>OX458321.1:0-10000000 GCA_949768715.1 Dascillus cervinus
GATCTCACTTCTTTTTGGCAAATTTCAAGACGTTACTTCCTGCAAGATGAAAATTCAATTTTTACCTTCTGATTGTATATTTCCATGTAGTTAACTTCCACCTTGTATGTAAGTTTGTAACTTTTTTGCTTTGCAATGAGATCAAATAATATATCGCAGAGTCTTGGTATTGTGCCCTTTTTGTCCTGCGTGCCCATCATCGTATAGGATTTACCTGAACCTGAAAAAAAATTAACAAACTAATTAAATCAATCTGAATAACTGGAACATAAAATTTTACAATTCTTTATTCTTCATTGCGTCCTTCATATGATCATAAATGCCCACTCATTGTTAAATCGTCTCGCTCTAATTTCATTAATAATTCAAATAATTTGTCAGCTTCCATCTATGACCCACCATTGTACCCTATCAAAATATTAACAAATTATTCAGTCAATCATAAAATTAAGATAGTAAACTTAAATGAATAGAGTCGAATTAAGGGACCGTCTAACAGTTTTGAGTTAGGAAAACTTCAAAATACAGAAACCCCAGCGAAACATTATTTGTATATTATTAAACTGTTATTATATTGAATACATGCAGAACAAAAAAAAAGCCAGATCTAATAATGCTTTTACTATACACAGTACCGAAAAGTGTGATTTTTTGTTTCTTATCAGAATTTGAATTATAAATGCAATTCTAGCTTAACATTAGATTATTGGTTTGAGCTGATTTTAAGACATTTTTTAAAATATGATAAAAATGTGCTTGATAAGGTGTTTAAAAAGTTATCTGGAGAAAATAAGGAAAATTTTATAGAAGTAAAGAAAACCTGGAGTTATCGAAGTTTCACTTCATTTGCTTTGACATACAAAAAGATAAAAAAAGATCAGAATTAAAATGAGACGTAAAAGAAAAAAGATTTTCTAATGTGCTATATTAAAACTTTTTAAACACTTGAGTGCAATTATTCAAAACTGACTAAAAAATGAAAGAATACTTACTCGACTAAAGAGATGGCTGTTGCAGAGTCTTGATTCAACCAAAAAAACACAATCTTTTTGGAGCAGTCACTAGAATAGCTACATAAAATAAAATAATTAGATTCAAAATTTTTGTTTAGTAATTAAAACTCTTACCAAATTTTTTTCGAGCTTTTCAGACCATACCGATTAATAGCTCTATTAATGTTGCTTACAATGTGCACTGAAAATTCACGATTTCCTGTGTTTGTTTTGCTAATGCTCATGTAGGACATATGATAACAGCTCTAAATCCTTCTTTCTTTGGTCCTATTAAATCACTGATAATTGGTAACAAAAAAGCAGCTTAATTACCAGATCCTGTGACCGCACAAGCCAATATTTGTCGCCCCTGCAATAGTATAATGAATACAATTTACATTCACTACAGATTAGGAATCACATCAAATATTAATTAAATTATTTCTATCTCTAGTTAAACAGAGTTTGAAAGCATAAGTGATTTAGCAACAAATATTTTTATACAGATGTCAACATTCTTAAGTTGCAACCATATTCCTAATTTAATTTAATTGTAATACCTCTAACATTACTGGTAATGCTTGTTGTATTATAGTTGGTTAAACATATCCACATTTTTTAATATTTTCAATAAGATCAGCGTCAATATTAAATTCATCAAATGTTTCAACAGATTGGGGGGCATGACTTCCAACAACATTTAACCCAAGTTGATTTCGATACTGATTAACCTAAGAATACCAAAATTCAAATTCAAAATTCAAAATTTGAAAAGCTTTGTTTTAATGTTTGTTTCAGTAAATTTAAACGACCCAATCCATTACGGTTATGTGCTGGGTTCCGGCTTGTAAACATTACAGTCAACGAGTCACACTTACGTTGCGGTACGCATAGATGCAGAGAGCAGCCATGTGGTGGCAAATCACTTGGCCCCTCACACTCACTCACACACAGCATCATATGCATAGTACCTATAGCCTTACACATTTAAATTCACAGAAACTTTGATTAGGTAAGGCACAAGCCAGTAGTAATAACTTAGGTCGTTTAAATTTACTGAAACAAATATCTATGTAATACGACTTTGATCAGAAATTTACAACAAGCGGCAATTATGAGGTTATGTTACATTTAGTTAGAATAACACCCATATTTCAGTTATGATTACTCATTTTTCATGAATGAACGCTTCTATGGACCACATTTAGTGAATTCTTGCCGTTTTTGGTGTTTTTTCCCCTTAAAATATATCACTATTTCGCAAATTTCACGTGTTAAACTAAATTTGTTTTGATAACGCACCTTGACCTATGACAATAAAATGGCCGCGCCTACGTCACACTAATGTCCCGCATGTAACATGGGGGCAAGAAGCCAGTCTATATCGCGTTTAAAGTTGTGATTTTAAAGCACATGTGCGGCGAAAACTTGTTCGGTCAAAATCGCTTACGGAAAGGGAAGCCGACCGTTGTCGATTTTAAGGTATTTCTGGATTTGTTCTACTTACAGCCTTTATTTTTCAATATTTCTGAATTTTGTTTTTGCCAATGTAAACTACAGCATCTCTTCTACAATTTTAATTGACGTAATTCTAAAAAATTATTAATTTTCTATTTTAAAAAAAATTATTAACTTAAACGCTTAATACTCAACTTCACGAGAACGTACAAAAATATTAATCAATTCAAATTGTTGTGTAAGTCTTCAACAAAATGTTTGCCAAAGACAATTATTATCTGTGCATAATAAATAATAATAATATTTCCTTGTAATATTTTTTAGATGCCAAGCCGGTGTGTAGGCAGTCCCAGGGTGCAAATTGAATTACGATAGCACTTTGAAACAAAGTAAGGCGGTGAAAACATTTGCATTTCCGAAGGATGAATGAAAAAAGCAAATATGGATGCGAGCTATCCCCAAGGCTAATTGGAATCCCTCCCGTCATTCTGCAGTATGCATCAAACACTTTCACCAAACATGGAACAAGAATGTTTTGAATACTATCTAAGTAAGGTAAGTACATTTGTGAAAAAAAGCACAGAGTTTATTGAAGAAGAAGCGCTTCCAAAGCATAAAAATTTACTAGAGCTAATTGATACTCAATTAAATTTGTTATTATCTAAGCGAAAGACTATATAACGTTTGCATTTATGATTTTTTCACAGTCGCCAGTTGTATTTAATTATTTATCACACATATCAAAAAATCTTACATCCAGAGAATCGAATGTTTCATTATTACTTGATGAAATTTATGTAAATAAATGTCAAACTTTTAAAGCGCAAAAGATTGTTGTCTGTGCTGAAAATAATCCGGCGGAACTAGCCAAAACAGTACAAAGTTTTATGATAAGTTCCTGTTTTGGTCATTATAAAGAAATTGTAAAATTATGTTCATAATTTGTTTAAATACTTCAAATTTAATAATATGATTTATTTGCAACAATTTACATTTTTTTTAAAGGGACAGTTATACATATTGTGAAGGAATATTGAATTCTGAATTAAAAAGTCTTGATACATCAATACCATTGAATTAAATATCTGAAAATTACCAGCAATTTTTATTACAGTTAACTACAAAAATCAAGTAGGCAACGAAACAATTGATTATTATAATTGTTAATGCGGCAAAAACAGTTTCCAATGTTGTTTTCATTTTATTAAGCGATTCTTGCAAAAACGCGACGGTTTTATTAGACATTAAGAAAGTGATACCGGATGTTTTTCTTAATTTCAAATTCGAGCAAAACATAAGGCGTAACTTGACACATTGTTTTGTTTATTTATGTCTGGAAAATTAGGTTATGTATATAATTTGTTTAAATACTTCAAATTTAATAATATGATTTATTTGTAACAATTTACAATTTTTTTAAAGAGACAGTTATACATATTTTGAACGAATATTGAATTCTGAATTAAAAAGTCTTGATACATCAATACCATTGAATTAAATATCTGAAAATTACCAGCAATTTTTATTACAATTAACTAGAAAAATCAAGTAGGCAACGAAACAATTGATTATTTTAATTGTTAATGTGGCAAAAACAGTTTTCAATGTAATTTTCATTTTATCAAGTAATTCTTGGAAAAACGTGACGGTTTCATTAGACATTAAGAAAGTGATATCGGGTGTTTTTTCTTAGTTTCAAATTCTAGCAAAACGTAAGGTGTAACTTGGCACAATGCTTGGTTTATTTATGTCTGGAAAATTAGGTTATGTTTATAATTTGTTTAAATACTTCAAATTTAATAATATGATTTATTTGCAACAATTTACAATTTTTTAAAGGGACAGTTATACATATTTTGAAGGAATATTGAATTCTGAATTTAAAAGTCTTAATACATCAATACCATTGAATTAAATATCTGAAAGTTACAAGCAATTTTTATTACAGTTGACTACCAAAATCAAATAGGCAACGAAACAATTGATTATTATAATTGTTAATGCGGCAAAAACAGTTGATTAAATCCGAATCGGAAATACAATGGGATGATTATTTAATTTTACAAATCCGCCAAAAATTCAAATAATTCTTTCTGACTTTCAATTTTTGGATTTCACTTTTCAGAAGTATGTTTTACATCCTCACCAAATTACAGGCTAAAATCCTTACCAGTTAATTGGTTATGATTTTTTTAACTCATTCTTGCTTGTGGGATCATCTATTATCAAAGTGACTAGTTTTAAAAATCCGCCAAAGATTCAAATAATTTTTTCTGGCCTTCAATTTTTGGATTTCAACTGAGTCAATGGTGCAACGACCTGATAAAATAAACAATTTCACCAAATGGTAATTCAGCTTGTTTAAAGCCCCCGTGCCGCGTTTTTCATAATTAGGCAAATGTTTTCTTTTAATTAAGAGATTATTTGAATAAGACAAGGTCATTTCTTTTTTGTTTTGCCAATAACTCAATTTACCAAAAAATGTACCGTACAACGGTATTCTTCAAAATGCAGGGAATGGGAAAGAAACCCGTCATATTGGCTTTCAAGTTGTATTACGTCATCGGGCGGGCGACGAGTTCGCCCGAGTGAACACACCTGCTTCGTCCTTGGGCAACAGAGCAAAATAAATGTCATTATTTAACATAAATACTGTACGATTTTGTCGAAGACAGTTAGTTAGATTAATTTTGCATAATTTTTAATTTGTTTTGAAAAATTTTCAACAAAAAATCGCGTTTTTTTAAGTTTCTTGCTTGTAAAATTGAAACTAATGAAGCAATCTAATGATGTGAATACGCGAATTGTAGAGAATTAAATTACGATGAGAATTTGTCCGGACCTAAGTCGATAAAGTGTCATTTTCGAAACAAAATTGAAATATTTTTTTTTTATCGGACCTAAGTCGATAAAAATTCACGTAAAACCAATATTTCACGCGATAATTGAGAAAAACTGATTTTCGCAGCCTTCGACCTTAAATAATTTATTTGGCGGACACGATTTTTCAACGGACTTTTTACACAGTGTTTCTTATAGCGATGCAAAGAAAATCGCGAAGGAAAACCTTCACTTGGAATTTTTTAGAAAATGAATCTAAAATGACTGGACTATAAACAATTTGAACCTATGAAATTTTAATCCAAAACATTTTAAATTAAAGGGGACGATAGTCCTAAAAAGGATGGGAATCCTTGTTTTAGAACATAATGTTACATTACATTTATGTTTTTTAAATTATTATGTTTCGAAAGAAAGAATTCAAATTTTTATTTGGAACGACCGTTCAAATTTCTTTGCTTCGCCCCCCACTGATTAATGTTCGCTGTTCAGACAGCGTCATATGCGCAAACTTGAACGAAATAAGGTTTAGTTTGTAGCACACCATATAATACTCCCATCACGAATTCATCAAATAAAATTGAAAAATCGGGATAAATCCGAAACAACACCTAATTTTTCTAATAAATCGAAAATTAGAATAAATAAAGTTCAAAATTTGAATAAAGTGAATTTAAAAATTTTGAATAAATAAATAAAAAATGTGAGCAAATGAAGTCTAAAATTTGAATAAGTGAAAGATAAACAATTTTTCTAATAAATAAAATATTTGAATAAATTAAATATAAGAAATCTGAATAAATCCAAAATATTTCAATATCTCTAATAAGAAAAAAATAGTTAAAGCAAATCACAAATTCAATTTTTCTAATAAATAACAAAATAAAGTCTAAAATTTGAATAAGTCAAAACTACAATTTTTCTAATAAAAAATTTTAAAATCTGAATAAATCACAGATTCAACATAATTTGCCTGACAACTCAAAAATACGAACAAGCAAAAAGTCAACAACAAATTCACAACGTACCAAAGGCGAAGGAGATTTCTGAAATTCTCCGGCGGGATATAAACCGACTTGTGCTCTTGGTTCTTATTCGCCAGATTCCTAATCAAATTGTTTATGTTGTGCTTCCCGTGAGTATCGGTGTATCGGTGGTACTTGGGGTCGACGAACGATTTTATCACGGTCATGGCCTGATAGTGCAAAAAGAACAGCTCGAGCACCGTGTGGTTCTGGTGGCTCCACAACGTCAACAGCTTCTCGGTCGGGGAGTTCCCCCTCAAAATTTCGCACCGAAGCAACTAGAAAAATTCATTCAATTCTCGATTTTGTGTTTTGTGAGTTCTCACCTGGATGGTCGCTACATCGTATTGCATATGTTTCCCATTTGTCGTTTTGGTCGAGGATTCGACACAATTCTTTCCGTTCTGTGTGGGGCAACTGGTGGATGTACATAAAATGATTGTCGGTCATCTTAACCAATTTTGTTGGATTTTCCCCACAATTAACCATAAAAGCGAGGTTAGGTCGGAACTGAAAATACTATCCATTTCATGGGGTTTAATAACTTCAATTTAAATAGTAACTGCTAATTAATTAAATCTATTCATTTTTAATAATAGTAATTATAAAACAATAATAATAATCTTAACATTTACAACCAAACATACATAATGATATGATATGACGTCAGTGTCCGTTCAAGTAAGCGATTCTCGCCCTTATTGAATGGGTTCTATAAAAATGAAGCGAATCGGAAAGAAACCGGTCAAATTTGCGTTCAAGTTGTTCGTTAGTGAGACGACCAAGTGTGCGAGAGAGATTCAAATATCGGAAAAGTATTGAGCGATTTCTGAAGAAACGGTGCAACCGATTTTCAAATTCTAAAGTGTATATGTCTTAAAATATTGTTTGAATTTGCGCCAACGTTTTAGTTTTTTAATTTTTGTTTTAGTAAAAAAGATACTGTATTTTATATTGTTATTAAAAAAATTACAAAAAATCGGCCCAACGGTGACACCGGTTGACACCGATTTCTTAATGACAAAACTTTATTTATTTTTGAATGTTGTCAGATAATAACGGCCGAAATGGAAAAATGAATTTTTCTTTGACAATCGCATACACCGACAGTCCGCCGGGCTCTGTTATTTACAAAAGAGAGGTGGGACGTGCGGCGGTAAGACAAAAATAATATACTTTAATATTTTATTTCTTCAATATTTTTATGTGGTTCTCTATTATTTTTGGTAAGACCGCTTTTCCGAAACAAAATTATAACTTTGGAAACAATGTAGCGCCCGTCTTAGAGACGGTGAGTTTTTATAGTTGAATTATTGAAAAACATTATTTTATGTTAGAATCTAAATTTATATATTGGAACTGCGCTCTTTCTCTACAATAAAACACAACTATATTTAATATGCATTATTTTTATTAAATTTAACAATTTAATTTAAATTTGATATGAAAATTGTCACCTTTTTGTAACATCTCTAAAAAAAATACAAATCATTATTACACCTTCTTTCCAAACTATGTTTGGAGATAAGTTTTAACATAATAAGCTTTAACCCGTAACTGGTGAGGTGGAACTTTTGTCACATAACGGGTGAGCTGGATGGAGTCACACAGGCTCCTTTTTTAATCTCAAATATTGAAAGTCGAAATCGTGTATTGAACCAAATTTGGTACATTTTAGGAATAAAAGACATTATAAATTTATAGTAAAAATTTAATTTCATCCTCAAAAATAGTTTTGTAGTTTGCAGAAAAAAAAAATACAAAATGGTGCAAGTTAATTAAATTCTGGTAGACCTTTGGTATTTAATTCACTGAATAAAAACTATTTTGTTCTTTGGAAAGTACTATATCATTGTGAAATAAAAGAATGTTGATGAATAATTATTACAAAGAAATAGACAAATGTATCTATTGATAAAAATTCTGACATGGTCTAAACTTGGGTAACAGCGCATTAGTTGTGGAGTCTCAGAGACTCCGACTTGTAAAAAAAGGGTTTTACATTCAAAACGGCACTCCGTCGACTGTAGCACAATAAATAAAACGCACTTTGAGGAAGGTATATAAAAGGTCACGGGCGACAAATAAACAAATCGAAAGTAATGACGGTTTTAAAATTTCCAGGAGTCTCCCTGACTCCACCTCACCGGTTACGGGTTAATTATGTCAATAGACGAATTGTAGAGAATTAAATTACGAGAAGAATTTGACCGGACCTAAGTCGATAACGTGTCAATTTCAAAAAATAAATTTAAAAAAAAATTGAAAAAAAAATTGAAAAATCTGAATAAATCCGAAACAACACCTAATTTTACACCTTTCGAATCTCGTTCTCGATGTTCCTTTCGACTTAAACAATTGAAGAGTGCGCACAAAAAACGCTAAAAACATGTAAAAACAAAACTTTTTTTATTATTAAATCACATTTTTAATAAAGCAAAATGCCATCTACAAACTTATTGTGGCGAAATTTGAAACTTCCTTCTAGTATGGGCATTCGGCATGTGTCGTGCAGCGTTTTTCCACCAATAACTCAATTTACCAAAAAATGTACCGTGCAACGTTATTCTTCAAAATGAAGCGAATGGGAAAGAAACCCGTCATATTGGCGTTCAAGTTTTATGACGTCATCGGGATTTTAACCGAATGCGCCCGAGTGAACAACTGCTTCGTCCTTGGGCAACAGAGCAAAATAAATGTCATTATTTAACATAAATACTGTGTGCTTTTGTCGAAGACAGTTAGTAGATTAATTCTGCATAATTTTCAACGCGAGAATCATAACTTTTAATTTGTTTTGAACAATTTTCAACAAAAAATCGCGTTTTTTTAAGTTTCTTGCTTGTAAAATTGAAACTAATGAAGCAATCTAATGATGTGAATACGCGAATTGTGGAGAATTAAATTACGGTGAGAATTTGTCCGGACCTAAGTCGATAAAGTGTCAATTTCGAAGAAAAAAAAACTTACAAATCCAAAGACACTGAAAGCTGAATTTTTATTATTTGAGGCAACGAATAAAAACGAATCAAAAACTTAGATTTGTTATTTGATGCCCTGAAAACTATAAAACCAAGCTCAGTAGCTAGCGAACGAGTATTCTCAATTTCAGGCAATATTGTGTCCAAAATAAGAACAAGACTTAGCCACCGTTCAGTGGATATTTTATGTTTTTTAAAATCCCATTTTCTTATGAGAAATTAAAATTAGTGAAATAAATGTAAATATTAGTTGACATTTTTGTTTGAGTTTTCGTTATTTTCTGTAAGCAATGTGTAATCCTTAATTTTTTTTCTTCATATTTTGACTTTGATGTTTATTTCGTTTATTTGGTATTTTATATAAATTAACTGAAATATTTTTCCCTATGCTATTTTTGTTGACAAAAATTCGAAATCACGCTCGCGCAAATCTGCTTGTAAATCCAATTTTTAATGTTGCATTGTGATTGACGAATTTAGTGAATGGGCAAGAAACCCGTCAAGTTGTTTGATTAATTTGTGAATCAGTTTGAGACAGCTTGTTAAAATAAGGGAGTTATTTTGCCTATACGTTACATTAGAACCCCCATAAGAGAATAAAGTTGAATTTGGCCGTAAACCGCCATAAGTATCTGTGATTAACATACATCACAGATTTTTTAGGTTATATTTACCAAATGTCAGGTTGTAATGTTTATTACATTTATAATTAAAAAATTGTGATAATTAATCGAAAATTAACCGACTTTGCCTACGAAATTTATTAATGGATCCAATCGAGTTGTTTGTGGAGGTTTTTACAGGAATCTAACCTCAAACATGGATGAAATTCATCTGGAAATTTTTCAAAACGGATCCAACTATTCAACTTTCGTTGTAATTGCAACCGATTTAATCAAAACCGATTTTAAGAAGCAGAAGAAAATTATTCTTCTCCATATCGATGGTATTCAACTGCATTACATCATCCGGGAGTTGCATTTAAGCGGAGTGTATCGCGAAAACTTCATTTCTCATTATCAACATTAAGTTAGATTTGTTTTAATTCCTGCCAGGAGCGAACTCATCGATTATAATTGGTAATTTCTCAATTTGATTAGTCCCGAAACTGATTTTCTTCTTTTAGGAATTGCAGAATGGAACATTTAGTGAAGGAACGCTGCGAATTGGAGCACACCCTGTCCTGGCTGTCGACGCTCGGAGGGGCATTTTCCGCCCTGGGCGATTATTTCGCACACTGTGCCGAAATGGCCGGTAAAATTTCTGTCAATCAGTTAAAACTAGGTTTAAGGTTAGGCGACCCGAGCGTGGTCGCGCGTTGCAGGCGGTTCTTCAGCTTGAGCTTGATTCAAAGGCATTATTTTAAATTGGCGAAACGTGTCGTTTATAACGAGTATGTGTTAGTGAAAAGGGCGACTGTGATTGAATTTCCCATTCTCTCAAACGGCCGTTTTCAGTGCCTTCCTAATTTATTGTCTGAATGTTAGTGGAGCAATATCAGAGCTGCATTATTTTTGCCTTTTTTGCATATTGCGGAGTGAGACTCCGCAGCGACTATTGACATCGTAGGCAAATCTTTGTATACATTTTGACATTTTCGGTTTACAACAGCCCAAGGTAAATCTGTAATAATCATTTTCGATACAAGTTCACTGTCCAATAATTTTCAAAGTTTGTGGTTGCTTGCTTCAAGCACGAAGCCAAATTGTGTGGAAAAACTGCACAAAATGGCAGCGTACGTTTTTACATGTTAAAAAAAACATTAATTTATTGTAAATTTTGAAGTTGTTTGACAAATCGTCAAATTAATTTTGGTTTATTCAATATTCACTTTTTGGGGATATTGGGTTATAGATGTCGCAGACAGATTGTAGAATCAGCTACAATACAAACCGCTTCGACAATACCGACCGTTAAAAATTCCCGAGCACCGTTAAAACAACAACTGTCACTCGTAAATTATAATCGGTACTGTTTTTGATCGGTACCGCATAATGGAGAACAAAAATTTATTGCGACGAGCCACATCGGTTTTTATTTGGCGGCGAACAACCGTTACCGATTCGCACAGACAAAATCGGAATTAACCTTCCAGTAGTCGCACCTTTTTTGAGACATTAGTAGTCGCTGCGGAGTGTGACTCTGCAAAAGAAAATTCTATATTTTTTTGAAATTTGAAGTTAATATTTGGTAATAAATTATAACCTTTTCAAGTGTATTATTAAGTTGTTATGCCATAAACATTAAAAAAAAAGTTTTGAGAAGAAAAAATTTCAAAATTTAATGAATACTACCCATAACGCAAAATTTTAATAATTTTACTAGATATTACACAAAATAAATACTGAAAACTTTTTATTTTACTGGTTCTCTTGTGGAACATTAAACAAGCTAATTTTAACTCAAACTTTAACTTAAACTTTGGTGTACATGTCGCAGCCGTATTGTAGAATCCGCCGCAATATGAAGCGGCTAGCCACTTTACAAAGCAGCTCTGTTTTGTAAAACGGCTGATTAACGTTTAGGCAGATTGTTTAGCCGGAATGTTGACTATGTGTAATGTAGGGCGACAATCAGCCATATTGTAGATGTCGGCGGCGAATTGTAAATTCAGTCGTTTTCTAAATGATTGGGGAGATTGTAAAATATAGAATGAACAGAGAATTTTTACAATTTGACTGAAAATTTTAGGTGCTTTATGAATCGCTGAATAACTCTGTCCGTTTGATAAAGGAAGAATTGTGAGACATTTTATTAAAAAAAACCTTTTATATCGAGTTAAACCTTTTTCTTATAGGTATGACTTTATATTTGTCGTAGCTACAAGGAAAGGTTTTCTTTATATAAAGTCCCTTTTCGCCGTTTTATAAATCGGCGACCCGTCATTTTGTTGCATTGGAGAACGCGAAACGTCGTTACAGTAAGGCTGACCAACGTTTAGCCGTATTACAACCCGCCTAAACGTTAACCAGCCGATTTACAAAATCGAGCCGTTTTATAATGCGGCTAGCCGGTTTGTATTGTAGCGGATTCTACAATCCGTCTGCGACATCTATAACCCAATATCCCCAAAAAGTGGATATTGAACAAACCAATGTTAACTTGACGATTTGTCAAAAACTTCAAAATTTACAATAAATTAATGTTTTTTTTTTTTAATATGAAAAAACGTACGCTGTCATTTTGTGCAGCTTTTCCACACAACTTGACTTCGTGCTTGAAGCAAGCAACCACACACTTTGAAAATTATTGGACAGTGAACTTGTATCGAAAATGATTATTACAGATTTACCTTGGGCTGTTGTAAACCGAAAATGTCAAAATGTATACAAAAATTCGCCTAAGACGCCAATAGTCGCTGCGGAGTCTCACTCCGCAATATGCAAAAAAAGCAAAAATAATGTATCTGAAGCTCTGATATTGCTCCACTAACATTTAGACAATAAATTAGGAAGGTACTGAAAACGGCTGTTTGAGAGAATGGAAAATTTCTTGCAAAATGAAAAAAACACAGTCGTGCCTAGTGACCTAGTGACCACAAATATTTTTTAAATATTTTTAAATAAATATTTTATACACATTTTTCGTGAGAGGTTTTTGAATATATTAATTCATATTTTTTCCAAACATTGAGAAAAAAAATTGAAACGAAATATTTATTTATATCTTTTCCAGAAATTGAGATAATATTGAATAAAATATACCCTGCAAAGCAATATTTTGTTTGAATATTAAAAAAAAATGTTTATGGCATCTACCTTTTTTATATAACACGCATATTACTGAAATATATTCCTTAATAGTATATTATTATACAAGTTTTATAAGACGATCTATTGTCGCGCGAATAAGTTTGGGGCACGACGAGCGAAGCGAGGAGTGCTCCAATGTCATGAGTGCGTCAATACGTCTTATAAAACGAGTGTAATATATTATTTTTTCTACTTTGGTGCTCTTAGTTTCAAGAAAATTTGAAAATTGTGCTTTCTAAATATTCTAGAGATTTTTAGGATTAGGTACTGGTTGTGTTGGTATTTGTCTTGTGTCATATGTCAACTAAAACTTCAAATTTAAAATCTCGAGTTTGATATTTTTGTGAAACATTCATGGAAGAATTAAGTTGTACACTTGGCTTGACCTTGACAGGAGCTCGGTAGAGATGCCCGACGCCGGCCAGCGTGCTATTACAGCAATACCAACGTAATAAGTATCAAAAACAAAAACCAAAAGGCGTTTCACGAAAAGTTCCTTTGTGACACTACTTTCAGTTTCACAATAACTCGCTTGTGATACCAAAGTAGAAAAAATATTTTCTTCAATATATTTTATTCAAATTAATAAAATATTTTGCTTAAAATATTTTTCTTAAAATATTTTCTTCAGTATATTCTTATTAATAAAATATTTAAATATTCAGAAAAGATTAATTATTTTATCAATACAAAATATGAAGAAAATATTTGTGGTCAGTAGGGGAGACTCCGCATGCGACTATCGGAAGGTTAAAAGGAGTTAGCTAGGAATTCGCCCAAAAAAGAAGCGGTTTCGCTCACTTTCGAAGGTCGGTCCTGTTTGAATCCGCCACGCTCCGGACGCAACGTGACGCGCGGTTTTTCGGTCAGTAGTGACTGTCATTACCCGAAAATTACACGAACAATTGACCGCGCGACCTAACTGTCTCAAGTCACGACTCCGCCAAAAAAAAAACTGAGACGTCCTAATTTGATACAGGGCGCCCGATAACGGAAAATCTGGCGAGGGATCGATTTAATTGGGCTTTTTTGAGAAATTTAATTACTACTCGAGTGTTTTTCTTGCTTGAATAAATTCGTTTGTAGGTTAAATAATAACAATAACGGTTGAAATTAATTTGCATTTAATGAAAATTAAATTTTGGAGACTTACTGTTTTTCGGTTCGGGGTTTGTGCGTCCGGGTGTGTGGATTTTGTGGTCACTTCAAGTTAATATCGCGTCAGAAAAAGCAGATTATGAGTCAGAAAAATCGATTCTCGGCCAGAAAAGTCACATCTGATTCAGAAAAAGCAGATTCTGAAACAGAAAAATCGATTCTGGGTCAGAAAAGTCACAATTCTGATTCAGAAAAAGCAGATTCTGAAACAGAAAAATCGATTCTCGGCCAGAAAAGTCACATTCTATGTCAGAAAAAGTAGATTATGAATCAGAAAAATCGATTCTCGGCCAGAAAAGTCACATTCTGACTCAGAAATAGCAGATTCTGAAACAGAAAAATCGATTCTCGGCCAGAAAAGTCACATTCTATGTCAGAAAAAGTAGATTATGAGTCAGAAAAATCGATTCTCGGCCAGAAAAGTCACATTCTGACTCAGAAATAGCAGATTCTGAAACAGAAAAATCGATTCTGGGTCAGAAAAGTCACATTCTATGTCAGAAAAAGTAGATTATGAGTCAGAAAATTCGATTCTCGGCCAGAAAAGTCACATTCTATGTCAGAAAAAGTAGATTATGAGTCAGAAAAGTCGATTCTCGGCCAGAAAAGTCACATTCTATGTCAGAAAAAGTAGATTATGAGTCAGAAAAATCGATTCTCGGCCAGAAAAGTCACATTCTGACTCAGAAATAGCAGATTCTGAAACAGAAAAATCGATTCTGGGTCAGAAAAGTCACATTCTATGTCAGAAAAAGTAGATGATGAGTCAGAAAAGCAGATTCTATGTCAGAAAAAGTAGATTATGAATCAGAAAAATCGATTCTCGGCCAGAAAAGTCACATTCTGACTCAGAAATAGCAGATTCTGAAACAGAAAAATCGATTCTCGGCCAGAAAAGTCACATTCTATGTCAGAAAAAGTAGATTATGAGTCAGAAAAATCGATTCTCGGCCAGAAAAGTCACATTCTGACTCAGAAATAGCAGATTCTGAAACAGAAAAATCGATTCTGGGTCAGAAAAGTCACATTCTATGTCAGAAAAAGTAGATTATGAGTCAGAAAATTCGATTCTCGGCCAGAAAAGTCACATTCTATGTCAGAAAAAGTAGATTATGAGTCAGAAAAGTCGATTCTCGGCCAGAAAAGTCACATTCTATGTCAGAAAAAGTAGATTATGAGTCAGAAAAATCGATTCTCGGCCAGAAAAGTCACATTCTGACTCAGAAATAGCAGATTCTGAAACAGAAAAATCGATTCTGGGTCAGAAAAGTCACATTCTATGTCAGAAAAAGTAGATGATGAGTCAGAAAAATCGTTTCTCGGCCAGAAAAGTCACATTCTATGTCAGAAAAAGTAGATGATGAGTCAGAAAAGCAGATTCTATGTATTAATTTCAAACTTTTTGTTTAGGTCCTTGCAGTATGTTTTTATAACCTCGAAAGCATTTTAAGGTTAAACCAAACTTTCAAGGCGATTTCACCTATTTAAATTTATAGCCTCCAAATGTGGTGTTTTCTAAACGTCGCAGGCTCTGATAGTTGTCTGAGTTGTTTTGGTTAACTTTTTTCAGAGAAGCCTTAGAGGATGCGAATGATGGCATCAAAGTGAACGGCATACCAGTTAACAACCTGCGGTATGCGGATGACACCGTTCTCATAGCAGACAGTGAGGAGAACTTGCAGCATGCCTTGTGAAAAGTGGTTAAGGCGTGTGAAAACTAAGTACATGATCGTGTGAGCAAAGACCCAAGCGCAGATTAAGGACTAATAGTCAACGCAGTGCCGATCCAAAGAGTGGAGAAGATAGACTATCTAGGGAGCGTAATTAACGACCAATGGGACCAGGAAGTGAAATGCCGCATTGAGAAAGCGTCCGACAAGTTCTCTGCAGCAGTGAATTGGCACTACAACTGCGGGTCAGAATTGCGAGATGCTACGTGTTCTCGGTCCTGATGTATGTATGATGTAAGCTTGGACAATGAAGAGGCTCAAAGCCTTCGAAATGTGGACGTATCGACGCATGCTTTGCATTAGCTGGAAGGACAGAGTAGGTACGGAACGAAGATGTTATGGCCAGAATGAATAAGGAGAAGGAGCGTTGTAAAGCTGTAAAAGATTGAGGGGAAACGAGGTCCTGGCTCAAGAAGAACCTAAGGCAATGGTTTGGGCAATCAACAACTTCCCTATTTCGCGCTGCTACCAATAAGGTCATAGTTGCCAATATGATCGCCAACGTCCCTTAACGGATACGGATACGGAAAAAGAAGAAGAAATAAATCGTGGCGAAGCAAAACCATGAATAAAAGAAATTTCAAGCGCTGCAGGTAGAGTATAAACATTCAATTTCGATTTCCCACTTGTCCAAATGTCGTTAGCAAAAGAAAAAACTCTCTCAACTGTTGCATTAGTTCCAGGGCGGCAGTAAATTGAACGAGAATAAAGAATACAAGAATTCGTTACATCACACACGCAATGGATCGGCCTGGCATCGTTCGAGTACTGAGATTTACAGTTTCCTAAAACTGTATAAAACCAAAGCAACGAATTAAAATATAAATGAAAATTGCGTAAGAACACGCCGCATAAAAAAAGACCTGAGGTGTGGATATGACAGACGATAGTTAGTCGTCAGTGGACGATAGCAGCGATTCTGGTGAACATTCGATAGTCATCGTATTGTTAGAAGTGAGGTTAGTTTTGATGACAGCAAGTGAGATCTCGTGATTTTGCCGCCATACATTTCTATCATGTTTAAAGTGTCAGATAAACATTGGGTAAATTATCTGTACCTTTATGGAAAATCACACTGACCGACTGACTGACTGACTGACTGTTGGCCGCTTGAATGTACCCTCCGCCAGAGACGCCCATAAAAAATTGTCGGAAAGGTTAACTGTCTAACTGAATGCAGACTGCAGACTGGGAGGAAGAAAATCTGATAAGTGGCAAAAGGTATGTGATATAAATTAATTTGAGACTTAATTATTAATAATTGGAATTTTGTAGACATGGACTGACTTCAAATACAAAACTTACAGCCCTATTCTGTAACTCACAACGGGACCGTTGGCTAAAGGTTTCTGTTCACAAATGGAAATAGTTATTCTGTAACTCAACGACATTCGTTGAGAACTGTCGTTCATGAAGAACGGATGCGTTTCGTATCGCCGTTTACTCACCGTTAAGAGATTTTTAGGTTACAAATTGTGTGTGTTGTTAATTTGTTATTGTGAAGTAAAAACATTATGGATGAAGCGTTTTATGAGTTTTTACACGAATTGCAGCAGCGATAAGTCACTGTCATTAATATTCTTTTCCATAAGTAGATACATTTCAACAATACAATTTTTTATTACCTGTTGGCAGCAAAATAATCAATTGATGCGCAATTTGCGAGATATGAGCAATCCATTCAACACCCAACATCCAACTGCAGTATTTAAGCAAATGGGAAATGTGGAAAATTGTAAGCTATTTGTAATGTCAATTTTTGCATAATTACTATATTTCTACTTTTTCAGATTTATTTCTAGAAGAGGATGCAGATAACAAACAAATGAGATTGGTGTGGATATTATAGATCTATATCAGGAAGGTATCAATGTGCGGAACTCTGTAGTTAGAACTATTTTACACACTAAATAAATAAATCGATTTTCTCTTGTAACGTATTTTGAAATTATAAACCGAATTAAATAATTACGCTACAGTCAAGTTCCGTTCTCACTAACTGTACGATAGAAAATTTTTCAAAAACAAGAGAAATTGAATATTCAAGCCTTTCTTCACCATCTTCTTCATTTAATGAAAATTTTATATTATATTGCAGTTCTAATTTATTTATTTTTAACCAAGTTATGGTTTTGTTCTGCGCTATAATTTTTTCAACATTTTTATTCAGAGCCTGCCTGCAACTCGAAAGTTCCAATTTCTCTTGGTTTTGAAAAATTTTCTATCGTATCGTTAATTGTGTTACTTTTTTCACTTTTTTGGTCGCCAATTCGTGCAGGTACAACAGAAATTGTTATGCCACGAGAGCACGATGCACGATTCAACTATAACCCCTCACTTTCTTCGCAACAACTTCATGCAAAAACGTCGTCCCCTTTCGTTGAGAAGTTTTCAATGTTTGGACAGCCAACGAGCGAATTAGAGAATACCGAATTGAAAGGTTTCGTTATCAACTTTGTTGAAACTCGTTCATGAACGCAAAGTTACAGAATAGGGCTGTTAAAGAGGAAGGCAAGTGCCAGGAAAGAAGAAGATATGGGCAAAAGTATATACGAGGAATGAATTCTTGGAGTAAGATTTTAAAATATGTTTCTAACAATGAATATTTCGATAGATAAATAATTTAATCTATTGAATGTATATGATATCCATTGTCTGTTTTAGCTTGATTTTATAAATAACAACTTACAAGTTCAAGTTCACGATGATAGTGTGAACGAGTTGCCATCATTAGCAGGACCTTCTGGAGTGCCAATGACACCATCCACCTCGAGCGGCAGTACTGTTGAAGCTATAGCTACGCCAAGCAGTCGAAAACGTAAACGGGCGACAGATTACATCAGCAATACCTTACCATAGATTGTTGATGCCATAAACAGACTGACAGATGTTCTTGATATATTGAATTTTGTTACCTTACTTTTATTATAATTTATTAGTAGAAAACCTCAGCCCTAGAACGGGCTGACAGTACCTATTTATTGTGTATTTATGCATTTTATTTATCTATTTTATTTATTATTTATCTACCATTTTATTTATATACATTTGCATTGCAATATAATGTATTTTGCTTTACTTACCTTTAATCTCCGTAAATTGGCGATATAAAAGATATAATTAGTCAATTGTTGACACTCAGCTTCGTCGCCTACTCTGATCCGTTCAAACAAATTTGCAAAATAGACCACCATCGGGAATTATATTTGAATCGGTGAGTTGAAAAACAGTACAAGTCCAGAAATCTTATTTTGAGATAATCAACAATAAAAGTGTTAAGACAAGTGCTTTTATTCATTGGGCGGCCAAACTTGCCGAAACACTTATTCAATTTCACCAAATTGTAGTGCTCTTAGTCTCAACTTATTCTTCTTCATATTTAAAGCAATTTTATAACATAAAATCAAAATGGACTTGTACTGTTTTTCAACTCACCGATTCATTTAGAGATTGTTATATTAAGTGTTCAACATTAGTAACTTTGTTATTATTGAAACCACAAAGTCTGTTATTCACGAAAATAATATTGTTTTTAAAAAGAATGCCCCATACTTTTTGACCTATTTCGAAGGAATCTTTAATTTTTTACATACTTTAGTGTAGTGTATTAAATAAAAAGTTTTCGTGATAGAAAAGTAGTTGATTTGAAATTATAACAAATTAAATTTGCGAGTGTGCGAGTTACATTGTAGAGAAAGAGAGAGCGGGAGAGAGAAAAAACGAAGAAGAGAGAGAGATAGAGAGAGTGTGTCAATTTGTGTGTGTGTGTGAGAGAGAGAGAGAGAGAAAGCGAGAGAGAGTGAGTGTGTGTGGGAGAGAGAGAGAGAGAAAGAAAAAGCGAGAGAGTGTGTGTGTGTGTGAGAGAGAGAGAGAAAGCGAGAGAGAGAAAGAGTGTGTGTATTTGTGTGTGTGAGAGAGAGAGGATAGAAAGCGAGAAAGAGAGAAAGCAAAAAAGGGAGAGTGTGTCAGTGTGTGTGTGTGAGAGTGAGAGAAAGAAAAAGCGAGGGAGAGAGAGAGAGCGGGAGTGAGATAGAGAGCAATGAGATAATGAAGTAAAGTGTTTGGGTGTTCGAGTGCTCGAGTGCTCGAGTGTACGAGTGTGCTAGTGTGGTGGTGTGCTAGTGTGCTAGTGTGCGGGTGTGCGAGTGTGCGGGTGTGCGAGTGTGTGAGTTACATTGTAGAGAAAGAGAGAGCGGGAGAGAGAGAAACGAGAAAGAGAGAGAGAGAGAGAGAGGGTGTGTGTTTATTAAAGAGAGAGAGAGAGGAAGAGAGAGAGGGTGTGTGTGTGTGTGTGAGAGAGAGAGAGGAAGAAGAAGAGAGAGTCAGTGTGTGTGTGTGTGTGTGTGAGAGAGAGAGGGAGAGAGAGGAAGAGAAAGACAAGGGGGAAGCGAGAGAAAGTGTGTGTGTGTGTGTGTGAAAGAGGGAGAGAAAAGGAGAGTGGGAGAGAGAGAGAGAGAGAGAGAAAGACAGAGGGGAAGCGAGAGAAAGTGTGTGTGTGTGTGAAAGAGAGAGAGAAAAAGAAAAAGCGAGAGAGAGCGAGAGAAAGAGAGAGAGTGGGAGAGAGAGAACAAGAGAGAGAGAGAGGGAGAAAGACAGAGGGGAAGCGAGAGAAAGTGTGTGGATGGGTGAGAGAGCGAGAGAAAGAAAAAGCGAGAGAGAGCGAGAGAGAGCGAGAGAAAGAGAGAGAGTGGTAGAGAGGGAAATAGAGAGAGAGGGAGAAAGACAGAGGGGAAGCGAGAGAAAGTGTGTGTATGTGTGAGAGAGCGAGAGAAAGAAAAAGCGAGAGAGTGTTACCGGAACGGCCTTTCTCTACATACAAGCGGCCGCCTAACTGAGCACGGTACATGGCAGTATGCGATGTTTTGTTGTTGCCATGGGGAAATCAAATAAATAGACACGTCACCTTTTATACAAAGGAATGACCAGACGTGTTTTTACAACAAGCTCCGTATTTTTATTTGTGATTCTTTATGTGGGTAATTTTTAATGTACCAAGTTTGTAACAAGAGAGAGAGAGCGGGAGTGAGAGAGAGCAATGGGATAATGAAGTAGAGTGTTTGGGTTTTCAAGTGTTCGAGTGTGCCAGTGTGCGAGTGTGATAGTGTGCTAGTGTGCTGGTGTGCTAGTGTGCGAGTGTGCGAGTGTGCTAGTGTGCGAGTGTGCGAGTGTGCTATTGTTCTAGTGTGCTGGTGTGCTAGTGTGCGAGTGTGCGAGTGTGCTAGTGTGCTAGTGTGCGAGTGTGCTAGTGTGCAAGTGTGCTAGTGTGCTAGTGTGCTAGTGTGCTAGTGTGCGAGTATGCGAGTGTGCAAGTTACAGTGTAGAGAAAGTGGGAAAGAGAGAGCGGAGAGAGAAAAAACGAAGAAAAGAGAAAGAGAGAGAGAGAGGGAGTGTGTCAGTTTGTGCGTGTGTGTGAGAGAGAGAGAGATGGAAAGAAAAAGGGAGAGTGAGAGAGAGAAAGAAAGAAAAAGCGAGAGAGAGAGAGAGACAGAAAGCGAGAGAGAGTGTGTGTGTGAGATAGTGAGAAAGCGAGAGAGAGAAAGGGTGTGTGTTTTTGTGTTTGTGTGTGAGAGAGAGAGAGAGATAGAAAGCGAGACAGAGAGAAAGAGAGAGAGAAGGCAAAAAAGGGAGAGTGTGTCATTGTGTGTGTGTGTGAGAGAGAGAGTGAGAGAAAGAAAAAGCGAGAGAGAGAGCGAGAGAGAGAAAGATAGAGATCAATGAGATAATAAAGTAGAGTGTGTTAGTGTGCTAGTGTGCTAGTGTGCTAGTGTGCGAGTGTGCGAGTGTGCTAGTGTGCTAGTGTGCTAGTGTGCGAGTGTGCTAGTGTGCGAGTGTGCGAGTGTGCGAGTGTGCTAGTGTGCTAGTGTGCGAGTGTGCGAGTGTGCGAGTTACATTGTAGAGAAAGAGAGAAATAGAGAGCGGGAGAGAGAGAAAACGAGAAAGAGAGAAAGAAAGAGAGAGAGAGATAGAGAGAGTGTGTCAGCTTGTGTGTGTGTGAGAGAGAGAGAGAAAGAGCGGGAGAGAGAGAGAGAGAGCAATGAGATAATGAAGTAGATTGTTTGGGTTTTCAAGTGTTCGAGTGTGCCAGTGTGCGAGTGTGATAGTGTGCTAGTGTGCTGGTGTGCTAGTGTGCGAGTGTGCGAGTGTGCTAGTGTGCGAGTGTGCGAGTGTGCTATTGTTCTAGTGTGCTGGTGTGCTAGTGTGCGAGTGTGCGAGTGTGCGAGTGTGCTAGTGTGCGAGTGTGCTAGTGTGCAAGTGTGCTAGTGTGCTAGTGTGCTAGTGTGCTAGTGTGCGAGTATGCGAGTGTGCAAGTTACAGTGTAGAGAAAGTGGGAAAGAGAGAGCGGAGAGAGAAAAAACGAAGAAAAGAGAAAGAGAGAGAGAGAGGGAGTGTGTCAGTTTGTGCGTGTGTGTGAGAGAGAGAGAGATGGAAAGAAAAAGGGAGAGTGAGAGAGAGAAAGAAAGAAAAAGCGAGAGAGAGAGAGAGACAGAAAGCGAGAGAGAGTGTGTGTGTGAGATAGTGAGAAAGCGAGAGAGAGAAAGGGTGTGTGTTTTTGTGTTTGTGTGTGAGAGAGAGAGAGAGATAGAAAGCGAGACAGAGAGAAAGAGAGAGAGAAGGCAAAAAAGGGAGAGTGTGTCATTGTGTGTGTGTGTGAGAGAGAGAGTGAGAGAAAGAAAAAGCGAGAGAGAGAGCGAGAGAGAGAAAGATAGAGATCAATGAGATAATAAAGTAGAGTGTGTTAGTGTGCTAGTGTGCTAGTGTGCTAGTGTGGGAGTGTGCTAGTGTGCTAGTGTGCTAGTGTGCTAGTGTGCTAGTGTGCGAGTGTGCGAGTGTGCTAGTGTGCTAGTGTGCTAGTGTGCTAGTGTGCGAGTGTGCTAGTGTGCGAGTGTGCTAGTGTGCGAGTGTGCTAGTGTGCTAGTGTGCGAGTGTGCGAGTGTGCGAGTTACATTGTAGAGAAAGAGAGAAATAGAGAGCGGGAGAGAGAGAAAACGAGAAAGAGAGAAAGAAAGAGAGAGAGAGATAGAGAGAGTGTGTCAGCTTGTGTGTGTGTGAGAGAGAGAGAGAAAGAGCGGGAGAGAGAGAGAGAGAGCAATGAGATAATGAAGTAGATTGTTTGGGTGTTCGAGTGTTTGAGTGTGCGAGTGTGCGAGTGTGCTAGTGTGCGAGTGTGCTAGTGTGCTAGTGTGCTAGTGTGCTAGTGTGCGAGTGTGCAAGTTACAGTGTAGAGAAAGTGGGAAAGAGAGAGCGGAGAGAGAAAAAACGAAGAAGAGAGAAAGAGAGAAAGCGAGAGAGAGAGAGAGAAAGCGAGAGAGAGAGAGAGAGAAAGAAAAAGCGAGAGAGAGAGAGAAAGCGAGAGAGAAAGAGAGAAAGCGGGGGAGAGAGAGAGAAAGCGAGAGAGTGTGTGTGTGAGATAGAAAGAAAGCGAGAGAGAGAAAGGGTGTGTGTTTTTGTGTGTGTGTGTGTGAATGAGAGAGAGAGAGTGAGATAGAAAGCGAGACAGAGCGAACGAGAGAGAGAAAGCAAAAAGGGAGAGTGAGTCAGTGTGTGTGTATGTGTGAGAGAGAGTGAGAGAAAGAAAAATCGAGAGAGAGAGCGAGAGAGAGAGATAGAGAGCAATGAGATAATTAAGTAGAGTGTTTGGGTGTGCTAGTGTGCTAGTGTGCTAGTGTGCTAGTGTGCTAGTGTGCTAGTGTGCGAGTGTGCTAGTGTGCTAGTGTGCTAGTGTGCTAGTGTGCTAGTGTGCTAGTGTGCGAGTGTGCGAGTGTGCTAGTGTGCTAGTGTGCGAGTGTGCGAGTTACATTGTAGAGAAAGAGAGAAACAGAGAGCGGGAGAGAGATAAAACGAGAAAGAGAGAAAGAAAGAGAGAAAGAGAGAGAGATAGAGAGAGTGTGTCAGCTTGTGTGTGTGTGTGTGAGAGAGAGAGAGCGGGAGAGAGAGAGAGAGAGAGCAGGAGTGAGAGAGAGAGATGAGATAATGATGTAGAGTGTTTGGGTGTACGAGAGTTTGAGTGTGCGAGTGTGCGAGTGTGCGACTGTGCTAGTGTGCTAGTGTGCTAGTGTGCTAGTGTGCGAGTGTGCGAGTATGCGATTGTGCTAGTGTGCTAGTGTGCTAGTGTGCTAGTGTGCGAGTGTGCGAGTGTGCGAGTGTGCTAGTGTGCTAGTGTGCTAGTGTGCTAGTGTGCTAGTGTGCTAGTGTGCTAGTGTGCTAGTGTGCGAGTGTGCGAGTTACATTGTAGAGAAAGAGAGAAATAGAGAGCGGGAGAGAGAGAAAACGAGAAAGAGAGAAAGAAAGAGAGAAAGAGAGAGAGATAGAGAGAGTGTGTCAGCTTGTGTGTGTGTGAGAGAGAGAGAGAAAGAGCGGGAGAGAGAGAGAGAGAGAGAGAGAGAAAGCGGGGGAGAGAGAGAGAAAGCGAGAGAGTGTGTGTGTGAGATAGAGAGAAAGCGAGAGAGAGAAAGGGTGTGTGTTTTTGTGTGTGTGTGTGTGAATGAGAGAGAGAGAGAGAGATAGAAAGCGAGACAGAGCGAACGAGAGAGAGAAAGCAAAAAGGAAGAGTGAGTCAGTGTGTGTGTTTGTGTGAGAGAGAGTGAGAGAAAGAAAAATCGAGAGAGAGAGCGAGAGAGAGAGAGATAGAGAGCAATGAGATAATTAAGTAGAGTGTTTGGGTGTGCTAGTGTGCTAGTGTGCTAGTGTGCTAGTGTGCTAGTGTGCTAGTGTGCTAGTGTGCTAGTGTGCTAGTGTGCGAGTGTGCTAGTGTGCTAGTGTGCGAGTGTGCGAGTTACATTGTAGAGAAAGAGAGAAACAGAGAGCGGGAGAGAGAGAAAACGAGAAAGAGAGAAAGAAAGAGAGAAAGAGAGAGAGATAGAGAGAGTGTGTCAGCTTGTGTGTGTGAGAGAGAGAGAGAGAAAGAGCGGGAGAGAGAGAGAGAGAGAGAGAGAGAAAGCGGGGGAGAGAGAGAGAAAGCGAGAGAGTGTGTGTGTGAGATAGAGAGAAAGCGAGAGAGAGAAAGGGTGTGTGTTTTTGTGTGTGTGTGTGTGAATGAGAGAGAGAGAGAGAGATAGAAAGCGAGACAGAGCGAACGAGAGAGAGAAAGCAAAAAGGAAGAGTGAGTCAGTGTGTGTGTTTGTGTGAGAGAGAGTGAGAGAAAGAAAAATCGAGAGAGAGAGCGAGAGAGAGAGAGATAGAGAGCAATGAGATAATTAAGTAGAGTGTTTGGGTGTGCTAGTGTGCTAGTGTGCTAGTGTGCTAGTGTGCTAGTGTGCTAGTGTGCTAGTGTGCTAGTGTGCGAGTGTGCTAGTGTGCTAGTGTGCGAGTGTGCGAGTTACATTGTAGAGAAAGAGAGAAACAGAGAGCGGGAGAGAGATAAAACGAGAAAGAGAGAAAGAAAGAGAGAAAGAGAGAGAGATAGAGAGAGTGTGTCAGCTTGTGTGTGTGTGTGTGAGAGAGAGAGAGCGGGAGAGAGAGAGAGAGAGAGCAGGAGTGAGAGAGAGAGATGAGATAATGATGTAGAGTGTTTGGGTGTTCGAGAGTTTGAGTGTGCGAGTGTGCGAGTGTGCGAGTGTGCTAGTGTGCTAGTGTGCTAGTGTGCTAGTGTGCGAGTGTGCGAGTGTGCTAGTGTGCGAGTGTGCGAGTGTGCGAGTGTGCTAGTGTGCTAGTGTGCTAGTGTGCGAGTATGCGAGTGTGCAAGTTACAGTGTAGAGAAAGTGGGAAAGAGAGAGCGGAGAGAGAAAAAACGAAGAAGAGAGAAAGAGAAAGAGAGGGGGAAAGAAAAAGGGAGAGTGAGAGAGAGAAAGAAAGAAAAAGCGAGAGAGAGAGAGAGAGAAAGCGTGAGAGATTGTGTGTGTGAGATAGAGAGAAAGCGAGAGAGAGCGCGAATGAGAGAGAGATAGAGAGCAATGAGATAATGAAGTAGAGTGTTCGAGTGTGCTAGTGTGCAAGTGTGCTAGTGTGCTAGTGTTCGAGTGTACGAGTGTGCAAGTGTGCTAGTGTGCTAGTGTTCGAGTGTACGAGTGTGCGAGTGTGCGAGTGTACTAGTGTGCTAGAGTCACACACACACACACACACAAGCTGACACACACTCTCTATCTTTCTCTCTCTATCTCTCTCTCTTTCTCTCTTTCTTTCTCTCTTTCTCGTTTTCTCTCTCTCCCGCTTTCTCTTTCTCTCTCGCACACTCGCACACTCACACACTAGCACACTAGCACACTAGCACACTCGCACACTCGAACACTCAAACACCCCAACACTCTACTTCATTATCTCATTGCTCTCTCTCTCTCTCTCTCGCTTTCTCTCTCTCTCTCTCACACAGACACACATAGACAGACACACACTCTCTCTCTCGCTTTCTCGCTCTCACTCTCTCTCATACACACACTCTCTCTCGCTTTCTCTCTCTTTCTCTCGCTCTCTCTCTCTCGCTTTTTATTTCTCTCACTCTCTCTCACACGCACACACAAACACTGACACACTCTCTCTCTTTCGCTTTCTCTCTCTCTTTCTCTCTCTCTCTCTTTCTCACTCACACACACGCATTCTTTCTCTCTCGCTTTCCATGTCTCTCTCTCACACACACACACACACACACACACTCTCTCTCTCTCTTCTTCTCTCTCTTTCTTTCTCTCTCTCACACACAGACACTCTCTCTCTCTTCCTCTCTCTCTCTCTCACACACACTCTCTCTCTCTCTCTCTCTCTTTCGCTCTCTCTTTCTCACACACACACCCCCTCTCTCCCTCTCTCTCTCTCTCGCTCTCTCTCTTGCTTTTTCTTTCCCTCTCTCTCACACACTCTCTCTCTCTCGCTCTCTCTTTCTCATACACACACCCCCTCTCTCCCTCTCTCTCTCTCTCTCTCGCTTTCTCTCTTGCTTTTTCTTTCTCTCTCTCTCACACACACACTCTCTTTCGCTTTCTCTCTCTCTCTTTCTCTCTCTCTCTTTCTCACTCACACACACGCATTCTTTCTCTCTCGCTTTCCATGTCTCTCTCTCTCTCACACACACACACACTCTCTCTCTCTTTCGCTCTCTCTTTCTCACACACACACCCCCTCTCTCCCTCTCTCTCTCTCTCTCGCTCTCTCTCTTGCTTTTTCTTTCTCTCTCTCTCACACACTCTCTCTCTCTCGCTCTCTCTTTCTCACACACACACCCCCTCTCTCCCTCTCTCTCTCTCTCTCTCGCTCTCTCTCTTGCTTCTTCTTTCTCTCTCTCTCACACACACACTCTCTTTCGCTTTCTCTCTCTCTCTTTCTCTCTCTCTCTTTCTCACTCACACACACGCATTCTTTCTCTCTCGCTTTCCATGTCTCTCTCTCTCTCTCACACACACACACATACTCTCTCTCTCTCTCTTCCTCTCTCTCTCTCTCTCTCACACACACACACAGACACTCTCTCTCTTCCTCTCTCTCTCTCACACACACACACACTCTCTCTCTCTCTTTCGCTCTCTCTTTCTCACACACACACCCCCTCTCTCCCTCTCTCTCTCTCTCTCTCGCTCTCTCTCTCTTGCTTTTTCTTTCTCTCTCTCTCACACACACGCTCTATCACTCTTTCTCACTCCATCTCTCTCGCTCCCTCTGTCACTCTCTCTCGCTCTCCCTCCCTCCCCCCTCTCTCCCTCTCCCACCCTTTCACTATCTCTCATTCTCACACTATCGCAAATAATTACAAATAACCCACTTCACTTCACTTACTCTAAAAATATTGTGTTTTACAAAACATGTAATAATATTGTGTTTTACAAAATATGTAATAATATTGTGTTTTACAAAATATGTAATAATATTGGTTTACACAATATGTATGTATGTAGATGTGTTAATTAAAGAAATATTAAAATTAACAGTGTTTAATTACGTACAACACCTACCTGTTCAATTAAAAAAGTGTGAATAGAATAACCCGTTGAAATTTTTTAAATTTCTCTCACATTTCACGCACACTTCATTTACACTTTATTTACACTTCACTTCTCACTTCTCAGATTTTGATGAGTCTGTTGGATGTTATAGTCCTACTTAACTCATGGTAAAATTACTCGATGCAACGCTCAAGAATTTTCGAGGTTTTATTGACATTTTTAGGTCAAATAGGGACTCAATCGCAATCGAATATTTAATCCTTTAATCCAATACGAATTGGATTGAAAGACAAAACGTGTTTGCTGTTTGTTTACTTTTATTTTTAAAAATTGTTGACTAAAACTACAACAGTTGGAACTTTTATTGTCATTATTTACAAAATTATAATGAAATGTGTGGAAAACAATCTATTCATTTACAATTTCATAATTTCAATTTGAAAATCCGGGTTTTTAGCGACTAAACAATTTTTTTCTTGCCTGGAAGATAATTTATTTTTTCTGCAATTTCGCCATCTTATTTTTTCTTTAAAATTCCACTTAGTTCCCAATTGAAACAAAATGATGTAACGACAGGCGATTCACGAGAAAATTTACAATCGTCACACATTCGAATGTTTTCGAACGTTTTTAATATTTTTGAGATATTTTTAAAATATATTTAAAACATTTTAATTTTGCATACTTAAAAAATTAGATTTACTACATAAAGAAAACAATATTTGTTTCTGCACATTCATAAAATATTAGCTTTACATAAAAAAAATTCTTCATGTCCAGAGAACCTTTCATTTTGTATAAAAAAAAAATTGAAAAAATGAAAATCTGAAATATTTCTTTAATCTCATTTAAATCAAGTTTCCCTTGTTACGTAACAATTTTTACTTACAATTTGTTTTCCTTTCTTCCATAACAATATTATTTAAAAACTTTTCTCACTTACTACAAATTTTACTTCACAAACATTTTAAGAAACATTTTAAAAAACACATTTTCTTAAAATGTGGTTTTAAAATGTAATAATGTGTAATTGACCATTTATTAAAAAAAAAATGGGTTTTTTAAAATGTTTTTAAAAATGTTTGTGAGGTAAATTTTGTAGTAAGTGAAAATTTTTTAAAGATTATTGTTATAGAAAAAAAGGAAAACAAATTGTAAGTAAATATTTCTTTGACCTGTTTAAGAAATATTTTTTAAAAGTTCCAAGAAACATTTTTTTAGAAACATTTCTAAAATGTCCACATGTCATAAAAATATTTTTGAAATATTCAAGGAAAATATTTAAATTTTTTTTGAAGAAGCGGCCATATGGTTCCAATTAAAAAGGTAGTCTTCCGAAAAACAACCTTTATATCTGCAGCACATAACTTTATTCCTTCCTTTGGATGTTTTCAAGTCACTCAATTTTGTTTACAAATTCGGAGGCTCAACATTTTTAAAAGTGTTTAAATGAAACCATTGTTTACGATTTTTAATCTAAAAAAACTGTTAAAATTATTTATTAAAGCCACCATTGAGCGAGCAGGCGAACCAACTTTCAAGGTTATACAAACATACTGTAGGGACCTGATTTAGTTCTCGACTAAACGTCCCGGTAGTACCAACCGTCCGCGCGCGATGGCGCTGACTTAGATAGCGCTCTTAGATTTAAAATAACCAATTCGACCAATTAATACACCACAGATAATAAAACAGTAAATAGATCTCCCACTTTTACGTTAAATTGAAACATTGGTTTTACATCTTCCTCGACCCTTTAGCAACCTGACGATATATAGGAAAGAAACCTGTATTATTTTTAATTGGGCAAATTTCAAAATTGTCGTTTTCAGGCAGGAAATGAACGTAGTTCAAATTTAAGGTTACTTATGATTAATATTTTTGTTTACTAGTTTCAGCTGCTTCTTTTATACGAGTTGGCGTTTCCATCATTCGTTTTGTAGCAATAAATTAATTATTTTCGCAAGAAAACAAAACGTCACTTTGATTTTAAATTTAAAAATCAAATATGCAGGGACAGGTTGGTACCAACCGGCGAAAATTAAATCCCCAGTTACTTTGGTCGAATTAACTATTGCGGCCTACTTGGATCAAACGACCGACTTTTAAACACAACTGTCACAATAAAATATTTCACAACGAACGAACGAACGAACGAGTAAAAATGGGACAAATTAACGCCACACAGGTAATTAGTAAACAATAATTTGATTATGATTACAGTAACTTAAAAAAAATATTTTAAGGGAACAAAAGAAATGCATGGAAAAAAGGTGCCGTTCGTATTAATCGGGAGATCCTCACGATTTAGTTGGTCACCAACTAAGAGAAAATTTAAAACTGTATTTTATAGACAATTTTCCATTAAGAAAAAGTATTGTTCGCTAGGAATTCACAGACAGGGCAAAATAGATGCGACAATACAAATAAAATCATTTATTTTCCACTTGTCTATAATCGATTGTTTTCGTCTGTGATACGCACTATATAAACTTGTGTTCATTACGCCTTAGGGTCATAATAAGCGGGCATAATGATAACACGCCTGCAAATTTAATAGTAACAATAAATAACTCAATTTTTAATTTTTACAATTGAAAACACAATTAGAAAATGATCCAGAAATATGGATATTGCCACCAAGCGAAGAATTATCTGATTTTCTAAATGAAGACATATTTACAATATTGAAGGAGGAACATTCACCTTCCGCTATGTTAACTCCAGCAATCATTCTGGAAATCTTATTTTTAGACGTTATGCTGTCTTCTATGTATCCAGATGCAACCTGGTCACTCTTCCATTTTCCATGTCTCTTCAGTGTCAACATGTCTGCACCAGCATCCACTAGAAGAGTTGCCGATGTACGGCGCAGGCAATGTCCTGTGTACTCTTTTGCATCCGCATAACCCAGTGTTTTTTCCAACTGGTTGGGCCGTACATTTCCCATTTCGATAACATAAGAAAAAGCGTCGCTCCTTTAGTCCTTTCGGACGCAATGCTACATATTGCCTGTACATTTGCAAGGCATTCATTTCATTTTCCTCAACAACAGCTTTAGCTTTTTGGACCGGCAGTCTTTGTCTGTTCAACTTTTCATCACTACGACGGCTCCTGTATCATCTATATCATCTACAGTTAACTTTACCAATTCCTCTCTTCTTAGTCCTCCAAAAACTCCCATCACCAGAACAACCTGTATATTATAATTCAATTAAATATAAAATTAGTACAGTCAAGTGTTTGTTTTACCTTTTTCAAAAGGTAGGTGTGTCGGTTGAAGTATCCTTGAAAAACTTTAAGACGTCTTCACGCGTTAAAATTTTAGATTTTTTCGGAATGTATCCTTTTGAAATTTGCTTCACGAATGCCTTCCTCCAGTCGGTTGTAGTTCCCTATGTTGCCTTTAACATAGACTGTATTTGGACCACAGGGAAGTCGGGGCGAATAATTCTGACTAGAAAGATGCCAGAATATCAACAAGGAATATTCGAAAAATGCAAAAAATTTGCTGTAATAATACTGTGATTAAACAATACGTACCAATTCCTGGAAATAACCCATTAAAACTGTTTCACTGACAGTTTCGACAGAATTTGTGAATCTCTCTCTCGTACAGAGTGGCCGTGACTTTTTTGAAAGCAGCTCACCATCAGCTTTTAACGCTCGTTCAATAACTTTCTCTGGAATTTCTCCGTCCATTTCACGAGAGATCACACTTTTTGCATTTCAAACAAGTTTGTTTGAAATTTTGTGAATTGTCATAGATACAAAACAAAGTAAATAGGCATAGCATAGGCATGTTTGGTTCATATCAACTTTTTTCAGCCTTTTTATCAATTAATTATTAATTAAAGTCACTGTTTCGAGGTTATTTCCTATAAAATAGATCTCCCACTTTACGCTAAATAGAAAAATTGGTTACACAGCGACATCTTCCCCGACCCATTAGAAGCTTTCAGATATAGGAATGACCTGCATTATTTTTAATGGCGCACATTTCAAGTGTTGTTTCTCAGGCGGGAAATGAAATTAGTTCAAATTTAAGGCTATTTGTAATAAGATAATTTTGAATTTGTTACGTAATTAACATTATGTCAAAAACACAGCTACAAATATTAACTGAAAATAAAATTATTCTTTGATTTACAGACATTTATCAAAATGTCATCATTAAATATTTACGTAGTATCCATTAAGACGTGCACAACTTGCAGTCCGTTTGAAAATTTCTTGAACCCAATTTAATTGTATTTTGACTTTCAACAATGCATAATTATTCCATTGATGGTTGATTTCTTGAACTTGAATCCAAAGTTCAATCTTTTGCTGCTGTTTCCAAGACTTCCCATCCGGGCTTGGTTTGTTGAAAACCATTGCTTCCATGTCCGCAGACTTCTCAATTGACAAAGCTCCCTTTAAAAAAAATTAAATGCAGCACATGACTAATGCAATTTTGTAAATATCTACCACCGGTGGTACAATGCTCGATGAATTCTTCAGTCACCGAAACGACAAAGTCTTTCACATGATCAAATAAGAACACGACGCGAGTGGGTGACCTGTGAACTTCCGGTGCTTTCATCGTCTTCACTGGAACTATCCGATGCCGCCGCTTCACACATTCCATGTTTAAGAATGCGTGTGCGACGGTCAAAATTTCAAAATTAATTCAAAAAGTTGATCATTGAATTTTAATCGAAACTGTTGTAATCTTGAAAATGTAATTTTCCTTGCAAAATGAATTTCTAATGTATTATTCAAAATTGGCTTTTTGATTTAAGAACGAATCTGTGCAACAGTTGAAATTTCAGGCAACGAACCCGTTCACTGGACACTGGAGGGCCTTGTCTCACAATATGGTATGTGTGTCGAACGTTGTGGAGTTTCTCTTTTCCAAAACCTGCAAGCGTCGTGTAAGCTCAGAAAATTGTTTTAAAATTTTACTGAACTTGTCGTTTGTTGGAACAGTTGCTTCTACGTCGGTTTTTGAGATCAACTAAGATTCCCCATAATGGCGAAGGAAATCGGCTCCCAGGATGGGTCGCTCCACATTTGCAAGACAAAATTCCCATTGGAATGCGTTCGACGTGAGCCAAAATCTAATTTGCGCTTCACAGTGCCAAATGTGTCGATTATCCCGTGCCATTTGCAGCAAATAGTGATTGGCGTTTCCTTGCGACGGCGATAGAAGCGCACGCCTCGGTTCTTCGAAGCTGACCTCTGCAGGTACTTCCAATCGGATGTCTCTGGGGATCGGCCTCTTGTACTTCTTTAGTGAGCTCGTCGATCATGCCACGGAGCGACTCATTCCCTGCTGAGGACTGTTTGCTCACACTGTACATGTGGACGAAGCTGAATCTTCTACTTCCAGAATCTTGTCGGCCATTTCAGCAAGCTTGTCAACGGGGTTGGTTCGTCTGATACCGAAAATACAATCTGGACTTTTGTAGACATCTTACAGCTGTTATACACACTGCGCCACCTATTGAATTACTTTTTAACTTAACAACTTTACAGATATCTACTTTAACACTTTCCCTGATTAATTAATTGAGTCATTAAAAACTAAAAGAAAACTTGAAACTATTCTAAAAGCCCCACTTTATCACACAAAATCTTGAGTCGAGTTCTGGCCAGAGGTTTTGTCATCATATCTGGAACCTGTTTTCTTCACTTGAGACCTGTTTGACTTCAAGGTTTCCTTCTGTTACCTTTTCTCGAATAAAGAAGTGCTCGACTTCAATGCGTTTCGTTCTGCGATGAAATTCAGGGTTTTGAGGAAGTCTCACTGCCTCGCTGAATTATCCACTGCTAGAATCGGAACGGGTTTACCATCTTAACGATTTCCTTGAACAATCTGGTCAGACAAATTATTTCCTTGCTTGTCTCTGACTCAGCCATGATAAAGCCCCACCTGCATATGCTACAATGACTCCAGAAGTAGATCGACCAGTCTTTGTGCATCCTCCAAAGTCTGCATCGCTATAACACTCTAGGATTCTCTTTTCTTCATCACGTTGATAGACAATTCCCAGATCGATAGTGCCAGCAATGTACCGGTAAACTCTTTTGACTCTGGCAACGTCTTCTGTAGACGGATTGTCAAGTGACAAAAAAAACCCCACGCTGTAGGCCAAATCTGGTCTTGTACCAAACATCAAGTACATCAGTGCTCCAACTGCCTGTCTGTATGGAAAGTTATGTTTTTTCTTATCTTCTTTCCCTGGTTGTGAAGTTTCAGCATTTCTCAGCATCGGCGTCGAAACTGGCTTGCATTCTGAGAAATTGAATCGCTCCAAACTTTTCTTTGCATGTGCTTCTTGATTTACTTTCATGCATGTTTCTGTTATTTTGATTGTGTATTTGAAAGTTCTTGCCATTTCAACTATGGTCCGATTTTCTCTTTCAGAACTACCATTTTGCTCAGGCGTGTATGGAACCGTTAGCCTCTCTGTGACTCCATAATCTCGTAGAATTTTCCTAACTTCTTCATTGTCAAATTCTCCTCCATTATCGCTAAGCAGCTCTTTGATTTGATGCTCTTGGGTCTTTGCATGTTCTAGTACCTGGTCTTTAACTTCTGATTTTACTTTTACTGTAAAACCATAGCGAAATTTAGTGTAGCTGTCTTTAAACACAACTAAATATCGCCTCTTCCTAAACAATTCGTCAAAAGGTCCACATACATCGGTTGAAATCAGCTCTCCACGTTTAGTTGCTTTAATTCCGGTGCCAAATGGTAGACGATGTATTTTTCCACACATACAGGGCTCGCAAATGTCTTTATTCATTTTGATTTTAATGCCTAACTCCCTTTCAAGTTTCTCTTTGCCGTGTTGTTTATCTTGGTGCCCCATTTCTCGTGATATAACTGGAGTCTTGAGTTATCATCAACTACAATGTTTATGTTTGTTTCTTTCTTAGGAAAAATTGATTCGATTGATATAGCGTTCCACCTATTTTGCAAACTCCGCACAATATTACTTTAAACATCGACCTCGAGCCAACATCTGGTTGCTGTCGATTTGAACTCGCTAGTTTTATTTCTGTCTTGAGCTGCTAAAACAGAGAATAAATTTCTTGAAATTTTTGGAACATTCCACACGTCTTTCAACTGCATTTTTTGACTTACTCGGTTGACTGTCGATACAATCTGAATGGTTCCTTTCCCAATTGCCTGAAATGTCTCTTCTCCAGCACCTTTTATGACACACGGGTTGTCAAACCTTATGAACTCAACAAACTGATTAGGGAGTTTGTCGCAAGTCTTGTTGCTCCATTGTCGATCCACCAGTCAGCTGCATTTACCTCTGTTGTGTAAACTTCGTTGCACAAAGTAGCTACATTGGTATCGAGTCTCAAATTTGCTTGACACACCAACATTAAATCCGGTAGCGCTTTGAGTCCATTGTTTAACTCATTCCACAAACTTCTTAACTGTGTAATGTGCGTTGAAACATCTTCTCCTGACATCCAACTGAATGCAAAGAAATCTGTACATATTTTGAACAGCTGATCCTTAGACGTTGCCTCAAATTGTTGCTTTAATGCCTCCCACGCATCATGAGCCGTTTCTTATCATGACTAAATTTCTAGAGGAAAGGAAGAACAAACATTGTGACTCGATTTTAAACTTCATTTTCAGAATTTATTGAATGTAAACATTGAACGCTGTCAAAAGGTTAGAAAAAAAAAAAACATGGCCGCCGAAACCACGTGACTTGCTCGACCAATCAAAACAGCAACTTCATTTATGGTCGCCGCTGTCTAAATAGTCGCTGTAATGAAAATTAATAATTACCGTCGCGTATTTCAGCATTTCCTCGAGGGCTTCCACCTCCTGTCTATAACTGTTTCCTCCTAGATTAATCCTTCAAAAGCCACGTTAAAACTGAATCACGATATCGCACAAATTTATCGTTATTCTTCCCAGACTGATCGGCTAATTTTGAGACCCAAAATTGTCAGCGATCTAAAAGAAGAAATTGAAAATGCCACCTGCTTTCCTTTCATCACTTACTCACTTAATAATATTGGAACCTTCTTGACTTGTTGCCTTATGCCATTAGACTGTCGATAACCTGAAACAGTTGAAATTACTTTCTTGAAAGCGATTCCACACAAGATCCCAAAACATTACACTCACTCACCTTTAAAGATTGTTTATTCCATTTATTTTCTTGTAAATAAATCGTTTTGCTGTTTTAACCTCTGACTGGACGGTACCATAGGGATGTTGGTTTAGTCGAGAACTAATTCCAGCCAATCCAGAACCCTAACCGGCGGCACAACTCTACTTCGGAGCAGGGTCGAATATTTTTTAATGGGATAGTAAGAATTACTTTCAAAATTCGAGATTTGTCAGTCGGCTTTAATTTTTATTCGCAACCATACGAGTCTGTGATCTGTGTGTGATCTGTGGTCTTCCAACGGTGATTCTTTTGCCTACATAACGATTTTATTTTGAAACCTTCCAAATGTGTTTATGAAAAAAAATTCGAGTTTTGACAAACTTGAAATTTTAACATTTTTCTTGAAATTTCACCCTTTTAAAAAACTTGACATTTCTAGAAAAATGTTGAAATTTCAACTTTTTTAAAAAGGTGAAATTTCAAGAAAACTGTTGAAATGTTGAGTTTTTTTTTTTAAAGTTGAAATTGGTCTTCCTACATAGAGATTTTATTTTGAAACCTTCCAGAGATGTGTTTATGAAAAAAAATTCGAGTTTTGACAAACTTGAAATTTCAACATTTTTCTTGAAATTTCACTCTTTTAAAAAACTTGAAATTTGTAGAAAAATTATTAAAAGTTCCACAACTCTACTGCGAAGTAGGGTCAGATATTTTTTAGAATAACTGTACATCGAAGTAAATTGGTTCGAAAAATTAAAAGTTCCACAACCAAACATCGAACCAATAATTCTCGTTTGTTTCTTTAAATTCAACTATATTTAATCCCACAGACAAACAAGCTAATGAGTCATTGCAACCCAACAAATTTTACAATAAATTTAAAAGTTCAACAATCAAAAACCGGAGTTATTTTGAAAAATTATTAAAAGTTCCACAACTCTACTTCGAAGTAGGTCAGATATTTTTTAGAATAACTGTACATCGAAGTAAATTGGTTCGAAAAATAAAAAGTTCCACAACCAAACATCGAACCAATAATTCTCGTTTGTTTCTTTAAATTCAACTATATTTAATCCCACAGACAAACAAGCTAATGAGTCATTGCAACCCAACAAATTTTACAATAAATTTAAAAGTTCAACAATCAAAAACCGGAGTTATTTTGAAAAATTATTAAAAGTTCCACAACTCTACTTCGAAGTAGGTCAGATATTTTTTAGAATAACTGTACATCGAAGTAAATTGGTTCGAAAAATTAAAAGTTCCACAACCAAACATCGAACCAATAATTCTCGTTTGTTTCTTTAAATTCAACTATTTTTAATCCCACAGACAAACAAGCTAATGGGTCATAGCAACTGTTTGACTTCAAGGTTTCCTTCTGTTACCTTTTCTCAAATAAAGAAGTGCTAGACTTCAATGTATTTCGTTCTCCGATGAAATTCAGGGTTTTTAGTAACTCTCACTGCCCCCCTGAATTATCCACTGCTAGAATCGGAACGGGTACTACCTTAAGATTGCCAGAGATAGAGAATTAAGCGTCAACAATGAAGACCTAAAAGTGGACGAAATGGCCGTAGCTTCTTTAATACTGAAGCAATTCAACTGATTCTTGTTCCATCGTTTCCGGCAGGAAAAGTTATCCTAGTAACTGAGCTTTCACCTAGGCGAACCGACTCTTAAATGAATTTCCTGCTCTAGTTAAAAGAAATCCTTCCAGACATTTCGTATTGTAATTGGATTTTTGACAATACTTGTTTTTCATAACCCACTTTCATGTCTCTAACAGAAAACTGTTTTCTCCTATTAGTTCTAGTATTGTTTTTTCAAAATTTATCTTTGTACGCTAAAAGTGAATAAAAAAGCCAACCCAAGGAAAACCTTTTTTTTGCTTTCTTGCTTAGAGCGTCGTATAAACATGAAAACTTATGTAGTTTTTTGCGAGGAACATGATGGTGCAATTAAAAATCGATTTGCTCTAAGATTGCCAGAGATAGAGAATTAAGCGTCAACAATGAAGACCTAAAAGTGGACGAAATGGCCGTAGCTTCTTTAATACTGAAGCAATTCAACTGATTCTTGTTCCATCGTTTCCGGCAGGAAAAGTTATCCTAGTAACTGAGCTTTCACCTAGGCGAACCGACTCTTAAATGAATTTCCTGCTCTAGTTAAAAGAAATCCTTCCAGACATTTCGTATTGTAATTGGATTTTTGACAATACTTGTTTTTCATAACCCACTTTCATGTCTCTAACAGAAAACTGTTTTCTCCTATTAGTTCTAGTATTGTTTTTTCGAAATTTATCTTTGTACGCTAAAAGTGAATAAAAAAGCCAACCCAAGGAAAACCTTTTTTTTGCTTTCTTGCTTAGAGCGTCGTATAAACATGAAAATTTATGTAGTTTTTTGCGAGGAACATTATGGTGCAATTAAAAATCGATTTGCTCTAAGATTGCCAGAGATAGAGAATTAAGCGTCAACAATGAAGACCTAAAAGTGGACGAAATGGCCGTAGCTTCTTTAATACTGAAGCAATTCAACTGATTCTTGTTCCATCGTTTCCGGCAGGAAAAGTTATCCTAGTAACTGAGCTTTCACCTAGGCGAACCGACTCTTAAATGAATTTCCTGCTCTAGTTAAAAGAAATCCTTCCAGACATTTCGTATTGTAATTGGATTTTTGACAATACTTGTTTTTCATAACCCACTTTCATGTCTCTAACAGAAAACTGTTTTCTCCTATTAGTTCTAGTATTGTTTTTTCAAAATTTATCTTTGTACGCTAAAAGTGAATAAAAAAGCCAACCCAAGGAAAACCTTTTTTTTGCTTTCTTGCTTAGAGCGTCGTATAAACATGAAAACTTATGTAGTTTTTTTGCGAGGAACATTATGGTGCAATTAAAAATCGATTTGCTCTAAGATTGCCAGAGATAGAGAATTAAGCGTCAACAATGAAGACCTAAAAGTGGACGAAATGGCCGTAGCTTCTTTAATACTGAAGCAATTCAACTGATTCTTGTTCCATCGTTTCCGGCAGGAAAAGTTATCCTAGTAACTGAGCTTTCACCTAGGCGAACCGACTCTTAAATGAATTTCCTGCTCTAGTTAAAAGAAATCCTTCCAGACATTTCGTATTGTAATTGGATTTTTGACAATACTTGTTTTTCATAACCCACTTTCATGTCTCTAACAGAAAACTGTTTTCTCCTATTAGTTCTAGTATTGTTTTTTCAAAATTTATCTTTGTACGCTAAAAGTGAATAAAAAAGCCAACCCAAGGAAAACCTTTTTTTTGCTTTCTTGCTTAGAGCGTCGTATAAACATGAAAACTTATGTAGTTTTTTGCGAGGAACATGATGGTGCAATTAAAAATCGATTTGCTCTAAGATTGCCAGAGATAGAGAATTAAGCGTCAACAATGAAGACCTAAAAGTGGACGAAATGGCCGTAGCTTCTTTAATACTGAAGCAATTCAACTGATTCTTGTTCCATCGTTTCCGGCAGGAAAAGTTATCCTAGTAACTGAGCTTTCACCTAGGCGAACCGACTCTTAAATGAATTTCCTGCTCTAGTTAAAAGAAATCCTTCCAGACATTTCGTATTGTAATTGGATTTTTGACAATACTTGTTTTTCATAACCCACTTTCATGTCTCTAACAGAAAACTGTTTTCTCCTATTAGTTCTAGTATTGTTTTTTCAAAATTTATCTTTGTACGCTAAAAGTGAATAAAAAAGCCAACCCAAGGAAAACCTTTTTTTTGCTTTCTTGCTTAGAGCGTCGTATAAACATGAAAACTTATGTAGTTTTTTGCGAGGAACATTATGGTGCAATTAAAAATCGATTTGCTCTAAGATTGCCAGAGATAGAGAATTAAGCGTCAACAATGAAGACCTAAAAGTGGACGAAATGGCCGTAGCTTCTTTAATACTGAAGCAATTCAACTGATTCTTGTTCCATCGTTTCCGGCAGGAAAAGTTATCCTAGTAACTGAGCTTTCACCTAGGCGAACCGACTCTTAAATGAATTTCCTGCTCTAGTTAAAAGAAATCCTTCCAGACATTTCGTATTGTAATTGGATTTTTGACAATACTTGTTTTTCATAACCCACTTTCATGTCTCTAACAGAAAACTGTTTTCTCCTATTAGTTCTAGTATTGTTTTTTCGAAATTTATCTTTGTACGCTAAAAGTGAATAAAAAAGCCAACCCAAGGAAAACCTTTTTTTTGCTTTCTTGCTTAGAGCGTCGTATAAACATGAAAATTTATGTAGTTTTTTGCGAGGAACATTATGGTGCAATTAAAAATCGATTTGCTCTAAGATTGCCAGAGATAGAGAATTAAGCGTCAACAATGAAGACCTAAAAGTGGACGAAATGGCCGTAGCTTCTTTAATACTGAAGCAATTCAACTGATTCTTGTTCCATCGTTTCCGGCAGGAAAAGTTATCCTAGTAACTGAGCTTTCACCTAGGCGAACCGACTCTTAAATGAATTTCCTGCTCTAGTTAAAAGAAATCCTTCCAGACATTTCGTATTGTAATTGGATTTTTGACAATACTTGTTTTTCATAACCCACTTTCATGTCTCTAACAGAAAACTGTTTTCTCCTATTAGTTCTAGTATTGTTTTTTCAAAATTTATCTTTGTACGCTAAAAGTGAATAAAAAAGCCAACCCAAGGAAAACCTTTTTTTTGCTTTCTTGCTTAGAGCGTCGTATAAACATGAAAACTTATGTAGTTTTTTTGCGAGGAACATTATGGTGCAATTAAAAATCGATTTGCTCTAAGATTGCCAGAGATAGAGAATTAAGCGTCAACAATGAAGACCTAAAAGTGGACGAAATGGCCGTAGCTTCTTTAATACTGAAGCAATTCAACTGATTCTTGTTCCATCGTTTCCGGCAGGAAAAGTTATCCTAGTAACTGAGCTTTCACCTAGGCGAACCGACTCTTAAATGAATTTCCTGCTCTAGTTAAAAGAAATCCTTCCAGACATTTCGTATTGTAATTGGATTTTTGACAATACTTGTTTTTCATAACCCACTTTCATGTCTCTAACAGAAAACTGTTTTCTCCTATTAGTTCTAGTATTGTTTTTTCGAAATTTATCTTTGTACGCTAAAAGTGAATAAAAAAGCCAACCCAAGGAAAACCTTTTTTTTGCTTTCTTGCTTAGAGCGTCGTATAAACATGAAAACTTATGTAGTTTTTTGCGAGGAACATTATGGTGCAATTAAAAATCGATTTGCTCTAAGATTGCCAGAGATAGAGAATTAAGCGTCAACAATGAAGACCTAAAAGTGGACGAAATGGCCGTAGCTTCTTTAATACTGAAGCAATTCAACTGATTCTTGTTCCATCGTTTCCGGCAGGAAAAGTTATCCTAGTAACTGAGCTTTCACCTAGGCGAACCGACTCTTAAATGAATTTCCTGCTCTAGTTAAAAGAAATCCTTCCAGACATTTCGTATTGTAATTGGATTTTTGACAATACTTGTTTTTCATAACCCACTTTCATGTCTCTAACAGAAAACTGTTTTCTCCTATTAGTTCTAGTATTGTTTTTTCGAAATTTATCTTTGTACGCTAAAAGTGAATAAAAAAGCCAACCCAAGGAAAACCTTTTTTTTGCTTTCTTGCTTAGAGCGTCGTATAAACATGAAAACTTATGTAGTTTTTTGCGAGGAACATTATGGTGCAATTAAAAATCGATTTGCTCTAAGATTGCCAGAGATAGAGAATTAAGCGTCAACAATGAAGACCTAAAAGTGGACGAAATGGCCGTAGCTTCTTTAATACTGAAGCAATTCAACTGATTCTTGTTCCATCGTTTCCGGCAGGAAAAGTTATCCTAGTAACTGAGCTTTCACCTAGGCGAACCGACTCTTAAATGAATTTCCTGCTCTAGTTAAAAGAAATCCTTCCAGACATTTCGTATTGTAATTGGATTTTTGACAATACTTGTTTTTCATAACCCACTTTCATGTCTCTAACAGAAAACTGTTTTCTCCTATTAGTTCTAGTATTGTTTTTTCAAAATTTATCTTTGTACGCTAAAAGTGAATAAAAAAGCCAACCCAAGGAAAACCTTTTTTTTGCTTTCTTGCTTAGAGCGTCGTATAAACATGAAAACTTATGTAGTTTTTTGCGAGGAACATTATGGTGCAATTAAAAATCGATTTGCTCTAAGATTGCCAGAGATAGAGAATTAAGCGTCAACAATGAAGACCTAAAAGTGGACGAAATGGCCGTAGCTTCTTTAATACTGAAGCAATTCAACTGATTCTTGTTCCATCGTTTCCGGCAGGAAAAGTTATCCTAGTAACTGAGCTTTCACCTAGGCGAACCGACTCTTAAATGAATTTCCTGCTCTAGTTAAAAGAAATCCTTCCAGACATTTCGTATTGTAATTGGATTTTTGACAATACTTGTTTTTCATAACCCACTTTCATGTCTCTAACAGAAAACTTTTTCTCCTATTAGTTCTAGTATTGTTTTTTCAAAATTTATCTTTGTACGCTAAAAGTGAATAAAAAAGCCAACCCAAGGAAAACCTTTTTTTTGCTTTCTTGCTTAGAGCGTCGTATAAACATGAAAACTTATGTAGTTTTTTGCGAGGAACATTATGGTGCAATTAAAAATCGATTTGCTCTAAGATTGCCAGAGATAGAGAATTAAGCGTCAACAATGAAGACCTAAAAGTGGACGAAATGGCCGTAGCTTCTTTAATACTGAAGCAATTCAACTGATTCTTGTTCCATCGTTTCCGGCAGGAAAAGTTATCCTAGTAACTGAGCTTTCACCTAGGCGAACCGACTCTTAAATGAATTTCCTGCTCTAGTTAAAAGAAATCCTTCCAGACATTTCGTATTGTAATTGGATTTTTGACAATACTTGTTTTTCATAACCCACTTTCATGTCTCTAACAGAAAACTGTTTTCTCCTATTAGTTCTAGTATTGTTTTTTCAAAATTTATCTTTGTACGCTAAAAGTGAATAAAAAAGCCAACCCAAGGAAAACCTTTTTTTTGCTTTCTTGCTTAGAGCGTCGTATAAACATGAAAACTTATGTAGTTTTTTGCGAGGAACATTATGGTGCAATTAAAAATCGATTTGCTCTAAGATTGCCAGAGATAGAGAATTAAGCGTCAACAATGAAGACCTAAAAGTGGACGAAATGGCCGTAGCTTCTTTAATACTGAAGCAATTCAACTGATTCTTGTTCCATCGTTTCCGGCAGGAAAAGTTATCCTAGTAACTGAGCTTTCACCTAGGCGAACCGACTCTTAAATGAATTTCCTGCTCTAGTTAAAAGAAATCCTTCCAGACATTTCGTATTGTAATTGGATTTTTGACAATACTTGTTTTTCATAACCCACTTTCATGTCTCTAACAGAAAACTGTTTTCTACTATTAGTTCTAGTATTGTTTTTTCGAAATTTATCTTTGTACGCTAAAAGTGAATAAAAAAGCCAACCCAAGGAAAACCTTTTTTTTTGCTTTCTTGCTTAGAGCGTCGTATAAACATGAAAACTTATGTAGTTTTTTGCGAGGAACATTATGGTGCAATTAAAAATCGATTTGCTCTAAGATTGCCAGAGATAGAGAATTAAGCGTCAACAATGAAGACCTAAAAGTGGACGAAATGGCCGTAGCTTCTTTAATACTGAAGCAATTCAACTGATTCTTGTTCCATCGTTTCCGGCAGGAAAAGTTATCCTAGTAACTGAGCTTTCACCTAGGCGAACCGACTCTTAAATGAATTTCCTGCTCTAGTTAAAAGAAATCCTTCCAGACATTTCGTATTGTAATTGGATTTTTGACAATACTTGTTTTTCATAACCCACTTTCATGTCTCTAACAGAAAACTGTTTTCTCCTATTAGTTCTAGTATTGTTTTTTCGAAATTTATCTTTGTACGCTAAAAGTGAATAAAAAAGCCAACCCAAGGAAAACCTTTTTTTTGCTTTCTTGCTTAGAGCGTCGTATAAACATGAAAACTTATGTAGTTTTTTGCGAGGAACATTATGGTGCAATTAAAAATCGATTTGCTCTAAGATTGCCAGAGATAGAGAATTAAGCGTCAACAATGAAGACCTAAAAGTGGACGAAATGGCCGTAGCTTCTTTAATACTGAAGCAATTCAACTGATTCTTGTTCCATCGTTTCCGGCAGGAAAAGTTATCCTAGTAACTGAGCTTTCACCTAGGCGAACCGACTCTTAAATGAATTTCCTGCTCTAGTTAAAAGAAATCCTTCCAGACATTTCGTATTGTAATTGGATTTTTGACAATACTTGTTTTTCATAACCCACTTTCATGTCTCTAACAGAAAACTGTTTTCTCCTATTAGTTCTAGTATTGTTTTTTCAAAATTTATCTTTGTACGCTAAAAGTGAATAAAAAAGCCAACCCAAGGAAAACCTTTTTTTTGCTTTCTTGCTTAGAGCGTCGTATAAACATGAAAACTTATGTAGTTTTTTGCGAGGAACATTATGGTGCAATTAAAAATCGATTTGCTCTAAGATTGCCAGAGATAGAGAATTAAGCGTCAACAATGAAGACCTAAAAGTGGACGAAATGGCCGTAGCTTCTTTAATACTGAAGCAATTCAACTGATTCTTGTTCCATCGTTTCCGGCAGGAAAAGTTATCCTAGTAACTGAGCTTTCACCTAGGCGAACCGACTCTTAAATGAATTTCCTGCTCTAGTTAAAAGAAATCCTTCCAGACATTTCGTATTGTAATTGGATTTTTGACAATACTTGTTTTTCATAACCCACTTTCATGTCTCTAACAGAAAACTGTTTTCTCCTATTAGTTCTAGTATTGTTTTTTCAAAATTTATCTTTGTACGCTAAAAGTGAATAAAAAAGCCAACCCAAGGAAAACCTTTTTTTTGCTTTCTTGCTTAGAGCGTCGTATAAACATGAAAACTTATGTAGTTTTTTGCGAGGAACATTATGGTGCAATTAAAAATCGATTTGCTCTAAGATTGCCAGAGATAGAGAATTAAGCGTCAACAATGAAGACCTAAAAGTGGACGAAATGGCCGTAGCTTCTTTAATACTGAAGCAATTCAACTGATTCTTGTTCCATCGTTTCCGGCAGGAAAAGTTATCCTAGTAACTGAGCTTTCACCTAGGCGAACCGACTCTTAAATGAATTTCCTGCTCTAGTTAAAAGAAATCCTTCCAGACATTTCGTATTGTAATTGGATTTTTGACAATACTTGTTTTTCATAACCCACTTTCATGTCTCTAACAGAAAACTGTTTTCTCCTATTAGTTCTAGTATTGTTTTTTCAAAATTTATCTTTGTACGCTAAAAGTGAATAAAAAAGCCAACCCAAGGAAAACCTTTTTTTTGCTTTCTTGCTTAGAGCGTCGTATAAACATGAAAACTTATGTAGTTTTTTGCGAGGAACATTATGGTGCAATTAAAAATCGATTTGCTCTAAGATTGCCAGAGATAGAGAATTAAGCGTCAACAATGAGGACCTAAAAGTGGACGAAATGGCCGTAGCTTCTTTAATACTGAAGCAATTCAACTGATTCTTGTTCCATCGTTTCCGGCAGGAAAAGTTATCCTAGTAACTGAGCTTTCACCTAGGCGAACCGACTCTTAAATGAATTTCCTGCTCTAGTTAAAAGATATCCTTCCAGACATTTCGTATTGTAATTGGATTTTTGACAATACTTGTTTTTCATAACCCACTTTCATGTCTCTAACAGAAAACTGTTTTCTACTATTAGTTCTAGTATTGTTTTTTCGAAATTTATCTTTGTACGCTAAAAGTGAATAAAAAAGCCAACCCAAGGAAAACCTTTTTTTTTGCTTTCTTGCTTAGAGCGTCGTATAAACATGAAAACTTATGTAGTTTTTTGCGAGGAACATTATGGTGCAATTAAAAATCGATTTGCTCTAAGATTGCCAGAGATAGAGAATTAAGCGTCAACAATGAAGACCTAAAAGTGGACGAAATGGCCGTAGCTTCTTTAATACTGAAGCAATTCAACTGATTCTTGTTCCATCGTTTCCGGCAGGAAAAGTTATCCTAGTAACTGAGCTTTCACCTAGGCGAACCGACTCTTAAATGAATTTCCTGCTCTAGTTAAAAGAAATCCTTCCAGACATTTCGTATTGTAATTGGATTTTTGACAATACTTGTTTTTCATAACCCACTTTCATGTCTCTAACAGAAAACTGTTTTCTCCTATTAGTTCTAGTATTGTTTTTTCAAAATTTATCTTTGTACGCTAAAAGTGAATAAAAAAGCCAACCCAAGGAAAACCTTTTTTTTGCTTTCTTGCTTAGAGCGTCGTATAAACATGAAAACTTATGTAGTTTTTTGCGAGGAACATTATGGTGCAATTAAAAATCGATTTGCTCTAAGATTGCCAGAGATAGAGAATTAAGCGTCAACAATGAAGACCTAAAAGTGGACGAAATGGCCGTAGCTTCTTTAATACTGAAGCAATTCAACTGATTCTTGTTCCATCGTTTCCGGCAGGAAAAGTTATCCTAGTAACTGAGCTTTCACCTAGGCGAACCGACTCTTAAATGAATTTCCTGCTCTAGTTAAAAGAAATCCTTCCAGACATTTCGTATTGTAATTGGATTTTTGACAATACTTGTTTTTCATAACCCACTTTCATGTCTCTAACAGAAAACTGTTTTCTCCTATTAGTTCTAGTATTGTTTTTTCAAAATTTATCTTTGTACGCTAAAAGTGAATAAAAAAGCCAACCCAAGGAAAACCTTTTTTTTGCTTTCTTGCTTAGAGCGTCGTATAAACATGAAAACTTATGTAGTTTTTTGCGAGGAACATTATGGTGCAATTAAAAATCGATTTGCTCTAAGATTGCCAGAGATAGAGAATTAAGCGTCAACAATGAAGACCTAAAAGTGGACGAAATGGCCGTAGCTTCTTTAATACTGAAGCAATTCAACTGATTCTTGTTCCATCGTTTCCGGCAGGAAAAGTTATCCTAGTAACTGAGCTTTCACCTAGGCGAACCGACTCTTAAATGAATTTCCTGCTCTAGTTAAAAGAAATCCTTCCAGACATTTCGTATTGTAATTGGATTTTTGACAATACTTGTTTTTCATAACCCACTTTCATGTCTCTAACAGAAAACTGTTTTCTACTATTAGTTCTAGTATTGTTTTTTCGAAATTTATCTTTGTACGCTAAAAGTGAATAAAAAAGCCAACCCAAGGAAAACCTTTTTTTTTGCTTTCTTGCTTAGAGCGTCGTATAAACATGAAAACTTATGTAGTTTTTTGCGAGGAACATTATGGTGCAATTAAAAATCGATTTGCTCTAAGATTGCCAGAGATAGAGAATTAAGCGTCAACAATGAAGACCTAAAAGTGGACGAAATGGCCGTAGCTTCTTTAATACTGAAGCAATTCAACTGATTCTTGTTCCATCGTTTCCGGCAGGAAAAGTTATCCTAGTAACTGAGCTTTCACCTAGGCGAACCGACTCTTAAATGAATTTCCTGCTCTAGTTAAAAGAAATCCTTCCAGACATTTCGTATTGTAATTGGATTTTTGACAATACTTGTTTTTCATAACCCACTTTCATGTCTCTAACAGAAAACTGTTTTCTCCTATTAGTTCTAGTATTGTTTTTTCAAAATTTATCTTTGTACGCTAAAAGTGAATAAAAAAGCCAACCCAAGGAAAACCTTTTTTTTGCTTTCTTGCTTAGAGCGTCGTATAAACATGAAAACTTATGTAGTTTTTTTGCGAGGAACATTATGGTGCAATTAAAAATCGATTTGCTCTAAGATTGCCAGAGATAGAGAATTAAGCGTCAACAATGAAGACCTAAAAGTGGACGAAATGGCCGTAGCTTCTTTAATACTGAAGCAATTCAACTGATTCTTGTTCCATCGTTTCCGGCAGGAAAAGTTATCCTAGTAACTGAGCTTTCACCTAGGCGAACCGACTCTTAAATGAATTTCCTGCTCTAGTTAAAAGAAATCCTTCCAGACATTTCGTATTGTAATTGGATTTTTGACAATACTTGTTTTTCATAACCCACTTTCATGTCTCTAACAGAAAACTGTTTTCTCCTATTAGTTCTAGTATTGTTTTTTCAAAATTTATCTTTGTACGCTAAAAGTGAATAAAAAAGCCAACCCAAGGAAAACCTTTTTTTTGCTTTCTTGCTTAGAGCGTCGTATAAACATGAAAACTTATGTAGTTTTTTGCGAGGAACATTATGGTGCAATTAAAAATCGATTTGCTCTAAGATTGCCAGAGATAGAGAATTAAGCGTCAACAATGAAGACCTAAAAGTGGACGAAATGGCCGTAGCTTCTTTAATACTGAAGCAATTCAACTGATTCTTGTTCCATCGTTTCCGGCAGGAAAAGTTATCCTAGTAACTGAGCTTTCACCTAGGCGAACCGACTCTTAAATGAATTTCCTGCTCTAGTTAAAAGAAATCCTTCCAGACATTTCGTATTGTAATTGGATTTTTGACAATACTTGTTTTTCATAACCCACTTTCATGTCTCTAACAGAAAACTTTTTCTCCTATTAGTTCTAGTATTGTTTTTTCAAAATTTATCTTTGTACGCTAAAAGTGAATAAAAAAGCCAACCCAAGGAAAACCTTTTTTTTGCTTTCTTGCTTAGAGCGTCGTATAAACATGAAAACTTATGTAGTTTTTTGCGAGGAACATTATGGTGCAATTAAAAATCGATTTGCTCTAAGATTGCCAGAGATAGAGAATTAAGCGTCAACAATGAAGACCTAAAAGTGGACGAAATGGCCGTAGCTTCTTTAATACTGAAGCAATTCAACTGATTCTTGTTCCATCGTTTCCGGCAGGAAAAGTTATCCTAGTAACTGAGCTTTCACCTAGGCGAACCGACTCTTAAATGAATTTCCTGCTCTAGTTAAAAGAAATCCTTCCAGACATTTCGTATTGTAATTGGATTTTTGACAATACTTGTTTTTCATAACCCACTTTCATGTCTCTAACAGAAAACTGTTTTCTCCTATTAGTTCTAGTATTGTTTTTTCAAAATTTATCTTTGTACGCTAAAAGTGAATAAAAAAGCCAACCCAAGGAAAACCTTTTTTTTGCTTTCTTGCTTAGAGCGTCGTATAAACATGAAAACTTATGTAGTTTTTTGCGAGGAACATTATGGTGCAATTAAAAATCGATTTGCTCTAAGATTGCCAGAGATAGAGAATTAAGCGTCAACAATGAGGACCTAAAAGTGGACGAAATGGCCGTAGCTTCTTTAATACTGAAGCAATTCAACTGATTCTTGTTCCATCGTTTCCGGCAGGAAAAGTTATCCTAGTAACTGAGCTTTCACCTAGGCGAACCGACTCTTAAATGAATTTCCTGCTCTAGTTAAAAGAAATCCTTCCAGACATTTCGTATTGTAATTGGATTTTTGACAATACTTGTTTTTCATAACCCACTTTCATGTCTCTAACAGAAAACTGTTTTCTCCTATTAGTTCTAGTATTGTTTTTTCAAAATTTATCTTTGTACGCTAAAAGTGAATAAAAAAGCCAACCCAAGGAAAACCTTTTTTTTGCTTTCTTGCTTAGAGCGTCGTATAAACATGAAAACTTATGTAGTTTTTTGCGAGGAACATTATGGTGCAATTAAAAATCGATTTGCTCTAAGATTGCCAGAGATAGAGAATTAAGCGTCAACAATGAAGACCTAAAAGTGGACGAAATGGCCGTAGCTTCTTTAATACTGAAGCAATTCAACTGATTCTTGTTCCATCGTTTCCGGCAGGAAAAGTTATCCTAGTAACTGAGCTTTCACCTAGGCGAACCGACTCTTAAATGAATTTCCTGCTCTAGTTAAAAGAAATCCTTCCAGACATTTCGTATTGTAATTGGATTTTTGACAATACTTGTTTTTCATAACCCACTTTCATGTCTCTAACAGAAAACTGTTTTCTACTATTAGTTCTAGTATTGTTTTTTCGAAATTTATCTTTGTACGCTAAAAGTGAATAAAAAAGCCAACCCAAGGAAAACCTTTTTTTTTGCTTTCTTGCTTAGAGCGTCGTATAAACATGAAAACTTATGTAGTTTTTTGCGAGGAACATTATGGTGCAATTAAAAATCGATTTGCTCTAAGATTGCCAGAGATAGAGAATTAAGCGTCAACAATGAAGACCTAAAAGTGGACGAAATGGCCGTAGCTTCTTTAATACTGAAGCAATTCAACTGATTCTTGTTCCATCGTTTCCGGCAGGAAAAGTTATCCTAGTAACTGAGCTTTCACCTAGGCGAACCGACTCTTAAATGAATTTCCTGCTCTAGTTAAAAGAAATCCTTCCAGACATTTCGTATTGTAATTGGATTTTTGACAATACTTGTTTTTCATAACCCACTTTCATGTCTCTAACAGAAAACTGTTTTCTCCTATTAGTTCTAGTATTGTTTTTTCAAAATTTATCTTTGTACGCTAAAAGTGAATAAAAAAGCCAACCCAAGGAAAACCTTTTTTTTGCTTTCTTGCTTAGAGCGTCGTATAAACATGAAAACTTATGTAGTTTTTTGCGAGGAACATTATGGTGCAATTAAAAATCGATTTGCTCTAAGATTGCCAGAGATAGAGAATTAAGCGTCAACAATGAAGACCTAAAAGTGGACGAAATGGCCGTAGCTTCTTTAATACTGAAGCAATTCAACTGATTCTTGTTCCATCGTTTCCGGCAGGAAAAGTTATCCTAGTAACTGAGCTTTCACCTAGGCGAACCGACTCTTAAATGAATTTCCTGCTCTAGTTAAAAGAAATCCTTCCAGACATTTCGTATTGTAATTGGATTTTTGACAATACTTGTTTTTCATAACCCACTTTCATGTCTCTAACAGAAAACTGTTTTCTCCTATTAGTTCTAGTATTGTTTTTTCAAAATTTATCTTTGTACGCTAAAAGTGAATAAAAAAGCCAACCCAAGGAAAACCTTTTTTTTGCTTTCTTGCTTAGAGCGTCGTATAAACATGAAAACTTATGTAGTTTTTTGCGAGGAACATTATGGTGCAATTAAAAATCGATTTGCTCTAAGATTGCCAGAGATAGAGAATTAAGCGTCAACAATGAAGACCTAAAAGTGGACGAAATGGCCGTAGCTTCTTTAATACTGAAGCAATTCAACTGATTCTTGTTCCATCGTTTCCGGCAGGAAAAGTTATCCTAGTAACTGAGCTTTCACCTAGGCGAACCGACTCTTAAATGAATTTCCTGCTCTAGTTAAAAGAAATCCTTCCAGACATTTCGTATTGTAATTGGATTTTTGACAATACTTGTTTTTCATAACCCACTTTCATGTCTCTAACAGAAAACTGTTTTCTCCTATTAGTTCTAGTATTGTTTTTTCAAAATTTATCTTTGTACGCTAAAAGTGAATAAAAAAGCCAACCCAAGGAAAACCTTTTTTTTGCTTTCTTGCTTAGAGCGTCGTATAAACATGAAAACTTATGTAGTTTTTTGCGAGGAACATTATGGTGCAATTAAAAATCGATTTGCTCTAAGATTGCCAGAGATAGAGAATTAAGCGTCAACAATGAAGACCTAAAAGTGGACGAAATGGCCGTAGCTTCTTTAATACTGAAGCAATTCAACTGATTCTTGTTCCATCGTTTCCGGCAGGAAAAGTTATCCTAGTAACTGAGCTTTCACCTAGGCGAACCGACTCTTAAATGAATTTCCTGCTCTAGTTAAAAGAAATCCTTCCAGACATTTCGTATTGTAATTGGATTTTTGACAATACTTGTTTCTCATAACCCACTTTCATGTCTCTAACAGAAAACTGTTTTCTACTATTAGTTCTAGTATTGTTTTTTCGAAATTTATCTTTGTACGCTAAAAGTGAATAAAAAAGCCAACCCAAGGAAAACCTTTTTTTTTGCTTTCTTGCTTAGAGCGTCGTATAAACATGAAAACTTATGTAGTTTTTTGCGAGGAACATTATGGTGCAATTAAAAATCGATTTGCTCTAAGATTGCCAGAGATAGAGAATTAAGCGTCAACAACGAAGACCTAAAAGTGGACGAAATGGCCGTAGCTTCTTTAATACTGAAGCAATTCAACTGATTCTTGTTCCATCGTTTCCGGCAGGAAAAGTTATCCTAGTAACTGAGCTTTCACCTAGGCGAACCGACTCTTAAATGAATTTCCTGCTCTAGTTAAAAGAAATCCTTCCAGACATTTCGTATTGTAATTGGATTTTTGACAATACTTGTTTTTCATAACCCACTTTCATGTCTCTAACAGAAAACTGTTTTCTCCTATTAGTTCTAGTATTGTTTTTTCGAAATTTATCTTTGTACGCTAAAAGTGAATAAAAAAGCCAACCCAAGGAAAACCTTTTTTTTTGCTTTCTTGCTTAGAGCGTCGTATAAACATGAAAACTTATGTAGTTTTTTGCGAGGAACATTATGGTGCAATTAAAAATCGATTTGCTCTAAGATTGCCAGAGATAGAGAATTAAGCGTCAACAACGAAGACCTAAAAGTGGACGAAATGGCCGTAGCTTCTTTAATACTGAAGCAATTCAACTGATTCTTGTTCCATCGTTTCCGGCAGGAAACGTTATCCTAGTAACTGAGCTTTCACCTAGGCGAACCGACTCTTAAATGAATTTCCTGCTCTAGTTAAAAGAAATCCTTCCAGACATTTCGTATTGTAATTGGATTTTTGACAATACTTGTTTTTCATAACCCACTTTCATGTCTCTAACAGAAAACTGTTTTCTCCTATTAGTTCTAGTATTGTTTTTTCGAAATTTATCTTTGTACGCTAAAAGTGAATAAAAAAGCCAACCCAAGGAAAACCTTTTTTTTTGCTTTCTTGCTTAGAGCGTCGTATAAACATGAAAACTTATGTAGTTTTTTGCGAGGAACATTATGGTGCAATTAAAAATCGATTTGCTCTAAGATTGCCAGAGATAGAGAATTAAGCGTCAACAATGAAGACCTAAAAGTGGACGAAATGGCCGTAGCTTCTTTAATACTGAAGCAATTCAACTGATTCTTGTTCCATCGTTTCCGGCAGGAAAAGTTATCCTAGTAACTGAGCTTTCACCTAGGCGAACCGACTCTTAAATGAATTTCCTGCTCTAGTTAAAAGAAATCCTTCCAGACATTTCGTATTGTAATTGGATTTTTGACAATACTTGTTTTTCATAACCCACTTTCATGTCTCTAACAGAAAACTGTTTTCTACTATTAGTTCTAGTATTGTTTTTTCGAAATTTATCTTTGTACGCTAAAAGTGAATAAAAAAGCCAACCCAAGGAAAACCTTTTTTTTTGCTTTCTTGCTTAGAGCGTCGTATAAACATGAAAACTTATGTAGTTTTTTGCGAGGAACATTATGGTGCAATTAAAAATCGATTTGCTCTAAGATTGCCAGAGATAGAGAATTAAGCGTCAACAATGAAGACCTAAAAGTGGACGAAATGGCCGTAGCTTCTTTAATACTGAAGCAATTCAACTGATTCTTGTTCCATCGTTTCCGGCAGGAAAAGTTATCCTAGTAACTGAGCTTTCACCTAGGCGAACCGACTCTTAAATGAATTTCCTGCTCTAGTTAAAAGAAATCCTTCCAGACATTTCGTATTGTAATTGGATTTTTGACAATACTTGTTTTTCATAACCCACTTTCATGTCTCTAACAGAAAACTGTTTTCTCCTATTAGTTCTAGTATTGTTTTTTCAAAATTTATCTTTGTACGCTAAAAGTGAATAAAAAAGCCAACCCAAGGAAAACCTTTTTTTTGCTTTCTTGCTTAGAGCGTCGTATAAACATGAAAACTTATGTAGTTTTTTGCGAGGAACATTATGGTGCAATTAAAAATCGATTTGCTCTAAGATTGCCAGAGATAGAGAATTAAGCGTCAACAATGAAGACCTAAAAGTGGACGAAATGGCCGTAGCTTCTTTAATACTGAAGCAATTCAACTGATTCTTGTTCCATCGTTTCCGGCAGGAAAAGTTATCCTAGTAACTGAGCTTTCACCTAGGCGAACCGACTCTTAAATGAATTTCCTGCTCTAGTTAAAAGAAATCCTTCCAGACATTTCGTATTGTAATTGGATTTTTGACAATACTTGTTTTTCATAACCCACTTTCATGTCTCTAACAGAAAACTGTTTTCTCCTATTAGTTCTAGTATTGTTTTTTCGAAATTTATCTTTGTACGCTAAAAGTGAATAAAAAAGCCAACCCAAGGAAAACCTTTTTTTTTGCTTTCTTGCTTAGAGCGTCGTATAAACATGAAAACTTATGTAGTTTTTTGCGAGGAACATTATGGTGCAATTAAAAATCGATTTGCTCTAAGATTGCCAGAGATAGAGAATTAAGCGTCAACAACGAAGACCTAAAAGTGGACGAAATGGCCGTAGCTTCTTTAATACTGAAGCAATTCAACTGATTCTTGTTCCATCGTTTCCGGCAGGAAACGTTATCCTAGTAACTGAGCTTTCACCTAGGCGAACCGACTCTTAAATGAATTTCCTGCTCTAGTTAAAAGAAATCCTTCCAGACATTTCGTATTGTAATTGGATTTTTGACAATACTTGTTTTTCATAACCCACTTTCATGTCTCTAACAGAAAACTGTTTTCTCCTATTAGTTCTAGTATTGTTTTTTCAAAATTTATCTTTGTACGCTAAAAGTGAATAAAAAAGCCAACCCAAGGAAAACCTTTTTTTTGCTTTCTTGCTTAGAGCGTCGTATAAACATGAAAACTTATGTAGTTTTTTGCGAGGAACATTATGGTGCAATTAAAAATCGATTTGCTCTAAGATTGCCAGAGATAGAGAATTAAGCGTCAACAATGAAGACCTAAAAGTGGACGAAATGGCCGTAGCTTCTTTAATACTGAAGCAATTCAACTGATTCTTGTTCCATCGTTTCCGGCAGGAAAAGTTATCCTAGTAACTGAGCTTTCACCTAGGCGAACCGACTCTTAAATGAATTTCCTGCTCTAGTTAAAAGAAATCCTTCCAGACATTTCGTATTGTAATTGGATTTTTGACAATACTTGTTTTTCATAACCCACTTTCATGTCTCTAACAGAAAACTGTTTTCTCCTATTAGTTCTAGTATTGTTTTTTCAAAATTTATCTTTGTACGCTAAAAGTGAATAAAAAAGCCAACCCAAGGAAAACCTTTTTTTTGCTTTCTTGCTTAGAGCGTCGTATAAACATGAAAACTTATGTAGTTTTTTGCGAGGAACATTATGGTGCAATTAAAAATCGATTTGCTCTAAGATTGCCAGAGATAGAGAATTAAGCGTCAACAATGAAGACCTAAAAGTGGACGAAATGGCCGTAGCTTCTTTAATACTGAAGCAATTCAACTGATTCTTGTTCCATCGTTTCCGGCAGGAAAAGTTATCCTAGTAACTGAGCTTTCACCTAGGCGAACCGACTCTTAAATGAATTTCCTGCTCTAGTTAAAAGAAATCCTTCCAGACATTTCGTATTGTAATTGGATTTTTGACAATACTTGTTTTTCATAACCCACTTTCATGTCTCTAACAGAAAACTGTTTTCTCCTATTAGTTCTAGTATTGTTTTTTCAAAATTTATCTTTGTACGCTAAAAGTGAATAAAAAAGCCAACCCAAGGAAAACCTTTTTTTTGCTTTCTTGCTTAGAGCGTCGTATAAACATGAAAACTTATGTAGTTTTTTGCGAGGAACATTATGGTGCAATTAAAAATCGATTTGCTCTAAGATTGCCAGAGATAGAGAATTAAGCGTCAACAATGAAGACCTAAAAGTGGACGAAATGGCCGTAGCTTCTTTAATACTGAAGCAATTCAACTGATTCTTGTTCCATCGTTTCCGGCAGGAAAAGTTATCCTAGTAACTGAGCTTTCACCTAGGCGAACCGACTCTTAAATGAATTTCCTGCTCTAGTTAAAAGAAATCCTTCCAGACATTTCGTATTGTAATTGGATTTTTGACAATACTTGTTTTTCATAACCCACTTTCATGTCTCTAACAGAAAACTGTTTTCTCCTATTAGTTCTAGTATTGTTTTTTCAAAATTTATCTTTGTACGCTAAAAGTGAATAAAAAAGCCAACCCAAGGAAAACCTTTTTTTTGCTTTCTTGCTTAGAGCGTCGTATAAACATGAAAACTTATGTAGTTTTTTGCGAGGAACATTATGGTGCAATTAAAAATCGATTTGCTCTAAGATTGCCAGAGATAGAGAATTAAGCGTCAACAATGAAGACCTAAAAGTGGACGAAATGGCCGTAGCTTCTTTAATACTGAAGCAATTCAACTGATTCTTGTTCCATCGTTTCCGGCAGGAAAAGTTATCCTAGTAACTGAGCTTTCACCTAGGCGAACCGACTCTTAAATGAATTTCCTGCTCTAGTTAAAAGAAATCCTTCCAGACATTTCGTATTGTAATTGGATTTTTGACAATACTTGTTTTTCATAACCCACTTTCATGTCTCTAACAGAAAACTGTTTTCTCCTATTAGTTCTAGTATTGTTTTTTCAAAATTTATCTTTGTACGCTAAAAGTGAATAAAAAAGCCAACCCAAGGAAAACCTTTTTTTTGCTTTCTTGCTTAGAGCGTCGTATAAACATGAAAACTTATGTAGTTTTTTGCGAGGAACATTATGGTGCAATTAAAAATCGATTTGCTCTAAGATTGCCAGAGATAGAGAATTAAGCGTCAACAATGAAGACCTAAAAGTGGACGAAATGGCCGTAGCTTCTTTAATACTGAAGCAATTCAACTGATTCTTGTTCCATCGTTTCCGGCAGGAAAAGTTATCCTAGTAACTGAGCTTTCACCTAGGCGAACCGACTCTTAAATGAATTTCCTGCTCTAGTTAAAAGAAATCCTTCCAGACATTTCGTATTGTAATTGGATTTTTGACAATACTTGTTTTTCATAACCCACTTTCATGTCTCTAACAGAAAACTGTTTTCTCCTATTAGTTCTAGTATTGTTTTTTCAAAATTTATCTTTGTACGCTAAAAGTGAATAAAAAAGCCAACCCAAGGAAAACCTTTTTTTTGCTTTCTTGCTTAGAGCGTCGTATAAACATGAAAACTTATGTAGTTTTTTGCGAGGAACATTATGGTGCAATTAAAAATCGATTTGCTCTAAGATTGCCAGAGATAGAGAATTAAGCGTCAACAATGAAGACCTAAAAGTGGACGAAATGGCCGTAGCTTCTTTAATACTGAAGCAATTCAACTGATTCTTGTTCCATCGTTTCCGGCAGGAAAAGTTATCCTAGTAACTGAGCTTTCACCTAGGCGAACCGACTCTTAAATGAATTTCCTGCTCTAGTTAAAAGAAATCCTTCCAGACATTTCGTATTGTAATTGGATTTTTGACAATACTTGTTTTTCATAACCCACTTTCATGTCTCTAACAGAAAACTGTTTTCTCCTATTAGTTCTAGTATTGTTTTTTCGAAATTTATCTTTGTACGCTAAAAGTGAATAAAAAAGCCAACCCAAGGAAAACCTTTTTTTTTGCTTTCTTGCTTAGAGCGTCGTATAAACATGAAAACTTATGTAGTTTTTTGCGAGGAACATTATGGTGCAATTAAAAATCGATTTGCTCTAAGATTGCCAGAGATAGAGAATTAAGCGTCAACAACGAAGACCTAAAAGTGGACGAAATGGCCGTAGCTTCTTTAATACTGAAGCAATTCAACTGATTCTTGTTCCATCGTTTCCGGCAGGAAAAGTTATCCTAGTAACTGAGCTTTCACCTAGGCGAACCGACTCTTAAATGAATTTCCTGCTCTAGTTAAAAGAAATCCTTCCAGACATTTCGTATTGTAATTGGATTTTTGACAATACTTGTTTTTCATAACCCACTTTCATGTCTCTAACAGAAAACTGTTTTCTCCTATTAGTTCTAGTATTGTTTTTTCGAAATTTATCTTTGTACGCTAAAAGTGAATAAAAAAGCCAACCCAAGGAAAACCTTTTTTTTTGCTTTCTTGCTTAGAGCGTCGTATAAACATGAAAACTTATGTAGTTTTTTGCGAGGAACATTATGGTGCAATTAAAAATCGATTTGCTCTAAGATTGCCAGAGATAGAGAATTAAGCGTCAACAACGAAGACCTAAAAGTGGACGAAATGGCCGTAGCTTCTTTAATACTGAAGCAATTCAACTGATTCTTGTTCCATCGTTTCCGGCAGGAAACGTTATCCTAGTAACTGAGCTTTCACCTAGGCGAACCGACTCTTAAATGAATTTCCTGCTCTAGTTAAAAGAAATCCTTCCAGACATTTCGTATTGTAATTGGATTTTTGACAATACTTGTTTTTCATAACCCACTTTCATGTCTCTAACAGAAAACTGTTTTCTCCTATTAGTTCTAGTATTGTTTTTTCGAAATTTATCTTTGTACGCTAAAAGTGAATAAAAAAGCCAACCCAAGGAAAACCTTTTTTTTTGCTTTCTTGCTTAGAGCGTCGTATAAACATGAAAACTTATGTAGTTTTTTGCGAGGAACATTATGGTGCAATTAAAAATCGATTTGCTCTAAGATTGCCAGAGATAGAGAATTAAGCGTCAACAACGAAGACCTAAAAGTGGACGAAATGGCCGTAGCTTCTTTAATACTGAAGCAATTCAACTGATTCTTGTTCCATCGTTTCCGGCAGGAAAAGTTATCCTAGTAACTGAGCTTTCACCTAGGCGAACCGACTCTTAAATGAATTTCCTGCTCTAGTTAAAAGAAATCCTTCCAGACATTTCGTATTGTAATTGGATTTTTGACAATACTTGTTTTTCATAACCCACTTTCATGTCTCTAACAGAAAACTGTTTTCTCCTATTAGTTCTAGTATTGTTTTTTCAAAATTTATCTTTGTACGCTAAAAGTGAATAAAAAAGCCAACCCAAGGAAAACCTTTTTTTTGCTTTCTTGCTTAGAGCGTCGTATAAACATGAAAACTTATGTAGTTTTTTGCGAGGAACATTATGGTGCAATTAAAAATCGATTTGCTCTAAGATTGCCAGAGATAGAGAATTAAGCGTCAACAATGAAGACCTAAAAGTGGACGAAATGGCCGTAGCTTCTTTAATACTGAAGCAATTCAACTGATTCTTGTTCCATCGTTTCCGGCAGGAAAAGTTATCCTAGTAACTGAGCTTTCACCTAGGCGAACCGACTCTTAAATGAATTTCCTGCTCTAGTTAAAAGAAATCCTTCCAGACATTTCGTATTGTAATTGGATTTTTGACAATACTTGTTTTTCATAACCCACTTTCATGTCTCTAACAGAAAACTGTTTTCTCCTATTAGTTCTAGTATTGTTTTTTCAAAATTTATCTTTGTACGCTAAAAGTGAATAAAAAAGCCAACCCAAGGAAAACCTTTTTTTTGCTTTCTTGCTTAGAGCGTCGTATAAACATGAAAACTTATGTAGTTTTTTGCGAGGAACATTATGGTGCAATTAAAAATCGATTTGCTCTAAGATTGCCAGAGATAGAGAATTAAGCGTCAACAATGAAGACCTAAAAGTGGACGAAATGGCCGTAGCTTCTTTAATACTGAAGCAATTCAACTGATTCTTGTTCCATCGTTTCCGGCAGGAAAAGTTATCCTAGTAACTGAGCTTTCACCTAGGCGAACCGACTCTTAAATGAATTTCCTGCTCTAGTTAAAAGAAATCCTTCCAGACATTTCGTATTGTAATTGGATTTTTGACAATACTTGTTTTTCATAACCCACTTTCATGTCTCTAACAGAAAACTGTTTTCTCCTATTAGTTCTAGTATTGTTTTTTCGAAATTTATCTTTGTACGCTAAAAGTGAATAAAAAAGCCAACCCAAGGAAAACCTTTTTTTTTGCTTTCTTGCTTAGAGCGTCGTATAAACATGAAAACTTATGTAGTTTTTTGCGAGGAACATTATGGTGCAATTAAAAATCGATTTGCTCTAAGATTGCCAGAGATAGAGAATTAAGCGTCAACAACGAAGACCTAAAAGTGGACGAAATGGCCGTAGCTTCTTTAATACTGAAGCAATTCAACTGATTCTTGTTCCATCGTTTCCGGCAGGAAACGTTATCCTAGTAACTGAGCTTTCACCTAGGCGAACCGACTCTTAAATGAATTTCCTGCTCTAGTTAAAAGAAATCCTTCCAGACATTTCGTATTGTAATTGGATTTTTGACAATACTTGTTTTTCATAACCCACTTTCATGTCTCTAACAGAAAACTGTTTTCTCCTATTAGTTCTAGTATTGTTTTTTCGAAATTTATCTTTGTACGCTAAAAGTGAATAAAAAAGCCAACCCAAGGAAAACCTTTTTTTTTGCTTTCTTGCTTAGAGCGTCGTATAAACATGAAAACTTATGTAGTTTTTTGCGAGGAACATTATGGTGCAATTAAAAATCGATTTGCTCTAAGATTGCCAGAGATAGAGAATTAAGCGTCAACAACGAAGACCTAAAAGTGGACGAAATGGCCGTAGCTTCTTTAATACTGAAGCAATTCAACTGATTCTTGTTCCATCGTTTCCGGCAGGAAAAGTTATCCTAGTAACTGAGCTTTCACCTAGGCGAACCGACTCTTAAATGAATTTCCTGCTCTAGTTAAAAGAAATCCTTCCAGACATTTCGTATTGTAATTGGATTTTTGACAATACTTGTTTTTCATAACCCACTTTCATGTCTCTAACAGAAAACTGTTTTCTCCTATTAGTTCTAGTATTGTTTTTTCAAAATTTATCTTTGTACGCTAAAAGTGAATAAAAAAGCCAACCCAAGGAAAACCTTTTTTTTGCTTTCTTGCTTAGAGCGTCGTATAAACATGAAAACTTATGTAGTTTTTTGCGAGGAACATTATGGTGCAATTAAAAATCGATTTGCTCTAAGATTGCCAGAGATAGAGAATTAAGCGTCAACAATGAAGACCTAAAAGTGGACGAAATGGCCGTAGCTTCTTTAATACTGAAGCAATTCAACTGATTCTTGTTCCATCGTTTCCGGCAGGAAAAGTTATCCTAGTAACTGAGCTTTCACCTAGGCGAACCGACTCTTAAATGAATTTCCTGCTCTAGTTAAAAGAAATCCTTCCAGACATTTCGTATTGTAATTGGATTTTTGACAATACTTGTTTTTCATAACCCACTTTCATGTCTCTAACAGAAAACTGTTTTCTCCTATTAGTTCTAGTATTGTTTTTTCAAAATTTATCTTTGTACGCTAAAAGTGAATAAAAAAGCCAACCCAAGGAAAACCTTTTTTTTGCTTTCTTGCTTAGAGCGTCGTATAAACATGAAAACTTATGTAGTTTTTTGCGAGGAACATTATGGTGCAATTAAAAATCGATTTGCTCTAAGATTGCCAGAGATAGGGAATTAAGCGTCAACAATGAAGACCTAAAAGTGGACGAAATGGCCGTAGCTTCTTTAATACTGAAGCAATTCAACTGATTCTTGTTCCATCGTTTCCGGCAGGAAAAGTTATCCTAGTAACTGAGCTTTCACCTAGGCGAACCGACTCTTAAATGAATTTCCTGCTCTAGTTAAAAGAAATCCTTCCAGACATTTCGTATTGTAATTGGATTTTTGACAATACTTGTTTTTCATAACCCACTTTCATGTCTCTAACAGAAAACTGTTTTCTCCTATTAGTTCTAGTATTGTTTTTTCAAAATTTATCTTTGTACGCTAAAAGTGAATAAAAAAGCCAACCCAAGGAAAACCTTTTTTTTGCTTTCTTGCTTAGAGCGTCGTATAAACATGAAAACTTATGTAGTTTTTTACGAGGAACATTATGGTGCAATTAAAAATCGATTTGCTCTAAGATTGCCAGAGATAGAGAATTAAGCGTCAACAATGAAGACCTAAAAGTGGACGAAATGGCCGTAGCTTCTTTAATACTGAAGCAATTCAACTGATTCTTGTTCCATCGTTTCCGGCAGGAAAAGTTATCCTAGTAACTGAGCTTTCACCTAGGCGAACCGACTCTTAAATGAATTTCCTGCTCTAGTTAAAAGAAATCCTTCCAGACATTTCGTATTGTAATTGGATTTTTGACAATACTTGTTTTTCATAACTCACTTTCATGTCTCTAACAGAAAACTGTTTTCTACTATTAGTTCTAGTATTGTTTTTTCGAAATTTATCTTTGTACGCTAAAAGTGAATAAAAAAGCCAACCCAAGGAAAACCTTTTTTTTGCTTTCTTGCTTAGAGCGTCGTATAAACATGAAAACTTATGTAGTTTTTTGCGAGGAACATTATGGTGCAATTAAAAATCGATTTGCTCTAAGATTGCCAGAGATAGAGAATTAAGCGTCAACAATGAAGACCTAAAAGTGGACGAAATGGCCGTAGCTTCTTTAATACTGAAGCAATTCAACTGATTCTTGTTCCATCGTTTCCGGCAGGAAAAGTTATCCTAGTAACTGAGCTTTCACCTAGGCGAACCGACTCTTAAATGAATTTCCTGCTCTAGTTAAAAGAAATCCTTCCAGACATTTCGTATTGTAATTGGATTTTTGACAATACTTGTTTTTCATAACCCACTTTCATGTCTCTAACAGAAAACTGTTTTCTCCTATTAGTTCTAGTATTGTTTTTTCAAAATTTATCTTTGTACGCTAAAAGTGAATAAAAAAGCCAACCCAAGGAAAACCTTTTTTTTGCTTTCTTGCTTAGAGCGTCGTATAAACATGAAAACTTATGTAGTTTTTTGCGAGGAACATTATGGTGCAATTAAAAATCGATTTGCTCTAAGATTGCCAGAGATAGAGAATTAAGCGTCAACAATGAAGACCTAAAAGTGGACGAAATGGCCGTAGCTTCTTTAATACTGAAGCAATTCAACTGATTCTTGTTCCATCGTTTCCGGCAGGAAAAGTTATCCTAGTAACTGAGCTTTCACCTAGGCGAACCGACTCTTAAATGAATTTCCTGCTCTAGTTAAAAGAAATCCTTCCAGACATTTCGTATTGTAATTGGATTTTTGACAATACTTGTTTTTCATAACTCACTTTCATGTCTCTAACAGAAAACTGTTTTCTACTATTAGTTCTAGTATTGTTTTTTCGAAATTTATCTTTGTACGCTAAAAGTGAATAAAAAAGCCAACCCAAGGAAAACCTTTTTTTTGCTTTCTTGCTTAGAGCGTCGTATAAACATGAAAACTTATGTAGTTTTTTGCGAGGAACATTATGGTGCAATTAAAAATCGATTTGCTCTAAGATTGCCAGAGATAGAGAATTAAGCGTCAACAATGAAGACCTAAAAGTGGACGAAATGGCCGTAGCTTCTTTAATACTGAAGCAATTCAACTGATTCTTGTTCCATCGTTTCCGGCAGGAAAAGTTATCCTAGTAACTGAGCTTTCACCTAGGCGAACCGACTCTTAAATGAATTTCCTGCTCTAGTTAAAAGAAATCCTTCCAGACATTTCGTATTGTAATTGGATTTTTGACAATACTTGTTTTTCATAACCCACTTTCATGTCTCTAACAGAAAACTGTTTTCTCCTATTAGTTCTAGTATTGTTTTTTCAAAATTTATCTTTGTACGCTAAAAGTGAATAAAAAAGCCAACCCAAGGAAAACCTTTTTTTTGCTTTCTTGCTTAGAGCGTCGTATAAACATGAAAACTTATGTAGTTTTTTGCGAGGAACATTATGGTGCAATTAAAAATCGATTTGCTCTAAGATTGCCAGAGATAGAGAATTAAGCGTCAACAATGAAGACCTAAAAGTGGACGAAATGGCCGTAGCTTCTTTAATACTGAAGCAATTCAACTGATTCTTGTTCCATCGTTTCCGGCAGGAAAAGTTATCCTAGTAACTGAGCTTTCACCTAGGCGAACCGACTCTTAAATGAATTTCCTGCTCTAGTTAAAAGAAATCCTTCCAGACATTTCGTATTGTAATTGGATTTTTGACAATACTTGTTTTTCATAACCCACTTTCATGTCTCTAACAGAAAACTGTTTTCTCCTATTAGTTCTAGTATTGTTTTTTCGAAATTTATCTTTGTACGCTAAAAGTGAATAAAAAAGCCAACCCAAGGAAAACCTTTTTTTTTGCTTTCTTGCTTAGAGCGTCGTATAAACATGAAAACTTATGTAGTTTTTTGCGAGGAACATTATAGTGCAATTAAAAATCGATTTGCTCTAAGATTGCCAGAGATAGGGAATTAAGCGTCAACAATGAAGACCTAAAAGTGGACGAAATGGCCGTAGCTTCTTTAATACTGAAGCAATTCAACTGATTCTTGTTCCATCGTTTCCGGCAGGAAAAGTTATCCTAGTAACTGAGCTTTCACCTAGGCGAACCGACTCTTAAACGAATTTCCTGCTCTAGTTAAAAGAAATCCTTCCAGACATTTCGTATTGTAATTGGATTTTTGACAATACTTGTTTTTCATAACCCACTTTCATGTCTCTAACAGAAAACTGTTTTCTCCTATTAGTTCTAGTATTGTTTTTTCGAAATTTATCTTTGTACGCTAAAAGTGAATAAAAAAGCCAACCCAAGGAAAACCTTTTTTTTTGCTTTCTTGCTTAGAGCGTCGTATAAACATGAAAACTTATGTAGTTTTTTGCGAGGAACATTATGGTGCAATTAAAAATCGATTTGCTCTAAGATTGCCAGAGATAGAGAATTAAGCGTCAACAATGAAGACCTAAAAGTGGACGAAATGGCCGTAGCTTCTTTAATACTGAAGCAATTCAACTGATTCTTGTTCCATCGTTTCCGGCAGGAAAAGTTATCCTAGTAACTGAGCTTTCACCTAGGCGAACCGACTCTTAAATGAATTTCCTGCTCTAGTTAAAAGAAATCCTTCCAGACATTTCGTATTGTAATTGGATTTTTGACAATACTTGTTTTTCATAACCCACTTTCATGTCTCTAACAGAAAACTGTTTTCTCCTATTAGTTCTAGTATTGTTTTTTCAAAATTTATCTTTGTACGCTAAAAGTGAATAAAAAAGCCAACCCAAGGAAAACCTTTTTTTTGCTTTCTTGCTTAGAGCGTCGTATAAACATGAAAACTTATGTAGTTTTTTGCGAGGAACATTATGGTGCAATTAAAAATCGATTTGCTCTAAGATTGCCAGAGATAGAGAATTAAGCGTCAACAATGAAGACCTAAAAGTGGACGAAATGGCCGTAGCTTCTTTAATACTGAAGCAATTCAACTGATTCTTGTTCCATCGTTTCCGGCAGGAAAAGTTATCCTAGTAACTGAGCTTTCACCTAGGCGAACCGACTCTTAAATGAATTTCCTGCTCTAGTTAAAAGAAATCCTTCCAGACATTTCGTATTGTAATTGGATTTTTGACAATACTTGTTTTTCATAACCCACTTTCATGTCTCTAACAGAAAACTGTTTTCTCCTATTAGTTCTAGTATTGTTTTTTCAAAATTTATCTTTGTACGCTAAAAGTGAATAAAAAAGCCAACCCAAGGAAAACCTTTTTTTTGCTTTCTTGCTTAGAGCGTCGTATAAACATGAAAACTTATGTAGTTTTTGCGAGGAACATTATGGTGCAATTAAAAATCGATTTGCTCTAAGATTGCCAGAGATAGAGAATTAAGCGTCAACAATGAAGACCTAAAAGTGGACGAAATGGCCGTAGCTTCTTTAATACTGAAGCAATTCAACTGATTCTTGTTCCATCGTTTCCGGCAGGAAAAGTTATCCTAGTAACTGAGCTTTCACCTAGGCGAACCGACTCTTAAATGAATTTCCTGCTCTAGTTAAAAGAAATCCTTCCAGACATTTCGTATTGTAATTGGATTTTTGACAATACTTGTTTTTCATAACCCACTTTCATGTCTCTAACAGAAAACTGTTTTCTCCTATTAGTTCTAGTATTGTTTTTTCAAAATTTATCTTTGTACGCTAAAAGTGAATAAAAAAGCCAACCCAAGGAAAACCTTTTTTTTGCTTTCTTGCTTAGAGCGTCGTATAAACATGAAAACTTATGTAGTTTTTTGCGAGGAACATTATGGTGCAATTAAAAATCGATTTGCTCTAAGATTGCCAGAGATAGAGAATTAAGCGTCAACAATGAAGACCTAAAAGTGGACGAAATGGCCGTAGCTTCTTTAATACTGAAGCAATTCAACTGATTCTTGTTCCATCGTTTCCGGCAGGAAAAGTTATCCTAGTAACTGAGCTTTCACCTAGGCGAACCGACTCTTAAACGAATTTCCTGCTCTAGTTAAAAGAAATCCTTCCAGACATTTCGTATTGTAATTGGATTTTTGACAATACTTGTTTTTCATAACCCACTTTCATGTCTCTAACAGAAAACTGTTTTCTCCTATTAGTTCTAGTATTGTTTTTTCAAAATTTATCTTTGTACGCTAAAAGTGAATAAAAAAGCCAACCCAAGGAAAACCTTTTTTTTGCTTTCTTGCTTAGAGCGTCGTATAAACATGAAAACTTATGTAGTTTTTTGCGAGGAACATTATGGTGCAATTAAAAATCGATTTGCTCTAAGATTGCCAGAGATAGAGAATTAAGCGTCAACAATGAAGACCTAAAAGTGGACGAAATGGCCGTAGCTTCTTTAATACTGAAGCAATTCAACTGATTCTTGTTCCATCGTTTCCGGCAGGAAAAGTTATCCTAGTAACTGAGCTTTCACCTAGGCGAACCGACTCTTAAATGAATTTCTTGCTTTAGTTAAAAGAAATGCTTGCATACGTTTTGTATTATAATAATTTGTCTAGCAACCAAATTACGGAAGTTGATTACTTATTCGTAGCTAAAGTAAACCGATTTAAATTATAATTTTTCGCATACAACCGATCTACCCTGAGCAGTGTACGTCGGGTTTTTAGCGGTAACAGTACAAATGGTCACGCGAAGACGGCGTGTTAAACATGTGATTACTATATCTTTTCGATAAACAGAAAATAGCCTCGATGATTTCATGTTAATCGATTGCCGCTCGTTTCAAACGGTAGGTGTATAAAAAATTATATTTTAAAAATGAAGGTTTGAATGATTAATTCTCAACTTTTTCATTATCTATGACAATACTTTGTTTTTCATAATCTCAGTTGCATGTCTCCAACAGGAAACTGTTTTCTCCTATTATCTCTATTGTTTTTTCAAAATTTATCTTTGTACGCTCGCTATGCAACCTCGTCTTAAGACATTTTTTAGGTATTTCAACCGTTTTCCTTCTGTGTAAAATTTTAAAAAAATTGACCTCAGCACACTTTATGAGAATGTCGATTCTGATTTTAACATAAATCGAAAAAAAAAATTTTTAAAAATTTGACCTGACCACACTTTATGTGGATTCTGATTTTAACATAAATCGGAAAAAAAATTTTAAAAAAATTTAAAAAAAATTGACCTCAGCACACTTTATGAAAATGGTTTTACTTAGGAAAACTGACTTTTACGATTCAACCCTTGTTGTAGTCATTTGAAAACAAAAAAATGAAAATTTTTTTTCCTTTATGAAAATGTAGATCCTAACATAAGTTAAAAAAAAAAGACCTGAGCACTTTATGAATATGTGCACTGCATGTGTTTACCTAGGATAACCGGCTCTTAAGATTCAACGCTTGTTGTAATCATTTGAAAACAAAAAATTTTAGCTGAGCATACTTTATGAAAATGTGGATTCTAACATAACTCGGAAAAAAAAAATTAGTTGTTTTTTTAATTTAATCATTACTTAAAATTAGTATTTTGAGATAGCTAAACCGTTTTCTTTATTTTTTTTTGTAATCATTGAGTTTGTACTAATCCTAGTTTAAAAAATACGCTACTAAAAATAAAATGTGACGGATTCAGGTGTTTTCCCAATACATTTTGTTGATGTCAAAAACATCTTTTGTTCCCAGCGCTTCCTTGATGATATTGTTAATGGTTTACTCTCATAATTTTATCATACATTTTTAAAACTTTAGAACTGATTATTTCGAAAACTTTCCTATTCAAGATCATACGAATTTGATATTTTTGTACCCAGAAAACTGTGCTGAATCCAAATTCGTGAAAAAAAAATGCGGGGTGCCATTTCAAAAAATTGTCGATGACGTCATAGTGCGAAAACAAAAGACGATCGTAAAATTATGAATATTAAAAAAGATGCAGTTTTAAAAATTAAAGTTGACGGGTCCGAGGATTGTTTGTGAAAAGTCTTCTAAAATGTTTCATCGATTTTATTCCTTACTTTACGAAAGCACTGTATATTCATTTTAAATGTTTGACATGCTTGATTCGAATATCTATTAGAATTTTTGTCACGGAAAGAAATTACATTTTCCTTCAATTTCGTAAGATTCGATCAACGGAAAAATATTGTAACCAACTTTTGCGTTAATCGGCGATTAATAATCTCAACAATATTAACTGTCTCGATTATTAATCGCTCTCATTAACGCACTTGTTGGTTAAATAACTATTAACGTCTGGCCATTACAATTTAATAACACATAACCTAAAGTAAATTGACGTGTAGAGTATGCTTGATTGCAAAACATTAACTGAGTGACAAAAATTGTTTTTTTTGTTCAATGTTAAAGTAAAAGCCCGGTATGGTAACCTAAACAATTTTGTACCGAATTTAAACAGAAGAAAATTGTGGATTTTGACGGAAAAAAATCGATTACTTTTTCAATTTACACTAAACTTGTTATTTTGAGTTGTGCCACTCTTGCAGCCGAGGTGCGAAATAGTATGCGGACAAAAGTTAGTCATTTAATCCCGAGGGTGGAAGTTCATTGCCTGAACAAACTTAATTTGATCTACAAAAGGTCATAAAGCAGAGGGATTCAATTTATTATATCACTCTGATCAAAAATTAAACTTATTTCACTCCTTGAGATTAAATATGCCACTTCAGTCGTCGGAGAACAGAGATAAAATCACAATTTAATCCCGGAAAGGGATAAAATTTGTTATATCCCTCTAATAATTATTATATCACTCTAATCAGTGATTAACTGTTAGAATTAAATTTTATTATTACTTACACTTTTCATTTTTTCCTTATATCCACACAAAATTTTATTAAATTATACACTTTATATTATAAAGTGTGTCACACAATTTAAACAAAATACATATTATTAAAAACAGTTTAAAAACACATTTTAAAAAACCATAATCATTTCAGTTTCAGCAATCATCGCATACTAATCCTAATTTCACGTCGAACATTTAAAAAACTTTTTATGGAATTCGTTTTATTTTTTGCCTTGAAGTTATTTAACCTTGCATAACAACTTAAAAATTGCATCATTATTTGTGTAAATCTGCTCATTTAATATTATTTAATTCGTTTTGTTTTAATACCGCGTCTTTATGTTAAAATTTAACATACAATGTTCAATTTAAAAAAAAATAAAATTTTGTTCTCAGTCAAGTCAAGTCCCGCCAAGCTTTTCTGTGCGGCCCGAAACGCTATTATTAGGAAGGTACTTAGGGTTTCTTAAGTATTTTAAAATCTTGAGCGAGGATGCGCGAGAACATTCATCGGTAGGTACGAACTTAATCCCCCAACCTCCCCAATCCAGGCGTTCCCGGCCACTCGCTAGCATGGTAATGTTTTTAGTTTTTGTTCGTTAAATTTGATTAGTGTTTAGTTAAGTAAATGTTACATTATCTGTGCATAATGGCAGGCGCGTCTTCAGCATCAAAACGAAAAATAAGTGATGAAAATAGAGTGTTTCAAGACAATTGGGAAAAAGATTACTTATTTTGTTGTTGCAAATAAACTTCTTTCGGCAACATGTTTAATTTGAAAGTGAAAGTAACATATTAAAAAAATATAACATTGTTCGTCATTACACCACAAAACATAAATCATTTAATGACACTTTTCCTCCCGGCTCTTTAATAAGATGTCAAAAGTTCACTTTTTTCGAGAAATCATTGCAACAGGAACAAAATGTAATGTCAGTGGCTGCAGCTCTCTGATTCTCTGATTCGTTAGACGAATTGAAGATATAGCCAAACATCTTTTTGATCGCATCATAGAAGATCTGAAAAATTGAACATTATTTAGTTTGGCTTTTGATTCTAGCACCGATATTTCAGCAACATCACAATGTTCAGTTTTTGTTAAATACTGCTACAGATAAGGTTTCAGTGACGTCAAAAGTACGATTTACACTGTACAACTTTCTATTTGTATTTGCATAATGCAACCATCTTTTTTTTTACCTAGGAAAACCGACTCTTAAGAGTCCACCCTTCATTTTGTATAGAACCTTTTTGTGGAGAATGTGATAGTAAACAAATTTTGTAATAACTGAAATTCACGTAAAACCAATATTTCACGAGATATTTGAGAAAAACTGATTTTCGCAGCCTTCGACCTTCAATAATTTCTATGGCGGCACGATTTTTCAACGGACTTTTTACACAGTGTTTCTTATAGCGATGCAAAGAAAATCGCGTAGGAAAATCTTCACTTGGAATTTTTTAGAAGATGAATACTAAAATGACTGGACTATAAACAATTTGAAACTATGAAATTTTAATCCAAAACATTTTAAACTAAAGAGGATGGGAATCCTTGTTCTAGAACATAATGTTTCATTACATTTATGGTTTTTAAATTATTATGTTTCGAAACAAAGAATTCAAATTTTTATTTCGAACGATCGTTCAAATTTCCTTGCTTCACCCAATTGGATCATCAATGATATTTGTTCCGTGTCTGACGTCATATGCGCAAACTTCAACGAAATAAGGTTTAGTTTGTAGCACACCATATAATACTCCCACGACGATTTTTTCTAATAAAAAAATTTGAATAAAAAAATTTTAAAAATCTGAATAAATCCGAAACAACACCTAATTGTTCTAATAAATCGAAAATGAGAATAAATAAAGTTCAAAATTTGAAAAGTGAATTTAAAATTTTTGAATAAATAAATAAAAAATGTGAACAAATGAAGTCTAAATTTTGAATAAGTAAAAGATAAACAATTTCTCTAATAAATAAAAAAAAAAATTATTCGGTTAAAAATCAAATTGATGTTAACAAAATTTTTCCAGATATTGCTTCACACATTTTAGATCAGGATCCTATTAATACTCATTTGCTACAACTACTAAATTTAATTTTAAAATTTTATTTCACTAAAAAATGTTTCTTTAAATCAAGCAAAAGATCGAATTAGGCAGAAATACTCTAAACTTATACTGTTTAAAAACCAATAATTTTCCAACTTCTTCTCGGTATATCAATGACTTTTCGCCAAAGTATCACAAGTGACTTTTGCTGAAAATTAAGTTTTCTGACTTTGTTAAACAGCAAACCAATTAGAATCGCTTGCCAAAGTATCCTAAGTTGTTTAATAATTGATTATTGAGAAAACAGTTTTTATTTATATCGTAAGTTCACATAGTCTATTTAAGTATCCGTTATAACATTGCAAGTTATCTGCTGCTGTAAATTTTTAGGTTTTATGGCTTCCGATAGTTTGGCAAAAAGCCATCAATATATTCTTTATTTGTACATTGTGATTCCAATGTTTCATAATTTCCTGCAGAAGCAGATGCTGAGTAATGCAGTTACTATCAATTTTTATTTGTAGAAAATTTAGAGTTTACTGTTTCTATATCAAATCTATCAACGACAAAATTGTTTTGTCGTATTTATTAGTGAAAAATATTTTTAGTTCTTATCTTTTCATTAAGGATAATAAAATGTAAAGCAGTGTTGCCTACATTATCAGATTAGCAATTTCTTTGGAAGCAGATCTTGCAGGTTAATGTAAAATATTAGCCCCTACTCGTCAGATCAATTCTATTCGAACGGACCAGCTCGATCATTTTATTAGGACCAGATTCTTCAAGGTAGTTTCAACATTCTTCTTGAAATTTCACCTTTTTCAAAAAAAGTTGAAATTTCCGCATTTTTTTGAAAAAAGTTAAAATTTCACCTTCTTTGAAAAAACTTGTAATTTCACGATTTTTAAAACACTTGAAATTTATTTAAAAAACTTGAAATTTCTCTTTTCAAAAACTCGAAATTTCAATTTATGTTTGCGGAAAAAAATACGAGTTTCGAAAAACTTGAAATTTCACCACTTTTCTTGAAATTTCTCCTTTTTAAAAAACTAGAAATTTCAATTTTTTTTTTAAAGTTGAAATTGGTCTTCCAAAGGTGGTTCTTTTGCCTACATGGCGATTTTATTTTGAAACCTTTCAGATGTGTTTACGAAAAAAAAATCAGAGTTTCGAAAAACTTGAAATTTCAACATTTTTCTTGAAATTTCCCCCTTTTAAAAAACTCGGAATTTCAATTTTTTTTTAAAAAAGTTGAAATTGGTCTTCCAAAGGTGGTTCTTTTGCCTACATAAAGATTTTATTTTGAAACCTTCCGGATGTGTTTATGAAAAAAAATCCGAGTTTCGAAAAATGTTGAAATTTCAACTTTTTTAAAAAGGTGAAATTTCTAGAAAAATGTTGAAATTTCAAGTTGTTTTAAAAACTTGACATTTCTAGAAAAATGTTGAAATTTCAACTTTTTTAAAAAGGTGAAATTTCAAGAAAGCTGTTGAAATTTCGAGTTTTTTTTAAAAAGTTGAAAATGGTCTTCCAAAGGTGATTGATTCTTTTGCCTACATAAAGATTTTATTTTGAAACCTTTCGGATGTGTTTATGAAAAAAATCCGAGTTTCGAAAAACTTGAAATTTCAACATTTTTCTTGAAATTTCACCTTTTGAAAAAACTTGACATTTCTAGAAAAATGTTGAAATTTCAACTTTTTTAAAAAGGTGAAATTTCAAGAAAACTGTTGAAATTTCGAGTTTTTTTTTAAAAGTTGAAAATGGTCTTCCAAAGGTGATTGATTCTTTTGCCTACATAAAGATTTTATTTTGAAACCTTTCGGATGTGTTTATGAAAAAATTCCGAGTTTCGAAAAACTTGAAATTTCAGCATTTTTCTTAAAAAGCTTGACATTTCTAGAAAAATGTTGAAATTTAAACTTTTTTAAAAAGATGAAATTTCTAGAAAACTGTTGAAATTTCGAGTTTTCTTTAAAAATACCGAGAAACTTTTGAAAAACTTTGACTTGAAATGTTACAAGCATTTGACAAAACCATTCGAATTCTGATCTAACATGGCTACATCTATAGAGCGCTGTTTTTATACTTCAAATTGTAAGCGCCCTCTCAAATCAGTTTCAAATAGTTCAAATTTTAAATGAACCACGATCAGACATCTTCAAAAACTCAAATTTAAAAAGAAAATTTGAAATAACAACTGCAAAAATTGTTTTCTTCTGAATAGTTGCATACTTTTAAGAACTAATATGCAGTGTATTAATATGAAATAATATTTCTATCTAACCAGTTTTGTTTTTATTTAATCAAGACTGAATGGAGCTAGCTGGAAATTAAATCGAGTTGTAGAAAGCGCTATTTTTGGTAAATGTAAAAATTTCCACTTGCAATCAATAAAATAATTTTCATAAAAGTTTTTGCTTGTGCATTATTATTAGCATCTTAATTATACCAGGAATCAGTTCTTGGTGAATAGAAAATGAGATTTGGAAACCTTAATTATATTTGTCATGATTTAATTTATAAACGTCAAGGAATACTACTGCATGCTAAAATGCACTACTAATGCATCACTAATTTAAAATTACAAATTATAAAATTCAAGGAATACTACTATGAATATACTACATACTAAAATACTTACAAGTTAATCATTTTTTCAAGCTTGGGATGAATCTTGGTTTTGAAAATATCCTTTTGCCGCCTCTTATAATTTGAAGCCCATTTGTGACCGCAGGCAGGTTCCAACGCATTACTGGCAGATCTCACTTCTTTTTGGCAAATTTCAAGACGTTACTTCCTGCAAGATGAAAATTCAATTTTTACCTTCTCATTGTATATTTCCATGTAGTTAACTTCCACCTTGTATGTAAGTTTGTAACTTTTTTGCTTTGCAATGAGATCAAATAATATATCGCAGAGTCTTGGTATTGTGCCCTTTTTGTCCTGCGTGCCCATCATCGTATAGGATTTACCTGAACCTGAAAAAAAATTAACAAACTAATTAAATCAATCTGAATAACTGGAACATAAAATTTTACAATTCTTTATTCTTCATTGCGTCCTTCATATGATCATAAATGCCCACTCATTGTTAAATCGTCTCGCTCTAATTTCATTAATAATTCAAATAATTTGTCAGCTTCCATCTATGACCCACCATTGTACCCTATCAAAATATTAACAAATTATTCAGTCAATCATAAAATTAAGATAGTAAACTTAAATGAATAGAGTCGAATTAAGGGACCGTCTAACAGTTTTGAGTTAGGAAAACTTCAAAATACAGAAACCCCAGCGAAACATTATTTGTATATTATTAAACTGTTATTATATTGAATACATGCAGAACAAAAAAAAAGCCAGATCTAATAATGCTTTTACTATACACAGTACCGAAAAGTGTGATTTTTTGTTTCTTATCAGAATTTGAATTATAAATGCAATTCTAGCTTAACATTAGATTATTGGTTTGAGCTGATTTTAAGACATTTTTTAAAATATGATAAAAATGTGCTTGATAAGGTGTTTAAAAAGTTATCTGGAGAAAATAAGGAAAATTTTATAGAAGTAAAGAAAACCTGGAGTTATCGAAGTTTCACTTCATTTGCTTTGACATACAAAAAGATAAAAAAAGATCAGAATTAAAATGAGACGTAAAAGAAAAAAGATTTTCTAATGTGCTATATTAAAACTTTTTAAACACTTGAGTGCAATTATTCAAAACTGACTAAAAAATGAAAGAATACTTACTCGACTAAAGAGATGGCTGTTGCAGAGTCTTGATTCAACCAAAAAAACACAATCTTTTTGGAGCAGTCACTAGAATAGCTACATAAAATAAAATAATTAGATTCAAAATTTTTGTTTAGTAATTAAAACTCTTACCAAATTTTTTTCGAGCTTTTCAGACCATACCGATTAATAGCTCTATTAATGTTGCTTACAATGTGCACTGAAAATTCACGATTTCCTGTGTTTGTTTTGCTAATGCTCATGTAGGACATATGATAACAGCTCTAAATCCTTCTTTCTTTGGTCCTATTAAATCACTGATAATTGGTAACAAAAAAGCAGCTTAATTACCAGATCCTGTGACCGCACAAGCCAATATTTGTCGCCCCTGCAATAGTATAATGAATACAATTTACATTCACTACAGATTAGGAATCACATCAAATATTAATTAAATTATTTCTATCTCTAGTTAAACAGAGTTTGAAAGCATAAGTGATTTAGCAACAAATATTTTTATACAGATGTCAACATTCTTAAGTTGCAACCATATTCCTAATTTAATTTAATTGTAATACCTCTAACATTACTGGTAATGCTTGTTGTATTATAGTTGGTTAAACATATCCACATTTTTTAATATTTTCAATAAGATCAGCGTCAATATTAAATTCATCAAATGTTTCAACAGATTGGGGGGCATGACTTCCAACAACATTTAACCCAAGTTGATTTCGATACTGATTAACCTAAGAATACCAAAATTCAAATTCAAAATTCAAAATTTGAAAAGCTTTGTTTTAATGTTTGTTTCAGTAAATTTAAACGACCCAATCCATTACGGTTATGTGCTGGGTTCCGGCTTGTAAACATTACAGTCAACGAGTCACACTTACGTTGCGGTACGCATAGATGCAGAGAGCAGCCATGTGGTGGCAAATCACTTGGCCCCTCACACTCACTCACACACAGCATCATATGCATAGTACCTATAGCCTTACACATTTAAATTCACAGAAACTTTGATTAGGTAAGGCACAAGCCAGTAGTAATAACTTAGGTCGTTTAAATTTACTGAAACAAATATCTATGTAATACGACTTTGATCAGAAATTTACAACAAGCGGCAATTATGAGGTTATGTTACATTTAGTTAGAATAACACCCATATTTCAGTTATGATTACTCATTTTTCATGAATGAACGCTTCTATGGACCACATTTAGTGAATTCTTGCCGTTTTTGGTGTTTTTTCCCCTTAAAATATATCACTATTTCGCAAATTTCACGTGTTAAACTAAATTTGTTTTGATAACGCACCTTGACCTATGACAATAAAATGGCCGCGCCTACGTCACACTAATGTCCCGCATGTAACATGGAGGCAAGAAGCCAGTCTATATCGCGTTTAAAGTTGTGATTTTAAAGCACATGTGCGGCGAAAACTTGTTCGGTCAAAATCGCTTACGGAAAGGGAAGCCGACCGTTGTCGATTTTAAGGTATTTCTGGATTTGTTCTACTTACAGCCTTTATTTTTCAATATTTCTGAATTTTGTTTTTGCCAATGTAAACTACAGCATCTCTTCTACAATTTTAATTGACGTAATTCTAAAAAATTATTAATTTTCTATTTTAAAAAAAATTATTAACTTAAACGCTTAATACTCAACTTCACGAGAACGTACAAAAATATTAATCAATTCAAATTGTTGTGTAAGTCTTCAACAAAATGTTTGCCAAAGACAATTATTATCTGTGCATAATAAATAATAATAATATTTCCTTGTAATATTTTTTAGATGCCAAGCCGGTGTGTAGGCAGTCCCAGGGTGCAAATTGAATTACGATAGCACTTTGAAACAAAGTAAGGCGGTGAAAACATTTGCATTTCCGAAGGATGAATGAAAAAAGCAAATATGGATGCGAGCTATCCCCAAGGCTAATTGGAATCCCTCCCGTCATTCTGCAGTATGCATCAAACACTTTCACCAAACATGGAACAAGAATGTTTTGAATACTATCTAAGTAAGGTAAGTACATTTGTGAAAAAAAGCACAGAGTTTATTGAAGAAGAAGCGCTTCCAAAGCATAAAAATTTACTAGAGCTAATTGATACTCAATTAAATTTGTTATTATCTAAGCGAAAGACTATATAACGTTTGCATTTATGATTTTTTCACAGTCGCCAGTTGTATTTAATTATTTATCACACATATCAAAAAATCTTACATCCAGAGAATCGAATGTTTCATTATTACTTGATGAAATTTATGTAAATAAATGTCAAACTTTTAAAGCGCAAAAGATTGTTGTCTGTGCTGAAAATAATCCGGCGGAACTAGCCAAAACAGTACAAAGTTTTATGATAAGTTCCTGTTTTGGTCATTATAAAGAAATTGTAAAATTATGTTCATAATTTGTTTAAATACTTCAAATTTAATAATATGATTTATTTGCAACAATTTACATTTTTTTTAAAGGGACAGTTATACATATTGTGAAGGAATATTGAATTCTGAATTAAAAAGTCTTGATACATCAATACCATTGAATTAAATATCTGAAAATTACCAGCAATTTTTATTACAGTTAACTACAAAAATCAAGTAGGCAACGAAACAATTGATTATTATAATTGTTAATGCGGCAAAAACAGTTTCCAATGTTGTTTTCATTTTATTAAGCGATTCTTGCAAAAACGCGACGGTTTTATTAGACATTAAGAAAGTGATACCGGATGTTTTTCTTAATTTCAAATTCGAGCAAAACATAAGGCGTAACTTGACACATTGTTTTGTTTATTTATGTCTGGAAAATTAGGTTATGTATATAATTTGTTTAAATACTTCAAATTTAATAATATGATTTATTTGTAACAATTTACAATTTTTTTAAAGAGACAGTTATACATATTTTGAACGAATATTGAATTCTGAATTAAAAAGTCTTGATACATCAATACCATTGAATTAAATATCTGAAAATTACCAGCAATTTTTATTACAATTAACTAGAAAAATCAAGTAGGCAACGAAACAATTGATTATTTTAATTGTTAATGTGGCAAAAACAGTTTTCAATGTAATTTTCATTTTATCAAGTAATTCTTGGAAAAACGTGACGGTTTCATTAGACATTAAGAAAGTGATATCGGGTGTTTTTTCTTAGTTTCAAATTCTAGCAAAACGTAAGGTGTAACTTGGCACAATGCTTGGTTTATTTATGTCTGAAAAATTAGGTTATGTTTATAATTTGTTTAAATACTTCAAATTTAATAATATGATTTATTTGCAACAATTTACAATTTTTTAAAGGGACAGTTAGACATATTTTGAAGGAATATTGAATTCTGAATTTAAAAGTCTTAATACATCAATACCATTGAATTAAATATCTGAAAGTTACAAGCAATTTTTATTGCAGTTGACTACCAAAATCAAATAGGCAACGAAACAATTGATTATTATAATTGTTAATGCGGCAAAAACAGTTGATTAAATCCGAATCGGAAATACAATGGGATGATTATTTAATTTTACAAATCCGCCAAAAATTCAAATAATTCTTTCTGACTTTCAATTTTTGGATTTCACTTTTCAGAAGTATGTTTTACATCCTCACCAAATTACAGGCTAAAATCCTTACCAGTTAATTGGTTATGATTTTTTTAACTCATTCTTGCTTGTGGGATCATCTATTATCAAAGTGACTAGTTTTAAAAATCCGCCAAAGATTCAAATAATTTTTTCTGGCCTTCAATTTTTGGATTTCAACTGAGTCAATGGTGCAACGACCTGATAAAATAAACAATTTCACCAAATGGTAATTCAGCTTGTTTAAAGCCCCCGTGCCGCGTTTTTCATAATTAGGCAAATGTTTTCTTTTAATTAAGAGATTATTTGAATAAGACAAGGTCATTTCTTTTTTGTTTTGCCAATAACTCAATTTACCAAAAAATGTACCGTACAACGGTATTCTTCAAAATGCAGGGAATGGGAAAGAAACCCGTCATATTGGCTTTCAAGTTGTATTACGTCATCGGGCGGGCGACGAGTTCGCCCGAGTGAACACACCTGCTTCGTCCTTGGGCAACAGAGCAAAATAAATGTCATTATTTAACATAAATACTGTACGATTTTGTCGAAGACAGTTAGTTAGATTAATTTTGCATAATTTTTAATTTGTTTTGAACAATTTTCAACAAAAAATCGCGTTTTTTTAAGTTTCTTGCTTGTAAAATTGAAACTAATGAAGCAATCTAATGATGTGAATACGCGAATTGTAGAGAATTAAATTACGATGAGAATTTGTCCGGACCTAAGTCGATAAAGTGTCATTTTCGAAACAAAATTGAAATATTTTTTTTTTATCGGACCTAAGTCGATAAAAATTCACGTAAAACCAATATTTCACGCGATAATTGAGAAAAACTGATTTTCGCAGCCTTCGACCTTAAATAATTTATTTGGCGGACACGATTTTTCAACGGACTTTTTACACAGTGTTTCTTATAGCGATGCAAAGAAAATCGCGAAGGAAAACCTTCACTTGGAATTTTTTAGAAAATGAATCTAAAATGACTGGACTATAAACAATTTGAACCTATGAAATTTTAATCCAAAACATTTTAAATTAAAGGGGACGATAGTCCTAAAAAGGATGGGAATCCTTGTTTTAGAACATAATGTTACATTACATTTATGTTTTTTAAATTATTATGTTTCGAAAGAAAGAATTCAAATTTTTATTTGGAACGACCGTTCAAATTTCTTTGCTTCGCCCCCCACTGATTAATGTTCGCTGTCTGACGTCATATGCGCAAACTTGAACGAAATAAGGTTTAGTTTGTAGCACACCATATAATACTCCCATCACGAATTCATCAAATAAAATTGAAAAATCGGGATAAATCCGAAACAACACCTAATTTTTCTAATAAATCGAAAATTAGAATAAATAAAGTTCAAAATTTGAATAAAGTGAATTTAAAAATTTTGAATAAATAAATAAAAAATGTGAGCAAATGAAGTCTAAAATTTGAATAAGTGAAAGATAAACAATTTTTCTAATAAATAAAATATTTGAATAAATTAAATATAAGAAATCTGAATAAATCCAAAATATTTCAATATCTCTAATAAGAAAAAAATAGTTAAAGCAAATCACAAATTCAATTTTTCTAATAAATAACAAAATAAAGTCTAAAATTTGAATAAGTCAAAACTACAATTTTTCTAATAAAAAATTTTAAAATCTGAATAAATCACAGATTCAACATAATTTGCCTGACAACTCAAAAATACGAACAAGCAAAAAGTCAACAACAAATTCACAACGTACCAAAGGCGAAGGAGATTTCTGAAATTCTCCGGCGGGATATGAACCGACTTGTGCTCTTGGTTCTTATTCGCCAGATTCCTAATCAAATTGTTTATGTTGTGCTTCCCGTGAGTATCGGTGTATCGGTGGTACTTGGGGTCGACGAACGATTTTATCACGGTCATGGCCTGATAGTGCAAAAAGAACAGCTCGAGCACCGTGTGGTTCTGGTGGCTCCACAACGTCAACAGCTTCTCGGTCGGGGAGTTCCCCCTCAAAATTTCGCACCGAAGCAACTAGAAAAATTCATTCAATTCTCGATTTTGTGTTTTGTGAGTTCTCACCTGGATGGTCGCTACATCGTATTGCATATGTTTCCCATTTGTCGTTTTGGTCGAGGATTCGACACAATTCTTTCCGTTCTGTGTGGGGCAACTGGTGGATGTACATAAAATGATTGTCGGTCATCTTAACCAATTTTGTTGGATTTTCCCCACAATTAACCATAAAAGCGAGGTTAGGTCGGAACTGAAAATACTATCCATTTCATGGGGTTTAATAACTTCAATTTAAATAGTAACTGCTAATTAATTAAATCTATTCATTTTTAATAATAGTAATTATAAAACAATAATAATAATCTTAACATTTACAACCAAACATACATAATGATATGATATGACGTCAGTGTCCGTTCAAGTAAGCGATTCTCGCCCTTATTGAATGGGTTCTATAAAAATGAAGCGAATCGGAAAGAAACCGGTCAAATTTGCGTTCAAGTTGTTCGTTAGTGAGACGACCAAGTGTGCGAGAGAGATTCAAATATCGGAAAAGTATTGAGCGATTTCTGAAGAAACGGTGCAACCGATTTTCAAATTCTAAAGTGTATATGTCTTAAAATATTGTTTGAATTTGCGCCAACGTTTTAGTTTTTTAATTTTTGTTTTAGTAAAAAAGATACTGTATTTTATATTGTTATTAAAAAAATTACAAAAAATCGGCCCAACGGTGACACCGGTTGACACCGATTTCTTAATGACAAAACTTTATTTATTTTTGAATGTTGTCAGATAATAACGGCCGAAATGGAAAAATGAATTTTTCTTTGACAATCGCATACACCGACAGTCCGCCGGGCTCTGTTATTTACAAAAGAGAGGTGGGACGTGCGGCGGTAAGACAAAAATAATATACTTTAATATTTTATTTCTTCAATATTTTTATGTGGTTCTCTATTATTTTTGGTAAGACCGCTTTTCCGAAACAAAATTATAACTTTGGAAACAATGTAGCGCCCGTCTTAGAGACGGTGAGTTTTTATAGTTGAATTATTGAAAAACATTATTTTATGTTAGAATCTAAATTTATATATTGGAACTGCGCTCTTTCTCTACAATAAAACACAACTATATTTAATATGCATTATTTTTATTAAATTTAACAATTTAATTTAAATTTGATATGAAAATTGTCACCTTTTTGTAACATCTCTAAAAAAAATACAAATCATTATTACACCTTCTTTCCAAACTATGTTTGGAGATAAGTTTTAACATAATAAGCTTTAACCCGTAACTGGTGAGGTGGAACTTTTGTCACATAACGGGTGAGCTGGATGGAGTCACACAGGCTCCTTTTTTAATCTCAAATATTGAAAGTCGAAATCGTGTATTGAACCAAATTTGGTACATTTTAGGAATAAAAGACATTATAAATTTATAGTAAAAATTTAATTTCATCCTCAAAAATAGTTTTGTAGTTTGCAGAAAAAAAAAATACAAAATGGTGCAAGTTAATTAAATTCTGGTAGACCTTTGGTATTTAATTCACTGAATAAAAACTATTTTGTTCTTTGGAAAGTACTATATCATTGTGAAATAAAAGAATGTTGATGAATAATTATTACAAAGAAATAGACAAATGTATCTGTTAACGACTTTTTATATTATCAAGTCACTTTCTTATCTTTTTTTTGTATCCAAAGTGATATGTTTAGTTTTTGTTAGAATAATAAATATTGCATAATTTTCTGCCATTGAGTGCAGTCGAAAGTTCATTGAGTAACCTTTTATTTTCGAATATTTATATACAGTCCACTATATTTTAGTTCTTCTACTTTAACATCTCGATTTGCCATTGAGTGCAATAGAAGACAAAAACATTTGGTCCAAACAGTATCTATTGATAAAAATTCTGGCATGGTGTAAACTTGGGTAACGGCGCATTAGTTGTTTTACCTAACTTCTAAGAAAATGATAAGTTATCAATTATAATGTAATGAAAATAAAGTGAAATACTAAAAAAATATAGCAATACTAAAAAATTACGAAAAAAATGAAAAATTAATAAAAATTTAAAAAATAAAAATTAAAAAACTTATTGGTATAATAATACTTCTTGAATAATCTCTTTCTAAATTAAATTATATATAAAAACATAACAATACAAATAAACAATAATTCCTAAAAAGTGTGAACATAAAATAAACAACTATAAATTATAGAAAGTAAAAAACAAAATAGCATATAAGGAATAGGACATTATTCGTATCTTTGCAGACATTTCCTGCATATTTTATTATTATTATTGATAATGAAGTTACCCCATTATTGTAACTAGTAACAAATTTATAGCAGATTATCAACTAAAAAACTTTCATAATTGGTGAGGTGGAGTCTCAGAGACTCCGACTTGTAAAAAAAGGGTTTTACACTCAGAACGGCACTCTGTCGACTGTAGCACAATAAATAAAACGCACTTTGAGGAAGGTATATAAAAGGTCACGGGCGACAAATAAACAAATCGAAAGTAATGACGGTTTTAAAATTTCCAGGAGTCTCCCTGACTCCACCTCACCGGTTACGGGTTAATTATGTCAATAGACGAATTGTAGAGAATTAAATTACGAGAAGAATTTGACCGGACCTAAGTCGATAACGTGTCAATTTCAAAAAATAAATTTAAAAAAAAATTGAAAAAAAAATTGAAAAATCTGAATAAATCCGAAACAACACCTAATTTTACACCTTTCGAATCTCGTTCTCGATGTTCCTTTCGACTTAAACAATTGAAGAGTGCGCACAAAAAACGCTAAAAACATGTAAAAACAAAACTTTTTTTATTATTAAATCACATTTTTAATAAAGCAAAATGCCATCTACAAACTTATTGTGGCGAAATTTGAAACTTCCTTCTAGTATGGGCATTCGGCATGTGTCGTGCAGCGTTTTTCCACCAATAACTCAATTTACCAAAAAATGTACCGTGCAACGTTATTCTTCAAAATGAAGCGAATGGGAAAGAAACCCGTCATATTGGCGTTCAAGTTTTATGACGTCATCGGGATTTTAACCGAATGCGCCCGAGTGAACAACTGCTTCGTCCTTGGGCAACAGAGCAAAATAAATGTCATTATTTAACATAAATACTGTGTGCTTTTGTCGAAGACAGTTAGTAGATTAATTCTGCATAATTTTCAACGCGAGAATCATAACTTTTAATTTGTTTTGAACAATTTTCAACAAAAAATCGCGTTTTTTTAAGTTTCTTGCTTGTAAAATTGAAACTAATGAAGCAATCTAATGATGTGAATACGCGAATTGTGGAGAATTAAATTACGGTGAGAATTTGTCCGGACCTAAGTCGATAAAGTGTCAATTTCGAAGAAAAAAAAACTTACAAATCCAAAGACACTGAAAGCTGAATTTTTATTATTTGAGGCAACGAATAAAAACGAATCAAAAACTTAGATTTGTTATTTGATGCCCTGAAAACTATAAAACCAAGCTCAGTAGCTAGCGAACGAGTATTCTCAATTTCAGGCAATATTGTGTCCAAAATAAGAACAAGACTTAGCCACCGTTCAGTGGATATTTTATGTTTTTTAAAATCCCATTTTCTTATGAGAAATTAAAATTAGTGAAATAAATGTAAATATTAGTTGACATTTTTGTTTGAGTTTTCGTTATTTTCTGTAAGCAATGTGTAATCCTTAATTTTTTTTCTTCATATTTTGACTTTGATGTTTATTTCGTTTATTTGGTATTTTATATAAATTAACTGAAATATTTTTCCCTATGCTATTTTTGTTGACAAAAATTCGAAATCACGCTCGCGCAAATCTGCTTGTAAATCCAATTTTTAATGTTGCATTGTGATTGACGAATTTAGTGAATGGGCAAGAAACCCGTCAAGTTGTTTGATTAATTTGTGAATCAGTTTGAGACAGCTTGTTAAAATAAGGGAGTTATTTTGCCTATACGTTACATTAGAACCCCCATAAGAGAATAAAGTTGAATTTGGCCGTAAACCGCCATAAGTATCTGTGATTAACATACATCACAGATTTTTTAGGTTATATTTACCAAATGTCAGGTTGTAATGTTTATTACATTTATAATTAAAAAATTGTGATAATTAATCGAAAATTAACCGACTTTGCCTACGAAATTTATTAATGGATCCAATCGAGTTGTTTGTGGAGGTTTTTACAGGAATCTAACCTCAAACATGGATGAAATTCATCTGGAAATTTTTCAAAACGGATCCAACTATTCAACTTTCGTTGTAATTGCAACCGATTTAATCAAAACCGATTTTAAGAAGCAGAAGAAAATTATTCTTCTCCATATCGATGGTATTCAACTGCATTACATCATCCGGGAGTTGCATTTAAGCGGAGTGTATCGCGAAAACTTCATTTCTCATTATCAACATTAAGTTAGATTTGTTTTAATTCCTGCCAGGAGCGAACTCATCGATTATAATTGGTAATTTCTCAATTTGATTAGTCCCGAAACTGATTTTCTTCTTTTAGGAATTGCAGAATGGAACATTTAGTGAAGGAACGCTGCGAATTGGAGCACACCCTGTCCTGGCTGTCGACGCTCGGAGGGGCATTTTCCGCCCTGGGCGATTATTTCGCACACTGTGCCGAAATGGCCGGTAAAATTTCTGTCAATCAGTTAAAACTAGGTTTAAGGTTAGGCGACCCGAGCGTGGTCGCGCGTTGCAGGCGGTTCTTCAGCTTGAGCTTGATTCAAAGGCATTATTTTAAATTGGCGAAACGTGTCGTTTATAACGAGTATGTGTTAGTGAAAAGGGCGACTGTGATTGAATTTCCCATTCTCTCAAACGGCCGTTTTCAGTGCCTTCCTAATTTATTGTCTGAATGTTAGTGGAGCAATATCAGAGCTGCATTATTTTTGCCTTTTTTGCATATTGCGGAGTGAGACTCCGCAGCGACTATTGACATCGTAGGCAAATCTTTGTATACATTTTGACATTTTCGGTTTACAACAGCCCAAGGTAAATCTGTAATAATCATTTTCGATACAAGTTCACTGTCCAATAATTTTCAAAGTTTGTGGTTGCTTGCTTCAAGCACGAAGCCAAATTGTGTGGAAAAACTGCACAAAATGGCAGCGTACGTTTTTACATGTTAAAAAAAACATTAATTTATTGTAAATTTTGAAGTTGTTTGACAAATCGTCAAATTAATTTTGGTTTATTCAATATTCACTTTTTGGGGATATTGGGTTATAGATGTCGCAGACAGATTGTAGAATCAGCTACAATACAAACCGCTTCGACAATACCGACCGTTAAAAATTCCCGAGCACCGTTAAAACAACAACTGTCACTCGTAAATTATAATCGGTACTGTTTTTGATCGGTACCGCATAATGGAGAACAAAAATTTATTGCGACGAGCCACATCGGTTTTTATTTGGCGGCGAACAACCGTTACCGATTCGCACAGACAAAATCGGAATTAACCTTCCAGTAGTCGCACCTTTTTTGAGACATTAGTAGTCGCTGCGGAGTGTGACTCTGCAAAAGAAAATTCTATATTTTTTTGAAATTTGAAGTTAATATTTGGTAATAAATTATAACCTTTTCAAGTGTATTATTAAGTTGTTATGCCATAAACATTAAAAAAAAAGTTTTGAGAAGAAAAAATTTCAAAATTTAATGAATACTACCCATAACGCAAAATTTTAATAATTTTACTAGATATTACACAAAATAAATACTGAAAACTTTTTATTTTACTGGTTCTCTTGTGGAACATTAAACAAGCTAATTTTAACTCAAACTTTAACTTAAACTTTGGTGTACATGTCGCAGCCGTATTGTAGAATCCGCCGCAATATGAAGCGGCTAGCCACTTTACAAAGCAGCTCTGTTTTGTAAAACGGCTGATTAACGTTTAGGCAGATTGTTTAGCCGGAATGTTGACTATGTGTAATGTAGGGCGACAATCAGCCATATTGTAGATGTCGGCGGCGAATTGTAAATTCAGTCGTTTTCTAAATGATTGGGGAGATTGTAAAATATAGAATGAACAGAGAATTTTTACAATTTGACTGAAAATTTTAGGTGCTTTATGAATCGCTGAATAACTCTGTCCGTTTGATAAAGGAAGAATTGTGAGACATTTTATTAAAAAAAACCTTTTATATCGAGTTAAACCTTTTTCTTATAGTTATGACTTTATATTTGTCGTAGCTACAAGGAAAGGTTTTCTTTATATAAAGTCCCTTTTCGCCGTTTTATAAATCGGCGACCCGTCATTTTGTTGCATTGGAGAACGCGAAACGTCGTTACAGTAAGGCTGACCAACGTTTAGCCGTATTACAACCCGCCTAAACGTTAACCAGCCGATTTACAAAATCGAGCCGTTTTATAATGCGGCTAGCCGGTTTGTATTGTAGCGGATTCTACAATCCGTCTGCGACATCTATAACCCAATATCCCCAAAAAGTGGATATTGAACAAACCAATGTTAACTTGACGATTTGTCAAAAACTTCAAAATTTACAATAAATTAATGTTTTTTTTTTTTAATATGAAAAAACGTACGCTGTCATTTTGTGCAGCTTTTCCACACAACTTGACTTCGTGCTTGAAGCAAGCAACCACACACTTTGAAAATTATTGGACAGTGAACTTGTATCGAAAATGATTATTACAGATTTACCTTGGGCTGTTGTAAACCGAAAATGTCAAAATGTATACAAAAATTCGCCTAAGACGCCAATAGTCGCTGCGGAGTCTCACTCCGCAATATGCAAAAAAAGCAAAAATAATGTATCTGAAGCTCTGATATTGCTCCACTAACATTTAGACAATAAATTAGGAAGGTACTGAAAACGGCTGTTTGAGAGAATGGAAAATTTCTTGCAAAATGAAAAAAACACAGTCGTGCCTAGTGACCTAGTGACCACAAATATTTTTTAAATATTTTTAAATAAATATTTTATACACATTTTTCGTGAGAGGTTTTTGAATATATTAATTCATATTTTTTCCAAACATTGAGAAAAAAAATTGAAACGAAATATTTATTTATATCTTTTCCAGAAATTGAGATAATATTGAATAAAATATACCCTGCAAAGCAATATTTTGTTTGAATATTAAAAAAAAATGTTTATGGCATCTACCTTTTTTATATAACACGCATATTACTGAAATATATTCCTTAATAGTATATTATTATACAAGTTTTATAAGACGATCTATTGTCGCGCGAATAAGTTTGGGGCACGACGAGCGAAGCGAGGAGTGCTCCAATGTCATGAGTGCGTCAATACGTCTTATAAAACGAGTGTAATATATTATTTTTTCTACTTTGGTGCTCTTAGTTTCAAGAAAATTTGAAAATTGTGCTTTCTAAATATTCTAGAGATTTTTAGGATTAGGTACTGGTTGTGTTGGTATTTGTCTTGTGTCATATGTCAACTAAAACTTCAAATTTAAAATCTCGAGTTTGATATTTTTGTGAAACATTCATGGAAGAATTAAGTTGTACACTTGGCTTGACCTTGACAGGAGCTCGGTAGAGATGCCCGACGCCGGCCAGCGTGCTATTACAGCAATACCAACGTAATAAGTATCAAAAACAAAAACCAAAAGGCGTTTCACGAAAAGTTCCTTTGTGACACTACTTTCAGTTTCACAATAACTCGCTTGTGATACCAAAGTAGAAAAAATATTTTCTTCAATATATTTTATTCAAATTAATAAAATATTTTGCTTAAAATATTTTTCTTAAAATATTTTCTTCAGTATATTCTTATTAATAAAATATTTAAATATTCAGAAAAGATTAATTATTTTATCAATACAAAATATGAAGAAAATATTTGTGGTCAGTAGGGGAGACTCCGCATGCGACTATCGGAAGGTTAAAAGGAGTTAGCTAGGAATTCGCCCAAAAAAGAAGCGGTTTCGCTCACTTTCGAAGGTCGGTCCTGTTTGAATCCGCCACGCTCCGGACGCAACGTGACGCGCGGTTTTTCGGTCAGTAGTGACTGTCATTACCCGAAAATTACACGAACAATTGACCGCGCGACCTAACTGTCTCAAGTCACGACTCCGCCAAAAAAAAAACTGAGACGTCCTAATTTGATACAGGGCGCCCGATAACGGAAAATCTGGCGAGGGATCGATTTAATTGGGCTTTTTTGAGAAATTTAATTACTACTCGAGTGTTTTTCTTGCTTGAATAAATTCGTTTGTAGGTTAAATAATAACAATAACGGTTGAAATTAATTTGCATTTAATGAAAATTAAATTTTGGAGACTTACTGTTTTTCGGTTCGGGGTTTGTGCGTCCGGGTGTGTGGATTTTGTGGTCACTTCAAGTTAATATCGCGTCAGAAAAAGCAGATTATGAGTCAGAAAAATCGATTCTCGGCCAGAAAAGTCACATCTGATTCAGAAAAAGCAGATTCTGAAACAGAAAAATCGATTCTGGGTCAGAAAAGTCACAATTCTGATTCAGAAAAAGCAGATTCTGAAACAGAAAAATCGATTCTCGGCCAGAAAAGTCACATTCTATGTCAGAAAAAGTAGATTATGAATCAGAAAAATCGATTCTCGGCCAGAAAAGTCACATTCTGACTCAGAAATAGCAGATTCTGAAACAGAAAAATCGATTCTCGGCCAGAAAAGTCACATTCTATGTCAGAAAAAGTAGATTATGAGTCAGAAAAATCGATTCTCGGCCAGAAAAGTCACATTCTGACTCAGAAATAGCAGATTCTGAAACAGAAAAATCGATTCTGGGTCAGAAAAGTCACATTCTATGTCAGAAAAAGTAGATTATGAGTCAGAAAATTCGATTCTCGGCCAGAAAAGTCACATTCTATGTCAGAAAAAGTAGATTATGAGTCAGAAAAGTCGATTCTCGGCCAGAAAAGTCACATTCTATGTCAGAAAAAGTAGATTATGAGTCAGAAAAATCGATTCTCGGCCAGAAAAGTCACATTCTGACTCAGAAATAGCAGATTCTGAAACAGAAAAATCGATTCTGGGTCAGAAAAGTCACATTCTATGTCAGAAAAAGTAGATGATGAGTCAGAAAAATCGTTTCTCGGCCAGAAAAGTCACATTCTATGTCAGAAAAAGTAGATGATGAGTCAGAAAAGCAGATTCTATGTATTAATTTCAAACTTTTTGTTTAGGTCCTTGCAGTATGTTTTTATAACCTCGAAAGCATTTTAAGGTTAAACCAAACTTTCAAGGCGATTTCACCTATTTAAATTTATAGCCTCCAAATGTGGTGTTTTCTAAACGTCGCAGGCTCTGATAGTTGTCTGAGTTGTTTTGGTTAACTTTTTTCAGAGAAGCCTTAGAGGATGCGAATGATGGCATCAAAGTGAACGGCATACCAGTTAACAACCTGCGGTATGCGGATGACACCGTTCTCATAGCAGACAGTGAGGAGAACTTGCAGCATGCCTTGTGAAAAGTGGTTAAGGCGTGTGAAAACTAAGTACATGATCGTGTGAGCAAAGACCCAAGCGCAGATTAAGGACTAATAGTCAACGCAGTGCCGATCCAAAGAGTGGAGAAGATAGACTATCTAGGGAGCGTAATTAACGACCAATGGGACCAGGAAGTGAAATGCCGCATTGAGAAAGCGTCCGACAAGTTCTCTGCAGCAGTGAATTGGCACTACAACTGCGGGTCAGAATTGCGAGATGCTACGTGTTCTCGGTCCTGATGTATGTATGATGTAAGCTTGGACAATGAAGAGGCTCAAAGCCTTCGAAATGTGGACGTATCGACGCATGCTTTGCATTAGCTGGAAGGACAGAGTAGGTACGGAACGAAGATGTTATGGCCAGAATGAATAAGGAGAAGGAGCGTTGTAAAGCTGTAAAAGATTGAGGGGAAAAGAGGTCCTGGCTCAAGAAGAACCTAAGGCAATGGTTTGGGCAATCAACAACTTCCCTATTTCGCGCTGCTACCAATAAGGTCATAGTTGCCAATATGATCGCCAACGTCCCTTAACGGATACGGATACGGAAAAAGAAGAAGAAATAAATCGTGGCGAAGCAAAACCATGAATAAAAGAAATTTCAAGCGCTGCAGGTAGAGTATAAACATTCAATTTCGATTTCCCACTTGTCCAAATGTCGTTAGCAAAAGAAAAAACTCTCTCAACTGTTGCATTAGTTCCAGGGCGGCAGTAAATTGAACGAGAATAAAGAATACAAGAATTCGTTACATCACACACGCAATGGATCGGCCTGGCATCGTTCGAGTACTGAGATTTACAGTTTCCTAAAACTGTATAAAACCAAAGCAACGAATTAAAATATAAATGAAAATTGCGTAAGAACACGCCGCATAAAAAAAGACCTGAGGTGTGGATATGACAGACGATAGTTAGTCGTCAGTGGACGATAGCAGCGATTCTGGTGAACATTCGATAGTCATCGTATTGTTAGAAGTGAGGTTAGTTTTGATGACAGCAAGTGAGATCTCGTGATTTTGCCGCCATACATTTCTATCATGTTTAAAGTGTCAGATAAACATTGGGTAAATTATCTGTACCTTTATGGAAAATCACACTGACCGACTGACTGACTGACTGACTGTTGGCCGCTTGAATGTACCCTCCGCCAGAGACGCCCATAAAAAATTGTCGGAAAGGTTAACTGTCTAACTGAATGCAGACTGCAGACTGGGAGGAAGAAAATCTGATAAGTGGCAAAAGGTATGTGATATAAATTAATTTGAGACTTAATTATTAATAATTGGAATTTTGTAGACATGGACTGACTTCAAATACAAAACTTACAGCCCTATTCTGTAACTCACAACGGGACCGTTGGCTAAAGGTTTCTGTTCACAAATGGAAATAGTTATTCTGTAACTCAACGACATTCGTTGAGAACTGTCGTTCATGAAGAACGGATGCGTTTCGTATCGCCGTTTACTCACCGTTAAGAGATTTTTAGGTTACAAATTGTGTGTGTTGTTAATTTGTTATTGTGAAGTAAAAACATTATGGATGAAGCGTTTTATGAGTTTTTACACGAATTGCAGCAGCGATAAGTCACTGTCATTAATATTCTTTTCCATAAGTAGATACATTTCAACAATACAATTTTTTATTACCTGTTGGCAGCAAAATAATCAATTGATGCGCAATTTGCGAGATATGAGCAATCCATTCAACACCCAACATCCAACTGCAGTATTTAAGCAAATGGGAAATGTGGAAAATTGTAAGCTATTTGTAATGTCAATTTTTGCATAATTACTATATTTCTACTTTTTCAGATTTATTTCTAGAAGAGGATGCAGATAACAAACAAATGAGATTGGTGTGGATATTATAGATCTATATCAGGAAGGTATCAATGTGCGGAACTCTGTAGTTAGAACTATTTTACACACTAAATAAATAAATCGATTTTCTCTTGTAACGTATTTTGAAATTATAAACCGAATTAAATAATTACGCTACAGTCAAGTTCCGTTCTCACTAACTGTACGATAGAAAATTTTTCAAAAACAAGAGAAATTGAATATTCAAGCCTTTCTTCACCATCTTCTTCATTTAATGAAAATTTTATATTATATTGCAGTTCTAATTTATTTATTTTTAACCAAGTTATGGTTTTGTTCTGCGCTATAATTTTTTCAACATTTTTATTCAGAGCCTGCCTGCAACTCGAAAGTTCCAATTTCTCTTGGTTTTGAAAAATTTTCTATCGTATCGTTAATTGTGTTACTTTTTTCACTTTTTTGGTCGCCAATTCGTGCAGGTACAACAGAAATTGTTATGCCACGAGAGCACGATGCACGATTCAACTATAACCCCTCACTTTCTTCGCAACAACTTCATGCAAAAACGTCGTCCCCTTTCGTTGAGAAGTTTTCAATGTTTGGACAGCCAACGAGCGAATTAGAGAATACCGAATTGAAAGGTTTCGTTATCAACTTTGTTGAAACTCGTTCATGAACGCAAAGTTACAGAATAGGGCTGTTAAAGAGGAAGGCAAGTGCCAGGAAAGAAGAAGATATGGGCAAAAGTATATACGAGGAATGAATTCTTGGAGTAAGATTTTAAAATATGTTTCTAACAATGAATATTTCGATAGATAAATAATTTAATCTATTGAATGTATATGATATCCATTGTCTGTTTTAGCTTGATTTTATAAATAACAACTTACAAGTTCAAGTTCACGATGATAGTGTGAACGAGTTGCCATCATTAGCAGGACCTTCTGGAGTGCCAATGACACCATCCACCTCGAGCGGCAGTACTGTTGAAGCTATAGCTACGCCAAGCAGTCGAAAACGTAAACGGGCGACAGATTACATCAGCAATACCTTACCATAGATTGTTGATGCCATAAACAGACTGACAGATGTTCTTGATATATTGAATTTTGTTACCTTACTTTTATTATAATTTATTAGTAGAAAACCTCAGCCCTAGAACGGGCTGACAGTACCTATTTATTGTGTATTTATGCATTTTATTTATCTATTTTATTTATTATTTATCTACCATTTTATTTATATACATTTGCATTGCAATATAATGTATTTTGCTTTACTTACCTTTAATCTCCGTAAATTGGCGATATAAAAGATATAATTAGTCAATTGTTGACACTCAGCTTCGTCGCCTACTCTGATCCGTTCAAAAAAATTTGCAAAATAGACCACCATCGGGAATTATATTTGAATCGGTGAGTTGAAAAACAGTACAAGTCCAGAAATCTTATTTTGAGATAATCAACAATAAAAGTGTTAAGACAAGTGCTTTTATTCATTGGGCGGCCAAACTTGCCGAAACACTTATTCAATTTCACCAAATTGTAGTGCTCTTAGTCTCAACTTATTCTTCTTCATATTTAAAGCAATTTTATAACATAAAATCAAAATGGACTTGTACTGTTTTTCAACTCACCGATTCATTTAGAGATTGTTATATTAAGTGTTCAACATTAGTAACTTTGTTATTATTGAAACCACAAAGTCTGTTATTCACGAAAATAATATTGTTTTTAAAAAGAATGCCCCATACTTTTTGACCTATTTCGAAGGAATCTTTAATTTTTTACATACTTTAGTGTAGTGTATTAAATAAAAAGTTTTCGTGATAGAAAAGTAGTTGATTTGAAATTATAACAAATTAAATTTGCGAGTGTGCGAGTTACATTGTAGAGAAAGAGAGAGCGGGAGAGAGAAAAAACGAAGAAGAGAGAGAGATAGAGAGAGTGTGTCAATTTGTGTGTGTGTGTGAGAGAGAGAGAGAGAGAAAGCGAGAGAGAGTGAGTGTGTGTGGGAGAGAGAGAGAGAGAAATAAAAAGCGAGAGAGTGTGTGTGTGTGTGAGAGAGAGAGAGAAAGCGAGAGAGAGAAAGAGTGTGTGTATTTGTGTGTGTGAGAGAGAGAGGATAGAAAGCGAGAAAGAGAGAAAGCAAAAAAGGGAGAGTGTGTCAGTGTGTGTGTGTGTGAGAGTGAGAGAAAGAAAAAGCGAGGGAGAGAGAGAGAGCGGGAGTGAGATAGAGAGCAATGAGATAATGAAGTAAAGTGTTTGGGTGTTCGAGTGCTCGAGTGCTCGAGTGTACGAGTGTGCTAGTGTGGTGGTGTGCTAGTGTGCTAGTGTGCGGGTGTGCGAGTGTGCGGGTGTGCGAGTGTGTGAGTTACATTGTAGAGAAAGAGAGAGCGGGAGAGAGAGAAACGAGAAAGAGAGAGAGAGAGAGAGAGGGTGTGTGTTTATTAAAGAGAGAGAGAGAGGAAGAGAGAGAGGGTGTGTGTGTGTGTGTGTGTGAGAGAGAGAGAGGAAGAAGAAGAGAGAGTCAGTGTGTGTGTGTGTGTGTGTGTGAGAGAGAGAGGGAGAGAGAGGAAGAGAAAGACAAGGGGGAAGCGAGAGAAAGTGTGTGTGTGTGTGTGTGAAAGAGGGAGAGAAAAGGAGAGTGGGAGAGAGAGAGAGAGAGAGAAAGACAGAGGGGAAGCGAGAGAAAGTGTGTGTGTGTGTGAAAGAGAGAGAGAAAAAGAAAAAGCGAGAGAGAGCGAGAGAAAGAGAGAGAGTGGGAGAGAGAGAACAAGAGAGAGAGAGAGGGAGAAAGACAGAGGGGAAGCGAGAGAAAGTGTGTGGATGGGTGAGAGAGCGAGAGAAAGAAAAAGCGAGAGAGAGCGAGAGAGAGCGAGAGAAAGAGAGAGAGTGGTAGAGAGGGAAATAGAGAGAGAGGGAGAAAGACAGAGGGGAAGCGAGAGAAAGTGTGTGTATGTGTGAGAGAGCGAGAGAAAGAAAAAGCGAGAGAGTGTTACCGGAACGGCCTTTCTCTACATACAAGCGGCCGCCTAACTGAGCACGGTACATGGCAGTATGCGATGTTTTGTTGTTGCCATGGGGAAATCAAATAAATAGACACGTCACCTTTTATACAAAGGAATGACCAGACGTGTTTTTACAACAAGCTCCGTATTTTTATTTGTGATTCTTTATGTGGGTAATTTTTAATGTACCAAGTTTGTAACAAGAGAGAGAGAGCGGGAGTGAGAGAGAGCAATGGGATAATGAAGTAGAGTGTTTGGGTTTTCAAGTGTTCGAGTGTGCCAGTGTGCGAGTGTGATAGTGTGCTAGTGTGCTGGTGTGCTAGTGTGCGAGTGTGCGAGTGTGCTAGTGTGCGAGTGTGCGAGTGTGCTATTGTTCTAGTGTGCTGGTGTGCTATTGTTCTAGTGTGCGAGTGTGCTAGTGTGCTAGTGTGCGAGTGTGCTAGTGTGCAAGTGTGCTAGTGTGCTAGTGTGCTAGTGTGCTAGTGTGCGAGTATGCGAGTGTGCAAGTTACAGTGTAGAGAAAGTGGGAAAGAGAGAGCGGAGAGAGAAAAAACGAAGAAAAGAGAAAGAGAGAGAGAGAGGGAGTGTGTCAGTTTGTGCGTGTGTGTGAGAGAGAGAGAGATGGAAAGAAAAAGGGAGAGTGAGAGAGAGAAAGAAAGAAAAAGCGAGAGAGAGAGAGAGACAGAAAGCGAGAGAGAGTGTGTGTGTGAGATAGTGAGAAAGCGAGAGAGAGAAAGGGTGTGTGTTTTTGTGTTTGTGTGTGAGAGAGAGAGAGAGATAGAAAGCGAGACAGAGAGAAAGAGAGAGAGAAGGCAAAAAAGGGAGAGTGTGTCATTGTGTGTGTGTGTGAGAGAGAGAGTGAGAGAAAGAAAAAGCGAGAGAGAGAGCGAGAGAGAGAAAGATAGAGATCAATGAGATAATAAAGTAGAGTGTGTTAGTGTGCTAGTGTGCTAGTGTGCTAGTGTGGGAGTGTGCTAGTGTGCTAGTGTGCTAGTGTGCTAGTGTGCTAGTGTGCGAGTGTGCGAGTGTGCTAGTGTGCTAGTGTGCTAGTGTGCGAGTGTGCTAGTGTGCGAGTGTGCTAGTGTGCGAGTGTGCTAGTGTGCTAGTGTGCGAGTGTGCGAGTGTGCGAGTTACATTGTAGAGAAAGAGAGAAATAGAGAGCGGGAGAGAGAGAAAACGAGAAAGAGAGAAAGAAAGAGAGAGAGAGATAGAGAGAGTGTGTCAGCTTGTGTGTGTGTGAGAGAGAGAGAGAAAGAGCGGGAGAGAGAGAGAGAGAGAGCATTGAGATAATGAAGTAGATTGTTTGGGTGTTCGAGGGTTTGAGTGTGCGAGTGTGCGAGTGTGCTAGTGTGCGAGTGTGCTAGTGTGCTAGTGTGCTAGTGTGCTAGTGTGCTAGTGTGCGACTGTGCAAGTTACAGTGTAGAGAAAGTGGGAAAGAGAGAGCGGAGAGAGAAAAAACGAAGAAGAGAGAAAGAGAGAAAGCGAGAGAGAGAGAGAGAAAGCGAGAGAGAGAGAGAGAGAAAGAAAAAGCGAGAGAGAGAGAGAAAGCGAGAGAGAAAGAGAGAAAGCGGGGGAGAGAGAGAGAAAGCGAGAGAGTGTGTGTGTGAGATAGAAAGAAAGCGAGAGAGAGAAAGGGTGTGTGTTTTTGTGTGTGTGTGTGTGAATGAGAGAGAGAGAGTGAGATAGAAAGCGAGACAGAGCGAACGAGAGAGAGAAAGCAAAAAGGGAGAGTGAGTCAGTGTGTGTGTATGTGTGAGAGAGAGTGAGAGAAAAAAAATCGAGAGAGAGAGCGAGAGAGAGAGAGATAGAGAGCAATGAGATAATTAAGTAGTGTTTGGGTGTGCTAGTGTGCTAGTGTGCTAGTGTGCTAGTGTGCTAGTGTGCTAGTGTGCTAGTGTGCTAGTGTGCTAGTGTGCTAGTGTGCTAGTGTGCGAGTGTGCGAGTGTGCGAGTGTGCTAGTGTGCTAGTGTGCTAGTGTGCTAGTGTGCTAGTGTGCTAGTGTGCTAGTGTGCTAGTGTGCTAGTGTGCGAGTGTGCGAGTGTGCTAGTGTGCTAGTGTGCGAGTGTGCGAGTTACATTGTAGAGAAAGAGAGAAACAGAGAGCGGGAGAGAGAGAAAACGAGAAAGAGAGAAAGAAAGAGAGAAAGAGAGAGAGATAGAGAGAGTGTGTCAGCTTGTGTGTGTGTGTGTGAGAGAGAGAGAGAGCGGGAGAGAGAGAGAGAGAGAGCAGGAGTGAGAGAGAGAGATGAGATAATGATGTAGAGTGTTTGGGTGTATGAGAGTTTGAGTGTGCGAGTGTGCGAGTGTGCGAGTGTGCTAGTGTGCTAGTGTGCTAGTGTGCTAGTGTGCGAGTGTGCGAGTATGCGATTGTGCTAGTGTGCTAGTGTGCTAGTGTGCGAGTGTGCGAGTGTGCGAGTGTGCGAGTGTGCTAGTGTGCTAGTGTGCTAGTGTGCTAGTGTGCTAGTGTGCTAGTGTGCTAGTGTGCGAGTGTGCGAGTTACATTGTAGAGAAAGAGAGAAATAGAGAGCGGGAGAGAGAGAAAACGAGAAAGAGAGAAAGAAAGAGAGAAAGAGAGAGAGAGATAGAGAGAGTGTGTCAGCTTGTGTGTGTGTGAGAGAGAGAGAGAAAGAGCGGGAGAGAGAGAGAGAGGGAGAGAGAAAGCGGGGGAGAGAGAGAGAAAGCGAGAGAGTGTGTGTGTGAGATAGAGAGAAAGCGAGAGAGAGAAAGGGTGTGTGTTTTTGTGTGTGTGTGTGTGAATGAGAGAGAGAGAGAGAGATAGAAAGCGAGACAGAGCGAACGAGAGAGAGAAAGCAAAAAGGAAGAGTGAGTCAGTGTGTGTGTTTGTGTGAGAGAGAGTGAGAGAAAGAAAAATCGAGAGAGAGAGCGAGAGAGAGAGAGATAGAGAGGAATGAGATAATTAAGTAGAGTGTTTGGGTGTGCTAGTGTGCTAGTGTGCTAGTGTGCTAGTGTGCTAGTGTGCTAGTGTGCTAGTGTGCTAGTGTGCTAGTGTGCTAGTGTGCTAGTGTGCTAGTGTGCGAGTGTGCTAGTGTGCTAGTGTGCGAGTGTGCGAGTTACATTGTAGAGAAAGAGAGAAACAGAGAGCGGGAGAGAGAGAAAACGAGAAAGAGAGAAAGAAAGAGAGAAAGAGAGAGAGATAGAGAGAGTGTGTCAGCTTGTGTGTGTGAGAGAGAGAGAGCGGGAGAGAGAGAGAGCAGGAGTGAGAGAGAGAGATGAGATAATGATGTAGAGTGTTTGGGTGTTCGAGAGTTTTAGTGTGCGAGTGTGCGAGTGTGCGAGTGTGCTAGTGTGCTAGTGTGCTAGTGTGCTAGTGTGCGAGTGTGCGAGTGTGCTAGTGTGCGAGTGTGCGAGTGTGCGAGTGTGCTAGTGTGCTAGTGTGCTAGTGTGCGAGTATTCGAGTGTGCAAGTTACAGTGTAGAGAAAGTGGGAAAGAGAGAGCGGAGAGAGAAAAAACGAAGAAGAGAGAAAGAGAGAGAGAGGGGGAAAGAAAAAGAGAGAGTGAGAGAGAGAAAGAAAGAAAAAGCGAGAGAGAGAGAGAGAGAAAGCGTGAGAGATTGTGTGTGTGAGATAGAGAGAAAGCGAGAGAGAGCGCGAATGAGAGAGAGATAGAGAGCAATGAGATAATGAAGTAGAGTGTTCGAGTGTGCTAGTGTGCAAGTGTGCTAGTGTGCTAGTGTTCGAGTGTACGAGTGTGCAAGTGTGCTAGTGTGCTAGTGTTCGAGTGTACGAGTGTGCGAGTGTGCGAGTGTACTAGTGTGCTAGAGTCACACACACACACACACACAAGCTGACACACTCTATCTTTCTCTCTCTTTCTCTCTCTCTTTCTCTTTCTCTTTCTCTCTTTCTCGTTTTCTCTCTCTCCCGCTTTCTCTTTCTCTCTCGCACACTCGCACACTCACACACTAGCACACTAGCACACTAGCACACTCGCACACTCGAACACTCAAACACCCCAACACTCTACTTCATTATCTCATTGCTCTCTCTCTCTCTCTCTCGCTTTCTCTCTCTCTCTCTCACACAGACACACATAGACAGACACACACTCTCTCTCTCGCTTTCTCGCTCTCACTCTCTCTCATACACACACTCTCTCTCGCTTTCTCTCTCTTTCTCTCGCTCTCTCTCTCTCGCTTTTTATTTCTCTCACTCTCTCTCACACGCACACACAAACACTGACACACTCTCTCTCTTTCGCTTTCTCTCTCTCTTTCTCTCTCTCTCTCTTTCTCACTCACACACACGCATTCTTTCTCTCTCGCTTTCCATGTCTCTCTCTCACACACACACACACACACACACACACACTCTCTCTCTCTCTTCTTCTCTCTCTTTCTTTCTCTCTCTCACACACAGACACTCTCTCTCTCTCTCTTCCTCTCTCTCTCTCTCACACACACACACACTCTCTCTCTCTTTCGCTCTCTCTTTCTCACACACACACCCCCTCTCTCCCTCTCTCTCTCTCTCGCTCTCTCTCTTGCTTTTTCTTTCTCTCTCTCTCACACACTCTCTCTCTCTCGCTCTCTCTTTCTCATACACACACCCCCTCTCTCCCTCTCTCTCTCTCTCTCTCGCTTTCTCTCTTGCTTTTTCTTTCTCTCTCTCTCACACACACACTCTCTTTCGCTTTCTCTCTCTCTCTTTCTCTCTCTCTCTTTCTCACTCACACACACGCATTCTTTCTCTCTCGCTTTCCATGTCTCTCTCTCTCTCACACACACACACACTCTCTCTCTCTTTCGCTCTCTCTTTCTCACACACACCCCCTCTCTCCCTCTCTCTCTCTCTCTCGCTCTCTCTCTTGCTTTTTCTTTCTCTCTCTCTCACACACTCTCTCTCTCTCGCTCTCTCTTTCTCACACACACACCCCCTCTCTCCCTCTCTCTCTCTCTCTCTCGCTCTCTCTCTCTTGCTTTTTCTTTCTCTCTCTCTCACACACACGCTCTATCACTCTTTCTCACTCCATCTCTCTCGCTCCCTCTGTCACTCTCTCTCGCTCTCCCTCCCTCCCCCCTCTCTCCCTCTCCCACCCTTTCACTATCTCTCATTCTCACACTATCGCAAATAATTACAAATAACCCACTTCACTTCACTTACTCTAAAAATATTGTGTTTTACAAAACATGTAATAATATTGTGTTTTACAAAATATGTAATAATATTGTGTTTTACAAAATATGTAATAATATTGGTTTACACAATATGTATGTATGTAGATGTGTTAATTAAAGAAATATTAAAATTAACAGTGTTTAATTACGTACAACACCTACCTGTTCAATTAAAAAAGTGTGAATAGAATAACCCGTTGAAATTTTTTAAATTTCTCTCACATTTCACGCACACTTCATTTACACTTTATTTACACTTCACTTCTCACTTCTCAGATTTTGATGAGTCTGTTGGATGTTATAGTCCTACTTAACTCATGGTAAAATTACTCGATGCAACGCTCAAGAATTTTCGAGGTTTTATTGACATTTTTAGGTCAAATAGGGACTCAATCGCAATCGAATATTTAATCCTTTAATCCAATACGAATTGGATTGAAAGACAAAACGTGTTTGCTGTTTGTTTACTTTTATTTTTAAAAATTGTTGACTAAAACTACAACAGTTGGAACTTTTATTGTCATTATTTACAAAATTATAATGAAATGTGTGGAAAACAATCTATTCATTTACAATTTCATAATTTCAATTTGAAAATCCGGGTTTTTAGCGACTAAACAATTTTTTTCTTGCCTGGAAGATAATTTATTTTTTCTGCAATTTCGCCATCTTATTTTTTCTTTAAAATTCCACTTAGTTCCCAATTGAAACAAAATGATGTAACGACAGGCGATTCACGAGAAAATTTACAATCGTCACACATTCGAATGTTTTCGAACGTTTTTAATATTTTTGAGATATTTTTAAAATATATTTAAAACATTTTAATTTTGCATACTTAAAAAATTAGATTTACTACATAAAGAAAACAATATTTGTTTCTGCACATTCATAAAATATTAGCTTTACATAAAAAAAATTCTTCATGTCCAGAGAACCTTTCATTTTGTATAAAAAAAAAATTGAAAAAATGAAAATCTGAAATATTTCTTTAATCTCATTTAAATCAAGTTTCCCTTGTTACGTAACAATTTTTACTTACAATTTGTTTTCCTTTCTTCCATAACAATATTATTTAAAAACTTTTCTCACTTACTACAAATTTTACTTCACAAACATTTTAAGAAACATTTTAAAAAACACATTTTCTTAAAATGTGGTTTTAAAATGTAATAATGTGTAATTGACCATTTATTAAAAAAAAAATGGGTTTTTTAAAATGTTTTTAAAAATGTTTGTGAGGTAAATTTTGTAGTAAGTGAAAATTTTTTAAAGATTATTGTTATAGAAAAAAAGGAAAACAAATTGTAAGTAAATATTTCTTTGACCTGTTTAAGAAATATTTTTTAAAAGTTCCAAGAAACATTTTTTTAGAAACATTTCTAAAATGTCCACATGTCATAAAAATATTTTTGAAATATTCAAGGAAAATATTTAAATTTTTTTTGAAGAAGCGGCCATATGGTTCCAATTAAAAAGGTAGTCTTCCGAAAAACAACCTTTATATCTGCAGCACATAACTTTATTCCTTCCTTTGGATGTTTTCAAGTCACTCAATTTTGTTTACAAATTCGGAGGCTCAACATTTTTAAAAGTGTTTAAATGAAACCATTGTTTACGATTTTTAATCTAAAAAAACTGTTAAAATTATTTATTAAAGCCACCATTGAGCGAGCAGGCGAACCAACTTTCAAGGTTATACAAACATACTGTAGGGACCTGATTTAGTTCTCGACTAAACGTCCCGGTAGTACCAACCGTCCGCGCGCGATGGCGCTGACTTAGATAGCGCTCTTAGATTTAAAATAACCAATTCGACCAATTAATACACCACAGATAATAAAACAGTAAATAGATCTCCCACTTTTACGTTAAATTGAAACATTGGTTTTACATCTTCCTCGACCCTTTAGCAACCTGACGATATATAGGAAAGAAACCTGTATTATTTTTAATTGGGCAAATTTCAAAATTGTCGTTTTCAGGCAGGAAATGAACGTAGTTCAAATTTAAGGTTACTTATGATTAATATTTTTGTTTACTAGTTTCAGCTGCTTCTTTTATACGAGTTGGCGTTTCCATCATTCGTTTTGTAGCAATAAATTAATTATTTTCGCAAGAAAACAAAACGTCACTTTGATTTTAAATTTAAAAATCAAATATGCAGGGACAGGTTGGTACCAACCGGCGAAAATTAAATCCCCAGTTACTTTGGTCGAATTAACTATTGCGGCCTACTTGGATCAAACGACCGACTTTTAAACACAACTGTCACAATAAAATATTTCACAACGAACGAACGAACGAACGAGTAAAAATGGGACAAATTAACGCCACACAGGTAATTAGTAAACAATAATTTGATTATGATTACAGTAACTTAAAAAAAATATTTTAAGGGAACAAAAGAAATGCATGGAAAAAAGGTGCCGTTCGTATTAATCGGGAGATCCTCACGATTTAGTTGGTCACCAACTAAGAGAAAATTTAAAACTGTATTTTATAGACAATTTTCCATTAAGAAAAAGTATTGTTCGCTAGGAATTCACAGACAGGGCAAAATAGATGCGACAATACAAATAAAATCATTTATTTTCCACTTGTCTATAATCGATTGTTTTCGTCTGTGATACGCACTATATAAACTTGTGTTCATTACGCCTTAGGGTCATAATAAGCGGGCATAATGATAACACGCCTGCAAATTTAATAGTAACAATAAATAACTCAATTTTTAATTTTTACAATTGAAAACACAATTAGAAAATGATCCAGAAATATGGATATTGCCACCAAGCGAAGAATTATCTGATTTTCTAAATGAAGACATATTTACAATATTGAAGGAGGAACATTCACCTTCCGCTATGTTAACTCCAGCAATCATTCTGGAAATCTTATTTTTAGACGTTATGCTGTCTTCTATGTATCCAGATGCAACCTGGTCACTCTTCCATTTTCCATGTCTCTTCAGTGTCAACATGTCTGCACCAGCATCCACTAGAAGAGTTGCCGATGTACGGCGCAGGCAATGTCCTGTGTACTCTTTTGCATCCGCATAACCCAGTGTTTTTTCCAACTGGTTGGGCCGTACATTTCCCATTTCGATAACATAAGAAAAAGCGTCGCTCCTTTAGTCCTTTCGGACGCAATGCTACATATTGCCTGTACATTTGCAAGGCATTCATTTCATTTTCCTCAACAACAGCTTTAGCTTTTTGGACCGGCAGTCTTTGTCTGTTCAACTTTTCATCACTACGACGGCTCCTGTATCATCTATATCATCTACAGTTAACTTTACCAATTCCTCTCTTCTTAGTCCTCCAAAAACTCCCATCACCAGAACAACCTGTATATTATAATTCAATTAAATATAAAATTAGTACAGTCAAGTGTTTGTTTTACCTTTTTCAAAAGGTAGGTGTGTCGGTTGAAGTATCCTTGAAAAACTTTAAGACGTCTTCACGCGTTAAAATTTTAGATTTTTTCGGAATGTATCCTTTTGAAATTTGCTTCACGAATGCCTTCCTCCAGTCGGTTGTAGTTCCCTATGTTGCCTTTAACATAGACTGTATTTGGACCACAGGGAAGTCGGGGCGAATAATTCTGACTAGAAAGATGCCAGAATATCAACAAGGAATATTCGAAAAATGCAAAAAATTTGCTGTAATAATACTGTGATTAAACAATACGTACCAATTCCTGGAAATAACCCATTAAAACTGTTTCACTGACAGTTTCGACAGAATTTGTGAATCTCTCTCTCGTACAGAGTGGCCGTGACTTTTTTGAAAGCAGCTCACCATCAGCTTTTAACGCTCGTTCAATAACTTTCTCTGGAATTTCTCCGTCCATTTCACGAGAGATCACACTTTTTGCATTTCAAACAAGTTTGTTTGAAATTTTGTGAATTGTCATAGATACAAAACAAAGTAAATAGGCATAGCATAGGCATGTTTGGTTCATATCAACTTTTTTCAGCCTTTTTATCAATTAATTATTAATTAAAGTCACTGTTTCGAGGTTATTTCCTATAAAATAGATCTCCCACTTTACGCTAAATAGAAAAATTGGTTACACAGCGACATCTTCCCCGACCCATTAGAAGCTTTCAGATATAGGAATGACCTGCATTATTTTTAATGGCGCACATTTCAAGTGTTGTTTCTCAGGCGGGAAATGAAATTAGTTCAAATTTAAGGCTATTTGTAATAAGATAATTTTGAATTTGTTACGTAATTAACATTATGTCAAAAACACAGCTACAAATATTAACTGAAAATAAAATTATTCTTTGATTTACAGACATTTATCAAAATGTCATCATTAAATATTTACGTAGTATCCATTAAGACGTGCACAACTTGCAGTCCGTTTGAAAATTTCTTGAACCCAATTTAATTGTATTTTGACTTTCAACAATGCATAATTATTCCATTGATGGTTGATTTCTTGAACTTGAATCCAAAGTTCAATCTTTTGCTGCTGTTTCCAAGACTTCCCATCCGGGCTTGGTTTGTTGAAAACCATTGCTTCCATGTCCGCAGACTTCTCAATTGACAAAGCTCCCTTTAAAAAAAATTAAATGCAGCACATGACTAATGCAATTTTGTAAATATCTACCACCGGTGGTACAATGCTCGATGAATTCTTCAGTCACCGAAACGACAAAGTCTTTCACATGATCAAATAAGAACACGACGCGAGTGGGTGACCTGTGAACTTCCGGTGCTTTCATCGTCTTCACTGGAACTATCCGATGCCGCCGCTTCACACATTCCATGTTTAAGAATGCGTGTGCGACGGTCAAAATTTCAAAATTAATTCAAAAAGTTGATCATTGAATTTTAATCGAAACTGTTGTAATCTTGAAAATGTAATTTTCCTTGCAAAATGAATTTCTAATGTATTATTCAAAATTGGCTTTTTGATTTAAGAACGAATCTGTGCAACAGTTGAAATTTCAGGCAACGAACCCGTTCACTGGACACTGGAGGGCCTTGTCTCACAATATGGTATGTGTGTCGAACGTTGTGGAGTTTCTCTTTTCCAAAACCTGCAAGCGTCGTGTAAGCTCAGAAAATTGTTTTAAAATTTTACTGAACTTGTCGTTTGTTGGAACAGTTGCTTCTACGTCGGTTTTTGAGATCAACTAAGATTCCCCATAATGGCGAAGGAAATCGGCTCCCAGGATGGGTCGCTCCACATTTGCAAGACAAAATTCCCATTGGAATGCGTTCGACGTGAGCCAAAATCTAATTTGCGCTTCACAGTGCCAAATGTGTCGATTATCCCGTGCCATTTGCAGCAAATAGTGATTGGCGTTTCCTTGCGACGGCGATAGAAGCGCACGCCTCGGTTCTTCGAAGCTGACCTCTGCAGGTACTTCCAATCGGATGTCTCTGGGGATCGGCCTCTTGTACTTCTTTAGTGAGCTCGTCGATCATGCCACGGAGCGACTCATTCCCTGCTGAGGACTGTTTGCTCACACTGTACATGTGGACGAAGCTGAATCTTCTACTTCCAGAATCTTGTCGGCCATTTCAGCAAGCTTGTCAACGGGGTTGGTTCGTCTGATACCGAAAATACAATCTGGACTTTTGTAGACATCTTACAGCTGTTATACACACTGCGCCACCTATTGAATTACTTTTTAACTTAACAACTTTACAGATATCTACTTTAACACTTTCCCTGATTAATTAATTGAGTCATTAAAAACTAAAAGAAAACTTGAAACTATTCTAAAAGCCCCACTTTATCACACAAAATCTTGAGTCGAGTTCTGGCCAGAGGTTTTGTCATCATATCTGGAACCTGTTTTCTTCACTTGAGACCTGTTTGACTTCAAGGTTTCCTTCTGTTACCTTTTCTCGAATAAAGAAGTGCTCGACTTCAATGCGTTTCGTTCTGCGATGAAATTCAGGGTTTTGAGGAAGTCTCACTGCCTCGCTGAATTATCCACTGCTAGAATCGGAACGGGTTTACCATCTTAACGATTTCCTTGAACAATCTGGTCAGACAAATTATTTCCTTGCTTGTCTCTGACTCAGCCATGATAAAGCCCCACCTGCATATGCTACAATGACTCCAGAAGTAGATCGACCAGTCTTTGTGCATCCTCCAAAGTCTGCATCGCTATAACACTCTAGGATTCTCTTTTCTTCATCACGTTGATAGACAATTCCCAGATCGATAGTGCCAGCAATGTACCGGTAAACTCTTTTGACTCTGGCAACGTCTTCTGTAGACGGATTGTCAAGTGACAAAAAAAACCCCACGCTGTAGGCCAAATCTGGTCTTGTACCAAACATCAAGTACATCAGTGCTCCAACTGCCTGTCTGTATGGAAAGTTATGTTTTTTCTTATCTTCTTTCCCTGGTTGTGAAGTTTCAGCATTTCTCAGCATCGGCGTCGAAACTGGCTTGCATTCTGAGAAATTGAATCGCTCCAAACTTTTCTTTGCATGTGCTTCTTGATTTACTTTCATGCATGTTTCTGTTATTTTGATTGTGTATTTGAAAGTTCTTGCCATTTCAACTATGGTCCGATTTTCTCTTTCAGAACTACCATTTTGCTCAGGCGTGTATGGAACCGTTAGCCTCTCTGTGACTCCATAATCTCGTAGAATTTTCCTAACTTCTTCATTGTCAAATTCTCCTCCATTATCGCTAAGCAGCTCTTTGATTTGATGCTCTTGGGTCTTTGCATGTTCTAGTACCTGGTCTTTAACTTCTGATTTTACTTTTACTGTAAAACCATAGCGAAATTTAGTGTAGCTGTCTTTAAACACAACTAAATATCGCCTCTTCCTAAACAATTCGTCAAAAGGTCCACATACATCGGTTGAAATCAGCTCTCCACGTTTAGTTGCTTTAATTCCGGTGCCAAATGGTAGACGATGTATTTTTCCACACATACAGGGCTCGCAAATGTCTTTATTCATTTTGATTTTAATGCCTAACTCCCTTTCAAGTTTCTCTTTGCCGTGTTGTTTATCTTGGTGCCCCATTTCTCGTGATATAACTGGAGTCTTGAGTTATCATCAACTACAATGTTTATGTTTGTTTCTTTCTTAGGAAAAATTGATTCGATTGATATAGCGTTCCACCTATTTTGCAAACTCCGCACAATATTACTTTAAACATCGACCTCGAGCCAACATCTGGTTGCTGTCGATTTGAACTCGCTAGTTTTATTTCTGTCTTGAGCTGCTAAAACAGAGAATAAATTTCTTGAAATTTTTGGAACATTCCACACGTCTTTCAACTGCATTTTTTGACTTACTCGGTTGACTGTCGATACAATCTGAATGGTTCCTTTCCCAATTGCCTGAAATGTCTCTTCTCCAGCACCTTTTATGACACACGGGTTGTCAAACCTTATGAACTCAACAAACTGATTAGGGAGTTTGTCGCAAGTCTTGTTGCTCCATTGTCGATCCACCAGTCAGCTGCATTTACCTCTGTTGTGTAAACTTCGTTGCACAAAGTAGCTACATTGGTATCGAGTCTCAAATTTGCTTGACACACCAACATTAAATCCGGTAGCGCTTTGAGTCCATTGTTTAACTCATTCCACAAACTTCTTAACTGTGTAATGTGCGTTGAAACATCTTCTCCTGACATCCAACTGAATGCAAAGAAATCTGTACATATTTTGAACAGCTGATCCTTAGACGTTGCCTCAAATTGTTGCTTTAATGCCTCCCACGCATCATGAGCCGTTTCTTATCATGACTAAATTTCTAGAGGAAAGGAAGAACAAACATTGTGACTCGATTTTAAACTTCATTTTCAGAATTTATTGAATGTAAACATTGAACGCTGTCAAAAGGTTAGAAAAAAAAAAAACATGGCCGCCGAAACCACGTGACTTGCTCGACCAATCAAAACAGCAACTTCATTTATGGTCGCCGCTGTCTAAATAGTCGCTGTAATGAAAATTAATAATTACCGTCGCGTATTTCAGCATTTCCTCGAGGGCTTCCACCTCCTGTCTATAACTGTTTCCTCCTAGATTAATCCTTCAAAAGCCACGTTAAAACTGAATCACGATATCGCACAAATTTATCGTTATTCTTCCCAGACTGATCGGCTAATTTTGAGACCCAAAATTGTCAGCGATCTAAAAGAAGAAATTGAAAATGCCACCTGCTTTCCTTTCATCACTTACTCACTTAATAATATTGGAACCTTCTTGACTTGTTGCCTTATGCCATTAGACTGTCGATAACCTGAAACAGTTGAAATTACTTTCTTGAAAGCGATTCCACACAAGATCCCAAAACATTACACTCACTCACCTTTAAAGATTGTTTATTCCATTTATTTTCTTGTAAATAAATCGTTTTGCTGTTTTAACCTCTGACTGGACGGTACCATAGGGATGTTGGTTTAGTCGAGAACTAATTCCAGCCAATCCAGAACCCTAACCGGCGGCACAACTCTACTTCGGAGCAGGGTCGAATATTTTTTAATGGGATAGTAAGAATTACTTTCAAAATTCGAGATTTGTCAGTCGGCTTTAATTTTTATTCGCAACCATACGAGTCTGTGATCTGTGTGTGATCTGTGGTCTTCCAACGGTGATTCTTTTGCCTACATAACGATTTTATTTTGAAACCTTCCAAATGTGTTTATGAAAAAAAATTCGAGTTTTGACAAACTTGAAATTTTAACATTTTTCTTGAAATTTCACCCTTTTAAAAAACTTGACATTTCTAGAAAAATGTTGAAATTTCAACTTTTTTAAAAAGGTGAAATTTCAAGAAAACTGTTGAAATGTTGAGTTTTTTTTTTTAAAGTTGAAATTGGTCTTCCTACATAGAGATTTTATTTTGAAACCTTCCAGAGATGTGTTTATGAAAAAAAATTCGAGTTTTGACAAACTTGAAATTTCAACATTTTTCTTGAAATTTCACTCTTTTAAAAAACTTGAAATTTGTAGAAAAATTATTAAAAGTTCCACAACTCTACTGCGAAGTAGGGTCAGATATTTTTTAGAATAACTGTACATCGAAGTAAATTGGTTCGAAAAATTAAAAGTTCCACAACCAAACATCGAACCAATAATTCTCGTTTGTTTCTTTAAATTCAACTATATTTAATCCCACAGACAAACAAGCTAATGAGTCATTGCAACCCAACAAATTTTACAATAAATTTAAAAGTTCAACAATCAAAAACCGGAGTTATTTTGAAAAATTATTAAAAGTTCCACAACTCTACTTCGAAGTAGGTCAGATATTTTTTAGAATAACTGTACATCGAAGTAAATTGGTTCGAAAAATAAAAAGTTCCACAACCAAACATCGAACCAATAATTCTCGTTTGTTTCTTTAAATTCAACTATATTTAATCCCACAGACAAACAAGCTAATGAGTCATTGCAACCCAACAAATTTTACAATAAATTTAAAAGTTCAACAATCAAAAACCGGAGTTATTTTGAAAAATTATTAAAAGTTCCACAACTCTACTTCGAAGTAGGTCAGATATTTTTTAGAATAACTGTACATCGAAGTAAATTGGTTCGAAAAATTAAAAGTTCCACAACCAAACATCGAACCAATAATTCTCGTTTGTTTCTTTAAATTCAACTATTTTTAATCCCACAGACAAACAAGCTAATGGGTCATAGCAACTGTTTGACTTCAAGGTTTCCTTCTGTTACCTTTTCTCAAATAAAGAAGTGCTAGACTTCAATGTATTTCGTTCTCCGATGAAATTCAGGGTTTTTAGTAACTCTCACTGCCCCCCTGAATTATCCACTGCTAGAATCGGAACGGGTACTACCTTAAGATTGCCAGAGATAGAGAATTAAGCGTCAACAATGAAGACCTAAAAGTGGACGAAATGGCCGTAGCTTCTTTAATACTGAAGCAATTCAACTGATTCTTGTTCCATCGTTTCCGGCAGGAAAAGTTATCCTAGTAACTGAGCTTTCACCTAGGCGAACCGACTCTTAAATGAATTTCCTGCTCTAGTTAAAAGAAATCCTTCCAGACATTTCGTATTGTAATTGGATTTTTGACAATACTTGTTTTTCATAACCCACTTTCATGTCTCTAACAGAAAACTGTTTTCTCCTATTAGTTCTAGTATTGTTTTTTCAAAATTTATCTTTGTACGCTAAAAGTGAATAAAAAAGCCAACCCAAGGAAAACCTTTTTTTTGCTTTCTTGCTTAGAGCGTCGTATAAACATGAAAACTTATGTAGTTTTTTGCGAGGAACATTATGGTGCAATTAAAAATCGATTTGCTCTAAGATTGCCAGAGATAGAGAATTAAGCGTCAACAATGAAGACCTAAAAGTGGACGAAATGGCCGTAGCTTCTTTAATACTGAAGCAATTCAACTGATTCTTGTTCCATCGTTTCCGGCAGGAAAAGTTATCCTAGTAACTGAGCTTTCACCTAGGCGAACCGACTCTTAAATGAATTTCCTGCTCTAGTTAAAAGAAATCCTTCCAGACATTTCGTATTGTAATTGGATTTTTGACAATACTTGTTTTTCATAACCCACTTTCATGTCTCTAACAGAAAACTGTTTTCTCCTATTAGTTCTAGTATTGTTTTTTCGAAATTTATCTTTGTACGCTAAAAGTGAATAAAAAAGCCAACCCAAGGAAAACCTTTTTTTTGCTTTCTTGCTTAGAGCGTCGTATAAACATGAAAATTTATGTAGTTTTTTGCGAGGAACATTATGGTGCAATTAAAAATCGATTTGCTCTAAGATTGCCAGAGATAGAGAATTAAGCGTCAACAATGAAGACCTAAAAGTGGACGAAATGGCCGTAGCTTCTTTAATACTGAAGCAATTCAACTGATTCTTGTTCCATCGTTTCCGGCAGGAAAAGTTATCCTAGTAACTGAGCTTTCACCTAGGCGAACCGACTCTTAAATGAATTTCCTGCTCTAGTTAAAAGAAATCCTTCCAGACATTTCGTATTGTAATTGGATTTTTGACAATACTTGTTTTTCATAACCCACTTTCATGTCTCTAACAGAAAACTGTTTTCTCCTATTAGTTCTAGTATTGTTTTTTCAAAATTTATCTTTGTACGCTAAAAGTGAATAAAAAAGCCAACCCAAGGAAAACCTTTTTTTTGCTTTCTTGCTTAGAGCGTCGTATAAACATGAAAACTTATGTAGTTTTTTTGCGAGGAACATTATGGTGCAATTAAAAATCGATTTGCTCTAAGATTGCCAGAGATAGAGAATTAAGCGTCAACAATGAAGACCTAAAAGTGGACGAAATGGCCGTAGCTTCTTTAATACTGAAGCAATTCAACTGATTCTTGTTCCATCGTTTCCGGCAGGAAAAGTTATCCTAGTAACTGAGCTTTCACCTAGGCGAACCGACTCTTAAATGAATTTCCTGCTCTAGTTAAAAGAAATCCTTCCAGACATTTCGTATTGTAATTGGATTTTTGACAATACTTGTTTTTCATAACCCACTTTCATGTCTCTAACAGAAAACTGTTTTCTCCTATTAGTTCTAGTATTGTTTTTTCAAAATTTATCTTTGTACGCTAAAAGTGAATAAAAAAGCCAACCCAAGGAAAACCTTTTTTTTGCTTTCTTGCTTAGAGCGTCGTATAAACATGAAAACTTATGTAGTTTTTTGCGAGGAACATGATGGTGCAATTAAAAATCGATTTGCTCTAAGATTGCCAGAGATAGAGAATTAAGCGTCAACAATGAAGACCTAAAAGTGGACGAAATGGCCGTAGCTTCTTTAATACTGAAGCAATTCAACTGATTCTTGTTCCATCGTTTCCGGCAGGAAAAGTTATCCTAGTAACTGAGCTTTCACCTAGGCGAACCGACTCTTAAATGAATTTCCTGCTCTAGTTAAAAGAAATCCTTCCAGACATTTCGTATTGTAATTGGATTTTTGACAATACTTGTTTTTCATAACCCACTTTCATGTCTCTAACAGAAAACTGTTTTCTCCTATTAGTTCTAGTATTGTTTTTTCAAAATTTATCTTTGTACGCTAAAAGTGAATAAAAAAGCCAACCCAAGGAAAACCTTTTTTTTGCTTTCTTGCTTAGAGCGTCGTATAAACATGAAAACTTATGTAGTTTTTTGCGAGGAACATTATGGTGCAATTAAAAATCGATTTGCTCTAAGATTGCCAGAGATAGAGAATTAAGCGTCAACAATGAAGACCTAAAAGTGGACGAAATGGCCGTAGCTTCTTTAATACTGAAGCAATTCAACTGATTCTTGTTCCATCGTTTCCGGCAGGAAAAGTTATCCTAGTAACTGAGCTTTCACCTAGGCGAACCGACTCTTAAATGAATTTCCTGCTCTAGTTAAAAGAAATCCTTCCAGACATTTCGTATTGTAATTGGATTTTTGACAATACTTGTTTTTCATAACCCACTTTCATGTCTCTAACAGAAAACTGTTTTCTCCAATTAGTTCTAGTATTGTTTTTTCGAAATTTATCTTTGTACGCTAAAAGTGAATAAAAAAGCCAACCCAAGGAAAACCTTTTTTTTGCTTTCTTGCTTAGAGCGTCGTATAAACATGAAAATTTATGTAGTTTTTTGCGAGGAACATTATGGTGCAATTAAAAATCGATTTGCTCTAAGATTGCCAGAGATAGAGAATTAAGCGTCAACAATGAAGACCTAAAAGTGGACGAAATGGCCGTAGCTTCTTTAATACTGAAGCAATTCAACTGATTCTTGTTCCATCGTTTCCGGCAGGAAAAGTTATCCTAGTAACTGAGCTTTCACCTAGGCGAACCGACTCTTAAATGAATTTCCTGCTCTAGTTAAAAGAAATCCTTCCAGACATTTCGTATTGTAATTGGATTTTTGACAATACTTGTTTTTCATAACCCACTTTCATGTCTCTAACAGAAAACTGTTTTCTCCTATTAGTTCTAGTATTGTTTTTTCAAAATTTATCTTTGTACGCTAAAAGTGAATAAAAAAGCCAACCCAAGGAAAACCTTTTTTTTGCTTTCTTGCTTAGAGCGTCGTATAAACATGAAAACTTATGTAGTTTTTTTGCGAGGAACATTATGGTGCAATTAAAAATCGATTTGCTCTAAGATTGCCAGAGATAGAGAATTAAGCGTCAACAATGAAGACCTAAAAGTGGACGAAATGGCCGTAGCTTCTTTAATACTGAAGCAATTCAACTGATTCTTGTTCCATCGTTTCCGGCAGGAAAAGTTATCCTAGTAACTGAGCTTTCACCTAGGCGAACCGACTCTTAAATGAATTTCCTGCTCTAGTTAAAAGAAATCCTTCCAGACATTTCGTATTGTAATTGGATTTTTGACAATACTTGTTTTTCATAACCCACTTTCATGTCTCTAACAGAAAACTGTTTTCTCCTATTAGTTCTAGTATTGTTTTTTCAAAATTTATCTTTGTACGCTAAAAGTGAATAAAAAAGCCAACCCAAGGAAAACCTTTTTTTTGCTTTCTTGCTTAGAGCGTCGTATAAACATGAAAACTTATGTAGTTTTTTGCGAGGAACATGATGGTGCAATTAAAAATCGATTTGCTCTAAGATTGCCAGAGATAGAGAATTAAGCGTCAACAATGAAGACCTAAAAGTGGACGAAATGGCCGTAGCTTCTTTAATACTGAAGCAATTCAACTGATTCTTGTTCCATCGTTTCCGGCAGGAAAAGTTATCCTAGTAACTGAGCTTTCACCTAGGCGAACCGACTCTTAAATGAATTTCCTGCTCTAGTTAAAAGAAATCCTTCCAGACATTTCGTATTGTAATTGGATTTTTGACAATACTTGTTTTTCATAACCCACTTTCATGTCTCTAACAGAAAACTGTTTTCTCCTATTAGTTCTAGTATTGTTTTTTCAAAATTTATCTTTGTACGCTAAAAGTGAATAAAAAAGCCAACCCAAGGAAAACCTTTTTTTTGCTTTCTTGCTTAGAGCGTCGTATAAACATGAAAACTTATGTAGTTTTTTGCGAGGAACATTATGGTGCAATTAAAAATCGATTTGCTCTAAGATTGCCAGAGATAGAGAATTAAGCGTCAACAATGAAGACCTAAAAGTGGACGAAATGGCCGTAGCTTCTTTAATACTGAAGCAATTCAACTGATTCTTGTTCCATCGTTTCCGGCAGGAAAAGTTATCCTAGTAACTGAGCTTTCACCTAGGCGAACCGACTCTTAAATGAATTTCCTGCTCTAGTTAAAAGAAATCCTTCCAGACATTTCGTATTGTAATTGGATTTTTGACAATACTTGTTTTTCATAACCCACTTTCATGTCTCTAACAGAAAACTGTTTTCTCCTATTAGTTCTAGTATTGTTTTTTCAAAATTTATCTTTGTACGCTAAAAGTGAATAAAAAAGCGAACCCAAGGAAAACCTTTTTTTTGCTTTCTTGCTTAGAGCGTCGTATAAACATGAAAACTTATGTAGTTTTTTGCGAGGAACATTATGGTGCAATTAAAAATCGATTTGCTCTAAGATTGCCAGAGATAGAGAATTAAGCGTCAACAATGAAGACCTAAAAGTGGACGAAATGGCCGTAGCTTCTTTAATACTGAAGCAATTCAACTGATTCTTGTTCCATCGTTTCCGGCAGGAAAAGTTATCCTAGTAACTGAGCTTTCACCTAGGCGAACCGACTCTTAAATGAATTTCCTGCTCTAGTTAAAAGAAATCCTTCCAGACATTTCGTATTGTAATTGGATTTTTGACAATACTTGTTTTTCATAACCCACTTTCATGTCTCTAACAGAAAACTGTTTTCTCCTATTAGTTCTAGTATTGTTTTTTCAAAATTTATCTTTGTACGCTAAAAGTGAATAAAAAAGCCAACCCAAGGAAAACCTTTTTTTTGCTTTCTTGCTTAGAGCGTCGTATAAACATGAAAACTTATGTAGTTTTTTGCGAGGAACATTATGGTGCAATTAAAAATCGATTTGCTCTAAGATTGCCAGAGATAGAGAATTAAGCGTCAACAATGAAGACCTAAAAGTGGACGAAATGGCCGTAGCTTCTTTAATACTGAAGCAATTCAACTGATTCTTGTTCCATCGTTTCCGGCAGGAAAAGTTATCCTAGTAACTGAGCTTTCACCTAGGCGAACCGACTCTTAAATGAATTTCCTGCTCTAGTTAAAAGAAATCCTTCCAGACATTTCGTATTGTAATTGGATTTTTGACAATACTTGTTTTTCATAACCCACTTTCATGTCTCTAACAGAAAACTGTTTTCTCCTATTAGTTCTAGTATTGTTTTTTCGAAATTTATCTTTGTACGCTAAAAGTGAATAAAAAAGCCAACCCAAGGAAAACCTTTTTTTTGCTTTCTTGCTTAGAGCGTCGTATAAACATGAAAATTTATGTAGTTTTTTGCGAGGAACATTATGGTGCAATTAAAAATCGATTTGCTCTAAGATTGCCAGAGATAGAGAATTAAGCGTCAACAATGAAGACCTAAAAGTGGACGAAATGGCCGTAGCTTCTTTAATACTGAAGCAATTCAACTGATTCTTGTTCCATCGTTTCCGGCAGGAAAAGTTATCCTAGTAACTGAGCTTTCACCTAGGCGAACCGACTCTTAAATGAATTTCCTGCTCTAGTTAAAAGAAATCCTTCCAGACATTTCGTATTGTAATTGGATTTTTGACAATACTTGTTTTTCATAACCCACTTTCATGTCTCTAACAGAAAACTGTTTTCTCCTATTAGTTCTAGTATTGTTTTTTCAAAATTTATCTTTGTACGCTAAAAGTGAATAAAAAAGCCAACCCAAGGAAAACCTTTTTTTTGCTTTCTTGCTTAGAGCGTCGTATAAACATGAAAACTTATGTAGTTTTTTTGCGAGGAACATTATGGTGCAATTAAAAATCGATTTGCTCTAAGATTGCCAGAGATAGAGAATTAAGCGTCAACAATGAAGACCTAAAAGTGGACGAAATGGCCGTAGCTTCTTTAATACTGAAGCAATTCAACTGATTCTTGTTCCATCGTTTCCGGCAGGAAAAGTTATCCTAGTAACTGAGCTTTCACCTAGGCGAACCGACTCTTAAATGAATTTCCTGCTCTAGTTAAAAGAAATCCTTCCAGACATTTCGTATTGTAATTGGATTTTTGACAATACTTGTTTTTCATAACCCACTTTCATGTCTCTAACAGAAAACTGTTTTCTCCTATTAGTTCTAGTATTGTTTTTTCAAAATTTATCTTTGTACGCTAAAAGTGAATAAAAAAGCCAACCCAAGGAAAACCTTTTTTTTGCTTTCTTGCTTAGAGCGTCGTATAAACATGAAAACTTATGTAGTTTTTTGCGAGGAACATTATGGTGCAATTAAAAATCGATTTGCTCTAAGATTGCCAGAGATAGAGAATTAAGCGTCAACAATGAAGACCTAAAAGTGGACGAAATGGCCGTAGCTTCTTTAATACTGAAGCAATTCAACTGATTCTTGTTCCATCGTTTCCGGCAGGAAAAGTTATCCTAGTAACTGAGCTTTCACCTAGGCGAACCGACTCTTAAATGAATTTCCTGCTCTAGTTAAAAGAAATCCTTCCAGACATTTCGTATTGTAATTGGATTTTTGACAATACTTGTTTTTCATAACCCACTTTCATGTCTCTAACAGAAAACTGTTTTCTCCTATTAGTTCTAGTATTGTTTTTTCGAAATTTATCTTTGTACGCTAAAAGTGAATAAAAAAGCCAACCCAAGGAAAACCTTTTTTTTGCTTTCTTGCTTAGAGCGTCGTATAAACATGAAAATTTATGTAGTTTTTTGCGAGGAACATTATGGTGCAATTAAAAATCGATTTGCTCTAAGATTGCCAGAGATAGAGAATTAAGCGTCAACAATGAAGACCTAAAAGTGGACGAAATGGCCGTAGCTTCTTTAATACTGAAGCAATTCAACTGATTCTTGTTCCATCGTTTCCGGCAGGAAAAGTTATCCTAGTAACTGAGCTTTCACCTAGGCGAACCGACTCTTAAATGAATTTCCTGCTCTAGTTAAAAGAAATCCTTCCAGACATTTCGTATTGTAATTGGATTTTTGACAATACTTGTTTTTCATAACCCACTTTCATGTCTCTAACAGAAAACTGTTTTCTCCTATTAGTTCTAGTATTGTTTTTTCAAAATTTATCTTTGTACGCTAAAAGTGAATAAAAAAGCCAACCCAAGGAAAACCTTTTTTTTGCTTTCTTGCTTAGAGCGTCGTATAAACATGAAAACTTATGTAGTTTTTTGCGAGGAACATTATGGTGCAATTAAAAATCGATTTGCTCTAAGATTGCCAGAGATAGAGAATTAAGCGTCAACAATGAAGACCTAAAAGTGGACGAAATGGCCGTAGCTTCTTTAATACTGAAGCAATTCAACTGATTCTTGTTCCATCGTTTCCGGCAGGAAAAGTTATCCTAGTAACTGAGCTTTCACCTAGGCGAACCGACTCTTAAATGAATTTCCTGCTCTAGTTAAAAGAAATCCTTCCAGACATTTCGTATTGTAATTGGATTTTTGACAATACTTGTTTTTCATAACCCACTTTCATGTCTCTAACAGAAAACTGTTTTCTCCTATTAGTTCTAGTATTGTTTTTTCAAAATTTATCTTTGTACGCTAAAAGTGAATAAAAAAGCCAACCCAAGGAAAACCTTTTTTTTGCTTTCTTGCTTAGAGCGTCGTATAAACATGAAAACTTATGTAGTTTTTTGCGAGGAACATGATGGTGCAATTAAAAATCGATTTGCTCTAAGATTGCCAGAGATAGAGAATTAAGCGTCAACAATGAAGACCTAAAAGTGGACGAAATGGCCGTAGCTTCTTTAATACTGAAGCAATTCAACTGATTCTTGTTCCATCGTTTCCGGCAGGAAAAGTTATCCTAGTAACTGAGCTTTCACCTAGGCGAACCGACTCTTAAATGAATTTCCTGCTCTAGTTAAAAGAAATCCTTCCAGACATTTCGTATTGTAATTGGATTTTTGACAATACTTGTTTTTCATAACCCACTTTCATGTCTCTAACAGAAAACTGTTTTCTCCTATTAGTTCTAGTATTGTTTTTTCAAAATTTATCTTTGTACGCTAAAAGTGAATAAAAAAGCCAACCCAAGGAAAACCTTTTTTTTGCTTTCTTGCTTAGAGCGTCGTATAAACATGAAAACTTATGTAGTTTTTTGCGAGGAACATTATGGTGCAATTAAAAATCGATTTGCTCTAAGATTGCCAGAGATAGAGAATTAAGCGTCAACAATGAAGACCTAAAAGTGGACGAAATGGCCGTAGCTTCTTTAATACTGAAGCAATTCAACTGATTCTTGTTCCATCGTTTCCGGCAGGAAAAGTTATCCTAGTAACTGAGCTTTCACCTAGGCGAACCGACTCTTAAATGAATTTCCTGCTCTAGTTAAAAGAAATCCTTCCAGACATTTCGTATTGTAATTGGATTTTTGACAATACTTGTTTTTCATAACCCACTTTCATGTCTCTAACAGAAAACTGTTTTCTCCTATTAGTTCTAGTATTGTTTTTTCAAAATTTATCTTTGTACGCTAAAAGTGAATAAAAAAGCCAACCCAAGGAAAACCTTTTTTTTGCTTTCTTGCTTAGAGCGTCGTATAAACATGAAAACTTATGTAGTTTTTTGCGAGGAACATGATGGTGCAATTAAAAATCGATTTGCTCTAAGATTGCCAGAGATAGAGAATTAAGCGTCAACAATGAAGACCTAAAAGTGGACGAAATGGCCGTAGCTTCTTTAATACTGAAGCAATTCAACTGATTCTTGTTCCATCGTTTCCGGCAGGAAAAGTTATCCTAGTAACTGAGCTTTCACCTAGGCGAACCGACTCTTAAATGAATTTCCTGCTCTAGTTAAAAGAAATCCTTCCAGACATTTCGTATTGTAATTGGATTTTTGACAATACTTGTTTTTCATAACCCACTTTCATGTCTCTAACAGAAAACTGTTTTCTCCTATTAGTTCTAGTATTGTTTTTTCAAAATTTATCTTTGTACGCTAAAAGTGAATAAAAAAGCGAACCCAAGGAAAACCTTTTTTTTGCTTTCTTGCTTAGAGCGTCGTATAAACATGAAAACTTATGTAGTTTTTTGCGAGGAACATTATGGTGCAATTAAAAATCGATTTGCTCTAAGATTGCCAGAGATAGAGAATTAAGCGTCAACAATGAAGACCTAAAAGTGGACGAAATGGCCGTAGCTTCTTTAATACTGAAGCAATTCAACTGATTCTTGTTCCATCGTTTCCGGCAGGAAAAGTTATCCTAGTAACTGAGCTTTCACCTAGGCGAACCGACTCTTAAATGAATTTCCTGCTCTAGTTAAAAGAAATCCTTCCAGACATTTCGTATTGTAATTGGATTTTTGACAATACTTGTTTTTCATAACCCACTTTCATGTCTCTAACAGAAAACTGTTTTCTCCTATTAGTTCTAGTATTGTTTTTTCAAAATTTATCTTTGTACGCTAAAAGTGAATAAAAAAGCCAACCCAAGGAAAACCTTTTTTTTGCTTTCTTGCTTAGAGCGTCGTATAAACATGAAAACTTATGTAGTTTTTTGCGAGGAACATTATGGTGCAATTAAAAATCGATTTGCTCTAAGATTGCCAGAGATAGAGAATTAAGCGTCAACAATGAAGACCTAAAAGTGGACGAAATGGCCGTAGCTTCTTTAATACTGAAGCAATTCAACTGATTCTTGTTCCATCGTTTCCGGCAGGAAAAGTTATCCTAGTAACTGAGCTTTCACCTAGGCGAACCGACTCTTAAATGAATTTCCTGCTCTAGTTAAAAGAAATCCTTCCAGACATTTCGTATTGTAATTGGATTTTTGACAATACTTGTTTTTCATAACCCACTTTCATGTCTCTAACAGAAAACTGTTTTCTCCTATTAGTTCTAGTATTGTTTTTTCGAAATTTATCTTTGTACGCTAAAAGTGAATAAAAAAGCCAACCCAAGGAAAACCTTTTTTTTGCTTTCTTGCTTAGAGCGTCGTATAAACATGAAAATTTATGTAGTTTTTTGCGAGGAACATTATGGTGCAATTAAAAATCGATTTGCTCTAAGATTGCCAGAGATAGAGAATTAAGCGTCAACAATGAAGACCTAAAAGTGGACGAAATGGCCGTAGCTTCTTTAATACTGAAGCAATTCAACTGATTCTTGTTCCATCGTTTCCGGCAGGAAAAGTTATCCTAGTAACTGAGCTTTCACCTAGGCGAACCGACTCTTAAATGAATTTCCTGCTCTAGTTAAAAGAAATCCTTCCAGACATTTCGTATTGTAATTGGATTTTTGACAATACTTGTTTTTCATAACCCACTTTCATGTCTCTAACAGAAAACTGTTTTCTCCTATTAGTTCTAGTATTGTTTTTTCAAAATTTATCTTTGTACGCTAAAAGTGAATAAAAAAGCCAACCCAAGGAAAACCTTTTTTTTGCTTTCTTGCTTAGAGCGTCGTATAAACATGAAAACTTATGTAGTTTTTTTGCGAGGAACATTATGGTGCAATTAAAAATCGATTTGCTCTAAGATTGCCAGAGATAGAGAATTAAGCGTCAACAATGAAGACCTAAAAGTGGACGAAATGGCCGTAGCTTCTTTAATACTGAAGCAATTCAACTGATTCTTGTTCCATCGTTTCCGGCAGGAAAAGTTATCCTAGTAACTGAGCTTTCACCTAGGCGAACCGACTCTTAAATGAATTTCCTGCTCTAGTTAAAAGAAATCCTTCCAGACATTTCGTATTGTAATTGGATTTTTGACAATACTTGTTTTTCATAACCCACTTTCATGTCTCTAACAGAAAACTGTTTTCTCCTATTAGTTCTAGTATTGTTTTTTCAAAATTTATCTTTGTACGCTAAAAGTGAATAAAAAAGCCAACCCAAGGAAAACCTTTTTTTTGCTTTCTTGCTTAGAGCGTCGTATAAACATGAAAACTTATGTAGTTTTTTGCGAGGAACATTATGGTGCAATTAAAAATCGATTTGCTCTAAGATTGCCAGAGATAGAGAATTAAGCGTCAACAATGAAGACCTAAAAGTGGACGAAATGGCCGTAGCTTCTTTAATACTGAAGCAATTCAACTGATTCTTGTTCCATCGTTTCCGGCAGGAAAAGTTATCCTAGTAACTGAGCTTTCACCTAGGCGAACCGACTCTTAAATGAATTTCCTGCTCTAGTTAAAAGAAATCCTTCCAGACATTTCGTATTGTAATTGGATTTTTGACAATACTTGTTTTTCATAACCCACTTTCATGTCTCTAACAGAAAACTGTTTTCTCCTATTAGTTCTAGTATTGTTTTTTCAAAATTTATCTTTGTACGCTAAAAGTGAATAAAAAAGCCAACCCAAGGAAAACCTTTTTTTTGCTTTCTTGCTTAGAGCGTCGTATAAACATGAAAACTTATGTAGTTTTTTTGCGAGGAACATTATGGTGCAATTAAAAATCGATTTGCTCTAAGATTGCCAGAGATAGAGAATTAAGCGTCAACAATGAAGACCTAAAAGTGGACGAAATGGCCGTAGCTTCTTTAATACTGAAGCAATTCAACTGATTCTTGTTCCATCGTTTCCGGCAGGAAAAGTTATCCTAGTAACTGAGCTTTCACCTAGGCGAACCGACTCTTAAATGAATTTCCTGCTCTAGTTAAAAGAAATCCTTCCAGACATTTCGTATTGTAATTGGATTTTTGACAATACTTGTTTTTCATAACCCACTTTCATGTCTCTAACAGAAAACTGTTTTTTCCTATTAGTTCTAGTATTGTTTTTTCAAAATTTATCTTTGTACGCTAAAAGTGAATAAAAAAGCCAACCCAAGGAAAACCTTTTTTTTGCTTTCTTGCTTAGAGCGTCGTATAAACATGAAAACTTATGTAGTTTTTTGCGAGGAACATTATGGTGCAATTAAAAATCGATTTGCTCTAAGATTGCCAGAGATAGAGAATTAAGCGTCAACAATGAAGACCTAAAAGTGGACGAAATGGCCGTAGCTTCTTTAATACTGAAGCAATTCAACTGATTCTTGTTCCATCGTTTCCGGCAGGAAAAGTTATCCTAGTAACTGAGCTTTCACCTAGGCGAACCGACTCTTAAATGAATTTCCTGCTCTAGTTAAAAGAAATCCTTCCAGACATTTCGTATTGTAATTGGATTTTTGACAATACTTGTTTTTCATAACCCACTTTCATGTCTCTAACAGAAAACTGTTTTCTCCTATTAGTTCTAGTATTGTTTTTTCGAAATTTATCTTTGTACGCTAAAAGTGAATAAAAAAGCCAACCCAAGGAAAACCTTTTTTTTGCTTTCTTGCTTAGAGCGTCGTATAAACATGAAAATTTATGTAGTTTTTTGCGAGGAACATTATGGTGCAATTAAAAATCGATTTGCTCTAAGATTGCCAGAGATAGAGAATTAAGCGTCAACAATGAAGACCTAAAAGTGGACGAAATGGCCGTAGCTTCTTTAATACTGAAGCAATTCAACTGATTCTTGTTCCATCGTTTCCGGCAGGAAAAGTTATCCTAGTAACTGAGCTTTCACCTAGGCGAACCGACTCTTAAATGAATTTCCTGCTCTAGTTAAAAGAAATCCTTCCAGACATTTCGTATTGTAATTGGATTTTTGACAATACTTGTTTTTCATAACCCACTTTCATGTCTCTAACAGAAAACTGTTTTCTCCTATTAGTTCTAGTATTGTTTTTTCAAAATTTATCTTTGTACGCTAAAAGTGAATAAAAAAGCCAACCCAAGGAAAACCTTTTTTTTGCTTTCTTGCTTAGAGCGTCGTATAAACATGAAAACTTATGTAGTTTTTTTGCGAGGAACATTATGGTGCAATTAAAAATCGATTTGCTCTAAGATTGCCAGAGATAGAGAATTAAGCGTCAACAATGAAGACCTAAAAGTGGACGAAATGGCCGTAGCTTCTTTAATACTGAAGCAATTCAACTGATTCTTGTTCCATCGTTTCCGGCAGGAAAAGTTATCCTAGTAACTGAGCTTTCACCTAGGCGAACCGACTCTTAAATGAATTTCCTGCTCTAGTTAAAAGAAATCCTTCCAGACATTTCGTATTGTAATTGGATTTTTGACAATACTTGTTTTTCATAACCCACTTTCATGTCTCTAACAGAAAACTGTTTTCTCCTATTAGTTCTAGTATTGTTTTTTCAAAATTTATCTTTGTACGCTAAAAGTGAATAAAAAAGCCAACCCAAGGAAAACCTTTTTTTTGCTTTCTTGCTTAGAGCGTCGTATAAACATGAAAACTTATGTAGTTTTTTGCGAGGAACATGATGGTGCAATTAAAAATCGATTTGCTCTAAGATTGCCAGAGATAGAGAATTAAGCGTCAACAATGAAGACCTAAAAGTGGACGAAATGGCCGTAGCTTCTTTAATACTGAAGCAATTCAACTGATTCTTGTTCCATCGTTTCCGGCAGGAAAAGTTATCCTAGTAACTGAGCTTTCACCTAGGCGAACCGACTCTTAAATGAATTTCCTGCTCTAGTTAAAAGAAATCCTTCCAGACATTTCGTATTGTAATTGGATTTTTGACAATACTTGTTTTTCATAACCCACTTTCATGTCTCTAACAGAAAACTGTTTTCTCCTATTAGTTCTAGTATTGTTTTTTCAAAATTTATCTTTGTACGCTAAAAGTGAATAAAAAAGCCAACCCAAGGAAAACCTTTTTTTTGCTTTCTTGCTTAGAGCGTCGTATAAACATGAAAACTTATGTAGTTTTTTGCGAGGAACATTATGGTGTAATTAAAAATCGATTTGCTCTAAGATTGCCAGAGATAGAGAATTAAGCGTCAACAATGAAGACCTAAAAGTGGACGAAATGGCCGTAGCTTCTTTAATACTGAAGCAATTCAACTGATTCTTGTTCCATCGTTTCCGGCAGGAAAAGTTATCCTAGTAACTGAGCTTTCACCTAGGCGAACCGACTCTTAAATGAATTTCCTGCTCTAGTTAAAAGAAATCCTTCCAGACATTTCGTATTGTAATTGGATTTTTGACAATACTTGTTTTTCATAACCCACTTTCATGTCTCTAACAGAAAACTGTTTTCTCCTATTAGTTCTAGTATTGTTTTTTCAAAATTTATCTTTGTACGCTAAAAGTGAATAAAAAAGCCAACCCAAGGAAAACCTTTTTTTTGCTTTCTTGCTTAGAGCGTCGTATAAACATGAAAACTTATGTAGTTTTTTGCGAGGAACATTATGGTGCAATTAAAAATCGATTTGCTCTAAGATTGCCAGAGATAGAGAATTAAGCGTCAACAATGAAGACCTAAAAGTGGACGAAATGGCCGTAGCTTCTTTAATACTGAAGCAATTCAACTGATTCTTGTTCCATCGTTTCCGGCAGGAAAAGTTATCCTAGTAACTGAGCTTTCACCTAGGCGAACCGACTCTTAAATGAATTTCCTGCTCTAGTTAAAAGAAATCCTTCCAGACATTTCGTATTGTAATTGGATTTTTGACAATACTTGTTTTTCATAACTCACTTTCATGTCTCTAACAGAAAACTGTTTTCTACTATTAGTTCTAGTATTGTTTTTTCGAAATTTATCTTTGTACGCTAAAAGTGAATAAAAAAGCCAACCCAAGGAAAACCTTTTTTTTGCTTTCTTGCTTAGAGCGTCGTATAAACATGAAAACTTATGTAGTTTTTTGCGAGGAACATTATGGTGCAATTAAAAATCGATTTGCTCTAAGATTGCCAGAGATAGAGAATTAAGCGTCAACAATGAAGACCTAAAAGTGGACGAAATGGCCGTAGCTTCTTTAATACTGAAGCAATTCAACTGATTCTTGTTCCATCGTTTCCGGCAGGAAAAGTTATCCTAGTAACTGAGCTTTCACCTAGGCGAACCGACTCTTAAATGAATTTCCTGCTCTAGTTAAAAGAAATCCTTCCAGACATTTCGTATTGTAATTGGATTTTTGACAATACTTGTTTTTCATAACCCACTTTCATGTCTCTAACAGAAAACTGTTTTCTCCTATTAGTTCTAGTATTGTTTTTTCAAAATTTATCTTTGTACGCTAAAAGTGAATAAAAAAGCCAACCCAAGGAAAACCTTTTTTTTGCTTTCTTGCTTAGAGCGTCGTATAAACATGAAAACTTATGTAGTTTTTTGCGAGGAACATTATGGTGCAATTAAAAATCGATTTGCTCTAAGATTGCCAGAGATAGAGAATTAAGCGTCAACAATGAAGACCTAAAAGTGGACGAAATGGCCGTAGCTTCTTTAATACTGAAGCAATTCAACTGATTCTTGTTCCATCGTTTCCGGCAGGAAAAGTTATCCTAGTAACTGAGCTTTCACCTAGGCGAACCGACTCTTAAATGAATTTCCTGCTCTAGTTAAAAGAAATCCTTCCAGACATTTCGTATTGTAATTGGATTTTTGACAATACTTGTTTTTCATAACCCACTTTCATGTCTCTAACAGAAAACTGTTTTCTCCTATTAGTTCTAGTATTGTTTTTTCAAAATTTATCTTTGTACGCTAAAAGTGAATAAAAAAGCCAACCCAAGGAAAACCTTTTTTTTGCTTTCTTGCTTAGAGCGTCGTATAAACATGAAAACTTATGTAGTTTTTTGCGAGGAACATTATGGTGCAATTAAAAATCGATTTGCTCTAAGATTGCCAGAGATAGAGAATTAAGCGTCAACAATGAAGACCTAAAAGTGGACGAAATGGCCGTAGCTTCTTTAATACTGAAGCAATTCAACTGATTCTTGTTCCATCGTTTCCGGCAGGAAAAGTTATCCTAGTAACTGAGCTTTCACCTAGGCGAACCGACTCTTAAATGAATTTCCTGCTCTAGTTAAAAGAAATCCTTCCAGACATTTCGTATTGTAATTGGATTTTTGACAATACTTGTTTTTCATAACCCACTTTCATGTCTCTAACAGAAAACTGTTTTCTCCTATTAGTTCTAGTATTGTTTTTTCAAAATTTATCTTTGTACGCTAAAAGTGAATAAAAAAGCCAACCCAAGGAAAACCTTTTTTTTGCTTTCTTGCTTAGAGCGTCGTATAAACATGAAAACTTATGTAGTTTTTTGCGAGGAACATTATGGTGCAATTAAAAATCGATTTGCTCTAAGATTGCCAGAGATAGAGAATTAAGCGTCAACAATGAAGACCTAAAAGTGGACGAAATGGCCGTAGCTTCTTTAATACTGAAGCAATTCAACTGATTCTTGTTCCATCGTTTCCGGCAGGAAAAGTTATCCTAGTAACTGAGCTTTCACCTAGGCGAACCGACTCTTAAATGAATTTCCTGCTCTAGTTAAAAGAAATCCTTCCAGACATTTCGTATTGTAATTGGATTTTTGACAATACTTGTTTTTCATAACCCACTTTCATGTCTCTAACAGAAAACTGTTTTCTCCTATTAGTTCTAGTATTGTTTTTTCAAAATTTATCTTTGTACGCTAAAAGTGAATAAAAAAGCCAACCCAAGGAAAACCTTTTTTTTGCTTTCTTGCTTAGAGCGTCGTATAAACATGAAAACTTATGTAGTTTTTTGCGAGGAACATTATGGTGCAATTAAAAATCGATTTGCTCTAAGATTGCCAGAGATAGAGAATTAAGCGTCAACAATGAAGACCTAAAAGTGGACGAAATGGCCGTAGCTTCTTTAATACTGAAGCAATTCAACTGATTCTTGTTCCATCGTTTCCGGCAGGAAAAGTTATCCTAGTAACTGAGCTTTCACCTAGGCGAACCGACTCTTAAATGAATTTCCTGCTCTAGTTAAAAGAAATCCTTCCAGACATTTCGTATTGTAATTGGATTTTTGACAATACTTGTTTTTCATAACCCACTTTCATGTCTCTAACAGAAAACTGTTTTCTCCTATTAGTTCTAGTATTGTTTTTTCAAAATTTATCTTTGTACGCTAAAAGTGAATAAAAAAGCCAACCCAAGGAAAACCTTTTTTTTGCTTTCTTGCTTAGAGCGTCGTATAAACATGAAAACTTATGTAGTTTTTTGCGAGGAACATTATGGTGCAATTAAAAATCGATTTGCTCTAAGATTGCCAGAGATAGAGAATTAAGCGTCAACAATGAAGACCTAAAAGTGGACGAAATGGCCGTAGCTTCTTTAATACTGAAGCAATTCAACTGATTCTTGTTCCATCGTTTCCGGCAGGAAAAGTTATCCTAGTAACTGAGCTTTCACCTAGGCGAACCGACTCTTAAATGAATTTCCTGCTCTAGTTAAAAGAAATCCTTCCAGACATTTCGTATTGTAATTGGATTTTTGACAATACTTGTTTTTCATAACCCACTTTCATGTCTCTAACAGAAAACTGTTTTCTCCTATTAGTTCTAGTATTGTTTTTTCAAAATTTATCTTTGTACGCTAAAAGTGAATAAAAAAGCCAACCCAAGGAAAACCTTTTTTTTGCTTTCTTGCTTAGAGCGTCGTATAAACATGAAAACTTATGTAGTTTTTTGCGAGGAACATTATGGTGCAATTAAAAATCGATTTGCTCTAAGATTGCCAGAGATAGAGAATTAAGCGTCAACAATGAGGACCTAAAAGTGGACGAAATGGCCGTAGCTTCTTTAATACTGAAGCAATTCAACTGATTCTTGTTCCATCGTTTCCGGCAGGAAAAGTTATCCTAGTAACTGAGCTTTCACCTAGGCGAACCGACTCTTAAATGAATTTCCTGCTCTAGTTAAAAGATATCCTTCCAGACATTTCGTATTGTAATTGGATTTTTGACAATACTTGTTTTTCATAACCCACTTTCATGTCTCTAACAGAAAACTGTTTTCTACTATTAGTTCTAGTATTGTTTTTTCGAAATTTATCTTTGTACGCTAAAAGTGAATAAAAAAGCCAACCCAAGGAAAACCTTTTTTTTTGCTTTCTTGCTTAGAGCGTCGTATAAACATGAAAACTTATGTAGTTTTTTGCGAGGAACATTATGGTGCAATTAAAAATCGATTTGCTCTAAGATTGCCAGAGATAGAGAATTAAGCGTCAACAATGAAGACCTAAAAGTGGACGAAATGGCCGTAGCTTCTTTAATACTGAAGCAATTCAACTGATTCTTGTTCCATCGTTTCCGGCAGGAAAAGTTATCCTAGTAACTGAGCTTTCACCTAGGCGAACCGACTCTTAAATGAATTTCCTGCTCTAGTTAAAAGAAATCCTTCCAGACATTTCGTATTGTAATTGGATTTTTGACAATACTTGTTTTTCATAACCCACTTTCATGTCTCTAACAGAAAACTGTTTTCTCCTATTAGTTCTAGTATTGTTTTTTCAAAATTTATCTTTGTACGCTAAAAGTGAATAAAAAAGCCAACCCAAGGAAAACCTTTTTTTTGCTTTCTTGCTTAGAGCGTCGTATAAACATGAAAACTTATGTAGTTTTTTGCGAGGAACATTATGGTGCAATTAAAAATCGATTTGCTCTAAGATTGCCAGAGATAGAGAATTAAGCGTCAACAATGAAGACCTAAAAGTGGACGAAATGGCCGTAGCTTCTTTAATACTGAAGCAATTCAACTGATTCTTGTTCCATCGTTTCCGGCAGGAAAAGTTATCCTAGTAACTGAGCTTTCACCTAGGCGAACCGACTCTTAAATGAATTTCCTGCTCTAGTTAAAAGAAATCCTTCCAGACATTTCGTATTGTAATTGGATTTTTGACAATACTTGTTTTTCATAACCCACTTTCATGTCTCTAACAGAAAACTGTTTTCTCCTATTAGTTCTAGTATTGTTTTTTCAAAATTTATCTTTGTACGCTAAAAGTGAATAAAAAAGCCAACCCAAGGAAAACCTTTTTTTTGCTTTCTTGCTTAGAGCGTCGTATAAACATGAAAACTTATGTAGTTTTTTGCGAGGAACATGATGGTGCAATTAAAAATCGATTTGCTCTAAGATTGCCAGAGATAGAGAATTAAGCGTCAACAATGAAGACCTAAAAGTGGACGAAATGGCCGTAGCTTCTTTAATACTGAAGCAATTCAACTGATTCTTGTTCCATCGTTTCCGGCAGGAAAAGTTATCCTAGTAACTGAGCTTTCACCTAGGCGAACCGACTCTTAAATGAATTTCCTGCTCTAGTTAAAAGAAATCCTTCCAGACATTTCGTATTGTAATTGGATTTTTGACAATACTTGTTTTTCATAACCCACTTTCATGTCTCTAACAGAAAACTGTTTTCTCCTATTAGTTCTAGTATTGTTTTTTCAAAATTTATCTTTGTACGCTAAAAGTGAATAAAAAAGCCAACCCAAGGAAAACCTTTTTTTTGCTTTCTTGCTTAGAGCGTCGTATAAACATGAAAACTTATGTAGTTTTTTGCGAGGAACATTATGGTGCAATTAAAAATCGATTTGCTCTAAGATTGCCAGAGATAGAGAATTAAGCGTCAACAATGAAGACCTAAAAGTGGACGAAATGGCCGTAGCTTCTTTAATACTGAAGCAATTCAACTGATTCTTGTTCCATCGTTTCCGGCAGGAAAAGTTATCCTAGTAACTGAGCTTTCACCTAGGCGAACCGACTCTTAAATGAATTTCCTGCTCTAGTTAAAAGAAATCCTTCCAGACATTTCGTATTGTAATTGGATTTTTGACAATACTTGTTTTTCATAACCCACTTTCATGTCTCTAACAGAAAACTGTTTTCTCCTATTAGTTCTAGTATTGTTTTTTCAAAATTTATCTTTGTACGCTAAAAGTGAATAAAAAAGCCAACCCAAGGAAAACCTTTTTTTTGCTTTCTTGCTTAGAGCGTCGTATAAACATGAAAACTTATGTAGTTTTTTGCGAGGAACATGATGGTGCAATTAAAAATCGATTTGCTCTAAGATTGCCAGAGATAGAGAATTAAGCGTCAACAATGAAGACCTAAAAGTGGACGAAATGGCCGTAGCTTCTTTAATACTGAAGCAATTCAACTGATTCTTGTTCCATCGTTTCCGGCAGGAAAAGTTATCCTAGTAACTGAGCTTTCACCTAGGCGAACCGACTCTTAAATGAATTTCCTGCTCTAGTTAAAAGAAATCCTTCCAGACATTTCGTATTGTAATTGGATTTTTGACAATACTTGTTTTTCATAACCCACTTTCATGTCTCTAACAGAAAACTGTTTTCTCCTATTAGTTCTAGTATTGTTTTTTCAAAATTTATCTTTGTACGCTAAAAGTGAATAAAAAAGCGAACCCAAGGAAAACCTTTTTTTTGCTTTCTTGCTTAGAGCGTCGTATAAACATGAAAACTTATGTAGTTTTTTGCGAGGAACATTATGGTGCAATTAAAAATCGATTTGCTCTAAGATTGCCAGAGATAGAGAATTAAGCGTCAACAATGAAGACCTAAAAGTGGACGAAATGGCCGTAGCTTCTTTAATACTGAAGCAATTCAACTGATTCTTGTTCCATCGTTTCCGGCAGGAAAAGTTATCCTAGTAACTGAGCTTTCACCTAGGCGAACCGACTCTTAAATGAATTTCCTGCTCTAGTTAAAAGAAATCCTTCCAGACATTTCGTATTGTAATTGGATTTTTGACAATACTTGTTTTTCATAACCCACTTTCATGTCTCTAACAGAAAACTGTTTTCTCCTATTAGTTCTAGTATTGTTTTTTCAAAATTTATCTTTGTACGCTAAAAGTGAATAAAAAAGCCAACCCAAGGAAAACCTTTTTTTTGCTTTCTTGCTTAGAGCGTCGTATAAACATGAAAACTTATGTAGTTTTTTGCGAGGAACATTATGGTGCAATTAAAAATCGATTTGCTCTAAGATTGCCAGAGATAGAGAATTAAGCGTCAACAATGAAGACCTAAAAGTGGACGAAATGGCCGTAGCTTCTTTAATACTGAAGCAATTCAACTGATTCTTGTTCCATCGTTTCCGGCAGGAAAAGTTATCCTAGTAACTGAGCTTTCACCTAGGCGAACCGACTCTTAAATGAATTTCCTGCTCTAGTTAAAAGAAATCCTTCCAGACATTTCGTATTGTAATTGGATTTTTGACAATACTTGTTTTTCATAACCCACTTTCATGTCTCTAACAGAAAACTGTTTTCTCCTATTAGTTCTAGTATTGTTTTTTCGAAATTTATCTTTGTACGCTAAAAGTGAATAAAAAAGCCAACCCAAGGAAAACCTTTTTTTTGCTTTCTTGCTTAGAGCGTCGTATAAACATGAAAATTTATGTAGTTTTTTGCGAGGAACATTATGGTGCAATTAAAAATCGATTTGCTCTAAGATTGCCAGAGATAGAGAATTAAGCGTCAACAATGAAGACCTAAAAGTGGACGAAATGGCCGTAGCTTCTTTAATACTGAAGCAATTCAACTGATTCTTGTTCCATCGTTTCCGGCAGGAAAAGTTATCCTAGTAACTGAGCTTTCACCTAGGCGAACCGACTCTTAAATGAATTTCCTGCTCTAGTTAAAAGAAATCCTTCCAGACATTTCGTATTGTAATTGGATTTTTGACAATACTTGTTTTTCATAACCCACTTTCATGTCTCTAACAGAAAACTGTTTTCTCCTATTAGTTCTAGTATTGTTTTTTCAAAATTTATCTTTGTACGCTAAAAGTGAATAAAAAAGCCAACCCAAGGAAAACCTTTTTTTTGCTTTCTTGCTTAGAGCGTCGTATAAACATGAAAACTTATGTAGTTTTTTTGCGAGGAACATTATGGTGCAATTAAAAATCGATTTGCTCTAAGATTGCCAGAGATAGAGAATTAAGCGTCAACAATGAAGACCTAAAAGTGGACGAAATGGCCGTAGCTTCTTTAATACTGAAGCAATTCAACTGATTCTTGTTCCATCGTTTCCGGCAGGAAAAGTTATCCTAGTAACTGAGCTTTCACCTAGGCGAACCGACTCTTAAATGAATTTCCTGCTCTAGTTAAAAGAAATCCTTCCAGACATTTCGTATTGTAATTGGATTTTTGACAATACTTGTTTTTCATAACCCACTTTCATGTCTCTAACAGAAAACTGTTTTCTCCTATTAGTTCTAGTATTGTTTTTTCAAAATTTATCTTTGTACGCTAAAAGTGAATAAAAAAGCCAACCCAAGGAAAACCTTTTTTTTGCTTTCTTGCTTAGAGCGTCGTATAAACATGAAAACTTATGTAGTTTTTTGCGAGGAACATTATGGTGCAATTAAAAATCGATTTGCTCTAAGATTGCCAGAGATAGAGAATTAAGCGTCAACAATGAAGACCTAAAAGTGGACGAAATGGCCGTAGCTTCTTTAATACTGAAGCAATTCAACTGATTCTTGTTCCATCGTTTCCGGCAGGAAAAGTTATCCTAGTAACTGAGCTTTCACCTAGGCGAACCGACTCTTAAATGAATTTCCTGCTCTAGTTAAAAGAAATCCTTCCAGACATTTCGTATTGTAATTGGATTTTTGACAATACTTGTTTTTCATAACCCACTTTCATGTCTCTAACAGAAAACTGTTTTCTCCTATTAGTTCTAGTATTGTTTTTTCAAAATTTATCTTTGTACGCTAAAAGTGAATAAAAAAGCCAACCCAAGGAAAACCTTTTTTTTGCTTTCTTGCTTAGAGCGTCGTATTAAACATGAAAACTTATGTAGTTTTTTGCGAGGAACATTATGGTGCAATTAAAAATCGATTTGCTCTAAGATTGCCAGAGATAGAGAATTAAGCGTCAACAATGAAGACCTAAAAGTGGACGAAATGGCCGTAGCTTCTTTAATACTGAAGCAATTCAACTGATTCTTGTTCCATCGTTTCCGGCAGGAAAAGTTATCCTAGTAACTGAGCTTTCACCTAGGCGAACCGACTCTTAAATGAATTTCCTGCTCTAGTTAAAAGAAATCCTTCCAGACATTTCGTATTGTAATTGGATTTTTGACAATACTTGTTTTTCATAACCCACTTTCATGTCTCTAACAGAAAACTGTTTTCTCCTATTAGTTCTAGTATTGTTTTTTCAAAATTTATCTTTGTACGCTAAAAGTGAATAAAAAAGCCAACCCAAGGAAAACCTTTTTTTTGCTTTCTTGCTTAGAGCGTCGTATAAACATGAAAACTTATGTAGTTTTTTGCGAGGAACATTATGGTGCAATTAAAAATCGATTTGCTCTAAGATTGCCAGAGATAGAGAATTAAGCGTCAACAATGAAGACCTAAAAGTGGACGAAATGGCCGTAGCTTCTTTAATACTGAAGCAATTCAACTGATTCTTGTTCCATCGTTTCCGGCAGGAAAAGTTATCCTAGTAACTGAGCTTTCACCTAGGCGAACCGACTCTTAAATGAATTTCCTGCTCTAGTTAAAAGAAATCCTTCCAGACATTTCGTATTGTAATTGGATTTTTGACAATACTTGTTTTTCATAACCCACTTTCATGTCTCTAACAGAAAACTGTTTTCTCCTATTAGTTCTAGTATTGTTTTTTCGAAATTTATCTTTGTACGCTAAAAGTGAATAAAAAAGCCAACCCAAGGAAAACCTTTTTTTTGCTTTCTTGCTTAGAGCGTCGTATAAACATGAAAATTTATGTAGTTTTTTGCGAGGAACATTATGGTGCAATTAAAAATCGATTTGCTCTAAGATTGCCAGAGATAGAGAATTAAGCGTCAACAATGAAGACCTAAAAGTGGACGAAATGGCCGTAGCTTCTTTAATACTGAAGCAATTCAACTGATTCTTGTTCCATCGTTTCCGGCAGGAAAAGTTATCCTAGTAACTGAGCTTTCACCTAGGCGAACCGACTCTTAAATGAATTTCCTGCTCTAGTTAAAAGAAATCCTTCCAGACATTTCGTATTGTAATTGGATTTTTGACAATACTTGTTTTTCATAACCCACTTTCATGTCTCTAACAGAAAACTGTTTTCTCCTATTAGTTCTAGTATTGTTTTTTCAAAATTTATCTTTGTACGCTAAAAGTGAATAAAAAAGCCAACCCAAGGAAAACCTTTTTTTTGCTTTCTTGCTTAGAGCGTCGTATAAACATGAAAACTTATGTAGTTTTTTTGCGAGGAACATTATGGTGCAATTAAAAATCGATTTGCTCTAAGATTGCCAGAGATAGAGAATTAAGCGTCAACAATGAAGACCTAAAAGTGGACGAAATGGCCGTAGCTTCTTTAATACTGAAGCAATTCAACTGATTCTTGTTCCATCGTTTCCGGCAGGAAAAGTTATCCTAGTAACTGAGCTTTCACCTAGGCGAACCGACTCTTAAATGAATTTCCTGCTCTAGTTAAAAGAAATCCTTCCAGACATTTCGTATTGTAATTGGATTTTTGACAATACTTGTTTTTCATAACCCACTTTCATGTCTCTAACAGAAAACTGTTTTCTCCTATTAGTTCTAGTATTGTTTTTTCAAAATTTATCTTTGTACGCTAAAAGTGAATAAAAAAGCCAACCCAAGGAAAACCTTTTTTTTGCTTTCTTGCTTAGAGCGTCGTATAAACATGAAAACTTATGTAGTTTTTTGCGAGGAACATGATGGTGCAATTAAAAATCGATTTGCTCTAAGATTGCCAGAGATAGAGAATTAAGCGTCAACAATGAAGACCTAAAAGTGGACGAAATGGCCGTAGCTTCTTTAATACTGAAGCAATTCAACTGATTCTTGTTCCATCGTTTCCGGCAGGAAAAGTTATCCTAGTAACTGAGCTTTCACCTAGGCGAACCGACTCTTAAATGAATTTCCTGCTCTAGTTAAAAGAAATCCTTCCAGACATTTCGTATTGTAATTGGATTTTTGACAATACTTGTTTTTCATAACCCACTTTCATGTCTCTAACAGAAAACTGTTTTCTCCTATTAGTTCTAGTATTGTTTTTTCAAAATTTATCTTTGTACGCTAAAAGTGAATAAAAAAGCCAACCCAAGGAAAACCTTTTTTTTGCTTTCTTGCTTAGAGCGTCGTATAAACATGAAAACTTATGTAGTTTTTTGCGAGGAACATTATGGTGCAATTAAAAATCGATTTGCTCTAAGATTGCCAGAGATAGAGAATTAAGCGTCAACAATGAAGACCTAAAAGTGGACGAAATGGCCGTAGCTTCTTTAATACTGAAGCAATTCAACTGATTCTTGTTCCATCGTTTCCGGCAGGAAAAGTTATCCTAGTAACTGAGCTTTCACCTAGGCGAACCGACTCTTAAATGAATTTCCTGCTCTAGTTAAAAGAAATCCTTCCAGACATTTCGTATTGTAATTGGATTTTTGACAATACTTGTTTTTCATAACCCACTTTCATGTCTCTAACAGAAAACTGTTTTCTCCTATTAGTTCTAGTATTGTTTTTTCAAAATTTATCTTTGTACGCTAAAAGTGAATAAAAAAGCCAACCCAAGGAAAACCTTTTTTTTGCTTTCTTGCTTAGAGCGTCGTATAAACATGAAAACTTATGTAGTTTTTTGCGAGGAACATTATGGTGCAATTAAAAATCGATTTGCTCTAAGATTGCCAGAGATAGAGAATTAAGCGTCAACAATGAAGACCTAAAAGTGGACGAAATGGCCGTAGCTTCTTTAATACTGAAGCAATTCAACTGATTCTTGTTCCATCGTTTCCGGCAGGAAAAGTTATCCTAGTAACTGAGCTTTCACCTAGGCGAACCGACTCTTAAATGAATTTCCTGCTCTAGTTAAAAGAAATCCTTCCAGACATTTCGTATTGTAATTGGATTTTTGACAATACTTGTTTTTCATAACCCACTTTCATGTCTCTAACAGAAAACTGTTTTCTCCTATTAGTTCTAGTATTGTTTTTTCAAAATTTATCTTTGTACGCTAAAAGTGAATAAAAAAGCCAACCCAAGGAAAACCTTTTTTTTGCTTTCTTGCTTAGAGCGTCGTATAAACATGAAAACTTATGTAGTTTTTTGCGAGGAACATTATGGTGTAATTAAAAATCGATTTGCTCTAAGATTGCCAGAGATAGAGAATTAAGCGTCAACAATGAAGACCTAAAAGTGGACGAAATGGCCGTAGCTTCTTTAATACTGAAGCAATTCAACTGATTCTTGTTCCATCGTTTCCGGCAGGAAAAGTTATCCTAGTAACTGAGCTTTCACCTAGGCGAACCGACTCTTAAATGAATTTCCTGCTCTAGTTAAAAGAAATCCTTCCAGACATTTCGTATTGTAATTGGATTTTTGACAATACTTGTTTTTCATAACCCACTTTCATGTCTCTAACAGAAAACTGTTTTCTCCTATTAGTTCTAGTATTGTTTTTTCAAAATTTATCTTTGTACGCTAAAAGTGAATAAAAAAGCCAACCCAAGGAAAACCTTTTTTTTGCTTTCTTGCTTAGAGCGTCGTATAAACATGAAAACTTATGTAGTTTTTTGCGAGGAACATTATGGTGCAATTAAAAATCGATTTGCTCTAAGATTGCCAGAGATAGAGAATTAAGCGTCAACAATGAAGACCTAAAAGTGGACGAAATGGCCGTAGCTTCTTTAATACTGAAGCAATTCAACTGATTCTTGTTCCATCGTTTCCGGCAGGAAAAGTTATCCTAGTAACTGAGCTTTCACCTAGGCGAACCGACTCTTAAATGAATTTCCTGCTCTAGTTAAAAGAAATCCTTCCAGACATTTCGTATTGTAATTGGATTTTTGACAATACTTGTTTTTCATAACTCACTTTCATGTCTCTAACAGAAAACTGTTTTCTACTATTAGTTCTAGTATTGTTTTTTCGAAATTTATCTTTGTACGCTAAAAGTGAATAAAAAAGCCAACCCAAGGAAAACCTTTTTTTTGCTTTCTTGCTTAGAGCGTCGTATAAACATGAAAACTTATGTAGTTTTTTGCGAGGAACATTATGGTGCAATTAAAAATCGATTTGCTCTAAGATTGCCAGAGATAGAGAATTAAGCGTCAACAATGAAGACCTAAAAGTGGACGAAATGGCCGTAGCTTCTTTAATACTGAAGCAATTCAACTGATTCTTGTTCCATCGTTTCCGGCAGGAAAAGTTATCCTAGTAACTGAGCTTTCACCTAGGCGAACCGACTCTTAAATGAATTTCCTGCTCTAGTTAAAAGAAATCCTTCCAGACATTTCGTATTGTAATTGGATTTTTGACAATACTTGTTTTTCATAACCCACTTTCATGTCTCTAACAGAAAACTGTTTTCTCCTATTAGTTCTAGTATTGTTTTTTCAAAATTTATCTTTGTACGCTAAAAGTGAATAAAAAAGCCAACCCAAGGAAAACCTTTTTTTTGCTTTCTTGCTTAGAGCGTCGTATAAACATGAAAACTTATGTAGTTTTTTGCGAGGAACATTATGGTGCAATTAAAAATCGATTTGCTCTAAGATTGCCAGAGATAGAGAATTAAGCGTCAACAATGAAGACCTAAAAGTGGACGAAATGGCCGTAGCTTCTTTAATACTGAAGCAATTCAACTGATTCTTGTTCCATCGTTTCCGGCAGGAAAAGTTATCCTAGTAACTGAGCTTTCACCTAGGCGAACCGACTCTTAAATGAATTTCCTGCTCTAGTTAAAAGAAATCCTTCCAGACATTTCGTATTGTAATTGGATTTTTGACAATACTTGTTTTTCATAACCCACTTTCATGTCTCTAACAGAAAACTGTTTTCTCCTATTAGTTCTAGTATTGTTTTTTCAAAATTTATCTTTGTACGCTAAAAGTGAATAAAAAAGCCAACCCAAGGAAAACCTTTTTTTTGCTTTCTTGCTTAGAGCGTCGTATAAACATGAAAACTTATGTAGTTTTTTGCGAGGAACATTATGGTGCAATTAAAAATCGATTTGCTCTAAGATTGCCAGAGATAGAGAATTAAGCGTCAACAATGAAGACCTAAAAGTGGACGAAATGGCCGTAGCTTCTTTAATACTGAAGCAATTCAACTGATTCTTGTTCCATCGTTTCCGGCAGGAAAAGTTATCCTAGTAACTGAGCTTTCACCTAGGCGAACCGACTCTTAAATGAATTTCCTGCTCTAGTTAAAAGAAATCCTTCCAGACATTTCGTATTGTAATTGGATTTTTGACAATACTTGTTTTTCATAACCCACTTTCATGTCTCTAACAGAAAACTGTTTTCTCCTATTAGTTCTAGTATTGTTTTTTCAAAATTTATCTTTGTACGCTAAAAGTGAATAAAAAAGCCAACCCAAGGAAAACCTTTTTTTTGCTTTCTTGCTTAGAGCGTCGTATAAACATGAAAACTTATGTAGTTTTTTGCGAGGAACATTATGGTGCAATTAAAAATCGATTTGCTCTAAGATTGCCAGAGATAGAGAATTAAGCGTCAACAATGAAGACCTAAAAGTGGACGAAATGGCCGTAGCTTCTTTAATACTGAAGCAATTCAACTGATTCTTGTTCCATCGTTTCCGGCAGGAAAAGTTATCCTAGTAACTGAGCTTTCACCTAGGCGAACCGACTCTTAAATGAATTTCCTGCTCTAGTTAAAAGAAATCCTTCCAGACATTTCGTATTGTAATTGGATTTTTGACAATACTTGTTTTTCATAACCCACTTTCATGTCTCTAACAGAAAACTGTTTTCTCCTATTAGTTCTAGTATTGTTTTTTCAAAATTTATCTTTGTACGCTAAAAGTGAATAAAAAAGCCAACCCAAGGAAAACCTTTTTTTTGCTTTCTTGCTTAGAGCGTCGTATAAACATGAAAACTTATGTAGTTTTTTGCGAGGAACATTATGGTGCAATTAAAAATCGATTTGCTCTAAGATTGCCAGAGATAGAGAATTAAGCGTCAACAATGAAGACCTAAAAGTGGACGAAATGGCCGTAGCTTCTTTAATACTGAAGCAATTCAACTGATTCTTGTTCCATCGTTTCCGGCAGGAAAAGTTATCCTAGTAACTGAGCTTTCACCTAGGCGAACCGACTCTTAAATGAATTTCCTGCTCTAGTTAAAAGAAATCCTTCCAGACATTTCGTATTGTAATTGGATTTTTGACAATACTTGTTTTTCATAACCCACTTTCATGTCTCTAACAGAAAACTGTTTTCTCCTATTAGTTCTAGTATTGTTTTTTCAAAATTTATCTTTGTACGCTAAAAGTGAATAAAAAAGCCAACCCAAGGAAAACCTTTTTTTTGCTTTCTTGCTTAGAGCGTCGTATAAACATGAAAACTTATGTAGTTTTTTGCGAGGAACATTATGGTGCAATTAAAAATCGATTTGCTCTAAGATTGCCAGAGATAGAGAATTAAGCGTCAACAATGAAGACCTAAAAGTGGACGAAATGGCCGTAGCTTCTTTAATACTGAAGCAATTCAACTGATTCTTGTTCCATCGTTTCCGGCAGGAAAAGTTATCCTAGTAACTGAGCTTTCACCTAGGCGAACCGACTCTTAAATGAATTTCCTGCTCTAGTTAAAAGAAATCCTTCCAGACATTTCGTATTGTAATTGGATTTTTGACAATACTTGTTTTTCATAACCCACTTTCATGTCTCTAACAGAAAACTGTTTTCTCCTATTAGTTCTAGTATTGTTTTTTCAAAATTTATCTTTGTACGCTAAAAGTGAATAAAAAAGCCAACCCAAGGAAAACCTTTTTTTTGCTTTCTTGCTTAGAGCGTCGTATAAACATGAAAACTTATGTAGTTTTTTGCGAGGAACATTATGGTGCAATTAAAAATCGATTTGCTCTAAGATTGCCAGAGATAGAGAATTAAGCGTCAACAATGAGGACCTAAAAGTGGACGAAATGGCCGTAGCTTCTTTAATACTGAAGCAATTCAACTGATTCTTGTTCCATCGTTTCCGGCAGGAAAAGTTATCCTAGTAACTGAGCTTTCACCTAGGCGAACCGACTCTTAAATGAATTTCCTGCTCTAGTTAAAAGATATCCTTCCAGACATTTCGTATTGTAATTGGATTTTTGACAATACTTGTTTTTCATAACCCACTTTCATGTCTCTAACAGAAAACTGTTTTCTACTATTAGTTCTAGTATTGTTTTTTCGAAATTTATCTTTGTACGCTAAAAGTGAATAAAAAAGCCAACCCAAGGAAAACCTTTTTTTTTGCTTTCTTGCTTAGAGCGTCGTATAAACATGAAAACTTATGTAGTTTTTTGCGAGGAACATTATGGTGCAATTAAAAATCGATTTGCTCTAAGATTGCCAGAGATAGAGAATTAAGCGTCAACAATGAAGACCTAAAAGTGGACGAAATGGCCGTAGCTTCTTTAATACTGAAGCAATTCAACTGATTCTTGTTCCATCGTTTCCGGCAGGAAAAGTTATCCTAGTAACTGAGCTTTCACCTAGGCGAACCGACTCTTAAATGAATTTCCTGCTCTAGTTAAAAGAAATCCTTCCAGACATTTCGTATTGTAATTGGATTTTTGACAATACTTGTTTTTCATAACCCACTTTCATGTCTCTAACAGAAAACTGTTTTCTCCTATTAGTTCTAGTATTGTTTTTTCAAAATTTATCTTTGTACGCTAAAAGTGAATAAAAAAGCCAACCCAAGGAAAACCTTTTTTTTGCTTTCTTGCTTAGAGCGTCGTATAAACATGAAAACTTATGTAGTTTTTTGCGAGGAACATTATGGTGCAATTAAAAATCGATTTGCTCTAAGATTGCCAGAGATAGAGAATTAAGCGTCAACAATGAAGACCTAAAAGTGGACGAAATGGCCGTAGCTTCTTTAATACTGAAGCAATTCAACTGATTCTTGTTCCATCGTTTCCGGCAGGAAAAGTTATCCTAGTAACTGAGCTTTCACCTAGGCGAACCGACTCTTAAATGAATTTCCTGCTCTAGTTAAAAGAAATCCTTCCAGACATTTCGTATTGTAATTGGATTTTTGACAATACTTGTTTTTCATAACCCACTTTCATGTCTCTAACAGAAAACTGTTTTCTCCTATTAGTTCTAGTATTGTTTTTTCAAAATTTATCTTTGTACGCTAAAAGTGAATAAAAAAGCCAACCCAAGGAAAACCTTTTTTTTGCTTTCTTGCTTAGAGCGTCGTATAAACATGAAAACTTATGTAGTTTTTTGCGAGGAACATTATGGTGCAATTAAAAATCGATTTGCTCTAAGATTGCCAGAGATAGAGAATTAAGCGTCAACAATGAAGACCTAAAAGTGGACGAAATGGCCGTAGCTTCTTTAATACTGAAGCAATTCAACTGATTCTTGTTCCATCGTTTCCGGCAGGAAAAGTTATCCTAGTAACTGAGCTTTCACCTAGGCGAACCGACTCTTAAATGAATTTCCTGCTCTAGTTAAAAGAAATCCTTCCAGACATTTCGTATTGTAATTGGATTTTTGACAATACTTGTTTTTCATAACTCACTTTCATGTCTCTAACAGAAAACTGTTTTCTACTATTAGTTCTAGTATTGTTTTTTCGAAATTTATCTTTGTACGCTAAAAGTGAATAAAAAAGCCAACCCAAGGAAAACCTTTTTTTTTGCTTTCTTGCTTAGAGCGTCGTATAAACATGAAAACTTATGTAGTTTTTTGCGAGGAACATTATGGTGCAATTAAAAATCGATTTGCTCTAAGATTGCCAGAGATAGAGAATTAAGCGTCAACAATGAAGACCTAAAAGTGGACGAAATGGCCGTAGCTTCTTTAATACTGAAGCAATTCAACTGATTCTTGTTCCATCGTTTCCGGCAGGAAAAGTTATCCTAGTAACTGAGCTTTCACCTAGGCGAACCGACTCTTAAATGAATTTCCTGCTCTAGTTAAAAGAAATCCTTCCAGACATTTCGTATTGTAATTGGATTTTTGACAATACTTGTTTTTCATAACCCACTTTCATGTCTCTAACAGAAAACTGTTTTCTCCTATTAGTTCTAGTATTGTTTTTTCAAAATTTATCTTTGTACGCTAAAAGTGAATAAAAAAGCCAACCCAAGGAAAACCTTTTTTTGCTTTCTTGCTTAGAGCGTCGTATAAACATGAAAACTTATGTAGTTTTTTGCGAGGAACATTATGGTGCAATTAAAAATCGATTTGCTCTAAGATTGCCAGAGATAGAGAATTAAGCGTCAACAATGAAGACCTAAAAGTGGACGAAATGGCCGTAGCTTCTTTAATACTGAAGCAATTCAACTGATTCTTGTTCCATCGTTTCCGGCAGGAAAAGTTATCCTAGTAACTGAGCTTTCACCTAGGCGAACCGACTCTTAAATGAATTTCCTGCTCTAGTTAAAAGAAATCCTTCCAGACATTTCGTATTGTAATTGGATTTTTGACAATACTTGTTTTTCATAACCCACTTTCATGTCTCTAACAGAAAACTGTTTTCTCCTATTAGTTCTAGTATTGTTTTTTCAAAATTTATCTTTGTACGCTAAAAGTGAATAAAAAAGTCAACCCAAGGAAAACCTTTTTTTTGCTTTCTTGCTTAGAGCGTCGTATAAACATGAAAACTTATGTAGTTTTTTGCGAGGAACATTATGGTGCAATTAAAAATCGATTTGCTCTAAGATTGCCAGAGATAGAGAATTAAGCGTCAACAATGAAGACCTAAAAGTGGACGAAATGGCCGTAGCTTCTTTAATACTGAAGCAATTCAACTGATTCTTGTTCCATCGTTTCCGGCAGGAAAAGTTATCCTAGTAACTGAGCTTTCACCTAGGCGAACCGACTCTTAAATGAATTTCCTGCTCTAGTTAAAAGAAATCCTTCCAGACATTTCGTATTGTAATTGGATTTTTGACAATACTTGTTTTTCATAACCCACTTTCATGTCTCTAACAGAAAACTGTTTTCTCCTATTAGTTCTAGTATTGTTTTTTCAAAATTTATCTTTGTACGCTAAAAGTGAATAAAAAAGCCAACCCAAGGAAAACCTTTTTTTTGCTTTCTTGCTTAGAGCGTCGTATAAACATGAAAACTTATGTAGTTTTTTGCGAGGAACATTATGGTGCAATTAAAAATCGATTTGCTCTAAGATTGCCAGAGATAGAGAATTAAGCGTCAACAATGAAGACCTAAAAGTGGACGAAATGGCCGTAGCTTCTTTAATACTGAAGCAATTCAACTGATTCTTGTTCCATCGTTTCCGGCAGGAAAAGTTATCCTAGTAACTGAGCTTTCACCTAGGCGAACCGACTCTTAAATGAATTTCCTGCTCTAGTTAAAAGAAATCCTTCCAGACATTTCGTATTGTAATTGGATTTTTGACAATACTTGTTTTTCATAACCCACTTTCATGTCTCTAACAGAAAACTGTTTTCTCCTATTAGTTCTAGTATTGTTTTTTCAAAATTTATCTTTGTACGCTAAAAGTGAATAAAAAAGCCAACCCAAGGAAAACCTTTTTTTTGCTTTCTTGCTTAGAGCGTCGTATAAACATGAAAACTTATGTAGTTTTTTGCGAGGAACATTATGGTGCAATTAAAAATCGATTTGCTCTAAGATTGCCAGAGATAGAGAATTAAGCGTCAACAATGAAGACCTAAAAGTGGACGAAATGGCCGTAGCTTCTTTAATACTGAAGCAATTCAACTGATTCTTGTTCCATCGTTTCCGGCAGGAAAAGTTATCCTAGTAACTGAGCTTTCACCTAGGCGAACCGACTCTTAAATGAATTTCCTGCTCTAGTTAAAAGAAATCCTTCCAGACATTTCGTATTGTAATTGGATTTTTGACAATACTTGTTTTTCATAACCCACTTTCATGTCTCTAACAGAAAACTGTTTTCTCCTATTAGTTCTAGTATTGTTTTTTCAAAATTTATCTTTGTACGCTAAAAGTGAATAAAAAAGCCAACCCAAGGAAAACCTTTTTTTTGCTTTCTTGCTTAGAGCGTCGTATAAACATGAAAACTTATGTAGTTTTTTGCGAGGAACATTATGGTGCAATTAAAAATCGATTTGCTCTAAGATTGCCAGAGATAGAGAATTAAGCGTCAACAATGAAGACCTAAAAGTGGACGAAATGGCCGTAGCTTCTTTAATACTGAAGCAATTCAACTGATTCTTGTTCCATCGTTTCCGGCAGGAAAAGTTATCCTAGTAACTGAGCTTTCACCTAGGCGAACCGACTCTTAAATGAATTTCCTGCTCTAGTTAAAAGAAATCCTTCCAGACATTTCGTATTGTAATTGGATTTTTGACAATACTTGTTTTTCATAACCCACTTTCATGTCTCTAACAGAAAACTGTTTTCTCCTATTAGTTCTAGTATTGTTTTTTCAAAATTTATCTTTGTACGCTAAAAGTGAATAAAAAAGCCAACCCAAGGAAAACCTTTTTTTTGCTTTCTTGCTTAGAGCGTCGTATAAACATGAAAACTTATGTAGTTTTTTGCGAGGAACATTATGGTGCAATTAAAAATCGATTTGCTCTAAGATTGCCAGAGATAGAGAATTAAGCGTCAACAATGAAGACCTAAAAGTGGACGAAATGGCCGTAGCTTCTTTAATACTGAAGCAATTCAACTGATTCTTGTTCCATCGTTTCCGGCAGGAAAAGTTATCCTAGTAACTGAGCTTTCACCTAGGCGAACCGACTCTTAAATGAATTTCCTGCTCTAGTTAAAAGAAATCCTTCCAGACATTTCGTATTGTAATTGGATTTTTGACAATACTTGTTTTTCATAACCCACTTTCATGTCTCTAACAGAAAACTGTTTTCTCCTATTAGTTCTAGTATTGTTTTTTCAAAATTTATCTTTGTACGCTAAAAGTGAATAAAAAAGCCAACCCAAGGAAAACCTTTTTTTTGCTTTCTTGCTTAGAGCGTCGTATAAACATGAAAACTTATGTAGTTTTTTGCGAGGAACATTATGGTGCAATTAAAAATCGATTTGCTCTAAGATTGCCAGAGATAGAGAATTAAGCGTCAACAATGAAGACCTAAAAGTGGACGAAATGGCCGTAGCTTCTTTAATACTGAAGCAATTCAACTGATTCTTGTTCCATCGTTTCCGGCAGGAAAAGTTATCCTAGTAACTGAGCTTTCACCTAGGCGAACCGACTCTTAAATGAATTTCCTGCTCTAGTTAAAAGAAATCCTTCCAGACATTTCGTATTGTAATTGGATTTTTGACAATACTTGTTTTTCATAACCCACTTTCATGTCTCTAACAGAAAACTGTTTTCTCCTATTAGTTCTAGTATTGTTTTTTCAAAATTTATCTTTGTACGCTAAAAGTGAATAAAAAAGCCAACCCAAGGAAAACCTTTTTTTGCTTTCTTGCTTAGAGCGTCGTATAAACATGAAAACTTATGTAGTTTTTTGCGAGGAACATGATGGTGCAATTAAAAATCGATTTGCTCTAAGATTGCCAGAGATAGAGAATTAAGCGTCAACAATGAAGACCTAAAAGTGGACGAAATGGCCGTAGCTTCTTTAATACTGAAGCAATTCAACTGATTCTTGTTCCATCGTTTCCGGCAGGAAAAGTTATCCTAGTAACTGAGCTTTCACCTAGGCGAACCGACTCTTAAATGAATTTCCTGCTCTAGTTAAAAGAAATCCTTCCAGACATTTCGTATTGTAATTGGATTTTTGACAATACTTGTTTTTCATAACCCACTTTCATGTCTCTAACAGAAAACTGTTTTCTCCTATTAGTTCTAGTATTGTTTTTTCAAAATTTATCTTTGTACGCTAAAAGTGAATAAAAAAGCCAACCCAAGGAAAACCTTTTTTTTGCTTTCTTGCTTAGAGCGTCGTATAAACATGAAAACTTATGTAGTTTTTTGCGAGGAACATTATGGTGCAATTAAAAATCGATTTGCTCTAAGATTGCCAGAGATAGAGAATTAAGCGTCAACAATGAAGACCTAAAAGTGGACGAAATGGCCGTAGCTTCTTTAATACTGAAGCAATTCAACTGATTCTTGTTCCATCGTTTCCGGCAGGAAAAGTTATCCTAGTAACTGAGCTTTCACCTAGGCGAACCGACTCTTAAATGAATTTCCTGCTCTAGTTAAAAGAAATCCTTCCAGACATTTCGTATTGTAATTGGATTTTTGACAATACTTGTTTTTCATAACCCACTTTCATGTCTCTAACAGAAAACTGTTTTCTCCTATTAGTTCTAGTATTGTTTTTTCAAAATTTATCTTTGTACGCTAAAAGTGAATAAAAAAGCCAACCCAAGGAAAACCTTTTTTTTGCTTTCTTGCTTAGAGCGTCGTATAAACATGAAAACTTATGTAGTTTTTTGCGAGGAACATTATGGTGCAATTAAAAATCGATTTGCTCTAAGATTGCCAGAGATAGAGAATTAAGCGTCAACAATGAAGACCTAAAAGTGGACGAAATGGCCGTAGCTTCTTTAATACTGAAGCAATTCAACTGATTCTTGTTCCATCGTTTCCGGCAGGAAAAGTTATCCTAGTAACTGAGCTTTCACCTAGGCGAACCGACTCTTAAATGAATTTCCTGCTCTAGTTAAAAGAAATCCTTCCAGACATTTCGTATTGTAATTGGATTTTTGACAATACTTGTTTTTCATAACCCACTTTCATGTCTCTAACAGAAAACTGTTTTCTCCTATTAGTTCTAGTATTGTTTTTTCAAAATTTATCTTTGTACGCTAAAAGTGAATAAAAAAGCCAACCCAAGGAAAACCTTTTTTTTGCTTTCTTGCTTAGAGCGTCGTATAAACATGAAAACTTATGTAGTTTTTTGCGAGGAACATTATGGTGCAATTAAAAATCGATTTGCTCTAAGATTGCCAGAGATAGAGAATTAAGCGTCAACAATGAGGACCTAAAAGTGGACGAAATGGCCGTAGCTTCTTTAATACTGAAGCAATTCAACTGATTCTTGTTCCATCGTTTCCGGCAGGAAAAGTTATCCTAGTAACTGAGCTTTCACCTAGGCGAACCGACTCTTAAATGAATTTCCTGCTCTAGTTAAAAGATATCCTTCCAGACATTTCGTATTGTAATTGGATTTTTGACAATACTTGTTTTTCATAACCCACTTTCATGTCTCTAACAGAAAACTGTTTTCTACTATTAGTTCTAGTATTGTTTTTTCGAAATTTATCTTTGTACGCTAAAAGTGAATAAAAAAGCCAACCCAAGGAAAACCTTTTTTTTTGCTTTCTTGCTTAGAGCGTCGTATAAACATGAAAACTTATGTAGTTTTTTGCGAGGAACATTATGGTGCAATTAAAAATCGATTTGCTCTAAGATTGCCAGAGATAGAGAATTAAGCGTCAACAATGAAGACCTAAAAGTGGACGAAATGGCCGTAGCTTCTTTAATACTGAAGCAATTCAACTGATTCTTGTTCCATCGTTTCCGGCAGGAAAAGTTATCCTAGTAACTGAGCTTTCACCTAGGCGAACCGACTCTTAAATGAATTTCCTGCTCTAGTTAAAAGAAATCCTTCCAGACATTTCGTATTGTAATTGGATTTTTGACAATACTTGTTTTTCATAACCCACTTTCATGTCTCTAACAGAAAACTGTTTTCTCCTATTAGTTCTAGTATTGTTTTTTCAAAATTTATCTTTGTACGCTAAAAGTGAATAAAAAAGCCAACCCAAGGAAAACCTTTTTTTTGCTTTCTTGCTTAGAGCGTCGTATAAACATGAAAACTTATGTAGTTTTTTGCGAGGAACATTATGGTGCAATTAAAAATCGATTTGCTCTAAGATTGCCAGAGATAGAGAATTAAGCGTCAACAATGAAGACCTAAAAGTGGACGAAATGGCCGTAGCTTCTTTAATACTGAAGCAATTCAACTGATTCTTGTTCCATCGTTTCCGGCAGGAAAAGTTATCCTAGTAACTGAGCTTTCACCTAGGCGAACCGACTCTTAAATGAATTTCCTGCTCTAGTTAAAAGAAATCCTTCCAGACATTTCGTATTGTAATTGGATTTTTGACAATACTTGTTTTTCATAACCCACTTTCATGTCTCTAACAGAAAACTGTTTTCTCCTATTAGTTCTAGTATTGTTTTTTCAAAATTTATCTTTGTACGCTAAAAGTGAATAAAAAAGCCAACCCAAGGAAAACCTTTTTTTTGCTTTCTTGCTTAGAGCGTCGTATAAACATGAAAACTTATGTAGTTTTTTGCGAGGAACATTATGGTGCAATTAAAAATCGATTTGCTCTAAGATTGCCAGAGATAGAGAATTAAGCGTCAACAATGAAGACCTAAAAGTGGACGAAATGGCCGTAGCTTCTTTAATACTGAAGCAATTCAACTGATTCTTGTTCCATCGTTTCCGGCAGGAAAAGTTATCCTAGTAACTGAGCTTTCACCTAGGCGAACCGACTCTTAAATGAATTTCCTGCTCTAGTTAAAAGAAATCCTTCCAGACATTTCGTATTGTAATTGGATTTTTGACAATACTTGTTTTTCATAACTCACTTTCATGTCTCTAACAGAAAACTGTTTTCTACTATTAGTTCTAGTATTGTTTTTTCGAAATTTATCTTTGTACGCTAAAAGTGAATAAAAAAGCCAACCCAAGGAAAACCTTTTTTTTTGCTTTCTTGCTTAGAGCGTCGTATAAACATGAAAACTTATGTAGTTTTTTGCGAGGAACATTATGGTGCAATTAAAAATCGATTTGCTCTAAGATTGCCAGAGATAGAGAATTAAGCGTCAACAATGAAGACCTAAAAGTGGACGAAATGGCCGTAGCTTCTTTAATACTGAAGCAATTCAACTGATTCTTGTTCCATCGTTTCCGGCAGGAAAAGTTATCCTAGTAACTGAGCTTTCACCTAGGCGAACCGACTCTTAAATGAATTTCCTGCTCTAGTTAAAAGAAATCCTTCCAGACATTTCGTATTGTAATTGGATTTTTGACAATACTTGTTTTTCATAACCCACTTTCATGTCTCTAACAGAAAACTGTTTTCTCCTATTAGTTCTAGTATTGTTTTTTCAAAATTTATCTTTGTACGCTAAAAGTGAATAAAAAAGCCAACCCAAGGAAAACCTTTTTTTTGCTTTCTTGCTTAGAGCGTCGTATAAACATGAAAACTTATGTAGTTTTTTGCGAGGAACATGATGGTGCAATTAAAAATCGATTTGCTCTAAGATTGCCAGAGATAGAGAATTAAGCGTCAACAATGAAGACCTAAAAGTGGACGAAATGGCCGTAGCTTCTTTAATACTGAAGCAATTCAACTGATTCTTGTTCCATCGTTTCCGGCAGGAAAAGTTATCCTAGTAACTGAGCTTTCACCTAGGCGAACCGACTCTTAAATGAATTTCCTGCTCTAGTTAAAAGAAATCCTTCCAGACATTTCGTATTGTAATTGGATTTTTGACAATACTTGTTTTTCATAACCCACTTTCATGTCTCTAACAGAAAACTGTTTTCTCCTATTAGTTCTAGTATTGTTTTTTCAAAATTTATCTTTGTACGCTAAAAGTGAATAAAAAAGTCAACCCAAGGAAAACCTTTTTTTTGCTTTCTTGCTTAGAGCGTCGTATAAACATGAAAACTTATGTAGTTTTTTGCGAGGAACATTATGGTGCAATTAAAAATCGATTTGCTCTAAGATTGCCAGAGATAGAGAATTAAGCGTCAACAATGAAGACCTAAAAGTGGACGAAATGGCCGTAGCTTCTTTAATACTGAAGCAATTCAACTGATTCTTGTTCCATCGTTTCCGGCAGGAAAAGTTATCCTAGTAACTGAGCTTTCACCTAGGCGAACCGACTCTTAAATGAATTTCCTGCTCTAGTTAAAAGAAATCCTTCCAGACATTTCGTATTGTAATTGGATTTTTGACAATACTTGTTTTTCATAACCCACTTTCATGTCTCTAACAGAAAACTGTTTTCTCCTATTAGTTCTAGTATTGTTTTTTCAAAATTTATCTTTGTACGCTAAAAGTGAATAAAAAAGCCAACCCAAGGAAAACCTTTTTTTTGCTTTCTTGCTTAGAGCGTCGTATAAACATGAAAACTTATGTAGTTTTTTGCGAGGAACATTATGGTGCAATTAAAAATCGATTTGCTCTAAGATTGCCAGAGATAGAGAATTAAGCGTCAACAATGAAGACCTAAAAGTGGACGAAATGGCCGTAGCTTCTTTAATACTGAAGCAATTCAACTGATTCTTGTTCCATCGTTTCCGGCAGGAAAAGTTATCCTAGTAACTGAGCTTTCACCTAGGCGAACCGACTCTTAAATGAATTTCCTGCTCTAGTTAAAAGAAATCCTTCCAGACATTTCGTATTGTAATTGGATTTTTGACAATACTTGTTTTTCATAACCCACTTTCATGTCTCTAACAGAAAACTGTTTTCTCCTATTAGTTCTAGTATTGTTTTTTCAAAATTTATCTTTGTACGCTAAAAGTGAATAAAAAAGCCAACCCAAGGAAAACCTTTTTTTTGCTTTCTTGCTTAGAGCGTCGTATAAACATGAAAACTTATGTAGTTTTTTGCGAGGAACATTATGGTGCAATTAAAAATCGATTTGCTCTAAGATTGCCAGAGATAGAGAATTAAGCGTCAACAATGAAGACCTAAAAGTGGACGAAATGGCCGTAGCTTCTTTAATACTGAAGCAATTCAACTGATTCTTGTTCCATCGTTTCCGGCAGGAAAAGTTATCCTAGTAACTGAGCTTTCACCTAGGCGAACCGACTCTTAAATGAATTTCCTGCTCTAGTTAAAAGAAATCCTTCCAGACATTTCGTATTGTAATTGGATTTTTGACAATACTTGTTTTTCATAACCCACTTTCATGTCTCTAACAGAAAACTGTTTTCTCCTATTAGTTCTAGTATTGTTTTTTCAAAATTTATCTTTGTACGCTAAAAGTGAATAAAAAAGCCAACCCAAGGAAAACCTTTTTTTTGCTTTCTTGCTTAGAGCGTCGTATAAACATGAAAACTTATGTAGTTTTTTGCGAGGAACATTATGGTGCAATTAAAAATCGATTTGCTCTAAGATTGCCAGAGATAGAGAATTAAGCGTCAACAATGAAGACCTAAAAGTGGACGAAATGGCCGTAGCTTCTTTAATACTGAAGCAATTCAACTGATTCTTGTTCCATCGTTTCCGGCAGGAAAAGTTATCCTAGTAACTGAGCTTTCACCTAGGCGAACCGACTCTTAAATGAATTTCCTGCTCTAGTTAAAAGAAATCCTTCCAGACATTTCGTATTGTAATTGGATTTTTGACAATACTTGTTTTTCATAACCCACTTTCATGTCTCTAACAGAAAACTGTTTTCTCCTATTAGTTCTAGTATTGTTTTTTCAAAATTTATCTTTGTACGCTAAAAGTGAATAAAAAAGCCAACCCAAGGAAAACCTTTTTTTTGCTTTCTTGCTTAGAGCGTCGTATAAACATGAAAACTTATGTAGTTTTTTGCGAGGAACATTATGGTGCAATTAAAAATCGATTTGCTCTAAGATTGCCAGAGATAGAGAATTAAGCGTCAACAATGAAGACCTAAAAGTGGACGAAATGGCCGTAGCTTCTTTAATACTGAAGCAATTCAACTGATTCTTGTTCCATCGTTTCCGGCAGGAAAAGTTATCCTAGTAACTGAGCTTTCACCTAGGCGAACCGACTCTTAAATGAATTTCCTGCTCTAGTTAAAAGAAATCCTTCCAGACATTTCGTATTGTAATTGGATTTTTGACAATACTTGTTTTTCATAACCCACTTTCATGTCTCTAACAGAAAACTGTTTTCTCCTATTAGTTCTAGTATTGTTTTTTCAAACTTTATCTTTGTACGCTAAAAGTGAATAAAAAAGCCAACCCAAGGAAAACCTTTTTTTTGCTTTCTTGCTTAGAGCGTCGTATAAACATGAAAACTTATGTAGTTTTTTGCGAGGAACATTATGGTGCAATTAAAAATCGATTTGCTCTAAGATTGCCAGAGATAGAGAATTAAGCGTCAACAATGAAGACCTAAAAGTGGACGAAATGGCCGTAGCTTCTTTAATACTGAAGCAATTCAACTGATTCTTGTTCCATCGTTTCCGGCAGGAAAAGTTATCCTAGTAACTGAGCTTTCACCTAGGCGAACCGACTCTTAAATGAATTTCCTGCTCTAGTTAAAAGAAATCCTTCCAGACATTTCGTATTGTAATTGGATTTTTGACAATACTTGTTTTTCATAACTCACTTTCATGTCTCTAACAGAAAACTGTTTTCTCCTATTAGTTCTAGTATTGTTTTTTCAAAATTTATCTTTGTACGCTAAAAGTGAATAAAAAAGCCAACCCAAGGAAAACCTTTTTTTTGCTTTCTAGCTTAGAGCGTCGTATAAACATGGAAACTTATGTAGTTTTTTGCGAGGAACATTATGGTGCAATTAAAAATCGATTTGCTCTAAGATTGCCAGAGATAGAGAATTAAGCGTCAACAATGAAGACCTAAAAGTGGACGAAATGGCCGTAGCTTCTTTAATACTGAAGCAATTCAACTGATTCTTGTTCCATCGTTTCCGGCAGGAAAAGTTATCCTAGTAACTGAGCTTTCACCTAGGCGAACCGACTCTTAAATGAATTTCCTGCTCCAGTTAAAAGAAATCCTTCCAGACATTTCGTATTGTAATTGGATTTTTGACAATACTTGTTTTTCATAACCCACTTTCATGTCTCTAACAGAAAACTGTTTTCTCCTATTAGTTCTAGTATTGTTTTTTCAAAATTTATCTTTGTACGCTAAAAGTGAATAAAAAAGCCAACCCAAGGAAAACCTTTTTTTTGCTTTCTTGCTTAGAGCGTCGTATAAACATGAAAACTTATGTAGTTTTTTGCGAGGAACATTATGGTGCAATTAAAAATCGATTTGCTCTAAGATTGCCAGAGATAGAGAATTAAGCGTCAACAATGAAGACCTAAAAGTGGACGAAATGGCCGTAGCTTCTTTAATACTGAAGCAATTCAACTGATTCTTGTTCCATCGTTTCCGGCAGGAAAAGTTATCCTAGTAACTGAGCTTTCACCTAGGCGAACCGACTCTTAAATGAATTTCTTGCTTTAGTTAAAAGAAATGCTTGCATACGTTTTGTATTATAATAATTTGTCTAGCAACCAAATTACGGAAGTTGATTACTTATTCGTAGCTAAAGTAAACCGATTTAAATTATAATTTTTCGCATACAACCGATCTACCCTGAGCAGTGTACGTCGGGTTTTTAGCGGTAACAGTACAAATGGTCACGCGAAGACGGCGTGTTAAACATGTGATTACTATATCTTTTCGATAAACAGAAAATAGCCTCGATGATTTCATGTTAATCGATTGCCGCTCGTTTCAAACGGTAGGTGTATAAAAAATTATATTTTAAAAATGAAGGTTTGAATGATTAATTCTCAACTTTTTCATTATCTATGACAATACTTTGTTTTTCATAATCTCAGTTGCATGTCTCCAACAGGAAACTGTTTTCTCCTATTATCTCTATTGTTTTTTCAAAATTTATCTTTGTACGCTCGCTATGCAACCTCGTCTTAAGACATTTTTTTAGGTATTTCAACCGTTTTCCTTCTGTGTAAAATTTTAAAAAAATTGACCTCAGCACACTTTATGAGAATGTCGATTCTGATTTTAACATAAATCGAAAAAAAAAATTTTAAAAAATTTGACCTGACCACACTTTATGTGGATTCTGATTTTAACATAAATCGGAAAAAAAATTTAAAAAAAATTTAAAAAAAATTGACCTCAGCACACTTTATGAAAATGGTTTTACTTAGGAAAACTGACTTTTACGATTCAACCCTTGTTGTAGTCATTTGAAAACAAAAAAATGAAAATTTTTTTTCCTTTATGAAAATGTAGATCCTAACATAAGTTAAAAAAAAAAAGACCTGAGCACTTTATGAATATGTGCACTGCATGTGTTTACCTAGGATAACCGGCTCTTAAGATTCAACGCTTGTTGTAATCATTTGAAAACAAAAAATTTTAGCTGAGCATACTTTATGAAAATGTGGATTCTAACATAACTCGGAAAAAAAAAATTAGTTGTTTTTTTAATTTAATCATTACTTAAAATTAGTATTTTGAGATAGCTAAACCGTTTTCTTTATTTTTTTTTGTAATCATTGAGTTTGTACTAATCCTAGTTTAAAAAATACGCTACTAAAAATAAAATGTGACGGATTCAGGTGTTTTCCCAATACATTTTGTTGATGTCAAAAACATCTTTTGTTCCCAGCGCTTCCTTGATGATATTGTTAATGGTTTACTCTCATAATTTTATCATACATTTTTAAAACTTTAGAACTGATTATTTCGAAAACTTTCCTATTCAAGATCATACGAATTTGATATTTTTGTACCCAGAAAACTGTGCTGAATCCAAATTCGTGAAAAAAAAATGCGAGGTGCCATTTCAAAAAATTGTCGATGACGTCATAGTGCGAAAACAAAAGACGATCGTAAAATTATGAATATTAAAAAAGATGCAGTTTTAAAAATTAAAGTTGACGGGTCCGAGGATTGTTTGTGAAAAGTCTTCTAAAATGTTTCATCGATTTTATTCCTTACTTTACGAAAGCACTGTATATTCATTTTAAATGTTTGACATGCTTGATTCGAATATCTATTAGAATTTTTGTCACGGAAAGAAATTACATTTTCCTTCAATTTCGTAAGATTCGATCAACGGAAAAATATTGTAACCAACTTTTGCGTTAATCGGCGATTAATAATCTCAACAATATTAACTGTCTCGATTATTAATCGCTCTCATTAACGCACTTGTTGGTTAAATAACTATTAACGTCTGGCCATTACAATTTAATAACACATAACCTAAAGTAAATTGACGTGTAGAGTATGCTTGATTGCAAAACATTAACTGAGTGACAAAAATTGTTTTTTTTGTTCAATGTTAAAGTAAAAGCCCGGTATGGTAACCTAAACAATTTTGTACCGAATTTAAACAGAAGAAAATTGTGGATTTTGACGGAAAAAAATCGATTACTTTTTCAATTTACACTAAACTTGTTATTTTGAGTTGTGCCACTCTTGCAGCCGAGGTGCGAAATAGTATGCGGACAAAAGTTAGTCATTTAATCCCGAGGGTGGAAGTTCATTGCCTGAACAAACTTAATTTGATCTACAAAAGGTCATAAAGCAGAGGGATTCAATTTATTATATCACTCTGATCAAAAATTAAACTTATTTCACTCCTTGAGATTAAATATGCCACTTCAGTCGTCGGAGAACAGAGATAAAATCACAATTTAATCCCGGAAAGGGATAAAATTTGTTATATCCCTCTAATAATTATTATATCACTCTAATCAGTGATTAACTGTTAGAATTAAATTTTATTATTACTTACACTTTTCATTTTTTCCTTATATCCACACAAAATTTTATTAAATTATACACTTTATATTATAAAGTGTGTCACACAATTTAAACAAAATACATATTATTAAAAACAGTTTAAAAACACATTTTAAAAAACCATAATCATTTCAGTTTCAGCAATCATCGCATACTAATCCTAATTTCACGTCGAACATTTAAAAAACTTTTTATGGAATTCGTTTTATTTTTTGCCTTGAAGTTATTTAACCTTGCATAACAACTTAAAAATTGCATCATTATTTGTGTAAATCTGCTCATTTAATATTATTTAATTCGTTTTGTTTTAATACCGCGTCTTTATGTTAAAATTTAACATACAATGTTCAATTTAAAAAAAAATAAAATTTTGTTCTCAGTCAAGTCAAGTCCCGCCAAGCTTTTCTGTGCGGCCCGAAACGCTATTATTAGGAAGGTACTTAGGGTTTCTTAAGTATTTTAAAATCTTGAGCGAGGATGCGCGAGAACATTCATCGGTAGGTACGAACTTAATCCCCCAACCTCCCCAATCCAGGCGTTCCCGGCCACTCGCTAGCATGGTAATGTTTTTAGTTTTTGTTCGTTAAATTTGATTAGTGTTTAGTTAAGTAAATGTTACATTATCTGTGCATAATGGCAGGCGCGTCTTCAGCATCAAAACGAAAAATAAGTGATGAAAATAGAGTGTTTCAAGACAATTGGGAAAAAGATTACTTATTTTGTTGTTGCAAATAAACTTCTTTCGGCAACATGTTTAATTTGAAAGTGAAAGTAACATATTAAAAAAATATAACATTGTTCGTCATTACACCACAAAACATAAATCATTTAATGACACTTTTCCTCCCGGCTCTTTAATAAGATGTCAAAAGTTCACTTTTTTCGAGAAATCATTGCAACAGGAACAAAATGTAATGTCAGTGGCTGCAGCTCTCTGATTCTCTGATTCGTTAGACGAATTGAAGATATAGCCAAACATCTTTTTGATCGCATCATAGAAGATCTGAAAAATTGAACATTATTTAGTTTGGCTTTTGATTCTAGCACCGATATTTCAGCAACATCACAATGTTCAGTTTTTGTTAAATACTGCTACAGATAAGGTTTCAGTGACGTCAAAAGTACGATTTACACTGTACAACTTTCTATTTGTATTTGCATAATGCAACCATCTTTTTTTTTACCTAGGAAAACCGACTCTTAAGAGTCCACCCTTCATTTTGTATAGAACCTTTTTGTGGAGAATGTGATAGTAAACAAATTTTGTAATAACTGAAATTCACGTAAAACCAATATTTCACGAGATATTTGAGAAAAACTGATTTTCGCAGCCTTCGACCTTCAATAATTTCTATGGCGGCACGATTTTTCAACGGACTTTTTACACAGTGTTTCTTATAGCGATGCAAAGAAAATCGCGTAGGAAAATCTTCACTTGGAATTTTTTAGAAGATGAATACTAAAATGACTGGACTATAAACAATTTGAAACTATGAAATTTTAATCCAAAACATTTTAAACTAAAGAGGATGGGAATCCTTGTTCTAGAACATAATGTTTCATTACATTTATGGTTTTTAAATTATTATGTTTCGAAACAAAGAATTCAAATTTTTATTTCGAACGATCGTTCAAATTTCCTTGCTTCACCCAATTGGATCATCAATGATATTTGTTCCGTGTCTGACGTCATATGCGCAAACTTCAACGAAATAAGGTTTAGTTTGTAGCACACCATATAATACTCCCACGACGATTTTTTCTAATAAAAAAATTTGAATAAAAAAATTTTAAAAATCTGAATAAATCCGAAACAACACCTAATTGTTCTAATAAATCGAAAATGAGAATAAATAAAGTTCAAAATTTGAAAAGTGAATTTAAAATTTTTGAATAAATAAATAAAAAATGTGAACAAATGAAGTCTAAATTTTGAATAAGTAAAAGATAAACAATTTCTCTAATAAATAAAAAAAAAAATTATTCGGTTAAAAATCAAATTGATGTTAACAAAATTTTTCCAGATATTGCTTCACACATTTTAGATCAGGATCCTATTAATACTCATTTGCTACAACTACTAAATTTAATTTTAAAATTTTATTTCACTAAAAAATGTTTCTTTAAATCAAGCAAAAGATCGAATTAGGCAGAAATACTCTAAACTTATACTGTTTAAAAACCAATAATTTTCCAACTTCTTCTCGGTATATCAATGACTTTTCGCCAAAGTATCACAAGTGACTTTTGCTGAAAATTAAGTTTTCTGACTTTGTTAAACAGCAAACCAATTAGAATCGCTTGCCAAAGTATCCTAAGTTGTTTAATAATTGATTATTGAGAAAACAGTTTTTATTTATATCGTAAGTTCACATAGTCTATTTAAGTATCCGTTATAACATTGCAAGTTATCTGCTGCTGTAAATTTTTAGGTTTTATGGCTTCCGATAGTTTGGCAAAAAGCCATCAATATATTCTTTATTTGTACATTGTGATTCCAATGTTTCATAATTTCCTGCAGAAGCAGATGCTGAGTAATGCAGTTACTATCAATTTTTATTTGTAGAAAATTTAGAGTTTACTGTTTCTATATCAAATCTATCAACGACAAAATTGTTTTGTCGTATTTATTAGTGAAAAATATTTTTAGTTCTTATCTTTTCATTAAGGATAATAAAATGTAAAGCAGTGTTGCCTACATTATCAGATTAGCAATTTCTTTGGAAGCAGATCTTGCAGGTTAATGTAAAATATTAGCCCCTACTCGTCAGATCAATTCTATTCGAACGGACCAGCTCGATCATTTTATTAGGACCAGATTCTTCAAGGTAGTTTCAACATTCTTCTTGAAATTTCACCTTTTTCAAAAAAAGTTGAAATTTCCGCATTTTTTTGAAAAAAGTTAAAATTTCACCTTCTTTGAAAAAACTTGTAATTTCACGATTTTTAAAACACTTGAAATTTATTTAAAAAACTTGAAATTTCTCTTTTCAAAAACTCGAAATTTCAATTTATGTTTGCGGAAAAAAATACGAGTTTCGAAAAACTTGAAATTTCACCACTTTTCTTGAAATTTCTCCTTTTTAAAAAACTAGAAATTTCAATTTTTTTTTTAAAGTTGAAATTGGTCTTCCAAAGGTGGTTCTTTTGCCTACATGGCGATTTTATTTTGAAACCTTTCAGATGTGTTTACGAAAAAAAAATCAGAGTTTCGAAAAACTTGAAATTTCAACATTTTTCTTGAAATTTCCCCCTTTTAAAAAACTCGGAATTTCAATTTTTTTTTAAAAAAGTTGAAATTGGTCTTCCAAAGGTGGTTCTTTTGCCTACATAAAGATTTTATTTTGAAACCTTCCGGATGTGTTTATGAAAAAAAATCCGAGTTTCGAAAAATGTTGAAATTTCAACTTTTTTAAAAAGGTGAAATTTCTAGAAAAATGTTGAAATTTCAAGTTGTTTTAAAAACTTGACATTTCTAGAAAAATGTTGAAATTTCAACTTTTTTAAAAAGGTGAAATTTCAAGAAAGCTGTTGAAATTTCGAGTTTTTTTTAAAAAGTTGAAAATGGTCTTCCAAAGGTGATTGATTCTTTTGCCTACATAAAGATTTTATTTTGAAACCTTTCGGATGTGTTTATGAAAAAAATCCGAGTTTCGAAAAACTTGAAATTTCAACATTTTTCTTGAAATTTCACCTTTTGAAAAAACTTGACATTTCTAGAAAAATGTTGAAATTTCAACTTTTTTAAAAAGGTGAAATTTCAAGAAAACTGTTGAAATTTCGAGTTTTTTTTTAAAAGTTGAAAATGGTCTTCCAAAGGTGATTGATTCTTTTGCCTACATAAAGATTTTATTTTGAAACCTTTCGGATGTGTTTATGAAAAAATTCCGAGTTTCGAAAAACTTGAAATTTCAGCATTTTTCTTAAAAAGCTTGACATTTCTAGAAAAATGTTGAAATTTAAACTTTTTTAAAAAGATGAAATTTCTAGAAAACTGTTGAAATTTCGAGTTTTCTTTAAAAATACCGAGAAACTTTTGAAAAACTTTGACTTGAAATGTTACAAGCATTTGACAAAACCATTCGAATTCTGATCTAACATGGCTACATCTATAGAGCGCTGTTTTTATACTTCAAATTGTAAGCGCCCTCTCAAATCAGTTTCAAATAGTTCAAATTTTAAATGAACCACGATCAGACATCTTCAAAAACTCAAATTTAAAAAGAAAATTTGAAATAACAACTGCAAAAATTGTTTTCTTCTGAATAGTTGCATACTTTTAAGAACTAATATGCAGTGTATTAATATGAAATAATATTTCTATCTAACCAGTTTTGTTTTTATTTAATCAAGACTGAATGGAGCTAGCTGGAAATTAAATCGAGTTGTAGAAAGCGCTATTTTTGGTAAATGTAAAAATTTCCACTTGCAATCAATAAAATAATTTTCATAAAAGTTTTTGCTTGTGCATTATTATTAGCATCTTAATTATACCAGGAATCAGTTCTTGGTGAATAGAAAATGAGATTTGGAAACCTTAATTATATTTGTCATGATTTAATTTATAAACGTCAAGGAATACTACTGCATGCTAAAATGCACTACTAATGCATCACTAATTTAAAATTACAAATTATAAAATTCAAGGAATACTACTATGAATATACTACATACTAAAATACTTACAAGTTAATCATTTTTTCAAGCTTGGGATGAATCTTGGTTTTGAAAATATCCTTTTGCCGCCTCTTATAATTTGAAGCCCATTTGTGACCGCAGGCAGGTTCCAACGCATTACTGGCAGATCTCACTTCTTTTTGGCAAATTTCAAGACGTTACTTCCTGCAAGATGAAAATTCAATTTTTACCTTCTCATTGTATATTTCCATGTAGTTAACTTCCACCTTGTATGTAAGTTTGTAACTTTTTTGCTTTGCAATGAGATCAAATAATATATCGCAGAGTCTTGGTATTGTGCCCTTTTTGTCCTGCGTGCCCATCATCGTATAGGATTTACCTGAACCTGAAAAAAAATTAACAAACTAATTAAATCAATCTGAATAACTGGAACATAAAATTTTACAATTCTTTATTCTTCATTGCGTCCTTCATATGATCATAAATGCCCACTCATTGTTAAATCGTCTCGCTCTAATTTCATTAATAATTCAAATAATTTGTCAGCTTCCATCTATGACCCACCATTGTACCCTATCAAAATATTAACAAATTATTCAGTCAATCATAAAATTAAGATAGTAAACTTAAATGAATAGAGTCGAATTAAGGGACCGTCTAACAGTTTTGAGTTAGGAAAACTTCAAAATACAGAAACCCCAGCGAAACATTATTTGTATATTATTAAACTGTTATTATATTGAATACATGCAGAACAAAAAAAAAGCCAGATCTAATAATGCTTTTACTATACACAGTACCGAAAAGTGTGATTTTTTGTTTCTTATCAGAATTTGAATTATAAATGCAATTCTAGCTTAACATTAGATTATTGGTTTGAGCTGATTTTAAGACATTTTTTAAAATATGATAAAAATGTGCTTGATAAGGTGTTTAAAAAGTTATCTGGAGAAAATAAGGAAAATTTTATAGAAGTAAAGAAAACCTGGAGTTATCGAAGTTTCACTTCATTTGCTTTGACATACAAAAAGATAAAAAAAGATCAGAATTAAAATGAGACGTAAAAGAAAAAAGATTTTCTAATGTGCTATATTAAAACTTTTTAAACACTTGAGTGCAATTATTCAAAACTGACTAAAAAATGAAAGAATACTTACTCGACTAAAGAGATGGCTGTTGCAGAGTCTTGATTCAACCAAAAAAACACAATCTTTTTGGAGCAGTCACTAGAATAGCTACATAAAATAAAATAATTAGATTCAAAATTTTTGTTTAGTAATTAAAACTCTTACCAAATTTTTTTCGAGCTTTTCAGACCATACCGATTAATAGCTCTATTAATGTTGCTTACAATGTGCACTGAAAATTCACGATTTCCTGTGTTTGTTTTGCTAATGCTCATGTAGGACATATGATAACAGCTCTAAATCCTTCTTTCTTTGGTCCTATTAAATCACTGATAATTGGTAACAAAAAAGCAGCTTAATTACCAGATCCTGTGACCGCACAAGCCAATATTTGTCGCCCCTGCAATAGTATAATGAATACAATTTACATTCACTACAGATTAGGAATCACATCAAATATTAATTAAATTATTTCTATCTCTAGTTAAACAGAGTTTGAAAGCATAAGTGATTTAGCAACAAATATTTTTATACAGATGTCAACATTCTTAAGTTGCAACCATATTCCTAATTTAATTTAATTGTAATACCTCTAACATTACTGGTAATGCTTGTTGTATTATAGTTGGTTAAACATATCCACATTTTTTAATATTTTCAATAAGATCAGCGTCAATATTAAATTCATCAAATGTTTCAACAGATTGGGGGGCATGACTTCCAACAACATTTAACCCAAGTTGATTTCGATACTGATTAACCTAAGAATACCAAAATTCAAATTCAAAATTCAAAATTTGAAAAGCTTTGTTTTAATGTTTGTTTCAGTAAATTTAAACGACCCAATCCATTACGGTTATGTGCTGGGTTCCGGCTTGTAAACATTACAGTCAACGAGTCACACTTACGTTGCGGTACGCATAGATGCAGAGAGCAGCCATGTGGTGGCAAATCACTTGGCCCCTCACACTCACTCACACACAGCATCATATGCATAGTACCTATAGCCTTACACATTTAAATTCACAGAAACTTTGATTAGGTAAGGCACAAGCCAGTAGTAATAACTTAGGTCGTTTAAATTTACTGAAACAAATATCTATGTAATACGACTTTGATCAGAAATTTACAACAAGCGGCAATTATGAGGTTATGTTACATTTAGTTAGAATAACACCCATATTTCAGTTATGATTACTCATTTTTCATGAATGAACGCTTCTATGGACCACATTTAGTGAATTCTTGCCGTTTTTGGTGTTTTTTCCCCTTAAAATATATCACTATTTCGCAAATTTCACGTGTTAAACTAAATTTGTTTTGATAACGCACCTTGACCTATGACAATAAAATGGCCGCGCCTACGTCACACTAATGTCCCGCATGTAACATGGGGGCAAGAAGCCAGTCTATATCGCGTTTAAAGTTGTGATTTTAAAGCACATGTGCGGCGAAAACTTGTTCGGTCAAAATCGCTTACGGAAAGGGAAGCCGACCGTTGTCGATTTTAAGGTATTTCTGGATTTGTTCTACTTACAGCCTTTATTTTTCAATATTTCTGAATTTTGTTTTTGCCAATGTAAACTACAGCATCTCTTCTACAATTTTAATTGACGTAATTCTAAAAAATTATTAATTTTCTATTTTAAAAAAAATTATTAACTTAAACGCTTAATACTCAACTTCACGAGAACGTACAAAAATATTAATCAATTCAAATTGTTGTGTAAGTCTTCAACAAAATGTTTGCCAAAGACAATTATTATCTGTGCATAATAAATAATAATAATATTTCCTTGTAATATTTTTTAGATGCCAAGCCGGTGTGTAGGCAGTCCCAGGGTGCAAATTGAATTACGATAGCACTTTGAAACAAAGTAAGGCGGTGAAAACATTTGCATTTCCGAAGGATGAATGAAAAAAGCAAATATGGATGCGAGCTATCCCCAAGGCTAATTGGAATCCCTCCCGTCATTCTGCAGTATGCATCAAACACTTTCACCAAACATGGAACAAGAATGTTTTGAATACTATCTAAGTAAGGTAAGTACATTTGTGAAAAAAAGCACAGAGTTTATTGAAGAAGAAGCGCTTCCAAAGCATAAAAATTTACTAGAGCTAATTGATACTCAATTAAATTTGTTATTATCTAAGCGAAAGACTATATAACGTTTGCATTTATGATTTTTTCACAGTCGCCAGTTGTATTTAATTATTTATCACACATATCAAAAAATCTTACATCCAGAGAATCGAATGTTTCATTATTACTTGATGAAATTTATGTAAATAAATGTCAAACTTTTAAAGCGCAAAAGATTGTTGTCTGTGCTGAAAATAATCCGGCGGAACTAGCCAAAACAGTACAAAGTTTTATGATAAGTTCCTGTTTTGGTCATTATAAAGAAATTGTAAAATTATGTTCATAATTTGTTTAAATACTTCAAATTTAATAATATGATTTATTTGCAACAATTTACATTTTTTTTAAAGGGACAGTTATACATATTGTGAAGGAATATTGAATTCTGAATTAAAAAGTCTTGATACATCAATACCATTGAATTAAATATCTGAAAATTACCAGCAATTTTTATTACAGTTAACTACAAAAATCAAGTAGGCAACGAAACAATTGATTATTATAATTGTTAATGCGGCAAAAACAGTTTCCAATGTTGTTTTCATTTTATTAAGCGATTCTTGCAAAAACGCGACGGTTTTATTAGACATTAAGAAAGTGATACCGGATGTTTTTCTTAATTTCAAATTCGAGCAAAACATAAGGCGTAACTTGACACATTGTTTTGTTTATTTATGTCTGGAAAATTAGGTTATGTATATAATTTGTTTAAATACTTCAAATTTAATAATATGATTTATTTGTAACAATTTACAATTTTTTTAAAGAGACAGTTATACATATTTTGAACGAATATTGAATTCTGAATTAAAAAGTCTTGATACATCAATACCATTGAATTAAATATCTGAAAATTACCAGCAATTTTTATTACAATTAACTAGAAAAATCAAGTAGGCAACGAAACAATTGATTATTTTAATTGTTAATGTGGCAAAAACAGTTTTCAATGTAATTTTCATTTTATCAAGTAATTCTTGGAAAAACGTGACGGTTTCATTAGACATTAAGAAAGTGATATCGGGTGTTTTTTCTTAGTTTCAAATTCTAGCAAAACGTAAGGTGTAACTTGGCACAATGCTTGGTTTATTTATGTCTGAAAAATTAGGTTATGTTTATAATTTGTTTAAATACTTCAAATTTAATAATATGATTTATTTGCAACAATTTACAATTTTTTAAAGGGACAGTTATACATATTTTGAAGGAATATTGAATTCTGAATTTAAAAGTCTTAATACATCAATACCATTGAATTAAATATCTGAAAGTTACAAGCAATTTTTATTGCAGTTGACTACCAAAATCAAATAGGCAACGAAACAATTGATTATTATAATTGTTAATGCGGCAAAAACAGTTGATTAAATCCGAATCGGAAATACAATGGGATGATTATTTAATTTTACAAATCCGCCAAAAATTCAAATAATTCTTTCTGACTTTCAATTTTTGGATTTCACTTTTCAGAAGTATGTTTTACATCCTCACCAAATTACAGGCTAAAATCCTTACCAGTTAATTGGTTATGATTTTTTTAACTCATTCTTGCTTGTGGGATCATCTATTATCAAAGTGACTAGTTTTAAAAATCCGCCAAAGATTCAAATAATTTTTTCTGGCCTTCAATTTTTGGATTTCAACTGAGTCAATGGTGCAACGACCTGATAAAATAAACAATTTCACCAAATGGTAATTCAGCTTGTTTAAAGCCCCCGTGCCGCGTTTTTCATAATTAGGCAAATGTTTTCTTTTAATTAAGAGATTATTTGAATAAGACAAGGTCATTTCTTTTTTGTTTTGCCAATAACTCAATTTACCAAAAAATGTACCGTACAACGGTATTCTTCAAAATGCAGGGAATGGGAAAGAAACCCGTCATATTGGCTTTCAAGTTGTATTACGTCATCGGGCGGGCGACGAGTTCGCCCGAGTGAACACACCTGCTTCGTCCTTGGGCAACAGAGCAAAATAAATGTCATTATTTAACATAAATACTGTACGATTTTGTCGAAGACAGTTAGTTAGATTAATTTTGCATAATTTTTAATTTGTTTTGAACAATTTTCAACAAAAAATCGCGTTTTTTTAAGTTTCTTGCTTGTAAAATTGAAACTAATGAAGCAATCTAATGATGTGAATACGCGAATTGTAGAGAATTAAATTACGATGAGAATTTGTCCGGACCTAAGTCGATAAAGTGTCATTTTCGAAACAAAATTGAAATATTTTTTTTTTATCGGACCTAAGTCGATAAAAATTCACGTAAAACCAATATTTCACGCGATAATTGAGAAAAACTGATTTTCGCAGCCTTCGACCTTAAATAATTTATTTGGCGGACACGATTTTTCAACGGACTTTTTACACAGTGTTTCTTATAGCGATGCAAAGAAAATCGCGAAGGAAAACCTTCACTTGGAATTTTTTAGAAAATGAATCTAAAATGACTGGACTATAAACAATTTGAACCTATGAAATTTTAATCCAAAACATTTTAAATTAAAGGGGACGATAGTCCTAAAAAGGATGGGAATCCTTGTTTTAGAACATAATGTTACATTACATTTATGTTTTTTAAATTATTATGTTTCGAAAGAAAGAATTCAAATTTTTATTTGGAACGACCGTTCAAATTTCTTTGCTTCGCCCCCCACTGATTAATGTTCGCTGTCTGACGTCATATGCGCAAACTTGAACGAAATAAGGTTTAGTTTGTAGCACACCATATAATACTCCCATCACGAATTCATCAAATAAAATTGAAAAATCGGGATAAATCCGAAACAACACCTAATTTTTCTAATAAATCGAAAATTAGAATAAATAAAGTTCAAAATTTGAATAAAGTGAATTTAAAAATTTTGAATAAATAAATAAAAAATGTGAGCAAATGAAGTCTAAAATTTGAATAAGTGAAAGATAAACAATTTTTCTAATAAATAAAATATTTGAATAAATTAAATATAAGAAATCTGAATAAATCCAAAATATTTCAATATCTCTAATAAGAAAAAAATAGTTAAAGCAAATCACAAATTCAATTTTTCTAATAAATAACAAAATAAAGTCTAAAATTTGAATAAGTCAAAACTACAATTTTTCTAATAAAAAATTTTAAAATCTGAATAAATCACAGATTCAACATAATTTGCCTGACAACTCAAAAATACGAACAAGCAAAAAGTCAACAACAAATTCACAACGTACCAAAGGCGAAGGAGATTTCTGAAATTCTCCGGCGGGATATGAACCGACTTGTGCTCTTGGTTCTTATTCGCCAGATTCCTAATCAAATTGTTTATGTTGTGCTTCCCGTGAGTATCGGTGTATCGGTGGTACTTGGGGTCGACGAACGATTTTATCACGGTCATGGCCTGATAGTGCAAAAAGAACAGCTCGAGCACCGTGTGGTTCTGGTGGCTCCACAACGTCAACAGCTTCTCGGTCGGGGAGTTCCCCCTCAAAATTTCGCACCGAAGCAACTAGAAAAATTCATTCAATTCTCGATTTTGTGTTTTGTGAGTTCTCACCTGGATGGTCGCTACATCGTATTGCATATGTTTCCCATTTGTCGTTTTGGTCGAGGATTCGACACAATTCTTTCCGTTCTGTGTGGGGCAACTGGTGGATGTACATAAAATGATTGTCGGTCATCTTAACCAATTTTGTTGGATTTTCCCCACAATTAACCATAAAAGCGAGGTTAGGTCGGAACTGAAAATACTATCCATTTCATGGGGTTTAATAACTTCAATTTAAATAGTAACTGCTAATTAATTAAATCTATTCATTTTTAATAATAGTAATTATAAAACAATAATAATAATCTTAACATTTACAACCAAACATACATAATGATATGATATGACGTCAGTGTCCGTTCAAGTAAGCGATTCTCGCCCTTATTGAATGGGTTCTATAAAAATGAAGCGAATCGGAAAGAAACCGGTCAAATTTGCGTTCAAGTTGTTCGTTAGTGAGACGACCAAGTGTGCGAGAGAGATTCAAATATCGGAAAAGTATTGAGCGATTTCTGAAGAAACGGTGCAACCGATTTTCAAATTCTAAAGTGTATATGTCTTAAAATATTGTTTGAATTTGCGCCAACGTTTTAGTTTTTTAATTTTTGTTTTAGTAAAAAAGATACTGTATTTTATATTGTTATTAAAAAAATTACAAAAAATCGGCCCAACGGTGACACCGGTTGACACCGATTTCTTAATGACAAAACTTTATTTATTTTTGAATGTTGTCAGATAATAACGGCCGAAATGGAAAAATGAATTTTTCTTTGACAATCGCATACACCGACAGTCCGCCGGGCTCTGTTATTTACAAAAGAGAGGTGGGACGTGCGGCGGTAAGACAAAAATAATATACTTTAATATTTTATTTCTTCAATATTTTTATGTGGTTCTCTATTATTTTTGGTAAGACCGCTTTTCCGAAACAAAATTATAACTTTGGAAACAATGTAGCGCCCGTCTTAGAGACGGTGAGTTTTTATAGTTGAATTATTGAAAAACATTATTTTATGTTAGAATCTAAATTTATATATTGGAACTGCGCTCTTTCTCTACAATAAAACACAACTATATTTAATATGCATTATTTTTATTAAATTTAACAATTTAATTTAAATTTGATATGAAAATTGTCACCTTTTTGTAACATCTCTAAAAAAAATACAAATCATTATTACACCTTCTTTCCAAACTATGTTTGGAGATAAGTTTTAACATAATAAGCTTTAACCCGTAACTGGTGAGGTGGAACTTTTGTCACATAACGGGTGAGCTGGATGGAGTCACACAGGCTCCTTTTTTAATCTCAAATATTGAAAGTCGAAATCGTGTATTGAACCAAATTTGGTACATTTTAGGAATAAAAGACATTATAAATTTATAGTAAAAATTTAATTTCATCCTCAAAAATAGTTTTGTAGTTTGCAGAAAAAAAAAATACAAAATGGTGCAAGTTAATTAAATTCTGGTAGACCTTTGGTATTTAATTCACTGAATAAAAACTATTTTGTTCTTTGGAAAGTACTATATCATTGTGAAATAAAAGAATGTTGATGAATAATTATTACAAAGAAATAGACAAATGTATCTGTTAACGACTTTTTATATTATCAAGTCACTTTCTTATCTTTTTTTTGTATCCAAAGTGATATGTTTAGTTTTTGTTAGAATAATAAATATTGCATAATTTTCTGCCATTGAGTGCAGTCGAAAGTTCATTGAGTAACCTTTTATTTTCGAATATTTATATACAGTCCACTATATTTTAGTTCTTCTACTTTAACATCTCGATTTGCCATTGAGTGCAATAGAAGACAAAAACATTTGGTCCAAACAGTATCTATTGATAAAAATTCTGGCATGGTGTAAACTTTGGGTAACGGCGCATTAGTTGTTTTACCTAACTTCTAAGAAAATGATAAGTTATCAATTATAATGTAATGAAAATAAAGTGAAATACTAAAAAAATATAGCAATACTAAAAAATTACGAAAAAAATGAAAATTTAATAAAAATTTAAAAAATAAAAATTAAAAAACTTATTGGTATAATAATACTTCTTGAATAATCTCTTTCTAAATTAAATTATATATAAAAACATAACAATACAAATAAACAATAATTCCTAAAAAGTGTGAACATAAAATAAACAACTATAAATTATAGAAAGTAAAAAACAAAATAGCATATAAGGAATAGGACATTATTCGTATCTTTGCAGACATTTCCTGCATATTTTATTATTATTATTGATAATGAAGTTACCCCATTATTGTAACTAGTAACAAATTTATAGCAGATTATCAACTAAAAAACTTTCATAATTGGTGAGGTGGAGTCTCAGAGACTCCGACTTGTAAAAAAAGGGTTTTACACTCAGAACGGCACTCTGTCGACTGTAGCACAATAAATAAAACGCACTTTGAGGAAGGTATATAAAAGGTCACGGGCGACAAATAAACAAATCGAAAGTAATGACGGTTTTAAAATTTCCAGGAGTCTCCCTGACTCCACCTCACCGGTTACGGGTTAATTATGTCAATAGACGAATTGTAGAGAATTAAATTACGAGAAGAATTTGACCGGACCTAAGTCGATAACGTGTCAATTTCAAAAAATAAATTTAAAAAAAAATTGAAAAAAAAATTGAAAAATCTGAATAAATCCGAAACACCTAATTTTACACCTTTCGAATCTCGTTCTCACTCAAAGGCTTGTTTGTATGCTCGATGTTCCTTTCGACTTAAACAATTGAAGAGTGCGCACAAAAAACGCTAAAAACATGTAAAAACAAAACTTTTTTTATTATTAAATCACATTTTTAATAAAGCAAGATGCCATCTACAAACTTATTGTGGCGAAATTTGAAACTTCCTTCTAGTATGGGCATTCGGCATGTGTCGTGCAGCGTTTTTCCACCAATAACTCAATTTACCAAAAAATGTACCGTGCAACGTTATTCTTCAAAATGAAGCGAATGGGAAAGAAACCCGTCATATTGGCGTTCAAGTTTTATGACGTCATCGGGATTTTAACCGAATGCGCCCGAGTGAACAACTGCTTCGTCCTTGGGCAACAGAGCAAAATAAATGTCATTATTTAACATAAATACTGTGTGCTTTTGTCGAAGACAGTTAGTAGATTAATTCTGCATAATTTTCAACACGAGAATCATAACTTTTAATTTGTTTTGAACAATTTTCAACAAAAAATCGCGTTTTTTTAAGTTTCTTGCTTGTAAAATTGAAACTAATGAAGCAATCTAATGATGTGAATACGCGAATTGTAGAGAATTAAATTACGCTGAGAATTTGTCCGGACCTAAGTCGATAAAGTGTCAATTTCGAAGAAAAAAAAACTTACAAATCCAAAGACACTGAAAGCTGAATTTTTATTATTTGAGGCAACGAATAAAAACGAATCAAAAACTTAGATTTGTTATTTGATGCCCTGAAAACTATAAAACCAAGCTCAGTAGCTAGCGAACGAGTATTCTCAATTTCAGGCAATATTGTGTCCAAAATAAGAACAAGACTTAGCCACCGTTCAGTGGATATTTTATGTTTTTTAAAATCCCATTTTCTTATGAGAAATTAAAATTAGTGAAAGAAATGTAAATATTAGTTGACATTTTTGTTTGAGTTTTCGTTATTTTCTGTAAGCAATGTGTAATCCTTAATTTTTTTTCTTCATATTTTGACTTTGATGTTTATTTCGTTTATTTGGTATTTTATATAAATTAACTGAAATATTTTTCCCTATGCTATTTTTGTTGACAAAAATTCGAAATCACGCTCGCGCAAATCTGCTTGTAAATCCAATTTTTAATGTTGACATTGTGATTGACGAATTTAGTGAATGGGCAAGAAACCCGTCAAGTTGTTTGATTAATTTGTGAATCAGTTTGAGACAGCTTGTTAAAATAAGGGAGTTATTTTGCCTATACGTTACACTAAAACCCCCATAAGAGAATAAAGTTGAATTTGGCCGTAAACCGCCATAAGTATCTGTGATTAACATACATCACAGATTTTTTAGGTTATATTTACCAAATGTCAGGTTGTAATGTTTATTACATTTATAATTAAAAAATTGTGATAATTAATCGAAAATTAACCGACTTTGCCTACGAAATTTATTAATGGATCCAATCGAGTTGTTTGTGGAGGTTTTTACAGGAATCTAACCTCAAACATGGATGAAATTCATCTGGAAATTTTTCAAAACGGATCCAACTATTCAACTTTCGTTGTAATTGCAACCGATTTAATCAAAACCGATTTTAAGAAGCAGAAGAAAATTATTCTTCTCCATATCGATGGTATTCAACTGCATTACATCATCCGGGAGTTGCATTTAAGCGGAGTGTATCGCGAAAACTTCATTTCTCATTATCAACATTAAGTTAGATTTGTTTTAATTCCTGCCAGGAGCGAACTCATCGATTATAATTGGTAATTTTGCAATTTGATTAGTCCCGAAACTGATTTTCTTCTTTTAGGAATTGCAGAATGGAACATTTAGTGAAGGAACGCTGCGAATTGGAGCACACCCTGTCCTGGCTGTCGACGCTCGGAGGGGCATTTTCCGCCCTGGGCGATTATTTCGCACACTGTGCCGAAATGGCCGGTAAAATTTCTGTCAATCAGTTAAAACTAGGTTTAAGGTTAGGCGACCCGAGCGTGGTCGCGCGTTGCAGGCGGTTCTTCAGCTTGAGCTTGATTCAAAGGCATTATTTTAAATTGGCGAAACGTGTCGTTTATAACGAGTATGTGTTAGTGAAAAGGGCGACTGTGATTGAATTTCCCATTCTCTCAAACGGCCGTTTTCAGTGCCTTCCTAATTTATTGTCTGAATGTTAGTGGAGCAATATCAGAGCTGCATTATTTTTGCCTTTTTTGCATATTGCGGAGTGAGACTCCGCAGCGACTATTGACATCGTAGGCAAATCTTTGTATACATTTTGACATTTTCGGTTTACAACAGCCCAAGGTAAATCTGTAATAATCATTTTCGATACAAGTTCACTGTCCAATAATTTTCAAAGTGTGTGGTTGCTTGCTTCAAGCACGAAGCCAAATTGTGTGGAAAAACTGCACAAAATGGCAGCGTACGTTTTTACATGTTAAAAAAAACATTAATTTATTGTAAATTTTGAAGTTGTTTGACAAATCGTCAAATTAATTTTGGTTTATTCAATATTCACTTTTTGGGGATATTGGGTTATAGATGTCGCAGACGGATTGTAGAATCAGCTACAATACAAACCGCTTAGTAGTGAGACTACACGGGTTCTGGGGCAGCCGCGAATTAAATTGATTCGCGGATTTGATTCTCGGATTGATCGACGCCATCTTTAATCCTTTAATCGAAGATGTAATTAGACCCCTTTAATCACAGATGTAATTACCCTAATTACCGCGTAATTGATCTGATTACAATTGATCTGATTGCACTAATTATAACCCTTTAATCACAAATGTAATTGTCCTAATTACCGCGCAATTGATTTGATTATAACCCTTTAATCAAAGGATTATTCTAATTACGATGTCAGGCGTCTGCACTCCTGCGCATCATCTATCTCCCTCCTACACATGGTTGAACACTCCATCTCTCTCATACACATTGCATAAGCGTACGGACAGGAATTTTCTTGTTTGGCGCCGCACAGCCGAGGCTGCTCCACCCCCGCGCACCATCCATCCCCCTCTTACACATGGTTGAACACGCCATCTCCCTCGCGCACACTGCATAATCGTACGAATAGGAATTTCCCCGCCAGGCATGTCTGACGTCACACTATTGAACTTCCCGCTCAAGTTGTGAAATTTTTAAGTGAAAAAAATGTTTTCGCCGTAAGTGAGTTTCGATCCCAAACCCACAAGTCGAAAATCGGACCCGTTCCACTGAGTCAGCTGGGGTCCTAGATAAAAGACGCAGAAAGCTGTTATATATACCGGGAGATTATCTTACAGGTATACATATCTCCTATGTTTACTTTAAAAAAAAACGCGTCAACGTATTGATAACTATAGGCAACCAACATTACACCACAAATCACAAGGTTATTATTTTTCATTGTGAAAGGTTATGTTCAAGTATCATGAATAGTATTATGAATAGAATCTAAAATCATTTGAATATCAAAATACTAACAATTTTAATAAAACTATTAAATGGGATAACTTCCCAAAATTTGAGAAGTTATTAACAGAAAGTACATAACAGAAAAAAATAAACAAATAGCGTCATAGCAAGTGTTCAAAATGTCCACCTTCTACTTCTAAACAATATCCTAGCCGATCTTGGAACGCACGCACGGCATTTCTGAGAATGTCAGGATTCAGTTCGTTACATTCAGTTCGTATACGATCTTTTAATTCATCTAGATTTAAAATTTGGATATTGCGGTAAATTTTTGATTTTAGGTAACCCCAAAGGAAATAGTCATTGGGTGATAAATCTGGAGATCGTGGTGCCCATGGTATGGGGCCGTACCGTCCTATCCAGTGTCCGGGAAACCTTTCGTTTAAACAATTTCTTATAACATTTGTGGAATGCGGAGGGGCTCCATCCATTTGAAACCATGGTTCGTTAATGTTTAAATTTTCTATTGCCGGAATGATGTTGTTTACCAACAGATCTAAAAATTTGGCCGAATTAAGGTTTCCATCAATAAAAAAAGGCCCGATAAGTGTAGCATTAACTATCCCTAACCACACATTCACCTTCTGCTGGTACTGATTGTGGGTAAAATTTTGAATATGGTGATTAGTGCGGGACCAATATCTAAGGAAAACGAAGGAACAAGGTTAACAGAATAAATTGGATAAATAAGAAATTATGATGCACACCGGAAATTTTGGGAATTGACCTCTCCATTTAATGTGAACGTTGCTTCATCGGTGAAAACTATCTTCGCTAAAATTTCATCATGTTCGTTTAACAAATTAAATAAAGTTTCACAAAAATTTGTTCTTTTTGTTTTATCCTCCTCAAATAACTCTTGATGATTGGAAAATTTATAAGATTTGTACTTAAATTCTTTTAGTGTTTTAAATATTGACGTTTTTGATACAACGAAATATTCAGCTACTTCTCGCAAGGATACCATCGGATATTGCTCAACGTAGCATAAAATATTTAATTTTAATTCTTCAGTCAACACATGATTGGTTTTAATCTTCTTTGTATGACCATTTACTATGCAGCCTTGTGAATTAAATTTTTTAACGATATTGTGCAGAGTTCTGATGCAAGGAATTGGTCTTTCAGGATATTTTATGGAAAATAAATCTCTCACGGTCCGCAAACTATTACCTTGCTGGTACCACATTAACAATTCAATTTTTTCGTCTTTGCTGTACATGATTATTACAGAAATTGCAATTTTATGTTAAAGTGACACTGAAAAATTAATTGACTTTTGTTGAAAGAGCCAACTTTTCAAATGTTGAGAATTTTGGTGTATACTTGGTTGCCTACAGATCGCAATAAAGCAATGCGTTGACTCGTTTTTTTTAAAAGTATACATAGGATATGTTTACTTTTAAGATAAGCTCCCGGTATATATAAGTGATATGAACACTTTGTGAAACAGGAATCTTTAAATGACTAGATAGATAGGTGGTGGTATTACAGGGAGCGTTTTGTGAAAGTAACGTGTTTGCGAGTTCGACCGACAGGCGTCGGATTGAACTTGATTACGCATGTGCAAAGTCCACATGTGTGCAAACAGCCATGGATTGGGCCTCTTTTCGTCCTAAACCACCGCGCAATATTGACGTATTACTCGTCAAAACGTGTTACAACCTGCAATCAACTATTTTTACCAAGCACATTCAAACTATGGATTTAACTAAGTTAAATAATGTTGCCATGTTGGTGAGTTATTTTCAAAAACATTATTATGCATATTTTTACAATTTTATTTCTGAATGTGTAGCATCAACTACCACTGCGAAAGTTGAGTCAACTCGAGGTCGGTGCGACATACCCGATAATCAAATTCCGCAAAGTGCAGACGAGATATGGTGTTAGAATAATGGCGGATTTAATGGATTGCGCGATATTCTTGCCGCCGCGGATGACTGAAATAATTGGAGGCGACGAAGCAATCCTAAATTCAACAAATGGGACCATCCATATGCGCTATATTGGCGGGGAATATAATCAAATTGAATTTTTTCCCATGCCATAGACAGTGCTATGATTTAAATGTAATATTGTTTAATGTCTAAATAAAAAATGTAAAATGATTTAAATAAAAAATGTATTGTGTAACTGTGTTGTTTATGCGTAATTTTTTACAAACTCAAACGCACCCAGAATTGCAAGCGGCTCCAAAACTCGGTCGAATTCTAATAAACGTGGTGTAATTTTTTCAACTATACATGCATGATGAAACTTTAAAATTAATTTTGCAACACCACGCCTAGTCTAATGAATAAAAATTTTTGAACGCATAAGCGCGGCGCCCACATCAAGACACCCATAGTGAGCAGCCAGCCAGGGGTGAGATTATTAGAATTCACCGGCCAAGTCTGGGGGTTATGTAAAAAACAAACTTTAATGCGCCTGCGATTTACAAGTTAAATAGAAATGTGCAAACTGCGTGTTATTTATACATAATTTTACAGGCTCAAACACGCTTTGAATTGCATGCGATGAAACTTTAAAATTAATTTTGGAACGCCCCAATCCAGTCTAATCAGCCAAGCTTCTAATTAAAACAGTCGAATTTCTGTATAGCGAATTTATATATTATATTCTCCAATTATTGAACTATGTTATATTAAAATTTCAACTATATTAAATCATCTAGAAAAAACTTTAAACACACATTCTAATGGCGCCACAGAACAATACACAGCTCAGACACCATGACAATTCACGGCAGACGTCTGCGATTTACAAGTTAAAATAAATTTATGGCTTCATATAACACAGCATGGTTCCGGGAACCAACCATCGTAAATGTTGAAAACCTTTAAAAGCAATTTAGCGAATCCAATGGCCAATTGTTGGCAAGAGTTTGCAACAATTCGCAGCAGATATTAATTTTAATGTGTTGACAGTCTACAAGTTAAAATGGATTTATTGGCGCGCGTTACACAGTTTTAGGGTCCGAAAACGCCTGTCTGTTTAAACATATCTATCTAAAACGCATGTAAAATCGTGCAGTAATCAACCATAACATCATCCAATGTGTAAAGTTGTGAAATTTTTAAGTGAAAAAATGTTTCGCCTGGGTCGGAGTTTGAACTTGAGCCCTCGAGTTGAAAACCAAAGCCCCTACCACAAAGCTAACGCAGCTCATACTTAAACATGTATTCATTTGATATAATAGGCGCACGATTTTTACAAGGGCGTGCACCCTTGTAAAAGCGGCTTACACCCCCCAACGTCCGCGCAGTAAAACCGACATCACGCGCATTCCTCAGCCACTTTGTCGCCATTGATCTCACAATATTGACGTATTATCGAGTGATTTTTCAAAAACGTAGTACAACAGTGTGTGCACCGATTGTTTTATTTATAAAACGCAGTACAACAGTGTTTGCTTCAACTGTACGTGAGTGTTTTTTGTTTCCAAAACTTAACTGCTGTGAACCAACGTGTTGCAACACCAGTCGGCCATTTTTTCGCATCCAATTTTACAGACGCTTTCGGTAAGGAAACTTTGCATTGCATTTCAATTTTTAATCTGTTTGGGTATGCATGTAGATAAAATGAATCCGAATCGCACGATGTCCGCCATTTTGCGGGAGGTTATAAATGTAATCACTCCTGATGATACTGCTAGAATCGAGTTCTTTTTGTCCGAGGCCCAAAAACATGTTCGAACTCTGTACACACTTATGCGAAATAGCCATGGCACCGTTGGTGAGAAGAACAGCATCATATCCGAAATCACCATGGTCAAGAGCGAAATGATGCGGTTGAAAATTTTACAACGACGCCTGGGCGGCGGCCACGTGCGCAATACGAAACGATCGGAGCGCGTCATGTGGTCTGATATAAATTCATCGTTCCAGAATCGAATTCGGACCGGCGCAGTGATGAATTTAACTCATGTAGACATTGATGCATTCCTATCAGACGCCATGATGCTAACAAAGGTGCGTGTTAAAAACGCAATCACAAAACACGGGAACATTAAAGTTAACACCGTGTTAGCGTCGGAATACAGTGTTAACACCAACGAAGGTGAAATGCGGGAAGTTAAAACATTTGCAACTAGGAATGTGGCGATCTGTGCAACAACTGATTTAACAGTCTGGTTTGAAGACAGTGTTGCAAACCCCACACGAAGGAAAATGGAAGAGTTCCAAGGACGCGGATCGGGCTGGACTTTGCGCCGAATCGTAAATTTAACTGTAAATATAAACAAATACAATCCAATGCGTGCTGGGTCATACCTTGATCTACCAGGACCGATCAAACAGAAGCACGCATGCATCAATGTTCAAAATGCAGACAACGAGTGTTTCAAGTGGGCACTGCTCTCGGCGCTACACCCAGTAGCTCACGGCAATACACCTCGCCGTGTTGGCAACTATACACGGTTTGCAAACGAGCTCAATTTCACAGGAATTGAGTTCCCCGTAATGCCGCGAGCGATACCAAAATTTGAACGTCAGAATGATGTGTCAATAAACGTATACATTCTGCATAAGAAGAAGGCGGCGTTTTCAGTCTCGCCCACACATATCACTATGAATAAGAAGGATGTCCACATCAATTTACTCCTCATCCAAAGTAGTTACATTGATGACGATCAAATTGAATGTGCCGATGATGATGATGAACCGCTAACATTCCATTATGTGTGGGTCAAAGACTTGTCAAGACTTGTCGGCAGTCAACTGTCAAAGGATAAAATGAAGAAATATATTTGTGATCGATGTCTGCACTATTTCAACACTGATGCAAAACTGGGCAGCCACCTTCTCGATTGCAGGCAGATTAATAAGTGCCGAGTTAATCTGCCTTCGAGCACAAACAACATTATCAAATTCAAAAACCAGAGCCACAAGGAACGGGTACCATTCATCGTATACGCTGATTTCGAGTGTATCTTGAAACGTGTGACCCCTGATCCGGTAAGTTTACATAAACGAATTGTAAATTGATTTTAATTATTTTTATTTTCTAGAATCAGGCTAATAAAACCAATGTGGTTCAAGTACACGAACCATTTAGCATTGGTTACTATATATCCTGCAGCTATGACGACTCAAGATCATACTATCGCAGTTATCGTGGTGTGGGGCCGGCTAAATGGTTTGCCACCGAACTAAGGCGGTTAGCCCAGGACTTGGAGTCTGCATACGAAACACCCGTTCCTATGACTCAACTCACGCCTGACCAACAACGTCAATTCATCGAAGCCACCACATGTCACATCTGTGAAAAGCCCCTCGGCGTCGAACGAGTACGAGACCACTGCCATTTCACCGGTAATTATCGAGGTGCTGCGCATAACGCCTGCAACCTAAATTATCAAGATTCGCGTGCAATCCCGGTTGTATTTCATAATCTGTGTGGGTACGACTCGCATTTCCTCATCAAGGATGTTGCTATGTGTTTCCCCGGACGCATCAACCTGTTACCTCAGAATAAAGAACGGTACATTTCATTTACTAAAAATATTGATGGGAGCGATATTTCCTTCAGATTTATCGACTCTTTTAAATTCATGTCCTCTTCTTTAGACAAGCTGGCATCTTATATGCCAGCTCTCAAAATTTTACCACAACAATTTCAAAATTTAACTGACACCGATTTATCTTTGCTGAGGCGGAAGGGTGTGTTCCCCTATGAGTTCTTAGATTGCTGGGAAAAGCTTGAGGCCCCCGAATTGCCTGAGAAGGCACAATTTTTCAGCAATCTAACAGGGAGCAATATAACCGACGCAGATTATGAACATGCCAAATCAGTATGGGTGCAATTCGGCATTACATCTTTGGGTGATTATTCGGATTTGTATCTGAAAACAGACGTGCTCTTGCTTGCAGATGTTTTCGAAAACTTTCGAAACAGCTGCTTGCAGTCATACCAACTTGACCCTGCACACTATTACACACTTCCGGGCTTCACCTGGAGTGCAATGTTAAAGTATACAGAGATCGAGTTGGAACTGCTTACAGATATCGATATGCTAATGTTTGTTGAACGTGGGATCAGAGGCGGCCTGAGTCAGTGCAGCAACCGTTATGCTCTCGCGAACAACAAACACATGCAAACGTTCAATCCGAATAATCCCTCAACGTACATAATGTATTTTGATGACAATAACTTATACGGTTGGGCCATGTCGCAACATCTCCCAACAGGTGGCTTCAAGTGGGCCGATCCTGCCGTCAGCTGGGATGTCCCTGATGACTCACCAATCGGCTACATTCTTGAAGTGGATTTAGCATATCCGGAGGAACTTCATGACGCGCACCAAGATCTGCCCCTGTGCCCGGAACAGGCAGCACCACCTGGATCGAAGGAGCACAAACTTCTCGCCACCCTGTCACCAAAATTGCGGTATGTGATTCACTATCGTAATTTACAACAGGCTGTGAAATGTGGCCTGCGCATCACGCAAATTCACCGCATCCTCAGTTTTAACCAGTCGCCATGGTTAAAGGGTTATATCGACCTTAACAGCAGCAAGCGTAAAGAAGCCCGCAATGAGTTTGAAAAGAATCTTTTCAAGCTCATGAATAATGCGGTGTTTGGAAAGACCATGGAAAACGTGCGCAAGCGTGTTGATGTAAAATTGGTTACGAAGTGGAGCGGCCGGTATGGCGCTGAAGCTCTAATATCCCGACCAAACTTCCACAGCCGTTCAATTTTCGCCGAGGATCTTGTTGCGATTCAGTTGACACAAACTGAGGTAATGATGAATAAGCCGACATACGTTGGGTTTTGTGTTCTGGATATATCCAAGACATGCGTATACGCCTTCCACTATGATTACATAGTGCGGGAGTTTTCCGGACGATGCAAACTGTTATACACTGATACTGACAGCCTTATCTATGAGCTGCGCACCCCAGATGTTTACGAGGTGATGCGGCGAGACATACACCTATTCGACACATCCGACTATCCTGTTGAAAATCAATTCAACATGCCCCAGGTCAACAAAAAGGTGGTTGGATTGATGAAGGATGAATGCAACGGGCAGATTGTAACCGAGTTTGTGGGACTGCGCAGTAAAATGTATTCTATGCGTGTGGAGGGTGCAGACCGTGTAAAAAAAGCCAAAGGGGTGAGTGGCGCTGTGGTTAGGAACACAATAACATTCGATGATTATGTCAAGTGTTTGCGCGAAAGTTCAACCGCCTGCCGAACGCAGCATCGCTTTAGATCTGTATGTCATGTTGTGCAAACGGTGAGAGAACTTAAATTGGCCCTTAGTCCCTATGACAATAAGCGCAGTCTGCAACAGAACACAACCGATACATTACCTTGGGGTCATTACAAACTGGCGCGAAATGACACTATGGATGTGGACTAAAGTGATGTGCATAATTTAAGTTTATTTTAATTATTTTTAAATCTATGTATGTATTTTATAAACTACTGATAATAAGTATTTTAAGATTGCACATATTATTTCAAGCTGTAAATATTATTTCTTTATTCTATAGGTGTTGTCAATATTACCATCATTTGTTTAAACACACAATTTACTTGCTTGATATTCTTATATGTAATTTTGATTGTGAAAACATAATTTCTTTTAATTTGCAAATTTTCAATAATTGAATTTATTTAAAATACATGCTTTTCCATACAAGTGTTTTATATTACATCAGTCCCAATCAAACCGTGAATTAAATGATTTATCGAATCCTAGCCCTCTGTTTGAAATTTGAAAATCGGATTTAAAGTTTATTCAACATTTTCTATTATAAGCTGTTGCTGCATTATTGAAAAATAAGTGTGTGTCGAAGTATGTTTTAAACTATGGGTTCAGACTTGAAATTTGAAACACGCAAAATTTTAAACAGATCTTAAATAGTGGAAAGCGCCCCATGAATGATTTAAATGAACATTTTATATTTCGTGCAAAAGTTTGTGCTTTAATCAAAATTGTCGGGATGTGTCTGGGGGCTTATGAAATTGATTGAACGCAACATACATATCAAATTTTTATTAAAATAATAAGTCGCGCTAATATAATTTATTTAAACCCACTTTTTCACAACTATATTTTTCGGCGCCGTCAACATCGCAGCAGCGGCGGCATCTCTACGCTGGGTCCTCCAGGCCTTCCGCTGCTTCTTTGTTAGGTATGGCGGCGGCATGACCAACAACCCCGCCGCCAGCTCGGTGGGGATATGCACCTGCGGGCCATCATCATCCCAGTTTTCCTCTGGGGCTTGTATGGTCGGAGCAGCTTCCCTCGCAACCGCGGTCGATCCCGTCCTGGGTTGCTGCTGCCCCCGCCAACCCGGCCTCTGCTTCTCCCGCAGATGTGGCTGTGACGATGTCGAAAACCCTGCCGCCATCCCATCTGTGGTGCAGCTTGGTGCGCCACCATTGTCCCAGCTTCCACCGCATGAATTTTGGGTGTTCATTCTTGTTGTGGAAATTATTTATTAGACATTTCATTTCACATATTAAATCAAACCCGTACAATGTGCTGTAAAGGCGAACTTACCTAAAAATTTGATTGAAGCACAAACTGCAACGAAAAAGCACATAAAAACTTGCTAATGTGGACCAATTTGGCCCATGCTCGCATAATATATGGGATGATTTTGACGCTGGTGGGGGGATATTCTTCAAATTTTCCTGAATTGCCTCTCACATATTTATGATAGCAATACTCGTTGGATGATGTTATGGTTGATTACTGCACGATTTTACATGCGTTTTAGATAGATATGTTTAAACAGACAGGCGTTTTCGGACCCTAAAACTGTGTAACGCGCGCCAATAAATCCATTTTAACTTGTAGACTGTCAACACATTAAAATTAATATCTGCTGCGAATTGTTGCAAACTCTTGCCAACAATTGGCCATTGGATTCGCTAAATTGCTTTTAAAGGTTTTCAACATTTACGATGGTTGGTTCCCGGAACCATGCTGTGTTATATGAAGCCATAAATTTATTTTAACTTGTAAATCGCAGACGTCTGCCGTGAATTGTCATGGTGTCTGAGCTGTGTATTGTTCTGTGGCGCCATTAGAATGTGTGTTTAAAGTTTTTTCTAGATGATTTAATATAGTTGAAATTTTAATATAACATAGTTCAATAATTGGAGAATATAATATATAAATTCGCTATACAGAAATTCGACTGTTTTAATTAGAAGCTTGGCTGATTAGACTGGATTGGGGCGTTCCAAAATTAATTTTAAAGTTTCATCGCATGCAATTCAAAGCGTGTTTGAGCCTGTAAAATTATGTATAAATAACACGCAGTTTGCACATTTCTATTTAACTTGTAAATCGCAGGCGCATTAAAGTTTGTTTTTTACATAACCCCCAGACTTGGCCGGTGAATTCTAATAATCTCACCCCTGGCTGGCTGCTCACTATGGGTGTCTTGATGTGGGCGCCGCGCTTATGCGTTCAAAAATTTTTATTCATTAGACTAGGCGTGGTGTTGCAAAATTAATTTTAAAGTTTCATCATGCATGTATAGTTGAAAAAATTACACCACGTTTATTAGAATTCGACCGAGTTTTGGAGCCGCTTGCAATTCTGGGTGCGTTTGAGTTTGTAAAAAATTACGCATAAACAACACAGTTACACAATACATTTTTTATTTAAATCATTTTACATTTTTTATTTAGACATTAAACAATATTACATTTAAATCATAGCACTGTCTATGGCATGGGAAAAAATTCAATTTGATTATATTCCCCGCCAATATAGCGCATATGGATGGTCCCATTTGTTGAATTTAGGATTGCTTCGTCGCCTCCAATTATTTCAGTCATCCGCGGCGGCAAGAATATCGCGCAATCCATTAAATCCGCCATTATTCTAACACCATATCTCGTCTGCACTTTGCGGAATTTGATTATCGGGTATGTCGCACCGACCTCGAGTTGACTCAACTTTCGCAGTGGTAGTTGATGCTACACATTCAGAAATAAAATTGTAAAAATATGCATAATAATGTTTTTGAAAATAACTCACCAACATGGCAACATTATTTAACTTAGTTAAATCCATAGTTTGAATGTGCTTGGTAAAAATAGTTGATTGCAGGTTGTAACACGTTTTGACGAGTAATACGTCAATATTGCGCGGTGGTTTAGGACGAAAAGAGGCCCAATCCATGGCTGTTTGCACACATGTGGACTTTGCACATGCGTAATCAAGTTCAATCCGACGCCTGTCGGTCGAACTCGCAAACACGTTACTTTCACAAAACGCTCCCTGTAATACCACCACCTATCTATCTAGTCATTTAAAGATTCCTGTTTCACAAAGTGTTCATATCACTTATATATATATATAACAGCTTTCTGCGTCTTTTATCTAGGACCCCAGCTGACTCAGTGGAACGGGTCCGATTTTCGACTTGTGGGTTTGGGATCGAAACTCACTTACGGCGAAAACATTTTTTTCACTTAAAAATTTCACAACTTGAGCGGGAAGTTCAATAGTGTGACGTCAGACATGCCTGGCGGGGAAATTCCTATTCGTACGATTATGCAGTGTGCGCGAGGGAGATGGCGTGTTCAACCATGTGTAAGAGGGGGATGGATGGTGCGCGGGGGTGGAGCAGCCTCGGCTGTGCGGCGCCAAACAAGAAAATTCCTGTCCGTACGCTTATGCAATGTGTATGAGAGAGATGGAGTGTTCAACCATGTGTAGGAGGGAGATAGATGATGCGCAGGAGTGCAGACGCCTGACATCGTAATTAGAATAATCCTTTGATTAAAGGGTTATAATCAAATCAATTGCGCGGTAATTAGGACAATTACATTTGTGATTAAAGGGTTATAATTAGTGCAATCAGATCAATTGTAATCAGATCAATTACGCGGTAATTAGGGTAATTACATCTGTGATTAAAGGGGTCTAATTACATCTTCGATTAAAGGATTAAAGATGGCGTCGATCAATCCGAGAATCAAATCCGCGAATCAATTTAATTCGCGGCTGCCCCAGAACCCGTGTAGTCTCACTACTCCGCTTCGACAATACCGACCGTTAAAAATTCCCGAGCACCGTTAAAACAACAACTGTCACTCGTAAATTATAATCGGTACTGTTTTTGATCGGTACCGCATAATGGAGAACAAAAATTTATTGCGACGAGCCACATCGGTTTTTATTTGGCGGCGAACAACCGTTACCGATTCGCACAGACAAGATCGGAATTAACCTTCCAGTAGTCGCACCTTTTTTGAGACATTAGTAGTCGCTGCGGAGTGTGACTCTGCAAAAGAAAATTCTATATTTTTTTGAAATTTGAAGTTAAAATTTGGTAATAAATTATAACCTTTTCAAGTGTATTATTAAGTTGTTATGCCATAAACATTAAAAAAAAAAGTTTTGAGAAGAAAAAATTTCAAAATTTAATGAATACTACCCATAACGCAAAATTTTAATAATTTTACTAGATATTACACAAAATAAATACTGAAAACTTTTTATTTTACTGGTTCTCTTGTGGAACATTAAACAAGCTAATTTTAACTCAAACTTTAACTTAAACTTTGGTGTACATGTCGCAGCCGTATTGTAGAATCCGCCGCAATATGAAGCGGCTAGCCACTTTACAAAGCAGTTCTGTTTTGTAAAACGGCTGATTAACGTTTAGGCAGATTGTTTAGCCGGAATGTTGACTATGTGTAATGTAGGGCGACAATCAGCCATATTGTAGATGTCGGCGGCGAATTGTAAATTCAGTCTTTTTCTAAATGATTGGGGAGATTGTAAAATATAAAATGAACAGAGAATTTTTACAATTTGACTGAAAATTTTAGGTGCTTTATGAATCGCTGAATAACTCTGTCCGTTTGATAAAGGAAGAATTGTTAGACATTTTATTAAAAAAAAACCTTTTATATCGAGTTAAACCTTTTTCTTATAGTTATGACTTTATATTTGTCATAGCTACAAGGAAAGGTTTTCTTTATATTAAGTCCCTTTTCGCCGTTTTATAAATCGGCGACCCGTCCTTTTGTTGCATTGGAGAACGCGAAACGTCGTTACAGTAACGCTGACCAACGTTTAGCCGTATTACAACCCGCCTAAACGTTAACCAGCCGATTTACAAAATCGAGCCGTTTTATAATGCGGCTAGCCGGTTTGTATTGTAGCGGATTCTACAATCCGTCTGCGACATCTATAACCCAACCCAAAAAGTGGATATTGAACAAACCAATATTAACTTGACGATTTGTCAAAAACTTCAAAATTTACAATAAATTAATGTTTTTTTTTTAATATGAAAAAACGTACGCTGTCATTTTGTGCAGCTTTTCCACACAACTTGACTTCGTGCTTGAAGCAAGCAACCACACACTTTGAAAATTATTGGACAGTGAACTTGTATCGAAAATGATTATCACAGATGTCAAAATGTATACAAAGATTCGCCTAAGACGCCAATAGTCCCTGCGGAGTCTCACTCCGCAATATGCAAAAAAAGCAAAAATAATGTATCTGCAGCTCTGATATTGCTCCACTAACATTTAGACAATAAATTAGGAAGGTACTGAAAACGGCTGTTTGAGAGAATGGAAAATTCCTTCGAAAATCAAAAAAACATAGTCGTGCCTAGTGACCTAGTGACCACAAATATTTTTTAAATATTTTTAAATAAATATTTTATACACATTTTTCGTGAGAGGTTTTTGAATATATTAATTCATATTTTTTCCAAACATTGAGAAAAAAAATTGAAACGAAATATTTATTTATATCTTTTCCAGAAATTGAGATAATATTGAATAAAATATACCCTGCAAAGCAATATTTTGTTTGAATATAAAAAAAAAATGTTTATGGCATCTACCATTTTTATATAACACGCATATTACTGAAATATATTCCTTAAAATATTTTCTTCAATATATTTTATTCAAATTAATAAAATATTTTGCTTAAAATATTTTCCTTAGAATATTTTTTTCAATATATTTTATTCATATTAGTAAAATATTTTCCTTAAAATTATACTTGAAGTTTCTCTATAGTGATGTTTTTTCATGGCTTTTCGAACTTCACTATAGAGGAGTTCGACTGTATTTTATTCATATTAATAAAATATTTTGCTTAATATTTTATTGATATTGATAAAATATTTTGCTTGCAATATTTTCTTCAATATATTTTATTCAAATTAATAAAATATTTTGCTTAAAATATTTTTCTTAAAATATTTTCTTCAGTATATTCTTATTAATAAAATATTTAAATATTCAGAAAAGATTAATTATTTTATCAATACAAAATATGAAGAAAATATTTGTGGTCAGTAGGGGAGACTCCGCATGCGACTATCGGAAGGTTAAAAGGAGTTAGCTAGGAATTCGCCCAAAAAAGAAGCGGTTTCGCTCACTTTCGAAGGTCGGTCCTGTTTGAATCCGCCACGCTCCGGACGCAACGTGACGCGCGATTTTTCGGTCAGTAGTGACTGTCATTACCCGAAAATTACACGAACAACTGACCGCGCGACCTAACTGTCTCAAGTCACGACTCCGCCAAAAAAAAAAAAAACAGACGTCCTAATTTGATACAGGGCGCCCGATAACGGAAAATCTGGCGAGGGATCGATTTAATTGGGCTTTTTTGAGAAATTTAATTACTACTCGAGTGTTTTTCTTGCTTGAATAAATTCGTTTGTAGGTTAAATAATAACAATAACGGTTGAAATTAATTTGCATTTAATGAAAATTAAATTTTGGAGACTTACTGTTTTTCGGTTCGGGGTTTGTGCGTCCGGGTGTGTGGATTTTGTGGTCACTTCAAGTTAATATCGCGTCAGAAAAAGCAGATTATGAGTCAGAAAAATCGATTCTCGGCCAGAAAAGTCACATCTGATTCAGAAAAAGCAGATTCTGAAACAGAAAAATCGATTCTGGGTCAGAAAAGTCACAATTCTGATTCAGAAAAAGCAGATTCTGAAACAGAAAAATCGATTCTCGGCCAGAAAAGTCACATTCTATGTCAGAAAAAGTAGATTATGAATCAGAAAAATCGATTCTCGGCCAGAAAAGTCACATTCTGACTCAGAAATAGCAGATTCTGAAACAGAAAAATCGATTCTCGGCCAGAAAAGTCACATTCTATGTCAGAAAAAGTAGATTATGAGTCAGAAAAATCGATTCTCGGCCAGAAAAGTCACATTCTGACTCAGAAATAGCAGATTCTGAAACAGAAAAATCGATTCTGGGTCAGAAAAGTCACATTCTATGTCAGAAAAAGTAGATTATGAGTCAGAAAATTCGATTCTCGGCCAGAAAAGTCACATTCTATGTCAGAAAAAGTAGATTATGAGTCAGAAAAGTCGATTCTCGGCCAGAAAAGTCACATTCTATGTCAGAAAAAGTAGATTATGAGTCAGAAAAATCGATTCTCGGCCAGAAAAGTCACATTCTGACTCAGAAATAGCAGATTCTGAAACAGAAAAATCGATTCTGGGTCAGAAAAGTCACATTCTATGTCAGAAAAAGTAGATGATGAGTCAGAAAAGCAGATTCTATGTCAGAAAAAGTAGATTATGAATCAGAAAAATCGATTCTCGGCCAGAAAAGTCACATTCTGACTCAGAAATAGCAGATTCTGAAACAGAAAAATCGATTCTCGGCCAGAAAAGTCACATCTGATTCAGAAAAAGCAGATTCTGAAACAGAAAAATCGATTCTGGGTCAGAAAAGTCACAATTCTGATTCAGAAAAAGCAGATTCTGAAACAGAAAATTCGATTCTCGGCCAGAAAAGTCACATTCTATGTCAGAAAAAGTAGATTATGAGTCAGAAAAGTCGATTCTCGGCCAGAAAAGTCACATTCTATGTCAGAAAAAGTAGATTATGAGTCAGAAAAATCGATTCTCGGCCAGAAAAGTCACATTCTGACTCAGAAATAGCAGATTCTGAAACAGAAAAATCGATTCTGGGTCAGAAAAGTCACATTCTATGTCAGAAAAAGTAGATGATGAGTCAGAAAAATCGATTCTCGGCCAGAAAAGTCACATTCTATGTCAGAAAAAGTAGATGATGAGTCAGAAAAGCAGATTCTATGTATTAATTTCAAACTTTTTATTTAGGTCCTTGCAGTCAGTGCTTGCAGTATGTTTTTATAACCTCGAAAGCATTTTAAGGTTAAACCAAACTTTCAAGGCGATTTCACCTATTTAAATTTATAGCCTCCAAATGTGGTGTTTTCTAAACGTCGCAGGCTCTGATAGTTGTCTGAGTTGTTTTGGTTAACTTTTTTCAGAGAAGCCTTAGAGGATGCGAATGATGGCATCAAAGTGAACGGCATACCAGTTAACAACCTGCGGTATGCGGATGACACCGTTCTCATAGCAGACAGTGAGGAGAACTTGCAGCATGCCTTGTGAAAAGTGGTTAAGGCGTGTGAAAACTAAGTACATGATCGTGTGAGCAAAGACCCAAGCGCAGATTAAGGACTAATAGTCAACGCAGTGCCGATCCAAAGAGTGGAGAAGATAGACTATCTAGGGAGCGTAATTAACGACCAATGGGACCAGGAAGTGAAATGCCGCATTGAGAAAGCGTCCGACAAGTTCTCTGCAGCAGTGAATTGGCACTACAACTGCGGGTCAGAATTGCGAGATGCTACGTGTTCTCGGTCCTGATGTATGTATGATGTAAGCTTGGACAATGAAGAGGCTCAAAGCCTTCGAAATGTGGACGTATCGACGCATGCTTTGCATTAGCTGGAAGGACAGAGTAGGTACGGAACGAAGATGTTATGGCCAGAATGAATAAGGAGAAGGAGCGTTGTAAAGCTGTAAAAGATTGAGGGGAAACGAGGTCCTGGCTCAAGAAGAACCTAAGGCAATGGTTTGGGCAATCAACAACTTCCCTATTTCGCGCTGCTACCAATAAGGTCATAGTTGCCAATATGATCGCCAACGTCCCTTAACGGATACGGATACGGAAAAAGAAGAAGAAATAAATCGTGGCGAAGCAAAACCATGAATAAAAGAAATTTCAAGCGCTGCAGGTAGAGTATAAACATTCAATTTCGATTTCCCACTTGTCCAAATGTCGTTAGCAAAAGAAAAAACTCTCTCAACTGTTGCATTAGTTCCAGGGCGGCAGTAAATTGAACGAGAATAAAGAATACAAGAATTCGTTACATCACACACGCAATGGATCGGCCTGGCATCGTTCGAGTACTGAGATTTACAGTTTCCTAAAACTGTATAAAACCAAAGCAACGAATTAAAATATAAATGAAAATTGCGTAAGAACACGCCGCATAAAAAAAGACCTGAGGTGTGGATATGACAGACGATAGTTAGTCGTCAGTGGACGATAGCAGCGATTCTGGTGAACATTCGATAGTCATCGTATTGTTAGAAGTGAGGTTAGTTTTGATGACAGCAAGTGAGATCTCGTGATTTTGCCGCCATACATTTCTATCATGTTTAAAGTGTCAGATAAACATTGGGTAAATTATCTGTACCTTTATGGAAAATCACACTGACCGACTGACTGACTGACTGACTGTTGGCCGCTTGAATGTACCCTCCGCCAGAGACGCCCATAAAAAATTGTCGGAAAGGTTAACTGTCTAACTGAATGCAGACTGCAGACTGGGAGGAAGAAAATCTGATAAGTGGCAAAAGGTATGTGATATAAATTAATTTGAGACTTAATTATTAATAATTGGAATTTTGTAGACATGGACTGACTTCAAATACAAAACTTACAGCCCTATTCTGTAACTCACAACGGGACCGTTGGCTAAAGGTTTTTGTTCACAAATGGAAATAGTTATTCTGTAACTCAACGACATTCGTTGAGAACTGTCGTTCATGAAGAACGGATGCGTTTCGTATCGCCGTTTACTCACCGTTAAGAGATTTTTAGGTTACAAATTGTGTGTGTTGTTAATTTGTTATTGTGAAGTAAAAACATTATGGATGAAGCGTTTTATGAGTTTTTACACGAATTGCAGCAGCGATAAGTCACTGTCATTAATATTCTTTTCCATAAGTAGATACATTTCAACAATACAATTTTTTATTACCTGTTGGCAGCAAAATAATCAATTGATGCGCAATTTGCGAGATATGAGCAATCCATTCAACACCCAACATCCAACTGCAGTATTTAAGCAAATGGGAAATGTGGAAAATTGTAAGCTATTTGTAATGTCAATTTTTGCATAATTACTATATTTCTACTTTTTCAGATTTATTTCTAGAAGAGGATGCAGATAACAAACAAATGAGATTGGTGTGGATATTATAGATCTATATCAGGAAGGTATCAATGTGCGGAACTCTGTAGTTAGAACTATTTTACACACTAAATAAATAAATCGATTTTCTCTTGTAACGTATTTTGAAATTATAAACCGAATTAAATAATTACGCTACAGTCAAGTTCCGTTCTCACTAACTGTACGATAGAAAATTTTTCAAAAACAAGAGAAATTGAATATTCAAGCCTTTCTTCACCATCTTCTTCATTTAATGAAAATTTTATATTATATTGCAGTTCTAATTTATTTATTTTTAACCAAGTTATGGTTTTGTTCTGCGCTATAATTTTTTCAACATTTTTATTCAGAGCCTGCCTGCAACTCGAAAGTTCCAATTTCTCTTGGTTTTGAAAAATTTTCTATCGTATCGTTAATTGTGTTACTTTTTTCACTTTTTTGGTCGCCAATTCGTGCAGGTACAACAGAAATTGTTATGCCACGAGAGCACGATGCACGATTCAACTATAACCCCTCACTTTCTTCGCAACAACTTCATGCAAAAACGTCGTCCCCTTTCGTTGAGAAGTTTTCAATGTTTGGACAGCCAACGAGCGAATTAGAGAATACCGAATTGAAAGGTTTCGTTATCAACTTTGTTGAAACTCGTTCATGAACGCAAAGTTACAGAATAGGGCTGTTAAAGAGGAAGGCAAGTGCCAGGAAAGAAGAAGATATGGGCAAAAGTATATACGAGGAATGAATTCTTGGAGTAAGATTTTAAAATATGTTTCTAACAATGAATATTTCGATAGATAAATAATTTAATCTATTGAATGTATATGATATCCATTGTCTGTTTTAGCTTGATTTTATAAATAACAACTTACAAGTTCAAGTTCACGATGATAGTGTGAACGAGTTGCCATCATTAGCAGGACCTTCTGGAGTGCCAATGACACCATCCACCTCGAGCGGCAGTACTGTTGAAGCTATAGCTACGCCAAGCAGTCGAAAACGTAAACGGGCGACAGATTACATCAGCAATACCTTACCATAGATTGTTGATGCCATAAACAGACTGACAGATGTTCTTGATATATTGAATTTTGTTACCTTACTTTTATTATAATTTATTAGTAGAAAACCTCAGCCCTAGAACGGGCTGACAGTACCTATTTATTGTGTATTTATGCATTTTATTTATCTATTTTATTTATTATTTATCTACCATTTTATTTATATACATTTGCATTGCAATATAATGTATTTTGCTTTACTTACCTTTAAGCTCCGTAAATTGGCGATATAAAAGATATAATTAGTCAATTGTTGACACTCAGCTTCGTCGCCGTTCAAAAAAATTTTCAAAATAGACCACCATCGGGAATTATATTTGAATCGGTGAGTTGAAAAACAGTACAAGTCCAGAAATCTTATTTTGAAATAATCAACAATAAAAGTGTTAAGACAAGTGCTTTTATTCATTGGGCGGCCAAACTTGCCGAAACACTTATTCAATTTCACCAAATTGTAGTGCTCTTAGTCTCAACTTATTCTTCTTCATATTTAAAGCAATTTTATAACATAAAATCAAAATGGACTTGTACTGTCTTTCAACTCACCGATTCATTTAGAGATTATTATATTATTTGTCCAACATTAGTAACTTTGTTATTATTGAAACCACAAAGTCTGTTATTCACGAAAATAATATTGTTTTTAAAAAGAATGCCCCATACTTTTTGACCTATTTCGAAGGAATCTTTAATTTTTTACAGACTTTAGTGTAGTGTATTAAATAAAAAGTTTTTGTGATAGAAAAGTAGTTGATTTGAAATTATAACAAATTAAATTTTCCTAAAACTTCTGCGTGTTAAGTATACAAAATTAAACAAATCTATTGGAGTGAGGGTTATTTTTATTTATACGATATCATTTTCCAAATAATTTTTTTTGTTTGTTTATGTATTGTATGTTATTACGAAACATTGTTAAATGTATGCTAAAGAATTTTTTATATCAAAGGTGAATGTAAGTGTATTTAAATTTGTGTATATACATCAGTTTTTTACATTTTACTGAATGCAGTTTCCACGTTATTTATCTTACAAGAAGAAATTATCTTTTTAAATAAATTTTTGCGGTCTGTAACAATAAAATAAAGTTTTCTTTTTATAAGTATGGTTTCTTTATTTACGAATTCCTCAATCGGCGGAAAAGATATTAGTGGAAATCAACTCCAAAGAGAGAGAGAGAAAGCGAAGGAGAGAGAGTGTGTCAGTATGTGTGTGTGTGAAAGAGAGAGAAAAGAAAAGCGAGAGAGAGAGAGAGGGAGCAATGAGATAATGAAGTAGAGTGATCGGTTGTTCGAGTGTTCGAGTGTGCGAGTGTGCTAGTGTGCTAGTGAGCTGGTGTGCTAGTGTGCGAGTGTGCGAGTTACATTGTAGAGAAAGAGAGAAAGAGAGAGTGGGAGAGAGAGAAAACGAGAAAGAGAGAGAGAAAGAGAGAGAGAGTGTGTCAGTGTGTGTGTGTGTCTGTGTGAGAGAGAAAGCGAGAGAGACAGAGAGAGCGGGAGAGACAGAGAGAGCAATGAGATAATGAAGTAGAGTGCTCGGGTGTTTGAGTGTTCGAGTGTGCTAGTGTGCTCGTGTGCTAGTGTGCTAGTGTGCTAGTGTGCTAGTGTGCGAGTGTGCTAGTGTGCGAGTGTGCGAGTGTGCGAGTGTGCGAGTGTGCGAGTTACATTGTAGAGAAAGAGAGAAAGAGAGAGTGGGAGAGAGAGAAAACGAGAAAGAGAGAGAGAAAGAGATAGAGTGTGTCAGTGTGTGTCTGTGTCTGTGTGAGAGAGTGAAAGAAAGAAAAAGCGAGAGAGAGAAAGAGAGCGGGAGAGACAGAGAGAGCAATGAGATAATGAAGTAGAGTGCTCGGGTGTTTGAGTGTTCGAGTGTGCTAGTTTGCTCGTGTGCTAGTGTGCGAGTGTGCTAGTGTGCGAGTGTGCGAGTGTGCGAGTGTGCGAGTGTGCGAATGTGCGAGTTACATTGTAGAGAAAGAGAGAAAGAGAGAGTGGGAGAAAGAGGAAACGAGAAAGAGAGAGAGAAATAAAGAGAGAGAGTGAGTCAGTGTATGTGTGTCTGTGTGAGAGAGTGAAAGAAGGAAAAAGCGAGAGAGAGAGAGAGAGCGGGAGAGACAGAGAGAGCAATGAGATAATGAAGTAGAGTGCTCGGGTGTTTGAGTGTTCGAGTGTGCTAGTGTGCTCGTGTGCTAGTGTGTTAGTGTGCTAGTGTGCTAGTGTGTTAGTGTGCGAGTGTGCTAGTGTGCGAGTGTGCGAGTGTGCTAGTGTGCGAGTGTGCGAGTGTGCGAGTGTGCGAGTGTGCGAGTTACATTGTAGAGAAAGAGAGAAAAAGAGAGTGGGAGAAAGAGAAAACGAGAAAGAGAGAGAGAGTGTGTCAGTGTGTGTGTGTCTGTGTGAGAGAGTGATAGAAAGAAAAAGCGAGAGCGAGAGAGAGAGCGGGAGAGAGAGAGAGCAATGAGGTAATGAAGTAGAGCGTTCGGGTGGTCGAGTGTTCGAGTATGCGACTGTGCTAGTGTGCTAGTGTGCTAGTGTGCGAGAGTGCTAGTTACATTGTAGAGAAAGAGAGAAAGAGAGTGGGAGAGAGAGAAAACGGGAAAGAGAGAAAGAGAGAGAGAAAGAGAGAGAGAGTGTGTGTGAGAGAGAAAGAGAGAGAGAGAGGGAAAGCGAAAGAGAGAGAGTGTGTCAGTGTGTGTATGTGTCTGTGTGAGAGAGTGAAAGAAAGAAAAAGGGAGAGAGAGAGAGCGGGAGAGAGAGAGAGAGCGGGAGAGAGAGAGAGAGCGGGAGAGAGAGAGAGAGCAATGAGATAATGAAGTAGAGTGTTCGGGTGGTCGAGTGTTTGAGTGTGCTAGTGTGCTAGTGTGCTAGTGTGCTAGTGTGCTAGTGTGCGAGTTACATGATAGAGAAAGAGAGAAAGAGAGAGTGGGAGAGAAAGAAAACGAGAAAACGAGAGAGAGAGAAAGAGAGAGAGAAAGAGAGAGAGAAGGAGAGAGAGAGAGTGTGTGTGTGTGTGTGAGAGAATGAGAGAGAGAGAGAGAAAGCGAAAGAAAGAGTGTGTCAGTGTGTGTGTGTCTGTGTGAGAGAGTGAAAGAAAGAAAAAGCGAGAGAGAGAGAGAGCGGGAGAGAGAGAGAGAGCAATGAGATAATGAAGTAGAGTGTTCGGGTGTTCGAGTGTTCGATTGTTCGAGTGTGCGAGTGTGCTAGTGTGCGAGTGTGCTAGTGTGCGAGTGTGCGAGTGTGCGAGTGTGCGAGTTACATTGTAGAGAAAGAGAGAAAGAGAGAGTGGGAGAGAGAGAAAACGAGAAAGAGAGAAAGTGAGAGAGAAAGAGAGAGAGTGTGTCAGTGTGTCTGTGTGTCTGTGTGAGAGGGTGAAAGAAAGAAAAAACGAGAGAGAGAGAGCGGCAGAGAGAGAAAGAGCAATGAGATAATGAAGTAGAGTGTTCGGGTGTTTGAGTGTTCGAGTGTGCTCGTGTGCTAGTGTGCTAGTGTGCGAGTGTGCGAGTGTGCTAGTGTGCGAGTGTGCGAGTGTGCGAGTTACATTGTAGAGAAAGAGAGAAAGAGAGAGTGGGAGAGAGAGAAAACGAGAAAGAGAGAAAGAGAGAGATAAAGAGAGAGAGAGAGCAATGAGATAATGAAGTAGAGTGTTCGGGTGGTCTAGTGTTCGAGTGTGCGAGTGTGCAAGTGTGCTAGTGTGCTAGTGTGCTAGTGTGTGTGAGAGTGAAAGAAAGAAAAAGCGAGAGAGAGAAAGAGAGAGGGAGAGAGAGAGAGCAATGAGATAATGAAGTAGAGTGTTCGGGTGGTCTAGTGTTCGAGTGTGCGAGTGTGCTAGTGTGCTAGTGTGTTAGTGTGCGAGTGTGCGAGTGTGCTAGTGTGCTAGCACACACGCACACACTCTCTCTCTTCGTTTCTCGCTCTCTCTCTAGCTTTCTCTCTCACACACGCTCTCTCTCGTTTTTTCTCTCTCTCTTTCCCTCTGTCTTTCTTTCTTTCTCTCTCTCTCTCTCTTTTTCATACACACACACTCTCTCTCGCTTTCTCTCTCTCTCTCTCACACACGCACACTCTCTCTTCGTTTCTCACTCTCTCCTTCGCGCTCTCTCTCTCGCTTTTACTCTCTAACTTTCTCTCTCTTTTTCTCTCTCTTTATCTCTCTCCCTCTCTTTCTCACACACTCTCTCTCTCTCTCTCGCTTTATCTCTCTCTCTCTTTCTCACACACACACACACACTCTCTCTCGCTTGCACTCTCTCACTTTCTCTCTCTTGTTCTCTCTCTTTCTCTCTCTCTCTCGCTTTCTCTCTCTCTTTCTTTCGGTCTTTCTGTCTTTCTCTCACTCTTTCTTTCTCATACACACTCTCTCTCTCTCTCGCTTTCGCTCTCTCTCTCTCTCACACACACACTCTCTCTTCGTTTCTCACTCTCTCCTTCCCTCTCTCTCTCTAGCTTTTTCTCTCTCTCTCTCCCTCACACACGCATACACACTCTCTCTCTTTCACTTTCTCTCTTTCTCTCTTTCTCTGGCTCTCTCTCTCTCTTTCTCACACACACACTTTCTTTCTCTCTCTCGCTTTCTCTCTCTCTTTCTCACACACACACACACACACACACTCTCTCTCTCGCTTTTACTCTCTCACTTTCTCTCTCTTTTTCTCTCTCTTTCTCTCTTTCTATCGCTCTCTTTCTCTCTCTCTCTCACACACACACACTCTCTCTCTCTCACACTTTCTCTCTCTGTCTCACTTTCTCTCACACCCACACACACACACTTTCTCTCTCTACCTTTCTCTCTCTTTCTCTCTCATACACACACACACTCCCTCTCGCTTTCTCTCTCTCTTGCACCCTCTCTCTCGCTCTCTCTCCCTCGCTCTCTCTCTCTCCCACTCTCACTCTCCCGCTCTCACTCTCTCGCTTTCTCTCTCTCTCTCTCTCACACACACACACACTTTCTTCGTTTCTCACTCTCTTTCTCCCGCGCTCTCTCTCGCTTTCTCTCTCTCTCTCTCACACACACACACACACTCACTCTCTCTCTCTCTCTCTCGCTTTCTCTCTCTCTCTTTCTCACACACACACTCTCGCTCTCTCTCTCACACACACACACACGCTCTCTATCACGCTTTCTCTCTCTCTCTCTCTTTCACACACACACACACACACATACTCCCTCTCTCTCTAGCTTTCTCTCCCTTTCTCTCTCTCTCCCTCCCTTTCACTATCTCTCATTCTCACACTATCGCAAATAATTACAAATAATCCACTTCACTTCACTTACTTTAAAAATATTGTGTTTTACAAAATATGTAATAATGTTGGTTTACACAATATGTATGTATGTATGTATATGTATAGGTGTGTCAATTAAAGAAATATATAATTAACAGTGTTTAATTACGTACAACACCTACCTGTTAAATTAAAAAACTGTGAATAGAATAACCCGCTGAAATTTTTTTAATTTCTCTCACATTTCACGCACACTTCATTTACACTTTATTTACACTTCACTTCTCACTTCTCAGATTTTAATGAGTCTGTGGTATGTTATAGTCCTACTTAACTCATGGTAAAATTACACGATGCAGCGTTCAAGAATTTTCGGGGTTTTATTGACATTTTTAGGTCAAATAGGGACTCAATCGTAATTGAATATTTAATCCTTTAATCCAATACGAATTAGATTGAAAGACAAAACGTGTTTGCTGTTTGTTTACTTTTATTTTTAAAAATTGTTGACTAAAACTACAACAGTTGGAACTTTTACTGTCATTATTTACAAAATTATAATGAAATGTGTGGAAAACAATCTATTCATTTACAATTTCATAATTTCAATTTGCAAATCCGGGTTTTTAGCGACTAAACAATGTTTTTCTTGCCTGGAAGATAATTTAATTTTTCTGCAATTTCGCCATCTTATTTTTTCTTTAAAATTCCACTTAGTTCCCAATTGAAACAAAATGATGTAACGACAGGCGATTCACGAGAAAATTTAAAATCGTCGCACATTCGAATGTTTTCGAACGTTTTTAATATTTTTGAGATATTTTTAAAATATATTTAAAACATTTTAATTTTGCATACTTAAAAAATTAGATTTACTACATAAAGAAAACAATATTTGTTTCTGCACATTCATAAAATATTAGGTTTACAAAAAAAGAATTCTTCATGTCCAGAGAACATTTCGTTTTGTATAAAAAAAAAAATTGAAAAAATGAAAATCTGAAATAAATCAAGTTTCCCTTGTTACGTAATAATTTTTACTTACAATTTGTTTTCCTTTCTTCCATAACAATATTATTTAAAAACTATTCTCACTTACTACAAATTTTACTTCACAAACATTTTAAGAAATATTTAAAAAAACACATTTTCTTAAAATGTGGTTTTAAAATGTAATAATGTGTAATTGACAATTTATTTTTAAAAAAAATGGGTTTTTTAAAATGTTTTTTAAAATGTTTGTGAGGTAAAATTTGCAGTAAGTAAAAATTTTTTAAAGATTATTGTTATGGATAAAAAGGAAAACAAATTGTAAGTAAAAATTTCTTTGACCTGTTTAAGAAATATTTTTTAAAAGCTTCGAAGAAACATTTCTTTAGAAACATTTCTAAAATATCAACATGTCATAAAAATATTTTTTAAATATTCAAGGAACACTCGAACACTCGCATCTACATCTATCTTTTTTTTTTGTTAAGAGGAGGTAACCTGTGTGACTACTAACTTCCTCCCCCATACGTCTTCCTCACCACGGGAACCACATTAACATTACGTCAAGTATTACTTCGAGATGAGTGACTGTTTAGTTCCATTTACATCTTATCATTAGATCACATCTTTTGGTAAGCTTTCACTCACACTTTTTCACCTTTCGTTTTCTTTCCCTTTTACCTATCACTCTCTCCCTCTATCATCAAAAATTGCCTCTTATTAGTTTGCTTTCACACACACTTTTACTCATTTCATCTTCTTCCTCCTTTACCTATCATTCACACTCTCTATCACTCTCTCCCTCTTTGATCATCTTAGATTGAATTGTGAAGAAGGCATCCCTTGACTCCCCTTGGTAATGACCCTCTGGCTGTCAAGCCTTCACATGAACTTGCATCTTTAATTGTGATGTTCGTTACAACCTAAATGACTCAATAAGATTGGTTAAATATGATTCAAAAATAATTAAAAGAAATAAATAAATAATTAAAAAGTTTAAACCTAGGAGGCTTAGAATTTTTACTATCAAAATGAAAGTAGTATATTGAATAATTTTTTGACGTTTCTAAAATTTTTACATTTTTCGCCGTAACTTTACAAATAAACCGATGGAATCCGTCTCGCGTCTTTACAACAAATTAAATGAAACTTATTTGCTCCTAATAATTACTATAAACGCTTCACGAGTAAAAAATTACAAAAATCTTCAATTGGTAAATTTTGACGTTTCTAAAAAATTTCAAACAGATCGAAAAAAGAAAAAAGAAAAAATTATTCAAAATACCTCATATACATTCATTCTCTCAATCACACAACCTTTAACCTTCAATCTTGGTCAGAATCTGATATCACATCATCTCTGACGAGGAGTTCCTCCCTACGAAATTCCTCTTGCTGTTTTCCACGCATAATGTCCAGCATCATGTTGGTTACTGTTTTCCAAGATTCCTCGGAATCCAATAATAACTCAGAAATATTATTCTGGTCTATATTACAACCCATTTTAATCCTAGCATCTCTTCGGATGCTTTCCCATTCGTCACAAATGAATATAGTATCTATCTATCTATCTCTCTATCTATCTATCTATCTTTCTTTCTATCTATCTATCTATCTGTATCTCATTTTCTCTCTCTCACATTAAGAACACAACGTGGCAATACTTCACATATTTATTTTTCTAAAAAATTACATTCAGGTAGGCCTACTTCGTTTATCTAAGCAACCAACCTGTCACGAGCTGAAGATAAACAACTGTCACGTTGAAAATTTAATGTAATTACACAATTAATACACAACAAGCAGGTAATTAAAGTGCTCTATACAAAAAGTTCTTAAGTGACATTGTAGAGATTTTCTACTGTTTACGCTATTCTCTGCTTTGTCGTCGGTTCGAATCTCAGGTTCGGAACTATTTTCTATTTTTTAATCTACATAATACATATTGTATTAGGTATTTGTTATAATTTTAAGAAGTAAATAATAATAACAAATACTTAATACATTATGTAGTATGTAAATTTAAAAAAAAGTAGTACCGAACCTGAGAACTGAATGCCGCCGTATACTAACTGCCTTTTTACTTGCTGAAATTCTAAAAATGTTATACATATATAGTATACCGAGGTAATTACAGAAAGTATATAATTTTGTAGATCAATTTCAATAATAATAATTTTGATAATAATTGAGCATCCCCTGTGTTATAAACTTTTTTTATTGGGTATTCTCAGAAAAGTTAATTTTACAATGTAATAAAAAAAAACAATTTCACCTATTGCCGACTTGCCAAAATAAACAAATTTTACAACAAGTGCTTTCTTAGTATGTACATATCTGTCTGTGCTTAGTCAGGCTTTTAAAATGTATCCAAACATTTCTCAAGTGAATAGATAATTGGTTTTACGAGTGATTTCCTAGAACCGATACATAGACACGTCGTTTGAGACCCTGAATTTATTCCATTTCACCGCAGCACCGCAGCACTGTATGAGAAATTACCTAATAAATTTCAAGTTTAAATTTTCCAAAGCTTGCAGTGCCAGACATTTTAAAAATAAATTATAAATCAATACTAAAACAAAAGGAAAAAAAATAGAATTTGGTGTTCAAAATTCAATCTTCTTGTTTTTCAAAATAATCTCAGTTTCTCACAAAAACGATCGTCGAGCGTCGAGTCGAATTCTGAGTCGAACTGACCAGCTACCATGATATTATGACTTAAAAGATATGCTCCATCCTTGTCTTGCGTGTGACGTCAGCCTGTGTAGAAAACTCCAAAGCCATTTTGTACAGGGCGTCCCATCACTTGTGGCCAAAAAGCTATTTATATATTTTCTTCGATTTAAGACGAATGTTTTTCTTATTTTGATGTTTCTGAATTTAGGGTGCTTCTTTATAATGAATAGCATAAATATATTATTTTTGTACTCAATGCTGCTGATTGAGCGAAATAAAATGTACACTATAATATTAATTTGTTTTAAATTGTTTCTCATATTTGTATTGCGCAGCTTTCTGAGGTAAACCGAATAAATAAATGTTACTGCGAAACTCATTTAAGTATAGAAACCATGCAACAAAGGCGAGAATTGCTTACTTGATCACACAGTGACGTCATGCGCGAAACTACCTCATTTTCGTCCACCGAATGATCACATCTTGTTAAATTTGTAGTATCATGATTTTCTCCAAACTCGCTTTTGAAAAATAGAGTTCATTTCAACTAATTTCCGTCGATTGAGGGATTCGTAGATAAAGGAGCCATATTTATAAAAAGAAAAACTTTATTTTATTGTTACAGACCACAAAAATTTATTTAAAAAGATAATTTCTTCTTGTAAGATAAATAACGTGCAAACTGCATTCAGTAAAATGTAAAAAACTGATTTATATACACAAATTTAAATACACTTACATTCACCTTCGATATAAAAAATTCTTTTGCATACATTTAAGAAGAAGAAGAAGAAGAAATTATTTGGAAAATGATATCGTATAAATAAAAAGAACCCTCACTCCGATAGATTTGTTTAATTTTGTATACTTAACACGCAGAAGTTTTAGGAAAATTTAATTTGTTATAATTTCAAATCAACTATTTTTCTATCACAAAAACTTTTTATTCAATACACTACACTAAAGTATGTAAAAAATTGAACGTTCCTTCGAAATAGGTCAAAAAGTATGGGGCGTTCCATTTAAAAAAAATGTTATTTTCGTAAATATCTCGAACAGTTGACGTTTGATTGTTTTTTTGTTTTCATTATAATAATCAGTGTAGAAAATACCAATTCTTTGCTAATTTAACAGATTTTGTAATTTCAATAATAACAAAGTTGCCAATGTTGGACACTTAATATAATACTAATAATAATAATAGTAATAACAAAAGTAAGGTAACAATTCGATATATCTAAAACTGTCGACCTTTGATCAAAATCCAAAAACACATTCATTTTTACATTTAATTTCACATCTTCCAAAATAATTTCTAAATAAATAAATAAATTTAGAAATAATAGTATTTAGAAATAGCAACTTATATTAATTATATGTCATCATGACAGACTTTGTGTTGCATAAAAATTACCATACGCTGAATAAAAAAATATAGACAAATTATAATTACATGTACCTATTAAAATCGTGGTAAATCGAAAATATATGAATTGCTTTATTTGCATTACAAGTATAATAATTTACTATAATAAATGACTTTTTGATATCATTTTCTTTATTGGAGGGCCTAATTTCGCGAACATCCTAGAGTCGGGATTCGGGTGTGACGATACGATAGCGTTAAACGACGATATGACATTGAATTCGATATCGTTGCCGTGGTGTGAGTATTATATGGTGAGCCAACGCGCATATATACAAATCTGTTCTTGTTACAGTGACGTCACCGTCGGAATAAGTTCAAATCCCCACCGGACTGAATTACACATAAAATTAAATTAAATCTGAAATGTTGAATTTTTTTATGAAAAAATTTTATTCCGCTAATCAAAAAAGGTTTATCATTTTTATACTATTGGTTCATGTTTGATTAATTAAAATACACTTATGCATTAATAGTTTATTTTATACTATTTTTAAGTAAATAAATAAAAAACAATTAAAACATTACTTACTTTTTTGTTCATTAATTCTCCATAACTTCTTTAAGTAAAGTCTACAACTGAAAGAGTTATGAAAAATTAAGGAACAAAAAAATAAATAATTTTCAAAATACCGTAAAAAATGAAAAAATGAAAAAAAAATTGATCTGAGCACACTTTATGAAAATGTGGATTCTAACAAGTCTAAAAAAAAAAAAATATGAAAAAATGAAAAAATTGGAAAAAAAATTGTAAGCAGACGGCAACACTGCGACCGATTTGACACGGATTTAATTTTACGTTAATTTTAGGATTTTTAAATAAGAGGGTGTAATACGATACTCAAGTGGTGACTGCCCTTGAGAACCGTAGATTAACAGTTTCTAGGGCAGTCGCTTTAGACTACCGCTTTGTGTAAGACGTAATTTTGATTAACTTGTTCCATTAGCAATATCTAGAATTATCCATTTTATAAACAGTGTATCATTTACGGTGTTGCCTTTCATTTAAAATCCCTTCCAAGTTTTCGGTTTACAAAATAGAAAAAAAAATAATTTGACCTGACTACTCTTTATGAAATTGTGGATTCTAACTTGTCGATAACGCGTCATTTTGGAAAAAATAATAATTGAAAAAAAAAATTTGACCTGACTACTTACGCTTTATGAAGATGTGGATTCTAACTTGTCGATAACGTGTCATTTTCGAAAAAAAAAGCAAAAAACTTAAAAATATTTAAAAAAAAAATAGAACTGCAATAAAATATAAATAATATAAAATATAAAACGTGCGACTCTAAATTGTTGCGCGTTAGTCTGGGGGTCACCAAATGTAGGTGCTTAGGTTCACTGGGGTTGAATAAGCACTTCTTGATTGTTGTTTTATAATAATTTAATGTTTTGTGATGTATAAAGTAAGTCGAAGCACGCGAGCTGGTATTGTCGTTCACCTCTTGTTCAAATTTGTTGCTGTCTGCAGTTTTTCTGAAGTTTCTCTCAAACATGCACAACTGCATTGTTAACTCGTCAAATGTTTTCGCATCGTCCTTCGTCAGTAGCATCCAACTAGACCGAAAAGTCTTCATTGTTTTCTAATCAATCATACGGTACTACTTCATATCTAAATTATGTAGTGAAAGATACAATGACAGAAACATTGCCTCACTAATTAGAAACTGAAAGGGACAACATTTAAATCCTTTTTTTATTTTACTTTTTTAATTTGATTAATTATTAATGTTAGTTAAGTTAAATTTTTATACTGTGAATAAAAATAAATATTACTTCGTCAGTTCAATAATTTAAATAATAAACTGAACTAACTAAATCCTCTACTGCTTACCTCAAAAAAATAGATAGTCTTTCATATGGACTGATGCTTTGTCGAAATTTGGTATTTTGCTTAGTTAACGGAATTCGTACAAGATATTGATTAAATTTTTCTGAAGACATTCTATAATACTTGTAAAATTTGCGTTCATCCTGCTGAAGTCGCCTGAAGAGTGTGTGAAATTCACCTTCTTCCAGCCTTGCACGAAATATATTATGAACCCAATAAGGTAAAGGAACCAATAGCTGACACTTTAAGAGAAAAAAAAACTATTTTGACAACCACTACTTTACTTTTAATAATAAGCTAAAACTTTTTGCTTTCCCGGTTTGCTAAAGGTTTACTGCAACCATACATCTTATAAATTTTGTCCAAGAGTTTTACTTTTATATATAAAAAAGTATATAACAAATATTGTGCACAGACCCCAATAACTGACATACTTCTTTTTTATTGTACCCAATAGTTGAACCAATAACTGACACTCGGCAAAAATATGAAAAATATTTATTGTTACACTATAAATTATTTATTAAAGATAATCGGCATATTTCAAAAATTCTGGCACACGGAATGCACCCCTCTCGTTAGCCTTAGAAGGCTCTTCAACTATTTTCAAAATATCCTTGAATTCATACCATAAGCGTCCTCTTTATTAGGTCATTTCCAGGTGTTTGCCAAGCTTTTTTGCATTACACTTACATAAGCGCTAGTGCTATTCATTTCTTTAATAATCCCAGGAAAATAGTCACATTCATATAACACAATAACATATTTACCAACGGTTAGCAAACGTTGATTTGCTGGATTTGGGCGTTCGGTTATATTATAGTAAAGTTCTTCTTCAGGTTCTAAAATCACTTCGCGGCTAGAATCGGAAGATGAAAATGATATGAGTCTTCTTTTTGTTTGCTTCGTGTTTTCTTTTAATAATTTGTTTCGCCTCTTTCTTTGATTTTCGTTCAGCTTTTGCTTTTTCATTTTCTTGTTTTATCTTTTCCTTTTTTATATGATATTCTTTCCATTTGTTTGATGTTGCCACCGCAGGCAATTTTTCCTTTGATTTTCTTTTCCCCTGCTTTGTATCTGACTTGGGCCAAAACAGACACGTTTTAAATGGAGTGGGCACATCTTTCATTGGAGTGCCAGTTAGTGAAGGTTCAATTTGAATTGCATTAGTACTCGTACTAGATGTAGATGGTTGCGGTTCATCTTTAGTTATTTGATGTAATTTGGAGGAACTCATTGTTTGCATTTCATTTGTTTTTGGCGTTTCAATTTGTATATTTTCCTGTTCTGGTTCAACATCGTTGCCAGAAAGTTGATTTCTGTGTTTTTCAAAAATTGATTGATTAAGAGGAGTGATGTTTTCCGAGTCATTTTTGATGGTTTGCCAAACGGAATACAGAGATTCATCTTTTTGATCACCGTTCCATTCATTACCGGTGGTATTTCGAAATTTTTGTAATGTTTCATTTTCGATAAATTTTTCCAAATACAATAATTTGTCATTTGATGTGGATTTTGGTGGTATGTCTTTAAGTGTATTAAGAGAGTGTCCCGCTTTAAAATACTTGTCATATTTGATACTATCTGGATTAAACGGATGGAGCCCGGTTACCTTAAATCCGTTACTTCTGGTGTAACCGAGGCTAACACTGCTTGCTCCAGTATGGAAGCAAAATCCTCTTTTTTACCTTAGAACCATTATTAATTTTCCATCTCTGAACAGCGTCCTTCCAAGCACTTTTTAGAGTACGAAAAACCGCCACGTCCATCGGTTGAGTAATATGGGTCGAATTTGGACACAACGACACCACTATGATTCCATGTTCTGAACATAAATTACTGAGAGGAAGAGTTAAGTGACTGGTATGACCATCAACGAAAAATAGTATTGGCAAGGTAATCCCATTTTCCTTTAAGCATGGCAGGAAAACGTTACCTATATATTCGTAAAATGTTTGGCCATTCATCCAGCCGTTTTCACTTTTACCAATTGACCATCCTGAAGGCATTTTGCTGGTTACATGTGGAGGTATTCGCTCGTATGGGTAAATTACCATTGGAGGGGCTATCATGCCAGCTGCATTTGCATTTAATAAAGCTGTCATGCACTCTTTATCGTTATTGGCAACAAAACTATAAACCGTCGATGAACCTTTCTTTGCAAAGACTACTTCCTTTGGGTGACAAAAAAAATGCTGATTCGTCAGCATTAAAAATTCTTGTTGGGTCTTCTAAAATGGCCATATAATTATTTTCTTCAAAGTAGGTTTTTATTTCCTTAAACCAATTCCGAATTTTTTCTTCGTTGACAGCTACCCTTCCAGAAGATAAATTTTGGGAAACTCGTTTACTTATTTGGGGATGTCGTCTTATGAATGAGGCATACCATTTCTTTCCGGGTCTTCCATTCAGAAAATTTCTCTTATTTTGTTTAAAAATAATTTCAACTGAATCAATGAGTTGCAATTTGGTTGCTGGGAAACCTCAATCTGCTATATGAAACATCCAATTGACGAGTGACTCCTCTTCAAAAGGCGTAAGATTTGTAGGCGGACCCTTTCTACATTGGCGAGGACATTTTCCAGTCTTTTTGTATAAAAGTGTTGTTCGAGGAATGCCATATTTTTTACTGACAGTAGCAGTTGGCATTCCTTTATCAATTTCTTGCAATGCCTTTTCAAGACTTTCTTGACAATATCTCGTGCTAGCCGCCATTATAGCCCTGAAAAAATATCAACATAAAACGTTTTTTCTGGTATATGTTGACCAGTATCCAATATCTGACACGTTAGATCTTGTATCTGACAGGGGTGTCACATATTGGAACAATTACTAAATTCATCAAACTAAAGAGACTTCAGTATTTGAAATTTTAAAAAAAAATCATTTAGCCAGGGGATCCTGCTTTTTTGTTTAAAATTTACCATCACCAATATCTGACAGCATTGTCAGGTAATGGATACTGGCTGTTATTTATGAACCCTTAGCTGACACCCCCCTTGTAATCTACAATTTATACAGAAAAAGCATTTGCGTAATGAATTTATGTTTCACAAGACTGCTAGATCTAAATTGAGCTCACTTACCTTTAATTGCTGTTGAATTTGATCACAAAGGCACCAAAAACAATGGTATCTTCCTTAAGCACAATAGTAAGAGAATTGACGAAAACCTCATGGAATGTGCATCGTATTACAAAATGCATTGACATTCAGTCAGCTAAGGCGGCAAGAAAGAGAAATGCCAGCCTCAGCATAACAACAGTTCAAATGATTTTTTACCATGTTCGAAGTTGTATATACGTTAAAATATTTCTCATTTTCGAATTTTTTAAATATAAATGTCAGTTATTGGAGGTATGTCAGAAATCGGTTCCCTTACCTTATTTCCGTTTCCTTTTTCGTTGAATTTCCTCATGTTCATGACATATAGCTGTTAGAACTAACATGTCGTCCGATGATGATATAGAAATCTCCTCTGACGTGCACATTATCACACAACTCGAACCAAAATGAGATCTTTTGCTGCTTCGCTTTCAGCGATGCCAGATGTCAAATATAAAATTATAGCGCAATGATGCCAGAATTATTGAATTTTAGGGAAAATTATGGCACAAATAACTAGCAACTATACGCCGGAGCCGATGCAAATAAAACACTAATTTGGATTTGTTTTATGTTAAAATGATATATTAGATATATTTATATGTAAATAATTATCATAAAAGTTTGAAATAATGTGAACTAAGTGTCAAAAGAAACCTCTACATCTTCTTCATCATCGGATTTGTACAAATTTTTTGATTTCATTGCTTGTAGCATAGAATTTGTTACCTCAAAATTGTAACATTCCCCATTAGTACTCTGGGATGCTAAGAGCAACCCATTAATTGAATTTGTACAAATCCGATTTCGGACATTAGTTTTAATTAAATTTACTTTGGAAAACACTCTTTCACATGATGCATTTGAGTGTGGTGTTACTAATATATCTAAAACAAATTCGCCCAAATCTTTAAATAAATGTTGACTTGACAGGTCAGTAAATATCATAATTTTATACCAATATTTGTCTATAAGACTTTCATTTTTATATTCGTCATCAAAATTATAAAAATACTGACAATACAGCCTCCACTGATCATCCACCCTTTGTTTTCTATCTAATTCAGTTGGCTTTATGATTCTAGGCAAAGAGTTTATAATATTTAAAATCGATTGAGGTTTGGGCTTACTATATTTGTTATCAAATATTGCAATTTTGGATAAAATATTTTCTTTAAAATCAAATCTTTTTTTTATTTCGTTACAGGAAACTATCAAAAACTGCCGACATCTAATATAAAAATCATCTTTTTCTTCGCGGCTTAATTTGTTTATATTTTCAGCCACTCTGACCCCAAGATATATATCAGATAAGCTAATAAACTGTGACGCATTATTTGGATCAATATCTGATAGGTCAGTTTTATGTACATAATTAGTGTTTAAATAGGTTAATAACATGTCTTTAAAAGTTTCAGTCATCTTGGTATATACTGCAGTAATGACAACTCTTTCATTTTGGAAATATTGATTAAGATCGACAAACTTTGGTAGAATCCACTGAAGAAAATTTAAAAAAAGTTTAGTTTCAGAATCATTGAGCCTATTGGCGAGTTTCAGAAGACTGCGACCTATGTTCAATCCATTGTTGTGTGAAATACAATTGCAAAGGTCCCCATTGCTCAATTATTCTATTAACTACTATTAATAATGAGAGCCACCTTGTTTGAGACGGCCGAAGGATTTTATGTGGTTCTACTGCACAAAACTGTTGAAACTCTGATAGTTGAGATTGGCGTTTGGAACTATTTTTAAAAAAATTGAAAATATCCCTGGCTAGGTCTTCACAATGGCGGGGTAAAACTTTGCATGCTTCACTGGCACATAAATGCAGGGAATGGCAAATACATTTTTGTACAGTTATTCCAGGTAAATTTAGTTTCAGTCGACTAACAACAGAATTTTTGGAGCCAAACATAGTGTTGCATCCATCCGAACCAAAACCTATGATGTTTTCTATAAGTATTCTGGCGAATTCAAAAATGTTAATTAACTTATTATAAATTACTTCGGCAGTAGCGCCAATTACTGCTTCATCAGGATTTTCACCTGAATAACATTGAACCAAATAAAAAAAATTTGTGGTTACAGATTCTAATTTAGTATCGAAGTATCGAACACAAATACACATGTTTTTAACAGTTCCTATATCAGTGGATTCATCTATCAAAATACTAAATTTTCTCTGTCTTAAATCATTACAAATTTCATCAAAACTACATTTTCCCAAAACATTCTTGATGACACCGGTACATTTTGTTCTTGACATTTGCAAACTTTGTGCGATTTTAGAATCCGGAAAAATGTTTTTCATTAACGGTATTAAATGATCGCTTGTCTTAAAAGCTAGATTGTGTTCAGCAATGAAGGCTGAAATTTTTATTTCCGCTTTTTCAACTTCAGCTTTTGCTTCATTGCTTTTAGAAAAGGATACATCAATTTTTGGCTGACTTGGGCAGAGAATTTTTATTAATTTTCCATGTTTCGCCCCTTTGCTATGACTTTTAATGACGGATGTGTCAGCAAGAAACTCTGAATTGCATGCAATACATTTTCCTTTTAAAGGATTATCTAAAATTATTACAAAAAGTAAGCCATAAGCCATGCCAATTTAGTAATATAATGTATGGTCTTTGGACAGGTTTTAACCAGCCTTTAAAGGCAGTTTCACTTTCCCAGTCTGCTTTATATTTTTGAGGCCTATTGGCGCGTCTTTGAACATTTTGAAAGCGCTTTCTCTTGTGTTCTTGTTCCTCCGAGTCTGATCCAGACGAATCAAATACATTTTGCGATGAACTTGCCGCCATTACATCAACTAATAAATTATTGCTGAATATACAGCGAAAAAACAAACTTTAATAACCACCGGCACCCACACCGACGATAAAAAACGATAAAATAAATACACCGACTTTGTTAAAATGTTAAATTAATAAACAGAAGAATACCGGGGAACCGGGGATTCCTCGAACTTTAACACGCTGATGACGGGGTTGCCAATTCTTGTTCGAATCTTAACTTGTAATGTGGCAAGCCAATGTTGCCACGAAGAGCACCTTTTTTTAAATTAGTATTAGCAATAGAAATTGGATATTTGCTAAACGACTTTTCAGCAAAATATTGAGTTGATCGAAATTATGGTACAATTATTTATTATGGTACGTTTTCTGACTGCTAATAATTTAGGGTAAAATATATGGTACAATTCCATAATTATGGTACGTCTGGCATCGCTGTTCGCTTTGTCAAATACTGACGCTTAGGTGGGAATAGTATGTAAAAAATGCTGCTACGCGCTGCGACGCGCTGCTTGGTGGGAATCGGCCTTTAGTATTGCGATTCAGAGAGTTAAGGGCGGCCCAAAAATGGTGGGGGTTTGACAATTTTATTCCACAGTCCAAATGTTTCTAAGCTAAGAAAGTGTAATAATTTTTCTGCTTCATAGATGGCCCGACAATATCAAAAGAAACATCAAATCTATTTTTAGAATTTCTGGGATGGAAGACAGGGTATTTGCGTCCTTGTTGCACAGTGACGTTACTCGTAGAACAAATCCAAATACCCATTGAACTGAATTACACATAAAATTGAATTAAATTTGAATGGTTGAATTTTTTTAGAAAAAATGTATTCCTCTAATCAAAAAAGAATAATCGCTAGTAATACCATAAGAAGACACCAATTTAGACACACAAATTAAACATTTTAACCCTTTAAGGACGAAATTTATTTTCGGTTACAGATCCCATGGGATGTAGTTAGATTTGTGTCGCGAATGTGCGACATTCGGGAAAACTGCTTCTTTTCTAGTGTGACGCGTATGGGCGACATACGTCTTTAAAGGGTTAAAAAACAAACACAAGCTCAACATTATAAAAGGCTGAAATTTAAGATAATTGAAAATCAACAGAACAGGAAAATTTTAAAATTGTCATTGTTTAAGCAGGTCAGTGGTCCCTAGCAACCAGAATTGACGTACAAATCGTCCCTAGAGCGACGGGCTCCAGCCTTGAATATCGCAAATTTTCTAATTCTTTTGTGCTGCGACAAATTTTATGATGGTTATAAATTTCTTATTTTAAAAGCTTTTAACTGCGTCTTTAGGAACTACATATTTGACACTTTAGTTTGAAAATCGTTTTACATATTTTGTCCCACTTCGTTGATTAAAAATTCAAAACCGGCGCTTGGTATTCTGGCAAAATTTTTAAAATTTCTGTCACACCGCAATTCATCATTAACCCTTTGAGTGACAAGGAGCGCAATCGCGCTCGTCAATACACTGTCCGAAAATGCCAGGAGCGCGATCGCGTTTTTGCTTCCACACTAACTAATACAATCGATCTCTCTTTCATACTTATCGATTCTTGTTTATTGTTTATTGTTTTTGGAATTGGCAATTTTAGCTAATTCTCTAAAAATCACTTTGGCACTCAAAGGGTTAATTACAAAACGGAACAATGTCGTCGGCTTTTAAATCGTTGATGATGTCGCTGCCCATTACCACTGTATCGCTTTCGAGACCTTAATAATGGGCAAATCCAAAATCTTTTCTTTTCTTTTTTCTGTGCACCACTTAAAATTACATATCCTGCAGCCGCGAGAAGAAAGTCTTTCTGATTTATCATTGCTTTGACTAAATTTTTTTTATATCAACCGATTATGCAAAACACAATTTTCCCAGAAGCTTCATGATTTAAGTACTTTATTACCTCCCACAAATAAATGAATTCGAACTTACCTACCTGCGACAGTTGTATTCCAGATGTTTCAAATATCGTTCAACGAAATAAGATTCATCATATTATTTATGGCGTTGAGTGACGTTTATAGATAATATGTCAATATATAAATTAAATTGCAAAAAGGTGCAAAATTTTCTTACCAAATACCACTGGACGTTAAATTAAAATCCGAAAATTTAACCTCTAGTGGCATTACTAGTAGGCCAAGCAATAAAGCATTTTTTCATGCCATAAATACTACCCAGAAACCGACTGTGCGATTACATAAAGGACAGTTAGTAGATCAATTTGGCATAATTTTAGACTCGAGGACCATAATTTTTAATTTGCTATGAACAATTTAGAAGAAAAAATCGTTTTTTTTTTAGTTTTTTGCTTGTAAAATGGAAACTAATGAAGCAATCTTAATGTTGTCAATAGACGAATTGTAGAGAATTAAATTACGAAGAGAATGAGAGGTCGAATGTCCCGATCCAATAATTAGAACCGGAGAGAACCCGGAAAATCCGGAAATTTCAGTGTTTTTTAAAAAAATTCACAATTCCCACATTTTTTTATTTTAAGAACTGACAACGCATTTTGCTAAGTTTATAATGAGAAACTGTTCAATTAAAAGAAATAATATTAAAAAGCTGTATTTTTTATTTAAACATTATAAAATAACCTTTTGAATACCACTTGAGAGTGCGAATTAATTAGAAAATAATTTTCCAGTATTTTCTCTAACTTGTTGCCATTCTCGAGCCCTACGGGCTCTCGTATCTATTCTCTGGCAACAAGTTCTCGAAAATCTGTCGAATTATTTTCAATTTATTCTCACTCTCTTGTGATATTACTGATGAAAATAAGAACACTGGATTACATATGTAAATTCACGCGCCTACTCTAGGGTTAAATACCCGGGAAAGACGTCGAACTGTTAGTAAATTTATAATCGTACCCTCTGGTGGATGGTATCCAAACTTTCTCAGCTAATGCGTCGGCCATGTTTTCACGGAACTGTAAACTTGAATCGAAAAATGTACTTCGAATCGAAAATATTAGGAATTCAACTGGAATATTGAGTAAACTCCGTTGGCGGCAATTTTTTCTATGACCTAACACCTCTATCATTGAATTTGAAGATAACATATAACTGGTTTTTGGTTGTGTTAAAACATCAAATAAACTACTACACGGCCAATGAATTATAATATGAATACCATTCTGACCAAGTTTGACGCATTAATTTACTAATAATATTTCTTTATAAACGATATGTTTGATAAAACGAGTGTAATTTACATTATACGAGGGGTATGCATTTGAACCGTGGTGACATCTATTATTCACTTTAGTGTAATGGCCGGTCTTAACGCAGCCAGCGTTCTGGGAACTGTGCCTCTTTCTTCTTCTCTGGACGAATTATTTAATTTAACGTAATTTTTAGTTTGTATTTTGTATTTTGTAAATTAATTTATAATATTTTAAGTTAATATTAACGTAGTTAAATTGTATAATAAGATATTATTAAAATTACTAACATTTGAATTAAAATTTTAAAATTTACAACATAGTGAAACTGTATTATATGCTTATATTGCCCACAATTGATGCCTCATATCGAGTGAAAATGGAACTTTCCTGATTTACATTTTTTCATTAAATCTTGAAGTAATCTAGATTGATTGTAATATTAAAAAAATTATGCACTAGATGGCAAGCACGTTCAGTTGAATTCAAAGGCTCATGACGTTACTTTATGACGTCATACTAAAACAGCAATAATCCCGCACCGAATCTTGTGACGGTTGAGCGCGAATCATTCATTGTGTATGAATGGTTAATTGCTGGAAGGACCCCTTTGTCCAGATTAAGCTTCAAACGATACATTCGTACGTGAGATAGATCTACGCATGTATCAACGATAACATCATCACAGTTTAGGCACTCAAATCGTTCAATTTAATGCTACATTTAGAACCTAATTAATTTTTTTTTGTGGGACAATCAACTGTGATATAAAAATTTCCCCAACTACGTAAATGAATGTGTATACGTAGTTACGCAATGCGATCTACTTTTTTAATGATTAATTCAACAGGATGGTCATAATTATTATCATTGTTGTCATTAATTAAAGTAAATTCAGAAAGTCAACTTCGGGACCTATTCTCTTCTTCTATAATCATGCTCGGTATAATCAACTCTGCTTCTTTATAAAAATAAATAAATTTACCACAAGAAATTAGCAAAGTTAAGATTTGATTATGAAAATAAGAGAATTGCTGCTTAAACCAAAAAAATAATTGGAGTCTTATCAAACATCCAACCTGTAATGCAGATGGATGCATTCTGCAGTGTAATCAGAGTAGTAGAGCTAAGATTCCGAAAATGACATCAACTGTGGTTTGTTGCCAAACTGCTTCAACAATTTTCCAAGATAACCTTTATTTAAAATAATTAACAATTTTTTTCTGCACTTACTTCAACTTCTGGAGTTAAAAATTTAGCACTTTCCCCATAAAATTGTTAATTTTTGAAAAATTTTGAAAGTTTTTTAGCTCTTCATCATCCCCACATCCATTCCATCATAAATCCAGGAACGGTTCTGCGAATAATAATTATTAAATTGAACAGTAAATTTTACAACACATTTCTCATTTTATTGAATACAGTACTAACTTGTTCTTCTTCTAATTTCTTCTATGCATTCATTTCCCTCATTTTATATTTGCTGATTTTTCTACCTCTCCCCCTTTTATCCATAATTTTTCTTGTTCAAGCGATTTTGTTATTATCATAAATTTTAATTTTTTGATGTTCATTGTCAGACCACTTTCTTTCGTCCACCACTCGGTCAAGTAATCTTTGAAGATTGTCTAGTGACTCCGTTGTTGTTGATGAGTCTACCGTTTACTTTAATACCAGTTATAGTTTCCGCCACTGCTTTCTGTATTATTTCTTCTGAATTTTCTATAAAAGCTGGTTTTCTACTTTTACATTAATGTCGCAAATGATAAACGTTTACCTTAACACCGGAAATTATCGTTCACTTAAGAGGGCCACTTGAGAAGCAAGATTCACAAGATGGCGCCACCGTAGAAAAAGGTGTCAGTTTTGTAAAATGCTTTTTTCATTAACAATCTTTTTTATATAAAAAACTAGTGGTGGATATAAAAGATAAAGAAATGATCTAGGTATAGACATAAAAATTTGCAATGAAAAAAGTTGAGAAAAGTATTTATTCAAAAATGTCAAACTTTCAATAATATTTGAATTTTTTGTTAAAAGTAAAGAAAATCTTGCTGATCACACCCTGGAAGCATTAATCATAAGTATACTCGTACATTATCTAATCACATTTGTCAGTATTTAAGTCAAAAGGCATCGGAAAGTGTGACATTTTTGAATAAATACTTTTCTCAAGTTTTTCCATGTCAAATTTATGTCTATACCTAGATCATTTTTTTATCTTTTATATCCACCACTAGTTTTTTATATAAAAAAGCTTGTTAATGAAAAGAGCTTTTACAAAATTGACACTTTGTAGGAACCTACATTACCGACGCCTCGGTAATAACCTACATTGCCGACCAGTCGGTAAGGAAGAGAAGTGAAAAACCGACAGGGTTCCCGCGACAAAACGCATAACCAGCTCGCGTCCTTCGACTTACTTTATGTATCATCACACGACATTAAATCATTAAATTATTACAAAACACAAATCAAGTAGTGCTTATTCAACCTCAGTGAACCTAAGTACCTACAACTTTTACTACGGTGGCGCCATCTTGTGAATCCAGCTTCTCAAGTGGCCCCCTTAACAAAATTTCAAAGCCAAGCAAAATTTATGTGTTTGTTTCATTTTCGAAAGTTTTGAAGGATTTGAAGATGAAGCGCTTTACCAAAGGGCTTACTGAAAATCCGCATAATTCCCATCGCAGGTGTTTATCAAAAAGACAAAGGGACATAAAATTGTTTTGTTTCAAAAATCCGATTAATTTCTCGATAATCTCTTATTTTTCAGCGATTTGAGAGAAGATTCGGAGATTAACAACAGTAAACTTTAATTCTTCGGTTATCGTCACACCACCGAATTGCGTCTGTAAAAATGACGCAAAAATATTCGGCAGATAAACACATAAACAATATCGCATAAAACAATACAGCTGCGCTTGTAAAATATTTAATCCTTTAATTAACCAAGGAATTTTAAATGCAAAATCTTTGAATTTTTATCAGCCTTAACATTTTACCGCTCGAGACGGTTTTACTTTATTGTTTAGCGAACGTGATTTGCATAAGATTCGCTGCTAATTTGAAATTTACACAAAAACGTTTGAACAATTTGATCACATAAAAATTGAAAAATAAAGATATCACATTCATGTAATTTGAAGAACTTGCAACCGAGTTGTAATATGGTAGGAATTGCCTTTTTGTGTTGAAGAAGAAGAAGAGTTAACACTCACGGAAAAATGATTTTTTGATTGACTCCACTACATAAAATGCAAAAGAATTCAAGAATAAATTTTGCATCCATTTCAATTTAATTGGCTGGTCAATTCGTTTAATGATAAGGTACACTAATTAAAAATTTGACGCAGTTTCGCTTCATCGCAGATAAAATTCTTCTTTTCCTTTTAAAAAATGTCAGGGATGAAATGTTTTAAGCGACTTTCAACGTGGCAGTTCAGTAATGAAAAAAGGAAAGGTCGCTTCCTTTCAAAGCCTCGCTGTTGTTGGGATGGTTGCGATTTTAGTGAAGAAATGGTCCACTTTCGGGCGTTCATTGTAAACCTGTAAAGCGTGAAGTGAAAAACTTGTGGCAATGAACTTTTTAGACAGAAATGTAGGCCAATGCACATTTTTTAGAAAGTTGTGCAAACGTTTTTTTTATTATAACTGAAGTTTATTCTTAATCGAATTTAAAACAGGTTGTATGCAACTTAGTTTACGCAAATAAAATGTCACTGAACTTCTTGCCCAATTTCACGGTCAGTGTTAAGCGATACAGTTATTATGTAAGAAAGTAATGATACGGTTCCATTGATTGTTTAAGTGTTTAAGTGGAACATTTGTTATTGATAATTCATGATGAAATCGTGTTCATGAATTTGATTTGCAAGCTCATTAAAGCGCAAATTACACTTACAAATTTAATAATGTTCCAAATGGCGTTACATTTTATCGACGATTCACTTTTAATTAAGGCAGATAAAATGTTGCGTCGTAAATAAGTATTGATTTGATATTTCAGAAACGCATATATAAAAGAACTCATTAAAATCCCTTTTTGCATTCATTACCTTTCAAGATAATTTATTGAGGGAATGACATGCGGGTGGATGGAGAAATTGCCAAATTTTCCGAAGGAAAACATATTCTCACATTTTATTGTTAAATGCAAATTTTTCTTAAAAGCAATTGTTTCAAAGATACATTTACAATTATTTAGTAATTTTCAGAACACTATAATACCTAAGAACTAGGTTTATATAATCAATTTCATCTGATTCAGTCCACTTTCTAATGCGCAAGTCGAGTTTAAACGTTGCTTAATTTAAAACGTGTAGCGTCATCTACCGTCTAGCTAGTAAATTTCACTATATAAAATTAATGAAATTATGAAAAGACAGAAGAAAAATAGCACTAAAAATTACAACATTAATGACCTCGAATTGTGAAAAGAGTTTTTTTTTGAAATTCGCCCAAATAGCCTCGGTAATGTTATAAATTATACTGAAACGGCGAGGTAGTAAATAATTCGGTACCAAGTTGTAAGATGCAAGAAATTCCGAGTCACAAATAAATTGATTGACCTCAAAAGTCGTAGATAATCATAAATCAACCGAAAGTAGGAACACGATAATTTTCCTGTCTCTTTAATTTTATGATTTCGACGCGAAAATAAGAGATTTAACCCTCCGGGGAGCGAATTCGTTTCAAATTATCGTCCTTTGATGTTGACAGGAAGTAATTTTCTAATTAAAAATTAAACGATATTTAATTTCGTAGCTTTCGTCACAATTTCTTTTTTTTCCTGAAAGCTTCATAAATGTTTCATTGAACCATGAAAATCTCACGAGATTTTTCTATTTTCCGTCATCGAACACGCAAGGCTTTCTCGTTTTTGCATGGATCACTCAATAAGATTCGTGGTAACTTACCTTGACGATGTTTAAAACTTACTGTAGCATAGAAAATTGATCGCTTCTACTTATAGTGCTTTCGTATAATTAAGCGATAATGTATACACGAAGTGGAGAAGCCCTTGAGCCGTTAAGAAAATTACTCGACGCTAATTAATATCTGTTGACTTTTTCCGTCTGGAAATTTTATTGTTTATGGGGGGGCCGCACCGTCGGCGCCAGTACAGAAACCTCACACATCTATTATCGATAGGGATTCCATCCATGACCTAAGTTTCGCTTCATTTTTAATCGAGCTCAATAATTAAAACCTTCAATTCATTAACGAAAAAAACAGCCAGGTTAATAGCTTGATGTGTCTGCAACGCGGTTATTTTTGCAGACAAACTTCTTGCCAAAATTTTCACATTTTATTGCGACAACTAGTTTCGACATGACGTGGCTCAATTAGTTAGATTGCGTAACTGCAAGGTAATGCAGACACTATTTGTAAACACTGTTTTTGATATGGAGTTTGTTGTCTTGAAATTTTAACTTTGTCAAAATCTACCCTTCAGTTTTGTCCCCTGCGTTTTAGTCATTCTTCTGGCATATTTTGATTAAATTGTTTTTACTCCACAGTTGTTACTATTCAAACTTTTATTTTTGCTGATTTTAGTACTAATTTTCTGTAACTGATTCTTCTGCTGCCATACTTAATAATTATTGTAAACGAATATAGTTTGCAAAGGTTACTCTAACAGGTTCCTAAAAATACAATAAATCATGGCCTCAAGATTTTAACAAGACAAACCACTGAAAAATCGCCAAAATAATCATTCTCCTGGCTTATACTAAATATATTTCAGCCACAATGAAAAAAATGGTACCTAAGAATTTTTTAAAAACCCACTTCCTACATTAACAACTGATAAAATTCTTGTATTTAGCACGATTCTGCTTGCTATTGGCACAATCAATATTAAGTGAAGCAAACCACCGTTTTGGATGAAGCACGGGGATTCTCAATTTGTGTTGACCTCACTGAAGGTGTTGTTCGAGATGAAAATTAGGTACAAGGGTTCTATAATACAATTGTTTAGAAGCCTTGCGCTGGGTCCAGCTGGGCGGATACAATTGTACGGAATGTTGTAAATTGCTTTATGCCCTTCTGCAAAGGACTGTATATTGACAATAGATAAATTACTTTAGAATTTCTTACAAATTTAGTTGAAAAACGTTATATCAAACTCGACTTGCTGTAAGAAAATACGTATTACGGTGTGAATTTTCAGTAGTTTTATTGTAAAGTGAATTTTTAGTAACTTACATAATTAGTGAATGTTTAATTGTGAAGAAATGGGAAATATTACAAGTGGTTTAATGTTCCGAGATGAAGATGTTAATTCAATGCAATATTAATAAATGTCGATCAACAAAATGATCAGCTTCAAAGACCATTTTTTAAAATGGTACTGAAATTATGGGGATTTTCTGATTCTGTGTGTGATAAATTCGCATATAAGTAAATTTGTTATAATTATAATTTTTCCCACACTTTTAGCTTACCGAATGAATTTTATAAAAGTTCTTCAAGTTTTTTCAATGTAACAACTATTAAACAAATTGTTTTTTAGTTTATTTCTGTCGGAACGAAAAGTAAGAAGAGATAAAGAAAGGGCCATGCAAACCAGTTGCTTCTATAACAGAATTAATAGTAATTACGAAGGTAAAGAAATAATTTTGATTTTCTTTTATACATTTAGTGTTATTTATCTATCTTATAACAAATTATACTTTTTAGCGAATGTATAGCTCTTTGTAAGAATTTAACAAAACACAAGCGTGACTGAAGTAGGCGGATTTGCGGAAAGGAAATCTGTATAAAGTGGAATGGGCATTATTGAAGCATTCAAACTGGTCTATATCGGTAAATTTTTATAATAATATATCCATGGTACAATGTAAGCATTTTGTTTCTTTGTTTGGCCAATTATTTCTTGAAAGAAAAAGAATTTATTTGTGTGGCGGTCAAAATTCATTGATAAGGCTAATGACTTCGACGAACTTCCATTTCATATACGTACATCTGTTACCAAATGGTAATGTGGTTCTTAAACTGAAAATGTATTTTTAAACAGGATGTGATGTGATGTTAACTTTTCACCTACTAATAAAAATATGTATAAGAAATAACTTTATATTCTAAAACTCCTTCAATTCCACTCTACAATTCATAAAAATTAGAAAAAATTTATTATATTTATAAGTGCTTATTTAATATAATAAGAAGGTCATCTTCATTTCTTACTTAAGAAAACACAGTAATTAAGAACATTCTTAAGTAATTAAATAAAAGTTCTTGTTCTTAAAATTAGAACGACCCTTCCTTGAATTTGTCACGAAGAATCAACGTTCTTGAAATTGAGAATGTCCCGTTCTAAAATTTGACAATAAGAATGAACATTCTTAAAACTCAAGAATGACCAATTCTTGGGCCAAAATTAAGAACGCGCGATTTTAAATTTAAGCCCGAATTTTCTTACCTATAAGAATTTTTTTTTCTGGGTAGTTTTAACAAAAACAAACTTGGTGAGCTTTCGTTTTAGACCTAATCCTGACGAGGCTTAATTAAATGTCTCAGTTGTCAGTATGTTTCAGTAACATGATTAAACACGGAACAAAAACATCAACGAAGAAAAGCCCAATTTTATCGACAAAGTCTAAAATTCCAAATCGTGTTACACAATTTTGATCCATCTAATAGTTGCAATAAATGAAATTCGTGGCGTTCCGCATTTTGAAATCACGCGACGTTATTCGCATGCACACACAGATTACAGCCAGTTATAAATAAAACTTGTTCTTGCAAAACAGACTAAAACATTGCCTGCGACTTCTGCCAGTGAGTACAATGCGACGGCATTTATTTTCATCTCAACGACCGAAACCTCTTAATGCATGTCAAGGATAATTGCGACTATAAAATACGGAAATTTAGTCTTCGCGGTTTTTACATTAAAATAACGACTGGCAAGAACGCAACAGATTTTAGCGCAAATTCCTGCGGCTTAGGTCAAATCTTTTCAGCTTCGTTTGTCGTCGTATTGATATTTTGTTGGCGATTAAGCAGATTTTTATTTTTTAATTGAAATGCCCTACAAAATGTGAATTTTATTATAATAGAAGTTTTGAAGATGGATATCGTATCGTAGTTTGCGCCCTATTATGTTGCTGTCAAGCACAGTTATTAGCACTTAAAGTGGTAGGCTGCTAGTGCCAACAAGTGGTTCATGGCCGTTTCCTGCTGTTCTCGTGGAGTATCTTCAAATAAAATGTAATCCACTGTCGCGCGTTCTGAGAGAGAATAAAACAGGTCTGAATGAAACGATAAGTGAGCCACTTATCGAGTTCAAAGCGCCTGAAATAAATTGATTTAACATGATACACTCCACACAATCTAACTTTTATGAAAAGCTTCAGTAGTATGATTCTGGGAGTTGTCCGGGGTGCATCTACCCTACTTATAGTAGGCATTTTATGTAGTTTACCCAAATATACTATTACAGTAGAATCCGGTTATAACGAAACTCAAGGAACCGTCAAAATCGGTTTGTTATATCCGAAGTTCGTTATAAGCGTTATTGAAAGAATAAATGCGAGAGTATTTTATGAGGCCTTCATTGTCTAATATAAATATGCATATTTATAAAACCATTAAGAATATAACTTAAGTGAAACAAAGCAAAATGCAACAAGTAATTTTATTTGAAATTTTTTTTATTTTCGACTGAAGTATAAATTGTCCACACACGTTTCAACGTCATTAAGATTTTCAATAATTGAGTTCGGCGCACCGTAAAACTGTAAAAAATCACGAATGTTGTTAATACTTCTCACAGTTTCCTGTGTAGATAAAATCTGTAATGCTGGTGTTTCCGGCTCATCCTCATTCCTCATTGACTTCTTGTTGGTCACTTTTGTCTACCACAAATAAATTGTCTACATTAATAGTCATTCATGTTTAAGTTTTCGAAAAAAAATTAATTTTCTAATTGAAGGGCTCTATGTAAGAAGTATCTAAGTCACTTTTCATATTCTGTGATATTTGATATTTATATTTCTGTTTGATCTGGAAATCACATTGTTTTGATTTTGACTAATTTTTTTTCACTAAAAAAGACTTACTTTAGTAAAAAAAGATTATTCAAGGTCAAAACAATGTGATTTACAGGTCACATTGAAACATCAAATCTCAATTATCACAGAATATGAAAAGTGACTTAGGTACTTCTTGCATAGAGCCCTTCACTTGCTGAAATTCACGTTCCCTTTGTTTCTATTTTTGTAATCACTCATTTAATGACAAGTCATCGTCAGATTCAAAGGTTATTACGCATTATATACAATCGAAAGTTTGTTATAGACAATTGAAATTTTATTAATTTCAGCTTTCTCAGGTTTGCTATATCCGATATTTCGTTATATCCGAGTTCGTTACAACCGACTAATTTTTACATTGTTGCATAGGGGAAATGTCGAGACTTGGAATAAAGTTCGTTATAACCGGTGGTTCGCTATAACCGAAGTCGTTATAACCGGATTCTACTCTATATTATTTTATAGTTGAAAAGTCAATAAGTTACTAAAATACCCCAACGAATGACCCTTGTTGATCGAACTTTAATAGAACGCCTCGACCTACAATCATCAATCCATTAGAGAACAAAGTTATTCGGATCCTTTTCATTCCGTTATTCAAACCAGAAGTTTTCAAGGTTCTCATAACAAACCGACAAGTAATTAATCAATGGTAGCAAATTGCACACACACAGTCACCCTTAAAGCTCCACAGAGATAGTTAATTTCCGACAACACCCACATCGGTTTTCATTAAATAATTGTGACCACATATATTGAAAGTGAACACAATATTCACACGCAATCAGATTTTGCGTAAATAAAAAATGCAATGAGTTTGGGGTATCAAATGCGGGGTGAACTGAATTTTATAAAAGGGAGGAATAATTCTATTTTTAGAAAAGTCGCCCACCTGCCGTCTAAAGATATTTTATATTCGAAACAACAGCTGTGAGAAACAATATAAATTTTTATTACCAGCCAAATGAAAATTAAGTAGTGTTTCTTTGTAAATAAGGAAAAGTACTGGCGGAAATTGCACCCATTTCTAGGCGATTACAAGCTGCAGTGACACATATGAACATCCTTTGCGTGTTACATCCCAAGAACAGTAAGATACCAAGTAATTTACAGCACGCAGTGTGGCATTTAAATGATGTTAACCCGAGAGTGGTCACTGTATGAGATTTTATCTCACTTACCCAGAAATACCTAGCAACTTTGTTGAAGGGACCACTAAATGATTTATCTAATTTCCTAGTGGTTCGTCAGTGACAAAGTAGAGGCGTTCTTGTAATTCGGAACGTTTTTGCATGGTTAAATAATTCGTAATGTTGTGGTTATTTCATGCAATTATTATTTATGACTGTTAATATTATCAATCACTGGATAATAGTTATTATTTACTACAGATAAAAGCATTACTTCATTGAAATTTATTGTGTGAGATAAACTTTCACATTATTTTCAGTATAAACAGTTAGAATTATACGGCGTTGCATACATACATCACATGAATCGTACTATTAGCACCGTGCGACTGCGATTTCTTGACGTCAGTGACTGGCAATTGCGAACGTATTATGAAATATGCAAAAAAGTCGATAAAACGTTAGAACTCATGATAACGCTGATATGCAACGCACATCACGGATAATGTTGCGCAAGGTTATTAAATACAAACAATTATCACATTTACATTTCAAATTTCTATGTCAAGGCCTTCATAAAAATATAACAACAAACAAGAAGTTAAACTTGAAAACAAGCTTTATTCAAAACGTCAATCTATTTTTACATTACCATATAACAAATTACACGTTGAAGTTCATAAACAATCGTGACTGTGCGTAAAGAATGAATTGAAATGTAATCCTCTATCGAGGACATTTCGTTGGATTTTTCTAAAACTTACATTTCCTTATCACAACCTGCATTCAATCGGTTATTGTGCCAGATATCGCGAACACATGTTCGAGGTGAATCATTCACGAATGTTGCAACAATAACATTGACTGATATGAGTAAGATCTGTTTAAACTCAAATCAGTAGAGAGCTTTTCGCAAGATTTCTAATCACAAAACTAATCACTTAAAAATGATAAAAAGATTTTTGTGAGTTAGCAAGTCAATAAGAAACAAGACTAGACAACCGCCAGATTAGTCATTTGATTGGTCATGTAAATGGAACCTGATTATTTTTTTAGATTATTGTGCAACTTGAGAATAACTTTATCTAGCTCCAAATTATTAACTGAGCTGTAATAAAAGTGAATAAGATAATTTAATTAGATCGAGTAATTCGTTATTGTTTGCATGTGTCCTGTCGAACAAATTAACTAATGAACGATTGTAATCAATAGGTATTACCAATTGTCATTTGGTTGAAGGACATCATTGCCTTAATTTAAAATGTTGTTGTTTAAACAATTCATTAAAAAACCTAATTAAACGTCACCATTGTTTTTTTAAAATTTAATTCAAGTTTCCCTTCTTATGTATAATTGTTTAGTTACTTACAATAGTTTCCTTATTCCATAACAACTTTTTTTTTAAATTTCAACATATTACAAATTTATCACACACAAACATTTAAAAAACACATTTCTTAAAACATTGTCAATTACATACATTAAACATTTTAAAAAACACATTTTAAAGTCAAACACAATGATTATCACCATTGTTATTAATAATTTTAATGTTTTAATGAACAACACACAATAAACAATTCATTTCTTTGATAGCACATGTAAATTTTAGGGTAGTTTTCAAGTTTGAGCGAAATCAAATTATAAAAATGACAATTACCGGTATAACTACATCACAGATCAGAATTCGTAAGCCAGTAACGTCCCGAATTTATAATTGCACGTGAACATCACGCCAATTTATTTCTTGTTTTCGTTGGATAAGCTATAGGTATTTGATAAATCAAATAAGAACGTGTCATATTATAACCGACACATGGAATGGTTACATTAAAAAAAGTCTCTACCCTCAAATTCAAATTAGTGTTCCAACATAATACGCAGTTTTTATCGTAACCTTCAGTTTGAATCAATATTTTTGCACTCTTTGTTCCCACAAGAAAAGTAACTTTAATATACCAGCTCAAGTGTTACTGTATCAACTGTCAGGTATATTGTTTACAGCAATGAAACAAAGTAAGAAAATCATTGTACAAGTAAAACATCGAATAGAAATAATCAAACCAATTTGTAGCCAGTACCAAGTTTTGATCGTAATTAATGATTCGGAACAAATATAACCTGGCTTGACCCAAATTTAAAATAAAAATATCCAATATTTATTCGCACCATTACATCCTTATCGTTTTGTCTACGCGCCAAATAAATGTGTTTTCTTGTTGCAGTTTTTTATCGGATATTCAATTAATTCAATCATTTCTGTCTGTTTCATTCAATTAATGGAACACTTGAAACTAATCGACTAGAACTTTCTTACAATTAGAACCTCAATTTCACCAAGTTCAATCAAACGTGCGATTATACCAGATGGCCCCAAATATCTGTTATCGCGTTACCTGTGGAATGTGGAATGAGTTAGTTGGATTCATTATTTTGGTCGAGGTGAGTATACATTTAAACAAAAATCACATTTTTATTTTGGCCGCAAATGAAAGTGGGCAAACTATTTAAAAAATGATTTATATCTGTTTGAAAAAGAAACTTTGTTTTTAGTTAAATCTAGTTAGATAACTATTTTGCGATTGCTATTTTAGTTTTGTGATTTTGACGTAGGAGCTATATAAACGTCGACATTAAAATAAATGTAAAATATTCCGTGCCAGCATTTATTTTAATGGATCGGTCGCATCAAAAAGTGGTAAAAAAAAATCGGTATGAATTCTAAAAATGTTTGCTTGCATGCCAAACGGTAATTGCCATTCAAACAGGCAATTCACGTAAAATTTTCTTAAATTTCAATTTCGACGTTGCTAGTCTCCGCATGTGTTTTTGACGGTAATTGAAGCATGATGGACGTTTGCAGAAATTAATTTTAATTAGTCAGCAACAAAATCTCGACATTCTACCTTGACACTGAACTGCATGAACTCCAAACGGTGAAAGGCCGATCGCCCGTTTGTTTACGAAGGTGAAGTGTAATTTAATGCTGCAATTAATCACTGCGATTTTAAAATTAACGGAAGTTATCCGGTCATAAATAGCAAAATAAAGTCGAGAGCGTGTCATTTTGTCACCTTGGGGTTAATTAAAATGAATCAATACGTGGAACCCTTCAAAATATTTTTAGCGTGCGAGGTTAAGGTGGGTTTGGTAGGTCTAGAAGTGAGGTTAGAATTATTGAATTTTCAATCCAAGTTAATTTAAAATGTACAGTGCAGATAAGCTACAAAAGGTAGAAATCGCAAACCACTGGCATGAAGGTATGATGACATATACTTTTCTTAATTTATTATGTTATATTAAAATATTTTCAAGCGATTTTGCTCATTACCAATATTTCTCAAGTATGTCTCCTCATTCGGTATTAAGTAGGCTACAGTGTACCACTGAGTAAATGTTTCTTAAAGTTGTAATATTTAAATTAACTTGGATTGAAAATTCAATAATTCTAACCTCACTTCTAGACCACCAAACCCACCTTAACTCCGACCACGTCTCTCGATTTTCATTTGAGGATAGAGCGAGTAATTACAAGTCAGAATTTATTGTGGCCACGTGGAATTGGCGAAATCGAAAATGAGCTCATAAACTTTACAACTTTTTGGAAATATGGCATCATCTTGTTTTTTAGACAAATTATGATTACAATGAAACAAAATATTTTCGTCATTTCGCAGCACCAAAAAGTGCTCGTTGCAGAAATAAATCGCCTCGAATATCGAATTTTAATTATGCATTTCGTGCCAGAAAGAATTAAATATTCAACGGATGCGGCATTGAAGAGTGCCATCAATCTTTTGTAAACAAACACATTTAAAACACCGGCACTCGGCGTAAAAGCTTTGCAAACTTTCGATTTTGCTGGAAAATTCAATTAGTGATTTAGATTTACATAATTTTAACTTGTGATGTGTACAAAACAATTTATTATACATTAAAATTTGGCTGCAGTTTAAAAATACTATTGATCAAATAACACTGCGCATAAATAATGTAATAGCGAAACAAATTGACTCTTCGGTTAACAAAAGCCTCCAGCTGGTACTTCAGGACGATCCAGGATGTTCAACGGCTTTACCGGTAAAGACTAGAATAATCTAAAAATAGATTGAATCTATTTTTTCGTCCAACAATTTTTTACGTATCAGGCTCTAATCATCCAAGTTGAATGTTCTAATAAATATGGCTGTTTAGCAAAGTCCTTGGCCTCGCCTCGTGGTTGAGTGATTTTGGCCTCTTCTGCAAAAATTAGAAACCTATTAGTTGAATTCATTCATCCAAATGATTGTTATGTTTTTGATGAATGCAGTCATAAAAAAATAAAAGCCCTAAAAAGGGAAACCATGTACGTTTTAACATTTTGATTAGGTGTTAAATTATAAGGCAAAAAAGAACAAGTGAGATGACAAATAATTGTTAAGCAGAAGGTTATACACAAATAACTCATCTGATGTGCTAGAACTGGTTAATACTGGTTACAATAAATGCATGTTCATCGTAAAAACCAGCACACTTCTACCATTTGCACTTTTAACCTCGTTGACAAAGAAAAAATACTTGGCTCAAATATTGACGTAGTGTGCAAGCCATTTACGTAGGATGCATTTAACGTTGCAACCGTCACGACATTCCTCCTTACTCATTGTCACTAATTCAAACGCACATAGGATTCATTTTTTATTATCAACTTGGAACGTGAATTATTTTTGGGTATTTTTTTTTTCTACAATTAGATTCGATTCGTGTAAACCAAGATGCACAACGGCACATTAAATTTATCTTGGAAACCTTCCAACTAATACTACTATTATTGAAAAACATCATATAACTACTACAGGTTATCTAAATTACATTATGTGTTATTGAAAACAAAAACAGGGAAATTAAAGTCCTTATGTCCATCAAAGTTACATATCTGCAAATTGTACGTTAAAAGACAAGATCATATTTCTTTTCTAAAAAAATTACAATCCCAACATCCTAATTTATAACCGCCTAGAATCTATTTAGACTATTTAGGCCACTTTCGGCCACCACACCAGTTTTAGCAACTTAAATTCATTTTTTTAAATAATGCTAAACAAGGCTGCTTGAAAAACAAAGTGGCCAAAAGTGGTAAAATTGCATATATCGCTTAAATAATTAAATTGATAAGCTTTACTGCAATGTAGATTAACAACTGTGATATAACTAAAAAATATAAAGACTCTCAGTTCAAGATATAAAAAAATAATGTGATTTACTGCCATTCTTAGTTATTTGTTAATTTTTTCAATTGCAAAATGCATAAAGTGGCTAAAAGTGGTGTCTCTACGCTATATTGTATTATACTGGGTGGCCCTCGCATTATCTTCGAAATGAACATGAAGAAAATGATGAAGCCAACCACTTAACCTAAACATTAACTGCCCATCATCAAGTAGTTGGATTTATTATTTCTTCATTCCCAACGTAACGCGATTTTAGTCATTCATTAGGAAAAATTTTTGTTTAAATCAAAAAATACTTTTTTCGAAAGCTGATAACAAATGTTGACATTTACATGACATAAATCGCTTGTCAAAGTGACTGTTTTTTGTTTACTGGATGTAAAAGTCTTTTACAATCTAGAACAAAAAAGACTTTTACGTTCAGCAATTTTTGATTAAAGAAGAAGTCACAATTTGGGGGAATCTTTATTATTTATTGAGCAATATTTAACTGCAAAGTTGTAATAGTAGAATTATTGAAAGTGATACCGCTTGAAGACGCCAGCTGGTTTAATGAAATACTTTGGTCTTGAAGACCCATTTTCATAGAAGACGTTGGCTGATTTACTGTAAGACTCTTGTCTTGATAAAAACCGTCAGTGCCTGTTGTGGAAGAAGTTTCAGATTCCGGAACAGCTAAGATGTTTTTTGAAACTTTAATTTTCCTTTCAATTGATTCTTCAATATATCCTTCCGCAACTGTTGACGAGCGTCAGCCTCCATGTCTCTTCACACTGACAAAATCAGCTCCAGAATCTGCAAGCAAAGTTGCGGAAGATCGTCGGAAACAATGGCCGCTCCGTCTCCGGTAATTTTAAGTATTTCCTTTGGAGTGTTTCTGATTTTATTTATACCAATCACTTGGTTTGCACATTTCCCATTGGCGTATTTAATAAAAAATCTTGGATTAGTACTGTACGCTGGACGTAAGCCATTATATTTTCGATATAATTCAATATGAGATGGATTTGAAATGACGAATGTTCTTTGACTGTGTCTTTTCGAATCTTCAATTTTTACAATAACAATTGAACCCTTATCTTCAATATCATTAATTGTTAAATTCAACAGCTCGATTCTTCTACATGCACCATATATTCCCATTATTAAAATAGTCTGAAACAATATTTTATTATATAAATGCCAAAAATTTAAATTAATGTAGAACGTACCTTCAGTAATAAAAAGCTTTGATCTGGGGCCTCTTCTATAAATTTTTCAATTTCTGTTTTGGTCAAGACTTTTGATTTTTTTGGTCGATAGCCTGCATTTTTATTTTTCAAATATGGTATTAATTTTGAAAATTTTGCTATATCTACATTTTGTTTGACGTTCAATGTTTTCTTCAACATCGAATAAATGGACCATAGGGTTGGTGGCCGCAATTTCTTAGCTTTATATTCCAAATAAACCAGTATCACACTTTCAGACACGTTTTTCAATTTCTTAGAACCACACCACTTCATGAAATCGTTATAAGCTGATTCATATTGTCTAGAGGACTTTTCCCGGATAAGACTAGAAATTGGGCTTTGTGCCGCTTCTAATACATCAAAAGGCAGATCATCGTCATCGCTTTCGGAACTCATTTTTGATTATTATTACTTTCCGCTTCAAATACAGGAGTTATTCTCACCAAATCACCATAAACGGTACAAAATTATAAATTATAATGCTTGTTTGACGGTTGCTATCATAAATTAGTTAGTCAAAGCATACTAGATTTAGCACCAAAGTAATTGTAGACATTGATCTGGATTAAATGTCAGTAATTTTTCTTTGAGTTTCCATTGATATGGAGCTGCAGTTTTCGAAAAAATGTTGTTTGATACTCGAATTGCGAAATTCTTTTGCATTCTCGAATGTTTTTTTTGCTCGCGATGCTCGCAAAAAAACTCATTCTCGAATGCAAAAGTAGCATTTCGCAATCTAGAATCAAAAATAACTATTTTAAGCAAATTTAGACATTAAAAGTGCGCATTTCATCAAGTAAGAAAAACACAGTCATTAAGTATTGTTTATTCAATTGTAACCGGTTCTTTTGCAATAAATCTTGATTACCTACAATTTGTATTCTATTTTTAAATAACTATTAAAAAGCAATATTTTACATTCTTAAATTAGTTAAATTAATTCTTTGCTGATAACATGTGATTTAAAACGTACGTAAGAATCGTTAACTGCTCAATGAGCAAAATTGTAAACCAACGTAAGCAAATAACTTAAATTTTTTTATTATTTTATAACCAATAATTGTAACTCGATGATGATTAATGTATTGCAAGCTGTTAAATTAAAAGTTTTACTTTTTTTTTCTCTTCCAGTACTCTTTTTTTCCATGTTGTTTCCGTTCGTTTTGTTCCAGTATTCTATTTTTTTGCCTTTTCTGAAAACCCTTGAGGATCTTTTTTTGAACTCTTCTCTTCTCTCCATCTATTCTCAATCTATTTTAATTTCTTCCATGTCTTTTCTGACCTCCTTGATCCATGTCATTTGTGTCTTGAGGTTTCTGTCGAAGCAATTAAATATTCTCTTCGTCCGTCTTCCTTCAATCATTCTTTTAATCATAAATTTTACTTTTGACTTTGTGTTCGTTAGAGTTTTCAAGCCTTATTAATTATGAGAATATTTTTGTTACGGTTTTGTTGAACAAACAAAAATACGAAATTTTATTGTGTGCTTTTCAGAATTACCATATTTTATTTTACTGGAATCGCTTTTGCCGAGGAAAGGATGGTATATCGTTTGCATTGAGACAGATATCGGCAACATATGCGTTTTGATGGTTTTACTTACAAGAATTGAGCATACATTATTTTGTTTTTACTACAACGATTGTTAAGATTTAAGTGGGAAAAAGGTTAATTAATTCTAAGAAATAATTATGTTGATGACATCGAGGATTAATTTACCATTGCCCAATTTATTTTTTCGGTCCTGATATCTGATTCAATCTAAAACCGCCTCTGATTGATAATACATATTTAATCCGTTTACAACAATGTTTACAAAAACCGGCTGTTCCATAAATAGCCGGATAATCAGTTTTCATTAACACGGCACGTTTGAAACACCCCAGATTTTCTTACACCAAAACACAGTTAATTTTACTTTGCAACAATAATTAGAAAACAATTTCGTATATTTACTTTGATCGTTTTCTGGCAAAACTATAAGTTTAACATCTGTTTAATGTTGCCAGTGAATCCGCATATTTCCATAATCGTGATCTAGAATGATCGAGTTTTAATGCTTTCAATTGCACAAATGTCAGACCAAAGATCATGCTTGTTGAATTTGATATTAATTGGTTCACACAAACAACACATAAATTCCAAATATTATCGCAAAGTGTTTAGATATTGCAAATAAAAAGAAATCCTCTGCGAATTATTGCAAGGAATCATGGAGCAGTAAAAAACAGATTATTAATAAATACTTTAATGACTATTATCTTTTGTGGTTACCCTTAAACAATAATAAGGCAATAAAAATTACTTAATTCAGGTACACGTGCAATTAAAATTAATTTAATGTCAAAACACTCAAGTCCATCTAGTAAATCACGCAATTAATGGTACTATCTAGTGAAAACCAGAATAACAACGAATAAAAATATAATTAAGGATGAATTAAAAATCTACGTCTATACTTTTAGAGGCGCCGCGCATCTGTCACATACACGCCTCCCAAAGACGCCACAGCCGCGCTACGTCAATGAAAATCGAAAATAACGCAGGAACAAACTTTAAATTAATTAGTTATAAAAGTCCGAACGCATCGTTGTCACTATTTTTAGCTACACAACGCAATACGTAATAATAACGTGCAATAGGTTGGTTAGGCGTCAATTTAGGGTTCAAAAAACGACATTGTTAACCTTTCGAGTGCACGGTGGGGTCTATATTACCCCACGCGTTAATTCTGTTTCAATAAAATTTATTATTTATTATGTCACTTCAGAAGAAATTTATTGGTATATGTATTAAAGATATTTATTGTCAAATTGACTATGACCCCACTGTGCTGAATAATGGCTAAGTAACGGCACAAAAAATGACAGAAAAAAAATGGTAAATAAGTTGAAAAATAACAGACTATTTACTCGGTCTGTTATCGCTATCACATCTGATGTGAATTAGTAATAATCAATCTTTATCTCTTTTTTCGTTGTTTTCACAAATTGGGGGCACGTTTTTCCTATTACGATCAATTTATTGAATATTTTCCGCGTTCAATTAATATTTTTAAAATAAACAGCTTTAATTCGATCAAATGAAATCGGCTCTGCCCCAATTTTTAAACTTAACGAAAATAAGCATTGAGTAAACGTGATTGCGGCACTACATGTAAACAAAACTAGCTCAAAAGCTGGCGTAAACAATTCTATGTACACAAGTACTGCAAATAAAGAGAATTATCATAACTTTTATTTATTTGGACAGGAATTAGTTGTAACAAAAATATCGACAGAGTAGAGAACTGTTTTTTTCAGGGAATGCCTCGACGATGATGGTTGTTCAGATGAAGATTTAATTTTTATCTATGACATACTCGATTTTACTATTTGCACTTATGCAGTTTTGTATGCCAGCAATTGAGAACTGATTTGAATTTTGTTGTTTGTAATACATTGCCGATTTATTCTTTACGATTTCAAGTTTTAAAGTGTAATTGAACTTGAGATTAAATAAATAAGGATCATAAATGTAATTTTTTAATTGCAAGGTTCCGCAAATAAGTGGGTTAAGAATGTCTTGAAAACACTTTAATCAAATCATATGAATCTAATTATGTAATAATTGTATTGTAAAATGTAAAATTAAATGACTTATGAAACATACAAAAGAAAAATGTGCAAAGCTCAAATAAAAGCCCAGATAGTATGTACAGTAAAACCTATAAATAATAAGAACCATCATAGAAAATACAACAGAGGAAATACAATGCGGATTCAGAACAAGTAGAAGCAAAAAGCCATACACATTTAGTTCATTGACTTAGAGAAAGAAGAAAAGATATCTGGAAGACCTTTGAAAGTAGAGGTTTCGACGAGGAAACTGAGGTAGTTAAAGCAATGTAGACTCTGCCGCAAATTAAATGTCACACGACGTTCGGGCGCTTGCAGGCCATGTTACAAGAATGTTTGCATGGTTGTATACAAATTATCAGGTGCGTATGCTAGATTTAATATTGAGGATCAGCGTTATGAAGTTATGTTATTTTTTGTACTGTAGTTAAACATTATACTGTTCATATATTTTGCCTAGGTGAAGGCATGCAACTTGCAGTGTGTTTGTTTAAAAACTGTTAATGATAGAAGATTGAAATAAAAAGTAATTCAAAGAAAAATAATCACTTCTATTCTTGGTTGATGTAGTTTTCCATTTTTTGTTTTCAAATGATTACACCAAGGGTTGAATCTTAAGAGTCGGTTTTCCTAGGTAAAACCATGCAAATTGCAGTGCACATATTCATAAAGTGTGCTCAGGTGAATTTTTTTTTTTTTGACTTATGTTAGAATCCACATTTTTATAAAGTGTACTTAGGTAAAAAAAATTGTTTTCAAATGATTACACCAAGGGTTGAATATTAAGAGTCGGTTTTCCTAGGTAAAACCATGCAAATTGCAGTGCACATATTCATAAAGTGTGCTCAGGTGAATTTTTTTTTTTTTTTACTTATGTTAGAATCCACATTTTTATAAAGTGTACTTAGGTAAAAAAAATTGTTTTCAAATGATTACACCAAGGGTTAAATATTAAGAGTCGGTTTTCCTAGGTAAAACCATGCAAATTGCAGTGCACATATTCATAAAGTGTGCTCAGGTCAATTTTTTTTTTTTTGAGACTGTAAGCGCCCGAACGTCGTGTGACATTTAATTTGCGGCAGTGTGTACAAAAATGATGGGAACTATGTAAGAACAAATAATGAAGTAACAGAATTAAGTGTTAGGCAGGAATATGTGCTGAGTCCTTGGCTATTTTCGGTTGTGATCAAATAAAGGATTCAAAGAAAATGATGGAAAAGTTAACATTGGGGTACTGGAAAATAAAAGAACCAAACATACAAAACCAATGTTTGCAGACGATATGCCGGTCCTTGCTGAATCAGAAATACACCTCCAACGTAACCTAAATATACAACAAAATGAACTAAACAAAATAAATAAAATAAACATAAAAACTACAAAGGGCATGATAATAACACATAGTTGGTGGTTTGAGTGTTGTGTTCGGCTACCAATATTTCCCAGCAACAAATTTATGCAAATTTAATTTCACAGCGCGTTTTGGCTATGCTAAACCTGAAAATGAAAGTGGACGACATGAAAGAATTTTTATTTCTGTCGATCGCGTTATTCACACCATGAATAAATTAATTTAAAAAACATATTTTCCATTTACGTTTTAATATAAACAAATTCAAAAACAAATCTCAACCTTTCAGTAAAGTAAACGTTACTTTGATTCATAAACCGTGACAAATGAGGTAACAGCTGAAAAAACTTGTGCACCGACTTTTAAATTTACTGTTCGCAAGGTTCCGTTCGTGTTTGTTTATCCGCAAAAAACTTGCGTGAAGGACTCTAAAAATATATAAGTTATAAATGCGATTTCACAAACAGACCTGCCCTCGGGTTGGGTAGGCGATTGTGTTTACATTTTTTCATGTAATCTAAAATAAATTCCATTGATCTGCTTTATCAATAAAAAATCGCTTGATATTCAATTTTAATCCGAGTCTTTTTAGCATTCCTAAAGTAATTTATTTTATTCCTTTTAGATGCACCTTCCCATTTCTCAGATAGAATTTTATTCGTTCGCAAGGGTCAATGCGCTAAACGTTGTTCCATCTTTATATAAATAACTACTTGAACGATTTGCCAAATTGAAATTGCTACCACTTACATACCACCCAAGATATTCATAATTAAAAGAAGGAAAACTATTAAATTTTTTGTTTCCTTTTTCCAATTCAATGAAAGTAAATTAAAATAAATTGAAAACTCATGAAGTTGCAGTTTCATTATTTATGTTTGTTTATAAAAGATGTACAATTTAAAGTGATCCTGTAATTTACACATCCACTAAGCTTATATCCAAAAATTAAATCACAGCTTAGAAGAAATTATAATAAACCTGAGACACTAATTGCTTGAATATTCAGTGCGTTACGAGTGATCATGTTGACGTCTGCATGACTAATCATTTCCATTAAACCACAATCATGGACTGTGACAAATTAAATTCGACGCGATTTGCATGTTCCGACAGAAAAACGTGCATCGAATTACTTGGGCCCATATTTTAGCGAGGACTTATTTCGGTACCTGTAAAATCTAAATTTGCCGACAATCCGCAATGCGCCAGAGCGTAAACACATTAACCGAGCAATTATTCATCTCCACGTATTTTTAGCAACATCTCATCGGTGAGATAAATTTATTTTGTTTGCAGCGACATTTATAAACGTCGTATTGGTTTCCCACTTTTGCACTAATTGTAGTTGTGATTGATGAGCTTTCCCTCTAATAGAAAATGAATGAGTCTTACTAATTTATGAAGTTAAATTAGCTAAATTGGTTTTTTATTAAGTGAAGTTGAGTTGTTTACTTTGTTGTTGTTTCGGCGCAAGTTTCATTTATCAAAATTGGTATATTATTAGGTTACTAAGTTAACGATAGAATTTAATTTACGCCCATAAAATAGCAAATTAAAGTTAATTGTATTGAGTTATGCAGAACAGTCACATCGACGTTGAATTTCGTTCTATTTAACAGAAGCTGAATTTTTGAAGAGAAAAATGACAAAATTGAGAATTTTCACTCTCTACAATTTGTATGTGAGAGAAGTAGAGATCAGCAAATGGAACCATCAGTCAAGTTGATATAGCGATAACAATAATGGAATAACGTTGTCGAGGCTTAGTGATTGAAAGCATTCTAAGAGGAAGTTGAAAAATATATTTTCAGAATTTAAAGATGGAAATGTTTTAATTTAAAGTATTTTAACCATTTTATAAATTATCAATTATTTCGAATGATGGGATTCTTGAGGGCTAAGAATTTTTCAGAAAGTACATTTTTGAACAATCTATCTATTCCAAACTTTGAGATATGAACTATTTAATCTAAAATTTTTAGCAATTTATTTTGAAGATTTTTAATTTAAAATATTTTAGCAACCATTCAAATTTTCTTTGAAGTGTCCTTTATCAGAAAGTGAATTCTGAAAAAATCTATGTATTTTGAACTTTGAGATATGATTTTTTGAATTTACAAATTTTCAGCAATTTATTTTGAAGAATTTTAATTTAAAATATTTTAACCATTTTATAATTTATCGACCCGTTCGAATTAATGGGTGCTTTAGGGCTTAAAACTTTCTTTCCAATGCCCTTTATCAAAATCTGAATTTCAGAAAAATTTATCTATGTACAAATAATGTCAACAAAAATTTTACAAGAAAACTTGGAAACTTTCTTGTATCGCAAACAAACATCTTGTAAAATTGATTGATATTTCTTTGCATCACTTCTAGATTGGTAAAGTTTCTGTTCTGTTTAATCTGTTTCACGAGTTTCTAGGAACAAACAAGCCATGTAAATAATTTTATTTAACTAAAAGTTTAAAATTTGAAATCATTTAATTTTTTTAATAAATTTATGTTACAATAAAAGATGTGCAGGAACATTAATGTAACTGCAAAACTAATAATGATGGTCAATTAAAATGTATTCATTTACTTTCCTGATTGTTTAACTTGTGGGCCTCTTCGCAACCTTGTAAATATTGTAATTACACAAATACAAACAAAAATGTAAGCCACATAAATTTGTTTATTTTTACATTTGTTACTAACGTCTCTCATTAATAATTAATGAATACTAACAAAAAGTGAAAATTTGAAGTGCTATAACAACAGTTATTAAATTACATAATATAGTAAAACCAGGGCGGTGTGATTGGAAAAACTATCTCTCAATCCTGGATTTAAAAAGGTCGAATAAGAGTACTGCGTTGCAAAATTTCAAGCAAATCAAAAACAACTTGCTAACCGACTTTCGTAGATAAAATGCCATGCGCCACAAATTTTCGATAAGCAGCCCAGAAAAAAACTCTTACACGCGCATATTTACACTATTTTTATCGCGGCAATTATGCAGTTATGCACTTCCTCCAATTAAAATTCATGAAGCTATCAGACCAGTTCCAGACAAACGCAACGTAAACACATAATGTGGGAAGCGCTCCTTTGGCCTCTGGAAAGGTCACGAAATCTAGACAGCATGTCGGTGAAAACTGGATATTCCGAATGCGGCGCGCGACTGCAACCATAAACATGTTTATAAATTATCTACGTCGGAAAAGCGGAGAAGTGCGTCGCCACATTTTATTCCTTGCCATTTCTCTCAGAGAAAATCAAAAGGGCCGATTGTGCGGAAATAACAAGGTTCAAACGGATACGTCGACGCTGAAAAGGAAACAGTTTTGGGGTAAAATGGTGCTTTTATTTTCTCGTTATGTTCAGCACGCAAAAATTTCCGATCGATCCGCCGTATATCCAAGCATAACCGGCTCTTGTACAGGGTGAGTTAAGTTTTACCGCCCCGGCCATAATACCTATTAAAGATTGAGGGGAAAGTATGCAATTTACATGTTACATCAGTTGAAGTTTACACTTTCGATTAGTGCTACAAGTTTTCCAAATCATTTTTATTTGAAGCCAAAAAAAGTAAAACAAAGAGTTTCGGGTAAAATTTCCATGTTTGGTTTTTTATTTCAAAATTTGTCAAATTATTCGTAGCATTGTTAATTGCAATTTGGTTCGTTAAAAAATTATTACTTTTTGAGTTAAATCAAATTTAACATAAAGCACGAAAAATACTTTTATTTATGACTTTCCAACAATGGATAATACGGTCTACCACGTAACAATACCTGATGATCGACCCATAAAACTGAAGGGAACGGCGTTTTAGTTGTTGCCAGGCCCGTATTCTGGAATTTGTAAGAAAAATAAAATAAGTTTTTAATAGGTAAATATTAAGTTTATTTTATAAAAGATGCTCAAAGTAATGCCCCATTACCCATAAATTAAAAGCATTTCAAGCTTCTCCTCGGCTGAGTATTGAAATGGCATGATTATACCTGAACTAAACACAAATGTTCACTATTCCACAAAACAAAGTTTTCATTTTCACTTTTTACCAACGATGTTTAAGTGTTGGAAGATTTGTTGCGAATGTGAATGTTTCTTTATTCACAAAGTGACCTAGGGTTGTGACCAGGGTTTTTAAACTTTGGGTGAATTAAGCAATTTATTTTATGGGAAGGTTCAATAATCGATAGGTATATTGACTTTGCAGACGGCAAAATTAAAACACAAAATTGTAGACAGATATAGTAACGAAAATTAGAAGCTGGTAAGCGATTTTCTTATCAAGTTTAAAATCTAATATTGCAAAAATTATTTTTTATTATGATTATAATTACCGTGTAGCTGTTAGTTAAGATGTTGTGAACCTTTAAAGAAATAGCGAAGGTCCTTATTCCGGTCCTGTAAAATGAAACGTTGTACTTTTTAACTTAACTTTATGACTGTCATAAATAATCAGTCAAGTACCCAAAACCAATACCATTGTCAGGTGAATTGGTCAGCTTATGTCGTAAATTATTTAAAAAATACCCTCTAATACGGAAATGAACGCAAATTAGTAAAATTATTTCAATTACACTAAATTGTGTGAAAATATTTTACTGTTTGTACATCAAAAAAACTAATAAATTGAACAATTAGTAATTGAAAAAAAGCCAAAATTTAACTTGATTAAAAAAAAAAGATTTTTTTCTTGGTTTCTATGTACCTTAATAATATAAAATCACTCATGCAATTTATGAGAATTGTCAAATTATTTTAAAGGCCTATTTTGCCACGGGCGGTAAAACTTAACTCACCCTGTATTGATTCAAGCCCATTGTGGTGGCATTGATCAATCTGTGCAATCATTTTCTTCCAACTAATGACACCTTAAAAATCGCATGAGATGCACCGCACTTGCAATTTCTTTCCTGCAAGCAAAATTTACCATTAGGCATATTTCTGCTTGCTTAGTTCGAAAATGAATGCTAAAGTGGTTAGAAAGTTAAGTGATGTCAAATTTGAGCAAAGTTTGTTTAGTAAATTAAGCAACGCGGGAGCTTTCCCGGTTTATTTCGACTTGTTGTGTTTACTGGATTAAATTAGGACATCGATCGCCAAATTCCTGCTACGCAGTTTTGCGACCCACCGCAAGGCCCTGTCCTGGATTGTGCGTCTACGTGCAGGGAAACGCGCAATTCTGACGATGTTACCTTCTACTCTCCTAGTCGATAAAGTTTACCAGAAATGCGTACGTCTAATTTATGAGGATTGCACGTTTACAAGCATTACCAAGTTTCTTCTTGAAAATTACCTCCAGAAACGTTTTCTTGGTTCGAGTTAGTCAAATTTTTGCAACTTGAATACAGTAGAACTTGTTTATGATGACCACATTTGGGGCAGAAGAATTTTGGTCGCCACAGATAGACAAAATTTACACTTCAAAATCTACAATCAAAAAAATAATAATAAACTAAATATCTTGATGAGGCACAACATAATTTAACGTTAAAAAGTGTAAATTTATTTAAACCTGAGTGTTTGTTAACAGCAACAAAAAGAACCTCAGAATCCATTAAACAGTGCACTGTTACATTGAGATTTTACTGTATTTTACCAAATATGAAACATAAATATTAAAATTGCTGACCAACTGTTTAATAACCAATGGACAAATTAAATTTATGTTTTTTGTTATGCTTTTGTAGTTCCAGAGCATTAAATGTTTATTAAACATCACACCCCATCAAAAAGCGTTAAAGTGAAATATTTCGGTTTGTTGACATTAATTATCTGCGTCATTTCTCTTTATCATATCAGCATAATATTCCAATCTGCGTATAAAACTGTGAAATTAGTAATTTTACGGGCTGACGTTCTGAATTACATAATCGACGATGAAAATTAAAACAGTGCCACACGAATTACAACAGTCGTTGCACTTGGAGGTTAAATCATTCTTCAAAAGGCGTTCACGACATTGGTGATAAAGCTTTTTCCAGAAAAATGCAAAGTCAAACAAGAAAAACCATATATCAATTTCAAAAAAACTTTTATAAGAAATATTAGTTCTTACTACTTTTTGATATTTCAATAATCATTTTACCATTGACTGCCTAATGAAATAAATAAGGAAGTCCGAAAATAATCGATTTTAAAAGAACGCAATTTCCAATTTTTGTAGGAATAATAACATAAAAAGTAATTCCATTTAATTCCAATTTTCTTTTGTTGAGCTTTGTAAATATTTTGCGAATCGCAATGTATATAAATAAGGATTTTTATCCAGTCATTGTTAGTAGCAGTTGTTCCATCGTCTTGTTATAAATAATGCGTCTCTTAAAAATGAAAACAATATTTTTATTGACCACGATAGTGGTTGCATTATGTTTCATAACCGTCGTCAATTCATCGAGTAAGTATTTGTTTTTAGTAATAATAAATAAGAATAATATTGGTGAAACCAATCTTTATTGCAGCTATCGCACCGGATTTATGTATCACGCAAACTTCAGCAGATTGTTGTGCAGCTTGTTACATTGCAGGACATTTTTGTGGTTATTGTAAAGACGGTATATTATGCGTCTGTTTTTATTAATTGGCCCTTGTAATATAATAAAAGCATATAGCAGATCATTCTGTAAAAGCTGAATCAGATTTTATTTTGTTTTGTTTCTTAGAACCTATTACTCCAATAATGTGAGAACTTGGTGTTTAGAGAAAGCTTGATACTGCACTTTGTCTTGGCAAGTGAAATCAATTTTACGACTTCAATGATTCTTCTTAATCGACGGCTTACGATTTTCTCAGAGAAATGAAAGTGAAATTGTTTTTGAAACGCCTCTTATAATTAATCAACTCTAATAAGAAATTTATTGGAATATCCACTAACAGAATTTGGGTAAATTGGAGCCATAAAATAAATATTTTCTGCAAGCACCGAGTTTTATTGAACGTTCGATCAAACACGCCAAGTCAATAATTTCATTACTTGAACAACACTTTTTGTTGCTTTAACCTAGAAACCTTTTCGAACACCGCTAAAGAAAAATTTGATTAACGTTTTTACATCAAAAACGCGGACACGTAGGGCGGAACGTGACATAATAATTCGCCATAATTAACCGGAAGTTGTTCAAGGCACCGAACGAGCTAAATTATATGTTTCCATACAAACGCAACAGAGATGTTCCCCTAAAATTAAAAATAATGATGGGCTTTCCACTAAATATAACTATTTTTTTGTGGTAATTTTTTTCTTGTGTTTGTTAAATTCGAAAATTTTCCTAAATCGTTAATTTATGTTAAGTAAAGGCGGCAATAAAATCTTGTAAGGAATTATGTAAACACTGCAAATAAAGTTGGTTTATGGCGAGCAGTAATTTTTAATTGATTAATTAAATTGTGGCAGTGGAAAGTTATTTTTGGTAGTGCATTAACTCTTGCCCATACTTGTACATCAATGTGTAATTCACTTAGATTGACTGAATTTGGCTGATTTTCGAAAGCTGTAGCACGCCCCCAAGTCACTTAGAACGGATTTTTACATTCCATGTAATGGAAAACTTTTATGTTGATTTGCAATATTAAACAGTTTTGCAAGTGGAAAAAAACCACTGATCGTAACACTTTTCAATTGGGTACTTAAATTTTAATTGCCCTCAAAAAAAATTCTATATATAATTCTTGAGATGCAGTTTTCTTATCTTCAACTAAGATTATTTTCCGGGGTAATTGGTTTCAGGTTATAATCACACCTCAAACAGAAAGCATATTTGCCCAACAATTGTATTTAATCCTGTGTTTGTATACTTTCCTCGCTGTGGACATAAACCCAAAGGTGAACAGTTTCATATTTCTTGCCAATCCGATAGATAGCACCAGTTGCACGAAGAAACAACTTGCTGGTTCTCTCCTGTAGCAATTTTCGAGCGACATACATTTGAGATAAATACTTTTATTTTAATTGTCGCCAAACTTGATTTAATTCAATAATTTTTTTCTGCAAAAACTAATTTTCGTTATTAGCTAATAGCCAGAATTTACAACGATTTCAAGGCTGCAAGCGAATTTATCGATGCATGCCTACCTTTCCTGTCATCATAAAATCGGTAGGAAAAGTACTGAATATTCCATTAGTCATGAACGGAGCGATTGTTGCAAGAAAATTCCTTTCAGAGGAGTGGATCATTTAAAATTAGACTTTTCTGTTCGGCGATAAAAATGTGCGAAATTAAACTCATTGTGTTTCAATGGACTTATCAAAGTAATCGATAACATTGTAACTGGAAAATTCCAGCTGTGCAGCGTGAGAAAACCGTTTATTGCACATTGTTTAAAGTTTGCTTATTATTAATAAATGTACTTACGCAATTTTTATTACAGGGAATTTCATAACGTTAACGCAGGTATTGGAAACTAATTTTATTCAAGTTGCAATAAAAAGTTTCCACTGGGAGTCGAAAATTCGCAAGGTGAAATATTCCATTCGGTTTCGAGTTGGTTCATTCTTTGCGTTTTAATTAACAGCGTTTTTCTTCGGCGATTTGACGCTAATCAACCGCATTTTTCCATTGAATCACGTTAAAAAATTGTTTATGAATTTCGCACATAAACTTTTGACATTTTTATTTGTTTGTGATTTTAAAGGATTCCTAGATACTGTTTTTACAACGTGATAAAATCCGTAATGGATTTATAATTTGGTGGAATTAAAAAAGAGTACTCACATTCTTGTAAGGTTCAGAATCGTTTAAATAGACAACGGAATGTTTTGCACTTTTGCATCTGCGATGTCGTGTCAATTAAATTAAATTTCGCGTTTTAGAGCAATTAAAATTCGGGTCTGTTAGTTTCCGTTTCGTTTTATATTTATATTTGCATGTGTTTTAAATTTGTGCTTCATTTGTCATATCTAAAATCCTTTAGGTGATGGAAAATTTCCGTTAAAACTGCCGGGTACATTTTTAGCTAGACGATTACCGTTTAACATTAAGCGGTTTGTAATGTCCAAACCGCTACAACTGCGTATAAAAGTGCATATTTAAACATTAACATCTAATCTTTACATTAAGTTTCATACAATTTTATGTTAAATGAGATGTTATTGTTTAAATTTATTGATGGCTCAAAACCTTAAATAAAAAAGTTTGATTTTCTATTGACTTATAAATTAAAATAGGCAAAAGAAAATTTTATACTTAAACCACAAATAATTCTCAGAATATTCTTGGAGTTCTCTGCACTAATAGCTCTGTAATTGAAAGCCAATTTAACTTTAATTACTGACTAAAAAGATTAGTAAATAAAATGAGGAGGTTCAGAAATTAATTACAAAAGTTTTTACCAAGATGATGTTTTTACACAATTAACTTTTTGCCAGTTTGGTTTGAAAATGTTTAATCGTCAACTTAATTTCATTAATTTGTAAACGCCACAAAGTGCCAATTTATAGCTTGCCTTTCATCTTCCTTGTATAAAAGTACAAAATCTCTTCAATCTCTACCACCAAAATCTGTTTTGAATTTAATTTTATTCGACTTGAAGAAAGTTGTGTATTTTAAAATGTTGAAAGAAGTAATGACTTAAAAAATTTCCAGCGATAAATAATATTCTTCTCGTTTATTTAATCTTGCACATGTTTGTTTAATTGTTACATTATTATTTGTATTCCTTGGCTCTTGAACGCGTTCGCTGTATTTAAATAGATTTTTAATGTGTAGAAAGGTGAACAGAATTTTTGAACGCATTAACAATAAATAGAAGCAGATTTTGACATTAATGATTATATTTGATGTTTGATGTTACAATGTGATAAAGAGATAATAAAAAACCATATATATCCTGTTACTAACCACTTGCTGCAACCACAACTTAAAATAATATTAATTAAATTTGTCTACATTTGTCTACAGTACAACTTCTTAAAACTGAACTTCAGTAAGGTCGAAAAAAACATAAAATATAATTTAGTATTCTTAATAAATATAATTCTAGATATTTATTTCTGTATCGAGGTTGTATATTATTCAGCTGCTTCCTATGTTTACAAAAAGGTGAAGAAGAAGGTGGTAACATTCAGCACTTCAGGAGTGAGTTGAGCATTGATCTTATTCGTCCTTGGGTGGTTGTTTCCATAGTCTTTTTCAGCTTTTCTTATATTGTAGAAATATTTTAACGATGCTCCAGTCTGTTCTCCTGTCGCTGACTATTTTAGTTACTTTTTGTATCCACGTTTTTCTTGGTCTGTGTGCTATTGGTTTTGATTCATAGATTGTTCTTGTTAGCCTGTCTTAGTTCATTCTTAGAAAGTGACCAAACGAATTTAGTTGGCTTCCTTGAATTGCAGTGGTAACTGTTTTCGTGTGTAAATTTTCTCTGGTGTCTCGTATGCAGCCTTTTCTGGTTTTATTTTCTGTTTTTCGTATAACAATCGCTTCGACTTCTTTTTATTCTGTTTCATGCTTTGATGTCATTGTACATGATTCACTTCCATGTATTAATATTGGAGCTACTACTTTTTTAATAGCTCTATTTTTACATGTTTTAGTACTTTATTTTAATCGCTTTATATAGTCTTCCAGTCTGCGCAATTCCGTAGTTTATGTTGTCGTCTGAATCTTCTTGTGTATTGATTCGTTCCAAGGTATTTAAACTTTGAAGTTTTCTACTTGTTTTAGAGTTGTGTTGTCTAAGGAAATTTTATGTTCTTTCTACTAATTATTTTGTCTTTGTTAATTTATTTTTTTAATATTTTTAAACTATGTTACAGATCTGTGTCCGTTTTTGCTATGCAATGTTATACCTCAACATTAAAAATACCTTTTAATAAGGAAAATTAATGTTCAAAATAAAAGAAGGCAAATTTGTGATGTCACAATGTCAAGGAGTTGACTAAACACTATCAGATACACAGTCACAAAAATTAATCAAAGATTCAAATTCGATTTTGTAATTTCAAAGTTTACAACCTCGAAAAAGAACCTCATCGCTACTCTGAAAGGATCTCAAAATCTAAAACACATTGCAACACGAAATATAATTTCGGGGAGAACTTGTAGTAGGTGTCTGAAAATATTAATTGATAGAACTAAAAATACAAAAATTGAATCGTTACATTTCGTCATCGGAAAAGCTTGCAAATATTTAAGCATCTTTTCAGTGAGTGTTTGTGCGTTGTTGATTAGGTATAAAAGTGAACACGAAACTTTTTTTATGGCATCTAAAAAATTAATGACGATTTTCTTATATTTATTACCACAAGCCCACGCCATCGAGTGAATATTATTGATATTAACTAAATATAGTCGTATTACCGGTCATTTGCATGCAACCTGTCCTTTCAATAGTCGGGGAGTAATAATAATTAAACGCAATAAATCAAAATCATTCATTCGTTTTATCTTCCTAGTTTCATAACCTTTTAATGCATGCAACAATAAAATATGTTCATCGGAGTGGCCTACATTCAACTTTCTCCAAAAATATAATTCGATAGGACAATTTTAAAAACGTCAAAAATAAAATAGTACTTCTAATGGAAATATAATGGAAAATCATTTTAAAAAGTTGTAGAGAATAGAAAAAAATGTTCATGCATATTTCGAATTTTTCCATTAGTCCATTCATTGATCAAAATCTCAAATTTGAACATTTCAATAAAATCAGATTGAGTTAACGCATGCACTTTAATAAAAAAGAATAATGGGAAAAATTTCATCATAAAACCGAAACTGAATCGACAAAAAGGGCTAATAAACCACCCATAAAAATAAATTACCATAAAAGAACTTGAAACGCTGAGGCTTGCAACGCACTTTCATAAGATTAAGATTTTATGGTAACTTACAGACGTTGAAATGTTATGAGTAGTACATTAAACAACGAAAGTAACAGATAGATAAAGAGCGTTTTACTGATTAGAGAAATATTTAAGAAGGAAAAAAGCGAGAAAGGCAAACGAGATTTGACATTTTGTTTTGGTTCATTTCTTAATCTGTTGATTTTCAAATTTGCTCCCCAAAAGCACCCCAAGCTTTTAGGTAGGACCAAGATGTGCCTGAAGCAACTCCAACCCTTAAATAAAACATGAAGAAGGTTCATTTGTTGTTATGATGGCTGCGTTCAATTTCCAACGTTCCAATAATTTCAACAATTCACTCATATATTTTTCAGTTAAATTTTATAAACCGCTACAACGCACAAAAATAGCTTTTCGGAACGTCGCAAAAGTGAATTCCATTTGGGGAAAATAAAGTTCTGGTTGGGAGTACAAGGAGTAAAGGGAAAGTTAGGGGGATCGATACGTACACGCCCTCGGCGCTTACAGTTTTCCTATTCTGGAGGGGCAGACGCAGACTACAGACAACCTTCGACGGCCTTCTTGCCTTGCGCTTCATGTTACACACTTCGCTGCGTATTCTATTGATCCAGGGAAGTAATATTTAATGCATCGCGCTTCCAGGTCACACCGGAACATCCGAAATAATTCCTCATTGTTTACTAGTTGAGAAAAAAATTTGCGCGCATAAAAATCGCCTGGGATTAATTTAGCTTATTTATCAACAAGCGTATTTGAAAATAAACTTTCACAATGACTGTCGCCGAAATTTATACGCAAGAAATCCCCGGCGGAGTCAAAGGATTATAATTTCAAATTGGGAACTTTGTCGGTAAATTGGCTCTTATTTTTTCCGCTTGGAAGAAAAATGTTTAATGCATTCAAGTGATTTACTATTCAGGTATTTAATTAAGCGATTGTAAATGCGGTATCATTGAAACCGGTTCTTTCCGTTTGAAAAACACACCTTGGAGGCAGGTATTCTACCTTTGTGCAACGATGAGACAAAGGAAAAAGGTTACTGAATGCACCGGAAGAAATTATGTAATGTGTTAAACCCGTTACTACGATGCATTATTTTTTTAAGTGTATTTCTGGAACTGATTTAACAAATAAAATAAAATTGGTAATAAAATTAATTCATTATCAGATTTGAAGAGAAAATAAAATAAAATTATCTTCTTAGAGTTACGATAACGAAAGGAAATTTGAAAATTAAAATCGACTAATGTTTCATCTACATACATATTAATTGATATTTAAATTTATTCTTCGGTAACTATAATTAAGATTCGTTCCAAGTAAATAACTACAAAATTAAAAATTATACAATTTTATTGAATTCAATAAATAACAATACAAAAGAGTTTATCAAAATACATTATTCGGTAAATTACAAATATATAGGTAGTTATTATTTAATTATTGTTATGAACAACATTTGCACACATTGCCACAATTGCAATAACCCCCGTTTTTTCCATGAGCAACGCAGTGCCAATAACAAGCAGCCTCTCCAAAATGGCAAGATAAAAATTGTTCTGGAGCTAAAATCAATTTAACATGATTTAAAAAAAATTACATGAATGTAAATTGAGTAGAGTTTAATATCAATAATTGTCATTTACAATAAATAAAACAGAAATAATTACCTTTTACTGCATGTTCTTCATTTGGAGGTGCTGCAGAAGTGGCAATGACCATTGCCAATAAAATAAATACTATTACTTTCATTTTGTAAGTAGGAGTTTATCAAAACCAAACGATTGTGATTGACTGGAATGAGAAAAAGTGGCTTCTTATATAGTAAAAGATTTTAATCATGTTCACAAAACTGGGTTAGTGTTTCAAGAATCAAAAATATGAATGAAAATAATGCAATGATAAAAATCAGGAACGAGATTATTTTTAATTGACAATTTCCTCTTATAATCTTTAAATTCGCAATCTCAGATGACGAATTTATGTAAAATAATTTAATGCGTTTTAAACAAATAGCCGAATTGTGCGAAATTTATATAGGTAATATTTACGAAACTTGTATTGATTCTAGATAAAATTTAGATGAACAATTAGATCAAAGATTAGCATTAATCAACGTATTCAAGTATTGTTTTGGCGGAATTAAATAACTAGCGTAAATGAACTACTGCCAACAAACTGAATCTTAACAATAGTAACATTATGTATATCGTTCACTTAACTATCAAACTTACAAATCTAGAAAATTGGAAATTTTAATTAATAGAGATGGTATTAGAAATTATTACTTTTAAATATGATGGAACCTTAATAATTTTCTAGGAGATAGGGTAAATCTCACTTTTTCAATAATTGAGTTATAACATATACAGATTTGTATATAGTTAGTTGTTTGTCATCAATTTTTGTATTCTGAAAGGTAATAACAGGAAATGATTAATTGGTGATAATCTCGTTCACTAAAACAATGATGGATACAATATTTCCGATTTCTAGAAACTGGGCCAACGTCGCGTCGTAAATAAGATTACAATTTCTGCTTATAAAAGATGCCAATTTTTCTCATTCCTGTCAATCACAATCGTTTGGTTTTGATAAACTCCTGCTTACAAAATGAAAGTAACAGTATTTATTTTATTGGCAATGGTAATTGCCACGACTTCTGCAGCACCTCCAAATGAAGAATTTGCAGTTAAAGGTAACAATGTCTTCTTTATTTATTGTAAATAATACAGTTAAACAGTTAATGTTATTTGTGTTGAAATACTGTTAAATTTATTTTAGCTCCAGAAGAATTTTTATCTTGTCAACTCTTGGGAACTACTGGTTGTTACTGGCACTGTGTTGGTCATGGAAAGAACGGTGGTTATTGCAATTGTGACAATGTTTGCATCTGTTGTTCATAACAATGACAACAATGAAATATTTAAATTTATCAAAAAATGAAAGACTTTTGTATTAATTATTTATTAAATTCGATAAAATTATGTAACTTTTAATTATTTTGTTTTTCTTCCAACGAATAATAATTATATTCATGACAGACACTATTTCATTGAAAAACATTCAAGCGAGAAATTATTATCTGCTAATATTTACTTAAAACCAAGTTTAGAGTAACATTATTTTTACATAACTTCGGCAATTTTGATCTTGTACTTTCTTTGATTATTCACCTACATCGTTTATAACCGATAAATAAATTTAGAACAAATTAAGTAACAAAAATTCAATCGCTTCACGAAATGCCACATATTTTATATCTTAAAATCATTAAATTGTTAGATACATTCCGTTTGTAATGTCATTCTCTAACCACACCAACTGTTTTCTTTACACTTTTCCTCTTTTATGTAGTTTAAATAAATTAGTCAATCACTTGGTTTTAATTAAACCAAATTTTAACAGAAATGAATAACTGCAATTATCCGCAATAAAAAACTTTTTGTTAATTGTCAGAATTATATTTGTACCGTGACGTCGATTATCGAACGCAACTCTTTGCTAACGTCAGTACTATTATCGTTGCAATTAAACTATTGTTCAAAAAGCTAATAATATTTATAGCAGATTTAAATATAGACTGTTGTACTAAATTAAGCTTTTACGTTTTATACAATCAATTGTACGTTTCGCAGATCACACGAAATTATGTAACTACCAATAACTATTGACTGAAAAGTAAAAAATTAACAAGAATTCATTTAGCAGCTGTAACAAGGTAAATGATAATTTATTTAAACCGCATAAAAAAGGAAATGTGTAAAGAAGCTCAAAATATACGATAGCTTAAGCTCTAAGGTTAAAAAATTTAATAAATAAATGAATAAATATGTCATACTTACATTAAAGTGATCTCCACAGGAATGTAAACAAGTTGTTGCAGATACTTCATCTCTTCTCATAACCTTACATCATTCCTTACGTATTTTTGCACCCATCAGGTGCACTTCTGATAGTGTTTTTGCATTCAGGCACAATGCAATACTTATAAACTGGCTTTTGAGCCTTTTTCATGGTGAAATAAGTTAAGAACGAAAACACCGGCAGTAAACAGTGGGACTGTTGTTGTCATAGTGTGTGACGTCATCAACAGAGCGCGCGCGAAAATGGCGGCGTTTAAACAGCTCAAAATTATTCACTATTTTAAATATTTTTTTAAACTTGATTACAGCAGTATTTATATTTTTTACTATGTTATAACGGTGTAAACAGTAAATTTAAAAAAATTCAAAAATACATGCATATACCCTATTGCGTGGGGTTAGAGAATAACATTACAAACTATAAATGTAACATTTTAATGATTCGAAGGTATAAAATATGTGACATGAAACCATTAAATTTTTATCCTGTATTTGTTCTACATTTATTTATATGTTCTCAACGATGTAGGTGAATATACGTAATCATTGATGCATCGTGACTAATTGAAAGCAGTACAAGATCAAAATTACCAAAATTATGTAAAAAGTATGTTATGCTAATAAACTAGGTTTTAAGTAAATATTAGCAGATAATAATTTCTTTCGTTGGAAGCAAAACAATAAAATTAAAAATTACACAATTTTATTGAATTCCATAAATAATTAATTGATACAAAAGTCTTAAATGTAAATAAAAAATATATCAATACGACATTTTTAAATTTAAATATTTAGTTGTTATTATTGTTATGAACAACAGATGCAAACATTGCCACAATTGCAATAACCACCGTTCTTTCCATGACCAACACAGTGCCAGTAACAACCAGTAGTTCCCAAGAGTTGACAAGATAAAAATTCTTCTGGAGCTAAAATAAATTTAACATTATTTCAATCCAAATAAAGAAGAAATTGTTACCTTTAACTGCAAGTTCTTCATTTGGAGGTGCTGCAGAAGTCGTGGCAATTACTATTGCCAATAAAATAAATACTGTTACTTTCATTTTGTAAGCAGGAGTTTATCAAAAACCAACGATTGATATTGACTGGAATGAGAAAAATTGGCATCTTATATAGGTAGAAATTGTAATCTTATTTACGACGCGACGTTGGCCCAGTTTCTAGAAATCGGAAATATTGTATCCATCATTGTTTTAGTGAACGAGATTATCACCAATTAATCATTTCCTGTTATTACCTTTCAGAATACAAAAAATGATGACAAACAATTAACTATATACAAATCTGTATATATTATAACTCAATTATCTCCTAGAAAATTATTAAGGTTCCATCATATTTAAAAGTAATAATTTCTAATACCATCTCTATTAATTAAAATTTCCAATTTTCTAGATTTGTAAGTTTGATAGTTAGGTGAACGATATACATAATGTTGCTATTGTTAAAATTCAGTTTGTTGGCAATAGTTCATTTACGCTAGTTATTTAATTCCGCCAAAACAATACTTGAATACGTTGATTAATGCTAATCTTTGATTTAATTGTTTACCTAAATTTTATCTAGAATCAATACAAGTTTCGTAAATATTGTCCTATATAAATTTCGCACAATTCGACTATTTGTTTAAAACGCATTCAATTATTTTACACAAATTCGTCATCTGAGATTGCGAATTAAAAGATTATAAGAGGAAATTGTCAATTAAAAATAGTCACGTTCCTTTTATCATTACATTATTTTCATTCATATTTTTGATTATTGAAACCTTAACCCAGTTTTGTAAACATGATTCAAATCTCTCACTATATAAGAAGATACTTTTTCTCATTCCAGTCAATCACAATCGTTTGGTTTTGATAAACTCCAACTAACAAAATGAAAGTAATAGTATTTATTTTATTGGCAATGGTAATTGCCACTTCTGCAGCACCTCCAAATGAAGATTCTGCAGTAAAAGGTAATTACTTCTGTTTTATTTATGATAAATAATAATTATTTATATTAAACTTTGCTCAATTTACATTCATGTAATTTTTGTAAAATAATGTTAAATTGATTTTAGCTCCAGAAGAATTTTTATCTTGTAATTTTGGAGGGGCTGCTTGTTATTGGCACTGCGTTGGTCATGGAAAGGACGGTGGTTATTGCAATTGTGACAATGTCTGCATCTGTTGTTCATAACAAACAACTATGCATTTCAATTTACTAATACCATATTTTATATATTTTGTATGTACATTTAACACTTTTGTATTAATTATTTATTGAATTCAATAAAACAGTATTTAATTACATGTTCTTTTCACCGAAAAACAACATTGAACAAACGAAGATTTCGGAACGAACTTTTATCAAATAACTGTGATTTTCCAGAGTGCAATTTATAACATCGATAGCTGATTTAACGCCTACATTGTTGCAAAGCTATTTGATTTAATTTTGTGTTTTTTCACAAATTTTATCAATTTTCGCAATTATGAATTCCACTTACAATCAATTAAATTAACTACTTTTCGCAAGATTAATGAAAATAAAAATTAACGTTAATATTATTAACTCGGCCTATATAAGCTCAATGTGAACGGTTTAGTGATTCAGTTCTGACTAAAAGCGATCAAAATGAAATTCGTAGCTTTTTTGATTTTCACTGTTCTCATCGTTGTTTCTTGCCTTGCTGCTTTGGCCTCTTCAGCCCCTTCTCAACATGGTTCTGAAACTGAGGGTAAGAATATATATTTTTTTCCTCTTTGACAGAAAGAATCTATTTAGTTTATGAACATGTTTCAGCTCTAACAAGGGATCTAACTTGTGGAATTGGAGGTAATAGGGCCTGCCACTGGAAATGCGTTGGACTTGGATATGATGGCGGCCATTGCGATCAACATAAGAATTGCATTTGTCGCAACGATTCAGAAGATCCAACTACTACACCGTCGTATTACATTTAGATTCATTGTACCGCAACCATATGTAATAATGTAGCATGAAATAAAGCATATTGAGCGCTCACTTATTGTATAGGATTCAATAATACAAACACTTTTATTATAACCATTTTTTTTTAAATTTAAAAAAAAAATCCTTGTATAATTTATAAAATGTTAAAAATTGGACATCAGCTAAATATTATCAAATGTTTACGTTTCGTTGCTTTTGGTACATAAATTGCCATAGTTAAAATAGGAACATTAAGAAAAAATATGTTTCATGACCAAATACTGGATTTTCCACAAAGTGCAATTTGTAACATCGATAACTGGTTCAATACTTGCATTGTTACAGTAAAGCTATTTGATAATATTGTGTGTGTTTTCACAAATTGTGTCCGTTTTCACAAATTGTGTCCATTTCTACAGTTATGAATACACCGTATTATCAATTAAATTAAACACGATGGTGCAATTAAAAATCGATTTTCTCTAAGATTGACAGAGATAGAAAACTATAAATCGAGAAAATGGCCGTAGCTCCGTTAATACTGGAGCAACTCAATTGATTCTTGTTCCATCGTTTCCGGCAGGAAAAGTTATCCTAGTAAGGAAAAAAAGAAAGAAAGAAAAAAAGAAAGAAAAAAGCCAAACCAAGGAAAACACTTTTTTTCTTTCTTGCTTAGAGCGTCATATAAACCTGAAAACTTATTTATTTTTTTGCGAGGAACACGATGGTGGAATTAAAAATCGATTTCCTCTAAGATTGACAGAGATAGAAATCTTAAACCTAAACTAACCTAATCTATCTTAACCTGACCAAACTGGGTTTATCTTTTCGTGTTTCTCTTTCGGGGATATTTTTAGAGTTTTTACACTATTGAGGTTATGTTGTGATTATTTACCTGTTCTAAATAAACAATTGCACTGTTAAAAAAGAAAGAAAAACATTGACCTGAGCACACCTTATAAAAATGTCCACTGCAATTTGCATGTTTTTTTTTTTTGAAATATTTAGTTTTTTTATCTACACATACACGTGATTGCACGTGTCAACTTTCAGGAATCTACGAGAATTTTGACGTTTTCGTTATTTTTGAGTCCGCGCCCCGTTTGGAATAAAGCTGCACTGGTCCAAGGGTACCAGTAGCAAAAAAAGAAATTTGCACTTCTGTGCCCCATAAGCTGTCACGTATTCATGGAATGTAAAATTTTTGAGATTGGTTATAATGGGCAGGTTTGAAAGCACAATGAAACAATACTAAATATAGGCAGTTTTTTCAATAATTTTCCAAGTTTGATTGCTCGTTGTGTGGTCATTTTTCATCCGATTGGATCAAACAAGAAATCATAGTAAAGAGCATTTAATGCCCATTACACTGCCATATCATTTGTTTCGATGCATTAGCCTGGAGCGTACGAAACGTGAGATGCAATCAAAGTGGTAAATTTCAAAAAATCGTAACTCATAAACTATTGGTCCTAGACTAGCGGTTTCGATTCGATTCTGAATGCCTATATCGTCAGGTATTTAAATGAGTTAAAACTATTATTTTTCCAAAAAGCCGTTTGCGCAGCGTACTCAAAAACGTGTTTTTAAGTTCAACGCCCATTTTCAACGCCTTCCGGAAAGGTCACGAGGTCAAAAACTGGACATTTACATTAGGGGCATTTATGATAAAACATCAAAAAACCAAACCTGACCGACCTTTGGCAGGGTAACCCCTCTTTTGGTGACATTTTGCTTGGGCTATATGGAAATAAAAAACATTTTCGGTTTATTTATGAACATTTCAAGGTACAAGTTGCTTATCAATCTATCGAAAGATTAAATACCACCTACTGCTCTTTAAAATATACTGCACTTCATATTAAGAATAGATGATTACGTTTGTTTAGATATACTGATAACAATTTGATCCAATTAATAACTTAGATAATGCAACTCAGATACAAAATTTGCATAAATCAAAACCTTGAAGGAATGAAACATACTATTTTTCATACAAAAACGTTCCGAAATGATTTGTTTTTCAGGAAAACGCTCATCTAAACGTTGTACCATTTCGAAGCTCATAATTTATAACTGGGGCGATTTTCGGAAACACGATTTTCGTGCCAAACGTTTAGAAATCAATAATCTATTGACTAATCTACAATAAGCTACGAGGGTCTAATAAGTGTTATCGAAACCCTCGCTTTCAGAAGCGTTTCCTTTGATACGTTGTGAAACTCATATTGAAACCTGAAATAAAATTGTTCCCTTGCGACTTAGTTGGAGTGGTTGTTGTTCCACCAAAATACATTATCAAAACAATTTTTTTGTGCGAAAATTGAATTGAATTGATTATCTGAAGAACATTCATCAGATCAGTCAGAACAAGTAATTTAAACTTTTTATGTGACATTATACCGTTTTTCTCAAAATCTTTTATTGTAAATTTCATCGGCCATATTGCATATCTCTACCATAATTGAATGTGTAAATATAATAATCCGATTTCACTGAATCCAAAAAAATTAGAAAATCTGGGACAACTGATTCCCTACATTTCTTCAGTGAATCACACTTATTACCAAGAAATAGGGGCTGCTATAGCTGTACCAGGAAATACCACTGAGGAGGTAGTAACAGATAATGAACCCGAATTTTTTTCAGGCAATAGTGAAGGTGAAAACTAATTTGTAAAAAAACAATGTTATTTTTTTATCAAAAAGGGTACAAGGCACAATTTTTGTAATAAATAATTAAAATTACAGTTTCTTATTTCATTTATACTGAAAATAAAGTCAGCATAATTAAATATACCCTCATCACAAATTTCTTAAGACATTAAATGTTATAAAAAATTTAACAATTCATATCTCAAAATTAACTTCATGTGGCATGTAGTCTTGTTGCCCTAAGCCCTTCAATTCTCAGGAAGATTTATGAAATTGGTAACATCACTTACAATTTTTTTTAAACCAGGTAGACATAAGATTCTTTACCCACTTCAAATGTCAAGAAGGTACTTGCGGCCAATCATAAATATTACATCATCGTTAAATGGAAGGAGCCCTCACCCACTTCCAACAAGAACACGAATTATTTTTTTAAACGTCACAAAATTACCATAATTAATTCAGCGACTTCTAAAAAACTTCAATTGGGTCTCTAATCATTCGCGAAGCGTCTACCCTAAGCTGTTGAATTATTAATGGCAAAAAACTGAAATTGATAATCGATGTTTCACTTCATTCGATTTATTTAGCCTTGTAACGAGTAACCTTAGTAAGATAAAATTTTCTTGTAGGGTATTATATTAATTTTATTGTTGGCGATGCAAATGCGACCTCGGTTACTAATTTGCCGCAATTATTTCCTTAGATCGATTCCTTCCAACGCATCCAATCATCGCTCTTTCATCTCTTTTGGTGGCTGAAAAAGGTTTCCTTGAATTTTTTTTCGAAATTTACCCTTTGTGAGTGGATGACGTAAGACGAATCTAGTCAATTGTACAATAATTTTTCATAAACTATTAAAACCAATTTATATTATTTACTTCAACATGTGCAAACGACGAAAAATGTTTTTTATAGAAAATACTTTGTTCTCTTTTTAAAATCGTGGGTGGGGTTATAAATTTTGTTTGATAAGGCCATGGTGTGAACAACCCGGATATGAAGTAACGATTTTTTTTAGAATTCGTGACTCTCGCCAACGTGAAGCAAAAAAAATTAATTCACTACAATATTTTTAAATGCGGTAAACAACCATAAATTACATAAGACGAAATTATTTTCAATGTAAAATACAGGTGTGTTAGCGTTGACGAGCCAAAACAATCCGAGCCTCCGCCAATTCTTTTCGAATAATGTCAGACAGGCGCCTGTTTGTTTACTGCCCAACACAAAAAAAATATTGTGACAATTTTACTTATAGTAAATCTAAATTTGTTGTAAGTTCCTGAAAGTATGTGACCACTGGCGAAATTTAAAGTCTGTTTTTCTGCATTTTGACTGCATTGGTGCAAATTCGGTTTTTTAATTTGGCACAGGTCGATACTATAAAATTAGTGTTCTAAATTCTATGCCCACGTTGTCGAAGAGAAAAACAAACTGAAAGTTGAGGCAGTTCAGCCTCTCATGTTGCTGTGTGTTGCCAAATACAGTCTTTTATATGTTCACTGAAAATAATTTGTTGAATTTTGAAGTTTTTTAAGATTTTAGTTATAACGAACCAAAATACTTGATAAAATCCAACAGTTCCTACGCACCGAATTAGTAAATACCCAAATTAAGCTCTTTGACAACGCCTTGTAAAAATGTAAACATTCCCTGTATTTATAACTTCAATAATCGAGTTGATTGCGACAATGTTCATTTGTGTGGGTGAAAACAAAAAAAAAATTCTTATCATTTCAGTCGATATAACATATGCAACAAATTACGTTATTTGTAGCTCATTTCGTGTTCAAATAGCACCGTCACCTAACCGATATCAGTTTAATTTACACCAATAATTTCGCCTTGAATAATGACTCGTTGCAAACGATGTCTTTAATAAAACGATTATTCATAGTTCTCATCTTGTTAATGCTAATTTTGTCCGCGCAAGTGATAACCGTGCGAAGGACACTTAAATTTCATACGTTTTTTATTAAAAAATAGCACACCGATTTATGAATAACAAATCATAAAATTGATTAACATGTTATTGGTTATGAAACTCAATGTTTACAAATTCGGCGTTGCATAAGAATGCACCACATCACGTTCAATAAAATTTAAAAAAATAGACACCGACTTGAGTTACTGTATGCGAGTGGAAATTTCCACTACAATAAGTTTCGTGCAACTTGCGTTCGCACAATCAATCTTACACAGTTTTTCAGCCAAATTTAAATCGTTACTTCGTTGGTCGATTGTAACGTGAATCAGGCCAGAAATTCAATTAAGAAGTGCGGATGCACTTATTTAAAAAAAAATGCTTCTATTAAAATTGGGAATTTAATTTAATGAAGTTGATACGCATTTTTTTCGATAAAATCAATACTGTCAAATAACCCTCAGTCCCCAGACTGCGTCTAAAAATAACCGCTTCCTTACTCAGCAGACACGGCGAGTAGTCGGAATGCCTGGTAGTTTTCCACTAACTCGGGAAACCACAGACACCGCTTTACGAGGGCAAGTTGAAAAGTGAACGTTATTTTCATTATCAACATTGATAACGACTTGTTGAAACGATAGTGGCGACACCCAAGAGTGCGCAACCCTAATATCTGGTGGTTCAAATGACTGGATAGACGTCCGTTTTTGTAAATTATTGTACTAGGAGGTATAAACCAGTTAAGGTTATAATGGCACCAATTGTTTATCTCAGGAGAAAGTAGTGGTGAAACCTATAACGGATATTAAGATAAGTGGTAGGCTCATCAATAATATCAGATACCATTCTACTTGACTAAGTGGTGAAGAGCAGCGAAAGACATGGTCTGACAATGGACATCAAAAAAGAAAACAGAAAAAACTATAGAATGAATACACAGAAAAAATTAGAGCAAGAATCAGACAAGCCAGAACCGTATTTAATAAAAGGAGAAATGTGTTTTGGAGTAAAAATCAGAATCTCGAAGTGTTATGTATTCTCAGTGTTTTTTTATGGAACGTAAGCCTGGACGCTTAAGAAAAATAACAGTGAACGACTGGAAGCATTTGGACAATGGAAGAATTTTAAAAATAAGTTGGATCATGAAAGAAATGGAGAAAAAATGAGAAGAACTAGGAAGGAAAAGGAACTACTGGACCATTTGATTGAGGTATGGGTTGATACAAACCAATGTAAAGGAAAAAATACAGGGAATAACAAGCAGAAGAGGAAGACGCTGATGAAACAACTTGAGAAAATTACACAAAAGCAATTCTATTGAGTTGTTTAGAGCTGCAGCATCAAAAATAAATATTAGCATGCTGATTGCCTACCTTCTTAAGAAGACTGTGAATAACGAATGTCAACCATGAATTACATTTGTCTACTATGCATAACGATTGTTGTCATTCGCTATAGAAGATTGGCATAGGTTGGAAAATTAGAAAAAAAAAGTCAATTTTAAGTCGACAGTGACTGCAATCCAACAAGTGTATGTTGAAAAATATCACTTGAGTCCTAGTGACCGAGTGATTTAAAATCGAAACTGTCACTGCTGTTGTCTTCTGAGATTTATAAACAACTTTATTTTTGAAAACCATTGTTGCATTCTGAGATTTATGAATGGGTTTGTTTGGAAGCTGTAAAGTGTAATTGACTTGTTCCAACTCTTCAATAAATCTGTCCATCCTTTCGAGAAATGTGACGCTTGTCTTGTAATTGATTTACACATTTCCGGCCCGACCGGACCATACGTGTGAAAATCAAAGACCTCCCCTTTTTTAACAACAGTCTTGAACAGACTCTTGAAGATCAAGCAGTTTTAATAAGTCGTTCGAAGAACCTCGAACAGAAAACTTTGTACTTATGTAAATAAATCTATCGTAATAAAGCTCTGAATTTCATTTAATAACGCCTCATTATTACGGGTAGTTATTCACCTAATCGGGATCACGACACTGCTTCATTAAATGAATACACAAAAAAAAAAAAAAATTACGACGTTGTTAACTTTTCACTTTCACTTGTGTGTTGGTTTGTGAGGGTGAAATATTGTGAGCTAATCCACAATTTAAATCGATTTGTTACATTGCACACATACTTTCGATATTAGTTTCTGTTAAAAAAAATATATTTCTCCAATTTACTTTTTGATTGTCCTCGTAAATGGGAAGATGAAAAAAACTATCAAACATAGTGATAAGGCCTTTATTTTCCAAAAACAAAAAGAATCCAATACATTTTTACTAAGATTTACAAATTTAACAGTATATATGCCTAGAGCTTCGTTTCTGATATAGAAAGAACACATTCGAAATTGTTTGTTTTTTATCTGTAGATATAAATCCCTGAAGCGAAAACCCGTACAGGTCTGCATGTTAAATATAGGATTTACAAATGATCGAATGATAAATTGTTTCGAATGGAATGTGTCGAATCTGGACTAGCCAGACCATCTAAAACTGGGACAACTTCTCCATAGAATATTAAAAATTAACAAGATACTCTTTAAATATTGTGATATAGTAATATTAAGCGAATAACATCTTCTCTTACTTTACATTTTGATAATTTTTTAATTACACAATAGTGCACTTGTAAAAATTACAAAAACTAATAAGTCAGCTACCAATACAAAAAAACCGTGTCATGCATCTACATGTAAAAGCTTTTTTTTCAAACTACAATATCACAAGGCGATTACGCAATACCTGCACACCTTAAGTAATCGGTAGCCCTGGCCCTGGCCCGCCAAAAAGTTCTTAGCACTTAGCACTGAGAGATGATTGACGCACCACCTCCTGGTTGGGATCTCATGAGCTCGTTCGCTCGCTATCCGCACTGTTACTCCTCAACGACCGCTTCAGTTTGTCCAGCAATCGGTTGTGAAACTTGTTCAAACTTGATTGTGAGCCGGACTTTGGCGGCGAAGAGGAAGCACTTTTACACGGACTTTGCAGACTGTTTTGAGAAGTCCTCGAACTGTTTCTGGAATATTGTCGCGACATGTTCGCGGGGACACTTCTGTGGGCTGGGGATGCGACGATGAACTCCGAACCGGGGGATGTTGATAAACTGGGCCCTTCAGATTTGCAGTCGGACACTTTCCTGGACCTGCAGGATTGGGTGTTGGAGCACTCCGACACTCTTCTGGAGCGATTAGACCGGTAAATGTCCCAGTCGTTTTTCACAACAGGCATCATAAAAGCCATGGTTCCACGAATTCAAAAATTCAAGATCAAAATGCCAATTAAGTTTGTGATGTAAACCCTTAGTTAACTGAGGTGACAACACAACCCTATTCAGATCTAGAATGTTGCGCCGCGCTTTCGATTTTACATTTATGTCAAACTCGAAGATCTTGATTGGTTAATGTGTGCGTAGTGGGAGAACACACCAAAATTGGATGGTTCGAAACTTCCGGTGGCCGATAATTGAACTAATGCTTTCAACAGTTTTCTGTAGATGTCACATTTCGCACAACACAGTTCCCATCGACAGTGACAGTTGTAATTAAATTTATTAAAAATGTCCAAAATAAGTGATATCGTGACTTTGTACACGCAATTGAAGATTGAGTGGGCCGCAACTAATCCAAATTTAAGTAAATGCGAACAACTTTTAGCAGATCTGAAGGTAAAAAATTGACAAGTCACTCACACTTTGAGGTTATAAATTTCCAAATTTGTAGATTGGCCTTACACAATTAATGTTCCTTCCAACGTCGAATGCCACCGCTTCAAAGCAAGAATTACAGTTAGCCAGAGATGTTTTGGAGATTGGCGTGCAATGGAGCATCGAAGCGAATGATATACCTTCATTTGAACGTTACATGGCTCAATTGAAATGCTACTATTTCGATTATAAAACGCAATTGCCGGAATCGGCGTTCAAATATCAACTTCTGGGTTTAAATTTACTGTTTCTATTGTCACAAAACAGAGTTGCTGAATTTCACACGGAATTGGAACTTTTACCGGCTGATCACATCCAAAATGATGTGTACATCAGACATCCTTTGTCCATAGAACAATACTTAATGGAAGGAAGTTACAATAAGATATTTTTAGCCAAAGGCAACGTTCCTGCAAAGAATTACAACTTTTTCATGGACATTTTATTGGACACAATTCGAGGAGAAATTGCAGTTTGTTTAGAAAAGGCGTACGAAAAGATTTCTTTAAAAGATGCAGCTCGAATGTTGTACCTCAGCAGTCAGGACAGTGCCAAGGAATTCGGCATTAAGGTAATTTATCATTAATTCGTACTCATATTTGCATAATTCCTTTTTTTCACTAGTTTTCTTTTTTCTTTAAAAAAAAAGTGAAAAACAAGGAATAATGCAAATGTAAGTACAAATTATTTCTCATGTCTAAAAGTTAATTTCATATTGAAATTATCATTAATTCGATTACAATAATAAAAAATAAATTTCAGCGAAAGTGGAAATTGGGGACAGACAACTTCTTCCATTTCGCACCGGAAGTTAAAAAACACGATGAACCAATCCCCTCAAAAGAATTGGCAGAACAAGCAATCACATACGCTAGGGAACTAGAAAAGATCGTTTAATTTTTTTAAGATTTCTTAATTTAACAAATTTTTCATTATTTACATGTCTGTGCTAAATTCCTACCAATAAGAAAGTTATCTCATACTTTTGTACAATCGAATTTGTTCCATGATTCGGTGAATTCCAAAACCCTTTTCTTCTGTTCCTCAAAGTTTTGCCGTTTGGGCTTCCTCCATTTGCTGTGATGTAGGTCCATCATTCCCCCAATCACTTCCTGTGCAAAATTATTGGGAAACTGCCTCTGATCTTCAATGACATGTGCAAACCCTTCGTCCATACCGAATGACACGCTGAAATAAGGTAATCCTTTCGGTATAGCACGCCTCACGTCCCTCCCTGACAACGAAACTAATTTTTTGTTGGATGCCCATTCGGTCTCGGATTCATCGATCGCTTTTTTGAAGTAAATTGGGGCCATATCGCCTTGTTCTTTTGGTAACGGCACACAATGAATCACCATGTGTGGATACCGGCTAAAATACATTGCAGTTTCAAAAAATATCACATCCTTTTCGTCGCTTCCAAACATTTTTATCAATGCCTTTCGGAAATCTAGCAATTCCGACCACTCATTTTCATCCAACTGTGTCGCGCATGAAATGTGACGTGTTGGGATCAACAAACAATGGCCGTCTGTTAATGGCTCGTGATTTGGAAGCCCCAAATAAATTGTTTCACCCATCCCCACCATTAAGTGCTTCAACATGCTATCCGACTGCAAACACCGGTTACAATTTTCTAAACTCTGTGTCAGTTGGGAATGTTCAAATACAGCTTTGTCTCGATTTTGTTTGTCGACCTTCTCATCGGAAGTTTTCTTTCGAATGTTGTCGGTGAATACGTCGTCCAAATCATCATTCTTCCGAATGTTTCCGGCTAGTTGTAAGAATTCCGCATTTTGTTGTTCAACAGAACTGAATTTCTCTTGTTCAAACATTTGTTTCAATGAATATTTATCATCATCTGCGAAGTAACGAACCCTTTGTCCATCTGCGTGAGTTTCCACTTTTTGTTTCTTGCGTCTGTTACCGGAAGACTCCCCATAATCTGACTGCATTTTTAATGGCCGGGAGTAACCCCTCGAATCGGTCAAAGTGAGCAGCACGTCTTGCTCAACCGGTTTTGAATTTTCTCGAACCTTTTTCGCATCTTCCAATTTATTTTTTAATTCTGCCACCAAATCTGCATTCCCCATTATCTCAGCTTTCACCAATTTAGCTGCCAATTTGTTCAATTCTCCTTCGGTTAAAACTTCTGGTTCTTCACTTGCAGTCGGTTCCTCCGAGTGAAAATTAAAATCACAAATTGGAGGTGTGTCGCTTCTTTTGCGCCAATTTGACGACTTCGATTTTGTGGCTTCAACCGGTGGTAGATCATCCTCTTCTGCAGGTTTCTTAAAGCTCGGCAAACCCTCCCCACCGTCCTTCCAATAAGGATTTAATTCGCGAACGTGTTCCCTTGGATTGTATTGATTTCGTTCTTTCTCCAACCGTTTTTCATTTTCACGAACTTGTCGACGTTGCAAATGTGAAATGCTTGAAAATGCAGAAGACAACGACATCCATTCGTCGCGAACAAAAGGTATTGCTTCAATTGTCGTATCAATTTCGGGCATAATTTCTGGTTCCTTCTCGACCCAATCGTCTTCAGAATTGTTGCTGGAAGAATCTGAACTGCAACTTTCTTTCTTTTTGTGTGACTTTTTCTTTGAGCTCTTTTTGTGTTGTTTCTTGTCCTTATGTTTTCCCTGCATTTAAAAATATTTTTGAATGTGTTAATAACGGGGAGCTTCATTAATAAACATTTATATAAATACATACCATCTTTTCTGGATTTAGAAGTATTTTAAACTGTAAAACAACCCTCGGAATAACTAAATTCGAGGTTAGAAATTTGACAAGTATTTTAACGTTACGGTTTTCATAGATGGTGCTAAGTTCGACAATTTTATTGTTTGATTTTCACTTATAAATAACCACTTCATAAGTAAATTTTCCGTTTTCTTTATTACTTGTATTTTCTTAAGTAGTAACTTGTTTGATGTTCAAATTGAATCGTAAAGAATACGAACGAAAAAAAGGTTAAATTTGTACAGTTGGCATTTTGGAAATATGGCTGCCATAAGTGACAGCTCACAAGTTATAGAAAAATTTGAAAAGTTAGAAATAAACAGTGAAAACATCCCCGAAACGATACAAAGCATTGCAAAATGTGATAGCATAGACCCAGATTTATCATTGCAAGAAGTCTACAAACTCGCCCTCAATTTTTACAAAGGTTTGCAATATTTATAAAGGTTATAATAATATTAATTCCCAAACTTATTTAGAAAAGGAAGGCAAAGCGGTTCACTTTAGTTACGAAGATAAACTTCAATTAGTTGCTTTTTCTCAACAAGTTGTGCATGGTCCTCTGACAGAAGCAGTAAAAAAATTACCCCCGTTAGGAGCTTTGGATGTGGTCGGCCGTGACAGGCGTTTAGCTTGGCAAAAATTAGGAAACTTATCCTCCGATCAAGCTAAAACTGGTTTCGTGGAATTGTTAAGTAGATTGTGTCCATTATTCACGGCTTACATTGAGGCACACAGGCGAGAAAAAAGAGAGCAGGAACGATTAGCGTAAGTGATTCACATAACCTTGAAACAAATTAATTTCCTTCCATTTGTAGAAGAGAGGAAGAAAAACGTAAATTAATTGAACAAAAAGAGAAATTGAAAAAGGAAGCCGAAGACAAATTGGTGAAAGAACAATCAGAAAGGGAAGAGGCAGTTAAAAGGCAAATACAGCAGGCACTAAACGCACAAACATATGAACAGTTTAGAAATTACGCCGAACAGCAGTTCGCAGGCGATCCTGAAAAACAAGGCGCTTTAATCAGACAGCTGCAAGAACAACATTACATCCAGTATATGCAACAGTTACAAGCGGCACAAAGAGGTGATTTAGTGATCTCAAAAGAACAAGACAATGAACAAGCAGATAAAAGCCTCCCAGAATCGGTAAAATGGTGCTTTTTAAGCTTTCATTTTCTAAATTTTGTATGTTACAGAAAGATGATTCTAAAGATTTCAATAGCACTGACGAATCCCAATTATTTGATGAGCTATTGGTTCCTGCGAGTATGTGGACCAGATCAGACATCCAGGCCTTCAAGCAGGCCGTTGCTCAAGCTGAAGGTGATGGTGTAGTTCGTGTGGGACATGGGGAAACTGTTACAGTTAGGGTTCCGACACATCGAGAAGGTTCCCGGTTGTTTTGGGAATTTGCAACCGACCATTACGACATAGGTACGTTCTAATTTGTCATTTAAATGTTTGCTGTTAATATAATTTCAGGTTTTGGAGTTTACTTCGAATACGGCATCCCCACAACCGACCAAGTATCCGTGCACGTGTCCGAAAGCGACGATGAAGATTGCGATGAAATTGATGATGAGACTTTTGATGAAGAGGCAATTCAATCAGGTGATCTCGAAGCCGGCTCTATTTCTATTAACGGTATTTCGAAGCCGTTACTTACTGAAATAGTGCCGGTGTACAGGCGCGATTGCCAAAATGAAGTTTACGCCGGTTCTCATCAATATCCCGGTCAGGGGGTATATTTGCTTAAGTTCGATAATTCGTACTCATTGTGGAGGTCTAAGACTTTATATTACAGAGTTTATTATAGCCACTAATTTTATGTAATTGCGTAACTTATTTTCTTTTACATTTTTTTATTTTGTGAGGAGACTAAGTGGCACGTATAGCTGATCTAGTCCTCTTGATTTTAAAAGTTACTTTGTCTTGTTTTCCGCTCATAAAAATTATACCAAAGACCAAGCTGGAGTTTTGAGGAGCACTGTGACCATATTCTTAGAATGTAAAATCTATGTAAAGAGATATGAATATTTTCCGTACAAATTACAATTTTATACATTTTAGTTGTCTCTAATATTTGCTAAGACGTCTTCCATAAATGCTGTTGTAGGTTTCGGCGGGGGAGGGGGTTAGCGGAATTTTTGAAAAAGTACAATCACCAATTCTTCAACAGAAGTGGGAAAAAATTCGAAAGAAAATTAACCAATTGAGATATTGATTTGAAATTTTTAATTTTGTTTGTTAAAAGTACAAAAACCAATGGAAATATCAATATGAAATTTGAAATTTTGATAAACGTTAAGTCTATAAAGCTCCTAGATTTATTTTGTTTAATTAGATAACTACTGATTTACAGAATTTCAACTCAAAGTTAAAAGTACAAAAATGGAAAAATTTTGTTTCAAAATTTTTCCATTATCGATTTGATATCGATTTGAAATTTTAAATTTTGATAAACGATAAGTCTATAAAGCTTCCAGATTTTTTTTTGTTGCAATAGAAAAACAGTGATTTTCAGAAATTGAACCCAATGTACAATCACTTGTCAAAGGTTCACAAATCTTTTTTATTTCTATATGAAACGAGACTCGATCATAAACATCAATTTTTCATTCTTCGTGCGACTGTTACAAGAATGGGAATGGGAACCTTTCATTAATTGAAAATAATTTGCTTATGACGTGACTCACGTGGGGAGGGGCGGTGTTTGACACAGTGAGACACCTTGTGACATGGGGGTGGGGTGGAGGTCACATTTTACGAAAACCCTGTGACATCATTGATGGAAGCTCTCTAATCAGTGTTATTAGTATTAGTCAAATAGATCAAAACATTTTAGGACGAGAATTTGATGTAGCAAAGGCTTGGTCTTCCTTCAGGTTAATGAAAATAATTTTGTAAAGAACTGTGGTATTATATTAAGAGAATTCTATTAGTACACAAAACCATACACTGACATAAAGTGAACCTTTTTGTTATTATGTTTAATGAGAAATAAATTGTGCTTAAATGTTAATTCCATCAACTCCTTGGAATATTTTCCTAAGATTCACAAATAAAAAATTGTAACAAAGTATTAAAAACTGCTTAAAACTAAACTATGTTAATTGCATCTTACGGACAAGGCACTGAAATTTAACTAAGCTACTATTTATTTTCTGGCCTCGTCATGGACCGTAATTTTCTCGCGACGACATCATGGGACGTCTTCCCAGGACTCATGGCCAGTCTTCTCCTCAATTTCAGACTCAATTCCGGTTTGCGGGGATTCTTTTCCGGTGTCCTTTCCCTCGGTGGTGCGAGCAATTTTGTTTTATTATACTCAACAGGCGACCAAGTGATCGGCTTTCGTCTGCGGCCCCTCTGTATGATCACCATTTCATCAGGAGACGGTGAAGGCGACTGTGAGTTGTTCTCCTGAGTGTTGCTGGGTGAAATTTCGGTGAGGGCGGGTCGCTGGGGTGTTTCGTTTGGCGGCGCCTCCATCACTAATTAACCTTTTTGTTATCACTTTTTCGGCCTATTTATTAATTATAACCGAGTTAAAACGGTTTATTTACGGGTTTTGTGATCTTTAAAATTAAAGCATCGTTTTGAGAGGCTATGTTAAAGAGCACCGTAATTTTCCCGGGCGCGCAATTACTAGCATTTCTAGATTCCCGCGATTAGCGGTACAACGACCACAAAGGCCGGTAAAACTTCCCCCACCCAAACATTCAACGTGTAGGGTCTTTAACACAGCTGTTTCAACAGGTGATTTGTGTTTATTATTATGCCGTTTCAAGCGCCATCACTGTACAGTTGTGACAACTCAAAAAAATTATAATACAGAGGGCAGCACAAGCAAATAATTTCTAATTTTTAATTAATCACTAAATTTTACAAACATTTACATACATTTATAGGTCGCCTATCTCTTCTTCATCTCCGCCGATGGCCCTCCAAAACGCCGTGACCATTTGTTCCGCACACCGTTGCTGCTGGAGCCCCGACATTGACTGAATACTGTCCTTCATCATACTCAATTGCGAAAACAATTCAGTGAAATTGTCGAAACCTTCATTCGTTAAAAAGTCGTGACAATTCGAGTCGACTTCTTCTAAATCACTCACTTCCGCAATCGATTTTTCATTTTTTCTACCTTTCATCACTAAATTTGACCAAGTGTGAGCTTCCAAAGCCTCGATTATGCGGTCGACTCCCGTTTTTTCCTTTGACAGATCATCATCTTCAATTTCGTCTTCGGTTTTGTCAACAGTTGGATACAATTCGATTAATTCGAAACCTTGTTTCAAGCACCATTCCATTGCACGTGACTTGGTTATTTTAGTTTGATCCGTGCAGTAATTCGAGACTAACAACTTTACTTCCGGTTGGCACTCATCATCGATACATAACCAACGCTGTATGTCATCTAATCCAGATTCTACATTGCTGTTCATAAGGATAATCAAAGCTTCAATGCTTTCGTTAAATTGTTCCGTTCTAACGAAGCTCTCATCAATTCCATGAAGTGTCACCTTTGCTGTGTAGTATTTGGTATCAATTTTCCACGGGCAAGATATTTTTCCGATCCCATTTTCTTCTTCTACTACATTTACGTTCCCTGTTATCAATTTTATCAACGACTTTGGTTTTGTGTTGCTACAACTAACAATAAGAACGCCTGGAATAATTTCCATTACAACAACTTTTTAGGTTAATTTTTTGACGTTTCCAAAATAAACACGTGTTTTAACCTCAATTTAAGATGGATCCCACAGGAGAACACGTTTCCAGGATTAATTTCATTCCCTGTTTGAAATGGGTTAAAAAAGGTGTAGCAAAAGCCAGACCAGCGAAGGTATTATTTCACCATTTATTGAAATTTTTACTAATTAACGTTTAAAAGGTTCAATTAACTAAAGAAGAATTGGCCGATATCATCAACCAAACTAAATCTCAATTACGGTGAGTAAATGCAAGATTTGAATTGATTTAATGTGTGATTTAATTTAGAATTACTGAAGATTCCGATGATGAAAATCCAATTCCTTCCAACAATGCACCAAATGCAGACGAATTTAATCTTGAAAACTATGATAATGAAAATGGTAAGAATTTTTCCCCTTTGAATTTAATTAATTTTGCAATTTTAGAAAGCGTCTCACAATCATTAGGAATAGGAAATATTGCTGAATTGGCTGCTGGAGTTGATGATTCAGATGATTCCGAAGAGGAAGATGATATTATCAAAAAGGGGGACAACTTAATTTTAGTTGGAAGGGTAGAAGGAGATGCCAGTGTCTTAGAAGTTCACGGTAATTTATTAAGGTGACATCAATGTGATTTAAATTTTTTTTTTTAGTATACAACGAATCTGAAGAGTCCCTTTATGTTCATCATGATTTTTTATTACCGGCATTTCCACTGTGTTTGGAGTGGTTAGATTATGAACCGGGTCACGTCCCTGGGAATTATTGTGCGATAGCATCGATGTCTCCAGTTATTCAAATATGGGATTTAGATATTATGAACTGTTTAGAGCCGGCTTATAAATTAGGAAGACGTGCAAGCCAGAAAAAGGGAAGGACTCAGATTGGACACACAGATGCAGTTTTAGATTTGGCTTGGAATAAAAATTTTCATCACATCTTGGCTAGCGGTTCGGTGGATAAAAGCATTATACTGTGGGATTTAGACGAAGGGGCTCCAGCTAGCACAATTAATGCGTTCACAGATAAGGTTCAATGTTTGAAGTGGCACCAACTTGAGGCACAAACTCTTTTAGCTGGTAACCAATCTGCACTAGATTGATTTAATTATTAACAATTCATTTCAGGAAGTTGTGATAGCACGGTCAAAGTGTTTGATTGTCGAAATTCTGATACGCACCAAACTTGGCAATTAACAGGAGAAGCTGAAAGAGTCATTTGGAACCCGCTGCAACCGTATTCATTCTTTGCAGCCACAAGCATAGGAACTGTTCAGTATTTCGATTGTCGCCAAGGTAAAAAATTTCTTCATATAAAAAGTATTTTAATTCACTTGTGATTTTAATTAGGAGAGGTATGGACATTGCAAGCTCACGAAAAAGAGGTCACTGGCATTGCTGTAAGTGGACAGTGTCCAGGATTACTTGTGACCGCTTCAATGGATAATACATTAAAAGTGTGGGATTTCCAAGAAACAGGGGTGCCTGTGCTGGTCCAAGAAAAAGATTTTAAAATGGGCGTCATGCACTGCCTGGAGTTGTGTCCTGATTTGCCATTCGTCATAGCGGCCGGTGGTGATAATAAAAGCAACAATTTAACGGTTTTTGATTTACAAAACCTTGATGTCGGTAGGTATTTTTACTTGTTAAATGTTTTGTGATAATATTGATTTTGTATTTTAGTGAAACATGTTTTCGGGTCCAGGCAATTAGTGCAATTGGTTTCGGAAGAAAGCTCGAGTTAATGTTCCTGTCCGGTGGAATTTTTTATTTGTTATTTATGAAAACAAGAATTTATTGATTTTTCAATCATTGAATGACAAAATTATGATTGCCTTTTTTCTATGTTTGTTTCTTAATAACAAAGTAATTATAATTGAATTAGATTTTATCGATTTTTAATTTTCATTACCTTATTGGATTTCCGATCAGTTCAGAGATTTTCATTCATGCCCACAGAGATGTTAAATATAACTAATGCATTCAGAAAACGTAAGTTTTTTATAATCTTGAAAATTTTAGTTTTTAAATTGTCTAGTACAGAAAATACAAATGACCCCTATAGTGTGTTTTTTAATTCCAGGCACTGTGAGAAGCCTGTGAAAAAATGTTTTTTTTTAACTTTATGTTGGTTGTAATTAGTACTTAATACCATAACCTATACAATTTTGACAGAACCGTTTTTGCTATATTTTCTAATTTTAAATATATATTAGACGCAAAATACCAACATAAAGAAAAAAGAGAATTTTTTTTTACAGCATTCTAACCGTGTTTGGAATTAAAAAAACGTATGATAACCACTTAATTGCCAATTTAAGTGTCAAAATGGCAAATTAGTTATTATAAGGCAAGAAAAGTTCATTATACATTTTGTTTTTTTAACTTAATTGACAACTAAAATGACAGTTCTATTCACCTACGCGTGCGCGCTGACTTTTTCATCAACATGGAGAATATCATATTCGTTTGTCGTCAAACGTAACTGTAATAGCGCCAAAATTATTCTTGTTGAGTTGGAATCTTGAAATTATAATTTCGTTTCAATACAGGGTGTTTCAGAAATACTGGATGCATTCCCATTATTAATTCCTGTTATGATAGTAGCAACATGGTCAAGTCGATATATTCCCTGTTTGCAGGTAATAAAATACTGGAAAATATCAGAAAAAATTCAAAATATTATTGCGAAAAGACCACACTGCACGGCTTTTCTTACATCACTGATCAAAGTACGTCTTACTTCAGTGCCACCATTTGGACAATGTTATGTTACAGTAGCTTAGGATTCTGCATTTACCTGATTACCTTGCAAATGTTTCGATATCACGCACATTTTTTAAGCACCAGTATAGTTACTACAGCATATCCAATTTGGGAAGTGCCATTTCCAGCTGTTACAATCTGCAACCATAACGTTGCTGATCGAAAACAAGCAGAAAAAATAATTAACCGTTTGTAAGTGAAACCAATGAAGTTAAAATATTTTTTCAACCACCTGGCTATGTCTTGGATTCGATCTTGCTTACGCACTGGCGGGCGGTAACCATATTACAGACCTCCAACAGATTCTATATCCCTAATAACTTGTTCCTTCCATACTTTTCTCAAGTGGTTGAAAAAATAGTATACGGTAAGCATTTTTCGTGGTCTCAACGACGAAAAATTGTGCTTACCGGCCTTGTGATCTAATACATTACAAAGCTATAAATTTAGGAAGAATCAAAATATTAATAAAACATTAGTTAATGATTATTTTGCACATCTCGGCGCTTTAATTGGAAATAGCCAACTAACAATTAATCAAACTGAAGTGACCAATTATGCAGAAGTGGAAAAAATATTGTTTTCTTTAGGATTCAATATGGAACAATTAATGAGAGAAGTAAATAATCAAAATTGTAATTATAAATTTGAAACTTTTTGAAATGTTTAGTTAATGCAGCCATGCTCACAACTTTTAAAGAAATGCTTCTGGAAAACAAAATTAGTACACTGCAGCGATATCTTCAAAGTTAAAAGAAGTAGCGAAGGGTATTGCTGTTCATTCAACTACAAAGGAGAAAATCAATTTGGGTAAAACCTAATAAACAGAACAAATATATTAACATTGATTTCAGTGATTTATTAGATGACGTAGATATAGACCGTTTCGTTGAGGGAGCCGGGCCGGCGTTTGGTTTACAAGTTGTTTTGGACATTGAACAAAATCAGTATGTTTCTTCAATCACCCCTACAATTGGTTTAAATGTGCTCATACATGACGGCGACAGTTATCCTGAAATGGCTCTCTACGGAAATAATTTGTCACCCTCTGAAGAATTAACAATTTCATTAACACCAAATGTGATCTTAAGTAATCCGGATGTGAGGGCAATCGATTCAGATTTAAGAAAATGTTTTTACACGGATGAAGTAATTAAATTAAATTCCTTTGAATTATTTCTCACAATTTTTGTTTAGGGCAGTCCAGAATGGAGCGAGGTTTACAATTTTCACACTTGCATCAGTGAATGTAGAGCTAGAGCTATTTTCAAATTATGCAGGTGCATTCCGTTTTACTTTCCTTCAAGATATGGTGAAAATTATAAATTTTGTTCGATGGTAGATGTGCATTGCCTTAAGAAGCAACGTTGTACGTGAAAATAATTTTGTATTACTGCATTAAAGCAATCAATTTTCAGATCGATACAGCAGCATTGCAATAAGAGGAACAACTTTACGGGGTATAAGATCAACTTCAATAATTTCAATTTAATGCGTTCAGTTTTACAGGGAACGATAATGAAGTTGAGCAGGATGCTATACAATGCAACTGTCATCCTCAATGTGATGAGATATCTTATAGTTTTCACATAAATAAAGTGAATGCTAGGCAAACGTAGGCAAATTAAATTTAAAGCAGTTAAATTAATTTTTATGTTCAAATTTCCAGAGGTGAAACCATCTTAAACGTGCATTTTGGAAACATTGCTTGTATTTTAATACAAAGACACATTCACTACACTTGGGATATGTTATTAGGCAAGTAGTAGTTTAACAATAAATCGAAAATTTATTCAGCCAAAATGTGTTTTTCAAAATTTATCAATATGAAAACATACGGGGTCATTTTTAATATCGTGTGCTGAAAATCGTTCAGTTTGATATGTTACTTATATTTCAGCTTCTGTCGGTGGCATTTTTGGCTTATGTTTAGGTGGGTCAGTGATGAGCCTTGTAGAATTTTTTTATCTTGTCGTAATCAGAGGCATAGCCAAAAAAATTAAACCAGATCAAAGAATTGCATCACTGGAATACAACAGAAATACCTCCAGTCATGTTATACAAGGATTAACACCTCATTTAAAATTTTAATATTGCACTGAATTATAATTAATGGGTGAGTTTACACATCTTTAACTATTTAATGTGTGAGGGTGAAATAAATTCATGTAATTTGTAATTCTTTTTATTTCTGGTTTAACCATACACCATAACTCAAAGCAATCAATAAATTAATTATTGTGTGAACGAATATGTCGTGCTAAACTACTGTGTTGTTTAAAGGCCCTGTGGCAAGTAGAGCACGAATAAGACTTCATGCCGGTATGCGTTTTCATGTGTGAGGATAACCCACCGCTTTGTATAAAACGTTTTTTACATACTGTGCACTGATAAGGTTTTTCCCCGGTATGGGTTCGTTCGTGCGATCTAAGATCGCCAGATTGAGCAAACGCTCGATCACAAACGCTGCATTTGTAAGGCCTTTCTCCTAAATAGTCACAAAAAAATAACTAAAACAATCAAAATTTGTTGTTACCTGTATGCGTTCTCGTGTGGGTGTTCAAATGCGTCACCCTGGCGAAAGATTTCCCGCAAGTCGGACATAAGTAAGGTTTTTCTCCGGTGTGACTTCGCATGTGAACCGTGAGATCGCCGGAAGCGGCAAAACTTCTCGTACAATGAGTACATTTGTACGGCCGTTCACCTAAAAGCAGACATGTAAAAGCTAAACATGCAAGTGTATTGTTTAATAACAGAAAATGCACAAGTAAAAATTTTAAGAGAAAAATAAAAAATATAGTAGAACCTTGGAATAAACAAATTTTTATAAACAGGCAACAACAGGCAAAAGAAAGTACCTAAAGAGTGGAATACAGGAATCATTCTGCCGATTTTAAGAAGCTAAGTATGAAGGATAAGAGATGAGTTAGAACAACAATTGGAGGGATCACCATTTCAGCAGAGGCAGAAGCACACAAAACACAATGTTCATAGTTAAACAAACAACTATTATATATATATAGACATCGAAAAAGCATTTGATAAAATTAGAAGACAAGATGTATGGACAATACTTCAAGGGAAACGGATATATAGAGAGACAATTGCAGTAATAAAAGCAATACACGACAAGATGAACATACTAAGAACTTGTAATGAAGAGTCAAAAAAGGTTGAAAAAGAAGAGGGTTTAAAACAGGGATGTGTACTTACGCCATAAAAAAAGCTAAGAATAAAATGAACATGAGATACTGGAAAATGGAAACGATGGAACTATTGCAACTACTGTTTGCAGACGATAGATAGAAGACATAGAAAAACAACTACAACACAACTTGAATATATTGAGCACATAATTCAAAAATATAAACATGAATGTAAATATAGATGAAACGAAATAACTAAACTAACAAGAAAAACGAAAAATCTATATTTCTAAAAATAAATAAAATAATAAAATAAAAATCTATATAAAATTTGGCCGAAAATACAACTTTCCGAGATCAACATCTTTCAATAAAAGAAAATTAACAAAAGAAGTAAAAGCAGAGGTCGTTAAAATAGTCTTAAACCCATCACTATTAAAATGGAAGTAAATATTGGACTTTCACAAGTAAGGACTATAGTAGAATAAACGCCACTGAAATTAGGTTCTGGAGAAAAATAGAAGGGACGATCAGAAGAGAAAGGAAAGGAATGAAGTGTGCAGAGAAAAATTAAGAATTAAACCAATACTAAGGAAGGCATTGAAAATACAATTGGCATGGGGAGATACAGGCAGCTTATTGCAAAATGGAAAGGAATGGAAAAAGAAGATAAAATCAACTTTACTTTGTTGTTCAGACTATCAATATAATTGACAATATTCCAATTTCTTCAAAATTATTGAAAGTGTGACCTAAAATATTTTACTGTTCGTACATCAAAAAAACTAATAAATTCAGCAACTAGTAATTGAGATAAAGCCAAAATGCTACCAGAATAAAAAATTGTTTTTTCTTGTTTCTATGTTCCTTAATAATATAAAATTACTCATGCAATTTATGAGAATTGACAAATTATTTTGAAGGGTTATTTTGCCACCGGCGGTAAAACTTGACTCACCCTGTATAAAATCATAAATGTTTTTTTTTACCGAAAAACTTTTATCGCCCTGTATCTTCGAAATAAAGCATCTTTCTGAAAATCATCAAAGTACAAAAAATCTTGAAATAACTCAATTTTTGAATTCTTGCCCCTGATATATTGACAGTCTAAACCTGCACTTACACTTCATGGTAATAAGGAGATTAATACTTAAAAGCACTGACCTGAATGGTACATCTTGTGCCGGTTGAGGATCGTGGCCGAGGTGAATCCTTTCCCGCATTCGCTGCACAAAAATGAACGATCGCCCGTATGAATCGCTTTGTGTGATGTCAATGCAATTAATTTCGTAAAACCTCTTCCACAGTAATCACAAATGTAAGGTTTGATTCCACTGTGCGAATAAGTGTGGATTTGTAGATTTGAAGGGCTGGTGTACGATTTATCACATTGGGAGCATTTATATTTTTTACTTCTTGCTGCACTGTCGCCAGCTTTATGAATCTTCATATGATTCTACAAAATTTCTCAATTTAAAATCAATTCAAGCGAGTGGACTCTGCACTTACATTCAAATATTCACGAGCACCGAAGGTTTTATTACACAACGCACACGTGTAAAGTTTATGTGCGTTAAATGTGTGCACTTTTAGGTGCTTCACGTTCGAAAATCGCATCGGACATTGTTCACAATGGTATAAACCCGTATCACTGCTGTGCTCTTCCTCCGCATTATCGATCGGACCTTCAGCTTCGTTGATAGTGTCGACTTTTGTAGAATCATCCGCGCATGCATCGTCCATCAACAGTCGGAGAGTTGAATCTGACTGCACGCACATTTGTCTGAACAGGTAAGAATCATTTAAACGCTTCGCACATGACATGCATATTTTGGCCGGTGGTCCATCGCGTTCAACGAGCTATTAATACAAAAATTAACGAATAAAATCGTTGGGAAGTTTTGGTTACCTGTATTGAAGTACACACTTCAAACATTTTCAAAAATTCGTTACTTTCGTTATTTTCATAAGACATTGGAATCATGGTGCCCATATCTGATAAGCAGCCTCTGCATATTTTATTCAAGTCCAAATTACCATTAGTCGTTACCATATTGATTTTAACGAAATTCGAATTCGCGTACTTGGCACATTTAAATTAGGTTATGTTGTACACATTGTAATTTTATTATTACGGAGGGTTGCGCTGTTTTTCTAAGAGAAATTTTCATGTACCAATCGTCGAGGTCCCATGGTGTAATGGTTAGCACTCTGGACTTTGAATCCAGCGATCCGAGTTCAAATCTCGGTGGGACCTGTTTTTTTTTTTTGATTTAATAACTAAAAATCGCGGACAGGAATATTTTTAATTAAAATTTGTTTCAATTAGTTTGTTCCAGTTTTAGATAATTGGTGGAAGGGACTAAAATAACCGACTGGAGCCGCTTTAGAAATATAACGACCGCGTTTGGAACGCTACAGCTGGTCGCATTGCGCTCGCTCAGACGGTTGAGTGCCGGTCTACAGTGTCGGGCTCGGGCTAGAGGGGTTAGGTGTTACGCGTAGGTCGTGTGCGCTTGCACGACATTGAATTGCATCTGTCGAACGAACTAAACGAACTTAGCTTATTGTGCACCAAAAAACGATGATTAGTACCGACGCTTACAACGGCACGGATCAGTGCTCCGACGGCTACATGGAACAAGAAGAGGAATGGGAGCGGGAAGGGCTACTCGACCCGGCCTGGGAAAAACAACAAAAAAAGGTACGAATTTCCTTTTTTAATTTCGAAATACAATGCGGGTTCCATTCTTTTCGACGACGCTTTTAAACCAGTCGCCCACGCAAACAAAAGCGAAACAGGTATTACTGTGATTAAATGACTCCATAACCTCAAATCATAACAGATGACAGCCTGCAAAATGCAGTTTTATTGTTCCATGTTTCATTCAAGGACGCGTCGCGGTTCGAAATACCTCGCCGGGGTTGTAATTAGTTAAAATAGTATTACATAAACAATTGGGCCATTATTAGCGTCAATGAAATGACGACGCCGTAATATTATCTCAGACGGGGCTCGGCGGTTCGGAGGGCCTATTTTGGTGACTCCCGGCGTCGGTTCTTTTTAACTTCATGATGTAATTGCACAGCGAAAGATGAAATTGATATCGGGCTGTTGAATTGAAATGTTGTGCTCGTTTTGGAACCGCGCTAATTTTTACTAAAACACCCACTCCGTTTTGGAGCTTTAAATTTGTTCATCGCCGCGTTTTCTCGTGTGGTAATTTCGGCCTCGCGCAGAATCCCGGGAAAAAGACGGTGTATTAAGATTTTTGCGGGCGAAAGAGAGACCGAGGCATGAGCGTCGAATTTCCCGGCGCCCATGACCAAACATGGATTCGACGTTATTGGAGGCGGGCGGCGGTCGTATAAACACATCAGGAAACCGACTTTTGTTACGCTTATTTCTTTTATTAACTCGCAACTTATTTACAAGGCGCCCATCTACCTTGAAAACCGGCGGAATCGCGCCGATACTCGCAAATATGCGGAGAATTCGTTTCTCGGGCGTTTCGACATGCCGCACAAATTGTGTGGAAAAAATCCGACGCCTATGGGTTGAAACGCGTTGGTGCCTTTAGCTGCGGCCTATTTTTAATGCCTCGCCCACGCACGGGAATATTCAAACTTTTCGTGCATCCGAATTGTATCAAAAATAAATCCTCCGGTGGAGTAAGAGATTATTTTGGGTTGGGCGGCGAGGAATTTTTTTCGTTCTTCAGTGTCGAAAATGATCCAGCACATGTTGAATAAATCCATTACGGTTTATGTGACTAAGAGAAAACCATAAAGCTGAATGTGGAGCAGATGTCACAATCCCAGTAGGGGATCTCCATAATACCTATTTGTTTACCCAGAAAACGCTCGACCTCTCGCTCCTAATCAAATCGTGAGCTTTTATTTTTAAATGCAAATTCGCCCAAAACAGGGTCACAATGGTCACAAATACAGTAAAACTCATGTGAAGCGACCACTCGTGGTTCCCTTAAAAAATGGTCACTTGGAGGAGTGGTCGCTTTAGAGAACTTTTTCTTACATTATATAAAATAAACTAAAACGTTTTATTATCAATAATGAAGACACGCGAAGGCTCCTATATTTTCATAAAAATACAAAGCGTCAATTTAGACGCACACAAGACAAATTAATAATATTAAATAATAGAATCTTTAAAAATTAATGCAAATAAAAAAAAATCACGATATAAAAAATAGCCAAGACCAAGAAATAAAGATATACATGCTTAAGGCTTACTACCAAAATAATGTTCTAAAACAGTTTGCTTGCAATTTTTAAATTTTTTATTCAGAGACAATTTTTTTTTCTCTTTTTTAAAATTCCTGAATTTGGGTTTTGGCACATTTGTATTTAGAAGCTTGCTTTCGTTGCGATAAACCTCTTTCGCTGTCTTTAATAAAATTTATGCGAGTTTCCAAATTTAAAAACTCGTGATGGTAACCCCGTTTAGCCACCATTGTCTAAGCTATTCCAGAAGCACAGTGACAACGATTTCTCAACGACTGGCATACAACTGATACGAATTTTTTGCCTTCATAGTGTGTACCATTTTAAATATCCACACGAGCCCACAAATATCGCATAAAAAAGTTGGAACCGAAGTTGAAGAACTGATTTATAACCGTAACAAATTTATTACCGAAAGATAGGACATGTGTCAAGCACTACAGTGTATAATTGACGTTTTAAGTTTTACAAACCCGATCTCATAGTGAGAACTCATAAATTAACAAAGACAAAAATTAAAAGGATTTTCACAAAGTGAGAAGTGGTCGCTTTAAAGAAGTAACAATGTATTACTGATACCGTATAAATCTTTCGTTCCTAGAAATTATGGTCGGATACAGGAGTGGTCGTTTAGGGCGAGTGGTCGGTTGGAGGAGTTTTACTGTAGTTTTTTTTGTCCAATGTATTCCCTCCAGTTGGTTCCATTAAACCGTGTAAAACGAAACCGCATAAAAAATTGTATATTTTATGCTGATCGAATTTAAATTAATTCGGTAGTTCAATTAACATTTGATGAAGACTTGTTTAATTTCCTTAATTTCTTAGTTCAGACCAATAACTTTGAATTACTATCGCATGTAAAAACAGAAAAAAGATCAGTTCCCGCCCTAGGACTGAAAAGTAACTTTTCCGACCTGTTTATGTTAGTGGTATTAAACGGTTTGTTTATTTAAACAGAGTTGGCAAAATTGCATTGATTAAAACAAAACTTGTCCCATGAAACTCAAACTGAACTTTTTTCACTTATTTGCACTTTCACTGACATTTAGAAATTTACAAATAAAACCCATTTAAAAATAAGTGCGCGGATTCGGTTCATTACCCGACAGTGATTCTATTAATATTTACGGCCGCAAAACCTGCAACCGATTTCAACTTAAATCACACACAAAGGCGTCGGGCAAACGCGAAAAATACCCACGAAATTACAATTCACAATTTATCTTGGGAATTTTTCTCGCTCCAAATTCATTTCTCGAATCGTTTCATAAAAATCTTCAATCTTGGACGCAATGCGAACACGAACCCATTCAACAAGTCGCTCGTTTAGAATCGCATTGCATTCGTTTTTTAAATTCAGAACTTTCAACATTAAAAGTTGGTAAAAAATTTTAATGTTAATTTTTTCTCATCCCAATCTTGTCCTCTTAACACCGTTAGGTGTCATACCCCGTTGCAGCCAGTATTGATTCTTAAATGCACAACTTGGCCCGCATGTCGGTGACAGAATTGGTGCAGACTTTGCTGACGCTCTTGGCGTTGTGTGCAAGACTTGTTACTTCCTCCAAACGTCCAGATATTTTAATTATAGTTAAAAAAAAAACTATTTCCTGAAAACCAATGTCCAGAAATATCCAACAAACATGCAACTTTGTAATTCTAAAAAGTGCATTGAACGGTTTTGGTAAGTGGAAATTGCGACTAATTTTGCAGCGATTTTTCATCGACTTTTTGCCACGAAATTGTCTCTTTTTAAGTGAAAGTTCATTATTCAAATTTCAACCTATTAATAACAGTCGCGCGACAATTGAACAAAAACTGAATCTCAAGCTGTACCTATGAAGTTAATTAATATTCCACACATCGACGTCGCGCTTGAACTCTACAACTGTGCGTAAACAGCCAAGCAAATAATATTATGAATATGATTTATGACCCCACAAAAGTCATGAATTTCATTTACCATCCTAGAGCAAATAATGGCCAATTAAAACCTGACTACTTCGTACGCGTTACAGAAAAACGAGGCGGGTTGAGGGAACTTTTATGGGCCCTACAGACAGGCCGTGGGAGACCAACACCATCCCCAGATAAATTTTTATATTCAGCCACGTTGGAGTTATTGTAATGAAAACATCTTGTGTCATAATTATTTATTAAACATTTGTTTCCTTGTTAGTGGTTCCATTTTTTGAAAAATTAAACACAACCATCAATCCAATTGTATAAATTCAAGAGGAATTTTGATATTAAGTCACAAACGTCCCTAAAATTTGCACCTCGTGGCCACTTTAATTGCCTCGTTCCAAGAAATAAAATTAAACGATCGTTGTACAGGGTCCTCCAACATTAACGGCTACCTCCCGAAAAAGCCTTAATTTTGAAAATATTACTATGAAAATTTGGTTATTTATTCAGTTAATAAGCTACGATCTGATGTTAATTCCGTTTTCAGTTTTTATGTCATTTTTCTTGTTTTTTGAGTCTTTCTTTTCATAAATCTTCTATTTATGATTTTTTAATATAAAAATATCAAAACTGTTATTGAAATTCATCGTTAGTAGGAAACGTTATTTACAACTTTCAAGTCATTACCCATAAATCAGGCAAGTGTTGTAAAATTACAAAGCTAGTTGTCCCGGAGATGCCAAACAGTGGCGGCACGCGTTCAGTACCAGGGACATATTTAGACTGAAATTTCAGATTTATAAAAAGTCCGTTCGCATTCCAAAGATAAAATAATGAATGCGATTAGAGTTATGTGCGGAACGGATATTTTAAATTGTTGAAATTTTGTGTTCATGAAGTTAAAAAAGTTGCTATTACCTCGTATCATTGCGGAATTTTTCTATTAAGAATTGGCAAGTTATTTTGAAAAATGAACAACAATTTGTGAACTGTATTGATTGTCTGAATGACCTTTCCAACAGGAAATTAATTTTATTTGAAACGGGAAATAACATTATGTTGTTTTGTACACGCCTAGTTGCCGAAATTAATTTATCCACTGCCATTTGCGCATGAAAAATCCTTCAAAACCCAGCGGTTTGAAATAGTCTCAATTAAGATGCATCAGATGAGAATCTGAGCTAACTACAAGCTTCGCCGATAAGGCATCAGACCCGTTTTGAGTTTGAGCGAGTGGTTATTCATCATATCAAAACAATGCGCCTCGATGACACGCCGAGAAGGTTTTATTTTTTTCCAGTGACGTTATCGCGGTCTGAATCGCATCAGATCAGATGATCACGAACCGTTTCTCACTTCCCATATCAATTTAATTAATGGACGAACCGATGGCATTATTTCATTGATGCCAATTAGTAAATTGGCACGGAGATGTTTCTAGAATTCGTTTATAGCAATGGCCATAACCGTCATCTAATTTAACTTCTTGGGAGCTATTTTTGGTCCGAAATAAAATACTGAGACTTTTAATTGTCTGCTTCGAATGAGTTTAGTAGGCGCCCGGAGAGAAAATGTGAAAAGTAGGTTCGAAGAGATTTACGGTTTTCGTCAATTAAATCTAATCGTGCGAGTTAACACAAATTTTTGCGATTTTGCGACAGTAACCAACCAACAAAAATAGAAACTCGGTTTGAGTTATAGCGAATGGCTCTTCCTGCGGCTCGTGGAATCCTTCCAACAAATTATTTTCGATAATAAATCGCAGAGGTGGATTCGCTACAGCCAAAACACCAATTTAATAAAACTGAATTGAATAACGATTTTATTTCATGAGGGGATTTCTCCGATGGAGCCACTTTGTGGCATGGTCAAGGGCTTCCCACACGAAATGAATCATTTGTAAGATTAAGTGCTTTTTTATCTTGTTAATTTGAATGTTGAAACAATTTTCATATTTTGGGTGGAGTTTTATCTTGTGAAGAAAAACAATATTGCTTGTCAGTGATTCATTTATGTTTAACAGTTCGTTGATCCATTAAAATTTGTTTATGCTCAAAAAGCTCCTGTTTATGAAAACGTCAAAACCAGCAGAGATGGATGTATCAGGCACTAAAGATAGCTGCAAAAATCTTTCATCATACTACAGTTTCATTGCGTACAGCCGTAAAGATTATTCTTGAACTTTTTGTACAGACTGGCGGTTTTTAATCGTTTTTTTTTAATAACGAAATCTCGACAAAAATGTAAACATTGTTTTTAATAATTGAAGTGCACTTAACAATTCAGATAAACTCAATTTAATGCGGCGAATGAACGCAAATCTGCTTAAAACCGCAAATTAATTGCAATATCAATTTAGTAACGCCTTTTAAGTTGTTTAATGCGTCCATAAATATTTAATAAGACCGAGTCCGTAATTAATGATAATTGGTAATTATTTCTGTGCTTTTGTAAAATATTTTCGTTTTTAGCGTTCTGTGGCTCTTTATTACTTTTATTTGTGTGCCAATTGCCGAGTGCTGTTTCAATAGCCACTCATTAGGCAACTGTGTTTATAACGTACTTGCGTTTAATGTTTGAAAACGAGTTCGTCACAAAATTGCTGTAAATGTAAAATATTTTGCTCGAGTTGTATTGATTTCAACTTGGATAGAAACTTATCACTGAAAATATTTTCAAACGACATTTTTAGATTTCACAGGTGTTATTGAGTAAACAGAAACGTTGAAAGTAAAGTTTTCATGCTTTTTACATGCCAAGTTTTGAAATTAATTTTCTGCAACTCGACAGTACTTTGATATTTATTTTTGGACACATTCATTCGGTGCTAATCAAAAGCCCATTGATTCATTTGAAAGAATTACAAGATACAAAACAAACCAAAACACCGAAGGTCTTGGACACAACTTTTTAATGGGCTGTTGAAAATGTAAATTGCAACAATAATAAAAAGTAGCTGGAACTAATTGCCAACTATTGTGTTTTGCTACGATGGGAATATACAATTTGCATTTTGAACCGCCTCAATATCTGAAGGGGACAACATAATATTCACTTATCGCTGCTCCATTTCATCTGGATTACTTTACAGGAGGTTGTCCTAGCTTGCGGCCAAAATTTATAGTCGGACGCCAGAAAGTGTTCTGAAATAGAATTTGATATCGAATGAAATCACAGTTGCAGTTTGGCGACCGTTGTTGCGACATTTACCGTAAACTTGACGCCTGGCTTGTTGCCATTACGGTTTCAGTAATAAAAATTGGGTTAGTCAGAGTTTGATCACTGAAACCAATTTGGGGTAATTCTCTCGAGTTTTCCTGATGGTTTCGAGGGGCTGCTGGATGTGAAGTGTTAATGGAATTGTCTCTAATTGAGCACTATTGAAGTTTGCACGTTTTCGCAATGAAATTGAACTTGAACGTCACTAGAATACGCCATTCTGTAATTGCACTGTGGTCGTCCTTGAGAATCGCGTTTATCAAATTGTTGGCTTGATTATGTGTTGTTGAACTCGATTTTTTGCCCATTTAATTTACTGAGTTTGTTACTATTTTGTAAATTATATCATTTTAACTTTGGCTGTTGATTGAGCATTTTTGAAAGTGCCTATGACAGAGTTTTTGGGTGCTTGATAGTCAAAATTGAACTAATTTTTTTTAAATTAACAAGAGATAACCAAAAACTAACAAAATCTAAAAACCGAGTCTGCTTGAGTTCAGTAGATGCCACAGCTTTTATTCAAAATAACAGAAATTTAATTAAATACAGTCAAACCTTGATAGGTCGGGTCGAATTTAACAAGAAATTAAACATCAAACTGTTTATCAGCATAACATTACTTCAGTAAATATTTATTCAAAGATTCCTTACATTGATTCTTGTTTGGCATAAATTTCCACAATATTTAATGTACTTTCACTGCACGCTATAAATTTGCATTTACAACTCACCATTAGAATCATAATAATTTCTTGAAGGCTTGTTTATCATTTGGTAACAGAAACAAACTTTAAGTATTCAGGATAAAATAGATAGGTAATCTTCGACTTGCAATAATAATGCAAGACAAAAATGAGAGAATGGTGGATTTGACTTGCAGAAAAATTGTGGAAGTTCGGCTATACCAGTTTATTTATTCTGTGCATTTGCAACTTCACTTTCACAAAGGTGGACGTTTTGTGTACAAAATAGCTCAGGGTTGATGTGCCTAACAAGTGAAACGGTCATGTTTGTACAATAAATAAAAACTTGTCTGAATTTTAATTATCGTTACATTTCTGTTTTGAATTCAGCTTACTTTCGTTGAAATGTTTGCACGCCTGAAAATAAATGGTTCCTTAAAATAATATTGGCGCACGATTTCTCGCATATTTATATCCAGATCGTTCGTGAAGTATTTGAAAACAAGAGGAACGTTAACAATTACATTTTTAAATATTCTACCCACGTAACTCTCATAAATGATGCCATTTAAACCAAACGAGGAAGCGAAACCTCACCTAACAGTAACTGGGTAATAAAAAATTCAAGGCCAGTTTCTCATATTTTTTTTCACATATCGGGTAAAGGTGAATGGTTATGCAGGACCTAATTCTCACAGGGGCTACGATTAGCATACAAGATTTAATTCCCATATAACACTTCCGGATGCACAAACTTGTAATTCCAAACATGCGATCATTTCTGCATTAATTAATCAAACTGGAAAATTGATCTTGAATTGTGGGCGAAAGAAAGAATGGTTTGTTTGTTTTCATAATCGTAATTAGTTCCAACGTCACACTTTGTGGATCAAAACATGTAATTACCAGAATTATCAGGAAATAGATAGTTTCAGGTGCTTCGTTAAAATACTTTTTTGTCTAAACTGTTTTTAATTTGTTAAAGTATCAAGTTAAATCGCCCCTATTGTTTAATTTCCAGGTCACTGCACAAAGAAACCGACGGTCACCCGAAAGAAAATTTTCTATTTAAGCTAATTTTAACAAAGAACAGAAAGAATTAAATTCGTACATTCGAGAGGTTTCGATATTTTTATTTCGTGAATAAGATAGGCGTTGGTTGTTGCCATCGTGCCGAAGACTCATCACGCCTGAGAGATTTATTTTTAGAAATTAATTTGTGATGTGCAGACAATTAATCTTAAACTGGAAATTCAATTGCACATGCAATGAAAATGTGTTCCGTCATAATCTGAAATAATTCTGCAAAATAATAAAGGTTGAAATATCACGTACAACTCGTACGACTTCATCATCTGTAGAATAAGTGGCGTCTACTTAAAAACATAAGAGGCTTAATCAATCACTCCCAAAAACGATTTTTTTTTCTGATTTTTATTTGTCGTTAATCTTTTCAATTATGTGCCTTTTTTAGACGGACAAGTGTGATTTTGTCTCTTGAAAAATGTCAGCTGGAAAAGAACAGTCAAGGTCATAATTTGCATTATCTTTGTTTATTGTCGTGCAATCAAAAAATTCATATTTTGTTGAAAAAGTGTGGCGTTTAGGAAAAAATGTGATTGTGAATGTCTGCACAATCTAAAGGCGGCAATGAAAAAAGATTGTAGACGTTCACTACATAACAAGAATGTAACATGAAAGCAAACAAGAATGTGACGCGCTGGGAAAGCTGACTGCATTTATTGTATAGCGAATATTTATGTATTTGCACAAAAAATAACTATCCAGTTGTGCACACAAGATTCATTGTTAAGAAGAATTTTTGTTTATTATTGCTCGAGTGCCTTTTTTTTCAAAATTCATAATTGTTCTTATTGTCGACATTTGTTAACATCTGTCAACTTTCTCTATAATATTAAATTTTTTCGCTTAAGTTTTTAATATTTGTTATTCTTCTGTAGTAAATGTCGACAATCGTTATTCATTGTCGGCAATCGTTATTCGTTGCTGGCAATCGTTATTCGTTGTTGACAATCTTTATTAATTGCTGATGGTCGTTGTTTATTGTAAATTGAATTAAAAGAAATGTAATGTCGGCAGACAAGTGCGGTTTTTCGCTTGAAAAAATCAGCATCTTGTTCTTTGATTGTAATAAAATCAAGAAAATAATGTTTTACTGAAAAACTGTAAGGTACTGGAAAAACTTGCATATTTATGTATTTATTCAAAAAATTAACTATCTAAGAGATGTTGCACACAAATGATTACTTTTATTGTAAAAGTGTTTATTAAACATCAAAATTTTTATCGATTATTATTTCGGCTCCTTTTCTCAAATATTTGCAATTGTCAACATTTGCTAACACAGTTTAACACAGTGTAATTGTCGACAATCGTTATTCACCGTTATCCATTGTAGACAATCGTTATTCATTGCTGATAATCGTTGTTCATCGTCGACAATCGTTATTCATTGTTGATATTAACCTCTTGAGTAGATTTTTTTCTGTAACAAATTGTATTCTGGGATCATATCTCAAAATAAGAGGTTAAATAGTTTTCTAGTATTAACTGTAACATATCCGATCTGTAAGTGGTTAAAAGGGTCACTGCAATTTCGGTTTATTGACATCTCGGTCCTTTTATTGGTGACTGTCCATATTAATAAAGTTATGGTGACAAATTGCGGCAGTACAAGCGGGAATAATAAATTATTTTGCAGCGAATAGGTTAGCAACTCGATAAAAAGTAACTGAATTGCAAATTTTGTCCGCTTTTTGTGAGCTGCCTTGCACTTTCTAGAATCAAGTCGGCTACTTTATGCCATAATTGCACAATTGCAGTTTATAAACCATCAAATTAACCTTACATATTAGATGGCGGCCTGAAAACTCTTCGCCGTCATTATTTTTACGATTAAAACCTTTTTTGACATGAAAAGCTACTCGGAATGTTTGTGATAACGGTTGGAATCGTTACATGCAATTTTGAAATGAGATATTGGTTTTTATTTTAATAAGTCGTCCGTGTCATCAAAGAATGCGGTTCAATGCAGGATAAAACTGGATGTCTTCCTCCACACTCATTTAAAATGTACCATCAAGTAGGAAGTCTATGGAAATATTTTCAGGCATGGGATTATAATAATAATAATAAATGCTTCATTGTTGGGTTTTTTCTTGTGAGTACGTGGGTTTCGGGGAATGTTAAGAGAAAGGAGCGATTTTTTTCTCTTAGATGTTACATTAATAAAGTAATAAAGCAAACGCTGAAAGGTCTGTCTGTATTAAAAACCAGTTTTCGAGTGGATGATGGTCCAGATTTGTTGATGCGATTTAAATTTTTTAAGACCACAATTTATAACGACACGTGAAATTGTCTCGTGAGGAATACTTTCACAATTAGTCAGTTTTTGTTTGTACAAGCAACAAAGCTAGTGTTAATGATCCGTAATGGCTCACGTTAATTACTTACAGACGTAGCGGAGGATCCGTTCCCATAAGACCTTCCCTTTGAAACCGTCGACATAAATATTTATGAAACGGTTATTAATAAAATTTCAAATGCACGTCGGTTAATAACTAAATTCCAACGAAAGTGTGTTACATTACAAATTACAACGTATACTGATTCATGTGATTTCTTTTGTGCGATTTGAAGGTTGGTTTTAATTAAAGGTCAACCATGGAAAGAGATGCGCATCATTTTATTTATTATTCTCGATGCAATTAAAAGTTTGATAAAGCAAATTGATGAAGGCAGTTGCAGTCGGAAGTGTTATTAATGTTTCAGATTTGCATGTGATAAATTATAATAATTAACGGTTAGTTAAAGACCACCGTAAAAGGTGTGGGGCGTTATTAATGCAAACAAATTTCGGTAATCATTTCAGTGTATGGAACTGTAATTTGTTTGTTATTAACGCCACATAAATCATTCAAGGGATGGAGATTTATTTGCATAAATTCTTACTGTAAGAGTACAAAGAGTATTTTAAACTGATTGAAATATTGCAACTGTCCGAAATTTTGATTGTGATTCAGTCAAACGGTTTAAGTTATTCTCTTGAAGAAAAGCAATCAGTAATGGCGCCAATTTGTTTGGAATTTTTTTATGAGTCGATTAGAAGTAATGTCTATTGGTGACTTCCCTGCCGGTGAGTAATACAGCGGATTTCCTTAGTTCGTTTGGTGTCATTAATGTCAATAAGTCGCATTCCAAATAAAATATTTCCTGATGTATCTCCTACGAAAACAGAATTAAAAGAGAATTAAATTAGATTGCCTCAATTTCAGATAATTTCACGGAAAAGTGGTATTCGCTGGAGCTGCTAAAATTTATTTAAAGCAAATTCATTTCATTAATTTTAAATAAGTACACCCAACACTTGCATAACGTTGTTTTCGTTTGGCTGGTAGTTAGGTCAGTTAATGCAGATGAAGTCGGTTCCGAGAAATTAAATGGCACAAGTTAGAAACAGTTATCTGAACTCTGAAATTTATTAGGAAATTATGAACTGGGTGAAATTACAGGTCTTATCGGAAATTATCTTATCATTGAAATTTACGGCGCTTATCTGAAAAATTTCAGGATGTAGTAAGGTCACGTCGTAGTCGTATTTAAATTGTTGGTTGTATTTAAAATATTGATAAATTTAAAATAGCTTTCTAGGAGTATTGATAACAGAATTGTTAATTTTGCAAATAGGTCACTAGGACGACCGTCAAATAGATATTTTAGAAAGGCAGCAAGTCAATTTCCAATAACTAATTTTTTTGGATTTAATGTTATCAACCGTTATATGAATTTGCATTAATAAATTTAAATATTCAAGCGAACAGAATTTTTCTGTTGCTGATTTCAAAGCAAGAATTGCAAAAAACCGGTCCATCTCAAAAACTTGTTAAAGTATGAATTAAGCCATAAATTAATCAATTTCACGTTAACGATGTAAAAACTGAAATTAAACTCAAAAAAATTTAAAAGTAACCAGTAATTAAACATTTACATAAGACCGTCCGACAAGTTAACGTCGGGGGCCGCTTATAATTAGTAATGACATTTTTCGAGGAATTCAGGACGTCCAGATAAAATAGAATTTGCGATTACGCAATATTTAAAAATCGCCTTCGCAACCCACGAATTGCTCTTAAAATTGGCAAGTCTGAAGTTATCCGTTCGAAAACTGTCGGTTCACAAGATCAAATCAAATCGTCGCAAGGAATTCTGTGATTCACCGCATTGTTCGAATCGCCGGGCAATGAGTTTACTGTAATTTTAGGCCGCTGATAAAAGGTATTGCGGCCAATTTTTTTCCACCCGCACTTTGTGAAAACAAGCCTGAAAATAAGATGCGTTAATTAACTGAAAATAGCCGGTGCCCACGTATTTATTTAAATCGTCCGAATAACGTGCATATGTCGTCTGAAACGCCTCATAAATTCCTTCTTGTACAGGGTGAGTTAAGTTTTACCGCCCGTGGCAAAATAGGCCTTTAAAATAATTTGTCAATTCTCATAAATTGCATGAGTCATTTTATATTATTAAGGTACATAGAAACCAAGAAAAAATCTTTTTTTTAATCAAGTAAAATTTTGGCTTTTTTTCAATTACTAATTGTTCAATTTATTAGTTTTTTTGATGTACGAACAGTAAAATATTTTCACACAATTTAGTGCAATTGAAATAATTTTAGTAATTTGCGTTTATTAAATGAAGCTATTTTTTTAAATGATTTATGACATAAGTAGACGAAATTACCAGACAATGGTATTGATGTAGGGGTGCTTGAAAGATTATTTATGGCGGTCACTAAACTGAACTTAAGAATGCAGCTCTATCGGCAACTGAAAAGATGTCTCGTCCAGTTTGATGGGTCGATCATAAACTATTGTTAGGATGGTAAACCGCATTATCTATTGTTAGAAAGTCATAAATAGAAGCATTTTTTATGCTATATCTTAAATTTGATTTAACTCAAAAAGTAATCATTTTTTTACGAATCAAATCGCAGATAGTAATGCTACGAATTATTTGACAAATTTTGAAATAAAAAACCAAACAGAAATTTTACCCAAAACTCTTTGTTTTACTTTTTTGGCTTCAAATAAAAATATTTTGGAAAATTTGTAGCACTAATCGAAAGCGTAAACTTCAACTGTACGGTTTCATTTATTAAATCGTACGGATATATTTTCATTGCGGTTAATTGGCGTTAGTTCTTGTTACATTTCAATTAATTTAATGGGGAAAATATATTAACTAAATGGAACTCATCTGCTGTTTTGTTCATCAAGTCTTGGTACAAATTTATTGACCACCAGCGGCTCTATTACAGCTAGCGTCAGCTGTTACATGTGCACAACCAGCTTAACTTCTTTTACCTTACCTCGGTGTAAACATGTAAAGACGTGGAGATCTTTTTATAGAATACTAAATTAGGTGCGTTGTCTGAATAACGATCTTGATCTCAGATAATTTATCTAACGCTTTTTCTAGATCACGCACCAATTCAAAAGCGTCAGTGTGATTTAACGGCGTTTATAAAAATATTTTTGATGTCATTCGGGTTTCTAAAAAAGCGTGAGGTCAATTTTTGAATTTAACAGGTCGACTCGATCGGTGCAAGGTTTTTGGGTTGAACGACTCCTCAGGTGTAACATTTTTAACCGGTGGCGTATGGTTTACATATTTTCTCAATTTGAAATCAATCCTTTTCCCGGTTCGTTGCTTTCTAAATATTTGAATAACAGTGTTAATAAACATGAAGAGCTTGCGCAACATTAATTTTCGCCAATGGCATAAACAGGAACTGATTGTGACTAACGAGGCGGAACCGTATTGAGAAAGCCATTACTTCTTATTGCCATTAGTGACTATTTAAAGGATTACAAGTAAACGCCACAATAATTATCATAAATAATAAAAAGTTGTAACTGGCAATTAACGTGTTAAATTGTGGTAACGTTTACTACTGAACAAATTATTTTTTTAAAATTTAAAAATACTGAATCACTTTAAATTTAAAGCTGCAGTGCATTACGAAATTATTTTAAATTTTGTTTTCATTAACTTGCATTTGGAACATGACACACTGTTGTTGGTTGAAGGTTTGCACAAGGCCTGTGCATTTTGAATGCATTTCAAGTACATTAAGTTGTGCAAGGTGTCATTTCTAACCAACCAACGTCTTGAAAAGCCATTAAACATGAAAGTGTTCACAGTCAAGCCACTTTGATTTTAGTGACAAGTTCAAGAAACCCCATTTATATTACTAATTTATTGTTTATTTTATTAGATAGATACAGGCAAACCTGTTAAAACCACCACCTGGATACAATGTCAATTAAACAATTATCAATCGTCGACAATCGTTATTCGTTGTCGACAATCGTTATTTATTCGTTGTCGACAGTCGTTATTTATTGTCGATAATCGTTATTCATTGTTAACAATCGTTATTTATTGTTAACAACGGTTGCCTGTTTCTTTTGGCATTCTGTGAATTTGTTCCAGCAATCCCAATTGTTTTTCCTGTATCTCCTAGCGTTGGTTTTATTCTTAATTTTTTTCTGAACACGTCATTCCTTATTCTGTCTCTTCTGATCTTCCTTTCTATTTTCCTTAAGAACCTCATTTCTGTGGCGTTTATTCTACTCTTGTACTTGTGAGAATCCAAAATTGGTTTCCATTTAGTAGCGACGGGTTTAAGACTTTTGTAACGATCTCTTCTTTTACATCTTTTGTTATTTCTCTTTTATTGAAAGATATTGATCTCTTTTTTTTTCTTGTCTTCAATTTCCTTCTATAATTGTTTCTAAACATTCTGTCATCTGCTTGATTTTTCGCCCTTCTTATGAATTCTCTGTTATTTTGTTTGTTTCATCTTTGTTGTGTTGTAGTTGTTTGTCTGTGTCTCCTACCACCGTCATATCGTTTGCAAACAATAGTTATTTCTTTATTCGCCTCTATGTGATTTTCTATTGCTTGTCTGAGTATGAACACAAAGTCTTGGGCGCCTGCCTTTCCTGAAATCTCGTCATCTCTTATCCTTGTTTCCATTACTCAAGCTGTTATCTTATCTGGTATACACATTATACCTCGATAGTTTGTGCATACTATTATTTCTTCCCTTTTAAATATCGGGGGAATAATTCCTGTATTCCACTCTGCGTACTTCTTTTGACTGTTGTTGTTGCCTGTTTATAATTACCAAATTTTGTCTATCCCAAAGTTCTACTGTATTTTTGAGTTCTGTCTTACAAATTTCTGTTACAAATTAAACAAAATAGTTGTAGGTTTTTTATATTTAAATCATTTTATGTTATGATTAGAAGTTAGCAAACAAAACAAATTTACCCTACACTTATCTTGCAGTAATGATAACACTCTTTATCGACTGATACAGTGTTTAAAAGGGACGTTACTGTGTTTAGATACTTAATTTTATTCCGTTCTCACCAATGTTTACTGCGGTAAACTTATTTTCCGTACGACGCTTCGAATAAATATTTAAATGTTCTTACTGGAAACTATTTTCGTGTCAAAATTAATTTCACAACAATCTGCAAAAAAATCGGCTTTATGTTGCATAATTTAAAATGTGAAGGTTTCGCTGAATAATTTTCGCCCAAATCGGGAGATAAAAAGATGACTTTACTTTCACGATACACTCCTGTCGGTGAATTACGCAAAGTCAATCTTAATGCGCTATCTAGTGCAAAGTTTCTTATCGAATTCAAAGACGTTCATTGTTCATGGTCGTATTTACCATTAAAATCCGCTTGTCAGCTCAACGTTGCATAATTATACGGTTGGTTGTCTGTGTTCGTTATTACAAAAAATTCGTTTTATTAATAGGCTGGTACCTGGATATAATTAACGAATACTTTCGATTTTGATACAGTAAATTCCTAACATAATTTAATGTCCTTAAGTGAGGCCCGTGCGAGGTACGGCCCTCGGGTCGGCGGTTCCGGTTCACGGAGCTGGTTCGCGCGGCCGAAATTTATGTAACAAGTTCTTCATTTCAAAATTGTGTAGTTTTCTTAAAAGTGCAGTTAACCTAATTTTTTACCGAGGAGTACAACGGAATCTGTAATTTATTTTCACATATGGCGAGCAAAAAATTGTATACCAACCATAAAGAGAATTAATTTTCATTGGAAAGAAACCTATACAAGTTTATTATTGTTTAGCTAACTGTATTTCATGTAACGCATACTTAAGTGCATGTTTTATTAAGGCATTAGCCAATGTTTGATTTTTTTCTGGTGAATATTATTTGGAGAGGAATAAATATTTCAGTTGAAGCTATTTTATAATTACGTTTGATGTAACCGGTGTGAAGATTAATGTCCTTCTTTAAGGTCAAGTTTACTATTAAAAAATCCATACTATAATAGTGCGAGCACTTTTTGTAACGCTTCGGTTCTGAATGGAGCCATTTGTCTCCTTTTTAAAAATTTCGTTGCCGTTTCAATGCCCGTAATTAAATTATGTATTCATCAAAAATAATGTAGCTATAAACGGCGGAATTGCTTAGTAAGATTAATATTTATTACGGCGCTTGACGTCGGTGTTTTTTGTTTATTATACAAAATAATATTACTCCGGACGTTTACCTTTAATATCGTGGGCGTTTCCATATCTCGGTAATTAATGTAAGACAATACCTAATTATGGGAATCAACAATGACGTGGGTATTCGAAATTTTGACCTTTCAGTGAACGGGATTTTAAAAAAAACGACGTTTAAATACCCGTTTGGTTGGGACTGCATGACTTCTTTTTATGCATTACGGTACACTTTTGTAACGCATTTCAATCGATACCAATTAGCCGCATTAAATTGCGCCACACATTTTTTTAATAGCTGCAAATATTTAGAAGATGAAAATTAAATATTTACAGAGGATGGTAAATTTTTTTATTTGTTTTACCTTATTTAAAACAAAGCTGTTGTACAACAGGCAAACAAACCTAAGAAAATTTTTTATATTGAGCAATACAAAACATCTGGTCATTAATAACTTCATTCTTGTTACCCTACGTTTGTGGTTTGGTCTTATTATCAACGAACAAGGTTTTAAAAATAAATTGCATTGATACAAGTGATTCATCACTTATGGCCACTTGTATTTTTTTCTGAAGTACTGCAAGTTTTTAATCAAGTTGAACGTAAAAGGAAACAAAAATCGCCTGTTCTGACATCTTCTTTTCCTGTAAGACGTCAATTAGTCGTCAAACTTGAAAAAGATTATTTTTTCCTTTGGTTGTAATCGTCAGCAAACCACCAAGCAGAGGTTGCATCTCGAGGAACCCGTTTTCTTTTATGTGCGACTGCATTGCCCTTTTGTGCATGCAATGCGGATTTGCTCACATAACTTACAAAAAATTACATTTTTTTGGGACAGCCGTAATTAACTGCATACCAAGTTTTCCTATTTGCCATTCAAAAAAGCTGCTTGGGCTGGTGTTTACGGTTTCCTCGCTGTATGACGCGCTCATCTGCATACCTGTCTTTTAATGTTTTGAATCGTAACAATTTTTCTTTGTAGTAGGAATTGCCCCACGATATTGTAACGTTAACCTTTGGTAAATGGGTTCATTTCACCTACACTTAGCCTTTCACAATCTGCCTGCCGATGGTTTTAATCAATTTAGTCATAGTTTCACCTGAAATTGGCGGTTTCGATTCCGGGAGATCTAGGTAAACCGTCGTGACCTCTTAGAATTAATATTCAAAGGTCGAAGAAAGTCGGATGTAATGTTATGATACATTTCACTGGAACCATAAAGTTTATCGGTTTTATTTCCATCAACCAGGGTTTTATCATGTTTTATCTGAAATTTATCTGAACAGGGCGAGATGGATTCCTAGCGTTAATGAGGAGTAATCTTCAAAATGGCATGCTTCATCTGTAAACAATTGTGGAGACGTGTAAATCATTGATTTAACGACCTTATCACTACGGTCTTGTTTATTTTTCGAAATCTAGTAAACAAGTTTAAAGTAAATAATTTCGAACGAGCTACCGATATTTATTTTTCCACTTGAAAGCATCCAAAATTTCTTCACTTCCAACACTTGCACAATTCCGACGGAGTTCCTTTTAATTGTTACTAACTCGAGAAAGTACAACGGGAAAAGAAATTCGTTTTTATGGCCGTGTTAAATAAATATGAAACACTTAATTCCGGCAAATTTTCTCAGAAAAACGCAACGTAATCCGGAAGGTTTTGCAATAATTGAAGATAAGATTTGGGCGTTGTGAGGGGAATGATGTTGCTGTGACCAAATTCGGCAAAATTACGTCACTCAAACGCGGTGCGGCTATTGTTTACCGTCGGTGTGATATCTTTGGGCCGCAATTGTGTGTCGTCGCCTTGGAAAGCGCGAATAATTACGTTGTTTGTTTGCGAGAAAAAGAAAACTGGACCGTCACAGTAGTTGACAGATTTGACATTTGGCACGACACGCCTTTTCATGTCAATGCCACACTACCAATTGAACAACGTCTGTTTAGCGCCCGATAGAGATGTCACAAATACAAAGGTATTTTTAATTAACCATTGAGCAGTTCTATTTTGAGCCACCCGTTCAGATCATCTCGTTGGCGGCGGTCGTATTTTACAAAAATTTTATTTTTTTCAGTTCCAGTTTATTGGCCGCTCGTAAATGAGTGAATCACGTTAAAATTATGTATAAATGGCGCGTCGCCAAATCTTATATAAATTTAAATTAGCCAAGGTCCTTAATGCGTGCACTGTACCGACGTTAAACGAAGCATCACTTCAGCTGCTTAGGATTTCGTTACCGCGTTGACAAATTTATTGCAGCCGTATCTGCGGCCATCAATTCAAAGTACTTTCCGAAAAGGCACTGAAAGCGACTCCTTTTGTCGAAGGCGCGTTAAATACATTGCATTTTATGGGCATTCACTCGTTTACAGAATTAAAACGAGTTTTACCGCATGTTCTAATATTACCATAATTAAGCGTTGTAATTGCGTAACGGTGAGAAAAAATTATTTTCCGGATTCTTCCTTTCCAATTCGTCCATTTTCGTGGACAAGTGGCGAAAGTTAGATTTATTAGTTCGCTTGACCTAACTTTATGCAACAATTGAGATAACATCAATAAAACATAAGGTTTTTGATCTGGTTCGATTGTAATTGTGTCAATGCCAAATCAGACAATATGTGGCCCTGGTGCATCTCAAGTGGCTGTTAGAAAGTGTTCAAGTAGCAACAGCAGCAGTTGGGTTTAAATCAGAAATTTTTTATTTTAAACATCAGATTACGAAAACCGCTGAACTCAATTCAGTTTGCAACAAATTCATTTTATAACATGGTCTTGTAAATAATTATTTGCGGTGGTAAAGTAAAATTTACTATTCAGTTGGGAATTTTTTTACGGGAAGCTGAAACAATATTGTTAACATTTGGAATTGGTAACATTCAATGAAATGCTGAAAGTGCAGATTATCATTTCGAATTTGGTGTAATTTACCCTTGGCTTGACTTTATTTTTGATTTCTATGAAAAGATGGAAATTTGTAAAAAATAGTGCTCTCGAAAGAATGGGTAAAGATGGAAAAAAATGGGGGAAATGATTGAATGGGTGTAAAAAACGAAGCGACCAAAGAAGTAATGAAAACCATAATTTATTTATTTACTAACATAACTAAAACCAGCACAATTTTAAGGGGAAGATCAACGAAGACAAAGTATCCTTCGAAAAAATCGTAAATTTATAATATTCTATTAGGGTAACGACACCCCAAAAACTGGTAATTTCACTAACGTCAGCTATACAGGTTGATTTATATTAAGTGTCCCCTATTGGTAACTTTGTTAGTATTGGAGCTACAAAGTCGGTTAAATTAGCAAAGAGATTGATTTTTCCGTTTATTACCATAATGAAAGCACAAAAGAAAGATCTAACGTTAACTTTTTGAGATATCTAAGAATTTGAATATTTAATTCTGATTGAAAGAGCTTAAGGGGGCCACTTGAGAAGCAAGATTCACAAGATGGCGCCACCGTAGAAAAGGTGTCAATTTTGTAAAATGCTTTTTTCATTAACAAGTTTTTTTATATAAAAAACTAGTGGCGGATATAAAAGATAAAAAAATGATCTAGGTATAGACATAAATTTGCCATGGGAAAACTTGAGAAAAGTATTTATTCAAAAATGTCAAACTTTCAATAATATTTGAATTTTTTGTTAAAAGTAAAGAAAATCTTGCTGATCATACCCTGGAAGCATTAATCATAAGTATACTCGTACATTATCTAATCACAATAGTCAGTATTTAAGTCAAAAAGCATCGGAAAGTGTGACATTTTTGAATAAATACTTTTTTCAACTTTTTCCATGGCAAATTTATGTCTATACCTAGATCATTTTTTTATCTTTTATATCCACCACTAGTTTTTTATATAAAAAAAGCTTGTTAATGAAAAGAGCTTTTACAAAATTGACACTTTTACTACGGTGGCGCCATCTTGTGAATCTTGCTTCTCAAGTGGCCCCCTTAATACTATCACTTTGCAAACTCTTGAATGAATAAATTACTTCACTGCACATTTCTCGTTAATATCAACTGTAGATTTATTCAACTATTTTCAATTATTTTCAACTATTTCAACTGTACACTTTATGTAAATCAGCTTGTATAAAATAAGTTTGAAATATTTAAATTGTGCCATGTCAAATGATACCTCAGAAACAAATTAGTACATTTCTTATTTTCACTAATCAACTGTGTTTGTTTACACTATTTTTAGCTTGAAAAATCCCTCATTGCATCTGAAGGAAGTGACTATAAAATTTAAGATTCATGGTCCTATTTACAAAATTAAAAAATTCACATAGGCTAACAATCTTAATACACGCACGTGCACTCCTACGTTTTGATGGAGAGGGTTGATAACTCGGTTGACAATCATTGAAAGTGTCGAGGAAGCAACTTAAACATGCGTTGCGTACAAACTGAATTAAATTATCAGCGCCTTCGAAACGTGACGGCGACGATAGGTGTATTATAATAAAGGTTATTTGTGAACCTTTTCAGGTATTGACTACACTTCAAATGTGAAGTGGAGGGGAAATTTTCATAAGGGTCGGAGGGACGAAAGAATTTTTATTAAAGCGGCTTCATTAAATTCGATTCACATTTGTAAGTGGTGTGATTTCGGCGTATTAATAGCGCACTTAAAAATAGTGTTCGCACTAAAAATATAGTAACGTCTATTTTCAGCAATATCGGATAGACACAATACCCGCAACTTTCCTTCTTTTAACGTAACTTCGAGTTACGAAACGCGCGATTAAAAATACACTTTACGAGGGTGTGTAGATTGATTTCGCACTCGTTAAATATGGTGTAACTTGAAGGTTTAATCGTCACGGTTAAAAGTAGTTAGTATCGGTTTTATTATAATTTTAGCTCGCTCGGGCCAGGTGATGAAGCATTAGCTGCAATCAAATTTGCCCGCGGCAGCTGCGTTTTGACCATAACTGCGATCAGATTGTCGTTTTTGTTTGAAATTTCTATGGCATTTCGTAATTTAACAAAAAACCCTGTTTTTGCTTCTGATTAGTTGAAATTTTGTAACTGTATGTGTTTATTGTTGAATTTTTGTGAAGTTTAAGAAATTTCTGTTCTATTCTATGACATACTTTCCCAAAATAAAATTTTAATTCATAAACGTTTAATTTATGTCAAATTTTCTTTCAAACTTCGGAATTATAATTTCAAAGTCTTATTGGGAAAGTGAATTTGTCACAGCATTACAATGTCATTTTACAAACCCTAAAGTTACTTTATTGAAATTCGGTGTATCGTATTTACTCTTGCATTGGCCACAATTTTTTTTTTCAAATTTTTAATGTCCAAAACAAATAACATTATGTTAATACTGCACATCAATTTCCACTTGAATATTTATTGCAGGTAGAAACCATATAAATGAATATTTCTGTTGTGGCCCAAGTTAAATTATTAAATAAATTAAATTAAATATATTCTTGTCCCCAATTAATCAGCTAATAAGTCTATGCAACAATAGATTGACCTCTTAATACTCGAGTAATACGGGGTATGCCATTGTACCAACTGCGTCATTATACACATCATTCCCCTAAATGTAATCAACGACATTTCTGATAAGAAACAAATTTGATCATCTTAAAAGTAAACAATACAGACTGCATTTTGGGAATCATTAAATTAAGGTCACCGTAACTGGTTTTACTGTATACATTTTTATAACTTAATTCCTGCATTTATTACAGTTATGTCAATATCCCCGCAGATAAAATTTATCTTGACAACACAATAACCGGTATTAATGTGCATTTTCCATGTATGACGTGAAACAAACTTGTTATTAAAAATACCAAACTGCAACCAGTGTAATAATAAACAGCCCACTTTAAATTGGCACTAGGTTGTGTCGCTCCAAATTTGAATTTCAACTGCAGGAATTTACCGTAAACTTTAACCTTGTTGCCTGATAGTTTGCTAAAAATACCTTTTTATCAGAGGTGCGAGATTAAATTCTGTTTACATCTGATTTATTGCGACCGAAACATGATGAAAGCGTAATTCCTCTTTAAAAAAATCGTCGGCGTCCAATTTCACAACGCTGAATAATGATATCCGACACACGAAAGATTGAGCGCTCAATCGCTTTTTTTTCGCTAAAGAATGTTTCCATTTCATAACAAAAAAAATATGGAATGCATTTAAAATGTGTTCTACTTCTGTCTATAAATAAGATTGTGTTTTGCAAGGATTTGTAACGCGCGTTATTCATGCGGCCAAATTAAAATTTTGCATGCGCTTCGAAAGGGAATCGTAAAAAATATTCTGTTTCTTTTCGTTACCGACACGTATCGTTCGCTGTTTACGGGGACATAAAAAGTAACGCGCTAATTTACGACTCTAAGGTCAAAGACAGTGTCATATTTCGCTGTATGTACAGGTGTCCCCCCAAAATTGAGCTTTAATTGAAAGTTATTTATTTGAAATTTGGTGCACGCATGAGTTTGGTATAAGGCTAGAAATTTCAAGTTTTAAATGTTAATTGTTGGCGTTAGTTTTCGAGAAAACAAATAAAAACTGATTTTTTTATAAAAATAATATTTCCCAATTTCGTCACATTTCACTTTTCATTGAAACAAAGATATGCAAAGTAAAAAAAAATCCAAAAGCTGCAATTAGTCTAAAATTCCCTTATACTGGAATTTTAGGAGTAAAAGTAATGATTTATGACTGTAAATAGTCGTTAGTACTATCCGCAAAGTTAAGTACGATTCAAATTTCTGACATTGTAAAAATTTGTCACTGTAGAGTGGAAGCCGGTCGATGTGAACAACAGGAGCGTACCTAAGTCGAGCCTTTTTGCATTCTAAAATTTACATAAATTGTAGGTTCTCTAATATATTACGATTATGAGTACGAAGATACTTTAAAGTGTTGATGTTGAATTATTTTTTTTAACTCGAAGACGACTTGTTACATTTTTCGTTTGAAATATTTTCGGTGCGGTTATGGAAAAGGGACAGACCATTCAAGGTACCAGTGGATGTGTTTTCATTAAACAGAAGTGTACAGTTGATTTTAAAAAATCGGCATTGTCAAAAAAAGACAAATTTACATCAGCAAAAAAGTGTAAGGTTTGATTTTTAAGATGTACTCAATGTAAATATTGTTGTATTATGTATTTGACTTTTTTGTAACTCGTTGGGATCGAAACGATTAGTGCTAGATTTGATAGGGAGAAAGTAGTCACGTAATAAATATCTTGATGCATTTTTAAATTTATGGTAGGGCCGGGAGGAAAAATTGAAGTGGCCTAAATACCGCCAGGTGTTGCCTATAATTTCTGTGGGTAAGACAATTAGTCAGCCCCAGACAATATTCTTTATCAAGAGGCTAGTTATGTCAATAAAGTTGCATTAGTCGACTGTAAATAAGTTGTTTTATATCGCCTTATAAGGTAAACCCGATCCGATTTGCTGCTTTTGAATGCACAATAAATTCTAATTTTTGTGTTGATACAAGGTGTTCGTCATTATCTATTTTTAATGTGGCCTTGACTTGATGATAACAATACGGTCATTATTTTTAAATCGCCTGTGACAACGTTATCTAACGATTTTGTCGGAAAAAATGGAGTAGAAATTACATAACAGCGGCTAATATTAAACTGTCCTTTTAAATAGCAATTCCGGTGCTTGCGTTTAAAATTAACTGAAATGTTTGAAAATTGTCGGCGGTTATTTAATTACCGTTTCAATTTACCGTTACCGATTTATGGCTTTATTTTACGATTATAACGACCGATTAATGCCGCGCAACCACGTCTTGCATATTGTGTGACGAGTTATTAAATTTTGCAGACATTTACCGCGTGGTGCAACAGCCATCTGCGTAAAGCAGGAACAGCAATCGACAACATAGAGGAAGACTTCCGAAATGGACTCAAACTCATGCTCCTTTTGGAAGTTATTTCCGGCGAAACTCTACCCAAGCCCGACCGCGGCAAGATGCGATTCCACAAAATCGCGAACGTCAACAAAGCACTGGATTACATCGCCGGCAAGGGTGTCAAACTGGTATCCATCGGTGCTGAAGGTGGGTCTTGGTAAAATTCTCCAGTTTCCTTTCACCGATCGCTTGATTTCAGAAATCGTTGATGGCAACTTAAAAATGACGCTTGGTATGATTTGGACCATCATTTTGCGCTTCGCAATCCAAGACATCTCCGTGGAAGAAATGACCGCCAAAGAAGGTCTCCTCTTGTGGTGCCAACGTAAAACGGCGCCGTACAAGAACGTTAACGTGCAGAACTTCCACCTGTCTTTCAAGGACGGTTTGGCATTCTGCGCTCTTATCCACCGCCATCGTCCTGATCTCATCGATTACAATAAACTTTCCAAAGATAACCCTCTAGAAAATTTGAACACTGCCTTTGACGTTGCCGAGAAATATCTCGACATTCCTAGGATGTTAGATCCTGATGGTATGCATAGATGAATTATTTAACCATTTTTCTCTTGATCGAGGAATTTTATTTTGTAAAAACGTGAAAATTGTCGACGTTTCCAGATTTAATCAACACTCCTAAACCTGACGAACGTGCCATCATGACTTATGTGTCATGTTATTACCATGCTTTCCAGGGAGCGCAGCAGGTACACGTTTTACCTCAGATCGCTCCGTTTTTAACCTTGAATGAGCACGATACACAAAAAATTTTAAAGTTATTATTTAATGTTAAATAATTGTAGTCAGAATTATTAAAAACGATTTGGTAAAAATCCAATGTAAAAAAAATTGTTTTAGAATATATTAAGACATTTAGAATTGCCGTGTGACGTCACTGGTCCTTAGGCAAGCAACCGACCTATCTTTTGCATGTAAAAGCTACTCGTTCGCATAATGATTTATCTACCTAAAAATTATATTGTTAATGCTTAATTTATATGAGACTGCGTGAATGGTTGTGCCAAAGACGATAAAAGAATCAGAATTTCAATACTGTGTTTAGTTATTTTTTTAAATGTTAAACAAGAACAGCGCCGACTGGGCATTCCATCCCTATGTTATTTAAGTGTGCGTATAAACGGTCGTAGCTTACAGAATATAATAATTTTAAAAAAAAGAACTAGACACTATTAAAATTTTTGTTGCACTATCGTCTTCAGTACAAAATAAAAAAACAGTCTAAATACTCCTAACAAAATTTCCAAAATATGGTTTAAAGGTAGGTAAATTATCGTGTGAAGGGAGCATTTTTACACGTGTAAGATAGGCCGCTGCGATAAACAAGGACCAGTGACGTCACGCGCCTATTTTAAATTTATTATAACTCATCAAATGACCTGAGCAGAAACATAACACATATACCATTGTTCTTAGAATTAAACGTACTTTTAAATTAAAAGAACTTATTTTTTGTGTATTGTGCTCCTTTAACAAACATTGCCGACCTTTTTGTTGTTGATTTTTTTGCGAGCGAATCACATAACTTGCTGCAGATTTTTTAATCGAGTTATTTTTGAGTGTGTTTGCCAATTTAACATCCGCAAATTTTTTAATGTCGTCTATCGTTGTCTTAACATTGTTGTGTTTGCATGCAGACTTACAGAATACCGCTATGCCGGACGAAAGGGCCGTTATGACATACGTCTCGTCCTATTACCATTGCTTCTCTGGCGCCCAAAAGGTGATTTTTTTTTAAATAACATTGCCATTAACATTCTTTCTGGGTAATTTTACGCCGTGCTGACCGTCTATTTTTAACGGGTTTTTAGGCTGAAACTGCTGCGAACAGGATTTGCAAAGTTCTCAAAGTCAACCAAGAAAACGAACGGCTTATGGAAGAGTACGAACGTCTTGCGAGCGATGTAAGGCCCCTTTTTTGGTCAATTTTGACAGAAATTGACGAATTTTTTTGATAGCTTTTGGAATGGATCCGTCGCACCATGCCCTGGTTGGGATCCAGACAAACCGACAATTCTTTAGCCGGAGTGCAAAAGAAATTAGAGGAGTATCGCACGTATCGGCGCAAACATAAGCCACCACGTGTCGAGCAAAAAGCCAAGTTGGAGACCAACTTCAACACTTTGCAAACCAAACTGCGATTATCGAATAGGCCCGCGTACATGCCCACCGAGGGCAAGATGGTGTCGGTAAGTCCCACAGTCTCCCAATCTCACCAAGTCCTTTTGAATTTCAAAATTATCGTTTAGGACATCGCGAACGCGTGGAAAGGCTTGGAAAACGCCGAAAAAGCCTTCGAGGAGTGGCTCCTCTCGGAAATGATGCGTTTGGAGAGACTCGAACATTTAGCCCAGAAGTTCAAGCATAAGGCCGACGCCCATGAAGACTGGACGCGCGGAAAGGAAGAAATGTTGCAGAGCCAAGATTTCAGGCAATGTCGTCTGAATGAATTGAAGGCTCTCAAGAAGAAGCACGAAGCTTTTGAATCCGATCTTGCTGCCCATCAAGATCGCGTGGAACAGATCGCAGCTATCGCCCAAGAATTGAAGTAAGTCTTTATCTGATATTGATGAATTGTTACCAATCGTTTTTTTTTCCAGCACTTTGGACTACCATGACAGTGTAAGTGTGAACGCACGTTGTCAACGTATTTGTGACCAGTGGGACAGACTCGGAGCGCTGACCCAACGTCGCCGCCAAGCGCTGGACGATGCCGAAAGGATTTTGGAGAAGATTGACATCTTACATTTGGAGTTTGCAAAACGCGCCGCTCCATTCAATAACTGGTTGGATGGAACACGGGAGGATTTGGTTGATATCTTCATTGTCCACACTGTTGAAGAAATTCAGGGTCTTATTGATGCTCATGCACACTTCAAGGTATGTTTCATCATCTCAATCTTAACATCCTTCCACTACCAGCTATTATGTTTTTAGGCAACGCTAGGAGAAGCTGATAAGGAATATCAATCCATTGTTGGATTAGTGAGGGAAGTAGAATCTATTGTAAAACAACACCAAATTCCTGGAGGTCTTGAGAATCCATACACCACTCTCACTGCACAGGTGAGCATATTTTTTGTTCTTAATTGAGGAAGTAAATGGTGACTGGGTAAATTGTAATTCACAATTTTCCTCGTGTTTTGCTGCCAAGGAAGAAATTGGTGGTAGCCTTGAGGTAAACCTCTAAATGTTGCTGTGCTTAGTACAAATGACCAAGCGTTTTTAAAAATAGCTCGATATTTCAGGACTTGACCAGAAAGTGGTCTGATGTAAGGCAATTAGTTCCACAGAGGGATGCAACTCTTCAAGGAGAACTCAGGAAGCAACAAAGTAAGCACAATTTTAATTTATTTGAAGGAATAATCTAAAAGTTAAGGCTTCATGGCTAACATTCCTGTTTGTGATGGGAAGCTCCGCCCACCACTGCAGTGTTAGCGCGAACGTCATTTTTGTTATAAATTTTTTACGAATTTAATTTGCCTTTTAGACAATGAGATGCTTCGTCGTCAATTTGCTGAAAAGGCAAATGCTGTTGGTCCATGGATTGAACGTCAATTGGATGCTGTAACCGCCATCGGAATGGGACTCCACGGAACATTGGAAGATCAATTACACCGTCTCAAAGAATACGAACAGGGAGTTTATGCGTACAAGCCACACATTGAAGAACTAGAAAAGATTCATCAAGCCGTACAAGAAAGCATGATCTTTGAGAACCGGTACACCCAATACACAATGGAAACCCTTCGTGTCGGCTGGGAACAGCTATTAACATCAATAAACCGCAACATAAACGAAGTAGAAAATCAAATTCTAACACGCGACTCTAAAGGAATAACACAAGAGCAACTCAACGAATTTAGATCTTCATTCAATCACTTTGATAAGAACAGGACAGGGCGACTCACGCCTGAGGAATTCAAATCGTGCCTAGTGTCACTTGGTTATTCTATTGGCAAGGACAGACAAGGAGATATTGATTTCCAGAGGATTTTAGCCGTCGTCGATCCTAACAGCACTGGATATGTACATTTCGATGCCTTCTTAGATTTCATGACCCGAGAGAGCACTGACACAGACACTGCAGAACAAGTTATTGACAGTTTCCGCATCCTGGCCGCTGACAAGGTATTCTTGTGATTTTTTAAATCTGCCGGGATTAAATTAATTTTATTTGCAGCCTTACATCCTTCCTGATGAATTAAGAAGGGAACTTCCACCAGATCAAGCCGAATACTGCATCCAACGCATGCCCCCATACAAGGGACCCGGTGCACTACCTGGGGCGCTCGATTACATGTCATTTTCGACAGCACTGTATGGCGAATCAGACCTATAAATTTACATGATTGCCGCTGGTACGGTGGAGAATCAGCAATGTTAAAAACCATATCTCATTGCCTTACCCGATCCTTTTTATTTAAGATGAAAATATTTATTTTTATGTTTGTAGTAAAGATCGAAAATTTAAAACCAATTATGACTGATTTTTAATTGGTTTTTTAGATTTCTTGATCTTCAGAAATAGAGTACCGATTTGAAAATCAAACGATTCGAAAACAAGTCGATTGTATCATCACCCGAATCATAATATCATTTACATGAGGTTGACTGGGGTTTTTAGATTACCGTGAGCAGTTTTTATTTTGCCATAAATGAAGAAAAATTTTAAAAACGCTGCTCGCTGTAATTTATGATTCAGTAAATTGCACAAACAGATATTATATTTATTTATTTTGTTTGCTTTGATTCTCTGCATGATGCATTTTCATGAGGAGCTCTTTTGAAGGAATTACGTACTTTTTTTTAAGTGCTCAATTGCATTATAATTTATTTATTGGCTTGATGTGTACAGATAAAAAGAAACAGAATCTTGCTTATTAAGTTGTGTTTAATTTACAGATTATGTTTCTGTAAATTGAAATTACATTATTATAGAGCACTATGTTCGAAGTTGAATTTATTATTTTATTTATTAGTGTAAAAATGATTTATTTGTCCAAAGTATACTAACTCATTATATATTGAAGTACATAATAAAGTAAATTTAAAATAATCATAGTGCTTTTAATGAAGGTGATTTTGAAACGAGGTGGGCACTTATAAGTGAAATTAATTCATTACTACAGTAATATTTACTTTTTAGATACGGAGTATTCAGTGAGCATACTAAAGTTATCCTATAAGTTTCTAAATTGTAAAAAGAGTACTTTTAAAAATTATCTTTGCTAAGTTATAACCCAAATACAATAAAACTGCCAAAAAGAGTTTATTGAAAAGTATAGGTTTCTAAGATTATACAATTTTAAGTTTGTAGAATATAATATGAAACTATGTGGAGAAATAAAATTCAATTTAAAAATGTACGTATCTTTTATTTTCAATTGAAAACGACGCTAAATTACAAACCAGTTTAAAGGAGGAGGAAGACAATAAACCTCCGAATTTAACTATTATTTTAAAAATAATAAATATTTTTTAATAAAAAATAAAGTGCTGTTAACTATATAAATATTTATTCCTGCAGGTTTTAACATTTATTTTAATAATTCTTTATGAAGTACTTGATGTTTTGGACTAAACATTTACATTAAATTTCAAAAAATAATTTAGCTATTAACAAAATAAATTATCTTTCCTGAGATATCTCAGAAAGGTGCTTGGGGTTAGGAGAATTGATGCACGTTTTACCGACGTTCTACTGTACTGGAAAATTGGAAATGGTGACAGAAATGGCAAAGGGCAGAAAAGTGTGGAAAAAATTTGTGAACAAAAAAAGAATAACGGAAGTAGAGTAAAAGAATACCTCGACACTAATGATATAAGAGGAAGATTATGATCATGATTATCTTTCCAGGATTTTCATTGTGTATTATGCATTTTGAAAGTCTATTGTTATCTTTTATTTTCAGTTAAAAAGTTAACATCAGTAAATAATAAGTCACTTTAAAAGAAAATGCAAGTTTTCTTTTAATATTTATTTTAATAATTCTTTAGAAGATTATGGATTTTTTAGAATAAAAATTTACATCAAATGGTAAAAAATAAATAAATTAGTTATCAACAAAATAAATTATGATTTTAGTTATGTATTGTAAATTTTGAAGACGTATTTAAAATTGAAAAATTAAATTCAATTTAAAAATTCACATTTTGCTATCTTCTATTTTCAGTTAAAAAGTTAACATCAGCGAATAAGTAATTTTAAAAGAAAATGGCAAAATACCTGCAAACATACTTTATTTTTTATAGTAGAAACTTACATTAAATTGTAAAAAATAAGTTAGCTATCAACAAAATAAATTATGTTTCCTGAAATTCCAGAATTCTGGTAGTCAATTTAGAATGGCCCTAAACATTTTGTATTCATGCATTATTCTTAGAGGGTTGTAATTTTTTAAACTTCTCATTTTATCTATATGGATATAACTTTATGTATAACGTACTAAAATCAGAATTGTACAAATTACAGTAAATTTTAGTAAAGGGGTTACTTCTATATGAAATAAAATTAGACCATGAAATTTGAAAGGTAAATCATAAAAATTTGCCTCTAAACGAATTGTCTGCTTGGGATATAAAACTGTTTTCTATCGCCTTTCTGGAAGAATCGACTGGAGGTCGCCAATTTTTCGTACCATAAACTTTCCAAGTGGCCACTAAACAGCCGCAAAATTTACAACACATAAATTTGTGAAACTCGTGCGTCGTCGTTTTTGTCATGATCAAAAGCGAATCTAAAATCCTGATTAATACAAAATAAATAAATAAAAGTTTTTTATGAGTTTTGACGCCTACGGGGGCCGTCTTGAATTTTATTATTTTTTATTATTTACCGGGTAAAACGGTCTCTCCACGAAACCCCATAAAATTTATACGTCGGTTTTATTTCTAACTTAACGGCCGCAAACAATTTTCCCCTGACAGATATGATGGCATCGAAAATTAATTTATTTCAATCCAAAAATTTTTCGTCCATAAATTGTGCGTCGATTTTGTGCATAAGTTATTCGGAGATGTTGTGTAGATCGTAAAATTTACATGCTTCGCTCATATTCCTCCAAAGTGGGGAAAAAGGAGAAAAAAGCTGCCGGTATCCAAAAACCGGTAACAAATAAATTTAAACGCAATAAAATTCGATACCCGCGCTCGAAAAAATATAAGACGAAACAAGGCTACCATTAAGAATTCCTTCAGACTTGATTTAAACGTTATTTTGAGGGAATTGCCTATGAATAACTAACCTTTCATCGTAAATTATCAAAGTTTGTTCAAAACGTGTGAAATTTGAAACCTGCAATGTGCGGGTAATATATTAGAGACTTAGAACGTACACTCTCGCCTAAAGATTGTGTTCTTCGCGATGCCGAACAGAAAATGGTGTTAATTGCTAGCAAATATTTTCTTCGAAGCTACTTGAGCTCATCTGCTATTTTATTGGTCTATTGTGATTTAAAATTTGAAACATATTCTTGTTGATCTGCTTAAACCAATTATTCATTCTCTTCATCCGCTGGAACTCCGGAATGAGGAAGTTTGCAACGTGACCGAGTTTTGCAATTTTGTGCTCACAGGATGTCCATTGAACGCAATTTGATATTTTATGTTGGAGTGTACTGATTCCAATTCGATGAAAAACTTCCCAACCCGCTCCTAATTTAATTTTTTGTTTTTGTCGGAACTTGTACAGGGTGAGTTAAGTTTTAGCGCCCCGGCCATAATACCTATTAAAGATTGAGGGGAAAGTATGCAATTTACATGTTACATCAGTTGAAGTTTACACTTTCGATTAGTGCTACAAGTTTTCCAAATCATTTTTATTTCAAGCCAAAAAAGTAAAACAAAGAGTTTCGGGTAAAATTTCCATGTTTGGTTTTTTATTTCAAAATTTGTCAAATTATTCGTAGCATCGTTAATTGCAATTTGATGCGTTAAAAAATTATTACTTTTTGAGTTAAATCAAATTTAACATAAAGCACGAAAAATACTTTTATTTATGACTTTCCAACAATGGATAATACGGTCTACCACGTAACAATACCTGATGATCGACCCATAAAACTGAAGGGAACGGCGTTTTAGTTATTGCCAGACCTGTATTCTGGAATTTGTGAGAAAAATAAAATAAGTTTTTAATAGGTAAATCTTAAGTTTATTTTATAAAAGATGCTCAAAGTGATGCCCCATTATCCATAAATTAAAAGCATTTCAAGCATCTCCTCGACTGAGTATAGAAATGGCATGATTATACCTGAACTAAACACAAATGTTCACTATTCCACAAAACAAAGTTTTAATTTTCACTTTTTACCAACGATGTTTAAGTGTTGGAAGATTTGTTACGAATGTGAATGTTTCTTTATTCACAAAGTGACCTAGGGCTGTGACCAGGGTTTTTTAACTTTGGGTGAATTAAGCAATTTATTTTATGGGAAGGTTCAATAACCGATAGGTATATTGACTTTGCAGACGGCAAAATTAAAACACAAAATTGTAGACAGATATACTAACGAAAATTAGAAGCTGGTAAACGATTTTCTTATCAAGTTTAAAATCTAATATTGCAAAAATTATTTTTTATTATGATTATACTTACCGTGTAGCTGTTAGTTACGATGTTGTGAACTTTTAAAGAAATAGCGAAGACCCTTATTCCGATCCTGTAAAATGTAACGTTGCACTTTTTAACTTATGACTGTCATAAATAATCAGCCAAGTAGCCAAAACCAATATCATTGTTAGGTGAATTGGTCAGCTTATGTCGTAAATCATTTAAAAAATACCCTCTAATACGGAAATGGCTTTATTTAATGAACCCAAATTAGTAAAATTATTTCAATTACACTAAGTTGTGTGAAAATATTTTACTGTTCGCACATAAAAAAAACTAATAAATTGAGCAATTAGTAATTGAAAGAAATCCAAAATTTTACCTGATTAAACAAAAAAGATTTTTTCTTGGTTTCTATGTTCCTTAATAATATAAAATTACTCATGCAATTTATGAGAATTGACAAATTATTTTAAAGGCCTATTTTGCCACGGGCGGTAAAACTTAACTCACCCTGTATAATCTAGGACACACGCCGCATACTAGTTATCCTGCGTTTGTAATGGCTTTCTTTCTGAAAAGTAAACTCGGAATTTTATATTAAATTTTAGATGTAAAACAAACAAATATATATTCGCAAGAATTTATATGTGGTAGCTGTACGCCTACCTGAGTCAACACAATTTATAACATTTATATTTACTGCTGCTGTGGAACTTAATAAATTTATACGAAATTACGACGTTTAATTAAATTTAATGTCTGGAATATTTGGCAAGTGTTCGGCCAAGTCTGGAGCGTCCATCATCTTACAATTAAAAAAAAAAATCCGTTATTTATCCGGATGATTTTACATAGTAAATGTCGACGCGCAGACTTTCAATTACACAGGTATGAAGCTGGATGCGCAAACTTGCCTATTAATTATCATTATCGGATAGTTTGTGATTAAGACTAGCAAGCAGCAAGCGCAGGGTTGCACTTCCAACAGTATTCGTTTTCACAAAGCCCGTTACAAAACATAAACATAACAGGATTTATGTTGGTAAGTCTAAAAATCTACAGGAGAAACAAGGCATATTTTAGGACGAAATGAAACATAAATTAAACCATTTGACACTTTCCAAAAACGTATTGAAGAAGGTTGTAGGAATAAATTAAAAATTAAACTTCGTGAAAAGTGTGTCAAATCCGCTTGTTTCGATTTTTCCCGAATTCCATCGTATTTCACAATATTCGTTGGAAGAGATTGTTGCTACAAGGCGTTTTCCCGGCCAGTATTTATGGACCAGTTCAGCTATTATAGTTCGCTTGAGGTAATTTGTTTAGTTTAGGGTTAGTTTAGAAGTTCAAACTGTCTCGTATTAGTTGCATGAATTAATTTTGATATAAAGGTGTTAAACTCAATCGGTAATTAATTGATTAAATAAGGAGGCATCAAAGTCTAATTAAATCGAAGATTTTATTATTAAATGAGGTTCTTTTTGCAATGTGAAGTGCATTATTCTTCCCATAAACCGTTTCTACTCATTTTATTAAGGTGGGTTTGGTAGGTCTAGAAGTGAGGTTAGAATTATTGAATTTTCAATCCAAGTTAATTTAAATATTACAACTTTAAGAAACATTTACTCAGTGGTACACTGTAGCCTACTTAATACCGAATGAGGAGACATACTTGAGAAATTTTGGTAATGAGCAAAATCGCTTGAAAATATTAATATAACATAATAAATTATGAAAAGTATATGTCATCATACCTTCATGCCAGTGGTTTGCGATTTCTACCTTTTGAAGCTTATCTGCACTGTACATTTTAAATTAACTTGGATTAAAAATTCAATAATTCTAACCTCACTTCTAGACCTACCAAACCCACGTTAACACACAACTACAAATATTGTTACCACAATCTTCACAAAATGAATTGCTGCATGGAAAAGAGTAGAAAATGCAGGATGAGATTTCTGGACGAAAATTAAGGTCACTTTTTCAAATTCTTCAAATTTTAACAAAGATAGAAGAACATTTTCGTGGTCAACCTGTATTCTTACAATGAAAATTACAAGCTGTGTTGAATTTCTTAGTAATTTGTTAATTTTTCCAATTACAGATTTGCTTAAAGTGACTAATTGGTTATTGTCTCAAAATAGACCAAGGAACGTGAATTTTCTACATGAACTTAGGAAACACCCTGTATAATAGGTATTCGATAATAACCATCTTTAATATAAATAACAATAAAATTTGTCTGATGTGACTATCCTAAAGACAAATATTTGAAATAAGATTAACTACTCTTCTATAAAATTTTATTGCAAAAACCATCGGAGTCACACTTCATTCCAAAGGTTAAATAAAGGTCTTTTGGCCGGTAATTTAATAAAGATATCTTACACAAAAATTTATTAACTTGTATTCGGTTATTTATCTATCATTCCTTTAATAAAATATTTGTGTTATCAAATTTCAATTTGAAAATAAATTTTAGGCTGTAATATAATATTTACGGCTCCATTAAACTAGACCAGTTAATTTCGATGCTTAAAGTTGTTCGCTATAAATTGAACAATAAATATCCTGCCATCCCTTCCAATTTATTTCACCTATTTCAGGAGATTGAAGCATTTCCCATTAACCGTTCCGATTTTACGATACAATTTTTGTTGATTTTAAAAACATTTACTGCAAGAGAAGATTTTATGATCGGATCCGTAAAACCGCAATTACAGTACTGTATTTCTCCGGTGCATAGACTAAGTTTTTAGCGTCTGGTGACAAATAGCAGCCAGTTTAACACTCCCTAGGTGGTCAATTCAAGCTCACAACTCACTACTATCTCGATCAAAAGACCGCTTCTACATGGAATCTGCGACTACCGAAGTAAATGTACACATTTGCTGGCCCACACTTCACTATCTCCAACTCGTAATGACTTCCTGTTAATTATTAATAAATTCGAGTGCATTGTTTAAACTTGCCACAATGGCTTGTTTGTTCGATGAAGTTTGCGGCTCGATTCGAAAAGTATGCAGACTCGGAAATGTAATATTTAATATTTAATATTTATAGAGAAATTTATGGAGGTATGCAATGCAGTCGCATTCAACAACCGAGTCACTTTAAATATAACTGTGCAATGAGACAAAGGGGTGTTTTATCACTTTTAATTGGAACATTTTTTGCTGCAGTGGGAAAACGGACGTGCTTGTGATTTACGGGCGTAATTAAAAGAAAAATGCAAATAAATCACAGGGTGTTTAACAAGCGATGAGACACCGAAGTCAAATATGCTCAAATAAAGTGGGCCTGACTACATAAACACCGGGCCACTCGAGAAAATTGAAAGAAAATAGAAAATCGTGACCGAGAATCGAATATCGCTTATGATTGTTATTTTTTGTACAAAGTTGTGCATGTAGCGCTAAAAACGCAATAAAACCATGTTTACATGGGCGCCTCGTGTCTCGACTCTAATAAGGCCTATTTAAACACACTCTCTTCCATGTTTGACCGGTAAATAACTCAGCAAGCGGTTTTCATCTACTAATTTCTAGTCCACACAACTCCCTGGAATTCTGTTAATTGCTTTTAGTTTAGATTGTTTAACCAGAATTTAGTTTAAATGTTTTTGGTAAGTAAATTTAATTATCTGAGGTTTTATTGTAGGCAAATTTAATTTGTTTAACTTAAATTGTTTGCTTTATGCAGTGCGATTAATTGCAATTAACTGAAACTGTTTTTGAAATCGATTCCTCCCACCGATCGCTGTTCAAAAGCGCTTTATTTTGCGTCGTTTTATTTTAATCTGAAACTGCGGTTATTAAGTGTTGTGGTTTTTGTAAAGGCTGCATAAGTTTTAAGTACCGCTTTCCAGTCTTATAATTCCAAAGGATTATTGTGAATCGGATAATGGAGGTAATGATACTTGGAGAATTACTTGGGGACATGAATTTAAAATAATTGTGAGGAAATGAAAGATTTTTTTTAAAGGGAGTGAGACCGACGTTTGAATCTTCTCTCCTGAATTTTTTATAAACTTCAACCCCATAAAAATATTTTAGAATTAAAAGTTCGAGATATACACTGATTCAGCTATTTTATTTGGCTGCATTTCTTGTGTTGGTGCTTTCTTATTTACAGCTAGCTTTAAAAGTCACATCTACTTTCCACAATCTTCGGTGAGAACTGCACAAAATAATAGAAGCATAATATATTGCAACTCAAGGAGCTTGCAGTTAATGCAACACGCTGTTTATTCTGCACGTAACGGCATGCTTATCTCGCGAGTCACATCTTCATCATCCCCAACCTTTATACAGCAGATTGCTTTCTTTAATGCCAGATCGACGTTATAAAATAAAAGGGAAAAGTCCAATCACATTTTATGGCGACTTCCCGAAACCCCCAACTCGTTCCAAAATGTCCACGGTTAGGGTCCCAGACCAGACAACCATTGTTCTCATTCGTTTTTTAAAAAGTCAACAAACTATTTAGTTGTACTTATTCATACGTTGTTTCCAGACTGGTTCCATAACGTTCAGTTGGTTTTTGATCTAATTCATGCATGATTTACCAAATTTCATATTTGGGTTATTGTAATTTTTTTTATAAAAAAATTGTTGATTGAAATCTTACCAAAAAAATACTCCCAACAGAGTGTAATTCAACTAAGTCTAGAAAATTTTAAAGAAATAAAATGACCCAACAAAACAGTTTTTAATTTTTTATTCAAAAACAGCACAACAGATTTTTTTAAATTTAAGAATTATATAGACTATTTTGTACAGCAGATTGCTTTCTTTAATGCCAGATCGACGTTATAAAATAAAAGGGAAAAGTCCAATCACATTTTATGGCGACTTCCCGAAACCCCCAACTCGTTCCAAAATGTCCACGGTTAGGGTCCCAGACCAGACAACCATTGTTCTCATTCGTTTTTTAAAAAGTCAACAAACTATTTAGTTGTACTTATTCATACGTTGTTTCCAGACTGGTTCCATAACGTTCAGTTGGTTTTTGATCTAATTCATGCATGATTTACCAAATTTCATATTTGGGTTATTGTAATTTTTTTTATAAAAAAATTGTTGATTGAAATCTTACCAAAAAAATACTCCCAACAGAGTGTAATTCAACTAAGTCCAGAAAATTTTAAAGAAATAAAATGACCCAACAAAACAGTTTTTAATTTTTTATTCAAAAACAGCACAACAGATTTTTTTAAATTTAAGAATTATATAGACTATTTTGTACAGCAGATTGCTTTCTTTAATGCCAGATCGACGTTATAAAATAAAAGGGAAAAGTCCAATCACATTTTATGGCGACTTCCCGAAACCCCCAACTCGTTCCAAAATGTCCACGGTTAGGGTCCCAGACCAGACAACCATTGTTCTCATTCGTTTTTTAAAAAGTCAACAAACTATTTAGTTGTACTTATTCATACGTTGTTTCCAGACTGGTTCCATAACGTTCAGTTGGTTTTTGATCTAATTCATGCATGATTTACCAAATTTCATATTTGGGTTATTGTAATTTTTTTTATAAAAAAATTGTTGATTGAAATCTTACCAAAAAAATACTCCCAACAGAGTGTAATTCAACTAAGTCTAGAAAATTTTAAAGAAATAAAATGACCCAACAAAACAGTTTTTAATTTTTTATTCAAAAACAGCACAACAGATTTTTTTAAATTTAAGAATTATATAGACTATTTTGTACAGCAGATTGCTTTCTTTAATGCCAGATCGACGTTATAAAATAAAAGGGAAAAGTCCAATCACATTTTATGGCGACTTCCCGAAACCCCCAACTCGTTCCAAAATGTCCACGGTTAGGGTCCCAGACCAGACAACCATTGTTCTCATTCGTTTTTTAAAAAGTCAACAAACTATTTAGTTGTACTTATTCATACGTTGTTTCCAGACTGGTTCCATAACGTTCAGTTGGTTTTTGATCTAATTCATGCATGATTTACCAAATTTCATATTTGGGTTATTGTAATTTTTTTTATAAAAAAATTGTTGATTGAAATCTTACCAAAAAAATACTCCCAACAGAGTGTAATTCAACTAAGTCCAGAAAATTTTAAAGAAATAAAATGACCCAACAAAACAGTTTTTAATTTTTTATTCAAAAACAGCACAACAGATTTTTTTAAATTTAAGAATTATATAGACTATTTTATACAGCAGATTGCTTTCTTTAATGCCAGATCGACGTTATAAAATAAAAGGGAAAAGTCCAATCACATTTTATGGCGACTTCCCGAAACCCCCAACTCGTTCCAAAATGTCCACGGTTAGGGTCCCAGACCAGACAACCATTGTTCTCATTCGTTTTTTAAAAAGTCAACAAACTATTTAGTTGTACTTATTCATACGTTGTTTCCAGACTGGTTCCATAACGTTCAGTTGGTTTTTGATCTAATTCATGCATGATTTACCAAATTTCATATTTGGGTTATTGTAATTTTTTTTATAAAAAAATTGTTGATTGAAATCTTACCAAAAAAATACTCCCAACAGAGTGTAATTCAACTAAGTCTAGAAAATTTTAAAGAAATAAAATGACCCAACAAAACAGTTTTTAATTTTTTATTCAAAAACAGCACAACAGATTTTTTTAAATTTAAGAATTATATAGACTATTTTGTACAGCAGATTGCTTTCTTTAATGCCAGATCGACGTTATAAAATAAAAGGGAAAAGTCCAATCACATTTTATGGCGACTTCCCGAAACCCCCAACTCGTTCCAAAATGTCCACGGTTAGGGTCCCAGACCAGACAACCATTGTTCTCATTCGTTTTTTAAAAAGTCAACAAACTATTTAGTTGTACTTATTCATACGTTGTTTCCAGAATGGTTCCATAACGTTCAGTTGGTTTTTGATCTAATTCATGCATGATTTACCAAAGTTATTCTAATCTTTTATAAAAAAACTGTTGATTGAAATCTTACCAAAAAAAAATGCTCCCAACAGAGTGTAATTCAACTAAGTCTAGAAAATTTTAAAAAAATAAAATGACCCAACAAAACAGTTTTTAATTTTTTATTCAAAAACAGCACAACAGATTTTTTTAAATTTAAGAATTATATAGACTATTGTATTCGGATTTTTTGCATTTAGGAATTTATTTCATCCACCTTAACAAGAAAATGAATTCGCCACAGCATTGTAATGTGTCATTTTACCACCTGTGTGTGTGTGTGTAAAGTGACATGCCATATTTTTGCCTGAAAATACGACCATAGTGCCATTTTACCTTTTAGCTGTAATAAACATTTAAATTGCTTTCAGATATTTAATTTAAAAAATGTTATTTTCGTGAATATCTCAAATAATTGGCTTTTGGATATTTTTTGAAAGATGTGTTGCCTATTCTAAAACAGTACATTTTTAAATGGAATTCCACTGAATACATACAGTTACAGCTAATTTATTATTTCTTATATAACTTGTGTATTGACGCAATCGAGATATTACTGTTAAGTTTGTATGAATGTATAGAAAAAGAGGTTGGTAGCAAAAAGTGACGCGTAGAATGTATGTACAATGGGGCGTGCAAGGTATTAAATAGTAAACGTCTATTAGTATGGTCCTACAATAAAGGGTCTGTTAAATAGTGTAAAATGTATTAATCGTAACCATAATAAAGAAATATAAAAGGTTATGGGCCCAGAAAAGAAAATAACATAAAAGTTAGGGCAGACAAAAGGTAAACGATAACCTAAAAATTGGAAGCATGGAAACCGCCAAAACACAAATTATTCAATATCCACAATTAAGTACTGGAAACTTTAATAATTGGATCTTCAGAATAAAAGCAATTTTAGAAGAAAAAGGTGTAGTGGAAATTTTAGACATAAATTATGGAGATTTGGAATCCGATAAAGAACGAGAAGATTATCGACGTAAAGATGCAAAAGCAAAATCGCTTATCATACAGTGCGTTACAGATAAGCACTTGGATATCATCAAGGATGCAAAATATGCAAGCGAAATGGTGAAAGCGCTACGGGACATTTTTCAACGTAACAGTGTGTTCACAAAACTTACATTAAAGCGAAAATTATTGCTAGTGAAGCACAATAAAGGGCAAAGATTAGAAGATCACTTCTTAACATTTGACTCATTAATAAGGGAATTGGAGAATTTGGGAAGTAAAATGGAAGAAGAAGATAAAATATGCCACTTACTTCTATCATTGAATGAAGAATACGAAAATGTTATTACAGCAATAGAAACTGTAAGCGCTAACTTGACAATGGACTTTGTGAAATCCAGACTGCTTGATGAAGAGATGAAACTACAAGGTAAGGAAGTTAAACAGACTGAGACAGAAAAATCTTTTACAGCCTTTCCATTTACCTGTTATACCTGTGGTTTGAAAGGGCATAAAGCTAAGCAATGCAGGAGAAATACTGGAAAACAAAATAGGAGTGAAACTGGACCAGGAAGAGGTCGAGAGTTTCGAGGACGAGGAAGAGGAAATTATACAAATTATCTAGGTCAAAGGGACAATAAAACCGAACGAGCAAACACAACGGAATTATCATTTGTAGCATTAAGCACAGAATGTTTAACAGATGATCATTACTTTATTATTGATTCTGGCGCAACAGAAAATTTAGTCAAAGACAAATTGGAAAAATATATGACATCAGTCGAAAAAATGGAAAATGCCATTAAAATTAAAGTAGCAAATGGTGAGACCCTGACAGCAAACAAAAGGGGAGTATTAAGAGGCAAATGTGGAAATCAATATGTTAATATAGCAGCATTGATCGTCTCTGGATTAACACATAATTTAATCTCTGTTAGAAAATTAATGGATGCAAATCTAAAATTGAATTTTAACAAAGAAGGTGCAAGGATATATAAAGATGGATTGAATATCTATGCAAATTTAAGTGGAAGTTTATACACATTAAGAATTGAACCAGAAAATTATGAAAGAGTAAACAGTAGCATAGAGGAAAATTTATGGCATCGACGTTTAGGACACTTGAACAGATGGGGTTTGACGAAATTAAATCTACCGGTCAATAAAGAAGTATGTAATGAATGTATGGAAGGAAAATCAACCAGACTACCATTTGGAAAACAACAGTTACCAAGAACAAGAAGAATTGGGGAATTAATTCACAGCGATATTGCTGGTCCGGTAAAACCATCAACAAAGAATGATGAAAGGTACTATCAAACCGTCATTGATGACCACAGTCATTTTTGTGTCATATACTTATTGAAACATAAAGGAGAAGCCGGAGAAAACTTGATGCATTATATTAAGAATGTAGAAAACCAAAAAGGAATAAGAATACAAAGAATAAGATGTGACAATGGGGGTGAGTATACATCTAATGATTTACAAAGTTTTTGTAGAAACAAAGGAATAAAACTAGAATATACTCTACCATATTCACCACAGTCGAATGGGGTCGCAGAGAGGTACAATAGATCAATTCAGGATAAAGCAAGGACAATGATGATCGAATCAAATCTACCAAAACATTTATGGGGCGAAGCCATACAGTGTGCAGCTTATTTGTTAAATAGATCCCCGACAAAAGCACTATTTGGAAATGTACCGGCAAGAAAATATTTTGGAAAATTAGACTTGTCAAGGCTGCGAGTATTTGGATGTAAAGCATGGGCAAAAATACTGCCCACACCTTCGAAAATGGAAAAACGTGCTATTAGCACAAGAATGGTTGGCTATGGGAGCGCAAGCTATAGACTATGGGACCCGGAAACTGACCAAATTATAATATCGAGGGATGTAAGATTCGATGAAAATGACAGTAAATACATTAAGCAAAGTAATGAAAATAACGAAGGAAATAAATACGGTTGTGAAGAAGAGAGAGAAGAAAGTGATGTAATAAATAATGAAGATAGAAATAGAGAAGAAACGAGTGATACTGAAGGAGAAGAAGAAGGAACGATTAGAAATGGAAATAACGAAGAAAACCAGAATGAAACAATAACAAAGTCTGGAAGAATAATTCATCAACCATCACGTATGAATGATTACGAGCTGTATACGGCGTACTGTTTTTCAACCGATGTAGATGATCCGCAAGAATACAGCGAAGCGGTATCAAGAGATAAAGAATGGAGGGTTGCCATTAGAAGAGAACTAGACGCACATTCTCAGATGAAAACCTGGACAGAAACTATACTACCATACGGAAAACGTGCCATAGACGTTAAATGGGTTTTTAAGACAAAAGAAGATGGAATAAAAAAGGCAAGGCTTGTAGCAAAGGGCTTTCAAATTAAGGAGGAGAACTTCACGAATTATGCACCTGTGGCAAGAATTTCTACAGTTAGATTATTTTTAACATTCGCAATACAAAAATGTTATCAAATTCGACAACTAGATATTCCAACTGCCTTTTTGAATGGACACCTGAATTCGGAAGTGTATATCAAGTCACCGGAAGGACTAGAAGTTAATAAAAACAAAGTATTGAGATTGAATAGAGGACTATATGGATTGAAAGAAAGTCCGAGATGCTGGAATGAAAGGTTTGATAAATTTATGAGTACCAACAATTTTATAAGATCAAATCATGACTTCTGTCTATATGTTGGACACGACATTTGGATACTTATATTTGTAGATGACATCTTAATAACCGGAAATGACGATATGATCGAAAAAGCAATAATAGCCTTAAAGGAAGAGTTTAAAGCAAAGGATCTCGGAGAGATTAAAACCTTCCTAGGAATGGAAGTTGAGCGAAAGAAAGATAAATTGGAAATCCGACAAACCAAGCATATTACAAAAATGCTACAGAAATTTAAATTAATCGATTGCAAAGTAGCCAAAACTCCAATGGAGAAAAATTTCCAAAATGAAGAAAATGAAAATGTAATCAATATTCCTTATAGACAACTTATCGGTGGTCTCATGTTTGTCGCCACAACATCTAGACCAGACATTACTTTTGCAGTGTCGTATCTAAGTCAATTCCTGGACAAACCAACTCAAAGCTTATGGACTCAAGCAAAGAGGGTGTTAAGGTATTTAAAAGGAACAAGGGATAAGTGCCTGGAATTTAATTTAAAGAAGGATGATACATTGGAAGGATTTTCTGACGCGGATTGGGCTCGTGATCGCACAGACCGCAAAAGTGTAAGTGGTTGTGTAATATTTTACCGTGGTTGTGCTATCTCGTGGTACTCGCGAAAACAAAGCTCCGTAGCTATATCGACAGCAGAAGCAGAATATTTGGCTGCTGCCAACGCTGCTGCAGAACTAATTTATTTAAAAGGACTGCTCACAGACTTTCAAGTAAATTTAAAAGGTGTTCTGTATATAGACAATCAAAGTGCCATATCGATGATTGAATCATATGAAAACAGCAAGAGAAGCAAGCACATCGACATAAGGAGCCATTTCATAAAAGATCTAGTATTTAAGAAAATAATTGAAATACAATATGTAGAAACAAATGAAAATATTTCAGATATCTTTACAAAACCCTTGGATTGTTCAAAACATTTATATTTTTGTATTAAGTTAAGAATTGAATAATAGCAATTAGTTAAATCTGTTTCAAATTTAATTAATTGAGGAGGAGTGTTAAGTTTGTATGAATGTATAGAAAAAGAGGTTGGTAGCAAAAAGTGACGCGTAGAATGTATGTACAATGGGGCGTGCAAGGTATTAAATAGTAAACGTCTATTAGTATGGTCCTACAATAAAGGGTCTGTTAAATAGTGTAAAATGTATTAATCGTAACCATAATAAAGAAATATAAAAATTACAAGAGCTACCGCAAAGATTAAATCAGCGATTGTCGCAAATGAGCCATTTAAAAAAAAAAAACACCCCGATAGAGAATAGATTTATTCAATTACAGATTACCCATGCGCGCAACATTTCGATTCAAAACAAAACCAAACATAAATTGGTATTTTTAACATCACTCATTTGTCAGCTTTATAGCTTCCATAAAATAATTAACCCAACAATAAAAAAAATGATTCGACGAAACTCACACGAAATGCTCGTGTAGCCTTGTCCGAATGACAAATTTAGGATTATGAAAAACCATTAGTATTTTTTTACCTGCGAGGGATCAAGAATGGGTCAAGATTCGACGCTAAACGACCAGGCTGAAATTTATTAATTTGTCATAATGTGCAGCCACGATTTTTTTTAATCCCAGGGAAACTTGCTTGAACTTGTGTTTACCTAGCCGGGCTGATACGCATCTAGACTGCTCGGATGTTTATCGAAGATGGGCGCGATTAAACTTATTCATGCAACAATTAAAGTCACGAAGTTTTATACAGTAATAACAATTTTACAGTTTGGTCATAAACTGTGAAAGACCGCCCTCCCCATTCAAACAGATTTTTCGTTTACGATTCGAATAACATGTTATTTGCTCAGCGTCTGCAGTCTCTTGGCGAAATTATTAACCGAACCGGCGGTTATAATTAATATTCATTTAAAAGCGACAAGATTGTGCATTAAAACCAACACGAAATGAACACGTTGGTCCAACTTTTATCTTTACACAATTTCTATCTTCGGCCGAACATCGTCGAATATTTTCTTAAATAATTAATTAATCATTTAAGAATGATCATCAGTCACCAATTCACAACATTACCTTATCGAACTTTTTAATCTGCTTCACTGAAAATTTATTGTGTTTGCACAGAACCGTACTCGAAATTATTACAATTTTCAGGCAAAACGCATTTTTATTTTGCTGCCATAATAATAATTAGATTTATTTATAATCAGGTCAATTTAACTGTGATAGTTAAAATGCGTTATTTATCGAAAATATTAATTTAGTACGGTTCTAGCTCGAGCTGGTTGTCATCGGTTTGAGATTGATTCAAGCATAAATAGCTGTTGACTTCTTATTTTTCTCCGTCATTTATCTTTACGATTGGAGTTAATCCCAGAATTTTCTTTAAATAAAATCTGAAAAATCGCCGAGAATAGAATTTTTAATTTACCGTTCTAATTTAAGCTGTTGTTCATTAAAATAGTAAAAATGAGGGAGGATGCAACTTAAATTTTTTGCTCGATTTTTTCAATTCCAGCCGGTTTTATAAATACAACGGTATGTTCGTAATCAGCTTATACTGCTTCCTATCTAACGCACAGTTAAAGAGGGGAACGGGAAAAAAACCAACGAGGGTTAAGTTTTAATTACATCAACACGATTTATTTGTTTTTAAAAATACGACTTCATTTTGAAATCTATAAATTACAGTTTACGGCGATAATAAGCGACTCTTTATTATAGAAAATAATGGCGTTTTAACGTTTTTTTAGATGAAATTGAAGAATTATGAGCGCGAAGACACAACCACTAAATTCACTTAATGGATCCCGAAAGAGTAATAACCATTTACTGTTACAGCCAGTACGGAACAAAACTCGTACGGTTTTGTAAAAAAAACCCAAAACAGAAAGTGCACCTTTGTAGGCAATAAAGAGAAATTAAAGGTCGACCCATTTTCGATGACCACTGGCGTTCAAATTACAGAAGTAATTAATAACGTATTAATCAAGTGCGGACGTGTAATTTTTTTTGATGCTTTCACATTTTCAAATTTAAAACCTTGATTGCTTCGACTGCAACAACTTGATTAATAACGAGCTACCTGTTAATTTTTTTGTGAATCGAAAAATATGTTAAGCGATTCAATTTTTTGAATAAGGGGAGTCGGGGTCTTTTTACAATTATCTGTCACCTCGAATCGCAATGAACAAGGTTCGCACTGTATTTGAATTATTATTGTGTAACACATGAAACGCACCGAAATCTCAACAATGGGACCACTCTAATTTTCCAACGTGCTCATTAACATATAAAATGAAACGTTAATATTTATGAATTATTGTTTTCGTGATGCAAATTGAAAAGTTGTGGCTTTACGAGGACAGTTTTGATTTGTCTTTGAAATGGGATAGGTTTTTTTAATCGATTCTCAGCGAGTTGATGGAACATTTTATCGAATAAAGTCGTCTCGCAACTCACGTTTACTCAGAATTTCTAATTGGCGTTTCGTACATACGAAGTTTCAATAAGTTACAAATCGAGAGTTACTGTAATGCACTGTCTCAGATGAAAAGGCGAATTAAGTAAATGCATTTTATTTTCAGCGAGCTATTGCACATATGTTACAATGAGTATTGTACTTGGATGAAAAGGTACGAGAAAATTTATACTTTATTGCATTTTTTGTTCGTTCGGTTTCAATTAAATTAATTAAAATTGTTGGGAACTCGTCAATTTTATTAGTTATTTTTTAATTACTTTAATAAGTACAGTAAAACTCCTCCAACCGACCACTCGCTCTAAAGGACCACTCCTGTATCCGACCATAATTTGTAAGAATGAAAGATTTATACGGTATCAGTAATACATTGTTACTCCTTTAAAGCGACCACTTCTCACTTTGTGAAAATCCTTTTAATTTTTGTCTTTGTTGATTTATGAGTTCTCATTATGAGATCTGGTTTGTAAAACTTAAAATGTCAATTATACACTGTAGAATTTATTAAGAACCTTTCTCCGTCAAGTGCTTGACACATGCCCTATCTTTCGGTAATAAATTTGTTACGGTTATAAATCAGTTCTTCAACTTCGGTTCCAACTTTTCTATATTTATTTAATATTATTAATTTGTCTTGTGTGCGTCTAAATTGACGCCTTGTATTTTTACGAAAATATAGGAGCCTTCGCGTGTCTTCATTATTAATAATAAAACGTTTTACAGTTAATTTAAGAAAAAGTTCTCTAAAGTCACCACTCCTCCAAGAGACCATTTTTAAAGGGAACCACGGGTGGTCGCTTTACAGGAGTTTTACTGTATTTCATCCAGTTCCCATTTTAACAATTGTAAATTACACACTAGTGAGTTTTGCCTTTCCATAACGCCACCAGTGAGTTTTAGTTTACAACAACTTTTACATACATCTCTTCTTTTGTTCAAGTAAGGTATGTACCAATTGTTCAAATTTGCAAGTAAACTCACACATTTTTGATAAATTTGTTGAAAATAATATATGATTTTCCATAGGAAATAAATGAATGTCAATATTGACTGTAGTTGAGGAGGTCGGCATTAATATGCAGTTTGCGACAAATGATTCTTTGATCCTCATTATTTTGTCAGAATCAAAATTAATACCGACATTCTTCAGTTATTTCACACCAAGAATGACGATATTGTTTGTTCCCATTTTTTTGGAGATTTTAATTGTAAATTAATTAAATGATTTTGTAGAGAAATGCTACTTTTCAACACAAACCAAATTAATGAAGTTGGTCCAGCATGTATTTGTAGTTAAAGTTAAATTTCCCCCATAAAATGTACTTTTACCCTGATCAGTGCGAATCGGGTTTTTAGCACCAAGAGTACAAGTGATCACGTGGACAGTGCGTGTCTAGCACGTGATTACTATATGTTTTCGTTGCACAAAGTATGGAATATATTGGTTTATTAATTTAAATCACTATCGAAATATAGCACGTTTTGGAAAGAGCAAGAAATAACTAATGGAACAAATCGATTTTGCTATTATGTACTGGGTGGCCAACTGTTGTCGTGTTGCCTTCGAAATGAGCAAAATTATGAATCCAAGCGTTGCTCATTTCAAAGATAACGCGATAACAAATGTTTACGACCACACGGTATCAATGTTCAATTGGAATTTATTAGTAGTTCTTTACATTTTGCTGATTTTTCTTGGCTGTAAAGGAATTAGTATTGCGTTAAAAAAATAATTAATCACGTTGTTGGTAAAATGTTGATTTATTTTTCGCCGCACCATTGAAAGTTTGTATTATCGCCGACAACACACAACAAATGCAATACAAATCCAGTCCATTGTGTCACATTCAAGCGATGGTTATCGCACACCAATTTCCGAATCGTATCAGCCGATAATGTTTTAATTTACGCCGATGTGCACCAGATTGCTGTAAAATTAATGTTTTTCCAAACGCGCGCCATTAAAATCAAATTATGAGCGGACAACTATTTTTAACGTTTTAATAAGCAATAAAAACGCCGAAAAATTCATCGAATGAACACATTTTTATCGGTGTTTTATTTAGGGTTGGATCGCTACTGAAATAAAATTACCGGGGATAAACACAGTCTGGTTGATGGTAATTTTTCCGCCGAATGTGTGGATCCACAAACTGCCACTTTATTCACCGAAAATTTCACTCGTAAAAATTTTCTCGGCATAATTCGCGCGTTAGTTTCATGGACGTGAATTATTTTTAACGTGCTGTATGCGTTTTCATTAAATTCGCAATCAAAATGTAAATTTTCAAACAACATCAATGAATTCTGCATTCCTTGCACGCTTATTTGGCTCACTTCTAATTAACAGCTATTTTTCTTATTACAAAAGAATGCCATTAATTACTGCGGACTTGAACTTGGTCCGCTTTTTTATTCATGTATTGTTGAGCTGATTATATCGGAGTCAATAACTCACGACATTTCATTTCCCATACCCATGACCATTTAACCATGGCGAAATCGACGTTTAAACAACGCAGGAATTATATTATTATTAGATTAACCCGATGAATTATTTCTCTGAAATTATTTGTGTGAAATGCGATTAAATGGTACGTTCAGACGAGGTTTATTAAATTTCTTCTGACGTCATCGCACTAAAAAGCTGTAATAATAAAACGTATCGCGTTTCATCCACCCTTTCTTTTGGGATCCTTTTGATGTTGAAAATAGCGTCCTCTCCGATAAATTTTGATTAAAAAAATTAGGGCCGAAATTAAAACATGTAATTCACGATGTTAATGAAGGCAATCAATTTGTTCATTGTTAGTAAATTAATTTTCAATTCAATGTGTCGCTAATTAACAGAGATGAAACAAGCTGTGCAGCAACGGTCATGTTTAGGTAATTAAGGTCCGGGAACTGGTAAGTAATACACAATTCTTCCGCTCAAGGGGCACCAATTTTGCCCCTTAAAATGAAAACTGTTTAGGCAACCAAAGAGGTGTCCTAACTAATAAGGTTTGAAACTTAAATATTGAACAGAGAAAGAACAAAAAAAAGAGTTGCCCGTTTTTCATACGCTCGTAACTTGATAAATATTATTTATATTATGGTCTGCGGCGATAACGACGGTAAACTCATTCGGAAAAAAATTAGTTTATAATTTTTTGCTAATTCTTTGCCAATTTTGTGTTTTCATAGATGTACCTGCTATAATTACTCCCGTAACAGGCTGCAAACAATTATGCAAAGAGATTACTCCATTTTTATACGCTCATAATTTGATAAATATTATTTATATTATTGTCTGCGACGATAACAGCGGTAAAATCAGTCAATGCGATTGCTGCATTATTTACTGTTTTTTTTTTTGGTAATTTTTTGTGAATAGATGCTTCAAACAATTTTTCCTACGATGCTATTCGAAACTAATATATATTGTACAATTTAATAGGCTCGAAAATGTTTCATATCCTTACGCGTGCGAACATGGATATTTTGCATTATCAAGTGTGTATTTTTATAAATTTTTAGAGTTTTATATCCTTACGTGTGCGAATATGGTTGTATCCTAACAATTTGCACTATATCAAGAGTGCATTTTAATACAAATTATTCTATCCATGCCGTCAATCAAAAAGGTACAGATTTGACACGACATCTGTGAGTAAAAGGACGAACTATTTGACTAAAATCTTATGGGAAAACAACTTTTCCCCGAAAATGTTAAATTTAGACATTTATCCAATTTGGTTTACGGAAACTATTTTTTAGGTGCTAAAGGAACATTTTTATGTAATTTGTTGACGATGTTGTGTTCGGAAAGCAATAAAAAACGCGATCAAATAATACTGTATTTCGTACCACAACTTTTAGATTTTTTTTCAAAGATATTCACCATGTTATCATAAAAAAAACATGTCATTTTATACTACTATATGTTTAGTATAAGTACCCCCAAGGAATTTCTACAATATAACTTACTTCTTGAGGTGAACTGAGTTTACTGGCACACTAAATTTTCAAAAAAATATTGTTGCCAATTTTTTTCTTCTTAAGTTATCAACTTTCTGGCATTAAAAAAAATATTTTCTTACAAGGCAATATATTCTCTATAAGTGGTGTAAAGTGCATTGCAAAATATTTCGTAACTCTAAAGATTTCAGTAAAAAACCCTCACTACTACATTTTTGCGAGAATTGCACTTTCGGAGGTTAATTTTTGAAAACTAGGCACTTCTTCACCAAAGCAAATATAATATTAGATGCGGTAACATTATGTTTACAACTGTTGCTTCGCAAATTATATATTGGTAAGTACTTTCTAAGCTAAACTGAGTATCTTAAAACTCTGCATTTTTTGAGGTTGGGTTCCCCAGCCTTAAGCAGTGAGGTTTTCAGATCCGATAATTCAATATTTAATAAATTTCCATTATTTTTATGCGGCCGTCCCCGAAAAGGGGGCCCCGGTATATCAGATATTATCGCAGTCATTGTCTCTGAAACTATCGCTTTCCAGCACCCGTCGTATAGAATTTCTGAATGCCGTCCTACAATAACTCAACTTTAATTATCGTTTTATCAAGGCAATAGAGGGAAATTGGATAATTTTATCACAAAAAATTACAGTTCGTTCTCATGTTTTTGTCGTAAATTCGGTGACGTTGTTTTTGATATACGAGCCCCGCACAATTTATAATTCCCGTAGATAAGTGTATCGAATTTACGACCGAACTTTTATTTATATGCCATACATGTTGGCAATTTGCATTATGATCTCATTTTCGCTGTTTTATCTGTTTAATTTATATTCGGCGGGAGCCTTAATTTATACGGGAGACTCCTCAAGTGCTCAAGATTGCAACAAGCTTTTTGTGTCCGAAATTATATCTGCACACGACTGCAACAACTCAAACTGTTGTGGCTTATTTTTGTCAAGCTGCTAATTAAAGTTTGTATATTGTGACGTTAATTTTGAAATGCAAACCCGCAAACTTGTTTTCTTTTTATTTCAAAATGTTTTCATTTTTCTGATTGTGTTTCTTTAATAAAAGTTCCATTTATGATAGACAAGCTAATAATAACAATAATGGCATAACAACTAAATCTCAATGTGAAATTGTATTCGAGGTGGCACCTGGTGCTTGGAATAACACTGAATGACTGGAACACAAACAAATGGATTAGGCAGAAAATCAACGTGGAGAGCGTAGTATTTAAAGGCCTAAAACTAAAATGGCAATATTTTGGCGAGGAGAAATAAACAAATAGCAAAGGACAATTCTAACAAGAAAACCACGCAAATTCAAGAAACCCAGACGAAGGCCACCATTGAAAGTAATTGCAGGCCGAAACTGGAAGAAAGAATTGGAAGACGCATATATCCAAAAATGAACGTGAACATGGTTTTAGAAGAAGATTATTTTTCTTTGAAATCCTTTTTATTTCAATCATTAACAGTTTTTAAATAAACACGTTAAAACAAACACACTGCAATTTGCATGGTTTCACCTAGGCAAACCGACTCTTAAGATTCAACGCTTGTTGCAATCATTTGAAAATAAGAAAATGGAAAAAAAATTACCTTAGACTACTTTATAAAAATGTGAATTCTAACATAAGTCAAGAAAAAAAAATTGACCTGATGAAAATGTGCACTGCAATTTGTATGGTTTTACCTAAGAAAACCGACTCTTAAGATTCAACGCTCGTTGTAATCATTTGAAAACAAGAAAATGGAAAATTTTCTTATCATACTTTATGAAAATGTGGATCCTAACATAATTCAAAAAAAAAATTGACCTGAGCACACTTTATGAATATGTGCACTGCAATTTGCATGGTTTTACCTAGAAAAACCGACTCTTCAGATTCAACCCTTGTCGTAATCATTTGAAAACAAGAAAATGGGAAATTTCATCGCCCAAGAATAGAAGTGATTATTTTTCTTTGAAAGAGATGTTTTATGTTTATTAGTATCAATGTGCCTTGTTAATGCACTTCGTCCACCAATTGCAATAGAAAATTCTCCTTTGCAGATTGTACATTTAACCATAGAATCATCATTTTCTTTGTTTTCTATAATAAATGGAAACTCTTTTTTTAAAGGTTAAAGTTAAATACCAAGTTTTTATATTTTTAGAAGTACAAAGGAGTAAAAAAGAATGCAAAGGAGTACTTTTGGAGTACTCGTTTTAAAAGGAGTACGGTTTATAAAAAAGGAGTACAAAACTCCCTAAAGGAGTACGTTTGGCCACCTTATTATAACTGATTCGTATGGTTTAATTCTGTGCAGGAAAATTTCTATTGATAAAAACATTGTTATATTCGTACTCTGTTATGTTTAGCCGCGTTTTTGAGAGTTAATGTAATTAAATGTATGGCTCGATAAATTAAAACTTTTTTGGATCGATTGGATTGATTTATCTGTAATCTAAACGTTCTATATTCAGTGAATTCATGATAATATGTTAATGTAAATACATTGAACATTCCCTGCAACATGCAACGGAGAAAGTTAACTACACGTTTCCGTTAAAAAAAATCATTTTCCATTTATAGAAATTACACGGTACTTTAAACTTATTTAATTATAATTATCTTTGTTAGTAAACAAAAATGTCCGTTACGTTCAACTCTATCAGAGCAAAAACTAACGGAATTGTACAAGATTTTCCAAGACTTAAAAGATGCAATAATCCAAATATTGACTGTTGTTATTTAAAAGCAATTTGTTTATCAGATAATCTAAAAGCTTCCATGATAAAAGGAACTGTTATTAAATATAAAAATTCTTAAGCAAAATTTCAATTTTAAAAATCAAGAAATAATTTCGTTAAATATTTTAAGCATTGCAGGGCGAATAAGAGGCACGAAATTCCATTCGCCATACATTTCGAATCGAATGCCGTCATACAAGTTTTCCTAATGCAGTAAATTAACAGAAATCCTGCTTTTCTCGTTACCGACCTATTAAACACGAAACAAAAAGTTTGAAATTGCCTGTTTATTTTGCCACAACCAAACACAATGCACTCGAACGTTTTGTTTGCAAAGTGTTCCGAATGCAAGACGGGCGCAAATGATTTAGTGAAAACCAACTTCCAGTTTTCACCTGTTGTGCGGTTAGTTTCTTCGGTAATATATTAATATTTTCCGCGGCTCCGCCCTTGCACTTGTCGGTAAACTATGCAGTTCATAGTGTAAAGTACCTGTGAGCGTGTTTCAGTAAATAGTGATTCGATTTAAAATTCCCGACGCGCGAACGTTTGCTCAACCGTGAATATGACGTCACACTTGTTACCTTCGCCAACAGATTATGATGTTTATCGATACGATTCCATTTCAGGCTTCAGGTATTAAGTAATAAAAGTGGACGTTTGGTTTATTGCTAATGTCGAGGGCTCTACTTCACTTTGTTTCTTGTTTGTGGGCTGCCTACTGTCATCAACTTTCAGTGCGTGAGGGTAGGATTGACCCGATTTGTACTGCTAAATGCCCCCAAGCTCCATTCCCCCCCTTACCTACCAGTCCTGGTTGTGGTATTGTCAAGTAACCACCTAATTATCAAACACAACATCAAATTGTTTGATAAGTTTCTGAAAATAAATGCTTGATCCTTTGTAAAATTCTGAATTACAATTTACTTTGCCCGGAAATACAATATTGACTAATCTGAATTACAATTGACTAATAAGAATTACAATTTACTAATTTGAATAATTACAATTGACGGTTTCTGAAATACATTTGACTACACTACAATTTAATAATCTAAATGACAATTGCCATTTTCTAAAATGCAATTCACTATTCTGAATTACAATTAACGTTTTCTGAAATACAATTTAGCAATCTAAATAACAATTGACATTTTAAAAAATACAATTTAGAAATCTAAATGATCATGGATGTGTTATAAAATATAATTGATTATTCTAAACTACAATTGACGTTTTCTGAAATACAATTTAGTAATCTAAATAAAATTTGACATTTTCTAAAATACAATTTAGAAATCTAAATGATCATGGATATGTTATAAAATACAATTGATTATTCTAAATTACAATTGACGTTTTCTGAAATACAATTTAGTAATCTAAATAAAAATTGACATTTTCTAAAATACAATTTAGAAATATAAATGATCATGGATATGTTATAAAATACAACTGATTATTCTAAATTACAATTGACGTTTTCTGAAATACAATTTAGTAATCTAAATAAAAATTGACATTTTCTAAAATACAATTTAGAAATATAAATGATCATGGATATGTTATAAAATATAATTGATTATTCTAAATTACAATTGACGTTTTCTGAAATACAATTTAGTAATCTAAATAAAAATTGACATTTTCTAAAATACAATTTAGAAATATAAATGTTCATGGATATGTTATAAAATACAATTGATTATTCTAAATTACAATTGACGTTTTCTGAAATACAATTTAGTAATCTAAATAAAAATTGACATTTTCTAAAATACAATTTAGAAATATAAATGATCATGGATATGTTATAAAATACAATTGATTATTCTAAATTACAATTGACGTTTTCTGAAATACAATTTAGTAATCTAAATAAAAATTGACATTTTCTAAAATACAATTTAGAAATATAAATGATCATGGATATGTTATAAAATACAATTGATTATTCTAAATTACAATTGACGTTTTCTGAAATACAATTTAGTAATCTAAATAAAAATTGACATTTTCTAAAATACAATTTAGAAATATAAATGATCATGGATATGTTATAAAATATAATTGATTATTCTAAATTACAATTGACGTTTTCTGAAATACAATTTAGTAATCTAAATAAAAATTGACATTTTCTAAAATACAATTTAGAAATATAAATGATCATGGATATGTTATAAAATATAATTGATTATTCTAAATTACAATTGACGTTTTCTGAAATACAATTTAGTAATCTAAATAAAAATTGACATTTTCTAAAATACAATTTAGAAATCTAAATGTTCATGGATATGTTATAAAATACAATTGATTATTCTAAATTACAATTGACGTTTTCTGAAATACAATTTAGTAATCTAAATAAAAATTGACATTTTCTAAAATACAATTTAGAAATATAAATGATCATGGATATGTTATAAAATACAATTGATTATTCTAAATTACAATTGACGTTTTCTGAAATACAATTTAGTAATTTAAATACCAAGTGACATTTAAAGTACGATTGACTGTTCTGAATCGCAATTGACATTTTCTAAAATACAATTTAGTAATCTAAATGACTATTGCTATTTTATAAAAGACTATTGCTATTTTATAAAATACAATATTCTGAATTTCAATTGAAGTCTCCTGAAATAAAATTGATATTTTTTAAATTCAATTGATACTTTCTCAAATACAATTAACATTTTCTGAAATACAATTGGCATTTTCTAAAATGCAATTGATTGTATTGAGTTACATTTAATATTTTCTAAAAAATACAATTGGAAACGGTGATCATAAAACTGTATAGGGTTACCGGTCGTGTGCGGCCAGCCTTAATGGACTAAACCAGGGGTTGTCAACCTATATTTAATGGGTCGTTTAAATATGTGTTATTTTATTTATTTTTCCACTCAGAAAACTTAAAATTATAGCGGACTGTGAACTATATTTTTAAATGCGAATTTTTATGCAAAAATAAATAAAACTGGAATTTAAATTAACACGAAGAAGCAAGCACCTTGAAGATATTTTAATTAACCTTTGCGATTAACATAATAACTATGCTTGAAACTATTTATTATATTAATTAAAATACAAAATATTGTTTTGTAAGTTGATAAATTGTGAGACTTAAATTAATGACGTTTAATTGCAACGAAATTTAAAACGGCAAAAACACTGCCAAAAGGGACAGCCGTAAACATGTTTAAAATTACAGCTACTTACTTTATTTTCAATTAGCTTGACCCATATCATGAGCAGTCAACTCTGCAAACGTAAAACAACTTGATGTTCTTATTTTAAGAACATTAACCGTTTTAATATTACAATTGTAACCTTAAGTCGAGCGGAGTAAACTTGAAATAAGCACATTTCTATGCAATTTTGCGCATTTCCATATTCAGTACCCAGCAGTACCGACCGGAGCGGAGTATATAACGTTAAAGTATACTACGTACGGTAATTTAGTAGTTTGTTTATACGCCGTCGTTATTTTATAATCCTGGTTTAGAGAAAAATTTAACTCGCTCGTAAACTCACTTGTGAAACGGTAGACATAAAGATATTTGATATGCCAATAAACAATAATTCATAAAGCATAAAGCAAACTAATATGTGCAACGTACGCCGTCGGCATTCACAAACGATTTTTCTTGATTAAATCTTTTGCTAACCCTATTATATATTTCTGTAAGGCCTTTTATACCCACAATGCATGCATTAAAGTACCTCACAATAGTGCAACTGCAGAATACGTAAGTTACTCTAAACTTTATAAAGAGTACTTAATAAGGTTCAAAGAGGCCGATCGTTTTTGCATACGGCACGGACATAATACGCTTATTATTATTAGATTACACTCCGTTTTTCGAGCGCCCCGCTATTCGCTGCATTTCGTTACTGTTATGTCTAGAAATTTTAAAAATTGGGTGTAGGCGATCCCGTCACTTCTCGTTCGCCTCAATCTCGCCTAATAAGTTTAAAAACGTAAATTCAATATTCTCACGCGCTGTTGGAGATTAATTTTGTGATCGGCCTGAAGTAATCCGCCCGCGCGAGGTTCGAATTCTACGAAAATGTTTGTCTGGTTAACTGGAGTTCTTTTGGCAAAGGTTACCTTTTAATGCGCTCGGCGTAATTTTAAGAAAGAGATTACCTGCAGTCTATAATTTTACGTTCTATTGCACATCTTTTATAAACTTGCGCTACTTTGGATTGTGCTTAATAATCCTGTTATGTTAAGCATAAAATTGGTTTAAAAATAATTTCGTGGCACAAAATTACGATATTGGTTGTTCAAGGAAAGCTTATTAAAGCTCAGGCTCCCTTTTGTCAATTTTAAAAATTAGGTCACACACCCTTAACCTTTCGACATCGCTAAATTGAGGTAAAATTTGATTTCAAATTCTTATTTCGGTAGATTTGTGATATATTTAACTGTATTCGTTTGTATTCATTTGGTTTTTACATACATATAAACATAGAAAATAAAATAAAAATTAAATTATAAAAATAGTTGGATACTGCAAAACTAGGTCATATTTTCTGCATAACACTCTTGACACAAGTAAGTAAATTGTTCGCCAAATATGAAGGTTCCGCGTTTCTTGCAAGGACGACTTGTTTGGCCATTCTTTTCCAGTCGGCGGATTATTGATTGATTGATTGCAATCCAATTAATTCCTTTATTCGCATTCTCAGTGACTTAGGGAACTTACTTTGTTGTATTGTTATTTTAGAAAACAAGCTTATTCCTCATCATCATATACTATACAGGAAGCGGAAAAACTGACGCTGCAATTCAGTAAATCTTAAGGTAAAAGCACAGTCAAAAATCATAGTCAATACGGCAACCAAAACGTGGAAGTACGTAAAGATTTTTCTCTCTTTAGAAGTGCGTCGTTGATACTGATTCCATAACGTTCTGTTAGTTTTAGACCTAATTCGTGCATGATTTACCAAGTTTCAGATTTTGGTTGTTCTAATTCTTTTTATAAAAAAAATACTGCCATTCAAATAAGTGTAGAAAGTTGAAAAAAATCGGTCGCTTTATTTTGAATATAAAAAAATAAAATGATGCAAGAACAGTTTTTAACTATTTTTTTTTTCAAGAAAAGCTTAAGGCTGGGGAACCCAACCTCAAAAAAGCAGAGTTTTAAGAAACTCAGTATCGCTTAGAAAGTACTTATCAATATATAATTTGCGAAGCAACAGTTGTAAACATAATGTTACCGCATCTAATGATATATTTGCTTTGGTGAAGAAAAATTAACCTCCGAAAGTGCAATTCTCGCAAAAATGTAGTAGTGAGGGTTTTTTACTGAAATCTTTAGAGTTACGAAATATTTTGCAATGCACTTTACAGCACTTATAGAGAATATATCGCCTTGTAAGAAAATATTTTTTTATTGCGAGAAAGTTGATAACTTAAGAAGAAAAAAATTGGCAACAATATTTTTTTGAAAATTTAGTGTGCCAGCAAACTCAGCTCAGCTCAAGAAGTAAGTTATATTGTAGAAATTCCTTCGGGGTACTTATACTAAACATATAGTAGTATAATATAACATGTTTTTTTTTATGATAACATGGTGAATATCTTTGAAAAAAAATCTAAAAGTTGTGGTACGAAATACAGTATTATTTGATCGCGTTTTTTATTGCTTTCCGAACACAACAACGTCAACAAATTACATACAAATGTTCTTTTAGCACCTAAGAAATAGTTTCCGTAAACCAAATTGGATAAATGTCTAAATTTTACATTTTCGGGGAAAAGTTGTTTTCCCATAAGATTTTAGTCAAATGGTTCGTCCTTTTACTCACAGATGTCCTGTCAAATCTGTACCTTTTTGATTGACGGCATGGATAGAATAATTTGTATTAAAATGCACACTTGATATAGTGCAAATTGTTAGGATATAACCATATTTGCACACACGTAAGGATATAAAACTCTAAAAATTTATAAAAATACACACTTGATGATGCAAAATATCCCTGTTCGCACGCGTAAGGATATGAAACATTTTAGAGCCTACTAAATTGTACAATATATATTAGTTTCGAATAGCATCGTAGGAAAAATTGTTTGAAGCTTCTGTTCACAAAAAATTACAAAAAAAAACAGTAAATAATGCAGCAATCGCATTGACTGATTTTACCGTCGTTGTCGCTGCAGACAATAATATAAATAATATTTATCAAGTTACGAGCGTATGAAAAACGCGCAACTCTTTTGTTTTGTTCTTTGTCTGTTCAATACTTAAGTTTCAAACCTTATTAATTAGGATACCTTTTTGGTTGCCTAAACATTTTTTATTTTAAGGGGCAAAATTGGTGCCCCCTGAGCGGAAGAATTCTGCATTACTTAGCAGTTCCCGGACCTTAAGAATTATGTATTATTATGTCATTTGCGACATGTGATATTGTTTTTGGGATTTTTGCATTTGGAAATTTTTTTATCCACCTTAATCTGTTCAGTTTTGAAAAGAATCCAGAAACAGGTCAATTTTTAAATTTATTTTCACATCGATTGCTAAAAAAGTGTCTTGTTAAGAAAACGATTATTTCTTTATTATGTGTAGTGATAATGATAAACAGGAAAATGATTATGTTATTAAAGAAATCCCGATCTGGCTTGAAAGGTAAATTAGTGTAAAGATCAAGATGATGCATTACCGAATTCATTAGTGTACACGTCCTACAGTTATTTTCATAATTACGAGATTGAAGCATAACGACATATCGTGCGCTCAATGCGGCCGACCGGATTTATATAAAGCCTTTGTTTCATCTTTTATAATCTATGAGTTGAAATTAACGGAGTGTAACCGACTAGTTCATTTGTTATCGTTTCATCTGCATCACCGTCATCACATTTCCTTAACAAATATAATATAAAAAAAAAATCGTTGTACCGAAATGGTAATATGAAAATGGACTGGCACTCTAAAACATATATGATTTATTAATATGACCGAAATGATGGATGAGCGAACTTTCTCCGCGCAGGACAGACGGAATAAATTAGCATGTAACACCTTGGGGACATTTACACATATACATCTTTTTATTACTGAATTAATGGAGGGAGGCCGCACAAATGGAATACCGCTACTGTTCTTTTTTGCGATTATTTTCCGCTATTATCGAATCACGTTCAATTCCACGCTCTAGTTGCCCGGTAGTGCTAGCGGTGATTTAATAATGCAGATTTTTACACAAAAAAATAACAATAAGCACGTAACGGCTATCGCCTAACCCAACCCATAAAACGTTGGAAGAGCTCCACGTTGACAGGGCAATTTCTCAGGAAACATCTTAAAATCCAACGAAGGCGCCGAGATTTAATACCTTCAATTTGAAACTCAACTACAACAGAGAATACAGAGAACGGGCCATAGAAAAGATAAGCACGCTTTCAAGCAACATCACCGCTTTCGTAATATTTCATTTTTTTGTCCTCTTATAACTTTCCTTGGTGCGCGCTAGATTTGGCCATCAATCCTAACCCTTAAATTTATCCCGCTGAAGAACATATCTGTTGACTTATACGGCGCAATATATTTCGAATGTCTTCGGCTAATCCCGATATTTAATACTGGAGCTTCCCTAACAGCCCATTTGCCTTTACATTGTAAAGAAGCGTTGTATATTACCTTCTAAATACCCTCGTATAACTCCTCGGCTGTCATCTAAATATTCCTAAATATGAGACCGCCGAAATGCAAGCGTTTGAAACCGGCGCAAAAAAAAACGTATAAAAAGTTGGCATGAGGAATGAAAATTGTCATTATTGTCGTTTGTCATCTGCCTTTGTGTGCGTTAGGTCTTAAGGGCGCAGACTTATTAGGGTCGGATTTTGTGACACAAAGTACAGGATGTTTAGAAAACCTCAGGTAAACTAAAAATTCAATCCCACCTTTAACGTGATGTGTGCTCACCTGTGCACAGTCGTTCAATACAAGGTTTACATATACCGGGTGCTTCCGAATAAATTACGGCCACGAAAATATCTATAAAAACCTTAAAAACTATTGGAAGATTTTGTTGGAATTCTTATCTGAAAGTCATTTGACCAGCTAGTTTAGTAGTCACTATTTTTTTGGTAACTGGAAACCAAATGTTTTGTTACGTTTTACTAAACATTTCTTTCGATGTGACAATATTTAAAATGAGGTGAAATTTTACTACCTCTGTAATAATAATAGTAGCAAGTGTAAGTGTTATGTTATAGCGCAAAATTGCTTTGCCTTCAATAAAATCAATGTTCGATGAGTTTTTTAATAATAAATGTTGCGTTGTACAGGGAAAGTTTTACCGCCCGTGGTAAAATAGGCCTTTAAAATAATTTGTCAATTCTCATAAATTGCACGAGTAATTTTATATTATTAAGGTACATAGAAAACAAGAAAAAATCTTCTTTTTTTAATCAGGTAAAATTTTGGCTTTCTTTCAATTACTAATTGCTCAATTTATTAGTTTTTTTATGTACGAACAGTAAAATATTTTCACACAATTTTGTGTAATTGAAATAATTTTACTAATTTGGGTTCATTAAATAAAGCCATTTCCGTATTAGAGGGTATTTTTTTAAATGATTTTTGACATAAGCTGACCAATTCACCTAACAATGGTATTGGTTTTGGGTACTTGGCTGATTATTTATGACAGTCATAAAGTTAAGTTAAAAAGTGCAACGTTACATTTTACAGAACCGGAATAATATCCTTCGCTATTTCTTTAAAAATTCACAACATCGTAACTAACAGCTACACGGTAACTATAATCATAATAAAAAATAATTTTTGCACTATTAGATTTTAAACTTGATAAGAAAATCACTTACCAACTTCTAATTTTCGTTAGTATATCTGTCTACAATTTTGTGTTTTAATTTTGCCGTCTGCAAAGTCAATATACCTATCGATTATTGAACCTTCCCATAAAATAAATTGCTTAATTCACCCAAAGTTTAAAAACCCTGGTCACAACCCTAGGTCACTTTGTGAATAAAGAAACATTCACATTCGCAACAAATCTTCCAACACTTAAACATCGTTGGTAAAAAGTGAAAATTAAAGCTTTGTTTTGTGGAATAGTGAACATTTGTGTTTAGTTCAGGTATAATCATGCCATTTCAATACTCAGTTGAGGAGAAGCTTGAAATGCTTTTAATTTATGGGTAATGGGGCATCACTTTGAGCATCTTTTATAAAATAAACTTAATATTTACCTATTAAAAACTTATTTTATTTTTCTCACAAATTCCAGGATACGGGTCTGGCAACAACTAAAACGCCGTTCCCTTCAGTTTTATGGGTCGATCATCAGGTATTGTTACGTGGTAGACCGTATTATCCATTGTTGGAAAATCATAAATAAAAGTATTTTTCGTGCTTTATGTTAAATTTGATTTAACTCAAAAAGTAATAATTTTTTAACGAAAATTGCTTCGAATAATTAGACAAATTTTGAAATAAAAAACCAAACATGGAAATTTTACCCGAAACTCTTTGTTTTACTTTTTTGACTTCAAATAATAATGATTTGGAAAACTTGTAACACTTATCGAAAGTGTAAACTTCAACTGATGTAACATGTAAATTTCATACTTTCCCCTCACTCACCCTGTATATTTATTTTCTTTTGCTACTATTATTATGGAAGAAATTAAATTCATCAACTGCTAATATTATTATGGGACAGAAGGAGTATTTTTTATTACATCTGGAAATGTCTCAACATTTAGAAAAAGGTAGTGAAACAGCAAATTAATTTCCCAATGTTTTGTGTGCTTCTATCGATTGTAATTAGTTCGTTATGAAAGTAAAAGATGACCCCGAGCTATTTAACTTTTTAATCAATTGATATCACGCAGATGTAATTTGTAATTAAATATAAATTACAATTCAATCGCATCGTGTACACTTTTTCCGAAAATCACGATCCCCATTAGACGCGCACAATAATGTGAGATCATATTTAATAAGTGGCCTATATTCGTAAAGAGAAAGTGATCTCTTCATAAGGAAAATTTTAATTGGGCGAGTTCTAGACGATTTTCTTTGTGCTCAGTTTCGACACCGACGGTCCGTTTGTAAACAGGGGTGGTCACATTTTGAATGAAATCAAGTGACAAAACAAACTAGCGTAAACACAAAACCGGGCCGATTATATTCTTAGAATTTTTGGTGAACTTATTTTTTGTCGGCGCGTAATTACACTAATGCAGAAAAATCTGGACCACCCAAACGACGTTTATAAATAATCTCATTTGTTCTATTTTATTTATTTTATTCTTGGATGTGTGAAATGTGGTCTGCATTATAATAATGTTATGTTATTTTCAGATTTTGGTATTTTCCGGATTTAAATGAATTTCTTCCCGCTTCTCGCACTAATATGCTGAAGCATTATCTCGTGGTCGGCGATTTTCCAAGCATTATAGTTATTACACAGGAAACTGAAATTGAATTTCTTTTAAGTAAGTAAATTGCAATTGCTTTTGAGTTAGCCATGGTACAGGAAAATGAAAAGATATTAATCTGCTCTCAGTCCATAGCAATTTTATGAAAGTTATACAGAGCTTAACTCATTTTAAATTGGTTAGACATGTCTAACGTGCATTCTAAATTTAGCACAAATAACAACGTTTCACCAGCTAATGCACTAAATTTCACTTATATTCAAACTTAGATTTCTGTATCACGGAATTTATTACACAATTACAGAAAAATTCAGAATGCATGAAATAAGTTAATTTAGTTGTTTTTATATAAAACAGCTTTCAGCGCCGAGACCTCATAAGGCTTGTTTATTTTTTTACTCTAGTTTTTTATACTTCTCCAGGGGACGCATTTCAGTTAAACATATGGCCGTAAAATAAGTTTTAGTAGTTTAAAATCTCTCCGCTTTATTTATTTGTACACATCGTAAAGCTTCATAATTTTTCCTCATAAACAATCCGATTTTAATCAATCGCGTTGCAGTTATTTAAGAGCCAAGTTGGAAGCGGATTCAAAACTGCCATCCGATCAAATCGGGCGATGTTTTCGCATTCACGAGAAATTATTAATTGAGGGGGCGATAAATATGTCTGCGTATAAAGAATAAATTCGTTGGAAACTCCATAAACCTCGGAACAATGTTAAACTGTTTTATTTATCAAAAACAAAACGGTTAATTAAGTTTAAAAAGTTAGTTTCCCCAAGTAATAAATCACTTCTGCAGCCTTCTGGAGGAATACATCATGCAAAAAAGTCATCTACTTTTTCTTTGGAGGCATCACTTGTGCATTACCGTGTAATCTTCAAACTTAATTTATTTTTCTCGCATCCTGCTAGCTCAAAATTTAATAACAAAAAGATTACATAGCAAAACCACTTACAATTTAGAAACTGTTTACGTTGAAACTTAATTAAATATAAACACAATCGTTCTTTTCAGTCACACCTCGTCGGAACACACCCTTATCACCGATCAACTACTGGAATTCACTTATTCACAGCTTAAATTGCTTGCATCAACGATTTTTAAATGGGCTTTGTTCTTTGTGCGCGGTTTTATTATCTCTTCAGATTGGTAAATAAAAAGATTATTTTATATTTACAATTGGATAAGCAATGAGAGTCGGTAATAAATACATGACCTTGCTGCATTATGATTGAACAACAGGACGTATAAATAATGCAAAAGTTTGGTTTTACATTCATGTAAAATACATGATGTGTGCGAAAGTGCTCGAACAATCGACGGGATGGACAAATTTTATTAAATAATGCATTTACAGCACAAATAAAAATTGAGGTCGTGGCATCTAAATCGGTTATTATACAAAATCGCTCAAAAATAGATAGAATGAAAAGTATTCCTTTAATTCAACAAAGCCATAATTTAAAAGAACTGTTAAAACGCAATAATTTTTGCAATATATTTATGTCATTTTGACAATAATTTGCGGGTAAATTTACCAGTGTAAGCTATTTAAAATCGTAAATCTTTTTTGGAAGTTTAAAAAATTTAAATAAAAACATTTTTGTAGCTTTCAAGATGAAATTGAACGCTGTAGGCAAATTCCACAAAAAAATTTAATTTTGATTTTCCACTTTTTTGGTTTATCAGAAAAAAACTACCACCAGTTTATGGTCGTATATCACTTCAGTATTGTAGATTGCTAAGGGGCCGTTGTTGAGTCACAGTTTAAAGTATAAGTATAACTATATTTGGGAGAGAAAATAAAAACCTATACAATTGTGTTGGCAATACTGAAAATTTGAATTATTGCCAACTTAACTTCATATAAAATATAAAAAAACAATACATATTTTGACACATGAACAGGTGCAAGTAAGGTGTAAGGTGTAAAGTGAAGTAAGCAATAATTCAAATTTTCAGCACTGCCAACACAATTGTATAGTTGTTTATTCTCTCCCAGATATTTATACTTAATCCGTGACTGAACAACGACCCCTTAGATGTTTACTGAAATGAATTGAATTAAAAAACCTTGACGAAAATAGAATGGCAGAAAATGACCTCTTTCCTGGAAAAAATAAAAATGTAACCGTTAAACTATAATAGTCACATTTCACAAAAATCCATCCTTTTATGTTTAAAGTGCGAATTTTATGTGACGTAATTGCTCAAAATGTGCAAGACATCTTTATAGTTTGCACTTTTGTGAACGACTGTGAAGTATAGGCGGACAAAGGCAGTTTAAATTCAAAAATAAATCTTCGAAGTGGACACAACAAATAATAATAAAAAAATCGTTACCTTAACTATTTTACAAGGCGTGCGAATTTACAATTTTTTTGGAAAAAGGGGACAATAAAACTATTCGCAATTGTCCTGTGTATCATAAAGCGCACCCTTTTCGGTGTTTCGAGAAGGGTTCCGAACTTTCTCTAACGGTATAAAACATTTGTGAGGTTTTTCTAGTTACATTCTTTGGCGCTGGTTAATTTGATGCCGGGGAACAATTAAAATTTTGAAATCAGTATTAAAACTTTTTAATGGCGCTTTAATAACGTTTTTATAACTTCAACAAAGCAGATTCTAAGTGCGTTTTAATACTTACCTAACGTTTTTAAAGGTCAGCCTGCATTTTTTAATTTGTTTATTTTCGATGTAAATTTTGTAATCCGCCGCTTATAATAAGTTAATAGACGTGTAATTTATCGCAAGGTCTCTAATATGCTTATAAATAGGTAGGAGTACACTTTTTTGTATTAGCAACACTTATCTTTAATGGCGATTTTTAGTTGCATAAGGTTCGTGTTGTAAGTAATTTATAACTCGATTTAACTGACTTTTTTACAACTTAATTATTATTTTCCAAATGGTTCGCCTTTAAAATTTTACTTACTCATTTACCAAACATTTGGTAAGAGTTTTTTCTTAACCTACATTTTTAATTTTATTACTGCACCATAATTTGCTTACTTGCAATGTAATCCATGATAAAAAATAATAATAATATTCAATGCACGCTAATGTTATAAAAGTTAATAATGTCAATCATTGATTTTATGAAGTGAATCTTCGGAATACCAATGCGTCACTTAAAAATAAACTTTCCTTTAATTTTAAACTTACTGTATCATTATCACTTACTGCACATTTAATTAAGTTGTAGTAATATATGGCAACGCTGTACCTCCTTTTGTTCCCTTCAGCTAGTTTCTATGGTTTTGTAGTTTTCCTGTCAACACACAAAATTTATAACCTCACTTCAAAAAAACTCGTAAGTTTTGTATTCAATGAAATAAAGTTTTATAAATTCACAGTCACTAGCAGTCTCTATTTTTCTAATAATTGAACCTTACCAATATGCATTAAATTATAAAGCTGTAAACAAGTAATTATGCAGATTAGGTTACTATTGACAGTTAATCAGCACAATAAACGAAGAAATAGTTGGGCTTAACTTGCATTATTAAACTTTTTCTATTTATTGTCGTTATTAAAATAACTTGTCATTGCAATAATTTTCAATTGAAGAATTTATGTAACAAATTAAACGCACTAAATTGCAACACTGTAAACAAGTTCTTATTGGGATTAGGTTATTGTTGACACTTAAGGAACAAATAGTTCGGCTTAACTTAAGTAACACCTGCTATATTAAACTTTCCCTGGAGAAAACGGTGAACACTTACAATTTTAAAGGAAACTTAAAATTTAGGTTGCAATTGTGCTTACGATATTACGTTCAAATATTTATTATCGTTATTAAAATAATTTGTACATAATTTTAATAATGAAAAACACAGTTTTCAGTCAATCTTTAATTGAAGAAGCTGAATTTATTATGGATTATGGATTTATTAATTATTGGAAAAATCTTTTTATTTCAAGACAAGATTTCCTACTCTGTATTTGCGCCAGCTTTCAGTTAAATTCCGAATATATTTTTTATGTATTCTAAATCTAAAACATGTTATGGTGATATTAAATAATTTGCACACAAATGTTTTGAATTTAATTTAGGTAACAATTATTATAATTAAGAGAATCAGACTTATGAATATTAAATTACAAGCTTCAGTTTTTTTATTCGTGGAATCCCCAAAATTATTAGAGAGCTAAAACATTTAATTAATCTAATCGGCTATAACAGCTTTTTCAGCCACATCAATAACACCTGTAACAAAATTAATCTTATTGACGGTAATAAATACCATTTCCATTTGAAAGAAATTGCCGCTACGATTTTTTCATACCTTGTTTCGTCCATAAAAGTTTAATTTTCAATCCAGCACAGGAATATATTCCGCCGCTGTTACAACCTAATAAGAACAGAAGAAATTATTCATTATATACCATTACAACTTCTTATAGCTATCTGACAGGCAAGGCGTATCTTGTATTATTTACTTCCATTTAATGAACTCGCGACGTGAAAAATGCAGAAGAATGTGTGAAAGAATGCTTCAATTATGAATGTGTTTCGGTCTGATTATTATAGGGAGGCGTGTCAGCCAGGACAGGTAAGCTAATGACAAGATCCGCGGTTAAAATCCTGATCGGCTAATTAGCCGCCGATTTAATTATTCGCCGATCGATGAATTCGTGATCGTATTTTTGTGTGGGCCGGTTATGATTCATCTATTTCCAGTCCAACTGTTTTTTTTTTCGTTCCAGACGGATTTAACGTTTTCATTTCGGAGCTGAATACGAAATGAAAGTGTGGGATGATCAAATTCAATGTAAATAGGCAAGAGGGTGAACGCAAAAAAATGGGAGCCGCGGTCAGATAAAACTCAGAATAATGGGTAATCTATGCTGGCTGAAGTTACGCGATCGTGTTTACAACTATGACTTTATAAAGCAAATCCTTTATGTAAAAAAAATGTTCACATTGAATTCAACAATGCGTCCTTAAGTTAGCGGTATTTGTCCTTTATGTTTTCACCATTTAAATGTTTTGTGTTAACAGAACCGTCGCCTACGTTCTTTTGGTCCACTCTAATAACTGTTGATTTTTTTTTGTGTTTTCCAATGACTAAAGCTCGGCACAACACGATCGGTATCTTTATTACAAGCGTTAATAGGTATGAAAAGATCACGATTCGGGCACGTAGTAAATCAATGCACGATTTTTAATTTTTCTGTTCTTTTTGTCAGGTTTTCGTAGATGCATTAATATTTATTGAAGCCATTACAATGGCAGTTACATATTGAAACGTGTACCATTTATGGCGAAAGGCATTTTTTCTCAATCGGTAGTTAAAATAAAAATTTAATGATTTCAATAACTTCTTTATGTGAATTTTTATGAAATTCTTGGAACAATGCATTGAATTTGTTGTTATTGTATCGTTTCAACATAATTAAGATTGAATTTTTGGTTGTGTAATTCATTTTGTTGACGTTAATTACTGTGACCAAATAATTTTTGTTGAGACAATGCAAAAACAATATTGTCAACATTTGGAATTGTTCATTTCGTGCCGGTAACATTAAATCAAACATTGGGAGTACAGATTATCGTTTTTAATTTTACGTCATTTGCTCTGGAGATTATTTTTGATTCCCATGAAATGGAAACTTGTAAAAAATAGTGTTCTAGAAAGAATAGCTGAAGATGGACGAAAAATGGGGAAAGAGATTGAATGGACGCGAAAAACGAAGCGGTCTCAAGGGAATATAAAAATTTCCTATCAAAAAAATAATGAAAACCATAATTTATTTGTTTATTAACATAACTGAAGCCTGCACAATTTTCAGGGGAGGGAAGATCAACGAAAAAATCGTAAATTTATAATATTATAATTGTTAGGGTAACGACACCTAAGAGTACGAAACCCCAATATCTGGCAGTTTCAGTAACATCAGGTTGATTTATATTAAGTGTTCCCCATTGGCAACTTTGTTAGTATTGGAGCTACAAATCGGTTAAATTCGCAAAGAGTTATTGCCCATATTGCAACAAAAAGAACAATCTAAGTCAATTTTTTGAGATACTTAAGAACCTAACTTTTTTTAGTGGGAATATTTAATTCTGAACGAAAAACTTTTAATGTCATCAAATTAAATATCAAGAAGTTACAAGCACTGTACGTTTTTATTGCAGTTAACTAAAAAATTAGTTTTCGTTAGATGTGAAAATTAAATGCGTACTCTCAGGTGTTCTTACCCTATTACAATTTGCAAAAAGAAGTTAAAATTGTGTTTATTTGTGAAATATTTTTTTTAAATCAATTTGAGAACCGACAAAACACTGGAACGATCAAAATGTAAACAATACGATCAAACACTGAATGATACAGGCAATGAAATACAAAATACATCCTGCAATTACTGCCTGCTGTTTGATAATTTATTTATTTTTCCATGATAGGTTTATTTTTAAATATTTCTCTAATTAGAATCCGATTATCGCGATATATGTTTCATTGCAGTTGCAATTGAAATGCAACGAAGTGAATGCAAACACAAGGGGAAACGAAACTAATGCGGTGATTTATGCCGACACCTCAAAAACTATTTCGTTACCGGACGAATCCATTTATCAATAAAATTTCCGCTAATTGTCAGTTGCATTTAAAATCTATTTTCCTGCTCAATTCCCGGAAGCATTAATTCCGAGCCTACGCGTTCAGTTAACTTCAGTATAGTGGTTCCGGAATCCACTAGCTGACTAATAACGCTTGTAGTGCAATTTATAAACGCTTTAAATAATTTATTTTGCGCGTTTTTTGCCCGCAACATTAAACAAGACCCCGCACATACACATGCATCAAATAGAAGCTGGACGTGTGCAAATTTTTGTAACTCGCTTTTTCTCATAAACCAATTTGATGGATTGCCTTAAAATTCGGGGCACGTGGCACCTGGAAAATTTTGCGGGTGAACGGCTATGCAGCTGAAAGCTTCATTAAAGGGTGCAAGATATAAAAGGGCGTCGAAATTTGCGTTTCCTCGATTTTTCAGACGTATCATTTACACATAGATACAGTTCAGGCATTCCGTAGTAGTATGTTTGATTTATGTGTGGCCCACCTTCTCCAACCCTAACGCGTGACTTGATAAATGGGGCCCGTATCGCGCATATCGGTTAGGAACCGTTCAGAACCTTGGTAATTACACAGCGTTGCGATAGCTCAGCTGATTGAACGTACCCGCCAGGGCGAAGAACAGAACGTAGCCGCCATGCCGGGAAGAATTTATAGTTCAATTTACAGTTCGAGTACCGATAATGTCTCCTGTATGAGAATGGAATTCTCTTACCACCGCTATCTTTAAATGTCACCGTCTTTATCCGCTCATTTAAATATCAAAATATCAATTAGACTTTCTTAGACAATTTAGTTTTATTCCATTTTAGCACGAAATAACTACTTTTAAGTTTACTTACGTGTGTTTGTGTCAGTTATTTCAAACACAACCTTGTAATTTAGTGGTAGGCCATTTTTGGAATGGTACAATCTAATTAAATATATCCCCAGATAAAATTAAATATTCAGTTACAATTGAATATTCGAAATTAACATTAAGGTAAAGTAAATGTAAAAATAAAAAATAATTGAAAATTCAGTTGCAATTGAATATTCATAACTAACAATTACTATTCAATTGTAACTAAATATTCAGTTGTAAATATTCAGTTGTAATTGAAAACTCACAACAAACATTGATTATTCAGTTTTAATTGAATATCATAACTAACATTGAATATTCAGTTGTAATTGAAAATTCAGTTTGAATATTGGTAACTAACACTGAATGTTCAGTTTTTATTGAATATTCATAACTAACATTAAAAATTCAGTTGCATTTGAATATTCCTAACTAACAATGACTATTCAATTGTAATTAAATATTCAGTTGTAATTTAATATTCACAACAAACATTGACTATTCAGTTTTAATCGAATAGCATAACTAACATTGAATATTCAGTTGTAATTGAAAATTCAATTTGAATATTGGTAACTAACACTGCATGTTCATTTGTTATTAAATATTCATAACTAACATTGAAAATTCAGTTGTAATAGAATATTCATAACTAACAATGACTATTCAATTGTAACTAAATATTCAGTTGTAATTGAATACTCACAACAAACATTGATTATTCAGTTTTAATTGAATATCATAACTAACATTGAATATTCAGTTGTAATTGAAAATTCAGTTTGAATATTGGTAACTAACACTGAATGTTCAGTTTTTATTGAATATTCATAACTAACATTAAAAATTCAGTTGCATTTGAATATTCCTAACTAACAATGACTATTCAATTGTAATTAAATATTCAGTTGTAATTTAATATTCACAACAAACATTGACTATTCAGTTTTAATCGAATAGCATAACTAACATTGAATATTCAGTTGTAATTGAAAATTCAATTTGAATATTGGTAACTAACACTGCATGTTCATTTGTTATTAAATATTCATAACTAACATTGAAAATTCAGTTGTAATAGAATATTCATAACTAACAATGACTATTCAATTGTAACTAAATATTCAGTTGTAATTGAATACTCACAACAAACATTGATTATTCAGTTTTAATTGAATATCATAACTAACATTGAATATTCAGTTGTAATTGAAAATTCAGTTTGAATATTGGTAACTAACACTGAATGTTCAGTTTTTATTGAATATTCATAACTAACATTAAAAATTCAGTTGCATTTGAATATTCCTAACTAACAATGACTATTCAATTGTAATTAAATATTCAGTTGTAATTTAATATTCACAACAAACATTGACTATTCAGTTTTAATCGAATAGCATAACTAACATTGAATATTCAGTTGTAATTGAAAATTCAATTTGAATATTGGTAACTAACACTGCATGTTCATTTGTTATTAAATATTCATAACTAACATTGAAAATTCAGTTGTAATAGAATATTCATAACTAACAATGACTATTCAATTGTAACTAAATATTCAGTTGTAATTGAATACTCACAACAAACATTGATTATTCAGTTTTAATTGAATACCATAACTAACATTGAATATTCAGTTACAATTGAAAATTCAGTTTGAATATTGGTAACTAACACTGAATGTTTAGTATTTATTAAATATTCATAACTAACATTGACAATTCAGTTGCATTTGAATATTCATAACTAACAATGACTATTCAATTGTAATTAAATATTCAGTTGTAAGTATTCAGTTGTAATTGAATACTCACAACAAACATTGACTATTCAGTTTTAATTGAATTGCATAACTAACATTGAATATTCAGTTGTAATTGAAAATTGAATTTGAATATTGGTAACTAACACTGAATGTTCATTTGTTATTAAATATTCATAATTAACATTAAAAATTCAGTTGTAAGTATTCAGTTGTAATTGAATACTCCTAACTAACATTGAATATTCAGTTGGAATGGTATACTGAAGTGATGTGACAAAAATGTTAGCTATTTCCCAATCGCGGTTTGCCATCGCGCTCCAGTTTTAATCAGCTTGAAGAGCGGCTATTAGCGCACATCTGATCGACTCTTTTAACTGTTCTAACAGTAAATCATACAATCGCTGACTGTTCATATTAAGCATTCGATATCAGCAATCAGCGGTTTTATTGTCTTTCTCTGAATGCAACTATTGTGGCCATGTTTGAATTGGGGTAGACGCTTTAAGGATAACGTATTGTCATCATTTTATCGCAAACAGTTCGCGTGCATTACCAAACCGCATGAATAAAGAAACTTTAGATTAAGCTTCCCACGAGACCCCCTCACAATTAATTTGAAACTGAAAAAACTATGAGAAAATACCCGCTCACTTCAAACGTATCAAAGATTTCCTGCAGGAAAAAAATTAATAATTTCCTTTCGATTAGGTCCAGCAAATTGAATCGAAATGCCACCAGTTTTTCTCAAGTCCACGACTTCAAAATGACATTAAACAATAATTACGGGCCCATACAAAGTATGTAATAAAGAAATTTGAAGTCGGCAGCGAACGCGATTATTCTCTGAATTAAACGAACAAACTCTATAACTGTAATGTCGTTATTCATTTTCTTGTGCCGTTTGTAAAATTGCTTGAAAAACTATAATTCATTATTGCTCCAACAAAGAGGCTTCTTCGTGAAAAGATTGCTTTCTTGTGTGTGTTTATGTTATCAAACAGTGCAATCGCTGAAGATTAATCATTCAAAATGAATGTTAATGATTTAATCTTTGCAGTGTCAAATTAAGTAACGTTAATAACTGTAGTGCACTAATAGAATTTTTTTCGGGACCGGAGATTATCAAACCGAAATTAAATAAAACACAACCTTTCCATTTAAGTTCGCTCACATAAAATTTCCATTAAAGAACTAACCGTTAATACGATAATTAGTAATTAATTTATTAGGGGCGTTATCTTTACTTTACTTACAGTGTACGTATCGGATGGACACACGCAACATTTCGTTTCGCAATTTTCGAAACGTTTTACCTTTTTGAATAAAAATTTAATTAGTCACTTTCAAAAGGGTTGTGTGAATAATGCCCGACTCCGAGGCGACGTACCACATGGACTTGTATTATTTCGAACGCGACATACCTAATAAAAAATGTTAGACTTGAAACAGTAAAAAGGCAAATGAAACCAATCAGGGATTGAAAAAGATTTAAACGTTCTTTTTGTGGCGAATTTTTTACAAAAATTAAGATTATTGATTCCTTTTTATTTCCCAGTTGGCGAATTCGCTATATTTTTACAGTTTCTCATTAGGCACCTGGTAATTGGCTAACCTTAATTTGCTTTTAAATGTTGGCAAAGCTTGAAAAGAAGGCAAAACTAAAGATTGCGTTTGCATTCACTAAAATCAACGGCCAATTTTCTGGTAACATACCGACAAATAGAAATTAACGTTTCTTTTTGAGATTCTTGATTGGAGACTTTCCAATCAGTTTTGGTTTAAAAATTTCAAAGTATTGCGAATAGAATTCTTTAGCCTTCGTCGAGTTGCAATTTATATTATCAGGACGTTGGACACATTTCAAAGTGTTCGAAGCATTAACAGCTGAAGCATTTAGAACGATTAAAAGATTGAAAATCGACAAGTTCTTTACATGACATTATTTTACCGGAAGCCATTAAATATCGTTTAGTTGGAGTGAGGTATTTGTAAAACAAATAACAAAAAAGTTTTTAAACAACAAATGTCATGTACAGGGTTGATACAGATTGATGGAGATGTTCTAATGGAAATATAATCTGCGTGCCATCTTTAAGTTTGTCAAAATATTGACTGATTGTTCCAATGTACTGTTGAGCAAGTGATAAATTAAAAATACACATTTTGACACTCAATATGTCAAACAAAAATATCCACCATCAATGTAGTACTTACTGCCTCCAAATATAAGATAGAAAGCTTCCTAATGTTTACAGTCAATCGCAGCGATAACAAACACCGCAAACCAACGTGCGTTCGTAAGCTACTATTATTTTCGCAATAGGTCGTTGCGGTGCAAATGTCAATTGTTAATAAAATTTTTGTGAATGTTCTGGATTCCCTGAGGTGCTAGAATATTAAATAAGAAACGTGGAGTGCCAATTTTTCGACATAAAATAAATATTACCACTTTACATGCAGTTTTGTGGCCAGTAAATTATCGGTCAAGAACCAACGGACGGGGTAATAATTCACGAAGAATAAATAAAGCTCGTCGCAAAAAAGCAGTCAAGTGTTTTTGTTTAGTTTGTACTTAACAATCACCTCAGAACTGATTAATTTGGCCAAAAGTAATCATTCATTTCAACACTTTCGTTATTCTCTTTAAATATTAACGATCTCATTGTGTAGCGGCTGTGCCGAAGATTAATCACTAACATAATTGCCATTTTTATGAAATATCATTTCTTTCAAGGATAGACATCCGCAATATTGAAGGCGACTTTTGTACTTAAACTTTCAAATTGAGCATTATTTTTGAAGGTAACAAAACTTGCAGAAGATATAGTCCGTTTTTAAACAAGACCGTCAGAAGGCAGTGAATTATGTATTTTTTAGTTTATGTTGGTAGTTATGGACTGATTTGGAGTTTTACATCTGTCAATTGAAAGTTGTAATGCCACTTTAAAATTAGAATTAGAAGTTTGTGGAAGAAAGCATTATGATCATTTTAAAATGAGGATGAGGATGTCTTCAGTAATAAATATTCTGTCACATTTAAGTGATTCTGTGAAAATTGCATAGGTTATGTTATTAACCACTCATTACTGCCAACATAAATGAAATAAAACAATAATTTCATAGCCTGGTTTAAAAATGGACTATAGCAACTTCAATAATTAGATTATTTCGATCGAATTTTAAGAATGGCTATTCGCCAGGAAAATGAACGTACAGTTAAACACTCCATAAATCTGAAGTATACATTTTTGTTACAGTTTCCACGGTTTCGAGCTGATAGGTATGTGGAATACATTCATAATTTACACCCATAAAAAGGAAATTTTACAGCTTGTATCTAGTAGTAGTGTGATGTAGCATAAATAAGCGCGAGAAACGTTTATTCCAAATAAACGTATATCCTTTACGAGCCAGCGAACAGGTGCAGTGACATTTATCGGGTTCATTTTATGGTTAATGAGTCGAAGACATGTTACAATTTCATTTCACTTCATTATCAATAATTTATCTTTCCCCATTTCAAAAATAAAATGCGTCAGCCCTTAACTCCCGAAATGAAAACGCGTCGAAAATATTTTTAATAATAAATGGAAAGCCCCGACTCTGAAAGAGAAAGATCAACTTTTCAAACAAAATTCCGGCCCGCCGTCATTTAAATTTAAGATCGAAATTGGCATGGACTTGCAGGAACATTTTCAGGCGGAACAATGCATCCCCTGCACGATTGTTTGTAACAGCAACGGTAATGGCCCATATGAACGCAGAAAGAAAGCCATTTTAGAGTTTTAAGAGCGCTGCCAAACAGGAACGGACGTGAGACAGGAATGTGCTTATAAAATTGTGTTGAATTAACGGAGTCATGTTTTCAGCAAATTATTTAATTGCGAACTCGTCATGCATTCCGAACTACTGCAACGCTCGTAAAGCTTTCAACTTCGTTGACCTTATGTTGAGGTATAAATTAGGGTAATTTACGGGCGAATTGCGAAATCAGAAACGGTGAGAAATGGAATGAAGCTGCAGATTAAAATTTCTGATAAAAATATTCGTGCGGTTCATCTTATTAGCGCAATTTTAGTAATTCATTCACATTTTTAATTGACTCAATTAAAATGTTTACATTCAGTAAGAACATAAACTATTTTGACCTCTTTCAGTAGAGACACCACTTTCAGCCACTAAACTATTTTTAACCACTTTACTTGTTTGTTAATTTTTCAATTACAAATTTACTTAAAGTAAGGTGACCAACTATTTTTTATACAAAAGGAGTACAACTGAATTTTTATTGGATATGGTGATTGGGTTTGAATAAAAACACTAAGTCTTCTCCATTCAACTATACGTTTTTTAAATAATTTCAAAATTCATTAGTTCAAAAAATTATATGTATAAACACGTTAAAACGAACAAACTTCAAGTTGCATGCTTTCACCTAGGAAAACCGACTCTTAAGATTCAACCCTTGTTATAATCATTTGAAAACAAGAAAATGAAAAATTTCATCACCCAAGAATAGAAGTGATTATTTTTCTTTGAAATTCTTTTTATTTCAATCATTAACAGTTTTTAAATAAACACGTTAAAACAAACACACTGCATTTGCATGGTTTCACCTAGGAAAACCGACTCTTAAGATTCAACGCTTCTTGTAATCATTTGAAAACGAAAAATTTTACCTGAGCATACTTTATGAAAATGTGGATTCTAACATAAGTAAAAAAAAAAAATTGACCAGATCAAAATGTGCACTGCAATTTGCATGGTTTTACCTAGGAAAACCGACTCTTAAGATTCAACGCTTGTTGTAATCATTGGAAAATGAAAAATTTTACCTGAGCATACTTTATGAAAATGTGGATTCTAACATAAGTCAAAAAAAATAAAAAATTGACCTGATGAAAATGTGTACTGCAATTTGCATGGTTTTACCTAGGAAAACCGACTCTTAAGATTCAACTCTTGTTGTAATCATTGGAAAACGAAACATTTTACCTGAGCATACTTTATGAAAATGTGGATTCTAGCATAAGTCAAAAAAAAAAAATTGACCTGATGAAAGTGTGCACTGCAATTTGCATGGTTTTACCTAGGAAAATCGACTCTTAAGATTCAACGCTTGTTGTAATCATTTGAAAACAAGAAAATGGAAAAAAAATTACCTTAGCATATTTTATGAAAATGTGGAAAATGTGTGTGTGGAACACAAGTCAAAAAAAAATGACCTGAGCACTTTATGAATATGTGCACTGCAATTTATATGGTTTTACCTAGAATAACTGACTCTTAAGATTCAACGCTTATTGTAATAATTTTAAAACGAGAAATTTTACCTGAACATACTTTATGAAAATGTAGATTCTACCATAACTTGGAAAAAAAAAACAAATTGACCTGAGCACTTTATGAATATGTGCACTGCAATTTATATGGTTTTACCTAGAATAACTGACTCTTAAGATTCAACGCTTATTGTAATAATTTTAAAACGAGAAATTTTACCTGAACATACTTTATGAAAATGTAGATTCTACCATAATTTGGAAAAAAAAAACAAATTGACCTGAGCACTTTATGAATATGTGCACTGCAATTTATATGGTTTTACCTAGAATAACTGACTCTTAAGATTCAACGCTTTTGTAATAATTTTAAAACGAGAAATTTTACCTGAACATACTTTATGAAAATGTAGATTCTACCATAATTTGGAAAAAAAAAACAAATTGACCTGAGCACTTTATGAATATGTGCACTGCAATTTATATGGTTTTACCTAGAATAACTGACTCTTAAGATTCAACGCTTATTGTAATAATTTGAAAACGAGAAATTTTACCTGAACATACTTTATGAAAATGTGGATTCTACCATAACTTGGAAAAAAAAAACAAATTGACCTGAGCACTTTATGAATATGTGCACTGCAATTGGCATGGTTTTACCTAGGATAACCGACTTTTAAGATTCAACCCTTGTTGTAATCATTTGAAAACAAGAAAATGGGAAATTTCATCGCTCAAGAATAGAAGTGATTATTTTTCTTTGAAAGAGATGTTTTATGTTTATTAGTATCAATGTGCTTTGTTATTGCACTTCGTCCACCAATCGCAATAGAAAATTCTCCTTTGCAGATTGTACATTTAGCCATAGAATCATTTCCTTTGTTTTCTATAATAAATGAAAACTCTTTTTTTAAAGGTTAAAGGTTAAAGTTAAATGCCAAGTTTTTATATTTTTAGAAGTACAAAGGAGTAAAAAAGAATGGAAAGGAGTACTTGAGGAGTACTCGTTTTAAAAGGAGTACGGTTTACAAAAAAGCAGTACAAAACTCCCTAAAGGAGTACGTTTGGTCACTTAAAGTGCCTAAAACTGTTGTCTCTTCTCTACTAATGCGTTTAAAAATTCATAACTTAAAAACAGTTCGAGATATGAAAAATAATGAGAACTAAAGTTGTAGGATCCGGTGAAACCTACAACTTGTATTAAATAATTTTTTTTGTAAATCAACAAATAATGCCAATTTTGACCACCTAAAGCAATGTAAAACAACCCACCACCAAAACGTGCAGATGAATTTATAAATCGTGTTCTTTAGTACGTCCAACCGTGTTAACTTCTAACGATTCGTAAGAAGCAGTTCTGAATGCACCAACCGCCCGAACTGCATTTAAGATCGAATTTATTTGATTAGGTCCGTGATATCCTTTGGGTCTGGCCGTGGAGCTGTTTGCACTTTGCCTCAAGTTAAACTTCGGATCACATTTAACGTTTCTGGTTAATCCAGGCAGCTGGTCTTACAAAAATGTTTGTTTGCGTAGGGCCGCACAAAAAGAAAAATGTGGGAGCTTTTGAATGAGCTTTCCTCGGAAGAAATTCGCCGTGCAAAATGTAAAATAAAAATCTCAATCCAAGGAGTGCGCTTTTAAGTTTCTGGTACGAATTGATCATTAAAGCGTTCGAACTTGTGAGTGAAAAGGCCGACTTTAACAGTTTTTCAATCTGTATTTATGCGTTTTCACTGAAAGCTCGCGACCCAATTGTTTGCATAAAATATTAGCTCTTTTATTTCGGGCAAGCGCCGCCGTGCCAAGTATGAAATATTACGGGACCTCCGGCCATTATTCGCGTGTAAATTAAAATCAGAAGTGGTTCTTTTTGTTATTTTGTACAAAAACCAATGGTCAGTTACCCATTGTTTTGACCCCCGGATATGCGGCTCGCGAATGCAGATTAATTTTCCTTCTTTTTAATCGCGGAATTCTCGTTAAATGGAAGATTGTTAAAAATGTGTTTGCTTAAATTAAAAGGGCGATTTTAAAATCCCTGATTTATTGGATTTTCGTTATTTCGACTTTCGGGACAACGAAAACAGTAATTGTCCTTCGGCACGGAACGTTTTAACTTTTCCATTTTTGTTCAGAATTAAGTTCGAGAAACAGTTTGTAAAAGCGCCCATTAATATTTTATATTTTCCTCATAATTTCACCCGAGATAACCTACAACTTTATTTTTTATCAACAGATTGATATTAAATTACCATTTTGAAAGTAACTCCTTATGGGAGATAATAAACTCCGCTATGCAGAAATTAGAAGTTATCTCGACTGGAAATCTCTGCGAATACTGCGTTATGTGGAAAATTTGCAGTTGCGGCTGTTCGATATAATCTCAATTGCGTTAGTTATGTGGTGTTCTGAAATTGCTAGGATCATGTTTCTTTCAAATTAATGCGATAGTTTTAAGTAGTTTAAATCAAGTTGAACTTACTTCCAACATTTTATCTGATAATCATATTTACTGCTTTTGTGAAACTTACTACTTTTCGATAAAAATAAGACAGAATAATTTACAATCAACATAGTCTGAGTATTTTTATGCAGGTTGAATTATATTAAGTGTTCGCCATTGGTAATTCAGTTAGTATTGGAGTTACAAAGTTTAATAACTACAATTTTTATGGTTCTTCTTGTTTTTCTTCTTCTAATAGTGTTTTCATGTCCATTTTTGGACATACGCCTCTTCCAATTTTTTCCCAACTTTCCTTATGCTTGCAACCAGAAAAGTTTTGATGATGAAGTGCCTCCTTGTTTAATTTTGTGTATTAAGAAGTCTTATATTATATCTATTTATGCATATGTATGCACTTAAATGATGGCAATATTTTCTTCTTTTTATTATGAAAAACAAAATTTAGCATAGTCTTCAATTCTTCAAAAATTAAAAATTAAACTTGACGTGGGTTTCGACAGTTTCCAAACATCCTTTTTTGTCTGCATTATGTTACAAATTCAACAGCTAAATGTAAAATGTAGCATTTTAAATTTGTTTACGACTCTCATGTCTGCACAGTCAATAATTACACAAAAGGTGAGTCCGAAATCCGCACAGCTCTTCATAAAACTAAAAATCTAAACGTTAAAAAAAGAGAGATAACGTTTACGATAATAATTTTCGAAAAAATAATTAAGGTTATTACAAAAGTTTCCCTATCGCATAAGTATACCTTAATGTAATTGAGAACTGAAATAAAACGTACTCGTTACATCGCGGGTTGTAATTTATCTAAATTAGTGCTAATTGGTTATTACTAAATTCTGTTTTATTTGTATCTTTGTAGTATGTACGTGATTCCATTTATATTATGCGTGTGATGTATGGTGGAACACATTCTACTTCTGAATTTTAATTTTCAGTGCTTTAATGTTGCAAGGATCTACAGGTAGTCCTCGGTTTACGCCGCAGTTCCGTTCTTACAAAAGTCGGCGCAAATCAAATCGGCGTAAAAAAAAACCATATTTATAGTGATGAATAGGGTTAGGTTCTACATAAGTGAAAAAGAAGCAAATCATTTTATTTATTAATATTTACTAATACATATATACACCTATCCCCAGATTTACACGGAAGATTGTTTTTTTATAGGCAAAACCGTGTAAATTGAAAACAATGTAATTTATTTAGCGTAATTTTTTTAATAAGATATTTTGAAAAATTAAAATAACAGTTCATTCATAAAATAACAAATATACAGTGCGAACTAGTCAATTGGAATAAATTCAGTATCTCAATTATTGTGCATATTTATAAAAAAATCCGTTTATGACATGATATCCTGCAAAATAAAAATTTCATCCCTAACCTCAACTCCCTTCGAGTGACAGTTTCAACCCCCAAATTTTTAAATAGGAAGTAGGGGCTTGTGATACCTCATTTGAAAGATCTCTTCATGCTCTATTAAAAACTGCTATGGTTTAAAATTTTATTGTGAAAAAAATTGTAAAAATGCTACAAAAAATAATTGTTTATCACTAACCAGTAAATATGAAGTTAAAAAATTCTGATTAGTAAAAACACAATGATGTACACTTTTCTACTGGCGCAAATTTACTGCAGTAATTTACGTGAATACGTAGGAAGTTTTATTGTGCATACAAAACGGGGAATCACCAATATGTATAACCAAGTGAACGGAGTTAAAAAATGATTGTAGAAATATGTACTCATCTGAAATATTCATTTTTACCATTTTATTTTGAATTCGTTATTTTAAAAACCGTGTAAAAGCGAAATCGTGTAAAAAAGTATTGTGTAAATCGGGGGATAGGTGTATTATAAATTTAATTTTTAAAATATATTTTAAGATAAAATATTAAGAAAAACAAATAAAATTTCAAAGTTTCGGATCTCTTACATTTTTTGGAAAAAAGAATTCACAACGTCGCGGCTCAACACTGAAACGAAAATCAGTTTAACATAGAAAGAATCTGTGAATTACCCAATTATGTACACGGCGAAACAGTGAATTCCACAGCGGCGTTATTGTAAATCGGCGTAAATTGAGCCGGCGTAAATCGAGGGCTACCTGTATACATTTTCCCACTCAGTAACAATAATGGACCTTTTCAAAAGAAAGAGACAAAATCATACGCAGTTGCACTGCGCATCGTTGGTGCTATCAAAGTAGTGATTTTATTTCTTTATTATCTGTGTTGGTGAATTATTTTAATTATGTGGCAAAAATCGTTGACATGTTTATTAACTGTAAATGGGGTTTTATTCCACTTGCTTTTTCGTGTGTCTCTTCTTATGTTATGTATACACACTTTTTGCAGTCTCCTGTCTTTAGTGAATGCATGGAATGATGTTGATTTATCAGAACTTTTGGATTTACAAAAGGGCACGCAACACAAATAGACCACTTTTATTATTATTTTTGAATAAATAATTGACAAAATGTCAAGTAAGTTAGTGTCAGATTTTAAAATCACAAACTTCACTTTAAAAAATAAAATATATATAGTGGACCCTGTGATGTCGATAATGAAAATAAAAACAAGAACCTTTAATCACAAAAAATTTTTATATAAAATAATATAAAATTACTCACATAGACGCGTTTCGGAGTAGATGTACTGAAGATGGTGGCATAGCCACCGAAACGCGTCTATGTGAGTAATTTTATATTATTTTATATAAAATTTTTTGTGATTAAAGGTTCTTGTTTTTATTTTCAACTTCACTTTAAGTAAACACCAACGCTGCGCACTGGTCGTTCGCGCAATACGTCACGGTGCGAGAGAGATTTGCAATTTTGAAAAGGTCCATTACGAAAATATAATAAAAATTCAATAAAAATCAGTAATTTAAACAATGAGGATAATATAATTAACCCCTCACGATGTACCAACAGTAAAGAAAATTACAGTTTAGTCAAGGAATTAGAAGATGATAAAATTTATCAAACTACAAAATAATGAAAATAACAAAAGTTGTAGACATTATCAATTTCAATGATTTTTATTATTACCAGATTTCACATTCCGAGCGGTTTTCAAGTTAAAATCAATTTTACCTTCTTAAGACCCGCTAAGATCTTGTAATTGTTTGTTAATGGCTAGTGTGACTTTAAAACAATACCTCATAGAAATTGGACATTAAATTGCGTCAGTTATAATTTTTTTCACGTTTTCCTTTGAAGTTCTGAACGGATATTACACCGAGTTTTAACAGTGGTTACGTGTCCGTAATTCGTTTGGCCATGTCTGTCCCCTACAGAAGGTTTTAACAAAAATTAGTGACTTCCTGTGTCACACCGCTGGTTATTTGAAAAAGAACGATTTGTGAACAAAACACGTATAATTCCGGACACGGCGTAAAATCAACTTCCAGAATTGGGAACACATAAATTACGGGCCATGTGACGCTTTTTGCCTGTTGGCCAAAGAAATTCAGACGACACATAAAATAGGATTTAACGTACACGTTCAATTGAATAGAGGTCATTTGTTAGCAAAAGGCGGAACAGTTCTGCCACACACAACGGAAGGATACACGTTAAGAAAACCCCAATTCGAACTGCATATGCGCATGCATTGTTTACTCATAGAAACACGTGCATTGCTTGTAAAAATCTGTCAGTTTACTTATGGGGCACGATTTATTGATATGCAATTGTGTCTACGTGTTTTATTAGTTGTAAACGCAATAAAGTAAACGTCGAAGCGTAATGGCATTGAATACATAACATTATGTCAATCGCTGGAAACAATGGCATTCCGCTTATTGCCTATTAAATTCGGTCTTAATATTCACAAAATATTTTTATTGCCGCTCGTAAAAACGACCTGTTTATATTTAATAAATAGTTGCCATTTAGCCCGTTAACGATATTGCAACCTTTATTGCAGGTAGCTTATTAAGTAAACAGAATTAATTTAACTGCCAGTTAATGGCGAAGTCCGAGTTTATGTGCCGTTTACGTTCCGTTTTTGCAGAGTAGATACGCTTTTCCTTCGAACGTTCAAAATTTAAAAAGTTGGAATCCGAATGGCGCCCGAGAGATGAAGGTTTTACGAAGAGAATTTGTTGTAGTTCTCTTCATGAATTTTAATGGGATTCAGGCGGAAACGTTCTAAACTCCCGATTATTCAGTGCCATCACTCTTATTTTGATAATTGCAAACTGAATCTGCTTAGAACACCGGCGTCTAACGCGCAAGTCGAGGTTAAGCATTGCTAAATTTAGAATGAATAGCGCCATCTATCGCCTGAGTCAAGTAGACTTGCTGGCCATTAAAATGAACCAAGTTATGCTTTGAAAATCAATCATCAATCATTGACTTAAGTGCATTATTATTATTCCTCAAAGTTGTACTCATCATTATTTTTATTTTAAATGAAACGTTTGCCTTAGTTATCAATGACTTACGTGACAATTTTGTTCCTTTGTATTCCATATCTTCTTTTCTTCTCTGTTTTTGGAATGTTCTTTATCCCTCGTCACATTTTTTATTTTCAATTATAAACTACATTTTTACATTTACAACATTTAATTTACATTTTAACGCAAACATTTTAAAAACATTTCAAAACATTTCAAAACATTTTAAAAACTGATTGAGATATTGTCAATATTATATTATGTGTGCACTTCTTTTTTATTTCCTAAAACTTCTAAATTTTTATTTAAAAAATATTAAGCAAGTTTTCGCTACCATCATCAGTAGGAAATTAAGGCGACTATGATTTTGTTCTATTTTCAGATATGTTGGAATTTATTTATTTATCTTATTAGCTATTTATGTTAATTTAGTCTATTTTATTTAGCAGTTTGCCTTAGTGCCTTATTTTTATTCTTCTAAATCGCCACCTTTATCAACAACTTTACACCAAGTTGACTGAGATCTGATGCGAATAAATTCATAGAGTGTAATAATAATCAGAACAATGTTTTGCGTTGAACATTTTTATACATGTTCGTGATTGAATAATAAATATTTAAATCACCTGGAAAGCAATTTCGACGGAGAAATATAAACAAAACAGCAAACCTTAAAGAGTCCGTAAAATTGAACATTGTTAGTAGTAACATGTTGATGAACGCTTGTATTCTCAGGTTAATGGTTGAGGTGGTTTATTAACCTCCGGCGGAAGTGTGCCATATGATGGTTTTCAAATCGCAAAGTTTCCGTGTTAGGTTGCATTCAATTTATTCAATAACTTGTTTGTAGCATGATCCCATCAAATAGGATGCGTTTCCTGCCTGTTTGTGAGTTTACGTCGACAATAGCTCAGGATGATGGGGCAGAAGTATCCCTCCAAATAAAGAAATCAATAGCATTTGCAGGGCTATTGAAACGGTTTTTTTTTGACGAGCTTTAATCAAAATTATGTTGAGATTTCATAACAAAATAAATTGACTGAAAAATTGTAGATGAGAGTAAAGCAATTTCTCAGTTCCTTGTGCACTTTTAGGTCACTTAAATCCATTTGGAACAGTAGCATTAATCATAAAATCAATTGACAACGTGGAGATTACACAGCCGATTGCCTTAGTTTCAACTGGACGTTAGAAGCAAACGTTTGTGCTTGAAATCGGCCTCAATCTGTCAACTGAAATGATCAAGTGAAATTATGGGGTGTATCACTAAATCGAGTTAAACTCGAAACCAGGATATAGTGGACAAGGGCTAACATGCTCATCAAACCGAAACACTAAAAAAGAACAAGCAAGAAAATTTGTAACATAAAACTTGTAGTTTTTAAATAATGAGAACGTACAAGTTTTATAATTTAATTTTAAGCAAAGAATACCTTTTCAAATTGATTACTAGTTTTTTTGGTAATTCTACAACGATATTAAATATCCAGGAAGTAAAATTAAAATTCAATCATCTTTGTGATTAAATAAAATAATCTTCGCATCTTCTTCCACGCAAAACAATATTGTAATAAATGATAATTGCAACAAAAAGTAATTGCATTGAGTTGTTGCAGCCTGTTGTAACTGAATAAAGCGGAGAGTAAAATAATTTAAAGTCTGTTTTCCTCATTCATTAAAAGTTAATGTACTTCAGCTAATTAGAAAGATAATTAATATCAACAACAAGGAAATACGGGAAAAGTAAGCAAGAGATCTTTTTGCTGCAATCACCGTCCAGTGAATATTATTATTAACCGAAAAACGCATAAATTTAAATCCAGTTATTGAAATTCGTCTAGTTTTTAAGTGGTCGCAGAACTTGGGAAAAACAATTTGAAACCGACTGTGAATAATGCGTAATTGTTTCTCAAAATTTAAAAAATTTAATATCCGAAGCGCAAAAACTTTCATAAGAAAAATCCGTCTCTTTGTATTCAGCTTTAATAAAGTCGCAAGAAATAAAAGGAGTTTTTTTAATAACTGCCTGCGAAAATTTCAACGAAAATTTTCATAAATGAACCGCCGACGCGAATAAACAGAGCGTTATGCAAAATAAATTACTACATTTGTAAATTACTTCGGATTGACTTTATATCTGACGATGGCAAAATTTCCGACTACTTTGAGAAATTAAATTGAAATTCGGTTCGCCAATTTGCTTATTTCGGTACACTTTCAAAGAAAGTTGCCGAATTGAGCTCGAAGACGTTCCTCACGCCGCGCAACTGTTAAATTGATGAACAAGGTTAATCTTTTACATTAAACACCTATTTTAGAGTAACCAGTAACGAATTCTCAAAATAAAAACGCAGACGGAAGTTTATATTGCTTCGTAAACAGTTCTGTTGAGTAATCAATTAAAACCATTCATTCACATTTATAGCCGGTAACGAGTCGGTTGTTTTTAGATCGTTACAGTTGGACGACTCTTCCACAAAATTTGCAGAAAGTCAAAGATTTGTGGAAACGGAATTAGTTGTGTTCAGTTATTTGAAACAAACAGCCACTGGAATTTCATAATTTAAATACGCCCCTGATACTGAACGCGTGCCGTTACTACCTAGCATCTCCGGGACATCTTGTTTCTTCAAAAATATCTTCAGTTGATAAAAAAATTAATAACTTAATACTTAACCAAATTGAGGGTTTTTTTTGGGTGACCATTAACGTTGGAGGACCTTGTATTTCTGCTAAAAAGTTATAATTATGGCTTCACATAAATTTCTAACAATTTGAGCGTTACGAAGCATTCACTTTTCCGTCCTGAAAAGTAAATGTTTCTGGTTTGTTTATGTTATTGAGATTACTTTTGCTTATCTTGTTCAGGCGATAAATGTTATCGTTGCAATACATTGAAAATAAATGTTCCAAGACAATGACTGTTTCAATTGAGATGCCATATTGAATAGTGTGTGGGCAAACTCGACGGACGAGTTGGTCTAAAATCGCAGTCGGTTTACCACAAGGGAATCGTGACCAGCGCCAAATTAATTCAATTTTAAATAATGCATGTTCGCTTGCCCCAGTTAAATTTCACCTAAATGGGTCAGTCACATCAAAAAATAATGTAATAAAATTTTTCGTGCTATTAGTTACAGTGAACGGATAAAACAATTTATTCCAGCATAAATCACAATTTCAAAACGAGCAAAAAATTGTTTTTGTGGGAGAAACAAGTAATACGTTTGACGCGAAAGTGTGCAACGTATAAATTCGAGTTTGAAAAAGATTTGTGATGTAAGGCGTAAAATCCCGAAATTCCTACCCTTGGAATTAAGTTAATCTATCGTTTGATGCTATTTATACGTTCTTGCATGGTAAATTTCCACCAATAACTTTCGAGAAAACGATAGCATTCCAGCCGTGTGAGATCCCAACGCCTCTGTACAAAAGCCCTCTTCTATTGTAAAACCTATTTGTCAAACGATACAATGAGAAACATGAATGGAGATCCCGGACAGTCCCAGGTGACCGGGGTTGCGAGCAACTGGCTTGCACGTTTAGTGGCTATTTACGAAAGGCGTTGGATTGTTAAAAATCTCCAATTTTATTCAGATAAAGTCAATATTTTTAATAAATCAGCCGGTTGTTTTACGAGCTTTGGAAAGCGTTTGAAATTTTTGCATCAAATTGTGAAAGTTTCCTTTGGTAACTCCGTTCCACCGACAGTTTTATTAAAACGGATTTCTTATTGTCGGTATACAGGTAGCCCTCGGTTTACGCCGCAATTTCGTTCTTACAAAAGCCGACGCAAATCGAATCGGCGTAAAAAGAACCCATATTTACAGTGATGTATAGGGTTAGGTTCTACATAAGTGAAAAACAAGCAAATCATTTTATTTATTAATACAATATAATGCAAAATACATATACACCTATCCCCCGATTTACACGGAAGATCGGTTTTTTATAGGCAAAACCGTGTAAATTGAAAACAACGTCATTTATTTAACGTAATTTTTTTAATCAGATATTTTGAAAAATTAAAATAACAGTTCATTTCTAAAATAACAAATATAGAGTGTGAACCAGTCAAATGGAATAAATTCAGTATCTCAATTATTGTGCATATTTATAAAAAATCCCGTTTATGACATGATATCCTGCAAAGTAAAAATTTCATCCTTAACCTCAACTTCCTTCGAGTGACAGTTTCGACCCCCAAATTTTTAAATAGGAAGTAGGGGCTTGTGATACCTCATTTGAAAGATCTGTATATGTATATGTATAACCAAGTGAACGGAGTTTAAAAATGATTGTAGAAATATCTACTCATCTGAAATATTCATTTTTACCATTTTATTTTGAATTCGTTATTTTAAAAACCGTGTAAAAGCGAAAAGTGTGTAAAAAAGTATCGTGTAAATCGGGGGATAGGTGTATTATAAATTTAATTTTTTAAATGTATTTTAAGATAAAATGAAGTGAAATGTTTTCATTAAAAAATATTAACAGAAACAAATAAAATTTCAAAGTTTCGGATCTCTTACATTTTTTGGAAAAAAGAATTCACAACGTCGCTGCTCAACACTGAAACGAAAATCAGTCTAACATAGGAAGAATCGGTGAATTACCCAATTATGTACACGGCGAAACAGTGAGTTGCACAGCGGCGTTATTGTGAATCGGCGTAAATTGAGCCGGCGTAAATCGAGGGCTACCTGTATTTTGTGCCGAAACTAAAATATTGAGCGGTCCCGTTCGTCAGTGAATGGAAGAATGACAGACCTAACAGGTATTTAGCTTGTAAAAGCGAAGAAAATCATTAAATTTACTACACATCCGGTCAAATTATGAACGGCACAAAGGAACTAAACGCACAATTTACTGCTCTTTAGCGATCTGAAAATGTGAGCAGGTATGCAGAAAAATTCGCCTCGATTCAGACGATACGCCGATCCTGTGACTGATATTCCAATTCAAGGTTTCAACGTGCATATTTATAATTAAAATAATTTATGGACGCCTGTCATTGTCAGATGCAAGTATAAAAGGGCCGAGCTCCCAATTACAATGGCAATTTAAGAATCGATATGTCTCCAGACCAACTAAAATTGTCCAGGTAGGATGAAAATCACATTTGTCTGATTGTGATTTATATGGTACGTTATTACGCCCGGCTCGCGTGGACCGGACCAGGCACGGCTTCCATAAATTCGCTGTTTTTTACAGTTTAATAAAACTCCGGTGGTTGGAAAATTCGCCGTAACTTTCATGACTCGTTTAATTAATAAAAAAAAATCGCAGGCCAAAACTACCAGGATTATTCTTTTTACAATAAGTGATTGTTTTTACATAACTGAGTAAGTCTCTGCGTACAACCTTCCGAGGACATCAGCTGATTAAAGAACAAAGGGTGACGTCAGGATTCACGCAGGCATGATCTTCAGACGCGACCACAATTTATGCCTAATTTTTAATTTCGTAGTCACGTTGTATCGCATCTTCTTCGCAATTTCGAAAATAATAACTCACAGTTAGGCTCAACGTAATTGGAACGCATGTCCGGTCCCGGAGGAAAAAATTCTAACCGCAGCCGCACGCAACGACGCACCACACGGTCGGCTGTTGGAGGCATTATTTTCTAATTCCCAACCATAAGCCATCAACGATTTACCTCAAGGCACAGATAATTGCTGGCAATTTTTCGTTTACAATGTTACGGGGGTTCTTGTTTTTACTCGAGTTTATTACGAGCGGACGTTTATCGTCATTTACCACATGTTTCCACCGATTATTTTTACATTATCTCGAGATTTTTTCCCCTCGATAATAACTTCCTAGGTTCAAATGCCTACATTAGTAACGTCAATATAATTATAACTACCAGATAGACTTTCAAAATTCACTGTTTAATAAAAAACACCATAAAGAAATTGTTAAGCTCTTCCTTAATTGGAAAGGGCTGATAAATTATAAAATTGTTGACACATTTTAAATTAAATTGGTAAAGATTTTTAAATTCATAAATTCATATTTCAAAGTTCAAAATAAATAGATTTTTTCAAAATTCATATTCTGATAAATAATACATCAAATTTTTAGCCATAAAAGACCCTTAATTCTAAACCGTTGATAAATTATAAAATTATTAAAGTATTTTTAATTAAAACTTTTCAAAATAAATGTTAAAGATTTCTAAATTCATAAATTTATATCTCGAAGTTCAAAATAGACAGACTTTTCACAATTTATTTTTTAATAGAGAACTTTTCAAAGAAAATTTTAAGCCCTCAAGCATCGCTTAATTCAAAAGGGTTGATAAATTATAAAATTGTTAAAATATTTTCAACTAAAACTCTTCAAAATAAGTGTTACATTTCTAAATTCAAAAAAATATATATGGAAGTTCAAAATAGACAGACTTTTCACAATTTATTTTTTAATAGAGGACCTTTTTAAAGAAAATTTTAAGCCCTCAAGCATCCCTTAATTCGAAGTGGTTGAGAAATTATAAAGTTGTTAAATTATTTTTAAGTAAAACTTCAAAATAAATGTTAAAGATTTCTAAATTCAAAAATTTATATCTCGAAGTTCAAAATAGACAGACTTTTCACAATTAATTTTTTAATAGAGGACTTTTCAACGAACATTTGAAGCCCTCAAGCATCGCTTAATTCAAAAGGGTTGATAAATTATAAAATTGTTAAAATATTTTCAACTAAAACTCTTCAAAATAAATGTTACATTTCTAAATTCAAAAAAATATATATGGAAGTTCAAAATAGACAGATTTTTCACAATTTATTTTTTAATAAAGGACTTTTTAAAGAAAATTTTAAGCCCTCAAGCATCCCTTAATTCGAAAGGGTTGATAAATTATAAAATTGTAAAAATATTCTGAATTAAAAATCTCATTACCAGAGGTTCAGAATAAACTGTTCAAGTAACTCTCTAATATTGTCCTCCCAAAGGATCAAAGGTAGTAATTATAAACAGGTTTTACTGTAGTTTCAAGAACCATCTTTCAAAATTTTTTTGAAACAATTTTATGATCAGAACGGTCTTCAACCGTAAATAAAGTTCTTTTTCCAATGGAGGTAAGTGTACCTATCATAAGGATTATTATGTTGTTTTAATTGGTTTGCTGTATCGTAATAATTTGGACCCGAACGTAATATTTTAAGCGTTTAGATCGTTAGCGGTCGAGAAAAAACTAGATGTAAAGTACTCTTTAATGGTCTCTTCCTTCGAAAATAAAATTAAAAAATCTTAGCGAATTCCGCAGGTTTTGCTTCATTATTTGAAGGAAAAGCTCTTATTTATGGCGCTAGAAATGCAATTTAAGAGGCGCGTTTCCACGTTGGCGGTCTGCATTTGCATAATTCACACCGAGACAAGACAAATTCCTCAGAGTTTTCATTATAATCCCATCCCAGCTAAGGTTTTCCACGGGAAGCTTAATGGAGTCCGCGAGATGTTTACGGTTTCCGTCAGTTTTTATCCCTTTCCGAGTGCAAGAAGTAACATACATAAATATTTCCCGGGCACTGTTATGCAGTCCAGAATTTAAATTCTTCCCCCGGAATGAGTCGGTGATTCACAAGTTTATGACAAGTTTTGCAGGTGTCAAAGTACAGATGTGGTACGAAGTTACGAGAATTATTGCAAGTGAAACACAATTTTACTTTCATTTTATTAGGACGTCGTGTTCGTATGATTTATTGTATGAGGCACGTGCAGCTCGTGTATCTAAAATTCATTATTTCATTCTTTCAGTTTCCTTTCTTTCGCACAATTTTTTCCGACGGTTCGCATGGGAAGTTGTCTTAGAAAACAGGTCACAGATAAGAAAATTGTTCTCAAATTTGAGGGAACGCTTAATAAAAGAACAGGGCAAAACTTTTCGCAATTAACTTAATTTTCTTTCGGAAGTGATCTTTTTCCGTCGAAAAATTCAGTTAGAGCTGAATTTACCCGCGTCACGACACGACACAATCGCATGGGATTGTTGTGCGAACCCAATTATTTCAGCCTTTCGAACTTCGGTAATTATTTAAAATGAGCAATGAGTCGGAAATTCAGCCGATATTTTCAGCCAGTTTTTTATACCCAGGGCAACTTTCGGTGGTCTACATCTTTTCCCACTTTGCTTATCTAATCTAATTTGGTCAATTATTCAAGTTCGCTCCACTAATGTTTTAATTTTTATGAAATTGGTTCCATTTGTCATGATAACATAATGTGATTTTTATTCTAATCTGTACATATTTTTATTTAAATGAAATAAGGGGAATTATTTATGACGCACTCAACAACTAGGAAGTCTTGTCAAAACATACTCACTTCATTATTTATCAACTATCATTGACGAATCATTTATGGAACGGTTCTAAATTTAAGTTTAATATAAACATTTCATGCGCGCTGGATGCAATGGGAAAGTTTTCATTTATCAAGTGAACTTAATGTTGAAAATACAGAAAAAAATGTGTACAGTTTGTGGAAAAATAAACATTTTTTAAGAGGTAGCAGCATAATCAGGCGGTTTATTAGAGGACACTTAACCAAAGTGTACCAAGAATAAATAATTAAAACCCACATTCACAGTTGGTCCCATCAGAATGTGGGCTTTTATCGTGTTACACTGATATGTTTTATTCCTGATTTTACAGCTATTTACAAATTACAATTTCCTCTTGAAAAATCTATTACTGTTATACTCTGACCTCCAAAAATTTCCACTAAAGAAACATCAAATTTCAATTTGGTTAATGTATTATTATTGGGCAAAATTTAAGTGGATTTGTTGGAAAATATTTGCGATTTTATGAGTCGTGAATTACGATAGGAAATGGCATGTACCGGAAAGACCAAGATTTTCCCATTGAAACATTGAGCGAAACTTGGGTTTATGTTGATGTTTATGAGAGTCATATATCAAGATTTGAGTAACATTAGTGAGCAGTAACAAACAATACGAAACGAATTGATTATAAAACGGTACGTTTAATTTATTATCACCGGTTATTATCTACATAAGAAATATTTTTTGTTCCCAAAGAACGAATGTAAAATTAATTACATTAATCGGCGTACATAATTTTTTCGTTTATGTTTGATTATTACTTTAATTTTTATCTCAAAAAACTCGTTATGTAATTTTTTACTGAATTCAGCCTTGTTTGAAAAAACTATTTGATGTCCTGTTATAATAAAATTCACGATTATAACATTAAAAGCCCATAAGGTTGGAATGTTTCATGAATATCACTGTCAAAATTTCAACTCAACTTATTAATAAGTTAAAACATCAACAAATGAATTTATTAGTTGTACTATTATTCATTCACGACTGGCACTTGGGGGAATAATTATTTATTATGCTTACGTTTATTTTTTAATTCAAATGAATTTACAACAATAAAAAAATCTCTTCAAATAATAATTAAATCATTTGGGGCAAAATTTTTCACAGTTGTGTTTCAAAAGTGCTGTATTTCGATAGGGGGGAGACACCATTTTCAGCCACTTTAAGCAAATTGGTAATTAAAAAAATTTAAAATGACTGAGAATAGCCTAAAAATGGTGTAGTGGCTGAAAGTGGTGTCTCTACCCTATTTATTTTATTTGATAACAATATTTGAAATTGTGTTATGGCAATAAATTAAACGCATTGTTATGAGGTAAAATAAGACATTCAGACTAGGATGCAAGTAAGTTTAGTTTGTGATGAAATAAAAAGGAAACTTTTAAGTGCGGGTAGATTTATTTTTGTATGTAAAATTTTGTTAGTTCGGTGTCTTATTATAACTTTTTAAGTGTTACATTGCAAATAATAACGATTAAATCATTTGGGGCGAAAATTTTCACAGTTGTGTTTCAAAAGTGCTGTATTTCGATAGGGGGGAGACACCATTTTCTGCCACTTTAAGCAAATTGGTAATTAAAAAAATTAAAAATGACTAAAAATAGCCTAAAAATGGTGTAGTGGCTGAAAGTTGTGTCTCGACCCTATTTATTTTTATTTGATAACAATATTTGAAATTGTGTTATGGCAATAAATTAAAATAAGACATTCAGACTAGGATGCAAGTAAGTTTAGTTTGTGATGAAATAAAAAGGAAACTTTTAAGTGCGGGTAGATTTATTTTTGTATGTAAAGTTTTGTTAGTTCGGTGTCTTATTATAACTTTTTAAGTGTTACATTGCAAATTTATGATAATAGCCATGTTTGTTGGCGCGTTCAGCGTTGTAAGTCCATAAAAATATCTATAAATTCGATTTATACATTCATACTCCAGGTATGAGATAAAATATTCGAAATTTAAGCCTATAGGGAATTTTCTGGTATATCCCATATACATGCAAATGCAATTCAACTTGTGAGACCGAAAATGGGAATAACTTACCTACTCCTCAATCGGCATCATCTAATATTAATAAAGGCGGCATCGGCATCTCTGTATAGGGAACGCGCCTGCAGTGGTTTCGTTCTGAGTGATATTTACCAAAATTGATGTCTCCTCATATTTACGCGTGTACGCCGTTTTAAAGCGCGAGTCGCCCCCGCGTTCGTTTTATTGCGGATAATTTATATGCAACAAAGGAAACCGCGCTCCGGTAAAAATAAACCCCAACAAATGCCAAACAGAGTAGGTAAATACCGGAACTGGCGGGCTCGGAAACAACAGTTTTCTTTCGGCCATGCCACCAGGACTGCACCGCAATCATCCACAAGGGCCCTCCTGGGACCATATTGTCTACGTATGTTTGAAATAAACTCAGATTGCGGCGGAAACATTGGATCAATAGTTTTTTTTTCACACCGTTATGTCGCTTTACGACCGTTCGAGTGTCTGTTTATGTTTACACGAATTCCCGGAAAAAAATTTCGTAGGAGGTAATTAGCGAATTCGTGACGGTTTTACAAGTGGCGGGCACATTTAATGGAACCGTGGAGAAGGCGTTCCGAAACATTTCCGCTAAGTGTGGCGCTACGATGTCGTAAAAGGCTAATAGGCATAGCTCTCCCCACACCTACGGATTACCGGAAGAAATATTGTCTCAAATACGATTGTTTTTTGTTGCTTTTTATATTTTCTTCGGCCTTATTTGGCGGAGTATTCCCACTGCGGACCGTATGCCGCAGCATATTCTCAACCGGTATTGTATTTTTTTTTATCGAACCGGAAATATTCCTGAAATATTAAAACCACTTTCTTTGAAGATACAAATTGGCTTCGAAAGTAATTTTAACATAATCATTCACGATGACCAATCCGGCGCAGTCTGTTTTTATTTCTGTTGTATGTTATTTTCAGAACGATTCTAATCAAACAGAAAAATGTTGAACATTTTATTGTAAATTCAAGTACAGTAGGAGTCGCGATTTAGTGAACTAATTCCGGCCAAGCCAGTTTACTCTTTTGCGGTGTTCACCTTTTTGAGGTTCTTGGGTAGATGACTTACATATTGTGAGAAACAACTTTTATTTTAGATAAATCAACAAAATTCTGTATGTACAGTCAAATTCCTCTATAATGATTTCTTCTCTATAGTGACGTTTTCGTCAGGAACGTGCATTTTTGCACGTTTTGCATATAAGAATGCCCTTCTATTGTGTTGTTAAGCCTCTGTCTTATATAGTGATTTTTCTTTAAGAAAGGTTTACCAAAATTCTGGGGGAACGGAATTTTCGGCAATAAAAAATATAATGGATGTATTGAACATCTGGTTTTTTCCCCAAATTTCGACTACCTGAAAAATCCTTAGAAGAATTTCTTGCAAACTGCTTAATTATGGGAATTTCCATTTTTAAAAGTACTGCTGTACTTTGTACTTTGGACAGATTTTTTTAATAATAAGTACATGTAATGTTAGTATTCAATTACATATGATGAAAAACTGTATTTTCTATTAATAGCTTAATTTTTTGTTTGATTTGAATATCGATTGGTTTGTAAAGTGACTGCCAAAACTGTAAAATTATACGTGAATTCTATATAATAAGGTGACCAACTATTTTTTATACAAAAGGAGTACAAATAAATTTTCATTGGATATGGTGATTCGGTTTGAATAAAAACACTAAGTCTTCTCCATTCAACTATATGTTTTTTAAATAATTTCAAAATTCATTAGTTCAAAAAATTATATGTATAAACACGTTAAAACAAACACACTGCAAGTTGCATGTTTTCACCTAGGCAAACCGACTCTTAAGATTCAACCCTTGTTATAATCATTTGAAAACAAGAAAATGAAAAATTTCATCACCCAAGAATAGAAGTGATTATTTTTCTTTGAAATCCTTTTTATTTCAATCATTAACAGTTTTTAAATAAACACGTTAAAACAAACATTGCAATTTGCATGGTTTGACCTAGGAAAACCGACTCTTAAGATTCAACGCTTGTTGTAATCATTTGAAAACAAAATTTTTTATCTGAGCATACTTTATGAAAATGTGGATTTTAACATAAGTCAAAAAAAAATAAATACCTGGTGAAAATGTGCACTGCAATTTGCATGGTTTTACCTAGGAAAACCGACTCTTAAGATTCAACGCTTGTTGTAATCATTTGAAAACAAGAAAATGGAAAAAAAATTTACCTTAGCATACTTTAAAGACCTTGTTTTTCCTGAAAGATTCAAATTTTGTGTAACTCTCTTCAAAACTATCACTTTTTTCTTCTTTATTCCACACACTGTAGACTTTGCTATTCCATACCTTTTAGCAAGCACTCTATCACTATCGAATAGTTCAATCGAACGGGTGTTCACTAAATCGCGACTCTACTGTATTTACTTTTTAATTTGTATTAATCATCAATATGTTGTCATAAAAACGATTCGATTTGAAATAATTGATATGATTACATGTAATTTATGGTCGAGCGGAATTACATTAATAAAGATAACGATTACATAAAAATTCGGCTTCCAGTCTTATAACTGTAATCTAATTTAATCGCTTTAAGTGGAAATCTCTGGCAGTGTTTCTTAAGTAGGTCTTTATTTAATTGTTCGCACTACACGATACAAGCTACCTACGTTTTAAAGTCGATTTTAATATTTTTTAAATGGTCTAGCGACTTAACATAAATGCCCAAGTAATGACTGGCAATGTATTATAATAATAATACTGGAGCAGATATTGAAAAACAGTTATGCGTGATTTAAATGCAAATTAAAAAACAACGTGGCAAAGGATTGAAATAAATGGAGCAGTTTTAAAATTCGAATATGTTAATGTAATTGGAGTAACTGAATTATCGAGTCCAGTTTTAATTTTAATTTCAAACAAATTATGATAAAAAATTCAGGTCATGCATTGATGTTCTAAAATCTAATGATTTTTAATGCGATGGGGATATTTAAAATAATCGTTTAATTACAGTTCAGTCTAGACACATTATAATGTATTGGTTTTTGATCATACAAAAACAGGGTAATAACTAGCATTTTCGAGGATACGTGTAATTTAACACATTATTCAGGTTTGCGTATTTATTATGCATTTTTGACAGACACTCAATGTATTCAAATTGCACGTAATGAGCCGAATATTTCGGCGGTTTTATTTTAAACGGTCAGCGCCGACAATTTCTGAAAATTCTTCGACTTTGTACAATTTACATATGCGCGCCGAGAAAAAGCCACTTTGAAAAAAATAATAGAAGACGTGTGTTAATAATCTTTTTATTAGTTCGGGATGTAGTGAAGACATGTTCTCTATATTACTATAGATGACTCGTCGATTTTATATTAAATAAGAATAAAACGACTGTCTGAAGGTGTTCTACATGTGGCATTCCACTTAATTTGGAAATAGTTGACCTCCAAGTTATTTTCGAATGAGGGAATTTTTTATTGTCGTCAAAAAAGTCAAAGTAACGTCCAAATACGGCGTTATAAAAACGATTTTTTTTAGTCTTGAACCAATTAAAATAATCACGGGCACTTTTGGATTTTACTGTACCGTAAAACGCCAGAACTAAAATAGTAAGAGGTCAGTAATTGTGTCCTCAGGCTAAGCAATATATGCAGGTAGTCTACTATTTTATAGATCAAATGGGGGTCGTTAATTGTAGATTGTATTCATGGTCGTAGTCGATACCGCGACGTTGCTAACAGATGTACGATTAAAACGCTTATTGCGCGCTACTGAAAGCAATTATTAAATTCTAATCAACTAAAGCAGTCATTATAATAATTATCCCGCCTGCCCTTTTATCAATACTCGCTTTTTAACTTTTAAGAAGCATTCCATAACGCACCTTAAGAAACTTTAAGAAAATTTTTTATTATCGCGCGTTTCCGACCAATTTGATGCCGTCCCGTTTTACGGCTTAATAATTACGGTTTTATTTTTTAAATTTACGATCTCAATTCATGGACTGCCTAAGAGAAAATTAATGGCCGCACCGCAATAAGAATCCTTCCTGATGAAGTTATTTCCACTTTCAGCGAATTTTTTCGCTTTTAATTAACAAGTTTTTTGCTCGCGATTTCTGCAACATCATTATCGCAGAGTTATTAAAATTCGAGCCATGGAATTGTTCCGTTATTATCGTGTACTAATTCGTGGCAATTTCATAAGTACCAAATTTAATTAATTAATACCGAAATATGATTAATGGTTTTAACTTGACATTTTTTTTTCTGTTCAAGTCGACCTTAATTTCTAGAATAAACAACGCACGACACTTAAATTCGCGCTACCACATTTCGATACAGCGTTTCGAAATCGCTTCCAGAGGCGTGTTGTGTAAGCAAACTTCGAAATTTAGTCGCTATAAACATGCCTGAAAAAATAATTGCTTTTTTGAGTTTCCCTTAAATCAACACAGACGTTTCGTTGTCGTTAATCCGTACAACGAAACTTTCTCTCTTAAAAATTACATGTAGGGTAGAGACACCATACTCAACCTTTGCTCCACTTTGTTACAAACTCATTGAAACATTAAATAAAAACTCACATGTAAACACAAATAAAATACGGAATAAAATGTAAAACACGTCTGGTCATTCCCTTTGTAAAAAAAGGTGACGTTTCTATTTATTTTATTTGCCCGTGGCAACAGTAAAACATGGCCAGCTACAACGTCCGTGCTCAGTCAAGCAGCCGCCGTGGCTGCATAAGACCGTTTAGGTAACAACTTTTAGCCACTTTACTTGTAAATTTAAGGTAACAATTATTTTATTTGGCGCTGAACTAGAAGAGATGTCATTTGGTTAAGATACAGAAATTTATTTTTTAACCGAATTCTAGAGTTGAAAGTTTTTGTTGCAACTGATAACAGTAAAATAAGAAATTTACTGTATCATAACTAAAAAATATTAAGACTCAATTCAAGTTATAAACAAATAAATGTGGTTTACAATTATTCCTAGTCATTTGTTAATTTTTTCAATTAAAAATTTGCTTAAATTGTTCAAAAGTGGCTTCTTTTCCCTACCAATTATTTATATTTGCTTATCTTGGGTCTACATTAAAATGTTGAATATTTTTTTAATTCAAAAGAATCTTAAAACAAGTTGATTTGGAGTTATTGCTGCAAAAGCTCAACTAAAGTTTTTCGCCGATTGAAAGCTTCATTTAATAAAAAATGTTATTTATAATGTTTTTAATTTGCAGTCGTCCAACGTTCTAAAAACTAAATATTTCATTGAATTATCTCCCCGAGGATGGAAACTTTTTAATCATATTTTTATTGAACCGTTGCAAAAAAGAAAATTTCTGTTTTATAACTCCTGAAATAAGTTCGTGCGATAAAGAGAAAAATGTCTTTTAGAAGGCAATGTCGTCGCTCATGAAACTAAGGTTCAAGTTCATTTACTCTGTTGATTTTCTTTTTACTTCCAAGAATATACTTTTTCCTGAAAAGTAAAGTTAGTCGAGTGACGAATATCCATCTTTTTCAAACTTTTCAAATTGTTTGCTGGTTCCAGTTTTAATTCTTTCGTGGTTTTGACATTAATTTTTCAATTATTAAAACATAAGAGCCAATATTTTGCATTTGAGATTAAAAATTTACTCTTCAAGATAACTGGAAGTAACAGAATTTCTTATTTTACTGTTACCAGTTGGAACAAAAACTTTCAACTCCTAGAAGGTGGTTAAAAACTAAATTTGTGTTAAATTGAGGAAGACGACGTTTTTTTCGATTTCCTGACGTTTTTTCAGAAAAACTCAACCGCTTAGAACATTAATAATAATTTACGGTTATGAGTGGGCAAGTAAATTCTAAAGGAGTAGCTTCTAATAGATTCAATAATGAGACATGAACATCTATTACGGAACAAAAGAAATCCTACATTACCTACCGTGTTGAGCTCACCGTAACACAACGGCTATAATTACAGAAGGTAGCTACGACAATTTACAGCCGACCTCCTGTTTTTCTCTAATGATATGATTTAAAAGAAGAGCCCCTAGAGATTGTTTAAACCGTAAAAAGATGCCGACAAATCCGTCCGGAATATACGTTACCGGAGCCACTAGCCCATGTAATGGAATAATGTTTTGTACATATTTTTGAAACTTAAGAACATCGTTTTCAGGTAATTACATTTTCCATTAATTTTTTTCGTTTTAATTAAGCCTGAAAAAGTTGATTGTTTCATGCGATTATTTATCCTCATAATATTTTCCTTCCATGATGTGGTGGGTTGGCGTTCATTCCGCACAATCGATACAGAAATACATCTACTATCATGTTTACGCAGACCACTCTCGCAATTTCAATAGAGTGCCCATTCGCCCATTTATGAAAAGTAAAAAAGTGAATAGGATATGGAAATGATCCGACGTTGTTTACAAAATTTCTGTTAATTCCTCGGTGAAATCAATAGAGCTCTTTATGAAACTGTAGCTACTTACCCCCGGCTTATTGTGATTCAAATGAATATTAAAGTTCAGCAGTACCCACTCAAATTTAAAAATTCATCTCCGCAATTCACCCTTTTCGAAATAAATTAATCCGCTTCTTGATAGCCAACTGAATCTTTAAAATATTCATAACTTTACAGCGAAACTTCCACAGAAAACGAAAATTCCAATAACCGTAAAAAAGAGTGGCCGCAAAAAACCTTGACGCATTACGATTGCGGCCGAATTTATATTTTACAATGAAATTGAATTAGCTAATCTGCTGCTCGCGCAAAAGCGAAAACGAAAACTCATTTAATGTATTTAATTGTATTCCGGATTTCTTTTTCATGATGCAACAACGAAAATTAACCAGATGCATATAAAAACGTGACTTGGAAATAATTATGTGAACCGAGAGATTTTTTCTTGAAGACCTTTATCTTTTGTCATTTGAAAAAAAGCAAGTTCGTTCTGAAAGAGTAGAGCTACTTAACAGTAACCGAGACTGCTAATTACCTTTTTATGTCGGAGACTATTCTTTATTTCAAGCAAAACTTTTTGTACTTGCAAAAAATACACACAGAGGAGACTGCACCACCCACAGCGCCGGAAAAGAATGAGACGCTTATTTAGCGAGGCACAAAAAACTCAAATATCAGAACGTTTATAACTTGTGATTTTTTTCAGACCAATAAGGCTTATAAATCGCAATCGTATAAATAATTTCGCATATTTTCTTGTTGCGCATGTTATGGTCAAAAAACTTTTTAATGCGCACCTTTCCGAATAATGAATTTTTGATGGAAGTTAAATTTATTACATCCTTTCGTAATTTACTTGAAAAAATTACACACTCGCTGAATGAGCGTAATTATGTTATAAAAGAAAAAATTAAGATGTCAAGTGAAAGTTTTATTTGAGGCCCCATAAAAATTCTTATGGGGGTCGTATATCAAGCCTCGTTAGAAGGAATAACACTTACAACCGCCCGTAAGTTCTTATCGCATAAAAATACCAGGAAAACTGTTAATTAAGGTACGCAATCATTAGCAATTAGTATTACAAAACGGAAACATAAACTAGGAGGTTTACACCCCTTCCGCGAGGCTTGTCGAAAATGAAAATAACTTTAGTATTTGAGCAATGCGAGTAGGCTTGTAAAAAATGCCGTTGCTGAAAATTCCCCAAAAAAATTAGTTATTAATCGAAAACATAAGTAGGTAGATAGAACAACACAAGCTCTATAATTATGTGGGCCTTATTTAATTAATAATAGAGAGCACTCTCTAGTCTCGTGTGATTAAGCATAAATTAATCTGTGGTCGATCTCAGCTTGTGATCTAGTTAGGTTCTCAGTTGGTTCCATTGGTCGGCAGAAGTGGCTCTTATCCATTGTAACAGGTCCACCTGATACTGTGCAGGCAGTTCGCTCAGGGGCAGCCCTCCAGGAAGTCACCGTCGTGTTCCGGCATGAGTGCCTCGTAATCCTACTAATTACTTATTTAATACCAACCACAGTGCGGATGTCAGTTACAGAAGGGTTTTAATAATCTATTGCAACACTGAAATTTAATATTTTACTCTCAAAGTGAGGAATGCCTTTGCCTTTTGTTTTCAAACGTCATTTCCCAAGGCAAAATGAGTATTCTTAGATTTGCAGGAAACAAATAATAGTATCTCCATCTCCCAATGAACAAAACTGATTTAAATTGTTTGCGTTCAACGTTACATCAAATCAAAAAGTTATTTCAATTTTGATCTAAGTTTTCTCTTCTCTTTCATCCATTATCTACATTGCTGGAAGGTTAAACAGATAGTGCAAAGGTAGCAAAGATATTTTTGCCTATCTAATTTCTTTCAAGTTGGAATTAGAAACTTTTAAGGTTTGTAAATATGGCGAAAAGGTAAAAACCTTTCTAGATTTTTCTGCTGGTGTTTCGATGCTAATTAAAATTTTTCTAACCACACAGAAAAAAGATTTCCACATCCACAGTTATAAACCAAAATTACAAAAATGCTGTTGGTGTAAGTTATGTCTGAAACCTTGCAATTAATTTTCTTCATCACAAGATACTATACTTATATGAATTTAAATTTAAAATGAAGTTGGAACATGTTTTGTGATTGCTGCACATTTTTTTCTTTGGAAGTGTCTAAAATTACAATAAAATAATTTATTGCAAACTTGAGACTATATAAAAGCCAAAGTTAAACCAATATCACTTTATTTCTCAAAAATCTAATTACATTACAAATAAAATTGAAATTGCCATTACATACAAATTTAAAATGTCAATTACTCCAATGAAATTATTCATTAAATGGCACTAACAATAAATCTTTATTACAAAATCATTGGTTCCATACTTATAGATTTAAATGGTTCTGTGGAGTATACACTATCCTTTCGAACCTTAGTATAACATGGTGGTTGGTTGGTTATCCATTTTATTTACTGAAAACGCTTGATACGTTTCCAAACCTGCATTAAATTTTATGAATAATTTCAGAAGTTTTTTTTAAAATAATGAATTTAAAATTGTTCTCAGTGTTTTTATTTTCTCTTACATAATCAAAGAGTTTTTTCTGGAAATCAGTCCACCGAAATCTTGCAGTAAATGGGCAACAGTTCTTATTGTTTGAGCAATTATAGGTATTTTCTGCAACTTTTCTTTTAAGAATTTTTTTATTTCTGATTTTGTTAAAACACTGGATTTCTTAGAGAGTTTAATAAAAGCTGCCAAACTTACAAACTTTTAGTCGATATTTTTCTTCATCGATAATGTAATTGTGTGGAGTTCATGCAGACTCGATTTTTGTTCAAAATATATCAGCAAACTTCTTTTTTACAATATGTTGCAGAAACAGCTATTTCCTATTTTGAAAACATTTTTCAACATGCACAGTTAATTTAAATTAATTGTTGGTCTTGAAGCGACCATGATGTTGCATATGCTGTAGTCGAGATCCGAGGACACTGCACTGAATGGAGTGCCCTTGTTACCGAGTTGGTTTTCACTTTTCATTAAACCCATTCAGTTTCGTAGAGCCACATTTAAATTTGAAATTAAGCATACTCCAGCATTATCTGCTTTACACGATTTAACACTTAAAACAAGTCCTTGTGTCATAGATAGCAATGGGGAAAAAATTGCTGCGGAGGTCCCTCTTGGCATTACACAAACTTTGACCTTCCGCTTCATTGGTTCCCAATTTAGAAACGGTTTTTGTGATATTTATCGTGTAATGATAATTTGATTAATAGACTGACATATCGGTACATACGGAATCGTCCTTGAAATATTTGCGAATGTAATGTTAAAAATTAAATTAAAATAAATCTCATTCGTTATTTATTTGCGCCGATTATATTTCAAATTTTTGATATATTTACGGTGCACGAGTGATCAATATTTATTTTTATTAAATTATGAAGTATTTATCGATGTGATGAGTTATTGCAAATCCGATTTAATTTAATAATCCGAAAATGAATTATTAAAAATTTAAATCCGGTAAAGTTGTTTTTGCAAGTTTTTTAATGAAGCGAGTTAAGTAAACTTTAAGCCCACTTTAAATCCAAAGTTTATTAAAAGATTGTTAAATTGCCGACCGCCTACGATACACATAAAATGTAAAGTTTTCGCCCAAAGAATGTAACAATTTAAACTTTTAACAAATTAATAAAAATAGACTGTTTTGATCCTGGAACGTTAAAAATGAACAAAGTTCAGCGCACTTGAGGAAAAAATAAAAAGAACTTAATACCTTTATTGGATTTCAAAATTAGGCTGTTGATAAGCCGCTTAAGATTAATCAATACAATTATTTCGTTGCTTACAAATTGGTCGTTAAAGACCCAATAGTGGCACGTGTTGCGCCGATAATTGCAGTAAATTTGCCATTAAATGCATATTTTGCATCGCAATAATTTATTTGCACAAGAAGTATTTAATAATTACCGTAACAATAATTGATCACAATACGTATTCATAGTCAACCTACACACATCCACGTTCAACGTTCCCTGACATTTCACAGGCAGACAAAGGCCACTTTCATCACGATACTGTATTCATTTTGTCGTAAAAATTCAAACGCATTAACTTTATAAAACTTAATTATACATCTTCATTGTATAATTACAATAAGGCTCGTTGCAGGAACGACAGCGTTCAATTTAGAAAAATTCGAATACGGCCCTGTTGAATCACGAATCATAAAGCCGATAATTAACCCACAGTTTTTTTTATTATTTTATAAAACTGAATTCGTGACATTTTCTCAATCGCCGTAAATTGTTTACAACTCGTTTGAAAACTTATTCATTTAATATTTTCCTAGTTAATTCGTTGGATCTGTCGCCCACAGATGGCTCGAACGGTTAAAACCGTTCGAGCATAACTTCTTCACGTGTACCTGCTACCGCCAGAAATCTGGATCTATCCGACGTTAGGTGAAGGATTTATCTAACTTTATAGCGAGATTAAGAAGATTTAAGGCAGCCTTTTTAAAGAGAGTATCACTTTCAAACTGGGGATTTTTTTCTTATTAAAACTTGGATCGGTTTAAGTCGGTGTTAGTGTTTGATTCTAGTTATAAACAAATCCCCGTTCGGTTGTCACCAGAAATACATATAGCTAATTAAAGAGAGATTAAGATTTCGTTTGATAAAATTCACGCTTGTTTTAACAATATTTCGTGAAGTTTCAGACTCTAAGCCGAGCGTTTTTGCCGTGAAATTTCAACGGAGGAGGTCGGTATCAGCGGAGGAAGAAGGAGCGCCATCCGACGCGATTAGATTTGCTCAAAGTAATTTTAATAATTGTTTTCATGCACCGGAAAGTGCGCGGTTAAAAACCGTGAGTGCAATAAATGTAAGAAAGAAATATGTTCATAAAAATTACAGCTTGCACACACAAAGTGGCAATGTTCGACGTAAAATTTTAAACCGTGCCAAATTGCATGTGCAAACTTGCTTTTAACGCATCGTGAAAATTAGAACGCATACTCGGACGACGTGTTAACTTGAGAACAGAAATTATGAGAGGTATGATTTTATTTATGGAACAATTTTTAGAAGAATATAATCTCAAATTTGTTAATTTAGTCTGTTGGCACTTAGTGGCTTTCTTTTGATTTAAACAGGTAAGAATAATAATTTTTAATAAAATTAACTTTAAGTTAGATTTTAGAAATTAATAAAAATAATAACCCTTTGAAACCTGTTGAATATGCCATTTGCCATGAACTATGAAGAGGTTATGCATTTGTAGAGATTGTATTCTAAAATTAAAACTGTGTCTACTGTAATCGACCAGGAAAGTTGCAGAAAATACCCAAAATTGCTCAACCTGCAACCAACAAGGACTGTTGCCCATTGATTGCAAAACCATCAATTTGTAATTGTAATTTTTTAAATTTATATGTAATGGCAATTTCACTGGGACTAGATTTTTGAGAAATAGTGCAATAATGAAATGATGAAAAATTGTTTGGTTTAGTTTTGGTCTTTGGATAGCACAAAATTTGAAATAAATTATTTTGTGATCACTAGAATTTGTAATGCAAGGAATAATTAGGTATTATAAATCTTGTGAAATTTGTTTTTAATTTTAGACACTTCCAAAAAAAATGTGCAGCAAACCCAAAACATATTCCAACTTAACCAAAGTAAATTTATTTTCTAAACCATTTTAATTTTCACAATTACCATTTAAGAACATTAATTGTAAGTTTTTAGTCATAATTTACATCAACAACATTTTTGTTGTTATGTTATACGGTGAAACTTGCTAAAATATAAATCAAGATGTTTTTGTATTAACAGAAGTAATAAAATCTATCGAGAACCAAATTTCCCATCTCTTCCCTTTTCATTCTTCTTCTGTACAAAGCTTGTTTAACTCCTTCTTGCCACCTTTTCCTCAGTCTGCCTCTTATTTATTTTCTGGAACACCGTTTTTGTTAATCTTGTCTCGTCCATCCGTTTTACATGTTCAAACCATGTTACTATTCCTTCTTCTATTTTATTATTTATTGGTTTCACTGTGTGTAATATTTTTTAATTTACCCATTTTCGTTTTATTTTCTCGATGACTTCTAGTTTTCTTTTGTGTTTTTCTGTCGATGTCCAGGTTTCTGAAACGTATATAAAATATATAAAATAAAAATCAAATTTATGTAACGAAAATGAAAAATAAAATGTCGAGCCTATCTTGGTTACATTTGTAACTTTTCTAAAAGACCGTTATCGGTCACAATCCGTTCATCAATAATATGTTAATAACCCACTATTTCCGCCTAGTTCTAGCGGTTTCACATATCTTATCCATCGACGATAACCTATCAGTAATAAAATAGTTTAGTTCGCGTTTTAATTACATTGAAATACATAATAAGTAAAGCTTGAATCCATTCACCTGCTGCGACAGTTTGAAGATCATAAAATTCTGTACCATTTATTATCACAGTTAAATGAATTGAAAAGGGCCGGAAATTGTCTTCTACTTAAAAAATGTTGAATGAACGTAAAGCAGTAGTAACAAGGTTTTATTACGTTTTAACCCATTAATTTAGCAGTAAATTATACCTGAAAGCAATTTTAATGTTATAACAGCCAACAAAACATTTTAGTATAATCGGCGCGATCAGTCGTTTATTGGTGCGATCCAGAATATAAAATACACCATAATTAAATTTGTATGTAATAAAGGCAAATTCCGCTTTTATGATTAAAAGCGCCCATATATTATAATAAGGAAACCGGCGACAAATTGACAAAAATTATGTCCAGTTAGCCGAATCTGATACGAATAACACACTCGATTTAAATATTTTAGCAATTAACCGGGAAATTCTATCCGGGACAACAAGAGTCGGCATTAATTTTACCAATTTACATCATCATTTTGAAATGTGCGCTTGAAAATAAATTTTTACTGTCGTCCGTTAGTTGATGGAAAACATTAAACGCTTTTAATTGCGGGACGTATCAGATTTTATAATTTACTCATTTATTGGCGTGCCGTAAACAGTCAATTACAAGAATTCGACGTTAGACGGGCCCACGCAATAAATTCGAGTAAATTACAAAGAACAGTCAATTAATCATTAATTAAGTAAATTAAGCAAATGATTGCGCCAATACACCTGATTAAATAAGTAATCATTAAATAGCTAATTGCGGGAATCTAACATATTGTTGAGTTAATTAACCAATCGTGATCGGTTACCTATTGTTATTATTTGAACGATGCGAAATCGGATACTAATTATCGGGAATTATGGCAATGCAATTTTAAATTCATACCGGTTTCGTGCGAACCTTTATGATTTACTGCAAACAAAACCTTATTTGTGTTTGGGTAGTTAAATGTATCGCACGGATAAACTTTCTCATAAAGTTTACTGCTAAATTCATTAACCTAATCAATATTCATTAAACTTTAGAACGCAATGGAAGTTGGCGGTAATAAATTTAATAATAATAATCGGACATGTCATTTTATCTGCGGCGCTCGCAAGTTATAATGTTTGCAAAAAATTACACTGATCAGATTGCATCAAATTAATTGGCAAATCGGGTTGTGAAAAATAATTTTTGTATTCGAAAACGGTTAAATTACAAACAAATCCTTTTTCCGTTGACGTACAGTATTATTATCTGAATACAATAACAAAGTTTCAGCGTTGCAGTGTGTCATTTGCTATGTGGGTGTGTAAAATAATATACCGCATTTTTACCTTAAAATTGTATGTCATAATACTCCACTTTAATATTTATTTTAAGTATAAATTAATTGTCTGTTTAGTTAAGTTAAATATTCCTTTGTAAGTACATATTATTTATTCACTATCAAAATAAATTAAAAACTTTTACTGAAAAAATAGTGAGAGAAGTTGTAATTTTGGAAATTTTAGAAAGTGAATTAATTGTTCAAACCAACCAGTAGGGCACAAGCCCCACTTTTAGCCACTTGAACTGAGTATTCTTATTTTTAGTTATTGTACAGCTCTTAAACTGAAATGTTGTAAATCTTGGTAATTTAATTATTTAGGCGATATACAATTTTACCACTTTCGACCACTCTGTTCTTCAAGGAACCTTTGGTTGGCACTAAAAAAAAAATTTAAGAGGAAATAATTAATTTAAGCACTGAAATACGATCCGTCATTATTGAATTATTGAAACCCTAATTGAATGCTGTAATAATGATTCAAGCCACCTCACTATAGTTTCGAATAGAGAATAAATTATTATGGTTAAACTCTTTCAATCTAGCAGTTTAAGTTTGTGGGTTGGCATTAGTGCGATTAGTGGACAGTACACTTTATTTTATGGCTTGAATCATTTTTGCTTAACGCATAGCAGCTTAAGAACAATGTCATAATGTTTGTTAACTAATTTTCTTCTACATTGTGGGTTAACTAATTATTGCTAAACAGCATTCAATTAGTCATGCTTTGTTTCTTAACCAAATAGCTAAGCACAGCATTACTTTTAAGCGTCAAATAAAATAATTGTTACTTTAAATGAGAAATAGAAACAAATCCTTGGGCCTAAAAATATTTTGTAGTTAAAGGTGCTAATTAAATAAAGTAGCTAAAAGTGATGTCTCCACCCTACCTAACCAAGACAGATACATGAATTTCTTTACCATGTTATTTGAAATAATTTGTGGCAGTTGACCGACAAGACTTTAAAGGATTTTAGAGAATAAAAGTTTCTTTCTGTGAAACATATTATGGCAAATCCAAAAATGATGAACACACTAGAAAAATAATCTGTGCAATGATTCGTTTCTCATAAATCATATTATTGCCCTAAATGGATAAATTTGACAATATCATTCTGGTCTCTTAAATGTCAGCACATACATTTCACACATTTTTCCATACACATTTTCTTCGAGTCATTTGATCACAGATCGTCGTTCAAATAACTCAAACGTGACGGTTTAATACTGTTGTCACAAATTGATATAAATTATCATAAAGCAAATAAAATATGATTGAACTTTTGTAATTTTTCAAGAAATCAAACATCCATAAGTGTTTCATTGTATTGCAGTTGAAACTGATTTTTTTTTTTCAAGCGAACCACTTAAAGGTCTTAAAATGAATTGTGCTTTGACGAGGTAATCTTCTGGGAATGCTTATGATTTGAGATGGGTTTTACAACTTAAATTTATTTATACAAAACAGCCTTTTTACAAACGTTTTATTATTTTAAACACAAAGACTTGCCACCCAAGAAGCATTTTGAATTACAATTAGTTAATTTTATAACAATTTCCAATTTCTTGAGTTGCAAATTTATTTTTATTCTTAGTAACATAAATAATGACCACAAAAGGAAAATGCTACAATGCAGGCTATAATCAAGTTTAACTGCAGACTTAGCAAACAATAAAAAATGTTACTTAGCTGTCTTTGAATAAAAAGCTAATAGGCGCTGTTATAAAGCATTAAGCAAAGCGCATCTCCTATCCAGCCATTTATTCGAAAGTTACAATGTGGTCAAATTAACAATACGTGCACAATAAAGCATAATTTGTCCATGCACGCCACCTGCTTATTTCAATTAACTATTCAGCTAAATTAGTTGTGGTAATCAATATAGAGCTCAAAATACTTCAAAAACAATTCTCGGTTAGGCGTAACTCGTTTCCAGGCACTAATTTCACCAATTAAATTAAGGCCGCGTTAAAAATGTGAATGAATTTTTCTCGTTACTAGAAACTGTCTGACGTTACGCAACCAAACTGCCAATGTCCTGTTCTCGTTAATTACAGCAATGCGATCCATGGTGTACCATTAAAAGTAATTAAGTGTGATATCATAATTTTAAAACATGACGTAACACCAGCGCTCACATTTAATTGCAGGTGTAATGCCCGAACTCGAAGAATTTTTTTGCCTGTTTTTTATGCACCCTGTATACGCAATTACAACTCATTGAATACAAATCGCGGCAATAATTCTTCGATCGCTCCCGTAAATCAAAATACCGTAAAAGCGCAAGAACCCCGTGGCGTCGAAACAGGAAAATGTTACATCGACAATGATACGGGGGAAATTTAAAAACAGTGCTTTATGGCTCTGGGGGCGGCAAAATCAGCCCTTCCATCTGCGATTGTGGAACGCGATAGCGCGTCGCATTGTGCGCTAGTTTTGATTAACTCATCATGCGCAGATAAAGATGAAATAGTACATCCATCGTCACGACTTTTACGACGGGACAAGATGCAATTTTTGTTAAATTATGCCATCAAACCGGCCAAAAAGTGTGGACGACTTTTTATGTCTGTTGGGGAATTTTATTGTGAGTTTGGGAATAAATAATGGAACTTTTGGGAAATTTCGCGCCCGCGAAATCAAACAATTTTTAACGGCGGGACGTAATCATAATTAATGATATCAAATTTGCTGCTGCATTGTGATGCGATGATTGCAATAAAGTTTAATGTGCCGATCTCCGAATTATGTGTAATCCATTTCATGTTGCCGCAACGGATACGTGTAACAACATTGCAACTTTGACATTTACAAACAGCTAAATTTTACGATCTCAATTTAAATATACAACAAGTTGGAAATGAGAAAGAGAATATCACGTTCCTTCAATAAAAATCTCTATTTACATGGACTGCAATTTTAATTTTAAGTTGGCACACGCATTATGTTATCATAACTCATTACAATTTGCACGTTGCCAACTTAATACCAAAGATACTTTGGTAACGTGCGTTCAAAAAAATCTGTCAAGTGGTAAAACTCATAATTTTCACAAAAACACAAGAGGGGTTAGATAAAGCGTTGCACAACACATGAAGATTAGGAAATGTAATTCAACCAAAAAAATCATTTCAACTAGGCCCTGAGCGCCTCGTGGATTAAAATGAGGGATGCATATGTCCAAATGTGGACCGAAGAATAAGGTTGATGGGATGAATAGAAAATGACTTTTCAAATTTGACTATAGACGACATCAACTAGTTACAACTTACATCAACGCTGACATGCAAACATCAGCCCTCTTGAACACTGATTTTTTTGAACGCGCGTTATTTATGCGAGGTTTTGAATTTGAGAGAAAGAACTGTTTATTCTGTTGTAACACAAATTTGAGACAATTCTGTTAAATTGGTAAAAACGTGTAAATTAAATTTCAAAGTGGTTTTTAATCACAGTAATTTAATGTTTAAAAAAATGTCCCAATCGACAAACGTTAATTTGGTAAAAATGCTTCAAAACTAATGAATTTTTTCCAAGGAACGATTGTCCCTATTTCAATACAGGCAATCAATATTTCAAACAGACAAATCACTCGGGTCATTATTCCAAAAATATGTATTGTAACGGAAAGCTTAGATCGAATTAAATGATAAGCGTCCATTGCTATCGGAAATTTGTTATAAACTTATTGTTTGATTGCATTAAATACAGTGAAACTCGGTTATAATGAGACCGCTGGTACTGCAAACTGTTTCAATTAACACCAAATTTTTACAAATTACTTATTCCCTATCAAACGAGGTAAAACTTTTAAAGAGAAACAGTGAGAGAAATTATAATTTTGGAGATTTTACAAGGTGCATTCATTGTTGTTAAGATAAGCCATTTGTTTACCCAATTATTTATGACCAATAACATTTTTAGAATAAAATCTTTTAAAATTGTTTCTTTTCTGCGAAACGAATTACGGAAAATCCAGAAATCTTAAGCAAATGTTTTTGTGAGGAAAGTTAGTAAACAAAGCAATATGAATTCGACGATTTATTCAATAAACGTTCGTTATATCCAGAATTTCCATATATCCTTGGTCGTCTTAATTGAGTTTGCCTGTATGTGAGTTGTCCATCCATTTTTTTAATATTTCTAAATGCATAAGGATAAGGATAAATGATAAGGATTTTAATTTAGATTCCGCCGCCACTTTTGACTCTTTTTACCCAATATAAATATGTATTACAAACTGAAATATTGTTAAAGCGATTACAACAAGACTATGAGCCACGTTGACAAGATTAATTCGATTGCGAATCGAGTTCAACGGCTTTTCGCAATAAAATCCGACACGTCCATTTGAAACCGTAAATATGGTAATAAAACATAAATTTATAATTAAGTGCTACGATTTAAAATTTATTTGTGTATTCTTGCGGATACACATAACACCGAATGGAAAGGAATAAGCGACGCACAACAACGGCCAATAAATTATCATAAATCGTCTTATTGTCAGTAGTATGTTAAATAGCTAACGGATCAACATTGCAGGAGGCCACAGAAGAAAATGTATTTTTTCAAACAATCTGCTCATTTTAATTACAGTTCCGAGAAGTGAAACAAGCCGATTGATACATCAGAATCGGTTGGAAAAATTCCCAGAAACAATGCTTAATTCAAAGTGGTTCAAAAATTATAAATTTGGTCCGAGTTGATAGTGCAAGGTAACGTCTGTATCGCACTGCGACATGGAATTCGCATTATTATCGCACTGCCAAAAATAAAACCGTCAGTTCTTTATTACACTGTATTCATCAAGTTCTCCACTGGTAGCGATTTGGTAGTGTTGGTAGCTAAACTCCATGTCCACTTTGCATTCGGATAAGATAGCCGGTCAATAAAGCGAGGACCATTCGAAGTTCAGATACAGTGGACTGCGGCATAAATCTCGAAGCATTAAGTTTCTGGACCGAATTTAAAACAGGGAAATAAAAAACGCCACGACATTTGTCTCGTTCGAAATCTCTTTCAAGTTTAAAAGGGGGAAGCGGAGACTTATTTTCTATTGGCGATCGTGTTACCTACATGCTGACACCACCGTCATGTCTTCGTCCTCGCCATGGCGCAAATACCGTAGCTACTGGCAGAGGGTAAGTGGAAGGGAGGTATTGTAATGTGTAACCCGAGTGTAACCCCTTGCAACCCTCCTAATGAACGCGTTTTCAGCCGAACCGATTCCGACTCGACTCGGCATCCGTCTGTGTCGGAGGATCGGAAAGGAGATTCGTAGTTTCAGTTCAGTTCAGTTCTGAGCGCGCTTGAGGTCGGTTCTATCTGTCCATGTGCAAGCATCAGCCGGTCTCGAACGGATACTTCAGATTACCAGTTTCGGGGCATAAAAGCGCTCGCATGTGCTTTATAGTTTAGCGTTTTAGGATAAGCGATTTTTTTGAGTTTTTGTGTTTTTTGTGTTGTGTTTATGTGCTTATTTTTCGTCAGTGCGACGGGTTGAGTTCCATTGGCCGGTTTTCTTTTGGTGATATTTTCGTTATTATGGCGCTTTTTTGGCGGTCAGTGATCAGTTTCGCGACGGTTTCTTCCTCGATGGCGATTTTTATTGGCGGCGAGCAAGACGTCGGAAGTCCACTTAGGGTGGCACAATGCAGGGCCACTTGCCTCGAAAGGGTAAGTCGCCGGTTTTTTTTACAATTTTATCAAAATTGCCGTTTCCACCGGAAGAACAACGTCGTAACCTGTCGCTATCGCGGACTGTTTGCGGATTTGCGATAAAAAATTCGTAATCATAAGCAAACAATAGGAAAAGAAACGAGTCTCGAATCGGTTTTTTATAGGAAGATAATGTTTCGTGGAAGTCTATTTGTGTAAGATAGTGCTGTGTAATTTACTTTCGGTTTTTAGTTTTGTAATTTTGGATTAAAATCGTAAAACCATTGAAACATGTCAAGTAAAAGTGAAATACATCAGTTAAATAAACGCGTTTCATTAAAATAGAATGCATGCGACAGTGGATGCGGTTAAAGGGAATTAAATTTTAAATTAGGATTTCACGCCAGGATTTTCACAATTCATTGCTCGGTAAACATGCATTTTCGTCCGGACCGTGCAATATTCGATGGCTCCGATCCTCTCCGGCGATATCTTCAATTAAATTTACACCTTATTCAAATTTGTCGAGATTACGCAACCGGACCGGGTTTATTGCCGGGCCCGGATTTTTTTTATCACAAGTCCTCGATAATTGGGCCGGTCGGTAAAAAATTCCTGGTAAATCTAATTGGTGTTGTTTTACGGGGCCAATTTTTAACACTTTCACACTTTTAATGGATTTTTTGAACAACTTGTATTTTGGAGTAAATTCAGACTTTGACATGCCATTATTTTGTTAATGAAGGTATTTTAAAGCGCCCAACTGCGTGCATGTAGAGCAGTTAAAAAATGATGTTTTCTGTTGTAGGTAATTGATTTTTTATACCTATTGCCAACAGGCGGATCTATCAAGGTTTAAGTATACCCACCGAGAAAATCGGACGGGTCAATTCATCAAGAGCGAGTTCGGTTTATTTTTCCTTTTGCACTTTTCGTAATTGATAATCACCGCCGATATTAATCAAATCGATGTGCTTTAAATTTAATTTGTTTTCGATGGGAATTGTGTTAAACGAAAATATTTTATAAACTCACCTTCTAGCGCTTAAGGCCAACAGGCTTATTTCATTTGTTAGTTAGTCCCGAAGGAGATTAATTTTTGCAGAAAATACCTGCTTGACGTCTTGTTCAATTCGTTTCTCAATGTTTAGGTACATTTTTAAAAGCTTTTTGCTGCACTTTAAGTAATTTGCATTAGTAGCGACTAGTAGACGCCGATAGTAGATAATCGGAATTACAGTCATTTTTTATCGTTTGCTGAAGGAGGGCCAGTTTGTGACAACTATTGAAGCTCAAGCAGGCAGTTAAGTTTCCACTTGTAAAATGCAACTTAACTGCGGACGATGAACTTAAAAAAAATGCGGGTGTTGCGAAATTTATGGAATCTTTTAAAATAAGAAATGTTTGGTGTAGAAAACTTGTAATTACAATCGGAACAGTTTGAACTAAAAATAGAAGACTCACAGTGCTTGGGGCTTACCAACGTTTTAAGGCTGTAAATATTTCACTTAAAAATATAGAAAAACAAAGGACACAGACGTTTAAAAATAAAAGTGCCTAGGGCCTATAAAATTTCTGGGGTCTAGAAACCTTTCAAAGTCTTTAATATTTCACTTAGAAAATACAGATATCAAAAAATTAAAAAAAGGATGAGCAAAAAGTAGAGCACACAGATTTTTTAAAATAAAAGTCCCTCGAGTCTACGAACCTCATAAGGCCTTCAATATTTCGCTTGAAAATACAGATAAATAAAATTAAAAAATGACTAAAAATAGTTTGCACAGATTTTTGAAACTAAAAGTGCCTAAAGGGGCTACGGACTTTTTGGGGCCTACGAACGTGTTTAGGGTCTACGAACTTTTTTAAGCCCTTCGATATTTTTCCTGGAAAATACAGATAACCAAAAAAATTAAAAATGACAAAAAATAGCGGACAAGACTTTTGAAACTAAAAGTGCCTAAAGACTACGAATTTTTTGGGGCCTGCTACTAACCTTTTAAGGCCTTCAATATTTCACTTGAAAATACAGATGAATAAAAGTAACAAATGGCAAAAAATAGAGGACACAGGCTTTTGAAAATAAAAGTGCCTACGAAGTTTTTAAGACCTTCGATATTTCACTTCAAAAGTATATAAACTAAAAGTAAAGTAAACGAACTAGAAATAATGACACACAGACCTTTGAAAATGAAAGTGCCTAGAGCCTTGCCTTTTGTCAGCCTGATGGTTAGACAAATGGCGTATTTGTTCCATCAAACTATCGTTTCCATGTTATTCTTAGAATTTTACATTTGCAGAAATAGCTATCATTAGCAGGGTTTGAAAAATAATATTTTTTAGCCAGTGAAAAGTGTAAATTCTCAGTATTCAAGCAAGGCAGGTAGAGCCAACTCTCAACTTGTAGAAAATTCTGGACGAGTCTTGAAAAAAATTCCAAACTAAACTTACAATTTGGGAGAAAATCACATTCTAGAAATTCCACTTTTAATATGATAGAAATTATTTACAAGTCAAGGATTTAAAAATCTTTCAGACTTTCTTTTTATTTTGTGTTCAATGCCGCGAAAGTTTTAGGGGAAACATAAATTTGCTTTGTCGAGTGGGGTTATGACTCGCATTTGCAATAAAGAGGTTTCCAAATTTCCAATACATTTTCTTTATATTAAAAAAGTTCGACACGAAAGTTTTTGCCGAAGAATTGTTTTCTACATACACCGCGTAGGAGGCGATTCAATTCTCCAAAGTTTTCGCCCTCGATTTAATAAATTCTAAATTTTTTTCGCGAAATTTTCGTAGACTCGATAAAATTCATCTTGCATAGTCTGCGTGCCAATATGAAATCATTTAAAATTCTGTACAAATGGTTGTTAGCGAGCGTGCAGCGCACAATGGCTGTTAAAACAATAATCTCGATATTTCTAAAACAATGTTGTGAACTGAAATAAATATAAACCTTAGAGACAAAGAAATCACGGTTTTAACAATCGAATGCACCTGCTTTGTACGGTATGATTCAGCAGGTCTTGATGATGATAGCCGCGGTCACGAAGACGCGCATAGATAGTCCCCGGATAGATTTCATCGTATAGACTCGAAGATAAACTATTAAAAGAGTGAATTATCTGCCGAATGATAAAAGATTACACCAAACAATCGCTGGCCGTTTTTTTACCGAGCCGCGTTGAAAGGACAAAAATTGTATCCATTTTTCTCTTTGCCTTTTCCGAACACATTCATTATATAAACGAGAGATGTGATAACCTTTGGTGATTCGCGAAGGTTCAATTTCCTCGGAAATATCGCCGAGGCGCCTGCTGATATCCTTTCAGGCGCCTAAATGTCCGCAGGCCACAGGTTGACCCCTTATTATTTTCGTTTCTCTAAATATACGTTTTAGCGACACATTGGCACCTGTTTCCTAATCGGAAAGAATGCCTCTCCACAAATATTATTTTTGAGGTTCAGTGTCAAATTTTAAAGTAAATTCTCGTTAAATCGTATCAAAACAAATAAAACTGACCTTAGAACTTGAGCAAATATTACCGAAAGCCGCCGGATAGTAGTAAAAGTTGGAAGGAATGGATTTCGTGTCGACCACTTTGTTACTACCGCTCCTCGCTTTCGTCCGATCGGATCGATTTGCCTGAACGACTGGATTTTAGAATATAATGCGCTCTTATGTAAGAAAATTAAATCAACGTCCAAAGCAAATATGAAGTGGTTCAGAGGCGGTACCTTTTGTGTATGGGGTTGACCGAAAACAAAAATGCAGTTATTTGAATATCAGAGCGGCAGTATTCCGATAATGTTATTTTTTTTTAATACATTATCTCTGTTGTTTTTATTGCGAAATTATGTTCATTTTTGTGAGTCGACAAGTTGGTTTTAATACAAATTCAAAATAGTTATCAATATTTGACTGTTAGATAAAATTAGATCTTGTTTATTACAAACCTACAAGGTTTTATTAATGGTTACACCTTTTCCAATACAAAGAAGTGCTTGTTATTGCAAATGAAGATAATTTTGCATGAATTGGCTCATTTCATTGTTTTTTATGACAACATACAGGGTGAAAATGCGACCGAAAAGCTGCTTATGAATGCAATTTGTCAAAATTGACACTATAATGAATTCATAAATAGTTTTTAAAATAACACATAACAAACATTTTGTAAATTTTTATAGTTGGTTGCATGTTGAATTTGCAAGTCTTATTAAAACTTGTCAATTATGTTATACGTTGTATTCTCCGGATTTTATGATAGAATCTAATTGTGTAAAAGATTAATCCACGAAAAAGAAATTTTCTGCCAGAATATATGTAATGTATGAATGGTTTCCTGCAGTCGCTTGTTAGGTATAAAGTAATAATAGTTATTACAGGGTTGTAAAACCCGTTTAAATGAATGGCGACTATACAACATAATAGTGTGACGTTAAGCATTAAAAATTGAAGAATTAAAAAATCTGCCATATTCAGACTGGCTGGTAACAATTTGTGGTACCTGCGGGCTTCGTTACAATGACATTCGCTGTGGCTGCTATTTAGGATATGATGCTGGTGAAGGGTTGTCTCGAGACGGTCCTTCAACAGGTTTTTTTTTTAATTGGTTGGAACCTTTAAAAAAATAAGCAATTCATTATAAATTATAAATTCAATTTGGTTTATATCAATTATAATAAATCGTTTTCTGAAATCATTAATTCTATTTTTACCTATTAATGAATGGGAAAAAAATCACGGTCCAAAGTATTGAAAATGTATAAATCAACAATAAATCCCATTCAACGGATTTTGTAAAAAGTAACGTCACCTAAGAGTACGCAACTCCGATAGTTCCAGTAACCTCAACTAGTTGTACGTGTTAGAAAAAGTAGTTAGTTGTAAATTGCTAATGATAGCATTATTTTATAAATTGACAATTCTGTGGTAATTCAGATCTCATCTATTAAGTTATAAATATTATTTTTCGATTGTTTTTTTTTGTATATTTTTGACATTCGGCTATTTCACCTAAAACTTTATTTGTTAGAATGTTTTGCTTGTTTAAGAATCTCTAAGCACTTGTTTTTCAAATATACTCTAAGTAAAATAATATACAAATATACAGACTAAACAAACAATCTGGCTGGTAAAATGTACAGTTCATTTAGATATAAAATTTTGCGCACTCTTAGCTACTTGTACCGTAACGGTGAAAAAATGTGTTTTAAAATGTGTTTGTACCAAATTTGAATTTACGGTAATGTAAGCGGTAATGCACCCCATTAAAACATGCATTTCATCGCGTCGTTATGCAGTGCTGTAGTTGCAATGCTGCAGCAATTTTTGTATCATTTACATTACAATGCGAACACGCTAGGATCCCATAAATTACCAACTGTCACATTAGTATTATATCTTAAAATATGTGTTATGTGATCGCCGAATGGATTTTATTTTGTACCTCATCTTGAATTATTACTCGCCGAAGCACCTATTTACGACGTCACGTGCCGTTTTTCGCTACCGGTTTTATTTCCGCCGATTGTGCGTTGAAATTTGAAAAAAATCCGATGATTGGACCCTCTCTGCACAGTCGAGAGAGTTGTGATCGACAGCTCGGGCGATTATTATTTTTATTTTCGCGCTGCAACGAGAACTGTGCAGAGGTCGCGAGCGATCCTCGGGGGTCCGAATCCGGGACCACACACGCGAATTCACGAAATCCGTTTCTTTGGGAAATTTTTTAAGAAGCTGCCAGCGACAATGCGCAGTTTAATAGAGTCGTGACGTTCGAGTGTGTGTTTAATTTTCTACAAATTGTAAAAAATCGATACAATTTATTAGGGAGCGAAAAAAATTAAAGTGTGGATATTTATAATAAAGACGAGTTTTTGGAACGCAACGGCAGCTAGAAGAGACTTATTTTTCATGCGGTTTTTCTTGCGGGTAATATAAAATTGGTTTCGGTTTTTTGTACCGAGTTCCGTCGAAATTGAGTTAATCGGTGGGTCCTAATCGGTTTGCCCGGAGCTGGTCGCGGCCGACAGCAATTTAGCCAGACGATCAGGTAAAACTCTCGCCGGTAAACTACATTGTATTATACGCAGTTCCAGTAAGTCCCTTTTCAAACGTTCGTCTACGAAATTTGAATAGATTGCGGCGTTTTATCCGTCTGGAGGAGATTGTTTAATGGGTTTAATGCGTTCAAAAAGAGGTGTGTTGTGATTTGACATAATGCTAATTTAAGATGTCCAAACCGCACCGATAATGAATTGCATTATGGGCGAAGAGATGAACGGACGATAAAATATTTAAAATGTGTGTAAGAGCATATAATAAAAAGCGTTGCTTGTTTGTGATTGCGTGCACGTTCGGTACAGTGCTCGTACTTTTGATTGATCTTTGTATTCCGTGCACAGAAATGCATTCGGCGCAGGGGGAAATTTAGAGGGGATTTAAATTTGAATATATATTGGTGATGACTCGACCGTTTTTCCTTTTAGTGGTTGAATATGAGTCTTGTTAGGGTTCGACGCTGGTAAAATATTTCTGGTCCACGCCTATGCATTCATTGGTCATGCCTTTCTGACTTGCTTCTTTGCCGTATTATTGTTTTTGTTATTCCAGTTTATACAGTTTTTGTTGAGGTCCGTCACAGACGATGACTCGTTGTTATTTCTCGGTCAGAACAAAGTCGTTTTTGCGTATCCTAATTATATAGGCACCAATAATCGTTTTTGTCTCTCCGGTCACTAAAACTATTACGGGAGAGGGCCATAATTTTAAGTGCTCCAAGAGGAAGAACTCGTAAGCAAATAAAATGCGGTAATTATAATTAAAGTCGGTACCCACAAATTAGTTAAATTGGGTCCGCGGACAAGTGTTCCTTGCCTAATGGCGGCCTTAATCGGACGTTATGATCCGTGCAAATTCAGTCTTCAAGAATCTATAGCTGAAAAATAATTACACATAATTACAGTTTCAGCAAATTCCATTCGCCGGTATAATGTTGCAAAAAATATGCTAATTTAATTATACAAGATGGATCAAATAGCAGGTTACGCGAGATTCGATAAACTGAAATCTTCGGTAATCAATTTTCGTAATTCTGACACGTTTATGGGTCTGAATCGATCGTTTATCTCTAATTTCACCTTTTCTCTCTTAATTATGTGCATCCTGATCTAATAGACTTAAAAAATAGTTCTCATCATTTGTAGGTAATATTCCTATTATTTTCTAGGACGATTATCTTTTTCGTTGCCGCAGTCCCCTAACCCTGATGTTTCTGCTACACCTTTTCCAATTCTATTTCAGAATGTACCAATTGTAATTCAGAAAGCAACAAATTGTAAATCTGATTATGGCAATTGTAATGCGGTAAGTTCAATAATTGTAATTCAGATTATGCCAATTGATTCGGATTATACCAATTGTAATTCATATTAGTTTTTAATAATTCAGAAAATTCCAATTGTAACTCAGAAAACATCAGTTGTATCAGTTTATGTCAATTGTAATTCAGATAATGTCAATAGTAATTTAGAAATCATCAATTGTAATTCTGATTAGTTCTTGGTAGTTGAGAAAGCATCACTTGTAGTTCAGATTATGTCAATTGTAATTCACATTTTCAACTGTAATTCAGATAGTGTTAATTGTAATTCAAAAAACCTCAATTATTGTAATTCATATTAGTTTTTAGTAATTGGGAAAATGCCAAGTTCAGAAAGCATCAGTTGTAATTCAGATTATGTCAAATGTAATTCAGAAAATATAAATTGTAATACGGAAAGCATCAATTGTAATTCAGATTAGTTCATGGTAATTCAGAAAGCATCAGTTGTAATTGAGTTCATGTCGATTGTGATTCAGATAGTGCTAATTGTAATTCAGAAAATGAATGTTGATCTTGTACATTATTTTATAAAATTCTGAATTAATGTTGACACTTTCTGAATTACAATGGACGTTTTTGAAGTACAGTTGACTAATCTAAATTACAATGTACGTTTTCTGAATTACAATTTGATGCTTTCTGACGTTCATTTAGCTTGTTTATATAAACGAAATCATCGAAGAATGGCTTAAATGACTACAACTTTTTAAATTTCTCTCGAGGTTAGAAGCATGAAAGTTTGACTGTATGTTACTGCGGCACCCATTTGTAAAATACGACCGAAAGCGCGTTCCTTTTTTGCGTCCAGTTCCACGTATATCCGTCCTTGTTTAAAACGTGTCTGCCTTATTTAAGCATGTGACCTTTAATCACTATAATCGCATCAACCCATGATATAATTCTAAAATTATCTCGCGTATAATAAACTAAATGTACTCGCTCACTTATAATGCAATCAGATAAAGAAGCGAGATCAGCCGAGAGAGAGTCAGAACTAGCCGGATTCCCAGCTTTCTTACACACAGGTAGACTGTCTCTAAAATCCATGAAGTAAGTGATGTAAAACTGCCCCGAGCTGGCCGTACTAGAGAGCAAAAGCTGTAAACTTCGCTAGAGGTCACTAGATTAGAAGGAGTAAAAGGACGGCTCCAGATTTTATCTACTTACTCTCTGTGTCCCACTGATTGAAACACCACCCTTAAAATTTTTAAGAGATTTCGAGTCGGATTGAAACATTGTTCCGCAATATCTTTTGTTTGATCGTCGAGAAAACCAGACTTCTTTCCGTGACGTCTGCAATTATACCACCGAGACGATATTGTTTGTGGATAGCGTCCTTTTTCACAATTCTCGAGTAATTACTGGGAGATGGGTTTCTGACGGAAACAGTCAGATTACAGAGGTTATCGCTAATTATTGAAAATTACTGTCCCGTTGACTCGTCCTAATTTGCTTTTGGTGGTGGAGCTTTGTCCCGAGACCCATTTAAACGTCAGCAACAGCTTTCCCAAATTACTGTAAATTTTATTGAATGTGTGTGTGCGGTGCGTTTCAGAATACTATCTGCTTGTACGGCATTTAACCCTTTATTGCCGTCGTAAAGAAATAGTGCGCTAATACAGTGCGCGGTTTCATTAGCTACCTACAGGGTGAATTAAGTTTTACCGCCCCGGCCATAATACCTATTAAAGATTGAGGGGAAAGTATGCAATTTACATGTTACATCAGTTGAAGTTTACACTTTCGATTAGTGCTACAAGTTTTCCAAATCATTTTTATTGGAAGCCAAAAAAGTAAAACAAAGAGTTTCGGGTAAAATTTCCATGTTTGGTTTTTTATTTCAACATTTGTCAAATTATTCGTAGCATTGTTAATTGCAATTTGATTCGTTAAAAATTATTACTTTTTGAGTTAAATCACATTTAACATAAAGCACGAAAAATACTTTTATTTATGACTTTCCAACAATGGATAATACGGTCTACCACGTAACAATACCTGATGATCGACCCATAAAACTGAAGGGAACGGCGTTTTAGTTGTTGCCAAACCCGTATTCTGGAATTTGTGAGAAAAATAAAATAAGTTTTTAATAGGTAAATATTAAGTTTATTTTATAAAAGATGCTCAAAGTGATGCCCCCATAAATTAAAAGCATTTCAAGCTTCTCCTCGACTGAGTATTGAAATGGCATGATTATACCTGAACTAAACACAAATGTTCACTATTCCACAAAACAAAGTTTTAATTTTCACTTTTTACCAACGATGTTTAAGTGTTGGAAGATTTGTTGCGAATGTGAATGTTTCTTTATTCACAAAGTGACCTAGAGTTGTGACCAGGGTTTTTAAACTTTGGTTGAATTAAGCAATTTATTTTAATACCGATTTCAATAACCGATAGGTATATTGACTTTGCAGACGGCAAAATTAAAACACAAAATTGTAGACAGATATACTAACGAAAATTAGAAGCTGGTAAGTGATTTTCTTATCAAGTTTAAAATCTAATATTGCAAAAATTATTTTTTATTATGATTATAATTACCGTGTAGCTGTTAGTTACGATGTTGTGAACTTTTAAAGAAATAGCGAAGACCCTTATTCCGGTCCTGTAAAATGTAAGGTTGCACTTTTTAACTTAACTTTATGACTGTCATAAATAATCAGCCAAGTACACAAAACCAATACCATTGTTAGGTGAATTGGCCAGCTTATGTCGTAAATCATTTAAAGAAATACCCTCTAATACGGAAATGGCTTTATTTAATGAACGCAAATTAGTAAAATTATTTCAATTACACTAAATTGTGTGAAAATATTTTACTGTTCGTACATAAAAAAAACTAATAAATTGAGCAATTAGTAATTGAAAGAAAGCCAAAATTTTACCTGATTAAGAAAAAAAGATTTTTTCTTGGTTTCTATGTACCTTAATAATATAAAATTACTCATGCAATTTATGAGAATTGAGAAATTATTTTAAAGGCCTATTTTGCCACGGGCGGTGAAACTTAACTCACCCTGTACAAGATAAAAATTATCTGTACAAGATAAAAATTACAAGTTCTTTGTAATAAAATTAATTTGTCAAGTTTTATTTTATGCACAAAAAAGTTTTACGTTTGATTCGACTTTTAATCGAATAAATCTTATCGAACCAGCTCCGCCCGACTCAATGGTCCGTTGGACCCCACGATTGGCGTTAGGGTTAATCGATACAATTTCGCATTAAATTCCCAGATTTGCATTTAATTAGAGGCGGTCGGAGCGCACTAGTTATTTAACATAAATAAAGTTCACTGCATGCCACCACTGTTTGCGAAGAACATGATATCGTGTACTGGCTCGTTCATTTGCATGTGCGCTCTATGAATACTGCAAATATTAAGCCATGTTTTACTCGCTTCGGAGTAACGGCAAAAATTCCGCAGGTAGTATTTTGCGCAACATAACAAGCCACGTACATGCTTTACAAGAACACAAACTTTTCATAACGATTTCCGTAAGACAGGTGCAAGAAATTAAACAGCGATAGCATGCGTGAATCACTAAAGGAAGTATTTCGCAGACAAAAGGATTCCTGCTCGCTGATTACTGCAAGACACTTGTCAGGAAAAATTTCGGGTTTTAACAATCATCCTATTCAAATCTTACAACAATTCTCGACTTGAATTTTTACATGCTTTATTTAGAGAAGCGTGAAATAAAATTAAATCGTCCAATCGCTCGGTCACGACGAGAACTGCATCATTTAAATTATTAATTTGTGTGCAACAAAAAGTCGACTTTTGCAGCTCATCCAACCTAATGTAGTCCAGATCGGAGATAGTGCCTGTCTTAACATCGAATGGGTTGGTTATACTGTTAAATTAATAGCGTTTTTTATAAATCTTCAAAATTATTGATTCCGGTTAGGTGCGACGTTCTCACATTCTAGCAAAATCGTTAGTTTTATATGCGATCCTCGTTTCCCGATTCAAACTCACACTTTGAAATGTGTCATTATTTATTGATGTTCTATTTATGGGTTCAGCAAATTCCTCAAAAAAATTTAACACAATGTACCCTATAAATAAATTAAATTGCCATTATCACAACAAATTGAGAAACGTCGGTATAAAATTAGAAGAGAATTTTTAATGATGCGTTAAAAGCACATGTCCAGATTTTGACCCACTTTGAACACGGTTCAAATTAGGGAAGAATCTGTGCTATAATGAACTTGTTAGTTATTGATGAAGACGCAACTTTGTACTATGAGCCGTTTGTACCAAGTTATCGTACCGTTTCCAACAAGAGTTACATTTATAATTTTTTTTTTTCAAGTTAGAATTCCAAACTGAAAGTTGTAATATTATTATTAATTAACCGTTTTCTCAGCAGAAGTTAGTAATGCAAAAGCTCTATTTTAGTTTGCAAATTCAGGATTTTCAAGAAAAATTTGAAACCAAAATAAAACAACTTCATTATTGAGTTTGTTTTGTCAGGGTCAGTTTTGTTTGTGTTCTGTTGCTAAATAGTTATTAGTGAAGTTTACCTTACTGTTTACATGTTTGTTGCTAATGAGTAAATTTGTCAAAAGTGAATTGCAAATTTTTAGGTCTTCGTTTTTATATTCAGCCACTGATACAAAATCTATATTTTAATATTATTATTAATTAACCGTTTTCTCATCAAAGTACAAGTTGTTTAGGCTTGTCTTTTAAAATGTAATTTTCAGCAGAAGTTACTAATGCAGAAGCTCTATTTTAGTTTGCAAATTCAGGATTTTCAAGAAAAATTTGAAACCAAAATAAAGCAACTTCATTATTGAGTTTGTTTTGTCAGGATCAGTTTTGTTTGTGTTCTGTTGCTAAATAGTTATTAGTGAAGTTTACCTTACTGTTTACATGTTTGTTGCTAATGAGTAAATTTGTCAAAAGTGAATTGCAAATTTTTAGGTCTTCGTTTTTATATTCAGCCACTGATACAAAATCTATATTTTAATATTATTATTAATTAACCGTTTTCTCATCAAAGTACAAGTTGTTTAGGCTTGTCTTTTAAAATGTAATTTTCAGCAGAAGTTACTAATGCAGAAGCTCTATTTTAGTTTGCAAATTCAGGATTTTCAAGAAAAATTTGAAACCAAAATAAAGCAACTTCATTATTGAGTTTGTTTTGTCAGGATCAGTTTTGTTTGTGTTCTGTTGCTAAATAGTTATTAGTGAAGTTTACCTTACTGTTTACATGTTTGTTGTTAATGAGTAAATTTGTGAAAAGTGAATTGCAAGTTTTTAGGTTTTCGTTTTTATATTCAGCGACCGATACAAAATGTATATTTTTGTTCACAAGTTATATTGTAAATCGAAAAAAGTTGGTTTATAATTTTTTTTTCAACCGTTTGTATCATTTCCAAAAAGTTTCAATCCACCCCAACTGCAATGCAAGTTAAGTGGCAAGCTGCACAATGCAAACGAACGTAAGAGTGATGTAGTTCTAAGAACGTACATTTATTCGAATCTCGGCTCATTTACGTGATCAGAATAAAACCAAGTTAAAATTGTGCGAAGAATACTTGCGCGCGAGAAATTGAAGTGGTTCTCACATTTATTGTAATCGGTAATGGAAACCGCTGGGGTCAACTGCGCGGAAATGTACCGAACGGAATAAACTACATTCGTCTCAATTTTTTGGACTTCACGCCGCGGCCAGCTTCCGCATAAACGAAACTATTGTAATAAGCATTCCTCGTTTTGTTTTGTGCCGTTTGAAACTCGAATGAGACGTTCGTTGGCGATCAGCAAAGCGTTACAAATCGAGTTATTCAAAGAAAAAAGATTTCCAGAAAGAAACTAGTTTCTGTCGACTCCACTTTCAGTTCCACATGTACTCTCGTGAATCGAAAATAATTCCTGCCAATTATTCCAATAACAATATCTCTAGTTTTCAATCAAAATTTTTCCCCTGAAACTGCAACAGGTGGAGTGTGAGTTCTTGTGCTAAAAAATTGATACGAAATACGTTTGGAGCTCGATACGGAAATTGGTACAGCGGCGGATTTATGGTTGGCAGTCCGTGACAAAATGACCACCTATCAAGGCGCGATGAATGCAATCTTGCCTAACGAGGTGTCATTGAAAGTATGATGGAACCTAAGAAAAATTTTTGACTGGTCGATAGGCAATAATTTTGTATTTGTTTAGCGATGATCAAAGCTGTCATTACCACGTAGATTTTGACGATTAGATATGGGTACGCGCATTTTGATCCGATGTGGTGTGTGTGTTTGTGTTGCTTTGACCAAAGAATCCTTTTGTAACACCAACCGATAAAAATTCCAATACGGGTTCATGTATTTGACCCTGAGAATGCGTAACAATTTTTTCTCTAAATAGAAGCACTCAAAAACATACTGTAGACAATTATTGTTGGATTATTAAATGTTTGAATGCCGTTTCTAACTCAGCACGCTTTTATGGCTCCTTTGCATATCAAAATATTTATTTGTACAACTGGAGCCTCACGCTGTGGCCCGGTTTTTATACATTCACATAAGCCCTGCCCAAAACCGTCTTCATACGCTAATTTCAAGGTTATAAAATAATAGCAGTTACGGATAGGCCCGAAGGCTGTTCTTTCAAGAGGAACTATCCTGTGCTGATTTCACGGTTAATTTTAATGTTTCCTACTTGGTTTGTGCAAAAGAAAGCTGTATTTACAAACCAAATTTCTGTATTTCAGAAAATGTCAATATTGAAATTTAGAATGGTTAATTGTTGATTAAAAAGTATCAATTGCAATTCAGATTAGTCGATTGGATTTCAGAAAACATAAGAATCAATTTGAATTAAAAAAATGTCAGTTGTAATTCAGAAGCCATCGCTTGTATTTCATAATTGTAATTCTGAATATATCGATTATGGTTTAGAAAGTATCAAATTGCCATTCATACTAGTCAATTGTAATACAGCAAGTATGAATTGTAATTCAGATTATTAAATTGTAATGCAGAAGACATTAATTGTAATTCAGGAAACATTAATTGTAAGTCAAAAAGTATCATTTCGAATTTCAAAAAATGTCAATTTTAGTTCAGAAGCCATCGTTTTTAGTGCATAATTGTAATTCTGAATATAGGTATTGATTGTGATTTATAAAGTATCAAATTTACATTCATATCAGTCAATTGTAATACAGCAAGTATTGTATATGTAATTCAGATTATTAAATTGTATTTTAGAAAATATCAATTGTAGTTCAGAAAACATCAACTGTAATTCAGGAAACATTAATTGTAATTTAGGAAACATCAAATGTAGTTCAGAAGACATTAATTGTAATTCAGGAAACATTAATTGTAAGTCAAAAAGTATCATTTCGAATTTCAAAAAATGTCAATTTTAGTTTAGAAGCCATCGTTTGTATTTCATAATTGCAATTCTGAATGTAGGTATCGATTGTGATTTAGAAAGTGACAAATTGACATTCATATCAGACAATTGTAATTCAGAAAACATCAACTGTAATTCAGGAAACATCAACTGTAATTCAGGAAACAATAATTGTAATTCAGGAAACATTAATTGTAATTCAGGAAACATCAATTGTAGTTCAGAAGACATCAAGTGTAATTCACAAATCGTCAATTGTAAATCAAAAAGTATTATTTTGAATTTCAAAAAATGTCAATTTTAGTTCAGAAGCCATCGTTTGTATTGCATATTTGTAATTGTGAATATAATCGATTGTGATTTAGAAAATATCAAATTGACATTCATATTAGTCAGTTGCAATACAGCAAGTATGAATTGTAATTCAGATTATTAAATTGTATTTTAGAAAATATCAGTTCAGAAAACATCAATTGTAATTCAGAAAACATTAATATTGTAGTTCAGAGGTGGTGTTTCTACCCTATTGCTTTTAACGGATATAACGAGCAAAAGCTTGCAATTCCAGATATCTCGTTATCACCGAGGTTAACTGTATTTACAAAATAGTAGATAGTGATGCGATTAGGTAAAATGTCCAGCGATGATCGCCTTTTGAAAATCAAACGGCGGTGTAGTGTATTCTTGTCCATAAACACAACTTTCTTATCGAGAAACTAGTTGTTGGCCGTCCTGAATGCTATACAGGAATTTCTTGATTTATCATTTCAAAATGTTTTTCTTGGCCGAGTGCGACAATGCCGTACGCGAAAGTTAATTTATGCTGATGGTATTTTGTACGTCTCGTTCGCACTTACAAGTGTCGTTTTAAATCGGCGAAATTGAGAAATATCTGTATTGCGGGGATAAATTCTTTTTAACCTACGTCGTTGTAAATTACGGCACAAATCCCATTTCGGAGCTAATATTATTATCGTTGTATATGTCGACTCTTTCCGGCGGTAATTGAAGACAGTAGTTCCAAACTTTTTGCATCTTCTAACAGGATTCCCATCAACAGCACATGTGAATTGTAATTTATTGCCGCTAATTGTGCGTGGCTTTGGGCACATCTGCTGTCTCCTACTAATGACGCAATGCAGTCCTGTTAAAAATCGACGAGTTTATTTATTTCGCAGATGGACTAACCGTAAATTCGACATCAAAGTTCGGATCGACGGGCCGTAAAACTTTATGATCTTGTAGATTGACTGCAAAAATTATCGTAAAACTGATTTTTATTTCGCGTTTGAAAGCGCTAAAATCGCGGATTGGGGCCGCGTGCGCGCATGTTGGGAACCTCTGCCGGGAGAGGTTCGTGACGCGGGGAATTATTACTAATGGCAAAGTTTCTGTCTTGGAAACAAATTTACACACTACAGTGTATTTCTTGAAACAGAAAATTTAGTTTAGCTCATGAGATTATTATTTTCTGAAGGCGTTCGCATTTAAATTTTCGGTCTTCTACTAAATTAATTTCGAATTCGGAGAGTCCCCTCGCAGTCTTATCTGGTGGGAGGGGTCCCTCTTGCTTTATTAAAACAGGGACAGAAATTGCATGTTACGTTTCGTAATTGCAAAACTTCTCAAAGAAAAAAATGCGTAATGTATTTACTTTCTGAGCTAGACTAATGTCGTACGTCCCCCCCCCACCCGGTCGCAGTTTATTGCTTTAAAACAAACCTGCTCGGCGGAGGAACATGAATAAAATGATAAAAGTTTCATTTATGCGCGAGATAAGATCGGCTATTTTTCACATCTTGTTTTAGTAATCGATTCCGAATGACAGGAATACCTGTTCTGCTACAAATTCGATTGCTCTCTCGTAAAAATTCAGGTGAATGCCTCTATTACCGGCGAGACGTCCGAACGTATTTTATTCTTCCAAAAATTACCCTCTCAGAAATAGTTTCCACTTTCACATCAACTGATAAATTGCATTTTTAAGTCTGGAGCCTTAAAAACTGGTTATCCGAGCTGATCTATCGTTCGGAAATTATAATGCTAAAAACAAATGTTTAATTAATAACTTGTTTAATCAATTCCTCGGATCCTGTCCATATAAGAACGACGCAGTTCTTAATGATGTTTTTGATATCATTCCCAACGTTGTTGGAAAACGGAAAAAAATCGCATCCTTTCGCACTTAATTAGCGGAATAATGGTCGCTTGGAAATTGTCCAAGAATGTCGTACCTGTGTTGAAAATTGCGATTTAAGATGACCCATTTCTCAAGAAAATACAAGCCACACAAAATCCATTTTTCGTTTTGAAAAATGCCACACACTGAATTGTCTGTTGACGTGGCATATTTTATTACTGTGTGTTTCTATCGGTTTATTTACATAGCGGTTCGTAATGGCTTGTGTTGACGATTTTTAGTTGGGCAGGTGTAGGAAGATTTCGTAACTGATGGACGACTGGTTCGGGTCATAAGTTACCGTTGATGGATTTTTTTGTTTAACGTTTAATTAATTTTTGCTAAAAACGTCCTTTCATTGAGCCAAGTTATTGGAGAAATACAGTTCTTCGTTTTTCAATTAAAAATTTGCTTAAAGTGGTTAAAAGTGGTGTCGCTACCCTACATCCCAAAAACGCCATATTTGTCTGCATCTTTTATATCTACGGATTACTCGTTTCAATTTTACAAGACATTCAGTCTAGTTATTTGTCCTGCGAGACTTTAAGCTGTTTTTTTTTACTTAATTCCGTGTGACTGAATAATAAGAAAACTTTCTTAAATTGATTTAGTTGGAACTATTTTATATTCGCTGAATTTCTTTACTTTGAAACTTCTGAAACGATCACGTACGTCTAATCGGCATGGCATAACTTGAATTTTAAGTTTTTGTTGCGAATTTTTAATTAATCCGGGTCGTTATTTATGGTATTTTTTTCTCAGGCGAATCGAGGTTCATTATTAGCCGCATTTATACATTCAGCAGCGTCATAAATTAACGGAAAAAATATTGTGGGTTTGTTATTGTGGAGCCGATATACGCATTATGCAATTTTATTCTTTACAACAAAAACGGCCGGAATCGTTATGCTGGAATTTAAATTTCAGAACCCGATAAATCAGTCGGGATTATGGCCGTATAAATAAACTGCGGATTAAACATTCATTAGTTGCTGATTGAATTTGATATTTATTAATCGGATTTTCTGGTTATTTTCGCGCGCGCCTTTTTCTAAATAAAAGTGAAGGTGTGTGTGTGAGTTGGTGTGGTATTTCGTTTTTTATCGAACTCATTATCGTGCATTACTTGTGTTTTCCGAACGCATTACGTCGTGGAGCTTCTCGATTTTCAAGGTACTACCTAAAGTGGAAAAAAATCGGAGGCGTGGAATGTATCATCCCGAAGTTGAGTGTGTGTATAATAACAAAATAATTAAAAATTAATCGAATTAACCAAGGACTCTTTGAAAGCTTTTATCTGAAAGTAGGTTTGTCGGTTGTATGTGATTTCAGCTGTTGGAAGTTAAAGAAGACGATACAAAAAATTAATAACGTAATTTGACCGTTTCCATTTAGTTCACATTTCTGGTTGAAAGTATTAATTGCAATTCAGCAAACGAAAATTGTAATTCAGAAAGTATCAATTGAAATCCAGATTAGTCAGTTGTATTTCAGAAAATATCAATTGGTAGTTTAGAAAACATCAATTCTATTTCAGAAAACATCATTATTGTACTTCAGAAAACAGCAATTTAATTGTAGTTCAGGAAACATCAATTCTGTTTCAGAAAACATCAATTCTGTTTCAGAAAACATCAATTTGTAGTTCAGAAAACATCAATTGTATTAAAAAATACATCAATTCTGTTTCAGAAAACATCATTATTGTACTTCAGAAAACGGCAATTTAATTGTAGTTCAGGAAACATCAATTGTATTTCGGAAAACATCGATTGCAGTTCAAAATATTGCAAGGCAAATTATTGTAGTTCAGAACGCGTCAACCGTAAATCAGAAAGCATCTATTGTAATTCAGGTTAGTCAGTTGTACTTCAGAAAGTATCAATATTGTAATTCATTATTATAATTCAGAGTTTTATAAAAAAAATTAAGAAAGGGTCGAGCATTAATTTTCTGAATTACAATTAACAGTTTCTGAATCGCAATTGACGTTTTCTGAAATACAATTGACCAATCAGAATTACAATTTGCGTTTTTCAAATATCAATTGAAGCTTTCTGAAATACAATTGACTAATTTACAATTGACGTTTTCTGATTATCAATTGATGCTTTCTGAAACCCAGTTGGAATTGGTGCAGTCGATGCTTCTATTTGCCATTTTTGGTTGATTTAGTGTCCTCTGAGAAGTTGCTGTGGGTCTAAATTGTACCCGGTAGCGAAAAAGAATGTAGAATACTGTTAACTTGAAAGGTCTTATTAAGTCGGCGCTTTGTTATTATTATTATTGATCTTCAGATTTACATAAGTGTTTCGAAAATGTCTTTAACCGATCATTATTGCCACAATTATCCGCATCTTGTCTTAATGGTCAGAAACAGCCGTGTCAGAAAAGTCTTCTCAACTTGTTTTTACGTGTTAAATGCGACTGTTCGTGGGCCCGTTTTGTCTGCATACAAATCAGAGAAATTTAATGTCCGAGGCGTAACCGCGCTCCTCTTTAAAAAAGGCTGAATTTTTTTGCATCAACGTCGGTCTCGTTCGCAGCGATACATGCAATCGCGATAATGCAAAGTGCGGGTAAAACGTGTATTATTAGCGGGATGATTAGTTTGGCGAGGATGTCGTCGCAATGTGTGATTTATTCGCTGTAAACCGGAGCGGGGAACACACAGCGCGTTTGTCATCCGGAGGCCCCTCTCTCAGTTCGTGCATTTGATGCCCGCGAGGCGAAAGCACGTAAAACTGGATTGCTATCAGACGGATTCCAATTTAAGTGGTTACTTTCACAGGTAGCGTATTTGGAAGGTGTTTTGTTCCGATTTCCTATTAGTAGTACACAAGAGCGTGTAATTGAACCAGAGCGGCCGGGGCAGTAATGACCACGGTGCTCGCCTTGAAATAATGCTGCCGATGATCGTGACACAAAAACTAAATTGCTAAATTACGAAGCAATATTTTCTCTGAGCCATCGAATAATTTGATTACCGCAGTCTAATTATTTTCTAATTGAAGTTCCAAGCAACGGGCGCATCTGAGTCAGTGAACTGCACGGTGTTGAGCCTTTTTAACCCTGCAGTGAGCGCACTTAGGATAGTACTGATTTCTACACATAAAACCCATTTTGTACAAGTATAAGTTAAAAAATGTATAGTGCAGTTACAAAAAATATTTATTTTTTTATTACAGTAATTTTTACAAGAAAAAGCAAAAACAAAAAATTAATTAAAAAATGTAGTATCATATTTGCTTAACGATAACATAAAATAACATAACATAATTAATAACTAGAATAAATAAAATAACTCATTATGAGAAGAAGAAAGCGGGGCTGTACCAAGAACACTAGCAACGTTGCCTCTCTGTATAGCCAAACTTATTCGTTGCTTCAAATATGTTTTGGCTTGAGGAATTCCCGTTGTTTCAACAATACGCCTCCCCAAATCTTCAAGGAGAGAAAGGGCATCAGCACTCCAAGGACCCAAAGTTTCCACAGCGAAGGTGACAAAAAAATAATCATCACAAATTGATTTATATATTTTTTTCTTAACATTTTCTTCCAAGTGTGCAGCAGATCTTGCAGAAAATGAAGAATCAGTCAAATGAGAAGGGGCAAGTGTATCCGTACAAGTAAAATCCCAAACTAAAGATTTACCTACTTTCCATGGAATAACTGTAATACCATCTGGACGTTTACCATCATCCCACAGAATACTAGGTTCAAAGATACAAGGGATGTTGGCAGAAGAGAAAGCACGTTTAGTAATGTCATTAATACAGCTGTGACGAGAGAGTCTACCAGCACTTTTAATGCACGATAAACCATGATGACCCAACGAGTCTACAGAAGAACCGCACGAGCAGATATGAGGATGACAGAAATTGATACCCAATCTAAGTGAAATTGAATTTGTAAAAAGTTTTTTCTAAAAGAGTACCTAATTTAGAAGATGGAAGAGCTTCAAGCCAAGTTCCAGATTCAAGTTCAGATCCAGCTAATAAGATAGCTTTTTGTGTGATATTTGAGGTAGATCATAAATTTTGAAATATTTTCTCACATATAGCTAAGTCCCAATTTCTTTTGGAAGTAAAGAATTAGAAATTTCCTTCCAATAATCAACAGCCTCGTTAAGAGATGTAATTTCAAAATTAGAAAAACTAGAAGGTAGAATGGACATAATAAGTTCGGAATTAGAAAATATAGAAGACAAAAAGGCAGGCGAGGAAATATCAATTATAGACCTTATACCTAATCCACCAAAACGGATTGGTAATTTGGTTTCGAGTCCAAGATCTTATTGTAAATTTAATATTCAAAATTTTTTTCCAAAGAAAAAATAACAATATTATCTAATTCAAGACACTCATTTTTAAATTTCCAAAAAGGACAACATCTAAGATTATAAGTGAAATTAGGTATCCAAAAACAATGGCGGAGTAAAAATAAACTAATATGAGGATTAATTTTACATAGATTTGAAGAAAGTAAAGAGAATGAATCAATTTTTTTAGAAATGAATGTAGGAATTGCTGCATCGAAAATAGGACAACCAACAATAAAAAGGTCTTCGAAATTTAGAGTAATTATCCCGTACTTTTGACATGTTTATCGATATTGGTAAAATCCATTTTTATTGTAATACCATTAATCATTGTACAATCATACAATTTTCTTGAAATTACAAACCGTATTACTTCAAATCCGCATAAAAAGAGACCATAGTGTAATTTCATAACTATTTTATTTAGGAATTTTATTTACATATTAGGACGCGCAGCCGGTACTCAATACCGCAATCTGGGATCCCTTCAGGGAATGACCGATTGCTACTAACAGATGAATTCAATAAAAAAAAAGGGTGGAGTGGATTTTAGTGGGATAGAACAAACAAAAAACTTAATTTGCGGTACTGAGTACCGCTGCGCGCCCACCGCAGGGTTAAATTCGTCGTTAACGGCGCCGTCGTCGGAACAGGCCAATAAAGTGGCATTTTTAACATTTTATTAATATCGGCTATTTGATGCTCGTAGCCGATACCACCGACCACCCGACTTGAACTCCGAATCGCGGGAATACTTGCCTTTCGAAAGCCGTCGAATTCCCGATTCATGTGTGGTCTGTTGCACGCATCCCAGCAATTGAAGGCCCCCAATTATGGCGCATCTTGCGCACTGTTCCCCTAATCATTTTTTGCCGGGCCGGAACATGCATCATTTTACCGTTGCCGTCTCGTTATTTCGAATTGTTTATCTGTGAAACGCGACTACTGTCTCAGTCCGCACTATATTTCACAGCTTGTTGTATTCTTTTAAGACCTTATCGTATCGTTAACTCTAACGATCTCCTTTTCCGAGTCATTTGCGCGAACGTCGTTCTTTGTTGAACTGCGCGCACCGGTAGGTAACCTAATGCGTTTTGTATGTCGTGCCGTGCTCGCTACGCGCTACGACTGCACTTATGCTTACACCCTCCGGCCGCCATTATAGTGTGAACGGACGCTACCTGTCGCATGTGAGCTACAATTTACGGCTATTGAGACCAGATCTGTCATTACCTCCACCTATCGCCCATCAACTATGCTTTATTTCCATTCAGTTGTCCGCACTACCGCAGCATTGTGCAAAATAAACGGCCCGCAGATAGGGACGACCGCTAGCTGCAACGCCGGGTCACTTGCAACAGTCAAATCACAATCAGATGAAACTACACTACCGGGGTTATCAATTATCTAGCTGTTTTGTTCATTAATTTCAGTAGGTTCTGCTCAGCCCTTTCCGACTTAGTGGACCACCTACAAACTAACGAGAAAATACCAGATTTTTTAAAATTGGCATCATTTTGTAGAGCTTGTTGCAGGAATTACGACGATGAAAAATTACGGGATGACATTAATAAATTTGAGAGATATTTGATGTCAAAGTTTACCCAAGGTCATCTGTTTGTATAACTGAACTGATATGGGCACAGTTAAACTAATCAACACAGTTCAGATTTGTTTGTAGTTATTTTATAATGATTTAGTTTACCAATTGGAACTATGCAGGCAACGCTTGAAAAAAAATCAAAACTTTGGGTAAATTTGTAGTTGAAGAAGTTAATAAATTGTTAAAAATAGCCATAAACCACATTACTCTTTTTATAACTTAATTTTGCCAAATAGAAGTTTTTCTTAAAAAATATGATAAATGTATGTATCTGTGGCATACACATTTGTAAAAAAAATATAAATTCTCCTAGGAGAGCATAGAAACGAGGTTTCACCACTAGACGGATATAAAATATATTTGGTAAAGATATATAATATTTTTTAAATGCGATGATAATCAACAAAACAATATAATATAGTGTATAGTATATAGTATAGTAGTAAATATAGTATTATTATGCATAACTGATATGGGTTAGATAACGCAAATCAGGTGACAATTTTTACCATAAACACATCCATCTGGTGCGATGGGGCCTGGGCTGGGTAATCTCTTGCTGCCCATCATCAAATTCAGACCAAGGAAAGCTTTCATTTCCTTCAATTTTGTTGCAGTGAATCGTCTGTTTTTGTGCCGCATACAAATTGGTTTCAAAAACGATGTTCTCAATCAAACTTTCTGGAAACATTGAAAGAAATGTCAATTGGGGTTTCCACGTTATCCGGAATCTTCACCAAATTGTTTTTTTGGTTTTAATCAGTTGTTTTCAGAACCAGTCCATATAATTTTATTGCTGGTTATTTCTGAAAGAGGAATCTCTTCATCAAAATCCCAATTTTCTTCATTTTCGTTATTATTTTCCAGATTAGTTTCTGACTTAGTTGTATTTTCATCCTCGTCATCCTCATCATCTATGTCGGAATCTGCCTCAGAGGGAATTTCTTCCAATAAAGTGAATAAATCAGCTGGGGTCATGTTTTCTACCTCGGCAAAAGAAAACATTTTTTACCTCAGAATTTCATGTCGATAGCAGCATTGTTTTTGCCTATGGTTTCATAGTAAAACCATAATATTTTTGACCACAAGATACCCAAACAATGCTAATTTGTACTTTATAATAATAATTAAGTATAGCTACACCTTGTTGAATAGAAATTTCAAAAAGGCTTACCACTTATTTTGAAAAAGAACAATAAAAGTAAATTCAACGCACACTAACTTATAACCTCACTTTGCCCACGTGAAACTAAAGAACACCGGATTCTGGCGCTAGGTCATGCGCACAAGTAGTGAAAGCAGACTGGCACGGTTTCGTGATAAACCCACCAGGCAAATAGAAATAAATTTCTGATTTATTGGTTTCATCGTGAAACCACTAGTCAACAAAGTCCTTACATTTTTTACTTACGCTGTGTGCAATTTCACCATTTTTGGCCACTTTGTTCTTCAAGGAGCCACGTTTAACACTAATTAAAAAAATGAATGAAGATGCATGGGGCGAAAAAATCTTTTGTATTTAAAAACGTTAATTAAGCACATTTCTTGATTCTTTACTTATCGCAACCCTTACAAATATGCATTTGCAAGTAAAGTGGCCAAAAGTGGCGCAGAGGCCAAAAGAGATGTTGCAATTTATTTTATTGGAAATAAAACCGAGCTGAAAATGCTTACCGCGAAATTCTATTTACGGAAATTGAATTTAAAATGAATCCTCATAACACCGTGTGTCGGTGATGAATGTTCGAAAAAACAACAAGTTATTTAAACACGTTCGCCAATTTTGTTTGCCGGGCAATAATTGGTAATAGTCGCAGTTTAAAATTGATAGTATGATTTTAATGGATCGTAACGATCGTCGTTTTTGGTGCCGAAAAGGGACCCACCAAAACAACTTGAAGGCTTACAGGCAATTCGGTTATAATTACAGAAACAATCGGCTTTATCTGTCAATCGAAGAGACGCCCCACGTGAATAATGTATCAGCGAAATGACAGATGATTCAGCTTATTTTACATGCACGCATTGATCGGGTCAACAGTTTCGAAATTATGCGAACATAATATTGCGATTGCACGGACAGATGCAAATCACCGGTTATTATGTGGGCTAGCGACAAGCAGTTTGATTCGTCTCTCCAATTAAGATACTCCCAGGCCAAGGCGGTGACTGGAACTTTATGGCCACCGTACGGAAACGTACGACGCGACGCCTAGGCCGTGCCATGCGTGTATTTGTTGGCCTGGCGGGCTTTGAGATAAAACACGATACAAGATCCTCTCTCGCATGTTTATTAATCACATTTTATTGCCGCCATAAAGTAATTCTACTTTAGTTATAAAGTAATTAACATTGGTAGACATCAGCCGTCGTAAATAAAGCCACCACCGGTCCGGACCATATAATAAATATCGACCGAAAAAACGATTTCGAACGACTTAACGACTCCCCTCACGGTTATGAGCTTTTAAGAAAAACAGATAAGTTCGTTATCACTCTTTAAACTGGAACAAAAAATGGGAGGCCTAACGACAGGTCGTTCATTAGCTCGGGCGGCTGATAAGTCCCCGAAATAATACAGATTCACAGATGTGCTCAGCTGCGGCAGCCCTTAAAATTAATGATCGGGTCCATTTTTAAGTAGTTTCGATAACATTCCCGCATTCAACCGGTAACAAGGGGGTTGTTTTCGCTGCGCTTTCAAAATGTTCAGTCATTTTATTTGATCTCGTGATTTTATTCAAAAACTCATTGTAACGCGTGAGCGAAGCGAACGCGTTGATTGTAAAGATTATTAATCGCCGATTAACACAAAATTTGTCTTATTTGACAATATAAATTAATTACATTGATATTTTGATTATGTCAGGTAGCATTGATATAACTAATCGGTATAGAAGTTTATAAGTTATTGGCGATTATGGACATCGATCATTTTACTTTGGTTCCAAGGTGTTAGGCAATGCAAATCTTGCATCTTTGATTGCCTAGATATTGATTAATAAGTCATCATGCGTTAACTATAAACAGACTTGAGCAAAGTGTGAAAATCAAAACCTGCCTATAAAAAAATTGTCTTCAAAGGTTCTTTATAGAAACAGGGGGACGTTTAGAAAGTTCGATTTTTCCCGTTCGGTAACCCCTGAAATTGTAAGTGGAACGTAATCATTCTTATTCATGTCAATAAAATGCATGCTGATCAAACGTAAATCAAAAGTGAATTCATGTTTGAAGCGCCATCCAATAAATTCCAAAAAAAATTACAGACATTTTTATTTTACCTCCACATTCTTGAACAACTGTCTGAAACTTCATTTTTATTTTTCAGCATTTTTTTAAAGTTGAATATCGAGATCACAAAACGTGATTTATGGGTCGAATATAATTTACACAAAAAGTTCTTCCCTAAGAAGACTTGCAATAAATTTGGAAGTTGAATTTTTTTCGGGAACTTTTAAGTCTGCAGCAACACAATCGGGAGCATTGATAAATCACTGAAATAATTAAGACGTTTCTTATTGAGAGAACATGCAAATGACTTGAATATGAACAATTTATTATTTCACACGTCTGAAAAGGAAAACGACGTCAACAGATAAAGGAGTTGATGGAATACTTACCGATTGATTGAGGCGTTTATTTTTTCATTTGGGAGTGCTTTTGAGTCCTACGCGGAACGCAAAATTAATAAATTATTTTTTATGGACGACGAATTGTCGTATATCACGTTACGAAATTACAAGTGGGTGCACCTCGATGGGCGACCCAGATAATCGCGTTCAAGGCTGCTGATGAACGTATCTTGACGCCGCCGCCACACCCAACAGTGGAATCATTTAAACCAACAAAACCGAATACATCATAAATCTAATTAACCCCGCGCACAAAATAACCTGTCAGATCGCTGTAATAAATAATGCCCATCATCGCCAAAACACCTGGTCTAAAACAAACTAACAGACAAATAGAATAATAAAACCCGCATTCTGTCAGACGGAAATAAATAATTCAACTTGCTGGAAATCAATCATAACGATCATACACAATTAACTTTCCTTGCGGTATCTGTCAAAGTTGCAGCTGAGTAAACAGATTACCGACGCTTATTATCTCCACATCTGCAAGAGAATACGATTGGGTTATTAACAAGTGCCGTATACGGCGCAAAACGTATCCGCGAGTCGGCCAATAAACAATGACATCAGATATTCGCGGCAATCAGTATTATTCTTCCGCTGATTTACATTGAATACCATACATCTTCCCCGAACACGGTCGCGGAGAAATTCTCGATACATAAATCTTGCGAGGTCACAATGCTAAATAAACCTTATTTTATTGGGGTCTTCATGAATATGAATTCCCTAACACGAAATTTTATTCGGTAAGTAACAAGCTCTAAAAAGATTGTCCCTCTTATTTAGTCCTTTTGTGCCGTGTCGAACAATGGGAAGGAATACGAAAATATCGGACGCCCGACTTGAAACACACAAACCAAACAATCGGAGTGTTAAGTAAATTTCTCACCACCCAAAACAATAGATACTTTATTCGGGTCTTAAAGTTTGTTTTTTTTTGGTCCAGACAGTTTTTTTTTGCCGCGCGATTAATTAGGCGAAAATTACCTTGTAACAACCTGATTGTCAACTGGGTCGAAACGCGAAAATTGAATCGCACAAAAATGACCCAATTAAGCAAACGGGTTTCGCGTCGACAAAATTGATTTTGTCAGCCAAAATAAACGTGCTCGCCCGTTGGAAATGAGTTTTTTCCAGGTCATACACCTTCCTAGCTGCTGTAGGTAAAGGCCCGCCAATAATTTAAGTTTGTGATGTCTGGCCAGAGAGAAAAAGCGAAATTATCGTAGTAAACACTTAAATTAATAGAGCGCTCAAGTTCGGAAAATTAAAAAGTTCCATAACAAATGAGCTAAAAACTTAATTCCGGCATTATGCAGCTGCGAGTATGAACTTGCACGGTTAATGTAACTAGACGGTTTCAAACTGCAATTTGAACAAAGTTTTCTAAAATGAACATCAAATTACGACTTTTTTAATTTGATTTTTGTTTGCCTGAAATTGATGTTATTATAACCTCGTAGGGGATGAGTGGGTAAAATGGGATACTTAAGCCTTTGATTTTTTTGCACGTATTCAAATGCACACAATTTTTGTAGAAGTAGTCTGAACATACTTTGTTGAAATAAACAGAAAAAATTTAATGTACATTTTTCATGATATATACAGGGTGTTCACGAAAAAACGCCCCAGCTCATAGCGCTATTATTAGAAGTCCAATTGTAACAAACGATACGTCAAATTAAATGGTTCAAAAAGTACTACAATGTGTAGCTCTAACATAATTTTTACCTGTTTCTCCATTCAAAGGTCAACTTCACTTTTTCAAATTACAACCTTATATTTTTCTTTGACAATTTGATAGAGATTTTTTTTCTGAATTCAACGATGTATCACAATCAATATTTCTGATTTATTTTAGGGTAATAAAGAAATTAGAATAATAACTAATATTATTAGCAGTAGGCTTTGAAAAATAACTGAGACGTAGCGGTTGCTATGGAAACGACGTCTCACAAATAAAAATTACTATTACTATTGTTGCAACAATGGTAATAACCATGGTAACCGGGACATTTAACTGGAGAAATACGTTAACATCGCCGTCAGAAACTGGCTATTAGTTTGTTTATCTATTTTTTGTAATAAAAATGAATAATAGTGAACTAGTGAAATAGTGAACTAAACGATCCACTGGCGTAGAATAAATTTGTGTAATTTCTTTTTAAGCGAGTTAAGGCGAAATCCATCATTTTATACAAAAAATTTGTGGTCTGATGAGTGTCAATTTACAAACAACAGACGTTTTAATCGTTTCAATCACCGCTATTGGAGTGTAGAAAACCCACATATTACCATCGAACAAAATCCTCAGATAAAATTTTCGGTGAACGTTTGGTGCGGAATATTAGGCGCCAGGATACCTAATAGGACCAATTTTCATTGATGGAAATCTCAACCAAAAAAAAATATCTTCAAATTTTGCCTGAAGACTTAGAAGAAATTTTAGAAGACTTGCCGTTGCCATTGAATGGAATGAACTAGTATTTCAACAAGATGGCGCTGCACCACACAAAAGGCTCTTATGATTAGGAACTATTTAAATATAGAATAATGAAGACAAATGGATTGGAACATATGGACCTATACCATGGCCCGCCCGGTCTTGTGACCTCTAGAGTTTTTCTTTTGGGGATACATCCAAGATATTGTTTATGCTACGTGCCCGGAAATAGAGGAAATTTTGAGAGAGAGAATAGTCAACGCTTGTCGGGAGACACCAGCAGAAATTTTAATTAATGCTACACAAAGTGTAGGATCTAGATGTCGACGAAAATGTCTGGAAAGAAACGATGCCCAATTTGAACATTTTTGTTAATTTGCCATTTCTTTATTTAATTGTTTAGTTATTAAATGTTATCTGTTGTTGTTCATAAATTAATTCTTTAAAATACGTTGTTTCCGTACTGACACATCGTTTCCATAGCCACCGCTACGTCTCAGTTATTTTTCAAAGCCTACTGCTAATAATATTAATTATTATTTTAATTTCTTTATTACCCTAAAATAAATCAGAAATATTGATTGTGATACATCGTTGAATTCAGAAAAAAAATCTCTATCAAATTGTAAAAGAAAAATATAAGGTTGTAATTTGAAAAAATGAAGTTGACCTTTGACCTTTGAATGGAGAAACAGGTAAAAATTATGTTAGAGCTACACATTGTAGTACTTTTTGAACCATTTAATTTGACGTATCGTTTGTTACAATTGGACTCGTAATAATAGCGCTAGGAGCTGGGGCGTTTTTTCGTGAACACCCTGTATATTTTTCCCCTACAATGTAAATTTAGTGATATCGTCCTATCTACAGCAAATATCAAATTGTCTCAAAGTTTTAATTTTTAGTAATGTTGGGTACATTGGCAATACTACGAAGAAACTGATGCATTGGATGCCAAAAAAAAATAAATGAAAACAAACTAAATAATAAGAAGTTCAAGAGAAAAATTAACAAAAGTTCACAGATACGACTTTTAGTTTAACGATGGCAGTATAATTATGTCATTGGCGATATGCGGTATTTTTTTCGATTTTTTGCACTTGCGAATTTTTTTTGTCCACCTGAAAATGCATCAAATGTGAGGTGAAAATTTCCAATCATTGTGAAGACATAAATTGCAATTAAGCGAAAATGATACTTTTACTAGTATCTTTGGTTTATTGAAAACTGCTTGTAGAAAGCAACTTTTGAATGGAAACAAGTCTACTTTTGAGTACTAGGACAGAAAAATGAACTTTTCTGCAACTTTTGAAAGACAATTATACAAATCGCGGAGATCGGTGTATTTCGACGTTGTGATAGGAGCGTTAGAAGAATTTTTTATCCGAGCGGAAATTGCTCGGAGGAAACTTTGAAGATCCACTCATCAAACGCGATGTCCTAGTTTGTGAAGCTTTCAATTTTGATACGAAGTCACGAACTGAACCGCGGCGGAATTTGATAAATGAAACCAAAAATTGCTCATCTCGGAGCGGGCAAGTAAAAACAGTAATAATATCCCCAGCAGTGAGCATTTAAAGCAATTTAGATTAAAACAGGTCCGGTGGCTACTCTTGGCGGACATAAAGCCGTCTGCGGTACTTTACATGGCGAATTTACGCAAAGTTTGGTAACAGTGAAATGGTAGCGCGCATGTTAACATTAAATTGTGTGACATTCCGTTGTATCATTAACATGTAATGGGAGTTATACTAACGGAGCAGCCATATTTTAGTCCACAAAGAGAACACATGTTCGGCTTGTTTTGTTCAGGTACTTACAATGTTTCAATGGCACCATTCTTGGAGGTTTAAACGGCGACTGTTAGCGTATGAGCTTAATAACTGCTGCCCGTATTTATAGCGGTAGGCCGTAACAAACACATAGTGGTGCATTCGACCATTTTCATTAGCCGGGTTGAGTGCGAAACCCTCTGGGGATTTCGGGACCACTGCATGATAAAATCCCGTTACCCGTTACCATGGATACGGCGCCAACTTCGGTCCCCAGGATAATTCGTTTAGAGGCACGGCGACGTCCGCCAATGCTCAAACACTCACAAAATGACAATATTGATGTTAAAACCGATCGAGCTGCACTCGCGATCATTTGGGCAGCGGAGATTTTTGTTTACACGTTTCTAATCTCGTAACATATCGCTGACATACGGTTCACGTTCAACGTATCGGTCGGAGATATTAAATTGGCGACGAGCCAATAATAAAATCTTTGTCATCGTTCGCTGAAAAGTACAGCATGTGCACCGTGGGTGACTCACGGGACTAAACGAAATCATATTCCGTACGGTCAGTTACCCCAGTACAAAGCTCAAAGGGCGCATTTAGGGTCCTCCAGTTCCAAACAAACAAAATCAAAAGCATTACTAAGTTGCCATGATTGATGATACATAATCATACTTTTCTCAAAGTTAACGAACGTACTTGATCTTTGGAAACAATAACAGCATTGATGCTTCGATTCCCCCCTTGAATTTCAACCGTATCTCCTCGATTCCAGATGGAGGAATTAAGGTGGATATGTTGGTGTAATTAGCAATGCGGCAACGCAGTTTAAATGATCAAACGCAAACAATCTTAAAGTTAATTTGATACAGAGAAACTTGGCGAAACATATAAACAAATGGATCCATCGACGAGAAGAACAAAGCCTCGATTCTCGTTACACGTCTAAGTTAAACAATTGTGACGTCCCGGGCACATTGTACGCCGGCTGATTGGATTTATATTGCTCCTTTCTGCCGATTTAATACGTTAAGCATTTTTGTTAGCTCGCTTCAATTTACATGTATAAGAATGCAGCTCTACAATCGTCCGTAATTACAAGGGCTGGCTATTAACGGCATTCTGCCTTGAGAATAACTCACTGGTGCACGCAGTGGTTTATTCCATTAACATGCTAATCTAAAAGAATTCATTACGCGGCCAAACGCATACCTCCGCCGCCGTCGGCGAAATAACATATAAAGTCTAACATAAGAAACGGCGCAATTATGCTGTAATAGAAACTGTTCGAGTGCGGAGTACCTGTACACTCGCGGCCGCTGATTGAGGTGAATGCTTAGTGCAAAGCGAAACCGCAACAATTTATAGCGTTACTCTTTCAGAATATAATATTGGAGAATCGTGCATTCATGAGAACGGACAACACCAATGCGATGTAACGGTTCAACCGGGTTCACACAATTCTGGAAATTTTGCACGACTTTATCGTTCAGGATTTTTTAAATAAATTTTAATATTCATGACCGTGAAACGGGGAGCCATTAAGGAACTTTTTGCATTCACTGAGACGAAGAAAACTGACTGCAGCCAGTGGGCGCTAATAACGTTTTAATTAATCCATAATTCACGTTAGTGTCACTTTAACTAACGATTATTGAAGCATTTACTCGCATACAGGGTGAATCTGTTACCAAAATGACACACCTTAATTCAATTTTTGATCTGCTTCGATTTTTGTGCCAGTATTTGATATTTACCAGCTTCTAATTAACTGTTGTAATATTATAAAGAGGGTTTTGCCTAAATTGGAGTTGTATATACCGGTCTACTTATTTAAGGACCGCCACCATTGTTAAAACTTGTACTGCTGGTTGTTAGCAATATTTGTACAACTCTATTTATCACTTTGCGACACATTCATTCTCCTACAATGTTTAACGTGCTTCTGAAACGGTACAAGAAGAATGGGGTTGAATTTCTCAATACCCTCAGCGAAAGTATTCCGAGAAAACGTTTAGTTGTATTTCATGCCCCACAGGAATTTAGAATCTGTAGTTATTCAAAATATGTAAAAATGTGAGTTCACAATAGCATTTTTACAATACTCCATTCAATATTTTGTTTTCCGCAACAAATCTATTCTACAAAGTAGCAAAAAAAGTGGCGTCGCTATACTATGACTATTGTTTGAGAACAACCAGCTTTTCGAAATTTGAAAACACAGGTAGCAGTGGAACTTGGACAGTGAAATAGACTTCTAGAATTTAATTTAGCAAAAACACCAAATTATATTTTCTGGTCTTTTAGGCTTCAAAATTCGGTTCATTTTGGGTTTTTTAACTTTTATAATTATATAATTGTTCACATTGTTTTTCAGTTTCACTGTGTAATCTAAATTCTCTGAATTGACCGATTATTTTAGGCCGCACTGAAATCTACCACAAAGGATGTCGCAATTTTCTTTACATTTCAAACCTCACTAATATCTACCACAAAGGATGTATTTTATTGTTAAGCGCTAAATTTCTTTAAATAAAAAATGTCAGGACATTAAATCAATTTACAACTGTTTAAAATAGTCTCCTGAAAGACTTGTTGTTTAATTATATGGTTTCAATTTAAAAAAAAAAAAAAAAAAAACTGACCCCAAAAAAATGTAGCAAACTGTAAATAATATTAACAGGTTATCTTATCTCTGCTCTTTTTACTATTCAATTGCAAATTAATGCCAGGAAATTAAATCAATTTACAACTCTTTAAAATAGTCTCCTGAAAGACTTGTTTTTTTACATATAAGGTTTCAATTTTTTGTTACTTTAATATCTAAAGTGACTGAGAAATCAATTTACAACATAAACAAATACTGTGACTACGAAAAAAATGTAACAAAGGCTGTAAATAATATTAACAGGCTGTTATCTCTGCTCTCATATCCTGAACAATTTTTAAAATATGACTCACTAAAAGTCTGGGATTTACGGACGGACATTTTTATGTTTCCTTCTATTCATTTCTATACAGTTTAAAAAATGTGACAATTGGGTGATGATTTAATAGAAAATGAGAAGTAAAAGGGCGGAAAATCAGTTTTACCATAGAGCATAAAATCAAGATACTAAATTCTGGTTAATTGCCTTTTTATGGCACATGAACGCGCCCAAAAAGAATGTCGACACAACATTTTAACAGCCTTCTGCCCAAAGTTTTAATTTATACTTTAAGCCTTCAAAACCTTTATTTTTAGTGTTAATATCAGCTTGTCTTCTTGATCAAAACTGATAGCAATTTTAACCAATAAAAAAATATTAGCAAATAATGTCAGTTAGCCGCAACTAAGACAATCAACCGCAACGTTAATTCAATTTTTAGCCATCGACATGAAATGAAAGCGTAATAATACAATTTACGTTTTATCTGCAAATCACACGGGGCTATTGAAGTAAAATTAATACATAAAAGCTTTTACGCGCGGAGCTTTTCCGAAACATCAAAGTATGATACAGAAAAGTTAACGAAGTTAGCGCACATAGCACATCAGCATTAGCACGTTATATCAGTTGAATGTGAGCGCCCCAGTATAGGAAATCATCAAAGGCACAACGCGACAGATGTGTATTATCCTTTGTGTCCCACACACGGATTTCACCCCCGACTTGCATGTTTTCCAACGAACAAAGCTGTTACTTTGTTTACATATTACACTAAAGTGTTTTATCTACATCGGTTTACGACTGTAGCGCTGATTTCCTAAAAAAAGGCGCCGTAAATTAGGACGTGAAAATTCGATCAGTCATAACGCGGCGTCGGGAAAGCGAGAACAAAAGGGTCGCGCATAAAGGTAGTGTTTTAGAGATAAAACGTCGGTCCTCTCATTTATTTAACAAATCGCCGAGGACTATTCGCTTTTATACCGGCAGTTAACGCGACTGTGTTTCTACAGACTCCAGAAATGGTTGCTTTTATCACAATATGGCCAAGGAAACTAGCCATTATACTGGATATGTCGGGTGTTGGAAATGACACTGCTTGATATCGGAGTGTACACTTAATGCCATCCATTTGCACAAACATGCATTTTGTGTGTTATTACCGCGGCCAGAAACGATATAGTGTCCTCTCGATTATCTCGGATAATAACGGGGTCTTTTCACAGATAATCTAAATGCACGTGTATGTTACAGTAAAAACTTAAAAATTATGAAATGAATATTGTCTGTCATTCCTGGTAAATGTATTCATTTAACGTTTAAAGTTTATTCACCAGAGTACACACACGCAAGTTTACATCAAATTATACACATAATATATAATATCAGATAAAACTAACATACTAAAATTACATACGAAAACTTAAATCCTCTATTCACTGCACCTACAGCCATCGTCATTACCATTTGCAAGAAAAATAACATATTTAAATTGCACTAATAATAACTTCTAAACCACATTATAATAATTTTTTTCAGCGTTTATTTAATTTTAAAATTTTCAAATCCTTGGACAGCGTGTTCAATTTTTTAATTGCTACCCATTCACTATTTTTGAAACTAATAGTATTTATTTTTGGCAAATTTAGTTCTATATTTCTCGTGGTACTTTTTGAAACTTCATATCTCTTTTGTAAATCATTAGAAAAATATAGCAAACATTCTATTTCAAAACTTTCCATAATACTTAAAGGTCTCTCAGATACATTATGATATTTCAAAATGCTTTTCAGTAATGTATGTTGTATAGACTCAATTTGACTCAGCAAATTATTATACCACCCCATGCTATAACACCATAATTAGCGATACTGTGGAAAAAATCATAATAGATAGTCATTAGACATTCATAATTCTAGATAGTTTCATAAATATAAAAAGTAAGTACTTTGTTTTATTGACTATATATGTTATATGCTTTTCCCATTTCATTTGGAAATCAAAATCTGGTAGAATAGACCCTTTGAATATCCAAATCACATATACAAATTTTTAAATTTGCTGGAAAAATATAGCAAACATTCTATTTCAAAACTTTCTATAATACTTAAAGGTCTCTCAGATACATTATCATGTTTCAAAATAATTTTCAGTAATCTATGTTGTATAGACCCAATTTGACTCAGCAAATTATTATACGCACCCCATGCTATAACACCATAATTAGCGATACTGTGGAAAAAAGCATAATAGATAGTCATTAGATATTCAGTTTCATAAATATAAAAAGTAAGTACTTTGTTTTATTGACTATATATGTTATATGCTTTTCCCATTTCATTTGGAAATCAAAATCTGGTAGAATAGACCCTTTGAATATCCAAATCACATATAGAAATTTTTAAATTTGCCGAAAAATATAGCAAACATTCTATTTCAAAACTTTCTATAATACTTAAAGGTCTCTCAGGTACATTATCACGTTTCAAAATGTTTTCAGTAATCTATGTTGTATAGACTCAATTTGACTCAGCAAATTGTTATACCACCCCATGCTATAACACCATAATTAGCGATACTGTGGAAAAAAGCATAATAGATAGTCATTAGATATTCATTTTCATAAATATAAAAAGTAAGTACTTTGTTTTATTGACTATATATGTTATATGCTTTTCCCATTTCATTTGGAAATCAAAATCTGGTAGAATAGACCCTTTGAATATCCAAATCACATATACAAATTTTTAAATTTGCTGGAAAAATATAGCAAACATTCTATTTCAAAACTTTCTATAATACTTAAAGGTCTCTCAGATACATTATCATGTTTCAAAATAATTTTCAGTAATCTATGTTGTATAGACCCAATTTGACTCAGCAAATTATTATACGCACCCCATGCTATAACACCATAATTAGCGATACTGTGGAAAAAAGCATAATAGATAGTCATTAGATATTCAGTTTCATAAATATAAAAAGTAAGTACTTTGTTTTATTGACTATATATGTTATATGCTTTTCCCATTTCATTTGGAAATCAAAATCTGGTAGAATAGACCCTTTGAATATCCAAATCACATATAGAAATTTTTAAATTTGCCGAAAAATATAGCAAACATTCTATTTCAAAACTTTCTATAATACTTAAAGGTCTCTCAGGTACATTATCACGTTTCAAAATGTTTTCAGTAATCTATGTTGTATAGACTCAATTTGACTCAGCAAATTGTTATACCACCCCATGCTATAACACCATAATTAGCGATACTGTGGAAAAAAGCATAATAGATAGTCATTAGATATTCATTTTCATAAATATAAAAAGTAAGTACTTTGTTTTATTGACTATATATGTTATATGCTTTTCCCATTTCATTTGGAAATCAAAATCTGGTAGAATAGACCCTTTGAATATCCAAATCACATATACAAATTTTTAAATTTGCTGGAAAAATATAGCAAACATTCTATTTCAAAACTTTCTATAATACTTAAAGGTCTCTCAGATACATTATCATGTTTCAAAATAATTTTCAGTAATCTATGTTGTATAGACCCAATTTGACTCAGCAAATTATTATACGCACCCCATGCTATAACACCATAATTAGCGATACTGTGGAAAAAAGCATAATAGATAGTCATTAGATATTCAGTTTCATAAATATAAAAAGTAAGTACTTTGTTTTATTGACTATATATGTTATATGCTTTTCCCATTTCATTTGGAAATCAAAATCTGGTAGAATAGACCCTTTGAATATCCAAATCACATATAGAAATTTTTAAATTTGCCGAAAAATATAGCAAACATTCTATTTCAAAACTTTCTATAATACTTAAAGGTCTCTCAGATACATTATCACGTTTCAAAATGTTTTCAGTAATCTATGTTGTATAGACTCAATTTGACTCAGCAAATTGTTATACCACCCCATGCTATAACACCATAATTAGCGATACTGTGGAAAAAAGCATAATAGATAGTCATTAGACATTCATAATTTTAGATAGTTTCATATATATAAAAAGTGAGTACTTTGTTTTATTGACTATATATGTTATATGCTTTTCCCATTTCATTTGGAAATCAAATTCTGGTAGAATATCCAAATCACATATTGAAATTTTTAAATTTGCCGAAACACTATCAATATAAATTTCAAACACCATGTAAACTGTTTTCACAACATTTATCGATAATTCATTAACAGCAATCCAATCATTTACTTGATGTAAGTACTTGTTCATCTTGCTTTCAGTTTTTTTTGCCAGGAATCATCAAAACAAAGAATAATAATAATAATTTACTAGACAACATAAAATCGCATATATTTTTAATTTAAGTTTTGTGTAAAATGATAGATTTTATTTGGCACTGCAGAAGGCCTGTCCCCGGGGTTGTTATTTACATAAGAAAATACGTTTCACCGACCAGTGACTAAAATAACTGATGTAACGGATCAACGCCATGATATCGCCCAAATTACATTAGTTCCGCGCATAAATTTAAGTTGCCCTGTATTACTGTAAATTGTAAGTGAAGCGAATAATTGAAACTGCACGCCGGGATAGAGCCGAGTGTTGCTCTAATGAAACGAATGCTTGTGTCTTCCGCATACATTTTCGTGTTTGCATGTGACAAATATTGCTATTACGATCGTAAATGGAGCCAGTGTTCTACACTAAATAAGCGGCGTAATATTTGAATTGGTAATGGCTTCCATCGTATCTGCGCTCGGAGCTCATATCTCGCGGTGTCGTGGGTCAACTCGTATTGGATATTCAGTCACAGGTCAACAGTGGGTAACAGGCCGCTCCGCAGGGAGGTTACTTATTTAGATCGATTTACATAAAATCAGCATGCGGATGTCGGCTCGATGATTTAACTACCGACTGTATAATCTTGCTTGTAGCAAAAGCTGTTTTACACAATTGTACACAGCAATCAGAATCAAGCCTGGAACGAAATCATTAAAAACGCATTTGTTGCTCGTATAAATCGGCCGAGTTAAACGCTTTTTGCGAAAATAATAATCAATTTGAGCATCTTTCAATTGCCGAAATAATTTAGGCGTGTAAAGTGTCGCCATAATGAATTTCGCGGCCAGCTGTAAAACATTTTTAATACATGACGCGTTTGGCTGCATAAATTTTGCGCATGGCCGATGTAATAATGTCCCACACTCACATCCTTATTATAAATACGCAATTTAAATTATGTCCTCTCAAATATGATTAGTTGTGCTCGACGCTTTCAACGGCCGCTATTCTTAAAACGATTTTCTGAACGTCCGACATCAACGACTACAGGTAGCCCTCGGTTTACGCCGCAGTTGCGTTCTTGCAAAAGCCGGCGCAAATCGAATCGGCGTAAAAAGAACCCATATTTACAGTGATGTATAGGGTTAGGTTCTACATAAGTGAAAAACAAGCAAATCATTTTATTTATTAATACAATATAATACAAAATACATATACACCTATCCCCCGATTTACACGGAAGATTGTTTTTTTATAGGCAAAACCGTGTAAATCGAAAACAACGTCATTTATTTAACGTAATTTTTTTAAATAAGATATTTTGAAAAATTAAAATAACAGTACATTCATAAAATAACAAATATACAGTGCGAACCAGTCAAATGGAATAAATTCAGTATTTCAATTATTGTGCATATTTATGAAAAATCCCGTTTATGACATGATATCCTGCAAAGTAAAAATTTCATCCCTAACCTCAACTCCCTTCGAGTGACAGTTTCAACCCCCAAATTTTTAAATAGGAAGTAGGGGCTTGTGATACCTCATTTGAAAGGTCTCTTCATGCTCCTTTAAAAACTGCTATGGTTTAAAATTTTATTGCGAAAAAAATTGTAAAAATGCTACAAAAATAATTGTTTGTCGCTAACCAGTAAATATGAAGTTTAAAAAATTCTGATTAGTAAAAACACAATGATGTACACTTTTCTACTGTCACAAATTTACTGCAGTAATTTACTTGAATACGTAAGAAGTTTTATTGTGCATACAAAACAGGGAATCACCAATATGTATAACCAAGTGAACGGAGTTTAAAAATGATTGTAGAAATATGTACTCATCTGAAATATTCATTTCTTCCATTTTATTTTGAATTCGTTATTTTAAAAACCGTGTAAAAGCGAAATCGTGTAAAAAAGTATCGTGTAAATCGGGGGATAGGTGTATTATAAATTTAATTTCTAAAATGCATTTTAAGATAAAATGAAGTGAAATGTTTTTATTAAAAAATATTAACAAAAACAAATGAAATTTCAAAGTTTCGGATCTCTTACATTTTTTGGAAAAAAGAATTCACAACACTGAAACGAAAATCAGTTTAAAATAGGAAGAATCGGTGAATTACCCAATTATGTACACGGCGAAACAGTGAGTTCCACAGCGGCGTTATTGTGAATCGGCGTAAATCGAGGGCTACCTGTATTTTAATTTCCAGAACAATGTGAGATTAATATCGCGCGTCAGAGTCACAAGCGAACCGAAAATTTTTACCACTGTGTTTTGGCAGTTGCTAAATTAAATCGCGTTTTGAGTTGATATTTATCGAGGACGGAAGCTTTTAGCCGCCTCAAAAAACGGCCATTTTTTCCCGGAGTTTCGGGCATTTATTTTCCTTTCGCCGCATCTTGTAAATACAGCTTTTTATTGTCGAAGATAAAGCGAGCGAGGCGCGAGGTAATCGTAGATTCTCGGTCAAATTTGACCTCAAAAGTCACGATTCCAGGGCACTTTATAATTAAACATGTTCCCTTGTATAATCATTGCAAGTGCTTCATTATACCGCATTCGATTTATGTTACGCCAATACCAGTTTTCTTTAATGAATTGAAAAGAGAACGCGAAAATAACGTTTGTTTATGACGGTCGTGTGTTTGTGTTAGATGAAGAAGTCTTCTTGCCATCTATGATTCGCGGTTTGAAGGGAATGTCATTGTCGTGTACGCTTGTGGGAAGAAGATTTTTTGCGTTCGGCTGATGTCGTTTTAATTGTTTTATCCTTGAGGAATTCATCTCGGACGCAGTTGCGGCGGTTATGAACAAATATATGCCGGTGTCACGTTCAGAATTGTTTTTAAGATTCTTAAGCGCATGCATATGGTAGTTATGCACTAATGAAATTTATTCTCTTCGATTATCTGCTATTGTACTGTACAATTCAAGTATGCACTGATATATCTACAAAGTATGTAATTGAATAATTTATTTTCTCGTCTGAATTATATTCTGTCTCGTAAAGAGTGGTATTTTGTGTTTTATAGCGTTCGTTACTTATACAACTATTATTAAATGCACTTCAAAGGAGAACTGCTAACGAATGAATCGTAAAAAAGGTGCAATTTAAAAATTTTGCTTCACATACAGTATCGTCGACGCAATAATTGCTCATTAAAACTGTCCATAATCTTATGTACAGTCTGCGCCGGTTATTACGATCCTCCTGATATCCACAGTTCTTCCACGCTTAATTTTACCGACTACAATAACGTAGAATTCTTTCAAATATTTTTTACAATGCATTTTTCTCGCACCCATAAATTTCGAGAGTTAAAAGCCGAAAGTTCCTACGTTCCAAATTCGTAAAGACTATCGGTTTTCAAAGCATTCTGCATTTTAACAGAAAAAGGATTATGTAGCTTCCAGTTTGTTTTCTAATTGACCGTTTTCAAATAGTATTTCGGAAGGTACATATATTATGAAAATAAACTTGTTACACGTTATTTCAGGCAGAAACATAGAATTGTATATAAAGACTAGTGCTGCAAAACTTGAATTATTCGTGAACGCAATGTTGTTTCGATTTCAACTGAAAGTTTGATGAAAAACTAAATTATACACTAGGTAAAATATACTTAGGGTGTCTTAAAAAATAATGAGTTGCTAAACATACAATCAGACGGCACAAAACGTCGTTAATAATTCAAAATAAGTGGCAAAAAATTGTGTAACCCGTGAGTTATATTTTTAGAACAAGCTGTATTATTCCTTTTGACCTTTTATGAATTGTACTAGCGACTGGTGGTCAATGATATTCATCAAACTTGATAAATAAAATAGCTGCCACATAAACTGCATAAATCTTTCATTACATAATAATAATAATTTTCAAAAAAGATAAACATGCATTACGCCGCAATACAATCGATGTTTAGTCAGATTTGGGACAATCTAAAATAAAATAAAATTTGCTGAACTGAAATGCATTTCTTTACAATTGAAATTGAATTTATCAGACCAAGGATGCACTTGGATTCAAATGCGGTTTGGTCTGTCTAGGAAACGTTCGGTGTCGCCTTCGACAGTTGCGGTCGACGTTCGCGGACGTCGGCTTGAGAAAGCACGTCTGCACCGGAATTTCCATCGATTGTTTGGCCAAAGTTTCGGAATTAATTCGCGCGTTACATTTCTTTACAAATGTTGACGATCGCTCATCTTAACGCGGACGTGTTTCGCCCACTCGAGGTCACTTTCCGTGACAAAACTATTTGTTTCGAATTTCGGAACTTACAAAACACTTTTGTTTGTGCGATTTTTTCGTGTTTGGATTCGGATAATAAAGTTTAAGCACACACTAATTAGTTGTGACGTTCGATCGACGCCCAGAGACAACAATGATACAAAACGATTCTTTGAATGATTGATTGAGACTTGCACACCTGAAAATTCGTTATAATTGCCGAAGAGAATCTCTCGTTCTTGGCCGTAATCAAACTAGGAAATACGTCACTGCTAGGTATTTTATCGTATCGTAAACATTATGCCCGTTTATGGATGGGAAAATAAGCATTACTAAATCCGTTCAAAATTAGCTACTAAAGAATGAATCGTAAATCGCTCGAGAGTTGTTGCAATCACATGTTTCAAGGGAGGCATTCGTGCATATAACGCATACAAACACGAATACTTTGGATTTAAACGTTTTCCGATTCTGAATGTGCTTCCTTATACAGAGGCCTTCTTTAGACTGGTTATAGCAAGTTCGACGATAAATTTCGCCAATGGCAGCGAACTCTCCGAAAATTGCAGTTGATGCAATTACCCGGAAATATGTCTTGTCGCCGTATATTGTGCATGACAACATCTATGCATATAAACCGGAAATTTTAGGAGGGTAATTAGATTGTTCTCAAACTATGTTAAACCACGTTAAACGTTAAAACATTGATCGTTCGGTTAGAGATATTTAACACTGGATTTACCAACCGGTCCAACGGACCCACTGCGAATATTTCTCATTCATTTTTCTGCTAAATCGTTTTATAAAACGGCTGGTTAACGTTTAGGCGAATTGTAATATGGCTAAAGGTTGGTCAGCCATATTGTATCGACATTTCACATTCCCCAATGCCACTGAATGAAGTGCCGCCGTTTTCTAAAACGGCGAAAAGGGACTGAAGAATTGTTTTATAAAAAGAAACGTTATAGTTATAACAAATATAAAAGTCATAATTATAAGAAAAAGGTTCAACTCAATATAAAAGGTTTTCTTTGTATATGTCTAACAATTCTTCAGTGCTTTATCAAACGGGCTGAAAATTATTCAGCGATTCATAAAACATCTAAAATTTTCAGTGGAATTGTAAAAATTCTCCGTTCATTCTATATTTTACAATCTGCCCAATCATTTAGAAAGCGATTAGGCGTTTTATAAAACAACTGAATTTACAATTCGCTGCCGACATGTACAATATGGCTGATTGTCGACCTACATTACATGTAGTCAATATTTCCGCTAAACGTGGGCCGCCGTGTTATCGAATGTATTGTTATAACAATTTGCCTAAACGTTAATCAGCTGTTTTACAAAACAGCTACTTTGTAAAGTGGCTAGCTGCTTTGTATTGCGGCGGATTCTACTATATGGCTGCGACATGTCGATTGTTCAAGCAAAAAAAAAAAAAAACAGCGGAGTAGATTATGCAAAGTTTATAGCTCGCTGTACTGTTGAAAGCGTTTTTTCTGATATTATATTTTTTTCATAAACTATTATTTTAATTACAATTTTTAAAATTATGACAAAGAATTAACTTTTTCAATTGTTTAGAATTATTTAAATCTTTTGTTGTTGAAAAATCTAGAATTTTAGTTATTTAGTTGACGTTTTTTAATTTTATGAAAAAAAAAAGAATACAATTTGTTATTTTGTCAGAAATGGAAGTTCTTTATTGAAATCCAATGAAAAGTTCAGAAAATAATATTCTGAAACCACGATTTTCCTCTTTTAAGATATTGGTCTCTGAGACCGATGTTAGTAACGACGTCCTATGTCTGTACGTTAGTAACGTAGGGTTAAAGTAAGTGGCACTCAAACGAACAAATTTTTCAGAAGCGGTGCAAAAATATGGAGCAAATCGTTTTATAAGAACTTGACTTGTACAATCAGGCGTCAGAAATTTATATTGGATGGCAGTGGTGTTTTTAACCCTTCGGTATTGTTCTGAATGATATAATCCGATATTTGTTATTTAATTCCCTGGCCGTTTACCCTCTTCAGATTAACGAGATTAGACTCCGCGAAAGTGCCATACATTAAATGGCCAAAATATACGCTGTATTCTCCAGGAATTTGACTTTGCCCATGTAAACGTTTCGGGTTAGCTTTATTGCTCCGAAATTTCTAAACGGCTTTATAATAACAAGGAGCAGTGAGGTAATTATGTCATTATTTTGCCGCCGAGTGTACACGAAAAACGCTTGTAAAAAAGAGTTCTTTTATATTTTGTTGAAAAAAGTAATTTATTTTAAACTGACTCGAGAAGTGAGCAAGAAATTCAAGGTAAAACAGTTCTTCGTATTGAAATTCCTTCTTCTCGGTTGTACGTTTCGCTTTTTATTGGAACATTTTTAAGATATCCTAAAATACGTGAACCGTCTTGTTTGTTTGGTATTACGTTTCGTGTTAGGTGAGCAAAACAATCCTGCCTTTCTAAGCCAACGTAAGCCAGCTTAGAACACAGGGATTCCGAATTCTAGCCGTAATCACGATTTAGTCCTAACGTATCACATCCCATTTAGATTGGTATCTGGATAATCCAGGCTCTTTCGCTTTATGTTGCTGCATTTATCAGAACGCATTATGGCATGTGACTTCTAATTACATATTTTTAACTGCGCACTTGCAGTAATCGACCTCCTTGCACGCTGTCTCGCACGGACGTTCGACCACGGTCAAGAAGTGGGATGTTTTACTTCGAAAATATGTCGCTCTCGTGCGTTTAATTTTATTGCCCCATAAATAATTCGTTTTGTGTTCGATTCCATTCTGTGATTTCTTGGGTTAATGTTTAATGGCATGCACACTCTTTTATCTCGCGATAAATCAACCGACTTAAAAATTCTCCCTTCGTTAATTTCGATTCGATCCGCAGAAAACCAGGCGCACGAATGAACCTAATTACCGCCAATGCAACTAGACATGTGCATAAATATTCTTTGCAAACAATGACATAACTAGTCTCCGCATCGAATGCCACGGGCGCTCTGTCGCTGACAGATTCAGCGAGACCAATATTATTGAAATGCGAACTTTATATTGAAGTTTTTAATCCGCGAGATTAATGTTTGATTTTCTTCTTTGCAGTTTTCGAACGACGGACCGAACGGCGAGTCCATGTGCCTGCAGGGCCCAGATTGTTTCATGGTGAGTACGAATTACCCATTTTTACCCATCGTGTTTTTTCAATTTCCATTTCATTACAACTCAGAAATTTTTTTGTCGTTTTTGGTGAAAAGTACGAAAGCGTAGTTAGGACGTGCAAAAAATTTTAAAAAAACTTGAAATTTCAACATTTTTCTTGAAATTTCACCTTTTTAAAAAAGTTGAAATTTCACCTTTTTAACCTTTGGGAACTGACATAGCTTTATAAGACATGAAGTCGAACATCGGTCTCATAGACCAATTGGAAAAATAACAGCCGCCTTTTGGAAAATTACTTGGTTTAAATTTTATTTCTTAAATATAAAGTGTTTGGGTAATTTAACCAAGTTTGTGTGTTCATAGAGCTTTTATTATAAAAAATATTAAATTATAAAAAATTAAAAATTTAGTGAAACGTAAAATATTAGAAAATTAAAAAATACGACATGATTACTTTCCTTTATTATAAAATAGGACGCAAACGAAACTTGACATTTTGTTAAATGAATATAAAAGAAACAAATTGTCCCAATATTTCGGAGGAACTGAAACTTTGCAGTCCAAATTACTGTTCTTCTTGGAGAACACATGTCTGGCATATCGGTACTAAATGCTCCAAGCACATAAATTTTGGGCATTTCTGGCATTTGTATTTCAATTTTCTATTTTTCTTGCTGCAGCAATAATAACATCTTCCATAGATTGGGGTTTTCTGATTAGGATCAGAAATGTTATAAATTTCTTGAATACGTAATTTAATAGTTTTCGAAACGCCGGTACTAGTAACTGGATTTTTAATATGCCCCTCAACTAGCTGGTGTCCAAGAAGTTCTAAAAATTTTCTTCTTAGAATTTTTTCTTCCGGGTTATTATGTTTATATACAGTGCTTTCGTAAAGTATGGAATAAATTCGATAAAACATTTTAGAAGAATTTTCACAAAAAATCCTCGGACCGGTCAACTTTAATTTTTAAAACTGCATCTTTTTTAATATTTATAATTTTACGATCGTCTTTTGTTTTCGCACTATGACGCCATCATCAATTTTTTTAAATAACACCCCATACTTTTGATCGCGAATTTGGATGCGGTACATTTTTCTGAGTAGAAATATGTCAAATTCGTATGACCTTGAAGAGGAAAGTTTTCGAAATAATCAGTCCTAAAGTTTCGAAAATGTATGGTAAATTTATTAGAATCGAAAAGTGTTTTCTGTACTTCCTCACCAGTGCAGGCAGCCATCTTTTATATACTGATGGAGAAGTGAAAATATTACACCTAACGAAACAGTATAGAACTTATTTCAACAGCTGAATAATTATAACTAAACTAGCAGCAACGCAATGAGTTGATAGAATATTGTTTAGTTGCAAGAAACATTTCCAAGAATAATCTCGAATAAAATAATATATTAATGCTAGCAAAGCACCGTTGATTAAGGTAAATATAGAGTTACAGACGAACTTAGCCAATTATATAACTAATAGACTAACATCGGTCTGTGAGACCGAAAGCGTTTACAATTTAAGAACTGTTCAACGCTCAACTCTGACAACTTGAGGGTAACTGACTCTATTTGAGATCAAAAGGTACTGAGGACGGCAGAAATTTGCCTCAACTAGGGAAAAAATGCTTGGCAAAAATCGTAAATGTCGGTCTCTGAGACCGTATTGTTAGCTCCGGAAGGTTAAAAAAGTTGAAATTTTACCTTTTTTAAAAAAAGTTGAAATTTCACCTTTTTTAAAAAAAACTTGAAATTTCAACTTTTTTAATCCCACTGATAAATGAATGACTTGCCAATGGAACTGCACACAGCATAGGCACCTTTAACAACACTGAGGGGATTCCCCGAGCATGTGTATAATCCGATTTTTCATTATAGAATTAAAAGTTGTGTTTTTAAATGTTTTTATTATTGTAGATATAGTATGATATTTAATGTCACCATAAGTAATCTTTCTAAAGAAGTTCATAACACGAATCTTCTACGCACTGCTAAAACAATTTCAAACCACTTCCTACTCGATTTCTACAATATAGACTTAGACTATAACTGCATGTTATAAATCTGCAAATTTTGCAGAAACACCGACGGCTTTCCAGAGTGACTTCCCATCAAGGTTAAATGATGAAAAAAAAACTTGAAATTTCAACTTTTTTAAAAAAGGTGAAATTTCAAGTTTTTTAAAAAAGGCGAAATTTCAAGAAAAATGTTGAAATTTCAAGTTTTTTTTTATTTTTTGCATGTCCTAACTACGCTTTCGTAGAAAAGAGTTGAGCAACAACAAATAAAATTCCTCGCGGAAAGTGCCGTAGGCGTTTAGCGTCCAAGACGAGCGCAATTTTCACCTCCGTTGAGTTCGGTAATGATTTTTCTCCACTCGAAACCGAGCCACGGTGGTTCATATTGTTTTGGTTTTATTTCGTGTGTACACTTATTTTCGGTTCGGCGAAAATGGAGTGCGCGCGCTCGATATTAAAAGTAATCCAATCCAGTTATAATTGCGGAAAAAAGAGGAAAACCCGTTTTTAAAGTTGACTGCTTGAATCTTGGTGGTCGGTGATTACGACTTCATACTCTTTGGGGAAACAATCGTTCTGGTTATCAGTTCGATCTGTTCGGTAGCGACGGAAATTGTTTAACAGGTAATTGCTTCGCACATTATAATTTCTCGAGCTCGTGGATAAGTTCGTTTAACACCGCTTAATTATGCAACTTTGCGTGAAGCACTTGGAAAAGTTCGCGATTATTCTTCCTGCTGAAACAGTGATTTTCTGCCACACATTTTTCTCCTTTGACATTATAAAACATTTGTAAATTAAGAATTTAATTAAAATGTTTTTTTTTGTATTATTAAATTCGATACTAATTCTTTTTAGCACTGTGCTAAAAACAAACCAAGGATGGTGTTTATGTTTCCCTCTTGCACAATTAATATGCAGCAGTTTTTTAATTAAAAGATTTTTTTGTCTTCTTTTCAAAGAAATTACAGTTAATTTTCAGAAATCGTTTAACTAACATTAATTTAAGTGATAAAAGATTATCTGAGGGCAATGTCGAGACGATTGCTGATACGGAACATCCAATTTTATTCCAGTGTCACTCACTCTTCAACATGCTCCCTTACTTGAACAAATTTTTGTTGCTAGCAAGTTAACTTTTTTCTTTTCAAGTCTAATGAGTTTTACTGCACTAACAATAAAGAAAAAGGCATAATTAAATAAAATTACAGCTAAACATCCTTATAAACCTAGACAGCTAAATGAATGAGGTAGAGACACCACTTTTAGCAACTTTAAGCAAAATTTTAATTGAAGGGCTTGGCGCAACAAGGCTACATGTAAGATGAAGTTAGTTTTGAAATATTAATTGTTCAAGATTCGGGTAAATTACAAAATCAAACCTGATGATTTTGATAACATTTAATGTCATAAGAAATTTGTAATGAGGGCATATTTAGCTATGCTGAGTTGATTTTTAGTATAAACGAAATAAAAAACTCGTTTTAATTATTTATTACAAAAGTTGTTGCTTGCACTCTTTTTGATAAAAAATAACATTATGTTTTTTTACAAATTTGCTTTCATCTTCAATATTGTGTGAAAAATTGTTGTCCAAATTTTCGGGTTCATTATCTGTTACCGCCTCAGTGATATTTCCTGCTACAGTTATTGCAGTCCCTATTTCTTGATAATAAGTGTGATACACTGAAGGAATGTAGGTAATCAGTTGTGCCAGATTTTCAAATTTTTTTTGTTTCTCGGATTATTATACTTACAAGTTCAATGATGGCAGAGATATGCAATATGGCCGATGAAATTTACAATAAAATATTTTGAGAAAAACGATACATGCCACATAAAAAAGTTTAAATTACCTGTTCAGACTCATCTGATTAATGTTTTTCGCTACTTTCGGAATGTACACAGTCCTTGTCTAACACACAAATATCAGAGTCGAAATCACAATGTTCATTGCTGTCTTTAATATTAAAATCTAATTTTCTCTTGGCGGAAACATGTGCGCACGATGCCGCCATGATGAATTTACTTGTGGGTTGTGTTGTTATTATACAAATATTTTTTCATATTTAGCAAAATTATGGGAGAATAGCTACCACAAAAATAGGAGATCTGAACAATTCTGAACCATCTTTGGGACTTTTTCCCCCATTAATATAATCATCTTAATAAATTGCCATTGATAAATCTTGACATCAATATAATAATAAAGAATTAACACTGAAGTAAACAAACACCACAGTGGTATTTTCTCAAAAAGTAAAACGAAAATTAATGCAATATCAATAATTAAGTTAATGTAAACTAGCGTGGCAGGGTTGTTGCAATACCTTTAGATTTGGACAAATTTTCTAAGAAATATTTTAGGACATCAAAAAATTGTCAGACCACCGTAGTACATTTTCGGACAAATAGGGATCCCTATTATTAATTTCGACGTCGAGAAAATCGACTTGCATATACGTGACCTAAAAATATCATTAACTCTGCGAAATCATGAGCACGATTCAAATCCCAAGTTGTACCGGGACGGACAATACGGTGAATTCCGATTCAAGCACCGACTGTTTGTGATAAGGCAATAATAATGGTATCGTGACCTTCTAGACCGGTGTGCTAGGCTCGAGAAAATAAAACAAGTCAGCGAATACTCCACATACGATCACAACCTAGCCTGTATCTTTAATTCTGCGCAACATGCTTTAACACGGGAGCATTAGTGATACAATAACTTTTTATTGCCGATCGAGCGGGTCTGGCACTAACTTAACTATAAACTTTTTTTATCGGGTACGTGAAATATCCACTCGGTAATGCGCTTTTCTTTACCTAAATATATTATCCCGGGCAATCTTGGTTTCTATAGCACGCCAAAGCATATATCCTCCCCCTGATGGAGCGCAACACGAAACATAATCGAGTACAATAAATGGCGATCGCATTAACGAGAACATAAATTTGTTCCACTGGAGATAAAGTGGGAGTTAAAATGCATCCACGCTTCCGTTTTCTGGTGAAAAACGCGATCGAATACAATCTATGCGCGGTTTTCTATCGAACTCAACCAAGTTCCACACACATTCATCTCGGCAACTGCGGGCGAAGTGGTAAGTGCCTATATTCACGACTGAAACAAATTTCCGCTATTTCGCGGAACTGCACTGCCTGTGACACTAATAGTCTACACTGCGGAAATATACCTTTTCATATTAAACCCATACATCACCTGGACGCGATTCTTCAGTATCCTCATAATATCCCACTGTTTTCACCATTGCAGAGCGTCTTTAACTCTTCAGTAGGCGCGTGGATTACATATGTAATCCATTTTGATTATTTATTATTTTGTTATTATTTTTTTTTAAGGTAATGATACTTTAATATCTTTTTTAACGAGTAAAAAAAATTTTGCCTTGAAGTAAATTTATAACCGTTTAACATAAATAAAATTAGAACTCTCCAAAATGGCAACGCTAACGTAGCAGCGACAGAAAATATAAAAAATAACATACTTACAAAAAATATATGATCACTTTATTTATGAAACAAGATTCCTATAACTATTACAAATACCTATAAAAAAAATGGATGGATTTACAGTAACATCCCAACCTGTATTTCCGACGACACAACTCACACAAACTCACACAAATGGTCTTTACACATCCAATTATTACATATTTTACACCATCTTCTTGTAGATTTATTCCTAACTCGACCACATTCATAACAACGTCCTAAAAGTCTCTGTCGTTCGTGAAACACCACCGTTGATCTTGATGGTTGACCTAACAGAATCTTTGCACGTCTGGATTCAATTTCTCTGCCGCTTGTTTCGTAATTTTTATTTATTTCCAATTTAAAAGTGAACCAAGTTCAAGTTCAGTAGTTTTCACAAAAGAACAATTTACGACAAAATTAAAATGATTCTCGGAAATTTCAGTCTTTTGCGGCGACGAAATCATGTCTAGCGCTAAATCACAGAAAAGTGTCGACAGTTTTATTGCTTGTTAATACAATTTAAAAGAATTCGCATTATTTACGGCCACCCCCAAAAAAGGAATTTCAACGCCACAACAAAAACAAATTTTTATATTTAAGGGCCTATTTTTTTCCGAATATGATTGTGTTGGCAATGGCGACAATCTGAAATATTGCCAACTTCATTTCGTAACCCCATTTCTTCATGTGTCAATTTAAAATGTAAAAAACAATACATTCTTTGATGAGGAAAGGACAATTGCATTGATTATTTTTCAAACAGGCGTCACCGAATCGTAATGAGAAAAAAAATTCAAATCGACAATAGCATCAAAATTGCATCGCAAATAGTCAGTGTAATTAAATTAAAAATATTTTTATAATTTTAGCTAGATTAGCACTCATATTTTTATATTTTTTATATTCAAATTGCAAGTCCCTGACAATTAAAACAATATCGACCCAAAGAAATCCGAAGAAGTTTGGCAATTTATGTTGAACGAAAGTCGGGACTAAATGGTGTACTTAGTGATTTAGTAAAAAACAAGTAAGATCGTAATAGCCGGCGCAGACTGTATTGTGGAATGCATGCTCCAATTTTCAAACAGAAAAATGGGAACTTTTTAAAATAATAAAGTGTAATAATTTGAGCAAATGTCAGTTAAGGACGACTATCGCATAAACGGTGTCGTCCCCCTGTGGGGTGAAAATGTAAATTTACTATTGCGTCTTATTTAAAAACCAGTTGTTTACCAAGAACCTAGGATAATATCTAGTTCGCCTCCCTCGGATTTCCTATTAATTTTACTTTTTGAAAGCAATAAAAGTGACAGAGCTGCGCCAGCATACAATTCCGTCTGCCATAGGGGGTCCGTCCAACGCTTAACTCGGATCGACAGCCGTACGAAAAGCGGACTTATTTGTATATTTACAATCGTCCTTTGAAAGGTTGAAAGGATAAAAAGCAAATTTGTCAAACCGTGAATGATGGCGCTACTTACCGTCGCCAGTCAATTTCCATTACCAAAGAATTTTTCGTGTCGCGACAAATCGGTAATTTTCGGTTTTATAAATTTGGTTTTTAAATTTTACGATTTTATGGTTTTGGAAGAAATCAATTCGTATGCAGTCGTTGGGCAATAAATAATATTCCTCGATGAGGGAGATCTCTCCGGTGCAATAAAAAGGTAGTAAAAAAATTCAGTCTGTGTTAACCGTTAATGCTCGTGGTTACGCTGTAAATCAAAGCCGTTGCGAACAAAATATTATTGTGGACGGAACCAATGCATGCTTCTTTAAAAGCAATCCAGTGTTTAGATAATTATCAGCCGCGGAATGCTACACATATCTAAGATATTTTATCTGGCAAGATCAGAATTTTTAGAAGAATTTCTGCGATTAAAGAAAAAGTAGCATTGTGAATCGAACATCGTGTCCGCTGCAGATCGCGATAGGTAAGGTGGAATAGACACGACTTGTGTGCATTATGTTCCATCTGATCCGATCTGCCCGCCAATTTAGCACAGTATCATCACCGTAAGCCATTTAACACCAGTCCTCGATTCTCCACCGCGAAAATAATAAATGTTTTCTCGCCACCGACGGAACAACGGCGATTCATAACGAAAAAAGCCCGACACGCATGCCAGTTTGGAAATGAAAGGGAATCAATCACTTTTCGCGACACAAATCAACTGAACGTGATATATCTCCTCCGCGGAGATCCCAGATCGAGCCGGGGCAGAACCGATGCACGATGAGCGGAGCGAGCATGCAAGCATTATCATGCTGAACTAAATTATTTTTTCATAACTACCTGTTTAAATCGAGTCAAGGTATCGGGTTCAACAAATTACAGTGACCGTGATCTTGTGCGGGTCGTTACCTAATGCCGATATCTCACGAATTGAGCGCCCCGCAAATCGTGAGCCCTCGCGAGGGCATGACGTTTGCCACCCACCAGAGAGATATGTGCAATAAATTCATATTTCCGAAGTCGGCCTTTGTTACTTTGTGGGAACTACAGATTGGTGATCTCCGCTTACAGGTCTCACAAATGGTGACCTCAAGGGGCTATTGAGCAAGAGACAGCGATTACATTGTTCGCAACTCACCACGCGCGGCCGATGCAGAAAATCGCGCCAATTTGCGACCGGAAAATTGACGAAAATTTTTATTACAGGAATCACACTTTACCCTTTTTTTTTAAAGGATTTTAGGACAATTTGAAAACAAATCGGTAATGAAACTCGTTTCTTCCACGACCATTTCTGGCAAAATTTGGGATTTACTACTGCATTTTTAATTTTGCTTTTACGAAAACACTTTCAGCTTCTCATTACTGATGAAGATGCATTTTTCTCTCAACCATGTGTAATTCGAAAGTTAAAATCCGACAGTTAAAGTTTCGCAGTTCCCATCGTGTTCAATTAGCAATGACTGAATTTTAGATATCAAGCAATTAAAAACAATTTAGAAAGTGGTGGTTCGCCTCTGTTTATTTACCTTTTATAAAACTTAAGTAGTAACTTTATCATTTTATGCAAAAGTTCTATCAGATACATTTTTTCGTACTAACCGGTTATACCTACCTACGCATCACCAAATTTACAAAAAAATCTACAATTACATATTGCCATCACAGAAATAAAATATTAAGCAAAACTGTTCCCAATAAAATATAATGTTATAAACGGACATTATTCCTTAAAATATTTTCTTCAATATATTTTATTCATATTAATAAAAAAATTCTGTAAAATATTTTCTTCGATATATATTATTCATATTAATAAAATATTTAAATATTCAGAAAATAGTCCATATTTTATCAATATTTTTAAAATATGAAGAAAATATTTGTAGTCACTAGGGAAGCCCTAGTTACTAATTTTGATCGTTATTGTTACTATCCGATCTAGTCTAGATTTTTATTGTGTAGAAAAATTAGAACTGTCACGTACTTCCAATATAGCGAACTTATTTATATGGTTTATTGAGGTTCGTTATAGCCAGCGTAGACTGTATAATTTTTGTTGAGTTAAATTATTAAATTTAATTTTTTCTCGAATTAATTTGGGTATGGTATGCCATTTTACACACAACATACAACGCTTATCAAATATTACTAATTGGATTCATGTGACAATGCCAATCTTATTACGCTTGGAAAGAATTTAATAAAATTCGTATCATATTTTAGCAAGTAACAAAAAACTTTTTGTCCCTCTTAAAACTCGACAAATATACAATATGCCATTTTACACACGTATCCCCTAGGTCGTCTCCAGGTTTCCATATTAAAACAATTCCTGATCTTTGAAATATCGCAGGAAATTCACTTTTGCAGATTTATATTCCGGATGTGTGTACACATATATCTTTGTATAATGGTCGCCGGCAATATTTTCAGTTGTAACTCAATTTTACTGCGACTTTTGGAGGGCAATCTCGAGCCTTGTTTTGCATAAAATAAGATTGGTTCCAGCGACTCTCGCTCGACATTGGAAGAGTGCATTTTTCATTGTACGGATTTATGAGGAAGTGAAATAAAATTGAACCCGAGAAACGTTTTTTTGTCTTCCAAATTCGGCCGGCTATTCAAACGCAATTTCTGAGTGATACTCCTTGATCGTTCTGACAATGAGAAATGGCCGAAAAAATTGTACGAAAGATAAATGGCATTTCTTTTAGGAAAAATGACTGTAACGTTCTGTTTTTGCCTTAAGCTCTTTGTTGATTAAAATATTTTTATTCTCGTCTCCCCATCGCCGGCTGAATGCCTATCCGACTGTATAATTAAATAAATGCATTTCCTATTTTCCGATACCCTAAGCTGCGTTTATTGTCTACATCTAACGAGGGAATAAAATTTAATCTCTGAAAATCCCGCGTGTATCTTTTATTGCGTGCCGTCTGGCCTTAGCATGACAAACGCATGTGTCAATGGCATAATGAAGTCTAGAATGTGTATCAGGTCCCCCCGTATATAGCGTATTCTAAGCTGGGCAGGATAATTTATTGCCAGGATATCCCATATTCTTGCGTGCTAGCGCTAGTGCGATACTGAACACTGCATAGCTTAGTCACATATAAAATGCAGCCGCACAAGAGGTTACTCCGCACTTTTAACGCCGATTGCAATCCCGCGCTTTCAACTGAGTGGCTGCCTGTTTATAGGGCTGAACTCACTCCGATGAGGGGTCTAATATCTAATATCAGAAAGTACTTAGAATCGCGGGCAATCTGGTGATAGTGCGCACTTCTTTTTTATGAATCCCCGCAGAGACTTATCTAAGAAGTCACTTTAATCTGCTAGTTATCAAACAGGATATTGAAAATTTAATTCACGTGCCTTTGCGAAGCGGAAAAAACTTGATTAAGCGTTGTCGAGGGAAAAATAATTGGGACCGAGGCGTGGGGTGCAAGATGGGGTAGTGGCATCACACTTTTTTGTTGCCAATGTAATAAGAAAAAAGTATTAAAAATGTATTATCATTCAGAATAAAAAATAAAATAAACTACAGTCAAACTCCTCTATAGTGATGTTCAAAAAGCCACGAAAAACATCACTATAGAGAAACTTCACTATATAGAATTCACGTATAATTTTACAGCTTTGTCAGTCACTTTAAAAACTAATCGATATTCAAAATGAAACAAAAAATTAAGATTTATTTTGTTTGAAAAAATATTTGTTTATTTAGAAATACAATTGATTACTTACATTACATGTACTTATTGTTGCAAAAATCTGTCCAAAGTTGATTGCACATCAGCAGTGTTTTTAAAAATTGAAATTCCATAAGTAAGAAATTTGTAAGAAATTCTTCTAAGGATTTTTCAGGTAATCGGAATTTGGGGAAAAATTAGATGCTCCTCCGTACATCCATTATATTTTCTATTGCAGAAAATTCCATTCCCCCAGAATTTTGGTAAACCTTTCTTAAAGAGAGACTTACCATCATAACAGAGGGATATTTTTGTATGGAAAATGTGCAACAATGCACATTCCTGACAAAAACATCACTAGAGAATAAATTATTATTGAGGAGGTCACTATAGTGGAGTTCGACTGTATTACTAAAAAGATAATTCACATATGAATCTGTTGCTAATAAATCATATGCTTGTTTCAATTGGACAAATTTGGCAACATCAACATTTTACCATTTTTACCATTAACCCTGAACCAGTTAAAAGTTCAATGATAATTTTTATAATTGCTGTTAGTGCACTTGTAGAGAAAATCGACAAACTCATCGGACACTGTATATACTCACAACATGTTGCATTTAATTTGTCTAACATTGTACAAATTACTTTTTTCTGTATTCTGTATTTATCCTTGGATTGACAGGCTTTGCTTCATGAATTTTTGTCTTCCAAAGAAGAAATCTAAGAATCTTGATGACCAATATGAGTTACCTCATGAGAAACGATCACTTTGCTTTGAAACCAGGAAGAGCGTTATAAATATATTTTTTTAAGTTTATGTTGGTAGTAATGTACTGACATTGACAGTTTGAGGTTATATAGGTTATATGAATAGAAATTAGTAAATGTAGCACGAAATACTTCTGTGAAAGGAACCAATAGAACCATTTCGAAACAAACTTTCTTGAGGAAAGCTTTGTTATTAATATTAAATATTCTGTAACATTTAAGTGGTTGCCAAAATTGTATAGGTTATTAAGCACTCATTGCTACCAACACAAATGAAATAAGACAATAATTTTATGACCTTCTGACGTTCTGAACTGTAGATGCTTTTGATGGACCCTCGAATTTGTTTATTAAAAAAAATCGGAAACGGTCGAAATAGGGTTCTTAATTAATTAAATGAATTTCATTTCGAGATCTGGTTTCTTAAAAATAATAATCCAAGCGGCCGATCGTGCTGGCACACCCATTGGTTTAGCGTAAAATTTCATAAATTTCGTTCGTTATTTACATACATTAGTTTTCGTACGGAGACAGATTTATAACGACAGAGAAATAAATGAAATAAATATTTCACCTCGTATTTCAACAGTTCGCTTAATTAATTGTTTATAGCTCGCCGGAACCCCCGTATTTATTGCCGCCGCTGTATTTGTCGTTAACTAAACCATTATTCGCGGATTCGGGACGAAAAAAATTAGCGGGAGGCGGCCACTCTCCAATTTACAACGCCTAACAAGGGATTATATTTTAAGAAATTCTACCGTTAATTAGGATGTATTTTCACGAACCGAGGCAATTAGACTCCGAGCGATGACAGAAATGGCGGCAATAAATGGCAATAAACATCCTTGTCGCCGTCCGTTTAAAGTTATGACTTTAAACTGCCCTCTTTTGGGCCGTTCTCGAAGGTGTTTACTAATTTGAATGTCAATCCGCTCGAAACAAACATTATCGTTTACGACCAGCGATCCCTCGACTAATGTAACCGATACTGGAACCATTACGATTTTTTTTAATCGACAATGGCACAATAAATTTATGTTCTCCATCGTACACAAATGAGATGATGGGACGAGTGTTATTTATGCTCCGTTTCCGTTTATGTGAGCCTGTCTTTCAGAGTTACGGTTTTAACTCTTGCATGTCCCGATGATGCATCGTTGAAGTACGTTGAGCAAATTATTAGATAAGAGCTCGTCTTGAAAGTGACACTTCCTGTTGCGCGCAAGTGTTACAGTATTTTCTGATCAACTCACTGCGCCTTCATTGAATCCGCGTCGCATTTTCTGGCCTGCTTGATCTTAACAATGGGTCTTTCAGAAAATAACTTTGCTTTAAAAGTCGGGGCGAAGACGGATTGCACTGCCAGCGGACGAGGCGCATTTCTGTCATTTTTCGGCGCCGATAACGCCGAAAACCCGGCTGTGAGATTGGATTCGCAAGTATGAGCGCTTATGTCGTGTTGTTACTTTAAAAGCCGCAATTTTAGTAAAATAACAGCACTTAGCGGTGCGACGGAAAAATCACGACTTTTATATTGCATTTTTAACTCCGCAACGAATCGATAACGCTTATTTCAGCGTCAACCCGTTGCGGCTTGGTGGTCCCATAAAGGGACTAATTCTACTCTCACAACCGTGATCTGAAATTTACCTGCAGCGTTTAATGTCATCTTGCAAGCCACAAAATTGTTTAATTTTTTTTAATGATACAAATCGGTGGTTGGAAATCGGACCCCACTGTAACCTGGAGTCGCCAGGTCCGAACTAAAAATAAACGCTTCCTACCATGACTTCTTACAAAGTATTTCTTAATAAGAATTCGGTCTACAAAAATGTTGAACCTTCTATTTTGTTAGGTTCTGAAGTTTGTTCTTCAAATACAACAGTTCAACATCAGCTTTGAATGCACATTTATTTTTAATAAATAGACAATTTTAAAATGTGAATAATGTTGCTAACCGGTTAATTTTGGTTGCTCACCAATTTTCTATAGTTATTTTTTCAAATACTAGTGATAATTCATAAACAAGTGTCATTGACATTAATTTAAGTCTCTTTCTATGAAACAAACATTTTACTAGTAAATTAAGTTTTATTTATTTTTAATAGACTGCAAAATATATTCAGCAGGCGCTCGGTTGCATGAACATCAAGATTAATTTCGATTATGTGAACAACCTGTTTTGATCCCAAAATACATATATACACAACAGAAAAGTGTTCGAATTATCAGAAGAAGACTTGAAACGAAAGAAATGTGTATTTTTAATTTTTGACGAAATACTGATATTCCAAAAATGCAGGAAAAAAACATCCCCGAAACGTTTGTCTGCAAAGAGAGTATAAACACAAATAACACAATATTTTAATACACTTTAATCATGGAAAATCGTGAATAAAAAGGACTGTTATGTTACTTTCGATTATGTGAACTATTTGATTTTATGAACACCCCTGGTTTTTATTAGTTCATATAACCGAGCGGCCACTATATGGTCGAAATTATTTAACTGTCCTCACTCTAAGACACTTCTTTGCTGACGTAATACTTTAACGGATTCTTAGCAACCGAAATTAACCGCTTAGCAACGTTGCTCTTAGTAACTGACACTAAACAAGTAAATAACATTTCTTACTAACATCACAAGATTTCTAATCGAAATAACAGCAAATTGCAATAAAAATCTGATAATATTTTGATATTTTCATAAAAATTTGTAAAATGGAGAGCTAAAAAAATCCATGAAAATGACATAAATGAGCGTCGCGACGGCAGTTGATAAAAACTGAAAACGGAATTAACATCAGGTCGTAGCTTATTAATTAGTGAATACATAGCCAAATTTTATAATACCTTCAAAATTGAGCTTCTTCAGGGGTTACCATTAAAGTTGGAGGGGGCAGTTATTTTATAACATTTCTTCATAAATAAAGGTTTTGTTTGTTGATTTTGCACTGGAAAACTGAAATTGCAGTTGCACTGCGTCCGACCTGAAAGGATTGTAGCGCGAAATATAAATTTCACGTGTCAACTTTCCGTTGGATGAAAGAAAATCTCTCTTTTGAATGGTTGCACCTGGCTCATTGTTGTCCGGGGAAGAATAATTAAACGCGTTCGACAGAAAAGAAATCCGAACGTCAAAATCAAAAGTCGGTATTGTAACAGGTTTTCGAAAACATCTCCTCAAGCATAAAATTGCAGCTCCAGGTGTTTAGTAATTGTGGGCATAATGGGACAAATTGGTGCGAAATAAATGTCGGCTCTGCGATGTTTGTGTCAGTTAGTTTGAATTGTCACCTATCCTTTGTTCCGCTGTTCTAACCTCGCAAATTGTTCAATTCATCGGTGCACAGCCGACCATTACTTGAAGCCCTGTTGAAATATGAATGCACTTTCGTGACAAACGCTAATTAATGGGCCCGGTTGATTATAATCATAGCCGAAGCAACATTGCAGATGCGCTGGCTATTTTGCATTTGTAAAATTTTCCAACGGAAAGTGTAATGATGTTATTGCTGTTACAACCGACATTTATGGATATTGCCGTGTTTTTCTTGTATTTATTATTGCTGGCAGCCGTATGTTTACTATTGATTGAATATTAATGGCCTCGGAACTGTACGTTTTGTTTTTGTAAGTACATTTAATATTGTTTTCGTTTGAAATTCATTACGGACAAGCGGAAAGTGATAATTATAAGCGAGGTTTCCGTGATACATTGTTAATGTGTCTGTTAAGACGCTAAACTCTTCCTTACTAAATAACTATATGAGGCATGACAGCCTCAACTATTCAACTGAAATAAAAAACCACAACAAAACCGAGCGAACAAAAAATTGTTCAGTTGGATCGTAAATCGGTTGATTGTTTCATTAAATTGTATTCAGGTGGAAAGTTCAAATTTGTTCTGCAAAAGGCAAAATTGATCGTTTTGAGGTTTTCTAAATATTGTTTTCCTCTTTCGTTTCATTCAATTTAATTCGCTTCGTGTTGTTGAGTTTTTTCGGAACTTGTAACACCCAAATGAATTTAGGTTAATTTAATTTGCGGTTCAAATGGAAGAACGAATCAATACTTTGCTTAAATTAGTTTTCGGCTACATAAACGTGGAAATAGGGGTCAGAAGGGCACGTTTGGCATCACAAACCGCATGACAATGTTAAAATGATGCTTATTCGCTGTACTGTACTAAAATGTCTTCTGATAACATTTAAAAAATAATTACCTTCACAAGAACAGCAACATAAGTCACATTGCTAGTTTAGAGAAGGCCAGGTTGAGTGAATTTGGCCAAACAGAGTTTCAACTTGGCCAAGCTGAATTTTAAATTGGCCAGGCTGAGTTTGAACTTGAAATAGGTTGAGTTTGAACTTAACAAGACCGAGTTTGAACTAATCTATAAATTGGCACACCCTCGCCAAGTTTGCAATATTTATCATATTGCAGCGGCTTTGTTTATGGTTTAATAAATAATAATTATAAAAATCAAGATTAGTTTTTTCTAATAAAAGTTTATTTTGTACAAAATAAATATAAATTGTGTCTTTGCCACATTAAACAAATAAAATTAAATAAATTTCATATCCGTTGCATAAGGAAACAAACTAGAAGATTATTTTATTTGTTAAAAGGTAGACAAATATCCTAGGTCAATGTGCATATGCATCTGCATGTTTATTTTTCTACCTTTACACAAAGATTGCCTTTATAGAAATTTTTACATATCCAATCTCAATCTCTTACAATTGCTTCGTTATGCAACGAATTCAGACATGTCCTAATTGCATCATTTTCCGCAACATTTCGATCATCTATTTACATTTTCGCCTCCATTATTTAATCAAGGATCAATTATTCGTTAATTGCGATCCAAATTTTTTACTCTCGAAATTGATCGATTAGCTAAAGTGTTTTTTTCTTCTATTTTTAATTATTGCTCGCTATCGCAACAGCTTGACAAGTTAAAAGAATTACTTGTAGACCCTCAGGTGTGATAAAATCATCAGTGCGTGCTGAGATTGAACGGGCGATGATTTTCAACAGTTCTTGGATAGCGCAAGAATACTTTACTTTTTTATTGCACAACAAAAACCGTCTCGTATCGATTTTACACGACGATCCTAAGATGGCAATGTTTGAATTCATCAATATTACCACATTCGTCGGGCAACTTTCTTCGATGTTGCAATCAGGAATTTGTTCCGTGCCCTTAAACTATCGCGTTTAAAATCTAGAAACTTGTAACTGATACGACGTTTTGTGACGGTTGTGAAATGTTAAAACAAGGCACCGAAGAAGCGCGGAGATAAACTTTTTAAAAGGTTTATTACAGACAGCACCGGATGATTAATTTGCCGAGCGCAACTCATGCATTGATCAATCAGTGTGATAACCCAAATAGTAATAAAACACTCATTGTAGACGACGCATGTGAAACGCCTAAAAAGGCCCACGTGGGCGTCTGTTTATGGTCTTCCTATATAAACATGTGGGTCACTTTAACTGTTAATTATTTTATTCTGTCTTCGCGGCATCGCTCGGTTAAATCTCGGAAACAATGTGGGTATTATTAGATCAGAGTAATTCAATTAAACCCAGTGACAGGTTACAATTGAAATTGTTTCAGTTTATTAAGAATGATGAATCTTCGTTAACTTTTCTGGAATCGTCAATGAATGCAAGAAGTTTTATCAACGCCAAATTACACAGCAACCTGGAAAACCTGAAAAACCTGGAAATGTTGGGGAATTTAGAAGTCGGGGAAAAATCAGGGAAATTATGTATTTTATCAAAAAATCAGGGAATTTATTTTGTGTCTGAAAAAAGTTAAAGACACGATAGAAAGAAATTTCTTTGCTATCTCTATCTCCATCTGGTTTAGTTAAAGGCAAAAATTACTAGAAAAAGGTCAGAGAAAATATTGAAAAAGGGTTATAGAAAACCTTGAAAAGTCGGGGAATTTGAAAATACCGAATGAACGCAAGAAGTTTTTCATCGCCAAATTACACAGCAACCTCGAAAACCTGAAAATGTTGGGGAATTTAGAAGTCTGAAAAAAGTTAAAGACGCGATAGAAAGAAATTTCTTTGCTATCTCTATACAAATTTTGACTGGTTTAGTTAAAGGCAAAAATTACTAGAAAAAAGTCAGGGAAAATACTGAAAAAGGGTTATAGAAAACTTTGAAAAGTCGGGGAATTTGAAAATACCGAATGAACGCAAGAAGTTTTTCAACGCCAAATTATAGAATTATAGAACATGAAACGATTTATTTAAAAGTATCAATACTGGCATTAAAGTGCAGCATTTTCTGTTGTGGCGCAGAAAGCATCACTTTAATGGCTTTAATGGTCTCCTACGTATTTCCTGGTAACAATTATTTAAACGAGCAATAAAATTATATATGTTCGCGTTCAGATTATAAAGATAACCTTCGTAACACGAGCGATCACAATAAAGTTATTTGTTTAACATTGTGTTCGGATAGGAATAGTGTGTAAGCTACTGACATACACAGTTGATGGCATTTTGATTTAGCTATCCATTCACTTTTAAACAAAAATATTTCAGCGACGTAGTACATATAATCTCGTTTCGTAATTCGAATTGCACGCTCACGTTCCGTACAGATTAAGGTTGCAGACGTTTCGTAACGCAAATGTATCTTTCGCATTAATTAAGACGCTCGGTTATAATGCACTTTTATAAATTACAGCGTATCAGTTTCGTGCGTGACAATTTCGTGGTAAAAATTTCGCCACATATTCCTCGAGATCTAAATTAGAATCGTAATAACTATCGGTTGGTGAGTGGCGTACCGCGAGGACTATAATTTGAACGAGGAAAGTACATCTTAAGTTAATGTATTCCCGTGTATATGATTATGATTATTACATATTGTGTTGTCGCATTCTGAGATTGCTCGACTGATAGTGGAGTTGCTGTGTTTAGTCTATTATGATTTACACGCTTTTTAAGTCCGGTAGCGATCTCCGAGTCCGCTTCAGGTAGTTCTAGGTAAGCCCAGATGATACAGCATTGTACTTTAGATTGGATCTTTGCATCCGTGGTGACCCTGCCAGCGTCTATTGTGCCCGAAATAAGTTTAGTAAAGTACACATTGTGCTCGAAAAATTGCCACGGACCTTATTAGCGTCTTGACGCGTAGGTGCGTGAAAGGAAGAGAAATTTGGGGTTTTCTTTTATTGCAAGAAATCGCACTCGAGAGTGGCGAAATCGCGAAACAATATGTGTGCATTATCATTAAGGCTACGTCAGTATGTGAGAGGTTCGGGACAATGATATGAAAAAATGCGGCCAGATTTACGTAACCAATTGAATTTATATGCTGTCAGTAAATGTCTCGCATAGCGATTTTTTCTGGAGTGTAATTGCTCCTCATTCAAAATTTATTCAGGGTCTTACTTCAGCGCTGTTGGTTTTAGATCCAACGAAAAAAGAGGTTTTATTGAATGCCAACAATGCACATCACTGTCTAACCGTCATGCTTTTTTTTCAACAGTTTCAAACTATTAGTTTTTCATTTATGTAGAAGTTCGATAACACAGCATCAAATCTCAAACTTTGATTTTAATTTTATGTTTTAATTTCAATTTATACTAAGGCTTTGGTAAATCTACAGGGTACTCAAACGTTAATGGTGAAAGCATGCAACTTGCAGTGCACATTTTTATAGTTTTATCTAGGAAAACTGACTCTTAAGATTCAACCTTTGTTGTAATCATTTGAAAACAAGAAAATGGAAAAAAAATTTACCTTACCAACTTTGTGAAAATGTGGATCCTAACATAAGTTAAAAAAAAAAAATCGACCTGTAAATGTGCACTGCAATTTGCATGGTTTTACCTAGGAAAACCGACTTTTATGATTATGATTACAACAAGGGTTTGCCTAGGTGAAAGCATGCAACTTGCAGTGTGTTTGTTTTAACGTGTTTATACATATAATTTTTGAAATTTTGAAATTATTTAAAGAAACGTATAGTTGAATGGAGAATGGAGTTTTTTTTATTCAAACCCAATCACCATATCCAATGAAAATTCATTTGCACTCTTTTTGTATAAAAAATAGTTGGTCACCTTATTTATAAGTGTGTCAAATCAAACCCGTTGCTGTCACCTCTCACCTATTCACACATTAAAAGTTTCGCAATTTTATTGAAACGATTTTAGATAGGGCACTTTGAAAGTCTCGATTTAACGTTTACAATCTTTTCTGATTGCGTCGTAAAACGATATATGGCAACTAAACTGGATTAAGTGTGGCAGGAACAGGTCATAATCTCCGGATCCGGATGTGCGTTAAGTAATGTTACACTAAAAATTTAACGTCTATGTACACTCAAGTTGTAAACCAAGATTTCTGGCGGGTTGTTTATCCAAAATGTAACCTCATCCAGAAATCTCGCGCTCGGATATAGTGCATCTCTGAGATACTTTCCGTTTTGTCTCTTCTCTGGGTTTGACAGGTATCAGTTCATCCAAAACTAAAGTAGCAACCTCTTTGCCGTGCATGTTTATCTTTTTTATTCTGGGGACATTTTACATGATATGTTTACATTTTGCAATCTCAAATTGTGAACAACAGAGAGCATCAGATATTCCTTCAAATGTAATGGATATTATAATGATTTACAGATTTATGACAAACCGGAAAGTATCTCAGAAATGCACTTTAGCACAAAAGCGAATGTAATTTTAACCTTTAACGGCCGAACCTGTGTTTAAAAATTAAATCAAAATTCGTTCATTAAGGGAATAAACTTATTTTCAGTTCCATGTACGCTTTGATCAAAGCAGTGTCCGTGTTAATTACAATTAAATAATCTCATTTCTGGTAGAAAATGCAATTTGAATTCACAACGAAATTGTACAAAAATAAAAAATGGATTTGTCTTGCAATGAATTACTTTGACGCTGATTTATTAACCCCCTTTCTATCTCATTTGGTGGGAGATATATACAAACAGGTGTAACATTGAATCTCAACAAAATCTGAACGCGAAAATGAAAGGTGAAGTAATGTAATTAAAATAGAAATACAAGAGATACAAAAATTCGATTTGAACAGATTTTCTTGTGGATTCACTGGAAGATTGCGACTTGAAAATTAAAACATTCTTCGCTTCGACTATAATTGCAGCTTGTATACGGTGCAATGGAAAATTGCGAATTGTGGCAGTTGCAATGCAGAAAATTGAAACTAGAATTCTTATTTTTTAATGATGCGCAACTTTGGTTTTATTCACATAAGATAAGTTTCAAGTAAACGAAGTTTTATTATGTCTAGACATTGAGTTCAAATAATTCAATTTCGCTTAATACCTAATGGCACACTAATATACCTTAATGCTATTAGAACATTTATTTCCATCGTAACTATTATGGCATACAAAGTAAATAATCCTTTATTTTATGCTATTGGATTTGATTCCCTTCTCGGGTAACGTCAGTGCAATAAACCTTTCAAGTAAATCGAAACATAAAGAGAAAGTTTGAAGCCCTTTCCAGGCGCTCAGTAATTTGTTAAAGACATTATTCCAATCATTAAAAAGACATTACCATTTTACCCCATTCATTCCAATTTTATATTAACTTTCAGATAACGGAACAACCGTTCCACTAAACATGAAATCTATTTGACTCAAATAAGCCGTCAAACCAAAATCATTTTCGGTGAGGCTTGAAAACACGGTAGTAAAGTGACTGTTAAATTAGTCATGGTGTCCTAAATTTCCCCGTTCACAGGTCTTTCCGGAAAATTATTTAAAAAAATGTTCGGTTAGCTGAAGTGTGAATTCGCGGGAGCGTATTGCCCAAGACGGCATACCATGCGTATCCAAAATCGTTAGTTTGCGTGACAAATTAATTTGGTGCAATAAAAATCGTCGACATTTTATTACGCTTTAGTGACGCCGTTAAAAGCATGCACTTTAAAATTAACCCCTTTCTATCAGACTAATTGTGTTCTGAAGACTTTCAACTATATTACACAATAAATGCAGCCGCATGAATCATTTCGTACTAAAAACTTTTTGTTGTCGTTATTTAAAACGTTCCGTTTTTAGTTCGAAGTTAATACTTTACGCCTACGATGGGGAAAAAACTCTTCACATTGATGTTCGGTATAGGTGTGTCTGCCATAACGTTTAATAGATGCAATCTAGGGACTTGTAGGAAATAGCGCGCCTACGTCAAAATATTAAGTTATTGTTTTAAGTTTTTTTTGGGAACAGATTGGGCAATCGATGAACCTTCTGCAGAATTTTAATCGTGGGAATATGAATCGAAAATTTTGACATAAAAAGTTTCGCCTATAGGCTGTCTCACCAATGATGGCACTTGAAAGTATTTCCAACAATCGTGTTATTTAATTTTAAATTAATTGTGATTTTCCATTGTATTGGATTTCTTGTGATATGTGACAAGCATTTGGAATGCAAAAATTGATCATATTTTGTCCAATGATAGTGTGTAGTGCTTTTGCAAACTTTGCAAGTTCTTCTAAAGTTCCACCAAGTGTCCAACGTTGTCAAATCTAACTCCATTCATTGATCCTCCAGATGCAAGACTTCTTTGATAGTTATTTGATCTAAAGCACTTATTTTTTTAGCATTAACTGTCTTCCCAAGTGTGCCATCTTCTCCATTTGTGGTCATAATATCACTTTGGTGCCTAGCCACACAAATAACTATTATCCATAATTTACTATTTCATTTTATACTTATTTTTTGTTACTGCAATAAAATTTTAAATTGTTTGGAAACAAGAAAAAAAGATGAAAGCTTGAAATCAATCTGGTGGGTCGTAAGCGCCACTAAGTGATTACTTCGAGGCAATTATTTGATTCTCGGAAAATCTAAATATTAAAACCATCAAACGAATTGTACAGCCATTTCCTCAGACCGATGAAGAACTGTTTTAACGTGCTCTAGGAAGTTTCACTTATCGGCGCGTCCCCTCGACTCGCAACCCCATTTTAATAAGCAACTTTTGTCATGGAAATTTCGCGCATACCTCCGTTTCAATTGCGATCGAAGTTAACAGCCAGATAATTAAAAATAAATACGGCGTGCGTGTGCGTCCGTGATAAATCGCATTGTGCGCTTTTATATTAATTTGGGCGGTACGCGGTCAACGGTATTGCTTGTCGAGTGGTGCAGTAAATATTTTCAAGTTCATTGTGACCGCCGAAATCTGTGATACCTTCGAGCCACCGTTGGGATCAGCTGAATACGTAAATTAAATAAAAGTAAAATTACAGAACATAAAATCATTACGGGCAGGTAGTGTTTAGTTATTTTATAACGTCAGTAATGATAGGCTTGTCAAAGTGTTCTCCGGACGGAGCATTATAAGATACATTGCTGTGTTATTTAAATTTATTGCTTAGATACATTAGAAGACAAAGCGGAGTGAATTTTAAGTTGAATGGCGACTTTTTGATATCTTAGGGGACAATTTCTTTGTGCTTGCGTCAATTAAATTTGTAATCCGTCGTGCTTTTTGTGGCGATGTCACTTCCAACTAGTATCAATAATATTTGTTCTTCCTGTCAGTTGGCTGTCGCCGCGGACGGGATAAAGAATGTCCATCTGATGCCGCGTATCGCATTGTACAAGGGAAATAGAATCACCGCGTCACGAGCTTCACGGTTAACTATTAAATAAGATGATAAAGTAGAAATGAGGTACAGGTGGTTGGTTTTCTTCCCTCCTGACAAATGCGTGTCAGAAGAATTGACGTGCGTTAAACAAATTTAGTGTAAAACTCGATTACAAAACGCGACCTTCGAATTCAAACGCACACGAAGAATCTATTTTTACTTTTTTAAATATAAATTGTCTGCCATCCACTTATCTAAAAGGACAATCGTTTAAAAAATGCAAATATCCGGATAACAATGCGTTTGTTATATAGCACAACCTTTCAGTATTTTTTGTGTTGTGCTTTCAATGCAGACGTTTAGGTAAATACAGGCTTTGATACGAAATAATGAGGGGTTTAATATACTTTATGCGTCTAAACGAGTATCTTTATATTCTTGTGGCTTCATATCGTCGCTCTTATGTCCGTTGGGATTAAGTGTGTGTATGAACTCATTGTTGTACTTCCTAATGAACTGAAACATTTATGTAACTAAAACCACAATCAAACAATCTACTTTATTGCATATCGATTCCATACGTGCCTCATAATGCAACGTCGTCACGATATCCACCACACAAAAGGTGCACTTTCTATAACAATTCTGATATGCAGATTTTCAAAATCCGATATGAAAGAACAAAGCACAATTAAAATCCTTGAAAATTAGGATTGAAATTGTTCCTTCAAAACTTGAAAATTACAATTTCACCAACTCTCCAAACAATGCAATATTCGAAAACTATTATATGGAATGTTTGGAAAAGTTGAGTAGAACGACACTTTTCTGAAACAATTTTTGGCATTTACCTTTTACAACACAATCCTTTGCCAAAATATATAAGAAGACTTCTCACAAGCAAATTAGGCCTATAGCCTTGTAATTAGTTTCCACTTTCTCCTGTCCTTTGCCACTATTTTCCAATTATTATATATTATATTATATTATATATTATAATTATTATAAAGTCGATGGCTATAATAAATGTTGGGATATCATATTCGTATGCGCTTTGTCAACATGCAGACTTATAATTTTGTCAGGAATTCGCACAGAATGTTAGTTCAGATAATTTCATTCATTATTTTCCAGCTGCGAAAGCAAGGTAAGCAAAATATCAACAGGGTATAATGCAAAGTACCTGGCATTTATGACTTTACTGATTTATTAAAATTTAATACCCTGTCAAATTATAAAGAGAAAAGACTAAAAAAGAACAAGAAATGGCTTATATGCAATTTTATAATGTTGCAAATTTTCTTTTTCTTATTCTCATGGCAGTTTGTTGCAACTATAATTTGAAGATATAATTGAAACCATAATTTAATTTTGTAATTTTTCGTGACGAACAGCTATCATGTTTATTAGTAATGGCACGACATGACATCCACATTCACATCCACGGTTACGTTGGAGTGATTACGATAAAAAGTTCCCCATTTCATGTGGAAATAAGATTATGATCGTCTCATTCGTACAAGTAAGTGCAGCTTACGCGATAGGCGCATCAACAAAAACGGTATAGGCTGTTTCACGAATGATGACACTTCGTTCGTGTTGCGTTTTCGTTTTTTTCAAGCTTCTTGCCAATTTTAACGCTTCTTGGATCACCAACGTAGTTTCTGTACATTTGTTTTTAATTTGAAAGCCTAGAATTGAAATTTAAGTTTTGAAACGCAATTCTTGGATTTATTAGTTGTCGAATAAATGTAAAATGGATCTTTCCTTCAATCTTTGTAATAACAAGACACCTGCACCGAGAAAATGACTGTTCACGCAGTTGAAAAAATAGCATACATACCTCGCCGCTAGTTGTAATGTATGCCCGTTTTATTTTTCTAATAATTTGTATAATAATAAGACCTCATTTCTTATTTATGATACTGTACGCCTCTTGAATGGATGCGTGCAGTCGCTTAACAATTTATAGGTCAGTTTAATTCGAAATGCAAGTAAACGTCTGGCACTTTTCCGAATCGAAAGTTGTGGATCGTAAAACCATATCGCTACATCGTCTCATTAAACAATTTTTTGTGCGCGCAAGAGATTATTAACACATGCTAGTACTAAGCAACATGTCACCGTGTCATCTGTTTTCTGTTTATTTAATCATTTAGTGCCCACTTTCTTCATTAAATATCCGCCCATGTGGCTCATTTACGCCAGTGGATCTGTAGCGAAAGGAACAGCTGGCAATTAACTCTTTTTCTTGTTACAGTGCTGGGAGAACTGCGAATTGCTGCAATCGAACTTTCAAGTTTGGGGGGCCATGTGTGAAGAGAAAGAAATATGTGTAAGTATAAATTTTATTGCGATCATTAGTTTCAAACAAAATTGCGTTGCTTAACCCGACTTATAATAGAGACATTGTATTGCATCACATAATGAGCCATTCACTGGCAAAGTTGTAATGTAGAATTGTCATGCAACCTAAGTGTCTAAATTGATTGGAACTTGGAACGTTAAAGCGCATTAGGATAAAAATGTAAGTGGATTATGGGCCGCGACGTGGGTAGTTATTTACATTTTGCATTTTTAGTTTCTCTGGAGTGCACGAATGTTTGAAACAAAAGTTGGAAGAAAAGATTAATAGGTTTAATTTAATATTGTCTAGTTTAATGGAATGAACCCTTGATAGTAGCAGACTGTGTTTATTAAGTTTACCGAAGTACGTATCGGAATTTTAAGGAGTCGAGTTCTCGCTCTTTATTTAAATTCTCTTCTCGTTACGGCGAGAATAGCGGAGCCTCTCAGAGGTACACACATTTCATCTTCCATCAATTAATATTTAATGCCGGAATTTCTTCGTAGCGTTTCTTGTATTATCGCCGAAACATTGTTCTCTTAAGTAATTGAAGTTGCTCTGTTGTCCTTTTTCTAAAGTCGTTCTATTATCCAGAACCGTTATTTAATTACCAGAACAAAAGTGTCAACGAGTGCGAGACATTAAAAGGTTTATTGTGTTTTTACCCGGAGATAATTTTTCTTCATGAGTTTATTGCCTTTGCATTTCTTGATAATGCGCTTACTTCAACTAGCGTTTAATCAAATAAAGTGATTTTCCTAGTTCGTGAGGTTTTCCCGGCTTCCGACGTCTTTTGTTGTCGCATCGATCGTCGTCGCGTTAACATCACAATTCGACAAAGAATTAAGTCCCGGCTTAGAGCGGCGAACTTTATGCATATGTAAGAGCCAAGAGCCGAGATCACGTCTACAGAACGACAGGTCTGAAAGTCGGAGATAAATGGAATAGCAATTAAACTTCCAATCAACGATTCCCGAACGAAATACTCCGAACGAGTATTGACTACGAAAAAGTTCGGTTTGTCGGAATGGGCTGACATTTTGAATAATTGTGTTTTCGGTTTGACGCGCCCTCCCGCCGGCCATCTATCTTCTTCCACAAAGTTCAGTGCAGCATCGCGATTTCGTACTCGATGCGCACTTCGATAGGACATGATATATATATTCGAGCGCGCCGCGATCAACCATCGACAGGAAGTGTCGAAAACTTTAGTTTTGCCTTGCAAAATAACTGGGCCATTTACATAAACTGGAAAGAGTTATCAGCGGCGGTAGCGTTTCTATTTGCGAACGTTTCCGCCGACTTCTTGTCGATTCTCTGCAATGGCGCGGCTAAATTTATTACCGGGAAACGTTTTTAATAACAAATTAATTTCGTTGTTTTGATGCCGTGAGGAACTGACTTTATGAGTTCGAAACTAGGCGGTCGCGCATAAGTGGGGGTCTCTTTTTAATAACCGAACTCTCGGCATCCCAGATATTAAAACAGACGTTCTGGAAACTCATCGCTCTTTTATGGCAACCTGCCCGTAAGATACTTACCCAACGCGGGTCTAATTGTGTTCAGGTGTTCTCAAGTAATTATATTGGTTCGAGTTTCTGAAAGTTTTACTAACTCTGTTTCACCATTATTATTATTATTATTGTAACACCAATCTAACATAGAACGAGGGCCCTCTTTAAAATTCCTAAAATTTTGATTATGTCCCAAAACGCCCTAAAAATTTGTTCGGTGTCCTAAAATTTGTTAGAAACCCTCCCCAAATCCAATCGATATTGCAAAAATTTTAAAGTTCCTGTCATATTAGTGTATATTAATTTTATTATTGATACTACGTTAATTTTCAATTATTTTATAGGAGTATCATTTATTAATGACAATTTATTAAATCTTGATATTAATGGGGAAAAAGATCCCAAAGATTGTTGGATGTACATTTTCAAGCAGATGGTGAGACAGTTAAATTAAATGTGGATATAAAATTGGTACCAATGAAGATTTAGTAAAGATTATACCCAAAAACATTTGGAATGCAAAAATACATCACACTTTGTGCAATGACAGTATGTGGTGCTGTTACAAACTTGGCAAATTCTTCTCTTCTAAAGTTTTGTGGATGTTTTTCCACCAAGTTACCAACTTTGTAAAATCGAACTCTATTGATTAATTCTCCAGATGCACGACCTCTTTGACAGTTATTTGACCTATCGCACTTATTGTGATCGAAATTCAATTTGAGATTTTAGTGTTTGACAGTGCACCAACCAGTCTGCCCAACTTCCATGCACTGCAAACTTGTCTAAACGAGTGTGATATCCGCTAAACGGCGAACTCCATCATATTTTTTGATACCTACATTCAAGAGCTGTGTTGCAAAACTTAAATTTCAATTCAAGGCTTTCAAATAAAAAATATATACAGAAAATACGTTGGTGATGCAAGAAGCGTTAAAATTGACAAGAAGTAAGCTTGAAGAAAAATAAATAAATATAACTTTTTTTTAATAACAAAATTATTTGTCATAACTCTAATCCTTTGGCTATTGACGCCTGGTATTAGTTTCAACTTTTGTCAAAATTAACATCGTGAAAAAAATTGTTAATTATAGATGGGTTAAAAGCGAAAAGAAAAAATCTGGAAATTACAAATGATATTTTAGAGCAAGGCAATAGAAGCTAAAGCAAAATTAGTTAATCCCAAATTTTGCCAGAAATAGCTGCAGAAGAAATAAGTTCCATTATCGAAGAAATTGGGGAATTAGAAGAAAAAAGAACGAAAGTTTTTTTATAGAAAGAAAAATAAATAAAGTTATTTCAGAGAATTAGTTATTTTATTTTATAATTTTTGTTGTTTTGTATTAAATCATAATAATCCTCCCTGCTTTCTTTTTGTTAGGGGCGATGTCATGGTTTGTTCAAATGTCCTAATTTTTCAAACAAATCGCTCCTCGGTTGCAAGAGTTGCACAACTCAAAAACTTTAAAATATTTTTGTCCCCAAAAATATATTAAAATATAATTACTACCACACCCTTATAATTTCAAAAAGTTCCACATATGGTAACCTAAACAAATTTGTACCAAATTATGAATTTTAACAGCAGAAAATCGATTACTTTTTCAATTTACACTAAGCTTTTTATTTTGGGTTGTGCCACTCTTGCAGCCACGCTGCGAAATGTCCTAATTGTTTTTTTTAAAATTGCCCTAGAATCATAAAAAAATTAGTAAATTATTGGTGGCATCCTTTAATTATATTGATTCTTAATCTGAACCTAATCTTTCAAGATTTTACCCAAACGAATATTTTGAACCAGTATTCGAGTATTTTAAGAGATAGCATTGAATAAATTCGGTAACAGTAACAATCATATGATATTGTAAACTGAAAACAGAACAATTCCAACGAACGTAAATTAATGTGTGATATCTCTTGTTCCCTTGCTAAATTTTTTATTTTCCATTACAATGTAGTTAGTTAGTCGGTGCTAGTAAATTACAAATTTTTATCTGTTTATCAAGTTATATTTTTTACTTACAAATTCGTTTCCTTTTTTTCCATGACAATATTTTAAAAATTATTTTTTCACTTTTTTACGAATTACAACATTTTAAAAAACACACTTTTTAAAACAACGTCAAATACACAATTACATTTTAAAAAACACATTTTTTTAAAAAGTCAACACAATGATTAAACTGAAACATTTATTTTTTTCAGTTTCGTGCATCCATCGTCAGTAATCATTGCATACTAATTTAAATCTCACTGTCCCAAACTTTTATGGAATCCGTTTTTTACATTTAGTTATTTTTAACCTTATATTTCTCTATAATCTGAAAACTCGACTTTTCAAGTCGCATTGACCCTTATTTTAAAATATGCAAAAAGTGTCTGCAATTTAATAAATTAAATATTATAAATTTGTAATAATAATTGCGGAGTCGATGGTAATAACTAAGTTGAAGATGTAAATGCAAATGAAACCTTTAGTGATAATTGTCGGGATGTAGCTGCATGCAATCGATGTGATCGTACAAGTTAATAATGTGTGGTCTCCGTTGTTTCAGTTCCCTGGATGTCAGGAAGCTTGTCGCTTCCATGCTGAGGCATCTACACGTGCTCAACAAGCTCAACCCGTCATTCACACCAAGGGCGAAGGTGTCATTCGTGTTTTCGGAGCGCTGGCACGCTGGCCTCGTCCATCATCCGCCGGCCTCACCACCCCACTCGTCTACGTCGTCATGAGAAAATCGCAGAACGGCCCCTGGCGCCAGATAATCCAGACCTTGGATCTCACAACTCGCGTACCACTGAATTCCGATCAGTTGGGTTCGACGTTGAGGGTGCTCGTGGTGGACCCCCAGGGACTGGTGACGATCTACAGCCCGGACGAGGCGAGCGTGAGGGAGAACCGCAAGAAGAAGAAGACGGTGAACACGGAAATCAAAGCGACGACCAGCAAAACGACCGCGACCGATTCCGACGCACCCTGGCCTCTGCGGGAAGTCTCCCTTATCCACCAAAAAGTTTTAGTGATCGGAGAGATCGCCTGGGAGCCCAAGGCGACCCGAGGAGTTTACTTGGTCACTTGGGAAGTCGACGGAGGCGGCCTGAAGGGAAACTTATTCACCGACTCTACGTGCGTGACTTTGTCGCTCTGGCCCGACACCGTCTACCACATACAAGTCGAGTTAGTTTCGCGCACTCCCGGTTTGGACAACCAGAGATCAGAAATGATGGACCTCGACACGGGACGCGCCCAGAAAGTCTCGACCGAGAGTCAAGAGGACTTAAACGCGCTTCCCGGAGAGGGACGGGAAGAAATCGACTTCAATTCGCCGCTCCTTTCCGTTCTTACGAACGCCGTCAAAGGTGAAAGAACGAAACCGAGAGAGACGCACCTAGAATTAATGTTGGGAGGTATGGCCGCGATCATTATGCTCTTCATCGTAGGTTTGTGCGTTATATTTTGGAAGTACGCTGGCGTCCAGACCGGTAAAGTTGTAGAGAACATGATAACTGGATCTACGTTAATTCGCAGCCAGAAGCTAGTGGAAGATTTGAGCGGATACAGAGGTAAACATCATAATTATTATAATGACTGTCGTTTAATGAGCGTTCGCACGCCACAGTGCATGTCGCCCTTGATACTGCTACACCGCAATCATCGTGTCCTTAGAACGGTACAAGTAATTTTATAGATAAATGCTTACTTAGTAGTCTTCACATGCGTCCCAGTTGACACTCGCGCGCTGTCGTTGACATGTTTTCCTTTTCTCCGCCAAATAACGGATTGCCGCGATTTGAAATTTCCGCCCGGATTTTCATCATAATACACTATGGTAAACGCATCACGCGCACCTCAAATTATATCCGGATTTTGTGGATGCAAGAAGGCAAGGTAATTGCACCTTATATGCCCTACCTTAAGAATTGTTGATGTTTCACTCAGTCACAATTAGAATTGAATAGCAGCAAATTATAAAATCAAATCAGGGCTTTTGCGGGATTAATAAATTAAGATTGAAGATGCGATGTTCAATGTAAAAAAAATCAGTCAATCGGTCAATAGGTATGTGTTGGGCTCAAAGCCCGAAAACGGCCACTGAGCGAATAAATCACACAGAACTAGTTCTGGCAAAATGAAAAAAACCACAACCCAAAATTCGCGTGGCTGTTTTAAAACTGCTCAGAACTAATTTTGGCAAATTGAAAACAACCGTAATAATCGCATGAGTCGATATAATAATAATATCTAATAAAAATTGTTAAAAATAAAAAAATAATACAACAAAATAAGTTAGTCTAATCATTAATCCTGTGATTCTTAGAATTAAGTTTATGTAATTTCAGCAATGCTACTTTTTCTATAATAGTTACAAAAAAAATCTTTGTAATTTTCAATAAACATGCCAGTCTAACTGGAATGAATAACAGATAATTTTTTGATATTCCCTGGCTTCGCTCGATTTTAAAATAAAAATATTGTGTTGGATTTGGATTGTACTACTCACTGTCGAACTACAAAATGCTTCAAAATAATATTTTAGCACTTTATCAACATTTTCTAAGACTTGCAATAATAAATTATATTTGTTATGTTAATAATGTTTCTTAATTTTTTGTAAGCGTGATTCATGTGAACACGGAGTCGTGAATATTTTCTTACAGAATCTGAGTTCGGATTATAATTAATTCCAAATAATTTTTTAATAAAAACAAAATTAACTGAAAAGATTCATGTTCTGATGAGAATATAAATGTTTAATCACTAACCAATCGAGCTTGTTATCAGAAACGTCCAACATTCCAGTTATTTCGCTCCAGTTAGGCTGGTATAATTATTGAAAATCATCAAGACTTTTTTTTGATTATTAGCGAAAAAGTATTAGCAAAATTACAGAAATATAAATTCTAAGATTTACAGAATTTTATTTTATGTTTTTATTTTCAACAATTTTTATTATTATATCGAGTCATACAACGAACGCGTTCTGTGCGATTTTTAAAAGAATCAATTCGAAATTCAGCTTGTAGTCGTTTTCAATTTGCCAAAACTAGTTCTGAGCAGTTTTAAAGCAGTCACGAGCCGAATTTCGGGTTGTGGTCGTTTTCGTTTTGCCGGAACTAGTTCTGTGCGATTTATTCGCTCAGTAGCCGTTTTCGGTCTTTTAGCCTTGAACATATTAATATTTACATTGCATGTTCAATTTTAAAAAGAAGAGACGGTATACTTCAGTTAACTTAATCAGCGTTGAACGAATGAGTTTGGTGAATTTTTGAAAAGTAAGGTAGTTTTGTTATGATGTTTAGTCTGAGAAATGAGTGAAAGGAAAGTGATTATTTGAATGGCTTTTTGGTTGTGACTGTTTAAAATGTTGAAGCCTTTTTTTTGTCATCTTTGAAAACTTTATTTGTTTATAGCAGTTAAGCATGCCAGGAGAATGATTAGTTACAAAATGGCACGTGTGATTTTGAAACTCGTCTTAAAATTGCCACTGAATCAGCGAAAACGACAACCTACCACATTTTGAATATCAACAACGTTTGTGACGTTTTGATTCACCCTCGTAATTTAACATTTTTAATCAAATTACTTATGCCAGGAGAATGACTGAAACGCTGGATACAAGATTGCACAAAGTTAACATTATATCAGTAGATTAAGTTAAAATTGTATTTTTCAGTTAGAACACAGTAATGCATTCAAGATAAAATGTAGTAGGGTAAAGACACCACTTTCGGCCATAAAAGTGGTGTCTCTACCTGCGAGGAGAACGAAATTTTGGATTTAAATTTAGCCACTAGAGGATGGTTTTTATGAAATGTGTGTTTGAAATGTCATCCATTAGAAATCATATACAGTCAAACTTCCCTAAAAGGAATTCCATATAACGAACTTCTCTATAAATATGTATTCGTTATATGAAAATTTGTATTTCAAATTAAAATCGTTAAAATCATTCATTTTTAAGATGCCCCCTGGTTTAATCGTTTGGGGTTTAGAGTGTTTATAACGAAGGACTTTAATAAATTTTTTATGTAGAAAATTCGTTATAAGGAAGTTCGACCTTCGTGCAACGTACGAGTGAAGGAAATGTTTGATTGTGTAAATGTGAATGGGAAAAGGTTTGAAAAGTTAATGTTACAGTATGATGAATGCAGGAAAGTTTAATCTGACTATCGAATCTGTAAGTAGCCGAGCACCTGAGTAACCGTCGACGGGCGAGACATAACGTGAATAGTTCTTTATGCCGCGTTCGTTATATATAGGGCGGAAGCACGACAAATGTCGCTTGCCACGCGGGTTATGATCCTAGTTATTTTACGAGCAAGTCTTTGTTTCAAGTACAGCCTTACTCATTTGATGCTGTTGCATTGTTTGTTTAACCATTGTGGAGCATAAGCAATTAAGTCTAAATTACTCAGAGTGAAGTAATCGATCTCGGTAATAAACTAATGCGCTCGTATTATTATGTTTACACTCCCGTTCTACTTTAAGACATGTTTACTTAGCGCCTCTGGGGCGATATGGGGTTTTTATTGTTTTTCTTTGTTCTAGGATTTCATCCGGTTACAACGGCCGTCTCGACGGTCAGCGCGAAAACTCACACCTATTCGGAATCGTCCGGAAGGTGCCTGTTCGCGTCGCCAACGCCTGATGTCACCTTCTCCGAACAACAAAACGGTAGTTTTTTGCAAGAAACCGAAAAGAGTTCGCGAAACGAGGTTCAGGTGTGACGCCATAGCTGCGATACTATCAAAAGTGTTTCTCGCCAAGCAGGAAGGTTAATTTAAAAAGTTCCTAAGTTATGTGAAATTCAGTGACGCAGTGAAGTGACATACGTTTGAGCGAGTGAGGAACTGCCAGTGTCACAGAAAACTCTCTCTATCTGACTTGTTTGTGTAAATGTGTAAAGAACTAGTCGTAACGGAAAAGTGACTTACTTTATCATCATAATTATTGCTGCCGCCAAGAGTAAATCTGTCATTTTATGCTACAGCGTTTCAAGAAATTAATAATTATCGCTCTTAACGAGCAGTGCATGTACATTATTGTAAACTACTAAATTTTTCTTACTGGATTATCAATATACTTGTCAATATTCGGACGCTAGATGAGGTAGCCTGATTAATGTTCATATTAGCTTCATATATCAAATGTGCCCCTCGTCCTTTTTCGTCAAGGTTAGCCGATCCCGCAGTGCCGAATCAAAACCCGTTCCAGGTGGACACAATCGGAATTCTTTTTCGCCGTTTTAATTGGTCCAGTTCTTAGCTCTTAGTATGCTTTATTTTATTATTCCATGAATAATTTACTTTAGGCACAGCGGGATGCGACTCGACCCGATTATTAAATTAATTTCGTTGTAAATACTTTATTGTATTATAATTATCTATTATACATCATATAAGTTATTTTTCTATTAAACGTGGACTTAGTCAATCCCATGGCTAAATGTAAATATAATTATTATAATTACATTAAGTGGAACTGCCTGAGTTTCTTTGCCGTTGTTCTCCTGCCAGTCATTCTTCCTGTCCTAACGACGCGTTTCCACCATAAACTACAATTTAAAAACACCACTACCAAATTTAGGCAAAAAAACAGTTTTTTTTTGTTAAAATTGGATGAAATTTTAACAAAAATATTGGCAAAATGCATTAGAATTTCTTGTGATATGTGGACAAACATTTGGAATGCAAAAATAGTATGTCGTATTTTTTCTTATAATATTTTGTGGATATTTAACGTCAAATCGAACTCCATCCACTGATCCTCCAGATGCACGACCTCTTCTTTGAAAGTTATTTGACCTGTTGTACTTACTTATTCACGTACCAATTGTGATCGAAATTCAATTTGAGATTTTGATGTTTGACAGTGTTTCAGTCTGCCCAACTTCCATGCATTGCAAACTTGTCGTCTTTGTTAAGATTATTATTGTCCGCAAGATGCAAATTGTTGTTATACTGAAAAACTGTTTTCTGCCAAACATCTTAACAATTTCACCACCTGTAGACCAGTACATCCTAGTCTGAGGAAGAGTGTGATATCCGCTTCTAAGCAAAATGCCTAAGAATTTTTCCAAATCCTAATTGAGCTCAAATTCTGGTCTTTTATTATCTGCAGCGTAGATGTTTGAAAATCGAATAATCTCTTGCGTTACATTGCCGTCAAAAAAAGCTGCAAAAGTTCAAGAAGACTTGTCGTGTAACTCTTCGGATACATGAACGTTTTATAACGACATCCTCGTGCGATTGCGCAACTGGATTATAATCTTAGTAATCAATTGGTGTCTTACACCATGTGATTTCTTTTTGTTTTTCCACACGCCTTACTTTTGTCTTTCCATTGTCCAATTTTTTCTTTTTTGGTTTTGCAATGTCTGCAATTTTTTTGTCAATGATTTCTTCGTTTTCACAAACCTCTTCTACAGCTTCAATATCATTGATTTCCTTGCAGAAAATTTCGAATGTTCCAGCTGTTTCTCGTAAACTGCTCTGATCACAAGCTTCATTGTCGTCAAAATCTTCATCGGTTAAAGAATCTACGACTGGTATGTCTATCGCATCGTCATCTTCGTCTAACTTCACAGTCAAAGCTCTCGTAGAATTTTCTTTATTTTTATTCTGAAAATCCATAGGTAAAAGAAATAACATGCGTTTTAAATGTTTAGTAGAATTATATTACTTACCGTAATTGCTTTGAACGCTGTACACTGAAACGGAACTACTTCTCGTGTTAGATCACGTTTCAACAGTGACTTCTGAGACTGATCCATTGTTACCACTTACATTTTGCCAATATTGCGATTTCGCAAACAAAACTGCTAAACGGTGAACTCCAGCATATTTTTTGATACCCATACTTCCAGTGTTTCAAAACCTAAATTTCAATTTTAGTCTTTCAAATAAAAAAAAATGCAGAAAATAAGTTGTTCATGCAAGAAGCGTTAAAATTGACAAGAAGTAAGCTTGAAGAAAAAGAAACGAAATCTTTTTGTTTTAATAACAAAATTATTTTCATGACGCCTGTTATTAGTTTCAACTTTCGTCAAAATTAAAATGATGAAAAAAAATGGCAAAAGATGGGTGCGCTTCCATCCGTCGTTTCTTATGAGAGCCACGCCGAAAAATTCGCCAGAAAAAATAACTTGATCCGCATGTAAAAGTCCAGAACCTTCAATAAAAGCTCGCCACCGGGATACAGACGGGCTGAAAGTTGCCTTTTTTATAGTTATCCGACAGACGGAGTTATAAAACTTTGAGCAGAATATACGACGCGAGCCAACATAAAACCGGGCTTATTCCGTGTTTTATCCGGCACGCACCCAACGAGAAAATATGATAAAGTCAAGTAAACGTAAAATTGCATCCCTACGCCAGCACCTCGTAAAAACTTATAAGGTTATATGAAATTTACTTCTCACACAAACTTGTGCGCGATCTCGGATCCGAGATTAATTATCCGATGCAGTTATGTATCTTTAGTTGGCTGTCAGCACATCAAAAGGATTAACAAGCGAGAAAGTGCAAACTGCACAAGCGGTATTAAATCTTGAGTTGTAAGTTTCGTCACGTATGGAGTTATATCGAGTTACGGTAGTGGATTGACGAAGGGTGCTCCGCATCTGGCGCTGGATAATCCCCTGAGATGAATCCTAATCCCTGTCCCTGGCCATGACGTCATCCGCACTGCTCTCTTGAGTACTATAACTCTAGTTACACTGTACTTTAACGAAGTTAACGTTTTAACGAACTTTTTATACAGGCGGTATAGATTAGCGGTCACCGCACTCCCTTTTATGTGCTCTTTTTTGTGGCTCCCCCATTCTTCTTGAAGACACTTCCGGTAAATTTCAACATTAACCTCACTATTCATAGATTTTTAAATCCATTCTATTTGCAGACTTTTTTTGTTTGTTTTTGTTTTTAATTCCAAAAACAATTAGAAGACTGAAAATTTGTTTTGTTTCACTTTATGTTGGTAGTAATCAGTACTTAATGCCACAACCTATATAATTTTGACAGATTCACTTAAATTTTGCAGAATGTTGATGATAGTTTTCCCCATCGGAAGTTTTTTTGAAAACCGTTTTGTGCTATATTTTCTAATTTTAAAGCTACATTGTAAAATGTAAAAATGTAAATGTAAAATGCCAGTACTATCAACACAATGTAAAAACCGTTTCTGGAATTATAAAACGTAGTGTGATGAATTTGACACTGAAATGAAATGCAAAGGGTCGCTAATTTTTTGTGCTTAGGGCAAATGTGTGACCCCCTTGTCCGAGATGCACACCCGGAACTTTTCCGCTGAAGCCTGATTTCCTTATCACTGAATTTTATGAACGTCTATGTACTATTTTTACAAGCTGACATTATGGAAACTACCAGATATTAGAGAGTTATGGCAAAACTTATTTTTTCATTGTCGTAATGCGACATTTTGGCTGGGATGCTCAAGCGCATGCGTACGGCATATAAATGTAAAAATAAAGTAAACACGTCTCTATTGAGGTCGCGATTACCGTACAAGTTGATTTATATTAAGTATTTAGAAGGAATACTTAATGCCAAATGAAAAAGTCTTAATACACTAATAGGGTAGAGGCACCACTTGTAGATTAGAAATTAAAAACAATTTAAGTTTTTATTGTCATTAATTTAAAAAAGTAGGCAATGAAAGAAGAACAATACTTATTTGTTTGCCTAGGCAAACTATCACAATTGGTCAAAGTTTTTCTCGTTGCTCACTTTACAAACTGTCAGAGGTCGGGAAGTTATTTCAAGTTTGTAACTAATGTGGTGTCTATTCATCAAGATTCCATACTGTGTCATTGCTTTTAGTGTGTCATTGTTAAACATGTCCCCTTCCGTTCTTTCACTTTTGAAAGAAAAAAAACTAAATGTAAAATCAATAAATGGAAGCTAATGAAGAAGGGAAAATAGTTACTGGAACAAATATTAATTATTGAATGATGGCTCAAGAAGTATTTTTAGTCATGCACGTAGGGGTTAACTAGTAAAGGGGTGGAAATGGAGCTTTTAGTGAGCGGAAATGAATAAAAATTTGGCTTATTGAGTGTTATTGTGTTCTCTTTGCTCGAGTCGGCTTGAATGCGTTTTGTGATGCACAATGGATAAGAACGCGCCGTTTCCGTTAGAAAGGAAACATTGACAAGTTGCCGTTTATGGCGGAATCAATTTTGAAATGTCACTGAAAAAAATTAAGTCGTCAGTGCTTGTCAGGTGGCGTCGATCTAAGTTTCCAAATAAGCAATCGCTTCATGTCACTGGCACCTTCCAGTCATTTAGATGCAATCTACCTTATTACGGACATAAAATATGGACCAATCCTCTTGCGGAAATGACCGCATGGCACGGAACATGCGGTATAACTCAATCTGCCCACGAACCGACAAATAGATATTATCAGGGCTGATATCATTATTTTCATGTAATTTAAATCGTTGCGTAATGGGTGTGTATGGAAATAAGGTCATTAAAACACAGACGACGACTTCTTCTATTTGATTTATTACACACCAGTAATACTAGATCCCATTTAGCTTGATTAAAATGTATTTTTAGATTGGTTATGTCCGTGTTTTCGATACGAGAAAACACAAAGATTAATTTCGAAAAGTGAAGCGGTGAAGCAGGTCACCGCGATTGTTCCCGAAGGAAATACTTTACGGCTAATTGTCTTATGTTAACGACTCGTGTAATATTTTACCTGTCATAAAAAATATCAATTTTAAAACCTAATAGTAATTTATTAGGACGCTCTCCTGAAAATATGGAGCTGCCAAAGTAATAAATACACAAAGCAATTAAGAAAGCAAACAAGAACCTTCTACATTTTAAACTTATCAGCGCTATCAATCTTCATTGAAATATTTCACTTGTCTTTACGCCGCTTTTAACCCCAAGGTGATTTTTTCAATCGGGGTCATACATGCCCAATGTTAATCGGTTATCGATTCGATTAAGACACGAAGCCGTTTACCGCGTGCACCAAATATGTCATTACTTTTGTACGAACAACATTTACTTAACAATTATCTCGCTTCAATCTTGTGTCAGGTGTCTGCTTGCAGGTATTCAAACTTTGCGTTCTCACCGTTCGTTATTTTCCTCGAAGGCACCTCGATGACTATCGCCCGATTCATTTTTACATTTCACCGAAAATTTGCGTTCATAAAAATTTAAATTAAATTGAATTTTAACTTTCAACCATTCCAATGCTCAATTGCAAATCATTTTTTCTGCTCTATTCCATTTCACTTTGTTTTTCGACAAAGAGCAAATGGTAATTATTCAAATTAAACTGCGATTTTCTTCAATTCTCTGACTAACTGGGATCACATACATTTATAAACACCCTGTATAAACCAGACGAATTTCGCTAACAAATTTTTTTATTTGTCGCATAAATTAACGTTTTTTGTTTTTGGACTGTTTTTATTCGAGCGATTTGCTTTATTTACAAAATAAAATTGTTAAAAACATATTTTAATTTTCCCTCGCAGCTCGGGAAAAATAAATATCGTGCCATTTGAAACGGCTAAAAATTATAATTACGCCGGGAGCATAAAAAGAACGCAATCAAAGTTTGTTTACGAAACACTGGATGAAAATACGCTGCAAAAGTATTAAAAATCCGTTAAAAATTCGTAACTTAAAACCAGTTCGAGTTATGAAAATATAATTACAACAAAAATTATAAAGCTTGCCAACATCTATAACTATTCTTATAAATATTTTTTGCAACTCGTAAGATAACACCATATTTACTTATTGTAACTTTGTACGTTTTTCATGTTTAAAAAGTCGTATCTTAATAACTATTCGAGATATGAAAACACGATAAGAACAAAAATTATAGATCTTGCTAATATCTCCAACTATTCTTATAACTATTTTTTTGTAACTCAAAAGATAACACCATATTTACTTATTCAAATTTTTTACGTTTAAATATGTTCTGGTGCATGTTTAAAAATTCGTATCTTAATAACTATTCGAAATATGAAAATACGATACGAACAAAAATTATAGATCTTGCTAATATCTCCAACTATTCTTATAACTATTTTTTTGTAACTCAAAAGATAACACCATATTTACTTATTGAAATTTTGTACGTTTAAATATGATCTGGTGCATGTTTAAAAATTCGTATCTTAATAACTATTCGAAATGTGAAAATACGATACGAACAAAAATTATAGATCTTGCTAATATCTCCAACTATTCTTATAACTATTTTTTTGTAACTCAAAAGATAACACCATATTTACTTATTGAAATTTTGTACGTTTAAATATGATCTGGTGCATGTTTAAAAATTCGTATCTTAATAACTATTCGAAATGTGAAAATACGATACGAACAAAAATTATAGATCTTGCTAATATCTCCAACTATTCTTATAACTATTTTTTTGTAACTCAAAAGATAACACCATATTTACTTATTGAAATTTTGTACGTTTAAATATGATCTGGTGCATGTTTAAAAATTCGTATCTTAATAACTATTCGAAATATGAAAATACGATACGAACAAAAATTATAGATCTTGCTAATATCTCCAACTATTCTTATAACTATTTTTTTGTAACTCAAAAGATAACACCATATTTACTTATTGAAATTTTGTACGTTTAAATATGATCTGGTGCATGTTTAAAAATTCGTATCTTAATAACTATTCGAAATGTGAAAATACGATACGAACAAAAATTATAGATCTTGCTAATATCTCCAACTATTCTTATAACTATTTTTTTGTAACTCAAAAGATAACACCATATTTACTTATTGAAATTTTGTACGTTTAAATATGATCTGGTGCATGTTTAAAAATTCGTATCTTAATAACTATTCGAAATGTGAAAATACGATACGAACAAAAATTATAGATCTTGCTAATATCTCCAACTATTCTTATAACTATTTTTTTGTAACTCAAAAGATAACACCATATTTACTTATTGAAATTTTGTACGTTTAAATATGTTCTGGTGCATGTTTAAAAATTCGTATCTTAATAACTATTCGAAATATGAAAATACGATACGAACAAAAATTATAGATCTTGCTAATATCTCCAACTATTCTTATAACTATTTTTTTGTAACTCAAAAGATAACACCATATTTACTTATTGAAATTTTGTACGTTTAAATATGTTCTGGTGCATGTTTAAAAATTCGTATCTTAATAACTATTCGAAATATGAAAATACGATACGAACAAAAATTATAGATCTTGCTAATATCTCCAACTATTCTTATAACTATTTTTTTGTAACTCAAAAGATAACACCATATTTACTTATTGAAATTTTGTACGTTTAAATATGTTCTGGTGCATGTTTAAAAATTCGTATCTTAATAACTATTCGAAATATGAAAATACGATACGAACAAAAATTATAGATCTTGCTAATATCTCCAACTATTCTTATAACTATTTTTTTTGTAACTCAAAAGATAGCACCATATTTACTTATTGGAATTTTGTACGTTTTAAAATATGTTCTGGAGCATGTTTAAAAATTCGTTTCTTAATAACTATTCGAGATATGAAAATACCATACCAACAAAAATTATAGATCTCGTTAATATCTCCAACTATTCTTATAAATATTTTTTTGTAACTCAAAGTACAATGCCAATTTTATTTATTGAAACTTTGTACAGTTTGAAGCTGTTTCGAATATGTTTCGGTAATGTTGAAAAATGTTAATTCTACGGGACACTCTAATATAGAGTTGTTGAAAAAATAGCATACACACCACGTTCCCGTGCGCAATTTATCTCCTTGTAGTGGTCAGAAATTCTCGGCGCAACACCTCGAAGTTCTAACGATGTAATTGCGTTGCTGATACGATCATCACACCGAAAATAAAGTTGTATGCGTGACTTTCCCACATTAAAATAATTTTAATATTTAAAAGATTTTTTGCGAATTTGGTTTGCAAATGCAAAGATTACGGATTGTTTGAACTCTTAATTTTGCCAGGTTCGAAAGCGGTCGGACCGTTATCGGCTGACGTTTCCTTTTGAAGTTTTTATCAGTCCGAGATGAGAGGCGATACGACATAAAAAACCATATTAATTGGAAACATTAACCTAAAAATTACAGCATGTAGACAAAAAGAAAGATCGATGACGAAGTGGTTCGGTTATCGATATTGTCAATCTGAGGCCAATTAAATACCTGACAAGTTTGAAACATTGTGTAATAATACTTTTACATCTCATAATTGATTGGAAGCAACGCCGCCCTGCAATAACTGAAATGTGGCGAATACAAACACAATAAAAATTTGATAAATTGCCTCGCGGAGACTCCCGCAGACGCGGGTCTAAATTTAAATTCTTGAAGCGACAAATGGAATCTCAAACTTTTTGTTTAATTAAAAAAAATGTCCGACATTAGATTTCACTTAAAATTCTGGCTTAATCACATTTTAATACAATTCTTTGTTAAGTAGCTTTTTTATGGCGTCCACTCGCTTGACTTCCTGTTTTACGGATTATCAGTTTTACGGTCGGGTTTGAACGAGTGGGCTCTTTTAATTGTCCGTTAATGAGTTAATAGTTCTGCATATCGTTCTTCTCGTTTATCTGCGCATCAGGTAACGCGTGTAATAGTTGCGAATAATTGCTTCACTTAGTGCAATTTTTATCTTGGAATCCTTTTAAGGGGATTCTTACATTTTGGAGCTGGCTCGATTTTTAATTTTAGTTTTAATTTATCTATATTTTACTCCGCGTATGGTAATTTTTATGCGAAATAAAGTTGAATAGGTAACTGATTTGTTACTCATATTGTTTTAGCTACGAGTGGTACTACATTTGTAGTGGCCAACTATAACTATCTAAGGCTGAGTTTTTATGGTTTATGTTTACTGATTAGCAACTGCAATAATATAAATGAACACAGAGTCGATACAATAATTTATTTACTTAATCAAAACATATTAATTCCTTCATAAAATATTTTAATAAAAACAATTATTTCGACAATTCTTAATTTCTACAAATTGTCTATTTATCCATCAAAAGATTAGAAATAATTAACAATCTTGTTGCAGGGATCAAAGGTAAAATAAATAAATATGTAAAATACCGTGGTGAATAATATCAAGAAAAAATGATTATCAGCATAATTATTGCAAGGGATTACAATTTTTATAGTCTCACTTTTGACATAACCTTTCAAAATCATGGCAAAAAAATAAAAGTTGCTATTTAAAAAAAAAAAAAAAAACAATACACCTATCCCCCGATTTACACGGAAGATTGGTTCCTCAGAAAACCGTGTAAAACGGAATTTTAGATTTTTATAGGCAAAACCGTGTAAATCGAAAACTACTTAAAATGTGCATAATTCAGTCATTTATTTAACGTAATTTTGTTTAATAAGATATTTTGAAAAATTAAAATAACAGTTCATTCATAAAATAACAAATATACAGTGCGAACGAAGTCAAATGGAATAAAAAATCCCGTTTGCGACATGATATCCTGCAAAGTACCTAGACGTCAAATTTTTGGAAGTTGAAGGAAGAGGCTGCAAGATCTCTGAATCAGATGTAATCGCTAACTCATTTTCAGGGACGCTGCTTCTAATGAAAATTGAAGTATTATTCTGCGCTTTTTGTTTCAAAAATCTGTAATTTTACTACTATAAAACGCAGTTGTACATATTAGGTATGTTCAAGTACAGAGGAATTTTCAAATATTTGTTGTTTAACATGCTTTTATTGTGTCTTACCTCCTCTTCGCCAATAATCTCTTACTTTTCCTATGATCAGATAAACTCAATTTTCGTTTATTTCCCATTTTTCTAACAATCAATGCACAATAAGTAAATCACTACAATTCAGTCATCGTCAGGACTTTCACTTTGAACGATATGAACACTTATGTTCCCCAACCCCGTAGGGTCGTAGGTCAAGAAATACTAATATGTACTAATAAATAAACGCAAAACACAACCCCGTCTTAAATAAATATTTTTGGTTTATACAACTTCAAAAAAAATTTATTGGTCTTAAAAATTTGAAACTTTAATATTAAAAGCAGACTCTTTTTATTACGACTGACTGCAAAAGATTAAAACGATGCACAAATTTGGACCAGTGTAAGACTTTTGCTAAACATTCAAATTTTCTGAAAGGGATAAGAAAAAAATAAATACTCGATAACCAACACGGTCGATTCGCAAGACAGAATCACGTATACAAGGATATAGTTACATACCACTCACATTTCTCGGTTACAATTCGCTTTACAAGAAAGTTTTGCCTAGAAATTATGGCAGTTATAGCGAACCAAAAAATTTCAAATTTTAACAACGTATTATGGGCATGTTGAAGAAAGGTTCGTTCGAAATCCTGTCTTTAAATAAAAAAATTAAAGTCAGAATAGCGTCATAAAGTAGAGCAAATAATTTCGCGATTTTCTGATTTTTTTAAGAAAGACCCAAGGGCGTGCAGAAAATTCTGAATGTCACGTACCCTCAAACTAAACTAGTTTTATCATAATATATTTTTTTTAGAAAAATTTATTTGTTATTTAAGCCATATTTTTCAGCAAAGAATCGTTCAATTAATGCTTCATTTCTCTCTGCGAGAATCGAGTTAATAGTTCTGCATATCGTTCTTGTCGTTTATCTGCGCAAGTACTGCGCATCAAGTAACACGTGTAATAGTTACGAATAATTGCTTCACTTAGTGCAATTTTTATCTGAGCATTGGAATCCTTTTAATGAACGCGGATGTTCTTGTATAATTGGGCTTGCACACACGAGCCCCGACGCACGCATGCAGATTGCACGGCTGTGTGAACAGCGGCAGAGAATGCACAGAAGATTCGGGTCGGGAGATGAGACCCAGATAAGACCTTGAGACTAGTCCGATTCGGACACTTGACAACCATGTGCACCCGCTTCAACCAGCAGAAAATTAAACCTGAATTACTGGTACGGACATAATGGAAATCATGTAGCATGAAGCCGCGTGCGTTTGCTGAAATTGAGCGATTTAAAAAAAATTGTTATTAACCGACGACGTATTTTAAGGCCAATTAGTTCACGGCGATGTCCACCCCTCGAGTTGTTCAGTCATTAGTGTTTCCACCCTGTTCCGCCCCGGTAGTGAAGTCTGTCGACGACCGGTGACTCCATTTCCGGTCCACTGTTTTTAATTTTACAGTCACATGTGTGTGGGGTTTGCGTAAAGTGCTCCGGAGGCAAAGAAATGTGACAGCGTGCGCCTTATCGCGAAAGAGATGTCGGAGCGCACGTGTAGATCCCCAGATACGAATTCAAAATACGTCATAAGTCCGCAGATAGACAGATGTGAATGGGGTGACCATTGGTGAATGCCAAATAGGAGACGTCTGTCAAAATAAAATTAAACTAGGAATAACGCATGGCGCGGTTTGTCAGCGGTTTATCGTCTCTGCCATTCAACCCATGTAGTTTGTAACATACACGGTGCGTTCAAATTTACATCAAACAATACGGAATACGAAAAACTAACCACAAGAAAAAAAAACAAGAAAATGCTAAATATACGGATGGGGAGTTTAAGAAGAATAATTATTTGAAAATGGAGACTGTTGCAGATAGGGAATACAGTAAAACTTCTGTAAAGTGACCATTCGTGGTTCACTTAAAAAATGGTCTCTTGAAAGATTAGTCGCTTTAGAAAACTTTGTTAAATTAATATAAAATAAACACAATATTATCTTTAAAACGTTTTATTATCAATAATGAAGACACGCCAAGGCTCCTATTTTTCATAAAAATACAAAGCGTCAATTTAGACGCACACAAGACAAATTAATAATATTAAATAATAGAATGTTTAAAAATTAATGCAAATAAAAAAAATTCACGATATAAAAAATAGCCAAAACCAAGAAATAAAGATATAAGTGCTTCAGGCTTACTACCAAAATATTATTATAAAACAGTTTGCTTACAATTTTTAAATTTTTTAGTTAGACAATTTCTTTTTCGCTTTTTTAAAATCTCCTGAATTTGGGTTTTGTCACATTTGTATTTAGAAGCTAGCTTTCGTTACGATAAACCTCTTTCGCTGTCTTTAATAACATTTATGCGAGCTTCCAAATTTAAAATCTCGTGATGGTAACTCCGTTTAACCATCATTTTCTAAGCACTGTGGCAACGATTTCTCATCGACTGGCATACAACTGATACGAATTTTTTGCCTTCATAGTATGTACCATTTTAAATATCCCCACGAGCCCACAAATATCGCATAAAAAAGTTGGAACCGAAGTTGAAGAACTGATTTATAATCGTAACAAATTTATTACCGAAAGATAAGGCATCTCATAAACCCAAAAATTAATAAGATTTTCACAAAGTGAGAAGTGGAAAAGGCACGAGACAAAAAAGGATGGAGATAAACAGTCAACCAAGCCTACTACGTCTGCAGTGCTAAGTTATATAATTTTGTATCACAAACCATTAGAAATATAGAACTTAATTTGGTTGTTCTATTTGAGGAGCGTCCATGCAAAACTGCACATGTCCATTAAAGGTAGTTTTGTGTTTATGACAATAAATAAATAAATAATAATATAATATATAATGTAATAAATAAATTTTATTTAAGAAAATTAAGTGCGCACTCTTGGTTGTCCTTACTCTAATCACCGCTCCTGGCTGCTAGAAACTATAATTGGTATCTCTTTATCTTTCCACCTGTTTTATAATCAAACCGATTTTTGATAAAAATCGTTACTTTATCTTTATCGTTCGTCATTATCATATTGCAATTGTCGACACAATTACTGTTCGATCAGTCACAATAATAACAACATAAATATTACTTTTATTACAATCGAACTAGAATAAGTTCAATCACTTTATGTTGGAATGGAAACTCGACCTTGTTAAAGTAAATGTAACATTTCAGATTGGTTTGTTTTTTGAATACCAAAAGTGCACATTGATATTCAGGAATAATTAATCAATACAACTTTTTGAATTATGGGAAAACCATAAATAGAGAGACGTATTTTTTCATTGTAGTAATACGACATTTTTTAGCTGGGAAAAAATTAAGTAATACGACAATGAAAAACACCTCTAATAAATATCATGAAAAAACCTGAAGATTAATAATTTTAGAAGAATGTTAAAATGAACATGTTCGAAAATAACTCAATTGAAGTAAGAGAACGAGAACAAACTGCCATGCATTCAAGGAATGTGATCAAAAGATCTGTTCAAGTTCAGTACAAGGAAATTGCAGAAGAAAAACCGAACGATCAGCTGTTACGACATCTTCGACATGAGAAAGGAGAGGTTCTTCGCTGATATATACATACTTAATATTTATGAGAATAGCCCACTATCTCGGTGAATTGTTACTCAACCCGGAATATTTTTCCGATTCCGTTACAAACTGCCCAGAAAAATGCTCAAAATAAGTAAATTCAAATGTCTCAAAAGTATGGTTATTGATGCGAAATTGGCCGGTAGCAGTACACAACACGATGTGACGAGAACCCGATGTTGCAGACGGAAGATTTCTCATTAATTAAGCCGCACCTGCTTTTAAATTTAATAAATGGCACATTCTGACGAAATTTTTCGAATCGACCGAACCAGGAATCAAATTTTATAGCAGCGCAGTAACGCGATACGAGGTTGAAGGTTACACCGTGAATAGTAAACCACGGAAACGACGGGAAACTTGACCATTCACTTGCACTTTTTTATCGGCGAGAAAAATCTCGTTTGTGATTTATCGATTATTCCCCAACGTTTTAATTAAAGGGAAAAATCGCAAAATATTCCAAAACGAGGGTGAGCTAGTGCACGGCGGCGCTTGGGGTAGATCTATTGCTGTGCTTACATAAGTAGCTCAATTCCGGTCACGAAAGTGTAATTTTTAAATCGCTCTTTTTCTCGCTGGAAAATTTACTTAAAATAAACATCCGGGAGCGAATAAAAACATAATCAACCCTGCGTGGAATAAAATACAGTAGAGTCGTGATTTTGTGAATACCCGCTCGAGAGAACTATTCGATTGAGTGAACACGCAAATTTTATCATTGTGTTGCGATACAGTGAACAACAGTAAACCCCGATACAGTAAACTATACTATTTATTGGCTTTTGAGTTTTGAGTAAAAGATAATGTGACAGTGGTTGCTAAAATGTATTGAATAGCAAAATAAAAATAAAAGAAAATTAATGATTTTGAAGAGAGTTACACAAAGCAAATCGACTATTAAATAGCACCATCTTGTTTCCCACACCCAAATTAATCTACAAAAGTATACATGGTTTCTAGTTTTTGTAATTACCTCGATATATGACATTTTTTCTACGCCTTAATCGAATTATTAGACATTTACTACTTGTACATTAATGACACCCATTAAGGTACGAATTTTTCATTAAATTACAAGTTTTAACCAATGTAAATTCAACATTACTAATATTCGGTCAATATCAAGTGTTGCCATGTCAATTTTGACAGTTAATAGTTACTGTTAACCTAGTAAATTCCCAAAATTTGTGCTTTTTACAAATAAAATCGGTGAAAATGTGCGATGGTGATAATGAAATTGTGAATTTAATTCCACCAGATATTGGAGAACGGCTGACAAGAGCTGAAAACAATTTATTGTCCGTAAAATCATACGAAAAATTTTACTCACAGTTTATGAATTGGAAGGACAAAAATAAGGCTCAAAACTTTTCAGAAAATGTCTTATTGTTTTCTGTGTAATAAATTTTTCATAATATTTCCTTATAACTTACAATTTCATTACAAGTTTAATACATTTTGAAAATAAAGTGGTTGGTTTTTAATATTATGACTGGTCGCAGAAAAAATAATGTATGCGACACACATTTCATGGCTATTAAGACACGAGCCGTAGGTGAATGTCAAAATTCTTATACTCGTGTCTAAATAGCTATCATTAAATGTTCATTGCATAATATACTATTCTGGGACCTCGTGAGCATTGAACATTTTTATTTGTTTTTCTCGTTTTCTGGCTTTTCTTGACGTTTCTGAACATTTTCCTTAGTTTTCTGCTCCCTTCCCGACTATGTAGAGGTAACTTTTCCTTGCGAAGCTACGGCGCTTTTGTCGTTTATCTATATAAAAACAATTTCTCAATAAATACTTACACGCTCTAATCTGAACTTCCAGTAATTCGAACAGAAAAACCGATTCTTCTCTGATCTGAACAAAATTAAGTCGACGTTTCCATAATCATTAATCGTTAATTTACTTTATATTCCACGAAATCGCTAATACGACCATAATTTATGTCGGATTAGCGAGATTTTACTGTAGTTGAAAACTTTCTGCGTTTGGCATGTGCATGGAATTGGCCATCTATACAATACTTTATGACGGACAGAAAACGTCTAGACTGGCACTGCGCCGCACAGAGAATAAAATCTGTAAATTTTATATTTGAAACGCATTATCGTGAAACTCCGCTGAACTGTGAACTCGAGTCCTGGCTTTGGCAAAGGGAGTTAAAACGAAATAAAAACCACAAAGTAAATATTGAAATGGATATTGCCCCAATGTAAGCGGATCCTGAAATTGTAATTTATTTTTAAAATATCATCCCTTATGGCCGCGAGCTGCATCGAATTCGGAATGTTATTCCTCCAACAGCTGTCGTTTAGTTGTGTTTTCACACGTTGTGTTGATTTTAAATGATTGCCGTTTTATAACGTACACGAATCCGATTTTTATCGTCGCGTAATTGAGCGCGCGTTTAATCAAAATGAGGCACTAATCTCGAATCGAAAAAGAAGGTGGTCGACCTTGGATTCAGTAAAGCCCCTCGCGCGTGCTATATTTTCCCATAAATTGTTTTTATATTTTCAGGGATCTTTTTATGCGGCGTCCTGAATGTTTTCTTTGTATATTCCTGCCCGCAAATACGAAAATGTAAAATATGTTTCTACGGGAGGAGGGATTTACGTCCCATAAAAAAGAAACTTTTTATTTCGGTTTCATTCGAGCAGCGCTGATGAAGAAACAATTTAAACCATCAAAAAATTCCAAAAATTGATTCCCCCCTTTTATTGTTGCGAGTGGTTGCAAAGAGGAGCGCGTTGTGCGCCGCGAGGAAACGGGGGAAGCACGAATGGCTGGTGGAGATAACCCAAATCGGGTTTCGCGTTTGAATAAGGACCCCTTTGTGCTTCCAACATCTTTTGATCCTTCTGATGTATTTGCTCATCCGCCTCCGCATGCACATTCGCTTAAACGCGGATGTTATGTCCTATCTGCGTTTTATAATTGCTTTCTTGGCCGCGGGCTATGCACTTTACCTATCGCTCGGCCCTATGCAACCCCACGGCGGAGGGTCATAAATTTGTCGGAAGACTGAGCATAAGCCGGCGCGGGGAGAGCGAGTATCCATCATGCGGGGTAACTCGCTGGAAGCGCTTCAAAAGAGCGTAATTGCATTACGAAAGCTTGGAGAATGTCAAATTACAGTTTGTTTGTTACTAAATTTCGTTTGCTTTCAAAATTACAAATTTTAGAAACGGTTCGCACGATTTTACGCAGTCCAGATCACAAATTGAACGTAAATACAGTGAAACCTGCATAAAGCGACCACCCTTTTACCAAATTAAACACTTGTTGATGGTCGTGGCGGACCGTATTCTACGGGACAGAGGGTCTAAGCTAAAAGTTGGTTGCAAAAGCAAAATAAAAAATGCAGAAAAAATTAGTCAGTTCCAAATTTTGACAGAAATGGCCACAAAAGAAATAAGTTCCATTACTAAAGAAATTGAGAAATTAGAAGAAAAAAAGGAACAAAAGTTTTTTTTGCAGAAAGAGAAACAAGGAATATTATTTTAGGAAATTTTTGTTATTTTGTATTAAATCGTTTTTATTTTTTAAACTTTCTTTTTTTCTTTGTCTCCTTCCTTATGCCCATTCGAGCGACGGATTTGGAATTGGATTACGAGTTCGGCTCCTTCTTTACCCATTTCTTCCATTGTACCCTATTTCTTGGCATAGCTTTCTAGTTCTCTACCGTTTTCCCCCTTTCCTTTTCTATCTCAGCTATTTGTTGGGTTCATTGTTTTCTAGATCATCCTCTTCTTCTTTCCCTCCTTCTTCCTGTCTTTGGTATTTTGTTTGGGTTCATCCGGACTGTATGCCCATGTCAATTTAATTGTTTTCTTCTTATGTTTATGATTATTGGTTCTTGTTGGGTCAATTCTCTGATGCGATCATTGCTTACCCTGTCCCATTTGGTTTTCCTGCAATTTTCCTTAGGTGTATGATTTCCAGGGCATTAATGTTGCTGATGTGTTTTGTTTGGATTACCCACCGTATTGTATACCTTCTGTTTGATGTCAAGTTCTTTCCTAATATAGTTTTATTTAGTGCGTAGTGTAATCTTCTCGATTTCCTCGCTTTTTCAATTATACATATCTATGTCCTCCTTTCCATCGTTTGTCTTAACACTTCCCAGGTATTCGTAGGTTGATACTGTTGTAGAGGGTTGTCTTTGCATTTGATTTTTATATGCTCATCCTTTTCATCTACGGCCATGACTTTACTTTTGTCTGTGTTCACTTCCATCTTTAGGTTTTCTATTTCTTCTGTCCATACGTTCACTAGTTCCTGCATTTTATTCTTGGAATCTGCTATTAGGACTATGTTGTCTGCATACATTAGTACATTTACTTGAACGCTTGTAAGTTTTGATAGTCGATTATTGTTTGAAGAGCTTTATTTTTTTCTCGTGTAGCTTTGATTAGCTTAGACTTACAAATCTTTCACTCCTTTTTCCGTTTGAAATTCATTGCATGTTGCCCCATTGACCATTGACGCTTCTTACTATTCTCACCAATTTTGGGTGTATTTCTAATTCTTCTAAAATTTTCAAAATAATCCGGTTCAAATTTTTAAACAAATGTTTTAATTTTTTTTCAAGTTCTCCCAAAATCCTAAAAATATTTGTAAATTATTGGTGGGACTCCTGATAACTTGGGTCCTTCAATGTTCAATTGGGCCATTAGTGTATGATAAGCCCCAATGAGATTATCTCAGAGTTTTCTGAAATATTAGCAGTTGGAATATGTTTTGTCAGATCGGTAGTCGATAAAAGTCTAGCGATGGATTCATTGCCATTTATTAATAGAAAATTAAAGTCATTAAGCTTTTTTCCTGACGCAGGTATACACGGACGCAAGTGACACGAACAAGGAACACGATCATGTGACCCCATTGTGCCGTCAGTAATGAGCAAGTTTTTATGTATTCGGAGTTACATTAAATTTAAAGATAAAATCTACAATTTTTGTTTCGTCGTCTGAACGTAAAAACGAGCCCCGTTTATCTCTCCGTTGGGCATTAACGATTCAAATTCATATGAAATCTAATATTACGTTAAAGTTGATACTAAACTGTTTCCGTCTTGGGAATCAAAGATAACAGGAACTGTATTCAAACAGCCTTCTTAAGGAGATGGCGACCATTCTGTCCCTGTCTTTGCATAAGAATAGTCCTATTCAAATATATCGACGCTAAACATTTGAAGTTTGAAGCTCCTTCGCACCAAACGCATATTTGAATATTGAACGAAGTCCGTTCCTCTGGGAAATTCGAGAAGAATTCAACTCCGCCGTATCAGAATCCGAACGTGAAACGCGACTTTCCTAAACACAACAACAATTTTAATTATGGACGACATTTCGCATCTAAGCGTTTTTTATAAATTTCAAATTACAGAATTTTAATTACGCGAAAACATCCAAAGGGTACTGTTCCGAGAGTACTGAGGTTCAAGACCCGAGGCGGCTAAAAAAATCCGCCGAGAACAATGCGCAACGGAACGCGAATTCACCCCGTTTACATTTGATAATTCAGGTGCAGAAAAAACATCATTACAGCTCTTTCCGAGATTGCATTTTTTTGGCAGCAATTTGTCGGATCTAATTAAACCTATTCAATGTACAATTAATTGCCCGATAAAACAATTATATTAATAGCGCACGTAATTGGCACCTTTTACTGATCGCAATTGATAACCGTTGCTTATGAGGTACCGAATTTATTTTCAGAAAATCATTAGAATCCAATTACAATCAATAAAATCGATAATTTATGCATTTTAGTATCAATGAGCGTACAAATGTATAATATCGCGCGGAGTGTTACGGAGCAGTGACCACTAATGAGTCTGCAGGGGTTTGTTGACCGCTAATTAATAAGGGGAGGGTAAAAGAGGTTGACACAAAAGCGGGTAGTGCGCATTTATCACAGTTTTTAGTCGTGTGCGGCCAAACCCCAACCGAGACATCACGGCTGTTTTTAGCTGACAGAGAAATATTACAGTAAAACCTGTTGAAGTGACCTGAAAATACAAATATTGCTTATAACTACTTCACAAATGATGTACAGTATTTTATCTCACTCCTTTATAATCGCCAATTAATTGAATTGAAAGTTATTTTTATGGTGGCCCGTTTGAACAGACTATGAACTTCCAACAATGTTAGTTACTTAAGTGTCAAGGGTATTGTCCGTTCAGATGAGTATATTCAGGAGTGCAGGTAAAATTATCTCACGTTTCCTGTGTAAGACTAGCAAGGTAAACAAACATATTTTTACAAAATGAGAACAAAATGCATCATTCTCCTATTACAATTGATATATTACAATTGTTTGGAAGATTGTTGTGGAAGATTTTGCGATTTTGTGAAGTTTTTGTTCAGCCTCTTATTACTTTTTAGTGTATTTTTGTTTTCATTTATTTAGTGAAAGATGAGAAATCATTTTACTAATTTTTAGTCTCACTTTCTTACATTTTTATGACTAAAATATAATAATTTTTTAATTTTTCTTCAAAAACATTTTTTAAACAGTAAATAAGAAATAAGAAATGTCTTAGCAACTAAAATGTTTGTTTTATTTTCCCTTACTTTTAACCCACATATTTCTTGAAAAAAAATTATCAGGCGGAAAAAGGGCCCATAACATACTTTCACAATTTCAATAATTTTCTTACAAAAATCAGTTATTTCATCAACCTTTTTCAAGAAACTGTTTTTTAAATATTGACTGATTTAAATTACAATTTGTTAGTCTGAATAACAATTGATAATTTCTGAAGTAGATCTTTTTGCTAAGTGCTAAATAGAATTTGGAGCATTTTCACATTAAATATCGTGCAAACGCATTGTGAGGCACTTTTTAACTCTCGTCGAGTTGACTGTATTTCAGTATGCAACATCTTCACGTTAAGTCACTTGACACTCTACCGGGATTTCTGCCTTGTAGTTGGGTGCTCTGATGGCAATTAACAGAATCGGTCTGAGTTCATAGCTTGTGGCAAGTGAACGATTATGTATACAGTTGCTAATGTTAAGTGTCTCATGCATATTAAATTTTAGTGTAATGAAACGCAATTCATCGCATTATACTTAAAAAAAAACGTGATGATGGCTCGTCGATGTATCCAGATGAAACTAAATGCTCAAATTGCTTTAGATGTAATTTCAAACGCGCTTTTTATTTATTTTTTGTTGAGCAGACTAATTTAATGGATAACGTGGGAAAATTTAATTCAATATCCTGACAGTTTGTGGTATGTGAACAGGTGCAAATTAAAGGATCAATAGGCAATATCATTCGGTTTAATATCGAGAAAATTCTAAATCAAATTTTTTCTAACGAGCAACGATCGTAAATTTGAAATTTAAATAAAAATCTCCTATCAAACCGTAAAACTTTAATTACACACCGTAATCTTTATTGATCTACACACACGCACTCACGAATGAATAAAAGCCACGTTATACATATTTATAGTAATTTTAAAACGCCAATTAACGACAGAAAACTTGAGCAAAAAAGAAACCAATGAAATCGATAACAGAAGTCCAAAAAAACTGTTGCAGTTAAGTTTTACTGCGACAAATATTTATTCATTGGAGGAACAAACCCACACCTGGTTATTCTAGGATTTATTAAAAGGCTAAAAATAACTGAAAAAAGTTTGAAAAACTACCTGAAGCTTTATCGTTTAGATCTGCGCTAATAGCGTTTGCCACACAAAACAAGCAAATCTAAATGGCACTAACGACGTTGACAAAAAAGTGAATTTGTTGCACGGCATAAATTGCCGCAAATGATTCTTGCCTTCCATTGAAAGAGTTTTAAATATCATCGCGCACCTTGCGACTCGAAAATAAAGTAATTAACAATTTTTACGTTTCCATTAGAAATCAAAAGCGAACAACTACATCCGTAACAAGTCAAGGATAAACACTTTCGTTGGTTTTGCTCATTAACGACCTCAAACCTTATATGGCAATATAAAATATCTTTCATCAAATCTTATAATTTGTGGAGGATAAAAATAGAATCACATACAAAGGATGCTGATGTAATTTTGATGTACTAACCCAACAGGTCAACATTTCGCCTTATAAGGGGGAACCATAGCGGAAATAGGAAATGGTCGGAGTATTACGGCGCCATGTGTAAAACTTCAGTCTGGAACCAGAATTCAGGAGACGCATCTTTAATAACCAAATTGATTAAATTATGCGGTTGTCGCAAAAATTTCGACTTGTTTAAAAAAATCAACTTCGGCGACAGAAACAACGTGGGCAGAAAATGCAGTTTGCAATCGCACTGACCCAATTAAAATCACCTATATCCTGGCAGGAAATTGCCACTGGGCGCACGCACGCAATGGCGCAATTAAAAAAAAACTAAATGATGGCTTCCGGAACTCGGGAAATAAATCATCATCGCGTCCCAAGCATTATTTTAAAATGTCAGCGGAAGGACCCTCGCAACCGTCTTCATTCCGCAGTGCAGTTGCTCTGTCGTGAAATTGAATCTTAAATCCGTCGTCGCAAGTTAAAAATAGTACACAATCTGACCTAAAGGTCTTTCATCCCTTGCTTCTCCCATTTCCTGCAGAATGACCTTTTACGGCCCCCACAAACACTCAATCTTCTTGCCTTTCCGAAGATGCATTTAGGAAGTCGGAGATATACCGAGCTTTGTGGTTTTTACGCGCCCAAATGCATCATATTTTCTTGTTATATCGCCGTAATTAATATGACTTTATTTTCTAGGAAGAAGAAAATAACAAAGGCCGAGAGGTTTGTTCTGAAACGATTTTTATCTCAACGACCCACGCTCGAAAATAAAATTATTTGTATGCAAACATCAAAAAGTCGACTGCTTCGAAAATTTACCATTCCGAGGACCGTTTGTAAAATATCCTGACCAAGAAATTTTTTCCGAACGTGCACCGATCGGATTACAGCGGTTGTGAGCGAGTCGAGCGGACCCACGTATGCACAAAAACGCATCATAATCTACCTTGTGTTGCATCTCCGGGTTAAACTGTGCTCCGAATACCAACGACTTGATATAAAACTTTTCACTTACCTGCACAACGTAGTTTTTAGGTTTCTTTGTAGTGAGCTTTCGACTGGAGAATTGCGTTTGATACAAAAAAATAAAGAGAGACATTGTAAAAGGTTCAAGCTGTTTTTCGAAGCAGCTGTACGGGATTATCCTTAGCTTTGGGTGTTAAAAATCGCGCTCGTTTTCTCCCTAACACTAAATCGAATTCCAAAGGTTACACAGGTTGTCTGATCTTGTATTAAATTGATTTTAGATTCTTTAAGATGCTTGGAAAGCTTTCGCCGCCTTCTTTTTGTTGCTGAAACGAGATAAAATTCGTTGTTCTTTAATTAATAATTTGTGTTTTTACCGGAGGATCGCTCGTTTTGTTAACGAGTGCTTTTATAATCAAAACATCCAATAACACAATTTGAGAAGCAAATTTTGATAATCACATTATGTATATACCTCGTTTTTTTATTTCAGACGAGATTCAAAAATATCGCGCCAAAAGAGAGACCTATGATTGGCTGCCAGCAGGCCGGAAAGCAGGCAGTCGCCATATTGTCGAAACAGCTGATTAGATTTGCGTGTCATAGTAGCTAATGATAAACACCAACGCCATCTTTATTTACAAGCCGTGAAGCCATGCTTGGCAACACCGCATTAATGCACAGAAGTAGGCCGGGTATCATTGCACGTCGGTTGCAATCGAAACTTATTAAAAAATAACTAACATGAAATGATCCATACTACATCATTATTCTGATAGTATTAAGAAATAAAACAAAAGTTAGTAAGGGCAGGAAATTTTATTTTGTGGTATTTATTAAACATTAAATGACATTATTTACAAATAACATATTTTTAACGTTTATTCTTCTCTTTTGTTAGCGTAGCTAATTTCCTTTTTTTCTCTAAATTTTTAGTGCCATTTGTTTCTTTTGAATATTTTGTGTAGTTATTCAACAGAATATTTGCAAAAACAGAATACAATGTTTTAAACAATCTAGAAACATCGTTGCCACACAGACAATGTAATTCAAATTGTTAAAAAAAGTTATTGGAATTTAAGCTTAACTGTGTCAGTTGAATTAAAATGCCTTTTTGACAGGAAGATTGCAAAAATTTTGTTTCCCACACGCTATTAGCTACAATATATTCTAACAAAGCATACATATCAAAGAAAACACACTTAACATGGTAACTTGGTACACTTAAGCCACCTCGCTGTAAAAAGTCAAAATATTCGTTGCAAACATTACTGCCGCGTCCTTCCTCAAATAAAAAAACACAGGCAGTACATTCCAGTTTTTTGCAAACAGATCGTGCTCCATAGCCACAAACATATATGCAGCTTGATTCCTCGATTTCACATAATTCAAGATAATTTAAAGTTATAATGGGGCAAAATTGATCAATGTCAACATTATATAAATTTGATTCAGTACTTTCATTAGCAAAGTTGCTAAAGCATGCTTCTCTTTTATTGATCATTTTCAAAATATGTCTTATTCGTAATTTGTTTTCTGATTCAATTACTTGCCTAACTGATACATTATAGTTTGATCCAGATAGTCGTCTGTACATTCCAAACCTTTTCTCTAACTTGTCTGTTTGAAATTTCCCCAAGAGTACATACGAAACATTAAATTTTGTTAAAGCATCGTTAGCAATTTTACATAACACTTGAGATGCTCTTCTTATTGCTTCAAATGTGTCGGAGCTTAAGCCAGCTTTGTCCTTGAAAGACTGCCATGCTTCTATCCAAGACAAAAAACGTTTCAAAAACAATAACTTTTCATCCTCAATACTACAAACTGATCCTGCCCATTCATTTCTTTTTATTTTTCCTACGATAGGGTTTTTAGAATTTACAATATCCCACCAGATGCAGAAAATTTGTAAAAAATTTGCAGTATCTGTACATTTTTCTTCCGTTTGTAAAGCAGCAATAGTTGACATATGAAAAACATTATCCACTAACAAAACGTTTTGTCTCTCTAAATTCGAGGGATACAAAGTTTTATAACTCAACTTATATGCTTTTTTAATTAACTTATTTTGCTCGTCCTTGAAAAATAGTCGCAAATGTTCGAAACATGCATACCGTTTTATTGTATAATTTTCAAAATCAGGATATATTAAAGTGTGAAAAGTATCGTTTTTGTTCAACCAGTTATTCCTAACATTTTTAAAAATGTGAACAGTGTCATACGATAGGTAAGTATTAATATCAGGGAAGCATGGATTTGGCATAGATTCGTTTGAAGAAATTAAAGTGAACATATTCTGATTTATTCTATTGTTATCAGTTAGTATCGCAACTATAGGAAAACCACATTTTTGAACAAATTCAATTACCTCATTAACGAGTATCTTTAACTGATCTCCTGTTGTGTTATTCACAGGAACTAGTCGAATAACTTCACTAAAATTACCAAAAGCAGAAGAGATCATAAAAGTTTCAATAGTTTTTGCCAGATCCTTAGCATTATTTTCTGAACTGCCAACAATTCCATTGGCTTTAAAATCTAACTTAGATTTCACATAAATTTCATCAATTTGTAATATTGTATATTTTTCTCGAACAGTCAAGTTTTTGGAAATTTGTTTCAAATAGTGACTTGTATTTGAAGATTTTTGTCTGGTTTTACATTAAATCTAGAAGATATTTGTTGTAAATATCGTTTACTAGGCAGCAGCAAATGATCTTGTAAGAGCATGTAACAAGACAATGAATATGAATAAGCCATAAATGCAAACAAAATAGTTGCTGGGGAATATTTTCATCTTTTTAACAATATCATGTTTAACTGATCAATTAAAAGTTCCAATTGTTTTTTATGTTGATAGTCTTCCATTTCTTCAGCTTTTTCGTTACACATAACTAAATTTTCATACGACTTTTGCAAGAAAAATTCAAAAGATCAAGTCCTTAAATTGTGTTGACTTACGTTGGCATACCTAACTAATATATTTTCAAGTTGCGACCATCGAGATAATTTTAAATCACAAGGGAGAATCCAGTTCAAATCGTGAGCAGAAATTTCTTCTTTTCCAATAAAGAGTTTTAATGTTAAATCACTTTTCACAAGAACACTACATAAAATTTCGGCGGCACTTAACTCAGTTTCACTTTCAGAAGAACTATTAGAACACTCAATATTTAATAAATACAGCCAAACACCAAAGTTGCTCTTAATTTTAAAGTTCCACTTTGTTTCACTGTTTATACCATTTAGTTTTGTTTGAAAAGTGTCAAGAAAATTTGTAAAGTCATTTATAATATCAGATTTTACATTTTCTTCAATTTTTCCAGCTTCTTTTGATTGCAACGCTTTCCTTCTTACTTCAGGGTCTTTTCGTCTAACTACTGTTGAAGTTGAAGACAGATAAACTGGAAGATTTTGAAAAATTGTGGGTACAGCGTCTTCCTTTAATTTTGGGTGTGCTAATAGCAACGTAGTAACAGTTGACCGTTTTTGTATATCTGATCTAATATAACATCATTTTCGTTAAAATGTTTTATACAAACAGATGAATACTTCGTAGGCCGCCAATTTTTCCTCGGGATAGCTCGAAGCCATTTCTTTTTCGTTTCTTCATCTTTTGGAAATGAAAACGTAGTAACTGCAGCTTGCCCCTTTACGGATACACTTTCGTAATTCGATTTGCAGCTTGGGACACAACATTTTCTAGTCATCTAAAAAGTTTTCATGTGAAAAGCATGAACCAAAGGTTAAATGTACTTACTTTCTATATTGTCGAATATCAAATTATTGAGTTAAATATTCTGATAAATACACACAGGTTTGGAAATACCACAACTATCTAACGTTAACTGCACTTTATAACAATATCAACAACAACTCAATGATGCAATACTGAACTGAAGAACGCAAAATGTCCGCCTAGCAACACTGCTGCCAAATTTCTTAGTTCACGGCTTGTAAAATAAAGATGGCGTTGTAAACACACATCAAATAGTTTCATCAAATTCTGAATTTCAATTGATGCTTTCTGAAATACAATTTACTGACCTGATTCCTTTCCGATATTTCAGAAGATATCAATTGTAATTCAGAATAGTGAATTGTATTTCAGAAAACGTCAGTTGCAATTCAAAACAGTCAACTGTATTTCAGAAACCGTCAAATGTAATTTTAATCAGTCAATTATGTTTGAGGAAACATGAATTGTAATTTAGAATTGTTAACTGTAATTCAGAAAATATCAGTTGTAATTCAGAATAGTGAATTGTATTTCAGAAGACGTCAGTTACAATTCAGAATAGTCAACTGTATTTCAGATGACGTCAATTGTAATTTAAATCAGTCAATTATGTTCCAGCCAACATGAATTGTAATTTAAAATAGTCAACTGTATTTCAGCAGATATCAATTGTAATTTAGATTAGTGAATTGTATTTCAGAAAACGTCAGTTGCAATTCAGAACAGTCAACTGTATTTCAGAAAACGAATTGTAATTCACAACAGTCAATTGTATTTCAAAAGATGTCAACATTGTAATTCAGAACAGTCAATTGTTGTTCGGGAAACATCACATTGTTTCATAAAATTCTGAATTTTAATTAATTCTTTCTGAAATACAATTTACTGACCTGAAATACAATTGATTCCTTGTGATATACAATTAACTAATTTAATAATAAATGTGCTGAAATGTGCAAGCAGAACGCGGATTGGGAGAAATGTTAAAAATAAATAAATATGTATAAAGTTTGATTGTATTTAAAATTTTTAAATGTCATGTTTTAATCTCCTGGGAATTTTGCCGCAAAAAATATCCCAGTCACGTGTCGACCTAATGATTTTAATTACCTCAATTTAAAATGTTTTCGCAAGTTAAAGTGCCGGCAATGTTTTACATTCGCGAGGAGTAAATAATTTTATAATTATCGCACTTGAAGGAAGTATAAATTCTGACATGTGTTACAGTGTTACACATCATGTGAAATTGTATGCTAATGTCGACGGGCCGCGTTTGAAATTAGCTGACGGTGCTATACGGGGTGTCATCGAAAAGTAACGATAAAAATTTTAATTCCACGCAAAAAACAAGGACAATTAAGTACGGGAAAGGTTAATTTAAAAAAACAGCTGTAGATTAGTCCGTCTGATTGTGTTTTACGTGAAGTTTCTTTGTGCCGGAGTGTGCGGCATTGTTTAAAGTTTTTCGGCGCTCGCATAATCGTCATAATTTTATTATAAATTAAAAGCATTTCACTGGCATCCCTATTTATAAATTCAGTTTGAGGCCGAGCAGGTATGTACGTTAATGACGCGTCACATAAATTATAATCAACTGGAGATGATGACTTAAATTAGAACTCGTGGGGCAAACATACCAACCCTTCTTCTTACCCCGACTCGCTCAACTTCAAGCCCTCTTAAAAGCACTAACTGGGTAAAATAGTTTCTTAAGTGGTTAAGTTTCCGACGTATTCACACAGATTGATTTATTATTTATTGCAACATAAATTATGGAATTTTAAGTAAAAAGTTGGTAAATTTAAAAGAGATTAGGCCGCGGTGTAATTTTTAAGGCCGAGTGGTTTGAAACCGTTTAACTGAGATGACTTTCTGATGCTAATATTATGTTATGTTACGATGAGCTGTAATTTTGTAGAAGTATCTCAACATTTTATTATGTCGATTATAAAATTATTATTTGCGTTCTTTCCAAATCGAGGCTCGGTTTAATTAAATTAGGCGCGAGAGGACTCGGGAAAAACGACGTTGTGCGTGGCGAATCGATAAAAAATTAAACCGAACAAAAATAATTTAAACTAATCATAGTTATTATTCATTTAGAATCCACCAGGTACAAGATAGCGCGGCCATTTGAATTGAAATCATCTTATTACAGAAAGATGCTAAGGCTAGTCAAACAAACATTAATATGAGTAGAAAATGATTATTTACAAAGCAGCGGGGAATCTATACGGTTCTATGAAGGGGGACCGAGTGTGGCGGACGCCTAGACGGTTCATGCATTTAGATGAAGCATCTCGGAATTATAAAATATTATAAACAAGCTCAGGTATAGATTCAACACGATCACACGTTCCTTCTTACGTCTGAAACATTAACGAGACTGAACTTTTAAATAGACTTCTCGGAATTTTGTTAATTGCGACAACTACAAAGGAACAATTTTATTATGTCCGGTTTTACAATTTTATCTTTTGATCGTTTTGACTATCGAATTTTGCGCGAGATGATCAGACGTTTTTTTGCGAGGTAAACGACTCGATTGTTGTTTGCGAGGAATTTTAAACGCAGTCTTGTTTATTCATTAAACGGAAAAATGAACCGTCGCGTGAAGAATCTCAAAAATTTTTATCGAGTCCCAACTCGACCCATTAATCATCTGAATGTTTGATTTTTTGTCGGTCGATATAAATGGTTACGATTTAATTATTTCTAATCGCAGCGGGGAAATTGAACGTTAAAGTGCAAGTTTTGGCCGAAATAAGTGATTACAACCCGGCGGAATAATGGCAGGTCGATTAAGATTTATTAACGTTAAATACTTTATTTAATTCGATAATTTCCACACTGGCCCGCGACACATTGATCATCGGCTACCATCGATAACCGCGCACGGCGTCGTCAGCTTCAATTTATTTTTTGCTCGCCGCCAGCTTTTGTCTAGGAAGCGGTTCTGAAATCGATCCAAACTTGAAAATTTCAAGTCGCCCTCTCACACAATGCAAATCGCGCCCTCGAAAATGTCGATACCGTGCATGACAAATTCAAAACGTTACAATTGCATACGTTTGACCTACTTCGCCGGATCGCCGGCTCAAAACCACAAAAAAGGCACTTCGAAATTTTAATGACGCGACTCCTAGTGACGGTCTTCTTTATGCACTTCATCTCCACGACGGTGCTTGAATTTCTCACAACGAGAAAATCATTTTGTTCGCATTTTGTAAATGCACGGGAACATATTCGTTCGAGGTTTTATTTACATTTAACTGGCAATAAAGAGTTCCTAACAATCTGATGTCCCACTTTCGACGATCAATGCAGATCATCACTGTGTAAAGAAACTGGTTTCTGCTGTTTCGCAATACTCGGTTTTTTAAAAGTGCACGAGACACTTGCGGTTTGTGAAAGAACTCTCGAATAAAAAATTGGCACTTGTTCACTTGCATAAATCAACTTCAAGGCTGGGCTGGAGAGCGACCTTTGCCACTGTAAATAATAACTTGCGTTAGCTCTTCTTGCCTATGCTGAGGGACTGCATGGTTTCATAAATTTTACTGTTTTCGTCTTTTTTCTGCCACGATTTTATAACGTTTTGACCTTTATTTTATTCCTTTTGGTAACTTTGTTTGAGTAAACGAAAAAAATAAGTTGCACGATGAACAAAAAGTTAATGCAAAATTTCGTTTTAGCAATTTATTTTACATCAACTCTCCTGTTGATCAAAATAAACCAATCTATTGAATCAATTCAAAATATTGTTGAGTTGATGAGTTTAAATTAAATGTTTTTGAAGAAGTTTTGATGTATATAAAATCAATGTAAGTATTTTAGTTGTAAATGCATAAAAGCAAGATGTAGGGTAGAGACACCACTGCCAGCCACTTCACTTGTAAATACATATTTGCAAGATTAGCGGCAAGTAAAGAACCAAGATTGTGCTTGTCTCTCTTTCTCATTTAAAGTAACAATTATTTTTCTCCTTAAATTCATTAGTTTAAGTATTGTAGAACATGGCTCCTTGAAGAACAAAGTGGCCCAAAGTGTTGAAATTGCACATATTGCCTAAATAAATAAATATAAAGATTCAGTTATGTGATTTAAGGCTATTCTTAGTAATTTGTTCATTTTTCCAACTAAAAGTGGCTAAAAGTGGTGTCTCTACCCTACATTTAATTCTGAAACAGTTAAATTATAAGACAAATTGGAGTACGCATTTTACATACCTCGAGAGCAAAATTGAAGAATAAATAAATCTGTAAAACAACTAGCATTGTTCAAATTACAGTTTCTTACCTCTTAACGCAGCATTTATTCTGTGGGCAATCTTTAAAATTAAATTATTGCAAATATCGTATTAATTTTGCTCAATGCTCTTGCAAAGTTTTAATTACTTCCACTTGGATTTGTTAACTTGATGTATTAGTTAGAAACGTTCAATACTATTGTAATTATGTAGTTGAAGGGCTACTTCTCGACATTTGTTGCTGCCAAATCTAATTTGTAGTTTCTACACATCTTGATAATACCAAGTTTAGGAAAAAATTTGCTGAAGTAATCAATATTTTCTTTTAGCAATTATATTTAAATTTATATTTAAATTCAAATGTGTCAGTATTCTGTTAAAATTCATTGCTTATTTATAAACGGCGAATAAAAAATAAAAAATCTTTCTTTTTATAGACACTGAAACATAAAAAGCAGCTCACTTACATAAGTATAGCTTTGTGAACAACCGAAACAAATAGCATTTCATATATCTGAAAATAACAAATTGAGGATGCAATAAAAAGGTTTTCTTTATGGGAAATTTTGACAATGATTTAAAAAGATAACAACTCATGATTTTATTCATTTAATCTTAAAAATCAAGAGGAATTGCAACAATAATCTCGCTGAAATAATACATCATCACACACCTCCCCTTCCTGTCCAAGTTCTAAAATTGTTAGAAATTTATTAACTTTGTTGTGCTGCGTTGGGAAACTAACTGACATCCTGATGTATTTCCTGCTAAATTCAATATATCTTCAAACAGGAAAATAATCCTTTATTGACACACCTTTGGCGAAGGTGTCCTCTTCCACACAACAGTCAACGTTTGTTTTATTATAATCCTTTTTTTAGAATCGGTTTCTTGTTTCAAAAAGCGCCATTTATACCTGAAACTGAAAATTCTCTTCACAAAATTTTTATTAACACAAATCAAAATAACTTTGACGTATTTTTATTATTCGTGGATAAATTTGAATACGTCCCACGAAACCTGTTCCTAATTTGGTGATATTAATCACATTTTCGTATCGAAAAGATAATTTAAAAAAAGTGAATAAGAATGCGGATATCTTGAGCTTAATTAGTTCATGGTGTCGCTTCAGCCCAGCAGTCTCAATCAATTAAAACGTTCTTCACGCCAATAATTCTTTCATGTAAATAATGGGCCCTAACGATTTCATAACTATGATCATTTACAACCTATACGGCTTATGAATATCCATAAGGTGGTTGATTAATTCGCACAGCGTTTCAATAAGCTATAACCGTTTATATCCCAGATTCATAAAGATAGCTCGCAAACAACAGGTATGTATAATTTCGTTAATGTATGCATTTCGAACTACAAGCCATTTTTCGCCGGCTCTTATTTTAATGACGATGTGATATTCAAAAACTAAACCAATGGACCGATGCTGAAACGGCTATTATTTGAGGAATATAGAGTAACCGCACCTAAAACAAACTGAATTAATTACCGGGCTGTATAATTTGTGTAGAAACGTATAAACTACAGCATGCATATGCATTTTCCCGGCAACATATTGTGTAATTATCTGCGTTGGTAATGTAAGAATGTTGATTGGAACAAAACTGCGCAGAACAAAATATTGTAGGGTACTGACACCACTTTTGCCACTTTAAGCGATTTTTTATTAAAAAAAATTAGCCAGATATTCTATTTATATTTTTTTAAGTTATGCTGTAAATTTTGGTAATTTAATTATTTAGGTGATCTGTGCAATTTCACCACTTTCGGCCACTTTGTTCTTTAAGTAGCCTTGTTGAAAAAAAATTAATTTAAGGGGAAACAATTAATATAATTCATTTCATTTACAAGTAAAGTGTCTGAAAGTATTTACTTTGACCATTTGTTTATCTGCCTCACACTTAATAATTTTCGCACCTAGTTTCCTTGAATTTCCATTTTACAGCCGTTTATTAAGTGTGTGCGTGCGTGGGCTAAGGAGTAGGTCGCGTCGTGGTCTTCAAAATGTGGCTGGCCAGCGGTCAGTGTGGCACTACACGGACCATAAAATCGCAAGCAATTTACCTTAAGGGCGTTTTAACAATGATACCACATTAACTTAAATGAGGAAGATTACATCACTAGAACGGCTGTTCTCGATCAAATAAAGCGCCTCGCTAACTAACTTGCGACCATTCCTGCTAAACGGATCTCTTAATACCTGTTTCAGACGATGCCCTCGACGACTAATACCTGAATTCTTTTTGCTCGTCAAAAAAAAAAAAATAATAATAAGAAGACTGAATGGCCAATATTGTTGTTGTCGTTTCTTATAAATATGACTGGATGTTAAGCCTCATCCTTTCGCTCTGGGTTGTAGAGAACTTGTTTGTTAACATGTAAAACAATTGCGGGCCCCATTGTTTGTCTACACGTCAGTTTATCCCGACCTGTCTTACACCCCCAACAAGCTGCCTATATTATTAAATAACTGCATGTTTTCGAACGTTGGAGAACATAGTGGGTTTCATGATTTAAGGCCGGTGCATTTAATCATTTATAATTGCACGATCATCGTTTTTTATTAATCACTTTCGGTTGCGTTTATCAATTGAAATGCATTATGCAAAAATATGCATACAAATCGATTATTTTCTCGTTAAAAATATTATTACTGGAACTAGACCGTACCACGAATTAATATAAACACAAGATAAGGCCGGAAAATAAAACAATAAGAATCGGAAATGTAGAGGGAACTGCATTTTAAACCAGGCGTTCCTCGACATATTGTTTCAGAGAGAATTCCAGGGACAGAGTTAATATTTTACATAACTAGCTTGAAGAATATTAATAAAGCCGCTCTGCATATTTGCATCGACTGATGGTCGCAAAACCAGAATACATTATTTTATATTCCCTTGAAATTAGTATGTTATACGACATAATCAAGATGACAGTATGTCATGTCTCAGTTCCAACATGTAACTATAAATTATGCTCAAATTGAGTTATCAGTAATTGAAATATTCGGCTTGTGTCGCGTTGATTAGGCCACGCCTACGGATGACGTATGTGTTTATCTACCATCGATTCAACCTAAAAACGTCCACACTTCACAATTTAAGGGCAACAAGGCTACATTAAATTATTATTATTATTATATTTTAATTATTTATTACATAATAAAAATTATGTTTTTTACAAATTAGCTTTCATCTTCACTATTGTCTGAAAAATTATCCAAATTTTCAGGTTCATTCTCTGTTATCTTCTCAGTGGTATTTCCTTTTACAGCCATATCAGCCCCTATTTCTTGATAATAAGTGTGATACACTGAAGGAATGTAGGGAAGTTATGCCAGATTTTCTATTTTTTTGGATTCAGTGAAATTGGATTATTCAAGTGTGGCATGTAGCATTGTTGCCCCAAGCCTTTCAAGTTTTAAGTTGACTGGTAGAAGAGACAAACAACTTACTGGCTGGGGTGTGTTGCACCCCACCGCCCAACCCGGAACTAGTTTACCTATTTATTTAATCTATTTTTGAATCATAATTATTACCTTCGAGTCCTTGCGGACTTGTGGCTAATGTTTCTCCACTACAAAGTTAAATTATCATTAATCAAGACCAACAATTAAAGCCCACGCGATTGAGAGCGAGATTTGTGATTTCTAATGCATCGTATAACTAAGAATAGAGACACGCGACATACAATTGTCTAAGCTCTGGCATGATTTTCAGACCACCCAACATCACTAATTTGTAGTCTTTATAAACAAATGAGAATGGAAATCAATTTGTTACAACGCATTGTCGCTTGTGTTTTGTAACCGTGAGGTATGGTACAAAGTGTTACAAAAAAATGATTCATCCGGTGCGACTAGTGCCCTGCGAGTTCAAGGATTTTTCATTATTTGTTGTTTTATGTCGGGGGATCTGATGGATAGAATGTGCCCTTTCATCACCTTTTAATCTAGTGGTGATTGATTTGATACAGTAGATTTACCGTTACTGCAGCACAAACCTTATCGACCCGCAATTTAAAAAATTTATCGTTGAGAAAAGCGATCAACGCAACGAACTAAAAACAACCCGCAGTTTCAGAGGTGTTCAATTCTAGGTAGCGGTTATGTTTAACTTCCCTGACAAATTTCAGTAATCTTGAAATGTAAAAACGTCTTGCCCACGGTCGAAATAAGATTAATTTTAATTATTTATCTCGAGACAGTTTAATAACAATATTACTGTTATCGCTGTAGCTCGTTAGCATCACGTTGCACTATTGTGAAATCCTTGTTTGCAACTGAGATAATGCATATTGCAAATAGAGGGTGCGCCAAATTAAATGATGAAATGTCAATGTGCACTTTTAGATATCGGGCCTGCGCACTCTTAGGTGTCGTCGCCCTATTCTTTGGCAAAATAATAAAATTCAAGGAAACTATATGTTTCACTCCTAATTGCTCAGGGGATATTTTTAAAAACAAAGACTGGTTAATTAAATGTTTGAAAACCGAGTGGAATGTTTCAAACCGGATGCGTCACCTGGAAGTGGCGCTATTAATTTTAAAACTGTAAAAAAAAATCCTGTAACGTTTAGTGGGTTAATTACAAGTTATTTCGAGGTAAGTGTCGCACAGGATACGTCGAGCGGAAATGGATATGAGATAAGACAACATCAGTTAGTAAATATAAATCAATTTATGTTTAGAATACGAAATATGAACAGAAGAATGAGTTCTTGTCTGCGTTGTGTGGGTGTTCGGCACTAATGAAACGATCGTTTCTGACATGACTTTGCTAATAAAATGAGTTAAGTGTAGCAAAACGCTTAACTAACAATAAAATTATAGCGTATAAAATAATCCAGGCTGATTAAAATAATAAATTACCCACCTACTCGTGCTACTTATGGATCATAAACGACATAAATTACATTTTATAACAATCATTCGTTGCTGTAAATTTCAATTTGCCATACGTTCAATAATTAGATCGTTTCATTTTAATCCATTTGCTCATATTTTTTCTTGTCAAAGTAATTGCATCATCATTGATTTTTATAAAATATTCATCTATATTTTTCTTCCACATTTTAACAGTTAAATGACCAATTAAAATCGTAACAATCGTTGCTGTTTAAAAAATCGATGACATAAGTTTAGTAAGAAACACCCTGTATATAAGAATATAAATACATTGACCGCTTGAAAAATTTAAAGTCAAATTAAATAAAACTTAAAATAAATTCTGATAAAACTTATAAAAACACTAAAAACTTCAACTCTTCTCTGCTGACGAAACCAAACGGCAAAACTTCTGCAGAGTTTTGAACAAGTTTAAACTGAATTCAGACTAAATTTTAATATTTTAAATGTTCAATTTATTTTTTCGACTATGTCGTAATGGCGAAACTTTAAATTTTGAATTGTTTGAGTCGGTGTTTTGTTTTGAACAACTTTTAAAATAATTCGCATCTCCCATTTATATGATATTGCAGTTTAATTGGCCATTTGGTTCACAATCGATTATTTAAATCATTGAAAAATTGGAAACCTAAAAAACGATGCTTTTGTTCGTCGTGAATTTGATCTTTTGACCTTTTAACGGGTTTTCAAAAAAAAAAAAACGGTTTTCTTTGTTGACTGTTATTATGTCCCATGAAGCAGAAATTTACGATCCATTTAATCTAAACTGAACCTATTGCCCTTTGTTATTAGAACCGACTTCAATTTTAAAAACAATTCTGTACCTGTTCTACTTATTCCCAAAACAACTAATATAATAAATTGAGCAATTTGTAACGTTGGAAACTTCCAACTTCATCAAAATAAAAAGCTGAATGAATTTCAGTCATCTGGAATACCTTGAATTAAACAAGGAATCAGAGATTTATTTGTGTTTCATCTCGTATTTATTTTTTAATTTATTATCCGCTTCCGTGTTGTATTTTTACAATTTATACCGCATTTGCGGCGTTTATTCCTGACCAGTTTCGAATGGCTTCCCCCCGCTGCGATTTTTTTCTCGGAAGGCTGTAATATCGTTAGAAATATTTACAGGCGTCGAAAAAACTTGCTAAAAAAATTCAATTAGGGAACTGTCGACTGTATGTCAATATATCCGCAGATACACAGCAAACGTAATCCTGTTTATTCGAGGAAGGTAATAATTTATTTTTAGATCCTTGACGCCCAACAAGAAGAAGCTTTTATGTTAATTTTGAAACGTTCCACTTTTCCCGTTCGCGAAAATCGGACAAACTTTTATTGTGTGCGACCCAATTTTGTTTACAGATGTCCTTGTTCAACCTTCGTTAATCCTTAACTTTTTCATCGCGCGCTTCCACTCTTTGTTGTACAAACTTAATTGGGAATTAGCCGGATATTTGAGAATAGGATTCATGCCAGCAACGTTTTGTGGAAGTAACAAGCCTAATTTAAAGTTGGACGCCTTTTAATGTTATTTCGCTTCATTGCCCATCCATTCGGCATAAACTCAAAGCTGCAATTTCTTGTTTAAAATTCGCTGATTAAATTAAATGATGAATTATGTTAAATATTTTGATGTCACACGACCATTTTCGGCGACCCCTTCAATTCATTAAAATTAAGCCCAGACACCTTCGGATACATAAATGCGGTGTCGTTATAAAGGTTCCAAACCTCAAATTAGTCATAAAATAGAAACATTTATGAACGTATTTATGCCGAAACGGATAACTGTCGGGAGATGTGGGACAGAATTAATGTATTGCGGCGTAAACGAAGGAAATTTGTTGTTTCCACACAGGCAATGTCAAGAGTGTGATTATTTTACGTTTGATTAATTCGATTTCATTAATCATGAATTTTTGAAAGTTAATTCAATTATAAACAGTCAACCGCGCGCTATGCTTGTCATCTACGGTAAAAACAGTTTTTTTTTCTTAATTATATTGCATTACATCATTTTACACGTGTTTTGGTACCATTCTGACAAAGTTACATAACGACAGCAAAAAAAAGAGTTTACTGAATTCTTGACGTGCATTAACAAAAGTGGGAATTTGGACGTACACGACGTTTTGTATTTTAAAACGTGTTATTGTCATCTGCCCTGGGTCACAGACGAATTACACCTAAATCGGCATTGTACCGCTACGCACGACTTTTCCAGCGCAAAGAGCATCTGTATCCTGCAATTTGTAGCGTTCCATTGCAATTCCGATCCGATTCTCTTGCGCCACGATCTTCGCGGCGTTTCTTTTTTTCCGTCGATTTGGAGGAACCCATTAAAATTCCTTTTTGTCACTCTCAATCGTCCATTCCTAGAAGCTGCTATTTCATCTAATGTATATGTAATGTGCGTTGACCTTGTAGACCATTTCAACTACAGGTTCTTCACAAATTATTCTTCAAATGTGACATTTATTTGTCTGAATTTCTACTTTGGTTCTTGATGCTGAATTACATTAGCATTTATTACGTTCGACAATTGTTTTCGACGTCTGCATCGAAAAGTAATTCATTTGGAACTAATTTGAGTCCTGAAAGTCAAGTTTTAGACAACCTCGCACTGAAAGTGACAGTTTCGTACAGAAAGTACCTTTGTACAGGGTGAGTTAAGTTTTACCGCCCGTTGTAAAATAGGTCTTTAAAATAATTTATCAATTCTCATAAATTACATGAATAATTTTATATTATTAAGGTACATGGAAACCAAGAAAAATTTTTTTTCTTTAATCAGATAAAATTTTGGCTTTCTTTCAATTACTAATTGTTCAATTTATTAGTTTTTTTGATGTACGAACAGTAAAATATTTTCACACAATTTAGTGTAATTGAAGTAATTTTACTAATTTGGGTTCATTAAATAAAGCCATTTCAGTATTAGAGGGTATTTTTTTAAATGATTTACGACATAAGCTGACCAATTCACCTAACAATGATATTGGTTTTGGGTACTTGGCTGATTATTTATGACGGTCATAAAATTAAGTTAAAAAGTGCAACGTTACATTTTACAGGACCGGAATAAGGGTCTTTGCTATTTCTTTAAAAGTTCACAACATCGTAACTAACAGCTACACGGTAATTATAATCATAATAAAAAACAATTTTTGCAATATTAGATTTTAAACTTGATAAGAAAATCGTTTACCAACTTCTAATTTTTGTTAGTATATCTGTCTACAATTTTGTGTTTTAATTTTGCCGTCTGCAAAGTTAATATACCTTTCGGTTATTGAACCTTCCCATAAAATAAATAGCTTAATTCACCCAAAGTTTAAAAACTCTGGTCACAACCCTAGGTCACTTGGTGAATAAAGAAACATTCACATTCGCACCAAATCTTCCAACACTTAAACATCGTTGGTAAAAAGTGAAAATTAAAACTTTGTTTTGTGGAATAGTGAACATTTGTGTTTAGTTCAGGTATAATCATGCCATTTCAATACTCAGTCGTGGAGAAGCTTGAAATGCTTTTAATTTATGGGTAAATGGGGCATCACTTTCAGCATCTTTTATAAAATAAACTTAATATTTACTTATTAAAAACTTATTTTATTTTTCTCACAAATTCCAGAATACGGGCCTGGCAACAACTAAAACGCCGTTCCTTTCAGTTTTATGGTTCGATCATCAGGTATTGTTACGTGGTAGATCGTATTATCCATTGTTGGAAAATCATAAATAAAAGTATTTTTCGTGCTTTATGTTAAATTTGATTTAACTCAAAAAGTAATAATTTTTTAACGAATCAAATTGCAATTAACAATCCTACGAATAATTTGGCAAATTTTAAAATAGAAAACCAAACATGGAAATTTTACCCGAAACTCTTTGTTTTACTTTTTTGGCTTGAAATAAAAATGATTTGGAAAACTTGTAGCACTAATCGAAAGTGTAAACTTCAATTGATGTAATATGTAAATTGCATACTTTCCCCTCAATCTTTAATAGATATTATGGCCGGGGCGGTAAAACTTAACTCACCCTGTAGAACAGAATTGTAGATACCTTCATTTTTCTTTGTTTTGCAAACCGTAATTGTCGAAAAACATGTTGGTAGGGTCGAGGCACCGTAAGCAAGTAACAGGAGAGGCCGGCAAAGTAGCCCTTTCTGACCTTGGCTTATAATATACTATTATTATTTCTTATTAGATTAATTACTGGATTTTAATGGATTTTAGGTTTAGTTTATACGATATTTTCAACGTACCAAGTTATTGTCGAGACAAGAATGAAATTAAAGCAGACTGAGAGTACTAAATTTGTGTGCAACACTAAAGATATCCAACAATCACGTAAACCAGCAAAAGGGTGAGTGGATGTCGTGCGTGAATACTATCAACCATCCCGATTAAACAAACGAGCACCTGCGAACAGCAGCGAATAAAAACGTTCCACTAACGTCCGAAAATGTAAACGATATCGAAGCACGAGCGAGCTACCGATGCGAAGACCGTTCGTGCCGTGAGGGTTGCAAAGAGGGCAAACGAACCGAAATTTATCTATTTACCGAAAACTTAACGTTCCCCTCCGAATCAAAATTTTAATAAATTCGCCAGCTCTCAAATTTAATTTTCTTTTACACTTGTTCATAAGTTATAAAAATGTGAGCTTACAGGCCCCAATAGCGAACGTCAGCAACTGTTATTGGATCGTTTGCGCAGTCTGGGGGTAATTTAAACTCGCTGGAGCATTAGCGAACCTCACCAATATTGCTCAAAATTGGCGGACTTACAGAAAAGGCCGTTTTATGTTTTCGTCCCGGGCCATTATTCACGGATCTTTTTTACAGTACCTCTAATCTGTACAAGCCACTAAATCATATTTATAATCGTGCTGACAATACCTCATAAATTGGAGGCTTTCAAGCACTCCCATGTTTTGCGATGCTGCAAGATGTCTAAACGAACAAACATTAAAGTGTTTAGTGCAGAACCGAAATGTTCAACACGATGTGACGAGGTGTACGAGCGAACCTTCGGCGTCTTGTAACTAGTTTAGAACAATGCTGGGACGGGCCCTCTTCTTTAATTGTTTCCTTTTTTGCTCTCGACGACGGGTTATTTTATTATCTCCGCATATTTCATTCCGATCGTCTTCGTTTTATTTTTTATTTCGGCCGAGTCACGGTTAAATTCGATTATAAAAATGTATCGCCCTTGATTGATGCGTCCGGAAGTGCTTAATTTAATTCTGGAAATTCCTCGGCCGACATTCCGTCCCCGGAGGAAGCGTCAAACATACTTTGGATTACAAATGTTTTGACGCCTTTTCGAACACAGGTTAGACAAATCGTTGCGGTCGTCCTTCTGCGAAAGAATTGGCGGGTCTCGCCTTTCTTTTAATTCTGACACAGAAAGCCGCACTTTTTGCGGGTCTAAGATAGTCATTAGATAGTGCGATAGATAAGAAATGCGGTTACACCGACTCAATCTCGATTTTTCATTCATAAATTTAACGATATCATCACATTAAGGACATGCCTTTGATGACTCGATTTCCTCGCCGGATTTTTTACTTTATCATACTCAGTTGAATAGTTATCATCTTTTTTCCAAGTTCTCACTCCTATCAAATATGCACAAGGTATAATATGGTTTTATCACAAAGATAACATTAATTTAAGATCTAAGCAGGATAAGCAAAAGTGCTACTTTTTAATCTCAATAGCATAAACAGGCCAGAAAGGTTTATTTTTTGAATTTGAGGATGGAAAAGTGAACTTTTCACATACCTCAAATTGTTAGAGATTAATGTGAAGTCATAATTAGAAATATTTTTAGTATTAGTAACGGTTTCAAATTTTTTTAAATAATGATCTTATTTTTTTATTGTTTTCAAAAGTTGTAAATCGAATAAAAACGATTTTGTAACAAATACGAAGTCAAACTCACTGTCTATTGCTCAGATAACATTTATTGTCTAAATAAGATAAGTGAAAGTGCTACTTTTTAGTCTCAATTACATAAACAGGTCTGAAAGCTTTACTTTTTAATTCTAGGATGGAAAAGTGAACTTTTTGTATCGGTCAAATTTTTACAGATTAATATGAAGCCATAATTAGAAATATCTTTAGTATTAGCAACAGTTTCAGAACTTTTTCTAACCTTATTTTCAGTTATATATTGTACACAATTTTTTAGTCGATAAATGTCATTGAATGTTAATGAGCAACTTTTTAATTAGACATAGCTTTATATCACTTTTATTTACAATTTTGCCAGCGATGACCTCCGCATTAGCAACGATAGGTTCGTTAAGCGTTTATTGGCGATTTTTAATGACTTCCTTCAAGTTTATGCCTGTAATAATCGTAAATGTTATATTTTTTAATTTAATTTCTGCATTTTATATCTCGAGCTGCATTTTTACAAAATTTGAGCGTTGAAGCGTCCACACAATGTTGCCAGTCATAGCAGTAAAAATTAAACTGCGACTGTCCTACCGTGGTAATTAAAGGAAAATTCGTGCATTCTGCCGGCCATTGCTACAAAAAGCAATTTTAACGCCTCATTTAGTTTTTTCGGCAATTCAAAATAAATGTTTTTGAGAAATCCACAATAAATGTTTCATCCTAGTCATCCTCGACGCCACACATTTCTGCGCTGATTTTCCGTATAAGGCGATCAGGTAATTCCAACTCCAAACAAATTTTTTTCGCTGAAAAGTGAAAAATTGGATTGAGTTTTTTGCGGCGTGTTGCGTGGATTACCGTGTGTATCGCTATTAAAGTTCTAAATCTGAAAATAATATGCAAAGCCAGATTTATCGGAAAACAATTCGTTCCTTGGGGTAATAATCCGGTAAGCGCCCAGAAAGCTTAGCTCAATTTAGAACCGCATATCTTCAGCTTAATTTAATAATTCGACGAGTAGCAAACAATTCTTTGGGAATCGTGCGATTCGGAATTTTTACACTTGTACAAGTTAAAGAAAGTAATTGAGAATTAATGACTACGTTGACCTGAACTTCGTGATATTGTGATTTAGTAAATAAATCCCACCGTTGCAATTCACAATGAGTTCATGTAGGCACTTAAGTTACTTTATATTCTACAAGTAAGTAAATACCCACACGGATTTAAGCTCGTTTGTTAAGCGAATTTACAAGTTTATGTAATTTAGATTACAACAAGCTCCGCATTGTTAAAAATATGCGACGAATGGGTAGTTAAAAATACATCATTCAAATAAAGCGTGCTTAATTGCTCATAAGATACGCCGGATTTTTTTTTCCCGTTTTGCGAATAGTACCGTCGAAACAAACGCAATTACAAACCCCATTTGGCACACGTTGCTAATTAAATCGTCCCTTACCGCGAACCTTATTTTTTGCGTTAAATAAGCGTCACCTTTCTACGAGGACTTCTAAACAGCCCCGCGATATTTACGGTATGAATAAATTAAATACATCACGCGTTATCGTAGTTCTGCAAGACACACGGATATATCGTGAAGAATGTGAACAGGCCTACCGTTTTTCTCGGCACGAGTCATGTCAAGGCCGCTTCTTTGTTTTTGTCAGACCCGGAGCGGCCGCTAGAATAAATAGAAAACGAAACTAAAAGTGGAATTTAAATCTTTTGTTAAAAAATCGGATCCACATGACTTTATAAGGAGTTTTAGAACGGTTTGTTTCGATTAAATACTTAACGAAGGGGAAGGTCGTTTCTTATAATTCAAATTAAAGCATAAAAAGTGTTTGGAAGAAACATAAAGCCATTATCTATCTCAAAACGAAAACATATAAAGAGGACCGAGGATTGTTGAATAAAAGAAAACTTTAAATTGTTTAGCAGTGAATTTGTTTTCGCATTTGTTACAACAGCTTTGTTATTGGATTTTCAACTTTTGAAAACAACAATATCCGTAAATACCAAAATTCTACAAAGGACGAAACACAAAAATACCGAGATAACAACTTCAAACGATTTTTATCCGTCTAAGAAACCCACCAAAAGAAACTTCTAAAAAATTGTGTACATAACTGAAAATAAGATCATTGTTAAAAAAAGTTTTCAAACCGTTGCTAATACTAACAATATTTCCGCAAAACGAACCATTAAAATGCTGCGATTAGCCGTTTCAATTTCTTTTATCGAAATTTTGTGTTTACATAATTGAAAAGATATCATACATCCATCGTCTTAGAGATACGAGACATTATTTTATTTTAATTGTTTGTTTATCAAATATATTTTTCTACGACAACATCGAAATATGTTATTTCACGAGCGTAAATTCAATCATAAACAACTACATTTTGTACAGAATTTCATTTCGCATCGGTTGCTAGGCAACAAATGCGAAATGAAATATTTCGTGTTCGGTTGCTAGGCAACAAATGCGAAATGAAATATTTCGTGTTCGGTTCACTGTTTTTGGTCACAAATATTAAGGCGGCCTAGAAAATCGAATGTCATCAGTTTGCTTCTGTCAACATTTTTGTACGTTGCAGATAATAATTTCGTAGTTATTTTCGATAACTCTTACAATTAATATGGAAAGTGATAGTGATAATGACTTGGAATTAACACCTCCAAACATAACTGAAGTTGCAAAGTTCACAACATTAAATTTATTACCGGAAACGTCTAAGAAAATGTATCAACGCGCTTATAACCTCTTTTTGGAGTGGAAAGGAGATCAAAACGCAAAGTATGTTAAACGCGTTAGCAGAGGTTATCGTAGAAAAAGTGCAGTATGCAACGCGCACAAAATGGCAATTTTACACTCGTATGAATTGCTGCAGTACGAGTCTGCGACCCGTACTGCAATTCATACTCGTGCAAAATGAGCATCATTTTGTGCTTGTTGCATAATATACTAATTTTGTCTACAATGGTGATAGAGTTATTTTTGAATGTAGTTTACTATCTATACAATTAAGGATTTGAAAATGAAATACCAGAAATTGTATTTAAAGGATTTTTAAATATTTTATGTCTCGAACCATAAGAATATCGCTTCAAATGACATACAAAGAATATATTATTATAAAATTTTTCCAACTGTATCAAATGTTGCTTTAGAAGAACGTCTGCTACGACATTAACCGATGGAGGAGCAGGCATCACCATATATACATGGTGGATGGAAAGCATCAAATGTGTGTGTTGAGAATTCCGTTGAATGTAAACTTCAAATAGGATCCAAAATGTTGGGCTAAAATGAAGAGTCAACATAAATATTAAATTTTAAAAGTTTAAGTAAGATGGAAATAATTATTCTCTTGAATTTTTTGAGAAATTGCATGACATTATAAAAACTGTGTATGCAAATGAATTATAACACAACAGTAAATGTAACATAAAGTGGTACTTTCTGCAAATAATTGTATTTAATTGCATAAAACAGTTATTTTATTTTTTTACGTTCCGCATCGCATCAACTTTGCGTTCATAATTATGTTACTATCAGTTATAGTGTTCTATCTTATCCAACCGTTCACTCACGCAATAAAATAGGCACAAGCAGGTGAAATAAAATAGCACAACAAGATTTTATTTCCTGTACTGCAGCAACGTTGTAATTCAGATTTAATACATTGAAAAATGTTATTGAAAACAATACAAGATGACTTGGAAATATTGTTTTGTCTTCATCAGAAATATTTTTATAAAAATCTCGATGAAGTTGAGGTAATTGTTATAAATCATTCAGTGGAAGTAATTATAGAAAGTTTCTACATTTAGCTGTGACTGGAAGTAAAAATAGCTTAATTAATATGCACACCCACTTACACACCTGTATTATTTCATAAGAACTTCCAGAAGCTGAAATAATATAAAGAACTATAAACAAATGAATTTATGAGCTGTCGCGTGCATTATAATAAATATATTCAAATTACATTTGAAATGTCATAACGGCAACCTACATCTCCAAAATGCGAACAAACACGGGGATAAATCACTAGCAGTGACACATGAAATCTAGTTGGAAACTTAAAGTAGTACACTATCGAACTAAAACACAGCTCCTTAAAATATATTCCATACGTGAAATTTATGACCAATCTAAGATGCATACTGAAATATGTTGGGAGAAGCTGCTGAGATGTATCCATTGAACCTTTTATGGAATAGATACATTTCAGCCCTAATAAATCTTTCATAGAATATTTTATAAGCTAAGGACTCCGCTCGGTATTTCAAACATGAGCATCTTAATGGATTTAATTGAATCGGTTTTATTTATAACGTATTTTCCTTCTTTATTTTCAAGGAACGACGATTCAAGTGGAATGCTTTTCTGTGAATTGCTAGAACATACAAGAGTTCTCGAAATGCATCAAACTTCGATGCTATTTCCGCTCCTGCAGCGTCGTCTTCATTATATGGAACTCTGAATTGATGTGGGCCGAAGAAGAAATTTTTTATTTTTTGAGATCCGGATGCAAAAATCCTTACGTTCTCCTTGTTATTACCATTTCAACTTAATTGCAAGCCCAACTTAAGTGCGTGCCTAAAAGGATAATTAAAACTGGACTATTTAAACCGGATTTTGGATGGCGTAATCGCCAACCGCGATTGTCCACTATCCAATTAAATATTTACTGCAAAGCTGTATAAAAGGTTTGCTCGTTTCAACATTTATTGTGTACGATTTGTCGCCTGAATCGAAAGCTATTTCCAGAAACTAAAATTATGTCCCGCGTAAACAACATCTTTCGAAGGTAACCTTATTTATGACGGCGATTCCAGCGATGTGACGCATTAAGACGAAACGGGGTCAACCCTTTGCGCATTTCTAGGACCGTCCGTCCGTACATCGGCAAATTCATTTGGGCAGAGGCGTCGTTAAAAAGATGGGGAATGACGCAGCAATCCGCATAAACAAAACTCGACCGAAACACAAAAAAGTTTCAGTGCCACGGCCATGATTGATACTCTTTCTTTGTGTTAAACTTTCACCTCAAATAATTTCGTTTTCTGCAATCCCAATTTTTTTCTGTTTAGTCTTCGAGCCGGGAATGCAAACGGCGGAATTTAATCTCCTTAAAATCTATTTTTAACGCTTTGGTCTATTCTGACTTTGATGTCAGAATTTACGAGTTTCGGATAATGTTTTTATAATCCCACGGGCAATTAATTTCGCGCGTGAATATTATTGGTACGCCGTTTATCTTCACTCGTGCGAATGGGGCGAAAAAAAAAACAATAATGTAATCAAGATAACAAATTATGAAGGATACGTTTATTACAAACGGTTTAGCAAGAACGTTGCTAATAAATCAAAGCTTTGCCATAATTAGCCAGCGTTTGTATTTGCCACAAACAAACAGCAATTAGATTATGGTGTAATAACACCTTTGTAATCATTATATTGCGATTATTTTTATTTTATTGTAATTAATGCCAGATGACAGTACGTATGCGAAACGTGTACTTTGATGTTTTTTTTTCGTTGTATCAATTCATTATCCGCTGCAAGTTGTAATTAAAAGGCTAGTTTTGGAAAAAAACGACCCGTAATCAGAGGCAATTTTCTAGATGAATGTTACAGAAAATATCGAAATACATAAACAAATAACTTTAATTGGGACATAAATTATATGGCGAGTCAAAAATGATAAATTTCTTTGGAAATTATGATTTACATCTGTAAATAAAATCGGGGTTATCAGTTAAGTATATTAAATTACAAATGACAAAATGAAAACAAATTTAATTTGTAAAAAAAAATCTTTGAATGAAACGAACTGAACAGAACACTAATCTCTGATAACCTCATGACTTTAGCTGACCACAAACGTTTATTTTCGAAAAATAAATTTGTGGATTGTTTCTAAACCATTACCAATTAAATAAAATATGTTCGAAATTTCCCGAACTTTTTATGTTAAAATACTACTCCAATTTTTAATGTTCAACCCTGCAAAATAATAGTATACCTTTACCTCCACCAAACTTCGAATTTAACAAAAAATAAGAGTGCGTTTTAGTTCCAGTTTGTTTTTATTAATTCCGAGACAATATAAATTGCATTTCAGTTTCACAAACATTTTCAGTAAAGGCAAAATTAATTAACGGCCATAACGAATTGTTTATCTTGCGGGTTTTCAAAAACTTTTTCGAGTTTGAATCAACACATTCGTACCGACGAAAACGCCGAAGGCTCGTACACCGTATTTAGTAATCACCGCACATCGCACACGCTGAGCTTCGTGTACTTGTTCAGCGTTCGCTAACAATGAAATATTTCCACGTGAACATGTGCAAATTCTTTTTTCATCAAATGAACTCGAAATTACATTTATAAGTCAATATCTGCTTTATTTTTCGCATTAATCGAATTCAAGGATTCGTCCAATTTGCGCATCATTTTTGTGTGGTAAACTGAAAAATTTATGCCATGCGGGTTCAACGTAAATTTGACCGATATTTTGTTCTTTTTGTGCACACGTCTTGATAAATCATAAGGGTCATTTGTATATTGTGGAACCTCCCAAAATGTGGGGTGTAATGTATTCGTTTATGAAATTATAAATTACTTGGCTTGTAAGAATGGAATTGATGATGCAGCACAATAGAAGAATATTTAATGTGATGTTTTGATCAGGTTAACGAGAAGTTACCTGCGTCTTGACCGTTTCAGGCGTTTATTTATGAGGCTTCAAAATTCGAGATTTTTTCAAATTGATCAGGACACAAAAAAGGCCCGAAAGGGTTAATTGGCGAACGTTCGCCGAGGACCAGATGCTTCATGTAGTCTTAAGTAATTGGCGAATTTCAGCCAAGGTAAATTTGGAGGCGGTTCGATCCCCGATTCCGTTATGTAAGTGCAGGGCAATATTTGAGGTGTGGCCCAGACTACGGAGAAGCGAGCTTGTTGCAGGACGACCGGTCCGACACATATGCTTGTCGCCATGTGTCGCCCCGCGCCGACAGTGACGGAGAATAATGATCTCTCACCCCATCGGACATAATAACACTTACTGATACTAAAACCTTTTATTCGACGGTTTTCGTAAACGACTTTCGGGCAGGAATTTCACTTGACGTGTAAATAATTCAAGATTAGGAACTCCTTTTTATGAATAAAATAAGGCACGTAACCGAAAAATAATTAAACACGTGTTCCGAAATGCCTACGCCTCTGACGTGAGTGGACCACTAAGGGGGTGGAGAAGGTTTTGTATGCTAATATCTTTAAAGACACAAGAATGAATGAAGGGTGTAACTCAAGGATCTTGCATCGAGCCGTTCCCCAATATTTTTATAAGAAAAAATTAATATTATTCATTTCGTCCGCTGTTCTTGCACCGCTTCATCATCGCGAGACAAAAAAGGACGGCCGTACCGCATGACCAAAGGTTAAAGTAATAAAAGTAGTACAATGCCCTACGCATCGTGTAATGTAAATGTACCTTGTGCATCTCTACATGTTCGGCATTGTTTATTAATATGCCATCAGCATAACATATGTATTCATACCTCTGCATGAAATCATATGGTTTATTGTCATCACATTTAAAGCATATATTTGCACGTGCACTTGCAATTATTATTTACCGTTTGCAAAAAAATTTAGTGGAAAACTACGCAAGTGAATATTAATTTTGTGGCAGTAGTCATATTTAAATCTACGCATAAATACATTAGAAGGTCAACACACCAAAATTATAGAGGATTAACGAAGGCGTCGAATTTTTCACTGTGACCAACAATTTTTTTTTTTAATATAGGCAGGTTGTTGAAATTAAACCTGAAAGTGTATCAAAACATATTGGAAATTACCGATAATTTCGAGCAATTTGTAAAATATGCTCGAGTTTTTTATGAAAATATCACAATCTGAATATAATGCGTTGTGGATGAATTCCTGGGCCCCAATTTCACTGATTTCAAAACTGTTATTATCGGCGTAGGTAAATGTTTCTCATTCCAACAACTTTTTATGATTTAAAGTAATTTTGTAAATGCAAAAGTATTTAAATCTTCTTTAAAATTAATTTAAGAAATTAATAACAAGTTTTTTTATTAAAAAATATTAAAAATCTGCATAAACAATATGTAAATGAGACAAAATTGGCAAATGAATAATCTTTAATCGAAGCAAAACAAAGAAGGAAATTTAAATGCATGTTTTTGTGAATATCTGTCAACCATTTAATTTTTTATTTTTAGAAAACTCTCGAAACGCGAAGATTAAAAAGATTTAATATGTTCGATCAATTTTATTAGTAGTCGAATTCGAATGAGCATGTCTTTGTTCTTACCAATTTTAATTGAGTGAATTATTGTTATTCTTCTATACTTGGTTTGATAAAATAAATCAATCATTTTAATTTATAATAATTTGCATCTAACCAAAAAATATAAAGACTCAGTGTAAGATATAAGAGTTTCTGTGGTTTACGACTATTATTAGTCATTTGTGCATTTTTGAAATCACACATATGCATAAAATGGCTAAAAGTAGTGTCTCTACTCTAATTAGGCGGATTTTTGTCTAAAAAAATGTCTTTATAATACAAACTTACAGAAATAAGAAATTGTTTATATTTTTCTGTAATAAACTCCCACTGTTTTATGAAAAATTAATGCTGAATTACTAAAATTGTTTAAACGTTGTTTGTTTTTGAAACATGAAAAGCTTCATTCCCTAGAATGTTATACGAAAAGCTCAAAGAACAGACGAGCACCAAAAACGTAAAAAAAATTAGTCCGTTTTAATTACGAAAAGTAGTAGTTGACAAAACCCAACTGTTCCATTTTTTTTTAAAACACAAGATTCAAGCTCAAAAACACATTTTTCCAGAGCATTAATAAATGATTCTAATGGACGAAATTCATTTCCGGAATCTGAAATTTGCGATTTCCGATTTTAGGGTCAAAACAACCAAACAAATTCACCTTTTTTTTTCAACGGAACCGTTTATCGATCGTGGGGCACTTTTTTAATCCGCTCCAAACGTAAACAAGCAAGTTAATGGCCCGATCCCACATTTGCCAGTGCATTAGGTGGTAAAATCTGGTCAATTACACAATTCCCAAGTGATGTCACAGTTTAAACAATATCACACGTAGGAATAAACAATGGCGCCCACAGAACCGAATGAGACACGTGACCATTTAGGATGATTAAATGCGACATTACCAGTAACACCGTTATCGATATGACATCACTTTGATTAATATCTAACACCCAATGTAGTATTCTGGAAGCCGAATATTTAATCGTTTTGATCGATCATTCCAACACCTAGTTTAAAGTTGATAGATTCGCCAATGCCGTGATGCAACCGACCTGATTTTTTGCTGAAGGATTTTCGTATATGGGCAGTAACGTCTAATAAAATTAATGAACATTTTTACTGAATGAGCAACAGTTGACGCACTCGAAGGCGACCATTGAAATTGAATTCCGTAAAGCGCTGTGAATACACAAAAACCCATTGTGTGATTGTCTAAAGTTGTTTTTAGTTGTCACAAAATTCGTATATGGAACTGAAATGTGTGGTATCAGATATCATATAAATCCGACTTTAAATATGACCGAGTGCGGCCATAATTCATTCCACAGTGAAGAATTTTAAATGGATTTTAAATATTCAAAATTAAATTTTATTAATTACGCTTTACAAATGTAACTGCGTGGCACAATGCCAAGGAACATTAATAAAACTTTAATATTCAGCCCAACTGATGTTTCAGGAAACTTTGTAAAAAGTTACTCCTATATCGGAAGGATACGGAAGCTCATAAATAAACACATATAACTTAACTTTCACTAGCCAGAAAAACTTTTGCAGGAAATGGCCGAAAAAGATCCTAACTTCCAATTTATTTCAATTACTCACCCTACTATATTTTACTTAGGGAGTCTTTCGCGACTAGAAACTGCATATAATGAAGAATAATGTTTTTTATGAGACCGAAGACGAAAAGTGCAACTTTCGCCACCGCAAACGTCTTCAATTTCACATGCTCGGATGTGCAAAATTTGAAAATCATGGGCCCTTATTCAATAGTCAAATGTGATGATTTATAAGCTCCCAAAAAATCTCATTTTCTTGGAGCAAAATTAATTCGCGCTGTCGCTGATTATCTGTAAGTGTCAAATGGGCGAAATAAATTAAAAAGCTCGGATGTCTCCTTTCTTTTTTGAAATATTGCCCGGCGAATAAATTAAGAAATTCATTATCCAAATTTGCACATTGATGAAACATGAAACTGCTTATCTTCGAATCGCATCGCCACGTTCCCGAATCAACTTTTAATACGAAAAGGGTACAGATGTGCTAATGAAATTCGATTTAATGTAGCGCATAAAACGGTCTACATTGTTAACCGCAATAATGGGGCGGCGTAAACTTTTAAGCGTCCATTTGTAGTAATTTATGGAAGATTTAATAAGGTATCATTGCATGACATTATTTACAATTTAGAAATTTACATTTTACGAGGTTTGTTATGGCAGGATTCAGAGATTTGAAGTGGTGGTCCTGCTGCGTCCGAACGTAAAGCTCCTTAAAAACAAAGAACCTCGTAAATTTATAAAACCGTTACGAATCGTAAAATAACTCGATTTAGTCAATTTTTCATAAACTGAAATCAATTTGAACGAACGGGACTTTTTAATTTATGCTCGCCGAAAAAAATCAGAGAAAATTTAAAAGCATATTACTGCCATTTGCTCAGATTTACATTTGGTCCATTTTTTTTAGAAAAATTTTATGGTCAATATTCTAATATGTTACTACCCATACCATATCCATAAGCGTCAAATAAAATAATTGTCAATTATTCGCAATGTAGGTAAGTTGCAACTTTGAACAGCTGAACAGCAGAATTTAATGTTCAAACTGATAAATGGCCAAATTCAAAGTCCTACCGTAACTGCAAACCATGTATCTAGTCATCAATAGTTTAAGTATAAATAAGCCTTATAATTAGAATCATTCATTATTACTATTAGCAGTAGTGGTAATCAGACCTCAGTAGTTCAACTAGGTCAATGTGGGAATAAAAAAAAAGTATCGTACTATAAAAGTTTTAATTGTTTATTAACTCAACAATCCAAGTAATAAATCAGTTCACTGGTCAACGCTGAACAACAACTAAAGTGGCTAAAAGTGGTGTCTCTACCCCATCATTAAGTTTCCATTAAATTGACTGATTTATTTAATAAGACCAAATGTAGAAAAATCGTAGATCTACTTGTAATGTAGAAAGAAGTGAATTAAAATCAATATTGAAGTTGGAGTCCTTCTACCGTCGAGAGATTCTTTGTGCACGAAGCGATACGTCTCTCATTGTTTCGCAGTTTCTGCCGCGGTGGATTATATACGATACGGCACAGCAAAAAGTAATTCGTTGTAAGGTGAAGACATAAATCGTAATCAAGAGGCAACCACGAGTCACAGCACACACGGTTGTCGTTGCAAAGGTCAAAACGCTATATAACAATAGGTGTGGGTTCAGATTTATAACAGAGTTGCTCTCATTTTTAATATACCCTGCAATCGCGTTCGCGGATTGAAGCCTTTCTTTAAAATTTTGAAGCGCGTGTTGTAAATAAAGACGGATTCTATAACGTTGTGAAGGGGCGGACATAATAAAAGATATGTCAAGATCTCAATCTAAAACTGCTCGTCGCTCACCAAGTGTGTAATAAACATAACAACATGATAGAAGTGCAAGATAGACGCGTCCGTTTGCTGCCCATATTCTCTTCTGGTTTACTATTCGGCAACTTCAGTTTACCTTGAACGTTTTGTAAATAGTCGATGCTTTGTATGCTGCTCTAAAGATACGAACACATATTTGTACTTACGGAGAGTCATGTTGCGTTATATAAATAGGAAAAGAGGCATCTTTAAAACTTGTTTACTTTGATCGAATTTGCCGGGCCATTCTAACGCACACGTCCAGGAATCTGCTTGATACATTTTTGAACACCTTTTTAACTTCAAGGCCGCATTTAGTCAAATTTAGCAAATTTAGATTTAAATCGGTGTTTAACAATAGTTTCTCCGGTAGTTCATTTAGAGATAAGATACAAGTTTTAAAAGTGCACTGTAATTGTCCTGTCTGTACTTATTATGTCAATTGCGATTGTTTCAAGTGCGAATGTGATTAATGTGTGGTGCAATGCATGTCTTGTGCTGCACTGTTGCAACATATTTCAAGTGACTGTCAGATTTATTGGCGCGAATTGGCTTATTGCAATTCAATTGGGGGTAATTAACTGATAAAAGTATTTAACATTCTTTGTCTTGATGAATGATACTTTCGAGCTGTTGGAACATCTACTGGATGTCTAATTCTGGTCCAGGCTATATATCAGTGGGTATACATACGTCTTTTGAAATATTTCTAGTGGATATTCAAAACAGACATTAGGTGGATATATTTAATATCTAGGGAAGAAGGTTAATGTTAAGTAACAAAAATCCACAGCAATTTAGTGAACACGAAAACGATTCTTTTGAAAATCTAGAAATAGCTATTTGTACAGCAAGGTTGTAAAAATCAATGTTCCTACATGTTTGGAAAATAGATAAAATGGAATTTCTACAATTTTATCTGAGCATACTTTATGAAAATGTGGATTCTAACATAAGTAAAAAAAATAAAAAAATACCTAAGCACTTTATGAATGTGTGCACTGCAATTTGCATGGTTTTACCTAGGAAAACCGACTCTTAAGATTCAACGCTTGTTGTAATCATTTTAAATCTTTAAAATAAATCAACAGAGAACGGAAACAATGGTAATAGAAAAACAACTATTGTAAAACAGAAAAGAGAAAGCCTGCAGCAAGTAATCAAATATTTAGGATCTGTAAAATAACACAAGAAGGAAAAAATGGACCAAGAAATCAGGGAAACATACTTTCTTAGGAAAAAAAGGAAAAACCAAACGAAGTCAAAGTAGAAATACATAAAGAAGTAACGATTCCAACGCTGACATGCTTCAGAAATCTGGACATTAACAGGAAAAACCAAAGGAAACTAAAAGACATTGAGATGATATTTGAAAAAAGGTAGAACTCACAGGGGAAACTTAAATGTAAGATGTAAATGGTTTAGATATGTAAAACTGATCGACAAGACCAGATTAACAAAAATGATGTTCGATGCAAGAAATAACAGGAAGAAAATAAGGGACAAACCAGGGTGACAAGAAGGAGCAAAATAAGCTTTGGACAGAAGAGGGATGAAATTTAAAGAGATGCGGATGTAAATTTTGGAGAGACAACTATGCAGCACAATACTAAAACTAATACTAATATTCTCATGTTCGAACGGCTAACTTTACCAAACAATTAATTTAATCCCATCGACAACATTCTATAATATCATGGGTGAGCGGTTTCCATCGCATTAAAAAGCTAAAGTATACTTTCCCTTAACTTATTTTTTCCCCGGTGATTTCATTAATTTAAAGCAACAGACAGGTTATTATTTGTTTGTACTATACCGCTACGACTGTTGCTAAAATATGAGCCGCACGACCGACCTGGCGCGTTGCACTTTTATACGTTTTAGTCCCTACCTGCCATATGGTAACCCTATATTCAATCTCAAAGATCACGTAATGGGTGATTTTCGATTAAGCCGCGTCTCCTTCGATATTGATACAAGCGCACAGCCCTAAATGCCGATGCCGTATCGAATTGCTTTTGAAAGAACTGACATATAAATCAATCCGGTATCCGATTTCCCGAAAATTTACCGCCCGCGCTCAGATTTTAGACGTTTCTTCGACGTTTATTTGTTTAAGCCTTAAATTGTGATTTTACATTGAGGCGATGAAAACGCAATAAATCTTCAGGTGGAGCGCGTTACAGGGGAGATATTGGCAGGTGTTCAAACAAAGAAAAGAGATTTCTTTCGGTGTGACACAATAAAATATTTTGATTGAATGATCTCGCGTTTTATTAATCCATGGGTGTTGTTTTACAACGTAATACATCACCGGAGGTTTTTATGCAAGTAGTCGCTTCTTACGTTACATTGTGGTGTTTAGGTGCGGCATTAAAGTTCGGACAGTAATGTAGTTCTCCGAATAAATTTTAGTTTAACCAAAATTTGCACCGCGACTGTTTATGATCTTGTTTCAAAGAAACGCGACCGAGAACGCCGTAAAATTACTTTTTAAAGTCAATAAAAAGCGCACTTTTGGAGATGATGACCAATTCTAACTTTATCTTTCGCTGCGTATGACCTTTTCAATACTTTTTCTCAAATTTAATCTCTTGAAAATTTACTGAACGGTCTACTAAAAGTCCAAAAGCTTACAATAAATTTCGAATACAAAACTAGGGTAGAGACACCAATTTTAGCCGCTTTAAGCAAATTTATATTTGAGATGGTGTAAAAACAGGTAGGAAAATAGAATGATAATAATGTAAAAAGAAGAAATAAGAAGAAACATGAAAATATCATTTTGGCTTTATTTGTATGTCTTAAACTGTCAAGTGTTAATGTGAGCAGAACAGTCACTGTCGCAGTCAAGATAAAATACTGAAATATGTATGTATTTTAAATATAGCAGAACTATGTGCTTTTATGTTCGGTTTTAACAGAATTTATATTTAAAACGTAAATAATTTCAACAGGTGCCGAGTCTTTGATTACAGCGAACGTTTGTCTCTCACTGTGAATCTAAATAAATAAACGTTTAAAATTGAACAGTTTTTTATGAGCCACGTTGGCCAATTAATTTTATTATTTTCTATTATTGTTTGGTGTTTTGATAGAAGTTAACAAAAACATTCATTATTAACACAAATTAAAAAAACCTTGTAGCAAAATTTATGCTTTCTTTCCGTTGTTTACTTTTACAGAATTAAAACCATCAAAACGGAATAAATTTTAAGAAACGTACAACACAAAACGGAAATCCGGTGTAGCGGTTGCAGTAAGACTGGATTACGCGAACTAAAGAGTAACAAAAAAAAAAAATTAAAAATGTATGTAAGGAAGAGCTCGGCAATAATAATGAGCGCTTAAAAATCCGCTACATCGTAGTAATGGAAAATCCAAAGAATCCGCGGTCTGTAATTGTGATTTATATATTTACCACGCCATGAATAATGGTGTAATACTAATTTATTGTTAGTCGTGTATGCAAATCTTATAATAAGATTAGCGTTTATGGTGGCAGATGGGCAGAAGCGGTCGAAATTTTCTTTGAAGTTTGTTAGCTTCATCGTTTATCAACTTTCCTGGTAACACTCAAATCCGTCTAAACGATTCACCACAATACAAGCAGTTAGCAGCTGCATTGTAATTAAAAAACTTCAATCAACTCGAGAAAAGATTTTTTGTCTTTTCCATTTAATTTTGAGGAGGAACCGAAACTCGTTCCTTACAAAATTTTATTACTTTTTCTTAAAAAATTATAGATGATTGTTGCTCATAATTTAAATTCAGCGAGGAAACTATTAAAATTCTATATTGATTCAATTTGAAACTAGAAGTTTTTGCAGCGTCAAGTCTAGACTTTGCGCTCACTGTAAAGTTAACTCGAAGTTTTCGTTGATGCCAGCAACTTAGACAAAAAAAAAACGGCATCTTAAACAAGCGTATTGAAACTAAAAAGCGCAATTTTTTGCCACAAAACTGCAGTTTCACAAAATCGTCCAGCTTTACTTTTGAAATTAATCACTTTTACACCTGCTCGAATTAAACCGAGTTGCTATTCTTGATTTTTTGCACGATCATCTCCATTCTTATTTCATGGCGTATTAATTAGTCCGAAAAAAAATCCCATTTCCTTTGGTTAATCGTTTTTTTTTTTTTTTTTGTATTTGCTCGAGAAGTTACAAAAACAATTTTCTCGAAAGTAGCAACCCCCTAATTCGAATTATTTTGCCTGTCTGTTTGAAATTTCGCAGCAAATTCAATAAGAGGCAAAACTTTTATTAAGTGCAAGTAATGTAATCTTCAGTTTTCGAAGAGGAACGATAACGGAAATATTTCCAAGCCGGGGTTAACTTCGAAAATCTAATATTTCCTCGATTGAGAAGTTAGTACATAACTCTATTATCTCGGCAAAAGAAATAAAACCATACCATATAAATTTCACTAAGGATTGATACAGTCAATCGATAATTCAGTAGCTTTGTAATCGGCGAACCGCATTATCATTTTTTTGGCTATTAATTTGTCATGAGAAATTTTCGCCAGTGTTAAATTAATGACTTCTTCTTTTCTATTGTAGCAATTAATAAATACTTATGCACGATTTATAATTATGTCGGCTCACAATGGAATTCTTTGTCTACTGTTCCGCTACGAGTCAATGGCGTGGCCCTTTTGTATAATAACTTAACAATATAATTAAAAGAGAGGCCCATTTAAATGTTATATATTATCAGGTGAATTCTTACCGCCGAGAAATAATTGTTGTACAATGCGGAAGTAAACAATTATTCCCATTCAAGCAAAATAATTGAAACGCAATTTAAAGATGAAATTTTACCTGCGCGACCAATCTGTGCAGAGTCATGTGTGGCGACTCTTTTTCTCTAGTGTTAATTTAATCGTCTGATTATACACTTGAAGTTAATCCCGAGCGTCATTTTAATTTGCTGAAATTTTTTCGGCTATTTTAGGTGTGGTCCTTGACCAAAAAATTAATTTAATTACAACTCTTTTTGCCGCTTTCAATTTCTACTTCCCTTGCACGTACGAGGAAGTGGGCTAATTAAGAAATTCAATTTCAAATTTAATTTTACAACAGCAAAACAGTTTTTAGGCATCTGGATTTTACGGGTGCGTTCTCATTCGATTTTTTCTGCGTCTGAGAGCCTTATTTTATTTTTAGATCGTATTAATATCGTATCTGTTTATGTAAGTTTATCCGTATATCATAAGCCGTGCATGCGAAGCGAGTTACATTTATGGAACGCCGCACATTGAAGTGTAACATGTAAGGTATGATGATAATAAAAAAAAACCTTAATGGCGTTGATTCACACTTACTAGTCGTTATTTTAACTTCACAGCGTTAATTTAGTTTGTCTTGAATGGAAATAATTTTCGTTGTTAATTCAACTAAAGTGTGATGTTCTGCAGGTTTCCTATTTTTGTGATAGCTATTCTCCCAAGAATTAAGCCACTGTCACTCCATAGGTTATTAATTTTGCAAAATATGCAAAAATATTTGTGTAATAACAGCACAAACCACTCGAATTCGAAAATTTGTTAAAACAAAACAAAATTATTTTTTTATCAAAAAGGACACAAGCCACAATTTTTGTAATAAATAATTAAAATTACAGTTTTTATTTCATTTATACTAAACATCAACTCAAAATAGTTAAATATACCCTCATTACAAATTTCTTATGACATTAAATGTTATAAAGATCACCAGGTTTGAGTTTGGGATTTAACCGAATCTTTAACAATTAATATCTCAAAACTAACTTCATGTGGCCTGTAGCCTTATTGCCCCAAGCCTTTCAATATTGTATTGATTGTTTGAAAAGGATTAAATAAGAGAAATTGGTAACTCATTAATACTGAAATATAAGTTAAAGCAGTTTTTAACATTGTTCCACTCAAACATTACTTTTGCATGTGATAAGACACTTTTAATTAATTACTTTCTTTTCAAAGAATTTGAAAGTGATTAAGGAAGTTTACTTACAACAGAAATACAATTAAAATTTTAAAACGCAGTTAAAATTGCTTCCATTCAGAAAATAATTGGAATGAATCCAAGACTAAATATTATTCTAACGAAAATTGTTTGGAAATTCGGATGAAGGTTGCTAATCTCAGGTTTCAGTGTCTCTGAAAACGTTTTTGAAGGCTAGTGAAATGAAATGAAAATGATACCTTGGAGCAATGCAGTTGGCTCATAAATAAGGTGTTAATAAGACTTGATAAAACGACGAAAACTTGGTTGTTATTAAAGAATCGCAAATTAAAAAAAATTGTGGTATTGAAGTGAGCCGGGGGGCTGTAAGTGACGGCACACTAAAATAAATCTGCTTTAAAACTTGTAAAACAAACCGCACTTAAAATACGGCACTTTGAGGGTTTACCGACATGTATTTGAAGTTTACGTAGGTCATATTTTAAAGAATACACCTGCGTCGTTGAAAATGTAAAGTGGATGTCAACTCGGCTATTGATCGAGGTACCGCGATAAACTTATCGAATTTTCTTGGTACGTTCAGTTGTTACAGTTCGCAATGTATAATGGCAGTTTGTAGTTTGTCAATTTGGGTATGCGGACCCTTAATTTCAACAATTAGTGGAATGAGGATATATCCCTTAACTTAACCCCTAAGGCGCCGGAGACGTGTCCTGTTATTTGAGATAATTAAACGAATACTTAAAACTTATCGCACGGACGTACTGTTTTATTTAGCTTTCGCAGACGGTTGGATATAATAAAGTTACAGTTGTTTTAATTCAATTTTAAAGTTGATACTGCATTTCTTGTAAAAATAGGAAATTCGTTAAATTGAGACTGGTTAAAGTTGGCGGAATTTTCTTAGCGAAATGAAGACCGGAAGGCATACAACAAAGAAATTTTACCAAGTTTCAGATAAGCCCCTCGGAATTTATGAAATTCTGGCTTCAAAGCTAAATCATGCACATCTTGGAGCATAATTCCGAGGGAAGAATGCTTTAAATTTTAAGGGTCGCTCCGTCTTTGACCCACACTTCCACTTTTAATTATTCATACATCATTACTTTATAATTCGTACTTTGGGGATTTTCCTTGTTAGGTTTGTATTCATTAAGCCTCATGATTGAGGGTGCATTATTTACCAAGCTCAGAAAATTCTGTTTACCAACAGATCTCCTCCGGATAAATTCAGATCAATCCGACAGATAAATAATAGCGAGACGTTGCTGTTTAATTTTATTATGAATCGTTAAGTGACGTTTGGTTAAATAATAACGTCTTGCTGACCGATTTCTGGAAATCGTCGCATTTATATTACTATTTTTAATTTTCACGCGCTTATATTTAATGTGACCAACTATTTTTTATATAAAAGGAGTACAAATAAATTTTCATTGGATATGGTGATTGGGTTTGAATAAAAACACCAAGTCTTCTCCATTCAACTATATGTTTTTTAAATAATTTCAAAATTTATTAGTTCAAAAAATTAGATGTATAAACGCGTTAAAACAAACACACTGCAAGTCGCATGCTTTCACCTAGGCAAACCGATTCTTAAGATTCAACCCTTGTTATAATCATTTGAAAACAAGAAAATTGTAAATTGCATCACCCAAGAATAGCAGTGATTATTTTTCTTTGAAATCCTTTTTATTTTGATCATTAGCAGTTTTTAAATAAACACGTTAAAACAAACACACTGCAATTTGCATGGTTTCACCTAGGATAACCGACTCTTAAGATTCAATGCTTGTTGTAATCATTTGAAAACGAAAAATTTTACCTGAGCATACTTTATGAAAATGTAGTTTCTACCATAAGTCAAGAAAAAAAAAAAAATCTGATGAAAATGTGCACTGCAATTTGCATGGTTTTACCTAGGAAAACCGACTCTTAAGATTCAACGCTTGTTGTAATCATTTGAAAACAAGAAAATGGAATTTTTTTTTTACCTTAGCATACTTTATGAAAATGTGGATCCTAACATAAGTCAAAAAAAAAGAGAAAAGCCAAACAAAAAAAACTTTTCTTTCTTTCTTGCTTAGAGCGTCAAATAAAAATGAAAACTTGTGTATTTTTTGCGAGAAACACAATGGTGCAATTAAAAATCGATTTGCTCTAAGATTGACAGAGATAGGAATCTTAAACCTAACCTAACCTAACCAAACTGGGTTTATCTTTTCGTGTTTCTCTTTGGGGGATATTTTTAGAATTTTTACACTGTTGAGGTTATGTTGTGATTATTTACCTGGTCTAAATAAACAATTGCACTGTTAAAAAAGAAAAAAAAAATTGACCCGAGCACTTTATGAATATGTGCACTGCAATTTGCATGGTTTTACCTAGGATAACTGACTCTTAAGATTCAACGCTTATTATAATCATTTGAAAACGAAAAATTTTACCTGAGCATACTTTATGAAAATGTGGATTCTACCATAAATCTGAAAAAAAAATTGACCTGAGCACACTTAATGAAAATGTGCACTGCAATTTGCATGGTTTTACCTAGGAAAACCGATTCTTAAGATTCAACCCTTGTTGTAATAATTTGAAAACTACAAAATGGGAAATTTCATCGCCCAAGAATAGAAGTGATTATTTTTCTTTGAAAGAGATGTTTTATGTTTATTAGTATCAATGTGCTTTGTTATTGCACTTCGTCCACTAATCGCAATAGAAAATTCTCCTTTGCAGATTGTACATTTAACCATAGAATCATCATTTCCTTTGTTTTCTATAATAAATGGAAACTCTTTTTTTAAAGGTTAAAGGTTAAAGTCAAATGCCAAGTTTTTATATTTTTAGAAGTACAAAGGAGTAAAACAGAATGCAAAGGAGTACTTTTGGAGTACTCGTTTTAAAAAGAGTACGGTTCACAAAAAAAGGAGTAGAAAACTCCCTAAAGGAGTACGTTTGGTCACCTTACTATATTGAATAACGGGATGGTTTTTTACGCACCTGTTATCTGTTACGACGCATTTTTTGTGCACCTTCCATCTCGCATTTTGCACAGTCATTTAAGATATAATTAATTCTGACATAAACGCAGGTCTAATAAATTTCCAAACTGTGTCTATTAATACGCTTTTATTAGTTTAATCTTTCGTATGTTCATCAACTCCGGATCGTATAATTTTTATTTTCGAACTGATTTATGCTTGGGAAAATAAATTTAAATAGAACGAGACGTAAAATTTCTTTATATTCACACTAAAAAAGTGAACACACTTCGCACCCACATTAAACATAAATTTTCATTTAGTAGGGAAGAAAACCTCCGACCCCTTAACAAATGATCATAATTTCCTATGCCAGTTTCCGGGCCTGTCACAGAATTCATAAAATAATAGATCGTCGACTGCTTGAGATCAGTAACAGTACTGAAATTAATTACCACGAATGCAATTAATGGCCAGTAATGCCATCGACAAGTCAAACTTATTAACGAGGCTCGCGCGCGGTGATGAACTCGGTGTATTGTGCTGTTAATTAGCGCATGGAAGGTAATTTCTTTAACTGCGGAAGTGTTGAGGCTCTCTTTATGAAATATTTATTAGGTGTGCAGAATCCAGATGGTGCAAGAATAATGAGTATATTTTACGGATATCTTATCGATAACAGGCACATTTCCGTTCCATTTTAGGTTAATTTTAATTACCGGTATTACTATATATGGTGAATGTGTTATTATATTGTAATTACGCCCAATGATACGTCTACGATATCAGGAAAAATTACACGGTACAGGTCATTAATATTGCAAAAATTACACCAACAGGGATTTCTGATTTAATGACATAAATGGTAATGAAAGTGCTCCATTAGGCGAGTTTTTTACCAACGCAACTATTGCAAGACTCCCTTTCCCGACTGATACTGAATAATTGAACTTGTCCCTTGACTTTTGTGTTCTGCTTCACCAAACTTATGTGTTCCTACTAAAAATTTAAACAAGAGTAGGTTGTCCAGTTAAACAACCTTGGCATTATTAAAGTAATTAAAAAATGAAATACTGAAAACCAGGCCAATCAATATGAAGAATACACAAACGATACCACTTGCCCATCAAATAATTGATAAAGATGTACTTACTTTCATATCAAAAACTTCATTACTTGTCAAAATCGCATCTAACCTCTAATTGTCATCAGCAAATCGCGCCATAGTTAGTAAAAAGTCACCAGAAAAATTTCGAGCTTGGGAATTTTCGCCCGATCAAAATTATTAGCCCCATCAAACACTAACTTGATAGGGATTGTATTTCGGGTACTTTTGGAGTTGGGCCCAACTTTTTTTTCGAAATATCAGTAAAAACGAAACTTCGAAATTGGACCCGACGACTTTCGACGCCATTTTATCACACATGACTGCGAGCTACTTGATCTGAATTTACCGAATTTGGCGGCGATTCAAAATGATCAAAAATTTTCTTTTTGACGCGTTATAAGTTTTATGGGACTTTTAGGAAAGAAAATCAACCCATAAAAATATTGAACATAGTTATCTCCAATTTTGTTGAAGTTTGAATTTTTGTAGGTAAAATGAAAAAAAATCGTTCTGTCGCTAATTTCTGAGCTGTAATAATCACTTGGATTTAATATTTGTCACTTCACAATCAGCAAAAAAGAGCAAATTGATAAATTCGAATGACAGAAGCGTTAAATCCAAGTAATGAGTATGAAATTCCAGTGGTAAATAATATTAAAGTGAAGCGATATTTTTAAAAATCTAATGTTTTGTTTTGAAAAAGGTTAAAGTGGGATAACTTCACAATTTCATTATGTAATTTTTTACCAATGCTAGACGGTTCGTAAAATAATTAAAGATGCAACAAGTAATTTTTGTGTCCATGAACTTCAGGCTGACCAAGCTAATGCGTAATAAAACTTTAAACAAGTGTAGGTTGTCTGATTAAACTGTTACCCTTGGCATTATTAAAATAATTAAAAAATTATTACTTAAAGCTAGATCGATCAATATTCATCTTCAATTTTGTGGATATAAAACAAGTTAATTTAATTTTATGTATTGTTTATGTTGTAGTTTAAAGCTTTTTGTAACAAAAAGACAGTAAAATTAAATACAAATAAATCGTTCTGCAACTAAATAATAATAAATTCCACTTGGATTTATTATTTACCAAGTACAATTGATAGCATTAAGCAAACATAAAACTACTCAATTTATTGTTTAATAATATTTTTGATCTTTCTGATAAATTCTAATGACAATATGAAATCCAAGTGACAAATATTAAATTGAAGTGATACTTTTATACTCAAAGAGTTTGCTAAGAAAGATTATGAAGTAGGATAATTTCATGATTATTTTTTTTAAAAGAAAATGTATGAATTTTTTTTTATGAATACAGAACTCTCCAAACTGTTCAGGAAGTTTAGGTTCACCAAACTACTAAAAATTTAAAGATGTGTGGGTAGTCTCGTTTAAACTGTTAACCTTGGCATTATCAAAATAATTAAAAAATTATATGAATACTTAAAATTAGGTCAATCAATATTGACTCATTGTTTATGTTTAATTTCGAAGACATAAAACAAGTTAATTTAATTTCATCTAAACTTAGGTTTCAGTCAATAATTTCTGTGATAGAATATATTCTCCTGGGATATTTTAATTTGCAATTTGTCACTTTAAAATCATCAGATCCCAAAAACAAATTAAACAAACCTAAAACTTCACAATTAAATTCCTTTATAATAATTCCGACTGGCAAATATTAAATCCAAATAAATTAAATTCAAGTGGCCCTTATGAAATCACAACGAGAAATATTAAATTCAAGTGACAATAATTGCATCACGGAAACAAATAATATTTTATTGAAGCAAAAGTGGATGCGGCAGGACAAATTCACAATTTCGTTTGCTAAACATAAATCATTACAAGACTTCTCAACCTGGTTGATCGTGAAATAATTAAAGTTGTACCAATCGTTTTTGTGTCCATGAACTTCAGGTTCACCAAACTTCAGTACTATACTAAAAATTTAAACAAGTGTACGTTTTCCTTGGCATTACTAAACTAATTAAAAAATTATGTTTTAAAACTAGGTCAATCGATACTGGCTCATTATTTGTCATTATTTAATAAATGATAGTAGTAGTCAATTCCAATTTAATATTTTTCTAAATAAACCTAATACTGCAATTATCTTTCATCTTTATGATAAATTCGAATGACTACTTATTATTATTAAGTACATATTATTACCAATATTAAATTCAACTGGCAGTTATACAATCATACTGGAAGATATTCAATCCATGTGATGAATATGGAATTCAAAAATTGAAATGAATGACTTCATAATTAATTTTCTTAAAGGAACATTTAGGCAATTTTTTTATCAGTCAGGAAATAATTAAAGATGCACCAATTGATTTATATGTCCATGAACTTATGTATACTAAAAATTTAAACAAGTGTGCAACCTTGGCATTACAAAAATAATTAAAAAATTATATACGATTGCTTGAAACTAGGTAAATCAATATTAACTCATTATCTACCATGAACTTTATGTTATGTACCTAGGATGTAATTTAATTTTTTGTAACAATAGGAAAGTAAAATGAAATAAAAATAAAGCTTTAATAATAATTTACTACTCTTTCATTTTTATTATTTATCAATTTTGTTGATATTAAATTCATTTGACAATTAAAAGAAATTTCTGCAAATTGCTTTCTACCTAAACATAATTCTGTAGTTTGATGGTTGTAACCCCCGCACTTGTCTAACATGATACGGCCACCCCCTGGTACTTTACCGCCACCAACGAGCGTATTTATGTTTATTTATATGGGTTCAGCCGTCGTTATGAAAGCCTAACTTGTGATATAATACATGCAGCACACGTTGTACTCAAATGATACGTAATGAATCAAGGGTGGGAACTGTTTGATACTGAACAGTCGCACAGTTCGAGGGAAAAAAGCAATAATTTATGCCACTTACACATAAGATGTAATAAAAGTGGACACAATTAGGCGGGTACATTTATGGGGAAGCAATGTTTCATAGGAAGGCACTTAACGACTGCCGAAATTAAATTAGTTGACTAGGAAAACAAAATTAGTAAGAAGCAACTCGCCGGATTATTAACCACAATCTTGATTGATTTTGGCAACATTAACAACATTAGAAAAACACGTAGGACCACCGGTGATGATCTAAATCGGCCAAATACGTGACGAGGAAGATAATTATGTAAATTCTAATTCAAATATAATTGCGTGGCCGGGTTTCAAAAACGTTCTCGAAATTAAACAAAATCCGATACTGCTCAACGCGGAAGTTAAATAAAATTTTGCTTTATTTGTATTAAGAGCGAACATCAAAGAGGTCGACTAAATAGAACAAAGGGATTATGTATTAGGTATTGTATATGTCAGAAAAGTTGTTAACAATCCACTGAACACAATGCATTGAAATGCATACAACTGCAGTCTAAGTGTTTTTGGTGCATTAAATAGGAATATTTTAGAGCGGTTTAAGATGTAAATAGATTCTTGGAAAACACTCGATTTAAATCGAGATCATCTCATGGCACGGAACCAAATTAAGCAACGCAAGAAACTCACAGAAGAACTTTCATTAAAATAAACGAGCTCCGGACGAAGAGCTGTTTGTTGTGATTTTATTGTAATTGCCTGAATGTGTAAAGCTAAATTTTTATTGGTTTCAATAATTTACTGCAATTTGAACAATTCTTCCAAACTTTATTATCGAATTTTAGTCCCCTTGTGACCTACTTCGTCGACCTAATTAAATATTTACCCTGACATTTGACATCTATCCGCTGATATATCAACCGGAGTCAAAAAGTTTGATCAAGTTCGAAATTAGCCATACAATATTAACATTCTCAAAGTTCACTGTAATTGTTTTCAGCTGAAAAAGAAACTGATTGGAAGGTAGATATTCCGGAAAATGATTTAAATGCTAATATTTGAAAAATCCGTTTAAAAGTTCCACTGACGAGTAAATTACTTCAGTATTTCCACGGAAAGAAGTTATCAATCGACTGTCAAACCATAATTGGTTAAATAGTGAGCTTGCGGGAGCACGTAACTTGTGTGGGAGCGAAAGCTGCGCTATTATGCGACATCCGCACGATGATTGATCATCTTCACTTGAACGTACCTTACACGTGTAAGAATAGAAACGGGGGCGCACGCGTCTTGTATGGAAATTTGCAAAATAGGATTCACTTTATGTGTTTATTTACAGCCCGTGCCAGTTGGAGAGACTTGTTACTTCCTCACATCTTTATCAAGATATCGATCAAGTTATTAATTAAAGAAAATTAATGATCGACGTCGGATGTGGGAATTCGGACTGTTTACTTTAAGAAAAGTTAAATTTACTTTCTTTTTCGATTCCTTTTGGTTTTGCGATAATCTGTCCGTTTACAATTCGGCAAAAAAAACAATTCTTTGCTGATTTTAGCAATACAATTAATTCTGGTCAACCTGTACAGGGTGAGTTAAGTTTTACCGCCCCGGCCATAATACCTATTAAATATTGAGGGGAAAGTATGCAATTTACATGTTACATCAGTTGAAATTTACACTTTCGATTAGTGCTACAAGTTTCCAAATCATTTTTATTTCAAGCCAAAAAGTAAAACAAAGAGTTTCGGGTAAAATTTCCATGTTTGGTTTTTTATTTCAAAATTTGTCAAATTATTCGTAGCATTGTTGATTGCAATTTGATTCGTTAAAAAATTATTACTTTTTGAGTTAAATCAAATTTAACATAAAGCACGAAAAATATTTTTATTTATGACTTTCCAACAATGAATAATACGGTCTAACACGTAACAATACCTGATGATCGACCCATAAAACTGAAGGGAACGGCGTTTTAGTTGTTGCCAGACTCGTATTCTGGAATTTGTGAGAAAAATAAAATAAGTTTTTAATAGGTAAATATTAAGTTTATTTTATAAAAAATGCTCAAAGTGATGCCCCATTACCCATAAATTAAAAGCATTTCAAGCTTCTCCTCGACTGAGTATTGAAATGGCATGATTATACCTGAACTAAACACAAATGTTCACTATTCCACAAAACAAAGTTTTAATATTCACTTTTTACCAACGATGTTTAAGTGTTGGAAGATTTGTTGCGAATGTGAATGTTTCTTTATTCACAAAGTGACCTAGGGTTGTGACCAGGGTTTTTAAACTTTGTGTGAATTAAGCAATTTATTTTATGGGAAGGTTCAATAACCGATAGGTATATTGACTTTGCAGACGGCAAAGTTAAAACACAAAATTGTAGACAGATATACTAACGAAAATTAGAAGTTGGTAAGCGATTTTCTTATCAAGTTTAAAATCTAATATTGCAAGAATTATTTTTTATTATAATTATAATTACCGTGTAGCTGTTAGTTACGATGTTGTGAACTTTTAAAGAAATAGCAAAGACCCTTATTCCGGTCTTTATGACTGTCATAAATAATCAGCCAAGTACCCAAAACCAATACCATTGTTAGGTAAATTGGTCAGCTTATGTCGCAAATCATTTAAAAAAATACCTTCTAATACGGAAATGGCTTAATTTAATGAACCCAAATTAGTAAAATTATTTCAATTACACTACATTGTGTGAAAATATTTTACTGTTCGTACATAATAAAAAACTAATAAATTGAAAAAAAGCCAAAATTTTACCTGATAAAAAAAAGATTTTTTCTTGGTTTCTATGTACCTTAATAATATAAAATTACTCATGCAATTTACGAGAATTGACAAATTATTTTAAAGGCCTATTTTGCCACGGGCGGTAAATCTTAACTCAGCCTGTATATTTACAGAAAGAATTAAAATTGGTATAACTGTCAAGGGATTAGAAAAGACCGATGTACCATGTTACCTTACCAATTCATCCCAGATAGGTGGGCGTTATTTGCCACCGTTACCTTATATGAAGCTCCACCGGCCGCAACAACACATTCCGCACGAAATGCATTGTGAACTCGAAGTCGTGAATTTGGTAAAAAGTGCAATTTCTGGTGCTGGAATTTTTGTGCACAGTCCATTATTTGCGCGAGTGCAGCTGTCCTAATTTAGTCAGAACGTTTCCTTCGCACGCATAAGTACAAAAAATCGCACTGACACGAAGAAGTTGTAATTAAGGCAGGGAATCGGTGGTATAAGGAAACCAGTTTCGGGTTTCACGATTAATTGCATTATCATCATATTATTACTGCATCCGAATGTGGATCCATAACGGTACTCGATTTTATTAATTTCGAAATTATTACGGCCCATGAAATTTAAATTACGAAACAATTTCAAACCAAATCGTGTTATCGAGGATAATAGCGGATTTATTGCTGAATTGAAGGCTGCGTCCTTTCTTGGTTTGTTACGCTCCGGTTTAGGTGGAAGTATTTGCATAACCCTTACTCGTTTGACAAATATCTGATATTATTCATACTTCCACTTTATGTATGTATGTGACAGCCCTATTATTTTTGCTGATTAGGTCACTTTGCTTGACAAAATATCTTACTACGTGACTAGGAGGTATAAATTTTACATCTTCACGCTTATATATGAATGGATCTCGGAAAAAATCTACTCTGGTTATTACTCACTGTAACTGATATGCCACTTTACATAATCAACTACTTTATACATACCTGGCGTTCTAATTAATATTCAACTGCGAGTATGGTTTTTTTATGCGTTCGATGGCAATTTATAGAAGCAAATGAGCATGAATTAAACTTTTAACGAGCAATTACGCACATCAGGCAATCAAATCTGACACTTTACAATAATTCTTCCTGCATACCGATCTGCTAATTTCTACCTGTAAGTTTGGAGCGTGATAGCCTTCAGTTATTGGATACTGCAGCGATTTGATGAACATAAAATAACTAGAACAGAATATGTACGACTCAATAAAGAATTTATTACGGGGCATTAGGCTCAAATTACGACTGTCGTAATATTATTTATACCTTCCTAGCCGTGCACTTAGTGGCCGTGAATAAAAATAAAAATTTCCAGCGCAATTATTTAGAAATCGAGAAGTGCCTCAACTTCACCTGTGGTTGATAGCCTAGGCTTAAATAAGGACAGAGGTATCTACCGTTAAAACCCACAAATGCACATGACGTGATTTTATGACCGCACCCGTTTCATGTGATAGTGGTGTATTAGAACATATCGTGACTATCAAATTTACTGCATTATGTAAAACAACCCGGTTGAGTCAGATTGTATTATGGAACCTTGACGAGCTTAAATGAAGATGGTCTACTAAATCACATTCACATCAAAAGTTGACCTACAAAAATTAAATCGAAAATAAATAGTGAAGGACATGTGAATGAAGAAGTAAAAGATAGAATAGCAAAAACAGGAAGACTATTTAATAGCAAAAAGAGTATCATACTAGAGAAACAAGGAATACCTGAGAGCACAAAAGCAAAAGTAGTTCAAAAGGATATAGCAATTCTCGACTAGAAAATGAATCAGGGACCACAACGGAAAAATAGAAAAAACAACTAACAAGTAGTGTAGAAAAAACAAGAATGAACAAAATAACATATGAGAGATACAGAGAAGATTTGGATGTAATCCCAATAGAAATAACAATAAAGGAAGTTCAATTAGGGGTTGTAAAGTGGACAGTAAAAAAAGGTAGAAAAGGTGGAAAGAAGTCTGGAGGAGGATGCCTTCAATACTTAACTCACCACATAACACATTAATTAAAAACAAATCAAAAAGACATTGCAAAAAAGTAAAGTTCAACTTTAACTATGTTCATAAAAATTAATTACAGCGAATAATTTAAGCTGGAACATTAATCAAGGCGTTTGACTAAAAACTTAAACTAAAAAAAGCAAGTTTCAGTTTTTTACTTTGCGAATTTCAAATTATAGAATTTATCAAGAATTTGCTGAACCAAACCAGAAATGCAAATTTGCCAAAACTCTATAAATCACCGTAATCATCTTATTACTCATTATCTGTGTAATCTGCAATAATTAACAGCGGACTTCCAACAAATTTTATCTAAAATTCAAAATTCGAACCGCCGTCAAACGGAGTTAAAAATTCCGATAATTTCAGCTTGAAATAAAATTTATTTCCGTAATTTTAAACCAGACAGACTTTAGACAATTTTTACATTTGCCCATATTTCAAGTAAATCTTCCGTAATACCTCATTTGACGCACTGTAATAATGATGAAACGTCCTGACAAACAGCTCAATTTGACATTGCGAAGTAATCGCAGCCATTATTTAAATGCGATTTTGTCTACTTTTTCTAATAACGAGAATAATTGGGACTCCTCTCGAATTAATTTCGCTAATGAATTCGTTTTCAAAGGTCTTAAATTTTAAAGTTAACCGTCTCGCGTGCTTTGATTTTTTATTGTCCTCGTTTTGATTAAAAATGTAATTTATGCGACGATAAAAATTTCACTGTGAGACGTATTTGTAATACGATAAAAAGAGTTGATTGCGATAATTTAGAAAAATTGTGGCCAACAAAGAGCCTCAACATTACCCATTCGTCTGGGAGACTTTCTTGCTGCCGTCGACCATGATCTCGAATTATAACGCCAAAACCGTCACGGTGGCGGTAATGTCAAAGTTATCGTCAATTTCTTACGCTTTGTTTTACATCCAAACAATGGAAAGGTAAGAAAATTCCTTTATACCGTAAAGCTTATTTAAAACATGCACCGATCGTTACGCAATCTGACCGTACATTTGTATCGGAAATTCTCGGAAAAAACAGTTTGAAAGTGTCCATTGCGCAATTGACGATGACACGAGCGGCTGCAGCATGAAAACAATAAGACCAGCGGTGCTGAAAATGTGGAAGGGTGGATTAAACTCAAATTGAATCCTGCCATGTAAAGCATCATGGTTGAAATATTGTACAGGGTGAGTTAAGTTTTACCGCCCGTGGAAAATAGGCCTTTAAAATAATTTGTCAATTCTCATAAATTGCATGAGTCATTTTATATTATTAAGGTACATAGAAACCAAGAAAAAATCTTTTTTTTTAATCAGGTAAAATTTTGGCTTTTTTTCAATTACGAATTGCTCAATTTATTAGTTTTTTTATGTACGAACAGTAAAATATTTTCACACAATTTAATGTAATTGAAATAATTTTACTAATTTGCGTTCATTAAATAAAGCCATTTCCGTATTAGAGGGTATTTTTTTAAATGATTTACGACATAAGCTGACCAATTCACCTAACAATGGTATTGGTTTTGGGTACTTGGCTGATTATTTATGACAGTCATAAAGTTAAGTTAAAAAGTGCAACGTTACATTTTACAGGACCGGAATAAGGGTCTTCGCTATTTCTTTAAAAGTTCACAACATCGTAACTAACAGCTACACGGTAATTATAATCACAATAAAAAATAATTTTTGCAATATTAGATTTTAAACTTGATAAGAAAATCGCTTACCAGCTTCTAATTTTCGTTACTATATCTGTCTACAATTTTGTGTTTTAATTTTGCCGCCTGTAAAGTCAATATACCTATCGGTTATTGAACCTTCCTATAAAATAAATTGCTTAATTCACCCAAACTTAAAAAGCCCTGGTCACAACCCTAAGTCACTTTGTGAATAAAGAAACATTCACATTCGCAACAAATCTCCCAACACTTAAACATCGTTGGTAAAATATGAAAATTAAAACTTTGTTTTGTGGAATAGTGAACATTTGTGTTTAGTTCAGGTATAATCATGCCATTTCAATACTCAGTCGAGGAGAAGCTTGAAATGCTTTTAATTTATGAGTAATGGGGCATCACTTTGAGCATTGTTTATAAAATAAACTTAATATTTACCTATTAAAAACTTATTTTATTTTTCTCACAAATTCCAGATAAACTAAAACGCCGTTCCCTTCAGTTTTATGGGTCGATCATCAGGTATTGTTACGTAGTAGACCGTATTATTCATTGTTGGAAAGTCATAAATAAAAGTATTTTTCGTGCTATATGTTAAATTTGATTTAACTCAAAAGGTAATAATTTTTGAACGAATCAAATTGCAATTAACAATGCTACGAATAATTTGACAAATTTTGAAATAAAAAACCAAACATGGAAATTTTACCCGAAACTCTTTGTTTTACTTTTTTGGCTTAAAATAAAAATGATTTGGAAAACTTGTAACACTAATCGAAAGTGTAAACTTCAACTGATGTAACATGTAAATTACATACTTTCCCCTTAATCTTTAATAGGTATTATGGCCGGGGCGGTAAAACTTAACTCACCCTGTATAAAATGAGTTGGGTGACACTCCAACATAATTGCAATCTTTTATGCAAATACACGATAAATGTTCGTGTAAACAGATATCAAATTAGTGGAAACATCGATTTGTAATTAACCCTCTAATATTTTAATCAACATAGTCCTTTGAAGCCTATAGTTAATGTTTGTGTAGCGTAATGGAGCTCATTTCAAAAGCAAGGGACGAACGCGAAGGCGAGTTCCATCGCCGATTTATGGTCCCATTTCCCCTTCATTTACCTGCTAAATAAATGTCATTTCCTCCATTACTTGCGCAGGGCAATTTTTTCTAAAGTTAGCACGACAACGTCGCACGACAACGAAATATAAATCAAATCGACCTTCGAACGCGAAATTCGCTTGACCTGAAATTCGGAATGTTGTGAACGTCTGCGTTGTTTATTGTTGTTAGTGAACCGATGGTGCGGAGAATCAGACCACCGGAACGGTCCGGGCCTGGACGGGTGGAATAATCAATCCACGGTCCACTGAATGACATTGTGTCGCCGTCAGTAATGAGCCATATTATTAAACATAAATCTACTTAATGGCCTTTGTGAAATAAACGAATTTTGCAAGAAAACGATCCCTTTATTATCGAAGGGGTTGTCACTACCTGCCACTGATTTAATAAACAGATTGTGTCTGTCAGCCGGCCGTAATTCATTTTAATGGCCGCCTGTTATTATTAAAAACAATTGTAACGCAAAAACCGGTAACGAAATGACAAATTCGGTTGTTCCGGTAAGATGAGCATAAAACTTTACGAAAAATTGCGAATTTTTTGAGCAATTTGGACGCTTGTAAGGCGACGATTCTCCGAGAACAATTATTATTTCTTGTGAGGAGCATTTACGTCACTGCTCCTTATCACACGTAACTTTGCTGATAAAATGGATGAAAGTTCATATGAAGTGGCAGCTCTAGGACCGGAGATAAGGGTTAAAGTTACAGTAGCTAACTACGCTAATCTCGGCCTGAATCGATCGATTATTGCGGATCTAAAAATACTTTGCTTAAATTTACACGAGCGAGATTCTATTATAACTAATTACTCAAACATTTATGTAATTGGGAAAATTTGTTGATTAAATAGAGAATTAACATACGGAGATCATCTGCGCAAGCGTAGGGGGAATTCTGTCTGAGATGGCATATTTGACAGTAAAAAAAAAATCAATTTTATGAGAAATTAACGAAAATAATCTGGATGTAGATGTATTTTACCTTTTTAAACTGATATGGTGTGCACTGAAAAAATGCTATCTAAGAATTTTTTAAAAACCTACTTGTTACATTAAGAACTGATAAAAGTCTTGTATTTATCACGATTCTGCTTGCTATTAGAACGAACAATATTAAATCTAGCAAACCACCGTCTTGGATTTAGCACGGGGATTCTCAACTTGTGGTGAATTGTACGGAATGTTGTAAATTGCTTTATGACCTTCTGCAAAGGACTATTAACTGACAATAGATAAATTACTTTAGAATTTCTTACAAATTTAGTTGAAAAACGTTACACCAAACTCGGCTTGAAGTAAGAAAATACATATTACGATGTGCATTTTCTGTATTTTTATTGTAAAGTGGATCTTTAGTAACTTACATAATTAGTGAATGTTTAATTGTGAAGAAATGGGAAATATTACAAGTGGTTTAATGTGCTGAGATGAAGCTGTTAATTCAATGCAATATTAATAAATGTCGATCAACAAAATGATCAGCTTCAAGGACCATTTCTAAAAATGGTACTGAAATTATGGGGATTTTCTGATTCTGAGAGTGATAAATTCGCATGTAAGTAAATTTGTTGTAATTATAATTTTTTCCACACTTTTAGCTTACCGAATGAATTTTGAAAAAGTTTTGCAAGTTTTTTGAATGTAACAGCTATTAAACAAATTGTTTTTTAGTTTATTTCCGTCGGAAGGAAAAGTAAGAAGCGATAAAAAGAAATGGAAATGCAAACTAGTTGCTCCTAATAATAATAATTAATAATTAATAATAATTAATAGTAACTACGAAGGTAAAAAAATAATTTTGATTTTCTTTTACACATTTACTGTTATTTATCTATCTTATAACAAATTTTACTTTTTAGCGGTTGTAGAGTTCTTTGTAAGAATTTAATAAAACACAAACGTGACTGAAGTACGCGGATTTGGGGAAAGGGAATCTGCATAAAGTGGAATGGTCATTATTGAAGCATTCAAACTGGTCTATATTGGTAAATTTTTGTAATAATATATCCATGGTACAATGTAAGCATTTTGTTTATTTGTTTTTAGATTGATGTAGATTTTGACCAATTATTTCTTGAAAGATAAACAATTTATTTGTATGGCGGCCAAAATTCATTGAGAAGGCTAATGACTTCGACGAACTTTCATTTCATATACGTACATCTGTTACCAAATGATAATGTGGTTCTTAAACTGAAAATGTATTTTTAAACAGGATGTGATGTGATGTTAAATTTTCACCTCCTAATAAAAATATGTATGAGAAATAAATTTATATTCTAAAATTCCTTCAATTCAATTCAATTGTACAATTCATAAAAATTAGAAAAAAAAATTGTATTTACAAGTACTTATTATAAGAAGGCCATCTTCAATCCTTAAATATAAAAACACATTAATTAAAAATATTCTTAAGTAATTAAATAAAAGTTTGAAGAGCTTTTACAGTTGATGAGGTAAGTTGTAGTAGTTTTTTAAGTTCTTGATTAAAGTGAAAAATTCATAATCATATCTGAAGAAGTCAATTATAATTAGGAAATATCAAAATAGACTGTAGGAGAAGACATTGCCATTTATTTATTAAAAAACTTATGAATAAAATAGCGAAGCTCATACTTGAGATAGCGTTTCTTGCTGTTTGCTATTTGAAGGGTTGATTCCAATTTCGGACGATACACCATGGAACAGTCAACACGATCAAGTGATTGATGCAACACGACCAATTTAACACCTGGAATAATAAAAGAATGCTATGTGTAAACCGAACGATATATGTTGACGTTTTTAAGGGTACAAAAATATTGAGGGTTTACTTTGAGCATCACATTACAAGGAAAAATTTGTATCTTTGATTTCTTTTAAAATGAAGGATGAAAATTTAAAAACTTGAGACACAGTTTTGAGATTCCTTTGTGGTAGGCAAAGAAACTTCAAAAGTATTAACTTTTGATTAGTTCTTGCGGCTTGGAAATGGAAAAAGTTGTTTTTGTGGCGTTACGTGCCTATCGGTGCGTGTGAGGCTTTACTATTTAAACAGTTCAAACAATTCAGGTGAAATGTTGCACAGATATCCAATATCGGCTCAAGCAAACAAATTTGAAATAATTCAAAGACTTGCGATTGGAAGCTCTTTAATTACCTGCAAACGCGACGAATAAAGCCCTTATCCGGAAGTTATTCTCGCAAGTCGACGAATACTTTCCTAGTTTACGTGCATATTGTTGCATTGTTTCGAGCAGAATTACGACCATTTAAAGTAATGCCATTTTGCGCGCAAGCGACGATTTGGTAGACTGCATACAATTTACTAGCCTTCAGGGAACAAGTTGTGTATCAATAATACACGGAAATCTACTCAAACTACTTGCAAAATTACTTGATGAAGCTGTTAGCTTAAACGATATTACCTAATCACTAACTGCGAAACAAAATTTAATCAGTCGTTAAAACTAACGCCCAAATAAATCAGTGGTTTCCTTTATATCAGTTTGACCGTAAAATAGTTTTTATGACTGTTTAGAACCGAAATTAGCATACAGATGAGATTATTGACAATAACTGTTCGATTTGTACAGAAATTGATTACTCGGTGGGGATATAAAATCGAGTTCCAAACAGGTGTTCGAAGAAAGTGAGGATTAAAACTGCAATCTTTGGAAACGCTTTCAATCGATTCGACACACTAAACAAACTTATGCAATCGCTCCTTTTTTGCGCGTTTTTTTGCCAGCGTTTGCTTTCGTCCCGAATTAAAGTGATTTATCATCCGCGAGGATAAAAGCAATTAATACGGCATCTATTTTAGATAATTTGTCAGTACCTTTCTTTTCGCGGGATATAAAGGACATAATAGGCGAATCTCACAATTCAACTCATAAAAGAATAACAACAGCTGTTAACTTCACAGCAAGCGATCCGTTTGTAATTAATTTCGACTAGCCGGTTACAGTTGATGAGCAGACATTATTAATCCACTTTTGACCAAAGCACTAAGCGAGACGGCCATTTCACATAATGACCCCATACTAACATACAAATCGTTATTTGGACAATGCCCGCTGTCATATTAAATAGTCGCTATTATTAAATTATTCTGTTGAATCATTCTTTGCATACAATTATATTACGTTCGCTATTTCAGCTTTATTAAGACGTGTGCCTCACCCCGGACTTGAGAAGCACCGCTATTGCCACCACTGAATCCTGGGTGATTTTTTTTTAAATTGTATCCAAGTGAAAGTTCCTTTCTGGAAAGAAAATAAAAACTTGCGGCTTTCCGGCACCATTGGGGCTTGCAAAAATAAAATGTCAACAATAACTTTGGCTCTATGTGGATTTCGAACAAAAAATTGGGAACTTTGATCGCCTGGGAATTTTATTTAATCGCACTTGTTCGTAACTGTGAAGACAAATCGTGGACTGTTTGAAGGAGATTAGATTAGATAGTTGAGGTTATTGACATTTTTCAGTTTCTCTCCAATCTGAGTTTTTTTTTTAAGGAATAGCAGGCAATTTTGTATCGTAAGCCCATGTGGTGGAGTTTTATGTTGTCATTAATTACAATTAAAATTTTTTATTCGAGTTCTTAATGTCGGTATTTTTATTGGTTCATTCGTCAATATCAAACGACGCAATATTTTATTGAAAATTGGACAGTAAAAAATTAAAATTTATAAATCTGAATAACTGTGCAACAAGGTAAGGACAGTTATATTTTAGTTTACCAGAAAATCAAAAAGTTGCGTTCAAGAAAACTCGAGGAAAACTTTGTGATATTGAAGAATCAGTTATTCAATCCTCGTAAGCTGGTTGAGAAGCGAGTGAATGAAGAAAAAAAAGAGCTCCACATTCAATACTGAGAATGAAGAAAAAATCGTTCTAAAAAAGTTTATAAGTTTGACAGCTTTTATTGATTTACAAAAGTTAACATTTCAATTCAATATAACATGCAAATCTCAACACAAAAAAAATGCATGGTTTTATCCAAGATACCCACAAGATGCAAACTACAAACAGAACAATCAATAATTGAACAAGTAATGAACTTTAAGTACCTAGGAGTTGAAACCACAAGTCATCGAGACCTCATTGGAGAAATACAAACCCAGAACACAAAAGCACTCCAAGTGACAGGTTGTTTAAGAGATACGGTGTGGAGAAATAAATATACAGACGGAAAAGTTGAAACCTATAAGGCACTGGTGAAACCAATACACCCACGAAAGAAACCAAGGCAGAAACGAAGAGAGCAAAACAGAAAATAATGAAGGTGTCAAGATCCATAATCAATGTGACCAACGCAGATAGACAAACGAGCAAATCTTATATTGAAGATGTGATTCAATGGCCAAAAACAAAATTAAGAAAATAAAAGGGGTGCAACGGATGGACGAGGAATGAACGATCTAGAGGGAAAAAATACCCGAACGACCATCAATGAGGTTGGGCCTTTTTCACCTTCCCAATGGGACAGACGACAAAGAGAGATTACCTCTAGTCGAAGGTAAAAGAGAGTGGAGCAGGTCGATGAAATGAACTGGGCATTGATCTAGTTAGAAGAACGTTTGCTACAATACTGGTTGATACAAATCAAACAGTTAACAGATAGCACTTTTGGCCACGTTAGTAGATAGGCAATGGGGTTTCTGGGTACTTTTGATATCAAATTGATATCTGTTTAATCGATCAGTGATTCATGTGAAATTAGGTTTATGAGGTCATTAACCTAATGAGTAATTAGTTTTATGACTAATTATTGACCCCTATGACGTCACCAGATATGAGTCATTAAGCTAATTACTCATTAGGTTAATGACCTCATAAACCTAATTACACATGAATCACTGATCGATTAAACTGATATCAATTTGATATCAAAACTACCCAGAAACCCCATTGCCTATCTACTCACGTTAAGTAAATTTTTAAATGAAAAAATTGATAAATGATACTAATAACTTCTAACTACATTACAACATTTATATCTTGGTTCTTTGATATGTATTTACAAGTAAAGTGGCTAAAAATGATGTCTCCACCCTACAAACTTTGCCTCTACTTCTTCGAAGAGCTTCTCATTCAGTTATTGTAAAACGGTTACTTTGTTAATATAATGTTATTATTGAAAAGTAGCACTTTTCCAAACGCTTATAGGAGAAAGTTATTGTTTTGTGCCATTTGCACAGAACAATGAAATTGCTATATTTTCTCTGCCTAATTTTTGCCTGGAGGTGACACTGTAAATTATGACGCTCCCATTCGCGACACTGCGTGCAACCAAAAGTTGTGTTTGTAAATAAAACTTTTTAAATTACAAACGCAAGAAAAAAACATACGGACGTTGTCATACCAGTTCTCGTAATCTACAACATCTTAATGGCTTTATTAAATATTAAATATAAGAATGACATCATGACCATCCGTTAAATTTTTAACGAGCGGGATTGGAATTTTACAAATAGTGTATTGAACTAGTCGGAGCATTTACACGATCTTGATCAGAGATAACATTTAAATACGCGCAATGACAATGGCTGAAATAATATAAAAGATTTATACAAGTCGCTCTTTATAATCGAACCGTACGCCTAACGCAGATAGAGCTGTATTCACAAGAGACGAATATACAGATAGGGAAACTGGAAGGATAGGGTCGTCCCACCTCATATATAACAACACCTTCGGCACCGATCTATAAATTGTAGCCCAAACTATTTCTATACTGATCCAATATCCAGTTAATTAAAACTGGCTTCAGAGATATTGTCATGAATTCGAGAGCTAGCCAACCATGGAAAAGTTGATGCTTGATCGGTTACTTTTTTTGTACTCCAGATCACAAAGATTCGGTTTGTATTTGAATTAGTGGGAAAATGGAAAAAAATTCTTTTCTCATTAATTACAACACGGGCATCATTTTCAACTAGGCGCAGGGCCGTATTTAAGAAAATTACGGCGTCGTGATAAATTTTCTTCGACGTGGATGACATCCACTCCAAAATTACACGGCGGCGCAAGCTAGATAATTTCAGATTTATCGATCAATTCCTAATAGTTTGATGGGGGATCGACCCTCGCACTCAAACCTATTATTTTTTTCTCGGAGGTAATAGCTACGGTGCGATTAAGACAGTTCTCGTTCGATTAGATTTTTTTCAGGTACAGTAGAATCCGGTTATAACGAACCTCAAGGAACCGTCAAAATCGGTTCGTTATATCCGAGGTTCGTTATAAGCGTTATTGAAAGAATAAATGCAAGAATGTTTTATGAGACCTTCATTGTCTAATATAAATATGCACATTTATAAAACCATTAAGAATATAAGGACTAAACTTAAGTGAAACAAAGCAAAATGCAACAAGTAATTTTATTTGAAATTTTTTTTTATTTTCGGCTGAAGTATAAATTGTTCACACACGTTTCAACGTCACTAAAATTTTCAATAATTGAGTTCGGCGCACCGTAAAACTGTAAAAAATCACGAATGTTGTTAATACTTCTCACAGCTTCCTGTGTAAATAAAATCTGTAATGCTGGTGCTTCCGGCTCATCCTCATTGACTTCTTTTTGGCCACATTTGTCTATCACAAATACCCAAATATTCTGTTGTAACTAATAAATTGTCTACATTAATAGTCATTGATGTTTAAGTTTTCGAAAAAATTTTAATTTTCTAAGTGAAGGGCTCTATGTAAGAAGTATCTAAGTCACTTCTCATATTCTGCGATATTTGAGATTTATATTTCTGTTTGATCTAGAAATCACATTATTTTGATTTTGACTAATCCTTTTTCACTAAAGAAGACTAACTTTAGTAAAAAAAAGATGATTCAAGGTCAAAACAATGTGATTTACATGTCACATTGAAACATCAAATCTCAAATAGCACAGAATATGAAAAGTGACTTGGGTACTACTTGCATAGAGCCCTTCCATTGCTGAAATTCACGTTCCCTTTGTTTCTATTTTTGTAACCACTCATTTAATGGTAAGTCATCATCAGATTCAAAGGTTATTACGCGTTATATACAATGGAAAGTTCGTTATAGACGATTCGAATTTTATTAATTTCAGCTTTTTCAGGCTCGCTATATCCGATAGTTCGCTATATCCGAGTTCGTTATAACCGACTAATTTTTACATTGTTGCATAGGGGAAAATGTCGGGACTTGGAATAAAGTTCGTTATAACCGGTGGTTCGTTATAACCGAAGCCGTTATAACCGGATTCTACTGTATTTACAAAAATTCGAGGCCTTAGAATAAGTAATGGGATTCAGAAGCGTAGGAGTTAATATATTGCACAATGGAATAACAGGATGCTGAGAACCCAAGAATTCATATTAATTTTGTGCAAAACAATTTTTATCATAAATACATCTGTAATGGAAGAAAACGGAATGCTCAATTTTCTTTTGGTGAAGTTGTTTAACTGTCACGTAAGCACTGATCGGACCATCGAATTTTTATCCTTACGTGCGCATTTGTGGTCCAGTGACTTTGCATCTGCGTTTTTGTTTAAGACTAAAAATTGGTTGTAATGAACTTGCGTCATTTGCAGGCGATGGAATTTAAATGTTTTTGCCGGGCGGATTTTAATCAACCGAGTCGAAGCTGTCGGATCAATTTCTGGAATTATTTGGCCAAACAAACGGAAAAGTTTAATTGGTACGAACATGAAATTTACAAGAGTCAGTTGTGATATCAGTTGAATCTGTCGTTGGAGCAAAAATAATTAAGTGGAAAAAATCGGTTTTGGTCAATTGCTTTTTCTTTGGTTTATGAATAATTACCAGGGGTGTTCATAAAATCGAATTGTTCATAAAATCGGAAATAAAATGAAACATACATAATTACATATTTTATCTACAATCATGACGTAATACGTTCATTTCATATGCTAGCCATGGATACATAACAAGGCACCTTATCCACAGGTCACGCCCCTTCAGTTTCATTTTCATTAATAGACGGAGCGTATTGTTGGTTGCCTATTTATTTTCATTAATGAACGGAGAGTAATGTTGGTTGCCTATGCGCACGGTAGAATGATTAGTTTTGGTACCTTAGTTTTTACGAGGCTACCTAAACAAATGTCTCGGGTTCAATTCTGGGCGACAGTAACACCGTATTAAAATCAGAACCATGTCTCCTCGCGAGGGAATGGTAAAACACCGAGGTATTCTGCCTAATCTCTTCTTCTTCTTCCTTCTTCTATTACTGAGGGAATATTTGCACTTAACAGTTACGGGACGGAACAATTATCGGACGGTGCCAATGCACGACGCCCTTGCGGGAAAAAGAAAATTAGGAACGAGTAAAACACTATTATCCATTAGGGAGACCTCGGCTATCGCGAGAATCGGAGAAGTGTCACAACTTGAGGCTGGTTAAGTCGTCACTTTCAAAATATAATATAAGGAAATGAAAAACACGTTCGTATTTTTCTTGCTAACTGACAGATCCCATAACAACTGAAAGCAAAGGTTTCTCGATGAAAATCACGTTTTGGTTTCGGTTTAATTTCGGTGTCAATTTTGCTTCGGAACTTATCAGCATTTCAAAGTTTTATCGAATAAAATTTTGATTGTAGATAAACAGCTGTATTTTTCTCGCACATAATGGCTATTATGAACTCAGATGTTTGTAAATACTCGTCTTTGACTCGTATTTACAAACTTTCATCTTCGTTAATAATAGCCTACATTATGTGCTCGTTAAATAATATACTATTATTGATAAGGAACGGTCGCTACATTATATTCAAACATTGCGTTAGTTACTTTTAGACTTTTTTGGCAACCAAAAATTTCTGCAAGGCTTTCTCTCTACATTTTCTCAATACTAATAAGTCATCAATCTTAAAAATATTTTTATCGCTCCAAAGAATAACCTTATTAAAGGTATTTACAGCCTCTGATGAACTTGTTTCAGTGTTTGGAGTAACAATTTCATCTTCACTTATATCATCATCACCAGGTCTTGATTCCACTTTTAAATATCCTCTTTTGTATATTCAGACTGACTATCCACCTCTTTTAATAAGTTTGTGCCTTCGTTTAGATTTTCTGTTCAAAATGTTTTGCCAGCACTCCTTCATTGTGTCAACTTGAAGCTTATTCCATGCCAAATAGTAATAGCCGAAAAAATATTGTATATACACCAAGATAAAAGTGTAATTATAACATTCGGTCGTTACATCCTTCGGTGCTGCGCGCCTCAAGATCTAAACGCAGCCCTCAGGTAACAAAAAGGTAGAAAGGTTTCTGATTAAGGTCAGGTAAAGGAATAATAACGCAAATGTGGCTCCATAAAAAATTGGGAATATAATAAATTGATAAAAAAAAATGTTCCAATCTAATGAATGATTTTTATTTAAAGCCCGACACAAAGAATACCAGTCGAAGACGTTACCAGGCGATTATGTGGAAATTCAACAACCGGACAATAATAACAACATTGATAAGGCCGATACCAAAAGAGCAGTCAATACCCACATCTCATTCAATTTAATTACGGAAGTAGCGATGGAACAATCGTCCATTTGTTGGTTCTTCTAACGTCAAAGTATTTCAATTACATGAATGTACACTTTGATGGCCGTTAATTTCCTTGCATGTAAATGCCACAAGGGGACTAATTAACGCGACCATTCGATGAAATTAAACCGAAACTTTCCAAGCGGCAAAAAAGAATGCGGAACAACTTTTTATCAGATCAAGAATTTTTTCGCTATCATTTTTCATTCGCCGCATTAAACAATATCCAATGCCGATTGTAAACAATTTATCATTGTTTATGATAATTAGTGACATTGCGGCGGTTATAATTGGTAGGTGGCTACCGTTCGTTGCAGGCTATGAAGAATGTTAAAACGCAATAAGTCGGTGTTGTTGCAGTCTTAAATTGGCGGCAAATGAATTGGATTGCTTTTGAAAAATCTCAAGTTACACGTTAATAACATTTAAATATAAGAAGTGTTGAAAAACACCTGCAGATTTATTTATATCCGCAAGAATTTTAAGTGATTTTGTCGCCAGCTTTTGAATTGAATAAATAAAAATGTCTCCCATAATTCATTCAAATGTATGAATCCCAAAAAGCGATTGGTGGCCATCAATAACGATGGAACAATTCGATGAGCTTTCGTTGTGTGAAAAAGTAGGCCATCGAGCGGCAAAGGTAAAATCCATACCGCATGATTTTTCACCGGCGGCCGAAAGCGAGCGCGAAAGTGGCAACATTGCCGGCATATGTAGCAGAAAAACGAGATCGGATGTTATGTATTTGGTTGAATAGCAAGAATTTCAATTTGAACTAAAAGTTGTCGACGCGGCGTTGGGACAAACACGTCCGCGGCCAAAAAAAGTGATTTAAACCACTTTGTTTTAAGTTCTCGGTTCAATGGAGGGTACAGCTCATTTCCGATTAAAACAATTTTAATGGCTTACGCGCATTATCGCCTATCAATGCATTCGGATTTATGATAAAATCGCCGCTAATGCGAACACCTGTGTTATTTCGCCTGTTCCGCCGGTTACGGTTGCAATTTAATACAATCAACACGTACGGAACCTGCGAAATAACTCAATTCGACGAATCGAAACGATTTTTCTCCTTTTTTTAAGGGGATTCTTACATTTTGGAGCTGGCTCGGTTTTTAATTTTAGTTTTAATTTGTCTATATTTTACTTCGCGTATGGTGATTTTTATACAAAATAAAGTTGAATAGGTAACCGATTTGTTACTCATATTGATTTAGCTACGAGGGGTACTACATTTGTAGTGGCCAACTATAACTGTCTAAGGCTGAGTTTTTATGGTTTATGTTTACTGATTACCAACTGCAATAATATAAACGAACACAGAGTCGATACAATAATTTATTTACTTAATCAAAACATATTAATTCCTTCATAAAATATTTTAATAAAAACAATTATTTCGACAATTCTTAATTTCTACAAATTGTCTATTTATCCATCAAAAGATTAGAAATAATTAACAATCTTGTTGCAGGAATCAAAGTTAAATAAATAAATATGTAAAATACCGTGGTGAATAATATCAAGAAAAAATGATTATCAGCATAATTATTGCAAGGGATTACAATTTTTATAGTCTCACTTTTGACCTATCCTTTCAAAATCATGGCAAAAAAATAAAAGTTGCTATTTCAAAAAAAAAAACAACAAAACAATACACCTATCCCCCGATTTACACGGAAGATTGGTTCCTTAGAAAACCGTGTAAAACGGAATTTTAGATTTTTTTAGGCAAAACCGTGCAAATCGAAAACAACTTAAAATGTGCATAATTCAGTCATTTATTTAACGTAATTTTGTTTAATAAGATATTTTGAAAAATTAAAATAACAGTTCATCCATAAAATAACAAATATACAGTGCGAACGAAGTCAAATGGAATAAAAAATCCCGTTTATGACATGATATCCTGGAAAGTACCTAGACGTCAAATTTTTGGAAGTTGAAGGAAGAGGCTGCAAGATCTCTGAATCAGATGTAATCGCTAACTCATTTTCAAGGTCGCTGCTTTTAATGAAAATTGAAGTATTATTCTGCGCTTTTTGTTTCAAAAATCTGCGATTTTACAAAATCTGTAATTTTACTACTATAAAACGCAGTTGTACATATTAGGTATGTTCAAGTACAGAGGAATTTTCAAATATTTGTTGTTTAACGTGCTTTTATTGTGTCTTACCTCCTCTTCGCCAATAATCTCTTACTTTTCCTATGATCAGATAAACTCAATTTTCGTTTATTTCCCATTTTTCTAACACTCAATGCACAATAAGTAAATCACTACAATTCAGTCAGCGTCAGGACTTTCACTTTGAACGATATGAACACTTATGTTCCCCAACCCCGTAGGGTCGTAGGTCAAGAAATACTAATATGTACTAATAAATAAACGTAAAACACAACCCCGTCTTAAATAAATATTTTTGGTTTATACAACTTCAAAACAAATTTATTGGTCTTAAAAATGTGAAACTTTGATATTAAAAGCAGACTCTTTTTATTACGACTGACTGCAAAAGATTAAAACGATGCACAAATTTGGACCAGTGTAAGACTTTTGCTAAACATTCAAATTTTCTGAAAGGGATAAGAAAAAAATAAATACTCGATAACCAACACGGTCGATTCGCAAGACAGAATCACATATACAAGGATAGAGTTACATATTACTCACATTTCTCGGTTACTATTCGCTTTCCAAGAAAGTTTTGCCTAGAAATTATGGCAGTTATAGCGAACCAAAAAATTTCAAATTTTAGCAACGTATTATGGGCATGTTGAAGAAAGGTTCGTTCGAAATCCTGTCTTTTTCTGATTTTTTTAAGAAAGACCCAAGGGCGTGCAGAAAATTCTGAATGTCACGTACCCTCAAACTAAACTAGTTTTATCACAATATATTTTTTTTAGAAAAATTTATTTGTTATTTAAGCCATATTTTTCAGCGAAGAACCGTTCAATTAATGCTTCATTTCTCTCTGCGAGAATCGCCTTAATACAATCAACACGTACGGAATCTGCGAAATAACTCAATTCGACGAATCGAAACGCTTTTTCTCCTTTTTTTAAAGCGGCCAAGTTTGAACGTTACGCAACGATTTAATCACACTTTTCAACACTAACCGGTCAAGATGGATGCGTGAATTAAAACGCAAGATTTGAATTGAAAGATAATATTCAAATTCCTCTTCACACAAAATTCTTCTATTGAAAAACTAAACATATTTCGGTGATTACATCTTTAATGCGGTGATTTACGACGGTCTCACAAGTTTCCGCTGTTACATACAATTCTTCTTCGAACGTCTTTATAATCATATAAGGCAGTCGCATTGAATTTGCGAAGAATGGCGCGCGTCCAATTATCATTAAAATATTTATTGATGATGCACTCATTACAGGAAGTTATGTATTGAAGGGAAGAATATAGAACGTCGGCCCGTTACCCATTGCTGATGGCAGCATCGTTTTTCCATTAGTTACGTACAATTGCACGAATTTAAAGACAGCTCATTATAAAAAAATTTGCGTAGATCTTCGCCGGCCAATTTTGTAATCAGTTTTTACCATTCCGCCAGTAATTCGTTGAAGGATGCGATTTAAGTTTAAAAGGCTCAATATTATTATGAGGGACAGAAGTTAGTCATTTAGTCTGTCACACCTTTCCAAATTAAATTATTAAAGGAGAAAAAAAAACCTAACCTAACCTATCTTAACCTGACCAAACTGGGTTTATCTTTTCGTGTTTCTCTTTCGCGGATATATATTAGAATTTTTACACTGTTGAGGTTATGTTGTGATTATTTACCTGTTCTAAATAAACAATTGCACTGTTAAAAAAGAAAAAAAAAATACCTGAGCACACTTTATGAAAATGTGCACTGCAATTTGCATAGTTTTACCAAGGAAAATCGACTCTTAAGATTCAACCTTTGGTGTAATCATTTGAAAACAAAAATTTTTACCTGAGGACACTTTATGAAAATGTGGATTCTAACATAAGTCAAAAAAAAAAAAATTGACCTGATGAAAATGTGCACTGCAATTTGCATGGTTTTACCTAGGAAAACCGACTCTTAAGATTCAACCTTTGGTGTAATCATTTGAAAACAAAAAAATTTAACCTAAGGACACTTTATGAAAATGTCGATTCTAACATAAGTCGAAAAAAAAAAGAAAAAAAAATTGACCTGAGCACATTTTATGAATATGTGCACTGCAATTTGCATGGTTTTACCTAGGAAAACCGACTCTTAAGATTCAACCTTTGGTGTAATCATTTGAAAACAAAAAAATTTAACCTAAGGACACTTTATGAAAATGTCGATTCTAACATAAGTCGAAAAAAAAAATTAAAAAAAATTGACCTGAGCACATTTTATGAATATGTGCACTGCAATTTGCATGGTTTTACCTAGGAAAACCGATTTTTAAGATTCAATCCTTGGTGTAATCATTTGAAAAAAAAAATTTTACCTGAGGACATTTTATGAAAATGTGGATTCTAAGATAAGTCGAAAAAAAAAGAAAAAAAAATTGACCTGAGCACACTTTATGAAAATGTGCACTGCAATTTGCATGGTTTTACCTAGGAAAACCGACTCTTAAGATTCAATCCTTGGTGTAATCATTTGAAAAAAAAAATTTTACCTGAGGACATTTTATGAAAATGTGGATTCTAACAAAAGTCGAAAAAAAAAGAAAAAAAAATTGACCTGAGCACACTTTATGAAAATGTGCACTGCAATTTGCATGGTTTTACCTAGGAAAACCGACTTTTAAGATTCAGCGCTTGTTGTAATCATTTGAAAACAAGAAAATGGAAAAAAAATTACTTTAGCACACTTTATGAAAATGTGGATCCTAACATTAATACATAATTAATAATAATATTACAACAAAAACTAAGTACGAACATTTAGATTGGATAATTTTATGCCTAGAAACTAGTCTAATTCAAAATATGAATAATTCAAAATTACTGTTGTTACAAGCATACATTGTAACTTAACTGCAAACCGTTGTTATGAAATAATAAATATCTCTTAATTAATTTAAAAAAATGCATTTAAAATATACCATTTCTTAAAAAAACATTTCTCGCAATAGAATGATAAAGAGTAAATTTTCTTTAAGATGCGAGAAAAATGTTAGATCGAACTTCTAAACTATTAGTAATAGAATTTTTTTTATTCGCAATTCTGCAAAATATATTTTTATAACATATTTCATGCTTCCTTATCTTTCATTTATTGTCAAAAAGCCAAATTTTAGATTTTGGAATATTTCATCGTTTTGACCCAGATGCCGTCGTTAAAGCTGGTAAATTTTGTTTTCCACTATTGTAAGTCGTCACAAGAGCCTCAACCAGTGAGACAGAATGACTCCCAAAAGCACTGTAGTTAGACAGAATTGCAAAAAGATAAGTCAGTGGCTGTGAGGTGTTTTTACCGAGTTGAAAGGAGTAAAACATGTACGATATTACAAACGACAGACTAAAGTAGTGAGGCCATGTAATACGGAGAGATCTGAACAGACTAATTAGACAAATATTTGACGCGAAAGAAATGGGAAAAAGAAAAGAGACAGACCAAGAAGACGTGGAAGGAAGAGTTGAGTGTCGAAAGCATCCTTCTTCACACTTCTCTCCACCTTCTTCAATTTTTTGTTTTTAAACTTAGTTCTGTCCTATTTTTGTTACTTCTTATCAAACTTATTGCTGCATAGCTAATGGCAAAAACTAAATCCTAATTTCGGCTTGTGTCGAATTATTGTCAAGTCTTGTGAGACTGTCCAGACCATTCGAACGTAACGATGAGTTAAGTTTAGCGATGCATGTTGTTCTGGTGAGTGATTCCCGATGAAGTTTTTAGAAGTAATTAGTGGATTCAAATTCTTCGCTTTATTGATTTTTTACTCCTTCCGAAAACATTGGTTGGGTTCGAACAACTAACCAAACACCTGCCGAATCGGAAAAAATTAATTTAATGTTTTGTGGAGCAAATTTCCGAAGAGGTAATTTGATTTTTGCGTTGGTTCTTGCCGCAAAATCGGCCGGCCGGTGATTATCTTCGGTCTGGGAGTTCGAATAAAAATAGCAAAACTTGCGGACTCCGAAAAATGGGTTAAGATGAAATTAATCTTCTAACGCACACAATCATTAATAACGAAAAAAGCAAATTACGGACGCAACCTACCACAAGAAGGCCGATTTTTTTGCCAAGCTGTTCCTACCACGCCGCATATTCCGAATGGATCGTTTGTTATCGGACGAAAAGCGCAGAAAAAATGACCTCCAAACGTGGAAGCTCGCATCCCGGGCATTTCTCGGAAACGCACCGGCTGATAATAAGACGCAATAAAAAAGAAAATAAAATGTGATGTTAACCGCGGAAAACCGCTTGACGTATGATCGATATCTTCACTCTTCGATTTAATTAGAAGTAATTAGTCAAAATTTATTAAAATAGAGTTGCCGCATTTTTTTCGCAAATCTCACTTGAGATATTAATCCCGCGAAGATTAATTAAAAAACGTACACAAAATTGATTCGCCCGGAATAATTTATGACCGCTCCTTTGAATTTTTTTCGCAAAACTACAATAAAATGATATATGGACCTCTCACGGCTGTAATTAGTGATAAATAAACAAACAGTTTAGTGACGTAATTTTAAAAGCGTTCCACTTTTTCAAACCCACATTAATGTGATAAGAAACGGAATCGATCAATGAGTGCTCCATTACCGGAGTAGTTTTTGTTATTGGCTGTCTTATGGTCGGTAATTGGAATAACGAATTTACCACCCACAGTCCCCTTTTAAAAATGGAAGGCACGTTTTAGGCTTTCTGGATTATTACCGACTTGAGAAACGTTTGTTCGATTTTATTAAAGTCACCAGAGGCCGCATTAGGCCCAAATCGGCCTATTTAACTTGGTTGATTGGGGCTCGGTAAATAAAATATGTTGTATTTTCGCAGTCGAGTGGGTGGTTCACTGATTTATTAGCAAATTTGTAAATATTCGCCGGACACACTTTTATATGACACTCTCAAATTTATGGCCTGGAAAAAACTTAAAACTTCTTGTTTTGTGCCGATCCTTAAAAGTAATGCACATAATGACTAATTTGTACGCCTTACGTGGTTCCACATACAAAGGTATTAATTTAAGATTTAATTAAAAATTAATACCTCAGTTCTCGGCGAATAAATCAATTGTAAAATGTGAATACTGCTATTGCGTGAGAAATACTACTTAAGAAATAAAAGAAATGGTGTGGGCACCTTCTGAGGAGCCGCATATGTTGTTCCGACTAACGAAGTGATGTACTCATTTATCATTACGCGAAGAAATATTTTAAATTACTTCCAAAGTACGCGTACAATCATTTAAAGACAGAAAAACCTGGTGGCTAATGAACGACTCCGTTTCAAATGATTCCAAAACAGGTAATATTTATAATTAGAAGCTAATCAGCCACGCCGCTTAGAAAATCGTGGCTTCACTACAGTCGAACTTCGAACCACCTTCATATCTTAATTCAGTGCGCTTCTCTCTATTAACACTGGATCAGTAAAGTTAGAATTGTTTTTGCGCTGGGTCTAGCTGGGCGGATACATTTGTACGGAATGTTGTAAATTGCTTCATGACCTTCTGCAAAGGATTGTTTACTGACAATAGATAAATTACTTTAGAATTTCTTACAAATTTAGTTGAAAAACGTTACACCAAACTCGACTTGCAGTAAGACAATGCATATTACTGTGTGCATTTTCTGTATTTTTATTGTAAAGTGATTTTTTAGTAACTTACATAATTAGTGAATGTTTAATTGTAAAGAAATGGGAAATATTACAAGTGGTTTAATGTGCTGAGATGAAGCTGTTAATTCAATGCAATTTTTTTTTTTTTTTTTAAGAGGAGGTAACCTGTGTGACTACTAACTTCCTCCCCCATACGTCTTCCTCACCACGGGAACCACATTAACATTACGTCAAGTATTACTTCGAGATGAGTGACTGTTTAGTTCCATTTACATCTTATCATTAGATCACATCTTTTGGTAACCTTTCACTCACACTTTTTCACCTTTCGTTTTCTTTCCCTTTTACCTATCATTCTCACTCTCTATCACCCTCTCCCTCTATCATCAAAAATTGCCTCTTATAGTTTGCTTTCACACACACTTTTACTCATTTCATCTTCTTCCTCCTTTACCTATCATTCACACTCTCTATCACTCTCTTCCTCTTTGATCATCTTAGATTGAATTGTGATGAAGGCATCCCTTGACTCCCCTTGGTAATGGACCCTCTGGCTGTCAAGGCTTCACATGAACTTGCATCTTTAATTGTGATCAATGCAATATTAATAAATGCCCATCAACAAAATGATCAGCTTCAAAGAGCATTTCTAAAAATGGTACTGAAATTATGGGGATTTTCTGATTCTGTGTGTGATAAATTCGCATGTAAGTAAATTTGTTGTAATTATAATTTCTCCCACACTTTAAGCTTACCGAATGGATTTTGTAAAAGTTCTACAAGTTTTTTCAATGTAACAGCTATTAAACAAATTGTTTTTTAGTTTATTTCCGTCGGAACGAAAAGTAAGAAGAGATAAAAAGAAACAAGCATGCAAACCAGTTGCTTCTATAACAGAATTAATAGTAACGACAAAGGTAAAGAAATAATTTTGATTTTCTTTTATACATTTAGTGTTATTTATCTATCTTATAACAAATTTTACTTTTTATGGGATGTAGAGCTCTTTGTAAGGATTTAACAAAACACAAGTGTGACTGAAGTACGCGGATTGGTGGAAAAGAAATCTGCATAAAGTGGAATGATCATTATTGAAGCATTCAAACTGGTCTATTGGTAAATTTTTATAATAATATATCCATGGTACAATGTAAGCATTTTGTTTCTTTGTTTTTAGATTGATGTAGATTTTGGACAATTATTTCTTTAGAGAAAAACAATTTATTTGTGTGGCGGCCAAAATTCATTGAGAAGGCTAATGACTTCGACGAATTTCCATTTCATGTACGTACATCTGTTACCAAATGATAATGTGGTTCTTAAACTGAAAATGTATTTTTAAACAGGATGTGATGTGATGTTAAATTTTCACCTACTAATAAAAATATGTATGAGAAATAACTTTATATTCTAAAATTCCTTCAATTCAAGCATTCCACTCTACAATTCATAAAATTTAGAAAAAATTTGTTGTATTTAGAAGTGCTTATTTAATATAATAAGAAGGCTATCTTGAATTCTTAAATAGGAAAACACATTAATTAAGAACATTCTTAAGTAATTAAATAAAAGTTCTTGAAATTAGAGCGACCCTTTCTTGAACTTATCACGAAGAATCAACGTTCTTGAAATTGAGAATGTCCCGTTCTTAAATTTGACAACAGGAATAAACATTCTTGAAACTCAAAAATGACCAATTTTTGGTCCAAAATTGAGAACGCGCATTTTTAAATTGAAGCCAGAATTTTCTTACCTATAAGAATTTTTTTTCTGAGTGCAGGCAGTTATTTGAGCAAAAAGATGAAATACCAAATATTAAGTTTTTTCCACTTGTAATTTTTGTCATTTAATTTTTTCTCTCTTCTTATGTTTGCCTTTTTTTTTATTTGCATTGTTTCCTTGTCTTAATTCCTTAGTTGAAAGTGAAATTGTTAAAATGAATGGTTGAAATTGAAAGAAAATATTTTATTCCAATTTTAGCTAAGTTTTAAAAAGTGATGCGTTAATTTGTTTCGCCAGTGTACAAATGGAGAAATATGCAATTCTTCAATTTTATAAAGCGTTTGAATTGAATGAAACATTGAAAAATGACATAAAAAATTATTTTTAATAAGGTTTGATATGTTTTATCAACAAGTAAACTGGAAAAACATAATAATTCATAGGCTATCAATAGGTTGCGGTTTATGGCGCAAACATGACAACAGATCGCCGTTGTGTATGCACTTTGATTAATTAATCAACCTAATTATTGAAACCGATTAATTAACAAGTTTGTTTACGTCCGCATTGTAAAAAGTGCGACCAATAACGCGCTCAAAAATAATTAAATTATAAGTTAATTTGTCGGTTTTGTTCGGTTTCGATCGCGTTTACGACCGCGTCTAACCGACATGCTAATAACACAGCGGACGATTGAAGAATTGCCGATAATCTCGATTCGAAAAATTTCACATTCACCGTAACAAACTCGCGCATGATGATTCCAGATAAATACGACCGAAACAACGGAGCGAACCTAAACAACCCAACCTAATACAGATCTCATATTTTACGGTTATGACTTGGGGCAGCCGTTACTGCGGCCATCGATTCGGGAGATTACGGCGCAATGTGTATCGAGGACTCGCTAATCTATAATAATGAGTCCTTAATCTGCAACGCCATTAGGTATGTACCTGCAAACGCGATTGTGTAAATGAGAGCGTTGCTTATTAGTTTACGGCTTTATTACCGTCGATGGTTATTACGTTTTACCTGTTACTTACGACGGTGTTAATTACGTTTTTATCTGATGGTGTGTTTCGTGCACTCAGTAAAAAAAATTCTTATAGGTAAGAAAATTCGGGCTTAAATTTAAAATTGAGTTTTAAGAATGTTCATTCTTGTTGTCAAATTTAAGAACGGGACATTCCCAATTTCAAGAACGTTGATTCTTCGTGACAAATTCAAGAATGGGTCGCTCTAATTTTAAGAACTTTTATAAGTTTTACATTTAAGCATAGGTCATGTTGATTTCAAGAATTTTTATTTAATTACTTAAGAATGTTCTTAATTAATGTGTTTGCTTATTTAAGAATTGAAGATGGCCTTCTTATTATATTAAATAAGCACTTGTAAATACAATAATTTTTTTCTAATTTTTATGAATTGTAGAGTGGAATGCTTGAATTGAAGGAATTTTAGAATATAAAGTTATTTCACATACATATTTTTATTAGTAGGTGAAAATTTAACATCACATCACGTCCTGTTTAAAAATACATTTTCAGTTTAAGAACCACATTATCATTTGGTAACAGATGTACGCATATGAAATGGAAGTTCGTCGAAGTCATTATCATTCTCAATGAATTTTGGCCGCCACACAAATAAATTATTTTTCTCAAGAAATAATTGGCCAAAATCTACATCAATTTAAAAACAAAAAAAAAATGCTTCCATTGTACCATGAATATATTATTATAAAAATTTACCAATATAGACCAGTTTGAATGCTTCAATAATGACCATTTCACTTTATGCAGATTTCCTTTCTGCAAATCCGCGTACTTCAGTCAGACTTGTGCTTTGTTAAATTCTTACAAGAAGCTCTACATCCCCTAAAAAGTAAAATTTGTTATAAGATAGATAAATAACACTAAATGTATAATAGAAAATCAAAATTATTTTTTTACCTTCGTCGTTACTATTAATTCTGTTATAGAAGCAACTGGTTTGCATGTCCCTTTCGTTTTATCTCTTCTTACTTTTCGTTCCAATGGAAATAAACTAAAAAACAATTTGTTTAATAAATGTTATATTGAAAAAACTTTTAGAACTTTTACAAAATCCATTCGGTAAGCTTAAAGTGTGGGAAAAATTATAATTTCAACAAATTTACTTACATGCGAATTTATCACACACAGAATCAGAAAATCCCCATGATTTCAGTACCAATTTTAGAAATGGTCTTTGAAGCTGATCATTTTGTTGATCGATATTTATTAATATTGCATTGAAATAACATCTTCATCTCGACACATTAAACCACTTGTAATATTTCCCATTTCTTCACAATTAAATATTCACTAATTATGTAAGTTACTAAAAATTCACTTTACAATAAAAATACAGAAAATGCATACAGTAATATGCATTTTCTTACTGCAAGCCGAGTTTGGTGTAACGTTTTTCAACTAAATTTGTAAGAAATTCTAAAGTAATTTATCTATTGTCAGTAATATTGCTCGTGCTAAATACAAGACTTTTATCAGTTCTTAATGCAAGATGTGGGTTTTTAAAAAATTCTTAGGTAGCATTTTTTTCAGTGTGCGGACCGTAAAATTACGGCCGGGAAAAATTGATTTGCGAGCGGTCTGAAATATTCGTCAATTTCAGATGAAAAAGTCGACAGTATCAACTTAAGCTTTAACGGTCATGGCATATAGCATATGTTGCTCGTCAAGTTCTTGCGGTCGAGATTCCTCCAGAGAGAATTGACGCGCGATTGATAAAAACTGGAATTCAGTTCACTTAAAACCATCATAGATATTTAATTAATAGATTCTAATCCGGCCCTCGTAAACCTAGTTAAGAGATTGAGATCGAATCGAGTGAAAAATGTCCAGGCCGTCGATGAACGCGGAACGGATTTCTGTCAGCGGAAGAAATTTTAATCGGGCTCTTTTTCCCGAAAATCTACCGCGCTTTTAGCTCTGTAGAAGTTCGGCAGCGAAGAAGTGCAAAAAGAATGCGTACCGTAATTTTCACACAAATCGTGTTCTTAATTAGGCAACCGACGTGGACGAAATTACTTATATGAATGTATATCATGCCGCTTATTGTTCAAATGTGTCGCTTTTTGTCACTTATGAATGGTATTGTTCGGTTTCTTGCCGGCATTTAAGAACCGAAGACGTTTCTCAGAAAGATATTTGTTTTTTGCCTCGAGGTGATTAAAATGCACGAATTGAATTTAATTATTGCACATTAATTACTTCAGGTGTTTTCCGCCGAGATTAAACAATTTTTTACATTTTAATTTAGATGTAATAACCTAATGGACTCAAAGCGACCCGATTTATTGTTCGCGAACTGCATCGCTCGGCAAAAACTGGGACAATTCCGCTAAGAAAATACAATCAAGTTTCTTCAATAAATTACCTTTTCTTGTCCCAATTTTTGGAACATTTTTCATTTGTAATTACTGGTCGTCGACGGGTTTATTCGATTGAACGGCCTCCGAATTTTAGTGATGAATATTCACCGATTTTTTGCGCGTCTGACCGTCCACACAATGACTTTTGAAAGAGAAATGTCGGCGTAATAAGATTTGACGTAATGACTTTTTACACCACGCGGCGAAAATCCATTACAAGATTAAAACAGTGGCGAAATGTTTCACAAAAATTAAAGTCTAAATAAATGAACCCACATTTAAATTATTTGAATAGATTCAGTGGACGACTGCAACTGAAGCTGTTGGTAAAGTTTATTTTAATCAAGTCAGGTATTGTTTTCAGCGTTATGGACTTTCCAAGTTGTGGGCAGCGAAATGGATTAATTCTTTACTGTACAGTTAATACCCAGTAGCTTAGAATTGCACCTATAAAATCTTATTAGCCTTAAACTTCATATATATTATAATTTACTGTAATTACAACAGCCGCACTATAAACACACGAGCAGCATTACATATCAACCGTAAAACTTCACAAGGACAGTTTTTCATGAAGAAGGAAAGTCGTTTATTTTCTCTTAATTTAAAGGGTGCAAATAATTTGGCTGTATCGAATTACGGCTTGCGCGCTTGTTAGATTCTTATTGATGTTAGAAATTAATGGTTTTCTCGGCCTTTGTGGATTTCGGGCCGACGTTAACAAGTTGGCTATCGAGCTTATTCCACAAAGTCATTTCTTTTATGCCAATTCACTAAATCTACCGTAAGATTAGCCGGCTATCGAAAAGGTGATAAATTGCTGGCTTGATTGCGGTACACAATTTATTAACCCTTTCAATCTCAATTTTGTTTGTTTCTGATTCTGAATTTTTGATTAAAAAAATTGAAACGTTAATATTTTACTAAATAAGAATTGGAGCTTTTTGTGGATGTAGTCAAATTTAATGACTATAAATCACAATTGAAGGGCTTGGACCAACAAGGCTACATGCCACATAAAGTTACTTTTGAGATATTAATTGTTAAAGATTCGGTTAAATCCTAAAATCAAACCTGAAGATTTTTATAACATTTAATATCATAAGAAATTTGTAATGAGGATATATTTAACTATGCTGAGTTGATTTTTAGTATAAATGGAATAAAAAACTGTAATTTTAATTATTTATTACAAAAATTGTGGCTTGTACTATTTTTGATAAAAAAATAACATGTTTTTTTACAAATTAATTTTCATCCTCACTATTGTCTGAAAAATTGTTGTCGAAATTTTCGGGTTCATTATTTGTTACCTCATCAGTGGTATTTCTTGGTACAGCTATATCAGTGATACACTGAAGGAATGTAAGGAATCAGTTGTGCCAGATCTTCTAATTTTTTTGGATTCAGTGAAATCGGATTATTAACTTACACATTCATTGATGGTGGAGATATACAATATGACTGATAAAGTTTGCAATAAAATATTTTGAGAAAAACGATACATGCCACATAAAAAGTTTAAATTACCTGTTCAGACTCGTCTGATGAAAGTTCTTCGCTAATTTCGGATGGGGCGACAGTGGCTTAATTCTTGGGAGAATAGCAATCACCAAAATAGGAGACCTGTGCAACATCACACAGTAATGTGTAGTGTGGCATGTAGCCTTGTTGCCCCAAGTCCTTCAATTTGTAAATGAAGTTCCAGAACAGGTCTTTGAGGAAGTAGAAAAACCAATATCTTACAACTCTCCCTCTTCATACTTTCCGTTAACCGTTACTTTTCCACTCTTGCATCAGCCAGTATCATAGCAGACGTTCTTCTAAAGATCTAAAGCAATGCTTGGTATAGTTGGAAGGATTCGAAAATTTTTAAAATAGGAATGTAGGTTCCAAACGGCTCAACATCTTCATTCAATATCTCATCTATTTATCATACCACCATAATGTCAGAACGAACTTTTGTAGGACTTCTACCCCATACCACAATATTGCACTAACTCTCCTCCAACACGTGTAGGTACAATCTGCCATGTCGATCACAAGAAGTTAGACAGAATCTGTTCTAATCAGAACACATAATATGGTCACATCATGGCATCAAACAGCTCTTGTTTTAGGCTTCACTTTCCTACATCAGAAAGCTCTACCCCATAACATAATTATTGCACCTCCACACCATAATTATCAACTCCTTTAAAATTTCAATTACACTGTGTTATGTCACTCATAAGAATTTAAACAGAATTTGCTGTCATTAGAAAATAAAACATGGCTTCATCCTGGCGTTACAAAGCTCTTGTTTTAAGTTTAAGACGATTACAAATTGTTGCCCTAGACAGAAAAATCTTAAAAATGGTTTCGTGTTGAGGTAGATTTTCGTTTTCTGTCTTGCACTAAATATCTAATATAATAATAATTTAAAGAACATACATTAATAAAGATATTCAATAGGGAAAACCAAAAATATCAAAAAAAGAAAATGAATGTAACTCTACAGTTTTAGACTTATTGGAAAAACGGATAATAGTGAAGGCTTGAGAAAAAATAAATACTTAAAAATTGTGTGCTGAAAAATTGACTCTAATTCCACGTGTAATGCCTTCTGTGTCTCGACTCATGAGTTGTTGGTAATAACGCATTTATTTTTCTCAGTGTAATGAACTTAATTCGAATATGAATCGTATTCAACGGCGCTGCGATTAAAAGTTACAAATATGTACTCATAATTTACATTCCCCTGTTTAACATTAACAAATACCAGCAATTAACAGCCATATAAGAAAAACAACTTTAGTTGCAAGTATTTGACCTTATTAGTAACAGGTAGTTTATCAGGCAACTAAAGTGCAAGTGATCACCATTCGCATAATTGTAACTTGTCAACTGCAAATGTATATTTCCTTCAACTGCAATTTAATTATAATAGCTTTAAAAAAAGGAACAACCGACCATTACAATCAAATTTGTTTATTGCCTCCAAAATTACCCGTTATACAAACAACTTGAACACAATAAACAATCGATCTAACAAATTACTGGTAATAATAACATTCAGAACATAAATACATTACATTAAATAAAGTGATGAAATTGATATTCTCGCCGTAATGTAATTATCTTAACCGAACGGATCAAACCACCAAAACATTCTTCAGCAATCGCACATCTCGACATAAGAGCTGCGGTTTGGCTCTAGCACATCCGGCATCGTAATTACTTTTTTATACAGTGTCATCAAAATAATCACTTATTCGCCAGACCGCAGAAACAATTTACCTTCACTATTCCACACACAAGCCCGGACTCATTAATACGAATCGTACCGTTTCAATCAGCCATAAAGAAAAACTGGAATTATTAGCGGTGCATTTATTGCAGCGGCATTTTCGGCGCAATGTCGGTTATCGATGATGAAGCACCCCACGGCATTCCGTACCGGCCCGTCCAGCCGGCGAAGAATTAATAATGAATCATTTAATCAGTAACATAAAACACGGCCCATTATGTGAAAGTTGTTGGTCCAACCGAAGTTCTCTTATATTTCGTTGTACAACGGCAAGTAAGTAGCCCATTATGTCGCACCGTTCCGTGTTATGGCTTCTACACACGCTGAAACAAACACTATTAAAGTTAATGCCATTGATAATTCAGTCTTGTTTTCCTCGACGATGACGAAATCATCCGGACAACGTTAGAATCGCAATTAAATTTAATTATTTAATTGGGAAGGTGATTTTATACCTGACCAATTAGAGAGGAATTTCTAAGCTGCAGCGGAGGCTGAAAAGAGAAAAAAAATATTTAAACAAGTCCGTTTTCGCTAATTAATTATGAAAATGAGGCCCTCGGATTGATCTTCTGTTTGCGTTTTGAATACCAAGTTACTCCGTTTCGCAACAAAAGAAAAGCATTTGCTTAATTGAATGTTTTAATGCGTCCGAGTTAATAGCGACATTTGAATACCAAAAGGAGAGGAGCTTTAATTAAGGAGAAATTCAATATTCTTTTATAATTACGGAAAACACCGTCGGGAAAGGTGTGACACATCCATCTTATAATTACGTTATTAAACCTATTAAAACAAATTATTTTCGTATCTTTTAATCTAACATCAATTTTTTTGACAGCTGTTAAACAAGTTTTGGAAGGTGACGCCAAATACTTCCCTGGGTGGTCAAATATCGTAACGCGTTAGGGACCGTCCGTAACACTTATCTAATATCATATTTTGGGAAACGGCGCACAATAGGTTGTAAGATAGTGTAACTCAATATGGCGCCGTGTGTGGTTCGGTCACTTTCCGAACGCTCTTTTTATTTTACGACTTTACCGGATAATAATTTTTATAAATTATATGTATACCATTTTTGAGGGGATTTATGGCCGACCGGTTTAATACTTAAATGTCATGCGATCCTTGTGTGCCATTATACAGGTACCCCTCGGTTTACGGCGCAGTTCCGTTCTTACAAAAGTCGGCGCAAATCGAATCGGCGTAAAAAGAACCCATATTTACAGTGATGAATAGGGTTAGGTTCTACATAAGTGAAAAAGAAGCAAATCATTTTATTTATTAATACAATATAATGCAAAATACATACAGGGTGATGAAAAAAAGGTGCCCATGATTGATATTGGGGCAATGCTTTCTGTTGAAGCATTGTGGAAATCGCAACAAAAGTGGTCCAAATAGATTCTGTTTAAAATTAAAACAGTTTGTCTAAGAGCACAACGTGGCAATACTGCACATATTTCTTTTTCTAAAGAATTACTTTCAGGTAGGCCTATTTCTTGTATCTAAGCAACCAACACTGACAGATACTGTCACTTGCGTAAGACAAACAACTGTCACGTTGACATAACTTTTTTTATTTCAAAAGAATTTAATGTAATTAAACAAGAATATGTCCCTAAGTGACATAAAGATTTTCTACTATTTGCGCTATTTCTGATATGAATGGATGAACTTTCGGTCGCACTTTCTGATTCCCGTTTAAAAGGCACCTAACCTTGTTATTTAGTAAAAACAGATCAGTCAAAAACGAAATAATGTAATTTCCAGATCAAATTGAAACATAAAATCTCAAATATCTCAGAATAGGAAAAAGTGACTTAGAGTGACTGTCGCGCTAATCCTTGTATGCTTTGTTCTGATCCAGTTTCAATCGCTTCCAGAATTGCTTCCTCCAACGGTGGTGTACGAACTTCACGAGGTCGTCTACTGTTTCCAGAAATCGGCACTATTTGGCCATTTTCTCTTAATTTTTGCTCCACTTCTCTAATTACGTTAGCATCTGGATGACGTCGATGTGGATACACTCTAGCATATTCTCTAGCAGCTTCCGATGCGTTATTCTCTGTCTCACCCAAGCGGAGCAACATGTCTAGATATTCACTGAAATTGTATTCCATTTTAAGACTTTTTAGGACATTTGAGTTGTATCATTCAAATTTGACAAGAAAACTGATATTGAAAACGGAATTATTGTTGCCAACGTTTCCTAGGAGATTTGCGATGTTGCGACATTGATAAATTTTCCTCGGAACCAAAAAACCGTACTTTTGAAATCGGTAATAAAGTTGGTTTCAATAGATTTTTTAAACTTTTTTTAAAAAAAGCACCATAAACTGCATCAAATTTAGACCTTAACAATGAAATTATTACAAAATTGTTAATCGTATAGATTTTTATTATCTGAATAGGAAAGCTTATATCTTGGTGAAGAGACAACAAATTTTATTTTGGCTTTCAAATTCGTGTTTCGTTAGAAATCGTCTATAATCGTAGCTAATCATGGGCACCTTTTTTTCATCACCCTGTATAATGCAAAATACATATACACCTATCCCCCGATTTACACGGAAGATTGTTTTTTTATAGGCAAAACCGTGTAAATCGAAAACGTCATTTATTTAGCGTAATTTTTTTAATAAGATATTTTGAAAAATTGAAATAACATTTCATTCATAAAATAACAAATATACAGTGCGAACCAGTCAAATGGAATAAATTCAGTATCTCAATTATTGTGCATATTTATAAAAAATTTCGTTTATGACATGATATCCTGCAAAGTAAAAATTTCATCCCTAACCTCAACTCCCTTCGAGTGACAGTTTCAACCCCCAAATTTTTAAATAGGAAGTAGGGGCTTGTGATACCTCATTTGAAAGATCTCTTCATCTATTAAAAACTGCTATGGTTTAAAATTTTATTGCGAAAAAAATTGTAAAAATGCTACAAAAAATAATTGTTTATCACTAACCTGTAAATATGAAGTAAAAAAATTCTGATTAGTAAAAACACAATGATGTACACTTTTCTACTGGCACAAAGTTTACTGCAGTAATTTACGTCAATACGTAGAAAGTTTTATTGTGCATACAAAAGGGGGATCACCAATATGTATAACCAAGTGAACGGAGTTTTAAAATGATTGTAGAAATATGTACTCATCTGAAATATTCACTTTACCATTTTATTTTGAATTCGTTATTTTGAAAACCGTGTAAAAGCGAAATCGTGTAAAAAAGTATCGTGTAAATCGGGGGATAGATGTATTATAAATTAAATTTAAGTTTCGGATCTCTTACATTTCTTGGAAAAAAGAATTCACAACGTCGCGGTTCAACACTGAAACGAAAATCAGTCTAACATAGGAAGAATCGGTGAATTACCCAATTATGTACACGGCGAAACAGTGAATTCCACAGCGGCGTTATTGTAAATCGGCGTAAATTGAGCCGGCGTAAATCGAGGGCTACCTGTATTTACTTTTCGTAAATGCCTACACTTAATTCTGCGAATATTTACGGACCATTCTCGTCCCGCAAAGAATTTATTTTCGGATCGATTGACGGATCGTTATTTCGGCGTAACTGCAGCGAGCGTCGGTATGTGTGTTTACAAGGCACAAGTGAAATTTCGTCTAATTAATGGCCGCGCCACGATTTACGCGCTGTCGTCTCAATCGATAATGTCTGCAAATGAGTAGGTACCGAAAACGTAATTGCTTAATTAAAAAATATCGAGGAGTGTGTAGAAAACCGATTTGATATGCTTGATTGATACTGCAACGGATTTGTTTCAAGTCGGTCAGCGCCTGTCACATCAATTTCGAATTAAAGTGATTACCTATAAAATTACAAGTCATTACACGAGCTTGGTAACAGTTCAAATTTTTTCGAACACCTAAATCCCACCTCAAACTTAAGAATTCCTTGAAAGGACCGGGAAGACGGCATCAACCCCTTCAACTAAATTTCTAACAAGCAATTAATAAATAAATGTAACGGATTTCTGTATCTGTTGTGCGGCTATTACAAGCGAAAATTGTATTGGTGGTGATTGAAAATACTAAGTCATGCCTCAGATTGATATGTATCGTTTTATGCACGGGGACGTAAGTAATCTAAATAAATGTCGAAACGATCTCGGCCGTGGCAGATCTAATTAGAGCCCATTTAATTCAAGTACCTGAATTATTATCTAAACACTTTGCCAGCCTTTTTCAATGCGGCATAACCAATCTTAATATTTATTTAAATCATCACTGTCATCATCCCAGCTGTAACGATGTTGACAAAGGTAGTTTAATGCAAAGTTGAAAATATTAAATTAACTGTTGAATAATATAAATCTAGAGATTATGTTGTTCTGAGAATAAATGATTCCAATAACAGTTTTAGACGTTTATTAATTTTCTTTATTTTTATTAATAGTTCAATAAATTCGGGCAACTCGTTAATATTGGTTTTATCTGTATCTGTTGTTTTCGTCTTTCAGGATCTGCTGAAATTATTAATAGTTGATTGATCTGTTTCAATAAAGAATTTTTTATAAACGATCAACTAAAAAGTTACTGGAAATTAATTACAAAATGTGTTTCAATTAACACAGCTGGAATTTTAATTTATAACATTAAGGGCCAGTTGCAGAAAAGTTAACAGCTCTGTTAGCTGACACCGCTGTTAACTTTGTTTCTACAACTGACCCTAAATGCGTTTACTAACCGAAAAATGCATTGTGTTTATATGGAAAATTTTGCTGGTTTTTTATTGTCACTGTATTTCTGGTTTAACTGGAGATATCCTTAACTTTTTTTATTTAAATGAAACACCCCGTACATTCGTGCAGATTATAATGGACCTTGCTTTTCTGAAGGTGAACCTGAAAAAGCTGATACAAAATCCTTATTTCATCGTGAAAAGCACAATAAATTGTGAGTTATTACTTGCACGTTTTTTTAGCGGAGAAAAAGATGGGCACCCTTTACATGCGGGTGCTTATGGCGATAAATTATGAGCGGGTACCGTTTCTTGTTGCGAGATAGACGGACAGTGATTAACAGACATTGCAACGTTATGACTTATTAAACACAACATTATAGTTATTTTGCCATATTTCATTAACAAATTGCATTGTACGCAGGTAATTGCCATTTTCATGGCCTCGTTAACGTGACTGTACATCATACTTGCTACTTCAGCAACCCGTATATAACTGCACGGAGTTGCACTCCAACAATTTATGTATCTGAATCAAAAATTGCCTAAATTAATTTAATCTCTTAATCTACTAAAAGCTGAACTAAATTGGAAAATTATTTAAAGTTGGCGATTATTTATTTATTCCAACTATTTGAATACAAATTGGTCACAATTTTATTGTTTTTCAGATATCGCTTCAATTGTGGCCAATTTTAATTGGAAGTGAGTTTTGAAGCAAACCTTTTATACCGAATGTATAAACAACTGCTTATCTGCGACCGCTAATTGACTTCTGAAACAAACTGAAATCTCGAGAAGTGTCTTTCTTATAAGCAAGTCAAGATTGCATACAAAATAAACAAAGCTTAATAGCTTCACAAATAAATTTCATTTCGTTCAAACGCAAACTCATTATAGTTTCTAATTACAATGAGATTTAGATTAAGATAGCGAATTCCGCGATTCCAGAAACTCACAGGAAATTTTCTGTCGGGAGTAAAATTTCAGTGGATGCATTAATTAGTCGCCGCTGCATTACTGACACAATAATTTCCTTTTTCAATTTGCAGCGAGACAATAAAACTCCAGTTCCCATTGCGAGTAAATATTGTTGAAGGCTCGAGTTCAAACATGGCTCTGAAGAGGACACGAGGGACTATTACTGCCATTTGCGTTTGCGAAAACAGAAACAGTCCTCTTACAACCCTTTCTACCAACGGCAGTGCACTTGGCGAAATTGCAATTGCAAAAAGGGGATTGCTGAAAAATAGGGTTGTGACTCCACCCAGTAACGGCAACGATAATGAACCAAGTATGTAATGCATGGCTAGCTCGAACCGCCCTACCACTTCCGGTTAATTACTTAGAAACAAAGAAAAAAACAATGGATGAACTGAGCACGTGGTTGGCTGCCTTCGAACAGGATGTGAACTCCAACCAATAGAAGTTTTTTCGAGTCGAGTGCTCGTGCGTTGGGATCAAGTACCCATATGAGTTTCTCATTGTCTTCAGTCTCGATTCGACCGCTCTACTTCCGTTCTTTCAGCGTTTTATTAGTACCTCGACGGGACCTGCTTCGGGTGGTCTTTTATTATACTTTACCCCGTATGTATCATGTGTCGTTATGCAGATCTCGAACCCGCTTCGATTGGTTATTTGCAATGAACATGGTCGCCTCTTGATGTTGAGGGTCTTCGTGTCATTACGGTGTCGAATTACTTTCTGAAAACCGGATGGCCGCGTTTCAAAGCTCCGTTTATGACCGACGTTGATTTTTGATTTACCTGAAACCTTTTAAATATAAAGCCGCTTTTTATGATCCAATTTACTGAAATTAATTGTAAGACTTCGGATTAACACTCCCGAGCGAGACTGTTGCAATCACCTTTATCACAATAAACATAAAATAAACATATTCTTTCTTTCAATTTGGCAAATTAGCAATTAAAGAGATACTTCAGGTTTCTAACTAAATACGTAGCCACAATTTATAGAAATATCTTCAAAATTGATTTATTTTTTGAGGGCGACCAGTACGTTGGAGGACCCTGTATTTCATTGCTCCGTTGATTAACTAACTCAAGTATAGTACAGTTTAACGTTTCGACTACAATTCGTTACTTTTTTTTAATAATAAACAATAATATAATATTTACATAGATTTTACCGGAAAACCTGCCCGGAACGTATTGTCCCAAAACGATTTTTTAAGCACGAACTGGGACATACCTATACTGAAAAAAATTCAACCTAAGAATTTTTTAAAAACCCACTTCTTACGTTAAGAACTAATAAAAGTCTTGTATTAGTACGAACAATATTAACTCTTTGTGGTGACCTCACTGAAGGTTTTGTTCGAGATGAACGTTAGGTCCAAGGGTTCTACAATACAATTGTTTAGAAGCCTTGCACTGAGTCCAGCTGGGCTGATACAATTGTACGGAATGTTGTAAATTGCTTTATGACCGACATTTTTGTGCAAAGGACTGTTTATTGACAATAGATAAATTATTTTCGAATTTCTTACACATTTAGTTGAAAAACGTTACACCAAACTCGGCTTGAAGTAAGAAAATACATATTACTGTGTGCATTTTCTGTATTTTTATTGTAAAGTGAATTTTTAGTAACTTACATAATTAGAGAATGTTTAATTGTGAAGAAATGGGAAATATTACAAGTGGATTAATGTGCAGAGATGAAGATGTTAATTCAATGCAATATTAATAAATGTCGATCAACAAAATGATCAGCTTCAAAGACCCATTCTAAAAATGGTACTGAAATTATAGGGATTTTCTGATTCTGCGTGTGATAAATTCGCATGTAAGTAAATTTGCTGTAATTATAATTTTTCCCACACTTTTAGCTTACCGAATTAATTTTGTAAAAGTTCTACAAGTTTTTTCAATGTAACATTTATTAAACAAATTGTTTTTCAGTTTATTTCCATTGGAACGAAAAGTAAGAAGAGATAAAACGAAAGGGACATGCAAACCAGTTGCTTCTATAACAGAATTAATAGTAACAGAGAAGGTAAAGAAATAATTTTGATTTTATTTTATACATTTAGTGTTATTTATTTATCTTCTAACAAATTTTACTTTTTAGCGGATGTAGAGCTCTTTGTAAGAATTTAACAAACACAAGCGTGACTGAAGTACGCGGATTTGCGGAAAGGAAATCTGCATAAAGTGGACTGGTCATTATTGAAGCATTCAAACTGGTCTAGGTTGGTAAATTTTTATAATAATATATCCATGGTGCAATGTAAGCATTTTGTTTTCTTGTTTTTAGTTGGTGTAGATTTTGGTCAATTATTTCTTGAGAGAAAAACAATTTATTTATGTGGCGACCAAAATTAATTGAGAAGGTTAATGACTTCGACGAACTTCCATTTCATATACGTACATCTGTTACCAAATGATAATGTGGTTCTTAAACTGAAAATGTATTTTTAAACAGGATGTGATGTGATGTTAAATTTTCACCTACTAATAAAAATATGTATGAGAAATAACTTTATATTCTAAAATTCCTTCAATTCAAGCATTCCACTCTACAATTCCTCAAAATTAGAAAAAAAATATTGTATTTACAAGTGCTTATTTAATATACTTAATAAGAAGGCCATCTTCATTTCTTAAATAAGAAAACATTAATTAAGAACATTTTTAAGTAATTAAATAAAAGTTCTTGAAATCAACATGACCTATTCTTAAATGTAAAACTTATAAAAGTTCTTAAAATTAGAGCGACTCTTTCTTGAATTTGTCACGAAGAATCAACGTTCTTGAAATTGGGAATGTCCCGTTCTTAAATTTGACAACAAGAATGAACATTCTTAAAACTCAAGAATTTTTTTTCTGAATGTATCCCGATGGAAATGGAAGGGTTAAATTCGCATTAACTAAAAGCGTGCTAGAAACGTCCGCAAACAGCTTATCATCTGCATACATTAAGAAACCCCAAGAACGCTAAATTCGGTGGAACCGCGCGGCCACTTTCACAAAATCGATCAATACATAAAAAAATATCGGGACACAATAAAAATAAAATTAGGCAACAGAATGGGGTATAGAAAATACGTCGGAACTGGTAGAATACATTCGAAACCAGCTTATTGTGCAATCCTTTAATAAAACTGCCGACAAAACCGTAATAAGAGCTTATACCAAAGTTCCGCTTTGTAAGAGCGGCCATTTTAAGAACCCTTCAAAACGCGGTACTCTTTGACCCTGCGATTCGTCACAGGGCTTCTCGATCTGATAATATTTGCAATGAATAGAAACTCGATATATTTTTTTTTTGCAGGAAAGGAAATGTGTGAAATGAAAATTCTTGTAAATTAAGAAATCATGGCATGACGTGGGAGTATAAGAGTTAATAGGCGCCACTTAAATTTATCAGATTTTAGTAGAATATGTTCTTTAGCGTTACTTTGAAAAATCAGATAAAACTTGATTGTTAGGTGTTTCCTTTTCAACACGCGAAACCAGGACTAATTTCCACATTACATCTATTTGAATTCACGTCTGATTTAGCTCGAAAAGTGAAATTTTGAAGGGAACTTTTCAATATTAAAACTAAGTTCCCTAATAAAGCTAACCGTTAAATCCTTAAATTTAATAAAAGCTGCTAATAAGTTTGAGGGTTTATTATAACCGCCAAACCTTCTGGCATCCATCGCGGTACTAAGTGCGGCCCAATTTGAAAACGGATTACCTAACTAGATTATCGTCATCACCGAATGAACTCAGGAATAACAATCTCTTCAGAATTATGTAAAAACGAGTAAAAAAATTCGTGGAAGAACCGAAACTACGTGGGTCGACCGGATGATTTGTGAGTAATTATAAGCAAGAAGGGAAGGCTGGATTAGCATAACCGACATTTACGTTAATTCTAGGGTTCCTTCCTTAATTACACAAGTGTACACGTGGAAAACAGAAAAGATCAAGACGGTAATTTATTAACCGGAGGAACGCGTACGTTGACTGCATCTTTGCAATTCAATGCGCAGCCATTAACCTGAATCGTCATATACCTTTCACATTACATTTTTACAGAAACATTAAGTAGTCGTTTAGCGACGAAACTTGTACAGTAAGAACCTCTCATGCGGGTACAATTTGTTTAGTGGGAAGTGTGTGTTACAGCACTTTGAAATAAAAATTCTGAAATTGAACGATGCATTTATTCAAATTTTTTTGTAATTGTTTTCAGTAAATTGCACAATATTTCAATGCATTCGTGAGCATCTCTTGAAAGTCATTGTAATTCTGCCGTTGTCCATCGTTCAACTACTCCTTCAACAGTGCCATTTAAGTTAAATCTTTTGTTTGTTTGAAGATCTACGCTGCGCATATTTATATTATTACAGGAAATTTATATTTACTGAAATTATGAGGATGGGAGATTACACCTCTAAAATAACAAATTTAAGCAAGGTTCACACCACCAGAAGGTCAGCAGGATCTTCTACAGGATTTTTACCTCATACCATAATTACACCCCCACCAAAATGACCAACTTCTTTAAAATTGCATTGACATGCAAATTGCTGTTTGAAGATACTTCGAAACAATTTTCGAAACATTCCACTGATGTATTTCAAGTGTTAAGGTAAAAATACAATAAAAATCATAATCAATACGCCAACCAAAACGTCGGAGTACAAAAAGACTTTTTGCTACTAATTTATCATCAGTCATTGTCATTTCTCTCTGCCACTAGATGACTCTAAATAAGGCGACCAACTATTTTTTATACAAAAGGAGTACAAATGAATTTTCATTGAATATGGTGATTGGGTTTGAATAAAAACACTCCATTCTCCATTCTCCATTTAAATAATAATATAATAATATTTTTAAATAATTTCAAAATTCATTAGTTCAAAAAATTATATGTATAAACACGTTAAAACAAACACACTGCAAGTTGCGAACTGATTCTTAAGATTCAACCCTTGTTATAATCATTTGAAAACAAGAAAATGAAAAATTTCGTCACCCAAGAATAGAAGTGATTACTTTTCTTTGAAATCCTTTTTATTTCAATCATTAACAGTTTTTAAATAAACACGTTAAAACAAACACTGCAATTTGTATGGTTTTACCTAGGAAAACCGACTCTTAAGATTCAATGCTTGTTGTAATCATTTGAAAACGAAAAATTTTACCTAAGCATACTTTATTAAAATGTGGCTTCTAACATAAGTCAAGAAAAAAAAAATGACCTGATGAAAATGTGCACTGCAATTTGCATGGTTTTACCTAGGAAAACCGACTCTTAAGATCCAACGCTTGTTGTAATTATTTGAAAACAAGAAAATGGAAATTTTTTTACCTTATCATACTTTATGAAAATGTGGATCCTAACATGTCAAAAAAAATTAAAAAAAAAAATGACCCGATGAAAATGTGCACTGCAATTTGCGCCATCAGAATACAGAATGAAAATCTTTTAATACTTTTAGTTCTTTTTTGAAAAAGTCAACAAACTATTTGGTTGTATTTATTGTTGATGCGTTGTTTCTAGACCAGTAATCCAGTCTTCTAAAAAATTCCAAGTGAAGATTTTCCTTCGGCAATTTTCTTTGTATCACTATAAGCAGCACTGTATAAATAGTTTATTGAAAAATCGTGTCCGCTAAAGAAATTATTGAAGGTCAAAGGTTGCGAAAATCAGTTTTTCTCAAATATCTCGTGAAGTATTGGCTTTATTTGAATTTTGGTTGTAACAAAATTTGTTTATTATCAAAATCTCCACAAAAAAGATTCTCTACAAAATTTATGTGGAACCAATGATTTTCGGGATATGAGAATGAGAAAACTTGGGCACTGAGATGCATTCATTCAACAGAAAGCATTGTCCCAATATCAATCATGGGCACCTTTTTTTCATCACCCCGTATAAATGCATCATATTGTCTGTATAATGCACCATCAACTTTTCTTAGCCTCATATGTTGAAAATTATTGGTCCCACGTAGATTTTGCATAGCACCTTTTTTGTGCAGATTTTGATAGTGAACAAATTTTATAATAACCGAAATTCAAATAAAAACAATACTTTACGAGATATTCGCGACCTTCGAGAAAGAAAATCTTCACATGGAATTTTTTAGAAGATTGGATGCTTTTTTGTATAAAATGACTGGACTATGCTTTCATAACGTTCAGTTAGTTTTTGATCTAATTCATGTATGATTTAAATGTTACAAACATAGTACTGCCAACAGAAATTCAAATAAGTGTTGAAAATTTGAAAACAATTGATCAACTCATTTTGAATATAACCAATAAAGAAGAAACAGTTTACTTCCACTTTAAAGTGACCCTAACAGACCTGCAACAATTCACTGACAACACAAGCCGCACCTTCCATTCGCAAAATTGCCATCAGCATTGCAGGAATCGCCCCGAACAAAAAGCGATCAGGCAGGTAATACGCACACGGTTTACATGACAAATACACATGCAATTCAAACTGACAGGCAAGATTATTGCATTTGTTGAGCAGTCCTTGACATTTATCATCGTCTATCAGCGATCGCTTATGAATAGAGATCCCATTGGTAAACACGGCCATTCGTTGGTAATACCCGCGCGCAACGTTCAGATTAAATGCGGAATCATACATTACAATTGACATACAATTAGCCGGTTAAATGCGCCACCGGATAATTGGATTAAATAAATAAAGAGTATGAAAAAATTGCGACAAGACCTTCGACGGCGGCCGCGCCTATAAATTTTAATTTTCTCCGGACCCAACACGTCGGTATTTCCATTTCGGATCTTTTCTCATCAATCTACCTGTTTCTCGGAATGTGGATCTTCATTTTATTAAATAAAAACTACCGAAACGAATACGTTTAGCTATAAAATCCTGCTGCGGTACCAGAATTTCGTCAAATTCGGCCGATTAAATAATGAATGCATTTTTGTTCAGTAAGAAGCTGTAGGGAATCAAAATTAATTACCCCCGGACGAGAATGCACTTAAGACATTCATTTTAGCGATGGTTATTAGTTGACGGACTGGTTTGAAACGATAAAGATATTATCGTTGCGTTCGACATTGATACGACTGGAACGACGACAATGACAATCTCATGTAAATATTGCATTCTCCACAGAAGGAGACATTCAATCAGCCATTATTAGCTGGAATTAATTATGATTTATTTTGTTGTCTCTTAACGAACTGGATTGTGTCTTTGCAATAATTATTTTTATGTTTTTGAATTACAAAACCTGGTCCACATTAATAATTGGCTTGAAGGCTTTATTGAGTGCGAGATCATACATACATACACGATTATTCTAATTGCATGTAAATTTTATGACGCCGAACACACAAATAATTCAATTAATGCATTTTATCACTGTGCGTAGGCTTTACATAACTTCTCTTATGAAGTAGTTGCACTAAATAAGGAGTTATCTGATTAAAAACAGCCGGACAAGTGAAAGCGATAAATTCGAAAAAATACACACAGAAACTGTTAAGCCGATTAATTGATTTGCACACATTACTGGATATCGAAGTGTCTTTTATGACTGTTATGACTGCAGCAGTGCGTTTATGCCCCCACATTAATAATCAAGCAACTGTGCAGGATTTTTCATATTTCCAAAACGGGCTAAAACACTGTTTGTACTTATTGTGTAACGTATTTACAATTAATTTTATATATCAAACAATATTGTCTTGTTTTCTTCGTATAAAGTTCTAAACAATTTTGATAAGAAACTGTGAGTTTCTGAGCTTGTCATGAACATAATGCGAACCTTACATAGTCAATCAGCAATGACAGTCTGAATGAACAGTCATTCCTAACTCCAATCACGATGGCCCTACACTTATTAGTCAAACTGACAATCTGAATGAAGTACTTTTTGCTCAGTTGACATTGAGACACCAAGAAGTGCAGATATGGTGCAATGTCTTTAAAAGAAAGGGCTTGTTTTACCATTGCCTGGCATTGGGTAGCATATTTATAAAAACCCTAAACAAACAATTTTTAGCTTATGACATGATATCCTGCAAAGTGTTCATAAAGTGACGCTTATTAACATTTTTCATTACTTGGCAGTGGTAGTTTTGTTTAAAACGCTGATTGATATATTTTTTATTGTATTACATTACCAAGAACCAACCGCTTTTAGGTTTTGATTTTTTATTATTTTTTTTTTTACTGTTAATTTTTGCAATAATTTTTTTGGATAGAGCAAGAACCTTTCGGGTCTAAGGTCCGCATAACATTCAAGAGATATGCTCAAGAGTCGCTCAGGCAATGGTCCTAGAAAAACAGGTTGCTTTAACGTGGATAAAAAAATTCTTAATTGGGATATACATTTAATAACCTAATCTTTTTTCGACTGCATTCGACTGTGCCATGTTGCACATCTTTTCCCTACTTGATGATAGAAATAAAGTCTTCATCTAATGAGATTCCTTATCTTTCTCTAGATATTGTTTTTGTTTTAGATTTTCACAACACCCTGTGCATAGAAAAGGTCTTACCGGCAATTTTCGCATTTTAGTCAGTAGATTTAGACGCTCTGAAATTGCGCTCATAAAAGAAGAAGGTCGAGGAAGGAATTGGCAAGTGGAAACTGGTTGTTGCGGTAATTTTGCATCCAAATGGTGTTGATGATAAAGTTGCGGCTGAAGGGAACAATGTTCTTAGAAACTCAAATATATATAATACAAAAATAAATCCTGATGAAAGAAATTTTTCATAATTTGCAGTACCGGTCGATTGAACGCGCGATAAACTTGTAATTATATAAAAAGAAGACAGGCGCACCTGGATATTTATTATTGTTGCTAATTATTATAATTTATGATAAAAGTTCAAGTGGCAGCTACTGAGTTACGACTTTAGAATCGAATAAACACGAATTATCGTTGCTTGTAATTTATTTATAGCACATTTTTAAACGAAAACACCACTGACATTTCATTATTCCGTGAACGAATGCTAATTTATTTTTAGCATCCACACGGACTTTTGTCCCGCTACGAAAGTTGAAATAGGATGGAATAACGCCAATTTAAATATTAAACCTTTGTTTTTGAATTGTGGATATTGCAGTCGTTAAATTAAAAGTTTATGTAACTTCAAGCACGCTTACGTTTGGCCGACTAAAAATCCGGGCAGATAAGAAAGATCATTTCGATTTTTCTGACATAGAATCTGCCTTTTCTGTTTCAGATTGCGACTTTTCTTACCAAGAATAGATTTTGTTTACGCAGAATCTGCTTTAACTGTTTCAGAATGTGACTTTTCTTAGCAAGAATCAATTTTCCTGACATAGAATCTGGCTTTTCTGTTTCAGAATGTGACTTTTCTTACCAAGAATCGATCTTTCTGACATAGAATCTGCTTTTTCTGTTTTATAATGTGACTTTTCTTACCAAGAATCAATTTTCCTGACATAGAATCTGGCTTTTCTGTTTCAGAATGTGACTTTTCTTACCAAGAATCGATTTTTCTTACGCACAATCTGATTTTTCTGTTTCAGAATGTGACTTTTCTTACCAAGAATCAATTTTCCTGACATAGAATCTGGCTTTTCTGTTTCAGAATGTGACTTTTCTTACCAAGAATCGATTTTTCTTACGCACAATCTGATTTTTCTGTTTCAGAATGTGACTTTTCTTACCAAGAATCGATCTTTCTGACATAGAATCTGCTTTTTCTGTTTTAGAATGTGACTTTTCTTACCAAGAATCAATTTTCCTGACATAGAATCTGGCTTTTCTGTTTCAGAATGTGACTTTTCTTACCAAGAATCGATCTTTCTGACATAGAATCTGCTTTTTCTGTTTTAGAATGTGACTTTTCTTACCAAGAATCAATTTTCCTGACATAGAATCTGGCTTTTCTGTTTCAGAATGTGACTTTTCTTACCAAGAATCGATTTTTCTTACGCAGAATCTGATTTTTCTGTTTTATAATGTGACTTTTCTTACCAAGAATCAATTTTCCTGACATAGAATCTGGCTTTTCTGTTTCAGAATGTGACTTTTCTTACCAAGAATCGATTTTTCTTACGCAGAATCTGCTTTTTCTGTTTCAGAATGTGACTTTTCTTACCAAGAATCAATTTTCCTGACATAGAATCTGGCTTTTCTGTTTCAGAATGTGACTTTTCTTACCAAGAATCGATTTTTCTTACGCAGAATCTGCTTTTTCTGTTTCAGAATGTGACTTTTCTTACCAAGAATCAATTTTCCTGACATAGAATCTGCTTTTTCTGTTTTAGAATGTGACTTTTCTTACCAAGACTCGATTTTTCTTACTCGGAATCTGCTTTTTCTGTTTCAGAATGTGACTTTTCTTACCAAGAATCGATTTTTCTGACATAGAATCTGGCTTTTCTGTTTCAGAATGTGACTTTTCTTACCAAGAATCGATTTTTCTTACGCAGAATCTGCTTTTTCTGTTTCAGAATGTGACTTTTCTTACCAAGAATCAATTTTCCTGACATAGAATCTGGCTTTTCTGTTTCAGAATGTGACTTTTCTTACCAAGAATCGATTTTTCTTACGCAGAATCTGCTTTTTCTGTTTCAGAATGTGACTTTTCTTACCAAGAATCAATTTTCCTGACATAGAATCTGCTTTTTCTGTTTTAGAATGTGACTTTTCTTACCAAGACTCGATTTTTCTTACTCGGAATCTGCTTTTTCTGTTTCAGAATGTGACTTTTCTTACCAAGAATCGATTTTTCTGACATAGAATCTGGCTTTTCTGTTTCAGAATGTGACTTTTCTTACCAAGAATCGATTTTTCTTACGCAGAATCTGATTTTTCTGTTTCAGAATGTGACTTTTCTTACCAAGAATCGATCTTTCTGACATAGAATCTGCTTTTTCTGTTTTAGAATGTGACTTTTCTTACCAAGACTCGATTTTTCTTACTCGGAATCTGCTTTTTCTGTTTCAGAATGTGACTTTTCTTACCAAGAATCGATTTTTCTGACATAGAATCTGCCTTTTCTGTTTTAGAATGTGACTTTTCTTACCAAGAATCGATTTTTCTTAGACAGCATCTGCTTTTTCTGTTTCAGAATGTGACTTTTCTTGCCAAGAATCGATTTTTCTGACGCACATTTCTTCCTTTGTCAACAAAAGTATAACCGATTCGCAAGTTCCGTTCCGAAACTAATTAAAATTTTGTTCATTATTACCTCTTGCGAAAAGCTGTCGCCTGGGAAGAAAGAAAATCTGTAACACTTCCACGGCGTTGTCATCAATATCAGAAAAGAATATATCGGAATTGGCTGTCCGTGCAATGTGTGCGGGCAAGATCAACCAATCGCAATCCATCTCATGTTAGTTGGCGTCTCGAGGTATACGTGACATCATATCAGAACGAATTACCATCATACGGCCAGCGTCTTTTAACCGTCCGGCTGTGACTGAGCATCTCCAAACATATGCCTGATTGATCCGGTAAACACAGCCCGCCGATAAGAAACAACGCATTCGGTTCATTGAATTTCAGGAATAAGCTTTCACAAGGTTTTGATTTTTCCTGATTTTATCTGCGACGACGAGGTAGCAAGTGCGTTCCGTTTAACCGGTGTTCCCTAAAGCGGTATTTCATGTAGGTATTTCATGTGCGCGCGCGAATGAGTCACACGTAGTAACATCTTAAGCGATTAAAGGGAACAACGGTGTTATTAAGGGCTCCCTGGAACTATAAATTAGTTGTGGCAAATAAGGCTCACCGTTAATGCCTATTGTGAAATAATCTCTTCGAGTGCTATATTATATCAACCTCACCTTGCAATAACGCCGACATAAATTTCATGCATGTGATTGAGTTTATTTTTGGTTTGCAATTTTTCACCGCATCTATTATGGTAAACGTTGTTTAGAGTCGCATTAAAGTTGTGTGGTAAGCGAGTTTGCAAATTGGAAAATTTTCTTTGATCATAACATACAGCGAAATGCAGCTTTTGAAGTGCAAGGATCATAAAAATATTTAATTAATTTTTAATTTATTATGTTATCAATTTAATTCCTTTATTCAATTTCATTAATCACAATGTCCTACTTCTTCTTCTTAATTTATTGTATAGTCTATCTACCTTCATGGATGTAAGGAGTTGGGTGCCTTCCATACCTATCTCCATTTCCTTCTACCTTGTACCAAATTTTTCATGTCCTTCCCTTTCATTCCCCTTCTGTCCAAAGTTTGTTTACCTCCTTCTTGCCAACTTATTTGTTTTTCTTGTACTTCTTGCTTGGAGCACCAATTTTGTTAATTTTGTTTGGATCCATCCATTTTACATGTCCAAATCATCTTAGTATTCCTTCTCCTATTTTACTATCTGTTCATTTCACAATTAAAATTTTATTCCTGTTCATTTTATTTTCTATTTTTGTTAATAATCTCATCTTAATGATTTGCTAGTTTTTTCTGCGTTTTTCTGTTCATGTCCAGATTTCTGAAGCGTACTTTTAATGTATTTCTACTTTTACCTCTTGCGGTATTTATTTTTTCCTAAGAAATTTTGTTCCTGCTTTTGCTTTTCTTGCTCTAATTTCTTTTTCGATTGTTCTTTCTTGTCTTGTTGTTATTTGTACTTCCAGCAGGTTTTTTCTTTCAATTTTATTGGATGTTGTGTTTGTTTTCTTATTACCATTGTTTCCGTTTTCTTTTGGTTTATTTTCATTTCCAATTTTAAAGCTTTCATTCAGTTTTTTCATTCCTCTTCTGAGGTTTCCTTCACAATTTGGAAAAAGGTTGTAATCTTCTAAAATATTGATGTAACACGAAAAATTTGAAATGTTGCAATGTAAATGAGGTTTGAAGAAGTGCTCCAATTTTTTAATTTTAATTATGTGAAGACCATTTTTTAGTTCTTTAATGAGCAGATTTTTTACTTCTAGTAAAGTCATGAAATGAAAATAAATAATTACAGCAAGAATTAATGTACTACCATCATTTCCTGGTGAAACTGCTTATATCATAGTAACGTTGTTGCACAAGCAATAAGTTAAAGCAGAAAAATTGAATAGGAAACTTGCCAGTTGAGCTGGGTTTCACGACACCAATAAATAATTCCATGTTTACTAAAAATTGCTGAATCTAAATCTTAGGAATGCAGTTATGTTTGTGCGCAGCACTTAACATAATTATGTCATTTTTAGCCATTATTTCAATAGTCGCTAGTCAAATACCATCAAGAGCAATTCAAAGACACATCAATTATCACAAAATAAACTTACCGTTAATTAAATTGAACTTTAAAGTAAACTTTACATTTGAACAACTTTACTGCCATCATCTTTTTTTCAACTTACTAAAATTACTCACACCTTTTCGTAATTGGACCGTATGATTTCGAGCTACTCAAAATAATGGTACCTCAGTGTTCGGCATGTATGCTATACTTAACACACATGGTTTTTTTTAACCGAATTTTGCTTCGCAGAGTAATAAAATCATGAAGGTTAATGACTTACAAATTGAGTTTTTTGCGATTGGGATGTAATTACATATCTCAGAAACTTCAGCTTATTCGCAAAAGAATATAAAACGAGCGCCGCGTAATTGTAACGAAAAGAAAGATAATTTTTGACCAGATTTATGGTCTCTCGGGAGCAATTTTGAGAATTAATTTAGAAAGCTCGGGCAATAATTATGCGAATTTCACTGCCAATTCAGGGAGCTGTTCGAAATCAACAACAAACAGTTTTTTGTGCGAATTGATTTACATGTAGGCAGCGAACAGTAAAATCGCAACGAAATCTTGCTTCGCCATATATAGTAAGTGTTCATCAAATGTCATAAATGAATGGGTAGCTCATAGTTCTGCAGCAGGTAATAGCTATTACCTTGACAGGCTTTGGTTATAAATTATTTGCCGCAAAAAATTATTTTGACATTGCGGTGTAAGAACAATGAATGTATCATTGTTTTAAAGGACTTGAAATCACAGTTACTCCCACGAAAAGTAAACAAATTTTACGAGGAATCGTATTGTAACAGCATAATTTAGAGAATAACGACTCGAGCCGAACAAAAAAGGAAACATTTTAAAAACCAACACGTCGCACCCCTGGCTGAGGCGAACAAAAGACTTTTATTTACAAACAAAATCTTCAGGTGCAAGGGCACAAAAAACAAACATCGCGTTATAATTTACACCTTCGAATTCTTCCTGGTAAGCGTAACAGTGGGGAGTAAAACGAATTGCACTTAACTCTTTTAAAGTTTCTTTTATTCGTCGCAGGAAGTCTTTCTTTGCCTACCGCGAAAGAGATTATTAATTATCTCGGATCTCTCTCGCGAACCTTAATTTACCGGAGCGACTAACTTATCGCTATCGACGAAAGTCAATGAGAAATCTAGAGGTATAAGTGAAATAATAAATTCCTCACAAACTTCACGTTGTCTACCAACTTTTATCTGAAGATAGACCAGATAGTCGCAAGAATTATGCTGGCGTGTGTGGCCTTGGTTTTGTATCATCCGTCCAACTCCTTATTTATGACCTTTATCCCGACGAATCAGAGCTGCCTCGTTTAGAATGTCGTCTTCCTCGAATTTGAAATAACTCTCCAACCCTTAAAGGATTTTAACCAAATGCGGGCGCTGTCTCCGTTTGAAAATCATATTGTGTAATTATGGAGGCAGTTGCAAGCAACTTGATAATAAGCTTTTTGAATTGGTACACAACTAAAACGGTAGCAATAACAATTATGGGACAAATTATTTATTGTATTATGTAATCCAACTTAAGTGAATTTATTGGTTTAGAATTTTAGTTAGGTGACTTGGCGCCGTCTTCGCGGTCATTTTTCTTGAATGAGTCGATGGCAATAAAAAATCATTTGAAAGCCACTGGAAAGAAGAAGTCATTGAAACAATTTCGCTACCTTTTGTCAGCAATTGTAATTTAAAAATCAAATTCTTTTCTGGTGTAAGGAAAAAACAGCTTTGAGATTTAGATCCTACAAAATCTGAATTGAGATTTAAATTTTAGACTTTAAAACATCTGTGGTGATACTTAGATATTACAAAATCTGTGTACAGGGTGAGTTAAGTTTTACCGCCCGTGGCAAAATAGGCCTTTAAAGTAATTTGTCAATTATCATAAATTGCATGAATAATTTTATATTATTAAGGTACATAGAAACCAAGAAAAAATCTATTTTTTTTAATCAGGTAAAATTTTGGCTTTCTTTCAATTACTAATTGCTCAATTTATTAGTTTTTTTTATGTACGATCAGTAAAATATTTTCACACAATTTAGTGTAATTGAAATAATTTTACTAATGTGGGTTCATTAAATAAAGCCATTTCCGTATTAGAGGGTATTTTTTTAAATGATTCACGACATAAGCTGACCCAATTCACCTAACAATGGTATTGGTTTTGGGTACTTGGCTGATTATTTTTGACAGTCATAAAGTTAAGTTAAAAAGTGCAACGTTACATTTTACAGGACCGGAATAAGGGTCTTCGCTATTTCTTTAAAAGTTCACAACATCGTAACTAACAGCTACACGGTAATTATAATCATAATAAAAAATAATTTTTGCAATATTAGATTGTAAACTTCATAAGAAAATCACTTACCAGCTTCTAATTTTCGTTAGTATATCTGTCTACAATTTTGTGTTTTAATTTTGCCGTCTGCAAAGTCAATATACCAATCGGTTATTGAACCTTCCCATAAAATAAATTGCTTAATTCACCCAAAGTTTAAAAACCCTGATCACAACCCTAGGTCGCTTTGTGAATAAAGAAACATTCACATTTGAAACAAATCTTCCAACACTTAAACATCGTTGGTAAAAAGTGAAAATTAAAACTTTGTTTTGTGGAATAGTGAACATTTGTGTTTAGTTCAGGTATAATCATGCCATTTCAATACTCAGTCGAGGAAAAGCTTGAAATGCTTTTAATTTATGGGTAATGGGGCATCGCATTGGGCATCTTTTATAAAATAAACTTAATATTTACCTATTAAAAACTTATTTTATTTTTCTCACAAATTCCAGAATACGGGTCTGGCAACAACTAAAACGCCGTTCCCTTCAGTTTTATGGGTCGATCATCAGGTATTGTTACGTGGTAGACCGTATTATCCATTGTTGGAAAGTCATAAATAAAAGTATTTTTTGTGCTTTATGTTAAATTTGATTTAACTCAAAAAGTAATAATTTTTTAACGAATCAAATTGCAATTAACAATGCTTCGAATAATTTGACAAATTTTGAAATAAAAAACCAAACATGGAAATTTTACCCGAAACTCTTTGTTTTACTTTTTTTGGCTTCAAATAAAAATGATTTGGAAAACTTGTAGCACTAATCGAAAGTGTAAACTTCAACTGATGTAACATGTAAATTGCATACTTTCCCCTCAATCTTTAATAGGTATTATGGCCGGGGCGGTAAAACTTAACTCACCCTGTATACATTTAGATTTTACAAAATCTGTGTAGAGATGTGTAGAGTTGAAATAAATAATGTGCTAAGTGCCAAAAAAATCCAAATTTGAGTTATTACATTATAAATGTGCTATTTGCTGTCACCAATAATATATAACGCTCTTACTGCCACTGGAATTAGAACATGGAAAATGTAATTTTTAAAAGTTGTCGTCACACCTATGTAAAAGGCACTTTGCACATTATTTATTTCAACTCTACATTTACATTTTGCAAAATCTGTATTAATATTCAGATTTTCCAAAATAAGCTTTCAGATTTAAATTTTGCAGAATTAGTATTCACACTTAGATTGTGCAAAATCTAGGTTTTACTAAATCTGTCTTGAGATTTAGATTTATAAAATCTGTAGTGAAATTTAGATTTTTTGTCCACTTATTAATTCCGTCGGTGACAACCTGTAACCACTTTATTAATCATAAACTTCACTTAACGCAACACCACGAAATGATTATTAATTAAGAGTATTTTACACGATACCTGCTGATGATTAACATCGTTTAATTACCTACTGTTTATTTAAGTACTCTTCAGTTTGTGTGGCCGCGTATAACCCAAAAGACGAGTTAGGAAACGCTGCCCACACTCACTGTCAACCATGTGTGACCTTTATTTTGTAGTGTTATTAATATAATTTTAAAGAGACAAATCTTTTTGTTCCAAATCCTTAATACCACTTACGCATTTTAAACAGTACATGAGGTCTAATCCATCATTATTTACATAAGGATTGTGACAATATTTTCTAAAAAATCCATGTCACTGATGATGTTAGCTACTTTAATTTAATCTATAATAGAATAATTAGTAGTGGACTATTAATTAAATTGCCTCGGTCTATTAATATGTATCTAAAGACACGTCTAATTACATATAACTAATATCCTTTATCCTCGGTGCTTGATTTTGATTTAACGTGGACAGTTATCTCCGAACTGTCGACATTTTACAGGTGCAGTGTAAATTCTAAAGCAACTTTCACAATTTGAAAATTCTCAGTTGTATCTAGAACACTATTTGTCAACTTAACAAACATTTTAATTGAAAACACTTATGCACACACCTATTAAGTTATAAAGAGATTAAAAATCTTTCGCAACGTTATTGTTTAATTGCGTTGGTTTTTTTTCATTATAAGGCCGCCGAGATAAATCCGTGAATGGCTTATTTAAAAGCGTTATGTATCATTTACATTTAAATGGAACTTTCAAAGACAGGTGCACTATTTCGCAATCAAAATTTTTAAATCGCGTCTGATTTATTTCTCACAATGCTCACTTTGAAAACCGACGCAAAAAATACACCTGTTGTAAAGACTTAATGCATGAATAGCTAGGCACAGAAGAGACAAAGGCGTTTTTTGATTACGAATTCACCCAATTGTATCCCACAAAACATAAAAGAGGCTTCAATCTCACATTACTTTTAATGGGAAACGATTTAACTGCTTCGATCAGTAACTAACGTTTCAATCAGTGAAAATTTATTTATTAAAAATTTTGAGGCTGTTTTAGGAGCAACAATGAGGGAAAAAACCGTCCTTTTGTTTGTCAAGTTACAGGGACGCCGTATGACATGTCCATTACCAAAGACAAGGATCTACTTAATGCCCTGTATGAGCCCGATCGGCCGCCTGATATGTCACATTTTGGGAGCTCAAAGTATATTAATGATTTTTCAAACAGGTATCTTCTTGACCCAAAAACGCCAGCTTAAACACGAAATAGTTTTAAAAACCTCTTTTAAATTATTTTTTCTCGCGGTCACAACAAACCGTCGCATAATCATTTTAAAACGGGACGCAGGTGGTTACCCTTCAACATTCAATTTTTCAGCTAATTTGTTTATAATTTAGATCTTTTGTAAACAAATGCGATTTGAATTTCAAATTTTCGTTAATAGAAAAAGGGGGTCGAAACAATGGTAGGCATGTCTTAATGAAGCTTGTAAAATAGTTACGACTAATTAAGCCGTTCCGAAATACGTCAAGCTTTTATTTTTTAATTAAATTTTTTATTGTTCCAGTTCGAGTGGCAATGGAGCTTTTTACATTATAAAAATAATGGCCACTAACGTAGAAAAGTTCAATTAAAGTTTCATTAAAAACTGAAGAACAAAGGAGCGCGCGAATAGAATTAATCTGTGTAATGTTCGAAAACGAAATAAAAATTATTGTGTAATTTGTTATAATCTACTGTTAAAAGCAGGCATTTTTTAGAACCCGTCTATAAATTAGTTCCACACATAATACCGGCCGAGACACCAGAATAGACGCTGCTACCAAATAATAATTATAATTACGTGCCCCGTGAAAAATGTTTAATAACCCTCTCGAAACAATAATTATTAAAGTCTTCTTCCGTCCGTTATTTCGTCGCCGTTTCCTCCGTACTACAAGTTTTGTTCATACATTGTTGTTATTGCAACTTGCTCCACATAAAAGGCAACCTATACTTACATCTATTCTTATTCAATACGTAACATCTAATTACTGCTCCTGTTTTCATATAGTTATTTTTATAATCATTTAAATGCACGCCCAGCAATTATAAGAACCATAAACTATAACGATTGTTTATGGCTCCTCTTATACGATAGCAAATATAATTGCAAGACGGCTTCAAGTGCATTTTATATTTTAATCATACGGTATTATTCAACGTCTCGATTAATAATGGCATCAAATTATTATAATTTTTTCAAATTACAATTTAAAATAAAAATAAAACGTTACGGACAAAATCAGCATTTAATTTAATTTAATTTGTTTGGTTGTTGCAAATATTTAAAAGCCACTTATGAAAAAAATTATTACCAAAGTTTTAACCAAGATATAATGGAGTTTTTCGTTTCCCTAGTTGGACGCTCCGTGCGGGCTCGTATAATTTATATAATCCTTGCAGCGATGCTGTACCTATTTTTGAGCCACAACCAATTAAACCTCTTGGTGGCCTTAAATTAGCTTTATTCATTAACATTCAGGACACTGAAGCACATTTGGACACGCCACTTTTCAACCATTAGTATAATAGCATTTATTTTCATAGTTCAATTTAAAAAAATTGTGTAATTTTTCACCTGCTTTTAATAATAATGGTGGTGTTACAAGGTATTTTTTTAAAATATTTAGTTTCTGTTGTAGAGCAAGTTCAAAACCTCATGAACCTGCGCAAGACGACAAAAATTGGTCTGCGAACGACGAACTATACAACCTAAAAACGTTCACACGTTGCAATATTTTCTTTCATTGTGTTAGTTTATCCGAATCACACAATTTTAGTTTTAGCTTTGCCAATTTCACTGAATCCAAAAAAATTACATAATCTGGCACAACGGATTTCCTACATTTTTTCAGTGTATCACACTTATTATCAAGAAATAGGGACTGCTGTAACTGTACCAGGAAATACCACAAAAGAGGAAACAATTAATGAACCCGAAAGTTTGGACAACAATTTTTCATATAATAGTGAAGATGAAAGCTAATTTGTAAAAAAACATAACGTTATCTTTTATCAAGAAAGGTACAAGCCACAATTTTTGTAATAAATAATTAAAATTACAGATTTTTATTTTATTTATACTAAAAATCAACTCAGCATAGTTAAATATACCCTCATTACAAATTTAAGGCTGGGGAACCCAACCTCAAAAAATGCAGAGTTTTAAGAAACTCAGTGTCGCTTAAAAAGTACTTATCAATATATAATTTGCGAAGCAACAGTGGTAAATATAATGTTACCGCATCTAATGATATATTTGATTTGGTGAAGAAGTGCCTAGTTTTCAAAAATTAACCTCCGAAAGTGCAATTCTCGCAAAAATATAGTAGTGAGGGTTTTTTACTGAAATCTCTAGAGTTACGAAATATTTTGCAATGCACTTTACAGCACTTATAGAGAATATATTGCTTTGTAAGAAAATATTTTTTTAATGCGAGAAAGTTGGTAACTTAAGAAGAAAAAAATTGGCAACAATTATTTTTTAAAAATGTAGTGTGCCAGTAAAAACAGTATAGCTCAAGAAGTAAGTTATATTGTAGAAATTCCTTCGGGACACTTATATTAAACATATAGTAGTATAAATGTGACATGTTTTTTTTTATGATAACATGGTGAATATCTTTGAAAAAAAATCTAAAAATTGTGGTACGAAATACAGTATTATTTGATCGCGTTTTTTATTGCTTTCCGAACACAACATCGTCAACAAATTACATAAAGATGTTCCTTTAGCACCTAAGAAATAGTTTCCGTAAACCAAATTGGATAAATGTCTAAATTTTACATTTTCGGGGAAAAGTTGTTTTCCCATAAGATTTTAGTCAAATAGTTCGTCCTTTTACTCACAGATGTCCTGTCAAATCTGTACCTTTTTGATTGACGGCATGGATAGAATAATTTGTATTAAAATGCACACTTGATATAGTGCAAATTGTTAGGATGTAATCATATTCGCACACGTAAGGATATAAAACTCTAAAAATTTATAAAAATACACACTTGATGCAAAATGCAAAATATCCATGTTCGCACGCGTAAGGATATGAAACATTTTCGAGCCTGCTAAATTGTACAATATATATTAGTATCGAATAGCATCGTAGAGAAAATTGTTTGAAGCATCTATTCACAAAAAATTACAAAAAAAAACAGTAAATAATGCAGCAATCGCATTGACTGATTTTACCACCGTTATCGCCGCAGACAATAATATAAATAAAATTTATCAAATTATGAGCGTATAAAAATGGGGATAAAGATTATTCTTTGCATAATTATAGCAGGTACATCTATGAAAACACAAAATTGGCAAAGAATTAGCAAGAAATTATAGACTCATTTTTTTTCAGACTGAGTTTACCGTCGTTATCGCCGCAGACCATAATATAAATAATATTTATCAAGTTACGAGCGTATGAAAAACGCACAACTCTTTTTTTTTGTTCTTTCTCTGTTCAATACTTAAGTTTAAAACCTTATTAGTTAGGATACCTCTTTGGTTGCCTAAACATTTTTTATTTTAAGGGGCAAAATTGGCGCCCCCTGAGTGGAAGAATTGTGCATTACTTAGCAGTTCCCGGGCCTTAAGTGTTATAAAAATCTTTAACAATAAATATCTCAAAAGTAACTTCATGTGGCACTAGTTACCCCATGGCCTTCATTTCGTGGTTTATATTTTTTTCTATTTTTCATTGTTATGGTTTATGTTGTTTAGGTAGCACTTCCTGTCATTTTGGAATTGTTTCAGCATTCCAAACAAGACTTTTCTGTGTATGTAATCTTTTTTCAATTTTCTTTTTAAAGCGACCGACGTTTTTAGACCTCATTTTAGAACTTCCGCGCTTAGTTTAGGCTCCACCTCACGCAACTTGAAATTTGCATGAATTTTGATTTTTATTCGAATATTTGTTTCCTAATTAATTCCATTATAATTGCAGTAGCCGCTGAATTGAAAGTAAACATATTCATTGCAAAATCGCCAATAATTCACTGGATATCTTACTAATCACTATGATTTATACACCGTATTTTAGGGCGAACATTTGAGCACACATGAGCAATTAAATCCTTGGTCGGCAACAACGCAGTGCAGAATATTAAGCACGCGACTCTAAATTTCCCCCACGCACAATCGGTTGATCAAAACGACCACCAAAACCGATCTGCACTGGAAATAGACGCGTCTGACATTTTTAAGAATGACTCGTTAAGTATTTCGCTTGAATGGAAATTCCTGGTCGGAGCTATTTAAAGTTGCAGGGTTTGAGTGCGCGAATTGAAACCGTGGTGGAATCCGGCGAGGTTTGCTTGCGAGTGTGCAGGATGCAGGTAAAGTGATGGCCACGTATGATACCATAAATCAGGAGTTTTGGTCCACAGATTATTGGGGAGCGTGTTTAAACAAGGCTTGACCGCGGTCTTAGCGACAATTGCAGAGCCGAAGTGATGTATGCCACCACATAAATAAAAGGCAACGTTTGCTCGGCTCCTCCGTACACCTGCTTACCCTTTTGTGATGCAAATAAACAATTAAGCGTTTAAATTTATAATGTGCCGAATTTTTGGCATTGTCAATCTAATGACGCCAAAAATTACACGGTCGTAAACTTCTATAAAAATATGACTTGCGAATTTATAATATTTTATTTCACCGACGATAAATCAGTTTGCAGAAGAAATAAATAATCCTTTTATAATTTCGCGCACAACAAAACGCAAATTGCCATACACAAGAAACAACATTATAAATTAAACTGTACGTTTATTTTATTATGGACCAAAAACTGGACACTTTTTATCGCCGAAAAAAAATCGTTCCCGCGGAGTTGGGTGTCGTCGTGCCTTTTTTCTTAAAAATCCTCGCCACACATTAAAAACGCTCTAATGGGTATTAATTCATAAACTTATCCGGCCGCACGGTAGCGATAAATTCTTGCAAACACATGTCCAATTAGCAAACAGCCTTATCGTAAATTACGACCGATTTGTCTCTATGCGTGCCAGCGGATAATATTCCTGAAGACTGCGTTTATTATAAACTCGAAAAATCGACAGGTGATTGTATAATTTCGTTTTCCACGGACAGGTGTTGTTGCCGCACACTGAATCAATACCTCATTTCGCCTTCAAAATTATAAAAAATTACTCATAATTGTCTCCTCTTAAGAACTAAATATTCAAACTTTAAGCAGCTGACCGAAAAACTGCACCAAACTTGTAACATTTTATTAAAAATATTTACTTGGTTCTTATAATATGAAATAATTTCAATATCGAATTAATTAATCAACCGTAATGAAGCATTTCAAATTAGAATGAAATTAAGTCATTGAATTGTATTTAGTTAGACTGATGGAATTTAACTTTCATCAATTACTGATTGCCTGAATTTCAGATCTCTTATTTATTTTTTAAATGTTATGCTAAATAATTTATTTAAAGGACGAAGTGAAGCTAATCCTAAATGTGTATCCAATGCTTACAGGCAAACGAGCCCATAACAAGGCAATATTATACACTAGTGAGTTTTGGTTTACCATAACACCAATGGACCTTTTCAAAAGAAAGAGTCAGAATCATGCGCAGTTGCACTGCGCATCGTTGGTGCTGTCAAAGTAGTGATTTTATTTCTTCATTATCTGTGTTGGTGAATTATTTTAATTATGTGGCAAAAATCGTTGACATGTTTATTAACTGTAAATGGGTTTTTATTCCCATTGCTTTTTCGTGTGTCTCTCTTATGTTATGTATACACACTTTTTGCAGTCTCCTGTCTTTAGTGAATGCATGGAATGATGTTGATTTATCGGAACTTTTGGATTTACAAAAGGGCACGCAACACAAATAGACCACTTTTATTATTATTTTTGAATAAATAATTGACAAAATGTCAAGTAAGTTAGTGTCAGATTTTAAAATCACAAACTTCACTTTAAGTAAACACCAACGCTGCGCACTGGTCGTTCGCGCAATACGTCACGGTGAGAGAGAGACTTGCAATTTTGAAAAGGTCCATAGTGGGTTTTAGTGTACAGAAAAGTTCACACACTTTTTCCATTGTTAATGTAAGAGGAGAGTTTGCAAGCAAGGTCACCTTTCATTCATTATAAAATCCATAGGAAATTAATGTTAATATAGACTGAATTTGATGAACTAGGTATCGGAGGGCAGTTTGCCGCAAAAGATTCTTTGTTTAAAACTGCTTCATTTATGTTACAACTGAAATGAATTCCAACATTATTCAGTCAAGAATGAGGATGCGTCTCAAAATGATTTAAAAATAAAAAACTAATTTAAATGCAGAAAACTTAAACAATTCAAGGGAAGTAAAAAATGATAATTTCCATAAAAAGATTAATGGTGCCATTTTAACAAAATAATTTGTCTGATTGAAAATTCATAATAAAACTAATTTAGAGAACGTAACAAGGGCTGGAACAATTATTTCTACCTCGACATCTGCCAATTTCGATTGTACAACATCCAATTAACAACGAACGAACGTACATGGATAATTTTAATAATAATCACCTGGAGGCTTGAAAATATCTGTGTGATGCACGATGCAACCATTTATCACATATAATCTAATCACTTTAACGCATACGTCCAAATTAGCCGGCGCTAATTTAAAAAATAAATACAAATTTACCAAAAAATACTGTTAACGTCTCATTTCGTAACATCCGAATGTAAATTGAATTTTTTAAATTCCGATAATAGCCGCGAGTGATGTCTAGCAGATGCAACGAATTATCATACTAAATCTTCTTGGCGCACAAGGTCAATTTTCAAAATATCTGTGAAAACTTAACGGGAAACACAAATTCCTTTCCCCGAGAAAATTACACACATGTTGATGCAAGTGTTTAGAAAAGTCCCGGGTTAATGAAATTTTGATCGCACAAGAAGCGTCGGCGAAAACAGTTTTCGTAAATAAAAAACGAGGAAACAGCAAAGTAAAAGTTTCTTTCCCGGAGCGGCGAACTTTACAAGAAAACACCCCAAAAATTCGACCTCGCTAATCTAGAAAACTTGTACCGGATCGCATGCGGTCGGCTCTTTTGTAAATATTTATGCCGCGGCGAAATGTTATTGCTAAAAGAAAGAGCGTATGCGCGGCAATAAAAATTATATTATCGTGAAGGATATTTCGGTAATTCCGTAAGCGTTAAAAGGCGAGACTCGTAAAGATCACTTCGGGTGGCTTCCTAAACGAAAAATCATTAAACGAACACGATTATGCCGAACGTTAAATTACAAACAAAAATTTTTTCATCGAGATTAAAAAATTATAGGTCCCGCACCGACGACCACACCGAAATGCTGCGTTAACGCCGCTCCAATTTATACGGTGAGTTACCGCTCTAAAATGTACACAACAATTCAGATAAAAATAACGCATTCGGAAACCTGTTATAAAAATAAATGTGTACTTAAGACAACCGAAACGTACAATTTTCGAATAATGTTGCTTATTACGCCAAAGTATTTTACAAGCGATTTTTCATGTATAAGGACTTGTCGATAACGCATATCTGGTTTATGTACCGGTATTTAAGCAGTGGTGGTTCGTTCATGAACACTGTGGCCCTCCTACAAATTTTTGAGGCTGTCAGGCCTGGTTGCTGTAATAGTTAGTTACTTTTTCTACAACTACTACTGAAAATGATCAATACAGGTAGCCCTCGGTTTACGCCGCAGTTCCGTTCTTACAAAAGCCGGCGCAAATCGAATCGGCCTAAAAAGAACCCATATTTACAGTGATGTATAGGCTTAGGTTCTACATAAGTGAAAAACAAGCAAAGCATTTTATTTATTAATACAATATAATGTAAAATACATATACACCTATCCCCCGATTTACACGGAAGATTGTTTCCTCAAAAAATCGTGTAAAATGGAATTTTGAATTTTTATAGGCACAACCGTGTAAATCGAAAACAACGTCATTTATTTAACGTAATTTTTTTTAATAAGATATTTTGAAAAATTACAATAACAGTTCATTCTAAAATAACAAATATACAGTGCGAACCAGTCAAATGGAATAAATTCAGTATCTCAATTATTGTGCATATTTATAAAAAATCCCGTTTATGACATGATGTCCTGCAAAGTAAAATTTTCATCCCTAACCTCAACTCCCTTCGAGTGACAGTTTCAACCCCCAAATTTTTAAATAGGAAGTATACTGAAAAAAAAAAGTAGTAAATAAAACTACAATTGTACAAATTTTTACCACAAATTGTATTAAAAATACGACTAGTTACAAATTGTATCATTTTTTTCTAAACAATTGTAGTAACTTGGTTGTAGCTACATTTACAATAATTTGTGGCATATAGTACTAACGTGTATAGCGAGATTTTCGACAAATATAATAGTAAAGTGTACTACACAGACATTGCAAAATTTACTAAAATAAAGACTAATGTGTTCCAAATCTTTACAGTAAAAAGTATAAGATTTTATACTAAAAATTACTATTTTAGAGATTAAATTTTGCGACAAAAAAGAGAAACAGTTACCATATACACATATCTTTTTCTATTATTATTGCCGTTATTTTTACTACAGGTTTTGCAGCATATTTTGCAACAATTAACAGACTTCTGCGCCTAATTAATGTAGTAAAAAGTAATATGTATATTCGTTGCAAAATACTACATTTTTTATGAATCACAATTTACTACTTTTTTTTGGAATGGAATTAGTGGTAAAATGAACCAGGTAAAATGAAACGCAAGAATTAATTATAACAGGATTGTTTCTTATACATTTTAAACAACATCTACAGTAATAATACAAGTAAATACAAAAAGAGCTTTTACTTACAAATTATGTTCCTTGTTCATAACAATTTTTAAAATTTTTTAACACTTATTACAAATCACAAACATTTTAAAAAACACATTCTTTAAAACATTGTCAAATACACAAATTACATTTTAAAAACATATTTTTTAAAAACATATTTTTTAAAATGTAATTTGTGTATTTGACAATGTTTTAAAGAATGTGTTTTTTAAAATGTTTGTGATTTGTAATAAGTGTTAAAAAATTTTAAAAATTGTTATGAACAATGAACATAATTTGTAAGTAAACATACATTTTACATAACAAGGGAAAAATTTAATAAATTAAATAAACAAAAAGAGCATGGATAATACATAACTTACAATTGTAACACATTTAACAACAATATTTAATAGAAACGAAAGTTTTTTCATTCATTTTCTTTTTTAAGCATGTTATGTAATCATGTAAATCGTTAAATAATATAATTTTATTTGCCACCTTGCTCGTAAATAACACTTCGTATGCATGGATGTGTGTGCTAAATTGAACTGAAATTAATTCGACATAGGAAAAATAAATATCACTATTATGAATGAAAATTTGATCAATAAGTTCAAAAATAGGCATTTCTTGAGCCTCTATTATTACAATTATATTTTTCTTGTAGACCGTTCCTTTAACTTCTAAACTTCATAACTTCATAATAATAATGAACTCTTACGTTTATATAAGATGTATGTGGTGTACAACACCAAGTGCGTTTTTTTTGCGAATCTTCTGTTAACGATAGTGAATTATCTGAAAAATAAAATGTATTGAAATTATTATGGAGGATACTTACAAATTTGGTTCCTTTGTTTATAACAATACAAAGGAACCAAATTTGTAAGTAAACATACATTTTACATAACAAGGGCAAAAATTTAAATAAATTAAATAAATTATTATGGAGGAAATATTTCAAAAAGTGTTTACCAAAGGACGGTGCCTCTCCCCATATTGATAAATCCAAGGAAGAACTGGTGCTGGCCTCAATTACGGATCTGGTACAATCCAGTGGAGAAGGAATCTAAAAGATAACAATTTTTATAAATATCTAACTAATTGGGTTAAAAATTTTCACTATTGAATTTTAACAAAAAATAATTAATTGATAATTTCTGTACCAGAGAAGCAGAACGATGTATGTCCAAAAGTGACGATGTTCAGGAAATTTAAATTAATGGCTTGATATCTTTTGTGTTGCCTTAAAGTAATGCTTGGAGAGACATCATAATGCAACACAAATTCTAAGTTCGAACATATTTCCCGCTGTAATGTGTAGATGGGACATATTTTAATCAATATACATCAAATTTTCATGATTGGAAAAAGTGGACATACATCATTCTGCTTCTCTGGTACAGATTTTATAAATTAATTCTGAACAAAACTATTTTTACTTGATGCTCAATTTTTAATTTCTCTAATTTTTGGCCAAACAGTTTCCGCGTGCTCAAAATTGGAATTAATTCCTTGAGATCTTCTCGATAAAGATTGAGTAAGGTCTGTTTGTCGACTTCGTTTACTGTAAAACAAATTTCATAATTAATAGTTACTGTCAAATAAAACGCGGTAAAACAATAGAGGTATGTTGCAACGATGGACTTTATGAATACTTTATTAATGAATAGTAAAAACTGTTTCGATAGTACTTACCGTCAAAGCTCACCCTCAACCGGTCTAACAAGCCCCAGCTTTCTAAGGTTGTCTTAACGAAGTCATCCATACCTAACTCACACAAAATCACAACGCAAAACTAATAATTATTAATAAACTTATCGCACTTATAGTCAGTAAGTTAAGACTTTATTAATTTCACTTTACTAACTAATTATAATTAAAAAGATTGATACAAAATTATGCGTATTAAAAAGAAGTTGTTCGTAAGCTCTCGAAAGAATGAATGACCGTTTTTAATCAGTTTGTTTATATTGCGAGGTTGTTTATCACTCCAATTGCTGGAAGGCGCTTTTCACCGCCTCCACCGACCAGCCACAACATCCTCCTTCACGCATATCGACTACACACTGTTTCGGATGTATAATATAAATAAATAAATGCAAAATCAGCAGAAATTCACAACTCTTATCTGTAAACCGCAATATAATCAATATTGATTAAAGCCCAATTTTCCGTGGCATTAACCTATTAACTCCAATGACGGTAGCGTTCTAGTGTTAAAGGCGTATTTTGTGTGACTTAATACTGTTTGGGTCAGAAGTCCAAATATACGTTATACACGGCTTGTAAAACAGACAATGAGAGCAAAATCTCAAAAAATAATTTTGTTACGATATTTTTCCCTTGTATCATATTTCCTAGCGGGGTGCGATCAGTGTAAATTATTTTATTGTCGGCAATTTTTCGGCAACGGGCCGCGTCCGCAAATCTGTTCCTTCCCTCTCGATCACTTTCAATAAAATACATTCGGCAAGCACGTGCCAACAATTATGAATTTGTATTGGCCAGAAATTTTCGAAAAATATGCAACAATTGTAGTGACGTTAATCCATTTATTTTATAGTAAAACTCACTCAAAATATAATGTAAGTTGCAACAATCTTATAGCAAATATTAAAACAAAAGTAATACCATAATTGTTTTGAAAAAGTAATACACTTTGTAGATAAGATTGCTACAAAGTTTTCACTACAAATGTTTTAAAAATTGTATTACAATTTTAAGTAACAAATGCTCTCTTTGTAGCAAAAATTGTTACAAAATATGTGCTACATTATTGTAGTAATTTGTAACATACGATTTTTTTCAGTGTAGGGGCTTGTGATACCTGATTTGAAAGATCTCTTCATGCTCTATTAAAAACTGCTATGGTTTAAAATTTTATTGCGAAAGAAATTGTAAAAATGCTACAAAAAATAATTGTTTATCGCTAACCAGTAAATATGAAGTTTAAAAAATTCTGATTAGTAAAAACACAATGATGTACACTTTTCTACTGGCACAAAATTACTGCAGTAATTTACGTGAATACGTAGGAAGTTTTATTGTGCATACAAAAGGGGGATCACCAATATGTATAACCAAGTGAACGGAGTTAAAAAATGATTGTAGAAATATGTACTCATCTGAAATATTCATTTTTACCGTTTTATTTTGAATTCGTTATTTTAAAAACCGTGTAAAAGCGAAATCGTGTAAATTTAATTTTTAAAATGTATTTTAAGATAAAATGAAGTGAAATGTTTTTATTAAAAAATATTAAGAAACACAAATAAAATTTCAAAGTTTCGGATCTCTTACATTTTTTGGAAAAAACAATTCACACGTCGCGGCTCAACACTGAAACGAAAATCAGTCTAACATAGGAAGAATCGGTGAATTACCCAATTATGTACACGGCGAAACGGTGAATTGCACAGCGGCGTTATTGTGAATCGGCGTAAATTGAGCCGACGTAAATCGAGGGCTACCTGTATTGTACGCGGCGTCGTGCATAACTTTTTTGATTCGTGCACTGAAAAAATGCTACCTAAGAATTTTTTAAAAATTCACTTCTTACATTAAGAACTGCACGATTCTGCTTGCTATTAGCAGGAACAATATTAAATCAAGCAAACCGTTTTGGATTAAGCACGGGGATTCTCAATTTGTGGCGACCTCACTGAAGGTTTTGTTCGAGAGGAACGTTAGGTCCAAGGGTTCTATAATACAATTGTTTAGAAGCCTTGCGCTGGGTCCAGCTGGGCGGATACAATTGCACGAAATGTTGTAAATTGCTTTATGACCGATATTTTTTCTGCAAAGGACAAAAAAAATTGAAAAAAATATGTAAAATATGAGTAATCTGTGAACACGAATTTTTTTTTAACTAACAAGTAGCATACGAAAAGTGAATTCCTCTTCCATTTTTTTATGCCAATTAAACTGCCGGGCACAATCGCGCAGCAGAAGAAAATTAAAAATATTCAATGAAAACGTCATTTATTTTATTTCATCGATAAACTCAAAAACCATCGCTTAGCCTGTTAATTAAAAATTAAATCAAGTTATGCAGCATACTCCCAACGTCGTTACAGTTCGATAAAAACCTTATTCTTCCAGATGACTTGCCGAATGTTGAAAACGTGATTGGGTCTTCCTCAAAACCACAAAACCAGAAAATCATCAAAATTTAGGCAATTTGAAAATTTAGTCTCGTTAAAATGTTCTGTTGGAGAGGCACACACAAGCGTTTTTAAAATAGAAAATGCCGTTTATAAATGCAGAGGTCATACATATCTCGCATTAAAATCGGGTAATACAATAGGGCATTGTGAACCTCGTACGTTTATACTTATCTCGTCTGGGTTAATAGGAACATAATTTTAAATTTCTATTCCAACAATACAAAAGTGAATTGAAATGTTTATTTGCATAGATTTAATAAACAAGCGGCTACAGATTAACCACTTGTAACTCGAGATATTTATGAAACCGAGAGCTGTAATTAAGACGAATTAACGAGCAAATGAAGAGTGATAAGTTGATTTGTTCCCACAGTACTTGCTCGACTTGCACTGTGCCGAGATGAAGAATTCCGGTTCGAATTTGATAGCTTGTAGATTCGGAGATACGTCCTAATTTCAATAATCTTACTTCAGTTAGTCACCTTGCTCCGAAATGGGTAGCAGCACTTACGTTAAGATGATAAATAGAACCGGCTACGCATTGTGATAATTTACAATCGACCAAATTAATAACACGGTGGCTCCGGTATTTTTCGGCTTAATAAGTCGGTGTGTGTAACTTAGCCGAACAGAAGCCGTTATTTCAAAATGAGTCATTGCGATTAAACAACACGATTTGTTTTTATGGTGGATGTATTGTGATAATTATAAATAGTTTTAGGGCAAAATAGCTGTTATGTAAGCCACTTTATAGTATGTTAATAGATAAAATGCCGTTTGTGAGCCACCGGTAGATTTATGAGGTCATACCGCATGTTGATGAACGCGATGGGCCTCCATCGAATCATTTGTGGAGCATTCTTGGAGTGGAAATGAAAAATGGGCTGTGAAATGTGCTTAAAACCGTGCGAATTGGTCCAATATTTTTTTAAGTGTCCTTCACAAATTTTAGTTAACCCATTATTAACACATTGCTAAAATTGGACGAATTTGATTTTTTTTTATAGATGAAATACAAAAAAATGACATATAAAAATGTGGATTCTAACATAAGTCGAAAAAAAAATTGACCTGAGCACACATTATGAATATGTGCACTGCAATTTGCATGGTTTTACCTAGGAAAACCGACTCTTAAGATTCAACTCTTGTTGTAATCATTTGAAAACAAGAAAATGGAAAATTCCATCACCCAAGAATAGAAGTGATTATTCTTCTTTGAAATACTTTTTATTTCAATCTTCTATCAATAACAGTTTTTAAATAAACACGTTAAAACAAACGCACCGCAAGTTGCATGCTTTCACCTAAGCAAACCGACTCTTAAATATTTAATCTGATAATAATATTAACATTATAATGTTTAACTACAGTACAAAAAATAACATAACTTCATAACACTGATCCTCAATATCAAATCTAGCATACGGACCTGATAATTTGTATATAACCATGCAAACACCCTTGTAACATGGCCAACAAGCGCCCGAACGTCATGTAACATTTAATTTGCGGCAGAGTGTACAATGTAAGCATTTTGTTTCTTTGTTTTTAGATTGATGTAGATTTTGGCCAATTATTTCTTGAGAGAAAAACAATTTATTTGTGTGGCGGCCAAAATTCATTGAGAAGGCTAATGACTTCGACGAACTTCCATTTCATATGCGTACATCTGTTACCAAATGATAATGTGGTTCTTAAACTGAAAATGTATTTTTAAACAGGATGTGATGTGATGTTAAATTTTCACCTACTAATAAAAATATGTATGTGAAATAACTTTATATTCTAAAATTCCTTCAATTCAAGCATTCCACTCTACAATTCATAAAAATTAGAAAAAAAATATTGTATTTACAAGTGCTTATTTAATATAATAGAAAGGAATTTTTTTTAGTTTTTTAGTAATTAAGACATTGGCAAAGATGGATTACAGGGAACTAGTTAACAAACGCCCTATCGTCGACCTGTCGATAATTGAGCAATACAGATACAGTTAAATGCCCAGAGGAGTGCAGGCTGCAATTATTGAATTATTATGGAAATTATTGATGATGCTAATGTTTTCACTCAATATGTTAATAGCAGAATGTAAATTTCAAAATTGCTTCCTCGAATTCAATTGACAATCGGCGAACCCCGTTAGAATCTATGTCACAATTTACAAGAACAAATGGAAACTCAGCCAAATCACCAGATATCTTGCGAAACTTGCAAGAATTCGAGTCGAAATCGTAACGTGACGTGCTTCTGCATTTGTTGGAAGGACGTCTGTTAATATTAGAGATGCTGCCATTTCATTTAAAATGTTAGCGGGGTTGCAAGTGTTCCAGCGCTACACTAACGCTACAAATTGCATTTGTTCTGTCAGTTCTTATTAGACCCGAGTGGTGTTTCACGTAAAACCCTTTGGCACATGTGAACGGGATTCAATGCAATAACAATATACATGTCTGAGCTGAAAAAATACAACAGGCGCGTTATCTTCGCCATCGCTTCCGCCTTTTTGCGTTATTTATGATTAAAAGTAATAATTTCTGGTATGTATGATATATAACTAGCTTTACGTAGGTACGACTACGTTCCAAGTGGGTAGATCCTAACGAAGAAGTGGCGACACTTGTCATCATTTCGTGCTGTAAACTAAAATTGATTTCAGTACTATATATTATTTACTGTCAAGTTATGGAATGTGTGGGCAGTCGCTGTAACACAGCGCATAGACACCTGATTTTACGATCGTTAACATCATTTTAAACTTCATATTTCATCTTGAAAACACACTTTGTGAACAATCTGACTGGTTCTTATTTATTTATATTGATCCAATTGTTTGTTTGCAGTAATGTATTTACTAAGCTGAAATTAACTGTTTTACTTTAAATATACAGTAGAATCCGGTTATAACGAACCTCAAGGAACCGTCAAAATCGGTTCGTTATATCCGAAGTTCGTTATAAGCGTTATTAAAAGAATAAATGCAAGAGTGTTTTATGAAACCTTCATTGTCTAATATAAATATGCATATTTATAAAACCATTAAGAATATAAGGACTAAACTTAAGTGAAACAAAGCAAAATGCAACAAGTAATTTTATTTGATTTTTATTTTTATTTTCGACTGAAGTATAAATTGCCCACACACGTTTCAACGTCACTAAGATTTTCAATAATTGAGTTCGGCGCACCCTAAAACTGTAAAAATCACGAATGTTGTTAATACTTCTCACAGCTTCCTGTGTAGATAAAATCTGTAATGCTGGTGCTTCCGGCTCATCCTCATTCCTCATTGGCTTGTTTTTGGCCACTTTTATCTACCACAAATACCCAAATATTCTGTTGTAACTAATAAATTGTCTACATTAATAGTCATTCAAGTTTAAGTTTTCGAAAAAATTTGAATTTTCTAATTGAAGGGCTCTATGTAAGAAGTATCTAAGTCACTTTTCATATTCTGCGATATTTGAGATTTATATTTCTGTTTGATCTGGAAATTACATTGTTTTGATTTTAACTAATCTTTTTTTACTAAAGAAGACTTACTTTAGTAAAAAAAAGATTATTCAAGGTCAACACAATGTGATTTACAGGTCACATTGAAACATCAAATCTCAAATATCACAGAATATGAAAGTGACTTAGATACTTCTTGCATAGAGCTCTTCAATTGCTGAATTTCACGATCCCTTTGTTTCTATTTTTGTAACCACTCATTTAATGACAAGTCATAGTCAGATTCAAAGGTTATTACGCGTTATATACAATGGAAAGTTCGTTATAGACGATTGAAATTTTACTAACTTCAGCTTTTTCAGGCTCGCTATATCCGATAGTTCGTTATATCCGAGTTCGTTATAACCGACTAATTTTTACATTGTTGCATAGGGAAAAATGCCGGAACTTGGAATAAAGTTCGTTATAACCGGTGGTTCGCTATAACCGAAGCCGTTATAACCGGATTCTACTGTACTTTAATTTTTATTTTCATAAGTAATATCACAAGAGAGTGAGAATAAATTGAAAATAATTCGACAGATTTTCGAAAACTTGTTGCCAGGGAATAGACACGAGAGCCCGTAGGGCTCGAGTGGCTATTCCCAAATGGCAACAAGTTTGAAAAAATAACTGGAGAATTATTTTCTAATTAATTCGCACTCTCGAGTGGTATTCGGAAGATTATTTTTTAACGTTTAAATAAAAAATACAGCATAAAAATACAGTTTAATTCATTATAAACTAAAATCAAACTGGCGACAGATGTCAAAACTAGAAAATGTGCTGTCAAGTTACATATGTAAACAAAATACTAGAAATTATGCTCGCGGGAATTTTCTACAGTAGAAAATTCTCACTATAATAATGTTGTGATTGGACAGAATTAAACACGTGTGCCCAAATACTGCTAAACGATTGGTGAATGAAATCATTAAAAAATAATCATTTAAATAAGAAGAATTAGTTATATTAAAAGTGTTGCTTGAAAGTTACACATTTTTGATTAATCGTTTCGCTTGCGAGTTTTGTCACTAAAATTAATTAAGCTTAAATTGCAGGTGCTTTTTGTCTGGCTTTGTAATCTCGAAGTGAACAATTTCACCTACCTGCGTTTTTACAAAGCCATCCGAGAAATTAATGACTTAACACTTAGACATTTCAAGTTTCTCATTTTCTATTGTTTTTGAGAAATATATCATCTTCCATCTCGGCACTTCTGCAATGTAATTCTGAAAAATTTCTGTCCTGCAATTCCGACCTGGTGGTATTTCATTTCTGATTATTTTTGAAAACTTAACTCTCGCACAAATCAGAAAGTTTTATTTCGGGCAATGCAATAAGAACTAAGAGGAAACTTCGCTATTTACATAATCCTAAGAACGCATGCAATGTTCTTTGAGTAGGCAGTTTATTTTTGTGGCCGTACATGAATGCGCCGATTTGTGAATCGTGCCAATTTAATATCGTTGTTTGGGTCGTTTTTTGAGTTCATTGAAACAATCTCGAATAGATATTTTTAGAAAAAATTCGGGTACCTCGCAAGTTTATCAATTTTATGGGCACTTGGAGTTAAAAGGATTTTAAAATACGGAGCCGCGGAAAACTCTCTCGGGTTAATTAATTTTTATTACTGGCGGTGTGAAATTTTGAAATGACTTTCAGATGGCACGAATATGAGTAATAAGGCAATTACAAAGAGGGATTGCCTTTATGTTCGTACGCCTCCCAAGCTCATATACATACATAATTTCGTAACTATATAATGCGATAAGGTATGAATTTCAAGACAGAATGTTAGGACGCGCCTCTGGGGTCTTACAAGAACAGAATCTTGATTATCATAATCAAATCTGCGTCTGGCAATCAGATTATGGCAAATTACATCAGCCCTTAACTAACTAGCTGTTACCACCGTTACTATTCTGAATGTGCCTTAGGTTTAAGCACATAACATGACGAAATTGCTAATCCTATTAATTTTGATGGTTAAATTCACCATCTTCTCACTGATTTATCGAGAGAATTATTCAGGATATGAAGATACAATCGGGGATTGCGTAACTTTCAACGTTACCTATTCTTTCAAAATGCAATGCAGTTAGTGGTTGCTGAAAAAATTTAAATAACTTAATATGCATATTTAAAGCTCCTGGAATTATTAAATTGCATCCAGCTTTATAATGTCCCTCGGATTTTCAAAATTGCTCTCATTCTCTCATTCTTCTACCTTTTATCAATAAAGATAGTTATGTCCACTTCACATCTCTTAAAGGAGCTTGGTACACAAAAAACAAATCTCTTTAAATTATTATTTAATGTTAAATTATTGTAGTCAGAACTATTAAAAACTATTTGGTAAAAATCCAATGTAAAAAAAAATATTTTAGAAGATATTAAGACATTTAGAGTTGCCGTGTGACGTCACTGGTCCTGCTTTGTACAGGGTGAGTTAAGTTTTATCGCCCGTGGCAAAATAGGCCTTTAAAATAATTTGTCAATTCTCATAAATTGCATGGGTAATTTTATATTATTAAAGTACATAGAAACCAAGAAAAAAATTTTTTTTTTTTAGTCAGGTATAATTTTGGCTTTCTTTAGTTTTTTTTATGTACGAACAGTAAAATATTTTCAGACAACTTAGTGTAATTGAAATAATTTTACTAATTTGCGTTCATTAAATAAAACCATTTCCGTATTAGAGGGTATTTTTGTAAATGATTTACGACATAAGCTGACCAATTCACCTAACAATGCTATTGGTTTTGGGTACTTGACTGATTATTTATGACAGTCATAAAGTTAAGTTAAAAAGTACAACGTTACATTTTACAGGACCGGAATAAGGGTTTTCGCTATTTCTTTAAAAGTTCACAACATCGTAACTAACAGCTACACGGTAATTATAATCATAATAAAAAATAATTTTTGCAATATTAGATTTTAAACTTGATAAGAAAATCGCTTACCAGCTTCTAATTTTCGTTAGTATATCTGTCTACAATTTTGTGTTTTAATTTTGCCGTCTGCAAAGTCAATATACCTATCGGTTATTGAACCTTCCCATAAAATAAATTGCTTAATTCACCCAAAGTTTAAAAACCCTGGTCACAACCCTAGGTCACTTTGTGAATAAAGAAACATTCACATTTGCAACAAATCTCCCAACACTTAAACATCGTTGGTAAAATATGAAAATTAAAACTTTGTTTTGTGGAATAGTGAACATTTGTGTTTAGTTCAGGTATAATCATGCCATTTCAATACTCAGTCGAGGAGAAGCTTGAAATGCTTTTAATTTATGAGTAATGGGGCATCACTTTGAGCATTGTTTATAAAATAAACTTAATATTTACCTATTAAAAACTTATTTTATTTTTCTCACAAATTCCAGATAAACTAAAACGCCGTTCCCTTAAGTTTTATGGGTCGATCATCAGGTATTGTTACGTGGTAGACCGTATTATCCATTGTTGGAAAGTCATAAATAAAAGTATTTTTCGTGCTTTATGTTAAATTTGATTTAACTCAAAAGGTAATAATGTTTGAACAAATCAAATTGCAATTAACAATGCTACGAATAATTTGACAAATTTTGAAATAAAAAACCAAACATGGAAATTTTACCCGAAACTCTTTGTTTTACTTTTTTGGCTTCAAATAAAAATGATTTGGAAAACTTGTAGCACTAATCGAAAGTGTAAACTTCAACTGATGTAACATGTAAATTGTATACTTTCCCCTCAATTTTTAATAGGTATTATGGCCGGGGCGGTAAAACTTAACTCACCCTGTACATGTCCAAGCCATCTCAATTTATTTTGAAAAATATTTCTCTCTTCATTCATTGAATTGAACATTTGAGTGAATAAATTAAAACGTAGGAAGATGAGTGGAGTAAATTTTTTAAAGTTTTGCGAAGGCAATCCCACGGTACGGGTTTAAATAAATATTATCATATATTAGCGAGTTCGCGTATAGTTAAGGCTTATTTACTACCACCTGTGCGCTATATACGGAATAATGAACACGTGCGTTGTGCAATAATTAATGCATATACGGATACGGTGTGGGAGGAAATAAACTTTACCGGTACAAGCTCGCTCCGCATTACCGTACTTGCTTTATATCCCAGGAAGTTTGAGGTTAGCACATGCTGAATGGTTACAAATGAATGCGTGACTACAAATTATTATCTTGTGTCATTGTACCTGTCTCGCATGATAAAAAACCATCTCCTTTACAATAAATTTTAAGTATTGATCTTACAACGAAAACCGTAGACGTTATTATAAAGCAACTGTGAAATGACTACAATGTATTGCACAAAGCGAAACGCCGCTCGGAATTTTTATTTTAAGATCTTCAAAAAAATTTGCTATTCACGGAGTATCACTTTGACGTATTGCTATTTCAGAAATTTTTATTTCCACGTTGCTGCCGCGTTACTCGACGTGCATACAAACACAAATACTAGGAAATGCGTTGCTCTGCGCCTAAAGCATCCAAATCGAGTAAACGTCGTTGGCACAAAAAAATTAATCGAAAAATAAAACAGTTAAATTATCGAATATTATTCCATCTGTTGGTTCTCTAATAAGACAGTGAGCAACTACATGTGAATAAATAACTGTTCATTGACCCAGTCATACCGAAAATAAATTGCGGCAGACAATGATAAATCAGGTACGCATCGGATGCGTTTATGCGTGATACGTGCAGTCACGAATTTATTTTACTTTTACTTCATTTACATATTCGAACCGAAACACGTGACAACTCTGGCGTTTTCGGCTCGATTTTATAACAAGAAAATTAATATGAGTGTTTTACAGTAAATTCTTTGTCAGCGAAATTTTATCACAGTGAAAATTCCAGGCCACAATGAAAAACAGGAACTAAATTGCTGAGCGAAAAACTAGAGTTTTTAAAAACTTCTTGCCCTTTAGAGTCCTCTAAATTACCTCTTCCCAGAGCAATTTCAGCTCTGAAACTACAGCAGTAATTATTTTTATGCTCCTTTTTATTCGCCAAGTCTCACCGGTCCTTACCAATATTTCTTTTTCCACAGTTTATATTTTTTAATCAACCAGGTGCGGCGGATTGGTTTCTGCATTACTGACATAAAACTTCAATAATATCACTTTCTTATCTCAATTATAAAAAAACTGCAGCAAAATGTGATGCACAAAAGGAAATGCAAAAAAATTTTAGTTGCTCTAGGTTAGACGCTAAGTTAACGTCAAAGGCAGGTTCACAGTCAAAAGTTTTGCTATGTTTGAAACATGATAGGTATTTTCTTGTTTGGAGCAAGTTTAGTTACCACAATTAGTTAGCATTTAATTAAGGTGCAACAGTATTGATGTTATGTTAAAGAAAGTCAAAAGTTGTTACCAGTTTTTGGCAGTTTTGAATTTTGTATCTTTTTCTGGAGAAATTTTTTTTTGGTTACAGATTTGTCCCGAGATAAAACCCACAAATGGCCATCGTCTGGGTGTGACGAACGTCAAAGGACGTCACAAAATACATTATTTTTTTTAATCTCTTTCATCTCTGATAAATCGGATAAAGTTTTAAATAATAAAACTGATTTATGGATTACTCCCTTCAAAATGAATCGATGATTCAACGCCTCCGTTCTTTTCGGCTAGAAAATTGCCAAACTTTAATTGGTTGCAAAGAATTTCAGAATCTTCGTCCATTGCAACAACTGTATTAAAATCTAAATTTTAAATTGATCCGTGCATTAATAAATTCAACAACGATTTACATATCCGGTCTTGTTAAAAAAATTAATTTTGTAAAATGCCAGTTATTTAAATAATTTTACAGGCGAGCAGCTTGGCGATCGGTAACACTGTACTTCATCATATATTTCACCTCGAGGACAAATTCTTACCAACAAACTTTTCAAAAACTTCGGTAATAAATTCTCACTTTTAAATATCTGTTTTGATTATTTTGTAAAACTCATTTAATTACTTAATCAAACCAGCGAACGTACTTCTGCTACGAATGGCGGTTTGTTAATGTTAATTAATTAGTTAGTGTGTTAGTGACTCCGCATCTAAAGTTATTGCACTTGATTTTTTTAAATACATTTATTGAGTTACAAAAATAGACAACGTTCTCACAACATACAACTAGTGGTGGAGTAGAGGCACCACTTTCAGCCACTTTAAGCAAATTTCTAGTTGAAAAATCAACAAATGCATTTTATTACATGACATTAGTAATTTTGTAAAAGCTCATGATTTGGATTACGGTCGTTTATTCAACATTCCATTTTCTGACATGATTTTTAATAACATATCGCATCCCATGCAGATTTTCTACATTACAAGTTATTTCCCTAAAGGTACTGTAAATAGAAGTTAAAACATGGCTGGAGAAAATGAATATTTTAGCAGAAAACATACTTCAGAAACTGCAGCATTAATTACATCCAAAAGTAGTACTAAAGAAAAGAAATAATACCAAGAAACTTTACCCTTTGATTCGATTTAAAAAGGATGATAAAATCTGGATTGCAAAAAATAACAAGTCGAATCGAACTTTGATAACATTGACGCTTGCATAAATCAGTCAGGTGCTGCTCATTAAATTTTTAAGTTCCCGTTGGAGCTTTTAATTTATTTTTTTGGGCTCGTTTGTCAGTAGGCAGTATAAATTCGTGAAGCCTACACCCTTTAATTAAACTTTGAATTATTGTCTATAAATTCATCACGGGCGCTCGAAATTAGATTAATGACCGCTTTTACTTAAATACAACTGATTGCTGATTGTAAGTGAATTTATAGACAATCATATTTCTTTAATTGCCAGTAATTACAGTTTCGATCGGAATCTATAATCAAAGGAGCTTTTTTGTGGAGATATACGACGTCTTAATAACTCCACTTATTAATTACCTAAAGTTGTAAATTAACCGATAACGATTTTTATCTTTTAATAAATAGACAACGATTAATCTCGTTAAGTAGATATCGGAATGCAGAGGCTACGAATTTAAAATAAATAAAATTCTCTTTGAGGAAGAATGCAATCATGCTAGAGACGCTTTTATAACTAGATACCTGTACTTCAGATCTGCTGGGCGAGTGAAATGTCAATAAAATATATCTAATTGCCTCTCCAAACTCGGTGGTAGTTCGCGTGACCTGGAGGTTATAAGGGTGAGTTTGTGCGCTTTCAAAGATAGCGGATCGTCACACTAAGAACTACAGCGCGCTTATCGTCAGTAGATTTCTATCAAGAAATTACTTTTTTCAATTACTTTATTACTACACAAAACACACCAACTCTATCTTTATTTGTATTGATTATCATGGCTTATTTAGTTAATAATACCCATCCGTTTTTTATGTTGTCTTGTGTTTTTTACAAAATGTAAATAAAAATTGTATTTCTCAAATCAACATTTTTGTCTATTTTATAACTTTTTTCTGGTAACTATGAAATGTACAAGAAAAGTAAGGTGGAGACACTACTTTCAGCCACACTATACCACTTTTGTAAATACTATTTATATGGTTTGCGATAAGTAAAAAACCAAGAATGTGCTTGATTAGTGTTTTTAAATACCTTTAAAAACCTTTCAGTAACGCAGCAAAACAGTATAGCATGCAATAACCAAACAAAATTTGGTTAATAGTTTCAAAACAGTTTGGTAATATTTAACTAAATTTCGGTTGCATTCACTGAAAAAAATGCTACCTAAGAATTTTTAAAAAACCCACTTCTTACATTAAGAACTGATAAAAGTCTTGTATTTACCACGATTCTGCTTGCTATTAGAACGAACAATATTAAATCTAGCAAACCACCGTTTTGGATTAAGTACAAGGATTCTCAATTTGTGGTGACCTCACTGAAGGTTTTGTTTGAGATGAACGTTGGGTCCAAGGATTCTATAATACAGTTGTTTAGATACAATTGTACGGAATGTTGTAAATTGCTTTATGCCCTTTTGCAAGGGACTGTTTACTGACAATAGATAAATTACTTTAGAATTTCTTACAAATTTAGTTGAAAAACGTTACACTAAACTCAGCTTGCAGTAAGAAAATACATATTACGGTGTGGATTTTTAAAATTTTTATTGTAAAGTGAAACTTACATAATTAGTGAATGTTTAATTGTGAAGAAATGGGAAATCTTACAAGTGGTTTAATGTGCCGAGATGAAGATGTTAATTCAATGCAATATTAATAAATGCTGATCAACAAAATGATCAGCTTCAAAGATCATTTCTAAAAATGGTACTGAAATTATGGGGATTTTCTGATTCTGTGTGTGATAAATTCGCATGTAAGTAAATTTGTTGTAATTATAATTTTTCCCACACTTTTAGTTTACCAAATGAATTTTGTAAAAGTTCTACAAGTTTTTCCAATTGTAACAGCTATTAAACAAATTGTTTTTTAGTTTATTTCCGTCGGAACGAAAAGTAAGAAGAGATAAAAAGGAAGGGACATGCAAATCAGTTGCTTCTATAACAGACCTAATAGTAACCGGCGAAGGTAAAGAAATAATTTTGGTTTTATTTTATACATTTAGTGTTATTTATCTATCTTATAACAAATTTTACTTTTTAGCGAATGTAGAGTTCTTTGTAAGAATTTAATAAAACACAAGCGTGACTGAAGTACGCGGATTTGTGGAAAGGAAATCTGCATAAAGTGGAATGGTCATTATTGAAGCTTCCAAACTGGTCTATATTGGTAAATTTTTATAATAACATATCCATGGTACATTGTAAGCATTTTGTTTCTTTGTTTTTAGACTGATGTAGATTTTTGTCAATTATTTCTTGAGAGAAAAACAATTTATTTATGTGGGGGCCAAAATTCATTGAGAAGGCTAATGACTTCGACGAACTTCCATTTCATATACGTATATCTGTTACCAAATGATAATGTGGTTCTTAAACTAAAAATGTATTTTTAAACAGGATGTGATGTGATGTTAAATTTTCACCTACTAATAAAAATATGTAAGAGAGATAACTTTATATTCTAAAATTCCTACAATTCAAGCATTCCACTCTACAATTCATAAAAATTGGAAAAAAATTGTTGTATTTACAAGTGCTTCTTTAATATAATAAAAAGGCCATCTTCAATTCTTAAATAAGAAAACACATTAATTAAGAACATTCTTAAGTAATTAAATAAAAGTTCTTGAAATCAACATGACCTATTCTTAAATGTAAAACTTATAAAAGTTCTTAAAATTAGAGCGACCCTTTCTTGAATTTGTCACGAAGAATCAACGTTCTTGAAATTGAGAATGTCTCGTTGTTAAATTTGGACAAATAGAATAAACATTCTTGAAATCAAGCATGAACCACTCTTAAATTTGACAACAAGATTGAACATCCGAATTTTCTTACCTATAAGAATTTTCTTTTCTGATTGTTCTATTAATTTCTAAAGTAACAAAACTGGCTTCGTTGTGGTACTGATAACAAAATATAATAATAATAGTAATTAATGATTTTTATTAATTTCGGTGGTTTCGTCCAACTGGCAGTGAATTCGCTTTAGAACAAAATTAAGGAACAGCCACCAACTTGTGCAAACATAACCGTGGTCACGTCAGAGTTGCAGGTAGCAAGTTTGGTAATTAACTGGCATTGTTGAGATAAGCAACCTAGCAGATGCTAGATAGCGGAACTGTTCGAGGACGGTCGTGCACGTTTATAATACCTCCTCCAATAAAAATCGAACTTCGTGAATTGTTAAAAAAATCGTTAAAAGCAGGAAGAGCTGCTTAATTCGAACATAAAATTTTTTCCATCCATGGGTGATAGAGCGTAACCTACGGGAGGCGCCATTTTAAAATGACTGCCATTAAAAAAGCAATTCTATTGCCTAATTAGAGAGAGGGAGGTCTGTTCAAAAAGAAACTAAAAGTTGGCTCAACGAAAACTGACGGACTTAATTCGAACGATAAAATAAATTAGACCTTATCTAAGTGTACGTTTTCCTCTGAAGAACACCGGCTTCCTTTATTTTAAAACAACGTTTGATTAGACCGAATTTTTACTTGTGAGAAATCGCGTCGTTCCGAGGGATGCATCAACGTCGGTCGCGATGAAATATCGCGACAAAAATAAGTTAGTAAAGTAATCAAAGTTCTTAAATTGTTCATTGTCTCGAAAAAACTTACTCCCGGTTTTGTGTTAACTTTAATGGAAAAGAAATAAAGCGGCCGAGCTTAAAATTCAAACATTAAAGAATAATTTATTTTCGTTTACCAAACGAGGGATGGTATTTCCTCAATTTCGTGTAAGACTGAAAAATGTGTTTCTTAAGTATTTTCTCGAATTTTCCGCTTCACCTCCAAAGGTAAATAACTAAAATCCTCCCTCATCTATTACAGTCTTAACTTTGAAGTGTTCTTATCAAGCGGATGTTGATTTGATAGCGCATCTGAGCCTACGCCTAATCGAATAGAAAACTATTTACTTGATATTAAATGAAGGTTGAAATAAGGTTTTCAGGACATCAAAGGAAGGCCGAATAAATTCGACTTATTTCTGGGAAACGCACAGGCAAGTGTCATCTTTTTCTCCGGTTCGATTAAGGGGATTCTTACATTTTGGAGCTGGCCCGATTTTTAATTTTAGTTTTAATTTGTCTATATTTTACTCCGCGTATGGTAATTTTTATGCGAAATAAAGTTTAATAGGTAACCGATTTGTTACTCATATTAATTTAGCTACGAGGGGTACTACATTTGTAGTGGCCAACTACAACTATCTAAGGCTGAGTTTTTATGGTTTATGTTTACTGATTAGCAACTGCAATAATATAAACGAAAACAGAGTCGATACAATAATTTATTTACTTAATCAAAACATATTAATTCCTTCATAAAATATTTTAATAAAAACAATTATTTCGACAATTCTTAATTTCTACAAATTGTCTATTTATCCATCAAAAGATTAGAAATAATTAACAATCTTGTTGCAGGGATCAAAGGTAAAATAAATAAATATGTAAAATACTGTGGTGAATAATATCAAGAGAAAATGATTATCAGCATAATTATTGCAAGGGATTACAATTTTTATAGTCTCACTTTTGACCTAACCTTTCAAAATCATGGCAAAAAAATAAAAGTTGCTATTTCAAAAAAAAAAAAAAAACAATACACCTATCCCCCGATTTACACGGAAGATTGGTTCCTTAGAAAACCGTGTAAAACGGAATTTTAGATTTTTATAGGCAAAACCGTGTAAATCGAAAACAACTTAAAATGTGCATAATTCAGTCATTTATTTAACGTAATTTTGTTTAATAAGATATTTTGAAAAATTAAAATAACAGTTCATTCATAAAATAACAAATATACAGTGCGAACGAAGTCAAATGGAATAAAAAATCCCGTTTGCGACATGATATCCTGCAAAGTACCTAGACGTCAAATTTTTGGAAGTGGAAGGAAGAGGCTGCAAGATCTCTGAATCAGATCTAATCGCTAACTTATTTTCAGGATCGCTGCTTTTAATGAAAATTGAAGTATTATTCTGCGCTTTTTGTTTCAAAAATCTGCAATTTTACAAAATCTGTAATTTTACTACTATAAAACGCAGTTGTACATATTAGGTATGTTCAAGTACAGAGGAATTTTCAAATATTTGTTGTTTAACATGCTTTTATTGTGTCTTACCTCCTCTTCGCCAATAATCTCTTACTTTTGCTATGATCAGATAAACTCAATTTTCGTTTATTTCCCATTTTTCTAACACTCAATGCACAATAAGTAAATCACTATAAGGATAGAGTTACATATTACTCACATTTATCGGTTACAATTCGCTTTCCAAGAAAGTTTTGCCTAGAAATTATGGCAGTTATAGCGAACCAAAAAATTTCAAATTTTAGCAACGTATTATGGGCATGTTGAAGAAAGGTTCGTTCGAAATCCTGTCTTTAAATAAAAAAATTAAAGTCACAATAGCGTCATAAAGTAGAGCAAATAATTTCGCGATTTTCTGATTTTTTTAAGAAAGACCCAAGGGCGTGCAGAAAATTCTGAATGTCACGTACCCTCAAACTAGACTAGTTTTATCATAATATATTTTTTTTAGAAAAATTTATTTGTTATTTAAGCCATATTTTTCAGCAAAGAACCGTTCAATTAATGCTTCATTTCTCTCTGCGAGAATCGCCTTAAAGCTGAATCGTTAAGAAAAAGATAAGAAAATAGGGACCATCCTCGAGGAACTCACAGTGACAGTTGTCTAATAGATTTCTGTGCCACTTAATAACGGTGGCTCCACGGCAGCGTTAACCATTAGTCAGAATTGACACCGGAGAAATAACGCCAGAAAGGTCCAAATGAAATATATCGACAACTATTTCACGCGACACTCGACTCCATTATTTGAGGGCCACACATCGGGTTCGAAAAAATGCCGTGGCCCTTCAGATCGAGCGCGATAGATAACCGTTTTTCCAGTTTTGTGTAGTTTGTTTTTGTTAATCCATCGAAACCCCATTAGCGGGAAATACCGAGCGGATGGAGGAACTAAGGAATAAAGTGCCCATCCGCTATCAGTTTAAACATCGTCCTTCTTATTTTATTACCCAGTGATGCTTCATTCGTCGGAAATTTATGAAGCACCAGCGACGTAAGTTTATATTAAGGCTATTAACAGTGACACATTGCTGCATCACCGAAATTGAAAGCGCGCGCTGTTGTTATGTTTCTGCCAAGAGCTAGCAGGACACAGGAAGCCCAAAATCCTGGAGATCATGATGCAGCATTTTATTATCTATCCAGTGACAGATGTGTCTGCGATTTGCAGCGACCATAAAATTTTGAGCGTTTTAATCTGACCAAATGCGTTCTTGTGTCAATGTTTATGACAACATCAGTTACAGTGAGTGTTCTGCAAGCTCTTGAAACTATTTTATTACCGATTTTCAATGGTTCATTGAAAAGTTTTAAGTTTGACCTAAATCAAGTGAATTGTGTTTGTCGGCGCGCCCGGGTAAGACCTGAAATGAAAAGTCGGGCGCGCTTAAAAATTTAATGAAAAATAACGTCCCGATTCGAATATGGTGAAAACTGTAAAAATTTTAAATGCGACAGTAAATTAGTAGTAAAAATTCGCTTTGGAGAGTGCGAATAAAAATTGTACATTTATTTGTTGAGAGATAAAAATTAATTTTTCCGAAATTTATGAGCTTTTAGTTTTGGAACCGTTCCAGCTAGATGGAAGTAGGTGTGGAGTGTAATATATATTTATGAAATCCGTACTGTATTTTTATTGCCGGACTTTGGTTTTAATTTTCGATGGATACTGCAGTGAAATTAAAATTTTGATTTTTTTTCCAATAATTCTATTCTTTATTTCCGCTATATATTAAATATTCTTTCACTCAAAAAGAAAGGGTAATTACCACTCAACACTTTCTGTTCCAGTCCAAACAACACCTGGGCTAAAGACGATTTTTTAGTCAGCAAATCTGACACTACCTGTTCGGTGGACCGACCGGCGCTTTGTTTAAAGTTTTTTACGTCTCCCGAATAAATAAAAAAGTAAATTTTTTACTTGTTACTTATTTCTTAACGTCATTTGTTCAAATTGTTTACTGTCAGTGAAAAGTGGCCTTAGGAAGTTACTAACCTTACAATTTTTAAATGTCAACAACGTTAAAAATTAACCGGTTAGCTGCCAAAATTAACCGGTTAGCAACGTTTCCATTTGAAAATTATTTAGTTATTAAAAACAAATGTGCATTCATGGTTCCCCCTGATGTTGTAGATGTTGTAAAAAGTTGTAAATTATGACATTTTTTGGTGACAGAATTTTTAATTAAAATAACGATGAATTTTAATGAAACTCTGAGTCGGTTTTGATATTTTATATTTAAAAAATTGTATGAAACCAAAAGTTCAAAAAATTCAGATGATAAAAACCGAAAACAGAATTAACATCAAATCGTAGCTTAAATTAATAACTGAATTCACAGCCAAATTTTTATACTACTATCTTCAAAATTGAGGTTCATTTTGAGGTGACCATCAACGTTAGAGGACCCGTGCTGTCACCATCTACCGTTTCCTAGGAGAAGCTTGAGAGGTAGTAAAATTTAATTTAATTGCAAGAAATTCAGTCGCCACCTAATAAAATTAGTTCAACGGTTTGTAACAACTAAAGTCCAACTATCTAATAAAAACTTACGTTTAGGGTGGACTCCGCATGTCATGCGACAACGCCCTGACGCAACTTTTATCGAGCTACACCTCTGCCAACAATAAAGCTAAATAATAAAAATTTGAGGATATATTTTGGCGCATCCCAAGTAGTTTCATTAAAGAATTCATGACTCCCTGATTTATCGTGGCTCGTACTTTACGTACGCTTTTAACTTTAATCCAAAAACGACCCTTTTCTGTTTTACTGCCTTCACTTATGTTTAGTTAACAAGTGGGGCCGTAAAATTTGCAATCCTTTCGCATTAAATGTGAAGGCATTCATTGAGCAGAATTTTCAATTTTTTCCCAACCGGAGTTTGTTCGGTTCGAATGTAAACAGCAACAACTAATGAACTAAAAGTTTTTCGGTTACTTTTTTCACGAATCCACGTACAAGCGTAGTCAGCAGTAAAACGGAATGTGCAAATGTCAAGGGTCGCTACATAAAAACCAGGCAGTAAAAACCTAGTCCCGCTTTTTTAAGGGCTCGATTCAAGCTAACCCCTTAGACATACGGAGTTTTTTCGGCTTAAAGAAATATAATGCCCCACGCAATTTTATGTTTATAGATTTGTGCGTTTATTTGTTATTGATATTCCGTCTCTCCGTATTTCCTGCTTTCGTTTTCCTGTCAATAGAAAAGTGCAAAAACAAATATATCAAGAACAGAATCAGGACATAAAGTAAAGGAGGACGTAAATCTCGGTAACAATCTTATGTTTTGGAAGCGGGAACCACCCATTGTAGCTGCAAGTGGGAACTGGCCACAGTATGTTACGTATGGTTCAGTACTTCAGCGATTCGTGTAAACAAACTGTGCAGCGACTAGCAGTTTACTGGATTTACTGCAACATAAAACGCCTCCACTCCACTGCCGAAGTTTGTAGCTATAGTCGACTTATCGCAATACAACCTCACACCCACGTCCCCGAAATATGTGCCTCCGAAATAATAATTAACTTTTATCAGATTTTTGCCAATTCCCACGTCGTTGTACCACCGTCCGAAACATTAAAATCGTATTATCCTATTTTTTTGCGATGATACAATCAGGCGCTTCCTTAATTAGATTTTAAAAGTGGCATCAACTCAAAAAATTTGATAAGATCATCGGTAAATTGCTATCTTTGAGAAAGATGGTGCAAAAAATCCACTTATTGTTGGCGGGATGTGTGTGCGAAATACGGTAAACGTCGTGTTCATAGGTTGCAGACCTCTCTGGGTGCCAGTTGACATTGTGACTTCTGTCACACGCTTTACCGCACCTTGGGTTCGTAACAAAATTAAAGTTTTTGCCTTTTTGCGTACATTATAGGACAAGTATGGTATTTGCAGCACATAACGGGCTCATTTAAATCCGCAAGTTCCATGGCTTTTATTTTATTAGTTGAGTTTTTCCTTTCGTTTTTTGAATTGGGAATTTTGTGAATTTAGCAAATTGTCCAAAAGTGAAAATAATTCAAATTAAATGGTTCTTGCCTTTTTTAAATGAAACGCTTTATTATATTTGCAGGAACTTTTGTCTTAATTGACTTGGCAATTTTACAAGTAATATTGTAGTTATGTTGCCAGAGAGAATTGAATTTGGTAACGGAATATAATTTAATTTCTTGAAAATTAAAATTCAAATATTTATTGTGAAAATGTTTTGCGCACTTTTTTTTCCCTCAAACTTCTTATTCTATATGCCGAAATGCAAATTAAATTAAAATGGCAATAAACCGGAGTGAAAGAGAACAGAAAATATTTTTTCCAATTAACTCAAAATCGAAATTCTTTTCAAATATTTTGCGTACATTATGGGACAACAAGTATGGTATTTACAGCACATAACGGGCTCATTTAAATCCGCAAGTTTCATGGCTTTTATTTTATCAGTTGAGTCGTTTTCTTTCGTTTTTTTAATTGGAAATTTTGTGAATTTAGCAAATTGTCCAAAAGTGAAAATAATTCAAATTAAATAGTTCTTGCCTTTTTTAAATGAAACGATTGATTATATTTGCAGGAACTTTTATGTCTTAATTGATTTGGCAATTTTACAAGTAATATTGTAGTTATGTTGCCAGAGAGAATAGAATTTGGTAACGGAATATAATTTAATTTCTTGATTAATTAAAATTCAAATATTTATTGTGAAAATGTTTTGTGCACTTTTAATTGCCATTTTTCCTCAAACTTCTTATTCTATATGACGAAATGCAAATTAAATTAAAATGGCAATTAACCGGAGTGAAAGAGAACAGAAAATATTTTTTCCAATTAACTCGAAATCGAACTTCTTTTCAAATATTAAAACAAAGTGCGAGAAATGTTTTAATACATTGTCGGACAGTCTCCAGAAATAGCTTTTCCTCGCAGCAGCGTCACGGTACTGTTCCTTTTACTTTATTTTTTAACTGCTTAACTTAATAAATATTAATTGCTCAATTACGAACCCAGCCAGCTGTTATCCAGTCAAATATGTTTACTTCGCAATCGTTTTCTGAAAACGTCCTTCCAAAAAATAATTAAGGACGAAAATAGAATCCTGATCGAATTTCCCTGCGGAATTTTCCAGTTAAAATCCTCAAAAGTTGCAAAATCAAAGCGGAACGCACACACATAAATCGATGGGACGAATAGGTAGCGACGATGAATATTCAACGAAATCCTGTTGTTTAAATTCGCAGCATCTGCGGTGACAATTCCTGTTGGATATTCTGTTTCACCAACTTGGATTATTTCGGCTTGATTATTTGTCTGTTCTTGCGGATTACTCTTGGTGCGGTTTGAATAACAGTTATATTTCATTTATAACCGTACAATGGATCTTTCAGGGAAATCCTCGAGGATTAAAACACAGGCATGTGAGATTCCAGTTTTTCCTAATTATACAAGCGAGTTGATTACATTTGCAGAAATCACATGTTTCTGAAGCAACCCTGAAACTTTCAGAGATTGTAAATACGAATAAATCTTCGAGTAGCCTGCAGGGAATTTAAGTTATTGATTCGGAACTTTGAATATTACAAAAGTGGCGCATACGTGTGTCTGCACTTTTAAAGCCACGCTGTGGAAATGTGTGGCAATGTTGAATTTCGCTTGATTAATGAGTTTCCTGTTTTAACAAATTTAGCAAATTGAGCTCTCCAACGTGAATTACGAGCACTTGAACTAACATTTGATTGAAATTGAATTTTAAAAAACATTGAAATGATGCCCACCAACAAACTCAATGGGTATCGACTTGGAACTGAAGTTAATTTGATTGTAAAATTTTATGTCTGAAACAGTTGGTGAGCTATTATCGTAAACCTAGCGATTCAGTTTTGTAAAGTTGCTTAGGTAATAACAGTATCGGAATACGGTTTTAAAATAATACAGTTTCGATGTTGTAGAAAACAGACATTTTAAAATTGTTGTTAAAATTAATTTAGACAACTAATTTTAGTCCAACATCATTAATTCTATCGTCATGAACTAAAGACCAGAAGAAAAATTATATTCCTAGAACTCTTCAATATGTTGCATTCGAAGACAAGTTTAATGAGTACCAAAAACATATGTTTACATGTATTCTATGACTAATGGTTTCCGATGACATTCTAATTAGTCAGCATCTCCTTTTGGTTATTATTCGTTTTATATTAAGCCAGGACGTTAACTAGATACTTTACAATGTTAGATAACGAAAATATTTGAATAAAGTTAATTAAATTATGTAATTGTATTTACATTAAAATTGTGTAAATACTGAAGCAGTAAAAGCCCGAGGATTTAGAGTTTTAATAATTTTCCGTTACATAAACTTCACGATTTTATGTTTTAATGCCACATGCTAATGAGCGCATAAAGTAAATAGTATTGAAACAACGCGTTTAAATCCGTTTTTAGTGCGGCTTTACTTTCATTTAATTTACATCGGAATCGTTCCGTCTGGAAGGCTCGACGTAGGTGAACCGATAAAAATTCAGGGCTCAAAACGAGCGCAATCAATAAACTTTAAGTGTGTTATTACGGTCCTAATTTTAAGCCTTAAATTGTTAAAGCCGAAGATAGAAACATAAATCAAACGGATAGGCCGGAATTTAGGCTTCTTGATTAGAAGTGTAGATACTAATGGCGCACTCCTTAAATCAACCCTCTTCCAGATACGCTCTATTTAATTCATACATTAATAAAGAGTAAGTGCCTTTAAATGAAATAATTAAACATGTAATTAAATTCCATTATTTAATTTCCAAAAAGCACGCTGGGAGTGGATTTATTTAGCGCTACTCCTTTTTGTTATATTAAGTGAGACTGTTTGTTTTTAATTCAGCACAAGAAATATATGTTTAATTAAAGGAAGACAGACCTAATTTAACTAGAAACGCTTTCAAATTAAATTAGTTTGTCCGTGAAGAACCGACTCTGGTCGGTTATGATGGCAATTTCATTACTTTGCTATTTCAATCACTTTATGTAAACGATTTGATTTGAAACAGCGGTGCATTATTTAGTTTTAGATGAAGTTATTAAAAAAAGCGAACAGGGATTTAAGACTTGTGGAATTTCGGTAGATGGAGATAGTAGAAAAAGTTAGAAAAGTTAGAACAACTGAAATCATATAAATATTTAGGAATAAGGACACTTGTGGACTTAAAAAAAGAATCAATTGCAATTGTAAAAGAACTCTAACAAACACGAGGTCAGAAGTAAAATTTATGAGCTCAGAACCCTTTGAGTTAGACGAAGTAGAAAAAAAAGAAAAATTATACGAAAATCCTGGGACCTAAATATGAAGATGAAAAATAGAAACAAGGAGATCTACACAAGAACAGAAAAAATAACAGACACAATGAGAAGAAGAAGAGTGACTCTCTACGGACACATTAAAAGAACGAATGAAGACACAGATGACATGAATCAAGGAAGTCAAAAAAGGTATGGAAGAAATGAAAATAGATGGAGACGAGGTGGAGAGAAGAGACGAATTAAAAAAAGATCAGCAAAATAAAGGAATGGGAATAAAGAAGTAAAAGATAGAAGAACAAAAACAGTAATAGAAAAAAGAATACCATATTGGGAAAAAAAGGAAATACCTGATAGTACAAAGCAGACATAGTTAGAAAGCCTGATAAAACCAATTCTATGGAAATAAATCATAAACAATAACGAGAAAACAGAAAAAACAACTAATAAGTGTAGAACTGAGGTTGTGAAGAAAAAGAAAGGGAAAAAGAAATGGAAGATACAGGGAAGACACAAAACAAACAACAATACAGCAAAACCAATTTCGATGGCTTGGATATGTCCAAAGGATGGAGGATAAAGGTTTATCCAAGAAAGTTGGGGAGAAAAGAAGGGGGAGGTCAAAAAATCATAGAAAGAAGAAGTGAGGAAAGTTGTTGAATTAAATAAAATGGACAGAACTATCTTTAATGACAAAAAATAAAAGGTAGGTGGAGAAGGATGCTTTCGAAACTCAACTTACTCCATAACTTTACACTGAAAGGTAGAAAGGTAAGTAAAAGAGAACGGGCATAATTGAACTAGAAGCGCTTTTAAATTAAATCAGTTTGTCTGGTCGGTTATGATTGAAAATAATTTCATTACTTTGCAATTTCAATCAGTTTCCTGTAAAGGATTTGCTTTGACGATCAACTGAAATAATAAAGTAAAACAGCCAGTGCACATTTAAATCGAACCGTAATCTATTAACCACGACTGACCGAATAATAACAATTGGATTGTCATAATAATGACTTGTTTAAAATGATTGATTATACCTACAATGGAGATAAAAGCAGTAGTTCGATAACAATAAACCTCCTGCAAGTACTGCTGCATTAAGTGCGTTAATTTAATACAACGGATGCACTATCAGCAGCAGTTTTATTCCCAAGTTTCCAGCACTGAAATGGTTCTCACGTTGTGTAACTAAACACATACATTAATTTAAAGGCTGCATTTTGCGCGATCCATTACCATTAATCAATAATTAATAAGACCTGCGTGCTATTGAAACTCCGGTTATTTTAATAAACTACCGGTTTCCTTGCCTCAGTTTGCCTCATATTTGCAATAATATGGAGGTGTTACAAACATTAACTTCAGACCACCTATAGCACACAAGAGTTTACTGCTCCGTCGAGCCATTCCTCCTTTGGAAGTTACTTTCTAAGTCAACGTTTTTACGATGATCGTTTAGTCAAAAAAAAATGTAAAACAATCGTCAGCATTCGTCATAAATCCCACAAACTAAAGCCTAATGCTCTCAGAGATTACCCAAAGATAAAGTCAGCCATTAACAAATAATATTTCAACTGTTAAAGAGCTTACTTTATCTTAATCCCGTCACAATGGTTACACCGAACATAAACAGAATGAAAATATTTAACACTCGCGACCGATACTAAACATCGTTTGTGACGCAAATAATAATCCGGGAGATTCAATTTTAAAATAGGCAACACATCTTACTAATTCCTACCGACTGCGCCACTTAAGGCCCGGGAACTGCTAAGAAATGCATAATTCTTCCGCTCAGGGGGCACCAATTTTGCCCCTTAAAATAAAAACTGTTTAGGCAACCAAAGAGGTATCCTAACTAATAAGGTTTTAAACTTAAGTATTGAACAGAGAAAGAACAAAAAAAAGAGTTGCGCGTTTTTCATACGCTCGTAACTTGATAAATATTATTTATATTATGGTCTGCGGCGATAACGACGGTAAAATCAGTCGAAAAAAAATTAGTCTATAATTTTTTGCTAATTCTTTGCCAATTTTGTGTTTTCATAGATGTACCTGCTATAATGAATCCCGTAACAGGCTGCAAACACATTTTCAATTATGTAAAGAGTAATTTTTATCCCCATTTTTATACGCTCATAATTTGATAAATTTTATTTATATTATTGTCTGCGGCGATAACGGCGGTAAAATCAGTCAATGCGATTGCTGCATTATTTACTGTTTTTTTTTTTGTATTTTTTTGTGAATAGATACTTGAAACAATTTTTCCTACGATGTTACTTGAAACTAATATATATTGTACAATTTAGTAGGCTCGAAAATGTTTCATATCCTTACGCGTGCGAACATGGATATTTTGCATTATCAAGTGTGTATTTTTATAAATTTTTAGTTTTGTATCCTTACGTGTGCGAATATGGTTGTATCCTAACAGTTTACACTATATCAAGTGTGCATTTTAATACAAATTTTTCTATCCATGCCGTCAATCAACAAGGTACAGATTTGACACGACATCTGTGAGTAAAAGGACGAACTATTTGACTAAAATAATAATGGGAAAACAACTTTTCCCCGAAAATGTAAAATTTAGACATTTATCCAATTTGGTTTACGGAAACTATTTCTTAGGTGCTAAAGGAACATTTTTATGTAATTTGTTGACGATGTTGTGTTCGGAAAGCAATAAAAAACGCGATCAAATAATACTGTATTTCGTATCACAATTTTTAGATTTTTTTTCAAAGATATTCACCATGTTATCATAAAAAAAACATATCATTTTATACTACTATATGTTTAGTATAAGTACTTACTTCTTGACCTATACTGTTTTTACTGGCACACTACATTTAAAAAAAAAATAAATAATAATGATAATTTTTTTCTTTTTAAGTTATCAACTTTCTCGCAATAAAAAAAATATTTTCTTACAAGGCAATATATTCTCTATAAGTGCTGTAAAGTGCATTGCAAAATATTTCGTAACTCTAAAGATTTCAGTAAAAAACCCTCACTACTACATTTTTGCGAGAATTGCACTTTCGGAGGTTAATTTTTGAAAACTAGGCACTTCTTCACCAACGCAAATATATCATTAGATGCGGTAACATTTGGGTACAACTGTTGCTTCGCAAATTATATATTGATAAGTACTTTCTAAGCGATACTGAGTTTCTTAAAACTCTGCATTTTTTGAGGTTGGGTTCCCCAGCCTTAAACCTCCCAGAAAACAATCGTTAAAAATTATTGGTAATAACAGAAACTGCAGGAAAGTTTCGGTGTTTGAATAGCTGCAGGAAAGCCGCCCTTTGATTTAAAATCACCGGGCGCAAAGTAGGTTAAGCGGAATTCGGTTTCTTGTTTGATTAAAAGCTTTGATTAAAATTTAAATGAAATGTATTATTTGCTCAAATGTCAAATTTATAACTTCCGCCTTCACTTTAATGGAATGTATTCACGATCGAGTTATGCCCGGAAAAAAAATTAATAAAACCGATTAGGGCTTGTTGAGAACGGTTTTCTTAGAGAGCGCCGCATCGGCGAAAAGTGTATTTTATATTTAAATATTTTATTTTAAAAATCTTCTGGTTAGTGAGATATCGAGACCGGCGAGCGTTTTATCGGCTCACTGGCCCGAAAGTCAATTTCGGTTTGATGTGATGTGAATAAAATTGAACGCCCGGCTTGTCCCATCATCCCCTATATCTACACTGTTACATTCGAAGTAATTTAACCTTTTCCTCTATGAAAAAACGTTATTACAGTTGCGCAATGATCCTCGGCGATTCTTTTTAAATGGAAATTTGTTTTGAGCATCCGGTTCCGACCGGACCTTTGTCTTTCTTTTTTCGGCCGCTTTGCAACTCGGTGTAGATTTTTTAGAGCGTACTCACTTTTATTGATCCTATTAGACATGCGGCGGAATCTTCTGATGACAGCTTTAATCTCTTGGTCGGTTTCCTTTGTTAATTTGAACGTCGGCGGCGAAAATACTTTTGATAATTAAATCCGCAGGTTGATTTTTATTTCGCGACACAAATTTATCAATCTATCGGAAACTATGCAGTTCATCGGAAAAAGTACTTTCATCCGAAAGTTAATCCCTGCAAAGTTTTAAGACTTGTTAAGCTGCAGAAGTCTAAACTTTTTTCTACGCTACAGCAGTTTCGCTGATCCGGTCTCATCCTTTCAATCCTTTATGAATTATAGATAGCATTTTTTACCAGGTTTCTTCTTTTTGTGGTTCTTGAAAGAAATGTCCGTTTCCGTTATTACTTTAATCATAGGAACCATTTGGCACAATTCATCAGATTCCTTTGATTTATATCGAACATAATCCTAACTGCGTCGCAGGGGACCCGGAAAGGGTTTATTTCTTCGGGATAACGCACGATGAATGTGTTGCGATTTTTTTATCCCTCATCCCTCGAGATTTGTTACCTTTCTTCGCTCGATCCACAACGGTCGCTTTGGCGAATAAATTGTCGGTGTTGTGCAATATCCTGGAGTAAAATCATGTTTGAAGTTTGCAGGCGGATGACAAAGGACTTCGTACTTCACACTAGAAGTAGGACGTGTAATTCAGGAGCAGATCCGAGGATTGAACACTGTCGTAAACAGATCGTGTCTCCAATCCTCTTCCCTTTAAATCCCCTCTGATCCTCTCACAGGAATAGCGAACAGGATCAATTCCAAGTATAAAGAACCGTTTAATTCGTGACTGGATTTATTTAAATTCTTCAAATGAAACAAAGTCGATTTTAATTGTGAAAATGCGTCCCCGGAAAAATAACGACGCAACTCTTTCAAGGTTCGATAATTCGGCGAATAAATTTTATTTGCCATTTTCCGTTCGTTAAAAGGAATATAAATTCTAATAATTGGCAATTTTGTTGTATGGAGCCTTCCTGCGTAACCTTGATCCGAGCAACCCCTTCCAATTAAGCATATGGGAGGCCCTTTTATAAATATTAATGAGCTGTTTTGTAATGTTCTTTTCTGGCACGCTACTAATTTGTATTACACGAAAAAAGGAGTGAAAAGCGAATTTTCCTTTGCTAACTAAAGCGAACGCGGGAGTGACACCACAAAGAGATTTTAAACAGAGACGACAATATATACTTCAGTTAAATTCGTTCCTTTATGATTTAACCACAATTAAATTGAACATCTGAGATTGACAAATAATCAAAAGGGGCCTCTCAGGCTCTTCTGAAATATGAAACGGTTGAATATATAGATATACGTATTCCTGGTCTTGTCATTAAGCATTCGCTTTAGAATCTCCGCGCTTTTCAAAATCTCAGCCAGCGGCGCACGTTTAAAGGATTATAATTGATCGTGCACCGAAAGATGTGCTCGTGCCTCTCTGTATCATTCAGTCTAGACGCCCTTGTTGTATATCGCGACCGGATATATCGGATGACGAGGCGGCCGCAGTAACGATTCAGCTTCTTCCGACGTCTTCCTTTGATCAATCCTTTAATGTACATCTTGCGATTCAGGAACGATATTTCAAGTTCCACTGAAACCCCTTTGACTCCAATCGTTGTTTCAGGTCTCGAATATTTTTGTGACAGTTTTTACTAATGATTTTAGAATAATTTTCATAATAATGAATAATGTTCGCGCAACCTAAAAACTTTGCACTTCACAAATTTCATCCAAAACCTCTAAAAATTTAGCTAGAAGAATTTTTCTAGAACCACTTCTGAAAATGCTCAATATTGTACAGGGTGAGTTAAGTTTTACCGCCCCGGCCATAATACCTATTAAAGATTGAGGGGAAAGTATGCAATTTACATGTTACATCAGTTGAAGTTTACACTTTCGATTAGTGCTACAAGTTTTACAAATCATTTTTATTTCAAGCCAAAAAAGTAAAACAAAGAGTTTCGGGTAAAATTTTCATGTTTGGTTTTTTATTTCAATATTTGTCAAATTATTCGTAGCATTGTTAATTGCAATTTGATTCGTTCAAAAATTATTACCTTTTGAGTTAAATCAAATTTAACATAAAGCACGAAAAATACTTTTATTTATGACTTTCCAACAATGGATAATACGGTCTACCACGTAACAATACCTGATGATCGACCCATAAAACTGAAGGGAACGGCGTTTTAGTTGTTGCCAGACGCGTATTCTGGAATTTGTGGGAAAAATAAAATAAGTTTTTAATAGGTAAATATTAAGTTTATTTTATAAAAGATGATCAAAGTGATGCCCCATTACCCATAAATTAAAAGCATTTTAAGCTCCTCCTCGACTGAGTATTGAAATGGCATGATTATACCAGAACTAAACACAAATGTTCACTATTCCACAAAACCAAGTTTTAATTTTCACTTTTTACCAACGACGTTTAAGTGTTGGAAGATTTGTTGCGAATGTGAATGTTTCTTTATTCACAAAGTGACCTAGGGTTGTGACCAGGGTTTTTAAACTTTGGGTGAATTAAGCAATTTATTTTATGGGAAGGTTCAATAACCGATAGGTATATTGACTTTGCAGACGGCAAAATTAAAACATAAAATTGTAGACAGATATACTAACGAAAATTAGAAGCTGGTAAGCGATTTTCTCATCAAGTTTAAAATCTAATATTGCAAAAATTATTTTTTATTATGATTATAATTACCGTGTAGCTGTTAGTTACTATGTTGTGAACTTTTAAAGAAATAGTGAAGACCCTTATTCCGGTCCTGTAAAATGTAACGTTGCACTTTTTAACTTAACTTTATGACTGTCATAAATAATCAGTCAAGTACCCAAAACCAATACCATTGTTAGGTGAATTGGTCAGCTTATGTCGTAAATCATTTAAAAAAAATACCATCTAATACGGAAATGGCTTTATTTAATGAACCCAAATTAGTCAAATTATTTCAATTACACTAAATTGTGTGAAAATATTTTACTGTTCTTACATCAAAAAAACTAATGAATTGAACAATTATTAATTGAAAGAGAGCCAAAATTTTACCTGATTAAAAAAAAAGATTTTTTCTTGGTTTCTATGTGCCTTAATAATATAAAATTACTCATATAATTTATGAGAATTGACAAATTATTTTAAAGAGCTATTTTGCCACGGGCGGTGAAACTTAATTCACCCTGTACAAACAGTAAATTAAGTAAGCGTATCGTTCGGTTTAATTCTGAGAGCCCAATCAAAAACCAAATCAAATTTCTATGTGCAATTATTATTAACCCTTACTAAGAATTGCTATTACGTCAGTGTGGGTAGAAGCGTTTATTTGAGTCCGAATCTGATAACCTCAGGTTACAGGACTGATTTACAACCCCCTATATACAGTTTGTATTATATTAAGCCTCTACCATTAGTAACTCTGTTATTATTGGAGTTACAAAGTCGGTTAAATTAGTAAAGAATTAGTGTTTTTTCCGCTGATTGACGTAATGAAAGCAGAAAAACAATCAAACGTCAACTATTCGAGTTATTCACGAAAATAATATTTTTTTAAATAGAATGCCCTATCTCTTTTGACATATTTCGAAGGGATGTTTAATTCTGAGTAAAAAAGCCTTAATTCACTAGTACTATTAAATTAACTACCGAGAAGTTACAAGCAATTGAAGGTTTTATTTCAATGAACTACAAAAATCTCGTAGGCAATGAAACAACCTGTATATATCATTCGATGATTATTTCGGGTCGGGTAAATTTACCACTCTAATCTTAAATATTTATTGGAAGTTTTCGTTATCTTATTATAAATCGATTTTTACGCTAAAACGCGTTTAAAAATTTAAACAAAAACATTTTTGTGACTTGCAAGATGAAATTAAACGCTGCAGATAACTTTCACACAAATTTTTAGTCTTGATTTTTCAATATACTTATTTAATTTTTAACCACGTTACCAAATAAAGAAATTTTGAAGATAATTTAATATTTGAGACCATCTTAACGCTTACTTTTGACTCCGCCTTCTCTCATTTTAGAACAATGATACCTTTGCAACAACAACCATTAATTCCGAGTGCCTTATTTCTGCGATATCTAATGGATTAATGGCGTCACACATAGGGCTTTCTCAATTAACATAAATTACCTCCCCAACGGTATTTACACACCTCGTGATGTAATGTACACATCCTGCACGTGACATAATGGTTAACTACAAATTAAGGTACATTCGGGAGGTTATTTAAAATTAAATTGTTTCATTACGAATGCAGCGCGCTGTATCGCGCCAAGAAGGTAAACTGTATGACAGTTAAATGCCCTTCAGTAATCCTTAATTAAGTATCATTGTATGTTTATCGTCCTAGTTTAAAACGTGTTCGGAATTTTCTCTTGTTTGGACTGTTTTTTTCTTGCGCACTATCTTAATGAGAATATTACAAACAAACACAGACGTTACACAATAAGAGAACAAAATGAGAATTTTCGTTTTTATTGCGTTTATTCCACTCTAGGTGACGGTTTTCTGTTATCGGGAAGCTTCAGGCTCGCCTTTCTGATAACAAAGCTTAAATGTTCTTTGAAGTATTGTGTATACATTTTTGCGAGTACTCCCTTGGGGATGCATGAAAGTACTTTTCTGAAATATTAAGTCCCGGTTTCATTACTGTACACCGTCGCGAAAATATTCCAGGGCTCTTTCCGTCTCCGAAACAACGTTTCAAAGTGTCATAAGGTGAAAAACAAATTTTGTCGTTCCTTTTAGTCCCAAATTTCGGCCTAAAAATATTTTGTAGCAACGATCTAAATTTACGAACTAAAATTGGAATCTTGAGGTGTTACACTGAAAAAATGTTACCTCAGAATTTTTTAAAAACCCACTTCTTACATTAAGAACTGATAAAAGTCTTTAGCACGATTCTGCTTGCTATTAGAATGAACAATATTAAATCAAGCAAACCACCGAGGATTCTCAATTTGTGGTGACTTCACTGAAGGTTTAGTTCGAGATGAACGTTAGGTACACTCTGCCGCAAATTAAATGTCACACGACGTTCGGGCGCTTACAGGCCATGTTGCAAGGATGTTTGCATGGTTGTCTACAAATTATCAGGTCCGTATGCTAGATTTGATATTGAGGATCAGTGTTATGAAGTCAAAAATCAAAATAAGTAAGTGAATCGAGAGAAACAACGAATAAACTACATTCGTGTAACAGTCGAACAGTTTCAAGAAAATAAGCTCAAATTTGTTACTAAACCGTATTTATTATTAATGAAAGTAATAAATCGTTAATTTGTTGTTATTAAACAGATAAGAAATATACACGCATTTAATAAAATAGAACTGTAACTCATCAAAAACCTTAATTGATATTCTTGGTGCTTTGTTTATGAGAAGATAGAAAATTTTCCAATTTTTTTTTTAACAGCGTTAATCGATACTTAAGAGTCAACCGTTGTTGTAATCATTTGAAAACGAAAAATTTTACTTGAGCAAACTTTATAAAAATGTGAATTCTAACTTAAAAAAAGAAATAAATGAAAAAAATTGACTTAAGCACATTTTATGAATATGTGCACTGCAATTTGCATGGTTTCACCTAGGAAAACCGACTCTTAAGATTCAACCCTTGTTGTAATCATTTGACAACAAGAAATTTTACTTGAACAAACTTTATGAAAATGTGGATTCTAACATAAATCGGAAAATAAAAATCCTTTAATTTACTTTTTAAAAAGTCAACAAACTGTTAGGGTATACTTGTCGTTAATATGTTGTTTCCAGACTGGTTATAGAACGTTCATTTAGTTTTTGTCCTAATTCATGCATGATTTACCAAGTTTCGGATTTTGGTGGTTTAATGTTTTCATCAAAAAACTGTTGGTTCAAAAAAATTCAAAAAAGCCGTTCGATTGGTAAATATAATTTGAGGAAAATGAAACGCACTTAGATGATTGACGGGTTCGAAATCCCCAAGTGTGAAGTGTGCCGAAACGGCGCGTACAAGGAAACATCATAACTTGCGTGTCTCGCCGGAGAAATGCGATTTAGAGTACGTCAGTAATGAAGAACGCTCATTTACTGAGGGACAGATAGAAATGCCGGCGGGTTATTAGACAATGCACGCAGTCACTCCCCCCTTTATAATGGAGTTGTATCCCCCTTATTAGACCGGTAATGGTGGTCTTTATGCTCGTTATGTTCGGAGGGGTTTCTTACCTAGTGTCTGTTTCATTGCGCCCTCTCAACTGGAAATTAGCATGGCTGTTATTAAAACCCGTAGACACCTGCATACGAAAATTACCTAAATTAACGCTTCCACTCTTACATTTCGCACTTTCAATGGCCTGCCTTTATTGCCGCTAAGTGCATGAATAAAAAATAGGCATTACATTTGACGGCAAGCGTTTACCGGATTAATTATGAGAAACCCCTGGTAGATGGAATATGCATTAGACTTAAATTATAAACGAAGCTATTATTGTTAATGAATAAACGCGGCTGTAACAGTTTCGAATAGTTGTCGAACATTTAGTTGCACATTAAGTTTGATGGCTTACTCGCCTGCCTTTTACTAAATATGGTTAGTTTATACGAAAAGATAAGCGCTACGACGTGAGTCAATTAAGGAGCATCTAGTTTATGACCGGTAGTGATGGTCACTGGAAATTAAGAAATTTCGAATCGATTACAGGACTTCATGTCGTCAGCTTTTACGGCTTTATTGTAGTTATTAATTCTGCTCTTTATCTCCAACTTAAAATGGGGGGCCTTTAACACGGAATTGCTTCTGGAATACGCCGTTTTGATTTATCTCGCTGATTAGTTTTTGAAAGGTGCAAGTGGAACCAATCGTTCGGTGGCTAAGTGCGTCTCTAATGTCGTCGTTATTGCTAATTTCGGAGGACGGAATTTTTCAATTACTCGCGCGATAATATAAATTAGGTTTGAATTATCTTTATTTGCAAAAAATTGCACTCGAGGGACCCGTTCATTTCCTTTTATGCGGATAGCCATGCACAAGTGGAACGAAGGTAATCTCGTTTTGGCATTTATAAATTGCGGTTGCGTTCTGATTGCCAAGTTTATAATTCTGCTTATGATAATAATCTAATTGCGTTGCAAGGTTTCGCTAAAAAAGTCGTCTCGAAATTTAACTAAATTTTAACATAATAAATACATAGGATTTAAGGATTATCAAGAGGAATCTCTAACTTATTCTTCTTCTCCAAGTGCCATCTTCTTGGCTGACATCATGCTAATTTTTATCTTTAATGCTGCAGCTCTAAACAACACAATACAATGCTGTTGTACGATTTCCTTGAATGGTTTAACCAGGAAATGTTTCTTCCTTTGCTACTTTTTCTATGTAGCAACTTATACCTGTTTCCTCTCATGAAATGGCCTAAACATTGTAGTTTCCTTATTTTGATTGATTGTAGTGCTTCTTTTTCCTTTTCATTGCCTTTTCATTGGTCATGTTCTCAATGAAACGAATTTTTAAAATTCTTCTATGCAAATGTCTTGAAACGATCACGAATATTTTTCTAAAGATGGATAGAAAAAATCTGTAAGGGGAAAAAATTTTAAAAAAATACCACGTGTTGCAAATAACAGCAGATTTTTACTTTTTCTCGTTAAATCTAAAGTCGCTATACAGGGTGATGAAAAAAAGGTGCCCATGATTGATATTGGGGCAATGCTTTCTGTTGAAGCATTGTGGAAATCGCAACAAAACTGGTCCAAATATTTCTTGTATCTAAGCAACCAACACTGACAGATACTGTCACTTGCGTAAGACAAACAACTGTCACGTTGACATAACTTTTTTTTATTTCAAAAGAATTTAATGTAATTAAATAAGAATACACAACAAACAGGTAATTGAAGGGCTGTATGCAAAAGTCCCTAAGTGACGTAGATATTTTCGGTCGCACTTACTGATTCCCGTTTAAAAGGCCGCTAGCCATGTTATTTATTAAAAACAGATCAGTCAAAAACGAAATAATGTAATTTCCAGATCAAATTGAAACATAAAATCTCAAATATCTCAGAATAGGAAAAAGTGACAGAGTGACTATCGCGCTAATCCTTGTATGCTTCGTCCTGATCCAGTTTCAATTGCTTCCATAACTGCTTCCTCCAACGGTGGTGTACGAATTTCACGAGGTCGTCTACCGTTTAGAGAAATTGCCACTATTTGGTCATTTTCTCTTAATTTTTGTTCCAATTTTCTAACTACGTTAGCATCTGGATGATGTCGATGTGGATACACTCTAGCATATTCTCTAGCAGCTTCCGATGCGTTATTATCTGTCTCACCCAAGCGGAGCAACTTGTCTAGATATTCACTGAAATTGTATTCCATTTTAAGACTTTTTAGGACATTTGACTTGTATCGTTCAAATTTGACAAGAGAACTGACATTGAAAAGTGAATTATTGTTGCCAACGTTTCCTAGGAGATTTGCGATGTTGCGACATTGATAAATTTTCCTCGGAGCCAAGAAACCGTACTTTTGACATCGGTATAAAGTTGGTTTCAATAGATCTTTTACTTGTTTTTTTTTTAAAGCACCATCAACTGCATCAAATTTAGACTCTAACATTGAAATTATTACAAAATTGTTAATCGTATAGATTTTTATTGTCTGAATAGGAAAGCTTATATCTTGGTGAAGAGACAACAAATTTTATTTTGACTTTCAAATTCGTATTTCGTTAAAAATCGTCTATAACATGTAGCTACTCACGGGCACCTTTATTTCATCACCCTGTATACGACTTTTAGTGTACTTTTAATTCAGTTTAACTATGACTTAGATTTGCATTCACAATCTTTAATTGTGGAGGGAAAAAATCAGTAAGTATCTAATGGCCTTTGAAGGTTAAAAATTGCATCTGGCTGAATGTTTTAAATTTCAGTTCTCTCCCGAAGAATGCAACCATCGTTCGTAGGGCCTTAGCCTGGCCAGTCACCATTCGCTTGTAGCTAATGTAAAAACTAAACATTTGCCGAAGAAATATTTGTGAGTAAATGCAATAGCAACAAATGTTTAGCGAGTCACTTTCGTAATATTTACTACACCGTTTAAACCAACTTAAAATTTATAACCAACTTAAGAATTTAATGCAAGTGGAATGTGGTCGCAGTGAATCGAAAAACAAACCTCGTGTTTTAATGGACAATAAGATGGTACTTTGAACCAGACGGCTTCTTATACTCCAAGTTCTGCGCAAGTAAGTTATAATTTATAATAACGTCAGACACAATGAAATTAAATATACGAAGTGGCTTCTTTTGAAAGGTTCGCACTGAGCAAAATAAAAAATCCGCTTAATTTGATTTTAATAGCAAACTTATTATTTGAGCATCACGGTAACGACCAATTTTATCGGTTTTTTACCGCTGATTGTATAAGTGCACCGAACTTGTTTCATTAGAATTAGTAATAGAATTGCGTTTAAGTTAGTGGTCCCAGGCGAATGACTATCTCTCGTTCCGAGTTCGTGTTTGCAGTTTCGCTATCGAAATTTATGGTTTGATGGGACTTGTTCGAGTTTAGAACAATAACTGCCTGTTTTTACCTCGGAGGATGCAGAGTGTAAGGAGTGAGTCCTTGAGCTTGTGGGTCGTGAAAGGTTTACTAAGAATTTTTTTTTATGAAGACTCTTTCCCAATAGCCACGTTCGCAATTTCAAGCTAAGCAACAATGCTTGTAAAAGTACAAGTTTTTAAATGTTTTCGAATTATTCATTGCCAATGATTGCAACGTTGGCTGCATTTTAACGATTAGTGCTTGCACACTTGCACACTTGCCATCGTCCAGTTTTTGCCTTCTGAAGGTGTGTTCGTTAATTTACAGTTTTATGGCGTTTTTGCGACTCCGGTAAACAATTTTAATTCCGTATTTTAGAATTCCGGTACGAATTCCGTTCATTAGACGGCGTGTAAGCTGCTTAAAACTAATGAAGGCCATTAATTTTGCTTAAAAACATTTGCAAAAGTTTAAATTCGTACAAAACGGTATTACGAATTGCATTTTTATCGAGTAAATCAAGGAAATGATTAAATGGAATTTTTCCAATATTTTTTATTTGAAACAAAAAAATTGCAAATGCAAAGGTATGTCTGAATCTTTTGGTTGTTTGATTTTTATTTGAATATTAAATATTTAAATACTTCTCAACTTGTCAATGAAAAATCCAGAGTTACAAGTTTTAATGAAAACAAATTTTACTGAAATATTTTGAAAATATTCCTCTTTCAATTAAAAATTCAACTTAACTGTCATAATAGTCAATTAGAAAATATTTTTTCCACACTTGTTAGGAAAAGTCGACCTTTCCAAATCAAATTAGTACCGAAATGTAGCACTTTCCCAGACACTAGAAAATAATATATGAAATGTTAGTGCCTATCCAACTTGAGATATCGAATTGTTTGTGCGTTACGGTGCATTGGAATTCAGCAAGACATGGAAATAATAAAAAAATAAATTGCAAGGAAACAAGAATTAATTAAGTTAATTTAATTTCAGTATAACAAGCGATAAATTAAATAAATTGCGACGCAAAAAGCAATTAAAAAAGTTAATAACTTGCTGGCTAATAATTTTTTGATTGGTAACGTAATTTTCCGCGGTCCACAGAAGCTAAAGAATCGGCAACTAAAAAAAAAGAACGACACAATTAAGGCAATTAAGAAGTCAGAGTTAATTCAATACAATTAACGAACATACTTTCTCTCACCAACGTTGGTTTATTCACCCTGAACGTGTTCAGGTTTTAAAACAATGTCGTTCGTCCAACGTGGATGACAATTTTTGTTGGCTAATCAACTTTTTTCTTGTAATTTCGCCTTTCGCATTATTCTGCCGTAATAAATAACGTCGCATCGCATACTGTAATTTTTTACGCGCCTTTATTAAATTTCAAGAGAGAATCGCCCGTTTCTACCTTCTACCTAAAAGCACTTTTAATTAAAAATTTGCAAAGTGCACTAGAAAATTGGTTTACATGTCGGTGTTCTCATGCATTGGTTTCATGAAATTGGACGAGCCATTTGCAGACTTCGCGAGTGCTTGATTGACGACTTTCAGTGACGTTTTTTCACTTTTATTGGCAATTCCGACCGCGTGTATCAATTTTAGCGCAACTCGTCCGATTAATACGACTAAAACGAGACTTTTATGTGAACATTGCTCCGAAAGTTGCGCACGTGATAGCGCGACTCTACTTCTTACCAACCGAGAAATACATGCGGCGGTACTTCTTCTGCATCTGCTGAAAAAGTTGTCATAACGGAATTGTTTATACGCTGACAGGTCGAAGACCCCTTCAACTGACATTTGTCTTAAATTTGTTGCAATCAGATTTTCTTTGCGGACTTTATTTCGCGCCCGAAAAACTGGTAACAGCCAAACCGTTTTTCCCTCCACCAAATTCTTATTAAAGTGCCTCACTGTCAACGTAGTTGTCATTATTAATTAAATAGGTTTTACGAAGTTATGTTAAAGTTTCTTAATTATTTAAGTGTAAAATTTATTAAAGAAAGCCATATTTAGTAGAGGTAGGGTAGAGACACCACTTTCAGCCATTTTCAGCAAATTTGTAATTGAAACAATTAACAAAAAAAATAGAGACATACTCTTGGGTCTTGGCTACCCTATCTCAACTTCATCCCTGAATTTTTTGTGCTCGGTTACATAAATCGGTTATTTCGGTTGTAATTAGATTGTTTTCCAACTGCATTAAGTTGTCTATGTTGGTGGATTTTTCACCAAATTGGAAAGTTTAAATTAAATTCTTATTAAAGTGCCTCACTGTCAACGTAGTTGTCATTATTAATTAAATAGATTTTACGAAGTTATGTTAAAGTTTCTTAATTATTTAAGTGTAAAATTTATTAAAGAAAGCCATATTTAGTAGAGGTAGGGTAGAGACACCACTTTCAGCCATTTTCAGCAAATTTGTAATTGAAACAATTAACAAAAAAAATAGAGACATACTCTTGGGTCTTGGCTACCCTATCTCAACTTCATCCCTGAATTTTTTGTGCTCGGTTACATAAATCGGTTATTTCGGTTGTAATTAGATTGTTTTCCAACTGCATTAAGTTGTCTATGTTGGTGGATTTTTCACCAAATTGGAAAGTTTAAATTAAATTCTTATTAAAGTGCCTCACTGTCAACGTAGTTGTCATTATTAATTAAATAGGTTTTACGAAGTTATGTTAAAGTTTCTTAATTATTTAAGTGTAAAATTTATTAAAGAAAGCCATATTTAGTAGAGGTAGGGTAGAGACACCACTTTCAGCCATTTTCAGCAAATTTGTAATTGAAACAATTAACAAAAAAAATAGAGACATACTCTTGGGTCTTGGCTACCCTATCTCAACTTCATCCCTGAATTTTTTGTGCTCGGTTACATAAATCGGTTATTTCGGTTGTAATTAGATTGTTTTCCAACTGCATTAAGTTGTCTATGTTGGTGGATTTTTCACCAAATTGGAAAGTTTAAATTAAATTCTTATTAAAGTGCCTCACTGTCAACGTAGTTGTCATTATTAATTAAATAGGTTTTACGAAGTTATGTTAAAGTTTCTTAATTATTTAAGTGTAAAATTTATTAAAGAAAGCCATATTTAGTAGAGGTAGGGTAGAGACACCACTTTCAGCCATTTTCAGCAAATTTGTAATTGAAACAATTAACAAAAAAAATAGAGACATACTCTTGGGTCTTGGCTACCCTATCTCAACTTCATCCCTGAATTTTTTGTGCTCGGTTACATAAATCGGTTATTTCGGTTGTAATTAGATTGTTTTCCAACTGCATTAAGTTGTCTATGTTGGTGGATTTTTCACCAAATTGGAAAGTTTAAATTAAATTCTTATTAAAGTGCCTCACTGTCAACGTAGTTGTCATTATTAATTAAATAGGTTTTACGAAGTTATGTTAAAGTTTCTTAATTATTTAAGTGTAAAATTTATTAAAGAAAGCCATATTTAGTAGAGGTAGGGTAGAGACACCACTTTCAGCCATTTTCAGCAAATTTGTAATTGAAACAATTAACAAAAAAAATAGAGACATACTCTTGGGTCTTGGCTACCCTATCTCAACTTCATCCCTGAATTTTTTGTGCTCGGTTACATAAATCGGTTATTTCGGTTGTAATTAGATTGTTTTCCAACTGCATTAAGTTGTCTATGTTGGTGGATTTTTCACCAAATTGGAAAGTTTAAATTAAATTCTTATTAAAGTGCCTCACTGTCAACGTAGTTGTCATTATTAATTAAATAGGTTTTACGAAGTTATGTTAAAGTTTCTTAATTATTTAAGTGTAAAATTTATTAAAGAAAGCCATATTTAGTAGAGGTAGGGTAGAGACACCACTTTCAGCCATTTTCAGCAAATTTGTAATTGAAACAATTAACAAAAAAAATAGAGACATACTCTTGGGTCTTGGCTACCCTATCTCAACTTCATCCCTGAATTTTTTGTGCTCGGTTACATAAATCGGTTATTTCGGTTGTAATTAGATTGTTTTCCAACTGCATTAAGTTGTCTATGTTGGTGGATTTTTCACCAAATTGGAAAGTTTAAATTAAATTCTTATTAAAGTGCCTCACTGTCAACGTAGTTGTCATTATTAATTAAATAGGTTTTACGAAGTTATGTTAAAGTTTCTTAATTATTTAAGTGTAAAATTTATTAAAGAAAGCCATATTTAGTAGAGGTAGGGTAGAGACACCACTTTCAGCCATTTTCAGCAAATTTGTAATTGAAACAATTAACAAAAAAAATAGAGACATACTCTTGGGTCTTGGCTACCCTATCTCAACTTCATCCCTGAATTTTTTGTGCTCGGTTACATAAATCGGTTATTTCGGTTGTAATTAGATTGTTTTCCAACTGCATTAAGTTGTCTATGTTGGTGGATTTTTCACCAAATTGGAAAGTTTAAATTAAATTCTTATTAAAGTGCCTCACTGTCAACGTAGTTGTCATTATTAATTAAATAGGTTTTACGAAGTTATGTTAAAGTTTCTTAATTATTTAAGTGTAAAATTTATTAAAGAAAGCCATATTTAGTAGAGGTAGGGTAGAGACACCACTTTCAGCCATTTTCAGCAAATTTGTAATTGAAACAATTAACAAAAAAAATAGAGACATACTCTTGGGTCTTGGCTACCCTATCTCAACTTCATCCCTGAATTTTTTGTGCTCGTTTACATAAATCGGTTATTTCGGTTGTAATTAGATTGTTTTCCAACTGCATTAAGTTGTCTATGTTGGTGGATTTTTCACCAAATTGGAAAGTTTAAATTAAATTCTTATTAAAGTGCCTCACTGTCAACGTAGTTGTCATTATTAATTAAATAGGTTTTACGAAGTTATGTTAAAGTTTCTTAATTATTTAAGTGTAAAATTTATTAAAGAAAGCCATATTTAGTAGAGGTAGGGTAGAGACACCAATATCCACGAAGGCAGTGCAGGTGCTTGCCAGAATGCCTCCTTTGTGGATGAAAGCGAACGTAAGATCGGAAATTTATTTAAGGGGCAAATATCATACCTCTTTGGCAAACGAATCCTTAATGATAGCTTGGCAAGAACAATGGGACGATTATTTAGGTTGGGCAAAAATTTTCGTTAAAGATATTAGAAAATGGTTCAATTGTAAGTGGGTAGAAATGGATTATTTTTTAACACAATCCATGTCCGGACACGGAATTTTCGGAAAATATCTCAATTGGATAAAAAAGGCGAATGTCGATACTTGCTGGTTTTGCCAGCAGATAGACACGCCAGAACATACTATATTCATTTGTGACGAATGGGAAAGCATCCGAAGAGATGCTAGGATTAAAATGGGTTGTAATATAGACCAGAATAATATTTCTGAGTTATTATTGGATTCCGAGGAATCTTGGAAAACTGTAACCAACATGATGCGGGATATTATGCGAGGAAAACAGCAAGAGGAATTTCGTAGGGAGGAACTCCTCGTCAGAGATGATGTGATATCAGATTCTGACGAAGATTGAAGGTTAAAGGTTGTGTGATTGAGAGAATGAATGTATATGAGGTATTTTGAATAATTTTCTCTTTTTTCTTTTTTCGATCTGTTTAAAATTTTTTAGAAACGTCAAAATTTACCAATTGAAGATTTTTGTAATTTTTTACTCGTGAAGCGTTTATAGTAATTATTAGGAGCAAATAAGTTTCATTTAATTTTTGTAAAGTCGCGAAACCGATTCCATCGGTTTATTTGTAAAGTAACGGTGAAAAATGTAAAAATTTTAGAAACGTCAAAAAAATTATTCAATATATTACTTTGATTTTGATAGTAAAAATTCTAAGCCTCCTAGGTTTAAAATTTTTAATTATTTATTTATTTCTTTTAATTATTTTTGAATCATATTTAACCAATCTTATTGAGTCATTTAGGTTGTAACGAACATCACAATTAAAGATGCAAGTTCATGTGAAGCCTTGACAGCCAGAGGGTCCATTACCAAGGGGAGTCAAGGGATGCCTTCTTCACAATTCAATCTAAGATGATCAAAGAGGGAGAGAGTGATAGAGAGTGTGAATGATAGGTAAAGGAGGAAGAAGATGAAATGAGTAAAAGTGTGTGTGAAAGCAAACTAATAAGAGGCAATTTTTTGATGATAGAGGGAGAGAGTGATAGAGAGAGAATGATAGGTAAAAGGGAAAGAAAACGAAAGGTGAAAAAGTGTGAGTGAAAGCTTACCAAAAGATGTGATCTAATGATAAGATGTAAATGGAACTAAACAGTCACTCATCTCGAAGTAATACTTGACGTAATGTTAATGTGGTTCCCGTGGTGAGGAAGACGTATGGGGGAGGAAGTTAGTAGTCACACAGGTTACCTCCTCTTAACAAAAAAAAAAAGGGTAGAGACACCACTTTCAGCCATTTTCAGCAAATTTGTAACTGAAACAATTAACAAAAAAAATAGAGACAGACTCTTGGGTCTTGGCTACCCTATCTCAACTTCATCCCTGAATTTTTTGTGCTCGGTTACATGAATCGGTTATTTCGGTTATAATTAGATTGTTTTCCAACTGCATTAAGTTGTCTATGTTTGTGAACTTTTCACCAAATTAGAAAGTTTAAATTAAATTTTTATTAAAGTGCCTCACTGTCAACTTAGTTGTCATTATTAATTAAATAGGTTTTACAAAATTATGTTAAAGGTTTGTTAATTATTTAAGTGTACTATTTATTAAAGAAAGCCATATTTAGTAGAGGTAGGGTAGGGACACCACTTTTAGATATTTTCAGCAAATTTGTAATTGAAAAAATTAATTTAAAAAAATTGGGTGTTGGCTATCCTATCTCAACTTCATCCCTGAATTGTTTGTGCTTGGTTACATTAATCGTTTATTTCGGTTGTAATTAGGTTGTTTTCCAACTGCATTAAGTTGTTTATGTTGGTGAATCTTTCACCAAATTAGAAAGTTTAAATTAAATTCTTATCAAAGTGTCTCACTGTCAACTTAGTTGTCATTATTATTTAAATAGGTTTTACAAAGTTATATTAAAGATTTCATAATTATTTAAGTGTAAAATTTATTAAACAAAGCCATATTTAGTAGAGGTAGGGTACGGACACCACTTTTAGCTATTTTCAGCAAATTTGTAATTAAAAAAATTTACAAAAAAAATAAAGACAGATTCTTTGGTCTTGGCTACTCTATCTCAACTTCATCCCTGAATTTTTTGTGCTCGGTTACATGAATCGTTTATTTCGGTTGTAATTAGATTGTTTCCCAACTGCATTAAGTTGTCTATGTTGGTGAATTTTTCACCAAATTAGAAAGTTTAAATTAAACTTCGTTCTTAGTTTGTTCCGAACAAAACGCGATTAGAAGCAGCATAAACCAAAACTTTAAATTGCAGCGACGCCCGTTTGGCGAGGTGGTCCAAATAATCAGCGGCCGTAAAGTTGAAATTTCACAGACTGAACCGTAAAACACGCATGTCTCCATAAAATATTAAATCTGGCTTGTACCCCTGAAAATTAAAATGAAATAGCACGTTTATCGTGCCAAAAGGCGCAAATGAGGGAATTGACTGCGCACTAAACGTCCGTCTAAATTTACAGTTTCGAATGCCTAACCTACCGCATGACTGAAAGAATAAATCTTAAATGATTTCGGGACCCTCTTCTTGACTGATGTATATTTAAAACAAACTAATGTATTCAATATGTTTAAGAATACGGCCATTACATGATTGATTTTAAAAGCTCTCTGTCTCTAATATGAACTCATTTTTTACACCGTTTCTTGTTTTCGTCTCCTTTTATCGTTAGACTGTGATGTTATTCGCGTGGAAAAAATTACGGACAAAAGAGCATTCATTATTGACCCGAGTATGTGTTTTTTTATTAGTTTGACATATGTATAGACCTTATGTATATATTAAAGGTGATTAGGAAACTGTGGACCACACATTGTGTTCAAATTATTCCTGGAATATTCTGTAGCTTTGCCAACAACTCCCGGCTTGTTATCTAATGTGGCAGAACACCCACAATTAAAATTTAAATTAATATTGTAATTAACTTAAGAAATAAAGCGACGGTTGCAATGACAGCACGTGTAAAGGAGTTGATCGTTTTTAAATTGTCGGTTTTAATTAAGAAATGACAGTACGCCAGGATTTAATAGGAAACTTTTTGCCCCTTTTGGAATGTTTATTGTCTAAACCTCGGCTCCAATCACTATTGTAAATGAACCCATTATATGATTTAGGTGCTACGTTGGATGTGACCGGTTTTTTGTATTTTTGCAGGCAAGCGATTGATTTCTGAGAAATCCTCAAACCAAAAAATTGCAACCAATTATCAATCACACGAAAAGTTTACTGCAATTAATAGAGACGCCACTTTTATCCACTTTAAGCAAATTTGCAATAAAAAATTAACAAATCCACATTCATCAGAATTGAAAATGAAATTTTTTTAAAGTCAGCAAACTGTTAGGTTGTAGTTGTTCATACGTTGTTTCCAGACTGGTTCCATAACGTCCAGTTAGTTTTTAACCTAATTCATGCATGATTTACCAAGTTTCAGCTTTTGATTGCTATAATTTTTTTATAAAAAAGTATGGATTCAAATGTTCCAAAAAAAATACTCCCAATAAAATAATAGTTACTTTAAACAAAGAATAGAAAAATGTTTTCTTTGTATTTTTGCAGGCGAGCGATTGATTTCTGAGAAATCCTCAAACCAAAAAATTGCAACCAATTATCAATCACACGAAAAGTTTACTGCAATTAATAGAGACGCCACTTTTATCCACTTCAAACAAATTTGCAATAAAAAATTAACAAATCCACATTCATCAGAATTGAAAATGAAATTTTTTTAAAGTCAGCAAACTGTTAGGTTGTAGTTGTTCATACGTTGTTTCCAGACTGGTTCCATAACGTCCAGTTAGTTTTTAACCTAATTCATGCATGATTTACCAAGTTTCAGCTTTTGATTGCTATAATTTTTTTATAAAAAAGTATGGATTCAAATGTTCCAAAAAAAATACTCCCAATAAAATAATAGTTACTTTAAACAAAGAATAGAAAAATGTTTTCTTTGTATTTTTGCAGGCGAGCGATTGATTTCTGAGAAATCCTCAAACCAAAAAATTGCAACCAATTATCAATCACACGAAAAGTTTACTGCAATTAATAGAGACGCCACTTTTATCCACTTCAAACAAATTTGCAATAAAAAATTAACAAATCCACATTCATCAGAATTGAAAATGAAATTTTTTTAAAGTCAGCAAACTGTTAGGTTGTAGTTGTTCATACGTTGTTTCCAGACTGGTTCCATAACGTTCAGTTAGTTTTTAACCTAATTCATGCATGATTTACCAAGTTTCAACTTTTGATTGCTACAATTTTTTGATAAAAAACTATCGATTCAAATGTTACAAAAGAAATACTCCCAATAAAACAATAGTTACTTTAAACGAGGAATAGAAAAATGTTTTTTTTGTATTTTTGCAGACGAGCGATTGATTTCTGAGAAATCCTCAAACCAAAAAATTGCAACCAATTATCAATCACACGAAAAGTTTACTGCAATTAATAGAGACGCCACTTTTATCCAATTTAAGCAAATTTGCAATAAAAAATTAACAAATCCACATTCATCAGAATTGAAAATGAAATTTTTTTAAAGTCAGCAAACTGTTAGGTTGTAGTTGTTCATACGTTGTTTCCAGACTGGTTCTATAACGTTCAGTTAGTTTTTGACCTAATTCATGCATGATTTACCAAGTTTCAACTTTTGATTGCTACAATTTTTTGATAAAAAACTATCGATTCAAATGTTACAAAAGAAATACTCCCAATAAAATAATAGTTACTTTAAACGAGGAATAGAAAAATGTTTTCTTTGTATTTTTGCAGGCGAGCGATTGATTTCTGAGAAATCCTCAAACCAAAAAATTGCAACCAATTATCAATCACACAAAAAGTTTACTGCAATTAATAGAGACGCCACTTTTATCCACTTTAAACAAATTTGCAATAAAAAATTAATAAATCCACATTCATCAGAATTGAAAATGAAATTTTTTTAAAGTCAGCAAACTGTTAGGTTGTAGTTGTTCATACGTTGTTTCCAGACTGGTTCCATAACGTTCAGTTAGTTTTTAACCTAATTCATGCATGATTTACCAAGTTTCAACTTTTGATTGCTACAATTTTTTGATAAAAAACTATCGATTCAAATGTTACAAAAGAAATACTCCCAATAAAATAATAGTTACTTTAAACGAGGAATAGAAAAATGTTTTTTTTTGTATTTTTGCAGACGAGCGATTGATTTCTGAGAAATCCTCGAACCAAAAAATTGCAACCAATTATCAATCACACGAAAAGTTTACTGCAATTAATAGAGACGCCACTTTTATCCACTTTAAGCAAATTTGCAATAAAAAATTAACAAATCCACGTTCATCAGAATTGAAAATAATTTTTTTTTAAAAAGTCAACAAACTATTAGGTTGTAGTTGTTCATGCGTTGTTTCTAGACTGGTTCCATAACGTTCAGTTAATTTTTGACCTAATTCATGCATGATTTACCAAGTTTCAGCTTTTAGTTACTTTAAACGAGTAATAGAAAAAATGTTTTGGCGACGTATTTATAAAGCAAAGTGGCTGAAAGTAGCGTCTCTACCCTACGTATAAAAGGAGCGATTAGTAAAGGACAACTGAATAATTTGTTGGGTTGCGGAAAAAGTTGTTTGCTCGTCATTAACTTGTCGAAGGAATATGAAAGCGATTCTCAAACGCACACAGAAACTGTTGAGGCGACCGTTCCTGCGTTTATTGAAATTTATGTCGGTATTCGTTATTTTTAAAATTCCGGCCATTATTTAACAAGCACAATCTGAATATCTGGCTTTTATGCGAGCGTAGGTAACCTGGGTACTTTAATAATTTATTCGTGCCTAACATCTCAAGAACAATGACTGTGTGGGTTAAGAAACTAAATGCGTCAAAATAATTCAGTCAATTTTTATATGAATTCAATGAAGTCTTATATTCGTTTGTGGAACACCTGAAAACTATCAGATGGCCTTTTGTGGCCATAATAACTCTTTTGTAATAAGTCAACTTTTTGCTCGGCTTAACTGGAAGACGTCTTGTTTTAGTAAAAACGCGCAGACGTACCCGGCCTCTTGCAAAAGGCGCTTCAACGGAAGGAGCGTTTGATACACATAAGAAAGAAAATTTTGTAAATAAATCGAATGGGACGGTAAAAGTCCTCGTGTTTCTGATAAAGGAAAATCGTTCTTGTTTCGGCCTCGTGTTAACACAAATCTGTTTTTACGACACAGGAAGAATTAAATTTATCGTTTAACACAAATCTGTAATCGTGTTCTTTGGCTCGAACAAATATTTTAGTTCGATAAAAGGAAACGTATGCGACCACAGATCTTAAAAGCACTAGAGTCTACACGACTTCTCCACATTTCGCAAGCATCATTAACTGAGAGGCTTCCGCTGTTTATTTTCCAAACACCCTCAAGACTTGCAATCGCAAAGGTTAAAAAAGGTTAAGAACCATATGTATTCGTCGCTAAAGCGAAGATATGATTTTTATTTGAAGCTTAATTAGTTGCGGTGTTTCGGTAAAGGAGCAAGCGATAAGTACTTAATAGCTCTATTAAAGTTATCGGAAATTTAAAAATGGTTGAGGCAATAACACGTGTGGTTTTCAACGTTTTTGGGCCAACTAAAAATGGCATTTTTCAAAATCGAAAAAACTAGTCGAAAATTCGCACATTTAATAAAAACGACTGGTTTCAGTTTGGTTAAAGTGGGAGAAAACCGTTTTTAGTTTGATGAACCTTGAAATTAATGAACACAATTTGTAAAAAACGTTAAATTGAAATGTTTAATGCCCCAATTTAAAATTATGTTACCTCCAAAAAATGTAAATCATTAGAGACGACCGGCGATGACTAAGCGAGGCAAAAACGTCCATTCGACGTCGCAAGTGCCATTGGCAAATTGGAAATTCCAGTCGCGGAGTTTCTTGAATAGTTTTAAAAGGTGCTACCGGTAATTAAATAAAATTTACATTGAAACATTTACGTTTAAATGGATTTTTTGTGAGGACGATTTGTAACTAATTGCAGCCAGTTTTGTAGGTTCTATTAAAAGGGAATTATAATGTCAATGTATTTGTAGCTCTGTAGACCGTTACCGACTAGTAATAACATTTTACAGGGTTAATTTATTTTATTATATTTCAGAAAGTGCAGTTTTTATTTGATAAAAATGCCGTTTATGAACCTGTATCAGCTGTGGGAAATGTTAACAGCCGGTTGCGACTGATGGCCGAAATAAAATAAATTCCTTGTTGGATATGTGGGTTTTTAAGTAGTAAAAATTGTGTGTTTTTTGGGTAGTCTTAATTAAAAGATTGTTTACTATTAATGAAACAAATATTTTCTACAGGTTACAGTGGGGTCTGATTTACAACCCCCCGTTTTCGGTCGGGTAAATTTACCACTCTTATCTATTTAAAATCATAAATCATGTTTATGTGATTTTTAGGTTAAAACGTTTTTAAAAAAATTAGGCAAGAACATTTTTGTGACTTGCAAGATGAAAAATTAAACGCTACAATAACAAGTTTTAGTCTTGATTTTTCAAACATTTTATTATTTTACTTAATAAATTTGTAGATAGTAATTTAATATTTGAGATCAATAATTTCAATGAATCCATTTTTTTTTAGGCTTAGTCTCAAAGGTCTATAGACAGGATGATCAATTGAAGGACTTGGGGCAAGAAGGCTACATGCCACATTTTTAACAAATGTGAGTGCTGCACAACACTGTGTGATGTTTTACAGGTCTCCTATTTTTGTAGTAGTTATTCTCCCAAGAATAAAGCCACTGTCAGCCCATAGCGTTATTAATTTTGCAAAATAAGCTTAAATATTTGTGTAACAACAGCACAAGCCACAATTAAATTTATCATAACGGCATCGTGCTTACATGATTCTGCCAAGAGAAAATTAGATTTTAATATTGAAAACAATAATGAACATTGTGATTTCGACTATGATGATTGTGTGTTAGACAAGGACAAGGAAAGTAGTGAAGAATATTCATCAGAAGGGTCTGAACTTTTTACGTGGCATGTATCGTTTTTCTCAAAATATTTTATTGGAAATTTAATCGGTCATATCGTATATCTCTACCATCATCGAATGTGTAAGTATAATAATCCGATTTCACTGAATCCAATAAAATTAGAAAATCTGAAACAACTGATTCCCTACATTCCTTAGTGTATCACACTTATTATCAAGAAATAGGGGCTGCTATAATAGCTGTACCAGGAAATACCACTGAGAAGGTAACAGATAATGAACCCGAAAATTTGGACAACAATTATTCAGAAAATAGTAAAGATGAAAGCCAAGTTGTAAAAAAACATAATGTTATTTTATTATCAAAAAGGTTACAAGCCACAATTTTTGTAATACATAATTAAAATTACAGTTTTTTATTTCATTTATACTAAAAATTAACTCAGCATAGTTAAATATACTCTCATTAGAAATTTCTTATGACATTAAATGTTACAAAAATCATCAGGTTTCATTTTGGGATTTAACCCAATCTTTAACAACTAATATCTCAAGTCTGTTTAAGAATAGGCAACCAATATTGTACTGAATGATAAGGAAGTTTCATCGCATTCAATAACATAAATAAATTAAACTTAGCAATTTTTAGAATGTAAGATCTGTTGCCTATTCTTAAGCAGTAAAACGTTTGTTTCTAAATTGAATACCCTGTATTTTCTTCTAGAATTTTAAAAAAATATACTAATCTTTGTTGGGACATTTAAAAATCTGCATATTTGAACTTTAGCTTGTTGCTTGCTGATATATGCAGAAACAAGTTTTCCTATAACTTAATGGCGAAAATTCACGGTAAATCATATCAGTTCACCCGCAAGGAAAATTTCCATTAGAATTTATCGAGTGCAAGGATTACTCATTTGCAGATGAACGTGATTAAGGTTGCAAAATAAAAGATGATTTATTGCTTGATTATTTAACGCTTTGCACGGGGTAATGGCATAATTTATTTCAATAACCGTTCGGTTATATTCCAAGCTGGAAAGTTGTGTGCGTTTCACGTGTGAATACGATTTCAATTTAGGATTTAACGTGACTGCATTCTCTTGAGTAAATTCACGCCGATGGTGAAATAGATCTCACTCGCGTTTAATTATATCGCATACTTCTCATGTGTTAACGCGAGCCGGAGATGTTAGATTGGATCCATTCAGAATCTGAGTGGGCTATGAATTCCCGGTATTTTCAACGCCTTATGGCACACACCACGAAACGTGTTTTTGCTCGTTATCTGTTAAAATTACTGCACTCGGTTTCATCTGCGAATTGCTTTATGAAATTGTCGGAAATAATCTGATGCAACGCGAAGAAGAATATTTCAGGGGGACAAAACGGGCCACTTAACTTCCTGCATAGGCGGTGTAAGTTATTAGCGGGGCGATTAAAATTTTGGACGTCATTAAAGCGAAGAATACGAAATCACGTCAATTTAGCACATTTAATTGTTGATTAATGATCACCAGCGGCGTCACATTTATTAATTATCCGTTAGAGACGTTTCTATAGGATGATTAAGTGGATGACATTCGCTTGTCGTATATAAACAGCGTCTGTTTACTCATTAGAAGTGTTTGTTTTGGGATCTATCCAATAATACCCTCTCTAGAAAAGTAGACATGCCTTAAAACTTTCACAGGATAAACGTTTGCTTAGGACAAGTGCGTTGACTAATAACTGAACATTCTAACGCAAATTGCCGGTTCCATACGGAGATTCTCTAATTATATACAATTAATTTTAAATATTGCAACTGTTGGTATTGAAATTCAATTTTTTTATTGCGAGCAGTTGGAGAAAATCATAGGTTTGCGCAACGACCACACCGCACTTTTAATTAAACTTCTTCGTTTCTATGTTTTCGGCATTTCTAACCCGGAAGCTTCAAAATCGAACTGCGTTTGGCAACTCCTTTTTTACTTAATTTAAAATTCACTATAATTAAAAGAAGAGATAAAATTATCAATATGAATTTTTTCTTCGTCGGTTAAGGCTAGGGAACCCAACCTCACAAATGCGGAGTTTTAAGAAACTCAGTATCGCTTAGAAAGTACTTATCAATATATAATTTGCGAAGCAACAGTTGTAAACATAATGTTACCGCATCAAGTGATATATTTGCTTTGGTGAGGAAGTGTCTAGTTTTCAAAAATTAACCTCCGAAAGTGCAATTCTCGCAAAAATGTAGTAGTGAGGATTTTTTACTGAAATTTTTAGAGTTACGAAATATTTTGCAATGCACTCTACAGCACTTATAGAGAATATATTGCCTTGTAAGAAAATATTTTTTTTATTGCGAGAAAGTGGATAACTTAAAAAGAAAAAAATTGGCAACAATTATTTTTTTTAAATGTAGTGTGCCAGTAAAAACAGTATCGCTCAAGAAGTAAGTTATATTGTAGAAATTCCTTCGGGGTAGTTATACTAAACATATAGTAGTTTAATATGACATGTTTTTTATGAAAAAAAAATCTAAAAGTTGTGGTACGAAATACAGTATTATTTGATCGCGTTTTTTATTGCTTTCTGAACACAACATCGTCAACAAATTACATAAAAATGTTCCTTTAGCACCTAAGAAATAGTTTCCGTAAACCAAATTTGATAAATGTCTAAATTTTACATTTTCGGGGAAAAGTTGTTTTCCCATAAGATTTTAGTCAAATAGTTCGTCCTTTACTCACAGATGTCCTGTCAAATCTGTACCTTTTTGATTGACGGCATGGATAGAATAATTTGTATTAAAATGCACACTTGATATAGTGCAAATTGTTAGGATATAACCATATTCGCACACGTAAGGATATAAAACTCTAAAAATTTATAAACATACACTAATGCAAAATATCCATGTTCGCACGTGTAAGGATATGAAACATTTTTGAGCCTACTAAATTGTACAATACAAAAATTGTTTGAAGCATCTATTCACAAAAAATTACAAAAAAAAAACAGTAAATAATGCAGCAATCGCATTGACTGATTTTACCGCCGTTATCGCCGCAGACAATAATATAAATAATATTTATCAAATTATGAGCTTATAAAAATGGGGGATAAAGATTACTCTTTGCATAATTGAAAATGTGTTTGCAGCCTGTTACGGGATTAATTATAGCAGGTACTATTGAGAGCAATTGTAAGTTAACGGCTACTTTTGGCTGTGTAAATGCTGATTTTTATTGTTCGTATACATGGATACATAAGTACCATACGTCAAACTGATAAATGTCAAATAGATCATTTAAAATGCCACGTTTAAATGAAGGTCAAAAAATGCGTGCAGTAACTTTACTAGAAAATGGTTGGTCTCTGCAAAGAGTAGCAGATGATCTACAAGTGAGTAAAACTTGCATTTTTAAACTTAAACGGAAATGGATCGAAACGCATACTGTTACCTACAATCATTCTGGTGGCCGTCCAAAGATTTCCAATCAAGAAATGGATGAAGCACTACTAGAAAATCTTAGAAACCATCCATTTAAAAGTGCTGTCAGTGCAATGCAAGAAACTAATTTTCCTGGATCACGATGGACGGCTTATCGTCGTATTAAAGATTCTGATTTACGCAATTTTTGTGCAGCCAGAAAATGTGCTTTAACTGAAGATCACAAAATTAATAGACTAAATTTTGCAAATACCTATATTGATGAAGTCGATATGTGGGATAATGTAATATTTACAGACGAAAAAGTTTTTCAATCGACCCATAATGGATCAGTTCGTGTGTACAGACCACCACGTTCAAGATACTTAGAGCAATATGTAAAACCAACCCATAACAGTGGTCGTTTTTCTGTTGCTGTTTGGGGTTGGATTAGCATACAAGGACAAGGTGAATGCTCGAGACTGGAGCAGCGATTGACCAGCGCAGTCTACCGTGATATTTTACAAGATATTATGCTACCATCTGTCACACAAACTCATGGAAACAATTATATCTTTCAACAGGTGCACTATAGTTAACTTCTTGCTAGAACTTATGTTAATATCTCCATTTTCAGGATAATTCACCAATCCATACTGCTCATGTCATCAGAGACTGGTTTACAGATAATAACATTAATGTGTTGCCCTGGCCTGCGCGAAGTGCAGACTTGAACCCGATTGAAAACGTGTGGGCTGCTCTAGTAAAAACAATTTATCACAATAATTTTAGGCCAAATAACAGGGAGCAACTTTCTCAATCTATAATGGAAGCTTGGAGAAATCTAGATATGAATTACATAAGAACACTTATTTTATCAATGCCCAGGCGTTTACAATATATTATTGACAATAACGGTTCATGGACAAAGTATTAAAACAGTCCCACTTTCTCAGTTTTTTAATTGACTTTTAATTGTTCATTTTTTTGTTTTACTCAAATTTTTGTATGAGTAGCCCAGTTCACTAAGCTAAAATATACAACAAAAATCTGTATTACCGGCCATGTCGTTAACTTTCAATTGCTCGCAATAGTACATCTATGAAAACACAAAATTGGCAAAGAATTAGCAAAAAAATTATAGACTAATGTTTTTTCCGAATGAGTTTACCGTCGTTATCGCCGCAGACCATAATATAAATAATATTTATCAAGTTACGAGCGTATGAAAAACGCGCGACTCTTTTTTTTTGTTCTTTCTCTGTTCAATACTTAAGTTTCAAACCTTATTAGTTAGGATAACTCTTTGGTTGCCTAAACATTTTTTATTTTAAGGGGCAAAATTGGTGCCCCCTGAGCGGAAGAATTGTGTATTACTTAGCAGTTCCCGGACCTTAATCTAGGAACTTGATTTTATTGAATTTAGTGCTTGAGTCTTGAGTACAGATTTCAGTTTGTCGATTACAGCGCATTGTTTTGCACAATGCATTGCTTAAGATGCAAGCCATATTTCACTAAATAGAATACAAAGAGCTGACAGCGTTTGTCCTACTTCTAAATCTCAATTGTTATCTGGAGATTTCACAATTTTATTGACTGAAAATAATCCTCAAAATTAAAAAAATTCTCCTTTTCCATGTTTTGGTTAATTAAATGTTAGAAAGAATTGGAAGCACAATGTTTGGGACTGCATTAATTCTTCTACATAAAAAAATCTTATTAAAAGGAAACGTTCATCATTATCTCGAGTCTTTTCATGGGCTGTGCCGCGTGCAGCATATTTTAGTCCCCGGGCAAATCAGATTTCCGAGCTTCTCGATCGAAAATTAGAACATATTTATCAAACCTAATTTGCTTTACTGTAAAATCGGTTCTGTAAAATTTTTTAAAGCTACTTCGTTGTCGGTTTTTACATTCCATCTATAAATAATTTAAATCAACCATTGAGCCCATGTGGCACGTGTAATTGATTTTGATAAATAAGGTTTACTTCAAAAGAAAATTTAAAAAAGTAAAACTGTGTTGGTGTGATAATAGTAATTAGTCTTTATCAGCGAGTTGTAAATATTCTAAATTTTTGTTGATTTGCTAAAAGTGAACTTTACTTTGACGAACAATAATTACAAACATAAAAAGTTTTATGAAAAATTAACCGAGTTTCTAACAACCGAAACGATTTTAATTTTTTTGTTTGGAGCTTTGATTTGACCTTTGTTCAAGCAGTCACACTTTATTAGGTATCATTGACATTGACGGCTATAATTAGAAAAAATGCACGACACAACAAAATAATCAGAACTACATTAGAGTTAACTATAGTTCCGTCACAATATTTTTTTATCGAAGAATACTTAATTTAATACAAACTTTTTTTCACATTTATACAGGTTGGATTTATATTAAGTGTTGGTAAAATAGAGACACCGCTTTTAGCTATTTTAATTAAATTTGTAATTAAAAAATACAGTAGAGTCCGGATATAATGAACCCGGTTTTAGTGAACTTCCGGTTATAGTGAACGCTATTTGAAATACCAAGAAATCTTCCCATAATAAACATAAAGCATTTTGTGTTTCGTTTATAATGAACCTCGGATAAAGTGAACCAATTTTGATGCATTTTTCAAGTTCACTTAATCCGGACTTCACTGTATAACAAATGACTAAGAATTTATATCTTGAACTGATTTTTTAGTTTTGCTGCAGTTTTAAACTGAAATTCTCGATATGTGTAATTTCATTATTTTCAGCCACTTTGTTCTTCAAGAAGCTTAATTTAAAACTATGTAATGAATTTAACTCTAATCAAGCACATTCTTGGTTGGTAAGCAAACCTTATAATTAAGTATTTCCAAGGAAAGTGGCTGAAAGTGGTATTTAATTAAACAGTAATTTAGAGTTAAACATTCATGTAAAAATGTATAGGGTATACCTTTTAAAAAAAAAAAATTTGTAAATAACTGTTCAGCACAGACAAGTGAACTGTTGTTGGTTGGATTTTTGAAGTGATAAACAATTAAGATTTTCAAGAAATATACATTTTATTCCCACATTCACCTATTTGAGCTACTCAGGCCTCACTACCGCTAAGGTTGATAGCAGTAATGACTTGTTCTAATTACAATACTTATTCATAATTAAATTATTATGATTATTCACAATATTTTACGTTAGGACTTTGAACTTGGCTTATTAAACATTAATTTCTGCGATTCAGCTTGTTCAAAGTGCAAAGTTTGTACATTTCTGACACACAATTAAATTTACATAGTTAACATAGGTTAAAAACTTACTTGCAGTGCAAATAGCTGACACAATTACGATAGGTTGATAACTTATTTGCATTATAAAATACCTGACACAATTAAAAATAGAAATAAATAAAAAATCTAATTTTGAGAACAAACAATACCTCAAAAAGTTGCTTGTTTATTCTTGCAAATAAAATATTTTACATCTGATTTAACAGATCACAATGGTGCATTCGATCAGCGTTACTTGCTCAAAGGGATCCAGCTTCCATTTCATTTGTATAAGAATGTCGATTATTGCCTATTTTTAGATATGTGAAGGTGTGAGAGCACACAATTCTTTTCTTTGGGCACTAAATTAAAAACGTTTGTGCATTCACTCACGCTTTGCGGTTTGTTTACATTGACGATTTGTTTTCTAGATTTATTTGTTTTACCGAGTCGTCGCCATTTTTTCCTCACCGCTAGTGCACTTAATAATAGCTTTCTCCACACATTCAACGAATAAAATGCAAGAAAACCGAACCACAAAATCAAATCAATGTTTGGAGTACTATTTAATGGATTTCAGTTACTTTAGTCACTTTAAAAAAATCGCTTGAACATTTACCGTGTAATTTTCATGTCGCGTCGGCGAATTAAAGACATTTGTTAAATTTAATAGTCGCATTTGTTATTCATTAAGCAAATGAGCTATAATGCACGGATATCTTACCGAGCGGTCATAAAGTATTCCTAAAACTAAATTCACACAGAGGAAACCGTTCATAAAAAGTCGACATTTATGTGACGGCATAAGTCGTAATATCTTTACAATTTAGAATTACTTTTTTGTGAAGTTCATAAAAAAAAGATTACCAGATTGTTTATTGCTCTCGGGATGTTCCGAGGCATTATTCAGAAATTTACTGCTAACACCGTGTAAATGCGGCTTCAAGTCTATCCTAAGGCCTTACAATAACACTAAATACTTCAGCGGAGAGCTAATTGAATCGTATAACCGTGGGCTTGGGATATGGACATATTTTTAACTTTGAGTCAATAGCCCATCGACTAAAAATAATACTCGCAGACTTGGTACAAAAAGTCGCAATTGTTGTCATTTTTTCCTGGACACTTTTCCATTATTCACGACTTGATTGCGGTAATTTTTGTGTTTACAATGTAAACTTAGGCGGGTCTTATTGCGAGAAATCGAACTCCCTTCCGCATATATTTAACTTTAATTCGTATTCACATTTCATACCCTGAACTTACGTACACACAGTTCCATGATGCAACTTCCTCGGAATATTGTTTAGCTCATCGGTATTAATTTATACTAATGATTTGTTAACATTAGTTCGCCATAAATTACGAGAGCGTTGTTTCGGTACTACGAAACCAAGCTGAATACAAATTGCGTTCGAATAAGTAATTTCCAGTATTAACGAATTTGCGTCACCATGCAATTAAATTCTAAATTGTTTCTCTTTATTTTAAGTGTTAATTTTAACCCTTTGTTTGCTGGTGGGACCTTTAAGCCCAGCGGGACACTTAAACGTTTAAAAAAGCCGCTGAATTTAATTCAAATTATAATCGAAATAAATTAACTCCGATAAGTTTAAGGCTGGGGAACCCAACCTCAAAAAATGCAGAGTTTTAAGAAACTCAGTATCGCTTAGAAAGTACTTATCAATATATGATTTGCGAAGCAACAGTTGTAAACATAATGTTACCGCATCTAATGATATATTTGCTTTGGTGAAGAAGTGTCTAGTTTTCAAAAATTAACCTCCGAAAGTGTAATTCTCGCAAAAATGTAGTAGTGAGGGTTTTTCACTGAAATCTTTAGAGTTACGAAATATTTTGCAATGCACTTTACAACACTTGTAGAGAATATATTGCCTTGTAAGAAAATATTTTTTTTATTGCGAGAAAGTTGCTAAGTTAAGAAGAAAAAAATTGGCAACAATATTTTTTTGAAAATTTAGTGTAGCAGTAAACTCAGTTCAGCTCAAGAAGTAAGTTATATTGTAGAAATTCCTTCGGGGTACTTATACTAAACATATAGTAGTATAATACGACATGTTGTTTTTTATGATAACATAGTGAATATCTTTGAAAAACAATCTAAAAGTTGTGGTACGAAATACAGTATTATTTGATCGCGTTTTTTATTGCTTTCCGAACACAACATCGTCAACAAATTACATAAAAATGTTCCTTTAGCACCTAAGAAATAGTTTCCGTAAACCAAATTGGATAAATGTCTAAATTTTACATTTTCGGGGAAAAGTTGTTTTCCCATAAGGTTTTAGTCAAATAGTTCGTCCTTTTACTCACAGATGTCCTGTCAAATCTGTACCTTTTTGATTGACGGCATGGATAGAATAATTTGTATTAAAATGCACACTTGATATAGTGCAAATTGTTAGGATATAACCATATTCGCACACGTAAGGATATAAAACTCCAAAAATTTCTAAAAATACACACTTGATAATGCAAAATATCCATGTTCGCACGCGTAAGGATATGAAACATTTTCGAGCCTATTAAATTGTACAATATATATTAGTTTCGAATAGCATCGTAGGAAAAATTGTTTGAAGCATCTATTCATAAAAAATTATAAAAAAAAACCCAGTAAATAATGCAGCAATCGCAATGACTGATTTTACCGCCGTTATCGCCGCAGACAATAATATAAATAATATTTATCAAGTTACGAGCGTATGAAAAACGCGCAACTCTTTTTTTTTGTTCTTTTTCTGTTCAATACTTAATATTCAAACCTTATTAGTTAGGATACTTCTTTGGTTGCCTAAACATTTTTTATTTTAAGGGGCAAAATTGGTGCCCCCTGAGCGGAAAAATTGTGCATTACTTAGCAGTTCCCGGACCTTACGGAAGGGAATTGTCCCTGAAAGTTTTACAAGCTTCTTAATAGCATCCTGTTTGTTTATGCTTTGAGCTTGTAAGTTACAAAATTAAAATTATTTAAATATGCCATTTCACTGAGTCATCATATTTTTTAGTTGTTCAGTTTTTAAGCTGAAATGCTGTAAATTTACACTGTTTGTGGAATTTCACCACTTTTCGCCACTTTGTTCTTCAAGGAGCCTTCTAATCGTTTCTGGAATTAAAAAACGTGGTATAGTAAAGTGGCTCAAAGTGGTGTATCTACCCTAGTTGAACCAATGCTAAAAGTATGTAAACTTAATTTGGCACAGGGCGCAATGTCATTTAATTAAACATAAAACACATTGTTACAAAGTTTAATTATGGCTTCACATCGCTTAACTACAGCATCCCAGTCGACAGGCAAATCTAATGAGTAAAGCGGAGACGCATTAAAACCTGTCAAATGATATTTCCGCATGTAATTCAAATTGATGTGCGATGCGTTAAGTACTCCCAAATTTCAATAATTACAGCCGTGGGACTGTCTTCCTAACGCGCCGTAGTGCTCTACGCCACCACCCGTAGCGGAACGGTAATCATATACGCGTTACAGTTGTCATTGTCAGACAGACCAGATGCGGCCGGTGCGCGAAACTAAGTTATGCGGAGTCAGATAAATTAGCAGTAATTAGAATTGAATTGAAGTTTTGATTAGATTCGCGCCGTTCGGCCATAACGATGGTTTCATGAGTTTAACTGCAAATAGCTTTAACGTCGTTAACAATAATTAATACCGAGCAACACTGTTTGCACTGCGAGCGCAGGTTCAATAGGAATAACCTAAATAACGCCGTTTTTGTTTACTTTTTGAACGCGAACTCGCTTTTAATTTAACGGCGACAGCTGTATTCGCTCCGGCCAATTAGGCGATACTTATTTTGTACGATTTTTCAAAATGAGGCGAAATGCTTTATTTTTGACCGTAATGTGCACAACATACCAACACTTCTGACAATTTTCACTGTTTCTTGGTGTTGTAATTTGCACGCCCTGATTTTTCAGTCGTTTATTTTTCAATGCCTTTAATAGGTGTCCCAAATTCAGACATGTTTCTAGTTATTTGTTTAAAATAAGAACATTACAATATTAAAATAATTGATGAGACATTTTTTGACCCTTCAAGGCAACACTATATTTTTCATTTCAAAATTGTTTCCTGTTTTACATTTAGTGGTGTAGGTTTGGTATAACTTTGGTAGAAATTAGCCATGTCTTGTGAATGGTATATTGTGTTTAAATGCAATAGTTTTCTTATACCTAAGGTAAGCAAATTTAGACTACGTTTTAGTTTTGCTATGAGATTCAAATAATTAAAAACATACGAATAATTTTTATTTAGTCCAATGAAAAAACTTTAAAAACTGTATTGTTATTTTTACCACCAAATTATTAAAATTTATATGTCAGAATTAGGTACACGTTAACCTAGTGTTCCCCAATTCAAACAATGGATGTAGGAATTGGGTACATTACAAAAATCAACAGATATGATGATGTAAGGATGTAAGGAGGATGTAGGTTGTGCTTTGGATGCCATAAAAATGGCACACCTTGTTCAATTGCAACAAAGCAGTATAATATTCCCAGAACTACTCTTATTGGACAAATTAAAGACATTTATTCTGAAGAATGTCGAAGTGGATAACCTTGAGTATTAACTTCGAGCGAAGATAATAAGATAATAACATCATTATGGAGGAAAAAATAGAACATATTTAGAAGACGCCAGAAAAACAATAAACAATGAGCAGATGAGCAACCAAGAAAGTCAACAATCGAAAAAGAGGCCATTGGAGATGCTGGCAAAAATGCTACACATTTTCTGGTGTTGTCCTGTTTGGCCTGAATCAACTAAAAAAGTTAAAGTTCCTTCTGTTGGCACCTCTGTTGCTTGGAGAGAATATTACCCGATAAAAGAAGAACAACAGAAAAGGCCATTAAAGAGAAAGAGAAAAAGAAGCGAAAAATGGAACAAAATAAGAAGGTAGGGGAAAACAAAGTTAAAGAACCTAAAAGAAAAATAAATATAGACGAGGCTCCAGAGATTGAAGAAGACTTATCTGAGGATGAAGGTGAAACAGAAATTGAAAACACTGTTGATACAGAAGGAGAAGTCGCTTCTGTTGGTGATTTACAAATTGGTGATTACATAATCGTAAATTATCAATAAAAATAATAAAAACATTTAGTCAAAGTAATGACCAAAGCTGGTATAGGTAGATGGAAGTGGTGAAATCCTTTAGATGAAATTTTGGTATGACTATTACTAAGTTGTGAAAAAAATTGAACTTCCGACGAAAATAAATAAAAGAGGATTTTTTCTGTTAAGGAGATAAAAAGGTATTGCGTTTGATTTGTTTAATTTCAATTAAATTAATGTAATTTTTACTGTTCTATTTTACACTGTATATTTAATAAAAAAATTAGAAGGCATTCTTTTGTATTTGTCGGAATAATGAATGTTCTCCAAATGTCTGTTAGAATTAGGTTCACTAACCTATCTGAGTTCGGAATAAATTTTATTTCTTATGTCGGAATTAGGTGATATTGACAACATTTGACACAACTATTAATGATATTATTTGCCACAAACTTTTAATTGAAATCAATGGTTAATCAATAGTTTAAAAAAATTCCAACAGAGATCTCTGTATAGGTATACATTTTTTGTACAAAACGTAACAAAAATCTCTAAAGATGCCTGAATTTGGGACACTTACCGTAGCTTGTTTTTTATTGATTTACAACGTTTTATCTCAATACAATTGAAGGGCTTGGTACAATAAGGCTACATGGCACAGGAAGTTAGTTTTGAGATGCAGCGATGTAGAAATGATGAATCGTACTGCCTAATCTAAAAATCAAAACGTAAAAAGTAAATAAGGAAGTAAGTATTTCATTAATCTATTAGAAATTTTATTTACTTTTTGACCGGAATTAAAGCGAACTGTCACTGTCGCTGTCAATTACGCTGCCAACACAATGGTAATAAAAGTCCCTAACAGTGTGACTTTACTATATAACACACGGCGTGCGTAAGGATACGCTTCTTTATTGTATTGTTTATACAATATTGATCATTTTCATTTGTGGTCGTAAATAAAAGTAATTAAAATGAAAAAAGATTTAATGTTTTTATTCATTCGTTGAGCAGCGAAGCACAATGGAAATAAGTTTTAGTGCAAAGTATAATTCTCCTCCGGGTCTTCAAACCTATCTACGATAAGTAGCTGGTGGGTGGGCTAAACAACCCGCCTCCAAATGAGTAATTAAGTACTGTTCTAAACTAACATCGCTCAGGCGCGGCTGCCAGCAATCTTTCTCAGCTGTCTAGTCAGCTAGGACTGTCTGATCGAAACGTCAGATATGGCCTTTCCAGGAAATTGCCGATTTTTTCTCAACACCGTCCGCGCTTTTAATGAACAAACGCAAGTGCGCCTAATCCGAGCTTTTAAGAATGAATAGTTAGTGTTTTGGGGTCGCGCTGCGGGTCGCGTTTGTATGCAGAGGCCACTACTATTCTGTTATCCTACTAAATCCTTATAAATCATCCCAGCGTCGTGCTGGCCGTCACGACTGCGATTAAATGGTAATTACTTTGGAATCAAAAGATTATATACTAATTCTCCGTAAATAGAAGTTAGAAATTCTAATCTTCCGTCGAAGAAATTTGCATTCATTGAATGCACCTCATTGAAATTCTGCAAAAACTTTTAACCTACGAACTAGCTTTAATCGCCTCAATTTTTGATCTTTTAAATTCGTTATTTCAGTCTCACGTAAATGCATTTTGAGAAGTAATACCTTCCAGATAATGGTTCCGCGAAAGACGTGACAGGCAGCCGGGATGAGACTCAGGTAAAGGGTTTAGACATGTAGAATCTTGACGGAAACGAATGCGAAAGACGATGCGAAGATGATGTATGTGTGTGGCCGTTGCGACGGTGGGCGTCTCGTCCCAGCAGCGCGACGCCGCCCCGCCGTCACCGTCGTTTGCTCGCTAAACTTAGCGTGATGACAAAAACTGGCATGCATGTGTGATACTCGGTAGTATAGCGCACAGCCATAAATTCTATCCAAGATTATAATAAAACAAATTAATATGTCTGACAGATGCGTGTATCCGAAATAACCTCCGTGAAGTGCGCTTTATCATCCGAAGAGACGCACATACAAATATAAAATATGGGATTAGGCTCCAAAAAAATGACGAATGCTTTTCAAATCCCTGAAACAATTTGTACACAAAATGTGCATCGCGTTCTGTGCGGTTCCACCGAATTTTAATATTAAATTGGCCAGTTCGCAGTACGACATGAAACGTTTGCTTTGCTTTGAGCAATAAGCTGTACCAAGTCATGCCCGGTACATTTGTTTGCGGTTTGTAGCTGATCCGGATAGTTATTGTTATTGGCTACGTTTATTGGGTAATATAAAGAGCACGAATTTAATTTTAAATATTCCAAGTTTGAGGTTGCATTTTTTAAAGCACATTACTAAAAACTGAACAAAAAAAAGTTCCTTTTTGTTACAGTTTTTGTGGATACTTATTAATTTTTGGAAGAATTGTTTCAAATAACGATAACTAACATAAAGAGGACAGATAAGCTTACTTTTCAATCCTCTAACGGTAAGTGAACTTTTCCCGACGCTCAAATTGTCAGGGATTAATTATAATATGCGGCCTCTTCTATTTGACTCGAACAAGATCCAGTCTCTTTATTGGCAATATCGTCCACTTCCATTTTCAATTTCAAAATAAATATTCTTTTACTGAAACTTTAAATTACTGCAATTTAAATTTTCGCAAAGGACATAAATGTTGCACTTTCGGGGCTTATTAATTCAACAACTAACGTTTTAAAAATAAAATAAGAAGGTTATGTGAGAATAGAATTTTATAAAACAGTTGGTGTCCCAACAAAACCCGAGCAAACAGAATTAAATTCTCGGAAATGCAAATTTACATGAAAAGTGCACCAAACTAGATAAAGTAAAAACTGAAGGTACAAAAGTAAAGTGAATTTACAAAAAGCAAAATGTGGTGTGTAAATAAAAGCTCAAACTCCGTGTGAGCTTTCTTCTTTTTGTTTGGCGAGCTTCAAATTGTTTGAATGCACTTGATGCTACCTAAGAATTTTTTAAAAACCCACTTCTTACATAAATTTACCTGAGCACACTTTGTGAAAATGTGGATTCTAACATAAGTCGAAAAAAAAGAAAAAAAAATTGACCTGAGCACACTTTATGAATATGTGCACTGCAATTTGCATGGTTTTACCTAGGAAAACCGACTCTTAAGATTCAACTCTTGTTGTAATCATTTGAAAACAAGAAAATGGAAAATTTCATCACTCAAGAATAGAAGTGATTATTTTTCTTTGAAATACTTTTTATTTCAATCTTCTATCATTAACAGTTTTTAAATAGACACGTTAAAACAAACACACTGCGAGTTGCATGCTTTCACCTAGGCAAATCTGATACGAAACAAATGCAATTAATTAAAAAGTAATAACAGTATAATGTTTAACTACAGTACAAAAAATAACATAACTTCATAACACTGATCTTCAATATCAAATCTAGCATGCGGACCTGATAATTTGTATACAACCATGCAAACATCCTTGTAACATGGCCTGCAAGCGCCCGAACGTCGTGTGACATTTAATTTGCGGCAGAGTGTACAATGTAAGCATTTTGTTTCTTTGTTTTTAGATTGATGTAGATTTTGGTCAATTATTTCTTGAGAGAAAAACAATTTATTTGTGTGGCGGCCAAAATTCATTGAGAAGGCTGATGACTTCGACGAACTTCCATTTCATATACGTACGTCTGTTACCAAATGATAATGTGGTTCTTAAACTGAAAATGTATTTTTAAACACGATGTGATGTGATGTTAGATTTTCAAAAAATAATAAAAATATGTATGAGAAATAACTTTATATTCTAAAATTCCTTCAATTTAAGCATTCCACTCTACAATTCATAAAAATTAAATTAAAAAATGAATCGGAAGAACAAGTAACAACAAGTAACACGCCTAATGGGCAAATTTCACTTGTTGGTATTATCAATGCATTTAGGCCCAAAATATGAAAATCATATTCAACTGCTTACTTCAGTTTGTAACAAATTTTGCAAATTATGTTTCAATCTCCTGTAAAGTAATTGCCAATTATCAACGGATTACACAAAGGTTTACCATTAAAAATCTAATTTCGAAATTTTTTATTAAAAATAAAGCAAAACACAAATGTCACGTTGTTGATTGTGACAGGATGTAAGGATGTAAGGGACGGTCTTCAGCATATATTTCACTGTATAATTATAAATGAATAATTTATTGTCTAACAATCGCCAATGGACAATTTGACCCCCAGACAATTTTTTAAGTAAAACCGTACTGCGGGTTAATAAATTATTAGAGAAACGATTAGTGCGAATCGATCATTCAACCGGAATGTATACATTTCATGCTCGGTCTATTAGTTTAACGTGCTAAATTCAATATCCCCGATTGTTTGAATATTAATTATAATTAAAACTAATCTACGGTTACTTATATTTGTCAAACAGAGTTAATAAACGGTCAATAACACCAATACGTGACGAGAAAGCAATGAAACCACGCATTCGTAGTCATACATTTAGTTTATTACTTCGCGTATAAAATAAATATGTTAAACGATAAAAATTTAGGAAGAGGTGTTACAAGAACAATAATATACGACCGGGCCCGGTAGTAAAACTTTTACAAAACTTCTTGTAACCATCGAACATTATTGAAATTAGTTTCTTATAGCTGCGATTTGCATTTGAACTTAAATTTGGCTGTCGCGAAATTCCAGTAAACGAGTTTGTATTTATTTGCGAATTTCGCACCGAAAATAATCGATTCGGGGTAAACACATGTTTCAATTTGAGAAAAGGGCGCGCACAACGGCCTAGGAGGAGTCGTGATGAATAATGAGGAGCCTCTTGCGGAGGTAGGATGGCGAATTAAGTGGGTGGAAGACAAATTTGAACCAGACAAGCAGATGAAAGATGCGCGTCTGCAACTTTAACCCAACCGAGTTAATTGCTGTACATCATTCGAACTAGTCACTGTTTTCAGAGATAGAGCGACAATTCAGTTTCCTGCAGACTTCCAAAATCGAACCGAAAGTTGGATAATTGTTGCCAGTTTCCTTTCACGATTTCCCAGGAAGCGGTTGCTTCTAAAAAGAAGTTGTAATTAAATTGTTTCGGCGTTCCCGCAAATGACACCGGAACGTGGTTAGTTAGAAGTTCACTCCGCTGAATGTGTACATGTAGTTTGAGTTTGTTGCAAATTGTAAAAGTCTCCGAAACATACCACTCTAGTTGATGACATTTCCTGATCTTGATGAGGTTCAAAACTGGTGCAAGTTTCGAAATTACCTGCAACGCAAATAAGTTCGGATTAAATTATCAAGATTTCTACACAGAAATTCAACACAATTTCTGCATGGAATTAGATAAACTATTTCCCTCGAGGATAGTTTAGTTATCACCTGGAATAATTTGTTGAACTACTGCATAGTCTTCTTGAACTTATTTACAATAATTCTAATAATAATTTAATCATTTGAGATTTATTCTATTCAGATTACAAATTACTAGCTCGTTTATTATTATTTAGTAAGTAAACTTATAAATTTTTTTTGTATCCCACAATAGCATGACTCGAAAAATTAACAAAATTGATAGTGTCAATCAACGATCCAATTTATGTAAATGTGATTATTTGAGGCAAAGTTTTATTTTAGAAAAGCAACTATTTTTAAAATTTTTATGGGCAAAACCGATTACTGCCAAAAGCAAAATTGCAATTTGCATTATTTACTTTATTTACATTCGCAGCAAATTTTTTGCAGAGCTTGATTAACACCGCATCAATTCTAATTTAACCAAGTTACAAGTTTTAGTTTTTCCTTCACTTTAGTACATAAAATAAACGAGATAAATAAGCAACTACCAAGAATACATTTTACGATTCTTACTAAAATAATCCGATCGATTCGTCACATAATTTTAAGTTTAAGTTTTCACTTAAATAGTTTTGTTTATGAGGGTTAATTACACTGAAAAAAAAAAGTAGTAAATAAAACTACAATTGTACAAATTTTTACCACAAATTGTATTAAAAATACGACTAGTTACAAATTGTATCATTTTTTTCTAAACAATTGTAGTAACTTGGTTGTAGCTACATTTACAATAATTTGTGGCATATAGTACTAACGTGTATAGCGAGATTTTCGACAAATATAATAGTAAAGTGTACTACACAGTCATTGCAAAATTTACTAAAATAAAGACTAATGTGTTCCAAATCTTTACAGTAAAAAGTATAAGATTTTATACTAAAAATTACTATTTTAGAGATTAAATTTTGCGACAAAAAAGAGAAACAGTTACCATATACACATATCTTTTTCTATTATTATTGCCGTTATTTTTACTACAGGTTTTGCAGCATATTTTGCAACAATTAACAGACTTCTGCGCCTAATTAATGTAGTAAAAAGTAATATGTATATTCGTTGCAAAATACTACATTTTTTATGAATCACAATTTACTACTTTTTTTTGGAATGGAATTAGTGGTAAAATGAACCAGGTAAAATGAAACGCAAGAATTAATTATAACAGGATTGTTTCTTATATATTTTAAACAACATCTACAGTAATAATACAAGTAAATACAAAAAGAGCTTTTACTTACAAATTATGTTCCTTGTTCATAACAATTTTTAAAATTTTTTAACACTTATTACAAATCACAAACATTTTAAAAAACACATTCTTTAAAACATTGTCAAATACACAAATTACATTTTAAAAACATATTTTTTAAAAACATATTTTTTAAAATGTAATCAATATACATCAAATTTTCATGATTGGAAAAAGTGGACATACATCATTCTGCTTCTCTGGTACAGATTTTATAAATTAATTCTGAACAAAACTATTTTTACTTGATGCTCAATTTTTAATTTCTATAATTTTTGGCCAAACAGTTTCCGCGTGCTCAAAATTGGAATTAATTCCTTGAGATCTTCTCGATCAAGATTGAGTAAGGTCTGTTTGTCGACTTCGTTTACTGTAAAACAAATTTCATAATTAATAGTTACTGTCAAATAAAACGCGGTAAAACAATAGAGGTATGTTGCAACGATGGACTTTATGAATACTTTATTAATGAATAGTAAAAACTGTTTCGATAGTACTTACCGTCAAAGCTCACCCTCAACCGGTCTAACAAGCCCCAGCTTTCTAAGGTTGTCTTAACGAAGTCATCCATACCTAACTCACACAAAATCACAACGCAAAACTAATAATTATTAATAAACTTATCGCACTTATAGTCAGTAAGTTAAGACTTTATTAATTTCACTTTACTAACTAATTATAATTAAAAAGATTGATACAAAATTATGCGTATTAAAAAGAAGTTGTTCGTAAGCTCTCGAAAGAATGAATGACCGTTTTTAATCAGTTTGTTTATATTGCGAGGTTGTTTATCACCGGCTCCACCGACCAGCCACAACATCCTCCTTCACGCATATCGACTACACACTGTTTCGGATGTATAATATAAATAAATAAATGCAAAATCAGCAGAAATTCACAACTCTTATCTGTAAACCGCAATATGATCAATATTGATTAAAGCCCAATTTTCCGTGGCATTAACCTATTAACTCCAATGACGGTAGCGTTCTAGTGTTAAAGGCGTATTTTGTGTGACTTAATACTGTTTGGGTCAGAAGTCCAAATATACGTTATACACGGCTTGTAAAACAGACAATGAGAGCAAAATCTCAAAAAATAATTTTGTTACGATATTTTTCCCTGGTATCCTATTTCCTAGCGGGGTGCGATCAGTGTAAATTATTTTATTGTCGGCAATTTTTCGGCAACGGGCCGCGTCCGCAAATCTGTTCCTTCCCTCTCGATCACTTTCAATAAAATACATTCGGCAAGCACGTGCCAACAATTATGAATTTGTATTGGCCAGAAATTTTCGAAAAATATGCAACAATTGTAGTGACGTTAATCCATTTATTTTATAGTAAAACTCACTCAAAATATAATGTAAGTTGCAACAATCTTATAGCAAATATTAAAACAAAAGTATTACCATAATTGTTTTGAAAAAGTAATACACTTTGTAGATAAGATTGCTACAAAGTTTTCACTACAAATGCTTTAAAAATTGTATTACAATTTTAAGTAACAAATGCTCTCTTTGTAGCAAAAATTGTTACAAAATATGTGCTACATTATTGTAGTAATTTGTAACATACGATTTTTTTCAGTGTAAACGTGTCACTTGAGAAGTGTATTAATTAAATTGAATATTGTGAGTAAAAATTTGGGGGTTTTAAAAATGTTACTGCATTATTTATCTGAAACCTCCAATAACTATTTGCGAATCGGGAATCAGAGCAAAGTATTCAACCTCACAGAATTAAATTTGTCGAATAAGAACGTTGGAAAACTATAAAAAATCAAAATATTTATAATAATTAATTAAATTCTTTAAAAAAGAAAATAGAAGATGCTGCGAAAATATAAAGGGATTAGTTTGGTGTCTATAATGGAAAGGCTATATGGAAAGATCATAAGAACTAGAATAGAAAAATGCGTAGAGAGAAAAATACGAGAAGATCAGGCAGACTTTACAGCAGGAAGGTCGTGTCTAGATCGAATTTATACAATAGAACAATTATTGGAAAAAAAGAAAGCCAAAAACAGAACAGGACTCACCTAAAGAAACCTTATGATTCAATACCAAATTGAGGATATGGCAATTTATGGAAAATATTAAAATACCACGACTGCTCATAAAAGCAACAGGAAACACTTTAAGAGTCAAAATTGGTCAAGAAGTAAGTAAACATTTTAAAACCATAAAAGGATTACTGCAAGGTTGTCCCACTTCGCCCTCCTTATTTAAGGTATATCTCGAACAAACGCTTAAAACATGGAAACGTAAGTGTGAAGGGATGGGAATACAAATTCGCTACGAAAGTTTCGCAGATGATCAAGTAATCATAACGCAAGATGAAGAAGATATGAGCTTTATGATGAGAAAACTGATCAAGAAGTATAGTAAGGCTGGTCTAGAAATGAATCTAAATAAAACAGAATATTTAACAACAGACGAGAAGTTTAACAACCTAGAGGTAGAAGATGGGATGGAAATAACAGCAACAAACAAATTCAAAGACTTAGGGTTTATCGTATCTAAAGAAACAACTACAGAAGAAGAGAAAAATAGGTTAGGACAAACAAGGGCATGCATAAAGCAACTAAACCTAGTACTCTGGGATAAGTAAATAACAAGAAGAACCGAACAGAGGATATATAACAGCATAATCCGAGAATTGGATTTTAAAACGAAGTTATGAAAGACCGAATAAAAGTAGAGAAAGATTATCCTAACGTACATTGAAGAAAAAAGACTGTTGTGGTACAGACATGTAAGGAGAGCAGAAAAACATAGGTGGATAAACAAGATAACAGAATGAAAAAGAGGAAGACCTAAAAGATCGTTTAGAGGTGAGATTGATGAAGCCATGGACAGGAGAGGATTAAGGGAAGGTCAGTGGAAAACTCGGAAGGAATAGAGAAACTGGTTGAAGGAAGGAAGGCAGTGACAACTTTATCAAATCCTTCGAAACATAAATAACTATTATATTTCAATTTATTTTGATCAGTAATAAATACATACATAACTTTACAACTTTATGTACTCAATCACAAAATCAAAGAATTAACAGGTAAACAAGAAAGAATCACAGCTTCGCAACTACGAAGGTATTGGTAGAAATGCATTGTTGCAATCGAGGCACTGCCTTCAAAACAGAATTCACTTCCAACAATTTGACGGGAGGCACGGCACTGTAACATGTACCACCCTCTTTTAAAACGGCCATTTGCTCCTTAGTAGCCTCGATTATGCGAACACCACATATATTCAGCATCTGCATGCAGACCGATTCCGGAACGCCTGGGAAAAAGGTCTGCACAAAATCCCAAAAACTTACAAGCCAATCCGAATTGTCACAGGGATTTTCATTGATGCAAGTCATCACCTGTTTGCCCACCAAGGTTGTTTTCAATAAGTAGGCCTGATTCCAACCAATTTCATCTGATTCCTTGGAAATTTTCTCAAGTTTGGGGTTGATTTCCGGAAGCACGGAAATGATCGCTTTGGTCCACTTTGGGGGTTTAATGACCCATGCGGCATGTTTGAAGGGTTGTGGTGTGCGGCAAAAATATTCCAGGGTGTTTACGTTCTCCGGCCAGCAGTCTTCGAATATCGATCCGGAAGGAACCAGCATTTTGATGTCGGAAAACCTCACTAGGATTTTGGTCCTCGGGTGATCGTCGTCGTAGACTCCTTGAAGTCGGTAGCAAAATTTCAAGTAGCGATAGTCCCAACTTGACAGTATGGTGTGGTACTGTTTTAAATCGGGAAGGTCCTCGAAATAGAAGACGGGCAGGTACCGCTCGTTGCCCCAAGTCACGTATGGCACCATCGTACCCTGATTGATCCTGACGAAACCGATCCTATCTGAGACAGTCAGAGGACCAGTGAGCTTTCCGCAACAGGTGTCCAAAAACTCGACATAATTCTGAACTTCCTCGAGACAGACGATCAAGTCATCGGTGGTGTAAGGATGGTCCCTGAATTGGAAATTGCAATGAAATTTATTTATTTCAGTTAACAGCAGACTCTCAGCCTCAGTGATGTAAAAGCTCAAAATGGAACAATTGAACATGTTTAGGTGGATGCCATGGAGAAATTTTCCGAGCAAGGCTTTTTCGACCATTTGTACAGAGAAAAACCGTTGCTCGTCTCTGAAGATAAAAGGAATGCAAACTCCACTAATGGGCGAATTCCATCCAAACTGACCCCGAATCGAAGTCACATCGGAGATAGTTTCTGTAAAAGCAAACCGTCACCGATCTGATAAAGAAATTAGCCCCCACTTACCGTTTTTAATGGCGAAAGGAACTGTTTCACTCATTTCAGAATCACTTGTTTGCATTTTGTACCCTATGTGAGGTTATGTAACAACAAAAAGCGCAAATCTTTGCAAATTGGACGCGCACTAAATTCTTATGGTCGTTTCAAAATGAATGCCAAGATTTTATGAGAACTGTCATGGGAATTTGATTGTTGTTTTTTTCGGTCCAATAAGCGCGCACGATTTTTTTCCACCATTTTTACTATGGAAACAAGACAGTGGTGAGAAGACCAGAAAAATTAAATAACTAATTTCGTGACCAACCAAGGAGACAAAAAGTTCCTAAATTTCCTAAACTTGCTAAAATTAATCAATAATTATTTCAACAGTCCAGTCATTTTATACAAAAAACACCCAATCTTCTAAACAATTTAAAATGAAGATTTTCCTTCCGGATTTTCCTTGTAAGCAACACTGTATAAAGAGTCCATTGAAAAACTCGTGTCCGCAAAGAAATTATTGAAGGTCGAAGGTCGCGAAAATGAGTTTTTCTCAAATATCTCGTGAAGTATTGGTTTTATTTGAATTTTGGTTATTATAAAATTTGTTTATTATCAAAATTTGCACAAGAAGGTGCTATAAAAATTTTACGTTGGATCAATAATTTGCGAAATATGAGGCTAAGAAAGTTTGATGGTGTCTTATACAGACAGTGACTAAATTTCTCAGTCTCATATCTCGAAAACCATTGGTTCCACATAAATTTTGTATAGAACCTTTTTTGTGCAGATTTTGATAATAAACAAATTTTGTAATAACCAAAATTCACATAAAACCAATACTTCAGGCGATATTTGAGAAAAACTGAATTAAATTTCCAAAATTTTCAGCGTTTCTGCTTAAAAACTGTAACATAACTAAACAATATAAAGAATCGGTTCAAGATATAAATAAAGGATCGTGGGTCGCAGCTATTCTTAGCCATTTGTTAATTGTTTCAGTTGCAAATTTGCTTAAAGTGGTTAAAAATGGTGCTCCTGTAAAGCAACATTGCAATAAAAAAAAAAATCATTGAAATGGAAAGCAAGATGAATTTATATTCGTTACAGCACTTACATTACGGAAATTGGGGTAAAGTGAAAGAAGCCATCAATCTTGTTTTTACTAGGTACGGATCTGAACTTGCAGTAATTGAAAACATTTATCGAGTCAAAGAGTAGTTAGTTGCAGATTGCACTGCGGAACCCCGCATTATTTGCGGATGTCTCCAACTTAAAGCTCGGTCACGCCAGTCTTACAAACTCCACGCTCAATTAATGCGAAAACCGCATTTGATGTCATCGAGTTAAACTAATTCGAAACGTAAATTATTATTTGCCGGAGAGAACGCGAAAATAACAGTGTTTAGCGCTTCTCTTATCGCCGACTGCAATGTTTAGAGAAACAATCGCAAGGAAATTCATCACCTGCTTTATAAACCTTTAATAACCACTTCCATAATCCCATGGAAAGAGCTGAATATTAAATCCGGTGAATAATTGCTTCGGGACTTAATTTACATTCAAATAACTACAGCCAGATCTTCATAATAATATGATTTTTGCGCTGGTTTCTATTTAAATTGCTGAAAATGTACTCTCAAAAACGGAGCATTTAAAAGGACTTTAACCTCGTCGGTCGCATTATATAATTTCATGGAATTATTAACTCCGTTAAATTCTTTCGGTCTCGTTACTTAAGTGTTATTAAAGAATAGAAATAGAAGAGGATACGCTCCACTTTTTAACCTCTTAATTCACATTTGAATTGTAAAATAAATTTATGGAGAATTAGAGTTTCTTTTTGTTCTGATAAATTATTATTATCCTTCATTGCACTACCGAGAAATTAAATTAAGCGCCGTGCAGCAATTACGTGGACAGGCGCCAAGATAAAATGGCTAGAATTTTTTATACGTTTCATTAAAAGAACCTTTCAAATTCTGTCTACACGAATACATTGGCGATGCACCATTTTATAGGGTGGAGACGCTATTATTTAATTTAATGAAGAGTGGTCTCTGCAAGGCATTAATCCCTTCAGTAGGTGCCTGTTATTTTGTTACAAGAGTAATGTAATCCATTTTTATTATTGGTTATTGTGTTAACAAAATATTTTGTTATTATTTTTTTGAAGGTAAGTTTAAGTTTCCGAATATGATTGTGTTGTCAATGCCTACAATCTGAAATATTGCCAACTTCATTTCGTAACCCCATTTGTTCTGTGTCAATTTAAAATGTAAAAAACAATACATTCTTTGACGAGGAAAGGAAAGGAAATTGCATTAATTACTTTTCAAACAGTCCTGTCAGCCAATCGTAATGAGAAAAAATTCAAATCAACCAATAGGATCAAAATTACACTGACAATTTGCTAGTAGCCTTTAGTAATTCGAATTATTTACTTATTCGGATCACCGCGTTTTTAATTAGTCGGGATTATCCAGGTATTGTAATAAAATATTGCGCAGACTATCAATACAGTACAATTTATAGCCAAGTAGACAAACAACTATCGGCATATACGGATATTTCTGTTATTAGTGAATCAACACAATCGAAGGAAAATATAACTCCTTATCTGATTTACGTTTATTTTTGTTAAGCTTAAAATAACTGTGTGAAATCTCAAACAAACTCAAATAATAACGCGGTTGGATAAAATATTTTTTTCGCCACCTATATGATAAGAAAAAAGTTGCTTGATGAAATAATCCTGTAGAATGGTTTTTTTTAGGAAGGTACTGAAAAGATTGTTGATGTGTCCTAAGCAAAACAAAAATAGCCTTGAAAATAAAAACACTGGATTACATATGTAATCCGCGCGTCCACTCTAGGGTTATGGAATGAAATCAGCTATATATTTTCTTTTTAAATAATGTCTGGAATGAAGGATTTATAACAGTTTTTTCAAATTTAGAAAATTAAGTTTTCAATTGGAAACGTTGGAATTATCTTTAATGCGATTTGAACTGGCCAAATGAAAAATCTCGGCGCTTCTATTTTTCAATTTGTAATTCGATCATCCAATGCACCTAAATAAAAGCAGAAATTGGAATCAATTTTCTTCGATTCCGCCGGTCAGCTCCCGTAGATAATGTACAGTCCGGTGAGAGCGATTTTCGGTGTTTTTTTTTTCATTCGATGTTTTGAAAACGTAAAAATCTAATTTGCCTAACAATTTTTGATGTAACACAATCAGGCGCCTTTTCTTTGAAAATTTTTATATTTTTGTCACAGTAAACAGCGCATTTGAATATCAAGGAGGGATGATCAGCTCTTGTTCCAGCCTTCTGCTTTAGAATCAGTGAACCTTTCACGACCTAATTCACATTCAGAAATTCGCACAAACAAGCAGGAAAAGCTGGTGCGAAAACAAACTTGAAATCATGTTTATTTTTCCAGTTTTCCACGGAAAGAAATTATACTTTTCAGAATTCTGCACTTCTGCCGGATCAACTCTCTTTCGCACAAAGGGCTCATTTTTTCCTCAATACAACTGTAGTGAATAATTTATCCATTTTCTTTGTGCGAACTCGAAATCTTGGGCGTACAGTCGCGGGAAAAACTCGTTTGCATTTATCCCGTTCCCAATTCGGCGATTTCTGCGCGTTTTAGCAGAAATTGCGAAATAAATCAATTACTCGAGGACATTCCTTATCGCCGGTCGGAACTCCGAACTAAATGAAACTGCACTTTTGTTACACATTTTTTTGCGCGACTTTCGTCTCGGACTGTACCAGAGACGACGTCTGTTGAGATTGAGTTTATAGAATTCGGAAGTAATATTTTTAAGATCAACCATTTGTTCTTGACGGTTTTATTGAAAATTATTTTTCAATCGGTCCTCGCTATAAAAAATCGCAGGGAGAAATAAAAAGCTTACTGTCATTTCCAATTTGTTTCAGCGTTGTCCTTTTCGTTCCGAAATGCCGGCGATTCCTTATTTTTTAATTCCCTCGATCTCAATCTTTTAATTGCGAATTTGTCTTACAACCTTCGCGGAAACAGATAATGCAATGTTATTAAAACATTTCCAATTTCACGTTACGAATGACAGGGCTCCTCGGCACCGTGACAAAACCCGTCCGTATAATTAGAAACAAAAAGGCACTGCCGACCTTTAACAAAAAGAGAATTAAGCACATCTGCCGTGAAAATCTCTCGACGTCGGTTTCTTATTTTCCGGGAATATTGTAATCTTTATTAGTCGGTATTATAAGTGGAGAATGAACGCCGACTTTGACGGATTAATTAAGAATAATTTCGTTGGTTGTGTTTAACAATAATGTTTTCAGTGCGATGTCACGGTTGCTTTTTTCGTTGTCAGATGATTTGACGGTGTCTAGTTTTAATTATCTGTTCAGGTGCAGCTGTTGATTCGATTTATTTCTGGTATTTTGGCCTGAGATAACTAAGAAACTGTGATATGAAGATAAGGAAGATTGTGGCATACTTTAGTTCCTCGCTAATTGGTTGGTTCAACAACAAAAATTATATATTCGGAATAACATTTGTTCAAGACAAATAAATGGCATAAATTTTTTGAAACTTGTAGGATATAAATCTGTTGGTCAATTCAAATGGTCCACTAGTAAAAATTATATTTCATTTTAAGTTGGTAAATACCAAATAACACAAAATTCAAAGTAGAACTACTTGCTAATAATAATCTTTCTCCGATTTTCTTTGCATTTCACTTTATCTGTCCACTTGTGAATTTCATCATCTCGATCTCTGTTATTTTTGTTTTTTTGTTTTCTTCTATTTATGTCTTATTTTATGGAGTGATTGCGTCTAAAGGAAGACACACTGTGTATCATTCGGTATGGTAAATTTGCCGCTATAAGTTTTTTAAGATCATAAATTTCTGTAAGAAACTTTGCCGATTTTTTATTAATCGATTTTTAGTCTAAAATGGATTCTAAAATTGACAAACAAACGTTTTTGTGACTTGCAAGATGAAACTAAACGCTGTAGGTAAATTCCACAATAACTTTAGTGTTGATTTTTCACAAATTAATTTTTTTTGCTTTTTACGGTGTCTGGTTTATCATCAAAAAAAAAACTAATAACACAATGATTCCATGAAATAAACAAAATTTCAGGATAATACAGTAAAAGTCGTATACAGGGTGATGAAAAAAAGGTGCCCATGATTGATATTGGGACAATGCTTTCTGTTGAAGCATTGTGGAAATCGCAACAAAATTGGTCCAAATAGATTCTGTTTAAAATTAAAACAGTTTGTCTAAGAGCACAACGTGGCAATACTGCACATATTTCTTTTTCTAAAGAATTACTTTCAGGTAGGCCTACTTCTTGTATCTAAGCAACCAACACTGACAGATACTGTCACTTACATAAGACAAACAACTATTACGTTGACATAACTTTTTTTATTTCAAAAGAATTTAATGTAATTAAACAAGAATACACAACAAAGAGGTAATTGAAGGGCAGTATGCAAAAAGTCCCTAAGTGACGTAGAGATTTTCTACTATTTGCGCTTTTTCCGATAAGAATGGATGAACTTTCGGTCACACTTACTGATTCCCATTTAAAAGGCCCCTTACCATGTTATTTTGTAAAAACAGATCAGTCAAAAACGAAATAATGTAATTTCCAGATCAAATTGAAACATAAAATCCCAAATATCTCAGAATAGGAAAAAGTGACTTAGTGACTGTCGCGTTAATCCTTGTATGCTTCGTCCTGATCCAGTTTCAATTGCTTCCACAACTGCTTCCTCCAACGGTGGTGTACGAACTTCACGAGGTCGTATACCATTTACAGAAATCGGCACTATTTGGCCATTTTCTCTTAATTTTTGCTCCAATTTTCTAATTTCGCTAGCATCTGGATGACGTCGATGTGTATACAGTCTAGCATATTCTCTAGCAGCTTCCGATGCGTTATTATCTGTCTCACCCAAGCGGAGCAACATGTCTAGATATTCACTGAAATTGTATTCCATTTTAAGACTTTTTAGGACATTTGACTTGTATCGTTCAAATTTGACAAGAGAACTGACATTGAAAAGTGAATTATTGTTGCCAACGTTTCCTAGGAGAGTTGCGATGTTGCGACATTCATAAATTTTCCTCGGAGCCAAGAAACCGTACTTTTGACATCGATAATAAAGTAGGTTTCAATAGATTTTTTACACTTTTTTTTAAAAAAGCCCCATCAACTGCATCAAATTTAGACCCTAACAATGAAATTATTACAAAATTGTCAATCGTATAGATTTTTATTGTCTGAATAGGAAAGCTTATAACTTGGTGAAGAGACAACAAATTTTATTTTGACTTTCAAATTCGTGTTTCGTTAGAAATCGTCTATAACATGTAGCTACTCACGGACACCTTTATTTCATCACCCTGTATAGCGATGGTCAAGGGACCGTCCAATTATGGTCATTATATCCGAATGGCGCTAAATCCAATGTGTGATTAAATAATTAAATTTAAGAAAATTAATGTTTATTAAATTAAAATAACACAATAGAAAGGCATATTCTTAATAATGGAAATGATTTCAATATTACAAAAGTTTAGTTTTTCTTAAGGCAATCCGTAATTTTTTTTGACTGGATATTTTTGTTGAAAATAGTCTTTCTATTTTTTTTTCGACTGTAGAAATATCTGCAACCAAATCTTCTTCACCATGGGCAAATAATGCAAAAAATTTCAAAATATCAATAGCAATTTTGGGGCTGACCATTAACGTTGGAGGACCCTGCGTTGTACAATATGTATTATTTTAAATCAACTAAACTTGAGATGGTAGATTTATTGCTTATTAATTGAAAAGATAATAAATAGAAGCCATGCAAATATTTGTCGCTTTTTATATCAAAATTATTTTTTAATTCCATAAAAGAAAATTAGATTTCCCCAAGCACTTGTACTTTGTTCAAAGGAGCTCACAATTCTGCGAGGTGTGCACAAAATAACAAAGTTCCGAGCAGCATTTGAATAAATGTAGTTATGCGAAAATACAACCTAACACATGAGCAGTAAACTCACGAACTGTTTTAACATGAGAGCCCGGAATTGTACCCGGAATATGAACCCGACCGAGTTTACCAAGAGTCTGTGTACACATCGTGAGGTAAATACAGTACAACGCCGATATTACAATGTGGGACTTGCATATGAAATTTTCTTGCTGCGACTCGACTTGATGGCGAAATCGAAATTATATTTTGCCACTGAAATGTATTCCGCGTGAGCTACGCACAACGGAAATTGCGCATTTAGCGGTTATTCTTGTGGTTAATTTAGTTTTTAAAATTGAAATGAAATGTGCATTCGAACGTGCTTAAACCTCTATGTGCGGCATCCGCGCTCGTACAATACACTTCCGATGAGTTTAATATTAAATTGGAACGCATTCATGGAGCTTAGCGTTTATTTAATACTAATATCCTCGGAGATTACATTGCTAGTTCGTTAATTCCCGAGCACGTGTCCGCAAATTATATTTTTTTGGGTCGGTTATTCAATTAATGATCACGTTGTTGGCAGAAAAATTCCTTTTTTAATAACGAAATTCGCAGAGAGTTGAAATTAGAGGTGAACAAAGGGCCGCTAATACAATATTTATTTAGGGCGACAGGAAAACAAGGTGCGCTATTTTATCCGTAACCAAATAGACCTCTTCTTCTCCTGTACCGCCTTGAGGCCATAAATATTCTGTATGGATTTCGTAGCGGGATAAATCTTCGGAAACAATTTTTAATTTTCCTGTTCTTTTAAAACAATGAAGTTCTTAAATTGAAATTCTTTAATTACTTGTAGCTAAAGGCTTTATGTTGGCTGTGTTTCTAAGGAGCATCTTTAATGAACAGAATGAAAGTACTGAAGTGGAATCGTACTACAAAGAAACAATTAACAAAGGAGTAATATCCAGAGAAGAAAACCACGAGTTTTCAAACTTCCACAATGTCTGTGGTTTTATGTTTGGACTTTAATACACTTTTTGTAGCTCTTTTATATTCCCTTTACATCGGTAATTGAACTTACCGAGGTTAAAGTTGGCTGTTCTATTTCTCTCTAGATTTATATTTTAAAAACTTTAAGGAGTGAATATTCCTTTTACAGTCGCAAATAAACGTAAAAGTAACGCCGCACTGATCTCATTACAAGCTTGCGGAAAGATAAAATGCACCGACGGAAAAATGAGATACCAACCGACGATGTGTTTGGCTGTTAACATCGGAATGAAACAAACAACATTTAGTTATAATTTAACAGTACATTTTTTTAATTGCATTTCAGAGAACGTCAATTGTAGTTCAGATTACTCTATTGCATTTCAGAGCTCGTTAAATGAAGTCAGAAATCGTCAGTTGTAGTTCAGATTAGTCAATTGTAGTTCAGAAGTCGTCAATTGTAATTTAGATGTCGTCAAGTGTAGTTCAGTTAGTCAATTGTAGTTCAAAAATCGTCAAGTGTAGTTCAGTTAGTCACTTGTAGTTCAGAAATCGTTTGTTGTAGTTCAGATCAGTCAATTGTTCTGTTTAAAATTTTTTAGAAACGTAAAAATTTACCAATTGAAGATTTTTGTAATTTTTTGCTCGTCAAGCGTTTATAGTAATTATTAGGAGCAAATAAGTTTCATTTAATTTTTGTAAAGTCGCGAGACGGATTCCATCGGTTTATTTGTAAAGTTACGGCGAAAAATGTAAAAATTTTAGAAACGTCAAAAAATTATTCAATATACTACTTTGATTTTGATAGTAAAAATTCTAAGCCTCCTAGGTTTAAAATTTTTAATTATTTATTTATTTCTTTTAATTATTTTTGAATCATATTTAACCAATTTTATTGAGTCATTTAGGTTGTAACGAACATCACAATTAAAGATGCAAGTTCATGTGAAGCCTTGACAGCCAGAGGGTCCATTACCAAGGGGAGTCAAGGGATGCCTTCTTCACAATTCAATCTAAGATGATCAAAGAGGGAGAGAGTGATAGAGAGTGTGAATGATAGGTAAAGGAGGAAGAAGATGAAATGAGTAAAAGTGTGTGTGAAAGCAAACTAATAAGAGGCAATTTTTGATGATAGAGGGAGAGAGTGATAGAGAGTGATAATGATAGGTAAAAGGGAAAGAAAACGAAAGGTAAAAAAGTGTGAGTGAAAGCTTAGCAAAAGATGTGATCTAATGATAAGATGTAAATGGAACTAAACAGTCACTCACCTCGAAGTAATACTTGACGTAATGTTAATGTGGTTCCCGGGGTGAGGAAGACGTATGGGGGAGGAAGTTAGTAGATCAGTCAATTGTAGTTCGGAAGTCGTCAAATGAAGTTCATAAGTCGTCAGATTAGTAGTTTTCAAGTCGCCATATAAGTGTAATCCAGAAAGTATCCTAAAAAAATGGCAATTGGAATTCAAAAGGACCAACTGTAATTCAGAAAATATCAATATTGTAGATGATAACTTTATAAAGATTATTTTGAATTACAATATGAAATACAATTAACGCTTTTGAATTACAATTCACTAATCTGAATTACAAGTAACGACTTCTGAACTACAATTTACTAATTTAAACTACAATTGACGACTTCTGAACTACAGTTGATTAATCTCAACTACAGTTGACGACTTCCGAACTACAATTGACTAACCTGAACTACAATTAACGATTTCTGACTAAATTTAACGAGTTCTGAAATGTAATTGAATAATCTGAATTACAATTAACGCTTTCTGAAATACATTGACTAATCAAACCTACAATTGATTAATCTGAACTACAGTATTGACTAAGCTTAACTACAATTGATGACTTCTGAACTACAATTGACTAACTAAACTACACTTGACAACATCTGAGCTACAATTGACGACTCTTGAACTATACTTGACGACTTCTGAACGCAGTTGAGTATTATAAATTACAATTGACGTTTTCTGAAATACAAAAGACTACACTGAACTACAGTTGATATTTTCTAACATATAATTGACTAACCTGAATTATTATTAATAAAATTTTTATAAGAGTAAGTGAATTGTTATGTTTTGGGTAACGAAAAATTGTTTGTGTGGAATGTACAGACAGATTAACTAAAAAAACTTGCAGTTTGGATATTCACCACCAAAATGGCTTCCTACGCTTTTATCTTACTATTTTCAGAAACTGCAAAGCATATACCCTTTGCATTAAATTTCAGCCACAACCAAACGGATCCAATTTAGTACCGGTTGTAGACGTTTAAATGTAAACACTGCATGCGAACTGCACACTTAGGTAAATATTATTTTAATATCAAAGTAGAGAGTATGTGATTCGCTGCTAAAACGCTACAAAACATTAAATATAGTTTTTATAATGCGTAAAACTTGAATACATTTCGCAGTTTACGACCGCCGCTAAATGTATGCGCAAATGGTAACACATTGTAAAATCACGTATGTTTTGTTTGTGGACGTTGTTTTATGTTAATTTCCTTTCAATTTGTCCAATGGGATTATTTAGGTGTATTCTTTTGAAGTCCAACGAATTGACTGCGGGCCGTAAATTTGATAATTTGTAGCCGTAAAGTTTTATGGACCAAACTGACGGCGCTCATTTCAGAAGTGCCTACTTATTTGCTGCTTAAATATTTACATTTGGAATTTTATTATTGCTAGGCTTCAAAATAACAAAGTCGCAGTTAATAAAATCTTCATTATGCTGCAAAAAATTAAATTCGTGTTAAAACACATGGCTTTCAAAAAAAATGTTTAATGGCGGCGCTTTAATTACGCCGATGCAAATGTTATAAATTTTACAGACCACTTCGTTTTAATGTGCTGAGAAATTGCGTTCCATTTCTTGAACTCGATAAAAATTCTTGCGTTATCTCCAAGGCACTTTTAATAATGAAAAATTCGTTATAGGCTCCCGCAACAATAGATTTGATAACATTGTTCCGTTAATATTTACAAAATATAAAAATAGGCCGGCGTGTTGTTATTAAAACCCAATGATTAATATCAGACTTGATCAATTCTCAACAACGCCGCACAAAGGCTGCTCACTGGTTTACGGCAAGGAAAATCAGCAAATCGCAGAAATATGTTGCACAAAGCTTTCAAGAGAAATTAGTTTCGCCTCACTGAAATTAGGATATCAAAGAGTCGCCTGTGTGCATCTTGCAATGGAACTTTTTGCGTCTGTAGTAATAAATCTTAGTGGCGGTATCCACTATTTTACCTGTTTGTCTGTCTGTTTGCACATCTTCATTCAGATGATTACTTTATTTAATGTAAAATTTTAATTGCTGAATTGATATACCAGAAATTTGTAGTGGCGATTTTAATTGTGAAACAGTTTCCAATTACCTGTCGTCCAAAAAGGTTGCCTACTTATTGTCATTCAAATTTTGTTTGTGGAAGTGTCATGTACTAATAGCAACCCATTGAAGTGTGTGTACTTTTACCTCATGTTTGAATTAACCTTTCCCACTTACCTAATAAATAAATATTGAAGTGACATTTAATGAAACCTAACGGTCGTTCACGACCGAACGGTTACTTCCTGCAAAAACTTTCGAAGAATCTAACTGTATTCCAATCATTATCACAATCCAACAAAAATATAGTTCGAAAATACATATTATGTTTTTGTAAACTTTAAAACGAGTTTTCTTCGACTTTATTGGGCAAGAAAATAATTATCATTATTTTATTTCCTCGAGTTTCTGTGACTTTTTGTCGCTACTTTAGAATTGTCCGAACGGCCACTATACAGGTTGTATTATATTAAGAGTCCATCATTGGTAACTTTGTTATTATTGGAGCTACAAAGTCGATTAAATTTGCAAAGAATTGGTGTTTTCTTCGCTGAATACTATAATGAAAGCAGAAAAACAATCGAACGTCAACTGCTCGAGATATTTACGAAAATAACATTTTTTGAAATGGAATGCCCTATACTTTTTTACCTATTTCGAAAGAATGTTTAATTTTGAGTAAAAAAGTCTTAATGCACTATTACTATTAAATTAACTACCAAGAAGTTACAAGAAATTGAAGTTTTTATTTCAATTAACTACAAAAATCACGTAGACACTGAAACAATTGAAAATGGTAATTATTAAAACGTCAAAAACAATTGAATAAATGTGACAGTTAATATTTTCATTGAACATTAAGGTATGTTCACTTTGCATTACTTTTGATGTGTTCAATTTTGAAATGAAATGAATTTCATTTCAAGGCCACACATCCATTTCCAACAGGATGGAGCACCTAACCTATCTTAACCTGACCAAACTGGGTTTCTCTTTCGGGGATATTTTTAGAATTTTTACACTGTTGAGGTTATGTTGTGATTATTTACCTGTTCTAAATAAACAATTGCACTGTTAAAAAAGAAAAAAAAACATTGATCTGAGCACACCTTATGAAAATGTCCACTGCAATTTCCATGTTTTTTTTTTTTGGCCAGAGAGTTATACAATATATATAATACAACCTGTATTGTTCAGTACAAGAAAACCTCCAGTTACATAAAGTTTCTCTCAGCGCAAAAACTCTTGGGATATTCATGCGTGAAACTAAGCAATGTATCAAAACTTCGGTGGTATTAAATTTTATTTGCAATCAATCAAATTCAGAAGTTTATTTTCTTGTCTCATTGAAATTCAAATATCACAGACAGTGGGAATTCGATTATGCAAACGCCGCAATTTAAAAAACGATGTGTAATGATGAGGTTCGGTCGTTGGGTTGTCAACAAAATGCATTTTTCTTCGGGTAAATAAAGCGCTCCGATTTGATACAAGCTGAAACGCTCCGCGAATTCGAAATACACAGTTTTTGTTGTTCTTTGCATTTGCATATTTATCGAATATTGAAAAAGCGTTGCATACATTGTTTCGCAGTAATTTCATTTATCTTTCAAAGGGACTGTGAATTTTACGATCGTCTGCGAAGTGGTGCATTCGTTGAATAATGCAAGTTGCACCAGACTCGGTTATAATGAACATAATTTACATGCATTACAATAAGATTTCAAACGTCGTTATAACTGATGAGAAATTGATGCGATTAATAACGTTGGAAATCAATTTCGTCCCGAACTTATGATCGGCAATTACATTAACCCCATAAAAATATTGTTGCGATATTTCACCGAAAAATATAATATTGGGCCGATACATCATTCCGTCTGAAATATTATAAATCGCCGGCAACAAAAAACCGCATCAAAACGTCAAATTCCCCCGCGCGTTTTCTTAAGACAAACAGAAAATTTACTGCTTCTATTATCATAAATAACTCGTGGTTGCGAATCGGGAAAGATATTTTCGGGCAATGGGCGCTTTAAACCCGCCAACAGTGGACTTATGCATAACAAAAGGGGCCTTTATGATCCTCGAAAAATTTCATATTCTATTTGCGTAATGCTCGGTCGATTCACTTGCTGCGTTTATTTCGGGTCACTTGAGAAAATCCCAAAGTTATGCAAAACGGTTCGATCGGCCGCTGAATTTTAATAAAATCGGTAAATAAAGATTTTATTTGGTGCGGTCTCTCGAAATTTATCGCAAGGGAATAATAATATATGACGTGTTAAAAGTGTTGCTTGTGCATGTAACAACCACAGAAACATTCGGCTGTCACCGGCTTTAACGAATGTCCTTTGAAATCCGCTTGTTACTTAAACGATCCTCTTTGCTCTTTTAAGTTGTTCGGTTTGATTTTTAACGACGCGTATTAATAGCACAACGAAATCTCATACACAACGGCAGCTGGGCACAAATGTGGAGGAATTTCTTTTTCAAAATCAAGCCGGACTTAAAATTGTAATTATACAACTAAGGAGTCATTATAGGCACGAAAGGAAGTGTGTGCTTAAATTGGGCCGAAACTGTTCCCGGAGCGTATGATTTTAATTCTCAAAACGAGGATTTTCTAGTTTCGAAATTAAATTGAAATTAAAATCACTTATTGGGCCTCTTCCGTCATGCGAGGCGTAATTACGGTAATTTCAAACTAATTAGACGCTTCCAAAGATGCCTCACACGCTCGCCGTAATAAAATGGTCGGTTTTTGATTCATCATTGATATAACAAAATTCAGCACAGCATAATTCAAGCATACCTACCTACATTTAAATGCAGAATATATTTTATATGAAGAATGTACATTAAACATGCAAACAGAAATTAGCATAAAACAAACAAGTAAATCAAGGTTGGCGGGGACATGTCGGCAAACGTTTTGGTAAAACCATCGAATAAATTAACCGAGTTTGGCGTATGCTATTAAAACTAAGATCGACTCTCTGGGCGCATCTTAATTGATCTTAAGGAGATAAAATAGAACTGCTAGTTAATTGATAAAAAGGTTTTAATTTAGTTGACCACACAGCGCTCCGATTTAATTTTTAATGCGTTTTTTCTTCCCTTTTCCAATTTTCGAAACGCGCACAAATGAATTCAACTTCTTGCCAATTGCACTATATTAAATTCAGTTGATTGTACAGTTGTGGCCAACGAAATGTGCACGATACCTGAGACAAATTTCAATATTTTTCCATAGATTAAATCTGGTTTTGTCCAGTGACGTTCGTGAAAGGGGACAAATGTCTTCTCATAGATAAAATTCATGTCATATTCCCCCATAACCTGTACAACACTCAATATCTACTGGATGTCTAATTTATGGCTAGGCTATGTATGTACAGGGTGTCCCATCACTTGTGGCCACCCCCAAAATTGAGCTTTAATTGAAAGCTATGAATTTGAAATTTGGTGCACGTATGACTCTGGTATAAGGCTAGAAATTTCCGGTTTTAAATGTTAATTGTCGGCGTTAGTTTTCGAGAAAAAAAATAAAAACTGATTTTTTATAAAAATACTATCTCCCAATTTCGTCAAATTTCACTTTTCAGGATCAGTATTATTGAGACAAAGATGTCCAAAGTAAAAAAAAAAATCCAAAAGCTGTAATTAGCCTAAAATTCCCTTATATTCGAATCTTAACAGTAAATGTAATGATTTATGGCCCTAATAATCCTCAAGTTGCTGTCCGCAAAGTCGAGTACAATTTAAATTTATGGCATTGTAAAAATTTGTCAGTGTCTAGTGGAAACCAGGGCAAGAGAACGTCAGTAGCGTACCTAAATCGAACCTTTTTACATTCTTGTAAATTTCGAAAATTTTTGTAAGTCCTATAATAAATTATGATTATGAGAACGAACATGATTTAAAGTATGGATGTTGAATTATATTTTTTAAGTCGAAGAGGACTTATTACATTTTGAATTAATGTTTGAGTGCAAAGATGAATACGAAAGATTTTGAACTGAATGATTTCGGAACTCGTTCGAGACTAACTTTGTCGTCCCCGTAAATTTGGAAATTAGTTTCACGGATTATTGTGGTCGTACTGGTTGAGTCTTTCGTGAGAACCTGTTCAAACGCACGTTTCATCCATAAATATTTAATGACTTTATTGCTAAAATTGCTTCGGAATTGCATTTTTCAATAGTAAACGTATTCATCTAGTCGTAAATATCGACTGTCAGTTATAAATGTAGGGTGGGTGTATTACTATTGTTATCAGTTCAACTTCAGCTTTTGAAGAGTAACTTTGTCCAAAAAGTTTTTATCTGTGTTTTATTTCTGTGTGTTTTAATTAGTTTTCGTTTATAATGCCGGTTACCTTTACCTTCGAAGAAAAGACTGATATGATATTAATTTATGGAGAAGCACGGCAAAATTATGTTCAAGCTGCTCAAATTTACGCTCAACGTTTTCCACAAAGAACTCCGCCAGAAAGAAAAATATTTCAAAGACTTGTTGATTCCTTGAAACAAAACGGAAATTTAAAGGGAAAAGAAAAAACGACAGTGAATCCCACGGTAACGCATGAAGTCAATCAAGCTGCAGTTTTAAATCTCGCCGATAATAATCCCCAATTGAGCATTAGGAAAATCAGTCAAGACACGGGAATTAGTCGGTCTTCAGTAGGGAGGATATTAAAAAAGCACAAATATCATCCTTACCACATAGAATTACATCAGCAACTGCATGATCGAGATTTCGAAAGCCGCGTAAATTTTTGCCAATGGGCTAATGGAAAGCCCAGTACGACGACAATAATCCGTGAAACTAATTTCCAAATTTACGGGGACGACAAAATGAGTCTCGAACGAGTTCCGAAATCATTCAGTTCAAAATCTTTCGTATTCATCTTTGCACTCAAACATTAATTCAAAATATAATAAGTCCTCTTCGACTTAAAAAATATAATTCAACATCCAGACATTAAATCATGTTCGTTCTCATAATCATAATTTATTAGAGGACTTACAAAAATTTTAGAAATTTACAAGAATGTAAAAAGGTTCGATTTAGGTACGCTACTGACGTTCTCTTGCCCTGGTTTCCACTAGACACTGACAAATTTTTACAATGCCATAAATTTAAATTGTACTCGACTTTGCGGACAGCCACTTGAGGATTATTAGGGCCATAAATCATTACATTTACTGTTAAGATTCGAATATAAGGGAATTTTAGGCTAATTACAGCTTTTGGATTTTTTTTTTTACTTTGGACATCTTTGTCTCAATAATACTGATCCTGAAAAGTGAAATTTGATGAAATTGGGAGATAGTATTTTTATAAAAAATCAGTTTTTATTTTTTTTCTCGAAAACTAACGCCGACAATTAACATTTAAAACCGGAAATTTCTAGCCTTATACCAGAGTCATATGTGCACCAAATTTCAAATTCATAGCTTTCAATTAAAGCTCAATTTTGGGGGTGGCCACAAGTGATGGGACACCCTGTATAGCTAGGACGTAAAATAGCCATTCAGTGGATATATTTCCTATGTATATCCGAAACAGATATCAGGATCCACATATTTTTATATTCTGGAAATATGTTTTAAAATATGTTTCAAATTAATATATTTATATTTATATCTGTGGAAAATTAAAAATTATATAACTACAATATTTGAATTATATTCTTAAAATATACGATATTTGTATTTTCCGTCTATTACAATGATTTTATAGTATTAAACTAAATTAATTAAATTTTCATATTGTAACATTATATAATATTTAAATTGTTCCATTTTAACCACAAATTAAAAAAAGTTTGGTCATATTTACAGTAAATACGACCAAACATTTTTTAAATGTGTTTGTGCAGTTCGATGTTTACAGATTTTAACACGTTAATATCAAATAAAAAAAAATATATTGTAGTGAAAGTTGAGCAATTTAAATATTAAGTAAGTAATAATGTTGGTTATGGTATCAGTATCATAATGAATTTATTGGTTTTCCTGTGATTATTGATTGGAATTAATATGTTCCTTTGGGTAATATCATTTTATATATAAATAATTATTAAAGAAGTTTTACTAATTAATTTGTAAAGTAATAAATTATACTTATTCCATAAGAGTTTACAAAGCGTAATTTGTTGAGAAAATTTAAGTAAATTTTAAATTTAGTTAATAAATAAATAAGCAGTTATATTACGACATTCTTTAAAAATTCTTTAAAAATTTCTATTGGAACGGGGTCATTGTCATTGTCAGGTAAATTTTCGTACAGGTTCGTAACAAATGCGTTAACTTCACGCGGGTAAGTATAAGTGACAATAGAAATATTTTCCTTGTTCTGAATATTTAGTTCTGCACGTTTCGTCCGTGGATGACGTACTAGAAATTTACTTAGCAGATGATGAAGCGGTAGGTACATCTCCAACAAAGTATATTAAGAACTAAAATATATTTTTATTTTCAGAAAATTGAAATATCAAGAATTGGGGGAAATGATCCCGGCGATTTCATTAGAAGAACTATGCCTCAACTAAAGAACGTTATATTATGAAACAATACAACTGAGAGGAAAAAAGCCAGGGTAATTATCCGAATTTTTGTCTTAAATAAAAATTGAAAAATTATTTTATTAATTTACATTAGATATCCTATAGATATCTCAACATCTGGCGAAGATATTCTCTAGACATCCTGTAGACGAACTTGTGTTGTATAGGAAGGTTCTCCCAAACGTTTCAAATAGTGTGTGTCTCTTGGCATTTTTTACAAATTACAGTTTTTTTTTCAAATAATTTTGGTCACAATAAGCAAATATTATTGACATTTTGTTGATGTTTTTTGGGACGCCTATGATTGTGTTAATTTCACAGCGGTTTTAAAAATAGTTTCTGCTGCATTATTTATTGTTATGTTAATGTCGGAGATGACAACATTTCGATCTGAGTTTATGTCGGCGGTAAATTAACGTTGTGTTTTTCTCGGTGGGAACATAAAAAAATAAAACTCGGTGAGAATAAAATGGGCTATTGGAATAATTCCAAAGTTTTCGTGGAAGCGTGACCCTTTTTACTTCGGAAACATGTCGCGAGCGATTTGTTAAAATACGTTGACTTAAATTAATGCTTCCATTCATGATTACAAAGCTGTTGTAAATGTGTGCTTGTGAGAGTGGAGAAAAATTCGACGCAATTCTTGTAATTTTTAATTTATATTCTCATCTGACGAAATAATACTTTTCCATAATAATAGCGCGAAACTTGATAAATAAACATTGGACATTAAGTTATTAATGACTGTTGAAAGTTGGAAGGAACATTTTTTTGCGACGCCAATATGTATTTCTTATTTTGGACGGCCGAGGAAGCGCGACAAGTTAGGATTAAGGGACAGCGGGGTCTAAATGCCAGTTTTGTCGTTTTCATCGGGGATTAATTAGTTGTAGGTCCAGATGTTATAAGAAAACCAGTTGTGCCCTGTAAAAAAGTTTTATTAAAAGATAACCCTCGTGCTTTGGAGGAACACCAACAGCGATTATTTTCCTCAGAAAATAATAATCTTTTCGGTACAATCGTTTTCCCCTTAGTTAAAAGATAAAAGTGAACGTCTCGCATCTGTGGGTTAGCTTAAATTATTTTCAAATTGAATGGACTCGAAATACCCCTTTAGTATGGTCCAGTGAATGTCTAAAAATTCGTTACCTACATACAAATGGATTAAGATAATGAAAAAGTGATAAGATCAAAAAATATGGGGCTGATTAATATCTACAACTTTTTTTCGATCCAATTTTTTGTGGCTCTAAAAAAAAATGGTTTCATTGTTCCTTGAAATTTTTTACAGTTTTGAGTTACTTACTTTCTTGATGATCTTTTTATCCTTAAGATAAGACTGTAGAGTTGAATTATTTTTTTTCTATTCTTTTCGGTTTTGCGATTGTACAACATCTTCTTCCTTTACTGCCTCTCTGACTTCCTTCCTCTTTCTTGTATACTTACTTTCTGCCATCTTTCTTCTTCTTCAATTGTCTTTCCTCTATCTTTCTCAGTGGTGGTTTTATTCTTAATTTTTCTCTGAATACTGCATTCGTTATGCTGTCTCTTTTGATCCTTCCTTCTATTTTTCTTATGAACCTCATTTCTGTGGCGTTTCTTCCACTCTTGTCCTTACTTATGAAAATTCAAGATTCGCTTCCATTTAGACGTGATGGGTTGATCTCAGGAAGTTGTATATTCGGCCAATTTTCTCTATTTTTTCCTGCCTTCCATTTCCTTCTGCAATTATTCCTCAATATTTAAACTCTGTCAGTAGTTCGATTTGTCGTTCTTTTAGTGTGATATTGTGGGCTCTGTTATTTTGTTTGTTGTTCCACCGTTTTCATCTTCCAATATTCTATCTTTATCTTTGGCCACTACTACAGAATAAAGTAATGGGCTAAGTACACATCCCTGTTTTAAACTCTCTTCAGTTTCAAACTCCTTTGACTCTTCATTGTGAGTTCTTTCTATCTTTTTTGTCTTCTTGTATTGCAAGTCTCTTTGTCTATCCCCTTTTCTTCGCCTCTGATTTTATCAAATGTTTTTTCGAGGTCTAAAACATATTTGTATTTCTTTATTTCGGACGGGGTTTGTTGTTGTACCTCATCTCTTATTCTAATTTTGTATTATATTTTTTTAATATCATTTCAGCAATTCCAGTTATTAATTCAGCAATTCATTGGGATTTTTTTTTCTGAACCGTGCTAAACATAAAGCAACGTCGAAATCTCATTACATATCCAAAAATAGGATTAGAAGGGTTAGACGGGATTACATCATGAAGTTTGTGCGTATCTGACTATAAAGAATTAATTACGTGTTTGGTGAGGTGTGTAACTCGTATTCAGCAACGCAGTAACAGTGGCAAAGAAAATTAGGGGAGCTGCTCGCGTATGGAAGTGTAAAATTATAGATTGTAGAGACACAGTGATAAATGGCATTAAATCCTATGTACGAATCGTAAAAGTATCGAGCGCTTGGCAAGATGATAGCAATTTAATGCAATCACAGGCTGTATATTTTATTAGGTCGTAATATTATTTGATATCGCAGTTACACGCTGTTTCTAAATAAGTAGCATTCGACCCCATCGTTTAAAGGTCAAGTGATATTAAATCTCAAACACTCATGATTAATAAGTGCCCGCAAGTACTCACACAAATCTCGATTCATCAATCAATTTGAGTTAATTCAATTTGTAACGTTCTGTCGTTAATATATTCGTGCACATGTTGAATGTAAATCCGACAAATTTTGTCAAATAATTTTATCAACGCGGCGATTCGACGCTTGGAAATAACTTCTCCGGCGTATTTATGTCGCCGAACTAATAAATACGAAAAGGTGTTAAATTCCTTTAATTTGACTCAAGTTTATAAAAATAAAACTGGTTATGTTGCAGGCTAAACGATTTCTGTGCTTACAGGGCGAAGGCGCATCGACCGTAACTGCCAATAGTGTTAAAATTTATCGACACGGGGTAGGTAAACGTTAAAGTTGAAACTTCTGGCAAGAATTTTCATTACAACGTTTAATGAAATTAGCATAAGATTTCCCTTAGAAAACTTTCAAGTAGTTGCTCCTCGTAGATCAGTTTATAAATTATTCTCTTTAAAGGCACTTTCTGCAGCCTTCTGAAGAGTTGTAATTTATTGTCTGAAGGAATTCTTAATTATTAAAATATTTCTGCAACTTATAAGCGAAATATTTGTGCCTTTTACTGAAAGTTTTCTCTATATTTACTTAAAAGCTTTCTTCTACTTTTTATTCTAAATTAAATAACTAAAAATCCTACAATCGTAAAATCCTGGTTTTTGTATTAATAAATTTCTAAATTCCAATGTCTTTTATTATAATCTGTTGAGCTCAGCTGTCTGTAAGACATTTATATTAGCTGTAACAACACGAATTATATAATTTTTCAATTTCAATTAAATACAGAAATATTGTAGATGTTTGTTTCGCAATTAAAAATAAATTAAACTCGTTTGTTGGAATCAAATTTTTCCAGAATTCAAACCGGCTCGGTAGAATTAAAATGCATTGCTTTTACCTGCGTGCATTGGTCAGTAAACAACGAAAGTGATGCCGAAGGATGCATGCATTACAGCGATCGGGCGAATTTGTATGCGACCATTTATGTAAAGTTCATTTGGAATTTATAATCACGATTGCGCTATAAAACAATATATGCATCTTAAAATGCAAATGCAGCTGAATATTTAGCCAGTTTTTCATTGCACGCCTTCGCACGGTTTAAAGATCAAACGTTTACGAGTTTTGCATCATTCATAAATCACTTTTACACACATTAACCTTTATTCTTGTGTTACAACATCTCCGGTTTTTCTCTTACAATCAATAACGCGACCGCAATGTTTTAATTTATTTTCCCTACATGTCGGCATTAAATACACACGGGAACCTTTCGTCCACTTTTTCATTTTGCTAATTATCTTAAATACCGGAGATAATCGCTCAGAGAAATAATTTAACCGGCGAAATAAAATTTGAACGGAATGAGCCCAAGACAGAAGAGTCAATAGACCAATGTATCAAACCCCATGACTCAAGGCGAACGGTTTCTAATTTATTCCAACTATAATGAGTTCTAATACTGTGCGATTTGCGTGGGGTCCGACTAGTTACTCCGTAATCACTGCCTTCAGGTAAATTCTAATATTTTGAAATTTAATACTCCTCCCATCAGGTTATTTATCTTAACGTTGATTTGTGGACGCCACTCTTCCGGCTCAAATAAACACTGGATGTGCATTAAGGTTGATAATAAACACATCATTGATTTCACATTCTTGCAAAGAGCTTTATTTATTTGCAATGATAATTTTCCATCAGAGGTAAAAAGCACCCACACTCACTGCAATGCAACATCACATTAGTAGCCGTCCATTTCTGGCACATAAATTAGCTGAATAGCTGCAATAGTTTCAGGATGTCACAGCGCTGGATATTAGTTTATTACCTGTTGTCATACTCTGACAAACGACATGAATTTATGCCTGTTAATTACTTACCTCACCTGCATCATGTTAAATGTGGTCCTCATAGGGCAATAGTTTTTTTTCACCATATCATAATGCATTTTATTTTATACAGGGTGAGTTAAGTTTTACCGCCCCGGCCATAATACCTATTAAATATTGAGGGGAAAGTATGCAATTTACATGTTACATCAGTTGAAGTTTACACTTTCGATTAGTGCTACAAGTTTCTAAATCATTTTTATTTGAAGCCAAAAAAGTAAAACAAAGAGTTTCGGGTAAAATTTCCATGTTTGGTTTTTTATTTCAAAATTTGTCAAATTATTCGTAGCATTGTTAATTGCAATTTGATTCGTTAAAAAATTATTACTTTTTGAGTTAAATCAAATTTAACATAAAGCACGAAAAATACTTTTATTTATGACTTGCCAACAATGGATAATACGGTCTACCACGTAACAATACCTGATGATCGACCCATAAAACTGAAGGGAACGATGTTTTAGTTGTTGCCAGACCCGTATTCTGGAATTTGTGAGAAAAATAAAATAAGTTTTTAATAAATAAATATTAAGTTTATTTTATAAAAGATGCTCAAAGTGATGCCCCATTACCCATAAATTAAAAGCATTTCAAGCTTCTCCTCGACTGAGTATTGAAATGGCATGATTATACCTGAACTAAACACAAATGTCCACTATTCCACAAAATAAAGTTTTAATTTTCACTTTTTGCCAACGATGTTTAAGTGTTGGAAGATTTGTTGCGAATGTGAATGTTTCTTTATTCACAAAGTGACCTAGGGTTGTGGCCAGGGTTTTTAAACTTTGGGTGAATTAAGCAATTTATTATACGGGAAGGTTCAATAACCGATAGGTATATCGACTTTGCAGACGACAAAATTAAAACACAAAATTGTAGACAGATATACTAACGAAAACTAGAAGCTGGTAAGCGATTTTCTTATCAAGTTTAAAATCTAATATTGCAAGGAAATATTTTTATTATGATTATAATTACCGTGTAGCTGTTAGTTACTATGTTGTGAACTTTTAAAGAAATAGCGAAGACCCTTATTCCGGTCCTGTAAAATGTAACGTTGTACTTTTTAACTTAACTTTATGACTGTCATAAATAATCAGCCAAGTACCCAAAACCAATACCATTGTTAGGTGAATTGGTCAGCTTATGTCGTAAATCATTTAAAAAAATACCCTCTAATACGGAAATGGCTTTATTTAATGAACGCAAATTAGTAAAATTATTTTAATTATACTAAATTGTGTGAAAATATTTTACTGTTCGTACATAAAAAAAACTAATAAATTGAGCAATTAGTAATTGAAAGAAAGCAAAAATTTTACCTGATTAAAAAAAAAGATTTTTTCTTGGTTTCTATGTACCTTAATAATATAAAAATACTCATGCAATTTATGAGAATTGACAAATCATTTTAAAGGCCTATTTTGCCACGGGCGGTAAAACTTAACTCACCCTGTACAGCTATAACCTCCTTCTCTGTGTGTCGCATCTGTTGGTAACCGTCGTTCTTCTCATCATATCAGGCTTGATCTGAATTCTTTTATGTTTTCCTTGTTGGCGATTATCTAAAATTATGTTATTCTTAATTTTGGCATTTATTGTGGTTTCACTGATTAATATTGTCAGTTTTGTTTCGGAACTTGCCACTAAGTACTCAGTTTATTACTTTTCTATTCAAAATAAAAATATTGCTGGTCTTAATACCAAATGTAATTGTATTATTTAAGTAAGGAATACTTTTTTAAAATCGAGGATAAAAGGTCGTAGTTGACTCGCACACAATGACTATGAAGGACTCTGATGTTTACGGACATCTCAAAATAAAAAATGCTGAAAATCCTGCTGTGATCGGATTGTTATACAAATCAAAAATCGTAAATTTGTCGAATTAGTCTGAATATTTATGAGAGTCATTTTCGAGCATAACTCCAGCTTTATTCCATAAAGTTATATGAAGTGATGAGTTACTCCTACTATTTGTAGAAGTTGCCCCATACTGCGGGATAAAGATGTCACATGCAGTAGACACAACTCGTATTACTGTGAACTCTTCTTCGCCTCAGCCATTTCAAGCGCACTATTGATACATAAAGCGATTCAACTTGAAGTGTTTCGCATATGATATTACAAACGTTATTTTAGGCAAATCAATGCGGTGTATTTGTAAACATTGACGCATGCCTGCGCATATTTATCCACACCTCGAGAAGCTCTATTGTCAATGGACAAAAAATTCATTAAATTTGAAAGACTTGTTTTGAAGGAATTTGTCGTATGAGTTATGAGCTGGGGTATTTTATCCCATTAGCATTCTCTTTGTTTAACTAAAAGTAAATTGATCTATTAGCATTAAAAGTGATAAATTGATATTTTATGTAGTAACGTCCGAGCCGGTCATATTTTCGATTTAAATTTTATTTATGGGGATTACAAGCATCACAACAAATTGATGGGCGTTATTGCAGTGCCACACATCTTGAATTTTTATTGAATCATTACCAGTTTAATGAGACCTCCTGTGTTGCCTTATTTTATTAGAGAAAATCTCGTTACGAAAACTCCTCTTTGTAATCACTGTTTTCAACACATCTAACAGTTATCTGTTCAGCGCACATCAAAGGTGTGCGCCTCACAAACAAACGCGCGCACAAAAAGCTTCATATTTCAAAATTTAATTTGCTTCTATTAAACAATCATGAGGACAAAGGTAACCGTAGTTTGTGTTAATGTTACCTCGTCACAACAGCAGATTTTTGGTACAGGCAAGGAGCGTTTCGTCGCATACAATATACATAGAGTTTTAGAATTAAAAGGAACCTTTTCCGTCGACTGAAATGTAACACGCCTTTAAAATATCGTTGTTGTTTCAATTGCAGGATTTCGAAGTATAACGTTACGGCTTTATTTTTTCGTTGTGGTTTATGATCTCGCCAACGGGCCTTACAACTAGGAAGCATGGAATTGTCGACGCCACGAGTTCGTTGTTAGTTACGGTTGTATTGTCAACAGTTATGCAATTTTTGAAAACCGACATTTTTCATTTGCTTTTGCAATTAGTATTTTCAGATTTATGTTACAAGTGCTCAAACGTCAATGACCTCAAAATTGTTTTAAATATTAAATTACTATTTTATGATAAGACTAGTAAGAAATCAAATAAGTATGATTTTTGAATAAGCAAGACTAAACATTTTTGTCGAATATTTGTTTCTCCAACCGTCTTACAAAACCTCATTTTTAATGCCAATAATAATAGTTTTTCTTTTTCCTTTTATTAGAGTTCTGAAAGCTGTTGCCAATTCTTTGATAATTTTTGCTTTCTCGAATTAATTTGAAAAATCAAATTCAACTGAAAAAAGTTTTTATGTTCAAAACTAATGCTTCTGTACATAAACGCTTTTATGATTTAACGGCGATATGCAAATTGTAAAGTGTATTACCAATCTTTGTCGCTTAAGGGCGTATGGTACCCTCAGAACGTTGATATGTTTAAATCTAAAATTTGGCTTTTTAGCAATAAATGAAAGAAAGAGATGCATGGAATATGTTATAAGAATCTATTTCGCTTAATTGTAGATAAAAAAAATAAAATTATTACTAATAGTTTGGAAGTTAGATTTATTTATTTTCTCGCATAAGTTACCCCTTTTATTCTTAAAAAAAATAATTTAGTTTTCCCCGTTCTATTAGGAAACATGTTCTCTAGGAATTGGCTCAATATTAATGCGTATTTTTTTTATCAATTAAGAGATATGAATTATTTTGTAATCCCGTGCGTAACTGACTATCGCAGAAAAAAATGGAAATGGTGATTGTGCAATAACCGTTAATCCGACAGAATCGAAGTTTTGCACACATAAAATACATATAAATAGCTATCTGTGTGCAAAGTTTCAGTTCTTAAAATTAAAAAATGTCGGAATTGTGAATTTTTTAAGAAAACACTAAATTTTCCGGGTTTTCCGGGTTTTCTCCGGTTCTAATTATTCGATCGAGACATTCGACCTCTCATTCTCTTCGTAATTTAATTCTCTACAATTCGTCTATTGACAATATTAAGATTTCTTTATTAGTTGTTGATAACAAATTAAAAATTATGGTCCTCGAGTGGGAAATTATGCCAAATTGATCTACTAACTGTCCTTTATGTAATCGCACAGTCGGTTTCCGGGTAGTATTTATGTCATGAAAAAATGCTTTATTGCTTGGCCTAGTGACCATTAACATTGCAAGGCTTTGTATTTATGTATTATGCATTTTAATTTCCAAGAAGGTGGTAATACTTTAAATTGAAATTTAGCAATTTATATAATAAAGTCTGGACGAAAATAAAAGGCATTGTTTATTAGGTCATTTAAGTGCTGTTGGTTAAGGTGGCTTTTAACTTTAATCCATTAATATTTTTTATTAAAAATTTCAGACTTTTAATCTTAATTTTTTGATTGATTTATGAAGTAATAACAATAATAATAATAATATCAATTGGTAGCTAATAAAGTTGCCATCTAATGGTACTCATTGTAATCATACCCTGCGTTTACCTGTCCAACAAGCTAGAATCAGCGCATTTTACACCAATCATTATTTCTCATTTCCTTTCATTACAAATATTACCATTAGTAATATTAGTACAGCGCTCGCGCCAATTACACCTAATCTACGATAAACTGCTCGTATCCTTCACTTTTTCTGTTTCACTTTAATCATTAAACCCATTTAAAGTAATTGCCTTCTTTACCTGTTTCAACAATTTTCATGTTTTTATTATGAAATCCAACAACGTATAATTAGTGCATGCCACATTCTCTTCTGGTTTGCAATTTTATTGCAGTTATGGGACGGTTTAAGGTGACTCGTCGGGTGTAAAACGCAAGACTACTCGAGAATTTTTAAATTCCGGGGCGCTGTTTTTTTAGAGCTACTTTACGTTACAAGGGGAATAACCGATGACTCAGAAAATGTTCGCTTTGATGCAGAGACAAATATTGACTGATGTAATGTACCTACAATTTTTTTTCTAAAGCCAATCAATAAAATGTTTTAATTCGCAACGGTCTTTGCCTGCGGTTAATCATTGAATATTAACAAGTGACACATAGGGACCCTTTTGTTACTAGAGAAAACTGCAAATTACATCAAAGCGAAGAACTGGTTCCTTTACGGCTTCAGAAAAAAAATTATTGTGAATTCAGCCGTAATAAATCGACTTTTTTATTTATTGTTAATTAAAAGTTTTTTGTGCGCGTTGATCATTATTTTTTGCCTCGGCTTATAATTGCAGATTTAACCTGTTGGGCGCGAGGTCGAAGGCTAATGAAAATCTAATACAGTTACTCACTCGAAGTTGCTGAAATGGAAGCGATGAAAGCTAAAATAAAATAATAACTTGCGGGTGAAATTTTTTTTTTAATTGTTTGGAATTTAATTAATTAATTACTAAATTAAATCAAATTTTTACAACCACTTAATAAATAATAAATAAATATTTGTGACAACTCAATTGTTATTCCTTTCATACAGAATCATAAAATAAATGCGCTTGTACAACAAGGAAGTTGTTATTACACCAACATGAAATCTTGAATACTAAAAAGTACATGCTTAGATGTGAATGATGACGCCAAAAAAATGTAACCAACTTGGTTTATTTCCCAAGAATTTGGTTTAGGTACGTGGACGACATCTTCGCTATTTTCGATTGCCAAAACCATAATCTAATCGATTTCATTGCCGACCTCAACAGCCAATATCCAACTATTAAATTTACACATGAAATAGAAAAAGATGGAAAGTTACCGTTTTTAGATGCATTGGTGATCAGGAAGAACAAGAAAATAGAAATAGATGTATACAGAAAGGAAACCAGTACATGTCGCTATATAACCAAAGATTCGAGCCATTGCCAACAACATAAAATGGCTAGTTTTCAATTTATGGTTCATAAACTGCTATCTTTTCCTTTAACGAAGCAAAGGTACTGGAAAGAACTTACAACCATTAGGAATATTGCGACAAGTAATGGTTTCAATTGTAACATAGTAGATAACATTATACGTAGGAAACAATTCAAATTGTCCATTCAAAATTGTACCACTTTTAGCAGCGATACCGATCCTAAGGTCAGATTTGTTAAAGTTCCTTACGACCCAAGAGTTACAAATGGCCTTGGTGGAATCTTTAACAAATTTGACCTTAAAATAGTTCACAGTAATAACAATAGATCATTAAGTAGTTTGTTGGGTAATCCGAAGGACAAAAATAGTGATAGGGATATGTCAGGTATTTACCAGATTAGTTGTAGTGATTGTGATTTGGTATATATTGGGCAAACTAGACGTTCTATCATTACCAGATTCAAAGAGCATATGGCTCATATCAAATACAACAGACCAGAGAAATCTAGTGTTGCCCTGCATGTACTAGAATGCAACCATACAATAGGTATAGACAATTTAAAATTGGTTAGGGCAGAATCAGATTATAGGAATTTAAATAGTAGGGAAAGTTTGATTATATATAAGAATAGGAAAAAATTATTAAATAGTGATATGGGCCCCATTCCCCATACCCCATTGTATAGATTACTAGATTTGACTAACCATCCGTGAAACTCACTCAAGTGTTAAATTCACGGATGCGTAAATAATAGTATATAAGGCTTAGTTTGTAAAATTAGATTTAGTAGATGTACTGAAGATGGTGGCATAGCCACCGAAACGCGTCTATGTGAGTAATTTTATATTATTTTATATAAAATTTTTTTTTGTGATTAAAGGTTCTTGTTTTTATTTTTTGTTTTTATTTTTGTTTTTATTTTTGTTTTTATTTTTGTTTTTATTTTCAACTTGGAATTGTTATTGTGACAACTTCAGTGGGAGAAAACAATTTTTTGTTAACGACTACCGCGACAGCCGTAATTATTATTCGTTCCTTAGTGCGTTTGGAAAAAGTAGAATTATGTACGCGCCAAATTTTTTTCTGAATACAAAAAATATTCGTTTCCTTAAATGTACCTTCCAGCAATAAATAACAGAAAAGTTTTCTTTACAACGTTCGAGTGTCACCCGAGTGAATTTTTTATAATGCGAGTGTGTTGTTTCCATTTTAACAAATGTTTAACACGGGAATTTCGTTGTAGCCTTTTCCGAACATGTTTGGGATACAATAAGTTCGACACATAGATCTTGGGTCGTAAGTATACCCTTACAAGTTGACACTGGTATAGTGTGAAATTACAATGCGTATGAAAGAAATATTCTGCGATCGAGATGGAAAACTAGTTACACAAATAGAAATTATTACACGCCCGGAGGGCGGCAGAAGCATGTTATTTACACGTGAGCGTCTCCATTTGTAACTACTGACAAAGTTATAACGAGATACAGCTTTATGCGAAATAAAATTTTACAGCCGCGTTAAGTAAGCACTTATCTCGAAACGATATTTCTTATTATTTTTTGCGCTGTTGCAAACTATTTTTTAACAAGTACAATACCGTCCGCATTGTTAATTTATGGGGCGTAATGCATCACAAACTTGTAATTATTGCAATAGCGATGATATATTTCCCAAACTATCTTCTTAATTTAGAATTTATTGGTGTGGAGATAATGCGAATAAGTGTAAGAAGCCTTCATCCCTGGCCGATGTTATCACAACTAACAGTGAATCCTTCGCTTTGCTGTAATTATAGCAAATTATTTCGCGCGGCACAATGGGCCCCGGTTATCAGTCGAAACCCATAAATTACGAGGTTTGACGTAAATTACAATAAATCTCGCCGAAGATGGAATCAATAAATCCGAGCCTTTCATTTCTACTCCAGTTATCATTGAATTAGGAGCAGACTTGTAAGAAATCAGAAGCTATGAATGGCTCATGATTGTGAATAGGACGAATATAAAAGCTCTATGATTGAATGGTGGCAAAAAATGATCTCGGTTTGATCAGCGGTTCCAATATGACAAGCGCGGATTATTCTCGCTTTTAAACCGAAAGAAATGTGTCTGCGAAATTCTGAATGGGTTGCATCTCTGAGATTAAAATGCTTGTACCCTTTTGTGTGTCGAAACTATTCGCAAAAATGGTTCCATCTACATTATTGGCGAAAGTCTCGACTAAATGGATTTAGAGCTGTTTACATACGGCGCACATAAATCGAGTATCGCTCATAATGTAAACTTTTAGCGCTGCAAAGCTGATATTTACGTTTTGTAAATATAAATATGAAGTTGAGGTATATAAATCCATCTCGGCGAGGTTCCTCGTAATATTGTATCTGTGCAAGCATCAAGATTGAATGGCTGCTCAGGGAAATGAGAAACTATTATGAATATTACAAAATCTTGGCTCGGCAAAGTTTGTATATGGTAATTTCTTTGGTGCATTATGTGACGCGGGTAAGCGTCGTTCTTGAATCGTATCTGGCGAATCGCGATTCTTCACGGCCCAAAGCGACTAAAGTTTACACTACAGGAATGCTCTACTTTTATAATTACTTCTCTCAAAAAACGTGACGACCCATATTTGGCATTTAATAGCTCATCGTCCAAATTTAACAGCCCAATCTCAAACCTTGTTCATTTTTAATAATACCATGCGATAATTTTACTTAATTTTCTCTTAATGGTTGTCAAATATATCGAGTGTTTTTTAAACTTAACTTCTAGGCGCTCATTTAGGATTGGGAGGCGCAGTTTTAGGATTTCGAGGTCCTGTTTAAGGATCTGGAAGTACAGGTTTAGGATTAGGAAGTGTAGTTGACGGATTTCTAGGCATTGTTTTAAAATTTGGAGGCGGTTATAGGATTTGGAGGCGCTGTTTAGGATTTGGAGGTGCTGCTTAAGGTTTGGAGGCGCTGTTTAGCATTTTAAGGTGCAGTTTACGATATGGAGACACTGATTTAAATCCGGAGGCGCAATTTTAGGATTTAGAGGCGCAGCATTAGGATTTGGGGACGCAGCTTTATGATTTTGAGGTGCAGTTTTAGGATTCGGAGGCGCTGTTTTAAGATTTTGAGGCGCAGTTATAGAATTTTTTAAGGCGCTGTTTAGGATTTTGAAGCGCCGTTTTAAGATTTGGAGGGGCTGTTTAGGATTTACAGGCGCAGTTATAGGATTTGGGGTGCAGTTTAATATTTGGAGGTGCCGTTTACGATATGAAGACGTTGATTTAAAATCAGAGGCGCAGTTTTAGGATTTAGAGGCGCCGCTTTAAGATTTGAAGGCGCAGTTATAGGATTTGAAGGCACTGTTTAGGATTTGGGGATGCAGCTTTAGGATTTTGAGGTGCAGTTTTAGGATTCGGAGGCGCCGTTTTAAGATTTTGAGGCGCAGTTATAGGATTTTTAAGGCGCTGTTTAGGATTTTGAGGCGCCATTTTAAGATTTGGAGGGGCTGTTTAGGATATTTAAGGCGCTGTTTAGGATTTTGAGGCGCCATTTTAAGATTTGGACGGGCTGTTTAGGATTTAGAGGCGTAGTTATAGGATTTGAGGTGCAATTTAATATTTGGAGGTGCACTTTACGATATGAAGACGTTGATTTAAAATCCAGAGGCGCAGTTTTAGGATTTAGAAGGTTAGTTGTAGGATTGGGGGGCTCAGTTTTAGTATTTTGAGGTGCAGTTTTAGGATTTGGAGAGGCTGTTTTAAGATTTAGAGGCGCAGTTATAGGATTTGAAGGCGCTGTTTAGGATTTGGAGGCACTGCTTATCAAATTTGCTTAAAGTACCTAAAAGTAATGTAATGTTACACACACAACGCTGTGGAAATTCAATCTCCTACTGAAACTTTCAATTTGTGTTGAAAATCTGATTCTGTATTTTGAAAGAGAAGGTATTATAATTTAACCGTTTTCCAATAAAAAATAAAAATGAATTAAAGTAGTTAATGAAGAATACATACGTTTTAGAAATGGCCATTACGAGCCGAGAAAACTAAAAAGATTATGCACATCGTTTCACTTTTTTTTGGTTGGGCACAAAAACTGCTTTAATAGTGTTCCATGTAACAGCACCGTCTTGCTGCGGTTACAAATTTTTGTTTTTGTTTTTGAAGAGGGTTTTACAGTACATGCACTTACGTGAGGTGAACCACAACATCCCAGTGTTGTATCACGGGTCGATGCCAGCATTAAACTTCACCCGGATCTATTGCATTATTCCCAAATCCTATTTGCTTTAAAGCGCATTTAATTGAAAAACGCAATATCGCATAATTGAATTTCAATCAACGAAAACGAAATAAACCTGTGTTTTGATAATTGATTCATTATTTTATTTTATTGCTCCGCTTCAAATGAATTTGTCATTCCCATGCGGACATTTTTCTTTCTTGTCAAAACCACATTATTAATTTGTTTTCAAAATAGAGCAATTATTTGACGTTTCCTCGATGGCGAACTAATAAAATTAAAAACCCGTATCTGAAACTTATTGTCTGGGCAAAAAACATTAAACAAATCACGTTTAGCATAATTTATTGCGGGACCGTTAAATTAATCACTTAATTTATTCCGGATCATTGAGGTAACTTGTAAAAAAATCCAATCCCACTGCACCTAATGGGAGCTGTTTAGCTTCAGCTGTAACGGATTTGTTTGATCGAATTATACAATAATTTGCAAGACAAAAAGCCAACAGTTTTTGTTCCTCATAAAACAATATCACGACTTCGAAAACAGATAAGCAGGTAATTTATTTAGATTTATTTTCCACTGGCAATAGAATATATCATCGCGTTTAAAACGTCTCAAGGGCCCTCGAAAACCGTAGAAGCAATATCCGCAATACACGTTGCAGCACTTGATTTATTTGCAGAAAAAAACGCGAGTTTACCTACAGTTATATTTTAAGGTCCGGGAACTGCTAAGCAATGCACAATTCTTCCGCTCAGGGGCCACCAATTTTGCCCCTTAAAATAAAAAATGTTTAGGCAACCACAGAGGTATCCTAACTAATAAGGTTTTAAACTTAAGTATTGAACAGAGAAAGAACAAAAAAAAAGAGTTGCGTGTTTTTCATGCGCTCGTAACTTCAGTCGGAAAAAAAATTAGTCTATAATTTTTTGTTAATTCTTTGCCAATTTTGTGTTTTCATAGATGTACCTGCTATAATTAATCCCGTAACAGGCTGCAAACACATTTTCAATTATGCAAAGAGTAATCTTTATCCCCATTTTTATACGCTCATAATTTGATAAATATTATTTATATTATTGTCTGCGGCGATAACGGCGGTAAAATCAGTCAATGCGATTGCTGCATTATTTACTGTTTTTTTTTTTGTAATTTTTTGTGAATAGATGCTTCAAACAATTTTTCCTACGATGCCATTCGAAACTAATATATATATTGTACAATTTAGTAGGCTCGAAAATGTTTCATATCCTTACGCGTGCGAACATGAATATTTTGCATTATCAAGTGTGTATTTTTATAAATTTTTAGAGTTTTATATCCTTACGTGTGCGAATATGGTTATATCCTAACAATTTGCACTATATCAAGTGTGCATTTTAATACAAATTATTCTATCCATGCCGTCAATCAAAAAGGTACAGATTTGACAGGACATCTGTGAATAAAAGGACGAACTATTTGACTAAAATCTTATGGGAAAACAACTTTTTCCCGAAAATGTAAAATTTAGACATTTATCCAATTTTGTTTACGGAAACTATTTCTTAGGTGCTAAAGGAACATTTTTATGTAATTTGTTGACGATGTTGTGTTCGGAAAGCAATAAAAAACGCGATCAAATAATACTGTATTTCATACCACAACTTTTACTTTTTTTTTTCAAAGATATTCACCATGTTATCATAAAAAAACCATGTCATATTATACCACTATATGTTTAGTATAAGTACCCCGAAGGAATTTCTACAATATAACTTACTTCTTGAGCTATACTGTTTTTACTGGCACACTACATTTAAAAAAAATATTGTTGCCAATTTTTTTCTTCTTAAGTTATCAACTTTCTCGCAATAAAAAAAATATTTTCTTACAAGGCAATATATTCTCTATAAGTTCTGTAAAGTGCATTGCAAAATATTTCTTAACTCTAAAGATTTCAGTAAAAAACCCTCACTACTACATTTTTGCGAAAATTGCACTTTCGGGGGTTAATTTTTGAAAACTAGGCACTTCTTCGCCAAATCAAATATATCATCAGATGCGGTAACATTATGTTTACAACTGTTGCTTCGCAAATTATATATTGATAAGTACTTTCTAACCGATACTGAGTTTCTTAAAATTCTGGATTTTTTTGAGGTTGGGTTCCCCAGCCTTAATCGAAAGGCAAATTATAGCTTACTTAAGCGTTATGCTACACTTAGCATAACATTGACCTCGCATGCAGGCAACCTTCGAAAAATAGCTGCGCTACAAGAAGCTACTTAAAGCTTTTTTGTTTAAGGTTTACAAAGTCAAGAAGCATAGTGCTTATTTACAACGGGCATTATGTATTATTTACCGTTACGCGTGCTTGTAAAGGAACTAAACAGTGCACGGCAAAAAATGAGAAATAATGGATTTGTCGGTTTAACTCGTGGTGTTCCACGGCATGTCAGAATAAAGAATACTGTCGATGAAACTCGCATAAAATGTCAGCAGTTCTCCCGTGAAAGTTATTGTGGGGACATTGCAGCGTTATCATATTCTTGAATACAAATTCTCCTCGGAAATTTACGACTTATTCCGCTATCATAATATTTCGCGCATAAATATACGGAAAACGCAGATAAAGGGGTTTGTATTTGTGTCATTTTAGAAAAATTTACGGCTTCTTCACCTATTTACAAAAAAGGGCGACCTTTGTGAGAAAAAGAAACGTCGAACGCATTAAAACGATAAATGATGGTGAAAAAGTAAGTACATGGTCAGTAAAACGGGTATCAAATGGCTGACGGTTTCTTAAGCGAGTCAACAGTCTCAAGCTATTAGTTATGAATTGGAGTTCGTCTGCTAACACACATTGTTTATCGCGGCTCTATTAATCACCGCATGCAGACTCGAAACTGTAAATACTCGCTACCATCCGTTCAATAGGACAATCACCTAACCAATTATAACGTGCTAACGTTTGTTATTTGTTCGATTCTTAACATTTCGTACCGCTTATTTGCACCTTTCACCGAATAAGTGCATGTGTGTCTAACTCACGTCCGACAAATGATTAATATCGCGCTATTTAACACTGCATTCTGCTAACTTCATTACGTCTGAAACTTTGTTTTATTAATTATGGGATACCGTAACTGGTTATTAATATCTGCCTATAAATCAGGCCGTCTCGCGTGTCATTGGAAACAGTCTTAAGAAAAAAGAGACTTATTCATAATTTTACAGCAAATCCATGAATAATTTAATATTGTTCGCTTGATATTCAATTGATGTAATATCTAGAAACGGCGCAGAAAAACGAAATAAAGCGGTATGTTCAATGCGACCGGCAAAAACGTTTTGATGTAGTGTAATGGTTTCGTTAATGTGAATTTCAATAAGGTTTTCAGCAAAAACTGGAAATATTGCGAGAAAGAAGCTGCGCTTTGACTTACAATCTGATTTTCAAACTATAAAACAAATCATCACTGAATATCACCATCCAAAAGCAACCTTCCTTTATTTTTGCTCTATCCGCAATTAAAACATGGAATGGTTTCGATTATCACATGTTTGGGATATTTGGAAGTTTTTGGGTAATTCGGGAATCATGTAAAAAATTCAAAATTGTAAGATAAATACAATACAACTTCGCTAGTTCGGACATAAAAATGTGCACTGCAATTTGCATGGTTTTACCTAGGAAAACTGACTTTTTTTTTTGAAAACAAGAAAATGGAAAAAAATTTTATCTTTATGAAATGTGGGTCCTAACATAACTCAAAAAAAAAAAAACATTGACCTGAAAATGTACACTGCAATTTGCATGGTTTTACCTAGGAAAACCGACTTTTAAGATTCAACCCTTGTTGTAATCATTTGAAAACAAGAAAATGGACATTTTTTTTACCTTCATTAAAATGTGGATCCTAACATAAGTCAAAAAAAAAAAAAAAATTGACCTGAAAATGTACACTGCAATTTGCATGGTTTTACCTAGGAAAACCGACTTTTAAGATTCAACCCTTTTGAAAACAAGAAAATTGTCAATTTTTTAACCTTTATGAAAATGTGGATTCTAACAAGTCAAAAAAAAAACAGAACTTTTTTATACTTCTGTAATTCAGACTAGGAGAAACTTTATCATGTCCAAATTACTGAAGTTGTACTGTAATACAATGATGTCAGAGAGATATTACCAGGCTTTTGTTATCACCTTTTTTATTATTATTATTATTATTATGAGTTGTTTTCTGTTTAATTTCTACAAGCAGATTTGAGAAAATTTCTGTAAATTGATTATAAAAATACATGGAATGAATATAAAACAAGTCATGCGCGGTTTTTTCCCAATATTTTTTGTTTCGAGATGAAGCCTCCAAATATAATTAAGCTGTTAATTAATTAAACGCGCCTAACGAAGAATGCTAAGTACCCCAATTAACTTCAGGATTCGAGTCCCTTTTTAGGACATCCGTCGTATTTTTTTGAGCCGTTAAAAAGGAGTCGTCCCGAGATTTATTTCTTACTTACACCAAAGTTATGTAAATTTAATTGCCGTGCGATAAATAAATTTCTTATCGAGAATTGTCTAAGTATAGGCTTTAATTAGTACGAAATAGTCGCACTGAAATTCGACCACCATGATTGGGTAGATCTCATAAAAGGCGCACCTGCCGTTTTTATGTCGAAACCGCCGACCGAAAAAATAATAACAGCGGATCCGTTTAGAAGTTTCAATATAAAAGTCAGTGGCTCAACGCACAAAAGACGCTGCCCGCCTTTTTTACAAAGAAAAAATTATTCGGTCATTCTGATTATAAAGGATGGCTTATAGGGGTTGTATGTACCCTTTGAGACCTCGGACTGCCGCGAACACCGCTGCGTGTAAAAGTTTCGAAAGTCTCTCAAAGTGGCTATTTTGTCTTTCTTTTGTTAAATACTGTGCGTTTCTAGTTTCACTGCAACGTTTTGCCAGATCGCTTCAATTGAAGAGGCCGGGGAAAAGTTGCCCGCACGAACAAGTTCCATTTCCGCAATTTAAAGAAAATTATACGTTCTAAAAAGTGCATTAGTGTTCACACCTTAAAATTAATGTGATCATCGATTTGGCAATTTGAACGAAATGTGGTTCGCCCTTTTTTGTATGAATTATAATACCGAAATGGGACAGGTGTATTTTTTATTGCCAAAGGAACATCTCGCGTGCCGGTTTACATTCTAATGGTCTGTCATTACAATATTTCCCTCCTTGCGATTCTTCGCGTGTTGACGTTTTTGAGAGGGTTTTGAAGTAATTACAGACCAAAATGTATTTCTGTTAATTAATCAAAATTCTATTGGCTTAATTGCCAATTTGAATACAATCAAGTAAACTTTTGCTTTTAGTTTGCTGGCAACATTTTAATTTACCTAAGAATTTCATTGGTATTAAAAAAATATTTCATGTGGTTGAAACGGTTCGAATTGCATCAGAGGTTCATCAGCAATAGGACATCCCACTACAGGAAAAATCGACTTGAACAAGTCAAACTTACTCAATACAGTTCTCAGGATTTTTTTTTTGGAACATGGAATATTCGTATAACAACAAAAACACCTGTTCTATACAAACCAATGAACGCAAATTGAAAGTGTAACAACCACAGATAAATTAAATTGAATGAACAAATAGTGATGAAAAATGATTAGTTTGTTTACATAAACACAGCTTTTATATTTTTATCGAGAAAAATTAATTGATGGAAGTTTTAGCCGGTATTTAAAACATACTCAAAGTATTCAACTTATTTATTCCCAATTTTACAATGACATCCATTTAATTTTCATTCGGTGGAGCGGGGCCAGTTGGCTCAAAAATAGGTTCGGTACTAAAATAATATTCGATAGAATTCAGCATTTTTATTGTCAGTAATTTTTACAGATATATTTTTTCAATATTAGTTGGTTGTTGGTGGTGCAAAATGATAAATATTCGTGCAAAAACAAAGACACTTGTACTATAGAAAAGAATCAATGAAAATTCATTTTCACAACCACAGAATTAAATTGAATGAAGAAATGCTGATCAAGAATGATTAGCCTGTTTGTATGAACAGAGCTTTTACATTTTTATCGAGAAAAATTAATTAGTGGAAGTTTTAGCAGGTATTTAAAACATTCTCAAAGTATTCAACTTATTTATTCCCAATTTTACAATAACAACCATTTAATTTTCATTAGGTGGAGCGCCCCCACATGGCGCAAAAAAAGGTTCGTCAACAGCATATGCCACTACAACAGCAATTATTTATAACAAGTAAAATAAAAATCAAACTTACCCAAAGCCAATACAGCTACAAGTACAATTTTGAACATCTTTGTGATTGATAGAGCAATATGAAATTAAAACCAGGTGCAGTGTTTATATAGGACACAATTCATGCAAATCGAATGTGCAATAACCACTGAAAAAATCAAATTTAATAGAAAACAGTTTTTATGTTCAAAACTAATTCTTCTGTACATAACTAAATATTTTTATGATTAAACTCTGATAAACAAATTATTACCAATTTTTGTCGATTGAATTGCATTATTAAAAATGTCCCAAATCTAAACTTCTTGGTCTTTAGATGAAGCCGGTTTATAAAATAAAAAATGAAGTCGCTACAAATAAGTTTTACACCAAATTAATTATTTATTTAAAGAACAAACAGATTCTTGCCTTAAAAATAATCATAGTTTTTCTTGTTGTTGCTACTTATTTTACAATTTCTCTGTGAATATGGTAGAATGCATTTTAATTAATCTAAGATGTCATTGGTACTAAAATAATATTCGATAGAATTCAGCATTTTTATTGTCAGTAATTTTTACAGATATTTTTTTTCAATATTAGTTGGTTGTTGGTGGTGCAAAATGATGAATATTCGTGTAAAAACAAAGACATTTGTACTAAAGGGTTACAACCGCAAAAAATCAATTGATTATTGTCCATTTTTTCCACTTAAAACTTTTTATTACTACAATCTCCTCAATTTCGAGCTTGTTACTTGGAAGAGGAAACATTTAAAACTAGCTCAATTGCAAACAGCAATGTCACCTTTAACAGTAGTATTTCGGTTATTGACCATCATTTTCAGAAACGATAGCACTATTGTGACCCCATTCGATTTTCTAATTACAGGCAATTTCATTCCACAATTTGAAATTTTAGCCAATTCTAGTAAGTAAGTAAGTAGTAAGTAACAACCCCTTTCAAATAAATAAATAAATAAATAAATGCCAATTTTACTTATATGTTACTAAATATGTATTAATTCCAAGTGCCTATTTAATTTTGCCTTTGAAATATGTAACAGGCAACTCTATTATTAAAATTGGATCTAGTGTGCTAATTAGATTAACATTGTTAATCCTGTGATGTAATTGCTTTCTGCTTTATGAGAAGAAAATTACAGTGTTAACAAGAAAAGCTAGACGAGTTGCCTTCATTATATTGATTTTTAATTCAGGATCTTCATTATTAAAACCACTTTTCATTGCTAACATTAAATCACCATTACCTTAGTGACTGTCATTCTGATTTTTTTTAAACAAAATTAAAAATTGTTCATAAAGTTTCTTTTTGATAATGTAACTATAGGTTCTCATTCGGATCGGTTGTAGATCTTTTCCATTTAATTGGAAACGATTAAATTTTTGGTGAAAATCGCAGAAATCACTGCCGGTGATAACCACAACATACAACCTATTTTACAGCCCTTAGCGGTGGATACAATCATCATTTGACGCGTTATACTGAAATACAATACCCGAATCTGCAGCAATACTCGTGTATAATTATTGCTTTTGGTCATTAATCAAGTAATTGCTCAAACTGAAATCCCATTTGATGGCAGTGCCATTAAATACACAATTTGCAAATTAATCAACATCTTCATTTCAATTATCGTTAGTACAGCGGCCATAATAAAGATAGGAGTTTAAAACTGCTCAGATCATAAAACGCGTCTACAAAATTAATGAAACTATTTCTTTGTGGCGTTTTATTAATACTCTGCTTATATGCACGGTTTTTCTCGTGTAAGGTAAATCAAAACTAAATTATCGCCATAAAATTTGACATAGATTAATTATCTCCGTCGCTTTATGACTCTGTAAAATTTTATAACGACTGGATGTAATAACGATTTGCTACATAGGACGCCACAACTTTTATTATCATTTGTAGTTTACAAGCAATTTACAAAACCGAGGGTGTGTCGATGCATTAATTGTTTGACTCTCCTGGATAAAAATTGTAAGAGCCGGATTATTATTTTTTATTTAATCGGTTGCCTTGTAAGAAAAATGATGGAAGCCAATTAATGTTTTGTATCGTTTTTGAACAGCGACTCATCTATCAATAATAATTTACCGCCGTTTAAAACAACATAATAGTCCGTGATTATCATAGTTTTTTAAAATGTAAATGGATCGCGTGCATCTTTATGTTCTTATTATTCTAATGATCATCCCCAACATCAGCCGTCACAGTTTGAATCGATGTTTACGATCACAATGAAGTTCCTTATAATAGGGTAATTTTAAATCCCCATATCGTACTGCAGCAACGTTAAATTTAATATACGAAATCTGTTATTGAAAACTGCTATTAAATAGAAAACCGCAAACTATTATTGCTTTTCAACTGCAACGTTTTTTTATTCAATCGATAAATGGTATCTATATAATTACATTTAGGACAGCCAGAAGGGATGATCGCATAAAGGCGTCCGGTTTCGACCGGCTTAATTGTCGGTATCGCCCCTTGTAACTACCAATTTTTGAATATTTTCGGCAGGTGCGTGCGTGCCATACTGACGTAAAATATCGAAAATTGATGTCTGCCAAAAATTCGCGAAAACTCTCACGAACGTTGGCCTTCAGATTAAAATAATCGTTGCAAATTATCGCAATCACAAATTGTGAGTTGCACATTCTTTATCAATTTCGGCGTTTGTAAATTTAAAAAAATTAGTTTGAGCAGTTTAAGGATAAGGAACATCTGCCGGGGGCCAACTAATTGATAAAAACGTTGGAGATCTCGTCGTGGAATAATTGAATTTTAGTTCGGTTTAAATTGTATCTTAAGTTTATTTTAATCTTTGATAATTGACAAAAGATTAGGACTACTAGGAAATCTTGATAGTTTAATGCGTCCCGACAGGTCTTATCAGACCAGCGAAGAGATCTTCTGGCCAAATGCTCCACATTTATTTTAATTGGATTTTTTTAAATACTTTGGAATCTACTTGAAATATTTAAATAACTTTAGAATTAAGATAAGTAAATACAAAAATTATTTTTATTTGCTCTGTCACTTGTACAAAGTGGCCATAAATATATGTTATCCCGGAAGTCATGTACTGTAAATGTTGGTTGATATAACTGACAATATCTTGTTCTAACTCCGTTGTAATAATGTTGAGAAATAAATATTTTAGTTGTAAGTTGGAGTTAATTTTAATTTTTCAAAAATTATACTTTTTGCTTTCTTAAAAAAATACTAATATCATCAGTTTGTGTTCCATGAAATAAACAATATTTGAGACCAATTTTGGAGGACTCTGAACATTAAAATTTATTAAATTATTAGGCTAAGGTTAAAAATTATATTTTCTCACTTTGATCGAATAATCACAATCTATGAAACAATGAGCATTGTTTTTGTGATTCCCAGAAAACAATAAATGGCATGGGTATAATAATAGAGAAATTATTCAGATAAACGTTCTACGCGGATGTGAGTCACTCTGCAAGAAATTTTTAATCCGCCGATTACTATAATTACAGACTTTTAGAGCTTAATTAAAAAATATCCGTATAAGGTTTTCCAATTTTTTCATTAAAGTCAATAGTTGTGTAATTAATTAAATATCGGATTTTTTCATTCCACTAATTTTCTAGAAACCGGAACTTTGCGCCAAACCGCACATAAATCAACACGCTTCGTATAATTTTCGGGCATTAATAGACCAGAAAAAAAATTAATTTTGATGGACGACCTCAAGTTCGGTACTTTAGAATCCCATAAGCTGCATGATCTTCTGATGACGTCACAGCGCCATTAATCTTTCGTTTTACATTATAGATTTTTGTTATAAGTATTTGTCAAATTGTTCAGGTATAAGTAATACGTAGAAACAATGATTTATCTTGTAAAAAACCGACCATCAGAACTCTGCAATTTCACATCGACATCAATTTTATTGTTACGTCATATTGGGTCAGCGCATTATTCACATTCGTTCGACCAACAAAGTACGTTCAAGCCTGCAACAGCAGAACCGTAAAACCTATTAAGATTGTGGTTGATCATTTTTTGATTGGATAATTTTTGATGGATGCACGGTCTCAGTAGGACGTACCGTGAGGTTATGCTTATCAATCAATTGTTTTCTCTTTTAGAGGTGTATAAGCTGTGACTAATGTACGCTACCTTAAAGCAGCGGGTGTCCCATCGGGGAATACACACCGCAGTGTGATTAAAATGGTCGCTACATGACGTTCGGACATTTTTATATTTTACGGAATTATTTACATACGCGCATAACTAACCATATCACCACTCACATTATTCGCTCATTATGCTCATAACTTAGCTTTCAGCAGCGACGACGTTCTGCAAAGTAAAACTCATTCTCTGAAACTAAAATCGGAAATTTATGAGATCATAAGAATTTTAATAAGGCAGCAATCAATATTAATTTCATGACTTCTAAAACGTTCATTTTTATGTTTTGTAGAATAATATTAAATACAGTGCGACCTCGATAATCCGAACCTTTATTATACCGGATTCTTCAATAATCCGGTCAAGCACTTCAATTGCATTGTGCACTTTATAAATCAGATTTGTTAGTACTCGGTAATTCAGACCTGCGGTTTTAGACAATTCCGTCATTGAAGAAGTCTCAATTTTTCTGAACCAGTTCTGTGAATTGTTGATAACGTCTCGAGCCATGAGACTATAGAGGAGTTGGCTATTGTACTATTATTATACTATTTTCTGGTTGTGTTGTATTAAATGTTTCTCTTTTCAAAAAAAAGCTGTCCCGCGGTTTCAATTAGTTCAGATTATCAAGGTCGTACTGTATTTATTATTAAGTAAGTGTGTGTCAGTTTGGGATTGCAATTTTTTAATGCTTTTTCAATTCGACTATATACGAAAATGTTAATGTTAATGTTTCATGACATCTAAAACGTTCATTTTTATGTTTTGTAGAATTATATCAAATACAGTGCGACCTCGATAATCCGAACCTTTATTATACCGGATTCTTCAATAATCCGGTCAAGCACTTCAATTGCATTGTGCACTTTATAAATCAGATTTGTTAGTACTCGGTAATTCAGACCTGCGGTTTTAGACAATTCCGTCATTGAAAAAGTCTCAATTTTTCTGAGCCAGTTCTGTGAATTGTCGATAACGTCTCGAGCCATGGGACTATAGAGAAGTTGGCTATTGTACTATTATTATACTATTTTCTGGTTGTGTTGTATTAAATGTTTCTCTTTTCAAAAAAAAGCTGTCCCGCGGTTTCAATTAGTTCAGATTATCAAGGTCGTACTGTATTTATTATTAAGTAAGTGTGTGTCAGTTTGGGATTGCAATTTTTTAATGCTTTTTCAGTTCGACTATATACGAAAATGTTAATGTTAATGTTTCATGACATCTAAAACGTTCATTTTTATGTTTTGTAGAATAATATTAAATACAGTGCGACCTCGATAATCCGAACCTTTATTATACCGGATTCTTCAATAATCCGGTCAAGCATTTCAATTGCATTGTGTACTTTATAAATCAGATTTGTTAGTACTCGGTAATTCAGACCTGCGGTTTTAGACAATTCCGTCATTGAAGAAGTCTCAATTTTTCTGAACCAGTTCTGTGAATTATCGATAATGTCTCGAGCCATGGGACTATAGAGGAGTTGGCTATTGTACTATTATTATACTATTTTCTGGTTGTGTTGTATGAAATGTTTCTCTTTTCAAAAAAAAGCTGTCCCGCGGTTTAAATTAGTTCAGATTATCAAGGTCGTACTGTATTTATTATTAAGTAAGTGTGTGTCAGTTTGGGATTGCAATTTTTTAATGCTTTTTCAGTTGGACTATATACGAAAACGTTAAACCGACGAAACAATCCAAATTTTCAGCACACAATAAAGTGTCGATAAATAATTTATTTTATTCAACGTTAATGTATTTGTTTGTGTTCTAAAATTCAATGGAATTGAAACTGCACTGAATTATATTGGCGTTCGCACCAAGTTTCATACAAATGGTAAACCGGCGAACAAATTTGCACTATTGACTGTTCAGGTGTAGATTGTTCGAAGTGTAATTGAAATATTGGATTATTGAAGAGTCCCGCTGCTTCCAATATTTATATTTATATTCCGTATTGAACGTATCCTTATTCTTAAGCAGATTGTATTACCATAAGCTTCGCAGCACGATACTAATCTGCTTCGAGTATTTTTTATCGGCGTTTTTATGTACGGATAAATGCATAGGCAGGATCGAAAAGTGATTTTCTTATGATTATTTTGTAACTCCGTATCCCATTCAACCGATATTTACATGATTTCATTTTAATGCAGGCGAATATATTTTAAATCAAATTTAAAACTTATTTACTGTTTCGATCTAGAAACGATTTTATCGTTTGATATTTCATCGTTTGCCGACGTTCTTATTCGATAAATTTGATCCTGTGAGGTTGAGATACTTTGTTCTGATTCCCGATTGGAGGTTTCAAATAAATGATGCAATAACATTTTTAAAACAATTTGACCCAAATTTTTACAATTTATTTATTATTTATTACTTTCATGCAGTTGAAAAAGAAATGGTGACAATGATTCATCTGCTTTTAAATTCAAAATTAGAAGCTGTTTATTGTTTAGGTTTTTATCAACGTTCTCCAAGTTTTTGCTAATTATTTGCTGTTTTTGCTGTTTTGAATTCTTTTCTTTATCCACTGAAAAGATATCAGCTGAATTGGTGTAGAGACTGGAAACAATAAATTTAAAAGCTGAATATTGGGTAATAGTGTTCGAAAATATTGGTAATGAAGTTCAAGATTGGTGCTTCGTTCCTTAAAAAGATATGAATCTTAAACCGACACGACGTACTCAAGTAGATATTGCATAATATTTTGCTAATTCATTGTGGATATTTGTCACAGTCTGACTTAAAAACAAAAATATATAATTTAGTAGGTTTATTTATTATCAGTCATTTTGACTGAAATTGTTTTGCAGAATTAATTGGTTGGTGGTGCTTCTCTTGTGTTGAAGGGCAGAAGAGGATCAGCAACAGCAAATCCACCTAAAAAAGTATTTTGTTTAAATGATAAAATAAAATCTGAAAATAAACTTACCTAAGCCAACCAGAGCTAGGACAAGTACGGTCTTGAACATCTTGTTTCAGGATAGTCAAATATAAAATTGTCAACAGGGGAAATCGTTATATAAAGCAAAAGCAATTCGTATCGAAACAACAATAACCACAGAAAATCTAATTTAATTCAAAAATAATTTCTTAATGGCCAACCATTAATATTATTTCCACCAGATAAAGAAATAATTGCATTATCAATTTTTGCAGGTTCAAAAGTTCTGAATTTGCTGAATTTGAAATCAGAATTACAATGCTTGTAATTTTAATCTCGTCACATCTTTCTGCAGAACAATGTTATCTAATAGCTGGAATATTATTTAATATAAATCATAACCATAAAGATCAAAATTTTCTAATATTTTTGTCAATTTTTGATGTTTAATGTCCCCAATTTCAAGCTTTTCAGTTTTAGGAGGAACTTTGTACAATTTCCATAATTTAATATAATATCTGTAAATCAACTTTGTAGAATAGAATATAATAGAATAGAACAGAGTTATCAACAGCATATAGAAAAATAATTTCCTTACACAGTACATTTAAGCAAGTCATAATTTTGAATTAAAAACTGACGCGACGAACTCAAGTAGACATTGCATAAAATTTTGCTAATTATTTGTGGATATTTCCCACAGTCTGACTTAAAAAAGTAAACAATATAATTCAATAGGTTTATTTATTATCGGTCATTTTTACAGAAAATATTTTGCAAAATTAATCGATCGGTGGTGCTTCTATTTGAGTTGAATAAATAGGATTGTCAACAGCAAACCCCCCTAGAAATATATTTTGTTTAAACAATAAATAAATTTAAAATAAAATTTACCTAAGCAAACCAAAGCTACAAGTATAGTTTTGAACATCTTTTAAGAAAATAGTTCAATATGAAGCTAAAAATTGAAGCGCTATTATCATTAAAGTTAACGGAATTAAGAAAATGACCGCAAAAAACAATTTTCTTCGAATCAATTTTTGCTGTGAGCAAGAATAATGTTGAATTAGAAACCAAATTTAATGCAAAAATAATTGTAACCAAATTAATTGTTTTAGAATTATTTTTTAATCGTTACATTGTTCATAATTCTGATAATTCTTTAAATTCGTCGAAATTGGGCAAATTTGTAAGTTTAAAAAAGATCTTATATCTGTGCTTAGTTTTTCGAGTCCATATTTCAATTTTATTTCGATTTTGAAATGAAAGATAATCTTAACGTACACTGAAGATTAACGTGTTTCCTTTTTTAAATTCTTCCTTGCGTATCGTACGTTACAATCAATTTATTTATTGCAAAGAACTCATAACATGATCGTGTTTATTACCTGCTGACAACGTGCCTTTTGTATTTTTATTTTTTAAACGAGTTTGTAAATCCATAAAAATTAAATTCGATATCGACGAATTAATTTATCTGTTACTTTGATTTTTGCATACAATACAAAGAAACGCGTTAGAAACGATACGAGCAGATAGTAACAAAATCTTTGAAAGCTAATTAAATCATATTATAAGTCGGATATTTAAATGGATGCAGATTGAGGATGAAACGCCATGATACGACGGATTATGTGTTACTAAGAACTCATAAGTAGATACAATTTAAGACGCTTCGGTGACACTTAACGTTGTTCCAAGAACGATTTAACGTTATGAATTAAAAGCCATTTCGGAACGAGTATCCACAAGTTTCTATTCAAATTGTCATCTTGAGTTATTTAAATAAAGTAATTTATTCCGGCTAATGTACGATGCTGGTGCGGTAGCATTGAATAAATAAAAAAATCCTTGATTGACAGAAACGTCGAACATGATTCGTGTTAACTCCTCCCATTGACAAGTCAACAACTTTGAAGACAATTACAAAATCTTGTAGACACGTTTGTAGATGCCCGAGCTTTTATAAACGTCAAGTGTTTTTTGCCATGAGACGGTGCACGTTTCATGAAGTAAAGTAGCTCGACGAACGTTGCATGTAGGACAAAACGCAATCAGGATTTTTTGAGAAATGCTGCCTCCGAAATTGTCCCTTTTGACAGTTAACAACAAGAATGTCCTTTATAACAGCCTTAATAACACATCACGCCAGGATTTCTACAAGATGAAATGTATGTTTTATTACCGACTTGTAAGTACAGGGTGTCCCAGCACTTGTGGCCACCCGCAAAATTGAGCTTTAATTGAAAGCTATGTATTTGAAATTTGGTGCACGAGTGACCCTGGTATAAGGCTAGAAATTTCCGGTTTTAAATCTTAATTGTCGGCGTTAGTTTTCGAGAAAAAAATTAAAAACTGATTTTTTATAAAAATACTATCTCCCAATTTCGTCAAATTTCACTTTTCGGGATCAGTATTATTGAGACAAAGATGTCAAAAGTAAAAAAATGTAAATGTAATGATTTATGACTGTAAAGATCGTCAGGAATTGACTGTAAAGATCGTCAGGAATTGTCTGAAAAGTTAAGTACGATTTAAATTTATGGCACTGTAAAAATTTGTCACTGTCGAGTGGAAGCCAATCGAAGTGAATATCAGGAGCGTACCTAAATAGAATCTCTTTACATTCTTGTAGATTTCTAAAATTTTTGTCCTCTAATAAATTACTATTAAGAGAACGAACATGATTTAAAGTAAAAAAATAAATAATAAAATAAAATTTATAAAAATTTAAAAAATTTAAAACAATTGTCCTGAGCACACTTTATGAATACGTGGACTGCAATTTTCATGGTTTTACCTAGGAAAACCAACTCTTAAGATTCAACCCTGAGCACACTTTATGAAAATGTGGATTTTAACACAAGTCCGAAAAGAAAAGAAAAAGAAGCAGATTTTGAGACAGAAAAATCAATTCTGAGTAAGAAAATCACATTCAGCGTCAGAAAAAGCAGATTCTGAGACAGAAAAATCGATACTGAGTAGAAAAAATTACATTCAGGGTCAGAAAAAGCAGATTCTGAGACAGGAAAATCGATTCTGAGTGGAGAAAATTACATTCAGAGTCAGAAAAAGCAGATTCTGAGTTAGAAAAATCGATTCTCAGTAGGAAAAATCACATTCAGAGTCAAAAAAAGCAGATTCTGAGATAGAAAAATCGATTCTGAGTAGAAAAAATTACATTCAGAGTCAGAAAAAACAGATTCTGAGCAGGAAAAATTTATTCTGAATAGGAACAATCACATTGAGAGTCAGAGAAATCAGATTCTGAGACAGAAAAATCGATTCTGGGTAGAAAAATTACATTCAGAGTCCAAGAAACCAGATTCTGAGACAGAAAAATCGATTCTGAGAAGGAAAAATCACATTCAGAGTCAGAAAAGGCACATTCTGAAATAGAGAAATCGATTTTGAGTAGAAAAAATTACATTCAGAGTCAGAAAAAGCAGATTCTGAGATAGAAAAATCGATTCTGAGTCGGAAAATCACATTCCGAGTCAGACAAAGCAGATTCTGAAACTAAAAAATCGATTCTGAGTAGGAAAATTCACATTCAGAGTCAGAAAAAGCAGATTCTGAGATAGAAAAAAATCGATTCTGAGTTGGAAAAATCACATTCAGAGTTAGAAAAGCAGATTCTGAGACAGAAAAATCGATTCTGAGTAGCAAAAATTACATTCAGAGTCTGAAAAAGCAGATTCTGAGATAGAAAAATCGATTCTGAGTAGGAAAAATCACATTCAGAGTCAGAAAAAGCAGATTCTGAGATAGAAAAATCGATTCTGAGTAGGAAAAATCACATTCAGAATCAGTAAAAGCAGATTCTGAAACAGAAAATTTGATTCTGAGTCGGAAAATCACATTCCGAGTCAGAAAAAGCAGATTCTGAAACTAAAAAATCGATTCTGAGTAGGAAAATTCACATTTAGAGTCAGAAAAAGCAGATTCTGAGATAGAAAAATCGATTCTGAGTAGAAAAAATTACATTCAGAGTCAGAAAAAACAGATTCTGAGCAGGAGAAATTTATTCTGAATAGGAACAATCACATTGAGAGTCAGAGAAATCAGATTCTGAGACAGAAAAATCGATTCTGGGTAGAAAAAATTACATTCAGAGTCCAAGAAACCAGATTATGAGACAGAAAAATCGATTCTGAGAAGGAAAAATCACATTCAGAATCAGAAAAAGCAGATTCTGAAATAGAGAAATCGATTTTGAGTAGAAAAAATTACATTCAGAGTCAGAAAAAGCAGATTCTGAGATAGAAAAATCGATTCTGAGTAGAAAAATCACATTCAGAATCAGTAAAAGCAGATTCTGAAACAGAAAAATTGATTCTGAGTCGGAAAATCACATTCCGAGTCAGAAAAAGCAGATTCTGAAACTAAAAAATCGATTCTGAGTAGGAAAATTCACATTCAGAGTCAGAAAAAGCAGATTCTGAGATAGAAAAAAATCGATTCTGAGTTGGAAAAATCACATTCAGAGTTAGAAAAGCAGATTCTGAGACAGAAAAATCGATTCTGAGTAGCAAAAATTACATTCAGAGTCAGAAAAAGCAGATTCTGAGACAGAAAAATCGATTCTGAGAAGGAAAAATTACATTCAGAGTCAGAAAAAGCACATTCTGAGTAAGAAAAATCTATTCTGAGTAGGAAAAATCACATTCACATCTGATAAGTGATTATTTTTTCAATTTCTTGATTTCCGTCGTTGTAACACATCACATCCTGTTTAAAAATATATTTTCAATTTAAGAACCACATTATCATTTGGTAACAGATGTACGTATATGAAATGGAAGTTCGCAGAAGTAATTAGCCTTCTCAATGAATTTTGGCCGCCACACAAATGAATTGTCTTTCTCTCAAGAAATAATTGACCAAAATCTGCATCAATCTAAAAACAAAGAAACAAAATGCATGCATTGTACCTTGGATATATTATTATAAAAATTTACCAATATAGACCAGTTTGAATGCTTCAATAATACCAATTCCACTTTATGCAGATTTCCTTTCCGTAAATCCGCGCACTTCAGTCACTCTTGTGTTTTGTTAAATTCTCTACATCCATTAAAAAGTAAAATTTGTTATAAGATAGATAAATAACACTAAATGTATGCATGTAAGCTCGAAACGTGAAGGTGGAGAAGAAGCAAAAACCACAAATTCGAGGTATCACTGTAGTTTGTAAATTCGTTTGTGATTTTGAAAGTGGCTCAAGCACTGAATTTTTCTATTAGGATTACTACACTTCCGTTAATGAAATCCAATCAAGTTAGCCACTAAAGCGGTCCCTATTTGAAAGATGTAACGGGAGATATTGATTCCCTTGACAATCCCCATTCTCTGGCATGTCCCCCTGACAGCCGCTGGGCCTTGGGGGGCAGGCACGCACGCTGCATCCCTGAACTCTTGCTCTCCCTCCCCGTTCTATATCACACCCAACCAGGATGGAACGGGAAACATTACATTGTGTTCAGCGGATGCTATTAATTTTATAAAAGTTTTCGGAATGAATCCCTCGGTGGAGCGTTTTAAAAATTCATGCAATCAAACAGGGAACTTTTGAAACTTTTTCGTTTTGATACGATTCAATAATTTAACTTGCATGTGCGATTACGAATTGCGATTGAGTTCGTTCTTAAATGAAGGAGTCAACATTTTGTGAACGCATGTAGGGGACATATAGAGAATAGCGGGCCCAAATTGTGTGCTGGATATTGGCTGTGTGTTACGACTGTTAATGTTGCTCCACTTTTATTAATCTTTGTTGGCACCCCGACCGACGTTTTACGAACTTCCATTTGTATTAGGAGAAACCTTATTACTTCCCCTCCAGGCAGGTAATATCGCCGGCCAATTAACCCTTCTGCATCTTATTTGAATAATACGAAATGGTTTTAAAATTAGGCCCAGGTGAAAGCACGGGGGTAATTTAATTGAACATTGCGAGCAATTTGTAAAAATGCAGTAATTGGTTTCCGCCGTTGTGAATTTAAGGCTGGGGAACCCAACCTCAAAAAATGCAGAATTTTAAGAAACTCAGTATCGCTTAGAAAGTACTTATCAATATATAATTTGCGAAGCAACAGTTGTAAACATAATGTTACCGCATCTGATGATATATTTGATTTGGTGAAGAAGTGCCTAGTTTTCAAAAATTAACCTCCGAAAGTGCAATTCTCGCAAAAATGTAGTAGTGAGGGTTTTTTACTGAAATCTTTAGAGTTACGAAATATTTTGCAATGCACTTTACATCACTTATAGAGAATATATTGCCTTGTAAGAAAATATTTTTTTTATTGCGAGAAAGTTGATAACTTAAGAAGAAAAAAATTGGCAACAATATTTTTTTTAAATGTAGTGTGCCAGTAAAACCAGTATAGCTCAAGAAGTAAGTTATATTGTAGAAATTCCTTCGGGGTACTTATACTAAACATATAGTAGTTTAACATGACATGTTTGTTTTTTATGATAACATGGTGAATCTTTTTGAGAAAAAATCTAAAAATTGTGGTACGAAATACAGTATTATTTGATCGCGTTTTTTATTGCTTTCCGAACACAACATCGTCAACAAATTACATAAAAACGTTCTTTTAGCACCTAAGAAATAGTTTCCGTAAACCAAATTGGATAAATGTCTAAATTTTACATTTTCGGGGAAAAGTTGTTTTCCCATAAGATTTTTATCAAATAGTTCGTCCTTTTACTCACAGATGTCCTGTCAAATCTGTACCTTCTTGATTGACGGCATGGATAGAATAATTTGTATTAAAATGCACACTTGATATAGTGCAAATTGTTAGGATATAACCATATTCGCACACGTAAGGATATAAAACTCTAAAAATTTATAAAAATACACACTTGATAATGCAAAATATCCATGTTTGCACGCGTAAGGATATGAAACATTTTCGAGCCTACTAAATTGTACAATATATATTAGTTTCGAATAGCATCGTAGGAAAAATTGTTTGAAGCATCTATTCACAAAAAATTACAAAAAACAAAAACAGTAAATAATGCAGCAATTGCATTGACTGATTTTACCGCCGTTATCGCCGCAGACAATAATATAAATAATATTTATCAAATTATTAGCGTATAAAAATGGGGATAAAGATTACTCTTTGCATAATTGAAAATGTGTTTGCAGCCTGTTACGAGATTAATTATAGCAGGTACATCTATGAAAACACAAAATTGGCAAAGAATTAGCAAAAAATTATAGACTAATTTTTTTTCCGACTGAGTTTACCGTCGTTATCGCCGCAGACCATAATATAAATAATATTTATCAAGTTACGAGCGTATGAAAAACGCACAACTCTTTTTTTTGTTCTTTCTCTGTTCAATACTTAAGTTTAAAACCTTATTAGTTAGGATACCTCTTTGGTTGCCTAAACATTTTTTATTTTAGGGGGCAAAGTTGGTGCCCCCTGAACGGAAGAATTGTGCATTACTTAGCAGTTCCCGGACCTTAATGTAATTGATTTGAATTCATAAAAAGTATTGCATTTCGTTGCTCCGGCGATATTTAATCGCGCCGACATTAATTAGTTTCATCCAATAAATAAACGAGTGAAACAATTTGCAAATCATTTTCGTTCTCTTTGCTTTTGTTGTGACAGTAAATTAATTTAAAATTCCCTTCACAGGCGGTGTAAGTAGTTTAAATTCAGCCACGGCTAATTTATTCATTCTCATCTTGAGTATTTGTTTCTCAAGACTTCATTATTAGAAGATCATAAATTAATTCCGGCGATTAATTTATTTACAGAATGAAGTGCGGACCCCGAGGAACGTAGTCCTCGTTTAAAATCTGCTACTAACCCTTGACCCGCTCTGCAGCTTAATCTTATTAAATATTCTTCTTCATTATGCTTCAACTATAAATTAAATCGGTTTACTATGGACCAACAGCGAAAGAGTGATGGCTAATTTGGCTCCTCGCAGCAAAAAAGAAACAATAACGAAATTAATAATCAATATGTTTTCTCGTGCACCTGTATCGGTTACTCTGACAGGCCATTGAGAAATTGACATTTCGAAATGAAGATATTTAATATTTATACATGATAATGAGGTTTTCGTATAGTCAATCAGAACTCATCTAACCAGATAAACATTGGAATTGAACACTGAAATAAAATCTCACAGATTAAATATTGATTTAATCTCGCCATGTGCCGCGTTTTCTTCGGATCTCATTGGTTTTATAATTTACTCGGTAACATGACTCGGATAAATATATTTTCACACCCCGATAAGTTGTCTTAATTTCAAATATCAAATCGGTCTTAATAAAGTAGCTTGTTTATTTTGGGCAATTATTGTCAGACCGGAATCAATAGATCCGGGGGATGTAGGACGATTTTGTTTGGTCAGAAATGGTTTACCGAAATTTTAATTGAGCAAATATTGAACCCTAGAAGATTACATCCGGGGCTGAACCAACGTTTAATTATGCAAGCGTGATTAGGGTTATCGTACCGAAATTTATCAAATTAACTAAAAGCAGCGCAAAAAAATCCTCATAACTTCTTCATACATCTGTAAAGCCCTGAAAGTTTTCGGTGAGATCAACGTTAACATAAATCTGTTCCGGCTAACTGATGGAAAATAGTTAGACCAAGATAACCGAAAACAATTTTCTTAATGGGTCTCAAGACACCAAAAACATTTCTCTTTTGCGTTTCAATGGACAAAATTTTATTACTGTTGATTTTTTATCTCCTAATTGAATTAAAAAATATCAATATTCATGATAATGTTATCTCCTTCATTAAAATTCAATTTTATATCCTTTTTGGTCTAACTGGTTTCTGCAATAATTTCAACGTACTTTTCACAAACATTCAATGACACAACGTCAAATTTGTTGGCAAAAATGCTGTGATTTGTAAAGATTAAAGCCGGGTTCAGACCTCAATACATGTTGTCAATACATATATTTGACAAACTAGGTTTGAAGCAAACGATCAATATTTATTGACAACCCATTTAGTTTCGAGCTGACAGCAAGAGTGTAAACATGTCTTGTGAAAAGAAAGCTCCTTTAGCTTTTGAATAAACCAAACAAAAATAAGACATGGACGGGAAAGTGGCTTTTAAGGAGGAACAAGTTTTCTCATATAAATTTGTTGAATGCACCCCAAAGGATTACTACAATTATTTTCAAATGATGTGTTTTAATAACCTTTCAAATTTTTTTGAGGTTTTCATTTTCTTCAACTATTTTTGAAAATTAATCCTCAATGTGGTATTTTTTAAATTATTTATAAATGTTTAGTAATTTATCATACGCCTTATTTTTTCTGTCTCGTTGAATACTCTTTAGGGCCACACAATCAATGTATTTTGATGTAAATTTAAATTTATTTGGAACAATTTTTTTAGTTTTTGTAAAATTAGCCAAAATTTTTAGTGAGTTACCTAAAGTAAAATTACCTGAATTTCACAGTGAATTTTAATAATTTGGCTCTGTAAAAGTAACCCAATTTTTTACAGGGTACATGTGATTTCTAGTGAAGTAATGAAGTATTGACAATAATACTCTTCAGACGATCAATAGTTACTGTCAATACCAAAAATATTTCAGTCTTCATCATTTTCCATGTCGTTAATACCTCAATATTTTAGGTCACATTTTCAATAGTATTGAAGAAACTGGAATATTGTCAATATATCCGAACCGCACATAAGTGCGTGCCTTACAAAGGTGCTCCAAAGTTGGACTAAGACCGGTTTAAGAATCCGCCAGATCGAAACTTGTAAATGTGCTTGAGCCTTCAGGATTAACATCAGAACTTGGTGTTAATTTGCTGGCCTGTAATGTGTTACACTTTTTCAACACAAACCACAAAAATAATTTTCTTAATAAGAAATTTGTTTAATTAACTTGTAATAAAGAAACTTGACGATAATAAGCAATGTTATAATGAAATATAAAATTAGCTACACCATTTTTTGTAATAACTATAATAGCTTTTCTAGCAAAGTTACAGAGTTGAGTCGGCTGCACGAAACACCCTTAGATCAAGTTTACATTAGCTGCAGTTAGGAACCAATTCTTCGAAAAATTTGTCAGCCTGGAGCTAACGCTCAGAAACACCTGCTTCAATTTAATTGACACACTTAACCACATTAATAAGGCCGACGAATTAGAATCAAAATTAAATAGAATTTTGTGAATAAAAGCTTCAATCGATACCATGCGCCCGCAATAAATACCTCTATCGGAAAATTGGTCCGTTATCAAGGTGTTTTGATCTAATTTCATTTTCAGGCCCCCCGGTTGGCAATACATTCAGCAAATCGCAATTCGCCGACGTGGAATAAATTTTCCCCTGATTCCAACATGAGATACAAATTTAAACAATAAGAGGTATTAAATGTGACTTTTAAATCCGAGGACGATAATGAATTAGCGTCGCGCCTTCGACTTGATTGCGCTGGTTTATGAATGACAATTAAGAATTCTAATCCGGAATTTTCTTTGATCCCAAGTTTCGTTGAGAGCTGGAGATTTTTTAATTGCGGCGGAAAGAAAAATAAATTATTGAAGTTAGTGGCATTAAAACTTTTGACTTTTACAGAAAATTTTAATTCATTAGAAAGAATTAATCTTTCCGCATAAAAAGTATGCGTCAACCCATCTCCGTTACAAGTTTTTTGTGGAATTAAAGAAATGCGGCATGTTTTATTCATTCGGATTTTAATTCTGTCACTGATGAATCTGTTCAATTTTTTTCACTAAACAAACTTTTCTTCTGGATACCGTATAATCCATGATTACGTCTTTGACAAAGATGTATTATAATCCCTTATTTCGTTTGCATTTTTTAATGAAATACCTTTATTATTGTGACATTTATATTTTAAGCCTCTTATCTTTCCTCCGAGTCTTATTATTTATTATTTCTTTATGTAACTTAAGGCTTAACCGACATACATCTTCGCATTGGGAAATACTTTAATTATTCAGGCGATTTCAAAATGTACTCGCTGTCACTTCTGGAAAATTTTACCCAACCGAGAGGAGTCTGCTGAAAAATATAATAACGACTGACACACTTTCAGAGTCACAGCAATCGCAATATTTCCTGCATTAAATTCCGCTCGCCTTACAACGAAATTTTCGCTGTTATCTGAGCAATAAAGGATCTTTTAACAGAATTAAGTTACGCTGTAAGTTTTTATGAGCGAAGGAATTGACTAACTAATTTTCAGAATTGACGTCATTGCTCCACACACAACCTTACTCTAAAAGTGGAAAGAGCAACATTTATCTGCAAGAACATAAATTGCACGTTGTGGTGAGGTAGGTATGCTATTTTTTCAATTACGTGAAACAAAAAATTTAACATTTTGGTGGAGTTTCCATTTGCTTTGTGCAGAAATGGTTGGCTAAATTGGGAAGTATTGGAAGTAGTACAAGTTATAACTAATCGTATTAAAAGAAATTTATGTCTACAAGAAAATGAACGAGTGACCGTAAAACAGCAGTTGGATGCAGGCTGAAGTAATAAATTACACAGGCAACGTTCGCTTTTATTAACAAAGAACTTACAGCAGTAAAACTTTAATTGATAAAATTAACATAAGCATGTTGTGAAAATTTCGCTTTAAAGACACAAAATTTCAGGCGTTTTGGAGCAAACAAGCACACAATTGGATTCAACCACAATAATTACATTTTTATGTAAGCAATACTTAAATTTCAGCAATTTAAGGAGTATTTATGCAAGGTACTTACATGTTTAAAATAAAATAAAACCAATAATTAAATCAGCTTCCATTTTAATGCTCCACTTTCGCCACTTGAGCTGATTATTTTTATGCCCTTTATTTCAATCTGTAACTAACATTTACAATAACGTAACCAAAGCCATGATAATGAATATGAATTCCGAATTAAATCAATTTAAAAAGGCTACGAACCGAGAACAAGCGAATAAAATCAGATTACGAAAGAGTTAAATTATTCACCCTTAATTTAAACACGGAATATATAAACGTGTTTTTCTTTGTTTTACATGTTAAGTCAATTTAAAACAGCCGTAAATGCTGGTAAGGTCCAACTGGCACTTTCGTCCTATTTATTGCTTCGCAATAAACATCTTAAATTATTTACAGGTGAAGTGTTTGACAGGGTAAAGGTCAAACCGGCGCAAAAATAATTAAAAATAAAGCGTCTGTCAATAGTCTTGTTTGTTTCACTTTGCCGATAATAAAAGTTGTTTATGTACTTCGAGAACCGGAAAGTCCTCCTAGAATGAGTACCGTGGCGCATTAACGCAAGCGATGACCACTTGGGACGATTTGTTTATGATAACGATCTTTTAAAATAGGTACAAGTTTGTTTCACATATTATTACTCATGTCTCTGAAAAGCGGTGCTAACAAATGTATTCGTTTTGTTAGATTATGTTGACGTTTAGAGCTTTAATCCTTTATGGCGAAATACGACCCACATATAATATCTTGAATCTTAATCTTTACACGTTAGTCAGTTACGCACAGATGGATTGAATTTCAATTGTAGATGGCCAAGTTTATTGAGTCGTTCGGTCCTATTTTACATTTAATTGGAGCCAGTAAAATGTGTGAATTTATGTCATCCACTTCGAAGTTTATTCCCTTCCGATCAAAGAATTACATTGTCCAAATAAGACTGAATTAAAAATGGATTTAATTAATTTGGTGACTGGAAGTAATAATGCATAGAATTGGGTTTTTGGGAAACAGTAAATTCGACCCTCGCGTGGAATGGGCGCTAAATGACGTCCAATGTTAACACAGGCACATATTCGCCCCCCACCCGAATATCGGCGGGAATGCCAATATTCCGTCACATTGTTTCAGCGCAAGTCAATCAACAATGAAGAGAATTATTCATGTGACCGTCAGATGCGAGTCACCGGGGCTTTAAAAAATCCGAAAACCGATTAAATTTAAATTGTGTAATCAGATTAAAGGAATTCTAACAGCGCAATGTGCACAACAGTTTATCTCGGGCATTATTTATGTTACCTGCGGATGTTACATCACGGCATTGTAAAACACACCCACACAAGTTAATATTTTACATAAGCCGGTCAGAGAGGTTCAGCCAATTAGCCTCATCAAGGGACTGTCTAAGATCGGCACTCGACGTCTATTTATTGCCTTCAGATTGCTGCCGATTAAACGCCGTTCATTGTTTATTGCCTTGTACTCTGTGCTCTCCGTACTTTCACAAACGTGTTCATCAATCCTCTACTTATGTATGCTTATTGTTGCATTTCGAAATTCATTGCAACTAGTTCCAGTTTCAGCAAATCCAACGGAAGCCGTTGCAAACAGATCTTATCTAAACTACTTTGTTAAAATGTTTGAAAATTTTATGTAAAACAAGTAACACTTTAATGTTTAAATTACAACTTAATTTGGCTAAAGAAGATAAGAAAAAGTATGTACAGTAAAAGTCGTATATAGCGACGGCCAAGGGACCATCCAATTATGGTCGTTATATCCGAATGTTATTAAATCCGATGTGTGATGAAATAATTAAATTTAAGAAAAGTAATGTTTATGAAAGGCATATTTTTAATAATGAAAATGATTTCAATATTACAAAAGTTTAGTTTTTCTTAAGGTAATATGTAATTTTTGTTTGGACTAGATATTTTTGTTGAAAATAGTCTTTCTATTATTTTTTTTCGACCATAGAAATATCTGCAACCAAATCTTCTTCACTTTGGGCAAATAAAGCAAAAATTTTCAAAATATTAATAGCTTCTAATGCCTAACAAATTTGCTCTAAGATTGACAGAGATAGAAAACTATAAATCGAAAAAATGGTCGTAACTCCGTTAATACTGGAGCAACTCAATTGATTCTTGTTCCATTGTTTCCGGCAGGAAAAGTTATCCTAGAGGAAAAAAAAGAAAAAAAGAAAAAAAAGAGAGAGAAAGAGAGAGAGAAAAAAACCAAACCAAGGAAAAAACTTTTTTTTCTTTCTTGCTTAGTTTTGTACTCCTTTTTTGTGAACCGTACTCCTTTTAAAACGAGTACTCCAAAAGTACTCCTTTGCATTCTTTTGTACTCCTTTGTACTTCTAAAAATACAAAAACTTGGCATTTAACTTTAACCTTTAACCTTTAAAAAAAGCTTCCATTTATTGTAGAAAACAAAGGAAATGATGATTCTATGGTTAAATGTACAATCTGCAAAGCAGAATTGTCTATTGCGATTGGTGGACGAAGTGCAATAACAAAGCACATTGATACTAATAAACATAAAACATCTCTTGATGCAGCGGCTTCAACGTCTAAACTAAATACATTTTTTAAAACTGATAGTTTTGGACTAAATGAAGATTGAAATAAAAAGTATGTCAAAGAATAATAATCACTTCTATTCTTGGTTGATGAAGTTTTCCATTTTCTTGTTTTCAAATGATTACAACAAGGGTTGACTCTTAAGAGTCGGTTTGCCTAGGTGAAATCATGCAACTTCTAAGATTCAACCCTTGTTGTAATCATTTGAAAACAAGAAAATGGAAAAACTTTTTACCTGAGCAAACTTTATAAAAATGTGCACTGCAATTTGCATGGTTTTACCTAGGAAAACCGACTTTTAAGATTCAATTCTTGTTGTAATCATTTGAAAACAAGAAAATGGAAAAAAAAGTACTTTATGAAAATGTGGATCCTAACATAAGTCGAAAAAAAAATTGACCTGAGCACACTTTATGACAATGTCCACTGCAATTTGCATGGTTTTACCTAGGAAAACCGACTTTTATGATTTTGATTACAACAAAGGTTGACTCTTAAGAGTCGGTTTGCCTAGGTAAAAGCATGCAACTTGCAGTGTGTTTGTTTTAACGTGTTTATACATATAATTTTTGAACTAATTAATTTTGAAATTATTTAAAAAACATATAATGGAGAAGACTCAGTGTTTTTATTCAAACCTAATCTCCATATCCAATGAAAATTCATTTGTACTCCTTTTATATAAAAAATAGTTGGTCACCTTAGTTAACAGCATCCAACAAACTAGCTTTATACTCTTGGTTTACCTCAAAGCCTTTTAAAATTTTCATCAAGTGCAGCTTTCTATAATGTGACTTTCAGATTTAATCTATGGAAAACTAGAGAAAATTGTTTCAGGTATCGTGCACATTTCGGTGGCCGCAACTGTACTTCCACCTTAACAACTGTTTGCCTTGTATTCATTCACCACACACAAACAAATTCATATGAAAGACTGAATATAATTTGAACTAAATAATGAATATTGAACAATACACGTGCAAATATTCTTCCCTTTGCCAAGCCGTATTTTGAAGTTACACAAAAGATAGAAGCAGTAACTTATTTACTAACCGTTTACTTCAACTTGCTTATTAAACAAAGAAATGAAAATGTTCCATGGGGCGCAGTTTAGTGCTCGGAAGCCGCTTTTATATCTACCCGGCTTCCCCATATATTTACTAAATTAGCAATTAAGAAGGGAACAACTAATTTCTAAATACGCAACCGAGTGAAATAAGACAGCGAGGAAACAGACAACAGCTTTGTTTGCAATGTGTGTTTTATTATGGAATGTTAAATTACATCTACACTGATGAAAACTGCTCTCTCTGCCACGTCACACTTCGTTTGCTCTCATCTCGGTATTTACTTAGCGTATTGTTATTAATTCCTGACGCAAACCGGGCAAATTAAAGCGAAAGGTCGTTTTAAAGTGCTTTCCCGTTGATAGGAATTCCGATGAAGGAAAAAATTGTCTTATTGGGAAACGGCGCGGCGACGAAACTTTCCGCAAAAAGAGCAGCCGACCACGAAAGAGCCGAATTCCTTTCTTTAATGAATTGGCATTTTCTCGCCATTCACACTGGAGGGTTTCACTGTTTTAGCGGTGCCCTATAATTTAACAGATATAGCTCGTAATACCGAGAGTGCTTTGCCGCATTTTCTCCGATGATTCGGCGTTTCACACGAGCTCTTTCAAAAACATATGTCGCCATTGAGATATTGCGCCCCGATATGAAGAAGTTATAACGAGCGATATTAAACCTTTTCTCCGGCGGATTTAGCGTTTCGATTTTTATCGGCCCATAATGGGACTGTGTTTTAAGGGCATCATTTGTATGAAAAATAGTCGAAGAAGGGGATTCTTACATTTTGGAGCTGACCCGATTTTTAATTTTAGTTTTAATTTGTCTATATTTTACTCCGCGTATGGTAATTTTTATGCGAAATAAAGTTGAATAGGTAACCGATTTGTTACTCATATTGATTTAGCTACGAAAAGTACTACATTTGTAGTGACCAACTATAACTATCTAAGGCTGAGTTTTTATGGTTTATGTTTACTGATTAGCAACTGCAATAATATAAACGAACACAGAGCCCATACAATAATTTATTTACTTAATCAAAACATATTTATACCTTCATAAAATATTTTAATAAAAACAATTATTTCGACAATTCTTAATTTCTACAAATTGTCTATTTATCCATCAAAAGATTAGAAATAATTAACAATCTTGTTGCAGGGATCAAAGGTAAAATAAATAAATATCTAAAATACTGTGGTAAATAATATCAAGAGAAAATGATTATCAGTATAATTATTGCAAGGGATTACAATTTTTATAGTCTCACTTTTGACCTAACCTTTCAAAATCATGGCAAAAAAATAAAAGTTGCTATTTCAAAAAAAAAAAAAAAACAATACACCTATCTCCCAATTTACGGAAGATTGGTTCCTCAGAAAACCGTGTAAAACGGAATTTTAGATTTTTATAGGCAAAACCGTGTAAATCGAAAACAACTTAAAATGTGCATAATTCACTCATTTATTTAACGTAATTTTGTTTAATAAGATATTTTGAAAAATTAAAATAACAGTTCATTCATAAAATAACAAATATACAGTGCGAACGAAGTCAAATGGAATAAAAAATCCCGTTTGCGACATGATATCCTGCAAAGTACCTAGACGTCAAATTTTTGGAAGTTGAAGGAAGAGGCTGCAAGATCTCTGAATCAGATGTAATCGCCAACTCATTTTCAGGGTCGCTGCTTTTAATGAAAATTATGAAGTATTATTCTGCGCTTTTTGTTTCAAAAATCTGCAATTTTACAAAATCTGTAATTTTACTACTATAAAACGCAGTTCTACATATTAGGCATATTCAAGTACAGAGGAATTTTCAAATATTTGTTGTTTAACATGCTTTTATTGTGTCTTACCTCCTCTTCGCCAATAATCTCTTACTTTTCCTATGATCAGATAAACTCAATTTTCGTTTATTTCCCATTTTTCTAACACTCAATGCACAATAAGTAAATCACTACAATTCAGCCAGCGTCAGGACTTTCAACAAATACTAATATGTACTAATAAATAAACGTAAAACACAACCCCGTCTTAAATAAATATTTTTGGTTTATACAACTTCAAAACAAATTTATTGGTCTTAAAAATGTGAGACTTTAATATTAAAAACACTCTTTTTATTACGACTGACTGCAAAAGATTAAAACTATGCACAAATTTGGACCAGTATAAGACTTTTGCTAAACATTCAAATTCTCTGAAAGCGATAAGGAAAAAATAAATACTCGATAACCAACACGGTCGATTCGCAAGACAGAATCACGCTTTACAAGAAAGTTTTGCCTAGAAATTATGGCAGTTATAGGGAACCAAAAAATTTCAAATTTTAGCAACGTATTATGGGCATGTTGAAGAAAGGTTCGTTCGAAATCCTGTCTTTAAATTAAAAAAATTAAAGTCAGAATAGCGTCATAAAGTAGAGCAAATAATTTCGCGATTTTCTGATTTTTTTAAGAAAGACCCAAGGGCGTGCAGAAAATTCTGAATGTCATCTACCCTCAAACTAAATTAGTTTTATCATAATCTATTTTTTTTAGAAAAATTTATTTGTTATTTAAGCCATATTTTTCAGCAAAGAACCGTTCAATTAATGCTTCATTTCTCTCTGCGAGAATCGCCTTAATCACCCCACACATGCGCTAAAATTAACGATAAGATACTTGTTTGCTTCACGCGATCTTGGCCAAGACGAACAAAAATTTTTTTTGAATAAATGAGGTGATGTCAAATCGAGTTTCTTCGGTAATTAGCCACTAATGAGGTTGTAGGGGCATGTAAAGCCACAATAAAAAATGCTGAAACGTGTTAGCACATCAATATTGTTTATAACGCCATTAACGTGACGAAATATTTAATTGGTGGGACTTTGTTCTTTATCGAAATTCCCCTCGGGATTTTTCATTTCGATTGCGACTGAAATTGGGAAACAATCTGGCTTTTAGGCGACGTTAAAATCGTTACACACTAAATATACTTCTTTTTTGTTCCCTTTAACGTGTAACCAGCAACATTAAGACGCAATCATTAGGCGATGACTGCATCAAAAGAAATACCTTTTAGTGTCATTATTTCTGCTCTTTTATTTGTGTTCCTTGGACCATTACCTGCGATGCCTGCGTCAATTAAAAAAATATTACCATTAAAATGATTGCTCCATTATTCTAGCTTAATGACCACCACGATGTGATGTTTCTGTACAGTTGTCAACTCACATTTTGAATGCTCATTCAGTTTGGACCTTCATCGGAATGACTTACTTTTCGGGAATTAATTTTTATTTGAGGCAAATTTAAATTGTAGTCTTATTAAATCTTCAGATACAGGCAATTCTCGTTATAAATTTTGGGGTCAAATGAAAAATTCAAAATTATCAGTGAATTTTCATGATATAATATTTTTTTACTATTACAGTAAAACTCCTCTATAACGAATCTCGATTATAACGAAAAATCAGTCGTTTTGTATACTACTTGTAGATTTCCCTCTTTATAGTGAGTACGATTCCCATATTGAGTATAACGAGATTTTGTTCCGTCCCAAATCGGTAATAGCGAGAAATTCCGAGAAATTTCGAACATAGATCGGATATTACGAGAGTTCCAGGAAGAAATAAAGACACGTGTAGGTCTCGACAACTAGAATTTTATCGGAAATGTATTTTGCCTGCTAACTGTGGCGTCTGCATATAGTTTTTCAATCTTTGACAACTTGTCAAGCAAAGAACACTTCGTGTAATATCCTGTACCATTATGTCATCCTCTAAAACAAGAACATCATTTTCTATCAAGGAAAAAATATCAATAATTAAAGAGTTTGAAAGTGGATAAACGGAAGTTGTAATCTGTAAAGAAAGACATTTGGCGAATTCAACATTGGCAACAATTTTGAAAAGCAGGGACAAGATTATGAGTGCAACTAGTGAATGATAATAATGATGAATGATAAAATGATTGAAGAAATCTGCGATGAAAATAAAAATAGCAGCGAGTTATAGAGGGGTTCTACTGTATATTATTTGGAGAGTTTTTGCAGGGTATTGGAACTGTGTTATAATATAATATTCTTTGTATTAAAAATAGTTTGATAATTTTATGGTATGCCTAAAGAATATCTCATAAAGAAAACCATCCACCCGGACCTGTTGCATGTGTAAATTTAAATAACCACTTTATTTAAACAGTACCTCAGAAACATTGGATAATAAATATTTAAAAACTGTCTTTTTTGTGTAACTGGTTAACCATATGCTGCAGTCAGGTAATACCGTGATGGTGAGATCCTTTTATATTTTTTGTCCATTATCACAATGATCTAAAAAAAGAAAACAATATTATTTTTAATGTTTCCACCAGATTCCATCTTTGACTAGTAACAGGGTATAATTAACTAAGCCCATTTTAATTAAACACACAGTAATTGAACTAAATTAAATCAAATGTTTTAATTATAATACTTTTATATCTATAATTACTACATATAAATTTTATTTAATTTAAACCGTTCCGCTATATCAAACTAAATGGTGCGTACAGATAACCGTATTTTATTAAAAATATATTCCAAACCATAATTACAGGAAAAATGTAAATATAATATGTAAATCCAACAATTTAATGTAGCTAAACTCGATAAACATTTCCGCACAAGCCTCACATGGGTTAATCGAGGAAAATATATTTATTGTTTCATTCAACCGCAAATTTCGCAGTCGAGATGACCAAACGTCCAGCATCGCTAATGTGCGTGTGGTACAACCATTTAATTCGAAATTAGTTTTTATTTATTGCCCGCTCTTCATTCGGCGGTATGTTTTATATTTAAATGAGCGGACGTTATTATTTTTCCGTTTGATGGTCCGTTTCGCGCGCGCGCGTTTCGCTCTCGTGCGAAAGGAAGATGGGAAAAAATCGTGGCGTTAATTTGGAAACTGGACATTTAAAAGCAACAAATAGGTGTATGGTTATTAAAGAGCATAAAATTTTAAGTTATTGCAAATTAAAAAGGTTCCTCTTAAATATTTATTTAGGAATTGTTCAAAATTTTAGTAATTTAAGTTATGAATGTCTTAAAATTTTACGACGCCAGTTAGTTTTGGTTTTTAAATTAGTAACAATTTTATTGTGGGTAATTACTAAGTTTATTGGCCGATTCCGTTTGGGAGAAAGTACCAAATGGACAATTAAAAATAGACATAATTTACTGTCGATAATTTTTTTTTTGTTGGATCGGTTTAGAAACTTTCCCTCCCCAAAAACTTCATTAACATTTTTATCATTATCATAGTCGTTAGTGGTATTTTATTACGGCGAGATGTAATAATGGAACAAAAATTTCCATTTTTCGTTTTGATGTCTGAAGAAATAAAATCTTGATTTGGTGTTATTATTTTATATAAAAATACTTTAGTCTTTTATATTTTGTGGTTCGTTTTGGTAATAACAATGTCCTGTTGTGGATTGTAATTTTGAACAAACCACAAAGAGGGTTGTAGCCTCTAAGTTCTCATACAATTTTTGTTTGCTTAATGTAAATAGTAATGATGCAACCCATTCGAATTAAAGTATTGTGGAAATTGGGTCTTGCAGCTGCTGCTGTGGTCTCAGTTTAATAGATTTTGTATTTGAACCAAATGCTCGCACTTTTGCATACGTTTTTGCCAATTTTATTTTACATTTCCTGTGTTTATTACTTTAGATGTACAAAGTTTTTTTAAAAGTGTGGCTTTTATGGCTTGGAATATCAAGTTTGTCATTCGCAATTTATTGCTTCACCCGAAAACTTCTTTTTAATAAAGTTTATTGACAAACTTTGTTGAAGGCATTGACTTTGTAAATAGATAAAATAACTGAAAGATGAAATTATAGATTTTACTTACAATTTTGAATTTAAAATCGTTAACAATTTATTTTGAACTTCTGGCAATGAATAATAACTAATAACTATACTATTTTTACAATTTTATAATTTACCAACCCTTTCGAATGATGGCTTAAAGTTGGCACTTAAATGCCTTTTATCAGAAAACGAATGTTGAAAAAAAATATGTAGAGTGGAGGCGCCACTTCTGGCCACTTTAAGCAAATTTACAATTGAAAAAAAAAAACAAATGACTGAAAATAACCGTAAATTACATTACTGTAATTATATCTTGAACTGAGTCTTTATATTTATTAGTTATGCTCAGATTTTAAGCTGAACTGCTAAAAATATTGCTAATTTCAGTATTTCATAAATCACTAATTAATAAATTATTATTATTGTACAGTGTTAAATAAAATCATTGCAGATGTGAGGGCCAAAAAATTGTTTTTACTAATAAAGTGGCTAAAAGTGTTGCAGTGACTGAAAGTGGTGTCTCTACCCTACTTATATTTACTGTGTAATCTATTGAGTGAGACTCCCATATTGAAATGAGACGGTGGCTTCTCGGAGTTCATGAACAGGAAAGTAATTGCTAATTACGCACTAAATGGGCTATGTAATAAATCTACTAACATAACTATTTCATGCTTGTACACAGCTGCAATAAACAGGGAAATTTACATTATAAATTTTATGCAGCTCATTTTCATTACTAGAACATATTTTACTGTTCCTGGAAAAATAAAGCCGGTTTGCTGATTACGATTAATTACCGCATTCGCTGCCCACTTAAGACGTAGAGAAATCCAGTTATGAGCTAAAAAAAGCAACGCGCAGATAGAAGCTGGAAATTAATTGAAATAAATGGATCTCATCATGTCGCAAATATTTTTATCCAAAAAGTAATTAAAGCAAAATTTAATATTAGAACGGAAAATGTATTACCTATCAAATTATACGTTGGAGTGGCATCGGATTTAATTTATATTAAATATATCCGAAATTAGATTATAAAATTGCGCCGCCTTATCTCGCGCGGGCATCGTTTATCAAAATCACGCAGCGCGAAATTGCGCCCCCCTAGCTTTATCTAATTTACTTACAGAATTTTTTTTTATAATGAACCCCGAAGTGATATTACCCAATTTTGTTAGCCCTGTGTTAAGTTATTTTTACTTAAATGTTTCCACAAATGTGCCGCGAATATCGTTTGTGTTTTGATTTCTCCTGGGAAATTATGGCGTTGAGTTGCTGGAGAGGGTGGCGACGCTCGCCCCAAAAATTACATTTATTTTCGATCTAAGATTCCTGCAAAGCCGTAACAAGCCAATAACATCTCTCATTAACATTTTTCGGCCGTTAACATTAAAATGTAGGTCGGAGGTAAATGAGCACGAAGAGCTGAATCCGCAAGTGTAATTAAATGCATCTGTTTACTTTTTCATTTGGAGAAGCTTAAAAAGTGAATTGAAATTCCCTTTTGTTAAACTATAAATTAACCGCTGGTCTGAATGCCTTTCATGTTGTAGCAGAACATTAATAAGTTTCTCGTTATAAAGCTTCACTGAGAAAAAAAAAATTCTTATAGGTAAGAAAATTCGGGCTTAAATTTAAAATTGCACGTTCTTAATTTTGGCCCAAGAATTGGTCATTCTTAAGTTTCAAGAATGTTGTTTCTTGTTGTCAAATTTAAGAGTGGGTCATGTTTGATTTCAAAAAGTTCTATTTAATTACTTAACAATATTCTTAATTAATGTGTTTTCTTATTTAAGAAATGAAGATGGCCTTCTTATTATACTTATTAAATAAGCACTTGTAAATACAATTTTTTTTTCTAATTTTTATGAATTGTAGAGTGGAATACTTGAATTGAAGGAATTTTAGAATATAAAGTTATTTCTCATTCATATTTTTATAAAAAGGTGAAAATTTAACATCACTTCACATCCTGTTTAAAAATACATTTTCAGTTTAAGAACCACATTATCATTTGGTAACAGATGTACGTATATGAAATGGAAGTTCGTCGAAGTCATTAGCCTTCTCAATGAATTTTGGCCGCCACACAAATAAATTGTTTTTCTCTCAAGAAATAATTGGCCAAAATTTACATCAATCTAAAAACAAAGAAACAAAATGCTTACATTGTACTATGGATATATTATTATAAAAATTTACCAATATAGAGCAGTTTGAATGCTTCAATAATGACCATTCCACTTTATGCAGATTTCCTTTCCGCAAATCCGCGTACTTCAGTTACGCTTGTGTTTTGTGGAATTCTCACAAAAAACTCTACATCCGCTAAAACGTAAAATTTGTTATAAGATAGATAAATAACACTAAATGTATAAAAGAAAATCAAAATTATTTCTTTACCTTCATCGTTACTATTAATTCTGTTATAGAAGCAACTGGTTTGCACGTCCCTTTCTTTTTATCTCTTCTTACTTTTCGTTCCGACGGAAATAAACTAGAAAACAATTTGTTTAATAGCTGTTACATTGAAAAAACTTGTAGAACTTTTACAAAATTAATTCGGTAAACTAAAAGTGTGGGAAAAATTATAATTACAACAAATTTACTTACATGCGAATTTATCACACACAGAATCAGAAAATCCCCATAATTTCAGTACCATTTTTAGAAATGGTCTTTGAAACTGATCATTTTGTTGATCGACAATTATTAATATAGCATTGAATTAACATCTTCATCTCGGCACATTAAACCACTTGTAATATTTCCCATTTCTTCACAATTAAACATTCTCTAATTATGTAAGGTACTAAAAATTCATTTTACAATAAAAATACAGAAAATGTACACCGTAATGTGTATTTTCTTACTGCAAGTCGAGTTTGGTGTAACGTTTGTCAACTAAATTTGTAAGAAATTCTAAAATAATTTATCTATTGGCAGTAAACAACCCTTTGCAGAAGGTCATAAAGCAATTTACAACATTCCGTACAATTGTATCCGCCCATCTGAACCCAGTGCAAGGCTTGTAAACAATTGTATTATAGAACCCTTGGACCTAACGTTCATCTCGAAGAGTGAGATCACCACAAATTGAAAATCCCTATGCTTAATTCAAAACGGTGATTTGCTTGATTTAATATTGTTCGTGCTAATATCAAGCAGAATCGTGCTATTTCATGTAAAAGTGGGTTTTTAAAAAATTCTTAGGTAGCATTTTTTCAGTGTTGTTCTGTGGGAAACGGCAAAAACTTGTCAATGCAATTTTTTTTGAACAAATATAACATCGAATTTTGTCAAATTTCTGTAGTAAGGATGTTTCAAAACAGGAAGTTCAAAATATGGCTTCTGAGAAGCGGCAAAAATTACTTAACTTAAGAAACCATTGGCAAAAAAATTATAACGTTTTTTACATTCCAAAAAGCAGATAAAAACGTGTAAAGTTATTCGTCTAAATTCTAGGCTACCGAAGCTTTTATTAATTAGTATAACGGACAGTCTTCCGCGCAACGTGAAATTAACCCGAACGCAATATTGGCCATAATAACTTCCTGTTGGTAAAATCTCGGTGCCGTTTCTACACATTAACTTTAAATTTTTAATACAAACAAGTTAAGGATCCAATTTAAAGCCGTATAATTTAGGGACATTTTATCTTTCTGACCACCGGTTAAGTCGTCAACCAAATTCCGCCGGTATTCAATTTCATAAGTGTCAGCTCTTTTAGGTATTACATGATACATATTAAGCCCCCGGTAGATTCACAGAAAAAGTTAAATGCAGATCACCGGTTCGACGAACCGCGAACCGGATTCATCTCCCGGAGCGGTCTACTATCGGAGCTTCTGTGGTCGCAGCCTAAATGAAATTAAAATAAAACAAACCGTACGAGACGTATGAGAAGTATAATTAATTATTTGATTCGATGATTAGTAAAGCATTTCGCCCCGGGGTCACGTCACTTTGACTGAAAGCCACGCCTAAAATGTATATTTTTTTAATGTGTATAATCGAATATTTAAAAGTGCATTGCGATAGCGAAAAGCAATCACTCAAACGCTGACATTTTTTATTGAGTGATTATGTAACGGTAGCGGGTTTCTTGTCCGCCAGCGGAGATCTTCGCTAAATAGATACCGAGAGAAAAAATCGCAAATGAAATAAAAGTCTCCGAATTAAAATCACTTAAAAGCTGCTCGCCGATTTTGAAATAACACTTATCGCGTTTGATTGATTTGAAGAGCGGCAAAATGGTGCGACTGCAAACGGCAAAAAATAATTTATACATGATTCAATATAATGAATGCTGTTTGCGAATTTACTGTATTTCTGCTTATGTACATACTACTGGTACTAAAGTGCCTCGAGGGTTGCGCAAAAAACTGTTTATTTGCTACATACCTCACAGCTTGCGATTTAAAGTTGAGCTGATGTAGGTAGAGCAGGAATTATAGCCACTTTCTTGGCAATTATAGCCACTTTCTTGGCAATTAAATGGCCTTTTCAAAAAGTTTTTACCGAAGCAACAAAAAAATCAGTCGCTTGCCTTTCATTCCTTATCTTATTGAAATGAGCAAAACATTCGATTTCTATATTTCCACATAAGTGCATTTTTTAAACTAAATATGCTGGAATTATTTCTTCAATTATCTCCATCTGTGTGGCTTATAACAATCTCTCTTTTAATAAGACATTAAGTTTTGTTAGTGTCGTCCAAAGATCCTATGAATTTTTAAACATTTCCAAGTTTTGTTTTTCTTTCTTTTCAACAAAAGTATTCTTAAAACTTGAAAATGTAAGTGGTCAGAAAAATTGATTCTGGGTCAGAAAAGTCACATTCTAAGTCAGAAAAAGCAGATTATGAGTCATATAAATCAGATTCTAAGTTAGAAAAATCGATTCTCGGCCAGAAAAATCACATCCTGAGCCAGAAAAAGGAGATTCGGAGTCAGAAAAATCGATTCTGGGTCAGAAAAGTCACATTCTAAGTCAGAAAAAGCAGATTATGAGTCATATAAATCAGATTCTGAGTTAGAAAAATCGATTCTCGGCCAGAAAAATTACATTCTGAGTCAGAAAAAGGAGATTCGGAGTCAGAAAAATCGATTCTCGGCCAAAAAATCGCAATCTGAGTCAGAAAAAGCGTATTCTGAGTCAGAAAAATCAGATTCTCAGTCAGAAAAATCGATTCTCAGTCATAAAAGTCACATTCTGAGTCAGAAAAATCGATTCTGGGTCAGAAAAGTCACATTCTGAGTCAGAAAAAGCAAATTCTCAGTCAGAAAAATCGATTATCAGTCATAAAGTCACATTCTGAGTCAGAAAAATCGATTCTGGGTCAGAAAAGTCACATCTAAGTCAGAAAAAGCAGATTATGAGTCAGGAAAGTTAATTCTCGGTCAGAAAAATCACATTCTGACTTTGAAAAAGGAGATTCTGTAACAGAAAAATCGATTCTGGCTCCGAAAAATCACATTCTGAGTCATACAAATCAGATTCTGAGTGAGAAAAATTGATTCTCGGCCAGAAAAATTAGATTCTGAGTCAGAAAAAGCAGATTCTCAGTCAGAAAATTCGATTCTCGATCAGACAAGTCACATTCTGAGTCAGAAAAATCGATTCTGGGTCAGAAAAGTCACATCTAAGTCAGAAAAAGCAGATTATGAGTCAGGAAAGTTAATTCTCGGTCAGAAAAATCACATTCTGACTTTGAAAAAGGAGATTCTGTAACAGAAAAATCGATTCTGGCTCCGAAAAATCACATTCTGAGTCATACAAATCAGATTCTGAGTGAGAAAAATTGATTCTCGGCCAGAAAAATCACATTCTGACTCAGAAAAAGGAGATTCTGAGTCAGAAAAGTCGATTCTCGGCCAGAAAAATTAGATTCTGAGTCAGAAAAAGCAGATTCTCAGTCATACAAATCAGTGGTTTGACTTTCATTCCTTATCTTATTGAAATGAACACAACATTCGATTTCTATAATTCCACATAAGTGTATTTTTTAAACTAAATATGCTGCAATTATTTTCCTAATGCTATCCAACTGTGTGATGAATGTAAGGTGTCAAATTGGATTATAACAATCTATTTTAATAAGGCATTAAGTTTTGTTAGTGTCGTCCAAAGTACCTCAGAATTTTTAAACATTTCCAAGTTTTCTTTTTGTTTCTTTTCAACAAAAGTATTCTTAAAAATTGAAAATGTAAGTGGTTGGATACCTTGAACGAATAAATAATTGACTGAGCAGGTAACTTCAAAATATGAAATAGAAATTTATAATGTAATATAAAAACCTACGATTTGGACCCAATTCGTTCCAAAATTTGATTTGATGGATTGATGAGGTGAAAAATAATATTAGTTCCAACAACTCAATTATTACTGGAATAACAAGAAAACTGTAAAGTACAAAGTTGCCAAACTTCGTGACCAAAGTTTATCTTCGAAATTAATTAAACATTTCGTCTGGCGTGGTAGTTCAACAAAAAGCAATGTGGATATTACTCAAATAGTTGTGTGTTTGCTTTAATAATTTGCAGAAAAAGTTGTCAAATTCGTAAATAAATAAATATTGATAAAAATTCTAATGTTATGTGCACGCAAAGGAAACTTACCGCTTAAATTAAATAAAATTCGCAACCAGATCTCGACGGGGGGTTGCGAATTTTTCCCCGAGTTATTTATGTTTACATGCCGTCAATATCTAAAAATCAATATAAAAATAAATTGAAAGGAATCCACCTCCAATAATTCAAGCGAACTCATGTTTACTACACAATCGCATGTAAGTAGGCAATTCACTCGATTATAAAATATGATGAGTCCGCTCGCTCGACATCCAGAGATGCAGATCTCTTTTGATAAACTCAACAAAAAAATTGTATTAAAACTTACACAGATATTTACATAGCTTTAACATTAGATCAAAGTACAATAAATAACAACAAACTGAGACGGAACAATTGTTTGTGGCCGCTCGCAGGAAAAGGACGGCATTATTGGTATTTGTGATATAACGTATGAGTTATTCTTTGCCGCCTGTTGAGATCTCTTAACGATGTAAAGGCACGTAGGTAGTCACGTGATACTGTTCGATTCTTGTACCAAAGACGGGGACAAAGGGCCTGTCGCGCTTTATGGAATGTTATGTCTTATTTAAAATGATTTACCAACTATTTATTTTTTGTCGCAATTTATCGAGTACAGTAACGCCCCGAGGTTACAGCAAACGTATTTTATGCCTTGACTTTATTATAACACTTGTAAAATGTAGAACCCTACTGAACAATACAAAATGCGAGTGATCGAAACGACGGAAGCAATGAATAATGAAGTATATAAACCTTTTGAAACTAAAAGTTGAGGTTACAACACACGTCCGTGCAAGCTCGTTGATTACATCGTGGGTAAGGGTTGTAGGACGAGGGAGAACCACAAATCGCGTAAGTTGGGGAATCACTGTATATGAAATCAAGTTCAAAATTGTTTAAACGTTGCAAAAATGGTCATTAAGTAACTGGCGCCTCACAGGTGCTATAAAAATAATATATTAGCACTTTCCTATCTTGATTTATGAAAAATTTAATCTTAAAAACTCCCCTTGCAAATCTGTAATCATTAATGTACGTCAAAAAACAATATCTGGTGTCTTGTCTTTTTATTTTCAGTTCGACTGGAATATCGATTAAAGTTTTTTTGCTGATGCTCCTATCGAAGAGCCGATCGGTGGACTGAAATTATTCCATCAACAACAATTTTCCTGTCTCCAAACTTTTTAACAATTTGCAGCTCAAGTTAAAAACGAACACTTTACTGTTTTAGAAAAGGCAACACATTTTCATCCCAAAAATCACCAAATTTCATTGTTTAGAAACAGTTTAAAGTGCTATTAATGTTACTGTAATGGCAAATTCTGAAAAATCGTCTTGGGAATGCAATATGTGCTGCCTATTCTGAATTTGCAAGGCGTTCGTTTTTAAATTGAACACTATTACCCACTCGATCACGACAGACGACTATCGCCGCACGACGGTTGTTTAAGGAGTCAAGGCGATGGAAAACATTTTAATTTATTATTAATCCGTCACCTTTAAACGAAAAAGGCGGACGAATAAACATCGTTCCACATAAACTGTGTTTTATTCGTATAATAGTGTGTTCGTTTGTAACATTTGGCGTACAACGTGAGGCTAGGACTCGAGGTGAGTCCACGAATCCACCCCCTTTCATCCTGCGAGATGACAGCCCCAAGGCGCGGTACGAGGGCGTACCCGAACATTAACGTCGCCGATGGGCAACAAGACCTGCTGAGAGAGGCCCAAACCTCTCAGTGGCGCCCAGATCAACAACAGCTGATACAACATCATGACAAGACCATCCAGAATCTCCGTCTTCAACTGGAGGCATTAGAGACGCTCCAGCGTCGAACGTCGACTCTAAGATCGCCACTTCCCGTACCGTCCCGAACGAGTCCTTCAGCGTTACCAGGTCCGAGGTCACTTCCTCCACCGGTAGCCCCCAAGCTACCCAAGTTCGCCGGACGTGCAAAAGAGGATCCAGAAATCTTCATGAGTCGTCTGGAGCGTTACTTCAATGCGTGTGGAGTACATCCTGACGACCAGGAGGAGATCGCTGCCGAACAGCTGCAAGATGAGGCGAAGAAGTGGTACCGGGTGTACACAAACATGGGGTACACATTTCTTGACTTCAGTAAGAGGTTCCGCGAGCAATACTGCTCCCCGGTCGCTCGGGCTAAACTCGCGGAAACGCAACTTCTGCACGACGAACTGCGTCAAGAGAAACTGGCAAAGGAACGACTCCTGCGAGAGAAGGAAGCCGTCACGACGGAAAAATACGTCACGGAAAGCGCTCTGGCCGACGCGAGATTGGAATCCGAACTGAAGGACGAAAAATTGCTAATGCTGAGATGTAAATTGGACGAGCTCGTTGGGCAGGTGCAACTGTTGGAGCAGGCCAAGTTGAGGCTGGAAATGACTCTGGAGTCGCAGCGCAAAGAGTCCAAGAGGGAAACGCAGCAGCGAGACGAAGAACTGGAGGAAGTTCGACGCAACTCCCAGGAAAAAGTCAAAGCTCTCGAGGTTCAATTGGAAAATGAGCATGAAGAACGGACGCTACTCTTGCGGGAGAATCACGAGTTGGAGAGACGGTTGGCGGTGTTTGCAGAATCCAATCGAAATGAACGGGCCGGTGACGAAGCTTTGGTCCAGAGGCTCAAGCGAGACCTGGAGAGGACTAAAGTGTTGCTCCGGGACGCACAGGTTCAGCTTGAAAGACAGAAGGTCGACAATCCTAGCAAGATACTTATACGACAGTTGAGGAACCAGATCGAAGACCTGGAATGCTCTTGAGTCGTCGCCAACAAAGCGAAACAGAGCATCGACATCGAACTCGCAGAAACACAAGCTTCGCTCGAAGAGGCTCACAATGCGCGACGCGAGGTCGAGGACAAGGCAAACGGCTTGAGCCGGGAGCGCTCAGACTTGCAAGCGCAGCTGGAAGAAAACGAAGAAGAACTGGCGGAAGTTGTCAAGAAGTATAAGGCTGTCATTCAGCAGATGTCCTCGGATCAACTGATCTTGCAGGTACAAGCATCGCTGGTGTCCGAACTGGAAGGGGAACGAAATTCATTGAAGGACCAGTTGGTCGAGCTCACCACGAAGCTGGAAAGCGCCGAAAGCTTGGGAGACGCTTCCTCGAATCTGCTGGCCAAGCGAATGGAACTGAAAACCAAAGAATTGGAATCGAAGCTGGAACTTGAGCAGACGACCAGGTCCAGTTTGGAGGTCCAGATCGCCCGCCTGAAGGAGGCCGTCGACAAGCTGCAGAACGACCTTGCCGGTTCGAAAGTGAAGGAACAGCAGGCGCAAGAACAGACGAAGAAATCGCAGAGAAGATTCCAGGGAAAGCACTCCTTGGTTACAATCCTCGCCTTCCAGGTGCCTGGGACTCGGACGTCGAACGTCCACCCACCCCGGAGCTCGAGGACATTCGCCAGAAGGCGCGTGACAACCAACGAGCCTACCTGGACCGTCGCCACCCCGTACAGCCCCGCGCAAGAACCTTTGACATCGGTGACCTCGTCCTCACCAGAAAAGCCCCTGGCCGACAGCGCTTTGGACCAACCTGGCTGGAACCCTACTCGATCGAAGAGAAGATCACCGAACCACAAGCATTTAATTTCTTTGTCAAAGACCCGTCGGCGACCGTCGTCTCGAAAAAGGGGGCGAATATTACCCACTCGATCACGACAGACGACTATCGCCGCACGACGGTTGTTTAAGGAGTCAAGGCGATGGAAAACATTTTAATTTATTATTAATCCGTCACCTTTAAACGAAAAAGGCGGACGAATAAACATCGTTCCACATAAACTGTGTTTTATTCGTATAATAGTGTGTTCGTTTGTAACAACACCTTGTTTATAGAAAAATAAGTTTTCTTAATAAATTAAATTTAATTACAGTTACCTCTTAGGGACGTTTCAGTTGCTGGAAGTTGAATGTATTCGTAATTTTTTGGTTGTTACAAGACGGTATTACCAACCGACATAAACATTTTCGAAAATAAAATGTAATGGGAGTTAATAAAAGTGGACCTTCATAACTAAATGTTACAGTGCGATAAAAAAGGCCCCGGGAAAATTTTACAAACACTTCAGTTCGTACGAGGCTAATTAAAAAATGTAAAGTACGAAACAAAAAAGCGTAATTTGGTTCAGAGTGTGTTTGTAAAAAATGTGCTAACGTTTTAACAAGTAGACTCATTTGAATCAAAAAAGAATTGAGTTTAATTTGTTAAACATATTTCATTAAACATAATAATTATTATTGCTATTTTTATTTAAAATGTAATTTCAGCTTCGAAAATAAAGCATTTCAGTAATCAATTTATTTCGCCCCATGCGGAGCTAAATTACAAATTGAAAATATTTAATTTGAGTGCAAATTGATAAATACAAACTCTGCATATAAAGTGCAAACACAATCAACTAAAACTGTTTTTAATTCAGCTTAATTGGAACGAACGAAAAAGTTGGTTCAAACAATTCTGACCGTTAGGTGTCCCTGCATGAAAACGGCCGTATCGGGACAATTAACCTTTTGTACGAAATCAAACGAATACTAAACGCCCCAAATTGTTTCAGCCGCCGCCCGTACAGAAGGTCTGTTTGGATTCAACTGGATAACTCCAGATCTCTCATTAGACCCGCACTAATTGAGCCGTGGATTCTGTAGTCCAATTAGAAACACAACTAAGACTTAAATAACAATACGTTTTCCCTTTGACCATCGGTCGACCACGCAAAAGTTTGCACTGGAGAAATTCCTTTCATGTGGTCCATCTTAGTTTCGACGCGGCTTGTTATTATTCAGTTACTGCTTTGTTATTGTCCATTTCGAAAGGATGAAATTAAGGTCCGGGAACCGCTAAGTAATGAACAATTCTTCCGCTCAGGGGGCACCAATTTTGCCCCTCAAAATAAAAAATGTTTAGGCAACCAAAGAGGTATCCTAACTAATAAGGTTTGAAACTTAAGTATTGAACAGAGAAAGAACAAAAAAAAAAGAGTTGTGCGTTTTTCATACGCTCGTAATTTGATAAATATTATTTATATTATGGTCTATGGCGATAATGACGGTAAACTCAGTCGGAAAAAAAATTAGTCTATAATTTTTTGCTAATTCTTTGCCAATTTTGTGTTTTCATAGATGCACTTGCTATAATAAATCCCGTAACAGGCTGCAAACACATTTTCAATTATGCAAAGAGTAATCTTTATCCCCATTTTTATACGCTCATAATTTGATAAAATCAGTCAATGCGATTGCTGCATTATTTACTGTTTTTTTTTTGTAATTTTTTGTGAATAGATGCTTCAAACAATTTTTCCTACGATGCTATTCGAAACTAATATATATTGTACAATTTAGTAGGCTCGAAAATGTTTCATATCCTTACGCGTGCGAACATGAATATTTTGTATTATCAAGTGTGTATTTTTATAAATTTTTACAGTTTTATATCCTTACGTGTGCGAATATGGTTATATCCTAACAATTTGCACTATATCAAGTGTGCATTTTAATACAAATTATTCTATCCATGCCGTCAATCAAAAAGGTACAGATTTGACAGGACATCTGTGAGTAAAAGGACGAACTATTTGACTAAAATCTTATGGGAAAACAACTTTTCCCCGAAAATGTAAAATTTAGACATTTATCCAATTTGGTTTACCGAAACTATTTCTTATGTGCTAAAGGAACATTTTTATGTAATTTGTTGACGATGTTGTGTTCGGAAAGCAATAAAAATCGCGATCAAATAATACTGTATTTCGTACCACAACTTTTAGTTTTTTTTTCAAAGATATTCAACATGTTATCATAAAAAAAAACATGTCATATTAAACTACTATATGTTTAGTATAAGTACCCTGAAGGAATTTCTACAGTATAATTTACTTCTTGAGCGATACTGTTTTTACTGGCACACTACATTTAAAAAGAATAATTGTTGCCAATTTTTTTCTTCTTAAGTTATCAACTTTCTCGCAATAAAAAAAATATTTTCTTACAAGGCAATATATTCTCTATAAGTGCTGTAAAGTGCATTGCAAAATATTTCGTAACTCTAAAGATTTCAGTAAAAAACCCTCACTACTACATTTTTTCGAAGGTTAATTTTTGAAAACTAGGCACTTCTTCACCAAAGCAAATATATCATTAGATGCGGTAACATTATGTTTACAACTGTTGCTTCGCACATTATATATTGATAAGTACTTTCTAAGCTTAACTGAGTTTCTAAAAACTCTGCATTTTTTGAAGTTGGGTTCCCCAGCCTTAAACTGGAAGCTTTTCTATTAATTTAAAACCTGACGTTTCGAGCGTGCATCAAAAGGGTTACGTGGGGTTATAACAACGTTGATTTTTATTTAATAGAATTTTGAGGCTGTCATTTTTGTATGTAAGTAGATAAGCAACAGGGATTCGAGCACACTTTGCATATCAAATTAATCCGCGGTTTGATTCGCGGTTTGATAGAGAACAATGGATTTCCGCGAATTCCGCGAGTTTTATCGCGCAATTATTAATTATTCAATTATTCAATTGCGCAATTAGACTAGCGCAATTAGACTAGCGCAATTAGGTAATTAATCATTTTTGATTGACGCCTGTCATCCGCCATCTTTGATCTTTGACGTCTGCCATCTTTGGGGGTGTGGTCATCCGCCATCTTTGATCTGTCATTGGTCAGGGGGTGTGGCCATCTCACGTCTGACGTCATACAGCCCACTATCTCCATCTCATATTCCTTCTCTCTCTACACGCTGCTATCTCCATCTCATATTCCTTCTCTATTTGGACTTGGAAGATTCGTTTTTTTCAACTCCGCCTGGCCTGAGATTCGAACCCAAGTCTCGTAGATCGATACACAAAAAACCAGTACTCCAGCGCCTTGCGTATGCTTTGAGATATGTTCCGGATAATTTAAACTAAGCCGTTGCGGAATTTTGATTGAGATTTTTTTTGAATAATTAGACACCTCCGATGAAATTTAAAATTCATTATGCGTAAAATTATGTTAGAATGCTCATATAATTTAAATCGTCAGCTGTTGAATTTTGACGGCTGAGATTTTTAAAGATTAAATGGGAGAAATTTGGATAATTACACGAGTGCGGTAAATATTTTTAAACCGATTAAATGGGTGAAATTTGAACATGAGTGTAGAATTGTAAAATGATTTTGTTAACCCAAAGTAATTTGCGCTCAGGTTGAAATCTCGCACGCGGGATATTAAAAAGGATGTATGGGGTTTAAAAAGAATAATACCAATTACACACTAATTGAGAAATATTTCACATATTGATAATTTACGCAGCCCCTAATCATAGGTGGTGGACCATCGATTTCAACGTTAGTGTTATAATGTTTTAAGCATCGAATTTGAATAATTACATGAGTGGAGCAAATATTGAATTCTTCCGATTGTACGTAAAATTCATCGCAGATTTATGGGATCTATTGTGCCTGCACCTGTTTGGGCGAACAATAGCGCACCCCACGCCCCGAGATATATTCTTTTTCAGTCCCATGAGATTTTTAGCCTAAACAAATCTTGACGTAAAAAGCGTCGTGTGATATATATGCAAGTGCGCCACACATGCAGGAATCAACTCGTCAAACATTACCCCACCACCTCCGAAGCTCACATAAATACAAAATTTCCAATCATGAAGTCCACTTGAATCTGCGACTCAAGTTAGCCGTTTGCGTAAATACTTTTCGCGTGTGTTATCGCAACATCGATAATAATAATAATAATGAGCTCCAATATGAATTTAACGAAATTAAATGATGTCGGCCTGTTGGTGAGTTTATTTTTCCAGTCAATCAGCAAATTTTACATTGTGTTTTCTTATTAGGCGAACATGCTTGAATTAAGGGCGCTTAATAAGCTGGAAGTTGGGGCAGTATATCCAATCATGAAGTTGAGGAAAGTGAAGACTAAATATGGGACTCGTATTATGGCGGACTTATTAAACTATACAACATATTTGCCAGGTCGAGTATCCGAAATCATTGAGGCGGATGAATCAATTTTAAATTGTACGAATGGACAGCTCCTTCTAAAATATATTGGCGGGCCTTATAATATGGTCGAATTTTTACGACCTGAAACGCATGTTAAATAAATATGTTTTCTGTATTTTTGTGTATGTGAATAAATTTTAATGTTGAAACAACCGGCACATTCTTAACCCAGAACATCCCAAAGTAATTTGCGCGCGCTGGATCTTGTCTGCATCCATCGTTAAAAGAATAGAGTGAACACTGAGAAATTTTAAAGTTGAGATTTTTTTAAAACACCTCCGATTAAACAAATGTCTGATGAAATTTGCGGCTCGCAATAAGTATATTTCTAAGTTATAATAAATATTGAACCTGAAATTCTTCTTCCAGCAGGTGATTCAAATTATTTAGACACGCGTTAAATAAATATGAATATTTTTGTATGTGAATAAATTTTTAATGTTGAAAACAGGCGCTACATTCTTAGAACGCACCAAAGTAATTTGTGCGTGTTGAATCTTGTCTACATCCATCGTTAAAAGAATAGAGCGAACACTGGGAAATTTTAAAGTTGAGATTTTTTTTTTTTAAAACACCTCCGATTAAACAAATGTCTGATGAAATTTGTAGCTCGCAATAAGTATATTTCTAAGTTATAATAAATATCGAACTTAAAATTCTTCTTCTGGCAGGCGATTCAAATTATTTCGACTGCTGACTGAATTTTTAGACTCCAAATTTATGTTTGAGAATTCATTATTGCTAAATTTATGTTCGAGAATTCATTATCGCCTAGATTTCTAACTGTCAATCTTTAGCGCGTACGATTGGGGAAAAAAGAGTTATGATGAACAATACGTCAGCGCCCTTAAAAAAAAAAAAAATCTAAAACCGCATACAACATAATACACGTGTGCGGGGGTGAAAGCGTGAAATTAACGCTTGAAATGCGGACTCCAAATTTATGTTTAAGAATTCATTATTGCTAAATTTATGTTCGAGAATTCATTATCGCCCAGATTTCTAACTATCAATCTTTAGCGTGTACGATTGGGAAAAAAGAGTTACGACGAACAATGCGTCTGCACCCTTAAAAAAACTCTAAAACCGCATGCAACATAATACACGTGTGCGGGGGTGAAAGCGTGAAATTAACGCTTGAAATGCGGACTCCAAATTTATGTTTAAGAATTCACTATTGCTAAATTTATGTTCGAGAATTCATTATCGCCTAGATTTCTAACTGTCAATCTTTAGCGTGCACGATTGGGAAAAAAGAGTTATGACGAACAATGCGTCTGCACCCTTAAAAAATTTCTAAAACCCCATGCGACATAATACACGTGTACGAGTGAAAGCGCGGGCATTTACCCACTGTGAGGTTTTAAATGCGATGACTCTGTATTCATCAGATTTATGAGGTCCAATGTATTGCGTGGACAATAGCCCTCAAAACAGTTTGTGTGATTTCAATTCAATCATTTGTGCGATAGCAGTCACCGAAGGTGGTCCTATAATCTATAACCGCCCATGATTTTTCGGCCTAAACAAATCTTGTCAAAAAATTACTCACGCATATCAGCTGCCGCATGTTGGGTGATAAATGTATGCCACACATACAGGAATGAACCCGCTAAACCCCACCCACCCAAACTCACTTACATAAATACGAAATTTTCAATCAGTTTCATGAAGTTCGGGCGGATCTGTGACGTGTGTCAGTTCGTACGCGTAAATACTTTTCACGTGTGTTATCCTGCATCTAATATTCATATGCGATGGATGTTGCACAATATGTCGCTGCAATAACGAAAATATTCACAAAAGCTCTCGCAGCGATACGTCGCGATGATCATGAACGTATTGCATTCTTTATTCGCGAGGGTCATCGTCATACGCGGGTGATAAATAAATTATTACGTGCTGTTGGAGCATCGGTGGCACAAAAGCAGAGTGCGTTATCGGCAATTGGGCAAATCAAATGTCTAATTGCGAAGTTTAAAAATTTGAATCGTGTCGGGCATGGCGTGCGAAATGTGCGCAGCGAACGTCTTGTTTGGCATGATATTAATCCAGCATTTGACTCACGTCTGCGTACAGGGCTGATTATTAATTTGCGTCATCTCGATATCAAGGGATTTCTGAGTGATGCGGCCGCGCTAATTAAAACTCGTCTAACGAACGCCATAAAAAAGAGTGGGAATATTAAAGTTAACGTCATATTAAGTGCCGAGTATGCAATCATTAAGGATGGCGATGAAGTGCTATCAGTCAAGCAATTCAATACGAAGAATAGCGTTTTATGTGTAACCACAAATATCCTCGAGTGGTTTGCAGACGAAATTACGCGTCCGCTGTTGCTTCAAATGGATGAATTCTCGATGAAAGATTCGGGGTGGACATTACGTGCTATAAACAGCTTAATGGTGAATATTAACAAATATAACCCCTTACATGCAGGCTCTTATTTGGAGCTACCTGGGCAAATTGCGAAAAAGGGGGCGTGCATTAATGTACGCAATTATGACAATGAGTGCTTCAAATGGTCTGTATTGTCAGCTTTACACCCCACAGCGATCAACCCACAGCGTGTTTCAAAATACCACCTGTTTGCAAACACACTAAATTTTACCGGATTGGAGTTTCCAATTACGTTGAATGCGATTCCAAAATTCGAGCGACAAAATAATATTTCCATAAATGTGTACATTTTAAATAAGCATAAGAAGGCATTTACTGTCGCGCCGACGCACATAACGGCGTGCAAGAAAGAGATGCACATCAATTTACTGCTGCTCCAAAGCAGCTATGGAGATGATGATGTGGAGAACGCGGCACCAATCACACATCATTACGTGTGGATAAAGAGCCTTTCACGACTCGTAAGCAGCCAACTATCAAAATATCGGGTGAAAAAAAATATATGTGATTGCTGCTTGCATTATTTCCATACTAATGATGCCTTGAATAAGCACCTGATTGATTGCACCAGCTTAAACCACTGCCGGATTAATCTCCCAACGGCTAAAAATAGCAGCGTCGTATTTAAAAATTTTAACCACAAGGAGATCGTTCCATTCACCATCTACGGCGATTTTGAGTGCATTCTGAAGCATGCAAATCAGGTATGTTTAACATAAATAATAATTGAACCGATTTTTAGTATTTTTTTATTATAGGAACAAGGTACAAAAACTGAAGTGGTACAAATACATGAGGCATTCAGCGTGGGGTATTACTTGGCATGCAGTTATGATAATGATCGTTCGTATTACTGCAGTTATCGAGGGGTGGAGCCGGCCAAATGGTTTGTGACCGAACTTCAGAATTTGGCGAAAGATCTGGAGGACGTGTACAAGTCAGCGGTACCGATGGAGCCCCTCACCACCGCCCAAATCACCGCCTTCCAGAATGCGAGCCACTGCCACATCTGCGAGAAGCCGCTGCAATCAGATCGAGTTCACGATCACTGCCATCTGACGGGACGTTATCGAGGTGCAGCCCACAACTCTTGCAATTTACAACATTCACGCGTGATTCCCGTCGTATTCCACAACCTCAGCGGCTATGACGCCCACCTACTAATCGCAGACGTCGCAACCTGTTTCGCGGGGCGAATTGAACTTCTAGCCCAAAACAAGGAGCGATACATATCATTCGTCAAACACATTGACGGCAGCGACATATCATTTCGCTTTATCGACTCATTCAAATTTATGGCGTCATCCTTAGACAAGTTGGCGTCATATTTGCCTGAGGTGAAAATTGTTCGGCGCCAATTCAGCGACTTGAGCGACCAACATCTGACGCTGCTGAGACGGAAGGGGGTCTTCCCATACGAGTTTCTCGATTGTGTGGAGAAGTTGGAAGTGCGCGAGCTGCCCGAGAAGAAGCAATTTTTCAGCTCATTGACTGGGAGTGACATCTCCGATGCCGATTACGAGCACGCAAAAATGATCTGGACGCAATTCGACATCCGATGCCTGGGGGAATATTCGGATCTATATTTGAAAACAGACGTGTTGCTGCTGGCCGACGTTTTCGAGAATTTTCGTCAGAACTGCATGCAAACGTATCAGCTTGATCCGGCTCATTACCATACGCTGCCCGGTCTCGCTTGGGACGCCATGTTGAAGCATACCAAGATTGAGTTAGAGCTTCTTACAGACATCGATATGGTGATGTTCATCGAGCGTGGAATTAGGGGCGGGCTGAGCCAGTGTAGCAATCGCTATGCCCGAGCAAATAACAAATACATGCCTGATTACGATCCGAATGAACCCTCAAGCTATCTGATGTACTTCGACGTCAACAACTTGTATGGGTGGGCCATGATGCAACATCTCCCAACTGGCGGCTTTCGATGGGAGGACCCCGGCATCAATTGGGACATTGCCGACGATTCGCCCCGCGGATACATCCTGGAGGTGGACTTGGAGTACCCTGACGAGCTGCACGACGCCCACAAAGATCTACCCCTGTGCCCCGAACAGACGAAACCGCCCGGATCCCGCGAAAACAAACTTCTCGCCACATTATCATCGAAATTCCGCTACATAATCCACTACCGTAATTTGCAGCAGGCAGTGAAGTATGGGATGCAAATTACCAACATTCATCGAGTCATCAGCTTCAATCAGTCACCCTGGTTAAAGGGCTACATCGACCTCAACACTGATAAACGGAAACACGCCTCCAACGACTTTGAAAAAAATCTGTTCAAATTAATGAACAATGCAGTTTTCGGGAAGACAATGGAGAATGTGCGTAATCGGGTCGACGTAAAATTGGTCACCAAATGGGCCGGTCGATATGGTGCTGAGGCACTCATCGCAAAACCGAACTTTCACAGTCGCATAGTGTTTAACGAAAATCTCGTCGCGATACAACTGGCAAGAACCGAGGTCCTCATGAATAAACCGATCTACGCGGGATTTTGTGTGTTGGACTTGGCGAAAACGTGCGTCTATAATTTCCACATCGACTACATGCTCCGCGTATTTGGAACTAATTGCAAGCTGTTATATACCGACACCGACAGTCTAATTTACGAAGTGCAGTGCCCAGACATTTATGCGATAATTAAGCGGGATATTCGTCATTTTGACACTTCAGACTATGATCCCAATAATCCATATGGGATGCCACTAAAAAATAAAAAAGTTGTGGGTCTTATGAAAGACGAGTGCGCCGGTGAAATTATGACCGAATTTGTCGGTTTACGTAGTAAGATGTACAGTGTGCGTGTTGGTGGCGTCGATCGTATGAAGAAGGCGAAGGGCGTTAAGGCGGCAGTTGTGAAAAACACCATCGAATTCGACGATTATGTGAAGTGTCTACGTGAAAATACTGCAATCAGTCGCCACCAGCACCTTTTTAGAACAGTACAACACCAAATTCAAACGGTGCGGCAGTGCAAATTAGCATTAAGTCCATATGATGACAAGCGATATCTACAGCCCAATTCCACCGACACATTACCCTGGGGACACTTTACATTACGGGGTGATATCGCGATGGAAGTTGACTGAAGTGTTGTATATAATTTTAGGATGTATATTGTTCATAATTTTTGTATTATAGCTTTAAAATGTAATTATTAAATGTGACTTTTGTATGCCATGTAATTTTTTATATTCATATTTTTTTTTTTTAAATTCTATCGCTGTACACATATTTTTATGTAATTTTTGGGTGTAGAAAAGAAAAAACACATTTTTTCAATATTTGTATATTTATGCAGCTCAATAACTGTACAATTGTATTATTTTGTAAAAATAAGTGGGCCAATCCAGCCTCACTGAAATACATACTTTTTCCATAAGGTAATTTTTTATAATACATCGAGCCTGTTAACCCAAGAGTCGTGCTTATGATTAAACCCTAGCCACTTGACAAAAACTTTGTCACCGCGTTTTCGGAGAATCTTTTCGACCAGATATACGTGGGGATGTTGGACCTTCTGAAGTTCCTCAGCGTAAAAGGCGCCCTCGATATTTCGAGCTTGGTAGTCATTTAGATTGAACGTTGGCGGGTTGGTATGTTTAACCGCTGTAATGTTGAATATTTCGGTCGTCCAATTTGGTGTATAACCCTTTTCAAAGATGTGCTTAAACCTGCTGATTCGGACTTTATCGCCAACTTTTAATTTTAATTTTGCGGGCTGTATGTGGAAATTTTTGTATGCACGCAGTAAAATCGCTTCAGCATTTTCAGTGCAAACATCTTTAGGCTTCATACTGATCGTCCGATGTTTGCTATCGTTGTAAGTTGTTACCAATTCTTGCAAGATATCCAGCCACTTATAATTGCCGCGTAGACTGAATTGCCGCCACATCTTATTTTTAAGGGTCCTGTTGAATCGCTCACAGATTGACGCCTTCATATTACTAAACGTCGAGTACATATGAATATTGTGTCGCCCCATGAGCGCATTAAATTTTGAATTATAAAATTCCCGCCCGGCATCGACATGTAAATTTTTGGGTATGCGCCCCCTTGCGAGTATCGAATTCATTGCAGCAGCAATATCTTCACCATTCTTGCTTTTGGAGGGCGCTGCCCACGCAAATTTTGAAAATGTGTCGATGACTGTAAGCAGAAAAGCACGCCCTTTATTAACACTTGCGTATGCCGACATATCGACAAGATCGGCTTGCCATGTTTCATCTAGCCCGCGAATGTCAAATTTGCGGCGTTTATAATTTCGTCGGGCAGGTTTATGAAGCTCATTAACAACGGCTAATTTTTCCATTGCGATGCTTTCAGCCCTCAATCAAAACTTGCAGTAAGCTCGGAAACTGCCCGTTAAGCGCTTTTGTGCCGCATTAATATCGCTCGGAAACTTCCGTCATACGCTTCTGGAGGTCGACACTGATTGCGGTCAGTTTTTTGAAACTATCGCTTAATTCATGAACGGCATTTGAAACGTTAGTTATGAGTTCGCCGGCTGCAACTTGCTGCTCCAAGCTTTTTTGCATGTCAGACTGAAGCGCTTCAATCTTCACTCTGCTCGCATTAATATCGTTATAGAGGGGCTCCACGATCTGAGTTGAACTATTAATTGCATTATGCATAAAACTCAACACCGTGCTGAGGGTGGCTGCATCGTTGGACTCCTGAGGTTCAACAAGGTTGCACAATCTCCTATTTTGCATGTTAAAATCACCATCGGCGGTCAATTGGAATCCAATCCCAGGAGGGCCGCGCACACTAGTCTTTTTATGCAACTGACGTCCAAACACGTCGACGCTCATCTTGCAAATGATGTTCAACTAATGTAGTTGGCTTCACGCAATTCCTCGATAATCGATATGATTTCATTTGAATGATTGGGATTTCCAGCAGTCTGCGATGCAAGGAGCAGGCGCAGACGACTGATGAGTTCATTTGGATCATCCCAATACGTGTAATGTGCCCGTGCACCCTTTCGAGCAATCATGAATTCTGGCAGCATACCGCCTCCCTCATGCTTGGCAATCCCCGCAATAAAGTTTTCGAATTTCAAACTTTTATCTCTGCGAATGTTTTGATTCATGCTGTAGCGTATCCGATGTGCATTTGTTGCGACAACGATTTGACCATAATTTCTCGAGTCCTCGCGATTCACACAGTCCATATCTGGCGACTTTTTAAACAATAATTCAATCAAACCTCGGGTTTTCTGGTACTTCCTATCACCCACGCGAATGAAATCATTTTCAAAATGAATTTGTGAATCGCCAATCATCAGGCGATCATTGGCGAGTTTGCGTACGCCATACGTGGTATCCAGCCCCTTTTTATTATTTTTCATTAACATTCTAAGATACTGTGAATTATCATTCGACGGGGGTTCAGAGTCCATTTTGGCGTCGTGTTGTTTCACGATTGCACCCATCTCACTCGTCTCACGTTGGGAGTTATTTACAAGCTGCTGTAGAGGCGCCACCACCGGTTTAAACACCTCACTCATAGCCCGTTCAGCCGCCTCTCTGCCCAATTTAATTATTTTATACTTTTTGCGAATCGCATCGCTAGCTTTGACGATTTGATGGAGAACATCTGCCTGCTCGCGATATTTCTGCATGTTGACGCTGCCGCATTCAAAATGCTTCTGCACACATTTACAAAATTTTTGTTAATTTAAACCACACTCATGTAGCAGTCGAAGCCCTTTCTATATCGCCCCGCGTTGAGCTCACTATCCTTATCGATGACTAGAAAACCATGCTTATCACACCAGCATGCGGAACATAATTCTCGAAAATTCGTATAAGTCATATCGGTATTGACGTGATCTTCGTAAATATGCTTGAGATTCATATCATCCTGTTTAAACAATACCAATAGGTTAGCATTATCGCGAACTAGATGTTTAGGAATACGCGCATATGTCTGACATAGGTAGAAGCAATCTACGGTTTTATGACGCCCCATGCAAAAGAAGGCCCGAATATTTTCCTGCTTCTCGCACGCAACATCATCAAAGATCATAATTGAATTGGGGCGCGCATCATCCGGTCTCACCACTTGTTCATGTTCGCTGAATGGAAAATACTCGATGCCATCCACTGGTGCGAGTAATTGCGTTAAAATTTGATATTTCGGCTGATTGAGTGATTTCGAGTAAACGTACACATTTTCAAATCTTAACCCGTTCGGCTGTGTTAACAGCGCTAGTAGGACATTGGTCTTGCCACAATTGGACGGACCGCAAAATATCGCCCTCACACTATTCGGCAATAATTCGCCGTGTCGTTTCTCTTTATTTGAACTGGTCTGCTGCATGAGGTCATCAAAATTTATCGTGGGCAGTCTGCTGGACTGTTCCTCGAAGCTAATTTGAGCCATGACTGATGGAAAAACCATAAATATCGGGGTTATAAGCGTTTACAATTCAGTCGTATTGCGATCATGGTCGCGCGTGCATCTCGACGTAAACCAGCTGGTGAAATAAAGCGCGGTAAAGGGCTTGTAAACAGTATTATAGACAAACTCCCGGTGGAGGTTCATATTCCGGGCTATCAATACTGCGGGCCGGGCACAAAGTTGTCGAAAAGACTCGCACGAGGAGATCCAGGTATTAATCCTCTCGACGCGGCGTGTAAAGAGCACGACATTGCTTATTCCAAAGATCGTAATTTGGATGCTAGAAGCGCTGCCGACAAAATATTATTAGAGAAAGCCTGGGAACGTGTTTTAGCCGAAGGCGCTAAGGTCAGCGAGAAAGCAGCTGCTTGGGCGGTAACGAACATCATGAAAGCTAAGAGGAGGTTCGGCATGGGGTTGAAGAAGGGGCGGCGGCGGCTGCCGCTGCGAAAAATTGTTAATGCCGCTAAGTTGGCCATGTTGCCGAGCAGAGATGCCAAAATTGCGGTCAAATCCGCACTAGCGGGCGCCCGAAAAGCTGTTAAAGAGGCAGGTGGAAAATGTAATGTACGATCACCGCGTATTCTGCCCATTCCGTCAAAAATTGGAGGTTTTCTACCATTTCTTGTACCCATCTTTGCGGGCCTTAGCGCAGCCGGCGCGTTGACAGGTGGCGTTGCTGGAGTCGTTAAAGCAGTGAACGATGCAAGTGCAGCCAAGCGGGAACTAGCGGAGACTCATCGTCACAACAAAACGATGGAATCTATAGTTCTGGGGAAGGGCCTCTACTTGAAACCGTACAGACAGGGTCTGGGACTTTATCTAACGCCAAAAAACTAATTGAGAAGCTACCACGTCGAGCATTGACCGATGTCGATATACTTAAATATGCTAAAAAGTTGAAAATTCCACATTTTCGTGGAGTCTACATGCGAAATGACCTGCCCAAGAGTGGCCCCCGAAAATTTGAGTCTGCAATAGTTAACCTCGATGATGCGGATGGGCTTGGAACGCATTGGGTTGCATATAAAAAGATCGGCGATGAAGTCACCTACTTTGACAGTTTCGGTAATCTACAACCGCCCCAGGATCTAATCACCTATCTCGGCGTTGGTAGCGTCAAATACAATTACATTCAATATCAAGACTATGGCACATATAATTGCGGCCACTTGTGCATCAAGTTCTTGTGCGGTCAACTATAAAAGGTTTACATAGCCGCATTGAAAATCATAATCATGATGGATTCGTTCACGTTAACTTTGTCGGGAACATCCTCGGTACTTGGGGTTCAATATTTCCCACCGATTGAACTCTCGCCGCATAAAACATACGCTCTTGGGTTGGTAGAACTGCTAACATTCAACTCGATTCCCAATATAGACGACGGATGCAACATGTTTTATATCGGTGATGAACAAATCACTCTGCCCACCGGCAGTTATGAGCTTGAAGATATCGAGAAATGTATACGAGCGACTCTGAAAGATCAAAACATCATCATCGAGATCAGACCCAACAACAATACGCTTCACAGCGAAATTATGTGCAATCGTGAGATAAATTTTAAACGTCCCAATTCCATAGCTAATCTTTTAGGTTTCACCCCGCGAATTCTTGAAGCAGGTGTACTTCATATATCAGACATACCCGTAACCATTCTAAAGGTAAATGCCCTCAGGGTCGAATGCAACATCACCGCCGGCGCTTACATCAACGAGCGTAAAGCACATACCATCCATGAGTTTTTCCCAATCGTACCGCCCGGTTATAAGATCATCGAAGTTCCCGCAAGCGTCATTTATCTCCCGATCACGGTGCGAGTAATACACCATTTACAGGTCCGATTGGTGGATCAGGACGGAAACTTGGTAAATTTGCGTGGCGAAATTATAACTGTACGACTTCACGTCAAGTCATTATCATAAAAATGGTTATCGTATATAATGCAAAAATTGGGCGGGGGTATAAAATTGAATCATCATGTCCAAAGCAAGTCAGTCAGCGTGTACCACTCAAAGTGTTAACACGTCCAAACATCGAGATTCTGAAGAGTCTGGGCTTCAAAGTGAATCCTTCTGGAGGCAAATTAAAGATCGATTCTCCTGCTTAATTATCTGCTTTATACCATGGAGGGCGAGATCCTAATGTTTCATGCGCCAGTTGTTTACGACGAATCCATTGCGCATTGTGAAAGTCACGCGCACCAGCCGTACGCATCGTCAACTTTCAACAACAGCGATGAGATTCGCATTGTTATCCAACATCAAGATTTGTTTTTGCTGCCGAGCAGAAGTTCGCTACATATATCTGGAAAATTAACCAAGTCCGATGGGACTACGGCTGCTCAAAGTACAACTTTAGTCAACAACGCAATCTGTCACCTCTTTGATGAAATACGCTATGAATTGAATGCGGTCGAGATTGATCGATGCAAGAATGTTGGCCTCACGAGTTTCATGAAGGGTTGTGTGTCTCTAAGTCCCGGCCAGAAACCTATGCTTGAGAACGCCGGCTGGTTTGATATTGATAAAAATGCGGAAAAATTAGTTAATGATGCGGGCTACTTTGACGTATCAATACCCCTGAAATTGATATTGGGCTTCGCTGAAGATCACCGTCGCATTGTCATTAATTCCAGACATGAATTGATCTTGACTCGGGCGAACAGCGATGCAAATGCAGTCGTGCAATCTGTAGCTGAGGATTTTAAAATCTCGATATCGAAATTGGAGTGGCTGGTGCCATACATCAGAGCATCGGATCATCAAAAAATTCAATTATTGAATTTAATCACCAAAGACGAGCCCATATCAATGAGCTTTCGGACATGGGAGTTATACGAGTATCCGCTACTTCCGCGCACAGACAAGCAAGTTTGGCCCGTAAAGACGTCATCGCAATTGGAGAAACCGCGTTACGTCATTCTCGGCTTCCAAACTGCACGTAAAAATAAAAACGATGCGAATGTTAGCCACTTCGATCACTGTGACGTCAAAGATGTTAAACTATTCTTGAACTCGCAGTGTTATCCCTATAATCAGCTGAATCTCAACATTAGTCACAATCAGTATGCCATATTATATGAGATGTATGCAAATTTTCAAAGTGCATATTACGGCAGGGATCCTGAACCCCTTGTGAACAAAGGTGATTTTCTCAAATACGCTCCCTTAATTGTCATCGATTGTTCGAAGCAGAATGAGACTCTCAAGTCGGGACCTGTCGATGTACGCATTGAATTTGAATCGGCAAACAATTTCCCCGCGGCGACGTCAGCTTATTGTCTAATCCTGCATGATCGTATAATTGAGTACAATGCAGTTAATGGTGGGGTGAAAAAGCTGATGTAGCCCATCAGTCGCGTCGAAGTCGTTGTGTGAGATGGAGATTATAGTTGACATGCAGGGCTTTAAAGCCCCACCGCTAGACGAATTTATATTGAAAGAGTTCGCTGTGATCCCAGCTGATGACAAAACGTCAACACCAGTGAATTTTATCTTCAAACCGCCGTTTCCATGGATTCAACTGCCCGCCTGGTATCAACGTATCAATTTTTGGCTAGAACGAAATTGTCTTGGAATTTCGTGGAGTTCGGGCGATATCCCATACGATTCGGTGAGGGAGACCGTAATCACGCAACTTGAAGATGCCGAGAGAATTTTCGTCAAGGGTGAGGAGAAACTGTCGTGGTTGAAAAAAATCACGGGTTTCGAACACATCGTCAATATAGAACATCTTGGCTGTCCATCACTGGACAAGTTGCGTGATATGTCATCATCATGCGTCTACCACGCCCACGGATTAAAATTTAATTGTGCTGCTGCGACTGTCAAATTGGTTAAAGAGTGGTACACAAACGCGGATAGCACGCCTTCGATGGAGAGATCTATCCAAATATATTTTAAAACCGAAAATTTGTATCACATGGCCCCGGAGGATATTGCATGTTTGCCGAAGGACTTCCTTACCATACTCGCCCCCAGAAGCATCGATGCCGTTTGGAACAAGTTGCCGCTGAAGTTTCAGCTCGATAAGGATATCGCTGATTGCAGACGCTGCTTAAAACATTATAATACTGGCGGGCGCACCGAAAACGATGGTCCGCCTCCAATGATTAGGGACTGTGTAAATTGTCAATATGATATGTAATTTTTTAAAATTAGTATTAAAATATTTCTCAATTAGTGTGTAATTGGTATTATTCTTTTTAAACCCCACCTTTTAATATCCCACACGCGCGATTCAACCTGCGTACTTTGAGATAGGAATGCAGCAAAACAGGTGCGGGCACAATAGATCCCATAAATCTGCGATGAATTTTACGTACAATCGGAAGAATTCAATATTTGCTCCACTCATGTAATTATTCAAATTCGATGCTTAAAACATTATAACACTAACGTTGAAATCGATGGTCCACCACCTATGATTAGGGGCTGCGTAAATTATCAATATGTGAAATATTTCTCAATTAGTGTGTAATTGGTATTATTCTTTTTAAACCCCATACATCCTTTTTAATATCCCGCGTGCGAGATTTCAACCTGAGCGCAAATTACTTTGGGTTAACAAAATCATTTTACAATTCTACACTCATGTTCAAATTTCACCCATTTAATCGGTTTAAAAATATTTACCGCACTCGCGTAATTATCCAAATTTCTCCCATTTAATCTTTAAAAATCTCAGCCGTCAAAATTCAACAGCTGACGATTTAAATTATATGAGGATTCTAACATAATTTTACGCATAATGAATTTTAAATTTCATCGGAGGTGTCTAATTATTCAAAAAAAATCTCAATCAAAATTCCGCAACGGCTTAGTTTAAATTATCCGGAACATATCTCAAAGCATACGCAAGGCGCTGGAGTACTGGTTTTTTGTGTATCGATCTACGAGACTTGGGTTCGAATCTCAGGCCAGGCGGAGTTGAAAAAAAACGAATCTTCCAAGTCCAAATAGAGAAGGAATATGAGATGGAGATAGCAGCGTGTAGAGAGAGAAGGAATATGAGATGGAGATAGTGGGCTGTATGACGTCAGACGTGAGATGGCCACACCCCCTGACCAATGACAGATCAAAGATGGCGGATGACCACACCCCCAAAGATGGCGGACGTCAAAGATCAAAGATGGCGGATGACAGGCGTCAATCAAAAATGATTAATTACCTAATTGCGCTAGTCTAATTGCGCTAGTCTAATTGCGCAATTGAATAATTGAATAATTAATAATTGCGCGATAAAACTCGCGGAATTCGCGGAAATCCATTGTTCTCTATCAAACCGCGAATCAAACCGCGGATTAATTTGATATGCAAAGTGTGCTCGAATCCCTGTTGCTTATCTACTTATGTATAATTAATCAATCATGGCCAGCGAAGGCCACAATTATCTTGCCATTTTTACATTGCTTTAACGTTTAAGATGTGTAAAATGTAATTATACATGCGGTTTATTTATGAATACCTCACTATTTATTTATATTGTAAACGGATGCTTTGTAATGAAATAAAAGAATCCGCTCGGTGGTAACGTGAGACCCCGGCGTCCCACGAATTCGTTTATTAAAAAATGTTCATGTTGCTCGTCACGCGAATAATTATAATTTTGTCATATGCAAACACATTATGTTGCGCCCGCTGGTGTGCACGACTGTCCGACACGTTTAATAAATGCAGCTGCTTTCGACACAAATTAAACAAACCGTTTTTCGTATCTGTTTTGTTGATTTGCAAATTTCATGGTAAATCGAGTGGAAGCGACGGCATTGAAATGCACCTTCTTACTGCATCATAAACAAACGGAATAATAATGTACCAGCATCGCATGTTGTGTAGGAGTCATACGTACTCATTATAAAGTATGCATTCATGAAAATGAATATGTTACTGCAGCACAAGTAACCGTATAAACACATGGGATGTCAAACTGCCAAGCAATTAATTGCTATTTGTCTAGTAATATCGCCTGCAGTTTCCACATTTATTGACAGAATTTTTGCATATCTAATTACACATTTGAATCAATAACAGGGACGATTTAATGTTCTCAATGTTTCAATGTTTGCGTGATTCATAAAGGTAGATACTATTATTATTAGGGATGCATCATGGCCGCATGAGGGTCAGACGAAGACGAATTTTCTGTTGAATATAGAATATAAAGTTATTTCTTATACATATTTTTATTAGTAGGTGAAAATTTAACATCACATCACATCCTGTTTAAAAATACATTTTCAGTTTAAGAACCACATTATCATTTGGTAATGGAAGTTCGTCGAAGTCATTAGCCTTCTCAATGAATTTTGGCCGCCACACAAATAAATTGTTTTTCTCTCAAGAAATAATTGGCAAAAACCTACATCAATCTAATAACAAAAAATCAAAATGCTTACATTTTAACATGGATGTATTATTATAAAAATTTACCAATACAGACCAGTTTGAATGCTTCAATAATGACCATTCCACTTTATGCAGATTTCCTTTCCGCAAATCCACGTACTTCAGTCACGCTTGTGTTTTGTGGAATTCTTACAAAAAACTCTACATCCGCTAAAAAGTAAAATTTGTTATAAGATAGATAAATAATACTAAATGTGTAAAAGAAAATCAAAATTAGTTCTTTACCTTCGTCGTTACTATTAATTCTGTTATAGAAGCAACTAGTTTGCACGTCCCTTTCTTTTTATCTCTTCTTACTTTTCGTTCCGACGGAAATAAACTAAAAAACAATTTGTTTAATAGCTGTTACATTGAAAAAACTTGTAGAATTTTTACAAAATTCATTCGGTAAGCTAAAAGTGTGGGAAGAATTATAATTACAACAAATTTACTTACATGCGAATTTATCACACACAGAATCAGAAAATCCCCATGATTTCAGTACCATTTTTAGAAATGGTCTTTGAAACTGATTATTTTGTTGATCGACATTTATTAATATTGCATTGAATTAACATTTTTATCTCGGCACATTAAACCACTTGTAATATTTCTCATTTCTTCACAATTAAACATTCATTAATTATGTAAGTTACTAAAAATTCACTTTACAATAAAAATACAGAAAATGCACACCGTAATATGTATTTTCTTACTACAAGCCGAGTTTGGTGTAACGTTTTTCAACTAAATTTGTAAGAAATTCTAAAGTAATTTATCTATTGTCAGTAAACAGTCCTTTGCAGAAGGTCATAAAGCAATTTACAACATTCCGAAGTGGGTTTTTAAAAAATTCTTAGGTAGCATTTTTTTCAGTGTAACTGCTTTCTTTAATTTCAATTTGGGACATGGGATAGTACTCAATTTTTGCTACAAAATGGTATAATTAACTCATTTTAGACCAGCAATGGACATAGCTCCTTCTTTCCCTGTACCCTTCAATTGATAAACTTATCGAATCACCGGTATGAGACACGTTACCTCAAGAAGACATCGACCACTGCTGGTTCTTACGAATATTTGTACTGCTCTATTTATCACGAGCTATGACACATTTATTCTCCTACAACGCTTAACGAGCTTAGAACTTCTCAAGACTAATAAAATAAAAGGTAAATAATGCATTTTGTGGACCATTTCATTGTTCAAATTCCCAAATTCCTTAAATTGTACAAGACAACTTCTGCAATTCGCTTTTCTCTCAATAAATGAGCTGCCTGCTTTCGAAACGTTAATTGACCCATTTCATCTAAGACATTACATCAGTAAAATTAAAATTAATTAAATCGATAAATTTAACATGTTACATAAAAGGCCAGTAAATGTTAACGTTGCTGTGCCTGGTAATGAAGCCATCAGATTGTCTGCGACAATCTTATCGAAACTATTAACTCACACTATTACTGTAATAATACATTTACAACATTCTTATTATTCGGATCTGGTTTCATGTTATATTAATTTCGCTTTTATCCAACGTTCAAAATCCCCGGAGCCACTCGGCTCATAATTAATATTAGTTTGACTTACATATTACATGTTATTTTTAGACTCATAATATTTATTCGTATTTCTTGCAGTTGGCTAAATTATTCAGCTTCCAAGTGTAGATTCATGCCGTGTAATTAATGTTTTAACCCCATGGCGTGTTTTAACCCCTATTGCGACCGTTCGGTACTCAAATGTCACGGAATTAAATTTACATTCCCTTTTGTAAATAACTTTAAAATGTTACACAGAAACACTACGGACTTTTTTTGCCTTCATAAATGCGTTTTCATTTTTTATTAGTGAGGTGTTTATAAAGTTGTGTGTGTGTGTGTGTGAAGGGTTGCTGAAAATTTCGAATTTAGATGTAAATTTCGCTACATAAAGTGTTTACATTGTTTGCATAAAAATTAGAACGCGTGTGTGATGAATCCATGTAAACGAGTTTTGGGCGTGGGTAGTTTGTTGCCACTTTAATGCGAAAGTTTCCCAAGATATAAATTCAGTTTTGCACTCCCGGTTTTCTTGAAAAGCACAACGAGCACAAATTTATTCGTACTCGAACGGTTTTCATAGACGAACGATTTACATATGGCCAATCTTGAAAGATTTCTAAACTTTATTGATATTCTTTTAATGTTAAACGTCTGATTTATTCTAAGTGAAGTGTTTGCGTTGCTTCTTCGGGATCCAAATCGCCATTAGTGCTTTAAAGATTTTCAATTTTCTAAAGAATAATTTTGTGTGTTGTAAGTAAGTCACAAAAACTAATTTAAAATTTTTCTTTTTTCGAGAAGGTACTTTATTAGGCTATTATATCGATACTGAAAAACTTCAGGATTGCCTTATGCGTCTTAAAAACTAATCAAACTTTTTTTAAAAGCAAAAGTTTTATTATTAAATTCCCGAAAGAAACTTCCATTCTTCAAAGTTAATAAAACAATTTATGGGAACTACATTCTTACAATAATAAAAGGGGAATCTTTGTCCACCATAGTTTCAGTTCATCATTGATTAAAAAAAATTGATAAATAGGATTCAGTCACCAGACATTCATATATCAATACTTTCAATTAAACGATTCATTACATTTGAATTTAAATTGATAAATATGTGGGCACAATGTTTAATAGAATTACGCCCACGGACCACAGGGCGGCTATTTTTGAAATGAATCATTGTGTTGCTTATCGTTTCGGCAAATGCAACTGCACTTGTGAACGCAACGAACCAAATAATTGACCGGTGCGTTAATTTGTCATTAATCACAATAAAACATTATTATGCACGGACAAACGAACGTTAATTTGCTTGAAATTAAATTAGTCAAATAAACGTCATGTCTGTTCATTTCGTAGGTAATGAAACCCCGGCGGGCCCGCAAATTCAATTGCTGCAAAATTTTACAATTGCAATCGAATTGTCGGGTATAATTATCTGATGTCTCGTTCAACTCGCAATATGACAGAAAAGTAATTCTGGCAAAAATCATGGCAGTTTTAAACTGAATGATGCATATTTTTGTAGCATAAATTGTTTTGTTCCTGTTTTTGCAGACTATGAAAAATGGCTTGACTAGATAGAACATAGAGCAGTAATACACTCTGCCGCATATTAAATGACACACGACGTTCGGGCGCTTGCAGGCCATGTTACAAGGGTGTTTGCATGGTTGTCTACAAATTATCAGGTCCGTATGCTAGATTTGATATTGAGGATCAGTGTTATGAGGTGAAAAATCAAAATAAGTAAGTGAATCGAGAGAAACAACGAATAAAATACATTCGTGTAACAGTCGAACAGTTTCAAGAAAATAAGCTCAAATTTATTAATAAACCGTATTTATTATTAATGAAAGCAATAAATCATTAATTTGTTGTTATTAAATAGATAAGAAATATACACGCATTTAATAAAATATTATTGTAACTCAACAAAAACTTTAATTGATATTCTTCGTGCTTTGTTTATGAGAAGATAAAAAATTTTCCCAATTATTTTTTTAACAGCGTTAATCGATACTTAAGAGTCAACCCTTGTTGTAAGCATTTGAAAAAAAAAATTTACCTGAGCAAACGTTATGAAAATGTGGATTCTAACATAAGTCGCGAAAAAAAAATTGACCTGAGCACATTTTATGACAATGTGCACTGCAATTTGCGTGGTTTTACCTAGGAAAACCGACTCCTAAGATTCAACCCTTGTTGTAATCATTTGAAAACAAAAAATTTTACCTGAGTAAACTTTATGAAAATGTGTAATCTAACATAAGTCGGAAAAAAAAGTTTATATGGACATGTCTCGTTTTGAATGGTCACTCCTCAAATATGCACCTAATCTTACGTAGAGAAAATACAATTTGAACGTCTCCAATTTTCAATTATTTTCTTTACTTTACGAAATAATAATAAATAAAAGTGATTTTATTAAATGACTTCTCTTTTTAATTTATTTAAATATATTTAAATGTGCTCTAAAACGTTAAAATGTATAAATTTTATGTGAAATATTAACAGTATAATGTTTAACTACAGTACAAAAAATTACATAACTTCATAACACTGATCCTCAATATCAAATCTAGCATACGGACCTGATAATTTGTAGACAACCATGCAAACACCCTTGTAACATGGCCTGCAAGCGCCCGAACGTCGTGTGACATTTAATTTGCGGCAGAGTGTACCTAACGGTCATCTCGAACAAAACCTTCAGTGAGGTCACGACAAATTGAGAATCCAATAATAGCAAGCAAGCAGAATCGTGCTAAATACAAGACTTGTATCAGTTCTTAATGTAAGAAGTGGGTCTTAGGTAGCATTTTTTTCATTGCTGGAAAAGTGTAACTAAAAATTAATATCAGTAAGACCGAAGTAATGGTCGAAGAAGAAACCATAACAACAATAGAAAGCAAAGAATTGGAAAAGTGATAGAATATATACAGGGTTAGAATAAAGTACGCAAAACCAAGCATATATCTTGAAAACAGACGAGACTATATTGATTCGTTTTCAAGATATTTGCTTGGTTCTATACTTTATCCCAACCCTGTATAGTAAGTTTCATGGCTTTCCAGAATCAGAACTTATTAAAACAGAAAATTTATTTGAAGGAACGCAAACGTATAAATCTGTGAAAATATCTCACCGTAAGTAAACTGTGGAGGCACTAACTTGTGATAATGTTTATTATGCGGGGGTTGAAGTAATATCTGCGAAGAACTTAGGGTTCCAAACGTGACAAAATAACCCTAACATTATTACGCCGAGGGAACCGTTCTATTTGACATACCAGGCTGTCACTTCACGTATATAGTTTGGTAAATAAGTGAAATTTACTCGGCACACGCACTAATAAATATCCGTCAGTTTTGTAAACATCTCTGCCAATGTTTACGGGGGTGGATTTTATTCTGATTTATTATGTACCGTTTTACCTATCGATTTGTTTTATGCAAAACCGTTCCGTTTTATCTTCATTTCGGAATATCTTCATAGGTTCCTGTGCGAACACACGCCCGGTTCGTTAAGGGCGATTTTTATACCCCTTTTGATTCAGCTCGGATATTCGTTTGAATTGTAACTGGGCCACACTGATTAAAATTCTCGATCAAGTAGATTAATTAGCGTCAATATTCGCATCCGGGGAATGTGAGCGAATTAAAAGCTCCGCCGTAATTTGGAAAACTCTCTCGTTTCCGTATTCACGGACCAATTTTCAGTTGATTATTATAACAGGCCCCGTCCAATTACTTTACGTTTTTATACCGATTTTTTTTTATCAAAGTGCAGCATTTCGCTGATGTACAGCTTGTCATTTCAATAATAATCGTTATGGGCATTAATCACAGAAATGGAATTTGTTCGATTGGATGCAGCCGAATTTGGTGCGTTTAAAAGGATAATTTAAGGATAACGAGTGATAGAATAACAGTGGTTGTCGCGATAAAACCAAATTTACGACAGGATCACAGGATTAGTGACAAGCTGTAATCCGGGACACGGGTTTAATGTAATGGCTGATCCGGTAAACTAATTATTTCCTGCAGAACAAACTCAACATTAATATAATGTAAGCCGAATTTTTAGAGGCTTTGGCAAAATATTTATTCCTTCAAAATGCAAGCTGTTTATTTTGAGCGGATGACGTCGAATTTATTTCTTTTTGTAATTAACAACTTATTCATTTCAAATTAAATATGCCACGTCGCGAAATTGACTGCTAATTAAGAAACATTATCAATTTTTAGCAAAGTTGGTAATTGAAAAAAGTTTCTGACTCAGAATGTGATTTCTATGACTCAGAATGTGATTTCTATGACTCAGAATGTGATTTTTCGGAGCCAGAATCGATTTTTCTGGGTCAGAATGTGATTTTTCTGGCCGAGAATCGATGTTTCTGTTTCACCATACTTTATGAAAATGTGGATCCTAACATAAGTAAAAAAAAAACCTGGGCATACTTTATGAAAATGTACACTGCAATTTGCATGTTTGTTTTTTTGTCACAGAGTCATGTAAAAATAAAAACTTATGTATTTTTTTTTGCGAGTAACACGACGGTGCAATTAAAAATCTATTTGTTCTAATTGTAAGATTGACAGAGATAGAAAACTAAAAGTCAACAATGAGAAACTAAAAGTCGACGAAATGGCCGTAGCTCCGTTAATACTGGAGCGAATCGAATGAAAATGTGGCTCCTAACATAAGTCGAAAATGTGATTAATGTCAGAATGTGATCTTTCTGGGCGAGAATCGATTTTTCTGACTCAGAATCTGATTTGTATGACTCAGAATGTGACTTTTCTGACCCAGAATCGATTTTTCTGGGACAGATTGTGATTTTTCTGGCCGAGAATCGATGTTTTTGACTTAGACTCTCCTTTTTCTGACTCAGAATGTGATTTTTCGGAGCTAGAATCGATTTTTCTATTTCAGAATCTCCTTTTTCTGAGTCAGAATGTGATTCTTCTGGCCGAGAATCGATTTTTCTGTTTCAGAATCTGCTTTTTCTGACTCAGAATGTGAATTTTCTGGCCGAGAATCGATTCTTCTGACTTAGAATCTTTTTTTTCTGAATGAGAATGTAATTTTTCTGGCCGAGAATCGATTTTTCTGACTTAGAATCTCCTTTTTCTTACTCAGAATGTGATTTTTCTGGCCAGGAATTGATTTTTTTGACTCAGAATCTGCTTTTTCTGATTCAGAATTTGATTTTTCTGGTCGAGAATCGATTTTTCTGACTTAGAATCTCCTTTTTCTGACTCAGAATGTGATTTTTCTGGCCAGGAATTGATTTTTTTGACTCAGAATCTGATTTTTATGACTCAGACAGAATGTGATTTTTCGGAGCCAGAATCGATTTTTCTGTTTCAAAATCTGCTTTTTCTGAGTCAGAATGTGATTTTTCTTATAACTTGAAATGTTACAAAAATCATCAGGTTTGATTTTGGAATTTAACCGAATCTTTAACATTTAATATATCAAAACAGTGGTGTCTCTACCCTATTCTTTATATGTAAAAAAATCTGAAAGCTTTGTGTTGAGATGGAGCAACAATTCCGTACAGAATGTGTTTAGATATTAATTTGCATGTATAATCGAAGCAGAACAAGTTATTAATAAATGCATCCGAACAAATTGCATGTTTAGTGCGCATAAACTACACTTGATACCATAAAACAACGTAATTATAATGAATATTTTTCAAGCCACTTAACATGTTGCTAACAAGTGGACTTTTATTATACAAATATTTTAGTGAAAAGACCATATCGGGAAATATGCACGCCGTTAATTTGTCAATTTTATTATGACGCTTTTACGATACTTTACAACCTCGGCCTGAAAGAGATTGGAGAATATATTAGTGAAGTAATTAATATAAATGAGTTCTGCTCGTAACAAATCGTTTCGTCACTTTTCCGGATTTAATTTAAATTCTTTGGAAATATGAACTGTTAAATGCCTCTCGAAACGATAAAATCGTTTGGATGCTACAAAATCATGGGCGTTATTCACAAATTCCTTGCTGTTCTTGTTTATAAAATGCAGAGTAATTTATATTTATAGAAAATGCATGTGCGTTAGTTAAGGGAAGCATAAAATCGTTAATCACACTGACATATCACGGTCGGTTTATGGACCAATATATAATTGTGAATTTATTGTGTGTGCCTTACATGTGCACTCGGCAACTCTAGATGTGCCTTAGGTAAATTATTAAGGCGCGAATGCAGTTTTCTCCGAATTAATTACTGAATTTTACACAAATCATCCCGTAAATCCGAGAGACTGTCGCCGATCTATTAACCGAGAGGTATTTCAACCTTTCAGTTCGCCGGTTTTTTGTAAAATGATTAATGGACGCCGCGATAATATGTAAAGCTAACTATCCTAACACAGATGTTAAGTGAAAAACTACTTTATTGAATATGAAGAGAGCCTCGTCTCTCGATAAAAGCACCATTAAGGAATGCATTCATTTAGTTTATTAATTGCATCGATATGTGCCAATTGACAGATTCAGATGCATGATTTATGGTTGAAAGTTTCCTAGATTATTAAAGTGTATAAATTTTGTTTAAAATGCTTCGGTCGCATTGGAACAATTTTAGCTTGTGAGCGATACCACGTGCACCATCTATTAATACAAGTCTACATTTTACCTTTAGAAATTATGTTTCAGTCTTCCGGCGTATTTGATGAAATTACTTCAACCTGCGCTTGACCGCTCACTATTTTCGGAGAGCAAGTGATTTATATAAATTCCGGATGCTTTATTTATCGATGCAATTTTGTGATACTAAACGCGCCAATAGTTTTAGCATCTTCTCGATGAATTCATTTTAAAAAATGGTACCTAAGAATTTTTTTAAAACCCATTTCTTACATTAAGAACTGATAAAATGAGGAACGTTAGGTCCAAGGGTTTTATAATACAATTAATTAGAAGCCTTGAGCTGGGTCCAGCTGGGCGGATACAATTGTACGGAATGTTGTAAATTGCTTTATGACCTTCTGCAAAGGACTGTTTACTGACAATAGATAAATTACTTTAGAATTTCTTACAAATTTAGTTGGAAAACTTTACATCAAACTCGACTTGCAATAAGAGAATACATATTACGGTGTGCATTTTCTGCATTTTTATTGTAAATTGATTTTTAGTAACTTACATAATTGGTGAATGTTTAATTGTGAAGAAATGGGAAATATTACAAGTGGTTTAATGTGCCGAGATGAAAAAGTTATTCAATACAATGTTAATAAATGTCGATCAACAAAATGATCAGCTTCAAAGACCATTTCTAAAAATGGTACTGAAATTATGGGGATTTTCTGATTCTGTTTGTGATAAATTCGCATGTAAGTAAATTTGTTGTAAGTGTGGGAAAAAATATTTTCCCACACTTTTAGTTTACCGAATAAATTTTATAAAAGTTCTACAAGTTTTTTTAATGTAACAGCTATTAAACAAATTGTTTTTAGTTTATTTCCGTCGGAACGAAAAGTAAGAAGAGATAAAAAGAAAGGGGCATGCAAACCAGTTGCTTCTATAACAGAATTAATAGTAACGACGAAGGTAAAGAAATAATTTTGATTTGCTTTTATACATTTAGTGTTATTTATCTATCTTATAACAAATTTTACTTTTTAGCGGATGTAGAGTTTTTTGTAAGAATTCCACAAAACACAAGCGTGACTGAAGTACGCGGATTTGCGGAAAGAAAATCTGCATAAAGTGGAATGGTCATTATTGAAGCATTCAAACTGGTCTATATTGGTAAATTTTTATAATAATATATCCATGGTTCAATGTAAGTATTTTGTTTCTTTGTTTTTAGATTGATACAGATTTTAGCCAATTATTTCTTGAGAAAAATATAATATACAAAATTCATTGAGAAGGCTAATGACTTCGACGAACTCCCATTTCATATACGTACATCTGTTACCAAATGATAATGTGGTTCTTAAACTGAAAATGTATTTTTAAACAAGATGTGATGTGATGTTAAATTTTCACCTACTAATAAAAATATGTATGAGAAATAACTTTATATTCTAAAATTCCTTCAATTCAAGCATTCCACTCTACAATTCATAAAAATTAGAAGAAAAAAATTGTAATTACATGTGTTTATTTAATATAATAAGAAGGCCATCTTTATTTTTTAAATAAGAAAACACATTAATTAAGAACATTCTTAAGTGATTAAATAAAAGTTCTTGAAATAAACATGACCTATTCTTAAATGTAAAACTTTTAAAAGTTCTTAAAATTAGAGCGACCCTTTCTTGAATTTGTCACAAAGAATCAACGTTCTTGAAATTGAGATGTCCCGTTCTTAAATTTGACAAATAGAACAAACATATGCTTGAAATCACTCTTAAATTTGACAACAAGAATGAACATTCTTAAAACTCAAGAATGACCAATTCTTGGGCCGAAATTAAGAACGGGCAATTTTAAATCTAAGCCCAAATTTTCTTACCTATAAGAATTTTTTTTCTGAGTGGTAGAATCTGCATATTCAAAAATCATTTATGGTCCATTTGAACTAAACAAAGTTCCCACAACAACATTAAACAATAATTTTTGTAATCTTTCACCGTTTAGATGACAATCTCTAGATCAAATCAAATCGATTGAAAATATCTGCAAATGTATAACAGGAACTGATCAATATCAGAGGAGTGAATAGAGTAGAGACACCCGTTTAGCCACTTTACTTGTCAATTGTTTGCGGTAAGTACAGAACTAAAGAATTTGGTCGATTAGTTGTTTTAAATACTTAACTAAAACAATTGTCAAAAATTGTTAAAAGTGGTATCTCTACCTTATGCCAACAAAAATACCAAAAAACAGCCAGAGACGATTATAATTTAGGCCAATAAACTACAAGTTCTGATCTCAAATTAAAGAAGCATTACTGCACTTTGAAGCAAGCTTTCGCTTGCAATCGAATTAATCATAAACGTCCGTTTTCCAACAATTTAGTGTTTGAAATAATAGTAAGGCGGGACGCGCCGAAATTAAACAACGCCGATAAATCACTCGAGATTTACGAAGTTGAATTTTGAAAAACTTGACTAAAGGTAATCGAACTGAAAACTGGCGAGGTGTGTTTGAAGCCACCGCGCGAAGCACGACCTCCATAAATTTGTGAAATGCCTACAGAAACGACTAATGGCAGATCGTTGTGAAGGGCGTCGAAAATACATAACAAATGGTTTAATAAACGACACGTAATAACATGATCTCTCGCACTCTGACGGGTGTTTATATCAAATTTCAATAAACTACCTACATGTGAGTTGCACCTTAACCTTTGACCAATCTATTAGATCTCACATTCTCAAGAATTGCCCCATAAATAAAGCTCTAGTAATTAATTTCGGTTTCGTTCAATTAAAGCTGCACTTTCATTGTTTATGCATATTTATGACTTCGGTTTTTCAAAAGTGGCTTAAGTTAATTACTCGAGTTAATAACGGTCGCCTGATCTTGATTTAATATGGCGGTTGCGTTGTAAGAACTTGTATCTGTCACATTCTGTCGCTTATCTTACATCGATCTTATAATTTATTAATACCCCATTTGATTTTTTCATACTCAGCCGATGAGATAATTATGTCACAATAATGAATTTGTTTACAAGTCCTTTAGCGGCGAAATTGCACCATCTCTCAAATTCCCAAACAAAAATTCTTCGAATTAATTCCTCCCCAAGGGCCTGCATTACAAACTGGGTTAAATTAACTAAAGTGGAGCAACCCTCCGCCAACAATAACAGCGGAATACTGAAATTGCCTTCTCAGAAATTTCAAATTTTAATCCAAGATTCTTGAGTGCATCCGGAAATCGGGATTGCTTTGAGCCATTGTGACAATCTGCGATTGAATTATTAAACAGTTTGTGTGGGCGACTGTATCATGACAATCACCTGGAATCGCGCCCAAGAGTTAATATGCTAAACCAGTTCCGTAAACAGTCGGGGGATTTCAATGAACCGCTTTTTTTGATGAAGAAAAGGGTTTACAAAGTTACGGTCAGCGAATTTTGTCCCTGATTTATAAGGGTCTCCGGAGGATTTGGTATTTAGTAGTTGGAAAGCCTCTTAACATGGAGATACTGAAAGGACATTTGTTTGCCGTAAAACTAGCGGTGAAGTAATTTTCAGTATTGTCTTTCACGAGTGTGTAGCCATTTATCATTCTTCACATAAGACTCGAATTAATCGCGCCGGCTATTGTGCCGAAGAGCTCTGAACTTGCAAATTCCTATCAACGATACTTGTATCGGGCAATCGTGACATTTCAAAATAAAAGAGATACTTATCCAAAATTTTATTCATTGACAGCTATTGTAACAAAATAGGCTATGAATTATTTATAGTCGGGAAAAGATAGCAGTTACACAACCAAAGCAGTTTAAAGATGAATTCACATTTGATATCTTTGTTGCAGGTTTAAAATAAAAGTCGCTTGCGATGCTATCGATCGGGTTAGCTTGTATTGCGGAAAACAAAGCAAGTAATTATCTGCAAAAGATAATAATACAGCTGAATCAGGTATTGTTACGGCGTGCAGCCGTGCTTCGACAAAATTCCTCTCAAATGACTCGTTTTTTTTTTTAATAAAGGTACAAGGCGTTTCATGAATATCGTGTAATCTAACGCAACCCAAAACACATTTTGAATGCAGGATGTTTTTTTTGTAACGTGATGTGCACAGTGGGATGATAATACCCCAAGAAATAATGTCAATATTATGTAAAAATTAATATTTATTGAAATCAAACGCACTAAAAGTTATTTTCAAATTTTTGTAAGTCACCGAAATGTTTTAAACGCATTTTAGCCTAAAAATCGATTAATAATAAAATCACGATTTTCAATAGCTTGGATTGGTAAATTTGCCTGACAATATGGGAAGTTGTAAATCAGAACCCACTGTAACCTGGGGTTTCAAGACGTTTCATGAATACCGTGTAATCTAACGCAACCCAAAACACATTTTGAATGCAGGATGTTTTTTTGTAACGTGATGTGCACAGTGGGATAATAATACCCCAAGAAATAATGTCAATATTATGTAAAAATTAATATTTATTGAAATCAAACGCACTAAAAGTTATTTTCAAATTTTTGTAAGTCACCGAAATGTTTTAAACGCATTTTAGCCTAAAAATCGATTAATAATAAAATCACGATTTTCAATAGCTTGGATTGGTAAATTTGCCTGACAATATGGGAAGTTGTAAATCAGAACCCACTGTAACCTGGGGTTTCAAGACGTTTCATGAATACCGTGTAATCTAACGCAACCCAAAACACATTTTGAATGCAGGATGTTTTTTTGTAACGTGATGTGCACAGTGGGATGATAATACCCCAAGAAATAATGTCAATATTATGTAAAAATTAATATTTATTGAAATCAACCGCACTAAAAATTATTTTCAAATTTTTGTAAGTAACCGAAATGTTTTAAACGCATTTTAGCCTAAAAATCGATTAATAATAAAATCACGATTTTCAATAGCTTGGATTCGTAAATTTGCCTGACAATATGGGAAGTTGTAAATCAGAACCCACTGTAACCTGGGGTTTCAAGACGTTTCATGAATACCGTGTAATCTAACGCAACCCAAAACACATTTTGAATGCAGGATGTTTTTTTGTAACGTGATGTGCACAGTGGGATGATAATACCCCAAGAAATAATGTCAATATTATGTAAAAATTAATATTTATTGAAATCAAACGCACTAAAAGTTATTTTCAAATTTTTGTAAGTCACCGAAATGTTTTAAACGCATTTTAGCCTAAAAATCGATTAATAATAAAATCACGATTTTCAATAGCTTGGATTGGTAAATTTGCCTGACAATATGGGAAGTTGTAAATCAGAACCCACTGTAACCTGGGGTTTCAAGACTTTTCATGAATACCGTGTAATCTAACGCAACCCAAAACACATTTTGAATGCAGGATGTTTTTTTGTAACGTGATGTGCACAGTGGGATGATAATACCCCAAGAAATAATGTCAATATTATGTAAAAATTAATATTTATTGAAATCAAACGCACTAAAAATTATTTTCAAATTTTTGTAAGTCACCGAAATGTTTTAAACGCATTTTAGCCTAAAAATCGATTAATAATAAAATCACGATTTTCAATAGCTTGGATTGGTAAATTTGCCTGACAATATGGGAAGTTGTAAATCAGAACCCACTGTAACCTGGGGTTTCAAGACTTTTCATGAATACCGTGTAATCTAACGCAACCCAAAACACATTTTGAATGCAGGATGTTTTTTTGTAACGTGATGTGCACAGTGGGATGATAATACCCCAAGAAATAATGTCAATATTATGTAAAAATTAATATTTATTGAAATCAAACGCACTAAAAGTTATTTTCAAATTTTTGTAAGTCACCGAAATGTTTTAAACGCATTTTAGCCTAAAAATCGATTAATAATAAAATCACGATTTTCAATAGCTTGGATTGGTAAATTTGCCTGACAATATGGGAAGTTGTAAATCAGAACCCACTGTAACCTGGGGTTTCAAGACTTTTCATGAATACCGTGTAATCTAACGCAACCCAAAACACATTTTGAATGCAGGATGTTTTTTTGTAACGTGATGTGCACAGTGGGATGATAATACCCCAAGAAATAATGTCAATATTATGTAAAAATTAATATTTATTGAAATCAAACGCACTAAAAGTTATTTTCAAATTTTTGTAAGTCACCGAAATGTTTTAAACGCATTTTAGCCTAAAAATCGATTAATAATAAAATCACGATTTTCAATAGCTTGGATTGGTAAATTTGCCTGACAATATGGGAAGTTGTAAATCAGAACCCACTGTAACCTGGGGTTTCAAGACTTTTCATTAATACCGTGTAATCTAACGCAACCCAAAACACATTTTGAATGCAGGATGTTTTTTTGTAACGTGATGTGCACAGTGGGATGATAATACCCCAAGAAATAATGTCAATATTATGTAAAAATTAATATTTATTGAAATCAAACGCACTAAAAATTATTTTCAAATTTTTGTAAGTCACCGAAATGTTTTAAACGCATTTTAGCCTAAAAATCGATTAATAATAAAATCACGATTTTCAATAGCTTGGATTCGTAAATTTGCCTGACAATATGGGAAGTTGTAAATCAGAACCCACTGTAACCTGGGGTTTCAAGACGTTTCATGAATACCGTGTAATCTAACGCAACCCAAAACACATTTTGAATGCAGGATGTTTTTTTGTAACGTGATGTGCACAGTGGGATAATAATACCCCAAGAAATAATGTCAATATTATGTAAAAATTAATATTTATTGAAATCAAACGCACTAAAAATTATTTTCAAATTTTTGTAAGTCACCGAAATGTTTTAAACGCATTTTAGCCTAAAAATCGATTAATAATAAAATCACGATTTTCAATAGCTTGGATTCGTAAATTTGGCTGACAATATGGGAAGTTGTAAATCAGAACCCACTGTAACCTGGGGTTATTAGATCCGGGCTGAAAACAAACGCTTTCTACTAATAATGACCTTAATATTTTTTAATAAGGTTTCAGTTAAACATCTCAGCAGTTTTCATATTAGTTGTATTCAGTTATTTACATAACCAAAGTTTCATAACAATGTCTTGAAAATTGATTTTTTTCAGGGGAGATCATGAACGTTGGAGAATCCTAGATGCATTTAAGACAAAAATATGGAATGCCATTTTACACACACATGGTTGAAGAAATGACACACTACAACGCCGTAGCGAATTTATTTTTCTGTTAGAATTCTAGTAATTATGTTATTAAATAAAAAAATGATCTGGGAAAAGTATGTCATTTTGTACAACCTACTTCAGAAGTTTACAAATAAAAAGCATTGTTTCATTCGTAATGTTAAAAATCAGTAATAAAAATGTAAAATGTCTCATTCAATTATGATTCCACAAATCAGAAAAATATTTCCATTTAACGATTTCTCTTTATCCCTTACAAGGAGAGAACATGAATTTCAAAGAAAGAAACTTTTAATTGATCTACGTCTTTTTATCGCGACTCAAGGCCGCAGACTTCGAATTCCATTAGATTTTTTCCTCCATCCAAGAAGTATATCCGTATTTGAAATTCAAACGGCATATAGTTACGCAGCACCTCTACTTCACTGAATGCGACAGCAATGAGTGAAGGAAAAAAACATTTTTTAAACAAAACCGACACTTGTAATTTGCCAAAAAAATTCCAATATATTTTTATTCTGAAATATGTTGCCATTTAAAACTGTGGCTTGCATAATTGATTTTTAGCCGACACGGTGACTAGCAAATCGCCGGCATTAACATTAAAACACTTGTAATCTACTTGCGGATTAAGGCAAGGAACGATAAAGCCTAGGCTAGATAAATCTATTAGAATGCAAATTTATTTGATTGGAGGACATTACATGCATATACAGACAGAAGCTTCAACAATGCACAGCTTCAGGTTGATTTACAACGTTCAATGCATTAAGGCAAACGTATATTCAGTTTCATGTTTACAAGGAATTCAATCGGATGCACAATATGCTCCACGAGAATTTCATCTATTGCTTGGAAGAAAAAGTTAAAGATCAAATTTTCGACTTTTCACTTTTTTGTCCCTGGCCAGATTTATTTATTGCAGTAGTAGGTTTGCAATCATTTCAATTGATTTTAGGCAAAAGGAAAATCCTTGTGGGAGGTTCTTAACACACCTATTAAATTATGAAATAAAAAAGAAATAAAATTTAACATTAACTTTAATTTGGTTTTATAACAAATTCATCTAATTTTTGTATGTTTTCACGAAATTTCCTCTTTCTCGTGTGTTTCCGTGTTTAGAATTGAAAAATGGCGTAGTGAGAACTCGAGGAGGTAATTTATGGCAGCAGACAGTTCTAGAGCAACAAGTTGACTATAGGCTCCGTGTAATTACCAGCTAGAGATTTTAATTACGGGTTTACAATTAAAAATGTTAAATTACTGTGTGCAACTTAAACAAGCGATTGCTGCGCAAATACTTTTCTTTCATCGATTAGTCACCACGTGGACGAGTTTAGCATGATTTTTCTTTTATTTCGTTACAATTAACTGCTCGTAATAATGAGAATTAAGTGACATGGTTCGCAAAAATGTGATTATGCAGATGAACTCAGAATCAATCAGGCCTTTTATGGAGAAGTTTAATTCTACCGATCACCCACGTTAACTTAATGGTCTGTCTTCGAAAATTATTCGTCGCCAGCCACATTTTGATTTTTTTTGGATCATTGTTATTTCCATTCATTAACTTAAAAAGCTCCAGTAATAAAAATGGAATTATGCACAAAGTTAGAATAATCATTTCGAGCAATTTTGTTGATTGGAAATTTACTGCGACGTGAATTTCTGAATTTCAAATGAATGTAACTTTGTTTCAATCGTTGAAATTTGCTTAGTTGGAAGTTTAATTGTATTTGAGTAGTACAAACTGTGTAATTAAAGAATGAAATATTCAGAGTAGTTACACTGAAAGAGTTTCATTAAAAAACTTGTTTAGTTAGAAATTCCATTAACCGTTCGAACGCACAGTTGGGTCTATGTGACCCCACGCGTTAACGTTTTTCTAAGACAATTTTAAAACTGAAATATTATTTAAAATATTTACTAAATATATTTATTGTCAAATTAAGGTGACTCTAATTGAAGGACTCTATGCCTGTGATATTTGAGATTTGATGTTTCAGTTTGATCTGGATAACTGATCTTTTTTACTAAAGACTACTTACTTTAGTAAAAAACGTTCATTTAAAATCAAAACAATGTGATTTCTAGATCACATTGAAACATCAAATCTGGAAATATGAAATATGAAAAAGTGACTTAGGTACTTCTTGCATAGAGCCCTTCATCAATTGCATTCTAATTATAAAGAAAGCTGTTTTTCGTAACTTTTGTTGATTGATTGATTTTAAGATTAAGGCTTTGTACAATAAAAACACCCTCTATAGTATCTTCTCAAATTTCAGTAAATCGCCTGATTTTGTTGTACAAGAAAGGACCCCGAATTTTAGTTTACTGAAGGACGGTATTGGCCTCAATTTCTTTCAAATTTTTGGTCTTGAAAACACGGCTTACTATACGGGATGTTTCCTAAGTACGTCTAGAAAATTCACTGTCATGTTTCTTAGATGATTTTAAGACAAAAAGCTTCTACCAATGTGTCAGATTTGAATTAATTAAAAATTTTGCATAATTTTCCCTAAAACTTAATTCAAATTTATTTTGATAATGGGTCAAAACTGTCCATATTGTTTTAAAATTACAAAATAGTTTAAACAAAAGTTTTAAGCGTTAATGTGGTCTACAATTTGTATTTTAGGTGTAAAAGAAAAATTGTAACAAGTTCTTTAATTCATTAAAAATAAAAATACAATTTTCAAATAATATTTCAAGCTTTCTCACATCGTTTTAAATAATCTGGCATTTTTAGCTAATGATGTAAATTAACGAATGATAACATATTTACAGGAATGTTATAAAATATCAGCCCACCGAAAAAAATGAACTTGGGCGTTTCCATAAATAAAACTTAAGCATTTAAGAAAAAATAATTAATGCAGAAAAAAATCGCAAGCGATCACCGTTTACGGTTCTCGTGTCCAAAAGCGATTCATCAGTATTGGCTGAAAAAGTCGCGTTTAATTTATGCAGATAACAGTGCGCCGGTGCCTCATTATCACAATTCAGTTTCAAATTTCGTAATTGCAAAAACGACCAGCAAAATCGCACCTTAAAAATACACATCAGAATAATGCCCCGTCTTAAATTTACGAATTACACAAATTATAGCGATTTGCGCGAAAACTGGCCGAACCCCGGAATTAAGTCCGGTTTTTTTGCGCGAATTCGTGACGGAAACATAATCGGTGTAAGTGTTCGCGCGCATAATGTCATACATTCTCGGTACGGAATAAATTTCGGGTTTCGCGTTACTCTTCATTTTATTGAGAACGGCGCATCGACTCCAAATTACAGTACCGGCGGATTTAATAAAACCGTTGGGTTTTCTCGCAATCCCGAAAACTTTCGTTTTGTTTACCTGTTACTACCGGTTTTGTTTGGCTATTTGTTAAGGCGAAATTTGTAATTCAGATCATACTACCGGCACTTAGTCTGATGAGCATCGCGATCGGAATGCTTAATTCTTTTTCACTTATTTAATTTGTCGCGCGCAGTTCGCAGAAGTGCCTCTTTGATAAAATTCCGTTTGATTAAGGCTGGGGAACCCAACCTTAAAAAATGCAGAGTTTTAAGAAACTCGGTATCGCTTAGAAAGTACTTATCAATATATAATTTGCGAAGCAACAGTTGTAAACATAATGTTACCGCATCTAATGATATATTTGCTTTGGTGAAGAAGTGCCTAGTTTTCAAAAATTAACCCCCTAAAGTGCAATTCTCGCAAAAATGTAGTAGTGAAGGTTTTTTACTGAAATCTTTAGAGTTACGAAATATTTTGCAATGCACTTTACAGCACTTGTAGAGAATATATTGGCTTGTAAGAAAATATTTTTTTTATTGCGAGAAAGTTGATAACTTAAGAAAAAAAAATTGGCAACAATATTTTTTTAAAATGTAGTGTGCCAGTAAAAACAGTATAGCTCAAGAAGTAAGTTATATTGTAGAAATTCCTTCGGGGTACTTATACTAAACATATAGTAGTTTAATATGACATGTTTTTTTTATGATAACATGTTGAATATCTTTGAAAAAAAATCTAAAAGTTGTGGTACGAAATACAGTATTATTTGATCGCGTTTTTTATTGCTTTCCGAACACAACATCGTCAACAAATTACATAAAAATGTTCCTTTAGCACCTAAGAAATAGTTTCCGTAAACCAAATTGGATAAATGTCTAAATTTTACATTTTCGGGGAAAAGTTGTTTTCCCATAAGATTTTAGTCAAATAGTTCGTCCTTTTACTCACAGATGTCCTGTCAAATCTGTACCTTTTTGATTGACGGCATGGATAGAATAATTTTTATTAAAATGCACACTTGATATAGTGAAAATTGTTAGGATATAACCATATTCGCACACGTAAGGAAATAAAACTCTAAAAATTTATAAAAATACACACTTGATAATGCAAAATATCCATGTTCCCACTCGTAAGGATATGAAACATTTTCGAGCCTACTAAATTGTACAATATATATTAGTTTCGAATAGCATCGTAGGAAAAATTGTTCACAAAAAATTACAAAAAAAAAACAGTAAATAATGCAGCAATCGCATTGACTGATTTTATCGCCGTTATCGCCGTAGACAATAATATAATAGTATTTTATGTATCAAGGGTATAATGAAGGTGTTTATATTCGAGGGCAATAGTTTACAAAACCGAGGGTCTCCGGCCCGAGGTTTTGTAATTTGCCCGAGATTTATAAACATCCTTTATGCCCGTGGTTCATATAACGTTTTATTTTCCACTTGAAATATGAATATTAATTGATAAAAAGCCTGAAAAAAGTTCATATGAACCAAACAAGGCTGCTATGCATATGTACTTTGTTTTGTAACTATGACAATTCACAAAATTTCAAACAAACTTGTTATTGGTAGTACAAATTTGCGGGCGTTATCATTATGCCCGCTTATTATGGCCCTAAGGCGTAATGAACACGTTTATATAGCGCGTATCACAGACGAAAACAATCAATTATACACAAGTGGAAAATAAATAATATTTATCAAGTTACGAGCGTATGAAAAACGCGCAACTCTTTTTTTTTGTTCTTTTTCTGTTCAATACTTAAGATTCAAACCTTATTAGTTAGGATACTTCTTTGGTTGCCTAAACATTTTTTATTTTAAGGGGCAAAATTGGTGCCCCCTGAGCGGAAGAATTGTGCATTACTTAGCAGTTCCCGGACCTTAAGCCAGGCTCGTTTTTAATTAAACACTCGCTGATTAGCATAAAAAGCTGCGATCCCACACAGCTGAAATTAATTGGTAATTTCACACCAATTAACAATAAATTTAAATTCATTCGCCGAGGCTTCTTTTTAACGATTAATGAAGTTTTCTTTCGGTGCAGGAAATTACAAGAAAAGCCATAAGCAGTTACTTTAAATCTTATGATATCACGCAATGTGCGAGGCATGGGAGATAAATTAAACAGCGCAAACGTCTATGGTCATACTCGTAACGTATATGCCGTCACAATCGTTAAGATGCCACCTCGGAACGGTTTAGTACAGAATCATAACATTTTATGCCAAATATCCCCGCATGCGGCCGTCTATTTTGTTACTATGTACACAACTTATAGGCGGTTAGTCACAGTGTGACTGAGGCTTTCTATGGGCACTTATTGTGATCTTGTCTTGTAACTCGCGCTCTTAATGATCGGTGGTTTGTAACCGCTTATCACAAAAAAAAAACATTTTCTTTTAAATTACTCAAAAAATTTGCTTCGTTTTAATTCGACAAATTGTATAACAAGAATTTGTTTTCTGTTAATCCTGGAACTATAAATTACTGAATTACAGAATTACAGAATTTGCTTTAACTTTTAAGTAAATGCTTTCAAAAAGTTCATCCAATCTCAAAAAATATCTACGCGTGATATTCAAAAAAATAAAATAAAAACTTCAAAAGGAACAATTTTTTTGAAATCACAAGCAAATGATTTATTAAAATGTCAATTACAAGCAGTGATTGTTTTTTCTTGATCAAAAAACCGTTTGATTGACATTCTAATTTTGCACTCTGCGGGCATAACCAAAAAGTCACCCTTTAAAACGTAATGTTGCCGCTTTCAGCGCCATGCGCCAATAAAAATTGACAAATAAACATCAAAGCTCGTTCTGTAAGTAGATTAACTCGTCATTAACATCACCACTTAGCGTTCACGAGTTTTATTTACAGATTAAATGCCAGCCGCCACATTGATGACTGATTACCATACCACATCGCACATTAAATAATTAAGACTTTGAAAGTAAATAATGCATCACCGTTTCAGTTTTTTTTCAACCAACGAACCACTTCTTCGATTCCTATTTTATATTATTGAGCATCACTAATAAGACAGTTTTTGAATTATTTTATTTAAGAACCAGAAATAAAAAATGTATTTAGGTAACGACACCTAAGAGTACGCAAGAAAAATGTATTTTTCTGTTTATTTGTTTCTTTGTAGTCTTTTGGGCTCGATGATTCTAAGAGCAATAACTTGCAAATTCTATAATTATTTATTATTTGTTTATGTTTGCATCTTACCAGTCTCCAGTAGTCGATAAAATGTAAAGTTTAATTTACTGGGTTTATTTATACAGGGTGTCGCAAAACTGTCACAGGAGCTTGCAGGTGTAACTTTTTCTTTTACAATAGAATACACTAAAAAAATGCCACCTAAGAGTTTAGAACGGATGAACTTGCTGTTATAAGGTATAATATTAAACCAAGCAAATTACCGTTTTGGTTTAAGAACGAGGAGTCTTATTTTGTGGTGACCTCACTGGGAGTATTGTTTGAAACGAGTGATAGGTCCAGCTGTTGAACGAAATGTTGTAAATCGTTCTGTGACTGACATTTTTTCGGCGAAGAGCCGTAAAGCTTTACTGACAATAGATAAATTACTTTAGAATTTCTTAAAAATCGCCTCCAAACCATCAGACTTAAGTCGGTTTGCAGTAAGAAAATACATATTACTGTGTGCATTTTTTGTATTTTTATTGTAGAGTGAATTTTTAATTACATAATTAGTGAATGTTTAATTGTGAATAAATGGGAAATATTACAAGTGGTTTAATGTGCCGATATGACGATGTTCATTCAATGCAATATTAATAAATGTCGAACAACAAAATGATCAGCTTCAAAGACCATTTCTAAAAATGGTACTGAAATCATAGGGATTTTCTGATTCTGTGTGTGATAAATTCGCATGTAAGTAAATTTGTTGTAATTATAATTTTTTCCACACTTTTAGCTTACCGAGTGAATTATGTAAAAATTCTACAAATTTTTTCAATGTAACAGCTATTAAACAAATTGTTTTTTAGTTTATTTCCGTCGGAACGAAAAGTAAGAAGAGATAAAAAGAAAGGGACGTGCAAACCAGTTGCTTCTATAACAGAATTAATAGTAACGATGAAGGTAAAGAAATAATTTTGATTTTGTTTAATACATTTAGTGCTATTTATCTACCTTATAACAAATTTTAGTTTTTAGCGGATATAGAGTTCTTTGTAAGAATTCCACAAAACACAAGCGTGACTGAAGTACGCGGATTTGCGGAAAGGAAATCTGCATAAAGTGAAATGGTCATTATTGAAGCATTCAAACTGGTCTATATTGGTAAATTTTTATAATAATACCGTTTTGGTTTAAGAACAGGGAGTCTTATTTTGTGGTGACCTCACTGGGAGTATTGTTTGGAACGAGTGATAAGTCCAACTGTTGAACGAAATGTTGTAAATTTCTTTATGACTGACATTTTTTCGGCGAAGAGCCGTAAAGCTTTACTGACAATAGATAAATTACTTTAGAATTTCTTAAAAGTCACCTCCAAACCATCAGACTTAAGTCGGTTTGCAGTAAGAAAATACATATTTTTGTGTGCATTTTCTGTATTTTTATTGTAAAGTGAATTTTTAATTACATAATTAGTGAATGTTTAATTGTGAAGAAATGGGTAATATTACAAGTGGTTTAATGTGCCGATATGAATGCAATATTAATAAATGTCGATCAATAAAATGATCAGTTTCAAAGACCATTTCTAAAAATGGTACTGAATTTTTTTTATGATTATTTTAATAGAATGATCTTCAAGTCCGGCGTCTATTTAAAAATGGGCAGTCGTCCTGATTCCCTCGGTATTCTACAGTGGGCCCAAACGAGTGTGATCAAATTATACAAGAATTTAATCGAGTCGAGTAGAATTAATATTTCTAACGTAAATCACGTAATCAGGTATTTTAGTATTTTCGAAGGAGCCACAAACATCCTCTTATTTCGTAAGATATGAAATGGCACCTTATATACGAGTGTAGAACTGAATATTAAACGTGCTGGCTGCGACCAAACTAATGCATAATTTGCAGGTTGTCGAGACAAATCATGCAGCTTGTTTCATAAAGAAAAGTAAATAATGTAAATGTTGGTCGTTACGTCGGCAGAATTTAATGAAACCGAAAATTTGTTTTCGACTCGACAGACCAGTTTGCGGACCCGAAAATTAAATATTTGCGAAAGGAATCGCTTTTGGGTTCATTTGCTTTAATATATGAAGATTATATTTTTAAATAAATGTTTGCGGTTCGTCGTAACTGGCACTCGTAATTCAACAATGCCCATTTTTCGATTTTAAATATTATTGCTTCACTTTTACCAATGCTATCCGGTGAATTAATGAACTCGAAACCTTGAATTTGTACTTTAATTTAACGGCAACCTTTACAACATTGTAAATGTTTGACATCGGAGAACTTCTCTGTTTAATAACCACATGAAGTAGTATATCAACTTTGGCTTTGAAATTTAAAGTTCCTTTGCGATAGTTATTCATTTCGCATTGTCATAAATTTACCCAATTTTTTTGCCGACAAGCACTCAGGAAAAAGAATCTTATTCAAGAATGTTTATTCTATTTGTCAAATTTAAGAACGGGTCATTCTTAATTTCTAGAACGTTGATTCTTCGTGACAAATTCAAGAATGGGTCGCTCTAATTTTAAGAACGTTTTACTTTTAAAAATAGGTCGTGCTGATTTCAGGAACTTTTATTTAATTTCTTAAGAATGTTCTTAATTAATGTATTTTGTTATTTAAGAATTGAAGATGGCCTTATTATATTAATTAAGCAATTGTAAATACAATAAATTTTTTCTAATTTTTATGAATTGTAGAGTGGAATGCTTGAATTGAAGGAATTTTTGAATATAAAGTTATTTCTCATACATATTTTTATTAGTAAGTGAAAATTTAACATCACATCACATCCTGTTTAAAAATACATTTTCAGTTTAAGAACCACATTATCATTTGGTAATAGATGTAAGTATATGAAATGGAAGTTCGCCGAAGCTGCTACACAAATAAATTGTTTTTCTCTCAAGAAATAATTGGCCAAAATCTACATCAACCTAAAAACAAAAAAACAAAATAGTTACATTGTACCATGGATATATTATTATAAAAATGTACCAATATAGATCAGTTTGAATGCTTCAATGACCATTCCACTTTATGCAGATTTCCTTTCCGCAAATTCGCGTACTTCAGTCACACTTGTGTTTTGTGGAATTCTTACAAAGAGTTTTACATCCCCTAAAAAGTAAAATTTGTTATAAGATAGATAAATAATACTAAATGTGTAGAAGAAAATCAAAATTATTTCTTTACCTTCGTCATTACTATTAATTCTGTTATAGAAGCAACTGGTTTGCATGCCCCTTTCTTTTAAACTCTTCTTACTTTTCGTTCCGATGGAAATAAACTAAAAAACAATTTTGTTTAATAGCTGTTACATTGAAAAAACTTGTAGAACTTTTACAAAATTCATTTGGTAAGCTAAAAGTGGGGGAAAAATTATAATTACAGCAAATTTACTTACATGCGAATTTATCACACACAGAATCAGAAAATCCCCATAATTTCAGTACCATTTTTAGAAATGGTTTGAAGCTGATCATTTGTGTTGATCGACATTTATTAATATTGCATTGAATTAACATCTTCATCTCGGCACATTAAACCACTTGTAATATTTCCCATTTCTTCACAATTAAACACTCACTAATTATGTAAGTTACTAAAAATTTACTTTACAATAAAAATACAGAAAATGCACACCGTAATATGTATTTTCTAACGGCAAGCCGAGTTTGTAAGAAATTCTAAAGTAATTTATCTATTGTCAGTAAACAGTCCTTTGCAGAAGGGCATAAAGCAATTTACAACATTCCGGACAATTGTATCCGCCCAGCTGGACTCAGCGCAAGGCTTCTAGACTGAGATTTGAGATGATATGAAACAGAAATGGGTAAAAAATCATCTTCAGCTCAAACCATTGCACGCTACTGCTGAAAATGAATTTTATTCTTGTTGTAAAGTCGACAATGTTTATTTAGTGCCTTGAGTAATCCCGCAGTAAAACGGTAGACTCCCAACCAATACGGGCGGTAATAGCACGAGATAAATAATTGATAATAATTATAAGGTGCATCCAACGACGTGCTTTTCTAGTAAAGTGTGTTATTAACTAGCTAACCACCCATTCATAATAAATATCACAAACCAGAAAATATCGCGTACATCAGGCGATGCGAAACGCTGTTAATTAGAAATAAATGGTAGAGAAGGTGTTAAGATAACATGAACTTACCAGCCTTTAGCGCACGAAAGAACAAAGGCTTTCATGAATTTTACTCAAAAAAATATTAATTAAAAATTCATCCGGTTTGCCACTTATTTCTATTAAAGGTTCTATTTACGCCCATCACAACAGCAATTTTCTCTCGACAGACAGATTAGCATCTAAAACATTGCGGCGACGAAACGATCCCAACATGTTAAACGAATGCAAATGGAAATCTGTACGGGAGTTTAAAAGAACCCTGAAAAGACTAAACACTGAGAATGTCACGAAAACATATGTCACTCAAATATGTGTAGCCCAGTTACATTAAGATAATCCGGCGATGTGATGCGAATAATGTAAACAGCATTACATATTCCGTTTCAGGAGTTTAATTTATGGCCGCTGTTGCAACTGAGAATAATTGTTTTGATGCAACGTATTTGTCACAAGTTTGTTTTGAACGTCGACACAAAAGTGAGCGATAGTGGCTCATTTTATTAGTTTCGAAAATTGCTACCGTTATTAAAAAACCTTAATGGCATCTTGTTTTAGAGGTTTAAAGTAACATTCGTTACTGACATGTTAATGGACCACCAAGAGCTCCGAGCTTGTCTTTTTAATATACAAAATTAGACATTAATTATAACGCTTATTAAATCAAGTTCGCGTCGGTCAAAATAGTCGTTTCTGAATATAAGGGATAGAGATAAAATACTGCTTGTCGTAATAGAATTATAGATTTCTCCCTGCGGTAGAGTCGTCGTGTTATTTAATTACATCACTTCGTTCCCTACTTTATTGCTTTTCTCTATGTCTGATGTCTTCAGGTGTCTACAAGTGTCTGTTTAACATGTTTTCTCGTCAACGTAACACCCAATTATCATTCTCTTTTTATTGATGGCGACCCATCTGAGTCGATAATATCTGGCATTTTTGCTTTCGGTGCCAGAGTGCCACCTAGAAAATTAGCATTTTTAATTTGTTCAGTTTTTTATTGCCGCGTTAAATTTATGCATTTTATTTTCATACTCAGACAAGCAGTAGAAGGACACATGTTTTATAGACCTCGAAAAGGCATTTGATAAAATCAGAAGAGAAGATGTATGGATAATATTTCAAGAAATAGGGACAAAGACGCAACAATAAAAAAGCAGTAATAAAAGCAATGTACGGCAATACAATGAATATAGTAAGAACTCATAATGAAGAATCGAATGAGTTTGAAATACATGAGAGTTAAAAACAGAATAAAATGAGACTGATGAAAATGGGATATGGGAAATGAGTTTCTTAAGAAAAATAGAAGGGAAGGCCAGAAGAGACAAGACAAGGAATTAAGTGTTCAGAAAAAAATTAAGAATAAAACCAATAACAATAAACAATACGGGAAAGAGAATTGAAATAGCTAAGACACATTCACAAAATGCCAGAAGAAAGATTGACTAGAAAAATTTACCAAGTACGAGCTCAAAGAACAAATAGAAGAAGAAGGCCAAAAAGGGCATGGAGGGATGAAGTAAGATATAACCAGCTTAGTGCAAAACCGAGAGGAATGGAAAGAGAAAATAAACTCAACTGTGGAGTCTTACACTTAATGGTAAAAAGTCTGAGAGCCATATTCAGAGTTGTTTCTTAAGTTGAATCAGCAACAAGTCCGAATATGGCTTTAAGAATTAAATTAAGTTAAGTTATTGAACCGAATTTTGTAATTAAAATTATTAAAGAATTATTAAAGAAAATAAACTCAACTGTGGAGTCTTACACTTAATGGTAAAAAGTCTGAGAGCCATATTCAGAGTTGTTTCTTAAGTTTAATCAGCAACAATTCCGAATATGGCTATAAGAATTAAATTAAGTTAAGTTATTGAACCGAATTTTGTAATTAAAATTATTAAAGAATTATTAAAGAAAATAAACTCAACTGTGGAGTCTTACACTTAATGGTAAAAAGTCTGAGAGCCATATTCAGAGTTGTTTCTTAATTTTAATCAGCAACAAGTCCGAATATGGCTTTAAGAATTAAATTAAGTTAAGTTATTGAACCGAATTTTGTAATTAAAATTATTAAAGAATTATTAAAGAAAATAAACTCAACTGTGGAGTCTTACACTTAATGGTAAAAAGTCTGAGAGCCATATTCAGAGTTGTTTCTTAATTTTAATCAGCAACAAGTCCGAATATGGCTTTAAGAATTAAATTAAGTTAAGTTATTGAACCGAATTTTGTAATTAAAATTATTAAAGAATTATTAAAGAAAATAAACTCAACTGTGGAGTCTTACACTTAATGGTAAAAAGTCTGAGAGCCATATTCAGAGTTGTTTCTTAAGTTGAATCAGCAACAAGTCCGAATATGGCTTTAAGAATTAAATTAAGTTAAGTTATTGAACCGAATTTTGTAATTAAAATTATTAAAGAATTATTAAAGAAAATAAACTCAACTGTGGAGTCTTACACTTAATGGTAAAAAGTCTGAGAGCCATATTCAGAGTTGTTTCTTAAGTTTAATCAGCAACAATTCCGAATATGGCTATAAGAATTAAATTAAGTTAAGTTATTGAACCGAATTTTGTAATTAAAATTATTAAAGAATTATTAAAGAAAATAAACTCAACTGTGAAGTCTTACACTTAATGGTAAAAAGTCTGAGAGCCATATTCAGAGTTGTTTCTTAATTTTAATCAGCAACAAGTCCGAATATGGCTTTAAGAATTAAATTAAGTTAAGTTATTGAACCGAATTTTGTAATTAAAATTATTAAAGAATTATTAAAGAAAATAAACTCAACTGTGGAGTCTTACACTTAATGGTAAAAAGTCTGAGAGCCATATTCAGAGTTGTTTCTTAAGTTGAATCAGCAACAAGTCCGAATATGGCTTTAAGAATTAAATTAAGTTAAGTTATTGAACCGAATTTTGTAATTAAAATTATTAAAGAATTATTAAAGAAAATAAACTCAACTGTGGAGTCTTACACTTAATGGTAAAAAGTCTGAGAGCCATATTCAGAGTTGTTTCTTAATTTTAATCAGCAACAAGTCCGAATATGGCTTTAAGAATTAAATTAAGTTAAGTTATTGAACCGAATTTTGTAATTAAAATTATTAAAGAATTATTAAAGAAAATAAACTCAACTGTGGAGTCTTACACTTAATGGTAAAAAGTCTGAGAGCCATATTCAGAGTTGTTTCTTAAGTTTAATCAGCAACAATTCCGAATATGGCTATAAGAATTAAATTAAGTTAAGTTATTGAACCGAATTTTGTAATTAAAATAAATGTAATCGAAGTAACAAATCCTGAAATGCCTATTATTGACAGATTCATCCAAATTGCATAGTATAAAGGTTATCATTCATTTCAGTAACAAAATAACTCATTCTAAATGCCCCTTTCAGTAACTTAATTTAACAATAACGTGTTTAAGTCGGTACATTGTGCCATTGAATACAATTCTTCTAATGATCTATATTAACGTTTGATTGTCACAGTAATTTTCGAGTAAATGCCCCACTGTTATGTCGAAAGGATACCAAAAATGCCAGAAATAACGTTAAATAATTGCTTCCTTTTGTAAGTTTGCAAATAAAAAATATTCGGTTTTAAAACTGCTGATAGGATAAATCCGGGAAATGAAGCGGATTTTATTTGGTCATTAAACGCTGTCTAGTGCACTTCATAGTTCATACTGAGCGGGTATTAGATTTCAATAGCTTTCTGCGAGCCTACGTTTATGTGAATCCTCCCATTATTACTCGATCGAAACGTTTATTAATTTCCTAGAAATTCTCAAGCACAAAAAAAATGGGTAAACATACGGAGCCGGATAAATCAGGAATGCAATATCACAATATTATCTTCAATGGGCGCTTAATGAGGCTGTTGTGTGCGTGCGTGTGAACGCACACGTGAAAATTACCAAAAAAAATTAAATTCCCAAAACCAGCAGTCGCTTTAAAAACGCCTTTCAGAAGTAATTCACTTTTAATTAATAAACAAAACTTGTTAATAAAATTCAATAATGAAATTAGTAAAAAAAATCCGTACAATGCGCCATTCATTTCTTGTTATTTCTTAACCGAGAGTTGACAGGCTTAATGGGAATATTTTATTTTCAATCAAGTGCAACTTGTTGATTTTTTAAAGTGCATTGTCATGCATCATTTCTAAAACGTACGTCAACTTGATTCTTCAATAATCGCTAAGGGGTTTATCATGTTATGGTTTAATTGAAACGTTATTTGTATTAATTTCTTGTTGCTCTTGCATAAACTTCACATTCTCGAAGATGTGTGCATACATAAATAATAATGCAACGTTGATTTATCGAATATGCAAAAATTTGCCAACTAAAATTTCAGTTCATTAAGTTCTTGCAAATTAAATTAGTTATTAATTTCCTCGCAGCTACCAAACTAATTACAATTTCAATCAATTGCGCAAAGGCAATTTATTTATTTTATTGCCTGAGCGGTAAATGCAATTTGAATCAAATGGAAATATTTTAAATAAAATTTGCTTCTCTGAATGACTCAGATTTTTTCAAAACCGCTTCATCACATTAAACGATTTTAATTATTAAAACTGTTAAGCTTTTAATTGAATAATGACCGATACTTTTTCAACGCCGGACACAGATGAGGTCAATTTACCGATGATATTCAAAATCTAAATCTGAGCAAATATTTAAATACAGCGAGCAATATTTATCTTTTATTGGCGAATTACATCCAAAAATAAAATCAAACCAAATGCAAACAGAGCCTTCAAGACGGAAATACGATTTCTGGTAATGGGGCCTGAAGTGCAAATTAAATATAAAAGAACTCAAGTGCCACGTAGGAATCTAGAGAAAATTAATTTCTGCAAGGAATGCAATCAGAAAGCGCAAAAAATCGGAATTCAGTTTAGTAATTAATTAAAATAATTTAATTAAATGAAATTACCAATTAATTAAAAATGCTCAAAAAAAGTAATAGGTTAAATTACACTCAATTAAAAATGAATTTGGTGTGCAAACGTTTTTTTGGAGTTCATTTGCCTTCCTCATTTGTTAAAAACTGATTATTGGTTTTTGATTAAAACGTTCTAATGGCTACTTTTTCGCCTGAAAATAGGCAATTCGTTATTCACATAATGTTATGAGTCGCTACTTACTCTTACTGATTTTTTAATCTTTCAGACATAATAAATTGTTGTCCTGTAATAATAAAAAAATTGAGATAAAGAGGAATAAATATTTATAAACAATAAATAAAATTAAGCTAAAGTTATTGAGGCTTTATTGTTGCACTAATTTTAAAGAAGCTAAATACCGGTTTTAATTAAACGATGGCAATAATTCATAACATACAGTCAGATCAATAAATTCGCTCATAAATATAAAAGTGGAGTTACCGGACAGTTAATATTAAACAAAAAGTCACGATTCGTGAGTATCTGTCCGACTTTCAGTCGTAAATTTACACAGCAGAAGATATAAGAAGGAACGTGATCGAGTTCACATCGAAGTTATTAAATTAAGAAAAGGTAGAAAAATTCAATTCAATTGTCAACATATTTTATGGTTTCGTGGTGAGTTGCCAAAATCGAAAGAATCATTTGTGCAAAATAAAGAACGAAATTCAATTTGCATCGTTCTGTTTAATTTCCCATAATGCTCGACCGTGTTTCGCAAGATGCATCGTAATTATGAGCATAAATATAAACGGGGGGCCATAAATTTAATCGGGTGTTGTTAATGGTGAAAATTGCGGCCATAAATCTTATATGCCCTACAAAGGAATTTTTGTTTTATAGCTCCTCACCGAAAGCAAAGCAACTGAGAAGTATTAGAATCCGTAGCTTTCATATACAAAGGAGGCACAGATGTGTGATATCAATGTTGGTTCCGCCCAAACAGATTATGAGATTCGCCGATCACATACTTCATCGATCTCAAGATATTGAGCTTTTAACAATAAAAGCACAAAGTAACAATAAGTTGCTTTTATTAAAATATTTTTATTTAGATAAAAAAAGGATAAAAATAATTCTCCTGACCCATCTGTCATCTCGTCTGAAAGACGTTCTAAATCGAGGCTACTATTTGTCACAAAACTGACGAGATGTCGCTCAACATCTTTCAGCGCAATTTCATTGAAGAAGTACCTACAAATGTTTATTCCGGACGAATTTCAGTTTGTAAAATAAGAACAACCCGAAGCACAAAAGCCCACTATTTGCTCTAGCAGTGCATGAATAATTAAAAGTAAATAACTGAATAGTTTCAACGAGGTATTTCACAACAAACAGGCGAGTGGAAACTTGCATGTCCCATCACTTTATATATTGCACCGATCGCTGTAACATTAAACAGGTCTGCATACATAATAACTGCCGCAGGACCGAAATGTATTTATGCTGCTGTAAATTATTTCAACATAAGAAATACATCATTAACATCGTCTGTAAAAATTAAGGGCTATCGCTGATGTCGGTGCACTTGCGTTTTTATGCAAATCAGGAGATGCAATAAATGATTCGATACGGTCGGTAAGTGCTCAAGGTGTATAAGGTTCATCTGATACTAATTTTACAACAGGTTTAGATGAATTAATAATAATAATTGCAATAAAATTTTAATTCTCGTTGCTAAAGTGCAGTGTGTTAAAGGCCCCAGGATAAATGGAAGCAGAGAAAATTTAGTAAATATCAGTTTATAAACAGCAAACATTGATTATGGTTGAACGTGATTCCAGAATGTTTTCAATAAATATAAAAATTGCAGTTAAGGTTATTGCATTTCATGTAATAGTTGAAATGCAAACTAAATATTATTTTAGACTACACCATATTACTAATATTAGCATGGCCGTTTCGAAAGTTTAATTTTTGACTTTCTAATAACGTAACGCCATGCAGACCTCCTATTTTGTGGTAAGATCCACAAGGTTTTTGTGTTTTTCGATCTGAAGCTACAATTTATTATAAAAGCAAAAACGTTGAAGCTTAAATTATTAGTGTGTGCCTTGTTCTAGGCATAATTTTGTTCCATGTAACAAAACAGTCAAAAAAATTGCAAAATATTGTTTATTACTTCAGCATTTTTACATTTTTCTGTGGAAGGCGCTTTCAATATTGTGTGCTACTACGACAGCTATCAAACTTAATATTGTGTAAGTAACAGTTTTGATAAAGTTAATTCCACATACTTAAAATTTTACGATGCTTTCAAAAACTGCTATCAAAATTGAGCTTTAATTGTTGATTGATTCTACGGTAGATCTTCATTAAGTCTCTACTATTTTGAAATATTTTTTTAGTGCCAAGGACACTTCAAGGCGTAACTCCATATCAAGAAAATTAAATATTTCTTGTTATTTTCTTCTTTGTATAAAAAGGTAAATCAATCTGAAAAACTTCAGTGTAGAAAATTAGTCCTTTAAACATAACCAGGCGGCAAAAACTCTTGTTATATTGGAATACCAACAATCTTACGATTAGACTGATATGGTGCACTGTTTGGTATTGGCAATTGGGTATATTCCTGTAATAATATATGGATTGCAAGAAGATGCCTTTTTGACAACAGTAGTTATACATATACAGGATTGTAAAGTTACTAACAATTCTCAATTTAAAACAATTACGTGGGCATTGTGATGGTTGCACCAAGAACTAAATGGCACAATAATATTCTAAATAAGTTTCAGCAGAAGATGATCGTTTGTTAAAATAGTCATTTGGATCATTTGTAATTTGTTTTTAGTTAAAACCAGCGCCATTATGGCCCAACTAGAGTGTACACCGCCTGAAATTATTGAAATAACGTAAATTGCTACCGAACAATAATTGTCAATTGTCAAGTTAACATCGGTGTTAGCTGATATTGATGATAACGTTTTTTGGTCAACCGGCGCCAAGGAAAATGTGAACAATTATTTTAACTTGTGTGTATTCAAGAACACATCTTTTTCTGGCATTCCAAGAAAAAAATAATTTTATGTAAACATAAAAAATTAGCGCGTTTACGATCTGCAAATGTCAACCAGTCTGTTAAACTGCAACAGGCCAGTAATTGCAGGTATGACTTCAAATGATTACTTAGTGGCCGAACAATTTTTTTTCGGGGCAGAAAATGTTTTAAAATATTACCTTTATTTTTTAAAGATACTTTTCATGTAAAATTTTTTTAATTAATTGTCGATGATTCCGCATCAGATCAATCCATTTTATCAAGAAATTTAAGCATTACAACTTTCTCATGTAATTTTGAAGTAATTCTGCAGAAAGTTTTGTCAATACTTACTTCTTACTTGTATAAAAAAGGATAAATTGCTTAAAAGACTTCAGTGCAGAAAATTCGCACTTTTAACATAACCAGATCACAAAAATTTCAGTTTGATATGAGCGCACGCTGTTTGATATTTACTTCCTTCGTTGCGTATATTGCTCTAATAATATATGGTATACAAGAAGATGACTTTTTGACAACCGTAAGTAGTTATACTACATACACATAATATTATAACAAGATATTTTTAATGATTTATAATGATTTTAAAATAACTAACAATTCCCAAATCCAAAAAAAACATGTAACAAGAATTAAATGTACAAAAATTATCTAAATATCGTAAAAATACAATTATGTTCTAAATAAGAATTTCAATATCTATGCCAAGACTTTCAGCAGAAAATCATCTATTGTTAAAAATTATATCACCGCCACAGAGATGTGAATGCATTGATATTGTATGTATTTTGTAAAAAGTTGTCCCCTTTACGATCTGCAAATGTCAACCAGTCTGTTAAATTGGAACAGAGCAGTAATTGCAGGTATGACTTTAAATGATTACTAAGTGACCGAAAAATTGATTTTTTAAATCTAAATAGAATTTTATGAGGCATATAATGTATTAAAAAATGTTACTTTGTTAGCTATCGAAACACAAATTCATAGATATTGAATGTATGTCCGTATTATTGTGGTAAAGATTTATTTTTGGCAACTGTAAGTAGTTATACATACTTTTCTACTTTTCAATCTTTGTTTTGTGCATCCATGTTATCAAGAAACTTCACAGATTCTCAAGTAGTTTGAGAAGCAATTCGGACAAAATATTTGTCAATAAAAAACACAGAAAATCACTAAATTTTATTCTCTTAGCCTCAACTAGTTCAAAAACATAGATACCCCATTGAAACCCACCATGTTACGACACTTGATGGTTACATTTTGGAAATACACCGAATCCCTTCCGGTAAAACTAGTCGTCCTACTAAAGGTTGCATTTTGCTAATGCATGGAATATGGATGTCTTCAGCGGCCTACGTTCTTCCGGATGTAAATCGTGCAATAGGTGAATAGTTATCCCATTAAATAAGAAATACTGAAAATTGTATTTTTTTTAGCTTACGTGTATGTGGAAGCTGGTTATGATGTGTGGCTGGGAAATTCTCGAGGAAACACTTATGGTCGCAAGCATAAAACTTTAAACCCTAACTATTCTTCAAAATTTTGGAATTATTCTTATCATGAAATAGGAATCTATGACATTCCAGCCATAATCGATTATATTCTCAATGTTACTGGTCGAGATGCATTACATTATTTGGGACATTCACAAGGGTCGGCTTTTTGTTACATTCTATGTGCGGAAAAACCAGAATATAATAAAAAAATTATTTCTCATCATAGTATAGCTCCGGCTGTATTTTTAAAACATATTTATAACAAACTGCTACAAGTACTAGCTACATTTCAGAAATCGGAGGTAAACGAAAACTGAAGCAATAAATGCAATTAATTTATTAAATTTGCAGCTGGCAATAAAATTCACTCAAGACTTTGAAATTTTTCCTAAGGCAGTATTTAATCCTTATTTTGCTGAAATATTATGCGGTGACCGTCGTCCAGCTCAACCTTTATGTCTTGCAGCTTATTATTTTTATATGGGTTACAGTCCAGAACAAACAAATACCACAGTACTGCCACTACTTTTTTCTCATACACCAGCAGGTGCATCAATGAAGCAATTTCTGCATATTCTTCAACAAATTAATACTGGTAATTAGTTGTACAAACTTTTTAATTTTGATTTTGATAGCTGGGTTACAGGAAAGTTCGATCAGTACGACTATGGAAAAGTAGAAAATATAATTAAATATGGATCAGAGTTTCCTCCTGAATATAATTTGAGCAAAGTAGAAATTGATGTATACATGTACTATGGAGATAGAGATCAAATAAGTTCAGAAACGGACTTGGCACTACTTTACAGCAAACTACCAAATCCTAAATTAAAATACACTATACCTACATTCACTCATCTTGATTATTATTACGGAATTGATGTGAAGGAATTACTGCTCAACAAAATTATTTCTGATTTGTCACAATATTAAATAATTCTATTGTAAATATATGTTTCAGAAAATCAAAAGCTGTTACAAATTAACTTGTTCGTAATGACGTTAAAAATAAACTTAGCTTTAGATGCCCATTAACACCGGTGTTAACTGATATCGATGTTAACTTTTTTTGGGCAACCGACCCGTGGTGCACCGAAAACAATGTGAAAAATTTAAACATACTTTTCGTGTAAAAATTTTTTAATTAATTGTCGATCATTCCACATCAGATTTGAGTTAATCCTATTTTATTTTTAATCTTTTTTATGCTAAGTTAATTTCAAAACTGATGTTATTAGTTAGTAGTTATCAGTTATCAGTTATCAACATATTGAAACACTTCAACTTGTATAGAAAACTATAAATTGCTTAAAAAACTTCAGTGTAGAAGCTTCATACTTTTAACATAACCAGACCACAAAAATTCTTGCAATATATATGGATACCACCAATCTCAGATAGATATGGCGCACTGTTGGATATTTGCTTCCTTAGTTTTGTTAGTTGCGTATATTGTTCTAAAAACATATTATGGTTTACAAGAAGATAGCATATTGACAACCGTAAGTAGTTATACATACAGATAATATTATAAGAAGATATTTTTTATGATTTACGATTGTAAAGTAACCAACAATTCTCAAATTAAAACCATTTTGTAATAAGCATTAAATTAACTTTGTGTTGGGTTATAAAAAGAAAGATCTAAATGTAGTAACAATAGAACGTCATAGCTATGCCATCACTTTCAACATAATATAATCGTTTGTTAAAGATGGTATTTTCTAAAGATACTTTTCTAGTGAAATCTTTTCAAATTAATAAATTGTCGATTTGAATTAATTTCATTCTATTTTTCAATTTTTGTTTTGTACTTCCATGTTATCAAAAAACTTAAACATTCACACGTTCTCAAGTAGTTTGCAAAAAACAAAGTAATACAAAAAACAGATAATCACTGAACTTTATTCTCTCAGCCTCAACTAGTTCAAAAACATGGATTGAAACCCACCATGTTACGACACTTGATGGTTACATTTTGGAAATACACCGAATCCCTTTCGGTAAAACTAGTCGTCTTACTAAAGGTTGCATTTTGCTAATGCATGGAATATGGATGTCTTCAGCGGCCTACGTTCTTCCGGATGTAAATCGTGCAATAGGTAAATAGTTTTCGCATTAAATAAGAAATACTGAAAATTATATTTTTTTTAGCTTACGTGTATGTGGAAGCTGGTTATGATGTGTGGCTGGGAAATTCTCGAGGAAACACTTACGGTCGCAAACATAAAACTTTGGACCCTGACTATTCTTCAAAATTTTGGGATTATTCTTATCATGAAATAGGAATCTACGACATTCCAGCCATAATCGATTACATTCTCAATGTTACTGGTCGAGATGCATTACATTATTTGGGACATTCACTAGGGTCGGCTTTTTGTTACATTCTATGTGCGGAAAAACCAGAATATAATAAAAAAATTATTTCTCATCATAGTATAGCTCCGGCTGTATTTTTAAAACATATTTATAACAAACTGCTACAAGTACTAGCTACATTTCAGAAATCGGAGGTAAACGAAAACTGAAGCAATAAATGCAATTAATTTATTAAATTTGCAGCTGGCAATAAAATTCACTCAAGACTTTGAAATTTTTCCTAAAACAGTATTTAATCCTTATTTTGCTGAAATATTATGCGGTGACCGTCATCCAGCTCAACCTTTATGTCTTGCAGCTTATTATTTTTATATGGGTTACAGTCCAGAACAAACAAATACCACAGTACTGCCACTACTTTTTTCTCATACACCAGCAGGTGCATCAATGAAGCAATTTCTGCATATTCTTCAACAAATCAATACTGGTAATTAGTTGTACAAACTTTTTAATTTTGATTTTGATAGCTGAGTTACAGGAAAGTTCGGCCAGTACGACTATCGAAAAGTAGAAAATATAATTAAATATGGATCAGAGTTTCCTCTTGAATATAATTTGAGTAACGTAGAAACTGATGTATACATGTACTATGGAGATAGAGATCAAATAAGTTCAGAAACGGACTTGGCACTGCTTTATAGCAAACTAGCAAATTCTAAATTAAAATACACTATACGTACATTCACTCATCTTGATTATTATTACGGAATTGATGTGAAGGAATTACTGCTTAACAAAATCATATCTGATTTGTCACAATATTAAATAATTCTATTGTAAATATATGCTTCAGAAAATTAAAAGCTGTTACAAATTAACTTGTTGGTAATGACGTTAAAAATAAACTTAGCTTTACTACACATATGGCAAGTTTTCCCTGTAGATGTCCATTAACACCGGTGTTAGCTCATATCGATGTTAACTTTTTTTGGGCAACCGACCCATGGTGCACCGAAAAAAATGTGCACAATTTAAAGATACTTTTCATGTAAAAATTTTTAATTAATTGTCGATTATTCCACATCAGATTTGAGTTAATTCTCAGATTTGAAATTAACTTAGAATAAAAAACATTAAAAAAAGTTAATTTCAAAACTGAGGTTATCAGTTAGTAATTAGTTATCAGTTATCAAGATATTGACGCACTTCAATTTGTATAAAAAAATATAAATTGCTTAAAAATCTTCAGTGTAGAAAATTCATACTTTTAATATAACCAGACCACAAAAATTCTTGTTATATATAGATACCACCAATCTCAGATTGATATGGCGCACTATTGGATATTTGCTTCCTTAGTTTTGTTAGTTGCGTATATTGTTCTAATAACATATTATGGTTTGCAAGAAGATGACTTATTGACAACCGTAAGTAGTTATACATACACATAATATTATAAGAAGATATTTTTTATGATTTACAACGATTGTAAAGTAACCAACAATTTTCAACTTAAAACCATTATGTAACAAGCATTAAATGAACTTTGTGTTGGGTTATAAAAAGAAAGATCTAAATGTAGTAACAATAGAACGACTATAGCTATGCCATCACTTTCAACAAAATATAATCGTTTGTTAAAGATGGTATTTTCTAAAGATACTTTTCTAGTAAAATCTTTTCAAATTAATAAATTGTCGATTTGAATTAATTTCATTCTATTTTTCAATCTTTATTTCGTACTTCCATATTATCAAAAAACTTAAACATTTACACATTCTCAAGTAGTTTGTCAATAGAAACAAAGTAATAAAAAAACAGATAATCACTGAATCTTATTCTCTTAGCCTCAACTAGTTCAAAAACATGGATACCCCATTGAAACCCACCATGTTACGACACTTGATGGTTACATTTTGGAAATACACCGAATCCCTTTCGGTAAAACTAGTCGCCCTACTAAAGGTTGCATTTTGTTAATGCATGGAATATGGATGTCTTCAGCGGCCTACGTTCTTCCGGATGTAAATCGTGCAATAGGTGAATAGTTATACCAGTAAATAAGAAATACTGAAAATTATATTTTTTTTAGCTTACGTGTATGTGGAAGCTGGTTATGATGTGTGGCTGGGAAATTCTCGAGGAAACACTTACGGTCGCAAGCATAAAACTTTGGACCCTAACTATTCTTCAAAATTTTGGGATTATTCTTACCATGAAATAGGAATCTATGACATTCCAGCCATAATCGATTACATTCTCAATGTTACTGGTCGAGATGCATTACATTATTTGGGACATTCACTAGGGTCGGCTTTTTGTTACATTCTATGTGCGGAAAAACCAGAATATAATAAAAAAATTATTTCTCATCATAGTATAGCTCCGGCTGTATTTTTAAAACATATTTATAACAAACTGCTACAAGTACTAGCTACATTTCAGCAATCGGAGGTAAACGAAAACTGAAGCAACAACTGTAATTAATTTATTAAATTTGCAGCTGGCAATAAAATTCAGTCCAAACTTTGAAATTCTTTCCAAGACAACATTTAATCATTATTTTGCTGAAATATTATGCGGTGACCGCCAACCAGCCCAACCTTTATGTCTTGGAGCTTATTATTTTTATATGGGTTACAGTCCAGAACAAACAAATACCACAGTGTTACCACTACTTTTTTCTCATACACCAGCAGGTTCCTCATGGAAACAATTTCTGCATATTCTCCAACAAATCAATACTGGTAATTAATTGTACCTACCAACTTTTTAATTTTGGTTTAATAACTGGATTACAGGAAAGTTCGGTCAGTACGACTATGGAAAAGTAGAAAATATAATTAAATATGGATCAGAGTTTCCTCCTGAATATAATTTGAGCAAAGTAGAAACTGATGTATACATGTACTATGGAGATAGAGATCAAATAGGTTCAGAAACGGACTTGGCACTGCTTTACAGCAAACTACCAAATCCTAAATTAAAATACATTATACCTACATTCACTCATCTTGATTATTATTACGGAATTGATGTGAAAGAATTACTGCTTAACAAAATTATTTCTGATTTGTCACAATATTAAATAATTATATTGTAAATATATGCTTCAAAAAATTAAAAGCTGTTACAGATTAACTTGTCGGTAATGACATTCAGAAAAAACTTATCTTTACTACATATATAGCAAGTTTTCCCTGTCCATTATAAGTACAGTTCTGAAAATTAAGAACTACCCCACTCAAAAGGCAATTATTAATCAAGTTAATTTGGGTAAAAACGTCAAATTGACAGCGTATTGACAGTAGGTTGATGCAGTCGTAGAAGGACATTGGGTTCCATAAGACCTAATGGCCAGACCAACTCTTCATGGCTAACGCTGCATATAAAGTCACAACACATTATTTTGCAAATTAAAAAATTGATATAAGAAAAGTTGTGATTGTTAACAATGTCGATAATTGTTGTTCTGAATACTTTTTAATTTTTTGCATCGTTATCAACCGATTTTGAGACTTTACAATCATTACGCAAAAAATTGTTGTAATAAATACATATTAGATAATTGGAAGGTGCGCAAATAACAGACCGAATTCAACAAACCTTTGTGGGTTTATTGTGTCAACATCACCATAACAAATTACTGACATCAAAAGCCAAGTCCGTTTTATCAAAGCACCCAGATACAAATTGCGTAGGCGTAGATTTAAAAACACTTTTGGAATTCATAACAAAGCAAATTACACTTTCAAAGCTTTCGTACAAATGTAGCTGCAACATAATGACAAACTTGAAGATGAAAGAGTCTCACATCTTAAATCGTTAACGTTTTGTACGTTTTATCGCCACGTCGCTCTTCTGTATGTCAGTACTAAACGATTTTAAATTGCCTCACATAAACTTTTCCTCGAAACACACAATACTGAATACAGCATCGGCTGAAAGTAAAACTCGGATATTTACGCCGAAATATTTACATTTAATAAACGGATCGGATATATCTCGAATACATTTATCATAAAGTGTCAAACATCGAACGTTTGCATAAAAAACTCCAGGGATATCGCGGCATAAAAAATTTATGTTTGCATTCGAAAATTCCGTTGTCACGGTTCGCAGACACCTTTGCTCCCGAGGAACTAAAGAGCGATCCAAAGGTCTCGGAGGATTTCGGGCCGTGTCAATATAACGATATGCAGTTTAAAACTTGCAAGACACTTTCGGTCAACAAAAAACATGCATGAAACTGAATCCCAAGTTGCGAAGAGGAGAGGGAAGACGAATCATTCTTTTAGGAAAGGTAGCCAAGCGTGTTATTGATTCCCCCGATGTTTGGAGTTTGAAACGTACCGACAGTTGACAGATGTTGCAGGAGATGCGAGCCGATAAGTGGTAGACTTGGAGGAATATGAAAAGTTTGAATTTAATTCAATAAAATTTAAAAATTGTTTCTTATCAAACACACAATAAGATTTTTTTAAAGTTTATTGCGGAAATAATCGACAATATGCAGTAAAACGGCAACAATTTTCAGTAACGCTTTTTCTGTCCACGGTTTGGTTCACAGTGATGGCATTTTTAACCTATTCTGAACTGGTTTCGATCGGTTTCACCGTCCTGCTTTTGGTGGGTTTGTATTATCAGAGGCGGTATTCATATTGGCAACGCAAAAATGTGCAGTGGATCGAACCTATGAAACCGTTCGGAAATTTCGGAGATGTCGTGTTTCAAAGAAAACACATTGGGAAAGTTTTCAAAACCATCTACGACGACTTCAAAAGCAGAAATTTAAAATTTGGAGGCGTTTTCCTTTTCACCAAACCGATTTTCGTTCCAATCGATCCAGATATCACTAAATGCATTCTGAAGGACGATTTTGAACATTTTAAAAACCGGCCAAATTTGTTGCAAAGGGACATTTTGGCTAACACCTTGTATGGGTTAAAAAATGAAAAATGGCAAGACTTAAATGGCACATTAAAAAATATCTTCCGGCCCAATAATACTAAAATTGTGTTGGAACGTGTGTTGGGCTGTTTACAGGAAACAAAAAGAGCCATTGACAAATCGATTGACGACGAAGAGCTAATAGATGTTTGTGACATTGCAACAAAATTTAGTATTGACGCATTTGAATGTTGCACTTTTGGAAAAAGGCTTGAAAATTCCAACCTGTCTTCACAACGACAACACATTCTCGAATCATTATCTCAAGATGCGTTCAATCCTTCGCAGTTAGTAAATCCTTTTGGATTATGTGATTTTTCAAATAGGGAGTTGGAGAAATTTCAAAAGTATTTCGCAAGTTTAGTTGAGGAAAATGTAACAAATCGTCGAGCAAATGATAAAAAGCATAACGATTTTTTGGACTTACTAATGAATTTAGAAACCTCGAAAACAGGAAGTGAAGTCGAAGCCAACAAATCACTATCTCTAGAAGAAATAACGAACCACCTCTTACTATTGTTCGTAGCTAGTTGTGATATAACGTCCACTTTAACGTTTTGCCTCTTCGAAATTGCCAACGACCCCCAAATTCAAGCTCAAATCCAGGACGAAATTTGTGAAATTCTGGACGATCATAAAAATGAGATCAGTTTGAAGGCACTAGCCGAAATGAATTTCATGGAAAAATGCATTTTAGGTAAGAAAAATTCTCCCCGAAATTCTAATTGGTTTAGAAACCCTCAGAAAGTATCCGCCGTCAACTGTGCTGTTCAGAGAATGCACAAAGGTGTATAAAATTCCAAACACCGATGTAACATTAGATGAAGGCACGTTTGTATTTATACCGGTTTTTGGGATACATTGGGATAACGATTACTATCCGGACCCCGAAAAATTCAACCCGGATCGCTTTAAAACCAAACACGAAAATTCCCCTTGTGTGAGGCTTCCATTCGGCGCGGGCCCTCGAAAGTGTACAGGTAAGCAATTCAATTAAATGTTATCTTTAATACAACTGTTCTTAATTGAAGGTTCTCAATTTGCCTTCATGCAAATTAAAATATTTCTAACCGTCCTCTTAAGAAAATACAAATTTACAGTGGACGAAACGGAGCGAATTAAATTCAATCCTAAACAATTCATTTTGAACCCGAATGAAGAAGTTTGGTTGGAGGCGGAAAAAGTTTCTTATTAATGTCATTAATTTGTAAAATTCATTAAAGAATAAAATACGTTTGTTTTTCCAGTAAAATCTCTGTCTGATTCTTTCAAGTTCCACTTACATTGTCAAAGGCGCTTCGTTCTCTAAATAAATTCGTAAAAGAAGTCGAAAATAAAAGCAACAATTTACGCAAGATATCGAGCGAACATCGAGGCAAATTGTGTGGAATTTAACGAGAGAGACACAAAAGCATACGTTGTTATTCAAGTTGGCTAATCCGACTGCTTTCGAAAACACCCTTATTTTGTTAAAAGCTGTTGAAGAAACAGCTTTGCATTTTTTTCTAAATAAAATATACTTTAAACGGGGACAGGCACGTCTAGTATGAATGCAAGGGTGTGATAATCTAAAGTAGGCAGGGTGATTCAATGTGACCTGAATTGTTATGAGATTATGTAGGGTACAGCGCCATCAAGGAATTATTCTCATTTTATGCATTGCTGAACTTCGCCGGGAAAATTAGCAATCTTCTCATGACAGCGTTTCGATCACATTTCGCGACTGTTATTGTCGGCCCATCAAAATCGCTGTAAGGTTGAACTCATTTCGAATTTGCATAATTACTTGTCAAACTTTCTTTTTTATAAATTTAAAGTATTGAGTCTACCAATCTTCTTTATACGAATTTTTCGGTAAGGTAATGCCATCTAAGTGTGCGCAACTCCAATATTTGGTAGTTTCAAGAGTTACAAGTTAAAATAAGTTGAGCAATTTTTTATATTTAATTAAAAATAAAATGTTTCTTTTTGTACCGTAATATAACGAGGAGGCCAAAACTATTCATTATATGCAGGCGACATAATCTTGATAGCAAGTGATCAATTGGAGATGCAATGAATGCTCCAAAAATTACAAGTAGGAGCTGGGAAAGTGGGACTGAAAATTAATACCTACCAGTAAGACATGGGTAATATACGAAGAAGAAACCATAACAACAATAGAAAGCAAAGAATTGGAAAAAGTGATAGAATAATATAACTGGCTCAGAAGATCATAATGAATAGAAAAATCCAAACAGAGGAAATAAAAAGAAGAAAACTAATTTGGGCAGCATTCGGTAACCTGAGGTAATTAGTGAAAAATCAAAATATCGAACTGCAGATAGAGGATATAGTATTTAAAAACCTAAAGCTAAAATGGTAATATGTTGGTCACGTAGCTGGAGAAATAAGCAAATGACAAAGGGCAATCACAAATGGAGATCACACAAATTTAAGAGACCTAGAGGAAGACCATCAAGGAGGTGGACAGACGACATGAAAGTAACTGCAGGCCGAAACTAGTTGGAAACAGCCTGCAATAAGGAAAGCCGCAAGAAAGGATTGGAAGAGACGCATGTCCAAAAATTGATGTGAAAAGGCGAAACAGTATGTCTGGCGCACTCTGTGGTGTACCTACCCTACCTCAACAATTTACATAATAGAAATACAGAACTTTATATTTTTATAAGTTTTATATTTATCGACGATAAAACGATTGTGGATTGAATTGGAAAATAATAAAAATTTTATTGTTCACGATATAAACCATGTAAATGAAATTTCCGCACACAATCATATCATGAAATCAATAAATTGAATATTAAAAGCTTCAGTTGTATTTCCATAATTCAAATTAATTAATTTTGTATTTGAGGAGATGTCATTGTTATTCAGAATAGTCAGTTGTATTTCAAAAAATCTCAATTGTAATTCAGGAAACCTTAATTAAAATTCAGAATTAAAAAAAAAATAAAGTACAAGAAATATAGTAAATTCACTAATTTGGATTGGATATACAACTTACTAATCTGAACTACATTGATGCTTTGTGAAATACCTGGAAAAGATGTAGTTAAAGATATATTTGATAAATATTTATTTGTACCAGAAAAAGGTTCTTACAATAAAAGTTTTATTCGTTGCCATAAAATTGTATTTATTGTAGTCAACCTTTTGTAATCCTTTATCAATAATAAAACATTGACACAATTTCCAATTATGCAATCGACTGAAAATATCGCAAAGCAATACCATGCAGACCCATCAAGCACAACAAATACCTCTGTCAATAAAATCAAACAATGCACACAAGAAAATTAAATGATAAAATCAGAAATTCAACACATTGTACAGCGATAAATACGCAGAGCAAACGTACGAATTCCATATTTGACATCAATAAAACAGGTCAACACGGAAATTTGCAAACAGTAAATTTCATGTCGCGACGAGACTAATTTGCAATACAACGATTCCTGCAATTTTACAAATGTCATTCAAGGAAATTTTTGCGACAAGTTTGTCGGGGAAAGGGGCATTTTTCAAACTGCTGGCGACATTACTCACAAGTTCCTAACACCTAGTTTGTGCTGCACGGATAAAACGAAGTTTGAAAACAGCGCAAAGTTCTGAAACACCGCGTACGTGATATCTGCGGAAGGAAGCTGCTAACTTCACACGTGCACGTCACTCCAAATGGCTTTGGAAAGAATAATTTAGTTCCTTTTTATGTACAACCCATTTCTTTCGCATTAAGTTTCTTTTGATAGATAAATTGTATTGTCGAGTTTGCGAACAAGTTGGAGTTTGTGGACGAAAGCGTTTCCATTGGCGAACTGTTTCTCAGTCAAATACTGCAAAACTTACACCACACTCAGGAAAAATATTCTTGTAGGTAAGAAAATGTGTGTGTAAGAAATGACGATGGCCTTTTTATTATATTAAATAAGTACTAATTTTTTTCTAATTTTGATAAATTGTAGAGTGGAATGCTTGAATTGAAGGAATTTTAGAGTATAATGTTATTTCTCATACATATTTTTATTAGTAGGTGAAAATTTAACATCACATCACATCCTGTTTAAAAATACATTTTCAGTTTAAGAACCACATTATCATTTGGTAACAGATGTACGTATATGAAATGAAAGTTCGTCGAATTCATTAGCCTTCTCAATGAATTTTGGCCGCTACACAAAAAATTGTTTTTCTCTCAAGAAATAATTGGCCAAAATCTACATCAATCTAAAAACAAAGAAACAAAATGCTTACATTGTACCATGGATATATTATTATAAAAATTTACCAATATAGACCAGTTTGAATGCTTCAATAATGACCATTCCACTTTATGCAGATTTCCTTTCCGCAAATCCGCGTACTTCAGTCACGCTTGTGTTTTGTGGAATTCTTACAAAAAACTCTACATCCGCTAAAAAGTAAAATTTGTTATAAGATAGATAAATAACACTAAATGTATAAAAGAAAATCAAAATTATTTCTTTACCTTTGTCGTTACTATTAATTCTATTATAGAAGCAACTAATTTGCACGTCCCTTTCTGTTTATCTCTTCTTACTTTTCGTTCCGACGAAAATAAACTAAAATACAATTTGTTTAATAGCTGTTACATTGAAAAAACTTGTAGAACTTTTACGAAATTCATTCGGTAAGCTAAAGGTGTGGGAAAAATTATAATTACAACAAATTTACTTACATGCGAATTTATCACACACAGAATCAGAAAATCCCCATAATTTCAGTACCATTTTTAGAAATGGTCTTTGAAACTGATCATTTTGTTGTTCGATATTTCTTAATATTGCATTGAAATAACATCTTCATCTCTGAACATTAAACCACTTGTAATATTTCCCATTTCTTCACAATTAAACACTCGCTAATTATGTAAGTTACTAAAAATTCACTTTACAATAAAAATACAGAAAATGCACACCGTAATATGTATTTTCTTACTGCAAGCCGAGTTTGGTGTAACGTTTTTCAACTAAATTTGTAAGAAATTCGAAAATAATTCATCTATTGTCAATAAACAGTCCTTTGCATAAAAATATCCGCCATAAAGCAATTTACAACATTTCTAAACAATTGTATTATATAACCCTTGGACCTAACGTTCATCTCGAACAAAACCTTCAGTGAGGTTACCACAAATTGAGAATCCCTGTTTTGCTTGATTTAATATTGTTTGTTCTAATAGCAAGCAGAATTTTTTCAGTGCCATTGTTTAATTTGAAATAAAATCCGCTCCAAACCAACAACAAAGAAGTGATGGATTTCTTCCTTTACGTTTTATAAGATTCAACTACGGGAAAATAAATCTGGCGGTTTACTCGTTACAAGAACGTATAATAGCCTCATTCTGCGACACATAAAACCAATGATGCTCAAAATTACAACATTACATCGGGACTTTGCAGTAATAGAATCGAGTAACTCGGGAATAAACTAAATGTAATGTAATTTTATATAATTGCCTATTTGTTCCCAAATGTAGCCAGGTTTATTACAAGTCACTATCGATTTATTTGAAACATTTTTTCAAGTTTTGAACTGAATGACATTTACATAATATTATTCAAAGTTAGTGCTTTCGAAATTAGTTGCAACTAACCCGGCAATTCCCCTTTTGATACTTATTTGAATAAACAGGCAAATTGGCCCAAATGTACCAAACACATTTCGCTTGCAAATTTACCTTCATTAATTTAATGTAACACTCTCGAGTTCGGCGGTGGTCCGTCTGTGTTAATACATCAATTTACTGCACGCCCTATACAACAAGAATTCCGTTTCTGTTTGTATGGAAATTAAGCAATAAACACCTAACCGTTCCCACCAAAGAAATTAATTTAAAAATACAGGTAGCCCTCGGTTTACGCCGCAGTTGCGTTCTTGCAAAAGGCGACGGAAATCGAATCGGCGTAAAAGAACCCATATTTACAGTGATGTATAGGCTTAGGTTCTACATAAGTGAAAAAGAAGCAAATCATTTTATTTATTAATACAATATAATGCAAAATACATATACACATATCCCCCGATTTACACGGAAGATTGTTTTTTTTATAGGCAAAACCGTGTAAATCGAAAACAACGTCATTTATTTAACGTAATTTTTTTTAATAAGATATTTTGAAAAATTAAAATAACAGTTCATTCATAAAATAACAAATATACAGTGCGAACCAGTCAAATGGAATAAATTCAGTATCTCAATTGTTGTGCATATTTATAAAAAATCCCGTTTATGACATGATATCCTGCAAAGTAAAAATTTCATCCCTAACCTCAACTCCCTTCTAGTGACAGTTTCAACCCCCAAATTTTTAAATAGGAAGTAGGGGCTTGTGATACCTCATTTGAAAGGTCTCTTCATGCTCCTTTAAAAACTGCTATGGTTTAAAATTTTATTGCAAAAAAAATTGTAAAAATGCTACAAAAAGTAATTGTTTGTCGCTAACCAGTAAATATGAAGTTTAAAAAATTCTGATTAGTAAAAACACAATGATGTACACTTTTCTACTGACACAAATTTACTGCAGTAATTTACGTGAATACGTAGGAAGTTTTATTGTGCATACAAAACGGGGAATCACCAATATGTATAACCAAGTGAACGGAGTTTAAAAATGATTGTAGAAATATGTACTCATCTGAAATATTCATTTTTACCATTTTATTTTGGATTCGTTATTTTAAAAACCGTGTAAAAGCGAAATCGTGTAAAAAAGTATCGTGTAAATCGGGGGATAGGTGTATTATAAATTTAATTTTTAAAATGTATTTTAAGATAAAATGAAGTGAAGTGTTTTTATTAAAAAATATTAAGAAAAACAAATTAAATTACAAAGTTTCGGATCTCTTACATTTAAAAAAAAAAGAATTCACAACGTCGCCGCTCAACACTGAAACGAAAATCAGTCTAACATAGGAAGAATCGGTGAATTACCCAATTATGTACACGGCGTAAATCGAGGGCTACCTGTAATCCGTTTGCACCAACTAACAAAGCAAACAATTTAAATCAAGACCTACAACCATATAAAATCATTAAGCAACAACTTGGTTGTCGCGACCAAATTAGGAATTGCAACAATATTCTTCTTATGGAAAGTACAGACCGAACATTTTAAACACAATTTAGCAGCTCCTTGTATTATGTTCGCACGCCGAACACGCTCTTTCGCATCCGTCCTCTTGATGTCGAACCGCCGTAATGGCAATAAGGCCGTTAAACATCCGACAAGGTTCTCTACGTCGAAGAAAAATAAGCGAGCCTTTCCGAAACCAGAAGCGTCTCACGCATGTGTGTGCTGTGATCGCCGGTCGCTTGAAATGCTGATACAAGATTGAAATGAAGCGCTTAAATTTTCCATTTTTCCTACGGGCCTTGAATTCTGATTACAGTGCAATACTTTTATCGCAGAAGGTAAAACCGAATAAAAACATTCGGTCGAAATTGAAGTTTGAGAAAAAATTTGATGAAAAGTAAATAAAATGGTGAAGAACTGCGCGGTAATAAAATGGAAATGAAACCGTTCGAAATTAAGCTTCCTAAGAAAATTTCGATGCATTTCAAATCAAACGTCATTCCCGTTTACTGTCGCCTTAACCGTTCTAATAAGAAATTGTACATTTGTACAATTATATTTAATTTTGTATATTGTATTTTGTTATTGTGACTTGTAAATGCTTGTAACAATTATTTTGAACATACCATTTTTGGTAGTAAAACTTTGACAAGGACTGAAATTATTTCATTTATGTATTACCATAGCATTTTTCAATTTGCATTCCAGAACTTTACAATAACAGCAAGGGTCATATTAATAAGTTGCTGCGTCGACAGAACTAAAAAGCAGGGAATATTTTCTTGCATTGTTTTTTGTTCTGCGCTTATCGGTGTTTAACATTCAGCATTATTATCCATAGGTGGGTAACGAAATAAGACTCAAATCTGTCAACAATTTTAACTTGTTAATCAAAACGTTTACACCAAAAAGTTATTTAAAAAGTTCTTGGATTTGACGAGTTCTATCACTGGTTAAAATGAATGACATTATTTCTGGGACACGTTGTATATAGATTTATTTCGACCCAATAGCGAATTATTTTTTTGCTGTAAATAATTATTGCCTGCATTTTAATTTCACGCTCAGGGAATGCATCGAATTTGCAGACCATAAATCACTTGCACCACCGTTGTTACTGATGACCTAATTTGCTCTCTGTAATTTGAAAAGTACAAAAAAAATTACATTGACTCAACAAAAAGGCTACAATTAAGCCAGAATAACGAGCTTTAGCAAAAACATTACTGTCGTGCCACTAAATAATGACACTTTAAAGGTAATTAATGTAATTAAGAAAAAGTTCAATTCACTGTACAATTGGATAAGACCAGGGTAGTCCGTCAAAGTGTGAGGTGGAACAACAGAATCATGCACGAGGTGGTCATTCTTTAATTACATTACGGTCACAGAGAAAATAAACGTTTATTTGTGTTCCATCTTTCACTGGCATCGTTGGAAGGTCCGAGTGCGAGCGGAACATAATCGTACCGATTCTGATTAGACTGTAATGAATGGCTCCTTTATTTTACGATTCTGATTGCTTATCTTCTATCTAAACATTCTGATGCTTTCGATCGAATCCCCGATAAGATGCTGTAGTGGGTGTATTGAAATGCCTACCAATTAAAATTTTTTTCTCTTATTTTTACAAGTCCCGCAGCATAATCACTACCGAATGCAGATGGCATTCCCTTTAGTCTGGGAGTTTTTATCAATACCACTTTTTGGCTTATTCTTCAGTGTAGCAGCTTTAATTAATTATTGAAAGTACCAGACGGCGAAAAAACAATAAATTATTCAGCAATTAATTTAGTTATCGTAATCAGCAAATCGGACAAAGCTGTTTTTTTCCAATTATTAGTTGACGTGGATTCTTTGATTTTGTCATTGACAGATAAATTGCGTGGTCTGTATTGAAATGGCAAATTGAAATTAAATTCGTTAATCGGTGACCGTGTAATTAATCGAATCAAAAACGAATTGAATATCGGGCGTTTGGCCCGAGGCTTCGTCAAAACGAATACAACACTTGTGTTTACAAAATATCTTTTCATTTCTACATCATTTCAATAAATGATTATTCATTTACGGAGTCGCAATAGGCAACACACATTGCATTCCCAAGGCCACTTTTGTTAAGGTCCGGGAACTGCTAAGTAATGCACAATTCTTCCGCTCAGGGGCCACCAATTTTGCCCCTTAAAATAAAAAATGTTTAGGCAACCAAAGAGGCATCCTAACTAATAAGGTTTGAACTTAAGTATTGAACAGAGAAAGAACAAAAAAAAAGAGTTGCGCGTTTTTCATACGCTCGTAACTTGATAAATATTATTTATATTATGATCTGCGGCGATAACGACGGTAAACTCAGTCGGAAATAAATTAGTCAATAATTTTTTACTAATTCTTTGCCTATTTTGTGTTTTCATAGATGTACCTGCTATAATTACTCCCGTAACAGGCTGCAAACACATTTTCAATTATGCAAAGATTAATCTTTATCCCCATTTTTATACTCTCATAATTTGATAAATATTATTTATATTATTGTCTGCGGCGATAACGGCGGTAAAATCAGTCAATGCGATTGCTGCATTATTTACTTTTTTTTTGTAATTTTTTGTGAATAGATGCTTCAAACAATTTTTCCTACGATGCTATTAGAAATTAATATATATTGTACAATTTAGTAGGCTCGAAAATGTTTAATATCCTTACGCGTGCGAACATGGATATTTTGCATTATCAAGTGTGTATTTTATAAATTTTTAGAGTTTTATATCCTTACGTGTGCGAATATGGTTATATCCTAACAATTTGCACTATATCAAGTATGCATTTTAATACAAATTATTCTATCCATGCCGTCAATCAAAAAGGTACAGATTTGACAGGACATCTGTGAGTAAAAGGACGAACTATTTGACTAAAATCTTATGGGAAAACAACTTTTCCCAGAAAATGTAAAATTTAAACATTCATCCAATTTGGTTTACGGAAACTATTTCTTAGGTGCTAAAGGAACATTTTTATGTAATTTGTTGACGATGTTGTGTTCGGAAAGCAATTAAAAACGCGATCAAATAATACTGTATTTCGTACCACAATTTTTAGATTTTTTTTCAAAGATATTCACCATGTTATCATAAAAAAAAACATGTCATATTATACTACTATATATTTAGTATAAGTACCCCGAAGGAATTTCTATAATATAACTTACTTCTTGAGCTGAACTGAGTTTACTGGCACACTAAATTTTCAAAAAAATATTGTTGCCAATTTTTTTCTTCTTAAGTTATAAACTTTCTCGCAATAAAAAAAAAATTTGTTACAAGGCGATATATTCTCTATAAGTGTTGTAAAGTGCATTGCAAAATATTTCGTAACTCTAAAGATTTCAGTAAAAAACCCTCACTACTACATTTTTGCGAGAATTGCACTTTCGCATTTTTTGAGGTTGGGTTCCCCAGCCTTAACATAATTTTTAATAAAATAATGTTCCCAACGCAAAGTGGATTCAAACATTTTAAACGTTATCGGTGAGGTGTTTGAACTGCACAGTTTGCAAGTATTTAGGAAACTTCCCAATGTAAGCAGAGGACTAAGTCCTGAGTCCTTTTATCTCGGAGACTGTATCTATGCAAATCTGCCGCGGGTAGGTTCGGTTTGCATAATACGACCTCAGTCCGTCCTTAGCTACTTTACAACTTTGATCTTATGCCTTTCGCGCGGCATATCGCACCTTGATCTTTGATCGTCCCAACCTGGCGATATTCAAATACGGAAAATTAATTAAAAACTCCCCTGATTATTTTTTATTGCTCGCGCTAACGAATTTGGGGAATCGCGAAGCGTCAAACAGATTTTCTATTCACCGAGCGACTCCAGCTGACGAATTTGCATAAAGTAAACTTTCATCTTATCATTTCAAGCATTTGTCACAAATATGACGGGGCTGGAATGCCGTGTCGCTCGGCACAATCGGTGCGGAGCCTTTTTGAATATTCATGTTTCTAAATCTGTACCTCGCATTTGTATACCGAATCGTGTTATCTCCGCCGCTGCGTGGACGCTTTTTGGTTTTAAAAATAATTTTTATTATCGCTCTTATAATGGGAAACAGCACATTACCGTAAAGGGACTCAATATTTCAATATTTATACATGGAAATTTGCATTTTTTTTTAATACCGACGGTTTGATAGAGACACGTCTGGCTTTAAGATAAATGTTTGAAAAAAGCTTCGACTTCACTATTGATGGAATGAATTACGACTACCGTGCTCTGCGCTTTTTCATTAAAGCTCCTAAAAGAACTTTAACAAGAGGTGGAGGAACAGATTGATGTTGATTTTGATTGAGCCACGTAAGCAACTTTTTTCGAAATTTTTTTGCGGGCGTTTGTGTTGGCCCATTTTCACTTTTTATCCTTTGTTATTTCAAACATCATTCATTAACCTTTCAAATTCACAGTAGGGTCATATTGGCCCCAAGAAATAATGTCAATCAATATTTAGGTGATACAGTAAAAGTCGTATATAGCGACGGCCAAGGGACTGTCCAATTATAATCGTTACATCCGGATGTCGTTAAATTCGATGTGTGATTAAATAATTAAATTTAAGAAAAGTAATGTGTATTAAATTAAAATAATACAATAGAAAGGCATATTCTTAATAATGAAAATGATTTCAATATTACAAAAGTTTAGTTTTTCTCAAGGTAATCCGTAATTTTTGTTTCCACTAGATATTTTTGTTGAAAATAGTCTTTCTATTTTTATTTCGACTATGGAAATATTTGCAACCAAATCTTCTTCACTTTGGGCAAATGAAGCAAACAATTTTTTTCTAATGCCTGACAAATATTTGATAGGCTAACTGCGTCATCCTCATCTGCTTCTTCATCTGTGGCTTCACCTTTTATGCACAGCTTCTACTATCTCAGCATCAACAAAATTATTAATTACATACATAAGTAAGTAAACTTACTTTTTGTGTGTCCTTTGTTTTCCACATACTTATTTAATTATTTAACTTAAATTAATGAATTTAAGTCATGTCATGTTTTTAACACTTTAAAAACGTTTCATTGTTGTTTAACATTTTAAAAAGTTTTGTCACAACATTATTAAACACAAATACATTTAATTGATACTATAACTGTTTAATTATTGAAACAGTTTTCGCGTTATTGCTTCATCAGTAGTAATCGATCCACTGTCTAAGTTTCTTTATATTTTTATTTATATCTTTTCCCCTTTCAATTTCGACTTATCTGTTCATTTTATTTATGTTATTTTTGTTTTTATTTTTACACTATTTTACACTTTAACTTTATTTATTAGTTTTAGTAACATATCGTCTTTAACGCTTAATTGTTCGTTTATAAGTTGTATTTTATTTTAATTTTTGTAAATATGTATGTTTTCTGCTATGTTCATTCTAACCCCTTTCTGCATTATTTTTTCACTCTTCATTGTTCCTTCAATTGTTCCATAAAATAAAAAAGTTAAATAAAATTATTAATGGCGCTCTTAATTTGGATGTAATTCACTTTTCAGTAAATTGGCGACAGTTGCTAATTTCAACAGAACCAAGAGTTCAATTCAAGGCTTTTCATTTTGAGCTCAAAAAACGCAAAAAACTTATTTAATGTAATTAAACTCAGGGTGGAAATAAAGTCAGTCATCTTTATTAAATAAAATGTCAATTATTGTTCCCTGAAGTATTCATATCAACATCGATTCTATTTTTCAAATACTTGGAACTAAGATATTTCCCAATGTTTATCATGAACATCCACGACATAATATAAATTACGGTCACCAAGATTTTGAATTCCCCATCGTTTGTAGGTTCCATCAAGATCAACAGGCTATAATAAGTTCCGAACGCAATTCTTAGAATGAAGAACAACATTACAAAAGTAAGTTCCACCGACACAAATAATGAAGTGTTATGATAGCCAGCGGTTCGAATAAACCACCTGCTTTGTAATAAAGGGTTGGTTAGTTCCAAGACGCCTAACCCGCACGTTGCCTGAGCTCCAGATTGCCCACTGAAAAGAATCCTGTACAACGCAAAACTACTATAAAAATGATGGGCAACCATCAAACGCGATTCGGTTTGATAATACAAACACCAGATCAAATCTTCAATGAAATATCCTAAACTGGTCAACACGATCAAATCTTGCATGGGAGTATTCAGCTTGTTGTTTTCGTCTATCGGTTGATTGCCGTAAAAGCATTGTGGAAGGCCAAAAAACGACGCCGAAAGTCCGTGCACTAATGTTATGATTCGGGAAACGAATTCCGCTGATTTGTCGTTCAAAATCGCGCGCACAATTAAGTAAAAGGAACACCAAAACGTCGCGCTTATCAAAATGGCCGGCAATGTCGCAAAATTTGTGTTAGGAAGGAAGTACAATATGCCATCTAATGGTAGTTCCGACGCCGCCACATTTTCTTGCATTGTCGTTACACAAACATTTGGCCAAAATAAAATTTCCAAATCCCATGACGGTATGAACAAAATGTCAGGTAGAAACTTCAAACAAATGTTTTTATTTACTTAACAACGTTTCGCATTTTGAAATCCTTCAAATCTTTCATAAGGTAAGAGTAATAACCAAATAGTGCGTTGAATAGCGATTCCGAAATTTCAGGAACATGTCCCAGCTGAAAGGTGGTTCCCCCCGAACGGTCGGAGACAAAATGAGGAAGCAACGCGACCACTTTACGGTCGTCACGCCTCAGTTGGCTCGAGATTTTGAGCTGAAAATGAAAGCTTCCAACCTGACTATGCGACCTAGTACCGCACCGAGTTCGAGCAAGCAAAAACTTATGGCCACAAGGAATAGCAGAACTTGTTTTAAGTGCGCGGTGGCGAAGAAATTGTGGATGGTGTCTGTCAACATGTACGACATAATGGGTTTAATGGACATTTGCCCTTGTAGTACGCTCCATTCTGTTAAACCTTACATCAGTTATAAAATCAAACCTAAATAAGCAACCTCTTTGAAACCTGAATTTTTTTGTAAATGGCCAAATAAATCTGTCTGCTAAATTACAAACTATTGCGTTGTCTTTTATACCGATTTCATGAAGCTCTAGAAACCCGTTTCTTATGGAAAACTCAGAAATAAAAAAAATATGTGGAGGGGAAATACAGTGGAAGAAAATAGCAGAGGTAAAGACAAAGAACTTCTACCTCTTGCCTGCCTCTTCTTCATGATTTTTCCAACAAATTCATTATTTCACTTTGTAAGAACATTGTTTTATTGTTCTGTTTTTTCAGTTTCCAACTTCAATAGCTTTCAAATCATCTTTTCCATGGTCATCATTTTCTTTTACCTATTGGTTTTATGTGCAGGACTAGTTTTGACATTCTCTCCCCTTGCAATCTTTCTATATATCCAAATCACCTGCTCTTTGTGATTGATTACATGTGGATAATCGAGGTCCTTTATATAATTATTCTATTTCTTTACTTGTTTCCCTTCTTCAACCTTCTTCTGTTTTTATCCAATACCGTATTTTTTAATTTGAGAAGATTCAAACAAATCGCGCCAAAAAGCTAGATCTATGGTTGGCTGCCAGCAAACTGCATCTGCCTGGCAGCCAATCATAGATCTATCTTTTTGGCGCGATTTGTTTGAATCTTTGTCTCAAATTAAAAAATACGGTATATCATAGATATATCTCAATGCCTTTTTTTCCATCTTTCCAATTGCATATGCTGTCGTGCCATGCCATACCTTGGTGATCATTACTGAAGATTGTTCCTTCATTTTTGATCCTGTTTTGTAACAATTTCTTGTAACATTATAAAAATTGATAGTTCTAGACCTGAAAACCAAATAAATTTTACATCCTCAGCATTGATAAATAACAGTGGTACGAAATCTTATACTTTTCCACAAAAAAAGAGTTCACTGTATTTCTGAAACTGCCCTAGTAGCACACAATATTTGCTTAATATTTTTAAAATATATTTAAAAAATATTTATTTTTGGATATTAAAAAATATTAGATTAAAAAAAATCTTTGTTCAAAGAATATTACATTTTGTATAAAAAAAATTCAAATAATGAAAATCTGAAATAATATTTCTTTAATCTTTTTATGTTTTTTACAAATATTTTAAAAATATTAACAAACGTTTAAAAAATGTTTCTTTGCTACTAGGGTGAAAGCAATGGATACATTTTATCAATAAATAAAGTTAAACAAATTTTTGTAAATCTTAAATCCATTTAAAAAATTTGCAATTACAGAAAAATGTTAAAAATTAAAAACAAATAAAACTTTTCAGTGTTTTTTTATTATTTCATTCTCCCTAAACGTTTTTGGCCGCTATTTAAAACCTGCCGTACATTGATATTAATTCTAGAAGTGTTCAAATAATTCTCGAAATCACTCCAGAAATTTTCATCTTCACACTTTTCTACAACATCACTTTCAAAACAATCTGCAACGCTATTTAAGTGTTGATCAATATTGTCCCACACTTTATTGTCGGTGAAGAGTATTTTAGGGACTCCATGATAACAAAGTCTCGACTCTTTACTCATGACTGCAATGTCACCACTTTGCAGAAACAGTGCAGTTGGTTTACTTTCTTTCTCAACACCTCCCAAAAGAAATACAGCCGTTTGGCCGAAACTAAAATAATAGGTAAGTTGCAAGGCATAAAACAATGATTTCTACCTGAATGAAAACAGTGGAGCTTCCAAATTTTCTTCTGAATGATCAGTATGGCCAGATAACGTCGAATCCATGTGATAATAATTTACAATTGCTGCTTCGGCTTTGAAATCACGGTAACCCAAAGCACCGGCCACATAATTGCACAAAATGCTCAAATCTTTTGGAAATGCATGTTTGGAATCTTCACTGTAAATCTACAATTAACGTTTCGTACATTAAATTACTTGATAGGGCAGTGAATACTTTTGTATCCCAATCGTGATGGTAACCTAAAGTAGCCCATCTTAATTTGTTGATCAAGTCTTTGTCGCATTGACAGTTATTCCACCATTCTTTACAATCGATGTTTAATTTATTAGGTTTTTTGGTATAATCTCGCAAACTTCTTACAATCCAGTAGCGTTGCCCCTTTTTAGTAAAAGGGTTCGATATAAATATGAAACCTACAACACAAAAACAGTAAGGAAAACATTACCAAATTTAATTTATACCTGGATGATTTACTAATTCATAAACTTTCCATTTTTCAGGCGGAATCAGTCCAAATAAAGAATTTTGCGGTGGTAATGTGGTAATCAAGTTAACCTATTCGAAAAAAGTTAAAACTTTTAATAATACCAAGAAAACCTCACCTTGTTCGAGGGTTGATTAAAATCCAACACGTCTTTTAAATCCGGGGGTGGTTTTCTTGCTTTATAATATTTAAATTGTTCCATAAACATAATTTAAGGTTAGATTTGTCAAATATAGCGAACTTTTTCTTTCTTCCGATAGGTGGCCACAATTCCATGTCCTGTTTTTCAGTCAGCTGACTGGTCTTGTGAATATTCTGAACGAGAAATGTCTGGAAAAGATAAATTACACATTTTCCCTTCCAGAGGGTGAGTTCTAACTTGTTTATTCAACTCCTGATCATACTTTCAACGCTGGACACGCAATCAATACATAATTTTGTTTAATTTTCATTATTCGCAATGTGGGAGTGACCGAATGTTTTTTCAGTGCTCAGACACTCATGAAAGGAAGGCTGAAGGGCGCTCAGAAGGGACACAGTCTGTTGAAAAAGAAGGCAGATGCGTTGCAGATGCGATTTCGCCTAATTCTGGGCAAAATCATCGAGGTGAACCCATTGGCACCCTTTTGAACTTTTAATTTATTTTAATTATTTAGACTAAAACGTTGATGGGAGAAGTTATGAAAGAAGCTGCGTTTTCTCTAGCTGAAGCGAAATTCACCACGGGAGATTTTAATCAAGTAGTGTTGCAGAACGTTACAAAGGCCCAAATTAAAATTCGTACTAAAAAGGACAACGTAGCTGGTATGTGCATTGGCAAAACTTTACTGTTGTTAATTAATCATATACAATTAGTTTTCATACATGAGCAATCTTACTTACATTTAAAGACGTCCTTATTTTGATCCTCATGTCTTTTCTTCGTTAGAACACTTAGTCCCATGTCAAATCACTTATACACATTTTAAAAAACCATTTTAAAGAAGAAAAGACATGAGGATAAAAATATGGATGTCTTTAAATGTAAGTTGTTAATTAAATCGTTTCAGGTGTTACCCTTCCCGTGTTTGAAAGCTATCAAGACGGTACGGACACATACGAATTGGCAGGTTTAGCCAGAGGTGGTCAGCAGCTGGCGAAGCTCAAAAAGAATTACCAAAGTGCCATAAAACTTTTGGTCGAGTTGGCATCGCTTCAAACATCATTCGTCACATTAGATGAAGTCATTAAAATAACCAATCGCAGAGTCAACGCGATTGAACATGGTAATTTTTTAATTTAATGTTTAATGGGGGAATACATTTTTTTGTGGTTTAGTAATCATTCCAAGAATTGAACGTACGTTGGCTTACATTATTTCTGAACTTGATGAACTGGAAAGAGAGGAATTTTATCGCCTGAAGAAGATTCAGGATAAAAAGCGCATTGCCAGAGTTAAAAAGGAGGCTGCAAAGGCGGCTTTAATAGCACAAGGTATATTGGAGGCGCAAAATACAGGAGAAACTGCCAATATGTTGGATGAAGGTGATGAAGATTTGCTGTTTTAAAAAACTAGTTGATTGTATAAAGTTTGATCGCCCTGCTACATAAAATTGCACTGTGTAATTAAATTTGGTTGTAAATACTCAGTTTTCAAGTTTGGTACAGTATTTTCTACTTGTAAAAATTCCATTTAGAATTTAATTGCAGCTGTAGATGTAGGGGGTCTCATGGTTGGGGATCATTAATTGTAGTCGTTATGAAATATGTAAAAATGAATTTAAACTGAAATTGTGAATTTCAATATTTTAATTGTGCATTAAATCTAAGAAATAAATTCAGCATCTATTATGTTATAATATGTTTAATTTTTGTAGTGAAACAATTATTAATTCTCAATTAAAATATATTCTCGAAAAATTGAAAAAACATGAACTCACGCGTAATTTTAATATACCACTTTGGCTACAAATATAAAAAATCGTGAATCAATCAAAACAAGTGCCATACAATGTCGTCCCGTGGCAAAAAAATGCATGCGCAAAAGAATTTCAAAGTACGAAGAAATCATAGTATTGCAAGAAACCTATAAACACAAGAAATAAATTTACACCAAACTAATTTGTATGATTTTTTAAAGAAAAATTTTCATTGCTCTTAATTTACTTTTTTTCTGTTGGTCCTTTCAAAAACGTAGAAACGGGGCATTATGTCTAAGTATATGGACTTTACTAGTAAATAATGGTTGCTAACTTTGCACTTAGAACAAAACATTTAAATGTTTTTAGCATGCACATAGGAAATTTGTACTTTGTAGAAAGCTGTAGAAATTGTACATGAATCCTTAGAACTTAAAAACTCAAAATCTACAATTTTGCAGATAGGACCTTTAGTTTAAGCACGGCAGTTTATTCCTGCATTGGTGGCAATTTGCTTTCAAATTTTTAATCTTCAAAACACCAATGGGGTCTTGCACAAAATATTATGTTAACACTGCACATAAATCACGGCTTTAATATTTATTATCGCTAAATGAATATTTCTGTTGAGTTAATTCAGACCTGAGTTAAATTGTCAAATCATTTCTGGTATGTCATTTTACCCGCATCGACTGGAAAAAATAAATATCGCCGAGCAAGAAAACTATTTCTTCTTCTGATTTTCGAAAATAAGTTACAAAGCAGTTTGAATTTGTTACCGCACAGAGTTGCCAATTAGTCAGTCACAATGGTCTCTGAAAACTGAAGAATTACTGGGTAAGTGTTAATTTACACATTTTTCTCCTACCAGACCGATAAAAAACAGTCACGTTTTGCCCAAATTTTACCTCATTTCCAGTAAACATGAAACGTTTTGGAAACAACGTATATTTGCAAAGGTACCGAAAATACGTTGCACGGTTCTAATTCAACGTTGCGGTGCTTTTGCGTTTGTGTTGCTCGAGTCCCAATTGTGTTATGAATTGTTCATTTGTAGATTTGATGCATGGTGGGCTACCTATGCATTATAATTTTTTAAAACGTCGCTTGATTGCACAAGTCCCATTAGATTTGAAAATCATTGGCACGGCATTAAAACCATAATTGCATCTGAGCCCTTGCCGCAATAAAATTTCAATTACCACATTTCCATTTTAATGAGCTTCGGCGAATATGAACTTATTTAAAATTTCCACTCGAAGAATCTTCGTGAATTATTGTTATGCTGAGATACGATTGTGACCATCGGATTTGTGATGGATTTTCCATTTTTTACAATAATAAATTGTGCACTAAATTGCATTGAATAAGGTGATTAATATTTTTGGAGAGATTTCTTAAACGGTTGGTCAATCCGCTGTTATGATCCAACATTAAAATTAAACGCATCAGAATTATGAAATTATATTTCATAGTCGCGATTCCGCACGGTCGCATTATTAGTAACATCATCCTACTTTTACATCTCTTTATGACAGAATTAAATATTCTTTTCGATTATTTTAAGTGGATGGGAATACCTAAAAAACAATCTGGTTGTAATCCGGTAGACCGAGAAGTCAAGAATAACAAAAAAAATTAGAAATAGCAAAAGTTAATTCCAGTTGTTTGATATCGTGGAATCGTCGCACAAACAAAATTTTCGATTAAGGCCAATTACTATAAATATACAGAAAATACAAAATATAAACAAAGTAAGAAGAAAGTTATATACAAATTAAACAAAATTTTACGTTTACGTTTAACTGAAAGTGCGTTGTCATTCAAATAATCAATTGTCTATTTTAGTAATCTTGAAATAACGTTTTCATTAATTTTGATACCCAACAAGGCTGATTGTTGATAAAAAGGCAATTTATTGTAAAATTGAATAAGAAAATACTTTCTTTTGATTAATAGTTATAAACTAGACAGAATTTACATGATTTGATACATTCGGCCAGGCTGAATCAAATTATGTTTAAAATAGGTACTGAAAACGAATTACCATTTATTTGAAGAAATACTGATAAAGAAATACTAACAAATTTAACTTGTAAGCTACCTGTTCTTCCGCCTTAGTTACATTTTAAAAAGCACACATGAACACATCATTTAATTTTCACATAACAATAAATTACATTTAATTAATTTTTTATTTGACTAAACATTGTTATGTGAAAATCAAATGATGTTTTTATGTGTTTTTTAAAATACAACCATTTTAAAATAAGACGAAAAACAACCATGAGGATAAACAGGACAATTACAAGGTAAATTTATAATATCTCATAACTAACAAATAGTTATTATATAGAGCCTTTTAGAATTGTTTTGCAGACAGTATTAATTGTAATTCAGATGAGTAAATTGTATCTCAGAAGATACTGAATAAAATTTTATTTCAGAAAACGTTAATTGAATTTTATAACAAGGATCAAGCAGTTATTTTCTGAAGTACAATCTGAAATATATCTGATCGTTTCTGAAATGCAATTAGAAAAGTTGCAGTGGTAAGATATTATTTTTTTAACGTTTTCATCAAAACATAATAAATTTTTTTGCCAATAAGCAAACAGTTTGTCCCGTTAAATAAAATAAATTCGATCAAACTGTCAATATCAGTAAAAGCTCCCATAAAAGTTTTCGAACGCTGCTGAATTGTTCGCCGACGAATTCCATCCAGACATCCCGAGTTGTTAAACACTGAATTCTCTCACCCCAGGAATTATTTAATTTATTTCGCTAATATTTTCCCGGAGTTTGATATTAACCCCGGGAAGATTAATAAAAAGAAAATACCTTTCCCATCTCCGCTTGGAATCTCTATTCAGATCCGTATCCGAAACTTCAAAAGCCAAACTTTCTAAAATACACAAGGACTATTGCACATCTCACTCATTCAATTTTGTGTTTTTTACGGCCTTCGCACTTTTTAAATAAATTAGCGAAATTATTTCCATCCAACAAGGTAACGCAATGGGGCCGCAATATCGGTCTAAAAATAGTTCAACACTTGAAAACAATGCATTTCAGCGACGGTCACTTAATTATTGCTTTTTCAGTTCTCGGTTCGAATAATTGCGTTTAGGTCCTGCAACGCAATTCCCGGGCGTTGCTAGAAGCAACAGGAGCGAGATCACATTTAGTATCAGACGAAAGCTCGATGGAAAAGGTTGTATAAGCTCGCATGAATGCCGAAGGCCTTCAGTAAGTGTCGAGCAGCACATGTACGAAACACGAAACGCTAATTATTAGAATAAAGGCACAGGTAACCAATTTATTTTATACGCTTTTCTTAAATTCATAAACAAGTTTTGCAAGAATTTTTAAATAATTTAATAATTGTGATTGAGAAATCGGTTCTCCTTACAACTTTTCGTAAGAATATTTTGTTTACGATTTTTTCTCAATCGCACGCTCCTTCCTATTAAACCGCTGTGCGGTACTTTTCAGGATTAATTACGATCCGAACTTCGACCACCAACAAACACACCACGCGGCAATTATTTCGAACTTTAAATAAATTTCTTTCAGGATTTTCCACAATCAACAGAAAATGGAATTCGATCCCATTCCATCGTCTCGATACCCAGAGGTGCTCCATCACTTGCGAAACAACTTTCCCGACGAACCTTTGAACCAATCTGTCGGTTTATGCAAACATGGGCAGGCCTGCGAGCTTTTGGAAGGCCACGACATCCAGACGCTGAGAGATGGCCTTTCCGTCATGGCCGTTGATAAAAAAACTGGCGAAGTAAGTTTCAAGATCCTCAAACTTAATCAAACTCTCCTAATTTTTAATTTAGATAGCCGGAGTCGCCTTGAATGGGATTGCGAGACGGGGCGACGTCGAAAAGGGCATCGAAAAGTTAGAGACCATCGACAATTTGCAGTTCCGTCGAATCTTCGGCCTATTATTTAGCGCCAATCACGACGTGGACATATTCTCCAAATACAACATCGACAAAATATTCGAACTTCGGATCCTTTCCGTCGATTCGAGATACCGAGGACAAGGACTGGCGAAGGAATTGTTTCTGAGGAGCGAAATCCTAGCCGAAGAGTGCGGATTTAAGGTACGATTTTCTTGATAATTGCGGTGCGCAATACCAACAAAACAATTTATTTATCTGCAACTGCAACGCCAATTTTAAATTGAGAACTTCAATCAAGTCATAAAGTACACTTATCGTTAATGTTGCAGTGTCGCATAAGTTGTTAACCCTTAATGCACTCAATTAACCGTTGTTTATTTCTGTTATTTAGTTTTAGTTACAACGAAGTTTCGTTTTAAATTATTTATACAAGAATCTTTAACAAACAAAAAGAAACATTGTTTTGCCAAATTAATCACTTCGTATTTCACAATAGTTAACTGTATTTCAGAAGATGTCAATTGTAATTCAGATTAGGCCATTGTATTTCAGGACACGTCAATTGTAGTTTAGAAGACGTCAATAAGTTTAGAATAGTTAACTGTAATTCAGAAGAAGTAAATTGTAATTCAGATTAGGCCAATGTATATCAGGAAACATCAATTGTATTTCACAAAACGTCAATTGTAGTTCAGAATAATTAACTATATTTCAGAAGAAGTCAATTGTAATTCAAATTAGTCAATTGTATCTCAGGAAAGGTCAATTGTATTTCATGTTAGTCAATTGTATTTCACAAAACGTCAATTGTAGTTCAGAATAGTCAACTGTATGTTAGGTTAGTTCATTGTATTTCAGAGAACGTCAATTGTAACATAGGTCACTCAATTGTATTTCAGAAAACGTCAATTGTTTTCTGAAATCTGAATTACAACTGACACTTTCGGACATGTAATTGACTAATTTGAATTACAATTGAGATTTTCTAAAATACAGTTGATTAATTTGAATTACAATTGATACTTTCTGATATGAAATTGACTATTCTGAATTACAATTGACGTTTTCTGAAATACAATTGACTAATCTGAATTACAATTGACACTTTTTGATGTGCGAATTACAATTGATGTTTTCTGAAATGCCATTGGAAAAGGTGTTGAAGTTGGACTAATGGAAGTTTGACTGTATTTTGCACCACATAACATAAAAACAGCGTTAAATAGGAAAATAATTGAAGACATGAGAGAATTACAGAATGATGAAACAAATAAACTTGTATTGATAAATAAATACACAACGGTTAAAGAGCAGCATTACATAAACTTTTATTATATTTAAAATCTTACCATCGACCTTCTTAATTTAGGTCAAGTTTAAAACTGAATCACAAAAATTGGCCTGCGTTGGAAAATTAAGAATGCGGTTTTATTAACCGCAAATGAATATTTTTGACCGATAGGTATTAAAAGAACTGCAAGTTATGAAGCAGGAAATTAATTTTCTCCAAGCTGTGACGTTATTGTTTATCGAAAGGCGATTCTCTTTCGGTGTAATTACATAAGTTTTGACTACCGGCACTAAAGTGAGTATAAAGGAAATTTCAAGCGGCGTCTTCAACAATCGTCGGGACCAAAAAAACTCCGATACATTTATCCTATCGAGGAAACGATTTCACCGAGTCATATTTCATAGACGCTGAAAAGCTTATCTTAGGTCGAAATTTCGGCGCTGTAAGCTTTTCATCAATCTGAACTTTCTGGCTGTAATTAACTGGAATGACGTCCTGATTTAGCTAAAGTGTCACGAAACTAATTCCCTTTGAATGATCGATTAATGAACATGGAAGATGATATTAGTGCCTTGCTAAACGACTTCCTCGGAGCTATTGATTTTCTTCTCGATTTTAAGTGTTTACAACTAATTTATTTAATGAGGACGCGAGGGTAAATTTCCATCCGCTGCGTACACAAGCTTGGGCATTTCCTGCAATTTTCTTTTTACCCCAATCGTGTATTTATGACTAAATAAAATTTTATTGGGCAAATAAATTTTGTATTTTTGCGTTCTAAATTACACAAATAGTTTGTTACTGTTTACTTGTCATAAATTAATTGAAAATAGCGTTACCAGCCAGGAAATTGGCGGTGTTCAACAATCAATCTGATACGACACTATTCTCGGGAAACTGGATTTAAATTTAGACAATTTAAATAAGGTAATTGCTTGAGGCTGAGTTCAAGACTGACGGTGTGGGTGAGAATGATTCATGTATTGAACAAAATTATTGGTTTGGTTCAAGTTTAACTTCTAACTGATTAAAAATGTTTCTTTGCAACAAGCAATTTAATTAAAGAGTTTTCAGCTGCAGGCTTCAGCAGTTGGTGAGAGAAATGGTAACAACAGCCTTTTTTGAATAAATTAAGAAACTTTTATCTTCAAATTTCGAATAAAAAAGAAACGCATTATTGAAATGATAGAATAGATCAGAAGTATTTAATCAAAACTATGTTTTAATTTTAAGCAAAACACAGAAACAAGAAATATAACTGCATAGAAGCTAACAATAGTATAAATAAATATTCAGTTGCTCTTTGTTTTTATTATTTTATTTGGTTTTTATTATCCAGTTTCTAATATCAAACACAAAACTTAGATGTTTTTATCACAAAAATTTTAAAAAGGTTAGGCAAGTTAATTGAATGAATCTCCAAGATTTTGGAATCTGAGTATTCAAATTACCCTGCAGTAAAGTGGCTCTTTGATGCCACAAAATTGAATCACATTTAGGTACTATCCGCGATACTGCATTAAAACAATTTTAGTGCATTACTATTAAAATAATAATATTAATTACATTTGACCAGTTCTATAAACTGTCACCAAAATTCTAGTGACAATCTGACATCATTTAAATATAATTTAAAAGCAAAACTTTTATTAAGTTGCCATCAACCTTTGGGCCAATTGAAAATAAATAATATGATTCGTGCACAATGATGGCCACTTTAAATGTCACACGAAGTTCCAGCGCTGCGTAGGCGGTGCTGCAAGGGAATTAATTACAACAAACTTGAGCCTGTCTTGTTGAGAACTCCACTCTTTTATTGTTCCTACCATTTAAATTGGCTATTTCCGTTTTGAGTAGGACGGTCAAACAGCATCTACTGATATTTACAGACAACCCCTACAAATACTTTTGCAACACAACCTGCGAAGCGCTGTCGTGTGACATTTCAGTGTCCAATATTGTACCAAAACGCAGTTTTTATAAACAGATTTTGGTCTAATTTTGTCTTTGATTTTCAGATCATGAAGGTCGATGCAACCAGCTTATTCACTCAGAAGATTGCGGCAAGCATGGGCCTGTTTCCGATCAAGACCGTGCGTTACAGCGACTACAAGGACGAAAACGGGAAGAAAATATACGCAACCGAATCTCCCCACGATTTTTACAAAGTTATGATTAAGGAATTGCCCGCGAAAGCGAGTAGCGGTTAAATGGTGCAATTACATTTTTTTTTTAATTTTAATTTTAATGGGTGATATTTAGAGGTAATGTTATTACATGCGGTTGAATATGTTATTTTTCTTGATCATATTCAATGGCAGGGTGATGTAATAATTAATGAGAGGGACCTAAAACACTTTAACGAAAAAAAAAGAAGTAAATGTTGATGCTGCCACTGCCATGCAGAATATAACATTTATAAGTTATATAAATGCATCTTGTTATTATAGGAAATGTAGTGCTGGCCACTATTTTATATTTTATATGAATGTTACAGTAGTTTAAGATGAACGGCAAATTTGTTTTCAGATTTGCAATTAATCAAAAGTTATTACAATAACCGATTTTTTTGTGGTTTCCGCTTCGATTCACGATTACTGTAGAATTTAATGTCAGCTTACTAAATGTGGCTAAAGCGATAAATTTAAGTGAGCATCATTGACGGGCGCAATTTTAATTAAAACATCTGTTTATACTGACGTAACGTAATAATAATAATAAATTAGTTTAAAGTAGGAATTTAAGGATGCAAATCTCCGAACGCATTTTTTAATTTTGTCTTTTAAATGGGCCGTTTATCAAATCATGCAATTTTTAATTTTAAGATTTGAGGTGATTAGCGTTGTGATCTAGTTAAGGATTGGGTGCATAAAGTAATGTAGATAAATGGGTGCAGAGTGATAACTTCAATTAAGAAGAAATTATTAAATTTTCCAATTGATTTTAAAATAGGAAAACTTGACAATAATTTTCCTCCAAATGTATACCACGAATTCCAATAAAGATAATAGCTTTAAACAATTTTTTCGAGTTCCGCGTCTTTGCTGAGCGTGATGAGCCTTGAGCGTAACCAAGGCAACCACATCTCGTTCCAGAAAACCGACCGACCTATATTTCCCTTATTTTTTTTTGTCCTGACCTACGCGCGAAATTGGTCTTTGTCACGTTTGAAGTGCGCGAAATTCATTTTCGCACAAAAAGAATTAATGAGCCTTCGAGCGGGATCGATTGCGCTGGCTTGGCATTTCTATTATAAGTAAATGCCATGATATCGATATCCGACAATAAGGATGAGTTCTGCATGTGATGGAATCTCAATGGAATTTAATCAAGATGCGCGAAATTCCTCTTTTTCAGATTAAATATCGGTTAATATTCTCGTAATCCGTTGTAAGGAAATGGGGTCGCGACACCACTTTAAACAAATTTGTAATTTAAAAAATTAACTAATGATTAACTCGCACTAATTTTACGTACGTAAGTAGTCGCCTGGGGCCGCGCAAGCCCCAGTGCAGTTACGATTATTTCTATACGAAAAACATGTTTCTTTTTACAAATTATCTGTAATATCGTTTATTTAAAGTATTGTTGACAATTTAGAAACTTTAATTGAATGTCAGTTCCGCATAACTCCGGATAAAATTAGTAATCGCAAGGAAGTTCTTATTTGTGGCATATATTTACAAAATATGAAAATTACCGGGTAACCTTGCAGTTAGTTAAAAATTAAGAAAACCCATAGTTTCATCCAGGTGGTGGATTTCTAAATCATCTATACCGTATTTTTTAATTTAAGAAGAAGATTCAAACAGATCCCGCCAAAAAGTAGATCTATGATTGGCTGCCAGCAAACTGCAGGCAGTCAATCAATTATATGACTTTATTGATCAGAAGACAACAGGAGAACTGAATAAAAATTACCTACAGGATGAAGTGTCAATGGGCTTAACAAGTGGCCAAAAAAGACAACAGATGGATAAGAAAAGTACTTTGATGGAGACCACAAAAGAGGAAAACCAATAGATAAGAAAACTAAAGAAGATAAAGCAGTTAGAAGAAAATCTCCTAGGAACGACCAAGGAGGAAGAAAACCAAAGAAAATAATATAATAGTGGATTGGAAGCAATTCCAAGAACCTAACCAAATTTTGTTTATCTTTTCGTGTTTCTCTTTCGGGGATATTTTAGAATTTTTACACTGTTGAGATATGTTGTCATTATTTACCTGTTCTAAATAAACAATTGCACTGTTAAAAAAGAAAAAGAAGAGAGGAGAGAGAGAGAAAAGCCAAACCAAGAAAATAACTTTTTTCTTTCTTGCTTAGAGCGTCATATAAACATGAAAACTTATGTATTTTTTTTGCGAGAAACACGATGGTGCAATTAAAAAAAAAACAAAAAGTAAAAAAAATTGACCTAAGCACACTTTATGAATATGTGCACTGCAATTTGCATGGTTTTACCTAGGAAAACCAATTCTTAAAATTCAACCCTTGTTGTAATCATTTGAAAACAAAAACGTTTACCTAAGTACACTTCATGAAAATGTGGATTCTAACATAAGTAAAAAAAATAAATAATAATCTGAGCACACTTTATGAATATATGCACTGCAATTTGCATGATTTTACCTAGGAAAACCGACTTTTAATTGTCAACCCTTTTTGTAATCATATATCTAGAACTATTAGTTCCAAGTAAATTTTGTATAGAACCTTTTTTGTTGAGAATTTGATAATAAACAAATTTTGTAATAACTGAAATTCACGTAAAACCAATACTTCACGAGATATTTGAGAAAAACTGATTTTCGCAGCCTTCGATCTTCTATAACTTCTTTGGCGGACACGATTTTTCAACGGACTTTTTACACAGTGTTTCTTATAGCGATGCAAAGAAAATCGCGAAGGAAAATCTTCACTTTTTTAGAAGATGAATACTAAAATGACTGCACTATAAACAATTTGAACCTATGAAATTTTAATCCAAACCATTTTAAACTAAAGGGGACGATAGGCCTAAAAAGAATGGGAATCCTTATTCTAGAGCATAATGTTACATTACATTTATGTTTTTTTTATTATGTTTCCAAATAAAGAATTCAAATTTTTATTTCGAACGATCGTTCAAATTTCCTTGCTTCACCCAATGATCATCAATGATAAACGTTCCGTGTCTGACGTCATGCGCTTAACGCAATAAGGTTTAGTTTGTAGCACACCATATAATACTCCCACCACGGTTATTGACCATCTTCAGGAAATTTCAGATTTTATGTTGGCAATGTTAATTTTGCAAATGGCGGTTGCATATTTTTGAAGTTGTGATTATTCCTGAAAAATGGTAAAAATGGTAGATGTAACAAAAATTCAGGCATCTCCTTCTGCAATTGTATTAAATGAGGCGAACATAAGTGGTGGCATTTTAACGAAAGAAAGAAGACTATTGAGTAACGCGAATATATGGCATAAAGTTATTGTACCTATCCTGTCTGATTCATTTACACCCTTTTTAATTAATTTTGTTGTAGGTGAGCAACAGCGAACTGTTACAGCGCGATTTTATACTTAAAAATATCATAGATGCTGTTCATCCGTTGGATCTTATACCTGTGTGTTTCAAAAGTGAAGGTTGCAATTCATATTTTCTCGCTAGGAATTGTGCAAGCGCAATCGACAAATTAGCCAGACAGAATTTAATAGTCCAAAACCCACTTAACAAAGACAAACCAGTAAGACATTAAAATTGATTAAAAACTGGAATAACAATTCTTTTCAGTTCAAGTTGACGATAATCTTGTCTTTTTCAAATACGACCGACTTGCAGATTAATGTTCAGGAGAACATTACGTTCGTGATAAATAAAAGATACAATGCGGTGACTAAAACGTTAAATTTGGATAATTTTTGCAAAGATCCAGGTAAATTTTGCAGAATATATAAAAAGCTCAATTTTTCTAATTCAAATTCTTTTTTAGACTTGACAGAATTTTGCACTCTATCACAGCCAAAGATATTATATTTCGTGCTGCACTTAAGCAAGCACTTACAGACACAGCATTTAAAATTGACAAACAATGAAATCAGAGCCTTAAGTCCGCTTCAATCGATATGGGGCTGCAAGAATCTTGCATCTCTAGATTTACGCAACAACATGGTAAATATTTCATTGAACCATCGGCCACATGATCACAAAAATTGCAGATTTCAAACATGGCTGAATTGCACAGTTTAAATACCCTGCAATTAACGGAATTATGGTTAGACGGCAATCCATTGTGCGATAATTACGATGATTACTCTTACGTACTAGCAGTGAGAGAAGTGTGCACAAAGATTGAACGATTGGTAAATTTAATCGACTAATTATTACTCAAATTTAATCCTTTTTCTTAGGACGGTGTTTTGATTGGCCAGAATGGATTTCTTGCCTTTCGTCGCAATTTTGTGTGCAATATTGACGGACAAGATTTGGTGAATCAATTTTTGGAACACTACTTCACCTTGTACGACGCCAGAGATCGATTGGTATTGGAACCACTGTACCATAAAGATGCCTTATTCTCTCTAACGGCTCATTACTTAACTGGACAAATTACTTCAAGCGGTGCAAAGTAAGTTGAACATTTATTGAATAAATTTGGTATCTCAATTATTACGCAAATTGAGAAAAAATTCCGAAACACGTCACATGATATCCTGTAAAGTGAAAATTTTATTCCTAACCTCAATCCCCTTCTAGTGACAGTTGCAACCCCCAAATTTTTAAATACAATACAATATACGATTCTTGTAATTCCTTGTTGCTTTTTATTAACTTTTTATTGATTTCCATTTCCCCATCGTTGGTTTTCCATATTTGTAGCTTCCGACTTGTATTTCTCGTACTTGAACCCTTTTTTTTTTATTAAATTGAATAATCGTTTTTCAGTTTGTCACAATATAAAGTGATTTCTCGCAACATTAAATTAATGTCTGATTTATCGAAAAGCGATCAATTTCTTATCAGAGGGAATAAAGACATTGTGAGCAGTTTGAGCCGATTGCCACCTTCAGAACACGATCCGTATACATTTACAGTTGACTTGATGTACTACACGGTAAGGAGGTTTCACTGTATTTAATTTTTTTATTAATTTTAGAAATTACAGAAAACATCAGCAGTTTTGGTTGTGACAGGCGTATTTCGTGAACCTTCAGAGTCGTTGCTGGACTCTGAACGATTGTTAGGTTTCATCAGAACTTTCGTTCTTCTCAATATTGGAAACGAAGAATATAAGATTGTAAACGAACAGTTACATGTGTCGAATGCGACGACTGTGCAGTACCAAAAGGCGTTTAAGGTGGTTCGTGTCGCTAAGTCTCCGTATGTGGAACTGCAACCCGCTCAGAATGACAAAGAAAAAGGTGAAATGATCGAAGTTCTCAACAAAATTACAGACATGAATTTAGAATGGTCCAGGAAGTATGGTAATCTACTGATCGGTTTACTTCATTGATATTTTTCTTGTTAGGTGCCTGGAAGAGTCCCATTACGACCTGAAGAAGGCATTAGTTTTATTTGTAGATTTGTACAAAGTTGACAAGATTCCAAACGAAGCATTTAGGTAATATTTTTGTCACTTGCGATGTTGAATTAAGGGTTGTAATTGATTAATAAATTAATCGATGAGTGATATAGCCCAATTTTTTATTATTCAGTGTTGATCGAATGGGGTTATATTATTCTTGCCAATCTGCACTTTTTTTTTGTTTTACTTTTGTTTTTATTTTCAGAAGTGCAGACGGCGACTTTCAAAATTCTTTAATTCCAGATTCAGTAGAATCTTTACCAAACCAATTTGATCTCAATACGACTAAGACTGTCCCTGTACAAAAAAACGTTTATTTAAAAATGCAAAAAAAGAACAAAAAGCCAAAAGTTAATGCAAAAATTGGCGTTTCGGCCCCTGACAAACCAATAATAAAACCGTTAGTTAAAGAAACCCAAAACGAAATTCCCGACTTTACACAAGACTTCAATCTAGGTTCAGTCAATTACACCAGCTTTGCCAGAAACATAAATCTAAATTTAATTACTAAGTCTCGACCAGACCAGGTATGTATAATTAACAGCAGTAAAATCAAACAGTAAATAGATTTTAGGCAGTTCAGCAACCGGCACCAGCTGGAAAGAGAAAAAGAAAACGCAGGAGAAATAAAAATTTGAACAAAATCCTGGACGTTAGTATTTCTGATGAAGACGGAAGGAAATGATTTTGTGTTCCAAGTTTTGAACAATGTTAACATGAAAATATAGAATGTTTTTGCAGTTTGGTTTTTTATTTGTAGGACAGATTTTCGCGCTTTAATTCACTGACGGTGATGTCACAAATAAATAAGCATCGAAAAATTAGGGCCGTCACTGAAGAATTCTTCAAAATAAAAAAATGTTTTTGTACAGTGAAACTTGCTAAAACGTTTCGAGAAGTTTCTGTATTGGAGGTTTTTTAAAAGCAGCTGAATCATCAAGAAATAAGCAATAATATAAGCATCAAGCAATAAAATTCCACCACTGCGTTTTGTGACAGTCCATGACAGGGGGTTAGGGGGTCTTTTTAAAAACGTGACATCACAAAGGGTAGTTTAGCAACTATATAAATTCGTCAACTAATATAGCGAACGTTTCATTAATTGTATTTTCCTTTATAGTTGAAGGGGTTAGAATAAGAAGGGTATAAGTGCATTTTTTAAAATTATAGTGTAACTAAAATTTTATTGTTTTTTAATTAACTAACATAAAATGAGATTTTATTAAAAAAGTCTGGACTTTTTATAGTTACATAACTTCAAATTTGAATATATTCAAAAAATGTAAATGTTATTTATACCCTTTTTCCGGTGATCGTTGATTTAAGGGTCGATTTAATGAATAGGAAATCGTACATTTATGACCTCTTTTAATGAATGATTTCTTATAAATGCACGATTTTGGCATCTACGCAACGAAATATACTATAAAATTGAAATGTCACTTTATTTAAATGTAATGTGCCAAAAGGAATACAAAATATACCAATAAAAACTGCAAATTTAATTAGTTACTTACATTATGTTTATAGTAATACTAGAAGTTAGCGACAGTACAGCCAGTAAAATTGATAAAAGTGCAGATGGATTGTCAAACTTTTGACATTATTTGTAAGTCATGGCACCGTTGGGTTGAATATCTATTGATTTAAAATGTTTGGCATACTTGATTCGAATATCTACTGGAATTTTTGTCACGAAAAAAAATACACTTTCTTCAATTTCGTAAGATTCGATCAACGGAAAAATATTGTAACCAACTTTTGCGTTAATCTGCGATTAATAATCTCAACAATATTAACGCGCTCGCTCCGCTCACTCGTTAAACTGTCTCGATTATTAATCGCTCTCATTAACGTACATGTTGGTTAAATAACTATTTATTCTAACCCCTTCAATTGAAAATAACGTTGTTTCTGTGACGTGAATCATGTGGGGGGGGGGGTACAGTGTGACACATTGTGACATGAAGGTGGGATGGGGGTCAAATTTGACGAAAAACCACCTAACGAAAAAGTTTCGAGGTAAAAGTATTCGTGCGCATAAGGTACGACCTAACTCGAATAATTTAGCGGCGACCGGTTTAAAATGACAGTCTTAAAGCTTGTGCATTTACGGTATCTATACGGTTTCGCAGACCTTCCTCGGGTATAATTACAAATTTATTGCTAAAAGTTTGCCAAGCAGTGTCCAGCGCTGTACTTAGTTTGTGTAATGTCTGATAAAATTTATAGAAAGGGTCTATTTATGTTGCAATTAACAATTGCTTAAATACCGTTTGTATCCGTTCGGGTAAAAAGGTATCGCTCACATAAGTGCCGCTGTAAAGAACTTGATTTATGAATAATGTTAATTTTTTTTTCTTTTTGTGTCTTTGTTGATCGATATGTTGCTGCTTGAGCTACGGTCAACCGCCTGTAAGCAAATATGCGGACCAAAGAATATTTTTTGTTAAATTCCTTACAAACTCAAAAATTGGTGTGTGGAGATTTTTAAAAAATAATATTTGTTATCAAAATAGAAGCATAACAACACAATTAGCCGATTTAATGATTACAATATATTTACGCGGCCCCAGAGAATATTAATTACGGCTGAATTTGCATAAATAAATTGCATTTAAATTTAAAATAAACGAAATTATATTTTCATAAAATATAAGAGCCTTGTAAATAAATTCGAGGGTTACAGCTTCGGCAAAGCGCGTGAACTAGTTTTCCTTACCCTTTAATCATAAATTCAACGTAGGTTGCAGGTTCTGAATTTGTAACTAATAATCTTGAATATTGAATTTATCGATCAAATGTTTAGGGTTCGAAATTAAATTATGAAGTGTGGCGAACACTGCATTCTAATTCAACACGTGGTGCATCAGGCTACTTATTTTATAATCATTTTTTTGTTAACTAATTATACAAAAGATGAAATTTTAATAAATTTGTTCGTTATTTTAAAATGTAAACTATAAGACGGTATTAAATTATAGTTTTTGGCTATCAAATTGTTTTTAGCGTTTTTAAGTTGTTGGAATAATTGATGGTAATTAAATTTTGGGATAAAGAGACAAATTGAAACCTGTCAAAGGTAATTACCATTACGAAATGTCAGAATAGGTTGTAGGAACACATTATGTAATAGTTTTCAAGTATCATAGCGTTTGGGAAGCTTTTGAAGTTGTTGGGATAAAGAGAAAAATTAAAAACTGTTAGCGACAAAGGTAATTAGTATTAAAAAAATGTCAGAATAATCCGTAGGAATACATTACATAATAGTTTTTAACTATCACATTGTTTGGGGAGCTTTTGAAGTTGTTGGGATAAAGAGAAAAATTCAAAACTGTTAGCAACAAAGATAATTACCATTAAGAAATGTCAGAATAAGCTGTAGGAACACATTATGTAATAGTTTTTAACTATCACATCGTTTGGGGGGCTTTGGAAGTTGTTGGGACAAAGAGAAAAATTCAAAACTGTTAGCAACAAAGATAATTACCATTAAGAAATGTCAGAATAAGCTGTAGGAACACATTATGTAATAGTTTTTAACTATCACATCGTTTGGGGGGCTTTGGAAGTTGTTGGGATAAAGAGAAAAATTCAAAACTGTTAGCAACAAAGATAATTACCATTAAGAAATGTCAGAATAAGCTGTAGGAACACATTATGTAATAGTTTTTAACTATCACATCGTTTGGGGAGCTTTGGAAGTTGTTGGGATAAAGAGAAAAATTCAAAACTGTTAGCAACAAAGATAATTACCATTAAGAAATGTCAGAATAAGCTGTAGGAACACATTATGTAATAGTTTTTAACTATCACATCGTTTGGGGAGCTTTGGAAGTTGTTGGGATAAAGAGAAAAATTCAAAACTGTTAGCAACAAAGATAATTACCATTAAGTAATGTCAGAATAAGCTGTAGGAACACATTATGTAATAGTTTTTAACTATCACATCGTTTGGGGAGCTTTGGAAGTTGTTGGGATAAAGAGAAAAATTCAAAACTGTTAGCAACAAAGATAATTACCATTAAGAAATGTCAGAATAAGCTGTAGGAACACATTATGTAATAGTTTTTAACTATCACATCGTTTGGGGGGCTTTGGAAGTTGTTGGGATAAAGAGAAAAATTCAAAACTGTTAGCAACAAAGATAATTACCATTAAGAAATGTCAGAATAAGCTGTAGGAACACATTATGTAATAGTTTTTAACTATCACATCGTTTGGGGGGCTTTGGAAGTTGTTGGGATAAAGAGAAAAATTCAAAACTGTTAGCAACAAAGATAATTACCATTAAGAAATGTCAGAATAAGCTGTAGGAACACATTATGTAATAGTTTTTAACTATCACATCGTTTGGGGAGCTTTGGAAGTTGTTGGGATAAAGAGAAAAATTCAAAACTGTTAGCAACAAAGATAATTACCATTAAGAAATGTCAGAATACGCTGTAGGAACACATTATGTAATAGTTTTTAACTATCACATCGTTTGGGGGGCTTTGGAAGTTGTTGGGATAAAGAGAAAAATTCAAAACTGTTAGCGACAAAGGTAATTAGTATTAAAAAAATGTCAGAATAATCCGTAGGAATACATTACATAATAGTTTTTAACTATCACATTGTTTGGGGAGCTTTTGAAGTTGTTGGGATAAAGAGAAAAATTCAAAACTGTTAGCAACAAAGATAATTACCATTAAGAAATGTCAGAATAAGCTGTAGGAACACATTATGTAATAGTTTTTAACTATCACATCGTTTGGGGGGCTTTGGAAGTTGTTGGGATAAAGAGAAAAATTCAAAACTGTTAGCAACAAAGATAATTACCATTAAGAAATGTCAGAATAAGCTGTAGGAACACATTATGTAATAGTTTTTAACTATCACATCGTTTGGGGAGCTTTGGAAGTTGTTGGGATAAAGAGAAAAATTCAAAACTGTTAGCAACAAAGATAATTACCATTAAGAAATGTCAGAATAAGCTGTAGGAACACATTATGTAATAGTTTTTAACTATCACATCGTTTGGGGAGCTTTGGAAGTTGTTGGGATAAAGAGAAAAATTCAAAACTGTTAGCAACAAAGATAATTACCATTAAGAAATGTCAGAATAAGCTGTAGGAACACATTATGTAATAGTTTTTAACTATCACATCGTTTGGGGAGCTTTGGAAGTTGTTGGGATAAAGAGAAAAATTCAAAACTGTTAGCAACAAAGATAATTACCATTAAGAAATGTCAGAATAAGCTGTAGGAACACATTATGTAATAGTTTTTAACTATCACATCGTTTGGGGAGCTTTGGAAGTTGTTGGGATAAAGAGAAAAATTCAAAACTGTTAGCAACAAAGATAATTACCATTAAGTAATGTCAGAATAAGCTGTAGGAACACATTATGTAATAGTTTTTAACTATCACATCGTTTGGGGAGCTTTGGAAGTTGTTGGGATAAAGAGAAAAATTCAAAACTGTTAGCAACAAAGATAATTACCATTAAGAAATGTCAGAATAAGCTGTAGGAACACATTATGTAATAGTTTTTAACTATCACATCGTTTGGGGGGCTTTGGAAGTTGTTGGGATAAAGAGAAAAATTCAAAACTGTTAGCAACAAAGATAATTACCATTAAGAAATGTCAGAATAAGCTGTAGGAACACATTATGTAATAGTTTTTAACTATCACATCGTTTGGGGGGCTTTGGAAGTTGTTGGGATAAAGAGAAAAATTCAAAACTGTTAGCAACAAAGATAATTACCATTAAGAAATGTCAGAATAAGCTGTAGGAACACATTATGTAATAGTTTTTAACTATCACATCGTTTGGGGAGCTTTGGAAGTTGTTGGGATAAAGAGAAAAATTCAAAACTGTTAGCAACAAAGATAATTACCATTAAGAAATGTCAGAATACGCTGTAGGAACACATTATGTAATAGTTTTTAACTATCACATCGTTTGGGGGGCTTTGGAAGTTGTTGGGATAAAGAGAAAAATTCAAAACTGTTAGCGACAAAGGTAATTAGTATTAAAAAAATGTCAGAATAATCCGTAGGAATACATTACATAATAGTTTTTAACTATCACATTGTTTGGGGAGCTTTTGAAGTTGTTGGGATAAAGAGAAAAATTCAAAACTGTTAGCAACAAAGATAATTACCATTAAGAAATGTCAGAATAAGCTGTAGGAACACATTATGTAATAGTTTTTAACTATCACATCGTTTGGGGGGCTTTGGAAGTTGTTGGGATAAAGAGAAAAATTCAAAACTGTTAGCAACAAAGATAATTACCATTAAGAAATGTCAGAATAAGCTGTAGGAACACATTATGTAATAGTTTTTAACTATCACATCGTTTGGGGAGCTTTGGAAGTTGTTGGGATAAAGAGAAAAATTCAAAACTGTTAGCAACAAAGATAATTACCATTAAGAAATGTCAGAATAAGCTGTAGGAACACATTATGTAATAGTTTTTAACTATCACATCGTTTGGGGAGCTTTGGAAGTTGTTGGGATAAAGAGAAAAATTCAAAACTGTTAGCAACAAAGATAATTACCATTAAGAAATGTCAGAATAAGCTGTAGGAACACATTATGTAATAGTTTTTAACTATCACATCGTTTGGGGAGCTTTGGAAGTTGTTGGGATAAAGAGAAAAATTCAAAACTGTTAGCAACAAAGATAATTACCATTAAGAAATGTCAGAATAAGCTGTAGGAACACATTATGTAATAGTTTTTAACTATCACATCGTTTGGGGAGCTTTGGAAGTTGTTGGGATAAAGAGAAAAATTCAAAACTGTTAGCAACAAAGATAATTACCATTAAGAAATGTCAGAATAAGCTGTAGGAACACATTATGTAATAGTTTTTAACTATCACATCGTTTGGGGAGCTTTGGAAGTTGTTGGGATAAAGAGAAAAATTCAAAACTGTTAGCAACAAAGATAATTACCATTAAGAAATGTCAGAATACGCTGTAGGAACACATACAATAGTTTTCAAGTATCACTGCGTTTGGGGAGCTTTTGAAGTTGTTGGGATAAAGAGAAAAATCAAAAATGTTAGCGACAAAGGTAATTACCATTAAGAAATGTCAGAATAGGCTGCAGTAACACATTACACAATAGTTTTTAACTATCACATCGTTTGGGGAGCTTTGAAATTATTGGAATAAAAAGAAAAATTAAAAACTGTTAGCGACAAAGGTAATTAGCATTAAAAAATGTCAGAATAGTCCGTAGGAATACATTACATAATAGTTTTTAACTATCACATCGTTTGGGGAGCTTTGGAAGTTGTTGGGATAAAGAGAAAAATTCAAAACTGTTAGCAACAAAGATAATTACCATTAAGAAATGTCAGAATAAGCTGTAGGAACACATTACATAATAGTTTTCGACTTCACATCGTTTGGGGAGCTCTTGAAGTTGTTGAGATAAAGAGAAAAATCAAAACCGTTAGCAACAAAGGTAATTAGCATTAAAAATATGAGAATAGGCTGTAGGAACACATTACATAATAGTTTTTAAGTATCACATCGTTTGGGGAGCTTTTAAAATTGTTGGGGTAAAGAGTAAAATTCAAGAGTGTCAGCGACTAAGGTAATTACCATTAAGAAATGTCAGAATAGAGTGTAGGGATGACATTTGGGGTGAGACAGTGTAAGTGACCATCAGATACGGATCTTAATTAGGGTACTTTACGACTTGAGTCATCTGTATTGTTACTGTTACAATCAGTTAACTGTTCATTTTCTCAATTCGTTTACGTCAAAAAACAATGCAACTAACGTTTAACTGCCAGGCTGCAATAGTTGCAGAATTCCACCCAAATTATCCCACCACAAATCGTCTACATGCAGAACCCACAAATCAAACTCAAAACATGCATATTTCTAACGTAGCAGAATTGAAAACGAATAATTTTTTCCCGAAAGATTTACCGCCATAAAAGAAGTCCTTAATCACACTTAAAAGCGAAATTTCTGATATATCTCCTCGGTTGCAAGTGAAATGGTGCGCTCGGTCATCGAATTTTGATCCGCTTCTGATTTATTAAATTTATCAAATTTCGAAATAGGAAGCAGTCGATAATAAATTCCGACTCATTAAAATGATTAATTCGTTTATTTACAATCGATCAATATTGCCGTTATTAATGCACCGGGTCTTGTTCGAACGTGATCTTCGGGTAATCGTCTCGAGCAAACAGTTTTTGCAAAATCGACGGGACTAAATGCAGCATTTTTAGCCGAGGGACATGCGCTTCGGTCGGCGGGAAGTGCGGCCGTTGGATTCATTTCTGCTATCATAACGTGTCTGGCGCCCATTGCGAAGGGTCCAACCACGCAGTGCGGTACTTTCCCGATTCGTAGACGTAGTCTCGATCGCAACGTTGTTCAGTGAAGTTCTGTTTACGCTCAAGCTCGGCAGGTGGTCGAGTCCCGCGTGTTTTCACAACTGACACATTTCCCGAATTTTTTTGTGACGTGTTTTTTTATTTTTGTTTGATTGGAATATATTTTTTCCCTTTCCGGAAATTTATTTAAAAGGTAAGTTTCTTGCCCTCTCGCTTAAACATTTTTCGCGAGCTTTCCGCTTAACGTGCGACAATTTAATGAAAAGCTCGCTTTTGCCCGAAATAATTGTTTCGGTGTTTGTAATCTCGTCAAAGGAAATAAGAAATCAACTATGCGTGACCTTTCGCCTTGTTTGTAACATCGGGGAAAACTTTTCTCAAATTTCTCTTGTCATTAATTTAAAAACTTTAATGTGCTTTTATGAGTTTTTCGGCTCAAGGTTTTATTTAAACTTGATGGTCGGTATGAACTGCTGGATAATCTCATTTTTCTTGTAGTTGACGTTGTGTACGACGTACTGCCTCGCATAAACATGTTTTATTACGGCATGCAGAATGTACAGAATTTCATTTACAAGTATAACCCCTGTTATATTTCTTACGTTATTAACTGCTTCTGGGCTTGACCTTAAACTTCAAGGGCGGGTGTACTGAACCTTTATATATTTAATGCTGTTTGTCTTGCTGGTTCCACCACTTCATTTCACCATTTTCCCGCGAAAAATTTTCCCGCAAGTAAATACAATTGTCGCAACTTTTTCTCCACGAAACGTTTATCTCACGATTAAAACGGCATAATTTTAATTCATTGAATTAAGAAAATATGAAAGAAACTCGAAGTTCAGAAGTTGATTCGCCGTGTAATGGATAGGATGTTCTGAAACTAATTTATTTAACGAAATTGGAGCAAATAAACAATTACGGCAAGTTTTGTTAGTGTCTCTAAAAGTGTTTTTGACAGTTGTTTTTTAAGATAATTGGATTGTGAACTCGGTTACTCGCAGCAGCGTTTATTTCGGCCTCTCACTAAAAAATCGTCATTCGCCAAAAACAACGCAGCTTAACTCGCGTCAGTTGTCGGTGTAAACGACAAAAAATCGGCTGTGACGAAATTAAATATTTGATTGTTTAGTGAGCTTTCAAAAGTGAATTATAATGAGAAGTTTTAAACGCTTTTAAACACTTGAAACTGCTTGTGAAATTAATTTTTTAATTGAGGAGTTGTCCAACACGAACCAGTCGAGGTAGAAAATTCCGGTCGACAATTTTATGCCATTTAATCAAGCAAAATCAATATTTAGCGAACAAATAATTTGTATTGTTTGCTGGGGACATCTTTTAATTTCTGTAATAATTCAAACATCCATCATTTCGAATATTGGTTACAATGATTATATTGAAAGCTCATGATTTCCTTGTTTTATACACAATTGTTTCTTATGTGTTTTTGTATTATAGACCTACTTATAAACTTCAAAAATCTTTCCCAATTTAATTTTAGAAAACTTCAATAAATAAATTCTGAATTTCAATTGATGTTTTCTGAAATAAAATTGGCGTTGCTGAATTACAATTTACCCTCACTGATTTGATTTGCAATGAACGTTGTTTGGAAAAGCGGTGGTAATTTTATTTCAAAAGTATTACAAGTAAAAAAAACCTAAATCTAGTCGTTCTCAAATTTGTTTTTATATTTTATATTGTAAAGTTGTAAAATTCTTTCAATATGGAACTTCTCAAAACATGAAAAGAATTCGCTGCTATCAGTTTCACTGTATAGAAATATTCAGTTTCTGAGCAATTTCTCAGTGATTGTCCCAATTCACATTCTCGAGCTTTTTCGCAATTTATCCAATTGTGACGTCGCCAGTAAAAACATTTTTAGAACAATTTAGTAAAGTTAAAAAATCACTTGAACAAATGTCGAATTATTTAAACTAATTTCAACATTCCAGCCCGACATTTCTCAACTGTTTGGTAAAGTGTACACTTTAAGTGACCCCTGAGGAAGAAGTTTAACAAGATTAGATCCGGGTCCCGGAGAGACCGCGTAGACTGCAGTTTGCGTGCCGCTGCAACTTACACCACGGTCTCAAATAAAACACACAACTTCTCGACGTAACAGATTCTTCAATCGAACTGATTAAACAAGCTCTTATTTACACTCCCTTCGTCCTTGCGTTTTCATCGATCCGAAAGGCATTTTCTTAAACAAACCAACGCAGGACTATTTAATTAATCATCGGTAGGCAATTAATCAAATCTTTTATTGAGTCGATTTTTCTTCATGAACAAACATTGCGTTTCGAATTAAAATTTTCTGTGTAATCTGTTGGTCGAATGACACGTACTATTGCGGCCACCGAAATGTGCACGATACCTGACACAAATATTTGTCATAAACAAAACAATATTGACATTGGGCTGATTTTTTTAGGACGCCTATGATATGAAGCAAAAATCAAGTTGCTAAAAAAAATCGTGTACATTTCGGTGGCCGTAATAGTACGTGTAAAAGTACGATATTTGCTTTTAAAACTTTTATTGAAACCACAAGGCGCACGTTGTTGTCATAGTTTATATGCCGGGGGCGAACTCCCTTGCAAAGCTTTCGCTGAAGTTACGATATTAGTTTCGGAAAACTATAAGCAATAATGCAGTACTAATAAATGGAATTTATTGAACTATATCCCTGTGATGTATATCCGCGGCTGTATTACCTTCTGTTACTTTCGTTCTTTATTATTTTAATAAAAAAAATTCCATCTCGGTTTTTTATGTCCCGGCGAAAACTTAATTAAATCGGCGAAATCGACAACTGTTTGTATTCGTAAAGCGATCAATCTTGCAAAATAATTCCAACCTTGCAATTTATCTAATGGACGAAAGAATTAATTAAACGAATTCGAAATTAAAGACAAACAAGAAACGATTCGCAGGTCAAGCCCCCTTAAAATTCCATTATTAAGAGATTAAAAATAATCTGCGCCAATAAAAAAAAATCCATTCATCTTGGGAGCTGTCGACGAATCTACAAACGGAGGGCTCAACTATTCATGTTTTATTCAGAGATGTTTGTACCTAAGGTTTTCGCAGTCGCGATAAGTGGCGCGTTATCTGATTATGTTAAAAAAATTATTGCAGAAAAACACACACGCATATTGTCGCACTGCGAGAACATGACGATTACACAAAGCAAAATGCAAATCCACATTTGGATGCGAAATTACCTTGTCCTGATTTGTAATACGGTCGGGTACAAATCACTTAAAATTTATTGTGGCCCGCACACATGTACATATTTTAACCCACGATTTCTTCAGCCGAACAGCAATAAAAGAGTCTTTGATTAATGGTCGGCTCTAATGTTATCAAAATGATTACACGAAAAAATTAGTTGGAGTTTAAAATTTCCTTTCAACCTACCATTAAAAGGTGAAACTTTTTTTCTCCGTTTAATTAAATAATCAATATTTATTACGACGCAGAACTCGTTAATATTACTGGTATTATAATTATGAATAATAGAAAATGTGTTTTATTATTCATAAGTTTCGCCCACTGGTGTGAAAATGTCTGCTGTTACAACTTTAAATCTTAAATTGTACCACGAGTTTTTAGTAATTCTAAGGGATGAAAACCTTGAAATTTGGAATAAAAATAAATCAAAAGAAACGGAAACAAACATTGAAATATTTAGAGTCTGTGATAATACGAGAAGGAAAAATTGACAAAGAAGTTGGAAAAATAACACCAAAAAGGGGAAGTTTATTTAATCCTATCAAACATACTTTCTTAAAAAAAGAAAAATTCGAAAGAAGTAAAAGTAGCAGTACATAAAAAGTAATCCCAACGATGAGAAATCTAACAAAAAAAATTAGAAGCCATTGAGATGAGATTTTTAAGTAACAGAAAATAAAATGAGAATGGATATAATAAAAAAATATAACACCGAAGGAAAATGTGAAATCAATGAATGAAGTATGAAGATGATTTGGACATGTAAAACGGATGCACAAGACAAGAAGTACCAGAAAGAAAATAAGATGGAGAAAAAGATGTCAAGAAGGAGCTAAAGAAGCTTTGGACAGAAGAAGAATGAAATGGGAAGAGATGGGAAATATGGTGCAAGATAGAAGGGAATGGAGAAATATATGGAAGGTACTCAAAAGAGATAACTCAACATCATCCAACGCCTTGTATTCATGAGGGTAGAGATAGGTTTTACAATTAATAAGAAGACATAAAAAAGGCACAATATCTACTACATTTCACTTTATATTCTATATTCTATTCAGGAACAACGTAGAGTAATAAATGTATCTGTCGACCAATTACCAGTGGCGTAGCTGCTAATCATGATTAAGGAGATAAAAGTTACTTATTTAAGAATTTCATTTACACACAATAAATTAGAAGGTGGAAAGATTGATTTCTTACTTATTCGGTAAATAAGTATTATTAAGAACCTTTAAGAGCTGGAAGGATCGTGCCAATTCACTGCAATTTGCATGGTTTTACCTAGGAAAACCGACTCTTAAGATTCAACCCTTGTTGTAATCATTTGAAAACAAAAAATTTTACCTGAGCAAACTTTATGAAAATGTGTATTCCAACATAAGTCAGAAAAAAAAATTGACCTGAGCATATATGTGCACTGCAATTTACATGGTTTTACCTAGGAAAACCGACTCTTAAGATTCAACCCTTGTTGTAATCATTTGAAACAAAAAATTTTACCCAAGCAAACTTTATGAAAATGTGGATTCTAACATAAGTCGGAAAAAAAAGTTTATATGGACATGTCTCGTTTTGAATGGTCACTGCTCAAATATGCACCTAATCTTACGTAGAGAAAATACAATTTGAACGTCTCCAATTTTCAATTATTTTCTTTACTTTACGAAATAATAATAAATAAAAGTAATTTTATTAAATGATTTCTTTTTTTAAATTTATTTAAATATATTTAAATGTGCTCGAAACCGTTAAAATGTATAAATTTTATGTGAAATATTAACAGTATAATGTTTAACTACAGTACAAAAAATTACATAACTTCATAACACTCAATATCAAATCTAGCATACGGACCTGATAATTTGTAGACAGCCATGCAAACACCCTTGTAACATGGCCTGCAAGCGCCCGAACGTCGTGTGACATTTAATTTGCGGCAGAGTGTACATTTCAATGATTCTTTTATGTGAAAATCCGACACTATGACGCTAATAATAAGATTTATCACTCTACCCTATTGCTGGATAGAGTATATGATTTCCTTTTAATTCCAAATTTTATAAATTTAAAGAAATCAGTTTTATTTTGTTCAAATTTAGTTTTACTTTGCCAACTTTGTCATAACTTGCTGGAGACTAGTTTTTTAAATTTTACTATGTACTTACTGTTTGACTTGTTCTTGATTCTAATTGATTACAGACCGTGAAGTGTTAATCAGTTAAAAACCGCCACTTTAGTGTTACTTTCGAATTAAATCATTCAGCAGTCGGTACCTGAATTTAACCGTCTACCATCGCCAAATTCAGTTGCGCTAGCAACTCATGCGAATACTCAACGCGGGTAAACAATCCCCGACCTGTGCTGGTTCTGTTGGATTTAGCTGTAATGAAGTGATGCAGAAAATACTTACACATACTTGCGGTTTATATACTCACAGATATTCATTTACGGTTTATAGAGGTAATAGCAAGAGTTCATAAAATTTCCGATTTGTTATAAATTGGAAAATAAAATATTTACCGCCCGTTATTATCGTAATACGACCGTTCTTACTTCACGCCATAACTGAAATTGGATTGTTTACAACACAATGTAAGCGCATTTCAGAAATTTCAGCCTTCAAGCAAAATTAGATTAATAATTTAAAAAAAAACATTTTCCGATGATCGTTGATTTACGGACCGGTTTAGTGAATAGGAAATCGTGCATTAATGACCCTCATTAATGAATGATTTTTCATTAATGCACGATTCCGGTAACTAGGCAACCAAAAATATATAAGGTATTTCTAATATTTCAATGTAAACACGAAGCTTGATGTCAAAAAAGGGATCTTCTCCGATTAGCTCCTGATGATTTTTAATCAACTGTTACATACTATTTAGTGTTGAAAGCGGATAAGTCACTGATATGACGCCTTGCAACAATAAAATTGTGATTGCATTTACTGGTTCTTAACCTCACTTTTTTATATTGATAATCCAAAAAATTTGTTGCAAAAACAATAGGACCGGTTTGCAGGTAAGTAAACATTTTTCTTCGTATATATGAGGTAGACATTGCTTTCATTTACTTGTAGGTGCAATATGAACTATTACGAGAAACTTTTATTAGAAGATCGGAACAAAATATTTGATACATTTTATAAAAAATTTAACAAAAAAACAGAACAAGTTATATATTTACAAGGTCAAATTAATGTAACTTCCATTAAAGAAGATGTAATGTCCAAAATAAGGTTAATATAGCTGAAAACAACATAAAAATACAACACATTTAATTAATAACTAATTATTTGCATTGTGCTTAGTAATATTATTTATGTTTAAGTTCGTAATAGTGCAGCTAGTAAAATTGATCGTAGGTGTAGATTGATTATCAGTTCGATGATATTCTGAATTTAAATTTAAATTTACATCATTAGATATTAAATTGTGTGCATCTGAATTGGTTGAGCATTGGGGAGTTTGTATGAAGTTGTTTGAAAGGATTTTTTCAGCTATATTAACCTTATTTTGGATTGAATTTTCTATGTATCCTTCTGCCACAGCAGTGGATTTCCAACCACCATGTCGTTTAATGGCTGCAAAGTCTGCACCAGCATCGGAAAGTATTGAAGCAGAAGAACGTCGAAAGCAATGCCCAGTGTAGAGATGCGGTTGTTCTAGTTTTAAAAAGACTGCTATTTGCGATGGTAATTTGGAAAATGTATTAACTCCAACAGGCTGTGTTGAACACTTATTATTTTTGAAAAAAACAAAAAATCGTTTGTGTGGTGTATGTGATGGTCTCAATGAGATGTAGGCTCTAATCAATTTTAAAAGCGTCTTTTCTTCATTATCCACAATCGTGAATATTCGATTAGTTTTTGTTTTTGATGCCCTAATTGTGATTAAAAATTTTGAATTTAAATCTTGTACATCGTTAATTTCTAATGTTAATAATTCATTCTTTCTTAGTGCGCCAGCCACTCCAAAAATTAGAGCAACCTTGGGAATACAAATATAATTATGTTTAATAGTTTTAACTTGTAGATTAACTTACCTTGATCATTAAAAAGAGGCTGTTAGGTGCATCGGAAATAAATTTTTGTAATTGTTCTTTTTCAATTACCCGTGACTTTTTCGGCACATAACCTTCTTTTTGCCGTTTGATATACAGGATTAGTTTAGTATATTTGCCAATGTCGATGTTTTCTTTGACGTTTAATGTGGCTTTCAGCATTGAAAATTTTGACCATAAGCTGCCTATTAAGCCTCTTTCTACTATACTGCAGAAATATGCCAACAGAACCGTTTCTGAATAGTGCACTGCCCGCTTTTCTTTACACCATGAAACAAATTCATCATAGGTTTTCTCGTAAATTGTTCTGCTTTTTGCGGGAAGCAAACTCAGACTTGCAGTCTTCGCCGTCTCTACTATTTCGGGGGGAGTCAATTCCATATCGTTAAATATTTATATTTCAAATTAACGTCCAAATAAAAAGTCACACTGTTGCAGCAATAAAAGTCTTGACTTTTACTGTTAAGTGAAAGCAAACCTTTATTCTAACAAGTATCAACATAAAGAGTTTGCCTTCACAAATAAAATGCAAAATTCAATCCTCAATTAGGAAATTCAAAGCAACTATCTTCGTGGATGCGGAAGGAGTTTTGTAACTAAGGCGCAGCTTGTTTCTGAAACGGTCAGATTTTGTATTTCATTTAGTTGGTTTAGTTAGTGAGTTGATCTGTTGAGAACTTTCAAGTTCTATGTGATAGGCATTAAATGTTTATATCTTTTGAATTGTTAATTTTATTTTTTTCAGTTGACATTCAGAATTGGCATTTGAATATTAATTTAAAATTGCAATTTATGACAAAATGAAAATAAAATATACCAATAAGCACTACAAATTGAATTAATTACTTACTTTATGTTTGGTAATACTATTTATATAAAAGTTAACAACAATAAAATAAGTAAACTTTATAAAAAGTTCAGTTGGAATGTCACAGCTTTGACATTTGTAAGTCATGGCACCGTTGATTTGATTAATTTGATTTGTTAATTTAAACTGCGTGGCATGCTTGATTTCAATATCTATTGAAATTTTTTACACGGAAAAAATTACATTCTCTTCAATTTCATAACTTTCGATCACCGGAAAAATAGTGTAACCAACTTTTGCGTTAATCGGCGATTAATAATCTCGACAACAATTAACGTGCTCGCTACGCTCACACGTTAAACTGTCTCGATTATTAATCGCTCTCATTAACGCACTTGTTGGTTAAATAACTATTATATGACCCAATCACATTTATTCAAATTGATGCCCAAAAGAAAACAGTCAAATTTTAGGAAATATTGGCGAAGTGCCGATTTCCTTTTATGGCATTCGGTTTAAAGGAGTTCTTATAATAACGTTGTGGGAAAGTGGCTCAATGTAATCAACAGCCGTTTCCATTGACGACTACGTGCGTTGCCTGAAGACCGTCCTTTAATGAGGCAAAGGGCCGAAAGAAAAACATCAATTCGCCAAATACGTCGTATCAACTAGTCGCCACATTTTTACATATCTTGACGATAGTTTTGCATACAAAAGATCACTATTTTGCGTTGAAAGCATCAGAATAAGAAAAATTCAGCTGCATTTACCCGTTAACAGAAATCCGATTTATACATCGTGTCAACTTCACTGCAGTGTATTCTTGCCGAGTCTCGCATTTGCATTTTTGACAGCAGGTCGCAAATTCTTCCAATTGGAAAAAAAAGTTCCTTTGTCGATGAAATTAACATTTTTGCTCGGGCGAATATAATTTTCAATTTCCGAGATATTTATTGTACAGGTAGCCCTCGGTTTACGCCGCAGTTCCGTTCTTACAAAAGGCGGCGCAAATCGAATCGGCGTAAAAAGAACCCATATTTACAGTGATGTATAGGGTTAGGTTCTACATAAGTGAAAAAGAAGCAAATCATTTTATTTATTAATACAGTATTTACGCGGAAGATTGGTTTTTTATAGGCAAAACCGTGTAAATCGAAAACAACGTCATTTATTTAACGTAATTTTTTTAATAAGATATTTTGAAAAATTAAAATAACAGTTCATTCATAAAATAACAAATATACAGTGCGAACCAATCAAATGGAATAAATTCAGTATCTCAATTATTGTGCATATTTAAAGAAATCCCGTTTATGACATGATATCCTGCAAAGTAAAAATTTCATCCCTAACCTCAACTCCCTTCGAGTGACAGTTTCAACCCCCAAATTTTTGAATAAGAAATAGGGGCTTGTGATACCTCATTTGAAAGGTCTCTTCAAGCTCTATTAAAAACTGTTATGGTTTAAAATTTTATTCCGAAAAAAATTGTAAAAATGCTACAAAAAATAATTGTTTATCGGTAACCAGTAAATATGAAGTTTAAAAAATTCTGATTTTTAAAAACACAATGATGTACACTTTTCTACTTGCACAAATTTACTGCAGTAATTTGCGTGAATACGTAGGAAGTTTTATTCTGCATACAAAACGGGGAATCACCAATATGTATAACCAAGTGAACGGAGTTAAAAAATGATTGTAGAAATATGTACTCATCTGAAATATTCATTTTTACCATTTTATTTTGAATTTGTTGTTTTAAAAACCGTGTAAAAGCAAAATCGTGTAAAAAAGTATCGTGTAAATCGGGAGATAGGTGTATTATAAATTTAATTTTTAAAATGTATTTTAAGATAAAATGAAGTGAAGTGTTTTTATTAAAAAATATTAAGAAAATCAAATTAAATTACAAAGTTTCGGATCTCTTACATTTTTTTGGAAAAAAGAATCCACAACGTCGCGGCTCAACACTGAAACGAAAATCAGTCTAACATAGGAAGAATCGGTGAATTACCCAATTATGTACACGGCGAAACAGTGAATTCCACAGCGGCGTTATTGTGAATCGGCGTAAATTGAGCCGGCGTAAATCGAGGGCTGCCTGTACTTTTAATTAAATATTCAAAGAACCGGTTCAATTTCGGATCAAAATGAAAAAAAGACGTCAAATAAAAGTCATGTTGCACACTGAATATACAATTTCACTTTGAAGATGAAATACATAAAAGTAATAAAAAAATTGAGGCATAAATGTGATACGCATAATAGGTTGCACGCGCTTTCTTGTTCCAGCTCAAGATTTACAAAACGCACACATTTTTATCGATGTCTGGAGATATTTTTCTTTTATGGAGGTTTTACAATTTAACCCAATGAAAAAGTTATTATCCAATATTTTTCATTGGAAATTGACGTTGTTGTTGTTTCACCCGCGACCCATTTTTTCTTGCAAAATGAATTAATATAAAAACGAGCGCGACGAAAAATTCGCTATTCAGCTCGCGCGCGGCGTAAATTTCAATATAAGTTGAGCATAACCGCCCGGGCGTCGCGTTCTGATTATAAGACGTTAGCTCGAATTCCATCCGTGTCTTGGCTACTTCTAGCGCTCCTATTGTTATCGTCGACGTTTTGTTAGTTCCTCGCGCGTCACTTTACCTTCTGGAATAATTTATTTCAAAGGGTTCATCTCGAATTCAATCGCTTGACGCGCGCAATCTTTTATCGTCTCGGTTATTTTGTTTAGAAAAATTGTAGGTAATTTCGGGCTAATTTGAGGATCGATTCTTATCAAAGAAACAGCGCCCGGGTAATTAGGTTTCATCTGGCCGTTTTAAAATTTACATATTCAGTGAAATATTCAGGCCGAAATTCTGGTTAAATGGAATCGTAATCGATGGCGAATGGGGGAAATTTGGAAGTGCGTTAATTAATGTTTCAATTGTGCTTAATGCTTAATTCGACAAAGTCGAGCTGTTGAAATTTTAAAAAAGTTTGCCGATCGGTAATTATTGCTCGCACGAGTCGTTCCTCTCGGAGGAAACGCGGACGGGAATTGGAACAGTTCGGGATCGGCTGGGAAGGATGCGAGCAACACTGTGTTAGCAGATGAGTGTTATGACCTAAATTTCCATATCAGATTGAAATTGTCTCTTGTTTCGTTTACATGAACTTCGGAGATAAAACCAAAATCAGATTACACAGATGCGAATGCACAAATTGTATTTGGGCTTTTGATTATTGCTGAAGCGAATCTTATTATTCATTCAAAAGAATTTGAATTTTCATTACTATTTACGGATCATTCATTCATTCATTCGAAATTGTAATTATTATTTAACATTCGTTTTAAGACAATCTGAATACATATTTCGACAAGTATGCTGTCATCTTCAACAGAAGCAGAAAATGACAGGTTATACTTTGTTGCGGTAAGGAGGCCTCCCTGTATTGTAATTAAACTCAACAGTATCTAATTAATAATTGCTCTTGGTAATTAAATATTCTCTGCTTATATTATAACTGTGTGTGTTTCACATGTAGACATTTATGAATTAATTTTCTAATTCTCATTTTAAATGAAATTCATGTGTCATATACAAGCTGATTTGTATTATGGGTAACTTTGTTAGTATTGGACCTACACAAAGTTAGATTGTTGAAATTAATTGTCCTACACATTTTTATTTAAAGTCTTAATAGGGTGGAGACACTACTCTCAGCCACTACACCACTTGTAGACACTTAAAGTGGTCAAAAAATTCGTTTAAAATCAATTCATAAATGTCTGCATGTAAAACACACAGTTATAATATAAACACAAAATATCTAATTAACAACAGCAATTACACTGTGGAACACAATTTTTGTTGAGTTGCATCTGACACATGTTTTTGGCTAACGTTTGGCGTCTGAAGCCAAAAATGACCCCAGATTTTCTCTATCACGTCAACTTTATCCCCCAAACAACCGAATGGTAACAGATCTTTAATTTTGTCGAAATAAATATAGCTTCAAAGCTTTCCGGCAAAAATTCAGACCATTTACTGAAGATAGGTGATTCTATTGAAGCAAGTAAAAAATTGTTTGATGGGCACTGGTTTACAGCGAGTTAACAGCTTCTTATCTGTAACCAAATACGATTAAAAATATATCAACTAAAGTCGCTTATTGTATGCAAGCGAGTCGTCAAATTGACGATCGTTAATACTCTAGGGTTAAGAGTGATCGCTGTGGAGATAAAACTTTACGTCTAAAACAGGTAGAAAATCGAAGTCAACAGGAATTATGTTGAAAATTGTTCCCCAGTGTTATTAATGAGACTGGATTTAATTACAATACAGAGGGAGCTCTTTACTACAACGAAAAATAAAATTAAACTGTCATTTTCTGTTGAAGGTGACAACATATCCACCGAAATGTGTATTTAGGTTATTTTATAATGTTTTCGTTGGATTATAATAATTAAAATTTTTCTTGTGTTTGCCTTCAACAAAAAATGCAGACAGTGAATATTATTAATAGATTTATTATTTAAAAAATACTTAATTGAAAGATAGGAGTACATAACTGCCCTTCAATTAAATGAATGTAAACAGTTATTCATAAAATAACACAAAAAAATTCAAGTGCTGTATGGAGTGGAACACTTGTTACATTGAGGTAGCCACATAACTTACATATGGCCAATGTTCACTTCTGACAAGTAGAAAAACTCAGAAAAATTTTCAAATCTAAAGCGACTGAATTCTTTGTAATAAAAATAGTACAAATAAAATAAGACACCGAAGAGGATGCAACTTGTTATTTTGTGGGTAGAGCATGTGTGGTGCTGTAACGAGTAACGACGATGGTAAGTGATCACATCAGGTTACCAGACAAATTGCAGCGCAAAAAGTTGCCTAATTTAATTTACTTTAAATTAGCCAATGGTATTAAACTGCATATGTGTTTACCGCTGAACGGCTTAAAAAGTAATCTTCCGAAAATACATTTCCGGGGAAGTTGCACAAAAAAGGAATTGTTTTTCTTAAGTCGCCACTAATCGCGGGGGCAACGATCCACCGGTCCCGACTGCCGAGTCTGCACTACTCGCCACTTAAAGTGGATGCCGGTGTCTGCCCAGTCAACCTGTGCTCAAGTTCCTGAATAATGTAGTTAATTTTGTAGTATATAGCCGACCCGCACTGCATAAATCAAGTCGGGTACTTATCGGAAATAATCTCCACAATTTTAAACAGGCCAAGTTTAAATAAAAGAATTTAATTACTCGTTTTTAATTTATGGCGGAAGCCGAAAACTTTTTCAAGATCTTTTAATGTACTCGTGTAATTATTGTGTAAAAGTTGTAAGTACTTTTCCGCATTACATTGTTCTAATATTTCGCAAACTTGTTGAAACTTTTTGATCAACTAAAATCGTTACCGTAAAATCTTCAGAATATCTCGCGCTCTCGAAATTATCCGTTTAACGTCCGCCGGAGCGGTTCTTATTTGAAGTTGGGGATTAAGAGACAATGCTGTTTGTACAAATTCGGGTAGAATGGACTGTATAAACATCAAGTATTATTTCAATAGCTGAAACCATTTAGACGCCAACCCTTTCCCCAGATTTTTTTAATTAATTTGAATTAAACGTTTCTAGAAATCGTTACTAGCATCAAGCTGCTGCCAGGATGCGTTTTTCGGTTCTTTTTTTTGTTTACACTGCTTGAATTTCTAGATGCGATTTATTAGAGCTCTGCTTGGGATTGTGCGGATGACGAATTTAAATCATTCATCTCCAGAAACGGTTCTTTATCGAAATTCTTATCTCGTTGTTAGTTATGACTGTATTCGGACCTTTTAAGATAGTTTTGTGAAACAAATTGAGCTTTTTCTATCAAATGTACAAATTCTTGTTATAAATAGATTTTTTCTCACCAAAACAACACTTTTAATCTCAATAACATAAACAGGTCACAAAAGTTTACTTTTCAGTCCTAGGGCGGAAAAGTGAACTTTTTATTTCATCTCCAGAAACGTTTCTTTATCGAAATTCTTATCTTGTTGTTAGTTATGACTGCATTCGGCTCTTTTAAGATAGTTTTGTGAAACAAATTGAACTTTTTCGATCAAATGTACAAATCCTCGTTATAAATAGATTTTTTTCTCACCGAAACAACACTTTTAATCTCAATAACATAAACAGGTCTAAAAAGTTTACTTTTCAGTCCTAGGGCGGAAAAGTGAACTTTTTATTTCATCTCCAGACACGTTTCTTTATCGAAATTCTTATCTTGTTGTTAGTTATGACTGCATTCGGCTCTTTTAAGATAGTTTTGTGAGACAAATTGAACTTTTTCGATCAAATGTACAAATCCTCGTTATAAATAGATTTTTTTCTCACCGAAACAACACTTTTAATCTCAATAACATAAACAGGTCTAAAAAGTTTACTTTTCAGTCCTAGGGCGGAAAAGTGAACTTTTTATTTCATCTCCAGACACGTTTCTTTATCGAAATTCTTATCTTGTTGTTAGTTATGACTGCATTCGGCTCTTTTAAGATAGTTTTGTGAAACAAATTGAACTTTTTCGATCAAATGTACAAATCCTCGTTATAAATAGATTTTTTTCTCACCGAAACAACACTTTTAATCTCAATAACATAAACAGGTCACAAAAGTTTACTTTTCAGTCCTAGGGCGGAAAAGTGAACTTTTTATTTCATCTCCAGACACGTTTCTTTATCGAAATTCTTATCTTGTTGTTAGTTATGACTGCATTCGGCTCCTTTAAGATAGTTTTGTGAAACAAATTGAACTTTTTCGATCAAATGTACAAATCCTCGTTATAAATAGATTTTTTTCTCACCGAAACAACACTTTTAATCTCAATAACATAAACAGGTCTAAAAAGTTTACTTTTCAGTCCTAGGGCGGAAAAGTGAACTTTTTATTTCATCTCCAGACACGTTTCTTTATCGAAATTCTTATCTTGTTGTTAGTTATGACTGCATTCGGCTCTTTTAAGATAGTTTTGTGAAACAAATTGAACTTTTTCGATCAAATGTACAAATCCTCGTTATAAATAGATTTTTTTCTCACCGAAACAACACTTTTAATCTCAATAACATAAACAGGTCACAAAAGTTTACTTTTCAGTCCTAGGGCGGAAAAGTGAACTTTTTATTTTTGTGTTAATTTAGTTGAAAGGCTGCAACAATGCGTAAATATTGTTAAGGAAGTGAAAAAGTGTTTAGATAGTGGATTGAAGAAAAGGATTTATTATATGTTGGAGTGCGGTTACCCATAATTGTGTTTACCTCATAAATCATTACTTGAATGGTATGTTTGTGTAATGCCACAGTTGCGGTTAGTTTCTTGGTAAAATGAGTAAAGTAAGATTTCTTTCTGTGCAGTGCTTGCGTTAGCAACACATCACTGTTGAATAGCGCTGCTGGTGGAATTTATCATTTAAACGATTTGTAACTTCAACCACAACATACCGAACTTGCGACTGACGCTCAAAACACCGCAAATAGCTTCCCCAACTTGTCTAATTATATTTCCATAATTATCGATTTGAGTCAACTAAAATTTTCACTTTCAACTGAATTTTGTTTTGTTTTTGTCGGATTAAATTTCGAGCTGATTAATGAAATTTCAAAAGTGCCCTTTGTTCTCCATAAAAAAATCAGACAGTGTATACTGTGAGTCAATTGCAAACGGACTCGGTGTATTTTATTTATTTAAGACTTAACGTTTAGACAAAATTCGTAGTTAAAATAATTTCAGCTTCAATGGAAAATTTAAAAAATTGTTTGCTTGCTTTCACAACGGAATTTTGTTTTGTTTCTCTTTAATCCTAGTTTTCAACTAGGAACATTATATTTTTATTACGTGTCTCGTCATAGACGAGCTGATCCGCACTTTTTTTCCTCTCCTTTAATATTCCGTCAAGACTGAACGTGCCGACATAATGGAATCATTTTCTGACATTAAGCTCACAAAATGAAATTGTCTTTTTTCATTTTGATTGATGGCCCGCTGGTTTTGCGACCTGCACAGCCTTGTTTGTAATTTCCCGCCGAAATAATCCAGTGTTTTCACTTACCAGTCGTATGCGAATCTAAAAAGCCGCAGCGTTTTATTTTTTTTATTGCGTCGAGATTTTCGGATACTCTCAAGATGTAAATTTTTTTCTTATAATATATTTAGCGAGGCAAAGAGATCATGGAGCTTTGTGTTTTATGGCGAACCGGTTCTTTAAGTTTTCTACTTTATATTTTCTACATGACTTGAATTACATAACTGACTTTTGCCTCAATCCTTTCTGTTTCCTTTCACAAACAATGTGAAAAGTCGTCGTAGATTTTAATGGCTTAATTTTGATTTTTTGAATCGGTTCTGAAAAAGCCACCAATAAAATCGATGCAATAAAAATGTTATGTGACATTAAAGATAATTTCCGGTTATAACTCACAACGACATAAAGTTCCTACCAATGCGTATCTTTACGTCGTTAGGGCCACTTACAGCTGTATCTGTTATTTATTATTTAATCAAGTCTTGAAGTACTCCAAAAGAGATGGCTCAATGATTTCGTGACCAAACAACCGAAATTTATTTATTTATTTATTTATTCAACCATTACAATGCCTCAAAAAGGCATCCTATAGAGGCAAATACAATTGCCTGTACATAGGAATGGCACTTAAAAACTAAATTAAAACTACAACTTAAAATTATATTATAAATCAAAATTATATAAGAGATCATTTCATAGAACACTTAAAATCTAAACTAAAACTACAACTCAAAATTATATTATATATTATATTAAATTATAAATCATATAAATAGACATTAATAGACAAAACATGACAGCAAATATTTTGTCAATTCCAACTTAAAATGTGATTCAAGATGTACTTTGTAAATATAAAATTGTAATATATATCAGTGACGCACTTTTAGAGTGTAAAATGGAAAAAAAGGAACAAAAATTGCAAGTAACAATTAATAATCAGCTTTAACCCATTTCTTTATCTTTTTTACATGAAAGGCTTTATCCATATTTAAAATTTTTAAATCGCGTGGTAGCAAGTTAAACGCCAACATGGCTTTTTTATAAGAGTTCTTGTCCCCAATAATTTTATTATATTTAGGTAAAATTAAGTTTTTATTTCGCGTAATACTTGAAGATGCCAGGAACTGCATTTTGAGATCAGAGTAATGAAACTTTAGAGCTTCGAAAGTAAATAATTGTCCTAAATTAAGTGGAATGTCTTGTAAGACGAAATGATTTTTACTAATTATTTTTAAAATTTTATTTTGCAGCTTTTGTATCAAAACCCTATAACTTTTAGAAACTCTCCACCCCAGGCTAAAATTCCATAGCTTATCAAACTATGGAAAAAAGCATAATAAATCATTCTTAGAGTCTCGGTGGACATTGTTTGAGAAAGGGAATAAAGGTACTTACGGGTAGTCACAATTAAATTCACTTATTTTCACTGCACTTGTGTTCACGTCGAAGTTTCGTGATTGTGTGTCTATTTTTCGAAGAGAGGGGTTTGGGGGGTCGGAAGGAACTAATAGGAGTCGGTTGTCGGTAATGTACAAAAAGGCGTTTGACGGCAGCCGAAGGTCTATACTGAACAGACATTGATTTAGAAATTTTATAAAAAATATACAAAAGGTACTTTGCTTTACTTAAAATATACTGCATGTGGTTTTCCCACCTTAAATTATAATCAAAAACTATTCCTGGTTTCGATTATTATTTTTCTGTTTACTTTTACCTGCTAAAGTGACCACATTTACTTCCTGATTTGTCAAGAAGTGAATGGACCTTACAAGTGGTATGAATATGCAATTTCTGACGATTTCAGTAGCAATTGAGCTTGTGATTGAGTTTCCTGAAAAAACTCGATTTCGTGCCACCAAGCGAGACAGCCGGCGTGAATTTAATATATTATTCAATTAATTGAATTTTACATAAAGGACTTGTGTAGTGTTTCCATTCTTTGTTAGGAGCGGCAGTCAATCCCTAAACCGTGTGACAAGTTCAAGTAACGATCTTTATCTATTTTGTGAGGCATTGTATTTCCATTTCGCCGCTGAAGTTACAAAATTTCGTTCATTAGCTTTCCGTCTACAACCCTCATTAATTGTACGTGCTACCTGTGGCAACTTCGTCGAAGGCTTTCTCCACCTTCAGTCTGCAATAATTATTAAACAATACATTTGGAACATTTGTAGAATGTGCAGGAAAACTGAATTAACCACACATGCAACCGCTTCGACATCCTGTTTGATAATGGTTACAGTTAGTTGTTCGAATTGAAATTTTTGTGTAAAATTCGCGGACTGCCCTGAATCATTCATTATCTGAAATGAGCCCGACTTTTATTCGATTGCGCCATAAATATTTGACGGCTTCGTGCGTATTAATCGGAGGACTGTTTTCATTGCCCTCTGAAAATACTGAAGGATCACACGTGGCCCAACAAATACATTTGAATGTTTGTGCGGCCAGTAATTTTTCGGACACGGTCAACAAAACGACTGTTTGACGAATTCGATAATCAGTTTTTCAAACTGAGGGGCTTATCGATCTGAATCAATTATTGCCGCATTAATTACGATTGAATGTCAATGGGGTCATTTGAAATTTTATCCGTTCAGCAAATGCTCCGAATATTTTGAAATTCAGCCGAACTGATTGTAAATACGTTTAAATTATGCTTTTACGGATTTGGGAATGTATTTAACTCAATCTGTGCTCGGAGTGTAATTCAGACATTGTTGAGCAATAGCCGTTTAGTAATTGTGATTCAATTGTGGCCTAACATCTAATTATTTTTCCTGAGTTCTGCATTGTATTTCAGAAAACACCAATAATTCAGATTAGTAAATTGTACATCAGAAAATATTAATTGTAATTCAGATGAGTCAAATTATATTTCAGAAATCAATTGTAACTCAAATTGTATTTCAGAAAAAGATAATTGAATTCGGAAATCATATTGTCATTCAGAAAGCATCAATTATAATTCTGATTAGTTAATCGTACATCAAAAAGCATCAATTATAATTCAGTTTAGTCAATTGTAGTTCAGACAGCATCAATTGTAATTGAGACTAATAAATTGTACATAAAAAAGCATCAATTATAATTCAGCTTAGTCAATTGTATTTCAGAAAGCATCAATTGTAACTCAAGTTGTACTTCAGAAAAAGATAATTGAATTCGGAAATCATATTGTTATTCAGAAAGCATCAATTATAATTCTGATTAGTTAATTGTGTTTCAGAAAACTTCAATTATAGTTCAGACAGCATCAATTGTAATTGAAACTAGTAAATTGTACATCAAAAAGCATCAATTATAATTCAGCTTCGTCAATTGTATTTCAGAAAGCATCAATTGTAACTCAAATTGTATTTCAGAAAACTCTAATTGTCTTTCAGAAAGCATCAATTGCAATTGAGACTAGTAAATTGTACATAAAAAAGTATTAATTATAATTCAGCTTAGTCAATTGTATTTCAGAAAACATCAATTGTAACTCAAATTGTATTTGAGAAAAAGATAATTGTAATTCAGAAATCATATTGTCATTCAGAAAACATAAATTATAATTCTGATTAGTTATTTGTGTTTCAGAAAACTTCAATTGTAGTTCAGACAGCATCAATTGTAATTGAGACTAGTAAATTGTACATCGAAAAGCATCGGTTATAATTCAGCTTAGTCAATTGTATTTCAGAAAGGATCAATTGTATATCAGAAATGCAGTTGACTAATTTGAATTGATACCTTCTGAATTGTAATTTGTCTTCTCCGAATTGCAATGCTGGTTTTCTGAAATGCAATTAAAGTTGATACTTTCTGAATACAACTGGGAAAGGTGGCGGTTTCTTGGGTGTCACTGATTGTGTTGACCTCATAAAAACCATGTCGATATCAGCCGAGAACAGCGAAAGATATTGCACAAGCTCAAAATAAATTTTCAATTTTCTTCGCGCCGCCTCTTTCGCGCTATTGCCTTAATCAAGATTATTAGCCGGAGTCGAATTAAGCCCAGGTTTTTCGTGCAACTTGTGCATTTGAAATTTAAATCCAGATTAGGCTCCTGTTTTTGCGGTAATTATTTATTGTCTGACTTAATGGGGTACTTGCGATTGTTAATCTTAAATTTGTAGCGTTACACTTCGGTTTTAAACTTTACAGCGGAATTCCTGAAGGGATATCGGTCGATTCGATTGATTACATATTTTTTCCATAAAGGGGAGGGAAAAAGCAAACAGTGGGGCATTTGCATGATTGACAGCTGTTTTTTCCGTCATCTTATTTATCATTCATATCGATTTCGTGTAATAAAACCTTTAACCTTTTGTTGATATTTGAGCGTCGCTTTATTGATTTTCAATTTTCGAATTAAAGACAGATTTTTTGCTACTTTAGCTGTATTTGATTTTGGAATTCTTATTAATTTAATTATTATTATTTATCTTCCTAGAAACCACCTATTGCCTGTTTTATTATAAAAGGACATGTCTTTACCAAAAAAATAAATAATCGGACCTCTAATAAAAGCGTACATAAACAAGAAAGTCGCTTATTAATATTTATAAGGACATAAAATATTTTGTGGCAACGTACAACTTAAAAATCGATTCTACTTAATTAGAAACAGACCACCTACATCCAGCAAACTTGTACAGCAGATTAAAAATGCATTTTATGAAGTTGGAATTTCCAATGTGATTCTTAAAAGTTTAAAAAGTTCCGGCGATCAATTATTTCCTCTGCATCGTCCAGTTTAAAAAATCGAGAAACTAAAACAAGAAACTGTGAGAAGAATAACAGATTTCACTACATGCTTGAAGTAACACAAAAATATGAAAACCCTTTTAGAGCTCGAATAAAACTACAACAAAAGCAATGAAAGTGTAATTTATAACTTTTATTATTCATATCACTTTCTCGACGTCTTAAATTATAGAATTTTTTCTTATCTCTTGCAAGATATTTCCAATATTTCCGAACGAAATAAAAAGAAAGTTTATTGCATCTTGTGCATCTACCTGTACGGGAAGGTTGCACTTACGGTCGATAGCTTCCAGCTTCTAGTGGCGCGACTGCTCGAAATTTCTTTGGTCCCCTTATAGCGCGGAGTGTAAATTAATCTTCTGGTAGAAACATATTTGAACCTTTTTAAGCACCGCTGAGCCCACTGACGTTAACGAAGTACATTAAGGGCAGATGTTTAACGCAGGAGAGGTCCACTTTAGACTTGTTAACACGGACAGCGACTTTACTGTTTCCAAATTCTTCAACCCTCCACCTTTTGCAATTCGGACAGTTTTTTTAAACTTTTCGCCCCTTAGTAACTTAGCCCAATTTGGAAGGGGCGAATTTATTGCATAAACTGCGCTATTGATTTGTAATATTTGTTTGCACGTTCAAGAAATCGGTGGAGGCGGTTGGGGCGGTTTGCTGCACGAGTTTGCACGGAGGATTAATTCCTCGGCGTTCAAAAATTTTGAAATAAATTCGGACAGTAAATCAGGCTGGTTGTAATTATAACCCCCCGTTTTCTTATCTCCATCTACACAGAAAATAATAATTAATATCCTGTAGGTTAATTAATAGTAATCTGATAACAGTAGGAACAGTAGGGCTGTTATTATTACCAAAGAGATTGTTATTAAATATACACGATCTTATGGGACCCATCAATTCAACTTATCAAAATTAATCACGGCTTTCAGTTCTTGGAAGTGATCTCAATTTATTTTATTAGAGTTATATCTCTTGAGAAACAGTAAAATCGAGTTCTTTATTTTAATCACGACTTGAATAATTAGCTCCCTGATAAAGTATCAAATTTTAGTTCATAATTTACGTTCACATGTTCTTAGAAATTTAATCTGGAGTGCATTAATTAAGGAACGCCTCGATGTGAGGCGATGCAACTACGAAGTCAGATTTACAAATCCCCCAATGGATTCCAGTTTCTGGTTCTTGTGCGGTCTGACGGACCTGAAGGTGCAAATTGGCCCAAGTTTTCAGCTATTTTTGCATAAATATGTTTTGTTTTCTATTTGTACAAATGTGTTTGTCAGGGCGTTTTATTATTTGCATGTAGCAACGTTTCTGTTCATGACAACGACGTTTACAGGAAATGTATCACAGCTTAATATCTTATGGAAGGCACAGTATGGAGTGCTATTAAACATGATTACTAGTTCAGTGCAGCATGCAGCTCTGAATAAGTGATACGAGAAAATATTGACGTTAAATTTAAGTTGCTACCTTCCTCGGTAAAATAGGAAGAGTGAATAACCGTATTTTCCACGAATTATTATCTCACCGATTTTTTAAAATCAAAATTATTTTGAAACAATCTGAATAACTACACCTATTTCAATTATATTTCAGATATTATCAATTGTTAATAGAATTAGTTAATTGCAATTCAGAAATAAATTCTTGACATTTTTACAATCCGACTACAATAATTGTTCTCTGAATTAAAACTAATATTCCCATTGTAAAATATAAGTGACTCAACTGAATTACAATTAATACTTTTTGAATCACAATTAATGTTTTCTGAATTGGTGTTCTCTGAATTAAAACTAATATACCCATTTTAAAATACAAGTGACTTAACTGAATTACAATTAATACTTTTTGAATCACAATTGATGTTTTCTGAAAAACAGTTGATATTTTCTGAATTAAAACTAATACACCCATTTTAAAATACAAGTGACTCAACTGAATTACAATTAATACTTTTTGAATCACAATTGATGTTTTCTGAAAAACAATTGATGTTTTCTGAATAACAGTTGATATTTTCTGAACTACATATTGACGTTAAATTTAAGTTGCTACCTTCCTCGGTAAAATAGGAAGAGTGAATAACCGTATTTTCCACGAATTATTATTATCTCACCGATTTTTAAAATCAAAATTATTTTGAAACAATCTGACTAACTACACCTATTTCAATTATATTTCAGATATTATCAATTGTTAATAGAATTAGTTAATTGTAATTCAGAAATAAATTCTTGACATTTTTACAATCCGACTACAATAATTGTTCTCTGAATTAAAACTAATATTCCCATTGTAAAATATAAGTGACTCAACTGAATTACAATTAATACTTTTTGAATCACAATTAATGTTTTCTGAATTGGTGTTCTCTGAATTAAAACTAATATTCCCATTGTAAAATACAAGTGACTTAACTGAATTACAATTAATACTTTTTGAATCACAATTGATGTTTTCTGAAAAACAGTTGATATTTTCTGAATTAAAACTAATACACCCATTTTAAAATACAAGTGACTCAACTTAATTACAATTAATACTTTTTGAATCACAATTGATGTTTTCTGAAAAACAATTGATGTTTTCTGAATAACAGTTGATATTTTCTGAACTACATATTGACGTTAAATTTAAGTTGCTACCTTCCTCGGTAAAATAGGAAGAGTGAATAACCGTATTTTCCACGAATTATTATCTCACCGATTTTTTAAAATCAAAATTATTTTGAAACAATCTGAATAACTACACCTATTTCAATTATATTTCAGATATTATCAATTGTTAATAGAATTAGTTAATTGCAATTCAGAAATAAATTCTTGACATTTTTACAATCCGACTACAATAATTGTTCTCTGAATTAAAACTAATATTCCCATTGTAAAATATAAGTGACTCAACTGAATTACAATTAATACTTTTTGAATCACAATTAATGTTTTCTGAATTGGTGTTCTCTGAATTAAAACTAATATACCCATTTTAAAATACAAGTGACTTAACTGAATTACAATTAATACTTTTTGAATCACAATTGATGTTTTCTGAAAAACAGTTGATATTTTCTGAATTAAAACTAATACACCCATTTTAAAATACAAGTGACTCAACTGAATTACAATTAATACTTTTTGAATCACAATTGATGTTTTCTGAAAAACAATTGATGTTTTCTGAATAACAGTTGATATTTTCTGAACTACATATTGACGTTAAATTTAAGTTGCTACCTTCCTCGGTAAAATAGGAAGAGTGAATAACCGTATTTTCCACGAATTATTATTATCTCACCGATTTTTAAAATCAAAATTATTTTGAAACAATCTGACTAACTACACCTATTTCAATTATATTTCAGATATTATCAATTGTTAATAGAATTAGTTAATTGTAATTCAGAAATAAATTCTTGACATTTTTACAATCCGACTACAATAATTGTTCTCTGAATTAAAACTAATATACCCATTTTAAAATACAAGTGACTTAACTGAATTACAATTAATACTTTTTGAATCACAATTGATGTTTTCTGAAAAACAGTTGATATTTTCTGAATTAAAACTAATACACCCATTTTAAAATACAAGTGACTCAACTGAATTACAATTAATACTTTTTGAATCACAATTGATGTTTTCTGAAAAACAGTTGATATTTTCTGAATTACATATTGACGTTAAAGTTAAGTTGCTACCTTCGTCGGTAAAATAGGAAGAGTGAATAACCGTATTTTCCACGAATTATTATTATCTCACCGATTTTTAAAATCAAAATTATTTTGAAACAATCTGAATAACTACACCTATTTCAATTATATTTCAGATATTATGAATTGTTAATAAAATTAGTTAATTGTAATTCAAAAATAAATTCTTGACATTTTTACAATCCGACTACAATAATTGTTATCTGAATTAAAACTAATATTCCCATTGTAAAATATAAGTGACTCAACTGAATTACGATTAATACTTTTTGAATCACAATTGATGTTTTCTGAAAAACAATTGATGTTTTCTGAATAACAGTTGATATTTTCTGAACTACATATTGACGTTAAATTTAAGTTGCTACCTTCGTCGGTAAAATAGGAAGAGTGAATAACCGTATTTTCCACGAATTATTATTATCTCACCGATTTTTAAAATCAAAATTATTTTGAAACAATCTGAATAACTACACCTATTTCAATTATATTTCAGATATTATCAATTGTTAATAGAATTAGTTAATTGCAATTCAGAAATAAATTCTTGACATTTTTACAATCCGACTACAATAATTGTTCTCTGAATTAAAACTAATATTCCCATTGTAAAATATAAGTGACTCAACTGAATTACAATTAATACTTTTTGAATCACAATTAATGTTTTCTGAATTGGTGTTCTCTGAATTAAAACTAATATTCCCATTGTAAAATACAAGTGACTCAATTGAATTACAATTAATACTTTTTGAATCACAATTGATGTTATCTGAATAACAGTTGATATTTTCTGAATTTAAAAAATACAATTGATGCTTTCTGAATTCAATAGATGTTTTATAAATTACAATTGATGTCTTCTGAATTGAATTTAAATTAAAATTTAGAGCTTTTGATGCTTTTTAAAGTTCAACTTATATTTTCTGAGACATTTAGAATCAATAATATTCTCATCTGAAATTTAATATGTTATGGTCATCTCATCTAACAAATAAATTGAACTGGAAATTTCAACATTTAATTTTGTTTTGAGAATCGCAACGCAATGTGATTTTCTTGTTCAAACAACAAGCTAATTCGTCAACAATTTAACAGAAATACCTATCCGGATGCAGTAACTATCCGCTTCACATTGCAACGAAGTTGCTGGTTGGCATTGAAGCGAATGAAGAACGTCATTTCGATTTTTTCAAACAAAAACTCCTCCACCAGATATATCCGAATGCTTGAGATGACAAAGACGAAGCATCAAGTCATGTAAGAAATCTTCTAAATAGCTTTTCGTCGAACTTCTTTTACTGCAATTCACTTCGCCTTTGTCACAAAGGCCTTTCTTTGAGTCGTACAACTAGTGGTAATCGTGCTGCGCTCAGACAACCGGTATGCTAGCCACACCGCTGCAGCATTGCAGACAAAATAAAAAGAACTCCGGAATAATGGGCCCTGCGACTCCCACGTCATTTTAAGCAACATCGCGCGAGCAGACCATTGTATCGCCGGTCAAGGTACAGAAAAAAAAATCGGGACGAATCCGCAAATAAATTAATTTAGATTGCATCTCCGCTACCATGGAGGCGACTTGGTAAAGAACGGCGGAAACATTTTTTGCAGCTGCTCGTTAATGAATGCAGGGATATGTTTATGCGGCGTTACACAATGGCTAATGTGCATTGCTGCTTGTTCACAGTTTTATTATGTCGTGGAGGGAATTTAATTTACTTGTTTACGTTGGCCTCATCATCCTGAAGTTTATGGACCGTTTCTTTAACTTTTGCGACCAAAGGAAACGCGATTTTATAAGACCCCTACAATTCGCATCTTGAGGAAATCAAATGCTTGCATATTTCCGTTCGTGTTTCTGATTTCTTTATCTTCGCTGCGCTTATTTTATTTTGATTTTCAAATATATCGTTTTGAAGCTTCACAAACGCTGGGATTTCACTGAAGTTGTGGCGAATAAAAAATTTATGTTTAAATCGGCGGTACAAAAAGGTTTGTTGTATCAGGTGAGGCAAACAAACCGATTGTACTTGTTTTATTACATGAAAGGTTAATAAAAAAATTTAATGAGTTTTTTTGTCGCGTTTTGAAAGAGTATCCGAATCCACTTTTTGGAAATTGATGTTTATCGTTTCGACGCCGAAACGATTCGCATCTTGTAAATAATGTATGTGGCTTTAACTTCGGCTTGGTTTGTCCGCATCCCCTAAAAATTGCTAAAAAATTCTCATACGTGTTTCTTAAAGAGATTTTACCGGCCGAAGTTTTTTCAGCGACTTTTCCAACTTATTGGATTTTCTAGTTTGGAATTTTTTAGCGGGAATTTATGTCGGGTTAAAATTAACATTTTTTATGGTTAGGCAGCTGCACCGGAATTTTCAAAACTAATCTCCAAATCTTTGGTCGACTGCAGGCCATTAAGTTGGTACTATTTTAACGTGTCCTCGTTGCATGCTTCCTCGCCATAAAAAGGAGACAGTCACGTTAACTTCAAGCTTCATAGAGATCAAATTTTATAATGGATTAAAATAAATTTTATTACAAAACGGATGACATGGAAAACCTTTAACCTTAATCGAACACGACACAACTAAAAAGTAAATAAATTGATTTCAGAATGATTCAGATAGTTCAATAATACCAATGGCTATAAAAGGATGATATTATGTACCTAAAATAATAACTACAATGCCCAGCTTTGTTGTGATTATTTACCTGTTCTAAATAAACAATTGCACTGTTAAAAAAAAAAAAAAATCATTGACCTGAGCACACCTTATGAAAATGTCCACTGCAATTTGCATGTTTTTTTTTTGGCCAGAGAGTTATATAAAAATGAAAACTTATGTATTTGTTTTGCGAGGAAAACGATGGTGCAATTAAAAATCGATTTGCTCTAAGATTGACAGAGGTAGAAAACTATAAATCGAGAAAATGGCCGTAGCTCCGTTAATACTGGAGCAACTCAATTGATTCTTGTTCCATCGTTTCCGGCAGAAAAAGTTATCCTAGTAAGGAAAAAAAAGGAAAAAGAAAAAAAAATGAGAAAAAAAAAGGCCAACCAAGAAAAACACTTTTTTTCTTTCTTGGTTAGAGCGTCATATAAACATGAAAACTTATGTATTTTTTTGCGAGGAACACGATGGTGCAATTAAAAATCGATTTGCTCTAAGATTGACAGAGATAGAAAACTAAAAGTCGACGAAATGGCCGTAGCTCCGTTAATACTGGAGCGAATCAAATGATTTTTGTTCCATCGTAGCCACAAAACGCGAAAAACAAAACCGAAAAACAGACCCAAAAAAGAATTTTTTTTTTTTTTGGTCAGAGAGTCATATAAAAATGAAAACTTATGTATTTTTTTGCGAGGAACACGATGGTGCAATTAAAAATCGATTTGCTCTAAGATTGTTTAAATTCGTTCCTGGTAGGTTTCACTCTAAGAGAATTTTAAACGTGTCCCAGTTCTCCAACTAAAGTTTTGTTAGTTTCAAACTTAGTGGTAAAGAGTTGGCTAGATTAAAAATGTATTACGGCCCTGCAATTCCAAAAGTTCGTTGAAATAAGAACAATAATAATATCAGAGCTCATTAGGTCGCACCGACCCCTCTTAAAATTAACTCAGTTACAAAAAATCGTTAAGTTAATGTGGCAAGCCTTGTAATTTAATAAACCGCTCATTTGACGCAAATTCGAAAAATGCCCGTTAATGAACCTGAAAATATTTCATAATTCTTGACATCAAGGATTAACTGTACACGACAACTTAACCCACTGTGAATCAAAGTTGAACCCTCCGCACAATTAAAATTTAATTACTTCTGCGCTCTTTAAAAAAATCGTTCCTGGGACTTCTCAGATTTGATGCAGGCAAAACGATACACGTTGCGTAAGATAAATTCGAAAACAGCAATTAACTGCCCCATTGTGCTTTTGAGAATGGAGCGGCCATTAAAAAATGAATGCCGTCGTCAGTTTCGGAATTTTTTTTTCTGTATGAAATTAGAGACTTATTATTTTGTAATCAAAACAAAACATCGTATTTTACCGTGTTTTCAGACCCTCGTTCTCCCCGAATTTTCTTGTTTATTTATGGCTCGTGGAGAACACTTACCATGTTTGATGAATTTATGAACACCATCCATATCACGTCAACGTTATTTAAGTGGGCTGTCATAATAATTAATAACGTCAATTTTAGAGCTCCTTGAGAACGGCTGATATTGTGTTCTCCGCAAAAATAATTTCGGGGGAAAAATCGGCTCTAAAAATAAATTTCACTGCTCTTTGACGGGATTTTAATTTCGATTAGGCAGTTAATTTAATTTCGGGCCAATCAACTTGTTTTATTAAGATTGGGTTGCATTGTGTTTTACAAATTGTTTCTTACTGCAAGTTTTTATCTTGCATAATTATTTTTACAAATTGTCGATTAACAGTAACGATGGCGTGCATTCAACATAATTAAATTAACTCACTTTATGAGTAATTGGCGTGGAAATATAAATTACACGGCTCTAAATCCTTCATTAACAGATAAAATTTACTGATAAATAGGATTCTCGAGGGCTCCTGAACGTTTCAATTAACTTCCATTGACGTTTGTTTTTATTACGGACATATTTTCGCTTTAAAGCTTTGGCATTTCCTTACAAAATTTGAATTTTATTAACCTACTTACAAAATAAATTAAATAATCAATTGTATTTCAGAAATCATCAATTGCAATTCAGAAGACATCAGTTGTAATTCAGAAGACATCAGTTGTAACTTGGTTAGTCAATTGTAATTCAGAAAGCATCAATTGTATTTCAGGAAACGTCAATTGTACTTCAGAATTATTATTAAGGTTTTTTGATTTACAATTGGTATTTTCTGAAATACAATTGACTAGTCTAAAGTACAATTGATGTGTTCTGAAATAGAATTGACTAATTTGAATTACAATTGACAATTTCTGAAGTACATTTTGCTGCGTAGAATTACAATTGATACGTTTTGAAGTACAAATGCCTTTGCAAAATACAATGGGAAAAGGTGGATCGATAAATTTATGCGAATAACTATGCAAATCATCTGAACATATTTTGGGATTAAAGGCTCAATATGCTGATTATAATAGTGTTGTAATCTTCATCTACAATACGGTGCAAGGTAAATGAACGGATTAATTAACTCATCAACTAGCTGAATAGAGAAAATGAATATTTCGTAAGCTCATTACCCATTTACGATGTTAAAAATTCTGAAAATAATTCAACGTATTTGCGCATTGAATAATTTAATCTAGAATTTGTAACCCTCGCTAGTCATCCTGTAATTTTAGTGTCAAAATTACATAAAGCTACAGATGAGATAGTAAAACTGACGCATGCAAATGCGTTTTGTTAATTACCCCAAAAGTTTGTTAAATCCACCAACCTATCGCTGCATATGCATAAGTGAATAAAAAGCTCCCTGCTTTATATTCCATTAAACCTTGATAAATAAGTGAAATAAATGAAATAAGGCAAATTAAAATAATTAATGTCTACGTTATGCGGAATGCTACCATCTCCTGTGTTTGCTGAAATGATACTGAATATTTATACGGTTTGAATTTATATCATGAATATTCAGCGAATTCCAAGATATTTCATGTTTACCTGAAACTGAACATATTTTACTCTCGAGTTAATTATGAAAGAACACCAAGATTTATGTTAAGTCGTGTTCGAGGTGGCGACAGTTCTTGTTTCAGACACAGCAACTATCGGAGTCGCCTTGCAGTTGCGCCATAACTTGAAATTAATTTCACTTGCAAATAGTTTAATGCAGATAGAAATCGTTCTATTCGTTTAATCCGCGAATTATTTTAATTGCGCTTTTTTGCATAAACGTGGCAGTTTCCATCGCGTTCGGCCGAGTATGCGATATTGCACTTCCGTATGCTTCACCTACTTTGAATATTTGATATTGCAGCGGTTGCATTAGTCTCGTATAATAAGTTGTATTCAGTGTTGCGCTGAAATGAATTCAGCAACGCCTCGAACACTTGCAAATAACGTTTTACAAGATATTTGAATGCAGAGCTTGTTTCTAGAATTCCAAGCTTTTATGTCATTTAAGAATATTAAATATTGACACTAATAAGAGACATTTTAGATCCGAACCGAATTGAGATTGTTCCCAACAAAATGCAATTCCTGTGTAGGTGTCAATTTCCATGAATTAATTAAGCACACTGTCATTATTTAATCCTGAAATGGACTTTCAACAGGCTGTCACCGAAGGAAGAATTAAACGTCGTGATTCGCCATTAAAGTATTACAACTGACCGTTCTGAATTACAATTGGCAATTTTTGAAATACAATTGGTTTCTGAAGAATTAAATTCGGCCATTTCAAATTCGAAACTGTGACGTCTGCAATATTTCCTTGTCATTCTCGCCAGTTTGAAATTACATCAATTCAAATGAGGGGTATTAAATTTTCTCCCCGCTTAATTATTTGTGTGTACTTAGGCAGGACATCAGTTGACGAATTGTGATGCGTGAAATTTGTTTTCTGTGTTACAACATAGAATAACAAATTTAACATATTACTGTAAGAAATTCGAAAACAAGGTAATGAAATTTTTAAACCTTAAATTGTGGGAGCAAAAACTACTCGTGATCCTGGGATTATCTAAAACAGAGATTTTATCGTTTCGATTATAACTTTGTTTACAAACTAACAAGGCTACCCGATAATCCGTTTAACATTTTATAATTAGAAAGTGACCTATCACAAGCTCTCATTAGGTCTAATCGTCCACATGTGAGGATCAAATATTAATTCCTTCATGCAAATCACTATAATTGATTTAGTGACGGTGATTTTTTAAAATCGAAATGGTAATGGCTCTAATTCAGGATGGAAATTTATATCAGTTGGAACGTGACATTTCCAACAGTGTATCCGCAACTAGACTATTAATCTGAATCATAGCTTCATATTTACTGTTTTAATCGCCGATAAATAATTTTCCCATTTTTAGGCCAAGTAATAAAGCATTTTTTCATGACATAAATACTACCCGGAAACCGACTGTGCAATTACATAAAGGACAGTTAGTAGATGAATTCTGCATAATTTCCCACTCGAGAACCATAATTCTTAATTTGTTATCAACAATTTACAAGAAAAAATCGTTTTTTTTTTAGTTCTTTGATTGTAAAATGGAAACTAATGAAGCAATCTTAATATTGCCAATGGACGAATTGTAGAGAATTAAATTACGAAGAGAATGAGAGGTCGAATGTCCCGATCGAATACTTAGAACCGGAGAAAACCCGGAAAACCCTGAAATTTCAGTGTTTTCTTAAAAAATTCACAATTCCCACATTTTTTAATTTTAAGAACTGAAACTTTGCACACAGATAGCTATTTATATGTATTTTATGTGCGCAAAACCCCGATTCTGTCGGATTAACGGTTATTGCACAATCACCATTTCAATTTTTTTCTGCGATATTTTTGCGGAGGGCTGCTTGCTTCTGTGGTTATCCGATTTAAATTTTAAAAACAGAATTGGAAACTAGACGTACACGGCAACAAAACGTTCATTTTAGATTTTCCATAAAATGCAGCGAAATAGGTGAAAAACGGTCGTGAATATGAGTAAAAACGGCCGACCCCGCGAAAGTGTTCGAGTAGTGGGGGGTGACAGCCCGTGAGGGAAAGCGCAGCCCGGTTCTATTCCTATATAAAAAACTTCCCCTCAGCGGCGGTTCCAGTTCTTAAAATTAAAAAATGTGGGAATTGTGAATTTTTTAAGAAAACACTGAATTTTTCGGGTTTTCCGGGTTTTCTCCGGTTCTAATTATTCGATCGGGACATTCGACCTCTCATTCTCTTCGTAATTTAATTCTCTACAATTGACAATATTAAGATTGCTTCATTAGTTTCCATTTTACAAGCAAAGAACTAAAAAAAACGATTTTTTCTTGTAAATTGTTGATAACAAATTAAAAATTATGGTTCTCGAGTGGGAAATTATGCAGAATTCATCTACTAACTGTCCTTTATGTAATCGCACAGTCGGTTTCCGGGTAGTATTTATGGCAAATGATGATATTTATTTTGCTCTGTTGCTTGGCCTATAAACGCTCACCAAGTTGTTAAAATGCAAAAAAGGTGCGATTAGTTTTGAAATGAATTGAAATGGTGATTGTGCAATAACCATTAATCCGACAGAATCGGAGTTTTGCACACATAAAATACATATAAATAACTATCTGTGTGCATAGTTTCAGTTCTTAAAATTAAAAAGTGTGAGAATTGTGAATTTTTTAAGAAAACACTGAAATTTCAGGGTTTTCCGGGTTTTCTCCGGTTCTAAGTATTCGATCGGGACATTCGACCTCTCATTCTCTTCGTAATTTAATTCTCTACAATTTGTCTATTGACAACATTAAGATTGCTTCATTAGTTTCCATTTTACAAGCAAAGAACTAAAAAAAAACGATTTTTTCTTGTAAATTGTTGATAACAAATTAAAAATTATGGTTCTTGAGTGGGAAATTATGCAGAATTCATCTACTAACTGTCCTTTATGTAATTACACAGTCGGTTTCCGGGTAGTATTAATGGCAATTATGACATTTATTTTGCTCTGTTGCTTGGCCTATTTCATCCTATATTACGTTACAATTGTTTGCGTTGGCTTAGCCTGTCAAGTGTGACTTTTGAGAAATCGTATTTTTAAAATGTCTCAGTTACTCAAGACTTGTAAAATCACGAGACAGATAAGAAATGTGCACACTTCGCTTGCACTTCGTGCCAGCACCGGTGAGCGCCTCAAAACCGTGTCAATATACCGCTGGAACCCCGAAGAAAGTAGGAAACCTTACATGCAAAAATACCAAATCGACCTCAACTCAACCGGAAAGCTCGTCCTGGACGCGCTGATAAAAATCAAGAACGAACAAGACCCCACGTTGACTTTCAGAAGATCCTGCCGAGAAGGCATCTGCGGTAGTTGCGCCATGAACGTCGGAGGAGTCAACACCCTCGCTTGCATTACACCACTCAATCAAAGCACGAGCAAAACGTTGAAGCTGTATCCATTGCCTCACATGTATGTAGTCAAAGATTTGGTGCCGGATTTGACCCACTTCTTCGAGCAGTACACCTCGATCAAACCGTGGCTGCAAAGAAAGGGGGACGTGAAGTTTGGTCAACGCCAGTTCTTGCACAGCATCAAGGACCGCGACGTACTCGATGGCTTGTACGAGTGCGTCTTGTGCGCTTGCTGTTCCGGCTCTTGCCCTAGTTATTGGTGGAATGGGGCGAAATTTTTGGGGCCCGCCGTTTTGATGCAGGCCTATCGTTGGATAATCGACTCTAGGGATGACACAACAGCGGAACGTTTGGAGAAAATGAAGGACCCCTCTTCCGTTTTTAAGTGCCACACGATTTTAAATTGCACCAAAACCTGCCCAAAGGGCTTGAATCCTGGAAGATCTATTGCCGAACTGAAGAAATTGTTAACCGGGTTAGCCTCCAAAAAGCGTCCGGATTTTAATCCGACCGCATTGCATTCTTGCTAGTGTCACCAATTAATAAAATTCAAAATAAATTCTATAAAAAAATATTTTATAATAAGGGTGAAAGTTTGTGGCGGGTTAAATGACACTTCTATCTCAGGGCTTAAATTTATTGGGATTAAATATGTCTTTTCAGGCGAAAAATAGGCATGTCTTAAACGAAATGAACAATTATTGAGCTGGATTTGTTTATTAGAAGATAAAATATTAGCGTACGCGGTTACCCCTCAGATTATTATTTAGATAAAAGCTGCTTTTTCGCCGGCCGTAATGCGAATTTATGGAACGTTAAGGTGATATTTTTTTATAAAGTTTAGTCACTAACATGATTGCTGGTTGAGCTCCGCTCTTACGTTGAATAAGCAAGGCACTTAATTCACCTAATCACATTTTCCGAGATAAGGGTTGTTATTGTGTATTCTGGGTGGCCGTACTTTTTGGATTTATTGAGCTTTTAGCAAATATTTGAAAGTAACTTTTTTATTTATACTCAGTTTATTTTCTGTCGCTTTCTTAACGTTATTACTTGGGCAAGGGCGCATTAACGATTTTTTCTGTGTGATTTTTTTATCGGAGAAAATAGAAATAAGGGTCATCTGAATTACAATTGATTCTTTCTGAATTACAATTCACGTTTTCTGAAATAGAATTTGTTTAACTCAGCTACAACTAACAACTACTCCAATGCGGTTTACTGATCTGAACTGCAATTAACGTTTTCTGAAATACAATTGATGCTTTCTGAACTACAATGACATTTTCTGATATACAATTGACTAATTTGAACTATAATTGATGCTTTCGAAATATAACTTGACTAACTGAATTACAACTGACGTCTTTTAAATACAATTGACGTTTTCTGAAATTAAATTGACTAATCTGAATTACAATTGATGCTTTCTGAACTATAATGACATTTTCTGATGTATAATTGACTTATTTGAACTATAATTGATGCTTTCTGAAATATAATTTGACTAACTGAATTACAACTGACGTCTTTTAAATACAATTGACGTTTTCTGAAATTAAATTGACTAATCTGAATTACAATTGATGCTTTCTGAACTATAATGACATTTTCTGATGTATAATTGACTTATTTGAACTATAATTGATGCTTTCTGAAATGTAATTTGACTAACTGAATTACAACTGACGTCTTTTAAATACAATTGACGTTTTCTGAAATTAAATTGACTAATCTGAATTACAATTGATGCTTTCTGAACTATAATGACATTTTCTGATGTATAATTGACTTATTTGAACTATAATTGATGCTTTCTGAAATATAATTTGACTAACTGAATTACAACTGACGTCTTCTGAAATAAAATTGACTAATCTGAATGACAATTGATGCTTTCTGAACTACAATGACATTTTCTGATATACACATTGACTAATTAGAACTAAAATTGATGCTTTCTGAAATATAATTTGACTAACTGAATTATAACTGACGTCTTAAATACAATTGACGTTTTCTGAAATAAAATTGACTAATCTGAATGACAATTGATGCTTTCTGAACTACAATGATGTTTTCTGATATACAATTGACTAATTTGAACTATAATTTATGCTTTCTGAAATATAATTTGACTAATTGAATTACAACTGACGTCTTCTTAAATACAATTGAGGTTTTCTGAAATAAAATTGACTAATCTGAATGACAATTGCTACATTTTGAACTACAATGACATTTTCTGATATACACTTTGACTAATTGGAACTAAAATTGATGCTTTCTGAAATATAATTTGACTGACTGAATTACAACTGACGTCTTCTTAAATACAATTGAGGTTTTCTGAAATAAAATTGTCTAATCTGAATGACAATTGTTGCTTTCTGAACTACAATGACATTTTCCGATATACAATTGACTAATTTGAACTATAATTGATGCTTTCTGAAATATAATTTGACTAACTGAATTACAAACTGACGTTTTTTTAAATACAATTGACGTTTCCTGAAATTAAATTGACTAATCTGAATTACAATTGATGCTTTCTGAAATACAATTTGACTAGTCTGAATTATAGACATCTTCTTAAATACAGTTGACTCTAATGAATTACAATTTACTTATAATTGATATTTTCTGAAATAAAAGCAGTTCACACGAAATTTCGTTGTTAGAACAGTTATTTGAGAATTTTCACTGAATTCCTTTAATTAAAAAAATCAAAAAAGGTAAAATTTCAACCTTCCTTTAGCGAATTTATCCCCTTTTCCTAATCCGGGTTACGCGTCTAATTCTTTACGCCCACCGGTCCATTAAACCTTCAACGAAAATATTTTTATAAACCAGCAAGTTACATTTTTGTTCTTAATTGTTTTTATGCTCTGCGGCGCGCGCTCTTGTTCATCCATTCGTGGCCACCTGAAATATCGGTCAGCCGGAAAATTTCAGATTTCGCTACAAACACAATTAGCCGATAAATCTTACCGATGCCTTTTTATAAACCTCCAGTTGATTAAGACCTAACCGCGACTCGTTTATTTAGCGCCTTGATCTCCCGAAAGACATTTTTCAATATAAAGCGTGTATCCAATAATGGACGTTCTGACACCCGTCGATACTTTTATTATAATGGGCTTCCGCTGTACGTGCTCGAAATTTCGTTGCCCCATTTGTACTTTGTGGAAGTTCATATTTTACATTTTGCTGTTTGTTGAGCTTGTCGGCCGTTTCCACAGTGGAGAAGAATATCGCGACCCAATTCATCCAAAACGTAATTACTTAAAGTCGAATTTTGACTTGATATTTTTGTTTCAACCCACGTGGGCGAATTTCCGAAACTTTCTCTCGACGTTTTGTTGTTGTTGTATTTGAAACTGTTTTTCTTAAAATTGGCGAATTGCTGAAAAGTTGAAATAATAACAAGGGGGTGAAGTATAGATTAAGCTGGAGCATTAAAGCGTAAAAAGGATGAAAGTGGGGTAGAAGGTCTCTTTGCGTTTATGCAAAACAAACCGTTTACAAAATGTCACAAGTCACAGTCCTTTCAGTCGGATACCCATTTACAAACACAAAACACAATGGCATTGTGTACATTTGACACTAACATCGCATAAGGACTATTTAAACTGGCTTAGGCGGTCCATGCTGAGATATCCACGATTACATTTTTTGAATGAGCTTGTTCGAGCGAAAACTAGGGGCTGTGGGAAATTCAGGTCCCCTCTTTTTTTAATCGGAAGGAAGCCGAAATTTCGTTCAATCATAATTGCGCCATTTGCGGACTAACATAATTTAATTTAGTTAAGGACGAATCTTGATAATGAATCTGCAACATAAATCTTGCGCGGCCGACATGGATGAAACACCAACGAAAGGGAATCGAAAACCGGAACCGGAATTATATTATACACACTACTATTACAGTATCTTGCACAAATTTGATTTTTTGTAGCGGCGTTGTGGTGGCGATTTTTCCACAGCGGACCCTCGCTACAAATTTCCGATTTCCTGCTTTATAAAAGGACAAAGGGTATCCTTTGATTTCCGACTTAACGGAAAAATAATGGCTGGATGGACGGAACTTTATCAGATTTTGTTTATATAGCATAAGTACCCCTCTTCATGCTAGGCTAAACATTGATCGGACAAAATAAATATGTGGCTTACGAATGGGAACTGAATGCATAAAAAGGACGAGAGGAATATGAATTTCGCATGGCCGCATGATGAACTTAGGAATTCAATTAATTTTGTTTAAACCCGTTTTTAATTATGACCTCCTCTAAATTATGCAACAGATATTATACAAGTCTATTTGTATTAAGTGTCCACCACTGGCAACATTGTTAGTTAAACCTACAAAGTCGGTTAAATTAGCAAAAAAAATATTCACAAAAATTACAATGTTTTAAACGAAATTCCGTATCCATTTTTACATATTTCGAAACAACGTTCAAATCTGAATTAAAAAGTCTTAATACACTAATACCAATAAATTGAATATCTAAAACTTACACACTCAGAAAAAAAATCTTTGAGTTTTAAGAATGTGTTCATTCTTGTCAAATTTAAGAACGGGACATTCTCAATTTCAAGAACGTTGATTCTTCGTGACAAATTCAAGAAAAGGTCGCTCTAATTTTAAGAACTTTTATAAGTTTTACATTTAAGAATAGGCCATGTTGATTTCAAGAACTTTTATTTAATTACTTAAGAATGTTCTTAATTAATGTGTTTTCTTATTTAAGAAATGAAGATGGCCTTCTTATTATATTAAATAAGCACTTGTAAATACAATATTTTTCTAATTTTTATGAATTGTTGAGTGGAATGCTTGAATTGAAGGAATTTTGTTATTTCTCATACATATTTTTATTAGTAGGTGCAAATTTAACATCACATCACATCCTGTTTAAAAATACATTTTCAGTTTAAGAACCACATTATCATTTGGTAACAGATGTACGTATATGAAATGGAAGTTCGTCGAAGTCATTAGCCTTCTAAATGAATTTTGGCCGCCACACAAATAAATTGTTTTTCTCAAGAAATAATTGTGCAAGAATCTACATCAATCTAAAAACAAAGAAACAAAATGCTTACATTGTACCATGAATATATTATTATAAAAATTTACCAATATAGAGCAGTTTGAATGCTTCAATAATGACCATTCCACTTTATGCAGATTTCCTTTCCGCAAATCCGCGTACTTCAGTCACGTTTGTGTTTTGTGGAATTCTTACAAAGAACTCTACATCCGATAAAAAGTAAAATTTGTTATAAGATAGATAAACCACACTAAATGTATAAAATAAAATCAAAATTATTTCTTTAGCTTCGTCGTTACTATTAATTCTGTTATAGAAGCAACTGGTTTGCATGTCTCTTTCTTTTTATCTCTTCTTACTTTTCGTTCCGACGGAAATAAACGAAAAAAAAATTTGTTTAATAGCTGTTACATTGAAAAAACTTGTAACACTTTTACAAAATTCATTCGGTAAGCTAAAAGTGTGAGAAAAATTATAATTACAACAAATTTACTTACATGCGAATTTATCACACACAGTATCAGAAAATCCCCATAATTTCAGTACCATTTTTAGAAATGGTCTTTGAAGCTGATCATTTTGTTGATCGACATTTATTAATATTGCATTGAATTAACATCTTCATCTCAGCACATTAAACCACTTGTAATATTTCCCATTTCTTCACAATTAATCATTCACTAAATATGTAAGTTACCAAAAATTCACTTTACAATAAGAATACAGAAAATGCACACCGGAATATGTATTTTCTTACTGCAAGCCGAATTTGGTGTAACGTTTTTCAACTAAATTTGTAAGAAATTCTAAAGTAATTTATCTATTGTCAGTAAACAGTCCTTTGCAGAACGTCATAAAGCAATTTACAACATTCTGTACAATTGTATCCACTCAGCCGGCAAGCAGAATCGTGCTAAATACAAGACTTTTTCAGTTCTTAATGTAAGAAGTGGGTTTTTAAAAAAGTCTCAGGTAGCATTTTTTCAGTGCAAGCAATTTAAGTTCTTGTTACAGTAACTAGAAAAACCAAGTGGGCAACGAAACAGTTGAAATTGTAATAAATAGGAGGCTTTATTCCACAAAGGAAACTTGCAAGCAAATTTGATGCATATTTGTAATAAATTTTTTGTTCAGGGGAAATTAATGTGAATATAGACTGTATTTATGTCACAACTCACGGGTGTGTTTCAAAAATTTACTTAATAAAATAAAGGAACAGTAAGAATGAACAACCCAACCTTGAACTTGAAGGAACAAAACAAATAATTATTAACTAAACCCTTGACGAATATTACAATTTTTGTTGGCAAAAAGAGGGTGAAAATAATGAAACTGGTTTGCAGAAACCCGATCCGGTGTATTACGAATTTCAATCGAAACTTTACAACATAATCCGAAGTTAGAATTCGCAACAAAGTTGAAATAGATAATTCATTCAGTTGGGCTCAATACCGCCGGTTAAATTTGAAATTGCGGTTTGCTGAGGAATTTAGGTTTCGTTGGGGAAGCACCTACGGCGAAATTTAATTGGATCGGAAATAGTTTTTAAATTCCCGCCGTATCACTTATCGGTGGCCAGGATGTATCCCAATCCGGGAAGATTTATCACATTTATCGCCGCTGCTTTAAGCGTTGCTTCTTCGAATCTTATTAATTCGCTTTATGAATTTATTAGATTCCAGCGAGATTTTCAAAGGGCCTTTGTGGCGGTTTAATTTAGGAATGACGTTCGAATTCGGGTGGACTTTTTTTCAACAGAATAAATAAACAGGCAGATGTCATACGCCGGATTAAATTATAATGTCGACCCTTTGAAGCCTTCGTTTCAATCTCTGAGCGATATTGGTTATTAGGACGACCGGGACTTCTCCGTCGGTGAAGTGCACAGAATTGTGCGCCATTCAGCGATCATTTTCGTGATATCGGCGGTTGCTAAGTTCACGCTTGCTTTAAAAAGCTGAACTTCACGACAAGAAATCTTTTGTAAATCGAATTTTAACCCGGGCTGTTTGAGGTTGCGAACAGTTGCACTTTCCCAGGATTTTCTTTGCAAAATTCAAGCGAAACTTGGATCCTCTGAATGGTTCAAGGAAATACTTTACGAAGGTGTGGATTTTTAATTTTATTTGTATTTTATTTTCGCTACAAGCTACTGAAAACTTCATGAAATAGTTCTTTATTCTTTTTTCAATTTTATAAGTGCTTGATAACTTAGTTTTAAATGAGGTTAGGTTAGGTTAGGTCAGGCTAGTCAAGGCAAGGTTAGGTTAGGTTAAGTAAAGCGGCTCAAGATTGGGTTAGATAACGCTAATCGAGGCAAGGTCAGGTAAGGTTATGGTGAGGCTAGTCAAGGCGAGGTTAGATTAGGAAAGGTTAACTCAGGTCAGCTTAGGTTTTAAATTATTTCTTTGCAGTTTTAATTTGAAAATATTTAAATACAGCGAATGGTTCAATAAAAGGAATACCCAATAAAATGCTTTACGAAGCTGTGAATTTTTAATTTTATTTGTATTTTATTTTCACTACAAGCTACTGAAAACTTCATGAAATAATTCAGTTAGTTCTTTATTTAATTTCATAAGTGCCTTATAATTTAGTTTTAAATCAGGTTGGCTTAGGTCCGGCTAGTCCAAGGCAAGGTTAGGTTAGGTTCAGTAAAGCGACTCAAGATTAGGTGAAATAATGCTAAACGAGGCAAGGTCAGGTAAGGTTAGGTGAGGCTAGTCAAGGCGAGGTTAGATTAGAAAAGGTTAACTCAAGTTAGGCTAGATTTTAAATTATTTCTTTGCAGTTTTAATTTGAAAATCCGTAAATACAGCGAATGGTTCAATAAAATGCTTTACGAAGCTGTGAATTTTTAATTTTATTTGTATTTTATTTTCACTACAAGCTACTGAAAACTTCATGAAATAATTCAGTTAGTTCTTTATTTAATTTCATAAGTGCCTTATAATTTAGTTTTAAATCAGGTTGGCTTAGGTCCGGCTAGTCCAAGGCAAGGTTAGGTTAGGTTCAGTAAAGCGACTCAAGATTAGGTGAAATAATGCTAAACGAGGCAAGGTCAGGTAAGGTTAGGTGAGGCTAGTGAAGGCGAGGTAAGATTAGGAAAGGTTAATTCAGGTCAGGTTAGGTTTTAAATTATTTCTTTGCAGTTTTAATTTGAAAATACTTAAATAAAGCGAATGGTTCAATGAAATGCTTTACGAAGCTGTGAATTTTTAATTTAATTTGCATTTTACTTTTATTGCAAGCAGGAGAAAACTTTATGAAAAATGTACATTTCATAAATACCTGATAATTTAGTTTTAAGTCAGGTTAAGTAACGCTAATGGAGGCAAGGTCAGGTTGGGTTAGATAAGGCTAGTCAAGGCGAGGTTAGGTTAGGTAAGGCTAACTCAGGTCAGGTGAGATTTTAAATTATATCTTTGCAGTGTTTAATTTGAAAATACTCAAGTAAAATGTACTTACTAACAATAGTTCTTTTAAACAACCCATTGTGTTAAAGAATGACTATTTCTTTCAGTTAATTGCAAAACAATAAATTGTTTGTGGAGAACTCAGTTTTGCACTTCCTCTAACAAGTATGTTCTGTGAAACAATGTGGAGCATTAAGTGGTACAATGGGGCTAGGAGCGTCGGTGTTAATTTTCAAATTTAGCCGTCCTTGTTGGCCGTAAAGTAACATTTTATTTCCGGTCCCACGTATGCGAGGCCATTATCGGTAAATAATTGAACGGGATTTAACACTCCAATTACCGCAACACAGGAGCGTTAAAGTTCCTAAAGTACAACCGTAATATCAGTTTGTTCTCGTTTCACCTTGTTGTGGTATTAAATCTTGTTAGTTATTTTAGCAAAGCGCCGAAATACATTCTTGTGATCCGAGCACGTTCCTGAAGTTCAAGCGCAGTGATAAAATTACATCATTCACGTGCTCTCGAGTTGCCTTTTAAATATTTCGAAAATACCTTCACCAACTTACGCCGAGTTTATACATACTTTTCTTTTGAACTCATTGTTTTTTTTTATTAAGCATTCAGTAATTTCAAAAGTTGAAGGGTATTACGCCGTTATTACAAACGAACACGATCAAAAGGAAGTTTTTAATCTGATTATTTCTTATTAGGAAATGTTTTCTCGGGAATTTGCGCCGTTATGAAAATCCGAAACTTACAAGGTGTCAAGTTTAATATAACGAAAAGTGCCCCACGCGCTTTTTTAATTCAAACGATCATCTCATGAACTTATTTTAAATCTGGCCATCTGAAAAAATATTTGGGAGCCTTTGAAAGTGCGGTTTCAAACGATTTCAATGGCGAAGGTAAAAGTGGTTTAAAAATCATTGTTTAAGAAATTGCCGGTTAAGGAACGGTAGTTGTGGAAAGCGCTGCAATAAAAATCCGTGCGCTACAATTTCCTACGTATTTATGACGGCAATATCAGCATTCGCAACATTCAAAACAACAATATTCGATATCCGTTGTAGCGATTTTTAAATTAACTTTCGCTTTTTGCGTATATTTTTTCGTTTAAAATTTGCCCTGCAAGTAAACATGTTTTCATTGCATCCGTCATTTAAATTGTTCCCTAAATTCCAATATTTTGAATCGTTGAGCAAGCGAGATGTATCAAATACCAACTCTGTATAATCTGTAAATTTTTTATTGCTTTGTAAAATGATGAAGCCTGTTTTCCTTTGTTTGAAGAGGCATTAAGCCTGTAATATTATATTTTAATGTAATTGGATCATTCTCTCTTCGCATTGGTTATCATTCCAAATACAGCATTTTAACTGCTGCATTTTCCTGCCTTTTACTTTCGCTTGTTTGATTTTTAAATAGCAACCATTTCAGTGTTTTTCAGGCTAGAACATTGAGATTGGTTTTTTACATTTGGCTAATTGTAAGTTGCGATTCGGGTCGTTTTTATTTCGTGTTTTTAACTAATTGCGCTCACAACATATTTGTTTTAAAAGTCGGATTAATTACCTGCTAGACCCCAAAGTGGAGATATTTTCATCCACTGGTGCTTCATCCGTAATTATAACCATTTTCGGTTAATGAAAAGCAAATGCCGTCACAAAGCGACCTTTGAATTTGGACTGCATTCATTGCGCGAGAAGGCGACGCTGCACTTGTCGAAGTTCTAATAGGCGACAGTTTCGTCGAAGTTCTAATAGGCGACAGTTTCGGCGCAATTTACTACAAAATCTGCTGAAAACGTTTTGCGAAATTTGTACGCAAATTTATTTGATAAGATAAACCCAAGGCCTTAAATTGATTGATCGATGACTGTAACCAATACAAAAGCAATTACTTTGAATGTGGTGTTCCCAAAGATAACGGCCGGATGACAAAGCGAACGCGATGCAAAATTGAGACGTTAATGAATTTATAATACAGATTGCGATTATTTTTCGTTCATTTATTGCCACCGAATTACGCGAAGAACTCGCGGAAATAAATTAATCTGCGATAAGCAAGATTTGATGGACGGATTTAATTATATGGTTTTGTATTGGATTCTGTTCCTTGTGGTCGTGCTGCAAAGATAATTACAATTCGGAACTAGTTTCAATAGTTAATTGCATTGAACTGTTTCGTCCCTTAGCTATAAGTTTAGAAATTCGTAACTTAATACCCGTCGTAGATATGAAAACTTGGCAAGAACAAAAATTATAGAGAATTATATCCTTTACAGTTCTTGTGATATTCATTTTTTTGTAATTCGAAAAATAATGATGTTTTGCTTCATCAAAATTATAGAGCTTTCATATGTTTACAACTTTTGTTGTAAACGTTTTGTTGTAAATTGAAAAGTAATGCCATTTTTCCTGTATCGAAGTTTTTGCTCTCACAAAATACGTTTGGGATTTAAATGTGTAATAAAAATTTGTAATTTACTAATAGTCTGAGATTTGGAAAAATGTTTAGAATAAAACTTAAACCGGTTGCTTATATCTGCAATTTTAGTTAAATAAATTTTATTCTTAATCGCTCAATAATGTCATTTAGTCCCAATCAAAGTTGCTTGGTTTTAAAGATGATAGTTTCGTTGCTTAACTATAAGTTTAGAAATTCGTAACTTAATACCGGCCGCAGATATGAAAAAATGGCAAGAACAAAAATTATAGAGAATTATATCCTTTACAGTTCTTGTGGTATTCATTTTTTTGTAATTCGAAAAATAATGATGTTTTTGCTCCATCAAAGTTAGGTGCGCGAGTATGGCTTAGCACTTGTTTAAAAATTTATAAAGTAAAAGCGGTTTACGATGCGACAAAATTAGAAGAATAAAAATTATAGAGCTTTCATATGTTTACAACTTTTGTTGTAAACGTTTTGTTGTAAATTGAAAAGTAATGCCATTTTTCCTCTATCGCAGTTTTTGCTCTCACAAAATACGTTTGGGATTTAAATTTGTAATAAAAATTTGTAGTTTAGTAATAGTCTGAGATTTGGAAAAATATTTAGAATAAAACTTAAACCGGTTGCTTATATCTACAATTTTTATTAAATAAATCTTATTCTTGATCGCTCCATAATGTCATTTAATCCCAATCAAAGTTGCTTCGTACCGCGAGAATCGTTTGAAATCCGGAAAAATGTTAACAAAAATTTTAAACCCCTCCAAAATCTACAATTTTTCTTCTGAATGTTTTTTTTTGTATCTCCAAAAATAACGCCATTTTCAAGCTGCTTGTCCGAAACCGTTCTGGCTGTAAAAGAATGTGAAATCTCATTAATTGCAAACAAACAAAAATGGGATCGGTTAAAATAAATTCAGGGAGTTGTTTTTAAGCGTTTGTGGTTTCGCGTGGGAGCGAATCCAATATAAATAATTTCCCATTCTCCAAGTTGTACGACACATTTGTTTACACCACGACTTTCGTGTCAAATCAGAACGAGATTAATAATGCAAAAATGCGGTTCAATTACCCGCGTTGATTCGTAAACATTCCTTACAGCCATGCGGGCGAAATGGACTCATAAGTGAAGGAAATTCTGGCACATTTTTTTAAAGTGTAATTAAATTGTACATGCATTCATTAAGAAGGGTTAATTTTGTTTTTTTTAATGCAATTTCGGCGAATCGGTGTCGAGGGTACGCGCAATCGATAAATCCGGTTGTTTCTGTAATTGGCTTTGTAAATTAATTCTGCTGCTGTTGCGTGACAGTGGTCAAAGCGACATTAATAAAGTGCGAATTAAAAAAACTGATTTGCAGGTTTGCACCGTAACATTAAATTCGAATCGCCAAATGATTAACGTTTACATGGGAAAATGATGCTATTTTGCATTTAGTAATTAGTCGGTTTATATTTTAGATTATTGTTGCTTAATTCCAATTATTTTTCCCGGCATTTATTAAGTGCAAATGAGAAATGAGAACTGAAAGCCTTTGTATCTCATTAGACATGGACATGCAGGCAAATCCCGCCGTAAAAAATGAAATAAAATCCTAATCTTAACTCCACATTTCCTTTCGCCTTTTTTTCTCCTCGTCTGCATATTTTTGCGATTCATCTAGTCGACGCTTTTTTCCTCAAAATCTTAAGTGCCCCGATAATATCCAGCCCCCATCTTTCATCCGGCTCTGCCGAAATAAACTCATTTACAATTTTTTATTTAGTTGTTTAATTTTATTTTTCTAAAAATTGCAATCGTTTGTAACCTTCAGATTTTATCAATTTCTCCGACCACAAAAGCTCGAGATTGCAGCGGAAAAACTTTTGTAGTGCATTGTCGAATGTAGATTGCGGACACGGTTGGAGTTGTGTGAACATTTTTCACATTCTCTTAGCCGAAATTATTAATGGTCCGATAACAAAGGGCCGAAGAAGCAATCCGCATTTCTATAGAATAAATATGGCGCATCACAAAAGAATATAAAAAGAAAATTACAATAATGGCTACCTACGGCAAATAAGTATTATCTAGAAAAAGCGTGTTCTATTTGAGATAATGCCCGGGAATAAGAGCGAACATTAAGTTTAAGTAAAGAACCACAAATGTGCTAGATTTTAGATAAAGAAACAGATGGTCAATTTAATCAGCGAGAAGAAATACGATTTATTTTCCATTTCAGATATGCCTTTATGAGATTTCATTAATTAAACCTCGCAATGCCGGGTTTTATGCCGTTACTTTATCTCTGTAATTGTGGGCCATAGAAATTTCAGTAGAGTGAAGCAAGCAATAATTCTGTGAAACAATGTTTTTCTATTTCTATCAACGAAGCTTGGTGTCAATTTTTGCAAACATATTACTAATTTTACTGTGTTTTATTCATCAAGTATTTATTAGCGAAATATTTTCCTGAAAAACATATTTTAGGGTTTGTAAGAACATATCACAAAATCAGATTAGAATTTCGGCCTTCGATTTGTTGTATTTGTGGAAACATCATTATAACGAATATAATTGAAATGGAAATAGCCAAATTGGCATGACAATTGAAAAGTTGTATTTTAGCTGTGTGGTTTGAAGTTTGGGCTTTGTGTGAAGTAGCAAACTCGTAAACTGAAGGTAGTCAAAATTTGTGTGGAGCATAAAATTCCTATAAACTACTGAACACATACGACCCAACTCAGTGCAATAATAAACTAACTACATCTAAGCATTTGTGAACATTACATGCGGAAATTTCCGGATTTCAATTATTCAAGGCAAAACTTTTTCAAATAAAAACTCATTGTTTGTTTATGAAATGGCCACTTGGACGTGTTTCTTTATTTTCTGACACTTATGAAGAAAATATCGATGTTTGAGGTGAAAGCTTTTCGTTTTAAGACCGTTCGGGGCGTAGTTGCCAAACAGCCGCTGGGTATCGTTACAGAAAGATGTCCCATTCAATATTGTTGCATGCAGTTTGCTGTTGATAATATTTAATTTAGCTTAAATGAAGAACTCAATTCGTTTTCATTGAAATAAATTTCAAAACGAAATTAGTACGGTGGATACACCATTTTTAACCACTAAGCAAATTTGTAATAGAAAAATTAATATATCTTGAACTGAGTCTTTATATGTTTTAGTTACAATTTTTAAGTTGAAATCCTGTAAATTTCAGCCACTTTGCTCTTCAAGAAGCCTTGTGTAACACTACTTAAAAATGAATTTAAGGGGAAACAATTAATTTAAGCACCGAAGCACAGAAGTGGCGGAAAATGGTGTCTCTACCCTACAGAAAGATGTCCCATTCAATATTGTTGCATGCAGTTTGCTGTTGATAATATTTAATTTAGCTTAAATGAAGAACTTAATTCGTTTTCATTGAAATAAATTTCAAAACGAAATTAGTACGGTGGATACACCATTTTTAACCACTAAGCAAATTTGTAATAGAAAAATTAATATATCTTGAACTGAGTCTTTATATGTTTTAGTTACAATTTTTAAGTTGCAATCCTGTAAATTTCAGCCACTTTGCTCTTCAAGAAGCCTTGTGTAACACTACTTAAAAATGAATTTAAGGGGAAACAATTAATTTAAGCACCGAAGCACAGAAGTGGCGGAAAATGGTGTCTCTACCCTACAGAAAGATGTCCCATTCAATATTGTTGCATGCAGTTTGCTGTTGATAATATTTAATTTAGCTTAAATGAAGAACTTAATTCGTTTTCATTGAAATAAATTTCAAAACGAAATTAGTACGGTGGATACACCATTTTTAACCACTAAGCAAATTTGTAATAGAAAAATTAATATATTTTGAACTGAGTCTTTACATGTTTTAGTTACAATTTTTAAGTTGAAATCCTGTAAATTTCAGCCACTTTGCTCTTCAAGAAGCCTTGTGTAACACTACTTAAAAATGAATTTAAGGGGAAACAATTAATTTAAGCACCGAAGCACAGAAGTGGCGGAAAATGGTGTCTCTACCCTACAGAAAGATGTCCCATTCAATATTGTTGCATGCAGTTTGCTGTTGATAATATTTAAATTAGCTTAAATGAAGAACTTAATTCGTTTTCATTGAAATAAATTTCAAAACGAAATTAGTAGGGTGGATACACCATTTTTAACCACTAAGCAAATTTGTAATAGAAAAATTAATATATCTTGAACTGAGTCTTTATATGTTTTAGTTACAATTTTTAAGTTGCAATCCTGTAAATTTCAGCCACTTTGCTCTTCAAGAAGCCTTGTGTAACACTACTTAAAAATGAATTTAAGGGGAAACAATTAATTTAAGCACCGAAGCACAGAAGTGGCGGAAAATGGTGTCTCTACCCTACAGAAAGATGTCCCATTCAATATTGTTGCATGCAGTTTGCTGTTGATAATATTTAATTTAGCTTAAATGAAGAACTTAATTCGTTTTCATTGAAATAAATTTCAAAACGAAATTAGTACGGTGGATACACCATTTTTAACCACTAAGCAAATTTGTAATAGAAAAATTAATATATCTTGAACTGAGTCTTTATATGTTTTAGTTACAATTTTTAAGTTGCAATCCTGTAAATTTCAGCCACTTTGCTCTTCAAGCAGCCTTGTGTAACACTACTTAAAAATGAATTTAAGGGGAAACAATTAATTTAAGCACCGAAGCACAGAAGTGGCGGAAAATGGTGTCTCTACCCTACAGAAAGATGTCGCATTCAATATTGTTGCATGCAGTTTGCTGTTGATAATATTTAATTTAGTTTAAATGAAGAACTCAATTCGTTTTCATTGAAATAAATTTCAAAACGAAATTAGTACGGTGGATACACCATTTTTAACCACTAAGCAAATTTGTAATAGAAAAATTAATATATCTTGAACTGAGTCTTTATATGTTTTAGTTACAATTTTTAAGTTGCAATCCTGCAAATTTCATCCACTTTGCTCTTCAAGAAGCCTTGTGTAACACTACTAAAAAATGAATTTAAGGGGAAACAATTAATTTAAGCACCGAAGCACAGAAGTGGCGGAAAATGGTGTCTCTACCCTACAGAAAGATGTCCCATTCAATATTGTTGCATGCAGTTTGCTGTTGATAATATTTAATTTAGTTTAAATGAAGAACTCAATTCGTTTTCATTGAAATAAATTTCAAAACGAAATTAGTACGGTGGATACACCATTTTTAACCACTAAGCAAATTTGTAATAGAAAAATTAATATATCTTGAACTGAGTCTTTATATGTTTTAGTTACAATTTTTAAGTTGCAATCCTGTAAATTTCAGCCACTTTGCTCTTCAAGAAGCCTTGTGTAACACTACTTAAAAATGAATTTAAGGGGAAACAATTAATTTAAGCACCGAAGCACAAAAGTGGCGGAAAATGGTGTCTCTACCCTACAGAAAGATGTCCCATTCAATATTGTTGCATGCAGTTTGCTGTTGATAATATTTAATTTAGCTTAAATGAAGAACTTAATTCGTTTTCATTGAAATAAATTTCAAAACGAAATTAGTACGGTGGATACACCATTTTTAACCACTAAGCAAATTTGTAATAGAAAAATTAATATATCTTGAACTGAGTCTTTATATGTTTTAGTTACAATTTTTAAGTTGAAATCCTGTAAATTTCAGCCACTTTGCTCTTCAAGAAGCCTTGTGTAACACTACTTAAAATGAATTTAAGGGGAAACAATTAATTTAAGCACCGAAGCACAGAAGTGGCGGAAAATGGTGTCTCTACCCTACAGAAAGATGTCCCATTCAATATTGTTGCATGCAGTTTGCTGTTGATAATATTTAATTTAGCTTAAATGAAGAACTTAATTCGTTTTCATTGAAATAAATTTCAAAACGAAATTAGTAGGGTGGATACACCATTTTTAACCACTAAGCAAATTTGTAATAGAAAAATTAATATATCTTGAACTGAGTCTTTATATGTTTTAGTTACAATTTTTAAGTTGCAATCCTGTAAATTTCAGCCACTTTGCTCTTCAAGAAGACTTGTGTAACACTACTTAAAAATGAATTTAAGGGGAAACAATTAATTTAAGCACCGAAGCACAGAAGTGGCGGAAAATGGTGTCTCTACCCTACAGAAAGATGTCCCATTCAATATTGTTGCATGCAGTTTGCTGTTGATAATATTTAATTTAGCTTAAATGAAGAACTCAATTCGTTTTCATTGAAATAAATTTCAAAACGAAATTAGTACGGTGGATACACCATTTTTAACCACTAAGCAAATTTGTAATAGAAAAATTAATATATCTTGAACTGAGTCTTTATATGTTTTAGTTACAATTTTTAAGTTGCAATCCTGTAAATTTCAGCCACTTTGCTCTTCAAGAAGCCTTGTGTAACACTACTTAAAAATGAATTTAAGGGGAAACAATTAATTTAAGCACCGAAGCACAAAAGTGGCGGAAAATGGTGTCTCTACCCTACAGAAAGATGTCCCATTCAATATTGTTGCATGCAGTTTGCTGTTGATAATATTTAATTTAGCTTAAATGAAGAACTCAATTCGTTTTCATTGAAATAAATTTCAAAACGAAATTAGTACGGTGGATACACCATTTTTAACCACTAAGCAAATTTGTAATAGAAAAATTAATATATCTTGAACTGAGTCTTTATATGTTTTAGTTACAATTTTTAAGTTGCAATCCTGTAAATTTCAGCCACTTTGCTCTTCAAGAAGCCTTGTGTAACACTACTTAAAAATGAATTTAAGGGGAAACAATTAATTTAAGCACCGAAGCACAAAAGTGGCGGAAAATGGTGTCTCTACCCTACAGAAAGATGTCCCATTCAATATTGTTGCATGCAGTTTGCTGTTGATAATATTTAATTTAGCTTAAATGAAGAACTTAATTCGTTTTCATTGAAATAAATTTCAAAACGAAATTAGTACGGTGGATACACCATTTTTAACCACTAAGCAAATTTGTAATAGAAAAATTAATATATCTTGAACTGAGTCTTTATATGTTTTAGTTACAATTTTTAAGTTGCAATCCTGTAAATTTCAGCCACTTTGCTCTTCAAGAAGCCTTGTGTAACACTACTTAAAAATGAATTTAAGGGGAAACAATTAATTTAAGCACCGAAGCACAGAAGTGGCGGAAAATGGTGTCTCTACCCTACAGAAAGATGTCCCATTCAATATTGTTGCATGCAGTTTGCTGTTGATAATATTTAATTTAGCTTAAATGAAGAACTCAATTCGTTTTCATTGAAATAAATTTCAAAACGAAATTAGTACGGTGGATACACCATTTTTAACCACTAAGCAAATTTGTAATAGAAAAATTAATATATCTTGAACTGAGTCTTTATATGTTTTAGTTACAATTTTTAAGTTGCAATCCTGTAAATTTCAGCCACTTTGCTCTTCAAGAAGCCTTGTGTAACACTACTTAAAAATGAATTTAAGGGGAAACAATTAATTTAAGCACCGAAGCACAGAAGTGGCGGAAAATGGTGTCTCTACCCTACAGAAAGATGTCCCATTCAATATTGTTGCATGCAGTTTGCTGTTGATAATATTTAATTTAGCTTAAATGAAGAACTCAATTCGTTTTCATTGAAATAAATTTCAAAACGAAATTAGTACGGTGGATACACCATTTTTAACCACTAAGCAAATTTGTAATAGAAAAATTAATATATCTTGAACTGAGTCTTTATATGTTTTAGTTACAATTTTTAAGTTGCAATCCTGTAAATTTCAGCCACTTTGCTCTTCAAGAAGCCTTGTGTAACACTACTTAAAAATGAATTTAAGGGGAAACAATTAATTTAAGCACCGAAGCACAGAAGTGGCGGAAAATGGTGTCTCTACCCTACAGAAAGATGTCCCATTCAATATTGTTGCATGCAGTTTGCTGTTGATAATATTTAATTTAGCTTAAATGAAGAACTTAATTCGTTTTCATTGAAATAAATTTCAAAACGAAATTAGTACGGTGGATACACCATTTTTAACCACTAAGCAAATTTGTAATAGAAAAATTAATATATCTTGAACTGAGTCTTTATATGTTTTAGTTACAATTTTTAAGTTGCAATCCTGTAAATTTCAGCCACTTTGCTCTTCAAGAAGCCTTGTGTAACACTACTTAAAAATGAATTTAAGGGGAAACAATTAATTTAAGCACCGAAGCACAGAAGTGGCGGAAAATGGTGTCTCTACCCTACAGAAAGATGTCCCATTCAATATTGTTGCATGCAGTTTGCTGTTGATAATATTTAATTTAGCTTAAATGAAGAACTTAATTCGTTTTCATTGAAATAAATTTCAAAACGAAATTAGTAGGGTGGATACACCATTTTTAACCACTAAGCAAATTTGTAATAGAAAAATTAATATATCTTGAACTGAGTCTTTATATGTTTTAGTTACAATTTTTAAGTTGAAATCCTGTAAATTTCAGCCACTTTGCTCTTCAAGAAGCCTTGTGTAACACTACTTAAAATGAATTTAAGGGGAAACAATTAATTTAAGCACCGAAGCACAGAAGTGGCGGAAAATGGTGTCTCTACCCTACAGAAAGATGTCCCATTCAATATTGTTGCATGCAGTTTGCTGTTGATAATATTTAATTTAGCTTAAATGAAGAACTTAATTCGTTTTCATTGAAATAAATTTCAAAACGAAATTAGTACGGTGGATACACCATTTTTAACCACTAAGCAAATTTGTAATAGAAAAATTAATATATCTTGAACTGAGTCTTTATATGTTTTAGTTACAATTTTTAAGTTGCAATCCTGTAAATTTCAGCCACTTTGCTCTTCAAGAAGCCTTGTGTAACACTACTTAAAAATGAATTTAAGGGGAAACAATTAATTTAAGCACCGAAGCACAGAAGTGGCGGAAAATGGTGTCTCTACCCTACAGAAAGATGTCCCATTCAATATTGTTGCATGCAGTTTGCTGTTGATAATATTTAATTTAGCTTAAATGAAGAACTCAATTCGTTTTCATTGAAATAAATTTCAAAACGAAATTAGTACGGTGGATACACCATTTTTAACCACTAAGCAAATTTGTAATAGAAAAATTAATATATCTTGAACTGAGTCTTTATATGTTTTAGTTACAATTTTTAAGTTGCAATCCTGTAAATTTCAGCCACTTTGCTCTTCAAGAAGCCTTGTGTAACACTACTTAAAAATGAATTTAAGGGGAAACAATTAATTTAAGCACCGAAGCACAGAAGTGGCGGAAAATGGTGTCTCTACCCTACAGAAAGATGTCCCATTCAATATTGTTGCATGCAGTTTGCTGTTGATAATATTTAATTTAGCTTAAATGAAGAACTTAATTCGTTTTCATTGAAATAAATTTCAAAACGAAATTAGTACGGTGGATACACCATTTTTAACCACTAAGCAAATTTGTAATAGAAAAATTAATATATCTTGAACTGAGTCTTTATATGTTTTAGTTACAATTTTTAAGTTGCAATCCTGTAAATTTCAGCCACTTTGCTCTTCAAGAAGCCTTGTGTAACACTACTTAAAAATGAATTTAAGGGGAAACAATTAATTTAAGCACCGAAGCACAGAAGTGGCGGAAAATGGTGTCTCTACCCTACAGAAAGATGTCCCATTCAATATTGTTGCATGCAGTTTGCTGTTGATAATATTTAATTTAGCTTAAATGAAGAACTTAATTCGTTTTCATTGAAATAAATTTCAAAACGAAATTAGTAGGGTGGATACACCATTTTTAACCACTAAGCAAATTTGTAATAGAAAAATTAATATATCTTGAACTGAGTCTTTATATGTTTTAGTTACAATTTTTAAGTTGAAATCCTGTAAATTTCAGCCACTTTGCTCTTCAAGAAGCCTTGTGTAACACTACTTAAAATGAATTTAAGGGGAAACAATTAATTTAAGCACCGAAGCACAGAAGTGGCGGAAAATGGTGTCTCTACCCTACAGAAAGATGTCCCATTCAATATTGTTGCGTGCAGTTTGCTGTTGATAATATTTAATTTAGCTTAAATGAAGAACTTAATTCGTTTTCATTGAAATAAATTTCAAAACGAAATTAGTACGGTGGATACACCATTTTTAACCACTAAGCAAATTTGTAATAGAAAAATTAATATATCTTGAACTGAGTCTTTATATGTTTTAGTTACAATTTTTAAGTTGCAATCCTGTAAATTTCAGCCACTTTGCTCTTCAAGAAGCCTTGTGTAACACTACTTAAAAATGAATTTAAAGGGAAACAATTAATTTAAGCACCGAAGCACAGAAGTGGCGGAAAGTGGTGTCTCTACCCTACATACCTCCATCAATTTAAAATTGAAAAAGAAGTTTTCACACTGCCAAACTGTTACAATTTTATTTGTGTGTGGGCGCTGCAGCTGAAACAATCTAAACATTTTCTTAATAACTTTTCGACGCGTTAGAATAATTTAAATTCCTATCGTTGAAATATCGGACCAAGGGTCATTGCTTTCTGGGAGATGGGTTACTTAAGATTTTTTAAATATTCAAGTGTTTTAATGGCCAGGAATTTTTAACTGTCTAGTGAGAACTGAAGTTAAACAAAAACTAAAATATTTGTGCAAGGGGCGTTAAAGCAAACACAGATTTAGCCAATAGGTTGTAAATTATTAATTTATAGTTGTAGTTGGGAAGCAGCGGTGAAAAAGCAGATGTTGGCGTCGTGTACGAGCTGAAAATAGTTTTCACGATAAGTATTATGTTAATAATGATTGAGTTCAGCCTTCCACGTTTCTACGTTTGCCAATGCGATATCTTGTGTTTGCAATATAATAAAATAATTTTTTCAAATCGAAATTTTCCAAGAAGGAGAAAAATTTTGTGATTCTAAATAATTTATGAAGATCAGTGTTATTGCCAATTTATTATGAAAACACTAATTTCAATTTCGCATTAAAAATTGCGGGGCTCGAAAATGTTATGATCACATTATTTGTTCTGAATGTTTTTTATTCAGCGCGCGGGTAATAAATTGCCTTAGAAGGTAAAAGGATGAAAAAGGAAGATGTATTACTTTTTACTGTTACATTTTCATGTGATTTTCTTCGAAATGTCTGCGACAAAAAATAGATTATCCGTGATGAATATTTCTGAATATCCCATTCTCACGCCGTGTCGTCGAAGAATGAAAGTAAATGCGATCGCTTCGCTCCTACAGTTTTCTGTTTTCTGATTCTGGTGTTTAATGAACTAAACTATTGTTTACGTTGCTACTTTCTGTATTAAAAGATCGGATTGAAGGGCTTAATCAACTTTTATTTCCAATAACAAATGATTTCGGAAGCCGGTGGAAAAATACAATTCCGTTTGTCGCTTTTGCAAATGGGAAGTGCTGTTTTTTTATTCGATGTGAGGACGTGCCATTGACTGCAAACAATGAAAAGCCAACAAATTTGAATCCCCCCTGTTACGGTGTAACAAGCTTTAAATACACGTGTTTTAATATGCATAAATGTTTGTTCGAAAGCGGATATTTAAAAAAACCGATATAACTGAAAAATTGCATTGAAAGAGATGTTAAGCCGTTCGTGAGCGCTCTGCACTTTCCAATAACGTCACTGTTAATTAAAATGTCACCATCTACTGAATTAATATTCAATTTTACAGTAAATACTGGATGTAGTTACCTAAAAAAATTCTTATAGGTAAGAAAATTCGGGCTTAAATTTAAAATTGCGCGTTCTTAATTTTCGCCCAAGAATTGGTCATTCTTGAGTTTTAAGAATGTTCATTCTTGTCAAATTTAAGAGTGGGTCATGCTTGATTTCAAGAATGTTTATTCTATTTGTCAAATTTAATTAAAAATTTAATTAAAAAGTCTTAATACTCTAATACCAATAAATTGAATATCTAAAACTTACACACTCAGAAAAAAAATTCTTATAGGTAAGAAAATTCGGGCTTAAATTTAAAATTGCGTGTTCTTAATTTTGGCCCAAGAATTGGTCATTTTTGAGTTTTTTGAATGTTCATTCTTGTCAATTTCAAGAACGTTGATTCTTCGTGACAAATTCAAGAAAGGGTCACTCTAATTTTAAGAACTTTTATAAGTTTTCCATTTAAGAATAGGTCATGTTGATTTCAAGAACTTTTATTTAATTACTTAAGAATGTTCTTAATTAATATGTTTTTTTATTTAAGAAATGAAGATAGCCTTCTTATTATATTAAATAAGCACTTGTAAATACAATAATTTTTTTCTAATTTTTATGAATTGTAGAGTGGAATGCTTGAATTGAAGGAATTTTAGAATATAAAGTTATTTCACATACATATTTTTATTAGTAGGTGAAAATTTAACATCACATCACATCCTGTTTAAAAACACATTTTCAGTTTAAGAACCACATTATCATTTGGTAACAGATGTACGTATATGAAATGAAAGTTCGTCGAAGTCATTAGCCTTCTCAATGAATTTTGGCCGCTACACAAATAAATTGTTTTTCTCTCAAGAAATAATTGGTCAAAATCTACATCAATCTAAAAACAAAGAAGCAAAATGCTTACTTTGTACCATGGATATATTATTATAAAAATTTATCAATATAGAGCAGTTTGAATGCTTCAATAATGACCATTCCACTTTATGCAGATTTCCTTTCCAGAAATCCACGCACTTCAGTCACGCTTGTGTTTTTTTTAAATTCTTACAAACAGCTCTAAATCCCATAAACAGTAAAATTTGTTATAAGATAGATAAATAACACTAAATATATAAAAGAAAATCAAAATTATTTCCTTACCTTCGTCGTTACTATTAATTCTGTTATAGAAGCAACTGGTTTGCATGTCTCTTTCGCTTTAACTCTTCTTACTTTTCGTTCCGACGGAAATAAACTAAAAAACAATTTGTTTAATAGCTGTTACATTGAAAAAACTTGTAGAACTTTTACAAAATTCATTCGGTAAGCTAAAATTGTGGGAAAAATTATAATTACAACAAATTTCCTTACATGCAAATTTATCACAAACAAAATCAAAAAATCCCCATAATTTCAGTACCATTTTTAGAAATGGTATTTGAAATTGATCATTTTGTTGATCGACATTTATTATTATTGCATTTAATTAACATTTTCATCTCAGCACATTAAACCACTTGTAATATTTCCCATTTCTTCACAATTAAACATTCACTAATTATGTAAGATACTAGAAATTCACTTTACAATAAAAATACAGAAAATGCACATCGTAATATGTATTTTCTTACTGCAAGCCGAGTTAGGTCTTATTTTTTGGAGGAAAAATTCTAAAGTAATTTATCTATTTCCAGTAAAGCTTTACGGTTCTTCGCCGAAAAATATCGCTCATAAAGCAATTTACAACATTACATGCAACTGCATCCGCACAATACAATATTCCCAGTAAGGTCACCACAAAATAAGAATCCCCATTCTTAAACCAAAACGGTAATTTGCTTGGTTTAATATTATACCTGCACGTTCATCCGTTCTAAGCTCAAGACATGCATTCTTCATAAATTCTTAGGTGGTATTTTTGTGAGTGCAAGACCGGACTGTCTGAGTTTGCTTCAACTTTGTTGGAAATAACTCGAACAAAAGTTCATTACATAACGATTTGAAGTGGTGCAGTTTGAGTTGGTTTATTAAATAATATAGAAAAATCTTGTGACCGTTTAATAAAAGAAAAGCATTGACTTGACGATAATAACAATAAAATAAAACCGTTCGAGCTGTCACATTTAAAAGTAGCTGACGGTGGAGAAGGTAGTTGGCCGACAAACGAATCCGGCGACTAATATCAATTCCAAGAGCGGGATTAAGGCGGCAAGTGATAGATGCGCCATTATTTCCCCGCCGCGTTTGAAAAAACAGCATCAAATTTCCGCCGTTCCGTTTTAATTACCATCAAAGAAAATATCAATGTATAACGGCGCCATCCCTCTTCGGGACGAACGGATTTTTGACGTTCTTATTACAAGATTTGCATACAAGGCAACAGTAAATATGGAAAACACCCGTTTTCATTTACAATTTCGCATTGTTCCTTCACTCCCCGGTTACGGATGAATGCAGAAGTTCGGAATATTAAAATTTAAACGGTCGTTAATAAACGACTGGATTATCTTGAGTTCCGGGGACGTTTTCACGACTCGGTTCAAATGTAGTTTTTCCATTGATTTCGCCAGGCGGTAATTATGCGCAAAAATGCGATCAAAAGATGCGAATGATAATGCTCGCACGAAACTGTGGGGAAGGCATTTAGAAGTTCAGGAAATTCTTATTAGAAGTGCGTGGCGGTTTACATAAAGAATGGGATAGGCAAAAATGATATGCTAATGAGTTCGGCCCCAGTTCGCCGGAGTTTGGCGGTTATTGAACAGTGAAAGGATTAAATTTGTATTTAACAGAGCCCTTTATTGCCAGAATTTTAAATTGCACTTAAAATGCGCTTCTTTGATGTTTCGAGGATTTTTTCTAATTGATAGACAAAAAAATTAGAAACCCATTTGTAACACACCGGAAAAAGATTAGAATATGGCAACCCAACGTGTGGTTAACCCTTCGGTAGGCGCCTGTTATTTTGTTACACGAGTAGGCGCGTGGATTACATATGTAATTCATTTTGATAATTTATTATTGTGGTAACAAAATATTTTGTTATTATTTTTTTTAATACCTTTTATAACGTGTAAAAAAAATTTTGACTTGAAGTAAATTTATAACCGTTTAACATAAATAAAATTAGAACTCTCCAAAATGGCAACGCTATCGTAGCAGCGACGGAAAATATAAATAATAACATACTTACAAAAAATATATGACCACTTTATTTATGAAACAAGATTTCTATAACTATTACAAATAAGTTTTCGTACAAAATTAAAGAACAAAATGCCCCTACCTATAAAAAATAATGGATGAAGTTACAGTAACATTTTAACCTGTATTTTCGACACAACTTTAACGCCATTTAACACCATAACAAAACACATTTTTTATATTTAAGAGCTTGTTTTTCAGATACCGTTTAAGTTTCCGAATATGATTGTGTTGGCAATGTCGATCTGAATGACATTTGTGGTGATTTATTTTTTCTATAATTTTAACTAGATTCACGAATTTTGTTAACGAAATTTCAGCAGTTAGTTCGACGTGCGGAGATAGGTACTTACAACTGCATTTGAATCATATTAGAGCCAATTAATCACGTAAAGAGGGTTCGATTTAATGGGGCCATCGTCGCTCGCATAGATCAATAACGCCGTTTATAGAGTGGAACGTTTTATTTGTGAATAACTTGTTTAGTAACAAAAAGGTCTGGGGGAATGTCGACCGGGGAGATAAGAGGTCGATACATTACAATTTGCTGCAAGGAAAATATCGGTCTATCCGTTTGAGGAAAATTTCCCAGAATTCCAAAAAGCCGGGACGAACTGATCGCAGTGTCATGTACAATTCAGAAATACCTGCCATTGCAGTCTTCTCGACAATTTCAGTAATATGGCCATTTACAAGAGGGCGAAATAAGATTGTCCGGAGTTGTGCACGATTCGCTTTATTCTTAGTCTGCAGAATTAGAGTTCATGGTTGCCGAGATCGATGAATTTTAAAATCTTTAACGGCTGACATTTCGGTCGGGATTGTATCACTTTCGGATATCTTTTCTGAAATGTCACGAAAGAGGTCGGGCGCCCCGCAGGGGAGCCGTTTTGAATACGAGTAATTTTTGTTTAATCGACCCAGTTCCTCGGGGATGCGCAGAAATTAATTTATCGCTTAACAAACGGTGGCTTGTTCCTCACGAACTGCACAAATAAAGACAAAAAATTAATTAATAAAACGAAACGAATTTCACTGAAACATTAATCCAGTTGCGGGACAAGCTGTATTATTAACTCACACTAAATAATCCAACGATGAAAGAAACTTAGTTACATTAATTTAAATTATTTACAAATTACGGTTGTATGAATTGGGTATTTCAGAAAACTTGCCGACTGAATTTTTTTATTTCCTCTTCTCGTTTACGGTTCGAAGCTTGCGAAAACGTTGTTTCCATCGATCTGCAAATATTTTCTTTTCGGAACGCAACCGATCACGTTTTTATTTTTCCGCGATTCAAGGCCGTTTTATCTCCCAGCTTTCAGACAAAAGTTGGTACTTTGTGGCTTTGTTTCGAAGATTTAAATAAAACGTCAATGAAAGTTTGCATAAATGAATTAAAATTAAAAAAATGTTTTCAACAAACTTCAAACTTAAGCGCCTTGAGTCATAGAAATGTAATTTTCAAATTTGTATTAAGATTACTGTTCAGGATTACACTTGAGATATTTTCAGCTCCAAGCGAATCTCTTTAAGATATGCATATGAGAAGTGGGAGCGAAATTTTTAGAGTTACGACAGATTCGTAATTTCAGAGCAACTTAAATTAGATGTGGGAAAGGTATCACAATTCCAAACCACGTGATTAGTTTATTTGTTTCTGAAATATTTCAAATTTGTTGTTCCTATTAAAACTTGATGAAGGCTCTGCAATTATAAGGGTATTCATAAATAATGTGTTTTCCTAGCCATACATTCTAATATTTACAAATTGATTACACCGATACAGCACGAAATTATTTAATATAAAATAATCAGATTTAATATACAGAGGCCTTCAATTTAAAAACTTGTTCCAAAGTCAGAATAATTAACACACATTGCAATTTTTCATTAAATTGCATAATAAACTTGCCACATCTTCCAAATGTATTTCAGAAAAGGTCAATTGTAATTCAGAAATCTTTGTAACTATTTATAAAATTCTGAATTACAAATGCCTTCTGAATTACAATATTAACTTTTCCTGAAATACAATTAACTAATCTAAATTACAGTTGATGGCTTCTGAATCACAATTAATGCTTTCTGAATGACAATTATGCTTTCTGAATTACAATTAATGCTTTCTGAATTACAATTAATGCTTTCTGAATTACAATTAATGCTTTCTGAATTACAATTTTGCTTTCTGACTTACAATTGATGTTTTTTGAATCATAATTAATGTCTTCTGAATTACAATATGCCTCTTAAATTACAATTAATGCTTTCTGAATCACAGTTAATTCTTTGTGAATTACATTATGCTTTGTGAATGACAATTGATGGTTTCTGAATCAAAATTAATGCTTTTTGAATTACAATTGATATTTTCTGAGACAATTGAGCAATCTGAATTACAATTGATGCCTAAATCATAATGAATGCTTTCTGAATTACAATATCATTCCTGAATTACAATTGATGCCTTCTGAGACAATTGATTAATCTCAATTGTAATCGATGCTGTCGAAATTACAATTGATGCTTCTGAAACATAATTGGCTAATCTGAATTTCAATTGTTGCGTTCCTAATAAATCAATGCTTTCTGAATTACAATCAACGCTTTCTAAAATACAACATTGGATGATTTGAATTACAAATGTTACTCTTCGTAACACAATAGGAAAAGTGGGCTGTCACTTAATATTTTTTAAATGTTTCTAAATGTGAATTCTTCTAATTATTATCAATTCATTTAGTGAGAGACAGATGTGTTTAATTAACAATATTCGAAATGAGATTTAAAATTAAGCTTTGATTTTGATCTCCCAGAATCACATCCAAACATCCACCATTTACGTTCCGGCGTTATAATTGTGTTTTCACCTTGGACAGTTACTACACAATGTCGTGCCAACTCGATATAAATCCGAATTGAAGAGTCTTTACACACATAAAGTATTGACTTAATACACAATGATGTATTCAATATTTTGTCCAAAAATAGCAACGGCAGAAGCATAAAGGTTGTTACATTTGACAGTTGGAGGTTTACCGACCAGCTGGCCCTATTTCTCGATGATCGATTGATTTACCGTTTTCAATAGGGCTGTTGCGGTACAGAAAAACGTCACGAGCATTAACGTCATAATAATAAAGTCCCCGGCGATGATCAACCGATTTTGATTTTATTATTTGATAATAAGCTGTGTATTTTTAGACATCACGTAACCGCTTTTATTTATTTACATACCGTTTACATTGTCTGTCTGTTATTTTTAAAGTGGAATATTTGTTACAATAATAAAGCGTTCCCCCGGGATCGCCGCAGGCATAAAGAAAACTGTTTTTTTTGGATCGCATGCCAAATTGCCCCTGTCGTTTCATTAGGGTCAGTTTGTTCCCCTCGACTCTTATTAGATTACAAGAAAACAAGAAAAAGTAGGTTTTTTCGACACTTCAGCCAGGTAATTTATTTCAAACGCGTTTAAAAGAGTTTAACCTTTCGAAAATCAAAAAAGGGTCGAGTGTTATTTAGTGGACCGTAAGGACGAGTGCTTTTTTTTTGAGAATCTGGAGGCACTTGAACTGCGCACTTGTGTACATAATTTATTGTGTCGTGAGGTGTACTGATTTTAGTCGTTCTTTTCACATTTTTTTTCATTTGTTGAATTATTTTTTCAATTTAATTAAAGTTGTGTAATATGGATTCCTGTTGATAAATACATTTTGGAGGGTTGGTATTTATTAAAATTCATTATTATAAAATAATATTATCTTGTCGTAAGTTAAAAAATCTGATAAATTCAGCCTGAAGCCATTTTTGATCACAAAGGAACCGGCGAATGTGTGGCCTTTTTTCTTTGAAAATTTGCTGGAGGTCGTATGTAACATTTTATTACCGTCCATTGTATTACTAGATTAATATGGGCGGTTTGAGGTAAATTGTAGTTTAACTAACGCGTGACTTTGCTGTTCTTTCAAATCCTTTTGAAGTCGCCCGCTCGTCCCGAGGATGAGAATGCAAACGATTCAAAACAGAAATGTTTATAAACATGACTTCAAAATAAAACGCACACGACTGTCAGTCACAAAGGAAATAATATTGCATTGTGCTCGGTAATCTCACGGCTGTAATCGGCTGCTTACCGTTTAGACTGCACAGGAGATTTTCACTGAAATTTTAAAATTTAAATGTTTAATTGAACTAATTTGACAGACTCTTATTAAAATTGTACATCATTTTCAGGACATTTTTCGAAGTAATAAGGAACTCCTTTGAGATGTTTCTCGACTTTTTATTGGAGGAATGTACTTCAACTTTAATCTGAAATATGGCCTCATTAATTTTTGTCACTCTGATGTAGAAAACTCACGCTATAAAGTGCACCTCTGAACACAGCTCGAATGACCAGTTCCGACACAATACAATTTTTTTTAATACGTTCCGGGTGGGCTTTGTGATTTAAAGAATAAAGGAGCTACAATAGCTATTAGAAAATGGTTTAAAAATTATGTAATCAAAGAATACTTTCAAATTGGAAATTGTGAAAACCCATTTTGGAACCAAACTTACCTTTTTTTTGTTGCAGGTAATAATTCACCCATTGAAAGACATTCCCTTTTAATAATAGAGGTGGCTCTTATTATTCTTGGTAAGTCAAGAGGAAGGCTGCATTGTGATAATAATTATTGTATTAAAAGGCAGGTATTTTTGCGCGCACAATTAATTCTAAATGTTTAGTTTCCCGAGCTTCAAAGTTTGCTAATAAACCATCACTGAAAACATTCATCTCGCGAGACTCGTTTTCAGCGAAACTTATGCAGTTTTCTAAAGCAGCTGCGACCTTTACGCTCATAATGGATATTTAAAGTCGCCACTTTGTCTCTCATATTGATTAACTTCTTTAAAAACTATCAAAACGGAGCGTTTAAAAATTAAGCGCTCGTTACCTTTTTTCCTGGTTCACTTACGCAGTTTTTAGGTACTTTTTGCTTTTTCTGTAATTGAGATTGAGTGAAAAATACCGTGCGGCTTTTAATTTTTGTTTAGTTACATTTTTAGGGAACCTATTTTTGTGTAATGATTATTGCTAGTACAATCTCGTAATCTACACTTAGGCAGACAGTTCGGGCGTTGATAGCATCGAGGCCGTTTTTATCGAATTTCTATTAGGGCGTTTTCTCATTTTTTGTTATAACTCGTAGGAAATTCAAAGATTTTATCGCTGGGCCCGAAGTACCCATTCAAAAAAAAAATGGATTTGTTTAAAATCCGCTCGCAATTTCGCATATCGATGGCCCTTCCGGCGACGCACTTTACCAAATGAAAATTCCGAATTTCATCCGATTAATTAGAAGATAGCAAGCGGATGTTAGTGCGTGGAGGCAGTGATACATTATGTTAAATCTAATTACCCTTTTATGTTTATCCCAAAATTGGGTTAGGAAAGCGAGTCCTTTAGCTTTAGTTTAGCGTTTGAGTAAAGTGCCTATTATGTGCATTATAGACGAGGAAATGCGATAATTTAGTTTATTAAGATATAAGACTGTTATCGGCTTTAGGCAGACATTACAAGTGTTATAATTCGCTTTGTTTGTGTAAAGGAACAGATTGAGTCACAAGTCTCCCCGATTTGATTAAGCTAATCCAAAAATTGGGCGAGTTTAGTTTCAATTCTGATTTAAGTGAAACGGATTTTAGCTCGACATTTAATCCAATTTGCCCCCAAATTAAATCATCTCAACCCGTCGCAATCTGATGATTAATTTGAACAAGTTTTAAAAACAGCAAGTCGTAAATTTTTAAACAAATTTCCAACTAAACCAGCAGATGTGCTGCACAATAAAAATATTTCACCGTGGGATTCGGTGTCCATAACTGCAGTTCATTAATAAAACATTTTTCCAAATAAATGTTCAAAGTTCTTCCGGGTTATTACGTACAACTGCGAGAAATCAATACCGCAGGATAATAAATCGCATCTAATTCTTGCGAAAGTACCTCAAAGTCTCCAATCGTTACAATATATCTTGCACGTTTAAACCATTACCGTGTCAGATGGAATAACATTTCGGGCATTTGGCAATGTCTGGCGGTGCTTTAAAGGCCATCGGTCGGAACGTTGCGTCCGGATATTTGTACAAAAAATATTTATAATTGTATAAAGTTGACCTGCTTTTTCTCATCGGAAAATGAGTGAAGTTGTTAAAAGTGCGCAGAATTTGCATCTCGGTTCTTTATGGCCTATTTGAACTTTTTCCGAATGTTTTATTATCTTTGTTTATGAACAAAAGGTGTTAAAAACGCTGAAAATTATATATTTCATGAAACGTGGTAAAAGAACGCAGTTAAAACTTGTACTTTTCACTTGCTGATGGTATTATCATTGATTGAAATTAATGCCGAAATCAGCGCAATAAACTGGATTCATGAATAATTTCGGTTGTATAAATTAATTTCAAATTAAGAACTGTTTTCGGAATTTTCTCCAATTTGATCAAATTAAACCTATTCATCCATCAAATTTTCAATTTACATTCATCGAAGTTGTATCTGCCAATTTTAATTCCAGCGAATTTAATTTGAAACTTTGCAGGATTTTTTGAGGAAGAGAATTGTGTTTATTTATTTTTAATTCAATTTAAAATGGAACCATTTTCATTATAAAGTTGCGATGTAATGTGAGATAAAACAGGCCACAAACAGCGTTGATAGAGGCATGTCCTAGTGGAAATTACTGTCACTGCTGGACACCACTATCTAACATCATCGGCGTTTCCCTACTTTATTTAGTTCTAAAATCGTAAAATGGGTTACAGTTTGGTCTCTGGAGGATAACAAAAAATTTTGCAGTGAAGTTAAATAATAAAATTGATTAACATTTTCACTGAAAAATGAAAAGCAAGACAGCAAGTCTTACTTCAAATACAAAGTTCGGCGTATAAGGTTTACTTACATTTTATTTTATTTTTATCAACTCCATATTTTATAATTTGGTGACAAATTGTGTGACTTAATATTGTTGGAGTTATTGATGGTATTTTAACAGGTTTCCCCGGAGACTATTCTTGCACGAATAGTCAAAAATAAAGGACAACAAAAACACGGATTAAAAACAGTAAAGTGCAAAAGCGTCGTGCATCAGATTTATGCCGTTAAGGCTGGGGAACCCAACCTCAAAAAATGCGGAGTTTTAAGAAACTCAGTATCGCTTAGAAAGTACTTATCAAGTAAACATAATGTTACCGCATCTAATGATATATTTGTTTTGGTGAAGAAGTGCCTAATTTTCAAAAATTAACCTCCGAAAGTGCAATACTCGCAAAAATGTAGTAGTGAGGGTTTTTTACTGAAATCTTTAGAGTTGCGAAATATTTTGCAATGCAATTTACAACACTTATAGAGAATATATTGCCTTCTAAGAAAATATTTTTTTTATTGCGAGAAAGTTGATAACTTAAGAAGAAAAAAATTGGCAACAATATTTTTTTGAAAATTTAGTGTGCCAGTAAACTCAGTTCAGCTCAAGAAGTAAGTTATATTGTAGAAATTCCTTCGGGGTACTTATACTAAACATATAGTACTATAATATGACATGTTTTTTTTAATGATAACATGGTGAATATCTTTGAAAAAAAATTTAAAAGTTGTGGTACGAAATACAGTATTATTTGATCGCGTTTTTTATTGCTTTCCGAACTCAACATCGTCAACAAATTACATAAAAATGTTCCTTTAGCACCTAAGAAATAGTTTCCGTAAACCAAATTGGATAAATGTCTAAATTTTACATTTTCGGGGAAAAGTTGTTTTCCCATAAGATTTTAGTCAAATATTTCGCCCTTTTACTCACAGATGTCCTGTCAAATCTGTACCTTTTTGATTGACGGCATGGATAGAATAATTTGTATTAAAATGCAAACTTGATATAGTGCAAATTGTTAGGATATAACCATATTCGCACACGTAAGGATATAAAACTCTAAAAAGTTATAAAAATACACACTTGATAATGCGAAATATCCATGTTCGCACGCGTAAGGATATGAAACATTTTCGAGCCTACTAAATTGTACAATATATATTAGTTTCGAATAGCATCGTAGGAAAAATTGTTTGAAGCATCTATTCACAAAAAATTACAAAAAAAAACAGTAAATAATGCAGCAATCGCATTGGCTGATTTTACCGCCGTTATCGCCGCAGACAATAATATAAATAATATCTATCAAATTATGAGCGTATAAAAAAGGGGTTAAAGATTACTCTTTGCATAATTGAAAATATGTTTGCAGCCTGTTACGGGATTAATTATAGCAGGTACATCTATGAAAACACAAAATAGGCAAAGAATTAGCAAAAAATTATAGACTAATTTATTTCCGACTGAGTTTACCGTCGTTATCGCCGCAGACCATAATATAAATAATATTTATCAAGTTACAAGCGTATCAAAAACGCGCAACTCTTTTTTTTGTTCTTTCTCTGTTCAATACTTAAGTTTCAAACCTTATTAGTTAGGATACCTCTTTGGTTGCTTAAACATTTTTTATTTTAAAGGGCAAAATTGGTGCCCCCTGAGCGGAAGAATTGTGCATTACTTAGCAGTTCCCGGACCTTAACATTTTCACTGAAAAATGAAAAGCAAGACAGCAAGTCTTACTTCAAATACAAAGTTCGGCGTATAAGGTTTACTTACATTTTATTTTATTTTTATCAACTCCATATTTTATAATTTGGTGACAAATTGTGTGACTTATGTTGGAGCTATTGATGGCATTTTAACAGGTTTTCCCGAGGACTATTTTTGCACGAATAGTCAAAAATAAAGGACAACAAAAACACGGATTAAAAACAGTAAAGTGCAAAAGCGTCGTGCATCAGATTTATGTTGTTAATGCACTTACATTACATATTCATTATTTTTCTTTATCCGTTAAAACCTTAAAATTCCGTTTCCACATCTGTTTCATGCTTTGGAGCTTAGTTACAAACATTTCTCAACCAACAAATGCGCTGCATTACACAAAGTAAATTGGGGCATCGAAGCATTGTTTATCCGTATTTCATAATTTCGAAAATTGACAAATGGTTTATTTCAAATTTGAGCCAAACAACGTCAACGCGACGTACAAAACACGCAGTAATTTATATCATTTTATGTAGAATCTGTTGAGTATGTGCAATATGTCACAGCGTCGCGCCGCGACAGCAGGTGATAAATGAACGTTTCAATTGTATTCTAAAAAATAATGTCGCTTAATCCGGGTCGTTCCTGTATTAAGCGCATCGATTTTTCCGTCAATTTATTGCGAGGAGCCCGCGAATTAAACGCCACGTTCTCCATCATTTCGGAGTAAATTAGGCGGAAGCTTGTAATTTTTCAGATTTTTTATTCTCGGCAAATACATAATTAAAACGTTGAGAGTTGGGGACTTTTAAAACTTGCGAAATAATTGAGCTAAAAGCCCGTGCTAATTATTTTTTTTGTGCCACGTTTGTCAAGAGTTGTAGCCTCAGGAATTGTCCTTTATAATTTATGAGCAGCGACTCCAGCGTTATTTATTGTAATGGACAAAAGGTGCGCGCGTTCCGCGCGGATCTTCGCCGGCCCTGGCGCGAATCCAACGCCATAAATTACGCCTCGTAAAGTGTGCTTACTATCAGTTGTCAGCCACACCAAAAACAGATACAAGACCATCAAATCGATGTATTGATTGCTACGACAGGACATGGTTATCTTCCCCTCGGAATTTATTTCTTTTGCGGTTTTTCAACACGGATTTAGTTACCAAAATCTCAATTGGTTCCGCCGTTGCAGAAATAAATAACTATTTTCCGTTTGTGTGTTTCTAACTACATTCGCGTTTCCTGCGCACGTCGTTTTTCCCTTTTCGAATCAAGGTTTTTTGTGGGGTTTACACTTACTTAGGCGCCGTTATGTGCGCTAAAGGAAGAGAAAAACGACGCTGTAAATTTTATTTCTGTTTTGTGCCACCGAAGTTATAAATAAGTTAATTTAATTGCCCTTCTCTCGCCACTTCAACTCGATTTATTTTTAGGTCACAATTAATATGCAAATTTGTTTGTATAAAAGGCGAATTTTGCATTTTTACGATTTGTACTCGAATTGGAAAACCCTACAGCTTTTTTAAAAAGCTCATCAAATTGGTCTCAGGTTTATTAACAAACGTGGTGGCGGCTATAAAAATATTGAGACTATCAATTTGACAATATTCCAGTTTTTTCAATATTATTGATAGTGTGACCTAAAATATTGAGGAATTGGCAACATCGAAAATATTTATGAAGACTGAAATGTTTTTGGTATTGGCAATAACTATTGATCGTCTGAAATGTATTATTCTCATTACTTCAATACCTAATCCTTTGGGGTGGATAAACGAACTTTATTCAACAAAATATTACAAAGCTTGTTCTTCCTTAACCCTAGACCGGTCGCATCAAATTGAGCAACGTATCCGGTCGCGTGGTTGACTTTGTCAACCACAACTTTTTATTTGAATTTCTGGCTTTTAATCAAACAACAAACTGTTCATTCAATTTTTTTGTTATATTTAGAGTATTAAAAGATTTTTGGACAAGTTTTGCATCAGAAATATTAAACGCTATCAAGGCATTTATATAGAGTGTCTTCAAAAAACAAGACGAGTCCATAGCTCTCTTATTTATCGGAAAATTTCAGTTATCTATATACCAACCTAACCTAACCAAACTGGGTTTATCTTTTCGTGTTTGTCTTTCGGGGATATTTTAGAATTTTTACACTGTTGAGGTTATGTTGTGATTATTTAACTGTTCTAAATAAACAATTTCACTGTTAGAAAAGAAAAAAAAAGAAAAAAAATCGATTTGCTCTAAGATCGACAGAGATAGAAAACTATTAATCGAGAAAATGGCCCTAGCTCCGTTAATACTGGAGCAACTCAATTGATTCTTGTTCCATCGTTTCCGGCAGAAAAGTTATCCTAGTAAGGAAAAACAAAAAAGGAGAAAAAAGGAGAAAAAAAGGAGAAAAAAGCCAAACCAAAAAAAAACTTTTTTTTCTTTCTTGCTTAGAGCGTCATATAAACATGAAAACTTATGGATTTTTTTGCGAACATGATGGTGCAATTAAAAATCGATATTAAAAATCGATTTGCTCTAAGATTGACAGAGATAGGAATCTTAAACCTAACCTAACCTAACCAAACTGGGTTTATCTTTTCGTGTTTGTCTTTCGGGGATATTTTACAATTTTTACACTGTTGAGGTTATGTTGTGATTATTTACCTGTTCTAAATAAACAATTGCACTGTTAAAAAAGAAAAGAAAAAAAAGAAAAAAGCCAAACCTAGGAAAACACTTTTTTTTCTTTCTTTCTTACAGTGCAATTAAAAATCGATTTGCTCTAAGATTAACAGAGATAGAAAACTAAGTCAACAATGAAAAACTATAAGTCAACGAAATGGCTGTAGCTCCGTTAATACTGGAGCGAATCGAATGATTTTTGTTCCATCGTATTCAGCAGAAACACATATTACCCTAAGGGCATTAAGGCTATACCGTCACAACCATTTTTTTCTAATTGGAATATATGCATTTCTTTACTAATTCTGCTAGCGATTTTTATTCCGAATACAACGATATATCACAAGTATACACTTACATAAGAAAAATTAAAACACCATTTAGTCTTGTGTAAAAAAAATAACACTAGCTTTGGAAACAAATGATGAGCACTAAGTAAGAAGCTATCGAAATGTGTTAAACAATAATGAAATAGAAAAAAAAAATTCTGGGCGCGTGGTTGACTTTTCAACCAGCCTGTTTCTAACTCCTTTTATATTACTATTAACACACTTATTGAGTTTACTGTCTCGGATACAATGCTGACTGGACAGTAAGGAACTAAAGATAAGGTACTGAAGGCGGCAGTACCCCAAGACTTTATCTAATCAAACATTACCGCCTAAATACTCGTATGGTTGACAAAGTCAACCAACGTGACCGGTTTAGGGTTAAAAGCAACTAAACAGCTAAACAAGCTTTCTTTTCACAAGACTGGTAGCTCGAAACTGAATGTATTGTCAATAAATATTCATCGTTTGCATAAAACCTAGTTTGTCAATTTTTTTCGGCGGTATTGACAATATAGTATTGACAACACATATTGATGATCTGAACCCGGCTTTATAGGACCGCGCAATCAACTTAAAATCTGAATATTCGAAACCGTAATTATGTTATAAAGTCCCATTCATATGGAGCTTTGGTATATTTAATATCCATTCACTATTATCCTCGAGAATTCATTAAGTATTTATTATGCACAAGTTTACTTATAGACTCTTTATTTGCATCGAATGAATAAACGATCCTTTTAAGGAATGAATCGCGGATCTCCCATTTATTCGATTGTTAATGTTTCAATCGGAAAAAACTTTTTCCCGGCAAAACTCCCGCTAAGCACGGCACCACTTATCAAACGCGGCTAACTTCTAAACGGGGCCTCATTTCTCCTCAATTTATTTTATGTATCGTCGCCGATGGCGCGCGGCCAAGTTAACGATTTTAATAAAATTTACACGTTCCACAATTAATTTCGTTTTATTAACCGGCAGTGTGTATCAAACAAGTTTTAGTGGTCGTTGGATGCCCTCTTGTTATTTATTGCATGCACTCGCTCTCATTTCGCCGCTCGGCGGATAAATCGACCCATCATAAATGATGTTTGCCGAACCGCGATGGTTTGATGTGGTTTTCTCGGATTTTTTGTATCTCGACGGTCATCAAATTACATTTGTCGTTTAATGGAGTGCTGCCGCGGTCTTTGAACCTCGAGTATTCGCAGAACCTTTTCATGATAATTCCAATAAAATAGTTTCGAGGAAATTAAAGCTTTTATCTTACAGGAACTAAGAAATAGAGTTAAGTAAATACAGGTAATTGCCGATTGGGCGGAGCGAACGTGTAATTAAAATGCAGAACAACAAACTGATAAAAAAAAATTAGAGATAGTCAGTCAACGAGATCGTTCAAATACCAGATGCGAGTGCAATTACAAAGAAAGAATTGTTTGAAATTGAACAGTCTGTGAGACTAATAGAACAAGGAAAAACGAAGCGCTTTGTTTTTATTTATTTTTTCTGCATAGTTTGCAAAAGTGCTTTAGTTCAATGATGATACAGGAGACATGATAACAAATTTTATAACGAGCAACACTACAATTCAAAACTTTCTTAACCTCACTTTTCACTTGTAACTGTCAATTTACTCGTCGAGTAAAATTTACTTCCTAGAAAAATCTCGAATAATTTACTTTGGAGATTTACTAGCCAAATAAAGTTATTTTGTGTTTATAATACTCAAATCTATAACTGTTTTATAAATTGGCAATGACATTTACTGAACAATTTTATAAACTATTTATAAAGAGTTTTTAAATGCCGTGAAACGCAACTAAAGAGCCGTTTTAAAACAATTCAGTTCTTGAAGCTGAAATGCTGTATAACGATGGTCATATGGTTTACATATTGTATAATTGCTATATAAGATTTTTTATAATTTTGCTGTAAGAACATTCTCATCGACGACTCAAACAATAAATTAGTTTCAGGCAACAATATAGAAGCAATAAAACATAACAGTTCTATTAGCTAAGAATTATACAGTTTGGTAACTGAGAAACGAAGTTTGCGTAGGGGAACGGGGGGCACAGTGAAACAAAAAATGTTTTGTTAAAATATTTAAAACTACGAAAATAATCAAAAGGAACTAAATGGCTTTGTAATATTTGAAATTTTTTTTTTAAATTGTTGAAAAAAAGACGTAAATGTTTCACTGTACCCCCATAGTTGGGGTAGAATAAAACAAGTAAGGGGCACACCAAAAGATTTATTAAACAATACAAGTTGTTTTTAATTAAATGAAAAGATTAAGAAGTAATATTAAGCTAATGTAATAAGTATTTATATGAAAAAATAAAAGTATGATAATGAATTGTCTAATAGATTTTATTACAAAATATCTTATTCACCAAAATTTTACTTTTAAGCTTTCAAATAACCAAACTGTAATTAAATTGAGACTGTATTGCTACAGCGCGCTCTAACTACAGTCACTAGTTGGTATTGATACTACTACCTTCTCACAAATAGCAGCACTCTTTAGTATTATTCTATCAAAAGTTTTTTTGGAATGTTTTACTGTGCCCCCAGTTCCCCTACATATGTAAAAGCCACAAAACTGTTCAGCAAGCAACAGCAAATAATTTTAATAACTAAAAACTTTTTAACAAAATTAGTCTTGCGTTCTCAGCTAAATCAGTGTTGTAATTTAACCCAAATTGTTGTTAATAATGTTTTTCTCTCTTATAGAAAACAAGAATTTTATACCGGCTCCATACAATTATGGCTGCATATTAATAGAGACGTTATTAAAATTTTATAATAAAACCTTCTGCGGTTGAAGAGGTAATTCAGTTTATACTTCCTACTTTCGTTTAATAACTATTTATTCAAGTATTTAAAGTTTGAAATATTGCAGGAAACGAGTAGATATTTAATTTGAATTTATTTTAATTTAACTTAACTTTTTAGCTCGTTACAGTTTTTTTGCTTTTAAAATTGATGACAACACAGTGAAATTACAAACGTTGTTTTCTACATTTTCAAATTAAATTAATTTATAAACTGTATTTTCAGCTCGGTGCTAAAAATTACTTAAAAACAACAAATTTTGTAGAAGTTGCATTTTTAATTGCACTTTTTAAGAATCTTTACAAAATTCAATCGAATCGATTCTTTCCCTTCGATGCTTTTTTGTAACTAAAAATCGAATTTCGGTTCGCAAACTGACATTCCTGTAAGAAATTGGCGAGTTTTTCTTGTTAATATCAGACAGAATATCACATCCACATAATTCCTCTCGTCACGTAATAAAAGAGGCGACACACAAGCGCACACAAATACAAAATTTATGAAAGCCCCGCTGATTTATGAAACGAATCGCATTATTTTAATATAACGAGTGCTCGTGTTCTTGTTCAAGATAATGACGAGATTTTTTTAAACAAAAATCCCTTTCATTACACAAAATGTACTTGTTCTGTGTCGGAGCTTCGGGATGGAAATGCACTGTGGTTATTCAAATTAGTCCACATTACGTGGCACAAATCGGATCATTTTAAAGCAGGCGCAATTATAAGTCAATGATAATAATGTCGCAACTAATCGGTTTGTGAAAGCCCATCCCATTAGGCTTCGTTGCGATCATCGTGATTGTGTACTATTTACGATGACTTAAAATTACTTTAAATTGGGTGGGCGAGAAACTTTTCGAGAAGAGCTTTACACGGAAAAAGAGCGCCGTCATTTGAATGTATAAACGGCTACACTTGACTTTCTTTTATTCTCGATTTTTTCCAGGGCCTTCCAAAGTGGCGCACTTCCTCCCTAATTGTTTATTTCAGGGCAATTAATTAAGCGCATTGACAGCCAGTCGTTAAGATCCTCACTCAAACACGTTTCTGCTTTTTAAAACCGTCAACAAAACAACACATTACACATCTGAATAAGCCAGTCACATTGTGACAAATTAGCGCACGTTTCTTGCAATTAAAGTTTCTTTCTCCAGGTCTTCAATAAATTTTTAAAGGCCGCCTGATAGGTTTCCTTTAATTAAACGTTTCGATATGTTTCGGGCTTCTCATATCAATAAATTTTCTGCGATCGATTGTCCCGAGCGAATCTCGACGAAATTTTCTTCGCGTTGTGAGATTAACTGCGAGAAAAATGGATGAATATTATGCGGGAATAATCATCATATGATAAATGATGGAACTTAAGGACGAGGAAAATTGTTTATTGAACATCATCACAGAATTTAAATGCTGAAACGCGAGACATAACTGTGAGACATTGACACATGTTCCGGACATTTTTGGATGGAAACTAACAGTGTCGGAAAATTTAGTTGAGCTAAATTGCTTTGTATTTATTTAAAATTATTAAAGTAAATTTTTTTATTGATCTGACGTTACTAACCGCTCCGTTGGATTGTCTCAGCAGGTTTCGTTCGTACTGTATTTAAATGCCATTTCGATTCTTTTATTTCGCTTGACATGGGTACTTTATGAACCCATGCAGTCGACTGAAAGTTAAATATTAATATGGAAGACTCGATTCGGATCTGCTCCCAAACAGACAACGTTACCGTCGAAATTGTATTCTCTAACGGTAGTCGTTCGGCTGTTTACATTTCCATAAGAGCATTGTCACATCGTTATCACACGAAGTAGCGCGATATGGAACGTACAAAAGAAGAATCCTGATTGTCGTTGTTTCAAGATGTGACGGAACGGTTGAATTAAAATATCACACCAGACAACCTTTTTGTACCACTATTTAGATAACAATTGCCTGAAAGGGCCACTTATGCGTTGATGTTTATTTTTCAATTACGGACGGAACTAATTTTCATGGTTGTTAAATTTTTTTAATTCAAATTTGTAGACTGAAAGTGTGAATACAGCACACAAAATATTTGGTTCGGTCCAAATTATATGTTTCTGGTTATTATCTCATTTTACCAACGTTGGATGAAATTACATAATCGCTGTGGAAGTGGCTGTAATATTACGCAATTACTAATCGTGGAAGCACCGTATTTATGTGAAAATTATTATAAAAAAGTACAGTAAATTGAGTTGTATAAAATATGTGTAACAGATTAAATGGAACTGTTAATTTAATTTTAATTAAATCTTTGTTTTCATTACCAAAATTCTGAGATTAAGGTTTGTGGTCATTTACAAAATGGTTTGGTTACAAAATATTCCTCAAAAAGCGACAAAAGTTTTGTTAAAATCTAATAATACAGATTTTCAGAATTTTAAATTGAAACTGATTCATCTAAAAGGTAATGAAAAAATCAAGTTCCACGAAAATAATTTAGCAAAAATTGTTCTGATCAACCTATCGATTGTAAATGTTTTCACAACTTCACAAACCATCTATAAATAACTCACCAAGCTTTCCTTAAAATCGAAAGGTAGGAATTTCCAAAAATTTAAGTTAAATTTCGCTCTACAAAATTATTATTTTAATAAAGTTTCAATCGTAAAATTAAAATTTTGCACCCAACTTCACAAAACACTCATAAATTGACCAAAGTTTTGTTAAAATCTAAGAATAGAGATCGTCAGAATTTGAAATTGAAAGTGACTCATCTAACAGGCAATAAAAAATTAAGTTCTACGAAAATAATTTAGAAAAAATTGTTCTGTTCAACCTATCGATTGTAAATGTTTTCACAACTTCACAAACCATCTATAAATAACTCACCAAACTTTCGTTAAAATCGAAAGGTAGGAATTTACAAAAATTACAGTTTAATTTCGCTCAACAAAATAATTATTTTAATAAAGTTTCAATCTAGACATCGACTTAAAATTTGGCACCCAACTTCACAAAACACTCATAAATAAGTGACCAAAGTTTTGTTAAAATCTAAGAATAGAGATCGTCGGAATTTAAAATTGAAAGTGACTCATCTAACAGGCAATGAAAAAATTAAGTTCTACGAAAATAATTTAGAAAAAATTGTTCTGATCAACCTTTCGATTGGAAATGTTTTCACAACTTCACAATCCATCTATAAATAACTCACCGAACTTTCGTTAAAATCGAAAGGTAGGAATTAACAAAAATTACAGTTTAATTTCGCTCAACAAAATAATTATTTTAATAAAGTTTTAATCTAGACATCGATTTAAAATTTTGTACCCTACTTCACAAAACACTCATAAATAAGTGACCAAAGTTATGTTAAAATCTAAGAAGAGAGATCGTCAGAATTTGAAATTGAAAGTGACTCATCTAACGGGCAATGAAAAAATCAAGTTCCACGAAAATAATTTAGAAAAAATTGTTCTGATCAACCTATCAATTGGAAATATTTTCACAACTTCACAAACCATCTATAAATAACTGACCAAACTTTTATTAAAATCGAAAGGTAGAAATTTCAAAAAATTAAGGTTAAATTTTGCTCGACAAAATAATTATTTTAATTAAACATCGACTTAAAATTTTGCACCCAACTTCACAAAACACTCATAAATAAGTGACAAAAGTTTGGTTAAAATCTAAGAATACAATTGACTAAACAAACTTCGGTAATCAGTTACCAAATGCAACAAAACAGTTTAGTAAATAGTAACCAAACAGTTCAGCTGCGGCAACGAAAAATTTGGTTAACGGTTTGTAATAAAATTTAACTGAAAGTGGTAACTAAATCACTGTGACATTATCCATTAACACAAGTTGAATGCTGTCAATAAAGTGAATTTTATCTTTGTGTTTCAACTAAATTTGAATGACAATCGAACATTGCGTTCGTCCACTTACTGTAATTCAATTCCTTTGGTTAATTTAATTCGTGGACGTTATTATTCCTCGAAAAAGCCACTCATTGAGTCGATTTCCGTTCGGCTGGAAGAAAATATGCGGACAACATGAAATAAAACTAAATGGAGAGAGGAGCAGAAGCTGCGATGAATACCCTTTGTTTGCACATCAAAGTCAGAATTATTTTTTGTTTCAGAAACAAAAATGTGAACTTGCTCGCAGGCAACAACTCACCGTATTATTCGGCGCGGTTGTAAATTTTATCCAATTGCGTTTCCTTATTAAACTAAAAGTAAATTCTTTCGCCGTATCGCCGCAGTGAAGTATTAAACTTCCAGGCCATAATAGTTTTTCTTCGCACCGTTGAAAGTCGGAGAGATACGAGTTACATACGTTGTTCATTTCGAGCGGCTTTGCTGAAACTGCAATTTTCTTGAGTACTAGTTAAATCCCAGTCGGTTTTCGATAACTCCGCCGGAGCATGACTCTTCCGGGTGCAGCCGGATTACGCGACGACACGGTTTTTTTAAATGAGAAAAACGCGCCCAATTAACCTCGAGAATTTTTTGCAATTTTTTAAGGGAAGTCGAAACCTTTACTTTTGTAAGATAAATGGGCGCCGCTTTAATATTCTGCGAAAAACGTCAAAGAATCGCGTTTCTTTCATGTGTGTTGCCACAAACATGGAAAAACCGAAAAATGTCATTTGTTGGTTGATGTTTTTTCGGAACTTTTTCGAATTAATGAATGGTCTCTTTGAAAATCCGACACCATCGTTAGTGTGTTATTCCTCATTTTGATTTGTTTTGGTTTTAGTCGTTTGATGTTATAAACAGGCGCTCGATTTTTGTCCTCCATTGTGTGACGATAGCATCGGCGAGTTGATTAATTAAATTAAATTAATTAGCGCTGATGGGTATCTTGTGTAACGGGACATGTGAACGTCTAAAATAAGGGAAGAGGAAATTGTGACCGGAAGAGTGAAACTGCGTCCACAACAAATCACCCCAGTGAAGTAGTACCAATTTCATTCGGACAGAAATGAATGTACGTCACTGTTCTATATGGCGACTTTCAAGCTGATCCAGGAATCTATTGTGACGTAAATGACAACGAATTGTGGTTTCACCAATTCTGGTGGAAATCCTGCGGGATAAATTATATTCAGTGTCGTGGAGATTACCCCGTTCGTCAATTAGTTTTTACGAAATATTTTTCATAACTCTGAAAATGGAATTATTAGCTTGTACTTGCAAATATTAGTGCAAAATGTATAATGTATAATGAAACATTCAGTTCATAGAATTTACTTCATTAAATACAGGAATAGCTTTTATTGGAAATAATGGTTAAATGTTGGTATTTGTAAAGTGCATTTTACAAAGTAATGAAGTGCCTTTTTGAACTAACCGATGGTTTTGATTGCATGCAATACTTCTCATGCATTTTATGTTATATATTGCTGCACATTTATTCGCACAAACAGTCCAAATTATCCAGGGAAATAATGTAACAATAATAATCAACCTAAAATGAATAAATAACTCAATAACTTTTCCAATTCCAATTCAGAAGACAACTGACTTTAGATAAGTAAATTCATTATGCTGAATCACAATATTTTTTGAAATACATATTTTTTGAATTACAATTATGGACTTTTTTATATACAATTTACTAATTTGAATTACAATCTACTAATCTGAGTTACAACTGACGTCTTCTGAAATACAATTGATTATTTCTTAATCACAGTTGATGTTTTTTGAAAAACAATTGGCTGTTCCGAATACAACTGACATTTTCTGAAATGCAATAAAACTTATTGGAATTACAATTGACACTTTCTGATACACTATTTACTAATTTGAATTACAATTGACGTTTTTCGAAAAACAATTTACTGTTCCGAAACACAATTACCGTTTTCTGAAATACAATGGACTAATCTCAATTGATATTTTCTGATACACAATTAACTAATCTGAATTACAACTGATGTTCTCTGAAATGTAATTAATGATTCCTGAAGTACAATGAACGTTTTCTGAAAAATAATCGACTGTTTCAAATACAATTGATGTTTTCTGAAATGCAATGGACTAATCTGAATTATAATTGATATTTTCCGATACACAATTTACTAATCTGAATTACAACTGCTGTCCTCTGAAATGTAATTAATGATTTGTGAATTACAATTGACGTTTTCTGGAAAATAATTGATTGTTCCGAATACAGTTGACGTTTTCTGAAATACAATTGACTAATATGAATTACAATTAGCACTTTTTGATATGCAATTTACTAATCTTGAGTGCAATGGATGTCTTCCGAAATACAATTGATACTTTCTGAATTACAATTGACGTTTATTGAAAAATAATTGACTGTTCCGAATACAGTTGATGTTTTCTGAAATACAATTGACTAATATGAATTACAATTGGCACTTTACTAATCTTGAGTGCAATTGATGTCTTCTGAAATATAATTGATATTTTCTGAATTACAATAAATTGATGTTTAATGGAAAATAATTGACTGTTCCGAATATAGTTGATGTGTTCTGAAATACAATTGACTAATATGAATTACAATTAGTACTTTCTGATACGCAATTTACTAATCTGAATTACAACTGATGTCCTCTGAAATGTAATTAATGATTCCTGAAGTACAATTGATGTTTTCTGAAAAATAATTGACTGTTTCAAATACAATTGACGTTTTATGATATACAATTAACCAAACTGAAATACAATTGTAAAAGGTGTGGTGTTTACTCGACAAGATTACTTTGTTTTATTGCTGATGTCACATTTATATTTAAAAATTGAAAAGCCCACGAACGCTGAATTTAAATTTGAATTTTATTAATACGCACACTGCCTGTAAATAATAAAGATGATATCATTTCTAGAAGACAACTTCATGCATCATCCAATGGCTGTAATCAACATTCTTGCAGTACATTGTTCTGATAGAAATTAACTTTTTCGTTTGCAAAACTTCTATTTATAACTAGAATGAAGCAACTCGTTGACACGCACACACACACACACACTTAGTTGAACACATAGCGTCCTTATTTACAGTTACTTATGTCATACGATTCATGAGATCGATGGGAACACATTTCCGTCCCTAAAATAAGGCAACTTTGCATTAAACTAATCAAATCCAATTTGCTACAACGAAATAACTTAACTATCTCGAATCGCACCAAAACTATGCATAATTTTAATTAGTGCAACATTAATCAACTGCAAAGCACTCAGGGCTCAAGATGACCCTAATTAATTTTGGTATTTAGCCCACTCAGTTGTAGAGTTATTAAATTAATTGTTCTGGCCGCACAGCTTTAACAAGGGATTACAGTTTTTCTGTACTGTAATTACGTAAAACGTTCGTTTTGTCAGGCTTTTCCTTCGCCAAAAACTTTTTTTTTGGCACGATTTCGTCTTGTAATTAATCGATGTTTAACATATCGCCCGCATTCCGATGGGCGCGTTAAAAATAGTGTATTCCATGTTTCATTAAATTCAATTTAAAACGGCAGTTAATGATTATTTGTTACTCGCACTTTATTGGTGATATCATCGCTGCGTAACGAGCTGAATAAATTTGATGCTTCCTACTCGACTTTAAAATTTATTGGAAGTCGTCTCGTTCGCACGTTTGGGCAGTCCATCAACCAATACAATTTGGCAATTTTGGCCTAGTATGTTGCGGACAAGGTAATACTTTGCAACTTCACAATATTATTATTTTATAACCTTTAACTTGATTTTGGGGCTTCAAAGTGGTAAGTGATTACATAACTTGCCTGTAACATACAAAGAAAAAATTATTTTAAAATGTGTTTCACAACATATTCGTGGTTTTATCACTTCACAACTGGTTTACTTTGTTACCAGATCAATATTTCTTGTTTCCTCTTTCCAACAGGAATATAAATAGCCGATGAATAACACAAGTTATTTTAAGAGTTATGGAAGAACAGAACGGGTTTTGAAGAAGTTATGGGAGGATTTTTGTCGTTTTTCCGTTGGTCGAATAAGGCAAATGCAATTTTTATAAGTTGCGACTCGAAGCAGCGACTGGAAACATTTAAATTATTTACTAAGTCAGTGTGTTAAACTTTTATTTATTATCGGTTTTATTGACAGGATCAGATATTACAGTTTCAGCTGAAAAAGGCTTGGATATCTTTGAGTTGAGTAAGTTGCAAATTTTTTATTTTTATCAACTTGTGTAAACTTGTGCCAATTTAATACAACTATGAGTTAAAAAAACTTGCTTGGAACATTGTAAAACTGAAGTCATCTGTTATGCAAATTTCAAAATTGCGCAGGTGGTCCGGGATTAAGTGTTGACATTGGAAGTGAATATCGATTATCAGTTCCTAACCAAAGCTGTCTAAATTAAATCTCGCTGATAGTCGAACTTGTTTCGCTCTTAGCAGATTGAACATTGTAATGACGGATGTTTCGAATGAAATGTAAACAAGGCCTTTGAAGTGCTTTCACAAGACTAGTTAAACGACATAGGTATAATTCTGTTTTGTTTGCACTGCTTAGCATATTCGTTCCACATATCAGCACGCATCAAAAAGTACAACGGGCTTCAAAGGTTGACTTGCAAATTGTGCAAGAAATTGAATTAAAAAAAAAGTAAAATTGTTTGATGGTTTTATTGCTACTATTTATACGGTTGCCTTCAGAATGGAGTAATATTTCATCAAAATGTAATTTTCATTTTTGCTTTAATTAAAATTTCAAACTGTAATTTATACTTGATTTAATTAAATTCTCTGCATTGTTTTAAATTCAGTGGTTGATGCAACTACTAACTTTGCATTGTGCATTATGATATGCATTACCAAAAATGATTCACCATGTTTTGATTGTGATTCTAATTTTATTTTTGCAAATTAAAGAATAGATATTCAGAACGTAAAGCCGCCCTTTGATCGCACAAGAGGCGATTTTTATCAAAGGGTTTTTTGTTCCCTTTTATTTGCACTGCAATGTTGTGAATCGAAACCGCCTGAAGTTGAAGCTTTAAATATATTTCACATTGACGCAGTGTTTTTAACTTAAATCTATAGCGCTAAAACCGTTAAATAAATTCTTGATCATTGTTTTTCTTTTATGAAGCTTCCATAAAAGTTATATTATGATATAAAATTTTGTAGGCAGATAAGCAACATTCATCTTCGTAAAGTTTTTCCCGAAAAAAAACTTTCACGATAATTTGTTTCTGTTGTAAAACTTGGCTGTCGACATCGAAAACCGAACCTGATCTTATTCACATCTCTTCCGAATGAAATTCTGAATTATATCAAATAAATTCGGGAAGTTTCAAAACAGTTATTGATTCACCGAAAACATCTCAAACGAAACGGTAAATTTTTCTTTCCGATAATGAACTGAAAACTCACCAAAAGAAGGTTTGTTGAAGGAAATGTTGCAGCTAGAAAAATCCTGGAATAAGTGTAGAAGACAGTTTAGCGAGGATTGATTCCAGATAGACACGTACGTCATCAGTAGGCGTGGCCTAATAGACGCGATAAAAACGTGACGTCATTGGTGACGTATGTGTCTATTTGGAATCATGTTTTTTATAATGTGGTTACTTTTCGGTTAAAATGCAACTTTGAATCAACAATTTGTAAAATTTCGAACATTGCGGCTATTGAAGTTGACTTCCATTCAGCGACGCGATTGTGAAAGCATTAAAAGGCCGATTTGCGTTTTAAATTGACCGTGAAACGAGCTGGTTGTGGCTTGTCGAGTGTCTGTGTAGCGCTTGATGCACTCGAGCCATTGTATTATGCAACGCTTTTTTGTGAACGGAAAAAATTATCACCGCGTAACGTAATAATGAATTCATTCACAAGTGACTATCTGAAAAAAAATCGTTACAATTTTTATCATTGCTTTTGGTGTCTACAATCGGACGGGTTGTCATAAAAAGATGGATGGGGTTAATCGCATTGCCGAGGCCGAAGCCAAAATTAAAAAATTTAAATTCCTCAAACTAAAGATCACGACGTTAGATTACGTTCCGGATAACCGAATTATAAAAAGGACTTTTATTAATTTCGTCATACACTTCGGGGCCGCATCTTTTTATCTCTTTTTTTTAAGAACGTGCGAAATTTTTTAATAAATTCCCACCTTTAATTAAAATCTTAATTTATGTAAATACTCCATTCTATTAGCATCCAAACACAAGCGAAATTTTCAAGGATTCTTGCAGGTGAAACGTATTAAGGCCCTTTTTCTATTTACATCGGCGGGTCAACGTCTTCCCCAAATAGATTTGTTAAGAGGGACGCTTTTAAAAAGCGGTCGGACCACTTCAGTCATCGAAACCGCACGCCATGAATTTAGATTAAGTTTATAAATCTTACCATGGACTTTTGATTTTCATTAGTTGGCGACCTACGGCAAGTTGCGGGAGTTGTGACGTCACTCTAGAGAAGTTGCTTTCGTGCAAAGGGAGGATATTGAATTTTAAGGGCAGGTTATCCAAGGAATGTAGATTGATGTAGTCTATTTTCCAATTCTTCTAGAGAAAATAAGTTTGTATTATATCAAGTATCATTTTTAATTCAGAAAGTGTTAATTGTAATTCAGATTAGTCAATTGTTGATTGTAATTCAGAAAGCCCTTATTGTTCATTGTAATTCAGAAAGCATCACATAATTCAGAAATTGCTTTCCATTTTTGTGCGAATCCAACAAATTTTTTGATCAAAGACGAACTGAAGCAAATCATTGTAAAATCAACACAAATACTTTGATAAGATTTTGTTACTGAATGTTAAAAATTCGTCAAAAATTTAAATATTTTTTCCTGATCTTTATTTTTCGGATATCACTTTTCAGAAGTGTGTTTTACGTTCGGACGAAATTACAAGCCAAAGTACTTGCCAGTTAATTAGTTATGAATTTTTAAACTTATCCTTGCTTGTGAGATCATTTATTATCAAAGTGTCTAACTTTACAAATTCGTCAAAAATTCAAATAATTTTGCCTGATCTTCATTTTTCAGATATCACTTTTCAGAAGTGTGTTTTACGTTCTAACGAAATTACAAGCCAAAGTACTTGCCAGTTAATTAGTTATGAATTTTTAAACTTATCCTTGCTTGTGAGATCATTTATTATCAAAGTGTCTAACTTTACAAATTCGTCAAAAATTCAAATAATTTTGCCCGATCTTCATTTTTCGGATATCACTTTTCAGAAGTGTGTTTTACGTTCTGACGAAATTACAAGCCAAAGTATTTGTCAGTTAATTAGTTATGAATTTTTAAACTTATCCTTGCTTGTGAGATCATTTATTATCAAAGTGACTAATTTTAAAAATTCGTCAAAAATTCAAATAATTTTTCCTGATCTTCATTTTTCGGATATCACTTTTCAGAAGTGTGTTTTACGTTCTGACGAAACTACAAGCCAAAGTACTTGTCAGTTAATTAGTTATGAATTTTTAAACTTATCCTTGCTTGAGAGATCATTTATTATCAAAGTGACTAACTTTAAAAATTCGTCAAAAATTCAAATAATTTTTCCTGATCTTCATTTTTCGGATATCACTGTGTTTTACGTTCTGACGAAATTATAAGCCAAAGTACTTGTCAGTTAATTAGTTATGAATTTTTAAACTTATCCTTGCTTGTGAGATCATTTATTATGAAAATGACTAACTTTAAAAATTCGTCAAAAATTCAGGGCTAGATTCTATATTACTTACAACAAAAGTTGTCGTACTTTGAAAATCGCGCGTTGCAAAAAGGTGGGCCAGTTAACCAAACCGACTTTATATCATTTACAATTCAATAAATGCGTTGAAAAGTTTATTTTCTGGTTAGAACTTTAGGATGCAGGAAATTGAAATCGCGGAAATGTTTCTGTAAATGAGATTCTTCTTGAATGGGGTCAGTGGGTGAAACCAAAAGATTAGATCCGTCAAATTGGATGAAACGCTGCAAACGCCAAAGAGCCCAATTTTAGTAATTCGCCTCGGGCAGCGGAATTCCTGGCCGCGACACTGGAGATGAATACCTAATATATGATACAGGTGGAGCAAAGTGCGGAAACGCGGCTGCATCCGAGTAAATATTGATTCTGGGAAATACTCTTTTCAGAAAAAGTTAATATTTTGCATTTTTGCATGATTTATTAATTAAGTTACGGGTAGATTCTACCGTGCAGGGTTTCTAATTTCATAAATTAATTCCGTGGTTGGGAAGCAACATAATTGCAAGAAAATATCATATTTACTACAACGTTTTGTGCACTTTCAGCTGAAAAAATTGAAACTGATTTACGGAAACGATAACGTTAAGAATGGATTTATAAGAAATGCTCAGAATTTTGATTAATATTAATATTAATAAGCATTTTTGTCATAGAAAACTTTACGGTAGGATAAACCCTTAACACAGAGTTATCGCAATGGCAACGACAACGGTAACGCTAACGCTAACAATAAGCTCAAATTGAGGTAATTGTTAGCGGCAACGTTAGAAATAAGGATTTAATTAATTCTTTTATTCAACTTTGAATGTAACAGTTACTACCAAAGTGGGAAGTTTGTCCATTGTAACAGCTTCAAGTTTGTATCTGCACGAAAATAATAATTCAGCCGTGATATAATGGGGCAATGCATTAATATGTGATAGGACTGAACGGCGTTGAACCGGATATTTATTGTTTCCTGGTTCTAGCTACGTACCGCTGAATACAAATTGTAACAGCCACGTTAAAGGGAACGTGTTTTCTCTTTCACCTTTTTAGAACGTTAATTAATGTTTGCTGACATATCACTGCGCCGAATTCACAAATACCCAACCACTCCAAAACAAGGGAAAAAATATTTCAGGGTATTTTTTGGTGAAAATTTAAACTGTAAACTACATGAGTGGGTTTAATGGCTTCGTTTCGACATTGATTTTCAACCAGTAACAACAGGTTAAATTAAAAATGTTCACTTTCAGAAAGCGTGTATTTATAAATGTAAAACGGGATGCAGGATTAGAAGTGCACATTTATTTTCATACCCGGCGCTAAATAAGAATTTACGACGCGATATTACATACACGTACATTTTAAGGTATGTAAACAAGATAAACGTATGTTAACGTACTGAACGTCAATAAAAATTTTGTGCGCTGCTTAACGTGAATATACCTCCACCGCATTTTACATCTTCACCCCAAAGTGCCTGCGTAAGCTTATACATATTCTTTTGGCGCTCATCTCATATCATGTTCATGCGATTTTTTACAAGAAAATAAAAATAACATTTTTAGCGCCTCACAAGCTTCAAACTTATGAAATATTCAATGATAAAGCGGGGGAGCGATTTATTTTCAAATTGTTGGGACCGTGCAATACGTCATCGGTCATCGGTCTTAACGTAAACGAACCCTACATTTGTGATTTTAATTAAAATGAAATTATTCATAATATTCGTTAGCATGTCGTTTATTTTTTTGGTGCCAAAAAGGAACATTTGCTTGAAAGAAATAATACAAAAATTGGTATAAAATAGTGAAGGGTTATATGATACAATTGGGTCGAGCTGGGCAGATATAATTGTACGGAATGTTGTAAATTGCTTTATGACCTTCTGCAAGGGACTGTTTAGTCACAATAGATAAATTACTTTAGAATTTCTTACAAATTTAGTTGAAAAACTTTATACCAAACTCGGCTTGCAGTAAGAAAATACATATTCCGCTGTGCATTTTCTGTATTTTTATTGTAAAGTGAATTTTTAGTAACTTACATAATTAGTGAGTGTTTAATTGTGAAGAAATGGGAAATACTACAAGTGGTTTAATGTGCCGAGATGAAGATGTTAATTCAATGCAATATTAATAAATGTCGATCAACAAAATGATCAGCTTCAAAGACCATTTATAAAAATGGTACTGAAATTATGGGAATTTTCTGATTCTGTGTGTGATAAATTCGCATGTAAGTAAATTTGTTGTGGTTATAATTTTTCCCACACTTTTAGCTTACCGAATGAATTTTGTAAAAGTTCTACAAATTTTTTCACTGTAACAGCTATTAAACAAATTGTTTGTTAGTTTATTTTCGTCGGAACGAAAAGTAAGAAGAGATAAAACGAAAGGGACATACAAAGAAGTTGCTTCTATAACAGAATTAATAGTAACGACGATGGTAAAAAAATAATTGTGATTTTCTTTTATACATTTAGTGTTATTTATCTATCTTATAACGAATTTTACTTTTTAGCGGATGTAAAACTCTTTATAAGAATTCCACAAAACACAAGCGTGACTGAAGTACGCGAATTTGCGGAAATGAAATCTGCATAAAGTGGAATGGTCATTATTGAAGCATTCAAACTGGTAAATTGGTAAATTTCTATAATAATATATCCATGTAAACAATGTAAACATTTTGTTTCTTTGTTTTTAGATTGATGTAGATTTTGGCCAATTATTTCTTGCGAGAAAAACAATTTATTTGTGTGGCGGCCAAAATTCATTGAGAAGGCTAATGACTTCGACGTACTTCCATTTCATATACGTACATTTGTTACCAAATGATAATGTGGTTCTTAAACTGAAAATGTATTTTTAAACAGGATGTGATGTGATGTTAAATTTTCACCTACTAATAAAAATATGTATGTGAAATAACTTTATATTCTAAAATTCATTCAATTCAAGCATTCATAAAAATTAGAAAAAATTATTGTATTTACAAGTGCTTATTTAATATAATAAGGTCATCTTCATTTCTTAAATAAGAAAACACATTCATTAAGAATTACCAATTCTTAGGCCAAAATTGAGAATGCGCAATTTTAAATTTAAGCTCGAATTTTCTTACCTATAAGAATTTTTTTTCTGAGTTCAGATTCGTCGCCGATCGGACAAGGTTTAACTTTAATATTTTCTCCCGAAAATTGTATCTGAAATAAATTTAATTTTTAACATTTTTTTTCAGGTTAGTACGGGAGATCGCCACTTTAATTCAAGCCCATCAAGGAGTAAGTTAATTTGAAATAAATTCGACTAAAAACCAAATTCCAACTGAAATTCGTGATGACGTCACTAGTGTGTAAGCATTAAGCGATATTTATGACCGCTGCCACTCGCGATTATGCGAACACCCTTAAGGGTATCCAGGGAACGACAAAGAACACCTTTGTGAGGCAAGAGTTAACTAAAACAGACAGTACAAAATAAACACCTGAACATATTTTCAGGGCACTGCATAGCTTCTGCCGTGAGAAGTGGAATAAATATTAACACGCCCCACTTGGCTTTTACCATATTTATCCAACTAACACGGAAAAACTTTTTCACGCCAATTTGCAGCGAAGTTGAAGTAATTAAATTTTTCGCTCGGCCATCACATCTGAACATGTGTGTTTTGGCGGACGATTTAATCAAACTTTCGCCCGCTAATGAGCTGCTTTATTATTTCGCCACAATGAAGATAATTTCAGATGAGTTACGACACCTGCAGAGCGCGAACTTTTAATATTTCCGTTGGCTGCATATAAAACCTGGTTAGTTGCCGCAGTGCAAGCTTTCGACTAAGTTTGGCGAGAGCTTAATTCTGATCTCGCGCCCTTTATTGCGCTCGAGCTCCACTGCTAAGTCGTTATGTCATTGTTGTGTCTGTGTCACAAAGTCTTGCAAGTCGCGGCCAGTTTAACAAATGCGATCTCGCTTGAGAATAACTAGAAACGATGCAGCGCGCATCAACTGCCGCTTCTTGTTCTGTCGCGCAGTAAGAGCTTTAGTGTCCATTGAATATTTAAACGGTCATTTTATGGACGGCGGTCACAATAATAAAATATTGAAGCTGGAAATGGATTTTCGTGGTTCATTTCACTGCAACACATTACCCTAAAAGGAACTTTGACTTGTAAATTTTCACATTGTAAATTAATAACCGAACTTTTCCTACCTGTCATATCATTTTTTTTCTTCCTTGACAAGGCTTGAACTTTTGTTCGTCTTCGACCAAACTTTGTTTTTGTTCCTACTATCCAATTTCGCGTGTCAGGGTTGATGCAAACTAACTTTTTGCAGTAGGCCAAGCAATAAAACATATTTATTTTCCACTTGTGTATAATTGATTGTTTTCGTCTGTGATACGCGCTATATAAACGTGTTCATTACGCCTTAGGGCCATAATAAGCGGGCATAATGATAACGCCCGCAAATTTGTACTACCAATAACAAGTTTGTTTGAAATTTTGTGAATTGTCATAGTTACAAAACAAAGTACATATGCACAGCAGCCTTGTTTGGTTCATATGAACTTTTTTCAGGCTTTTTATCAATTAATATTCATATTTCAAGTGGAAAATAAAACGTTATATGAACCACGGGCATAAAGGATGTTTATAAATCTCGGGCAAATTACAAAACATCGGGCCGGAGGCCCTCGGTTTTGTAAACTATTGCCCTCGAATATAAACACCTTCATTATGCCCTTGATACATAAAATACTATTTCAGTCGAGTAGTGGGGGAAAACCTGCCGCTGAGGGGAAGTTTTTTATATAGGAATAGAATCGGGCCGTTTTTACTCATATTCACGACCGTTTTTCACCTATTTCGCTGCATTTTATGGAAAATCGAAAATGAACGTTTTGTTGCTGTGTACGTCTAGTTTCCAATCCTGTTTTTAAAATTTAAATCGGACAACCACAGGAGCAAGCATCCCTCCGCGAAAATATCGCAGAAAAAAATTGAAATGGTGATTGTTCAATAACCGTTAGTCCGACAGAATCGGGGTTTTGCACACATAAAACACATATAAATAGCTATCTGTGTGCAAAGTTTCAGTTCTTAAAATTAAACAATGTGGGAATTGTGATTTTTTTAAGAAAACACTGAAATTTTCGGCTTTTCAGGGTTTTCTCCGGTTCTAATTATTCCATCGGGACATTCGACCTCTCATTTTCTTCGTAATTTAATTCTCTACAATTCGTCTATTGATTGATTGCTTCATTAGTTTCCATTTTACAAGCAAGAAACTAAAAAAAAAACGATTTTTTCTTGTAAATTGTTGATAACAAATTAAAAATTATGGTCCTCGAGTGGGAAATTATGCAGAATTCATCTACTAACTGTCCTTTATGTAATCGCACAGTCGGTTTCCGGGTAGTATTTATGGCAAATTATGACATTTATTTTGCTCTGTTGTTTGGCCTAAATTTTGACTTGTAAATTTCCACATTGTAAATTAAGGTGGGTTTCGTAGGTCTAGAAGTGAGGTTAGAATGAATGAATTTTCAATCCAAGTTAATTTAAAATGTACAGTGCAGATAAGCTTCAAAAGGTAGAAATCGCAAACCACTGGCATGAAGGTATGATGACATATACTTTTCATAATTTATTATGTTATATTAAAATATTTTCAAGCGATTTTGCTCATTACCAAAATTTCTCAAGTATGTCTCGTCATTCGGTATTAAGTATGCTACAGTGTAACACTGAGTAAATGTTTCTAAAATTGTAATATTTAAATTAACTTCGATTGAAAATTCAATAATTCTAACCTCACTTCTAGACCTACGAAACCCACCTTAATAACCGAACTTTTCCTACCTGTCATATCATTTTTTTTTCTTCCTTGACAAGGCTTGAACTTTTGTTAGTCTTCAACCAAACTTTGTTTTTGTTCATACTATCCAATTTCGCGTGTCAGGGTTGATGCAAACTAACTTTTTGCAGTCTCACTAACAGCAATCGTTTCATAAACGCTCACCAAGTTGTTAAAATGCAAAAAGGTGCGATTAGTTTTGACCTAAGCTCAACGAAATATGCAAATTAATTTACTAACACAATAAATAATTCGTTATTATTGCTAACCCCGGTTTATTGTGTAGGGGCGTTCGGAAGGGTTGTCATTTAATCCGGGTCTGGAACCCATTTAATTTAATAATAAAAAAGCGTCTCACGAGATTTAAGTTATTCGTGTCGTTATATTTTTTCGTCATTATCCTTCACGAGGGCGCAGTTACCTCGATTCGAAAAATTTAATCAATCATTTTGTTTTCAATATGGCAGTTTCGTTATACAATGCTGCAGATAAAAGTTTTCCAATTTGCGCTATCATCGTTCTCTCGGTGACACGTTTTCAAATTGCAATATTTTGTAGTTCTGCTGAAAAATCACTTCAGCGAAAGTGCGGTTATAATTATCGAATTTCCAGTTTGAGACAACTTCCCATAACTCGCCCCGAACCTACGAGTAAAACGAAAAGTATCCCAACAAGTTTACTTCAGTTCGAAAGCCTGATTAAGTTAGTGGAAAATAAATTAGTCCACTTGTGGTTTTTAACGTCTATTTCAACTTTGACCCACTGAAACATTTCTGTAACCTCGTGATTGCAGTTAATTGAACTAAATTTAATTTTGGATGGTTGTTTCTCTTTGAGATTTTGTTTTACTTACATCCGTCTGTCTGTCTTAAATAAATTGTCAATATTTTAGTTCTTTTCAAATTGTTTATTGTGATAAATAAACTATCACCGAAATTATTTCAAAACATACTTTTTTTAACACTTCAGTGGCAATTTGGACCCAATGAAATGAGGAACAATGTTCTGAACCCTAGTTCTTACATTCTTACATGCTTTTACCAAGTAATTTTGCCTTTAATGGCACCAAAAGGATTATTTCAGGCTATATCTACAGCTTCTTCATCTGAAAATTCCTCTTTAGTGCCTTTCTGCGACCCCTGAATTCGTAACTCATCCGTTTCTCTTTCCTCCTCATCCTATGATACTAATATACAGTGTGTGGCGAAAGGAACGCAACAATTTGATAAACCTTCCAGTTTTGAACAAAATCCAAAAACAATTTGAGAAAACATTTTTATATACAGGGCGTTTCTTATCAAAATTATGACGTCATCATTTTTTTCAACTGACAAGAAGCCGCCTGTATATAAAAGAAGGTTATCATTTTTCTTGAATTACAGGAGCAGTTTTAATTAACCATTAAGTAATTCAAAATTAATCAAAATTCGTTACGAAAGCTTGCATGTTCCTACACCTTAGAATATTGGAAAACAACGTAAACGAAGTTTGGTAACTAGCATTTGTAATTTAATTATTAACAGAATAGCTGCAACTTGGAACACGCACAAACTCATTAACAAATTGCTAATTAAAATTTCACGTCGGTGTCTCATTCAGTTATAATTGTTCATAATTAATTTTTTAAAACTAGTCAATCAAAATCGTTATTAATTTACTTGATGTTCTCAAAGCTGTCCCAACATTTGAAGCACAACAAGTTTCCGTTAGTCAGATATGTTGTGTTTGATGCGATACTCCGGGGATGAAAGTCCAAAGTTAAAATATAAGCTTTTCGACGTTCCATATTTTAACATGTAGTTCGGATAATACACATATTTCACCATTACGACATGTTACATTACCTGTCGATATGATTTACTTTAAAACTTGCATTTGATTTATATGTCGCGTCACAGATATCCGACTGTAAAACGATTTATCTGCAGATACGTAAAATATGTTTCGCTGCGTTCGCTGATATGTGTGACACTGTGAAAATCCTTCCAATTTTTTCATTGCGGATATTTATTTTTAAAATTCCAAACCTATAAAAGTTGCCAATTTAGTAAACTATGAACGGGTTTTTCATAGCGAAGTTTTAATGACCAGCTGCATGCGTGACATAGTCAATTTTAATTATTCACAATTAACAGACTAATTTAATAATTCTTGTTTGTTTCTAAACTCGACAAGAGTTTCAAAAAAACCTCGTTTAGAAATAATAATCAGAATTCAAGACAACAAGTGTTTCATATAAATAACAGATTGTTGAATCGCATCGAGCAAACATTCCAACTTGCAAGGGTGCATTTGTAATTAATCATAAGTTAACTTTTGACAAGCTGCGGCAAGGTTAACCCTAGATAAACATTTACAGTGGCTCGACTCCATTTCTCTACGACCTTAATTTGACCAAAAACATGGGATTTTTTATTTGCTTGGCGTCGCATAGAATAAATAACCAAGTAATATTTTTAAATCGAAACGAATAAGAGTGCGCACTTAATTTTTCATTTATTGTTATTTGTTTTTAAATGAATTTATTGAAACGTGCAAAAACTAGTAAACTTAAATAAGGATAAAAAGGATGCAAGTTTTTAAGTTACGAAAAAAATCGTGAGGAAATAGTTTTAGATAATAGAAACGTCTACAATTTTGATTCCAATCATTTTTTCCGTATCTCAAACCGTTTTTCAGTTATGAATTTTTCAACATTTGGAAATTGTACGAATCGCCAAAGTGGTATTTACTATTTTTGAGAGGGTCAAAAGAACCTTATTTTTTAAGTTACGAAAAAATTCGCGAGGAAATAGTTTTATATAAGAAAAAGATTTACAATTTTGATTTCAATCAATTTTTCCGTATCTTAAACCGTTTTTCAGGTATGAATTTTTCAACATTTGGAAATTGTACGAATCGCTAAAGTAGCATTTCCTTTTTTGAGAGGGTCAAAAGAACCTTACTTTTTGAGTTACGAAAAAATTTATGTAAAGAAGTTGTAGATACTGGAAAACACTACAACTTTCGTTCGCATCATTTTACCACAATTCAAACTATTGTTAAGTTATTAATTTAACAATAATAGAGCAGCCACCGATAACGACGAAATCAACCAAAAATTTAGTTCATCAGTAGCGTTATCGTTGACAATAATTGTTTAATAGATTAATTATAAGGTTCGGACACTTAAGTAATATTTAAATATTTAAATTAAACAAACCAATTAAAGAAAAACAATAAATTATTACAGAAATTGCTAGGGTTATTTTAAAAAATATCAATGCGTACTCTTAGAAACATTGGGTCCCAAAGAGTGCGCGCATGTTTTATTAGCCACAAATTTCTTTGGGTAAATACCCAAAAAACAACGGCGGGACATTGTTAAACAAACAAAACATTATTTTAACTACATTTTTAGGCGAATGCTAAAAATATACAAATCTAAGCGGGTTGCGTACTCTTAGGGACTGCGTACTCTTAGGTGTCATTACTCTTACACAAAATTAAACAATTCTGTATATTTTCAAACATTTTTATGAACAAACAATATTATGGAAGGAATTCGTGTGTGTCACATTTGATTTTCATGAAAGGAAAATTTTACCACAACTGAGAAAATTTGTTTCTTGATCAAATCTTCAGGGAAAACGTGCCGGATGACTAGAAGTCTTCCCAAGTCGCTTCCCACCGATCCATTTCCTTTAACAACAAAATTAACAATATTAAAACAATTTATTTACTCAGAGTTTTCCGAATTAAGCGTCTGAGGTACAAGCGCTAACTTTCTGCACAATCTTTTTTCCTCTTTGTTACAATTGAAGAAGTTTGAAGTTTGGGACGAGATGAAAAACTGAAACTCGTTTAACTACCAGCACTTCTAATCTCGTTTACAATCAGTTTCAAATACTTTCGACATTTTCGCTAGTTACAGTTTTCTCGGAACGCAATAATCCGTGATTTTTCCATTTTAATTGCGCAGCACAAAGGACGTCTCGTTATTTGAGCTCTCAAAGTTCGAACCGAAAAAAATAATTCCAGTCTGGAAAATTACTCGACTTCTGACTTTAAATTCGGCTCGTAACGAAAATGAGTTTCGCAACTCGTACGGCTCTTACCCCCGGAAAAAAGGCTCCGGGATCGTTTGGAGAATATTTTCGTAATCGGCGGAGGAGGCGATTTTATCCGGTTATTTACATCGTCACGCGAAATAATCACACCTCATTAAAAGTGTATTATGCTTTAAACAAAAGTTGTAACGGCGCCTATAAATTACTAAATTCTGCGTTCAGCACTGGCCGCCACATTAAATAATTACCAACTTTACTCATTAGTATGCGATCTTGTAAATTTAATGAAATTGCATTTCAGCAAGATTAAAACTAAGTAGATGAGGTGCTTAGGACTTAATAGATTCCATAAAGTATCTCGCGAGAAACGTCCGATCGCGTCGATTTCTTAACGCTGCAGCTCGGAATTAAAATGCACCTGCTCGGAAAGCGCGCAAATGGGACAAATTGGGTCGAAACCGATTTATATCCGGCTTGATTTGTTGACGTGGAAGTTCCTGCACGAAAGCTGCAACTTATTTTGTCCCCAGAAAAAAATTCTTATAGGTAAGAAAATTCGGACATTAAGGCTGGGGAACCCAACCTCAAAAAATGCAGAGTTTTAAGAAACTAGGATACCTCTTTGGTTGCCTAAACATTTTTTATTTTAAGGGACAAAATTGGTGCCCCCTGAGCGGAAAAATTGTGCATTACTTAGCAGTTCCCGGGCCTTAATTTAAAATTAATTTTGGCCCAAGAATTGGTCATTCTTGAGTTTTCAGAATGTTCATTCTTCTTGTCAAATTTAAGAATTGGTCGTTCCTAATGGCATTCAATTAACATCTTCATCTCGGCACATTAATCCACTTGTAATATTTCCCTAAACATTCACTAATTATGCAAAGTACTAAAAATTTACTTTACAAAAAAATACAGAAAAGGGACAGTGTAATATGTATTTTGTTATTTCAAGTCGAGTTAGGTATCAACAATACTTCCCACTGTCGCCACAAAATAAGAATCCGCATGCTTAAACCAAAACGTTAATTTGCTTGATTTAATAAATTCTTAGGTGGTATTTTTTGAGTGTATGATGTACTCTCAACTTATGTATGTAAACGAATGGTTAATATTAAATTGTTGTTCCGATTTTGGGAGCATTGGAATCGCAATTCCAGTGTTATTGATGTTTGTATTATGTAATCTTGGCAACCGATATGGTTCTACTTCATTGCGCGTTATTTATGTTCCTCCAAAATCAAATGCTTGCGCCGGATCGGTTTACAATTAATCATTTCAGTGCCTAACTTTTAAACTGAAAAGTTCTGAATACAACTAACGCAAATCTGTGTTCGATCAATTTTTAAATAATAAATGAAGTAGGTTGACAATGCTGTTGTAGTAAATACAGGTCAGGTTCTTTTTATATTCACAAACGCGTGTCACACCATCGTTTTTATTATTACCGACCTATTACTTTAAAGGTGTGAGAAATTGGGCGATTTTGTTGCGCTGCAATATGAAAATTTTTTGTGTTCCTTTTTAATAAAATTGCTTTGGTTGAATTATCGCTTTATTGCTTTTCGCTCCGAACATAAACCATCCTCACGTTGGGCGAAAAACGCGGCGAATTTATTCGATTTTTATCCGAAATTAAATTTCTTTTATTAAATCGGTTTTTTGTTTGTTTATTAAATTTAAAATTTAAAAATGCATTTAGATCGGTGTCGACGGCAGGCGGTTTTATTTTTACTTTGTAGACGAGTTTTTGCATAGAATGCTTTGCGAGGTGAACCGGAAGAATCCGGGTAAAAGAACGTCTTAGCGCATTTCGGTTTTTATAACAGGTGAATTAAATTTCGTCCAGATGTTGTAACAAATTTTTAGTTTGTTTCAAGCCGAATTCTATTTGTCGTCGTACAAAACGTGAGAGCGCTGAAACTGTTTATTTTTCTGGAATAAAAGCAAGTACATTTAAAAACGGCATTCATGGAGTTCTGACTTCCCCATTCATTCCGGGCTTTCAGTTCAAACATCAATGAAGCTGAATTTGGTTTTTTCTTTGCAGGTCATATTAATTTTTTACCTTTAAATTTGCATGTAAAATCTTTACCTGAAACTCACCTCCAGAACTAGGTTTGTAATATATTACTAAATCTTTTGTTAGTTTTGTTAGTGGCTATGTATTGTTAGTTTATGTTCCTTTTATTCGTTGTAATATTAAGAAGTAATTAATAACTTCAAAACATTTCTTTGGGAATATTGCAAGATCCGATAATCATAAATTCATGAACTTATAGTGCACTATTCGCACAAGTGCTTTCTTCATGGAAGGAAAATCAATATGTCAAGAAAAATCGAGCAATTTTGTAATGTACAGAATAGAATTTTGTGATCTACTTAAAATCAATAATTTTTCAAAAAAAATAATGAATGAAGAGTGGAACAGAATTTGGATAAACACAAACAAAGCATCTACCACAAAATTATTCTTTCCCACAGTTAATTACAGAACACAAAATACTACATTTCAACCAGATTTTTACATAACACAATTCATAACGGGCCATGGGAAATTAAATGCATATCATTTTTGATTTAAAATAAAACCAAATCCTCTGTGAAATTTGTAGTGTAACGGTTGACATTCAACATAAGATCAACAATTGTGTTAAATGTAATGAACCCCAAAATAAGTTAAACTTTGATAGGATAAATTAATAAATAGCGATAATTTTGAGTCTTCCAAATCTTTTGTCAGGATATTATGAAATAAAATCAAAATTACAATTTATTTTAAAATGTTCGTATAGTTATGTTATTTATAGTTTTAAGTTAAATGTTAATTTAAATTAAATTTTAAGTTATGTTAAGTTTAAAAAAAATTCTTTATGTTTTTATGTAATATTGTTTGTTTTATAATTTAAACTGATCCTCAATAAGTCATGCATAATAAGGATGTAAAGCGTTCAATAAATATATTTAAAAAATAAATAAATAACCATTGATGCATTATATCACTGAGCTGATTACCAATACAGTATTCTCAACATGTTCTGTAAAGGTTTTCAATAAGCAGATTGAATATCATGAACGTTTACAAAATTGTCGTTTAGATAGCAAAACATTTCTATTAAATTATTGTAAGTCGCCTTGGTAAATAGATATTAGCCATCAATCGTGGCTTAGTGGCGAAGTGCAGCACCGTCGCGTTTACAGCGGAAGTGTTTTCAGCCGGTGAACGTGAAAAGAGTAGAAATTACGGCTGCATAACACAATTACAACTACGAAACTGCTCGTTCCATGCTTCGCAATCTCATAAAATCCCTTTTCTTTCCAACGGTTAAAAATTTCCTCCGGACAACTGCTAATTGTCAAATCGAAATTTGTTCAGGAAATCCGGGCATTACAGAAAACTTCCCCGCCCGTGCTAACACAGTTAGGCATATAATTTCGTGAACCCTAGATTTTGAGGCCTCTCTCCTGTCCCTTCCATGAGAACAAAACATTTGGAGCGCAAATTGAGTTGTGGACTAATTTTCATTATCAGGTTTATGACCAATTTTAGCCGTTAAACTGCATAAATTTAAATGATAACTGTTAATTAAGTTTCATTTACGAGGACCTTTGTATGTGCCGGCGTTTCGACTGCGAATGACAGATTGCGGTTTCAAGTAATAACTCTCGAGGTTTCTTGGAAACTAAAAAATTCCCGGTTCGTTCTTGCAGAATTAAACTTTCATTTGTGTTGTTTGTCCTGTAAAATCTGGGTTTATTTACCATTCAATGGACAGCCTATTACAGCCCCGGGATAATCCTCCACGAGCGCTCATGTGGAACAGTTACAGTCACACGTTGTTATAGTGGATTGAATTAGGGCCAATTCGTTATTGGGAAAAAATAAAATTCCTCGATTTCAAAAAAAGGTTAAAGTTTTTTTTTTATCACTGATGTAGCCACTGAATTGCCCATTCGTTGTACTAAGTTTAACTTCAGTGCCTAGGCACACATATAACTGTTGTAGTTTCGTTGTTTCATTTCCAACCTGATTTTTTCCATTAACTGCAATAAAAACTTAAATTGCTTGTAACTTTTGGATTTTTAATTTAATTTTATTAACGTATTAGAACTGTTTCATTCAGAAATGGGGAATTTCATTTAAAAAAGTGTTATTTTTGCGAATTCTCAAATCATTGAGTTGTCATTATCGACTTTCGGTCGTAAAAGATTTAAGGGCCTGATTCTTATCCCTGTCACATTAGACACCTTCAACCAAATTTGATTTGCATCGGTTTTCTGTTGTTAAATATTTAACAGCGATTTTATTATTGAACGTGCCTTGCGGTGGCGAAATTTGTGGATAGATAAGGATCTCGCATGGTTTATTGAAGAAAAAATAGATAAGGGTGTGATGGGTTTACGCCTTTTCCATTTATGCCAGGCATTAATTATAAATCAATTTTGAAGGATTCAAATTTTCAAGTAATTTAAGCCTCATCAAGTTTCACCTATTTAACTGCGCTATTAATAGCACAATAGGGCTAATAATCGAGGAAGTGATTCGTGCAAGGCCAGAAACTATTGAGCACAATTTAAGTACAAACCAGCCTAATCGTTGTACCAACTTAATTAATTTCAAACGAAGCTCACACACGATATTATTACATTGATTACCGAAATGGAACACCCAAATCTGTACCGGTTGAAGATGAAGGAACCGAGATAACATTAATGATTAAAGTCTAGAAATGTCTGCATACTTGTGGGATTATACAGGGTCATTCATTAAAATGTGTCTTATATAAATTTTAAATTTAGTTTCAAATGTGATTCATTGTCTTGTTGATTGTGAAACTGATTAAGTCTCCCTAAAATTAAAAAATACCCCTGGAAGGACGGAATCGCCCTGTATACAATATAAATTCAGTCACATAATTAATTCATGTTAAATTGAATGCAGAAGAGTCGAATATGGGCGTCGTTACTTTGAGTTTTGAGTGCTCAAACGTTCCTTATTTAGCATTAAACGTAAACGGTTTGAAAGGATCTTTTATTATTTATGAATACTTTACTGAAGTGAATAATTACAATTTAACGTTTCTCTTAATGTTATGAATTTTATTGCGTTCTTACCTGCCAAGCCGACATTAAACTAATCCCTCCTTAATATTTTATTAATTCGGATGTAACGAAACGAAGAGTGTACACTCTGCCGCAAATTAAATGTCACACGACGTTCGGGCGCTTGCAGGCCATGTTACAAGGGTGTTTGAATGGTTGTCTACAAATTATCAGGTCGGTATGCTAGATTTGATATTGAGGATCAGTGTTATGAAGTCAAAAATCAAAATAAGTAAGTAAATCTAGAGAAACAACGAATAAAATACGTTCGTGTAACAGTAACACTGATCCTCGATATCAAATCTAGCATACGGATCTGATCATTTGTATACAACCATGCAAACATTCATGTAACATGGCCTGCAAGCGCCCGAATGTCGTGTGACATTTATTTGCGGCAGAGTGTACAATAGTTCGAAGTTGTCGAGTGTTTCAATGCGAAGCAATCGGTTCGGTCCCCCGACTAGACACATACATTAAAGGACGTAGAGTGCTTTCGGTGCCTATCCATCGAGGTGCAGAAAAATTATCCATCTCCCAAAGTAATCTTTCGCGCCAGACTTTCACAAGGTTTCTGGAAAACCTAATTTTTAATCTTCGCACAATACCACCATTCAGCTATTCCCGGAAGATTCATTTTTCCGTTGTGTCATTTTTTCTCGGAAGAAACCACTCGAAAAAGCGCGCACGGATCATTGCACTGTGCGTGATTGGCCTCATTAGCTTCAGAAAACCAAAATGACGACTTTGCAGGCTTTATCAGGCCTGGGAAGTGATTAGTGCCCAAACAAAATTCGTTTTCTGGAGAATTCACGCCTATCTATTAATCACTGATAAGTTTTTTTTCGTGTTATAATTTGCTTCGGCTTTTATCGCAACAAGATAAAAGTCTTACTTATTGACAATGGCCAATTATTCCTTGATTTAATTAATGCAATCAAGCCTTAAAGTGATTAATCATAACTGAAACTTTGTGTTTAATTGATGACTTGACGAAAACCGAATCAGCGCTTTCAAAGTCTGGGGAGCTTTTATATTCGATAAATTTGAGTGATTAAAAAGGTTACACTAATGACTTGTTGATGGGCTTAATGCTTGATAAATATTAGATTTGTAGCGGAATTAGATTATTTTCCAAGTTAAACGTGTCCCAGGACTTTCAGGCTCCGTCTGAACTGTCTGAAGGAGGACTCAACCGGAACGACGGCAATGAAGTGTATCAACATTTCTTGCCGACTTACAGCTAATTAATGTTTAACATGTGTGATGTGATTTTCCTTCAAAAAAAACGCCAATTTAAATGCTAATTTTAACAAAAAAACATTAATTATAACCATTTGCATAACTTTAGCATTAATTTTATTATTTACACACACCTTTTCTTATATTTCAGGACGTGTCAATTTTCGTTCAGATTAGTAAATGGTATTTCAGAAAATTGTATTTCAGAATAGTCAATTGTGTTTCAAGTAGTGTCAATTGTAATTCAGAATAGTAGATTGTATTTCAGAAAGTATCAATTGTAATTCAGATTTGTAGATTGTATTTCAGAAAATGCCAATTGTAGTTCAGAATAGTCAATCCTATTTTACAAAGTGTCAATTGTAATTCTGGCTAGTAAATTGTATTTTAGAGAGTGTCAATTGTAATTCAGAATAGTAGGCTGTATTTCAGAAGATGCCAATTGTAATTCAGAATAGTCAATCCTATTTTACAAAGTGTCATTGTAATTCAGGTTAGTAAATTGTAATTCAGGTTAGTAAATTGTAATTCAGAATGTTTGTAATTTAGAACACATCAATTGTAATTTCGGAATGAAAACTTTTTGAATTACAATAAATTGGCGTTTTCTGATATACAATTTACTGATCCATACTTTCTGAAATATAATCGCAAAGACCTTTGACTCTCGCCATGCGAATTTGTCCATCGTCAAGAACTGCGGAAAGCGTTTCAATTTACGACAGTTTTCATGGAATTTTTCTGCTAATAATGACGGTTATATCTTGCGGCCGGCGGGAAAACAACATTAATTTTTTTTGCGGCCGCCGCTATTTTTCGCAAATCGCACCGCTAAAAGTGAGGAAACATTTTTGGCACGGAAATTTATCACTCGAACAAAAACAGGGCGAATTGGAAGCTCCTTGGGACGATTTCATAGATTATATTTTGCTGTGCGACTAAAAGCCATCGCTGAAAGCATCTATATGGACGGTATATATCATTCAGAATTGCTCAAATTGTTTGCAATTTCTGCCTGTATATTTCAGGCCTCGGGGTTTTAAGTTGCACAGATCTACAACATTCCACGAATGCTGAAATTCAGTTTGTCACATTGTGGGGAGTTTTAAGAGTGTTTGATAAAAATAATTTGAAATGGTTTTATAGGATTCATTGCTGCGCTAATAAATTTTATCAACGATCCTGAAAAATGCTTGCACATTGTATTATTCATTCGTGTAATTTGTTGGCGAAATTAAATTAAATTCATGGAATTCCTCATCGTATCCAAGAAATCTCTATCACGCAGTGCATAAACACACATTCGAAACTGAACATTTTCTCCACATTGTAAATTATGTAAATTTCACTGATTATTATTACAGATGGGGCTTTTTGATACAAGATTTGAATTACAATTTTATTAGATTTTTTTGTTATGGATGACTGAGTTTATTTTTATTTATTGATCAATTTATTTTTAACCGTTTTCTGATTCATTAAATTTTTAATCAGAAAAGTAGTAATTAGGCGTCGAAAAAGCGCGACGCGACGCTAATAGCAGGCAAGAAATCTGTAGATCACGTTATCGACATCGGCTGTCGATAGCAAAATTGTTTGCAGCGCTCTTGTAGAACCTCATCTGGCTGAGAACATAAAAACGCAGTCCATTAATCTTCTTGAATATTTCAGGACATTTCGCTTTTTGTTTTTCCTTTTAGCTTTACCAATTAATGAACTGGACCGGAAACGAAAGCTGCTTTCCTTTGATACTTCAATATTAATCAACTTTACGAGGAACACTTTCCTTTTTTTCCTAATTTCAGTTAAGATTCACTTAAAATTACATTCGTTGCGATTAATTCAACGCAGAGAGAGATAGAAGAAGTTTTAACATATTCTTTTATGTTTAATTTTCTTCCCCATTGGATCGGATTTACTACTTAAGAAACACGGACAAAGAGAAACTGTTGGAATGGGATCGTAATCCTGCATTAGAAGTCGTCTTAAAATGAATCGGGACAGGCGGGCAAAGATAGCGTCGCTTGGATGGGTCAGGATCTGGGTGACGTCACGTCCTTTAATGGAGTACGTCCTCACGGAAGCTGCAACTAATGGCTTTGTGAAACACATACACCTGGCGCTTCTTGATTACACAGATGCACAATGTTCTAGAAAGGATTGAAGAATGTGTCCTGTAAAATGACACGTATGAGACGGACTGCGTCACGTAATCACAGTACTTCAAAGAATGTTGCTCGGGATACGTTTCAAAGGCATTTCAATGAAAATTCTTGTTTACAATGGGTACATTGATCAAATAGCCCTCTTGAATTGGAGTTATTTATTTGGAAATCGAAAATGGAAAATGTGCCTATTTTATTTAAGTGTTTGTGTGTGAGATATGACGGAAGAATCAATTGAAGATTAGTAGTTAATTTTTGGTCTATCAAAGATATTTTTGTCTGCATTGTTGTTAGGGTTGTTTTTTAATGGACTCTACTGTCAACACTATAAAATTCGAAATTTGTATTTCAAGGTTCTTTAAATATTTTATGTCTCAAACCATAGAACTGTCGCATGACAAAAGATAAGCCACACAAAGAGCTTAATTATAATGTAAAAATCATTGATATGTCGGTTATAATTTCTGTTATTGTAAGTTTTCAAATCATTCCACTTTTTATGTAAATTGATGACGTAGCAAAATAGTTTATAAGTAAAACGTAACTAAATAAAAAAATTACTCAGTAAAGAATACCCGCAAAACAGTTTAGCAGTTAATAGCCAAACAGCCCTGCTGTAGCAACGAAAAATTTGGTTAATATTTCTAAATCTGTTTGGTAACATTTAACTACGAAATTTAAAGATAGCTACTAATTTAGCAGTCACTATTTTTAGTAACTGGTAACCAAAACCAAACAAAACTAACTTTCGGAGAAAATACTTTAACCTATAAGATCTTCGGAGATTACTTGCCCAAGTGATGGAGAACAGCGAAGAAGAAGAAGAAGAAACTAAATTCATGGTGATAACAAAATCGCACCAACAGGAAAAATTATGAATGAAAGGAGAATAGGTAGAAAACGTCAGCAAATATAAATATCTGGAAAGAAAAAATTAGAGCAAGAATTGCACAAGCTAGAACTACATTCAATAAAATGAGAAACGTAGCTCGAAATTCACAACTTAAAATTAAAATATTGAGATGTTATGTATTCTTAATGGTTTTTATGGAATGGATACCTCAGTGTTCGATTGGAGGCATTTAAACTGTGGAAGAATTTTGAAAAAAGATGGATTGATAAAGTCAACAATAAAAACATAATGCAAAGAATGGACAAGAAAAAGAAGTAATACAAATAATCAATAATTGTACCATTTGATGAGAGAAGATAGATATGGGTTGCTACAAATCATTGTCAAGGAAAAAGAAGCAGAGGAAGAGGAAATGGTACAAAAGTAGTTTTATTGAGTTGTTTCAAACTGCAACATTGAAGATGAAAATTGGTATGATGATAGTCAATCTTCTTAAAGGAGAAAAAATAAGTAATACAAACAATCAATACTTGCACCATTTGATGAGAGAAGATAGATATGGTTTGCTAGAAATCATTTACATGGAAAAATACAAGGAAAAAGAAGCTTAGGGAGAGGAAATGGTACAAAAACAATTCCATTGAGTTGTTACAAGCTGGCAACATCGAAGATGAAAATTGACATGATGATAGTCAATCTTCTTAAAGGAGAAAAAATAAGTAATACAAACAATCAATACTTGTACCATTTGATGAGAGAAGATAGATATGGTTTGCTAGAAATCATTGACATGGAAAAATACAAGGAAAAAGAAGCTAAGGGAGAGGAAATGGTACAAAAACAATTCCATTGAGTTGTTCCAAGCTGCAACATCGAAGATGAAAATTGGCATGATGATAGTCAATCTTCTTAAAGGAGAAAAAATAAGTAATACAAGCAATCAATACTTGCACAATTTGTAGAGAGAAGATAGATATGGGTCGATAGAAATCATTGACATGAAAAAATACAAGAAAAAAGAAGCGAAGGAAGAGGAAATGGTACAAAAACAATTCCATTGAGTTCGTTCAAGCTGCAACATCGAAGATGAAAATCGACATGATGATAGTCAATCTTCTTAATCTTCTTAATCTTCTGTGGAAGAAAACCCATAATTTAATCATTTTCCAATAAAAAGTATGTCATTTTAGACAACCTTCCATCACTAACAACACCGTTTGTATTTAAAACACCGGCCTAAAGCAAACAATGAGCTATATGAATAGAAGGGGAAATTAACTCTTGCAATCTCTTAATTAGACGATGAACCGATTTCGAGGCAACAACAATCCATGCATGCGTGCACTAAAAATAGAATATTATAAATCATACCCTCCATCCTGTCATTGTATAAGTGACAGTATGTGTAAATGTACACTATCAACTAGCACCACTAATAAAATAATGACATCATTGTGCGCGGTTAAATTAATGGCATAAAACAATTTTCGAGCGGTCATTACTTCAATTAAATCCAACGGAGTGGACGAAATCGCTTTTTAAAATCTGTTTTAGGAAAACTATCTCCGGCAAAGATAAGTCTCGGGATTGGTAACAGAGGACAGTGATATTTGAGGATAATGCACGATAATCTTGTCCTGGTTAAGGATGTGAAGGGTTTTCAGGATTGCAGACCTACCATTAAAAGATGCCTTAGTACATATTTAAACAGAAATCTCCCGGGAAATTAATGAGGATATAGCTTTAATTAAGTTTTGGGTGACTGCGTTATTTAACTGAAACTTTTTAGTTTACTTTTTGTATTTGATGTAAATATATAGACCGGGGATTTACGGCGCCCCGCTCTGTCGTTTATTTTATTTATACATCAAGAGACATTCGCGGACTCGTTTATATCTTTTAAGTTTAATTGACGTATCCTCCAAAACGAAGCTTTTAATTATGAAATTTATGGCAAAGTCCCATTGAAGTCGGATTAACTTACTCCATTGCAAATTAATTATTCACTTGTTAAAAGCGAAATGCAGAATTTAAATCTCCGTCAGTTAAGCTAATGCACCTTTCGGGAAGAGATATCCCCCCAAATGGAGCCATTTGTGTTATTGTCGACTGATGATCATTAGGTTTGATTCCGCAACAACGTGCATTAGCCTTACAGGAAGAAATAGGCGAGGATTTTATGCAGTCCCTTTACGTTTTAAAGATTGACATTAATTTGTGTCACTTTCGTGACAACCTTCGCGACGGGATAAGTGCTTGTATTCATAGGGCGCAAACAAAAAGAAATCCGAGGTGTCGTCGGTTTTCGTTTGGACTAAAGCGAAATTAATGAATACGGCACATGTCCGGGACAGCGCTAGACGCAGGTATACTACGAAGATAATTTCATTTTTGGTGTGCGAAATGTTGTTTTTACTAATGAAACTTTCGGCAATAGAATTGCGAAGGATCCGGCCGGTTACAATTTTATCTGGTGGCCGAGGTCCCGCGAGATTGCTCCAGAAGTTTCTTGTGTGCGTTTAGGTAAAACCGACTTAATTTCGTTCCGGCAGAAGGGCACTATTGGCAATGAAAACTGGCCAAAAGCACCGGGGATTTCATCGCCGCATTTTTTGCTTATTAGAAATGAAAATAATGAAACAAACAATTTTGTTGTTTGCTTCTTCATTTCCAAGTTTCAACATTAATTTTGGTTATTTTTAATTATTGATTATTTGTTTTATTTTAGAAAAGGTTAATGAGAAATAGTTGCATGTGGCACATGACGGACCGGACGTAGCTAATGGCAAATGACTTCCGCAATGAGATAACAACTCTTGGGGTTGTGTTAAATGACCCAGTCATCGGTGCGAACATGCATCTGCAATTTAATTAAAATAATACAAAAATTGATAAGAACTGAATTTGTGAAATTTGAACATTTACAAAAAGGACTTGAAACTTTTGAATATTGAACAGCGCTTTTATGATAATTGGTGTTTCAAATTAAAATTTTGGGGAGTTGAAGCAACTTTTTCAATTATCTTTCTCGCTTTCTGCGTGTAATTTTGACTTTTTATCAACCCCTTTTAAATTACTATATTTTAGGTCGAATTGTAATTCAGAAAACTCATATTATTGAATTGTATATTGGAAAATCTCAATTATAAATCAGAAATTGGCAATTGTAATTCAGAAAACAACAAAACTAATTCAAAAAGTGTCAATTCTAATTAAGTTCAGAAAACATCAATTGTAATTCAGAAAGTGCCAATTGTTATTCAGAAAACGTCAATTGTTATTCAGATTAGCCAATTGTATTTTAAAAAACATTAATTATTGAAATCAGAAAGCATCACTTGGATTTCAGAAAGTGCTAATTGTAGTTCAGAAAACATCAATTGTAATTCAGATTAACCAATTGCATTTTAAAAAAAGGTTAATTGTAATTTATAAAGCATCAGTTGTATTTTCTGAAATACAATTAATGTTTTATAGGTTTCTGAACCCTAATTGATGTTTTCTGACTAATTCAAATTAAATGCTTTCTGAATTACAATATTAATGCTTTTTCAATTATCTTTCTCGCTCTCTGCGTGTAATTTTGACTTTTTATCAACCTCTTTTAAATTGCTATTTTTTTAGGTCGAATTGTAATTCAGAAAACTCAGATTATTGAATTGTATATCGGAAAATCTCAATTATAAATCAGAAATTGGCAATTGTAATTAAGAAAACAAAAAAACTAATTCAAAAAGTGTCAATAATCAATTATTGTAGTTCAGAAAACATCAATTGTAATTCAGAAAGTACCAATTGTAATTCAGAAAACATCAATTGTTATTCAGATTAGCCAATTGTATTTTAAAAAACATTAATTATTGTAATCAGAAAGCATCAATTGTATTTCAGAAAGTGCCAATTGTAGTTCAGAAAACATCGATTGTAATTCAGATTAGCCAATTGTATTTTAAAGAAAGGTTAATTGTAATTTATAAAGCATCAGTTGTATTAATGTTTTAGAGGTTTCTGAACCCTAATTGACGTTTTCTGACTAATTCAAATTAAGATGCTTTCTGAATTGCAATATTAATGCTTTCTGAAGTATGATGTGTATCTATGGTTTCTGAAACGCAATTGGATGGAAAATGTGTGCTCGAAATAAATTAATACAATTTTCTTTGCGCAGAAAAATTTACAATTCAAAAACCGCGAACTGCTGCTTTGTGTGCAATGCATAATGACAGGAAAATGTGCAAAAAATTGCCGCAAATTGGAAGAAAAGTATTTCCGTCATTATAAGTGCTGGAATTATAAAGCAGCTTTCGCGGTCGATTTAAGATTCTCTTGATGTTTCAAGCTTGACCAGGACTTTGATATTTGAATAAATGGCTAGCTTCCAACAAAGGCCGTTACAAGAGTATCCTGTACGCAAATGAGCATTTTGGAATTCATCTCGAGATGTTATGTAATATGGCCATCCTTTAAATTTTAATGGCCTGTGCAGTATCTGGCTGTAATTTATATTTTGCAATTCTTGTGGACTTATTGTGCGTTTATAACACGAAAAGTTATTCTTAAAATTTTAAAAAATAACTCAATCTTTTCTTAAAAATTTGCAATAAAAGTTATGTGGTGATTAAGTCGAAATTTTGATTGACGAAGTTGTTCACCCACAAAAACACAACGTAAAGTGGGAAGTGCTTATTGATTTGCACGTTCAATCGTTTAATTAGCCCATTAATTAATTCATAACAATGCCGCCAAGGACTCATTCAACCTCCCATAAAAATTGAATTAGAATTAATTCTTAGCCTGAAAGGATTTTGTATTTGGAAGTTTGATTAAAAAATTAAATCCGTTCCACGTGGAACCTTAATAATCGCAGATTTTATTCTGAAGCTGTCAGCTAATTTAATTTTGGGAATTGTTATTTTATTGTTTTGTTATATACCCCAGCGGTAATTTAGTTGCGAAACTTTATTTTCAAACAATGACGGCACCGCCGTAACTACTGCGAATTAGGTTTAACCATTTTACTGTACAAGGGAAGACATTTATACTTTTAGTCCGTTTAATGTCATTAAACTTCGGTTCCATTAAAAGTTTTTCAAAAATAAACCGCGACTCCGGAACTCGGGCGAATAATTGTTGATATTACTTGTTTGGGAATCGACCTGTTTTCGAAATTAGCGCACGTGGACGGAATGGCGGAAGTTTTTCTCGTCCGGGTTGAATAATAGAAATTTTTTGCGCGATAATGCGATTTTATCTGGTAGCCTAAAATGTATATTTGCCCTTTTTTGATGGCATAAGAAGCTTTTGTTCCGCTGGGTTATCCATGGTTTCAGTTGTGTTTTTACAGTTTTAGGGATGCAAACTGGGTAAAAGTGATATGTTTTTGTCAGTTTTTCTCTGTCACAAATGCTCAAAACGTGAGCGGGTGATTTATGTAAGGGAATGACAGCAGGAAAGTGTCTGTAAAATACGTGACATCATATCCAAATATAACAAGAGGGATGTCAAATTGTTCCTCAGCCATGTAGAATAATCGGACGTTTCTGAAACGTTTACTGTATCTCTTTATTAATTCCTTTAGAATTGCGTCCCTCGCGAACGCGATTCTCTCCTCGACGGCGAAGTTTTTTCGCCCCGTTAGCGGGTAAAAGTTTTTGTTTGGAAACGATTGCAAAAAATTTCAACATGCGTTCGAGATTTGAGGATATTTTCATGCGCTGTTTCAACGTAATTAAATAAATCTGGCATTGTTTCAAGTTTTTCGCGCGTAAAGAAGAAAAATTCATTTACAGCTGCATAAACCAGATTTTATTACACTTCACGAGCAGCAACAATCCAATTTCTTTCCTTTCCTTTCCTTTATGTTTTAAATGCTGAAATTGATTTCATTTCAGCGCATTTTCAGTCGCATAAAATAAAATCTTAATTGTCAGAAAAATCAGTGAATGAAAAAAAAATTCTAAAAAGCTTCACACTGAAATTATTATTTCCGATAATTCTGTTGTAGAATTTAATTCAGTTTCGGTTCGTTACTTTTATTGGCAAACAAAACGTATTTCTGATACGCAAATATCAACAGTCAAATTAAATTATCCCCGTTTTACATTGCACCTGAAATTCAGTTTCAGCTTCGATGTTTCATTTACAAATTACTTCCGGTAGTTTTAATTTTCGCGCTTAAAATCCCCGTCGGTTTAGATTTATGACAGAATTTCGCGAGACGTTTTCGAAACCAGCGCTGAAAGAAAGTGCCTTGCATTTGCTTTCATCTCCGCAAAATTCAGTTGACACAAGAAATGCATGGGTGTTGATTGGAGCCGCAGATTGGATCCCGGATGAATAAATGATTAGATCTTCTCCGGAAATGGATGGATAAGCGTCTCTTTCCGTCCACAAAAACTGGATTACTTTTCTAGTTTTTTTTTTCAAACACAAGCATCAGCCCCTTATCTAAAATTAGCATGAATTGACGGAATTGACGGAAATCCCGGAGTTGTGGTCATAAAAATTCTGAAACGACCATAATTCTTTATTATTGCCTTCAGCGATTAAATTAGCCTATTTATTGGCCGAAATTTCGACATGCGGAACGGAATGGTGGTGCGTTGTTTCCATTTGCGTCGCAGATATGGGCCGAAGAAGACTAATTATTTTTTTATCGCCCATAAAGTTCGATTTTCAGGCACTGATTTCAAACGCCATAAAATTCTTTGCGACGTTCGGTAATAAACATTAAGCACCGAACGTGTTTAACGTTGTACATAAAATATTGTTTGGTGTTTGTAAACGTTTTTTCATTATTCATAAATAACCTAAAGTTTGAAGGCAAAATCCTGCCTGGCTGAATAATAATTTTGAACATCTTAAGCCTTCAGCAAGTTTTGTCTGAAGTTCGAAACGTTGCCACAGTTCTCTGCTGTTATATAGGTTTCTAGTTTCCTGTACTTTAATCAGAGTTACTGAACATGTTCGAAGATTTAAAAGTTATGAAATCAAATGTTATAAAGTTAACGTGATAACTTCCATGAATTTTTGATTGCGGATTATTTTGTTCCTGTGGAATTGTAATTTTGTGCCATTTGATAAATAAATCGTAGTTCAGATTAGTATTTCAGAAAACGTCAACTGTAATTCAAGAAATATCAATTGAAATTCACAATTGTATAAACAAAAATGTAAAAAATCAAAATTTATATTTTTTTAAATACAATTCACCAATCAAAATTACAACTAACACTTTCTGAACCACACTTCATGGTTTCTGAATTACAATTTATGTATCTGAAAAAATTTACTAATCTGAATTACAATGGATACTTTCTGAATTAAAATTGTTGCCTACTGAAATATAATTGATGTTTTCTGAACTACAATTGATGCTTTGTGAATTACAATTTGCGATGGTCTGATCTGAATTACAATTGATACTTCTTAAAATACAATTTACTGATCTGAATTACAACGGATGTTTTCTGAACTACAATTCATGCGTTCTCAATTACAAATGATACCTTCTGAATTAAAATTGATGCTTACTGAAATACAATTGACTAATCTGAAGTACAACTGACGTTTTCTGAACTACAATTGATGCTTTGTGAATTACAATATGTGATGGGCTCATCTGAATTACAATTGATACTTCTTGAAATACAATTTACCGATCTGAATTACAACGGATGTTTTCTGAACTACAATTCATGCGTTCTCAATTACAAATGATACTTTCTGAATTAAAATTGATGCTTACTGAAATACAATTGACTAATCTGAAGTACAACTGACGTTTTCTGAACTACAATTGATGCTTTGTGAATTACAATATGTGATGGGCTCATCTGAATTACAATTGATACTTCTTGAAATACAATTTACCGATCTGAATTACAACGGATGTTTTCTGAACTACAATTCATGCGTTCTCAATTACAAATGATACTTTCTGAATTAAAATTGATGCTTACTAAAATACAATTGACTAATCTGAACTACAATTGACGTTTTCTGAATTACAACGAACGTTTTCTGAACTACAATAAATGTTTTCTGAATTACAACAGGCGTTTTCTGAACTACAATTAATGCTTTGTCAATTACAACTGATACTTTCCGAATTAAAATTGATACTTACTGAAATACAAGGCTAAACTGAAAAACAGTTGACGTTTTCTGAATTGCACTTGATGCTTTCATAACTTGTTCAGCTATTTACATGGTTTTATTTATCTAACGCAGTAAATTTTTTGTTGTCTCGTGATAAATCGTGGCTGCACTATATTATTTACAAAAATGTTAACACTCGAGGTTGCCTGACGTATCGGAGCTCGGAAAATGAAGGATCTCCAGGGATACTTCCACTTACAACTCGTGACATATCCCGAAGTGAATTTTTTGTATCGTTCAATGAAATCGACGTAAAAATAATAAATTACACCCCCGGCGATTTTAATCGCCTTCTGTCGGAACGCCTTTGTTTGGACGGATTTAAAAAATGTGGGAAATTACATTGAATTCTTTGCGAACGTCCAGGCGAGCTTCCCAGATGACCTTTAATATTGAAAAGGATCCCACGCCCATGCAATTTTTTTCCTGTTTGAAGTATCGAATTAAACGATTTTTGACTTGCTTGAAATTTTCTGCACATATGCGAATCGTTTATAAATTCGATTGTGTGGATATCTATAATTCACTCCGTCGAACCGAGGTTTACTCGGCAAGCGGCAAACAATACCAACAATAGCACAAGTTCTGCTTGAATAGAGCTCATATTGGTGGTCCTTTGATCATACATCACCTTAACTAAGGTCACCCACCAGGACTGTGGTAAATAATGAGTTGTCTGTGCCTGAAATTTTTTTGGCCCAATATTTAGCTGAATTAATTATTCATACAGTGGCGAATATAATTAGTATTACCTTTATTGAGGTCTTATAGGATACGGCTGCATATGCAGCGCACGTTATGAGGTTATTTTTCACGTACATTAGTACCCCTACGGTTCGTACCACTAATATCAGCACTCCGTGACTACTGTTTTTATGTAGATTCGCTCTATTTTAACATTCTTAGCTTGCCGTGCAGAATGTAAAGAATGTAGCCATTGTACCTCATTTTTTTATATACGTTGCGAAATTCGTATGTGATGAAGGAGACGATAAAACTTTCAGAAATTGCGCATCGTAAGTTTTTAAATATTCCGGCCGTGTGGCAACGTTTGATGTGGCTTGCGTCTCCATTGACAACGCGACTCCGGATTTAATTACGACTGTACTGATAAATTCCGCATGGTTAAAAATGAGTGGACATGTTTTAAAATTCCGAGGAAGTTAATAGAACAAAGGGAGGAAAAATTGTTTTCGAATTTACCTTTTCCGCGGATCGGAGAGGTAGTTTTTCCGGGGAAGTTAATAACGCATGTAGCCCGGGGTATTTATTTATTTTAAAGAGGATGAAATCCGAATGGCAATTTAAATTTAATTGGCAACGTTCCGCTTCTTTAGGCATTTCTTAAGTCTGTATCATAAAATAGTTGGTACTCATTTGAATGCAATCTTCCCCTGGTTACGCAAATAAAGCTGTTTTCGTTCGCCTTGAGCAACGACAGAGGTATTACATGGACGCCAAAATAAAGCCCTAACAATAGCAAGGAAACTTCATGTCCAATTTCCTGCACATTATCTCGGACACTCGGCTGCCTTTCTGAACGTATAGTTTAACTTGTCTATTTTGCATTTACACGTTCAAATTTCTGATTAAACAAGTTTTCACTGGTAGTTAGTGCTCGGCTACAATTTCATAGTAACATTCTAACGAAATCAGTCCGGAAGTTTTACGATTCGCTGATTAAAATCTTCAGATTGATGAATGGTCCAAAGCAGTATTTATTCCAGGCTGAAATTGGTGGATTCTTGTATGAAACCCGCCTCTAAAGTAATCAAAAATGAAGTTTGTTTTATTAAATCCAAATGTGGGAGTCGCCTTCGACGAATAATTCTGTATAATTCATCAAATCTTCTAATCTAAACTTGAATATCATATTTCTACAAAATTTATTGCGTTAAATTCTACAAACTCGGTGCAGAATGACAATAATAATAACACAATATTTACTTAATATTTCTAAAATATTTAAAAAATATTCGAATGTCTTCGAATATTTTTAAAATTTTAAAAATATTATTAAAATATCTTTAAAAAATATTTATTTCTGTGCATTCAAGAAAAAAATATTTACTTTTTCATATTAAAAAAATATTAGATTTACATAAAGAAATAAATTAATCAATTAACTTACAGTTTTTTGTTTTGTTCCTTTTTCTCCGCATCCACTTTTTTATTTTAACACATATAAAATTACATTTAAACAGGTTAACACGCACAACATTTTAAAAATTAATGCATTTAGCATTTCGTCTTACATATTTTAAATTTTTATTAGAAATTAGAAAGCCTACTTTCAATTTAAATTTTTTTTAAAGAAATAAATATTTATTTTTTCATATTCAAAAAATATTAGATTTGCATAAAGAAAAAAATATTTATTTTTTGTATATTCAAGAAGTATTAGATTTATATCGAGAAAAAATATTTGTTTCTGCATATTCATAAAATATTAGGTTTACGTAAAAACAAATTCTTTATATTCAAAAAATATTACATTTTGTATCAAAGAAGAACGTAAATTTCAAAAAATAAAAATCTGAAATAATATTGTATTATATAATTCGGTAAGACAATCATTTAGTCAAACTGGTCAAAGGAAAATGTATAAATATTATTATATTGTATTATTATTGTCTTGTAATATATTATTTTGAATATTATTTTTTATGATTTTAGTACACATTTAAAAAATATTCCTTAAAAAGATTAAAAAATATTTTTATAAACACTTTTGTTAATATTTTAGAAATATTTCTAACATTAAAAAAATATTTTTCAAAGCATTTTAAAAATAGGTATTTCTTAAAAAGATTAAAAAATATTTTCATGACATTTTTGTTAATATTTTAGAACTATTTCTAAAAAATTTTTAAAAAATATTTTTTGAAAACATTTCTTAAAAATATTTCTTTGATCTTTTTAAGAAATACTTTTCAAATATTTTGAAGAAATATTTTTTAAATGTTTAGAAATATTTCTAAAATATTAACAAACCTGTCATAAAAATAATTTTTAAATATTCAAGAAAAATATTTTTTTGCCACTAGGGAATAGACACTAATTAGTGAAAAATAGTCTGACCAATGCAATATGGGTTGCCTGTTCCAACTCTGCAAGGCGTTCGTTTTTAAATTGAGACGCTGTGCTTAAAATAATTCGACATCACAATCAATCAAGTTACTGTCACTTTAGTACAGACGATTCGAGTGGTTGAGTTGATGGTTTTTTACAGGCCGCATTTTCGTCGACCCTTACTAAGTAGTTACCAATTTTGTGAGGCGATTTCATCAATTTGATACGGAAATATATGAATTGATCCTAAGCCAATAACGACCAGCGACATATTTTTCATTCTCACCAACCCATAAATAAAAGATGTCTGGCAGCACACACAGGAATCCATAACGGCGTTAAATTCGTGTTTCCGGCAAACGTTAATTCTCCTTAGCGTTAAATTCAAGTTTATTTTCATAAATAATGCGGGGAAATTTTATTTCTAAAGAAAATATTTGAGGAGGAAACAAAATTACATTACACGTTTTGAAAGCTCGTTATCATCCCGTATTTTATTACCTGCAAATTTTCGCTTAATTCTTCACGGTAGCATCACACGATCCGTTCCATTTTGGAGGGAAATGTTCGCCGAAAGTCTTTATTATTGACTGAAATATCGGTGGCCTGAAATATTGCGGAGAGGACTCGAACATAAACAGGGCTTATGAGCCGAACCAATAAATTCTTTAAATCAAACATTCATTTTTGAACGTCAATAAAGCTGGCCCGGGTTCGGCAAAATCGCTGAGGCGACAGGACGTAACTTTTATGCCCATTCATCCGCTTTCAGCCGCAAACGTTGCGGTTTAATTACTGCAACTGAAAACCTACAAAATGCAGGCCGCACAATAGGCGCGCGACAATGAAAAATGCAAATTATTGTAATTTCAAATTATCGATTTTATTCTTGCGGTTTTTTTCTTGTTTCGCTTCATCGGAAATTAAAAGGTAAAACCCGAATCCATCGTGTTTTTGAATAAATCATTAGGCCGCAAAATCACAAGTATCGCAAATTTTAGAAGGAAAAACAAATACATGAATTGTGTTTTTTCTCCTCAACACAACTTCATTAAAATGTATTCAAAGTTCCGCCGCTGCTGTATGAAATTTTCAGTAGGTGTGAAAACGGGTCAAGTGTCCTATGCGGAAATCTCATATTATCCTCCAAAAAAAAAGCTGACTGGCGTAAAAATATTTTACTGCAAACAAGACGATCGGTTTTTTACGAGGACTCCTCAGATTTTTTATTGTCTTTCGCACTTCGTAACGTTGATTTTGATTATTTATGTGCAACTTAATAGAATAGAATTAAGGCTGCGCCACCCTAAAGATTGTTAACAAATGCAATTTGCTTTTATTGCTTTAGCGTACGCCTTAATACAGGCAACACCTCAGACTTTTTTATAATCCAGATGTCACTATAATTACAGTAGAGTGCAGTGGATAATAGATCTATGTGTAACAATGAGAACGGTTTTCGAGGGGTTGCATTCCAATATACCTGTTCAACAGAAAATTATTGTACTTCAATAAATTTAGAACAATGTAATTTAAAGTAAAATTATAATATGCAAGAAGAATTTGTTAAATTTAACAATTTTATTTACTTACTGTTAGTAAAGAAGTTTTGTTATTACTGTCTGTTACACTGCAATGCCTTAATTTACACCAAAACGGGTTAGTATGTTAATCCCGGGTATTTTTTTCAACGTAATTTATATTTATATCGTAAATTGTTTTAAAAATTTATTTTTAGCCGTTTTGAATTCTATTAATGACATATCCGGAATATCATCTATCTCCATATCACATAATCATAATCTTTATTTTGAAATGTACGCGTTCGTTTAATAATTTTGTGGTTACTGTATTTTTTGTCAATTTGTTACAATATGCGAACAAACAGATAATGGAATGCAGCTGACTGTAGTTAAAATTTTAGACCAAATAACCTGTCTGAAAAAAGGTTGTATTGTCAAACGTCATAAAATTTTATTACTTATTCTAGAAATTTCTATTCAGAACTCGGAACAGATGGTGAATTTCATATTGGAACGGACTAATATTTATTAATAAATTAAAACACAATGAGTAAAAGATTAACCCCTTTTTTAATTAATGTGGGATAAAAAACCCGAACAATTTCTTTGGAAAGAAATTATAATTTAAGCTTATTCTCATTCATTTATTTAAAGGGGTCTTCACGAGCGATTTTTAAAATTAATATGACCTTTATCCTATTAAATTAATGTAGATAATAAAGATTAAAATTGTCCAAAACGAAAAAATAATTTATAGTAAAAAAACTTTTTCAATAAAACAACCTTTTATTAAAATTTACGTCTTTATTTTTAATCATTTAGGTCAATATCAAAATTAGTTTTAAATTTTTACTACGTTTTAATAAAAGCTTGTTTTTTAAAAAAGTCTTTATACTATAAATTATTTCAAATGTACTGTTTGAAAACGAAACCTGGCCTTAAAAGTATTTCGGATATTATTGCTGCTAAAGTATCCCTGCTGGGAAACGATAATTACCTACTGCGAATTTGTAAATCTTTTTGACGTAGCCCGGAAATCGGTCAAAATTAGCTGCTTCAATTTCGGTTCTTGATCTAAAGAACATTGAATAAATAAAAAGCTATTGCGTTGTTTGACCCAGCTCAAATTAAAAAGTCTAATCTACGAGTCCAAAAAATTTTAATACAAAATTTTGGTAACTGAAGGCAAAAAAACGAATTTCGGTATTGGTTGTTTTAATTAATAACTTGGTTAATTATGATTATTTAATTATGGCTTGGGGTCAGCCTAAAGTAGATTGGTATTCTCTGTAATATGAAGTATCTACCTCTTTTTCAAAATTAAAAACAAATACTTAAAATCCAATCGCGTTTTACATGTATTGAAAATCTTAGGGTAGAACGCCGTTAAGTTCAAATTAGAATTAAATGGAATGATGAAGTTTCCAATTTATACCGGTCTTGAGCATATTTCTACTTCTCTGTTTATCACGATTTGTGACACATTCATTCTCCTACAATTGGTGGTTTGAAAGACTAATCTGAATTACAATATTTTCTGAAGGTGTAATTTGTTCCCAAAACTGAAACTTTGGAAACACCGGACGAGATCCGTAAGCTTGTTGTGTAGGTGTTTCAATAAATTAGGAATGTTTACCTACGACCAACAAGGGAAAGGTACGAAACTAATCCATAGTGCTTGGCCCTTATTTAAATTATTTGCTCAGTGTTTCAAACACGTTGCATCAACAAATTGGTGGAATAAATCTCAAGCCGTTTTAAAAATTCAATAAACTTAAAAATCAACTTCCCCGTTTATCTAAACAAATCAAGCTGAAAGGACAATCTCGGGAGAACCGCTCAAATTGTATGCCCTGGAGGTAACAGATGTCCACGCCATGGAAAGAGGTCCTCCCAGGTTAAAAGCTGCTACGTTTCAGTTCTTCAAAGGACTGAAAAAATTAGGGGAATCGCTGAATTGGCCGAGCATGAATAATTTCAGGACCTCAGGGCCTCCAGTTTGAACCTATTAACAGGTCTCCAAATAATTCAGAGCGAAAACAATTCAGCTGATTATTCTAAAGCCTGCGAGATACAATATCCATTGTAATGCTGCAAATTGAGATCAGAATTAGCAACATCAAACAACGGGTTATGAACTCATCCCTTCGAAACAAATACGGCGGAAAGAATGCAGATTGATTTTCCGTGTCGTGCCGAATTACAAATTCAATTAGACATATGTTCGATCGGGCCTACATTCATAATTAATCGCTCGCAATTTGCATCGGCGGGAGGGTTTTATGTACAGTTTAAATGCGAGTGCGTAACGCAAACAGTTATCGAATTCGTTTGCTCTCAGGGGACGGCGAAAATGTGACCTCCATGTACGCAGCGACAGCGGAAATATCTCTCAGTGTAAACGCATATTTTGTGCGCTTACGCGAATTCTAAAGTTTATGTACTCTTCTTACCCGGAAGTACAAATACATTTGTCTCCGAGCAGTGCGCATTACGCACGCATTTATTCGCGAACCTGAAAACGAAACTGAAGGTTTGCCCGATATATCTCCGGGTTCATTATCACGGCGCATATACGTCTTTCGGAAAGGGTGGCTTTTCTATGTTAGGAAGTTAGTAGTTTCCCCGGCAGTAAACACTCAATGCCCCAATGATCCCCTACCCGGCAGGGAAACTTGACCACAAACCGATCCACCCTCCAGTCGGACTTTGTGGATACAGCGTGATTACTCCGAGTTGCTTGTTTTTGTTAGGTAAATGCTCTTTAAAATTGCACAGGGCGAAGCTATGAAGGGCCTTCAAAGATTATTCGCAAACTTGATAACACGAACTAACGAGATTTAATAATAAAAGTGGGCGATTAAATAATTTACGGAACGAGATGGTTATGAGTTTTTGTTCGTCCAAATTTACGGTTTGCCGCACAGTTCCGGTCGACAAACATTAAAATACAAATAAGGGTTAGCCAATCTTCAAACCCTCACGAGTGTACTAATTTATTTGCTTACAAGTGGGCTCGGTATTATTGTAATGGTTCGACCTGAATTGCACAATGTACTGGATGTTAACAATTTATTTTAATTTGACTGAAATATTTGTTTTCCCCTCCAACTTAAAAATGTTTGCATAATATCATCAGTAACTTGTTTCAGCAAAGTATTCCCTTTTAATTAAGCAAGAAGTCAATTTAATTAGCATAATGGTATTTGCTGTTTTTAATTAATGAATTCAATCGAAATTATGTCATAATGGATGTTATTTGTTTACAATGTCACTTGTGTAAAGAATTTGTGTGCAAAGGATTTAAATTTTGAGCGTTTTCTAAGATCATAAGACACAGGTTATAAAAGGAAGTATATACTTTATAAATAGCGAGTGTTTCCGAAGGTCCGATTACAGAAGCTTAATTGGGAAAATAAACAGATATTTTCTTGATGCAGAGTAAACAAATGGCAAGGAATAAATTTCTGAACTGGAAAACATGTTGGGAGGATAAATTCCAGTATTATTATTAAAAACTTGCCTGGCAAAATTTCCAAGAGATGTTTACAAATTCATTTTAATCCAATAATATTTCAGAAATTATCTTATGGATTTCAGTAGGTTTCACTTTGTAATTTGATCCTTTACATTTTTTTACATTTTACATTAACGCTTTCCACTCTGAATGACAATTTAGGTTTTCTGAAATACGAGCAGTTCAGATGAAATTTTATTGTATTAGAACAGTCATTCAATTTCAGAAAAGAAAAATTGAGATCAGTCGATTATATTTCAGAAAGCATTAATTGTAATTCAGATTAGTCAATTGTAGTTCAGACATCGTCAATTGTAATTCAGAAAGTGTTGTAGTTCAGAAAATAAATTCAATACAATACAATATTAATATTTTCTGAGGTACAATTGATGCTTTCTAAATTACAATTGAGGTTTCCTAAAATACAATTGACTAATCTGAATTACAATTGATGCTTTCTGAATTACAATATTGAAGTTTTCTGAAATTCAAGCAGATTCAGATGAAATTTTATTGTATTAGAACAGTCATTTAATTTTAGAAAAGAAAAATTGAGATCAGTCGATTATATTTCAGAAAGCATCAATTGTAATTCAGAAATCATTAAATGTAGTTCAGAAAGCATCAATTGTAGATCGAAAAGCATCAATTGTAGTTCAGAAAATAAATCCCTTGCATTTTTTTACAATATTAATATTTTCTGAAGAACAATTGCTTTCTAAATTACAATTGACGTTTCCTAAATACAATTGACTAATCTGAATTATTGAATATTGAAGTTTTCTGAAATACAATTTACTAATCTCAATTACAGCTGAAAAAGTTGTAGCTGAATTGGAATCAATATTTTATAATAAAATTGCTGAACTGAAAACGATAACAAATAATTTATTTTGCCGAGTTACGAATTTTAATTTGAAACGTCACTATCGGCCAAAGATAACTTTTTCCAGCCGTAAAATGATTATCAAATTAGTTAATTATTTTTTTAATTAAATGAATTTTTAAACAATGAGTTTTTAAAAGGACTTTTAATTAAAATTTCCTTTTCAACATTCTGTATTTTTAATTGAAATTATTAATACAACGTGAAATGCTACAAAATTACTGTTTTATAACAAAGTAACAATAAGAAAATGATTCGATATTAATTCTGTCAACCAATCAAAATTCTCGACCAAGACAACACAAGCGAATTTGTGCAAATTTGTCCATCTCATATAGCCATTATTGCAAACAAATACGACATGATGGTAAACAAATATGATTGATACATCCTCAAACATATCAGTTCTAATATCCCCAACGCAAACATTGATCTAGTTATGAGGCCATGCTGCAGAATTTTGTATTCACAATACTTTTTGATATACAGGGCGAGTTAAGTTTTACCGCCCTGGCCATAATACCTATTAAAGATTGAGGGGAAAGTATGCAATTTACATGTTACATCAGTTGAAGTTTACACTTTCGATTAGTGCCACAAGTTTTCCAAATCATTTTTATTTGAAGCCAAAAAAGTAAAACAAAGAGTTTCGGGTAAAATTTACATGTTTGGTTTTTTATTTCAAAATTTGTCAAATTATTCGTAGCATTTTTAATTGCAATTTGATTCGTTAAAAAATTATTACCTTTGGAGTTAAATCAAATTTAACATAAAGCACGAAAAATACTACTTTTATTTATGACTTTCCAACAATGGATAATACGGTCTACCACGTAACAATACCTGATGATCGACCCATAAAACTCAAGGGAACGGCGTTTTAGTTGTTGCCAGACCCGTATTCTGGAATTTGTGAGAAAAATAAAATAAGTTTTTAATAGGTAAATATTAAGTTTATTTTATAAAAGATGCTCAAAGTGATGCCCCATTACCCATAAATTAAAAGCATTTCAAGCTTCTCCTCGACTGAGTATTGAAATGGCATGATTATACCTAAACTAAACACAAATGTTCACTATTCCACAAAACAAAGTTTTAATTTTCACTTTTTACCAACGATGTTTAAGTGTTGGAAGATTTGTTGCGAATGTGAATGTTTCTTTATTCACAAAGTGACCTAGGGTTGTGACCAGGGTTTTTAAACTTTGGGTGAATTAAGCAATTTATTTTATGGGAAGATTCAATGACCGATAGGTATATTGACTTTGCAGACGGCAAAATTAAAACACAAAATTGTAGACAGATATACTAACGAAAATTAGAAGCTGGTAAACGATTTTCTTATCAAGTTTAAAATCTAATATTGCAAAAATTATTTTTTATTATGATTATACTTACCGTGTAGCTGTTAGTTACGATGTTGTGAACTTTTAAAGAAATAGCGAAGACCTTCATTCCGGTCCTGTAAAATGTAGCGTTGCACTTTTTAACTTAACTTTATGACTGTCATAACTAATCAGCCAAGTACCCAAAACCAATACCATTGTTAGGTGAATTGGTCAGCTTATGTCGTAAATCATTTAAGAAAATACCCTCTAATACGGAAATGGCTTTATTGAATGAACCCAAATTAGTAAAATTATTTCAATTACACTAAATTGTGTGAAAATATTTTACTGTTCGTACATAAACAAACTAATAAATTGAGCAATTAGTAATTGAAAGAAAGCCAAAATTGTACCTGATTAAAAAAAAAAAGATTTTTTCTTGGTTTCTATGTACCATAATAATATAAAATTACTGCTGCAATTTATGAGAATTGACAAATTATTTTAAAGGCCTATTCTGCCACGGGCGGTAAAACTTAACTCACCCTGTACAGAGTATTCAATTTAAAATCGAAAGGTAACTTTTCAGTAAAAGGAATTTTAATACCTTTAAATTATTAGTGGCGGACGATATCTAACATTATTACAAATTTCACCCTCCGGTCTGCACGTTAAACCGTTACATATTTCAGCGAAATAAATTTGAACACTGTGTGCAAACGCAAGACTCTAGTGACAAATATTTCGTAAGTCTATATGTTAATAATGTTGGCGCGTGTGTGTTATGCGAGGAACACTTCGGGAATTTCAAGTTACGCCGTCCTAGGGGTGCAATGCGGGCCTTTACGCGGTTTTTATTGCCTGCATCGGGCAATGCGGCAGCTCCACAATCAACTTACATATAAATTGAACTTAATATCACCATTGATGCGCAATTGATATGCAAATTGACAGTTTATATAACTCATGCGGGGCCCTTCAATCGATCCGATAATTTATTTGCAGGCCCTTCTTCACCTCGATGTTAATCAAGCGTGGGAGTGCCGGAAAATTTTAACATCTCGACACTTTAAACCGCCGACTTCTGCGTCCGCCTAATGTATGCACCCTCGGATGTTGTTAGACCCAATAAAATATCCCGCTGAGATGATAACAAGTGTTACTATCCAAATTCTTCTTCGAGAAAATCGATTCCCTCTTTAATCAGCTGAATGTTTTTCATTCCAAACACAATCATAATTACAGGAACTGACCTACGTTCTCTGATCGTATACTCCGTTTGAGACTGGGTTTGTAAGTAGATTTTCTGATGGAAGGACTCGTTTACGAGCTTTTCTTTGAAACTGCGCCTCTTGAGAAGAGAAATGCGTTATTGTTTACGCAGGGACATCTTTGGATTCTTTAAGATTCGAGATTAAAACGGATTTTATCCATTTCGCAGTCCTTATCGAAGTAATCTGTTTAGTTCACCTTACACAGGATTTTTTAAAAAATAATTTGCCTTGCATCTCAAAGATTCACTAAGTTTAATTGGTTGCAGAAGGAAGTGACAATCAAAATTGTGCAATGTGTTGCCTATTCTGACTCAACAAGGTGTTCGGTCTTGAAATGATAACCCTGTATATCGCACTTGAGCAGGATTTATTGTTTTATTGAAGCATTGCGGATTCAAACTGGTCCAGGCAGGCAATTCATATGTTAATGTTGAAAGCTGAACTGTTAACTTAACGGTTTTCCACCCTAAGATTTTCAATACATGGAAAGCGCAATTCCTTTGTATACCTTTACTTTTAATTTTGAAAAGGAGGTCGATCTTACAGAGAATACCAATCTGAATTACTGAATTTATAAAGGGAGATTGTATATAGTACTTAGATATTGTATGAGTAATACTAATATTTGTTTCTTGAAAACTAACCTAACCTAACTTAAATTAACTTAACCAAACTGGGTGTATCTTTTCGTGTTTTTCTTTCGGGGATATTTTTAGAAGTTTTACACTGTTGAGGTTATGTTGTGATTATTTACCTGTTCTAAATAAACAATTGCACTGTTAAAAAAGAAAAAAAAACATTGACCTGAGCACATCTTATGAAAATGTCCACTGTAATTTGCATTTTTTGTTTTTTGGTCAGAGAGTTATATAAAAATGAAAACTTATGTATTTGTTTTGCGAGGAACACGATGGTGCAATTAAAAATCGATTTGCTCTAAGATTGACAGAGATAGAAAATTACAAATCGAGAAAATAGCCGTAGCTCCGTTAATACTGGAGCGAATTGAATAATTTTGGTTCCATCGTTTCCGGCAGGAAAAGTTATTCTAGTAAGGAAAAAAAGAAGAAAATATAAAACGTTTAAAAAAAATTTTTTTTTTAAATGAGAAAAAAAAGCCAAACCAAGGAAAACACTTTTTTTTCTTTCTTGCTTAGAACGTCATATAAACAAGAAAACTTATGTATGATATATGACGCATACAAAATGAGATAATTGCGAAAAAACGATTTTCGTGACTTTTGACTTTCAATATCTTATGACGCGGACACGAAATTATATCAGACTTTTCAGCCAGTCTTCAGAACGCCAAAACAAAGGTTTATGCAAAAATACAGTTTTTTCACTTTCATTCAGAAGTTAATCCTATATTGCACCTTATTTGACTGGATTGTTGCAATAATGGGTAACCATGATAAGAACGCTCAATTAGCTGATACCGCAAAATTATTAAAGGAACGCGTACATTTCAAAATAAAGATTCTGATTATGGAGATAGATGATATGGCGGATATGTGATTAATAGAATTTGAAATGGCTAAAAATAAGTTTTTAAAACGATTTAGGATATAAACATAAATTACGTTGAAAAAAATCCCGGGGATCAACATACCAACCCGTTTTGGCGTAAATTAAGACATTGCAGAGTAACAAACAGTAATAACAAAATTTCTTTACTAACAATAAGTAAATAAAATTGTTAAATTTAACAAATTCTTCTTGCATATTATTATTTTACTTTAAATTATATCGTTCTAAATTTATTGAAGACGCAAGAATTTTCGCATCTGTTGAACAGGTATATTGGAATTGAACCCCTCGAAAACTGTTTTCATTGTTACACATAGACCTATTATCCACTGCATTTTACCGTAATTATGGTGATATCTGGATTATAAAAAAGTCTGAGGTGTTGCCTGTATTTAGGCGTACGCTAAAGCAATAAAAGCAAATTGCATTTGTCAACAATCTTTCGAAATTACTTTTTACTTACTAATTTGTTTACCATGATAATAATGTTTATAGCATATGCTAATTAAATTCACTTAAATGATTAAAACTTCACTTTTATCATGAACTGCAGCGTTTAATTAAAAATTCTCCTGCAGTTTTCAGCACAAAGATAATTGAAATTTAAACGTTCAGCACAATATTTCGCTAGTATTTCATGCGACAAGACAATCTGTAAACCGACGGTGCGTTACAAAATTGACGCTTCACAAATTACATTATTGCACTTTAGTTGCAGTGTAAAATTATTGGAGAAACAAAAACTCCCCTTCAGTTTTTCAGACTCAAATTTATGGTTATGTTCAGGAAAAAAGTAGATCCATAAAGAAATTACAGCACTTCTAACGGCATGTTACTTGCAACCACTGACATGTTCTGAAACTCCGACCAAACTTTGTTTGCCGTTGTTGAACACGACCGACTACAAACCCATCAAGTTATATTTTCCTCTCGAGCGATTGACTGGATCAAAAAGCGTCTACCCACTTAACATCTCACTCGGTGTTTTCTAGGCGAACAAGAACGTTAGATTTTAATATTTTAAACGCTGCTTTAATATTTATTAATAAAATTGCTCCCGGAAACCGGAAAAACTTTTAAGTATTAGATTGAGTTTTATCGGCATTAAATGAGAATGAAGAAGTCCGGTTTATCTGCAGTCAGTAAGATGTTTACTTTCCAGTCTGAGATTAGTTCAGATATAATTTTGATGTTATTGCTACCCGAGGACAAAATAATATCATTTCGTCCTTGTTCTCGCGAGGAAAGTTAGCTTTCGCCGTTATTAAAAAGAAAACTGTGCAACTTATTTTACAATTTGTGCGAAAACGAAAGCGCATTACCCACTTTGCTAAAAAATTCATGACATAATATTCCCTGAAAATGGGCTGAAATATTTTAAGTAGTGCACCTTTCTGAACGTGTCTCATTAACATTGTTAAAGGCCGTTTCGGCTGAAATAATAATTCCCAACCCTTGTTATCTCATTTTCGTTATTGCTTCGGTCCAATTTCTATATTTTATTTGAATTATCTTATATTAGGTACTTGAAGGCCTATTTACCAACCCCTTCACTTAATGCAATGTGTCATAAAAATTATTAATATCAGGTCTCCATTAAGTTTATCAAACCGTTGGTGTGTGGCTGACCATTATACGAGGGTTCCGCATATTGACCACATCTTTTAATGAAAGTGGCTATGTCTGAAAGTAGGGTAGAGACACCACTTTCAGCCACTACATCACTTTCAGCCATTTCACTTGTATCTGTCTGTATTTCTCATTTAAAATAGCAATTACAGTAGAGTCCGGATATAATGAACCCGGTTTTAGTGAACTTCCGGTTATAGTAAACGCTATTTGAAATACCAAAAAATCTTCCCATAATAAACATAGAGCATTTTGTGTTTCGTTTATAATGAACCTCGGATAAAGTGAACCAATTTTGATGCATTTTTCAAGTTCACTTAATCCGGACTTCACGGTATTTTATTTAAAGTTGTAAATGATGCTATGCTTAGTGATTTGATTAAAAAACAAGGTGGGACTCTAATTAAAATTTAATTGATAAAATAGTGAGGGATCATATTATTTCAATTACAAATTTGTTTAAAGTGGCTAAAAGTGGTGTCTCTATCCTACCAACAATCTGCGCATTACTCACAACAATGGGAAAGGCATAAAATTGAAGTGATGTCTTTGTGGAAAATTTTCGCATTTGTTAAATGCATTTAGCATCACAGTGACTGCAATGTCTGCAGTAACATCTGTTTATTCGGATAATATTTGCGCCAAACAAGTTCGAAAACCAATTTAAAAGAGTGGCTTATGAAGTGGGCATTACACCGCAGACGTCACTTTTAACAGATCGGGTAAATAAAAAAGTCGGTATATTATTAGAGATATTGTCTATCCATCATTCACTGTCGGTGCAATTACGAAATTATATCAGTGTGCGACCTTTAATGTTTTAACGGTAGGCGCGGTGTAATGTCGATTATTAAACTGATGAATATTAAAATTACAAATTGCTAATTTGATTTATGCAATGCCCTATAATCAATGCCGTCATAACGTACAATCAATTTCAGAAAACACAAATCAATTTAATGCGACGTACAAAACAGCTGTGCCTGTGGGCGAAAAAACAAAGCAGTAATAAAAATTAATATTATTTTGTTGTCTTCTTACAGGCGAATTCCCCTATTAAATCGGAATTGTATTGCTTTGAGGAAAAAATATTTACTTATATTCAATTAAACCTGCAATTTAATAAAAATGACCGGGAAGATGGCATCAAATGATTTTACTACTCCAATTCAGAATTTAAGAAGCAATAAAATGATTTCAGAATAACTTCTGAATTATTTATCCGCTTCATAAATAGTTTAAGATCGAACTTGATTGGAGAATACGAGTGCGATTTCTCTTACATCAATTAATCAGGAATATTAAAAATTGAAGGAGATAATTCCGAAACTCTGACGCACCCAATCGACTGAAAAAAACAATAATTCTATCTTTAGTTTTCAATTAAGCCGCCCTCTTGTTTAACAATAAGGGCAATAAAAAAACAATAACTCTCCCAGTTTCTCAGTTGAAGATAAACAAAAAAGCCCACGCTACGCTACACAATTTCAGGGAATCAATATAATCTGTACTTTATCTCCGCGAGTAGGAAAGTAAAAGGACACAAACTGTCGAGATAAAATATGGTCCGCGGATAATATGTCATGGAATACATATTTTCTGCGAGCGCCGACAAATCTGCATTTACGTTGCCCATTTGTCAGTTCACACCTGAAGTATTTGTTTCGTGAACTGAAATTAGGGCAATCTCTTGACCAAATACTAGTCCGGAAAGTCTTATTACTTCAACCCTACTGTCAGTTACTTAAAACGTCACTAAAATTCAGACGCCGTGCAAGGGTCTGTTTGGTGTGTTGTCTATTTTTAAAATTTCAAGCTTGGACAGTAAAGTGGGGTACCTTGTAATTTTAATCATGAATTGCAAACAATTCGCGTGGGCGCCTTTGAGAACTTCAAAAGACACGCGCTTTATGATAAAGTTGGACGACAGACAACGAGCCTTAACTGAAACATTAAGGCGTGGGAGTGCTCCACAAAAGATTTGAAAAAAATCAATCTCGAAGAGCGGATTGAATCATCGAATTAATTAAGTGCGATTTTTGGGCGCACAAAGCAGACGCTTGCACTTGAAAATGCAAATGTTCGAAAGCAATTGCATGAAGTTGAGTTTCCTCGTGCAGAGTGTTATTAGCTCGGATGCGAATAGTTTAATGAATATGGCAATGCAATCTAGGAGCATTTATCGCACATCACACGCGTCTTCCAAAGATTGCTTTCTTTGAATAGCAATCCAAATCAATTACAACGGCTCTATTGACGAGCTCTTCAATCAACTATAGATCATAAAGGAAGTCCTCGACGGGCACTTAAACTGTTTGCGATGCACATATGCACTGCAATTCAATTTTGGCAAGTGCTTTTCGTGTTTCAATGCCTTCATCTTCAAATTTCTGGTCTTTAGTAATTTTATCATGATGTGAATATTATGCGCCATTTACAATACAGGCACTTTTGATTACAACAAAATTTGGACCAGTTAGCGCTTTTGCTGACCATGCAAAATAAATACTCGATAAAGAACACGGTCGATTCACAAGACAGAGTAACATGTAGAAGGATAGAGTTACGTATTAAATACATTTCTCGGCTGCAATTCGCTTTTACTAGAAAGTTGTCACGAAATTACGGCAGTTGTAGCGATCCAAAAAATTTCAAATTTTAGCAACGGATTAAAGGTATGTTGAAGAAACTCTCTTGATAACTGTTGTCTTTAAATAAAAGAAATTAAAGTCAGAATAACGCCATGAAATAGAGCAAATAATTTCGTGATTTTCTGAATTTTTTAAGAAAGACCCTCAAACTAAACTAGTTTTATCATAATATATTTTTTTAGCAAAATTTATATATTACTTTATCCATATTTTTACAACAAAGAACCGTTCAATTAATGCATCATTTTTCTCTGCGAGCATCGCCTTAAACGCCGTGCATGACAGTTAATTAAGAAAACTGTTTACTTTCCTTAAATCGAATCGAAATTATCTCACGACTTTCGGTGTTGTTCTACAGGAATGATTGAAGTAGTTAGCGGTGGCTCCAAACTAATAACACTATAATCAGTATCCATTACGAAACCGGCGAGAATGAGCTATTCAGTGCGAGGCTTGTACGCTACCTCACTGAAATTTCAGACTAATTTGTATAATTGAACTTATGTGTAGCAGTAAATCGTCGGATTATATATAAACATCAAACAAGGCATAAGCACCATCAACCCTTGTAATTACTAAAAAAAAAGTTGTACGGAACCGTCGGCAGTTAATTTGTTATTTATGGAAATGTCGACGGCGATAAAAGTGTTTTTGACACGTCGCCTTAAGGAAAATATTTCCACTCGATCGAACGTGTATTTCAACGGTAAAATTGCTTTATGGCGAAATTGTTTTTACTGTCAAAAAAAAACACAAGTTCTCAGTTTGAACTGACAATAATTGAGATTGTGTGATTGTGAATTATGAAACTTTTATTTATCCCCACAAATCTATATCGTTCAATGAACAGAATCTAAGAACCCACTTCCTTCGAGAAGCGACAAAATTCACAACTAAATTCCCCACTCATACTTTGAGCTTCCAGAATACATGCGACATAATCAATTCCATTGCCCCGAGCGAGCCAAGGGCGACAAACACAATTACTTTGATGTCCGAACCAGATGTCTCCCAATTTTATCCCAATGTGTTGATATGAATTATCGCATTTCCATTTTAATCCGATTGTGATACCGCAAGTGATATTTTCGCGGCAATAAATCTCGAGGAAAAGTTTTGAAGGACAATCAAGCTGAAATAGCGTTTACCTTATTCGCGCGCACGTAGAAAATTGAATCAAAGTAGTTAGCATCTTTTACAAAACAAATTTGATGGAAATAAAAGTGCGCGTTTGAAACTTTAAACTTTTTCGATATAAACTTTAGGGGTTGCGAAGTAAAACTGGAAGACCGTTAATTTTTGTTTAACACTTGTTTATGGATCGCATCGAATCGGTCCGTTAAAAGGAAATCCGCGTTGTCTGAAAGGCAATTAAAAGTTTTTTTTTGATAATGAAACATAATAGAGCGATATTGTTGATCCAATATGTAATTAAGCGCTGTTTACCTGCTCGGTGCAGGCAAACCTTGTGAACATAATTGAATCCTGACCAAATTATATTATAATGTGAAGCAATCAATTACTGTTGAATGGGAAGTTCTATTTTAGTTTAAAAATTTTGCCTCACTAGTTGCACTTAAAGCAAATCGGATCTCAAACAGCGAACACTAAAAGTTGCAGCTTACAATTTTGTGTCCTGGAAAGCTTCGTCCTTTTATCCGCAAGAAAATTAAATTGATATTGCTCAAAGACTGCGTTGCATGAATGAAACATTTTTAAAACGGAGTCCCTTTTTGTGAGATTAAGTACATTCTGAATAAAAACCCGATCCGAAATTTAACCTCGTTATTAATGGCGGTGCTTATCGCACTAAATATCAAACGCGAATTCTTCGACGACTTTATTATATCGAACCCTGGTACCAAAATTACGCCTCCTTTATTTTTAGAAAATAGTTACCCCAATCGATGAAAGCGAGGTGGAAAAATCATATTCTTGAGACAACAAAAACAGTTCTTAATCTTAAAGTACTTGCGTTTAAACAATGTAAATAAAACCACTTGAATTTGGCCCTCGAGAGATATACCTCTTGTAATGTAAGCAGAAGTTGATGGAAATTGCGGATCCGGATTTTAATATTCCCCATTTATGAATATGTATTTTGGAGGACTGCCTACAAAACCCTTAATTTAAACTAGCTGTTATCAGGACGTTCTAAGAGTGCGCAGCTATTGAATTGCCATGTACTGGTTTTGCTGGCTAAGGTACAAATAGAGCGAAGTGAGAATAGGCAGATGTTCGGATAAAAGGTGGGGATGTGTGTCGTTTCAGATTCAACTCGCAGATACAACCCTTATAGATAAGAATATTCCACCTCTCAGATTGTGTGTTTATTTAAATGCCATCCACCCTCATCCCAAATGATCTCGGATAATATTGTGGATACAACCGATTTCATTCGAAAGAGGCGTTTTTGTCAGGCTTTACAAACCGTTTTTTGGGAAGTTTCTAATGAGGGTTGATTTTTCAAAAGGAAGCAGATTGTGCGTTGGTTCTCCACCTTGTTAAGGTCCGGGAACTGCCAAGTAATGCACCAATTTTGCCCCCTAAAATAAAAACTGTTTAGGCAACCAAAGAGGTATTCTAACTAATAGGGTTTGAAACTTAAGTATTGAACAGAAAGAATTAAAAAAAAAGATTTGCGCGTTTTTCATACGCTCGTAACTTGATAAATATTATTTATATTATGGTCTGCGGCGATAACGACGGTAAACTCAGTCGGAACTAAATTAGTCTATAATTTTTTGCTAATTCTTTGCCTATTTTGTGTTGTCATAGATGTACCTGCTATAATTAATCCCGTAACAGGCTGCAAACACATTTTCAATTATGCAAAAAGTAATCTTTATCCCCATTTTTATACGCTCATAATTTGATAAATATTATTTATATTATTGTCTGCGGCGATAATGGCGGTAAAATCAGTCAATGCGATTGCTGCATTATTTACTGTTTTTTTTTTGTAATTTTTTGTGAATAGATGCTTTAAACAATTTTTCCTACGATGCTATTCGAAACTAATATAGATTGTACAATTTAGTAGGCTCGAAAATTTTTCATATCCTTACGCGTGCAAACATGGATATTTTGCATTATCAAGTGTGTATTTTTATAAATTTTTAGAGTTTTATATCCTTACGTGTGCGAATATGGTTATATCCTAACAATTTGCACTATATCAAGTGTGCATTTTAATACAAATTATTCTATCCATGCCGTCAATCAAAAAGGTACAGATTTGACAGGACATCTGTGAGTAAAAGGACGAACTATTTGACTAAAATCTTCTGGGAAAACAACTTTTCTTCGAAAATCTAAAATTTGGACATTTATCCAATTTGGTTTACGGAAACTATTTCTTAGGTGCTAAAGGAACATTTTTATGTAATTTGTTGACGACGTTGTGTTCGGAAAGCAATAAAAAACGCGATCAAATAATACTGTATTTCGTACCACAACTTTTAGAATTTTTTTTGAGCTGAACTGAGTTTACTGGCACACTAAATTTTCAAAAAAATATTGTTGCCAATTTTTTTCTTCTTAAGTTATCAACTTTCTCGCAATAAAAAAAATATTTTCTTACAAGGCAATATGTTCTCTATAAGTGCTGTAAAGTGCATTGCAAAATATTTCGTAACTCTAAAGATTTCAGTAAGAAGCCCTCACCACTACATTTTTGCGAGAATTGCACTTTCGGAGGTTAATTTTTGAAAACTAGGCACTTCTTCGCCAAAGCAAATATATCATTAGATGCGGTAACATTATGTTTACAACTGTTGCTTCGCAAATTATGTATTGATAAGTACTTTCTAAGCGATACTGAGTTTCTTAAAACTCTGCATTTTTTGAGGTTGGGTTCCCCAACCTTAATAAAAACTTCTGATTTGCTTTTTTGAAAAATAGTCTTAATTAAATTTTTTAAAATTATTCAAAATCTTCAATTTACCGTTTCTGTTCAGGGCTCTCAGTGTGCTCAGATCACATCTATTTTAAAGTGGCCCCATCCCGACATTAATTGCCTTAATGTTCACCAAAGAGCCACTAGTTTCAAGAGGCTTAACAGCGAAACTAATTATATACTGGTACTACTAGTAAAAATTTGATTTGAATTAAAGTAATTGAAGTCTTGCACGACCACCACCATGGCCAAAAATTACCCTGCTGATTCTTAGTCATATTTGTACTGCCCTATTTATCTCCCCATGTGACACATTCCCCTACAAAATAATGGTGCGGAATTCCTCAAGACTTTTTCAATATTTATGTAATCAATACTAACAAAATTCAAGATAAAAAATTTGTTTCGTCCTTAGAAAATTTAATTAAAATCAAATTTTTGCTTCAAGGGACCCAAAATTACCAAGTTCTAAAATCTGAAAAGCACTTCTTAAAAAATCCTGGCTAATCAGATTAATCCTCGACAATCTAAATTAAAACGTTGTTGCAATTCTTTTTATTTTTGCTGCAAATTGTCGAGACTGAAATTTGCTGGGTGGATGGAAAGTCGATTTATCAAGCTGCTATTAAAGGCGAATCGACATGTTAATTAGGGAAATTGCAGTGTCAGATGAAAAAAAAGTTTGTGAAGTTCCGACTGTGTAATATTAATCGGCTCGAAGCGATCGCTCCCCCTCGAATAAATCCAACAAATTTATTTTTAATTTAATTTAATCAGTGGCGGCTGGTAGTCTCGAGTTTAAAATAGGGCGCCTAAAAAGCTTTCTAAAAATGTCGTCGATAATTATCATATTCTTCAGTGTTGCAATGAAAAGAAAATACCTTCCTTGGTAAATTGGGGATACGCTGTTTATTCAGATAATCACATCAGAAGAGCACTTCACTATCTCGGGCAATTTAAAAGCTCCTGGCGTATGTTATTCGGTCTATTGCACAGTTGGATGTAATGTGTTGGCTGGCTTTACCAGTCTGTTTTCGCAAGTGGATGCATTACGTGGTGAAATTAATTAATTCACTGCAATGCGAGAGGCTTTAGAATTTTTATTTTCAGTTCGAATTGGCTCCGGGTAAATATTTTTCCACTTGAAAATAACACGCCATACAATGTTGATACAACGAGCTAATAATACACTATTACATTTTGTTTGGTCCCTGAAGAATTACCCACACACAAGTGAGCCTCAATCGATCTTGCAACTGTCAATTAAATATAATCGAATTGTTCTAATTGTTTGTTGAAAGGTCTTTTCAGTGGCCCTCGTTCGGGCTTAATGAAATAAATAACTGTTTATTTTGTATGAACCATTTTGGATTGCAAATTCGAATTAAACAGAAGCCTCGAAACGGGCCCGCTGTAAGCGCAGTTAAAGCCGATGGCATTTACCGGAATTTCAAATTTTACTTCGCCGGGAATTAACCGTTTGACCCAATTGCCTTATTTTTTTGTTCGTTTTTAACGCAAATTGTCTAAAATTTGTTCGGAATGCGAAATATTTCGGTCTAATTTTCTTTATTGCCGACTGACTCGCTTTTCAATTTAAATTTGCGAAGGGTTCACTGTCGTCAAAGCAATTATGGCCCCTGTGTTATTAAAAATTGAAAATATTGGATGACCCGGTCAACGTATATACTTTGAACCTAATTATCACAAAAACTTGTCAAAAAAAAAGACATTTGAGCAAACAACAATTTTTACTAAAGTTTTATTTCAGACCAACAACTAACATAGGCCAGAGGTACCACTTTTAGCCGCTTTACTTGTGAATTCCTTATTTATTAGGTTTGTATCTGTCTCCATTTCTCATTTAAAGTAATAATTATTTATTTAAATCAGGTTTCCCTTGTTATGTAAAATTGTTTACTTACAAATTCCTTTCCTTTTTTCATAACAATATTTAAAAAAAAATTTTTTCACTTATTACAAATCACATTTTAAAAAAACATATTCTTTAAAATAATGTCAATTACACAATTACATTTTAAAAAACAAACTTTTTAAAAAAGTCAACACTGATTATTATTATTATTATAATCATTGTGTTGTGTTTTTAAAAATGTAATTGTGTAATTGACGTTATTTTAAAGAATGTGTTTTTTAAAATGTGATTTGTAATAAGTGAAAAAAATAATTTAAATATTGTTATGAAAAAAGGAAAGGAATTTGTAAGTAAATAGTAATTATTGTTCAACACATTTTTGGGCTTTTTTCTACCATTCAATAATGCATTAATTATTATTCAAATTTTGCTTCTAACTTCTTCTAACTGTCGCATTTTTCTAAATGATAAAATGTAATGTTGGGAACCAAAATTGGACACTAAAAGTAATGATAAATGAATTACCACATCAATGCTTGATAAAAATATTAACTGGTACATTTATTTAATTATTTTACAACCCTTGACTATTCTTAGTCATTTGTTAATTTTTTCAATTACAATTTGCTTAAAGTGGCTAAAAGTGGCGTCTCTACCCTACGTCATGAGAAGATAAATTGGGCAGTGCTGAATCGTTTGTACACCTTTAGTCGATTTAATAAAAATCGCACCTTTGTTTCCTCTCATTCTATACATTCCCGATCAGTTCGCCGGCGAGATCCATTGTTACTCCACGTTTATTACTTTGTGATAAATTATGGTTAAGCATGAACGGTATCGTGGAGTGAACTAGTATTGTTAAATAATGCTCTAAATCACCGGATTTACATACGTTATTTACTTAGATACGAAAAATTATGCGAACGGTGCCGTTAAGATTGCGAAAAAGTCGAACAAAAAAATTAACCAATTAAAATAATGGGGAAATGAAATCTAATACTACACATTTCCATTCCGAAACGATTAAGGCCCGCCTATTGTGATGTAAATTTAACTATTAAGTACAACAGAAATTAAAATGAAATTGCGCCGCTGTAAACTAATAGTAATAATAAGTTTCCTTTACAAAACAATGCAGTTTGCGCCAAAGTCAATATTCGCGCAATTATTTTTGCTTACTGTTTGTTATTGATTAAATAAAGGTAATTGAATCGCAGTTTAATTAAACTCGATAAAGGGGAACAAGTTATTGTTCCTGCATTCTTAATGCTTTAGGGAAAAAAATCTTCACTCCAGGCATATGTGCCCCATGTTTTATATATTAGGGGTCCTAATGGATAGGGGAACCTACGAGGGGTGTTATCAAATTCAAATAATCTCATTCTTAATGATGATTATTATGACTGACAGTACAACCCCTGCATTAAGGTGTAACAAGCAATTATCTACCTTATAACACGAACGCCAGGAACGATTTTGGTGCGGGTTCGCAGCCGGTGCGGTGACTGTTTAAGGACTTCTGTTGATTGAGTATTTTCCGAGTCGCCGACTCGCTCATCCAATTGCCCTAATTTCAGCAGTTTTTTTTCCGTAAAGGTAATACCATTAATCGAAGGTGATCTTAGATTTTAACAAAATAAAAAAGCCCACGGGGAATAAAAAGCAGCACTAAACGAGATTGATGGAACTAGGAAATACTTAATCTGTTGAAAAGCAGGGCTAAAGAGCGTTGACAAAAGGAAATTCGCGCGAAATCTTCTGAATGTAAACAATTTTAGATTATAAAATCTTGTGCAATATATCTTATTCGCGCTTTCGTCGCTTTATTGGATTCGGTTTGAAAAAAAAGTAGATTATTTTATTTTCGGTTTGAAAAATAGACAGAATGGGATTTTGTAATAATTTTTAGTCGCCATTGCAAGGTAAAAACGTTTCTGTTAACATTTATAACAATAATAAAAATTAATTTATGTAAGAAAAAATTGCTCGGGGCAGAAAATATTTTTTTCACCCTTGTGAGGAAAGTTTACCTTCCTAACTCAAATTAGCATCGAAATATAACGTTTTCCGAACACTAGTTGCCCAAATAAAGGTTTTATATTTCACTGTAGGGACGTTTTATTTGTCTCTTCAAAAACAGATTAATAATTTAAATTTCTTGTAATATTTTTTGTTCGTTAAATGCGTAGGCAGAATACAGTGAATTTAAATTCATTTTGAATGAGTAATTTTTTTATTTTAAATTTGAGACAACACAATATCTCAAAATGTTGACTGTAATTGACAATTTTGCAAATACATTTTCTTAAGGTCCGGGAACTGCTAAGTATTGCACAATTCTTCCGCTCAGGGGGCACCAATTTTGCCCCTTAAAATAAAAAATGTCTATGCAACCAAAGAAGTATCCTAACTAATAAGGTTTGAAACTTTAGTATTGAACAGAGAAAGAACAAAAAAAAGAGTTGCGCGTTTTTCATACGCTCGAAACTTGATAAATATTATTTATGTTATGGTCTGCGGCGATAACGACGGTAAACTCATTCGGAAAAAAAATTAGTCTATAATTTTTTGCTAATTCTTTGCCAATTTTGTGTTTTCATAGATGTACCTGCCATAATTAATCCCGTAACAGGCTGCAAACACATTTCCAATTATGCGAAGAGTAATCTTTATCCCCATTTTTATACGTTCATAATTTGATAAATAGTATTTATATTATTGTCTGCGGCGATAACGGCGGTAAAATCAGTCAATGCGATTGCTGCATTATTTACTTCTTTTTGGAATTTTTTGTGAATAGATGCTTCAAACAATTTTTCCTACGATGCTATTCGAAACTAATATAATTATATTGTACAATTTAGTAGGCTCGAAAATGTTTCATATCCTTACGCGTGCGAATATGGATATTTTGCATTATCAAGTGTGTATTTTTATAAATTTTTAGTTTTATATCCTTAAGTGTGCGAATATGGTAATATCCTAACAATTTGCACTATAACAAGTGTGCATTTTAATACAAATTATTCTATCCATGCCGTCAATCAAAAAGGTACAGATCTGACAGGACATCTGTGACTAAAAGGACGAACTATTTGACTAAAATCTTATGGGAAAACAACTTTTCCCCGAAAATGTAAAATTTAGACATTTATCAAATTTGGTTTACTGAAACTATTTCTTAGGTGCTAAAGGAACATTTTTATGTAATTTGTTGACGATGTTGTGTTAGGAAAGCAATAAAAATCGCGATCAAATAATACTGTATTTCGTACCACAACTTTTAGATTATGTTTCAAAGATATTCACCATGTTATCATAAAACAAACATGTCATATTAAACTACTATATGTTTAGTATAAGTACCCCGAAGGAATTTCTACAATATAACTTACTTCTTGAGCTATACTGTTTTTACTGGCACTACATTTAAAAAAAATATTGTTGCCAATTTTTTTCTTCTTAAGTTATCAACTTTCTCGCAATAAAAAAAAATATTTTCTTACAAGGCAATATATTCTCTATAAGTCATGTAAAGTGCATTGCAAAATATTTCGTACCTCTAAATATTTCAGTAAAAAACCCTCGCAACTACATTTTTGCGAGAATTGCACTTTCGGAGGCTAATGTTTCAAAACTAGGCACTTCTTCACCAAAGCAAATATATCATTAGATGCGGTAACATTATGTTTACAACTGTTGCTTCGCAAATTATATATTGATAAGTACTTTCTAAGCGATACTGAGTTTCTTAAAACTCTGCATTTTTTGAGGTTGAGTTCCCCAGCCTTAATAATTTAAATTTCTTGTAATAATGTTTGTTCGTTGAATGCGTAGGCAGAATACAGTGGTGGCCACCGGCGATTCGCTTAATTTTTTTTGAATTCAAATTCATTTTGAATTAGTAATTTTTTCATTTTAAAATTGAGACAACACAATATCTCAAAATGTTGACTGTAATTGATAATTTTCCAAATACATTTTCTTAAGCGAATAAGTTGATTAATAAAATGATTTGATATTAAATAAAAAAGAGCATGATTTTGTTTTGAGTGTGCTTTCTATCATGAATAAAATTCGTTAACTATAAATCCTGGGGATAATCTGCAGGGACCTTGTACACAGTAAAAAGTGGTCGTCGAAATAGAAAAACTAATCATACTCTGAAATATTCCCAAGGGGCCCGATTGAATTTTACTTATTCACAGCAAAAAATTGGGCTCTAATCCATTAGGTTTAATTCATATACAGCGCCGTTTATGTTTGTTACTTTTTGTATATAAACTGAGCGTGACGTTCTCCCGCATCGAGCGACTCATTTGTGAAATGGCTTTAATTTTTGGGATGATTGCGTCGTTACTAAATTAACGATTTGTTACATCAAAATTCTTTTCACTTTTTCATCGTCGCGCGGTTTATACGTGTTACACGACCGCTTGCGGACGTAAAATATCACCTTTTAGGACCGAGCATAAAAAATTATTCAATAAACACAGAATTTTGATTAAACGCGGTCGCAAGAATCTATAAAATATGTGAATATTATTCGGGATTTATGAAATACGAACACTCGGAATGCGCACAACACATCCTGAACGATCCAAATCTCTCCCTGATTTCGGGCGGTTTTTCTTTTAAAATTGTTTTCGTTTTACGACTCGCAAATAAAACATATCTTTCGCATTATTAGGATTTCGAATTTACGCCGTATTTATACAGTCGCCGGTTTTAATGGGCGCCACAAAAAATTACAACCAAGGGCGGGATTTATCAAATCGGTCAATTGTCACCTTTGCTTTGTGTGTTTTTACCGTTGTGATGTTTCTAAGAACGTTACTTATGTAAATTCATTGAAATAATTATTCAATGAAATAATAACAGCTCACAGCACGTGAAGTTTTGAAATATGGTCGTTGTGATGCATAGTTAATTTTAATTTATTGTTGCACAATTTTTTATGACATTTAATAAAATTGCAATTAATAATGCGGAATCACCCGTCGTCATTTTCAACAGGCAGTTATGTTTGATGTAGATTGGAAGAAATTGAAGAACAGGAAAAACGATTTCATGTTTCAGGGGTTGCATATTTGATCAGTCCGTTTTTTGTACATTAAAAATTCTTTTGTAAAAATGTTAACAATGACCATTAATTTTATGCTTTATGATCGCTATACACAATTGAAATCTTGGAAAAGTAAATGCATAGTTGGAAAAACACATCGCATGCAACAGTTCAAAGGACAATTATTTTTACAATGCACTTTGATGCGTAGCGCGCTTTGCTGCATTAATAATGTAGATAAAAGTACAGTCGCATTTAATGTTTCATAATGGTAATTAGTCTGTTCGACTCCCTGCACATTTTTAATAAATTGATGTGTTCCCAATCAATTTTTTAATTTAATTTGATTCTGTACTAAATTTTTTAATGATGTCTTGAGATAGAGCAGATGCCATTAGAAAAATATTCTCCTCGTGCATTGTAAATATTGCAGTTCAGAAATCCTTTCAGAACTATTTCTTCCACCGAAATTTATTACGTTTGTGCTGACATTTCTCCGAACAAACGTTAAAATTATTTATTCCCAAACTGCACATTTCAACCAACTAAAAAAATATTTTCCTATTTGGAGAATGCATTCCGAATTTACTGTAAAAATTTCAGTTTCGAAATCCTTTCAGAACTAATTTTTTTCCCGGAATTTATTAGGTTTGTGTTTGTGTGGTTCCAAATAGACCTTAAAATTTTTTATTCTCAAACTGAAGATTAGAGTCAAGTCAAAAAATATTCCCCCGATTGGAGAATGCGTTCTGAATCTGCTGTAAAAATTTCAGTACCGAAATCCTTTCAGAACTAATTTTTTCACAGGAATTTATTAGGTTTTTGTTGACATTTTTTCAAATAAATCTTAAAATTGTTTATTCTCAAACAGAACTTTGAAGTGAATTAAAAAAATATTCTTCTGATTGGAAAATACATTCCGAATTTACCGTAAAAAATTCAGTTTCGAAATCCTTTCAGAACTAATTTTTTCCCCGGAATTTATTAGGTTTGTGTTGGTATGGTTCTAAATAGACCTTAAATTTTTTTATTCTCAAACTGAACATCAGAGTCAAGTCAAAAATATTCCCCCGATTGGAGAATACATTCTGAATCTGCTGTAAAAATTTCAGTACCGAAATCCTTTCAGAACTAATTTTTTTCACAGGAATTTATTAGGTTTGTGTTGACAGTTCTCCAAATAGATCTTAAAATTGTTTATTCGCAAACTGCACATCGAAGTCAATTAAATAAATATTCTCCTGATTGGAAAAAGCATTCCGAATTTACTGTAAAAATTTCAGTTTCAAAATCCTTTCAGAACTAATTTTTTCCCCGAATTTATTAGGTTTGTGTTGGTATGGTTCTAAATAGACCTTAAATTTTTTTATTCTCAAACCGAACACAGAATCAAGTCAAAAAATATTCCTCCGATTGGAGAATACATTCTGAATCTGCTGTAAAAATTTCAGTACCGAAATCCTTTCAGAACTAATTTTTCACAGGAATTTATTAGGTTTTTGTTGACATTTTTTCAAATAAATCTTAAAATTGTTTATTCTCAAACAGAACTTTGAAATGAATTAAAATAATATTCTCCTGATTGGAAAATGCATTGAGAATTTACTGTCAAAATTTCAGTTTCGAAATCCTTTTAAAACTAATTTTTTCACTGGATTTTATTGAGTTTGTATAGATATGGCTCCTAATAGCCCTTAAAATTGTTCATTCTCAAATTGCACATTCGAATCAATTAAAAAAATATTCTCCTAATTGGAAAATGCATTCCGAATTTACTGTAAAAATTGCAGTTTCGAAATCCTTTTAGAACTAATTTTTTCACCGGAATTTATTAGGTTTGTATTGATGTGGCAACAAATATGATGTGAAAATTCCCATGCAATTAAAAAAATATTTTCTGATTGGAAAACGCCTAGCTTGTATTTTTATTTTATATCCTTTACCAAATACATCAAACTGCGTGTCTTAAAGCGACGTTGCATAAATCGATAAGGCTGCATCCCGATGTCACTTTTAATTACATTCTACATAAAATTAAAAAGCCCATAATTAATTATCCCCGGTTCAGGCAATAAATTCCGAAGGGTACACAGCTCGTTCGCAGATAACTTCTAATAAAACCAAACCGCATTGCGGCGAGAATTATTACCTCAAAAAAACGTCACAAATTTAAAGATTCCGCATTGCTTGCGCGCGCCAGCACAACATTTAAAACCGTTGCAAACAGCAAATTGTCCAATTAACTTCATAATCAAAAACATGGCTCGCGTCGCTAAAAACCATAATTTCCCTAATTAGAACTTTCATTATTTGATCAGTAAAAGCTTTCTCGTTAAGAGCGGCCTTTAACTACTAAAAGCACTTAATTCGATATTAATTTCCAGTTCAATCTGCTAACTGTCCTCTTCAATTGCAGGTTCGCACAATGAACTTCCCATGCATACTGCTAATCCTGCTCGTCACTGTAATCACGTGCATGGACGCGACGACGAAAAACCGGCGAGAAAAAGACAGGAAAAAGGACAAATCGAAACCCCACAAAGACACGAATCTATGCACGATCGAAGGCAACGCGGTCGCCTTCCGCTGCTTTTGCGACAGTTCCGGGTCGTTGGTCAACGCTTCCAAAGCCGAGTGTTGGGTTTTCAACGGATTGACCAAGGACCACAACCTCTGGTCGCTGTTCTCCTCCCAGCCGCTCATAACCGAACTGAAAATTGTGGTGCGGCCGGACGGCCACTTCAACTTCATCCCCACGAAAGGGCTGAAGCACCTGAGGAACCTGAAGACTTTAGAAGTATTGTACGCGAGCATTGAAGACATTCATCCGTACGCATTCGCCAACCTCACTCAGCTGCAAGATTTGAAATTATCCAGGAACCAGATCGTGAACCTGAGCCACCACTCGTTCGCCCATTTGACGAACTTGACGGAGTTAAATCTGGACGAGAACAGAATTTCCGAGCTGCACAAGGACGTTTTCGTGGACTTGCCGAAGCTTGGGAAGCTTTTTATCACACAGAACAACCTGAGTGTCATTCACGAAGGCGCTTTTAGGCATCTGGCAAAACTTCTCGAGCTCGAACTCGATGGGAATTATATCAGCGTTTTAACTAAGGATACTTTTACCGGATTGAGTGAGCTTAAGAGGCTGGATTTGAGTACCAACTTGATTGGGATGCTCGGGGATCTGACCTTCGCGGAGCTCTGGGTCCTGGAGGTAAACAACTTTTCTTAATTAATTTCATAATGACAATCCTTGATGATACAACTTATTTGACATTTATGCCAATTTAGAAATTGAAAAACGGTACGGTTGGTTGCATACTCTACAGTACATTGACTGATTTACTTTATTTTTTTTAATATTGAACATTGGAATAAAGTAAAAAAATCTACAGGTTGATTTATATTTATTTGTATATTTTATTTATACATATGGGAAAAACTTTCATCTTCGATTTCTTTAAAAATCTAAATCTGCCAAAAGTTTGTGCATGTTCAAAAACGCAAAACGGACTACTCGGATTCTGCAAGCGATTTTTAGTTTCAGAGAAAATGGAATTATCGAAACTTTAAAAACTGAAAAAAAATCACAATTTTAAAATGAACATTATTTTTGATGAAATGTGGGCAACATTAGTTAGATATTCAGTAGATGCGATGCCAATTATGATATCAGATGACTTTCTTCAACCGATGTCCAAAAAAATTGTTATTTTTTAAATTTCAACTTTTTTCAGTCCGCGCCCCGTTTGGAATAAAGCTGCACTGGTCCAAGGGTGTCAGTAGCAAAAAAAAAAATTTGCACTTCTGTACCCCATAAGCTGTCACGTATTCATGGAATGTAAAATTTTTGAGATTGGTTATAATGGGCAGGTTTTAGAGCACACTGAAACAATACTAAATATAGGCAGTTTTTTCAATAATTTTCAAAGTTTGATTGCTCGCCGTGTGGTCATTTTTTATCCAATTGGATCAAACGAAAAACCATAATAAAGAGCATTTAATGCCCATTACACTGCCATATCATTTGTTTCGATGCAATCAGTGCATCAGCCTGGAGCGCACGAGACGTGAGATAACAGCAGAAACAGTTCATTTGCGGTTTAAGCAATCAAAATGGTGAACTTCAAAAAATCGTAGCTCATCAACTATTGGTCCTAGAGTAGCGGTCTCGATTCGATTCTGAATGCCTATATCGTCAGGTATTTAAATGAATCAAAATTTTTTTTTTTTCAAAAAAGCCGTTTGCGCAGCGTACTCAAAAACGTGTTTTTTTAAAGTTCAACCCCCATTTTTAACACTTTCCGGAAAGGTCACGAGGTCAAAAACTCGACATTAACATTAGGGGCATTTATGATAAAACATAACAAAAAACCAAACCTGACCGACCTTTTGCAGGGTAAAAGTACATTTTTACTGGGCTAATATAACAGTTGGACAAATTTATTAGAAATTTAAAAGTACGGGAACCATTGCAAATAAATTTAAACATCCACATGGTCATTGGATCACTGACAAAGAATACCAGCTGCAAATTTCGCGAACAATGGAGTTATAAACTAGTAGAATGGCCGTCGATGGACAGATGAAAATTCAGATTTTCAAATAGAAGCACGAAATCAATACGAATGTGTTGAATCTTTAATAACCAAATATTTGAACCACACTTAGCAATAATTTATATGCACAACAATCGTTGCCATATTTATTCACATAAATTGTTAAGTTACATGTATTTTGAGTAAATTAGAAAACAAGCTGAAACTTAAAATGTGTTTTTTCGTGATAAAAAGGCTTTGCACCAAAAATGTAAAATAACATAACAAAATTTCTTTTGAAATTAAAAATTTCATTTGTATTATTAGATTGTACCAGTTTAGTTAATTTTTTTAAGAAAAAAATAAACAAATCAATTATACTTAGATTTGAAATAATTAAAATTTAAGATTACACGTGGAAATTGTAAAAGAAATTTGAAATTTGAAAAATAACAATTTTTTGGACATTGATTGAAGAAACTCATCTGATTTTATAATTGGCATCGCATCTACTAAATATTTAACTAATGTTACCCAAATTTCATCAAAAGTAATTATCATTTTAAAATTATGATTTTTTTTCAGTTTTTGAAGTTTAGATAAATTCCATTTTCTCTGAAACCAAAAATCGCTTGCAGAATCCGAGTAGCCCATTTTGTGCTTTTGAACATGCAAAACTTTTGGCAGATTTAGATTTTTTTAAAAATCGAAGATGAAAGTTTTTCCCATATGGTGCAAATATGGCGGGCAATACTGACAACTTACGCTTCAAAATTAATTTCGACTTGATTAAAGTAACTGCCGAAGTAAAGTTCAGATGTGTGTTATTTTCGCCATGTAAAGTATCGACTCGGCATCAATAATGCATGAGGTGTCAGAAAGTTATTTGTTATTGGGTTTAAATGCAATTTGAACGAGATCCTGTGCGTTTGCTTCGATCTGCGTAATTTAAACATAAAAAGTCCCATCGATGTGTGGAAAGAAGCGAAATGTAATCGAGCAAAAATCACGAAACGAATAAAAAGAACAGTTACTTAACGTGCCCAATCATCCCGTTACAAAGTAACGAGGGTCGTTTGACGGCGACGTCTTTGTTTAGAAGCGACCGAATTTATCGTTCGCAGTTATTGCAAAAAGTGCATAAACAAACCTTTATTTAAAATAGTTTCGGGTAGCTTGTAGGGTCGCGCACGTAAGATGATGCGTTCGTGAAAGTTTTGTAGTTTATGGTTCGCGGTTGTCGCATTGTAGGAGGGTTGAAAGCTTGATACTGAGCTGGAAACTTGGCAATTTCGCCGCCTGTTCAACGAAGAATATACCCTCGAAAAATGGCTCAAACAACGTCATCAAAATTGTTTCATTTATTGAGGCTTCGAAAATCGCTTTAGTTTACTTAATCTCACGTTTCCACTTCATCATTAATAAACATCAAAATCGGCTACATTTTAAATTGTGAGACTAAAATTTCCGGCGCATAATGGAACTACGCTTCTATTTTGTCAAGTCGTCCATTTTTCACGACGGATTTTTTGTGCTTAGCTGTAATCATAAAATAGATGGGCTTCTCATATTCTTGTTTACTTGTCTCGGCGTTGTCCGGTCCTTCCGGGTCAACTTTTAGAATTTTTTTGTTGGAAAATCTAACTTCTGAAAGTTATAATTAATTGGTAATTTGTACGTTGTTTTTCACCTTCAATAATTAGCAAATATTTAACAATAGGCGATTTATCATTCGCTGGAAACAATAGGAATCCAATTGTATCGTTGTAAAAATCAAATGTGTATTAAAATTTTATAACAAATCGTTTTGATGTAGTAATGTAGGATTATTTTTTATTTGATATGAAGTACCGTCGTTCATCATGAATTTTTTTGTGTGAATTACAACAGTAACTGGCGCGATATGATGTATGTTATGATGAATTTATTACAGCTGCACATAAAACCTTTATTACTCATAACTTTTCAGTCGGTGAGTTTAGTTTTTTGTAAGTATTTTCTGTTTTATTGTAAATACCTTCATATAACACGATTTTGAAGTGAATTGAATAAAACGCACAAAGTATAAATAGGGCAGAGACACCATTTTCAGTCACCACACCACTTTGTCTCTATTTCTCATTAAAAAGTAACAATTATTTTATTTGTCGTTGAATTAATAGTGATGCTTAATGATTCGGTTAAGAACTAAGCAGGACTAGTTAAGGTTTAATTAATAAAATACCCTTGATAATGTTTCCTTGAAGAACAAAGTGGGCAAAAGTGTTGAAATTGCACATATCGCCTAAATAATTAAGTTAGCAAGATTTACAGCTTAAAAACTGTAGCATAACTATAAAATTTAAAAAGTTACCGTTAAGAGGGCCACTTGAGAATCGAGATTCACAAGATGGCGCCACCGTAGTAAAGTGTCAATTTTGTAAAAGCTTTTTTCATTAACAAGCTTTTTTATATAAAAAGCTAGTGGTGGATATAAAAGATTAAAAAATGATCTAGGTATAGACATAAATTTGCCATGGAAAAACTTGAAAAAAGTATTTATTCAAAAATGTCACACTTTCCGATGCTTTTTGACTTAAATACTGACAAATGTGGTTAGATAATGTACGAGTATACTTATGATTAATGCTTCCAGGGTATGATCAGCAAGATTTTCTTTACTTTTAACAAAAAATTCAAATATTATTGAAAGTTTGACATTTTTGAATAAATACTTTTCTCAAGTTTTTCCATAGCAAATTTATGTCTATACCTAGATCATTTTTTTATCTTTTATATCCGCCACTAGTTTTTTATATAAAAAAGCTAGTTAATGAAAAAAGCATTTTACAAAATTGACACCTTTTACTACGGTAGCGCCATCTTGTAAATCTTGCTTCTCAAGTGGCCCCCTTAACATTTTCCATTACAAATTTACTGAAAGTGTCTAAAAATGGTGTCACTACCCTATTCCTTCGAAAGGGCAAATATTGAAAAACCCATTTACCAAAAACATTTCTGCTAATGTAGAAAATGATAAAAAGGGAGGTTTCTTTAAAATCCACGAAATTCTACACGTGATTCGTGTGTAGGCAGGAAATTGTCGTTTTTGTATTGAAGACAACGCATCATTTAACAATCTTCGATCGTAATGGGCCACGAACCCACATACACTAACATAAAACCGGTACTTTTCTGAGCGGTTTTTTTTTGGACGATTCATCCATGTGGGCAGATTACGTATTCATGCACCAAAAAGTCATCGCCAGTGATAAATATTAATGTTTGAGGAACGGACCACCAAGTGGCCGCGTCTCAAATATTAGTTTCTACGTGTAGAAAGCAATTACGGGTTTAAATGCGATCGCACAATGCGTTTAAATTGTACAAGCGATGAGAACCGACCTTATACATTCTAAATTACGTCCTGACTAACGTCCTTTTATTAGCGCTTGAATGGTAGACATTTACATTGTAAACGATCGGATAAAGAAAAGATGTTTGAGATAACTTTTGCTTGTATGAAATACGGTAGATAAATCTAACAATAGTAATTTTCATGAATAGGAACTCGAACTGGAATCAAATCAAATAGAATACATATCGGATCGGGCGTTCGCCGGACTTACTCATCTGAAACGGCTCAGTTTGAGTCATAATCGACTGACCGCTTTGACAGGCAGCCTCTTGGGTGGCGTTCCCGCTATCAACCATTTGGATCTACGCTCCAACAATTTAGAAACGCTCACTTTTGACAACGTCAGGCCAATACTACATAATCTCTACAATGAAACCAGCTATTTCTACATCGAAAGTAAGTGTTTACAATTTTTCCGTTTATGAATTTTATATGTTGTCGAATGCATAAAAACTTGCATCAAGAACGCATCAGCGCCCTATCGCGCTGTTCAACACCACTTCGACGATGATTATATTACAATTTATTGAAGTGAGGCGTCGCTCGCAGATCTGCACTTCAATAAATACATGTTTGTTCCCTTTCTAAATAACTGCTGAAATTTTACAAAATTAACGGTCCAATTTAATCAAAAAATAATAAATAAAAATAAAACTGAAAAATCTATTGAAATGTTAACTTGAATCATCCACTCCTCTTAATCTTGTCCCCAGAGTTTCAGTCATCCTCCTGGCATATTATTTAACGAGCATGAAGCTAAAAGCTTGGAAATAAAGCCATTATGTGCGAGAAAAAATACCACGTTTTATCTACGATCCAGTCGTAATTGTTCTTATGGTGGATTAAGAGTTTTTAATCTGTCAGGTAACGAAGTGAAGTATTGAAATTGTTTGTATAGGTTTGAGTGGCTTCCAAAAGACTACTGTGTCATCGTTGCCACCTCAGACCCGATTCCACCACTTTATTATTCTGAAAAATAACGTTTATCTTATTTTTCCGTTGATTGAGTAAGCACGAATTTGAAAGTTGTACTGGGGATATAGAATTGGAGTTTAGTTTCTGTAGTTGGGCGTTGAATATTCTGCATATTAAATTGGGTTATTAAGGTTTGACCGCAGCTCTTGTATCGGGTAGAGGGGACGATCTGCGGTTGCACTAACTACGAAAACTATTAAATGCAATATTGGAAGCTGGATTCCAGGCATTCCAGTTACAGAATTTTCCTTTTTCAGTTTTAAAAAATTGTACAGTAATTTTAAAAGACGTTATTTGCATGGTATTCATTTTAAGACTTCTTTCAAATATCAAGATTGGAGTTGACCGTCGTCATAGCATCCTTTACGTTATTTTCGATACATCTTAAAAATGAACAAGAATCTCCAATTGTAAATGGAAATTTTCTACAATAAATTGTCATGTTATTTAAATGGAACGTTATTTTTGACATAAAATTATAAAAATAAAAAATATAATTTCCGCCTTGATAACTTGAGCAATTACTGTTGATAAAGCGAAAATTGACAAATTTATTTTAATTACTTTTCTTATTCAATTTGGCAAATTATAGAATACATTTAATTTAGTTTCCTCGTTTGAAACCAATATGAGAGCAATGGAAAATAATATGCGAAACGCCCACAACCCATAAAGAAGTTCAAGTAATTATTTTTTTATTCATCTTATCTCTTGAGGTTTGTGTCATTTGTTGTACAAACTCTGTATTTGAAATCGGTTGTACGCGCCAGGAATACAGATGATATTGCTTTCATGCAATTTAATTAAGCGATTAAAAACAAGTCGTTTTGATGTTAAATTGGAACATTACTTTAAAAAAGTTTTAATCTCAATGTTCCTTACATCGTCTGCTAAATATATAATATGAAAATCAAGTTAGCCGCATTTTAATCTCTTGAGCTAAAGTTATAACGTGCTTTGATGCCATGCAGAGAAGCTTAAATCAAGTGTAACGTTTGGTTGCTCTTTCTGCCTTGGAATCAATTATCTTACTTCCTCGACTAGCTCAACTCTGACACATATGCGTGCAAACATAAAATTTAAGATCACAACTGCTCTATCAAGAAATTATCAAGGATCTGCTCAATAAAAATAAAATAGGAGTTGACGCTTCATTAAGGACGGAATTAAATAGTTTCGAGTGTTTAATTGCCTAACGGTCTCGTTAATGTTTCTCCTAGTCCATGTAAAAGCTGAAGATGAAATTAATGAACACCGTAGTGGAATTCGTGTTCACAAAATTGTCCATTTTAATTAAACACGATTATTTTACCATCCTATTTTTTTCTCCATTTGTTTTTAATTTAAAGTTTTATCAATAGGCCACCGATTGTGAGCTTCTTTACGCAGATATCTTCGCACAAATAGATAGTTTGTCGGTTCTTGGTTACCCATTGTGGCTGTTTTTGTCTGAACTTTGTTTCAACTTCACAATTGACACGTTCATGCAACGTTCGGTCTTTCCATTTTCAATTGAAGACGGTCCCATTGTGTTTCTTACTTATCGCTGAATCATTTAATTGTAACTTTTCATTTGCTAACAACTAATTCTACAACAGTGTCGAATCATGTCAAAATTATCGGACAATACCCTTGCTACCTGCGTAACTAACTAATTTACTTTCAAAACTAAATTTTTATTTCAGTTAATTGGCAATTATAAAGGCTTGTGATAAAACGGTGTAATTAATTATTACATTACAAGATGGAAAAGTTGCTTAAACAACTTGGAAAATTGTAAACTATAGTTTAAAAAATTATAGTTTTTTTGCAATGTAGATGAGATGTCCTGCAAGTTCATAAATCAATAGATGGGTTTCAAAAAAGAGACGTTGGCAATATGTTCGAAAGTTCGGATAATCATTTTGTAATTTTCGTCAGAAAAACAAAGTGTTATCTCCAGCGCAGGAAATGTCCCGCAACGTGTGTTAGCGTTATTTTTATTGACTTATTGAGTTCGCTACATTTGCAAGACTAATCTAGCAGTTTTGGAGGTGGAGAGGGGGCGAGCCCTCAGATGCCGTTGTCCCCACTCCACCGTACCCCAAGAGGTGAACATTCTCCCCCCTTGAAGTCAATGTACACAGTGTACTTCAAAACATAATGATTCTAAAGTTTAGGCATATACACAACAAAAAATAACTAAGAAATACAAAGGACGAAAAGAAGAGAAAAAAAAAAATTAAAGTGCAGTTACTCCTTTTCTGTTGGAATTATACAAATCTTTCTAACTGCGCGCTTAAAAACACCAGTATCTGTTTTAACGGACACTACCCGCACGAGACCATCACTGCCAGGGTGCACCTCGATGACTCGCCCGAGACGCCAATGCAGAGGTGAGGTATTTTCCTCAACCAAGACCACCAATGTTCCAACTGTGACGTTGGGTTGAGCCGATTGTTGACCTCGAGGACGTGTCTGTAGTTGGGTTAGGTATTCCCGTTGCCATCGTTTCCAGAAATGCTGCTGGAGCTGCTGAACTCGTTGCCATCTAGACAAGCGATTCAACTGGATGCCGGTAACGTCGCTTTCAACAGGTGCAGTAAGAGAGGCTCCAATGATAAAATGTCCAGGTGTCAATGCTTGAAGGTCGTTAGGATCTTGGGACAAGGGGGTTAAGGGTCGTGAATTTAAACAAGCTTCAATCCGAATGATCAAAGTATTAAATTCCTCGTATGTAAGGTAAGCATCGCCTAATATTCTTTTTAGATGATGCTTAACGCTTTGAATTGAACGTTCCCAAAGTCCGCCAAAATGCGGTGATCTTGCTGGTATGAAGCTGAATTTAGTGTTTACGTTTGAAAAATGCGTTAATAATTTGTCTTGAAATTTTTCCGATTTGAAAAATTCGCGCTCAGCTCCTACAAAATTGGAACCGTTGTCGGAAAACATTTCTACTACATGTCCTCTACGCGATATTAGCCGTTTGAAAGCTCCTAAAAAACTGTCAGTAGTTAGATCTCCTACTAACTCAACATGAACGGCCTTAGTCGAGAAACAGACAAAGAGAGCGATATAAGCTTTGACTTTCTTTGCGTTACGCAATTTGTTTGTTTTTATAAGGAATGGTCCGGCATAGTCTACACCGCAAATTAAAAACGGTCGTAAAGGTTGCAACCGCTCTTTAGGGAGATCACCCATTTTTTGAATTACAGGTTTTGGATTAGCCCGCATACACTTCACACACGAATGAATGATTTTTCGTATCATACTTCTGCCCGATATTGGCCAAAATCGTTCTCTAATCGCAGCTAATGTTGCTTCGTTTCCCGCATGAAGTTCATTCTCATGAAATTGACGAATAATTAATTTAGTTACGTGATGTTTCTGAGGTAATAAAATCGGAAATTTATTATCAAAATTGATTTGGGCGTTCTTTAACCGTCCGCCTACCCGTAGTACTCCATTTTTGTCAATAAATGGATCTAAACGTAACAGTTTGTTGGATTTACATTTTTCATTATTACCAATAGTCCGAATTTCGTTTTCAAAGGATTGCCTTTGGATATGTTTAATTATAACTAAATCGGCGTATTCGAGTTCTGTAGATGATAAATTTTTACTTTTATTCTTGTTAACAATACGCAAGCAATATGCGATGACTCTTCGTAATTTCATATAAGACGAGAATTTCGAAAATACCGATAACTCAGGTTCTGCTTGTATAACATTAATTGCCTTTGGCCTCCTATCCTCTAATATTTTCTCGGTTTTTTGAGAATTGCACCAGATCGGCGGCCATTCGGCGGAGTTTAGTTTTAACCAGTGCGGTCCATGCCACCAGAGCTCTGAATTTTTTAATTGATTTGGGAGCATGCCCCTAGAAACAATGTCGGCAGCGTTATCGTGTGATCTAACATGACGCCATTTAGATATGTCACTAGCCGCTTGAATCTGTCTAACCCTATTTGCTACATATTGAGACCAAGTTTCCGGTGCCTCAGATAACCAGCACAGAACTACGGTAGAATCAGTCCAAAAGAAATTCGATTCAACCTTTAGACTTGACTTGAAAACCTCATCAACCTTTGACATTAATTTGCAAAGTAATAAACACGCATTAAGTTCTAATCGCGGTAGCGTAATATTTTTGATTGGTGTAATTTTACTTTTGGCACATAGTAACGTTACTGAAGACGTCCCAGAATCGTAGTTAGCTTTGACGTACAGGGCTGCACCGTACGCTTTTAATGACGAGTCCGCAAAGCCATGCAACTCGACGGACTTCAAATGATTTGATAATAGTAATTTTCGCGGAATACTTAATTCGTTCAAATACGATAATTCATTTAATAATTTTTTCCAAACGATTTCGATTTCATCGGGTACGCGTTGATCCCAACCTAGTTTCAGTATCCACATTTGCTGTATGAGAATCTTTGCTTTAACGACAACTGGATTAATTAATCCTAATGGATCAAAAATTTTTGCTACTGTTGCCAGAATATTACGTTTTGTGATAGTTTTCAAGTCTGACGGAAATTCGACTTTATACTTAAGCTCATCATTATTGCAATTCCAGAAAAAACCCAGTACTTTGACATCTTCGCCTTTTGATAATTCGATTGTAGAGTTTGAATTAGAATTGTCGCTCAATAATAAAGAATTATTGGAGCTCCATTTGCATAAATTAAAACCTGCGGTCGCTAGAATGTTTGTAACCTGGCTTTTAATCGATGAAGCTTCGTTAAAGGAGTTGCTTCCGGTTAGCAAATCGTCCATATAAAAATCTCGATTTATAATCTGACTCGCTGTAGGATGACTTTCTCGTGTTTCTATTGATAATTGCTTTAAACAACGTATTGCACAAAAGGGAGCACACGTGAGCCCATAGGTTAGCGTTTTTAGTTTATAAGTTTGGATAGGAGCATTTTTAGATTCTCTCCATAAAATACGCAAATAGTCGGTATCGTCAGAATGGATTTCTATCATTCTGTACATTTTTTTTATATCCGCAGAAATAGCGTATTTGTAAGTTCTGAATCTACAAAGTATGTCAAACAACCCATTTTGAAGGTTGTTACCCGTTAACAAATTATCGTTTAGACTTAATCCGTTAGAGGATTTTGCTGCACAGTCGAAAACAATACGAATTTGAGGCCCTTCGGCCGTTCGCTTAAAAACAGCCAGATGGGGCACGTAAAATGATTTTTGGTTATTTAACTGCGATTGAGGAACGAGCTGCATATGGCCGAGCTTCAGGTACTCCGCCATAAAGTCTTTGTACTCATTTCTCAATTTATTGTCCTTTTCGAACCTTTTTTCCTGGAAGATAAAACGGCTTAGTGCTGATGCACGGGACTTTCCCAAATCGACAGTTTCTCGGAAAGGTAGTTTTACAATGAATTTACCCGATACCGCTCTAACCGTGTTTTTTCGAAAATGCTCTTCGCATGCTTGTTCCTCTGCCTTCTCTACATTGTTTTCTTCGCCTAAATCTTCCATTTGCCAAAATTTTGCTACCTGGTTTTCCAAATAAGTTTCGGGATTACGAATCAAATTGCAACTAAATTTTGAAATAGAATTTTTAAAATCAAAGTTTCCGCTTACAATCCAACCCAGTTGCGTTTGTTGTAGGTATGGTTGATTCTTTTGTATCTGAACTGGAGCTCCAATTAATAATTGCCAATATAATCGCGCTCCTATTAACAGATCGATGTCTGCAGAGATGTTAAAATTTGGATCCGCCAATACAACACCCGAAGGTATCTCGATCGGACTTTTATCGAATGATATAGCAGGAGTCGGCCGCGTAATTTTTGACAAAACAAAGCATTCTAGTTTAGTCTCAAATTCACCTACTCTTGATTTGATATTGATTTTACAACCCTGATTTGTCAGACTCTCTGTTACATTAACACCCGTAATTGAAGTACTAGTACAATATGTGCCTAGTTTCAAATTTCTACACATTTTTTCAGTTATTAACGAAACCTCAGAACATTGGTCAAGTACCGCTCGACATTTGCAATAATTTCCTTGATAATCTCTGATTAGAAGTACAACCGTTGAAAAAAGTACCTGATTGGTTTGAGCTACTAATAAAGTACTAGAGGACGTTCCAGGGTTGGCGTTAGGTACAAATTCAAACACGTGCAATAAAGTGTGATGCCTTTTGCCACACTCTTTGCATACACTGGCTGACCTGCATCTGTTCGCTTCGTGATTGTTTCGCAAACAATTTCTACACAGTTTTAATGAATTTACATGTTGAATTCTTTCGGCTATACTTAATGCTAGAAATTCTTCGCACTGAAAGACATTATGCTCTTTTTTACATATAAAACACTTGTTTGATGAAATAACATTTGAAGTGAATTTATTAGGTTTCGCAAAGGTATTTGGTTTTGAATAATTATTTCCGTTTTTTGAATGAAATTTACTGTCTTTTGACTGATTATTTGCTGGACTATCATTGGGCCTTATATTGCTCAATGCTTCCAATAACTGATATCGTTTTTCTAAAAATTCATCAAATTTTGTATATGTGGGAACTTCTTTTTCCAAAGTGGCCTGCCACTCTTTTCTTGAAGAATAATCCAATTTCTCTAAAATAATTGGTATTAACAATGCGTCCCAGTATTGGACTTCGATTTTTAATGCTTTTAATGCTGCGATGTTGTTATTTACGTTATCAATTAATTCGCGTAGCTGTGTGTGTGACGATTTTAAGATTGGAGCAAAATTCAAGATATTGGAGACGTGATCTTGTACAATTAGCCGTTTATTTTCAAATCTCTTTTTTAATAATGCGATTGCGTTGTCATAATTATCACTCGACACCGATAGTGATTCTATCGCCCTAAAAGCTTCATCTTTTAAGCAACCCTTAAGGTAGTGAAATTTGCGAATGTTAGATATGCTCGTATCCTTTCCTACCAAACAATAAAATGACTCGTAAAACGTAAACCAATCGCTGTGTTTACCGGAGAACGTTGCTAAAGGTAAGGGTTTTAATATTACGCTATTTGACGGTTCTCTGTCGTGCCCGTTATTTGTAATATTAATTATAGTACCTGCAGTGTCTGCTTCTTTAGAAGCGGAAGCAGCTGGCAAATTTTCGCTCAAGAATGTTTTTATTTTGCTTACAATCGCCCAATATTGCGTTTCTATTTTGCCGCGTTCTTTGTCGGCTTCAGCCTCCAAGGCCGTCTCGTCGGCCGATGTATCGTTCAACTGAAACCGTTCAATGTCTGTCTGAATTTTGTTAAATTGTTTAAATAAGTCCGTTACCGTTTCTAACTTCGTTTGCAATTGAAAATTATTTGCTTTCGAACTATCTAAACTGTTTTGAAGTCGTGTGATAGCACTTTTTACGTTACGTCTATCCAGCTTCAAATCAACAAGATCATCCCTTTTCGGCATGGTTCTCGAAGTGAATTAATTAAAAGGAATTGACGAAGTTAGGTAATGAATGGATAATATAGGTCTGACCTTTAACACCCTTGAGTTTGATGATTCCCTCGCGATGATGTTGGCGTTGATGGCTCGCTTCCGATGATTTCGCACGATTTGTGATGCTTTGATGATTTTTCTTACACACGGGTAATTTCGACGATTATGAATGTTGCTTTGAATGAATCGTGGTTCGGTTGATTATGCATCCGGCTCGAAGGACCAAAATGTTAGCGTTATTTTTATTGACTTATTGAGTTCGCTACATTTGCAAGACTAATCTAGCAGTTTTGGAGGTGGAGAGGGGGCGAGCCCTCAGATGCCGTTGTCCCCACTCCACCGTACCCCAAGAGGTGAACAACGTGTCAGCCATGTGATGGACGATTGTGCGAAATGTTTTGCAGGATCTAATGTAAAATAAATGATAGATGACTGGGGATCTATTTAAAAAGCCCCGTAATAACCGTCTAACACACAGAAAAAGCTTCACTTTATCTGGACATTTCATGATACTTTATTTTTCAAACACAAACAATTACTAAATTTTTTATTGCTCCCGACAATATTTATGTACTTGAAAAAGCAAACTCACGTTGGTCGTTCGCGGTTCTCTTCATCAAAAAAATGTTGATAAAGGTAAATATCATTATGGTTATTAAATAAAATTATGGCCGTTTAAAAAATTGTGGATTATAAAGTGGCCAACTCCTAATTAATTTATGGTTGCTGATTAAGAGGAAACCGTGCTTTCTTTTATCTCGGAAAAGCTTTATTCGTAGCAAAAATGATTTGACAATAGGCTACTTTTTTGATCAAGGTTTGAAATCCGCCGAGCGGATAATTAACGATCTCATTAATTAGTTTTAGAAAACCAAACTGCAAAAAGTTGAAACGACGCTGCAATGCAGAAAATATAATCCTTCGATTTATGTCCCTCCAGGAACTGAAAAAGCTTGTGCTTGTGCATTGTTTAAATAATCGATGATTTATCCGCGCGACGATTCCCGGAGAAAGTAAAAACCCGTCCTAATTCGCAAAACTAGTTCGAGAAAAGGTATTACCGGAGTTCTTTATTTGTCCTTTTTACTGCCAAACTAAATAACGTGAGATACGAATCCAAGCTACAGCCGTCGGCGAATGCGCTCAGCCATAAACACTTGGTGTTCATTACCTTCGTATAAACAACGCCACCTGCTCTTGTAGAACATTACACAGCAGCGCTAAAATGCACGCCACGAAATATAATCAAGCGCGTTACGAGATCGCCGCAGGCTACGTTTTATCCCTTGTAATTTTTATGTTATGTAAACAGTTAAGCGTTTAATTTAGGATCGTAGCCGCGCGGACAGTCACCGCAAAGACCACACGGAAACCGATTTTTTCAGAAAAACTCGTGCTTAAGGCTGGGGAACCCAACCTCAAAAAATGCAGAGTTTTAAGAAACTCAGTATCGCTTAGAAAGTACTTATCAATATATAATTTGCGAAGCAACAGTTGTAAACATAATGTTACCGCATCTAATGATACATTTGCTTTGGTGAAGAAGTGCCTAGTTTTCAAAAATTAACCTCCGAAAGTGCAATTCTCGCAAAAATGTAGTAGTGAGGGTTTTTTACTGAAATCTTTAGAGTTACGAAATATTTTGCAATGCACTTTACAGCACTTATAGAGAATATATTGCCTTGTAAGAAAATAGTTTTTTTATTGCGAGAAAGTTGATAACTTAAGAAGAAAAAAATTGGCAACAATATTTTTTTGAAAATTTAGTGTGCCAGTAAACTCAGTTATATGACATGTTTTTTTATGATAACATGGTGAATATCTTTGAAAAAAAATCTAAAAGTTGTGGTACGAAATACAGTATTATTTGATCGCGTTTTTTATTGCTTTCCGAACACAACATCGTCAACAAATTACATAAAAATGTTCCTTTAGCACCTAAGAAATAGTTTCCGTAAACCAAATTGGATAAATGTCTAAATTTTACATTTTCGGGGAAAAGTTGTTTTCCCATAAGATTTTAGTCAAATAGTTCGTCCTTTTAGTCACAGATGTCCTGTCAAATCTGTACCTTTTTGATTGACGGCATGGATAGAATAATTTGTATTAAAATGCACACTTGTTATAGTGCAAATTGTAGTTATATTACCATATTCGCACACTTAAGGATATAAAACTAAAAATTTATAAAAATACACACTTGATAATGCAAAATATCCATGTTCGCACGCGTAAGGATATGAAACATTTTTGAGCTTACTAAATTGTACAATATATATTAGTTTCGAATAGCATCGTAGGAAAAATTGTTTGAAGCATCTATTCACAAAAAAAAAAACAAAAAAAACAGTAAATAATGCAGCAATTGCATTGACTGATTTTACCGCCGTTATCGCCGCAGACAATAATATAAATAATATTTATGAAATTATGAGCATATAAAAATGGGGATAAAGATTACTCTTTGCATAATTGAAAATGCGTTTGCAGTCTGTTACGGGATTAATTATAGCAGGTACATCTATAAAAACACAAAATTTGCAAAGAATTAGCAAACAATTATAGACTAATTTTTTTTCCGACTGAGTTTACCGTCGTTATCGCCGCAGACCATAATATAAATAATATTTATCAAGTTACGAGCGCATGAATAACGCGCAACTCTTTTTTTTTTGTTCTTTCTCTGTTCAATACTTAAGTTTCAAACCTTATTAGTGAAGATACCTCTTTGGTTGCCTAAACATTTTTTATTTTAAGTGGCAAAATTGGTGCCCCCTGAGCGGAAGAACTGTGTATTACTTACCAGTTCCCGGACCTTAATTTCTCAATTAACATGGAATTTCTCCGACACGATTCATCACACGTTGACAGTCTAAAACGCCACGTTCGATACGGAACCATCAATCTTTTTTACGTTTGCGCAATTAGTTTAAGTTAACTCGGTAGGACACACTCATCCTGATAATAATAGGAATTTATTCGGGGCGAGAATTAAAATTAAATTTGAGCCATCGTTTATAATTTATTGGTTCTCAGGAACGGAACGGTTTATTGGTCGCGCGAGCCATGCTAACTACCGGTCGGCACGCGCTGAGATTTATCTGATGTAGAAACGATATCTTGTACTAATCTGTCCTGTTTCGTTAATAGGTACATAATTATTCTGAAATACGACAAAACTGAATCGCTTGGAATGGTGTCTGGGAAATCCGGGTGCAAAAATAGATACCTATTTGAATACATTAACAACTACGTCAAGAAAAAAATCGATTGTAATTATGTCAAGGGAACATACGAACAAAGTATCCAAGGAATTCATACTGCTTGAAAATGTCAATTGTAGTTCAGAAAATATCAGTTGTTATTCATATTAGTTAATTGTTGTAGCCCAGAAAGTATCTATTGCAATTTAGATTAGTAAACTGCAGGTCTTAAAATATTAATTGTAGTTCAGAAAGTATCAACTTTAATTCAAATTAGTAAATTTTATATCGGAAGGGATCAATAATTGTAGTTCAGTAAGTATCAGTAAGTTGTATATCAGAAACATCAATTGTAATTCAGATTAGTCAATTTCTACAGAAAGTATTAGTTGCAATTCAGAAAGCATTAATTGTAGTTCAGAAAGTATCAATTGTAATTCAGATTAGTAAATTGTAGGTCAGAAACCATCAATTATAGTTCAGAAAATATCAGTTGTTATTCAAATTAATAAATTTTATATTGAAAAGGATCAATAATTGTAGTTCAGTAAATATCAGTAAGTTGTATATCAGAAACATCAATCAATCAATCAGAAAATATCAGTTGTTATTCATATTAGTAAATTGTATTAGTTAATTGTTGTCAGAAATTGTTGTAGCCCAGAAAGTATCTATTGTAATTCAGATCAATTATAGTTCAGAAAGTATCAATTATAATTTCGGTTAGTACATTGTAGGTCAGAAAACATCAATTGTAGTACAGAAAGTATCAATTTTAATTCAAATTAGTAAATTTTATATTGGAAAGGATCAGCAATTGTAGTTCAGTAAATATCAGTAAGTTGTATATCAGAAACATCAATTAATCAATCAAAATATATCACATGCTATTCATATTAATAAATTGTATTAGTTAATTGTGGTCAGAAATTGTTATAACCCAGAAAGTATATATTGTGATTCAGATTAGTAAACTGCTGGTCTTAAAACATCAATTGTAGTTCAGAAAGTATCAATTACAATTTAGGTTAATACATTGTATGTCGAAAAACATCAATTGCAGTTCAGAAAGTATCAACTTTAATTCAAATTAGTAAATAGTATATCGGAAAGGATTAATAATTGTAGTTCAGTAAGTATCAGTAAGTTGTATATCAGAAACATCAATTGTAATTCAGATTAGTCAATTTCTACAGAAAGTATTAGTTGCAATTCAGAAAGCATTAATTGTAGTTCAGAAAGTATCAATTGTAATTCAGATTAGTAAATTGTAGGTCAGAAACCATCAATTATAGTTCAGAAAATATCAGTTGTTATTCAAATTAATAAATTTTATATTGAAAAGGATCAATAATTGTAGTTCAGTAAATATCAGTAAGTTGTATATCAGAAACATCAATCAATCAATCAGAAAATATCAGTTGTTATTCATATTAGTAAATTGTATTAGTTAATTGTTGTCAGAAATTGTTGTAGCCCAGAAAGTATCTATTGTAATTCAGATCAATTATAGTTCAGAAAGTATCAATTATAATTTCGGTTAGTACATTGTAGGTCAGAAAACATCAATTGTAGTACAGAAAGTATCAATTTTAATTCAAATTAGTAAATTTTATATTGGAAAGGATCAGCAATTGTAGTTCAGTAAATATCAGTAAGTTGTATATCAGAAACATCAATTAATCAATCAAAATATATCACATGCTATTCATATTAATAAATTGTATTAGTTAATTGTGGTCAGAAATTGTTATAACCCAGAAAGTATATATTGTGATTCAGATTAGTAAACTGCTGGTCTTAAAACATCAATTGTAGTTCAGAAAGTATCAATTACAATTTAGGTTAATACATTGTATGTCGAAAAACATCAATTGTAGTTCAGAAAGTATCAACTTTAATTCAAATTAGTAAATAGTATATCGGAAAGGATTAATAATTGTAGTTCAGAAAGTATCAGTAAGTTGTATATCAAAAACATCAATTCTAATTCAGAGAATATCAGTTATAATTCAGATTAGTCAATTTCTACAAAACGTATCAGTTGTAAATCAGCTTAGCATGAATTGTAGTTGAGAGAACGTCTACTGTAATTCAGAAAGCATTAATTGTAGTTCAGAAAACGTTGGTTGTAACTCAGATCAGTAAATTGTATTTCAAGGATAAATTGTAATTCACAAAGCATCAATTGTAGTCCAGAAAACGTCAGATGAAAAATGCAATTGACCTTTGATTGTTCCGTTTTGCTTGTAGAATGAAAAGCAGCGGCTAATTTAGCCGACTTTGCAGCTCCAATGCTAGCAAAGTGGTAACATAAACCAACCTGTATCGGCAGGAATGTGTGTCACACTAGAAAGCGTCAGACGCTTTAATCTCATCCTATCATAAGGTGTCTGAAACACTCCCACTAGTATCGATTCGGTTCAGCTCAATGTATGCAAACTGATGAAAAGCAAGTGAGACAAACTATGATTTGACGAACTAAAACGAAATAAACCAAAATGTGCGCTTCACAACAGCCTTATTTGAGTCGTTTGATCTCGAGATATCGTGGCGTTAATAAAGACCGCCGCAGGGCGTAATTATTGTATGTAACTTTTCGCCAACTTTCCGTAACCGCCGATTATTTCAAGTATTTATTTGCTCGTTTTAGTTTCGGTAATGGCTCCGCTGGATTTATCTTATTTTTTAAAAATTTATTTATTATCGGTATTTTTGTCCTTGCGCCGTTTTTGTTCGCACGAACCAATTGATCCACGACGAAACTTCACTTTTTCTGTTTGATGATGACTGATGTGGCGATGTATACCCTCGATAAACATCTTTAGGAGAAGTTAAAGAAGCGTGATACACGTAAACTTTGACGTACATCTTAAATTCCAAGTGGACGTTGTTCATTCCCGTTTTGAATGCAATCAAACAAAACTGTGTAAATTTGTGGTGGACGTTTCACGTGTACAGGGTGAGTTAAGTTTTACCGCCCGTGGCAAAATAGGCCTTTAAAATAATTTGTCAATTCGCATAAATTGCATGAGTAATTTTATATTATTAAGGTACATAGAAACCAAGAAAAAATCTTTTTTTTTTAATTTCAATTACTAATTGCTCAATTTATTAGTTTTTTTTAAGTACGAACAGTAAAATATTTTCACACAATTTAGTGTAATTGAAATAATTTTACTAATTTACGTTCATTAAATAAAGCCATTTCCGTATTAGAGGGTATTTTTGAAATGATTTACGACATAAGCTCACCAATTCACCTAACAATGATATTGGTTTTGGGTACTTGACTGATTATTTATGACAGTCATAAAGTTAAGTTAAAAAGTGCAACGTTACATTTTACAGGACCGGAATAAGAGTCTTCGCTATTTCTTTAAAAGTTCACAACATCGTAACTAACAGCTACACGGTAATTATAATCATAATAAAAAATAATTTTTGCAATATTAGATTTTAAACTTGGTAAGAAAATCGCTTACCAGATTCTAATTTTCGTTAGTATATCTGTCTACAATTTTGTGTTTTAATTTTGCCGTCGGCAAAGTCAATATACCTATAGGTTATTGAACCTTCCCATAAAATAAGTTGCTTAATTTACCCAAAGTTTAAAAACCCTGGTCACAACCCTAGGTAACTTTGTGAATAAAGAAACATTCACATTCGCAACAAATCTTCCAACACTTAAACATCGTTGGTAAAAAGTGAAAATTAAAACTTTGTTTTGTGGAATAGTGAACATTTGTGTTTAGTTCAGGTATAATCATGTCATTTCAATACTCAGTCGAGGAGAAGCTTGAAATTCTTTTAATTTATTGGTAATGGGGCATCACTTTGAGCATCTTTTATAAAATAAACTTAATATTTACCTATTAAAAATTTATTTTATTTTTCTCACAAATTCCAGAATACGGGTCTGGCAACAACTAAAACGCCGTTCCCTTCAGTTTTATGGGTCGATCATCAGGTATTGTTACGTGGTAGACCGTATTATCCATTGTTGGAAAGTCATAAATAAAAGTATTTTTCGTGCTTTATGTTAAATTTGATTTAACTCAAAAAGTAATAATTTTTTAACGAATCAAATTGCAATTAACAATGCTACGAATAATTTGACAAATTTTGAAATGAAAAACCAAACATGGAAATTTTACCCGAAACTCTTTGTTTTTCCTTTTTGGCTTAAAATAAAAATGATTTGGAAACTTGTAGCACTAATCGAAAGTGTAAACTTCAACTGATATAACATGTAAATTGCATACTTTCCCCTCAATCTTTAATAGGTATTATGGCTGGGGCGGTAAAACTTAATTCACCCTGTACATGAAACCCGGCGCCGCTGCAGGTATGTTATTGACGTCTAATTATAGGTATCGTCCGCTGTAGATAATTTAATACGTCAATTTTCACCTAAGCCATGAAATGCAGTGTCGTAAATTACACTCTCATACAATAAATATTTTATTCATTACATCCAACACACCAGGAATTTATTTCTTATTACAGTCATTAATTATGAACATCATTCTTATTTTTTTATTTGTTTTATTGATGAGTGTGAAAGTTTGGAAATGATTAAGAAGTAAAGAAAATTGTTACATACCGAAACAATGAATAGATAATAAATATTTGCTATGCAAATCAGCCGAATAAAGTTTTGCAATTACATGAAATTGATTATGTTGTTCAAATATTTTTGTTTGAAATTGCGTATTGGTAGTTTATATATTTTACAGTTACACAGGCCACGTCAACAAAATAATATGAAATTGATATGAAGTAATTATAGATTTCGATTAAAAGTTGCCCGAGCGAATAAAATGAAACTTCCGGGGAAAATACAGGATTAGTGGGATATCGGTTCGGTACGAATGTTGCAGTTGTAAGAATTTACCTGTTTGAATTTGAAGTTTTGTTGAAATAATAATAGCAGTAGGGTCCTCGATTCGGGTCATGTTATATTAAATTAAACTTACTTTGTCCTTATTTCAAAGTCTGTCTGTTTTATTGGACGCACACGAAACATATTAAATTTGTGCTGCAAACTTGCACAAAATTTAAATTAAACATTTTGTGAAAAGAGCCTAATTGTGATTACTTAAACGCTTTGTCACCTGCAATTGAATAATCTGAAGAACTGACGCTTTCTGATATTCAATTTACGATTCGGAATTGCAATTCATACTTTCTGAACTACAAATGATGCTTTCTGACAGAATTGGTACTTTCTGGACTATTAGTGCTTTCTGATATACATTTTACTAATCCTAAGTACAACTGATACTTTCGGAGCTACAATAAGGTGCTTTCTAATATACAATTTACTAATCTGAATTACAGTTGGTACTTTCTGAACTACCCGATATTCAATTTACTAATCTGAAGTACAACTGATATTTTCTGAACTACAATTGATGCTTTTTGAATTAAAAGGGATATTCTCTGAACTACAATTCATGCTTTTTGAATTAACACTTTTTGAACTAAAATTTATGTTTTGTTGTATACAATGTCCTAATCTGAATTGTAATTGATATTTTCTGGACTACAATTGATGCTTTCTAATACAAAGTTTATCAATCTGAATTACAATTGACACTTCCTGAACTAAAAATTTTTTTCTACATGCAATGTCCTAATCTGAATTGTAATTGATACTTACTGAACTACAATTGATGTTTTCTGACCTATAATTTACAAATCTGAATAATAATTGATACTTTCTGAACTACAATTAATGTATTCTGATCTACAATTTACTAATCTGAATTACAATTAATATTTTATGAACTACAATTGATGTTTCTGACATACAAGGGACTAATTTGAATAGTAATTGATACCTTCTGAACTACAATTTATTAATCTGAATACAACTGACACTTTCTGAACTAAAATTTGTTTTTTTGCAATTGATTGTAATTGATACTTTCTGAACTACATTGTTAATTAATGCTGTAAACTTACACAAAATTATATCAAATTAAACATTATGTGAAAAGGACGTAATTGTGATTGTGTTGACATTATTTCTAGAATAAGATGACGCTTTGCGAACTACAATACAAGAACTGACACTTTCTGATAAACCATTTGCAAATCTGAATTGCAATTTGTAATTTTTAAACTACAATAACTTTCTGGCAGAATTTGCTAAGCTGAATTACAGTTGCTACTTTCTGAAATACAATTATAAATTATTAACAATAATAACGACCATTTTTATTTAAATTATCGCAATTACTAATATCTAGCCAAGGTAAATCTATTTCAGAGCTTCAAACATCAGAACTGAAACACATCACTCCTACGACTATTCCCAGTTCATATGGCCGAAAACTTTGAAATGCAAACATAATTTATTACAGGATCTGCCAACGGTCCATACTAGAAATTCGGTAAACTCGCCAATTACGGTTACAGCTTCGGTGTGTACCTGTCAACCAGAAAACTAGTATCAGTAAATTTCGTGGCCTTTCATGACTTTACTTTTGCGAAAATTTCGAGATGGCTCCGCAGTGTTTATTGAACCACTCAACATCCGAAGGTTATTTCGCCGACAGAGACTAACTCAACTTTTATCGTCAAAGAATTTTCGCGAAAGAAAAAGTTGTGTGCGAAGAAAACTGTCGGTTTAAATAAAATAATTTCGGTGCGGTTCGAAACATGAAAAGAAAATCTTAATCCTTAAGATCTGTCGTCGGCGCGAGGAACACAAAAAACTTGGAAAAGTGTTTATTTTATTACGATTAAGACTCGGAAGTGAAACGAGATTTACTTTGAGAAGAAATGTTTAAGGAAGCTTTTATATTAAAAGTTTTAAAACTACTGAAATCAGTTCTTAATGTAAATGATGTTTGGAGAGGCAACAAAAACATGCGGAACTGAAACTTCTCAGATGTTTGTCGAGCAATCAAAATTGCGGAAAACTTAAAAACTAGATTTTAACGAGATTTCGGACAAACATTAGCCCCGAATTTGTGGGATCGTTAATTTAAATTTCAGGTTTGTCGAGGGACAACTTCGTTATGCAAGTAGGGATTTCTGGTTATTTACAGCTTGCCCAATAATGGAAACGACAACCATCAGCACTGACGCCCTACTTGCGGGGCTGAATAGAAGCCCCCGCTGTCGGAGCAGATCCATTGATTCACACGAGTTTATAATTAAAAACTTAATGTGCATCATAATGCCGCAGGAGGGCTTAATTAAATTCGCTAATCCCCTCAACAATTATTGTAATTTTCGCTTCAATAATATCCGTGTCAGCCTCCTCAAGAAATATCCGAAAACATAATCCAGAAACGTGACACTGAGTAATTGATAATTTCAAGCTGTGCCTAAAACAATATCTGAATTTAACAGATCTTAATCTGATGTAAGCGTGAAATCCTTTATTACAGATGGAAAGATTGTAAAAAAAAATGTCTTTCTAAATGAATTCGACGCTAGTTGAGATATTATCAATAAAATGTAGGTTGTGCTCCATTGGAAGCTTGTATTGTTCTAAGAACCCATTTATTCAGACTCGACGGGCCAAGCAATGATGGATCCGTTTTGTTGGGAAAGTGGCATTATATACAGGGGAAAATGTGCATTCATGTAAGCCTGATGAAATTAATATATGCAGAGAAATGAAACGGGTTCTCTCCACATTGAAGATAAGCTGAATGGCGAAAATCTGTACGCCAGACTAACTAGATTTACAGACAGACTAAAGTCTAGTTAGGTGTGAGAGATATAATTTACAGCCGCTTTCTTAGAGATACCGACGTGGTTTGCAAATAAGTGTCTCGCGGAAACTTCCTTGCTTCCTTCACTCAATTTTGTCATTAAAATAACTCAACAATTTTACAAATGATATAACTGTTTCGTACAATAATTATTATTATTAGTTTGTAACGAATTTTTATTTAAAATAGGACCACTAAAGAACTAAGAATGCACAATGTTAACCCTAGAGTGGGCGCGTGGATTACATATGTAATCCAGTGTTCTTATTTTCTATGCAATTTTTGTGTTGCTTATGAAACATCAACAATCTTTTCAGTACCTTCCTAAAACAGGATTATTTCATCAAGCAATTTTTTTCTTATCACCTAGGTGGCGGAATAGTTATTTAACCAACATGTGCGTTAATGAGAGCGATTAATAATCGAGACGCGTGAGTGAAGCGAGCGCGTTAATATTGTTGAGATTATTAATCGCCGATTAACGCAAAAGTTGGTTACAATATTTTTCCGTTGATCGAATCTTACGAAATTGAAAAAAATGTAATTTTTTTCCGTGATAAAAATTCCAATAGATATTCGAAACATCTTAAATCAATATATATTCAAACCAACGGTGCCATGACTTACAAAAAGTGTCAAAAGTTTGACAATTCATCTGCACTTTTATCAATTTTACTGGCTGTACGGTTGCTAACTTCTATATAAATAGTATTACTATAAACATAACGTAAGTAATTAATTAAATTTGTATTTCTCGTTGGTATATTTTGCATTAATTTTGTCATTTTACATTTAAATAAAGTGCGATTTCAATTTAATGGTTTATTTTGTTGCCTAGATACCGAAATCATGCATTTATAAGAAATCATTAATTAAAAGGGGTCATAAATGAATGATTTCCTATTAATTAAATCGACTCGTAAATCAACGATCACCGGAAATATTTATTTAACCAACAAGTGCGTTAATGAGAGCGATTAATAATCGAGACGCGTGAGCGGAGCGAGCGCGTTAATATTGTTGAAATTATTAATCGCCGATTAACGCAAAAGTTGGTTACAATATTTTTCCGTTGATCGAATCTTACGAAATTGATGAAAATGTAATTTTTTTCCGTGACAAAAATTCCAATAAATATTCGAATCAAGCATGCCAAACATTTTAAATCAATATATATATTCAAACCAACGGTGTCATGACTTACAAAAAGTGTCAAAAGTTTGACAATTCATCTGTACTTTTATCAATTTTACTGGCTGTACGGTTGCTAACTTCTATATAAATAGTATTACTATAAAAGTATCATTACCTTAAAAAAATAATAACAAAATATCTTGTTAACACAATAATAAATAATCAAAATGGATTACTCGTGTAACAAAATAAAAGTCCCCTACTGAAGGGTTAAAATAACTCAACAATCTTACAAATGATATAACTGTTTCGTACAATAATTATTATTATTAGTTTATAACGAATTTTGATTTAAAATAGGACCACTAAAGAACTAAGAATGCACAATGTTAATTGCCATTTCCTGGTGTAATAATTCCAGGATTATTTGATAAATCAGTCGTAAATCACGGCGGCCTGCATTTAACGAGGAAAAAATGTTCTCCACCTGAAATTAGCTTCATTAAATAAATGAAATGCAGCCGACGTGGAAGCGGCGTTGAAAGTTTCGAAACATTGTGCCCCCTTTGTGCTTAGTGTTAAGCTCGGACGTATACGACTTGCAAGTCATTGGGCGAAACAGGGTGTTGTCACGTTCCTAGTGTGCGATCGCTTTGCATATAATGAATCTCATTCCGTCCAAGGAATTTCACAAATATATTTATTTAGGAAATATTTATGTTTCCAGGCGTGACGATTTATCGAAATTCAGGTGTTAAAATTTGTATTTATACTTGCGAGTTGATAAATTACTTTTCTTACCACGTGGGCGCCATTATAACCGCTAAGACGGAAATTAATAGACTCGGCGATAATTTTGGATATTTATAAATTATCCCAACCGCCGAAAAGAAGGTGGCGTTAGGAGATAACAATTTATGGCTGGCGTCGAATTTTAAACTCTAAACCAAACTTATCACAGAAGGAATTTTTATGATTTTGGCAAAAGGACAAGGAAAACTCGAAGCAATATTTTAAAGAAGTCTCAAAATCTGGCATAAGTGGCACGTTTCTCTTAAATCATATTAAAATAATATTTGAAATATGAAACACTTTTTGTTTCGAGGAAAGTTGACTGAGTTATATTTAACTGTTGATGGTTTTCAGCTGAAAGTAGCGGAGCAGTAAACATTTTAGCCTTATGTCTGCGGCATTTATTGGTGCATATCGTGGCGTTTTGAATCTCCTTTGATGCTTTTGTGAGGTTCATAAAGATGTGCAAATGGTGGCGGTGAATGCACAACAACGGTTCCGTTTTAAATTGAAAACACCATTCACTTTGAGTAAGGTTTTATGTCTGCAGCAATGTCCCCCATAAGTTTTAACCCCAATGGTGTGCCATTGAACATTTGAATAAATCTTTGTTGTAAAATCTTTATTCAAATTGCTTGAAGGAAACGTAAAACCTCAAACTGGCTATTTGTCTAACTTTTTCGAGTTTGGCTCCCGTGCAATTTATTTTCAATAGATATGCTCTTCGTGACAGTAGCGTCGATACTAAGAAGATAAATTGTGGCAATATCGATTCGCGTTTGCAGTTAAAACTGGCACAGTACATTTTTTTTTAACCGAAAAAGTTAGTTACGCAGGTAACACGGGTATTGTCCGTTCAGATAATTATATTCAGGAATGCATGTTTATTTTAATATTAAACTCTCAAATCGTGCTTTAGGAGCATACAAAGGCCCTTTATGAAGCTTTACTTTATGGAAACGGTTTAGAAACCGTTCATTGTATAATACATACCTGGTGGATCATTTTGCGAAAAGAAAAACAATCTTTTTTGAAACAGAATCCCTAGAATTTAAAATCCTCTTTATTCTCCGGTCCCAAAGTTTTTACAAGGCACTAAATATTTATAAACGACATGGAATTGAAGTCCAACTGAGAATCTCGCTTTGAACAGTTCCTAAATTCTTAATAATAAATTAAGACTCGCAGATACAGAAAAAGATGTTTACCTTAATAACAGTCTTTTACCTTTGTTACATGTTTTATTAAAAACGTTTCCTTGAATTAAAATTTTGTACTTTGATTCGGCTTATAATTAAAACTCGCTGAAGGTAATAAATTCCGATTGAGCGCCTTTGAAAATAGTGCCAAGATACGTTTTAATTCGCGGCTTCATTACTTGCCGTATCAGATCGAATTTGCATCTTTGCCTTTGCACTGGAGACTTGTGGGGAGCATGAGGAAGGTATGGAAATGCCCATGGGCGACCTTTACTTTGTATGCTAATCTCCCGGCGAGAAGAAAGCGCGAATAGACACGTAATCATTTTATTGCAAATGAAAAACGTGCGCTCTTCAGCTCACTTTGTACATCGGGCGCTTCATTTGAATCGAAACTATCGCTCCAAATTTAAACTATCCGTTATGAGGTTTCCGCGAATAAAAATCTCGCGGTGCACCTCGCGAATTTCCATTCTCCAATTGCGAGAATGGCCTAATAAGATACCCTAAAAAGAGTTTCGCATTTCGTTTTAAAATATTCCCATCCTCCTGACTAAATATAATTCACTTGAGATGCACGAAACGGGTTCTCACATAGAATGGAAAACGAACCGGAACTGTGAAGTGCTCCTCGGAAAGGTCTGAATCAACTTTCAGGCGCTTCAGACTGACATACTAATACGAAGAAAATATTTCAGTATGGGGAGTCGCACGCGCGCGAATCAAAAATTAATTTGCATGTCGAGCATTATCTCGCCGGCGCTATTTGTAAAGGATTACCGAAATTCCATCAAGATGCAGATTCAATTCGGAGCTTTCCTATTCTCCGCGGCCCTTGAATATCATCGAACCCAACGATAGTTTCGCCGCTTTAAAAATTGAATTTAAACTCACGAATTGTTTATTCCGGTTCGGAAAAATTAAAAGCTCGGGACAACAGTGTAATGAAAAGGTTCTAATTCACGGATAATGTTAAAAGGTTTCCCTAAAAAGGGTTTCTGCACCGCTTGAAGTTCTCACGCTTCGCAAGTTTGTATCAAGGCGTCGGTTTTATTATCCACTTGTACTCTTATTTACTGTATCTGACAAATAACTACGTTTGGACGAGCCAATAGCGCAAGAAATCCAAACAAATATTTAAATTATCTGAAAAGTGAGATTGGGAACTCAATATGTGTTGCCTAGTTTGACTCTGTAAGGCGTTGATTTTCAGATAATCTATCTAAACTTGAATACCTTTGGATGTGCCAATAGTGCAAGAAATTTTAATAATCAAGATATTCTAAAAATATTTAAATTATCTGAAAATGGGATTAGGAACTCTATACATATGTGTTGCCTAGTCTGACTACAATGCGTTGATTTTCAGATCATCTATCTGAACTGAAATACCTTTCGACGGACCAATAGTGCAAAAATATAATCAAGATGCAATTTCCAAAAATATTTAAATTATCTGAAAAATGGGATTGGAAACGCAATATGTATTGCCTAGTCTCACTCTACAAAGCGTTGATTTTCAGATAATTTATCTAAACTTGAATACCTTTGGATGAACCAATAGTGCAAGAAATCTTAATAATCAATAAAAATATTTAAATTATCTGAAAATGGGATTGAACACGTTATACATATGTGTTGCCTAGTCTGACTGTAAGGCGTTGACTTTCAGATCATCTATCTGTACCTAAATACCTTTCAACGGACCAATAGTGCAAAAATATAATCAAGATGCAATTTCCAAAAATATTTAAATTATCTCAAAAGTGGGATTGGGAACGCAATATGTATTGCCTAGTCTGACTCTGTAAAGCGTTGATTTTCAGATAATTTATCTAAACTTGACTACCCCTGGATGAACCAATAGTGCAAGAAATCTTAATAATCAAGATGCAATTTCTAAAAATATTTAAATTATCTGAAAATGGGATCGAACACGTTATACATATGTGTTGCCTAGTCTGGCTGCAAGGCGTTGATTTTCAGATCATCTATCTGAACTTAAATACCTTTCGACGGGCCAATAATGCAAAAAATATAATCAAGATGCAATTTCCAAAAATATTTAAATTATCTGAAAAGTGGAATTGGGAACGCAAAATGGATTGCCTAGTCTGACTCTGTAAAGCGTTGATTTTCAGATAATTTATTTAAACTTGAATACCTCTGGATGAACCAATAGTACAAGAAATCTTAATAATCAAGATGCAATTTCTAAAAATATTTAAATTATCTGAAAATAGGATTGAACACGTTATACATATGTGTTGCCTAGTCTGACTGCAAGGCGTTGATTTTTAGATCATCTATCTGAACTTAAATACCTTTCGACGGACAAATAATGCAAGAAATATAATCAAGATGCAATTTCCAAAAATATTTAAATTATCTGAATAGTGGAATTGGGAACGCAAAATGGATTGCCTAGTCTGACTCTGTAAGGCGCTGATTTTCAGATAATTTATCTAAACTTGAATACCTTTGGATGGACCAATAGTGCAAGAAATCTTAATAATCAAGATGCAATTTCTAAAAATATTTAAATTATCTGAAAATGGGATCGAACACGTTATACATATGTGTTGCCTAGTCTGACTGCAAGGCGTTGATTTTCAGATCATCTATCTGAACTTAAATACCCTTCGACGGACCAATAATGCAAAAAATATAATCAAGATGCAATTTCCAAAAATATTTAAATTATCTGAAAAGTGAGCTTGGGAACGCAATATGTATTGCCTAGTCTGACTCTGTAAAGCGTTGATTTTCAGATAATTTATCTAAACTTGACTACCCCTGGATGGACCAATAGTGCAAGAAATCTTAATAATCAAGATGCAATTTCTAAAAATATTTAAATTATCTGAAAATGGGATCGAACACGTTATACATATGTGTTGCCTAGTCTGACTGCAAGGCGTTGATTTTCAGATCATCTATCTGAACTTAAATACCCTTCGACGGACCAATAATGCAAAAAATATAATCAAGATGCAATTTCCAAAAATATTTAAATTATCTGAAAAGTGAGCTTGGGAACGCAATATGTATTGCCTAGTCTGACTCTGTAAAGCGTTGATTTTCAGATAATTTATCTAAACTTGACTACCCCTGGATGAACCAATAGTGCAAGAAATCTTAATAATCAAGATGCAATTTCTAAAAATATTTAAATTATCTGAAAATGGGATTGGGAACGCTATACATATGTGTTGCCTAGGCTGACTGCAAGGCATTGATTTTCAGATCATCTATCTGAACTTAAATACCTTTCGACGGATCAATAGTGCAAAAAATATAAACAAGATGCAATTTCCAAATATATTTAAATTATCTGAAAAGTGGGATTGAGAACTCAATATGTGTTGCCTGCGCCGACTCCGCAAGGCGTAGATTTTCAGATAATCTATCTAAATTTATGTTTTTTTACATCTGTTTTTGTAGTATTTGCGTGAACGAATAAAAACAAGCCGGAATATTTCCTGAAAATAATGTTGCCTCTTTAAGTCGCTTAATTATGCTCCTGGATGAGATAACAACTTGCTTGGATAAGTAAATTGGCATAACTGTGGTTTCAGACACTAAACCTCCCACAGAATAATTACAATGTGAATCATGTAAGTCTGAGGAAAATTATTTGCGGAAAATAGCAAATTTTTGCACGTTTGTCATAATTCCATCCAAATTGCAGCACTATTCATTAGTTTTAATTCATCGGTGTTATCGTGAATGCGTCGGAATTTATTCGCCGGGTCCCTTTTTGACTTAATAAACCAATCGATTGAAAATAATACAATTTTAGCTTAATCAAGCTTTTTGTGCAAGTTTCGCTGCGCGGGCTTTCTTTTATTGTTCGTTTTACTTAACGAGCTTTTTTACTTAAATGCGCCTGCTTATTCAAATTAAGCGTCGAGGGATAAAGTTGTGTGAAGTGCAGAATCGGCGCGCACTTTAATTCGCGACCTAAACAAATAACGCGAAACGGCGGAAAATTGAATTTTGATGGATTAAAGCGAGCCGAGCACACACGATTCGATAGGTCCAAAAATCAACCGGATAAAGTGTGTGTGTGTGTAATGAAATTAGCTTTTTCTAAATAAGAGCCGCAGCCAATTTGGTTCTTTTAATTTGTGGTTCCACAGTGAAATTGAATTGTCCTTATCGGACGGTTATTTTTGAATCCGGTCAAAACTCCTATTTGCATGAATGCCGCTTTAATTGATGTTGATTTTATTTAATCGGCGGAACAGAGCCGAAAAACGTTCACAATATGTGTGCTAATTGGTGCAACGATTGTTTATTTTTATCCAACACAGGTTTTTCAGAGGAAGAGGCTGGCAGCTATGAATTTGAAGTGGGCATCGATTCTTTAAGCTTGATGGCGAAAGTGATTGTGATAATGATAAGTGCGACGGTAATGCGTAGAGCTTAGTGTGCTGGAGGCAGGAGTAAGAACAAGAGATAAGAGCAAAAAGACACGTTACAAGAGTCGGCTACAATGAATGTTGTTAAAGAGGGTTGAAAGGCTAATCTAATGTTTCGATGAAGTACGAGCTGAAAAATTGGTTTATTAAAATGAAGCGACTAATTAATTTAATTGCAGTGTTGTTACAAAAATTTTAATTGCATAAGAAAGTTAATTACTAAATAAGTAGGGTAGAAACACCATTTTCGGCCATTACATCACTTTACTTGTAAATACGTCGCCAAACTTTTTTTTTGATCCATTTTTCATTTAAAGTACCAATTATTTTATTTAAGGCTGGGGAACCCAACCTCAAAAAATGTAGAGGTTTAAGAAACTCAGTATCGCTTAGAAAGTACTTATCAATATATAATTTGCGAAGCAACAGTTATAAACATAATGTTACCGCATCTAATGATATATTTGCTTTGGTGAAGAAGTGCCTAGTGTTCAAAAATTAACCTCCGAAAGTGCAATTCTCGCAAAAATGTAGTAGTGAGGGTTTTTTACTGAAATCTTTTGAGTTACGAAATATTTTGCAATGCACTTTACAGCACTTATAGAGAATATATTGCCTTGTAAGAAAATATTTTTTATTGCGAAAAAGTTGATAACTTAAGTAGAAAAATTTTTTTTTTAAAAGTAGTGCCATTAAAAACAGTATAGCTCAAGAAGTAAGTTATATTGTAGAAATTCCTTCGGGGTACTTATACTAAACATATAGTAGTTTAACATGACATGTTTGTTTTTTATGATAACATGGTGAATCTTTTTGAGAAAAAATCTAAAAGTTGTGGTACGAAATACAGTATTATTTGATCGCGTTTTTTATTGCTTTCCGAACACAACAACGTCAACAAATTAGACAAAAATGTTCCTTTAGCACCTAAGAAATAGTTTCCGTGAACTAAATTGGATAAATGTCTAAATTTTACATTTTCGGGGAAAAGTTGTTTTCCCATAAGATTTTAGTCAAATAGTTCGTCCTTTTACTCACAGATGTCCTGTCAAATCTGTACTTTTTTGATTGACGGCATGGATAGAATAATTTGTATTAAAATGCACACTTGATATAGTGCAAATTGTTAGGATATAACCATATTCGCACACGTAAGGATATAAAACTCTAAAAATTAATAAAAATACGCACTTGATAATGAAAAATATTCATGTTCGCATGCGTAAGGATAAGAAACATTTTTGAGCCTACTAAATTGAACAATATATATTAGTTTCGAATAGCATCGTAGGAAAAATTGTTTGAAGTATCTATTCACAAAAAATTACAAAAAACAAAACAGTAAATAATGCAGCAATCGCATTGACTGATTTTACCGCCCTTATCGCCGCAGACAATAATATAAATAAAATTTATCAAATTATGAACCTATAAAAATGGGGATAAAGATTACTCTTTGCATAATTGAAAATGTGTTTGCAGCCTGTTACGGGACTAATTATAGCAGGTACATCTATGAAAACACAAAATTGGCAAATCATTAGCAAAAAATTATAGACTAATTTATTTCCGACTGAGTTTACCGTCGTTATCGCCGCAGACCATAATATAAATAATATTTATCAAGTTACGAGCGTATGAAAAACGCGCAACTCTTTTTTTTGTTCTTTCTCTGTTCAATACTTAAGTTTCAAAGCTTATTAGTTAGGATACCTCTTTGGTTGCCTAAACAGTTTTTATTTTAAGAGGCAAAATTGGTGCCCCCTGAGCGGAAGAATTGTGCATTACTTAGCAGTTCCCGGACCTTAAGTAAACTGAAAGTGATGCTGCGCTTAGTGATTTTGTTGAGAAACTCAAAATTGTAGCATAACCGAAAAATATAAAGACTCAGTTCAAGATATAAATAGAAGAATGTGATTTGTTAATTTTCTCAATTACATATTTACTGAAAGTGGCTAGAAATGGTGCCTCTGTCCTAAGTGAAAAAATCTTCAAGAAATTTATTAAATTTAGTTGTAAATCGACTTAAAATCCGGGAAAAATATGATTGTAATTGCAGTTTAAAAAAATTGGCTTTAAGAAAAAAACAGCCACTCGTTTATCAAGTCTGCATTCACGCCAGCAACAGAATTGTAGACATTGCGGCATAGAAATGCCCGACCGGAACATTTTTCAGCGTGAAACCGCCTTTAACGCAAACGCGATCCCATCTCGTGATCCCCATATTAAATATAATGCATTTGTTGTGTATTTACCACGTTTTGCGAAATGGATTACTTCACACGCGCCTCAAACGTACTCAAAACAGCATATTGACTTCGACATTTTTTGCGCCCGGAGAATATTTTCCCTGTACAAAAAGACGAAAAGCAAACACGTGCGCTTTTACTGTCTAGTTCTGCTCGCACCAATAATTTGAAAAAGAACATTCTTTACTTTAGCACTCCCAAAGGGCCGTGCGACTGTAACTGAAGAATAACTACTTTCCTCTCTGTACATATCACAATCCGTTGACGTTCTTTCAACTCCGCGCTTTTTGAACTTTAGTGCGTCTCATTAATCCCCGAGCTTACATGTAGAGCATAAATATAAAATTTACGCCCGCGAGTCAACCGAAGTAACAACGTCGAGAGATACTTTTCGTGTTATTTCGCGAAGCGAAATTAATTAGCGATTTCGTTTTGCTGAACACATAATTTACCCCAGAAACAAAGAGGAGCGCTGAGGTTTGGTAAAGCACTTCCGGTATCAGAATAACAAGGACGTCTTAAATAATTATGTCATATTAAGAACACTTGCCTTCAAATTTATAGCTTTAATGCGGAAGCAATGTAAATATTTCAGAATGATCCCCCTGATGGATATTTGGCATCTGCTGTTGCGGGCCTAATTATAACCATTTCGCGTGCGCCTTTTTAAATAAATTTTTCAACGGTTTTGAATCGGTTTCGTCGACCTCGAGACATGCAGCTAACGTGATTAATACATATATTTCACAACGAGATAAAAATCAGATTTATTTATGATTGTTCATGTTTTATGTGCTCTCGAATGTAATTACACACTTGCTGTGTGCATTTCGAAAAATGTTTCTGAACCGAAGGACGGTTTTTTGCTTATTTAAATGCCTGTCGCATTTATCAAATAAAAAGGAATGGTTTTAATCTGAATGAAGAAATAAAAAGAAAATAAAAAATAAATTTGTTTCTGTAGTAAAACCAGTGACAATTTAATTAAACTGCTAGTCAAGTCGAGTGGTCAAGTAGGAAAAATTGGATTTAAATTAAATTGCACAAAACAAATTAGGATAGAGACCCCAATTTTAGCCACTTTTGGGCAAATTTGCAATCGAAAAAAATTAAGAACCACGTTTACTATATTTATATCTTGAACTGGGTCTTTATATTTTTTAGTTATGCTACAGTTTTTAAAAACTGTAGCGTCAAATAGAATAATTGCTACTTTAATCAGTAATTCGTGGGCCGAGAAAATGTTTTCGCTACATACAGTAGAATCCGCTTTTAACGAATACCGGATATAACGAGACACCGCTTATAACGAGCAATACACAGAGAAATTTGATTTACTATGCAAACGCGGTTAAAAATGTCCGCATATTCCGAAATCGGTTATAACGAGACTCCGGTTATAACGTCGGTTGTATTGAACTTTTATATAAAAAAATCCTGATATAGCGAGATCTAAATATATACAACTTTTTCATTTTTCTTTTCCTTTATGTGGACATGTAATATAGTTAAGTAAACTTACTTTTTTATTTCCTTAGATTTCCACATGATTTGTATTTTAACACCTGAATTAATCAGGATGTGTCCATTTTTCAGTTATTACACTTTAAAACGCACTTCACTACATTTAACATTTTAAAAATTTTTTTGAAACTTTTTAAAACGTACGTCACAATTTTTTTTTTTTTTTTTACATACCACAAATAACATTAATTATCGATACTAAAACTGTTCATACTACTAACAGTTTTCGCGATTTCGCGTCATCAGTAGTATTCGATATTATAAGCGCTCCTTCAAGTTATTTGAATTTTATATCCACTCCCCACTATTTTAATTTTTAATTTTTATCTATTCTTTTATTATTATTGTATTTCATTTATGTATTAATTGTGTTTATTAGTTTTATTAACATATCATCCTTAACGTATAACTGTTCATTTATAAGCTGTGCTTTATTTTTGTTTTTATAAATGTGTATATTTTCAGCTATGTTCATTCTGACTCCTTTTTTCATTATTTTTTCTGTTTTCATAGTATTTTCAATGGTACCAAACTGGTGTTTTTCTTGATATAAATGTCTTGTATAATTTGAAGTTGTATTATTTTTGTTAATGTGTTCTTTATACCTTTTATGGAAACTTCTGCCAGTTTGACCAACATATTTTTTGTTACATGTGTTGCACTTAATTGAATAAATTCCATTCCAATCATATTTGTCTTCTTTTTCGATTTTTCGTTTTAAGAATTTTTCTAATTTATTATTTGTTGTTAATCCTATATTTAGATTTTGGTTTCTGAAAATCTTTGTTAATTTATTCAAAAAGTCAAGAAACTTGAAGGAGCGCTTATAATATCGAATACTACTGATGACGCGAAATCGCGAAAACTGTTAGTAGTATGAACAGTTTTAGTATCGATAATTAATGTTATTTGCGTTATGTAAAAAAAAAAAAAAAATTGTGACGTACGTTTTAAAAAGTTTCAAAAATTTTTTAAAAATGTTAAATGTAGTGAAGTGCGTTTTAAAGTGTAATAACTGAAAAATGGACACATCCTGATTAATTCAGGTGTTAAAATACAAATCATGTGGAAATCTAAGGAAATAAAAAAGTAAGTTTACTTAACTAAATATATACCTTTGATAATGGTATTCTTAGAAATGTGCTGATTCCAACTAATCAGGCTGCAGGCGGTAAAGAATCAGTTTCAGTTAAGTTACCGAAGAATTATCATGTCAACCTCCGGTAAATGAAATGTAAAAAAATATCCAATTGGCATTTCTACCTCCCAACACGACTTCAATACTGCAGCCCACGGACCAAGGAATTATAAACTTCCTTAATTTTCATTTTCTAAAAGTGCTTGTGTTGCATTTGATAGATGGCATTGAAATGGAAAAAGAGGATCGGGTAGCACTTCTAGACGCCATTCGATTTGTAGACCGAGCTTGTAAAAGTATTACGCAAACCACAATAAAAAATTCTTTCAAACATGCTGGATTTATAGGAGAAGTTGATCCAGCTAAAAATTGGCAAAGTGAACTTTGTATCGTATTAAAGGCTGAAAAAGTCAACTTTCAGGAGTATGTGACGGTTGACAATTTTGTATGTACTAGTGAAATCCCAACCGAGGATGACATCGTTGAGAATGCGTACCAAAAATACAATCAAACTCCAACTAAAATTGCTAAATCTGATGATGATGAACCGGCCCTTTTACTAGAAAAGATTTCGCCTACGGAAGCTAGCCTGACAAAATTGAAGAGTTTTTTTGAAGCCGAAACTACTCTAAATGGCGCGGAACATTTTTTTCATTTTTTGGCAAATTTGGAAAATTTAATTGACGAAACAGACTATTACAGACTATTTCGGTTAATAAGTACGCCTAAATTTATATATGAAACAACTGTAACGTACACGCATTTTACTAATTTATGTCAACAAATGATATTTTCAATAAAAATGTCTTTACATAATAATCCGCTTTCAACGAAATCCTTTATAACGAGCTAATTTGGAGCTAAAAGTGGAGTAGTGGCTGAAAGTGGTGTCTCTGTCCTAGTAACAAAGATTATTTAATTTAAATCAAGGACCATTTAATTGACCAGGAGTTTATATGGAAACTCCAGAAAAATATGAAAATGAGCCGTTTTATTATATTGATTCGGTAACTGCTTTATTCTTTCCAACTGTTGATTACTTTTTAAGTGCAGGTTATAATGGCGTGAAATGATGAAAATTTGCATTATTTGTAAAGTATGCTATTTATTGTAAATTAAAAAAGGGTTGTGTTTGATGAGGGTATTAATCACATATGTGGATGTCATGTTATTAAGGTCGAATTTCCCTATAAATGATTTGTTTTAAAAACGTACTGTTTCCAACAAGTACAGAAGTATAAATTACTAGTATCTTATTAAAAACTTATAAATTAACCGCCAACTTTATTACAACCATTGAAGAAGTATTTTTAAAAGACTTGAGCGTTGCAGAATTCAGAATAGAGCAACGTATTCAATTTTTAGAAAATTTATATTGACAGGATCCGGTATTTATACTAATAATCATTAATAGAGGTGTGCGTGATGAATTTTTAACATGCGACACGGTATCGTAATGTTAATCTTCCAGAGGTCAATTGAAACGTGTCATGTAGTCCCTTAAGAGAACGGCCCGATACGCTAATGGAAATGATCATGTGCTCTGAAACATTTAAAATCGTTCCGTCGACTCCACAGACACATTGCTGAATATTTCGTTTCGCAAATAACGAAGTAAGCTCTGAACTAATTTAACTGGAAACCGAATTCTGAAGAGGATTATAACAAATTTAGTTAACTATAGCAATGTGTGTAATTTCAACTGCATTGCCACTTAAGTGAATTTCCATCCGTATATTTACATAGGAGCTTTTAACGTATCATCCTAATTCTAAAGTTTGAAGTGGCTGTATGACATTCCCAGGATATCTGGAGGAGGCACTCATCCCAGTTTATTTGTGACGTATAGTTATCGCACGGAAAGTACTCCTTGAAATGGAGATTACGCCGACGTTACTTTGCAAAACCTCAATGATAAAATAAAGAGCGTTTCCCTCAAAGGGTAATTTAACTTAAATATCAACAGCTCGAAAACTTCGACGCGGAAAGTGCGTTGTTAACTTTTAGTGAGGAACTTTCAGCAGCGTCAGATAACAAGCTATTTTCACCTGAACAATGTTTTTTTAAATACATTAGAATTGAAGTGAGTTGCAATACAAACATGAAAATATTTATTCGCCGGAAATAAAAATTTGAGAGCTGCTCACTGAATCGACGGCGTTTCGTTGTGTATCGGATGTACAAAAGACGTCTAAAGACGTGTTCGAGTGGATACAATGAGAGTGTATCCGTCCAGTTTGAGCAAGTTGGCACTGTCATCGCTATTTCACGTGCCATTTCACGGGACGTTTATTTCTACAAGATTACCAGACCTGCCGCCCTCGCTTTTAAACCACTGCCGTCCCTTGCGATCCTCAATGTGCAGCTGAAGTGATATAAAAAGAAAGCAGTTTTAGCTCCGGCCATTTTAATTTCCCGGGGATTTCGCGCAATGAGGCTGCAGTTAGTTGCCGGTTTTTTTTTGTTCAGGACTCGAATCATCGATAATCCTGAAATACTGAATAATGGCGTGATGAGAAGTACTTTTATGTAAATATAAAATATTGAACCGAAAGCCTATAATATCAAAGGTATAAAATATTAAATGACTTCATATAATGCATAAATGGAACATAAAGCGGGATACACTTTCAAAGCGGAATTTTGTATGGCAGTCTTTAATTTAGTGCAGCAGTTCGTTTACTTTCCTGCACGTAACTCGATTTTTGCAATAAAACAGGAAACGTACAATAAATTTGTTTATATCCGAATAAAGCATCGCATCGTCTCGAATTCACATCTCCGGGGAAAGCTCAATCAAGTAATTTTCTGCAATATAATTTTTTGTTTGACTTTCCAAAATCTGCACATTTTTGGGGATCCAATTTTTCATAGCGCTCGTCTAATATTGATAATTCTCATATTTCATGAAAGAGCTTTATTTTGGTTGCAAATACCGCTGCAGGTACATATTGTGTTGTTATCATTGCTACTGTTGTTCTGAATGTATCATTTATGCGTTTCAAATCATAAAACGCCCTCATATTTCACTGTTGATATGAAGCATTATGCAGCCCCGTTTTTTGCGTTTATCTGTACAGAACCAACGAATGCAATCTGTAACGTGACTATCTATACTTTATGTTCTCCAGAAAATTTGCACTGAGGAAAATGTTTGGCGAATCATAACAAAACATTTGATTACCAGTTAAAAACATTGGTAACTGCTACAGCCAGTTTTGTATTTTTGATTTAGTAGAACTTAACTGAAGTTTAGTTAAATGTTACCGAACAGTGTTGAGAAACTATTGGCTGATATAAGACAATATAAAAAGTGGAATGATTTTTGTATCTTGAACCGCTATTTAATTACGAATTTTTATTCTGTGCACATTCTAACATTGTAGAAAATGCGAATTTTTGAAGGGGCGAAACAATGATTATTTTTGATGTCACAAGAAAACATTCGACGTTAGAATTATTTTTGTATCTTGTACCGTTATTTAATTATGAATTTTTAAACAACTTCTGTGTACATTTTAACATTGTCGAAATTGCGAATTTTTGAAGGAGCGAAACAGTGATTATTTTTTATGTCACAAGAAAACATTTAGAACAAAAGTTATTTGTATCCACACTTGCTAAATTTTCGACGTTAGAACCCTTTTTGTATCTTGTACCGTTATTTAATTATGAATTTTTAAACAACTTCTGTGTACATTTTAACATTGTCGAAATTGCGAATTTTTGAAGGAGCGAAACAGTGATTATTTTTTATGTCACAAGAAAACATTTAGAACCAAAGTTATTGGTATTCGCACTTGCTAAATTTTCGACGTTAGAATTATTTTTGTATCTTGTACCGTTATTTAATTATGAATTTTTAAACAACTTCTGTGTACATTTTAACATTGTCGAAATTGCGAATTTTTGAAGGAGCGAAACAGTGATTATTTTTTATGTCACAAGAAAACATTTAGAACAAAAGTTATTTGTATCCACACTTGCTAAATTTTCGACGTTAGAATCCTTTTTGTATCTTGTACCGTTATTTAATTATGAATTTTTAAACAACTTGTGTGCACATTCTAACATTGTCGAAAATGCGAATTTTTGAAGGAGCGAGACAGTGATTATTTTTGATGTCACAAGAAAACCATAAGAAGCAAAGTTGTTAGTGTTAGTAATTGCTAAGTTTTAGATATTGTAATTATTTTTGTATCTTGTACCGTTATTTAATTATGAATTTTTAAACGACTTCTGTGCACATTCCAACATTGTCGAAAATGAGAATTTTTGAAGGAGCGAAACAGTGATTATTTTTGATGTCATAAGAAAATATTTAGAACAAAAGTTATTGGTATTCGCACTTGCTAAATTTTCGACGTTAGAATTATTTTTGTATCTTGTGCGGTTATTTAATTATGAATTTTTAAACAAGTTCTATGCACATTCTAACATTGTCAAATCGAGTCGAACAAACACCACGAAGAAACGACATGTGATCTTTGTTAGTTTGGTAACTAATAACCGAAGTTTGCGTACAAATGGGCAAAGAAATGTTTTTGCAAATATATAATTACAAATAACTTTGTTAATCGTAACTAACAACTTGTTCGTAAGTTTACTTAAAATTTAATTAAGGAATCATTTTTCTCGGTGCATTTTTAATGACGTTCGTCATTTCTTCTCCAAATTTATGGCGAGCAATTTTAAAACCATCCAAACTTTCTTCCCCATTACGGGCGAGCAATATACCTAAAAAATAATTTTATCTCCCCGCAGATTGCATAAAAACGCTATTTAACCTTGGACGAGGGCGCCTCACCAAATTGAAATCATCGAGCGCTGCAGTTTTTCTGAAATGCGCGTCAAATGTTTTACTACCTCCATGAATGCTAATGTGTCAAGTTAACCTTTCGGAAGCGCGCAAGGGAGGCGAGAAACACGGCGCGCAATAAACTTTTGATAAATTCGTCGAGTGTTGGAATTAAAAAAAAAACAGCAACAGCCTTTTAAATTAAAACGTAACCGGGGCGAATTTTTTTTATATTTACAGAAATTAGTATTCATCGTGCTCGCGCTGCAAGTTAAAGAGTACGCCGGTTAATACACAATAGTGCACGTAACGGCGATATAATGTCTGCGATATGCAATCTATTGCGGAATAATGGTTACAATTAGTGTCACGTGATTTAAACCTCGACTTATTAACTCAAGCGACGTTTAGCGAATTTTTTCCGGCCATCACGGATTCCGCGCTTTCATCAACGACTGAGAAAAGTTGCGATTCAACAGTCGGTAAATCATTGAAAAAAAAAACCACGGAATTCCGGCGCACTTCGTAAGTGGATAGCGGTTTTAAATTTTAATGCAACCCCCGGTCGTTTGTTTTTTCGTTCTTATTATGCAATCGAAACCGAATAAATTATTTGACGTAAATTTTCAGTCGAAACTAAATAAAAGCAACGTCGCTTTTTCCGTTATTAAAATCAATTTAAACTGGGCATTGTTTGGCGTTAAAGTCGTCGAAATTAGCGCGCTAATTGAACGATATTTTCAAGCACTCTCGAATTTCCCCCAGAAAAATTCTCCAATAATTTTGAATCCGCTCAAGCGCGAAACCTATAAAAAGTCAACGATCAGCAAATTTTTAATTAATACCACTTGTTTGAAATTTAACTTGGTAATTGTGCCCTGAGGTAACAATTAATTTAGGCGTCGAAAACAAATTCAGGAAACTTGAAATATAACTAACCGATACAGAGAATTCATTTGAAAAGCGAACGCCTTCCAGAATCTGAATAGGCAACACACATTGCTCATTGAGGAATTTGTATACAAATTTTGTGCGAAAATAGCAGTTATATTTGTACAGTTATTCAACAAGAATCTTTCTAATTGTCTACATTTGTAACACCGTTTCAAACCATTCATTATTGCTATCAAACTTCAAACTATTGCTCAACTAATTGGCATTAATAGTTTCCAGCCAGCTTGATAAGTTTGTTGCAAGGTATTTAGGTTAAACTTGTGTCTACGTGCGCTCAGAAATTTTTGCAACCATAACATTGTTTTCGCATAATTTGAATTAGATGAAACTAACCCATAAGAGTGTCGTTTTTAACATATATCAAGGAATTATTGCACACTAGTGAGTTTTAGTTTACAGAAACTTTCACACACATTTTTTCTAACTTTCAGAAAAGCTATCAATTGTTGGGCTACGAGCCTGAAATTTGAGAAAAATTTACCTGAATATAATTATCTGAATGGATAATAACCAATTTATTTTCTTAGAATTCCAGTTCAAACATTTGCCAACCGTAAATATAAGATAATCTACTTTTAAATCATAGGTAATTTTAATTTTAATTAATCGGCGGTTATAAAATCGTGAGATAAAACGCTGTAATCACGCATGAAGTTACTTGTAATATTATTTTACATTATTAGCCGGTTAAAACTGTTTTTTCTGGCGAATGATAAATCAGTATGATAGTGTATTTCTTATTCATTTGTAAGTAAGATTAAAAATTGCAATCCTGTCACTAACAGTATTGTCAAAACTTTTCCGTAATGACATCTCACAAGCCTTAGAATTATTACTGGAACGAACAGTAATCTTGTATATATTTTTACTATCAAAAATAAACGTGCCAGAAGGTATTATACAAACGAATCCACAAGTGTGGCTGCAAGTTTATTGCCAGAAAATTATGCAGCAAGATACGAGCAAGAGTACTTCGATTTCAAAAATTGATGTGACTTAAATCTGCCAGAACCTCAATTATGTACTGGTCGATACAGCAACGATGGTTGTGGATGCGGACGATGATATTTTGACACTGAAACATGCGGGGGGGGGGGATCTAGCTTGAAGGATTCTATAAAAAAAAATTGGTTTCCGCACTTGAGTCTACAAATGTTAAACCTTCTACTCCGCTGGATTCTGAAGTTGGTCGTTCAAATACAAATGACCCCACTTCATCTCGATAGTTCAACATCAACGAGAACCATGCACATTTATTTTTAATAATTAGACAATTTTCAAATGTCAATAACGTTGCTAACCAGTTAATTTTTAACCGGTTATCAACCAAAATTAACCGGTTAGCAACATTGCTGACATTTGTTAATAACAATTCCAATGAATGAGTAACAAGTAAATAATTTATCTAAATACTGGAAGACGTTGAATGAATGAATTATTCATAAAATTTAGTAAACCACAACAATTTGCAATGCCGCAAGTGGTTAGTGAATAATGTATTGAGTATTATTTCAGTTCAGCTAAATATAATAATAATGCATTGTTTGAATTATATAAATCGCAATCAGTTTTGTGTAACTCAATAAAAATATGATTAATAATTTACAAACATTCCATTGCAGCAACAATGTCCATTAATCAAAGCAACTAATTTATAACGGTAAACTAATAAATTTTAATTCCGAATCAAAATGTATTGATCGAACGCAAACAGATAATATTGGATACAATAAAACTGGTACGATAATAAAAGTCAACCATTCAACGCTGGTTAAACAAGCGAAAAAAGAAACGTCATCAGGGGATTAAATCCGGTATGAACCCTGCCGAGACCACTATTTATTACTAGAATGAATAGCCGAATAAAATGTGTGCTTAATTTAATAACGTCATGCTAAGGGCCGCATCCCCTACTTTTGGAACGCAAAGCCAAGAATATTCGTTGTTGCATTAAAAATGATTAGGAAAAACTTGCAAATAAAATTTAACACCGAATTTAGAATGTATATCGCCAGATTCGGAGTAATAAAAACTAATGTACTTATTTATCACCTATTCAGATGTAAATCCATTTTATAAATCAAATAAAAATTTTATTTTACTCACGGGCGAATATGGAAATGCAAAAAATATTAAATAAAGTTGTGAGCCCTCCAATATTGATATTTTATACAAGCAATTTCTGGATATACGCGGAGAAAACAGATTTGCGGCGCGGGCGTCGCCGATATAAAAATTAAAACCCGAGAAATAAATACGGCGCGCGCAAAAAATACGCAAATGTGCGGAAAATTAAATAAGCGCGCGGATTCTAATGGCGAATAAAAATTTTACGTTTCGGCCGTTCGATCTCGCCGTATATTTCACATTACCGTAAAATATAACGATCTGACCCGTTATTCTATTTTGAGGTGCAAATTCGCAGCGAAAAATACCCATCAAAATTATATTAACCTTTCGCCAGACGACAATTTCAGCGAAAATAATTGCCAACGACTTTTTTCCCATAAAAACGATTTTTTGCTAATCTTAAATTTTCGAGCTGTAAATAACAAGCAGGGTTCACTTCCTCTAATCGAAGCACTGAAATATGCAATGGGAAAATGATTCGTTCGTGCGCACATTTACGTGCAGCGAACGTTACTACCCCTATTTTTATCAATCGTTTGCAAATAAAAATCAATTCCGTGCACCTTTACCATGTGTTCTCGCTGCCGGGTTGGGGGCATGATAGCATGTTCCTGCTGGCGAAAAACACACCGAGGCATAGTGTAAATAATACAGGCAACAACGATAACGATGATTGGGGTCAATTACCAACGTTTTTCTTTAGCGTTGTCCACTTTATTTATTAATTCGTTGCTGAAGAAATAATGTAGACAGAAGCCTTTCATGTTTTGTCACTTCGTTTGGCTTTTTGTGGTCTCTTTCAGTGTTTTCATTTAACATATTTTTATTCTAGTTGTGTACTTTACTTGTTACTCATTTGTAAACGTCATTTATTCAAATTGTTTACTGTCAGTGGAAAATCAGAAAAAAAAATTCTTATAGGTAAGAAAATTCGAGCTAAATTTAAAATTGCGCGTTCTAAATTTTGGCCCAAGAATTGGTCATTCTTGAGTTTTAAGAATGTTCATTCTTGTTGTCAAATTTAAGAACTTTTATTAAATTACTTAAGAATGTTCTTAATTAATGTGTTTTCTCTTATTTAACAATTGAAGATAGCCTTCTTATTATATTAAATAAGTACTTGTAAATACAATAATTTTTTTCTAATTTTTATGAATTGTAGAGTGGAATGCTTGAATTGTAGAAATTTTAGAATATAAAGTTATTTCCTCATACATATTTTTATTATTAGGTGAAAATTTAACATCACATCAAATCCTGTTTAAAATACATTTTCAGTTTAAGAACCACATTATCATTTGGTAACAGATGTACGTATATGAAATGGAAGTTCGTCGAAGTTATTAGCCTTCTCAATGAATTTTGGCCGCCACACAAATAAATTGTTTTTCTCTCAAGAAATAATTGGCCAAAATCTACATCAATCTAAAAACAAAAAAACAAAATGCTTACATTGTACCATGGATATATTATTATAAAAATGTACCAATATAGACCAGTTTGAATGCTTCAATAATGACCATTCCACTTTATGCAGATTTCCTTTCCGCAAATCCGCATACTTCAGTCACACTTGTGTTTTGTTAAATTCTTACAAAGAGCTCTACATCCGCTAAAAAGTAAAATTCGTTATAAGATAGATAAATAACACTAAATGTATAAAATAAAATCAAAATTATTTCTTTACCTTCGTCGTTACTATTAATTCTGTTATAGAAGCAACTGGTTTGCACCTCCCTTTCTTTTTACCTCTTCTTACTTTTCGTTCCGAAGGAAATAAACTAAAAAACAATTTGTTTAATAGCTGTTACATTGAAAAAACTTGTAAAACTTTTACAAAATTCATTAGGTAAGCTAAAATTGTGGAAAAAATATAATTGCAACAAATTTCCTTACATGCGAATTTATCACACACAGAATCAGAAAATCCCCATAATTTTAGTACCATTTTTAGAAATGGTCTTTGAAGCTGATCATTTTGTTGATCGACATTTATTAATATTGCATTGAATTAACATATTCATCTCTGCACATTAAACCACTTGTAATATTTCCCATTTCTTCACAATTAAACATTCACTAATTATGTAAGTTACTAAAAATTCACTTTACAATAAGAATACAGAAAATGCACACCGTAATATGTATTTTCTTACTGCAAGCCGCGTTTGGTGTAACGTTTTTCAACTAAATTTGTAAGAAATTTTAAAGTAATTTATCTATTGTCAGTAAACGGTCCTTCTCTGTAAAAATGTCGGTCATAAAGCAATTTACAACATTCCGTACAATTGTATCCGCGCAAGGCTTCTAAACAATGGTATTATAGAACCCTTGTACCTAACGTTCATCTCGAACGAAACTTTCAGTGAGGACACCACAAATTGAGAATCCCTTTGCTAAACGGTGGTTTGCTAGATTTAATATTGCTCGTTCTAAAAGCAAGCAAAATCGTGCTAAATACAAGACTTTTATCAGTTCTTAATGTAAGAAGTGGGTTTTTAAAAAATTCTTATTTAGCATTTTTTTCAGTGTACTAACAAATGTCAGCAACGTTGCTAACCGGTTAATTTTGGTTTCTAATCGGTAAAAAATTAACCTGTTATCAACCAAAACCGGTTAACAATATTGTTGACATTTGAAAATTGTCCAAAAATAAACGTGAAGATGCTATTAGTAGAAAACGAAAAGAGCAAAGTTTGAAGTAAGTTCAAAATAAATGCAGCCTCTTACTGATGGCCGACAATTGATATTAACAGTCGTCCATAACTGAATCTCAACATTATCGAACTCCAAAGAATTTCAACTGCGCCCATTTATTTAATTTCATTTTATTAGACGGGCATCCGACCCGCCTCTTTAATTCTTAACTTCGTGATCCCTTTTTCCATCTACATGCTGCGGACATCCAAGGGTGTAATAAATTGGATAATGGTTATGTTAAACTTTAACGAATTCAACAACTCACACAACTTAATATTCTCTCCCGGAACGTAATTAATCAAACATCGTTTTTTAGTCGGGGCCGATCGGAGTGTAATGTTTTCGAAATGTGTATTAGAGTCCATTAGAGGGCTGCAGCGTAATACGGTTTTTGTACTTTCCCGGAGTTTTTTATTCTATTACGTTTGATCAGAAACTCCAATTAATTACATGAAAAACGAATCCGATCAGAACTGTCGGTCGTACAAAAAGTTCGGAAGACCCTTCTGCGCTTAGTCGACCAACTTTTACCGATAATAAAACTTTCGCTACAAAGAGATTGATTTTAAAATGTGAATGTTTTAATTACTTCGACCTTGTTTCCGCGATTTTAGTGCCGCATGTTTCTTACTGCTCGAATCCGTGTAATTTAATGCCTAGACATAAACTTGCGTTTTTACTACTTCGTACGAGGAATTGTTACCTCGTTTTCTTCCAGTTTGACTAATAAGTCGCAAACTTGTTTTTCTCTAACTGGATAATTTTTAAAGGACATTAGTTCGCCCCAGCTGCTTCCACTTCGGCGTCAACAGCGGCTATTTCGGGACGATTTCTTCTCGTAAATAGAACTTAAGCTTTCTTAACTTCATCGCCTCCAGAGATTGGTACCTTATTATGTTATCTCGAGTAGTTTGAGGGCCACATCTTCACTTGAACTCTCAGAAAAATGTCAAGGACCTCGAAAGCCGTCGAGTGTTGTATTTGAATTTAATTTTTCGCTTTGACAAACACCAATTGTGAACTGAACGTTGCAAATTCGATCGCTAATTAAATAATTCCATTATCTGAATGGCGGATCGTTTTAACTATGCCGTCAGTTGCGAACTGGAAATTTAATTTTTACTGTTCCCAAACGTTTTGTGCATTTTTATTTTTGTAATTGTAGCAATTTTCTTCCAATTGTATATTTTCAGTTGGTTTTTTCTTCAACTGAAATTTAACCTAATTATAAATTAAAAATTTAATAGATGACTTTATTTTTGATGATATTAATTATAGTGCTTAATTTTATCTCTTGGACAGCCGAGGTAGGTTAACCGATAGCAGTTGTAATAATTGCGGTTTGATGTTGATGACTGAGCTAAATCGATTAGGGCTGACTATCTGTCAAAGCAATAATTTTACAGTTAATTAGCCTAAGCTATAACTTCTGACGTGAAATTTGGTATTGATTTTTATTACTTACTCTTCCGTATTACCTCTCTTTGAGTTACTTACATATCTATTTTTGAATTTACAAAATAAAAAGTTTAAAACAATGAACAAATTTTTATTCTCAATCTGCACGTCCCCCAATCAATTAAAAAAATAGTCTCCTGATTGGAGAATACACTCCGAATCTACTGTTAAAATCCCAATTTGAAAACTCTTTTACAACTACTTTTCACCGGAATTTATTAGGTGTCTTGACTTTTTCCAAATAGACTTCAAAATTTTTAATTCTTAAACTGCTCGTCTCAATCAATTAAAATAATATTTTCCTGATTGGAGAATGCACTCCAAATCTACTCCAAAATCTCAATCCGGAAACTCTTTTACAACTATTTTTCAACGGAATTTATTAGGTGTCTTGACTTTTTCCAAATAGACTTCAAAATTTTTAATTCTTAAACTGCACGTCTCAATCAATTAAAATAATATTATCCTGATTGGAGAATGCATCTCAAGTCTACGGTTAAAATTCCAATTCAGAAGTTCTTTTACAACTATTTTTTCATCCAAATAGACTTCAAAATTTTTAATTCTCAAACTGCACTTCTCAATCAATTAAAATAATATTTTCCTGATTGGAAAATGCATCTCAAATCTAAGGTTCAAATTCCAATTCAGAAATTCTTTTACAACTATTTTTTCATCCAAATAAACTTCAAAATTTGTAATTCTCAAACTGCACGTCTCTATCAATTAAAATAATATTTTCCTGATTGGAGAATGCACTCCAAATCGACTCCAAAATCCTAATCCGGCAACTCTTTAGCAACTACTTTTCAACGGAATTTATTAGTTGTCGTGACTGTTCCAAATAGACTCCAAAATTTTTATTTCTCAAACTGCACTTCTGAATCAATTAAAATAATATTTTCCTGATTGGAGAATGCACTCCAAATCTACTATTAAAATTCCAATTCAGAACTATTTTTTCACTGGAATTTATTAAGTGTCTTGATTTTGTTCCAAATAGACGTCAAAATTTTTTGTTCTCAAGCTGGACAATCAATTAAAATAATATTTTCCTGATTGGAGAATCCATTCCAAATATATTGTTAAAATTCCAATTCAGAAATTCTTTTGCAACAACCTTTTCACCGGAATTTACGTTTGTTTATACATTTTCCTGCCGAATTGCTTGTAAAAAGTTGTTACAATTTTTAATACTTTAATGCTTCTAATTCTTTGAAAACTCTTAAATTTTCTCGGGGCGAAATTTTAAAAAGGTTTTCTTCCGAAAAACAAATAAGCACCTTGGAGCAAAAACACGCTCATTCCGGCGTTAATTAAATACGTCCGGGGAAAAGTATTTTTTAAGTTCATTATTTAGTATTACGGGAAAAAATCCTTTACTAACAAGCGACGCCCCCCCGATAGCTGCCTCCCTTATTTACAAAGCTTAATTCCTGATAATAAAGTGGCTTTTAAAATTATTAACAAGAAACACAATAGCGATCGGCGGGGAGGGCTCAAATCTTAAAATTAATGGGGTCCGAAATCTTCCATAAACATTGACCTTTCCCTTTGTCATCGACTGTATTATTGACTTTTTAGGATGACTAGGCATTGTAATAGAAAAAGAAGTGAAATTTATGTGTAGAAAAACAATCATAACGAAGGGGGAGATTTATTATGAAAAGGGTCAAATATCCCACATACTTTATGCCTTTATAGAGTTTTGACCCTTCGAATAGACTGCCATAACTAGCTCTAAACCGTGGATTAAAATCCTCCCGACCTGAAAATATTTCAAACTTGCAGCGCTGTTTCAGCGGCCCCAAACTTCCGAAAAATATGTTTTTTATTTTTTATTGGCGGAAATTGCAGTCGGCTTAATGAACGCAACTTTTATATTTATGACAAAATATTACCCTTAGAATTCCGTTACGTTTCGCGTGACGCCACGTAATAAATTATTGAAACGGCTCAAGGTTTTTTGTTCGAGTTTGCACCGATAATATTCGGTAACATCGTGTGACAACAATAAAAAGTTTCAAATTCGAGGAAAATCCAGTTTTTTAATTTGCGTTACCGGCCTGGTTGAAAATAACGAAACAGACAACCCTCTTAAGATAAGATATATTTTATTTGGAGCCACTGGAGTGCTAGTCTTGTTTTCTTTTTTTTACTTTGTCTCTGCCGGCTACCGTACGGGCCTCCGGAGAACGTGGAGTAATAAAACAGCCCCTATGTTATTATATCTTTATTAAAATAGCCGCCCTTGTTATATTACACCTAGACTCGCTGCTGCACTGAATATTTTATTCCTTTTTAACGTTATCATTTTTAAATATCACTTTTCGTTGTTCACTAATATTAACAAGTGTGATGGATTAAAAGTGCGCAACATAGAGTGGTAAAGCCGGAAATTATTAATAATGCCGAGCGGTAATATTGCAACTGACATTAATAGCACGGTAGGTTTAGTTTCGATAATGCTAGATAATGGCGATCTGCATAAATAAATTATTAGAGTTCGGATTAGTACACTAGGAATTGATCGAGTGCATAGGTATTATGCATAATAAGATATGATTAAAATTATGTCTGTTACCATTTATAATAATCGTACCGTTGCAGTGTGTAATTTGCTAGTTCTACGTCTAGTTCCGGATTCGATCCCCCAAATTAGCTAGCGAAATAGCTACCTTCCGGTTTCATAAAACGGCCAATAATTTATTCTGAATCAATTATGGTTTTCGATCTTACAGATAGAGAAATATACCTTATGGTTCCACGAATCAATTATTCTATAAATATGAAAGAAAAATAAAGTTCTTTCCGGATTAAATAGGAAACTAAATTCAGGTATTAAAGTTTCATGAAGTTGACAGGTAATAATTTATTTTGCATTAAACAAATTTTTTCTTTCTGATTTGTTAAAGAAACTAATAAAAAATCGTTAAAAGGAATACTGCTCCCGGATTCCCGGAAATAAGTACGATAGAGTTTCATAAAGTAGATTCACTGCACACCAAATTAATTAGTTGAAGTTGAAGAATATTAAAAATTAAAATATCGATTTGTAATCAATAATTATTATAAACAAAGGCCTCGAGTAGCGCTGGACACATTTTTGTTCAACTAAAAAAATCCGGACTTTCTTAAATCCATTATCAAAGTTGTTTTGAACATTTCTAACATTGTAGTAACTCAAAAATTAATTTGTAAAAAAATGTTCTGATCGAGATATCGATTTGTAATTAATAACTATTATAAACAAAGGTCTCGGGTAGCTCTAGACAAGTTTTGGTTCGAATTGAAAAACCCGGACTTTCTTAAATCCATTATCAAAATTGTTTTGAACATTTCTAACATTGTAACTCAAAAATTAATATGTAAAAAAATGTTCTGATCGAGATATCGATTTGTAATTAATAACTATTATAAACAAAAGTCTCGGATAGCTCTAGACAAATTGTGGTTCGACGAAAAAAATCCGGGCTTTCTTAAGTCCATTATCTAAATTGCTTTGTACCATTTAACATTTTAAACATTATAGTAACTCAAAAGTTAATTTGTAAAAAAATGTTCTGATCGAGATATAGATTTGTAATTAATAACTATTATAAACAAAGGTCTCAGTTAGCTCTAGACAAATTGTGGTTCGACAAAAAAAAATCCGGGCTTTCTTAAATCCATTATCTATGTTGCTTTGTACCATTTAACATTTTAAACATTATAGTAACTCAAAAGTTAATTTGTAAAAAAATGTTCTGATCGAGATATAGATTTGTAATTAATAACTATTATAAACAAAGGTCTCAGTTAGCTCTAGACAAATTGTGGTTCGACAAAAAAAAATCCGGGCTTTCTTAAATCCATTATCTATGTTGCTTTGTACCATTTAACATTTTAAACATTATAGTAACTCAAAAGTTAATTTGTAAAAAAATGTTCTGATCGAGATATAGATTTGTAATTAATAACTATTATAAACAAAGGTCTCGGTTAGCTCTAGACAAATTGTGGTTCGACGAAAAAAATCCGGGCTTTCTTAAATCCATTATCTAAGTTGCTTTGTAGCATTTAACATTTTAAACATTATAGTAATTTAAAAGTTAATTTGTAAAAAAATGTTCTGATCGAGATATAGATTTGTAATTAATAACTATTATAAACAAAGGTCTCGGTTAGCTCTAGACAAATTGTGGTTCGACGAAAAAAATCCGGGCTTTCTTAAATCCATTATCTAAGTTGCTTTGTAGCATTTAACATTTTAAACATTATAGTAACTCAAAAGTTAATTTGTAAAAAAATGTTCTGATCGAGATATAGATTTGTAATTAATAACTATTATAAACAAAAGTCTCGGTTAGCTCTAGACAAATTGTGGTTCGACGAAAAAAATCCGAGCTTTCTTAAATCCATTATCTAAGTTGCTTTGTACCATTTAACATTTTAAACATTATAGTAACTCCAAAGTTAATTTGTAAAAAAATATTCTCATCCAGATATTGATTTGTAATTAATAATTATTATTATAAACAAAAGCCTCAGGTAGTTCTGAACAAATTTTGTACCTCTTTCATCGATTTTCCTGAAAAAGTTTCAATTTTGTATTTAGTTATTTATTTTATTTTTATTACATTTTTCCTTGATGACTAAGTTATGATACCAATTTTCCGCCGACGCCTTCGGTGAAATCTTGAACAAAAACTGGGTCGTCCTGTGCTGTATTCTTTTGATCGGCCCACAAAGGAATACACAAAAAGCGCAAAAGTGATTTCCAATGTTTATTTCGTTGTTATTTTCGCGATGACCGCGTTTTTGCTTCGATTTTTTTGATCAAGAACAACGCGAACACAACAAAAGCTCATTAAATGGGGGAGGTGTTTGGTTGTATTTTCTTTGAAAAGGTTTCGAGTAGTAAATTTTATTCATGACGAATGCCACTCCGGCATTAATCATATTATATAATAAAGCTCTCTCGTTTATTATTATTGTGATCTTGAGCCCTTGCAAGTGAACAGAGGAAAAGCATTAAAACCTGAGCTCTCACAAAGGAATACGCTTAATGCCAGGTATTATTGTTTAATGAAAACTAGTTAACGTTTTGGGAGAGAAAGGACGCGAAATACATTAGTCGCAAATTAAACGGCCGGAAAAAAGAATTCGTCCTCTTGAAATTTAATAATAAAATTTAATCCCACGCATTTTTTATTGATTTCCCGGCCGTAAAACTGTTACCACACGGAACCGCCTTATCTTTTAATTATTTTTCTTTATACTTCCTGGCCGCATTGAGACGATTTGTTTGTAGGTAACTTTTATTGCAATTGCTGGAATTACAGCGACTGTAATTGCTCCAGGAACTGAATTTTTAACACGTGACTGCAAATCCCTTTTTCCAGCCGTAATGTCCAGTAAAACTTATCTCGTAAATCTTTATAACGGTAATGCAATGCTATAACTTGTCTTAGGAAATCCGTCAGTTAATTTATCTTCCTATAAAAAGTTTAAATAAAAGGTTCCTAATTTAAGTATCTACTCTGTTTTATTACATCAACTGTAACAAAACCCTCAAATTTTAATTCATCTGAAGTAGGTGCGTAATTTTGTACTTCATTTCAGCTTCCATTTGACACATTAGTTTGGATATTCACCGAATAGCTACTTGACAAATATCTGACCTATTATCGTTGGCTTTACTGTCATAACCTTTGTTTTTGTTCCATTCATGTAGAATCCCATCCGACAACCCACGTTTAGTTCAAAACCTTCCCCAATTATGACCGGTTTTGGTCCCAGGACTGCTACTAACTAAGCTTGATTATTTTGTACATCAATTTTTGTTTTGATGTATTAAATTTTAAAGTTGTAAACGATAGAGATGAATTCACACAAAAACATCCCTGCACACATTATTAATCGATAAAGTTTGGGAGTTAACTTTGAACTTCAGTGCTGAATAGAACGACGGAACACAACAACCAACCACTACATCCCAAAATAGATTATATTTTAATAAACAATCCTCTCCATCTTGTAACAGATGAAGTCAATGACGCTTGACCACCCTCATCTATACTAAACAATCTCCCCCTTTCCAGTTTCGGTGCTCCAGTGTATTTAAATTATCCCCATGTTGTCGAGGGTTGTTGTAATGCGACGTACCCGGTATGAACGTCCCAAATGCGCATTATCTCTTAATGCCACAAGGTGCATCGAGTTTTATACCTATAACACACACTCCAAATATAACACCTTTAAACTCACCGGGGACCTATGTGCCCAGACTACAACGCGCATAAGACTTGTGCATCAACAATTCATGGCGATCGTATACAAAACCGCCAGTGATTATATCGCCTCGCAGGAAGCTTTTCCTTTAAATAAATTGTTTTTTCGTGTATTTATTAACGCGGTTTTGTTTTGTGGATATCAGGTTCGAAATCAACAACACCGACTTTTGTTCGAATTAATATCGCAGGATTGGATCGATGGTAATTTTGCGCTGAAACAAAACCGACGTTACAGCAGTTTCGCATTTATCAAATCGCTCGTTTTGGAGTACTAAATTAAAAACGTCTTTCACTTATATCAATTGTAGTTTAGGAAGCATCAATTGTAATTTATAAAACATAAATTGTAATTACGATCAGTCAATTGCATTTCAGAAAACATTAATTGTAATTTAGAGAACATCAATTGTAATTTAGAAACTGTCATTTGTAATTAAGGGACCATCTATTGTAAATTAAAGAACATCAATTGTAATTCAGAAAGCATTAATTGTAATTTAGATTAGTCAATTGTATTTCAGAAAACATTGATTGTAATTTAGAGAACATCAATTGTAGTTTAGATCAGTCAATTGTATTTCAGAAAACATTAATTGTAATTTAGAGAACATCAATTGTAATTTAGAAACCAGCAATTATAATTCAGAGACCATCAATTGTAAAGCAGAGAACATCAATTGTAATTCAGAAAACATTAATTGTAATTTAGATTAGACAATTGCATTTCAGAAAACATTATTTGTAATTTAGAGAACATCAATTGTAGTTTAGATTAGTCAACTGTATTTCAGAAAACATTAATTGTAATTTAGAGTACATCAATTGTAATTTAGAAACCATCAAATGTAATTCAGAGACCATCTATTGTAAATCAGGGACCATCTGTTGTAAATCAGAGAACATCAATTGTAATTCAGAAAGCATTAATTGTAATTTAGATTAGTCAATTGCATTTCAGAAAACATTAGTTGTAATTTAGAGAACATCAATTGGAATTTAGAAACCAGCAATTTTAAATCAGAGACCGTCAATTGTAAAGCAGAGAACATCAATTGTAATTTAGAAAGCATTAATTGTAATTTAGATCAGTCAATTGTATTTCAGAAAACATTAATTGTAATTTAGAGAACATCAATTGTAATTTAGAAAACATCGATTGTAATTCAGGGAGTATTCATTGTAAATCAGAGAACATCAATTGTAATTCAGAAAACATTAATTGTAATTTAGAGTGGTCAATTGTAGTTCAGAAAACGTCAGTTGTAATTCAGAAAACGTTCATTGTAATTCAGAAAATCAATCCTGAATTACAAGACGTTCCTGAAATACAATTGACTATACAGAATTAAAATTGATGTCTCCAGAATTACAATTGATGTTTTCTAAAATACGATTGACCAATCCAGATGCCAATTTACGTTTTCTGAATTAGAATTGATACTTTCTGAAATACAATAAATTGGTAAATGTTTGAAATAATTAAGAAACCACTGCTGATTTTGGTGGCGTGCGATTTGTTGTTAATTGATGAATACCATTTGTACTGGGTCTGCTTGATTCGGAGATACTGTAAAGGTCACTGATCAAAGGAAATAACCACATGACTGATTGCTACCGAACAATCGCACAAACCTGTCTACATAGTTTACTCGATACGGTCAAATTGGATTTGTTTAATTTATCGGTGATATGAATACGGCAGCTTGATTGGATTACATTGCAGAAATCTTGTAATCAAACACAAGCCTCAATTTAACACAAAAAACAATTTTAAAATGTATTTCAACACAATGTAGAACCTGAAAAGTTAGTCGAGATAAGAAGCTTATTTCTTGCACTGTTTCGATCCGAGGCTGCTTTATCTGAAAAGTCTCATCCGATGCACTTCCAGCTTGAACATCAAAACATTCTTATCGACAAGCAATAACTCTAGGGAAATATTAACGGTTTATCCAGGGATTCGGGGACGACATGCAATTTACCATGTTATCTAAATTGAATATTTATATTTAAAGCCGGTTAATCGATTTTTAAAAATGAATTAATTTTCGTGAAAACTTTTCCGATCAACGTTTCGCGTTTATGTGTTGCTCCGAATTGTTTTGACACATCTCAACAAAATCCTGCGTTTGAATTTCATATTTGGCCGAGTCGCCGAAGGATCAGTGCAATAAATTATTGTGAAGATTAATCATTCGTGGTTGGTAGGAGAGCGACAGCCACTTCTTAAACGAAATACGAACATTAATTACAAAGAAAACCCTTAAATGAGAAGTAACCATTTTTAGAACCAACCTTAAATTTTAAGATCTACTGCGGCCAATGATTAATTCACTCAAATCATAAGTGAGGAAATAATTTATTGTCCCGGTAAATCTGGGCTTGAGGTTGTAAATGACCCATGTTGAATACAAACGTGGCCGACACTATCGATCGTTAAAGCCACTAGTTGGCTATAACTATTAATCGACAAATCGATTGAACGACAGCGATAATTAATCGACAAGATGAATAGTTCGCACGGAAACTTACAAACTTTGATCGGTTTTTAAACCTGTTTTCCAAGTAATCCAACTGGTATCGTCACATTAGGTGGAATTGAAGCGATAAAATTAATAAACAACATCAATTTGGCGCAGTCGGTAGGATCTCAACAATATTCGTATTATTTTGCTCATTTGCTCATTTCGATTGAATCATTCTTCAACAGACTGAAGGGGTTGAACACCAAATAAACGAATAACATCAATAACATCCGATGCGCGCTTGGTAATCCAGCCGGTGATTGCAATATCAAGCTGCTGAAGAACGCCTGCATCGACACGGTTCTAATCCTGGCGGCGATCCGATGTGATGAATTTCGCAGCCTGTTTTGTATGCGAAATTAACTGCGCCATTTCAATTTGCGAATCCAGAAATTTTCTAAGTAACAAGCACTTCTTATTTCGTTACGTTTCCATCGATTCGCAAAAAATAAATGCGTTCGTTAGTAAAAAAACATCAAGCTAACTAATTCAGTTTTGGTGTATTTTATTGCTTCGTTAAAATGCAGGGAATACGTCCAATTATATAAAATTCTTTGGGAACCTTCCCGGGAAAGTTTTTATGCCTCTTTCAATGTTAAGTAGAAAAGTTTCCAGCCCCCAATTTGAGAAACTTGTTACATGATTCAATTCATCAATATTTGGTAGACATTTATTACAAAAGAAAAATTTGAATTCGCGCTTTCAGCGCCGAGATTTCTTTTCCAAAATGTGGAATTCCACAAAACGAAACCAAGTTTGCTCGTCAATTTTAATTAAGCCAATTTACATACGTTGGTCTTTGTGGGTTCGAATAATGAAAGCGGCGCTTGATTAATATGGAAATGGGTTTAAAAACTGTAAAACTACCGATTGCTATATGTTAAAATCTATTTTGTCATCCGTGCACTAACACGGGTACTAAGCTCATTTTCAACTGTAATTTATGACTTACTGTTTTAATAATTTACGGTATGCAGTGGCTACGCATTATCAACATATTTTTGATATATGTTGTGAATGTAATTAGCGGTTTTAATGTTAATCCTCAGTGAAGCTGAATTACATATTTGTTCGTTGCTTTAATTAAATGTACCAATTTTGCAGTTAAGGCTGGGGAACCCAACCTCAAAAAATGCAGAGTTTTAAGAAACTCGGTTAAGCTTAGAAAGTACTTATCAATATATAATTTGCGAAGCAACAGTTGTAAACATAATGTTACCGCATCTGATGATATATTTGATTTGGTGAAGAAGTGCCTAGTTTTCAAAAATTAACCTCCGAAAGTGCAATTCTCGCAAAAATGTAGTAGTGAGGGTTTTTTACTGAAATCTTTAGAGTTACGAAATATTTTGCAATGCACTTTACAGCACTTATAGAGAATATATTGCCTTGTAAGAAACTATTTTTTTTATTGCGAGAAAGTTGATAACTGAAGAAGAAAAAAATTGGCAACAATATTTTTTTGAAAATTTAGTGTGCCAGTAAACTCAGTTCAGCTCAAGAAGTAAGTTATATTGTAGAAATTCCTTCGGGGTACTTATACTAAACATATAGTAGTATAATATGACATGTTTTTGTTTATGATAACATGGTGAATATCTTTGAAAAAAATTATAAAAGTTGTGGTACGAAATACTGTATTATTTGATCGCGTTTTTTATTACTTTCCGAATATAACATCGTCAACAAATTACATAAAAATGTTCATATAGCACCTAAGAAATAGTTTCCGTAAACCAAATTGGATAAATGTCTAAATTTTACATTTTCGGGAAAATGTTGTTTTCCCATAAGATTTTAGTCAAATAGTTCGTCCTTTTACTCACAGATGTCCTGTCAAATCTGTACCTTATTGATTGACGGCATGGATAGAATAATTTGTATTAAAATGCACACTTGATATAGTGCAAATTGTTATTATATAACCATATTCGCACACGTAAGGATATAAAACTCTAAAAATTTCTAAAAATACACACTTGATAATGCAAAATATCCATGTTCGCACGCGTAAGGATATGAAACATTTTCGAGCCTACTAAATTGTACAATATATATTAGTTTCGAATAGCATCGTAGGAAAAATTGTTTGAAGCATCTATTCACAAAAAATTACAAAAAAAAACAGTAAATAATGCAGCAATCGCATTGACTGATTTTACCGCCGTTATCGCCGCAGACAATAATATAAATAATATTTATCAAATTATGAGCGTATAAAAATGGGGATAAAGATTACTTTTTGCATAATTGAAAATGTGTTTGCAGCCTGTTACGGGATTAATTATAGCAGGTACATCAATGAAAACACAAAATTGGCAAAGAATTAGCAAAAAATTATAGACTAATTTTTTTTCCGACTGAGTTTACCGTCATTATCGCCATAGACCATAATATAAATAATATTTATCAAGTTACGAGCGTATGAAAAACGCGCAAATCTTTTTTTTGTTCTTTCTCTGTTCAATACTTAAGTTTCAAACCTTATTAGTTACGATACCTCTTTGGTTGCCTAAACATTGTTTATTTCAAGGGGCAAAATTGGCGCCCCCTGAGCGGAAGAATTGTGCATTACTTAGCAGTTCCCGGGCCTTAACTAAAATGAAAAATTAAGAGAATTAAAATAGGAGATTTTCATCAAGTACTGCATTCTCAAGGTATAAACAACCGAACATAAATATCCTTGTTGCAGAAGCACTACCTTAATTTTCCACTGTTGTGGAAACAATTAATTTCAGATAATATCAAGGCACTAACAAATGCATTTCATGTAATATTAATGTAATGAACTGCTCCTTGCAACAGTTTCTAAATTTTACAGTTTTCAGAAACTTGAGAAGAAAATGTAAGTAAATTCTAGTTTCTTTTCGATTAAACTGATTCTTCCTTTATTGTCTGCTTCATTTACCGGGCTTAATATAAATTTCAGGAATTTTATGCGAGGAAAAGTTAATATCCGTAAACAGTCTTTGACCTACTGGGCTCAAAAGACGGCAAATAAAAACAGTAAACAAACGAGCTAAATTTTTTCAGTGAAAAAAAATTAAATTGATTCGTGAAATCCGATAATATAATAAAACCGTGAAGATATTGGAAGTGACTGAGTTTGCGGAGAAAGCGAGAGATTCAATAACAGATTGCCCACATCGACGGATAAAAATTAGAATGGCGCAATCGCATGCGACGGATGAACGAAAAAAGGTTGCTTTTACAAGAGACTTAGAAATGGATAGCGACACAAGCGAAAACCACCGGCAAAGCGGAAAGAAGAAGCGAAAGTGGCGACAGAACTCAGATTGAAGAGATAAGAGGTGCAAAAAGTTCCGTTGCCAATCGATTTTCGGCTGAATTTTGGCTGAAAATGGCTTTTTTAATTATTTTTAATTTCGATTCTGAAAGGATGAAGCTGAGCAGACATCAAGGTACGCAGAATAATAATTACTCAGCCATCAACTAATTAAATTGTATATTACCTGTCCTTTATGGCTCGCAGCATTTTCCTCCCCTATATTTTATATTTAATTAAGCTTCGACATGTTTAAATCATAAATTGTGGTTGTAACGCCCCAGGTTAGTGTTATTACTTAATTTACTGGCGCAGCACTATCGCAATTTTGAAACGACGCCATCAAGTTTAAGTTTTCAAAATCCGTTGTTATTTAAAAAACTCATTGTTTATCATATTTGTTTTATACACCGTTAAGCAATTTATGATAACTGGGAAACGATTGCCATAAAATAGAGCTTTCCTAGCCGTAGCTATGAGTTATACCTTTGATTTAAAACGAGCCATTAAACACATTATCTTTATAGGTTGAAAACTTCATTTGAAATATTTTGAGCTTTTATAATCGAACTTTTAATTTTTGATAGTATGTAAATAAAACTTTCAGCATCGAATGGAAAAACTTTTAAAACGCCGCAATTTATTGATGATTACGTTCAAGTTAACGCTTTTTAAAACGTCGAAACTTTGTTTTATATTTCAACGAAGCTTTTTCATTTCCGCGGCTGAATTATTAATGGTTCACCTGTTACTAATCTATGATTGATTTAAACATGTTAAGTTAAATAGTACTTTTTGCATCGGTGCTTTTTATTGGTCTTACGGTTGACCTGTTCATTTCGAATAATTGCATTTTTGCCCGCATAAAATCCTAGACCGATTTTATTTTGTAATTGCATTTTGAAGTGGGAAAGCAGATGTATCCGACGAAACTAGTCAACTGGTTTTTTTCTAAATGGAAAAGTTTGTAATCAAAGGGAATAGTTGACATCTGGGGACCTCCGAAAGCTAGGAAACGACATTATGGACATAAGTTTTTTGTTAAATGTTCAGTTACGCATAATTATAAAAGTGACTACGACTAGTTAATTAGTGTCCTTAATTTCGTTTTTTAAAGTTCTTTTGGCGGCCTAATTAAAACTTTGAACTTTTTATCGCCCGAGTTCACAGCGCGCAGTTGAACGTAACGAGCTTTCGGTTCATTTTTCCTATTTGAGGCAAATAGATACATTTCTATCTATCTACTAATGCAGTGCATTAAATGTTAAAAGGAATTCAAAGTGATATTAATGTGCACGTGTAAATATTGAATGATATCTTTGCCTTACAACGGAACCGGTTTCGAATTACATCTCGACATAAAGTTGTTTTTGTATTTCAGTTCAACTTTGTAATCAAACAAATTGGTTGAACTTGATGATTTTAATGAAAAAGTTATCTCTGCGACTCGACGTATCCCTCTGGTGCCTCTGCTCGGTCGGATTACGGTCCAGCTTTTTTTTTCTGACCTGAGTGTGTACAAACATACTACAATTGCATTGTCCAGGCACAGATTTTATAAGCAAGAAACAAAGTAAAAAAAAACTTAAACTCAAATCCAAAAAAGTTGCTTCTCCCAAAACTAAATTAAGATAAATAACTTAAGCAACAAAATAAAGTTGTAAAACCTAGGTTCTTCAATGACTATTAACTAACTAACAGTCCATGCCAGGATTGGACAAAGTCAGTTATGAAAACTAAGTTCAAGTTATTTGAAGCAATGTTAAAAACTAGGAAGCAATGAAGGAAAATTATAAAGCCTGAGTTCTTTATTGACTAGTAAATGCAAGGATTCAACAAACTCAGTTATGAAAAAATTAGTTGCCTTAGAACTAAGTTCGAATTGTTTGAAACATGTTTAAAACTGAGAAACAATAAAATAAAGTTCAGCAAGCAAGTAATAGTCAATGTCAGATTGAATAAACTTAATTATGAAAAAGTCAGGCAGTTAGAACTAAGTTTGAATTGTTTAAACTTAATTTCAAAAATGTTAAAAGTTAGTAAACAATAGAATAAAGTTACAAAACTGAGTTCTCCAATGACTAAATAAATTAAGTTATGAAAACTTAGTTCCATTAAATCAGCTTGTTTGTTAATAATAAAATAAAGTTACGAAACTGAGTGCTTCAATAGCTAAGTAATAGTCAATGCCTGGATTCAACAAATTAAGTTATGAAAACTTATTTCCATTAGTTCAGTTCGTTTGAAATTAATTTAAAATTGTTAAAAATTAGTTAACAATAAAATAAAGTTATAAAACTGAGTGCTTCAATGACTAAGTAATAGTCAATGCCTAGATTCCACAAATTAAGTTATGAAAACTTAGTTGCATTAGTTCAGCTTGTTTGAAATTAATTTAAAATTGTTAAACATTAGTTAATAATAATAAAATAAAGTTACAAAACTGAGTGCTTCAATAGCTAAGTAATAGTCAATGCCTGGATTCAATAAATTAATTTATGAAAACTTAGTTCCATTATTTCAGCTTTTTTGAAATTAATTTAAAATTGTTAAAAATTAGTTCACAATAAAATAAAGTTATAAAACTGAGTGCTTTAATGACTAAGTAATAGTCAATACCTAGATTCAACAAATTCAGTTATGAAAACTTAGTTCCATTAGTTCAGTTTGATTGAAATTAATTTAAAATTGTTAAAAATTAGTTAACAATAAAATAAAGTTATAAAACTGAGTGCTTCAGTAGCTAAGTAATAGTCAATGCTGGATTCAACAAATTAAGTTATGAAAACTTATTTCCATTAGTTCAGCTTGTTTGAAATTAATCTAAAATTGCTAAAAATTAGTTAATAATAAAATAAAGTTACAAAACTGAGTGCTCCAGTAGCTAAGTAATAGTCAATGCCTAGATTCAAGAAATTAAGTTATGAAAACTTATTTCCATTAGTTCAGCTTGTTTGAAATTAATCTAAAATTGCTAAAAATTAGTTAATAGTAAAATAAAGTTACAAAACTGAGTGCTCCAGTAGCTAAGTAATAGTCAATGCCTGGATTCAACAAATTAAGTTATGAAAACTTATTTCCATTAGTTCAGCTTGTTTGAAATTAATCTAAAATTGCTAAAAATTAGTTAATAGTAAAATAAAGTTACAAAACTGAGTGCTCCAGTAGCTAAGTAATAGTCAATGCCTGGATTCAACAAATTAAGTTATGAAAACGTAGTTCCATTAGTTCAGCTTGTTTGAAATTAATTTAAAATTCTTAAAAATTAGTTAACAATAAAATAAAGTTATAAAACTGAGTGCTTCAATGACTAAATAATAGTCAATACCTAGATTCAACAAATTCAGTTATGAAAAATTAGTTCCATTGGTTCAGCTTGTTTGAAATTAATTTAAAATTGTTAAAAATTAGTTAATGATAATATAAAGTTACAAAACTCAGTGCTTCAATGACTAAGTAATAGTCAGTGCGTGGATTGAATCAAATAAGTGACTGATTCATTTAACCAGCACTGCAAATACGCACCATCTACTGTCTGAATGCTTAATTTATAGATGTCAGAATTCCCCAACGTTCCAATTTATTTCCCATTTTGGTGGTAAATAGTAATAATTCCGTTCGGTAAAAAGCGGTACAGTTTCTATAATCGCCCTTTTTCTCGAATCCTTTCAGACAGCAAATTGAATTAAACAACAATAATAGAGCTCGAAGCACGTATGTGATGTTTAATTTCGCAAAATTCGCCACACATCTGTCGTCGTTTCCACGCCTATAACGGCAGATATAAATAATGTATCGTACAAACAAAGAAGAACTATTGTACCATTATCGCGTTATCCTGCATGTAGGCAAAACGAACGAATTTATTGCGCAAAGTTGTCAGCGAAGGTTAAAAATTACGATCTATGTCCCGCGAACGTTATCTTTTAACGCTCGAAACGAATAGCTTTTAAAGCTGAAACACACACACACACATACATGCACGCGCGACAGTCCTAGATGTAGATACATTTGTTAAGCGTGCTTTAAACTGGTAATCTTCACATGTAACGTAATAACAGTAGGTGCGAAGTCAGTTTACCGACCGCAACAACCCATCATTCTGAAATCCCGGCGCTCTGATTCCATCTTGACTGATATTATCCCAGTGAGCTCTTAATGTCTTGTCTGAACTTCTCGCTAAGTTATTTATGTTGGCGAACTTTGAACAACCACTGTTATACTCAATTACCGCAAAATTCTGTTTCATAATCGCGCATCGTGTTTAAAAATCGCTGGAATTATTTCCGACTTGGGTGGGCTTAGTTTTGAGTGGCGGTGGGTTAAATAAAAATTCCAGACTTTGTGTATTCGGAGATTTATGGTGCGCTGCTTCATAATAGAAACAATAAAAGCCGGCGACTATCATTCACCTAAATTTCCACTTTGGTAATAAAATTATGCACCCCTGAAAGTTTTTTCCTCGTACTCATAGTTTTATATTGCGCCCTCTGACATAACATTTTTTTAACCGAGTTATAAAGTCGTGCTTTTTAAACCCATGGGTCCAACTAGAAAAAATTGTTTTATTACAAAATATTTTTGTATCGATTCAATGAGTCATTAATAGTTTTCCCACTAATGTGCTTCAAATAGAATTCTAATTAAAACAGGTCGTAAACCGTGTACAGGGTTGCATTATTAAACTATTCGGATTTTGGCCGAACTTGCTTTTACTTTACTCTGCAATTTAAATTAAGTTTGGAATGAGGGCCACTTTTTCAAAGCTTAGTTTATTCAACTCAGGTATTAACCATTACTTTGCTGTTAACGAATCCAGATTTTATTACTTTATTTCGTTGTTTCACAATTTTTTAATTCATTTCAGGGATATGAAGCAATTTTGACTTAGTTTCAATGGAACTTTTGTCATAACTAGTTTATCTGATTCAGGCATGAATAATCTAAGTTTTTTAACTTTATTTCGTTGTTTACTTAATGTAACACTTTTTAAATTCATTCCAGCGACTTAGTTTTAATGGAACTAAGTATTTTATAACTAAGTTTATTCAATTCAGACATTGACTATTTCACTGAAGTACTTAAATTTTCTATTCTTTCGTTGTTTACTTATGTTTAAAATTTTTTTAATTTATTCCAATGATACTAAACAATTGTGACTTAGTTTTAGTGGAACTAACTTCTTCATAACTAAGTTTATTCAATCCAAGCGCCGATTATTACTTAGTCGTTGAAGAACTAATGTTCAACATTTTTAAACTTATTTCAATGATAGTTTCCATGATCCTAAGTTTATTCAAGTGAAGTATTGGCCATTACTTATTTATTGGAGGATCTGCATTTATAACTTGAATGCCAGGTTTAAAAACTTAAGTTTTGTCACAAATAAATAAATTTAAATAAATCTTCCTCTCAGCTAATAATTACTATTACCGGGAGTAATTGTTACTACAACACTAGACACGATAAATTCTCAAAAGGCCATCCATAAAGGTGTAATTAAAGGTGTTTTTTTCCGCGTACTCATAGTTTTATATTGCGCCCTCTGACATAACATTTTTTTAACCAAGTTATAAAGTCGTGCTTTTTAAACCCATGGGTCCAACTAGAAAAAAATTGTTTTATTGCAACATATTTTTGTATTGATTTAATGAGCCAATAATAGTTTTCCCACTAATGTACTTCAAATAGAATTCTAATTAAAACAGGTCGTAAACCGTGTACAGGGTTGCATTATTAAACTATTTGGATTTTGGCCGAACTTCCTTTAATTTTACAATTTAAATTAAGTCTGGAATGAGGGCCACTTTTTTATAGCTTAGTTTATTCAACTCAGGTATTACTTTGCTGTTAAGGAGCCCAAATTTTATTACTTTATTTCGTTGTTCCACAATTTTTTAATTCATTTCAGGGATATCAAACAACTTTGACTTAGTTTTAATGGAACTTTTGTCATAACTAGTTTATCTGATTCAGGCATTGACTATTACTTATTCATTGAATAATCTAAGTTTTGTAACTTTATTTCGTTGTGTACTTAATGTAACACTTTTTAAATTCATTTCAATGACTTACTTTTAATGGAACTAAGTATTTTATAACTAAGTTGATTCAATTCAATTGACTATTTCACTTAGTCACCGAAGAACTTAAATTTTCTTTTCTTTCGTTGTTTAACACTTTTTAAGTTAATTCCAATGATACTAAACAATTGTGACTTAGTTTTAATGGAACTAAGTTTTTTATAACTAAGTTTATTTGACCATTTTACTTAATCATTTAAAAATCCAAAGCTTATAACTGTATTTCATTGTTTTCTTATGTTTAACAGTTTTAAATTCATGTTAAGCACTTTTGACTCAGTTCTAGTGGAACCAACTTCTTCATAACTAAGTTTATTCAATTTAAGCACTAATTATTACTTAGTCGTTGAAGAACTAATGTTGAATATTTTTAAAACTTATTTCAATGATAGCTTTCATGATCCTAGCATTTTCATAACTAAGTTTATTCAAGTGAAGTATTGGCCATTACTTATTTATTGGAGAACCTGCATTTATAACTTGTTTTGCGTTAGCTTAGTTGAAGAAATCTGCATGTTGAATGCCAGGTTTAAAAACTTAAGTTTTGGCACAAATAAATAAATTTAAATAAATTTTCCTCTCAACTAATAATTACTATTACCAGGAGTAATTGTTACTACAACACTAGAGACGATCAATTCCCAAAAGGCCATCCATAAAGGTGTAATTAAAGGTGTTTGAAACGTGATATAATGCGCGCTGAAGAGACTAATTTAGATGCAGTATGCTCAACCTCAGTCGGTTTCGTGTAGGACAGTAACTATCGACCAAACAACATTCGAGTTTGACCAACATCTATCTTGTACGGTGTAAAGGTTGCGGCGTCGAGTTCACCCCAAGCAACTTTGTGGATGAGGTGCAAGGTGCACTGCAAACGTTTCCGCAAGAACATTAATAGTCAGAGTGTAAACCGAGGGGCGATTTCAATCAAGTAACGCAATTTCGCTCACAATTCCATTAAAGACTTGTGGAAAGCTTCAATAAAATTTTGTGAAACAATTTGAAATTGTGTGCTGAATAAACAACCCGCGTTATTACAACAATAAAGGGCGCACATTGTTTTTCTTATTATTTGTAGAAATGAGGCCGTGCATATTTCATCATAAACATGTCCGAGGGAGAAATTTATTCTGTTAACTTAGAACCATTATGAGGTGTATCGGAAACCCGTTTTGTTTTATTTCTTTTTCGGCGTACAGGGTGAGTTAAGTTTTACCCCCCGGCCATAATACCTATTAAAGATTGAGGTGAAAGTATGCAATTTACAAGTTACATCAGTTGAAGTTTACACTTTCGATTAGTGCTACAAATTTTCCAAATCATTTTTATTTCAAGCCAAAAAAGTAAAACAAAGAGTTTCGGGTAAAATTTCCATGTTTGGTTTTTATTTCAAAATTTGTCAAATTATTCGTAGCATTGTTAATTGCAATTTGATCCGTTAAAAAATTATTACTTTTTGAGTTAAATCAAATTTAACATAAAGCACGAAAAATACTTTTATTTATGACTTTCCAACAATGGATAATACGGTCTACCACGTAACAATACCTGATGATCGACCCATAAAACTGAAGGGAACGGCGTTTTAGTTATTGCCAGACCCGTATTCTGGAATTTGTGAGAAAAATAAAATAAGTTTTTAATAGGTAAATATTAAGTTTATTTTATAAAAGATGCTCAAAGTGATGCCCCATTACCAATAAATTAAAAGAATTTCAAGCTTCTCCTCGACTGAGTATTGAAATGACATGATTATACCTGAACTAAACACAAATGTTCACTATTCCACAAAACAAAGTTTTAATTTTCACTTTTTACCAACGATGTTTAAGTGTTGGAAGATTTGTTGCGAATGTGAATGTTTCTTTATTCACAAAGTGACCTAGGGTTGTGACCAGGGTTTTTAAACTTTGGGTGAATTAAGCAATTTATTTTATGGGAAGGTTCAATAACCAATAGTTATATTGATTTTGCAGACGGCAAAATTAAAACACAAAATTGTAGACAGATATACCAACGAAAATTAGAAGCTGGTAAACGATTTTCTTATCAAGTTTAAAATCTAATATTGCAAAAATTATTTTTTATTATGATTATAATTACCATGTAGCTGTTAGTTACGATGTTGTGAACTTTTAAAGAAATAACGAAGCGGTCCTGTAAAATGTAACGTTGCACTTTTTAACTTAACTTTATGACTGTCATAAATAATCAGCCAAGTACCCAAAACCAATACCATTGTTAGGTGAATTGGTCGGCTTATGTCGTAAATGATTTTAAAAAATCCCCTCTAATACGGAAATGGCTTTATTTAATGAACCCAAATTAGTAAAATTATTTCAATTACACTAAATTGCGTGAAAATATTTTACTGTTCGTACATAAAAAAAACTAATAAATTGAGCAATTAGTAATTGAAAGAAAGCCAAAATTTCACCTGATTAAAAAAAAAGATTTTTTCTTGATTTCTATGTACCTTAATAATATAAAATTACTGCTGCAATTTATGAGAATTGACAAATTATTTTAAAGGCCTATTTTGCCACGGGCGGTGAAACTTAACTCACCCTGTACAATCCAGCTACAATGTGGCATTTTTTATACGACTTTTTGCTTAACGCAATATCAAACAAACGAGAAAAAATGAATTGCTACCGGACCATTATTCCCAGAACAGCGATTTATTTTTTTCCTGTAAGTATATAAAAGGCCGAGTAAATCAAATGACGGGAAATAATAGAATGTCGGACGGAAGCCGAAATCATATTTAATAACAAATCAATTCTGTTTAGGTTCTAATGCGTTCATTTCTATGCGTGTTACTACCGGGGTGAATTTACGGGAATTGGGAAACAGGGGTGCGAGAGGCGTGTCAACCCGTGATGACATCATCATTGGGACATTAATTATGAAAGCGTCGAGACGCAAAACGGCGTGATTAAGTAGGCGTTAACTCTGCCGCGGAAATTGTTGTCTGTGGCTCCACCTAATCCGGTCCTGTTCGAATTTCATCCGCGGATTTGCTCGCTGTATCTCTTAATTTCGGAACGAGATTTAAAATTAGATTCCATCAAAATTTGGAGATTTTTTACGCCGGATTGAAATTGTTCTGAAACAACTAAATTCCATCCGGCACAGTTTGACTGGAACTAAATGGATTACGGTTCTTTTCATTGAATAAGTTGCAAGAAAGATTTACTGCACCTGGAAAATGCACCATTTAAAAACGCTGACTTGAGATATATTGAACGTTGAATTTATTGTGCCCGGAGGATTTTATGAGGAACTTTAAAAATTAATTCTTATTATTGTTTGCTTGGTTTAGTATTTGAAGTGCCATTGGCGCTGAATATATTTGGAATATTCTTCTATTTGATTTTCAATCTTTTAGTGCATCCAGCTGCGCACTTAAGAGTTAATTTCTGCTACTTTCAACCTGTAAATTTGTTTCTTTAGAAAGGTCCAACGTTGGCGTAGTCATTACATTACTTACCCCTTTGCTCCCCGCATAGTTTGTCTAATGGCTCCACATATAACTAGAAATTTTTGCATCTTCCTTCGTATGAAATATTTTGTAAATGGAGTAATTAAATGTACTATTGTATGGCACAATAATTCCTGCAAAATAATACAAACTCCAAACAGTAAATAACTTGCCTGGCAATTATTATCTTATAATTAATTTAATTAAATTTAATAATTACTTAAGGCTGGGGAACCCAACCTCAAAAAATGCAGAGTTTTAAGAAACTCAGTATCGCTTAGAAAGTACTTATCAATATATAATTTGCGAAGCAACAGTTGTAAACATAATCTTACCGCATCTAATGATATATTTGCTTTGGTGAAGAAGTGCCTAGTTTTCAAAAATTAACCTCCGAAAGTACAATTCTCCCAAGAATGTAGTAGTGAGGGTTTTTTACTGAAATCTTTAGAGTTACGAAATATTTTGCAATGCACTTTACAGCACTTATACAGAATATATTGCCTTGTAAGAAAATATTTTTTTTATTGCGAGAAAGTTGATAACTTAAGAAGAAAAAAATTGGCAACTATATTTTTTTTAAATGTAGTGTGCCAGTAAAAACAGTATAGCTCGAGAAGTAAGTTATATTGTAGAAATCCCTTCGGGGTACTTATACTAAACATATAGTAGTTTAATATGACATGTTTTTTTTATGATAACATGGTGAATATCTTTGAAAAAAGATCTAAAAGTTGTGGTACGAAATACAGTATTATTTGATCGCGTTTTTTATTGCTTTCCGAACACAACATCGTCAACAAATTACATAAAAATGTTCTTTTAGCACCTAAGAAATAGTTTCCTTAAACCAAATTGGATAAATGTCTAAATTTTACATTTTCGGGGAAAAGTAGTTTTCTCATAAGATTTTAGTCAAATAGTTCGTCCTTTTACTCACAGATGTCCTGTCAAATCTGTACCTTTTTGATTGACGGCATGGATAGAATAATTTGTATTAAAATGCAAACTTGATATAGTGCAAATTGTTAGGATATAACCATATTCGCACACGTAAGGATATAAAACTCTAAAAATTTCTAAAAATACACACTTGATAATGCAAAATATCCATGTTCGCACGCGTAAGGATATAAAACATTTTCGTACCTACTAAATTGTACAATATATATATTAGTTTCGAATAGCATCGTAGGAAAAATTGTTTGAAGCATCTATTCACAAAATATTACAAAAAAAAAAAACAGTAAATATTGCAGCAATCGCATTGACTGATTTTACCGTCGTTATCGCCGAGGACAATAATATAAATAATATTTATCAAGTTACGAGCGTATGAAAAACGCGCAACTCTTTTTTTTTGTTCTTTCTCTGTTCAATACTCAAGTTTCAAACCTTATTAGTTAGGATACCTCTTTGGTTGCCTAAACATTTTTTATTTTAAGGGGCAAAATTGGTGCCCCCTGAACGGAAGAATTATGCATTACTTAGCAGTTCCCGAACCTTAATATTAACTATTTCACTATTTCCATTCATTTATTTTTAAATTATCGAGGCAGATGGCGTAAACTTCTGGACAATCTAAGTAAGTCCAAATTGCACAATTTCACAGAACTACCTGACAGCGCCGCAACTTAGAACGAGGCACAAAGCCTCTCGTTCAGAAATACCCCGACACATCCGGCAACACCTAAAGCACGAAAAGCACCTTTAGGCAATCCGCAACACCTCCGAGAGCTTAATTGAAATTACCCACATCATTTCAAAACCTCATCTTCGACGTTTGCCGAAATTCTTCCATACTGTATTATTAATAAACGATTTAATAAATAATAAAATTAACCGGCGCGAATTCTTTCAATTCAAACCAACTGGCACCGAAATTTCTTATTTGCAAGAAATAATAGTGTTCTAAGAAATGGAATTAACTGCGGAAATTATTCGTTCTTTTCCAATTTAGGGTTCGGATATAACCAGAATGCGGACAAAGAAGGGGCGAAAGTGAAATTTAGCCACTCTTCTAGGGTAAATTGGCGAATATCGCTGATGATGTTTGTTTCTATGCATAAGTAATAAATTAATGCAAACATTATACTTTGGCATGTTTCGAGAGTGACAGGAATTTAACTTCGTATCTGGAGCAAAGTTAATAAATTATATCTTAACGTAGCAAGCTTGTTAATGTGTATACTCTTAGTTTGAGCAGTGTTTGTGAATAGAGAAGGTTATATTATTATAAAATAACTCAGTTTGTGTGTTTATTGTACTTTCGCATTAAAATAGTGTTATTCCAGAGTTAATTAATTACTGCAATTGTTTCGAGCATGTTGTAAATTAATGTTTTCCTCCCGTCTTCCGGAAGATTCATCTCTCACGTTTTCAATTCTAAAGATTGAATTTATACAAGTAGGTATTAATTGCGGGTTCAAGGGTATCTATTGTGGAATAAATAAAAATTCACGAGCACAATGAAGCTAAAAATAGATTTGGGTAATATCAAAATTTACCAGCCGCAAATATTTAATTTTATCGTAATTTACACCTGTGTTTTCGTGACACATGTAAGACCAGTCATATAACTAAACCTGTAATTGCCACCATTCATTCTGCAAACATTTTTTACTGACATCGAATCTGCTGTTATTTAAAAAAAAAGTGCTATAAAAGAGAAAGACTGTTTATTAATATTGTATTTAGATATCAACAATATTCCTTGAATTATGAATCTCAATCAGTGTACATAATCTCATGTTTTTATTATTATTTTGAAGCTGAAAAAGTTAGTTCTTCTCGTTGACATGCTGCACCAATACCAATAATCAAAACTACTTATTGTAATGTAAGGATACTATCTAAATGAGAAACTACAAACTAACCCTGTTAAATTATAACAAGAAATTTGAAAATAATTCTTTCTATTCCACAAAAAATATCCAACTGTACTCCCACGTAAATTTATGGAACTTGTAATAATTTTCCCAAATAGCTCCGGTGTTTGATTGTGGAACTTTTAAATTTATTGTAAAATTTGTAATTTGCAATGGTTGGTTAACTTGTCTGCTGTGATTAAAAATAGTTAATATAGAAATAAATGAGAATTATTGATTCGATGTATAGTTGTTGAATTTTTAATTTTTCGAACCAATTTACTTCGATGTACAGTTATTATGGACTGACTAATTTTCCCAAATAGCTTCGGTGTTGGATTGTACACTCAGAAAAATAACGTAGGTAAATTCAACTAATAAAAGTGGTTACTGTACAAACCGCAAAATTTAGTTAAATCAAACCGAATTTCGGTTGAACCAAACTAATCGATGCAGTTAAAACAACCGTCAAGAGTTTATTGTCGTACAAAATAAGAACAACCCATTGTCTTAATAGAGATAACCGCCGAAAATGTTTTTTTAAACTAAATTTAGTAAAAGCAAACTATTCATGTGTTAACTTACAAATGCATCGGTAATTTCAACAATATTTTGTTAATACGACAGTTTATTGTTTGACTAACAATTAATTTTGTCGGGGAACTTATACGATTAAATTGAATACGCTACCATTGTGGGTAGATCTAATCGACTTTCTTCGTCATTTTCTGAAATCTTTACCGTGTAAACGCATTTTGTATTTGTACACAATTTATTATTTTGTCATTTAACAAACCTGTTATGGTTGAATCAACTAAAATGGTAGATAGGCGCAAAATCATAGGGTCTTTTTAGTTGATTTTACCTATCGTTTTTTTTGAGTGTAGAACTTTTAAATTTATTGTAAAATTTGCAATTTGCAATGGCTGGTTAACTTGTCTGCTGTGTGATTAAAAATAGTTGAAATTAATGAAATAAATGATAATTATTGATTCGATGTATAGTTGTTGAACTTTTAATTTTTCGAACCAATTTACTTCGATGTACAGTTATTCTAAACTTTCCACTAATTTCCCCAAATAGCTCCGATGTTTGATTGTAGAACTTTTAAATTTATAGTAAAATTTGCAATTTGCAATGGCTCTTTAGTTTGTCTGCTGTGATTAACATTAGTTAATATTAAAGAAATAAATGAGAATTATTGATTCGATGTATAGTTGTTGAACTTTTAATTTTTCAAACCAATTTACTTCGATGTACAGTTATTCTGGATTTTGACTAATTTATGCATATTCAACACACGGATTTCGGAAAGATTTAATTTTAGGCCATCGCAGACTCATATGTGTACTTCATTTTTTGCTGATTCTCAATATCAGACTTTCCACATTATATTCGTTTTCTTGAGCGAAAATTTAGAATTCTTGATCAAACGTTTTCATTCCTTCAAACAAAATATGACAACATTCCATTTAATCTGTTTCCCAAATTTTTGAAGATGAGAAACTGTTAAATGATAAGTTTAATTATGCCGTTAAATAAGATTCAATTTGTACCAGGCAACCATAAGGGAATATTAACCTCATTAGCTGTGACTTTCGAACTGAGTGAGCATATTGTTAATTGAACCATCGCAGACGTCGACTAAACGGTACCAGATATGAGAATGGCTGTACAATAAAATTAGCATGGAAACTACGATGATACCGATTGCGTTAATAAAGTTGAAGAAAACGGTTCGAGCGCATAAATGTAAATTACTCCGTGGTTTATTATATCATTCGGAGATAATTCAACGCGTATAACTCGCAAGTACTCGCAAATTAATTTTCAGTTAATAATCGGGTTTGAAATAATTAAACATCCTAGTTAGTATTCAGCAGAATGAAATAAATACCAACGCCGGAATCAAATTTATCATCGACCGCGATTCAGGTATTTAGCGCAAGTACAGCAATACATTCGCCAGTCGGACGAAAAGGGTTAAGGACTCTTAATTTGCATCGCTGCACTGAATCCGGTTATCGTTCAGTATTGCACTTCTTTCGGCCATTTTTATTATTTGTCCGACGTTTTTTATTATAAATCGCGGCCGTTCTGTGAGATTTCAGTAATAACTTTATTTTATCAAATGGGCTTCACCATCGTACAAATAATCCGGGCGGAGGCGGATTATCCGGGTCGGATCTCAGAAGGAGCGTTTTTCTCGGTCTCAGCAAATTTTTGTTTAACAAATTTCGAGTCGGTACAGCGAAACTCGATACCGAGGGATAAGTGATCGCTGCAGCACACGGTGGGAAGTTGGAAAGTTATCGCAACTAATTATTGAAGATCGGCCGAAACTAAACTTAATTGTACTTTGCGGATATAATTCTTGTTTGATAATTATGAAGGCGCAATTACATCAACAGAGTGCGTGTATTTAAATTTCGGCCTGCGAAAGTTGTAATTACGGCCATGGACGTGACATTTGCCTGATATTTTAGTGTGAATTTTTAGCGCCGATCGCGATAAGATCTCCATAATTAAGTTAGCGGAAAGTGTTTTAGGAGAACGTCGAATTTTGGTCACGAATTTACGAAATCGTAGTTAGGACATGCAAAGAATAAAAAATAAACTTGAAATTTCAACTTTTTTAATCCCACTGATAAATGAATGACTTTTGCCAATGGGGAAAAGTTTTGGTTTAAATTAACCAAATTTGTCAACTTTTTAAAAAAGGCGAAATTTCAAGTTTTTTTAAAAAAGGTGCAATTTCAAGAAAAATGTTGAAATTTCTAATTTTTTTAAAAAAGATGAAATTTCAACTTTTTTAAAAAAAGGTGAAATTTCAAGTTTTTTTAAAAAAGGTGAAATTTCAAGAAAAATGTTGAAATTTCAAGTTTTTATTTTATTTTTTGCATGTCCTAACTACGCTTTCGTACGAATTAATGTCAAACGAAGAACAAAGTTTTAGCCAGTTCAACCAAATTTGTCAACTTTTTAAAAAAAGGCGAAATGTTGAAATTTCTAATTTTTTTAAAAAAGGTAAAATTTCAACTTTTTTTAAAAAAGGTGAAATTTCAATTTTTTCAAAAAGGTAAAATTTCAAGAAAAATGTTGAAATTTCAAGTTTTTATTTTATTTTTTGCATGTCCTAACTACGCTTTCGTACGAATTAATGTCAAACGAAGAACAAAGTTTTAGCCAGTTCAACCAAATTTGTCAACTTTTTTAAAAAAGGCGAAATTTCAAGTTTTTTTAAAAAAGTGCAATTTCAAGAAAAATGTTGAAATTTCTTTTTTTTTGAAAAAGGTAAAATTTCAACTTTTTTAAAAAAAGGTGAAATTTCAACTTTTTTTAAAAATGTGAAATTTCAAGAAAAATGTTGAAATTTCAAGTTTTTTAAAAAAAAGGTGAAATTTCAACTTTTTTAAAAAAAGATGAAATTTCAACTTTTTCAAAACGGTAAAATTTCAAGAAAAATGTTGAAATTTCAAGTTTTTATTTTATTTTTTGCATGTCCTAACTACGCTTTCCTACGAATTAATGTCAAACGAAGAACAAAGTTTTAGACAGTTCAACCAAATTTGTCAACTTTTTAAAAAAAGGCGAAATTACAAGTTTTTTTAAAAAAGGTGCAATTTCAAGAAAAATGTTGAAATTTCTAATTTTTTTAAAAAAGGTAAAATTTCAACTTTTTTTAAAAAAGGTGAAATTTCAATTTTTTCAAAAAGGTAAAATTTCAAGAAAAATGTTGAAATTTCAAGTTTTTATTTTATTTTTTGCATGTCCTAACTACGCTTTCGTACGAATTAATGTCAAACGAAGAACAAAGTTTTAGCCAGTTCAACCAAATTTGTCAACTTTTTTAAAAAATGCGAAATTTCAAGTTTTTTTAAAAAAGTGCAATTTCAAGAAAAATGTTGAAATTTCTTTTTTTTTGAAAAAGGTAAAATTTCAACTTTTTTAAAAAAAGGTGAAATTTCAACTTTTTTTAAAAATGTGAAATTTCAAGAAAAATGTTGAAATTTCAAGTTTTTTTAAAAAAAGGTGAAATTTCAACTTTTTTAAAAAAAGATGAAATTTCAACTTTTTCAAAACGGTAAAATTTCAAGAAAAATGTTGAAATTTCAAGTTTTTATTTTATTTTTTGCATGTCCTAACTACGCTTTCCTACGAATTAATGTCAAACGAAGAACAAAGTTTTAGCCAGTTCAACCAAATATGTCAACTTTTTAAAAAAAGGCGAAATTTCAATTTTTTTTAAAAAATGTGCAATTTCAAGAAAAATGTTGAAATTTCTAATTTTTTTAAAAAAGATGAAATTTCAACTTTTTCAAAAAGGTAAAATTTCAAGAAAAATGTTGAAATTTCAAGTTTTTATTTTATTTTTTGTATGTCCTAACTACGCTTTCGTACGAATTAATGTCAAACGAAGAACAAAGTTTTAGCCAGTTCAGCCAAATTTGTCAACTTTTTAAAAAAAGGCGAAATTACAAGTTTTTTTAAAAAAGGTGCAATTTCAAGAAAAATGTTGAAATTTCTAATTTTTTTAAAAAAGGTAAAATTTCAACTTTTTTTAAAAAAGATGAAACTTCAATTTTTTCAAAAAGGTAAAATTTCAAGAAAAATGTTGAAATTTCAAGTTTTTATTTTATTTTTTGTATGTCCTAACTACGCTTTCGTACGAATTAATGTCAAACGAAGAACAAAGTTTTAGCCAGTTCAACCAAATTTGTCAACTTTTTAAAAAAAGGCGAAATTACAAGTTTTTTTAAAAAAGGTGCAATTTCAAGAAAAATGTTGAAATTTCTAATTTTTTTAAAAAAGGTAAAATTTCAACTTTTTTAAAAAAAGGTGAAATTTCAACTTTTTTTAAAAATGTGAAATTTCAAGAAAAATGTTGAAATTTCAAGTTTTTTTTTAAAAAGGTGAAATTTCAACTTTTTTTAAAAAAGATGAAATTTCAACTTTTTCAAAAAGGTAAAATTTCAAGAAAAATGTTGAAATTTCAAGTTTTTATTTTATTTTTTGCATGTCCTAACTACGCTTTCGTACGAATTAATGTCAAACGAAGAACAAAGTTTTAGCCAGTTCAACCAAATTTGTCAACTTTTTTAAAAAAGGCGAAATTACAAGTTTTTTTAAAAAAGGTGCAATTTCAAGAAAAATGTTGAAATTTCTAATTTTTTTAAAAAAGGTAAAATTTCAACTTTTTTTAAAAAAGGTGAAATTTCAATTTTTTCAAAAAGGTAAAATTTCAAGAAAAATGTTGAAATTTCAAGTTTTTATTTTATTTTTTGCATGTCCTAACTACGCTTTCGTACGAATTAATGTCAAACGAAGAACAAAGTTTTAGCCAGTTCAACCAAATTTGTCAACTTTTTTAAAAAAGGCGAAATTTCAAGTTTTTTTAAAAAAGTGCAATTTCAAGAAAAATGTTGAAATTTCTTTTTTTTTGAAAAAGGTAAAATTTCAACTTTTTTAAAAAAAGGTGAAATTTCAACTTTTTTTAAAAATGTGAAATTTCAAGAAAAATGTTGAAATTTCAAGTTTTTTAAAAAAAAGGTGAAATTTCAACTTTTTTAAAAAAAGATGAAATTTCAACTTTTTCAAAACGGTAAAATTTCAAGAAAAATGTTGAAATTTCAAGTTTTTATTTTATTTTTTGCATGTCCTAACTACGCTTTCCTACGAATTAATGTCAAACGAAGAACAAAGTTTTAGCCAGTTCAACCAAATATGTCAACTTTTTAAAAAAAGGCGAAATTTCAATTTTTTTTAAAAAATGTGCAATTTCAAGAAAAATGTTGAAATTTCTAATTTTTTTAAAAAAGATGAAATTTCAACTTTTTCAAAAAGGTAAAATTTCAAGAAAAATGTTGAAATTTCAAGTTTTTATTTTATTTTTTGTATGTCCTAACTACGCTTTCGTACGAATTAATGTCAAACGAAGAACAAAGTTTTAGCCAGTTCAGCCAAATTTGTCAACTTTTTAAAAAAAGGCGAAATTTCAAGTTTTTTTAAAAAAGTGCAATTTCAAGAAAAATGTTGAAATTTCTTTTTTTTTGAAAAAGGTAAAATTTCAACTTTTTTAAAAAAAGGTGAAATTTCAACTTTTTTTAAAAATGTGAAATTTCAAGAAAAATGTTGAAATTTCAAGTTTTTTTAAAAAAAGGTGAAATTTCAACTTTTTTAAAAAAAGATGAAATTTCAACTTTTTCAAAACGGTAAAATTTCAAGAAAAATGTTGAAATTTCAAGTTTTTATTTTATTTTTTGCATGTCCTAACTACGCTTTCCTACGAATTAATGTCAAACGAAGAACAAAGTTTTAGCCAGTTCAACCAAATATGTCAACTTTTTAAAAAAAGGCGAAATTTCAATTTTTTTTAAAAAATGTGCAATTTCAAGAAAAATGTTGAAATTTCTAATTTTTTTAAAAAAGATGAAATTTCAACTTTTTCAAAAAGGTAAAATTTCAAGAAAAATGTTGAAATTTCAAGTTTTTATTTTATTTTTTGTATGTCCTAACTACGCTTTCGTACGAATTAATGTCAAACGAAGAACAAAGTTTTAGCCAGTTCAGCCAAATTTGTCAACTTTTTAAAAAAAGGCGAAATTACAAGTTTTTTTAAAAAAGGTGCAATTTCAAGAAAAATGTTGAAATTTCTAATTTTTTTAAAAAAGGTAAAATTTCAACTTTTTTTAAAAAAGATGAAACTTCAATTTTTTCAAAAAGGTAAAATTTCAAGAAAAATGTTGAAATTTCAAGTTTTTATTTTATTTTTTGTATGTCCTAACTACGCTTTCGTACGAATTAATGTCAAACGAAGAACAAAGTTTTAGCCAGTTCAACCAAATTTGTCAACTTTTTAAAAAAAGGCGAAATTACAAGTTTTTTTAAAAAAGGTGCAATTTCAAGAAAAATGTTGAAATTTCTAATTTTTTTAAAAAAGGTAAAATTTCAACTTTTTTAAAAAAAGGTGAAATTTCAACTTTTTTTAAAAATGTGAAATTTCAAGAAAAATGTTGAAATTTCAAGTTTTTTTTTAAAAAGGTGAAATTTCAACTTTTTTTAAAAAAGATGAAATTTCAACTTTTTCAAAAAGGTAAAATTTCAAGAAAAATGTTGAAATTTCAAGTTTTTATTTTATTTTTTGCATGTCCTAACTACGCTTTCGTACGAATTAATGTCAAACGAAGAACAAAGTTTTAGCCAGTTCAACCAAATTTGTCAACTTTTTTAAAAAAGGCGAAATTACAAGTTTTTTTAAAAAAGGTGCAATTTCAAGAAAAATGTTGAAATTTCTAATTTTTTTAAAAAAGGTAAAATTTCAACTTTTTTTAAAAAAGGTGAAATTTCAATTTTTTCAAAAAGGTAAAATTTCAAGAAAAATGTTGAAATTTCAAGTTTTTATTTTATTTTTTGCATGTCCTAACTACGCTTTCGTACGAATTAATGTCAAACGAAGAACAAAGTTTTAGCCAGTTCAACCAAATTTGTCAACTTTTTTAAAAAAGGCGAAATTTCAAGTTTTTTTAAAAAAGTGCAATTTCAAGAAAAATGTTGAAATTTCTTTTTTTTTGAAAAAGGTAAAATTTCAACTTTTTTAAAAAAAGGTGAAATTTCAACTTTTTTTAAAAATGTGAAATTTCAAGAAAAATGTTGAAATTTCAAGTTTTTTAAAAAAAAGGTGAAATTTCAACTTTTTTAAAAAAAGATGAAATTTCAACTTTTTCAAAACGGTAAAATTTCAAGAAAAATGTTGAAATTTCAAGTTTTTATTTTATTTTTTGCATGTCCTAACTACGCTTTCCTACGAATTAATGTCAAACGAAGAACAAAGTTTTAGCCAGTTCAACCAAATATGTCAACTTTTTAAAAAAAGGCGAAATTTCAATTTTTTTTAAAAAATGTGCAATTTCAAGAAAAATGTTGAAATTTCTAATTTTTTTAAAAAAGATGAAATTTCAACTTTTTCAAAAAGGTAAAATTTCAAGAAAAATGTTGAAATTTCAAGTTTTTATTTTATTTTTTGTATGTCCTAACTACGCTTTCGTACGAATTAATGTCAAACGAAGAACAAAGTTTTAGACAGTTCAACCAAATTTGTCAACTTTTTAAAAAAAGGCGAAATTACAAGTTTTTTTAAAAAAGGTGCAATTTCAAGAAAAATGTTGAAATTTCTAATTTTTTTAAAAAAGGTAAAATTTCAACTTTTTTTAAAAAAGGTGAAATTTCAATTTTTTCAAAAAGGTAAAATTTCAAGAAAAATGTTGAAATTTCAAGTTTTTATTTTATTTTTTGCATGTCCTAACTACGCTTTCGTACGAATTAATGTCAAACGAAGAACAAAGTTTTAGCCAGTTCAACCAAATTTGTCAACTTTTTTAAAAAATGCGAAATTTCAAGTTTTTTTAAAAAAGTGCAATTTCAAGAAAAATGTTGAAATTTCTTTTTTTTTGAAAAAGGTAAAATTTCAACTTTTTTAAAAAAAGGTGAAATTTCAACTTTTTTTTAAAATGTGAAATTTCAAGAAAAATGTTGAAATTTCAAGTTTTTTTAAAAAAAGGTGAAATTTCAACTTTTTTAAAAAAAGATGAAATTTCAACTTTTTCAAAACGGTAAAATTTCAAGAAAAATGTTGAAATTTCAAGTTTTTATTTTATTTTTTGCATGTCCTAACTACGCTTTCCTACGAATTAATGTCAAACGAAGAACAAAGTTTTAGCCAGTTCAACCAAATATGTCAACTTTTTAAAAAAAGGCGAAATTTCAATTTTTTTTAAAAAATGTGCAATTTCAAGAAAAATGTTGAAATTTCTAATTTTTTTAAAAAAGATGAAATTTCAACTTTTTCAAAAAGGTAAAATTTCAAGAAAAATGTTGAAATTTCAAGTTTTTATTTTATTTTTTGTATGTCCTAACTACGCTTTCGTACGAATTAATGTCAAACGAAGAACAAAGTTTTAGACAGTTCAACCAAATTTGTCAACTTTTTAAAAAAAGGCGAAATTACAAGTTTTTTTAAAAAAGGTGCAATTTCAAGAAAAATGTTGAAATTTCTAATTTTTTTAAAAAAGGTAAAATTTCAACTTTTTTTAAAAAAGGTGAAATTTCAATTTTTTCAAAAAGGTAAAATTTCAAGAAAAATGTTGAAATTTCAAGTTTTTATTTTATTTTTTGCATGTCCTAACTACGCTTTCGTACGAATTAATGTCAAACGAAGAACAAAGTTTTAGCCAGTTCAACCAAATTTGTCAACTTTTTTAAAAAATGCGAAATTTCAAGTTTTTTTAAAAAAGTGCAATTTCAAGAAAAATGTTGAAATTTCTTTTTTTTTGAAAAAGGTAAAATTTCAACTTTTTTAAAAAAAGGTGAAATTTCAACTTTTTTTAAAAATGTGAAATTTCAAGAAAAATGTTGAAATTTCAAGTTTTTTTAAAAAAAGGTGAAATTTCAACTTTTTTAAAAAAAGATGAAATTTCAACTTTTTCAAAACGGTAAAATTTCAAGAAAAATGTTGAAATTTTAAGTTTTTATTTTATTTTTTGCATGTCCTAACTACGCTTTCCTACGAATTAATGTCAAACGAAGAACAAAGTTTTAGCCAGTTCAACCAAATATGTCAACTTTTTAAAAAAAGGCGAAATTTCAATTTTTTTTAAAAAATGTGCAATTTCAAGAAAAATGTTGAAATTTCTAATTTTTTTAAAAAAGATGAAATTTCAACTTTTTCAAAAAGGTAAAATTTCAAGAAAAATGTTGAAATTTCAAGTTTTTATTTTATTTTTTGTATGTCCTAACTACGCTTTCGTACGAATTAATGTCAAACGAAGAACAAAGTTTTAGCCAGTTCAGCCAAATTTGTCAACTTTTTAAATAAAGGCGAAATTACAAGTTTTTTTAAAAAAGGTGCAATTTCAAGAAAAATGTTGAAATTTCTAATTTTTTTAAAAAAGGTAAAATTTCAACTTTTTTTAAAAAAGATGAAACTTCAATTTTTTCAAAAAGGTAAAATTTCAAGAAAAATGTTGAAATTTCAAGTTTTTATTTTATTTTTTGTATGTCCTAACTACGCTTTCGTACGAATTAATGTCAAACGAAGAACAAAGTTTTAGCCAGTTCAACCAAATTTGTCAACTTTTTAAAAAAAGGCGAAATTACAAGTTTTTTTAAAAAAGGTGCAATTTCAAGAAAAATGTTGAAATTTCTAATTTTTTTAAAAAAGGTAAAATTTCAACTTTTTTAAAAAAAGGTGAAATTTCAACTTTTTTTAAAAATGTGAAATTTCAAGAAAAATGTTGAAATTTCAAGTTTTTTTTTAAAAAGGTGAAATTTCAACTTTTTTTAAAAAAGATGAAATTTCAACTTTTTCAAAAAGGTAAAATTTCAAGAAAAATGTTGAAATTTCAAGTTTTTATTTTATTTTTTGCATGTCCTAACTACGCTTTCGTACGAATTAATGTCAAACGAAGAACAAAGTTTTAGCCAGTTCAACCAAATTTGTCAACTTTTTTAAAAAAGGCGAAATTACAAGTTTTTTTAAAAAAGGTGCAATTTCAAGAAAAATGTTGAAATTTCTAATTTTTTTAAAAAAGGTAAAATTTCAACTTTTTTTAAAAAAGGTGAAATTTCAATTTTTTCAAAAAGGTAAAATTTCAAGAAAAATGTTGAAATTTCAAGTTTTTATTTTATTTTTTGCATGTCCTAACTACGCTTTCGTACGAATTAATGTCAAACGAAGAACAAAGTTTTAGCCAGTTCAACCAAATTTGTCAACTTTTTTAAAAAAGGCGAAATTACAAGTTTTTTTAAAAAAGGTGCAATTTCAAGAAAAATGTTGAAATTTCTTTTTTTTTGAAAAAGGTAAAATTTCAACTTTTTTAAAAAAAGGTGAAATTTCAACTTTTTTTAAAAATGTGAAATTTCAAGAAAAATGTTGAAATTTCAAGTTTTTTTAAAAAAAGGTGAAATTTCAACTTTTTTAAAAAAAGATGAAATTTCAACTTTTTCAAAACGGTAAAATTTCAAGAAAAATGTTGAAATTTCAAGTTTTTATTTTATTTTTTGCATGTCCTAACTACGCTTTCGTACGAATTAATGTCAAACGAAGAACAAAGTTTTAGCCAGTTCAACCAAATTTGTCAACTTTTTTAAAAAAGGCGAAATTTCAAGTTTTTTTAAAAAAGTGCAATTTCAAGAAAAATGTTGAAATTTCTTTTTTTTTGAAAAAGGTAAAATTTCAACTTTTTTAAAAAAAGGTGAAATTTCAACTTTTTTAAAAAATGTGAAATTTCAAGAAAAATGTTGAAATTTCAAGTTTTTATTTTATTTTTTGCATGTCCTAACTACGCTTTCGTACGAATTAATGTCAAGCGAAGAACAAAGTTTTAGCCAGTTCAACCAAATATGTCAACTTTTTAAAAAAAAGGCGAAATTTCAAGTTTTTTTAAAAAATGTGCAATTTCAAGAAAAATGTTGAAATTTCTAATTTTTTTAAAAAAGATGAAATTTCAACTTTTTCAAAAAGGTAAAATTTCAAGAAAAATGTTGAAATTTCTAATTTTTTTAAAAAAGGTAAAATTTCAACTTTTTTTAAAAAATCTGAAATTTCAATTTTTTCAAAAAGGTAAAATTTCAAGAAAAATGTTGAAATTTCAAGTTTTTATTTTATTTTTTGGATGTCCTAACTACGCTTTCGTACGAATTAATGTCAAACGAAGAACAAAGTTTTAGCCAGTTCAACCAAATTTGTCAACTTTTTTAAAAAAGGCGAAATTTCAAGATTTTTTTAAAAAAGTGCAATTTCAAGAAAAATGTTGAAATTTCTTTTTTTTTGTAAAAGGTAAAATTTCAACTTTTTTAAAAAAAGGTGAAATTTCAACTTTTTTTAAAAATGTGAAATTTCAAGAAAAATGTTGAAATTTCAAGTTTTTTTTTAAAAAGGTGAAATTTCAACTTTTTTTAAAAAAGATGAAATTTCAACTTTTTCAAAAAGGTAAAATTTCAAGAAAAATGTTGAAATTTCAAGTTTTTATTTTATTTTTTGCATGTCCTAACTACGCTTTCCTACGAATTAATGCCAAACGAAGAACAAAGTCTTAGCCAGTTCAGCCAAATTTGCAATTGAAACAAAATGGCTAAAAGTAGTTAATAAAATTAACCGAAGACTTTGTTGCAACTCGCTTGTTATTCATAACACTGAAATTGCCGCCAATTTTATTGCTTGGAGGCGCCTTTATTGGCGTGTTTTGAAAGGAAATTGGAATTCCAAATTACATTATTGCAAGTCTCAGTTTTCAATAATTGCGACCTCGACTCTTGTTACATTTAATTCAACATTTTAATAAACGGTTCGGGGAATTAAAAGATAAGTTCCGCACAAAGAGGCAACGCGTTCCGAAATCCAACAACGAACAGGAAAATGTATAATTTTCTCGACAAAAGTAAAAACGTTTTAGACCCCGGGTCGCAATTACGAGAGCTCCCCTCCCTTTCCTTATCTATACATCGTGTTAGCTACTTGGCTACATTACTGTGACAGTATTGCACGCAATTTTTATTTGGCTCCCAAGTTCCACGGAATTATAAAAGCGTCGTTTAAGCGGATGGACGCAAGTTTTGTTCGGATGTTTAATAAATTTGACGTTACAGTTGATTCTCTCGGGGCAACGCCATCTTTATTTACAAGCCGTGAAGCCATGCTTGGCAACACCGCATTAATGCACAGAAGTAGGCCGGGTATCATTGCACGTCGGTTGCAATCGAAACTTATTAAAAAATAACTAACATGAAATGATCCATACTACATCATTATTCTGATAGTATTAAGAAATAAAACAAAAGTTAGTAAAGGCAGGAAATTTTATTTTGTGGTATTTATTAAACATTAAATAACATTATTTACAAATAACATATTTTTAACGTTTATTCTTCTCTTTTGTTAGCGTAGCTAATTTCCTTTTTTCTCTAAATTTTTAGTGCCATTTGTTTCTTTTGAATATTTTGTGTAGTTATTCAACAGAATATTTGCAAAAACAGAATACAATGTTTTAAACAATCTAGAAACATCGTTGCCACACAGACAATGTAATTCAAATTGTTGAAAAAAGTTATTGGAATTTAAGCTTAACTGTGTCAGTTGAATTAAAATGCCTTTTTGACAGGAAGATTGCAAAAATTTTGTTTCCCACACGCTATTAGCTACAATATATTCTAACAAAGCATACATATGAAAGAAAACACACTTAACATGGTAACTTGGTACACTTAAGCCACCTCGCTGTAAAAAGTCAAAATATTCGTTGCAAACATTACTACCGCGTCCTTCCTCAAATAAAAAAACACAGGCAGTACATTCCAGTTTTTTGCAAACAGATCGTGCTCCATAGCCACAAACATATATGCAGCTTGATTCCTCGATTTCACATAATTCAAGATAATTTGAAGTTATAATGGGGCGAAATTGATCAATGTCAACATTATATAAATTTGATTCAGTACTTTCATTAGCAAAGTTGCTAAAGCATGCTTCTCTTTTATTGATCATTTTCAAAATATGTCTTATTCGTAATTTGTTTTCTGATTCAATTACTTGCCTAACTGATACATTATAGTTTGATCCAGATAGTCGTCTGTACATTCCAAACCTTTTCTCTAACTTGTCTGTTTGAAATTTCCCCAAGAGTACATACGAAACATTAAATTTTGTTAAAGCATCGTTAGCAATTTTACATAACACTTGAGATGCTCTTCTTATTGCTTCAAATGTGTCGGAGCTTAAGCCAGCTTTGTCCTTGAAAGACTGCCATGCTTCTATCCAAGACAAAAAACGTTTCAAAAACAATAACTTTTCATCCTCAATACTACAAACTGGTCCTGCCCATTCATTTCTTTTTATTTTTCCTACGATAGGGTTTTTAGAATTTACAATATCCCACCAGATGCGGAAAATTTGTAAAAAATTTGCAGTATCTGTACATTTTTCTTCCGTTTGTAAAGCAGCAATAGTTGACATATGAAAAACATTATCCACTAACAAAACGTTTTGTCTCTCTAAATTCGAGGGATACAAAGTTTTATAACTCAACTTATATGCTTTTTTAATTAACTTATTTTGCTCGTCCTTGAAAAATAGTCGCAAATGTTCGAAACATGCATACCGTTTTATTGTATAATTTTCAAAATCAGGATATATTAAAGTGTGAAAAGTATCTTTTTTGTTCAACCAGTTATTCCTAACATTTTTAAAAATGTGAACAGTGTCATACGATAGGTAAGTATTAATATCAGGGAAGCATGGATTTGGCATAGATTCGTTTGAAGAAATTAAAGTGAACATATTCTGATTTATTCTATTGTTATCAGTTAGTATCGCAACTATAGGAAAACCACATTTTTGAACAAATTCAATTACCTCATTAACGAGTATCTTTAACTGATCTCCTGTTGTGTTATTCACAGGAACTAGTCGAATAACTTCACTAAAATTACCAAAAGCAGAAGAGATCATAAAAGTTTCAATAGTTTTTGCCAGATCCTTAGCATTATTTTCTGAACTGCCAACAATTCCATTGGCTTTAAAATCTAACTTAGATTTCACATAAATTTCATCAATTTGTAATATTGTATATTTTTCTCGAACAGTCAAGTTTTTGGAAATTTGTTTCAAATAGTGACTTGTATTTGAAAGATTTTTGTCTGGTTTTACATTAAATCTAGAAGATATTTGTTGTAAATATCGTTTACTAGGCAGCAGCAAATGATCTTGTAAGAGCATGTAACAAGACGATGAATATGAATAAGCCATAAATGCAAACAAAATAGTTGCTGGGGAATATTTTCGTCTTTTTAACAATATCATGTTTAACTGATCAATTAAAAGTTCCAATTGTTTTTTATGTTGATAGTCTTCCATTTCTTCAGCTTTTTCGTTACACGTAACTAAATTTTCATACGACTTTTGCAAGAAAAATTCAAAAGATCGAGTCCTTAAATTGTGTTGACTTACGTTGGCATACCTAACTAATATATTTTCAAGTTGCGACCATCGAGATAATTTTAAATCACAAGGGAGAATCCAGTTCAAATCGTGAGCAGAAATTTCTTCTTTTCCAATAAAGAGTTTTAATGTTAAATCACTTTTCACAAGAACACTACATAAAATTTCGGTGGCACTTAACTCAGTTTCACTTTCAGAAGAACTATTAGAACACTCAATATTTAATAAATACAGCCAAACACCAAAGTTGCTCTTAATTTTAAAGTTCCACTTTGTTTCACTGTTTATACCTTTAGTTTTGTTTGAAAAGTGTCAAGAAAATTTGTAAAGTCATTTATAATATCAGATTTTACAAATTCTTCAATTTTTCCAGCTTCTTTTGATTGCAACGCTTTCCTTCTTACTTCAGGGTCTTTTCGTCTAACTACTGTTGAAGTTGAAGACAGATAAACTGGAAGATTTTGAAAAATTGTGGGTACAGCGTCTTCCTTTCATTTTGGGTGTGCTAATAGCAACGTAGTAACAGTTGACCCGTTTTTGTATATCTGATCTAATATAACATCATTTTCGTTAAAATGTTTTATACAAACAGATGAATACTTCGTAGGCCGCCAATTTTTCCTCGGGATAGCTCGAAGCCATTTCTTTTTCGTTTCTTCATCTTTTGGAAATGAAAACGTAGTAACTGCAGCTTGCCCCTTTACGGATACACTTTCGTAATTCGATTTGCAGCTTGGGACACAACATTTTCTAGTCATCTAAAAAGTTTTCATGTGAAAAGCATGAACCAAAGGTTAAATGTACTTACTTTCTATATTGTCGAATATCAAATTATTGAGTTAAATATTCTGATAAATACACACAGGTTTGGAAATACCACAACTATCTAACGTTAACTGCACTTTATAACAATATCAACAACAACTCAATGATGCAATGCTGAACTGAAGAACGCAAAATGTCCGCCTAGCAACACTGCTGCCAAATTTCTTAGTTTACGGCTTGTAAAATAAAGATGGCGTTGCTCGGGGCCTTTTGCCTGTGTGACCACAATATGAGTTAGCAAGTTTACTTTTGAGTATCCCTCGAGCTGGAAGTGACAAGTTTGCGTGACTTCCTTTAACGAAAATATGTCTACTTGTATATGCCCAATCCCGAGGGTTTTATCGAATACATACAGCATTATCCGCATCACGTTTGATATGTCTACAATCCGACTGTAACTTTATTTTTACTGCGACGTCGTAAATGTACCTGTGATGTAAAAGGAATGGCTGCACCCTTTTTCTTCTCAGGGAAGAATGATTAATTTTTGTGGTTTTATTAACGCAAAGTATGTTAATCGCCGCCTATAAAATTCAAACGATTTTTTTCTGTTGATTTTAAGTTTATAGTTTGTAAATGGATGACAAACGACCGCGTGATTTTTCTGTGGAAAAGTTTCTTTTTACCTTGAATTTCGTCGGTTTGTGTATTAAGCTTCAATGGAATTTCTTGCGCATATTTTCTTATAATAAGCATGTCCCTTTGGGCTTGTGAAAAAAATTCAATGACCTTTATAACAGGGGGACTTTTGATCTTTAATCTTGAATGTTCAGGATTTTATAAATACGACTTTCTGTAAAAAAATTAATAAAAAAGTCCTGTCATCAACAAAATCAATATTCATACAAGTGATTAAATTAAAAAAACCAACGACTTATTGTTTAAGAATAGGCAACACAGTTTTCATCCCAAAGTCAAAAAGTTGAAATGAAGTGAATTTCCGATGAAAAAATAAGCTGTGAAAGAATTTTTGAACTGAAATTTTCACAGTATGCATTCTCCAATTAGGAAAATATTTTTTTAATTTTTTGGGACGTGTAGTTTGAGAATAAAAAAATTTGACGTCTATTTGGAGCAATGTCGACACACATTTAATAAATTCCAGTGAAAAAATTAGTTAGAAAAGGATTTTTGAACTGGAATTTTGACAGTAAATTTGCAATGCATTCTCCAATCAGGAAAATATTATTTTCATTTGTTGGGACGTCCAGTTTGGGAATAAAAAATTTGTAGTATCTGTTTGAAGAAATATCAAAACAAGGCTAATAAATTCCGCTGAAAAAATTATTTGTAAAAGGATTTCTCAACTGAGACTTTTACAATAGATTTGAAATGCATTCTCCAATCAGAAAAAGAAAATTTAATTTGTTGGGACGTCTAGTTTGAGAATAAAAAAATTTGACGTCTATTTGGAGCAATGTCGACACACATTTAATAAATTCCAGTGAAAAAATTAGTTAGAAAAGGTTTTTTGAACTAGAATTTTGGCAGTAGATTCGCAATGCATTCTTCAATCAGGAAAATATTATTTTCATTTGTTGGAACGTCCAGTTTGGGAATAAAAAATTTGTAGTATCTGTTTGACGAAATATCAAAACAAGGTTAATAAATTCCGGTGAAAAAATTAGTTGTAAAAGGATTTCTCAACTGGGATTTTTACAGTAGATTCGCAATGCATTCTCCAATCAGGAAAATATTATTTTGATTTGTTGGGACGTCGAGTTTGAGAATAAAAATTTTTGACGTCTATTTGGAGCAATGTCGACACACATTTAATAAATTCCAGTGAAAAAATTAGTTAGAAAAGGATTTTTGAACTGAAATTTTGGCAGTAGATTCGCAATGCATCCTCCAATCAGGAAAATATTATTTTCTATGTTGGGACGTCCAGTTTGGGAATAAAAAATTTGTAATATCTGTTTGGAGAAATATCAAAACAAGCCTAATAAATTCCGGTTAAAAAAATTAGTTGTAAAAGGATTTCTCAACTGGGATTTTTACAGTAGATTCGCAATGCATTCTCCAATCAGGAAAATATTATTTTAATTTTTTGGGACGTCCAGTTTGAGAGTAAAAAATTTTGACGTCTATTTGGAACAATGTCGATACACATTTAATAAATTTCAGTGAAAAAATTAGTTATGAAAGGATTTCTGAACCGAAATTTTTACAGTACTTTCGGAATGCATTGTCTAATCGGGAAAATATTTTTTTAATTGACAGGCACTAAGTCATTTTGCACACACTTTAACTAAACTCCGTAGTTTATTGTTATTAATGAAAATTTTGCCTTAAAAAAAACAAATTTAAGTCAAATATATAAAAGAAACTTTAAATCAATTATTTTGGGCGAGCTTCTTCATTGCACTGTACGTGCAAACCCTCAGCAACCATATCTTTCCAATTAATTAACCTCGACCATTTCGTAAGTTGCATTAAATTAATATATGAACGTATCATTTGCTGCGCTTTGCATTTAGCAGTTACCAAGTTTCGCCATTCTATACAACATCCCATCATAATTTAATTAGGAAGTAAATGGCAGCTAACAATACAAAACGACTGTTTGTTGGCGCACATTTCATATTAGTTTCAATTATTCACAAAAACTTAAATGAATAGCCTATTGGGATTTAATTCCGCCGTAATGTATTCCTGTAAAACACGCACTAGAAAAAAAAACGTACATATGCATCAGGCTGGAGAATTAATTATCATAATTGCAGTGTTTTGGCGGAGCGTGTACACGTATTTTACATTTACACCGTGTCTCTTTTAGACACGTGTTGTTTTAGGCAGGAGGAAATGGAATTAATGCGTTTAACTGGCGGTGTTACATGACATCGGGGTTCTTAGCCTTCGTATCTTTTCTATGTTCCATTTTAATCTGATTTAACAAAATTCAATGTAATCGCGAATGTAATCTTTATGGCCGCAAACCTTTCTTTTATTTAAGTCAACGTATTTTTCGAGATTTTTTACATAAATTTCCATTTTAGTAAACGTAACATAATATAAAGCTCGGCGTCCTGTTCGCCCTTCACCAAATTATGCATTGATTTCTTCTGAAATGATATTCATTAAAAAGTAATGTAAATGTTAATAAATTATTATAATCAAAAGGAACTCTAAAAAGGTAACGAAAATTTGAATCCCTGAAAAAATGATGAAATTGTATCTGAGGGAAGAACAAAGGCTTTGTTGCCACATTTTATAGCTAGTAACTATAAACACAGCTCACTTAAAAAAAATTGTTTTATTTTCCAAGCAACGATCGGGATATTTCCATATTAATAGGATTTCCACATATTTTGAGCGAGGACGTGAAGTTTTCTATGCGTGGGACAATGTTTGCTCGTACTACAAGTTGCTGAAAGGCGAATAAGCTTACAAAGCGCAACTAAGTGAATAATTAACTTAAATTTATGTGAAAACTCCATTAGGAACATAATTTTTAGGCAAACTTTAATCATCGTTATGAAAATGTCGGCTGTAATAAATAACATAATGTTTTCATAGACGTTTTTATTTATTATTGAACAATTGTGGGTAAAGTAAAAAAAAACAATTTGAAAATTTATTTCGATATGTGATTTTACACAATCATTGTTGATAAAATGACTAATTACAGCACTTTAAAATTATTTTAAAATTCTGTATTTTGAAAAAAAAAACAATTTGTTCACAATTTAGCCATTTTCGAGAAAAAATCTCGAAAACCAACCTTCCCAAATGCACTTCGATAAGACGCTAGGCAAACTGCTAGTTGAGGTTGTGTTGTGGTTTGTACGTACAAGCATTCACCTTATTCAAACACCAAACTTAAACAACCACAACGGCCAACACGACACTAAGGATACCGACTAACGATTTACAGTTTTCGAAAATTGTTTCAGGCATATTTACACGTGTGGCTTCGGTTATTGCCATAAGGTGAAACGATGCAATATGCAAAATTGATTCCCTTTGGCATGCAACCAACTTTTTCCGGAAGCAGCAGTAAAATATATAAATTACGCCGCAATTTTACGACTTGCTTTCCGGTTACTCTGCTGGTGGCTCTCATTGTTAAATAGTAAAACCGAACGGGCCCTTTTAAACTTATTAAATATGCACCGGGAACCGTTCGGTTAATTGCTACAACAAAGTTGTAAAATGCATGTTTACCGCCGTATAACGTGCCGTAAACCACGGTAAACAAAGTTGAATATTGCAGTAATCCGGTACGGTTACGGGTACTAAGTCTATACAATCCGGGAGTGTTCGAGCGAATATCACAAATAAACAAACATAAGTTTGACCATTGCCCCAAACTTTGCCTCCGTAGTTTGCTTAATTTCAGAACATTATGAATTTTCAAAATATCAAACTGGAATTGGAAATAAATGCAGACACTTTCATGTTTTGAAAAGCAGCACGCATACAGTGAAAATGTAAACGATTCTATGAAAAGCTCTGAATGAACACATTAAATTAAAAGCTGTTTACTCAACAATCCATAATAATTAGTCCAATTTTTTTATTTCCACCCACCAACGTCTCTAAAAGTGAACTGGAAATGTAAATATGTAGTATTGAAGTAATTAAAAGGGTTGAAAAAACCGAATGAAAACAACTGTTGGGAAATTTGGAATGAAAATAAATCACAAGAAAATGGAAAAACAAATAGTAGTTCAGAAAGTATCAACACAAATTACATTTCAGAAACGTCAATTGTAATTCAGAAAGTGTAAATTGTAATACAGTATTTTATAAGAAAATGTAAACAATTTCAGTTGGTAAATTGCAAGTTTTGCTTTCTGAATTACAATATTGAAATTCATGCAGAAATTGCATCTTTAACAAGAAATTTATTTTCGCTGTATTTATTTCCTTTTTTGATCGGCGTCAACGATATCCGCTGTAATCATATTGCAATACGACAATCAATGGTAATTAAACTTCCAATCTCCACGAATTTGTCATCGAAGTTAATTGCATTACTGTTTTATTTAATTCAGAGTCGAAGTCATAAAAATTTCGTATACATGCAAACGAATTACAACCTAAACGATAACAAAAATGGTTTTATTTAATATACAAGCAACAATTACCTAAAATTAATGAAAGTGATTTCCAAATATTGGGATAAAAGAAAAAATTTCAATTCTTTGTTATTTTACAGTGCGCGTTTTTATGACAATATATCAAAACCGATGTTGAAAGTCGAAGACGACATAAATTTCCAATAACTGATTTCGTTTTTGCAAAAACTTCAACGCAAAACGTTTGTTCGGAAATCACGAAAAAAATTTGTTTTAAATTGCAAATTACATCAAAGCGATATTTTTTCCCTATTCATAATAGCGACAACGTTTTACACAGTAAAACAACCGCAACAACATATTATTAAACTGAAAAGAGCAGAAGGGGAACGATTGTTTAACAGAGAAGACATGGAAGAAATAAAAATAGATGGAGAAGAGGTGGAGAGTAGAGAAGAATTGAAAAAGAAGATTAAAGGATTCAAGGGTTTTGAAGAAAATGCAAAAAGAAGACTGTAGCAAAATGGGCAGAAGAAAGAAGAAAACTACATGAAGAAAGAATGAAAGAGTACTGGAAGAGAAGAAAGAAGAAGTAGGCTATTAACGAAGATGAAAGTTTGTAAATACAGGTCGAAGACGAGTATTTTGCAAACATGTGACTTCATAATAGCCATTATGTGCGAGACAAATACGACGTTTTATCTTCGATCAATCGTTCTTATTTTATTAAAATTCTTAAAACTTTAAAACGCTCGTTGGGTATTCAAGCAACAAAAAAAATGTATCCACGTGACAATTAGTTTATCTGCAGCCAACATTGGTGCAATATATAAATCAACCTGTATAAAACAATGAAATTGAAGCATTGAAGATGCGCGCATTTAGCGATGAAAGACCTGTGCAAATAATTCTTGTAATTTGCCTAATCATTGGTTAGAAAAGATAGGGTAATTACCGAACGAAAGTCGACACGCTAATAAAAATAGAGTATAGCGTGATATTTTCAATTTTAATAGTCATTTCCCTTGTTAGCACTAAGCACTTCGTATTAAAATGCATTTATGCAGGAAACTGAATCGATAAGGATGCCAAATTGCACTCCCGTTTTTTTATTGCATTAAATACAATATTTCCAGTCACAAATAATATTTGCGACTCGAGCAAATACTAACGCGACATGACACGCGTATTTGAATGGAACTGACACGCATCCCACTCTATCAACATTAAAAAAGCTTCGCCGCTTAAAGGCAGAAAATGTAGGAAGCAGACTGTACTTTTCACTTGCTTAGATTTGAGATAATTATTTTGAAGTATCACCGTTTTTAAGTGTATTAATCCATCGTGATGGGCTTCACACCGAGTGCGACACGCCAAAAAGCGATTCCTCATTCCGTTTTTTTGTTCAGCCAATATGCACATCGCAAGTGGCAGTCGACTCGTGTAATGAAGACTCGAAACTTTCACAACCAAAGTTATGTTAACGAATTCGAAATGTTAATGGGGGCTGATATAGGAAAAGAAATTCAATGAAATGAGAGATAATTTCAAGTGACAACGCCGGACCTTGAGCCCGGAATTTGAATAATGAATGAAGCAGCTATTTTTATCCGGAATATGGGCAGAAAATACAGTAAACCCTCTATTTTCGGCCACCTCTGAATAACGGTCGCCTCTAAAAACGGCCACTTTTCCGATTCCCAGAACCAATTCACCGGAAATCACCCGCAAATGACACTCTCAATAGCGGCACCTCCATATAACGGTCACTGAATGAAAATTTTTCTTGGTCACAAAATATTTTGTGGGGATGTTTATTGCGGGTGGCGGCTTATTTGGAAAGTAAAGGAGCGACATGTTTATGGATGACAGAACAGCCGGCAAACTCTTTTTGTATTGTAGCTTCAATATTTATTACAGCTAATTCCGAAAATTGTGCCTTTATATTTATGTATATACATACCTACCGGAAGTTTCATAGTTTTGAGTCAGTTTACGTTTCGCCGTGCTTGTGTAATCATGCCACCAAAAAGAAAACGTTCGTCGCTTAAAGACAAAATTGAAATTATTACAGAAAGTGAAAAATTCAGTACCAGTGCTAGAAAGTTGGCAGAAAAGTTTGGAGTTGGAAGGACACAAATTAACGATATTTTAAAAAATAAGTCCGACTAAAAGAAGATTTTTGAAGAAAATTCCAATCCAGAGCAGAAGAGAAAATTTCCCAAAACCGAAGGATTTGCTATTGACCAAGTAGTTTACAATTGGTTCTGTAAAGCGAGAGATAGAAACATCCCCATATCTGGACCTTTACTAAAAGAAAAAGCATTGGAAGCAGTCAAAAATTTAAACATTTCAAATTTTAACGCTTCAAATGGATGGCTTGAAAAATTTTGTCAAAGACATGAAATAAGCTTTAGAATAGTTTGCGGTGAGTCAGCTGATGTCGATCTGATCAGTATTGAAGCCTGGAAAACAAAGCTACAAAATGTAATCTTGAAGGACTACTTACCAAGAGATGTGTACAATGCAGATGAAACTGGACTATTTTACCTTTCGACGTTTGCTTTCAAGGAAGATAGATGTACTGGTAAAAAAAACCCGAAACACAGATTGACAATTTTATTCTGCGCAAATATGGAAGGTGACAAGGAAGATCCGTTAGTCATCGGAAAAAGTAAAAACCCTCGGTGCTTTAAAGGGTCGCACATCCACAAACTTCCTTTAGAATGGGAATCTAATAAAAAAGCCTGGATGACAACAGAGATTATGACTTCGTGGCTAAAGAAATTTGAAGAAAAGATGAGAAAGCAAAACAGAAAAGTCCTCTTATTTGTGGATAACGCCACGTCCCATCCCAAAGTGGCATTAGAACATGTAAAAATAATCTTTCTACCCCCAAACACCATCTCACATTGTCAGCCATTAGATGAAGGGATCATCCATAGCTTTAAGGTAGCTTGCAGAAAAATTTTGATTAAGAGGCTTCTAACATTCACAAACAATAAAAATTCTTTCCAAGAAGCACAAAAAAGCATCAATTTGACCAGCGCTTTAGTTTGGATATTAGCAGCCTGGAAAAGAGTTTCTCGAGCAACTATTTCAAACTGTTTTGCAAAAGCCGGATTTTTAGAAAGTGTTGAGCAAGAAGATGATTTCGATGAAGAAGATGAAATTCCGCTGGCCCAGCTTGTTCCAGTTTTAAAGAATATGCCCGGCGCAAGTCTGGAAAATTATGCGTCTATTGATTGCAATGTATTGACCGAAAATCCTGTAGAGTAGGCATCCAAGAAATAATCACTGAATTAATTCATGATGAAGGCAATAATTCAAATAGTGAAAGTGATGTGGAAGAATCTGAAATTTATACGTCAAATATCAAGGATATGGCTGAAGTGTGTGAAAAACTACGAAATTTACAAAAATTTCTATTTTCTACTGACAAAAGTGAAGAAGCTGTAGAAATTATTAACATTTTAACAAAATGTGAATCTCAGGTTTTTCAAACAAAAATTAAGAACGTAAAACAAACTTCTATTCATCAATATTTTAAGAGAATGTAACTTCATTATGTAATTTCGCAGTCAATGATTATATGTAATATTTTACCCTAATAAAGAAACCATAAAAAAATTCAACATGTTTTATTTAGATATATTCATCACTCTCAATAACGGTCATTTTTACAATAAATTTTTGTGGTCGCTATTGAGAGGTTTTACTGTATTATCTTTAATTTAGGGAAAAATGACTTTGATTAAAGCGTCCAAATAAAATGCGCCGAAACGAATTTCGGGAGCAAAGTGGGATATAATAAACATTGAAACTATTAAGGGCGAGTTAGCATCTAAACCCCGAAAGAATTGGCTCCGAGAAGCCAATTACGGTGATTTAGAATTCGGCAAAGTATAAATAACAGCAAAAGTGGCAGAGCCTTAAAGAAGGCTTTTTTAGGAAACGTTGCATCACAAACCGGAGAAAGGGGAGAAAACGTTGCCATTTTCCAGTGCAAACACAATTAGAAAAAAATACCATTTATTTGCAGAGTTATCGGAAGCTCTTAAAACATTTTTTCTGATTCCAAACTTTTCAATTAAGCAACCCACCTGAATTTAAAAACTGGGAACTTTATCAAACTTTCAGCTCACGTTTTTGGGCGGATCTGATCACAATTAATTAGCTTCGGCCCTGCAGGCCAACCAAAGGTAGATTTAATCATACAAACACTGATTTATCAAATCGCAGAGGCGACAAACACTGTTGTAAGCCGACCAGCCGTAACGAAGAAAGACAGCCGACATAATGCCGTCCTTTTTGCATGTGGACAAACATCCCCTCGGGCTGAATTTCCACCACAAGCTTATGCGACCTTTTCATTACTCTTCACTAATTAAAATTAATCAGATACTTAAATGTACAATTTTTGCAGGAATTTAATAATTCATCGTTGAATGGAACTCGGAAGGGCTTTCAGGTGGTGAAAAGTGTTACGTTGCAGTGAATGGTGGAAAATCAACCCGTTCATTGAGTTAGAGGCCTGAGGTCTTAATTGGCATTAGTATCATTGCGGATTAGTACCCCATGGGGCTGCGCTGACCCGGAGGCCCCCTTTGAGATCTGTCAGTATTAATAGAAGCCCTTGTCTCATCTCTGCTGTTTGCAACATTGATTTAATATCAGTAAATGGATCGGATTTGATATCTGATATTACTATGGATGATATATTAACGCACTTAGTTCCTGCTTTTGACACTGCTAATTCAATAAGAAAAACTCGACGATTGATAAGTCAAACATTTGATTGTCCGCTATCGATTACGACTTGCAAACATTAATTACAGTCATTAATTCGCTGATCGATTTACTGATTACCATGAAATAAACATTAACAAAACGGTGAATATCGGGGCCATGTCGTTTTTAACTAGCTTGTCACGTACGGATGCAAAATATTTGCATTGTCGATTTTATTCGCATAAATAACTGACTGCATTATTTGCCTTTTTACTCTGTACGAAATGCATGGAAATGAGTAGGAAATTACGGGACGTTGAAATTACCTTGAGAGACTGAAACGGCATTAGTAAGTATTCCATTATGTTAAGTAAATTGGTTCTGAAATTAACTTTTTTGCGACACTCGTTGATGCACAATTCCGGAAACGTTCTTATTTAGTTACATTTCAATTAATAAGTTTAATTGGGTTTAAATTTCTTAATTAATAATCTAGACATTTTCTGTCTGTCTATGAAGTTTACGAAACGCTGAAAGCATGCAAGCAAGTTTGCAACTTTTTTGAAAAATAACAACCAACAACAAAATTAAGGTAATTAAATACCAGTTACACCTTTTTGTATTTTAGAAGGTATTAGTTGTGATTCAGAAAGTGTGAATTGTAATTTCGATTAGTCAGTTTTATTACAGAAGATCAATTGTAATTCAGGAGGCATCAACTGCAATTCTGATTAGTCACTTTTTTTTTAAAACATCAATTTTAGTTCAGAAAGCATCAATTCTAATTGAGAAGGCATCAATTGTAATTCTGATTAGTCAATTGTATTTCAAAAACATCAATTGTAATTTAGAAATCATCAATTATAATTCTGATTAGTCAGCTATTTCAGAAAACATCAATTGTTAATCAGAAGACATCAATTGTAAGTCTGATTAGTCACTTGTATTTCAAAAACATCAATTGTAATTTAGAAATCATCAATTATAATTCTGATTAGTCAGCTATTTCAGAAAACATCAATTGTTAATCAGAAGACATCAATTGTAAGTCTGATTAGTCACTTGTATTTCAAAAACATCAATTGTAATTTAGAAATCATCAATTATAATTCTGATTAGTCAGCTATTTCAGAAAACATCAATTGTTAATCAGAAGACATCAATTGTAAGTCTGATTAGTCACTTGTATTTCAAAAACATCAATTGTAATTTAGAAATCATCAATTATAATTCTGATTAGTCAGCTATTTCAGAAAACATCAGTTGCTAATCAGAAGACATCAATTGTAATTCTGATTAGTCAATTGTTTTAGAAAACGTCAATTGTAATTCAGAAGGCTTCAATTGTAATTCTCATTAGTCAATTGTTTTTGAAGATAATCAATAAATTGTAGTTCAGAAAGTATCAACACAAATTGCATTTCAGAAACGTCATTGTAATTCAGAAAGTGTAAATTGTAATTCAGTATTTTATAACAAAATGTAAACAATTTCACTTTGCTTTCTGAATTACAATATTGAAATTCATGCAGAAATTGTATCTTTAACAAGAAATTTATTTTCACTGTATTTATTTCCTTTTTTGATCGGCGTCAACGATAGCCGCTGTATTCATATTGTAATACGACAATCAATGGTAATGAAACTTCCAATCTCGACGAATTTGCCATCGAAGTTAATTGCAGTACTTCTTTATTTAATTCAGAGTCGAAGTTATAAAAATTTCGTTTACATGCAAACGAATTACAACCTAAACGACAACAAAAATGGTTTTATTTAATATAAAACCTTGACAAGCAACAATTACCTAAAATTAATTAAACTGATTATACTTTTACAAATATTGGGATAAAAGAAAAAATTTCAATTCTTCGTTATTTTGCAGTGCGCGTTTTTATGACAATATATCAAAACCGATATTGAAAGTCGAAGACGACATAAATTTCCAATAACTGATTTCGTTTTTGCAAAAACTTCAACGCAAAACGTTTGTTTGGAAATCACGAAAAAAATTTGTTTTAAATTGCAAACTACACCAAAGCGATATTTTTTCCCTATTCATAATAGTGACAACGTTTTACACAGTAAAACAACCGCAACAACATATTATTAAACTGAGAAGAGCAAAAGGGCAACGATTGTTTAACAGAAAAGACATGGAAGAAATAAAAATAGGTGGAGAAGAGGTGGAGAGTAGGGAAGAATTCAAAAAGAAGATTAGAGGATTCAAGGGTTTTGAAGGAAAGCCAAAAAAGAAGACTGTAACAAAATGGGCAGAAAAAAGAAGAAAACTGCATGAAGAAAGAATATAAGAGTACTGGAAGAGACGAAAGAAAAAGTAGGCCATTAACGAAGATGAAAGTTTGTAAATACAGTTCGAAGACGAGTATTTTGCAAAGATATGACTTCATAATAGCCATTATGTGCGAGACCAATACGACGTTTTATCTTCGATCAATCGTTCTTATTTTATTAAAATTCTTAAAACTTTAAAACGCTCGTTGGATATGCAATTAGTTTATCTGTAGCCAACATTAGTGCAATATATAAATCAACCTGTATAAAACAATGAAATTGAAGCATTGAAGATGCGCGCATTTTACGATGAAAGACTTCCAATCTCCACGCATTTGCCATCGAAGTTAATAGCATTACTGTTTTATTTAATTCAGAGTCGAAGTCATAAAAATTTCGTTTACATGCAAACGAATTACAACCTAAACGACAACAAAAATGGTTTTATTTAATATAAAATCTTGACAAGCAACAATTACCTAAAATGAATGAAACTGATAACTGTACTTTTCCAAATATTGGTATAAAAGAAAAAATTTCAATTCTATGTTATTTTACAGTGCGCGTTTTTATGACAATATATCAAAACCGATGTTGAAAGTCGAAGACGACATAAATTTCCAATAACTGATTTCGTTTTGCGAAAAAAATTCGTTTTAAATTGCAAACTACACCAAAGCAATATTTTTCCTATTCATAATAGTGACAACGTTTTACACAATTTTTCTCTATTTCAGGATTATTTTTCAGCAATACAGTTTTGCTCGAAATAAATCCTCATTCATTTATTGGCACAACTTGCGAATTGCGTTCAATAAAATCGCAAAATCGTCCCCAATTGCCTCAATCCGCTTTATATGTTAATTTGCCTGAAAGTTTCCACTTTTCTAACGCTAATGTCTTTTTTGCAGACAACCGTTTCGTCTGCGACTGCCGACTCGCCTGGATGCACAGTCTCCGCAACGAAACGAAAAACGAGAGGATCCGCAACGCTCTCGACGAGATCACGTGTTACCTGGAGTCGGCCAAGCGGTCGCCGCCGGTGACGGCGGCCCCGAGCAAGGCCAGGCCCCAGACCCCCGACAGCACCTTCAGCGGCGAGAATCCCAGCGATTACCAGGTCGAGTACGACACCGAAGACGACGGTTACGTCTACGACCAGCGCGCCATGAACAACTACGCGACCGTCTCGCAATCGCAGGATCCGTCCATACGACACTTGTTCCAAATCCCTTTGAGCGAATTACCATGTCCGGAAGAACTGAAAGATCCGACGGAAACGCCGGGAACGTTTATTAATACTCCGTCATTCGCCGAGATAAATTCTAGCAACGCTTCTCCACTTTCCGCTGTATTAATTCTAATCTTGATTTGTCTATCTGTATTGAAGTTGACGTAAATTGTAAGATAGAGTTTATTTAAGGGTTACTTTCGAATCGGAAACAATTTTTTTAATACTCATTTTTACTTGCGCTTACCAATTAAGTATTTATTGTGCAGTACGATTAATTTTAGGACACAGTTGACGATTTTTGAACTATTTGTGTTGATGTACATAAATAGATGTTTTAATTAATGTGTACCATGGCTGTTATTTGCTAACTGTATCACGATCCCTTTTAGTTTCGATCCAGAAAAATGTTTGTCACAGCATTAAGGTGGGTTTGGTAGGTCTAGAAGTGAGGTTAGAATTATTGAATTTTCAATCCAAGTTAATTTAAAATGTACCGATACTTTTCATAATTTATTATGTTATATTAAAATATTTTCAAGCGATTTTGCTCATTACCAAAATTTCTTAAGTATGTCTCCTCATTCGGTATTAAGTAGGCTACAGTGTAACACTGAGTAATTGTTTCTTAAAGTTGTAATATTTAAATTAACTTGGATTGAAAATTCAATAATTCTAACCTCACTTCTGGACCTACCAAACCCACCTTAATGATTGAAACTTGTAAAAACACAAAGTATCTATAGTAACATAGCTGTATTTTTAAATATTCTCTAACCCTAAGATTTATTGATAAGATGCACTTTATAAATCTTTCTTTATTTTTGTACCGTTTGAGTTGGTTTTCGAGTCACGCGTTTTGCAAAAATATTCTACTTGTAATGTTAAGAACGATTCATGTGATGTATTATTATTAATAACTGATTTACCACCAAATGCACAAAGTTTTTGATCACACACTCTACTATCCCCATTCATATAATCATTCAATTACTAGGATTGTAATTAATACTTTGTGGCCCACACTTTGATGGTACCTCATTGGATGTACAGATTTTTTGTTCTTGAAATCGGAGATAGGTGAAATTATTGTTGTAATCTTTCATCAAAATTTGAGTTTCAAAGTAATCCATTCATACAGTGTGTCCGCAGGTGTGACAAGAAGGAAAAAAAAATATTTTCAAAATTTTGTTACTATCTCTACCAAGCTTTTCCTAAGTTTTGAAACAACTTTTTTGCAACAATAAAAAATAAGGCTGCTTTGCTTAAGTTCAATTTCTTGTTTTGTATTTTTTAGAACACCCTGTACATTTTAAAAAAACTTTGACAATTGTCTATGACTATCTAAGACAAGCAAAACTTTCTATAAAGAATAACTTTTTGAAGTAAAGTTGAAACTAAACATTTTCTTCCCTCTTGTCAACCCATTCGTGGTCACACTGTATTAAGTGGGATCTATTATTATTGAAGTTAATGTGGAAAAAATCTAAATTAATATCTTATAGTACTTACTCAACTAATCATTCACATATTTTTTTTCCGAAATCGGGCAGTAAATAACTGAGTTACAGCGTGGAACGTTTTTTAGGAATTACCCTGTATAAATCAAACTGCATTATGGATAGTAAGTATAGGCAACACATATTGCATTCCCAAGACCACTTTCGTTAAAACATTAGTAACCTTAACCGAATATTGTTTAGATTGATCTGGACGCAAAATGTGTTGTCCATTCTGAAACAATGAGGCAAATTTGCAAAAATTTTAAGAAGGTAGGAAATGTAAGCTCGTTACGTCGACACCCGGATTATTATCGCGTCAGTCAACCGTGCCGCATTTTCGCGATCCGTGTAGCACATTGATGATGACGTGTTCACTTACCGGAACCCGAACGTTACAATGAAAATAATGTTTATTGAATCGATGCTGCACTAAACATCGCTTCTTATCTGGCGCGGCGATTAAGCTCTGAAGCGATCAGAACAGAAAATCTATATTTTCCTGGGTGCACGTTTTCTTCACTGTGTGGTGGTTTTACTTCGCCAGGGTTCCGTAATTTTCATAATTTAGAATTTCCCCGAGACTACACACGCATTTAGAATTCTTGCAGCAAAATATTCAATGATCGGTTGTTTTTCATGATTCACGGCGTTTTATCAGATATTTTAAGGTTTCCTTATGACTTATTTGTAGATTTTTATGTCTGGAAAAACATTTATTTTGTGTATAACTGATTGTACACGTTTATGATATTTTATGTGTTTTATAATAAAATGAAAATATAATTTCCAAATTGGAATTAGATATTTTCATTGTATGCCATATAGTACTTAAAAACTTACGTGTTAAATAAATTTGTAAATTTTAAAAACAACTATGTTTACTGGTTTACAAGTATTTGCGGTATCGTTTAGCGCCGGAATGAAAACATAACGCGTAATCCACCTGCGAACGTTGGTAAGTAAAAATATAAATATTTTTCCGAACCAATTCTGTAAATAAACGCCAAATATTGTTTTGCAAACACTCAATTATTAACCGTTCCACAAAGCTAACAATCGGCCACTTTGTTATCGGGATTTTTGTTCCCGTTTCAATCAAAAACGCGATAAAACCCTCAAACGCACGGATGCAAAGGTTTAGTCTTCGAATGTTAAACTATCCAATCATTTATGTATGTTACAGTAAAAACGTAACATTTTGGAGAATGAATACACCTAATAAAAATTTACGTTCTTTACAAACCAACTGCACCATATGTACTGAATTCACACATTTACTGCAACATATGTATCATAAAATTTTGACGGTAATATTATAAGCATACAAGTTGAAGGTGTCAATTCAATTTATTGCAATCATTGGCCAAAATAAAATAATTTGCGTTAAATAGAATGCGAAAAGGAATTTTGTTATGTGGTCCACTTAATTCGTACTAATGTTTTAATTTTATTTATTTAATACAAAGATAGAAGTTCGGTGGATGAGCAACTGCTATAAATATATAAAAGGTAATACAATTTTGCATCAACTTTTAGCTGAAATGGATAAGAAATGAGCTGTGGGCCATATTCAGTCACTTGAAGATAAAGGTTTTATTCAACTTTAAAATTTTGAATGAAGAAATGAAATTTATAATTATATTTATAATCATCGCAGTGCCCAAGTTCTCTCAGTCTCATATCCCGAAAACCATTGGTTCCGCATAAATTTTGTATAGAACCTTTTTTGTGCAGATTTTGATAATAAACAAATTTTGTAATAACCAAGCTTCACGTAAAACCAATACTTCACTGATTTTCTAGACCTTCGACCTTCAACAATTTTTTTCTTTGGCAGTGTTTCTTATAGCGATACAAAGAAAATCCCAAAAAAAATCTTTACTTGAAATTTTTTAGAAGATTGGGTGTTTTTTTGTACAAAATGACTGAACTATAAATAGAGCTCATTTATGTGCCTGAAAGTATAAAAATAAATCAAATGGCACATAAACTTTTCCTTACACACATCAATGTCTTCGATGCTTCAACTTAATGAATTAAAAGTAAGTCAAGTATAAGTTTTCGATTGAAGTTCAGTCTGGTTATAATATACATACTATTTAATCGTTTGAATTATTTGACAATATATAATAAAGATTGCTAATTTCGTTAATTTATTAACTAGAATAAAAATAGGACGATTTAGAGCAGAGCCACTTTGGAAAATTAGATATCCTCATATTATTTTGTAAAAGTGTGATGAATCTCACGGGCCGGAAAAATGTTCAAGGCGGGCCGCGGGTTGGCCACCCCTGACCTAGGCAAACCGACTCTTAAGATTCAACCCTTGTTGTAATCATTTGAAAACAAAAACTTTTACGTAAGCAAACTTTATGAAAATGTGAATTCTAACATAAGCCAAAAAAAAAGAAAAGAAAAAAATTGACATGAGCATAATTATGTGCACTGCAATTTGCATGGTTTTACCTAGGAAAACCGACTCTTAAGATTCAACCTTTGTTGTAATCATTTGAAAACAAAAAGTTTTACCTAAGCAAACTTTATAAAAATGTGAATTCTAACATAAGCCAAAAAAAAAGAAAAGAAAAAAAAATGACCTGAGCATAAATATGTGCACTGCAATTTGCATGGTTTTACCTAGGAAAACCGACTCTTAAGATTCAACCCTTGTTGTAATCATTTCAAAACAAAAAATTTTACCTAAGCAAACTTTATGAAAATGTGAATTCTAACATAAGCCAAAAAAAAGAAAAGAAAAAAAAATGACCTGAGCATAAATATGTGCACTGCAATTTGCATGGTTTTACCTAGAAAAACCGACTCATAAGATTCAACCCTTGTTGTAATCATTTCAAAACAAAAAATTTTACCTAAGCAAACTTTATGAAAATGTGAATTCTAACATAAGCCAAAAAAAAGAAAAGAAATAAAATTGACCTGAGCATAAATATGTGCACTGCAATTTGCATGGTTTTACCTAGAAAAACCGACTCTTAAGATTCAACCCTTGTTGTAATCATTTGAAAACAAAAAATTTTACCCAAGCAAACTTTATGAAAATGTGAATTCTAACATAAGCCAAAAAAAAGAAAAGAAAAAAAAGTGACCTGAGCATAAATATGTGCACTGCAATTTGCATGGTTTTACCTAGGAAAACCGACTCTTAAGATTCAACCCTTGTTGTAATCATTTGAAAACAAAAACTTTTACGTAAGCAAACTTTATGAAAATGTGAATTCTAACATAAGCCAAAAAAAAAAGAAAAGAAAAAAAAATGACCTGAGCATAAATATGTGCACTGCAATTTGCATGGTTTTACCTAGAAAAACCGACTCTTAAGATTCAACCCTTGTTGTAATCATTTGAAAACAAAAAATTTTACCCAAGCAAACTTTATGAAAATGTGAATTCTAACATAAGCCAAAAAAACGAAAAGAAAAAAAATGACCTGAGCATAAATATGTGCACTGCAATTTGCATAGTTTTACCTAGGAAAACCGACTCTTAAGATTCAACCCTTGTTGTAATCATTTGAAAACAAAAAATTTTACCCAAGCAAACTTTATGAAAATGTGAATTCTAACATAAGCCAAAAAAAAAGAAAAGAAAAGAAAAATTGACCTGAGGATAAATATGTGCACTGCAATTTGCATGGTTTTACCTAGGAAACCGACTCTTAAGATTCAACCCTTGTTGTAATCATTTGAAAACAAAAAATTTTACCTAAGCAAACTTTATGAAAATGTGAATTCTAACATAAGCCAAAAAAAAGAAAAGAAAAAAAAATGACCTGAGCATAAATATGTGCACTGCAATTTGCATGGTTTTACCTAGAAAAACCGACTCTTAAGATTCAACCCTTGTTGTAATCATTTGAAAACAAAAAATTTTACCCAAGCAAACTTTATGAAAATGTGAATTCTAACATAAGCCAAAAAAAAAGAAAAGAAAAGAAAAAATGACCTGAGCATAAATATGTGCACTGCAATTTGCATGGTTTTACCTAGGAAAACCGACTCTTAAGATTCAACCCTTGTTGTAATCATTTGAAAACAAAAAATTTTACCCAAGCAAACTTTATGAAAATGTGAATTCTAACATAAGCCAAAAAAAAGAAAAGAAAAAAAAATGACCTGAGCATAAATATGTGCACTGCAATTTGCATGGTTTTACCTAGGAAAACCGACTCTTAAGATTCAACCCTTGTTGTAATCATTTGAAAACAAAAAATTTTACCCAAGCAAACTTTATGAAAATGTGAATTCTAACATAAGCCAAAAAAAAAGAAAAGAAAAGAAAAATTGACCTGAGGATAAATATGTGCACTGCAATTTGCATGGTTTTACCTAGGAAACCGACTCTTAAGATTCAACCCTTGTTGTAATCATTTGAAAACAAAAAATTTTACCTAAGCAAACTTTATGAAAATGTGAATTCTAACATAAGCCAAAAAAAAGAAACGAAAAAAAAACAATTGACCTGTGCACTGCACTTTGCATGGTTTTACCTAGGAAAACCGACTCTTAAGATTCAACCCTTGTTGTAATCATTTCAAAACAAGAAAATGGAAAATTTCACACAACACGCACAACACAAAATTCGATAAATAAAAAAATAACAGAAAACATTTTTCCCCAAATCCGAACAGGTGAATTTTTGAAAAATGTTGAGCAATTTAATAAAAACCTTGATGAAAACCGACTGTTGCATAAAATTCGGCAAATTATTTGCCAAAGTTGTGCCCGCCTTTGCCGCTTTCTTTGGACTCACCAACCGACGTCGCCACGCGATGAACTTCAAAACAACTTTATCTCCTTTTACTGTGCATTGTAAAAATTTGAAAAGGACGTGGGTCGAAATTCGCCCCCATAAATATATTATTACGCTTAAACAAATTTGACTCATTACGGAACCGCATGAATATATTTATGAAGCGAAAAGTTTTTTGTCCCAAGTCGAGTTTTTTTGATAATTTAACAAGGCCCTGACCGTTACATCGAAATATCGTTTTATCATTACTTTTATTTATACAGCCGGGGCCGAGTTTTATTAGACTTATTTCCTTTGTAACCATCAACTCAACTACAACATCCTGTTTTAATTGTGCCTGTTCTGGTTTGGGGGCCAGGCCGACGTCCCAGCTTGTGTAATTAAAAACGCCTTTAAACCAAACTAATCCAAAGTGTATTAAAATTTGTTTACGAAACAATTTTATTGCCATCTTCGGAAATGTGATATTTTTAAATTTTCATAACGCGAATAATGTTACCCAACGGGGAATAGTTTTTATATTGCAGCCATAAAAAATGTTACTCGTGTTCAGCCGCAAGGCCACCGTTCATAAATTATTTTTCGCAGTTGTGTGTTTATATTGGGATTTAGCTAATTACAAATAAATATTTGACTTTGGATAATCAGCTCATTATTTTACGACCTAAAAAACTATTTTGGTTCTCACAAAACTTCGTTCAATGAAAGTTACATTCGGAAGTTTCTTTCATCGTGGGAGAGCCCTAAGTATTTTATGAGTGGATGGAAAAAAATTGCAAAAAAATTATCGTCAATAATTCGTAAATCACTAAACCAATTCCGGGCGCTTTTATCGCCGATTGTGTGTTGATTTTGGGAATCCCGTATCGCAGATATCGTTTACCCGGTGCGCCAATATTTCAATGTGTTGCAATCTGCAATAGGTTAGGTGTGTGCGTTTTAAAAAGCGGTTAGAACTGTTGATAAAGAATAAATTGCGAGTATTTTTTTCTTGGATTGAAAACAATTATTTTCGAGAGTAATGTGAATCGGACTATTAATTATTATCTTTATTATTAAATAATCGGAAAGAATTTGAAACTTATTTTAAAACATATTTGTCGCATTATCTCAAAAATGAGGATTTTATTGCTCGAGGAAAGTGATCTTTAATACTGGAGCAACTTAATTGATTCTTGTTCCATCGTTTCCGGCAGAAAAAGTTATCCTAGTAAGGAAAAAAGAAAGAAAAGTAAAAAAACAAAAAGAGAGAGAGAGAACAAAGCCAAACCAAGGAAAACACTTTTTTTCTTTCTTGCTTAGAGAGTCATATAAACATGAAAACTTATGTATTTTTTTGCGAGAAACACGATGGTGCAATTAAAAATCGATTTGCTCTAAGATTGACAGAGATAGGAAACTATAAATCGAGAAAATAGCCGTAGCTCCGTTAATACTGGAGCAACTCAATTGATTCTTGTTCCATCGTTTCCGGCAGAAAAAGTTATCCTAGTAAGGAAAAAAGAAAGAAAAGTAAAAAAACAAAAAGAGAGAGAGAGAACAAAGCCAAACCAAGGAAAACACTTTTTTTCTTTCTTGCTTAGAGAGTCATATAAACATGAAAACTTATGTATTTTTTTGCGAGAAACACGATGGTGCAATTAAAAATCGATTTGCTCTAAGATTGACAGAGATAGGAAACTATAAATCGAGAAAATGGCCGTAGCTCCGTTAAAACTAAAATAAAATAAATTGTTCAATAGAGGATTTAATTGCTTAATGTTTAATTGATCATTGCTCAACATAATACCAAACAAATTTTTTTATTGTGCAGTTATTTTAAGTGTAAACTTGATTTCGATAAGGATCTTATTTATTGTCGATAAGTGCACAATGGTTTCATATTGCTGATGGTGTGCTGATTTGATAAGCGAAAGTTAAAAAAATTCTGGATAAAAATAGCTTATTTCTATACAGGTTGATTTAGATTCAATGTGCACTTTATTAGTCTTTTATGTAAATGAAATACTTTTTTCAGTTTTACACATGTCGAAAATAAATGAATGAAAAAATCTTAATAAACTAATGCGATTCAATTAAATATCTGGCAAGCAATTTAATTTTTTAATGCTAAAAAAAGTAAGTAGGGTAGAGACACTGCTTTTAGCCACTTTAAGCAAATTTATAATTGAAAAAAATCAACAAATGACTGAGAATAGTTGTAAACCACCTGAACTAAATTCCTATATTTTTTAGTTATGCTACAGTTTTAAGCTGTAATGGTGTAAACCTTGGTAATTTAATTATTTTGGCGATATGTGCAATTTTTTTGACACTTGTTTGACACTACTTAAAAAATGAATTTAATGAGGAACAATTAATTTAATAACTAACGAAACTTATATCGAAATTAAACCTTGTTTATTAACAAAATCACAAAGCACTGCATCACTTCTAAGCGTCAAATAAAATAATTGTTAAGAGAAACAGACACAGATGCGTGGAGCGAAAAAATGTGGCTGAAAATGGTGTCTCTACCCTATTTAATTTAATAGTGTTCGTTTCTTAAGGCTATAAAATTAGAATTAAATATTCAAGTGACGGCATCATTAGTGAAAATGTTGCCTCCTCAATTAAATTATCATAAAAAATGCCCTACTGCTGTGGAGTATCTCGTTAACTTCTTTAACCTGTCTGATGTTTGCAAATTGATCATTTTTCTAGTTTCCTCATGCAATAAAAATTCGCCGCAATTGCTTGTAAGAAAAACTAGTCAGATATACTTTTATGAACTTCAGTAAAACAACTCAAGTAATACATTATTATAATATTATTATTTAAATTAGTTTGTCAGGCTTTTCTTTAACAAAAAAAAAACGTTTTATTCATTTCGCCTGTCGAAATAAGTATATTTGTTCTTCTACTATAAACGCATGAATTGTTTTCACAAATTCGAATTAACATTATTGATCTAACAAGAGGCGGTTTCAAATTAGATATACTCAGCGACATGGAAATTGCAACTTGTCAACTTCGATGTCATCCAACCCTTAAGCCCAAAAATTGACACAAAAACATTATCATTTCTAAATGGAATTTCTAATAAAATTCGCTTCCACCCCAAAGAAACATTTTTTATATTCTTTATCACCTTGTTTAACGTTGTTTTAACTCAACTAAATACAATAGAACGGTAATTACTTAACGCTGGATTTCGGCAACAGGAGGGAGCCAAATCCGATATATTAAATTCTCGGGATTTAATGCCCACGGTACATTAATTCGAGTAAATTAATGTGGATGATAAGAAATAAAGTCGGAAACAGGTCAATCTTTTATCACGGTTCACATTGTATCACTTCTGTTACATAAATATTAAAAGCGATTTAGCAGCACTTTAACAATTAACATATCGCGAATCCAATTCGAACACAATTTGGTGTGTTAAAAATAAAATTAGAAAAGGTGAAATAAATTCACCGGTTTGAACTTAAAAAATATAAAAATGCAAGTGCAAAATTTATTATGTAAATGTTGGTTAAGTGAAATTTATCGCAGATTATCTGCATGACGATACGGTTACACCACCGATCCTTAATATGTATTGCCATTAAACGCTAAAAACGCCCTTGAAACATATTTAGATCCAACAACCAAATTACACAGATACTATACCTGATAAGCGGACCACCTACTTCTCTTTTGATGTTCGTAACTTTGATCCGTGTATTCCTTAGTAGCGTAAGATCCTCGTTCCTGAAACAATCGGCACGACACTGGTCGACATGAAGACGTCCGGCAAAAAGGATATTTTCATCGCGTTAAGTTTAGAGTGTTTGATGCTGGTGCTCTTCATCATCTTCACCAGATACGACGAGGAGGGATACCACCACATGTCCGTTTACCCCAGTAAGTAGGAATTTATTTCCGGCCGGCAATAAATAATGCTAAATTATTCTGAATAAATTTTTCCGCCGAAGTTAAAATCTGTTCCAATTCGGAAAGTTGAAATTGCGACCGCGAAACCGATACCGGCATAAATAACCGAAAAGTCGTGCGGACATGTTTTTTGACCTTTCCTGGACAATTCGATTGCAATGAAAAATTAACTTGTTTGTGCATCGCCGTCAATAATTTTTTTCGTTGTGACTTTAAAAACGTTGTTTGGTTAGGAGTTTGCAGAATTACGTTGGAACCGCAGGATAATAAATAAACAAATTACGCCAAGTAACGCGCAAACAGCGCGCGATAAATTTGTTTCGCGATGACTAAAGTAAATATATTATTACGTTAATGAGCCGGCTGCATGAAGAGAAAGGTTTAAAATTTCCCTAATGAATTTTCGTCACTTATCTGAGGAAACCTGTTGGCCACTCGGGAAAAATTTCGCTGGAAACGATAAATTCCCTAATTAACAACAAAATGCGATTGAATTTCAAACGTAAAAATCGTTTGGTTTGTTTAAAAGCAGTGTCGCGTTTCACTCGAGGAATTATATAATCCGAGCCGGTTACTATTTATTAAATTTCCTTATTACGAGGAAGAAAAAATTGGAGCTAATGAAAAGGGGCTTCAAGAACAATTCATTCAATAAAAAATAATTAACAACTTGATAAATATTAAACGTACGCATCATACGACTAGTCATAAATGTACAAATTATAAAATTCAACAACAATTTCATGTGGAAATTAATTATTAAACACCGTAATAAAATCAACAAGAAAATAAACGTAAAAATTCCTTTTCATCACTAATGTGACCAATAAATAGCCCATTAGTGATGGTAAGTTTAAGTTTGGTGCCTAGGCACACTATTAAGGGGGTATTCTAGTCTAGAGGCATGAATTTGAGGTGTTTTTTTGCGTACTATAAATAAAAAACAAAAAATAATTTTACTATCCATTTTTTAACAAGATATTTATTCATGTTTTAACAATACATAAAAAATAAAAAAAAGTGAAAAAATTGAAAACTCAAAATGTTATAAGCTGTTGAAGTGGAAAAAAATGGCGCGCCAAGTCTGTCACGATTGCAGCCCTCCAAATGATGTGAAACAAAAAAATACAAAAGATTATTTATCTAGATAAATGCTGCTATCGTACTAACTAAAAAAAACTGAAAAAAAATTGTTTCGCTAAATTGCGGATGTCCGAAAAAATAATAATTTTTTTTACTGTTTTTTGACTTTTCTGAATTTTTTTAAAATAGTAAAAAAAAAATTTGTTATAAATCATAGTTAGTACGATAGAGACATATATAGAGAAGACTAACACCAAATTACAAGTAAATCGGTTAAGTAGAACTTGAGAAATCATGACAAACTTTTTGAAAAAAGTAGTTTCGAGAAAAACGCGTTTAAAGTTTCGGGTAAAATTACGCCCAGTGTTGTTCCGGCCCAGCCGGTTTGGATATCGTGTCACTAAAATAGCTATATCTCCGGAAATAATTAAAATTTTGACAAATCCTTTTAAAGACATATTCTTGAAAGGTTAAGCTTTGAAAATATGAGAAGAAAAAAAAATGATTTTTTCAAATTTCTACACTAGAATACCCCCTTAATATGTTGATCTCTCAAAGTAAAAACTACCTGAAAGTAATTGCAGGCCGGACCTGGTTGCATGCAGCCTACAATAAGAAAATTTGGTAAAAAAATTGGAAAAGTCGTCTGTCCAAAAATGGACGTGAAATCGGTATTAGAACAAGTGTATTGTTAGTTCAAAACGAAATAATCAATAAAAAATTTTACTGTTTTGAAACTGTAGAAACGTCAGTCCAACTACCTACATTAAGAAAAAATATTTTTGGGCATTTAATTAAAAAAAAGCAATCAACTTTATAAAAATCCTGAACCACTGATAATTTAAGTACAATGGAAATACGTAGCTACAAAGTTTGGCTACTGTCATCAAATATTTAAATTAAAATTATTCTTATCGCCGCCATCAGCAAGCAGCATTTTTCTCGTTCTCTTTCAACCTGAAATTAAACACATCTGCTGAAATTAAAATTAATTTCGAAATAATTTCACCATTTGCGAGTAACTTTTGGATTAACAAATTAACTTTTATTATTTTTAATTTATCAGTTTGCAGTCAATAAAAGTCTCCATATTAAATTTTCGCACGACCTTTACACTTGAAACTTGATACAGATAATGCAGGTCGATATCTAAAACAAAACAAAAATTTAATTAATTATATAAATTCTATAAATAAAAATCGTCGTCACGTTTGCGTTGTAATCTTCAATTAATTTGGGAAGTACAGCCATTAAGTACTTACAATACTTCAAGTATTTAATTTTAAGTAATTCTCAATGTACACAAATTTTTGTTCAGCAATACAGGAAATATTCGAACAATATTTCCGTTACCTCTGGGACCAACGGACGAAGAGCCGGTAAACTTGCAAGTTTTCTTGTTTTCCGAGATAAAAGTATTGACTTGAAATTCGACTCCACTTACAAGACAGGATTTTCCCCACGCAGAAACAGAAATTATCTAAAGTTTTATTTTAGTTTAATCTGCCCTTAAAACTTGCAACAACTTGCGGTTAATTCAGGGACGCTTTTTTTAGCTGAAAAAGGCAATTACGCAAATGAATCCGCAAAATTCTCGCTGCATTGGCTCAGGGTTTTTACAATAAAGGGCTATTTCGGGAACAGAAAAATATGACTGAATGAGCAAAAGTCATTTGAAATTTAAATGCCCTTATCAGCGGATCGAAATGCGGCTGACCTTTTAACCGCAATTCCATATGCTGTTGTGCGGAAAAGACTGGCGAAACACCCTCAGTAATCTCTTTTCGGTCCAGTTGATAGGTGCAACGTTTATCTAAAAAATGCAGAGTACGGTGAAAAAGTATTTTTTGAATTTGCGCTTCGACTACCACCGGCGTTCGAATTTCGCGAACAGCTCCTCGCCGGAGGTGCAAAACATCGAACGGTGCAGTTTGGTTCTCATTTTGATGTTCACCCAGTGCACGTTGCTAATCATCGCCATGGCCTTTGTGAAATACACGCCTGATGCCGACGCCAACGAGATTCGCAATACCATCTATCCAGTCTTTGGAGGATTTGACCCAGATTCAAACACTGTCACAAAATACTACACATGTCAGTACCGCTTTGTTGTCGGTTTGATTAATTTCGCAATAGAGTGATACAAGAAAATACCACTATGATATTTCATCTTTTTTGGAAAGTAATGAATTTTTTGTCGCGCGCGATCAGCAATCAATCTTGGATTTTATTACTTTTCGCCGAACGAAAATCAAAACATTGACCAACGCAAAAATCAATTTCACTTGAAATTGTAATTTCTAATATCAAACAATTCGTTTATTCGTTTTTTTATGTATTCGTTTAACCGAAAAATATTTTACATTGATTTTTCGTCCAATTTACAGGGTGAATTAAGTTTTACCGCCCCGGCCATAATACCTATTAAAGATTGAGGGGAAAGTATGCAATTTACATGTTACATCAGTTGAAGTTTACACTTTCGATTAGTGCTACAAGTTTTCCAAATCATTTTTATTTGAAGCCAAAAAAGTAAAACAAAGAATTTCGGGTAAAATTTCCATGTTTGGTTTTTTATTTCAAAATTTGTCAAATTATTCGTAGCATTGTTAATTGCAATTTGATTCGTTAAAAAATTATTACCTTTTGAGTAAAACCAAATTTAACATAAAGCACGAAAAATACTTTTATTATGACTTTCCAACAATGGATAATACGGTCTACCACGTAACAATACCTGATGATCGACCCATAAAACTGAAAGGAACGGCGTTTTAGTTGTTGCCAGACCCGTATTCTGGAATTTGTGAGAAAAATAAAATAAGTTTTTAATAGGTAAATATTAAGTTTATTTTATAAAAGATGCTCAAAGTGATGCCCCATTACCCATAAATTAAAAGCATTTCAAGCTTCTCCTCGACTGAGTATTGAAATGGCATGATTACACCTGAACTTAACACAAATGTTCACTATTCCACAAAACAAACTTTTAATTTTCACTTTTTACCAACGATGTTTAAGCGTTGGAAGATTGGTTGCGAATGTGAATGTCTCTTTATTCACAAAGTGACCTAGGATTATGAGCAGGGTTTTTAAATTTTGGGTAAATTAAGCAATTTATTTTATGGGAAGGTTCAATAACCGATAGGTATATTGACTTTGCAGACGGCAAAATTAAAACACAAAATTGTAGACAGATATACTAACGAAAATTAGAAGCTGGTAAACGATTTTCTTATCAAGTTTAAAATCTAATATTGCAAAAATTATTTTTTATTATGATTATAATTACCGTGTAGCTGTTAGTTACGATGTTGTGAACTTTTAAAGAAATAGCGAAGACCCTTATTCCGGTCCTGTAAAATGTAACGTTGCACTTTTTAACTTAAGTTTATGACTGTCATAAATAATCAGTCAAGTACCCAAAACCAATACCATTGTTAGGTGAATTGGTCAGTTTATGTCGTAAATCATTTAAAAAAATACCCTCTAATACGGAAATGGCTTTATTTAATGAACGCAAATTAGTAAAATTATTTCAATTACATTAAATTGTGTGAACATATTTTACTGTTCGTACATAAAAAAAACTAATAAATTGAGCAATTAGTAATTGAAAGAAAGCCAAAATTTTACCTGATTAAAAAAAAAAATTTTTTCTTGGTTTCTATGTACCTTAATAATATAAAATGACTCATGCAATTTATGAGAATTGACAAATTATTTTAAAGGCCTATTTTGCCACGGGCGGTAAAACTTAACTCACCCTGTACATTTGTCACCGGAAATACAACTTCCACAGGAAAGTGCAATATTAACTTCTAATGAAAGCATATTTACTGTCCGGATAAATTTCAAAGTTATAATTAAAGCAAAAGTTTACAAAATGTTTTAAACAACTTTTTCAGTCAACACTGCAAAAATGGTAACATCTATAAAAAATTGTGACGCAACACCGAATCGCAGGACTGTTTTATTATTATTTCTGTAATAAAAGCTGCCAATAATAGCTATTTTGACTAAACAGTGGCATTAAAAATTAATGTATTAATGAATCGACACCTGTTTATAAGAAACTGTAACCTAATAAGCGTAAAAATGATTTCCAGTGCGATTGAAAGTGCGCATGAATTATTCAGATAACGGCTACATTTTTAAATAAAAATACGAGCATGTTCTGTGAGGTTAAACTGCTTATACACAAGCCCGATATCGATTTCGACACAGTTTTACATGACATTACATAAAGCAAATTTTTTACGCCGAAAAATATTCAAAGGAATTTCGGCCACTTTTGTGCACACAAGGAGATAACAAGTGTAATCAGTTCTCTGCTTTTACCGATTGAAGATTTTTTATCTGAACAAATGTTTGCAAATTATCGACCTGTCAGTTTGAAAATTACAAATCTCAATGACTAAATCACTGCAGCAAATTGGAAGTGAGATATGACAAGGATGGCGTAATTCGATAGAAATGTGACAACGTTGTATAACAGAGAGCAATTTAGTTGAAAGATTAAATTTCAAATCAATAAACCAAACAAAATCGTTCGAAATTACAAAATTTTATAAGCGGCAATTATACCATTAGATCAGAAGGCCAGAAGGCTATAAAATAGTTTTTCTTTTATTTATGTTGGCAGTAACAGTTACATCGACATTTTATATCTTACATTTCTTCGCTTTTCTAACTTGAAACCATATCGAAAGTAACTTTCAGACAGGCCAATTTAATTCCAAAATATCATTGAATTTTGTTTTATAACTAAATTTAAGATCAGTCCGATTGCAGATTTTTTTATCTTATTAGCAGACAAATGTAAATGTTTGCAAAATATCAACCTGAAATGAGTAAATCACTGCAGTCACAAATTGTACATGAGACATGACAAGGATTGAATAATTCGATAGAAATGTGATAATGTTGTTTAACAAAGAGACATACACCGCAGTCACAATTAATAGTTTATTTGAATTGAGTAAATTGGAAATAAAGCTTGAACTGCAAATGTAAATCAATAAAAATAAGCTGCAATGATACCATTCGATCAAAAATCTTTATCCTTTAAACTAGTTTTTTTTTAAAATTTATGTTGGTAGTAACAGTTCACATCTGACAGTTCTGTCACACTTGGATTGGTTATAATATTAAGTAATACCAACATAATTTTTAAAACAATTAATTTTATAGTCTTCTAAAGCATAAAAATATTCGATCGCACTGTATGAAGAGCATAAATAAACTGACTGAAACGATTTCCGCCGCAAATGGGATTTTAAAATTATTGGGATAATAATCCGACTGCAATAAATATCAATTTTTTTCCCTCTAATTTTCCTCATGTTTTTAATATTTCTGGCAATGTAAAACTCCCTCAAACGTTTCTTTTATTTTTTCGTGGCAAATCATTTTCGTCCGATGTGTTCTTCGTGATGCGTGCCACACATCCACTTCCAATTTTCTCATTTCAAAGAAACGTTATTACACCGGCCTTATAACACACGCAAAATTAAGCGTCGGCTTGTAATTACCGAATTAAATGCTTCCCGTTCACGCTCTTCGTTACAAACGTTTTATTTTTAGTGTTCCAAGATGTCCACGTCATGATATTCATCGGGTTCGGTTTCCTGATGACATTCCTGCGACGTTATGGATTTAGTGCGGTCGGTTTTAATTTCCTGCTGGCCTCCCTGATGGTCCAATGGGCCATCCTGTGTCTTGGGTTTTACGAACTCGACGCCGATTCCAAAATACCTTTGAGCATCGTCAGGTAAAGAAATTAAATTAAATGGACTCGTTTTAATGAATTGTTTCAGTCTTCTGAAAGCTGATATTGCTGCTGCGGCTGTTCTCATCTCCATGGGGGCGGTTTTGGGGCAGACTTCTTACATCCAACTTTTGGTCATGGGTTTCATCGAAATTGCAGTTTTCAGCGGTAATAACTATTTGGGCGTCGAAATATTCAAGGTAATCGGACACTTTTTTGGCGTATCAACGTCAGTCTAGACATAATTCGGACACTATTGTAAACTCGATGCTCAGTTAATTTCCCGCTCCTCTTTTACTGATGCTGTTATCTGAAAAGTATTTTCCCACAATCGCTGCAGAAATAATTAACAAACCCTTTGTTTCTGCAATTTTTGTATTGTATTGCAAATTAAATTAATTAATAGGAGAACATGCTTTCGTTAACATATTTCCGTGTCAACAAATAAATCTTGTGTCAATTGCTAATTGATGCTAACAATCTTCATGAGAAAAGTCAACTAAGTTAAAGAATTGGCGATTTTTTCCTCAAACACAAACAGGCAAAATAAAAATCAATTAGAAATTTTTAAATCATTAAACAAATTCAGTTTGCTAATATTTGAAGATGCACAGTATAAATATAAATATTGATAACAACTTACGTTACAAATTCGTGCAGTTTACAAAGCAAATCAATAACCAATCCCAACGATGGTAACAGGAGTTATTTGATAGCATAATAAAATTATATAAAAATTATTTTTTTATTAGCTTTTTAAAAAAACTGCAGGAACATATAACAGGCATTCAAGAGATTTTCATAATTTTATAAAAATAATTCCAAAATATCATTTTTACTTGAAATTAATTTATGTTATAGTATTATATATTTGGGTAAACTGTATGTTCAGTATTGGTTCATTTTGTAAATTAAATTTCTGCAATCAAACTGTTTATTATTAGTGTAATTGGATGCATCATATCACAACGATGATTAATTCATTTCATAAACGACAAACATCTATCAATCTTATAAATAAATTTTGTTGCACAATTTGCAATCAGTTTTGCAAAATATATTTACTTTATCTTTAAAAAATAAAATAAAATTTGGATGACACGTTTTTTGATAGTCGCTAACAGTACAAGAAACCTTTTTACGTATTACTGATTTCATACAAAGATGGCGCATTCACAAATCTAAAAATTTGAAACTAAAAAATTCGGATTAATTTACGAAATTGTTGAAAATAAGTTGAGTGAAAGTTGTAGATATTAACAGGCCCTGCAATATTTATTCTTATAGTTTTTTCGTACCTTCAACCCTTGTTAAGTTATAATTAATTTAATATTTTGGTGGTTCTTCTAGTCGTTTGTCGAGACCTCACTGACACTGTAATTTTGTCGGAATGTAAAACACACTTCTGGAAAGTGAATTCCAAACATTCTTAAAAAATTATTTGAAATTATGGCAGATTCTTGAAGTTACCAACTTTCATATTGGTTGATCTCAAAAGCAAGGTTAAGTTTAAAAATTCCTAATTAATAAAGTGGTAAGAATTGTAACTTGCAATTTTGTTAGGATATAAACGATAGTTGTGAAAAGTGATAGTCATAAAATGAAAACCTTAAAAATTATTTAAATTTATGGCAGATTTTTGAAGTTACAAATTTTCATATTGGTTGATCTCAAAAGCAAGGTTAAGTTTAAAAATTTCCAATTAATAAACTGGTAATAATTTTAACTTGCAATTTTGTCAGATTGTAAATGATAGTTGTGAAAAGTGATAGTCAAAAAATGAAAGCTTTAAAAAATTATTTAAATTTATGGCAGATTTTTGAAGTTACCAATTTTCATATTGGTTGATCTCAAAAGCAAGGTTAAGTTTAAAAATTCCTAATTAATAAACGGGTAAGAATTTTAACTTTCAATTTTGTCAGGATGTAAACGATAGTTATGAAAAGTGATAGTCATAAAATGAAAGCCTTAAAAAATTAATTAAATTTATGGCAGATTTTTGAAGTTGAAAATTTTCATATTGGTTGATCTCAAAAGCAAGGTTAAGTTTAAAAATTCCTAATTAATTAAGTGGTAAGAATTTTAACTTGCAATTTTGTCAAGATGTAAACGATATTTGTGAAAAGTGATAGTCATAAAATGAAAGCCTTAAAAAATTATTTAAATTTATCGCAGATTTTTGAAGTTGCAAATTTTCATATTGGTTGATCTCAAAAGCAAGGTTAAGTTTAAAAATTCCTAATTAATAAACGGGTAAGAATTTTAACTTTCAATTTTGTCAGGATGTAAACGATAGTTATGAAAAGTGATAGTCATAAAATGAAAGCCTTAAAAAATTAATTAAATTTATGGCAGATTTTTGAAGTTGAAAATTTTCATATTGGTTGATCTCAAAAGCAAGGTTAAGTTTAAAAATTCCTAATTAATTAAGTGGTAAGAATTTTAACTTGCAATTTTGTCAAGATGTAAACGATATTTGTGAAAAGTGATAGTCATAAAATGAAAGCCTTAAAAAATTATTTAAATTTATCGCAGATTTTTGAAGTTGCAAATTTTCATATTGGTTGATCTCAAAAGCAAGGTTAAGTTTAAAAATTCCTAATTAATAAACGGGTAAGAATTTTAACTTTCAATTTTGTCAGGATGTAAACGATAGTTATGAAAAGTGATAGTCATAAAATGAAAGCCTTAAAAAATTAATTAAATTTATGGCAGATTTTTGAAGTTGAAAATTTTCATATTGGTTGATCTCAAAAGCAAGGTTAAGTTTAAAAATTCCTAATTAATTAAGTGGTAAGAATTTTAACTTGCAATTTTGTCAAGATGTAAACGATATTTGTGAAAAGTGATAGTCATAAAATGAAAGCCTTAAAAAATTATTTAAATTTATCGCAGATTTTTGAAGTTGCAAATTTTCATATTGGTTGATCTCAAAAGCAAGGTTAAGTTTAAAAATTCCTAATTAATAAACGGGTAAGAATTTTAACTTTCAATTTTGTCAGGATGTAAACGATAGTTGTGAAAAGTGATAGTCAAAAAATGAAAGCCTTAAAAAATTATTTAAATTTATGACAGATTTTTGAAGTTGCAAATTTTCATATTGGTTGATCTCAAACGTAAGGTTAAGTTTAAAAATTCCAAATTAATAAACGGGTAAGAATTTTAACTTTCAATTTTGTCAGGATGTAAACGATAGTTATGAAAAGTGATAGTCATAAAATGAAAGCCTTAAAAAATTATTTAAATTTATCGCAGATTTTTGAAGTTGCAAATTTTCATAATGGTTGATCTCAAAAGCAAGGTTAAGTTTAAAAATTCCTAATTAATAAACTGGTAAGAATTTTAACTTGCAATTTTGTCAAGATGTAAACGATAGTTGTGAACAGTGATACCTATAAAATGAAAGCCTTAAAAAATGATTTAAATTCATGGCAGATTTTTGAAGTTACCAATTTTCATATTGGTTGATCTCAAAAGCAAGATTAAGTTTAAAAATTCCTCATTAATAAACTGGTAATAATTTTAACTTGCAATTTTGTCAGGTTGTAAATGATAGTTGTGAAAAGTGATAGTCAAAAAATGAAAGCCTTAAAAAATTATTTAAATTTATGACAGATTTTTGAAGTTGCAAATTTTCATATTGGTTGATCTCAAAAACAAGGTTAAGTTTGGTAATTTGTTTATTTTCCGAATCAATTAATAGCTGAAGTGGTAAACGTTGTGCAGCTCTTTCAGCTGTTTCGAAAGTCATGAAACCCAATTATTGGCGTTCATCGAAATCTTAATTAACTCTTCGCTTAATTTTATTGAAAAGTTTGCGCCATTAAGAACTTTTCTATAAGTCTTCATAAAACTCGAAGTAATATTTCTCGACAAAGGAAGAAATATCTAATTTTGTGTATAATACAGGTCTCCGATGCCGGTGCTTCGATGTTTGTGCACGCTTTCGGTGCTTACTTTGGTCTTGCTGTCAGTTACGTGCTCGGCAGAAAGAAAAGCGGATCAGAAAGTTCGCTGGAAGAATCAAGTTATACGTCGGATTTGTTCGCCATGATTGGTAAGAGCTTTTGAAATATTAAAATTCAATGTTTATGCCGCGCGCGGCCATTCAACAAACGGAACTGACGCTATTACACTGAAAAAAATGCCATCTTAGAATGGCCTAAGAATCCGCTTCTAACATTTAGCACGCTAATTCTTGTCCACGACCTAGTCCGAGGTATTGTTTGCGGCCAGCTATGGAACGTTTTTTAGAATTCAATTGGATGGAATGCTGTTTATTGCTTTATGGCCGATATTTTTTTTCTCGAAGGGGCGTTTAAAGTTTTACTGACAATAGATGAATTTGACAAGTAGAATAAACATTCTTGAAATCGAGCATGACCCACCTTAAAGGGGCACAATACACAAAAAATAAGTTCGTTTAATTTAAAAGTACGTTTAATTCTAAGAAAAATGGTATATGTATTTTGTTTCTACTCAGGTTATTTAATGAGTTATAACAAATTTAAAATCGGCGCGTGACGTCACTGGGCCGAGCTGTGCGTAGCGCCTTATCTTATACATGCAAAAATTGCTCGCTTCACACGATCATTTACCTACCTTTAAACAATGTTTTCGAAATGTTGTTACTAGTATTTAGACTGTTTTTTGTACTGAAGACGATAGTACAACCAAAATTTTAATATAGTGTCTAATTTTTTTAAAAATATATTAAATGCGATGACACGGCGCGGTCATTCGTACCATTTTTATGTGCTTTTAAAGGTTATTTCTACCGCCCAGACAGAGCTCATAAAGCAATTATTTTCAAGACGCCTGACCATCGTGGAGTTTTGAATGTTTTGATTGTTTGTGTCGCAATAGTATTCTAGTAGAAAATACGATATCAGTTAGTCCGTATCAGTCAAATTGGTTGGTTGCACTTATAAATTTAATTTTTAATTATGACAAGTTTATTTTTTTTCTCATTTCTTCTACTCGTGGTTTTGGAACCGGTGCAATACGATTTGGTACTTCAACACTATGCCCTTGCATTACAGGTGAATTAATTTGGTCAATATTTTTATGGGTGCAAAATTGCTCTACTTTTTCCACGATTTCATTTTTACAATTATTAGTAGATTTTGAGTATTTATTTTTTAAAACCCAACTTCCTGCAGCTTTCGAAAAATGTGACCCAATTCATATGTTTTTTTTTGAGCCAATAGGTTAATATGTACTGCTGCTACAGCACTTTTTTTTAAACAAGGTTCTTTTGAATGTGGTAGAAATTTTTTTGTTAGAACAAACGATTAGTCTAAATCACTTTCTAAAAAATGTTTATTGCAAATTCTTGCATTTTGTCCTGGTTGAAATGATTGCCTTTTACAAAATTCTGACCAAAATGCAAATCGTTTCGGCGATTTTTCTCTATTAGGAAAACGATGTCCCGTTGGTTCACTGCATCCAAAAACTGGTCGGCGATGTTCTTGTGGCTACTGTTGCAAATAACTCTGAGTTATTCTGCATTTCCGACTTTAAATCGCAATCAACTTTTACTGATAATAATGAGGGTTCACTGCAGGGTGCAACAAACCTCGTTGCTTTTATGGACGGATCACTTATAGTATTGTAAAAGGCACAGTCATAAACTTAGAATATCTTTAGTCGAACTTTACGCACAATTAGATAAAATAGGAACGGAACGCACAGTCGGGGCGCTGTTCTTATTTAATATTTAAAAAAAAAACTAAACACCGTATTGAAATTCTGATTCTTTTATCGTCTTTGGCACAACCATTCACACAGTCTCATATAAATTAAGCATTAAAAATATCACTTTTAGGTAGATGGATCGTTGTGCGAAGGGAGTAACTTTTGCACGTGAGAGATACGGAGCTCGGCCCGGTGACGTCACAAGCAATTCTAAATGTCTTAATATCTTCTAAAACATTTTTTTTTTACATTTGAGTTTTACCAAATAGTTTTTAATAGTTCTGACTACAATAATTTAACATTAAATAATAATTTTAAAAAAAAATTTTTTTGTGTAATGTGCTTCTTTAAATTTGACAACAAGAATGAACATTCTTAAAATCAACAATGACCAATTCTTGGGCCAAAATGAAGAACGCGCAATTTTAAATTTAAGCCCGAATTTGCTTGCCTATAAGAATTTTTTTTCTGAGTGTACATTTGCATTTTTCTGAGATTTTTCTCGGTTTAGGTACGGTCTTTTTGTGGATGTTCTGGCCGAGCTTCAACGCGGCCGAAGTCGAGGGGGACGACCAGCAGAGAGCGGTTCTGAACACTTATTTGTCCTTGACTTCCTGTTGCGTCACGGCCTTTGCCGTTTCCGCTGCTTTCACGCCCGGGCATAAATTCGACATGGTTCATATACAAAATTCCACGCTGGCTGGCGGTGTCGCTGTAGGAACTGCGGCAAACATGATGCTGCAACCCTACGGCGCTTTGATTGTAGGCATCCTCGCCGGAGCTTTATCAGTTTTCGGATACGCCGTCTTGACGGTAACCCCGAGGCCGCCTCACATAATTTAGGGAATAATAAATTTATTTTTGGCGCAGCCTTGGATTAACAGGAGATTGCACATTCACGATACGTGCGGCGTTCACAACCTGCACGGCATGCCCGGAGTCCTGGCCGGATTGGTCGGGGCCTTGTTGGCCGGCATCGCCACCGAACAGCAGTACCACGGCGGATTGTACGAAATTTTCCCCGCACGCGCCCGCTCCACCATCCAAAGCTTCGAAGAGGTCTCGAATTTCACGACTGGGGACGGCCGAACCGCCGGAATGCAAGCTGGCTACCAACTCCTCGCCCTCGTTATCACGTTGGTTATTGCGGTCGTTTTCGGCCTCATCACAGGTAAAACTTTTCCCTTCCTAACAGACCTAAAAACAAAACTAATCCAGGACATATTTTGTCTCTAAACACTTTGAGTCCCCTGGGAGAACTGGTTGAGTGTAACGACGAGCCCTTCTGGAAGGTTCCGGTTGACTCTAACACTAAACACTTGGACATAAAACCTGCCCCAATTTTTTTCATGCGGCCGTATCACGATTCCAACAACCGCATTACGGTAAAGCATGTAAATTTTTTATGGTATATCTTTTATGAGTAGTACTTTTGCATCACATGCACCTGGGCACCGATGAAATTTACATCCGTAGATCTAGATACACGGTTTTAAACGTTTATTATTGCTTTTTCTGCGGCACATATGTTTGAGAAAGCTCCATGTTTTATTTCCGCTTGAAACCTTGAACATAAACTTTTCATTCCTTATGTGTTTATTATCAAAAGATCAAATCAAGTCATTAACGATTAAGTGCAACTTATAGAACAACATGACTGCTTATTAAATTTGTACTAACATAATTAAACCTCAGAACAGGTCTTGGAAGAAGTAGAAGTAAAACTAATGTTTGCCTTAAGGGAAATCTTCCATTTTACTCCCCATTGGAACGATGGATATGCGTATTCTTTTTTTGTTTAGTTGAAATAAAAGTAAAAATAAAATTGAGTAGTCTATATGAACAGAACAATTTTCTTTTTTAACTGACAAGACCTAGCAAAGCCATTAGGCCAAGCAATAAAGCATTTTTTCATGCCATAAATACTACTCGAAAACCGACTGTGCGATTACATAAAGGACAGTTAGTAGATCAATTTGGCATAATTTTAGACTCGAGGACCATAATTTTTAATTTGTTATGAACAATTTAGAAGAAAAAAATCGTTTTTTTTTTAGTTCTTTGCTTGTAAAATGGAAACTAATTAATCAATCTTAATTTAGTCAATAGACGAATTGTAGAGAATTAAATTACGAAGAGAACGAGATGTCGAATGTTCCGATCGAATACTTAGAACCGGAGAAAACCCGGAAAACCCGGAAATTTCAGTGTTTTCTTAAAAAATTCACAATTCCGACATTTTTTAATTTTAAGAACTGAAACTTTGGAAACAGATAGCTATTTATATGTATTTTATGTATGCAAAATCCCGTTTCTGTCGGACTAACGGTTATTGCACAATCACCATTTCAATTTTTTTCTGCGATATTTTCCCGGAGGGCTGCTTGCTCCTGTAGTTGTCCGATTTAAATTTTAAAAACAGAATTGGAAACTAGACGTACACAGCAACAAAACGATCATTTTAGATTTTCCATAAAATGCAGCGAAATAGCTGAAAAACGGTCGTGAGTATGTATAGCATTCTAACATAAGAAAATAGAACTTCTCTACCATTTCCTAATGCCAGTTAAATTTTCGGGCATAATCGCGCAGCTGAAAACGAAAATGAAAACATAAAAATAAAATTGAGTAGTATATGAACAGGACAATTTTCTTTTTTAACTGATAAGACCTAGCAAAGACATGTATAGCATTCTAACATAAGAAAATATAGCTTCTCTACCCTTTTCTTATGCCAATTAAATAAAAAATAAAAATAAAATTGAGTAGTATATGAAACATTTTTCACAATATTTTATTTAATTTTTCTGTCAAGTTTCATCCTTGACTGAAGAATTTTAGAATAGGCTTTTGGGGGAATTTTGTACACTTTTTTGATGTTTAAAAGAACTCGTTTTTTACCAAGCAGAAATTTATTAAGTCTGGAAAGGCGCACGGTAGTGTTCCAACAAATTTTGTTTTATTTATTTAAGGCCACGTAGTACACAGTAGATTACTATATTTATATTTATGGTGGGTCCTGAGCTTTATAAAATAATAACGACTTTTATGAATCCGGACATAATTTTTTACTTTCCTTGCACATAAAAAATACATCCCGATATTTATGGTTACAGTCCAAACAAAATATAACATAATCGGTTTTCGGAAATTTCTTATCTTTATTGTCCGACGTACAATAAGTTATTAAATTTGCAAATTTTGATAAATAAATAATGTAACCTTCTTCGTTTTAATACTTGGCGCAATAACCATAAAATTCGCCGATAAACGGGTCGTCAAACAAAGTTAAGAATGTCACAGTTCAATTTTCAAAAAGATTTCCCGTTTAAAATGAGATCGGTGTAAACAATGGAAACGGATTAAAATTAATACCTCCCCGAAATGAAAAACAATTAAATGCGGAATTATTTTTAATGCGCGGTCTTAAGTTAATCAAATAGTACGGTAGCTTTACGATTTGATGCTAATACGCACAGAAGCCTCTAAAATCGTAAAACATTATCATCGTTTTTCACTCACTTGCGTACTTTCTTTAATTGGGGATTTGGAAGTTAAATAAATAAAATTCGGGTCAATGTTTTTCTGCGGGAAAGATATTAGTTGGGTCGGCTAAAGTAGATCAATTTCTCAAGTCGTAAGCGGGGACCATTTGTGGAGTAATGGATGCATTGAGTAAACTGAGCCACTCACTACAAATCCTCGGGGAGGAAAATACACACCGGACGAAAAGGAAAGGTATTTGTTTTGCCATGAGTTTAAAAAATTGCACAAATTAAATGATTAATTTTTGTTGTGTTAATTTTGCGGTAATCGGTGTTTCTAATTGAGCATACTTTCAGGGTTTATTATAACAAGTCCGGTCACTAAAGTGGTGTCATCTCAAAACCATTACAACGATGCACTCTCATGGCATCTACCGGACGAAGAGCACTCGAAAAGGGGATCGATAACAACGTGCACGTTGGGCCACACCAACTGTAGTTCAGCACCTTCATCACAGAACGACGCTTAAATGGCGATTAGAAGTGTGAATTTGTGTGTTTACTTTTAATTTTCCTGTTACGAATATTATTTCCTGTAGTGATAGTTCGAGCAAAAATTGTTTCTTTTCTTACAATTTTTTCTATTTACAATATAAGTTTTCTCTTCGTTTATACCAGAAAAATAACATTGTTGTAAAAACGTTTAGAAATAATTTTTTTGTTATAATTAATAATATCCTGGCCGAAAGAAGCTCTTGGTCGGATTTAAACAATCATTTTTCAACTTTCATAAGAAGCTTCAATTCAATCAATTAAAACCTCTTTCACTGTTCCCATTTGTAAGCAAAATGATCAAGATCGCCAGGTTCTTCCTAATGATTTTGGTTATTTGAAAGCCTAATTAATACTATGAAGTTCCGTAAATAATTCAGGAGCAAAATTATGAGATCGAATTTACAAGAATTGTGTGTATTTAATTTTGATGTAGTTTATTGAATGTCACAACTGTTTTGAAATTAAAAATATTTATTAAAATAATTTTTTCTATATTTTTTCCATTTAACTGAATTAAAATGAATAAGGGTAAAAATCAAAAAAGCGCCAAGCGCAACTTGTTGCTTCTTCAGTATTAATTTATGAAAAATTTAAATTGGAGGTGCCAAATATCGCCATTATCAGTTAAATTTATGTTTTTTGCAATTCTGTCAAATTGGCAATTATGTCACTTTGACATTTCAATTTAATAAACTTCAATACATCTAAAGGGAAAACTAGCTCCTGCAGTCCAGAAAGACAGACAACTTATGGTGAAGCGATCCTTGACCTCAAAAGTGTAAATTTTCTTGTAGAGATTTCATGGGGGGAAATTGGACAAATAGGCATAACAACTTATGATCTTCAGCAATCTCCTGAAGCAATCGGCGAGACTCCCCAGTCGACATGGCGACAGCCGGCGTAAAGGACATCGTCTTTGCGTTGCTTTTACAGGTTTTGATGTTGGCGCTATTCGTTGTTTTCGTCAGATATGATAAGGCCGGATTTACCCACATGTCCGTTTACCCCAGTAAGTAACAATTTATATTTTTCTGCAATTATTCTGTTTCCTTCTTAGTGTTCCAAGATGTCCACGTCATGGTATTCGTCGGATTCGGTTTCGTGATGACATTCATGCGTCGTTATGGATTCAGTGCGGTAGGTTTTAACTTTCTGTCCTCCGCTTTGATGATACAGTGGGCCATCCTGTGCCTTGGGTTTTTTGAGCTCGATAAAGATTACAAGATACCTTTGAGCATTGCTAGCCTGGTGAACGCTGACGTTGGAGCTGCGGCTGTTCTCGTTTCCATGGGAGTACTTTTGGGCCAGACTTCTTCTAGCCAACTTTTGCTCATGGGGTTCATTGAAATTCCTGTTTTCGCCGTTAATTGCTTTCTGACTAATGTGATATTCAAGGTAATCAAATTTTTTTGACGCATTAACGGTTCAATTGGAAAAATATAGGCCACTGATGCCGGTGCCTCGATGTTGATGCACGCTTTCGGCGCTTATTTTGGCCTTGGTGTTAGTGCCATTGTTGGAAGAAAGTACCGCGAAACAGAAAGTAATCTGGAAGGGTCAAGTCCCATATCGGATTTGTTCGCTATGATTGGTAAGAGTTTATGAAATATTTAATTTTATTTCTCAGCCCTGCCACACAGGTACCATCTTTTTGTGGATGTTCTGGCCGAGCATCAACGCGGCCGGAATCGAGGGCCCCAGCCAAAACATAGCAATACTGAACACTTATTTGTCCTTGGCTTCCTGCTGTGTCACTGCCTTTGCCATTTCCGCGGCTTTCACCCACGAGCAAAAATTCGTCATGGCACACATTCAAAATGCCACACTGGCTGGCGGTGTCGCCGTAGGAACTGCGGCAAACATGATGCTGCAACCCTTCGGCGCTTTGGTTGTGGGCATCCTCGCCGGAGCTTTATCAGTTTTCGGATACGCCGTCTTGACGGTAACTCCGAAGCCGGCTAAAATAAGTTCGTGAATAACAAATTGTTTATTAGCCTTGTATGAACAACAAACTGAAATTGCACGACACGTGCGGCGTCCACAACCTTCACGGCATGCCAGGCGTTTTGGGTGGACTCGTGGGGGCCTTAATGGCAGGCCTTGCAACCATGGGAGAGTACCAAGGCGATCTGTACTATATTTTTCCTGCACGTGCGCCTGTCTCTACTGATAGATATTCTTCCTATACCTTGTTTGGATACGGTCGAACGGCAGCAACACAAGCTGCATGTCAAATGATAGCCCTCGGGGTCACATTGGTGATTGGGATCCTCTTCGGCCTTATCACAGGTAAATGCTTAAATGATTTAGTGGTGTCTAATTTAAACGTACTTTCAGGATGTATTGTAGCGACTCCAATAACGCATGTGGTACCAGCTGAAGAACTTTATGACGATGCTGACTCATGGCATGTTCCCGATGGCGAAAGTTAGTTATTGGAAAACCGTTTGGAAATAAATTTATTGTGATAGTTGATATTATCCTTGACCGATTTTGGTCCTTTGGATAAGTTGTATTAATTAAGGATTTTATTAAAAATGTTTTTTTCTCCAGGCGCATTTTTAATACAATTTTTGGAAGATAAACTGGTTGTTTTTTGTAACTAAGAAAAAATTTTGTTCCACTACTACAGTGGGTAGATGAAAATGGAATTAATTTACTACCTTGACCTTCCAAAAGTCCGGATCGAAATCCAATTGAAAACATCTGGAGGAATATGGCAAAATAAAATATATTGTACGGATGTAGACCTAGAAATGCGGTGGAACTTTAGTACCGTAGTTTGGGTTAAATCAGAACATTTTCAAAATGTATTTGCTTATATTGCTGAGATAGAACTAGAAATTTATGTGAATATGTAATAAAAACTCGGTTCTGGACCCAAAGAACCAAAATCTGTCATCAATATATCCATTGTAAGGTCCGTATCGTTTTTTAAAATTTTTTATGCCTTGTTCTCATTTATCCGGCAATAGGGTGAATGGATTTTTTTTATTTTACTGACTTCCAGCCAAATGAGAACATAAAATAAGTTTCTAAAAAACTGTAAAAAGCATATACTCCAGGAAAATAAGGATTCCACTTCGGAATAAAAGAGAACAAGCTATATTTTTGCATAAACCTTTGTTTTGACGTTTTAAAGACTGGCTGAAAAGTCTCGTATAATCTTGTGTCCACGTCACAAGAAAATGAAGGTCAAAGATCACAAAAATCGTTTTTTCGCAATTATTTCATCATAAAAAATTATGTCATTTAGGATTACGTTATGTAAACTGCGAATCCAGGAGTATAGTTTGCTGTACAAAATTATTATTGAATATCTAATCAAAAGTGATTATGCATATTTTTCGTCTCTACGTTGAGAGATTTTTTAGATGGTGTAATTTTATATTTCTACACTGCTGCTCGGAATGTTCAATTTTTATTTTTAACAGCTTGCACTGCTTAATCAATTAGTTCAGGGGGGTAGTTTTTATGTGGTTTTCTCACAGAACGCTGATAGTTGCGCGGCATGGTCTTGTTCTCATTTACACCGTTTAATCTAAAAAAGTGCATTATTACCTTCTTTTGTCGATTTTATATGATATTTTTTTCCGTAAGATGTTAACAGTGCATTAAAGAATGAAAAAAAAAATAGAAAAATTTAGCAGTTGAAAATCTAGAAGTTTTTGAGTTCACATTCCACGAAATTTTTGACAAAGTGTGACAGTGTGAGATTATGTTATTAATTTGAATGGTCAACCTCAAAATCTTACATTTCACTAACAGATTGGCGCAAGATTCAAACTGATATCTAAGAAAATGTATTTTCTATGATTTTTTCAACTTTTTGTATATGGAAAACGCTTGGGAGAATCTTGTGGAGTAATATGACATGAGGACACTAATTAATTTATCTATGAGAAGACGGCTAGAGCTTGCGATAGCTGCTACTGGGGCTGCTGCTGCTGCTATAAGTTAATTATTACTTTATTTTTTCAAGTAAAATATAGAGAAATTCAAGAGCAAAATTATGAGATCGAATTTACAAGAATTGTGTGTATTTAATTTTGATGTAGTTTATTGAATGTCACAACTGTTTTGAAATTAAAAATCTTTATTAAAATAATTTTTTCTATATTTTTTCCATTTAACTGAATTAAAATGAATAAGGGTAAAAATCAAAAAAGCGCCAAGCGCAAATTGTTGCTTCTTCAGTATTAATTTATGAAAAATTTAAATTGGAGGTGCCAAATATCGCTTCGCGTTTAAATAGTTTTACATTTTCAGTTAAATTTATGTTTTTTGCAATTCTGTCAAATTGGCAATTCTGTCACTTTGACATTTCAAATTTACTAAACTTCAATAAATTTAAAGGGAAACTAGCTCCTGCAGTCCAGAAAGATAGACACTTATGGTGAAACGATCCTTGACCTCAAAAGTGTAAATTTTCTTGTAGAGATTTCATGGGGGGAAATTGGACAAATAGGCATAACAACTTATGATCTCTAGCAATTTCCTGAAGCAATCGGCGAGACTCCCCGATCGACATGGCGACACCCGGTGTAAAGGACATCGTCATTGCGTTGATTTTACAGGTTTTGATGTTGGCGCTATTCATTGTTTTCGTCAGATATGATGAGGCCGGATCTCACCACATGTCCGTTTACCCCAGTAAGTAGCAATTTATATTTTTCTGCAATTATTCTGTTTCCTTCTTAGTGTTCCAGGATGTCCACGTCATGATATTCGTCGGATTCGGTTTCCTGATGACATTCTTGCGTCGTTATGGGTTCAGTGCGGTAGGTTTTAACTTTCTGTCGTCCGCTCTGATGATACAGTGGGCCATCCTGTGCCTTGGATTTTCTGAGCTCGATAAAGATTACAAGATACCTTTGAGCATTGCTAGCCTGGTGAAAGCTGACGTTGCAGCTGCGACTGTCCTCATTTCCATGGGAGCACTTTTGGGCCAGACTTCTTCTAGCCAACTTTTGCTCATGGGGTTCATTGAAATTCCGGTTTTCGCCGTTAATTGCTTTCTGGCTAACGTGATATTCAAGGTAACCAAACTTTTTTGGCGCATTAACGTTTTAATTGACAAAATATAGGCCTCCGATGCTGGTGCCTCGATGTTGGTGCACGCTTACGGCGCTTATTTTGGCCTTGGTGTTAGTGCCATTGTTGGAAGAAAGTACCGCGAATCAGAAAGCAATCTGGAAGGGCCAAATCCCACATCAGATTTGTTCGCCATGATTGGTAAGAGTTTATGAAATATTGAATTTTATTTCTCAGCGTTGCCACACAGGTACCATCTTTTTGTGGATGTTCTGGCCGAGCTTCAACGCGGCCGAAATCGAGGGCCCCAGCCAAAACATAGCAATACTGAACACTTATTTGTCCTTGACTTCCTGCTGTGTCACCGCCTTTGCCATTTCCGCGGCTTTCACCCATGAGCAAAAATTCGACATGGAACACATACAAAATGCCACGCTGGCTGGCGGTGTCGCCGTAGGAACTGCGGCAAACATGATGTTGCAACCATTCGGCGCCTTGGTTGTGGGTATCCTCGCCGGAGCTTTATCAGTTTTTGGATACAGCGTCTTATCGGTAACTCCGAAGCCGGTTAAAATAAGTTCGTGAATAACAAATTGATTATTAGCCTTGTATGAACAACAAACTGAAATTGCACGACACGTGCGGCGTCCACAACCTTCACGGTATGCCAGGTGTTTTGGGCGGACTCGTGGGGGCCTTAATGGCAGGCCTTGCAACCATGGGAGAGTACCAAGGCGATCTGTACTATATTTTTCCTGCACGTGCGCCTTTCTCCACTGATAGATATTCTTCCTATACCTTGTTTGGATACGGTCGAACGGCAGCAACGCAAGTTGCATGTCAAATGATAGCCCTCGGGGTCACATTGGTGCTTGCGATCCTCTTCGGCCTTATCACAGGTAAATGATTAAAGATTTAATTGTGTCTAATTTAAACATACTTTCAGGATGTATTGTAGCGACTCCAATAACGCATGTGGTACCAGCTGAAGAGCTTTATGACGATGCTGTCTCATGGCATGTTCCCGATGGAGAAAGTTAATTATTGGAAAACTGTTCGGAAATAAATTCATTGTGATAGTTGATATTATACTTGACCGATTTTGGTCCTTTGGATAAGTTGTATTAATTAAGGATTTTATTAAAAATGTTTTTTTCTCCAGGCGCATTTTTAATAGCATTTTTGGAAGATAAATTGGTTGTTTTTTGTAACTAAGAAAAAAAATTTGTTCCATTACTACAGTGGTAGATGAAAATGAAATTAATTTCCTACCTTGACCTTCCAAAAGTCCGGATCTAAATCCAATTGAAAACATCTGGGGAAATATGGCAAAATAAAATATATTGTATGGATGTTAGACCTAGAAATGCGGTGAAACTTTAGTACCGTAGTTTGGGGTAAATCAGAACATTTTCAAAATGTATTTGCTTATATTGCTGAAATAGAACTAGAAATTTATGTGAATATGTAATAAAAACCTGGTTCTAGACCCAAAGAACCAAAATTTGTCATCAATATATCTATTGTAAAGTCCGTATCGTTTTTTTAATGCTTCGGAGAACCTTATGGAGTAATATGACATGAGGACACCAATTTTATTTATGAGAAGACAGCTAGAGCTTGTGATTGCTGCTACTGGGGCTGCAGCTGCTATAAGTTAATTATTACTTTGTTTTTTCAAGTAAAATGTAGATAAATTGTGGCTGAGATAGTACAATTAATTTTATCAAATTAGCTACGCAAGCAAAACATTAAAAAAAATGATTAAATTATATAAAGTAAGTTGGAAGAAAAACGAGGATAACGAAGAAATAAAAAATCTCGATTGCAAACCACTCATTACTTTGAATGATAAAGACGATTGGCCGAATTAATTATAATAGTGCCATCTGGTGGCCTTGACGCAAGAGAGATGGCGGACATGATGGATAAAAACGTGCACGCTTGATCAACGAGTTCTAGTTCAGCATTCTCATCGTTGAATGACGCTTGCGTTTCAATCGGCAGTGTGAATTCGCTTATCTGACATTTGCGGTTAATTAATTTCGTAAATCCTATTTGTGAAGCGATAGTTCGCCTAGTTTGAGAAAACAATGTAAGTGTTTCATTTTTCTTACCTTTATCTGCACTTTTTTATCGTCGATTCAGGTTATGTTGTGTTATCATTGATTATAAATGTCACGTGAGCTTTTGCGTCACTAACGTAGCGTAGGTTAGTGCACAATTATTCTCAGATAACCCACCGGCGCCGGTATTGAAATTGCGCAAATTTTTTCAAACGCCCCGAGCCAACGCCATCTTTATTTATTAAAATAAAGATGGCGTTGCCCGAGCCATTAACCTTCGGCCAATAAAAACGTCAGTTCTGCCAAAGTTTAACATTCTTCTTCCGCGACCTTCGTGACCTTACGATAACTTCCAGTTCTGCTAATCTGCTGCGAAATTTCGTAACTGGTTAAAATTTATGGCAGGAGTCGCAGCCGAATTAATGTTGTTGGTGTTGTACGTAATCCACCTGGAGGAAACGTTCAACCGCAGCATCCTGCAGCACAATAAGCGCCCTTATTTATCTTGTAATCATGAAGTAGCTACAACGTAACTGCGCCCGATTTATTACACCGGGTGGCCCATTGCAGCGGGAAGGTATTGCCCACCGAATCCGGCAAACGGCGGCCTAAGTGAATTAATAAGTTTTGGGACGTACAGCTGCTTCGCATTTGCGTCACAACACAGTCTAGACTCAGACCGAATCAATTTTTCGTCTACTGTACTACACGAACTTCCGAATCGATTTATAAATACTCTACTGAAATAACCGAGTTAATTTTACATGCGTTTTTCGTTATTAATCGGTCGTTAACCAATAAATCCGAATGGTGGAAATTGAAATAAATGCCATGTGGAGAAAGAAACGGATATTTCACATATCAGTGTGAAACGTGTGACTTGTTTTTAAATTTTCAAATTTTATACAAATCGTCCCACAGGCCAATTTAATTCTAATGTCATTCGCGTGGCTTGTGCTACATAACTTGAATCAATTTATGTTATAACTGAAAAATAAAATTTAAACTTACAATTACATTATACAGTACAATTTCGCTACTTCGAACATGCGAACAATTCGGGCAAATTGGTGTCACTTGCCTCTGAAAATTTTGCAGATGAAGACTTAATTTCAGAAGCTTCAAAGTCGGACGATAATGTCTTGTATATTACCGATTTCGAATGCGAATGTGTAATAAAATTAAGCACAAACATGGTTCAGTCATTTTCTCAGTGCACTCTACGGGCAGAACAAAATGACAGCAATGCAGGACTTTTTGTTATTACGTAGTTTGAAGAAAGAGCCACTTCACATTTTTTCAACAACGCAAAGCAGGAAAAAATCAGCGATTATTTTACAATAGCCTTGTTATGATGTACAGATGGTTCATCGTATAGCATTTTTGCGAAAAAGCATTTTTGTAATCCTCTTAAAAAATGGGTGTTTTATTTTTTTGAACATTATTCCAATGGCGCTCGGACGCTGTAAAACAACAATTTTTCAGGTTTTCAAAATTTAATAATAATTAATAAGCGTTTAAAACTGTTCCCTTGGAAGATCGTAAATATTAAATGATAATGGTTGCTTAAACGCAAGTTACTCGCCATAATCACAGACAGAATACCTGCCATATGGGTCTGAATATTGTTGCTTTGTTACTTTGTGCCAGATGTCCTTCTGCAAATGTTTTTATTGCAGACGTTTTTCAATCATCCTGAATAGCATTAACAGTTTGTTTATTAAAGTCAATTCAGTTAAAAGAAATAATAATTCGACCATGTTGTAGTTTGCCAATTGAAGAATATTACTTCCAAGTTTCCACTGGTGAAAAAAGGTTTTATCTCAAAAATGCCGTACTGCTGTATTTGATTTACATAGTTAAGATATATTAAAAGCATATTTTATTTGCATTATTTTTGCTTTTTTTAAATACAACCAAACTTCCCTATAACGAACTTCTATTTAACGAATTTCTCTGTATAGTGAATTTTTTTGTGGAACCTGGAGACGTTTTTAATGCATTTTATAAAAAAAAAAATAAAATAATAATAATAATAAAAAAAATAATAATTACTTTATTACCATACTTTTCCTTGTCTTTTAAAAATTGTTTCATAACACTGGGGTGGTCTTATTTATTCAATTAATTAATTAACTAGGTAACTACATATTAAGCCTTTTGCAACCTTGCGACATAATGTATCCCCACGTAAATTTTTAAAGTACGTTGTTTTGCGTGAAATAGATACCTAGTCGTTGTAATGCCTAAAATCGTATTACTTCAAAAATTCTTCTGGACCTGAAGGAGTTAAATTGAAATTTTTTTTCCAACATGAATTTCGATATAACGAAATTTATCTATAACGAATTTTTTTAAGATCACCGTGACGCTTCGTTATATGGAAGGTCGACTGTACTTCTGTAATCGGAACAATTTACTATTCCGGAGTGGGAGAAAACTATCTGTCCGGATTAATTAACTTGTACCGTATAACAATAATCTACTGAAATATCAATGATGTTCAATCTTGTCTCCAACGTTTGTCATTCTCCTGGCGTAGGTACTATGATTAAAAATTTCAAATTAGCCGACAAAGTTTCACTCAAAAAATCACGAACGTTGTTGATATGCAAGTAAAAATAGCTGTAAAGAAATAAAAATGCACTTGGCACGGTATCGACATAATAAATTGAGGTGAAGTTTTATTGACTGTTACAGAAACTTGTGAAATCACCATAACTTTCCGCAGACAACTTAATGTATGTAGTTAGTAATAGTCTGAAGTCAATCTTACCTTGATTTGTCTACAATACAAAACTAATTGACACGTCTAGGTAAATAGCTTTTTTAGTTGGAAATTTTGCAATGTCAACAATCTATTCGGTCATTAGATTTTCCAAGAATTTGTGCATCGAGTTAGGTCTTGAATGGCCAACAAGCGGATGAGAGCTAATAATAAAAAATTAAATTAATTTCCAGGGTACAAGCGGAAAATGTCACTTTCTGTTGCAATTGTATTATTTTCCCAGCAATCGTTAGACATGATTGCAGGAAACTACTGCTGCTCATACTAATAAGATAAAATTAATCCAACAAAGCAAGTGCGAAATGTAAAGACGATTCACTTAAATTCGACGGAGGTGGTGGCCATTATCCGAGATTAATTTTCCTGCAAGTCACAATGCGCCATAAACATTTAATAGGTTTCCTATCTGGCACTGGTACGTCACTTTATATTCAAAACATTCCGTTCCTCACTGTGTCTAACCGTTCTCCAGCAACCTGAAAGACTACTTGTGACATCAAGGTTTTTTTGCAATTTGTGTATACTCAGAGATTGGTTATGGTCTAAATTCTTGATTATAATTCTTGTGTTTGCAAATTAGTTTTATTATCGATTCATTAAATTGACATCTTCCTTTTAGTAAGTAGGCAACCATGGCTAAAGAAAAAGGTCGAGACTACATTTAGAATTTTCAAAAACGCTTAAAAATGTGGAACGTTTTAGCAAGTTTCACTGTACACATATCCAGGAGCTTTCAATGGCCAATCTTTGAGGTTTTCCTTATTTCTTAACGGAGACGGAATTCAACTTAAAAAATTAATTTATAGATCGTTGTTTTCTTGCGATAAAAGAGAATATATTTTTAGTTTGCGAAACTCTGCCTTCATTTGATTTACGGGTTTCTTGTAACGCGATTTTCAGGCATGTCGACACCACAAAATACAGTCACATTTTGCTTGTAAGGAGCAAGATACTTTCTGGTTCAAAACGGAATTTAATGAATTGCTGAAACGTCACAGGATATAAATCTTTCTCGGACTGTTTAACTTGACACAAAGTAAATGGAAGCGGCCCTCCGAATTGAATCTAAAATCGGACGATTGATTTATAACGAAGAGTTTTGTGGAATTACGCCACGACTGTTGAAACCTGTTTTTTATGAATTAAAACCGTTCCTTACGGCCAGTCTGATAAAATTCGTTTGGACGATGAGTCGGTTTCACAACCGTATTGTGCGTTCTGTTTGTAAAGCCTGATTTCGATTTAAGCATCAAGGCCGTACGATCGAGAAAAAGTTACGAAACAAGTATCATTAATATTATACAAGTCTGTATTTGTTTTTCTTTTTTTACATTCATTATGTTTATCTGTACATATGTACGTCATGAATATGTAATTATATTATAAAGTATAAAATAAATTAGGAAAATTCTTTATGTGAACTTAACAGTTGGCGAAAATATTGCTAATACATTAAAAGTAAATCATGGCTTTTAAAAACGTGCGCAATCTAGTGAATCGCTGCGCATTACAAAATTCGCGTTTAATTACTGTAAACCGTGTCTGAATGTCGATGAGGTTTGATGATACAAAAATGTAATAAAAATTTCCTTGGCGTTAAGTCTTTCTTGTTTTAATGAATCGTTATATAAAAATAGTTTACGCCTAATTTACAGTGTTTAATTAAAATCTTAAATACTAACTTAATAGAAATGTTTTCTTCCGTTTTTACAATCTAACAGGTACTAACAATATTTAAATTTAGTAGAAAAATAAAAGTTACAATATGAACGCTGCAAAAGGAACGCGCTTCACTTAAATTTATTTTACGATACAAAACACTTAAAATTAATTAGGAAGGGCTATATAAATAATTAAACAGAAGTACAACTAATGACTACCATTATATCACATTCAGTTAATACACTTACAATTAAATCGGATGCGATGCAAAAGATATGAAGTATATAATCTAATTCGGCGATTTACTGATAACTATCGTGCGACGATCTGCTTGGTCTTTGGTGTGAAAATGATAAAAACGGATTGGGACGGTTTGAGTCGACTGAATACAGACTGACGTCTTCGTCGGATATATTCCAGTGGACGAACGGGTCTCTGTCTTGAGGGACGTCCATGGCCGGCTGATTGTAAACTCGTTGTCTGGCGTTCATCCTGTACTCCTCTCCTTCCCTGCTGTGGTAGAACGACACCAAGCGGAAATCTTGTCCGACATGCGATTCTAATTTCGTCACTATGTCGGTGAACAGCGGACGATTAATAGGTCTCCACTTCGAGCAGGCTTCCATTATTTCGTACAATAAATCAGGGCATTCCGCGGGACGCTCCAAAGTCCCTCGGGCTATGACAAACTGCAACACTTGCTCATTAGCCAGGCCCTGATATGGCTGCTCCGCGAGCGTCGCCATCTCCCACAGGACGACGCCGTAACTCCATACATCCGAGTCTGACGTGAAAACGCCGTCGGCCAAACTTTCAGGCGCCATCCATCTAATCGGAAGCAACCCTTTGCTTTCCTTCCGGTAATAATCGTTCTCGTAAATGTCGCGTGTCATCCCAAAATCGCCGATTTTAACAGTGTGGTCGGCTGATACCATGCAATTCCGCGCGGCCAGATCTCTATGTACGAATTTTTTCGCGGACAGATACGCCATCCCGTCCGCTATTTCGGCCGCCATCCGGTACATCTCGACGCAAGTAATGCAATTAGACGAATCTCTCGATCGCCTTAAAAAGGATTTCAGGTCGCCACGAGCCATTAATTCCATTACGACCAGCGGCGGCTGTCCTTTAGATACGACGCCCAATAGCTTCACCACATGATGAGCCTCGTTAAAAGCTTTCATAACGGACGCCTCGTTCAGGAATTCCATCCTTTCGTGGGTGTTCGCGTTTTCAGTGACGGTTTTGATCGCGCAGGGACGGCTCTGAGACTTGATAAACCCATTGTAGACCAAACCGAAAGTGCCTTGTCCTAATTCGTTGTTGATATCCACGTCGTCCCGCTCCAACTCCCAATCGTCCTCGACGTAAACGGTCCCGGCGTAATCTGGGTTAATCGTCGCTATCAAATGCATGTTTTCCATCTCTTGCTTCTTCTTGTAACGCCAGATGAAAAAGGCGGCGATCGCGATCAAAGCCACGAAAACGGTGACGATTGAGGCTATCAATGGCGTGGCATTGTTAGAAGACATTGCGATTTGGAACTCGATTTCCTTGTAGTTTCCTGGTCCGGCCAGCGACGTCGCCCGCACCTTGGCTAAATACTTTCCTTGGTGCAAACTGCGCACTTTGTACTCGAAACCATTTTTTTGATGTTGTTCTCGCGTGATGCACTCCAAAGGAATCTTGGTGTACTCCAAATCGGTGCGTTTTAGTTCAACCTGATATGAGACTATAATTGAATTGGGCTGAAACGGCTCGTTCCACTTTATGGCGACGTCGGCGCCGTTAGTACTCACAATAAGATCTTGCGGAATGTCATCCGCGTGGTCACTTTTAGCGGTCCTTTCCGACACCATAACTACCGAACTACACTGCGGCCGTAAAGTTTTATTTTCGTTACACACGGAAATGAAGAAGATATAAATGCTGAAGTGCTGAAGATTCTTAATTTCGTAACTGGTAATGTTTGGCGTTGGGATTTTTAATTCGACCATGTTCCTCAACCTCGGGCCGACCTTCTTCACCGAGTCCCTCTTGCTGATCCGGATGGCGTTCGGTGAAGAAATCGTTTCGTAACGATAATTGCGACAAGACTCCTGCCCGACAATATCCGTTTCGGAAACGGTGTTGACCCGATCGCAGAGGACATCAAACTCTTGATTGATCATCTGCACTCCGTGGTCGAACGAGCAAACGCACAAAGCGTTGTTCGACGAATTCGACCACAGATCGCTTGTGGAGATGTCGCTGGTGGTGTGTGGGTCGTAGCTCAGGTGCTTGTGTTTGCAATAATTTCGTTCGGCAATGAACTCAGCATCGTCCTTCTCCAAAAAGCCTGTTATCACGTAATAAGATAGTAGGCCGTTGGGTTGTTCCGGGGGGTTCCATCGCAATTTTATGCTGCTGTTGCTCGTGGCTATGGCCTGAACGTTGAGGAGATTCGATGGGTCGTCCGATAAGGTGTGAAAATAATGCACTTGGGTTTGTCCTCCAACAGCGTTGTTGGACGTATACGTTTTTATATAAAATGCGTATTTGGTGAATGCTTTAAGTTTAGTAATTGTTATGGTACTGTTTTGTACAAAAATAGCGTCCCAGCCGCCTTCATCACACGAATCCCTGTAAGTGGTAGTGGTGTTTTCCCCACGGTATTCCATGTAAAACACAAAGTAACCAATTAAGGTGGTGTTCGAATCGACCGCGAAACTGTTCCATAACAGCGTCACGTTCGTTGGGTTCGTTTCGACCACGTTAATGGTTAAATTCATCTTGTTGCACTCAGTTTCGTCGCCGTTTGAATACGGAGAAACGTCCACTGCGGACATATTTTTAATTCCGGTCAACTCGGCGAAACGTTTGATTTCGTGTAAACACAGTTTGGGATTGTTGTGAAACAGCAAGGTACCGTTTTTAATCTGCACGGTGAAGTTGTCCCAGTCCCACAACTGGTGTAAATTTTGATTTTCGAACACGATGACCGAATGTTGTTTGTCGTCCAAGACTTCCCCGTGGATTACCCTGAGCCGTTTGAAGAATGTTAAGGAAGTGAGCGAGGATGACCGATAGATTTTCAACGAGTCTTTGATCTCCTCTATCATATCTAGGTTTTTTTCCAAGTCTTGCATGACTTTTTTCGCGTCCACGCGAATCGATAAGCTGCCGTTTATGTAAGTGCAACCGCGCAATCTTTGGGCAGAAGAAATACTGTCCACTAGGATCCCTTGGCAAACTTTGGTACAATCGTTGCCGCAATATTTACACCATCCTTCTTCCTTCGAGACCTGCTCGTAGTTTGGAGGACATGTCTGCGTGCACTCGCCGTTGAACGTCCACCATGTGCTGTTCATGATGGTCGAACACTCCTCCCTGGTCACGCATTTGGACAGCATCGAATGATGGTATCTGCGAACATAACGATTAGTGACGTTTAATGAGATTTGCAAATATGCTCACTTGTTATCGGGGCATTTAGGAACACATGTGTTGTTGTCGCTGACCGATTTGCAAACGTAGCACTGATGAGAACCAGGACCTCTGCACCCCAAACATTCCGCGTCACACTGAGTCTCGCTTATGACTTGACAGTACTTCTGATTCCAACAATAACCTGCAATTAGGACGCGCTTAATTAAAACATTCACCATGTTTTCACATGAATGTTTCCTTATTAGGATCGAGGAAAAAATCTAATAATAATAATTATTCATTAGAGGTCGCTTCATTAAGTCGAAATTAGAATAGGAAATTGTATGGGAACAAACAATACCTGCATAATCTTGGGGTTAAAAGCAGGGAATTAAAACAAGGGATCCGGTGAAATTTTGCCACACCCTGCACCGCCCATGCCTTCTTTGTGAATGCCCCTGACACCGGTTGTTCCAGCGATTCACCACTCAATACGAATGAAACGAGTTCGGACCACTTTTGCTGGATGGAAATTAATGAAGTCTAATTTCAAGGTATGAGGCCTATGTAACGAGCTTTTAATTCCGGTGGTACTGCTCTTTTTGTGTGGTGCATATAAATTATGTAAACATAAATAATTTTAGTTTTTTTCGATCAAATGCAAGTTCTTGACAGGTAAACAACTACTTGCAATACCTCTATTAATAATGAACAATAATTATACAATTAAATGCAACTGCCATACTCATTATTCCAATTACCGATTCCCTGATTCAGCCAAACAAGAGATTGCAAAATTATTTCGTTTTGTTTGTCGACCTAGTAGCATTTTCTAATTGCACGCAAGGACATAAATTGCACGTGGGGGCGTGGTACGTATGTTATTTTTCCAATTGTATATGATATCCTCTACTACCGTATTACTTCGAATATAAGCCGCCCTCGAATTTAAGCCGCACCCTAATTTTGCACATTAAAAATGTAAGTAAAAAAGTGCGGCTTATATTCGAAATAATACGGTTTTTTTTGCGAGGAACACGATGGTACAATTAAAAATCGATTTGCTCTGAGATTGACAGAGATAGAAAACTATAAATCGAGAAAATGGCCGTAGCTCCGTTAATACTGGAGCAACTCAATTGATTCTTGTTCCATCGTTTCCGGCAGGAAAAGTTATCCTAGTAAGGAAAAGAAAAGAAAAAAGAAAAAAATTAAAATAAAAAAAGAGAAAAGAGAGAAAAGAGAGAAAGAAGCCAAACCAATCAAAACACTTTTTTTTTCTTTTTTTGCTTAGAGCGTCATAAAAACATGAAAACTTATGTATTTTTTGCGAGGAACACGATGGTGCAATTAAAAATCGATTTGCTCTAAGATTGACAGAGATAGAAATCTTAAACCTAAACTAACATAACCTAACCTATCTTAACCTGGCCAAACTGGGTTTATCTTTTCGTGTTTCTCTTTCCGGGATATTTTTAGAATTTTTACACTGTTGAGGTTATGTTGTGATTATTTACCTGTTCTAAATAAACAATTGCACTGTTAAGAAAGAAAAAAAAACATTGACCTGAGCACACCTTATGAAAATGCCCACTGCAATTTGCATGTTTTTGTTTTTTGCCAGACAGTTATATAAAAATGAAAACTTATGTAGATGTTTAAGTTGCCATTTTTATCTACTTTTCGAATGTAAAATTAACCGATAACCATCAATTTAACAATTTTAGTTATATAGTGTATTTCTGAAGTACTTTCAGTCTGTCAATAACCTTCTCTGGATTTGCCAATTTGTCCAAATTAAGGCAGCCACTCTTCCCAGTTGGATAAATAAACAAACTTGTAACGTTCTATTTTCACTGTATGTTTACCTTTTTTACTCTGAGGACATTTTACGGGAAGAACGAAAACAGTCGATATTTTACGTTTTGCAATCTTACTTCGTGAACAGCAAAGGGAATCAGGTACTCCTTCAAATTTTATTGGTATAATGATTTACAGAGGGTTCAGTTTATCACCAATCCGAAAGTAGGTCAGAAATGCACTTTACTTTCCGCCCCAGAACAGAGATTAAAAGCAGCATTTTCGCTTATCTTGTTTAGATGAAAAATGTAATTTTCTTTGATTAATGAAACCGTTTGTGATGCGATTTTAATTCAGTTGCACTGTGAAATTTTTTCAAATTCCGAGCCACAATTTAGAGGCACAACGAAAATAGCTTCCGAGAAATCGATGTGCCGATGACTTGGCTGTTTTAATGAATGAGAATTCAAATTATCCTTACCATTACAATGAGGTGGACATGCCTCGCATGTGTCGGTCTTGTCGAAGTAGTGCAGCTCATCGCTGGTAATTTTCGTCCAATTGATTGTGTCCACATAACACAAACGGGGACACCTGTCTATGCGAATCGATCCCTTTTTTATGTGCGTTAAATTATGGAATCCAATCTAAAAAAAAGAAACAAGGTTAGGTGCGCATTTTTTTATCTTTTGTATTTAACCCCCAATAAAGTGGACGCGTGTAGGCGTGTAGGTGTAAGGCTGTGAATTATTCAGACCCTACGCATTAGACGATTGTGTTTAGTAGCGGGAATTTTAATTCGCACAAATAAAATACAGAAAAGTTCCTTGACGTCAATGCAACTCATCGTGCAGAATTAATTTTTATAATAAAACCGCTCTTTATGGTATTTATTTAAAAATAAATCCTCACTTAGCGTATCTTTTCACAACATCGCCGCCCAGGAATTAACTGTACCCAATTTAACGTGTACTTCATACATATTAATTCATCAGATACCAACACAAATTTACGATAAAGATACCGGGCTCTGAACATCATAAACTTGTTTACATGGGGAATCCATAAAACATAATGATTCAGTGCAGCTCGAGTCATAAACTTTCACATTAAAACGCATAGTAAATGTATTCCCGTACGTGGCTATTATTAGATGAGATTGTAATTACGAAAATAAGTTGCAATTACGTCAGAGTTGAAAATACGCACAGAAAAGCAAAACAAAACAACGCAATTTCTTGAGATTATCCCCAATATCCGACCCGGCTATCTTAACTCGAATATAATCTAAACTTGAAACGTAGAAACTCAATTCGAAGTTACGGCTCATATAAGCATCACGATGTGCTCCTCCTGACTGCAAATAACTGTACTTGCGGTTTTGTTACTGCCAAACTCAAATAAAAGCTCCGGATTTCGATTTTAATTAGTTTCACTTAAAAACACATTAAACTTAATTCCACTTGCAATTATTTTTTTGCGTGGCTACATTTCATTAAAATAACATTAAATCTCATTCATTTACATATAAAACCCATCCTTGGTAAACAAAACATTCCAAACATTTAACTTGTTCAATGTTCAGCAAACATTTGTAATGTTCAACTAGCTAGATGAATTGTTGAATAAGTTTGATATGTTCTCGATGGTTGGGAAACGTGCTCGATATGTTCAGCAAACATTTAAAATGTTCAACATTATCCAATATATTTAGCAAACATTTAAAATGTTCAACACATTCAACGTTCAGCAAATATTTGTAAAGTTCAACTAGCTAGATGTTCAGCAAACGTTTGAAATGTTGAACATGCTCGATTTGTTCAGCAAACATTTGAATTGTTGAACACGCTCGATATGTTGAGCAAATATTTGAAATATTCAACTATCTAGATGTTCAACAAACGTTTGAAATGTTGAAATGCTCGATTTGTTCAGCAAACATTTGAATTGTTGAATAAGTTCGGTATGTTCTCGATGGTTGGAAAACATTTGAAATGATGAACATGCTCGATATGTTCAGCAAACATTTAAAATGTTCAACATTATCCAATATATTTAGCAAACATTTAAAATGTTCAACACATTCAACGTTCGGCAAACATTTGAAATGTTGAAATGCTTGATTTGCGCAGCAAACATTTGAATTGTTGAATAAGTTCGGTATGTTCTCGATGGTTGGGAAACATTTGAAATGATGAACATGCTCGATATGTTCAGCAAACATTTAAAATGTTCAACACATTCAACGTTCAACAAACATTTGAAATGTTGAAATGCTCGATTTGCTCAGCAAACATTTGAATTGTTAAATAAGTTCGGTATGTTCTCGATGGTTGGGAAACATTTGAAATGATGAACATGCTCGATATGTTCAGCAAACATTTTAAATATCCAACATTATCCAATTTGTTTAGCAAACATTTAAAATATTCAACATATTCAACGTTCAGCAAACATTTGAAATGTTCAACTAGCTCGATGTTCAGCAAAAGTTTGAAATGTTAAACATGCTCGATTTGTTCAGCAAACATTTGAATTGTTGAACACGCACGATATGTTGAGCAAACATTTGAAATATTCAACACAGTCAATGTTCAGCAAACATTTGAATTGTTCAATATGATCGATGTTGAGCAAACATTTGAAATGTTCAACTAGTACAAACATTATTTTTTGATTTATGACCGATCTCGTTCCTTAACGGAATTATGTGATGTTATTACTATATTTTAAATGCAAAACTTGGATGTAAAAGTGAAAAAGGTAGAAGCGGATAAAGAGGGCAAAACATGAATATGAAAAATAGGAAGTTTGGAGAACGAATTACTTCGTATAAAAATAAGAGACGCACGATATGTCGAAGGCAATCGAAATACCTTGTCCGTGAAAGGAATAAACATTTCTTGAGATCGATGTGTAACGGTAAATAGGCATTCCAAAACATCATTCTGAACTCTAAGGATCATCGTTTAATAAACGATGATGCTTCAAAAACCACACACACTATTGATCAACCGCCGCTACATCGCAATACAATCTATCATTTTTCATTCGTGAAAAGGATTTAAAATGAAAGTTCTCCGGCCCCGATTTTTGCTTTCTTTGTTTCGTATGTCATCATGCAAGCGATGACTTGTGAAAAAGAATTAGTACCTACATTCTGTACTGCGTGACTGGTGAAAAATATGCTTCACGAAGTACCACAATGCTGTCTGCGAAATGTACGAAGTAAACCGTGATAATGTTGTTTGCTTACAATGCATCGTTAATCAAAAGGAACCGAATCCAAACCGGAATTTCCTAAATAAATTCGGATTTTAAAATTATGAACAAATTTTTCTTGTCACAGGATCCACATGTAGCCGTATAAAATGGATTACTTCGGCGAAATAAATCCCACTAAATCCGCTCGACACGAGCAACAAAAGAAAAGCCGGAAGACCATTTCAGTTCTGTTACAGACAGACCATTACAATGACCGCACTATCTTGAATACTGATACGTCTGCTGTGACATTTAAATTGCTTTGATACTGTCCGCGCTAATTTGTGCGATCACTTGCGCGGAAAAACTCGGGCCGAGATTAAAACGTTAATTTCTCCGCATGGTGGCGACCATTTGTACAAATAGTGCTCATTAGCGGCCCTTCGCGGCGATGAAACGCGCTTTTTAGGTTGTAACACACAAAGCGTATCAGATATTTGTTTTACAAAAGGCGCATTACCATAAAAAAAAATTGTTAATACAGTGAAACATCCGTCATAGGGAAGCGGAAGAAAAAATGCAACGGGCCGAGTGTTGAAAGCCGAAAGGACCATAAAAGATAATTTAGTGTTTTTGATATAAATTTAGATACTTCTTTTGATATTTCCATCTGTAATTACATTAAAAATTGTTGAAACAGATGTGATCAACTAGAAATAAAAACCGAAAAAACTTTCTGAGCAACCTAAAACATGTTATTTGTCAAGTTATAAAAAAACGTTATTTACAAAAATTGTAGTCCTTAATTAGGTTTACATTTTTAATTTTATTACTTTTTCTGATATCTGCCATTAAATTAAAATTGTTCAATCAGATCTGATCAACTAGAAATAAAAACCAAAAAACTTTCTGAGCGACCTAAAATATATTATTTGTCAAATTATAAAAATGGTTCTTAACGAAAGTTGTAGTCCTTATTTAGGTCTACAATTTTTATCTTATTACTTTTTTTTTATATATCTGTTATTAAATTCAAACTTGTAGCTAGAAATAAAAACCGTAAAACTTTCTGAGCAACCTAAAACATGTTATTTGTCACGTTATAAAAAAAAGTTATTTACAAAAATTGCAGTCCTTAATTAGGTCTATATTTTTAATTTTATTGCTTTTTCTGATATCTTTATCTGCCATTAAATTAAAAATTGTTGAATCAGATCTGATCAACTAGAAATAGAAACCAAAAAACTTTCTGAGCGACCCAAAATATATTATTTGTCAAATTATAAAAATGGTTCTTAACGAAAGTTGTAGTCCTTATTTAGGTCTACAATTTTTATCTTATTACTTTTTTTTTATATATCTGTTATTAAATTCAAACTTGTAGCTAGAAATAAAAACCGTAAAACTTTCTGAGCAACCTAAAACATGTTATTTGTCACGTTATAAAAAAAAGTTATTTACAAAAATTGCAGTCCTTAATTAGGTCTATATTTTTAATTTTATTGCTTTTTCTGATATCTTTATCTGCCATTAAATTAAAAATTGTTGAATCAGATCTGATCAACTAGAAATAAAAACCAAAAAACTTTCTGAGCCACCTAAAATATATTATTTGTCAAATTATAAAAAAAAGTTCTTAACGAAAGTTGTAGTCCTTATTTAGGTCTACAATTTTTATCCTACTATATCTGTTATTAAATTCAAACTTGTAACTAGAAATAAAAACCGTAAAACTTTCTGAGCAACCTAAAACATGTTATTTGTCACGTTATAAAAAAAGTTATTTACAAAAATTGCAGTCCTTAATTAGGTCTACATTTTTAATTTTATTGCTTTTTCTGATATCTCTCTCTGCCATTAAATTAAAAATTGTTGAATCAGATCTGATCGACTAGAAATAAAAACCAAAAAACTTTCTGAGCGGCCTAAAATATATTATTTGTCAAATTATAAAAAAAGGTTCTTAACGAAAGTTGTAGTCCTTATTTAGGTCTACAATTTTTATCTAATTACTTTTTTTTGATATATCTGTTATTAAATTCAAACTTGTAACTAGAAATAAAAACCGTAAAACTTTCTGAGCAACCTAAAACATGTTAGTTGTCACGTTATACAAAAAAGTTATTTACAAAAATTACAGTCCTTAATTAGGTCTACATTTTTAATTTTATTGCTTTTTCTGATATCTCTATCCGCCATTAAATTAAAAATTGTTGAATCAGATCTGATCAACTAGAAATAAAAACCAAAAAACTTTCTCAGCGACCTAAAATATATTATTTGTCAAATTATAAAAAAAAGTTCTTAACGAAAGTTGTAGTCCTTATTTAGGTCTACAATTTTTATCCTACTATATCTGTTATTAAATTCAAACTTGTAACTAGAAATAAAAACCGTAAAACTTTCTGAGCAACCTAAAACATGTTATTTGTCACGTTATAAAAAAAGTTATTTACAAAAATTGCAGTCCTTAATTGGGTCTACATTTTTAATTTTATTGCTTTTTCTGATATCTTTATCTGCCATTATATTAAAAATTGTTGAATCAGATCTGATCGACTAGAAATAAAAAACAAAAAACTTTCTGAGCGGCCTAAAATATATTATTTATCAAATTATAAAAAAAGGTTCTTAACGAAAGTTGTAGTCCTTATTTAGGTCTACAATTTTTATCTAATTACTTTTTTTTTATATATCTGTTATTAAATTCAAACTTGTAACTAGAAATAAAAACCGTAAAACTTTCTGAGCAACCTAAAACATGTTAGTTGTCACGTTATACAAAAAAGTTATTTACAAAAATTGCAGTCCTTAATTAGGTCTACATTTTTAATTTTATTGCTTTTTCTGATATCTCTATCTGCCATTAAATTAGAAATTGTTGAATCAGATCTGATCAACTAGAAATAAAAACCAAAAAACTTTCTCAGCGACCTAAAATATATTATTTGTCAAATTATAAAAAAAAGTTCTTAACGAAAGTTGTAGTCCTTATTTAGGTCTACAATTTTTATCCTACTATATCTGTTATTAAATTCAAACTTGTAACTAGAAATAAAAACCGTAAAACTTTCTGAGCAACCTAAAACATGTTATTTGTCACGTTATAAAAAAAGTTATTTACAAAAATTGCAGTCCTTAATTGGGTCTACATTTTTAATTTTATTGCTTTTTCTGATATCTTTATCTGCCATTATATTAAAAATTGTTGAATCAGATCTGATCGACTAGAAATAAAAAACAAAAAACTTTCTGAGCGGCCTAAAATATATTATTTATCAAATTATAAAAAAAGGTTCTTAACGAAAGTTGTAGTCCTTATTTAGGTCTACAATTTTTATCTTATTACTTTTTTTGATATATTTGTTATTAAATTCAAACTTGTAACTAGAAATAAAAACCGAAAAAACTTTCTGAGCAACCTAAAACATGTTATTTGTCAAGTTATAAAAAAAGTTATTAACAAAAGTTGTAGTCTTTAATAGCGTCCACATTTTTTATTTTATTGCTTTTTTTGATATATCTATCGATCATTAAATTAAAAGTTGATGAAATCAGATGTGATCAAATTTAAAAAAAAATTCTTAACGGAAAAAAACCGTTTTAGCGAGTTTCACTGTACGTCACCAGCCACATAAAATTGCGTCGCAACTTTTCGCCAAATTATTCATAGTTCCGGCACCTTACAAGGCACTCGTTCAACTTTACAATAACTTTACCTGCAGCCTGCGTAACGCGATTCATTTCAACGTCAACCTTAATTCCTGTAATTTTCATGTTCATATTCGGCCGTAGAAGCGGAAGCGTGTCTCATGCGAGTTTTTAAAGGGAAGCCTCAAAAGTGAATAATTTTCCGTTTTTTAATTACCGCTCGCCGAAATGTAGGTAACGTTGCAAACAGGAACTATAAAATTAAAAACGTTGTTTAGTGGAGATTAACACATAAATGGCACCTATTAGAGATATTCTCGCTTGTCATTACTTTAGTACGTCATTCCCTGTTTTTTATTTTCGGTTTTTACTTTCTCCCCACGCTACAGGACCAACAAACGAAAAAAATTAATTATAAATACATTTATCGGCGAAGCCGGTTATAAATAAATTGGAAGGATCGAGGCGCACCGCTCTTGTTCTTGTTGTCGGTAATAAAAGTCACTATTTCAACGTTGGCGAGGTATTAAACGTCACTGGTTATTCACATTATTGTAATGGACGTGCGCCGAGTTACTTAAGTGATTTAACTTTATGGCGAAAATTAAAAGCAAAGTTTTCCTTTTTTATGAAAACGTTTTTTATATTCTTGTTCATCCCGATCGTTCGTTGTGCCACTTCATTTTTCATCTGTGATTGAAACGGCCGTAAATTTTTGTTAATTGAGAATGCATTTACCGTAAAATTCATCTGTTGCAATCAGTGGAAAAAAAATCGATATAAACGGTGCAAATTTATCTTTGTTGTTGAATTCTGAACAAAATTTGTGTAACAACCTAATTCTTTTTCTTTGAAAATGCAAGAATTTTAAAACAATTTCAACGTTTTTGCAGCGCTGCACTGTGTGTAAAATGGCATACCTTATGTTTATAATCCATTTTTTAAATTTCAGTTTTAAGTTATTCTTTCATGAATTAATTTTTAGTAAGGTTACCTTTTCTCATGAAAATTTCATAAATTGTGTTTTTCATTAAGTATGCATTGGCCGTTATTAATTAATTATAAGAAGGATACTTGATTACAACAGGTAATATTTTTTTTGATGAATCAATTTTTGTTATTCAATTTCGTGGCGTTCGAACAATTTTAGTAATACTGTCACGACACAGTTCTACCTGCTACTTTAGTTATTTATAGTACTTGTCATTGTACAATTGCCCTTCCAAACAATGAAATTAAAATGAAAAATTCACAGATGGGCAAATAAGGGCAATTTTATTTTTGGATTTTGGGTATTTTCAGCGCTTGTTAATGTTACGTAAATTAGGCCAAATTAGTGGAATCAACGCAACAAATTACTCATAAAGTTTAAGAAATTATTAATAAATATAAACTCGTGTGTTGAAAACCTCATTAGTTGCTAATTGCAATCAACAAATTTAATTATATAATTTTCAAAAATTTGCTGATTATGCTCCTACAACCTGTAATTAGCCAACTCGTTACAAACATAAATTTCGCCATTACAATATTGATAACTTGAAATTACCCGCAACAACCGGTTTTCGCCGTACTTAATTAGTTAAACGTTTACATAAGTGCGTGCCTGTTTAAAGGGACGGACCGAAGTTCCCGTCGATATTTTAACGGGTGAAGTGGAAACGAAGTTCTGCTAATTGAGTACCTTCTGTTTTATATGCCTCTTTTGCATATCACACCACAAGACAATTAAACAGGAAGTTACCAACTTTCTTACATGAACCCGAGCAAATTGTGTTCGAGGCTGATCGTATCTTACTGTATGACTAATAAATGCAAACGACTTTTCTCATTAAAAAATATCAATTAAGGGTCTTCGGAAGTATTAAATGTTGCGTACCGCCATTAGACACTGTTCTCGGCGCCAGGCAAATTTCCGTTTATGTCGAATTTCACCCAACTCCACCTGAACTTGGTACGAAATGTGGAGCGAAAGGGTGCGAGCTGATTCGGTCGAATGGCAATTTTTCGGCGTTTAACCTTCATGAAATGAATTTAATAAATAACATCTGTAACAACAAACAAACAAGTTGTTTCGTAATGCCACGGTTTAATTATTGTAACAATAAACAGAGCATTAATCACTGGTGGATTTAAATTTGTGTGAACAAGATTTAAAAAATTGCTCGTTTTTTTCAGTCCAGACGCGGGTTCGCTTCGATTTTCCAACCCCGTCCGGCGATGGTTTTCAACGTGCGACACTTCCCACCGAATTGCGGTTCGTCCAGCTGTCGCGCATCACTCACAACCAATAAACGGGCCCTAAAGTTTTCTAGACTGAAAGTATAAAGTACACACCACTTTTAGCCACTTTAAGCAAATTTCTTAATTGACAAAATTATCAAACGGCGAAATCTTTATATTTTTTAGTTGTGATGCAACAGTTTTTTTTTTTTAATCTTGGTAACTTAATTATTTAGGCGATTTGTGAAATTTCACCACTTTCGGCCACTTTGTTTCTCAACCAAATCACTGCGCACAGCATAAGTTTTAGTTCAGCGACAAATAACTGTTACTTTAAATAAGAAATTGAGACAGAAGCAAAAAATGGCTGCAAGTGGTGTCTCTACCCTACGATATTTATAAAGCTCGAAATTTGACAGGAATTTTTTGGTGGACCCAGGTATTGCTTTACTTTTTCACATCGGTAATAATAGTAATTTCACTTTTAGTTCAACTACAAATAACTGTTACATTAAATAAGAAATTGAGACAGAAGCAAAATTGGTCTAATGGCTGCAAGTGGTGTCTCTACCCTACGATATTTATAAAGCTCGAAATTTGACTGAGGAATTTTTTGGTGGGCCCAGGTATTGCTTTACTTTTTCACATCGGTAATAATAGTAATTTCACTTTTAGTTCAGCGACAAATAACTGTTACTTTAAATAAGAAATTGAGACAGAAGCAAAATTGGTCTAATGGCTGCAAGTGGTGTCTCTACCCTACGATATTTATAAAGCTCGAAATTTGACTGAGGAATTTTTTGGTGGGCCCAGGTATTGCTTTACTTTTTCACATCGGTAATAATAGTAATTTCACTTTTAGTTCAGCGACAAATAACTGTTACTTTAAATAAGAAATTGAGACAGAAGCAAAATTGGTCTAATGGCTGCAAGTGGTGTCTCTACCCTACGATATTTATAAAGCTCGAAATTTGACTGAGGAATTTTTTGGTGGGCCCAGGTATTGCTTTACTTTTTCACATCGGTAATAATAGTAATTTCACTTTTAGTTCAGCGACAAATAACTGTTACTTTAAATAAGAAATTGAGACAGAAGCAAAATTGGTCTAATGGCTGCAAGTGGTGTCTCTACCCTACGATATTTATAAAGCTCGAAATTTGACTGAGGAATTTTTTGGTGGGCCCAGGTATTGCTTTACTTGTTCACATCGGTAATAATAGTAATTTCAGCATTGCATCGTAAACTTTGTTTGTGCGGCCCCGGCGGTTTTTATTTATGAATCCTTTAAGACTGTAATAATTTCACGAAAACGGTTAGAGCAGGAATCTAACGATGAAAAGTGCGGCACAACCTGCCTCAAGGTACGGTTAATTATAGGTTTACTATTCGGCTACTACATATTTCAAAGTTGGACAAAAGAAACCGAGAAGTAAATTGCGCCACTAAATAAACAGTTTCGATTTTTTAATTTTAAGAGGTCGCGACCTGGCCACGAAACAAACTGATAGCACAACAGGAACTATTCTTTGATCTTTTTGCATGACTACATTTTTTATTATTAGAATTCCATAATAAAAATAATAACAATAAAATTCCATAAATTAAATATCTGAAAATTACAAGCAATTCAAGTTTTTATTACAAGTGGACAATGAAAAAATTATTAAAAATTGAAAACCTAGAAAAACTTTGCGCAATTGCTTCAAATTTCCTAATTTCATAATTACTCAATTTAAAAAAAGTAAAAGTTCCTTTTTTCACTTTGGTGCCTAGGCACACAATAATTAGTAGTTTCAGTTCCAGTTTTCTTAGTTAAACTGCTTGTAACTTCTAAATATTTAATATGGTCCCAATATTTAAAACACAATTAGAATTGTGTTTCCTGTTTGTGGGACTTTCCTGACCAAATTGAAACCAATTGTGAATATATTTATAAATTGATTTGTAAGCACTTTCCAAATAAAAAATTTAGTAAATTAATTATTCAAACATAATCCCAGTTTTTTATGTGTCCGAAATGCGATAATTATTTGTGTGGGATCGTTAAACTCCCAAGATACACACATCCGGATAGTCGAACTTAGAAACTAGTTCGGGATCTGGTCGAATAAATATGCTGTCAAGTAGTCAAATAATTATAATTGGTAATTTTCAAGGAATATGTCGTATTCAATTCGAACCACCGATTTTATCTCCACCAATTGATCTTGATTCTGCTGAAAGTACACGGGCGGAATTTGAACTCGAGTCTGGGAAAGGAAACTTGAAGTCTATTCACGTCCAATGTTTACAAAAGATTTACGTTCGTTTATTAACAATTCATTGAGCCAATAGTGCCGCAATACACTTTGAAACTTTCACTCGATCTCCAATGAAAAGTTTGAATTTCGACCGAAATTAACTTGGAATTTTTCCTTGCATTGTTTGCCGCGCCATGGATATCAATCAAGCAAACCTGCAAGGAGGCATTAAACCGTCAGACTCGACGCTGAAACGCACACTTTTCGGGTAGTATGTAATATTCGCCAGTAATGAACTGCTTTAGAACTAAGGATGCGTGCATGATTGATGAATACCCACGGAACTAGAAGCTAAGTCTAGGATAACAGAGTTCCATTCGAGTATCTTTCATCATCGTCATTACGGCGCAAAGGGACTTACAATGCACTCTCTTTCAGGACCACTATTGCGAACCCTGCCGGAAATGGCTTTCTCCTCGCGAAAAGAATGTTTGTCGCCGAACTGTAATTTTTAGGTTTTTCTTTAAAAAAAGAGAAATGCCGATGGAAAATGTGCCAACACAAACATTGGCCGCGAAAAAATAAAATTGTTATTTTTCAGGCTTTCTATTTGCACCGAGTTGATGGCCGGCCAAAAAAAGATTTTCAATTTATCATCGGTAACCGCACTTAAACAACTTAACCGTGAAATTCGCTCGTTTTAATTAAATGTTGGCACGGGGTGGATTTCGGGCGGCTAAAATAACGCCGAACACATGAAAAATCCTTAATCAAAACGCCGTCCTCGTCCTGCTTTACATTTATATCAATGCCCACCCACATCAACGCCGAATTCAAGATTTTATTTTCTCACAGGGCCTAAAGGAACTTTGTGAAGCGACTGGGCTTTCAGTAAAGCGACTAGGTATTATGTAAAGTGGCTAGGCATTATGTAAAGTGACTAGGCATTGTGTAAATTATGTAAAATGCCCGATTTATACAAAATGCCAACAACCCATATATTTATCTAATGTATGACTTTAATATATGGCCGAAACACATTTTGTAAAATTACTGGACGCCATGTAAAGTGACTAGGCATAATGTAAAATGCACTATTTATACAAAATGCCAGTAACACAATACATTTATTCAATGCATTCCTTTTATATACGACCTAAATACAATTTGTAAAATTACTGGACACTAAAGTAACTAGGCATTATGTAAAGTGACTAGGCATTATGTAAAGTGATTAGGTATTATGTAAAATGCCTGATTTATACAAAATACTTTTATAAACGGCTTAAAGGTAATTTGTGAAGTGAATGTTCACTATCTAAAATGACTAGGCATTATGTAAGGTGATTGGGCATTATGTAAAATGCCTATACTTTATGTAAAATGCCTGATTTATACAAATTACTTTTATAAACGGCTTAAAGGTAATTTGTGAAGTGAATGGACATTATCTAAAATGACTAGGCATTATGAAAACTGACTAAAATGGTGCATTTATAAAAAATGCCGGTCACACATAAACTTCTCCAATATGTTACTTTTATAAATAACCTATATGCAATTTCTAAAGTAACTGGGCATTGTGAAAAGTGACTGGGCATTATGTAAAGTGTCTAGGCATTATGTAAAATAAACTTCTTCAATATGTTACTTTTATAAATAACCTATATGCAATTTCAAAAGTAACTGGGCATTATGTAAAGTGACTGGGCATTATATAAAGTATCTAGGTATTCTGTAAAGTGACTGGGCATTATATAAAGTATCTAGGCATTATGTAAAGTGTCTACGCATTATGTAAAATAAACTTCTCCAATATGTTACTTTTATAAATAACCTATATGCAATTTCTAAAGTAACTCGTCATTATGTAAAGTGACTGCGCATTATATAAATTATCTAGGCATTATGTAAAGTGTCTAGGCATTATGTAAAATGAACTTCTTCAATATGTTACTTTTATAAATAACCTATATGCAATTTCAAAAGTAACTGGGCATTATGTAAAGTGACTGGGCATTATATAAAGTATCTAGGCATTATGTAAAGTGACTGGGCATTATATAAAGTATCTAGGCATTATGTAAAGTGTCTAGGCATTATGTAAAATAAACTTCTTCAATATGTTACTTTTATAAATAACCTATATGCAATTTCAAAAGTAACTGGGCATTATGTAAAGTGACTGGGCATTATATAAAGTATCTAGGCATTATATAAAATAAACTTCTCCAATATGTTACTTTTATAAATAACCTATATGCAATTTCTAAAGTAACTGGGCATTATGTAAAGTGACTGGACATTATATAAAGTATCTAAGCATTATGTAAAGTGTCTAGGCATTATGTAAAGTGTCTAGGCATTATGTAAAATGCCTATACTTCATGTAAAATGGCTGAATTATACAAAATGCCACTAACACATAAACTTGTCGAATGTTTTACTTTTATAAAAGGCCCAAAGGCAATTTGTAACGTGACTAGGCATAATGTAATAGGCCTAAATTAAACAAAATGTCGGGTGGCTAAAATAACAGCGAACCATGAAGAATTCCTTAATCAAAACGTCGCCCTCGTCCTACTTTACATTGTGCTGTGTATCAACCGCACCCACATCAACGCCGAATTCAAGATTTGATTATCTCTGAGGGCGAAAATAAAACACCTTTAATGGACCCATCCGACGTAAAAATAATTCCAATTGTACGAATTGAAATTGATTATTTTTTAAGTAGAAGAAATTTAATAAAGGCGCGACGCAATAAAAAAATACAATACTGCGGCTCGAGTATTGTGTGAAGTGTACAATATAGGTTTTGTGATGTGGTCGAGGGATTTTTTCTCGCCGCCGCGTAGATCATTTCGTAACAAATACTCGTTCACGGAATTATTTCTTGTACTTTTCGTGACATCTCGAGAACGGTTCTGTTTGTCCACGGCTTAAAAATTCACGGTATCAAACAATAACAGACGCAACCGCTTCCACAGTTTACATACATACCTGTGCATATACAACGTTATTTTGATTCGTTTATTTATTTTGTATGAAGGTTTCCGCGGCCAAATATTTATACAGAAACACATTTTAACCCGTACGGTTTGTTCAACAAAAGACGAAGTTGTTGGCATGAGAAAGCCATCTATTCTTGGTTTGTTCGTATCTCTTTGACATACTTTTGATTGATGTGGTTTTTTTCCGAAATGAATGGGACAACACACGAAAATAAGAGTTCCTACACCTTTTGACTCACAGATCGTCGGAATTAGAATTCTTGATGTTTTCGATTCATGCAAAATGAATCTGCCCTTCGGGGGCGCATCGATCGGATACAATAAATATTGGCTCTGACGGAGAGGGCATAAATATAGATTTTTCTTTGTAAACATAACTAAGTCGTTTCAGTGCGCTGTATAATTTAATATTGCATTTAATATTCACAAGCTCCTTCTGCGATATTCGCTGGAAAACGTCGAGATTTGGTCATCAATAATTTTGCTTGGAATTGGAATAATCTTTCTACTTAGTTATTTTATTCTCCAAGTTTTTGAGCGGCAAAAGTAAAGCAACTGGAACTATTAATTTGATATCTTCTAGCAGAACATTTTTAAATAAACAATTTCAGAATTTTTTGAAACGAATGTCACCGGGATCAAGTACATACAACCTACTTATCATACGGCAAGTTACAATTGTGAAGGTTGTTGAATAAACATAAACACTTCAAATTTATGTTAAACCGACCGTTGGACGATCAATTAATTAGCACGTCCTGCGGTAAGTGGAAAAATACATTCCGCGTTAAATTTTCTCGTGAAAACGCGTATTGTACTTCCGCGGGGGCTTATGAAAAGAATAACACCTTTCGACAATGAGCGAGGTTCACGAAACGTATCTAATTTACGCACCACGACCGCAATTTGTTTCGTTTAAGTACAAAAAAGTTTAACGTCCTGTCTTTAAGAAGAAGAAAAAACATTATTGTTATTGTCTATTTAAAAATAACGATTCGTTAATGAGAAAATTAAGCGGACAGACGCCACCTTGTGGGGCCCCGGACGGTAAATAAAATCCTACGACTCGTAGTTTCCTAAAAGTGTACTAAAAATGATTGCGAAATTTTTTTTAACGCCGGAATGAAGAGGTGTAAAAGGACGCTTTTAATTACGAAATTCTGCGCGCCGACAAACAATATTCATGCAGGTAGGCAATTAAAAGGCTTTTTGTTTGGGGAAGTGAAATTTTCATCACAAAGAGTTAACGATACGCATTTTAAAAATGTACGCACAGTCCTGGAAATCGGGGCACTTCGACAGGGCGTGGAATAATTATTCTATTGCGGCGGGCTCAAATATTAGCCGATGCAATTAATACACCTGTAATTAACTTTGCATTCAATTTACGATAAGAGTCAATTTATTAATTAACCAGTTACCCAGTGCATGGCGAAATTAATGATAACTTTTGCACTCGAGAATGTTGACTTTGGAGTAACCGTAGCGGAAATGCCGAATTTACTTTAAATTTTCTTGGGAATGGTTGGAAAATTGGAGCCGTCTAAATTATTAACCCCTAATTGCGAAATTGAACTTCTGTAGCACGGTCGATGAATACAAGTCATTTTTGAGTCTATTAAAACTGTTTTGTTGAGCTTAATAATATTAACATTAATTAATTTAATAGATAGATGCGTAGGTACTTCATAAATAATATTAAGTGTGGAGTATGTGCTAATGATGTCGATGATTATGGTTATTAAATGGTAACACCTGTACGTTACGTCGAAATGCCATCAAAGCTTCAGCTGCGCAAATAAATAATATGTACTGATGATCATCATAAATTTATTATTTGTTTACTTAAAATTAAATTATGCAATTAAATTATGCGGCGGAACAAAGTGCCTAATCCCCTTCAATAATTTTATAAACGGTCTAGGCAACGTGCTATCTTTTCATAAGCGGCATAAATGTAATTTGCAACATGACTAGGCTTATGTAATTTATACAAAATTCCAATACATAAACTTATCCGAAGTAGTTCCTTTCGAAACGGCCTAAAGGCAATCATAAAGTGACTTGGCATTATGTAAAGTGATTAAGTATTATTTAAAATGCTAAAATTATCCAAAAATGTCGGTAACGCATAAACTTATTCACTACCTAAAATCAATTGTAAAATGACAAGGCATTATGTAAAGTGACTAAGTATTATTGAAAATGCCTAAATTATCCAAAATGTCGAACTTATTTACTGCACTATTTTTATAAATGGCCTAAAAGCAATTGTAAAATGACAAGGCATTATGTAAAGTGACTAAGTATTATTGAAAATGCCTAAATTATCTAAAATGTCGATAATATATAAGGTTATTCACTGCATTATTTTTATAAACGGCCTAAAATCAATTGTAAAATGACAAGGCATTATGTAAAGTGACTAGGTATTATTAGGAATGCCTGAATTATACAAAATGTCGACAATAGATAAACTTAATCGCTGTATTATTTCCATGAAAGGCACAAAGGCAATTGTAAAATGACTAGGCATTATGTAAAGTGACTAAGTATTATTTAAAATGCCTATATTATACGAACTGTCGATAACACATAAACTTATTCACTGTATAATTTTTATAAACGGCCTATAGGCAATTGTAAAATGACTAGTTACTATGTAAAGTGACTAGATATTATTGAAAATGCCTAAATTATACAAAATGTCGGTAACACATAAACTTATTCAATGTATTAGTTTTATAAACTGTCTACAGGGAATTATAAAGTGACTAGGCATTGTGTAAAGTGCCTAAATTATACAGGAAGCACGAACACATGTTTATAATAGCCAGGATGTTTGTTCCAGTTTCGGGGAAAAAAATTGAAAAAACCCCCCATATCTTCTAGGAACGAAAATAAGTATTTATTTTTGATGATAATTTACTTAACTTTTCGCGTAATCACGCATCCGTTACATTTTATCAGGTTGACATTAATTTCATAATAAACATCAGCAAGTTTTTTTTCTAAAAATAGTGTGAATTTGGTTTCAATAACATCTAACCGAAGGTCGATGATTATCGATACATTTTTATAGAAACCAGATAAAAAGAAGGTCCAAATAATGCCGTTAGAACATTCTAACTTCGATTTCTGACAACTTTTTTCCTATTTTAATGGGAATTTAAATTGGTGGCTCGAATCTGGGAATCCGGTCGGTCATTTGAAAATTGTAACATCACATTATCTAGTGCGGGTTTATTTGGAATCATGGTGACTCGGAAATGGCCAGATAGGCGACAGTGATAAAAATTGTTGACTTTGTTCGATACGATTTATAAAAACAATATTGACAATGTTTCTAATTTTCAATAGAACCAACATTTTATTTTAAATTTTTACAATTTTAACATCAAAATTTCCTGCAATGATGAAAATGGATTGATTTATCGGTTCGCACTGATTAATCGCTAATTAATTAGAACAAATTTTGATGAGACGCCGTTAATTGAACGAACACCTCATTAAATCCAAAAACACATCTAGCAACGTGTAAATATGTCGTAAATGATCACGCGAGGATAAATATATCTTCTGAAAATGTGTCTGTTGATCTGGAGCTCTCGAAGACGTCAGAAAAAAGCCCTCCAACTAACCGTCGCGCATTAATAAAAAAAAAACTCCAATTTACAGTTACATAAAATGCGTTCGTGTGTGTGCTTTAACATGACGCAAATTAATAACGGGTTTATGTGGTGATGGCATATTTTCAACTCGATAAAAAATCACATTGTTATTTTTTTCCGATAACTATGCGATAAGTGACGCAAACTGAAAAATTGTTCAGTGGTTTCGTTTAAAGTAAAGCATCGCCGCGGGCGAAAAGGATTAATTACATGTAACGGAGTTGGACGGTGCCTCATGCGGAGGCACCGATCTCGATGTTATCTGCATAAACGTCTCGGACGATTTATTCACGCATCAATCACAAATCCGAGGCGACCATCTTTTCGTAATTTCTTACATGCATAATGAAGGGAAGTGAATTTTCCGGGGACACAAAACCTCATGAATATTCCGAACGGTGCGATTTTGGGACACGCGAACTCATATGACTCACTAGGGCAATTAATTTCCCTGCGACAAAAAGTGCGAAGCCGTGTCGTCTGGTGGACTTGTGTGCAAAAAGCCGGTGTTTTTCCTTTTTTGCGCGAGATGAGTAATATACACAAACGCATCGTCACGCGTTCAAAAATAGAACAAACACCCAAACTGGTAGTCGGAATCCAATGAAAAAACCGCTCCGATTAAATTGCGAGGTGTTACCGTTTCACACAATCGCATTTACAACCAGCGCGGATTATAACCGGACCCCCAAAACGAAGAGGGTTGATGAATTAAGGTTAAGTCGGATTTGGCTCAATTTATGCAAATGTCCGGGTAATACGGCAAACATTAGATTGTGCGAAGATTACATTGCGAGTGAATAGAGAGAGTTTGCGCATTTTTACAATGCCTGTACCAATAACGAATTTATTTAGTCGGCATTGACGCAAGAGCAAGAAATCAATTTTGATTATTTCGGTCGCACGAAATCTAAAAACACCGGTCGAAAGTGTAGCGCTTGTTTATCTCGTTTATTTGAAAGCGTGATCAGGTCGGAATTAACAAATAAGTTTCGCGATCAGGTAATTGAATTTTTCATCTGGACAACACTCGTGTGTGGAGAGACGAATTGTAAACGTCCAGATTGCTATCAAAAAATGTCGCCCATTATGGAACGCATTAATTATACGAAGGAATTACACGGCGAGCCTAATTTGATAAATTGGTACAAGTTGGAACCAATGCAGTCGACATTTCGTCATTTTTTGTGGCGATTTGGTGTTGCAACATGTGTGGATTTTACATGCCTTATCGATCTGGGGAATGTAATAAATAATCGCAGGCTGTTTCATAATTCCAGTTGGTTTGGCTCGTAGCTGAAATTTAAAAACAGTTGCCCCGAAAAGTGCTTCTGTGCATCTCATTAGGTAGGCGCTAATGAGTCGATTCGATTTTAATCAAAATTACCAGAACGCATTAAAACTTAAACGGATCAATACCAACCGAAATGTGCCAATTCTACTCGCATAGCGATAATAAAAGTCACTCGTAATTAATACTTTCCTATTTTCTGATAATTTCGAGTGAGGCCACACTTAAGTGGGCTTAAGGAAGTTTTTGAGATTTCATTTATAAACTTCTATTGTATTAAATAAATAATAAATACCTTTTAACGATTCGTGCGATTTTCAATAGTTGAAAAATTCATAACTTAAAAATTGTTTGAGATATGCAAAAATTGATGGGAACAAAAATTGTAGATCATTTCATCATTTAAAACTATTCCCTTATCCATTTTTCCGTAACTCGAAAAATAATGTCCGTTTTACCATTATTCAAGTTTGCAGGATTTTGTTTAAAAATTCACAGTTTAACAATAATTGGATTGGTGCAAATTTATAAATTAATAACTTAACAACAGTTTAAGTTTTGGCAAAATGATGCAAATAAAAATTATAGTATTTTCCAGCATCTACAACTTATTTTACATAATTTTTTTTGTAACTCAAAGAATAACGTTCTTTTGATGTTCTCGAAAATAATAAATAACTTTTTAACGACACGTACGATTTCCAAATGTGGGAAAATTTATAACTTAAAAACTGTTTGAGATATAGAAAAATTGATGGGAACAAAAATTGTAGATCTTTCTATTATCTAAAACTATTTCCTCGCCCAATTTTTCGTAACTTGAAAAATAATGTCCTTTTTACCATTATTCAAGTTTGCAGGTTTTTGTTTAAAAATTCACAGTTTAGCAATAATTTGATTGGTGCACATTTATAAATTAATAACTTAACAACAGTTTGAGTTTTGGCAAAATGATGCAAACAAAAATTATAGTGTTTTCCAGCATTTAGAACTTATTTTACAAAAAAATTTTTGTAACTCAAACAATAACGTTCTTTTGATGCCTCGAAAATAATAAATACCTTTTTAACGATACGTGCGATTTCCAAAAGTTGAAAAATTCATAACTTTAAAATGATTTGAGATATAGAAAAATTGATGGGAACAAAAATTGTAGATCTTTTCATCGTCTAAAACTATTTCCTTATCCATTTTTCCGTAACTCGAAAAATAATGTCCTTTTTACCATTATTAAAGTTTGTAGGTTTTTGTTCAAAAATTCACAGTTTAACAATAATTGAATTGGTGCACATTTATAAATTAATAACTTAACAACAGTTTGAGTTTTGGCAAAATGATGCAAACAAAAATTATAGTGTTTTCCAGCATTTAGAACTTATTTTACAAAAAAATTTTTGTAACTCAAACAATAACGTTCTTTTGATGCCTCGAAAATAATAAATACCTTTTTAACGATACGTACGATTTCCAAAAGTTGAAAAATTCATAACTTAAAAACTGTTTGAGATATAGAAAAATTGATGGGAACAAAAATTGTACATCTTTCTATTATCTAAAACTATTTCATCGCCCATTTTTTTGTAACTCAAAAAATTATGCCCTTTTTAGCCTTATTCAAGTTCACAAGTTTTACATGTAGTTTGCGTTTAAAAATTCTTAATTTAATAATAATTGGAGATAATAAAAAAGTGATCAGGACAATTTTCCTTATTTATATTTAGATTTTTTCGTCATCCACGATTTTATAAAGTTTCCTTTTATTATGAAAAAATTTTATTTCCCAGTCAAAAATACAGTCGAACTCCTCTATAGTGATGTTCGAAAAGTCATGAAAAAACATCACTATAGAGAAACTTCACTATATAGAATTCAAGTATAAGTTTACAATTTTGCCAGTCACTTTAAAAACCAATCAATATTCAAAATGAAACAAAACAATTAAGATTTATTATGTTTGAAAAAATATTTGTTTAAGTATATAGAAATACACACAGTTATTAATAAACAATACAAATTTTCATCTGAATACTAACATAACATGTACTTATTGATGAAAAAATCTGTCCAAAGTTGATTGCATAAGTAAGGATTTTGCAAGAAATTCTTTTAAGGATTTTTCAGGTTTTCTATTACCGAAAATTCCGTTCCTCGAGAATTTTGGTAAACCTTTCGTAAAGAATAATCACTATATAGAGGCTTAACATCATAATATAGATGTATTTTTATATGGAAAACGTTCAAAAATGCACGTTCCTGACAAAAACATCACTATAGAGAAAAAATCATTATAGAGGAGGTCACTATAGAGGAGTTCGACTGTAATGTTAACTGACCACTTTACCTTAACGAATTAAAGAACGTTACACAATTTTTTTCTAGACATGTTCGTGTAAGTGATCTCAACACTGTATAAGAATTTATTTATACAACTTTTTATTACAAACTCAACAAGTGGGGCACTCAAACCATTTTTGCTTTTGCCAGTTTGATCGTGGGGCCCCGTAAACAAGGCATGTGCCTCATAAACAGTCTTAATTAGATTTATAATCGAACGTCTTTTTATGGGCAATTGTTCGAAACGAAAATAACACTTTGGGTATGTCGTTAAAGTTGTTTTCCTAAAACGATTACACGCCGCGGTACCAGGAACTTATAAACGACGTGGTGAGAGTACGCGTAGGAATGAAAGTTTCGAGTCCCCGTCCGAATTCTGAAAGATCCGGATGATATCACGTCGATGCGGTCATTTGCGCCGTAGCACCGGGGCTCTTTAATGTAATATTTACGTAGTAAAATAGGTGGGCGTTATCGCGATTTCGTAGCACAATCTCTCGATACAATTGTAGGCTCTTTGCGCGCGCTAAAATCGCGCACAAGTTAAAAAAATAATTGGAGCAGTGATATCCATTTTTAAACCAGTTTTTGCCCTCTTTGCCGCTTGGATTTTCGGATGTGCCGAGATAAGTTTTCAGTTTAATTCGTTTTTTGTGCGGCTTCATTATCTATTGATAATTCGGTATCTTGTTTGCTCCGTTGGCGGCCGTAGATAAAATAACAAACACTGGTCGGGAATCTGTCGAAAAATAGTAGAACACGAGGTTGAACGTCCCCGAAGGCATTTACGCTGAATTGTGATACGTATAAAATTGCACACCGTAATGTTGATTGTAAGTCTAGACATGTCCCAGCGAAATTATTAATATAAACGAAACGTGTTTATTAGTCAGGAACAATGACCATTAACACGAAATTAATTAAGGAGACCAAACGTACTCCTTTAGGGAGTTTTTTACTCCTTTTTTGTGAACCGTACTCCTTTTAAAACGAGTACTCCAAACGTACTCCTTTGCATTCTTTTGTACTCCTTGGTACTTCTAAAAATATAAAAACTTGGCATTTAACTTTAACCTTTAACCTTTAAAAAAAGAGTTTCCATTTATTGTAGAAAACAAAGGAAATGATGATTCTATGGTTAAATGTACAATCTGCAAAGGAGAATTTTCTATTGCGATTGGTGGACGAAGTGCAATAACAAAGCACATTGATACTAATAAACATAAAACATCTCTTGATGCAGCTGCTTCAACGTCTAAACTAAATACATTTTTTAAAAGATTGAAATAAAAAGTATTTCATAGAAAAATAATCACTTCTATTCTTGGTTGATGAAGTTTTCCATTTTCTTGTTTTCAAATGATTACAACAAGGGTTGACTCTTAGAGTCGGTTTGCCCAGGTGAAATCATGCAACTTTTAAGATTCAACCCTTGTTGTAATCATTTGAAAACAAGAAAATGGAAAATTTTTGTACCTGAGCACACTTTATGAAAATGTGCACTGCAATTTGCATGGTTTTACCTAGGAAAACCGACTTTTAAGATTCAACCCTTGTTGTAATCATTTGAAGACAAGAAAATGGATTTTTTTTTTAGCTTTATGAAAATGTGGATCCTAACATAAGTCAAAAAAAGAGAGAGAGAGAGAGAAAGGCAAACCACGGAAAACACTTTTTTTTCTTTCTTGCTTAAAGCATCGTATAAACATGAAAACTTGTGTATTTTTTTGCGAGAAACACGATGGTGCAATTAAAAATCGATTTGCTCTAAGATTGACAGAGATAGAAATCTTAAACCTAACCTAACCTAACCAAACTGGGTTTATCTTTTCGTGTTTCTCTTTCGGAGATATTTTAGAATTTTTACTGTTGAGGTTATGTTGTGATTATTTACCTGTTCTAAATAATCAATTGCACTGTTAAAAAAGAAAAGAAAGAAAAAAAACAAGGAAAACACTTTTTTTTTCTTTCTTGCTTAGAGCGTCATATAAACATGAAAACTTATGTATTTTTTATGTTGTGATTATTTACCTGTTCTAAATAAACAATCGCACTGTTAAAAAAGAAAAAAAATTTAAACAAAATTGACCCGCGCACACTTTATGAAAATGTGCACTGCAATTTGCATGGTTTTACCTAGGAAAACCGACTCTTAAAATTCAACCCTTGTTGTAATCATTTGAAAACAAAAAATTTTACCTGAGCACACTTTATGAAAATGTGCACTGCAATTTGCATGGTTTTACCTAGGAAAACAGACTTTTATGATTATGATTACAACAAGGGTTGACTCTTAAGAGTCGGTTTGCCTAGGTGAAAACATGCAACTTGCAGTGTGTTTGTTTTAACGTGTTTATACATATAATTTTTTAACTAATGAATTTTGAAATTATTTAAAAAACACATGGTTGAATGGAGAAGACTCGGTGTTTTTATTGAAACCGAATCACCATATCCAATGAAAATTCATTTGTACTCCTTTTGTATAAAAAATAGTCGGCCACTTTAAATTAATGGAGCGAGGATTACAATAAGTTTAAGGCCCTTGATTGAACTGAATAATTTTGAATAATGTGATGTGCCTGACAGCCAACAATCTAAATTCATTATAATCCCAATGTCACCGTATGCATAATAAACGCATCTGAATCGACTAGGAAAAAATAACCGGACAATTCCAGCCGGCGAAACAAGCGATTTTAATTAACGCCGACAGTTTTTATTCCTGTTAAAATAAGATTCCAACGAATTAACGTTGTGGTTAGTTCGGACAAAGGTGATTTATACGCGACAAGCCGGTAATTTATGCCTATTTAAATATTCACATAATTCACTCGGTCTTTTTCAATTTTTGTACGAAAAAGCGCATTATACATACAAATGCGTGCTGCGTGGATTTATTGTGATTATTAAAAAGATTCACGTCTCGTGAAAGGCACGAAAAAATTTGTATACCTAATTCGTCTCGGGCATCTCAGATTAGAATCTTTCTGGAGTCGAGCAATGGTTACTTACGAAATCATTAATTTGTTGAGTGTTAGCGTATCGCGGTGTTACAATCTCAATTTCATAAATGCGAGATGGGTTTTATTCAACCGAAAGTTGCTGGTCGGCTGTTGAAAATATGATTTTCAATGGTTCATAATGGCCGGTGGATGCTAATTTAAAATTTATTGAATTTCTATTGAACGCCTCGACGTCGGAAACAGTCATTGGTTGCAAGGAAATTTACACTTTCGTTGATGGAATTGTACTGAGTTTTTTTCTTAGCGCCGACAAAGTTTTTTCTGTTCAAAACAGAAGCGGTCGTAAATTGTGTCGCATCTCAGATTTATTGTGCTTGCGAAATGAAGTTCACGACGAAAAAAATTGAGCCATTCATAATTTTGCGACAGAGGTACAGGAGCGTCGTAATTCTCATTGTATGTTTAAGAATTCATAAGTTAAAAACAGGCTGAAATAGGGGAAAAGTGGTAAGAATGAAAATTATAGAGGTTAAAAATATTTACAACTTTTATAATGACTTTTTTGTAACTAAAAAACAGCGGAATTTTTACTCTTCCAAAATTTTTGTTGAAGATTATACCGCTTCAGATTCAAAAATTCAAAACTTAGGAACGGCTTGAGATACAAAAAAATCCTAAGAATCAAAATTATACATAGAATTACTTATTGTTTATAATTTTTATAATAATCATTTTTACTCTTCCAAAATATTTTTAATTTTTTTGAAGATTATACCGCCTAAGATTCAAAAATTCAAAACTTAAGAACGGCTTAAGATACAAAAAAAATGCTAAAAATCAAAATTATAGATCTACTTATTGTTTATAATTTTTATAATAAACATTTTTTCTAACTTAAAAAAACACTTTCATTTTTTTGAAGATTATACCGCCTAAGATTCAAAAATTCAAAACCTAAGAACGGCTTAAGATACAAAAAAATGCTAAGAATCAAAATTATAGAACTACTTATTGTTTATAATTTTTATAATAAACATTTTTTGCTAACTTAAAAAAACAGTAGCATTTTTACTCTTCCAAAATATTTTAATTTTTTTGAAGATTATACAGCCTAAGATTCAAAAATTCAAAACTTAAGAACGGATTAAGATACAAAAAAATGCTTAGAATCAAAATTATACAACTACTTATTGTTTATAATTTTTATGATAAATATTTTTTGTTAACTTAAAAAAACACCAGCATTTTTACTCTTCCAAAATATTTTTAATTTTTTTGAAGATTATACCGCCTAAGATTCAAAAATTCAAAACTTAAGAACGGTTTAAGATACAAAAAAAATGCTAAGAATCAAAATTATAGATCTACTTATGTTTGTAATTTTTATAATAATAATTTTTTGCTAACTTAAAAAAACACTAGCATTTTTACTCTTCCAAAATATTTTTAATTTTCTTGAAGATTATACCGCATAAGGTTCAAAAATTCAAAACTTAAGAACGGCTTAAGATACAAAAAAAAAATGCTAAGAATCAAAATTATAGATCTACTTATTGTTTATAATTTTTATAATAATAATTTTTGCTAACTTAAAAAAACACCAGCATTTTTACTCTTCCAAAATATTTTAATTTTTTTGAAGATTATACAGCCTAAGATTCAAAAATTCAAAACTTAAGAACGGATTAAGATACAAAAAAATGCTTAGAATCAAAATTATACAACTACTTATTGTTTATAATTTTTATGCTAAATATTTTTTGTTAACTTAAAAAAACACCAGCATTTTTACTCTTCCAAAATATTTTTAATTTTTTTGAAGATTATACCGCCTAAGATTCAAAAATTCAAAACTTAAGAACGGTTTAAGATACAAAAAAAATGCTAAGAATCAAAATTATAGATCTACTTATGTTTGTAATTTTTATAATAATAATTTTTTGCTAACTTAAAAAAACACTAGCATTTTTACTCTTCCAAAATATTTTTAATTTTCTTGAAGATTATACCGCATAAGGTTCAAAAATTCAAAACTTAAGAACGGCTTAAGGTACAAAAACATGCGAAGAATCAAAATTATAGAACTACTTATTGTTTATAATTTTTATAATAAACATTTTTTGCTAACTTAAAAAAACAGTAGCATTTTTACTCTTCCAAAATATTTTAATTTTTTTGAAGATTATACAGCCTAAGATTCAAAAATTCAAAACTTAAGAACGGATTAAGATACAAAAAAATGCTTAGAATCAAAATTATACAACTACTTATTGTTTATAATTTTTATGATAAATATTTTTTGTTAACTTAAAAAAACACCAGCATTTTTACTCTTCCAAAATATTTTTAATTTTTTTGAAGATTATACCGCCTAAGATTCAAAAATTCAAAACTTAAGAACGGTTTAAGATACAAAAAAAATGCTAAGAATCAAAATTATAGATCTACTTATGTTTGTAATTTTTATAATAATAATTTTTTGCTAACTTAAAAAAACACTAGCATTTTTACTCTTCCAAAATATTTTCAATTTTCTTGAAGATTATACCGCATAAGGTTCAAAAATTCAAAACTTAAGAACGGCTTAAGATACAAAAAAAAAATGCTAAGAATCAAAATTATAGATCTACTTATTGTTTATAATTTTTATAATAATAATTTTTGCTAACTTAAAAAAACACCAGCATTTTTACTCTTCCAAAATATTTTAATTTTTTTGAAGATTATACAGCCTAAGATTCAAAAATTCAAAACTTAAGAACGGATTAAGATACAAAAAAATGCTTAGAATCAAAATTATACAACTACTTATTGTTTATAATTTTTATGCTAAATATTTTTTGTTAACTTAAAAAAACACCAGCATTTTTACTCTTCCAAAATATTTTTAATTTTTTTGAAGATTATACCGCCTAAGATTCAAAAATTCAAAACTTAAGAACGGTTTAAGATACAAAAAAAATGCTAAGAATCAAAATTATAGATCTACTTATGTTTGTAATTTTTATAATAATAATTTTTTGCTAACTTAAAAAAACACTAGCATTTTTACTCTTCCAAAATATTTTTAATTTTCTTGAAGATTATACCGCATAAGGTTCAAAAATTCAAAACTTAAGAACGGCTTAAGGTACAAAAACATGCGAAGAATCAAAATTATAGAACTACTTATTGTTTATAATTTTTATAATAAACATTTTTTGCTAACTTAAAAAAACAGTAGCATTTTTACTCTTCCAAAATATTTTAATTTTTTTGAAGATTATACAGCCTAAGATTCAAAAATTCAAAACTTAAGAACGGATTAAGATACAAAAAAATGCTTAGAATCAAAATTATACAACTACTTATTGTTTATAATTTTTATGATAAATATTTTTTGTTAACTTAAAAAAACACCAGCATTTTTACTCTTCCAAAATATTTTTAATTTTTTTGAAGATTATACCGCCTAAGATTCAAAAATTCAAAACTTAAGAACGGTTTAAGATACAAAAAAAATGCTAAGAATCAAAATTATAGATCTACTTATGTTTGTAATTTTTATAATAATAATTTTTTGCTAACTTAAAAAAACACTAGCATTTTTACTCTTCCAAAATATTTTCAATTTTCTTGAAGATTATACCGCATAAGGTTCAAAAATTCAAAACTTAAGAACGGCTTAAGATACAAAAAAAAAATGCTAAGAATCAAAATTATAGATCTACTTATTGTTTATAATTTTTATAATAATAATTTTTGCTAACTTAAAAAAACACCAGCATTTTTACTCTTCCAAAATATTTTAAATGTTTTTGAAGATTATGCCTCCTAGTGAACTTTCAAAAATTCAAAACTTAACGGTTTGAGATACGAAGAACTATTAAGAACTAAAATTATAGATTCTTCCAGTATATACGACTTCTTTTATATGATTTTTTGTGTAACTCAAAAAATAATGCCAATGCAAAAATTTAAGAACTTCCTTTATTACTGCAACTTTTCTTATAATAATTTTTTTTCCAATTGAATGCCAATGATTTCAAAATTTAATGGTTTCTTTGAACTGTGCCAAACATCAAGGAAATGTAAAACCATAAATATAGAAAGATTACACGGCCGCAGGTGAATAAAAACGACACACGAAAACACGTAAATATATTTTTTACTGTCTTGAAGAATGCGTTGTAATGTCACTAATTCAAAATTGCAATCGCAGCTTAAACCCCGTTTTATTGGCGCGCGCATTGTGTAATCAGAAAGAAAATTTTTGCTGCGCAATAAAAGCTTCGGTGAAAAGCCGCCCGGACGGAGCTTTTGTCACGTTCCGGTAGTTTTTCTGCACATGACCGAATATGTAAAAAAGCACTACATCGAAAATAAAATAGTTGCAAACGTTGCGGGACCGTCTGTCCCATTCGGCGAATTTTCCGAAGTTCAACGATCTTTCAATTTGGCTAATTAAATTCAATTTGGTGGTCGGGATTTTCCGAAAATTGCCAACATTTGCAGTGCACAATTACAAACCATTGCTGGACGATTTGAATTAAGAACAGTTACTTCCTCTTGTAAAATTCGCTCGTTAAATCCGGTCGTAAATTAAAAAATCTTTTTAAATACATTGCGACAGCTCAACAAACGGTCGCATTCAATGTTTATGTAGATATAATTCGTGGCTAAGTACAAGAAGACCTGCCAACATGTGATTTAAGTTCAGCTTACATTCCGTCCTTTGGGCGTGCATTTTTTATTTACATTTTTTCCGACTGTCGCAACCGAACGGCAACAGATGTTTACCGTTCGAGAAATTGAATTAAAACATCGGGTTATTTTCCTGCGAAATTATTCTCGGCCGCTTATTATTAGCCGAAAACCATATAACTAGATACCGTTCAATAAAACTAAATGGACGCCTATTTCTGATAAGCTCGAACAAAATGTGATCGACAGTTCGTGAAATGCCATTCGCATTTCACATCCCTCCGTTGGGATCATTGTTAAAAATTAAATTGAGAAGCATAACATAACAAGTCCTGTTAGTGCTTATCGTGTTAAATGGTAACAACTCCCCGTTGACACCATTAACAGAATTGCGTTAATGAAACATTTTGCAACTTTCGCCTCCTTACATCTTTAATGACACACACGCCGAGCGTTGATTAACAAATAATCGGGAAGAACCGCGCGAAATTAACTGTCATTTTTCGTTAGGTTGATCAACTGTCTCGAAGTGTCTGTCTTAAGACCCCCCTTTAATAAATTACTAATGAACGTTTCGTAAGCTTGTATTCTTAGTTGTCTTTTCGACACTTTGCGTCACGGCTTCTGTTTGCGTTAACATGCAGGCAAGAATTCACTCTGTAATTATGTTATCACTGTCGGCTCGTTGGAATTTTTTCTTAAAGTTTTGCCCAACTTTCATATTTATTTTCAAGTCGTTCATAAAACCTTTTTACAACTGGATAAGTATTTTCAGGTCTAAACGACAGTCTAATTAATGTTACTAACAATTATTAAAATTATAGATTTTTAAAAACTTGCAAACTTGAATAAGGGTAAAAAGGACATTATTTTTCCAGTTACGGAAAAATAGATAAGAAAATAGTTTTAGATGATGAAAAGATCTACAATTTTTGTTCCCATCAATTTTTCCATATCTCAAACAGTTTTTAAGTTATAAATTTTCCCACATTTGGAAATCGTACGTGTCGTTAAAAAGTTATTTATTATTTTCGAGAACATCAAAAGAACGTTATTCTTTGAGTTACAAAAAAAATTATGTAAAATAAGTTGTAGATGCTGGAAAATACTATAATTTTTATTTGCATCATTTTGCCAAAACTTAAACTGTTGTTAAGTTATTAATTCATAAATGTGCACAAATCCAACTATTGTTAAACTGTGAAATTTTTAAACAAAAACCTGCAAACTTGAATAATGGCAAAAAGGACATTATTTTTCGAGTTACGGAAAAATGGATAAGGAAATAGTTTTAGATGATGAAAAGATCTACAATTTTTGTTCTCATCTATTTTTCCATATCTGAAACAGTTTTTAAGTTATGAATTTTTCAACTTTTGGAAATCGTAGGAATCGTTAAAAAGGTATTTATTATTTTCAAGAGCATCAAACGAACGTTATTGTTTGAGTTACAAAAAAAATTATGTAAAATAAGTTTTAGATGTTGGAAAACACTATAACTTTTGTTTGCATCATTTTGCCAAACCTCAAACCGTTGTTAAGTTATTAATTTATAAATGTGAACCAATCCAATTATTGTTAAACTGTGAATTTTTAAACAAAAACCTGCAAACTTAAATAATGGTAAAAAGGCCATAATTTTTTGAGTTACGAAAGAATTTATGTAAAAAAAGTTGTAGACACTAAAAATCACAATAAGTTTTGTTTACATCATTTGCCAGAACTCAAACAAATAAGCAGAAAACGCATTTTTCAATTAGGAACTGCGTACTCTTAAGCGTCTCGACCCTACTTGAAAATTTATTGGGTTATGATGAATAAATTTTTTTATGGCTATTTGCCACCCCGTTCTGCTCGTTTAGAATCTGATGTCCACATAAAATCTTACTATCATTAGAATTTTGATTAACGGACACATACACAGTTGGAGATGGAAATAAAGTTGGAAATTTCCCAACGATAAAAAAGCACAGAAATCGTGGTCTTAAAAAAGAACGTTTTATTGCGTCTTAATTCAATTAAAAGCCATTAGAGTTATCCGAAACACGAAAACGGGTTCTAAAATAGGATATGTTAATCTATGGTAGGCTCTATGGGTGTTAATGCGTAATTAATGCTTCACGTTCCCATTAAACACATATTTGTGGTCGGCACGCATGTTTTTTGTTCGCCGGTTGTGTAAATAAACGATCAAAAATGTTTGGAACCTCCGGCGCAAAATGCATCAATCGAAACGACCGCAGAAAAAACCGAAAGGTTGGTGGGTGGCGCAATGAATATGTGAAAATTTTCCGCCACCTTTCGACAAACAATACGTGTCATTAACCCAGCGCCGTCGTTATCAGTCCCTATCACGTTCAGGGGGCCACAGAAAGACCTTGCTTTTTACAAGGAGGGTGCGATAAAAAGAGGTCTTGGTTACCGAAAGGCATTCTTTAATTTACCTCTTTGTAATTACAAGCCGGTGTTTACGTTTTAAGCTTACAAAATATTCTTGCAAGTCATGGATTTACTGTCTGCGATATTGATTGCCTCAACCCGCCGGATTTATTGCCGAGATACAATTTCACACATTGTTTTTAAACCGCTTGAATGATCGACGGAAAGTTTGTCATTTTTCACATACAGAAACAATTCGCAGAAGTTTCGGCAAGAAACTTTTTAATCTTTTAATTCGGAAACAAAATCGACGAGGCCATAAATCATGATCGCTAACGATACCGGGCTGATGTTAAACATGGAAAGCAATAAAGTTGAAATTGATCCGCGCACAAAGGTGATTTTACGGTTTTTTGTTTACAATTCTCGGTCGGTAATTGGATGCGGACATAAAAACGTTAAAAGAGCCATTCTTATCTGAGAGATTAGGTTGGAACCAGCGGACGCTTTCCGGAATTACCGTTTTAATCCATCATTATGTATTCATAACGTCCGGTTCACGGACAGTTGGGGATTTATATCTGTTGCGGAATAATGGGGGAGGTAACCCTTGCTCGTTTCGTGAAGTGAATTCGGTCAAAAATGATTTAGCTGAATTCAATTTCTTAGTGCGTCGGCCACTTGTCCTTGTTAAACTGTCAAGCACTTTTCAGTTGATTTATTATTCATCACAAACGGTAAAAACAATTCATTGTAAATTGCAAGCAAATTAAAAGGCCTTTGTGCATTCTGAATTTTAAAACATTTTAACAAACCGTTTTTAAATCTTAAAGTTTACATATAAAATCGATTGCATAATTGAAACGACAAAAAACTTGTTTGTGTCTCCACCAAATCATCAAACCCAAATTAATTTCATTCCTTCAGACGATTTATACAGGGACCGCCAATTTTACAGTATAAATAACACAATAAAACTGTTGTAGATGATTAAGTGGACTGTAGATTGGTTGTAAAATGGTAAATTAAGCATAACAATGGCTGGTAGGTTGTAACACAAGGTAATTCACGACTTGTTGCCTAATAAATATTAGAATTTTGATAATTTTTATAATCTTTTGAAAATTCTTTGGCAATTTTATACTTCCATAAGGTGAAAGTAGCCAGACGTTACTCGCGAGCCACCTTGTATAACCGCAAATTAAAATAATTTTTTAACCAGTTAAATTAAATTCTACTACCGAAAAAAGCGCCATTATTCCTTCCTCAACCTGTAAGTCAAGAAATCATAAATTCCGGTTGTAATTCCGCAATTTATCACCTGCGTCAAGGCCTGACAAACAAAAGGACCGAGTTGAGAAAACAATGGCTTATGATCGTGATCTTGCTCCTCGGACGTTTTCGAAACCGATCATTTGTTATGGTAACATCATGCAAATAGATCCATAATGATTTAGATAGGAAATGACATTATTTTTGTAACGTGGCTCGAACCACTTTTGCATGTCGTTAAATGAAGATATCTCTAATTATACATAGAAATTAAATGAAATCTGAAATAGGTGTCCCATTATGGGCACTGCTATTTTTAGTCTTGTAAATATATCGGCTGGAGTAATCGTTTTTGAATACGGTAAACACAATGAAATACAAAATTACATTATTCATTCTGGATGTTGAGTCTTTTTTTCGTTCGAAAATTATTTTCATTCAGAGATCACCACATGTGACTAAATTTAGATATTAAACACACCATAAAAGGAGACTGGTGTGATTTTTTTGCCCCTGATTCGATAAACAGGAAGCGGAAGATTTGCTTGGCTCGCTGACTAGCTTTTATCAGTTTAAAGTATTTCAGTTGAAAATTGAGTTCCCACCCTCGTTTCTGCTGCAAACGAAACAAACGAGAAAAATCAGAGCGAGACAAATAAGATTGTTAAATGTCATAAACACCTTTGAAATACAACTTCCATGTTTGGCTCTAGTTTTTTCCGCCAAGGCCATCGACTGTACCAAACGTAAAATATCATTAGCAGGAACATTTTAGATTCACAGGCTACGCCCGTGCAACTAATGACCGTCGATCTCTCGGTGTAATCAATCAAACAATCACTATAAGTTCTTCTGCACCACCCGACATTCTAAATGGCGCTTTTTCGGCCGTTTTTTACGCCCAACTTTCTTTCTTCGTAATGCCTCGTAATCAAGTTACAGTGCGTCACACTAAAAGCGGCAGTTTATTTTCTTGTTTGTTGCTTCTGATGCGATAGTGACACAACAATGTGTCCTACTTCAGGAACTAATCAATTAAAATGTCACACTTGATCCCGAACAGAAGGGAGGTTTGCGGGTACATTATTCAAACACATCTCTAAATGGTGCGCATTAACCATTTGGGGTATAATTTAAAAAATTAATTTATCATTCAATTAGGAAAACGAGCGAAAACCCTCGGGACAGAAAGGGACCATCATGTAAAGTTTTGTCCAGAAATTACACTTCACTCAAGTTAATTTCAAATCTACCAACAAAATGTTACCTGTAAATGTAAAGATAATTGTATTTCAGAAAGTATCAATTATATTTCAGAAAGCTTCAATTCTATTTCAAAAATTTGTATTTCAGAAAGTATCAATTGTAATTCAAAAAGTATCAATTGTAGTTCAGAAAATATCAGATTATTAAATTGTATGTCAGAACTCATCACTTGTAGTTCAGAAAGTATCAATTGTTTGTCAGAAAACATCAATTATAGTTCAGAAAGTATCAATTGTAATTCAGATTCGTAAATTGTGGTTCAGAAAGTAACAATTGTACCGCAGATTAGTAAATTGTACGTCACAACTCATCAGTTGTAGTTGAGAAAGTATCAATTGTAGTTCAGAAAATATCAGATTGGTAAATTGTAGTTCAGAAAGTATCAATTACACTTCAGATTAGTAAATTGTATGTCAGAACTCATCACTTGTAGTTCAGAAAGTATCAATTGTTTGTCAGAAAACATCAGTTATAGTTCAGAAAGTATTAATTGTAATTCAGATTAGTAAATTGTGGTTCAGAAAATAACAATTGTACCGCAGATTAGTAAATTGTACGTCACAACTCATCACTTGTAGTTCAGAAAGTATCAATTGTTTGTCAGAAAACATCAATTATAGTTCAGAAAGTATCAATTGTAATTCAGATTAGTAAATTGTGGTTCAGAAAGTAACAATTGTACAACAGATTAGTAAATTGTACGGCACAACTTATCACTTGTAGTTTAAAAAGTATCAATTGTTTGTCAGAAAACATCAATTGTAGTTCGGAAAGTATCAATTGTAATTCAGATTAGTAAATTGTGGTTCAGAAAGTAACAATTGTACTGCCAATTGGTAAATTGTATGTCACAACTCATCAATTGTAGTTCAGAACTTTCAAATTAGTAGAAAAATTTAATTGTAGTTCAGAAAGTAATTCGGAATTTTATTATAAAAATGTAAAGAATCAATCATTTACTTCCTGAACTACAGTTAACGTTTGCTGAAACACAATTAACTACAAATACAAATTATACTTTCTGAAAAACAATTGATATTTTCTGAACTACAATTAATACTCTCTGAAATCCAAATGATACTTTTTCGTGTCTGAAATAAAATTCGAAAAGGTGCATTTTAGCAGGTTTTACTATAATCGAAATTTGAGGCAAGCGCAGAATTTCGCCAATCAATCGTGCAGTTGAGCGGTCTACAACATTAACGACTGTTGGGGGTTGAGAATGGCATGTTAAGGCAAAATTAGTGCAACTGTTGATTTATTGTTTACATCGATTTAAAAGTCTCCTTTGGGGGCTCGGTTAAAATTAATTTCGTCCGAAAATCATGACCGCTTGAAAAACTATTTTTAACGGTCTTAATTACAGTTATTTTTGAATGAGCGATGCGGACTCGTCAAAGATAGCTGTAAATCGCTGCAACGACCGAAATTACGCACAAAAGTGTAATTGATGTAATTTTTATTGTTGGGACACGGTTCAATGGCAGCATTTATCACACTTGGTTTTTTCATGTTATTGCAAGGAAATGTCGTGACTGGAAATAGAAATGGCCTCTCTAAAATCCCGTCCAATCGTTACCTGATTACAATTTCTTCGGTAGATTCAAATTACAGGTTTTCAGGAGTTAAATGTATTTATTAGACTAATGTGGGCGTTCTCTGTGCCGATTGAAACAGTGACGAATTAATTTAAATCGCTTTCCCATAAGCTCGGCGATCCCGCAAACTTAATTCCCGGAAAGACGCGCATTAAATCTCTTTAATTAGGTTAATGGGAAACTATCCATCAAAAATGTTTGAGGAAGTTTACAAACACCGCAACACCCAGAAAAAGGGGAAAACGCTTTCGTTGAGGCCGATTCAGATTCCGGATATTTTCAAACCTTTAAACGCTACATCTGTGCACTCGGAATAAACAAACAAGTCTCGTATGTCATTTTACACAACATGGCCGTTTAATTGAGCAGTTAAATGAATCGTTACCGTAAAGACGTCACCGGTTTTTGCGCGCGGGCATTTTTTAAAACCATAATTTAATAACGCAATTTAAAGTGGCCGCTTTTTGTGGTCTTCTTGTGGTATCGATTGTTAAGCTAGTTTGGTCAGCGAATGGGTCGTCAACATTTACAGCGAATGTTTGGTATGTCTACCAATTAGTCGGATGATGAATTGCAAGGGATTCGTAATAGCCTCGTTCCATTCGCTTGTGATGAACTAGTTTTAAACTAATACCCGCCGTCCTACCGAACGCACGTGATCTCATACAACCTATTTTGCAATGTAATATTCGATCGGCGATGGGTTAATTAATTTTACAGTCCCCCGGGATTAAAGTGCGATTTCATTCCCGTTTTCCAACGACTGAAGTGTCATATTTCGTTTTGGGGGATGAAATAAATTTAATCTCTGATTTAGAGAGATATAATAAATTTAATCCCTTTCAATAAATACCTATTTTATGGTTTTTTAAAACGCAATTATTTTTTTTTTAAATGTGCTAATTTAGTTGTTAGATTAAGATTTGTTTGTTTAAAAATCTCTAAGCTGTTGTTTTTCAAATAAACTAGGCGCCAAAGAAAAGTGTATTGTTCTGTTTATTTATTTTTCAAATAACCTGAATAATTTTAATATTTCTTTATTCAAAATTTCAATAAGTGCATGCTTTTAGGTGTCTTTACCCTAACGTTTTTGACAATTTTATTAAAAATAAATTATTTTCCTAAAGAACTAATATTATTATCTTAGTTACTTTGTACCGAAAGTAAATAAAATTCCCGTTTTCCAACGACTGAAATGTCATATTTTGTTCCGAGGCATGAAATAAATTTAATCTCCGATTTAGAGAGATATAATAAATTTAATCCCTCTCAATGAATACCTACTTTATGGTTTTTTAAAACTCAATGATTTTTTTATATGTGCTAATTTAGTTGTTAGATTAAGGTTTGTTTGTTTAAAAATCTCGAAGCTCTTGTTTTTCAAATATACTCGGCGACAAAGAAAAATGTATTGCGTTTATTTGTTTTTCAAATAACCTGAATAATTTTAATATTTCTTTATACAAAATGTTTGTGCGCATTTCAATAAGGGCGTGCTCTTAGGCGTCATTACCCTAACGTTTTTGACAATTTTATTAAAAATAAATTATTTTCCTAAAGAACTAATATTATTATCTTATTGTTAGTTATTTTGTACCGAAAGTAAATAAAATTCCCGTTTTCCAACGACTGAAGTGTCATATTTCGTTCCGAGAGATAAAATCAATTTAATCTCTGATTTAGAGAGATATAATAAATTTAATCCCTCTCAATAAATACCTACTTTATGGTTATTTAAAACTCAATGATTTTTTTTAAATGTGCTAATTTAGTTGTTAGATTAAGGTTTGTTTGTTTAAAAATCTCGGAACTCTTGTTTTTCAAATATACTCGGCGACAAATAACCTGAATAATTTTAATATTTCTTTATACAAAATGTTTGTGCGTATTTCAATAAGGGCGTGCTCTTAGGTGTCATTACCCCAACGTTTTTGACAATTTTATTACGAATAAATTATTCTCCTAAAGAACTGATATTATTATCTTTGTTATTTTGTACCAAAAGTAAATAAAATGAGTAACATTGTTGGTATTCCGCAATCAGTGACCTGCAGCTTATTTTACTTTACGATTCTATTATCAAATCTTGTGAAAGTTCAACTAAAATATCAATTTTTGAATTATATTTAAATTAATCCTTAAACTTTCATCAGCACCAGCAAAAATTTTGCACCAAATCGGCAACCCGCATGCGAGCCAAGTTGTGCAAAACGAAGATTAGGTTTTAACCGCAACATACACAAACTTAGCCGTCATGTGATGATTTAATCCTTGAATAATTTTAGCTGTCGCACATTTTCAATCAAAATAAAATGCCAATTTTGGAATTGGAGTCATACATTCAATGTCGACGCGATTACTTTGTTGATATTTATCAAAGTTAATTGTATTTATCTGCTGATTGAAAATAATCACTTTTCTACATAAATAACGCAGGGAAGTACCGTTTTTTTTATATTCGTAGTCCCCATTTATTTTTAAATGTTATTTTATCTTGTTTATCACTTGAACCGATTCGACTTGTGTTCCACAACTGGCGCCCTTCCACTAATGTTTTTGGTATGACTTGCGATTTATTCTCGTTTCGCACATTCGGGCGTCTCGACGTTTGTTATGTTTGGTTTAACCGTCGAATCAATTACATCCGAGCTTATGGCGCTCAATATCGATATTATAATCACCGAATAAAATATCGTCGGTGGTTTTGCACAAAGCGGGCCCGGATGATTTACGACCGGCTGTCGGTGGAGTAAGTACAAAAAAAAAAACCAGTGCATCTTTCCGCTGGATTTTCAGCACGTCTCCGCACTACGCAAACACGAAAATAGCACGATTCGAAATTTAGCGGGCACGCGACCGCGATTATTTGCGGCCGATGCGAATAAACAAGCAAACCGGATCTGTTAGCGCCCAGATGGATTGGTAACATGAAAAAGTTTCATTAGTATTCCCTGGGTATAAATTTCGTCGCGCACAAATAAAATGCTAATACGTTAGTTAAAACCATGTGTTTTTTCGTGTATCCGGTCGTTAGCGTCACATACTACTCGAATATTGTCACGGTCCGAGACGATAATCGCGACGTGGGTGCGAAAATCGGTTCGGAATACAGTAGAATCCGGTTATAACGGCTTCGGTTATAGCGAACCACCGGTTATAACGAACTTTATTCCAAGTCCCGACACATTCCCCTATATAACAATGTAAAAAGTAATCGGTTATAACGAACTCGGATATAACGAACTGTCGGATATAGCAAACCTGAAAACACCGAGATTAATAAAATTTCAATCGACTATAACGAACTTGCATTGTACAGGGTGAGTTAAGTTTTACCGCCCGTGGCAAAATAGGTCTTTAAAATAATTTGTCAATTCTCATAAATTGCATGAGTAATATTATATTATTAAGGTACATAGAAACCAAGAAAAAATCTTTTTATCTACAATCATGACGTAATACGTTCATTGCATATGCTAGCCATGGATACATAACAAGGCACCTTATCCACAGGTCACGCCCCTTCAGTTTCATTTTCATTAATAGACGGAGCGTATTGTTGGTTGCCTATTTATTTTCATTAATGAACGGAGAGTAATGTTGGTTGCCTATGCGCACGGTAGAATGATTAGTTTTGGTACCTTAGTTTTTACGAGGCTACCTAAACAAATGTCTCGGGTTCAATTCTGGGCGACAGTAACACCGTATTAAAATAAGAACCATGTCTCCTCGCGAGGGAATGGTAAAACACCGAGGTATTCTGCCTAATCTCTTCTTCTTCTTCCTTCTTCTATTACTAAGGGAATATTTGCACTTAACTGTTACGGGACGGAACAATTATCGGACGGTGCCAATGCACGACGCCCTTGCGGGAAAAAGAAAATTAGGAACGAGTAAAACACTATTATCCATTAGGGAGACCTCGGCTATCGCGAGAATCGGAGAAGTGTCACAACTTGAGGCTGGTTAAGTCGTCACTTTCAAAATATAATATAAGGAAAAGAAAAACACGTTCGTATTTTTCTTGCTAACTGACAAATCCTTGTTATTTTTTTCGCGCTCATGACAACTGGAGGCAAAGGCTTCTCGATGAAAATCACGTTTTGGTTTCGGTTTAATTTCGGTGTCAATTTTGCTTCGGAACTTATCAGCATTTCAAAGTTTTATCGAATAAAATTTTGATTGTAGATAAACAGCTGTATTTTTCTCGCACATAATGGCTATTATGAACTCAGATGTTTGTAAATACTCGTCTTCGACTCGTATTTACAAACTTTCATCTTCGTTAATAATAGCCTACATTATGTGCTCGTTAAATAATATACTATTTTTTAATCAGGTAAAATTTTGGCTTTCTTTCAATTACTAATTGCTCAACTTATTAGTTTTTTATGTTCGAACAGTAAAATATTTTCACACAATTTAGTGCAATTGATATGATTTTACTAATTTGGGTTCATTAAATAAAGCCATTTCCGTATTAGAGGGTATTTTTTTAAATGATTTACGATATAAACTGACCAATTCACCTAACAATGGTATTGGTTTTGGGTACTTGGCTGATTATTTATGACAGTCATAAAGTTAAGTTAAAAAGTGCAACGTTACATTTTACAGGACCGGAATAAGAGTCTTCGCTATTTCTTTAAAAGTTCACAACATCGTAACTAACAGCTACACGGTAATTATAATCATAATAAAAAATAATTTTTGCAATATTAGATTTTAAACTTGATAAGAAAATCGTTTACCAGCTTCTAATTTTCGTTCTACAATTTTGTGTTTTAATTTTGCGGTCTGCAAAGTCAATATACCTATCGGTTATTGAACCTTCCCATAAAATAAATTGCTTAATTAACGCAAAGTTTAAAAACCCTGGTTACAACCCTAGGTCACTTTGTGAATAAAGAAGCATTCACATTCGCAACAAATCTTCCAACGCTTAAACATCGTTGGTAAAAAGTGAAAATTAAAACTTTGTTTTGTGGAATAGTGAACATTTGTGTTTAGTTCAGGTATAATCATGCCATTTCAATACTCAGTCGAGGAGAAGCTTGAAATGCTTTTAATTTATGGGTAATGAGGCACCACTTTGAGTATCTTTTATAAAATAAACTTAATATTTACTTATTAAAAACTTATTTTATTTTTCCCACAAATTCCTGAATACGGGTCTGGCAACAACTCAAACGCCGTTCCCTTCAGTTTTATGGGTCGATCATCAGGTATTGTTACGTGGTAGACCGTATTATCCATTGTTGGAAAGTCACAAATAAAAGTATTTTTCGTGCTTTATGTTAAATTTGATTTAACTCAAAAAGTAATAATTTTTTAACGAATCAAATTGCAATTAACAATGCTACGAATAATTTGACAAATTTTGAAATAAAAAACCAAACATGTAAATTTTACCCGAAACTCTTTGTTTTACTTTTTTGGCTTCAAATAAAAATGATTTGGAAAACTTGTAGTACTAATCGAAAGTGTAAACTTCAACTGATGTAACATGTAAATTGCATACTTTCCCCTCAATCTTTAATAGGTATTATGGCCGGTAAAACTTATTTTTTTGGCATTATATTGTATTAATAAACAAAATTATTTGATTCTTTTTCACTTATGTAGAAACTAACCCTATACATCACTGTAAATATGGGTTCACTTTACGCCGATTCGATTTGCGCCGGTTTTTGTAAGAACGGAACTGCGGCGTAAACTGAGGGCTACCTGTACTCGAATATTGTCACGGTCCGAGACCATAATCGCGACGTGGGTGCGAAAATCGGTCTGAATATTTATTTACCTCCTGCAAATCCGGCATGTCGAACACAACAAAAGCGTAATCCAAAAAGAGCGTGACACCTCTGATGAGAGACAGGTTGGGGAAGAGCTTGCCGAGGCTGGTCAGTCCGCGCACGCGATAAAACACCAGGTACCCGGAGATTTCGGTCAATTCGGGAAAAGTGACGTTGCGAAAATCGGCCTGCGTTTTCGTCTCGAAGAGCACTATTTGCAAAACTCCCGCCACTATCGTGCATCCTCGCAGCTTGGTCTCGAGGTCCTCGATGGTATTGCGGGCGTCGATCGATTCACATATTCGGGCTTCGGTGTACAAACTACAAAGCACAAACACAACAATAAATAAGCATTTGTAAAGCATTGTCGGGCATAAGGTTTAAGTTACGTTACACCGCGCGTCGCGAACATGCTCTCGCGTTAACATGAAGCGCGCAACTGAAGGATTCCCTCACCCGCGTTTCGATAAATTCACGTTCTCCGCGATGCCCCACGTAAAGTTCTCATCGGCACTTGACTTCGTCCTACGTAGGTCAGATTTTACAAATCAATTATTGCAGGTTAACAGATGCTAATGCGGGATCTCGATCGGACGAGATTGTTATCTAATTTTCTTTATCAGTGTGACGCCAGTCCACGTGTTACAGCACGTGTGACGCACTCGTTTTGTTTCCTCCCAGGACGAAATTAGTTTTCGACAAATTTATTTTTGCGACTTGTTTATCGGACTTCGAGGAAAAAATACACCTTGAGCGCGCCGATCCAATTGAAAACAATTTCCACCGATTAAACACCCGACGAAATATTATGCATGATTTGCATATTATATGGAATACAATGGCTCTTACAATGTGTACACTTTATAACACAATGCTTTTCAAACTAACTACCTACGGCTCCAAAAAGTAAATAACGGTACAATAACATTTGTTGCAACTATTTTAAATAGATTCACCGCATGCACCTTAATTGATACAAATGGCAAAGTCCAATATGGCTCACTTACTCTGACTGGATTAATTTGTCCCATTCGATAAATTATGAGGCAGTAATTAAGACATTTTTAATGCCAATTTATTTAGTAATGACACCTAAGAGTACTCTTAAAAGTGCGCAACATCAATACCGGATAGTTTCAGTAATATCAGTTGTTGTAATTGATAATAGTAATTACTTGCAATATATGCTCATAAGAGTACGCACCTACCACCTACCTAAAAAACCATTAAAAAATGAACGAAACCTTCTTCAAATCTTTACATGTTATTTTTAGGATGTTTTTTGTATACTTTTTGCCATTGGGCAAATTCACCTAAAAATTTGGTTGTTTGAATAATATTTTATCTGTTTCCGAAGCTCTAAAAAAATTTGTTCTGTTTATTTGTTTCCTTTAGTAGCAAATTTGTGCATAATACAACTCTTTGCCATCCAATGTTCTAAGACATTATTTTAAAATAACCCTAGCAAATTAAGTGCGCACTCTTAGGTGTCTCTATTGTGATTAAAGGTTCTTGTTTTTAAGTCTCTATTATTGTTTGGGGCATGTTTATAAATTAATAACTTAACAACTGTTTGAGTTTTAGCAAATTCAGCTAAAAATTAGGTTGTTTGAATAATATTTTATCTGTTTCAGAAACTCTAAAAAATTTGTTCTGTTGATTTGTTTCCTTTAGTAGCAAATTTGTGCATAATACAACTCTTTGGCATCCAATGTTCTAAGACATTATTTTAAAATAACCCTAACAAAATAAGTGCGCACTCTTAGGTGTCTCTACCCTATAATTAATCTATAACGATACCGTTAACTAAACTAAATTAAACTAAATTCTTGGTTGATTTTGTCGTTAACGGTAGCGTTATTGCTGTAAGTCTCTATTATTGTTGGGGCATGTTTATAAATTAAGAACTTAACAACTGTTTGAGTTTTAGCAAATTCAGCTAAAAATTAGGTTGTTTGAATAATATTTTATCTGTTTCAGAAGCTCTAAAAAATTTGTTCTGTTGATTTGTTTGCTTTAGTAGCAAATTTGTGCATAATACAACTCTTTGGCATCCAATGTTCTAAGACATTATTTTAAAATAACCCTAACAAATTAAGTGCGCACTCTTAGGAGTCTCTACCCTATAATTAATCTATAACGATACCGTTAACTAAACTAAATTAAACTAAATTCTTGGTTGATTTTGTCGTTAACGGTAGCGTTATTGCTGTAAGTCTCTATTATTGTTGGGGCATGTTTATAAATTAAGAACTTAACAACTGTTTGAGTTTTAGCAAATTCAGCTAAAAATTAGGTTGTTTGAATAATATTTTATCTGTTTCAGAAGCTCTAAAAAATTTGTTCTGTTGATTTGTTTGCTTTAGTAGCAAATTTGTGCATAATACAACTCTTTGGCATCCAATGTTCTAAGACATTATTTTAAAATAACCCTAACAAAATAAGTGCGCACTCTTAGGTGTCTCTACCCTATAATTAATCTATAACGATACCGTTAACTAAACTAAATTAAACTAAATTCTTGGTTGATTTTGTCGTTAACGGTAGCGTTATTGCTGTAAGTCTCTATTATTGTTGGGGCATGTTTATAAATTAAGAACTTAACAACTGTTTGAGTTTTAGCAAATTCAGCTAAAAATTAGGTTGTTTGAATAATATTTTATCTGTTTCAGAAGCTCTAAAAAATTTGTTCTGTTGATTTGTTTGCTTTAGTAGCAAATTTGTGCATAATACAACTCTTTGGCATCCAATGTTCTAAGACATTATTTTAAAATAACCCTAACAAATTAAGTGCGCACTCTTAGGAGTCTCTACCCTATAATTAATCTATAACGATACCGTTAACTAAACTAAATTAAACTAAATTCTTGGTTGATTTTGTCGTTAACGGTAGCGTTATTGCTGTAAGTCTCTATTATTGTTGGGGCATGTTTATAAATTAAGAACTTAACAACTGTTTGAGTTTTAGCAAATTCAGCTAAAAATTAGGTTGTTTGAATAATATTTTATCTGTTTCAGAAGCTCTAAAAAATTTGTTCTGTTGATTTGTTTGCTTTAGTAGCAAATTTGTGCATAATACAACTCTTTGGCATCCAATGTTCTAAGACATTATTTTAAAATAACCCTAACAAATTAAGTGCGCACTCTTAGGAGTCTCTACCCTATAATTAATCTATAACGATACCGTTAACTAAACTAAATTAAACTAAATTCTTGGTTGATTTTGTCGTTAACGGTAGCGTTATTGCTGTAAGTCTCTATTATTGTTGGGGCATGTTTATAAATTAAGAACTTAACAACTGTTTGAGTTTTAGCAAATTCAGCTAAAAATTAGGTTGTTTGAATAATATTTTATCTGTTTCAGAAGCTCTAAAAAATTTGTTCTGTTGATTTGTTTGCTTTAGTAGCAAATTTGTGCATAATACAACTCTTTGGCATCCAATGTTCTAAGACATTATTTTAAAATAACCCTAACAAATTAAGTGCGCACTCTTAGGTGTCTCTACCCTATAATTAATCTATAACGATACCGTTAACTAAACTAAATTAAACTAAATTCTTGGTTGATTTTGTCGTTAACGGTAGCGTTATTGCTGTAAGTCTCTATTATTGTTGGGGCATGTTTATAAATTAATAACTTAACAACTGTTTGAGTTTTAGCAAAATGATGCGTTTGCATATATATTGCATATATAGTGTTTTCTAGTATCTACAACTTATTTTACAAAAATTTTTTCGTAACTCAAACAATAATGTATTTTTGACGAAAATAATAAATGCCTTTTTAGCGATTCGGTCGATATCCAAATGTTGAAAAATTCATAACTTAAAAACGGTTTGAGATATGACAAAATTGATCGGAATATAACTTATAGATCTTTCTATTATCTAAAACTATTTCGTCACCCATTTTTTCGTATCTCAAAAATTATGCCCTTTTTTACATTTATTCAAGTTTACAAGTTTTTATGTTTTATGTTTAATTATTATTCAATTAATTTATAATTTAAAAATTTCCCTATTAATCATTTTCTGGCGGATATTTCTTTATATTTATTTTGAAAAAAATGTTTGATTTGTTTGTTTTAAAAGTCCCTACTCTACTAAAAATGAGGAGCCAATCTCAAATCTTGTTTACGTGTACACGTTTGTAATAGCCTGTAATAACAATAAAATTTGATGTTTATTCAGGGACGAAAGGGATTTTTGGATTTAACCGACCGCGACTCAATGTTAAGCAATCTCCGAACATTTGAGACGTTTGTGATGTTTAATCGAATTTCTTAATTGTGACAGGGCGACAATTCTCCCGGAAAATGAGCAACTCAGTTAAGTGAAGTAAACGAACTGGACGGGACCGACTTTTTTTTTGTTTTCTCTGCTCGAACAAATTTATAATTCGGTTTTTTTCGGTTTATTCAGAATATCGTGTGTTTACCGTGCTTTATTTGTCCTGAACTGGTTGGAACCGCGTTTTTCCGGTTGAGCATTACACTACTTTTTTTTTGCATAAATCTTTTTTTATTGGTAGTCGACTTTATCTGTTCTGGATTTTTTGTAATTAGTCTAACTGAAAGCAGAAAAATGAAACTTATAACTCGCTAGTGTTTCACACTTTTCCAGAAAGTATCAATTGAAATTCAGAATTTTCTAATGCACTTTTAGGGACATTTAGTGATACAAAATAAAATTGTAGTTACATTGGGAAAGAATCTCTTTTGCCTTTGAAATGTGAACGTAAAAGGTTTTTTCAATTATACAAACGTTTTACTTCAAGGCACTGAAGAAATGCACCGATGGCCGCTTTAAGTAATTAAATTTAAATGCGAATCGGACTTCGGGGAGATTTAAAAGAAATCTAGCGTACACCGGACGTGCCAGCGTTAACTGACCGGCAAGGAAAGGACACAAAAATTGTACATTCTTTAACGCCTCTTCTAACAATGATTTTTTCATGCTCCGGCAATTAATTCTTCGTGGACTTAAAATATTAAAAACTGTTTTTACGAACTTAAACTTTTATTTTCCGCTAGATTAAAATTCCGCACAAATTGTGTTTTTTTTTGCGAAAATGACATGCACCGATGACTGAACAACAAAGTTGAAAGGGGATATTTAAAGATGAATTAAAAGCCGACCGAAAAAGTTTCGATTAATAAATCCTTTTTAAGTCGAAAATAAAACGATTCCTCCTCCACGTTTCGTCGCAAATCGCGGCCGTAAGACAACTAAAACGTCATTTGAATGTCAGAAAACGTAGAAAAAAGGACCTGTTAGTTTGAAACGTGTCGTCGTCTTGTCAATCCGTACTGTGTGAACTGACTATCAATCTTTGCGTTGGCTGGAATTTTTAGTGCGGTTCCTGAAAGGTTTTTACTGGGGTTGGGAGGGTTTCCTGAAGGAATTTCGTCGCCTTAAACTGAAAATAATTGCAGATTTTTGCAGTAATTCAAAATTGCGATCCTCGGAGGACGCGAATTTAAAAATATTCTTCCCTCGGGACAAAGTAATCTCCAGCTGAAGTGCAGGCCGACAATGCCACGAAATATAAAACGCAGAAATTAGAATGTATTACCTTGGGCTTTCTGGGATGGTTTAATAATAAAGAAGAACACCGTTGGCTGCTTAACCTGGAAAACTCTCGGTCGAATAAAGCCGGGAAATATACGCGCGCCATAAACCCGGAAAGGTAATGGAATCTAATAAAACACACTTTTTTATCGCTGCTATTGTAATAATTCGAGAATGGAACGGAGAGACATGGCCTTAGGTGAGCGGACCTCTGTGCATGAAATTTTGATACGGAAGGACTTCTCAATTTGCAATGCTGTTTTTTCCTTTAAGTGCTGCGTCAGCACGCAGACGCGTGCGTGTTCTTTTCCGATACCACAGGACGGGGCTTCAAATTTCATATTTACATTAGTATGGAAGCAGCCTGGTAATTCATGAATTATTAAAGTTTCTCTTTGAATTTAGACAGTTTCGTCTGTACTTCCCGAGATGATTGATGCTTTCAGTTTGTACGGGGGTTGCGTGGAAAGTAATGCCCCACACTGAAAAAAATTCTACCTAAGAATTTTTTAAAAACCCACCTCTTACATTAAGAACTGATAAAAGTCTTGTATTTAGCACGATTCTGCTTGCTATTAGAACGAACAATATTAAATCTAGCAAACCACCGTCTTGGATTTAGCACGGGGGGATTCTTAATTTGTGATGACAATTGTACGGAATGTTGTAAATTGCTTTATGACCTTTTGCAAGGGACTGTTTACTGACAAAAAATAAATTACTTTAGAATTTCTTACAAATTTAGTTGAAAAACGTTACACCAAACTCGGCTTGCAGTAAGAAAATACATATTACGGTGTGTATTTTCTGTATTTTTATTGTAAAGTGAATTTTTGGTAACTTACATAATTAGTGAATGTTTAATTGTGAAGAAATGGGAAATATTACAAGTGGTTTAATGTGTCGAGATGAAGAGGTTAATTTAATGCAATATTAATAAATATCGATCAACAAAATGATAAGCTTCAAAGACCATTTCTAAAAATGGTACTGAAATTATGGGGATTTTCTGATTCTGTGTGTGATAAATTCGCATGTAAGTAAATTTGTTGTAATTATAATTTTTCCCCCACTTTTACCTTACCGAGTGAATTTTGTAAAAGTTCTACAAGTTTTTTCAATGTAGCAGCCATTAAACAAATTGCTTTTTAGTTTATTTCCGTCGGAACGAAAAGTAAGAAGAGATAAAAAGAAAGAGACATGTAAACCAGTTGCTTCTATAACAGAATTAATAGTAACGACGAAGGTAAAGAAATAATTTTGATTTTCTTTTATACATTTAATGTTATTTATCTTATAACAAATTTTACTTTTTAGCGGATGTAGAGCTCTTTGTAAGAATTTAACAAAACATAAGTGTGACTGAAGTACGCGGATTTGCGGAAAGGAAATCTGCATAAAGTGGAATGGTCATTATTGAAGCATTCAAACTGGTCTATATTCGTAAATTTTTATAATAATATATCCATGGTACAATGTAAGCATTTTGTTTCTTTGCTTTTAGATTGACGTAGATTTTGGCCAATTATTTCTTGAGGGAAAAACAATTTATTTGTGTGGCGGGCAAAATTCATTGAGAAGGCTAATAACTTCGACGAACATCCATTCCATATACGTACATCTGTTACCAAATGATAATGTGGTTCTTAAACTGAAAATGTATTTTTAAACAGGATGTGATGTGATGTTAAATTTTCACCTACTAATAAAAATATGTATGAAAAATAACTTTATATTCTAAAATTCCTTCAATTCAAGCATTCCACTCTACAATTCATAAAAATTAGAAAAAAAATTATTGTATTTACAAGTGCTTATTTAATATAATAAGAAGGCCATCTTCAATTCTTAAATAAGAAAACACATTAATTAAGAGCATTCTTAAGTAATTAACTAAAAGTTCTTAAAATTAGAGCGACCCTTTCTTGAATTTGTCACGAAGAATCAACGTTCTTGAAATTGAGAATGTCCCGTTCTTGAAATTTGACAAATAGAATAAACATTCTTGAAATCAAGCATGACCCACTTTTAAATTTGACAATAAGAATGAACATTCTTAAAATTCAAGAATGACCAATTCTTGGGCCAAAATTAAGAACGCGCAATTTTAAATTTAAGCCAGAATTTTCTTTCCTATAAGAATTTTTTTCTGAGTGTGCATTTTTCACTTCACGGAATTTGTCTTTTTGTTTACGGCGCGGCGAAACGAATTCTCCGGTAATGAAATGTTAATGCACTGTTTAAAATGCAGGAAATCAAAAAATCAAGGTAACAAGGTAAGAAAGTGACTGCCCAGTCTACCAATTTTGCAAATTCCAAAATTCCCATTTAAAAGCAAACGATGCCGCGTCCACCTTGACGTGCAACCGGAATTTGCCTACATTAGAATAAATTGCGGTCAAAACAAGAAATCCACTGATTTATGAAAAGAGGCACAACTGCAGGAGCAGCCGAACAAACGGTTCATGTACATGCGTTCATTTCGAACCGGTTATAAAATTATGGATGTTTGAAGGACAAGGAATTTTAACGGTAAACGGTAAAAAACAACAACAAAACTGTAACCGGTGAAATGTATCATCGAGAAAATGTTTTTTAAATATCATCGACCACCGCAAACCTCTTTACATTTAGTATGTAAATTGCAAGTGTCGCTCTACGCAATTCATCAAGTCCTTACGAATGCAGTATTCAAAACGTGCTTGAACTGTGCCCTAAAAAGAAGGCCATTCAATCCTGCAGTGCAGTAGTTCAATGAGGTCTAATGAATTTTTATTCATGAGAAAATTATCAATTCACATCATTCAGCAATTGACGCAAATGCAATTATTTTTTGCAGTTTTCGACTGAAAATTTAAGTCACTTTAAGCAAATTTGTAATTACAAAAATTAACAAACGACTAAGAATAGCCTTAAATCACATTACTCCTATTTAAAACTTGAAATCAGTCTTTATATTTTTTACTTATCCTGAAATACTGTAAATCTTGGGAATTTAATTATTTGGCCGATAATTTCACCACTTTCGGCCACTTTGTTCTTCTCCCTTGTTTAACGCTGCTTTTAGAAAGTAGTGTCTTTATGATACGTTTATTTATCCAACAATTTCAAGTTACGAGGTTTGATACTTCCAACTAAAATTTCTTAACGAATTGTATTAAATTATGTTATGACTATTTTAATTAGCAAAGGTTGCAACGTTGTAATCGGCACCGATTCAGCTTTATCCAACTAAAAACATAATAACTTATTGCAACACGTACTTCAAAACAATAAAAAAATAATCAATTAAAATGAAAAGAATCGCTTGTAACTACGATTTAATTGCAAATGTCGCGTGTTATCGCGAAAGGCGTTACAATGTGTGTTGTTGTTGTAAAAAAATTCTACGCATTTCAGCTGCATTAATAATAGCGCAAACCGTGTTTATCTATTTTTCATGGTTGACTGTTGTCTTTAATCGCAACCGTCGACTTGCAATTAAAAATTAACTGCTCGATTTTTTTGTCGTAAGACCATGTGAAGTTGGCATGTCGTCAGTCGTTATTATTTGACCCCTAAACTGAACACGGTGCAAAGTTTTCGCGAAACTAGTTTGACCACTGCGGCTAAATTGCGTTTGCGATTTTATTGCAATTTGCAAAGTGCGAACAAAATTAATTGCTTGCTACCTTCGCCCCGGTGTGTCAAAATCTCAACAGAAATTTCATCTTGTCCATAGTTTTTTTTTTTTTAATTCCTGTTATTAGCATATTCATGATCCGTTTAATTTCGTATTTAAAATGGTACATTTACAAGATTTTGATTCCCACACGCATTTCATGAATCAAATGTTAATTGAGGTCCGGAGATTAAATAAAAAAACATTAATTCGGCTTTAATTATGTTTACTTGGATTCGTGTGGATTTTGCATATTTTATTTATTGCTAATAATAGAGTGGCATTTGAGTAGGTATTGCTCATTTTTGCTCAAAGGTTAGGCGGTAACCATGAACGAAGTCAATGAATTCACATGTCGGCAAAGAATTGCGGACAATTGCACCGGAGGTCATATTGAAAGTGGATTTGCGAATAACGCTAAAACCTACTATTAAAAATAATACCCGTTTTTTAGCATCGAAACGAGATTTTTTCCGCACAGCTGTTAATTGGCATTTAATGCAACATTCTTGTCCTATTTTCACAAACGCGAGGAATTTGTGTTGATTCTTGAATTTGCACGAGACAGTGCTAAAAGTAATGGAGTTCCCAATTTTTTCATTAGTGTTTCGCAGAAACTCCAATGATGTCAATGTTTTTCTTAATAAAGTATGGAATAAATTCAATAAAACATTTTAGAAGAATTTTCACAAAAAATCCTCGAACCGGTCAACTTTAGTTTTTAAAACTGTACCTTTTTTAATATTTATAATTTTACGATCGTCTTTCGTTTTCGCACTATGACGTCATCATCAATTTTTTTAAATGGCACCCCAAATTTTTGATGGCGAATTTATATGCAGCACATTTTTCTGAGTACGAATATGCCAAATTCGTATGACCTTGAAAAGAAAAGTTTTCCAAATAATCAGTCCTAAAATTTCGAAAATGTATGGTAAAATTATTAGAATAGACCAATAATAATATCACCAAGGAAGCACTGGAAACAAAAGACGGTTTTGACATCAACAGAATTTATTGGGAAAACGCTCGAATCCGTCAAATTTTATTTTTAGTAGCGTATTTTTTGCAATAGGATTGGTACAAACTGAATTATTACAAAAAAAAAAATAAAGAAAACGGTTTAGCTATCTCAAAATACTAAATTTAAGTAATGATTAAATTCAAAAAACAACTAAATTAAAATATTGCGCACTTTGATTTCTTGACAGCAGCCAATGCGATCAATAAATTCTTTTTGAACATTGCCAATAACTTCAGGAGGGATTTGTCGTATCTCATGACGAATTGTTGCTTTAAATCTTCTAAATTCTCTAACCTACTAACGTACACTTTACTTTTTAAGCATCCCCGCAAAAAGTAATCAAAGGTTGTCAAATCTGGTGATCCCTCTTTTGTTTCCAACGCTTCCTTGATGACATTATGATAGGTCTACTCTAATAAATTTACCATACATTTTCGAAACTTTAGGACTGATTATTTCGAAAACTTTCCTCTTCCAGGTCATACGAATTTGACATATTCCTACTCAGAAAAATGTGCTGCATCCAAATTCGCGATCAAAAGTATGGGGTGCTATTTAAAAAAATTCATGATGACGTCATAGTGCAAAACAAAAGACGATCGTAAAATTATAAATATTAAAAAAGATGCAGTTTTAAAAACTAAAGTTAACCGGTCCGAAGATTTTTTGTGAAAATTCTTCTAAAATGTTTTATCGAATTTATTCCATACTTTACGAAAGCACTGTATAATTCACAAAAAATTGTTTATGGTGTATGGTAGACACAAATTTGTAATTTGTACAACTGACTTTCGGCTAGCAAAATGTTTTGGCGATTTACCTAAACGCTAAAGTGGCTGAAAATGGTTTCTCTACCCTACCTGGCAAAAAAGTTTATTTACCTCGAGAAGAGACGTGGTAATTAAAGTCGGCTTGCTTATTAGCAGAGCCCTTTGATGCTCGCACTGAAAATAGTTTCAGCATTAACTTACTAATTAAATGAGTATTTACTGCTGCACGCAGAGAAAGGCATTTTTAAAGGGCAACATAACAAAAAAAAAAAATGGTTATTTAAATGAGGTAAAACCCACTGAACACAAAAATTAATTAAGCGAACATGCGCGTACAGGTGTTTATGCATACCGTTTCTGACCGTCTTACAAGTTGGTTAATGAAATCGTGCTAGCGTTGGGCGTTTAAATATTTGTGAAGTCAATTCAAAATTCCGAATTTAATGTCTTGAAAACAGGGACTACAAAAACGCAATAAAAAACTTTTACGATCCACCTGTGATCGTTAATTAGTAGTTCCACGACATTGCACCGTGACCAGCTCATCTCTGACAACCTCCAAACTGTTTACAACTTCAGTCGTCAATTTTGGTTCTTTTTTAAATATTTGATTAAAGCATGAAGTGAAATGTTTACCGAAATTACCAATTACCAAATATTTACTCGGCCTGGGTACACAAAACCGTCTGCATCGCACTGTTGGGCAATTGTGGCAACAAAACTTTTCCATTCTGCAATCAAACTGCATCTTTTCGGCTATTAAGCGTCGCGGCTGGATCTATTTGCAAAATTTGAGACGCACGTTTCCGTCGCGGAAAGAAACAGTCTTGGAATTTTGACGTATAATTTTTGACCTTTTTGAACCCAAAAGTATTAATGGCTTTCGCTCACGTTGTTTATCTACTTCGATGTGAACTGTTTCGTTTAAAATACAGGGTGATGAAAAAAAGGTGCCCATGATTGATACTGGGGCAATGCTTTCTGTTGAAACATTGTGGAAATTGCAACAAAACTGGTCCAAGTAGATTATGTTTAAAATTAAAACAGTTTGTCTAAGAGCACAACGTGGCAATACTGCACATATTTCTTTTTCTAAAGAATTACTTTCAGGTAGGCCTACTTCTTGTATCTAAGCAACCAACACTGACAGATACTGTCACTTGCGTAAGACAAACAACTGTTCCGTTGACATAACTTTTTTTTATTTCAAAAGAATTTAATGTAATTAAACAAGAATACACAACAAACAGGTAATTGAAGGGCTGTATGCAAAAAGTCCCTAAGTGACGTAGAGATTTTCTACTATTTGCGCTATTTCTGATAAGAATGGATGAACTTTCTGTCGCACTTACTGATTCCAGTTTAAAGGGCCCCTAACCATTTTATTTATTAAAAACAGATCAGTCAAAAACGAAATAATGTAATTTCCAGATCAAATTGAAACATAAAATCTCAAATATCTCAGAATAGGAAAAAGTGACTTAGAGTGACTGTCGCGCTAATTCTTGTATGCTTCGTCCTGATACAGTTTCAATCGCTTCCACAACTGCTTCCTCCAACGGTGTTGTACGAACTTCACGAGGTCGTCTACCGTTTACAGAAATCGACACTATTTGACCATTTTCTCTTAATTTTTGCTCCAATTTTCTAATTTCGCTAGCATCTGGATGACGTCGATGTGGATACACTCTAGCATATTCTCTAGCAGCTTCCGATGCGTTATTATCTGTCTCACCCAAGCGGAGCAACATGTCTAGATATTCACTGAAATTGTATTCCATTTTAAGACTTTTTAGGACATTTGACTTGTATCGTTCAAATTTGACAAGAGAACTGACATTGAAAAGTGAATTATTGTTGCCAACGTTTCCTAGGAGATTTGCGATGTTGCGACATTGAAAAATTTTCCTCGGAGCCAAAAACCGTACTTTTGACATCGGTAATAAAGTTGGTTTCAATAGATTTTTTACACTTTTTTTAAAAAAAAAACACCATCAACTGCATCAAATTTAGACCTTAGCAATGAAATTATTACAAAATTGTTAATCGTATAGATTTTTATTGCCTGAATAGGAAAGCTTATATCTTGGTGAAGAGACAACAAATTTTATTTTGGCTTTCAAATTCGTCTTTCGCTAGAAATCGTCTATAACATGTAGCTACTCACGGGCACCTTTATTTCATCACCCTGTATATGCCAAAATTTCGGTTAAATTTTTTAATTCCATGAAAGTATCGGTAACTTCGTTAACCAAGTTTTTCCATTAACGAACTTCTGTCAACGGTGTATAACAACACCTCTCCCCCGAATCAAATTTCATTAAGGTTTTGCGCTTACATTCAGTTAAGAGTGTAACTAAGATTGACGTACCCACCGACATTGTAAAATTATTGCAATCGCATTTATCAACAGGCGTCATAAAACGAATATGTTGTGACCCACATAACAAACGATAATGAAGGGTAGGCATCAAGTTTTTATTCGACTTGTAACATCTTGGTTTTAACATGTTTTTAATTAAACGTGAGAAACAATTTTACAACGGAAACCGTTGTCACTTTCGAGTGGAAAAAACGTCGACACTAATTTTTTTACCAACAGTTTTTTTTACTTCACCAACACCTGTCGCTTCAATTTGTAATTGAGCTTGAGATGTTAAATTTTTTTGGATTAACAATTCTAAAACGAAATATTTTCACGTTGACCGTGGTTTGCTGAAAATACATGTATGTACCTAATGTTATGTGACATCGGATGTGAGCAATTTTGTTTAGTCTGGCACTGTGAAACTTATCACAATGTTGTGCAGATTTTCGCCAAATTACCTTGATAGAGCACGTGTATTACTGGAAATTATTGTGCGAATGTTCAAGGATATTATTGATGGCGACTTTTGGTGAATTCTTTCTGACATTGCTTTTATTAAAAAATGACTAATGTGTACCCCTTGTGCTTCCAACTGTTGTTTGTTCGCAACAGTAACTATTGTGAAAGTGGTCGTGGACAAAACATTCCTCTAAAAGGCTTGTAAGGCGATGGGCAGCTGCGTTATGAGAATGGCCTCAAGAGATACCAAACATCCACAACTACTAATAGATACACAAGTGGTTCTGCGCCTTTCTCAATTGTATTTCAGAAAACATCAATTCCAATTAAGATTACTCAATTGTCTTTCAAAAAACGTTAATTGTAATTCAGAAATTGTAGTTCCGAAAATATCAATTTCAATTCACATTAGTTAACTGTAGTTCAGATTAGTTCATTGTATTTCAGAAAAAGTCAATTGTGGTTCAGAAAGTATCAAATTGTAATTCAGAAAATGTCAATTGAAGTTTAGGAAGCGCCAATTGTAATTCAGATTAGTTAATTCTATTTCAGGAAACGTCAATTGTAGTTCAGAAAGTATCAACTACAATTCACATTAGTTAGTTGTAGTTTAAATTGTAGTTCAGAGAATGTCAATTTTAGTTTAGAAAGCACCAATTGTAATTTAGATTAGTTAATTATATTTCAGGAAACGTCAATTGTAGTTCAGAGAATGTCAATTTTAGTTTAGAAAGCACCTATTGTAATTCAGATTAGTTAATTATATTTCAGGAAACTCCACTTGTAGTTCAGGAAACTCCACTTGTAGTTCAGAAAGTATCAACTACAATTCACATTAGTTAATTGTAAAATGAAAATAATTAATTGTAGTTCAAATTGTAGGTCAGAGAATGTCAATTTTAGTTTAGAAAGCACCAATTGTAATTCAGATTAGTTAATTATATTTCAGGAAACGCCAATTGTAGTTCAGAAAGAATCAACTACAATTCACATTAGTTAATTGTAGTTCAAATTGTAGTTCAGCAAATGTCAATTTTAGTTTAGACAGCACCAATTGTAATTCAGGTTAGTTCATTCATTTCAGGAAACGCCAATTGTAGTTCAGAAAGTATCGACTTGTAATTAAAAATAGTAAATTGTACCGGGTCCTCCAACGTTAATGGCCACCTCAAAAAAAATCCAATTTTGAAGATGAAAATTCTGTTATGTATTTTACCATAAAGAAAACGATACTACCATTTTGTGATCCATGAAATAAATAAAATTTGAAAATAATAATTTAATGTTTGATGCCAATTTTGACCATTAACTTTGGAGGACCTTGTACATAAAATATAATTACAAATATAGAAAATAAAATAAAAATAAAATTATTCTTATAAATAGGGGAATACTATAAAGCTTGATCATATTTTCTGTACATACAACAAATTGCCGTTTTCTGTCATAAAATTAAATATAACATGTGTCCCAATAGTAACAATGTCACAGGTAACAGAGAACTTGATTCGATACTTTGCAAGAGACGTGAAATGAAGGAGGTAACCAAATATCGAAGTTCCCGGAGTCACTCATTCAAATGTGTGGGAAGGAAGAAGTAACAGATCGGTCCCTGTAAAAAAGAGGGTTAAAATTAAATGAAAACTTGGTCTAAAGTATATAGGTTTCCCTCGCAATTAGTTACAAGCGACTTTAAATAATCGCTGAAATTATCCAGAAAGTTTACAAATTGTTAACAATGTTTCTGTAATTATTTACAACTCATCGCGATTAATTACACAATTTAACGTGGATTAACGTTTTAATTCATACAAACAATTAGTGATAAAATCGCACGTGACTTATTTATTAAAGATAAATCATTTTAAACGAGTCTCATTACTAAAACAGATAAGCACTTTAAACCGGTTCGTGCAAATTCGGAATAATTTCGCCTCTTTAGGTCCGAAGTCTTTCCGTATTGATTATTTCGGTTTCGATTTAGTTTCGACGGAGTTTTGATAACGTAAAAAATTCAAGGTTGAATTTCTATTGAAAGGACGTGAAACATTTTGATGTGTTATTGTTAACAGAAAAGCGATAACCGATATGACCTGAACAAATCGATTTAGCGATTTCCAAAGTAAATAAAATGATGAAACGCAGTGTATCAGCCGTTGGTGGTAAATTCATTAATTGGGTCTAATTTCCTTCTTTTTGTTTGCAGCATGAATCGAATTACTTTCGGCATACTCACTGGTAAGTTGATAATAACTATTATTTTTAACCCTTAACCTTCCAGTAGTCGCATGCGGAGTCTTGCCCCCTTCCTATTTCTCATTCTCTCGAACGGCCGTTTTCAGTACTTTCCTAATTTATTGTCTAAATATTAGTGGAGCAATATCAGAGCTGCAGATACATTATTTTTGCTTTTTTTGCATATTGCGGAGTGAGACTCCGCAGCGACTATTGACGTCTTAGGTACGTTTTTTCATATTAAAAAAAAAACATTAATTTATTGTAAATTTTGAAGTTGTTTGACAAGTCGTCTAGTTAATATTGGCGATATTGGGTTATAGATGTCGCAGACGGATTGTAGAATCCGCTACAATACAAACCGGCTAGCCGCATTATAAAACGGCTCGGTTTTGTAAATCGGCTGGTTGTCCTATTTTCGATGCAGCAATTCCTCCATTCATTTCTAAAAAAATTGATTCATTCTCTTTACTTTCTTCAAATTTATGTAAAATTAATCCTCATATTAGTTTATTTTTACTCCGCCATTGTTTTTGGATACCTAATTTCACTTATAATCTTAGATGTTGTTCTTTTTGGAAATTTAAAAATGAGTGTCTTGAATTAGATAATATTGTTATTTCTTCTTTGGAAAAATTTTTGAATATTAAAAGTTACAATAAGATCTTTGACTCGAGACAAATTACCAATCCGTTTTGGTGGATTTATATATAAGGTCTATAATTGATATTTCCTCGCCTGCCTTTTTGTCTTCTATATTTTCTAATTCTGAACTTATTATGTCGATTCTACCTTCTAGTTTTTCTAATTTTGAAATTACATCCCTTAAGGAGGCTGTTGATTATTGGAAGGAAATTTCTAATTCGTCTTTACTTCCAAAAGAGCTTTCTTTTCAAAGAAATTGGAACTTACCTATCTGTGAGAAAATATTTCAAAATTTATTATCTTCCTCAAATATCACACAAAAAGCTATCTTATTAGCTGGATCTGAACTTGAATCTGGAGCTTGGCTTGAAGCTCTTCCATCTTGTAAATTAGGTACTCTTTTAGAAAAAAACTTTTTATAAATTGCAATTTTACTTAGATTGAGCATCAATTTCTGTCATCCTCATATCTGCTCGTGCGGTTCTTCTGTAGACTCGTTGGGTCATCATAGTTTATCATACATTAATAGTGCTGGTAGACTCTCTCGTCACAGCTGTATTTATGACATTATTAAACGTGCTTTCTCTTCTGCCAACATCCCTTGTATCATTGAACCTAGTATTCTGAGGGATGATGGCAAACGTCCAGATGGTATTACAGTTATTCCATGGAAAGTAGGTAAATCTTTAGTTTGGGATTTTACTTGTACGGATACACTTGCCCCATCTCATTTAACTGATTCATCATTTTCTGCAAGATCTGCTGCACACTTGGCAGAAAATCTTAAGAAAAAAAATTATAAGGCAATTTCTGTTGATTATTTTTTCGTCGCCTTCGCTGTGGAAACTTTGGGTTCTTGGAGTGCTGATGCCCTTTCTCTTCTTGAAGATTTGGGGAGGGGTATTGTTCAAACAACGTAAATTGCTCAAGCCAAAACATATTTGAAGCAACGAATAAGTTTGGCTATACAGAGGCAACGTTGGTAGTGTTCTTGGTACAGCCCCGCTTTCTTCTTCTCTTAATCAGTTATTTTATTTATTCTAGTTATTACTTAAGTTATGTTATTTTATGTTATCGTTAAGCAAATGTACCTAAATCGAACAATACTTTAGTATTATTAGCAACTTGGAAAGGCTATAATTTATTACCAATTTTAACGTAAAATTTCAAAAAAATATAGAATATTCTTTTGCGGTGTCACACTCCGCAGCGACTACTAATGTCTCAAAAAAGGTGCGACTACTGAAAGGTTAAGTAGTCGCCCCAACGCATTTCAGCTTGGTTTCTGTACCAAAACGATTATGGTGTTGTATAAATGCGCTAAAAGCGTGGTCCCAAGCGTATACAGGGTGAGTTAAGTTTTACCGCCCGTGGCAAAATAGGCCTTTAAAATAATTTGTCAATTCTCATAAATTGCATGAGTAATTTTATATTATTAAGGTATATAGAAACCAAGAAAAAATTTTTTTTTTTAATCAGGTAAAATTTTGGCTTTATTTCAATTACTAATTGCTCAATTTATTAGGTTTTTTTATGTACGAACAGTAAAATATTTACACACAATTTAGTGTAATTGAAATAATTTTACTAATTTACGTTCATTAAATAAAGCCATTTCCGTATTAGAGGGTATTTTTTTAAATGATTTACGACATAAGCTGACCAATTCACCTAACAATGGTATTGGTTTTGGGTACTTGGCTGATTATTTATGACAGTCATAAAGTTAAGTTAAAAAGTGCAACGTTACATTTTACAGGACCGGAATAAGGATCTTCGCTATTTCTTTAAAAGTTCACAACATCGTAACTAACAGCTACACGGTAATTATAATCAAAATAAAAAATAATTTTTGCAATATTAGATTTTAAACTTGATAAGAAAATCGCTTACCAGCTTCTAATTTTCGTTAGTATATCTGTCTACAATTTTGTGTTTTAATTTTGCCGTCTGCAAAGTCAATATACCTATCGGTTATTGAACCTTCCCATAAAATAAATTGCTTAATTCCCCCAAAGTTTAAAAACCCTGGTCACAACCCTAGGTCACTTTGTGAATAAAGAAGCATTCACATTCGCAACAAATCTTCCAACACTTAAACATCGTTGGTAAAAAGTGAAAATTAAAACTTTGTTTTGTGGAATAGTGAACATTTGTGTTTAGTTCAGGTATAATCATGTCATTTCAATACTCAGTCGAGGAGAAGCTTGAAATGCTTTTAATTTATGGGTAATGGGGCATCACTTTGGGCATCTTTTATAAAATAAACTTAACATTTACCTATTAAAAACTTATTTTCTTTTTCTCACAAATTCCAGAATACGGGTCTGGCAACAACTAAAACGCCGTTCCCTTCAGTTTTATGAGTCGATCATCAGGTATTGTTACGTGGTAGACCGTATTATCCATTGTTGAAAAGTTATAATAGTATATTATTTAACGAGCACATAATGTAGGCTATTATTAACGAAGATGAAAGTTTGTAAATACGAGTCGAAGACGAGTATTTACAAACATCTGAGTTCATAATAGTCATTATGTGCGAGAAAAATACAGCTGTTTATCTACAATCAAAATTTTATTCGATAAAACTTTGAAATGCTGATAAGTTCCGAAGCAAAATTGACACCGAAATTAAAGCGAAACCAAAACGTGATTTTCATCGAGAAACCTTTGCTTCCAGTTGTCATGGGCGCGAAAAAAATAACAAGGATCTGTCAGTTAGCAAGAAAAATACGAACGTGTTTTTCTTTTCCTTATATGATATTTTGAAAGTGACGACTTAACCAGCCTCAAGTTGTGACACTTCTCCGATTCTCGCGATAGCCGAGGTCTCCCTAATGGATAATAGTGTTTTACTCGTTCCTAATTTTCTTTTTCCCGCAAGGGCGTCGTGCATTGGCACCATCCGATAATTGTTCCGTCCCGTAACAGTTAAGTGCAAATATTCCCTCAGTAATAGAAGAAGGAAGAAGAAGAAGAGATTAGGCAGAATACCTCGGTGTTTTACCATTCCCTCGCGAAGAGACATGGTTTTGATTTTAATACGGTGTTACTGTCGCCCAGAATTGAATCCGAGACATTTGTTTAGGTAGCCTCGTAAAAACTAAGGTACCAAAACTAATCATTCTACCGTGCGCATAGGCAACCAACATTACTCTCCGTTCATTAATGAAAATAAATAGGCAACCAACAATACGCTCCGTCTATTAATGAAAATGAAACTGAAGGGGCGTGACCTGTGGATAAGGTGCCTTGTTATGTATCCATGGCTAGCATATGAAATGAACGTATTACGTCATGATTGTAGATAAATAAAATTATTTTTCGTGCTTTATGTTAAATTTGATTTAACTCAAAAAGTAATAATTTTTTAACGAATCAAATTGCAATTAACAATGCTACGAATAATTTGACAAATTTTGAACTAAAAAACCAAACATGGAAATTTTACCCGAAACTCTTTGTTTTACGTTTTTGGCTTCAAATAAAAATGATTTGTAAAACTTGTAGCACTAATCGAAATTGTAAACTTCAACTGATGTAACATGTAAATTGCATACTTTCCCCTCAATCTTTAATAGGTATTATGGCCGGGGCGGTAAAACTTAACTCACCCTGTACCCTGAGGGCTTAAAATTTTGTTTCGTTTTAGTTAGTGACAGTTGCTTTGCGAAGCAACAAACCGACTACAGTGGGCCGAAGCTGGAAGAATGTGTGAAATCCGCCTACAAAAATTCGGAGATCCTTTTTAAAGACATCGTCCCGGACAGTCAACCGATGATCGAAAATACGCTTGTGCAGTGGTCACTTCAGAAGTGCGACGTTATCTTAACAACCGGGGGAACTGGATTTGCTGCGCGAGATGTGACGCCTGAAGCCACGAGAGCAGTTATTGATAAAGAGGCGCCGGGTTTGAGTTACGCAATGCTTTCAAAAAGTTTGGCCATTACAGATTTCGCGATGCTCTCCAGGGCGGTCTGCGGCATCAAAAATAACACGTTAATTATCAACTTGCCGGGCAGCGTGAAAGGATCCTCGGAATGCTTCAAAGTAATAAAAAATTCATTGCCTCACGCCGTCGCGCTTTTAACAGGAAATCTAGAAGTCGTTTCCAGCACTCATAAAGAAATACAAAACCCGCACACTCCTATTACACCGAGCAAGGTATCTCGAACGCAAACACTAAAACAGGTACAGGTAAGCCTCGATTTACGCCGGCTCAATTTACGCCGATTCACAATAACGCCGCTGTACAATTCACCATTTTGCCGTGTACATAATTGGGTAATTCTCCGATTCTTCCTATGTAAGACTGATTTTCGTTTCAGTGTTGAGCCGCGACGTTGTGAATTCTTTTTTCCAAAAAATTGTAGAGATCCGAAACTTTGAAATTTCATTTGTTTTTCTTAATATTTTTTAATAAAAACATTTCAATTCATTTTATCTTAAAATACATTTTAAAAATTAAATTTATATTACACCTATCCCCCGATTTACACGATACTTTTTTACACGATTTCGCTTGTACACGGTTTTTAAAATAACGAATTCAAAATAAAATGGTAAAAATTAATATTTCAGATGAGTACATATTTCTACAATCATTTTTAAACTCCGTTCACTTGGTTATACATATTGGTGATTCCCCGTTTTGTATGCACAATAAAACTTCCTACGTATTCACGTAAATTACTGCAGTAAATTTGTGCCAGTAGAAAAGTGTACATCATTGTGTTTTTACTAATCAGAATTTTTTAAACTTTATATTTACTGGTTAGCGATAAACAATTATTTTTTGTAGCATTTCTACAATTTGTTTCGCAATAAAACTTTAAACCATAGCAGTTTTTAATAGAGCATGAAGAGACCTTTCAAATGAGGTATCACACGCCCCTACTTCCTATTTAAAAATTTGGGGGTTGAAACTGTCACTCGAAGGAAGTTGGGGTTAGGGATGAAATTTTTACAGGATATTATGTCATAAACGGGATTTTTTATAAATATGCACAATAATTGAGATACTGAATTTATTCCATTTGACTGGTTCGCACCGTATATTTGTTATTTTATGAATGAACTGTTATTTTAATTTTTCAAAATATCTTATTAAAAAAAATTACGTTAAATAAATGACGTTGTTTTCGATTTACACGGTTTTGTCTATAAAAAAACAATCTTCCGTGTAAATCGGGGGATAGGTGTATATGTATTTTGCATTATATTGTATTAATAAATAAAATGATTTGCTTCTTTTTCACTTATGTAGAACCTAACCCTATACATCACTGTAAATATGGGTTCTTTTTACGCCGATTCGATTTGCGCCGACTTTTGTAAGAACGGAACTGCGGCGTAAACCGAGGGCTACTTGTATTACATTATGCGAGTTTTCGTATGAGAAGTCGTACGAGTTCTGTCCGTATCGATATGAAACTATTTACACTGAAAGATTTCTCGTGCGTCCTATTGGTTTCGAGAACTCTTATGAGATTTTTGCTATTAGAACTGCGTCTATTTTCTGTACGAGTTTTGATGCGATTTTTGTATTGCGCGTGCGTACTTGATTTATTTCACAGCTGTTCTTACGTTGTTGGTGTTTATGTGAAACGAGAATTAATAATTGATAATTTTTTGGCATTCCCTGGCTCCGCTGGACATTTGATTATACCAACCAGTATATAGAACTAAATGTTTTAAATATTTAAAAATTTATCAACATTTTTTAAAGACTCTTTACTTGCTATAATAAATTATATTTTAACATTTATATTAATAATGTTTCTTAATTTTTTCTAAGGGTTGTTAGCGTGAACACGGCGTTGTTAAGATTTTTTAACCGAATCTGCATTCGAATGATAATTAATTAATACCAATAATTTTTTTAATGAGAAAAAAATTACAGGAAAAGATTCTTGTTCTAATGAGATTGTTTGTTCATAAATATTTTACCACTAACCAATTGAGCTTATTATCAGAAAGTCCAACATTATTAAACAGTTTTTATTTGAATGGTAAATAATAAAAAAGAGTTATTGAGAATTGGAAATTATTTAACAATGCTAAATTAAGTGCTTTAAGTCGCTTCAAATAAGCCACCACACTAATTTCACTATCCTACAGATGTCGAATAATGAACATTTGCCACCAAAAATTTTATGATTTCCTTAAATGCATCTAACATTGTCATAAAACAGGTTCGTTTTAAAATATACTCGAGTTTAATTTATATTTTAATATTTTTGACAGTTCAGATTTCTCTCTTGCAGTGTAAATTAAAACTTACGTGCTTTACGAGATTCCAGCCAAGAGTTACTTGTAAGAGCACTCGAATTGTAAACTCGCACGAGAACTCGCACAATGTAATACCTGCTTAAATTTTAGAATCAATTTTTTTCTTATAAGGTAAAAATGAATCAAGTCGCCGGCAGAGACCGTGTATCGCCTTATCCGTTGTTGGATGTATCAAAAGCTTTAGAAATTATATTCAAAGAGTGTCCTCAAGACACCGCTATTGAAACCGTGGATATCGGAGATTGTATAAACAGAGTTCTAGCCGAAGACGTGTATTCCAAAGAGCCCTTGCCCCCGTTCGCCGCGTCCATTAAAGACGGCTACGCCGTTGTATCTTCTGACGGAGCCGGCGTACGGTCGGTACGTGATGTTGTTGCTGCGGGAGATACGGTAATTTAATTAGTTGTATTTTAATTGACGCCTGGCTTAATTAGAACATACACGCTCCTAGCCGTCAACTCAGATGGTAGTTTGCGGTGAAATTATTCGCATTAGCACCGGCGCACCTGTTCCCGAAGGTGCCGACGCAGTCGTACAGGTAGAAGACACCGAGTTAATTAAGGCGTCTCCAGACGGCTCGAAGGAACTGCAGGTCGAAATTAAAGTTGCGCCCAAACTGGGTCAAGATATCAGGTAAGGCCCACTTCACATTCCATCTTAAACCTTCAATAAATTTGGCAACATTGCATAACTGCACAGTTCATTCCCCACATCTCAATCGACAAGAAGAACAGTTAAAATTTTAAAAACCTTAATTTTATTAAAAGTTGTAACGAATGCTCCGCTAAGGCCTCAATACACTATCAGTTTTTGCGTCAGATTTAACTGGGCAGTTTTAATTGAAACTATTTTCTGAAGGTCCTTTAGAACAGTTCAACTGATTAACTGAAGAGGTTGTTCAACTGTCAGGGAGAGGTCAGAAAATTTACTAGAACGAGTAGGGTAGAGGCACCACTTTTAGCCACTTTACTTGTAAATATCTAATTATAATATTTTCGTTAAGCAAAAATCGTTTTCTTTTAAATTCATTGAAGAACAAAGTATCCGAAAGTGGTGAAATTACACATATTACATAATTAAATTACCAAGATTTACAGCATTGTAGCTTAAAAACAGCAACATAACTATATAAAAAAGAAATAAATAAATAAATTTAAAAAAAAAGTGTAGATCAAGAGGGTGGCATTTTCGAACATCTATTATAATGTCTTGGTCATAAAATTTGTTTTTCTAAACTTCCATTCTCAGTTTGCCGTTGAAGCAGTGTTTCAATAAATATCATTTTCAACTGTATCATTGCCTACGTGATTTTTGTAGTTAATTGAATTAAAAACTTCAATTGCTTATAACTTCTGGTGCATTAAGCCTTTTTTACTCAAAATTAAAAATCCCTTCAAAATATGCAAAAAAGATAGGGCATTCCATTTAAAAAAATGCTATTTTCATGAATATCTCGAACAGTTGACGTTCGATTGTTTTTTTGCATTCATTATGATAATCAGCGGAAAAAACACTAATTCTTTGCTAATTTAACCGACTTTGTAACTCCAATAATAACAAAGTTACCAATGGTGGACACTTAATATAATACAACCTGTATAATTTTTCAATTACAAATTGGTTTAAAGTGGCTAAAAGTGGTGTTTCTACCCTACAATGTGCGAACTTGTGTAGATCTGTTAGAACTGGACAGTTTTATCAAAACTGATAGTGTATGACAGTGTTGTTTTGCTCGAATGTATAAGAAAAATGTAGTTATATATTTTCTAAATTTTGCGAGCGATGATAATAACATGATATGTACAGGGTGTCTCATCGCTACTGGCCATCCACAAAATTTAGGTTCAATTGAAAGTTTTTTATTTAAAATTTGGTGCACATACGGCCCGGGTATAATACTATCAATTTCCGGTCCTAATTGTTTATTACCAGCGTTAGTTTTCAAGAAAAAAATAAAAACTGATTTTTTGGAAAAATAATATCTCCGAGTTTCGACAAATTTCATTTTCTAGGATCAATATAATTGAGAGAAAGGTAATTTTCGACAGTAATTAGTTCGAAATTCACATATCTAAAATCTAAAAGTTAAGATTTATGGAGGTAAACAGTCTAGTACGGTTTAAATTTATGGCCGAATCATATACAACTTCGATAGTGAAATAAATATATCTAATTATATTTAGCAAGGACACTAAATTATGTTTTATGGTCTTTTCAGCTTTCAACAGTTCGTTTTAAAATTCCGTTTTATACAAGTTTCACTGTTTTTATGTTATCAGTCAATAACTTAACGTCCGATTACTTAATAGAAGATTGCCAATTTTGTTTGCAGACCTGTTGGCAGCGATATCCCACCGAATTCATTGGTCCTGAACAAAGGTGATTGCCTCTCGGCCGGCCATGTGGGCGTCTTGGCCACAGTAGGAGTGACGAAAATTAAAGTTTATAAGTACAGGTCGCGACGATTAGTAACAATTGAAATTAATTATGCACTGTTTAGGCGCCCGAGTATTGGAATCATATCTACTGGCAACGAACTCCAGAGTCCTCAGGACGAATTAAAACCTGGCCACATACGTGACAGCAATAAATTGACCTTATTGAACTTATTAAAGCAATACAGCTTCGTCGCTAATGACTGCGGGATCACACGCGATGAGTAGGCACTCCATACTAATTTACTGTTGTTATTGCATTTCCCGTACATTTCAGCCCCGACAGCGTCAAGGAAGCTCTGGAACGAGCTTTATCGCTTCATGATATGATAATCACGACCGGCGGAGTATCAATGGGGGAACGCGATCTCATAAAACAGGTTTTAATTGAGGATTTCAGCGCCCAAATACATTTCGGAAGGGTCAATATGAAACCGGGGTAAGAGTTCACATTATGCAAATTTAAAGGAGCACATTACACAAAAAACTCTTTTTTTAAAAATTATTATTTAATGTTAAATTATTGTAGTCAGAACTATTAAAAACTATTTGGTAAAACTCCAATGTAAAAAAAATTGTTTTAGAAGATATTAAGACATTTAGAATTGCTTGTGACGTCACTGGGCCGAGCTCACCGAAGCTCCGTATCTCTCACGTGCAAAAGTTACTCGCTTTGCACAACGATCCATCTACCTAAAAATTATATTTTTAATGCTTAATTTATATGAGACTGTGTGAATGGTTTTGCCAAAGACGATAAAAGAATCAGAATTTCAATACGTGTTCAGTTTTTTCTTTAAATATTAAATAAGAACAGCGCCCCGACTGTGCGTTTCGTTCCTATTTTATCTAATTGTGCGTAAAGTTCGACTAAGTTTATGACTGTGCCCTTTACAATACTATAAGTGATCCGTCCATAAAAGCAACGAGGTTTGTTGCACCCTGCAGTGAACCCTCATTATCATCAGTAAAAGTTGATTGCGATTTAAAGTCGTAAATGCAGAATAACTCAGAGTTATTTGCAACAATAGCCACAAGAACATCGCCGACCAGTTTTTGGATGCAGTGAACCAACGGGACATCGTTTTCCTAATAGAGAAAAATCGCCGAAACGATTTGCATTTTGGTCAGAATTTTGTAAGAGGCAATCATTTCAACCAGGACAAAAAATGCATGAATTTGCAATAAACATTTTTTAGAAAGTGATTTAGACTAATCGTTTGTTCTAAGAAAAAATTTTCTACCAAATTCAAAAGAGCCTTGTTTAAAAAAAGCGCTCTACCATCAGTACATATTAACCTATTGGCTCAAAAAAAACATATGAATTGGGTCACATTTTCCGAAAGTTACAGTAAGTTGAGTTTATGACGTGATATATTTAAAATATCTTTGTCAATAATCAATTTTTCAAACAAATTATTTTGTGTAATGCATGTTTAATTAAATGTTTTATATTATCATATTCTTGACAACATATAGACTCTTCATCTGTTGGCATAGCTACACATTTTTCACATTTACACCAATTACAAATTCCACTTCGATTTTCGTAATTTATGTTTACACTACTAGGTTCAAAAAATGCATCAACTTCGTCGTCATCTGTGTATTCAGGTTCAAATAAATAAGGAGTTGTCATAATTAAAAATTAAATTTATAAGTGCAACCAACCAATTTAACAGTAAATACTGACTGATACGGACTATCATCGTGTTTTCTACTAGAATACTATTGCGACCTAAACATTCAAAACATTCAAAACTCCACAATGGTCAGGCGTCTTGAAAATAATTGCTTTATGAGCTCTGTCTGGGCGGTAGAAATAACCTTTAGATGCGCGTAAAAATGGTACGAATGACCGCGCCGTGTCATCGCATTTGATATATTTTTTAAAAAACTAGACACTATATTAAAATTTTGGTTGCACTATCGTCTTCAGTACAAAAAAAAACAGTCTAAATACTCGTAACAAAATTTCGAAAACATTGTTTAAAGGTAGGTAAATGATCGTGTGAAACGAGCAATTTTTGCCTGTATAAGATAGGCCGCTACGCACAGCTCGGCTCAGTGACGTCACGGGCCGATTTTAAATTAATTATAACTCATTAAATAATCGGAGTAGAAACAAAATACATATGCCACTTTTCTTAGAATTAAACGTACTTTTAAATTAAACCAACTTATTTTTTGTGTATTGTGCCCCTTTAAGTATTTTACCAAATTCGCAGAAAACCGACGACGTTCGCGACCTGCAGTTACAAGGGGACTCTGAAGATGATTTTCGGCCTACCTGGCAATCCGGTTTCTGCAACCGTCACCAGCGTTCTGTTCGTGATTCCGGCTTTGCGTTATTATGAAAAAAATAGCAACGTGTCCTTTCCGAAAATACCCGTCTGTTTGGTAAGTATTTCTCAATTAGTCCGGTCGTCCGAGACGTAAAATTGCTATTCGAGGGCGAAACCGTCTTATTGGATCCGAGGCCCGAGTATATTAGGACGGAATTGAAGAAGGAAAAGGGCCAAAATATCATCCGGGCTTATCAGACGGGCAATCAAATTAGCAGCAGGATTAATAGTTTCGTTGGGGCGACCGCCTTATTAATTTTACCTGGCAAGAACACGTGTGGTTGCGGAGACACCTGCGAGGAAGGGACGATTTTGGAGGCCTGCTTATTGAACCCCACCAACATTGCCTGGGAGTAATCGTGTGTTTTGTAGAATACAGTAAAACCTCTCAATAGCGGCCACAAAAATGTATTGTAAAAATGACCGTTATAGGGAGTGATGAATATATCTATATGGTTTCTTTATTAGGGTAAAATATTACATATTATAATCATTGACTGCGAAATTACATAATGAAGTTACATTTTCTTAAAATATTGATCAATAGAAGTTTGTTTTACGTTCTTAATTTTTGTTTGAAAAACCTGAGATTCACATTTTGTTAAAATGTTAATAATTTCTACAGCTACTTCACTTTTGTCAGTAGAAAATAGAAAATTTTGTATATCTCTTACTTTTTCACACACTTCAACCATATCCTTGATAGTTGACGTATAAATTTCAGATTCTTCCACATCACTTTCACTATTTGAATTATTGCCTTCATCATGAATTAATTCAGTGATTATTTCTTGGATGCCTACTACAGGATTTTCGGTCAATACATTGCAATCAATAGACTTGCGCCGGGCATGTTCTTTAAAACTTGAACAAGCTGGGCCAGCGGAATTTCATCTTCTTCATCGAAATCATCTTCTTGCTCAACACTTTCTAAAAATCCGGCTTTTGCAAAACAGTTTGAAATAGTTGCTCGAGAAACGCTTTTCCAGGCTAATAATATCCAAACTAAAACGCTGGTCAAATTGATGCTTTTTTTGTGCTTCTTGGACAGAACTTTCATTGTTTGTGAATGTTAGAAGCCTCTTAATCAAAATTTTTCTCTAAGCTACCGTAAAGCTATGGATGATCCCTTGATCTAATGGCTGACAATGTGAGGTGGTGTATGGGGGTAGAAAGATTATTTTTACATGTTCTAATGTCACTTTGGGATGGGACGTGGCGTTATCCACAAATAAGAGGACTTTTCTGTTTTGCTTTCTCATCTTTTCATCAAATTTCTTTAGCCACGAAGTCATAATCTCAGTTGTCATCCAGGCTTTTTTATTAGATTCCCATTCTAAAGGAAGTTTGTGGATGTGCGGCCCCTTTAAAGCACCGAGGGTTTTTACTTTTTCCGATGACTAACGGATCTTCCTTGTCACCTTCCATATTTGCACAGAATAAAATTGTCAATCTGTGTTTCGGGTTTTTTTTACCAGTACAGGGTGTCCCATCACTTGTGGCCACCCCCAAAATTGAGCTTTAATTGAAAGCTATGAATTTGAAATTTGGTGCACGTATGACTCTGATATAAGGCTAGAAATTTCCGGTTTTAAATGTTAATTGTCGGCGTTAGTTTTCGAGAAAAAAAATAAAAACTGATTTTTTATAAAAATACTATCTCCCAATTTCGTCAAATTTCACTTTTCAGGATCAGTATTATTGAGACAAAGATGTCCAAAGTAAAAAAAAAAAATCCAAAAGCTGTAATTAGCCTAAAATTCCCTTATATTCGAATCTTAACAGTAAATGTAATGATTTATGGCCCTAATAATTCTCAAGAGGCTGTCCGCAAAGTCGAGTACAATTTAAATTTATGGCATTGTAAAAATTTGTCAGTTTCTAGTGGAAACCAGGGCAAGAGAACGTCAGTAGCGTACCTAAATCGAACCTTTTTACATTCTTGTAAATTTCTAAAATTTTTGTAAGTCCTCTAATAAATTATGATTATGAGAACGAACATGATTTAAAGTATGGATGTTGAATTATATTTTTTAAGTCGACGAGGACTTATTACATTTTGAATTAATGTTTGAGTGCAAAGATGAATACGAAAGATTTTGAACTGAATGATTTCGGAACTCGTTCGAGACTAACTTTGTCGTCCCCGTAAATTTGGAAATTAGTTTCACGGATTATTGTGGTCGTACTGGTTGAGTCTTTCGTGAGAACCTGTTCAAACGCACGTTTCATCCATAAATATTTAATGACTTTATTGCTAAAATTGCTTCGGAATTGCATTTTTCAATAGTAAACGTATTCATCTAGTCGTAAATATCGACTGTCAGTTATAAATGTAGGGTGGGTGTATTACTATTGTTATCAGTTCAACTTCAGCTTTTGAAGAGTAACTTTGTCCAAAAAGTTTTTATCTGTGTTTTATTTCTGTGTGTTTTAATTAGTTTTCGTTTATAATGCCGGTTACCTTTACCTTCGAAGAAAAGACTGATATGATATTAATTTATGGAGAAGCACGGCAAAATTATGTTCAAGCTGCTCAAATTTACGCTCAACGTTTTCCACAAAGAACTCCGCCAGAAAGAAAAATATTTCAAAGACTTGTTGATTCCTTGAAACAAAACGGAAATTTAAAGGGAAAAGAAAAAACGACAGTGAATCCCACGGTAACGCATGAAGTCAATCAAGCTGCAGTTTTAAATCTCGCCGATAATAATCCCCAATTGAACATTAGGAAAATCAGTCAAGACACGGGAATTAGTCGGTCTTCAGTAGGGAGGATATTAAAAAAGCACAAATATCATTCTTACCACATAGAATTACATCAGCAACTGCATGATCGAGATTTCGAAAGCCGCGTAAATTTTTGCCAATGGGCTAATGGAAAGCCCAGTACGACGACAATAATCCGTGAAACTAATTTCCAAATTTACGGGGACGACAAAGTGAGTCTCGAACGAGTTCCGAAATCATTCAGTTCAAAATCTTTCGTATTCATCTTTGCACTCAAACATTAATTCAAAATGTAATAAGTCCTCTTCGACTTAAAAAATATAATTCAACATCCAGACATTAAATCATGTTCGTTCTCATAATCATAATTTATTAGAGGACTTACAAAAATTTTAGAAATTTACAAGAATGTAAAAAGGTTCGATTTAGGTACGCTACTGACGTTCTCTTGCCCTGGTTTCCACTAGACACTGACAAATTTTTACAATGCCATAAATTTAAATTGTACTCGACTTTGCGGACAGCCTCTTGAGGATTATTAGGGCCATAAATCATTACATTTACTGTTAAGATTCGAATATAAGGGAATTTTAGGCTAATTACAGCTTTTGGATTTTTTTTTTTACTTTGGACATCTTTGTCTCAATAATACTGATCCTGAAAAGTGAAATTTGATGAAATTGGGAGATAGTATTTTTATAAAAAATCAGTTTTTATTTTTTTTCTCGAAAACTAACGCCGACAATTAACATTTAAAACCGGAAATTTCTAGCCTTATACCAGAGTCATACGTGCACCAAATTTCAAATTCATAGCTTTCAATTAAAGCTCAATTTTGGGGGTGGCCACAAGTGATGGGACACCCTGTACATCTATCTTCCTTGAAAGCAAACGTCGAAAGGTAAAATAGTCCAGTTTCATTTGCATTGTACACATCTTTTGGTAAGTAGTCCTTCAAGATTACATTTTGTAGCTTTGTTTTCCAGGCTTCAACACTGATCAGATCGACATCAGCTGACTCATCGCAAACTATTTTAAAGCTTATTTCATGTCTTTGACAAAATTTTTCAAGCCATCCATTTGAAGCTTAAGAATTTGAAATGTTTAAGTTTTTGGCTGCTTCCAATGCTTTTTCTTTTAGTAAAGGTCCAGATATGAGGATGTTTCTATTTCTCTCTTTACAGAACCAATTGTAAAATACTTGGTCAATAGCAAATCCTTCGGTTTTGGGAAATTTTCTCTTCTGCTCTGGATCGGAATTTTCTTCAAATATCTTCTTTAAGTCGGACTTATTTTTTAAAATATCGTTAATTTGTGTCCTTCCAACTCCAAACTTTTCTGCCAACTTTCTAGCACTGGTACTGAATTTTTCACTTTCTGTAATAATTTGAATTTTGTGTTTAAGCGACAAACGTTTTCTTTTTGGTGGCATGATTACACAAGCACGGCGAAACGTAAATTGACTCAAAACTATGAAACTACCGGTAGGTATTTATATGCATAAATATAAAGGCACAATTTTTGGAATTAGCTGTAATAAATCTTGAAGCTACAATACAAAAAGAGTTTGCCGGCGGTTCTGTCATCCATAAACATGTCGCTCCTCTACTTTACAAATAAGCCGCCACCCGCAATAAACATCCCCACAAAATATTTTGTGGCCGATATTGAGAGGTCAAATTGCAGGTAATTTTCCAAGAAAATTTTTCATTCAGTGACCGTTATATGGAGGTGCCGCTATTGAAAGTGTCATTTGCGGGGGATTTCCTGTGAATTGGTTCTGGGAATCGGAAAGTGGCCGTTTATTTTATTCAGAGGTGGCCGAAAATAGAGGGTTTACTGTAGAAGTTTATTTCATTATTTACTATATTAAATTACAAGGTAGTGTTAGATAAGAATATTTACATAGCCTATTAACAAATAAACTGTTTTTGATATGGCCTCAAAGTTACACAATCTTCAGCATGTTCATCGACTTCGTCCACAGATTGGTTTGCGCCAAAGTGTAATTCCGTTTTGGCTTTCCTGCCGTAATCGCAATGTCCAATGTTTGCAGGGCCGTTGGCGATAAAACTATCGGCTGGTACTCCAAACACCCACTCATGTCCACAACTTCACTGTCGTCTTGTTTCCTGAAAATGGGACTGAATAATGACAAACAATACTCGTGTGATTACCTACGTTTTCAATTTCGGCGCGACGTGCATTAGCTCCGCTGATATGCCGTGAGGGTTGAGCGTAACAACTTTGATCCCCAAGGGAGCTAGTTCGTCTCGTAATGCATTGCTTGCACCTTCGACGGCGTACCTCGTCGCTGTGTAGGCAACCAAACCCGCCTCTCCGCCATCAACGGCACCTAATGTAATGACACGCCCGCTCGTATTCCTCAACAGTCCCTGGAAGGTCCTGGCGGTTCTAAGCACACCAACGACGTTGGTTTTTAGCAACGCATCCCAATGCGCTATATCTTGCTGATCCAGGCGCCCCCGATAGCATAAACCACTTGTGTTTATTACGGCCCATATCCCTAAACAACAATAAGGTGAAAGGAAATTCAGCGGACAGATATTAGGTGTATTATGGAGTTTCTAAATTTATTTCGAGTGGCCCTAACCGCAATACATTGGAGGGATTTGGAGCACGTCAAGTATAAGGAATTTCAATTTGAAGTGTTATGCCGCCATCGATTGCTCGCACCTAGAGTCGTAAAATGTTCTTGAAGGGGTTTTGCGGCGTAATTTAATGGAGGGTTATTGTTTTGAGCCTGAATATTGTATAAGTGTGGATGGTTTATGATTATCCCATCTTCGATTCAGGTTAAACTGGTCCCGCTAGGAGCAAACTTATTATTAACATTTCTGAGACTTTACCAATTTTTGAAATTAGCCATCCAGATGTCAAATGCAATGTTATGCTTAAAAATTCATAAATAATGAACCAGAAAAGATATTAACTTGCGGCCACTTTTAAAATCTCAAATACACTTTCAAAAAGTCCTAATCAAAATAAGAATGACTGGAAAAAATTATTGACAGTTTTACCAATTTTTGAAGTTGGTCATCTCTCACCATCCAGATGTCAAATGCAATGTTATGTTTAAAAATTCATAAATAATGAAACAAGAAAGATATTAACTTGTGGCCACTTTTCAAATCTCAAATACACTTTGAAAAAGTACTGATCAAAATAAGAATGTCTGAAAAAAATTATTGACAGTTTTACCAATTTTTAAAGTTGGTCATCTCTCACCATCCAGAAGTCAATTGCAATGTTATGTTTAAAAATTCATAAATAATGAACCAGGGAAGATATTAACTTGCGGCCACTTCTAGAATTTCAAATATACTTTCAAAAAGTACTGATCAAAATAAGAATGTTTGGGAAAAATTATTGACGGCTTTACCAATTTTTGAAGTTAGCCATCGCTCACCAACCAGATGTAAATTGCAATGTTTTGTTTAAAATGAAAGATATTAACTTGCGGCCACTTTTAAAATATCAAATACACTTTCAAAAAGTAATGATAAAAATAAGAATAACTGGAAAAAATTATTGACGGTTTTACTAATTTTTGAAGTTAGTCATCTTTCACCATCCAGGTGTCAAATGTAATATTATGTTTAAAAATTTAAAAATAATGAACCAGGAAAGATATTAACTTGCTATAACTTGATTTATATTTGAGACGGGCAAACAAACTGTGGCAGTTTTTTTAACTGAATTTCTGTGCCAAACTGGAATTTAATAGTTTGAATGTTTGGCATCGACTTGGAATTTCATTCTCAACGGTCATAAATAATTCAATTTTCATTAAGTAAAAGGTAAATAAAACGATCTTAATAAATGATGACGTTGAGTAATTGATGTTAGAAAACACAAAAAAATAAAATAGAAACAGGTGTTTCGAAGTGGTCGATCAAGCATATGTTGCATAAGAAAGTGGAACAAAACAATACATTTGAAACAGAAATCTTCCCAAGCGCAAGCTGTTCCTTTTTTAACTGATTGAAGGACCAAATGTTTCAAATTTTGAACCGAAACTGCATCTGATTAAGTCGTTCCTTGCCACTAATTTCATTCATTCATTAATATTCCCAGCCGCATTGCCTTCTTGGTGTTTCAACTAATTTAAAGTTAAAATATTTGAAGAGAAAAGTTAGTTAAATCAAAAAATTTTAAAACCATTCAACAAGAAAAAATTGAAACAGGTGTTCCAGAACAGTCGATAAAACATATGTTGCATAAGAAAGTAGAACGAAACGTAGTAAAAGTTGCCCCATAAAATAGTTCAACTTTATCAAAGTTTTCATTTCCCAAAATGAGAATTTTTTTACATAATTTGATTGAATAAAATAAATCAGAAAATATAAAATGATTGCCTGCGAGACTCAATCAATTTTCTTTAATAAATTATTGGCAGATTACTGAACTGAAAAGAAGTTTGTTTCCAATTTTCTTTGATGAGCTTTTTACTAATTTAGGTAGAAATTACTTGTTAATAAAATCGTTTTTAAGGGCAAATAACTTCAAACCAATATTTAATGCAAAAACAAATATCCCTTCGTTGCTTCGAACAGTAATTCTCAGAGGTGCGTTTTCAAGCCCCCAAAAACGCGCCCCAGAGACGGATGGGTTAAACGGTAGTATTTTTATTTTAACCTTTGTTCAGTTCACTGCTCCCGAATTCGTGCCAAAACTTACCAACGCAATTTGACTGTTTTTGAATGGACAAACGTTTGGTAAAAATCTGCGACCTCGTTATAATTGGCGTTTAAAATTTCTAACCAAATTTGCAGCTATTTGGGACACGTCACGTGGTTTGATGGTTAAGTCCAAACCGGCATTGCTAATAAGCAAATAATAATTGGAGTCGCTTGATGAAATATGCACGCAAAGTAATTAAGTGTTTAGCAGTCTCATTGTCTTTCCTCTCATTGTTCGTTTTGCTCGAGACATGCCATTATGTTAAAAATAACAACGCAGCTATTGAATGATCAACAACTTATCTACACCTAAATGACGTAATCTAAGGTTCGTAAATAGAATGAATGTATTGTGGGGCTTGAAAATTAATTTTTTCGAACCACGCATTTGACACCGATCCCGCTAACCCAATTTGTACGTCGACGACACTCGTCGAAGGCTACATTCTTCTTGGTCGCGCGTGGATGCATTCCACTGAATTTAAACCGCCCACAAGACGAGGAAATATGTTATTACCATCTTCGCCGGCCGGTAGGTGAGCCCTTATGATGTCAACGGCTTCGTGCAGCAAATCTTCCCTGTTGACATCCAGCGGCAGCGCGATGAGAGCCCCTTGCACGGCGGAAGTGCTCTCCCTGTGTTTCTGCCAGGCGCGGATTACCCTGGAGGCAGCCGAGTCGCTGGAGGAACCGGATGCGGCGCCTTCCCGCAAGCCCGCAAAAACCCGGAATCCCCTGTTCGCTAAGTGAATCGCAACCTAAACAAAAATAAAAGTTTTATTATGAGAAACGGCCATCCGTCAAGCGGGGAACAAAGTTTTTGTGCTCACACACCTGCAAACCTAGTGCGTTATCGCAGGACGTGACGAGAATTGGTTTGCTGGCACCTGGACTGCCACTTTCGCTTGTGACTGGTTCGTCCCCCGCGCGAATTTTACACAACAGGTAAAGCAGGAGCGCACCTGCTATTGAAAATAACGCCACCAACTGAAGCGCCAGCACCAGGGCGGTCTGTTCGTCCATGGCGAATATCTGCAACAACAATAATTATCAAACTCCTCAAAATCTACAATTTTTCTACATTCGTTTTTTTGTGTGATTCGATATTTAAGGCTGGGGAACCCAACCTCAAAAAATGCAGAGTTTTAAGAAACTCTTTATCGCTTAGAAAGTACTTATCAATATATAATTTGCGAAGCAACAGTTGTAAACATAATGTTACCGCATCTAATGATATATTTGCTTTGGTGAAGAAGTGCCTAGTTTTCAAAAATTAAACTCCGAAAGTGCAATTCTCGCAAAAATGTAGTAGTGACGGTTTTTTACTGAAATCTTTAGAGTTACGAAATATTTTGCAATGCACTTTACAGCACTTATAGAGAATATACTGCCTTGTAGGAAAATATTTTTTTTATTGCGAGAAAGTTGATAACTTAAGAAGAGAAAAATTGGCAACAATATTTTTTTGAAAATTTAGTGTGCCAGTAAACTCAGTTCAAGTCAAGAAGTAAGTTATATAGTAGAAATTCCTTCGGGGTACTTATACTAAACATATAGTAGTTTAATATCACATGCTTTTTTTAATGATAACATGGTGAATATTTTTTTTAAAAAATCTAAATGTTGTGGTACGAAATACAGTATTATTTGATCGCGTTTTTTATTGCTTTCCGAACAAAACATCGTCAACAAATTACATAAAAATGTTCCTTTAGCACCTAAGAAATAGTTTCCGTAAACTAAATTGGATAAATGTCTAAATTTTACATTTTCGGGGAAAAGTTGTTTTCCCATAAAACTCAATGTAAATGTATTTGCAGCCATGATTATTTTAGTCAAATCTGTACCTTTTTGATTGACGGCATGGATAGAAAAATTGCGGGAAATTTTTAAAATTAGAGATTTCCAATGATTTTATATTTCCGAATTTATAGAATTTATCTCTATCATTTAAAATCTATATATCGTGAATTTCGCTAATTATCCAAAATTCAAATGAAATACACACATGAGGGCTAAGACAAAATTTTTAAGAAAGTGAGAATGCAAGATTGATTTCAATTCATTTATTTATGAAAATATAAAAAACTGCTAGTTCTCAAAAAAAATCTAGCTTATTTATGGCATATTTCTCACAAAATTGACCGCGTTACCAATAATTCACGGAAATGTCTTATAGTGAATTGTAATACGGCTGGGCGGAACGTTTGATGTCTTGATAGCGGTAGCTAAAAAAAATTGTTTGAAGCTATTCACAAAAAATTACAAAAAAAAAACAGTAAATAATGCAGCAATCGCATTGACTGATTGTGCATTACTTAGCAGTTCCCGGGCCTTAATTTTCATTTCGTCGATATTCTCTTATCAAGTCCATAAAAACCGATACTTTTTAACGCCGGAATTAAATCGGCGAAAGAGCTCTTTTTTCGTCCTGCGGCGCAAAAAACGTCGACATAAAAAGGGCATTAATGCGTGCTCGACGTTTCGCCGGGGGACATTCCCGAAACTGTTGCATTCCGGGTGCAACCAATTAAAATCCGGTGCTTTTGTTTAATTTAATTTAATAAAAAATATTCAGTGGAACGATTTCTTGTTAGCCAGGTTGTAATATTGATTCCTCGTTTAGGGAATCTTCAGATTAAATATTTACCTAAACGTTTTATTTATAATTCCCCTCATTTGGTTAATGTTAGAGTAGATATTCGGAGGGAAAAAAATTAAAATATGCATTAATCGTTTCAAGATAAAAAAAAATTAAGTTCAATGTTGGAATTGCATTAAGAAAAAAAATTAAATTCCTGACCGCATCGTTCGTAGCTATTTAACATTAACCTTGCATTGCCATAAACTTTCTTCTGGATTTTTTATAACTTGCAATTTTTGCTGAAGAAAAGGTCAAGAATATATTTGTTCCAGTTTGAAAAAGGAGGCCGAAACCAACCATTAGCAGGAATTAACTGGGTACACAGTGGTAATTCCGTCTTAATTAAACCAGGGCCTCGAAAGGGACTAAATACGAAACAGAAATTATGAATGCACAGCCACGAAGAAGCCAAAATAAGCCACATAAGCCTTCATTAAAAGAAATAGCCGCATGGTTACTAATATGAATATTTATTACCAACAAGGATTTAAGGGGCCATAACATGCCATTTTTGATTGAAATAATTAGTGGACATTAATGCAGTAGACTCGCGTTAGTGCGAACCTTTTGTGCAATATTGGGAAAGCTGAACAGATTTTATTTCTTATTTGCAGTTTGCGTCAAGTTGTGTACAGACGTGGCTTTCTGGTTGTGAATAGTTAACAGTAAAATGAATGAAGAACTTCACGGTTGTATTATATAGGAATAAAAATTCGTATATGTGTGTCTGTCTGTTTGTTATATACTCCTAGGCCCTTGGACCGGTTTGAATGAAGTAATGTATTTAAAAATATTTAAAGAAAATTTTCTGTTTAAAACACCAAACATGAACAGTGTTGAAGGACCTTATAGAAATAGTTTAACTTAGTGTAAACTTCGTGCAACTTCCCGTACGCACCGGAACTAGTTAAAGCTCTCCTATATAACTTCGGTGTATACAAACACTACAGTGAAATTAATAGTTTCACCTCCGGTTCTACACATAATTTAGCTTAATGCGCCTTAGACCCAAAAATCGCAAACAATCTTGCCCCGATTTAATTTTCGATCAAACCAGGGGTTCATTTTTACCGCACTTTCTTAAGTAAACGAGCTTTTGAATATAATGGTTCAAAAGAAAACTGAATTTAAATGCACGGCGCGGGATTCAACATTTTTAATTGAAAAGGATTTGGCGGTAATTAAAAGTATCATTGCATAATTAAATTTCAAAACGGGCGCCGTTCAAATGCAAATTCGGCTCATAACCGAGTCAATATTGTAAAATTAATATTATTTGATGGGAAAATCTCGTCCCTTTCGCGACCTTCAGACCCGTGCAACGCAATAACGTTGTATTTCAGCAGCGCATAAAAACTGTTTATAAACACACCTTCTATTTTCTTTCTAATAATACTTTCCGGCGGAAAAAGAGATGATAGCTTTCCCTGGGGGATACACAAACTTGCGGGCGAACTGCACGTTTAATATCTTCACCGGCGCAAACTTTCAAACCAATCTTTTTTGAATTTCGCAATCGAGCGGTTCATAACCGAATTACAACCGAGTTATGCAAGAAAAACTCGGGAGCGCCAGCAAATATCGCTAGACCGCTTCTCTGGCATCAATCAAACCTCGAAATGCCTTTTAACATAAAACTGTTTACCGATTCGAACGCAGTCATTAATTACAAAATACACAGAAAGTGTGTCAGTCAGATCCCTTTTGCTTGTTTTGAACAACAAATTATCTTAAAAGTAGGATCAATAAGTTGTTTTCGGCTTAATTCTCGCACTTGTTTCCTTAATTTTCGGAAAAATAATTTAAAAGGATGTTATTTAATGAGGGACAGAAGTTAGTCATTTAATCCCTAGGGCAATAATCACATGAGGGGCTATTTTATTCCTTCCCAAATCGCTTTTAGCAGAAAAACTGATTTTGCGGAAATTAAATCATTGAAGGAATACTTTGTAAAGTAAGTATCAAGTAATAGAGAGATTAAATGTGTCATATCACTCTAATCAGGGATTAAATTTAATATATCCCTCTAATTAGAGATTAAATTTATTACATCATTCTAATTAGGAATTAAATTTATTATATCGCTCAAATGAAGGATTGAATATGCCACTTTGTTTTTTGAAAAACGGGAATAAAATCGAAATTTAATCCGGGAAGGGCGTAAAAGTTATAATGCCATTGTAAGAAGTTAATTGATCAATTGACCAACTTTCAAAGTAGAATCAATAAGTTGTTTTCGGCTTAATTCTCGCACTTGTTTTCTTAATTTTCGGAAAAATAATGTAAAAGTATGCTATTTAATGAGGGACGGAAGTTAATCCTTTAATCCCTAGGGCCATAATCACATGAGGGGTTAAATGACGCTTCCGTCCCGTGGGATAAAAGCTATTTTATTCCTTCCCAAATCGCTTTTAGCATAAAGACTGATTTTGAGGAAATTAAATCATTGAAGGAATACTTTGTAAAGTACGTATCAAGTAATAGAGAGATTAAATTTGTCATATCACTCTAATCAGGGATTAAATTTATTATATCCCTCTAAATAGAGATTAAATTTATTACATCATTCTAATTAGGAATTAAATTTATTATATCACTCAAATGAAGGATTAAATATGCCAATTTGTTTTTTGAAAAACGGGAATAAAATCGTAATTTAATCCGGGGAGAGCGTAAAAGTTATAATGCCATTGTAAGAAGTTAATTGATCAGTTGACCAACTTTCAAAATGGGATCAATAAGTTGTTTTCGGCTTAATTCTCGCACTTGTTTCCTTAATTTTCGGAAAAATAATTTAAAAGGATGTTATTTAATGAGGGACAGAAGTTAGTCATTTAATCCCTAGGGCAATAATCACATGAGGGGCTATTTTATTCCTTCCCAAATCGCTTTTAGCAGAAAAACTGATTTTGAGGAAATTAAATCATTGAAGGAATACTTTGTAAAGTAAGTATCAAGTAATAGAGAGATTAAATGTGTCATATCACTCTAATCAGGGATTAAATTTAATATATCCCTCTAATTAGAGATTAAATTTATTACATCATTCTAATTAGGAATTAAATTTATTATATCGCTCAAATGAAGGATTGAATATGCCACTTTGTTTTTTGAAAAACGGGAATAAAATCGAAATTTAATCCGGGAAGGGCGTAAAAGTTATAATGCCATTGTAAGAAGTTAATTGATCAATTGACCAACTTTCAAAGTAGAATCAATAAGTTGTTTTCGGCTTAATTCTCGCACTTGTTTTCTTAATTTTCGGAAAAATAATGTAAAAGTATGCTATTTAATGAGGGACGGAAGTTAATCCTTTAATCCCTAGGGCCATAATCACATGAGGGGTTAAATGACGCTTCCGTCCCGTGGGATAAAAGCTATTTTATTCCTTCCAAAATCGCTTTTAGCATAAAGACTGATTTTGAGGAAATTAAATCATTGAAGGAATACTTTGTTAAGTACGTATCAAGTAATAGAGAGATTAAATTTGTTATATCACTCTAATCAGGGATTAAATTTATTATATCCCTCTAAATAGAGATTAAATTTATTACATCATTCTAATTAGGAATTAAATTTATTATATCACTCAAATGAAGGATTAAATATGCCAATTTGTTTTTTGAAAAACGGGAATAAAATCGTAATTTAATCCGGGGAGAGCGTAAAAGTTATAATGCCATTGTAAGAAGTTAATTGATCAGTTGACCAACTTTCAAAATGGGATCAATAAGTTGTTTTCGGCTTAATTCTCGCACTTGTTTCCTTAATTTTCGGAAAAATAATTTAAAAGTATGCTATATAATGAGGGACAGAAGTTAGTCATTTAATCCCTAGGGCAATAATCACATGAGGGGTTAAATGACGCTTCCGTCCCGTGGGATAAAAGCTATTTTATTCCTTCCCAAATCGCTTTTAGCACAAAAACTGATTTTGAGGAAATTAAATCATTAAAGGAATGAATACTTTGTAAAGTAAGTATCAAGTAATAGAGAGATTAAATGTGTCATATCACTCTAATCAGGGATTAAATTTATTATATCCCTCTAATTAGAGATTAAATTTATTACATCATTCTAATTAGGAATTAAATTTATTATATCACTCAAATGAAGGATAAAATATGCCACTTTGTTTTTTGAAAAACGGGAATAAAATCGCAATTTAATCCGGGAAGGGCGTAAAAGTTATAACGCCATTGTAAGAAGTTAATTGATCAGTTGACCAACTTTCAATGGCTCGCAAGAATTCGTCCATTTGTTCACAAGAAATGGAATCTTTTTAGGAAACTTTCGCGCAAGGTTCAATAAACGCGGCTCCTACACGTTTTTAAAGGAAGCAGGAAGAAATTGCTGTTGCGGGAACTAAAAGGTTTTGCTTGTTTATGCAGCGCCCTTTTTCTGTTAAGACTTTGTTATTGTGAGACGAACTGATCTCCGACAGAAATTATCGAGAAGGAGCGAAAAAAATAAAAAACTGTTTAATTGAAAAATAAAGCGACCGAATTGACGATTTGAGGCAAATTTGGCTGCGAGGTCTCTTCTGCGTTGACAAAGATAAGAAATGCAATCTCCATAAAAGATTCATGGCCAATTTGAATTTTAAGACGACTCGTTAATGTGCTTTTCGGGGCGAATTGATCGACTCGGATACTCATTCGGTAATGGACAATTAGTCCCTAATGACGGAAGCTTAAACCGCCCTTAAAGTGGAGGTCGCAAACGGCACCGACGCCAAAGTACAAGATCCAATTTCAGAAAAACGGATCTCTTATCATGGCTTATTAAAGATGCTACATTAGTTTAAATTCTGAAACAAACAATATAAAAACATAAACTTAATTACTATATAACAATTTTTTTTAAATGAACATAACATAAATATAAGAGCATTTTAAAATAAATTAAGATTTTGATTTTATTTCATAATATTGTGACAAAAGATTTGGAAGGGTTCAAAATTATCGCTATTCATCAATTTATAATAAACCCCATCAAAGTTTAACTTATTTTGGGGTTCATTATATTTAACACAATTGTTGATCTTATGATGGATGTCATCAGTTACACTGCAAATTTCACAAAGAGGATTTGATTTTATTTTAAATCGAAAGAGGTATGCATTTAATTTCCCATGACCCGTTATGAATTGTGTTATGTAAAAATCTGGTTGAAATGTAGTATTTTGTGTTCTGTGATTAACTGTAGGGAAGAATAATTTTGTAGTAGATGCTTTGTTTGTGTTTATCCAAATCCTGTTCCACTCTTCATTCATTATTTTTTTCAAATTTTATTTTATTGTAGTGCACATTTATCAAAGGATAAATTTAACAAATGAGTTTTAATTTCATCATTTACTTTTGGAACATGAAATTTTAAAGTGATTGATGAAGAATTTTTTATTATATGAAGGGATTGCTTGATGTTTTGAATTTGTTGGTTTGTTGCGTACAGTGAAACCCCGTTTTTACGGTTTTGAAAGGACTGACAAAAAAAAAACGTAAATGGAGGGAAAACGTAAATTAAGGGCAATGAAATTTATTTCTTGTATTTATAGGTTTCTTGCAATACTATAATTTCTTCGTACTTTGAAATTCATTTCTGCATGCGTTTTTTTTTGCCATGGGACGACATTGTGTGGCACTTGTTTTAATTGATTCACGATTTTTTATTATTGTAGTGGTACATCAAAATTACGCGCGAGCGAAACGCGTGAGCTCACGTATTCTTTCACTTTTTCGAGAATCAATACCGAATGAAATAAAAAATTGTCCACCTAATCACGATCACGAAACTTTGCAAAGTGCAGCCGTGTCTAAAAATTACTAACATATTCATTTCAATGAATGATTAATCGAATGTGCTAAAATTATGTAATTTTAATAAATTTAATCCCTAAATTTTAAACATTTCCAACGTAAATTGCGCGAAAAATAAATGTAAAATCAGGTATTATCTACATTAAAATGAAACGGGAGTGCAAAAATTAGACGTAAATAACGGGAAAACTTGAAATGCGGGGACGTAAAAACGGGGTTCCACTGTATATGTTTTTTAGTTGTTTAATCGTTCCAAAATAATTTAATATGATTGTAAATGAATGATTATTGTATCATTTAATGTGAAGTATTATGTATGTTAAAATTTCATTTAGTATGTATAATTCAATTTAACTGTTTGTACATAAGTAATGTATTTTATATTGTTTTTTATATTTTATTGTGTTGTTGTAGTATAGTGTGAATAATACCCCCGATTAATGAACTGTCTTGGTAAACAATATATAAAAAATGTAATTCGTTGTAATTTCTAATGAAGTTCTTATTGTGTTTCTAAATTTTTTTTTTTTTCTATTTGATTTATGTTTAATTTCAGTATATCCAAGTAAGGTTGTTCCAGAGGTTTGTTAGTACTTTTCCTTTATTCTAATCTGATTGATACAGTTCTATATGATTTAGTAATCCTTTTACAAAAATTCTTTTGAATAGTTTCAAAAATATTAAAATTATATTTATATTTATATTTATAGCATGGTTCCATACTATACATCCGTATGTGAGAGTTTTAGAATTAATGCCAAATTTATTTTTGTTTAAAAAGGTTAATTTTTGATTTAAAGTATAAAAAATGTTCATGGAATCGTAATTTTTAATTTGAATCGCTCATGAAAACGTTTGAAAAAGAACGACGTCCCAATTTATCTCACGCCCGGACTAAATTGGCAAAATACCTCCGGGAGACAATGAAAATAATACGAATCGTAATTTGTTCGATCTCTGCTCTGTCCAAAACGGAATCCCACGATAGTAATCGGTATAAGCTGCTTTAAAGTGTAAGGCCCTTTTTTAACGCCGCGTCGACAACGCGAAACATTATTAATATTTTATGTGCAAAACTCCGTTTGTCGAATTATCTTCGTAACTTTCTCCCTCTCACGCATCACATTAGAAGATTAAAGTCTAGTCAATTCTCCTTTGTGTCAACGCTTCACCGTCTTTCATGAAAGCTTAAAAACGCACCTGAAGTGTTGACTTTTAATCGAGCCGCGAAAATATGTGACCTGAAAGTCGCATCGTGATTTTCATTAACGGCCTTCGTTTCTTGCTTGGGCGGCTCCGTTCCGATTCAATAATTTCGCACAAATAAAATTAATTTCGCATAATAATGTCACTTCACCTGAAAAATGTATCCTGGCGTTTATTGCGCCCGGACGCAATAAAAACTTTTTCAATCGAGAACATTAATTTTGGCCGATTGATTTTCATTGAAATTGAAAAATTCTTGTATTCTAAATTTCACCGGAGATTTATTAATTCGCCCGAGCCCCGCCAATTTGAATGTCAAAGGCCCTTGATGGTATTTAAAAAGTTTCGAGCCTCAAATATTAGTGAAAGTTCGGAAAATGCGAAATTCCATGTGTTTCGCAAAGAAAAAGATGGGGAGGAAGCCACAAAAAATACACTAAATCTCAGGTTTCGGATAATCCTATCCAAACATTAATTGAAGTTGCAGTAAGCTAAACTGACCTCTCGGGATTTGCCGGTCACTAAACGCGGCGTTGTGGGTGCAATAATGCACATCTCGTTAAGACTTGTAAGTTACACCGACAGCCCACATCCAGGTGTCACGGAACACACGTCGTTATTTATTCTGTCGGTAAAATGAGGTTTTAGAGTGTCTCCCTGACTAATTTATAACGCCTAATTAATTCGCTCAAAATCCCTTTCGAAACTTCAATTTTAAAATAATTTTATTTCGCCTGCGATACAAATTAGCTCTTAACTTACAATCGAGTCCAAAACATTTAATAAATTAAATTGATACCGCAAGATCAAATATAAAGGGCAACGGAATTTCTGAATCACGTCGTAGATAAGTTACTGCTCATTGGTTGCAGTGCGTCAGCTGATGTTCAAATCAGGTGAATGTATCAACGACTTATGTTTGAAGGTTTCAGCGTCAACTATGACCTGCTGTTATTATATATATATTAGTTGATACATTTTTCATTTGTCAATTTTTTTCTTTTTTTCTATAGCAGTTGGGGACCGAGCAATTACCGCTAGTTAAAGAGCGAACCTTCTAGTACAAGAATATATATTTAAAAATTAACAATTAACATTGCCTTTGATAGAAAAAAAAAAGTTTTTAAGCTGATGCAGAACGTCACAATTTGCCCTGTGTGGGGTTAGTTGTTACATACTGTGGGGTAACTTGTTACATGTATTTTATACACACAATTCTTCGGTAGGTACATAACGAATTCAACTTGAAAGTAAAACTAAATTTTAGTCAAAAGTTTTATTAAAATGAAATCAAGATTATTTGGTTTTTCTGTAACTTTTGTTATTTTCTTTCTAGTCGTTTTTCTCTTATAAGTCCTCATTATGAGTGTCTAGAAATAATATCTAAATTTATAGTAATTATCTTCACAAAAAGCAGCGGATTTGTAACAACTAACTCCATCGCATATTTTGAAAAATACAAATTAATTTATATATTCATTTACAAATATTTTAAACTGTGCTGGACTATTGCTAAAACTGCCAGCTTTATATTGTATAGATAATTCATTATCATGCATCATAAATTTGTTACAAACAAATTACGTCGGTTATTTAAAATTACTAAGACCAACGAAAAACGTTAAATATTTTTTACTTACCACACACGTACTCGCAGAGAACTAAAACTACATGGAGACATGTATAAAGAGTTGCCGGTCTTTTAGAGTCAGTCGTCTTCGTGCTATCAAGCATATATTTGATTTTATAGGGTCTGTATCAACTAGCCCATGTGTACTTTTAACCCCAGTCTCCCCTACTTCTTTCTATACAAACATAATACAATTCTCTCTGCGATTATTACTATTAATATTCCAAATTATCAGAAAAGTAAATTGAAGGGCTTGTGTGGCATGTGGCTTATCGTAGCTTGTTGCCACCAACCCTTCAATTTAACAACCTTTAAAGTATTTTTAAACAATATTTTAACAAATGTATTATACTACAAAATGTGTTTGTGATGCAAATATCCCGCACCTATTTTAAGGTGTCACAGCCAGATTCAATAAATGTCGAATTTTGCTGATTTTTAAAAGGCCGACCAGTTCTTTGATGTCTATCACAACAAGGCAACTTTTACCAGTTGCAATATAAATCTGGATATTTTCTGTTGTAAAAACGTTGTATTTTTCTTGGGAAAAATCAATTAAATTTTACACAATTACTTGATTGTTGTACAAACAAATTGTCACAAGTTTCAGCTCAAATCTGATTAAAATTGAAGTTTTGCTATGCAGCAGGAATCGATTTGCTGTGTTTCAACGCTGCAGCCCTTGCAATTAATATTAAAACGAGTTCACAATTTTTATTTCCCATATGGCATGTTTTCCTATTTTAGCGAAAAACAAGTTACAAACAAAAATCCAATTTAGAAAGTAAACAATGAGAAAGTAGAAATGGAAATTGAAACCGTATCGTCAATAAAATTATGTAGTTTTCATAAAGGAAAAAAAAATTAGAATTTAAAAAATTACCTCTCTAATCTCAATTTTCGTTGCTCAATCAATGAAGTTCGATTAAACGGATTACATGAAAAGCAGGCAGTTAATCTCCAGCCAACTTTTAATAAGTTCCTCGTCAAAAATTGTTTCAAGAAGTTAACTTCAATAATCCGATAAATCCATCAAAATTTAGTTAAAAAATAACTTTGAGATGGCAAGCCTAGCAAACACTAATTTAGTAATTACTTAAATAGAATTAAACCGCCTATAAAGCGGAGAAGTTCTAATTAGCGAGATCACACGACGGTCTGGTGCGCGACGCTTAAAAAAAAATTGCAGCCTTGGGGCGTCTGGTACAGGTTCGTTTAATGAAGCTTCGCGGTGACAATATCATTAAGGCTCCTAAAGTTAAATAACAACTCAATCTCGCGAATTTTTTTTGAGAACACGGCAAAGTTTAGGCAGTGATGTGTAGCCGGCGTAAAAGAGAAAAATGAACGAAACATCAAAAACTTCTTGTATCCATTAGTTCAAAGTGATTTTATAGCGCTTCTAGTTTATATATTTTATTGAATGCTTTCCATCCTTATTATGCATGGCTTATTAAGGATGCTACATTTTTAAAATTATATAAGAAACAATATAACATAAATACATAAACTTAATAAATACCAAATTAACATTTAACTTAAAACTATAAACAACATAACTATAAGAACATTTGATAATAAATTATAATTTTAATTTTATTTCATAATATCGTGACAAAAGATTTGGAAGGCTTCAAAATGATCGCTATTCATTAATTTATAATAAACCCCATCAAATTTTAACTTATTTTGAGGTTCTCTATATTTAACAAAATTGTTAATCCTATGATGAATGTCATCAGTTACACTACAAATTTCACAAAGAGGAGTTGGTTTTATTTTAAATCGAAAGAGATATGCATTTAATTTCCCATGACCCGTTATGAATTGTGTTATATAAAAATCTGGTTGAAATGTAATATTTTGTGTTCTGTGATTAACTGTAGGAAAACATAATTTTGTGATAGCTTTGTTTGTATTTATCCAAATTGTGTTCCACTCTTCATTCATTATTTTTTTCAAATTTTGTTTTATTGTATATAGTGTACATTTATCAAATGAAATGATACGATGAGAATTGATTATTAAAAATGATAAATTTAACAAATTCATTTTAATTTCATCATTTATTTTTTGAACATGAAATTTTAAAATGATTCATGAAGAATTTTTTATAATATGAAGGGATTGCTTGATGTTTTGAATTTGTTGGTTTGTTGAGTATATGTTTTTTAGTTTTTTAATCGTTCCAAAGTAATTTAATATAATTGTAAATGAATGATTATTGTATTGTTTAATGTAAAGTATTACGTATGTTAAAATTTCATTTAGTATGTACAATTAAATTTGAGTGTTTGTGCATAAGTAATGTATTTTATATTGTTTTTTATATTTTATTGTGTTATTGTAGTACAGTGCGAATAATACCCCTAATGAATGAACTGTCTTGGTAAACGATATATAAAAAATGTAATCCGTTGTAATTTCTAAAGAAGTTATTATTGTGTTTCTAAAATCTTTTATTTCGTAATAATTTATATCTTTTTCTATTTGATTTAGGTTTAATTTCATTATATCCAAGTAAGGTTGTATCAATAATTTGTTCGTATTTTTTTTTATAGACTGTATGATTGCTATTTCCTCTATTCTAATCTGTATTGCCTTAATACCAGCAATAACGTTCAATGCATCACTTGATACAGTTCTAGTTTGAGAAAGTCAAATTTAAGGGCACCGATTTTTATTGCCGTTTCAATAAGAAAGTTTTCAACTAATTTTACGACCGCAGCTGGGACGCCAATTAAATATCGGTCGCGAATTTCCGTTCATTGTAAAATATTTGCCGTTGTTTTTAATGCGGTGACATTTAATTATTTCCAGCCCCGAACACCTGAGTCCGCCCTGAAATCGATGCCGATACATAACTCATTTTATGCGGAAACGTGCTCGAGCTTTTTTGTCCCGTTTAATTCAGAGAAGACACGCAAATGTGCGTATAAATTGTTACGCCGGTAATCACAGCGCAATCATCAATTTTTCCAAATTGGCACCTGATCTCGTAATTGAAATAAATTACTGAAATTAGACGTTCGCGTTATGATAAATCCAGTGCTCGTTCGCTGCCAGCTGGAAATTCGAAACGTGTAATTGTAATAAAAGTCGTTTCTTATTTTATGGTACATCCCTTTCCTTGTCATAAACACGAACGAATTCCGTTTGTCGGCGTATTTCTTGGGAAATAAAAAATACCATCTTCATTAAGTTTCGTATAGGCAGCAAGTGAGATTAAATTTACGGCAGTGGGATCGTGAAAAAATTAATTAGATTTGTAATTAAAATTGACCTAGGTGTCATAAACAATGTTATAAAAAATTTCGATCAATACAGTCACATCCAATTTTTTTCTTTTATTAAGAACTAAATTCAATAATTAAAAATTAACTGCGGAATGTTGGCAATAGTAATCAAGTGTTCATCATTGCTCACATTTGTTATATATTTATTTAAATTTAAATATAAGTACGAAAATAAAATTGTGTTGGCAATGCTGAAAATTTTTGTTGTTTTTTATGTTTTACATTGACACATGAACAAGTGGAATTAAGAAGTAAAGTTTCTGATGAAGGGCCACTTAAATCAAAAGAGTAGATAAATTATAAAATTGTTGTTAAAGTAACTTAAATTAAAACTGTTTATTGGAAATTCTCAATAAATCGTTAAAAATTAGTAAATTCATATCTCAAAGCTCAAAATAGATAGATTTTTTCAATTTTTTCAAATTCAGTTTCTGATAGAGGAAATTTCAAAGAAAATTATAAGCCCTCAAGCACCTCTTAATTCGAAACGGTTGATAAATTATAAAATTGTTGAAGTATTTTAAATTAAAACTATGATAATTGGAAATTCTCAATAAATTGTTAAATATTATTAAATTAAAAAATTCGCATCATCAAGCTCAAAGTAGATAGATTTTTTCAAAATTAAATTTCTGATAAAGGACATTTCAAAGAAGCTTATAAGCTCTCAAGCACCTATTAATTCACAAGGGTTGATAAATTATAAAATGGTTAAAGTAATTTAAATTAAAACTTGAAATTCGCAATAAATTGTTAAAGAAATTGTTCAGGAATTCACATCTCTAAGCTCAAAATAGATAGATTTTTTCAAAATTCAGTTTTTGATAAAGGAAATTTCAAAAAAAATATAAGCCATCAAGCATCCCTTAATTCGAAACGGTTGATAAATTATAAAATTGTTGAAATATTCTAAATTAAAACTCTTCCTACTAGAAATTCCCAATAAATTATTAAAGATTAATAACTTTTAATTATTGTCACGTTCATGTATTATTTTTATTAAGAAGTGAAGTTAATTTCGTAGTTTTTTCCCCCAAGTTTATGCTTGTTAATCCAGGCGACCTTTTGGTGTTTAGTTTTTCGTTATTTCTTTCCACTTTTTTTCTGTCGCTTGCCAACACTTTTATAACTTCCCATTTTATTCCTCTTTTTCTATTTTCCTATTCATCAAAAGTTTTCACCTTAAAATAGGTGCTGAATTTTGCATTACAAACACATTTTCTTAAAAAATATGTTTAACAATATTAAACCGTTTTCATCATTTTTCAGAAATTCTTGAATAATTTATTGCCCATTTTCCTCAGCAGTAAAACAGTCTTTGGGTCGATAAACTTGTTGCACACCTTTAAAACCGATTTCTCCAATTTTTTAAAATTCTTTCACGTTTTTCTCCATTCTTAAATTAACTACATTCACCACAACTAAAGTCTAAGTAATTAATGGGGTAATTATCGCTGAACACAATGAATCAAAAGACAATTTTTAATTTAAAAATCGAATTGAGAACAAAAGGGTGAACGAATTCATTACTTCATTATCTCCACAATTAAATTCAAAGAACACAATAACACAATTTTTTGCTGTTATTTAACAAAACTTTCCCATTCCACAAGAAAATTTTTCCTGTTGCGTTGATCGCCCAACCGAAAACGCACTTCAATTCGCGCGGCATCATTTCATAGATTGAGCCATTGTTTTTAGAGGAATTTTACGTATGCACCGCGGAAAGCCGCGAAGATGAGAGCCATCGACGTTTTATCAGATTAACTCCGAACGTTCGATGGGGTGGATTCGGCGATAAAGTAAATAAGTAAACCAGGTACGTGTTCGCCTATATGTTTACATATTTAAATTGTATGAATAAAACAGCGGATCAATTGCCCCGCGGCCACGACAAACAAACTGTTTTTTTTTCGGAAACCGACTTTGCGATTACATAAAGGACAGTTAGTAGATGAATTCTGCATAATTTCCCACTCGAGGACCATAATTTTTAATTTGTTATAAACAATTTACAAGAAAAAGCGCGTTTTTTTTAGTTCTTTGCTTCTAAAATGGAAACTAATGAAGCAATCTTAATGTTGTCAATAAACGAATTGTAGAGAATTAAATTATAAAGAGAATGAGAGGTCGAATGTCCCGATCGAATAATTAGAACCGTAGAAACCCGGAAAATTCACTGTTTTCTTAAAAAATTCACAATTTCGCCATTTTTTAATTCTAAGAACTGAAACTTTGCACACATATAGCTATTTATATGTACTTGATGTGTGCAAAACTCTGATTCTGTGGGACTAACAGTTATTGCACAATCACCATTTCAATTTTTTTATACGATGTTTTCGCGGAGGGCTGGTTGCTCCTGTAGTTGTCCCATTTAAATTTTAAAAACAGAATTGGAAACTAGACGTGCACCGAAACAAAACGTGTATTTTCGATTTTCCATAAAATGCAGCGAAATAGGCGAAAAACGGTTGTGAATATGAGTAAAAACGGCCGACCCCGCGAAAGCGGTCGAGTAGTGGGGGGTGACAGCCCGTGAGGGGAAGCGCAGACCGATTCGATTCCTATACAAAAGTGCCTCCCCTCAGCGGCTGGTCTTCCCCCACTACTCGACCACTTTCTTCTGCTCGACCCTTTTTATTCATATTTACGACCGTTTTTTACCTATTTCACTGCATTTTATGGAAAACGAGAGTGAACGTTTTGTTGCCGTGCACGTCTAGTTTTCAATTCTGTTTTTAAAATTTAAATCGGACAACTACAGGAGCAACCAGCCCTCCGCGAAAATATCGTAGAAAAAAATTGAAATGGTCATTGGGCAATAACCGTTAGTCCGACATAATCGGGGTTTTGCACACACAAAGTATATATAAATAGCTATATGTATGCAAAGTTTCAGTTCTTAGAATTAACAAATGGCGGAATTGTGAATTTTTTAAGAAAACACTGAATTTTTCGGGTTTTCCGGGTTTTCTCGGGTTTTAATTGTTCGATCGGGACATTCGACCTCTCATTCTCTTCGTAATTTAATTGTCTACAATTCATCTTTTGACAACATTAAAATTGCTTCATTAGTTTCCATTTTACAAGCAAAGAACTAAAAAAAACGCGATTTTTTCTTGTAAATTGTTTATAACAAATTAAAAATTATGGTCCTCGAGTGGGAAATTATTATTACGTTGACGTAATCGCACAGTCGGTTTCCGGGTAGTATTTATGTCAAATTATGACATTTATTTTGCTCTGTTGCTTGGCCTATATTTTTGTAAGATGAAGATTATTTCATAAAACAGCTGGAATCCTGCGACGATGAAACGAGAACGCACTTCGGTAATCGATTCCTAGTTCGCAAATGTGCCTAACCTCATTTCGTGGGTAATAAACGCTTTTGCGACTTTAATAGGCGAACAGGTGTCTCAAAAGTGACTCGGTTTTAATGATTTTCTTCTTCGCGATTTAACTAATTTCGCGTGGGATAATGAGAAAGTTTCTACCTAAACGAACAGTTACATTACACCTTCGGATGCTATTTAATCAAACTTCCATTCTTCCATCCCTGGGGTGTTAAAGTTTGGGTGCCACGTCGACACTTTCCGAAGTTCGTGTTGGGCCCAAACTAAAATTAGATGGTCTGGATTACAAACTTGGGGGTCACTTTACATATTCCTTGAGGATCAAGCCCTGATTTCATAAATTCATTTCGCCGAGTGTTTAGGAATCTTTACGACACGAGATAATTAAAATTTAAAATGATCATTGAGAAGCCACTAAAAATGCACATAATTACTTCCTTTGGAAGTTATGGTAATTTATAATGCGTTTGCGAAAAAGGGAAAAGAATTTCTTGTAATAAAACGCACAGAAGATTTTTTTGGAAGTAACGCCTAGATTTTATGCGATAATTACTTGTGACCTTTGTCACACCCAAGCGTTTCAAGTTTTCGGGTCATTAATCACCTTGGACACGTTTACTAAAACATTCATTCCATTTAAAGAATCATTAGCAGGTGTTCGATCATAATGGGGGAAATTGTACATTTCAATCAAAGTGTGATGTTATTGGATAAACGTGGACTTTTTCTGTTTTGATTTATAAAGAAACATGATTTTTTAGGCATCGATCGAAAACTTTCCTTTACTCGGATTACAGCCTCGATCCATCATGTTCGATCAAACCGAACAAGCCATTTTTGTGGATCCACAAATTCAGCCGGAGACATCCTGCTGTTGGGACAAAGGATCCCATCTATGACCTGATTTCACGCAGTAGATAAATTTATTCAGGAAACTGATAGTCGATTATGATAAAAGTCATCAACAGTAAAACGATCAAACTAATACCTTCTAAGTTTATCTAAAATTGCTTTTTGTAATATTGGAAAGCGGTTTTGCTAATAATATTTAGAAAATAATGTTACCTGAAAAACTTTCTCAAAGTGCAACTATGACTAGAGAAATTATTAGAAAAACGACCTTTAATTAATTCTTTAACATTTCTATCAATCACAAGTTACCATTAATATTATCTGCATAAAGCAGGTCAAGGTGTTATCAAGTCTGGAAAAAAAATTAAGCAATAAGTCACGCTGGTAATCTGCATAATTCTGACGGGTTGCCGTTTGCACATTAATTTTTTAAAAACCGAAGGAAGATTTTAAATTTTAGAACCCCATTCTACGAGGAGTGTGGCAAGCAGCTGAACTCAAATCAAAGTCCATTTTTATTTCAAGGATGATCCGATTGAGCTTTTTCGCTTCAGTTTAAAAATTAAAGGACGAACCTCAAGCACAGCAGGACGGTTTCAAAAATTAAATCACATAATTTTGCTGGGCGGATTAATTGAGTTTCGTCCCTGGAAATATTTAACAATAAACATTGTGGCGTGCCATTATCGATTGTGGTGCGGTGTATTCTTTACAAATCTTCCGGGCGTCAAACAAATCGCATAAAATATCGGAAAAGCATCACTCATGGCTGTAGAAAGATTAAAACCAAACGATACGTAGATAGAGGGCTTTTTTCGAATTAAATAAATTCCTGAAGTTTCTCAAATTCCAAAATTCGTATCTCCAAGCTCAAAAGCTACAGATTTTTCAAAATTCAGTTTTTGGTAAACGACCACTTAAATCAAAAGAGTTGATAAATTATAAAATTTTTGTTAAAGTAATTAAAATTAGAACTCTGTTTATTGGAAATTCTCAATAAATCGTTAAAAATTGGTAAATTCATATCTCAAAGCTCAAAATAGATAGATTTTTTCAAAATTCAGTTTCCGATAAAGGCTATTTTAAAAAAAAATTATAAGCCCTCAAGTACCTATTAATTCAAAAGGGTTGATAAATTATAAAATGGTTAAAGTACTTTAAATTAAAACTTAAAATTCGCAATAAATTGTTAAAGATAATTAAATTCAAAAATTCACATCTCTAAGCTTAAAATAGATAGATTTTTTCAAAATTCAGTTTTTAATAAAGGACATTTTAAAGAAAATTATAAGCCCTCAAGCACCTATTAATTCAAAAGGGTTGATAAATTATAAAATGGTTAAAGTAATTTCAATTAAAACTTGAAATTCTCAATAAATTGTTAAAGATTATTAAATTCAAAAATTCACATGTCTAAGCTCAAAATAAATAGATTTTTCAAAATTCAGTTTCCGATAAAGGCTATTTTAAAGAAAATTATAAGCCCTCAAGTACCTATTAATTCAAAAGGGTTGATAAATTATAAAATGGTTAAAGTACTTTAAATTAAAACTTAAAATTCGCAATAAAATGTTAAAGATAATTAAATTCAAAAATTCACATCTCTAAGCTTAAAATAGATAGATTTTTTCAAAATTCAGTTTTTAATAAAGGACATTTTAAAGAAAATTATAAGCCCTCAAGCACCTATTAATTCAAAAGGGTTGATAAATTATAAAATGGTTATAGTAATTTAAATTAGAACTTGAAATTTGCAATAAATTGTTAAAGATTATTAAATTCAAAAATCCACATCTCTAAGCTTAAAATAAATAGATTTTTTCAAAATTCAGTTTCTGATAGAGGAAATTTCAAAGAAAATTATAAGCCATCAAGCACCTATTAATTGAAAAGGGTTGATAAATTATAAAATGGTTAAAGTAATTTAAATTAAAAATTGAAAAATTCACATCTCTAAGCTCAAAATAGATAGATTTTTTCAAAATTCAGTTTCTGATCAAGGAAATTTAAAAAAAAATGATAAGCCATCAAACACCCCATAATTCGAAACGGATGATAAATTATAAAATTGTTAAAATATTCTAAATTAAAACTCTTCTTACTAGAAATTCCCAATAAATTATTAAAGATTAATAAATTCGCATCTCCAAGCTCAAAATAGATAGATTTTTTCAAAATTCAGTTTCTGATAAAGGACATTTCCAAGAAAATTATAAGCCCTCGGGCACCCCTTAATTCAAAAGGGTTGGTAAATTATAAAATTGTTGAAGTATTTTAAATAAAACTTAAAATTAGCAGTAAATTGTTAAAGATTATTAAATTGAAAAATTCACATCTCTAAGCTCAAAATAGATAGATTTTTTCAAAATTTAGTTTCTGATAAAGGAAATTTCAAAGAAAATGATAAGCCATCAAACACCCCATAATTCGAAACGGATGATAAATTATAAAATTGTTAAAATATTCTAAATTAAAACTCTTCTTACTAGAAATTCCCAATAAATTATTAAAGATTAATAAATTCGCATCTCCAAGCTCAAAATAGATAGATTTTTTCAAAATTCAGTTTCTGATAAAGGACATTTCCAAGAAAATTATAAGCCCTCGGGCACCCCTTAATTCAAAAGGGTTGGTAAATTATAAAATTGTTGAAGTATTTTAAATAAAACTTAAAATTAGCAGTAAATTGTTAAAGATTATTAAATTGAAAAATTCACATCTCTAAGCTCAAAATAGATAGATTTTTTCAAAATTTAGTTTCTGATAAAGGAAATTTCAAAGAAAATGATAAGCCATCAAACACCCCATAATTCGAAACGGATGATAAATTATAAAATTGTTAAAATATTCTAAATTAAAACTCTTCTCACTAGAAATTCCCAATAAATTATTAAAGACTAATAAATTCACATCTCTAAGCTCAAATAGATAGATTTTTTCAAAATTCAGTTTCTGATAAAGGAAATATTAAAGAAATTTATAAGCCATCAAACACCCCATAATTCGAAACGGTTGATAAATTATAAAATTGTTAAAATATTCTAAATTAAAACGCTTCTTAATAGAAATTCCCAATAAATTATTGAAGTTTAATAAATTCACATCTCCAAGCTCAAAATAGGTAGTTTTTTCCAAAATTCAGTTTCTGATAAAAAACACTTGGAAGAAAATCATAAGCACTTAAGCACTTCTTAATTTTAAAGGGTTGCTATATTTTCAAATTGTTAAAGTATTGGAAATTAAAATTCTCATTACTAAAAATTCAAAATAAATTTTTGAAGCTTGTTAAGTTCCAAAATTCGCAACTCAAAGCTCAAAGTTATAATATTGTTCAAATTCTTCAAAATAAATTGATTAATACGGATTTTTTGATCCCAAGCAGTTCCGTCTGATACCGGTTTGACTGTACTTCCGCTACAATTGCACATTAGCTGGCAATAAAAAAATTATGTTGCATAAAATAATTTCACCAATTCGTTATTGTTTCTTCATTTCGTGTAACGTGCACGCACACGTTATTTGTTGTTTAATTAGAAACAGGTGAAACCGACAAGTCGGTTTTACAATACAGGTCGATGTTGAGAGAAACTGCACGTTTCTCTACGTGGCAACACATTAATTAACTAGCCTGTTGATTTCGATAAATTATGTCACGCAAAGATAGTACTACGCATCAAATAACAGTCTATGCATTTCAGCACTCCGGTTCGCAATTTATTACCGACAGTATCACATGCTCGCAACAGTTGACGCAATTAACTTTTGCGTTTGAAAATCTTTCCCTGAAAAATCGCAATTAAATGTGAGGAAAGGTAATTACGTTTCCCTAAACGAACAGCTTTAAGCTCAGGCATAATGGATTATCCCCGTTCAAATTGCGCTGTTGTTTAGTAAATAGGGTTTAAAACCGTGGAACATTTTAATATGCTCTAAAGATATAACTGCACGGGCGACAGGGTTTGCGCGCTGTCATAATCTTTTAAAGCCCGGGAAGTTGGTTTCATTAAAGAACCGAACAAATTGCGAAAATAAATAAAATAAGTCCTTGGTCGACTTTCTTATAATAAAAAGTTTGATTGATATAGTGCACGAATTTATAACCTCGAGGAAATTGGATTAAAATCTGCTTCTGACTGCAGCGGAAGAGTTTTTATTTTCGGATTAAGTAAACAAAAAGCGGCGAATTGAAGATATATTTGGCGAGATGTCATAAAAATCCTCTCCCAACTTTATTAGACGCTTTAAGGCCTGAATTTGCATCTCAATGTATAAACACTAAATAAACCATTTTAAAATGGAATTTCAGGATAAGCTTTGTAGATTTCCGTAACGTTACATAAATTTAAACTTTTCCCACTATTCCATCGCGATAAGCAGTTTTTGAAGTTCAGCGCAAAATAAAACTGAAAATAAGCAACAAAGTTTATTTGAATGTTGAGAACTTCAACTTTATTTAAATATAAACAGATCATAAAACAATCTTTTTATTTTTAATATTTAATTTAATTACATTTCCGTATTTTTTAATTACAATAAATCTTAAAACATTATAAAATTATAACATAAAAATTAAACTACAAAATACAAACTAAAAAATTACGTTAAATTCGTCCAGAGAAGAAGAAATAATTTAATTTAATAATTAATTTAATAAATTTATTTTTTAATATTTTTATTAAATTAAATGTTTCTCATTAAATAGAAAACACAATGTTTAGAGACATGCAATTGTCCCTTTCGATTCTAAAAACGAAACCAGAAGTGAAATGCAACTTTCCAATTTATTTTGCCGACAAAACGCCAAAATGCTTATTTTAAAAATAGCTGGAAAATATTTCGCCCACTTTCTTCAAAAAATCTGATGAAATCTGCGGCGAAGGTGGAAGACGGCGAATTTGCGCCCACACAACAAAATATTTACTCGACTCAATCTTTTCAAGAACAAGGAAATACAAATTTGTTATGAAATGATTGCCCGGAGAATCGTCAAATTAATGTTATTAAGTTTACGTGACTGAGCGCATTTCATTTTATTTTTCGAGCAACGAAAATAGCCGAACTAAAAGGTGAAGGTTGTATTTACGTTTCTCCAGTAATTGTTTAATTCAGCAAAATTCTGTCTGCGTTCCTTCGCAAAAATACTCATCTTAGGTTCGTTGGGTGGGATTCTCGGTATGAATAAGAACCTTGACCGTCAAAAATCACAATGGAGCCAAAATAGTTCGCACAGAGTTTAATAATGCATTGTCATTAATAACCTTTCATTTAAAAAAATCGGCGTGGGTTATATAACAATGAACCTAGATTACATGAGAAGCCATTATTGCTGAATGGATGCTGTTTTTAATGGATCGCTTGTTTTAATTTAAGAAAAAAATTATAATCGATTTCAATTACAAAGTTAATTAAAACTTTTCGGATTCATGATTTCTCTTTAACTTTAACTGTTGATTCCTAAAATTGATGAAGTATTTTAAATAAAACTATGATTAGTAGAAATTTTTAATAAGTTGTTAAAAATCATTAAATTCCAAAATTCTCATCATCCAGCTCAAAGTAGATAGATTTTTTCAAAATTCAGTTTCTGATAAAGGACATTTCAAAGAAAATTAAAAGTCCTCAAGCACCTAATAATTCAAAAGGGTTGATAAATTATAAATGGTTAAAGTAATATAATTTAAAACTTGCAATTATTATTAAATTCAAAAATTCACATCTTTAAGCTCAAAATAGATAGATGTTTTCAAAATTCAGTTTCTAATAAAAGAAATTTCAAAGAAAATTATAAGCCATCAAGCACCCCTTAATTCGAAACGGCTGATAAATTATAAAATTGTTAAAATATTCTAAATTAAAACTCTTTTTATTAGAAATTCCCAATAAATTATTAAAGATTAATAAATTCACATCTTCAAGCTCAAAGTAGATAGATTTTTTCAAAATTCAGTTTCTGATAAAGGACATTTCAAAGAAAATTATAAGCCCTCAAGCACCTATTAATTCAAAAGGATTGATAAATTATAAAATGGTTAAAGTAATTTAATTTAAAACTTGCAATTATTATTAAATTCAAAAATTCACATCTCTAAGCTCAAAATAGATAGATTTTTTCAAAATTCAGTTTCTAATAAAGGAAATTTCAAAGAATATTATAAGCCATCAAGCATCCCTTAATTCGAAACGGTTGATAAATTATAAAATTGTTAAAATATTCTAAATTAAAACTATTTTTATTAGAAATTCCCAATAAATTATTAAAGATTAATAAATTCACATCCCCAAGCTCAAAGTAGATAGATTTTTTCAAAATTCAGTTTCTGATAAAGGACATTTCAAAGAAAATTATAAGCCCTCAAGCACCTATTAATTCAAAAGGATTGATAAATTATAAAATGGTTAAAGTAGTTTAATTGAAAACTTGCAATTATTATTAAATTCAAAAATTCACATCTCTAAGCTCAAAATAGCTAGATTTTTTCAAAATTCAGTTTCTGATAAAGGACATTTCAAAGAAAATTATAAGCCCTCAAGCACCTATTAATTCAAAAGGGTTGATAAATTATAAAATGGTTAAAGTAATTTAATTGAAAACTTGCAATTATTATTAAATTCAAAAATTCACATCTCTAAGCTCAAAATAGATAGATTTTTCAAAATTCAGTTTCTGATAAAGGACATTTCAAAGAAAATTACAAGCCCCCAAGCACCCCTTAATTCAAAAGGGTTAATAAATTATAAAATTGTTGAAGTATTTTAAATTAAAGCTCTGATTACTAGGAATTCAAAATAAATTGTTAAGCATTACTAAATTAATAAATTCACATCTCGAAGCTCAAAATAGATACACTTTTCAAAATTCAGTTTCTGATACAGGACATTTCAAAGAAAATTATAAGCCCTGGGGCACCCCTTAATTCAAAAGGGTTGATAAATTATAAAATGGTGAAATTAAATTAAGTTCAGAAATTGTTTTCAATAACTTTCATTTAAAATAAAAGCGTTGGTTATATAACAATGGACCTACATTACATGAGAGGCCATTACTGCTGAATGGATACGCTTTTCAATGGATCGCTTGTGTAATTTAGAAAAAAATTATAATCGATTAGTTAATTAAAACTTTTCGGATTAATAAGAACTCCTCTTTGTGGCCCTTGCATTATTTCATCTTTAACCGTTGATTTGTAGCTTCCATAAATATATTGTTGAGACAGACAAATTATTATTTAATTAATATAAGTCCAACACTCTCACGATTACACCCGCTGCGCCTAACCATGTAATATTTATGGCATAATTCTCTGCCCAGCAGCGTCATAAACCCAACTCTTTGTAATTGTTCATTTGTAAATAATTACCTCCACGGCGAAACTTTCGAGGTGTTATACATCCTTAGGGCCTATAATTTATAGATAGTCCTCGCTTCTGTGCCGTACCTGCCGCTTATCAATTTCTTGTAAGACAACCCTGATTTATTAAAGTTGCACAACACGGTTTTAATCTCCCGATTCGACTGATTAATCGTCACCTTCCTCACATCCGATTTTTTGAATTTCGTTTTGTAAAACAGGTTGTCTTAGGTGAAGTGTCGAATTATCCGGCTCATTTTAGCGGAAAACTTCTCGACGATCCGAAAAACGTTTCCATCGAACCGATTTCGGAAGTGATCGAAGCTTACGAGTGGGAGTTTGAAAGGAGCTTTCTTCCATATTTCTTAAACAGATATCCTGATTTATAGCAGCTTGATGCTTATAAAATAGCCGATTTTTCCTTCAAGCACATTTTCCTGGTATGAGCCTAACAAAGAAATGCTGTTGTTTATTGAAAATTTTATGCCGAAGGAGGAATGAAATTCAATAAATAATTAAAAGGGTCGGAAGGGATGAATGGTAAATAAAGGGTAGGCGCGCGCTTTTGGTGTAACACGACTTTTATGTGCACTTAATTTGCCATAAAAATGCATTATAAATTGCATCATAATTATAATATTGTTTTTATGTTTAAGGAAACATTAATTTCCAAGTTTTATCATTTCAGTTTTATCAGTGAATATACTCGCAATTTACAACAAACGCGCGCTGAAAATCAAAGCGACAAAGTTTGTGAAGATTATAATTAAACCGTTTACTAACTTCCGGCATTGCGACACTTTCAAGTAATATTCTCTAAATTAGCTGTTTCCAAATTTTTCTTGCGTCAGGAAATTAAGTCGAGAACTTTTTAAATACAATACTGGAATTTTTCTGGAATGACACAACAAACTTTTCAGTCGCAAAAACATGCGGACATTGTTTTCCCTTTTTCCTGAGCGGTCGGGAACAATTTTCCATTACTTTTCATGAAAGTTTTATGTAAGATTTAAGTTCCGTCCTTGATGTATTGCTTTGCCTGTGTAAGTTATTTGTTCGCAGAAAATTTATGGCTTGGATCAAAACTTGTTGAATCGGTAACTTGCTGAAATCCATTTCAAAACATTTAACTAATTACTTTCACCTAATACAGGGTGTTTGAACATTGTTCGATTTGATGTTATAAAAAATTACATTAGAAATATTGGAATTTTGTTTTTTATATTTAGAAATTGGTTATGCTTTTGTCAATAATATCTGTTCGTAGAATAATCTTGTTCTCGCCAAAAATTATATTTTTGACAATATAATGTTTGGAACAGTATTTAGAAAATAATCTGATATATAAAGACTTACATTATTAGTATTGGAAATTTGTTGTCATATTTAGAATTGTTTACCCTTTTGTGAATAATATCTGTTATCGGAATAATCTTTTTCTTATCAAAAAATATACTTTTGGCAATATTGCCAAAAAAACATGGAACAATATCTGGGATGTTATAAAAAATTACATTACAAATATTAGTTTTTTTTTTGATATTTAGAAATTGATTACCCTTTTGTGAATAATATCTGTTCTTAGAATAATCTCACCATAAATTATATTTTTGGCAATATAATGCTTGGAACAATATTTAGCAAACAATCTGGTTTATAAAAAATTACATTATTAGTATTGGAAATTTGTTGTCATATTTAGAATTGTTTACCCTTTTGTGAATATTATCTGTTATCGGAATAATCTTTTTCTTATCAAAAAATATACTTTTGGCAATATTGCCAAAAAAACATGGAACAATATCTGGGATGTTATAAAAAATTACATTACAAATATTAGATTTTTTTTGATATTTAGAAATTGGTTACCCTTTTGTGAATAATATCTGTTCTTAGAATAATCTCACCATAAATTATATTTTTGGCAATATAATGCTTGGAACAATATTTAGCAAACAATCTGGTTTATAAAAAATTACATTATTAGTATTGGAAATTTGTTGTCATATTTAGAATTGTTTACACTTTTGTGAATAATATCTGTTATCGGAATAATCTTTTTCTTATCAAAAAATATACTTTTGGCAATATTGCCAAAAAAACATGGAACAATATCTGGGATGTTATAAAAAATTACATTACAAATATTAGATTTTTTTTGATATTTAGAAATTGGTTACCCTTTTGTGAATAATATCTGTTCTTAGAATAATCTCACCATAAATTATATTTTTGGCAATATAATGCTTGGAACAATATTTAGCAAACAATCTGGTTTATAAAAAATTACATTATTAGTATTGGAAATTTGTTGTCATATTTAGAATTGTTTACACTTTTGTGAATAATATCTGTTATCGGAATAATCTTTTTCTTATCAAAAAATATACTTTTGGCAATATTGCCAAAAAAACATGGAACAATATCTGGGATGTTATAAAAAATTACATTACAAATATTAGATTTTTTTTGATATTTAGAAATTGGTTACCCTTTTGTGAATAATATCTGTTCTTAGAATAATCTCACCATAAATTATATTTTTGGCAATATAATGCTTGGAACAATATTTAGCAAACAATCTGGTTTATAAAAAATTACATTATTAGTATTGGAAATTTGTTGTCATATTTAGAATTGTTTACACTTTTGTGAATAATATCTGTTATCGGAATAATCTTTTTCTTATCAAAAAATATACTTTTGGCAATATTGCCAAAAAAACATGGAACAATATCTGGGATGTTATAAAAAATTACATTACAAATATTAGTTTTTTTTTTGATATTTAGAAATTGATTACCCTTTTGTGAATAATATCTGTTCTTAGAATAATCTCACCATAAATTATATTTTTGGCAATATAATGCTTGGAACAATATTTAGCAAACAATCTGGTTTATAAAAAATTACATTATTAGTATTGGAAATTTGTTGTCATATTTAGAATTGTTTACCCTTTTGTGAATAATATCTGTTATCGGAATAATCTTTTTCTTATCAAAAAATATACTTTTGGCAATATTGCCAAAAAAACATGGAACAATATCTGGGATGTTATAAAAAATTACATTACAAATATTAGTTTTTTTTTTTGATATTTAGAAATTGATTACCCTTTTGTGAATAATATCTGTTCTTAGAATAATCTCACCATAAATTATATTTTTGGCAATATAATGCTTGGAACAATATTTAGCAAACAATCTGGTTTATAAAAAATTACATTATTAGTATTGGAAATTTGTTGTCATATTTAGAATTGTTTACCCTTTTGTGAATATTATCTGTTATCGGAATAATCTTTTTCTTATCAAAAAATATACTTTTGGCAATATTGCCAAAAAAACATGGAACAATATCTGGGATGTTATAAAAAATTACATTACAAATATTAGATTTTTTTTGATATTTAGAAATTGGTTACCCTTTTGTGAATAATATCTGTTCTTAGAATAATCTCCCCATAAATTATATTTTTGGCAATATAATGCTTGGAACAATATTTAGCAAACAATCTGGTTTATAAAAAATTACATTATTAGTATTGGAAATTTGTTGTCATATTTAGAATTGTTTACCCTTTTGTGAATAATATCTGTTATCGGAATAATCTTTTTCTTATCAAAAAATATACTTTTGGCAATATTGCCAAAAAAACATGGAACAATATCTGGGATGTTATAAAAAATTACATTACAAATATTAGATTTTTTTTGATATTTAGAAATTGGTTACCCTTTTGTGAATAATATCTGTTCTTAGAATAATCTCACCATAAATTATATTTTTGGCAATATAATGCTTGGAACAATATTTAGCAAACAATCTGGTTTATAAAAAATTACATTATTAGTATTGGAAATTTGTTGTCATATTTAGAATTGTTTACACTTTTGTGAATAATATCTGTTATCGGAATAATCTTTTTCTTATCAAAAAATATACTTTTGGCAATATTGCCAAAAAAACATGGAACAATATCTGGGATGTTATAAAAAATTACATTACAAATATTAGTTTTTTTTTTGATATTTAGAAATTGATTACCCTTTTGTGAATAATATCTGTTCTTAGAATAATCTCCCCATAAATTATATTTTTGGCAATATAATGCTTGGAACAATATTTAGCAAACAATCTGGTTTATAAAAAATTACATTATTAGTATTGGAAATTTGTTGTCATATTTAGAATTGTTTACACTTTTGTGAATAATATCTGTTATCGGAATAATCTTTTTCTTATCAAAAAATATACTTTTGGCAATATTGCCAAAAAAACATGGAACAATATCTGGGATGTTATAAAAAATCACATTACAAATATTAGATTTTTTTTTATATTTAGAAATTGGTTACCCTTTTGTGAATAATATCTGTTCTTAGAATAATCTCACCATAAATTATATTTTTGGCAATATAATGCTTGGAACAATATTTAGCAAACAATCTGGTTTATAAAAAATTACATTATTAGTATTGGAAATTTGTTGTCATATTTAGAATTGTTTACACTTTTGTGAATAATATCTGTTATCGGAATAATCTTTTTCTTATCAAAAAATATACTTTTGGCAATATTGCCAAAAAAACATGGAACAATATCTGGGATGTTATAAAAAATTACATTACAAATATTAGATTTTTTTTGATATTTAGAAATTGGTTACCCTTTTGTGAATAATATCTGTTCTTAGAATAATCTCACCATAAATTATATTTTTGGCAATATAATGCTTGGAACAATATTTAGCAAACAATCTGGTTTATAAAAAATTACATTATTAGTATTGGAAATTTGTTGTCATATTTAGAATTGTTTACACTTTTGTGAATAATATCTGTTATCGGAATAATCTTTTTCTTATCAAAAAATATACTTTTGGCAATATTGCCAAAAAAACATGGAACAATATCTGGGATGTTATAAAAAATTACATTACAAATATTAGTTTTTTTTTTGATATTTAGAAATTGATTACCCTTTTGTGAATAATATCTGTTCTTAGAATAATCTCCCCATAAATTATATTTTTGGCAATATAATGCTTGGAACAATATTTAGCAAACAATCTGGTTTATAAAAAATTACATTATTAGTATTGGAAATTTGTTGTCATATTTAGAATTGTTTACACTTTTGTGAATAATATCTGTTATCGGAATAATCTTTTTCTTATCAAAAAATATACTTTTGGCAATATTGCCAAAAAAACATGGAACAATATCTGGGATGTTATAAAAAATCACATTACAAATATTAGATTTTTTTTTATATTTAGAAATTGGTTACCCTTTTGTGAATAATATCTGTTCTTAGAATAATCTCACCATAAATTATATTTTTGGCAATATAATGCTTGGAACAATATTTAGCAAACAATCTGGTTTATAAAAAATTACATTATTAGTATTGGAAATTTGTTGTCATATTTAGAATTGTTTACACTTTTGTGAATAATATCTGTTATCGGAATAATCTTTTTCTTATCAAAAAATATACTTTTGGCAATATTGCCAAAAAAACATGGAACAATATCTGGGATGTTATAAAAAATTACATTACAAATATTAGATTTTTTTTGATATTTAGAAATTGGTTACCCTTTTGTGAATAATATCTGTTCTTAGAATAATCTCACCATAAATTATATTTTTGGCAATATAATGCTTGGAACAATATTTAGCAAACAATCTGGTTTATAAAAAATTACATTATTAGTATTGGAAATTTGTTGTCATATTTAGAATTGTTTACACTTTTGTGAATAATATCTGTTATCGGAATAATCTTTTTCTTATCAAAAAATATACTTTTGGCAATATTGCCAAAAAAACATGGAACAATATCTGGGATGTTATAAAAAATTACATTACAAATATTAGTTTTTTTTTTGATATTTAGAAATTGATTACCCTTTTGTGAATAATATCTGTTCTTAGAATAATCTCACCATAAATTATATTTTTGGCAATATAATGCTTGGAACAATATTTAGCAAACAATCTGGTTTATAAAAAATTACATTATTAGTATTGGAAATTTGTTGTCATATTTAGAATTGTTTACCCTTTTGTGAATATTATCTGTTATCGGAATAATCTTTTTCTTATCAAAAAATATACTTTTGGCAATATTGCCAAAAAAACATGGAACAATATCTGGGATGTTATAAAAAATTACATTACAAATATTAGATTTTTTTTGATATTTAGAAATTGGTTACCCTTTTGTGAATAATATCTGTTCTTAGAATAATCTCCCCATAAATTATATTTTTGGCAATATAATGCTTGGAACAATATTTAGCAAACAATCTGGTTTATAAAAAATTACATTATTAGTATTGGAAATTTGTTGTCATATTTAGAATTGTTTACACTTTTGTGAATAATATCTGTTATCGGAATAATCTTTTTCTTATCAAAAAATATACTTTTGGCAATATTGCCAAAAAAACATGGAACAATATCTGGGATGTTATAAAAAATCACATTACAAATATTAGATTTTTTTTTATATTTAGAAATTGGTTACCCTTTTGTGAATAATATCTGTTCTTAGAATAATCTCACCATAACTTATATTTTTGGCAATATAATGCTTGGAACAATATTTAGCAAACAATCTGGTTTATAAAAAATTACATTATTAGTATTGGAAATTTGTTGTCATATTTAGAATTGTTTACACTTTTGTGAATAATATCTGTTATCGGAATAATCTTTTTCTTATCAAAAAATATACTTTTGGCAATATTGCCAAAAAAACATGGAACAATATCTGGGATGTTATAAAAAATTACATTACAAATATTAGATTTTTTTTGATATTTAGAAATTGGTTACCCTTTTGTGAATAATATCTGTTCTTAGAATAATCTCACCATAAATTATATTTTTGGCAATATAATGCTTGGAACAATATTTAGCAAACAATCTGGTTTATAAAAAATTACATTATTAGTATTGGAAATTTGTTGTCATATTTAGAATTGTTTACACTTTTGTGAATAATATCTGTTATCGGAATAATCTTTTTCTTATCAAAAAATATACTTTTGGCAATATTGCCAAAAAAACATGGAACAATATCTGGGATGTTATAAAAAATTACATTACAAATATTAGTTTTTTTTTTGATATTTAGAAATTGATTACCCTTTTGTGAATAATATCTGTTCTTAGAATAATCTCACCATAAATTATATTTTTGGCAATATAATGCTTGGAACAATATTTAGCAAACAATCTGGTTTATAAAAAATTACATTATTAGTATTGGAAATTTGTTGTCATATTTAGAATTGTTTACCCTTTTGTGAATATTATCTGTTATCGGAATAATCTTTTTCTTATCAAAAAATATACTTTTGGCAATATTGCCAAAAAAACATGGAACAATATCTGGGATGTTATAAAAAATTACATTACAAATATTAGTTTTTTTTTTTGATATTTAGAAATTGATTACCCTTTTGTGAATAATATCTGTTCTTAGAATAATCTCACCATAAATTATATTTTTGGCAATATAATGCTTGGAACAATATTTAGCAAACAATCTGGTTTATAAAAAATTACATTATTAGTATTGGAAATTTGTTGTCATATTTAGAATTGTTTACCCTTTTGTGAATATTATCTGTTATCGGAATAATCTTTTTCTTATCAAAAAATATACTTTTGGCAATAATAATATTGCCAAAAAAACATGGAACAATATCTGGGAAGCAATTTGATGTTATAAACAATTACATTACAAATATTAAATTTTTTTTTGATATTTAGAAATTGGTTACTCTTTTGTGAATAATATCTGTTCTTGGAATAATCTCACCATAAATTATATTTTTGGCAATATAATGCTTGGAACAATATTTAACAAACAATCTGATATATAAAAAAGTTCATTATCAGTATTGGAAATTTATTTTCATATTTAAAATTATTTACCCTTTTGTGAATATTATCTGTTATCGGAATAATCTTTTTCTTATCAAAAATTATTCTTTTGGCAATAATAATATTGCCACAAAAACATGGAACAATATCTGGGAAGCAACTTGATGTTATAAAAAACTACATTACAAATATTAGATTTTTTTTGATATTTAGAATTCGGTTACCCTTTTGTGAATAATATCTGTTCTTGGAATAATCTCACCATAAATGATATTTTTGGCAATATAATGCTTGGAACAATATTTAGCAAACAATCTGATATATAAAAAAGTTCATTATCAGTATTGGAAATTTGTTCTCATATTTAGAATTATTTACCCTTTTGTGAATATTATCTTTTATCGGAATAATCTTTTTTTATCAAAAAACATGGAACAATATCTGGAAAGCAATTTGATGTTATAAACAATATTTTTTTATATTTAGAAATTGGTTACCTTTTCGTGAATAATATCTGTTCTTAGAATAATCTTGTTCTCACCAAAACTTATATTGCGATTGCAGCAAAAACATGCAAATAGAAAAATTCGACTTTAATTAAGATGAGTGAGACGGGGAGTCGTTTTAATAAGCTGTCCTTTTGGAATTGCAGCTGAAACTTTGAAAACAGCGAGCCTTGCTAAGTCGGTGTTAAATACTTGAAAACTTTCAGGTGACACACCGTAATTCGCTGAAAATGGGACATTTGCCCAAAACGACGAATTGTCGCCGAAGAAACGAAACGAGACAGGAACGAATTTAATTAATCATTTTTATTCTTTGGAGAAAAGGCGCAAAAGTGGCAGGGCGCGCCGGTCAGCGGATACTTTAGCACGTCGGGGGTACTACGACGGTGGTAGTGAGTTATCAATCACTTCGAAGGTTATCCCAAGCGGCTGTTGTCGAGTCTGACTGAGGTTATAGCGCTGTTTTATCGTTCGAAAATTAATCGCTCCAACCAACTGCGCATTTACCGCCCGCGAAAATCTGAATTTCTACATCCAACCCCTATTTTTTGCGAAACCTCAAAAAATGTTATTTTATTCGCGATTTGTGAAATATGGCAATGCAGTTCAGCAGGAACACATCAACCTCGTTGCGGAGGAGGACTCCGCGCGTTTGACATTCTATAGCTTTGATCTTTTTTGTCTTGCGAGGATTCCGAGGGTATTATATTTATTTTTTGCTGGCGAAACTAACATCAAGCACAATAAAATGTGCGCATCTGAATGGGAAGCTAACGCGGCGGGAGGAACACGTTATTAATAAAGCAGGGCGTCCTTTAAATTCCAGTTTGTTTTCATGTTTACCGACCACGTAAAGGACGTTCTGTGTTGTTTAAAATTTACTAAACAAACTGTTTTGTAAGCGGATATCAACTGCTAATAATGCTAATCAATAAACAAGAAGTGCTTTCGAATGTTTGTAAATTGTCACAAATTTGACTCTTCGTTATTAATAATTAAATAGACCCAAGTCTACAAATCCATTTTTGTGTTTGAGATTTAATGGCAAAAGAAACATTTCCAAAGTAAAACATATTTTAAATCGATGTCAGGTTAATAAAATATTCATGCACTTTGAAATTATTTTTGGATTTACAATACTCATTGTACATTCTCGTAAGTGATGTATTTTAGGTCGAACAAATATAATTTAATGTCTCAATTGATCAATAAAATAAATAAAAGTTTACCAAATTATTTGTCAAATTAAAAATACATTAAATCTGAACTTTTCCACGTTTTCCAGAAATCAGTCAAGAGGCATCAGATAATGAATCAACCAGATTAGCTTCATGCGACGAAATTGCAACTGAAAAGCAACATACCTCACCTCAAACATTGGTCCCTCGACGCATCAATTTTTCAACTTTAAAAAATGAAATTCTATATTTAAATTTATTACTTTTCGGTCAGCATGAAACATGTATTGCGATTAATATTTAATGTTTCCCGGAAGGAAACATCAAAATATGCAAAGAAAACGTAAATGTCGATTTGGAGCATAAAATATTGTGAAATTATTTTCGATGATGGAGTTTGGTAAATAACTTCAGATGATGTCAAGGTCATTTCGATGAAACAGTTATTACTGTAACATTAAACCGACTTAACCGAATGATAATAAAATAACTTTGTAATTACAGCAACTGGCCAGTAAAAGTAGTTTTGCTGTCAGCATGTAAGTCAGTGGTGACATAACTAGTTTCAAACGCATACGCACCAGCCAATCGAGGAAAGTTTTTCGAAAAATAAATTGCTGTGGGCCCTGAAAGTTGAGGAGTTAAAGAACCCATAATCACTTTCTCATTAAATTCAGGTTTGATCAAATATTCAATTCAAAAAGAATTCCGAGACTTGACTGAATCAAATTAAGAACCGATGAAGGTTTGGTTGAAATCGGTTTGCAGAAACGAGCAGTTCACTCCTGGCATTTTTTAAATTTCTGCAAAAACCGCAAAACCGTGTGGAAAATTAAGGAATTGATTAAAATTTAAATTAAAATCACAATCAATACTTTAACAAAGAGTAACGGCGCCTAAGAGTACGCAGTTATCGGTGATACTGCTGTTATTGTTTGAGTTTGAATTTTGGCAAAATAATGCAAACGAAAGTCATAGTGCTTTCCAACATCTACAACTTTTTTTCTACAAATTTTTTTGTATCTAAAAAAATAATGTCTTTCTGACGCTCTCAAAAATAATAAATCCCTTTTTAGCAATTCGTACAATTTCCAAATGTTGAAAAATTTCTAACTTAAAAACGGTTTGAGTTATGGAAAAATTGAATAGAATAAAAATTGTAGATCGTTCGATTATCTAAAATTATTTCCTCGTCCATTTTTGTGTAACTTAAAAAAATGATGTTCTTTTCGCCCTTATTCAAGTTTACAAGTTTCTTGTTTAAATATTACATAACTTACCAATAATTGGAAGCATTTTTTAAATTTCTGCAAAAGCCGCAAAACAGTGTGAAGAATTAAGGAATTGATTAAAATTTAAATTAAAATCACAATCAATACTTTAACAAAGGGTACCGGCGCCTAAGAGTACGCAGTTATCGGTGACACTGCTATTATTGTTTGGCGCATATTTACAAATTCATAACTTAACAACAGTTTGAGTTTTTGCAAAATAATGCAACCGAAAGTCATAGTGCTTTCCAACATCTACAACTTTTTTTCTACAAATTTTTTTGTATCTAAAAAAATAATGTCTTTCTGACGCTCTCAAAGATAATAAATCCCTTTTTAGCAATTCGTACAATTTCCAAATGTTGAAAAATTTCTAACTTAAAAACGGTTTGAGTTATGGAAAAATTGAATAGAATAAAAATTGTAGATCGTTCGATTATCTAAAATTATTTCCTCGTCCATTTTTTTGTAACTCAAAAAATTATGTTCTTTTCGCCCTTATTCAAGTTTACAAGTTTCTTGTTTAAATATTACATAACTTACCAATAATTGGAAGCATTTTTTAAATTTCTGCAAAAGCCGCAAAACAGTGTGAAGAATTAAGGAATTGATTAAAATTTAAATTAAAATCACAATCAATACTTTAACAAAGGGTACCGGCGCCTAAGAGTACCCAGTTATCGGTGACACTGCTGTTATTGTTTGGTGCATGTTTACAAATTCATAACTTAACAACAGTTCGAGTTTTTGCAAAATAATGCAAACGAAAGTCATAGTGCTTTCCAGCATCTCGAACTTCTTTTCTACAAGTTTTTTTGTAACTAAAAAAATAATGTCCTTCTGACGCTCTCAAAGATAATAAATCCCTTTTTAGCAATTCGTACAATTTCCAAATGTTGAAAAATTTCTAACTTAAAAACGGTTTGAGTTATGGAAAAATTGAATAGAATAAAAATTGTAGATCGTTCGATTATCTAAAATTATTTCCTCGTCCATTTTTGTGTAACTTAAAACAATTATGTTCTTTTCGCCCTTATTCAAGTTTACAAGTTTCTTGTTTAAATATTACATAACTTACCAATAATTGGAAGCATTTTTTAAATTTCTGCAAAAGCCGCAAAACAGTGTGAAGAATTAAGGAATTGATTAAAATTTAAATTAAAATCACAATCAATACTTTAACAAAGGGTACCGGCGCCTAAGAGTACGCAGTTATCGGTGACACTGCTATTATTGTTTGGCGCATATTTACAAATTCATAACTTAACAACAGTTTGAGTTTTTGCAAAATAATGCAACCGAAAGTCATAGTGCTTTCCAACATCTACAACTTTTTTTCTACAAATTTTTTTGTATCTAAAAAAATAATGTCTTTCTGACGCTCTCAAAGATAATAAATCCCTTTTTAGCAATTCGTACAATTTCCAAATGTTGAAAAATTTCTAACTTAAAAACGGTTTGAGTTATGGAAAAATTGAATAGAATAAAAATTGTAGATCGTTCGATTATCTAAAATTATTTCCTCGTCCATTTTTTTGTAACTCAAAAAATTATGTTCTTTTCGCCCTTATTCAAGTTTACAAGTTTCTTGTTTAAATATTACATAACTTACCAATAATTGGAAGCATTTTTTAAATTTCTGCAAAAGCCGCAAAACAGTGTGAAGAATTAAGGAATTGATTAAAATTTAAATTAAAATCACAATCAATACTTTAACAAAGGGTACCGGCGCCTAAGAGTACGCAGTTATCGGTGACACTGCTATTATTGTTTGGCGCATATTTACAAATTCATAACTTAACAACAGTTTGAGTTTTTGCAAAATAATGCAACTGAAAGTCATAGTGCTTTCCAACATCTACAACTTTTTTTCTACAAATTTTTTTGTATCTAAAAAAATAATGTCTTTCTGACGCTCTCAAAGATAATAAATCCCTTTTTAGCAATTCGTACAATTTCGAAATGTTGAAAAATTTCTAACTTAAAAACGGTTTGAGTTATGGAAAAATTGAATAGAATAAAAATTGTAGATCGTTCGATTATCTAAAATTATTTCCTCGTCCATTTTTTTGTAACTCAAAAAATTATGTTCTTTTCGCCCTTATTCAAGTTTACAAGTTTCTTGTTTAAATATTACATAACTTACCAATAATTGGAAGCATTTTTTAAATTTCTGCAAAAGCCGCAAAACAGTGTGAAGAATTAAGGAATTGATTAAAATTTAAATTAAAATCACAATCAATACTTTAACAAAGGGTACCGGCGCCTAAGAGTACCCAGTTATCGGTGACACTGCTATTATTGTTTGGCGCATATTTACAAATTCATAACTTAACAACAGTTTGAGTTTTTGCAAAATAATGCAACCGAAAGTCATAGTGCTTTCCAACATCTACAACTTTTTTTCTACAAATTTTTTTGTATCTAAAAAAATAATGTCTTTCTGACGCTCTCAAAGATAATAAATCCCTTTTTAGCAATTCGTACAATTTCCAAATGTTGAAAAATTTCTAACTTAAAAACGGTTTGAGTTATGGAAAAATTGAATAGAATAAAAATTGTAGATCGTTCGATTATCTAAAATTATTTCCTCGTCCATTTTTTTGTAACTCAAAAAATTATGTTCTTTTCGCCCTTATTCAAGTTTACAAGTTTCTTGTTTAAATATTACATAACTTACCAATAATTGGAAGCATTTTTTAAATTTCTGCAAAAGCCGCAAAACAGTGTGAAGAATTAAGGAATTGATTAAAATTTAAATTAAAATCACAATCAATACTTTAACAAAGGGTACCGGCGCCTAAGAGTACCCAGTTATCGGTGACACTGCTGTTATTGTTTGGTGCATGTTTACAAATTCATAACTTAACAACAGTTCGAGTTTTTGCAAAATAATGCAAACGAAAGTCATAGTGCTTTCCAGCATCTCGAACTTCTTTTCTACAAGTTTTTTTGTAACTAAAAAAATAATGTCCTTCTGACGCTCTCAAAGATAATAAATCCCTTTTTAGCAATTCGTACAATTTCCAAATGTTGAAAAATTCCTAACTTAAAAACGGTTTGAGTTATGGAAAAATTGAATAGAATAAAAATTGTAGACCATTCGATTATCTAAACTTATTTCCTCACCCATTTTTTTGTAACTCAACAAATTTCGCCCTTATTCAAGTTTACAAGTTTCTTGTTTAAATATTACATAACGTAACAATAATTGGAGATAAAATGTAGAGTTTAATTAACCGGTTTTATTTAGATATTAAAATTAAATGCGTACTCTTAGGTGGTCCTACCTTTCCTTTCTTATTGGTAGTTCAAGTTGAAACTATTTGAGCTGCTTGAAAAAATAACCTGTTCGTTGAAGAATTCATATGCCAAGCTTGAAATAAGTTTCCTAATAGCCACATTTCCAGTTTGCCACGAAAAAGATCATGCATGGGAGTGTCGATGATTACACCAAGGCCACACAACACGCGGTCACCGCTATTGCCTCATTCCGTTTAATTAACTTTTAATGAATCCTAATCCTTAATTTTCTAAATAAATAAATAAGGAGTAACACACACGCGGTAAAATACTTGTTGCGCCAATAAAGCAAGTTCAGAACCAGAACTACTTTTTTTTTCGAAAATTTTACCTGATCGTCTCTCCTGCGCGGTATAAAATTCGCTACTGCCGGTTATTCCCAATCACATTATTTAATTACACAACTTTCACAAAAATTCAATAATCACCGCAAGCACTAATCCAACACCAACTACAACACAATTTTTAAATCGAAGTAACCTGATCGCACGCTACTTTTACATAAATGTTTAGACTGGCTTCTACCAGACAGCCAGTAACAGAATGCTAAGAGATTCGACGAATCCAATGCAAGACTGCGCTTCAGCAGTGCTAAGAGAGGTCGAGGAAGACGTGGTTACGCTGCTCCACTGCCGCTCAAAAACTATTTTTAATTTCTTTGAAAATCAGCACAATTACCGCCAAAAACGATAACGTATTCTCGACGAATTCAAAACGTTACAGAACCTAAATTTGAAAAGTGGCCCCACTAAGGCAAGAAAAACAGCACCACGTACAGCTTTCCTTCCTTTAGGCTAAGTAATATTTAAAGCGTCTTAAATTATTGCGACGCGTTACTCGAGCGCTGGTTGTCTCGCTCGTGCACACTCAAACAACGACCGGAAAAAGAATGGAACTGTGAAATGAGCCGAAACGAAATTAGGTTCTTATCTAACCAAATACGCTCCCATGCAATTAACATTCTTGTCCGATAGCCGAGGTTTACCTCTAGTTTCTTCACCGGCGAGAAAAAAGCACATTATTCGTGACTCAATTCAGTTATTTAATCGAGTTAACACAAAGAGATAAGTGCAGAATGTTTGTACTAATTGCGATAAGTTTCATGTTCAAAACGTATCCCATTACATTTCGTCGTAGTAATAAATCGATAGCTTAACGTTCTACTTGTTTTATGATAATTAACGCTTTAATTAAACTACAGTTTTTAGAAATTTTTACACACGCCGATTGAATCAGACTGCATGAAATATGCGGATATTGTTCACTGTTGCAACATTTTTAAGACTTGAATTTGCGCTTAATTACCAGTTGCAGTCAACGTTCAAAAACCTACGTTGTGTTTATTGACATTAGTGTTTGATTCCGTAAGACTCGGTTGAATTTTAATAAAAAGAAAGTTTCGTTGTGCCATTGGCATATTTAATTGTTTAGATGTGAATTTAATTTTGAATTTTAAGTTTCCAAACTGAATTTATTTGCAAAAATTTAAAACCTGCTGATCTGGGTAATCCTACCGACTGCGCCAAATTTAACCTTGCGATTTGGTATTAAAATTTAAATTAAAATCACAATCAATACTTTAACAAAGGGTAACGGCGTCTCAGAGTACGCAGTTATCGGTGACACTGCTGTTATTGTTTGGTGCGTGTTTACAAATTCATAACTTAACAACAGTTTGAGTTTTTGCAAAATAATGCAAACGAGAGTCATAGTGCTTTCCAGCATCTATAACTTCTTTTCTACAAATTTTTTTGTAACTAAACAAGTAATGTCCTTCTGACGCTCTCAAAGATAATAAATCTCTTTTTAGCAATTTGTACAATTTCCAAATGTTGAAAAATTCCTAACTTAAAAACGGTTTGAGTTATGGAAAATTGAATAGAATAAAAATTGTAGATCGTTCGATTATCTAAAATTATTTCCTCGGCTATTTTTTTGTAACTCAAAAAATTATGTCCTTTTCGCCCTTATTCAAGTTTACAAGTTTCTTATTTAAATATTACATAACTTAACAATAATTGGAGATAAAATGTAGAGTTTAATTTGCCGGTTTTATTTAGATATTAAAATTAAATGCGTACTCTTAGGTGGTCCTACGTTTCCTAGGCTTAAATTAGAATTAAATTTTTGTGAATGAAATTATAATAATGCAATTAAATTGCACTAACCTTACACTAAACATTGTTAATAAATTTTTGTATAATAAATAATAATTTTTCAACAAATTTATTGAAGAAAATGTTGGCACGAATGTGTCTTACGACCTGCACGGAAATGATGAAGAGATTAGCGTGACCCACAGATTATGAAATACCCTTTCGGGAAAGTAACATCTAAATTTTTGAAACTCACTTAAATAACTGGAAATTGGCTATTAACGTGTCCGCTTACTATCCTTGTTGAACTACAATAAATAATTTATAACTGTGGACTAATGTACAGGTTGATTTATAATAACTGTTCACCATTGGGGCTACAAAGCATTAACAAAAATCGTTGTTTTTTCCTAGTAGTTACCATGGTGAAAGTGGAAAAACAAATCAATCAACATTTTAATATATAAAAATGTATGAGAAATTCCATTTAAAAAAATGTTATTTTTGTGAATATCTCAAAAAGGTGACATTCGATTGTCTTTCGCCATGATAATCAGCGAAAGTAACAACAACAAAGTTACCCATGGGGACACTTAACATAAATCAACCTGTATAATCCATCAACACATTAATTATTAATTAAATACCAAATAAAACATTTTGGTTTAACTCAAACGTTGTCATTAAATAATAATTTTTAATGCTTGAATGAATCGAAAGCAACCCTCATATCAATAAATTCTTACGGCACATTACCTTTTTATTCCCTGTCTCAATTTCACAGAAATACCTGTACCTGCTTCGCTAATGCACCTCTAGCCATTCTGTAAATGTGTTCATTTCACTCCCTCGCTTCCTCATCGCTTTATTTATCTAATGGAGTTACCTTCCAGTTTTTTCGCTTACCCATTTCTGTATTTCTCGCCGTTACGATATCTGCGTTCTTCTTTATTCCACCTATTTTTTGCAACAATTTCCGAAGATGCGTTTATTGCTATCGCTTATCTCGAAAAAATGGCTAAATCAATTTTATTTCCTCCAACGGTAAAATTTTAGGAACCTGATAGATATTTATTGGACCACATATTGTCGTTTAGGTGCTCCTGTTCTCTAATGAGAATCCTCGGGACATAAATTCGATTTTTGGCCACTTTTGCAGAAGTTTTATTCTTCCTCGTAAATAATGAGCTGGGTCGTTTCCTTTTTAAGTTTTTTTTTTTGTGTAGGTGCTATTTATAGCCTTGCAGAAAATTGCGTTACACAACAGCGTTGTTAAGAAATCTTTTCCTTAATTCCTCTCTCCTTAAGTACCGTTCTTAATTCCTTTCGTGCCCTTTCTTTAATATCATAATTAATGTAAATGCTCCGGACATTCTCTGTCAGAATGTTGAATTGCTTTCTTGGAGAAAATAAATTCGGTTATGAATACGAATTCAGTAATTTGAATTCTCCTGAAAATCGATGGTATCATTTAAAAAATAAAACTTGAGGATTTTTTCGGTTGGAAAATTTTTGTTTGTTTGTTGTCGTCGATTAAGGTCCGGGAACTGCTAAGTAATACACAATTCTTCCGCTCAGGGGGCACCAATTCTGCCCCTTAAAATAAAAAATGTTTAGGCAACCAAAGAGGCATCCTAACTAATAAGGTTTTAAACTTAAGTATTGAACAGAGAAAGATAAATATTATTTATATTATGGTCTGCGGCGATAACGACGGTAAACTCAGTCAGAAACAAATTAGTGTATAATGTTTTGCTAATTCTTTGCCAATTTTGTGTTTTCATAGATGTACCTGCTATAATTAATCCCGTAACAGGCTGCAAACACATTCTCAATTATGCAAAGAGTAATCTTTATCCCCATTTTTATACGCTCATAATTTGATAAATATTATTTATATTATTGTTTGCGGCGATACGGGCGGTAAAATCAGTCAATGCGATTGCTGCATTATTTACAGTTTTTTTTTTGTAATTTTTTGTGAATAGATGCTTCAAACAATTTTTCTACGATGCTATTCGAAACTAATATATATTGTACAATTTAGTAGGCTCGAAAATGTGCGAACATAGATATTTTGCATTATCAAGTGTGTATTTTTATAAATTTTTAGAGTTTTATATCCTTACGTGTGCGAATATGGTTATATCCTAACAATTTGCACTATATCAAGTGTGCATTTTAATACAAATTATTCTATCCATGTCGTCAATCAAAAAGGTACAGATTTGACAGGACATCTGCGAGTAAAAGGACGAACTATTTGACTAAAATCTTATGGGAAAACAACTTTTTCCCAAAAATGTAAAATTTAGACATTTATCCAATTTGGTTTACGGAAACTATTTCTTAGATGCTAAAGGAAATTTTTATATAATTTGTTGACGATGTTGTGTTCGGAAAGCAATAAAAAACGCGATCAAATAATACTATATTTCGTACCACAACTTTTAGATTTTTTTTCAAAGATATTCACCATGTTATCATAAAGAAAACATGTCATATTATACTACTATATGTTTAGTATAAGTACCCCGAATGAATTTCTACAATATAACTTACTTCTTGAGCGATACTGTTTTTACTGGCACACTACATTTAAGAAAAATAATTGTTGCCAATTTTTTTCTTCTTAAGTTATCAACTTTCTCGCAATAAAAAAAATATTTTCTTACAAGGCAATATATAAAGTGCATTGCAAAATATTTCGTAACTCTAAAGATTTCAGTAAAAAACCCTCACTACTACATTTTTGCGAGAATTGCACTTTCGGAGGTTAATTTTTGAAAACTAGGCACTTCTTCGCCAAAGCAAATATATCATTAGATGCGGTAACATTATGTTTACAACTGTTGCTTCGCGAATTATATATTGATAAGTACTTTCTAAGCGATACTGAGTTTCTTAAAACTCTGCATTTTTTGAGGTTGGGTTCCCTAGCCTTAATGGTTAAGGTACAATTCCATATTTAAATATTAAATTGTCCTGTCCTGTGTTTCAATATTATTGGAGATGTAAGCTAAATATTTTAGCAGCCAAGTGGGTTTGTCTGTGTAAAATGTCGAAACAGTGCATGAAAATTTAATTACAACAGTAAAACTTTTATTATTTAAATACAGCTGTAACAATTCAAAATATTTATTTTTTGAGAGAATTTATGACATTGAAAATATCAATCATTAACAGAGTTTTTCAATCAATTTCGACCTGTTACATACAGCTCATTGTGATACCTGACATGTACACTATTGGACAAATTAAATGAGACACGGCGTTCGAGCGTTCGCAGGCGGTTTTGCAAGGGTGTTTGGATGGTTGTCTACGAATTTGAAGCCCGTACTCAGTAAAATTGTCAGGGCCCCATCAAAAATAAAAAAATTATAGAAACAATTCAAACGGTGGGCGCGTTCAGGAAAGTTAACGTATTTTGGAGAAAATCGTTCGTCTCCGAAATAAAAGTTTGGAAATTTTTTAAAATGTTTACGGATACGACTTTATATAATTAGTTTTTATACATAGTTTATGAATAAAAATGTTTTAAACAAATTTTTATGAACTTTAAAAAATAATTTTTCTACTTTGGTATTATAAGTGAGTTTTCGTGAAACTAAAAGTAGTGTCACAAAGGAACTTTTTGTGAAACCGCTTTTGTTTTTTTTTGATACTTGTTACGTTGGTATTGCTGTAATAGCACGCTGGTCGGCGTCGGGCATCTCTACCGAGCTCCTGTCAAGGTCAAGCCAAGTGTACAGCTTAATTCTTCCATGACTTATTCACAAAAATATCAAACTCGAGATTTTAAATTTGAAGTTTTAGTTGACATATGACACATGACAAATACCAACACAACCAGTAATTAATCCAAAAATCTCTAGAATATTTAGAAAGCACAATTTTCAAATTTTCATGAAACTAAGAGCACCAAAGTAGAAAAAATAGTATATTACATTCGTTTTATAAGACGTATTGTCACACTCGTGACATTGGAGCACTCCTCGCTTCGCTCGTCGTGCCCCAAACTTATTCGTGCGACAATAGATCGTCTTATAAAACTTGTATAATAATATACTATTTTAATTTCGTAAATTTTTGTTGGTGAATTAAAAAAATTTGTAATCGCGTGTTTGTTAACAAGAAACATTATATTTATATTCGAAGCATTTTTTTTTAAATTCTGTAAAATTTAATGAAAAGATATGCCACTGTTTTTATTAGTTACGCAAAAAACTGTTTCAACCCATTGGTGCATGAAGTTAAAATATTTCGTAATTTTTTGCTTTCAGATTATCTCCATTATTAGATTATTATCATAAAATATGACCGTCCCTTAAAGGGGACACTATGGACTAATGGTTTAAACAAATATCGCTGGCGTTAACAATTTTCTCATTTGTTGTGAAAAAATCTTGAAAGTTAAATAACTGATCCGAAATTGACTACGAAATAAGTTGGATACAAATTTATTAAATTCGAAAATTAATTCGCCGTTCAACGAAATCATTTAATCTTACGTTCAAAATTTTATTAATTGTCACACAAGTCTAAATTTTACTTTCCCTTAAAATAAAAATCAAACGACTAAAAAATTTGCTATACAACAGTTAGGTATTTTAAATCTATCGACTGCAATAAGTTACGGTCGAAATGAATAGAAAACCGGTATTTAAGGGCGAATTCAATTGTTTGGTTCTTGAAAGTGAAATGTTTATTTTCAACGAAGAACCAAAATATGTATCAAGCTGTCCAGAACAATTTGAAAACAATTTGCTATTTGATTAAAGATGACAAATCACAATTTATTATTACTTCTAAATTCAATGACGAGTAAATATTTTAAAAAGAAATTTGTATGATCTGGTTTTATGTGTTATGTACCTGCTAAGTACCAGTTCAGTAAACCCTAAATTGTAATGTTACTTTAACAGAAATTTCCATTGTCAGTAAAATAAGATCTATTGGCCATAAAACTAAGGTAGTTTCGGACCGACCGGAAGTAACCATCCCTGGGAACAGACCAAACACATTCATTCAAGTAACCTGTAAGTCGCAACATCTCGTCACGTCCGTGCAACATTATTTTAAATAAAACTTACTAAATTAAGAAACAGTGTTTTAATTGACAATCTGCGGCGGCACGTAACATATGTAAGATACTGACGTTGATTTGGAAGTAATAAGAATTTAAAAAGATAAAGAATTTTCGGATACCTGCATATTGCCAAAATTAATCGAGCTTTATAAAAATTGCATGTTGCCCGAATTGACAGATTCCGATACAATAGTAAATGTCCAACCACGACGCAAACCAAAAGATTACAGCTAAATATGGTTAATTTTGTCTTATGATATTTGTCACGATTTTGTTTTTGTGAAAAACTTGATTACCTTGATTTGGGAAAGTATCGTTACGTTTTCATTTTTTATAGATCAGCAATATTGTTGGTACTTTTTAATAAATTATTTATCAAGGCCAAATAGTTCTTTTTCAGAAATCTGTCAACCGATTTTTTTAAATTTTTAAAAAATTTTTTATCATATTTACCCGCGTACAGACCTTCCCCGTTAATAAGCCTCCTCCCTAAATTTTCAGCAATGTTTTTCGTAAAAAACTCAATAAAATAGTTATACGAAAAAGTGCAGCTGACGGTTATATTTATTTTTAATATTATTTAAACTAAAGATTGACAAATTTTCAAAAGTATTGAAATGACTTTTTTATTATTTTTTTTCGACATATTTCCAATTTTGTCAGCCAAATCCACTCAGATGCAAACAGCTGACGCTTGTTTTGGTTAATAGATATATTCAAACTATCATTTAACACGAGTCCGTACTTCGTAGACGGACCTCAATGAAGTATACCTGCTAATAGTCCCGGAGGCAGCGTTGTATTTTTGGTGTTTTCATCCCTCAAAATTTTTGTCTGTAATCTTTTGGTTTGCGTCGTTGTTGGACATTTACTATTGTATCGGAACCTGTCAATTCGGGCAACATGCAATTTTTATAAAGCTCGATTAATTTTGGCAATATGCAGTTATCCGAAAATTCTTTATCTTTTTAAATTCTTATTACTTCCAAATCAACGTCAGTATCTTACATAAAACCAGATCATACAAATTTCTTTTTAAAATATTTACTCGTCATTGAATTTAGAAGTAATAATAAATTGTGATTTGTCATCTTTAATCAAATAGCAAATTGTTTTCAAATTGTTCTGGACAGCTTGATACATATTTTGGTTCTTCGTTGAAAATAAACATTTCACTTTCAAGAACCAAACAATTGAATTCGCCCTTAAATACCGGTTTTCTATTCATTTCGACTGTAACTTATTGCAGTCGATAGATTTAAAATACCTAACTGTTGTATAGCAAATTTTTTAGTCGTTTGATTTTTATTTTAAGGGAAAGTAAAATTTAGACTTGTGTGACAATTAATAAAATTTTGAACGTAAGATTAAATGATTTCGTTGAACGGCGAATTAATTTTCGAATTTAATAAATTTGTATCCAACTTATTTCGTAGTCAATTTCGGATCAGTTATTTAACTTTCAAGATTTTTTCACAACAAATGAGAAAATTGTTAACGCCAGCGATATTTGTTTAAACCATTAGTCCATAGTGTCCCCTTTAAGGGACGGTCATATTTTATGATAATAATCTAATAATGGAGATAATCTGAAAGCAAAAAATTACGAAATATTTTAACTTCATGCACCAATGGGTTGAAACAGTTTTTTGCGTAACTAATAAAAACAGTGGCATATCTTTTCATTAAATTTTACAGAATTTAAAAAAAAATGCTTCGAATATAAATATAATGTTTCTTGTTAACAAACACGCGATTACAAATTTTTTTAATTCACCAACAAAAATTTACGAAATTAAAATAGTATATTATTATACAAGTTTTATAAGACGATCTATTGTCGCACGAATAAGTTTGGGGCACGACGAGCGAAGCGAGGAGTGCTCCAATGTCACGAGTGTGACAATACGTCTTATAAAACGAATGTAATATACTATTTTTTCTACTTTGGTGCTCTTAGTTTCATGAAAATTTGAAAATTGTGCTTTCTAAATATTCTAGAGATTTTTGGATTAATTACTGGTTGTGTTGGTATTTGTCATGTGTCATATGTCAACTAAAACTTCAAATTTAAAATCTCGAGTTTGATATTTTTGTGAATAAGTCATGGAAGAATTAAGCTGTACACTTGGCTTGACCTTGACAGGAGCTCGGTAGAGATGCCCGACGCCGACCAGCGTGCTATTACAGCAATACCAACGTAACAAGTATAAAAAAAAAACAAAAGCGGTTTCACAAAAAAGTTCCTTTGTGACACTACTTTTAGTTTCACGAAAACTCACTTATAATAACAAAGTAGAAAAATTATTTTTTAAAGTTCATAAAAATTTGTTTAAAACATTTTTATTCATAAACTATGTATAAAAACTAATTATATAAAGTCGTATCCGTAAACATTTTAAAAAATTTCCAAACTTTTATTTCGGAGACGAACGATTTTCTCCAAAATACGTTAACTTTCCTGAACGCGCCCACCGTTTGAATTGTTTCTATAATTTTTTTATTTTTGATGGGGCCCTGACAATTTTACTGAGTACGGGCTTCAAATTCGTAGACAACCATCCAAACACCCTTGCAAAACCGCCTGCGAACGCTCGAACGCCGTGTCTCATTTAATTTGTCCAATAGTGTACTAACAGTAATCCAAAATTAAAGTGCTGTATTACACGAAAGGCGTCGATGGTTGATAGCACAGCCACAACCAGATACAACGAGTTCAAGGAACTGAAAAACGCTTTTAAATTTATCTCCACATGTTCCACTTCCAACTGTGTTTTAATTGCGATTATTCTTTTGATTTGATTGATTGAATTTTCAATCTCATTTTGGTAATGTAAATAATGAAAAACTTCTCCATGGAGGTATGATTTTATCTCCTCAACTGGGGCCACAACCGGTGTAATTATCATGTTTCGTTTCCTTCCTGTTCGTGGTCAGTCATGCAATTCATAAATTAATCCTTGATATGAACGAGAGTTGGCAGCAAATCTTGATTCATTTGAGACTTTCAAATCAACAGAAAAAATTGATTTACTGGTGCATTTGCACAAACGGATTTAAATTGGGTTCTATGAACTGGTGATGTGTAAAACTGAAATGAGACCATCCATTTATTTCGAAAGAGCTTAGTAATGAAATCTGTTTCTGATATTTCCTTAATTACTAGCAATTTCCACAGAATTAAGGCAATTCACTGATTCGACCTTAAATGCAGATTACATTTACAGCCAATTTTAACTGTTGCTCCTCTAATTCCTAACACGCTGCCATCCTCAGTTAATTGCACCGTTGTGAATCCTCAATTAATGATTTTTTTATCTCCATTCACTGCAGTGATTGATACACGTCCTGGGGTTACAACCGACCCTCCGATCATTTATTAACTAATTTTTTTTGCCCTCATTAATTCACTTTGGTTTATAACAACGAAACGCGCAAACTGGAATTATTTGTTGAAAGTTCATTATCCCAAGCAAATTTAATTACCTAACACATCAAACGACCTTTGCTGAAATTTCTAAATTTAGTTCGGCCAAATCTGGAACAACAGTTGCATGCACGGAATTTTTGGCCTATTTGCATATTCATCAAAATAAGAGGCTTCTGTTAACATAATATTGGACCAATCTCGATTTGCATAATGGTTCACATGTTACAGATCCCCTTTTTTAGGACCAAACTGCCAGCCGGCCTTCTATTTCCGGCTTTTAGAAAAACTGGATTGTGTTAATTAGTCGATTGGAGAAGTAATTCCTGAATTTTACACTTTCTTCTGTCAATGCGATGAAAGTGTTTAATTGGACGCGGTTTAATTTGTGATTGTTCTTGATTATTAAATTGTGCGTGAAGAAAAAGGTGGTTTTATCAAATTAAAATGGAATTGGTTAGTTACAGTTTTACAATTGTATAATCGTTCGTTATCTGATGGTTAACGAAAGCGTGCTGCTATAAATATTTATGGAATTAGTTTTTCTCTTCTTTTTATTATAAAAGTTTCTCCTCTACGGATCATTTGAAGAGAGAAATGTGTCCCAACAGTATTACCTGGATTAATTTCGACCGATTCCAACTGCGTATCTCACCTTCCCAAAATTTACTGTTACGATTTCGTGAAACATAACATACTAAAATGCGGTTTAGTAGGTAATGTTTATCATAAACAGACACTGTTTATATTACCAAGATTCAAAGTTTTTTTTCAAGTAAAACGGTAATGCAAACTGTAAAATATTGAATAACAAAATAAACAAATCTATGCTAATTAAAACCATTAAGAACCAAGACATCTTTGTTGTGCAGATTTTAAGCTTATCTCAACAGAAACTTTTCTTCATAAATAATAAAGTCGACATTCATTTTTTAAAGAAGAATGCTCGCTTGTGACGACTGCAGTACAATCCACTCCATCCACGAGAGTTATTACGGCTTTGAGTTGCAAAAGAGGCCCTCGAACCTCTTAAATTCGCGATCGAGCTCCAAGGATCCATTCAGGAAGCGATTTCATGTGGCCTAAATAACAAGAGGTCCAGGAAAGGAAGTGGATAGTGACTGGCATCATCCCCGCCCTCTGGCAGGAAGCGTTATCAATATTTCCTCAGTTGTAAGTGGCCAACGTCATGAAGAGGTCAGATTTCTTATATTTCCGGCATTGCTTATAAAAATGTAAATTTTAAAGATTTATTTCGGTTAGCGCATAAAAAGCACCAGCATCCCCAAGGGGCTAATTTGTTCCTTTTGAAAAGTGGTTCCGTTTGTATTTATGATCCTTCTTATTAATATTGTTCTGGCGATTTTTACTGGCTTATATTTTGTCCCCAGGCAGAAAATGCTAGTTTTCCCAGGAAATTAAAGCTTGCTCGAGCAAATATTGCGTCTGGCAAATATGAAGACAGGGTTGACAGAACTGAAATAACGAATTTATTTAACATTAACCGAGCGCTGGTCAATATTTACTGAACAGTTCGATAAAAAAAATCGCTGCAATTAATCAAATCATACCGTTTCAGATTAACTATTCGTGCGTTGCTGAAAATCACACGCAAGAAGGCGCCGTATCAATTTCTACATCGCAAATTTTTATTGCGGTTCCACAACATGCACTACTTACACTCTCCTTTATTATTACTGCCTCTCTATACGAATTTTCGTTAAACAGTCACGTACAACATGGAAAGGAAAGTGGCAATAACTTTACATAATAATTTCGGCAAGAAAATCGATTAGGAGAAATAAATTATTACTGATGCAACTTTAAGTCTATTTCTACACTGAAAAAAAAGCAGTAAATAAAACTACAAATGTAAAAATTTATACCACAAATTGTATTAAAAATACGACTAGTTACAAATTGTATCATTTTTTTCTTAACAGTTGTAGTAACTAGGTTGTAGCTACATTTGCAATAATTATTGTTATTTTCACTGCAACATTTGTGGCATATAATACTAACGTGTATAGCGAGACTTTCGACAAATATTATAGTTTACTATAATATTTACTTTAGTATACTACGCAGTCATTGCAAAACTTACAGAAATAAAGAGTAATGTGTTTCAAATGTTTGCACCAAAAAGTAAAAAATTTGTACTAAAAATTACTATTTTAGAGACTAAATTTTGCGACAAAAAAGAGAAACAGTTACCGCTACACATATCCTTTTTTATTATTATTGCTGTTACTTTTACTACAGGTTTTGTAGCATAATTTGCAAGAATTAGTAGGCTTCTGCGCCTAATTAATGTATGAATCACATTTTGCTACTTTTTTTTTTTATAAAATGAACCAGGAAAAATGAAACGAAAGAATTAAGTATCACAGGATGTCTGTTATATATTTTAAACAATAAAACATACAAATATAGGTATAAAAGAAATATTTTTAAAATATTTTTTTTGAATATTAAAAAATATTATAACAGATTTGTTTATATTTTAAAAATATTTTTAAAAAACCTTTAAAAATAAATTATTTTTCTCCCAAGAAATAATTGCCAAAATCTACATCAATCTAAAAACAAAGAAACAAAATTACCACGGATATATTATTATAAAAATTTACCAATATAGAGCAGTTTGAATGCTTCAATAATACCAATTCCACTTTATGCAGATTTCCTTTCCGCAAATCCACGTACTTCAGGTACACTTGTATTTTGTTAAATTCTTGCAAAGAACTTTACATCCGCTAAAAAGTAAAATTTGTTATAAGATAGATATAACACTAAATGTATAAAAGATAATCAAATTTTTTTTTACCTTCCTCGTTACTATAATTTTTCTTATCGAAGCAACTGGTTCGCATGTTCCTTTCTTGTAGTATCTTTTTGTTCCGACGGAAATAAACTAAAAAACAATTTGTTTAATAGCTATTAGACTGAAAAAACTTTTGAAAAAATCATTCGGTAAGGTAAAGTGTGGGAAAAATTAAAATTACAACAAATTTACTTACATGCGAATTTATCACACACAGAATCAGAAAATCCCCATTATTTCAGTATCATTTTTAGAAATGGTCTTTGAAACTGATCATTTTGTTGATCGACATTTAATATTGCATCTGAGCACATTAAACCACTTGTAATATTTTCCATTTCTTCATAATTAAACATTCACTAATTATGTAAGGTACTAAAACTTACTTTACATTAAAAATACAGAAAATGTACACCGTAATATGTTTTTACTTACTGCAAGCCGAATTAGGTCTGATGGTTGGAGGTAACTTTTAAGAAATTCTAAAGTAATTTATCTATTGTCAGTAAAGCTTTAAAAAATGTCGGTCGTAAACCAATTGACAACATTCCTTTTATTGTATCTTCGTAGCTGGACCTAACGGTCCCTCCAAATAACCTCAGTAAGGTCATCACTCAAAATATAATGTAAGTTGCAACAATCTTATAGCAAATATTACAACAAATGTATTACCATAATTGTTTGGAAAAAGTGATAAACTTTGTAGATAAGATTGCTATAAAGTTTTAACTACAAATGTTTTAAAAATTGTATTACAATTTTAAGTAACAAATGCTCTCTTTGTAGCAAAAATTGTTACAAAATCTGTGCTACATTATTGTAGTAATTTGTAACAAGCGATTTTTTTTAGTGCACCCTCCTTTATTATTACTGCGTCTCTATACGAATTTTCGTTAAACAGTCACGTACCACATGGAAGGGAAAGTGGCAATAACTTTACATAATAATTTCGGCAAGAAAATCGATTAGGAGGCAATCAAATAAATTATTACTGATGCAACTTTGAGTCTATTTCTATGAAAGAAAATTGTTTTTCGATTCTTCTAAACGGCCTCAGTTTGGTCGCAATTGGTCGCTCGATCCTGCTCACGCCAATTCATAGTCTAGTTTCCGCTGAAATAAAAGCAATTTAATTTAATTCAGTGTGTTTCCTTTACACTCCAAGAACAAAGAAAGTTCTTGAATTTTAGCACAGAACTGTCCTGGCGTTTTTTATTCCAAGGACACTTTTAATTAAATTAAAACTTTGGAAAATAATTCCGGGACATTTTGGTGCGCTAATTAACGGGCATTTTTAATTTGCAGAAATCCGAATTGCGCAAATTAATTTAATTGAGTTCAATCTGCCCACTTTCAAATTGCACAAATGTTTTTTAATATCCTGATAAAAGAGCGAAACGCCAATTAGCTTAATTAATTGGTCAAAATTTTACAAAATTAACAACCCGAATTTCGATTTCACAGCGACGGAATCGTCTTGTTTATTTACACGTCAGGATCGGTATCAATCTCGTGTCAGTTGGCGCTTTCTGCACAAAGGACCCGGTCATTTATCAATCAAAATGAAAATGAACCTCGAAATAAATTTCTCTCATTTCCTTTCGGCGTTGCAGCGTTTTTGCGTCGCAGAGAAAGTGAAGATTTTATATTGTTCCCATGGTCCATTAGATGCAGCTCGAAGGGTCGTTACTTTTAAGAGCACATCAAATTTCGATTCGGAAACAGTATTTTTTGTTTCGAGTTTGAAAATTGCAGTCCATTAGTGCCGATGAAACTTTATATGTTTTTTACATTATGTTTCAATGAGCCCTTGTCGGGTATCTTGACACCCTCTAATGGTCCACGATTTTTGATGGATTGAGGACCGCTTGTTCCAAAGGGAATAACAATCGATGAATCGTATCCGTAACGGCATCATTAAAGCAATGCGGATGCTGGTCAGATGTGTTTTATTATATCGCGGTTGTGCCACAATCTCTTGTTAGAAATGAAACCAGTGACCAGTGAGTTTCGATTTATTGGGTTTTGAGAGAGATTTAGTATTCTATAAGTAACCACTCTTCCTAACTAGATTGAGAAGGCATCCGTGTGGAAGAGGAACAATCACGAATTGATACACGCATCCGGGGAAGTTCCTCGAGTTCTTATTGTGTTAAGGTAAATAAGAAGAAACTTGTGGCCTCGCCTTAATAATACATTTTGAGACCAATCTTGTGCAAACTGCTCATTTCATTTGGAGTGCATTTTTTTCTGCTTTCACAATAATTTATATTTTGCCTGTTTTACTGGCATGTGTGCTGAGTCGGATAGCCTAGAAATGCATAAAAAAACAACTGTGCAATTTTTAAAACTGATGACCATAAAAATTCTTTCAAACGTTTCAAACGAATCCTTTCATTTTCATTTACCTCAAGAAATGATTACCACTTTTATCAAGATGTTCGTTTTATTGTGTCTCATAAATTAACAGAGCTCTAAGCTTATACTCCCAGTTAGTCAAAAAAGTTCCTTGAACTTAATTCAGTTTTCATAAAAATTTATGTGTTCTCACACAAAAGAATTTAAATCATGAACTGCACAATTATTAACGCCCAAAGTTCTCCGTTATCAAATAAACATTAAACTTCAAGTCATCAGGGACGTGCGAAACTCGCCTGAATCTCTCTGCGAGCTGCGTTTTCAGGCAGTCGGATTGATTAATAAAAGTTTTTTCATGCGATCATAAACGCAAGTTACTCTTATTCGAACAGGATCCTACTTCAGAAACAATGACTTATCGTCCGCTCGGATTCATGGCTCCCAAGCTGTTTGAAGTTGAATTAGAATTAAAATGTAGACAAATTCACTGAAAAACAAAATTTACTCCTCATACGATAAGTGTCACTTTCGGAGCTTGTAACGAAAACAACCATTCAAGCGAACGGATAAAATCATTCAGCTAGATATCTTCATTTTATTGGAATCGCCGACAGGCGAAAAGGACAAGGAAAACAAGTTATATTGGGCTTTAATTCGGAAGTCTAGCCGTCTGTCAAGTTATGAACTGTATGAACTACAGTAAAACCTCTCAATAGCGGCCACAAAAATTTATTGTAAAAATGACCGTTATAGGGAGTGATGAATATATCTATATGGTTTCTTTATTAGGGTAAAATATTACATATTATAATCATTGACTGCGAAATTACATAATGAAGTTACATTTTCTTAAAATATTGATCAATAGAAGTTTGTTTTACGTTCTTAATTTTTGTTTGAAAAACCTGAGATTCACATTTTGTTAAAATGTTAATAATTTCTACAGCTAGTTCACTTTTGTCAGTAGAAAATAGAAAATTTTGTATATCTCTTAGTTTTTCACACACTTCAGCCATATCCTTGATAGTTGACGTATACATTTCAGATTCTTCCACATCACTTTCACTATTTGAATTATTGCCTTCATCATGAATTAATTCAGTGATTATTTCTTGGTCGCCTACTACAGGATTTTCGGTCAATACATTGCAATCACTATACGCATAATTTTCCAGACTTGCGCCGGGCATATTCTTTTAAACTGGAACAAGCTGGGCCAGCGAAATTTCATCTTCTTCATCGAAATCATCTTCTTGCTCAACACTTTCTAAAAATCCGGCTTTTGCAAAACAGTTTGAAATAGTTGCTCGAGAAACGCTTTTTCAGGCTGCTAATATCCAAACTAAAACGCTGGTCAAATTGATGCTTTTTGTGCTTCTTGGAAAGAACTTTCATTGTTTGTGAATGTTAGAAGCCTCTTAATCAAAAATTTTCTGTAAGCTACCTTAAAGCTATGGATGATCCCTTGATCTAATGGCTGACACTGTGAGGTGGTGTTTGGGGGTAGAAAGATTATTTTTACATGTTCTAATGTCACTTTGGGATGGAACGTGGCGTTATCCAGAAATAAGAGGGCTTTTCTGTTTTGATTTCTCATCTTTTCATCAAATTTCTTTAGCCACGAAGTCATAATCTCTGTTGTCATCCAGGCTTTTTTATTAGATTCCCATTCTAAAGGAAGTTTGTGGATGTGCGACCTTTTAAAGCACCGAGGGTTTTTACTTTTTCCGATGACTAACGGATCTTCCTTGTCACCTTCCATATTTGCACAGAATAAAATTGTCAATCTGTGTTTCGGGTTTTTTTTACCAGTACATCTATCTTCCTTGAAAGCAAACGTCGAAAGGTAAAATAGTCCAGTTTCATCTGCATTGTACACATCTTTTGGTAAGTAGTCCTTCAAGATTACATTTTGTAGCTTTGTTTTCCAGGCTTCAACACTGATCAGATCGACATCAGCTGACTCACCGCAAACTACTTTAAAGCTTATTTCATGTCTTTGACAAAATTTTTCAAGCCATCCATTTGAAGCTTAAGAATTTGAAATGTTTAAATTTTTGGCTGCTTCCAATGCTTTTTCTTTTAGTAAAGGTCCAGATATGGGGATGTTTCTATTTCTCGCTTTACAGAACCAATTGTAAACTACTTGGGCAATAGCAAATCCTTCGGTTTTGGGAAATTTTCTCTTCTGCTCTGGATTGGAATTTTCTTCAAAAATCTTGTTTAAGTCGAACTTATTTTTTAAAATATCGTTAATTTGTGTCCTTCCAACTCCAAACTGTTCTGCCAACTTTCTGGCACTGGTACTGAATTTTTCACTTTCTGTAATAATTTGAATTTTGTCTTTAAGCGACAAACGTTTTCTTTTTGGTGGCATGATTACACAAGCTCGGTGAAACGTAAACTGACTCAAAACTATAAAACTACCGGTAGGTATGTATATACATAAATATAAAGGCACAATTTTCGGAATTAGCTGTAAATCTTGAAGCTACAATGCAAAAAGAGTTTGCCGGCGGTTCTGTCATCCATAAACATGTCGCTCCTTTACTTTCCAAATAAGCCGCCACCCGCAATAAACATCCCCACAAAATATTTTGTGACCAAGAAAAATTTTCATTCAGTGACCGTTATATGGAGGTGCCGCTATTGAGAGTGTCATTTGCGGGGGATTTCCGGTGAATTGGTTCTGGGAATCGGAAAAGTGGCCGTTTTTAGAGGCGACCGTTATTCAGAGGTGGCCGAAAATAGAGGGTTTACTGTATAAGCAAGTCGGGAAGTTCAAGAACTCATCGTAATTACCGACATTGTTTTGCCTAATCTTGATTCTTTTTTGATCTCCAGACTTCCTCAAACAACCGCGGTTATACGCACGAACGACTTGAAGGAGGTAAAATCCAGCTGCATGTTAGCTGGTAATTTAATGTTTACGTTTCATTTAAGCCGTAATATTTACGTGCGCCGACTTGAAAGTTTTAAAATGTTTCAGGCGCGTTGAGAAAGCCTTTGGAATGTATTATGAAACTGTGCAACTTTTTAATAAAAAGCTTTGTTCCAGTGTATTGTATTTACCTACTCGAAACCTCTAAGCTCGTTACCGCGTTTGATTTTAAATTAAATTCTTTATGGCCATATGTTCCTAATAAAAGACAGATCTGAACGATTTACTTGGCTAAAAAATTGGAAAATGTAGATTAAATAAATTGGTTTTATGCTCAAGAGGTATGCAAATATTTTTGAAACATGGAGAAATGAACAAAGGGAATTGCTAGGAATTATTTTCTCAAATGCCGTTTTCACGGCTCTGCGAACCCTTATTCATTTACCAAATTAATTTAACGTAAAGGCGAAACAATTTTCATAATAAAGTTGGCTAAAGATGTGTAATCTCGTTTTGTCGATTGTGAACACTGTGTAAATTTAAATTCTCCAGGAAAGACAATAAGGGCCGAATATCTACAACGTCCTCTTATCTTAATCATTGTCTTACTGTAAACAATGGATTTAAATTATGGCCCCAAGGTTCATTAGTTAAAAAACAAGAGGTGAAAAAATAGGACGAAGATAAAATTACACAATCATTATTAGTTAAGGTTTTACTGTGTCGGAGTAAAGAAAACGGTGCACGGGAATAATGTAGGCAGATTAAATTAAGTTTACATTGGGAAAGCGAGGCGCAGTTTTAAAATATACCTTTTCAGTAAACACAACTAAATTTAAAAAAATATTTATATACAAAACCTGTAATACTGAAAGTTATTATTATTAATGTACTTGGATACATATTATTTTTTATTATGACTTTAAACCTCCCCAGAACAGGTGTTTATTATTGTTTATTTGAAATGGTTTCAAAAAATTCAAATTGAAGGGCTCTTTGCAAGAAGTACCTAAGTCACTTTTCATATTCTGTGATATTTGAGATTTGATGTTTCAGTTTGATCTGGAAAACATATTGCTTTGATTTTGACTGATCTTTTTAACTAAAGTAAGTAATCTTTACTAAAAAAGATCATTCAAAATCAAAACAATGTGATTTCCAGATCACATTGAAACATCAAATATGAAAACATGAAATATGAAATATGAAAAAGTGACTTAAGTAGGTAATTCTTGCATAGAGCCCTTCAATTGTGTTAAATATGGTAAAACTTTCTTTTTCATCGATTTTCAAAAGTATTTATTTGTTAATAAATATTGAACAGACAACGCAGCTGATTCTCAATATCAAACATTTTTCATATTTTCCACAAAAACTTAAACGCATTTCAAAACTTTTGCTTTTTAAGGCTGGGGAACCCAACCTCAAAAAATGCAGAGTTTTAAGAAACTCAGTTTAGCTTAGAAAGTACTTATCAATATACATACATTGTCAACATAATGTTACCGCATCTAATGATATATTTGCTTTGGTGAAGTAGTGCCTAGTTTTCAAAAATTAACCTCCGAAAGTGCAATTCTCGCAAAAATGTAGTAGTGAGGGTTTTTTACTGAAATCTTTAGAGTTACGAAATATTTTACAATGCACTTTACAGCACTTATAGAGAATATATTGCATTGTAAGAAAATATTTTTTTATTGCGAGAAAGTTGATAACTTAAGAAGAAAAAAATTGGCAACAATATTTTTTTGAAAATTTAGTGTGCCAGTAAACTCAGTTCAGCTCAAGAAGTAAGTTATATTGTAGAAATTCCTTCGGGGTACTTATACTAAACATATAGTAGTATAATGTGACATGTTTTTGTTTATGATAACATGGTGAATATCTTTGAAAAAAATCTAAAAGTTGTGGTACGAAATACAGTATTATTTGATCGCGTTTTTTATTGCTTTCCGAACACAACATCGTCAACAAATTACATAAAAATGTTCCTGTAGCACCTAAGAAACTGTTTCCTTAAACCAAATTGGATAAATGTCTAAATTTTACATTTTCGGGGAAAAGTTGTTTTCCCATAAGATTTTAGTCAAATAGTTCGTCCTTTTACTCACAGATGTCCTGTCAAATCTGTACCTTTTTGATTGACGGCATGGATAGAATAATTTGTATTAAAATGCACACTTGATATTGTGAAAATTGTTAGGATATAACCATATTCGCACACGTAAGGATATAAAACTCTAAAAATTTATAAAAATACACACTTGATAATGCAAAATATCCATGTTCGCACGCGTAAGGATATGAAACATTTTCGAGCCTACTAAATTGTACAATATATATTAGTTTCGAATAGCATCGTAGGAAAAATTGTTTGAAGCATCTACTCACAAAAAATTACAAAAAAAAAGTAAATAATGCAGCAATCGCATTGACTGATTTTACCGCCGTTATCGCCGCAGACAATAATATAAATAATATTTATGAAATTATGAGCGTATAGAAATGGGGATAAAGATTACTCTTTGCATAATTGAAAATGTATTTGCAGCCTGTTACGGGATTAATTATTGCAGGTACATCTATGAAAACACAAAATTGGCAAAGAATTAGCAAGAAATTATAGACTAATTTTTTTTCCGACTGAATTTACCGTCGTTATCGCCGCAGACCATAATATAAATAATATTTATCAAGTTACGAGCGTATGAAAAACGCACAACTCGTTTTTTTTGTTCTTTCTCTGTTCAATACTTAAGTTTCAAACCTTATTAGTTAGGATACTTCTTTGGTTGCCTAAACATTTTTTATTTTAAAGGGCAAAATTGGTGCCCCCTGAGCGGAAGAATTGTGCATTACTTACCAGTTCCCGGACCTTAACAAAATATTGAAAAAACACGATTCCAAAAACTATCAAAACAAAAACAATCAAAAACTTATTTTTCCAACTAACTTACTTTTAACTGCAGGAAAAACATTGTCTAAATTGCCGGAACTAACCTCATTAACAAATTGTGCTAACAACAAAAAAATCCAAGATGTAACCGCCTCATTTTATTACAATACAATAGGACAATTTTTTCGAGCAATTTCATAATTAAAATAACATCTGCTTCCATACGACAGTGATTATCTTCGGCAAAATCGCGTCCTTCACGGTTGTCTTATTACACAATGGTAATCTTAACTACAAATGACTAATTTAAACTTTACACTCAGAACTGTCGCTCATAAATGAAACGATATGAAAACGAAACTGCTCAAAGTTAGATCATAATTAACTTAGCCGAAAAAGTTTGTAATAACAGATCTAAACCGATTATTGTTAAAACAACAACAGGTTGATAAACTCGAATTATTTTACGCATTGCACCTGCAAACTCGAGGATGGCAAAATTACCGTAGTGATAATTTCTGGCACGATTTAAAACGCACAGTTCGCCAAGCGATGAATAAAACGTAGAAATTCTGCTTCATAATTAATTAATTGCAAAATTTATGATTGTCGAATACCGCGCCTTGTTATGCAAGAAAGTATTGTGTAACAACATATTGGCGGCGTGAAAAATATTCGCCTCAACGGGATAAAATTACGAAACTACGTACCGTACGTTTTGTTTCACTGATCGCTAAATATATGTGCTGTAAATGAACGGTTATTGAACCTATCGTCGTTTGTAGTGAAGGGTAACGGTCAAGATTACTCGTCTGCCTGCAAGTTTCGATTGACCGTTTTGCATAACCGCTCGTTAGGATCGATCAACATTGATAAACGTAATTAGGCGAGAAAAAGCGTGTAGGAGCAGATTAACATTTTAATGGGTGATGATGCAGGAGTTAACCAGCGATTATGTTAAGTTTTTAATTATTTAGTAATTATCAATTTATAATGAACTCAATTCGAAACTTACGGGCACACTTTTGTTATAGTCAATGTATTTTACATTGCCACAAATAAATGAATCGAATTTGCACGTGGCCCGCATTACCCCAACAGCTCTAAAAATGTTCCAAACAATGTGAAAGTGGAAAATTGTTATGTAATGTTCTTTCTACAGTTTAATTTTGATATTTCTTAGTAGGAATTATCTGCCTCAACGGTAATATGACGATTTGAACACTTTACGTTACCCTCATTACCCTAGCAGTTCTAAAAATGCTCCAAACAAGGCGAAAACTGTTTCTTTTTACATATTATTTCGATATTTTTTAGTAGAAATTATCTGTAGGAGCGGTAATAGGACGATTCTTAATTTTCACGTGACCCGCATTACCCAACAGCTCTAAAAATGCTCCAAACAATGTGAGGTGAAAGTGGAAAACTGTTATGTAATGTTCCTATTACAGTTTATTTTGATATTGCTCAGTAGTAATTATCTGCCTCAACGGTAATATGACGATTTGATTACTTTACGTTACCCTCATTACCCCACCACTTCTAAAAATGCTCCAACCAATGCTAAAACTATTTTTTTTTTACATAATATTTTGATATTTCTTAGTAGGAATTATCTGCCTCAACGATAATATGACGATTTGAATACTTTACGTTACCCTCATTACCCCACCACTTCTAAAAATGCTCCAACCGATGCTAAAACTGTCTTTTTTTACATAATATTTTGATATTTCTTAGTAGGAATTATCTATCTCCGCGGTAATACGACGATTTTTAATTTCCACGTGACCCACATTACCCAACAGCCCTAAAACTGCTCCAAACAATGTGAGGTGAAAGTGGAAAACTGTTATGTAATGTTCTTTCTGCAGTTTATTTTGATATTTCTTAGTAGTAATTATCTGTCTCAATGGTAATATGACAATTTTAATTTTTTACGTTGCCGTCATTACCCCCACCAGTTCTAAAAATGTTCCAAACAATGCGAAAACTGTTTCTTTTTACATATTATTTTGATATTTCTTAGTAGGAATTATCTGTCTCAACGGTAAGATAGCGATTTTTAATTTTCACGTGACCTCCATTACCCAACAGATCTAAAAAATGCTCCAAACAGTGTGAGGTGAAAGTGAAAAACTATTATATAATGTTCTTACTACAATTTAATTCGATATTTCTTAGTAGTAATTATATGTCTCAACACCAATATGGCGATTTTAACTTTTTACTTACCCTTATTGCCCTAGCAGTTCTAAAAATGCTCCAAACAATGTGAAAACTGTTTCTTTGTACAGTTTATTTTAAAATTTCTTAGTAATTATCTGTCTCAATGGTAATATAACGATTTTAATTTTTTACGTTACCGTCATTACCCCAGCTGTTCTAAAAATGCTCAAAACAATGTAAAAACTATTTCTTTGCACAGTTTTTTTATATTTCTTGGTAGGAATTATCTGCCTCAACGGTAAAATGGCGATTTTTAATTTTCACGAGACCCCCATTACCCAACAGCGCTAAAAACTACTCCAAACAGTGTGAGGTGAAAGTGAAAAACTGTTATATAATGTTCTTACTACAATTTCATTCGATATTTCTTAGTAGTAATTATCGGTCTCAACGGTAATATGACGATTTTAAATTTTTACAAATAAATGAATCGAATTTGCACGTGGCCCGCATTACCCCAACAGCTCTAAAAATGTTCCAAACAATGTGAAAGTGGAAAACTGCCATGAAATGTTCTTTCTGCAGTTTATTTCGATATTTCTTAAGCAATTATCTGTCTCAACCCGCATTACCCCACAAATTAAATAATATAAACGATGTTTTAAAACTGAAACCGTCTTCATAAAAAATATTATCACAATTTTATGTCTGTAAAGTTTGGATACAACTAAAGCAATAATTAATTGGTAATTAATTTCTTGCTGTTTTGTTAATGAACGTCATTTCAGGGTTTTGGGTCATTCATTCACATTCATTTGGCTTCCGTAACAGTTTCTTTTTTTGTCGATTACGCAAGAATTTGATTTGCAGGCTGGCATTTTACGTGCAGAAACGAAGACAAAAGTTCACGCTTCTACGACCGCGTCCAAAACAAATTTAACACATTCTTGCCGAGTGACATTAGTTGTAAGTTCATTGTAACGGCGATATTTTGATTAACATTTCGAATAGTCGACATGTTTTTACGATATTACGGTAAATTGATGAGTAATTTCAGTGAGTCGAAGGAAATGTACAAGTTTTTCGATCGATTTTTTTGTCATGAAAATTGAAGTAAGCAATTTGTTTGTTTAGGTTTTTAGGGAGGGAAAATTTTCCTTGGGGGGATTATAAAATTATAAAGTTTCGCTGTTGGTGCAATGTATGAGAAAGTAAGTTTTGTAATTACGGGGCTCGTTCCACTTTATATGGACGTTTTAGGATATGAACAGATTGTGCGCGGTTTTCCGCTTCGGATTTACGATCGGTTTTAATTTAAAAAAATTCCCCATTAATTTCGGCGTTGTTTGTTGTTCTTGGCTTATTAGTTCGTTGAAAATTCAACTAATTAGTTTTTAAAGTAATAAATGAATGCATCAAAAATTTAATTATACAACACAAGTTTATTATTACATTCTTCTATTTTTGTGAACATCAATCGCATGTACAGTAATACACGTCGTCCTAGTCCTCACCGACAAATTGATCACAAGCTTCAGGACGACATTTACAGCAGATCTGTCTTCCTTTACGATGTGAGCAGAATCCAGGATAATATTGGTATAAAGTTTTCCTCAATGATAAATTAATTAATATAAAAATAATATAAACACTAACATTTAACTGAACAAACAAATAAAATTGTATTAAATGAAGGTTTTTATGAGGCTGGATAACTACATCAATTACATTACTTTATGTCTGCTACATTTTTATTACTATCTCACCATTTCTGCAACGCTGGTGAAGAAAGCACTTTATATCATCCCTTAACCTGCAATGACATGTGTTCGTCGGAAATAAATTCTAAATGTTTTTACTGCTTGATAAGTGATTAACTGTAGCTTGCAATTATACGCCTATTATTATCTTAACTACAATTGATGTTCTCTGAATTACAATTTAAGTTTTCTGTAACACAACTGGCCAATCTGAATTTATTACTTGACTGAATTACAATTAATTGGTTTTGAAACATAATTGATGTTCTCGAAATTACAATTGATGTCTTCTGTAGCACAACTGACCAATCTGAATTACTTGACGTTCTCTGAATTACAATTGATTGGTTCTGAAACATAATTGATGTACTCTGAATTACAATTAAGGTTTGTTGTAACACAACTGATCAATCTGAATTCCAATTGATTTTCTCTGAATTACAATTGAGGTTTGCTGTAACACAACTGATTAATCTGAATTCTAATTGATGTTCTCTGAATTACAATTGAGGTTTGCTGTAACACAACTGATCAATCTAAATTCCAATTGATGTTCTCTGAATTACAATTGAGGTTTGCTGTAACACAACTGATTAATCTGAATTCCAATTGATGTTCTCTGAATTACAATTGAGCTTTGCTGTAACACAACTGATCAATCTGAATTCCACTTGATGTTTTCTGAATTACAATTGAGGTTTGCTGTAACACACCGGATTAATCTGAATTCCAATTGATGTTCTCTGAATTACAATTGAGCTTTGTTGTAACACAACTGATTAATCTGAATTCCAGTTGATGTTCTCTCAATTACAATTGAGGTTTGCTGTAACACAACTGATTAATCTGAATTCCAATTGATGTTCTCTGAATTACAATTGAGGTTTGCTGTAACACAACTGATTAATCTGAATTACAATTGATGTCCTCTGAATTATAATTGAAGTTTGCTGTAACACAACTGATTAATCTGGATTCCAATTGATGTCCTCTGAATTATAATTGAAGTTTGCTGTAACACAACTGATTAATCTGAATTCCAATTGATGTCCTCTGAATTATAATTGAAGTTTGCTGTAATACAACTGATTAATCTGAATTCCAATTGATGTTCTCTGAATTACAATTGAGGTTTGCTGTAACACAACTGATTAATCTGAATTCCAATTGATGTTCTCTGAATTACAATTGAGGTTTGCTGTAACACAACTGATCAATCTGAATTCAAATAGTTGTTCTCTGAACTACAATGTACTCTGATTTACAATTGATGTTTTCTGAAACGCAATTGGCTAATCTGAATTACAATTAAAATTTTCTGAAATACAACTTGCTCATATGAATTGCAAATAATACTTTCTGAAATACAGTTAGCTATTGAGAAGTACACAATTTTCACTTTCATATACTTGAAACATGCAATGCTGTTTTAAGTACTCCGACAGGATATTCCACATTTTTATTGCTGCTTCGACGGTTTTAATTTTTTAAGTGGAAAAACAAGTCAAGGACGAGCACAAAAATTGACAAAATAAAATTTTCACAGGCAATAAAATTGAACTCCGTTTCATTGACTGAACATTGCGTGTCATTTTAATTATTCGGTACACTTCAATAATTAACGTTCGTATCTGTTCCAAAGTACACATTAAAAAAATCACCAATCGATGAATTTTAAATACGAAATTTGAATAAATTAAAACCTGCCAAGAATTTTGAGTCTCGAATTTTTGTGGGCGACCTCAAATTGCCTTTACACCTCTCCGCCCGATCGGGTCCCCAGTGACTAACAGAAAAATCCTCCAGCCGCTGAATGAGATGGAAAACGGAACCAATCAAAGAATAAATGACAATCCGCAAAATGTCTCGAGGAAAACCTATCGTAGCGAACGCACGTCGACTGAAGTCTAACGAACCAACAAGCAAAACTTTCTGCGTATCTCTTCTCGATTAAGGGAGTCTTCTATAATTTTAATGATTCAGAAAAATGGTGCAGAATTCGAAGTGGCGAAGCTTGTTTATTATTTATTACCCGTCACACGAATCGTTAAAGTTTAATTTCGTGTCGCCGTTTCCTCCTACGAAACTGCGATTCATTTCCAAACTCATAATACGCATTTGTGTGCGATGTGTGAATGTTACATTTGTTTGTAAATGTTTACCCCCATTAAAGCAGTCGGAACTAAATTTAGCCAAGCGGCCATTAATTAGGGCATTTAATATCGACGGTCCGGACGCAATAAAAAAATAATTGCACCCCGAATCTTTTTATTGCGTCGACAAAAATTTAAAATTTATTATTTCACTCAAGCGGCGAGCTTAAAGTGCTTTAAATGTTATTTACAACGAAAATGCGTTACGCAATTCGCTTGAGTGGGAGGGCAATCAATAAAGTCAACAACACCAATTTCATCTTTTATTGTAAAAATATCGGGGGACAATTATGGATTTAAGCTCGGGAATATTTTTTTGAATTCGACGGTCTCGCTGAGAATAAATCGCTTTTTGTATGGAAATAATAATTGACGCTCACCTTTTACTGGGACGATCGTCGAGTTCTTGGGCAATAAATTGTTCACTGCTTTGTAAACTTCTTGCGAAGCGCTGCCTTTTCACATGTGTGCTCCAGTTAAACTCCGGCAAGACTTAATGGCGCAAATCTAATGATTGCAACACCGGCAAATTAATAATAACAATGGACAATGTTTTGCTTCTTCTTTTTCTTTGTGTTGGCAATAAAAATATTTTCAAATTGTTTCAACATTTGGTGAAACTATTCGAAACCCTTTATTAAGGCTGGGGAACCCAACCTCAAAAAATACAGAGTTTTAAGAAACTCAGTATCGCTTAGAAAGTACTTATCAATATATAATTTGCGAAGCAACAGTTGTAAACATAATCTTACCGCATCTAATGATATATTTGCTTTGGTGAAGAAGTGCCTAGTTTGCAAGAATCAACCTACGAAAGTGCAATTCTCGCAAAAATGTAGTAGTGAGGGTTTTTACTGAAATCTTTAGAGTTACGAAATATTTTGCAATGCACTTTACAGCACTTATAGAGAATATATTGCCTTGTAAGAAAATATTTTTTTTATTGCGAAAAAGTCGATAACTTAAGAAGAAAAAAATTGGCAAAAATATTTTTTTGAAAATTTAGTGTGGCAGTAAACTCAGTTCAGCTCAAAAAGGAAGTTATATTGTAGAAATTCCTTCGGGGTACTTATACTAAACATATAGTAGTATAATATGACATGTTTTTTTTATGATAACATGGTGAATATCTTTGAAAATAAATCTAAAAGTTGTGGTACGAAATATAGTATTATTTAATCGCGTTTTTTATTGCTTTCCGAACACAACATCGTCAACAAATTACATAAAAATGTTTCTTTAGCACCTAAGAAATAGTTTCCGTAAACCAAATTGGATAAATGTTTAAATTTTACATTTTCAGGGAAAAGTTGTTTTCCCATAAGATTTTAGTAAAATAGTTCGTTCTTTTACTCACAGATGTCCTGTCAAATTTGTGCCTTTTTGATTGACGGCATGGATAGAATAATTTGTATTAAAATGCACACTTGATATAGTGCAAATTGTTAGGATACAACCATATTCGCACACGTAAGGATATAAAACTCCAAAAATTTATAAAAATATACACTTGATAATTCAAAATATCCATGTTCGCACGCGTAAGGATATGAAACATTTTCGAGCCTACTAAATTGTACAATATATATTAGTTTATTAGTTATCAAGTTACGAGCGTATGAAAAACGCGCAACTCTTTTTTTTGTTCTTTCTCTGTTCAATACTTAAGTTTCAAACCTTATTAGTTAGGATACCTCTTTGGTTGCCTAAACATTTTTTATTTTTAAGGGCAAAATTGGTGCCCCCTGAGCGAAAGAATTGTGCATTACTTAGCAGTTCCCGGACCTTAACTTGGAAGGATAAAGGTTCCTTAATTTTAATAATAATTTTCTTTAGTTTCTCAATAAAAATTGGTGTTATTGAATGTTACTTTTAATATTTGTTTTCGATGACAACTGCAGAAATACAATTGCTTTCATTCCTGTTCTTTGGTTTTAAGAAAATAGCTCAAATAGAACAAAAAAAAAAACATTTTTAGTTTTTTAATTTTTGGAGTTCAACTCTTCTTATTTTCTTTTGCTTTCGATTTTTTCTGAAATCATTCTATCAACCTTTTTAAATTTTCATTTATTCTTTTGTATTTTCTGGAAATTTTAGAAGTTGTTTTGATCTCGATTGCGATATTGGATTTGCCATACAGTTTCAAATGCAACGAAATCTCAACATTTCGATTTTTTATCAAGATCTTCTGTTTGTCTTTTCCCGGGGGAACTTGTTGTTTCAACAGTGTTAGTTAACATCGGCCAGATCATTGTTTGTCGGATTTAGTTTCGTTAGCGCCGAGGCGATTTAATTTAACCTAAAAAATTTTTATTTCAGTTTTAATAAATTACAATTTTTCAGCAATCCTGTTTATCTATTCAATGTATCAAATTCTATTTTTTCATTGGCTGAACTAGGAGTTATAGGTCGCTTCAGACGATCAACATAATATGGTAAAATATTGACAAACCGCATTTGCTGCAAAGATCACAATTTATTGACAGCTTTTGTGAAAGTATCAGAAAGTGGTTTATGGCTCTTCTAAGTCATTTATTAATTTTTTCAGTTGTAGTGGCTGAAAGTGGTGTTTCTACCCTACTGCGGAATGTAATTGTATATGCCGCTGATGTGTGTAGTTGCCGGTTTCTAATTTATGGAGATCATTTAGGTTCCACGTGCCTGGTGTCGCAATAAGGGTTAGACGGCTCTATCCTCCAGCTATTCGAATTTCATGTAAGTAGTTACGGAATCCGGAGCGAATGGATTTTAATGAATCTTTCAGCAACACATTACCCCAGGGAATAAAATTCTGTTTGTAAACATAACCGCACGCGGCAAGCACAACCCATTTAAATTTACCACCGAATTTCAGGAATTTTTCGCTTTCAAATTGAGTTAAGGCTGGGGAACCCAACCTCAAAAAATGCAGAGTTTTAAGAAACTCAGTATCGCTTAGAAAATACTTATCAATATATAATTTGCGAAGCAACAGTTGTAAACATAATGTTACCGCATCAAATGATGTATTTGCTTTGGCGATGAAGTGCCTAGTTTTCAAAAATTAACCTCCGAAAGTGCAATTCTCGCAAAAATGTATTAGTGAGGGTTTTTTACTGAAATCTTTAGAGTTACGAAATATTTTGCAATGCACTTTACAGCACTTATAGAGAATATATTGCCTTGTAAGAAAATATTTTTTTTAATGCGAGAAAGTTGATAACTTAAGAAGAAAAAAATTGGCAATAATATTTTCTTGAAAATTTAGTGTGGCAGTAAACTCAGTTCAGCTCAAAAAGTAAGTTATATTGTAGAAATTCCTTCGGGGTACTTATACTAAACATATAGTAGTATAATATGACATGTTTTTTTTATGATAACATGGTGAATATCTTTGAAAAAAAATCTAAAAGTTGTGGTACGAAATACAGTATTATTTGATCGCATTTTTTATTGCTTTCCGAACACAACATCGTCAACAAATTACATAAAAATGTTCCTTTAGCACCTAAGAAATAGTTTCCGTAAACCAAATTGGATAAATGTCTAAATTTTACATTTTCGGGGAAAAGTTGTTTTTCCATAAGATTTTAGTCAAATAGTTCGTCCTTTTACTTACAGATGTCCTGTCAAATCTGTACCTTTTTGATTGACGGCATGGATAGAATAATTTGTATTAAAATGCACACTTGATATAGTGCAAATTGTTAGGATATTACCATATTCACACGCGTAAGGATATCAAACATTTTCGAGCCTACTAAATTGTACAATATATAGGGTTTTCCAATAAGAGGTGTTATTTTGAATAGCCCGTTATTTCGGTAGATGTCACTTTTGGAGCTGTAATTTTTTGACATTTGACAAGTAGAAACTACGCCATTAATAAAAATGGAACGATACACGCTTCAACAACGCATTGAAATTATTAAAATTCACTATAAAAATGGTGAAAATTTGGCAGAGACGGTTCGTAAAACTCGAACATTTTTGGGTCGTCGTGAAGCACCTTGTCGGACCGCAATACAGAAATTGGTGGAAAAATTCGAGCTGTTGGGACAAGTTAGTGATGTGAAGAATAAAACCCGTGCACGTCGCTCAAGAACAGCCGAGAATATTGCTGCTGTAGCCGAAAGTGTTGAAGAAAACCCAGGTTTGTCCATTCCTCGTCGTTCTTTGGAATTAGACATTCCAAAAACGTCATTACACCGTATTTTGCATAAAGATTTGGGTCTTAAGGCTTATAAAGTTCAGTTAACACAAGAACTCAAGCCGGCCGATCATCAACAACGTCGTATCTTTGCCGATTGGGTCCTTGAAATGCATGAAAATGATCCGGAATTCCATCGAAAAATCATCTTGAGTGATGAGGCCCATTTCCACCTGGATGGCTTCGTCAACAAGCAAAATTGTCGCATCTGGGGCTCAGAAAACCCAAGAGTTATTGTTGAAAAGCCTCTCTATCCTCAACGTGTGACTGTTTGGTGCGGTTTATGGTCCGGCGGGGTCATTGGACCTTACTTTTTCGAAAATGAGGCTGGAGCACCAGTTACGGTTAATGGATTGCGCTATTTTTTAATAATTTCAATGCGTTGTTGAAGCGTGTATCGTTACATTTTTATTAATGGCGTAGTTTCTACTTGTCAAATGTCAAAAAATTACAGCTCCAAAAGTGACATCTACCGAAATAACGGGCTATTCAAAATAACACCTCTTATTGGAAAACCCTATATATTAGTTTCGAATAGCATCGTAGGAAAAATTGTTTGAAGCATCTATTCACAAAAAATTACAAAAAAGAAAACCAGTAAATAATGCAGCAATCGCATTGACTGATTTTACCGCCGTTATCGCCGCAGACAATAATATAAATAATATTTATCAAATTATGAGCGTATAAAAATGGGGATAAAGATTAATTATAGCAGGTACATCTATGAAAACACAAAATTGGCAAAGAATTAGCAAAAAATTATAGACTAATTTATTTCCAACTGAGTTTACCATCGTTATCACCGCAGACCATAATATAAATAATATTTATGAAGTTACGAGCGTATGAAAAACGCGCAACTCTTTTTTTTGCTCTTTCTCTGTTCAATACTTAAGTTTCAAACCTTATTAGTTAGGATACCTCTTTGGTTGCCTAAACATTTTTTATTTTAAGGGGCAAAATTGGTGCCCCCTAAGCGGAAGAATTGTGTATTACTTATCAGTTCCCGGACCTTAAACTAAAACATTTTAGAAACTTCCAAGAGAATTAAAAAAACCAGGTAATCGATTCACCAGAAAACAAGCTGAGGCAGACGTTGAATTTCTTGTTCGAGTGCTTAACGTAAGACGTGTCCTAGCAAAGGATTAACTTACCTCGAGCGTGTCACAGTCAGCTTACCGCGTTACTCCGTAAATCATATATATCTCAGAGGATTTCTTAGCTAAATCGCATCATTAACAAAACAAACAAGAAATATTGCAGCCCGTTAAACAGCAATGCAAACGTTTTCTCTCGAATTATAGAAGATTAATATTTGCCGCGCATTAAAAAATGGTCCAATTCCTGGGTGAAATTGCCCATTTGGCGAAAGAATGAATCATTTCGTGAAGCGGAAAGAATCTGCTGTAAGAGAGCAGCATTACGGAAACAGAACTGTTTTAGCGCCCCTTTTGTATAGGAAGCGATTCGCAGTAATGTGGGACGGAGAAGACAATAATCACATTAAATGGGACAAAAACATATTATTTGTAATCGCGTTATCAGTTCGGTGTACTTGCGAAAGGTTTGTTTTTATTCACATTGAAAAGCTTTAAACAGCGACGATTGCTTGCTTTCGAAAAACGCTTCTTCAGTGTTTGACTTGAACAATTCCATTATTGGTTGTTTACTTATGATGAATTCGGTGACGGGTTCTGTAAGTGGTAGCGCAGGCATATTTTACAATCAATAACAAGATTCGAATAGAGTGACTTGGAAAAATAACAGAAGGAACTTCTGCTACAATGTTTGGAAAGTTTAATTTTTCTTAACAAGTGTGGAAAATAATTCCATATAACTCTCAATAAATCCCTCTGCCACATTTAATGGATGTAAGACGTTGGATGGAGTTGAGTGTCTTCCATTCCCTTCTATCTTGCGCCATATTTCTCATTTCCTCTCATTTCATTCCTCTTCTGTTTAGCTCTTTTTTTGCCAACTTTTCCTTGGTCTGCCTCTTATTTTCTTTCTGTAACCTCTTGTTTGTTAATCTTGATCCGTTTTACATTTCCAAACCATCTTCTGCTTGTGTGATATTTTTTATTTTATCCATTTTCGAAGAATCTCATCTAACTGGCTTCCAGTTTCTTTTTGTGTTTTTCACTTTGGAATTACCTACTACTTTGTTATGCAGGTTTTCTCGTTTCAGTTTTATGATACGTTGTTGTTTCCTTGCTGTCTGTTTTCTTTTGATTTATCTTCATTCCATTTAGTTTTTTCATTCCTTGCAAATATCACCAATCAATCAATGTTCTTTGGTAAACTTTTTAATCATGAAAACTATAGAAAAAATATGAAATTGTAACATCCATTGCTTTTATCAATTTTTTAATTAAATGTGAACTGAAACGAGATATTTTTCAGTTATGTCCTGACAATTTCCGATACTTTTTTCGCATCTATTGCTATTTCACGTTCAGACAATTTCCTTGGGTGATTTCATTATTCCTTGCTCCGCAGACTACAAAAAGGAAAATTGTTTCAGGAACGGTATTCTTTAAATAAAGTCGCGCAACTGTAATATTTTCCCAGCTCCGTATAGATTTATTATCTTCCGGCTCATCTCGACAAATTACATTTTTTTGCTATTTTGGTATTTTCGCTCTAATCAACAGCAAAAAATATATTGAGATAACATTATTTTCTCAAGGTTCAATTAATTTTTCGTTCATGTTCTTAGATCGCATACCTGACTCATTGTATGTTTTTTTTTTAATTACAAGTATCAACAACAGTGGCATTGAATCACGCATGATCACAACATAAGATTAAAGCCATTAGCATTGTATCAATGTAACCTTGCGGTTACTTTACACACTATTATTAATTCCTGCCACTGTCCAATCTGCATTTAAAATTAATGATCCGGCTACCTGATGCCTCCTTATCAAACAATCCAGCTTTAAAGTACCGTTTGCAAATAATTTCGATTGACTGGTACCCAAAGGCTGGGAAAAATTCTTGTAATTATATTGCCAACATTTAGGCAGGTGGGAATTTTGTTAGTAAAAAAAACAAGTTTGTAACTTAAAAATAAGTATGATTTTGCTGCAAAGATCAAAACTTATTGACAGTTTTTTTAGTCATATGTTAATTTTTTTAATTACAAATTCGTTTAAGGTCCGGGAACTGCTAAGTAATGCACAATTCTTCCGCTCAGGGGCCACCAATTTTGCCCCTTAAAATAAAAAATGTTTAGGCAACCAAAGAGGTATCCTAACTAATAAGGTTTGAAACTTGAGTATTGAACAGAGAAAGAACAAAAAAAGAGTTGCGCGTTTTTCATACGCTCGTAACTTGATAAATATTATTTATATTATGGTCTGCGGCGATAACGACGGTAAACTCAGTCGGAAAAAAAATTAGTCTATAATTTTTTGCTAATTCTTTGCCAATTTTGTGTTTTCATAGATGTACCTGCTATAATTAATCCCGTAACAGGCTGCAAACACATTTTCAATTATGCAAAGAGTAATCTTTATCCCCATTTTTATACTCTCATAATTAGATAAATATTATTTATATTATTGTCTGCGGCGATAACGGCGGTAAAATCAGTCAATGCGATTGCTGCATTATTTACTGTTTTTTTTTTTTAAATTTTTTGTGAATAGATGCTTCAAACAATTTTTCTACGATGCTATTCGAAACTAATATATATTGTACAATTTAGTAGGCTCGAAAATGTGCGAACATAGATATTTTGCATTATCAAGTGTGTATTTTTATAAATTTTTAGAGTTTTATATCCTTACGTGTGCGAATATGGTTATATCCTAACAATTTGCACTATATCAAGTGTGCATTTTAATACAAATTATTCTATCCATGCCGTCAATCAAAAAGGTATAGATTTGACAGGACATCTGTGAGTAAAAGGACAAACTATTTGACTAAAATCTTATGGGAAAACAACTTTTTCCCGAAAATGTAAAATTTAGACATTTATTCAATTTGGTTTACGGAAACTATTTCTTAGGTGCTAAAGGAACATTTTTATGTAATTTGTTGACGATGTTGTGTTCGGAAAGCAATAAAAAACGCGATCAAAACTTTTAGATTTTTTTTCAAAGATATTCACCATGTTATCATAAAAAAAATATGTCATATTAAACTACTATATGTTTAGTATAAGTACCCCGAAGGAATTTCTACAATATAACTTACTTCTTGAGCGATACTGTTTTTATTGGCACACTACATTTAAAAAAAAATAATTGTTGCCAATTTCTTTCTTCTTAAATTATCAACTTTCTCGCAATAAAAAAAATATTTTCTTACAAGGCAATATATTCTGTATAAGTGCTGTAAAGTGCATTGCAAAATATTTCGTAACTCTAAAGATTTCAGTAAAAAACCCTCACTACTACATTTTTGCAAGAATTGCACTTTCGGAGGTTAATTTTTGAAAACTAGGCACTTCTTCGCCAAAGCAAATATATCATTAGATGCGGTAACATTATGTTTACAACTGTTGCTTCGCAAATTATATATTGATAAGTACTTTCTAAGCTAAACTGAGTTTCTTAAAACTCTGCAATTTTTGAGGTTGGGTTCCTTAGCCTTAAAGTGGCTAAAAGTGGTGTGTCTACCCTGCTTTTTGGCGTTCTAATCACGAAACAACTTAAGCGTTTTGTTCGAGCCATAATTTGTTTTAATTTTAATTTTTCACTGGTTTACGAGATGGCTCGACGTTTATGTTTTCTGCGATTAAAAATTTTATAGTCGTAAGAGCTCTACGTTGTGTTCTTTTTCGCATTAATTGAGGATATAAAAGCAAAGTCATGTTTGAAGCAGAAGTGTGGAATAATAAAATCCTCGGCGTAGGTCATTGTGTCACATTCTTAAGCAACATTGTTTTCCAATCAGTTACACCTACGAAATAGTTTTGTATTTTATTTCCAAGCCATAAAACTTGAATACCAAATTAGAAATTTTGACATAATAATAATTCTTTCACTAATTGCGCAACGCACATTTTCACACGAAATTGGTCCTCTAATTAAACAATAGTGAGATTTGATGGATGCAATTATTATAATGCAATGACGTTACTTCATTATTAAAGTGTGAATTTGCGAAGAAAGGCAAACAAACTTCCCTTTCTCGCCATTCCTTTTCGTGCAGCAGGGAGTGTTAAGGTAAATATAAAGAAATAAATTAAATTGTATCTACTCGAACATCAAAGTTTGCCCCCTGCGACTGCTAAGTGAATTCAGTAGAAAAGGGTCATTTTTCAAGCCCGCGATCGATATCTTTTTACGCAACATTAGCTAAACAACCGAAAAAAAAATTAATCGGGAAAGATTACCTTTCCGCCCAATCGCATTTTTTACCTCAAATTAATCGAAGCAATTAATTCGGAGAGCATTGCGATAATAATCACATCCTCTTGCGAGATGGATGTCATTTAACTGATTCGATTGCAGGAACGCCATTATTGTCTCGGTAACGTTCCCATTTAATTTTAATGAAACAGACACCGAAAATGTGAGCTGTTGTTTCGCGGCGAAATTGTTGTGCGAAAATGCGGTTGTTAACCCCCGATTTCCATTATCATTGGAGAAACGGAGCTTTTCATAATTTATCAAAATCTTTGAAGCTTTAACGCAAAGGAAATTACGCATATGCAAGCCTTGTGATGATAAATTATGGAGATGTATCAACCGCAAGTCGTATGATTGTGACGAATGAGGCAGCTTTTGAATTTGTTTGTAATGGGAAGGTGACAAAGCCTTTATACGGTTGTTTTTGTGGCCCAAGGAAAGGCAGCAAGTTTTCATTTTTTATTTTGTTGATAAAAACTGAAATGAAAATATGAATAACAGTGAGGATACAATTGAAGTGAAAATGAAAAAATAAAGAAGACAAACATAATGGGCCAAATTGAATGGTAGGGAGCGCATACAATGGCCTTTTGTGTTCGAAAAGTTGTAGAAATGTAATTAAAAACAACCGTTTCGATATGTAACATTAAACTATGTTTTATCGTGATTGTAATTAAAGCGAGTCACGTAAATTATAATAACAGTGTGGAAAAATCGGAGATGGAAAAGGCACGCAAATCATGAACCAGAAGTCATTCTTGCTCACATAACAAACCCTCCACATAACAAGTACAATTACTACACTCAGAAAAAAAATTCTTATAGGTAAGAAAATTCGGGCTTCTAAATTTTGCCCCAAGAATTGGTCATTATTGAGTTTCAAGAATGTTCTTTATTGTTGGCAAATTTTTCCTTTTAATCTATTTACTTATTCTAGTGTTTATTCGAATTTTTGTATTTTATTTATAAGATATTGTTTTTCCTTTATCGATTGATATTTTTCCATATTTCTATTAACAAGTTCTTCCTTAATTGATGGTATTTCTTCTCCATATTGCCCAATTTCTCCATTACTTGTTATCTCCTTCCTTGTAATTTGAATTTCTGATTTAATTTTTTTTCTGATACCTCCAACCATTTTAAATAACTTCTCATCGATTGAATTTTTATCTACTGATTATTTTAATGACTAAAACAACTTTAAGTTTAGATATTTATGAAATAAATAATTTTGGAAACAAAAACTTAATCTCCTAATAAAATATTAACACAATTTGTATCTTCAAATTATTTGCAATTTTTTTGGATGCGTTTAGTATTATTCAAAGAAAACTAATATTTTATGCATTCACACCGCCTGTCGGATATGCAATTTGAACACATTTGTACGATAAGTTGCCTACGTGAAAGAAGCTTTTATGTTACCGCCGCGGGAAGAATCTCTGCATGACCGGCGTAAGGGCTGCGCGACTGTAATTTCCACCGTGAGGGGGCAACAAGTCCTGAGAAAACAGGATTATTATCTCAGCTGTAAAATGGTGGTCTGTCATGGTCGCACGTATTTAGGGCGGGGAGTTTTCGTTACGGTAGCGATCTAATTAGACCCAATTAATAACCGAATTAAAATGAACTCGGCCCAATTAAGGGATTTCTGACACGTCTCCGTAAAATTTGTGCACTGTTTTCGTCTGTGTTTGTGTTCCGTGCGCATATGTGGATCTTGTGTGTAAGTGACATCAGTAGTCAAAGGTAAACAATACTTTTTTTTGTCTTTGTTTCGCTCGTGATTGTCGAATTGTCCGTGGGTTGTGAGTGACGGTCCGCGCCGTGGTTTCTCCGGTCCGAAATGGGTCTTTTGCAACGTGTCATTGTCCCATAACACTAATTTTCGCTGTATCCAGTGAGGGATTTTAGTCTGGGGGGGTAAATCGATGAACGGGGGTGTATATCTCACACCAAAGGCGCAGGTTCCAATCTTGAACACGTTGGATACAACAAGGCAACATATCTCGTCCTTGTGTTCCTTTTTAGCGCTCCACTTTTAGTTATTTTAGAACGTCCACATCGCATCATAACTTAAGTTCCAGAACAATGCCCTGAGAACCTGAGAACTTTCGCAGGCCCTTCTTTCCACGTCCAAACACTATTAATCGCCCATTATAGTAAGAAATGACGTGAACATGCGCGTTGCCATCCAAAAAGCCGCGAAAAAAACCGAGAAAGGCGTGAAAATGAAATCGGTCAAAAAGAAGAAAGTCCTAACTCCCAAACAAATCGAGGACTCCATTTCCGAAACGATTTCCTTCGTCATTAAGGGAAAACTGACTCCCATCAAGCCCAAATTCGTCGCCAAGAAGACCACCACGACCCCCAAAAAGGATCGGAATGCCTTGAGTAAGCAGAGGATGCTGAAAAAGGTCCCAAAGAAGGAGGAAACAGCTCGCAAACTGGAGAAGGGAGGCACAAAAAGGAAAATGACAAAAACTGAAACGAAAAAGAGAGTCAGAAAAGAGGCCGAGGTGGAACTTGGAAAGTCAGCCTTGTTGCACCAAGCCGCCGTTAAGGCGGTGGCCGACAAGAAATCCGCCAAGCAAATTAAGAAGGTGAAAGTGGAGGAGAAGAAGGTAAAGGCCGAGCCCAAACGGCGCAAATCTCCAGTGAAACCGGAAACACCCGAAAAGGAAAAACCGGTCGAAAAGAAACCCAAGAAGGAAATCAAGAGTTTAACTGAGGTGCAATCAAAACCCGAAGGTAGTAAAACTAAGTGCCCTTCGGGTAAACCGAAACCAAAGAAGGTCGAACCTAAAAAGTCCATTAAAACAGTCGTCGTGACTAAAAAAGCGAAACCCCGTACCAAGGGATTGAAGTCAAAATCTAAAATTAATAGTCCGAAAAGAACGACTAAAAAGAGAAAAGCTGATGAATTGAATGTAAGCACAGACGACACGTCTGCAATGTCCGACGAGATCACGCTGGATCTGTTGCGGCAGCAACATCGAAGCGAAGGTAAAGTCAAGTCTGAACCAGTTTCAAAGAAGCCGGAAGAGGCGCCAAAACCTTCCAAAAAAGTTTCCGTGAAATTGGAACAAGATTCCAAACCGGCGAAGCAAAAGCCGGGGCGGAAGGCGCAAAAAAAGAAAGTCCCCGTCGAAAAGCCTAAAATAGTTCTCATCAAAAAACGCGTTTTGACCACCGGAAAGGATAAGGTCAAGCGGAAAGAGGACCAGAGAGCTCGCAAGTCGAAACTGTTCGGATTTTGGAATGGCCCCAAGAGGCACCGGGTGGCTTCCTTGAACGCCCTCGCGAAAGTCCATTGTCTTTACGAAAACGAATCGAGGAGCAACCTTCTCGATTGCGAAACGGTTAAAACGGAAGTGGACAAACCGAAGGAGGAAGAGGTTTCCACTATGAAGTTGCGGTCCGGGCCCGGACGGCAAGGCGTGGGGAAACATTGGGACCAACACGACACGTCTTCCTCGAGCGACGAGAGCGACTCTGCGGAAAGTATCGAAGTCGTCAAGCCCAAACCGGAGAAGAAACCGGAAGTTAAGAAACGCCGCAATCGGTCCGAGTTGATGATGGATCTGAAAGATATGGTTGTGCGCAAGCGCATGGCCAGTTTGAACGCGTCTGCGATACTGGCGGCCAGTTATTCAGTGGAGAAAAGGACGTCGAAGAGTCCGAAAAGTGAGGATAGTGACAGTGAAGAATCGGGGGAGTGTTCCTCCGCGGATTACGGCAGTAAAAAATCGACTTCTGATGAAGATGTCAAAAAGGGAGATGGAAAGTTGGTTGAGGTCCGCACGAATCCTAGTAAAAAGGTGTCGGTGATTTTAAACCAAGACACTGATGTGACCATAACTGGAGTGTACGTCAATAGCACCACCAGGTCTACACATCACGAGGGTTATTGCAGCATCGCTGGGATGCAGTACAGAATTTCAGCCACGAGTCACACGCAAACCGCAGCTACTGCAGTGGCCTCTGAAACTTTAATTCAGTCTGCCAGCAACAGCGGCCAAGAACACGTAAGATTTTTATTAGAATTAATGGCAGTCTAATGAAATTTGCTCCAATAGGCCGAAAGTGGAGAAAAACCTGCGCCTTCCAATTCTTATACTCCTCTGACTGCATTGTCGAGCATGCAGCCGCCTGGTTCTTCCGTTGCCAATCCTCCACACGTGGTTCCACCTCAACACGTTATCGCGATGGGTCATCATCCACATCCGTCTCCTTTGTCTCCTCTGGGTCGAAGACCCGGTTGTGCGAGCGCCTTCAGCGCGCCACCTCCTGGACCTTACGGGCCTCCTCCGGCGCACCATCACCATCCGCACCCCGCAGAACAAGGATACATTCACGGTAAGCCGTTATGGTTATTTTATTCAAATTGACATTGTACTCTAATCTATCCGTTTTTCACAATAAATATAATGTTGTATTACTTGCTCTTACAAGACTTTTAAAGTCGCCATAAAAATGTTATGTGTCATCAACATTGTGCGTCGTTCTGCAGGCTTAAAGGGCAAATTTATCAAAAGCTTTATCGTGTAATTCAGATTACTGAATTGCATTTCATAAATTTACATAAAACATCAATTGTATTAAAGAAAATAATAATAATAATAATATTCGGAAAGCATCATTTTTTTTTAGATTAGTAAATTTTGTTTCAGAAAATATCAATTAGTTCAGAAAGCATTCATTTTTATTCAGAAAGCATCAATTGTTATGCAGAAAGCATCAATTGTTATTGAAATTAGTAAATTGTATTTCAGAAAACATTAACTGAAATTTAGAAGGCAATTGTTATTCAGAAAGTATCGCTTGTTATTGGAATTAGTAAATTGTATTTCAGAAATCATCAATTGTAGTTCAGAAAGTAGAATTGAAATTTAGAAGGCAATTGTTATTCAGAGAGCATCGATTGTTATTGAAATTAGTAAATTGTATTTCAAAAAACATTAATTGAAATTTAGAAAGCAATTGTTATTCAGAAAGCATCGATTGTTATTGAAATTAGTAAACATTATTTCAGAAAACATTAATTGTAGTTCAGAAAGTATTCATTGTTATTCAGAAAGCATCAATTGTTATTGAAATCTGTAAATTGAATTTCAGTAAACATAATTGTAGTTCAGAAAACCTTTATTGAAATTTAGAAGGCAATTTTTATTCAGAAAACATCGATTTTTATTGAAATTAGTAAATAGTATTTCAGAAAACATCAATTGTAGTTCAGAAAGCATTCATTGTTATTCAAAAGGCATCAATTGCTATTAAAATCAGTAAATTGAATTTCAGAAAACATCAATTGGCATTCAGAAAGCATCTATTGTTATTCAGAAAGTATCAATTGTTATTGAAATTAGTAAATTGTATTTCAGAAAACTCAGAAGGCATTTGGTATGCAGAAATTTTTAACCGTTGTTGAATCAGTAAATTGTATTTCAGAAAACATCGATTACAATTCAGAAGGCATCATTGTTATTCAGAAAGCATCAATTATTGTTCAGATTAACAATTGATGCTTTCCGAATTATAATTGACGATTTCTAAAATATAATTGAAACTTTCTGAAATCCTTTTTGAAATACAATTGGAAAAGGTGTAGAAACACAATTCATAAAACAAAATTCAATTAAATGTACCAAAACTTGACACTTTCAGCAACTGTTAACTAAATTACATTTATTTCACAAACCTTCTAACATAATATTTTGGGAAACTTCAAAACATGTTTCCATAAAGTCTGGAAATACATTTATCTAAGGAAAACTAGTTTCGCATCCGATACAGTAAAAACATCTTGTTTCGATATGGATTTATGACGTTCATTATGAAGATGGCGAGACGCAATTAAGAACGTTTATTTACTGAATGTGTCATTTAATTGATTCGTGGCTAATGGAGGTTTTATTGGAGGAAAACAGTCTCTTGAAGTCAGCCAAGATTTATGTAAGATCTACTGAATAAAAGATCTTGTCATTGGGATTTGCGAAATTGATTGCCTCAAAAAGCCACTTACTCTCCTAACTTTTTTACATCTAATCTGTCTTATAAAACAGCAGCTCTTTGCTTGTAATTTCTAAGGGATGATTTTTTCAAAACCGAACCGAGTTTGCTAAATTGTTAATTCTGACTTGCTCCGGGCGCTGAATGCCTGAATGCGTTTCATATTTTGAAAAAGCAGATGTTATTTGGGGCAGAAGTAATTCGCTACAGCAGCATCGGTGAGGTCAAAAGTAATTCCGAACAGTGGTGTCTTATTGATGGGGTTCATTTTTCTTTCTTGTTTAGTGCGTTCTCGGATCGAACCCTCTTCAAACATTTCAAAATTCGCTTTTATCTTTGCGTTCAGTTTATTTTCTTAACTTTTTTGTGCTGTTTGTAAATAGGTCAATTAATACGAAAACGATCAAAATGACCCAACGTTAGAATGCAGCGAGCTGTGAAACTGTAATGTTGGTAGTTTTTTCTCGAAACTGCTGATTTTGACAAAACCATCCAGAGAAAATGTTTTTATTAGAAAAAAAACCTAAATCTTTCCTTTTCACAAAGGAAACGATTTACTGGCAAATCTATTGTGAATGCAGTTTGATTCACAGAGGCACAATAAGTACGGAGTTAATATTCGATAGAATTCATAATTGGTAGTAAGTTTCTACTCAACTTTCATGAATTTGTTGCATAACAACCAACGAATTTAATGCCGCAGTACCAAACAACTTTTGAAATTTCGGACTCCATAACATACTTTCCTTGATTAACGGCAGTATTTCGGTCTTCTTTCATGAACTACTTTAATGCAATCCACCATTTGGTTGCAGTGAAAAATGCATTTTGTTTTTTCAGTCTTAATTGAAAAACTAAATTGACCAAAACTGAAAAATTCGCACCAATCTATTGATTCAGCAGAAAGTTCATGAGAATTTTAATTACTTCCCGGTAAACAACTGTGCCAATGTTAGAGTTTCATTGAACACAGACTTTTTTCAAACGACCTCAATTTTTTAAGTTATGAACGGCCGATTTTTTTCGATGTTCGGAATGAGTCTGTTACAATTCCATTAATTGCAAATCAATAATTCATTGTAAACCATTTCGAAGTGGTCTCATTCCATCAAGAAATAATTGTTGGTAGTCGTGCTATCTCTTCCAATTTAAAATCATAAAACGAGACCTATTTTATTATTGTTGTTGCAGTTGAAAAGTTCTCTTCGTGGGTTTAAAAGAAACTGTGTGATTCTATTAGCCGCACGCGGCTGCAATTCAGATATCTCAATTAACTCATTCACTTTATGATAGTAAGAATTTAAGTTAATTACGAAGAGTAAACACTAAACGGGGCAGTGATGTGTGTTTTACGGAGGGCCAAACACCTACTCAAAATAAGTGTTTGTTTACTTTTTTTTGTCACACTGTACGCATGTGGAATGTTTCTGTTAGTTTTGAGTTACAGGTTTGATAAAAGATAAGCAAAAGTGCTACTTCTTATCTCAACAACATAAACAGGCCAGAAAAGATTACTTTTCCGTCCTAGGTAGTAAAAGTGAACTTTAATTTGAAATCATTGTTAGAAATATGTAATGAAATACAGTAAAACTCCTGTAAAGCGACCACTTTAGAGAACTTTTCTTAAATTAGTATAAAATAAACACCATATTAATTGTAAAACGTTTTATTATCAATTATGAAGACACGCGAAGGCTCCTATATTTTCATAAAAATACAAAGCGTCAATTTAGGCGCACACAAGCCAAATTAATAATATTAAATAATAGAATGTTTAAAAATTAATGCAAATTAAAAAAAATCACGATATTAAAAATAGCCAAGACCAAGAAATAAAGATATACATACTTAAGGCTTACTACCAAAATATTGTTCTAAAACAGTTTGCTTACAATTTTTAAATTTTTTAATTAGAGACAATTTCTTTTTCGCATTTTTTAAAATCTCCTGAATTTGGATTTTACCACATTTGTATTTAGAAGCTAGCTTTCGTTGCGTTAAACCTCTTTCGCTGTCTTTAATAACATTTATGCGAGCTTCCAAATTTAAAATCTCGTGATGGTAACCCCGTTTAACCATCATTTCTAAGTTATTTCAGAAGCACAGTGACAACGATTTCTCAACGATTGGCATACAACTGATGCGAATTTCTTGCCTTCATAGTAGTACCATTTTAAATATCCACCCGAGCCCACAAATTTCGCATAAAAAAGTTGGAACCGAAGTTGAAGAACTGATTTATAACCGTAACAAATTTATTACCGAAAGATAGGGCATGTGTTAAGCACTTGACGGAGAAAAATTCTTAATAAATTCTACATTTTAAAATTTACAAACTCGATCTCATAGTAAGAACTCATAAATCAACAAAGACAAAAATTAAAAGGTTTTTCACAAAGTGAGAAGTTGTCGCTTTAACCGTAAATTGCCGGTCACGATCGCGTTAGGGGAGGGTCGTTTTAAAGGAGTAACAATGTATTACTGATACTGTATAAAATTTTCGTTCCTAGAAATTATGGTCGGTTGGAGGAGTTTTACTGTAACTAGAAGTTGTGACCTTGTTGGAAATTGTTATGCGCCATTACCATGGCAACCGATTTGCACCGTCGCAACTCTGACTTGAAATTAGGCCTTCGGTGCATTGGGGGATTTTAATTGACAAAATAGCATACGTACGTGAAATTTATGCCCTCTCATGCATTTCCTTTTAGTTTCACATACTTTTGTGAATAAAATGAAATCGCAGGATCAAAAATTTGCGATTGAGTTCGCATTGAAACGTGTTTTTGACGAACGAGGGTTCAGTTTAATCCAGTTTTTGACTGTTGTTTCTGTCACTAAAGGGGGGTTGTGCCTTTTATCACTTTGCAACAGGTTTTTGTGCACATATTTCAAACATTCAATGTCATAAATCTGTTGAAATGCAATACTAAATTTTTTAACCAAATAAGGCCCAGTTTTTTCGTGAGAGCCCGATCCCACACATAAAGTCTACCCAAACAGCCACACTTTATTTATCTCTGTTTGTGAAACTTTCACAGTGACCCGGTTACAACCCGTCGACTACAAAATAAAAAGGATCCGTTGTGAATATACATACGCTTTTGTAAAGCGAAACAATACTAGTTGCGGAATTACTCAACGAATCTATAAATCCCATAAATCAATACCACATGAGAGTAACCGCCGGTCGTGAATTCGCACCTAATAAATACCAGACTCGCCGATGAAAAATACATCTGAACAAAAACACACGATTTTCTTTGTGAAAACGGTCTGACCCAGTTTAATAAATAAAATCCACTGTCAACTCGTATACACTTAAAACTTTATTATCTCCTTTAACGAATACCGTGTCGTAATTAAATTTCTAATACGGTGAAGTTTTATCCCCGGCAAAACGCATTAACTCAATAAGACACTTTTAGTCGCAACTTCTTTCCCCCGCGTTCACAGTTCATGACTAACAAAAATTTATGTCTCGGATGTAAGACAACCCAATGAAATACAGGGACGAGTCTGTAAAAAAATGAAACCGCAGGCAGATCAGATTTACCGTTCTAATTTCGCTCGAAACAAATCGCACGCAGAAAAAATCGACGCAGAGAGCAAAGAAGCATTAATTGAACGGTTCTTTGCTGAAAAAATGTGGCTAAAACAACAAATAAATTTTTCTAAAAAAAATATATTATGATAAAACTAGTTTAGTTTGAGCTCAGGTTTCATTCAGAATGTTCGGCATGCCCTTGGGTCTTTCTTAAAAAAATCAGAAAATCTCGAAATTATTTGCTCTACTTTATGACGCTATTCTGACTTTATTTTTTTAAATTTAAAGACAGGAGTTGATAGGTGAGGTTCTTCAACATGCCCATAATACGTTGCTAAAATTTGAAATTTTTTGGTTCGCTATAACTGCCGTAATTTCTTGTCAAAGTTTTCTTGTAAAAGCGAATTGTAACCGAGAAATCAGTGTGATATGTAACTCTATCCTTGCATACGTGACTCTGTCTTGCGAATCGACCGTGTTGTTATCGAATATTTATTTTTTCCTTATCGTTTTCAAAGAATTTGAATGTTCAACAAAAGTGTTACACTGGTCCAAATTTGTGCATTGTTCAGTCATAATCGGAAGAGTCTGCTTTTAATATTAAAGTCACATTTTTAAAACCAATAAATTTGTTTTGAAATTGTATAAACCAAAAATATTTATTTAAAACGTGGTTGCGTTTTACGTTTATAGGCAAGATTTATTTTGTCTAGTATTTGTTGACCTACGACCCTACGAGGTTGAGGAACATAAGTGTTCATATCGTTCAAATTTACGCTGTTTCAAAATAACGAATTCAAAATAAAATGGTAAAAATGAATATTTTTTTACTCCGTTCAGTTGGTTATACTGGTGATTCCCTGATTTGTATGCACTATAAAACTTCCTACATATTCACGTAAATTACTGCAGTAAATTTGTGCCAGTAGAAAAGTGTACATCATTGTGTTTTTACTAATCAGAATTCTTTAAAATTCATATTTACTGGTTAGAGATAAACAATTATTTTTTATAGAATTTTTACAATTTAATTAGAATTTTAGGATTTTATCAAGCAAAAACAATTTGAAAAAAAGTAATGAAAAGAAAAGTTATTTCTTTCGAAACAAAAATTAACAATTTACATCGTCTATGTAATGGAAAAGAAGTAACATTTTTATTTTTTTATTTTTTAGTGTATTTTTAAAAAGTTTAATTCTTTTTACTGTTAATTTTCGCAATAAAATTTTAAACCATAGCATTTTTTAATAGAGCATGAAGAGACCTTTCAAATGAGATATCACAATCCCCTAATTCCTATTTAAAAATTTGGGGGTTGAAACTGTCACTCGAAGGGGGTTGAGGTTAGGGTTGAAATTTTTACTTTGCAGGATATCATGTCATAAACGGGATTTTTTATAAATATACACTGTATATTTGTTATTGAATGAACTGTTATTTTAATTTTTCAAAATATCTTATTAAACCAAATTACGTTAAATAAATGACTGAATTATGCACATTTTAAATTGTTTTCGATTTACACGGTTTTGCCTATAAAAATCTAAAATTCCGTTTTACACGGTTTTCTGAGGAACCAATCTTCCGTGTAAATCGGGGGATAGGTGTATTGTTTTTTTTTTTAAATAGCAACTTTTATTTTTTTGTCATGATTTTGATAGGTTAGGTCAAAAGTGAGACTATAAAAATTGTAACCCCTTGCAATAATTATGCTGATAATCATTTTCTCTTGATATTATTCACCACAGTATTTTTTTGATTCCTGCAACAAGATTGTTAATTATTTCTAATCTTTTGATGGATAAATAGACAATTTGTAGAAATTAAGAATTGTCGAAATAATTGTTTTTATTAAAATATTTTGTGAAGGAATTAATATGTTTTGATTAAGTAAATAAATTATTGTATCCACTCTGTGTTCGTTTATATTATTGCAGTTGCTAATCAGTAAACATAAACCATTAAACTAAGCTTTAGATAGTTATAGTTGGCCACTACAAATGTAGTACCCCTCGTAGCTAAATCAATATGAGTAACAAATCGGTTACCTATTCAACTTTATTTCGCATAAAAATTACCATACGCGGAGTAAAATATAGACAAACTAAAACTAAAATTAAAAATCGGGCCAGCTCCAAAATGTAAGAATCCCCTTAATCGAATTTGAACGCAAAACGAGCTTTTAGGTTGACAATATTTCAGCGGGCTGAAAATGTAATTGTCTGCGAACTTCATACGCGACGTTACCAGCGCAAAAGTTAGCAGTTGAGATAATTGGAAAGTCTATAGTAATTAACTAACTACACGGTGTCCTGTCAAGTTGAAAATAAAACAGCGAAAACATTCTCCGAATTCAAAATAAATTTCTTGTTTGCAACATACGTTTCGCCCCCCGAGGAATAAAAAATTCCCGACTCCTGTAATATTCATGCGCCAATCTTTCAATCGTCAACTGGAAAACGCTCGAGTTTTCCTTTTCGGCGAATGGAGTAACTGTATGCATTGCATTCTTATCGCGCGCACGTGACTGAAATTTCGCGTGGGATAAATTCCGAGCTTTGAATAGGAAAGGAAATGAGATTAATTTTCGTAAAAATATTGAATGAGCTTGCGTTTCGAGGAAGCGTTATTTTGTGTCATCATTACACAAACTAAAGGCCAGCAGACTTTCCACCCCTGGTAATAAAGCAATCATGGAAATTAATATTGCGGTGATAAATGTGTTTTGGCTCGGTCGAATTATATGGGTAGGTGTATCGCGTGTACGTTTGGCTTGTTGTGGATATAATTTAACGTTACTGTTTATTTTTAATGAACGTTTCCTTCTGGTCACAACATCTTTCCCCACTGTTCGACAATTTAAAATTTCATGTCTGTTTGTTTTTACTAATTTCATAGTTCAAAGTCCACTAAAATCATTCCACCTATTATCGAAATTAGTTTGTTAATAATTTTGTTAAAATTTGCACACCGAGTCCGTTTTAAATTGACTGACAGTGTACGTTAATCCATAAAACAACTTTTTATGGGTTTTGTGAATTATGGATGGTAATTTTATTATTGTGTGTTTAGGCAAGGAAAAGAAATGTAATTGCTACAAATGTAGAGATAAATTGCTGAAAGTTGCCAGTTTGTAATTTTAAGGTGACCAAACGTACTCCTTTAGGGAGTTTTGTACTCCTTCTTTGTGAACCGTACTCCTTTTAAAACGAGTACTCCAAAAGTACTCCTTTGTACTTCTAAAAATATAAAAACTTGGCATTTAACTTTAACCTTTAACCTTTAAAAAGAGAGTTTCTATTTATTGTAGAAAACAAAGGAAATGATGATTCTATGGTTAAATGTACAATCTGCAAAGGAGAATTTTCTATTGCGATTGGTGGACGAAGTGCAATAATAAAGCACATTGATACTAATAAACATAAAACATCTCTTGATGCAGCGGCTTCAACGTCTAAACTAAATACATTTTTTAAAACTGATAGTTTTGAACCAAATGAAGATTGAAATAAAAAGTATTTCAAAGAAAAATAATCACTTCTATTCTTGGTTGATGAAGTTTTCCATTTTCTTGTTTTCAAATGATTATAACAAGGGTTGACTCTTAAGAATCGATTTGCCTAGGTGAAATCGCGCAACTTTTAAGATTCAACCCTTGTTGTAATCATTTGAAAACAAGAAAATGGAAAAAAATTTTACCTGAGCACACTTTAACAAAATGTGCACTGCAATTTGCATGGTTTTACCTAGGAAAACCGACTTTTATGATTATGATTACAACAAGGGTTGACTCTTAAGAGTCGGTTTGCCTAGGTGAAAGCATGCAACTTGCAGTGTGTTTGTTTTAACGTGTTTATACATATAATTTTTGAACTAATGAATTTTGAAATTATTTCAAAAACATATAGTTGAATGGAGAAGACTCAGTGTTTTTATTCAAACCAAATCACCATATCCAATGAAAATTCATTTGCACTCCTTTTGTATAAAAAATAGTTGGTCACTTTAGTAATTTGTTAAATATTTAATGCAAGTGGAACAAAAATACGTTGATGTGACATGGGTTACGTATTGCTGAAGCTTGCTAAAGTTGATAAAGTTTACACAATGTAGTTCTATGGGTGTAACAAACTTGTAGTCACATTTAGTTTCTGCTAGAATAATACTGAAGACCGTCGCGTTCATGATTTGTTTCTAAATGAAACAAATAAACAGCGCAAGTATTTTTATTTCGGTAGATAGGGTAGATACACCACTTTTAGCCACTTGAAAATTGTGTCTCTACCCTTTCTAGTATATTTGAAAATCGAGTGCCGAGAGGTTTTTAAACAAACAAACATTAACGGTTAACGACTTATTGGAACTACCACATATTGGGAATGCGCACTCTTACGGCCTGCGCACTCTTAGGTACCGCCACTCTAATGTTTTTTCACATGCAGTGCTTTTTAATCAATTAAATAAACGACTACATGTAATGGCGATTTGCTTGTCATTAATGCGATTTAATTTAATTTAATAATGTAATGTAGCAAAGTAGAAAAGTCGAAACGTTTTTTTGCGCTGAACAAAAAAATTAAATCTCCGAGGAAACCAAACCGAAAATATTATGTAACTTAAAGGAGACGGGCGACTTTAATTATTCAAGGAAAAGTTCTACTTTAAAGTTACGCAAGATTTCCGTTAAATAATTCCTAGACTTATTAATCGGTTTTTAATATTTGAAACAGACTAATCTCTTCGATTCCTGTCCTGTCTGTAGTTTTTTTTTTAATCGCTATTTTGGTAAACCGCAGTCCTAGCGAATGAGTTCCTTCAGCTTCGAGAATTTTGCATTCAGGGCGGAAATCGCAAGATTATCTCAAACCACTTGAGAGAGTTCGGGAAATGAAGAATGCTGTCTTTTCGCATGTATTGAATTTATTTCATCATGAATAGTCTGTCGAGTGCATCTGTATCGATCTCCTAATATTCGAAACGGTATTAAAAGCACAAAAATAGTCGCCGCCACTTGCGTCACTTGTAAGAATTTTCTTGGAAATAGAAATTGTTGCCGAAGGCAATTTTGGGTTTCATGTGTATTTATTTTCGTGTTCAATCTCAAATCGAACACACTTTACTCGACGCCAGTGTTCTTTTCCCTGCGGATCTAGTTTCGTATTCAAAATTCGGTGTTGTTTGCGAAAATGAGTTCTTTTCCAAACTTATATTGTTTATCGGTTTTTAATTAAAACGCACTGAACTGAATACGATCAATCGGTTGAATTTTCACAGGCGACGCTGACATGTTCGAAGGTTTTGTCATGTCGATAAAAAGATGGAATTAATTCCGTCCGATTATTTGAAAAATCTCATAAATGGGGTTGATTTAAAAATAAAATCCGCTGGCTATAAATATAAAATGGTTTTTGTACGAAAACAAGACTGCAAGCAACTGACATAATAGAAACTTATTGGAAATAACGAAAATTGATTGAAAATGAGCAGTCAGCAACTAATATCGATCCACCAATCCAATGCTTGTTCAGCAAACAGATCATTTTAGTTGGTCCAACTGTGGTTGATGATCAACATGAACAACTTTCAAAAATAAAAATTAATCCCTTTCATTCCATTCAACATATTTTTGAGTTGAGCTAACTAAATTTCATTTGTTAGGAGCTTTAGCGCCTTATCTAGCTCGTATTCATGTTTCTCAAGAATTGTCAGCTTGATGGACTTACAAACGGACACAACGATAACGATTTGCAACGCAAATCGATTAAGCGACCGTTTTTACCGTGATCGGTTTGTTTTATTCATATGCACATAAGTTATTGTGTCGATGACAGTTATACAACCCTCGTGGACCAATATAAACGAAGTGATATTACACCTTTTGTAATTGTATTTTTAAAACCACCGGAAAGTGTCAGATTGTAATTGATATCAGTAAATTGCTTATCAGAAAGTCAACTGTATTTCAGAAAACGTAAAGTGTAATTCAGAAAACATCAATTGTGTCTCAGAAAACGTCAATTGTAATTCAGATTAATCAATTGTTGTTCAGAAAGTATAAATTGTAGTTCAGAAAGTATAAATTGTAGTTCAAAAGAGTAAATTGTAAATTATAAAGCGTTTATTGTATTTCAAATTAGTCATTTGTAGTTCACGAAGCGTTAATTATAATTCAGAAAATATCAATTGCGTTTTAGAACACGTCAATTGTAATTCAGATTAATCAATTATTCAGAAAATAAAAATTGTAGTTCAGAAAGTATAAGTTGTGGTTCAAAATAGTAAATTGTAAATTATAAAGCCTTAATTGTATTTCAGGAAGCGTTAATTATAATTCAGAAAACATCAATTGTGTTTCAGAAAACGTCAATTGTAATTAAGATTAATCAATTGTTGTTCAGAAAGTATAAATTGTAGTTCAGAAAATATAAATTGTAGTTCAAAAGAGTAAATTGTAAATTATAAAGCGTTTATTGTATTTCAGATTAGTCATTTATAGTTCAGAAAGCGTTAATTATAATTCAGAAAACATCAATTGTGTTTTAGAATACGTCAATTGTAATTCAGATTAATCAATTGTTCAGAAAATATAAATTGTAGTTCAGAAAGTATAAATTGTGGTTCAAAATAGTAAATTGTAAATTATAAAGCCTTAATTGTATTTCAGATTAGTCAATTGTAGTTCAGGAAACGTTAATTGTATTTCAGAAAGTATCAATTGTAGAGTAGAATTGTAAATTCTGTATCAGAAAACGTCAATTGTAATTGGGAAAGTAAATGCTCCGTTCTTCCAACTTTTTATACAATTCTGCTATTACAATGACATTGTCTGATGTACAAAGGAATTAATATTTCCTGAAATACAATACAAATACAAATCGATTAAAAACGAATATTTCAGAACGACACTGAAAACTTCCACGATTTGGCTAAAACCATTCTCCTTGTCCTCGAGCATTCTTCACTTGACAGCTACTCTTCTTGTTGTATGGTTTTATTACCGTTTCAAGGGGTGACGCATCGAACAGCCGTAACCCCTTTTAATGGCAGGATCAAGTAAAAAGAATTTTAAATTCGCGCTAATCATAATCATCTAAACCAACGTCGTTTGCAGATGACAAATCAGATTACTTGAATAAATAAATAAAAGTTAAAGTGAAAAGTTTCATTGATCTTCGGCGAAGCTCTCCGTCATAAGTCGGCATCAAATAATAATACTTCGCGAAGTTTGAGACAGTGGAGCGGCCAAGCACTTTGTGATTGAAAAACAGAACTTTTCCGTAAGGTCACAAACGTCGATCTTCGCTTAAAAGAATAAGTGTTGATACTGTTTTCATTATTTTATTTAAAATCAGAACAATTTTCGTTGCAACTATCTGAATTTGTTTGAGATTTATGCGGGGCGCCCGTTTAATATTTCTCATTAAAACCCCATAAACCCCAATGTGTAAACACGATATAATGCCGGCAATAAAACCACCCCATTGGTGGACGACCCGATCATCCCGTAACTACGTAGTTGGTTAGTCATGCGCAATGTTCCGACCCAATTTAAGATCAAACTTTCTCGTTCCCGTCGCACACAACGGTAAAGACCATTTACAAGACGAGCCGTATCCGTTCGTGCGGCCCCGAACTGTTTTCTTTGTTCGATTCACCGGAGTGTTCTGGAGTTTCGGCCGCGTTTGCTGCATTCAGTAGAGATTTAACTCGTATATAAATGTGCGTGTTTAGTAACATGTGCGTTTAAGAGCTTGGATAATGCGATTAACTCGCACACACATACTTACCGTACGCACGATGCTCGCCATAAATTGAATTTAATTAATTAAACTCGACTCCACGTTTCGATCTCTTTTTGAATTTTTTTGACAAATTTTGACTGACCATTTGTGATTTTTAAGTGCTAGTTCCGCAAGGCTTAAGGATTATACTCGTTACTAGGATTACTTGCACTTACGATGCTTGTCGCCTCACAGAAAGCAGGTAGGAAACACTTTCCGGATTTTTTGATGTAATGTTTCAAACGTACGAAATTTCCTACATTAACAATCGACGTTTTTTGTTCGAGTACACTAAAAGGTGCTTGTGCTAAAATCTCGTTTGAAACCGGTTTTAAGTTTCAGTGAATACACTGTTTACTGTCATAATAATCCAGACGAATTATTATCATTACACTTTATTTACGATTTCTCAAGAGATTGCCGTTTGTACAGGGTGAGTTAAGTTTTACCGCCCGTGGCAAAATAGGTCTTTAAAATAATTTGTCAATTCTCATAAATTGCATGAGTAATATTATATTATTAAGGTACATAAAAACCAAGAAAAATTTTTTTTTTAATCAGGTAAAATTTTGGCTTTCTTTCAATTACTAATTGCTCAATTTATTTGTTTTTGTTATGTACGAGCAGTAAAATATTTTCAGACAATTTAGTGTAATTTAAATAATTTTACTAATTTGGGTTCATTAAATAAAGCCATTTCCGTATTAGAGGGTATTTTTTTAAATGATTTACGACATAAGCTGACCAATTCACCTAACAATGGTATTGGTTTAGGGTACTTGGCTGATTATTTATGACAGTGATAAAGTTAAATTAAAAAGTGCAACGTTACATTTTACAGGACCGAAATAAGGGTCTTCGCTATTTCTTTAAAAGTTCACAACATCGTAACTAACAGCTACACGGTAATTATAATCATAATAAAAAATAATTTTTGCAATATTAGATTTTAAACTTGATAAGAAAATCGCTTACCAGCTTCTAATTTTCGTTAGTATATCTGTCTACAATTTTGTGTTTCAATTTTGCCGTTTGCAAAGTCAATATACCTATCGGTTATTGAACCTTCCCATAAAATAAATTGCTTAATTCACCCAAAGTTTAAAAACCCTGGTCAGAACCCTAGGTCACTTTGTGAATAAAGAAGCATTCACTTTCGCAACAAATCTTCCAACACTTAAACATCGTTGGTAAAAAGTGAAAATTAAAACTTTGTTTTGTGGAATAGTGAACATTTGTGTTTAGTTCAGGTATAATCATGTCATTTCAATACTCAGTCGAGGAGAAGCTTGAAATGCTTTTAATTTATGGGTAATGGTGCATCACTTTGAGCATCTTTTATAAAATAAACTTAATATTTACATATTAAAAACTTATTTTATTTTTCTCACAAATTCCAGAATACGGGTCTGGCAACAACTAAAACGCCGTTCCCTTCAGTTTTATGGGTCGATCATCAGGTATTGTTACGTGGCAGACCGTATTATCCATTGTTGGAAAGTCGTAAATAAAAGTATTTTTGTGCTTTATGTTAAATTTGATTTAACTCAAAAGGTAATAATTTTTTAACGAATCAAATTCCAATTAACAATGCCACGAATAATTTGACAAATTTTGAAATAAAAAACCAAACATGGAAATTTTACCCGAAACTCTTTGTTTTACTTTTTTGGCTTCAAATAATGATTTGGAAAACTTGTATCACTAATCGAAAGTGTAAACTTCAACTGATGTAACATATAAATTGCATACTTTCCCCTCAATCTTTAATAGGTATTATGGCCGGGGCGGTAAAACTTAACTCACCCTGTACATTCGCCTCATTTTATCGATTGGTAAGAGACTCGTCCGCTCATTCACTTATTAACCGGGAATTCTCCCGTTTTACCTTTTGTTTTACATCTTCTAAATGTTGCTTCGGCAAACACAAGTATTTTCGTGCAGTGAAAAAATTGATCACTAAAATCCTTGCATTTTTCAGTTAATCGGTTTGTGGCAAACTTGATAATAACTTGCGTTGAGACTTTCACAAAATGCTAAAGAAAATTGTGTGGCGAGAATGAATGTCAAATTAAACATTTCAGGGGTTGCAGAGTTTAGGGGAAGCACATCAACATGCCACATTGTCGGAAAGATAACTTTTAAGGCTGCGGTTACACCAAATCAGTCAAGTCACGTCACATCAAAATACATAAACGTACATCACTCAAGTAAATGACAATTTTCACACCGCTTCTCTTTCGCCTTGATGGATACGGTCAAATCTAAGCATGCGACTTTGTCATCAATCTGTCTGAAAGGGTTGTTTTATGATGATCCTTATTATATTACGTTTTCTGTCGTCGGATTTCAATATAAAGCGCCCCCGTCTTAATTTGTTTATTAATAATCGTTTTTAATTAGTTAAAAGCTTAAAAGAGAATCGCAATTGAATATTTGATTTCGTTTATGGGATGAGGTCGTTTTTAATGTAAACCTTCGTGTTAATGTAGGTCCTTCGTCCTTGGCCCCATTAAAAGCTGCCTTTCTTCGACGAATCTCGCCTGGAGTTTATGTTACTGGTGTTTTAGCATTCGCAATGCAATGATTCCGTTTCTTTGAAGTCTTATTTTTCTCCAGCCTCCTTAAAACATCTTATTTTTAATATTGTATTGTTGGTTGTAAAAAAAATAGCATGTTTTATTCAGATTAAAAATTACTTATTGACTCACACTTTTGTATTGCATCGGCTTCGCTGGCGTCGCGCCTCACACACACACAAATGGCACTTTTAATCCTAATAAAACAAAAATAAATAACATTAGTTGAAAAACAGGATGTGTACCGTCCAAGGACATGCTAATATTGCTGATTCGGCTGAAAATTAAATCTAATCAAATATTTGTTTCTTGCAAGTTCCGAGAATTGACGACGCAGAAAAAGTTGATCCTGTATGAAACCTGTTCATTTAAAAAAAAATCCTCAATATTTTCTGCGTCCCTTTAAGAATTAAAAGGGCAAATGTGAGTCATGAAGTCGTCTCTAAACGGTTTCATCAAACAAGAACTTCTTAAGCACCCAATAAGCAAACAACCCCTATCTTTCATGGCTTCACCTCTGCTGGATCGATCATTTGCGACCATTTTTTCCGCACTGTTTCACTTTTCCGTAACAACAATATGTTCTTATAATAATTCGGACAACCGGGCAGCTTTTAATTAATTAATTAAGTAATAAAGCGATTGTTCTTGTTCGGTGTGCTCCTTTTTCGTCTGTCAGTTCGAGCTCAAAGAGACAAACTTTTCCGAGTTGAATCAACGATGAGAATGAAAATGTTACATGCAAATTGAAATTAGAGAAGCGATTTCCTGCTCCCGCTTCACGTCTATCATTCGATTGAAGTTGCAGTTTTTGTAAAATGAACAGTTTGTTGTTGACATATTTTTTGTTCCACGGATTTGTTCCTAGAAATGATTTTTCATTATTTATGTTAATTTGTTTCTTTTTTTTTCATAATGTTATGATGTTCAAATTCAATGGATTTGTATTTGTATTTGTGTAAAGTTTGATGTCTGTTGATAGTTTATAGCCTGTTTATTGGAATTTACTACTGCACTACTGTTACGAAGAAAGGTTGCGGAATTTTATTCCATCTTTATTAGCAACATTTTCATTCGTGAAATTGCTGACTTAAAACACCTATCACTTTTCATTGCTATTGAATTACAATAAGCAAAAGCCAACCAAGACAAAAAGATTTCAAAGTAACTGAAAGAATGGACAATAAATATTATTATTTAATTGAAAGTAGCAATTGTAATTTAAAAAGAAATGATTGTAATTTAGATTAGTCAATAATTGTATTTCACAAAACGTCATTGTTATCCAAAAAGCATCAATTAGAATTCAGAAAAAAAAATTTATTACCATTGATGCTTTCTAAACTACAATCTGATACTTTCTCATTTACAATTGATGTTATCTGAAATACAATTTACTAATCTGAAATACAATTTACTAATCTGAAAAACAATGAACTAACTAAAATACAATGAACTAATTTAAAATACAATTTAGGTACTAATCTAAAATACAAGCGACTAATCTGAAATACAATTTACTAATCTAAAATGCAATGCACTAATCTGAAATGCAATTGACTAATTTAAAATACAATTGGGCTAATCGGAATTAATACAGTCAACTAATCGGAAATACAATTGAGTAATCTAAAATATAATTGACGTTTTCTGAAGTACAATATTGGAAGAAGTAGCGCGAATAAAATTGATATTGATTCTAATACAACATGGAAAAATTTATGTCGACGAGTGCACTAAAATTTCCATGCAGTAATAAAACTTGCACAAATCATTTGAGTACTCTCAGTGAATTGACACTTCGGATGTTTTAAAAATCCATCACAGGCAATTCTAAATCTGAAAATTCCACAATATGATCAAATTTGACGAATTTCTAAATTGTGCATTACATACATGTCACAATTAGTGAGCAAATGAAACCAAAACACAAAAGCTTAATTTACGCGTTGCCACTGAACAACAACGCCTGCGTTTCCAACTTATAATGGAATGTTTTAATTTAAATTTAAAGTGAAATGATATAAATGTCTTAATAAAGGATTTATTCAAAAGTATTAATTCCAGATCGCAGACAAGCCTTAATTAAATTTGAACAAAACCCAAATGAAATATTTAGCGGTGCATTTTTAATTCAAAAAAGAGACGGATTCCGACGTGGAAATAAAATTGATATGCAGAGTTTTTTATCCAAGTGCACACAAAATTCCCGAATGATCAGGTAATTTCAATTCGTACTTGACGATAAAGTTTATTGACTGATTGAAGGTCAGAAATGTATTATTTTTAATCTTCACTATCGTGGACCGGGCCTGTTCCTATGCACGTGATTTAACACAAGGTTTTTTTTTTTAATTTCGACTGTCATGATGAAGAATCGTGACAACGGGCGTTATCTTTTTTACGGCGGTGGCCGCAAATAACGCCCTAATTATATTAAAATTATTTCGTCGTAAAATTTTGCATTTCGCGAGGGGAAGCGTGAAATTCGCCGGTAATTTAAGACGGCGATTTTTTACACGAAACGTTGGATTTTTTCCAAGTTAACAATAGTAATAATTTCGCGGTTAATTAACTGCAGCTGGTTGCTAATCTCAGTCTATTTTCAACTACACAACCGACAGATTGGCGAATGCAATAGTAATAAATTGGAAAAAAAAATTGAGATCTGGTTTTGGTAAGGTCACATTGACTTCGTAAGTAGACAGAATGCATTATTGTGTCCTGTTGTAATACAAGTAGTTTCGTCAGTTTTAAATGTCGACGAGCTCTGTTTCGACAATACGTGAAACCTTTCCATTTTCGGATTTTCCGCGCTCACTGATTTAATGCTCGGGATTTATTAGGCAACGTAAGGTAAAGCAACGATCATGTATGGGTGGTTTAAGACTGTAAATTATTAAGGTACAGGATTTAATTAAACATAGCTGTAAGCGTTTCGCGTAGATTTATTTTATCTGAACTTCAAATTTCGGAACACAATTTTTGGGTGTTTCTTCGTTAATTTCAAACCAGACAAAATATTTAATTGAGAGGTTACATGAATGAAAGAAATTGAAGGGGTAAGAAACGTTGTAATGGAATTGGGCGAATGAAAAAATATTTCAGAGAAAGTGTAGGGTGGAAACACCATTTTTAGACACCTTGTTTAAATTTGTATTTGAAAAAAAAATCACTACAATGTTATAACTTAACTGGGAGTGTCAAAACATTGTTGACAGGGTTGCATATTGTCATAGTTCTAATTTTGTCTTGCAATTCATAAAACTGGTTCAGGAAATGGGTTACTTGTTACAGATGAAGGTACTGAACTAAATTCAGAAAAATGAGTCACTACACTGACCTGCAAAGTTTCATCAATATCGTCTTGTTCGTTTTTAAGATATTTACTTGGTTCCATAGTTTATCCCAATTTTGTATTTACTAGTAAAGTGGCTGAAAGTGGTGTTTCTACCCTATCAAAGTAAAAATTAGTGTCACTATTTAATCAATTGAGGCCAAATTACTGAGATTATTGTATTGGAATGCCATTTGACGTTATCGATAATGAGTGTTTTCGCAACCGTTCGATTTTATTAATCGTGATTTTTACGAGCAATAAGTTTCGAGAAAACAAATTCACGAATCTGACCTAGAACCGTTCTCGTAAACGGAGTTGTCTTTGAAATAGCACACCGTAAAGAGAACACAACCATCATCACGGATGTTGGATGACCTTTACCAATAAAGTTAATCGCTTATTTGTATGACATTTAAATTTTGTTTTACGACAGAAATTCTTGCACTAAATTAGGATTTTTTTTCGCTCTTTTTACGATTACTTCGATGAATGAACCTTGGTTTTTGTATCGGTTTCATTTGCGTAGTAAACATTTCTGCATTAATTAATACCAATATTGGTTACAACTCGTTTGTAAATGTTAACGCCAATTATTTGCGATATTCTTGAGGAGTACATAAAATAATCTTGTTATCCGTGCCTCTTAACAATAATTAACGGAGATTATTAATACTTAATGCTAAATCATCTGAACATCTCTCTCTCTGCATTATTAAGTTCAAGAGTTAGAAGCTTATTATGTAATTACGAAGATGCGAATGTAACAAATCCTCCTAGCGGAAATTCGTACCAAGACAAGTATTACAGATAAATAGGGAAAATGCGTTTATCGATTATATCAAAAAATGTTGTTTTGAAATATTATTTTGTGGCCAACAAATTATGGTTTTCAGTTAGTAAATGCAGTTGAACAACGAAAAAAAATTGTTGATTGCGTTTTGCGGATGTCTCGAATTTTATTTGCTTCGGTGACTCTTCTAGTTCCTTCCTAGAAGTCGTTCAGTCGACGTACTATTTTCAAATGTTGTTATTCATTTAAATAACCGCAAATGTAAATGTTTCCTAGAAGTAAGAGCGGAAAATGTGTAAATGCAAAACTAAAATAAGAACAGCAATTCGCATCACAAATGCAGTCTGAGGAGGAATTGGAAAACACAAAAATAACTCTTCCTAATTTAAATTTGAAGTTATTTACAAAATTGATAATATTCGGCGCAAAAAATGTTCGAAAACGTTAAATATTAATAATCGGCTCACAGCAAGGCAACACTTAAAAATTAACCTTAACCAAATTTAGTTAAATAGAAATAAATAAGTTTAGGTTAGTTTCACTTAGGTAAGTATCACTTACAATATTAAGAAGTTGTTGCAACTTAAATGTGACACTTAAGATACTAGGGGAAACTTAAATTTAAGTGCAAGCTTAATCCACTGTTGATGCTTATTTAAGGCACACAATAAGCCTCGAAATAATGTGGTTTAACTTAACTACCACTTTCAGTATTGATTAAAGTTTCCCTTATGAAGTTGTAGCAAAATATGTGACACTTGCGATTTTAAGGAAAACTTAAATTTAAGTGCAAGCTTAATCCACTGTTGATGCTTATTTAAAGCACAGAATAAGCCTCGAAATAATGTGGTTTAACTTAACTACCACTTTCAGTATTGATTAAAGTTTCCCTTAGGAAGTTGTAGCAAAATATGTGACACTTGCGATTTTAAGGGAAACTTAAATTTATGTGCAAGCTTAATCCACTGTTGATGCTTATTTAAGGTACAGAATAAGCCTCGAAATAATGTGGTTTAACTTAACTACCACTTTCAGTATTGATTAAAGTTTCCCTTATGAAGTTGTAGCAAAATATGTGACACTTGCGATTTTAAGGGAAACTTAAATTTAAGTGCAAGCTTAATCAACTGTTGATGCTTATTTAAGGCACAGAATAAGCCTCGAAATAATGTGGTTTAACTTAACTACCACTTTCAGTATTGATTAAAGTTTCCCTTATGAAGTTGTAGCAAAATATGTGACACTTGCGATTTTAAGGAAAACTTAAATTTAAGTGCAAGCTTAATCCACTGTTGATGCTTATTTAAAGCACAGAATAAGCCTCGAAATAATGTGGTTTAACTTAACTACCACTTTCAGTATTGATTAAAGTTTCCCTTAGGAAGTTGTAACGAAATATGCGACACTTGCGATTTTAGGGGAAACTTAAATTTAAGTGCAGTGTTGATACGTAGTTGAACAGAATAAGCCCCGAAATTATGCACTTACAATATTCAAGTTTCCCTTTAGAAATTGTTGCAACAGAAAAATTACACTGACGATTTTAGACGAAGCTTAAAATTTAAGCTCAAGCTTAATCATTATTTTAAGTGCAGTTTTATGTCGTTGAAAGCTGGTAATACACTCAAACAATAAACAATCTTTGCGTAACAACATTATTAACCTTTAATGCATAGATCATCACTTATGATATCAATCTGTGCTTCCCGGAACTGGTTTGTTATTAGTTGGCATGAAACATGTGTATCTAATATTAATAATTCCCGACCAACCTAATTACAATGAAAAAATGAATAACTAAAGTTGTGTCACTTTACATTTGTGTTAGATTTGAAGCATAATCTACTGCAAAGTAATTACAGTGACTAGATAAACTGAAGAGCTGAGGGGGCTTCCGCAAAGTTTCCGCGAGCTTCTGCGATACTCTTCTTACAGATATAATTAACCAAACTTCACACAAAACTAGTTTCTTCTATAGAATCGTTTTTGTTATTAGTGCCGTCTTACTTTATTAAATTTAAGGCATCTCATGGCACTGGAAGATCGGCCTTTTATTTCGCAGCTGCTTCAGACAGCTGGCGACCGTAGAAAATGCCCACCGATTTCGGCGTTTTGATCTCTTTTTCGGCTTCGGTTTTCTGCATGGCTTATAAGACGATCGTTATCTCATAATACTTTAGTGGTCCAACGGAGGATGAGTTTGACGGTTTGAAGAACAACGCACGTTATACCATTATTCCCCGAATTGAACGCGAAAAAAAACAATGAGCCCATTTGATGTTAAAGATCGTCTTCCTTCATTAATCTTTTTCGGGACACGTAGATGGCGCGTGCCAAGAATCGATAGAAACAGAACGATGTGATTATTTTCGTGCTGGAGCGAGACACGCGCGGGGGCAGGTGTGGGACACAATGGGACAGGTGATGGTTTATAAAGTGCCCACTGTGTGCATGTGTTATGTTCTCCGTTTTGTTGTAATATACGGGCGGTTTAGAGACCGTACCCTTTATTATTATGTTATCGGGGAAATTTCTACGGTCCGAATGTTGCATGCGGTTTGGCTAATTTTATGTGGATCGTGCAGAACCCGTTAAGGGGATTCTTACATTTTGGAGCTGGCCCGATTTTTAATTTTAGTTTTAATTTGTCTATACTTTACTCCGCGTATGGTAATTTTTATGCGAAATAAAGTTGAATAGGTAACCGATTTGTTACTCATATTGATTTAGCTATGAGGGGTACTACATTTGTAGTGGCCAACTATAACTATCTAAGACTGAGTTTTTATGGTTTATGTTTACTGATTACCAACTGCAATAATATAAACACAGAGTCGATACAATAATTTATTTACTTAATCAAAACATATTAATTCCTTCATAAAATATTTTAATAAAAACAATTATTTCGACAATTCTTAATTTCTACAAATTGTCTATTTATCCATCAAAAGATTAGAAATAATTAACAATCTTGTTGCAGGGATCAAAGGTAAAATAAATAAATATGTAAAATACTGTCGTGAATAATATCAAGAGAAAATGATTATCAGCATAATTATTGCAAGGGATTACAATTTTTATAGTCTCACTTTTGACCTAACCTTTCAAAATCATGGCAAAAAATAAAAGTTGCTATTTCAAAAAAAAAAAACAATACACCTATCCCCCGATTTACACGGAAGATTGGTTCCTCAGAAAACCGTGTAAAACGGAATTTTAGATATTTATAGGCAAAACCGTGTAAATCGAAAACAATTTAAAATGTGCATAATTCAGTCATTTATTTAACGTAATTTGGTTTAATAAGATATTTTGAAAAATTAAAATAACAGTTCATTCATAAAATAACAAATATACAGTGCGAACGAAGTCAAATGGAATAAAAAATCCCGTTTATGACATGATATCCTGCAAAGTACCTAGACGTCAAATTTTTGGAAGTTGAAGGAAGAGGCTGCAAGATCTCTGAATCAGATGTAATCGCTAACGATTGTAAAACGGAAAAAGTTTATGTGATCTGTCAAAATTTACTTCCTACTTCGATAATTTAAAATTCGACTGAAAACGGTTTGGGATTTATGATATTCATATGGACGATTTAGTTTACTACACGTTTCCTTTTTGCCTGAAAGTTTCTCATAATTCATTCACATTTTAGGTAAATAAATGCTTTGCTGTAGCTCCGCTTTCATGATGTTAATTTGAAGATTTAATATAAAGTGCAGGAAATGAATTAAAATTTCGCCGAACAACGGTGAAATGCTTTCAAAATATTTTTGTTGGTTTTGCCGTTTTATTCTCACAAAACGATTAAATGTGAATATAAATTTGGTCGCTTTGGCGATTAACTGCCCTATGTTTTAATTTGAAAGACAATCCTTTTAATTATGGAATCCAAATACAGTAAAACTCCTGTAAAGCGACCACTCGTGGTTCCCTTAAAAATTGGTCTCTTGAAGGAGTGGCCGCTTTAGAGAACTTTTTCTTAAATTAATATAAAATAAACACCATATTAACTGTAAAACGTTTTATTATCAATAATGGAGACACGTGAAGGCTCCTATATTTTCACTTGTAATACCACTAGAGGTTAAATTATTTCCGGAAATTTTTTCGAAGGTATGATAATTTTCTTAAACTATTCATAGCCGAGAAAAAATTTCCGGATTTTAATTTAACGTCGAGTGGTATTCGGTAAGAAAATTTTGCACCTTTTTGCAATTTAATTTATGTATTGACATATTATCTATCAACATCACTCAACGCTATAAATAATACGATATTTTGATTGCAAGTTTATGGGAAGTGTTGAATGGCATTTAATGTCAAATGGCATCGTTTATTCTGGTTACATGTACTTAATGTAAGTATTAGTGACAGTAATTAAGACGTCAAAAAATTTCCACTAAAATTCACTCCAGCGTCCTACCCAATCGGAAAAAATTTCCCAAAAAATACTTGCGTTGCCTTGGTAGCGGTTCAAAAGAAAGGCTTCTGATTGGTTGAACAGGCTGGTGCAAAATTTTCATAAAAATACACACCACAAGACAAATTAATAATATTAAATAATAGAATGTTTAAAAATTAATGCAAATAAAAAAAAAGGCTTACTACCAAAATATTGTTCTAAAACAGTTTGCTTACAATTTTTAAATTTTTTAATTAGAGGCAATTTTTTTTTCGCATTTTTTAAAATCTCCTGAATTTGGGTTTTGCCACATTTGTATTTAGAAGCCAGCTTTCGTTGCGATAAACCTCTTTCTTCTTTAATAACATTTATGCGAGCTTCCAAATTTAAAATCTCGTGATGGTAACCCTGTTGAGCCATCATTTTCTAAGCTATTCCAGAAGCACAGTGACAGCGATTTCTCAACAACTGATACGAATTTCTTGCCTTCTTAGTATATACCATTTTAAATATCCACACGAGCCCACAAATTTCACATAAAAAAGTTGGAACCGAAGTTGAAGAACTGATTTATAACCGTAACAAATTTATTACCGAAAGACGGAGAAAGGTTCTTAATAAATTCTACAGTGTATAATTGACATTTTAAGTTTTACAAACCCAATCTCATAGTGAGACAATTCATAAATCAACAAAGACGAAAATTAAAAGGATTTTCACAAAATGAAAAGTGGTTAAGAGTTATGCTGTTGCCGCTACCACACATCATTGAAAGCAAACTGAAAGAATAAATATTCGAAATGCCTCGAGAAAATCGCGTTCGTTCCGAAAATTCCGTATCACTGACGGCCGGTTACAAATTGATGCTATCAAGATCGTATTTATATTTAATTAAACCGAAACGAATCCGAAAGAAATGTTGTCGTTACTCAAAGTCAATTTTTTCACTAAGCCTTTATTATGTCATCAAACCAGTAATAAAATTCACCCGATTCGTGTTGGGATCATCTTGATAAGGAATAATAGCGCGCAAATTAATATCATTAATTCGGTTTTCAATAAAAGAGTTATTTTCACCTTCGGTGTTTCAATTGAGTCGATCGAATTCCGCCATACGCGTACTGTCGCGCCAATTAAGCGACCAATAATATATTTAACTATTTTGTCGTCACTTCATAACGTGCCGCCATCAATTACGAACAGGTAATAAATAAAATGAGGCGCCGATCACCGTTTATTGTCGTTTTAATGTCGCAAAATTTCCTCCAAACATTTATAGATCCTAAATAATTTTTTATTTTTATTTTAAATTAATCGAATTTGTTTCTCGCGGAATTTGTTCGGCGAAATTTCGACAACCGTTTAACTGGCGATTGTGAGCTTGACGCACTTTATTAAATTTATGGCAACTTTCTATCCGTACCTTTCTGAAATTCCTAATAAAATGAAATGGTAGTTGGATGATGATGCGATGTGCCGCTGATGTTGCTTTCAAACCTACTTCATGCTTGTTCGTGTTATTGAAACGCTGTTGTGAACAAGACATCTCTTGTGTTTATTTTATTTTTCTTAACTGTGATTCAAACTTATTGTAAGTTGTTTATTTGAGGCGGTGATTTGTATTAAAGTTATCCTGAACTTACAAGTTATAGTAATGTTCAGATTATTTTATTAGGGTAGAGGTACCTAAGAGTGCACACTTAATTTTTATATCTAAAGAAAACAAGCAAAATTTTGGTCGATATTTTATCCGCCTGTCATATTGGGGTAATAGGAAACAAAAATAAACTCACTAGTGTTGTTACGGTAAACCAAAACTCACTAGTGTGTAATGTTGCCTTTACACCATTCAACAGTTTACCTGTAGGCATCCTATATATACACAACATATTGTTCTTTGGATAGGGATGGTAGAGACACCACTTTTAGCCACTTGAAGAAATGAACAAATTATTAAGAATATCCATAAACCACCTTTTATTGTGTTTATATCTTGAACTGAGTCAGAATATTTTTTAGTTCTGCTACAGTTTTTAAGCTGAATTGTTATAAATCTTGATAATTTAATTATTTGGGCGATATGTGCAATTTCACCACTTTCGGCCACTTTGTTGTTCAAGGAGCACATTCTTGGTTCTTTACTTGCCGCTTTATTTATCGGTGTAGTGGCTAAAAGTATCTAGTATATTTGAAAGACAAGCCCTTAGAGATGGTTAAACAAAGAAATGTCAAATGCTGCGCACTCTTAGAAACTGTGCACTCTTAGGTGTTGTTACTGTAGCATTTTTTAAGTTTTCAGGTTTCTAAATTGTTTTTTTTCTTTCATTTATGAAAAATATTTAATTTAATTCTTTTATTTTTCGCTTTTGGCCTCTTTATTTTCTAATTTTCCTGGCGATGTAAAAAGAAGCTCGAAATGGGTACAGTATCCAATTAATAATTAATTCGAACTACATAAAGTGTTATTTCATTTTGTAAAAGCGCTTTCATTACAAAAAAGATATAAACCGTGCAAGATTTTATCTTCAAAAACGAACACCAAGTACACTTAACAGAATTGGATCGATTGAATATTGAACCACAGCCTTGACATTGTACATCCACTGATAAATGACTACTACTTTAACGATTCCCGCGTCGTGATGAATATTTTTAATGTGTTAGTAGTGGGTGTTTATGACATTTAATGATTCCAAACGCTTTATTACTTTCAAACTTTTCAGATTACTTAATCTGAATTTAACCATTTAATTCATCAAACGAAACGTTGAGTTAACTTCAAAAACACCTGAAAATAATTTCGTTACTCGCCAATTTAATTCATAAGCTCACCTGTATTCTCAAGCAGTGAATGAGTTTATTCAAGCGCCTCTTAATAATTTTATGAAGCGATAAAAACTTTTCCAACTTATTCGCAACTGTATTTTAAAAGCTCAGCTTTGTTCAAAAATTTCAATTAATGGTTTTATCTGTTGTCCTTAATTTCTCGGTGCTCATTTGCGCGAGAACCTGATATCTCCACAAACTAATTTTTTCTTGGATTTTGCTTCCTCCATCTGCCGACTAAATCATTTCGAACGGCTCCGAGAGCGAGTAATATTTTATTAATTCTAACCCCGAACAGACAGATGTTTTGTGCAGCATCCTAAAAAGAAATTGGGGCAAACGCGCGAGGGTAAACAGGTAACAGGGAAGTGAACCACATTTTCTTTTTATGTCTCAACTTCCCTATGTAGGGGAACGTAGGGACGTTTATGGCACTTGTTACTTCGGGATGTTTTGCATAAAATATAACGATTTTGTTGCCGAGACGGTTAATTTGTTAATAAGGGGATGATTTGTCGGCATAATTAAAACTGTTTTCTTCGCCGGTTCACGGAAGTGCAGTTGAAGTATGTTGATTGGGCATTGTACCGACAGATGAAGAGAAACCCACACGACTCGCATGCATTTATCTTCGGTATTTATACAAGGTGTACTCCTTACATTCTCGCGATTGTAAACCTGCATCAATTTGCATAAAGTATTATATCATGCCATCTTTAATTACATTTCAAAAAAATCTTATAATCCACGCATAAACATCCTCACTCCGGCACAACCACGCGCCTGGAAATTAAATTATTTTGATTTATGGCTGAACATTCACGAACCGTTTGAGTTACGAAACCAACAAATTATGGAGTTATTGGCTTGTAGGTGATTTTTTCCGGTGATTTATTTCGAGTACATTTTGATTGTTCTCGATCTGCGATTCAAGTCGCGGACGGCTTCTTACATTGCAGCGAAACCGGTTCTGAATCGTGCCACAACAAAAAAATCATTTAAATAACAAGTACGTTCTAATAAATTTCGCTACATTAACTTTATTCGAAAATTGAAATAGGCTTTTCTTTAAACGAGATTGAAAAGAATTGATAAAATGTTGTACAAATTGTTTACAGAATTGAAAGCGCATTTATATTGTTCCGCGCCACGGTAGCAGTTTCCTCCGAGCAAAAGCTGCTAACTCGATTAGTTCTACCACCTGCTTGAGTCGCTATCGGCGTTGCATAATTTTTAACGCTGCGAATCAATAAAATCATGATATAAGTGATTAAACGGCTTTCTGATTATATTTTATGGTAATTACAATTTCAGCACAATAAAACGAGTCTTGAAAGGGATTTTTTTTTTGTTGTTTTGCGTTATCCGGATGTAATGGTCATAATTGGAACAAGTACCAAAAAGCAGTTCAAACGATGCGAAAATATTTTCTATTTGTGGTTAATTTTAAACTTCTTACAAGTGGAATTCTATAAATAAACGTTGAGGCTATTTTTAACTTTTGTCAACTTTGAAGTACCGCTTGAATCTCACACTATTTTGGGAAAAAAGAATTTTTTTCCAAGCGAAACAATATTATTATTCCACGGTTTCCTTAAAGAGCATGGCAACAATTTTTATTGCAATTTTTACACCAGCTTGACACCATCACAATAATTCAGTCTTTAGCAGAACAACGTGTGGTGAATTTGTAAACACCGTTCCATAATAGACGAGACCCCTGGGAAAATGTGTTGCAGCAAGGGAAGAACCGTTCAAAATGGTATCTTTGTCCCCCGTCAAATCATCCATTTAATTCAAAATAAATGAACCAATTGATGATGCAATTTATTGTCAGTTTTTTCGACTAAATTAACGCATTCAATCTTGCCTGTTGAGTGAATAAATCAGATAAAGTTTAGAAACGGTTTTCGTGCCCTCATCGCGTTTGAGTTATGGTGGCGGCGGAAAAAAATCTGTCGATACTTTTTTTCAACTACATTAATCGCAAAGATAACATTAATCGTCTGAACAAGGTAAGAGAAAGTGATCGTTTTACACTCGGTAACATAAACAGGCGACAAAGTTTACTTTTCAGTCCTAGGACGGAAAAGTAAACTTTCGCAACGATTCAATAAATTGCCAGGGATTACTATGAAGTTATTATTAGAATATAAATATAATATGGATATGAAGTTGTAACGTAGTGAAATTTTCTAAGAAACATATTACGCACCAGTCGAAAAAATTACGCACGACGCTGCAATTTTATTAAAAAAAAATTGTGCGATTTTACTCTATAACACACAGCGTACGTAAGGATACGCTTACTATTGATCGTTTTCAGTAGTGAAAAATCGTTAATGGTTGCACTTTCGTTTTTTTACTGCCTTTTCATCTGAAATCAGATCGCACGAATTACGAAATAATAAAGACAAATGGTAAAGGGCGCCGCAGTGAAGGGTCACGTGTACTTGAGACCTTCATTCAGTAATTTGAGTGACTAAACATCAAACCAGAGGGCGAAAAAGCCACTACGGCCATGTGTGACTTTCCTAAAGACCATTTCGCGAACTGAGCCCATTAAATAAATCAGCGAACCTTCAAAATAACCGACCGACGCGGGATTGTAATGAGGTCGTGCGAAATCATGACGCTTGGGTTGCAAAACGCGCAAAAAAGTCGCCTGAAACTTTCCTAAAGATTATTTCCTTCATGCGCATAAAAAGTCCCAGTCACCATGGTTTTCCTCAGTTTTATAGCGATTAAATTTTGACGTTTCAAACGTGTCAAAATTTACCCGATTAAATTTTGACGTTTAATACCTTCTGAATTTTTTTTTGCAATCATTATCAAAGATTCCTCGACAAGTAAATAAATAATTCGTTGTAAAACCTATTTATTCAAATTAATAATCAGGAAATAATCATGCCGAATACCCCGCGTGCATGAAAACAGCCTGATTAAATTTTTACGTTTTTTGTCGCAACGTTTTGCCATAAAGAAAGATTTCTCGTAAATTTTCCATCCAAAATCTCGTGCTTCGCACTCGAGATTTTGTTACGTGGCAAATTTGCTCGACATATTTCTAGGCAAAACATTTTGACAGAAACGTCAAAACTTAATCAGTTATTTTGATGCACTTGTGATATTCCTGTTGATTATTTACTTCATGCACGTAAAACGTCACAGTCACCATGGTTTTCCTCAGTTTTATATCGATTATATTAACGTGTCAAAATTTACCCGATTAAATTTTGACGTCTCAGACGTTTCAAAATTTACCCGATTAAATTTTGACGTTTAATAGCTTCTGATTTTTTTTTTGCAATCATTATCAAAGATTTCTCAACAAGTAAATAAATAATTCGTTGTAAAATCTATTTATGCAAATTAATAATCAGGAAATAATCATGCCGAATACCCCACGTGCATGAAAATAGCCTGATTAAATTTTTACGTTTTTGTCGCAACGTTTTGCCATAAAGAAATATTTCTCGTAAATTTTCCACCCAAAACCCCTCGTGCTTCGCACTCGAGATTTTGTTACGTGGTAAATTTGCTCGACAAATTTCTAGGCAAAACATTTTGACAGAAACGTCAAAATTTAATCGGCTATTTTGATGCACTTGTGATATTACTGTTGATTAAATTTTCACGTGTCAAAATTTACCCGGTTAAATTTTGACGTGTCAAATGTGTCAAAATTTGCCCGATTAAATTTTGACGTTAAATCGCTTCTAAATTTTTTTTGCAATCATTTTCGAAGATTTTTCGACAAGCAATTAAATAATTCTAAAATCTATTTATACAGATTAATAATCAGGAAATAATCATGCCGAATGCGCCGCGTGCATAAAAACAGCCTGATTAAATTTTTACGTTTTTTTGTCGCAACGTTTTGCCATAAAGAAATATTTCTCGTAAATTTTCCACCCAAAATCTCTCGTGCTTCGCACTCGGGATTATGTTACGTGGCAAATTTGCTCGACATATCTCTAGGCAAAACATTTTGATGCACTTGGAATATTACTGTTGAAAAACTAATTTGCGGGATAATGTCTGTTTCGAAGCCGATCGGTTTGGAAATGTAGTGGCGCAGGATTAAACTTTAAATAAAAGTTGAATTTATTTTAAAAGAGTCACAGGTGCAAGTGCGGTAATCCTCTCTTATGCAAACTCGCCGTGTTTAGTAAACAAGTCTTGAACGTATCGTTTAATTAAATTGCGTTAGACGGTAGAACTGTCGCGTTGACCTGATTAATTTGAGTAGTAATTTTCAATTAATTAAAATTTTTAATAATCGGATTATTGATGCAGAACTGAGCCTTAATTACGTTTGTGAGTTTCTGTAAACAGTTGCATACTTGAGATATAGAACAATTTACGTTAATGAGGATGAAATTTTCAAATGATTTACCTCCCAAGATGGTGAATGCGCCTAATTACGGAATATTCCGGTCCGTACAGATATTATCAATCAAACATAAAGATAAGATTCTTGAATTACGATCCAACCCCCCTCGAGAGAATTATTAACGCGGTACTTTCCATTCGAGTTTGATTGTGACGATCTTTACATGGGGCATCTGGCGCATCCGGTACCGTCGACGCATCCGGTCTCCGGATACACTCATTAGGGTTGTTTATATCCGTCTGTGGTTTAACTAAACAATACTTAGATCTTACTTGTCATTTTCTTCGTTCTGGTTGCGAGCTTTTTGTTCTCTAATAACTGTACTGCCGAAGGGATATTTTTTATTTTGACATTATTATTACTTACCGGCTCATCAAATTAGTCAAATTAGTAACATAAGGGTCTTTGTGGAATAATAAAATTCAGCTGTTATTGCTATCAGCTTAAGTACACAGGTTGATTTATGTTAAAGTTGAATGGATAAAAAAGAATAATTAAAAACTATGTTTTTTTCGTCATTTTATTTTTCATATTCAAACTGAGCAGACCAATTTTTTAAAAATTTTCTACACTTATTTGAATTGCAGTACTCTGTTGGTGGTATTTTTTTTTTTGTAATATTTGAAGCAACATTTTTGCTATAAAAATATGAAAACACTCAAAAGCTGGGGCTTGGTAAATCATGCATGAATTAGGTTAAAAACTAACTGAACATTATGGAACCAGTCTAGAAACAACGTATGAACAACAACTACAACCAACAGTTTGTTGACTTTTTAAAAAATTAATTAAAAGATTTTTATTTTTTCTTTAAGCTGTGTTTTATTTTATAACAATTCGCATTGATTTGTTTTCCAAAAATTAAATGGTGCAATAACGTTTTTGTCTCCTAAATGAAAATATGTAAGCTCCAAAGTTGGTGAACGCTTAATATAAATCAGCCTGTATTATGTCATTACACTGGATAAAAAAGAATAGTTAAAAACTATGTTTTTTGCATCATTTTATTTTTTATATTCATACTGAGGAGACCGATTTTTTTTTAAAAATTTAAACTTATTTGAATTGCTGTACTCTGTTGCTTGTATTTTTTTTGTAACATTTGAAGCAACATTTTTGCTATAAAAATATGAAAACACTCAAAAGCTGGGGCTTGGTAAATCATGCATGAATTAGGTTAAAAACTAACTGAACATTATGGAACCAGTCTAGAAACAACGTATGAGCAACAACTACAACTTAACAGTTTGTTGACTTTTTAAAAAATGAATTAAAAGATTTTTATTTTGTCTTTCAGCTGTGTTTTATTTTATAACAATTCACATTGATTTGTTTTCCAAAAATTAAATGGTGCAATGACGTTTTTGTCTCCCAAATGAAAATATGTAAGCTCCACAGTTGGTGAACGCTTAATATAAATCAGCCTGTATTACGTCATTACACTGGATAAAAAAGAATAATTAAAAACTATGTTTTTTGCATCATTTTATTTTTTATATTCAAACTGAGCAGACCGATTTTTTTAAAATTTTCTACACTTATTTGAATTGCGGTACCTACTTTCCTGGTAGTATTTTTTTTTTTGTAACATTTGAAGCAACATTTTTGCTATAAAAAATTAAAACAAGGTAAATCATGCATGAATTAGGTCAAAAACTAACTGAATATTATGGAACCAGTCTGAAAACAACATATGAACAACAACCTAACCTAACAACGAATTAAAAGATTTTCATTTTGTTTTTCAGCTGTATTTTATTTTACAAAACTGCAACGGTAGTGAAATAGACTTCACAATTTTCAAATTTCTTTTATAACAACTCGCATTGATTTGTTTTGATTTGGTGAACACTTAATATAGATCAGCCTGTAGTATGTCATTATTAAATCCTTATCTTCTAAATTAAAATAAAATGACAGGACAACCCACGAACAAATTTTGATTTGCGGGTCCATTAAAAATTGAAAAGGTTCTCCTGCCTTTTACATCCGTATTTACGGATTTCGTAAGTGGTTCGTTATTCTCGGTCATTACCAAATATGTTCTTCAAAACGCTTATTCAAATGTGAGAGATTTTCTGAGGTTTCATCTTGGAATTATTTTATAAAATTCGCCGGCGTTGAGAGCATCGTCAAGAGGTTCACTTAATGAGATTGCGGGTGTTAGAACGTCATAATAAAAAGTTCATTAGGGTGAAAGTGTTTATATTTAATTTAAAACATCTGCAAGGTCCTTTCAGAACACTTCACACTGTTGTTGATAATCTGAAGTGGACACTGCAAGAAATTGCACTTGATTTTATTATTTTTAATCAATTATTACACTCAAATTTTTTTCAGCGATACAATGTTATAAAAAAGCGTTCTTGAACCTCACATTGAAATTGGGTCGAAGCCCTCGAGAATTAATTACCACCGCTTATTATCTTAATAATTGAGATGTTTCACGATCAATGGCAATGAGAAACTTTTACCAATTAGACGAACTCAAACAAATTAAGTCGAAATAAACCATTCCAGGCAATCGAATTAGAATAAAGTGAGATTATATCATTACGTTAATTAACCTAAACTTATCTTACAAAACAAACAAAAAACGTTACTTCACGAATTGCTTAAGTACACAGAATCGTTAATTTTGTTGCAAACTATTTTCAAGTTCGTTGCAAGAACCCAAATCAAGTTAATCTCAACCCCTTTTTAATTAATGAAACTTTATTATCTAATTGTCGAAGTTAATTACGAAGAACAAAAGATTATTATCCTTCATCCTGCTGGCTTGCATTTCACAATGTTAAAACCAAATGAACCAGCGGCAATGTATGTTTCTGAACGGTGGAAATAAATATCACATGGTTCGGTACGTGAATCCGGCTAATCAATACACGTGAACTTTCACAATGCAGTCTTCAAATAATAAAACTTTTTACTAGCAAAAACTTGGAGAAACAGGAATCACATTCAATCCATTATTTAGGTCGGATTTTCTTCAACTTTTTACTTATTTGTTTCTAAGTTTCATAAATTGCTTAATTTAGATACATATAAAATTTTATATCGCATTTAATTTACTACAACACAAATTGTTACAGAAGCAAGTCAATAAATTACCCATTGCATTGTTTTCAAACTCGGTTCAAGTCTCAAACTAAAGAATACTTTCGAACAAACGTTATGAGTTACTTCAGCTTCCGGTTGTATTTTTCTCGTTATAATGCACGCATTTACTGTTCAGCAACAACCTTTGACTCGTAGTTATGTTACAACATCGATTTCTCTCGACGCTAATAACTATAAAGAAAGCATTGCCTTCTTTCGAAATGACATAATAATGGGATACCTCTTTCATTCGATCAGGGGAAGGGATTTTTTTAATTCGGTCGAAGTTTATCGGAAATTGAAGTGCAGCGTTTCGAGAATTTCTGCAAATTCGTAAATAAATCAGTCGGAATCGAAACTAGTTGAGGATTCATCGTGGACTACCTCTGGCTCTTGCCAACAATAGCGCACGGTATGTCTGCTCGAATAATCAGAGCATAATTCAGTGCGGATTTAGGTCGAACTATTTAGGCCCAACTATTGATGTACAGATTTCAGGGATCACGATTTAGTAATTTGGCACTATTTTAGCTTTTAGGTCATTATTGGTCACTTTTTCACTATTTTGGTGCGAAAAATAAAAAACCTGCAATATTAACATTGTTCACAATTCCTTTTTATTAGGATTACAAAAGTTTTCAAGTGAAGTTAGTGATTTTATTATTGCTTTGTATCATTTTCTTGATTGTTGGCCATTACGATTAGAAGACTTTGAGAAAATTCAAAGTGATCTAAAGTTATCTTCACACAAATTTATAAAACATGTTGGTGCCAGGTGGTTAACGTTGGGTCCAGCTATCAGCCGTGTTTTAGAACAGTATTCAGCAATAAAGAAATATTTTCTGGAGTTTATTCCAAAGTACAGAAGTTCTTTAATCAAAACTAAATCTTATAAAGATATTATATTTTTAAAAAATACAACTGCTATATTGGATCTTTATTTTATAGAATATGTGTCGCACATTTTTACAAAATTTATGGAATTTTTTCAAAAGGGTGAACCGTTAATTCAAGTATTATATTCAGAATTAAAAGAGTTAACTAAGATTATATTACTCAAATTTTTGAAAAAAGAAGCAGCTGTTGATTTTGATAATGTGCTTGCGAATACTAAAGATGTTTGTATCGTCACGAATTCTTTTTGTCATTGAGGACATTAAATTGTGGAGTAAAAACTCAACAAGAACTTGGGAAGCTACCTAAGAAGGAACGATTAATTTTTTTAAAACGTTGCCAACATTTTTATATGAAAGCTGTTCATCATTTAATAAATAAGTCTGCCTTGAAATTAGTGTCGTTAATAGCTATTTAACCAACAAACAACAAAAGTTGGTTACAATATTTTTCCGTGACAAAAATTCCAATAGATATTCGAATCAAGCATGTCAAACATTTTAAATCAATATATATTCAAACCAACGGTGCCATGACTTACAAAAAGTGTCAAAAGTTTGACAATCCATCTGCACTTTTTATCAATTTTACTGGCTGTACGGTTACTAACTTCTATATAAATAGTATTACTACAAACATAACGTAAGTAATTAATTAAATTTGCATTTCTCATTGGTATATTTTGCATTCATTTTGTCATCTTGCATTTAAATAAAATGCGGTTTCAATTTAATCGTATATTTTGTTACCTAGATACCGAAATCATGCATTTATAAGAAATCATTCATTAAAATGGGTCTTTAATGTATGATTTCCTATTCATTAAATTGACCCGTAAATTAACGATCACCGGAAAAATATTTTTCATGATTATGCACAAATAGTGTTACTAAAGTGCCTGATAGTTACGTGATTAACGTTTGTAATACTCTTTCCCTATACATTGCTGTGTGTTAATGTGATGAATTTAAATTACTGCAGTTGGTCTTATTAGAGGAGAAGAGAAATTTTGATGGAAACCTAACAATTGTGGTTATCTTTCAAACACTATTAAATATTATTTCAAGTTGTTAAAAGTGTGTCTAGCTTTGGCACATGGAAGTGCATCAGTTGAAACGGGATTTTTCCTTTCGGCCAAATTTTAACTCCAGGTAAATCAAACATGAGTCTATGAACACAGAATAACAAGTTACTCTTCGTAGTGGTTTAAAAAAATATAATAATCAAATAGAATTGGTTCCAATAACACAAGAACTTCTAAATATGGGTCGTAGAACTTATAATTCATATAAAAGTTATTTAGAGCTTGAAAAATCGAAAAAACAACAATCAGAAGTTGAAGAAAATCAAAGAAAGCAAGAGCTTGAAGAAGAAAAAAAAATGGAAGAGTTTGGAAAACATAAAAAATTGGTTTGGGAAAACAGTTGGAAGACAAAATTAAAGAGAAGTGATATGAACAACTAGTGGTAGCGAAGCTACTGGATGAAAGCCATAGAAAATTGAAACAAGCACTAGGAAATAATAATATTACAAAGCAGGTGTTGCTCAAGTCTTACTTGAAGAGTTGGTGACTAGGAGAAAAAAAGGAGGGAAAACCAAAGAAGTTGACTTAGTTGACTGTCATATTATACAGTGCTTTCGTAAAGTATGGAATAAATTCGATAAAACATTTTCGAAGAATTTTCACAAAAAATCCTCGGACCGGTCAACTTTAGTTTCTAAAACTGCATCTTTTTTAATATTTATAATTTTACGATCGTCTTTTGTTTTCGCACTATGACGTCATCATCAATTTTTTTAAATGACCCCCCATATTTTTGATGGCGAATTTGGATGCAGCACATTTTTCTGAGTAGGAATATGCCAAATTCGTATGACTTTGAAGAGGAAAGTTTTCGAAATAATCAGTCCTAAAATTTCGAAAATGTATGGTAAAATTATTAGAGTAGACCAATAATAATATCATCAAGGAAGCGCTGGAAACAAAAGACGGTTTTGACATCAACAAAATTTATTGGGAAAACGCTCGAATCCGTCAAATTTTATTTTTAGTAGCGTATTTTTTGAAATAGCATTGGTACAAACTGAATGATTACAAAAAAAAAAATAAAGAAAACGGTTTAGCTATCTCAAAATACTAAATTTAAGTAATCATTAAATTGAAAAAACAACTAAATTAAAATATTGCGCACTGTTGATTTCTTGACAGCAGCCAATGCGATCAATAAATTCTTTTTGAAATTTGCCAATAACTTCAGGAGGAATTTGTCGTATCTCATGACGAATTGTTGCTTTAAATCTTCTAAATTCTCTAACCTACTAACGTACACTTTACTTTTTAAGCATTCCCACAAAAAGTAATCAAGGGTTGTCAAATCTGGTGATTCCTCTTTTGTTTCCAACGCTTCCTTGATGACATTATGATAGGTTTACTCTAATAAATTTATCATACATTTTCGAAACTTTAGGACTGATTATTTCGAAAACTTTCCTCTTCAAGGTCATACGAATTTGACATATTCCTACTCAGAAAAATGTGCTGCATCCAAATTCGCGATCAAAAGTATGAGGTGTTATTTAAAAAAATTGATGATGACGTCATAGTGCGAAAACAAAAGACGATCGTAAAATTATAAGTATTAAAAAAGATGCAGTTTTAAAAACTAAAGTTCGAGGATTTTTTTGTGAAAATTATTCTAAAATGTTTTATCGAATTTATTCCATACTTTACGAAAGCACTGTATAATTTTGTTGCAAAAAGAAATGTAAAGAATGATCTAATTATCATAGTCATTTCATTTTGTTTTGTTTATGTTTGTTCAGAATATTTAATTTTATTTTGGAGTTTATTATAAATTATTTTTACTATTAGTCACTTTTTTCTTTTGGTAAGTCACTAAAGTCACAATTTTTTGGCATTACAAATGCTATGATTCCTGAGATTTTAATTCGAAATGCCTAATGGTAACGATTTTTTCGAGCCGGGGCTTCTTGCCCGAAGAGTGAAGCGCATCATTGAATTTAATCAATCCCATTACCATATCAATGCGAAGGCAATCTACCCATCGCTACTTCTGTGTTTGTGAACAGATTGTTCGGATACCCGGCGGCGCGACGTCGATTCCAGCCGGTGATACGGCACGTTCCTGCCCCACCTAGGCTCCTTCCATGCAGCCACCTCTTACTTGTCCTTTAGCCACCTTATTGACCGAGCAGACCGTTTTACCAAACCGTCAACATCGTAAGCTACGATAATTAGCTTAAAATGTCAGTCAGCGCTCTGCCGTTAATTAATTGTCTATTGTTCGAGTGATTAGTTATAAGTAATCATTTTGTAGCACTCAAAATGTTTTATAAGCCATTATTGTTCGTTCTTTTGTACAAACTCCGCCTTCAACTTACTAATAATTACCGAGTGATAAATTTACAATTTAAATTAACCTTCGAAATGACGAGTAGTTTGTGAGGATATAACGTTTAATTCATTTCGGACTTAATTAGCTGATAAAAATCAGGAGAACTAGTTTCCCATCAACATCCCGGCCAAACTTTTAGGAAGCTTGATTCGTTAAAACCTTCCTCGACTGTTAATACAAAGGGCCCGTCGTCGCTTACTTCCTCTTGTCATCCACTTGCATGACAGTCAGATTATTAGGATTATGGGGACGAAAATACAACTCACAATTGTACCAATAAAATCGGAGAAGTTTAAAATTTTGTTGTTAATTGTTGTTAGCGTTATTTTTATTGACTTATTGAGTTCGCTACATTTGCAAGACTAATCTAGCAGTTTTGGAGGTGGAGAGGGGGCGAGCCCTCAGATGCCGTTGTCCCCACTCCACCGTACCCCAAGAGGTGAACAATTGTATTCAATTTCGTAGGATCTCACCTTTAGAACACATTAAACAAAGCTTCGTAATCATGGGCTTTCATTTACGTTATTCAAACATCCTTCTTGTTTGAATAGCGAACAGATTCAATCTTGGTAGAATTCTGAGAATGATTACTTTAAACTAGTTTAAAATGTAATTTTGTAAGAAGACGGAAAGTCTGTTCGCTTATCCAAGTCTTTGAACTCCTAGGTTTGTTCTTTTTGTCCCATTTCAATATTACAATTGCCTAATTTGGTAATTTTGTGTATCAAAATTTTTTAAAGTAAGTTTCCAAAATTTTCAAACGTCGCGTCGCCTCGTCACAATAAAAATCGAAACTCGTCAAAAAAATTGATTTGTGAAGTTAAAAAAATGATTTTGATGAAACTGAATCTTCAGAATTAGATTAAAACAAATAGCCACTCGCAGAAGAAAAACGTGGAACTGTAATCAACAATTTTTTTAAACAAATTGGAAGTTTTAAAAAAATTTCAAACGTCGCCTTGCCACAATAAAAATCCAACCTCATGAAAAAATTGATTTGTGAAGTAGGAAAAATTGTTTTCATGAAACTGTCTCTTCAGAATTTGATTAAAAAATAGCCACTAGTAGAAAAAAACGTGGAACCCTAATCAACAATTTTTTAAACAAGTTGCAACTTTCCAAAATTGTCAAACGTCGCCTTGCCTCAATGAAAATCAAAACTCGTCAAAAAAATTGATTTGTGAAGTTGAAAAAATGATTTTCATGAAACTGAATCTACAGAATTTGATTAAAAAAATAGCCCCTCGCAGAAAAAACCGTGGAACCCTAATCAACAATTTTTGAAACAAATTAAAATTCTCCAAAATTGGCAAACGTCGTCTTGTCACAATAAAAATCGAAACTCATCAAAAAAATCGATTTTTGAACTGGAAAAAAATATTTTCACGAAACCGAACGTTCAGAATTTAGTTTCAAACCAATTGGCACAAACGATTTTCTGAAACATAAATTTTGCCTTCAATCTTCAGTCCCAACATAACAAAAATTGGTAAACAGGCTTCTACTATTTCATCACTTGGTTGAACCAATTCGCGGAGAAGTGTGCAATAGTCGAATGTACGTTTTGATGTAGCGGTTTGGTGTTGTATAAATACGAGGTTGGCCTCTGTAAATGAAGAACCCGCAATGTCAATTACGCACTTGTTATTAGTATATTAACAGGCGCCGATGATATTCCTTTATGTATCCTTTGGTGTGTGTGCGGTAAATTAAGTAAATTTTCAATTTAACGGCTATGTGTAACAAGCTAGTCACTTGTTGCGCCACGTTGTTTTTAGTAAATAAAGAAAACCGCAAGATCAATCCGATGTGCTGTTTAGTTTGATGCCAACAATCCTTCAACTTTGCGTTGCAACCACAAAATTGAACAGATTGTTGGCGTTTTTATTTTTCTACCACAAAACCGTTTATTGTCAAAAAAAATTGTCAGCAAACAATTTAGAAAGTTGAATTGTATTTCATAAAAATACAATTGTAATTTAGATTAGTGAAGGGTCTTTCAGAAAACATCAATTGTAGTTAAGATTAGTCAATTATAATTCAGAAAATATTAATTGTATTTCACAAGATGTTATTTGTAATTCAGATTAGCAATTTATATTTCATAAAATGTCAATTGTAGTTCAGAAAACATCAATTGTAGTTCAGAAAGCATCAATTACAATTTAGAATACATCCAGTGTATTTCAAGAAGCATCAGCTAACGCCCATAAACTTTAATTAAAATTAATAATTTTGCCTCAAAACTTGCTTGGATTAATATTAATCGCCGGTTCAGAGGAATTTTTATTAATTTAACTGTTTGCTTTTCAATTTTTGGTATAAATTGTACTTCAGAAAACATCAATTGTAATTCAGAAAACATCAATTGTATTTCAGAAAACATCAATTATATTTCAGAAAACATCAATTGTAGTTCAGAAAACATCAATTGAAGTTCAGAAAGCATCAATTACAATTTAGAATACATCAAGTGTATTTCAAGAACCATCAGCTGTATTTCAGAAGATGTTATTTGTAATTCAGATGGTATTTCATAAAATGTCAATTGTAATTCAGAAAGCATCAATAATTGTAGTTCAAAATTTTATAAAAAAGTGAAAATATAAATATATTTTCTTAATTACGATCGTTTCAGAATTATTTACAATTGATATCTTCTGAAATACATCTGTTTCTTTCTGAATTACAACAACGACCGTTTTCGGAAATACAATAGTATTTCGGAAAACGCTCGTTTTGTTTTTTGCACTGAACATATTAATTAAAGGACTTGAAATGTGTGGATTTGCCTGGCCAGAGCTGCAAGATTAATGCACAATGTAAATAACTCGGCTTAATTTGTAGAATTCCGTCCACTGGAAACGAAATTAATTTTCAGCGAATCTGTATTAGCGCCTCCTTTGAAAGATCAATCATCGCATTTCTTCTTTTATCGTTGTCGCATTAGTAAGGATTGCAACCTTCTGTTTGTAAGATGTTCATTTCTCTGACAAATCTCCAAACATCTCGGCCGTTCTCATGACAGATGGACACTTGCAAGGAAGTGGAAAGTCTGCTCCACATTTTTCTGCCCAAAGAAAATGTTTTTAAATTTTGCATTCCTAATTTGATGGAATGAAATCCTTTCATTGAGCTATTTAATACAGTTTCCCAGTGAATTAATTCAAAAGCGAGTAAACAGAAAAGCCATTATGCAAATTAATATTTTTGCAGAACGTATGCAAGTAAACGTCTGATTTTTGTTGCGATTTAGCAGCACCTTTTCCAGTGTACATTTCCGAGTTTCATATTATTTTAAATTAATGAAACCAGTATTTAAGCACCGCCACTGGAGCTTCCCGAGTATTACATTACATTCTTCCGTGAATTTATGGCAGTTATGAACTCGAATGTAATACTAGATGTGTTTGTGTTTTAGCGAAGTAGGTTAAAATATTTAGCGTTATCGGATTACCTTGTGGTAAAGCAATGCATTTTTCAATGAATTTATTTTGCATTTAAGGTCCGGGAACTGCTAATTAATACACAATTCTTCCGTTCAGGGGGCACCAATTTTGCCCCTTAAAATAAAAAATGTGTTTAGGCAACCAAGGAGGTATCCTAACTAATAAGGTTTGAAACTTAAGTATTGAACAGATAAAGAACAAAAAAAAAGAGTTGCGCGTTTTTCATACGCTCGTAACTTGATAAATATTATTTATATTATGATCTGCGGCGATAACGACGGGAAACTCATTCGGAAAAACAATTAGTCAATAATTTTTTGCTAATTCTTTGCCAATTTTGTGTTTTCATAGATGTACCTGCTATAATTAATCCCGTAACAGGCTGCAAACACATTTACAATTATGCAAAGAGTAATCTTTATCCCCATTTTTATACGCTCATAATTTGATAAATATTATTTATATTATTGTCTGCGGCGATAACGGCGGTAAAATCAGTCAATGCGATTGCTGCATTACTTACTGTTTTTTTTTATTGTAATTTTTTGTGAATAGATGGTTCAAACAATTTTTCCTACGATGCTATTCGAAACTAATATATATTGTACAATTTAGTAGGCTCGAAAATGTTTCATATCCTTACGCGTGCGAACATGGATATTTTGCATTATCAAGTGTGTATTTTTATAAATTTTTAGAGTTTTATATCCTCACGTGTGCGAATATGGTTATATCCTAACAATTTGTACTATATCAAGTGTGCATTTTAATACAAATTATTCTATCCATGCCGTCAATCAAAAAGGTACAGATTTGACAGGACATCTGTGAGTAAAAGGACGAACTATGTGACTAAAATCTTATGGGAAAACAACTTTTCCCCGAAAATGTAAAATTTAGACATTTATCCAATTTGGTTTACGGAAACTATTTCTTAGGTGCTAAAGGAACATTTTTATGTAATTTGTTGACGATGTTGTGTTCGGAAAGCAATAAAAAACGCGATCAAATGATACTGTATTTCGTACCACAACTTTTAGATTTTTTTTCAAAGACATTCACCATGTTATCATAAAAAAAAACGTCATATTATGCTACTATATGTTTAGTATAAGTACCCCGAAGGAATTTCTACAATATAACTTACTTCTTGAGCGATACTGTTTTTACTGGCACACTACATTTAAAAAAAAAAATTGTTGCCAATTTTTTTCTTCTTAAGTCGTTAACTTTCTCGCAATAAAATAATATTTTCTTACAAGGCAATATATTCTCTATAAGTGCTGTAAAGTGCATTGTAAAATATTTCGTAACTCTAAAGATTTCAGTAAAAAACCCTCACTACTACATTTTTGCGAGAATTGCACTTTCGGAGGTTAATTTTTGAAAACTAGGCACTTCTTCACCAAATCAAATATATCATTAGATGCCGTAACATTATGTTTACAACTGTTGCTTCGCAAATTATATATTGATAAGTACTTTCTAAGCTAAACTGAGTTTCTTAAAACTCTGCATTTTTTGAGGTTGGGTTCCCTAGCCTTAAAAGTCTCTCTTCGCATGATAATTGAACCGGGTCGACCGGACCCTATCACGTGACTGTGTAAGAAAGCGCGTTGTAAACTTAACAGTCGCTTATAGACTTTTCAAATATGGTCGGTGATGATACATAATTTCGATTGTCATGTTAATAAGGCGCACAATCGGCGGAGTGGTTCCGAGAATATCACCTACTTGCCGCAGTAAAATCTCGAAAAGTTATTTCGTTACTTACGGACGTTTGTTTTATCTGCAGCGCCGTGAAAGAACAGCAGAAATCTACTATAAACTTTATGATGAAATAATAATTTTCCATACTTCTTTCCGGGTACGAGGAGTGCGTGACCAACATTGTGATGACGCAGCGTTTTTCTTATTACGCATTATCCTTGTATATTCTTTTACCCAAAATATTAACGCCGACGTGAGATATCTAAAAACGCAGTTGTTCTTATTAACTTGGTGATTTATATCTTTTTTTCCATCTTAACCGGCGTTTTTGTTGCGCCGAAATTTATTAGCTCTGTTGTACTCCGTATGGAAGGAAATTTTGTTTTTGTTCGATTAAGTGGCAAATTTTTTATTACGTGCTAACAGCTGTAGGTTTTTTCGACGACTACCTGTCTTCGGCACCAGTCTTTCTTTCAACAAAACTTGCTCCACTTCGATCCTGAAAAATTATGACATTTTAAATTCATTTAATTAATTTAGTACTGACAATCATTGAATTATTAATGAATTATTAATTTGGATTTCCAATCGACGCAGATTGTAATATCGCATTTTCAGCAGGAATTTCGCACTGACTTTCTAAGATATAATTCAGTTTATTTTAGTAATCCTATAACTCCTGAATAAATTTACTGATGTCCGCAGGCGTTGAGGGATACTATAAATCAATGTTAAAGCTAATTTAAGATAACGCATTTACTTTAAATGATTTAATTTTTGATGCCGTGTTGCATTAAGTTTATCCTGCAGAAATCGAATAAAATATTTGTGCTTAGTGAGCGCATACGGGGCACGATATAATAAAGTTCCCGGATGTAAAGTGCCTATAAATTTGATATCTGTGTCTGCTTTGATTGTAACATTGAATTGTGAAGCCTTTATGTATGGGAAGTGATCGTTTTGACAGAGTGCTTTTTCATGATGAATTTTTTCTTCTGTTATAACAGAGATTTCAGTAACTCCGTGAAGTCGGTATTTCATTGTTGGAAACGGGGAAATTATGTTGTTTATCCGCTTCAAATTGATGATAGGTTCGATCATGTTTGCAAAAAAACTGTGATCGTTTTTTTATAAGAGATGTTTTTTGCAACAATAAAACTAGAAATAATTAATGCTTGAAACAGTTGGAGATTGGAATTACTTGTACTTAATTTTTGATCGTATTAATTAATTTTTCGGAAATAACGACTCATTTTTAAACACAGTTTGCATGTGAGGTTACCCCAAATAGGTGTTTTCAGCACCATCTGTTACCTTTTGTGTATTGGCTATTGATTTTTTCCTTTCTGCTTTTAGATATTCTGTAAATTCACTAACTAAGGTGACCAACTATTTTTTATACAAAAGGAGTACAAACGAATTTTCATTAGATATGGTGATTGGGTTTGAATAAAAACACTAAGTCTTCTCCATTCAACTACTTGTGTTTTAAATAATTTCAAAATTCGTTAGTTCAAAAAATAAATTATATGTATAAACACACTGCAAGTTGCATGCTTTCACCTAGGCAAACCGACATTTAAGATTCAACCCTTGTAATAATCATTTGAAAACAAGAAAATGAAAAATTTCATCACCCAAGAATAGAAGTGATTATTTTTCTTTGAAATCCTTTTTATTTCAATCATTAACAGTTTTTAAATAAACACGTTAAAACAAACACACTGCAATTTGCATGGTTTCACATAGGAAAACCGACTCTTAAGATTCAACGCTTGTTGTAATCATTTGGAAACGAAAAATTTTACCTGAGGATACTTTATGAAAATGTGGATTCTAACATAAGTCAAGAAAAAAAAAAAAGACCTGATGAAAATGTGCACTGCAATTTGCATGGTTTTACCTAAGAAAACCGACTCTTAAGATTCAACGCTTGTTGTAATCATTTGAAAACAAGAAAATGGATTTTTTTTTACCTTACTTCCCTTTTTTACTTTATGAAAATGTGGATCCTAACATAACAAAAAAAAAAAAACCTGAGCACACTTGATGAAAATGTGCACTGCAATTTGCATGGTTTTACCCAGGATTATTTCCTTCTTGCACATAAAAAGTTCCAGTAACCATGGTTTTTCTCAGTTTTACAGCGAATAAATTTTGACGTTTCAAACGTGTCAAAATTTACCCGATTAAATTTTGACGTTTAATAGCTTTTTAATATTTTTTGCAATCATTATCAAAGATTCCTCGACAAGTAAATAAATAATTCGTTGTACAATCTATTTATTCAAATTAATAATCAAGAAATAATCATGCCGAATACCCCGCGTGCATGAAAATAGCCTGATTAAATTTTTACGTTTTTGTCGCAACGTTTTGCCATAAAGAAATATTTCTCGTAAATTTTCCACCCAAAACCCCTCGTGCTTCGCACTCGAGATTTTGTTACGTGACAAATTTGCTCGACATATTTCTAGGCAAAACATTTTGACAGAAACGTCAAAATTTAATCGGCTATTTTGATGCACTTGTGATATTACTGTTGAAAACCGACTCTTAAGATTCAGCCCTTGTTGTAATCATTTGAAACCAAGAAAATGGGAAATCTCATCGCCCAAGAATAGAAGTGATTATTTTTCTTTGAAAGAGATGTTTTACGTTTATTAGTATCAATGTGCTTTGTTATTGTACTTCGTCCACCAATCGCAATAGAAAATTATCCGTTCCAGATTGTACCTTTAACCATAGAATCATCATTTCCTTTGTTTTCTATAATAAATGGAAACTCTTTTTTTGTAGGTTAACGGTTAAAGTTAAATGCCAAGTTTTTATATTTTTAGAAGTACAAAGGAGTACAAAACTCCCTAAAGGAGTACGTTTGGTCACCTTACTATAGCGAATGTGTAAAATAATTCTGAATTGAATAATTAATAATTAAATTAAATTAAAAGATGTTGCTTATTCTAAATTTAGAATATAACGCATTTATTTAAACGTTATCGTTATTATAAACTGAGCCGGGCTGAGCTGGTCATTATAAACCTTACATTGAGAAAATTGTCAAAAATTGAAATAAATTTTAACATCAGGTATTTAATTATATTTCAGATTGTAATTCAGAAAATGTCAATTTTAATTCAAATTTCAGAATAGTTGATTATAGTTCAGAAAATATTAAGTGTAGTTCAGAAAGTATCAATTGCATTTCAGAAATCGTCAAATTGTAATTCAGAAAGTATGAATTGTAATTCAGAATTCAAAAAATTGTAGAGTAGAGCATTAATGTTCTGAATTACAATTGACACTTTCTGAATTACAATTGATTATTATGAAATAGAATTGGTGCTATCTGAATTACAATTTGATGTTTTCTGAAATACAGCCGACTAATCTAAATTCCAATTGATTCCTTCTGAATTACAATTTCTGAAATACAATTGAAAAAGTTGCAGGTAATACCTATAAAACTCTCGATTTATTTCATATCATTGTATCTCGTTTATTTACCATTATGTGAAACTTCAAAGCAACTTACAATGTTGAAACCACATACAACGTTTCACTGTAGGCCATTGTGTCTTTGTGGTTATGCGACAGACTGGTACCGATTTTAGCGCCAACAAATTAACTTCTAACAAACCTGCAGTCCTTTTTAGAATCTTATAATGAAGCTCGAGGTTTTGCTCGCGCGAACACCGGGTTTTCGTGTGTTAGTAAATCCATCCGCTTATTGTAATTAAATAAAACCGGGGTATCCTGGAGGGAGTACCATCGCACTTCATTACGTCACACCGAAAATCAATAGCAATGTTTTGTCTTTTAGTACTTTCAAAATTTGACACAAACCAACATTATTATTTATATTTTCTTTTCGATAAAATCTTCGAATTGAAACTTCAACGTAATGTTGGTTTATTAAAAAAAAAAAATCCGTTTGGAAACTGAGAAAGCATTTTACAAATTACGATGATGCTCGCGTCGTCGTTTTAGTGCGTCAAGACGATATGCGCCGCCCTCACCGTCCCTAGGTTTTGCGGCATCGATCGCCTTCATGCAGAGGTGGACACGTTTACACAATTTTGTTCCCTATAGATCGATTAGGGTTTAATGTTGCATCCCCTGGATTGATTTGGCCCAAATTTTTAATTCCAATTTTCAGTTAGAAACAATTTTTTTTGCCCTTTTGTGCCTCACGTGATCGAGCGCACGTAGGTTTACTGTCCCCTTTTATCTTGGCATTATGCGATCACGATTTCGGTGTTCCATATTGTGTATATCATCGGCGAGAACCGTTGAACATTCTGCTACAATGAAATCACGTAAATCTTCCTGCAGTTCTGCCTGGCAGCGTACCAAACTGTTTTATAAATTCATACTTGATAACTACCCGGACTATTTGCTTTATGATATCCGTATCGTTGCGAAATTTGTAACCACTTGCGCGATTTTGACCTTTAGTTTAAGCTCCCGTTAACGCATTCGGCGTTATTTATCGTGGCTTTAAAAATTAATTCAGTTCATAAATTACTTCAACACTTGTTTAATTTATAACTTTATCTTTGTTTTCAGGTAAGCGCTGATTTTATCTCTTCATCGGTAAGTGTTTGAAATCTCGAATTTTAACGGTTGGCGCAGCAACAAGTCCTCCGACCGTCTTCAGGCTGATCGCGTTGTGACATCGGCGAATTTTCCACGGAATGACGCACGGGCTTTCCTGGAATTATTCCTGATAAGTGCACAAAGCTGCAGCCCGATTGCGTCATTCCGCGACGTGTGGGTGAACTTGGGAAACGGGGTGACGTCAAAATCAATTTTTGTTTGTATTAAATTTAATTTGTTTTCGTATTACGAAATGGGTCGAAGCTTCGTGCTGAATGCCACTAAAGCACTTACTCGAAAGAGTGCTCGTGGGCTATTTATTCTACATAGGAAAATTTGCAATGCCGTATACAGGGTGAGTTAAGTTTTACCGCCCGTGGCAAAATAGGCCTTTAAAATAATTTGTCAATTCTCATAAATTGCATGAGTAATTTTATATTATTAAGGTACATAGAAACCAAGAAAAAATCTTTTTTTTTTAATCAGGTACAATTTTGGCTTTCTTTCAATTACTAATTGCTCAATTTATTAGTTTTTTTTATGTACGAACACTAAAATATTTTCACACAATTTTGTGTAATTGAAATAATTTTACTAATTTGGGTTCATTAAATAAAGCGATTTTCGTATTAGAGGGTATTTTTTAAATGATTTACGACATAAGCTGACCAATTCACCTAACAATGGTATTGGTTTTGGGTACTTGGCTGATTATTTATGACAATCATAAAGTTAAGTTAAAAAGTGCAACGTTACATTTTACAGGACCGGAATAAGGGTCTTCGCTATTTCTTTAAAAGTTCACAATATCGTAACTAACAGCTACACGGTAATTATAATCATAATAAAAAATAATTTTTGCAATATTAGATTTTAAACTTGATAAGAAAATCGTTTACCAGCTTCTAATTTTCGTTAGTATATCTGTCTACAATTTTGTGTTTTAATTTTGCCGTCTGCAAAGTCAATATACTTATCGGTTATTGAACCTTCCCATAAAATAAATTGCTTAATTCACCCAAAGTTTAAAAACCCTGGTTTTAACCCTAGGTCACTTTGTGAATAAAGAAACATTCACATTCGCAACAAATCTTCCAACACTTAAACATCGTTGGTAAAAAGTGAAAATTAAAACTTTGTTTTGTGGAATAGTGAACATTTGTGTTTAGTTCAGGTATAATCATGCCATTTCAATACTCAGTCGAGGAGAAGCTTGAAATGCTTTTAATTTATGGGCATCACTTTGAGCATCTTTTATAAAATAAACTTAATATTTACCTATTAAAAATTTATTTTATTTTTCACACAAATTCCAGAATACGGGTCTGGCAACAACTAAAACGCCGTTCCCTTCAGTTTTATGGGTCGATCATCAGGTATTGTTACGTGGTAGACCGTATTATCCATTGTTGGAAAGTCATAAATAAAAGTATTTTTCGTGCTTTATGTTAAATTTGATTTAACTCAAAAAGTAATAATTTTTTAACGAATCAAATTGCAATTAACAATGCTACGAATACTTTGACAAATTTTGAAATAAAAAACCAAACATGGAAATTTGATCCGAAACTCTTTGCTGTACTTTTTTCGCTTCAAATAAAAATGATTTGGAAAACTTGTAGCACTAATCGAAAGTGTAAGCTTCAACTGATGTAACATGTAAATTGCATACTTTCCCCTCGATCTTTAAAAGGTATTATGGCCGGGGCGATAAAACTTAACTCACCCTGTACAGTGCTTTCGTAAAGTATGAAATAAATTCGATAAAACATTTTAGAAGAAGTTTCACAAAAAATCCTCGGACCGGTCAACTTTAGTTTTTAAAACTGCATCTTTTTTAATATTTATAATTTTAATCTTTTGTGTTCGCACTATGACGTCATCAACAATTTTTTGAAATAGCACCTCATACTTTTGATTCGCGAATTTGGATGCAGCACATTTTTCTGAGTAGGAATATGTCAAATTCGTATGACCTGGAAGAGGAAAGTTTTCGAAATAATCAGTCCTAAAGTTTCGAAAATGTATGGTAAATTTATTAGAGTAGACCTATCATAATGTCATCAAGGAAGCGTTGGAAACAAAAGAGGGATCACCAGATTTGACAACCTTTGATTACTTTTTGTGGAGATGCTTAAAAAGTAAAGTGTACGTTAGTAGGTTAGAGAATTTAGAAGATTTAAAGCAACAATTCGTCATGAGATACGACAAATCCCTCCTGAAGTTATTGGCAATGTTCAAAAAGAATTTATTGATCGCATTGGCTGCTGTCAAGAAATCAACAGTGCGCAATATTTTAATTTAGTTGTTTTTTGAATTTAATGATTACTAAAATTTAGTATTTTGAGATAGCTAAACCGTTTTCTTTATTTTTTTTTTTTTGTAATCATTCAGTTTGTACCAATCCTATTTCAAAAAATACGCTACTAAAAATAAAATTTGACGGATTCGAGCGTTTTCCCAATAAATTTCGTTGATGTCAAAACCGTCTTTTGTTTCCAGCGCTTCCTTGATGATATTATTATTGGTCTACTCTAATAATTTTACCATACATTTTCGAAATTTTAGGACTGATTATTTCGAAAACTTCCCTTTTCAAGGTCATACGAATTTGGCATATTCGTACTCAGAAAAATGTGCTGCATCCAAATCCGCCATCAAAAATATGGGGTGCCGTTTAAAAAAATTGATGATGACGTCATAGTGCGAAAACAAAAGCCGATCGTAAAATTATAAATATTAAAAAAGATGCAATTTTAAAAACTAAAGTTGACCGGTTAGAGGATTTTTTGTGAAAATTCTTCTAAAATGTTTTATCGAATTTATTCCATACTTTACGAAAGCACTGTATATTTCCATATCAGGATGTCGCAATTTTCACATTACAGAGTTCAAAAGTCAAATTAACTGAATGCAGCATTTTTTTTTTTTTAATGAAATGTTTTGTCAATATTAGCGAGATAAAAGCACTGTAATTTGCACTAGATGAACAACCGCTGGATGATTACAGCATCGGGTAACTAATAGCAACATTAAATAGTGCAACTCTTGTTCGTAATGATTTTATAATAAATGGTTTTGTGTCCCACTATCAAGCGAGTTAATTTATGGCCTGAAAATTTTGTTGAAATCATTATACTTGGTAATGCTGTTGCCAAAAGGATTTGATAAATGGAATTGAAATTTTGCATAACTTGAATTATTTTTTTTAATAATTAATTTTCTGGTAATTCTGATTCTTATTAGGTTATAAGACCGCTCTTTATTCAATTGGCTGCAAACAATACAGTTCTTCAAAAGTAAATAGTAAAAGTATGTGCAACAAAAGCCATTGTAAGAGTAGTTGACATGAAAGAAGTATGAAAGGACGGGAAAATTTAGAGAAAGTTGCAGCTTAAGTGTCAGACTCCAATTAGTATTCACAAACATCTGATAAATTTTAATGAGGTCTTTAAATAATCAAATATAACCAATTTTATATAATCCAATACAATGCAATTGAACAACACTGCAATTTATTTCTTAATTTTTATTTGCAAGGATGTTTTTTTCTCAAAGTAAAACTGTTGCAAAGAATCTGATCATAAGTTATATTTTCACTATTCCTAACAAAGTGTTACTTAAAAATAAGCTTTCCGTTAATTGCAAACTTGTTGCACGAGTGCCACTTACGGAAAGTTTAGTTAAGTATTGTAATATTAAAGTTTCCCTTAAGAAGTTGGTGCAGTAAAATATGCGACACTTACGATTTTAGGGAAAATTTAAGTTTAGGTAGTACAAATAATGAAGCAACAGAATTAGCTCAGAAATATTTTGGGTTTAACTTAAACAACGCTTACAATGTTAAGGTTTCCCTTAAGGAATTGGCGCAATAAAATATGCGACACTTATAATTTTAGAAGAAACTTCAAATTTAAGTTGAAGTTGTACAAACGATTGATATTTGCTTAAGGAACAGAATTAACTCAGAAATATTTTATGCTTAACTTAAACAATGCTTACAATGTTAAGGTTTCCCTTAAGGAATTGGCGCAACAAAATATGTGACACTTACGATTTTAGGTAAAATTTAAGTTGAAATACAAACGATTTATACTTACTTAAGATATAGTACGGCTTAACTTAACTAACACTTACAAGGTTTCCCTTAAGAAATTGGTGCAATAAACAAAGGGACACTTATAATTTTAGGGGAAACTTAAAATTTAGGTTGAAGTGCTGCCAACGGTTGTAGGAAGTAACTAAATTTCGGTTAATCTGCCAACAGCTTGTGGGTTTTCAAAACGTCTGATGGAAGTAATTTATGCAATGGTTCAACATTTGTTATTGCCGCGTTTAGCACAGTTTAACGCACACAATTAATCATTCAGAGATGCAATCATAATGAACAAAGTTGTACTAATATTTCAATCAATGTTTCGCTACCGAGCGGCTATTGAGATTGACATTAACTTCCATCTGCCATTTTTAACCATTAATCAAAGTGTGTTCCTTCAAGAAGACAATTTTAATGCTTTACCGCCGGCGCATTTAAGTTTAGTAATAAAAATTCTGGAAAATTTCTTTTATAATTTTTTTGAGATGCTCAACAATTTCCTGGAAGTTTCGTAACACGACCTGTTAAATTGATAAAACGCTGTACTTATTTCGATCCGAATTGAAAACACGTTTTATAATTCATTACTCGGAAGTGCATGAATCAGTAACAGAATATGAATATTTCCCTTCTATTGATGTCACTAGCTTTAAAAATGAATTACTTTCAAACAAAGTTTTTTGTTTCTATTATTATGTGTTGGTTAACTTGGAACCACAACAAATTGTCGCGTGTTGTGTTTGAGTTTCAGAGTTGACCCTTGCGAACGTCCTTGATTTTCATTGGCATCAGTTTAATTCGGACAATAAATTCCACCTTGATCTGTTCAATTGAAACGATACTTTTCTCAAATTCAAGAAAAATAGAGGTTCGTGCGAATAGAGTGAATTCCTGAAGAAACTGCTACTTCTTCAATAAAGTTGTGAATAAGGTAGTGAGTAATATGCCAGCGGGGAGATCGATTTTATAGCCACTTTTTGCAGCGTCTTTACATTTTCGTGCTTCTATTATTCCGAATCTTGGAGCTTGGTGCTTGACTACGGAGCTGCAGGGCGATAATTCTAGCATTGCGGTTGATGTATTCAGAACTATCTGCACCGTTCCGTGAAATATTACTGAATATTACATTTGTTAATGACAGATGCTTTAACTTGAACATTGATTTTACTTGGAAAGTCAAATGTTTGCTTAAGGAAATTTAATTACGAATACAGTCGTGCAAGTCAAATTCGGTAATAAGTAACTCTGTGTTTTATTAGGAACATTGAACAGCGGCAATTTCCTGTGATTAATATGGGGCCGTTCAAGTATTACGTAAGCATCAGTGGGGGGAGGGGGTTACGTTTTTGCTTATTTTTGATGACCATGAGGCCGGAGGGGTTCGAATGTGGATTACGTCAGCAAAGAAGTGTTTTGGAGTGAAAACAGTTAAATAATTTGGAACATACAGGGTGAGTTAAGTTTTACCGCCCGTGGCAAAATAGGTCTTTAAAATAATAAAATTTTGGCTTTCTTTCAATTACTAATTGCTCAATTTATTAGTTTTTTTATGTACGAACAGTAAAATATTTTCACACAATTTAATGTAATTGAAATAATTTTACTAATTTGCGTTCATTAAATAAAGCCATTTCCGTATTAGAGGGTATTTTTTTAAATGATTTACGACATAAGCTGGCCAATTCACCTAACAATGGTATTGGTTTTGGGTACTTGACTGATTATTTATGACAGTCATAAACTTAAGTTAAAAAGTGCAACGTTACATTTTACAGGACCGAAATAAGGGTCTTCGCTATTTCTTTAAAAGTTCACAACAACGTAACTAACAGCTACACGGTAATTATAATCATGATGAAAAATAATTTTTGCAATATTAGATTTTAAACTTGATAAGAATATCGCTTACCAGCTTCTAATTTCGTTAGTATATCTGTCTACAATTTTGTGTTTTAATTTTGCCGTCTGCAAAGTCAATATACCTATCGGTTATTGAACCTTCCCATAAAATAAATTGCTTAATTCACCCAAAGTTTAAAAACCCTGGTCACAACCCTAGGTCACTTTGTGAATAAAAAAACATTCACATTCGCAACAAATCTTCCAACAATTAAACATCGTTGGTAAAAAATGAAAATTAAAACTTTATTTTGTGGAATAGTGAACATTTGTGTTTAGTTCAGGTATAATCATGCCATTTCAATACTCAGTCGAGGAGAAGCTTGAAATGTTTTTAATTTATGGGTAATGGGGCATTACTTTGAACATCTTTTATAAAATAAACTTAATATTTACCTATTAAAAACTTATTTTATTTTTCTCACAAATTCCAGAATACGGGTCTGGCAACAACTAAAACGCCGTTCCCTTCAGTTTTATGGGTCGATCATCAGGTATTGTTACGTGGTAGACCGTATTATCCATTGTTGGAAAGTCATAAATAAAAGTATTTTTCGTGCTTTATGTTAAATTTGATTTAACTCGAAAAATAATAATTTTTTAACGAATCAAATCGCAATTAACAATGCTACGAATAATTTGACAAATTTTGAAATAAAAAACCAAACATGGAAATTTTACCCGAAACTCTTTGTTTTACTTTTTTGGCTTCAAATAGAAATGATTTGTAAAACTTGTAGCACTAATTGGAAGTGTAAACTTCAACTGATGTAACATGTAAATTGCATACTTTCCCCTCAATCTTTAATAGGTATTATGGCCCGGGCGATAAAACTTAACTCACCCTGTACAGTAGCCACTCGGTTATATGAACTGATAAAAACCAGAGGTGTTCATAAAATCGAATTGTTTACAGTCCTTTTTGTTCGTGCTTTTCCACGATTAAATAAATCAAGCAAAATTAAAATAAATTCCATTAACCGGAGCAAACTTTTCAAAGTTCAGTTCGTGGAAACAAATAATAATATTTCTTCCACAAAATTATAGTTATCGCAACGATAACATTACCGTTGACGATAAAGCTGAATTTCTGATTAACGCGCATGCGCAGCTTTATCGTTAGCGTTATCGTTCTCATCGTTTCAATAATTAAAAATAATCTCAATTTGATTTGATTGAAATCTAAGCAACCAAAAAACTTTTTGCTACCGTTTTTGGCGCGGATTAAACACAACTATTGTTCCCGTTGCACGCAAATTAGTTTTGGACAAATGGCGAACGAACAAACTCAGCTAGCCATTGTGCCTTTGTTACCGTCGAGACAAGTTGGATATCTCAACTTCGGAATTTAAACCATCACATTATTATTTGTATTAATTGCAGCGGTCGTAAAGTTTTAAAAGGCGAAATTTAGATGCATGAGACGAGCTAGAATTACATCATATTTACCGCCCACATTTAATTTGATCTCTTGCATATTCATGACCTATCATTTCGAAGCTTTCACGTGAAAGTCGCATCTTTCACTTGTAATTTCCGCGCCGCATTATTACATTAGAACTATTCTCTTATAAATATTCCGACTTGTTTACGGCAACTTCCACTTAATAAACGAAAATAAATATTGTTTTTGTTCGCGGAAACTGGCCGCAAACTGGTTTTTCCCCTAGCGATTAAAACGTAACGATTTTGCGCCGCTAGGAATGCACTTGAAAACGGATAACCGAATTTCATCATTTTTACAGTGTACAGGGTGTCCCATCACTTGTGGCCACTCTCAAAATTGAGCTTTAATTGAAAGTTAATTATTTGAAATTTGGTCCATGTATGATTCTGGTAGAAGGCTAGAAATTTCCAGTTTTAAATGTTAATTGTCGGCGTTAGTTTTCGAGAAAGAAAAATAAAAATGATTTTTTATAAAAATACTATCTCCTAATTTCGTCAAATTTCAATTTTTATGATCAGTATGATTGAGGCAAAGTTATCCAAAGTAAAGAAAAATGTCAAAAACTAATTAGTGTAAAATTCCCTTGTATTGGAATCTTCAGAGTAAAAGTAATGATTTATGACTGTAAACAATCGTTAGTACTATCTGCAGAGGTAATGTAATAAGTAGTCTTTGAGTTAAAAATTATAATTCAACATCCACACTTTAAAGTATCTTCGTACAGTAAAACCTCGATATAACGGACTAATTGGGGGGAGAGGGTGTCCGTTAAAGCCAAAAGTCCGTTATATAAAAATAGGTTTAAAATAAATCAAAAAACTTTTTTTTTGAATATAAATAAAAAATACAAAACACAAACAAAATTCTATTTAATTGTCTTCGGACACTCGTCGTGAAGTGACGTTGCTGTAGTCTACGATCATTATGTCTCAAATTCTAGTGCTAGACGTATGACGTGATTATCATGGCCGCTAAATATTGTTTACATGCGGCGACACTTGAATTTAAGCATGAATAATATTAACAGGACGTTTTTAATTTTTTTACATTTGACCGGATCTTTTGTCCGTTATATCCAAAGTCCGTTAAATAGAGGTCCGTTCTATCGAGGTTTTACTGTACTCATAATCGTAATTTATTAGAGGACTTACAATTTACGTAATTTTTAGAAATCTACAAGATTGTAAAAAGGCTCGACTTGGGTACGCTCCTGTTGTTCACATCGATCGGCTTTCACTGAACAGTGTTAAATTTTTACAATGCCATAAATTTCAATCGCACTTACCTCTGCAGATAGTCACTAACGACTGGTTACAGTCATAAATCATTACTTTTACTCTCGAGATTCCAATATAAGGGAATTTTAGACTAATTACAGCTTTTGGAATTTTTTTTTACTTTGTTTCAATCATACTGATCCTGAAAAGTGAAATTTGACGAAATTGGGAAATAGTATTTTTATAAAAAATCAGTTTTTATTAACATTTAAAACTGAAAATTTCTAGCCTCATACCAGAGTCATAAAAATGTGCACCAAATTTCAAATAAATAACTTTCAATTAAAGCTCAATTTTGTGGGCGGTCACAAGTGATGGGACACCCTGTACAGTAGATTCCGCTCAATTGGTTCATTGAATCGACCGCTTATTTGAATCAAGGTGTAATAAATAACCTAATGAAAAATTCTTTTAAAATCTGCTATTGTGTTCGATTTTTGAGATTGTGATTTTTGGTAGTGGTTTATTTAACAAATGTGAGTCTTCATTAAAACTTGCATTTAAATCGATGCTTCCAATCGCTGTTAAGAGGGATCCGCACGAACCTTGAAAATTTTATAAACTCTCATAGCTGTTACAAACTTCATCTATCAATAAAAAAATTAGCAGGGTTGAACGTTTTATCATAAAATAAAATAAAATAATAAAATAATAGCCTGTTGTAAATCTTCCATCACTATTCTCATCTCAATGAAAAATAGTTCTGCTATTATAATTCTGATATTTATTAAAATTTCTTCGATATCTTTTAAGTTATAGCAAAAAAATGTAATATCTACATTTCGGTTTAAACAAAAATCGAGATTTAACTGTTGTTATATGTTATAATTGAAGATGCATAATATTGGCATTGCAGTGCAAAACTAATTGTTCCTTTTTCGTATTATCAAATGGAAATTTGCAACTTTGACTTAACCGTTAAGTAGAAAGTTGAATGCAGATTCAGATGATATCGCACTTTTTATGATACCTATTTGTTTTTTACTCGAAGTTATAGTGGCAGGCAATGTATTGAGTTTCCCATAAGAAATTTACGTGAAGATTCCTCTTAAGTAAGAGAAGCCGTCGCATGTAGGTCAGTTTCAGTTGTTTTATGCATGAATGCTGACGATTTACTTACAATTTATTGAAACAGCTTCTACTGTATCTTGTAAATTACCGTCAAATTAAGTTTTAGCCATTTTATATAAATGGTGATTTTGAATGTAGTAGCTAATATTTCATAACCCATCCACTACATTCAGATCAATAAAATAATTAAATAGGAGACTTTTGTACATAGCAGCTGTGCCTGTTTCCTCTCAGGTTGCTGAAATAAAGCTGCTGTTGTATACCTTATACACTTTCAGTTGGGGCGATGTTGTTAGAGATAAGAAATAAATGACTTTCCGTAACAAAAGATTTTCGAGAATCCAAATTTTTACCTGAATACGTCCGGTAAGAATTCACACCTAAATAACAGCTTTATTACTTTAAGCCGTGATAAGTACTTTAACGACATCGCCCCAACTGAAAGTGTATAAGGTTTAATCATATTATTGGTATTCCACCTTTCACTAAAATTTTGTAAACATAGTGTAAGTGTAATTGAAAGTGTTCTCACAATCCGAAGAGGTTTTAAAGAACAATTTGTCGGTGATCTTGTTTAACAATATTATCATTAACAACATTTTAAAATAGAGCTTTAAGGAACAAGCACAAGAATTGCAAGAATTTAAAGTGCGAGGGAATACAAAAAGTTATGGCATCTACGTCCAAGAATGGGATGACAGGTTACCACTGTTGCAGCTATTGATTGTCATAATTGTTCAATACCAAACGGTATGCAGTTTTTAGATTCGATGACCGATAGCAACAGTACTTACAGCCACATTTCCATTTTTCAACCGTTTTCTTTATGGCCAAGCAAACTTTTTACATTGTTTTTTTAAGTCTATTTGCAAATGTGTCTGAGTTGTTGGATACAAACCGCCTATTTATTGAAATCTTGTCAACTGTCTAAAAAAAGCAGGACACCGTCGCAGTGGTTTGCGATTGTGCACAAAATCAACAAATAGGATACCGCACTATGACATAATGTCGTTATCATAAGAGGGTCGCCGTTGAAGCACAGAAGGTCTCTTATCGATTGAGATGCTCACTGAACACGCATCCGGTCCCATTTTCCGGTTTTATAAGACACATACCGGGGAAATGGCAGTGTCAGGTTCGAATTGTGAAAAATTAAGGCGCATTATAACACGGGCGTTTTTTCTCCCCGTTCGGGGCTTAATCGTGAAAAATTCACTCTCGAGTTTTAAGTAAACATTTATCTAAACCAGATCGGCCGTTGATGACTTTGGTCGGAAGCAAAAAGTGGTCCGTCTACAAAACGACAGTCGGGAGCAATTTATAAAATGACGCGAATGTTAACAGCGTCTACGCGCTTCGCGAACTTGACAAGGAATAAATCCCTTTATTGCGGATTCTTTCGCCAGTTAGTAAATGAAATAAGCTGTGTTTGCGCATCTTATCCGCGATTTGTTGCCTAACGGATATTTGATCGTTTGACATAATTGAAACAAATTGAAACCTGCAACATTGCCGTGATATTAACTACGGTTCCATAAATGCTGGACGCTAATTTGTAATTATGTTCTATGTTTCAGTTTAATTACGAAATCAAGACGCACTTCAGCGCTTAAACTCGGAATAGAAACATATACGGTATTTTTTGTTAATGCAGACTTAAAAATAGACCTCGTCTATTATCGCTGCTTAGTTATACATAAATTGTTGAGGAGTCATTGAATCGTGTTGGGTAACTTATTTGCGGAACTCGGTTGGATCGTGCGGTGATTTCACTTTTTCAACTCCCCGTTTTGTGCAGCCTTCGTCTTGTCTTTTAGCATTCAAAATTTCTGTCTCAAATTTGTTTTTGTTTTGTGAATGTAACCGGGATAATCCGCCGTAGAGAAACGACCTACTTTATATGTATGTTGTTTTTTTATTACGTTATTAAACTACTGGAGCGTCTTTGTAGGCTCCAAATGTGGCTGTATTGCTAAAAGAAGCATCCCATTTTGTAATCATCCTATCGTCAACTTTGTTTTGTTTCTTGGTTACTGATAGTGGTTTTCTCTAATTAATTCTTTCAAGTGAGAACTGAAATCGGAAAGCATCTATTGTAATTCGAAATAGTTGATTGTCTTTCAGAAAACGTTTATTGTTATTCAGTTAATGAATCAGAAAATATCAGTTGTAGTTGAGAAAGAATCAGTTGTGATTTAGAACAGTAAATTGTATTTCAGAAAATATCAATTGTAATTTAGAAAGCAACAAATTGTTATTCAAATTGGTAAATTGTATTTCAGAAAACATATTGTAATCCATAAAGCACCAACTGTATTTCAGAAAATATCAATTGTAATTCAGAAAGCAACAAATTGTTATTCAAATTGGTAGATTGTATTTCAGAAAACATATTGTATTTCAGAAAACATTTGTAATTCAGAAAGCATCAACTGTATTTCAGAAAATATCAATTGTAATTCAGAAAGCAATAAATTATTATTCAAATTGGTAAATTGTATTTCAGAAAACATATTGTAATCCATAAAGCACCAACTGTATTTCAGAAAATATCAATTGTAATTCAGAAAGCAACAAATTGTTATTCAAATTGGTAGATTGTATTTCAGAAAACATATTGTATTTCAGAAAACATTTGTAATTCAGAAAGCATCAACTGTATTTCAGAAAATATCAATTGTAATTCAGAAAGCAATAAATTATTATTCAAATTGGTAAATTGTATTTCAGAAAACATATTGTAATCCATAAAGCACCAACTGTATTTCAGAAAATATCAATTGTAATTCAGAAAGCAACAAATTGTTATTCAAATTGGTAGATTGTATTTCAGAAAACATATTGTATTTCAGAAAACATTTGTAATTCAGAAAGCATCAACTGTATTTCAGAAAATATCAATTGTAATTCAGAAAGCAATAAATTATTATTCAAATTGGTAAATTGTATTTCAGAAAACATATTGTAATCCATAAAGCACCAACTGTATTTCAGAAAATATCAATTGTAATTCAGAAAGCAACAAATTGTTATTCAAATTGGTAGATTGTATTTCAGAAAACATATTGTATTTCAGAAAACATTTGTAATTCAGAAAGCATCAACTGTATTTCAGAAAATATCAATTGTAATTCAGAAAGCAATAAATTATTATTCAAATTGGTAAATTGTATTTCAGAAAACATATTGTAATCCATAAAGCACCAACTGTATTTCAGAAAATATCAATTGTAATTCAGAAAGCAACAAATTGTTATTCAAATTGGTAGATTGTATTTCAGAAAACATATTGTATTTCAGAAAACATTTGTAATTCAGAAAGCATCAACTGTATTTCAGAAAATATCAATTGTAATTCAGAAAGCAATAAATTGTTATTCAAATTGGTAAATTGTATTTCAGAAAACATATTGTAATCCATAAAGCACCAACTGTATTTCAGAAAATATCAATTGTAATTCAGAAAGCAACAAATTGTTATTCAAATTGGTAGATTGTATTTCAGAAAACATATTGTATTTCAGAAAACATTTGTAATTCAGAAAGCATCAACTGTATTTCAGAAAATATCAATTGTAATTCAGAAAGCAATAAATTATTATTCAAATTGGTAAATTGTATTTCAGAAAACATATTGTAATCCAGAAAGCATCTACTGTATTTCAGAAAATATCAATTGTAATTCAGAAAGCAACAAATTTTTATTCAAATTGGTAAATTGTATTTCAGGAAACATATTGTAATTCAGAAAGCATCAACTGTATTTCAGAAAATATCAATTGTAATTCAGAAAGCAACAAATTGTTATTCAAATTGGTAAATTGTATTTCAGAAAACATTGTAATTCAGAGATCATAAATTGTTATTCAAATTGGTAAATTGTATTTCAGAAAACATTGTAATTCAGAAAGCATAAATTGCATTTAAGAAAATATCAATTGTATTTCAGAAAATATCAATATTGTAATTCAGAGATCATAAATTGTATTTCAGAAAATATTAATATTGTGATTCAGAACACATCAATTGTTATTAGGAAAGTATAAAAAAAAATGTAAAGAATCAAGCATTTATTTTCTGAATTACAACTGATGTTTCCTGACATACAATTGACTAACCTCTTTCACAATTAACACTTATACAATTCACTAATCCGAATTTCTGAAATAAAATTGGAAAGGGCGTGAAAGTATAGGTATAAAGTCTGCGGAAACATAAAACTTGTTTCTGTGAAATTAACAGCTTTTTGGAAACTTAATGGAGATGGCAGTAATTCTAACCGCCACTTAAATAGCACAGGTGTTGCTAACTCATATTACAGTAATTTTGTGTCAGGTTATTATTAATAATAAGTCTTATATGTAAATTGCAGATATTAACTTGAGTTTTAAAGAAATTTTCCAAAAAAACGACATACTTTATTGCGCATTAATATAATACGAATTTTTTTACTTTGCGATTATTAATCGACTCGATATGGTAAATTTTAACAAGGAGAATGTTTGTGATTAGCGAACATGAGACTCGGCATTCTTAGACGTTGTAACACATGATATTCACATTACGTTTCAGATAAATTGCATTATATTACACGTTTAATAACAACCAATTCGTTGTTTTATTAGCCATATCAAATGTCCCATTTAATTAATTCCATTTATCCATGGCTCGATACAAACTACTTGTACTAATGTGAAACGCGCACTGAAACAACATCCAAGCTTTGATCGCCGTATTAAATAAATGTTTGAGCCTAAACCACAAAATAAAATTTATTGTCGCCGAGCTTTTACGGACGAACGCGGTTTATTTGTTGGTTTTCTATGCAGCACTTTTTTGCATCGAGTTTATCTATTTACATAACATCAACGCGCTAGAATCCCAACCTCCTACGCAATTTACTAAAAATAGGCGAAATGTACGTCTCGTCTGCATACGTAACTATTTTCAACAAAGCTCGACTTTCTTTTGTGCGAAACGAACCAATTTTCAATTGCACACTGTTTTACCGAGTTAATTGAATTCGATGATTAGAACCATTACACACACAAAGGAGGAAACGTTTCATCTTCCCGTCAGTTACCCGCTTCAGTTGCAGATTAACAAGATGAAAACTTCGTTGCAAAATTTTCCAAAGATTATTCATGTTTTGTTTGCATCCGCTCAACATGATCGAAGCAGGGGGAGGATTCCCCGGCTTTAAGCTTGGATCATCAAAATAGCGTTCATGTTGAACCGAATCTGAATCGATTTTAATTTTTTGTTTTTTAACCCAAAGAAAACACAGTTTGGCGCAGTCGGTAGGATCACATTAATGTTTATGTGCACACAAAGTAATCTGTTATTCAGTCCGAAAGCAGTTTAACAGCAAGAACATGCTGTTGTACAGGGTGAGTTAAGTTTTACCGCCCCGGCCATAATACCTATTAAAGATTGAGGGGAAAGTAAACAAACAAACAAGTAAAACAAAGAGTTTCGGGTAAAATTTCCATGTTTGGTTTTTTATTTCAAAATTTGTCAAATTATTCGTAGCATTGTTAATTGCAATTTGATTCGTTAAAAAATTATTACTTTTTGAGTTAAATCACATTTAACATAAAGCACGAAAAATACTTTTATTTATGACTTTCCAACAATGTATAATACGGTCTACCACGTAACAATGCCTGATGATCGACCCATAAAACTGAAGGGAACGGCGTTTTAGTTGTTGCCAGACCCGTATTATGGAATTTGTGAGAAAAATAAAATAAGCTTTTAATAGGTAAATATTAAGTTTATTTTATAAAGGATACTCAAAGTGATGCCCCATTACCCATAAATTAAAAGCATTTCAAGCTTCTCCTCGACTGAGTATTGAAATGGCATGATTACACCTGAACTAAACACAAATGTTCACTATTCCACAAAACAAAGTTGTAATTTTCACTTTTTACCAACGATGTTTAAGTGTTGGAAGATTTGTTGCGAATGTGAATGTTTCTTTATTCACAAAGTGACCTAGGGTTGTGACCACGGTTTTTAAACTTTGGGTGAATTAAGCAATTTATTTTATGGGAAGGTTCAATAACCCATAGTTGTATTGACTTTGCAGACGGCAAAATTAAAACACAAAATTGTAGACAGATATACTAACGAAAATTAGAAACTGGTAAACGATTTTCTTATCAAGTTTAAAATCTAATATTGCAAAAATTATTTTTTATTATGATTATAATTACCGTGTAGCTGTTAGATACGATGTTGTGAACTTTTAAAGAAATAGCGAAGACCCTTATTCCGGTCCTGTAAAATGTAACGTTGCACTTTTTAACCTAACTTTATGACTGTCATAAATAATCAGCCAAGTACCCAAAACCAATACTATTGTTAGGTGAATTGGTCAGCTTATGTCGTAAATCATTTAAAAAAATACCCTCTAATACGGAAATGGCTTTATTTAATGAACCCAAATTAGTAAAATTATTTCAACTACACTAAATTGTGTGAAAATATTTTACTGTTCGTACATAAAAAAAAACTAATAAATTGAGCAATTAGTAATTGAAAGAAAGCCAAAATTTTACCTGATTAAAAAAAAAGATTTTTTCTTGGTTTCTATGTACCTTAACACCTTACCGGCGGGGCACGATTCTGCGAGTCAACCGCGAAAAACGGGGCGAGTTAATGATTCGCGCGGTTTTTGCATATGTGCAGTAAAATCATTACAACTTGTTTAATAATTAATGTATTTCGATGAAACTTTTACAACATGTACACAATTGTTTATACAAAAAATAAAGAGTATAATAACCGAAAATAAATTATCATTCCATCGTTGAACATAATATGAATTAAATTTTAATTGTGAATAATAAAAGAAATAATTAATATTCCTTTTATTACGATAAGAGACGAAACATGACATGATAATTATATTAGAGATAAACATATAACATAGAAGACATAAAACTATAATTGGAGTTTCGAAAAAATAACAATTTTTAAGTTCACGCACTCTCCTTGAGAAGATGAATTTGTTAACGCAGCGACCTTCTACAAATGCGCAAAGAATTTCAGCAGGTCATTGCCCCTTAGGTTTCGGGGGTGTAGATAGTGGCACAATTCTTAAAAACTGAACCCGCATATCTGGGTCACTGGGAAACTAGGTAGTACCTGCAAATGTCCCTTCTTTCACGAAAGCTCACAGCTTCAGTATAAACACTTTAGTTTTACAATTAGTTTTACAAGCTCACAATACAATATGGTAAAATCAATGCAGTAGACATTTAGTTATGTTTATTGTGTAAATAGTTACTATCAATAAATTAAAATACAAATCAAGGTGTCTCATTTGGGAGAACTGAACGCGCAAAGAGAAACAAGGAATTGTGGCCTACACAAAAACAATAATTATAAAATAAACTATAAACTATACATATTAAAAAAATTCTTAATTTTTGTACCTTTTTTTGGTATGGTAAATGTCAAAACACTTTCCTCTATGTAACGGAACGCCACAAAATTTGCACATAAAAGAGGTATCTCCTTTTTTTTTATTTACACGACACACACGACATCCTCTACGCACATTTTTTTTCTTTTTTTCACTGAAAATTTTTATTAGCACGTGCTGTCGCAGAGTGCCCGATAATCGACCAGGTGGATCGAAATACACTACTCCTGGGGTTGGCGTTACTTGGCCACTAGAAGGACTTCCAGTAATTTCCGGTAATTCAGCGGTCAACCATTCTTCGGCAATGGTCATTAAAAAATTGTAATATTTTAATCTACTGCCGGGATTTAATTTTTGAAATACAATAAATGCATTCAAAAGTGCACAATTTGATAAAAAGAAGGACACTCGCTTCGTCCACTTCCTTGTTTTTCGCATGATTGAGTAAAAAGCCAAATACTGATCGGCACGATCTACCCCTTTCATGTACTTGTTGTACTCGATGACGCAGTTTGGTTTCTTGACAAACATATTGGTGCTTCTGTCTCGTTTGGTGGTAGTTGAAAAATGTCTGTTATGTATTGTAGAAATCATGCGAACATCACCCTTTTTTTTGTCTTTCCAAATTTGCACCAACACTTCACCTTTTCGACGATATGTCGATTGTTTATATTGTAATTTAACTTTTTTTAATATATCCGGTAACCCTCTATTTACACGTATGGTACCGCATATTCTAAATTTATCTAATAATAATGTTTCGGCCAAGTTCACAGAATTATAAAAGTTGTCCATATACACGTGGTGCCACAAGTCCCTAAAAGGGCTTAAAAGCGACGTAACGATGTTTAAAAGTGGCCCTGCAGTTCCCGTATAAATATTAAAATTACTGATATACGCAGTGTCCGATTCGCACACCATTCTGCAGAGGATGCCATATTTAACAATTTTACTGGGATTATAAGTCTTAAATAATAATCGGCCTTTCCACGGAATCATGGCCTCATCTAAAGCTAAATTTTGCTTCGGCGCGTACACAGTATTAAACTTTTCCGTAAAAAAATCGACTAACCACCGCACTTTCACTAATCGATCTGTATTATTAACGGGCATTTCATCGTTATTGTTGAAATGCAGAAATTGGAGAATTTGTTTAAATCGATCCCTCGGCATTGCTTTTGAAAACATTGATGTTCGGATTATTGGTCTGGTAGACCAATATTCTTCAATGGTTGGTTTATTTAATATCCCCATCAATATTGTTAGCGCGTAAAATATCTTCATTTCCTGGATGTCGACATCTTTCCATTTGGCCGATTTCTTTCCTTCCCTATATTTTTGTTTATTCTGTAGGTAATATCTGTTTGTTTCCCTCGTCACCATTTCAAAAAACTCATCAGATAGGAACAATGAAACAACACTCTTCACACTTTCACAGTTTTCGGGAAAAATTCTAACTCCTGCGTCCCCAAGAAAATTTTCATTATTTCTTCGCGGGTCCGACTCTGACCAATCCAAGTCTAGGTCCACATCAGAATCACTGGACGAAGAAATACGCATAACGCGAGGACGACCTCCGGTTCTAGGCATTGCGATGTCGGAGTCGGAGTCGGAATCTTCGTCGTCTTCGAAATCTTCATAATCACTTTCGTTGATAACGCTTCCCTCTTCAGATAACTCATCGTTGTAAGTTTCAAATAAATTTTCGTCTTCGAATTCCATTTTCACACTGTAACGTTTTCTTCTTCGTGTGTCGCGTTTGACGTGGAGATGAGAACTCTGTGGCTTCCTCGTTGAGGTTTTCCTACCCTGATTGCTACCAGTAATCAGGGTAGGGATGATAGTAAAAGAACTTCGTGAGAAACAACGCTTAAGAGATTTCGCATATGAATACTTACACAAATCATTCACAACACTTAATTATTGCTATCTAGTGTCGAAGATGGAACACAGACTTTTCGCATGTATTTCTTATCGCGTTAAGTACAAGAACTTCGTGAGAAGCAACCCTTAAGAAATTTCGCAGACGAATACTTGCACAAATCATTCACAACACTTAATTATTGCTATCTAGTGTCAAAGATGGTACACAGACTTTTCGCATGTATTTCTTATCGCGTTAAGTACAAGAACTTCGTGAGAAACAACCCTTAAGAAATTTCTCAGATAAATACTTGCACAAATCATTTACAACAACTTTGTAATTGTAAATCTTCGATGATATAATGTGTAGGTTACAAGCAGTACTGGTTACAAGAGACGCAACACTCAACTTTGACATAATTATTGCTATCTAGTGTGGAAGATGAAATGCAGACTTTTCGCATGTATCCGAAGTGAACGCGTACCACGGAAATAATAATAAGTAATTAAAGTTAAATTAGTCAATCTTGTTATATTGTCCTTTACGATGATAATTTAATTTATACCTACATAAAAATGTGCTTATCTAACACATAAATCAATTAATTAATCAAACAAATCAATAATCGAAGAAAGTGCATTAAAAATTCCATAATCGAAATATCGAGTTTATGAGCCACTCCAAATAATCTCCAGATGATCAAGTAATAAATTTAAAAAAGCATTATATTGACCACATGTCATCAAAATTTAAAAAAAAATAGTTAAATTTAGTCCAGTTAGCCTAGGCCCTACTGTTACATAACACAGATGCTTGTTTATAATGATTACCGAATTATTGTGTTTGTTTTCCCCATAAGAGTCATAATAAAGCAGTATTTTGATAAACAGTTTCGAATTATGCATTTCTATTACGTTCCAAACATTTTCAAATTGTTTGGTTACACTACTTCACAAGGTTAAAAATATAATTAGATAAAAGCAAATATTGCAATAACCGTAAAAACTTCATCAAAGCATTTAAAACTCAAAAAGATATGAACGGCAGTTCGTGTCAGGTGTCAACCAACGATTACGGGATCCTACAATTTTTAGAAACCACTTTAAACTACAAGGGTAAACATTTAAAGACGAGTGGTTTTTTTTAAACCCAAAAAGAATTTTTTTTGTGGGAACATAAAAATGCAAAAACGTTACAAGTTCATTTCACATGACATTTTAGTAACTAATTTGTTATAAAAAACTTTCCAATCGGTCACTAATACTTTATATTTAAACGATACGGAAAGATATCGGTGCGCAAATAAAAAAATTCTTATGTGTGTGTTGGTTATAGTTTTCTGTCGAAAACTAATGAATTTAAATGAGAGATGACACTACTTATACATATCATTTGACTATTATTGAATATCGTTGAAAAGCATTAGTGTTGTACCCGTTTTAAAACGATGGGAACAGAAAAAGCACTACTGCTGTTCCCGGCGTACGAGGTTGGCCCAATTTTTCGCACTAGCGCTGTGCCCGCCGTTAAGGTGTTAATATAAAATTACTCATGCAATTTATGAGAATTGACAAATTATTTTAAAGGCCTATTTTGCCACGGGTGGTAAAACTTAACTCACCCGGTACATTGTGAAGTATTATTGTGTCTAAATTGCTGCTCAAACGCCACATTGGGTTGCGACATAAATTGCGATCGGGTGCAAATTGAAAGCGAGCATTTCGAATATGATTATTTTATGGGGATGCAGTCGATAACACATTTCAGCTTGTATTCGTGACGTGCTGATATTTTTCCACTGTGACGCTGTATCGATTCCGGTCGACGAATTTATAATACCTTTTCTTGTCGAACATCCACAAATCTTGTTTGCTCGAAAAAATCATTTTGTATACTTCAGACTCGACTAGGATTCGTGTGAGGAAAAAATTTTCAGCTCACATAAATAAACGGATTGAACCTTCGACATTGTTACAATATTATTATGTTAAGACGATTAGGGTCCGTGTTGAAACTTTCAGGATTAAAATTTCCTGAGTATGAAATCATACAATTTACCCATTTTTTGCACCAATAAAAACGACGTTATGTAAATTTCGACAGTTTTTGTCCCATAATTTTTTATGTCCCGGGAGTGGCCACAGCAAGGTAGATTCGACTGCGAAATCGGTTTTTGTTGTAACCGAATTTTTAAGTTACTAAATGATACATTTCCGAATGCGCTGAAAGAACTCGAACCGAAGTAAAACTGTCGCTGAAAGAGATAATCGAAAGTTGAACCTCCGTTTAAAAGAATCTGTTATAACTGGCAAACCAATGACATTAGAAAATAATTCCCATTGGCTAAGTAATCGAGATGCACAAAGTATTTTTGAAGTGGGCCAAAATGGAGCATTTCCGCCGATGTGGACAAGCCAATAATACAATAAGGACGTTGCAATTTTTACTGAAAACAAAGAACTGGGATATCATTCTCGCGTCTATTTTTACAGTATTTAGTTAAAACTTTCCATCGCTTTAAGCTTTTTTCTTTTGAGGAGATTGATGTTACTTCTTTGTTTCATTTCTGCAGGTTATTAAATTGCGCGTGGAAAAATGGATAAGGTACAACATCTGGAAAATCTGTTGGCTTTAATACTTATCTTTTATGTCGATCTTTTCCGCCTCTGCTGGTTTATCAACCGACATAACAAAACAGAGTGATTTACGTTTATATTATTGTAGTTCAGAAATGATCAGATGTATTTTAGAAGGAAAATTTTGAATTAAGATTAGGAAATTATATGTTAGGAGGCGCCAATTATAGTTCAGATTAATCAACTGTATTTTATAAAACGGCAATTATAATTCAGAATAGTCGATTGTATTTCAGGAAACGTAATTAAAAAAAAAAAGTTTGATCCTGAAATACAAATGACGTCTCCTGAAATACATACAATTGACTATTCTGAATTACAGTTGACGTTTTATAAAATACAATTAACTATTCTGAAATACAATTGACGTTTTCTGAAATACAATTATCTATTCTGAAATACAATTGACGTTTTCAAAAATACAATTGACTATTCTGAAATACAATTGACTATTCTGAATTACAATTGAAGTTTTCTAAAATACAATTAACTATTCTGAAATACAATTAACTATTCTGAAATACAATTGACGTTTTCTGAAATACAATTAGCTATTCTGAAATACAATGAGCTATTCTGAAATACAAATAACTATTCTGAACTACAATTGACGTTTTGTGAAATACAATTAACTAATCTGAAATACAATTGAGTATTCTGAATTACAATTGACATTTTCTAAAATGCAATTAACTATTCTGAAATACAATTGATTATTCTGAATTACAATTGACGTTTTCTAAAATACAATGAACTATTCTAAAATACAATTGATTATTCTGAATTACAATTGACGTTTTCTAAAATACAATTAACTATTCTGAAATACAATTGACTATTCTGCATTAAAATTGACGTTTCCTAAAATACAATGAACTATTCTGAAGTACAATTGACGTTTTCTAAAATACAATTTACTATTCTGAAATTATTGACTATTCTGAATTACAATTAACTATTCTAAATTACAATTGACGTTTTGTGATATACAGATTTAAATATTGCACTTGGTGCTTTCTGAAATTGAAATTGAAAAATGTGTAGAAATATTTAAATTAAGTCTCACCACAAAACGTGAATAAAAAACAGCCACCCAACAAGCCAATAAATGAAAATATCCACAAACAAATTAAGACATGAAGCCACTTTAGTTCCTTTTCTGTTTAAATATCATTCCGTTCCTTAATTTTTTATTTCCTTTCAGCGACTCGCAGGATAATTAATTAGTATAATTTTCGTTTATTTCTTTTCTCGTTATTTTCACTTGCAGTCGTGCCGGCAATTTATTTCCACATCCTTGCCAAGTCATAGCACGAGCAAACATTTATTAAATACAGTGCAATGTTTTTATTGCCAGAATTCCACTCATTTCCAACTAATTTTTCTCATTTGTGTTTGATTGTTAAGTGACGATTTTTGTTTCAACGTTTCTGGTCGCAAAACGTGTTGACCAGACTATTAATTGCCACTTACCTTTTTGACCTTGCTATACCTACTGCTTTAAACTATAGAACGATGCTTCAAGAAAACTTATCGTTCAATTTTTTGTTTCCTACAAGTTCGCGTTTATTTCCTCTGTTTATTGAATTGGATTTTTTGTCGGTGTGTTCGGCGGTTAGGTACATTTATCTGAGAGGTACTCGACTATTCAACAGTGGCAATGAACTATGCTAATTAGCTTACACAATGAAACGTGTTTTATATTTTTGTTGTTTTCTTTTGTCCTTTTGGTATTAGATTGTAAAGTAAACGACTCCGACTAGGCTGTTTTTAAGTCGAAAAAATGGATTATTACCGAAATTTCAATTAAAATTACAAATTGCATTCAAATCATGCGCACGTTTGTGAAGATAAACTATAAATACTGAACCTTGGGCAGATAAGAATAGCTCTTATTAATTACCAAGGTCAAGTTTAGTAACGTCACATTAATTTTTTGTCGTCGCAAAGTAAACGCGCGGTGCTCTTAGATTATGTTGACATTTTTTTACTTGGTTAACAAGCGCGTGGTTATTGAATTAAGCTGCGGAATTAATTTCCTCCTTTTAATCGCCAAACGGGGCCAATCATTATTTTCGACTGAAAAAATAAATGGTTAATCAGCCAAAAAGGCGATATCGAACTTTGATCTCGTCTTTGCGCTTGATGATTAAGGTTAAAAACAAAACATGTTTGTGGAATGACTAATGCCTCGCAAATAATTTGTAGCATTTAGGTTGCGATTCAAGGATTTTTTTCCAGAAATAATGGCCGCTCCGAAGGATATATTGCACCTTTTGCAAGCGATTCGATCTACTGACTATATTTTTATCAAAGGTAAATTAAAAGGCGCGTTTATTCATTTGGGTCAAATTAATTATTGATTTTTATAACCGGGAGCATTAATTACAATTGTGCGTGAAAATATTATCTGAATGGACCACACCTAATGGAGCAAATTTATTACACTTAAGAAATTATCGGATGTAAGTTTGAAGAAGACTAATGCGTTTAGAAGTAGTTTTAAACGAACTCTTCGGTTCATTCGTTTCCATTTCGAACGATGATATAAAGAGACGATTTCTTTTTAGCGGAAACGAGCGCAAAAAAGCTTTTTCGTTACCAAATACAGTGAAACTTTCATATAACCAAAAATTTTCAGAGGGAATCTAAATCTTCCGATCAGGATCAGGAAATTATTTTCTAAATTACAATTGACTGTTTCTGAAATACAATAATTGATGTTTTCTGAAATACAGTTGATGCTTTCTGAATTACAATTTGTGTTTTCTGATTTACAACTGATGCTTTCTGAATTACAACTGATGCTTTTTGACATTTTCTAAAATACAATTTACTAATCTGAATTAGAATAGAAAACAGGTAGAACTGTTTACTGGCCCCAAATTAATATTCTAATGTAAATACAGACATCAACAAACACTAATTGTGTATCAAAGTCTTATCACAATTTTCAACAAACTTGAACGGGAAAGTGTTTAATTGTGGATTAATTTTAAAAAATAGCTTAACATTTTAAATTATTGCAATGTGCTTTTAATTTAATTTTGCAATTAAATATTTAAACTAAACAAATGTCAAATTAATTAGTCTTACCACCGTTTGTGTAAACACAGGCCATTTAATTTCGTTACGGTATTAATGAACTGTATGACATAAAACTGTAGCGAAATAATGATTACAGCAATAACAGGTATTCTTACATATAACGACGTCGTTAAATATTAGCGCTATTATTAAAATATTTACTTTCGTATTCTCGGTTAACGTGTTGAATCGCTTGCGACTTTCTCTGCGCAGAAAACTGAATTCATTACGGCGACCTTATAAAATCTCCTTATAAAAATTGCCAATATACTGCGGAAGAAATTCTTTTATTGACTTTGTATCTGCCTACATTCGTAGTTCCCAGCGACTTTTCTTTTTAAACAATTTTTCTTGCAGCAAATCATATAGTTTAATTTTGAATTACGCATACTTCTCTGCTTTTGAAACGACGATCCTCTTAGCATATTCTATTTTATGAGTCAGGCTGTAAACGCAATACCTCCTAAATAGGTAATCATTTTTTGATGCCTACATAAATTAAAAGTCAAGATCTACATTGGCAATTGTATTTCATAAAGTATTAAACGCAACAAGCATTCATTTTATGAATTGCAATTGATGTTTATTGATTTATTATTGATGCTTTCTGAAGTACAATTGATGTTTTCTGAATTAGAATAAATTGAGGTTTTTTGAAATACAATTGATGTTTTTTAAATTACAATTGATGTTTTCTGAAATGCAATTGATGTTTTCTGAATTACAATTGATGTGTTCTGAAATGCAATTGATATTTTCTGAATTACAATAAATTGACGTTTTCTGAAATACAATTGATGTTTTCTGAAATACAATTGATGTTTGCTGAATTACAATAAATTGATGTTTACTGAAATACAATTGATGTTTTCTGAAGTACAAACAGTCGAATTAATAAAAATTCCTCTGAACCGGCGATTGATATTAATCCAAGCAAGTTTTGAGGCAAAATTATTGACTTTAATTAAAGTTTATGTGCGTTACCTAACTGTAGTGATCTGAAGCACAATACACCAAGTTATCAATAACTTTTACACAAATACATGTGCGCCGGGATGAAATAACAAACACGCCCACGCGAAGTAATTGTGACGCTTGCCGTCTAAACGCTCACGAGATATCCACCTACCCATCTTTCATTTGAGAAGATCATATTTTCATAATGGAAGATCACAAATTACATCGTTTGTAATTTGAAATGGATGCGGTGTGTTATTAAATCCAAATTGAATTAGGCTGCGTTGGCGATTTGAACTGGCGCCCACTGAATTTCAAAATCGAAAACCCCCCTCGAACAGTGGTGGAAAGGGGCCCCGGCAATTTCACATCTTAATGCGCGACAATGAAGTGTAAATGAATGTATTTAGGTTGGTAGAATGTTGTGTGATTATATACATTTACCTACTTACAAGTTACAGCCTCTTAAAGGAAACAATTTCTTGTTGGGTAATGAGACCAATGCTGAGGAATCTTAAAAAGCAAGAACGTCGACTAAGTGCAAATTTGTGCGAATTGCAAAATCGCTTCAATTTAGAACAAGTTTTTGCACAATTTGAAAAACTCAAACTAAATAAAATAGTGATCTTTCAGTTTGAAGTTTAAATTTCATGATCTGGTAATTGATACATTCAAACTTCAAACTTTTTATTAAACCGAGATATACAGGGTGATGAAAAAAAGGTGCCCATGATTGATATTGGGACAATGCTTTCTGTTGAAGCATTGTGGAAATCGCAACAAAAATGGTCCAAATAGATTCTGTTTAAAATTAAAACAGTTTGTCTAAGAACAGAACGTGGCAATACTGCACATATTTCTTTTTCTAAAAAATTATTTTCAGGTAGGCCTACTTCTTGTATCTAAGCAACCAACACTGACAGATGCTGTCACTTGCGTAAGACAAACAACTGTCACGTTGACATAACTTTTTTTATTTCAATAGAATTTAATGTAATTAAACAAGAATACACAACAAACAGGTAATTGAAGGGCTGTATGCAAAAAGTCCCTAAGTGACGTAGAAAATTTCTACTATTTGCGCTATTTCTGATAAGAACTTTCGGTCGCACTTACTGATTCCTGTTTAAAAGGCCCCTAAGCATGTTATTTAGTAAAAACAGATCAGTCAAAAACGAAATAATGTAATTTCCAGATCAAATTGAAACATACAATCTCAAATATCTCAGAATAGGAAAAAGTGACTTAGAGTGACTGTTACGCTAAACCTTGTATGATTTGTCCTGATCCAGTTTCAATCGCTTCCACAACTGCTTCCTCCAACGGTGTTGTACGAACTTCACGAGATCGTCTACCGTTTACAGAAATCGGCACTATTTGGACATTTTCTCTTAATTTTTGCTCCACTTTTCTAATTACGTTAGCATCTGGATGACGTCGATGTGGATACACTCTAGCATATTCTCTAGCAGCTTCCGATGCGTTATTATCTGTCTCATCCAAGCGGAGCAACATGTCTAGATATTCACTGAAATTGTATTCCATTTTAAGACTTTTTAGGACATTTGACTTGTATCGTTCAAATTTGACAAGAGAACTGACATTGAAAAGTGAATTATTGTTGCCAACGTTTCCTATGAGATTTGCGATGTTGCGACATTGATAAATTTTCCTCGGAACCAAGAAACCGTACTTTTGACATCGGTAATAAAGTTGGTTTCAATAGATTTTTTACACTTTTTTTTAAAAAAGCACCATCAACTGCATCAAATTTAGACCATAACAATGAAATTATTACAAAATTGTTAATCGTATAGATTTTTATTGCCTGAATAGGAAAGCTTATATCTTGGTGAAGAGACAACAAATTTTATTTTGGCTTTCAAATTCGTGTTTCGTTAGAAATCGTCTGTAACATGTAGCTACTCACGGGCACCTTTATTTCATCACCCTGTATTTCATTTTGTTTATGATTGCTTATTATGTTTATGATTTTCTGAATGCACTAATCCAAATAAAACAATGAACCATTTGTTGAAAGTAAATATAAAAATTGCCCAGGTTGTAAAAAAACCTGGCGCACTTTTAGGTGCCTTTACCCTAATAGTTTTTGTTTAATAAAAAGATGAATACTCACAGTTTATTAGATCAAAATATTTTCTACAATTAGTTGCAATAATTTGAACCGTACTGCAGTCTTAAGCTGAACCAATATTGGTATATTGAAATTCAGTGTGTTCTCAAATTGATGTAAAATAATCGAAAATGAACTAGGAAGAGATTGCGTTGTAAAAGTGATGCTCGCCAAGTCTCGACCGACTTAAAACGCTAATCCTCGCGCAATAAATTCGCTTGAATGACACGTCGTAAATATCAGAGGGCATAATTCTTGTGTAATATTGCAATTCATATCGTGTAAGTTGTGTAAATGCGCAGCGCGGAATAGATTGGCCGACTTTTTTGTGCAGCATCCGTGGGACGTCGGTCGAACAGCGCCACTTACAAAGTGCTCGTGACGTTCATGTGACGTCTCATGACGTCTCACGATGCGATTGGTTGCCGTGCGTGGTGAACGGGGTATCAAACTGTACTGACCGGGGAACACATCGAAGGTTAGGTTAGTCGAGTTACGACTGCTGTGAAGTTCATTTGTGACAGCGCTCCTTTTTATTCTTTTTTTTTTTTCGTTTTCGTGTTTATTATGTCTCGGTTTTTATTTAGGATTAACATGTGGTTTAGTACTTAAGCTACAAATGTGTACATTTGTTTCGTTTAACGTATGTTTTGTGGATGTTTTTATTGTATTTTCGATTTTTAAATTTGGTGCTACCGCTCGCTTTTACAACAGGAGCTGCGTCGAGTGCTGCACTTCATTAGTTCGATAGTTTCCTAGAAGGAAAAATACATTTTTCTTTTATGCCACTTTATCAAGAGGGGAGATAATTCTGGATAAAATTTTGTCGCTGAAATTGGCAAAAAGGGACCACATGGGCAGAATTTTTGCTGCTGAAATGGTTGAATTGAGCGCGCTATAATAAAGTTTAAGTTGTGCGCATTTAACCTGCTGTGATAAATTTGAATACACGGCTCGCCGAGTGCGCGATAGATACCTACATGATAGAAAACAAATCAAAAATGAAGATGAAGCCTTGCAAGCATTGTGAAATATCACTGGATCGCCACAAATTGCGGGGTGTTTCGCAGTGCACGCATTCGTCGTTCACAATGCCCCAGGTTCCGCCGTTTTTGACGCCCTCTTTAGGATTAGGGGCATTTACTTTACAAAACCCGGCCATCCTCAGGGACATGATGCTGGCAGCTTACTTACTCAGAGGTAGGTAACAACTTCCACACAAACTGAAATTAATACGATACAAGTTGCGCTCATAATTTACGATCCACGCTCTGACGGAATTTCAGTTACATTTTTTACAGCCCTAATTATTTCTCATTAAAAGGCTTGTAATTATTTAAAATATGTTTTACAACGATTTTGAATGAGAGTTTATTTCTTTATAAATTGCGGTTGGTTAATTTTTTATTGAAGTCAAGTAGGTAGTCTACAAAGAACTGTTAAAAAACAGAGGTAGAGGATTAAATTTATGGCGAGTTTATTACAAAAGTCTTCAACTAACTTTTTATTAACATTATAAATATTTAATAACTATTAGCACATTCGGAGTGTGTCTTTTAGTGTGTGTAGGCACGGTTTAAGGATCTGGTCAATGACTCAGGAGGTTAGTAAATTTAAATGAGCGAAAACTTTTTCATCAAACCTGTAAATGTAAATGCAACAACGTTTTTGTTTCCAGAAGCGAATAAAACGGCAAGTGGCTGCACATGCTGCACATAATAGAGCTACATGGGTTTTTGCGTGGAACAAAATGCATTTACTGTTTCTTTTCAAACAGTGTATTCTTTTTTTCAAAAGATTATTTGTTCAGTTTACACAACTTTAAGTCGATAAATAAATATTTGTAGACCTCACAACTTATTTTTCATTGAACGAAAAATGTATCCAAATCCAATGAAAAATTTCGCCACTGTAATTGGAAAAATTAAAAAATGACTAAGAATAACAGTAAACCAGTAAAGGAACGCTTTGTCAATAAATTTTTATCTTTGTTGCAAATTCAGTTTGTCAATATTTGACAATATATTGATCGTCTGAAGCGGCCTTTAAATCCTAGTTTGACCAATTAACAAATAAAAGTATAATTAATTCATAAAATCTGTAGAATGAGATTGCGCCACTGAAACTGTGAAAATGTCGGTTACATAGAAAAGTCGATTGCCACCAACTTGTAAGCCATAAAAATATTTATTTCAATAATTTTATTGATTAATAAATAATCGACAATAACATTTTTAATTTTTAACAAGTTTATATCGTTTTCAGACTTCTTATTATTGGAGATACGATTTTCTTCTTGCTGATGTAAATTTATTTTAGTTTTCTTTGCACACAAGTGTTTTAATGTAGACTTTCCTCATACTTTCAAGAAGGAACGCTTTGTCAATAAATTTTTATTTTTGGTGCAAATTCAGTTTGTCAATATTTGACAATATTATATTGATCGTCTGAAGCGACCTTTAAATCCTAGTTTGACCAATTAACGAATAAAAGTATAATTAATTCATAAAATCTGTAGAATAAAACTGAAAAACTGTGAAAATGGCGGTTACATAAAAAAGTCGATTGCCACCGACTTGTAAGCCATAAAAATATTTATTTCAGTAATTTTATTGATTAATAAATAATCGACAATAACATTTTTAATTTTTAACAAGTTTATATCGTTTTCAGACATCTTATTATTGGAGACACGATTTTCTTCTTGTTGATGTAAATTTATTTTAGTTTTCTTTACACACAAGTGTTTTAATGTCGACTTTATTATTCAAAGCTCGGTGAAAAAGTGCACTGTCAGTCCGTTCAGAACGTTCTGTGAAACCGCAGTTTTGTCCCACAAAGCCAGGACTCGCTGCAGTTATGAATAAATCATGGAAACATCCCCTTTCCGACTTTATGCGAGATCTTCGCCGCGCTCGTATAATGCAAATACAAAGAAAAACATTGTTTTGAACGTTTTGATTAAACGCTACTAATTCGAAGGAGTTGTTCTACCAGTTTCGACCTCCGTCGTTATGTATCGTTTTGTGCGTGAATGATGGGCCCGTAAAGGTACGACCTTCACGGTATTATAATTAGATGGAGAAACTGAGAAATTTGCTGCGACCGTTTTTAAAACACGAAAACGGACGTTCTGTACGGTTTTAATTGTGTTACTTATCAGCGAACATTTCGTGTATTTCTCCCGATTTAATGTGCCATTGTGTGAAGATTGATGCGAGTATTGACGGACGCGGATTTGCATGGTAATTGCGTTCCCCCTTGATTTTAATTAACCTCTCGCAACTTTCTTACGCCATAAGATCGTTTCGAGCACTTCATCGCAGTTTTACGATTGGGTTGTCGAAAAAAAAACTTTTGCCTAAACGCACTGACCACAGATGTGTCTAATATATTTGGTCCGTTTCTGAGGGCGGGGTTCTGACCACAAATTTAACCTATCGGAACAAGGCGCTCTTTTTTGTGGTGATTTTCTCTCACAGTTTTGAATGCAAGGCCGCGTCCTTAAATCGCGCAAAAAGCTCAAGATAACTGCTATCTTGATTGGGCTGTTTTACTTTTGCAGCGACCTTTGCTCAAATACGATGACTAATTCGACAATGAGCGCGAAAAAGAACCGTTTTAATTGGCAACGCATTGTTATGAATTTTTCTCGCAGTTGTAAATTTCGAAAGTTAAAATCCGAAAGTTTCTAAGTGTCAAATTAGTAAAGACCTAAACTAAGGTGCTGATATCTTTGATAGTAAAAATGCAATTTCAGTTGGTTTCAGTTGGGTGTTTACAATGGTTTAAAAATTCCTGACTGTAGGTATCTTATCTCGTTCTAAAGGCATTACAAACGTTACAAAATTAAATGCGGTTATAAATACCTATTGTGCAACGAAAACAATTCACTCATCCCTAATGGTACCTCCATAAAGACAAAATTGGTGTTTAAATAAAGAAACAATGTTTACTGAAATAAACTGAACCTTCGGCAAAATCTTTAGCTTGAAAAATTGTTCGGTTGCGCCAATATTTTTAGAAGTAACTGCCCACGCAAATATTTCGAGATCCTTTGAAAAGCGTCTTTTTCCATTGAAGATAAATAAAAATCTCTTTCTATCTACATAAAAGATAACAAAATATGGTAACGTAAAATCGACTTATTGAGATGTAAACAAAAGCAAACAAAAAAATATTCAAGAGGTGAAAAGGACACCTACAATTTCTCTAATCTTCTTGTAAGATTTTATTCGTGTCATTTTTTAACTAATTCTCCTGGCGTACTTAATAATTGTTGTAAACAAATACAATTTACTCTTTGGCGGCCCTGTATAAACACAATAAACCAAAGTCTCAGGATTGTAACAAGGCAAACCGACAGAACAGAAAAACCGCTGAAATAATATGCTAAATACGCAAACTTAATATTTTATATTTGTTGGATAAAGTATATTTTCAGAACGTTTGAAATTTGCCCTTTTTTCAAATTCAATCAGGCGCGCAAGTCTCTGTTGGGGCATTTGTGCTGAAAACAATTTCGTTTGCCAACGAAAAAACGAACCCGCGCTGAACGTACGCTTCTGAGGGTAATTCCTTGAAGTCATCCTTCGACGAAGACATAAACAGTGAATCATTCATACGAGTTCGATTAAAAAAAACTTATACTTCCACAAAACCAGAACCTCTGCCCGACAAGTCGTAAACAATCTCACGAGATAGGTAGCACGCCGCTTCAGGGTTATTTTTAGGAGAGACAATCGGAGCTAGCGATAAGTGACTAATAGAATGATATCAGCGAAACGGTTCGAAGATCATCGACGATATATTCAAAACGGTATCGTGAAAAAAATGTAGTGTAGCAATAGATTGATCTGAATTTTTTATAGCTGGCCGAAATTGGACAAATTAAATTTTAATCAATCGATTTTCGTTTAGGGGGAACACGTTTTAAATTTGGCGTTCACTTTCTCAAATATAAAACATTTTTCAGTCGATTTGTATTCATGTTGTATTTCTACTTATTTCGTTATTGGTAGATCTTCCTGGAAACATATTTCTAGATATTTACGGTATTATTTGACACTCCTGCTTTAATCAATTTCTCGTGGAATTGGGGCTGTTTTACAAAAGCAGTAATATGGTAGGAACACAAATTTTCAAATCTATATTTTATTAGGATACAAATTGCTTTTTATGTATTTTTCTACGAGTAGTACTGAAAATGATCAATATTGTACAAACAATGAACTAAATAAACGTATCGTTACGCACGCCGTGTGTTATAGTGTAAAACAATTACGCCCTCATCGATGCATAACTTTTTTGACTCGTGATGTTTCTTACAACTATTACAACTAAAATACATTGATTTTATGCAGCTCAAAAATTTTACATTGTAGGGTAGAGACACCGTTTTCAGTCACTTTACTTGTAAGGTACTTTCAATTGTATTGACAACACTGAAATATTGTCAACTGATCGTTTGAAGCGTTCTTTACAATGTTCAAGCGTTTTGTATTTAATACAATCATGTAATGGATAGGTATATTTACACCCGTCTGACAAGAGAGGTTGGTCGCTCATTGGAGAGGGCGTAAGCCATGTCACGTTAAGTTAAAGCATGTATTTATACAGGGTGGACCATCGTATGGCATTTTTAAAATTTAACCTATTTATAATGGTCAAAAAAAGATGAAAATTGGAGGAAATGATCTTCAATTTTGATACTACAACATGGCATAATTATTTTTTAGAAAGCAAAATTGATGTGAAAGTTGACTTTGATAGTGATTTATTATCAAATTACTAAAGCTATCAGTTTGTATTTTCTTTCACTGCATCTACGTAATGCGTACATTATGATGATATGCAAAGCGGAATTTAGATAGTTATAGTGATTGAATAAATCGAAATATTAAATAATGTAAAGCAAAACACTCTTATTTATGACCGAAGTCTTAAATGACAACCCTCGTTAACTGGTGTGAGGCTGATTTACAACTGTCCTCAGTAAAAGTGGTTCTGAGGTACAATCGACACGAGCTGTGAGTAGTAAAATCCAGGCCCGTACTTAAATCTTCTATGGAATGTAAAACTCGCTATTTTTAATTTTTGAAAGTGACTCATTGTTAAAACAGCTTTGGTTACTCAGTCACTGCTAAGTCAAAATGCCTAATATTGACCTACTTCTGCTGCTAATAATTATTTAAAAAAATATTGAAATTCTCTTTAATTTAGGCATACAAAATTGAAAATTGGTTAATATTTACGTTTAATTTTAAGGAAAACTCGAACTGTGTACTATTCCGGCCACCGAAATGTAAACGATTTTTTTTAGCAACTTGATTTTTGCTTCATAGCATAGGCGTCCTAAAAGAATCAGACAAATGTCAATATTATTTTGTTTATGACAAATATTATTTCACCAAAGACACTGGATAAAGCAGCTTTAATCTATGGAAAAATACGGAAATTTGTGTCAGGTGTCGTGCACATTTCGGGGGCCGGAATGGAAGCGGCGGCCGGGGGGTAGGTATCCCTCTTAAGTGCTAGGAAATAGGATTTACTTGAAAATTTGCTTGCCTGCTGTTCTTTTAAGAATTCACCTGATTGTAACCAAATGTTTAGTTTAGTCTTGAACTTCCAACAGTCTGATCGTGCTTTTGAGTTGTGTAGTTTTTGTTAAGTTTACCTGAAATCTATTCTGAACAGTAATTATGCCTTTTCAATATTCATTTGAAGAAAAGACTGAAATGTTATTAATTTTTGGCGAATGTGGCAGAGACGCTACTCTGGCCGCCGACACTTACGCCGCGAGGTTTCCGCAAAATCGCGCTCCAAATCATCAAATTTTTAAATCGTTAGTGTCTTCTTTACGTGAAAGAGGAACTTTTCAACAAAATACCAGGTCGTTTATCAATCCAATTGTTACTCACGATGTCAACCAAGCCAGGGTGTTAAATTTAGTTGAAAATAATCCCCACATTGCTAGCAGAGAGATTAGCTCTCAAACTGGAATCAGCAAAAGTAGTGTGCTTCGAATTTTGAAAAAACACGCATATCACCCGTACCACCTGGAACTTCACCAAGAGTTGCATGGTGAAGATTTTGCAAATCGAGTGGCTTTTTGCGAATGGGCAGAGGAAAAAATCCGGAATGATGAACATTTTTTTGAAAGAGTTGTGTTTACCGACGAATGTTGTGTGAAAAGTAATGGTGCGGTAAATAAACACAATTTACACTATTGGGCAGTACAAAATCCGCACTGGATGAGAGAACAAGACATCCAAAATCGCCGGTCCCTTAATGCCTGGGGAGGTGTTGTGAACAATAGAATTGTGGGGCCGTTTTTTTTTGAAGGTCCATTGAATGGTGAGAGATACACCACCTTTTTGCAAGACGAGCTAAATGATTTGTTAGACGCAATTGTCCCAGTAAATCAAAGGTTTCGGTTGTGGTTCCAACAAGATGGAGCACCTCCACATTTTAGTCGAAGAGCCCGGGAAGAATTAACGCTCCAGTTTGGAGAAAATTGGATTGGTAGGGGCGGACCCATACCTTGGCCAGCGAGATCACCTGATCTTACACCACCAGATTTTTTCTTATGGGGTGCCATCAAAGAACGTGTTTTCCGGGAGAGACCGACAACAAGAGATAACATGAGGGAAAGACTAATTGCCGCCTTCCGCGAATTTAATGATGTGAATGTTGCGGCTACCGTTCACGCAAATTTTCAGAGACGCTTGCGACTTTGCATCGAACAGGAAGGTCATCATTTTGAACATCTAATGTAAAATAAAATAAATTAAAATTCAACTATTTGTTTCTTTTATCTAAATCTGATTAACGAAAAAATTTAAGTCCGGTCCTGAAGTAAACACCAGCCTCGGCTCGTCAGAAATACCTTTTTTGATTTATGGTTGGTTTACAGCGGGCATTGTGAACGCACATTTCTTGCGGACAGAAGTTACAGCAATAAATCACTTATAATTTCCCGACAAAAATCACAAAATCTCAATTAATTTAAAATCAAAGGTTCCTATCAAATTGCAAATTTCGGGAATACATTCTCCATAATATTTTCAATGTAATTATTAAAAAAAAAAATTGGATTTCTGTTTTTTTTTCACTTTATAGCGTCCCGACGCTGTTTAGAAACTTAATTCAAAAAAATAAAATTACCATGGTGTAGTGCTTTAATTGAAGATTGTTACCTGCAAGTTTGAATTTTTTTAACAAACAAGAAATAGGTTAAATCTCCAAAATGCCATACGATGGTCCAGCCTGTATAGGCAGAAAATTTTCAAAAGTAATTCCGCAATTTAAAGGATTTTTTTCAACAATTCCAAGGCAATTATGAGCTAAAATTCCTCCATTTAATTAATTCCAATATCACCAAAACCTTCAATTAAATTTCTATTGTGGAATTGTGACAATGTAACATTGTTAACTTGTTTATTGCGCCAAAATTCTATTAATTTTTTTTACGATCGCCTTGATTGCGCCGGTTTACAAAAATGTAAAAACTACAATCGTAAACGATGCTTCACCGATTCATTTTTGCGGTTAAAGTGGTGTAATGTTACAGTTTTCGTACAATCGTTGCTTTATTAAATCTTGTTAATGGCTCGACATTCTTTGGCGATTGTTCAAGAGCCGCATTTAATGCATTGCTTCGTTTTCATCGAGCGTAATTGTGAAGCTAAATTCAGGCACGCTGAACACTTAATTGATAGGGTTGAGGCACCACTTTTAGCCACTTTAACCAAATTTTCAATTGAAAAAATTAACAAATGTGAAATCACATTTCTCTATTTACATCTCTTGAACTGAGTCTTTATATTATTTAGTTATGTTAATTTAATTATTTTGTGGGGAGGCGAAAAAATGCTTTTAACAAGTAAAGTGGCTGAAAGTGGTGTCTCTACGCTACTAATGCTTTAATTAATTGAAAATTAACAGTTTTGATCAAATATAAAAAAATTGGCGCTCGGTTTATTTAATTTGGCGCAGGAAAAATACCCTTGAGGCCTTGAAAATGTAAAAAATTCGATGTGGCCACCCACAAACTTTGCAACACAATTTTTAACTGTTTTGCCTATTTTAAAACAACAAAGATGACTAAACAATCGCTTGGTCTGAGTTGTTCTCGCTGATAGTATCCTATTTTTCCGATGCAGGAAGCTTATCTTGAGCGTTCAGATCGTCCATATTTGCATAAGAAACGCGATATGAAATTACTGGAGTATGACTTACATTCGCCAGATAATCATGCACAGATGCCAAGAAGCACAATACACATTTTGACCTTACCTTTCGTAAAAGTCAATAACACACACGTGCTCTCGTGGAAGACTGTTTAAACAAGTTTTAGCGACTGAATTTCCACTTCCTGATCGCCTAGTATTGCACACATGTACTCTCGAAACGCAGATAAAATCGTTGGCACAAAAACGTCTCGACGTTTTTTTTCTCTTTACTACATGACGGACAAAAAAGCTATTAGGAGCGCGATGGAGCGAGTTTCGCGTCTCTAATTAATTCAGAAAAACCACGTCTTTATCTCGACAAATATTAGTTTCGGTAGTTTCGCTGAATTAATCACGAACACGTGGAATTTTTTGCAGTCGATTTTTTGCTCCCAATTCAAAAAGAAATCATTTGGTTATGCATACATGCAAGTATAATATCGTCACAATAACTTTAATTTCTCAATTCCATATAAGTAAAGTGACGAACTATTTTTTATACAAAAGGAGTACAAATGAATTTTCATTGGATATGGCGATTGGGTTTGAATAAAAACACTAAGTCTTCTCCATTCAACTATATGTTTTTTAAATAATTTCAAAATTCATTAGTACAAAAAATTAAGATGAAGATTCAACCCTTGTTGTAATCATTTGAAAACAAGAAAAGGGAAACAAAGTTTACTTTAGCACATTTTATGAAAATGTGGATTCTAACATAAGTAAAAAAAAATTAAAAAAAATGACCTGAGCACACTTGATGAAAATGTGTACTGCAATTTGCATGATTTTACCTAGAAAAAAAAATTCGATAATAGTCTAAAGTTCTTCGACATAATCGGTATTAACAAGAGGTTTGAATAAATAATGCTCAGTTCTTTGCGTCGAGCTGTATTGAATGCGACAATAAAATAAACTTAATAACATGCTAAGTAACCACGATTTTAATTTTGAATATACAATGGGTTGTTCAAATTTTGTTTAAAATTCAAAGTCGTTGAATATTTGTTGGTCACTGTGCCCCCTTCGCGAGAGTTTTTTTGATTCCGTGTAGGAAAGGAGATTTTACGTTCCGGTTTCGAGTCTTTACAACTTGTTCTTATGTAATCTTCATCGTCGAATCGTGAAAAAGAACGGTAGTAAAAAAAAACGGAAAAGCAATCTCAATGCAGTAATTTATAATCTTATTTATTTGTGCTTTTAAATAAGAAGATTGACATTTCATGGTCGATTTTTATCGATGTTAATTGAAAAGGTCATTTTTGTGGCGAGCTTCTAAGCTCCCCAGCATAAATCGAATTGAAATTATTTTGTATTATTGACACTTTGAATAATCTTATTTGCAATCCTGGTATGTTTATACAGAACGCATTTAAAGATTTGCGTTCGGTGATTTAATTGAAATTTTTATTTATTTAGTAAGTGCTATTTTATTTGATACTTTTTGAATTACAATGGTCGGTTTCTGCAATACAATTTGAAAAGGTGTAATTTTGAGCCTATAACTTATAAATGCAGTTGTGGTGGAACATGCAAATGCTCTTAATAAGTGCCAGTTTCTTCACAAAGGAATGGCTTTATTTCAAAGTTGGAGCTTTAGTAAAATTATAATTTTTACTATTCTTTTGATGGATGAAACTGATGAAGAAGTTAAATTTTTAACGACTAAATTACTGCCATTTAGAAGGTCTTTTAATAGTTGTAGTTAAAAATAATTGTTTTATAAACTGAGATGGTAAAGATATTTAGTTACAACATGTAGATTTTTTGCTTCTTCACATCACTAAAGCCATTTTATAATGAATTGAGATTTTGTTATTTTATCTTTAATTATACATAGGCCGACTATAACGAATCTCAAGGGGACATATAAATGGGTTCGCTGTGTGGGAAGTTCTTAATGAACGAAAATACTTTTTCTACTTACATAATTATTTGAATTTTTCTATATAAAAAATGTCTACATTTATACTTAAATCAAATAAAAAATATCTGTGTTTGTAAGTAAAAATTGGTAATTAATCCTGGGTATTCACTAATTCGGCACATAGAAACTGTCGGATTTTAACTTCCGAAATTTATACACAGCTTCTAATATTTTTATTTTTATTAAATGCATCAAATTACAAACTTTTGAACATTATCAAACGGTTAAGACCTTATTGTTGCACGAAACTTACTTTTGATCACAAACATATTTTTCTTCTCGACACACAAGCGACTTGAACTTTATTATAATGGATTCGTGAAATACGTGCATGCAAACTAAATTTCAGAATTACTTGCGAGTTTCAACAACAAATTTCTGCTTACCTGCAGTGCAAACGCCACATCTTTTCGCTGCAGGCTATTTATTCACGTGGGCAGCAGGAGGCAATAAGGAAATAGCGGTATAAAGTGAACAGGAACTCTTCGATACAAATTCAGAAGCTTGCATGCGCAGAAAATAACCCGCAGACAAATTACACCTTTTCATACTGTTTTGACTTGCAGTTACAAGGAAGATGTGAAATCGGTCCAGGTAAGGCGATCTCGCAAGGCGCCCTGCAGCTCTATGTTGTATAATGATGACTGTGCAAGCAGTAGCAGCACCGTTGGGTAACCGGCGCATTTCAGAGCTGGTTGCATCGGTATACACTCTTAGATATGTCTCATTAATTAATAAATAAACAAGCAAATTAAACTGTGTCGGAAATCATGACCAAATGACTATTTACATTTAATTAGAAATTGTAATTCTATTGATTGAAACGTAGGGGTACAAATTAATTTAAATTAAAATTATTGAAAGCTTAATGTGACCACAAATGTTTTGAGCTTATGCATGCAAATAAAATTTATGGAATTTGAAGTTCCCCACAGCAAACTTCTTCACCCTTCTTGCGGGAGCAACAATTACTCAACAGGATAGGGCGGTTCTCTTTACCACCATTTATTTTCCATTTGCTGAGAGTAGTCGGAACTACGTTCTGATATTACTTGCGACCAGGGTAGAGACACCACTTTCAGCCACTTTAAGCAAATTTGTAATTGGGAAATTTAAGGCTGGTGAACCCAACCTCAAAAAATGCAGAGTTTTAAGAAACTCAGTTTAGCTTAGAAAGTACTTATCAATATATAATTTGCGAAGCAACAGTTGTAAACATAATGTTACCGCATCTAATGATATATTTGCTTTGGTGAAGAAGTGCCTAGTTTTCAAAAATTAACCTCCGAAAGTGCAATTCTCGCAAAAATGTAGTAGTGAGGGTTTTTTACTGAAATCTTTAGAGTTACGAAATATTTTGCAATGCACTTTACAGCACTTATAGAGAATATATTGCCTTGTAAGAAAATATTTTTTTTTTTGGGAGAAAGTTGATAACTTAAGAAGAAAAAAATTGACAACAAAATTTTTTTGAAAATTTAATGTGGCAGTAAACTCAGTTCAGCTCAAGAAGTAAGTTATATTGTAGAAATTCCTTCGGGATACTTATACTAAACATATAGTAGTATAATATGACATGTTTTTTTTAATGATAACATGGTGAATATCTTTGGAAAAAAATCTAAAAGTTGTGGTACGAAATACAGTATTATTTGATCGCGTTTTTTATTGCTTTCCGAACACAACATCGTCAACAAATTACATAAAAATGTTCCTTTAGCACCTAAGAAATAGTTTCCGTAAACCAAATTGGATAAATGTCTAAATTTTACACTTTCGGGGAAAAGTTGTTTTCCCATAAGATTTTAGTCAAATGGTTCGTCCTTTTACTCACAGATGTCCTGTCAAATCTGTACCTTTTTGATTGACGGCATGGATAGAATAATTTGTATTAAAATAGTGAAAATTGTTAGGATATAACCATATTCGCACACGTAAGGATATAAAACATTTTCGAGCTTACTAAATTATTCAATATATATTAGTTTCGAATAGCACCGTAGGAAAAATTGTTTGAAGCATCTATTCACAAAAAATTACAAAAAAAACAACAGTAAATAATGCAGCAATCGCATTGACTGATTTTACCGCCGTTATCGCCGCAGACAATAATATAAATAATATTTATGAAATTATGAGCGTATAAAAATGGGGATAAAGATTACTCTTTGCATAATTGAAAATGTGTTTGCAGTCTGTTACGGGATTAATTATAGCAGGTACATCTATGAAAACACAAAATTGGCAAAGAATTAGCAAAAAATTATAGACTAATTTTTTTTCCGACTGAGTTTACCGTCGTTATCGCCGCAGACCATAATATAAATAATATTTATCAAGTTACGAGCGTATGAAAAACGCGCAACTCTTTTTTTTGTTCTTTCTCTGTTCAATACTTAAGTTTCAAACCTTATTAGTTAGGATACCTCTTTGTTTGCCTAAACATTTTTTATTTTAAGGGGCAAAATTGGTGCCCCCTGAGCGGAAGAATTGTGCATTACTTATCAGTTCCCGGACCTTAACTGAAAAGAAAAACCGATTTCAACGTTTTTTTTTAAATTTTACCTTCGAATTAATTTCCGCAGTTATTTGCGTACGATGTGAATAAATTAAATTTTTATGACCTTCACTGCAGTATCACTTATGTGGCTGCTTTTACAAAACGCCTAACAATACCTGCTCGCTTACAATTTCATGACATTTAACAAAAAGTGCCACTCATTCCGCGCAGATGAATAACCACCAACGGCAACACAATCGCACAAAGAAAACACTGACAGTTAGCAACCATAAAATAGGAAAAAAACTGTAGTTTGCTGAAATCTTCACCCACAAACAATAAACTGATAAATTGGTGTTGATTCGATCGGATTAGTAGGCGCTCACCAAACACAGTTACAAGGCGATTGGGGAACTGTTCCTCGGTTAATCAAGACTGGTAATTATCATAAGATTACGTCATTTTCTAAAATGAAACTGCCCAAATGATTCAGCACAATCCGCAAAAAACAAATAATCCTCGCAACAGGAAAGGTTGCAGGTGTAGCTCATAAAAAACCGTGAAATATAAGCAACATTGAAAATTAGCGAGAGAGAGAAATCCACTTAATTTTCAAGGGGCTGTCCATGCGGCTGCTACCGTGAATTTTAAGCGCACGCAACACTTCTTGCAGTTCATTAGCGGATTAGGATGTTGTAACTCCGCACAACAGAAATTAAATTTGTACGAGACGAATCAACGCAATCGATAACTTCGACGTTAAGGACGTGTAAGCTACGCGTCGATATTACTTTCGTTATCAGCAAATATCCGAAGATTAATCGGGTAATGGAAACGTGTACGAGCAGTGATGGGCGATAACAATGTAGAACGTAAATTGTAAATGGATAAAGCATTAATTCGCAACCTACTCTCATTGACCGCTGGTTTACTGTTATTAGCGTATCTTTATTCGCCGGCGAAAAAAACGTGGGAAGCTTTTAATTCAAAATTAATATCCGCATTAAGGCTGTAAATGTAGGCACGCACAATAGATTTTAATAACATTCATTTATCCGACAGGATTGACATGTTAACAGGTGAGTAATCTCGTACAGACGCTGCTAACCGCGCGGTGTTACATATTATTAGAAACATTTTAATCCGCCCACTGTAAATCCGGACAGGTACACCACTAATTTGTTTCAGAAATGTAAATGAGACCAGAGGGCCGTTTTAGAAAGTTACTTACGACCAACTGAAATATTATTGATGTTACAAAATAAATTAATAAGAATTTAGGTGCGCGTTGGGTCGAGGCACCATTTTCAGCCACTTTTAGCCACAACAAACAAGACTCCTTGAAGAACAAAGTGGCCGAAAATAATTAAATTACCAATATTTACCTTAAAAATTTTAGCATAACTAAAAAATGTAAAAATTCAGTTCAAGATATAAATAAAGTAATGTGGTTTAAAAGTACAAATTTGCTTAAAGTACTCCTTGAAGAACAAAGTGACCGAAAGTGGTGAAATTGCAGAAATCGCTTGAATAATTAAATTACCAACATTTACCCTAAAAACTGTGACATAATCAAATTTGCTTAAAGTGCTCCTTGAAGAACAAAGTGGCCGAAAGTAGTGAAATTGCACAAATGGCCTAAATAATTAAATTACCAACATTTACATTAAAAACTGTAGTATAACTAGAAAATATAAAAATTCAGTTCAAGATATAAATAAAGTAATGTGGTTTACAAGTACAAATTTGCTTAAAGTGCTCCTTGAAGAACAAAGTGGCCGAAAGTGGTGAGATTGCACAAATCGCCTAAATAATTAAATTACCAACATTTGCCTTAAAAACTGTAGCATAACTAAAAAATATAAAATTCAGTTCAAGATATAAATAAAGTAATGTGGTTTACAAGTACAAATTTGCTTAAAGTGCTTCTTGAGGAACAAAGTGACCGAAAGTGGTGAAATTGCACAAATCGCTTAAATAATTAAATTACCAACATTTACCCTAAAAACTGTGGCATAACTAAAAAATGTAAAAATTCAGTTCAAGATATAAATAAAGTAATGTGGTTTAAAAGTACAAATTTGCTTAAAGTGCTCCTTGAAGAACAAAGTGACCGAAAGTGGTGAAATTGCAGAAATCGCTTAAATAATTATATTACCAACATTTACCCTAAAAACTGTGGCATAACTAAAAAATGTAAAAATTCAGTTCAAGATATAAATAAAGTAATGTGGTTTACAAGTACAAATTTACTTAAAGTGCTCCTTGAAGAACAAATTGGCCGAAAGTGGTGAGATTGCACAAATCGCCTAAATAATTAAATTACCAACATTTGCCTTAAAAACTGTCGCATAACTAAAAAATATAAAATTCAGTTCAAGATATAAATAAAGTAATGTGGTTTACAAGTACAAATTTGCTTAAAGTGCTTCTTGAGGAACAAAGTGGCCGAAAGTGGTGAAATTGCACAAATCGCTTAAATACTTAAATTACCAACATTTACCCTAAAAACTGTAGTATAACTAAAAAATGTAAAAATTCAGTTCAAGATATAAATAAAGTAATGTGGTTTAAAAGTACAAATTTGCTTAAAGTGCTCCTTGAAGAACAAAGTGACCGAAAGTGGTGAAATTGCAGAAATCGCTTAAATAATTAAATTACCAACATTTACCCTAAAAACTGTGGCATAACTAAAAAATGTAAAAATTCAGTTCAAGATATAAATAAAGTAATGTGGTTTAAAAGTACAAATTTGCTTAAAGTGCTCCTTGAAGAACAAAGTGACCGAAAGTGGTGAAATTGCAGAAATCGCTTGAATAATTAAATTACCAACATTTACCATAAAAACTGTGACATAATCAAATTTGCTTAAAGTGCTCCTTGAAGAACAAAGTGGCCGAAAGTAGTGAAATTGCACAAATGGCCTAAATAATTAAATTACCAACATTTACATTAAAAACTGTAGTATAACTAGAAAATATAAAAATTCAGTTCAAGATATAAATAAAGTAATGTGGTTTACAAGTACAAATTTGCTTAAAGTGCTCCTTGAAGAACAAAGTGGCCGAAAGTGGTGAGATTGCACAAATCGCCTAAATAATTAAATTACCAACATTTGCCTTAAAAACTGTAGCATAACTAAAAAATATAAAATTCAGTTCAAGATATAAATAAAGTAACGTGGTTTAAAAGTACAAATTTGCTTAAAGTGCTCCTTGAAGAACAAAGTGGCCGAAAGTGGTGAAATTGCACAAATCACCTAAATAAATAAATTACCAACATTTACCTTAAAAACTGTAGTTTAACTAGAAAATATAAAAATTCAGTTCAAGATGTAAGCAAAGTAATGTGGTTTACAAGTACAAATTTGCTTAAAGTGTCTCTACCCTACTCCTTAGATGTCCCTACCCTTGTTTTGTAATTATTTTTTCACTAAAAAAGTGGTGCACTTTTGCCGACTATGGACGACAACGTTGGAAAGATTTTACTGGCAAGCCATTACAGTGGAAAACTTTTAACAGTTCTAACCTCGTAAACTCGTTCCCATTTCCGAATGTTGTACACTTCACAAATGCCAATCGAAAACTGATTTTTTTGACACATTTCTAAAGTACAAAATTGATTATCAAACGCGAATTTGATGAAGAGGTAATTTTCAAATTATGTTAATTACCATCGTGTTGTTGCTTTGTTTTCGCTTTGTTTCATATGCAGTTTTGTGTGCTCTTACCAAGCTTTCAGCCCGTATACCTTTGAACAGCGCAATTTGTAATTTAATTACCCTTCATATTCGTATGGGGTTGCATTATTTCAAAGAGCGTTATTTATAAAGTGCCCTTTTAAACGCAATTGAATTTGGTGTAAACCTGACAATTTTCCGTTTAAATTTGTTCTGCGAGGGATTAAGTTAAATTAAGTTAAATAACCAACCATTGTGATAAAATGTAACTAAATACAAAAATTATTGAGTAATATACAGGTTGTATTATATTAAGTGTCCACCATTTGTAACTATGTTATTATTATTTATTTATTTATTATTAATATTATTAATATACCTAAATCTTTTGGTAAAATTAACCAAAGGCTTCAGCTGTGGCAGTGAAAAATTCGGTTGATAGTTTCCCAACAGTTTAGTAACATTTAACCAAACGAATTCAGTTAAATCTAAAGTAACAAAACGACTGCTTTATTAGTCGCTAGTTTTTTGTAATTGGTTTATTTTGTTGCTCGGTCAATAAAATGAACTTTTGATAAAAAAGTTAACGACTCGATCATAAAATCTGATTAAGTGCCGAACAAGTTCCAATAAATTTGACCTGATAAATGATGGTCCGGTCGGAAATTGACGTTTCTAAATTAATTTTACATTAGAAGAATATGCAGCGATAATTAAGTGACTACATAAGTTAATAAAAAAGATGATTTACAAAGCCGAGTGGGGAAGCGATTTATCATTGCGTTAATGAATTGGTGCGAGAGTTAAAATCTCACTCTGTTTACCGTATTTTTACAATCTTTACGATGTTGTTTTTTTACGTAACATTATCTCTACCGCATAACTAACTGTTTATGCAGTCTGTGTTATTTTCCTTGCCCACGTTGTTTAGCAGTACATAAATAACGTTTGTGCAGTAATTACTTTTCTTGTGCGTCCGCTAATGAATAAATGTTTGCGTTTAATTTTTTCCTTTTTCGAAACTGTGCCAAAATTGCTGTAATTTTATATTCATTCGCGATTAATTTAATGTATGTCACATGTTGCTTTGAACGCAATTTTCTCTGCAAATAATTTATTATCAAAACTTGTGCGCTCTTTATTGGATGAATTTTTTGTCGACATAATTTACCTATTGTGTAATTACAAGTTGAGATATTAAAAAAAACGAATTAAAAAGGTTTCAATAAAGACAGAAAACTTCAATGTATAGTATGAAGTTAACGAAAACGGTCAAGTGTTTCATTCTTATCTCGGAGATCAGACAGTGGATACATTATTGTTAAACGCAACAAAGAACAGTGTTTTGACAATAAAGCTTTTACTTTTCAGACCGTGACCGCAAATTATACGTTTTAGTCGAAAGGTTAAAGAATAAAATAAATTACCATTCAATCAAACCGCTCGACTCTTTGTTAATTACCGAAAAAAATAATAATTTAGAATGTAATGAGTAGAAGTGCTTGGAAATTTTTCTGTCGGACGACCTAAATTATTTAATTCGGCTGTGTTGTAACTGTTGTGTGGTTGTTGGGAAAATTGAAACGAAATGTAAACAAAACTAAGAAAACTGGTTAGTAAATCATAACAAAACATTTGGTAGCCAGTTACAAAAAAATGGTGACTGTTAAACTAGTTTTGTTAACTGATTTACCTGAAATTTGGTTAAATGTTACCAAACTGTTGAGAAACTATTAACCGAATTTTCGTTGCCACAGCTGAAGTGTTTGGTTATTATTTGCTAAACTCTTTTTTTACTTAATGTTTTATTTACTTATGCTTTAACACATTTTATAGTAGTTATAATAAAAGAAAATTGATTTGATTAACACAATTTTTATCTAAACTAAGCCCTCAGGAAATGAAAATAGACTTCTCTACCTTAATGTATAAATATACCAATAACTAATTCAAAGCACTTTCTGCTGTAATTTTTTGTTGACTTTCATCGCACTATTGGGAATTCAAATTAGTTTTACCGCCTATCGATAATATAGGTAACTGTTGCGCTGTGACGTCACAGACAGGAGAGACAAATTTTGAGCCCCAATGCAAGCGGCCGGTTAAAGTGACTTTTTGTAAATATGTTGCATTATGCATGTATTAATAAAAATTGGGAAAATTATGGGAAAATTATGTTAGAAATTTGTCATCTGCCAAAATTGGATGTGAACGATTAACAACAGCGCAAACAATCTTTAAAATGGGATCATTTTAGGAGACGATGGAAAAGCTTTAAATCTTTTCACTTTGGAACTTACACATTTTCATTTGGGAGACAAAACCGTCGTTGCACCATGTAATTTTTGGAATAGGAACAATCAAACAAGTTTCAAATTTGTGAAGTCTATTGGGAATTCAAATTAGTTTTACCGCGTATCGATAATATAGGTAACTGTCGCGCTGTGACGTCACAGACAGGAGAGACAAATTTTTAACGCCAGCGCACGTGGTCGGTAAAAGTGACTTTTTGAGTATGTTGCATTATGCATTAATAAAAATTGGGAAAATTATGGGAAAATTATGTTACAAATTTGTCATCTGTCAAAATTGGATTTGAAAGATTAACAACAGCGCAAACAATATTAGGAGACGATGGAAAACTTTTAAAGTTTCTCGACATAAAATGTGTAGGTCTTGGTAAAAAAAGTACTAAAATACGAACATTTTGTTTAATAACAATTTATATTATTAAGTGCAACCAAAACTATTTTTGAAGCTATTGAAATATTTATAGTTGCAGCAACTGTATTGTTGAACAACCAACCGACCAAAACTTACAAATTAAAAGAAAAACATGCATATTATGGCCAGATCTAACCTGGTATGGATTTACTAAATCTAGACAGTACAGACTAATATAGTTGAATAATAGTTGAAAAAAATATTTTATTTATAAAAAAATTGTTATTTAAATTAAAGGAAAACGTTGAAGCTATTTGAGCAGTCTCAATAGCTTCAACGTGAGAAATGTTTTTAGCTTAGTTTTCGATGTATTAATGGTTAATTTTAACACTGACACTTAAAAACTGGCCTTCAACTTGATGTCAAAGAAACAAATTACAGATTAGTTAATTTCTTTAGAATTATCGAAAACTCGTGAAATTATTAGAAAACTCGAACAATAACACACGCACGTGACACGAAGCCCTCCTGTGCGTGACGTCAGACGTTCAGTTGAATTTATTTACGCTAGAGTCGCATGCTTATAGTTATAGAAAACCAACCTACATCTGCTCAAAACAACGTGATCGACTTGCCATACGGGCAACGAGCAGTTACTTTTGCATTCTCCAGCATTTACCGTATCAGACTCGTTAAGGATAAAACAAATTAATTTTTTTTCTGAAGTAGTTGAATTCTTGAATCCGGCATCATAAAATATCACATTTTTGATAACATCATCAAAACCATTTAACACGGTTAACCGAAAAAGATTGTCTATCCTTGGCTAATCTCCAAGCGTGTCTTTAATTTGTCTGAGTTATTAAAATATATTAAAGACACGCACACTTAATTATCCGCACAATTATTCATTCTTTTAGAGAGATAAGAGCACATTAATCAAACCGAGCAATATTTTATGCACTTACAAATACGTTTCTGACATAAATGGAACGTCGCCGTTTTTAATAAGTGAAATAATTTCCGCCAAGGATAAAATCGTACCAGTGACCTTTTCATCGTAAAAATAATTGGGCAACTTTCGCGTCCCTCTTAATCTTTATGCCACACACATGCAGAAATCGCCGCGTTGAGTTGCAACAGCATAATTGCGAAAGTCGGTCCTCTGCATTGTGCTCAACAGGTCCAATATTATATAATATAATCTCCGTAATTGATCAATTATAATACAACATTGTAAAATATAATGCCCTTGCATAATGGACGCTTTATTGTGCGAATTAATTAAAGCGTCTGCTTGCTTCGACGGCGCAGGTGCGCTTTACAAGTGTTATTTAAATAATAATCGACGAATGAAAAACAAAGGGGCCATAAAAGATTCAGTTGTGTAATTGCGACGACTCCTTTTTCATGCAGCCAGCGCAGCCACATAAAGCTCGCGCACGTTGGGTTAAGCGAAGGTTCTCATGGTAAATGGTAATGCAGGCGATACTTTTTGTGGAAATACTGGTTGTGCTTTATATATTAGAGGTGTTTTGTAGAAACAACGTCACATTTAATTGGGTGTAAAGAGTTATTTGCTTGTATCCGCATTTCTTACTTTTTATTACGTTTTATTTGCCTCGGTCCCGCTTTTTCATAACCCTCGGAGCACCTCATAATAATTCAATGACAGAATAAATTGTCAGCATGGTATTTGGTGTCTATTTAATCAATTTTATCAATGATCAAAATTTTATTAAATAAACAAGTTGTCAGGTTAGGTTAGGCTTCATGGCAACAAAATAAATGATCAATGTTGACAAATGATTATGTTAGGTTAGGTGTAATTACAAGGAATTCAATTGACCAATCGTCAGGTTGAATTAAATTGCGTTAGTATTTTGTCTCATCAATAATCTGAATGGGAATGTTCAGGTTAGGTCAGATTAATTTCAGATTGATTAATTGACAAAGTTAGGTTAGATTAGGCAAAACAATAAACAGTCAACATTTTAACAAAGCAAAGTTAGGCAATTTTTTTAATCCTTGGAGGTTAGATTGGTCTTAATGGCAACAAAACAAATGATCAATGTTGACAAATGATTATGTTAGGTTAGGTGTGATTGCAAGAAAGTAAATGGTAAGCATTTCAATTGACCAATCGTCACAATGTTCAGATTAAGGCATTTTAATTTCAGATTCATTAATTGACAAAGTTAGGTTAGATTAGGCAAAACAATAAACAGTCAACATTTTAACTAAGTAAAGTTAGGCAATTTTTTTAATCCTTGGAGGTTAGATTGGGCTTAATGGCAACAAAACAAATGGTCAATGTTGACAAATGATTATGTTAGGTTAGGTGTGATTGCAAGAAAGTAAATGGTAAGCATTTCAATTGACCAATCGTCAGAATGTTCAGATTAAGGCATTTTAATTTTAGATTGATTAATTGACAAAGTTAGCTTAGATTAGGCAAAACAGTAAACATTCAACATTTTAACAAAGCAAAGTTAGGCTTTTTTTAATCCTTGGAGGTTAGATTGGGCTTAATGTAAGGTGACCAACTATTTTTTATTCAAAAGGAGTACAAATGAATTTTCATTGGATATGGTGATTGGGCTTGAATAAGAACACTCCATTCTCCATTCAACTATATGTTTTTTAAATAGTTTCAAAATTCGTTAGTTAAAAAAATTATATGTCTAAACACGTTAAAACAAACACACTGCAAGTTGCATGGTTTCACCTAGGCAAACCGACTCTTAAGATTCAACCCTTGTTATAATCATTTGAAAACAAGAAAATGAAAAATTTCATCACCCAAGAATAGAAGTGATTATTTTTCTTTGAAATCCTTTTTATTTCAATCATTAACAGTTTTTAAACACGTTAAAACAAACACACTGCAATTTGCATGGTTTCACCTAGGAAAACCGACTCTTAAGATTCAACGCTTGTTGTAATCATTTGAAAACAAAAAATTTTACCTGAGCACACTTTATGAAATTGTGGATTCTATAAGTCAAAAAAAAAAAAATTGAGCTGATGAAAATGTGCACTGCAATTTGCATGGTTTTACCTAGGAAAGCCGACTCTTAAGATTCAACCCTTGTTGTAATCATTTGAAAACAAGAAAATGGGAAATTTCATCACTCAAGAATAGAAGTGATTAGTTTTCTTTGAAAGAGATGTTTTATGTTTATTGCACTTCGTCCACCAATCGCAATAGAAAATTCTCCCTTGCAGATTGTACATTTAACCATAGAATCATAATTTCCTTTGTTTTTTTACAATAAATGGAAACTCTTATTTTAAAGTTAAATATCAAGTTTTTATATTTTTAGAAGTACAAAGGAGTACAAAAGAATGCAAAGGAGTACTTTTGAAGTTCTCGTTTTTTAAAAGGAGTACAAAACTCCCTAATGGTAACAAAATAAATGATCAATGTTGACAAATGATTATGTCAAGCAACAAAATAAATGATTAACATTGTAGTTGACAAATCATTATGATAGGTTAGGCTTAATAGCAAAAAACTAAATGGTAAACGTTTCAATTGACAAATGATCAGGTTGAATTAGATTAGGTTAGTATTTTGTATCATCAACAATCTGATCAGATCGATTAGGTTAGATTTAGTGGGAATTTTCAGGTTAGGTTGATTTAAGATTGATCAATTGACAAAGTTAGATTTTAAAATTGTAAATATATTTTCAAGATTGTCCAAGTACTATTGCAGGAATAGCGAGCGCTTTCGAAATTAATAAACTGTAGTCGACTCTAATGAGAACCTGCTATTGCGTGACGGAATGTAAAAATGATGAAGTAATTCATTTTGCAGGAATTCAATGTGACAACATAAAAAGGCATGAAACTGTTGCCTACTTGGGCGTTTCTGTAACACCTCATTATGACGCTGGATGCGATTACTCGTCTTCAGTTACGTTTGCGCTGACATAATTCACTGAAAATTATTTCCAGAGCGAGAAAAATCTTATTTGTCTCATCCTCGTCGGTAATTTCTTTTTGCGCACAAAAACCCGCTGGTTTTTCTTCATTACAGCTGTCGTGTGACGTGAACGGTTAACGATAACAATCCGTATCAGAAAATTATGAAACTAATTTTTTTTCTGATTTTGCTGTAATTAAATTTCACGCTCACAACTGAAACGATTCTAATTTAACAATTTTAAAGAAATATTCGTTTTGAACTTGTTTGGAGCTTTTCATAAGCGCATTTCTTCGATATTCAGTTACGCGCGCCGGGCAAATTTAAAAATAAACGGGTAAAAAAATATACAGCGAATAAAAAATAGCCTACGAGATTCTCCAACTTTTATCGCAAAGTTCTGTCCGGACAAAGCGCTGAAAATACAAAATTTTTCGGCATATTAACAGAACAAAGGATAAACAAGTTATTTTAGTTGTAAACATGTTTATTGCTGGGATAAATCCACTCGCCGCTGATTTATTCAGTTCAAATTACCGACTAAAAAGCGGTTTCTTTCACTGTTTTTGTATTAATCGCTTTTTTGTTGCATTATCCGGCAAGGTCCGCAGCCCTGATATTTCGACTGAAAAGGTCAAGAAATTATGTATTTAGTACGAACATGTAATGAGTTGCAGCGCCAGGCGACACACAACTCGTCGAATACATAACAATTTAATGGGGCCCTGAATAAACCACGGAACCTCACCATCGACGTTTACATTTTCATTACGATTCATGAATATAATATTTCCGTAGTATTTCCCGAAAAGAAAGCTGTCGCTCGGAGGAATATCGATTTATTAGAAGTACACTTTCCATTCCACCGAATTTTTATAGCCACTTTTATCGCCTTTTAAAGGCAATACGACATGATACATCAGAATCGATGGTGTACCAAATTCAGGCGGAAAAACAACAAATTATTTTTGCATTCCTATAGGAAAGTGGCGTATTTTCCCACAATAATGCAAATTGAGTTGTTCGATTGTTTCCAGCACAAAATATTCACATAATCGTTCCCAGTGGAATAGTGTTTGCCACTGTGGGAATTACATTTTTCGCATGGCAACAGCTTTTTTGGTGACAGTACTGACTGTTTTATACAGGGTGATGAAATAAGGGTGCCCGTGAGTAGCTACTTGTTATAGACGATTTCTAACGAAACACGAATTTGAAAGCCAAAATAAAATTTGTTGTCTCTTCACCAAGATATAAGCTTTCCTATTCAGACAATAAAAATCTATACGATTAACAATTTTGTAATAATTTCATTCTTAGGGTCTAAATTTGATGCAGTTGATGGTGCTTTTTTTTTAAAAAAAGTGTAAAAAATCTATTGAAACCAACTTTATTACCGATGTCAAAAGTACGGTTTCTTGGTTCCGAGGAAAATTTATCAATGTCGCAGCATCGCAAATCTCCTAGGAAATGGTGGTAACAATAATTCACTTTTCAATGTCAGTTCTTTTGTCAAATTTGAACGATACAAGTCAAATGTCCTAAAAGTCTTAAAATGGAATACAATTTAAGTGAATATCTAGACATGTTGCTCCGCTTGGGTGAGACAGCTAATAACGCATCGGAAGCTGCTAGAGAATATGCTAGAATGTATCCACATCGACGTCATCCAGATGCTAACGTAATTAGAAAAGTGGAGCAAAAATTAAGAGAAAATGACCAAATAGTGCCGATTTCTGTAAACGGTAGACGATCTCGTGAATTTCGTACACCGCCGTTGGAGGAAGCAGTTGTGGAAGCGATTGAAACTGGATCAGGACGAAGCATACAAGGATTAGCGCGACAGTCACTCTAAGTAACTTTTTCCTATTCTGAGATATTTGAGATTGTATGTTTCAATTTGATCTGGAAATTACATTATTTCGTTTTTGACTGATCTGTTTTTACTAAATAACATGGTTAGGGGCCTTTTAAACGGGAATCAGTAAGTGCGACCGAAAGTTCATCCATTCTTATCAGAAATAGCGCAAATAGTAGAAGTTCTCTACGTCACTTAGGGACTTTTTGCATACAGCCCTTCAATTACCTGTTTATTGTGTATTCTTGTTTAATTACATTAAATTCTTTTGAAATAAAAAAAGTTATGTCAACGTGACAGTTGTTTGTCTTACGCAAGTGACAGTATCTGTCAGTGTTGGTTGCTTAGATACAAGAAGTAGGCCTACCTGAAAGTAATTTTTTAGAAAAAGAAATATGTGCAGTATTGCCACGTTTTGTTCTTAGACAAACTGTTTTAATTTTAAAAAGAATCTATTTGGACCATTTTTGTTGCGATTTCCACAATGCTTCAACAGAAAGCATTGTCCCAATATCAATCATGGGCACCTTTTTTTCATCACCCTGTATATGACAGTATATTTTCTGTTTAACTTGAAATAAATAGTTATATTCGATAAGTGACTAACGCAAACTTGTTTCGTGCAGCGTTTTGGAACATTATTTATTACTACCACATGAAATTTTGATGAAGTTTTGAGTTTTTTCGCGAATTTTGTTACAGGTAGGCCATATTTAAATTTAAACATGAAGGTCTGATTGGCTCGTTCGGTAAATTCATGTGAATCTATCAACGACTAATGCATTCCACTGGAAACTGTACGAAAATTTCTCAGTGGAAATACTCCCATTGGAAAATATTCCAACGAATTCGAGAAAATATTTTTTGGCATGACATTCGTTACAGTTGTGCATACGTTCACTGTAAGTTGAGTTTTACACACAGTATTGTAAAGTAACCCTACCGGGCGATAAAGTGATGCTACTTGACTGTAATATAATGCTACTATGTGGTAAAGTTATCAGTAAACTCAAGACATCTAGAAACATCTGTAAAATGGACTATGTTGCGTTTTTCCTCCATTTCATTTTTCAAAGATTTGTAACGTAAAGATTTCTTGTCCAAGTCGCAAAACAAATGATACCTAGTATAATTGCAATCATAAAACTTTACTTTTCGGCCAATTGTAGCATCCAATAGTTAATCGAATGGGGAAGAATGTAGCATGACAATTTAATCGTAAAACAACGTTTGAATTTGAATAAATTATGATTATTATTCAGGTAATTCCACGTGTATTAGTGAGCGTATTGATAATTTATTGGTGAAAGCGGTACCCACAAATAATGTTCATAATTCCACCATAAATACATAAAATATTATCGCTTCGATCTTCCGAACCTTTATTACATAAAACTAGTGTCCAAATGTTAACTGATTTAATACATCATACTTAATTACCTCCATTTCCTAAACGATTTGAATGCAGCGTCTCTAATTTTTTTTAATAAATTGTTTCAACTCCAAGTTTGATAGAATGCGTTAATTAACGAGTTTTCAATTTGGATTATTTTTTGCCGCAAGTCTGGTTAGTTAATGAAGCAATCTGCAATATTTAGTCGATCAAAACGTTTCCAATAACTTCACGAACAGTTTTCGTGCACACAAGCGAAACTTGTTAATAGCGTTATTCGAGTGCAATATTCGCGCGCAAAAAATACTGTATTTATTTAGACAGCCGCCGCAATTTCTTTCCTGCAAAAACACGAAACGAGTTTCGAGAGGGAAAAGCGTGTAAGTAAATATGCCCACGTGATTATAAAAATGTTTTGTACAGTGTTTGTTTACGGGCCGTTAATAAAAGACGGAAACATGTCGTTTCGCACAACTGTATAATCCTAGCGCTTTATCTGTGATCGGTTTGTAATATATTTTGATTAATAATGGCTCTTAGCATAAAATGTCACGAATAGTGAGAGGTTTTGTTTGTATGCAAATCCGAACATGTTTGGAAAACTGTTGGCGACTCCAATAAATAATCTGACTTAATGGCCCAAAACCCTTTCATTTTCAATGAAAATAATTCCTTCTGTAAACTTTGTTTGTTTAACCCATTCGATTACCACTACCAATTGTAGGGGGAAAAAAAGGTTTTTTAAAATTAAATTCTAATTTATTAAGACACTAGTAGAAAAACAAATCTTATAGGTAAGAAAATTCTGGCTTAAATTTAAAATTGCGGGTTCTTAATTTTGGCCGAAGAATTGATCATTCCTGAGTTTTAAGAAAGTTTATTCTTGTTGTCAAATTTAAGAGGGATTTCAAGAATGTTTATTCTATTTGTCAAATTTAAGAACGGGACATTATCAATTTCAAGAACGTTGATTCTTCGTGACAAATTCAAGAATGGGCCGTTCTAATCTTAAGAACTTTTACAAGTTTTACATTTAAGAATAGGTCATGTTTATTTCAAGACTTTTATTTAATTACTTAAGAATATTCTTAATAATGTGTTTTTTTATTGAAGAAATGAAGATGGCCCTCATATTATATTAAATAAGCACTTGTCAATACAATAATTTTTTTCTAATTTTTAGGAATTGTAGAGTGGAATGCTTAAATTGAAGGAATTTTAGAATATAAAGTTATTTCTCATACATATTTTTATTAATAGGTGAAAATTTATCATCACATCACATCCTGTTTAAAAATACATTTTCAGTTTAAGAACCACATTATCATTTGGTAACAGATGTACGTAAATGAAATGGAAGTTCGTCGAAGTCATTAGCCTTCTCAATGAATTTTGACCGCCACACAAATAAATTGTTTTTCTCTCAAGAAATAATTGGCCAAAATCTACATCAATCTAAAAACAAAGAAACAAAATGCTTACATTGCACCATGTATATATTACTACAAATATTTACCAATATAGACCAGTTTGAATGCTTCAATAATGACCATTTCACTTTATGCAGATTTCCTTTCCGCAAATCCGCGTACTTCAGTCACGCTTGTATTTTGTTAAATTCTTACAAAGAGATCTACATCCGCTAAAAAGTAAAATTTGTCATAAAATAGATAAATAACACTAAATGTATAAAATAAAATCAAAATTATTTCTTTACCTTCGTCGTTACTATTAATTCTGTTATAGAAGCAACTGGTTTGCATGTCCCTTTCTTTTTATTTCTTCTTACTTTTCGTTCCGACGAAAATAAACTAAAAAACAATTTGTTTAATAGCTGTTACATTGAAAAAACTTGTAGAACGTTTACAAAATTCATTCGGTAAGCTAAAAGTGTGGGAAAAATTATAATTATAACAAATTTACTTCCATGCGAATTTATCACACACAGAATCAGAAATCCCCTTAATTTCAGTACCATTTTTAGAAATGGTCTTTGAAGCTGATCATTTTGTTGATCGACATTTATTAATATTGCATTGAATTAACATTTTCATATCGTCACATTAAACCACCTGTAATATTTCCCATTTCTTCACAAATGGAATCCTATCAATTGATCCTCATTTGTAGACAAGTACATACTAGTCTGAGGAAGAGTGTGATATCCACTTCGAAGCAATTTTTCCAAATCCTCTGAAGTGAGCTCAAAACTGGTCTATTATTATCTGCAGCTTAAATGTTTGAAAACCGAATAATCTTTTGCATTACATTGTCGTTAAAAAAAGTTGGAAAAGTTCAAGAGGACATTTTCCATGTAACTTTTCGGATGTAGGTACTGAACTGAATTATAATCTTCATAGTCAATTGGTCTCGTAGACCATGTGATCTCTTTTTGTTTTTCCACACGCTTTACTTTTGCCATCCATTGTCCAATTTAATCTTTTTTGGTTTTCCCATGTCTGCAATTTCTTTGTCAAAAATTTAGAATGTTCCAGCTATTTCTTGTAAAATCTTGTGATCACAAGCTTCGTTGTCGTCAAAATCTTCTTGATCGATTAAGGAATCTACGACTGGAGGATTATAAGTATTGGCAGAAGATGGGTTAATCTTTTTTTTTGTAAATGAACGATCCCGAATGTGTCACTAGCCTCTTGTCGTGCTACACATTTTGAAAAACGGTTACCTAGGACTAATCGTATTGAGATTAATTATAATTGAGCGTGTAATAAGATTTTATCTTGAAGCTTATACCCAGTCTTCTGATTCATATGCAAATTGGTGAGTTCATTGAAAACGCCCTGATTTAATACTTTTGGGGTCGTAATCCACTGAGCTGTTTACAATTTAACCCCAAGAATTCGTTTATTCAGTGACAACCAGTTAACACGTTAATAAGTTCATTCGCCGCTGTAACATTAGAAGACGAAGGTCATTTAAATCCATTAACGGCCGATTTATAGCACAAAACGCCGTATTAAGAATCATTATGTACCGTAATTATCATTGCTTAAATTACAGGCCGCTTGTCATTCGAAAAATAAACACGCGTGGAATAAATTCCGTCTGTTGGTGCGTTTAATTTTTGTTTTTGAATTGAATTAATTATACCGATGATTTCCCGTTTTTTGTAAACGAGCGCGTGGACCACCCAACTCAAGACAGGAATGCCGTTTAAAATTGATACTAATAAAACTGGCTATAATAATTGATTTTTAATTGGTATTTCTGTATTCGATCGTTTTAATCATGTTTTTCTTTTTTTCCAGGTAAGTCGAATCTCTCGAATTACTTGTGGGCGATTTATGTAAGTGAATAACTAATTTTACGACGGTTTAAACGTAAAAAATCGGCGAGAAGGATTTACCTTTTTTTTGCACGAGAATCCAATCGCTTTTTCTTAAACAATAAGTGTTTTTTCGGTACAAATGACTTCGTTGGTTAATTAAGTCTAGATTAATCGTTCGAATCCGAGCCAGACTTTATCATTATATGATCCATCATTTGTAAAATTTATTTCCGCCAGTTTTGAGATTTCTGCATGCATTTCAGTTCAATTTATTGTTGCAACACGCGACCGTTGGAACCCCACCAACTTTTCCGCGTCATTAAATGATGCTGTTAATTGAAAAGGTGTACATATGACATCTGCTACCGCAGACGATCACTTAACAAATTTATTATATCGTTCCGAGTAAATTTTCGGTTCGCATTTGACATTAATAGCAGGGGGCGAACTGATCCTCGTCAACAACAGTCAACTAGGCCATATTTATGGCCTTTTCAATATTAAATTCATGCTTTAGTGTTTTCCTGACAGTAAGTGCAATCTTAATTCATTAAAATGAGTCCAGAAAGCGCCACTTTTTATCTCAATAATGTAATAGTGTGTTACAATGTATAATTGACAAAATAGCATGCATTAGTTTTCCTTCTTTTAGTTCCTTCCTTTAGTAAGTGCAATCTTAATTAAATAAAATGATTCCAGAAAGTGCCACTTTTTATCTCAATAATGTAATAGTGTGTTACACTGTATAATTGACAAAATAGCATGCATTTCTTCTTCCTTTAGTTCCTTCCTTTAGTAAGTGCAATCGTAATTAATTAAAATGAGTCCAGAAAGTGCCACTTTTTATCTCAATAATGTAATAGTGTGTTACACTGTATAATTGACAAAATAGCATGGATTTCTTTTCCTTCCTTTAGTTTCTTCCTTTAGTAAGTGCAATCTTAATTAATTAAAATGAGTTCAGAAAGTGCCACTTTTTATCTCAATAAAATAATAGTGTGTCACAATGTATAATTGACAAAATAGCATGCATTTCTTTTCCTTCATTTAGTTCCTTCCTTTAGTAATTACAATCTTAATTAATTAAAATGAGTCCAGAAAGTGCCACTTTTTATCTCAATAAAATAATAGTGTGTCACAATGTATAATTGACAAAATAGCATGCATTTCTTTTCCTTCATTTAGTTCCTTCCTTTAGTAATTACAATCTTAATTAATTAAAATGAGTCCAGAAAGTGCCACTTTTTATCTCAATAAAATAATAGTGTGTCACAATGTATAATTGACAAAATAGCATGCATTTCTTTTCCTTCATTTAGTTCCTTCCTTTAGTAATTACAATCTTAATTAATTAAAATGAGTCCAGAAAGTGCCACTTTTTATCTCAATAAAATAATAGTGTGTTACAATGTATAATTGACAAAATAGCATGCATTTCTTTTCCTTCATTTAGTTCCTTCCTTTAGTAATTACAATCTTAATTAATTAAAATGAGTCCAGAAAGTGCCACTTTTTATCTCAATAAAATAATAGTGTGTTACAATGTATAATTGACAAAATAGCATGCATTTCTTTTCCTTCATTTAGTTCCTTCCTTTAGTAATTACAATCTTAATTAATTAAAATGAGTCCAGAAAGTGCCACTTTTTATCTCAATAAAATAATAGTGTGTTACAATGTATAATTGACAAAATAGCATGCATTTCTTTTCCTTCATTTAGTTCCTTCCTTTAGTAATTACAATCTTAATTAATTAAAATGAGTCCAGAAAGTGCCACTTTTTATCTCAATAAAATAATAGTGTGTTACAATGTATAATTGACAAAATAGCATGCATTAGTTTTCCTTCTTTTAGTTCCTTCCTTTAGTAAGTGCAATCTTAATTAAATAAAATGAGTCCAGAAAGTGCCACTTTTTATCTCAATAAAATAATAGTGTGTTACAATGTATAATTGACAAAATAGCATGCATTTCTTTTCCTTCATTTAGTTCCTTCCTTTAGTAATTACAATCTTAATTAATTAAAATGAGTCCAGAAAGTGCCACTTTTTATCTCAATAAAATAATAGTGTGTCACAATGTATAATTGACAAAATAGCATGCATTTCTTTTCCTTCATTTAGTTCCTTCCTTTAGTAATTACAATCTTAATTAATTAAAATGAGTCCAGAAAGTGCCACTTTTTATCTCAATAAAATAATAGTGTGTTACAATGTATAATTGACAAAATAGCATGCATTAGTTTTCCTTCTTTTAGTTCCTTCCTTTAGTAAGTGCAATCTTAATTAAATAAAATGAGTCCAGAAAGTGCCACTTTTTATCTCAATAAAATAATAGTGTGTTACAATGTATAATTGACAAAATAGCATGCATTTCTTTTCCTTCATTTAGTTCCTTCCTTTAGTAATTACAATCTTAATTAATTAAAATGAGTCCAGAAAGTGCCACTTTTTATCTCAATAAAATAATAGTGTGTCACAATGTATAATTGACAAAATAGCATGCATTTCTTTTCCTTCATTTAGTTCCTTCCTTTAGTAATTACAATCTTAATTAATTAAAATGAGTCCAGAAAGTGCCACTTTTTATCTCAATAAAATAATAGTGTGTTACAATGTATAATTGACAAAATAGCATGCATTAGTTTTCCTTCTTTTAGTTCCTTCCTTTAGTAAGTGCAATCTTAATTAAATAAAATGAGTCCAGAAAGTGCCACTTTTTATCTCAATAAAATAATAGTGTGTTACAATGTATAATTGACAAAATAGCATGCATTTCTTTTCCTTCATTTAGTTCCTTCCTTTAGTAATTACAATCTTAATTAATTAAAATGAGTCCAGAAAGTGCCACTTTTTATCTCAATAAAATAATAGTGTGTTACAATGTATAATTGACAAAATAGCATGCATTTCTTTTCCTTCATTTAGTTCCTTCCTTTAGTAATTACAATCTTAATTAATTAAAATGAGTCCAGAAAGTGCCACTTTTTATCTCAATAAAATAATAGTGTGTTACAATGTATAATTGACAAAATAGCATGCATTTCTTTTCCTTCATTTAGTTCCTTCCTTTAGTAATTACAATCTTAATTAATTAAAATGAGTCCAGAAAGTGCCACTTTTTATCTCAATAAAATAATAGTGTGTTACAATGTATAATTGACAAAATAGCATGCATTTCTTTTCCTTCATTTAGTTCCTTCCTTTAGTAATTACAATCTTAATTAATTAAAATGAGTCCAGAAAATGCCACTGTTTATCTCATTAACGTAATAGTGTGTTACAATGTATAATTGACAAAATAGCATGCATTTCCTTCCCTTCCTTTAGTTTCGAGAGCAAATTATAATTGTTTCTCTCACTAAGGGGAGGTTTTCTGTCCATTGGATAACTTCTTCATAACGACGAGTTTTCGGTTAAATAAAATTAAGATTCAGCGGAAAGAAAATCATTTTCAAGTCAAGAAATATTTTGTTTATAAAAAAATGAGACTAACAAGACAGTTTTTTTTGTATCAATAATTTAACCCTCATGATGCAGCAAAATTCCCATTGTCGTTGAGTCATGCAACCCCCAATCGAATTTGAACATAAATTGTGTTATGTCTCGTTTTAAATTTACTTAGGTTTTTGTTTGATTGCTTTTGCCAAATTTGTTTCCGTGACAAATGCGTTATCGTGCGCTCGACGTGTGCCAACACCCTTATTTTTGCGCCTATAAATAGTAGATATATGCGCTCCTGCCAAAATTCGACTTTTAAAAACGCCGACGTTATTAATTACTTCCCACCGTGTTATCTTGTCGCAGATCGAAACCGCCGTGTCATTTCGGCTCCTTCAGCCTTGATTTTTGCACAAGTGCACCTTAATTCAGGATTTGCAAATAATGAAGGTACGGATTTTCTCTCTGTTAACGAGGTCGCAATCGAGTCGAGTCGAACCGGAATCCAGAAGCAAACTCAGGTGTGCTTAACAGGTTGAGTGGGGAAGATTGATGTAAACGCTGAGATACAACTATCTCTGACCGATATCTTGTTACATTCGACATTTCTACAACAAGCAAATAATAAAAAGCGCAGAAAAGAACAAATTGGAAAGGTGGTCGCTTGTAAGAGTACCTACTAAACGAATGCAAAATATCACGCCATACTTACATTAATTAGTGTTAATTAAAAGCTTGGCGATTACCTGCCACCCGTTCTCGAGTCAGTTTCAATTTTTACGACTCGAAATTGATCATCGACCTTTGTTGCCGTTAACCACCAGATTTACATTGAATATTTTTTTTGTATTGGACTAACTGCTTTTTGTCATGCCATTTCAATATGTTTTTAATAAAACCGCGCAAATGGCTCACCGGAGATAAAACTTTCAGATATTGCAGCTCACTTAATAATTTAGTTCCGGAGTTGTGTGTAGTTTCAAGAGAATTTTATTAAAGGCTTGAACTTTAAAGTGCCAATTTTAATATAAAATTGCACCAAGAATATAGTAGTAACATTACAAATATAACACTTTTATGCTTGACAATGTTTGTTTATTGTTGTTGTGAGCTTCAAATTGTGAATTTTAACTAATTAATATTTCGTTTTGTAACTAAAAGTAATAACATGTAGGGTCATAATAAATTAAAGGCTTCGCAGCGGTTGCATGTTATAAAGCTTAATGTGTTCATTACACATTTTTTATTCAAATTTGTAACGAAGAAGTTATATTTGAGATTACATCTCCTCCAACAGCAAGGTTTTGCATAAAAATAAACTTAATTAATTGTTAACTTGTTGCATCAGTGCCGTTTACCACAAATTTAGTTAAGTAGAAGTTTTTTTTGTTCCCAAAACATGTCAGTTTGTTATTGAAATTTTGAATGAAAAATTTACAAAGTCACAGTAGCAATCAGAAAGTAAATTAACAAGAGTACGGAAACTGCTTGCTTTCTCTTCCAAATCCAAAACAAATCATTTCGTATTTTCCAAGACTTCTTGCAATGGTTTAGGTTAGGTTGCTGTTGATGGTTATGAAAATAGTGCAGTTTAACGTAACTGGCACTTAGAATATCAAAGCTTCGCTTAAGAGTAGATTACACAATTTTAGGGTGAACTTCAAATTTATATTGGATTTATTATTTACACTTTCGTTTGATGGGACATTTATGCCATTTTTAGTGGATTCAAATTTTATATTAACAAGTTCGCTGCCACCCACTTTGTTTACTCAGTAGTAAATTCCGCACTGCGTTTTACCGGAGGACGGATAGTTTAAAGATAAAAATAAAAAAATGATAACGGATAAATTAGTGTATTTACAAAATTAACAAAAATGAGAGTGATGCATGTTATGGTGCAGTTACAGATGAACTGTTATGTATGCCAGTTACAGATGAACTGTCATGTATGCGAGTTACAGATGAACCGCCCTGTATGCGAGTTACAGACGAACTGATTTTAAAACTGCTTCAGGGTTCATATGTGCGCCCCCTCGTCCGCGTTTTCTTGCCTTTGACCAGGCTTTTAATGTTCTAGGAATTAGGGACGCAACACACTTTGATAGGACACTTGAAAAAGTGCCACGACAGCTTTATTAATGAAGTAATGCCTCTGACAAAAATCCATACAAAACAAGTTATAAAATAGCGCGATAACGCGGTGGACGCAAAAACTTCAAACCCATTCGAACGCGTAAACGCGTCTGGGGCAGCGAACGTGTTAATAGCCTTCTGTGGGTTAAACTTTGCGGAAGTTGTCTGCATGTGTGTTTTCTCTGTGGACCTGTACGAACTAAAACACTTACAAACTACATTCACTATATGTTATTGAACAATTTATGCAGTTTATGATATGCATATTATTAAACACACAATATTTACATTCATCCGCGATTAAAGCGCATTAATCTAAATAACTACATTAAATATTGGCATTGTTTCGGATGAACTTGAAACCGTTATCTTCAAAACAAAACAAAAAGTACTAATTTGATAAAAACAAATAATAATCTTATCTTGTAATTTTTAGATAACAAGCACTTGCATTTGTGCCAAAAATGTTCGGAATTCCCACAAAGATAAAGAAATTGTCAAATCGCTCCAGTCAATGCGTTCCATCCGAGAAACGACCAAGCCGCAGAAACAATTAGAAAGACAAATTGCGCAATTCAATCCCTATTGTTTACTTGCAGCTTTATTTATCGGCCGTTTTCTTTGAACGTGAATTAAACAGGTCAATATTTTGAATCGACCGTAATTTAATTCAGGTTCTTGAATTTTATTTGGGAGAGCGTTTTTTGTTGGTAAACGCATGTTTGCGGTGGCTTAAACGCACGACAATAAATTTATATTTGTCTCGGTTGACAGTTAATTAATGGGAAGTTGTTTTAAATTCAGGATCGTTGTGGTTTTGGGGCGAACGCGATACTACGTGCGACGTAAACAAAACCGATTGATGTTTTACTTTTATTCATTATTTATGAAGATGCTAATTTATTACCGATCGTCTTATGCGCGGAAGGATTTACATTGACACGTGCCGATTTGGTCGACTGTACTAATTAATATTCCTGCAAGTAGATATTATCTAATCGCTATCGCTGCTTTGTACTTACATAATTATCGGCGAGCTATTCCGAGAACTTCAAGTTAAATACAAAGAGCGGTTGTTAAATCACGTGCTGTCGGTAGTGTAATGAAGAAGTCTGAAAAAAATCGCTGGATTACTTATAAAAATTGAAACCATTAAATTAAGTCACTAAACGTCCGCTGCAAGGAAGCCTCTGGAGGATTGTTCTTTGTGCCTCGAATAACGTTTCAATAGTGCAGTAAAACTTGGAGACCCGTCCTGTCACATGATTTGTTGCTTCATTTATCTCGGTGGAAATTAACTGCGTTTCTGAAAAAAATCAAATATTTGTTGTTAATATTGGAAACTACGAAATCATGTTTGTTTTCATATGTGATCGGTTTTATGTGATAGAAACTTAACTTTCGAATCTGCAGCGACGAGCTGAACAGGGTCACGCGCTATTTATACACAGCCACGCCGATAACGCGCCAGCCTACATCACATTGAGACACCAATTTCTTTTCAACTCAGGGTTATGCTGTCGGGTAGCTCGCATTATTCTTTTATTTTGTTAAATTGCAATCCTGCACGACGCGCACATAATTTCACTTCTCGAGGTTGGCTCCTGAAAACCTTTGTAATCGTCGATTAACCCTTTTCATAACGTAAGTAGGCGCGTACGTAGTTTTTGTACATTTTTCTTACTTTATAATACAGGGTGATGAAAAAAAGGTGCTCATGATTGATATTGGGACAATGCTTTCTGTTGAAGCATTGTGGAAATCGCAACAAAAGTGGTCCAAATAGATTCTGTTTAAAATTAAAACAGTTTGTCTAAGAGCACAACGTGGCAATACTGCACATATTTCTTTTTCTAAAGAATTACTTTCAGGTAGGCCTACTTCTTGTATCTAAGCAACCAACACTGACAGATACTGTCACTTGCGTAAGACAAACAACTGTCACGTCGACATAACTTTTTATTCCAAAAGAATTTAATGTAATTAAACAAGAATACACAACAAACAGGTAATTGAAGGGCTGTATGCAAAAAGTCCCTAAGTGACGTAGAGAACTTCTACTATTTGCGCTATTTCTGATAAGAATGGATGAACTTTCGGTCGCACTTACTGATTCCCGTTTAAAAGGCCCCTAACCGTGTTATTTAGTATAAACAGATCAGTCAAAAATGAAATAATGTAATTTCCAGACCAAATTGAAACATAGAATCTCAAATATCTCAGAATAGGAAAAAGTGACTTAGAGTGACTGTCGCGCTAATCCTTGTATGCTTCGTCCTGATCCAGTTTCAATCGCTTCCACAACTGCTTCCTCCAACTGTGGTGTACGAACTTCACGAGGTCGTCTACCGTTTACAGAAATCGGCACTATTTGGCCATTTTCTCTTAATTTTTGCTCCACTTTTCTAATTACGATAGCATCTGGATGACGTCGATGTGGATACATTCTAGCATATTCTCTAGCAGCTTCCGATGCGTTATTATCTGTCTCACCCAAACGGGGCAACATGTCTAGATATTCACTTAAATTGCATGCCATTTTAAGACTTTTTTGGACATTTGACTTGTATCGTTCAAATTTGACAAGAGAACTGACATTGAAAAGTGAATTATTGTTGCCAACGTTTCCTAGGAGATTTGCGATGTTGCGACATTGATAATTTTTTCTGGGAGCCAAGAAACCGTACTTTTGACATCGGTAATAAAGTTGGTTTCAACAGATTTTTTTACACTTTAAAAAAAAAAAACACCATCAACTGCATCAAATTTAGACCCTAACAATGAAATTATTACAAAATTGTTAATCGTATAGATTTTTATTGTTTGAATAGGAAAGCTTATAACTTGGTGAAGAGACAACAAATTTTATTTTGGTTTTCAAATTCGTGTTTCGTTAGAAATCGTCTATAACAAGTAGCTACTCACGGGCACCTTTATTTCATCACCCTGTATACAAAATTTAAGATTTTTGTTTCTTTTCACCTGAATAATTATTAGTTTACCAAACCACGTCTTTCTGAGATGTCCATTGTGACGTCATAAAGGGAAAAATTAATAAAATACTTTATAATGAATGAAAATTTGACAACTCCATTGGGTGGTGGGGATGATAATGGAAGAATAGAAAGGCAATTTGAACAAATAACTTCCAACAGGTTACAACAGAAATCAGAAAACTAAAAGTGTTGTACTTTATACAACAACGCGCCTCCTTAAGGGTTAAGTCAAAGTTATGTTTTGTAAGTAAATTGTTTTTCCGCGACCACTACTGAAAATGCTCAATCTTGTACAAATAATAAACTAAGTAAGCACATGTTTACTTACGCACACCATGCGTTATAGAGTAAAATCGAACAGTGACAGTTTGATTTAATTCCTTTAAAAAAATGGTAACAGAAAGCATTGATACCTACTGTTATGCGGGCTTTATTAATAAATTTCAGTGTGAGCCTTTCTAATAGAAAGAAGTTCAATGGATATCCAAATCAGTTTTTTATTTGCTGATAAATTCAAACCATTGACGTTTCAATAATGAATTACACATTAGGAAGTAGAAAACGTGAACTTTCGAGTTTTAATAACGATCATGAACAGTGACGACTGTTGGAAGGAGTTCCTCGAGGGCATGTAACGAACGTTAAATGGCTTCGTTATTTATAAAAATGAGTCTGAAATTGGAAGCTTCAAAAGGATTCTCTGCAAATATTTTTTTACAAGTCGGTATCTGGTGTGATTGTGCCGATAAACCGTAATCTTTTATGAGTAAGAAAATTGTATTGTTACTTTGATGATAAATAATTTTCAGGAATTACAGTGATTGCTACTTTTCAAGGAAATCATCTGAAATCGTCGCGTGCTAAATTCAATTTCGAAAATTTTTTCAGTTCTGGTTCTGGATAATTTAGTCTTTTGTAAATATTAGTGCATTTTATTTAAGAAATTTGGTAATAAATTTCCATGAACTATGAAAGGTCACCGGTCAAACAGTTTTTTTTGTATTATTTCACAGTACATTTGCGTGACCAACTTACATTTATTCTTACAAGAGTTTTTATCTGCATTATTATCATTTTTTGACATTAAAACGCTTGATATGTTCATATGTAATTAATTTGTTTTATGTTATAATCAAGATTTAAATTTTAGAAAAGCTCTGCCATTTGCAAGTCGGTCAAAATAGAGTAGAGACCACTTTTAGCCAATTTTAGCCAATTTGCATTTGAAAAAATTAAGAAATGACTTACGGTTGACTAAAGTGGCTGAAAGTGGTGTCTCTACCCTACACAAAATTGTTCTAAACAATTTAATATACTTTTTTGAGCAAACTGTTTTTTACTGAAAAAAAAGTTGAAAAGTGTCCGGCTGTAAATAGAAAAGTTCACTGCAACACATTTTGTGCCCGAGTTGTCTAAAAGCATCATCGCCATCCGCAACACAACTGATAGATTCGGTAAAAGTAGCTTTTAAATGAAACCGTGTAGCAAACTTTTGTCATTTCATAGCACATAAAAAGAAGTTAAATAAAATCGTTCTTTGTGCAGTCAGCTTATCCGTCCGTTATTTCAGGTTTACTGCTCGCATTACGAAATAATGGGATGCCGCTCAAAAATTTCGTGTCCCGTCATTTTTGCATGCGCTTCATAAAACCAGTTTACATAAGTACCTAGGAACTTTTAAAAAATGAAACGTCTGAATAAAATGTGCTCCGGGTTAGTACTACAACCACATGCAGTTCTCGTTTCGTTGCAGCTTTGATTTACAATCTGCAAACGCGCCTTCAACGCGTTTATCATAACGTGCATATCAAACAAAAATTATAATACATTAATGCCGTAATAATGTTGAGGCGTTTGTTGTTATCGCGCATCTTTACAACCATTAGCGGCGGCGCGTGAAAGTTGCACATTTTTGTCAATAAGGAAGCGACATTGGACATCGATATGTTTTGCTAATAGAGTGGATAGTGTATGTTTACAACCTCGGGGATTTATTACCGTTATAAATTACGGCTGTAGTCATAATTTTATTTGTTTGTTAAATTTAATTTGCACAAATTTAAATACTATCGCACATACTTTGCATAAGGCACTTATCACATTTACAAACGCTTACATAACTTGGGTGTGTTAGCGCTATTTTAGCTGTCATTGATAGTTTTTCCTTATCGCTCACTCTTCAAGGCTCTTCACTATTGATCAATTGAAAAAACGCATTTGCAGAATACAACAATGTTTTGACATCGGTTTCTTTATTATTTACAAGATTTTTTTACTAAATAACACAGAAACATATTGAAAAACATTTATCTTCTGTTTAAGGAATTTTAACACGAAAAAAGACTAGGCTAGGTTAGGCTAGGTTAATTTAGTGTACACTAGGTTAGATGAAATCATATTGTAACAAACTTTTTTTAAGTGAATCTCTAGATTTGATTGGGCCAAGTTAACTGGGTGTAGACTAGACTAGGTTAGGCTAGGTTAATTTAGTGTACACTAGGTTAGATGAAATCATACTGTAACAAAACAATTTACCTTTTTTTTAAGTGAATCGCTAGATTGAATTAGACCAGGTTAATTTAGTGTAGACTAGACTAGGTTAGGCTAGGTTAATTTAGTGTACACGAGATTAGATGAAATCAGATTGTAACAAACTTTTTTTAAGTGAATCTCTAGATTTGATTGGGCCAAGTTAACTGGGTGTAGACTAGACTAGGTTAGGCTAGGTTAATTTAGTGTACACTAGGTTAGATGAAATCATACTGTAACAAAACAATTTACCTTTTTTTTTAAGTGAATCGCTAGATTGAATTAGACCAGGTTAATTTAGTGTAGACTAGACTAGGTTAGGCTAGGTTAATTTGGTGTACACTAGATTAGATGAAATCAGATTGTAACAAACTTTTTTTAAGTGAATCTCTAGATTTGATTGGGCCAAGTTAACTGGGTGTAGACTAGACTAGGTTAGGCTAGGTTAATTTAGTGTACACTAGGTTAGATGAAATCATACTGTAACAAAACAATTTACCTTTTTTTTAAGTGAATCTCTAGATTGGATTGGGCCAGTTTACCTTAGTGTAGACTAGACTAGATTAACACGTTCGCTGCCACCCACTTTTGTAGAACACTTGAAAAAGTGCCAGCACAACTTTATTAATTAGGTAATGCTTCTGACAAAAAATATTGTCTTGTATTCAATGCCATACCGAATAGAACTCCATACAAAACAAGTTATAAAATAACGCGATAACGCGGTGGACGCAAAAAGGTCAAACTCACCCGAACGCGTAAACGCGGCGGGGGCAGTGAACGTGTTAAGCCAATTGACAATCACAAATATGGCACTTATCAAGATTGAGGACGATTTCTTACCCCTTTTTTCACTTTAAAATATCTTAATAGGAAATTTTTCAAATTGCAAGCTTTTCAAAAGCGCTAGAAATCCCACGTTTACAAAACTTTGACTGTCATAAAGGCCGCAAATGATGAGGTGTGGAAGTCTCCACGATTTGAGGCCTTGTTACTAAAACTTGATATCTTAACGGTTTGAATAATTTACGCCATCGTTTTAATAATTAAAATCAGTTTCGGAACTATAATATCCCCGAATTGATCGTAAATATTTTATTCGCACCAATCAGACTGACCTAATTTCGATTATTTTCAGCGTAACGAATTAAGAAAAAATTATGGCCGTCACTTGTTGTTTTACCCGATCGATTAATTAATCGATATAAACACATCACACCGTTTTAAATTGTACCGTGCTGAAACCCGTTTGAATTTTTCAAGTCCGGTGCAATTTTCTGCAACATTTCTTAATTAACGTACAACTATGGTTGCTCCCCGCGGAGTTTATCTGCGTGTGTATTTCAACAGTTCGACATTTGCGATAAAGGCTGAAGGAATGCAACGTATTTGCGCCGATACCGGCTGTCAATATTTCGCATTATTTATTGCAACCGTTCAACGTATCTACTTACCGCCGAAAACGTCGATAAAAGCTTCACTTCTTGGAAATATCCTCCGACAAGATAAACTCGCGTTATTAAATTTTAATAAGGCGAAGATGTTTATTCGAAACGCTGAATTACCCAGACCACCTTGCGGTGGCATTGCCTTTAATTATTGCGCGTAACGTGAGCGTAAATCGTCGCACTTGGAAATGTAGACTAATAAGGCGACGCATAATTCCGTTAAATAATATGTAAAATGCGATTCATTGGTGCAAACACAGAAAATTGTAGAATTTAAATTCAAGTCTGTACACAACTGGACGTGAACTGCAAATAAGAAATAAAATAAATTGAATTTTCTCTATAATATTATTGCGCGTTTAAGTCATTGAAGTATGGATATACAGGGTGATGAAAAAAAGGTGCCCATGATTGATATTGGGGCAATGCTTTCTGTTGAAGCATTGTGGAAATCGCAACAAAAGTGGTCCAAATAGATTCTGTTTAAAATTAAAACAGTTTGTCTAAGAGCACAACGTGGCAATACTGCACATATTTCTTTTTCTCAAGAATTACTTTCAGGTAGGCCTACTTCTTGTATCTAAGCAACCAACACTGACAGATACTGTCACTTGCGTAAGACAAACAACTGTCACGTTGACATAACTTTTTTTATTTCAAAAGAATTTAATGTAATTAAACAAGAATACACAATAAACAGGTAATTGAAGGGCTGTATGCAAAAAGTCCCTAAGTGACGTAGAGAACTTCTACTATTTGCGCTATTTCTGATAAGAATGGGTGAACTTTCGGTCGCACTTACTGATTCCCGTTTAAAAGGCCCCTAACCATGTTATTTAGTATAAACAGATCAGTCAAAAACGAAATAATGTAATTTCCAGATCAAATTAAAACATAAAATCTCAAATATCTCAGAATAGGAAAAAGTGACTTAGAATGACTGTCGCGCTAATTCTTGTATGCTTTGTCCTGATCCAGTTTCAATCGCTTCCACAACTGCTTCCTCCAACGGTGGTGTACGAACTTCACGAGGTCGTCTACCGTTTACAGAAATCGACACTATTTGGCCATTTTCTCTTAATTTTTGCACCAATTTTCTAATTACGTTAGCATCTGGATGACGTCGATGTGGATACACTCTAGCATATTCTCTAGCAGCTTCCGATGCGTTATTAGCTGTCTCACCCAAGCGGAGCAACATGTCTAGATATTCACTTAAATTGTATTCCATTTTAAGACTTTTTTGGACATTTGACTTGTATCGTTCAAATTTGACAAGAGAACTGACATTGAAAAGTGAATTATTGTTGCCAACGTTTCCTAGGAGATTTGCGCTGTTGCGACATTGATAAATTTTCCTCGGAGCCAAGAAACCGTACTTTTGACATCGGTAATAAAGTTGGTTTCAATAGATTTTTTACACTTTTTTTTAAAAAAGCACCATCAACTGCATCAAATTTAGACCCTAACAGTGAAATTATTACAAAATTGCTAATCGTATAGATTTTTATTGTCTGAATAGGAAAGCTTATATCTTGGTGAAGAGAAAACAAATTTTATTTTGGCTTTCAAGTTCGTGTTTCGTTAGAAATCGTCTATAACATGTAGCTACGCACGGGCACCTTTATTTCATCACCCTGTATTTTGGTGTTCGCACTATTGAATATTTCCTATTAGCGGTGTTGCTGAAAAAAAGCGCACACGTCACAATAAGTTCCCGGAAAACGTACAAGTTCTCATGACATTTCCATTAGGAAAATAAAATCATCGCGGCATAATAAAGGTCCGTTTATTATTTATGGTTTAATGGGACGTACTTCATAACTTCAAGTGGTAACCATACACCGAGAAATGTTGCCTAATAAAGAAAACGTTCTTCAGTTGAACGTGCTTGGAAAGGAGACGCGAAGAGCATTTTATGCAAATTCACTTGTAAACAAACAACATATAATTATAGCCAGGTAGAACGTTCAAATAACGTCATTAAATACGCTTTCTCCGTAAAACCGTATTGTGCCGGCGCGCGTGGTGCGAACAGATCTGCACAATGTGTCCAACGTTCATTAGTCACTATTTATCTAGTAAACAGTCCTCGGATCGAGATGATCTGTACACAAACAACGTGACATTTGGACGGCGAAAATGTTTATTATTGGTTTTTATTTTAACTGATTAAGACTGGGGAAAAAAAACGGGATTAAATTTAAAATTGCGCGTTCTTAATTTTGGCCCAAGAATTGGTCATTCTTGAGTTTTAGGAATGTTCATTCTTGTTGTCAAATTTACGAGTGGGTCATGCTTGATTTCGAGAATGTTTATTCCATTTGTCAAATTTAAGAACGGGACATTCTCAATTTCAAGAACGTTAATTCTTCGTGACAAATTCAAGAAAGGGTCGGACTAATTTTAAGTACTTTTATAAGTTTTACATTTAAGAATAGGTCATGTTGATTTCAACAACTTTTATTTAATTACTTAAGAATGTTCTTAATAATGTGTTTTCTTATTTAAGAGTTGAAGATTGCCTTCTTATTATATTAAATAAGCACTTGTAAATACAATAATTTTTTTCTTTTTTTTATGAATTGTAGAGTGGAATGCTTCAATTAAAGGAATTTTATAATATAAAGTTATTTCTCATACATATTTTTATTAGTAGGTGAAAATTTAACATCACATCACATCCTGTTTAAAAATACATTTTTAGTTTAAGAACCACATTATCATTTGGTAACAGATGTACGTATATGAAATGGAAGTTCGTCGAAGTCATTAGCCTTCTCAATGAATTTTGGCCGCCACACAAATAAATTGTTTTTCTCTCTAGAAATAATTGACCAATATCTACATCAATCTAAAAACAAAGAAACAAAATGCTTACATTGTACCATGAATATATTATTATAAAAATTTACCAATATAGAACAGTTTGAATGCTTCAATAATGACCATTCCACTTTATGCAGATTTCCTGTCCGCAAATCCGCCTACTTCAGTCACGCTTGTATTTTGTTAAATTCTTACAAAGAGCTCTCCATCCGCTAACAAGTAAAATTTGTTATAAGATAGATAAATAACACTAAATGTATAAAATAAAATCAAAATTATTTCTTTACCTTCTTCGTTACTATTAATTCTGTTATAGAAGCAACTGCTTTGCATGTCCCTTTCTTTTTATCTCTTCTTACTTTTAGTTCCGACGGAAATCAACTAAAAAACAATTTGTTTAATAGCTGTTACATTGAAAAACTTGTAGAACTTTTACAAAATTCATTCGGTAAGCTAAAAGTGTGGGAAAAATTATAATTACAACAAATTTACTTACATCCGAATTTATCACACACAGAATCAGAAAATCCCCATAATTTCAGTACCATTTTTGGAAATGGTCTTTGAAGCTGATCATTTTGTTGAACGACATTTATTAATATTGCATTGAATTAACATCTTCATCTCGGCACATTAAGCCACTTGTAATATATCCCATTTCTTCACAATTAAACATTCACTAATTATGTAAGTTACTAATAATTCACTTTATAATAAAAATACAGAAAATGTACACCGTAATATGTATTTTCTTACTGTAGGCCGAGTTTGGTGTAACAGTTTCCAACTAAATTTGTAAGAAATTCTAAGGTAATTTTTTTTTGTCAGTAAACAGTCCTTCGCAGAAGGCGATAAAGCAATTTACAACATTCCGTACAATTGTACACAAATTGAGAATCCCTGCGCTTACTCCACTAATAACAAGCAAGCATTGTGCTCAATACAAGACTTTTATCAGTTCTTAATGTAAGAAGTGGGTTTTTAAAAAATTCTTAGTTAGCATTTTTTTAGTGTGGAAGTTGTGCATACCTAAACGCAAACAAAGCGCAAATTGCCACGTGTTATGCAAATGTATTGAACTCTTACTCGAGAATATTGGTTTGAAAACGTGTTCCATGTGGATATTACAGGTTCCCCGTAAATCAGACTTACAAATATGCATTACTGTCGTATATATAATGCATACGTCGCGAGAAACTGCTAACTCATGAAAACCGTTTTTTTAAATTTGATTGATACCGAGCACGCTAATGAATTCATAAGCGTGCGATATTTACAACGTTTTAAAAATTAATTAACGCGAGTCAGTAGCGTACCAGTGATTGTAAACAGACGCGAAGGAATTTTATCAGATAACAAACCTAATAAAAATTTGTTTTCCACCGAATAACGATAAGACGGTCTTAAAAACAAGGTTACAACCGCAGCTCTGGCGTTTCGGTGAAGTGAATACGGGCGTCCTTTTCTGTGTACAAAACCGAGTGTTTAATTTGTAGCGATAAGGACGCCTACTGGACATAAGTGGAGTTTCTTTTTAACACTTTCTAACGAGCTTGTGTGCTCCAGTTTAAGCGCTCTTTAAATTCCGTCTGCATCAAGCTACGATTTAATTATTGGTTAGGTCGGAGGCGTTTAAAAGCGTTTTTAAGGCCAATAATAAAAAAGTTTGAAGAACTCCGAAGCTGTTAAAGCGCTGGTTAAATTGCCAATAAAATCCGGGGCGACAAGCTTTCTTTCAAAACTTGCACATGAAAGAACTACCCTTGTTTAGTGCTGATCTCAGTAACACTTTATTATTTTGGGAAAAACTGAAGCATAACGTAAATATATTTCGGTGACAATTCGTGTGATTAAACCTTCGTAACTGCACTAAATATAACTGCCCTAAAATAATTTCAGTTAATCTAACCAAATTGGCTTAAAAAAGAAGGTAAGTAATGCAATAATCAATGACAAATATTGTCAAAAGTAATAAAATCAAGCTGAAGTTATAATTTCCATTATGAATCACGACAAACTACTTTTAGATTGGAGTTGCGCACTCTTAGGGATTGCGCACTCTTAGGCGTCGTTGCCCTACAATAATTTTAAAATTTAAAACATTGCTACAAGATTAATTAGGTACTCTTAATACCATCAACACTGTGTTCAATTATTGTAGATCAGAAAGAAAGTCAATTGCAGTTACACGTGTCAAGTAGTGCAATTCAATTAATTACTTTCATAATAAATAACGACCGTTATTTATTTTCTCTTGGCTAATATGTTTGCACATACTGAAATGCCCATACTAATTTAGAAATATAAGTAGGTGTAGCCAATTTGATGCGTTTATTTCTGGAATTAAATTAAACGTGTAAATTGGCGCCTTATATAATTACTAATTTATTACTTGACGTCGGTTAAAATTAAAATTTCGTTAATGATTGCCGGAGACTTCCTCGAATTCACACTCTTCAAAACTGTCGTTTTTTATTAATGACCTGTGATGTTATTATAATGACTTAATAATTTCAGCCCAAAAATATTCATTATAGGGACCGCCGGATATATTAGAGGTAATTATTATCTATAAACTGCATAAATGTATTTTTAAGGCTGTTTTTTTTTTTTAATCGACTTTAATGATAGACTCGTCGTTAATCTATCGAAAAGCAAACGCTACAAATTTTATTGATTTTTCAAATAAATTGGAATAATTGGAAGACAGAAAAAGAAGGCGAAGAAGCCACAATTTCGAGAGAGTTGAAACACGGATTTCAAGTTGGTCTAATGTCGGGTTCAAAGAACAGCATTAGAAATGCCTTGCAGTAAAGTAATCAATTATAGGTTGTTACCAAACATTAAGCCTTCCGATGGGTTTAACCTTTTGTTGGCTTGTTCTCACGCATTTGAAATATTATTTACACTGACCAAGCCAAGGTGCAATTAATTTGAGAATCCCACGACTCACTCAAACCGTAACCAATCGCTGCATTACTATTATGAATCGAAATAAATGTAACGTTACTTCTGGATCGTCATTTACAGGTCGGCAAATGTTTAATTTGTGTGTAAGGAGAATCTGAAAATTTAATTCTATATTACATAACGAGAGTTCTTAATTTTCGCCCAAGAATTGGTCCTTTTTGAGTTTTTAGAGTGTTCATTCTTGTTGTCAAATTTAAGAGTGGGTCATGCTTGATTTCAAGAATGTTTATTCTATTTGTCAAATTTAAGAACGGAACATTCTCAATTTCAAGAACGTTGATTCTTCGTGACAAATTCAAGAAAGGGTCGCTCTAATTTTAAGAACTTTTATAAGTTTCATGTTGATTTCAAGAATTTTTATTTAATTACTTAAGAATGTTCTTAATTAATGTGTTTTCTTATTTAAGAATTGAAGATGGCCTTCTTATTATATTAAATAAGCACTTGTAAATACAATAATTTTCTCTAATTTTTATGAATTGTAGAGTGGAATGCTTGAATTGAAGGAATTTTAGAATATAAAGTTATTTCTCATACATATTTTTATTAGTAGGTGAAAATTTAACATCACATCACATCCTGTTTAAAAATACATTTTCAGTTTAAGAACCACATTATCATTTGGTAACAGATGTACGTATATGAAATGGAAGTTCGTCGAAGTCATTAGCTTTCTCAATGAATTTTGGCCGCCACACAAATAAATTCTTTTTCTCTCAAGAAATAATTGGCCAACATCTACATCAATCTAAAAACAAAGAAACAAAATGCTTACATTGTACCATGGATATATTATTATAAAAATTTACCAATATAGACCAGTTTATTGGCTTCAATAATGACCATTTCACTTTATGCAGATTTCCTTTCCGCAAATCCGCGTACTTCAGCCACGCTTGTGTTTTGTTAAATTCTTACAAAGAACTCTACATTCGCTAAAAAGTAAAATTTCTTATAAGATAGATAAGTAACACTATATGTATAAAAGAAAATCAAAATTATTTCTTTACCTTCGTCGTTACTATTAATTCTGTTATAGAAGCAACTGGTTTGCATGTCCCTTTCTTTTTATCTCTTCTTACTTTTCGTTCCGACGGAAATAAACTAAAAAACAATTTGTTTAATAGCTGTTACATTGAAGAAACTTGTAGAACTTTTACAAAATTCATTCGTTAAGCTAAAAGTGTGGGGAAAATTATAATTACAACAAATTTACTTACATGCGAATTTATCACACACAGAATCAGAAAATCTCCATAATTTCAGTACCATTTTTAGAAATGGTCTTTGAAGCTGATCATTTTGTTGATCTACATTTATTAATATTACATTGAATTAACATCTTCATCTCGGCACATTAAACCACTTGTAATATTTCCCATTTCTTCACAATTAAACACTCACTAATTATGTAAATTACTAAAAATTCACTTTACAATAAAAATGCAGAAAATGCACACCGTAATATGTATTTTATTATTGCAAGTCGAGTTAGGTATGAGGTTTTTCAACTAAATATGTAAGAAATTCTAAAGTAATTTATCTTTTGTCAGTAAACGGTCCTTCTCTGTGAAAACGTCGGCCATAAAACAATTTACAACATTCCGTACAATTGTATCCCTGCAGCCGGACCTACCGCTACCTCCAGTGAGGTCACCATCAAATTTAGAATCCCCGTGCTTAATTCAAAACGGTGGTTTGCTAGATTTAATATTGTTCGTTCTATTAGCAAGCAGAATCGTGATAAATACAAGACTTTTATCAGTACTTAATGTAAGAAGTGGGTTTTTAAAAAATTCTTAGGTGGCATTTTTTTAATTGAAGAATCATTGATTAAACTAGCCATTGATGATTAATGTTAATATTAGCAGACAATTTTAAATTATTTTCCCATAAAAAAAAAAAACCCAGAAGTGCCCATTTGGCTGGCCACCGATGGCGAACGTTCGTGTCGGAATTTAGGTAGCCCAATAGAGCACCGTGGATTTCAGCATTTTATCCACAGGAGGCTCCACCAATAAAACACTAATTGCACTAGGAGAAACGCTGATAGTGAGTTAATAAATAAAGTGAAGCATTTTAGAGACCCGTTAGAGCAGCTCGTGCTCCCCAGGGGAGCACACGAATTACCAGTGTTGGACCGTGAATTGGGCAACCGGGCGTCACCTTTAACTTAACGTTGTGACAAGATTGACAATGAAGGTGTAGACAGGTCCGCTTAATTTCCGCTTCCCGAAAATTTCAGAGTTCACCTAACAAAAGCAGTTGTCGACCCTCGACTAAACTGATGTTTTATTTATCTCGCTACCAGCCCTGATTCTTGTAACATTTGAATGGGTTTCCTGCGAGGTTTTCGTCTTCTTTTTGGCGATGAAGAAATCCGGACGAGCTTGTCAGCCTCACATAATTGTTATTTAACCGGCACCTTTACGGACACAACTGAGAACGGTGGTCAAGTCAGCAGGTGAGCTAACAAAACCACAAAAAAAATTACCTACCTACGGCGTGTGACTATCGTCTCTTTGATCCAGCGGTAATCAACAGCCGTTTAAATTTTCTCGCAACGTTTATTAAAACATTCAGATGTTTGATATTTTATGGTCGCTAATTAATTCTGAAGGATGCGCGTTTTTATTCAGCACGACGTTCTTTCGCATAATGTGGACGTTTATAGTGCGTTATTATTACTTGAGGTTGAATGCCACTGTTGGTCGCCAGCACGTGCCTAGGTTTGTCAAGAGGCAATGAAGTGTGCCGCCCCGAGGTTCCGGAGGATGATACGATCTTTCTGGATTATCTTGACCACCCTTATTATTTTACCTGTCTCTAATGTGGGTTTAATAATTTATTGTAGGTAGTCGATCCAATAAAATTAGAAAGCGACCTCTGCCCACTCGGTAAATGCCTCGGCTGCTAATAACTCAGTTCCGTTTCCTGGGATTTCTTCTGTCATATTTTAATTTATTTTAAACCTTGATAGCATCGTACGCGCCGAGAATAATTAATTTCAAGTTTTACTAGCGAAAATGGTATTTTTTTAGGAGTCCTGTCCATCCAGGCGATAACTTTTGCCTGAAATTTAAACAGCCATGTCACCATCTGCATTTTTTTAGTAAAAGCAAATGAAGAAAGACAAATTAAGTTCAACTACTTTCACTGTACAGTAGAATCCGGTTATAACGAACCTCAAGGAACCGTCAAAATCGGTTCGTTATATCCGAAGTTCGTTATAAGCGTTATTGAAAGAATAAATGCAAGAATGTTTTATGAGACCTTCATTGTCTAATCTAAATATGCACATTTATAAAACCATTAAGAATATAAAGACTAAACTTAAGTGAAACAAAGCAAAATGCAACAAGTAATTTTATTTGAAATTTTTTTTATTTTCGACTGAACTATAAATTGTCCACACACGTTTCAACGTCACTAAGATTTTCAATAATTGAATTCGGCGCACCGTAAAACTGTAAAAATCACGAATGTTGTTAATACTTCTCACAGCTAAAATCTGTAATGCTAGTGCTTCCGGCTCATCCTCATTCCTCATTGGCTTCTTTTTGGCCACTTTTGTCTACCACAAATACCCAAATATTCTGTTTTAACTAATAAATTGTCTACATTAATAGTCATTCATGTTTAAGTTTTCGAAAAAATTTGAATTTTCTAATTGAAGGACTCTATGTAAGTAGTATCTAAGTCACTTTTCATATTCTGCGATTTTTGAGATTTATATTTCTGTTTGATCTGGAAATCACATTGTTCTGATTTTGACTAACCTTTTTTTCACTAAAGAAGACTTACTTTAGTAAAAATAAGATTATTCAAGGTCAAAACAATGTGATTTACAGGTCACATTGAAACATCAAGTCTCAAATATCACGGAATATGAAAAGTGACTTAGGTACTTCTTGCATAGAGCCCTTCAACTGCTGAAATTCACGTTCCCTTTGTTTCTATATTTGTAACCACTCATTTAATGACAAGTCATCATAAGATTCAAAGGTTATTACGCGTTATATACAATGAAAAGTTCGTTATAGACGATTGAAATTTTATTAATTTCAGCTTTTTCAGGCTCGCTATATCCGATAGTTCGTTATATCCGAGTTCGTTATAACCGACTAATTTTTACATTGTTGCATAGGGGAAAATGTCGGGACTTGGAATAAAGTTCGTTATAACCGGTGGTTTGCTATAACCGAAACCGTTATAACCGGATTCTACTGTATTTGCAACATATGCAAACATAAGGTTGGAACAAATGGAATGCTTCGAAAAAAATTGTAGGCTGAAACGCTATCCGGAGAGGAGTGCGTTTCAAGTTTAATATCGATTTTAAGTTTTTTTTTATAGAGAATTTTCGACTGAAGATTCTTTATGTTTTATTTTAAAGCGCGGACGGCAATATTTTTTAAAACCGCTCTGCGTATATTTATCGGAGTTATTAAAATTTATTAGCTGTCAAAAAAATTGGAAAAGAACGGTTTGATTATTTTTAAAACGGTCTAGTGCGATTATTTATTTTCGAGAGGTTGGCCCAATAGCAAAACTGTTATGAGAAGTCGTCACGAAAAAATGTTGGTTTTAAAAAACGTTTTTTGTCTCGTTAACCCTTGGAAGGGCGCGCGTGTTGAAATCTCACGAGCGGACGCGTCGTTTTTTCCCCACCGTTGTTGTAGCGCTTCTGAATGTTAACCAAATTAATTTGCTTGCATTTGCCGGTTTACCATCAAACTTAAAACAGTTTGTGATGTGCAAAAAAAATGAAAAACATGTTTATAAAAAGTGCAAATAACAAACAAACAAAAATTATTGGTCCTCGTAAATTTTGTATAGCACCTTTTTATAATAACCAAAATTCAAATAAAACCAATACTTCAAAAGATATTTGAGAAAACTGATTTTCGCGACCTTCGACCTTCAATAATTTATTTGGCTGACACGATTTTTCAATGGACTTTTTATACAGTGTTGCTTATAGCGATACAAAGAAAATCCCGGAAAAAAAACCTTCACTTAGAATTATTTTTAAGATTGGGTGTTTTTTTTTATAAAATAACTATTATGTGACTATTATGTGAAGAAAGCATACTAAAAAGTTCAACACTAGAGTTGTAGATCTAATTACAACATTTATAAAACCTGTAAGTTTCAAATTAAAGTGTCAATAAAGTAATAAAGTAAGTGTAAGTAAAGTAACAAAATTTGAATAAACAGCGGTTGGTAATATTTTTAAATTTATATTACCCTTTACTTTTGACCGAAAGAATATTGAATATAGAGCGGAAATAATGAATAGAAAGAGCCGCTGGGACAGAAATTATTGGAGGATATTTTTTTTTATATTTAGTTAAACATCCTGAAAATTGCAAAAGGTGACAAAAAACGTTTCATTTTTTCGTTAGTTTTCAAATTGACCTATTTTTGGATTTTTGTCAAAACTCGACAATTTAAATTGAGAGTGCAATAAAAAATATGTTCATTTTTTAGCCGAAATAGACTTCAGAAAATAGACAAACAATCCAAAGTTTTCCCTCTTCCAAATTTAAATTTAACTCCGTTGAATTATTCAAGCTCGACGTTCATTGGGTACCATTCAACGCCGAACATGTGCCAACTTGCCAACCTAAAATATTAACAGTTACAAAACATCTAATAAATTGATATTCTTTGTGCCGCTAGGCATTTTCATTACCAATTTAAACGTTTCCTTAATTTCATGTCAACTCGTAAAATCCCGCGTTGTTTTTTCAAAGCGCATTTTTTAAGAACTCGAGAATAATTTCACACTTGACTGAGCTAACGGTGACTTACCGCGACTAAATCAGGCCAGTCCACGAGGATCTCAAGTATTCATCGTCGGAATAAATAATAAATTCGGAGGGTTTATCGAACCTCCACTAAAATTTCGTTTCGGTACAAATATCGACACGTTGCGATTGAGCCGCCCGCGGCACCGCTTTCAACCGATCGATTTCAAATTTGTAAGAATACCGCGAATTGTACGAAAGCGTAGTTAGGACGTGCAAAAAATAAAAAATAAACTTGAAATTTCAACATTTTTCTTGAAATTTCACCTTTTTTAAAAAAACTTGAAATTTCACCTTTTTTAAAAAAACTTGAAATTTCACCTTTTTTAAAAAAACTTGAAAGTTCACCTTTTTTAAAAACACTTGAACTTTCACCTTTTTTAAAAAAACTTGAAATTTCAACTTTTTTATTCCCACTGATAAATGAATGACTTTTGCCAATGGAACTGCACACAGCATAGGCACGTTTGACAACACTGAGGGGATTCCCCGAGCATGTGTTTAGTCTGATTTTTCATTATAGACTTAAAAGTTGTGATTTTAAATGTTTTTATTATTGTAGGTGTAGTGGGATATTTAATGTCACAATAAGTAATCTTTCTAAAGAAGTTCATAACATGAATCTTCTACGCACTGCTAAAATAATTTCAAACCACTTCCTACTCGATTTCTACAGGGTGAGTTAAGTTTTACAGCCGCGGCCATAATACCTATTAAAGATTGAGGGGAAAGTATGCAATTTACACGTTACATCAGTTGAAGTTTACACTTTCGATTAGTGCTATAAGTTTCCAAATCATTTTTATTTCAAGCCAAAAAAGTAAAACAAAGAGTTTCGGGTAAAATTTCCATGTTTGGTTTTTTATTTCAAAATTTGTCAAATTATTCGTAGCATTGTTAATTGCAATTTGATTCGTTAAAAAATTATTACTTTTTGAGTTAAATCAAATTTAACATAAAGCACGAAAAATAATTTTAATTTTCCAACAATGGATAATACAGTCTACCACGTAACAATACCTGATGATCGACCCATAAAACTGAAGGGAACGGCGTTTTAGTTGTTGCCAGACCCGTATTTTGGAATTTGTGAGAAAAATAAAATAAGTTTTTAATAGGTAAATATTAAGTTTATTTTATAAAAGATGCTCAAAGTAATGCCCCATTACCCATAAATTAAAAGCATTTCAAGCTTCTCCTCGACTGAGTATTGAAATGGTATGATTATACCTGAACTAAACACAAATGTTCACTATTCCACAAAACAAAGTTTTAATTTTCACTTTTTACCAACGATGTTTAAGTGTTGGAAGATTTGTTGCGTATGTGAATGTTTCTTTATTCACAAAGTGACCTAGGGTTGTGACCAGGGTTTTTTAACTTTGGGTGAATTAAGCAATTCATTTTATGGGAAGGTTCAATAACCGATAGGTATATTGACTTTGCAGACGGCAAAATTAAAACACAAAATTGTAGACAGATATACTAACGAAAATTGGAAGCTGGTAAGCGATTTTCTTATCAAGTTTAAAATCTAATACTGCAAAAATTATTTTTTATTATGATTATACTTACCGTGTAGCTGTTAGTTACGATGTTGTGAACTTTTAAAGAAATAGCGAAAACCCTTAACCCTGTAAAATGTAACGTTGCACATTTTAACTTAAGTTTATGACTGTCATAAATAATCAGCCAAGTACCCAAAACCAATACCATTGTTAGGTGAATTGGTTAGCTTATGTCGTAAATCATTTAAAAAAATACCTTCTAATACAGAAATGGCTTTATTTAATGAACCCAAATTAGTAAAATTATTTCAATTACACTAAATTGTGTGAAAATATTTTACTGCTCGTACATAAAAAAACTAACAAATTGAGCAATTAGTAATTGAAAGAAAGCCAAAATTTTACCTGATTAAAAAAAAAAGATTTCTTGGTTTCTATGTACCTTAATAATATAAAATTACTCATGCAATTTATGAGAATTGACAAATTATTTTAAAGGCCTATTTTGCCACGGGCGGTAAAACTTAACTCACCCTGTACATACAATATAGACTTAGACTATAGCTGCATGTTATAAATCTGCAAATTTTGCAGAAATACCGACGGCTTTCCAGAGTGACTTCCCATCAAAGTGTTAAATGATGAAAAAAAAAAAACTTAAAATTTCAACTTTTTAAAAAAGGGTGAAATTTCAACTTTTTAAAAAAAGGTGAAATTTCAACTTTTTAAAAAAAGGTGAAATTTCAACTTTTTTTAAAAAGGTGAAATTTCAACTTTTTTTAAAAAAGGTGAAATTTCAACTTTTTTAAAAAGGTGAAATTTCAAGAAAAAATCTTGAAATTTCATTTTTTTTTAAATTTTTTGCATGTCCTAACTACGCTTCGTAGCGAATTGTAATGCAGTGGCCATGTAAAATTCGCGGTAGTGTGAAATCGTAATTTCGTATCACGTTTTGTGTCCGCCGAGCTGCGGAGTTACTAAAAAGCCAACATCGAGTTAAATAGCAGGCGTGTAAACGGGCGCTTTCAACATAAGGAGTAAGTCATGAACACAATAAACACCCACAACTGTGTGTTATGAACGTGTTGACGTGAATGCATGTGGACATGCGTCAACTCGGAGCACGCAATGTTCAGAAATACCTACAACCAGTGTTCGAATCGTCAATTAAGGGGCGCTTCGTGGCTAATTTTATAAAAGGTGCTGTCTTGCTTCATATTAAAAGCACGTGGCTGTAATAATCGTCATTTCGCATTGTCGGAAACATGTTGGAGGCAGATGTCGCCGTCAATATGACGGTCACTTCTTCACTCTATTATTATCATCAATAATGAGGTATGCAATTCAAAAGACGTAGATTTTACGATTGTGGATGGGTTTAGTTGGAAAGTATATATTGTAACCGATCGTTTGCCTCTATGTGCTTGATAACAAACACCTGCCGTCGCGTTGTGCCTGTGTCGCCGACTGGCCAGTGCGTATTCATTCGGAAAACTCTCTTCGTTATAACTCTTCATTGTAATGTGTCGATCAAATTCCGAGATAAGCGGATTATTTTAAAGCTTTGTCGGTTACACTTCTAATTGCCAGTCTTAAATGCTACCTAAATTTTTTCGTCGTGTTCATACTTAGGAAAATTTCGGAAAACAACTCAATTCAATTCTCATTAGTTCAGTTACTTGACTTCAAATCTTAAAGTCGAATAGCGTGACACGAGTCACTTTTTTGACTTCTAAGTTCCCTTTTTTGTAACTTGAAGTCATTTGAAGTAATTTTCCAGGATCAACAAGGCAGGTAAACAGTTGAATGTCAGCATGGTTCTCATTAGTTAAGCTACTTGATTTCAAGTGATCAAAGTTCAGTAACTTCAAACGACTTGATCAATATAAGTCAGTTGTTTTTTGACTTAAAATATCTTTGTTTCCAGTGAAGTTAAGTACTTGTAACTTTTTACATTTTTCCAAGAACCATTCGCAGTTACTTGATTTCAAGTGACCTAAAGTCAAGTAACTTCACTTGAAGTCTTACTTTTTATTTATCCCTTGATCAAGGGATAAATAAAAAGTAAGTTTACTTATATTTACAATCATATGTCCACATAAGGGAAAATGAAAAAGTTAAATCACTTGAAGTCGTTAAAGATGATTTCAAGTGACGTAAAGTCAAGTAACTTCACTTGAAGTCTTACTTTTTATTTATCCCTTCATCAAGGGATAAATAAAAAGTAAGTTTACATATATTTACAATCATATGTCCACATAAGGGAAAATGGAAAAGTGAAATCACTTGAAGTCGTTTAATTTGACTTCAAGATATTTGGAAGCAAGTAATTTTCGAACGATTATCAAGGGAGCCAAAAAGTTGAATGTAAGCATCATTTTTATTAGTCAAGTTACTTGATTTAATGTAATCAAAGTTCAGTACCCTGATACGAGTTGACCACTATTAATCAGTTATTTTTTGACTTGAAATATCTTTGTAAATTTCAAGTGAAGTTAAGTACTTGTAACTTTTTAAATTTCTCCAAAAACCATTGATAACTACTTCATTTCAAGTGACTTAAAGTCAAGTAACTTGACTTCCAGATATTTGGAGGCAAGTAATTTTCGAGCGATTAAAAAGTTGAATGTAAGCATCATTTCCATTAGTCAAGTTACCTGATTTCAAGTGATCAAAGTTCAGTACCGTGAAACGACTTGACCACTATCAATCAGTTATTTTTTGACTTGAAATATCTTTATAAATTTCAAGTAAACTTAAGTACTTGTAACTTTTTAGCTTTCTTCAAAAATCATTGATAATTGCTTGATTTCAAGTGACTTAAAGTCAAGTAACTTCACTTGAAGTCGTTTAACTTGACTTCATGATATTTGGGGCAAGTAATTTTCGAACGATTATCAAGGGAGTCAAAAAGTTGAATGTAAGCATCATTTTCATTAGTTAAGTTACTTGATTTTAAGTGATCAAAGTTCAGTACCGTGACACGACTTGACCACTATCAATCAGTTATTTTTTGACTTGAAATATCTTTGTAAATTTCAAGTGAAGCTAAGTTCTTGTAACTTTTTACATTTCTCCAAAAGTCATTGATAATTACTTGATTTCAAGTGACTTAAAGTCAAGTAACTTCACTTGAAGTCGTTTAATTTGACTTCAAGATATTTGGAGGCAAGTAGTTTTCAAACGATTATCAAGGGATGCAAAAAGTTGAATGTAAGTATCGTTTTCATTAATCAAGCTACCTGATTTCAATAAGTTTTTTTGTCGACTTGAAATAACTTTGTAAGTGTAGATGAAGTAAGTTACTTGTAACATTTTAGATTTCTCCAAAAATCATTGATAAAGTCAAGTAACTTCACTTGAAGTCATTTAATTTGACTTCAAGATATTTGGAGGCAAATAATTTTCAAATGATTGTCAAGAGAGACAAATAGTCATTTTCATTAGTCACGTTACTTGATTTCAACTGATCAAAGTTCAGTAACTTGAAACGACCTGACCAATATTAATCAGTTGTTTTTTGACTTGAAAGATCTTGTCAAGTTTCAAGTGAAGCAGAGGTACCTTCACCTTTTTATCTGTCTCAAATCCTTTGATAGTTACTTGCCTTCAAGGTGACTACAAGTCAAGTAACTTAACTAATGCGAACGAGGCTTTTAGAATAAAATTAGAATAGGATCAATAATTGATCAATAATTTAAAACTGAACCGGAACGTCATTAAATTCCCAAACTGTCAATTAATGTTTTCCGCAAGTGAATTATGCAAATCTGACGAAACGATATTTCAGTGATGCGGGGATGAAATTTAATTTATTAAGATGTTATTCCCGGCAGTGAAAAGTTCAAAGCTAACCGCACTTTTCAGGCCGACCTCTAATCCCCAGATTACTTACTTTATCTTAAAAGTTTTATGAAGATAAAAACGGCTTTAACCCTTTCCGCGGTGACCTTCTGAATTAAACGTCTTCACGTGCTTAACACGGTAGTCTTGCAAATTTCCACGAGTCACGGTGCGTTTTCATTTTTGTCGTGTGTTAAAATTGATGGCGAGGGACTGTTTGCCGGTCGGATTGAATCCATTCGCGTGATTCACGGCACTTGCAACATAAATACTTATACAAACTCGGTTGTCAATGGATAATAGAGTACATAAATTCTTTTGTAATGACCGTGCCTTGTATCTAGTTTAACAGCATCAATATCGAAGCAATGTACAGTTATATTGGCCGGTTAAAAAATGAGGAAGCCGTAATTGGCCTGAAGAAGTATCGACTTTAATTTTATTAGTTTGGCTGTTGTTGTTTTTAAAGTAATTTACTTTTTCATCTGGAAAACCCCGAGTTGAAACTTTTTTTAAAATTGTTGGAATTCCGATTTTTACAAGACTTACCGTCAGTGTCATCTTTAAGGCATTCTCGGAGGTTATTTTCTATTTTGCGGTTATTTACCAACATGTGACAGGATATTTTCTCTGCGCGCTGTTGAATGGGATAGGGAATTGAGGTTGATATAAAGCCGGGCTTATTCACTTTTTCAAATTACCGTTCTTGTAATTTACACCAGTCATTGTGTTAGATAAATTGAAATGAAAGATATTACAGTTCATTTGCGAAACAGTTAACTGTTTTTTATGTTCACTTGGGAAACTACAGTTTTTTAATCGTTTTTTCTATTGTTCTATACTTCAAGTGATCACGTGCTAATCACGCGCCCATGCCTGAAAAGGGGGCGTTACAAGATGATTAAAATCGCTCGGTATAATAACAAATTTTAAAATCTCAACAAAAACGTTATTTCGAGTGTCTCATTTAAAACTGCCCGTGACTCATTCTAAAAAACGTTTTTCACTATAAATGTAATATCGACATAATTACCAAAGTCGGCAAACACAGTGGTTACCAAATTGCCGGCAAAAAGTGTTGCTTTCAACGAAAAATGCCTCGTTCACTGCAATTTTCGTCCATTAACAATTACAGCCCACCCATTATACAACTTCAACTAATCAGGTTTTTCTCCAATTTACCTTGCATCGAATTGTGTCTGTCCGTCACAAAAAATGTTGGTTTTACGCTCACATTTAACGTTCCTTGTTATCCGGTACTAAAAAAATGAGCCTTTTTTTTCTTCATCGCAATTGGATGGACGATGTTGACTGAAGTGTCAAACGTTAATTGATCTGCCAATACGGTGAATTCCGTTTGCACGTTACAAATTGTTCGAGCTCGTAACAGGTGCTTGCATTAGTCAAATCCTATTATCGTTCGCTGCATCGAATTTCTGTTGACTTTATTCTACAAAAATGCGTCCAATCAGATCATCAACTTGTAGGTAATTTAATTCAATTGATCTAGTTAATTGCCAGTGTGACAAGTAAATTTCGAGTGGGCAGTTTATTATGTCCTGATCGATTAAGTTTGCATTTGTAGTATTTTGCAAGAAGAATGAACATTCTTACAACTCAAGAATGACCAATTCTTAAATTTGACAAGAGTGGACATTCCTAAAATTCAAGAATGACCAATTCTTAAATTTAACAAGAAGAATGAACATTCTTAAAACTCGAGAATGACAAATTCTTAAATTTGACAAGAGTGAACATTCTTAAGACTCAAGAATGACCAATTCTTAAATTTGACAAGAAGAATGAACATTCTTAAAACTCAAAAATGACGAATTCTGAAAGTTGACATGAGTGAACATTCTTAAGACTCAAGAATGACCAATTCTTAAATTTGACAAGAAGAATCAACATTCTTAATACTCAAAAATGACACGCCGTCATCATGCGGAAGCCCGGACAAACAGATCAACACAACCATAAAAGGGAACAATTATAATGTGGGATCATCTATCGAATACGAATGTCCCACAGGACATATGCTAGTTATATCAGCTAACAGATCTTAAAACTCAAAAATGACGAATTCTTAAATTTGACAAGAGTGGACATTCCTAAAATTCAAGAATGACCAATTCTTAAATTTGACAAGAGTGGACATTCCTAAAATTCAAGAACGACCAATTCTTAAATTTAACAAGAAGAATGAACATTCTTAAAACTCGAGAATGACAAATTCTTAAATTTGACAAGAGTGAACATTCTTAAAACTCATGAATGACCAATTCTTAAATTTGACAAGAAGTATCAACATTCTTAAAACTCAAAAATGACCAATTCTTAAATTTCACAATAGTGAACATTCTTAAAACTCAAGAATGACAAATTTTTAAATTTGACAAGAAGAATGAATATTCTTAAAACTCAAAAATGATCAATTCTTAAATTTGACAAGAAGAATGAACATTTATTAGTCAGGTAAAACTATTTTTTCTGACGAATCCGTAATAACATTTCACGAACATCCATTGTTTATTTGTGTATGGTTTTACTGTCAAATGTTGAACCTTCTACTTCGCTAGATTCTGAGGTCGGTTCCTCAAATACAAGTGACCCAGTTGACAGTTAACTTGGATTCACATTTATTTTTAATACTTTAATAATTTTCAAATGTCAACAACGTTGCTAACCTGTTAATTTTGGTTGCTAACCAGTTAAAAATTAACCATTGTTGCCATTTCTTTATAACTGTCTATGGTCGCTTTTCACTGACAGTAAATAAACGTTTACAAATGAGTAACAATTTGTAATAAATGGCTTGAAAAAAATTAAAATTTGTCCAATTCATTATTGTTGTGTACACAAGTTATTTAATACTTTATAAACATTCAATAAATTATTACGGTCGGTCGGAAACTGTCACTTTCGGAATGTCGAAAATAAACAATCAAGCATGAGAACGCTAAACGCCCAGTTAAAAGAGACACACGCAGTACATCTCGTGCGTTTATGTGTTGGAGATGTTCAATCATATTCGTACCGCAGCGAGGAATGTAGGCCTTCGTGACTATCTTGGCTGCGCTGGCTTCCAAGTTACGCCTTTGGACTCATTATAAAAACGCATTTATTTTTATAGATGATCGAACAAATAATCCAGAGGCGCAAAAACTTCAAGAAAAAAAAACGCAAATTACTAATCGCGTACCGCGTTATCATACAAACGAGCAGTGTGTAATCTGCAATTAGAAAAATCGTACCGCTTTTGTATGTGCAAAGCGTTTCATTACCACGTTTTTATTATGCGCGTTGCAGTCGCATAATTCTATTAAAATTAATCCATGCAGTGTGGAGTCGGTTAATTTAATGCGCAGTCTCATTGTTTCTTTTTCGAACGAATTAGTAAATGTTGTTTTTTATCGTAATTTTGAATCAAATTTTTCAATAAATTTCTCCCGGAATTTTATGCATAAAATTCGATGTGCTGCGATCACAATGTATCTATTTAAAATTGATCAAATTTTGCGGTGATAATAACAGAGTATTAAAATGATTAATTGGTTTTTATTTGTTGTCGAGTATTATATTTATCGCTCATAAAAGCACACTTTGTATGATTTAAACGATATTAAAAACAGCTTTCAAATTTGTGGCCTTGTAATTTTTGATTTTAAATTTCGTCCATTCAATATTGTTCGCGTTAGCTATTTTCGCACGTTTTTAAGTAGATTCTGAAGCTTTTAAGCTTTTTATCCGGTGGGTAAGGTTTGCTTAAATCTCGATTTACCGGCTAAATAATTTATAACTTCAGTGGATTGAATTTGTCTATTTTAGGGGTTTTAGTACCAAGGTAGGTAGGGGAGCGGAAGGCGCAATGAAACATGGGGCACAGTCAAACATTCTAAGTAACTGTTGGTAGAATAATATTATAGAGTGTTACTATCTGTGAGAGGGTAGTAGTATCAATACCCACTAGTGACTGTAGTTACAGTGCACTGCAGCGAAACAGTTTCAAATTAAAACTCAAGAATGACCAATTCTTAAATTTGACAAGAAGAATGAACATTCTTAAAACTCAAGAAAGAGCAATTCCTAAATTTGACAATAGTGAACATTCTTAAAATTCAAGAATAACCAATTCTTAAATTTGATAAGAACAATGAACATTCTTAAAACTCAAGAATGACCAATTCTTAAATTTGACAAGAAGAATGAATATTCTTAAAACTCAAGAATGACCAAAATCTTAAATTTGGCAAGAACAATGAACATTCTTAAAACTCAAGAATGACCAATTCTTAAATTTGACAAGAGTGAATATTCGTAAAACTCAAGAATGACTAATTCTTAAATTTAACAAGAACAATGAACATTCTTAAATTTGACAAGAAGAATGAACATTCGTAAAACTCAAGAATGACCAATTCTTAACTAACATGAAAACAGCGTACAAGTAGAATGTTTAACCGAACCCTAAGAACGCGTTTATTTTTAGTCCTCATCTGATAACTCCAGGTTACAGTGGGGTCTGATTCACAACCCCCCATATAAATAATTCGGTCGTCATTTGCGTTTGGTGATTTTATTTTTAATCAATTTTTAGGCTAAAACGCGTTTAAAGGATTGAACAAAAACGTTGTCGTGACTTGCAAGATGAAATTAAACGCTGTAGGTAAATCTCAGAAAAAAATTTAGTTGTTAAAAAATTATACCACCAGTTTGTGGCGTGTGAGATAAATAAAATTTGAGGATATTGAGACCAATTTTGGAGGTATTACGAATTCTTTAAATTTAAGAATCTTATCATTTCCGAAAAATGTAAGATCGCATCACCGAGTCATAATAAAAGAAGCAAATGATTCGTGCAAGCCATTCCAACCTTTGTAGCAGCGATATTAATTTTTTGGCTTGATACCAGCAACGATGAAACTTGATACAAATTTAATGTTCAACACATGTCTAAGGAAAAAAAATTACAGCTAGAAAATAAATCCCTTTCTTAATTCGTTGCTTGCTCGCCGCGTCAAATTTGTTGATTAAACCTGACAAACTCAAAAGTTGAATAATGGTAGCACGACTACACGAAATTATATGGGTGGAGCCCGGTGTCCACTTCAATCTGGATTATTCTAATTCAATACCGTCGAATATCATTACAGAGACTTTTATTAATCCGTGCATTTCATTATTGTACCTGAATAACTTTTCAATTTAGTTGCAACAATGGGACGCTTCCTACTGGTAAATCCTTCACAAATTCCTTACATCAGACTCCTGAGAAGTGTAATCAGTTGCCGAGTAGGTTATTTCAAGAATCCCGTCGACTTGACATGCAGTCTGTGTGCTCTTCATGAAAAAATGAGTTTAAAAACGACGTTACCCAGAAATTCGACCGAAAATTACGGTGCGATCAAAAAGGACGAAATTTCGATTTGTCTATTGAAAAATAACATTCGCATAAAACTCATTTTATTACGGTTCAGTGAGTACGCAGATGCTTCAACTTTAATCGATCGAGACAACACGGTGGTGTTATAAAATTAGATCGCAGCCGGTTTATATGATTTATACAAATACAGTAAAATCCGGTTATAACGAACCTCAAGGAACCATCAAAATCGGTTCGTTATATCCGAACTTCGTTATAAGCGTTATTGAAAGAATCAATGCAAGAGTGTTTTATGAGACCTTCATTGTCTAATATAAATATGCATATTTATAAAACCATTAAGAATATAAGAACTAAACTTAAGTGAAACAAAGCAAAATGCAACAAGTAATTTTATTTGAATTTTTTTTTTATTTTCGACTGAAGTATAAATTGTCCACACACGTTTCAACGTCACTAAGATTTTCAATAATTGAATTCGGCGCACCGTAAAACTGTAAAAATCACGAATGTTCTTAATACTTCTTACAGCTTCCTGTGTAGATAAAATCCGTAATGCTGGTGCTTCCGGCTCATCCTAATTCCTCATTGGCTTCTTTTTGGCCACTTTTGTCTTCTACAAATATCCAAATATTCTGTTGTAACTAATAAATTGTCTACATTAATTATAGTCATTCATGTTTAAGTTTTCGAAAAAATTTTAATTTTCTAATTGAAGGGCTTTATGTAAAAAGTATCCAAGTCACTTTTCATATTCTGCGATATTTGAGATTTATATTTGTTTGATCTGGAAATCACATTGTTTTGATTTTGACTAATCTTTTTTTTACTAAAGAAGACTTACTTTAGTAAAAAAAAGATTATTCAAAGTCAAAACAATGTGATTTACAGGTCACATTGAAACATCAAATCTCAAATATCACAGAATATGAAAAGTGACTTAGGTACTTCTTGCATAGAGCCCTTCAATTGCTGAAATTCACGTTCCCTTTGTTTCCATTTCTGTAACCACTCATTTAATGACAAGTCATCATCAGATTCAAAGGTTATTACGCGTTATATACAATGGAAAGTTCGTTATAGACGATTGAAATTTTATTAATTTCAGCTTTTTCGGGTTCGCTATATCCGATAATTCGTTATATCCGGGTTCGTTATAACCGACTAATTTTTACATTGTTGCATAGGGGAAATGTCGGGACTTGGAATAAAGTTCGTTATAACCGGTGGTTCGCTATAACCGAAACCGTTATAACCGAATTCTACTGTACTTAAACTAAAAAATATAAAATTGAGTTCCGTATCAGTATTCACAGCGAGATCGGATTAATCTTGACAGCCCCTTTGTTTTATTGGTTACATAAGACGGGAGATTACAGTAATCGACAAGCTGCTTTTCAATTAAATTAAGTGCGACCTGCTTATTCTCGCAGTGGTTTAATGCCGTGTTTGATTACCGATTATCGCCAATTAATTTTTATTATGGTAGTTCATGTATCGTAATAAACGCTATCTGTTTGATTCCGCGGAACTTCCTCCTGATAATTTATTGGGTGTAATTAATAAATTGAGGAAACAATAAAAATTCTGATTGGACGTGTGAAGATTTTACACAGTCCAGAGCGGAACACACACACAGAAAGACAACGAGTTTTTCCAAGCGGGCCCAAGGCAACAACTTTGCTCAGTCAACCCTAAATATTGATATCGAGTGTACAAGCAATAAAGTCCCCTGGTATGTGTCAGAATTTCTTATTTAAATTGTACTTACACCGAAAAAATGCTACCTAAGAATTTTTTAAAAACCCACTTCTTACATTAAGAACTGATAAAAGTCTTCTGCTTCTGCTTGCTTGCTATTATTGAAGGGATTCTCAATTTGTGGTGACCTCACTGAAGGCTTTGTTCGAGATGAACGTTAGGTCCAAGGGTTCTATAATACCATTGTTTATTGTATGGAATGTTGTAAATTGCTCTATGACCTTCTGCGAAGGACTGTTTACTGACAATAGATAAATTACTTTAGAATTTCTTATAAATTTAGTTGAAAAACGTTACACCAAACTCGGCTTGCAGTAAAAAAATACATATTACGCTGTGCATTTTCTGTATTTTTATTGTAAAGTGAATTTTTAGTAACTTACATTATTACTGAATGTTTAATTGTGAAAAAATGGGAGATATTTTAGTGGTTTAATGTGCCGAGATGAAGATGTTAATTCAATGCAATATTAATAAATGTCGATCAACAAAATGATCAGCTGCAAAAACCATTTCTAAAAATGGTACTGAAATTATGGGGATTTTCTGATTCTGTGTGTGATAAATTCGCATGTAAGTAAATTTCTTGCAATTATAATTTTCCCCACACTTTTAGCTTACCAAATGAATTTTGTAAAAGTTCTACAAGTTTTTTTAATGTAACAGCTCTTAAACAAATTGTTTTTTAGTTTATTTCCGTCAGAACGAAAAGTAAGAAGCAATAAAAAGAAACCAGTTGGTTCTATAACAGAATTAATAGTAACGACGAAGGTAAAGAAATAATTTTGATTTTCTTTTATACATTTAGTGTTATTTAACAAAATACAAGTGTGACGGAAGTACGCGGATTTGCGGAAAGGAAATCTCCATAAAGTGAAATGGTCATTATTGAAGCATTCAAACTGGTCTATATTGGTAAATTTTTATAATAATATATCCATGGTACAATGTAAGCATTTTGTTTCTTTGTGTTTAGATTGATGTAGATTTTGGCCAATTATTTCTTGAGAGAAAAACAATTTATTTGTGTGGCGGCCAAAATTCATTGAGAAGGCTAATGACTTCGACGAACTTCCATTTCATTTACGTACATCTGTTACCAAATGATAATGTAGTTCTTAAACTAAAAGTGTATTTTTAAACAGCTTGTGACGTGATGTTAAATTTTCACCTACCAAAAAAATATGAATGAGAAATAACTTTATATTCTAAAATTACTTCAATTCAAGCATTCCACCCTACAATTCATAGAAATTAGAAAAAAATGATTGTATTTACAAGTGATTATTTAATATAATAAGAAGGCCATTCATTTCTTAAATAAGAAAACACATTAATTGAGAACATTCTTAAATAATTAAATAAAAAACAATTTTAAAATGTTAAATGTAGTGAAGTGCGTTTTAAAAAATTTTTAAAGTGTAATAACTGAAAAATGGACATATCTTGATTAATTCAAGTGTTAAAATACAAAATTATGTGGAAATCTGAGGAAATAAAAAGTAAGTTTACTTAACTATATTATATGTCCACATAAAGGAAAAGAAAAATGAAAAAGTTGATTAAATAAAAGTTCGTCAAATCAACATGACCTATTCTTAAATGTAAAACTTATAAAAGTTCTTAAAATTAGAGCGACCCTTTCTTGAATTTGTCACAAAGAATCAACGTTCTTAAAATTGAGAATGTCCCGTTCTTAAATTTGACAAATAGAATAAACATTCTTGAAATCAAGCATGACCCACTCTTAAATTTGACAACAAGAATGAACATTCCTAAAACTCAAGAATGACCAATTCTGGGGCAAAATTAAGAACGCGCAATTTTAAATTTAATCCGGATTTTTCTTACCCATACGATTTTTTTTCTGAGTGCAGGGTAAAGACTCCAGTTTTGGCCACATTATTTGACGCTGAACTAAATTATTGTTATTATTATTATTATTAATATTAGTGTTTTGGGGCTTTTTAACTAAGAATTTTGGTTTGGTTTGGTATTTTTATCAGATCGCAATCATTTTCACTTCATATTTCAATTTTGAAACCGCTTCGTCGTCGAATAAAAATTGTGAATTCTAGCCGCAAAGTACAGTAATTTAAGGTTCATTGAGAATATTCAGTGGGCGTCCCAAGATACGTCCTGAATAATTTTCAGTCACAAAACAGTAAAAGGTCTATAATTACAGACACTTTGTGTATTTATAAGCAGTCGTCGAGTTTATAATTAGAAGTTACAGAACTGGCTGTATAGAGACGATGGATTGATGAAAGCGGCAATGAGACCTAAAAAATTTATTAACCGCGACAGACTTCATAATTTTATTGCATGCAAAATGCACCAGTTCCGGCATGAACTTTAAAATATGAGTGCTCTGCTTCACTGGATAATAATATTATAATTATCTTTTTGCAGGTTCATTGTGAAAAATGTTCAATTAAAACCGCTTTTTGAAGCTCCTTTACATGAAATATGGTGAAATTTATTTTTCATTTTGCGCGAATAAATGTGGCTTGAAATTGCATGAAATATGAGCTGAACTTAAATCTTTCCTGCTTATATATTGTCGGCGCTTTGACACAGATTGCTTTCGCGAGGGTTTGCTATTCTTATTAATATGAAGTACCCGGTGCATTCAATCGAACGGAACGTTGCCACCGTGTTCAATTCGGTAACGTGTGAGAGGATTAAGAAAGTGGCCGGTTGCGCGCTTTCACATCTCGTGGGCTTGGCTCCACTCGAAACTTGAACACATACAATTTACACGCTTCTTTACTTTTCCGCGTTACTCAACGCTGCTGATTTTTATCAATTACGGATTTATAACTTGTCCCAGCTCTTTTACACGTTTTTCCTGTTAAATTAATGGCCGGTATTATGTTGAGGAATGAAAACGTACAAGCATATAAGGTGTTAACTACTTGGGATAATATTTAACTTGCTGACAAATTACACTTGAACCGTAATGACCACTTTTCAAATAACTTGGTGCTTTCTTTCAGACGCGGTCCAATTTGGCATTGTAAATTATTCTTATGTTGTACAAGCTTTAATTTGAAAGGGTTGCAAGAATTTTAATCAAGTTCGTGTCATCAAATCTCACGGTTTTGATTTTACGCAGCGACCGAGATTAATTGAGTAGTCCAACTGCAAAACCAGTTATATCCATATTACAATAAGAGCGTTAATCAACTAAGTAAATTCTGGAATACTGCACCTTAAAGTCGAATACTTAAGGTACAATATTGCAGAACTCACTTTTTTGATTAACGCTCTTATTGCAATATGGACATAACTGGTTTTGCTATTGAACTACTCAATTGTAAGTGATTCGCTGCAATCTGAATGCGTTTCGAATTGTCAAAAGTGACCTTGTTTATTTAAATAAAATAAATCGCGCGACTGGAGTTTGTGTGCTTGGGAAAGTATCAATTTTCAATTCCGAGAGTGGATCCGATACTACTTAGCTTTGATACAAAACTAATACCTACTTGTAGCCCAAATTCAATTATGTGCAACTTGATACAATTTAGTTGTGACGGAAGCTGTTTCAGGAGTCGATACTCGAGATGTGTGTGGCGCTTTGAAGCTTAATTACACAAATAGTTGAGATTTTTATTCTGATAAAAGGCCACTTTGGAAATGACTGTAAAACTTAATTTAACTGAAAAATAACTTCTCAGCTCGTTTTTAATTTTAGAATTCAGGCAATTTTGTTCACTAATAGTTTGATCCCAAGTTGCATCCGAAGTGGACTTCCTAGTTACTCACTGAAAAGGACTGAAACTTGGTAATAGAAGTGTGCAAAGTTTCAGAAACATCACCACCTTACACTTCAGTACTTTCAGTACTTTCGATTGACATTTGGAATTACACCGAATGACTTGAAATTTGTGAGCAAAGCAGTGCAACTTTCCCAATTTGTTTGTGATCTTAAAAATCAAGAATTGTGTGTAAATTGGTAAAATAACGGACATTTATTTTTAATAACAAGTGGCAATTTTTTGTACCTCACAACACAACTCTCGGTATATTTGTATTTAATTGAAACCGTAAAACAACGTCCAGAAAGTTGAGCTTTAAAAGGTGCAATTATTCGAGTTATTTTATACAGTTCACAAAGAAATTAATTTCTGGAATGAATACAAGAAGTCGTAAAGAGGTAGAGATATCAAGGAAGGTATGTCAAAACAGAAAATGTAAATTAGTGGAAAACATAACGTCGCTAATGGCTTTCTATCAGCATGATGATGTTGTTACAGTTGAGTTCTGGCTGACAACCACCTGTGAAGTGTGAAGTCACCAGCGAGATGTAATACGAAACCTGATACACATGTAACTTAATAGAATATCAGTGATGTTAACATGTGTTAACTTGAAGAATTAAAATTCCGTTTAACACAAGCAATCAACTCCTAATAAAATAAAAAGACTGTAATTAAAATTTAACAGTTATTGGTCAACAATAAATCGGTACAAAACAGAACAGTTTCTCTTCAAGAATTTTACAATTTCTATTAGTACTCAAGTTTCACCGACTTATTCACAACAAACATTGTCTTTACTCTTCACAAGGGAGCAAGTTCAGACTCGAAAAAGTTTTCGATTTAAACAGTTCATCAAACTAAACGCTCAAAAAGTTACTTCTGAAAACTTGTTTAGTAAAGATTTTCCATCCTTCAGTCTTTAAATTAAACGCTTGAGAGCAAGGTGTTTTGTGTGCGCATTGAGGATCACAAGAACAATTATGACTGGCCTCTTCATGGTACCTGTCAACAAGGCTTGCGGTAATTTCGAATGCGACTGCACCCATTTTCCGTTAACTGTGCAACAACAAGTTGATTTCGAGATTCGTTGCGTGTCGTCTTTGAACATATTTCTAACTGTTTCTAACGAATTTTAACAAACACGATTTCGAGATACTTATCGATTATATCAATTTGACTGAAGGAAGTAGCTTTTTAAAAATTTCAGTTTTTAAGCGTCAGCGCTTAATAACTCTATTAATCCGATAATGCTTATCACCTGTCAGTCAATTTACAACGGCCTTGGTGCGCTAGTTGACAAAATTGTTATCAAAATACAGTCGAACTCCTCTATAGTGACCTCCTTTATAATGATTTTTTCTCTATAGTGATGTTTTTGCCAAGAACGTGCATTTTTGCACCTTTTGCGTCTAAAAATACCCCTCTATTATGATGTTAAGCCTCTATATAGTGATTACTCTTTACGAAAGGTTTACCAAAATTCTCGGGAAACGGAATTTTCGGCAATAGAAAATAATTTCTTGCAAAAAAAGCTGCTGTGCAATAAACTTTGGATAGATTCTTTCAACAATAAGTACATGTAATGTAAGTATTCCATTACATATGATAAAAAAACTGTATTTTTTATTAATATTTTAAACAATGAGTCTTAATTTTTTTATTCATTTTGAATATCGATTGGTTTTTAAAATGACTGCCAAAACTGAAAAATTATACGTGAATTCTATACAGGGTGAGTTAAGTTTTACCGCCCGTGGCAAAATAGGCCTTTAAAATATTTTGTCAATTCTCATAAATTGCATGAGTAATTTTATATTATTAAGGTACATAAAAACCAAGAAAAAATCTTTTTTTTTAATAAGGTAAAATTTTAGCTTTCGTTCAATTACTAATTGCTCAATTTATTAGTTTTTTTTATGTACGAACAGTAAAATATTTTCACACAATTTAGTGTAATTGAAATAATTTTACTAATTTGGGTTCATTAAATAAAGCCATTTCCATATTAGAGGGTATTTTTTTAAATGATTTACGACATAAGCTGACCAATTCACCTAACAATGGTATTGGTTTTGGGTACTTGACTGATTATTTATGACAGTCATAAAGTTAAGTTAAAAAGTGCAACGTTACATTTTACAGGACCGGAATAAGGATCTTCGCTATTTCTTTAAAAGTTCACAACATCATAACTAACAGCTACACGGTAATTATAATCATAACAAAAAATAATTTTTGCAATATTAGATTTTAAACTTGATAAGAAAATCGTTTACCAGCTTCTAATTTTCGTTAGTATATCTGTCTACAATTTTGTGTTTTAATTTTGCCGTCTGCAAAGTCAATATACCTATCGGTTATTCAACCTTCCCATAAAATAAATTGCTTAATTCACCCAAAGTTTAAAAACCCTGGTCACAACCCTAGGTCACTTTGTGAATAAAGAAGCATTCACATTCGCAACAAATCTTCCAACACTTAAACATCGTTGGTAAAAAGTGAAAATTAAAACTTTGTTTTGTGGGATAGTGAACATTTGTGTTTAGTTCAGGTATAATTATGCCATTTCAATACTCAGTCGAGGAGAAGCTTGAAATGCTTTTAATTTATGGGTAATGGGGCATCACTTTAAGCATCTTTTATAAAATAAACTTAATATTTACCTATTAAAAACTTATTTTATTTTTCTCGCAAATTCCAGAATACGGGTCTGGAAACAACTAAAACGCAGTTCCCTTCAGTTTTATGGGTCGATCATCAGGTATTGGTACGTGGTAGACCGTATTATCCGTTGTTGGAAAGTCATGAATAAAAGTATTTTTCGTGCTTTATGTTAAATTTGATTTAACTCAAAACGTAATAATTTTTTAACGAATCAAATTGCGATTAACAATGCTACGAATAATTTGACAAATTTTGAAATAAAAAACCAAACATGTAAATTTTACCCGAAACTCTTTGTTTTACTTTTTTGGCTTCAAATAAAAATGATTTGGAAAACTTGTAGCACTAATCGATAGTGTAAACTTCAACTGATGTAACATGTAAATTGCATACTTTCCCCTCAATCTTTAATAGGTATTATGGCCGGGGCGGTAAAACTTAACTCACCCTGTATAGTGAAGTTTCTCTATAGTGATGCTTTTTCGTGACTTTTCGAGCATCACTATAGAGGAGTTCGACTGAGTTCGATTTTTTATTCCTATTCTGCAGTTTTGACCGATTGCAGCGAAAACGAATTAACATTTTCGATTCAGTCCGCTCCAAACTGAATGATAAACATGTGACGAAACGTGTTAACAAACTAGTTTTGAAAATGATAGGAAAAAAACTTAATCAGACGAGCCCATCAAAAGCGTTATTGAAGTTATTCTATTAGCATAGTATCACGGATGAGTTTGACGACTTATTTAAAGAATCTGTCAAGCCGTTGGTCTTTTGTGCTTGCGTCAAATCGATTGATCGACTTTCATGGTGCCGACGACGTCCTCAAACATTTTAATTAAAAAAAATTCCTTCCGGCGCGTTAATATCTCGCGGTGACAAATTACCGATCGCGCGTTACGCCCCGAAATATTGTATAAACATGAAAGTCCTAACTGTAATAGTGACGCGGCGTTTAAACTACCGTGGAGAATAATCGGAGTAATCGCAACCGTGAACAGGGACCGAAATCCTCGCGGTACTCGGTCATTACCCGGTGAATTAGGCGGGAGACTTTATTGCACAGAGAAACAAAAACGACAATACGCCCAGTTTTCATAAATCGCGAGGAGAGAGTATGCATATGAAGCGCTTTCTCCGCGAACTGCGACCTTACACTTCAATAAAACGGTTTAGCTAGAAACGTTTTGCTATTTTATGGCCGCTATTAATATTGTTGTCTACCGAATGATGTCTTGGTTCGGTTTCGTTGTGATATTTTATTGTCTCATTTATCTTGGTAATTCAAACGCTTGTTTGTCTAATTAAATTACAACAGTTAGAAACGTTGCGATTGTATGGAGTTTATCGAATCGATTTGTAACTCACAGAGCTATTCCAATTATTTGTAGATAGGGTACAGACGCCATTTTCAGCCATCACACCACTTTTAGTCACTTTTGGCTCACTCATCTGTCTTTGTCAAATTTGATGTAAAAATTTCATGGGTCAAAACTGTCCTTATTATTTTGAAATTAAAAATCGTTTAAACAAAAGTTTTAGGCGTTGATGTGGTTTACGATTCTTATTCTTAGAGATTTTTTGTATTTCAACTAATTTTTAAGTTGTGGATAGTCAAAATTGATGCAAAAATTTCACGGTTCAAAACTGTCGTTATTTTGAAATCAAAAAATTGTTTAAACAAAAGTTTTAAGCTTTGATGTTTTCAACGATTTTTATTCTTAGAGATCTCAACTAATTTTTAAGTTGTTGACAGTCAAATTTGATGTAAAAATTTCATGGGGCAAAACTGTCATTATTTTGAAATCAAAAAAATAGTTTAAATAAAAGTTTTAGGCGTTGCTGTGATCTACGATTTTTATTCTTAGAGTTTTTTTTGTATCTCAAGTAATTTTTAAGTTATGGGCAGTCACATTTGATACAAAAAATTCACGGTTCAAAACTGTCATTATTTTGAAATCAAAAAAATAGTTTAAACAAAAGTTTTAGGCGTTTATGTGGTCTACGATTCTTATTCTTAGAGATTTTTTGTATCTCAACTAATTTTTAAGTTGTTGACAGTCAAATTTGATGTAAAAATTTCATGGGGCAAAACTGTCCGTATTATTTTGAAAGCAAAAAAAAAGACCTGAGCATACTTTATGACAATGTGCACTGTAATTTACATGGTTTTACGTAGGAAAACCGACTCTTACGATTCAACCCTTGTTGTAATCATTTGAAAACAAGTAAATGGAAAATTTCATCACCCAAGAATAGAAGTGATTATTTTTCTTTGAAATCCTTTTTATTTCAATCTTCTATCATGAACGGTTTTTAAATAAACACGTTAAAACAAACACACTGCAATTTGCATGGTTTTATTCTTAGAGATTCTTTGTATCTCAACTAATTTTTAAGTTGTTGACAGTCAAATTTGGTGTAAAAATTTCACGGGGCAAAACTGTCATTATTTTGAAATCAAAAAAATAGTTTAAATAAAAGTTTTAGGCGTTGACGTGATTTACGATTTTTATTATTAGAGATTTTTTGTATCTCAAGTAATTTTTAAGTTGTGGGCTGTCAAATTTGATACAAAAATTTCACGGTTCAAAACTCTCATTATTTTGAAATCAAAAAAATTGTTTAAACAAAAGTTTTAGGCCTTGTGGTGTTCAACAATTTTTATTCTTAGAGATTTTTTGTATCTCAACTAATATTTAAGTTGTTGGCAGTCAAATTTGATGTAAAAATTTCACGGGTCAAAACTGTCCGTATTATTTTGAAATCAAAAAAATAGTTTAAACAATCATTTTAGCCGTTGATGTGGTCTACGATTCTTATTCTTAGAAATTTTTTGTATCTCAAATTTTTAAGTTGTGGACAGTCATATAAATTACCAAGATTTACAGCATTTCAGCCTAAAAACTGCGGCGTAACTGAATAATGTAAAGACTCAGTTTTAGTCATTGGTTAATTTTTTCAGTTACAAATTTGTGTAACAACGATTGTTCAATTCGCATTTATGTAAGAAAACTTGCAGATAACTATTCTTACCATTTTTGAGCCAGAAATTTCGCTTGGAATTTGAATATTTCATTACCGATGATTTCTAAAGCTTAATGCAAACTTGAAATCTGTTTAATATCCGTTAAAGGCTTCGAACGTTAAATACGAAATGCGAATCCATTTTGGGTTTGCAAATGATTTCGGGTCGGGGAATAACTTCGCTTTTGGCAGAGAAAACATTTGATCACGTTTTCCAGTTGAGGATAACGGTTCCGTACATGTCCATGCCGCGATATGTCATCGTTGTTGTAAATTGTTAATGCAAACTTCGCAGGTTAATGACTCTTTGTTCCGTAATGAAAGTTGGGCAAAATAAACTGAATAATCCGATTACGGACAATGTATGATGCGTTCATTATAAAGCATCAAATTTATAGACCATAAATACCTATCCCGTTACACAACCATTTGGGGCACTGTTTTATAACCTCCAACAATGTGAAAACAGCATCAGTTAAGTTGTGAAAATTTATTGTAAATGCATTTGGATTGCTTAATAGTTTTAATTGTCTGTTTCAGTAGGTATAGTTAAGTGTTTGATTTTTGTTGATTTGTTCAGAATCACAAATATAGTGTAACTGGTTTTCTGAAATACAATTGACTACACTGAAACGCATTTTATTAATCTGAATTACAATTGATGCTTTTTTGAAATACAATTGACTAAACTGATTGATTAATTGATTAATCTCAATTGCAATTTACATTTTCTGAACTTCATTGCACTAGTCTGAATCACAATGTGCGTTTTCTGAAAGACAATTGACTAATCTGGGTTATAATTGATGCTTTCTGAAATACAATTAACGGTTTCTGAAACGCATTTGACTAAACTTTAATACTTTTTACTAATCTGAATTACAATTGATGCTTTCTGAAATACAATTGACTAAACTGATTGATATATTGACTAATCTCAATGGCAATGTACGTTTTCTGAACTTCATTGCACTAATCTGAATTACAATTTATTTTCCGAATTACAGTTTGACTAATCTGAATCACAATGTGCGTTTTCTGAAAGACAATTGACTAATCTGAATTATAATAGATGCTTTCTGAAATACAATTAACGGTTTCTGAAATACATTTGACTAACCTGCATTTTACTAATCTGAATTACAATTGATGCTTTCTGAAATACAATTGACTAAACTGATTGATATATTGACTAATATCAATTGCAATTTACATTTTCTGAACTTCATTGCACTAATCTGAATTACAATTTATTTTCTAAATTACAGTTTGACTAATCTGAATCACAATGTGCGTTTTCTGAAAGACAATTGACTAATTGACGCTTTCTAAAATACAATTAACGGTTTCTGGAATGCATTTGACTAAACTGCAATACATTTTACTAATCTGAATTACAATTGATGCTTTCTGAAATGCAATTGACTAAACTGATTGATATATTGACTAATCTCAATTACAATTTACATGTTCTGAACTACATTCCACAATTTATTTTCTGAATTACAATTTGACTAATCTGAATCACAATGTGCGTTTTCTGAAATACAATCGACGAAACTTATTACAGTTGATGTTGTCTATTTTTGTTGATGTTCCTATTTGAGCCTTATTTAAAGAACAGTGAAATTAAAATAGTTTGCCATTAATCGGTTATTTCAATGACGGAAATTCTTCCTTAATTTTCCATAATAAACCAATATCGAGCCGGATATATCTTGTGGACGACGAATACAATTGAAGAGATCTCCTCGAACCGAAGTGTGCCATTTACGACACACAAACTGCATAATTTCATCTAACAACTTGTTACCGATGATACAGTAATCCTCAATGGGTATAAAGCATAAAGCGAACATCGGTCGGCCATTTCAGTCGCTATCTTTTGCCGTTGCGGGAGGCGCGCGGCAACGGGAGCACTATTTCGTTGCGCTCGTTCCACCGCTGCAGAGTCGACCTCACTCCCAGAGAGACAGACGGAAGGAATGCACGAGACGTATCTAGGAAGATAGATTGGAACCGATTTTTTTTCAATGAACGTTTAGATACTTTTCCGATGTTTTGATAATGTTAACATTTCGATTTTTTGCTCCACGGAATCGCCAGTCTAGAGGAACGCATTCCACGAGATCATTGACGTGTGACCCATAAATTTAGCCATATTCACATGACACGTTTGCCAGTTCCGCAGTTAAGTGCATTTAATCTTCGATCGAGGAAAAAGGGTGTAATTTTTTTTAATTACAGAAAAATGCTTGTAAGGATAGTTGTAGGTGCTTTAAATTTTGAAGTTCTTTGAAAATCGTCAAGTTAAGAGGGCCACTTGAGAATCAAGATTCAGAAGATGGCGCCACCGTAGTAAAAGTGTCAATTTTGTAAAAGTTTTTTTCATTAACAAGCTTTTTTATATAAAAAACTAGTGGCGGATATAAAAAATAAAAAAATGATCTAGGTATAGACATAAATTTGCCATGGAAAAACTTGAAATAAGTATTTATTCAAAAATGTCACACTTTCCGATGCTTTTCGACTTAAATACTGACAAATGTGATTAGATAATGTACGAGTATGCTTATGATTAATGCTTCCAGGGTGTGATCAGCAATATTTTCTTTACTTTTAACAAAAAATTCAAATATTATTGAAAGTTTGACATTTTTGAATAAATACTTTTCTCAACTTTTTCCATGGCAAATTTATGTCTATACCTAGATCATTTTTTTATCTTTTATATCCGCCACCAGTTTTTTATATAAAAAAGCATGTTAATGAAAAAAGCATTTTACAAAATTGACACTTTTTACTACGGTGGCGCCATCTTGTGAATCTTGCTTCTCAAGTGGCCCTTTTAATATATTGGTTTGTTCAATATCCACTTTTTGGGGATATTGGATTATAGATGTCGCAGACGGATTGTAGAATCCGCTACAATACAAACCGGCTAGCCGGATTATAAAAGGGCTCGGTTTTGTAAATCGGCTGGTTAACGTTTAGGCGGGTTGTAATACGGCTAAACATTAGTTAGCCTTACTGTAACGATGTTTCGCGTTCTTCAATGCAAGAGAATGACGGGTCGCCGTTTTATAAAACGGCGAAATGGGACTTTATATAGAGAAAACCTTTCCTTGTAGCTATGACAAATATGAAGTCATAACTATAAGAAAAAGGTTTAACTCAATATAAAAGGTTTTTTTATAAAATGTCTAACAATTCTTCCTTTATCAAACGGACTGAGTTATTCAGCGATTCATAAAACACCTAAAATTTTCAGTCAAATTGTAAAAATTCTCTGTTCTATATTTTACAATCTCCCCAATTATTTAGAAAACGACTGAATTTACAATTCGCCGCCCACATCTACAATATGGCTGATTGTCGTCCTACATTACACATAGTCAACATTCCGGTTAAACAATTTGCCTAAATGTTAATCAGGCGTTTTACAAAACAGGGCTGCTTTGTAAAGTGGCTAGCCGCTTCATATTGCGACGGATTCTACAATATGGCTGCGACATGTACATCAAAGTTTAAGTTAAAGTTAAAATTAGCTTGTTCAATGGTTCACAAGAGAATCAGTAAAATAAAAAAAATTCAGTATTTATTTTGTACAATATCTAGTAAAATTATTAAAATTTGTTGTTCATTAAAGTTTTTTGAAATTTTTTCTGCTCAAAATGTTTTTTTTAATGTTTATGGCATAACAACTTAATAATACACTTGGAAAGCCTATAATTTATTACCAATTTTAACTTAAAACTTCAAAAAAAAATAGAATTTTCTACTCCGCAGCGACTACTAATGTCTCAAAAAGGTGCAACTACTGGAGGGTTAAGAAAATTTCTTAATTAAAAAAATGAACAAATTACCAAGAGTAGTCGCAAACCATTTTATATCTTGAACTGAGTCTTTATATTTTTTAATTGTCACAATTTTTTTTTAACTGAAATACTGTAAATCTTGGTAATCCATTATTTAAGCTAAAAGCTGTGTCTCTATCCTACCTATTGAGAAGCTCCAAATTTTTTGTCTTCATCACTGTTCAAGTTATTATCAATTTAAAAGATCTTGGATCAGAATTTATTATAAGTGCATGTTAAATCGGCAACCAAATTAAAACAAAAAGCGATTTATTGATGAAAGGGTTAAAATCGGTCGGCTGTTAGAGCAGCTGCAATATGCCGGCCACGTAATTCGAGTCCTTATACACAAACACACAGAAACACACACGGTCATTAAAATCCATTTGCGATCTGCAGATATATTTCTGTTGCACAACTTGTTTTAATATTCCGCTGCCATACTTCACGATACTTTAACGGTTTAAGCGAATTACCGAACGTTATTGATGCGGGCATTTACAAAGGTGATTGCAGACGATGGAAATTAATAAATAAAATATTAATTTCCTGTTCGTGTGGGGCTGTCGGCCTAACTGCTTATTTAACGCGTTTCACTCAACGAAATCATGTTGACCCCAGAAGTAATCAATTTCGTAGTTTTACATGCGAATTAATGGGAGTTCAGAAATTGGAGCGATCCTGAAAATTAGCGAAGCCATAAAATTTATTAAGATTAAAACTGCTTTTGAGAAAATTAAATCATTAAAGTAATACTTAACGTAATTTGAGTTTAAAAAACCGTAAATAGAAATTTATTTGAGGGGACTAAATTTATTATATTCCTGTAATAAGGGATTAAATTTATTATGGCACTAATCGGTGATTAAATTTCGGAAAACGGAAATAAAATTTATAATTGACTTTTATCTTACTTTGGCTTTTCTGTTTTATTAATTAAAATGTCCGAATTAATAAGAAATTAAAAGAGGGTCACAATTCAACATTTTCTTGTGTAAATTGTAAGCGTTGTTACCTGTAATTTGAATGACTAATTTGGCTAATTATTTACTTAAATGTTTTGTTAGTTAATTATGCTTTACGGTTTGATAGATACAATTCCAAGCGCGGCGTTGGGAACTTTTTATTCGCTGATTAAAAAACGATTTAATTTGCAACGTTTTAACAACGTCCAGAATCAATTTATTGGAAAATTGATGAAAAGCCAAGCCGTCGTAGAATAATTCTAAAAATAAGTGCGAGCAACTTATTCTACCTAATTGGTTATTTACCAGAACGACAGTATTTTTAGACCGCATTCTCGACGAAAAAAATATTTGGAACTCTTTAGAAATCCTAAATATAGAAAATTCAATTTAAAAATTCCGGCTAACCGAAGATACTTATTACCTCATTGAAATAAGTCGTTGGTTTCGAAATAAATTAATGGGTTCACATTTTCTCTCGAATCTATAAAATATGCAAGCGGTCATTTGATAATTGACAAGCGAGCATTTTGTTGCGCTATTTTCGGTGATATTATTTTTTCATTTTACTTAGATGCTATCGGTTCGTTCGTAGTTGAGCAAGTTCGCATACATTAGCCTCACTTTGGTAAATTTTAAATTCGACCAGCAATCGTTTATTCGGTTCATTACGAGAAACTTATTTTAATCTGAAATATTTAAAAAAAAACAATTATTAAAACGAATACTTGACGACTGAGTTAGTTGGCGCTACTTGCTTAACACATTGAGCCACATTCAGAGTTGTTTCTTAAGTTTAAGAGTTTGCTTAAAAAATAGGTAAGACTTAAGTGCGATTTATAACTCGATCGTAATTTTAGTCGGAATTTTAGTCGCAATTTTAACCGCATCGGTCGTAAGAAAAATTGTGTTGCTATTTTATAACTGGTCGTAAAAATCGGAAGTAAAGTAGAACTCTATTTACCGTGCTTTTGTCAAATAACTTATTGCGCACTGCGCTTGCACCACCCGACAAAAATAATCGGTAGTCGTCGTTCAATATCTTAAAATTCTCGATTTTCATTGGTCGATCGTAAGGATCAGAACATAAGAGATGAAACTTGGCCAACTTGCTACGATTCTTAAAATTACGACTAAAATTACGACCGACTTGTAAACGCTACGCTTGAAAACAGCATGTTCAACTTTCTTGCGGTTGCGACTAAAATTCCGACTAAAATTACGATCGAGTTATAAATCGCACTTTAGTTTTAAACGAAAGTCGCCTACCTGTTTTTAATCAAGCACTTAAACTTAAGAAACAACTCTGAATACGGCGTGCAAGCTACCAAATAAATGCTGAGATCTTATTTTGTTGTAGATTATGTAAAACGGAATTTTTATTAAATTACTAAACGTTTGAAATTTTGAATCGAATCCCGGAATATCAAATAGGCAAATAGGCTGAGTTAAGCGCAAGCTCCCAAGTTTTTAAACCTGTATGGTTGAGACACGACATATTTAGCATAATTGGGCATTTTTACTGTTGCGATTTAGTCTGCCGGCATTTAACTTCCGGTAGTTATTCCATTTCTCAGACTAATTATTGAATTTTTCCGTCGCTTATTGATGACGCCCTTGATTGCATTAATTTTTTAATGATGCAGTTACACCGGTAATCAAACTAAATGGCCGTGAAATTAACAATCAATGTAAATTAAAAGAGTGATGGTTCCATTGGTTAACCGAAAGCCATAGGTCACCGATCGTAAACAATATTTCCGCAACAAGTATCAGTTAATAAATTTTTTTTTAGCTGTTTTCGTGTTAAGTAATTAAAAGAACGGCAGTAAAACCTACACGGATACTAAAAGCAAATTAGCTACACCCAATGAATATGTTTCTGACGCAAGCTGGAAAGTCCGGGCCCGGTGATAAGAACACACAAAATATCTGTATCGCTGAAGCCGAACAATTACAGGACCGTTGAGTTTTACTTTCAGTAATTGCAGTACAATAACGGCACCTAAGAGTGCGCGGTCTTTGAGAGTATGCAACCCCAATATCTGGTAGTTCCAATAACGTCAGCATTACTTACAATATGCTTGAATGGTTGCCTGTAATAAATAAATGGCGAGTTTTGTTTTTAATGTTATTGCTTCCAAGAGTGCGCGTAAACTTTCTTCAAAGGTAGAAAAAGTTGGAGATGGCGTTTTGGTTATTTTTTTGTATATTTGTAGCATTATAATTTGTTGTTGTTTGTGTTGTTTATTGTTTCATTTGGTAACAAATTTGTGACTACTAAAATGTGTTTCTAAGAATACTCATTGACATATTTTAAATTTTAAAAAATGTTTGTTTTGTATAGTAATAGCCTAACAATATATTTTCATGATAAAGTGTAATTTGCTGCTTATTAAAAATTAAGCGCGCACTCTTAGATGTTCCTACCCATAAACGACTATGAAAAAAATTTTACAAAAAAGTTTTAAATTTGCTTAAATTAGATCTTGAGGGCCATTTATTTAAACTCTAACAATAAAATAAATTCAGAATATTGGTGTTTTTGTTGACGGTATTAAGTGTTATCTGTTCTCTGAAGATTTAATTATGTAACATCTCTAATTGTACAGTATGTCATTAGAATTACGTTTAAAGCATTTTTTCTTAACTTGTAACTGCAGATAAACAACGTTCTTCGTCTAAATCAAATAGAAAGTAATAACGTTTAACTTTTTACTTGCAGATGCTGACACTTACATGTAATTACCCATTTTAGATATCCGCTCTAATCCGAGTACTTGCAATATAGTAATCAATATGTACCAACATTACATTAATCTACCGCAATTTCTGTACGCCCCATGCCTTCCGTTAAATGTAGCACTTGTTGTTGTTTGAAAGGTTACCATTATTTTAAGTGAATAATTCATTCCAGATACCTGCAAATTATCCCAACCGTTATTAAAAAAAAATCCGCACCTTACGAACAGTGAAGAAGTTCATTTCAATCCCGACGAAAACGTTCAAAGTTCCGTCTTTAAATCTTAATCGCTTCGCCCCTTTCTTTGTCCGCCTAATTGAGTTGAACTACATCAGAGATTCTTGTTTAATTTTAATGTCATCAGTTTAATAAGACAGTAAAACAAAAACAAAAATTTGTGGCCACATCGGTTTGGTTGTTCAATCCGATGAGAATTCAGTGCATGCAAAATTACCCGCACAGGATTTCTCTGAGATTCCGCGTGGAATTGCACGCATTTATGCGAAATTGTTGCATTAAACGCATTGCGCCATAAATCTCTTGCAAGTCGATCTCACTCACCCTCGAAAGCAGGTATTGTGTGTTTTGATAATAATAAATGCTTGAATTGCGCTGCCAAGTCGATTGCATGATTTTTTTACTTTCATCTGATCGATTAAGTTCTCGATCTCATAATGGCTCGGCGTGGTGCCCATTATTCTCGACGCAATTAAGTAGGTACCAGTTTTCTTTTCCAGTGGTTCGCTTAATTCCGGTCTGTAAATCGCAATTAACCATTCGAGTTATCATAATCCTTAATTGGATTTAAAACAATGTGCTCACATATTCTGTTAGTAAACTGCATAAAGTGGAATGGTCATTATTGAAGCATTCAAACTGGTCTATATTGGTAAATTTTTATAATAATATATCCATGGTACAATGTAAGCATTTTGTTACTTTGTTTTTAGATTGATGTAGATTTTGGCCAATTATTTCTTGAGAGAAAAACAATTTATTTGTGTGGCGGCCAAAATTCATTGAGAAGGCTAATGACTTCGACGAACTTCCAGTTCATATACGTACATCTGTTACCAAATGATAATGTGGTTCTTAAACTGAAAATGTATTTTTAAACAGGATGTGATGTGATGTTAAATTTTCACCTACTAATAAAAATACGTATGAGAAACAACTTTATATTCTAAAATTCCTTCAATTCAAGCATTCCACTCTACAATTCATAAAAATTAGAAAAAAATTATTGTATTTACAAGTGCTTATTTAATATAATAAGAAGGCCATCTTCAATTCTTAAATAAGAAAACATATTATTAAGAACATTCTTAATTAATTAAATAAAAGTTCTTGAAATCAACATGACCTATTCTTAAATGTAAAACTTATAAAAGTTTTTAAAATTAGAGCGACCCTTTCTTGAATTTGTCACGAAAAATCAACGTTCTTGAAATTGAGAATGACCCACTCTTAAATTTGACAACAAGAATGAACATTCTTAAAACTCAAGAATAACCAATTAAAAAAAAAAAAAAAATTGAAGCCGAATTTTCTTACCTATAAGAATTTGTTTTTCTGAGTGTAGATATGTTCTTGGAATACTTTCTTAATGAGGAATTTCCAATTCGTTCTGTATTACTACAGGATCATAATTGACAATCCAGTTCCTCCCAAACATGTTCAATATAAATACAATCAGAGCTCATAATGTCCTACGTTGTAATATATTTTTTTAATACAATACAAAATACTTAATTTAAATCAATTCCATTGGCCAGCAGTGTACTTGGCTCAAAATTGACAATAATTGCGCCTTTGTGTAACCGAATCAGAAAATACATGTATTACTGGCTTATAAAATATTCAAGAATAACTGATGCCAAAGACAGCAATTGTCTAAAACACCTGTTCCGAATGTCAACGCTGTAATCGCAACGGATCGAAGTCAAAAACGGGCTTTGTATGCAAATTGCCGAATCAAAAGATTGGTTCGTGATTTGCGTCTCATAGAATATCTCAATTTCCATTTAGCAAACAGTCGACTGCAAAACCTTGTAAAAAACTGTCCATAACTGTGGTGCGTTTAGATTTATGCCGGGAGGATAATGTAATTGTAAATTCAAAACTCGACAATCCAAGAACCCGTTTGTGATGTGGTAAACTCATTAATATTTACAATCCGTTTTAATTTGACTACAATAAGAACAACCAAGTTTCCAACTTTCAGATTTGAATTTCGCCCACAACTTTGCACATTTGAGTTGTGGTCGATCGTCACAGTCGATTTGACTTGTGTCAAAGCCTGGTGGCAACCAGCTTGATTAGCAGCCGATAAACTTCGTGTATCGCACCGAAAATGAGATCGTAAAAATTAAGTTTGAGGAATGGGTCAATCGGTGCGCCGGAATACATTAACATCTTGTTATTTCTTCGGCGAATCAAGTATTTTAACACTTTAATTAGCAAAACCTGGAAATTAACAACCGTAAGTGATCGTAAAATATTCATATTGGCTCATTAATGTTAATTTTGTGTAAATAACATTTTGCAGGTTTATTTTATGTTCGCGAAATTTGAAATTCAAGGTGGTACTTTGTTGAACGTGTAATTGTTGATCGGTTAAGATAAAGGCGCATTAATAAAAAAAATTAGTTAAATTTCACGAAACCAGTTCCGACTGGGTGGTTTCATGAAGTGCAAATGTAATTCCCAGTTAAAAGAACATAAATGCTATTTGGCTGTAACAGGCAGGATGAATTATTGAGAGGATTGAATCGCATTGAATAAATTGATTCCACTGCATTTGATGTTCGTGAAATAAAAAACTAAATATCTCCCAATTCCAATTCCAATTTAATAATGTTATCAACATTAAAACACAAAAGAAATTAATGGATCCAGCTGCGACAATTAAACGTACTGCAATGTGGAGAAATCTGAGCATTTAAACAATTTTTATCCAAGTCACAGTTTGTCATTAGTTTGTTAGGATAATTTGTTGTGTCACTGAATTAAATTTCTTAAATTTGTGTAGGTATTAAAAAATTAATTCCTTGCTGCACCTCTTTTGAAGCTTTATCAATCGACTTAATCGCGTTATCAAGTCATGGTTCACTGTTTTAAGTTCATGGTCGATTTTTAATTTTCATATTTTGAAAAAGGTAATAAAATATGTACAGCCTTTGTTACGGTTGGTGATTCACAGAATTTAAGATGTAAACTGATTAAATAAAGGCTTCAACTGCAGCCATGTAACATCTAATTAAGTCTTTTTTTATCTAATTGTAATATATCATGGACGCGCTCTTCGGATTTCTGCTAGAAATTACTGAACGGAATTTATCAGTTTGATAAAAAATCAAATAAAACTAATAAATAATTAAATTGTTGTGATTGGTTCTGGAAACCGATTTTGAATCAAAAAAATTAAATGAATTTTTACTTTCCAGTAGCAAATTGTAAAATAATCAAATCACGTATTGATCAAATTGCCACAAATTAGGGTCGTTTAAGTATCGCGAACACTTCCAATTGAAAACAAATTTTCATCGTCGAGATGAAAGTAATAAAACAGTAGTAGCGGGATCATCGATAATAATACAGCATCCGCAGAATGAAAACTTAATCTGCAACATATTACACATAGGGTAGAGGCGCCACTTTTAGCCACTTTACTTGTTTGCGAAAAGTAAAGAACCAAGAATGTGTTGATTAGAGTTTTTGAATCACCAAAACATTTTTTAGACTCAAGCATATGTCTCTATTTTTAATTTAAAGCAATAATTATTTTATTTGATGTTTCGCAGCATCGTGCGTAATTTTTTTGACTCGTGTGTAATATGTTTCTTACAACTCTCTGTATATCCTACTATTACGACTGTTCTTAGTCGGTTGGTAATTTTTTCAATTACAAAATTTGCTTTAAGTGACTGAAAGTGATGTCTCTATTCTATATTTCTGTCTCTATTTTTCATTTAATGCAACAATAATTTTATTTGATGTTTCGCAGCGTCGTGCGTAATTTTTTTGACTCGTGTGTAATATGTTTCTTACAACTCTCGGTATATCCTACTATTACGACTGTTCTTAGTCGGTTGGTAATTTTTTCAATTACAAAATTTGCTTTAAGTGACTGAAAGTGATGTCTCTACTCTATTTTTCTGTCTCTATTTTTAATTTAAAGCAACAATTATTTTATTTGATTTTTCGCAGCGTCGTGCGTAATTTTTTTGACTCGTGTGTAATATGTTTCTTACAACTCTCGGTATATCCTACTATTACGACTGTTCTTAGTCGGTTGGTAATTTTTTCAATTACAAAATTTGCTTAAAGTGGCTGAAAGTGATGTCTCTACTCTATTTTTCTGTCTCTATTTTTAATTTAAAGCAACAATTATTTTATTTGATTTTTCGCAGCGTCGTGCGTAATTTTTTTGACTCGTGTGTAATATGTTTCTTACAACTCTCGGTATATCCTACTATTACGACTGTTCTTAGTCGGTTGGTAATTTTTTCAATTACAAAATTTGCTTAAAGTGGCTGAAAGTGATGTCTCTACTCTATTTTTCTGTCTCTATTTTTCATTTAATGCAACAATAATTTTATTTGATGTTTCGCAGCGTCGTGCGTAATTTTTTTGACTCGTGTGTAATATGTTTCTTACAACTCTCGGTATATCCTACTATTACGACTGTTCTTAGTCGGTTGGTAATTTTTTCAATTACAAAATTTGCTTTAAGTGACTGAAAGTGATGTCTCTACTCTATTTTTCTGTCTCTATTTTTAATTTAAAGCAACAATTATTTTATTTGATTTTTCGCAGCGTCGTGCGTAATTTTTTTGACTCGTGTGTAATATGTTTCTTACAACTCTCGGTATATCCTACTATTACGACTGTTCTTAGTCGGTTGGTAATTTTTTCAATTACAAAATTTGCTTAAAGTGGCTGAAAGTGATGTCTCTACTCTATTTTTCTGTCTCTATTTTTCATTTAATGCAACAATAATTTTATTTGATGTTTCGCAGCGTCGTGCGTAATTTTTTTGACTCGTGTGTAATATGTTTCTTACAACTCTCGGTATATCCTACTATTACGACTGTTCTTAGTCGGTTGGTAATTTTTTCAATTACAAAATTTGCTTTAAGTGACTGAAAGTGATGTCTCTACTCTATTTTTCTGTCTCTATTTTTAATTTAAAGCAACAATTATTTTATTTGATTTTTCGCAGCGTCGTGCGTAATTTTTTTGACTCGTGTGTAATATGTTTCTTACAACTCTCGGTATATCCTACTATTACGACTGTTCTTAGTCGGTTGGTAATTTTTTCAATTACAAAATTTGCTTAAAGTGGCTGAAAGTGATGTCTCTACTCTATTTTTCTGTCTCTATTTTTAATTTAAAGCAACAATTATTTTATTTGATTTTTCGCAGCGTCGTGCGTAATTTTTTTGACTCGTGTGTAATATGTTTCTTACAACTCTCGGTATATCCTACTATTACGACTGTTCTTAGTCGGTTGGTAATTTTTTCAATTACAAAATTTGCTTAAAGTGGCTGAAAGTGATGTCTCTACTCTATTTTTCTGTCTCGATTTTTCATTTAAAGCAACAATTATTTTATTTGATTTTTCGCAGCGTTGTGCGTAATTTTTTTGACTCGTGTGTAATATGTTTCTTACAACTCTCGGTATATCCTACTATTAGGACTGTTCTTAGTCGGTTGGTAATTTTTTCAATTACAAAATTTGCTTTAAGTGACTGAAAGTGATGTCTCTACTCTATTTTTCTGTCTCTATTTTTAATTTAAAGCAACAATTATTTTATTTGATTTTTCGCAGCGTCGTGCGTAATTTTTTTGACTCGTGTGTAATATGTTTCTTACAACTCTCGGTATATCCTACTATTACGACTGTTCTTAGTCGGTTGGTAATTTTTTCAATTACAAAATTTGCTTAAAGTGGCTGAAAGTGATGTCTCTACTCTATTTTTCTGTCTCTATTTTTAATTTAAAGCAACAATTATTTTATTTGATTTTTCGCAGCGTCGTGCGTAATTTTTTTGACTCGTGTGTAATATGTTTCTTACAACTCTCGGTATATCCTACTATTACGACTGTTCTTAGTCGGTTGGTAATTTTTTCAATTACAAAATTTGCTTAAAGTGGCTGAAAGTGATGTCTCTACTCTATTTTTCTGTCTCGATTTTTCATTTAAAGCAACAATTATTTTATTTGATTTTTCGCAGCGTTGTGCGTAATTTTTTTGACTCGTGTGTAATATGTTTCTTACAACTCTCGGTATATCCTACTATTAGGACTGTTCTTAGTCGGTTGGTAATTTTTTCAATTACAAAATTTGCTTAAAGTGGCTGAAAGTGATGTCTCTACTCTATTTTTCTGTCTCGATTTTTCATTTAAAGCAACAATTATTTTATTTGATTTTTCGCAGCGTTGTGCGTAATTTTTTTGACTCGTGTGTAATATGTTTCTTACAACTCTCGGTATATCCTACTATTAGGACTGTTCTTAGTCGGTTGGTAATTTTTTCAATTACAAAATTTGCTTAAAGTGGCTGAAAGTGATGTCTCTACTCTATTTTTCTGTCTCGATTTTTCATTTAAAGCAACAATTATTTTATTTGATGTTTTGCAGCGTCGTGCGTAACTTTCTTTGACTCGTGTGTAATATGTTTCTTACAACTCTCGGTATATTCTACTATTACGACTGTTCTTAGTCGGTTGGTAATTTTTTCAATTACAAAATTTGCTTTAAGTGACTGAAAGTGATGTCTCTACTCTATTTTTCTGTCTCTATTTTTAATTTAAAGCAACAATTATTTTATTTGATTTTTCGCAGCGTCGTGCGTAATTTTTTTGACTCGTGTGTAATATGTTTCTTACAACTCTCGGTATATCCTACTATTACGACTGTTCTTAGTCGGTTGGTAATTTTTTCAATTACAAAATTTGCTTAAAGTGGCTGAAAGTGATGTCTCTACTCTATTTTTCTGTCTCTATTTTTCATTTAATGCAACAATAATTTTATTTGATGTTTCGCAGCGTCGTGCGTAATTTTTTTGACTCGTGTGTAATATGTTTCTTACAACTCTCGGTATATCCTACTATTACGACTGTTCTTAGTCGGTTGGTAATTTTTTCAATTACAAAATTTGCTTTAAGTGACTGAAAGTGATGTCTCTACTCTATTTTTCTGTCTCTATTTTTAATTTAAAGCAACAATTATTTTATTTGATTTTTCGCAGCGTCGTGCGTAATTTTTTTGACTCGTGTGTAATATGTTTCTTACAACTCTCGGTATATCCTACTATTACGACTGTTCTTAGTCGGTTGGTAATTTTTTCAATTACAAAATTTGCTTAAAGTGGCTGAAAGTGATGTCTCTACTCTATTTTTCTGTCTCTATTTTTAATTTAAAGCAACAATTATTTTATTTGATTTTTCGCAGCGTCGTGCGTAATTTTTTTGACTCGTGTGTAATATGTTTCTTACAACTCTCGGTATATCCTACTATTACGACTGTTCTTAGTCGGTTGGTAATTTTTTCAATTACAAAATTTGCTTAAAGTGGCTGAAAGTGATGTCTCTACTCTATTTTTCTGTCTCGATTTTTCATTTAAAGCAACAATTATTTTATTTGATTTTTCGCAGCGTTGTGCGTAATTTTTTTGACTCGTGTGTAATATGTTTCTTACAACTCTCGGTATATCCTACTATTAGGACTGTTCTTAGTCGGTTGGTAATTTTTTCAATTACAAAATTTGCTTTAAGTGACTGAAAGTGATGTCTCTACTCTATTTTTCTGTCTCTATTTTTAATTTAAAGCAACAATTATTTTATTTGATTTTTCGCAGCGTCGTGCGTAATTTTTTTGACTCGTGTGTAATATGTTTCTTACAACTCTCGGTATATCCTACTATTACGACTGTTCTTAGTCGGTTGGTAATTTTTCAATTACAAAATTTGCTTAAAGTGGCTGAAAGTGATGTCTCTACTCTATTTTTCTGTCTCTATTTTTAATTTAAAGCAACAATTATTTTATTTGATTTTTCGCAGCGTCGTGCGTAATTTTTTTGACTCGTGTGTAATATGTTTCTTACAACTCTCGGTATATCCTACTATTACGACTGTTCTTAGTCGGTTGGTAATTTTTTCAATTACAAAATTTGCTTAAAGTGGCTGAAAGTGATGTCTCTACTCTATTTTTCTGTCTCGATTTTTCATTTAAAGCAACAATTATTTTATTTGATTTTTCGCAGCGTTGTGCGTAATTTTTTTGACTCGTGTGTAATATGTTTCTTACAACTCTCGGTATATCCTACTATTAGGACTGTTCTTAGTCGGTTGGTAATTTTTTCAATTACAAAATTTGCTTAAAGTGGCTGAAAGTGATGTCTCTACTCTATTTTTCTGTCTCGATTTTTCATTTAAAGCAACAATTATTTTATTTGATTTTTCGCAGCGTTGTGCGTAATTTTTTTGACTCGTGTGTAATATGTTTCTTACAACTCTCGGTATATCCTACTATTAGGACTGTTCTTAGTCGGTTGGTAATTTTTTCAATTACAAAATTTGCTTAAAGTGGCTGAAAGTGATGTCTCTATTCTATTTTTCTGTCTCTATTTTTCATTTAATGCAACAATAATTTTATTTGATGTTTCGCAGCGTCGTGCGTAATTTTTTTGACTCGTATGTAATATGTTTCTTACAACTCTCGGTATATCCTACTATTACGACTGTTCTTAGTCGGTTGGTAATTTTTTCAATTACAAAATTTGCTTTAAGTGACTGAAAGTGATGTCTCTACTCTATTTTTCTGTCTCTATTTTTAATTTAAAGCAACAATTATTTTATTTGATTTTTCGCAGCGTCGTGCGTAATTTTTTTGACTCGTGTGTAATATGTTTCTTACAACTCTCGGTATATCCTACTATTACGACTGTTCTTAGTCGGTTGGTAATTTTTTCAATTACAAAATTTGCTTAAAGTGGCTGAAAGTGATGTCTCTACTCTATTTTTCTGTCTCGATTTTTCATTTAAAGCAACAATTATTTTATTTGATGTTTTGCAGCGTCGTGCGTAACTTTCTTTGACTCGTGTGTAATATGTTTCTTACAACTCTCGGTATATTCTACTATTACGACTGTTCTTAGTCGGTTGGTAATTTTTTCAATTACAAAATTTGCTTTAAGTGACTGAAAGTGATGTCTCTACTCTATTTTTCTGTCTCTATTTTTAATTTAAAGCAACAATTATTTTATTTGATTTTTCGCAGCGTCGTGCGTAATTTTTTTGACTCGTGTGTAATATGTTTCTTACAACTCTCGGTATATCCTACTATTACGACTGTTCTTAGTCGGTTGGTAATTTTTTCAATTACAAAATTTGCTTAAAGTGGCTGAAAGTGATGTCTCTACTCTATTTTTCTGTCTCTATTTTTCATTTAATGCAACAATAATTTTATTTGATGTTTCGCAGCGTCGTGCGTAATTTTTTTGACTCGTGTGTAATATGTTTCTTACAACTCTCGGTATATCCTACTATTACGACTGTTCTTAGTCGGTTGGTAATTTTTTCAATTACAAAATTTGCTTTAAGTGACTGAAAGTGATGTCTCTACTCTATTTTTCTGTCTCTATTTTTAATTTAAAGCAACAATTATTTTATTTGATTTTTCGCAGCGTCGTGCGTAATTTTTTTGACTCGTGTGTAATATGTTTCTTACAACTCTCGGTATATCCTACTATTACGACTGTTCTTAGTCGGTTGGTAATTTTTTCAATTACAAAATTTGCTTAAAGTGGCTGAAAGTGATGTCTCTACTCTATTTTTCTGTCTCTATTTTTAATTTAAAGCAACAATTATTTTATTTGATTTTTCGCAGCGTCGTGCGTAATTTTTTTGACTCGTGTGTAATATGTTTCTTACAACTCTCGGTATATCCTACTATTACGACTGTTCTTAGTCGGTTGGTAATTTTTTCAATTACAAAATTTGCTTAAAGTGGCTGAAAGTGATGTCTCTACTCTATTTTTCTGTCTCGATTTTTCATTTAAAGCAACAATTATTTTATTTGATTTTTCGCAGCGTTGTGCGTAATTTTTTTGACTCGTGTGTAATATGTTTCTTACAACTCTCGGTATATCCTACTATTAGGACTGTTCTTAGTCGGTTGGTAATTTTTTCAATTACAAAATTTGCTTAAAGTGGCTGAAAGTGATGTCTCTATTCTATTTTTCTGTCTCTATTTTTCATTTAATGCAACAATAATTTTATTTGATGTTTCGCAGCGTCGTGCGTAATTTTTTTGACTCGTGTGTAATATGTTTCTTACAACTCTCGGTATATCCTACTATTACGACTGTTCTTAGTCGGTTGGTAATTTTTTCAATTACAAAATTTGCTTTAAGTGACTGAAAGTGATGTCTCTACTCTATTTTTCTGTCTCTATTTTTAATTTAAAGCAAAAATTATTTTATTTGATTTTTCGCAGCGTCGTGCGTAATTTTTTTGACTCGTGTGTAATATGTTTCTTACAACTCTCGGTATATCCTACTATTACGACTGTTCTTAGTCGGTTGGTAATTTTTTCAATTACAAAATTTGCTTAAAGTGGCTGAAAGTGATGTCTCTACTCTATTTTTCTGTCTCTATTTTTCATTTAATGCAACAATAATTTTATTTGATGTTTCGCAGCGTCGTGCGTAATTTTTTTGACTCGTGTGTAATATGTTTCTTACAACTCTCGGTATATCCTACTATTACGACTGTTCTTAGTCGGTTGGTAATTTTTTCAATTACAAAATTTGCTTTAAGTGACTGAAAGTGATGTCTCTACTCTATTTTTCTGTCTCTATTTTTAATTTAAAGCAACAATTATTTTATTTGATTTTTCGCAGCGTCGTGCGTAATTTTTTTGACTCGTGTGTAATATGTTTCTTACAACTCTCGGTATATCCTACTATTACGACTGTTCTTAGTCGGTTGGTAATTTTTTCAATTACAAAATTTGCTTAAAGTGGCTGAAAGTGATGTCTCTACTCTATTTTTCTGTCTCTATTTTTCATTTAATGCAACAATAATTTTATTTGATGTTTCGCAGCGTCGTGCGTAATTTTTTTGACTCGTGTGTAATATGTTTCTTACAACTCTCGGTATATCCTACTATTACGACTGTTCTTAGTCGGTTGGTAATTTTTTCAATTACAAAATTTGCTTTAAGTGACTGAAAGTGATGTCTCTACTCTATTTTTCTGTCTCTATTTTTAATTTAAAGCAACAATTATTTTATTTGATTTTTCGCAGCGTCGTGCGTAATTTTTTTGACTCGTGTGTAATATGTTTCTTACAACTCTCGGTATATCCTACTATTACGACTGTTCTTAGTCGGTTGGTAATTTTTTCAATTACAAAATTTGCTTAAAGTGGCTGAAAGTGATGTCTCTACTCTATTTTTCTGTCTCTATTTTTAATTTAAAGCAACAATTATTTTATTTGATTTTTCGCAGCGTCGTGCGTAATTTTTTTGACTCGTGTGTAATATGTTTCTTACAACTCTCGGTATATCCTACTATTACGACTGTTCTTAGTCGGTTGGTAATTTTTTCAATTACAAAATTTGCTTAAAGTGGCTGAAAGTGATGTCTCTACTCTATTTTTCTGTCTCGATTTTTCATTTAAAGCAACAATTATTTTATTTGATTTTTCGCAGCGTTGTGCGTAATTTTTTTGACTCGTGTGTAATATGTTTCTTACAACTCTCGGTATATCCTACTATTAGGACTGTTCTTAGTCGGTTGGTAATTTTTTCAATTACAAAATTTGCTTTAAGTGACTGAAAGTGATGTCTCTACTCTATTTTTCTGTCTCTATTTTTAATTTAAAGCAACAATTATTTTATTTGATTTTTCGCAGCGTCGTGCGTAATTTTTTTGACTCGTGTGTAATATGTTTCTTACAACTCTCGGTATATCCTACTATTACGACTGTTCTTAGTCGGTTGGTAATTTTTCAATTACAAAATTTGCTTAAAGTGGCTGAAAGTGATGTCTCTACTCTATTTTTCTGTCTCTATTTTTAATTTAAAGCAACAATTATTTTATTTGATTTTTCGCAGCGTCGTGCGTAATTTTTTTGACTCGTGTGTAATATGTTTCTTACAACTCTCGGTATATCCTACTATTACGACTGTTCTTAGTCGGTTGGTAATTTTTTCAATTACAAAATTTGCTTAAAGTGGCTGAAAGTGATGTCTCTACTCTATTTTTCTGTCTCGATTTTTCATTTAAAGCAACAATTATTTTATTTGATTTTTCGCAGCGTTGTGCGTAATTTTTTTGACTCGTGTGTAATATGTTTCTTACAACTCTCGGTATATCCTACTATTAGGACTGTTCTTAGTCGGTTGGTAATTTTTTCAATTACAAAATTTGCTTAAAGTGGCTGAAAGTGATGTCTCTACTCTATTTTTCTGTCTCGATTTTTCATTTAAAGCAACAATTATTTTATTTGATTTTTCGCAGCGTTGTGCGTAATTTTTTTGACTCGTGTGTAATATGTTTCTTACAACTCTCGGTATATCCTACTATTAGGACTGTTCTTAGTCGGTTGGTAATTTTTTCAATTACAAAATTTGCTTAAAGTGGCTGAAAGTGATGTCTCTATTCTATTTTTCTGTCTCTATTTTTCATTTAATGCAACAATAATTTTATTTGATGTTTCGCAGCGTCGTGCGTAATTTTTTTGACTCGTATGTAATATGTTTCTTACAACTCTCGGTATATCCTACTATTACGACTGTTCTTAGTCGGTTGGTAATTTTTTCAATTACAAAATTTGCTTTAAGTGACTGAAAGTGATGTCTCTACTCTATTTTTCTGTCTCTATTTTTAATTTAAAGCAACAATTATTTTATTTGATTTTTCGCAGCGTCGTGCGTAATTTTTTTGACTCGTGTGTAATATGTTTCTTACAACTCTCGGTATATCCTACTATTACGACTGTTCTTAGTCGGTTGGTAATTTTTTCAATTACAAAATTTGCTTAAAGTGGCTGAAAGTGATGTCTCTACTCTATTTTTCTGTCTCGATTTTTCATTTAAAGCAACAATTATTTTATTTGATGTTTTGCAGCGTCGTGCGTAACTTTCTTTGACTCGTGTGTAATATGTTTCTTACAACTCTCGGTATATTCTACTATTACGACTGTTCTTAGTCGGTTGGTAATTTTTTCAATTACAAAATTTGCTTTAAGTGACTGAAAGTGATGTCTCTACTCTATTTTTCTGTCTCTATTTTTAATTTAAAGCAACAATTATTTTATTTGATTTTTCGCAGCGTCGTGCGTAATTTTTTTGACTCGTGTGTAATATGTTTCTTACAACTCTCGGTATATCCTACTATTACGACTGTTCTTAGTCGGTTGGTAATTTTTTCAATTACAAAATTTGCTTAAAGTGGCTGAAAGTGATGTCTCTACTCTATTTTTCTGTCTCTATTTTTCATTTAATGCAACAATAATTTTATTTGATGTTTCGCAGCGTCGTGCGTAATTTTTTTGACTCGTGTGTAATATGTTTCTTACAACTCTCGGTATATCCTACTATTACGACTGTTCTTAGTCGGTTGGTAATTTTTTCAATTACAAAATTTGCTTTAAGTGACTGAAAGTGATGTCTCTACTCTATTTTTCTGTCTCTATTTTTAATTTAAAGCAACAATTATTTTATTTGATTTTTCGCAGCGTCGTGCGTAATTTTTTTGACTCGTGTGTAATATGTTTCTTACAACTCTCGGTATATCCTACTATTACGACTGTTCTTAGTCGGTTGGTAATTTTTTCAATTACAAAATTTGCTTAAAGTGGCTGAAAGTGATGTCTCTACTCTATTTTTCTGTCTCTATTTTTAATTTAAAGCAACAATTATTTTATTTGATTTTTCGCAGCGTCGTGCGTAATTTTTTTGACTCGTGTGTAATATGTTTCTTACAACTCTCGGTATATCCTACTATTACGACTGTTCTTAGTCGGTTGGTAATTTTTTCAATTACAAAATTTGCTTAAAGTGGCTGAAAGTGATGTCTCTACTCTATTTTTCTGTCTCGATTTTTCATTTAAAGCAACAATTATTTTATTTGATTTTTCGCAGCGTTGTGCGTAATTTTTTTGACTCGTGTGTAATATGTTTCTTACAACTCTCGGTATATCCTACTATTAGGACTGTTCTTAGTCGGTTGGTAATTTTTTCAATTACAAAATTTGCTTAAAGTGGCTGAAAGTGATGTCTCTATTCTATTTTTCTGTCTCTATTTTTCATTTAATGCAACAATAATTTTATTTGATGTTTCGCAGCGTCGTGCGTAATTTTTTTGACTCGTGTGTAATATGTTTCTTACAACTCTCGGTATATCCTACTATTACGACTGTTCTTAGTCGGTTGGTAATTTTTTCAATTACAAAATTTGCTTTAAGTGACTGAAAGTGATGTCTCTACTCTATTTTTCTGTCTCTATTTTTAATTTAAAGCAACAATTATTTTATTTGATTTTTCGCAGCGTCGTGCGTAATTTTTTTGACTCGTGTGTAATATGTTTCTTACAACTCTCGGTATATCCTACTATTACGACTGTTCTTAGTCGGTTGGTAATTTTTTCAATTACAAAATTTGCTTAAAGTGGCTGAAAGTGATGTCTCTACTCTATTTTTCTGTCTCTATTTTTCATTTAATGCAACAATAATTTTATTTGATGTTTCGCAGCGTCGTGCGTAATTTTTTTGACTCGTGTGTAATATGTTTCTTACAACTCTCGGTATATCCTACTATTACGACTGTTCTTAGTCGGTTGGTAATTTTTTCAATTACAAAATTTGCTTAAAGTGGCTGAAAGTGATGTCTCTACTCTATTTTTCTGTCTCTATTTTTAATTTAAAGCAACAATTATTTTATTTGATTTTTCGCAGCGTCGTGCGTAATTTTTTTGACTCGTGTGTAATATGTTTCTTACAACTCTCGGTATATCCTACTATTACGACTGTTCTTAGTCGGTTGGTAATTTTTTCAATTACAAAATTTGCTTAAAGTGGCTGAAAGTGATGTCTCTACTCTATTTTTCTGTCTCTATTTTTAATTTAAAGCAACAATTATTTTATTTAATTTTTCGCAGCGTCGTGCGTAATTTTTTTGACTCGTGTGTAATATGTTTCTTACAACTCTCGGTATATCCTACTATTACGACTGTTCTTAGTCGGTTGGTAATTTTTTCAATTACAAAATTTGCTTAAAGTGGCTGAAAGTGATGTCTCTACTCTATTTTTCTGTCTCGATTTTTCATTTAAAGCAACAATTATTTTATTTGATTTTTCGCAGCGTTGTGCGTAATTTTTTTGACTCGTGTGTAATATGTTTCTTACAACTCTCGGTATATCCTACTATTAGGACTGTTCTTAGTCGGTTGGTAATTTTTTCAATTACAAAATTTGCTTAAAGTGGCTGAAAGTGATGTCTCTATTCTATTTTTCTGTCTCTATTTTTCATTTAATGCAACAATAATTTTATTTGATGTTTCGCAGCGTCGTGCGTAATTTTTTTGACTCGTGTGTAATATGTTTCTTACAACTCTCGGTATATCCTACTATTACGACTGTTCTTAGTCGGTTGGTAATTTTTTCAATTACAAAATTTGCTTTAAGTGACTGAAAGTGATGTCTCTACTCTATTTTTCTGTCTCTATTTTTAATTTAAAGCAACAATTATTTTATTTGATTTTTCGCAGCGTCGTGCGTAATTTTTTTGACTCGTGTGTAATATGTTTCTTACAACTCTCGGTATATCCTACTATTACGACTGTTCTTAGTCGGTTGGTAATTTTTTCAATTACAAAATTTGCTTAAAGTGGCTGAAAGTGATGTCTCTACTCTATTTTTCTGTCTCGATTTTTCATTTAAAGCAACAATTATTTTATTTGATGTTTTGCAGCGTCGTGCGTAACTTTCTTTGACTCGTGTGTAATATGTTTCTTACAACTCTCGGTATATTCTACTATTACGACTGTTCTTAGTCGGTTGGTAATTTTTTCAATTACAAAATTTGCTTTAAGTGACTGAAAGTGATGTCTCTACTCTATTTTTCTGTCTCTATTTTTAATTTAAAGCAACAATTATTTTATTTGATTTTTCGCAGCGTCGTGCGTAATTTTTTTGACTCGTGTGTAATATGTTTCTTACAACTCTCGGTATATCCTACTATTACGACTGTTCTTAGTCGGTTGGTAATTTTTTCAATTACAAAATTTGCTTAAAGTGGCTGAAAGTGATGTCTCTACTCTATTTTTCTGTCTCTATTTTTCATTTAATGCAACAATAATTTTATTTGATGTTTCGCAGCGTCGTGCGTAATTTTTTTGACTCGTGTGTAATATGTTTCTTACAACTCTCGGTATATCCTACTATTACGACTGTTCTTAGTCGGTTGGTAATTTTTTCAATTACAAAATTTGCTTTAAGTGACTGAAAGTGATGTCTCTACTCTATTTTTCTGTCTCTATTTTTAATTTAAAGCAACAATTATTTTATTTGATTTTTCGCAGCGTCGTGCGTAATTTTTTTGACTCGTGTGTAATATGTTTCTTACAACTCTCGGTATATCCTACTATTACGACTGTTCTTAGTCGGTTGGTAATTTTTTCAATTACAAAATTTGCTTAAAGTGGCTGAAAGTGATGTCTCTACTCTATTTTTCTGTCTCTATTTTTAATTTAAAGCAACAATTATTTTATTTGATTTTTCGCAGCGTCGTGCGTAATTTTTTTGACTCGTGTGTAATATGTTTCTTACAACTCTCGGTATATCCTACTATTACGACTGTTCTTAGTCGGTTGGTAATTTTTTCAATTACAAAATTTGCTTAAAGTGGCTGAAAGTGATGTCTCTACTCTATTTTTCTGTCTCGATTTTTCATTTAAAGCAACAATTATTTTATTTGATTTTTCGCAGCGTTGTGCGTAATTTTTTTGACTCGTGTGTAATATGTTTCTTACAACTCTCGGTATATCCTACTATTAGGACTGTTCTTAGTCGGTTGGTAATTTTTTCAATTACAAAATTTGCTTAAAGTGGCTGAAAGTGATGTCTCTATTCTATTTTTCTGTCTCTATTTTTCATTTAATGCAACAATAATTTTATTTGATGTTTCGCAGCGTCGTGCGTAATTTTTTTGACTCGTGTGTAATATGTTTCTTACAACTCTCGGTATATCCTACTATTACGACTGTTCTTAGTCGGTTGGTAATTTTTTCAATTACAAAATTTGCTTTAAGTGACTGAAAGTGATGTCTCTACTCTATTTTTCTGTCTCTATTTTTAATTTAAAGCAACAATTATTTTATTTGATTTTTCGCAGCGTCGTGCGTAATTTTTTTGACTCGTGTGTAATATGTTTCTTACAACTCTCGGTATATCCTACTATTACGACTGTTCTTAGTCGGTTGGTAATTTTTTCAATTACAAAATTTGCTTAAAGTGGCTGAAAGTGATGTCTCTATTCTATTTTTCTGTCTCTATTTTTCATTTAATGCAACAATAATTTTATTTGATGTTTCGCAGCGTCGTGCGTAATTTTTTTGACTCGTGTGTAATATGTTTCTTACAACTCTCGGTATATCCTACTATTACGACTGTTCTTAGTCGGTTGGTAATTTTTTCAATTACAAAATTTGCTTTAAGTGACTGAAAGTGATGTCTCTACTCTATTTTTCTGTCTCGATTTTTAATTTAAAGCAACAATTATTTTATTTGATTTTTCGCAGCGTCGTGCGTAATTTTTTTGACTCGTGTGTAATATGTTTCTTACAACTCTCGGTATATCCTACTATTACGACTGTTCTTAGTCGGTTGGTAATTTTTTCAATTACAAAATTTGCTTAAAGTGGCTGAAAGTGATGTCTCTACTCTATTTTTCTGTCTCTATTTTTAATTTAAAGCAACAATTATTTTATTTGATTTTTCGCAGCGTCGTGCGTAATTTTTTTGACTCGTGTGTAATATGTTTCTTACAACTCTCGGTATATCCTACTATTACGACTGTTCTTAGTCGGTTGGTAATTTTTTCAATTACAAAATTTGCTTAAAGTGGCTGAAAGTGATGTCTCTACTCTATTTTTCTGTCTCTATTTTTAATTTAAAGCAACAATTATTTTATTTGATTTTTCGCAGCGTCGTGCGTAATTTTTTTGACTCGTGTGTAATATGTTTCTTACAACTCTCGGTATATCCTACTATTACGACTGTTCTTAGTCGGTTGGTAATTTTTTCAATTACAAAATTTGCTTAAAGTGGCTGAAAGTGATGTCTCTACTCTATTTTTCTGTCTCGATTTTTCATTTAAAGCAACAATTATTTTATTTGATTTTTCGCAGCGTTGTGCGTAATTTTTTTGACTCGTGTGTAATATGTTTCTTACAACTCTCGGTATATCCTACTATTAGGACTGTTCTTAGTCGGTTGGTAATTTTTTCAATTACAAAATTTGCTTAAAGTGGCTGAAAGTGATGTCTCTATTCTATTTTTCTGTCTCTATTTTTCATTTAATGCAACAATAATTTTATTTGATGTTTCGCAGCGTCGTGCGTAATTTTTTTGACTCGTGTGTAATATGTTTCTTACAACTCTCGGTATATCCTACTATTACGACTGTTCTTAGTCGGTTGGTAATTTTTTCAATTACAAAATTTGCTTTAAGTGACTGAAAGTGATGTCTCTACTCTATTTTTCTGTCTCTATTTTTAATTTAAAGCAACAATTATTTTATTTGATTTTTCGCAGCGTCGTGCGTAATTTTTTTGACTCGTGTGTAATATGTTTCTTACAACTCTCGGTATATCCTACTATTACGACTGTTCTTAGTCGGTTGGTAATTTTTTCAATTACAAAATTTGCTTAAAGTGGCTGAAAGTGATGTCTCTATTCTATTTTTCTGTCTCTATTTTTCATTTAATGCAACAATAATTTTATTTGATGTTTCGCAGCGTCGTGCGTAATTTTTTTGACTCGTGTGTAATATGTTTCTTACAACTCTCGGTATATCCTACTATTACGACTGTTCTTAGTCGGTTGGTAATTTTTTCAATTACAAAATTTGCTTTAAGTGACTGAAAGTGATGTCTCTACTCTATTTTTCTGTCTCTATTTTTAATTTAAAGCAACAATTATTTTATTTGATTTTTCGCAGCGTCGTGCGTAATTTTTTTGACTCGTGTGTAATATGTTTCTTACAACTCTCGGTATATCCTACTATTACGACTGTTCTTAGTCGGTTGGTAATTTTTTCAATTACAAAATTTGCTTTAAGTGACTGAAAGTGATGTCTCTACTCTATTTTTCTGTCTCTATTTTTAATTTAAAGCAACAATTATTTTATTTGATTTTTCGCAGCGTCGTGCGTAATTTTTTTGACTCGTGTGTAATATGTTTCTTACAACTCTCGGTATATCCTACTATTACGACTGTTCTTAGTCGGTTGGTAATTTTTTCAATTACAAAATTTGCTTAAAGTGGCTGAAAGTGATGTCTCTACTCTATTTTTCTGTCTCGATTTTTCATTTAAAGCAACAATTATTTTATTTGATGTTTTGCAGCGTCGTGCGTAACTTTCTTTGACTCGTGTGTAATATGTTTCTTACAACTCTCGGTATATTCTACTATTACGACTATTCTTAGTCGGTTGGTAATTTTTTCAATTACAAAATTTGCTTAAAGTGACTGAAAGTGGTGTCTCTACTCTATACATTTCAAATTTCATAAATGGGGTTGAACATCAGAACTTTCAGATTCCAGAAATCAACTCCCACCTGTTAGCCTCAACATAAATGTCAGAAAGTGGATATAGGATTCTCGCAGTCTTTTAAAAATCCATACGAGAGAAACCTCGCGAGAGTTCAGGTTTTTCCGATAAAAAAATTATTACTTCAAATAATGGAACATTTAAAAAAGCTGTTATCACCGAGATATGGTTATTTAGTGATGTTGTGACTCTATCGAGTTATAAATTCAACACATTAAAATTCATTTCGTTTGCCTTCAAAAAGTTTTATTTGGCGTTCAAAAATGATTTGTTAATTTGTAATACCGCAAACACAAGTGGCGCAGTTGTTTTGTTCGGTGTGTTTTTGAAATCTAACTGCGTTTACAATTTATTGTTTCAAAAGCGACCACAGACCGAGATTTGATGCGCATCGGGTACGTTTCCGGATACAAAGAGTTTTAAATTTGTGCTGCAACAGTTCCATAAATACCCGGCTACTTTCTCGAGCAACATCAAAGCATTTTTTATATAAATAACAACTCGTTATTGTGCGGTTAATTTTTTCGCGAGAAAAAGATGACATTAATCCACAATTAATTTAAACTGATTCAACTTCATGTTTTGTAGAAAACATGTCATAACAAATTACAAACTTGTTTACATCGGAAGAGAAAAACTGTTCAAGAAACATAATCATAATGTTAAAGCTTTTACGGTTTCAAGGAGACAGGCGATGCATTAAATTTTGAACCGTTTCCAACACACAAATTGTGGGTTTTGTAAAAATCGTTTCAAATGTCACTCATCGAAATTCTATTATTCAATTTTAATTAATAAATGCGTTTAGTAAATTAGTGAAATAACTGATTTTAAAATTAAAGTTTTTGCATTTTTGCACAAAGAAATGCCGCAGAAAAACGTTAAAAATGAGACCAAGTTCCGAAATTAGATCAGAGTTTGTCAAATTCTTTCGACGGTATTTTTAGTGGCGGGTACATTTCTTTCAGCGGTAGCTGTTATGAATTTAAATTAAGCGTTCTGAATAGAGTTAGTAGCCTCTTTTATACAATAGTTGGCAGCATTCCACGACACCTCCATTATTAACGTTTCTTTGGATTAATCAGCAAGAGTATAAAGAACGATAATGTAAAATCGGAAGAATGGCCACGTTAAATTAGATTAGACTTTTAACTGATTTCCCAAATAAAAAGGCATTGTTCAAAATACACTGAGACGACACTTTTTCTATAGAGAAAGTCGACAACAAGTTTTATTTTCGCTCCATAAAAACTTTATTTTTTGCATAACAATTTTAGTTTCTTTTAACGCTGAACGCTCGCGAAGTTTGATGTTGTTCAGAGCTTTTAATGTTATTAAAGGCTTGCGATAAATCTCCGACCTTATGCGCACACCTGTTTGAATACTCTGACCATAAAATATTTTGCGATACGTTACTTCTTCTGCACCTTTTTCAATTCCATTCCAGAAACGATTGTATGCATTTTAGAAAACATATTGTAATACATATTAGTAAGTTGTATATCAGAAACCGTTAATTGTAATTCAGAGAACATTGTGTTGTAATTTTTTTCTGCATTACATTTGTTTTCTGAACTAAAATTGATGTTTTCTGAATTATAACTGAGGTTTTTTGAACTACAATTATTGTTTTCTAAACTACAAATGTTTTCTGAACTACAATTAATGTTTTCTAAACTACATTTGTTTTCTGAACCACAATGGATGTTTTCTGAACTATAATTGATATTTTCTAAACTACAATTGGTTGTTTTCTAAGCTACAATTGATGTTTTCTGAAGTACAATTGATGTTTTCTGAACTATAGTTGATGTTTTTTAAACTACAATTAATGTTTTCTAAATTACGTATGTCTCTGAACTGCAATGGATGTTTTCTAAGCTACAATTGCGTTTTCTGAACTACAAATGTTTTTTGAAATACAATTGATGTTTTCTGAATTATAATTGATGTTTTTTGAACTACAATTGATGTTTTCTGAATTATAGTTGATGTTTTTTGAACTACAATTATTGTTGTCTAAACTACAAATGTTTTCTGAACTACAATTAATGTTTTCTAAACTACATATGTTTTCTGAACCGCAATGGATGTTTTCTGAACTATAATTGATATTTTCTAAACTACAATTGGTTGTTTTCTAAGCTACAATTGATGTTTTATGAACTATAGTTGATGTTTTTTAAACTACAATTAATGGTTTCTAAATTACATATGTTTTCTGAACTGCAATGGATGTTTTCTAAGCTACAATTGCGTTTTCTGAACTAAAAATGTTTTCTAAAATACAATTGAAGTTTTCTGAATTATAATTGATGTTTTTTGAACTACAATTATTGTTTTCTAAACTAAAAATGTTTTCTGAACTACAATTATTGTTTTCTAAACTACAAATGTTTTCTGAAATGCAATGGATGTTTTCTGAACTATAATTGATATTTTCTGAACTACAATTGGATGTTTTCTAAGCTACAATTGATGTTTTCTGAACTACAATTGATGTTTTCCAAATTAAACTTAATGTTTTCTGAATTACAATCCACATTATCTGATATACAATTTACTAATGTGACTTACAATATTGTTACTTTCTGAATTACAACTGGAAATGGTGTAGTTCAACAGGTGACTACATTTAAACGCGCTTTTATCGACTCGAGACGATTTTTCATTTCATTACATTTGAATCGAGCGTTATTAACACTTCCTCATGGATACGGTTAAAAATTCCGCCGAAAGAGCATATGATTATCAAGGAAATTTCAAGGTGCAACAGACAACGAAAATACTCACGTAATAGCAATTTTAAAGTGTATCGAGTGTTACACCGAGAACATGGCAAATGGCCACATTCATCATGCAAGACCCGGAAGTGCGCTGACGTCATCTTAGTGTCAGTGCTTATGTACGAGCATATATTAAGTTCCGCATCTTTTGTGTGCGTTTGTACCTTTTTTTTAATGTCGCCGACGACACATGTGGCTTTACCGTTTTTTACGAGCCCACTTTCTTCTCATTAAACGAGTGCGAGATGCTTTTATAATCAACTCGACGTTTTTCAGTGTAAACGAACTTGACGTAGAAACTTTAAGGCGGATATAAAATTGGGCAGTTACGGATTCTTGGAAATTATTAGGCGCAGGAAGCGTTTATGTGTTTTTCCGTGTTACTCGAATAATTTTATTACCTGCATCGTTCTTATTCTTGTTTTTAATAAAATAAGCGAGCCGACAACGTCCGTTAACGTGGAAGTATTGTTTTATTTAATTTGGAACCGATCAAACGCGGCTTGATTCAAAAACTCCCCGTGTTCAGTAAACAATAACAAATGGTGTTAAAATAATGATGAATTACATGCAAACGCCGGCGTGAACTATTACTTTTCGGAACATTTCAAAGCGCACACAATTTATTTTCGATTGCACAAACGCGCTCGGCGGTGTAAATGATTAACAAACCATAACCGTGCGCGTAATCGGATTCGAAAAAATAATTCGCCACCAGGTTTCAAAACAGATTGATATTTTGTCGATACATTACAATTGGAGCATATAATAAACCATTATTTCCACCGATTTACGCAACGATTTTTTAAAATTCCAGATAACGCAAAATTAATAAAGTTCATGAATTACATAACTACTCAATTGATTCATTCTCTTTACTTTCTTCAAATCTATGTAAAATTAATCCTCATATTAGTTTATTTTTACTCCGCCATTGTTTTTGGATACCTAATTTCGCTCATAATCTTAGATGTTGTCCTTTTTGGAAATTTAAAAATGAGTGTCTTGAATTGGATAATGTTGTTATTTCTTCTTTGGAAAAAATTTTGAATATTAAATTTACAATAAGATCTTGGACTCGAAGCCAAATTACCAATCCGTTTTGGTGGATTAGGTATAAGGTCTATAATTGATATTTCCTCGCCTGCCTTTTTGTCTTCTATATTTTCTAATTCTGAACTTATTATGTTCATTCTACCTTCCAGTTTTTCTAATTTTGAAATTACATCCTTTAACGAGACTGTTGATTATTGGAAGGAAATTTCTAATTCGTCTTTACTTCCAAAAGAGCTTTCTATTCAAAGAAATTGCGACTTACCTATCTGTGAGAAAATATTTCAAAATTTATTATCTTCCTCAAATATCACACAAAAAGCTATCTTATTAGCTGGTTCTGAACTTGAATCTGGAGCTTGGCTTGAAGCTCTCTTCCATTTTGTAAATTAGGTACTCTTTTAGAAAAAAACTTTTTACAAATTGCAATTTCACTTAGATTGGGTATCAATTTCTGTCATCCTCATATCTGCTCGTGCGGTTCTTCTGTAGACTCGTTGGGTCATCATGGTTTATCGTGCATTAAAAGTGCTGGTAGACTCTCTCGTCACAGCTGTATTAATGACATTACTAAACGTGCTTTCTCTTCTGCCAACATCCCTTGTATCATTGAACCTAGTATTCTGAGGGACGATGGCAAACGTCCAGATGGTATTACAATTATTCCATGGAAAGTAGGTAAATCTTTAGTTTGGGATTTTACTTGTACGGATACACTTGCCCCTTCACATTTGACTGATTCTTCATTTTCTGCAAGATCTGCTGCACACTTGCCAGAAAATCTTAAGGAAAAAAAAAATAAGTAAGTCAATTTCTGATGATTATTTTTTCGTCGCCTTCGCTGTGGAAACTTTGGATCCTTGGAGTGCTGATGCCCTTTCTCTCCTTAAAGATTTGGGTAGGCGTATTGTGCAAACAACGGGAATTCCTCAAGCCAAAACATATTTGAAGCAACGAATAAGTTTGGCTATACAGAGAGGCAACGTTGTTAGTGTTCTTGGTACAGCCCCGCTTTCTTCTTCTCTTAATGAGTTATTTTATTTATTCTAGTTATTACTTATATTATGTTATTTTACTTTGATGTTATACAGGGTGATGAAGAAAGGTGCCCATGATTGATATTGGGACAATGCTTTCTGTTGAAGCATTATGGAAATCGCAACAAAAGTGGTCCAAATAGATTCTGTTTAAAATTAAAACAGTTTGTCTAAGAGCACAACGTGGCAATACTGCACATACAGTGAAGTCCGGATTAAGTGAACTTGAAAAATGCATCAAAATTGGTTCACTTTATCCGAGGTTCATTATAAACGAAATACAAAATGCTTTATGTTTATTATGGGAAGATTTTATGGTATTTCAAATAGTGTTCACTATAACCGGAAGTTCACTAAAACCGGGTTCATTATATCCGGACTCTACTGTATTTCTTTTTCTAAAGAATTACTTTGAGGTAGGCCTACTTCTTGTACCTAAGCAACCAACACTGACAGATACTGTCACTTGCGTAAGACAAGCAACTGTCACGTTGACATAACTTTTTTTATTTCAAAAGAATTTAATGTAAGTAAACAAGAATACACAACAAACAGGTAATTGAAGGGCTGTATGCAAAAAGTCCCTAAGTGACCTAGAGATTTTCTACTATTTGCGCTATTTCTGATAAGAATGGATGAACTTTTGGTCGCACTTACTGATTCCCGCTTAAAAGGCCCCTAACCATGTTATTTAGTAAAAACAGATCAGTTAAAAACGAAATAATGTAATTTCCAGATCAAATTGAAACAAAATCTCAAATATCTCAGAATAGAAAAAAGTGACTTAAAGTGACTGTCGCGCTAATCCTTGTATGCTTCGTTCTGATCCAGTTTCAATCGCTTCCACAACTGCTTCCTCCAACGGTGGTGTACGAACTTCACGAGGTCGTCTACCGTTTACAGAAATCGGCACTATTTGGCCATTTTCTCTTAATTTTTGCTCCACTTTTCTAATTACGTTAGCATCTGGATGACGTCGATGTGGATACACTCTAGCATATTCTCTAGCAGCTTCCGATGCGTTATTATCTGTCTCACCCAAGCGGAGCAACATGTCTAGATATTCACTTAAATTGTATTCCATTTTAAGACTTTTTAGGACATTTGACTTGTATCATTCAAATTTGACAAGAGAACTGACATTGAAAAGTGAATTATTGTTGCCAACGATTCCTAGGAGATTTGCGATGTTGCGACATTGATAAATTTTCCTTGGAGCCAAGAAACCGTACTTTTGACATCGGTAATAAAGTTGGTTTCAATAGATTTTTTACACTTTTTTTTAAAAAGCACCATCAACTGCATCAAATTTAGACCCTAACAATGAAATTATTACAAAATTATTAATGGTATAGATTTTTATTGTCTGAATAGGAAAGCTTATATCTTGGTGAAGAGACAACAAATTTTATTTTGGCTTTCAAATTGGTGTTTCGTTAGAAATCGTCTATAACATGTCGCTACTCACGGCCACCTTTATTTCATCACCCTGTATACATGTTACATTTTATTATATAAATTAAAGATTATATTAATATTCATAAATGTGTAATAAATTAACTAATAAATATACATAGACTACTCAATCGTACATTGCCACAAAAGTCACATTTGATCGTTGTCGTTTCGTAAGCTCTACAAAGTCCGCGCTTTTCAGGGTCGAGTCGTCGGCGAGTTGTTAATGATATCGCGCGATCATTGTCCAATAATTTATTTGGGTTAATGACTGTATCGTTAATAAATCAATTACGTTACTTTCGTATTGTTGCGCCCGGTATTTCCCGTTAATTAAACTTATTCTTCGAAATCTATTGATATCGATGAATTGTATCATTAAAGTTAAAGATTAAATTAAATTGATATAAAACATTGACGTGTACCCGCTCGGCTTGGTTGGATCTCCGTTATTTTGCGAGTGACGCGTTTGACCCCGGACTGGCGTTCAGGTCGGCGACTTCACCACTCGCTGCTACCGTATTGCACGACTTGAACGCATCCGATTTATTACCTTAAGTTGCATATGTGCGTCGCTAATTTTATTATAAATCGGCGATGTATCTGAAACCGCTTTTGTGCATCGTAATCGGCCGTTCATTAAACCGCGCGCGCGTGGTATTGATAGGTAATGGATTAATAATGATGCAAGGTACAAATAATTAACTTCTAATTGATTACGAGGAAACAAGAGAGACGAGAAGTGGGGCAACGTTAGCGCGGCTGTAGTCCCTGACCTATTAAAATTGTCGCGATGGCTGACAATGAACAACCACCCGAGCCTCAAATAATTCAATGGGACACAATCGTATTTACATATATTGAATTCTGGCTTCATTCGATCGGTTTTAAAAAAGCACGAATTGAAATGTCTGGTTTCATCACAAACTCTTGCCAACCAATCACATCAGATTTTGCAATTGATGTTTTCTCAATTGCAATTGCCGTTTTCTGAAACATAATTGATGCCTTCTGAAAAACAATTCTGAAATACATTTAATGTTTTTTTAATTATAATTGACGTTTTATAACATACAATTGACTAATCTGAATGAAAAAAGACACCTGAAATACAATCGATGCTATCTGAAATACATTGGATGCCTTCTAAATTATATTTGATGTTTTTTGAATTATAGTTGACTCTGCTGATTGTAAATTACAATTGATTGTTCTGAAATTTTCTGTAATACAGCTGAAAGGGGTCTAAAGTGCAATTGATGCTCTCGGAATTATAATTAATGATTTCTGAAATGCAACTGATGCTTCTTGAATTACCACTGCCGTTTTCTGAAACATTATTGAAGCCTTCTGAAATATAATTACGTTTTCTGAGATACAGTTGATGCCTTCTGAAATATAATTGATGCTTTTTGAAATAAAATTAATGCTTTCTGAAATACAATTAACGTTTTTTGAATTATAATTGACGTTTTCTAACATACAATTGACTAATCTGAATGAAAAAAGGCACCTGAAATACAATCGATGCTATCTGAAACACATTGGATGCCTTCTAAATTACATTTGATGTTTTTTGAATTCCAGTTGACTTTGCTGATTGTAAATTACAATTGACTGTTATGAGCTTTCTGAAATACAGTTGAAAGGGGTCTAAAGTGCAATTGATGCTCTCGGAATTACAATTAATGATTTCTGAAATGCAACTGATGCTTCTTGAATTACAACTGCCGTTTTCTGAAACATTATTGAAGCCTCCTGAAATATAATTGATGCTTTTTGAAATAAAATTAATGCTTTCTGAAATACAATTAACGTTTTTTGAATTATAATTGACGTTTTCTAACATACAATTGACTAATCTGAATGAAAAAAGACACCTAAAATACAATCGATGCTATCGGATGCCTTCTAAATTATATTTGATGTTTTTTGAATTATAGTTGACTCTGCTGATTGCAAATTACAATTGACTGTTCTGAAATTTTCTGAAATACAGTTGAAAGGGGTCTAAAGTGCAATTGATGTTCTCGGAATTACAATTAATGATTTCTGAAATACAACTGATGCTTCCTGAAACATAATTGAAGCCTTTTGAAACACAATCACGTTTTCTGAGACACAGTTGATGCTTTCTGAAATATAATTGATGCTTTTAGAAATAAATTTAATGCTTTTTGAAATAAAATTAATGCTTTCTGAATTACAATTGACGTTTTATGAAATACAATTGACTTAATATGAATGGCAGCTGGCACCTGAAATGCAATTGATACTTTTTCTGAATTATATTGATGCTTTTTGAATGACAATTGACGTTTTCTGAAATACAATAGATGCTATTTGAAATACAATTGATGTTTTCTGAATTTCAATTGTGAATTTCACTTGACTATTCTAAATTGCAATTGAAGCTATCTAAAATACAGTTTTCTGAAATACAATTGTTGATCTCAGAATTATAACTGATACTTTCTGAGTTACAATTACATATTTATTAAAATGTTCACTTAATTAAGGCGAATTTTAAAGGGTCAGTGATGAAATGAAATGATTTGAAGATTGCAAGTTTAACGGTCATCCTTTGTAAGACTCATCTACCTGTGCGGCAATTGTTAAACTCCCGAAACGTTTGAATGTAGCTACAAGCAGATGCACGTAATATACGAGCTGTTTACGTAGAAGATAATTTAGTGTTGGTGATAACTAGCAAACTGCGAAACTTTGTTCTTAGTTGCTTCGTAAATCATAACTGATAAACATTAAGCAATTCTGCTGAAGTAAATACACTAAGTGTTTATTATCGTCGCTTTTCTATTTGCACCCTCGGAAGTTTGCTGATTATTTTCCTGTTTATTTCGACGAAAACGAGAAATTCGTATGAATTAATTCAGATCCGACTGCTTCTAAAAACCGCCTCTTTTCAACATTTAACCTTTTCGTGGTTATTGTTAGGACTTGTTTTTAAAAAATCGACGGTTTTTCTAACTCTGTATTTTCCTCGTAATTACGTTGGGTGCTGACAGTGTTTAATAGTCTGTAATAACAGTTGATTGCGACAAATAACTTACACACGTAAGTATAGTCTAGTCAACGGACATAATCGAACCATTTTTAGTAAAGTTTTTTTCAATCAAATTAGTTCGACATTGATTCTTAATAGGTTTTTTATCTTCATCCTAGTTATTTAGTTATAAATATTTCAAACGATTTTTATGTTGAAATAAACTCAATTAGGAGTAAGTGCAAAATTACTGTTGAGATAAGTATATCCCCCAAAATGTTTATGAGTTTCCACCATATATCAACCGTGATAAATTCATGTCATTGTCGTGTAGTCAATGACATTAAAGTGAATTTAGCGTCATCCCCTACTTCATATGTATGCCCGAGCTAAACAATGGCATTAAATCGGAAGTTGACTGTTAAAAATCGAAAACCGAGACGAACCAATTCGTTACATCTGCTCTGCAAGCACTTACAAGTCAAGAATTGTGTGTACAATTTAACCTTTAACCGGTCGCGCCGGTGAATTTAGTTCACCAAGTTTCGTATTTTTTTAATAACGTCGTAAAGATTTAATTCAGCGTCATCAAATTCTTAGTACCTTTCAACAAACATATCAGTAACTTATCAATTCAATCTAAACCTCCTACTGTACTGTTTTATGAGTGCATTGACGAGTTTATTTGACAATGTTCATCTTTTGTGAACTTAGTTCTAAAAATATAATATCCTTTTTGATTGTGTTTATTATTTATTGCATCAGAATACGTGTATTTAAGTTGCAATATATAATAATTTGTGGAACCCGTTGGTTTTTGTTTACTTTCAAGTCAAGTTTGACAAGAAAGGAAGAGATTTTGTAAGTTTCTGAGGAAGTTGGGGACGAGGAAATAATTTTTTCAGAAGATAAAAGTGGTTCTGAGCAAGAAATTAGTGATTCTGAATTCTATGATTATGATCAAGGTAGAGAATTCATTTTGGGCAAAGATATGGAAAGAAAATTCCTAAAATACCTGGCATTCCAGTTCATGGATCCCAACTATACTGAACGAACAGCAATGTCTTCTCTTCCCAGAGATATAAAAGTGTATCTTGGGAAATTCAAAAACCCATCGGGTACTGAAACTGAAGGAGAGTCTGCATCAAAGAGGAGGAGATGCTACTGTTGAGAGGTCAAAAAACCAGGTAACAACAAGAAAATGTGGATACTGTCAAAAACATATTTCCAAAGACCACTCAAGTGAAACAATTATTTGCATTAGCTGCGACCAGGGCGTAGTTAATTCGGAATAGGTTTATATAGAATTAAGTATTATTAAATATTAGTGCATAATAAAATCCTTTTTTCTTTGTTGTATTTTTGTTTATGGACACATAAGAAATAAAAATATATACAAACAAAAGCTTTCATTTATTAAAAACAACAAATAATTTAGTTTTAGAGGATGGTGAACTAAGTTCACTGCGCGACCGGTAGTGTAACTTTTTGAGGCGCGACCGGTTAAAGGTTAAAGAGTCGCCGAGATTGTTTCAATGCGCGAAATTTAAATTCTCAGTTTATCGGAACGTTTACGAGGAAGTAGGGCGCAGAGAAACACGTCGTTCTGATTAAACTGTTATGAAATATTCATAAATCTGTTACATGTCTCCACGAAACTGATGCACGTTACGCTCTCGTTCCCGTCAAATTAAAACTCTTCAGGCCTCGCGCTCGTCCTGTACCAACGTTCTCGTCTGACCCGGATACCTTCGAAAAAAAAGCTTTGTTTCTCGTTCCCCTTTTTATGATTTTTTCGGTGCCATTTCCAATCGCGAAAGCACACTCTTCTTGTCGGCCTTCCGACCTACAAAAGCTTGCTCTATTTATATTAAATAACAATAAAACGAATCGGCTGAATGGGCGGTGTATAAGTTATGTTCAAGTGAAGTACCGTAACCTCCTGTGGCTCGTACATAATCGCAACTCACCGATTTGAATACAGAAAAATGAACTGGCGTGGTCGGTTCCCAAGATTAAAAGTCTGGGCCCACGCAACATTATACCGAAATTTAAATTATGGGTTCGGAGTGTGTCGATGAAATCCCCGAGAAAATTTTTACCTGTCGTTTCGAGCTAGTTTGTGTTATCTGGTGCAATCCTGATAAGTATTATCTAGGATGTCACAGTTCAGATAAGGCTAACTATTATTTTATCCACTTTAATTCAGATTGCATATCAGAAAGCTTTAATTATTATTCAAAATAGTGTTTCAGTATATTATATTTCAGAAGACTTCAATATTTAATTCAGAAAGCATTGTACAGGGTGAGTTAAGTTTTACCGCCCGTGGAAAAATAGACCTTTAAAATAATTTGTCAATTTTATGTTATTAAGGTACATAGAAACCAAGAAAAAATCTTTTTTTTTAATCAGGTAAAATTTTGGCTTTCTTTCAATTACTAATTGCTCAATTTATTAGTTTTTTTTATGTACGAACAGTAAAATATTTTCACACAATTTAGTGTAATTGAAATAACTTTACTAATTTGCGTTCATTGAATAAAGCCATTTCCGTATTAGAGGGTATTTTTTTAAATGATTTACGACATAAACTGACCAATTCACCTAACAATGGTATTGGTTTTAGGTACTTGACTGATTATTTATGACAGTCATAAAGTTAAGTAAAAAGTACAACGTTACATTTTACAGGACCGGAATAAGGGTCTTCGCTATTTCTTTAAAAGTTCACAACATCGTAACTAACAGCTACACGGTAATTATAATCATAATAAAAAATAATTTTTGCAATATTAGATTTTAAGTGAATAAAGAAACATTCACATTCGCAACAAATCTTCCAACATTTAAAGATCGTTGGTAAAAAGTGAAAATTAAAACTTTGTTTTGTGGAATAGTGAACATTTGTGTTTAGTTCAGGTATAATCATGCCATTTCAATACTCAGTCGAGGAGAAGCTTGAAATGCTTTTAATTTATGGGTAATGGGACATCACTTTGAGCATATTTTATAAAATAAACTTAATATTTACCTATTAAAAACTTATTTTATTTTTCTCACAAAGTCCAGAATACGGGTCTAGCAACAACTAAAACGCCGTTCCCTTCAGTTTTATGTGTCGATCATCAGGTATTGTTACGTGGTAGACCATATTATCCATTGTTGGAAAGTCATAAATAAAAGTATTTTTCGTGCTTTATGTTAAATTTGATTTAACTCGAAAGGTAATAATTTTTTAACGAATCAAATTGCAATTAACAATGCTACGAATAATTTGACAAATTTTGGAATAAAAAACCAAACATGGAAATTTTACCCGAAACTGTTTGTTTTACATTTTTGGCTTGAAATAAAAATGATTTGGAAAACTTGTAGCACTAATCGAAAGTGTAAACTTCAACTGATATAACATGTAAATTGCATACTTTCCCCTCAATCTTTATTATGGCTGGGGCGGTAAAACTTAACTCACCCTGTATTTCAGGAGACGTTAATTGTAATGCAGGAAGCATCAATATTATAAATAATAATAAATAAATAAATACAAGTGACAAATCTGAACTACAATGACTTTCTCTGAAATACAGTTAATGTTTTCTGAACTACAATTTACGTTTTCTGAAATACAGTTGACAAATCTCAATTAGAATGACGTTTTGCGAAATACAATTAATGTTTTCTGAATTACAATTGATGTTTTCTGAATCACAATTGATGATTTCTGAATTAGTTTGAATCACTTCTCCTAAGAAACTCAATATGGCTCATCTGAAACAGAAAATGAAATTGACAGATTAAATCAGTGAAAACCTGGTGCGTTATTATTGCCTAATGCCGACAAAATGTGCCCACATTAACACTCATAAATCGTTCAATTTATTTATTGTATCAGATTGTGCCACATCTTTAATTAATGGCTTTCGGTGCCACTGTACTGGTATAGAAGCGAATACAGTGGATGACAAGCTACAATTGTTTACACCCACATACGGGCGCAATGAGATTGTATTAACAGCAATTAACGTCAGATTGTTGCTTGCATTATTTAAGTTCCCTTTCTTGTTTCAGGATATTATCAGCCGGCGGGACCGTTGATTAGTGCCTCACATGGACATTCCCAGTCCGCATTGGGGAAGTCTGCTCCCCTTTCGGAAGCGTCGTCGTCGTCGCCCACGCCTCCACCAACACACCAAGCACAACCACATACCTCGACTAGTGATACTCCAGACAGCGACGTGAGTACTGGGCTTTATTATGTTGTTCAAATTAGATTCTTAATTGAGTTGAGAATTTTATTAACAGAGGTATTCGCTTGCAGGTCATAATAACATCAGTGACGAATGCGAAAGATGCAGTGCCTCCGCAACAAACCCCACAAACTTACCGTTACGCGCAATACCCCGCACCGCATCCCGGCTACCCTTACGGTTATCCCCCGCAGTATTATCCGATTCCACCTCCGGCGCCGCCGACGTATTCTCATCATGATTTGTGTTATCCGCCGAGTCCTTATTTACATCCAAAAGCCTATCCGCCTACGTACAGGAGGTACTTGCCTGCTCCGGCGGGTACACAGTATTATCAGGCCAACCCTCCTGACTTGTATGGTGCGCCCCCGCCACCGAACCAGCAAAATCAACAGGTACGTAATTCCAACATTGAGATGAAGCGGAATTTCTAATGAATTTACTTAGGTGGTGTCTGCTACTCCAACCGGCAGCGGCAACGCTTTTCCGACCGCTTCTAATGTGCCACCTACGTTAGTGGAATCCTATCCACCACCGCCGACGCTGGTGGAAACGTATCCGTCACATTATTTTCCCGGCTATGGGCCGCCACCCCCAGCGTGCTACACTCATTCGCCACCCACTAGAACAATACCTTATATAAGTAAGTTCCAACTCCTAGTTGGTCTTTTTCTAACCAGTCAATTGCAGACGCCACATATCAACCATGTCCGTGTCCAATGCAGTCGTGTCCAAAAAACGTACATACTGGGCCTCTTACTGGAGATAGTAAGAGGTCTCATATATCTTCCATTGCCAAAGAATCGGTTCCGCTGCCACCAGTTGCGCTAGCTTTACCATTGGAACCAGTCAGTGCGACCGGACCGCCGAGTCCAGCTCGAGGATCCGCGGGGATGCCGCCACCCCCTTCCCCCGCAGGAGCAACGTACCAACCAGCCCCTCCCACGAAGCAAGAACTATCGGAGCCAATCGAATGCAAACCAGAGGAAAAACGGCGAAAAGCGCGCGTTGGTAAAAACATGGTACGCAACAACATCGCAGCAAATTTTCCAGAAAACACCATGCTCTTAATGTGTCACGCCCCAACCCAAAACGGATGTTTCGCAAAAGTCAAGAGAGAAGTCGAAAGTCCAGAACAAGCAGAACCAAACAAAAAAGACAGCCTCTGTGATCTCTCGCTTAAATCGACTATCATCACGGAACAAAACGAGATTAAAATGATAGCCATGTCAACGGTGGAAGGGTCGATTTGCATCCAGAACGATCCCCAAATCAAGTGTTTGAAAGCAGAAGTGACGATGGAAGAATCTCCTAAAAAAATAGAAATTTTGGAACCGTGTCAAAAAACTGTCGCGGAAAACGTCAAAGTCAAAAACATGAAAAGAAAATTATCGGTGACTAAAGATCTCGAGAAGGTGGACTGTGATGATTCCGCCAAGAAGCCGAAAACCGATAAGGCCCTAAATGCGAACGGAAGCTACAAAGATTTAATTAAAAGAAGTAGCACTTGCATCAAGATCAATAATGGGAGACGCAAGTTGATCGAAAGGGAACGATGTCCGAAATATCTGCTTTTCAAAACGCCGAAAATCAAGCTGAAGAGGAACACGACAAAGCGAAAATTGAGTCCATCCAAAGAGGAGACTGTGAACAAGCGCCTGAAAACCTCGAAACCATTAGCGGCGAGTAATTTACATAACTCCAAACAAAACGTTAAAGAAAGCAAGAATAAAGTACCTTTAAATTCGACGTTAAGTGAAAATAAGGAGCCTTCTTCCAAACCGACTAAACAAACAAATTCTAAAAATAACAATAAAAAATTGGCGCCTGCCATTTTAGACAGATTAATCGCCAACAACAACGTCGAAAGAACTATTGAGAGTGTGGTGCAAGGTTACTGTGAGGTGTTGCGGACAAATAAAAGGTCGGAAGTGAATCCGTTCAAAGAGAAATTAAAAATCCTCAAAGCCGAAGCCAAACTGGAATCGGTGACTAAAAGTACAAATTGCAAAAGTAAACAAGTTAAATGTAAAGTGGTGCCCGTGAAAACCGTCGCGACGGCGAAGAGAAAAACGAAGAGTAAAAGCACAGAAGCTGTCGTGCCGGCCGTTGTTGCGAGGATCCCCCGAAAATCGCTCCAGTTTCCCCGGTGGTCCAACGGATGGTCGTGGGAAGGAGACTCCTTCCAAGCCAAGATCTTTCTGAACGTAAGTTCCAAAATAAGGAATTTGATTAGCATGACATGATTACACCTTTTTCAATTGTATTTCAGAAACGATCAGAAAGTATCAATGTAGTTCAGATTAGGAAATTGTATTTCAAAAATTATAAAGTGTAATTCAGAAGGTATCAATTGTATTTCAGAAAACGTCAATTTGTAATCTTCTTGACATCTTCTGAAATATAATTGAAGTTTTTTGTATTACAATTATTGACATCTTCTGAAACACAATTGATGTTTTCTGAATTACAATGGAATGAATGTTTACTGTATTACAATTGACATATTCTGAAATACAATTTATGTTTTCTGAACTACAATTGAGTTCTTCTGAAATACAATTCATATTTTCTGAAATGCTATTGATTTTTCTGATTTTAATTCACATCTTTTGAAGTACAATTGATATTTTCTGAAATACAATTTCTGAACTACAATCGATTTCTTCTGAAATACAATTTATGTTTTCTGAACTACAATTGAGCTCTTCTGAAATACAGTTCATATTTTCTGAAAAACAATTGATTTTTCTAATTTAATTGACATCTTCTGAACTGCAATTGATATTTTCTGAAATACAATTTATGAACTACAATCGACTTCTTTTGAAATACAATTTATGCTTTCTTAATTACAATTGATCTATTCCGCAATACCATTGATGTTTTCTGAATTACAATGGAATGCATGTTTACTGTATTACAATTGACATATTCTGAAATACAATTCATATTTTCTGAAATGCAATTGATTTTTCTGAATTTAATTGACATCTTCTGAAGTACAATTGATATTTTCTGAAATGCAATTTCTGAACTACAATCAATTTCTTCTGAAATACAATTTATGTTTTCTGAACTACAATTGAACTCTTCTGAAATACAATTCATATTTTCTGAAATACAATTGATTTTTCTGAATTTAATTGACATCTTCTGAACTGCAATTGATATTTTGTGAAATACATTTTTTGAACTACAATCGACTTCTTTTGAAATACAATTTATGTTTTCTTAATTACAATTAACCTATTCCGCAATACAATTGATGTTTTCTAAACTACAATTGAGTTTTTCTGAATTTAATTGACATCTTCTGAAGTACAATTGATATTTTCTGAAATACAATTTCTGAACTACAATCGATTTCTTCTGAAAGACAATTTCTGAACTACAATCGACTTCTTCTGAAATACAATTTATGTTTTCTTAATTACAATTGACCTGTTCCGCAATACAATTGAGGACCTTGATGCAAAAAGGAGATAAGTCACAATATGAAAATTGGATTTATCGCCTTGTTGCATCAAAGACGCGTTATGGGATGAGTCAAAAGTAGTTTTAACTTCATTATGACATTATAACTTGTCCCATTCTTACATCAAACGACACCTTTATTTAGAATACATTCAAATGGCATACATAATTCGATATTGGGACAATAATGACTTATCCCCTTTTTGCACCAAGGTCCTCAAGATGTTTGTGTCTCGTTTATCATTCGAAGTGGTCGTTTTAATATTTCATTTAACTTTTATTGAACGTGTCGAAGGGCGACGCCTTTCCGTGACTAAATATTTATATTCCATGCATAATTACTGAAACATGTAAACACGGTCACTGTGTTTACCACTATCACGATAAAAAATTAAACGTCATCACGGTGCATTAGTGGTTTGTCAAGGATGGAAAAAATGAACAGCAGCGATAGAAATTCTTGAACTCGTTGATGTGTGTGTCATACACAGTAAATAGAGAACGTTAACGACACATTAAAGTGTTCTTGTCAGATAAGCTCTTACTCGTAATAATTTGGTACCTTTTTCTTTTATGGTTCTTGTTGATACACGTTATCGTTATTTTAAATGCCGGTAGAATTTTTTTTTCCGTAACCATAAATCGATTTGCGTTACATCTTGTTGTTTATTGTATATTAAGAGCTTTCAGACATAATTCAATATTCCTCCCTTGTTCTGTAACAGTTTACAATTTATGAGAAGTGATACAAGTTCGACCAAAATGTTTTATTCCCTAAAAAACAACGTATTTGTTTTTAAATTTATGTTGGTAGTAAAAGTGACGTCTGACCGTTTAAGGTTATATTAGTAAAGCTTAAATAGGTTGTAAGAATTAAGTAGCTTTACTCATTGCTGCCAACATAAATTTGAACAAAAAATTATTTCTTAGCTTTCTAGAAGATGAAACTTTTTTTTTTCTTTACTTTAGATATAAAAAAGTTGTTGGGTAGTGAGCTAAAATTTATTGGATAACTGAATTCGCCTATTTAAAAGTTTTGAAAAAAATTATTTCCCCTTTTCCTTTACAACGGCCTTGGTGGGATTTGAAGAAAGGCCGTTTTTAACAGCTGAAGATTTGAACGACAGTTGCCGTTCTACCATTGCTTAAGAATTTGTCCTCTGCAATTATCTTCTTAGCAGCAGCTATGTTTTCTGTGACAGCTGTAGGAGGACGGTCTGCCTTTTTTGTGGTGACATGTACTTCCGCTTTTTTCAAACCATTTTTTTTTTGTACTGGCAATAAATTGTGGCTAATCAAAAATGAGCTTTACCCTTTTTCTGCAATACTTTACATCCGGTTGTAGTCTAACGAGAACCGCACGTGAAAAGTTTTTCCTTACACATTGGAATTTTACATAACGCAAACTTTATTATCTGGCAGATGTTGAGATCAATGCATTCTGATTAAAATGTCCTGATTAGATAGTGCATCGCTTAAAACCAAGCAACAACTTATTTATTCAATTCATACGAAGAACAAATTTAAATTGAACTTAAATTAATATAATTATAATAAAATAGTTACGGTTAGTGGGCACCGAAATGCGATAAGAATGTTTTAATCAACGTTTTCACAACAAACTGCATTCACAACGGGAAGATAACATCATCAGATATGCAAATTATGTAAACGTATCTTCGTAAATTCAAACTTTGATTAAATACATTTTTATTTTCCTTCCGTTTTGGAAACGATTGCAATTTATTTATAACGTGAAATCGAAATTACTGCGACAGATGTTTGTACATTTCACGCTTTGATGGAAACAATAAGCGAGTAACTTTTCAAACGTTATTGTTCAAACCTGTTCAGTTACTCATTTCCAATCAGGTAATCAACAATATTGTTACCAACTAATAAATTTAATTAACTTAATAATAATTATTGTTAAGGAATCAATTATCTTTATAATAAAATTTTAATGAAATAGATTACTGCAATAATTAATAGTTTTTTTTTCTATTACCACTGAAACTGAAAATGATCAATATTGTACAAACAATGAACTAAGTTAGCGTTTTCTTACGCACGCCGTGTGTTATAAAATAAAATCACACAGTTAGGGACTTTTATCGATAATATCGTCGCGCTGTGAGGTCACAGACAGGAAAGAAATTTTTAACGCCAGTGAATATGGCCGGTCAAAGTGACCTTGTAAATATGTTGCATTATGCATGTATTAATAAAAATTGAGAAAATTATGTTACAAATTTGTCATCTGACAAAATTGGATTTGATAGATTAACATTTCATTTTTTTAAAATTTACTGTAATTAATATGGTCGAGGAAAAAGTACAGTACACAACTTTCGTTGTAAAACAATTACGTCCTCGTCAAATTACGCACTCCACGGGGTCGTGTGTAATTTTTTCTTACAACTCTCGATCTGTAATACTACTGCATTCAGGAAAAACTACAAAAATGTTGTTAATGTTTGAATTGGAAGTTTTGGTTGATTGAATTTGTTTTTGATTAATCCTACTTTATGCACCGGCAATAAAAGATTAATTTACGACCATAACTTTTCAATTTTCGATAATTTATTGTCTCTTATTGAAGCTGTTCCACTTTCTCCCATAATTACATTTTTTAAGTTAAAGGTCTTTTTGTAAAATTGTGATCAGATATAACATTTATTGTGGGAAATTCTTCGATTTGACCTTTTTTGGGCTAATTAGGCCGCGTCCAGTAGACTGTCGTTGTAATTTAATAAACGCGTTTTGTATTGGTCGTCATGCGTCATTATTTTTCCTGAGAGAACGACACACATGACAAACGATAAAGGTCACATTTTTACGCGTTTACGAGAAAGAACGCACTCACTAAATGCGACATGCCACTTTACACCTTTTTAACCTTCACCCAAGTTACAAATCAAATTGTCTTTTCAGAGTGACGAGGCAACGGTGGCCAGAAGATGTTACCCAGCGATGAGGCACATCGAAGGAGACATAATTGAACCAAAAGACTGCATATTGTTGAAGGCAGGCCCAAGAAAAAACGATCTTCCGTACGTAGCTAAAGTCGCAGCATTGTGGGAAAACCCCGAAGATGGTAAGCACCATCGCCATCGTCTCGAACATGTCTAATGTTTTCATTTCCAGGTGAAATGATGGTGTCTTTGCTTTGGTATTATCGTCCCGAACACACAGACCAAGGAAGACAATTCTGCGACGAGCCGGACGAAGTGTTCGCCTCGCGGCATAAAGACACCAACAGTGTGGCATGTATTGAAGACAAATGTTACGTTCTAACTTTTAATGAATACAGCCGGTATGTTGGAAATTCAGTGTTGATTGGGGTATCTAACCGTTTCTTGTAGGTATCGCAAAGTGTTGAGGCGATTGGAGGAAGGCTTGGAAGACACGGGTCCGTGCATACCGAATCCGGAACCTTATCCTAGAAGTCAGAGGCAACCTCCGGCGACGTTGCAAACCTCACCTGACTTAGTTTTTTTTTGCCGCAGGGTGTACGATTTCAGACAGAAACGGATGGTGAAAAATCCGACATAATTGGTAGCGTCAATTCAATTCAAAAGTTAAACTGTGTTTAGTTCGCGTGGCCAGTTTGCATTACAATCGACACCGGAAGTCTGTTACTAATTGTTATTGAGAATTACTACAACGTTGGATAAAATATTATACAAGATATTAATTAGAATTTAAAATCCGGCTCTGATTGTAAATGAAATCAAATAATGCAATTCAATGTTACAAGTCGTCTTTCAAGTGACAAAATATTTGATACGTATACATATTACTACATTAAATGGGAACACTTGTATTATATTAGTTATGAATAAAATTGTATAGAAATATAGATTATTATTATATATTTAACAAAGATTTAATTAGAGTTAGTCGTTGCTGGTGTAAATGGTTTGTGTGCTTTGATAGTTCATAGCGTCAGTGTTGTCTGACTTTTTCATTTATTTAGGCACCGGTTCGCAATCAAGTGACAGTAACGGATCATTCTGAAAAACGAACAGATTACAATTAAAACTTCCAAATGGGGGCTTTTTCCCCCTTGATCACGTTTCATTAAAAATTAGCTATTAAAAATGGACCATCTGTGATAACATAGGTTTGGTTCTTTGTCGAGTTGCTTTTCATCTGTTCATTTTTTTGAATGTCCAATTTTATTGAGACCAGTTTTATGTCTACAGTGAATCAAAACGTTACGGTCTTATTTTGTTCTCTGTTTGATATAGAAATTAAAGTGTTATTCGCATTATTTGAGTCTATTGTCTGTTAAATTGTAAATTATTGTTAGTTATTCATTTATGTAAATTAATGTTAGCTTTTAAGTGTGTTTCACTTCCTTTACGGATTTATTTCTGTATGATTCTCTATTATATTTATTTCATAGCTAATATATTAATTTTTGCTCGTCGAGCCCTAAAATAATTGCTTATAAATTTCAGCCAAAGTTACTGTATCATGTTATTTATTGTTTTTAAATACCTATTTCGATTAGTATTACTTTGTTTACTTTGTTAAGTAATTGGTAGTATTCACACTTCAGAAGGAAATAGTTTCCATGTAAAAATTAATCAATCATATGATTTTATAGTAATTTAATACAATTAATATATTTTTTAAGCAAAACGGCTCATTTTTCAATTCCTTTCCTCACTCGACTCAGTTTGAAAACTCTAAAACTGCGTTTTTATGACTGAATTTGTTATCATCTTTCTTGGTTAAAGGACCATTAAATATTCAGACTTGCATTCATGAACTAGTAAGGTCTTTTCATCTCAATATTCAAAACTTTTATATTACCTTTCTATTTTAAGATGTAACTAAAGAAGCACTTAACCTCTGCTTTTGCACTACAACCATAAAAAAACGTAAAAAAATAAAAACACCAAATTAACAATAAAGTAATTACTGTACTGGGTGTCCCAAGTTTTACCACTAGTAAAATAACCCTTATTTGATTAATAGTACTGGGACCCACATTACGAATTCATACGAATTCAAGATCATTAACTACATAATAATATTTGGAATCGTTTCCCCAAATTAAAAATAACAAATCATTTGGAGTTCATAAGTTTAGATAACAATGGTTGTGAAACTGATGACACAATTCAAGAAACAGACCATACATACCCTCTCAAACTTTACTATTAGTTGAGCAAGTTGTAAATTATAAATGGAATTTAGATGCTTTCCAGTCAAATCTACCCAATTAGCACAATAATATGATTTATTAGAAATATTCATATATGAATTATCTTTTCAGAAATATTTAAATACACATTTGATAAGCGTTCAACGCCATTTTTGCGTTGTGTACAAAATGACATACTTTGTAACAGTTATATTAATGTGACTCAGGTCTGAGTCAACAGCAACATTCAAGTTTTACCGTCGGTGGCAAAATAGCTCTTCAAAATAGTTTGTCAATTCTCATAAATTGGATAAGTAATTTTATATTATTAAAGAACATAGAAACAAGAAAATTTTTTTTTTTTTTAATCACATAAAATTTTGGCGTTATCTCAATTATTAGTTGTTCAATTTATTAGTTTTTTTGATGTATGAACAGTAAAATATTTTCACACAATTTAGTGTAATTGAAATAATTTTAATAATTTGCGTTTATTAAACAAAGCCATTTCCGTATTAGAAGGTATTTTTTAAATGGTTTACAACATAAGTAGACCAATTTACCGGACAATGGTATTGATGTACGGTACTTGACTTTTTATTTATGACGGTCACTAAACTTAATTTAAGAATGCAGGTCTAAGAACAACTGAAAAACTGCCTCGTCCAGTTCTTTTTTGAGAGGAACACGATGGTGCAATTAAAAATCGATTTGCTCCAAGATTGACAGAGATAGAATACTATAAATCGAGAAAATGGCCGTAGCTCCGTTAATACTGGAGCAACTCAATTGATTCTTGTTCCATCGTTTCCGGCAAAAAAAGTTATCCTAGTAAGGAAAAAAGAAAAAAGAAAAAAAAAGAGAGAAAAAAGCCAAACCAAGGAAACAACTTTTTTTTCTTTTTTGCTTAGACCGTGATATAAACATGAAAACTTGTGTATTTTTTTCGAATAACACGATGGTGCCATTAAAAATCGATTTGCTCCAAGATTGACAGAGATAGAGAAGTAAAAGTCAACAATGAAGAACTAAAAGTGAACGAAATGGCCGTAGCTCCGTTAATATTGAAGCAGTTCAACTGATTCTTGTTCCATCGTTTCTGGCAGGAAAGGTTATCCTAGTAACTGGGCTTTCACCTAGGCGAACCGACTCTTAAATGAATTTCTTGCTTTAGTTAAAAGAAATCCTTGCAAACGTTTTGTATTATACATGGATCTTTGACAATACTTCGTTTTTCATAACTCAGTTGCATGTCTCAGGACAGGAAACTGTTTTCTCCTATTAGTTCTAATATTGTTTTTTCAAAATTTATCTTTGTACGCTCGCTATGCAACCTCGTCGTAAGACATTTTTTAGGTATTTCAACCCTTTTCTTTTTGTGTAGAGCGTCATATAAACATGAAAACTTGTGTATTTTTTGCGAGGAACACGATGGTGCAATTAAAAATCGATTTGCTCAAAGATTGACAGAGATAGAAATCTTAAACCTAAACTAACATAACCAACCTATCTTAACCTGACCAAATTGGGTTTATCTTTTCGTGTTTCTCTTTCGGGGATATTTTTATAATTTTTACACTGTTGAGGTTATGTTGTGATTATTTACCTGTTCTAAATAAACAATTGCACTGTTAAAAAAGAAAAAAAAAATTGACCTGAGCACTTTATGAATATGTGCACTGCAATTTGCATGGTTTTACCTAGGATAACCGACTCTTCAGATTCAATCCTTGTTGTAATCATTTGAAAACAAGAAAATGGGAAATTTCATCGTCCAAGAATAGAAGTGATTATTTTTCTTTGAAAGAGATGTTTTATGTTTATTAGTATCAATGTGCTTTGTTATTGCACTTCGTCCACCAATCGCAATAGAAAATTCTCCTTTGCAGATTGTACATTTAACCATAGAATCATCATTTCCTTTGTTTTCTATAATAAATGGAAACTCCTTTTTTAAAGGTTAAAGGTTAAAGTTAAATGCCAAGTTTTTATATTTTTAAGAAGTACAAAGGAGTAAAAAGAATGCAAAGGAGTACTTTTGGAGTACTCGTTTTAAAAGGAGTACGGTTCACAAAAAATGAGTACAAAACTCCCTAAAGGAGTACGTCTGGTCACTTTACTTTATACAACCTTCGCATTTATTTAATTTTAATTCAAACAAACAATAAATAAAACATTTTACCGTTTTCTTTTTCGCAAAACGCATGTAGATCAACGAAAGTTCAATTCTTGTTTAAAAAGCGTTTGGTTCTATTTAAGCACATTCACTCTTGATTGGGGAAAGGCCTAATTGAATATACGTATCGATTCCAGGATCTGCCATTTGTCAAGCAGAACGCTTCTCTGTGACACAAGCGATTTAATGGGGCGAGCGAATTTACGCTTGTGCGTGAGTAATTTTAATTAGATCCAACGTTTTTTTTTTTTTTTGTAATTGCCGCGTAATTTCATTAGTCTGTGGCATGCGCATCTTAGTTGCGAACAGATGATAGTCAATCGTTTGTTTCTGCGCGGGCTGCATAGATGTCGCGCGGAACCTGCGTACAACTACCGAGTCAGCTATGCCCGTGACTTCGTCGAATCTCGTCTGCGGTTGGTATAAGGTGATTGGCTACGACGGCGGCCGAACGGGTCAATGTCTGAAGCATCTGAAAATTAATGGTGAGGTGAAGCCCGTCGCCAATAAAAATGGTTTAAAGACTAATTTATGACCAGCTACGAACAATAGATGTGTGTTTTATCGACTGCGGCGTTGTGTGCGTGTTTATCGGAACATTTATGTGGTTAAATGTCCGCGTAAAGTGCGCAAAAAACTGAAAAAGGGGACAGTGAGCCATCGGTCGGAAGTTCGTGAGAAGAAGGGTGTCAGCGAGAAATGTGATAGATCTATGAAGTTCAGTGCCGCAACAATACATCTACGCATACGATAGACATGAGTGGACGCCCCAGGACGACATCCTTTGCGGAGGGTAACAAGCAGCCACTCAATCCGCCACTAGGAGGCATGAAAATTAGCAGTAAGTTCGCACTTCTGTCCGTTGTTCGGCGAATGACGTCGCGCAGCGCTACTCCCAGCATAGCCTCTTGGTTGGCCATGTCCAACATGGCTGCATCCAGCGCCTATCGAGCGCACTAATCCTCTCGCTCACATGTCAAAGTCAAATCTTCGGTTAGATGGTTATATGCACACGTTCCATTTCTGACATCGATCGCTTATTGCCCCGCTGCCAGATTAAATCTACCGACGTTACTAACTGTCGTGAAAACATGCATAAATAGGTTCAGTGCACTTGCTATCACTTAACTTCTGGTGCGCTTCGACGTCTGCACCTGCTTTTGTTCCAGATAGCCGCTATCATAGGTGACCTGATTACGAACGCCACTGCATGTTCCCCGCCCACTACGATGTTCCCTCGTCTTCCCTGGCTTTTTTCCGCGAGCAATGTCGAACCGTTTTGCCTTGTGAAAAAAATCGATTCAAACTGGTTTTGTCGAACGAGACTGTTTCTCAAATATTTAATTATCAGGTATTCGAGTTTTGCGCAAAAAAATTATACAAGCGTTGCGTCATCACGTGCGATTTTATTTGTGTAATGTAAGAATGAATGTCAGTGGTACGTCGCAGTAGATCACGGTAATTTCACAGATCTATGGCCATGAACGTACCGGGCCTGTACTTTAACATTGAACATGCCTTGCAAATATCCCCATGTACAGGGTGAGTTAAGTTTTACCGCCCGTGGCAAAATAGGCCTTTAAAATAATTTGTCAATTCTCATAAATTGCATGAGTAATTTTATATTATTGAAGTACATAGAAACCAAGAAAAAATCTTTTTTTTTAATGAGGCTTTCTTTCAATTACTAATTGTTCAATTTATTAGTTTTTTTTATGTACAAACAGTAAAATATTTTCACACAATTTAGTGTAATTGAAATAATTTTACTAATTTGGGTTCATTAAATAAAGCCATTTCCGTATTAGAGGGTATTTTTTAAATGATTTACGACATAAGCTGACCAATTTACCTAACAATGGTATTGGTTTTGGGTACTTGGCTGATTATTTATGACAGTCATAAAGTTAAGTTAAAAAGTGCAACATTACATTTTACAGGACCGGAATAAGGGTCTTCGCTATTTCTTTAAAAGTTCACAACATCGTAACTAACAGCTACACGGTAATTATAATCATAATAAAAAATAATTTTTGCAATATTAGATTTTAAACTTAAGAAAATCGCTTACCAGCTTCTAATTTTCGTTAGTATATCTGTCTACAATTTTGTGTTTTAATTTTGCCGTTTGCAAAGTCAAAATACCTATCGGTTATTGAACCTTCCCATAAAATAAATTGCTTTATTCACCCAAAGTTTAAAAACCCTGATCACAACCCTAGGTCACTTTGTGAATAAAGTAGCATTCACATTCCCAGCAAATCTTCCACACTTAAACATCGTTGGTAAAAAGTGAAAATTAAAACTTTGTTTTGTGGAATAGTGAACATTTGTGTTTAGTTCAGGTATAATTATGCCATTTCAATACTCAGTCGAGGAGAAGCTTGAAATGCTTTTAATTTATGGGTAATGGGGCATCATTTTGAGCATCTTTTATAAAATAAACTTAATATTTACCTATTATTTTATTTTTCTCGCAAATTCCAGAATACGGGTCTGGCAACAACTAAAACGCCGTTCCCTTCAGTTTTATGGGTCGATCATCAGGTATTGTTACGTGGTAGACCGTATTATCCATTGTTGGAAAGTCATAAATAAAAGTATTTTTCGTGCTTTATGTTAAATTTGATTTAACTCGAAAAGTAATAATTTTTTAACGAATCAAATTGCAATTAACAATGCTACGAATAATTTGACAAATATTGAAATAAAAAACCAAACATGGAAATTTTACCCGAAACTCTTTGTTTTACTTTCTTGGCTTTAAATAAAAACGATTTGGAAAACTTGTATCACTAATCGAAAGTGTAAACTTCAACTGATGTAACATGTAAATTGCATACTTTCCCCTCAATCTGTAATGGGTATTATGGGCGGGGCGGTAAAACTTAACTTACCCTGTACAATTAAAAAAAAAAGTCACTTATTTTAGGTTATGTATTAGGAAATTGTAATGTCAAACTTACTTTTCTGAAGCCATTGCTATTTTTAATCAATTCACAATATTCCAAAAATTTGTGTTATCAAGGATTGCTGGAATCTCATTGACAATAATTTTTTTAATTGAACAAATTGGGAAAAAGACGGCTAATTTTAAGCTTGGAATCATAAAGCTCGGAGATGTTCCGAATTCTTCCCGGAACATACCTGGGAAATCGATTGAATTGCAAATTGAAAATTGGGGCGCACCGGTGCAATCCCCCCGGTTACATTGTACACTGAAATATCGAGAGCTCCTTTTTTGACATTTTTTATAAATATGTAAGTTGCCCTACTAAAGGTGGGATCAATAAACGACTGGGCAAGTTCAATTTTCAATTTCATTCCTTTATTAACACTAAATTAAAGCGTCCGTTTTTGGTTGGATAACTTGATGTTGATGCGAAGATTGTGTAAAATGGCATAACTTTGCAAAAAAAATTTTTGATCGAGTACACTAATACCCCGGTTTACGTTGATTCGCTATAACGCGCGATAATCTTCTTCAGTCGCTCTTTCGCTTACTACAATTTAATTTAATTTTTTTAAATATTTTGACATACAAAATTAAAACAGTATTTCACTGTCAAATACAGGTAGCCCTCGGTTTACGCCGGCTCAATTTACGCCGATTCACAATAACGCCGCTGTGAAATTCACTGATTCTCCCTTTTAGACTGAGCCACGACGTTGTGGATTCTTTTTTCCAAAAAATGTAAGAGAACCGAAACTTTGAAATTTCATTTGTTTTTCTTAATATTTTTTAATAAAAACATTTCACTTTATTTTATCATAAAATACATTTTAAAAATTAAGTTTATAACATATATAACAACATTATTTGCTTTTTTTCACCTATGTGGAACCTAACCGTAAATATGGGTTCTTTTTACGCCAATTCGATTTGCGCCGGCTTTTGTAAGAACGGAACTGCGGCGTAAACCGAGGGCTACCTGTACTGTTTTCATATGACTATTTAAAAAAACGTAATTTAGTCCGTTTTACGTTTGATTCGCTTAACTGTTTTTTTTGCCACGCATTAATCGCGTAAACCGGGGTATTACTGTACTTGAACCTTTCTTGAACTTGCACTTCCTGCGTTTATACAACGATTTCGGATCACATAAATTTTAACTCAAAACTGCAATATCCTTTATCGATAACTTTCTGTTAACTCGTGAAATTGATTGTAAAACGTCTGGCACAAGCATGTTGTGATCAAACTTTGTGAAAAATTCCATTTATTTTTGAGGCACATATCCGGGGCTGCATATATCAGCTAGATACACATTCGCCTCTTTGAAATCGCGATTAGATTTGTTGTTCGACCAATATTTTAAAACTGTTTATGCCGAAAGTTCTGAGGAGCGCAAATATTTAAAATGTAAATATGAAGCAAGAATGAATGTTTCCTTTTCGCTGGCCGCGGTTTTTTTTACTTGAAAATCTGTTATTTATAAAGTGCATGTGCACAGTGCAATGAAAATAAACATTTTTATGATTCTGATAATTTTATTGCTCTGTACACGTTTCAACCATCAGCGCGATTAAATCTAAATCCACTTATAAATCTGTGCCGATTTGTTGTTGATCCAACACAAATTAATTTGTACATTCGAAAAGATGGCGTCAAAGAATTTTTAAAATTCCGATTAAGATAATAGAAAAAATAGTTACTACTCAACGAGTTTGAATCCATTTTTCATCAGAAAAACTTGTCGCTCATTAATTAACGTCCAAGTTTACATAAAGGTTGGGCTTGTTAAAGTGAAACAGGCAAGAAATTCCTCAAGAAAAACTATCGTTTTTCTCGATTAAAAATAAAACCAAAAAGTGGCTGTTAACCGTTCAGAAAGCAGTTACTACTTCATCTAAACGTGGGCGACAATTTTCAGTCACGTGGCAAATCCGACGACGATCATTACATGGATCTCTTTACGTAACAACGCAATTATTTGTGGAGATGAATTTTTTTCGTTTTCATTGCAAAACAGGAAGTTGGAGCTCACGGTTGCAAATTAAAACTAGTTTCAATGTGATGTACATAAAATAACAACCAGATACTGAACAATTTGGACTATGGGGTGTTTTTTAATTCCAGAAGGCTGCGAAAAAATATTTTGTTGTACTTTATACCATAACGTATACAATTTTGACAGAACCACTTAAATGTTACATAATATTGTAGATAAAGATTTTCTCATTGCTTCCTTAGACAGAACCGTTTTGTGCTATATTTTCTAATTTTAAAACCACATTACTAATATAACCTTAAACTGACATCTAAAATGCCGTTACTATCAACATAAAGTAAAAAAAAAAACATTTTTTCGTTTCTGGAATTAAAAAACACTCTACCCATCCCAAAATTTTTTTTTTTTGTTATTAAAGATTGAATAAACAGTTGTAATTATTTCAGCATGTATATTTTATTTCTATTGTGTGCAGGTGCAGTTGTTTACTAAAAAACGTAATTGGCAATTATTTCTTCTTTATGAACTTGTAATACTAAAAAAAAAACTTTAGCCTCTACGTTTTCAGTGTTTGAAACGAACGCAAACAAACTTAACTTTACATAAAATTCTCTTTGTTTATCTATTTCAATTTAATGGCTAATGGCCAGACTCGCCTGTGTGTGTGTGTCCATCCAGATGATAACCAACATTCGTTAATGAACCCAAGAAGAGCGAACAAAACATTAAATTGATTAACATAAAACCTCAAGAGGTTTGAAAAAAATTGTAAGAACAAAAATTACAGAGCTCGACAATATTCATAACTTTTGCCCCATCAATTTTTTTTTTTCAACTTAAACATAGTAACAGTTTTAATATCAGTCATCAGTACCAAGCACTATAATTTATCCAACGAAAACATAGTAATCACGTGCTAAACATGCACCGTCCACGTGATCACTAGTAAAAACCCGACTTACCTTGCACAGGGTAGAAATACATTTTTTAAATTTAAATTCACATCGGTATACTTTACCTATACATAAGTGCAGAACCAACTGGGGCCTGCTCGGCCCACGCGAGTACTTGAGGGTTAAATAGGTTGTAAGAGCCACGAAGTGTGTTTGGAACGGTTATTTAAATTGGAATATGCAGACAAAGGCGGTTTTTGACAAAAATAATGTTGGCTGCACGTTGCAGTTTTAATTAGAGAACCGACTCATTCATTACCAAAGTCGGTAAAATGCACGCAGACTTCATACGGTAATTATTGGTCGTTTCACAAAAGAAAATACTAAAGCGACTTTTTTACTCTTAACGGGACGTCACGTGTTTACAAATCATTACGATGGCCAAGTGAATCATAAAAATTATTTTGCGGTTTTATTACAGTCGATCTCAATCATGGAACCACGGCGAAGTTCCCATTGTGAAGTTCTGAAATTTTTGGAAGGATTCCCCGAATATTCAGAAGCGAGTTAATGCATTCTTAACATGTTCTGAAACTGCTTGATAGTTTCAGAACTATTTTTGGAGCTGTTATTAGATATTTTGTAACGACGGAAGTTAATACCCATGTTTGTGTTATTCGGATATTTAATTTCAACTTCCTCTATCAATAAAATGCACAAATAAGGCGCAAACAAGCCTTGAATCGAATTGATTAATTTTAAAAGATGTTTGCTGTAAAATGAAACAAAAGGTATGTCGAAATAGACACACTGACTCAGAAATCTCACCACAATAGGCCGAAGGAAAGAACGTTTCATTAATTCGCCGAAATACGTCAACGGCGATGATCAAAAGGTTTACGGCTTTTCTAATTCGCGAATAAAATTCTGTGAATGAACGCTATAAACGTGGGAGTCGCGAATGGATACATAAAACGTCAATTTTAAACGACACAATCAATTTTGTCGATTTATAATTGCGGACGTTGTGACTTGCGTCGAACGTTTTTTTTTTTTACGGTTGCGCTTATGTAATTGCAGAATGCGTACACACATGCACCGATAGGTACGTGAAGGAATGACTCCAATAACAATTCGGTCGTAAATTGCGTTGACGTTGTTTTTAAAACACAAAAGCCATAATGATTGAACCTATTAAATAAATCGTGAGCGCGTTAGATTAATTTTGTTAACAATTCGTAAATAACTTCATTGGTGACGTCAAAGCTGTTGTGTATGCACGTAGCTAACATCAAACACTCTGCCAAATCACTCCACAACGCGAAGTTTAATGAGCATCAACAACTTTTATATTATCAAGTTGTCAACGTACCCGCTGCGCTTCTTTCCGCAAACTTTTTAATAAGTGGAAGTTTTAGCCTTCACGTTATTACTTCATGCTAACTAAGTTGCCTGGATTTATTTTATAATTTTTCCAGACGAGATTTTGTTCCATCAGCATGGCACTTCTGTATTTTTTTACCAGTTTTTCCAAGTTCACCGTTTTTCAATTTGATTTGCGCTATTCAGGTATACAGGTCGAAATTGTAATCCAGAAAACATCAATTGTATTTCAGAGGATGCCAGTCAATTGTATTTCAAAGGATGTCAGTCAATTGTAGTTGAGGAAACATCAATTGTAATTCAGGAAACATCAGTTGTATTTCAGAAGATGTCAATCAATTGTAATTCAGAGAACATCAATTGTATTTCAGAGGATGTCAGTCAATTGTAGTTGAGGAAACATCAATTGTATTTTAGAAGATGTGAGTCAATTGTAGTTCAGGAAACATTAGTTGTATTTTAGAAGATGTCAGTCAATTGTAGTTCACAAAACATCAATTGTATTTTAGAAGATATCAGTCAATTGTAGTTCAGGAAACATCAATTGTATTTCAGAAGATGTCAGTCAATTGTAGTTCACAAAACATCAATTGTATTTTAGAAGATATCAGTCAATTGTAGTTTAGAAAACATTAATTGTGTTTCAGTAAGATCAATATTGCATTTCAGAAGATGTCAATTGTAGTTCGTTATTATTATTCAACTGCGATTCAGAAAGCATCAATTCAGAAGTTTATTAAGAAAATGTAAAGAATCAAATATTTCCTTTGTGAAATACAATTTATGATTTTTGGATTACAATTGACATTTTCTGAATCACAATTAATTAATTCTGAATTACAATAGATACTTTAAGAAATACAAAAAGCATCAAGTACAATTCAGAAGGTATTAATTGTATTTCAGAATACATTAATGATTATTGTTATTCAAAATTTTTGAAATTTGTAAAGAATCCAAGCATTTATCTTCTGAATTACAGTTGATTCCTTCTGAAATACATCTGATCGTTGCTGAAATACAATTGGAAAAGGTGTAGTTTTTTTGAAATTTTCGCTATACATAGATTTGACATAAAATTTTGTTGTTGAGGGGGAAGACGATATTACTTAGTGGCCCAAATTCGTAGCTTCCAAATAACTTTCGATAATCATCTGATCTTGAACAAGTTCTTCGTCGTTCACTTCCCTCGTGTTCCTTTGTGCACAAACAGCTAATCAAAAAGGAACTTTCGAATAGAAATTTGAGCAAGCAGTACAGTCAGCCACACTCGAATTGTTCGAGATAACTTATAGAGAGCTTCCCGCTTCAAAATTGAAGTGCATTTTTTTATTATGTGAAGTTTTATTGGTTAATAACTATAAAAAATTCTTTAGCTTTATGTTACAATAAAAAGAAAATTAGAAATTCCTTTTTTTGTCGCAAAAAATCTATTCTGTATACCGTTAAAGGGTTGTTTTACTACAAATTATCCGGACTATTTAATCGTTGAAGTATTCCACACAAATCGTAATAGCTTGCACGTGATTGTCGTAGTGTCATATTAATTAAAACATGGTTGTTGAATTCGCATCAAAAAGCACGCAAACAAAATTTAAAATTTTTGTTGTTCATCGGCGTTATTTTCGATAATCACATGCGCATACCAAGGAATTGTTAACAGAACCGCTTTTTTTAATTCAAGCCACATAAAACCTTGACTTTTGTTAACCCGTTTTAATCGGATCGATTACTTTCCGTAGAGCAAGCGATGGTCTAGTTTTAAGTAGTTTTTTGCCAATCACAGAATAATAGTTGAGCCGTTGTGCAAGCAAAATTTAAAAATGTGGAATTTGCATAAACCGTGGCGTGCAACGCGGACCGTTATCTTCATTTCTGATTTCTTGCAGGAAAATGTACTAATTTTCAAATTGCAAAAATTGAAATTGCCGGCTTTTAAACCATTACGAAGGAACTGGCATTGCTATTATTAAACTTCATGATTAGATTACCAAGTGGAATGATGATTGCATCGTATCATAGTCAAGTAATTTTGACTTGTGTTCCTGTTACGTCACATTCGTTTGTGTATCTCCTCCTCTTTCAATTGTACTTCAGAAGATATTAGTTGTAATTCAGATTAGTGCATTGTATTTCAGAAAAGCAAGCAATTAAGAATCATGGCTCAAACTTTTGTTTTCTGAATTACAATTTATGCTTTCTGAATTACAATTGCATTTCTGAACTACAATTGGTGTTTGCTGGATTACAATTTATGCTTTCTGAATTGTAATTGATTGTGAATTAGAATTTTTGCTTTCTGGAATACAATTTAGATTTTCTGAACTACAATGGATGTTTTCTGAATTACAATGGACGTTTTCTGAATTACACTTGATGTTTTCTGAATTACAATTGATGCTTTCTGAAATACACTATTTATGTTTTCTGAATTACAATTGATGCTTTCTGAAATACAATATTTATGTTTTCTGAAATACAATTCGCTTTCTGCAAATACACTATTTATGTTTTCTGAAATACAATTCGCTTTCTGAAATACACTATTTACGTTTTCTGAATTACAATTGGTGTTTTCTGAAATACAATTGGTGTTTTCTGAAATACAATTTGTGTCGGTTTCACATTTTCTAACGTGGAAGGAAACTTTTCATGTTTTTAATTGGTTCATCGCATAGAAACGGTTTGCTTATTTTTCCAGAATGAAAAAATAAACGTTCACAGATACCTACAATCAAAATTTTGACACCTCCACTTAGAAACGTAAACATCGGTGTTATTCCACAATTAATTATCAGAAAGCAAACCAAAAAAAATTTGTATTGTTTATTTTCTTTTTGTTTATCTTTTGTGCTGTTCATACTTAATTTAGGACACCGCGTGTGCACGTTGCGGGTAAATGTGTATTACATGTTACGGGCAGGTAATTAATGAACCTAGTTTCCATTTGCGAAAGAAAATTAATTTTGCTAATTACCCGTTAAGTGAAAGTGTATTTTTAGTGGCGATTGCACGCGTTGTCTAAAAGTGGGTGGCGAGTCAACAGACGTTCGTACTTGCATTTTTAAACAAGGTTAACAACGTGGTGCATTGCTCCAGATAATGAAGCACTTTTACTCGGGACAGTTTGCTGAAAAAAGTGCAACGTCGTAACGAACAACCGGTTCGAGAGCCGTTTCTAAGGTCGATAAATGAGTCAAAAATTTCGCTCTCCAACATTGTTTTATTATTTTTTTAAGGCGGAAGTCAATGCAGAAGATAAATCGCAAAGCACACATTGGTAAATAAACTTGGCATTAACGATACGCTTGAATTTTTATCCTTGCGGCCACGGTTCAAGACGCTAATATCAAGTTCACAACGAAGCCGTAGAATGACTGATTGAACTGCAAGTTTTTTCTGACATGTCCAGGGCTATCGAAACACGAAGATAAAGTCGCCAATTGAATGGAACTCGCCGTGATCAAGGAAAAGATGTCACAGTTTTGACCAGACTCACAACGAAACTGTGAATTTTATTTAAAAATTGATTCGATCGATCAATTTTATTGTACCGTTCAAGGTACCCCATTCGGTCATAGGTTGTAATTGTTATCGCCGAGATAGACTGGCTAAAAATGTTTCTTGCGAGAAGGACGAGGCCGCTCACAATAAATTAGCGAAGGTGTAATTAAAGATAAACAAGTTGATTTCGGTGGGTTCTCAATCTTAATTTTGCTTTAACAAATGGTTCTGGAATTAAACATCCATTCGCGCGTTGGAATTTAATTGAAAAATTTCAGCAATTTCCTAAACTTTGCGCAACGAGAAGGCCGTAAATTAGGGAAAAACGCCGGCGACTACGTTGCACCGTGAAATTTCGATTTTCACAATTTACTTGTAATTGTGCTCGACGTCGTGTAATTGTGATTGATGTCGTTTTTACAACGGTAACTCCTCCATTGATTTTGTTACGAGGAAACGGTTATTTTCTACTTACAGCAGAACCTCGCTATAATGATCAAAACGTTTCATTTCAGTCAAATTAATTTTTAAAAACTCATGCTAAATGTGAGATGAATATAAAAGTTGAAATCTGTGCCTGTAATGGTACTTTGGTTACCTAACTAATTAGATGATTGCACGAACATAATTTTACAACAAACATAAAAATTATTGGCTAAATTGAGAATCAAAGTTTATTGCAAAATGTATTTGTAATATCAATTAAAAACTGCCCATTTTTTTTACAACAATTATACATCTATGAAATGTAATTTCAAACAATAAATAAATTTGGTCACGTGAGCAGGTAAAAGTAAGCGCAAGGAATAGTTACAGGTTCATTACAATGACTTGTTATATCGTTGTCCTTATTATAACACTTTTTGAATTGTATTTCAGAAAGCGACAATTGTACTCCAGAAAATATCAATTTTAATTTAAAAACATCAATTGTAATTCAGGAAACGCTAATTGTAGTTCAGAAAACGTCAATTGTAGTTCAGGAAACGTCGATTGTAGTTCAGAAAGCACCAATTTATAATTCACAAAATAAATGATGTTTTCTGAGATGCATATTGACTATTCTGAATTACACTCACGTTTTCTGAGATACAAATTGGAAAGGTGTAGGTTTGAGCCGGTTTTACTGTATAGAAGATTGCTGAATTATGAACAGGTAAATGTAGACCGGAGTTGTTTCCAGGAAAACCGCTCGGTTTTCCGCCTTTCTCGTCGAGGAAAAATTTGCATAATTTTCAGTAGTAACGTTGTGGTAAGGCGAGCGTGCGAAAATTACCTGAATCGAATGTGAAAACTATTCGCAGCTGCTCGAGAAACGTGCACCCAGTTATTATTATTAGCAAGGAAAATGCCTTCATACCCATTAATTAGACATCTGGAGTGGCGCAAGGTTACATTCAAAGGTTATTTCTCGAATTCCGTAATTTTGACGAACAGAAATAGACCTTTGTAAACGTTTACGTTGGGAAAACTGCAGTCAGGAACTCTTTTGTTTTTTACTTATAAATAATGGTCCCTGCTTGCGTTTTATCACATTCTGAAACAAATTTGAGTCATTTACCGGGTTTATATCGGAGCGAGTAAGCGGATTAATAGGCTTTAATCGGCTTACAACATCTCGATATAAACAGATGCGGATTACAATAACTCGGCTTACATGATGAAATCTAAGCTTACGGATAAGTGCGATTGGACTTGACGAATGCGATTAGATGAATTTCGTCTTCGATATAAACGCGATTGGATTACACATGCGCAGTTACGGAACTGCAAATGACATGCGCAGTTCCGTAACAGGTCGTCTAATGCAAAAGACAAAGATAACGTTATATTCTATCTTTGTGTATCGGTCAGTTTAATCTCGTTGTAATCCGAAACATAACCTAACAGGATTGCAATTTTCACCGATATAAACAGGCAGTTTAAAAGTTGGATTTATTTCATTAGGCCGCTTACATGTAAGTGGATTACATGTGCACGATATAAACCCGGTAATTGTTTGAACAAAGTTAATTTTCATTTGAATGCCGGCTGAAAGGAAGTTGTGGACACAATAAAACGTCGCGACGTAGACAGTAACCCGACACAGACTCGAAGGAATTTTTACTAATTTTAATACAAAGGAAGGGTAAAAATATCACTTGTCTGTTGAAATTCTAGCGGGTTTAAATACCGAACGGGTGAGTCACCGGAGCCCCAAGTTCACCCTCCTGAAAAAGATTTGTTGAAACAGGTAATTACAGCTAATAGTGGAAATATCAAGTTTAGATACCGGAGTTCCGTGCGATTATATGGGCGACCTGCACAACGACCTTTTATCTGCGACGTGACACCGCAAGCAACACAAATAAATATTTTTTTGGAGAATTTATAACAATATTGGAAACCACAACTTCTATTCTTGTTGATTGTGCTATCAAGGTAATTATGAAGAACTGGGGAAAACATTTAATATTATAATTTCAGTTATTGACTGTTCTGAAATTGCTGATGAATCGTATTTAATTCCCTCGTGATGGAACCTTTAATTGGAATTTTCCAAAATAAATAAATCGTAAAATTTTAATAGCTTGAAATAAATCCCATTTATTGATCGAAAACCGCATTTTAATTAAGGTCGAGTCGCTTCATAAAAAGTTTCATGAAAATCGACCCACGCTTTAAAAAGTTATCTCCTGGCCGGATTCATGTATCCAAATCTGCTGCTCCAAACGCACACTTTGTTGCACAATTCCGTTTTAATTAAACCTTTCGTGGAAACTTCTAAAAATAAGAAATCATGTTAAATTGTTTAAGAGGCAATTTCGCCCAAAAATTACTCCAACCGAACCTCAACCTATTTTCAAGGCGGATTTAATTTGTACGCAAGTAGGTGACGTAAATGGCGGATGCTCGTGGTTACACCGAAATTACTCTTTGACCTGAACGTAACTTCATTCACACTCGAACTCAAACTCCAAAGCCCCAAGTGGCAAACTTGCAAATAAACGCGGTCTTTGGTTTGGTTTGGTTTCTTTAAGGTAAAGGTGCAGCCAAAAATCGTAGCCAATAGGCCAACCAAAACTTGGAAGTACGAAAAGATTTTCTTCTCTTTGCTATTTATTTATCAGACGACACTAAATCTTTTCTCTTTCCAAGTTAATTATTTTCATTTGGGAGACAAGACGGTCGATGCACCATATAATTTTTGAAAAACAAATCAATACGAACAAACTATTACAAAACAAATTTGAAAAATGTTAAGTTTATTTCATCACAGTTTTGTAAAATAAAACACAGCTGAAAAACTTTTAGTTCTGGTTTCGCTTTGTAGATGGCACTTCCCAGTTACCGAAGAATCCACCTGACATCATCAGAATTCAAAATGAAAATCTTTTAATTCGTTTTTTAAAAAGTCAACAAACTGTTAGGTTGTAGTTGTTCATACGTTATTTCCAGACTGGTTCCATAACGTCCAGTTAGTTTTTGACATAATCCATGCATGATTTGCCAAGTTTCAGCTTTTGGTTGTTGTAATTTTTTTATGAAAAAAGTATTGATTACAGAAAAAATACTGCCAACGGAGCATTACAATTCAAATAAGTGTAGAAACTTTAAAAAACATTGGTTATTCGAATATAACAAGTAAAATGATGCAAAAACATTTTAAGTATTTTTTTGTGTATTATTTTTTGTCATTTGTGACATGTGGTATTTTTTCGGTTTTTTGCATTTAGAATTTTTTTATTCAGTGTACTTCCACTTTAAGGCGCGACGAAGTGTCGCTCAAGTAAGGTGGCAGCACAAATTTTAACATCTAGCTCAATTTTGAGGTTGTGAAAACGATTTTACCTGAATCAGTTTCTTCCAAATGCTGACTTTATTTTTTTAAAATCTTTAAACAATTTTTTTTTTGAAATTTTTAAAAAAATAAAAGACATACTATGTGGCCGTTCTCTTTTCGAAAAAATATATAGCAAAAGAATAAAAAATGAAATTAAAATAATATCGAAAAATTAATGACCCTATCGTAATTTAAAAAATATTCTAACTACATCCTTGAAAGAATTAAAAAAATATTTTCAAAATTAAACTTATGAAATGGAATGTAAAATCAACCTGTAACAATAATTCTTGGAGAACTCTAAACAGAAACATAATTCTTTTAACCAATAACGCACGAAGGTCACTCATAAATCAGACTACTTAAATGGGACAACGTAAGATGAATGTTGCACCTTTGTCTGGCTGCTTGCAGCATGTATAGACTTCGAAAACGTATGACTGTGAATAAAAATCTTAAGAATCAATGAACCGCCCAGTAAAAACTTTCGTTAATGCGAACTGTCAATTGGTGGATTTAAGTGACGCTTAGCTGTAAAGGGGACGATCCTAAAAGCTGATAATTTTTGGTGTGACCCGCGTATCTACGCACCGACGCTTGCCTCTTTACCATTTCGTACTGCGCCACAACAGCGAAACGAAGACATCAAACCGGCAGTTTCTGAAGTGATGAGAAATCACCGTAAGGTGAACTCGGCCGGAAGTGGCGTTTCTATTAATCTTCCCGTGTTACTCAAGTGAACGGTTCCTCATTTTTTGTTTGCAATTCTGTTTTACTAGTGTGGTCGCTATTAAACCAAAATATGAGGCTTCGACGCGGCCATAAAAGTTTTATTCGATATTAAATCGAAACGCGATAATTAGAAACCAGACTGGCCGATAAAATAGCTACTTTAAATTTGTTATCGGCAGATTAAACTACCTTTTGAAATCGATAAGGCTTATCGCAACGAAAATAAGTGACGCTGTGATCATTTGTAGGCTTACGACAAAACGGATGAACGGGAAGATCCGATTTAATTAATTAAATGGGACCGATAAGTCTGGTTTAAAAAAAACTTATTTGGTTATCCCGGGCCCCGTATCATGTGGTTTATATGAAAGCAATTTACACACCTCTGGCCACACCGCCTCACGTCGAGATCTCTCTCAGTTTTCAGTCTTCAAACGACTTTCGCACAGTTGGTTGCGTGGGCAAGCGGTGTATTATTTTGAATCGATCAATGGTGCAAAGATCGTGTGTTTTAACGTTTCCTCAGTGTAATTTTAATCAGTTCGCAATCGGATATGAAGTTACAGTGAAACTCGAATATGATAAACTGATCATTTCGTTGAGTTGGTATGATTTCATAGTACGTGCGCAATTATCTCATAAAGTGGGTTGTAATTGTAAAAACGGTGTTAATTTGGCCAACAAAAACCGGTCCCGGCGGAATATTTTTTCAAGTTTTTGCCCAAACTTCAAAAAAAATTAGAAGTAGTCACGTTTATTTTTAGTTTCCGATCCGAAACAAAGATACAAATGTAAATTAAGTTGGGACCTCCTTGAATAACTGATGCGGTGCTTGATTGTAAATTCAAATGTCGCACAATTTCGATGATACGAAAGTGAGTGCGTTTCTAAGCCTGACACAGATTTTCGTTTTTTATGCGGCGTTTCCGTACAAGTTCCAGAACCGTTTTTTTTTTACACACATAAACAATTTTTGTTATTTTCGCCATTAAAAATGTAAATATTTTCGCCTTGATCGGTCCGGCAAGTAGAGAATAACTGTGGAATTATCTTCAAGGATAGGTTTCAATAACACCCCGGACTGATTCAAGGCGACCCAAAAAAAAATCATTTTAAGATCTGTTGTGCACTTTCTCCGCGTGAGAAAGTAAATCTTGACCATAAAAATCGATTCAAACTTGTTAATTCATGTAATAACTCAAGTCGAATTGTGGCATTGTACAATGTGATCAAAGTAATTTGGTGATCACAGTTTTATGATTTTTTTTCCTCGTTTGAAGGTGATTAATGACGATTGACTATGTGTGTGATGGGTGTTGACGACGCATTTCTGCACGACGTCCAGCTATTTAAAAAAATAAGACAGTTGTGAATAAATAACGTACGTGCGTTCCAAAAAAATCAATGGTTACGTGATCTTGGTGGGGATATAGTTGTGAACTTAAGCCCACTTGTAGACGTCACAAAAAAATATAAACAAATTAGTGAATGAAACTTATATGGAAGGAATTTATTTATTACGAATATTACCAATAACTAGTAAAATTAGTTTGTTGTGTTCCTATGCATTGACATATTTATAAAATATTCCTATCAATTTCAAAATTTAAGAAAACAAATGAGTTGAATTTCTTTTTTTTATTTAGATATGAAACTTAACTAAATTTAAAATGAGGGCCTTCTTGGTCGCAGATTTTTTTAAATGCGCTGTATTATAATTTATTGTCGAAATTTCAGCTTAGAAAGGAAATTTATCTCAATTTAATAATTCTTCAGTTGCAATTCAATACTTTCTATTCGTGAATTATGACTGCTACAAATGCAAGTCATTACAGAGATCAAAGTTTTGGCAGCTTTCGGCGAAAGTTACAAGTTTTTTGTTGCACGGTGGGTGTAACTGAATTGGAGTTGCGCTGCACTTTTTAGTTTTGATTTTTAACTGGACCGTTGGTTTTTTCTGACACAGATACAGCGAACTGTACTAGTTGTACGCATTTAGCTCGAGTATTTTTATGGGTACCAACATAATTGGTTGACCCACTTATTTTGATTGTCGCTTATAAATTTCAAAACTCAAAATTAAATTGCAGGATCTCAATCGATCAGTGATTTTTTTTTAACTTGGCCGAATTTAAATCGCTTGCTGAATTAAAACGAATTAAGCTTTTTGATTCGTACTGCGTTTTTATTTATGCATATTTTGCCCGACCTTCGCTTTACATTGCGTCATTGTCGATGTTTGGTTTTATTTGTTTATAAGCGGAGTTACCGGTTGTCGCACATTAAATTATATTTACCTAAGTTTTTAGAACTTGCTATAAATAGAGCGCACAAAATCCGTCAGTTAAAAATAGTTCTCCAGAATTTAATAATTGGCCAAATTAATACAAACTGTAATAATGTTCACCTGTGAAGGGTACATAGTTATTATCTTCCAGTTGCTATTTATAAGCAACCGATTAGATTACAATTTTATGCTCAAATGATCAGTTTATCCGGTTCGTTTCAGTCGACTATGAAAATTCTTGATGTGTGAGGTAGACTCGAGCCGGTTAAAAATGGCACCGAGAACCAGCAACAACAACAAAAGTTGGCCGGACGCGGAAGGAAAACAGCACACGTTTGACGATGTTGCGGACACGAATAAAAACAGTGAAAGTGATGTAAAACAGAAACGATGCACGTGTAAACTTTCTCAAGTGCAGATAGTCGAAAGGGCCGAAAACGGACGCCCGAAATACGGACGATCGATGTCCGCTATTGATCTCAGGACGGAACGGAAGCCGAACAGATCTCATTCGACGGTGGCTATTCACAAACCGAAACTGAAAGGTTCGGTTGCGGCGCTGGACGGTGTCGGAAAAGAAAAAGAGGAAGTGCACAAATCGGCGTATGCGAGGCTCTTGCAGTACTTTAAGCGATTCCGGAGATCGTTGAATAGTAAGTTGTCGTTGAATTTTCAAAAACGTCAGAACACTGATTTTGTTTACGTTCACTTTTGTGGTTGATGCACAGGCTGTTGAATGAAAAATTGGCAAAATAGTGCGAAGAAAGTGTGCTACGATGTTAACATTATAATGCATTAAAATGCTGATATTGTTCTTCGAATTTTTTAATTGGGAGAAATTGGCGTCGTTCCCGGTCGGGTCTCTTAAAATTGTTGGCAATAAAAGTTAAACCTCTCAATTGGAAACAAAATGTCACCTAGTATCAATCTAAATAAATTAAAATTTACCTATGGCAGGTTTAGGTGAAAGAGAAAAATGAATAGGAACACATTTCCAATTGTATTTCAATAAACGTTCAGTGTCATTCAGGTTAGTGAACTGTATTTCAGAAAATGCCCAAACAAACAGATAAGTCGATTGTATTTCAGAAAGCCTCAATTGTAATTCAGATTAACTAAATGAGGTTCAGACAACATCGATCATATTTCAGAAAATGTCGATTGTAATTCAAAAAACATCAAATTGTAATTCTGAATTGCAATTAACATTTTTAGAAATAGAATTGACTAATCTGAATTACAATCTACGTTTTCTGAAATACAAGTGACTATTCTGATTTACAATTGACCTTTTCTGAAATACAATTGACTATTCTGATTTACAATTAGTGTTTCATAAAACGTCAATTGTAATTCAGATTGACTAAATGAGATTCAGACAACGTCGATCATATTTCAGGAAATGTCGATTGTAATTCAGAAAACATCAAATTGTAATTCAGAATGGTGATTGATTTATTCTGAATTGCAATTAACATTTTTAGAAATAGAATTGACTAATCTGAATTACAATCTACGTTTTCTGAAATACAAGTGACTATTCTGATTTACAATTGACCTTTTCTGAAATACAATTGACTATTCTGATTTACAATTAACGTTTTCTGAAACAATTGACTAATCTGAATTACAATTAACGCTTTCTGAAACACAATTTACTAATCTGAATTACAATTAACGTTTTCTGAAATACAGTTAACTATTCTGATTTACAATTGACGTTTTCTAAAATACAATTGACTATTCTGATTTACAATTAACGTTTTCTGAAACAATTGATTAATCTGAATTACAATTAACGCTTTCTGAAACACAATTGACTAATCTGAATTACAATGAACGTTTTCTGAAATACAATTGACTAGTCTGAATTACAATTGACCGTTCTAAAATACAATTAACTAATCTGATCTAAAATTGACGTTTCCTGAAATGCATCTAATCGCTTTTAAAATAAAATTGAAAAAGTGTAGAGAAACAAAAAAATATAAAAGTTGTTTAATAAGTTGATCGTTTGTTACAATTTGGTCATTACACGTGCTGCGTTCAACTAAAAATGTATTGTTTGAATCGTGTCAATAAGTGATTGTAATTCGAACGATTGACGTCATGGCGTACGTTGCATTTGGACAGATCAAAGGTACGTCAACAGGTAAGTTGAAACAGTGCCACACACACACACACACACACACACACACACACACACACACACAATACTCCATAAATCTGATTGTCGCTAAGAACAAGAGACCTTTCTAGACAATTACAAAGGCCTTGCCACCGTCTTTTGTATTTGCAGTCGATATCATTTATCTGCGACTGCGTTGTCTGCCAAAAATGCTAGACTGAAATTCAGACAATGCCACTAATAAATGACACTAACAGCAATTCCGTACATACTACCACTTGAGCCGTTCCGTCCTTGTGAGCGTGTCACTCCGAATGCTTGAAAATCCAATTCAAACCCAAGTTGGGAATAAAAAACAATTTGTGAACTTGGATTTTATTTACAACCATCAGACGTTTATTCTTGCCGCAATTGATTTAATCGCAAGGTTAGCGGTTGTGTGACTAAGAAAATGAGGTAAACGTGGCCTGGGAAATTTTTTACTTGGAAATTAGTGCGAGAAAATTTTATTATCGACGTTTCTCGCTCGGTGTACGTTCACGTGTTGCATTGCAAGATTATGAAGCATTAATATCGCAATTAAACATTACAATGATCATTGCGAAACAACAGGCTAATATTGTTTCCAAAGCCACTGTACTGTTACTTACACACGCCATTATCGCCATTGTTTCGCGCTGATGTAATCCATGAATTTTAATATTCTGTTGATTTCATTAAAATCGCGAAAACTTTTTAAAAGCTTTGCGATTACTTTTTCCCGCGACTCCGGCCATTAAATCTCGGAAGCTAATCCAACTTAAATTTTGCGGTTGTGGCGGTTTGGCGAAACAGAATTAGCGTCACCTTTTTTATTCGAAATTGACACGATATATTTGCGCGCAAATTCATTCCATTGTGGCGTTTGATTGATATTTAATCTTGAAAGAAAATCCCTTGAAGCCTTGACAAGTTCCGCGGAGCGTTAAACTCGTTCTCATTTTCCTTTTTTTCCATTCCTGTAAAGTTCATCAGGAAAGAGTGTGTAGTTCAGCGTTCCCGGGGGAGAATTTTTATTTGCTCTTGTGGGAAATGTTTTCGTTTCGGTTATAAAAAAGCGATATTTGTGGCCGCCCAATCGAAGATGTTTTCTTTTTGGGTCATCTCGTTCGGCATTAACGTTCTGCTGGTTGTAATGGCATTAATAAATTCAATTATGATGATGGCGTCGTTATCTCATCTGATAAACGCCGAGGGATCGGTGGTTATCGAAAAGCATCTAGTTTTTGTTATCGGCACATCAGTTGTTTTATAAATAACTTATCTGGAGATATTACTAACAATTATTTTATACTTTGTTTGATTTTGAAGTTATTTACATATCGGCTGCCTTTGATTTTTGGGACACTTGGTGTTTTATTAACTAACAATTTCTTTAAACCATTTAAACTATTGTTAGAAAGTGTCCTTCAATGTGATGATGAGTTGTTGTTCAGATTAGTAAATATATCGACCTTTGGCAACTGAAGTATAGACAGCAACTTATTGCCAAATAGAGAAAACTAAACCGGTTCCATTAAAAAGAGGCGTTAGGAAGAAGACGGTTTATTAAACTGTTCATTTTGGCTCTAGAAGATTATTAACAGAATTAGATTGATCAACCATGGAAATTAGTTTAAATGGAAAAGATTTTAATCGGAAGATATCCAGATGGCGTGGTACTAATAGCTAAAAACCCACAAGAACTTGACCACATGCTTGACTCTCGTTTGAACAACTAATCCAAAAAGTAGGCCTGAAAATAAATCTCCAAAAAACAAAAATGATGCCAGAAGATGACATTATCCCTATTGACTGGAAAATGCAGAGACCTACAACTATCTGGGCAAGAGATCATTTTAGGAAAAGAAGACCAAAGTCGAGGATTAAAAAGAAGAGTTGAGCAGTCTTGAAGGGCGTTTGGAAGATCAAATTTTATATTTAGAAATAAGAACATCAGCTTTATTTCAAAGCAAAGACATTTAATGCATTCATCCTGTCTGCAATGGGTTACGGCACAGAGAATTGGACCATGGCAAAAAAGAACGTGAACGACTTTAGACTTAAAGAGCGATGGAATGGTAAATGATGGGAATCTCACTGAAGAATTAAAGAGCAAAAAATATGTGTTGCAAGCAGAAGCAAAGTGCTTGATGTGGCCATTTTTTGAGGTCAAATGGCTGCTCTGATTTGGATGGGAATAGCAAAGAACATGCTGAAATGGAAAGCAAATCTTGAAGAGGCATATCTCCAAAAACGGAGCCAAAAGCTTCAATTGTATGATGGACAAAAGTGTTTTGGGATTTAGTTTATGTAAAATATAAATCATATTTGCTATTGGTTTTTTTATGAACCAACATTTTATCGATTTGGAAAACTCAAAAATAAATTGTAACGACTGTACACAATGACGAGCTTAAAACAAGAAACGCCAACATTTGATATCTTATTGACACACAATACTTCCAATACTTATCTGCCTTATTTTCTATAAGTCTATGAATCATGATGGATCAGTTTTCAAAAACTATCTGCGCATACGGAAGTCACAAGCAAACTTACATATTAATTACAAGTGTACTTTTCCCAGTTTCCTTTTATCGTATTAAATTAAAATTTCAAAAACGAGGCTTCATACAATATTTACTCCTCACAGTCTGTAACGCCATCGATTGTTAAATTTCCTTGTCGAACAAATTCTGAACAAATTTCAAACCTTTGACTATAAAGTTAACGATCGTCCCACTAATTTCGTTGCTAGTGTCAGGTACTAAACACTTAAGTAATTTCAAAACAATTAATTAAAGTCTGAATTTTTTTTAGTTACACAAGCAAACTCTTTTATTCTTGAAATTAGTTCCTGAGTAAGCCTTGTTTTTAATTCGCCTTAATTAAGTTTGATTTAAATGGATTCAAAGGTTTTAAATAATATCAAGGTTTTCAATTTCCGATTGGTACAAGTAAAAATATTTGATGGTCACAATTTGATTGATTATAATTTTAATGCAAATTAGGTGTAATGTTTTTGGATTACTAATTACCATATGGTCATAATTGGCCGATCGGATGACTCATAATAAAAATATTAATTACAAATTAGACCTGTATTAATTAGCAATAAATATGTTGAAATATTTGCTTAAACGAAACTGTTTTGATCAGATTACTATCTGATGGGATTACAATACACAATTATATGATAATTATGGGGCAACTAAATTACTTTAATTATGTGGGCGTACGTTTATTGTTTAGAATAAACAAAGCAATTTGTTTCGAAATGTGTCCTTCGTTTAAAAAATTGTCAACGGTTTTTCTGACATTTTTGTGTCCAGTGGTGTGAAATTGATGCCTCACAACTTTGTACCCTTATTAATAGTATTCGGTCACAGGGAAAAAGCAAACGCTTGAGTGCTTAATTTGCTGCATTTCCACATGATTGGCCTTGAAAGCAAAATTGTCACTCGTATTAATAAAACAGGTGGTCTTGTTTATCAGTTACCTTGCTAGAATATTGCCTTTCAAGGAACTTTTATTTAAATATTTGTGAAACATACAATTTGTCGCATGGCCGTGTAGACTGCACGACTCCAACTGTGATATAATTAGCAACAAAGATTGTTTAGTTGTAGATGTCATTGTTTTGCAGTTTTCATGCCAATTTATTGCAAGCCTGAAAATAAAATTGTTTTCAAATATAAAGAAGATTGCTTCAAATCGATGTTTCTTTCAGAAGCAGTGGTTTACGTTATACCCTTCAATTTTATTGATATGGTAAGTGGGACTGTGCATAACAGACTTGGAAAAGCTTTTCGGTGAAATGCAAGAAAAATATGCCGTTGCATAACAGTACTGAATAGCAAATTAGTCAGCTTGTAAAATTACCTGCGAAATATTTTTAGAAACGTAGGAAGGAAAGTAATTTTCACAAATGGAAACAATCATCGGTTTCTAATTACTTTTGTAATTAAAGGATTCTGCGCCGAAAAAATGGTATCCCAAAACGAGCGGTTCAGTCGTTTTCTGCTTCTGCAATTCACAATTTAATTAACTTGATGATTCTGGAACTTGTTTCTGAATTTGTGTGTGATGTTAACTGAGCTCCCCCGGTTAGTTGGGTTTAGTGGATGTGAAATTTACGATTACAAGATTTGTAAACCACTCGAGGAGATTTTCCAGATCTGAAGGCTTTATCATTATTGTTGTTAACAGCTGCCCAATTTTCCAATGATTTATGATAGAAGGGTTCTTATTTTGCTGGTTTTTGAAATTGTACTTTGTATTAAATCGTGAAGTGAATTTTGCAAGACAAAAAAGCATTGAAAGTATTTTTAGAAGTGCTCAAAACAAAGCCTTTTATCTCTTTGTTAGTTTCTTGTATTTAGTTGCAAGCTTAAATTTCTTTCTTCCATAACAAATTCCAACCGAATAACGTATTTAATCATTTTTAAAAATTTAGGTACAGTGAAATGTAGATCAATTAAAAATTGTTAGCCTATGTTTTCAGTAGGTACTTAAATTTTTATAAGCAAGAAATGGTAATGCAAATTTTAATTTGCTTTTTAAGAATCGACCAAGCAATTTAAAATTCATGAAACCGGTCTTATTATGCTCAAGAATCCAACTTGCGACTGAATTTTTTAAAAGTCTAAATGTTAATGTCGATACAGTTTTTAAAAGGGAGCGAATAAAGGTTCAGTTAATAAATTGCACCAAGTTAGATATTATTACTTATTTTCAGTGACACAAACAGTTGTTGCTCCATTTAATTAAATTCGCTCAATTTTTGTGTAGAAAGCCGCTATAAATTTTACAATGTTTGAAGTTCGGATAAGTGTCTCGGTACCATTACGCTAGTTATTTTGCATTTTATTTCCAATGACACCAGCCACATTATTTTAAAGTGTGATTCAATCGTTTAGTAATCGCTGAAATGTTACAGCAGCCCGAAGTGATTTCAGGTTTTTATGAAAACCTTATTCCGTTGCTAATATTCTTGTTTTTAATCAAAATAAATTGCGTTTCCTTTGTGAGTTGTTGTGCAATTAATATTAATTTTTTTCTGAACTTTACCGTGACCCTGATATTAAATTATTGTTTCAATTAAATGTAATTGTCATTTCGTGATGACCCAATCGCAAACGTAAAATGCATTCGGTTTAGTACAAGCGAAAAACGTGACTCTTGCGGAGATTTGTCTAAATATAGCCGCAAGAAATGTGACAGGTCGTAGCGTTTTATCGATACCGTTGCAACGAAGGATGGGCGAAAGTCTGGAAGCGTGGGCAGGTTTTCGATTAGTGTTTGAAAAAAATTTGAAAATGAAACTACAGTAGGTATAAGAAAGCCTGGTCCACTTAAGAGGCATCATTTTTTTTTCCAAGTTGCCATATGGCACTTTCATTTTACAATGTTTATTGTCAGGTCGTTTTAGACTTTCAGTTTTTGAAGTGCGGTGAAAACGAACACTTTCAGTACTTAATTTTATCGACTTTTGTTGTACAAAGGTCAATTAAATGTTTGTTCTTTTGAACGTTCCGACATTAATTTTTTTACACAGTCGCACTGGCAATGCAAGGAGAGCAATTTAATAAAGATATTATTAAATTTTTCTAATAAAAGATATTTTATTTTATAACAAAATTTATAGGTTGGTTCTTGTAATGAAATTGCTGAAGGAATCGATAAGCTTTGGAATGTATTACGATTGTTTCTTTTGAAATTATTTTTTAATAGCTTGCACCTTACTTCTAATAATAATTTTAATTTTGTAATGGTAAAATTCCTTTATGCAGATTTTAAAAAAATTGAAAGCGTGTCGATTCCGACGTATGCATACAATGGCATTAAAACCGATTAACAAACTTAAATGTATTCATTCATTGACTGCATTCAATTCTAATCAATTCATTTCAGTAACTTCTACATAGGAAATGCATAAATATTTGGACAACCTTTGCTCTTGTTTAGTTGATTCATTAGTCGAAGAAAATATTTATAATTTAAGTGGAGAATATAAATCGAATTTTTGTGGTTGAATTAAGGCAAACATTTTTCCAATAAACAAAGAAAAATATTCTTCCAAAGTGCAACATAATAGAGACCTATTATCTGCCGATAAGATTACAAACGAGTAATTTGTTAATAGTTTCATTTATATATCGGCGTTCGGGTGATTTAAGTGCCATTTACTTGCCACCTGCCCCCAACTTAAAACCAGTGGCAGACTACTTTTTTTAAAGGCGAGATAAAAATTGATTGTTTAAAAAAAATTCCACTCTTCCAGTTCAGTGCTTTTGTGGACTTTCTGCCGATTTCTCGCGTTAAAATGAGAGACGTGGAGCCGTTACGTTGACCCAAATTTAATGTAAATCCTAATAACCTATGGAACGTCAATTGCATTATGTCAAAATCATAAAATAGTAACTTCGGCTCGTTAACCCTATCGACTATTACTGAAGATTATCGCAGTTCGTAGCAGTTGGCAGTTCGAAAATTTTACAGTGCTGTAGGTAATCCCAGAAAAAATCGCCAAAATTTCGAGACTTATCCCTGATTTTTTTCGCTCATTTCCAGCAAAATTGTCTGCATACGCGGTGTTGTATTCGCGTGTTACATCGCAATTGGTTTCTATTGATCAAATTTATCAATTCACGACTGCTAGAATGGCCGGCAAAAAAGAAAAGAAAAGGGAAATATACGACGACGACGACGACCAAGTGATTCTTACGACCGCAAAGGAACGCCAAGGTATAACTTTTTTGTGCAATTTTTTCTTCTGGATAAAATTTTTGACTCGAGACATTGTGGGTATTTAAGTTTGCCGTAGATTTTTTGTGCGGCAATTTGAATGTTGCGCAAAATTTTTTTGTGCAAAATGTAGATCGTTTTCTCTGAGAGATGTTTACAGAATATTTGTAAATCTTACATAATCCATTGCTGCGCAGATAAAAGCTTCATATTTTTTTTAAGTGCACAATAAGATTTAATTTATTGCAGTCACTCGCCAAAAGCGTTGAATAATTCTTGCGTCAATTTATCGATCGCAGTATTGAGTAAATTGAAAGTTTGCTGTGTTATGCTCTAAAAATTAAATATTCATAACACCGGTCGAGCAAAAATATTAACATTTATTGAAAGTTGAAATTCATTATTCAAATCATTTTCCAAATTCGAAAAAAATTAATTAGGTGATATGGTCGGAACCCCCACCAATATCGGCATATATTTTTATTCAGCAAGCAGCAAAGTCTGAAGCAACGTGTGAGATTTTATAATTGAAGCAGTACCTAAGTCACTTTTTCATATTTTCAGATTTGATGTTTCAATATGATCTGGAAATTACATTGGTTTGATTTTGAATGATCTTTTTTTTACTAAAGTAAGTCTTCTTAGTAAAAAACGATCAGTCAAAATCAAAACAATCTGTTTTCCAGATCAAACTGAAACATCTCAAATATCACAGAATATGAAAAGTGACTTAGGTACTTCTTGCCTTCAATTGCTCATTTGATTATCAAAATTGATCGAATTTGCCGGAGTTATTAGAACGAAAACTCAACAATTTTTGAAAGGTAATTGCTTTCGATTTCATGTGTCGAAATTACATGTACAATAAAACCTGTCCAAATGGAACGATTGGTGAAAAATAGGCGAAGCAGAAGACGCTTAAAAGTGTGGAACAGTGTAAAAAATTAAACTGGTTTTTTAAAAGCTATTAACTTAGGAACGAACTAGAAAGGAAATCACCGGAATATAATGTAAAACGTTCTAAACAATCAATAATAACAAATTTAAAAAAAAATCAGAATTGTTAGTAGTTTAGTTTGCAATTTTTACTGTTCTTTATCTTGCAATTCGAATTATTATTGTTTACTGTATTAAAATGCACCAATATTATCACCCGCATCTGCTGCATCGACAGTACTTGTCGAATACGGAAACTTCTCAAGCAAGTTTCGCTGTACATTTTATTTTTATGCCTTTTATCAACAATTTTCGCTAATAGCAGATAAAGTCGCGCACGCCATATTACTTTCAAAGCTAGAATACGTTAGTAACTTGAGAGCTTTGTAATAAAAATAACTTGTTCACGTGTCGTAAAAAGTTTCGACTAAACGTTTTCTCGTTACTGGAATTAATTAAAAGTAATTCAAGGGAAACCTCTTTAATAAATAAGGTGATCGTGGAGTCTTCCAAATGTAATCGCCTACGTCTGGAAGAAGTACAAGTGCAAAAATGTAACACACACTTCTATTAATAGTTTTGCGGCTGCGGCCTTAATTTTGCATACTTGCATCAATCAAAATCGCTTTTGGCGACGTTTGAAAGAACCCCGTGACACAATCTCGACCTCCGTTTTTCAGGGTTCCCATCGACATGCAAACTCGGTTCATTTTCTTGCGAACACTTACGAGGGGCTTGTATCGAATTTCGGCTTTTTTATAGCTTCGGCGTAATCCCCCTTATGTTTCTGAAGCGACACATTTTTAACGTGAAAATCAAAATAATGCAGAGATGGAGATTTATGCAAATGTGTGACGGTGTGTGATTGTAGAGCTCTTTTGAACACATCCGATCGACGTATCGGTGTTCTTGCAGGTGATGTTTCTGAAATGAGTTTTCGAGTCCTGTGCAAACAAGGCGAAGAAAACAGGTATGGAAGAATCGGTGAAGGATTCGCGAATAAAATTTGAGGCGTTGCTTTAATTCTTTGAGGGAAAAAAACATAAATCTATATTAAGCCCTGTCGCCTTGAACTGTACACGTATACATCAATTATAAGTGAGAATTCTGCCGATATTAATAGATCCTCCATGCTAGCGCTTGATACGTGCTAAGCAATCGTAAATTTAAATTAAAAAAGGGAAGAAAAGCTCTCGGTTCAATCAAACTTGTCCTCGGTGTTCAAAATGAAATAATTCTAGTTCTAATTTTTTAAAATTCATTTGTCGTTTAAATATAAAACGTCCTTGCTGAATATGATATGTAACCCATAAAATAATGACTTATTGTGATGCATTTAAATGGTGTTAATGTTCAAGTTTTATAATCTTATTATGTAATTAAGTTGAGAAAACAGTAGATAGTGGAGGATAATTGAGTTGCTTGTAAAACTTCAAACGAATTGCTTTTTAATGACGTTTAAAGAGGCTTTTATTTACAATTAACCCAAAACAGGCAAACGTTTAATTTACAAAACCAAATTATGAAGGGGTTGGTGTTGGACAATTTTTATTGAACCATCGCACAACCTCGATCAACTCAATCTCAGGTCGTTAAGTTTTTATCCTGCCAATTGAATTTTTATTACTCGAACCGTCAACTCGAAGATGTTGGTTGCATAACCGAGCACATAAGCATATCCTGCCTTTTTTGCCTGACTTAATTGGACGCAGGCGAAATTGACAGAGTCTAAAATATTATGCGGATGTCTGCATGTTTTTTTTAATAAAACGATTCCTTCCTTCAAGTTACGCAGTCAGAAATTGGAATTGTGCTTTTGTTGCATTTCAATTAAGTTTAAAGTGTATTTTTTTTTACCGGTGGCTACTCAGGCAAAGACGGGGGCAAAGTTACTACTGTGGTGGCAACAGCTGGACAAGGACCGGACCGGCCGCAAGAAGTATCTTATACCGACACAAAAGTCATCGGTAATGGCAGCTTCGGGGTTGTTTACCAAGCCAAATTGTGCGATACAGGCGAAATGGTCGCAATTAAAAAAGTCCTCCAAGACAAGAGGTTTAAGGTAAGAATTTCCTGTATTTGTGAACCCAACAACTTTTCCATCAATTATAATTGAGAATTTCTAAAACACAATTTCAAACGAAATTGTGCAGAGCAAGTTTAAAATCTCGCGAACTTACTAAACGACAAAAACCTAAAAACGTTCGCACTTCACATCCTACATTCGAACAGTTTCCTACGGTTTGTAGTTTTACACGTTCTCCAGCTCACAAATGAGTTTCTTTTTCTTCAATGCGGTCAACGTTTTTAATCGAATTGAGTGATTTCCGCCGAAATCAGTGTCCGAGAGTTTGAAACCGTACATTTTCCAATTTTATTGTACACCCATTTTCATCGCCTGCACGCACATTTCCAATTACATGCCATCAAATTCTCTTGAATTTCACCTTTAAAAAAAACGATTATTTACGTTTCCGTGTCTGAAATGTTTTATTTTTATGTTTGCAGAATCGAGAGCTTCAAATAATGAGGCGATTGGAGCACTGTAATATAGTTAAACTAAAATATTTCTTTTATTCTAGTGGAGATAAGGTGAGTTTCGCATTCTTTTAATTAGAGCTCATTTAAGACTTGTTGAAAGAGAGATTGCAAAATTTTATTTAATTTGGCCGAAGCGGCTCGTTTTACGGAACGGTACATAAATAAAATTTATTTAAATCGTCATCTATTATTACAAGTGTTTGTGTGTTTAGCGTGCTGAGGTGCCATGTGACCTAAGCATATTAATGGGCACAAGTAGGCAGGTATGAAGCCTGCGAAAATCCCTTTAGCTTTTATTTAGCCTGCCGATTTTGTATCTGCTTCATTTCTGCTAGTTTGTTGTGTTTACAAAGCAGTTAGCTAACTTCTCAATTGTTCATAACTTGCAGGTCAAAATTTCATAAATTACACTTCCGAACACAGTAAGTAATTTTTTAATCCAGCTATGAGTCAATTTGCAACGTACAAGCACTTGTAAGACTATTTTTTAACAATTCGAAAACGTCTAAATAATATTCTTAGCGATCGACTAGAAAGCAAAAGAGGACTAGGATCATTTAATATTTCATTTCAAAAATTGAAGTCTCTTCAACGCAAATCTTGGAATTGTGATGGCTTTCTCCAGAACGTTGTAGAATACAATTTTAAGTTTATTTGTACTAAAAAGGCTAAGAATTTTTTTAGTGTTGTCACCAGCAACATTTTATTTTAAGAACTGTGTTTCTTTTTACTTTTAAAAATCACTCGGTAAATTAATAGAACCATTTGTTAATAGTGCTTTTAGAGGGCCCTTGTAAATATCGTTCATTGTCGCTAATAATTGTCCCACAAATCATTAAAAAATTATGTCCATAATCTTTGTATTGTGAAAGCAGAAATAAAATTCTGTTGCCTATTGTGTGATTGAATAAAACTAATTTGAGTCTTTGTCTCATTTGTAAGTCAAGTTCAAAAATTTAATCTTGTACAATTTTCCATAATGTAATTCTCTTTTTTTTTCGTAACAGAAGGATGAAGTGTACCTGAATTTGGTGCTAGAATACATCCCAGAAACGGTGTACAAGGTAGCACGGCATTACAGTAAATCAAAACAAACTATACCTATCAGCTTTATTAAGGTAATGGTTTAGAAATTTCCTGAATGAATTTTGATTGTGTCTGTTTGCAGTTATATATGTACCAGTTGTTCCGATCGCTGGCATATATCCACTCGCTAGGTATTTGCCATCGAGACATTAAACCTCAAAATCTTCTATTAGACCCGGAAACAGGAGTTTTAAAACTGTGCGATTTTGGTAGTGCAAAACATTTAGTTAAAGGTGAACCCAATGTATCGTATATCTGCAGTCGATACTATCGAGCTCCCGAGCTCATATTTGGGGCAATAGATTATACCACCAAGATAGACGTCTGGAGTGCAGGCTGTGTTTTGGCCGAACTGTTGCTGGGGCAGCCGATATTTCCAGGAGACTCGGGGGTCGATCAACTAGTTGAAATTATTAAAGTTCTCGGTACACCGACCAGAGAGCAAATACGGGAAATGAATCCAAATTATACAGAATTTAAATTTCCACAAATCAAGTCACATCCGTGGCAACAGGTACCTATTTTCATGTAATTTATGTCCATTGCCGTTTCAGCCAACATATTGGCTGTCACTTGCTTGAGAAAAACGGTTTCTCGCACGTTTTTAGTCCAATCGAATGTGTTGAGCGCAACGGCAACCTTTGTTACAACAAAATTTTAGAAAATTTTTGTTTTGTGTTAAATTTGAGTCTCACGTATGTCCCCATTTTTACCATCGGCATAACTTCAAACAAGACGGCCAAATTCTCATGTGTCTGTCGTACTATGACAGTAACTCACTAACACCTTCATTAAGACTTCTCCACACCCCCAAAAATTGTTAATTTGTGTAATTAATGAACATGTCAATCTTAATCTGGAAATGTGTGAGTGCTAATGCACAGTTAAAAGTGTGATTGTATTGATAACCCATCAACTATGTTATCCAATTAAGCAAGTAATTGGAAAAGCTCGTTATCGAAATTTATTTCATAAATCTCTTCTTTAAAATGCATTTGATGAGTAATAACGGTTTATTTACATTTATAGTCCATTTAAAAACCAAGAGGAGTGTTAGAAGGCCTTGAAATTATTATTGGAATTTTACATCTGACAGTTATTACAGTAAGAAATGTGGCCATTTTCCAAATATACCAATTTTTTTAAAAATAATTACTGAGCACCATAACCTGTTGGTTCATAACTTTCGTCCAAATGATTTTTGTTTCATTTTTCCATTAACATTTGCTTGAAACTTGAGAGGAACGATTCATAATCAAACTAAAAACTGTGTTGGTGTGTGTGGAGAATAAAATCTGAAAAGAAGAAATGCTTCAGTGCTGTCTCTTGTGTTGCTGTTGTTCAGAGGAGTCTTGGTTTTCAGTGTAATTTTGCTTTCAAAATTCTTGCTTACTGAGATGTGGACGTCTGTTTGCAGTTAATGCTGACTCAATTGTCGCTACCGAAATGCACCACCGACCATCAAAAAATTCGTGTAAGTGGCTTCAATGAATGCCATAACACACCGAATTAACAAATGTCCAAGCTTGTCACATATTTTTTGCTTTCTGTTAATTTCAAGTTATTTTTTTTTTGTTTTTACACAAAATCATACAAGTTGGTCTATTTCGATTTTTTGTTTCCTTTATTGGTTTTCAACTGAATTTATTTTAGTTGCCAATTAAACAAGAGATGATATTGTGCCAACAGGTTTTTCGGGCACGTACACCGCCAGAAGCTATTGAATTGGTAGCACGTTTGCTTGAATACACTCCATCGTCTCGTATCAGTCCTTTACAGGCGTGTGCCCATCCTTTTTTTAATGAATTGAGAGAACCAAATACACGACTACCCAACGGCAATGAATTACCTCCTCTGTTTAACTTTACAGATCACGGTTAGTATTCGTTGTTCTGTTTCGGGGGCGGTTGTAAATTTTCGTCTATTTGACAGAGTTAGGTATTCAGGCATCGTTGAATGCGATATTAATACCGAAGGGGGTCCAGGAAGCTACGAACAGTCCACAAGACGGAGGCGGCGCATCGGGACCGGCAGACTCCAGTGATACACCAGCAGCTCCAACACAAGCTGCTGCATCGGGCATAGCTTAGGTAGTTTAAATACCCCCAATCTTAAAGGTAAGTCACCTTGCAACCTTACCTGATTTAGAGGTCGGGTACAATCTGACTTACCGGACTAATATAGTAAAACGATCTATGTGAGATTGTCATTGGGACAGCTGTACTATAGATTAATTAAATACCATGCACTGTACAGATTTAATTGTTTGGCATTTTGTATTTAATGCCTTTTGTTTTTAAACTTGCGTTATTTTAACTTGAGCGGAAATTTGGTGTCGAAGATACTTTCCTATCGGCCACCGTGTTGAAAAATCTGGAAGGGATTATATTTTTTAGTTTCAAATTTTACGCAATTTTACGTTTAAGTACAAATCTATCAATTGACTCTGCGACAGAACGAGCGGTATAACCGTCGGTTATAAAGAGCCGCTCGTCCTGCCGAACGCACCCATTCTGTTTGTAACTTGATTATTTAAAGCCAGATTTTCCAGCACTGTGCTTATCAGTGTTATATTGTTAGTGATGTCATTATTTAATTCACATAATTTTAGCAAAAGGAAATATAACTTATTATAATTCAAGTAGATCTTTTAATAATGAATTGATTTGCAATCTTTGTTACATAGTGGTTTTAACTTTTGATTATGAGATATTTTTTAAGGTATTAAATTTTACAACTTTTATTTGGTGTGTATTTACCTAGTGTTGTTATTCATCAGTTGAGATTCATTTCAAATTACAGTAGACTTGGGACAGTATGATTTCAATGGGTACTAGACGGTTAAAAGAAAAAAAATGCATAAATTGTGTATCTCTAGCTTATGCTTTAGAAACAGAGTGAATATAAACTGTAAGGTAGTTTAAATTGTTCGTTATAGCTTAATGACGTGCAAATGCGTTCAAATAGTGGTCTTCAAATTAATTCACCAGCCTCTCACACCTGTTAATAAAAAAGGACATTAGTTAAGAGTCACTATAAAATTTAATTTTGTGTAGACGTACACTCGGTGTGCAACTTGAAATATTTTTTAACGCTAACTATGTATAAAAGCAGTGTGTAAAGTGTGACTTATTATTTAAGTGTTTGTTTAAAAATGGTATTGTTTTTTACTTGCAAGTTTTGGGGCCGATTCAAGGCGGCGGCTGTGCTCGGGTGCAATTTCAGTTTTAACCAAATGCCATCATTTGCGATAGGCTCGAAACTGCACTATCACTTTAAGTTCCCTTCGGACGGTGATTCAAAACACATTTCGACCACCATCCGAAACGGACTTCATTTAAGTGTCCCTCCATACGCACTAAAATGTTTTGTCTACAATAAAATTATAGTTCATCAAATTTATTTTGCCATACCTTTCAAATAGTTAATATAGTAGGATGAAACGCCCCTTCCATAATGTGGAGGAACATTTAAGTACATCTTGACACAGGGTGGCCATAAATATCTGTTGTCCAGGTCGACTTGTAATTTAATTTTGGTAAGTAAGTTGTAATAATGAATGGCATTTGATTTTTAGGTTCCAGTAGATGTTTATGACCACCTTGTATAACTGAAATGATTATATTTGGTTGGAAGAGGTGAACTGCGCCTAGGCTGTAGCTGTTATTTTAAATTGGCCCTTATTTGGGTATGCAAGTTTCATATTATTAAATGCAAGGCAGTTCATTGTCTGTTTTCAAATTGCTTTGCTGTTTAGAATCCTAACGAAAAATTAATCACGCTCGCAAGTTAGTTACAGATTGTTCTTTTCTTTCCTAATTCAAAATTGTTGTAATTTATTTTTCTTTCTATTATTAAATTTACTTTTATGTAATTTGTGATTAACTGAAAACTTTTAGAATAGATTTTTGTAAGTTATCGACATATCAAGAAAAAAGGTGGTTTCAGTTCTAACTAGCAGAAACGTTAAAATTACTTTCGATTCTAGTTATCGTTTTTATCTAACAGGAAGAATCAAAATTCTATCGTCGAAATGTGGGGGAAACGGTTTTGTGATCACGATAATATCAATACCGTTGTGAGATTGATTAACAACATAATTGCATTCTGTGAATGCCTTTGGTTACATGATGAATCAGCTGGATGACAAGCGCGAACGGAAAACGCCCGCAGAGGGCGCTATTTTCACTTGCGCGCGCAATCCTGATCAAACGGCAACATACTAAGCTAGTTGTATATAAAAATTCAGTTAATTTTCGTTTCGCATCGCAGCCTATCTTCATTTAATGAGTTTTTAGGCGTCGGGCTTCTCAAGAATGTTCAATATGCAACTTTTGTTCGAAACGGTTTCTAAAACCGATACGCTCACTTATGGTCATAAGTGTAAAATTAAAGTTTTAGACTAAATATATACTTCTTTTCAAATTCTTGTCGACTACAATTTCTGATGAATACTGCTGAAATAGGGCAAAACTGTAAACACGTGGTAAACGCCAGATATAAGAATCATGTCGGGGAAAACTTGTATTCAGTTGTATCGATAAATTACATTTGATACGTTGGACGAGATCGGTAATAATGTCTGTCACCTATCGCGAAATTAAGGGCGCCAATATACTAGCGGATTTTTCGCCACGGCTAGTGCCAACTAGTGCAGTATTGGTCCGGTATACAATGAGCGGCAAAAGTCACACAACAATTTGATAAAATTTAAATTATTCAGTTTGGAAAAAAGTACAGAAACAAATCGTACATTTTTATAAAGTAATGATGCTGTTCCTGCTTTTTTTTAAACAGCAACTGTCGAAACGACGCTATAAAAATATTGGCCCCTTACATAAAGAAAAAGTTGAAAAAAAAATTATTGAAAAATAAATGACAAAAATACAGCAATAATTCGGTGAATTGTAAACTATGAGTTTTGGAAAATGTCCAAAGACAGCTTAATTTTTTAAATTCAATTTCACATTTTTTTAACAATATTTTAATATGAAAAGTGTTTCTTGCCAAGGAACGGGCGTTAAAACTAATTCTTTAACTGTTAAATTAACTCGACAATGCAAACAAGTCTTCTTAATATTGAAAAAGCAATTATTGCCAGTAAGGGGTTAAAATTTTTATAGTCATTTTGACAATTAAGAAACCCATTAAAATAATATCAAAAAAAATATTAGTTTTTAAAAACGTCATTACTTCGACAAGAAACACTCTGTATATAAAAATGTTTTGTTTGAAGATTTTGAATTAAATTTAAAAACTGACCTGTTTGTGAATTGTTTCCAAAATTCAACATTTTCAGATGTTGCTTTTGCAGTCCACAATCCGCATGTATATTGGGACCCTAATTATGTGTCGACCAAATTAAATAAAAGCGCACTCCCTGTGATAGAATAGTAATTATTTTTAGCGAAGCAAAACCGCACGACTCATAACAAGAAACAGAAGTTCCGTCCCGACACTTTTGGCTGTTCGATTGATTCTTATGTCCGACTGTTACTGTTTTTTTTTTTGTTAATTAGTCCCTGTTTTAAGTTTAACTGAAAAAAATGTGTAGCGAACAACCAAATATATTCCCGATTGTGTTATGTATTATATAGATGGTCCCCGCAATTTTATAGAAATTGACTGAACTATGTAATTGTGTTGTAAAATTAAAATAGTGTAAATTTGTAAATATGCTTTTATCTTTTTTTCCGATTGAATTATGTGTGTAAGTCAGATTTTCGATGCGAAATAACTTACGGTTATGTTTGGTTGTTCCAATTCATAGCCTTTAAAGTTATAAAAGCGAATTGTAGAGCTCTGAAAAAAAAAACAACATTGCCACTTGGTTCTAGACCGAAACGCAAAAAAATATAATTAGGGCGAGTTATAGCTAAAATTAGTTTTTTTTCCAGATCGATGTTTTATGCTGTAAATATCTCTTGCTTATTGTATGTTAATTCACACTGCAATATATGAATATTTAAAATATAATTAAAATATTTAAAACAATTTATTGTTTTAACTGCCGTATTTACAATTCACCAAAATTATCCCAACAACACTTTTCTCATCATGTGACTGCGACCGGGTCGAACGTGTTCATCTCTGCCGCCCATCGAACTGCCGCATTTCGTGGAGCAGATGTATTGCAACAAGGGAATCCGGTATTTTCCACAAAAGTCCACAAACTTGATGTGCTTTATCCGGTTGTCGAAGTAAACTCCTAAAAAAAAAAAAATAATGTTAAATTGGCCGATTTCATTCTGGTGATTTTACCTTTGCATTGGGGATTCACACATCTGTGGCCGCTTTGCAAGTAAGCATGAAGTGTTTCTGGGATATCACCGGGATTGACGTCAATACTTTGAATTTTTATCACCCTCGCCGCCAATTCTAATAAACTTGCAGGATTGTAGGACATATCACTGACGAATCGCACCACCAACGGATTCTCTCGCAAACTTAACTGAAATTCAAGAAGTTATTCGCGACTATTAAGTGTCACTTAAATGCAGTAAGTGACGGAACTGATCCTTAAATTTAAGTGTTGGACTTAAAGTGACCCTTAAATGTTAGAAACTGATGTTGCAGCAGATGACACTGAAATATTCGAACCTATTTCAATCTGAGATAATAATAATTTCAAATTTTTCCTCTAACTTTCAAAACTGACAGTTACCAAGCTTACTTAAGGGGGATCCTCAGGAACCTCGACCTTGAGAATTTTATAAACTCTCATAGATGTTACAAACTTCATCTATCAATAAAAAAAATTAGCAGGGTTGATGGTTTCATCATAAGATAATAATATAAAATAATAGGCTGTTGTAAATCTTCCATTGCTATTCTCATCTCAAGGAAAAAATAGTTTTGCCATTATAATTCTCATATTTATTAAAAAAATTCGATATCTTTTAAGTTATAGCAATAAAAATGTAATACAGTAGAATCCGGTTATAACGAACTTTATTTCAAGTCCCGACATTTTCCCCTATGCAACAATGTAAAAATTAGTCCGTTATAACGAACTATCGGATATAGCGAACCTGAAAAAGCTGAAATTAATAAAATTTCAATTGTCTATAACGAACTTTCCATTGTATATAACGCGCAATAACCTTTGAATCTGACGATGACTCGTCATTAAATGAGTGGTTACAAAAATAGAAACAAAGGGAACGTGAATTTCAGCAAGCGAAGGGCTCTATGCAAGAAGTACCTAAGTCACTTTTCATATTCTGTGATATTTGAGATTTGATGTTTCAATGTGACCTGTAAATCACATTGTTTTGACCTTGAATAATCTTTTTTTACTAAAGTAAGTCTTCTTTAGTGAAAAAGATTAGTCAAAATCAAAACAATGTGATTTCCAGATCAAACAGAAATATAAATCTCAAATATCACAGAATATGAAAAGTGACTTAGATACTTCTTACATAGAGCCCTTCAATTAGAAAATTAAAATTTTTTCGAAAACTTAAACATGAATGACTATTAATGTAGACAATTTATTAGTTACAACAAAATATTTGGGTATTTGTGGTAGACAAAAGTGACCAAAAAGAAGCCAATGAGGAATGAGGATGAGCCGGAAACACCAGCATTACAGATTTTATCTATACAGGAAACTGTGAAAAGTATTGACAACATTTGTGATTTTTTACAGTTTTACGGTGCGCCGAACTCAATTATTGAAAATCTTAGTGACGTTGAAACGTGTGTGGACAATTTATACTTCAGTCGAAAATAAAAAATTTTTTCAAATAAAGTTACTTGTTGCATTTTGCTTTGTTTCACGTTTAGTCCTTATATTCTTAATGGTTTTATAAATATGCATATTTATATTAGACAATGAAGGTCTCATAAAATACTCTTGCATTTATTCTTTCAATAACGCTTATAACGAACCGATTTTGACGGTTCCTTGAGGTTCGTTATAACCGGATTCTACTGTATCTACATTTTGGTTTAAACAAAAATCGAGAATTAACTGTTGTTATATGTTATAATTACAGATGCATGATATTGGCAGTGCAGTGCAAAAGTAATTGTTCCATTTTTCCTATTATCAAATAGAAATTTTCAACTTTGACTAAACCCTTAAGTAGAAAATTGAAGACAGATTCAGATGATACCGTACTTTTTATGATATTTGTTTTTTACTCGAAGGTAAGTGGCAGGCAAATGTATTGAGATAAGAAATTTACGTGAGGATCCCTCTTAAGTGACAGTTCGTCGCGCCTTTCAGTTTTACTTTCTAGTAAGTGGTACTTAACTAATGAACAAATTTATTCAAGCGATACACCAAAAAAGAGCTAAGAATGTGATGTTTCCAATATTGTGAGAAATAAAACGAATGGATAGGTTGATGTTTCACAACACTTACCTCTGTGAGGTTTTCTAATAAAATAAGATCAGGTGGTAAAGTCCTTAATTGATTTTTGTGCAACAGCAGCGATTTTAAATGATGCAAAGTTGCAATATTCGCAGGTAAACTTTCAATTAAATTATCACATAAAACTAAAGCTTGCAAGGCTTGTAACTGTCCTAATGCGGCGGGAACTTCCATCAATTTATTTCCTCCGAGTGCAAGCACATGAAGACTAAAACAATTTCCCATTAAACAGGTACCGTTTAAATTTAAATTACGTACTTGGACAGCTTCCCGATGTTCCTGGAGATCGCCGCTATCTGATTGGCGCCCAAATATAAATATTTCAGGTTAATAAATTCGAATATTTGTTCGGGAAAAGTGGTCAGCTGATTGCCGTTTAAGTTGAGTTCCCGCAACGTGGGGCTGGTGGAAAAATTTTTGGGCAGAGATTCGTTGGTGAAGTTATTGTTTTTGGCGATTAAGCGCGTCAACAACTGGCAATGGCGAAATATGTCCGGCAGATTGTTCAGCCCGTTCGAACTGACATCCAAGGTTTTGAGATAAGTGAATTTCATTATGTTGTAGGGAAAACTGACGAGCTGGTTGTGGTGCAAAATGATGGTTTCCACTTCTTGCACGGGCTTTCGTTCATCGCTGACGAAAACGTCTAAATTGTGGTCCAAAGTTTCGGGTTCCAGCGTCAGGTAAGAATAGTCTAGCACTTTGTTGGTGTTGTCTGCATCGCTGCTGCTGTCCGAGGTGTAGTTTTCCATTGTTCACTGGGTTGTTAATCTCACTACACCACACTGCGCTGCAAATTGAACTGGGCTGAAGCTGCTCGAGATTATCTTAAAGTGCATGACACAACATATTTTTTGACCCACATGCACTGATAAATGTGAACTACTGTCCTATGATAAGTATGTTTATGTTGAAGGATTTTTAATTCTCATCCCATTAGCTGGAAATGTGATTAGATGAAACTGTTTTTCCTTAATTGAGCAAAACTGCTTATTTATCGACTTATTTTGCGCACATCGGTCCGGAACTTATGAACTATCAAATCTGTTCTTCCTATTACAGGAGAGTGGAATAATTTGGTTGAAAAGTTTTACAACGCTTAAATTTTTAATTTTTTTTTGGGTTTGATAACGCTTATTCTTAAACTTCGAGTTATCGCGTTTGTAAGGACTTTAAACCGATTAAGAAACGCCAACATTTTTTAACGATTTGATAAAGAATTTTAAGTGGAAAGAATACTATCGGTTGTGATTAACGTTGCCCATAATTAAAAATAAGAAGCAATGTTATGTAAATATTATACAGAATGTCGTTCCTTGAAGTAATTGCAAAATACAGCAAGGACCGGTTGCAACATTTATTTACAAACGGGAAGAAACTGATTTTTTACTTGAGATTTTATTTTTGCTTATTATAGATACAGTAGATGCAGCTTTCCTGAAGGGGCCTTCACAGAACTGCGTCGTTGGTTGATTGGTTGGCCAATCAGAACACGAACTTAATTTCAAAATGTACTCTCCCCAACTTTTGTGGCGACAACATGTCTTTGTCTCCCTTTGAACATCGTGTCATTGCACTTTAAATCATTCTCTTGCTGACAGGTGTCGCTCCGGCGTAAACGAGGTTCTGTGAATGGCAGAAAAAATTGCAGCAATTTCTGAGCTGTCGCTGGCGACACGACGTAGTTTTGTGAAGGCATCTTAACTTCTCAGCATTTTTCTTCGTTTTGTGTGCCATCCCATACCTTATGGGGTCATTTTTCTTGCCGGAAGAATTCCAGTATAGGGAAGAGAAATTAAGACCGCAGCGCCGAGTGGATTATTGTCAAACAAAAGGTGGAGAGTCACTTTTCTCACAAACTCAGGAGTTGTTGTTTATTTTTATTTTTTAAATGTTCTGAAGTGTTTCTTTAGTGCATTTATTTTTCTAGTGACTTTAATTATTTATAGTTCGCATTGTAGAGATATTTAATTTAAGATTTAAGAGTGTTACAATAAAGTAAGGCAATGAATTGTACATATTAAGATGCAAACATAAGAACTTTAATCTTTCCCTTAAATGGGAGCTTATGGAACGATAAATCGGGACATTTTTTAAACAATGACTTGCATTTGGGAACAAACCAATAAATATTACTCACTTTACACCACAATTTTAATCAATTGAAATTCAATTTTATAGAAAACTTGAGAACACGATTAAAACAGACTCTCCACCTATAGTTTTAAAAAATGCTACACAAATGTCAAATTTGTACCAATTATTTTATTAAACGTGGCCGTGCGTCATTTAATATGACGACCGGTGTACATTGACTGAAATCTAAAACATTTTCATCGAATTCTGAAATTGAATATAATTCCAAGGAAATACACATTAAAACTTTTTAAAAATATGTAAATAATCAGTTTGAAATTGGATTTGTTTTGGTTCTTTTTAAAAATTTGTTTCCTAATTCCAATAAATCAATTAGAACACGCGCAATGATAATTAATAGTAGTTTTTACACGACCTTTGTTTGAAGAGACATTTCAGCACTTATCACTGACCCCCCTTTATTGATGAAACACACTTTATCCGGGTTATTAAATTAAAATGATTCACTCAGTACACTCTTAATTAAAATAAACTCCGAGTAATATTATGACAGTCGACACCGCCTTTGCGATGTTGTGTTCTCGGAATCCGTAAAAATTAAACGATTTACAGCTACTCGATAGTATGCAAATATCTTACTGGAATTGTAATATTTTTTTGCGATTTTGCAAATTTGAAAAATCAGCACTCTAGACAAATATTGTACCTAGGTCATAACAGAAGATGTAACTCAGTGCAGTACATCATAAAAAAGTTATTTGAAATCACAAAAGGCAAAATATTCGCGCAGTTTTTGTTACTATAGCGCAGCCTTAAACAATTAGTAAGGATTTACAAAACATAAAACAAATTTTTTATTTTTTTTTATTTTCTAAAAAATCTCAATTTCGGTGCTCGAACTGGAGAGAATTTTGGAAGGTAACATTACTTAATTGTAATAACATAAATTAGCCATTCGGGCTCGTTTTACATCCAGTGGAATTTTCACCATTTGGCTCGCTTGCCCCAGTCTTTAGGAGTCCAGTGCAGGCACTTAGGATCGATCCTAATCAACCTGCCCTCCATCGCTTTCTGATGGTTGCCGATTATTTCCCTATTTAACGTAATTATGTATTGTCCTTTATAATAATTGATTAAATTTAAGTTCTGCAACGTCGATATAACATCCTCCTTTTTAATACTGGTCATCTCGCAGATCTCACTGAAACACAATTTTTAAAAAAACCTCAACAACCCAAAAACAATTACTTGATGGTTATCTGAGGTTTCTCATTTTCCCCAACCGGCGTCATTGCAATCAATATTTCTAAAATCGTATGAGACCAATAACTCCTGTAAGACAACAAACCCAAGTCGGATAGGGGCTTCTCCGGCGATCCAGTTTTCCCCTCAAATTTCGATAGCTCGTAACCTGATCAAAAATCCTTGAAATTAGCATGCAACCCAATTTCCCCGACTTACTGAATTCAATCAACAATTTTCCATAACCTTTGCGTTGGTAAGGCGGCATGGTCAGAATGCAGGCGACGTTGTAATCTTCGGTGGATTCCTTTTCTTTCGAAAAATAGCCGACGAGATGAAATCCCCGGTTATCTAACACCGTCATTACATAGAACAGAAACGGGTCGGTGTCATAATACAAGGTTTTGTGGTCGAGGAACAACTTGGCGAGCAGACAGAGGTTTTGGGCGTATCCTTTGTTCTTCCTTCCGTCGATTTCAAAGAATGATATATTCGCCTTCCTGTAGATTTCGTTTCCGGGCGGATGCCGTAAGTTACATTTCGCTAGATGGCGCTCTAAGCATTTCCTGCTTTTCCTGTACTTCAAACAGAACTCACAAATGTATATGCATTTCAGGCTGACCATTTCCTGGTGACAAAACCAAATTTAAAAGGGCATAAAATTGGGGGGACAGACAGGGGGTTCACAGCAATTCTGTATTTTCAAATTCCCTGATTTTTCAAGGTTTTCCAGTATTTTCCCCGATCTTTTTTCTAGTCATTAGTGCCATTAATTAAACCAGTAAAATTTTTTAGTTCAAGTTATATAGACGGTTTCAATTTGTTCCAGTGATGTACAAAAAACATAGATATACAGTGCGGCCACTCTTGTAAATTTTCTTATCTGTCATTTGGTGAGAAAAAGGCATTCTTGATAAAAAGTTCTGCTTATCTTGGGAAATCATAAACAGTTGTCAAATTTTTAATGAAATGTACGGGGACTCTAGAAATTAGAAAGTATGAAATGGACCTTATTTTTCATTTTCGTGAAAAATGTTATTTTACAAAGTTGTTTCAAAATATTACAAAAGCTTAAATACAAATTTTGGGTTCATAAAATAGCTGAAAATTTGAATGAAACTCGTATATTGACACTTAAATGACATTTATCATGTGATGATCTTATTGTTTTACAAGGCATTCTAAATTATTTTATTAGAACCCCGACTAATTTTGATAAAATATTTTATTTTCCTTCTCTTTAATATTACTTCAAGGTCAAGTTATTAGATATCATTGGATTTAGAAAAAAATCTTCTACCACAATAAATAAAAAAATGTATACATTGCCATTTGAAAAAAAAGTTGACTGAAGTTAATGTGGGAAAGAATCCAAATTAATACCTTCTTGTAGTACTTACTCGATTAATTAATTACATTTTTTTTTTTAATCGGACAATAAATAACTGAGTTAGAGCGTGGGAGGTTCTTTAGGAATCACCCTGTATACAAATTTTGGGTTAAAAAATAACGAAACTACATTTGCACTAAAAATGACATTTTACTTATTTTTCACAAAAATGAAAAATAACAATTTTACTAATATCCAAGTTTCTTGACGTTTTCCTTAAAACAACTACCATGACAAGCTGTTTCTGACTTATTGACAAATAAAATCTCATTTTTAGTGCAAATGTAGTTTTGTTATTTGTTAACCCAAAATTTGTATTTAAGCTTTTGTTATATTTGGAAACAACTTTGTAAAATAAAATTTTTCTCAACAATGAAAAATAAGGGTACTTTGCTTAAGTCGATTTCGTACTTTCTAATTTCTAGAGCACCGTGTACATTTCATTATAAATTTGATGACTGTTTATGACTTCCCAAAATAAGCAGAACTTTTCGTCAAGAATAATTTTTTGTCACCAAATGGCCGATAAGAAAGTTTATAAAAATGTGCAACCCCATCCATGGACACACTGTATATTGTAAAAATAAACAAAACCTAAAATTTGATAAGAGATCTTTCTATTCCTATGTAGTAGGATAATGCTCGGATAAGAAGGAAACAACCAAAAACTTTTTTCCAGGTAAATAAAATAAATTCCCTGTTTTTTTAATAAAATTCCCCTGGCATTTTGGCTTACTTCTAAATTCCCTGACATTTCCAGGTTATCCAGGTTTTCCAGGTTGCTGTGAACCCTGGGGAAAATTCGCACTACCTGGGGATACGGCGCGAAATACCAAGGCTTGATCTTGTGCTTCCCTAGTTCTATCATGTCTAAGTTTTTCATGCGCGTAACTACGTCATCGTGGTGCGAAACCATGCTGCCAGATTGTCTCGGGCCGGGAGGAGGAGGTAACTGCGGTGGTGGTTCCTGCGAGTCTTCACTTTCCAACGAAGGGCCTTTTCTTTTCCTGTTCATACGCTTCTGCAATGCGGCTGCCAGTACAGCGCTGCCATTTACTAATTCCGTGGTTAGGATAGGACTAGATGGCCTAAATTCAACTGATTAATAACCAAGTCAATTTATGTGAAAAACATTGTCACCTGGATACAGATCCTCCAGCACCAATTTGTATTTTTTTCGGCGTCGAAACGCCGGTGTTACTACCTCCTCCATCTCGCCTAGGAAAATGTACTTTGCGCGTATCCAAAGAATCTTCCATGATCCACTCATCCAACCGTTTATTAACTACAAAAAAAACGTTAAAATAGGCTGTACGTATGAAAACTTACTTACAATCGACATAATGAACGTAATAAAGTCTTGTGCCTTCGAGTTCCTTAATACTAATAATTTCTGCCAGAGCTGCAAACGGACAGATTAATTCACTGTTAGCAGTATGATTTAACTTACGCCAATCTTCCGATCCCCCCATGCGTACCGGCAATCTGCAACCTTCCACCAAAGAAAACTGAAACAAATCGTAAGTGAGGTTATGTGGCGCTCGTTTTTTAAATCTCTTACCACAGAATCACAAATCGTGCAATCGTCAAGATCATCCATTTCTAGGCTCATAAGTACTTAATTGTTAGTATAATTTAAAAATACTAATTAAATAAAATATCACAATTTACAAAACACTTAAAAAACACCGACTGACGGTTGACTGTAGTAAGTGTAAACAACATAACCTCTCTTGTTCATGTGTGCTTTTCTGTTTTAAAATCCGTGTTGTGGAACTATTCAACTTTTGTGTTTTGCGTTTGGATTAAATTAATTTATTAAATTTAATCGAAACAGTGCCTAAATTTATAGCGAAAACGTAAATAGCCTCAAAATTTCACGCGCCACCTGTGTAATGTTTGATGAATTATCGCCGCCTGACCAACTAAATGCTGCCCATCAAGAGATTTCATTTCCAGGCCAAGAACTTGCAATTTGTATTTAACGAATAGTCCCCGGAATGAGGGTCATTTAACTGGCCGATTGTTTTTACCTCCTTTTTAAAATTCAACCTTTTTCTTTAATTTTTAAGTTTTTATCTTTCACTCTTAACCTTCTATCATTCATTTTTAACCATTTATCTTTCATTTTAACCGTTTTCTTCAATTTTTAGATCTTTTAAAAAATGTTATCTTTTATTTTTCACCTTTTTCTTTGATTTTTAACCTTTTGCCTTTGATTCTTGACCTTCTTCTTTCATTTTTAACCTTTTCCTTCCATTTTTAATCTTTAGCCTTTCATTCTTGATCTTTTTCTTGCATTTTTTACCTTCCATAATTCATTTTAACCCTTTATCTTTCATAGTTAACCTTTTTCTTTCATTTTTAACCCTTTTCTTTCATTTTTAATTTTTAGCCCTTCATTTTTACTTTTTATCTTTCATTTTTAACTTTTTTATTTCATTTTTTAAGTTTTAACCTTTTTCATTAAGTTTTTATCTTTCATTTTTAACCTTTTGTCTTTCATTGTTAACCCTTTTCTTTCATTTTTAACCTTCTTCTTTCATTTTTAATCTTTTTCCTTTAATTTCTAACCTTGTATTTTTCTTGGCCTTTTTCTTTCATTTTTAACCTTCTATCATTCATTTTTACCTTTTATCTTTAACTTTTTTATTTCATTTTTAGCCCCTTTTGATTTATTTAAGTTTTAACCTTTTTCTTTAAGTTTTTATCTTTCATTTTTAACCTTTCGTCTTTCATTCTTAACCTTTTTTTTCATTTTTAACCTTCTTCCGTTCATTTTTAACCTTATTTCTTTCGTTTTTAACTTTTGTCTTTCATTCTTTACCTTTTTTAAATTTTAATCTTTTATCATTCATTTTTGCCCGTTTATCTTTCATTTTTCAACTTTTTATCTTCAATTTTTAACCTTTTGTCTTTCATTCTTAACGTGTTTCGTTCATTTTTAACCTTGTTCTTTTATTTTAACCTTTTTTTTTCATTTTTAATCTTTTATGTTTTTCTATTTTTGCTTCTTTTTTTTGTTGTCTCCGGAGTTCTTCATTATGTCACACGGTTACGTACACAAGTTTTAACCTGTGACGTAAGAGCGATGATTGCACAACCGCAAACCCACTAGAAAAATCCTTTACTTGGTGTTATTTTTCTTTCATTTCTTCACTTTTGACCTTTCATGTTTACAATTTATTTGAACCAGCGCATAATAATGAAAATTATTTATTATTTATTTATTATTGGCAATAAGAACACAACATATTAACAAAGAACGGAACAAAAACTAATTGGCCAAATTTGGTAACAACACAACATTAATACAAAGAACGAAATGAAAAATAAGTGTCCAAATTTCGCAACAACGAACCCATTTCTTTTTACAGTTAACCCAAATCGTTAGAGAGAATTCGGGAAGCCACAGACGATCTAAAAGCACGTGAAGATGTCAATTCGGCAGTCATCGCGTTTACCACTATTTCAAGGGCAAAATTTCGCATACGGGTTATTCTCTTTCTGCATAACGGACATTGACTCAATTTCTGCGAGCACGGTTGACAAAGCGAGTCACCGGTCCTGCACATTACGATGGGAACAGTCAGCCACACGGAGCACACAGGGCAGTTCGATCCAAATGGCCTACCGACGTTCTTCATCCTGTACTTTTTGCCGTTTGCACAAATAACAATTTTCATCTTGCTCAGTTGGAGTATCAACGACTGGAGCAGTGTAAGATTAACCTCAAGCATCCTCTCAGTTGGGACTTTAGAGTTTTGATATACTTGGACTTGGTACTTCGGCAGTGTAATACCGCTGCTGTCGCAGTCGCCGTAAATTCTTGTTTGATAGCAGAATGAATTGGTAGAAATGTTCAGAGCGTTGATCGTAACGCACAGATAAAGTTTGGTCTGACCTACAGAACGTTTTACCAATACGGTAAACATTTGGTCATTGTTCTTCGCAAAATAAGCAGTGCCGTTGGAAGAAAGACTGTCCAACTGGATTGTCACAGGATGGTTCAACAATCGGCTACCATGACTTACGGCGATGTGAGATTGCAGCATTGCAAAGTTGCCTTTCCAACCATAGCAAAGATGGCAATCTACGGAATTGTACACACAATCGATTTCATGCGCATTAATTTCCTCAAACTTCAACACTTTGTTGCAACCGTACCGTTTATTTAAACATGGAAATTGGAAGTGTACAAGGATGCATTCCAAACTTCTCTGGTGGATGTTTTGTGTTGGATCTTCTGCCACACAACGACCGCAAATGTTGCCAACAGTCGGATTGTAATAAATTGGAAACACATTGAGCCACTTACTGCACTTTTTACACTTTAAATGTTCATATAAAACATCGACGTCTAAAAGTTGATTCATGTTGACGTTTGATGAACAAATGAGCTTGGACAACGCCACCTTCATTTATAAAGATGGCGTTGGCTTGGACATTAAAATGGCGATTGACCGGAAATGACTGAGAGCGACAACAAAAATGACTAGCGCAACAAAGATAGAATAGTTATTTTATTTCTTGATATTTTTAAATTTTCTGACAAGTCGTCGTTGTTTATTTCGACAAAACAGCTGAGAAAGTAGAATTTCAATTACGGGTCATTCGCTTTTACAGAAGACGATCATTTTATTACATTAATGTTGGGGAGGTACAGAAAATCAAGATGAATATGGTTGTCCATATTTATATCGATTTGATGGTGATTGGAATGGCTGTTTGTTCTGAAGAGGAGCTGCTACAATATTAATGTGTAAATGGGGTCATTCATTTTGCTGACTGTGCTCTCTAAGGTTATGCGAAAGTCCCTTATGTAAAAAAGGCTGAAAGTTTACTCTCGAAGAATGCTGGCTACCAGTTGGCTAGTGAAACCAAGAAATCACATTCTTCTCGTGCCACGACTGTCATCATCTGTGGTATTAAGAGAAAGATTACGACTACCAAACATTACTAATAATCTTGATAATTTGGACAATTAATTTGGGTAAGTACTTCTTCACTGCTTAGCTATTGATTTTAAATTTTCCCAGCTGAAGTAATTAATAGATTTAAACTTGTTCGAAACAAACACTTTTTTACTAAAAAATATTAAATTGTTTTAACAGATGAGCGAATTTTATGTTTTTACCAAACTGACATTGACAGGTTCTCAATAAAAGTACTCTTTCTTCGACTATTCCATTCAGCTGCCATTTGTAAAAAATGAACTAATAAAAATCCAAATTTACACATTTATTACCAAGGTTTCAAAGAATTTGACTGAATATTTACACTCATGGAAATTGTATCGGTTATATCAATAGTGTTCCCAGCGAATATTTTTAACAAATGAATCTTTTTAAAAAAAGTTAACAATATCGAGAAATACAGTTTCTGTAAGAGCTGCTGCGCTATTCGTTCGTTTTTCTGGACATGCCTGTAATTTTTTCCGAACCTCTCTCGCTGATTTAAATATCAGATCACTAAATGGGTTTATTTGAATGTTTCAGTTGTTAAAATACATTTCTTGTACTAACTTTGGTATTTTGTTCCACGTGTACTTTACGACTGCTTCCTTGTAATCACTATCATCCTGCTTCTTCATGTTACAAGCACAGCTTTTTAATATTACATTTAATGTAGCGGAAGAAGTGTTTTTTCCAATTTATATTCTTTTTCGTTAAAAAATTTATGAAATTGCTTCCAAACGGACTCACGTGTCTTTTTTAGTGTTGTTGGGAACATTTTTTCAATATCTGCGTTAATTTCTTCTTCCATTTGCTGCCAAATCGTTTTAGTTCACTTGCCATAATTAAACTTGGGAAAATTTCACAGTAACAGCGGAAAAATTCAGTTTTGTTTCAAATTTTTTTAAATTTTCCAAACATTTGTTTGTTGACAATTTATTGACATAAAAATCGAATCATGTGTAACTTTATTTTGAGTTTGTTTTGAGTCAGTTTGGTTCATGGAATAGTCCTCCAAATACAACTTGTAGTCTAAATTATGTAGACTATTTTTCATACTGGTTTCACTCATTCAATTGGACTTGCGAATCTCACTCATGATAAATCACTTGTGGATTAATTTGCAAGCACAATTGAAAAACTGGCAAAAGATTTCTTCAGTAGTAATTTGTAGAGTAATTTTTTAAATAATAAGAAAGGTTGTTAAAATGACTAAAACACTGAAGTTCACTTGTATTTTATTTAAATAACAAAGAGCAAGTAGGAATTTGTAATGATGGCATATGCAACTTATTCTAGAACTTCTCTACAATGTTATATCATTGCAGTGTTTCCCCAAAAAAAATTAACATGTGTGATTATGACAGCAGATGATGTTGCAAATCAAATAAATAAGTGTTTATTCGATAAATACAATTCTATTGATTAAGTTAGTTATTTACAAAATAACTTGCGATTCGGCCGCGGCGTTCATTTCGGCGGAAACGTAATATTTACTCAAACCGGTGATCACTAAACAAAAAAAAAAAAAAATATTACCACGAAATATAAATTAAATTGAAACTGTACAACACACGCGAATTGTTTTAGTAATCGGGTTTTGCGGCGAAAAAAAATAATGAAACAAACGCTGCGGATGAATTCGCCAAGTTTTATGTATAAACTGCTACCATACTTTGAACACATTCACCACTTTATGCGGTAGTGGATTGGATAGGCCCTGGTTACGCTACGCGACTACACAAATATTGCTTCGGAAAAATAAATTTACAAATTGAAATTAAAATTGTCAAACGAATTGCGATTCGAAAATATGCGAACACGAAATACTGAAACGCAGTGCCGTGAAAAAAGTCCCGGAAAAGGGCGGCGCAGCAATCGCATCGAAAGCAACAACATCTATAAACATTCATCGGCAAATTGTCATTAACATTGTGATTTGCACATTAATCAAACGTTTCGGTAGTACAGCAAGTCCCCGGTTAACGTCGAAGCTGCTTTTATCAAGGAAACAAACCATTTTTATGTTATAAACGTTTAAAACGGCGTTAAACGATGCAACCTTTTACATGAAGAATTTGGGGCAGCAAAGCTACAGATCTTCTATTTTTGTGATAGCTATTCTCCCAAAAATGAAGCCACTGTCACCCCATTAATTTTCCAAAATATGCAAAAATATTTGTTTCATAACAGTACAAGCCGCAAGTAAATTCATCATGGCGGCATCGTGCTCACATGTTTCTGCCAAGAGAAAATTAGATTTTAATATTGAAAACAGCGATGAACATTGTGATTTCGACTCTGATGATTTTTTGTTAGACAAGGATTATGTACAATCTGAAAGTAGTGAAGAACATTCATCAGATGAGTCTGAACAGCTAATTTAAACTTTTTATGTGGCACGTATCGTTTTTCTCAAAATATTTTATTGTAAATTTCATCAGTCATATTACATATCTCTACCATCATTGAATGTGTAAGTGTAATAATCCGATTTCACTGAATTTTTATCAAAAAGGGTACAAACCATAAGTTTTGTAATAAATAATTAAAATTACAGTTTACTTCATTTACACTAAAAATCAACTCAGCATAATTAAATAAACCCTCATTACGAATTTCTTATGACATTAAAAGTTATAAAAAGCTTAAGGTTTGATTTTGGGATTTAACTAACTTCATGTGGCATGTAGCCTAGTTGCCCCAAGCCCTTCATAATATATAATACATCAAACGCACCTCTTCTACCTTCTTACATTCATTGGACAGTAGAGATGGTAGTAAGATCTGCTGCAAGAATACAATGCGTCACTTTTGGCGAAAGCGCCACAGGTTGGCAACCCGTCTAACAACGTTAATCAAGGACTGCCTGTACAATTTTCGGTAGTAATTAATTAGTGTAGCTTGTTGCTAATGGGGTCAAATTTTACCTTTTCTTGCGCCTTTTTTCACAACACTAGAAATACTACAGTGCATAACGACGATGCACTTTGTCAGGGAAATAATAAAAAGTGTTTGAAACACGAAACTGAACGATAAGACTTTTGTTCTTCTGCCTAAAGATGATTTGAGGACGTTTTAACCAGAGCCGGCTGTCTTACAGTTATCAGAAATAATAGGAAACATGTATACATACTTGTATATTTTACTATCATTACCTGTGTATTTAAATACTAGCATAAATTACTTTATTTACTTATCAAACTAATAAAAATTCTCAGATGATTTAAAAACCTCCGAATCATGATGTCTAATGTCTATCGTTCACGATCACAACAGAGCGCGCGCCCAAAGTCTGTTGCTTGAATTTGTTCTATGAGATGCTACTGTCATAAAACTTATCGTAAAATGCGATCACTCTTACACAATATATAACATTAACAACACTTAACATTTTAAAATCACGGCTTGCACTGTCCTTAACTACTCACAAAGAGTTCATCACTTATCCTCGAACCATTTTTTTCAGCTAGACATCTTCAGTGTATCGCAACAGGACTCTGTTGGACGCAGACGCCTACCATGGGGCTGTCGTCTTGATCGGCCTGTGAATTTGTTGGACCATTAACCGGAGCCGAATGCTTGGGAGCGTTCCCGTCCGGTACTGCATGATTTGGATAAGAAGGATAAGGAAGTGATGTCGGCCCGTAGCCCATCAAAGGTGCGTGGTACCGCGACCGATGCGTGTGTCTCGACGGGGATGGGTCGCACTCCATCGCTGTGTAGCTAGCAGGCTGGTAAGCGTGATTTGTTAAGTCACGTCGACCCACTAGGTTTAACCCTGAAACGATACGTTTTGAAATGAATTGAAAAAATTGGCACTTTCAAGGAAAATTCAATTAATTTCTAACAAAACAAATAAAGCAACCAAAATGATAAGCGTTAAAGGAAAACATAATTAAGGCTGTAAATATTTGTTAAAAACACTTTTGTTGCGCAAAAGCGCATATTCAGTGAAAAATGCGGCTTCAAGTTCAGTAAACAACTACTGTGACACTTAATTAAAATTTCGCGGATAACATTGAGTTAATCTTGCCGAAATTACATAAAGATTACTACTTTGTGTAAATGACTCGAGATAAGTGGAGAATTAGCGCAATTTTGTTTAAATAATGTAATAAAATCTCTGAATTGCCGGTGAATTAATTTCTTGGTCATATTGTCACCACATAACTTTCATTCCTTGAATTTATTTTGAGTTTGAAAAAATAAAAATTGCAATGCCTAAAGGGTGCAATAATTAATTAGCAATGCATAGAAGGTTTTTTTTGGCAAAAGAAATAAATAAAGTTTTATTTTTATTTAATTCAAGTTTCCCTTGTTATGTATAATTGTTTAGTTACTTACATAGTTTCCTTATTCCATAACAACTTTTAATTTTTTTTTTCACATATTATTAATCATTATTATTAATCATTGTGTTTGACTTTTAAAATGTGTTTTTTAAAATGTTTAATGTATGTAATTGACAATGTTTTAAAAAATGTGTTTTTAAAATGTTTGTGTGTGATAAATTTGTAATATGTGGAAAAAAATGTTAAAAGTTGTTATGGAATAAGAAAACTATGTAAGTAACTAAATAAATAAAGGGTGAATTGATTACAAATAATTATTCCGCTTGTTCTTTGTATTTAAATTTGATCCAGTGAAATGACAACACAAATTAATTCCATCATGTATTGTGCAAATTTCGGGTGAAACGATTTTCCACGCCCATGTACTACCAAGACACCTGCATTAAATATCAACGAATTGAGCAATGGGTGACACAATTTCAAAGAAAATTATTTCCAATGAGATTAAAGTGCAAAAAGTGTTTTTAACAGGTTCAATGATAAGTGAGAACTTGATAAAACTCTATCTACTGGATAAGGGGTAATTGTTGATACCTGTGTTAGTACATGCAGTTACGGCTCACTGCCGTACGACTACGTTAGTCATCGTTGAGTTCCAGTAACGTCTGCACATACAACACAATGACATTTAATTTTTTCCACACACAAATAACTCGCTTAATTCAATGAAATAATGAATATAAGCAGCAAAATGTTGCAACAAAAATTTAGCAAAATTTCGCAGTCGAATTCCGAATGTTGCTTACCATGCTGACTGCAGGAAGATGTCATGTCGAGATTGACAACTGCGGGACTCGAACTTGTACTATTGGCCGTGTTTGTGCCTTCATCTGCGGTCCTTTTAAAAAAATTGTGTTGCAATGCGTAATAAGGAGTTATTCTGGTTTTGGGGTCGTAATCGAGCATGCGTAGTATCAGATCTTTAAACTTGAGGTAATCGGACATGGAGTGGCCCGGTTCGCCGATTCTTCGGCCTCCGGGGCCGCCCGTCTCCACGCCCAAAATGTCGTGCAATTTTTTTGTTCCTGGTAACTTGTATTTTTTGCCGTCTTTCGGCTTCTTCAGGATGAATCTACTGAAAGGAAAAAGCTAAATTAGCAAAAATTACTGAAACCACCGTTCGAGCTCCTTTGCTGTTCATTTTTGGCAAAATTTTAATGCATATGTTAGGCGCAAACAACGAAAACGACCACTCGGCGAATAAACCGCTCAGAACTATTCGGCAAAACGACAACAGAAATGTAATTCTAAGACTTATTTTTTCCTTCATATTTTTAATAATTTATATTAAGATATTATTATTACATCGAGTCATACAACGCGTTCTGAGCAGTTTTAAAACAGCCACAACACGAATTTTGACTTCTGAGTGGTTTATTCGCGCCATTTTGGCTCTTTGATCCTAACACACATTAAAATCAGTAATTACATACCCTCCATCTCCAGGTAACTTGTCAAAAAATTTTCTCGATTTGTTGGCTTGGTCCAGGAGACCTTTCGGGGGCATTCCTAAGACTTCTATAATTTTATTCATTTGGTCCATTTCGTTTGCCCCGCTGAACAAAGGTTCGCCTGTGTGCATTTCCACTAATATGCAGCCTAGAGACCACATATCTATTGCTAAATCGTATGGTATCCCTAGCAGGACTTCCGGTGATCGATAAAATCTCGACTGTATGTATTGGTATATCTGGAAACAATTCCATCAGCAATTGAAGAATGAAATGTTATATTTACCCTTTGTCCGAGCTGGCAGGAACTTCCAAAATCGACTATTTTAATCGCTGATCGTTTGGGATTGCAAAGCAAAATGTTTTCAGGCTTCAAATCGCAATGAATAATATTGAGTTCGGGCGTCGACAAAAATAGTAGTGCCGTACAAAGCTGTTGTGCGAATTTCCTGGTGAGGTTTAGCGACACCCCGCGGAAATTTGTGTTTCGCAATAGGTCATATAAATTGTAAGACAGTAATTCGAAGACAAGACACAAATGATTACGCCACATAAAATGCCGTTTTAATTTAACTGAGAAAAAAAACAGCAATCAGTACAAAATGTAATTAAGACTCCAACGAACCTTACCTATATAATACTTATTTTCTGCATCGGCCCTGTTCATCATCTCAAGCAGTTTCACTTCGATTTGCGCCTGATTAAGAAACGGTTTTTTGTTCTTTATAATTTTGATGGCCACGTGGCATTGTTCTTCGTGATCGAACGCCTTGACTACTTGACCAAATGACCCCTTTCCAATCAGGGAGTCGATCTCGTACCTGTCCAGGAACTTTTCACCAGTTTTGACGATGTAATCGTGATTATCGTCATCGTAACCGTCGTTGTATAATTTTCTTTCCTTTTTATGGGAACAGTCGTCGCCTTGGGTTTGGGCTGCTCGTCGCTTCTTTTTGGCGTAATACACCTGCAACACAATAAACATTTTTGAATCCAATCAAACAAAACACTGAGCTGTGAGCCACGCGAATTAAATTCGATTGTAAGACTTAACTTTCTAATTGGAGTAGAAAAAATAGTGTATGATACCTCGTTTATAAGGCATTTTGTCGCACTTACTCTTTTAGGGGCACTCCTCGCAAGCTCGTCGTGCGACAAAATGCTTCTTATTAAACCATTTCATAATATACTATTACTTTATGTTGATAGCAATGGCATTTTACAACAGTCAGCTTTAGGTTATATTAGCAGCTTTAAAATTAGCAAATTAGCACAAAACGCTTCTGTCGAAGGAGGCAATATGACTATTTTAAAAGATGAGGAAAACTTTACTTTCAATATTCTGCAACATTTTAGTGATTCTATCAAAATTGTGTAGGTTATGGCGTTAAGTACTGATTGCTACCAACATAAAGCAAAAAAAAAAGAATTTCGCAGTCTTCTAACGGTTTCTGGAATTAAAAAACATCCCATAGTTTAATTTAATTAGTGGAAGTTTTCAAAAAAAGTTTAAAAAAGGGTTGTTTTGACGATCGTTTGCTTAGAATTAGATCCGCGAAGCACCTAACTGCAACAGCAGCTGCTGCAAATTACTGTTTACAGAAAATAATCCAAGCGCAAACTGATGACAATTTCGCATGTAAAGCTCGTCGGCAATGTTTCGAAAAGAAATGAAACGTTTCGTCGGCGGACCTTGTTTTTATTAAATTTCGGCGAATACCTGCCACTTATTGTTATCGTCGGTTTGATGTGTACAATGATCCGGACGCATCGGCAGTGTATTCGCTTTTTGTTGTTGCGAAAGAGAGCTTTCGCCTAAGAAGTGTGGGAACCTTTCAGTCATCGAAATTTGTGGGATCGCAATACCCTTTTTATTTAATTGGGAGTAACCAACTCCGTCCGAAAATGAGCAACGGAGCAACGGTACGCGGCTAATTAAATTAATGCAACAACCTCTTTATTGAAATAAAGAAATGCGAATTCGCCGGGCCGTTCCGTATAAACGATGAGCTGATGATGCTATCAGCGGGTCCGAGCAATTCAAGTGAATCTGCGGAAAGATTGAAATGCACATTAGCTTTATCCCGCTGATCGCACCCTTCCGACAATCGTACCGGCTCATAGCGCGGCCTATTACCACTCATTCGATGAAGATTGAAACTTATTTTCGGACGAGTTTACCAATCAAAATATTTTTCTATGTTGAACAAATAATATACAATACATTATCATCTTCCCAGGGCCTCCACATTGCAGGTAACTACCAAAACACACACAACTTGCTAGAAACCAACATACTTGTGACTTACAATGTTATTTGAATTTTAAACATTGGAATTTGGACCTTCATAGACAACAAGCAAGTCTTGTGATTGGCCGTCAATTTTCTGCTGTTTGACCAAACCGGTTTAGTTGAAGTTAAGAAAGGGCTTTTTCTAAGAACTACGCAATATTGGAATTTCAGACCGAAAATAAACTCACTTTCGGTCATTCAACCCTCAACAAGAAAGAGAGAGTACCAAGTACCCTCGATAAGTACATGATATTTCAAAATGGTCTTCTTATTGCTCAAAAATAATGAGGAAAGGGCATTTATAACGAACTTCTCTATAAAGAGCGGAGATTTGAATTTATAAGTTAAAAGATAACTAAACTAAAAATCGGAAAAATTCAAAAGTAAACTGTGCGAACATCTTTAGGTTTGATAGTTTGAAGGGCGATTTTCATCGTTTCACCAAAAATCAAAAACCAAAACGTGGAAGTACGAAAAGCTTTTCCACCCTTTAGGAGTGCGTCGTTGCTACTGATTTATCATCAATCGTTGTCATTACTTTCTATCACTATATAACACTAAATGTTTTCACTTTCGAACTTACACATTTTCATTTGGGAGACAAAACCGTCGTTGCACCATGTAATTTTTAGAATAGGAACAATCAAACAAGTTTCAAATTTGTGAAGTCTATTGGGAATTCAAATTAATTTTACCGCGTATCGATAATATACGTAACTGTCGCGCTGTGACGTCACAGACAGGAGAAACAAATTTTTAACGCCAGCGCACATGGTCGATAAAAGTGACTTTTTGAGTATGTTGCATTATGCATGTATTAATAAAAATTGTGAAAATTATGAAAGATTAACAGCAGCGCAAACAATTTTAGGAGACGATGGAAAACTTTTAAAGTTTCTCGACATAAAATGTGTGGGCCATGTTAAAGCAAAAGTACTTAAATACAAACATTTTGTTTAATAACAATTTATATTATTTTACTATTTTAGAAGCTATTGAAGGCTGCAAATATTTATAGTTGAAGCAACTGTATTCTTGAACAACCAACCGACCAAAACTTACAAATTAAAATAAAAACATGCATATTATGGTCAGATCTAACTTGGTATGGCTTTATTAAATCTATACAGTACAGACTTTTGTTGTATTTGCAAGCCATACATATCTTACTATAACAGTTGAAAAAAAAGTTATTTCAATTGAACGAAAACTAATTACAAATTAGTTCATTTCTTCTTTAGAATTATCGAAAACTAATCAAATTATTACAAAACTCGAACAATAACACACGCGCGTGACACACGAAGCTTTCCTGTTCGTGACGTCAGGCGCTTAGTTGAATTTATTTACGCTAGAGTCGCATGCTTAGCTTGAATTGCCTATTTCAGCAGTTACAGTTTCGTAAAATTAAACACAGTTGGAAAGACTTTTAGCTCTGGTTTTGCATTGTAGATGGCACTTCCCAGCTACCAAAATCCACGGAGGCACCACGTTCATCGTTCACCCGACACCATCAGAATTTAAAAAGTCAACAAACTGTTTCCAGAGTAGATTCACAGCGTTCAGTTCATTTTTGACCTAATTCATGCATGATTTACCAAGTTTGAGCTTTTGGTGGTTTTAATTTTTTTATAAAAAAAACTGTTCATTCAAATGTTACAGAAAAAATACTGCCAACAGAGCATTGCAATTCAAATAAGTGTAGAAAATTACAAAAAAATCGGTGGACTCGTTTTGAATATAAAAAATTAAAAGATGCATAGTTTTTAATTTTTATGAATTTTTTTTATCCAATGCGAGTTTTTCCCAGAGCGGCAGTTTCACGTTTAAAGATAAATATATCCTAACACGTGCGTTCAAAAGGAAAACTTCGCAGAGACACATTCAGCCCGCGACGTTTTTAATTAGACCTTTTCAGCCGCCCGAGACCTTTAATGGAAAACTAAAAACACGAAAACTAATACAAGAGAACTTGCGCATTATGCAAATTATGAAAATAACTCGGTGTGCGTCGCTCTTCATAGACCGAAATTTTAATCAAGCCAGTCCGCCGAGAAATTCAATTAGAAAAAGTTATGCTAAATGAGAAAACAAATCATGTCGAAGCAAAACGTAAAAGTGAGCGGGGCCGCAAAAAGCAGTCGTAAGAGTGCAGGAAATGCAGCGGAAATCTCGGCAGCCGCGCGTGGTTAATAATAAAAGTGATTCATTGCAGTGCCGTCAAAACGGCTTTATACATTGATTTACGGGGCCCGTGCAGCTCAGCCGCATTGAGCACAATGTCTAACGCGTATTACTTGTCGATATAAACAGTCCGCCCACGCCAATCTTGACCCTTGCGATAAGATCGCATTTTTTCCGAATTCAATCGCGGCACGCGCTTGTCTGTTATAATAACATTATGCAAATCGCGTTCGAGACAATTTCGTATTACATTTGCAACAAACAAAACTAGCGGAACAAGTTCAATCCTAAATAACTTATGCAGACTTTATCAAAAATCTGAATATAAATTGCGCGTTCTGATTCTCTGCATAATTTTTAAACTATTCGGTTTTTTTAGGGATGACACCATTTGAAAAACTACATTCGATTCGATTACGATTGCACAAACGATCGCAGATAATCTAGTTTTTTTTTTGCCGGTTTTAATCGCCTGAAAGGTTCGGTATTTTCCAACGTCCAATTTGGTGCCACTTGCTGAAATATTCGGCGATCATTAAATATTCTCAGAAACGGCCAAAGCATCTTCTACTTTTTTAGGTTTTTTGAAGATTCGATGTCATACCGTGCGATTGATAAACAACAGGGCGGAAATGGTGCTGAATTCTTCAAACGTAAGTCTTTGAAATAAGTTATCTACGACGTGACTTCGAAATTTAATGTATTTTCAAGTTCTTACTAGATTTCTTTTGTTTAAATGATATGTTGATAATGAAGTTTGATAGTTGATGGTGAAGGATGTATCATTTAGAGTTTCAACGAAATGAATGTTTCATTTTTAAGTAACGCTAATGCAATAGTCCAGTTAGCCAATGCGTGAATTATTTCATTCAGAAGCACCATCAACAGCTATTGCCTGTGCTATTTGAAATTATAACTTATGAATGTACATTCAGTCTGTCAATTGGACAATTTTTGAACTATTGAGGCTTTCAGAGCTTTCACTGTGTTAGTTGAGTAAGTCGAAGACCTAGCCAAGACAGTTCCATCTTATACAGATTTAACTGTACATAAATTCTATAAATTTACAGTTAATAACAAATGGAAAAGTATGCGTCCCATTTAAATGACACTTTTTCGAATTGTATTTTAGAAACCATCAGATGTATTTGAAAAAGTATCAACTGTATTTAGGAAAATGAATGTTTGATTCTTTACATCTCTTTACAAAAATTCTGAATTACAATTGATATTTTCTGGCGATTTATGAAATACAATTGGAACTTTCTGAATTATAATTGACACTTTCTGAATTATAATTGACGTTTTATGAAATACAATTGGAACTTTCTGAATTACAATTGATACTTTCTGAACTACAATTTCCGTTTTATGAATTACATTTGATACTTTCTGACCTATATTTCCAATTTTACGAAATGCAATTGAAACTTTCTGAAATACAATTGGAACTTTGTGAATTACAATTGATACTTTTTGCACTACAATTGGAACTTTCTGAATTATAATTGCCGTTTTATGAAATACAATTGGAACTTTCTGAATTATAATTGATACTTTTTGAACTACAATTTCCGTTTTATGAAATACAATTGAAACTTTCTGAAAACAATTGTAACTTTGTGAATTACAATTGATATTTTCTAAACTATAATTGGCGTTTTATGAAATACAATTGAAACTTTCTGAATTACAATTGTCACTTTCTGAATTACAATTATTTCTAACTCAGTTCTCCTGGTAACTTTTGGCTCCTCCTTCGAGCAATTTGCGGTTTTTTAAGGCACTGTTATTGCATGTGCATTGTTTCAAAACAAGAAATATGGACAGTAATAGCGAAATTACATTCAATTCGAACTCGTATTTCCCCAGCGTGCCGAAATGGCAACACCTGAGTTCCGAAAGTACTTCGATGGATTTCCCCGTTCGTTTTGGCGAAAATAAAAATTTAATTCCGGAGATAAAGGGTTAAAATGCAAAAAAGCCGCGCGACCACGATATTTGATTATGCCGAAATGCGAACGGATCGGGGAAAGAGAAACAGGAAAGCATTTTCATGCGACAAGAAAATCGGACAAGCCAGGCACGTTCTCCAAACAGCAACAGACATGTACAAATAAATAATCGCTGGTTCGACTTTAAAATGTCGATCCAAAAAAGCGCGGAATGCCAATTTCGTCTGAATCCTCCGGATTTAAGTCGCACTTCAAATTGATTCTCTGTAGGCACCGCATTCGTTAGTTCGAAATTATGTACCGCCGGAATACAGACGACAATGTTTTCTACGACAAACAGTGCGCAAAGGACGTGGCAATAACTCTATTGAATTTCGCGTGTAAACTCGGCAGACAGACAGGGCTTAGATATAATTTCGATGAAATACACAAACACGTTAACTACATTGGGGAGAATATTAAACGAGTATGTGCAAATTAATGGCCGGTTAAGTGTCAGTTATACCTAAGGTTAATGCGTCTGAAACGTTCGCTAGTTTGTAACCAATTAAAATAGCAATTAGGACACGCGTCAGTAGTAACAGTTTACCTATTTACAATTTACATCATCGTCGCTAATGACGGGCACCTACTTCCCTGAACTAATCCGTTTCGTATAAATAACCCAAAATCTCCCGTGCATCGTAAGGTTACCCAAATTCGAGACCTGAGAAAGTGGAGCAAGACTGTTTTGTTACCAAATCCTGTAAGATGGGTATTTCACGAGTCGAAACTTGACGAGAAATGAAATACAGTAGAATCCGGTTATAACGGCTTCGGTTATAGCGAACCACCGGTTATAACGAACTTTATTTCAAGTCCCGACATTTTCCCTTATGCAACAATTTAATTAGTCGGTTATAACGAATTCGGATATAACGAACTATCGGATATAGCGAACCTGAAATTAATAAAATTTCAATCGCCTATAACGAACTTTCCATTGTATATAACGCGTAATAACCTTTGAATCTGATGATGACTTGTCATCAAATGAGTGATTACAAAAATAGAAACAAAGGGAACGTGAATTTCAGCAATTGAAGAGCTCTATGCAAGAAGTACATAAGTCACTTTTCATATTCTGTGATATTTGAGATTGATGTTTCAATGTGACCTGTAAATGACATTGTTTTGACCTTGAATAATCCTTTTTTTTTTTACTAAAGTAAGTCTTCTTTAGTGAAAAAAGATTAGTCAAAATCAAAACAATGTGATTTCCAGATCAAACAGAAATATAAATCTCAAATATCGCAGAATATGAAAAGTGACTTAGATACTTCTTACATAGAGCCTTTCAATTAGAAAATTCAATTTTTTTCGAAAACTTAAACATGAATGACTTAATGTAGACAATTTATTAGTTACAACAGAATATTTGGGTATTTGTGGTAGATAAAAGTGGCCAAAAAAAGCAAATGAGGAATGAGGACGAGCCGGAAGCACCAGCATTACAGATTTTATCTACACAGGAAGTTGTGAGAAGTATTAAGAACATTCGTGATTTTTTACAGTTTTACGGTGCGCTGAACTCAATTATTGAAAATCTTAGTGACGTTGAAACGTGTGTGGACAATTTATACTTCAGTCGAAAATAAAAAAAAAATCAAATAAAATTACTTGTTGCATTTTGCTTTGTTTCACTTAAGTTTAGTCCTTATATTCTTAATGGTTTTATAAATGTGCATATTTATAATAGACCATGAAGGTCTCATAAAGCATTCTTGCATTTATTCTTTCAATAACGCTTATAACGAACTTCGGATATAACGAACCGATTTTGACGGTTCCTTGAGGTTCGTTATAACCGGATTTTACTGTAATGTTTTTGGCAAATCCGGAGACCTCTTCAATTATAAACGACTGCATGTTTTCGCCGTTAGGACCATGTTGATTTTTTTCCGAGATTGAACTGCGTCAGACATGGGCGACTGGTGTATAAATACGAACTATTTCTGCCATGTTGTGGTTTTACTTCAATTTATTATCTTAACAAAATGTTTTCCTCGGCCACGTTTTTACAGTTTCCGAGAAGTATCTCTTTCTTATTTGCCTTTTAAGTGCATATCACAGAAAAAAGTAAATATTTTTATTAGCCGAAATGTGTTTGTCGCGGGGCGGTGCCACTCGAAACCTCCTCTCCCCATTGTCGAGCATCTTTTTCATTTTATTGTGCGTCGCAGACGTCATCCAAATCTAATTACTAACTGCGAAGTTTAAACCCTTCCTAAATAAGTATTAGCGCTCAATTGATATTTCGAATGTAACTTCGTCATTTAAATGCCAAACAATGAAAGCTTATATTCTCATTTAGGTGCTTACACCATTGTCTACACTTTATGCAGGTGGCGAAACTAAAGATAAACAAAAGTCAATTTTCCCGGCTTACACTATGTTAAGTATACACATTATTCCAGTCCTGTATGCTTAACATTATGCAAAACTGATTGCAACAATGTTGTTGATTTGTTTTCAACAAAAGATATCTTTACGACTGAACCTATTTATGCTACTGATTGCAACAATGTTGTTGATTTGTTTCCAACAAAAGATATCTTTACGACTCAACCTAGTTATGCTACTGATTTTAACCGAATTATTGCAATCTGTATCCTGCTACAAATTACTTTGCTTTTTTCGAAGCAACATGTTCATCTTAAGTTTGTGAATTAATAACATATCAGCTATTCATGCAAATATCAACTCGTTAAATACTACTTTCTCAATTACACTCCAAAAAATATTAATTTTAATTCAAAAAGTATAATTCAGAATTTTATAGAAAGGATCAATCGAGGAGCTAACATTCAATAACCGACATGTCCAAAATCAATTATTTTGGTAAATCGACAAAAACTATACACAAAAAAGTAAGAGATACATTTTAATTTTGCAAAAGCAAAAATGTAGGTGATTGTTTTGTATATGATTATGGTCACTTTTGAAGTATATACTTTTTAAATTGTACAGCCTAGAGAGAAAAAAATAGACATGTGGGTTTTTGTTTGAACTTGTTATGGACATATCGGCTTTTGAACGAAACAAGGTTGAAACTAATGAGAAGAAAGGATTTGAACTCAGAAAAACTTTTATTAAACTTAATCATTGTTTTAACATAAGGAAGAAAATTTTGCACAATTTTTTTAAATATGAAGGCCACAGACTTCGTCTAAGCAGTTGCATTCATCTTCATCATCTTCATCATCCTCTGCTTCTTTTTCGTCATTTTCATTGTTAATTTCTGGAATTTCTTCCAGTAGTTTTCTATAAAACTCCAGTTCTGGTAGATCTTGCCACTTCACAGTATATAATGTATAATGTTTTTCTAGCAATTCTCTAACATCTTTTAATTTTGCAGGTTTTATTTTATTTTTGGTTTCCAATCTTCTTAATTTCAACGCGGTTTCCTTTTTCCCGTTTTTTACCAAAGGTGCCTGATTTTTGTTTTTCTCTTCAAAATGGTAAAATACGCTGGCAGTAAAATGAATAGTATTGTGTTGTCCTTTTCTAGTTTTTTCTATTTTCTTTAAGAAAATTCTTTTCTGGCTTTGCATGTCTTTGATTTTCCTGTAGATGTTCTGGAGATCTTTGATGTTGTACACATGCCAATCTTCCTCTAATTTTCTCACAACACCTACTGTTTTGTAAATTTCGTCGTATTGGTCCGCTGTAATGATAAAATTTTCTTTTTTTAACTTCTTTTCCACTCTGCCAAAAGCTCTATCTGCCGGCAAATAGCTATGTCCACGTACAGGAAAAACCATTTCTACATTCTTGATATTTTTGGGAGATTCTCGTAACAGCCAGTACGCTAGAATGTGTACGATGTGGCATTTTTTATTTTGTCCCCCACATCCATGGCAAAATAATCTGATTGTTTGAATATATTCGTCAAAATTAGAAGAACGAAGGTATGTCAGAAGAGCTGAGCCGACTTCAACAGCACCCCGACCTGCTTTGTGCTCGGTCCAAGTGAAAAATATAGGTTGCTTTGAATCCATACCAACGCAGCAAAAAGAATAGTAACTTGTTTGCCTTTTATAAAGAGCTTCTCCAATAGGGGTTTTTGGCAGTGGATGTACCTGCTGAAGGTCAAAACAGGCGGTGTGTACAGTAGGTTCTTGTTTTTTTGCTAATTTGTAGAAAGCCCTTGCTCTTAAATTGTGAAGTCGGTGTTGGCCCATCAATGTACTTTTCTTTTGTTGATCATTTGTTTGCTCAATCGAGTGTTTTAAGTTGAGGCAAGTTGAGCAAGTATCACAAGCTGGAGACTTAAATCCAATATTAAAATCTTTAACAAACACTCTCCTAAACATGGAAGGGGATGCTTGATATTGTTGTTTTCCCGTTTTGTGGCTCTTTTAACTTTTTTCCGCGAACCCATGTTTATGTCAGAAACTAGGGTATCCATGTTGCTAATTATGAGGTAATGCACACTTTAATTACCACTATCTATTACTTTTCAACAACGGTGTTTACCAAATACTGGACATGTCGTACTTTGATTGCATTTCACCAAGTGGATATCTAAATACTAGTGGACATGTTGTTTTTTGATAAAATTTGCGTACAAAAACCCGTTTGGATGTGTAGGATTTTGAATGAAACTCTTACTTTTGCAATGCTGTAACTTTGGGCATTTGCGATTTTCACTGAATCTGTGTCAACCAATCGACGCAGATGGTGGTTTTTGTTTGAATTTCATGTATAACTCAATTTCGTTGAAAATGGACATATCGGCTTTTGAATGTTAGCTCCTCAATCATTAATTTCATGTTCTCAAATATAATTGATTAATCTAAATCGCAATTGTAATTCACAAACTGTCAATTGTATTTCAGAAAGCATCAAGTGTAATGTTTGATGTTTTTTTTTAAATTCTTTTAATTATAATTGACATTTCCTGAAATACAACTGACGCTTTCTGAATTACAATTAATATTCCCTGAAATACAATTGACACTTTCTGAATTACATTCGACAGTTTTTAAATTGCAATTGACATTTTCTGAATTACAATTGACATTTTTGAGATCAACTGACACTTTCTGAATTACATTCGACAGTTTTTAAATTACAATTGACGTTTTCTGAATTACAATTGACATTTTTGAGATCAACTGACACTTTTTGAATTACATTCGACAGTTTTTAAATTATATTTGACATTTTCTGAATTACAATTAGCATTTTTGAGATCAACTGACACTTTCTGAATTACATTCGACAGTTTTTAAATTATATTTGACATTTTCTGAATTACAATTAGCATTTTTGAGATCATTCGACAGTTTTTAAATTACAATTGACATTTTCTGAATTACGATTGACATTTTTGAGATCAACTGACACTTTCTGAATTACATTCGACAGTTTTTAAATTATATTTGACATTTTCTGAATTACAATTAGCATTTTTGAGATCATTTGACACTTTCTGAATTACATTTGACATTTTTTAAATTACAATCGACTAATCTGAACTATAACTGATTAATCTGAACTATAACTGATTAATCTGAACTGCATTCGAGACTATCTGAAATTCAGTTGAAAAGGAACCTCTGAAGCAAATCCGCAGCAGATTTAGATTGTGTGAGAACAAAATATTAACATATTTAATTATTCCAGTGCACAGGTATCAGTGACAATAACAATTTATTCGCTACGTCTAACCCCTGCAAAGTTCTTCTTCAAACAGTTTCCACTTGGGAGTACTATGCAAACTCCGGCGATTATTATGACTCTCAAAATAAGTAAAATCTGCAGTACCGGAAGTATTTTGTCATTTGAGTAAATTTAAATATTAATGAGCGCCGTCGCAGTCGTGTATTCGTCCCGGCGCAATTATTCACGTCTTCCACTTAAAATTGTCGGCGGCGGGCTCGCTTCAATTAGTATTTTTGATGCGTGTTTTTGTTCTTTAAGTGTTGTGGGGTGATTCTCACGCACTGCCGATGTGTTTGACTGTCGTCTGCCCTGTCACTTACCCATAACTTTCCGCCATCAACTGAGCGTGCCCTGCATCGACAAACACATAATAAGTTGGCAACTGTAGACAAAGTCCCAATATATTACTAATATCGGCGATATCTCATGGTCCTGTTCTCCTTCAGATAACTGCACTTTATAATGTTGGCGGCGCATTTGTTTCATTCCCCCAGTCGGCGAAATGTATAAAATGTTGTGTACTAATTTGTGAATGCACAAAACTTCCAGCTCCAGGTCAACGATTATTAAAAAATCAATGGCACATTTCTCATTATTTCGCCCCTTCAGTTAAAACTTGCAATTAAATTATCCTGGTAACAAGGTGACAAAACTCGGAGTGCATGGAAAAATATCTTCTTCGCTTGCGGAGCACAAAGAAGACGTGGGAATTAAATTCGTTTATTATAAATTGTATGAGAACAGAGTGCAAGATTTGAATTTCCCCCACGACGAAAAGAGACCAACACGAACATGTTGTCTCATTACAATATGCCATTGTGAGAAACTGTAATTTGTAAAACAAATAAAATATGACATGACGTATTTTCTATGGATATTGTGTGTGCGGTTCATTATTTTTACACAGTTCGATTCAAATGCTGCAACAATTTCATTTAATCATTGCAGCCAATCGCTACTGAAACTTCCCAACTTATTGTATTTCAGAATAATTCTAATTCAGAAAGTGTCAATTACAACTGATGTTCTGAAATACCTACAATTAATGTTCTAATAAAGAATTGATGTTCTGAAGTGCAATTAATTAACTTGAATTACAATTGACGCTTTCTGACGTACGAAATGAATTTCCGTAAAGAATAAAAATTCCAAAATTGCAATTCAAATTCCTGGGACAAAGCAGCAAATTTTTCGAATCTTCCACTCGCAGTTACCGAACGCAGCAACACAAGCAACAAAGGTTCCTTTTTGTGCAAGAACGTATTCACAAGAACACAAAAGTAATTGCTGAAATTAAACGACGTGCTTCACAAAAGTAAAAAAAAATTCAAATTAGGTGTGAAACTTCTCTCCGAAATTAACGATTGCAAAATTACACCCATCGCACGTGAACGGTTATTATTATCGCCGAGATCAGTAACGTCACAATTTCGCAGACAGCTATGTTTATGTGAATTACTGCCGTAAGACATGCTTCAAGCAGATAAAGGTGTTTCCGGTGCAAGTTCATACCCGCCTGCGCGAAAAAGGGACGAATAACAAATTTTCGGTTCGAAATAATTATTTTCTCGTTATTAGTCCGCCATAACATCAATCTACAATTTGATCGATGGTGCCGGGCATTTTAACCGACTTCACAAGCTAAAAACTAGACGTCCCGCCACATCAAATTATTTGCATAAACGACCTTTTTATTTATGGAGCTTTTTAAGTGATCTGACCGAAATGCGATCGGCTCTTTTTACAGACAAAAAGTTGATTCGAACCGGGCAGAATCGATGAGAGGTGCTGAAAACTAAATGAAAAACTGCAAAGAATACAAAATAAATGGGACGACTCATCAATAGTTGGCAAGATAAATTCCGGGAGACGGGGCCCAATCATGAAACAAAACGTTACAAAACTAAATCACTTCCCCGGATATTTTCCGGGATTAAACCATAATTCTTGTTTATGTGTTCTTTAAACTTAAATACGGTGCGATTCCATAATAAAGCGTAGCCTTGGAGCCCGTCCTCGAGGCGATGCAATCATAAATAAAGCATGCAGTTGTGCGGCAACGCACAAACATGTATTTCTAAAATAATGAATGACGGCACGTTTGCATAACTGTACTGTCTGATGACACCAATATACTCCGAGATATTTGCAGACTTCAATATGAATTTATCGATTTAATATTAGACGCAGACATTTTCCGAGATGAGGAAGAAAATTAAATTTCTGGTGCGTTTGTCGATGGTGCGCGGAAATGGGTTCGGCGCTTGTGAGGAAAACTATTTTGCAACTTTATAATATTCAATAATCTAAGTGGCTGCAATAAGAACTAGAGGCGTTTCTCGTTAATGCATCAAGGATGCAGCCGGGAAAACATAATTAAACGGCCATTTTTGCACGGCGAGTGCTCAATTCCGGCGACTATTCAATTCACAAAATCATTTTTCAAATATTATCCAATAAAATAGCAGATATTTACTTTCGTATCCTAACAACAGAAAATTCCAGCGAATATTTCATTAGTGAAAATATAACTGGATATTCCACTAGTGGTTGCAGTGAATATTTTAAAGTAACTTGATTATTATTTTTATTTAAGAAAATTATTACTTTGTTACAAAATTAACTGAACAATTTGAAAAATGAACATTGTTGCAATTCTGAAAAATTCCTTCTTTGAACGAATGTTCAACATCACAAATTTTACCCTCCCTGCTGTTGGGCAATTCAGTCGCCACCGTTGCCGACGTAGTAGTTCTCATTTTTTCAACAATTGTCCTGTGATGTTCGTTGTCCATTTGTAAATAAGACTTGATAGAATACAGCTTCACTAAATGGGTTAATCTCAATATTCCACTTATTGAAATACATTTCTTGCACCATTTTCGCAGTACTGTTCCATAAATGCTTGACCACACCTTCCTTATATTCCGACCCATCTCTCTTCCTCATATTAACGGCCCAACTCTTCAGAATAATATTTAACTCTGCAGATGTGACAGATGGTGTCAAAGAGTAGTCTTTTTCTTCCAAAAACTGAGAGAACTGAGGCCATACCGACTCTCGTGACTTCCGTGTATTTTCCGGCACGTTTCTTCCAATATCTACATTGATTTCTGCATCAGATCTCTCTCCAAATCTTTTGCACACACTTTCCATTACTGTCAGAAAATATTCAAATAACAACTTTTTTTTACCGGTTGCTATGGAAATGACATCATGTGTAACTCAAATTTTCGAACTAGATTTTGAAATATTTCATTTTAATCATTGATTTGGTGAATTGAATAGTCTGTTGAATACAATTCGTTGTGAAAGATTGTACAATATTTTTATTCATGGTCATTATACGCTTCCGAACACCATTCGTGCTGCGCACTCATGGTGTTCATAAAGCGAATGACCATTCATAAAAATATTCGACAATCTTTGACTACTCGTTGTATTATAACTGATAATTGCACTCATTAAAACAAGAATTACAAAACTTAAATAAAAAGGCGCGATAATTATTACAATTAGGTGAAGCCGCTTACATAAACAGGGAAGTGGGTACAGCATGACTCAGAAAATGCAATGCTGAACATATCAAAGATGCAATGAGTCAATTCGATTTGTGCGTTAAACAAATTTATGTAGTTGGTTTTATAAATGTGGTTTTAGAACACCTGTAGGTCCATCACGAAATTTAATTTTCCGATTGGACCTTCGTACCGCTTCAAACACGTCCTCTGGAGCTCCTTTCGTCCTTGAACGGTGGATTTACTCTTCCACCCTGCAGCCCCCGTTATGCGTTAACTTTGTTTTGAAACTGTCCAAATACGTGCAATAAAAGGAAAGAATTAAGTTGCGATTCGTTTTCTGTTTTTTTTTTTGTTGTAAATTGCGATTAAAATATTTTTAAATATTAAAACGCTTCCTGGGTGGTAATTATGAAATCAAGCAGACAAAAATTCCAATATGTAAAACATCTCCCCAAGGAAAACGTTAAAATTTCGAACCGTACCACAGAAAATAAAATATTTTGACAGTTTTCCCCGAGTTTAGTAAATTATTTAGTTCGTACCAGTGTCTTAAATATAGAACATGACAAAATATAGCCAAATGCTTGTAATTGTTTGTTTTGGGCGTAGCTGGAAGTAACCTACAAATAATCTGCAAGCTTTTTTATCTAAATTTTCAATTAAGCAATTATTGATGTTCTCTGAATAACAACTGATATTTTCTGAAATACAATTCAGGCTTTATGAATTACAACTCAAATTTTCTGAATTACAATTAACACTTTCTGAATCACAATTGTGGCTTTCTGAATTACCATGAACATTTCCTAAAGTACAGTTAACTAATCTGAATTTCAATTGATGTTTTTTAAATTACAGTTAATACTTTCTGAACTAAAATTTGCTTTATAAAATACAATTAACTCATCTGAATTACAATTTACGTTTTCTGAATTACAACTGATGTTTTCTGAAAAACAAATTATACTTTCTGAATAACAACTGATACTGTCCGAAAAACAACTGATACTGTCTCAAAAACAACTGATGCTGTCTGAAATACAATTGATGTTTTTTTGAATAACAATTGATACTTTCTGATCTACAATTGATACTTTTTGAATTAAAATTGATATTTTCTGAAATACAATTTACTAATTTCAATAACAATTGATGCTTTCTGAATAACAATTGATACTCCCTGAACTACAATTGATACTTTCTGAATTAAAATGAATATTTTCTGAAATACAATTTACTAATTTCAATAACAATTGATGCTTTCTGAATAACAATTAGTGCCTTCTGAATTACAATTTATGTTTCCTGAATTACAATTTACTAATTTCAATAGAAACTGATACTTTCTTCAAAGTGACGTGAATATTTTAATCAGCAAGCTCCTCCACACAATTTTAACAATTGGCCTTTAATTATAAACAATTTTCCGCAAGCAAATCCGCAACTGATGGGACCTAAACAGTGTTTATAGTAAATTCGTTCTAAATTATACCTGTAACGAAATATCTTTGTAGCTCGGCTAACTAACCGTTCACTGTATGTTATATCACGTCAAAAATGTTTTCAAATTATCCAGTCTGCGAAGTTCCAACTAAAAATAAATTACCAAATACTAAAAGTTGAAACACCTATCCCATTCGTTTCACTCATTGTGAACTAAATTTATTTGCAAATTAATTAAAATAGCAGTTGGAACAGCTCCATTGCGAGTGGGTAGGACACACAACTGTGAATTTTTCACCAGACGCGCCAAATCCGGCTTTTACATGTCATAATTCCCTAAAATTGAAGACCTGACCTACGAAAGGATAAGTTAAAAAGGAGCACAAGAATGTTCTGGATCAGAGTAAGTGGGTTTCCCGGTCATAACGGCTAAGCATCTGACCGTCTTGATTTTTTCAACCCTTCCAGCTTTTGATCCCTTTTATGGCGCCATTTGAAATTTTTGGACGCAGTTTTCAGGTTGATAATGATAAAAACAAATCTGGTTTATGGGACAATATTTCACGCGTTTTTTATCCTAATTTGCACAATTACGCAGAGCAAATAAAACGGTAAGATGCATTAAAGCTCTTGATATTTTTATGGCGACCGTTTAAAACGTGTATGTAAACGTGGTAATCTCGCGAAAGGCTGAAGGCGAGCAGTAAGGTCGGCGTGGCTGTTGCCATGCAATATCAGCCCGGCCTTGGATCAAGTGGGGAATGGGGAGACAATGGGAACAGGCGGACGACACCCCAATCCCCTACCAGCGGCGCGGAATAAGGTAAACCCAATCAAAAACTTATTGCCATCCCATACGATCATTCGGGAAATTTCCGCTTCTGATTTAGATTAATTAGGAGCGACGTCCTTTAAGACGTGCCGTTTGAAATTATCATTGCACCCTCCTCTTTCATTGTGGCGGCAAACGCAACATCATCAATTTGCCGGACTTATTAATTACTGCCGGCACGAACGATTTATTACGAAAACAATAAGGAGAAGTGCAGCTCTACGTGGGATTATAAACCGCGCGGAGTCCTAAATGGACCAGAACGGCATTCCGGTAAATCGTGACATCAAATGGCGACAATCTGTTCCGGTAAATAAAAGCAAACGAGAGCGCATTCCTAAAGAGTCCGAGAGCGGCCTCTGCGCCCAACACGGTCGGTCTTCGTCGTTGAAATTTGAAAAAAGATGCCACGAAAAAAGTTCTATTTTTGTACTTGTCATTTTTCGGTGTCTTGAGCAGTTCCCAAGTTATGAATTTTTACACGACGATCGTAAAGCACCTTCAACAGCATGAAAACTTTGAAGGAGTAAAAGAGGCGTTCTTTTTGTAGTCACAAAAAAATTGTTTGAAAAATGTTGTGGTTGTGAGAAAGTTCTACGATTTTTGTACTTTCACATTTTTTTTTTATTTTGAATATTTATGCAAGTATGGGTTCAAATCCGAGCTAGCATTTTTGAAGTTACAAAAAAATGTTTGATAAATGTTGTTGGTTGTGAGAAAGTTTTACAATTTTTTTTACATCTTGAACAGTTGTTAAGTTATGAATATTTATAATTCGAAAATCAAAAGAAAAACTTCCAAAGAGTAAAATCCTATTAATTTTTGGAGTTTCAACAAAATCAGTGTAATAAATGTTGTAGTTGTGAGGAAGTTCTACAATTTTGTGCTCAACAATTTTTTAATATTTTGAACCCATGTTAAGTTATAAGGATGGGTTCAAATCCGAGTTGGCATTTTCAAAAACGAAAAATAAAACTTCAAAAGATTAAAACCCTATTCACTTTGGAAGTTACAAAAAAACAAGTATAATAAATGTTGTAGTTGTGAAAATATTCAACAATTTTTTTGCGAATCAATTTTTTCCTATCTTAAGCCATTCTTAAGTTATGAATATTTTCATAAGGGCGGATTCAAATCCGAGCTAGCATTTTCGAAAATGAAAAAGAAAAACTTCCAAACTGTAAAACTCTATTAATTTTTGTAGTTGGAAAAAACATGTATAATAAATGTTGTAGCTGTGAGAATGTTCTACAATTTTTTGCTTAACAATTTCTTCCTATCTTGAACCGTTCTTAAGTTATGAATATTTAATCTAACGCTTCTTTGAAAACAAAAATTTTAATTGAGCATAAAAAATATGAGTTACAAAAAAATTAAATAAGACAGGTTGCAGAAACTATGCTGATTGTATACAGTGAGCGGCAAAAGTAACACAACAATTTGATAAATGTGAGACTATTGGATTTTGACAACAATCTAAAAACAGGTCGATTTGTAAATATAATTTCACATCTAACACAACATTTTCATATATAGGAAGTGTCTTGTTTTTGGATTTTGTTTTAAGATTTATCGAATTGTTACGTTACCATATTTGAAAAAGTATCAAAAATGTAATTCAGAATTTTATAAAAAAAAATGTAAAGCATTAAACATTCATTTTTTGAATCACAATTGATGCTTTCTGAATTATAATTGATACTTTCTGATATACAAAGAGTAAAAACGACGTTATTTTTTGAACCACATGTAGAGGTGAGGAAGTTTTATAATTTTCATCTGTTTTGGTATCTCAAATTACAAAAAATGCATATAACAAAAGTTCTAGCAACAAGGCAATTAAATACTTTCTGTTCTTATTAATTTTATGACATCTTTAACTGTTCAGAAGAAGCATTAAGTTCTGAAATGCAAATATATAATTTTATAATATACAGTGTGGCCCCAAATGGCCCAAAACACGAGAAAAACTTATTTGTAAACTTTAACATTTGAAAAAGAGAGCTTATTTTTCGAGTTACAAAAAACTGTACATAAAATAAGTTGTAAGTTTCAGAAAGTTTTGCAACTTTTGTGGTTATCATTTTTTGATACCTCGAATAGTTTTCGAGTTATGAATCGAAGGGGCGACCCCATAAAGTGGAAAATTTTTTCCTCGAACGGCTTTAATTCGAAACACTATTTTCGGCAATTAATTTCGCGGAACTAAAAGTACGCCGCATGAATACAATTGCACTTTCTAGAATGGCGATCTGGCGTTACGAATGCAGTCTACTACATCTACCGAACGTCTGGGGCGGGGAAATACCGTCAGGTTGCGAGGTTGAGTTCAATTGCCGGGAATTTATAGTATTGTCACAACCGCATGGGCGGTTACATGTGTACTAAACTGTGAAGCACTGATTTTTATAGCGACACCGCGAATTTTCCGGGGCGCCTTTGCGAAATTTTCGCCCCATTTGGCGCGCTCGAGTACGATTTTTCCCAGGAAAACTCTTGTTTAAATTTCGCAAATTGAAATTTTACTAGCGCCGGAGTAAATAACGTTTTTGCGCTCATCGGCACGCCTATGTTTTCTCCCTTATCAACATTTCGAATTCGGAAGGCGTATCAAGAGTCGTCCGTTTACATTTCAGCGGACTATATTACATTACTTCACTGTTAGAAGCCACAAATTCCGTGATGTTTTAACAGATTGAAGTCCTTCTCTGTCGCGACATTTTCACTGCGAAAAATTGAAGCGAAACATGAATTAAGGGCGGTAATGAGGCCCGGTGCTTTTATTTTAATCGTTCTGTAACGATTTTCAACTTTGACATTTTCTTTTGTCGCCGGAAGAATTGGGGATTCCACCGAGCCGCCCCTTTTCAAAACTTGATCGCACCTTTGTGTACATAAGAAGAAAATTTGTTTTCCCCAATTGCCCAACAATTCCGATTTGAATAATAACAGGGATCATAGCACTTGTAATGCCAAAAAATAGTGACTTACCAGAGGAAAAAAGTGACTAAATAGTAACTTTTTGCCCCTTATTATCTTGAAATAAATTTAATACATTTTTAAAAGTAAAAACATTTACATTGAAAAATAATTTATAATAAACTCCAAAATGAAATTAAATATTCTTAACAAATATAAACAAAACAAAATGAAATGACTATGATAAAACGTTTTAAAAAAATTAATTGTTCCTTCTCAGGTAGTTTCCCAAGTTCTTGTTGAGTTTTTACTCCACAATTTAATGCCTTCAATGGCAAAAAGAATTCGTGACGACACAAACCTCTTTACTATTCGCAAGCACATTATCAAAATCAACAGCTGTTTCTTTTTTCAAAAATTTGAGTAATATAGTCTTAGGTAACTTTTAATTCTGAATATAATACTTGAATTAACGGTTCACCCTTTTGAAAAAATTCCATAAATTTTGTAAAAATGTGCGAAACATACTCTATAAAATAAAGATTCACTATAGAAGTTGTATTTTTTAAAAATATAATATCTTTATAAGATTTAGTTTTGATTAAAGAACTTTTGTACTTTGGAATAAACTCCAGAAAATATTTCTTTATTGCTGAATACTGTTCTAAAACACGGCTGATAGTTGGACCCAATGTTAACCACCTGGCACCAACATCTTTTATAAATTTGTGTGAAGATAACATTAGATCACTCTGAATTTTCTGTCTTCTAATCATAATGATAAAATCAATTACTTCACTTGAAAACTTTTGTAATCCTTTTAAAAAGGAATTGCGGACAATGTGAATATTGCAGGTTTTTTATTTCGAAACGACAGTCGAAAAATTTCGCGCCACAATAGTGAAAAAAGTGACTTTAGTGATCAATTTTTGGAAATCGTAACCAATATGGCCTAAAAGCTAAAATAGTGGCAAATCACTAAATAGTGACCTCAGTATGATCCCTGATAATATGCAAATGGGCCTTTTGTTGTTGCCTTAATTCTTAAAACGCAAAATGAGCCGGATTGATTTTTTCAGATAGATGACCCGACCGGGCAGTTGGCGACTGGCGTTTTTAGATTAATGATGAATGAATTTTCGCTAGACGAATTGTCTTCGGATAAATTACCCGACCCAATCTGACCCGTTGTTGCATTCTACCCACCGTTTTTCTGGCGAGAGTTTGAAACTTCCATTTTTAATGGGGGAAAAATTAAACGTTAAATTACAACCCTAGTGGGGAAAAAAACGTTACACGGAGATAATTTGAAAGAATCGCCCTTTTTCGGCCTCCATCAAAATTCTTGACGCTAATTCGAGCCACTTATTTCTAAAGTTTTTAAGAGAAATCCGATAACTGGGCCGTGCGTGCGCGGCGAGCGATTACCCAGGAGGGCCGACATGGGGTCGTACGTACCTCGTTGATGTGTTTGTAGGTTTTAATAAGGTCGACGCTGAGTTTCCTGATCGGCGCTGTCGCGGGGTCTCGGAAGGTATTTGGAATTCTGGCCTGCATAGCTTGGATATCCGGAGGAGCTCCGGTCGAAAGTGGTGCTCCCAACTGGTCGTCGGCGACGAGCCTTCCGTAAAGGGGCACATGTCTTTGCCGCGATGCCGTGTCACCTCCACCACCGGCAGCCGGCACTGCAATAAAAAAAATAACTAACGTTTGTCTAAAGCAATCAATTGCTAAACAATTTTTTTTTAATTCACAAACCAAGACACAAACGAATGAAAAAACTGCTGAAATTGCTATTTATATACAGGGTGAGTTAAGTCTTACCGCCCGTGGCAAAATAGGTCTTTAAAATAATTTGTCAATTCTCATAAATTGCATGAGTAATTTTATATTATTATATTATAAAAACCAAGAAAAAATCGTTTTTTTTTAATCAGGTAAAATTTTGGCTTTCTTTCTAATTGTTCAATTTATTAGTTTTTTTTATATACGAACGGTAAAATATTTTCACACAATTTAGTGTAATTGAAATAATTTTACTAATTTGCGTTCATTAAATAAAGCTATTTCCGTATTAGAGGGTATTTTTTTAAATGATTTACGACATAAGCTGACCAATTCACCTAACAATGGTATTGGTTTTTGGTACTTGACTGATTATTTATGACAGTCGTAAACTTAAGTTAAAAAGTACAACGTTACATTTTACAGGATCGGAATAAGGGTCTTCGCTATTTCTTTAAAAGTTCACAACATCGTAACTAACAGCTACACGGTAATTATAATCATAATAAAAAATAATTTTTGTAACATTAGATTTTAAACTTGATAAGAAAATCGCTTACCAGCTTCTAATTTCCGTTAGTATATCAATCTACAATTTTGTGTTTTAATTTTGCCGTCTGCAAAGTCAATATACCTATCGGATATTGAACCTTCCTATAAAATAAATTGCTTAATTCACCCAAAGTTTAAAAACCCTGGTCACAACCCTAGGTCACTTTGTGAATAAAGAAACATTCACATTCGCAACAAATCTTCCAACACTTAAACATCGTTGGTAAAAAGTGAAAATTAAAACTTTGTTTTGTGGAATAGTGAACATTTGTGTTTAGTTCAGGTATAATCATGTCATTTCAATACTCAGTCGAGGAGAAGCTTGAAATGCTTTTAATTTATGGGTAATGGGGCATCACTTTGAGCATCTTTTATAAAATAAACTTAATATTTACCTATTAAAAACTTATTTTATTTTTCTTCCAAATTTCAGAATACGGGTCTGGCAACAACTAAAACGCCGTTCCCTTCAGTTTTATGGGTCGATCATCAGGTATTGTTACGTGGTAGACCGTATTATCCATTGTTGGAAAGTCATAAATAAAAGTATTTTTCGTGCTTTATGTTAAATTTGATTTAACTCAAAAAGTAATAATTTTTTAAGGAATCAAATTGCAATTAACAATGCTACGAATAATATGACAAATTTTGAAATAAAAAACCAAACATGGAAATTTTACCCGAAACTCTTTGTTTTACTTTTTTGGCTTAAAATAAAAATGATTTGGAAAACTTGTAGCACTAATCGAAAGTGTAAACTTCAACTGATGTAACATGTAAATTGCATACTTTCCCCTCAATCTTTAATAGGTATTATGGCCGGGGCGGTAAAACTTAACTCACCCTGTATAGGAATTTTTCACGTGTTTGAATAAATGAATTCTTGCGTTTTGATTAGATCTAGGATCCGCAGGAATTTCATCAATTCTTGTTTACTTTTCCGGGCACCAAAAATGTCATTAGAAATCGTTTAGTTAGTCCCCCCAAATAACCAATATGTTTTCTTCGTGGTAACTAATTTTTTCCTGCACGGAGGGTTCCAACAATTCTCAGGTTCAATTAATTGTTCGCCAACTTCGTAGTTACACGATTTTTGCTAACGGCGAAGTATGTTTCAATTGACCGATTTTTTTGATATGAAAGTAATTTTTTGATTTGTTTTATTCGCAATTCTCCGGGTTTGATTAATTGTTGATAACTTAATAATTGCACATTTTTTCAGCAAGTACGTTTCAATCAGTTCGTTTTTTTTCGCCGATATTTTGCGACGTAATTTCTTTCACTTTCTTATATTTTCACTTTCCTCCCAAATATTTAGGGAAAAAATAAAGCTATTTATTAACTTAACATTTGATAATTTCAATAATTTCAAATCTGGACTTTTGGGGAAGTAGTTTGCACCAATTCTGTAACTCGCATGCGGGCCAAGTTGTGCATTTCAAGACCAACACTGGCTGCAATATACACCTCGGCACCTATCAGTATTAACATCAATCAACAACGTTAACATAATACTTTGTTTGTGAAAAAAATTGTAGTCAAAACACGAGAAAATCGGTACACTCAAATGACACACATAAGGCAAAAAACTAAGGTATGCCATTTTACACACACACACTTGAAACTAACTAAAACTTTGTTATAAAATGTGTCCCAATTTGCCTTATAATTTATTTCACGCAACCTTCCCGTACCTCTCAATCTTATTTCAATAAAAATTCGATTAGACTCGGATTGTTTTCGTTCGCTGTGCATGCAGATAAGGTCCCCTTGGTAGTGCAAGCGAGCGTCGGTATTTATGCGTCTGGACGAGAGCGTCGCCGGTTATTTAGTAACTCGATACAGCGCGCGTTACTAACGATGCTTATAATGTTGTACACAAGGACGGGCTGCGTCTCCTCCACACCATAACTCCGCGACAGCGTCTTCATAACGAAGTCGGCAAGAATCGAAATTACGGCCCTCATTTCCATACAGACAGAGTGCGATAATCTCTGCGAACCGCGTTTTATTTGACTTCGTGCGAATTTATTAGGCGCACTTTTGGTGGAGTCGCGCTCCTGATACACGCTGTATATTCGTGTTTTTGCTTGTAAATCAAAGTTTCCAAGTGTTGCTTCTTGCTTTAATTTTGGCGAACTGTTGCTGAAGTGAACATGGACCTGGAATTTATGGCGTCACTTGATTTAATGCCTAATGGGTTTATTGCATTCAGCTTTGTTTTTATGACGTGCGCCTTGTTAAGAGCTGGTTAATGTTATTGGCTCAATTAGCGATCTTGCGTTTCGATTTTAAATGACACCGGTTTTGGCTACTTTGAGCAAATTTGTAATTGAAAAAATTAACGAATGAGTAAGAACCACGTTGCTAACCTGTTAATTTTGGTTGCTAAGCGGTTAAAAATTAACCAAAAAATTAACCAGTTAGCCACCACATGCAAACACTTATTTTTTGGACGCACGTTATTTATAAAGAATTTTTATTTAATAGCTTTTGTCAACAACTTCACAAGACGGGAACTGATAATTTTTATGGCATAGGCACCTTGTTAACACTTTTTTATAATACACAGGAGGACAATAAATTAACCGCGGGCCTTAGTTGGCCCACATATCTTAGTTTATTGCCCCACCAGTTGAATTTGCACCAGAATTGTTACTTTCGGCCAGGTATGCAAGAAGCTTTATATTTAAAAATCAATAACAAATTAAAATGGGTCAACAAAAGAACCGGGATGTTTTCAGAGATGCAGGTAATTCATCCTTATTTGCACCTTCCTCGTCGGTTTTATAGGGTTTTATACGTCTTTCGTGAACTGGCTCGTAAACGAAAGTGCAGCGAGACCTACGGTGCTGGTGCGCTGTTTTAATTAAACAACAAATTGATGGGGAAAAGTGCCGATGCAATGAAATATGTTATGGCTTATAAAAGTGTTCCGTGACTAGATTTGAACTTTGAAGGCGTTGCTCTTTAGAACGGTTTATTACTTAGGTTGAGCGATTTTTTCTGCCTTATATGCTTCGTTGACTTCGTCACGGCTGCGTTTAATACATTTTAATGAATTAAATTTGCATTATTTATTTAATTTCAGCAGTATTTCCCGTTTTATTGCCAGGGGGATGCGTCGTGCGAGTTTGAAATCGGAAAAAAATCTTAACTTTGTACTTTATGGGTTATTTTATTGCCGCTCGCAAACTGTGCAATTTACACACTTCTAAATTTGCTGAACTTTTCGGTACAAACTGCATTTGATTGATCAACTGGATTAATTTAAAAAAAAAACTAAACTTCCCACATTCGTTAATTAATTCTGCAAGTTGCAAACAAGTCAAAAATCGCACGCTCCGTTGCATCCGAGAAAAGTTGCAACATTTTATTCCCAAAGTGCCTGCAGATAAAAATAAAGTAAAAGTTCTCAGACTGCAGTTACAAAGCAGATTTTCAAAAAACATGAATCCTGGAGATTCCTTTAAAAGAAGCTGTATGTGAAGCGGCATGAAATCTTATCGCAATTTCTTGCAAGCAATGTATTTATTGAAGGATTGGCCAAACTTGTGACTGAATGTTCACCTTTTGAGCTTAAACGAGTATTTTGATGTTCATAAATAATTGACCTTCTGAATGCATCTGGCTAAAATTTTTCAACCAATCGAAATTAAAATTTCAAGTTGCACGTGGCTATCACGTCCTTTTATTGCTGTATCTTTTCAGTAAATATTTTTAATACAAATAAAGACAAATTGATTAGATAAATCGAAATTAAGATATGTTCATTTACAATGCGATTATAACAAATAATTTGTTTATAGTCAATGGCTGAATTTAAAAGCAAGTAATTAATCATAAAATGGTTTAGGGACGCCTGAAAGTGGAGATTAAATAACGAAATCAAGTTTCTTCTACAAATAATCCTCGGCGCAAGCAATTCAATCTGTAGCCGCGTTGAAGTGGGCAGAGAGAAATTGCCCGTACCCCTATAAAAATTATCGTACTGGATTATTGTTATTACAATAAATCAGCACCACGCCCTCCCGTTGGTACAACTGTCGCAGCAACTAGTACCATAAAGTAGAATTGGACGCTGCGACCAGAACGATAAGCGTAGTCAAATGATATAAAACGTCACTAATGATAACGTAGTCGTAATTAAAAGTTACTAATTTCGCAGTAATTTACAATTACATTCGCAATTGCTTCCTATTATAATGCTTATCATAATTTGTTTCGCTAATTTTATATTATGGCCCGTTAACGGCCCGCCTGTCACTTTATGCCATTATTTACGTTATAACTTTCGAACGAAGCATTTCAACCGAATTATTTCGGATGATAAAAAATCCGGCAAAGTCAAGCGGCTCCGACTTTAATTTAAAGCGCTTTGGTATTCACTTTAATTAATAATGTTTGGTCGCGTCAAACAAGTACAACATGACACTATCAATAAAGGGGCGTCGATGCTATTATAGTTGCCTTTGAAGGTTTATTTACGTTGTACCGATGCAAACTAATTTCAGCTTGATATTTTTCGCCGGCCCGTAAATCAAGGTAAAACGGCGAATTTTCGCGCACAATGTTTGATTCCGGCACTGGAAGATTTATATTCTGACCGTTGTATTTTTCGTTGTCCTTGTTTATGGCAGTTATACGACTGTGCACTGACTTATATCAGGCCAACGAGTTGTGAAATTAAAATTGTTTTTGCGCCATCCCCCGGGGATGCAGTTTCGCCGTGTTTAAATTAATGTGAGAATTGATTCGGAATTATCTGAGATTTGTATTTTTTGCGTAAATTATTGAACATCCTTTACGGGCCTAGGATGTTATTATTAGCGGCATTAAAAATTCAATAGGGAGATCTGGCGTTGATATGAATAATTGATGGCGGCGAATGGTTATCTCAAAATAATTTCACTTTACAGCTTATGAATTAATCGGACACTAATTTCAAAAATGAAAATGTAAATGCGTTTTAAATTGAAACAATATCAAAATGGCCTAGATTGAGCGCAAACCAGATCGGCCCATAAATGGGAGCACTCGTGATTTACGACCGCAATTCTAATGGATTTAATGGATATATTAATTTATAGGTGAAAACCGTCGGGGCTGTTTTCTATAGTGGGTGTGCGTGCAACAACGCACCGAAACGTAATTTGCCGATTATCTCTGTTGGGACAAGTAGGGTAGAGACACCACTTTCAGCCACTACACCACTTTTAGCCAGTTTACTTATAAAACGCATTTATAAGGTTTGCGATAAGTAAAGAGTACCAAGAATGTGCATCTATTTCTATGTCTCATTTAAAGTGACAATTATTTTATTTAAGGTGAACTATAAGTGATCCTACGCTTAAGATGGGATTCAATTAATAAAATACACTATAAGTTTTGTTAGTTATTATAATAACGTCGCGTCATATTTCTGTGCAAAAATTAATTGTTTCCCTTTAAAATCATTATTTTAAGTAACGTTGAACAAGGCTACTTGAACAAAGTGGGCGAAAGTGGTGAAAGTGCGAAAATCGCCAAGATTTCCAGCATTTCAGTTTAAAACCTGTAACATGACTAAAAATTAGTGTCGACTTTAAGAGATATAAACAGAGTAACGTGGTTTACGGCTATTCTTAGCCATTTGTTAATTTTTTCATTTACAAATTTGCTTAAAAGTGGTCGTTTTTCAAATTATTAATTAATTTAGTTTTGGCCGGCTTTGCAGCGAGTCTTTCATGAAACAGTTTTAATTGTTGATTTTGCAGCAAAAAAATAAATTATAAACGACTAGTCGCCATTGAACAAAGGATATTAGTACGTACTTTTTTGTATTTTTGAACAAATGTATTCAATATAAATTTTACTAATAAAAATTAAAAGTTTGTACGGCTTTGTTATTTTGCAAACGGTGTCCCTTTAAAGGAACACGTGGTACAGACAAAGCTATAGAAGTTACGAAAAACATGTTACAAACAAAATATACTTCATTTTTATAATAGAGCTAATCTGAAAGCAAAAAATTACGAAATTAAAATATTTTTAACTTCACGCACTAATGGATTAAAGAGATATAAATAGAGTAACGTGCTTTACGGCTATTCTTAGCTTTGTTAATTTTTTCATTTACAAATTTGCTTAAAAGTAGCGTCTCTATTTGGTCGTTTTTCATGAAACAGTTTTAATTGTTGATTTTACAGCAAAAATATAAATTATAAACGACCAATTGCCATTAAACAAAGGATATTATTAGTACGTACTTTTTTGTATTTTCGAACGAATGTATTCAATATAAATTTTACTAATAAAAATTAAAAGTGTGAACACGTCTTTGTTATTTTACGCACGGTGTCCCTTTAAAGGGACACGTGGTACAGACAAAGCTATCGAAGTTATGCTACATAAAAAATATACTTCATTTTTATAATAGAGATAATCTAAAAGCAAAAAATTACGAAATTCAAATATTTTTAACTTCATGCACTAATGGATTAAAGAGATATAAATAGAGTAACGTGGTTTACGGCTATTATTAGCCTCGTTAATTTTTTCATTTACAAATTTGCTTAAAAGTGGCGTCTGTATTTGGTCGTTTTTCAAATTATTAATTAATTTAGTTTTGGCCGGCTTTGCAGCGAGCTTTTCATCAAACAGTTTTAATTGTTGATTTTGCAGCAGAAATATAAATTATAAACGACCAGTTGCCATTAAACAAAGGTTATGTACGATTAAAATTTAAATTTTGGTCATAGGCCAAGTTGGTAATCCTGATTAATAATTCGCGGAACTGAAAAATTTCCGGTTTTAAATTCGGCGATATTAGCAAGTTACTGCAAGTGTAAAAACATAATCGTTTCGTAAGCACAACGATATGGAGTCTTAAATGAAAATTCAGCGATATGCGCATTTTAAACGTGGAAGGGCTGCGAAGGATAACGTGAACTAGTGAGGAGTGATTGCGACGTTCGAAGCGGGCCATTGAGCACGTCCGCAGTGCAACCTGCTTTATGCCCCTGTTATGATCGTTATTTCGTATTAAAATGTGTATCTTGAAGTTTTCAGCTCGTAATAGAGATAAAAGTTGCCATATTACAAGTAACTTATTAGAGACATTGTCGAGATTTTTTCGGAGCTTTCTAGTTTTCAGCCGCCTTTTATTACGGCCGCCCTTTTTTTCGGCTTTATCTTTACGATTCGCGGATAAATTTTGGTAATTCGACGTGTGCGCCCTCCTGAAAGGAGGGTTCTTAAAATACGAAATAACTACAATACAAGAAGGGACCGAATAATGAAACTCAATAAAGCCAATATTATTGGATACACAACCAAACTATATATCTTATATGAACTCAATAATACCGTTTTGGACCCGAATCACGCACATGAAATAATACGTCGTTCATCATTCCTGGGAACGAATCGGAGGAAAAGTATTTAATGCACTCGACTGCGCGGAAATGCACGACTCGTCTCATTGTTTTTCCGCATTAGACGATCCGAATTATTACCATGCGTTAGCGTCGAAAGCGAATAAAATCGGAAAACGAGGGAAACGTCGAGAGTGACGTATAAGTTTTTGATGACACCAATGTCTTCATGATTACGGCTATTATATCGCGCCATCTCTATTTTAACCCCCGTATTTTCCGGATTGAATCATTTATGGGGTATTTCGGGACTACATCCGGCCAGTGGAAGTGCGTCAACCGGTGAGTATATCACCCGAAAATATGCCAACGATCAAATGATATTCGCGTCCGCGAAATTAAATTATGTACAACAAATGTTGGACCGAAATCTACGGACCCTGAAAAAACTAATAAGGCCGGGAAGTCATCTCGACTGCACGTTTCAGCGCTATCCTTTATTATTTTCTGCGGTGTGACGAATGGGTTTTCGGGAAGTGTCTAAAATTTTTCACAACTTTGTTATTAATCAGGCGACGTGCAATTTGCACCGTTTGTACAAACACTTGCAACGTTTGCTTTGCAATTTCGATCCTACAGCGTTTTGATCACTTCTTTTTTCCATCAAAAGGTACTCAAAAGCCGAGTTTTAATTGTAAATGTTTGATTAATAAAGCCGAGCTTTTAAAATAATCACTGGTGCACGCTGGATTTTTAAAAAGATCCCATTATGAATTGTTCCTTTAAATACTTTATCAAGTGCGCGAATCAAAGCACTGCACAACTACTTTCGGTAATTCAGTGCTCAAGTTTCTGTCCATTTTATTAATTAAATTATAAAAATATTACAACTTGAAACCACTATCTTCAGCATGCGGGTCAAGTTGTGCATTTAATGGCCAGAGTTATATAAAAATGAAAACTTATGTATTTGTTTTGCGAGGAACACGATGGTGCAATTAAAAATCGAGAAAATGGCCGTAGCTCCGTTAATACTGGAGCAACTCAATTGATTCTTGTTCCATCGTTTCCGGCAGGAAAAGTTATCCTAGTAAGGAAAAAAAAGAAAAAAGAGAGAAAAAAGCCAAACGAAGGAAAAAACTTTTTTTTCTTTCTTGCAGGATTATACAGGATTATGATAAAGTATGGAACCAAGCAAATATCTTGAAAACAGACTAGACGATATTGATGAAACTTTACAGGTTAGTGTGTGACTCACAGCGCATCTGATTAATGTTTTTTTGTTGTCACGGTTAAACCGGAAATATCCTCAACTCCTTTATTTAAATGGGACAACCTGTACATTCGTGCAGTTATAACAGACCTTGTTTATCAGTTTCATTTTCAAGATATTTGCTGGTTCCATACTTTACACCAATTCTGTATCTCAACACTTAAAAAGGACAAGATAGATTAGATATAAAAGCCACGGGATTCTAAGGCATGTAGTGCCATCTACGATATTTTGGCCAAAGTTGATTTACAGGTTCCTTTAGTGTTGATGCCATGCAAGAAAAGTGAGTGATTCAAATTTAAGAGATCTTGTAGCCACGCAATAATATTGGTTGGTTTATGAATCGAATTAAGACGTGACCGTTTTGATAATTTCATTAATTGGCAGATGTAAAAAGTGCGTCACGATTTGCCCGCGGGTGGCCGATATCGTCAGCAGAATGTAACGCATTAAATAAAACGAAACAAAAATGGCCGGAACTTATAGGAAAAAAATGCAAATGACCGATGCCATAAAAAAGGTATGAAATAAAAAATAATTTATTTGAACCGCGCATATAAAAAATCAAACTGCGCTTTATGCAGCGTTGCTCGACCTTTGAACTTCTATAGTGCAAATGTTTCTCGCATCGACCCGTGAAAATCACAAGCGGCGTCATTTTTAATTCCTCCTGTATATTCCCACGCGCAAGATTTCTTTATTTCCTCGGATGGCGTTATTAGACGGTATCCACATATTCATTACTTTTCAAAGGAACATACGGAATTGTAAATGTCTGAAAACTTGTGTCCAACCGCCTTTCCTTTTTTGGATCCCTTTCAGGATTAATGTTTAATCCCATCTAATATTTAGCGACTCGATAACCTCCCCGAATACTTAGATTGTCAACGAGCAAAATTCGGTGCGCAATTTAAAATACAAGCAATAAATCAGTTGGACGTTTTTCGCAGATCTTATCTGCTCAAAAACAGCGATGACGTTAATCCACTTCTTGATGAAATGCACATTGTTGTTTGGTCACAAATAAATCACATTCCCATTTGATTCAATTGAGGACACGGCTTGTTTTGGGCACTTTTTTGGCTGAAGTAAGTAAATTTTAAAAAACAACAAATATGGCGTAGTAAATTTTCAGCAAAGTAAGTGACAGGTCGGGATGTAAAAAACACGTGTTTGCCCATGACGACGCATAATGTTATCTTGAGCAAACATTCGATGGTACATTTTAGAAAATTTTCTTAAAAAGTTGCGTGCGTTCTGTTTATTTTTTCATAAAGTTGTGAAATTGCCTCCCGCTTAACGCGGTTAACACACAGGAATTTAAATGCCAAACAAAAACTTAAATTAGCTGTAAAAATGATAAATTATAAAGAGGCGCAGAAAAAAACGCGTTGCTCCCAGCCACTGTCGGACCGTGACGTAAAAAGTTCTTAAAAATGCAGCGACGTGAAATATTTTGAATTAGATCTCGAGTGCCGTTTCGTTATCCGCCGCATCTACAACATTATCGCCGACTTCAATCGGTAAAAAAAGTTATGTACGTATCGCCTTGTGCACGAACTTGTTAAATCATATAAATCTCTCCTAAGCTGAAGGGTATCGGCTGTGTAATCCGCGAGCATACACACTGATTCAATCTTAAAACTAATAAAACAAAAACTGAAGAGAAAAAAGGCGTCGCAGACGAAACGATTCGTTTTAAAACGGAATTTTTTAAATGCGATAAAGAATTTATGGCGCAAAATTGTAAATACAGCTCGCATTATTACGATAAAACTACCGGCTATTCCAGCTCGTAAATGTTGAAATCATCCCTCGCTGATGTGGCCTTTTCGAAATATTTTTCAGCATCTAATTTCGTCAATTTTCGGGAAATTTGGTAGATTGTGCGTGCAACGACATAAATTGCACTTAGAGAGTGGTACGTATACTATTTTTTGTCGGTTTACAAAAAAATGCCGATTTTAAAAGTTGTAGATTTTAGAAAGTTCTACAATTTTTGTTCTTACCGTTTTTTTGTGTCTCAAATCATAAATAAATTATGAATTTTTTAATATCCAGTGACATTTTTAAAAATGTAATAACTTTGAAGGATTAAAAGAGGCATTATTTGTCGGTTTACCAAAAAATGCCTATTATAAAAGTTGTAGATTTTAGAAAGTTCTCCAATTTTCGACCTTATCATTTTTTTGTCTCTCTAATCATAAATAAATTATGAATTTTTTAATATCCAGTGACATTAACATGCATTTTAAAAAATATAATAAGTTTGAAGGAATAAAGGAGGCATTATTTGTCGGTTTACCAAAAAATGCCTATTTTAAAAGTTGTAGATTTGAGAATGTTATAATTTTTGCTCTTGCCGTTTTTTGTATCTTAAATCATAAATAAATTATGAATTTTTTAATATCCAGTGACACCAACATGTATTTTAAAAAATGTAATAACTTTGAAGGAAAAAAGGGGCATTATTTGTCGGTTTACAAAAAACCGCCTATTATAAAAGTTGTAGATTTTAGAAAGTTCTACAATTTTCGTTGCTATTATGTTTTTGTATCTCAAATAATAAACAAATTGTGAATTTTTAAACATCCAAGTGACACTAACATGCATTTTAAAAATGTAATAACTTTGAAAGAATAAAAGAGGCATTATTTGTCGGTTTACAAAAAATGCCTATTATAAAAGTTGTAGATTTTAGAAAGTTCTCCAATTTTCGCTCATATCATTTTTTTGTATCTCAAATCATAAATAAATTATGAATTTGTTAATATCCAATGACATTAACATGCATTTTAAAAAATGTAATAACTTTGAAGGAATAAAAGAGGCAGTATTTGTCGGTTTAAAAAAAAGCCTATTATAAAAGTTGTAGATTTTAGAAAGTTCCTCAATTTTAGTTCTTAAAGGGCGCAAAATCTTTTCGTACTTCCACGTTTTGTTTGACGTATTGACCATGATTTTTGAAACAAAATTTCAATTTTTGACCTGTTTATGAGATAAAAAGTACAACTTTTCAAAACATTATATTATGAACTGCCGTTGGGAAAATATTCTAATTAGCATCGGGACAGATACACACTGAGCTCAGTGGGAGCTGCACTAACAGAATTAACGATATTGTGTCACACGCTCGGTGTCAGGATAATCACATTCTGCTGTGGTATTGCTTTAATTCTAACAAAACCAACAGCTAAATCCAGCTTAATTCTGTTGCATACACATTTAATTGATAACGGCGAAGGAGAGGAAACGGATCTTCCCGCCGCCACGGGTTTTTCATTTAATTCAGAAAATGGACTGCACGAGCCGCACACGCGGTAGGATGATTATAAAACTGGAGTATTAAATATCGATTGGGCCGTAATGATGCACGATTGTGCATTTTCAATGCGACGCAGAACCGTATGACCTCTTGACATTCCTGACGTGGGGAAGGGATGCTGCTGCTGGGCAGACATGTGCCCGCTTCCTTCCACTTCCAGATCGATAGGAAACCCTCCCACCTGCACTTTCTGCACCCACATCGCCGAAGAATTAAATCTGTCACGTGTTTCAATCACGCGAAAAAAACACATCGTCGCGTGGAAGACGAATTATTTTTTTCTCGGAATCGCAGCGCAAAAACGTTTTCGTTTAAAGCCGGAAAGGGCGAAGCGAAACTTCTTATCATTACTAATACATCATAAAGCCGATGTAAAATCGCCCAGACGTTCAGAATCTGTCGTGAAATGTGCAATGGATATCTATCTATTAATTATACAGTGCTTCCCAAGTGTAAAACTGTTTTAAGATTTAAAAAAAATGTATTTATTCCTGCATAAAAACTGCACTTTATTAGATTGGTAATCTAATGAAAACTTTCCAGCGTAAGTTGTTCCCGTGGGTGGTATCTGAACTTTAATAAGCCAGAAAGGGTTTGAGATGTGATTTTCAGAATTTGTCTTTATTTAATTGAATTGATCTAACGTTTCTACCGCAAAGCGTTTTTGCTACAATTGCGACGTTCTTATAGAACTTCGATGGGCCACTCGAAACTTTTCGAGTCCGGCTAGGTTATAGAAGTTTTAAGTGGTCAATCAACAGAAAGGCTTGTAATAGATTATAACAGCCGATTTATTAAATTTAACAATTAATCAATTAATTAAAACCTAACTAAAAGGTGAAGAATTGTGATTTAATTAGCAACAAAAAGTACACAAAAATTATCATACTCAATTCAATTTTACAAAACTTAAATAAAAAATGGAAGACAATATTTTTTAAGTCGAATTGGCGTTCAAATTTAATAAATTGATGAGGCAGCTTGAAAGAAATTTTTAATATAGCAGATTATAATAATAACAACCATCAAGAAAATTGGAATGAACACCAGAATTACTGGGAAACAAAAATGTAATAGCAGAAAATTAAAAATCGATAGTAATTTTATTATTTAGCATTAAATTAAGGCGCATTTATGTTAAATTATATTATTTTAGTCGACCTTTATTTATTATGGAGAAACTTGATCGATAAGTGTTTTATTAACGAAATCATAATTTAAAATATTGCATCAAATGTGACAATGTTATTATTTATCAACTTTAATGCAATTACAGAAAAATTGAAATTACATTGTTATTTGAGTCTTAAATGGAAACATTTGATGCCGTGCACTGAAGTAACAGGAACTGAAAGTCTAAAGAGAAAACAATGACGAACACTTGCAACCTAGAAAGACAGCAATTACTTGGAGCAAAATTACTTTTGATTAAAATTCTAATCACGATAACACATTTCTGCGTTAAACAACGATCAATAAAAAAAAAACAATCAGATTTATATTCAATACCCAAGTTATTAAAAAAAATTGATGACTTAATTCAGCCACAAATTGCTCATTCGGAAAAATAATTAAGAAATTGTTTTTTTATTTAGACTTTAGACTTGGGTTCATGCGAATTAAATAAAACCTGTGGCGGAGTGAAGATAGTATCAACAAGTAAGAAACCCATTACATGGTAGCACGTGTTAAAATATACGCAAACTGGGAAAACATTCAGACGACGATCCGACCTTACAAACGGCGTTTGATAAGGCACCTCTTGAACTGTATTCGACGCCAATTGTCAACATTTGCATTTTAACAGTTCACGGCAACGAGCGCCGGAGTTAGCAACGTTCGTTAACAACTTATTTCATCAGACTCTTTTATTTTGTGCACTTTCGGACGTGCCGCTTTAAATTAACGTGCTTTTTATTTTTTCCAATGGAAATTGGAGGCGTAATTAATTTAAACTCTAAATATGGAAATCATGACAATTTTAGAAGAATAATTCCGGCGGTGGGTTGAAACGTCAACAAGTAAAATTTCTCCGGGGACGGTTTTAAATTAATAACGACATATTAAATTAATACACACAGGTGTTGGCGTTGATCGAAATTAAAATGAAAAACTGGGAAATGAAAACCGGGACGAAAACAAATATTAATATCGAAAACAAACAAGGCGGCAATGTTATGAAAACACGACACTGGAAAACGTACTTTTAAGTGCGATTAAGAGATTTAAGAGATTAGCTGGTTCAATATCTAGGTAAAGAATGATTGGAGGCACTCGATCCCATTTTTTTGACCTTTTATTTGGGTAAACACGCCAACACGAAGACAGTCGATTACAGTTTGTGGACATATCAAACATATTCTCCTAAGGACGTCAGTGGGATGGATTCTGGCGATTGGTGAAAAAATTTCCTCTTTACAGTTTGTTTTTGAAAATCGACAAATTTAGCCTTTGCTTATTAAAAATCTAGGCGATTCAAATTGAAAAAATGACGAGAACAAAAACTACGGAGCTCTCTTATAGTAACAATTTATCTTAAATGTATTTTATTGTAAATCGAAAAATACAGCATTTTATTCCTTCTACGTTTATACATTTTTCAAAATCCATGTTTGTGCCACTGCATATTTAAAAATTCACAATTTAGTAATGATTTGAGATATAAAAAAATGATAAGAACGAAAATTGTAGAACTTTCTACAATCTACAACTTTTAAAATCGGCATTTTTTTGTAAACGGACAAATAATGCCTCTTTAATTCCTTCAAAGTTATTACATTTTTTAAAATCCATGTTTGTGCCACTGCATATTTAAAAATTCACAATTTAGTAATGATTTGAAATACAAAAAAAATGATAAGAACAAAAATTGGAGAATTTTCTAAAATCTACAACTTTCATAACAGACATTTTTTTGTAAACCGACAAATAATGCCTCTTTTATTCCTTCAAAGTTATTACATTTTTTAAAATGCATGTTAGTGTCACTGGATATTTAAAAATTCATAATTTAGTTGATTTGAGATACAAAAAAATGATAAGAACGAAAATTGGAGAACTTTCTAAAATCTACAACTTTAAAATAGGCATTTTTTTGTAAACCGACAAATAATGCCTCTTTTATTCCTTCAAAGTTAGTACATTTTTTAAAATGCATGTTAGTGTCACTGGATATTTAAAAATTCATAATTTAGTTGATTTGAGATACAAAAAAATGATAAGAACGAAAATTGGAGAACTTTCTAAAATCTACAACTTTAAAATAGGCATTTTTTTGTAAACCGACAAATAATGCCTCTTTTATTCCTTCAAAGTTATTACATTTTTTAAAATGCATGTTAGTGTCACTGGATATTTAAAAATTCATAATTTAGTTGATTTGAGATACAAAAAAATGATAAGAACGAAAATTGGAGAACTTTCTAAAATCTACAACTTTAAAATAGGCATTTTTTTGTAAACCGACAAATAATGCCTCTTTTATTCCTTCAAAGTTAGTACATTTTTTAAAATGCATGTTAGTGTCACTGGATATTTAAAAATTCATAATTTAGTTGATTTGAGATACAAAAAAATGATAAGAACGAAAATTGGAGAACTTTCTAAAATCTACAACTTTAAAATAGGCATTTTTTTGTAAACCGACAAATAATGCCTCTTTTATTCCTTCAAAGTTAGTACATTTTTTAAAATGCATGTTAGTGTCACTGGATATGTAAAAATTCATAATTTAGTTGATTTGAGATACAAAAAAATGATAAGAACGAAAATTGGAGAACTTTCTAAAATCTACAACTTTAAAATAGGCATTTTTTTGTAAACCGACAAATAATGCCTCTTTTATTCCTTCAAAGTTAGTACATTTTTTAAAATGCATGTTAGTGTCACTGGATATTTAAAAATTCATAATTTAGTTGATTTGAGATACAAAAAAATGATAAGAACGAAAATTGGAGAACTTTCTAAAATCTACAACTTTTAAAATAGGCATTTTTTTGTAAACCGACAAATAATGCCTCTTTTATTCCTTCAAAGTTATTACATTTTTTAAAATGCATGTTAGTGTCACTGGATATTTAAAAATTCATAATTTAGTTGATTTGAGATACAAAAAAATGATAAGAACGAAAATTGGAGAACTTTCTAAAATCTACAACTTTAAAATAGGCATTTTTTTTGTAAACCGACAAATAATGCCTCTTTTATTCCTTCAAAGTTAGTACATTTTTTAAAATGCATGTTAGCGTCACTGGATATTTGAAAATTCATAATTTAGTTGATTTGAGATACAAAAAAAATGATAAGAACGAAAATTGGAGAACTTTCTAAAATCTACAACTTTTAAAATGGGCATTTTTTTGTAAACCGACAAATAATGCCTCTTTTATTCTTTCAAAGTTATTACATTTTTTAAAATGCATGTTAGTGTCACTGGATATTTAAAAATTCATAATTTATTTATGATTTGAGATACAAAAAAATGATAAAAACGAAAATTGGAGAACTTTCTAACATCTACAACTTTAAAAATAGGCATTTTTTTGTAAACCGACAAATAATGCCTCTTTTATTCCTTCAAAGTTAGTACATTTTTTAAAATGCATGTTAGTGTCACTGCCCCTTTTACTCATCCAAAAGATTAATTTTTAACCCCTAATTTAAGAGGAATAAATTCAGTTTCACAATAAACGGAAATTCCACAATATCCTTATTGATGTTTCAATAATAAATTGCGTAATTAAATTATTCTGTCATGCTAACTCATTTATTAAGAAGTCTAGGTGCGCTATCATGTACTTGTAATACATGTTTTATACATCTGGAGGATTTAATTGCAATACTCAAAACACTAGTTCAAAGACCTTGCAGTAATTCCGTTTCCGGGTATTGAATTTAAGGCATTATCGAAACTCTTTTTACAATTTAGTAGATAAAACAAAAAAAAAAGGTCGAGAGCGGACCGTTGATATAAAATCCATCTGGAGCTGTATAGATATTGAGGCACTGCAACGAACAGGAGCTCATAGATGTGCAGTCAAGCGACAATTCTATTACCAGTCTTACACCGAATCGGTCCACCACGATTGGGTGGGCGGACGCCACCGTTATACAGTCGCGCACCCAAATCACAACTGTTGCGATTTCTACAATTTAGATTAACAATGAGTTATTATTTACGAAAACGTCTCGTATTGTGCCGAAAAAGTTCTTTAAAAGAGGAAATAAGCAAAGATGATAGATAATAATGCGAGAATTCATGCAAACAAATTGAGTCGAGCCGTCGATTACTCGAATGGAAACTGATTACACGTTTTGAAGAAGGGAAAAAACTATTTTAATAAAAGGCGAGATATTGGAGCGGGGCGCAATTTTAGGTCAAGATTTTGAAGTTGTCTCGAGGACGTGAACGACCAATTTTTCACCCCTTTTAATAATTCATTATTCCAAAGAAATATCTGTATTCATTTTTTAAGTATCCTATAATACCAGTCAATTAACGAAAAAACAAAGTTTCAAGTGGAACTTTTTTTAAGTGTCAACATTGATCCAAAGTTGAAATCATCTAAATAATTTATAGAAACAACGGTTGTTCCGCTAAATGCAGATAAAGGTTTTTTTGCGAGGACGATTGAAAGTATCTCGACGATGATTTTTATTTCAGATCTCTTTACTCAATCAAAATTAATTGCTTTGCTTCTTTCGACGGCAAAGAAAACAAATAAAACGCTTCCTAGTGAACGTACTGCGAACGTTACTCAAAGATGAATCAATGCAGATAATCAGTTTTCTATCTGGCGTTTATAAAGTTACAAAGTGCAAATAAAAAATTGCACCTGATTTTAAAGAACGTCAATGCTGATAAGCAAGGCAGATTGGCCCCAACAAATTTAGATAAGAATAATTTTAATAAAAACATGCAATTTCGTTGTTTATGCTCATTTTAGAGTCGGGAGAATTTTTGCAATTAAAAATTATGGTCAGGTGAATTTCGCATGGAACAAGTTCAACTTTTGTTCACTGCGGTTAAACAGCTTGATAACCAGCAACATTTTTGTAGGTTTAATTAAGACTAATTGCGGGAATTACCATAAACTCACGTAAAAATTCCAGCAGGCACTTCTGCAAGAGTACATCTTGATGTTAATTTTAATAATAACGGCGATATTCAAATGTAATGAGTAAATGTCTAGACATTGTTTATAAAATAAGGCAAATTTCGACTGGCAACTGCGACACCGAATAATCCAGATAGATACATACGTCATCAGTAGGCGTAGCCTAATCGACGCGACACTGACGTCACTGAGAATACTTATTGATACGAAAATCCGCCGCTCAAACAGCGCGTAGTTATACGTAGTGCGCAAAAAGACAAACGTAAAAATTGGCCTTAATTAAGCACGCAATAAATCGTAGGATAATACATACAACCGCAAGTTTTGGAGCGCGGGCAATATTTTCGGAGAGATAAGGTTTCGCCTTAAGAATTTATTCGGTGCAAAGGTCGGAGGGTGCAAATTGTATATTCGTAACGTGTACATAAACACAAACATCCATTTTTCATTTCGGACCGACACTGCCGCTAATTACCGTTATTAAGTTTATCCAGCGTTTGTATTTAGTGCACTCAAATATATTATTGGGTGTAACTAACCGAAAACACATAACTAGTCGGAAACAAAATTGTTACGACAAAACAATTAGTATTATGACCGATATGAATAATCTCCGGACCGTTAAAGCCCCCGGACTGAAATATTTTTATTCGCCCGTAAAATGGTTTTAATTCGGTCGTACGGCGTTTCAGGAGTGGCAGATAACACTTCAGTAGTTTTAATTGTTTTTGGAAACGAACAGTTTTGAGCTTAATTAAGATTTTTGTTTAATGTCGACGGGAATATTTAATTTCGACCAAATTGCAATAAAAGCTCACTAAATTCTAAAATAAAACTACTTACACAGAGTGTGTCGCCAGGAAAAAGTTTTCGCTCATAACTACTAATTTTATAAAGCAAATTCAGATTCTTCAGTAAAATAAAGGAGAAAAATTAAAGTGAAAATCTCGAGTCCGGCACTGTAAAAGAAACAGTAAAATAAATAAAACGAGCTCTTCCATACTTGCAACTTTTCTTTCATGCATTTTCTTGTAATTCAAAAGATAACAGTAATTTTCTTTGTTCAAGTTTACACATTTTTCAAGAAACAATTTTAAAAATTTGCAACTTAAGAATGGTTTGAGATACAGAAAATTAGTAGTAATAAAAATTATAAAATTTTCTAAAGCCTACAACTTTTAATAAGGACATTTTTTTGCAAATCGAAAAATAATGCCCCTTTTACTGTTTCAAAATTTAGAATTTTCAATTTAATTTTTTACACATTATGCATGTTCAGGAGCAAGTTTAAAAATTCGTAACTTGAGAATGGTTTCAGATACAAAAAATTAGTAATAGCAAAAATTATAAAATTTCCTAAAGCCTACAACTTTTAATAAAGATATTTTTTTCTAAATTGAAAAATAATGCCCCTTTCACTGCTTCAAAGTTTAGAGTTTTCAATTTAATTTTTTATACATTTTTAAAATTAATGTATGTTCAGGGCAAGTTTAAAAATTCGTAACTTAAGAATGGTTTGAGATACAAAAAATTAGTAATAATAAAAATTATAAAATTTTCTAAAGCCTACAACTTTTAATAAAGACATTTTTTTGCAAGTCGAAAAATAATGCCCCTTTTACTGTTTCAAAGTTTAGAGTTTTCAATTTAATTTTTTATACATTTTTAAAATTAATGTATGTTCAGGGTAAGTTTAAAAATTCGTAACTTAAGAATGGTTTGAGTACAAAAAATTGGTAATACACAAAATTATAACATTTTCTAAAGCTTACAACTTGTAATAAAGATATTTTTTGTAAGTCGAAAAATAATGCCCCTTTTACAGCTTCAAAGTTTATAGTTTTCAATTTAATTTGGTGCAAATTGTAATAAAAGTTTATACAATGTTTCCAGAAAGAGGAAAAATCTGCATTAGCAAAAAATGGAAGTGTTTTGAAAAGACCAAGTAGGTATGCAAAACCAGAATCGCCCCACCCTGTAAATGTGAATATTGATAAAATAAGTTTCAGGTCAGTGTTACAAATTTCCCAACAAATTTCTGTGCGACGTTTGCCGATACCGAAATGATATTATTTAACCGACATAACACGTTATCGAACGTAGAAACCGGCCACACTGATTTCCGAATCACATAATCTCTTCCGGTTCCTTGGTATTTCATTTCTGTACGGCATGTACTGTCGTGACCTCCAACTGTATTCAATTACTACGTTTAATGGCCAGCATCGGTTTTAAATCGACTTGGTAATCTAGGACTTCCTTGTCCGCTATTTGTTTGCGTCCATAAAACAGTCATAAAACCGAGAAGAATGCAAGTAAAACGGAGGAATCGGGTCATTTGTATGGAAAGAGTGCACCAACGGTAATGGGCATATGCACCGGCGGCAGGTGTTTCATTTGCGGCAAGAGATCAGACCGAACACAGATTCGCGAGGCAGGTGTCCCGATAACGTCCACTTGTCAGATGTCGTCTGTGCCGGTGGATCTACGGGATTTTTATTCAACTTTTAAATTACCTACAAACTTATTAAATTTCTCCTGAAGCGCTGCAATTACCTACATTTTTTTTCACCCGACAGATTTCATGCGAAACATGACGCCACTTGAAAATAGATGTAATCTCGCCCCTCTCTTACACGAATTTTATCGCGAGGAAAAAGGGAAAAAACGGCCAATTCATTCCCGTTTCAGGTCTTAATTGATGATCGAAATTTTAATCCAATTAAGGCGACTCGAGACGGCGCAACTTTCTTCGTCGTTTAAAACGCAAACTGCACTTGTGCTACAAGACGGCGGCGCTGTTATGCGTTTAAAATCCCTTTTTAAAAACGTCTCGTTAAAGAAATGTGCATTTCGGTTCGTTACAAGGCTAATTAAGATTGCCAGTTATTGGCATTATTTCTAATTAGGTTCGAATTTTCAAATAAAATAAAGACTGTTTAGCATTACAGTACAACTTCAGTCATGCAGAAATTGCTACAATTCGAACAATTTGGTGTCAGTTAGTTACAGGAATCATGTCACTTATAATGCCGAAAAATAGCGACTTTAGTGACTTACCAGAAGAAAAAAGTGACTATGATAATATGAGTCTTTCTTTAAAGAATATCTTTATTTAATAAGTCAACTTCTTTGGTTTTCTCTTCTTTTTTTCTCCTAGTTACCAACCCTTCAAGTAAGACTTGAGCAACACCTGCTTCGTAATATTATTCTTTTCTAGTGTTTGTTTCAATTCTCAATGGCTTTCATCCAGTAGCTTCGCTACCACTAGTTGTTCATATGACTTCTCTTTCATTTTGTCTTCCAACTGTTTTTCCAAACCATCAATATTTTTTATGTTTTCCAAACTCTTCCATTCTTCGTCAAACTCTTGCTTTCTTCGATTTTCTTCAACTTCTGATTATTGTTTTTTCGATTTTTCAAGGTCTAAATAACTTTTATATGAATTACAAGCTCTACGACCCATATTTAGAAGTTCTTGTGTTATTGAAACCAATTCTATTTGATTATTATATTTTTTTAAACCATTAAGAATACGTAACTTGTTATTCAGTGTTCGTAGACTCATGTTTGACTTGTCTGGAGTTAAAATTTGCCCCGAAAGGAAGACGGTCAAAAAAATTCTCACCAAAATAGTGAAAAGAGCGACTTTAGTGACTAATAATGACGTAAAAACTAAAATAGGGGCAAATCACTAAATAGTGACTTCACTATGATCCCTGTAGTTGCTTCTATAATCCGAACACATACGAAAATCATGTAAATCCCATGCTTCCATCGTGGAAAAAAGAACAACTGCCTAATACAGACTAGCAGAAAACTTTATCTCGCCATATTAGTGAAGTTGTACTGTACATTGTCTAAAAGGTCAAAAGTTACATTTTACCGTCTTGGTATGATGGGTTGTCCAAAACTCCGTTGTTGAATAAATTCAAATTAATTCCAGAAATTTATTTGAGCCCCCGAAAGTTGGTAAACAGTGGTCGTTTCACTGAACGGAGTGTTAGTGGCCTCATCGACAACCTTCCGCAGGTCAAATTAATATTTCTCCCGACAAAGGACCCTCGCAATAAAAAAGGTGGGCGATAATGCGATAAAAAAGTCCGTATTGTGTCCCGATTCCGTTTAATTCGCACTAATAATAAAATGAGATTAATTTTTAAGAAAATTTTTAATTATAACCTCGGCTCGAGAGCATCCATCCTGCGGTAAAAGCTCCGGCCGACACAAATCAATTTTATCGCCCGTTTAAAGAGAGAATACAAAAACGCGAAATTTTCTCAAACGGTCTCATTTATGACGCAGGTTTCTATTCGGGAAAAAAATGCAGCGGCCTTCGCGAACCGCAATCGACAGGTAAAATAGACGGTTTTCCAAGAAACGATAATTCCCATCGACCTGGCGCCGGTTTGATGCATGCAATTTCTGTAAATAATTTCAGCTTACGTAATGAGAATGATACGCCACTTTTCGTATCTTTATAACGGGATGCAATGCCTGATGACTTGTGCACGGTAACAAAGAAAATATTTAAACTGGATTACACTATTTGTGCGGCATTTCATAAAATTTGACATTGGAACTTGGCATTTTATCTGTGATGATAACGGCTCAAGTTTGTCGCTGTTACTCGAACAGTTTTAGATTGTGATGTTAACCGTTCGCGAAAGTGCATCCCAATCGACTGCAAACCGTGGGTACATGACCTGAAGAGCTCGAGGAGTGCGGCGCACAATCGCATTCCTTGCCATCCGGTGCAACAATGTTTCACCGAGGACTTGAGAACAATACAACCTCTCAAAAAAATCTAAATTATTATTAATTTTTATTTTCGCAAAAATTGCAGGAAACATTGAAAAAAACAAGGTATAAATAACATTTTCAATCTTTCCTGGTGAGGACGAGAACGTATTAAGAAAATTCTGGTGGGAATACTTTTTATCCCAATAACAGCTGGATTCGTTCTTGTAACCTACTGAGTTACTAAGAAACTTTCCGCGAAAAATATAAATAAAAAACAAACTCGACCGCCGTTAATCCTTCGCAAAGAAAGGAAAATATTCGCGGCGAAGCTGCAACGGCCGTTAATTTCCCAAATCTCGAGTGAATAAACTTTATCACCGTTTAAAAATAAATGTTTTAAACAAGGATTCGTCCTCGGTTGGAACGGATAAACACATACGAATTACGACACAATCACTATTTATGTATTACTAAATTTAAGATATCCATCGGTGAACCGTGATGACTGAAAGAAGATTTTTTCCCCAAAACGAAATGATAAGTGGCCATTAAAATTATGTGGGAAACTATTTATTATCTTCAAGCGCAAATAAATTCGGCGTTTTGATGTAAGTACAACGCGATCAAACACTGATATTTGCTAGTTAGTTCTATGTACTTTGCTTTGTCCAAGTTTCTTGTCGAATAGTTATTTATGTTACAAACCAGCTAACTGTTTACATCGTCTTCTTAGACGCAATTAATTTCATGAAACCGACGAAATTTTAAAAGTAAAATAAAGCGTTATGAGATGCATTTCATTCACTTTAGCTTCTGCATTGCAAATTCGAAAACCGGTTATTGACTGTGAAAACGTTCTGCCAGTAAAATAATAGATAAGCGATAAACAATAAATAAAACATGTAAAATCTCGACTCAACTTGATGTTGATTTTCTTTGAAAACAATCTCTTTTATCGTTACTTCCGAACATCCATCGCACTTTATTCAATGGGACAGCGATTTTCGAGCGTCTACGCCAATAAAACGAACTGAACACAAAATCTCTGCCCTCGAACACAGTCAAAGAAATAAGATACATACAATTACTGACGTGGACATTAAAGTTCCCCTTTTATCTGCGCGAATGTCGCTATTTATTCGAAGGTAGCGGTGGGAAACGCCGAAAACTTCATTTCCTTTTGCAACAAAATTAATGTTTACAGTCGGTTAACGTGATTACCAATTGCTTAGATTCAAAAAACGGTAATGCGTTCAACCAAATAATTTAAATCACAACAGGCAATTGTAATTCAGAAAACATCAATTGCAATTCAGAAAGTTTCAATTGCATTTCAGTAAACATTAAATATAGGCCAGGAAACGTCAATGGTATTTCAGACACATCAATTGATGTTCAGAAAGCATCAATTTTATTATTTTAGTAAATAACAAATGTAGTTCAGAAAACAATTTCAGAAAACATCAATAATACTATATAAAATTCCGAATTAGAATTGATGTCTTCTGAATTACAATTGATGATTTCTGACCTGCAACTGATGTTTTCTGAATTGCAATGAAGGTTTTTGGAATTACAATTAATATTTTCTAAAATACAATTGATGTTTTCTGAAATATAATGGATGTTCTCTGAATTACAATTGATGTTCTCTGAAATACAATTAATATTTTGGGATTATGATTGACGCTTTCTGAAGCACAATTACTACTTTCTACACTACAATGGATTTTTTCTGATATACAATTTACTAATCTGAATTACAATTTGAAACTTTCTGAAAAACAGTTGGCAAAGATGTAGACATTGAAGTAAATAAATAACAGTTCTGAATGTTATACCATCGACCATAATTTTTTTTGCTGCATTCCATGCTGAAAGCTCATAAGAAATTTAACTGAAAAAAAACAGTGCTGTGAAGCCACGCCATAAAAGCCTTAAAAAATGGATTCGATAAGATTTCAACCACAAAATTATCATTAATATGCGACATACTTTCAGGCGAATTTCGGTCTCCACAATTTTTCATATAAATTAAATATATTATTTTCTGGTAATCGTGCAACACGTTCACGAATTAATATAATTTATAAACCGCTCGAATATTATTGAGTGGACTTATTTTATGTCGGCGAGGGAATTGCAAATTGCAATAATGTAATCACAAGTTGAGCAATCCAACATAAAATATTCAAAACCTAATTCTCAATCACGACATGAAGGAACATTTTTATGGGCTCAAACCAACAGAATTTTGAACGATCTCAATGCATATTTGACATGAAAACAAGTAAGTAGTATTGAAAAAATAACAAGTATGAAGTACACGTGCGTGCAACAGTCACGCACACGTGGTTAAATTCCTCGAAAAACAAGCAACGTAAAATAGGACACAATGAGAAACTAAACAAGCCAATTAATTCATGGCAACGTAATGAAAACGATGCGGTCGCTGCAAGTGGTCGAAAAGCGATCGTAATAATTCAGCAGGTTTGATTTCATAGCGATGTGTCCAGGTGTGCCTGGCCGGGAAATTCAAGCGGGCACGCGGCGAAAAAATTTAATAATTAATCAGGAAATTTGAAACTTGTATCGGAAGTTCGTACGGGAAATTGTGAACTGTAACGAATTCGTCCCCGTTTTCCCCCTAGTTTTGTGAGTTGCGACGAAAAATAATCATAGGGTTTGTCTCAAACATAACAAAACTAATAATGGGTTTTATTGTTTTCAAAGTGTGCTATTATTAGACGAAGACAACTTTGGCAGCTTAATTAGGCTCGCAACGTATAATGAAAAAAGTTGCGTATTAAAAATTCATTAAAATAAGAGAGAAAAAAGCTGTTATTACTCGGAAACTTTCCAGTGCACACATGTCGTCCACTGCACAAAGAAACTTCTGCTTTTAATTCGACACAATTTCGAACGAAAAGTGTTAAACGGTTGAATTATTGAAAATTAATTTGTTCAGTTAGAGGCAGATTTTTCAGGAGTCGATCGGTTCGCGATTCGTCTAGACTAAATTCCGAGTACTGATTCGGTTTATTTTTTGATCGTTAATGAATAAAAGAATGTTAACACGACGGGAGGAATGTGCGTTTTGTCTCAACGAGCAATTACATTCGTTCGTGTCTTGCTTTTAATGTGTAAATCGTTGCACTAGTTTATTTGTCCTAGTTGGAAATAACAATACGGATATGAAATTGTGGCAATTTTTATTACAGAATTAGTTCTTTTTTGTAAAGCACTGTCCATTAATATCACACATTCAGCTTGACATGTGCGAATAAAGACATGATATGCTTTTTCACCGGAATTTTAGTTCCGAACATTTTTTAAATTCAGTGCTTTGTTAATATTTCCAAAACCCAAGCATCTTCTTACAAACCCAAATTGTTATAGCTAACTCTAAAGATTGTTATGATCGATTTTTTTCAGGCACCAAATTTGGTATTCGCTGTATTTCTTAGGGTATTAAAAACGTACTACAAATTCAGTGCTATAATGAATGCTTTGTTAACATTTCTAAAATTCAAGCATATTCTTACAAGCCCCAATTGTTATGACTGAGTCTAAAAGATTGTTATGATTGTTTTTTCAGGCACCAAATTTGGTATTAGCTATATTTCTTAAGAAATTCAAAGCGTACTACAATTAATGCTTTGTTAACATTTCTAAAATTCAAGCATATTCTTACAAGCCCCAATTGTTATGACTGAGTCTAAAAGATTGTTATGATTGATTTTTCAGGCACCAAATTTGGTATTAGCTATATTTCTTAAGAAATTAAAAACGTACTACAATTAATGCTTTGTTAACATTTCTAAAATTCAAGCATCTTCTTTATAAGTCCCAATTGTTATGACCGAGTCTAAAAGATTGTTATGATTAATTTTTCAGGCACCAAATTTGGTATTCGCGGTCGTGAAATTAGAAATCTATTAGATATTCAGTTCTACAATTAATGTTTTGTTAACATTTCTAAAAGCCAAGCATCTTCTTATAAGCCCCAATTGTTATGATTTAATCTAAAAGATTGTTGATTGATTTTTCAGGCACCAAATTTGGTGTTCGCAGTGTTTCTCGTGGAATTAAAAATCTATTAGAAATTCAGTGGATTTGATGCATGCATTGTTAACATTTCTAAAACCCAAGCATCTTCTTATAAGCCCCGTTTGTTATGGCTGAGTCTAAGAGATTGTTATGATTGATTTTTCAGGCACCAAATTTAGTATTGGCAGTGTTTCTTATGAAATTACAAATCTATGAGAAATTCAGTGCTACAATTAATGCTTTGTTAACATTTCTAAAACCCAAGCATCTACTTACAATCCAGAAATGTTATGATTGGGTCTACCGATTTCAAATTTTTATAATTGATTTTTCAGACACCTAATTTGGTATCTGTGAGACTTATTCAAAATTAAGAAATTTAATTAATGCTTTGCTAACATTTCTAACACGTTTTACTAGCGCTCAAGCATCTTCTTATCAACCCAAATTGTTACGATCAAGTCTAAAGAGTTTCAAATTGTTATAATTAATTTTTAAGGTTTTTATGATATAGTATCACAATTGATATTTTATTAATTTCTCCAACACTCAAGCACCACAGTTATTCTCTATTATTTTCGAAGTGGTATTCCAATTTAATTGTTTGGAAGATTTGAAATTACAAAACAAAGTAAAATAGGAGCTTGAATTTAAAATTTTTTAAAAATCCATTCAATTCAAGTTTCGGTTGTAAAACTGTGCATTTAAAGTTAGTGCGAACGGAAGCAGTATAATACCTGCAAATTTCTCTAAAGTGCATTTTCTCTAGTCTTAAATTTTAAGCCACCGTGAAACAACAAACAATACGACTGCAGTCGTTTAGGAATGTTTTGAACTTACCAGCTCAAATCCTTCAAAGAATTTCACCTGTGTCAGTTTCATTGTGCGATTTGAATGCAAAAGGCAAGTTACAAATTTTACCTGACAATTTTTTGCAAAGAACTAGTTTGCTGTTAAAAGAAAATTTTGCGTTGCACACTTTCCATCGATTTGTTTGTGCGGCAATAATTGGCGCTCATATTTTTCAATATCATAATAATTCCGATTCAGTCATGTCTGAATTAATTTCCACAAATGGGTGCATCAAATTTGCCCGATAAAACGTTATTTTTCAATTTCCAGCTATTAACCGAGTGAGTACTATTTAAAACGATAAAAGTAAATGGCACTCGACGATAGGAAAATTTTCCTTTATTGCCATCAAAACAGTTCCCCGAAAAGCAAGCCGAGTTTGTGCAAATATGTATTCTATAACCCACTCGGAACAAAATTTCAAGAATTATTCGATTAGCAACAAACAAAATTCCGTTAAAATGAGTCACTTTATCTCCCCCTTTTCCAGAAAATCGCCCACCTGTTTTATCGCTGAATTCGTCCAGCGAAAAACGCCTATTGCAAACAAGCCATGAAATAATATGGGTTAGTCAACCGACGTCGGATAAATATTTGCGAAAAGTTAAATTCATTTAAAAAACGTCCGAATGTGCGCAAGATGCAAACAAGTGCGCGTATGTGGGTCTGCGGTATAAATAGACCGAAAATCATTCATTTCCAAGAATACAAATTTATTAATAGTGCCGGGGAATCTTCAGACATACACATTTGTCACGTGTTGCCCCGTTTGAAATGTGAGATTACATAACACACCGACGCCCACTGACGGCCGTCGTGCTATTTCTTCACTTCACTTCACTTCCTTTCGCTCGCAGATGATTTTTTTATTAAGAGCCGACCGCGAAAAATTAAAATCGTGTCCGGAATTGTTAATCGGAATTTAATTAATTGGAACCGGTTCGCTTTTTGGCGATGTGTTTCGCGGGAGGTCGCCTAGTTCTATTACCGAACAGTAAATATCGGGTTCATCGACTGTGCGGGGATATAATAAAAACTTTTCAGTCACAACTCGATCTCCGAAGTTTATAAGTTAATTTCGAGATGTGGTTCATCAAAGGGGAGATTTTTATCATTGCCATTCATCGCCAGAAATCGCATTTAGAAAATTGAATTATTATTTTTATTTGCAGGAATTATATCGTCTATCTCGATGTGATGGGTTTTCGCAGAACCGCGTGACGTAAGCGCACAATCTACATTTCCGCAACTTTCGCTAACATTCGACGCATTTTCGTCCCACTGAATACAATCATTTTAAATAAATGCAACGATTGTTGCCGCAAAGAATTGGGTTGACTGAAACTCGTAACACAATATCAATTTCTGGAGTCGGCGACAATATTAAATTATAAAATTTCATGGGGCAATCAGGGGATTCACATTAAAATTTATTTCAAAACGTTCCAAGAATGCATTTCCAAACGTGTTTGATTATCTTCACTTTAATCTGTTGTGCAAAACTAAGATAGGCACTTTCTTGTGATTACAAAAATTTATGATAACAGAAAGCTATATCAAATTCCCAATTGCTCATGTGATTCCAACCACATCATCGCACGGGCGACACTACTCGTCGTTTTCTCCCATATTTCATTCCAGTTTTCTGTCGCTTGCCAATTCTATACCATCCCCTCTTACTTCTCTTTTCTCAGCTGCTGTCCGCACCTCTTCCTTCCACGTTCTTCTCGGTTTGTCTGTTTTTTGTTCCCATTTTTTTTGCATCAAATTGTCTAATTAGTCTCGTCTTTCTTCATTACATGGCCTAAAGCGGCTTCCATAAATGATGTCACAGGTTTTTCGTCAAATTGAACCCGCTCCCCGTGTCACACTGTGGCAAACAACCCCTTCCCCACAGAAGCAACATTATTTTCATCTATACAGGAAAAGACGATTGATGAAAGGTCCAATAGTTGAAAAAATTCTTCTCCAAAAAAACCCCTCTATGATGTCACGTTCTTAAAAAGACCCCTTAACCCCATGTCACGGATTGTCAATTCCACCTAAAATTGTGACATCAGTTATGGAAGGGATATAACTACCTTAGTTTGCCTTGTTCTATCGTCGTTTGGACAGGAACTATGTTCAAGTTGTCTCTGAATACCTGGTTGCTAATTTCATCCTTCCATTCTCCTCAAGAATCTCATTTCCGTATTTGTTAATCTTCTTTTCCGTTTTTGTGTTGTCCAAGATTCACAATCATGTCAATTAGTTTTACAATTCTTTTAACTACTTCTGTTTTTATATGTTTTGGTATTGCTTTTTACCCAAAGAGTTGCTCTTTATGTGGTCATTTATCTCATTTTCTAGTGTTCTTTCTTTATTTAATTTTACTCCTTTTGTAAATTTATCACATTAGTGCTTTGTTGTCTATTTGTACGTTGCTTTTTATTTTACTGATTGTTTTTGTTTTCTGTTTATTTATTTTCATTTTCATTGATTTCAATCCTTCATTCAATTATTTTTCTGTTTTCCCTAATTTTATTAGGTCATCTGAATAGCAGTTCTATTAGAAAAATTCATCTAACTTCATCTAGCATTAACATAAAGAATAGTGGGCTCAGAATACATCCCTGTCTTAGTCCGATTTTACTGGTAAATTGTTGTGAATTTTCACATCAGCTTTTTCATGAAGACTTTGCACGTTTTGAATTAGATCTTTTTCCATTTCTTTATTTTCTAAAATTTTACAAACATTTCCCTTTTTACTCCACCAAAAGCTTTCCTCAAATCTATGAAACAAATTTAATTCCGCCACCATCAACTGAAACGTAGCGGAGTGGTTAGTATAAATTTGGGGCGTTACTCGCACTCGCTTACTCACATGGATGGAGGAAGCGTGCGTGTTCAGCACGTGAACATTATAAACCACCGTGACATAAGTAATTTGAACTGTTGTCGCCAATGTACAATTTTTAAAATTAAAATGTTATCAACTCCCGTCGAATATTAATGCTTTTATAATCGCAGGTGTATGCAAATTGAAATTAAAAAATTATGTCCAACTCAAAATACAAAGTGTAATTGAAAAAACACGAAATTGTTTTCTGCCGTGCGTACCGACGATATTTTTCACTAATGACACGAAAAACTTGTAAGGGTAAACTCGGTGATGTTAACTCCGTTCGTAATCTTGATTCATTGCTCACTGTACATTTAATCTCATTAACATTAGTGAAGTTTTCGCGCGCGTTTTGAACCTTGCCGGCGATGCACCGATTGATTGAATAGCAAAAGGATGATTGAATTATAAAATGATAAAAACAATTTTAATTTGAAAATTCGTATTCAGGGGCCGCCCCTCGCGATAAATAAATAAAAAGAAACCTTAAAACGAAAAAAAAAGAAGTTCTAACTCAATTAAAAGGGGGAAGAATTTGAGAAATGGGGCGATAATTACCATAACATTCGGATCCAAACGCGTTACATAATTGTATTTACACTGTAACGTGTTGCGTTATTTAACCTGCAATTTAGCGATTAATCATTAATGACAGCTCAAAACGGCCCCGACAATTATATGTACATTTAACATCTCACACCCCGTTTTCAATAAACCTTCATTCCTTCCACGAATACTGAATAAATTTGAATTGCATGCATACGAAACGCATAACGCCCGAAATTTTTAACTTACGGTGGCAGTTGTTAATAACGACCGTGGAAACTATAATTCCCAATGAAAGCCTCGGACCGGAAATTCAAAACGAAATTTATTCTTAATTTTTTTTACAAACTCTGATGAATGAAATATGAAGCGCCGAAAGTTTAATTTAAACTCCGAGCTTAAAAACGGGTGGCTGCAACAGTTTCAAAAGGGTCATTTTGTTGCAAAGATTAGCCGCGGAATTGCGGAGAATTTTCAATGCGCCGAATTTCAAAAACCGACAGAAAGGGTGGAAATTGCACGTTGAGCCGATGTAGGCAGTTAAATTTCCTACTTCCGAAACGGCGAAAAAAGTTATTTTTTCTGACACTCACCCAGTCTCGCCGACGAGCATGATCTTGATAAAATTTTGACATGCGTGACACTTTACGTGGATTGTATTTAATATTCCTTTATCGATTGTACAGTCGAACCTATTTCTGCGTTACCACAACTCGGGACGATAAATTTCAATCAAATCTTGTTTTCTAAAACGATTTGTAACTTAAATAGTTTCATTTTTATTCCCTGGATAATAATGTTGATCTTGTAAAAGTTGTTGGCACGCGATTTTCTTCCAATCTCGAACTGTCTATATTTTACTTATTCAGCTCTCAAGTCAAAGATTGTTTGCTTAAATACTTAAAATGTGTCTATTTCGTCTGGTATGTACCTACGGTTCTAATCAATTATTGGCAACTTCTGATTGTCGTTTAAGTGCAGTGAAAACGGGCAATTTGAAGTGATTAGTGCATTCAATATTTTAGCAGCAAATTTCAATTACATTATTTCGTTTTCAACTTAATTTTCAACATATTTTTGGTACATTTTAAGCTTAGAACAGAGAGTGGTAGGAAGGAGCATTATGCAAGGTTGCAGGGGAACGGGAAGGTTGATGCAAATGGCGGATCCTTGTCAGTGGCGTATCGAATAGGATCTCCATCGCATATTTTACGCCTGCGAGCAAAACTTTTTTCGTCGTCAATCATTCTAAACCGTAGTACGTTAATGCAAAAAAAAATAACAGTGACGGCCAAATTAAGTTAAAACTAGTTTATTTTCACTCATAAGACAAAAAAAATCAATATTAAAACTTTGTAATTTTGTTCAAGAATTACCCACGCACGCCAATGAACCGGCTTGTCAATGTCAATGTCAATGTCAACATAGACTCAAAATAATATTTTTGCCTGAATTTGAACCTAATTGAATTTTAAATAAAATAATAAACATTTACCGATGAAACGTGATCCCTTGAGAAGTAGTCTTGGGCGTTTTGGTGCAGCCACACGCAGCACAACTCACCATGTTACACAAATGTTTTAGTTCTAAGTTTCTTTCAACTATCAACTATTAACTATCACTAAAGTCTTAAAAACTATAAATACACTATACTCTACTCGATCCACCACAAAAATTACAAACTAAGGTCTTTAAATCACAAAAAAACACTCAAAAACCACTTGGCATAGAAAACATAATAAACGATGTGTCAAAACGAGGTTGATACAAATGACCGACTTTGTTCCCCACCTGCCGTCCATAATCGGTAGCAAATGCTCCTTCCTCCCACTCTCTGTTCTAAGATTTTAAGTCATAAATCGGCAAATGTATTTTTACAATAAACTTACCCAAAAGTAATTACAGTCGATCACAATTTACATCTTTTCAAAAATGATCGGATGTATTTCAGAAAACATGAAGTGTACTTCAGAAAACATAAAGTGTATTTCAGAAAACATGAAGTGTACATCAGAAAACATGAATTGTACTTCAGAAAACATGAAGTGTACATCAGAAAACATGAATTGTACTTCAGAAAACATGCATTGTATTTCAGAAACCGGCAATTGTATTTCAGAAAACATCAATTATATTTCAAAAAACACTAATTGTATTTCAGAAAACATAAATTGTATTTCAGAAATCGGCAATTGTATTACAGGAAACATCAATTATATTTCAAAAAACACTAATTGGATTTCAGAAAACAAAGTGTATTTCAGAAAACATGAAGTGTACATCAAAAACATGAATTGTAATTCAGAAAACATAAATTGTACTTCAGAAAACATAAATTGTGCTTCAGAAAACATGAAGTGTATTTCAGAAAACATGGAGTGTACATTAGAAAACATGCATTGTACTTCAGAAAACATGAATTGTACTTCAGAAAACATGAATTGTATTTCAGAAACTGGCAATTGTATTTCAGGGAACATCCATTATATTTAAAAAAACACTAATTGTATTTCAGCAAACATGAAGTGTATTTCAGAAAACATGAATTGTATTTCAGAAAACATTTTATATTTCAGAAAACGTGAATTGTATGTCAGAAAACATTTTATATTTTACAAAGCATCAATTATATTTCAACAAACATCAATTTCAATTCAAAAAACATTTATTGTATTTCAGAAAACATGAATTGTATTTAAAATAAACTTTAGTTGTATTTCAGTTAACAAGGACTGCATTTCACAGAATAATTGTATTTCAGGGAACATCAATTATATTTCAAAAAACACTAATTGTATTTCAGAAAACATCAATTGTAATTCAGAACTGTCAATTGTAATAAATAAAATTGTAATAATAAAATTCTGAATGTAAATTGATACATCCTTAAATTAAAATTAGAAAAGGCGCAGAAGCCAAAATTTTCCCAACTAATTAAATTCGTTTTTGAATCAATCAGTCACTTTCTACACTTGCCACCGACACGAAACGAATTATGACAACCAGAAGAATAAAACACAAATTGAAATTTTCGAAATCTTTCGATACACAAACAACGCAGTTACCTAATTCAATATTGGAAAGGAAACGACCGTATTGTCGAAACACATTCAATTAAAAAATTCACTTTCTATACCATCAGCGCTTTATAACTTATTGTATTGTATATTCCAGCAACATTACCGTGCACCGATGCGACTCTATTATCGAAACGGAGGAGAGAGCAATGACTTGGAAACATTTTCGCGACCCAAAAATATCAAAAGGTTAAGACGCTTGTTTTATTGGCCTTATCTGGCTTCTGTCGCAAGATCCGTCGTCCCACCGAGACGTTAAAACATCAGCCGCACGGGTTGTATTCGGGTCATAAACGTCCGGGGCGCCCCAATATCTCAAGAATATCACTGAATTAGTGTTATACGTGGGCGTAACTCACATCACTCGCGGGCAATTGGTAATAATGACCTCAGAAATGAATTCCCTCGCTGTTTTGGCAAAGAGCCGCTTTGTGCGGAATTGGCAGGCGTCCTAACACATACAGACTGAAGACCGGCGACGACGACTTCTGGGACGTATTAACGATTACTTTCCGGTTTCAATAAACCAGTAAACTCACTTGATAAGAACAGGAGGCTAGACGCGCTCCATTCACCACAAATATTTAATATTTGCAACTTGCGCCAAAAGAGAACTACAACCAGCAACGTATGTTGTAGCCAGTTGAATCGTTTATTTATTAGACTGCAATAAATCAGTTTTCCACATAAATCAATTCACTTATATGGTTCCCTGACATTTACAAGTTAGGTTATGTTCGCAACTCTAACCGATGGTCAACGACGTACGTTCATCACAGATTGTTTTGAGCGCACGTTATGATACCAAATTAGAAATTTATAAATTTGTCATTTGATTTAATTATTATAAATTAACAGAAAGTTGAACATATATTTTTTTTCGTGAAAGTTTCTGCAACAACTTAGCATATGTTGCTCATTCATCCCATTAATATGACATCATGTGCGCGTTTATCATAATTACATCACACTCGATTCAAGAAGTATTTCGAGCATCTGTTATCACTTATGAGTGACGCCGATTATGAGACTCGGATGACTCGCCTGGAAAAAATTCGGATTGACCCAGTGACCGAGCGAACAAAAATTGTAGATAAGTACTCGCCGGAGCAAAACGATCCGAATGATTAATTGAAGTAAAAAAAGACTTTAAATTTAAAAAAAAAACATTTTTACGTCCGTGTGGGTGGGTATGGTAATGGTGGAGGAGGATCGAAATGCGTTCCTGGATTTGAATGGAAGATACTGACTATTTTTAGCTCTTTTAATCACCGACGTGCGTCATTGCAACTTCATTTAACTTAGGCTCAACGACTATGTTATGAATACGTCTGAATGACGATCATGTTTTGTCTGTGTAAACATAGCACATGACCACACCATACGCATATGAATGTGATTGATGAATATTTATTTAGAAGGTGGTGTTGTATGGAATTTCATATAAATGCAGTCGCGGATTAACGGTTTTTTTTTTTAAGAGGTCGCAGGAAGAGTAATTATTATTAAGGTGACCAAACGTACTCCTTTAGGGAGTTTTGTACTCCTTTTAAAACGAGTACTCCAAAAGTACTCCTTTGTACTTCTAAAAATATAAAAACTTGGCATTTAACTTTAACCTTTAAAAAAAGAGTTTCCATTTATTGTAGAAAACAAAAGAAATGATGATTCTATGGTTAAATGTACAATCTGCAAAGGAGAATTTTCTATTGCGATTGGTGGACGAAGTGCAATAACAAAGCACATTGATACTAATAAACATAAAACATCTCTTGATGCAGCGGCTTCAACGCCTAAACTAAATACATTTTTTAAAACTGATAGTTTTGGACCAAATGAAGATTGAAATAAAAAGTATTTCAAAGAAAAATAATCACTTCTATTCTTGGTTGATGAAGTTTTCCATTTTCTTGTTTTCAAATGATTACAACAAGGGTCGACTCTTAAGAGTCGGTTTGCCTAGGTGAAATCATTCAACTTTTAAGATTCAACCCTTTTTGTAATCTTTTGAAAACAAAAAAATGGGAAAAAAATTAACTTTATGAAAATGTGGATCCTAACATAAGAAAAAAAAAAATTGAGCTGAGCACACTTTATGAAAATGTGCACTGCAATTTGCATGGTTTTACCTAGGAAAACCGACTTTTATGATTATGATTACTACAAGGGTTGACTCTTAAGAGTCGATTTGCCTAGGTGAAAGCATGTAACTTGCAGTGTGTTTGTTTTAACGTGTTTATACATATAATTTTTGAACTAATGAATTTTGAAACTACAGTAGAATCCGGTTATAACGAACTTTATTCCAAGTCCCGACATTTTCCCCTATGTAACAATGAAAAAAACAATCGGTTATAACGAACTCGGATATAACGAACTATCGGATATAGCGAACCTGAAAAGCCGAAATTAATAAAATTTTAATCAGCTATAACGAACTTTGCATTGTATATAACACGTAATGACCTTTAAATCTGATGATGACTTGTCATTAAATGAGTGGTTACAAAAAAGGAAACAAAGGTAACGTGAATTTCAGTAATTGGAAAATTATTTTTTTTTCGAAAACTTATAGCTAGAATATTTGGGTATTTGTGGTAGACAAAAGTGACCATGAAGAACCCAATAAAGATGAGCCGGAAGCACCAGCATTACAGATTTTATGTACACAGGAAGCTGTGAGAAGTATTAACAACATTCGCAATTTTTTACAGAATTATGGTGCGCCAATTATTGAAAATGTGTGGACAATTTATAATTTAAAAATGCGACAGTTTAGTCAAAAATAACAATTTTTTTCAAATAAAATTACTTATTGTATTTTGCTTTGTTTCACTTATATTTATAATGGTTTTATACATATGCATATTTATATTAAACAATAACGGTCTCATAAAACACTCTTGCATTTATTCTTTCATTAACGCTTATAACGAACTTCGGATATAACGAACCGATTTTGACGGTCCCTTAAGTTCGCTATAACCGGATTCTACTGTATTTAAAAAACATATAGTTGAATGGAGAAGACTCGGTGTTTTTATTCAAACCGAATCACCATATCCAATAAAAATTCATTTGTACTCCTTTTGTATAAAAAATAGTTGGTCACCTTATTATTATGCACTTTGGTCCAGTGCGCAGTTGATACCGATCTGAAAGTTCATTGGACAGCGTGCAGAGGTCAATTAAACGGTGCACTATTTTAGACAAATTCTTTAATCTGTCACTCGAGTTTCGGGGGATAAGGTCGACGTTTTTTTGCGTCACTTGCGTTATCGCAGCCGTTCCACAAAAGTCAAAATGTATTTTGATTAAAAAAGTTAATTAGTTTCGCGCTAATCACAACTTATAAGTGGGTAATTTGCATGTAAATTTATGTTACTGATAACCGATGGTAATAGTTGCGTAGTCGACTGATGGCAATTGATAAATCCGAGTTCATAATTTGAATTCAACAGGTCAGACGGGCAAAAAAGTTTCCGGTCGCGACAACTCTCTCCCCCCGCGTCTGCGGACGAAAATTTTCTTTCGCCTGCGTTATTTTTAATACCCAAATCTGGGCGTTCAACAGTGGAATTCCGCAGTCGGATATTTCGGTCGAGCTTTATTTGAATTTTTTTAATACAGCTCGCGACAAATCTGCGCCGGGAAAGTTCTGGACTTGTATTATAAACGAATTGCGTTTTGTTGTAACCAATAAGTCAATCATATTGCAACTGCTGCTTATATTCGTACGTTTCTAACAATAAATTTCTCAATCGACAACAAACCAATTGCATAATTTTTTCTTTGCAGTGAAACTTGTGTAAAACGTGATTTTTTTATATAAAATTGCAAGTAAGAAAACTCTTTAAAATGGACTGAACGTTGAAAGCTGAAAAAACCACAGAACATAATTTCTTGATGTAAATATGTTTATTTTGCAGGGTTCTCAAAAAGTCCTCAATTTTGAAAATTTGGCTAGGTATTCAGTTATTAATAGGCTACGACCTGATGTTAATTTCGTTCTCAAATTTTATCATCTGGCGTCGCGACGCTCATTCATGTAATTTTTTTATAGATTTTTTGAATATAAAAATACCACAACCTTATTAGCATTTATTAAAATTTACCGTTATTTCGATTAAAAATACTGTGATGTTAGTAAGTCATAGCCAATAAATCAAGAAATTGTTGGAAAATTGCAAGAAGCAAAATGTCCCGGATATGCCAGGAAGTAGCTGCACGCGTTCAGTATCAGGGGCGCATTTAGGATTTGAGACTTCAGATCTACAAAGTCACTGAAAAACTGGCTGCATCATTTCAAATAACTGGACACCACTAACATCAAAACAGCTTACAAGGAGAATGTTTAATTTTAGTGTTTATTTTTAGTCCGGACCTGATAATCTCAGGTTACAGTGGAGTCTAATTTACAACCTGCCGTATTCGCATTCGATCATTTGCGGTTGGGTGAATTTACCACTCTAAACAATTTAAAATCGTAAATCTTCCTTGGAAGTTTTGGTGATTTTATTATCAATCGCTTTTTAGGTTGAAATAAATTTAAAAAATTTAAATTTCTGTGACTTCCAAGATGAAATTAAACGATGTAGGTAAATTTCACAAGAAATTTTGGTCTTAATTTCTAAATAATAAATATTCTGAATATTTGTGGTTTAGTTTGCTACTTTTAAATACAAATGCATAATTAGTTCTTTCCAAAAATTGCAAAAACTTCTAGTTCCATCAATAACATTTGCAATATAAATTTTTCCAATTTGACCAAAATAAATCACACCCACTAAAATTTTTCAGTGAGTTTCAATGGCAAATGGCCACTTTTATATTCAACCTGATTGTGTGCGTGGGTTTCCATTTAAATCATTTTAGAAAAACTAAAGTTATCGTTGGGTGTAGAGTTTCAACGTCAGACCATTGATAAATAGGGTTCCAAGGGGTCTTCGAACATCAAGTGAACCAGAATGTAAATAAAATTCTAAAATAAAAAAATCTCCAAAAAAATTAGGTCGAGTCGATCCGCCGCCTGAAAATATTTTTCTTCAATTTCCGGCTACTGTATCAGGTGTTAATTAAACGCCACAATCGGCCAAAAAAAACAATTAAAAAATGCGCCCGCAAACGATTCGTTTTAATTTTGCTCGACTTCGTGCAGCAGTCGTTCCATTCATCCAGCCTCAATCTTCAAATTTCAGGCATAAATTTCGGCATTATTCTCGCAATATAATGAAGTTCTCATTTCCCTTTATCTTTGCTGCTTAGCGGCGCGCCCGATTCGAAAAATCATTAACCGGAATGGCCACTATCTAATTTCAAATTCGGTTTAATTACATTTTTTTTTTGTAGGTCGTTGCCTTCGGGATAGAATTTAAAAATGCCCCGTCCGGATTAGTCGAAGTATCGGAACATTTTCCCGACTGTTATGAAAATTGATTCCACTTTTCCGTGAGTCGTTGGCAGTCGTTGCGACGTATTTTCAGGAACTATGAACATCTTGACCCCGCCGCTGAATAAGTAATAAGTCGCTCAAAACGTTGATTCCGCTTGGATTTAATTTTATTTATGGGGGCCACGTGGTTACCGCATTTTTTTCGGGATAAGCATCGCATAGTTTTGGCAATTACTACCGCCATCGCAGAATAGTGGACAGAGTTGTTACGTTACTACTACTATGCATCAGTGACCGCTATATTTAGACGCATTACAAATTTAAATCCATTATCCAGGTCCGCTAAAACATTAAATCTGAATAAGTCGCCGTTGACATTTTCGACTGCACTAATTGTAATGCTAACGGATATATGGATCGTAAATAGAATCGCGAAATATGTTACGAATTTAAATATTTCGAGTTATTTATGATTCCTCGCAGGAACGCCGCCGTTGTCCTACTAAAAAAATGATTTATTAACAAGCGCCGTTTCATTTTGAATTAAAGAGTTTTTCACTGAAAATTGAAATCTTAATTTCGCGGCCAAAATTTCCTTTTTAGTTAAATTTCGAAAAAGCTCTCGGACGCAGGAAACCGGGTCAAAGAAGACCCGGAACTCTAATTCTTTTAATAACTCTCTGGCAGCATTTCGCCCCCAGTTCTATGTATCTAACGATACAGATACGAAGGACATTCTGACAAATGATAACGATTGTGCTTTCAGAAAGCGGAAGTGGCCAAGGCCGACGGATATGCAGCGGCGAAGTCGCACAAAAAGATGGCAAAGAGTCATCAGTTCACAGATGCAGTTTCTTTTCTGATAATAAAATACCCACTGTTGACTTGACTTAATTTCTGAGTCTAAATTTCTTCTCAAAAAATTCAAATTTTACTCGAAACCCGAATAAGTATAATTTGACCTTTTCGTCAAGTCTCAACTAGTCTCGAAGAAATTACCAATTACAGACTTGTTCATTTCTTCTGTTGTTCCTTTTATATTCAGGTTTTTTTGCGAATGTCTAGACAGACTTCCATGTAATAAATAAATTAAAACTTTTTTAAAATGGACAAGTTAGAAATTGTTATTATTATTCAGAGACCCTCAAACAGGTACACTTGTATTCAAAAGAAAAGCGCGCACTTACTATTTCTTGTTGTAAACGGGACAATGCTCAGATTGTTTCCACGCTTACTTCTTATTGCAAAATTTATCTCAAATTCAGCCAAGTGACATTAACAAAGTCAGGTTTACAGTGACGAAATATTGTTACAAACGTTTTTCTTTTGAATACAAGATCTCAAATTAAAAAAAGACATCTTTGCAAAAAAATTAATAATCACTGAAATTTAGTAAAAATTTTTTGATTGACTTGAGACGAGTTCAGCCGTACATTTTTGGTAGAGCCGTGATGCCACGAGCTTATTTCACTAAAGTAACTTTACCTTACGAACACTATAAAGTTTCAAGCACGCTAGCGTCTCTTACCTGCAACAAAGAGAAAGTAAAGTTTAGTAAAACATTCAACTGTACAATGTAATTTGATGTAACAACCGCATAAACTTCACAACAAACAAGTTTCAAACCAAACAAAAATTCAAAATATTTGACTCGTGCCAAACTAATATCTACGGTTATTGAAACTGAATTAGAAGCTGAAAACCTGCCCCAACAGTAAAAAGCCACAACGTTTTAATGCGGCTACAATGGACACAAGCTGCACAGAATAATAAGTGGCGCCCAGGAAAACTAATAGAAAAATGCAGACCTCGACAGTAAATTTAATTATCGCCCGTTTAATTCTATTTATTACAATGTGGACCTTTTAATGAATAAATTTATTAAATAATTTAAAAGAATAATTATTAAATAAGGAGAAGGAGAAAATGTAAGTAATACCTCTTTCGATTGAACTCCCGTTTATACTGTATTGCACTATACTGTCGACAGTTTTGTTTAGTTACGTCTTATGATTGTCAAGTGTTCGAAACTGATTATTATTAGTTCCGTAATTTCTAGACTTTTTTATTATAAAAATCAGTCGTTTTCAATAGGTAAGTTATAGTATTATCAAAATTTTCCAATAATAACACGTGTTTGTTGGTTTTGTAATGAAAGTAAACCATGTGAATTGAAATTTTCTACCCTGAGTAGTGCAAATCAGGTTTCCGGCAGCAAGCAGTAAGTTGTCACGTGAAAACAGCGCGCTTTTAGCTGTGCAGTACGTGTTGCCATCGCGTTTTTAATAAACAGATTATAACAACATATTCTTTTACTATTGTCTGAATGATTTTTAAAACTTCTCGTCTAGCCAGTTAAGACTTTCATTAAATTTTAAAAAACACCCGTTACAATATTATTAAACGAACGTTTTAAACGCCCCAAGTACTGAAATGCAGTCTAATTAAACGCCGCCCGTGCAGGTAAAAGTCACTTCTGCTGCAGCAATAAGAAATATCCCAGGAAAAAGCCGCATGTAATGTAATTCGATGCTTCCGGGAAGGAATGCACACGTACACTCAGGTATCTCGGTAATTGTCTAAAAGGATGCACTATGCAAGAGCTTCCTAATTAACTGTCACAAAGGTGTCTTATTTTAGACGTCCTTCATTGCACCAAGCAAAAAAAAAAAACGCCAGCGAATTCGTGCCATTGTCAACGGTCGATTTGATCTCTCCGGTTGCTTTACTTTTTCTCGATAAAACATGACAGTAAGCTGCAGCAGCAGCATTGTCACAGATAAGGCAAGATATTAGTCAAATTAAATGTCTGCAATGAACTGTAAAATAACTGCTCCATTGTATTGTCCTATTTCAATTAGGAATGTTTTGTGCGATAATAGCACGCTCGCCAAGGCGAAACGATTTCTTAAGGCTGGGGAACCCAACCTCAAAAAATGCAGTTTTAAGAAACTCAGTTAACCTTAGAAAGTACTTATCAATATATAATTTGCGAAGCAACAGTTGTAGACATAATGTTACCGCATCTAATGATATATTTGCTTTGCTGAAGAAGTGTCTAGTTTTCAAAAATTAACCTCCAAAAGTGCAATTCTCGCAAAAATGTAGTAGTGAGGGTTTTTTACTGAAATCTTTAGAGTTACGAAATATTTTGCAATGCACTTTACAACACTTATGGAAAATATATTGCATTGTAAGGAAATATTTTTTTATTGCGAGAAAGTTGATAACTTAAGAAAAAAATTGGCAACAATATTTTTTTAAAAATTTAGTGTGCCAGTAAACTCAGTTCAGCTCAAGAAGTAAGTTATATTGTACAAATTCCTTCGGGGTACTTATACTAAACATATAGTAGTATAATATGACATGTTTTTTTAATGATAATATGGTGAATATTTTTGAAAAAAAATCTAAAAGTTGTGGTACGAAATACAGTATTATTTGATCGCGTGTTTTATTGCTTTCCGAACACAACATCGTCAACAAATTACATAAAAATATTCCTTTAGCACCTAAGAAATAGTTTCCGTAAACCAAATTGGATAAATGTCTAAATTTTACATTTTCGGGGAAAAGTTGTTTTCTCATAAGATTTTAGTCAAATAGTTCGTTCTTTTACTCACAGATGTCCTGTCAAATCTGTACCTTTTTGATTGACGGCATGGATAGAATAATTTGTATTAAAATGCACACTTGATATAGTGCAAATTGTTAGGATATAACCATATTCGCACACGTAAGGATATAAAACTCTAAAAATTTATAAAAATACACACTTGATAATGCAAAATATCCATGTTCGCACGCGTAAAGATATGAAACATTTTCGAGCCTACTAAATTGTACAATATATATTAGTTTCGAATAGCATCGTAGGAAAAATTGTTTGAAGCATCTATTCACAAAAAATTACAAAAAGAAAACAGTAAAGAATGCAGCAATCGCATTGACTGATTTTACCGCCGTTATCGCCGGAGACAATAATATAAATAATATTTATCAAATTACGAGCGTATAAAAATGGGGATAAAGATTACTCTCTGCATAATTGAAAATGTGTTTGCAGCCTGTTACGGAATTACTTATAGCAGGTACATCTATGAAAACACAAAATTGGCAAAGAATTAGCAAAAAATTATAGACTAATTTTCTTTCCGACTGAGTTTACCGTCCTTATCGCCGCAGACCATAATATAAATAATATTTATCAAGTTACGAGCGTATGAAAAACGCGCAACTCTTTTTTTTTTTGTTCTTTTTCTGTTCAATACTTAAGATTCAAACCTCATTAGTTAGGATACCTCTTTGGTTGCCTAAACATTTTTTATTTTATGGGGCAAAATTGGTGCCCCCGGAGCGGAAAAATTGTGCATTACTTAGCAGTTCCCGAACCTTAAGTCGGGGATCGATGATGCGTGCATGGGGTTTCGAAAAAAGCACGAGAGGTGCAATGTAAACACGAAAACGCTCTCGGAAGGTGTGCTTCCGCGAGGGGGGCGATAACGACGCTTGATAAAATGGACAATGGGCAGAGCGGAGTCGTCCCGTCATTTGCGAACGATAAAGAGGCAACAGAAGGGCTGGGCAGGGGAAAACTGCATGGAGTGAATACGTTACGATTCGCATATTGCACATTGCGGTGTGGCGGACATTTGGAACGGAAGTCGCGATCGATAAGTGGGGAACGAGGGGGGAACTGTTGCAGCACAGCATGTTGGGGAAGGTCAGTGTACACTGCGGATGCAGACACATGATTGACGCGACCTATTGCTGTTGCAAGTTTCGCCGTATGAATTAGCAACCTTCGGGGGAATGGAAGCTCCACAAAACAGATGCTGCGGACCTGCACGCCAGTCGGTTGCCACGGCTACCCGGACTGACGTCATGTGGGCCCACCTTGACGTGTGAGGTAAACCAAAAACTAATGTGCAGAACAATGCAGAGGGGTTCAACGTACGATCCTCCGCGCCGGGATGAATTTAAATTAACAAGATTTGATAGAGACGCAAAATCGACGCCCACGTTACCGAATTTGTGAGAAATTTATGGCGACCGTAAACGGCGGTAGCTACACAAATTGGGGAGAATTTTCATACGCGGCTCCGACACTCGCGAGTAATGAAAGGATAATATTGTAGCAGAATCCTTTTATGCACACAATTCCTATTGAGTGACGGTTTTTCGGGATACCCATTTTAAATTGAATCAAGGTTCGGCTGATAGTATAAAAAATACAGAAAGAGTGGCTCCGATCTATTAATAACACAACAACCCGCTGGCAGAAACTGCATGTCCAAGGGATTATGAATAACTTACGAAGGAACCTTGGAAGGATTTTCCATAAATAAACTTAAAAGCCACCTCCACCTTCGCGCAAAGTTGCCGATGGCGTGTAGATATAATGGGAGTTGCTTAAATGTGTTATGATAGAATCTGCGCTATTCATAAAGGCCTTTTTTAATCAGCCGGGTAATAAAACCTGTTTTGTTTAACGTACACAATCATAAATGGATCTGAAATTGCCACTTGCTCCTCTTGCGAAACCGCCCCAACGATGCCATTTGCTAATTTCTAAACGCATCAACTCAACCGCACATCAGCGGTAGCTTAACCGAGCAAATCAGAAACCACTCTTCTAATCTAACAACGTGCCCCAACTTTGCCCTGCTGCTCTTGCAACTTGGGAAAAATTAATTAAAGTAGCACAATACACAAAAAAATAAATTCGTTTAATTCTAAGAAAAATGGTATATGTTATGTTTCTATGAATTATAATAAATTTAAAATAGGCGCGTGACGTCACTGGTCCCTGCTCTTTTAGGAAAACGATGTTCTTGTGGCTACTGTTGCAAATAACTTACGAGTTACGACGTTTTATAAAGTTTCTGCGTTTACGACTTTAAATCGCAATAAACTGACGATAATGAGGGTTAACTGCAGGGTGCCACAAACCTCGTTGCTTTAAAAAATATTTTCGTAGATACTTCAGAACCGCACGACGCGAATAAAAGTCATAGAAAATGCACTTATACAGAATTCATCAAGTACCTAAGTTAATCAATAACCCCACATACCTTCCTAATTATTAGAAGAGGCTTAATGTTTAAATATCATATTTATATCTTAAAAAAAAAAACCCTGGCCATTTTTGTAAAAGGCACAGTCATAAACGCAGAATATCTTTAGCCAAACTTTACGCACAATTAGATAAAATAGGAACGGAACGCTCAGTCGGCGCTGTTCTTATTTAATATTTAAAAAAAAAAAAACTAAACACTGTATCGAAATTCTTATTTTTTTATCGTCTTTAGCACAAACATTGCCACAGTCTCATATAAATTAAGCATTAAAAATATTATTTTCTGGTAGATAAATCATTGTGCGAAGCGAGTAGCTTTTACAAGTAAAAGATAGGCCGGTTGCTTGCGTGGGGACCAGTGACGTCACACGGCAATTCCAAATGTCTTAATATCTTCTAAAACAATTTTTTTACATTGGATTTTTACCAAATAGTTTTTAATAGTTCTGACTACAATAATTTAACATTAAATAATAATTTAAAAAGATTTTTTTAAATTTTCCTTGAACCCGAAATAAACTAAAAAGAAAAATCATAACCAAACGCGAAAAGCTCATCCGATTTTCTATTAATAGGTCGACAATGCTCCAATTGCTCGAAAATCTTGGCGATACAGCGGAAAGAGATACTTACAAAAATTACTTGTTGCAAACGAGATAAGTGGTCGAGAAAAGAGTAGTAATTAGAGAAATTACTGATTCAATTCTGAAGTAGATTTTCCTGGACCAGAACCAATACAATCAGAATTTTTTTTATTACTTTGAATAATCAGTGCCCACATTAAGAACACCGTGGTCCAAATGTGGACACAATCATATTGTTTTAACCTCACATCTCCACAGTTATGATAATTTTAGAAGACAAATTCAAGACTACGGTTGGAAATTAGCCTCACAATTTGACTTGTCACGGAATTTAAAAAATCAACCCATATAAGGATTTAGCATAATAACACAAGTTTATTCTAAATAAATTCCAACAACAGCTTGACACTTACAAAGATAACATCCTTTTTAAGGTTAGTTGCTGTAAATTGTTCTTTTCTTGAGAATCCGTGACTCATATCAGTGTCCATATTTGGCGACCACAAACAAATCCACAAGTCAAACTATTGTTTTATCAAGAGTCAAGTCTAAAGTATAAGTGGACGCCTCCTTACTTTAACCGATTTAAGGGCAGTGTCCGAATTAGGGATTCGTATTATTATTTGATTTGATAATTTCCGTCGTTGTGATAAATTAGCGAGACAGTAATTTCCTTGAAATTTGAGCGATGGTTGCTTGGAAATGGGGGAAAAGAAGGGCGAAATAAAGTTGGTAATAAAAACTTAAAACGCCGTGACAAACTTATCTACCTAATCTGGATCTTTATTAACGAGCATCGTAACGTTACGAGGAGGGGCTTATGTGAATTCACCAGGTGGAAACGCGCGACTAATTAATCGTTAATTAACCTACTCTTTAAATTTTAAATGCCACTTTTTAAAGTGCCCAACATTGACTAGATAATACCGATCATTCATATTTTCACCGAATAGCTTAATTGAAACGGATTGATTTTAAAAGTCGCCCACGCGATTACATTTGCATAGCGGATTAGTCCATAAATAATCTCAACGACGGTAATATTCTCAACGCACGAAGACGCACGATGCGTAAATACACAGATTTACATGTGCTCGATTCGAATTCACCGCCGCAGACTACACACATACTTCATCTATTATTTACGAGGTTTCAATTTGATGCGTCAATTCGCCCCGCAATCTTCTAATCGATTTAGAAATCGGTCGCAAATTGTTGCGGCCAACACCTCTTCGCTGCAAGCAATTATAATTTCATGTTTTGTTTTGTTTCCATTTGAATTTGCTTTAGCCGGCGGTTACTGCGGTGGCTTTCACGAATATTTATCGGCCGGTGTATTTTATGAATAAAGCCACTTCAAATAGTGCACCCATGGGCGAGATAAAGTGATATGCATGGACAACGCATATAAGAACGTACAAGATGTTTAGAGATAAACGGATTACATTTATTACATCCACCTTCTTTACGTTCACGGTTATCAGGAGGCATTTACAGTGAACTTTCTGACGGGCGCAGATAATGCCTACTTTTAGTCGCAGCACAAATATTTACAACCCACATTCAATATTCACTTGTAATTGAATATTTGTAACTAACATTGAATATTTGCAACTGATATTGCATATTTGTAACTAACAATGAATGTTTAGTTGCAAATTAATATTCATAACTACAGTCGAACTCCTCTATAGTGACCTCCTCTATAATGATTTTTTCTCTGTGGTGATGTTTTTGTTTGGAACGTGCATTTTTTAACGTTTTCCATATAAAAATACCTCTATATTATGATGTTAAGCCTCTATATAGTGATTATTCTTAGAAGAATTTCTTGCAAATTCCTTACTTATGGGAATTACCATTTTAACCCTTAACTGGCGTTGTGAGGTCCCTAGGACCGCTGCGGTTCACGGAGCTTACGCATAAAATGTTCACGACACCAGTTGAGGGTTAAAAAAATACTGCTGTGTAATCAACTTTGGACAGATTTTTTCATCAATAAGTACGTTATGTAAGTATTCAATTACATATGATGAAAATCTTGTTTATTAACAACTGTGTGTAAATAAACAAATATCTTTTCAAACATAATAAATCTTAATTTTTTGTTTCATTTTACATATAGATTGGTTTTTAAAGTGACTGCCAAAACTGTAAAATTATACGTGAATTCTATATAGTGAAGTTTCTCTATAGTGATGTTTTTTCATGGCTTTTCGAACATCACTATAGAGGAGTTCGACTGTATTTGAATATTCAGTTGTAAATTAATCTTCTTAACTAACATTGAATATTTGCAACTGGCATTGCAACTAACAATAAATATTCCTGACATTGAACAGTTGCAATAGAATATTCGTAACTATTTGAATATTCAGTTGTAAAATAATATTCTTAACATTAAGTGTATTTGCAACTGACATTTGCATATTTGTAACTAATAATAAATATTCAGTTGCAAATTAATATTTGTAACTAACAATAAATATTCCTGACATTGAACAGTTGCAATGGAATCTCGTAACTATATGAATATTCAGTTGTAAATTAATCTTCTTAACTAACATTGAGCATTTGCAACTGGCATTGCATATTTGTAACTAACAATAAATATTCCTGACATCGAACAGTTACAATGGAATATTCGTAACTATTTGAATATTCAGTTGTAAATTAATATTCTTAACTAACATTGAATATTTGCAACTGATATTGCATATTTGTAACTACCCATGAATATTCAGTTGCAAATTAATATTCATAACTAACAATAAATATTCCTGACATTAAACAGTTCCAATGGAAAATTCGTAACTATTTGAATATTCAGTTGTAAATTAATATTCTTAACTAATATTGAATATTTGCAACTGTCATTGCATATTTGTAACTAACAACGAATATTCAGTTGCCAATTAATATTAATTTGAACAGTTCAAATGGAAAATTTTGCACCAGCCTGTTTAACCAATCAGAAGCCTTTCTTTTGAACCGCTACCAAGGCAACGCAAGTATTTTTTCGGAATTTTTTCCGATTGGGTAAGACCCTGGAGTGAATTTTAGTGGAAATTTTTTGACGTCATAATTACTGTCACTAATACTTACATTAAGTACATGTAACCAGAATAAACGATGCCATTTTACATTAAATGCCATTCAACGCTTCCCATAAACTTCCAATCAAAATATCGTATTATTTATTGCGTTCAGTGACGTTTATAGATAATATGTCAATACATAAATTAAATTGCAAAAAGGTGCAAAATTTTGTTACCGAATACCACTCGACGTTAAATTAAAATCCGGAATTTTTTTCTCGGCTATGAATATTTTAAGAAAATTATCATACCTTCGAAAAAATTTCCGGAAATAATTTAACCTCTAGTGGTATTACATGTGAAAATTCGTAACTATTTGAATATTCAGTTGTAAATTAATATTCTTAACTAACATTGAATATTTGCAACTGACAATACATATTTCTAACTAACAACGAATATTCAGTTGCAAATTAATATTCATAACTAACAATAAATATTCCGACATTGAACAGTTCCAATGGAAAATTCGTAACTATTTGAATATTCAGTTGCAAATTAATATTCTTAACTAACATTGAATATTTGCAACTGACAATGCATATTTGTAACTACCAATGCATATTTGTAACTAACAACGAATATTCAGTTGCAAATTAATATTCATAACTAACAATAAATATTCCTGACATTGAACAGTTGCAATGGAATATTTGTAACTATTTGAATATTCAGTTGTAAATTAATATTCTTAACTAACATTGAATATTTGCAACTGATATTGCATATTTGTAACTACCCATGAATATTCAGTTGCAAATTAATATTCGTAACTAACATTAAGTATTCCTAACATTGAACAGTTGCAATGGCATATTCATAACTATGTGAATATTCAGTTGTAAATTAATATTCGCAACTAACATTGAATATTTGTAACTAACGGCGGATTTTCAGTTATAAAATTTGTAAAATTTATTCTGGGCGTTCATAAATAAGCAAAAATCTAGAAAATCACAGGATGACCGTGCGCTGTAAGTGAGAGACTGTTGTTATGAGATTCGCATTGCGATAACCTTATAAAAATTACCAACAAACAAATTAACCGTTAGAATAATTGTAAGGAGGCATTTAAATAAATAGTTGTATGCTAACGAAGTCTGCCCCGAAGATCACTCACAAACGGTAAGTAGCAGTAAACTATTAGCAAGTGTAAACAGCAATTATTCAAGGATGACCAAGTGCGGGCATAAAAAGTCGAACTGTTCACTTTCGCACGAGTCGCACAGAAACGGCGAAATGGCAACGGGAGATGCACAAACGTTTCGTGCCGACCGGCCATCATTTCAAGCGGCGGCCGCGGCTACAGAGGTGCTGACGTCATTATCTGCACGATCTAGTTGCCAATGAGTTATCGGCCCGACGAAGACAATCTTAACAGTAGGTGTTCTCGGAAATGTTATTTATCGGCGCCCCTTTAAAATCCAGGTATCGATATATGGTCGCATTAAAATACCGCGGTCGTAAATAGCAAAAAATTATGCTTTTCGGAAAAGAATAAATTAGCCGATTAAAATTTCTCGCATGACTCACTTGCGGCCAGACGAACATTTTACGAGAAATTATTGCGCGCAGTCCTTATGTGTGGTGAAAGGGGCCCCTGCATATGCACAAGGAAAGTTGCGACATTATTTTACTTCAGATTTTATCTGCAAGGAATAAATCTTTTTGCGTCGTAAATTTGTCGCGACGTTCAAGCGCGGGGATGCACTGAAATGTTATGTTAAAACAGGCACCGAATTGAACTGACCTACCACCTTAAATTTACCTCAAGCTGACCCGCGGGACAAATGATAAAACGCCTACACCGCGATTAGTCAGTCCTTTATAATCGCAAACGAGCTTTCGTGAGACACACGCATTATTGTCGGGCGAAAAAGGGCGAAAAAGGGCGTCCTTTTGTCTCGTCCAAAACTGAAAAAAGTTGACACCAACCGCGGCAATTTACGCACGGTTTTGAATCTAAAAAAATTGCTTTTTTTGGATATGAAAAAAACTGCAAACGTTATCTTCCTGTGTTTACTCGAATCAGTTGTGCAAATAGATTATGCAGTTCCTGGAAGATATTTTGTAAATATTATCCAAGTGCATCGGATTGTTTTTGCAGAAAACTTGCACTCCAAGTTGATAATTAAAGAGACAGACTATCGCCAGAATAACATGTTTTCTTCTGCTGCAAGTTCTAATTTTTTGCAACAAGTTCTGATTTGTTTGCAAAATAAAATAATAATAACTGATTGTGACAACATAGTTTGAACCAATAAAATTAAACAATTTCAAACCAACCCATAACATAAGTGATAATAATATTCTTTTCTTCTTATAAGTTGTGGCCAATATAAAAATTTCAAATAAAAAGGTGAGAGGGTTAATGAGTTAAGGTTGGTTTGGTAGGTCTAGAAGTGAGGTTAGAATTATTGAATTTTCAATCCAAGTTAATTTAAATATTACAACTTTAAGAAACATTTACTCAGTGTTACACTGTAGCCTACTTAATACCGAATGAGGAGACATACTTGAGAAATTTTGGTAATGAGCAAAATCGCTTGAAAATATTTTAATATAACATAATAAATTATGAAAAGTATATGTCATCATACCTTCATGCCAGTGGTTTGCGATTTCTACCTTTTGAAGCTTATCTGCACTGTACATTTTAAATTAACTTGGATCGAAAATTCATTAATTCTAACCTCACTTCTAGACCTACCAAACCCACCTTAAGCCTGAAATTTAAAAATGAGGGAATCGACTATCAATAGACTAAAACTTGATTTTAAATTACAGGCTAATTGATTGGCACGTTTTCAACGTTGCCATTTCAGTCTGGCATTTCTGTACAAAATTTCATTAAAATTCAACGAGCGACTTCAATATTAGAGGACAGAAAGACGGACAAAAACAGACGACCTCTAAAACCGGTGCATCAAATTCCACAATGCCACAATTTATAAGCTACAACCAATCTTCTAATTTCAATTAAAGAATTTATTAGTTTGAAAATAAAGTCGAACCGAAATTTGTTCGTATTATTGATTACTTTTTAATTTGTTTATTATTGATGATTTTCGTTACACCCTCGATTATTTGTCGAGTGAGGAAAGCGTTTGTGCTATCGGATTTGCGCTCCATAAAAGTTGCCAACAATAAATTAAAGCTTGTTATCAATATGAAAACGATCAGCAAACATTTTTATGGAGTTTTTTCTAAGAACCTACTTCCATATTTACCCGAATTAATTTTTGATTAAAGGTTTAAGAAAGAAGAAGCCTCGAAACGCTTTACACCTTCGTATTCCCAAAAAAGTCTGCAAATAAAAAAATCTAACAATCGCCACGTTTATTTTTAGACCGATTCAAAATGCATCACAGGATGTGAAAGAATGGTGTCACACTGACCTGCTGTAATAATGGACGCCGTAGAAAATCAGATACAACGCATTTTTTCAAATTAAACGAGTTCTCTTTTCATTTCTGGAAATTCGGTAGGAAGTTCGCTCCTTGAACCGCGCGCGCCGTTAATCCCTCTTCCTTTATTCGCCTAATAAAAAGGCCGCCTTTATGAATTGTCAAATCTGAGCAAAACGCATTAACGCGAATTTAAGAATCGTCCGCAGAAGCATTATTAGGCCGATTTCGTTGCGGTCGGTGGGAACTGCCGTGTCAATGCAAATTTATTCTAAGCCCGGATTTTTACTGTTTGCAGTAGTCTTCTGTTTAAATGTAACATTGCTATAATGTGTGTGACTCAAGTTTTACCGCTGGTGGCAAAATAACTCTTCAAAATAATTTGTCAATTCTCATAAATTGCATGAGTAATTTTATATTATTAAACAAGGAAAAAAAATGTTTTTAATCAGGTCAAATTTTGGCTTTATCTCTATTACTAGTTGTTCAATTTATTAGTTTTTTTGATGTACGAACAGTAAAATATTTTCATACAATTTAGTGGAATTCAAATAATTTTACTAATTTGCGTTTATTAAATAAAGCCATTTCCGTATTAGAAGGGATTTTTTCAAATGGTTTGCGATAAGTAGACCAATTTACCGGACAATGGTATATGTTGTAATGTTGCTAGTTATTTTTAAAAAAATGCTAATGCGTACTCTTAGGGTCGAAAAGAGTGCGCACTTGCTTTATTAGCCACAAACTTATTACTAAATGGAATAAATAAAGAACAAAACACATTTTTCTTTGGGTAGATACCTACAAATTTGCAAAACAAATTGCTTAGAGATTCATAGACAAACACATTATTCTAAAAACTTTTTTTTTCGTTTTTAACGTACTTTTAGATTCGTAGACGTGTACTCTTTATGAGCGCACTTGTGGGAGCAATAATATTAAAAACAAAACTTGCCATTTGTTTATTATAGATTATTTTTTAATGATTTCATTCACCAATCTTTTAGCAGTATTTGGGCACACGTGTTTAATTCTGTCCAATCACAACATTATTATAGTGAGAATTTTCTACTGTACATTATTCCCGCGAGCATAATTTCTAGTATTTTGTTTACATATGTAACTTGACAGCACATTTTCTAGTTTTGACATCTGTCGCCAGTTTGATTTTAGTTTATAATGAATTAAACTGTATTTTTATGCTGTATTTTTTATTTAAACGTTAAAAAATAATCTTCCGAATACCACTCGAGAGTGCGAATTAATTAGAAAATAATTCTCCAGTTATTTTTTCAAACTTGTTGCCATTTGGGAATAGCCACTCGAGCCCTACGGGCTCTCGTGTCTATTCCCTGGCAACAAGTTTTCGAAAATCTATCGAATTATTTTCAATTTATTCCCACTCTCTTGTGATATTACTTATGACAACAATTCATGTATATTGTAAATAGTGCGAATCATAACTTCATTGCGCACTCTTATGTGTCTGAACAACAAATTCCGACATTGCTTTGTTGGGATAAAAATTAACGATTGGAATTTGTGCAAATTTGCTGTCCGTTGCAGCAGCGGTTTTGATGCTCTCAGGGAAATTGCATGCGATAAGATATTTTGGAAAAAGTGCATGCCCCCGGGATAATATGTGTCGCTTCCCTAAGCAATTTGGTTTATGCGCCCGTCTAAATTTAATTAACGCCAGCACCAAACTATTTTGTTTAGCGAGTTCACAGAATCGCGCGGTTTGCACACACGTAGATGCACCGACCTTCGAAAACTTCATTACCTGCAAAATCCGTTCCCAGCGCGTTTTTACGATTCGTACCATATTCGCCGGAGTAATCTCGCAACCAGCGCATTCAGCCAGAGAGTTATGTCGTAATAATACAGTAATTTACAATCATACAAATTTCACTGGAAATTTACAAGGCCTTTCGTGTTTCTAATGGTACATTTCCAACGACAACAATGCATGGACATCGCATGCAAGAGTTTTTTTGTTCTCCAGGTAAAATTATAAGCTGCAAGTGATTTCGCAACGCAATAATAACCCGGTCACATGTCGCAGACTGTCTGAGAAACGCTTTCTAATATTTATTTTTAACTGGAATTATCGCCGGGTAATTTACAGAAGATAAGTTTTCCTATCTGGGTCAATGCCTAATTTTATTGTTACATATAATTAAAACGGCGTTTAAACGTCGTTTACTTTATCTTACTGCACGTCTATCAAAAAATAAACACACAACTATGTGCGAGTTTCTTCAACTTTGTTGGATTCTCGGCTTAAAAATAGGGTTTCTGGTAAAACCGCGATGCAGATAAAAGTGCAATCGTCGGAAGAGACAGATACGGAACGTAACTAAGCGTACGTGTTGTGGCAAGGAAGTTTTGCACGATGCGCATAGGATACATAAACAAATGTGTAAACGTGCAGGGTTGCGAATTCACGTCGCTACATGACAATTAATACCGGGAATACGCACAAAATTTCAATAATTTGAAATGTTTGGAAAAGAAATTTCATCAACACAATTTTTAGATTACACCAAACAGTTACATTTAATGAGATATCCCTGTATGAAATAAGATAAGTTTCTTGATATAAGAATACATCAGCAATGCTCTACACTGAAAAAAATGTTATCTAAGAATTTTTTAAAAACCCACTTCTTACATTAAGAACTGATAAAAGTTTTGTATTTTTTGTATTGGTACATTTCTATAATAATATATCCATGGAACAATGTAAGCATTTTGTTTCTTTGTTTTTAGATTGATGTAGACTTTGGCCAATTATTTCTTGAGAAAAACAATTTATTTGTGTGGCGGCCAAAATTCATTGAGAAGGCTAATGACTTCGACGAACTTCCGTTTCATATACGTACATCTGTTACCAAATGATAATGTGGTTCTTAAATTGAAAATGTATTTTTAAACATGATGTGATGTGATGTTAAATTTTCACCTACTAATAAAAATATGTATGAGAAATAACTTTATATTCTAAAATTCCTCCAATTTAAGCATTTCACTCTACAATTCATAAAAATTCGAAAAAATTATTGTATTTACAAGTGCTTATTTAATATAATAAGGCCATCTTCATTTCTTAAATAAGAAAACAGATTAATTAAGAACATTCTTAAGTAATTAAATAAGAGTTCTTGAAATCAACATGACCTATTCTGAAATGTAGAACTTATAAAAGTTCTTAAAATTAGAGCGACCCTTTCTTGAATTTGTCACGAAGAATCAACGTTCTTGAAATTGAGAATGTCCCGTTCTTAAATTTGACAAATAAAATAAACATTCTTGAAATCAAACATGACCGACTCTTAAATTTGGCAACAAGAATGAACATTCTTGAAACTCAAGAATGACCAATTCTTGGGCCAAAATTAAGAACGCGCAATTTTAAATTTAAGATAAGATTTTTTCCGAGTGTAGTCTCAAGTATAAAATTTTAAAAATATTTGCCAGCAAATACATGGTTTACCGGTTCGCGGCCGGGATGTGAATTTTGGTCAACCACCCGTGCACCTGTTGGCAGCCTTTAAACACAATTTCGAGAGTACAGAGCCGTGTATGAAATAAGATAAATGAAATAGTCTTTTGATATAAAAATGTATCAGAAATACCCTAGTCTCAAGTACAAAATTTTAAAAAAAAATAACAGCCAGTTCGCGGCCGGGGGTTTAATTTTGTTGTCGGATAACACAAGTACGTTCACCCTACATAACTCTGTATTTCTGTTAATAAAGACATTTATAAATTTAATTTATTTAATTTATTTAAATCAAGTTTCCTTTGTTATGTAAAATTGTTTACTTACAAATTTCTTTTTTCCTTGGCCATTTTTTAAAATGTTTGTGATTTGTAATAAGTGTTAAATTTTAAAAAAAATATAGTTATGACCAAGGAAAAAAGAAATTTGTAAGTAAACAATTTATAAATTTGTATGAATAAAGACATTTATAATTATGGCTTCATATTAATTTCAGATAATTAGGGCGTTACGAAAAGTTCACTTTTCCACCCTAGGGCTGAAAAGCAAACTTTTCTGTCCTGAGGTAGAAAATTCAGTCACCGTTTTAAGATAATGCTGTGGTTCTATCAGCGGCGGACCAATAATTCATTTAACAGTTTTTTGTTCCAAGACTTGACCTCCGATTGTGCAACTTTGCAAAACTTGTGCAACATGTTAAATCAATTTCATTGGAACAAAAACAAGGTTAAACCAAGAATACTGAGAACTAACTCGTCATTGTGTTACAGCTTGAATGAACCTTGAGCCGCCGATGTAGTTTTACGTACTTATTTGATCTCCCCCCGCTCTCATTATTATTATAATCTACGGTTTGAAGTGGTCAAGCAACCACGCTGGTCTTTGACTGGTTGACCAGTCAAGCATGCAATTTTGCGAGGCAATTGAACTACCTTTCTGAGCATATCCCCACATATCATCTCAGTAAACGGATCGATATAGTGCCAAATAAATGAAAAAAACAAGGTATTGTTTGTTTGGGTCGTTTAACCTAATAATTTGCATGAATACAATGACGGTATTAAGTGCCTAGCAACGACCAAGTTGCGTCATTTAACTTCAGTAACGTTGCACCTGTTTCGAAATTCAGAGATCCAGTACTAGTTGCTAGGTAACACGGGTTCCCAACACCGGTTGGTTTCCAACTAAGACGTACGAGTTGGGACGTCTGAGAATTGTCTGCGAGAAAGTTCAAGGACGTGAGTGCGTTCCGCTCCCAGATTGATGCGAAATTGAATGCGGCGGATTATGATTTATCTAAACATTTTATCGCGCTAATTTCGCTGAAAACGACACAAAACGATCCGCTTGCGCCGCGTTTTATTGTGACTGCGTGACCGTCACGTGTGCGGACTAAAAATAAAATTGCAGGATATTTATAATCAACTTTTTCTCCTACTTTCGTTTGTTTACACGTCCGGAGAGTTTATGAACCATAAATAGATGCCATATAACTCGCTCGAGTGAGGTCAAGTTTTTTGCTAGTATTTTTAAAACGTGATTTATTCGAAACAATCGGGAAAATTCGCCCGAATCGACTCGGCGCGCTAATTTCGCAGTGGCGAGAAAAAGCGATAAATATTAGTCTTAACGGTGCAGGAAAAAAACTGGCACGCGTGCTGGCACCTTCGATGAATGAACGGGTTATCGTTTACAGACAGGTGTATTTGAATAAACAAGATTATGCACGTGAATCATTTCCGCTGGTAATCTAGGAAAACTTCCTAGTCACTACATCCTCCTCGAATTAAAAGACGAATTAGATAATCGCTGCGCTAAATAACGAACAAAATTGACAACTGTCCAATATTAACTTTTTCACCAAAAATTGAAAATTGATGTCAACCGAGTAGGTCGTTCATTGACTGCAAAATATTTTTCTTGTGAATGAATTCAGGTGTTGAAATGAAAGTCTGAAATTTTCGGCCTTGTCGATTGAAATTATTCAAGACAAATTCCAAAGAGTGCAATGAGCGCCAATTCAACTGCTTTCTTTACTCTTAAATCAACGATTTTAAGAAAAAAATAGTATTGAAGTCAACAAAATTTGAAGACAATTTTGAGGGTGAAAGGTCATTTGATAATTGAACAATTTTCCAACCATTAAGGGCTTAATTTGAGTCTTTACTAATGCGGTACGTAGGAATTGTTGGATTTTCACTTTCGAAATTTATGACTGAGAGAAAAATTCATTTGGTGTTATATTCCGACGATTCTTGACTACAGTGTTTCAAATGAATTTCGCTTAAGAATTTTCCACAAAGATGCCGTTTTGAGTATTAAACATTCGGATATAAATAAAACCTGTAAGGATTGTTGACAAATAATATTAAAGTTGAATTCAGTTCAAGCTAAATCATAGAGAATGGCCAATAAAGTAATTTAAGCGCCGCTTTAAAATCTCAATAAATTGTCTGCAGTAAGTGGAAAATTTATTCAAAAATAGTGCGATAAGGTTATTGCCCGCGCCAATTTAAATAACTTTAAGACTGGCTGCAAAAAATTGTGTAATGTAGACACAGAAAATAGTGGAAATTTCCCAAAACAAGACGTGATGATGTCACCTTTTCAGCGGGAAAGCGGTCGCTCCTAAATCATACGCTAAAATTCTGATTACATTATTTTAATAGAAAAATTTTCAAATATAGTAACGCAGTATGGGGCGTTGTTGAACTGGCAAAAAAATTGTTTTTGTGCCCCGCGCGCCAATTTACTCGACCTTTTCTGTCATCTTCGAATGAAAACCGATCATTCCCATGCGAAATTGTGGTCGCTGCGGTCGGCTAATCGTTCCAAACAATCGGTTATTTTAACAAGATTTACTGTAATTGGCTGTTAGTGACGGTATGCAAAGGTGGCTCGTCAATAACGCAGGAAAAATCACAACAAAAAATAACGTTCCAATTTGTTTACTTTAAAAAAGTGTGCAAGTGAACACAAACAACTCTGCAAAGAAAGAAACTTTAAATATTGCCAAAAAAAAGTATTTCACAAGGTAACCAATTGTAATTCAGAAACTGTGATGCAAAAAAAAAAAATTGTAATTCTGAAAACATCAATTGCATTACAGAAAGCATCAATTGTATTTAAGAAAGTACTGCTTGATGCTTTATAAAATTCTGCAAAATACAATTTGTTTTCTGAATAACAATTGATGTTCTCTTAAATACCAGTTTATTTTCTGAACAATAATTAATGCTTTCTGAATTACAATTGATATTTTCTGAAATACTATTGATGTTTTTTGACTAACAATTGAAGCTTTCTGAATTACAATTGAAGTTTTCTGAAATACAATTGATGTTCTCTGAAATACCAGTTTATTTTCTGAACAATAAATGATGCTTTCTGAATTACAATTGATGTTTTCTGAATTCAATTGATGCTTTCTGAAATATAATTGATGTTCTCTGAAATACCAGTTTCTTTTCTGAACAATAATTGATGCTCTCTGAATTGCTTTTTGAATTATAATTAATACTTTCTGAAATATCGATGCAAAAAGTTGTAGTAATGAACTTAAATTGATGAAATGAACAGAAAAAATGTAAATCAAACAAAACGTATGAAATGTGTTGGAGACGATATTTTGTAGGGCAACCCCGAGTTGTGAAGTGGTGCACAGACACTAATTGGATCGGTTATCGACAGAAAAACCGAATCAAATAGTGCGTGGCCGCCGTTATTATTCAGCATAAAGCGATATGATCTGTTTCTGTCAATTTTATTAAGCGTTTTCGAAGGAATTTCCCGTATTAACCGCGCTCGGCCGGCCGATCTTCCGCACATCAATTTAATCACTTTTTTCACCGAACGGAAGCGAATTTTAATTAGCCCCTATTATTATAATAAAGGAATTAGCCAGTCGCGCCTCGTTTTTAGAAAAAGCGCCCATTAAATTTGATCGCGAGAATAGAACGGCGCGTTATTTTTAAGTAAACGTAAGTAGAGTTATAAATATAGCTTTTTGAGCGTGGGCAGTTCGGTCCATTAATTAAGCGATTTAAATTTTTTACGGAATTCCCGGTTAACCTTTCGGCGGCGGACTTGTTAAAAAATTCATTAGAGGCGAGATCGAGTTCAATGGGGCCGATTTTTTATTTCCGAAAGAATGAGATCGGATCGAGATACGGATCTCACTGTTATTTTCCGAAAGTTAAGTTAATTAATTAATGGTGGGCTTGTTTTGATGACCGTTTGAACACACTAATAAATTAATAGGCGCATTAGTAACCTGGCTGGGGCCATTGTGGAGTTTCCTTTGTGTGTCTGGAAAGTTATTTTTCCAGTAATTAAAAGAGCCAATAGACGAAATTTAGAGTGACATTAATGCGGAGCGTTGCGTGCCTTTACACGTGTTGGACGAGGTTAGTAGGTAATAGAATTAACACGTCATATTTAATTAAAATGCGTGTACGACACGGGACTCCGATCCAGATATTCAAGCGAAAACGAAACAACCGGCGTTTGCATGCAGTCGCTATTTGCATACGGATTGCACGCTTAAAAAAACGTGCAAAAATCCGGCGTAATGTTTTCTCCATAAAACATGTCAACAACCGCCGTATTAAAATCTTTGAATGTGTTATTAAGTGTGATCAGTTTTGGGTTCTCGGGTTCCGTGCATGTTTCCAGCACTTTGTAATGCAAATTCGGCGCTATCGCATGAATTTATCTGCATTTGGCAAAAAGTTCAATTGGGACGAGAATGAATCCTTCCGTACATTTTATGCGAAGGAAGTTTCGTTCGGGTGATCCGCGAAATGCGCAATTTTAAAGGCACTTAAATTTTTTACGTTTAGGTAACTGCTGAAACGTGTTACACAAATATTGTATCAATGTTCGGAATTTTTTTCCGACCTTAGAACGAGGTCGAATTCTGTCGTTCCTTTCAATTTATTATTTGTTATTTTCTCCGCTTTTGTAAACAATATTGTAATTGGCTGTTGATAATACGGTTTATCACCTATTTAGAGAAATGCTCGAATATATTTGCCAAACACAATTCGACGATTTGGTTTTATAATTTTCGAAAATAAGGTGGGAAAATAGTTTTCTTGTTCGGCGATATTTATTTTTTCCAGTTGTACTAAGATTAAGTCAAATTTATCCAATTAAGACAAGAATATGATTTACAATAGTGATTTTAGTGACTTACCAGAAGAAGAAAATGACTAAATAGTAACTTTTTGCTGTTCATTTTCTTGAAATATAGAAAATAAATTTAACACATTTTTAATAGTAAAAATAATTTATAATAAACTCCAAAATAAAATTAAATCATCTTTTACACTATGATCCCTGGATTTATATGTATGAATTAGCAATTTTTTGCACCCAGGGTAAACAACTTGGGTCTTTACTAATAACTTACGTAGGAACTGTTGGATTTTAACTTTACAAATGTATGATTGCTAGAAAAATGCATTATAAAAAATATCTGAGAAATTTTTAGGTCATAATAACACACATTCCAATTTTTCAACGTAAAACGTATTTCAGAAAGTATCAATTGTATTTCAGAAAACATCAATTGCAGTTCAGCAAGTATCAACTGTATTTCAGGCAATATCAATTGTAACTCAGAAAGTATCAATTGTATTTCAGAAAACATTAATTGTATTTCAGAAAGTATCAATTGTATTTCAGGAAACATAAAGTGTAATTCAGAAAGTATCAATTGTACTTTAGGAAACATCAATTGCATTTCATAAAATATCAATTGTATTTCGGAAAACAAATTGTATTTCAGAAAACATCAATTGTAACTCAGAAAGTATCAAGTATCTTGGGTCTTTACTAATAACTTACGTAGGAACTGTTGGATTTTAACTTTACAAATGCATGACTGCTAGAAAAACGCATTATAAAAAATATCTGAGAAATTTTTAGGTCATAATAACACACATACCAATTTTTCAAGCGCAATCTCACTTTGAACCCGATTTCATCGAAATCAGTTGGCTTCGTTCCCTTGTAACAATCACAACTTATCTAGTTACTTTGGACCATGGATTGCACGCTCCAAAGAACTACAATTTAGGTTCAGTGCATGTTTTCAACAATCCCAATTAAAGGTAATTGCAAATTAAAAATCAAATGGAATCCGCAGGAAGCGATTACTTCTTACGATTTGGATTACATTCTGATTCAAAGTTAGGATGCGTTCGGTACGACATCGAACACTAAAAGTAATGAAATAGCGATTTTATCCTGGATGGACAAAATTGGCGACAGTTTCGATTGTCAAGAGTGAAGTAATTTGAAGTTGCAATAACGGTTCCTTTTTCAGCGAAGGTTTTAAATTTCCGCTAATGGGACGTTTTCCATCGATTTAGCCACAATAGATTTGATATAAAATTTAGCAAATTGACCAAATCGGTTCTTGTAATTCCCTCTCGATTTAGATCTTTTAAATTTCAGGAAGGCACACTAATTGCTTTTCGTTTTTGTAACCGTTAAACGTTTGCGTTGTTTGCACTGACTGATCCCGCCGGATAAATGAATATTAAACAATATTGGTTTTGCGGAAACTGAAAAAAGAGGACGCTGCAAAGTTTCCGAACTAGTACGGCGAACAGAAAGATTTCATAAAGTTTTGTTTCCAATTTCAAGTTAAGGCACTGAACGCCATATGCACCATTGCAAGGAGAGATACATTTTACGGAAACACTTGAATATTTCAAATGGATTCTGAATTTAAAAATTCAGTTAGTTACTACTTCAAAGTTGCTTTTTTGTGATAAAAAAAACTACTGAATATAAAGTGAGACGCGCCGGTGTCTAGGTAGATGTTTGAAAAGTAACTGGGCGCCCTTATTGTCGCCGAGACTCGAATTTAAAAGAATTAATTTGAAGAGTTTAAGAGACGAAAAAGAAAAACCCGCAAGTTTTATGAGACTCGATGCACTTTCCTGGCCGGTTATTTCGTAAATACTGTTTAAACGATCGAACACCAATTAAATACGTATTCAGTTGCACAAAAAATTCAATCAGGGCGTTCTACGTCTAGTACAGACATGTCCTAAGAGAACGCAGCCAATTCCATATCAAATAAGGTTCCTTATTCTATTTGCGATTTCTTTTACGATTTTCTTTGCCTTTTTCACTTGTGTCTGCAGCAGGAGACAAAATCCAATTTATTAAATTTTAAACCCTTATGAGCGCAATTATAGCAAATTTTTTCGCTCCTTCCTATCTAACAAATAGATCTCTCTATAAGGATTTTGCGGCGTTTCCTATCGCAAGACGTGGGAGCGACACGGGACAGCAAAAAAGGCATTCGGCGGAAATTAATCTAATTTCAAAATGAATTTAACCGCATTACAGCAAAAAAACTTAATGTGTTTTCTGTCGATGGATTTGGATTCCTACAAATTACCATCTAGACACACTCAAACTACTTACATCTTTTCGAATTGTGTTTCAAAAAGCATCACTAAAATGTAGTTCAGGAAACATTGTGTTTCAAAAAACATCAATTGTATTTCAGTTAACATCAAATGTAGTTCAGGAAACATTAATTGTGTTTCAGAAAGCCAGTGGATGTTTTCTGAATTATACTTGATGTTTAATGAAATGTAATTGAAAACAATTAAATGTCAACTTTTTGATATAACAAAGTTACCAATAGCGAATAATTAATATAAATCAACCGGTATAATCATAATGCAGCTATTTGTAATAAAAATCTTCATAACGCCTTCGAGGAATACACAAACACCTAAAACGGTATTTTACAAAGCAATGGAGTTGTAAAAAAATGAGATCTACCCAATAAGATTCGTTTGATTATGGGTCGCATTTTTTTGGGACTCTCGTGTGGGTCAAATAATCGCTCCCCCGTCCCGATCGGAAGCAGCAGTGACGTCTCGTCCAATAACTGTAAGCTTGAACATTTCATCTTGCAGATCTGAGGCGTTACGAGATCAATCCCGAGATTCGGGTATTACTACAAATTATTCGTGATCTTGATTGGGAGAGAGCGTTTAACCTTTGTGTTTCGGCGGCCGAAACGCGTCGGATATCGAACACTCGAGCTTGGAATGTTTATTGTATCGAAGAGTAGGTTGCAGAAAGAGGGAACCTCCGTCAAAATTTTCGCCGCAAAAACTTGCCCCCGAATTCTCTCAACTGCCATTATTCATATCCCCTTTACTTTTTGTCGCGCAAGTAATAATTGTCGATGAGGACAAAAAAATTTAAAACTGTTGCTTTTATGCGGTCGCAAATTAAACTGCAGAAACTGACTGGAGCAATTCATCTGAATAATCTGGAGATACATCTGCTTTACGATCCGTGTCGGTTTTATTGCACCTTACACTGTTGCTATTTGTATTGCTCTTATCAAGTACCCGCAAATGAAAGCCTGGAAGCTTGGAAGCATAAAATTTAAGAATTATGCTTCGTTATAATTTTTACTCGATTTCCTTGCCTTTAAATAAGTTTTTCGGAATTGCGCATCTCTTCTTTACGAGATGCGTTGTATCATATCCTTTTGAATTGTTCAGTGACGGTTGTTAACCGGCGCATTTATGACGTAGAAGTCCTCGTTGTCATAAATTGAATTTTGCGATTTTACAACAAAAGTAACTTGCAAATGTATTAGTCTGCAACTGTTGGAATGATATCAGTTTTGACACATGTTACAATAACATAAAATTGTGAGAACTTTATTACCAGATTTTGAGTACTCTTGTTGAAAATTGGAACTTGGATTTTAATTCAGATATTTCACTTATCCAACAGTATTATTTTTTATTGTTTTCTTAAACTCTTCATTTTAGTTTCTGATTGAAGTGGAATCAATGATTGATAGAAAAATAAATTGCTAAAAATCCCCACGATATGATTTAATATCTGGCCGAATACTGAAGGAAATGTCTCCTAAAGCCATTACGTTGGTCACACTAATCTTTAACAACATCTTACGAACAGGAATCTTCCAAACCAAATCAATTAATGAGCCTACATCATACAGACCCATCAGTTTGTTACCACTCTTCTCCAAGCTATTCGAAATACTATTCTTGGAAAGGCTAACTCCTATTCTTGAAGATCAAAACCTGATACCTTATCATCAGTTTGAATTCAGAAGATATCATCCAACTATTCAACAGGTTCACAGAGTAGTAGACATCATTGAAAACAAAAGTCTTTCTAGACGTTAGCCAGGCCTTTGACAAGGTCTTTCATGCAGACTTACTCTTCAAGTTAAAGCAGACTATCTCTTATACGTACTACCTGATCAACAAATCGTATCTTGAACAAAGAAACTTTCAAGTAAAATTTGGAGAAGCTTTATCAGACCTATACCCTATCAAATTTGGAGTCCCGCAAGGGAGTGTCTTAGGGCCTGTCTTGACATTCCTACGAATCCCAATAATATGATTGCAACCTACGCTGACGGTACAGCAATGCTCTCCATGATGGAAATGATGTATGTGATTGGTTCAAAAAATGGTTATTTAAAATTAATCCTCAGAAGTCACTTCAAATTACCTTCACTAAATATAGAGGCACTGTCCCTGACGTCAACATGGATGACCCCGAGCAAAATGTGTAAAATATCTAGACAATCATATTGACAAAGGTTTAACCTGGAGAACGCACATCTGGACCAAGATGAAATATCTGAACCTTAAAATGAAGAACTACTATTGGCTACTAAACTTTCACTTATCAACAAATCAGTAGTTTACAAATGTGCATTAAAACCGATATGGAGTTATGTCATCCAGTTGTGGGGCACTACTTCTCACTCTAATATTGAAATATTGGAACGCTTTCAGTCCAAGACACTCCGTTTGATCACTAATAATAATATACCCAATAAAGAAATTTTGATAAACCTGAAAGTGAAGTCAGTGAAAGAAGAAATAGTTAAGTGTAGTGAAAAATATATCCTGCGTTTAGAAGCATATCCTAATTCACTAGTGTCAAACTTGCTCGATGATAGTGACCAAGTGTACAGACTTGAATGCTTTAAGGAGGATCCTCACCTAGCTCGACCTTGAGAATTTTTTAAACTCTTATAGCCATTACAAACTTCATCTATCATTAAAAAAATTAGAAGGGTTGATGGTTTTATCATAAAATAATAATAAAATAAAATAATAAAATGATAGCCTGTTGTAAATCTTCCATCGCTATTTTCATCTCAAGGAAAAAATAGTTCTGCCATTATAATTCTCATATTTATTGAAATTTTCTCAATATCTTTTAAATTATAGCAATGAAAATATAATATCTACATTTCGGTTTAAACAAAAATCGGGATTTAACAGTTGTTATACGTTATAATTGAAAATGCATGATACTGGCATTGCAGTGCAAAACTAATTGTTCCATTTTTCCTATTATCAAATAGAAATTTACAACTTTATAATTTAAAAATCTGCTGGGCACTTTTTCAATGTTGGATTTAAATCAGTGATTTTCAACCGCCACAAAATATGATTATCATCACAGACCTAATAGTACTATAATGTCGTTGTGTTTGTCCACTGAAAAAGATAATAGACACAGCGACAAGTTAATCACCGATGTTGAAATATTTGTAACCAACATGCCAAAAAGACTAACGATTGCTTGTTACAATCCCATCTCTGAATAATTGATAAAATTTGAACAAGAATTTGACATGAATAACGTCGATCAAAATTACTGTTGCGGTTAGTGCCGTTAATGGAACGCCACATTTAGTGGCTGAAAGTTTTTGCGAGTAGAAGTTTGTTCGTTGTGTGTTTTTCAGATTTTCGCGCCGCCTAAAAAACAGATTCCATAGTTAAGCGTGAGAAATTGCAGGTGGGTTATTTATAGCGGCAGCTTTGCAGGAAGTGACAACAGTTAATAAATTTAAATTAATAAACAAGCGGATCTGAAGAAGAGCAAAGTTGAGAATTGTCGAGTTAAAAAAAGATCCGCCCGTTAATTTTTGATTCGGTAAAATTCTGGCGTTCCACTTTCGCGCGAAAAGGGGGCCCCGATGAGATTATTTACGGGGAACCATAAATACGAAATGACCCGCTGCAACGAGCACCGACAAAGTGTCGGCGGCATGAAAAGCTCCGCGACTAAAATATCCTTTATGTTTTGACGTCGCTAAACTCGCCGAGTGTAGGCCGGTGTTTACAAATAAGTATGTGGCCGCGGTGCATAATAAAGAAACGCCGAGAAACACCATTTTAAGGGGGATCTCCCATTTTTCAGCAAGCGCGATTTTTTATTTTAATTTTAATTTGTCTACATTTTACTCCGCGTATGGTAATTTTTATGCGAAATAAAGTTGAATAGGTAACCGAAATATTACTGAGATTGATTTAGCTTAGAAGGGTACTACATTTGGAGTGGGTAACTATAACTGGAGTTTTATGGTTTATGTTTACTGATTGGCGACTAAAATAATATAAACGAACCTGATAAGTTGATACAATATAGTCGTCAAAAATGAAAAGCCTTGCAAGTACGAGCGATTATTATTTGTTTACAATTTTTTTTCACATGTAAAATATCCTACAGTATCTATGTAATAAATACTAAATATTTATACACAATATTGAGGTAATTTTATAATATGGGACAACAAATGATTAAAATAAAAATCCCGAAGTTTAGGGCGTATGTTGTTTTCGAAAAATTCATCGTCTCGTTGAATTATTCAAAAATAAAACCCTTCGGTGTCCACACAACAAAAAAACAGAAGTCGCGTTTGGCGATGTGTAACTGTCTTTGCACCTGGTAAAAATAATCAGTATATTATTATACAAGTTTTATAAGACGATCTATTGTCGCACGAATAAGTTTGGGGCACGACGAGCGAAGCGAGGAGTGCTCCAATGTCACGAGTGCGACAATGCGTCTTAAAAAACGAGTGTAATATACTATTTTTTCTACTTTGATGCTCTTAGTTTCATGAAAATTTGAAAATTGTGCTTTCTAAATATTCTAGAGATTTTTAGAATTAGGTGCTGGTTGTGTTGGTATTTGTCATGTGTCACATGTCAACTAAAACTTCAAATTTAAAATCTCGAGTTTGATATTTTTGTGAATAAGTCATGGAAGAATTAAGCTGTACACTTGGCTTGACCTTGACAGGAGCTCGGTAGAGATGCCCGACGCCGGCCAGCGTGTTATTACAGCAATACCAACGTAATAAGTATTAAAAAAAAAACAAAAGCGGTTTCACAAAAAGTTCCTTTGTGACACTACTTTTAGTTTTACAAAAACTGGCTTATGATACCAAAGTAGAAAAATGCATTTGTTCATTTTCCAATGTGGCATACGTAATTTTTTTGGTTAATATGGCCTCTTTTGCTGTTAATGTTCTGCAGCTGTAGGGACATTTAACTTCAATAAGGCCTTGTGTACCAACAAGCCCATCTGGAGTAGCTCCAAGATAACTTTCCTTTATGTGTATAAATTAATCAGTACAGGTAGCCCTCGGTTTACGCCAGCTCAATTTACGCCGATTCACAATAACGCCGCCCGCTATGCAATTCACAGTTTCGCCGTGTACATAATTGGGTAATTCACCGATTCTCCCTACGTTAGACTGATTTTCGTTTCAGTGTTGAAGTATTTACTAAGCCGCGACGGTGGAGATGTTTTTTCCAAAAATACAAGAGATCAGAAACTTTGAATTTCATTTGTTTTTCTTAATATTTTTTAATAAAAACATTTCACTTTACTTTATCATAAAACACATTTTAAAAATTAAGTTTATAATACAGTCAAACTTCTTTATAACGAACTTCTATTTAACGAATTTCTCTATATAGCGAATTTTTTTGGTGAACCCTGGAGACGTCTTTAATACATTTTATACCCCTTATAACGAAGTAAAAATTTCCGTATAACAAAATTTTCCCCCCAACTTTACAAATTTTCGAGATTTTTTTTTTTTTTTTTGTTATTTCACTGTAACTTCGGAAAAAACTCGGTTGTAGTAATATCCCTAGATGTATTCAGGGTTCAACATTTTATGAGGGATTAACCGACGAAGTAAGTGGCACTAATTTAAGCGTGCAAAAATTTTACAATATTAAATGGAATCTACAAAATTTTACTGCATCAAATTTTTTTTATTTTATTACCACACTTTTCCTTGTCTTTTAAAAATTATTTCATAATATTGGGGTGGTCTTATTTATTCAATTAATTAAATAAATACGTAACTGCATATGAATCCTTTTGCGACCTTGCGACATAATGTGTCCCAACGTAAATTTTGAAAGTACGTTGTTTTATGTTAAATAGTTACCCTGTCATTTTAATGCCTAAAATCGTATTGCTTCAAAAATTTTTGTGAACTTGAAAGGGTTGAACTGAAATTTTTTTCCCAAGATGAATTTCTATATAACGAAGTTTCTCTGCAACAATTTTTTTAAGGTCACCGTAACGCTTCGTTATATGGAAGTTCGACTGTATATGTATTTTGCATTATATTGTATTAATAAACAAAATTATTTGCTTCTTCTACACTTATGTAGAACTTAACCCTATACATCACTGTAAATATGGGTTCACTTTACGCCGATTCGATTTGCGCCGGCTCTTTTAAGAACGGAACTGCGGCGTAAACCGAGGGCTACCTGTATATTATTTATTCGAAGACTTTTATTCAAAACTTAATGTAAGTACACAGTTGAAGTACCAACGGTAACTGACTGTTGTAGAGTTACCCATATTTATATGTGTGATTGATGTCGAGAACGAATGCAAATCAAGTCACCTTTCCATGATCTCAGAAATTACATGTTTGTAAATTTTAGGTCTGCTGATGAATCAGTCATATGTTGATATTAATAACACCCACATTAACTCCGGCATAAACTGCCGATAACAGCGACTTGCAAAGCACGAATCGACAAAGTGCGAAAATGAGAGACGGAATATTCACGTAGCGTATTTTAAGACAATGCAAATGCACTTTCTAGATCAAATTGCCAATAGGATAATAAAGATGAGTTAATCAAATTAATTCAGAATTATTGTTAAAAGATAGATTAAAGTCGCAAACCAATTTCTTATGAAAAAATCACAATAGCAGCTGCAAAAAACGAGTCTAAAACAAAGCGATGTTTTTCGGAGTTTTAACAATTTTTGTAGGGAAAACTATCATGTTATATACAATTTTTATCCCATAGCGACCTTCAGTTGGTCTTGTTACGGGTCCCCAATTTTTTTCTTGGCGTTCGATTGTTTGGTTTTGCCGCAATTCGTTTCAAAAACAACCATAATTCTGCTATGTTCTATACCGCGCGAAATCCCCCTTAAGTGCAGAACCGTATCAATTATTGATGCGGTCGTGTGGGATTCGCTTCCTGATCGAGCGAGCGATTCCATGTGAAAGTTGAAGTAATTTTAATTATCGAAAAAGTTTGAGCAATTAAAAAAAATATTTGGAGCGGCCTTAATTCGATTGATTAACTGGGAACTTACCGGTTGTGTGCGAAAGCTTTGTTTTTAATTGTGGAACCGTCCATTTCGTTCGTACGAATTCAGTTAATTTCCTAATTACGATTCAGAGTGGGTAGTTTTAATTGACTGTATGGACGTACTAATTATTCCTAATAATTTCCCATCGATGAGGTCGGCCGTTTTATCGTGCGTGCGGTTGTGGGGCGGGTGGTCTCATTGTCCGGCAGTGACCGGGCTCGTAGCATTCCGCGCATTCCTCGGCGGTTCTTAACCTTTCCTGCAGATCATCAAGTTCGTCTCGCGAATGCGTCTACCAATCCGAACCATGCACTGGGCTATTCATGCACCGCTTCCTAGCAGGTACATTTCATTGATGAAATCGTGTTAAGGTTATTTGCCTATATTATTTCGAGTTAAGGACCTCACCGCGCGCCGTTGCAACAATGCGCATTTTAATTCGGATGGGCAGTTCGTTGGCTCGCTATTTTTAGACCTTCGGGAAATTCCTGAATTACTCTCCTCAATTCTGCACTCTTAAAAACAATTCCGAACCGTAATTGAGGCGGAATTTCCCAATTTGTTGCTTCAAGTCGTGAAATTATTTCAAGTGTAGCACTTGGTCGAATTTACCGTTGGCCTCATGTTTACGTTTCGTATTTAAAAAGAAAAATTAGCATACCACTTACCATTCATAAATGAATGGCTAAATAGGAAGTACAAGTGTTAATGTTAACCGCTACTTGGAGCGACGATTTTTGCGGTCGTTATTGAAAAACTATTAAAAGTAACGTCGAATCGGAAACGTATCTCTATGTTTTATGGTCACTTTACGGCAATTACGCTGTTGTAATTGTGTTCTTTACGAAAATAGAGCAAAGCGTCTTCGGTGTATGGCCGTTTCATTGGCCGCGACGATATGTGAAGTCAGTAACCTTGCAATAATGGGAAATGACAACTTGTTCAGGAACTACTTTAAAACCTTTATGGTTGTTTTATGAATATTACCATCCGTCTTGAGTTAAATTGTGAGTAAGTGCTTGCGTTCCACAACAAAACCGGCATTTAAATTGCTGAAAAACCAAAACAGAGTTATTTTATTTTACATTGAAGAACGATGTACGGTTCAAGTTCGAATAGTCGACTTCCAGACAAATTAGAAGGCAGCAAATTGAAAGTTATTTGTACTATATCGACACTTTTTCAGAAAATGTTAATTGTTATTCAGAAAACAACAATTACGTTCCAGAGAACATCAATTGTAATTCAGAACCTCAATGATATTTCAATGGTCAATAGTCAATTTCAAATAATATCAATAATTGTAATTTGCAATACAGAAAACATCAATTGTAATACAGAAAATATCAATTGTATTTCAGAAAACATCAATATTTTAGAAAACATTAATTGTAATTCCGAAAACATTTATTGCAACACAGAAAACATCAGTTGTAGTTCAGAAAAGAAACTGGTATTTTATAGAACATCAATTGTATTTCAGAAAGCATCAATTGTTACTCTAAAAACAAATATTATTTCAGAGAACATTAATTGTATTTCAGAAAACATCAATTGTAATTCAAAAGGCATCAATGGTTATTCAGACAAGAAACTATATTTCGGAGAGCATCAATTTTAATTCAGAAAGTTTCAAGTGTTATTCAGAAAATATCAATTATTGTTCAGAAAATAAACTGGTATTTTAGAGAACATCAATTGTATTTCAGAAAGCATCAATTGTTACTCTAAAAACAAATTTTATTTCACAGAACATTAATTGTATTTTAGAAAACATCAATTGTAATTCAGATTTTTTTACAGTACAGTGGATGTTTTCTGAATTACACTTGATGTTTAATGAAATGTAATTCGCTTTCAACATAGTAATCAGCAAAACAAAACAATTCTTTGCTAAGTTACCAATGGGGAATACTTCATTTATATTAATTGTTCGTTATTGGTAACTTTGTTATCTCAAAAAGTTGCCATTCGATTGTTTTTTTTTTGCTTCCAACATAGCAATCAGCAAAACAAAACAATTCTTTGCCAAGTTACCGATGGGAAATACTTGACTAATATATTAATTGTTCGCCATTGGTAACTTTATTTCAAAAAGTTGACATTCGATGGTTTTTTTTTTTTTGCTTCCAACATAGTAATCAGTAAAACCAAACAATTCTTTTCTAAGTTACCAATGGGGAATACTTCATTTATATGAATTGTTCGTTATTGGTAACTTTGTTATCTCAAAAAGTTGACATTCGTTTGTTTTTTTTTCTTCCAACATAGTAATCAGCAAAACAAAACAATTCTTTGCTAAGTTACCAATGTGGTATACTTAATAAAAATCAACCTGTATATTTTATCAAGTTGCAGAAACTTAAGAGTGGCCATTCGCCAGTGAAATAGACAAAGCGAATTACAAAACGAATTATCAGGTCGAATGACTAAACGCAAAACACACACATTGCAGATTTAAAGCCTAATTTACACGGTCCAAGCCGCAGTTAGTGCAACATAGGGCGGGATGCGATTGGTTGCACATGTAATGCTGTTCGCGCCGGATTATTGGTTTTAATCCGATGTAATTCCGGCAGTGTTCTCGTTCTCGATACCGTCCGATTATATTGTATCAATTACTTGGTGTCCCGATGAAATTAGTTCACATCATTTACCGTCACTACATTTGATTAGTGGCAGTTTTTTCGCCATAAGCCGAGTTTTATCGTCGGGGAGCGAATTGCGCCCCGAAAAATATTGTTCCTTTTTTGATGAGAACAATAAAGAACGTTAATAATTCGCCTGCAGCACAACGTTTAATCGGGCCGAACGTTTTTATTTTACAAAATGAATTTTTTTACTATACATAGACGTCAAGTTCGCTGAAATTATTTCAGAAGATAACAGAAAGTCAAGGCCCCACCCCAATAAAATACACAATTAAGTTGCCTCTTCTTATCGGACGGTCTCGGTAGAGGCGGCCGATTTTTTGCATGCAGATCCGGAACCGATAAAGTAACGCGGCCCATCGAACATTAAAACAACGTTCTTTTAATTTCAGGACTCATTTTTGACTTTACGACCAACTATGAAGTTTTAACGTCTCAATATTAAATTTTTTCTAGTATTTTTCGAAACCGAAAACAAAACCCTAAAAACGGGTTTCATTATTTGCTCGTGTCTGACTGATCCGTCGTGATTCAGGTCAGTCTGCCAAGATTATCTGGTAACGAATCAACTTCCATTAACGGCGACTGGCGAAAATATTTGTTCGCAATTGCACTTTAACGGCGAAAAACTTTTAAGTGCGTGCTGTTCTTGATTGCATAAATTAGCAACTCCTTGCTTGCCAACTTTGAGTGTCAATGCAGCAGATGTGGATGATGAATTATTTAATGATAGTATTTATTTGTAATAAATGATAAAGAAAATGTTAGGATTGATAGTGTGACTTTTCAGTTAGAAAATTTTGTGTGTTTGAGGCGCGAATACAAAATTGCGAGCGAAAAAAGTAACTTCTCCCAAAAATGGTATTAAAAATGAGGTGCTTTAAGAGAAAAAAAACCAGTTATGTAACGAATTGATCCAATTAAGAAATAAGATCGGAGCGCAAAGTTTAGAGGTTCTGGAATTCAAAACATTGTTATAATTACATGAGATTATAATGTTGCGCTAGTTTTAAGCAGAAATACTCAGTTCATTAATCAAAGTTTTTTAGGGTTTAAAGTGCGTAAAGACATGGCAACCTGCACAATGGTTTAAGCGTATGATTTATGCTGCATAATAATTTATAGTAAGGTACATTTATAACGAGCCTCTCTTAACTTGATGTATAAAATTAAGTGCTTAATGCACAAATTTTTAAGATATCACAGCAAAGTGAAACACTTGACAAACAGCCGAAAATCCATAACCGCGCGGACTATAATTATAAAATATTTATTAGAGTTAAACTTTATTTTGATTTATGTAACTAGCAGTTAAGTCGTAAATCATCTCTCAAAGCAGAAATCACACACTAGTTACAACATTAATGTGAGTTTTATGAATAAAGAATTTGCATTAAAACTTACAAATGAAATATAGTTGCTTTGCGAGTTTTCCGATCTGAAACTTTATCGGGCGCTAAAATTAGAAAATGATATAATAACACTTACGTCGGACACATAATTTATTATCACAACATGCCCATTATCAATTCCTTAAAAGTAATCATTACCGCGATTCGGAATTTTATCGCCTTGAGGAGGACCGGCCTGTGAGAACGTCCTGAAGAGAGATACACGACCGCTTTCCTCATATGACCCCTTTCGTATCTTATTTTTCCACTTGGTCATGAATTATAAGGGCGGCGATAATAATTCAACTGCTTGTCTGAACGAAATTTCATTGTGTCCCCTCTTGAACCGGCAAACCTAACGTTTAGACAGTTTCCTGCTTAAATATTACAAGGGTTGCAGCAGAAGTTTCGCGTTTCCAAAAAAAAACGGCAAAATCGTGACAGCCTGAATAATTCACAGAGACATTAAGATTCACATGCTTAACCCTCAAGCATAATCTTGGGGTCTTACGCAGACAAAAATTAAACATTCAAGACTTTAGAGCTAATCTAACAAGTTCCCAAGCGATTTTGATAGTCCAATCAAATTTTCAGGAAATGGGTGGGATGTACAGGGTGAGTTAAGCTTTACCGCCCGTAGCAAAATAGACCTTTAAAATAATTTGTCAATTCTCAAAAACTGCATGAGTAATTTTATATTACTAAGGTAGGTGGTACATAGAAATCAAGAAAAAATCTTTTTTTTTTAATTGGGTAAAATTTTGGCTTTCTTTCAATTACTAATTGCTCAAATTATTAGTTTTTTTTTATGTACGAACAGTAAAATATTTTCACACAATTTAGTGTAATTGAAATAATTTTACTAATTTGCGTTCATTAAATAAAGCCATTTCCGTATTAGAGGGTATTTTTTTAAATGATTTACGACATAAGCTGACCAATTCACCTAACAATGGTATTGGTTTTGGGTACTTGGCTGATTATTTATGACAGTCATAAAGTTAAGTTAAAAAGTGCAACGTTACATTTTACAGGACCGGAATAAGGGTCTTCGCTATTTCTTTAAAAGTTCACAACATCGTAACTAACAGCTACACGATAATTATAATCATAATAAAAAATAATTTTTGCAATATTAGATTTTAAACTTAATAAGAAAATCGCTTACCAGCTTCTAATTTTCATTAGTATATCTGTCTACAATTTTGTGTTTTAATTTTGCCGTCTGCAAAGTCAATATACCTATCGGTTATTGAACCTTCCCATAAAATAAATTGCTTAATTCACCCAAAGGTTAAAAACCCTGGTCACAACCCTAGGTCACTTTGTGAATAAAGAAACATTCACATTCGCAACAAATCTTCCAACACTTAAACATCGTTGGTAAAAAGTGAAAATTAAAACTTTGTTTTGTGGAATAGTGAACATTTGTGTTTAGTTCAGGTATAATCATGCCATTTCAATACTCAGTTGAGGAGAAGTTTGAAATGTTTTTAATTTATGGGTAATGGGGCATCACTTTGAGCATCTTTTATAAAATAAACTTAATATTTACCTATTAAAAACTTATTTTCTTTTTCTCACAAATTCCAGAATACGGGCCTGGCAACAACTAAAACGCCGTTCCCTTCAGTTTTATGGGTCGATCATCAGGTATTGTTACGTGGTAGACCGTATTATCCATTGTTGGAAAGTCATAAATAAAAGTATTTTTCGTGCTTTATGTTAAATTTGATTTAACTCAAAAAGTAATAATTTTTTAACGAATCAAATTGCAATTAACAATGCTACGAATAATTTGACAAATTTTGAAATAAAAAACCAAACATGGAAATTTTATCCGAAACTCTTTGCTGTACTTTTTTCGCTTCAAATAAAAATGATTTGGAAAACTTGTAGCACTAATCGAAAGTGTAAACTTCAACTGATGTAACATGTAAATTGCACACTTTCCCCTCAATCTTTAATGGGTCGGGGCGGTAAAACTTAACTCACCCTGTACACTGTCAGTCAAGTGAAACGCACTCAACGCAGGAGATTTTCTGAAGTATTTTGTTTATTTAATTTTTTGAGTCCATTTTAAATTGATAGATGGTTTACGTGGTCGCCACACGTCGCAATTTTTGTGTCGCGACGTCGAGGTGAGACAAACACGTGGCTGTTATCTTTTTGGTGTAAACGTGTATCAGAAAATTTAATTAAGTCCTATATTTTTGTCGAGAAATTTTATTACGCTTGTAGTTTATTCCGACGTGAGACAAAGACCCCTTACCTGGCGCCATCATTTTATTGTTTACACTGAAAGTAACGCACGGTTACTTCACACCTGTTTCTTTCTAATTTATTTTAAAGTAGACATTTGACGCCGTATTTAGGTTTTTTTTAGGCCGGATTGCGAGAAAACGAGACGAAAAAACGCGGTTTGATTTTAACCCTAGCTCGTCTCCTCCCCCACCTTGTACATTTTATCAACTCAATACAAGCACGCATGACGCAGAAAAACACAAACGGGGCAGACTTGTGTTATTACTTGTCCATGAAAGATTTATGTTTCAGGCGCAGTAAACAGGGAAATTTCAATAAAATCCGGCCATCTTCTAATTTATTCTTGCGATTCAGACGCATTTTTTATTTGGTGAAAAATGGTCACTTTTGCGGTTTCCCTCTTTACAAGGACGAGCTTTTGTACCTGATTCGACCGAACGCCGAAAATTATTTAATCATGAAATTACGACGAGAAAACAATTTCAAGCACAACCGATTTTTTGAATTGAACAAAATATTTGGAATTTTCTTTTACACACTTCAATCGATCGCAAACTGAACATTATTAAATCATCATCACAAAAAAAATTAGAAAGCTGTAATATTAATTGCTTTTATAAAACAAATCGACACAAGAAACTTATAAAATGAAAAACTGTTTTAAAACATTGTTTTCACACACTGGATCGATCACAAACTGAAAAAAAAATTATAGAACACAACACTATTAACTGCTTTTGTGACAAAACTTGACACACCAAATTTATTAACTGAAAAGTGGTCACTTTGCAGTTTTTCATTTCGCAGAGACAGTTCTGAAACATTCTTTTAATACATTTCAATCGATCACATTGTGAAAATGATTAAATCACAAAATTATGGTGACAAAAAAATTACAGGATGACTAAAATTGACACAACAAATTAATTAACTGAAAAATGGTCACTTTGAAGTTCTTCATTACACAGACACAGTTCTGAAACATTCTTTTGATACACTTGAATCGATTATGTTGTGAAAATGGTTAAATCACAAAATTGTGGTGAGAAAAAATTGCAGGATGCAAAAAGATCAACCGTTTTTGTGACTAAAATTGGCGCAACAAATTAATTAACTGAAAAATGGTCACTTTGCAGTTTTTCATTTCGCAGAGACAGTTCTGAAACATTCTTTTAATACATTTCAATCGATCACATTGTGAAAATGATTAAATCACAAAATTGTGGGGAGAAAAAAATTGCAGGATGCACAAAGATCAACCGTTTTTATGACTAAAATTGACACAACAAATTAATTAACTGAAAAATGGTCACTTTGTAGTTTTTCATTTCACAGGCACAATTCTGAAGCATTCTCTTGATACACTTGAATCAATTATGCTGTGAAAATAATTAAATCACAAATTTGTGGTGAGAAAAAATTTCAGGATGCAAAAATATCAACCGTTTTTATGACTAAAATTGACAGAACAAATTAATTAACTGAAAAATGGTCACGTTGCAGTTTTTCATTCCACTGAACAGTTCTGAAGCATTCTCTTGATACATTTGAATCGATTATATTGTGAAAATGATAAAATCACAAAATTGTGACAAGAAAAAATTGCAGGACGCAAAAAGATCAACCGTTTTTATGACTAAAATTGAGACAACAAATTAATTAACTGAAAAATGGTCACTTTGCAGACATAGTGAAACCTTATTTGCACTGTAGAAAAATATCAACTACTTTTATAAAATTAATAGAAATCGATAAAATAGATTGAACAACGAAACTGTTGGAAGTCTGGCTTTATTAATAATGCAGTATCGAACCGTCCTTCAGTTGCTGCGCTAAATCTTTCCTTGAACTGCTTGAATCTCTTGCCAATTAGATGTGCAAACGGTAATTAAATAAACTGAAACCTGGAGACTTTCTACATCGTTGGGAGAATTGTAAAAAGAATAATTTAAAAACATCCAGCGCAGTAAATGTTAGGCAACACATTAATAGAATCACTCGGAAATATTACCAGACAGATAATTATGTCGTTATTAAATAATAGTAAATCACAACATTGTGTTCACGTGCTGAAAGTATGTAATAATAATGAAACGGTTAGGAATTAACGCAATAATTTCACCTTTAATTACTGTGTTCGGTATCACATAATTATAATAAAAAAAATTAATTACCTGTTTCGACTGTCATTATCAAGATAATGTTTAAATTTTCGATGAATCACAAAGTTATTTCACATTCTATTTAAGCCGATGTAGAATGTGTAGGAAGTGAATCTAGCTACAAAGGAAGTTGTAAATTAAGTGAAATGAGAACGAGAGTTAACACTTGAGATTTGTGAATGAATAGTCCCATACAATGCTCTCAGTTTTATTATTTTACAAGTCGAGTGCGTGTTTTAATTAGGAAATGAGTTACTCGATTTTTTTCCAGTCTTTCTTCCTATCGGCGAGTGTGTTTGGAGACACATTCGTAACAGATAAAAGTAGGTGCGAACGAGTGAGTGTCCCGACCAAATTTGGTCGTGTTACTTTCAATCCACCCACTTTACTTGCACACTGCAACTTGATGGGCGACGCGTGGGTGACAAACCTGCTGTATTGCAAGACCCCCGCCTTCCTGGCGTCGTTCATTCATTATTTTATGGGCCGAGTTTTGTCGTGACAATGGAAACTGGGTTTATGTGGTTTTCAGATTAATTAAAACTTTAATTACACACAGGTTGATTTTTTTCTTTTAGCTCAAAACTGCGCAATTGGTGTTAATGAAGTCGCGCTGCTCGGTTTGCATCCTGTTGGGGCCCCTGGATGCACGGTATTAAGTGACCGGTGGCAATACCCTTATCCCAAGAGGCTATGTCCAGTTCAAGGTCGAGCGCTTTGCAGATGTCGGCAGGTGGCCTGAATCATACCGCTTCACGGTCATCTATTGTCTGTCTTCGTATCTAATGCGCAAATACTTTGTTTTATTCGCAAGAATGTCTTTGTGGAAAATATCCGCGGTCATTCTGTTGTGTGCCGAAACTGTATTTGACCTTTTCCGGCGAATTATTACGACTTTCCGCATCTCAAAAGCAATCCTCGACAAGGATCAGCGAAAAGTATTATTTTAGTCCAAAAAAATCGCATTGTAACCTCAATAACATCAGTTGGACGCATGTGTTAGTAAAAGTAGTTTATAATAAGAAGTTAGTTACGCAAGTATTGTCCATCCAGATAACTTTATTCCGGAAGCAGCAAAATCTTCCTCAAGTTTCCCGAGTTTCGGCATTTTTTTCTCATTTCTAAATGCTAATTCCACCAGATCAGTTGCGAAAGTCATTCTTGGCGCCAATTAACTAAACAATTTTAATTGAGACATAAATTAGGAAACCCAAATCAAAGCACAGTTTTAAACCGGGGATCCTTGTCGAAAACTGCGTTTTGATACGAACCTCCTCAAATACAGTCAATATTCACATTCATTTCCTATGGAAAATAATGTGATGTTTTCAATAAAATCAAAAAGATCAATTTTATAATGGCTGAAATGGTGACCTTGCTTACAAATTCTCTTCAGGTAGTCCAACAATTGCCACTGTAGTTAAACAATAGAAAAAATGTGTGAAAGTTTGTGTAAGTTAAAACTCACTAGTAGTGTTATGGTAAACCAAAACTCACTACTGTGCAATATTCCCTTTTTGTCTGTAAGCGTTGGATGGATGTTATTTATTAGTGTTAATAAAAGTGGTTTATTATAAGAATGTTAGTTACGCAAGTAGCTAGGGTATTGTCCATTCAGATAATTTTATTCGGGAAGCAGCAAAATCTTCCTCAAGTTTCCTGAGTACACTAGTTTCGACATTTTTTTCTCATTTCTAAATGCTTATTCGACCAGAACAGTTGCGAAAGTCATTCTTGTCGCCAATTAACCAAATAATTTTAATTGAGACGTAAATTAGGAGACCCAAATCAAAACACAGTTTTAAACCAGGAATCCTTGTCGAAAACTGCGTTTTGATACGAACCTCCTCAAATACAGTCAATATTCACATTCATATCCTATGGAAAATAATGTGATGTTTTCAATAAAATCAAAAAGATCAATTTTATAATGGCTGAAATGGGGACCTTGCTTACAAATTCTCTTCAGGTAGTCCAACAATTGCCACAATAGAAAAAATGTGTGAAAGTTTGTGTAAGCTAAAACTCACAAGTAGTGTTATGGTAAACCAAAACTCACTAGTGTGCAATATTCCCTTTTTTGTCTGTAAGCGTAGGATGAATGTTATTTTTTTAGCTTCTATATATTTTTGGTTGTTAGAATGATTTGTTTTCAAATAGACTAAATACAAAATACCACAAGAAAATAAGTGGGATGCAACATTATCAAATTGGCGAATATGAGTACGCACTCGAATTTGATGAATATTATATTGCGCAGCAAAATTCGTTACAGTAGGTACATACTAGTCAAGTGCGTTCGCAAATAAAGATCCAATTAATTAAAATGATACATGCGCGCATATTGTTACTGTCAAATTGAACATCAGAAATTAATTAATTAACCGTGCCCAATAAAAGCTTTTCCTGGGCCGAAAAAGTGCGCCGAGTTTAATAGAATTCCGAGACCAGACTGGAAACATTTAAAGTCTACTTTTTTTGTAGGTGCTTCTTCGCGGGGTAGTCGAGACATAGTGCTAAAAGAAGTAGAAGAAAAGTGCATTCCGGTGTAGCTGCGGCGTCGAGTGGCGACCCCGTCTCGCGGTTCTCTCCTCGCAACCCAGCGTCCGCCAGAGTCGTGCGTGCCTCGCAAAAAAAACCAACGTCCTCTAGCGCACGGAACTGTCCGTACAACCCTTGATAACATTGTTCTGTATTCATAAATGTACCGGATCGGTAGCTTTAATAAAGTTCCCTTTGGACGATGAAAGCGAGACGAAAAAAGTCGAGCGCGACTATGTACGGGGCTACGCATCGCTGCAGACAGATGAGTCGGATGAGTGAAACCACTTGTCATATCATTTATTTCGTACTCTCGGCGGGCCGTAATAAAAAGCTGCAGATAAAGTTCTGGAGGGATTAAACTACATCTGGAATATGGTAATGAAGCATAAGAATTCTAGGTGCGTGGCGCAATAAAAAAAAATCCGGCTAAAATAACAGATGTTTGCATGCAGAATTCGGCGATAAAATCGCATTTCCGCGTCCGTTTTGGAGCGCAGGGAAAATCTAGTTAAGATGGCCCCACCAAAAGGTGTAGGTAGTCCAGTCATTTTAGTATTCATATTCTGAAAAATCAGTTATTCTCAAATATCTCGTGAAGTGTTGGTTTTGCGTGAATTTCGGTTATTACAAAATTTGTTTATTATCAAAATCTGCACAAAAAAGGTTCTATACAAAATTTTCATGAAAATGTGCACTGCAATTTGCATGGTTTTACCTAGGAAAACCGACTTTTAAAATTCAACCCTTGTTGTAATCATTTGAAAACAAGAAAATGAAAAAAAATTTAGCTGAGCTAACTTTATGAAAATGTGCACTGCAATTTGCATGGTTTTACCTAGGAAAACCGATTTTTAAAATTCAACCCTTGTTGTAATCATTTGAAAACAAGAAAATGCAAAAAAATTTAGCTGAGCTAACTTTATGAAAATGTGCACTGCAATTTGCATGGTTTTACCTAGGAAAACCGACTTTTAAAATTCAACCCTTGTTGTAATCATTTGAAAACAAGAAAATGGAAAAAAAATTTAGCTGAGCTAACTTTATGAAAATGTGCACTGCAATTTGCATGGTTTTACCTAGGAAAACCGATTTTTAAAATTCAACCCTTGTTGTAATCATTTGAAAACAAGAAAATGCAAAAAAAATTTAGCTGAGCTAACTTTATGAAAATGTGCACTGCAATTTGCATGGTTTTACCTAGGAAAACCGACTTTTAAAATTCAACCCTTGTTGTAATCATTTGAAAACAAGAAAATGAAAAAAAATTTAGCTGAGCTAACTTTATGAAAATGTGCACTGCAATTTGCATGGTTTTACCTAGGAAAACCGACTTTTATGATTATGAATACAATAAGGGTTTGTCTAGGTGAAAGCATACAACTTGCAGTGAGTTTGTTTTACGTGTTTTGTATAAAAAATAGTTAGTCACCTTATTATAGGTGTATTTCGGTTTTGTAACGTTACCGAGCCATTTCAGAACGTACGGTCAAAATCAATATTTTCTTAACCCTCAACTGGTGTCGTGAACATTTTATGCGTAAACTCCGTTGTGAGGTCCTTGGGACCGCATATATAAATCCCAAAAAATACGATAGACGTATGCGAAAACACAAAATGCATATTTCTGGCAGACAGTGCCACATATACACGGTGGGAAAAAGTATGGAAATTTTCTAAAAATAAAACACCACAGTCAAGACACATTAAATAAAAATGTGTTGCTAGGCGTTTGAATGAAAGCAAGAAACCTACGCGGTCCCAGGGACGTCACAACGCCAGTTAAGGGTTAAGATTAAAAAATAAATCCGTTTGGTGGAAAATTCTTCAATTTCATTTAATATCTGGTAAATGGCCCCGATTCATCCGGTGCATACAAACCGAATCGACGCCGCTTGAAAATCGGCCGCCGGATCGATAGCGCCGGAAAATTAGGCGACTTAAGGCCTTTAATCGTCCGTGCGGCGATAAATAATGCGAAAAGCACAAAGGTCGCCGAAAACGAACGGCCGTTTTATCGAGGACAAAGTAAATACGTAAACGATAGCAAAAATGCGTTTGACATGTCAAAACACTGCTCCAATTATTGTGCCAGGCGAACACACAGGCGCCGACCATCGGTGTTATCATACGGTGTTATCAACACTACGTACGGTTTGGATTGTAAACATAAACATACCGGTCCGTGAGTTATCAATTGCGCAGTTGCACCGGGTCGATATCGTTAAAACGCATTACCTTAACTTAGGTAACGCACACGTGTCATTGAGAAGGTAACAAACATAAAAGAATTGTTTATTTACTTTTAAGTGTTTCACATACTTAGTTGACCTGTATAATTAAGGCCGCCTGACACGCACAACTGCGCAGTTTTCTCATCAAGTCCGGACAATTATTCGGAAAAAATTCCCGGATTCATTCATTCATTTATTTATATCCCGAAAACCATTGGTTCCACATAAATTTTGTATAGCACTTTTTTGTGCAGATTTTGGTAAATTTTATAATAACCAAAATTCAAATAAAACCAATACTTCACGAAATACTTGGGAAAAACTAATTTTCACGACCTTCGACCTTCAACAATTTCTTTGGCAAGCACAATTTTTCAACGGACTTTTTACACAGTGTTTCTTATAGCGATACAAGGAAAAATATCTTCACTTGGAATTTTTCAGAAGATGAATACTAAAATGACTGGAGTGGTGGATGCAAGCAAAATTATTATTCCAATATCAAAACATTTCCTGGAATTTCGGCGCCAATTATCGATTACACCTATCGGAACACTTAAATTATATAAAAATATCAATCGTAATATCCTTATCAAACTACCATGACACTTGTTTAATAAAAGATAAATAAATTAACACACATTTGATAAGATCTCGACGGTTTGAATCATTTGATTCCTCGAAATCGGTCCGACTGTTTAAAATCAGTTTCACATCTCGATTTTTGACGGACAGCGTTTTCGTCGGCATTATTTTAAGAACGATACCCGTTCCTAATCGGCGGGGCATACTTATTTGTGATACAGATCGATGTGACCTCACCCAAAAATATCCTGCCGTCGCGGTAATATTTCACTGAATTAAGCATATCGAAATTTTGTTTGGAAACATGCGAAAGCAACCTTGAGACCCAACGAAAGTCGCTGATAAGTGACGCTGACGCGTGCACCTGGAAGTGTTTACAAAAAGTCATACACAATCTGTCGGCTGTGTTTAGACTGACGCGCCATGACCAAGGATAACGACACCCCCGGTGCCGGCCGTGACGACAACGGCGTTCGGAATTATTTAGTTCGAATGCCCCGTTTTCGCGCGATTACATCGGCGCCACTTAGCCATTCAAGATGGTCAAGATTGGTCGAAACGAAAGCGTGCTACGTTCCTTCGTCAAAGGGTTTTTTATTTGTTGTGAATTCGGCCTTAATCGTCATTAATTATATAGGAAATTTGAAATGTCTCCGGCGGAACTTTCTATGAAATTTTCCGAGAAAGTGCGCGCCCCGGAGCCTCGAAAAATCGGCGAAATGTTGCGATTTTGCAAGGTGGTTGATTGAGCTCGTGACACAATAATGTTTCGACATTGGCGTCTTTGCGTTCGAGGAGTGCTTTCACAAAAAAATAATCTTATTGACAATTTTTTGCAATGTTGTATCTATCTGGGGCATCTCGCCTGTCGTGGTATCTACTTGTGCTCATTTAAGTCGATGTTACAATTCTCTATCTCGTGCAATTTTTAATTTCAGCTTGAACAAGGCACAAATCACGTTTTTCCTTGACCTTGCGCCGCAAGCCGCGGACACACTGTCACAACAACTGAGACAACAATTTTCAAAAAATAAATTTAAAAATTGACCTGCTTTTGGATTTTTTTGAAAGCTCAACAGTTTCGGATTTATTAAATTGTTGTGTTACTTTGGCCCCACACTGTATACTAGCATAGAAGAGAAAATAAGAAAACGAACTGATGAATGTATGAATTAGGGCTGAGAACATTATTATTCATTTACTTGACACCAAATCAGCAATGAAAAATGTTGTAATGTTCAATCAAAAATGTGTAGTTTTAAATAATTTCATTTATATTTTAATTTTTATGTACCAATGCAACTACAACAAACACATTTGAAGTGAATTAAGTAAGCCTATTACAAACAGCAGGCACAGTTTGTAAACGTCAAATTACAAGCAGTGCAACGTAATGAAAAAAAGAGGGGGACTGCAACGTAATAAGCATTACGCTGCAGTAAACAGGAAAATTTAAATTGATGACTAGCATTGTGTTGGCGATATTGTAAAAAAAATAATTGACGGAATTATTTTGTTAACAATTAGTTAATAACTAGCAAGTTGTAGAAAACGAACTTTCAAAAAATAAATTTAAAAATTGACCTGCTTTTGGATTTTTTTGAAAGCTCAACAGTTTCAGATTTATTAAATTGCTGTGTTACTTTGGCCCCACACTGTATACTAGCATATGAAGAAGAGGAAATAAAACAACGAACTGATGAATGAATGAATTAGGGATGAGAACATTATTATTCATTTACTTAGGTCCAAATCAGCAACAAAAAATGTTGTAATGTTGTTCAATCAAAAATGTATAGTTTTAAATAATTTCCTTTATATTTTAATTTTTATGTACCAATCAAACTACAACAAACACATTTGAAGTGAATTTAAGTAACTCTATTGCAAACAGCAGGCACAGTTTGTAAATGTCAAATTACAAGCAGTGCAACGTAATGAAAAAAGAGGGGGACTGCAACGTAATAAGCATTACGCTGCAGTAAACAGGAAAATGTAGATTGATGACTAGCATTGTGTTAGCGATATTGTAAAAAAAAAATTGACGGAATTATTTTGTTACCAATTAGTTAATAACTAACAAGTCGTAGAAAAATGAGGTGAAATGCATTTTGTTTACAAATAGTCCGGACGAAACACATAAACAAAAACAGGTGACGTGCGCAGGCAGGAATTTACGGATTCTGATCAAAAAGATTCGGTATTCCTTTTAAAGCAAATTCGGTGCAACGGCCGTAAATCAATGGAAGAGGCGAGTTTTCGCACATAAATTGCGAATGTATCTTAATCCTTTTTCGTTTACATGCATGTAGAAATGAAGCTAACAACATTTCTAAATTCGAGTATAACTTAAGTCTCGGCAAGGAAACAATTTATTCCGAATGATTTAGTTGCGTCTGGAAGAAGCCGACTACAGGAAAAATACAAATGTTCCTCTAAATTTATTCTACAATTAAATGAATATACCGTACAGGCAGGTTTTCCGATGTGGTGAAAATCGAAATTCAATACGAACAGTGTCATCGTTACAGGTTTGTGGAATACTCGCACAGATACACCCACTGAAAAAGTATGTAGACCGTTTTTTGCCACTTCGCGTTTTAATTGAAAATAAATGATCATTTTTTAAATTGGATTACATTTTCGGTAAGTGTTTTCCGTCACAGCGTTGTGTTTTACCGCCGCGACACAACTCGGCTGACTGAACAACGTTTTTCTGGTAAACTGGTGCGCTTATAAAAATAGTCACTTTCCGGTCTAAATTTAAGTGCGCACACCTATGGATTGTCGCAAGGCAAAGGTATAATTATTTTTTCGAGCCTGTGCCAACTAGACCAGTTCCCAATTTAACACAACCTCGTTGTCCAGATTTTACCTTCGCGCGCCCCCTTCGCAACTGGAGTAAATATAATTTAACACAAAATTTTGGCAAGATTTTGCAAATTCTCACATCTAAATAAACTCACAATCAGTCCAGATGTTATTTAGATATGAAAATTCAGTGCGCACTCTTAGGTGTCCCTACCCTAGCTCGAACAGTTTTTAATAATAAAACCTAATTTTTTTTGTAAGCCAATTTCTTTCATGTTTTATTTGCATTATTCATTCATTCAGCATTTATCTTTTTTTTCGCCAAAACCAGTTGAAGATTGGTAATCTGGCTGAGCCTAAACGCTTAAAATTTGACTCTTTCTATCGACAACTGAGAAAACAGTCTGTATATATTTAGACGACAAATGGCCAAAAAAACGTCCCGAGAAATCTGAATGTCTTCGCCTAGATAACTGTTCATTAGATTCAATGAAATGAATAATGTACCGGCTTCGATCTCTAAAAAAGTAGTGGGTGTTAGCATATCTAAAAATGGAACTGTGTAGTTACCGGTTGACTTTCACAATTCCATCGCGGCATACTATCGTGATCGTTTAGCTCTCACCAAACGGTGCAAGTTTGCTCACCCCGTTCGGACTTTATTTATACCATTCCTCAAAAAAAAGTACAATTTGTTACGGCCGGACGAAATGCTAAATCAATCCCACAAAAAATATTCCAGAAGGTGATTTGTATAATTTGATCAAGATATCAATTTTTTGCGGAGCAACTGAAAAAAAATTAATTAATTTTTTATTTGAATATCGCATATTGTATGCCATCGCGTGCGTTAACATTAAAATTCTTTGCGTTCTTCTTTTTACGTTCCGAGTGTATTAGCTTGCAGTGGGATAATGGATTGCAACAACCCAAGAAATTGAAATGAATATTTTATGTCCAATCGAGTTTGTGAATTTTCTGGATTTCTCATCGACAATCGTTGAAGACCCGCAAGCTTTTAAGCTCTCAGTGTGTGCGTGCAGCCACTTCAGGTGAGACATTTCCTGTCTGCCGCAGTATCAACAGAGCCAAATAAAAATCGGCTCATAAAAGCACATTGACTTTTGGCAACTTCTTCTAATTATAACGCAATTACAATTAATGATTTCAGGTTTTTTGTGGGTATGTGCGTCACTACACGCAACCAGACACTTCACGGACGCGAATTTGTGTCCGAAAACCGCTTGTGAGAAGGGTCAGTAAACCGAAATTTAGGTAAACACAATTTTTTTTTAATTGCATTTCTTCGCGCAAACTGATCCCCTTTGACGCACGGCGCCGAATAGTTGACAGTTTTTAACTTCCATGCGGCTGCAGTTCTTTGATGTTGTTTTTATCAAATTAATGGTTCGCGAAATAATTAAACCACCGAGTATGCACTTGACATCCCCGCTCTTTCAAACCGGCGCGGTGTATCAAAAGTAAAGGAGCTTTGATATTGTGATTTTCCGATTTCTTAACAAATTAAGCTTAAATAATATGCACAAATGCAAAAGGGCAATTTTTTAAGCTGTTTAATTTTGATTTTCATCACAATCATTATCATCATCATAATCATCATCATAAGTTCTAGACTTAGAGTCTGCTTCCTAATAACTTACATTCTTGTCGATAATTCGATTGCTTATACATATTTGATTATATTTATATTATTCAGTGTCACAGATTTTTTAAAATATGTATATTTAAAAAATATTAGATTTAAAAAATATTAGATTTACATAAAGAAATAATATTTACTTTTTGTACATTCAAGAAATATTAGATTTATATCAACAAAAAAAAAATTGTTTCTGCATATTCATAAAATATTAGGTTCACATAAAAAAATTCTTTATGTTCAAAGAATATTGCATTTTGTATCAAAAAAAAGAAAAAATTTAAAAATAAAAATCTGAAATAATATTTCTTTAATCTTTTTAAGAAATATTTCTAAAATATTAACTAACATGTCACAAAAATATTTTTTAAATATTAAAGAAAAATATTTAAAAAATATTTCTTTGAAGTTGCAAACAATAAAAATTGCCCCGGAGTTTATAACGATTTATAGAAGAAATAAGAACTTGAGCGCACATTTCACTGCTGAATTAAATATCACAATAATTACTGAAAAATCCGGAAGGAGAAAATAAACTGGGAATAATTTAACTGGAATTCGCAGCGCATAAGGAAAAATGTGCATTACGGAATGCACCACTTCGCGCCGGTTCGTCTCTATCGAACAATAAGATTAAAACGAGATAAGAGAGGTGGAAGAGCAAAAATGAAATATTGACATAAAGGTGCAATATGAATTCCGGGTCGTCTTTTTGGTGGCAAAAGCGTTCGCGGCCTTTGTGTCTGGTTCCTTTGAGTGTGTAAGTAGCGCGCACACCTATATTTCCTTAAACGTTTTCGCGAATAAAGATGGGGCGTAAAAAAAAATTCGCTGGCAATCTAATTAAACCGCTCAATAAAATCGCTTCTAAAAGGAACTGCACAAGTTTTGTCAATTAAAATCTCATCGCCGTTGTCGGCTTATCGACGCGGGTGAAATGTTTAATTTTATAAAAATCGAGCGAAAATGCGATGAAATATCAGCGCGCGCGGCCCACGGTTTGTTTTACTAGAAGCTGAATAATTAATTGGTGGAAGCGATTATATAAAAGCGAGGAAAAAACTGTTTAATGTTAAGGCAGGTCGCGTCACTTAGACATACAAAGAATGATTTATGAAATCGCTTTAATGTCGGCCATGTCGTATATAAACTCCGGAATGTTGTACATTTTTGTTTACTTCTTGCTGCCCTTTCGCTCATTGATAATTTCAATGTATCGTGGCCGCTAAAAACCATAAGAATGTTGATTAATCGCCCTCCCTCACCTCGCGGAGCAACGACCTTTAATTACAGATAAACCCCGGCATCATTAAAATGTCATTTAACAAATTTATTGATTTCAATTTGTTTACCCCAGGAAATAGATTCTACTTACAAAAATGCAGGTAACGTGCGAACAGTACTCACCTGGAAAAAAAAATTAATTAGTACCAGCAACAAAATCAATATTTTGAAATATACATAACCGCCTGGTTTGAAATAGGTATCTATATGGGTCATTTGTCAGCGACGGGGATAGAATGATTTATGATTTTTTTTTAATGTAGCTGTGTTCAAATTGTGACCTCATATCGAGATTGAGGGTGGAAGGAGTTCTAAAAAAAAAAAACTTTTTCGATGATGAATTTTGATCGGGTTTTTACAATTTTACAGCGCCGGATCCTTGAATTTCGCATTAGGGATGCTCTTATCCCGGCTAAATGCCATCGAACCCGGGGGACCTGGTTCATCTTGCAAGGGTTAAAAGAGCCTGTTTATGAAAAACATTAATTACGCCCGAAACTCGTATTTCATTAACGCAGTCACCATTCCTTAAAAGGTTTTACGGCGGGACACCCGGTTTTATTTTTAACAGCGAAACAACCAACTCCCGGGTCGGAAAAAGATGCGCCACTTTCACGCTGTTTTTTTCATTTAAATTTTTTAATCTCTGGAAATGCAGGTTATGCAGGTTTATAGCAATAAACTTCCTTGTCTGTAATCTCGGGAAAACATTTTGTGAATGAAATTTGTAATGAAGAAAAATGGAAACATCACAATACCATAATTTCTAGGAAACAAAGATTTATACGATATTAGTAATACATTGCTACTCCTTTAAAGAGACTGTCTCCTAACGCGACCGTGACCGGCAATTTACGGTTAAAGCGACCACTTGTCACTTTGTGAAAATCCTTTTAATTTTTGTCTTTGTTGATTTATGAGTTGTCTCACTGTGGGATCGGATTTGTAAAACTTAAAATGTCAATTATACACTGTAGAATTTATTAAGAACCTTTCTCCGTCAAGTGTTTGACACATGCCCTATCTTTCGGTAATAAATTTGTTAAGGTTATAAATCAGTTCTTCACCTTCGGTTCCAACTTTTTTATGCGATATTTGTGAAGGCAAAAAATTCGTATCACTTGTATCCCAGTAGTTGAGAAATCGTTGTCACTGTGCTTCCGGAATAGCTTAGAAAATGATGGCTAAACGGGGTTACCATCGCGAGATTTTAAATTTGGAAGCTCGCATAAATGTGATTAAAGACAGCGAAAGAGGTTTATCGCAACGAAAGATAGCTTCTAAATACAAATGTGGCAAAACCCAAATTCAGGAGATTTAAAAAAATACGAAATAGAAATTGCCTCTAATTAAAAAATTTAAAAATTGTAAGCAAATTGTTTTAGAACAATATTTTGGTAGTAAGCCTTAAGCATGTATATGTTTATTTCTTAGTATTGGCTATTTTTTATATCGTGATTTTTTTTATTTGCAGTAATTTTTAAACATTCTAATATTTAATATTATTAATTTGTCTTGTGTACGTCTAAATTGACGCTTTGAATTTTTATAAAAATATAGGAGCCTTCGCGTGTCTTCATTATTAATAATAAAACGTTTTAAAGGTAATACGGTGTTTATTTTATTTTAATTTAAGAATAAGTTCTCCAAGAGACCATTTTTTAAAGAAACCACGAGTGGTCGCTTTACAGGAGCTTTACTGTACAACTGAAAAGAGAAAGCAAGTATAAAGGTTCAAATATTTAGAATCTGTAGTAACTCAAGAATAGCACCAGGAGGAAGATTATTTAGCAGCATGAAACATAATTTCTTAGGAAAAAAGAAATACCGAAAGAAGTAAAAGTAGAGATCCCAACAATGACCTGTCCATTAACAGAAAAACATAAAAAGAAACTACAAGCCATTGAGATGAGACTCTTAAGAAAAATGGAAAATAAAACGAAAATGGATAAAATAAAAAATATAACACACAAGGAAAATTTAATTGTGAAAACAATAGATAATAAAAATAGAAGAAAAAATACCAAATACCAATTCGAAGCAAGAAATGCCAGAAAGGAAATAAGAGGCAAACCGAGGAAGAGATGGAAAAGATGGTGCAAGGTAGAAGGGAATGGAAAAACATATGGAAGGCAACCCACAAGAGAAGAAGAAGTAAAAATAAGTTTAAGAGCCGACTGCAAGTTTATTTTTAAAATTAAACGCCACTTAAATGCACTAAGTGACAGTTGTTAAGGTTAATCATAAACTAGTGCTTAAAGTTAAGGTGCCTCTTAAGTATGAGTGCATGCTTTAACAGTGACCAATGAACTTGAGTGCGTTGGTTGGTGAAACGTTGGAATGAATTTTAATTTTTGCAAGACAGACCGGGCGTGACGATCAAACGACCGAAAGTAATTACCACAACAAAAATTTGCATTTTCAAAGCCGCATAGAAAAATGCATTAACTAGGGTCAGTGAAATACAAACAATAATCCAGTTCTTTATAAATATTCCGATAGCCTCGTTCGAAAAGCCATTTTTAATTAGTTTCGCATTACTGATTACAATATTTTTATGTCCTGTGATAAGCGAACAGAAACAAATAATTGCCCACGCATCGGGCTTATCTTAACACGCGGCGCGGTATTAAATTCGCAAATCCATCAAACGCGACATTCGGCACCTCAAACGGCGCAACAGACAACCGCATGACACGGCGTGCAACGGCATTTACAAACAATAACAACGCGATGTTGTGCGACAACCGCGCGAACACAGAAAGTCAGTCGCTGCAGCTCGAGCTACAATGTGACCAATAAATACCGTTGCGATTGCCTCGAGCGGCTTCGTAACAAAACATTATTATTCATGCATCGCAAAATAGGGGTCTTTTAAACTTCGGCGCACCGGATTTATAAACAAATCCGTGGCGCGCTAAACTAAGTAAACTGTTGACGTTTTGTGTATGAGTGATCGAACTTATGCAACAGTAAGACTTCCTGTGAAGAGAGGAAACGCGCTTCAGAATGACAACAGTGCGACGGTGTTGCATGCACAGCACGTTCACATGTGATCCGATATCCCCGAAGTGCATTGCACATGCATGCAGTGGCGTTTTATTTCGCCACCGGATTTTGATGCGAATTGCGATGTACTGTTGCAACCTAACGTCCTTTCTTATTACAGCCGGTGTTAGATTGCAGACTGCACGTCATCTTGTCTTCGTTTCAAATTTTTTGCGCTGATAAAAAGCGCATAATTGCTTGGAACAATGGCAAACCGACAAAAAAAGATATCTGCATAATAACCATCAAAATAGTCCGGGAAAAAAACGTAATGAAAAGCACTCGTTAAGAAGCACTCGTTGTTTAAGTGTAGTTGGTGGTAGGAACCTTTCCTCGACCAACAAAAGTGAATACTTTGCTTTAAAAAGCTCGACATTTTTTGCTAGTTAAAAAAGTTTAAATTTGAAGCTGGATAAAAATGCTAATTTGCAAATTGAAATGTTCTTACACCGCGGTGGCGTTAACTAATTAGTGCTGCATGTTAATTCGCCATTAAAAAACTGCGATGTTAACATTTACAGATGGTAATCTATCCGCTGCGCAAAAACACACGGCGTCTGAAGCGATTGAATGTGTCAACACCAATTTCGGCACAATAGGTGCACCGAGATAAACCGCACACATTTTTTGCATTCCTGCACCATCCTCGACCCGTTTTATTTACAGTTACTTATCGACTTTCATTTATCGAATTGAATTCGATATTTTGATAATTTGAAATCAACTGGAATTTGAGTGATAAGTTACTTAAATCTCAACAATTATTATTTCATAACAAAAATCATAACTTATGAACGATTCAATTTCTTTAATATCAACAACTCTTTTCTTATCAACATTTTTTTGTAGTCAAATTAAACCCATTGAACTCTTTCAAAGTTTTGTTAAATCGAAAAAAATATGAAAACAAAACTTTGGGCCTATTTAATATCTACAACTTTCCTTACAAACATTTTCTTGTAACTGGAAAAAGTATTCCTTAAAAAACTCATTAAACTAAAAACGGTTCCAAGCTTAAAAATTTTCTTGTGATTCGAAAAATAACACCTCAAAATTGATTGCGTTTTAAAGTTGCGTTAAAGTTCGTTGGGAAGAAGTTTAAAAAATTAATAAATGGAAATAAACCACAATCAGTCGAAATTTTCCGAAGCACACAATCAATACTTTCGTGCAACTCAATAATGAAAACCATCAATACCAAATTAATATTGCACCCGAAAAGGTCAGAAAATTAGTGCGTCATTAAAAAAAAAAAAAATCTAACCCAACGCTGCAGTGCACTTCATTCGAACTTTCAGTACAATCACGCCAATTGCCCCTCAAAAAAAAACTTTGGTTAAAAAGCTTGTTTCGCTTGAACCTAAAAAAAACTTTCCGTTCAAACTTTTTAATATACGCGCAAGGATGAAGAACTTTTTAAGTAACTGCCTTGTTTTCGTGTGTACATCATTTACACCAATGTTTTTCGAGGGAAGGGACAAAAACAACCACTTCAACCAGCCACAAGCAGAGACGATTTAACGAAAAACAATTTAATATTTCCGGCGAGTGCAGAAAAAGTGCAAATAAATCGAAAAACGGTCCATTTTTTAAAATTTATGCAATTACAAGCAAAACAAGAATCTATACTCTACTTATTGTCGACGTAGAGCACTATTATCAAAGATAATCTGTTTATTGCCAATTGTCAGTGGCGTTTTAGATTTATGTTTAGATTTATAAATAAAGCGTCGATTTGAAGAAACGTTTCATAATTTTGAAATTATAATCAAACAAAAATATAGAAAACCCCAATCACACGCCTACGAGTCGTTTCTTTTTCGGAATATGGGCGACTGTCATTGCAGAATCTAATGTCTACAAACTTGGTAACTGTCTGTATTCTCTATAAGCGGCACATTAAAAAAAAATCTCTTAAATTTCACAGTATCGATTTTTATTTCTCTGCAGACGTCCGAAATACACTATAGGTGCAAAGTTACAATTAAAATTAACACAGGGGTAAATTTAGAAACGCAAAAACCTAACGGGTTGATATTTAAGTAGATACCTTCGCCAATTTGTGTGCAATAATTAGATACGGACATTAATAATGCTTAACGCTGCAATAAATTTAAAAAGTAACAAGAAACCTCCACTTGAATGTGCTTTGAACCAGAAATCTAACACAACTAAAAATTCCATGAATATTAGATAAAACACTGATAAAATCTGGTGCGTTTTAACAGTTTCGGTTTTGTGACTGACCCATCTGATACCGTCGAAATTAATGTAATTTAGCGATGATAACAGTAAATCATTTTCTTTCGCCAGGAAATAATTACAAACCTGACACCTGCAATAAAGCAAATTGTAGTCATTATGGCAAACTTGTTAAAATGCGCCCCTGTTTATATAAAGAGATAATGCCAATTTGAGCAGTAATGATACAGGGAGCGACAGAAATCACAAGCCAGATTTTAAAAAAAAAAACAGAAATATTAGCCAATTCGATTTTTAAATCGAGCTAAAGAAATTTGATTGAAAAATCGGGATTATTTCCCGGCCGCACTTCAACCACCACATAAGGCTATTGCGTTATCGATGAATGCAGTTAATGGAGCCCAAAGAATTTAATTTGCCGCTGCAACCGATTTCGTAATTTTCCAATTTGCGGCGTAAACACACCGGCGCCGCAAGGACAAAAGAAAATTTAAACACACTTCAGCGGGGCGAAACGAACACAAAAAAATTACTCGCTAACGTGCAAACGTGAGGCGAACAATTGGATGGAAACAAGATGAAGAATAAAGACGAACAGGACTATTAGACGTCAGGATGAGTGACAGAACGACGAGTTTCCCGCCCACGTTAAACGGCGAGGTGGGAACGAGTAATGGGAAAATAAAGAAAATTTTTGATTACGGTCTCCTTGATTCATTGGAAATTCAAATACACGTTTGAAAGCGGCTCGGCGAAATTAATGATCGCGGAAAAACATATTAGCGGCGGAAGATTTTGAAGATACCGCGCGCACAAAATCGATTTCAGCTTAATAATACCGGGAATTTTTTCCGACACGTACCCGACCGAATTCGTTTCTAATTCGAAGTCGATAGTTTAAAATCGCAATCTGTATAAATATATGTCCCGCGCATTCTCACTCGGGGGAAGAATGAAAGCCATCATAATAACCATGATCATTTGTAACAGAATAGGGTAGGATTAGTTTGATAATTGCGTGTTTCCAGATGCTTTATGAATATTGGCTGCGAGATTTAGCGTCGCATCATCACAATGCGTGTGGTATTGTGTGAGAAACTGTGATTTTGAAGCAGCCAACCATTGTCTATATTATAAGAACCCCATTGTCTAACCCGACTCTTAATCTTACAATATTATTATTACCCAGCGGAAATTTTGGTTCAGATCGGTGCGTGCAGCCAAAAACTGGGTGACGAAGTAAAACCGTTTCTGATTAATAATTCTTATGCCGAACAATACTTTCCACGGTTCCATGAATTGCTCTATTAGTTTTCTCTTACATCAAAACACAAATCTTTGCGAAAGAGTACCTCACGACAAGCTGTATTTCCTAGAAAACACTCTGGAACTTCTGGACAAATTTTAGTTGGATTCGGACTGTCTAAAATCCTCTATCACATTTCTAACATTTTAGTAACTCAAAAATTAATTTGTAAAAAAATGTTCTGATCAACATATCGATTTGTAATTAATAATTATTATAAACAAAAGCCTAACGTAGCTATGAACAAATTTTGGTTTCATTCAAAAAATCCGACTTGCTAAAATCCTTTATAAAAGTTGCTTTGTACTACTCAACATTTCTAACATAGTAGTAACTCAAAAATTAATTTGTAAAAAATGTTCTGTTCAAAATATCGTTCTGTACTTAATAATTATTATAAACAAAAGCCTCAAGCAGCTATGGAGAAATTTTGGTTTGATTAAAAAAATCCGGACTTTCTAAAATCCTTTATCAAAGTTGCTTTGTACTACTTAACATTTCTAACATTGTAGTAACTTAAAAATTAATTTGTAAAAAAATATTCTAATCACGATATTGATTTGTAATTAATAATTATTATAAATAAAAGTCTCAAGAAGTCCTGAAAAAATTTTGGTTTGATTAAAAAAATCCGGACTTTCTAAAATCCTTTATCACAGTTGCTTTGTACTACTGAACATTTCTATTGTAGTAACTCAAAAATTAATTTGTAAAAAAACGTTCTGATCAACATATCGATTTGTAATTAATAATTATTATAAATAAAAGTCTCAGGAAGTCCTGAAAAAAATTTGGTTTGATTAAAAAAATCCGGACTTTCTAAAATCCTTTATCAAAGTTGCTTTGTACTACTCAACATATCTAACATTGTAGTAACTTAAAAATTAATTTGTAAAAAAATATTCTGATCAAGATATTGATTTGTAATTAATAATTATTATAAATAAAAGTCTCAGGAAGTCCTGAAAAATTTTTGGTTTGATTAAAAAAATCTGGACTTTCTAAAATCCCTTATCAAAGTTGCTTTGTCCTACTGTACATTTCTAACAATGTAGTAAGCCAAAAATTAATTTGTAAAACAATGTTCTGATCGAGTTATCGATTTGCAATTAATTATTATTATAAACACAAGCTTCAGGAAGTTCTGGATAAATTTTAATTTGATTAAAAAAATCCGGACTTTCTAAAATCGTTTATTTACATAGATTTTTATAACTGAACGTTTCTTAATTCAATTTTAAATGAACCATTTTATGTAAATTTTTTTTTATAGAAGTAGTTTTTTTTTTAAGTCCCCGAGATTTAACTAAAATTGTTGATTAGTAGGAAATGGTTTGCAAAACAACCCAACAGAAAAAAACCTTTAATCAACCAAGCAATAAATAATTGATTAAATTTAAGTAAATTAAAATTATCAATCCATCCGAAAACTAACCTTCCTCAAATATGGGAATCAAAGTTTCGAAACTAAGCTATTTACGATCAAAACAGCCGAACCGGTTTGGGGTTTGTTTGTTATTAATTTTCCAGACGTATAGGTTCATTAAAAAAGTAGAACGGCGCTTTTGCAATTCGGCCGGTCATGAAGGACGTTTACTCTTGATTTGCGTGGCCAAAAGGGCGATTTTTGTCGCGTCGAGACAGACGTCTACCAATACGTAATTTTTGCAACTTGAGGATGGTTCGTTTAGAAGTTCGCGTTCGCAGGAGGATTTCAGCGTGCGCGGCGCAGATCAATATGAGTGTTACGGACCCCTTGCACCACCAGCCGTCTAGTCCACAGACGCAGCAGACGGAGTGGACTGGGGGAACGAGGACGGGACAGCACCTTGCAGGTGGGGCGGAACCGTTCCGCGAGTCATTACCTCTGCCGAAAGTGTCTGCCGGTCAATCGAGACGTTTTATGACGGATAATGAAATGCTTCATGTAATCATGCGTTTTCAGAAATTTCAGTGGGTCCGCAATTAAACCGACAATTGGGGCCCCAACCAAACAAGCGATTTTTCGCGATTTGCTTTGACGAGTCGCGAAAATATTTCTTTGGGCGGATTGATCGATCAAACCGCCCGCCGGTGGCTATTTAGACTTTAGCGACAGATTTTAATAAATTGTCCAATTTTACGGCGAAAATTATTGATGCGTTACGGGATGGTAGATGGCGTGAAGCAGCGCGAAGCTTGCACAAGTGCCTATTTCACTGTTGAAAATTAAGCATCTGTTGCATAATAAATAAATTCCGTAACCGAGAAAAAATACCATGTCCACGGCTAATTTAAAACGCTGGTCGTAATTTACATGATTTTATTTACTTACATAACAGCATTAGGCAGTTGACGAATTAATTGGCATCAACTGCAAGAATTTTCTTTTAAAATAAATGCTGCCGCATGGCAACATAACCTCTTTTTGCCTTTGTAACAGTGCAAGTAAAAATTTACCGAAAATAACTGCATTCATCAATACGGACGAACTTTTGACCCCGCTGCCATTTAGCTCTATTGTTAAACGTTTGTTTACAAATCGGGTTCAATTTTCAAAACAAACCAAATTAATGTCGATAAATTACCTGAGATGCGAATTCATGTAACTGAAAAATTATGCATCGGTAGCTACTAAAGGCCGTCTCCCCGATAGAAATAAAAACATAAAACGGAGGAATCAAACAAGATTTGATACTTCCAGACCGTGTGATTAGATTGGTCCTTTTAAGGCGCACAGGTCGAAGCTCAAAGAGGAATCTGGATATGGTGCACTTCACAATTTAATGGTTGTTTCACAATACCTTTTCACATGTAATCTGCATTTGCAGTCGTTTTAATCGCGCCCATCCGAGCAAATTACAGGGCCAAAATTCGTTTGATGAGCTTTTTAGGAAGGTCGTGTAAAATGGCATACTAACCGAAATTAATTTTTATTTCAAACACGGTTGAATTCTAAGACACATTTTAAAGTATGAAACTGAATTCGCCACAGCGTTGTACTGTGTCATTTCATCAGTCAAATGTGTGTAAAATGACATACCATTTTTGTAGATCATTCGAAGAATCAAAATATCTGCTTTAATATTAAAGATATCGGAAATCTAAAAACACAATTTTGAAGAATAAGCATTGCGTGAAAGGGGTACAGGAAGAATTTTTACTTAAAAGTTCAAAAAAGTATGTAAAAAATACATCAAATGCGATCAGGTGTTTTATTTTAGAATGAATCAATCTTAAATATTATTAAATTTCTCGGTCTGTACCCCCCTAGACACAGCTTTTTTAAAGCCAAAATTGTAAAAAAAATGTGTAATTGACTTAAAAACGAATTAATGGCACGCGACCCAGTTTCCATTGTTTTAAGAAATATTATGATACAATTGCCTATCTATCAGGCTCAAAATGAATGCAAATAGGCAGAGGGACACATAAATGCATAAATGAATTTTTCAATAAAATGTTTACCTCCTCTTGTAACAAAGGCGCCTTTCTTGTTAATTTTAAATTTATTGTTTCCTCTCTTTTGATAGTATAAAGTATTGTAGACACCACCTGTCCGTCTACTGAATGCAATTTTTGACAAGGTTGTCGCAAATTTAACCGATCGCTCAATTTTACATCTTGAAGACAGTGATTTTGTAGTTGCTATAACTTAAAAGATTTCGAACATTTTTCAATAAAATTAGAATTATAATGGCAGAACTATTTTTTCCTTGAGATGAGAATAGCGATGGAAGATTTACAACAGGCTATTATTTTATTATTTTATTTTATTAGTTTTATGATGAAACCAACCCTGCTAATTTTTTTTATTAATAGACGAAGTTTGTAACAGCTATGAGAGTTTATAAAATTCTCAAGATTCGTGAGGATTCCTCTTAAGAAAAGATGGGAAAGATGGCACACAATATGGAAGGTACGTTTACGTTTACAATTGTGAAGTAGGAATCTTATTATGAGGTTTTATGGATCTTTACTAATTCGACACGTAGAAACTGTCGGATTTTAACTTTCGAAATAGTGAAAAAAATGCATCTGGCGTACACAATATTTGTAATGTAACAGTTTTAGTAACAAAGCTGTAAATATGAATTATTTTACTTCCATTATTATTTATACAGTTTGTATACGGTTTGCCACTGAAATTATGCACGAACAACACACTTATCAAATAATTACAAAGTAGGTTACCGTACATCACATGTTAGCCGTAGTGTTAACGAACATTCAACAAAAATTTTACGGTTTCGTTAATGAATGGGGCGCAATAGTCTCCAGAGTTTTTAGCACCGCCCAAATAGAACCGGTTGAGAATAAGTTTTAATTAATTAACCGCGTGTGTATATCCGTAATTAAACTTACAACAGTCGTAAAAATTACTCACGCGAAATGTGGATTGCTCAAAAAAAAAAAAAAACTTCCACAATTAGACAGAACACAAGCAATAACTCAAATTATCGGCGCGGCTGGTAATTTTATAAGCAATCGGCGCGCTGATATCTGTTCGGGTTGAGCGGATCCGGGTGCGTGAGTGCACGCAGTGTTCGGATTGTTTCTCCGAATGCATTTTAAGTACGCACCTTGTTATGCAAAGTCCAAGGAAATGAATGCAATAAAAAAGCTTGTACATTATTCATAAAACTTTTCCAATTAAAAGTATATAAATTCATATCTGGATTTTTCCATTAAAAAAAACCGATTCCCCGGAAAGGTGTAAAAGAGATTACGTTTAAAAATAGTGGCTACTCAACATCTCCCACAAAGGTATTTCCGTTTCAATGGAGGTACACACACACACATACTTGATGACGCGACGTGTGTTTCTGTTCCATGAATGGCCGTCCGTGTTTGAAAATAATATTTGCAATTCTAAAAATTATTTTCCGCGAACTGGTAAACACGACATGTTTTTATGACCTCCTACACGCGCAATAAAATGGTCAGCATGTGAACTTGCCTATTTCTAATTTCGTTGTAACCTTCCGCTTTTTAACGTTATTTTTGCGGGCGCACATTGATACGAATTAAAAATTACCATACAAACAAAAGCGATAATTCGCGAATTTGCGTATGACTCACACGATTCCGGGAATAAGACCCCTCATATGCTAAACTTCACGTGATTTCCGTATCCTTCGTGTCATTATCCTGATTCGGAGATTTTATCGGCCCGCATGTCTGCGACCTGTATTATTTCGGTTTATTTTTTTTATCCGGTCAATCGAATAGATTAATGCACTTGCAGATCCTCTCGCCCGGATTCGAATTTACAACGAGCTGCACACAAGAATGGAATTAATTTCCTCGACACGCATTATGCAAATTTCCTTATTTCAATTAAAAATAACGACTTAATTTAATTTCCTAATGGGCATATTTACATGATTCAGATAACTATCGTGCGCACGTTGAGGACGGAGCATGGAGCATCTCGTTCGACCCGGAGCGAGATTTTTTCACTGAAAACTGCAAGAAAAATGCGAATGTTTACGGTTGGGTTTGTTTCGGTTTCTCAGATTAGTGAGTGATGTCGGCGCAGACTAGACTTCCAGTAATTCTATTCAATTAGAGGTGAATAAACGGCGATAAAAAACGACCATAACGCGGTCGCCGTTTACAAACTCCCTTTATTTAAGTAACGCGATATCTTACCAGAAATATATTACTTTTCCGCTATTCAAGTTGTTGACTGGCTGAATTCGCTACAGTGCAATAATACCATTAGAACAAGTTATAGTTTGAAATATGTGCTTGAAAAATTTCATTCCGACAATAAACCAAATTTCCGCGTTTTGTGGCGGAAAAATTGTTTTATTCTAAATTGGGCACTAACTTTTAAAGTTCGCCTCACTAATAAGTTGATGCAAGCACAAAAACTACGTTTGAACACAAACTTACGTTGAAATTATTATCTACAAGTATAACTATCATTATACATCGGTTATTATGTCGAAAAATATCAACGCACATCGTTTTTGCATTTAAAAATTACTACAGTAGACAAAAATTTTTTTAGCCTTGAAAGGCACAATAACCTCATTATTGTGCATAATCTCGAAATACTGCAACCCTGAAGTATTTTCATTCATTATTTATTTAAAACATGATCTTAAAAATGTATTAACAATTTCAATTCAAGTGTGTACACAACTGTACCTGAACTGCAAATAAGAAGTAAATTGAATTTCCTATATAATGCACATAAGATTTGCTTCATAAACTTTATTTGTATGTTGCAAGGTTCACAAGCTAAATTTACTGCAAAATAGTCAATGCATACATTTTGATGTTCATATTATTGAATAGTTCGTATAAGCGATGCATTAATGCCACTTTCAATCCCCATTTGTAATAAGGCACAATCGATATTTACAGTTTGTTTATTTCATAAGGTTTTTGTGTTTTTAATAAATAAGAGGACGACAATGCAGGTGGAATTGAAGAGGTAGGGACCTTGTTCAAGTAAATTAGAAGAGATTGCATGGAATGTCTGTGCTTTAATTTTTCCAGAAAAATCAAAAAAGATAGGAAACAGGAAAACAAATTAAAGCGCATACAATGGAATCAGAAAAATTAGAAATACAAGAAATCATAAAGGCATTTTTCAACGGAGGTACAATGTACACTGTCAGCCAATTATAACGGGGTCGTGAACTAGTTAACATAATCAGTAACAAAATAGTTAAATTTTCAATTCTATGATGTAAGATAAATAAATAAACATGAAATATTAAATAAACAAAAACCTGTTACGTCGAGTCCGTTTTATTTTGGCTAGCAGTGTACAATGTATATTCACTACAGTCGGAATTTCTATATAACAAAGTGTCGCTCACAGTGATCTGTAAAACAATTCGGTACACAAGAAAATTCGTTGAAAGACAGTTATTCTACTTAGGCAAGTTTTGACTGTTTTTTTTTTATCTCTGTCACTTTGAGCGTTGTGGCAAGTTTACTTTACCGTCCTAGGACCGAAAAGTACACTTTTTGCAACCTGTTTATGTTATTAAGATTAAAAGTAGCACTTTCTCAAATCTTATTGAAATGCACGAGTTGAAAAATATTTTTCTACACTAGGTAAGGAAAGGTGGACTTTTCCAACTCAAATTAGTATCGAAATGTTGAACCTCTCGCATCTCATTGGTTTATAATGGCAACTGAATTATTGAGGATTCATCAACGAAAAAATAAAATTGATTTTTATTAAGATCGGTCTCTGTGTGATGTTTCCAAATAGACGAATTTAATGCACTTGTAAGCGAGAATGTAAAAATGTATAAAGTGCCAGGTTTACAGCGATTTTTCGCCAAGTTAACGGTTGATATTAGTCCTGTTTACACGAAGCTTAGTTCCAAGGTTCGATTTCGATTTTCGTAGTGTCATAAAATTCCTGCAATTTCCCACGATAGCTGCATAATATTGATGTTTGGAAATAAGGAAACACACATGAAACATAAATTTCGACAAAGTTCGCGAAAAGCGCATCTTTTTGGTTTATTTATGCGTTGCATTTTTTGTTGTTTTCTAAAAGAGCACAGCAACCGTTGTCAGTTTTGTAGCTAAGAAGTTTGTTACGTTAGCGCCCGATAATAGACCGAGGCTACGGAGATGACTTCTGAGCAATGCGGCCGCGACTGTCTATTTCCAGTCTGTCTGTGGCACCAGACAAAGCGCCAGGTATTTATAGTAGTCTGCTTTGTTACTAGGTGTTCTAGCTATTTCCTCTTCGGGTGCCTACTTACTCATGGACGTCGTCCAAGATCCAAGATGAATTTCTTGCGAAGAGTCACAACACACATCTGCTCGAATTATGACTTTATTTCTGCTCGATTGACCGATCGACCTGTCTGCAGAAATCCTAATTATGAAAAATAACCGTCTTTTTGTTTAATTTCAGCTTAAGGTCCGGGAACTGCTAAGTAATGCACAATTCTTCCGCTCAGGGGGCACCAATTTTGCCCCTTAAAATAAAAAATGTTTAGGCAACCAAAGGTTTGAAACTTAAGTATTGAACAGAGAAAAAACAAAAAAAAAGAGTTGCGCGGTTTTCATACGCTAGTAACTTGATAAATATTATTTATATTATGGTCTGCGGCGATAACGTGGTAAACTCAGTCGGAAAAAAAATTAGTCTATAATTTTTTGCTAATTCTTTGCCAATTTTGTGTTTTCATAGATGTACCTGCTATAATTAATCCCGTAACAGGCTGAAAACACATTTTCAATTATGTAAAGAGTAATATTTATCCCAATTTTTATACGCTCATAATTTGATAAATATTATTTATATTATTGTCTGCGACGATAACGGCGGTAAAATCAGTCAATGCGATTGCTGCATTATTTACTGTTTTTTTTTTTGAATTTTTTGTGAATAGATGCTTCAAACAAGTGTGCATTTTAATACAAATTATTCTATCCATGCCGTCAATCAAAAAGGTACAGATTTGACAGGACATCTGTGAGTAAAAGGACGAACTATTTGACTAAAATCTTATGGGAAAACAACTTTTCCCCGAAAATGTAAAATTTAAACATTTATCCAATTTGGTTTACAGAAACTATTTCTTAGGTGCTAAAGGAACATTTTGATGTCATTTGTTGACGATGTTGTGTTCGGAAAGCAATAAAAACGCGATCAAATAATACTGTATTTCGTACCATAACTTTTAGATTTTTTTATCATAAAAAAACAGGTCATATTAAACTACTATATGTTTAGTATAACTACCCCGAAGGAATTTCTACAATATAACTTACTTCTTGAGCTGAACTGAGTTTACTGGCACTCCAAATTTTCAAAAAAATATTGTTGCCAATTTTTTTCTTCTTAAGTTATCAACTTTCTCGCAATAAAAAAAATATTTTCTTTCAAGGCGATATATTCTCTATAAGTGCTGTAAAGTGCATTGCAAAACATTTCGTAACTCTAAAGATTTCAGTAAAAAACCCTCGCTACTACATTTTTGCCAGAATTGCACTTTCGGAGGTTAATTTTTAAAAACTAGGCACTTCTTCATCAAATCAAATATATCATTAGATGCGGTAACATTATGTTTACAACTGTTGCTTCGCAAATTATATATTGATAAGTACTTTCTAAGCGATACTGAGTTTCTTAAAACTCTGCATTTTTTGAGGTTGTGTTCCCAGCCTTAATTTTAACTGAGCCAACAAGTTTCTCAAACGGGCGAATTTCGGGACCCTGCAGCTGCGTTTCTCCACGCCACATGAAAGATTAACGACGTCAAGGTGACAATCACTAAAATTGGCCCACCAGTTGATGTGTGAATAACGTACATTTAAATTTAAAAAGAAACCAACCGACATTAAGTAAACAAATTAATTGATCGGGCCGCGCCGAACCGTTCCAGCTCAGTGCAGTCCTTCAAGCGTTTACATGTAAATAAAAATATTGTTTTTGTATCGACGTGATGGCAGTGAAGGAACGCGGTTGCGGCTGTCGCATCCATTCGTCGCCGCCGCGAGGAAATAAGTGATGATCGTGTTCACGGATAGTTTCACGCGGTATTGTTCGCTAACGTGAGTCTCTTTTACCTATCCACTGTCTTCCAGTGCTCGGCGACGCTTCATTTCGTTCGTTTCTGTGATCCCGGACGATTTCGCAAGGCGACCGATTTCTTTTTTTAATTGTCTCAAACCGAATGACTGGAATACATTATTCAAATTTTTGAACGCGTTTATTGCTTGATTAATACCCACTTTCCTGGTTTTTATTGTGGAAAAGTATAATTGTATCCCCATGAAATTAATCTTTTTTCTCTGTAGAATTCAAGAGGCCTTAACAGGAAACTGAAATTAATTTGGAGCAATTATTTTTTTTACAACTTTCCGTCTCGCGAGTACATACCAGCTCATAAAAATAAGTTGTCGGTCTTAATTTTTTTATTATTATTTATTAACTGTCGTAAAACTATTTTCGCTAGTTCCGCTGCTAATTAGTTGATGAGCTTTTTCTTGGACCAGTTCACTCACACAAAAATGCTTATATTATAATTATTAAGTGTTTTTTGCTTTCATTATAGTAATCAGCTAAGAAAACACCAATTCTTTGCTAATTTAACCGACTTTGTAACTCCAATAATAACAAAGTTACCTATGGTGGACACTTAATATAATACAACCTGTATAATATCGTCCAATACGATTTCAAGTCAGAGTTGCGATGAAGCAATAGGTCACAAACCAATGTCAAGTTGAATTTGCGGCCTAATTAGGATGTTACCTTGTTGGAAAATGTTATGAGCCAGATGACCGATTTGCACCGTCGCAACTCTGACTTGAAATCGGGTTCTTAACAACCACAATTTGATTAATTAATTTAGATTTAACGTTTTTTCTCGGTAGTTTTTGCATAGTTAAATTTGTATCGATCATTACATAAATTTCATAATTGTACCAAGAATAAGCGGGGTCGCAGGAAAGTTGGCGAATAAAAAACTAATTAATTAAAGCTAGACCGTGAACGATGGATTATAAAATGAAATGAAAAGAATCGTTCCAGAAAATCAGAAAATGCCAATTATAATTCCTTGCGCCGTAATGCCGATTGAGTTACCTTTTTCTGCATAGTGGACCGCACCAAATTACCCATTTCCAGCGACGAAATAATTAATAAGAGTTTATAATCCGGTTTTCCTAGAATTTTGAAGCTTTGCAGTCATTGTCACCTTCAATTGTGAAATTTTAATTGGTCGTTTTCTTTATTAACAAGATCTTAAATATTTTAAAAAATCGCAACACTGAAAATGAGTTTAGAAATTTTAAAATTGTTGTCATTGCAATTCCAATAAATGATTGCATGGTTATGATTGTCAAACGGGCAATTTCATAATTAGCCCATGTGGTGAGCTAACACCAAGCTTTAGTTGAAGTTCATCAATTTCGTTGACAATTTTATAGTTTGCATTGTTATTTAGACAAATCTGCAGTTATAAATTAACCGCCGTTGGTAATTAACAAAGTTTCCAACTATTGCACATTTAATTCAATATTTCCATTGTAAAGCTAATCTGCGAAATCGCCTGAAACTATCAACGATTAATTAAATTTTAATTAATCAAAATTATTTGTTTCAATCGTCCGTTTTAATAATATATTACATATCGAGAGTTGTAAGAAACATTACGCACGAGTTGAAAAATGTTCTCATAATTAAACCGAACTGTCACTGCCAGTTAAGCTACCAACACAATGTTGATCAAAGTTCCTAACTGTGCGATTTTACTCTATAACACACGACGTGCGTAAGAAAACGCTTACTTAGTATATTTGTTCCGGAATGATCATAGAAAAAAGTATTTATTTACTAGGGACATATCGAATCGATTTTCAGTTTCGTTTCGTATTGAAAATCCAATTGTGTGTCTTAAATGTATAGGACTGGTGCAAAAAAATTTAAACTTGGACTTTGATCTGGCCATAACCTTGTCAATTTTATTAATGCTGGTCGTTGCCTTTGTTACAATCCTCAGCGCAAGATAAACAACATGACTTTTAACTTCAAATTTTAATGGGAACATTTCAAAAAAAAAGACGCTTTTATGAAAAATCCTCTTGCGGTTATCTCGTTCATCAGAATCGTTTCCAGCGGCCTTTCTATTGTGAAGCTCGGTGCCGCTTAAATTGGAAAGGTGAAAGTGAATATATGAACTGCTCATAAAAGTCATAACAAATAAGTCAAACCACCGCAAGTGGGTTCGGGTCAACACTTGTATGTACGTACTTCCGGTCGGATGCATTCGTATTTCTGAACCTTCGATTTGCACATAATGAGGCATTGTGCTTGTAAGCGCGCGCGAAATATCGTCGTCGGTTTGCAGGTAGTTACAGCACACTTGCGCACCTGCACTTGGTAAATAAAACGTTTTATTTTGGCTGCCGTTAAAAATACCTCACGGGGGCATTCACGTCTCAGCGTAATGCCAAAATGAGGCCAGAGCGTCGATGATTAATTTTGCAATTTATGTTCCTGCTCCCAAGCTGTTTAAAACAACGTGAATTTCAAAGAGCTGCAATATTCCGCACTGCAAAATGGAAACGTAATCATTCCCCGAACTTAACGAAGTGTAAATGCGTAGTAAATGCAATAACGCAGTTACAACAGTCGGCTCTTATCTGGCATTCGGTTAATGCCACCATTACACGGCGTGGAAGCTCGAAAACGGTCGCAGGAAATCGTACGATTAAAAAACAAACATTATTTCAATCATTTGAAGAAATTAAATCGCCGATTGGATGGGGGATGTGTGCACAGAAAACAAGTCTCGGAGCTTGGAAATCCTGAGCACCACAAGGTAGATTACGGTGTTCGAGACGGAGCTAAAATAAGAAACCAGGAAGTGTAACAAAAGCCCCTGATCGATATATCGCCATATTTTATGTTCACCTAGATTTTTGTGTGACACGCTGACGCAACGGTGCATTAAATGCGCGTCCATTACTTTTCATTACCGCATATGTCGAAAAAACCTCAAGTGACGTCACAAAATCATGTCGTAATCGTTGTACACAAGTACTAATTGTTTTTATTATAGGCAATTTATTTGTTTGTGCACTTACTCGAACGGTACAATAATAATTTTTTAATGAGCTTCTAAAGAAGTCAGCATTTTTATGCCCTCCCGGGATTATATCGTGATTTTATTCCCGTTTCGCCGAAGACTGCAGTAGCTTATTTAATCTCAAGGGATTAAATAAATTTAATTCCCTTAATTTAGTTTGAAAATGACTTGGAAAAACATAAAAGAGCGCATATATCATGGGGCGATTTCCTCGCAAGCTCGGGCTCGTTATGTACTATTTTTTCCATTTTCCTAAATCGTAAAATCGGAAAATTATTCATGTTGTTTTATACCATAATAACGAAAGTCTATAAAATCTACAATTCGATGTTATTAGGACATGCAGTAATAAATGTTTGCATTTTACCGAAATAAAATAGCTTTGTTTTAATTTTCAACATGAACGAAATCGGATCGTACACTTTTCGGTTATGGCATTCCAATTAAGTAACACACCATAGATTTAATTAAAGTTTAATCCTCGGTTGCGAAAGCTCAGGTGCACACCAGAAAACGACGCAATGCAATTCGAGTGCCGGTGAGGATCAAGGTTGCATAATTACAGGAGCGTTCGAAATTTATGTTAAACTTGCTCGTCACATAATTAACGAAAATACGGATTTTGTTTTCTTTTGATTACAATTGAAATTTTATTGATGCTCAATGTAAAACCTACAATAAAACTATATTTCCCATCTTCTTGAATAAATTAGCGTTTATTACCTTGGTGTTATTTTATCTTTAAAAATTAAATAGTCCACAAATGAAAAATATTTACCGATTTCCAAGAAATGCACAACTTAATTACCCGCTAAAGAAGTCAGTACACTTGTTTTGAAACTCATTATTAATTGTTTTAACAACAACAGGGATCCTATTTCTCATTGCACGAAGAATAATTCCTTGTTGACAAGTCAGATAAAACCGGATTATTGCATCGCAAATAACGCGATGCATTTTTCCTAGAAACTTACACCATCCCAACTGCAAACAAACAACACAATAATAAAAGCACGTGAGAATCTAGACAAAACATGATCCTAAATTTTTTTGCAGACGAATATTTCCATTAAAGATATGGCTACAATGAACCAAAAATATATGCAAGGTGATTCACCTCTTTTCGCCAACCGCGCGATTAAGTATGCAATTAACAAAACACCTTTAGATGTTAAATATGTAAATCGACGAAAACTCGACAGAAAAGTGCAACGAAAGCGTTAATGACATTAAATTTATATTTCGGGAAAAATTTCATTTTTTTTAAATCGGATTTGTATGTAAAATGCAGAAAATAAACAAAAAAAAAAGGAATGATTAGAAGAAACAATTTGAGTGAAAAACGCAGAAAATTTCAAGTAAAAAACAACAGGATTACGCAAACAATTTTTATAGCGTCGTGTTGACAGTTATATCAAAATCACGACGATAAAATATTGGTCGCTATTTAAAAAAACCGTCGGTGACGTCATTACTTTGACAAATGTTAGGTCAAAAGATATGAAATTATAAAAATTGACTTGTCTTTGGATTTTCTTTAAAACTCGACAGTTAAGCTTTTTCGAATTGTGGCGTTACTTTTGCCGCTCACTGTATAAAAGTATTATGTCAGAAAATCTGCAATGAAATTTACAAATTGATCTGTTCCTAGAATGTCTTCCAACTCCACAATTTATTTATTTATCGATTATTGTTTTGTTGAATTAAACAAGTAGTTTCCATAACGTAAGATGAAAGCAAATTTGTACAAAAGCATAAATGTTAATTTTTAATCAAAAAGGGTAGCCACAATATTTGTAATAAGTAATTAAAATTACAGTTTATTTCATTTATACTAAAAATCAACTCAACTTAGTTAAATATACATTCATTAAAAATTTCTTAGGACATTAAATGTTATAAAAATCATCAGGTTTGATTTTAGGATTTAACCGAAACTTTAACAATTAATATCTCAAAATTAGTCGTGTAGCCTTGTTGTCCCAAGCCCTTCAATTAATAAAACACAGTTGAAAATCTTTTGATACAAGTTATAATAATGGCGAATCATATTTCTGTGCTTTAAATTGTTTTCCCTTAAATTAATTTATTTAAGTAGTGTTAAACAAGAGTCCTTGAAGAACAAAGTGGCCGAAAGTGGTAAAATTGCACAAATTACCTAAATAATTAAATTACCAAGATTTTAACTTAAAAATTTAGCCATTTATTAATTTTTACAATTGAAGTGGCTAAAAATGGTGTCTTTACCCTATTAGTTTGTAAGAAAGGTGCATAAATAATTAATATAAAAAAAAGTTAACTCGTTGATGTCATTTACGGCTAATGCAACATTAATTTAAAATAGATTACACAAATTCGTAAACGAGCGTCGAAAAACAATTATTAAATAAATTATGCAAATATTTCTAATAACGAAAATTTCATCCACATTAGCTCGCATACTTTTCAGGCGATTAATAATGAATAGAAAGATATGAAAATAAAAGGATAAAGTCGAGCACGCATGAATAAACAGTCGGGTTGGAACATCCACGTTATTTATAATTACTTGAAATTAATTAAACTAACGAGTATTTTATACGTACATTATCATAAATAAACGTAAAATTTACAATTTATATCGAGTGCGTTCAAACATTTTTCCGTTACGTACAAGGCCCTCGTGGCCAGTAATTAAACATGGTCCAGTTCCTTCGACTTTGCCACACACAAGAAGTCGAAAAAAAAATGCTAGACGACTGTGTCAACAAATGCAAAAAATTGACCGAGACGCAATAGGTCATGTGTAAATAATTAATCCGATTTTTGTGGGCACAAACGCCGAAGGCGTTAATTTTTTGTACGTCTGCGATGTGTTTGCGTGCTTCAAATAATCATTCCAACTTAAACCGACAGTTAATCATCCAAATAAGTACGTACAAATTTTTAAATGTCCGACCGAAACTTATTTCAGGAATAAAATTCTCAATTTATTATATGCAAATTGGGGAATAAAAGCGGCCCTAATTGCACCGCTCGCAGTCGAGTTGCAGCGACTTGCGTGTCTCTAAATCCATATCAACGTTCCGAATAAGAGCAAACGCCAGAAAGCAAATAAAAGCGGCGATTTTACGATCACGGAACTCAAACACACTAAAAATCGCGATTAGAATTCTCCTCAATTTAAGAGCCGTGCCCAACTGGCCGCATGAATGGCCGAGGAAAGAGCAAAAATCATGCAACTAAGACCATAAACACAAATGTATTGCATGAGCGCGCAATAAATTAAACGGAAGATAAGAACTAAGGACGTAGGTGAAGTGCATTGTGCTTATCGCAGAGCGCACAATTTTGCTGCACTTCCACCGAGAGTTCACGGTCCGACACTTGAATGCCAGTTTCATTTTTTTCCCCGGAATCGGACCGGTTCATTTGCATAAGTGATTTTAATTTAAAAAAGGGAAATTTCGTTCATAGAAAATAATTAATCAACTTTCGATATCGAAAGGGAAACAAGACCGTTCGATTTTTTTTTTCGAGTTAATTACGGGGATTTTACGGGGTGACCTTATTTTATTATTGTAACGACCAGAAGGACGAAGGACGCGTAATTTTAATGTCGCTCATAAATTACCGCTCTAAAAAATGATAAACAAAATCTCACGCATTAAAAAAAAACACCGCACAGGAAATGAAAAAAAAAAGTTGCAACGGTCGTAAAGAAGGTTGAACGGGTGACACACTGAACCAAGGCTTTAAAAAATTTAAAATCGAGATTTTTAGTCGGCGAACCGAAGCGTTGCATAACGTGATTTAAAATCGACGCTATCACTGAAACCAGAAAAAATTACACGACGCATAAATACACGGAAGTAAATACGGATTACTGCAAAAAATCGCGAATGCAGTAACGTGCATGCCGCACACAAATGCGACCACATGACGTGTTTATAATTTCGAATTCGACTTTTTAAATTTCACAAGTCGAATGTGCAACCTGCGCGACTTAAATTTTTATTGAATACAGTAGAGCGTCGATTCATTTTTTTAAAACGTTTTATCATAGTCATTTCATGTTGTTTTGTTTATATTTTGTTACCTAAACGGTCTTATGCAGCCACGGCGGCTGCTTGACTGAGCACGGACGTTGTAGCTGGCCATGTTTTACTGTTGCCACGGGCAAATAAAATAAATAGAAACGTCACCTTTTTTTACAAAGGGAATGACCAGACGTGTTTTACATTTTATTCCGTATTTTATTTGTGTTTACATGTGAGTTATTATTTAATGTTTCAATGAGTTTGTAACAATTTGTTAAGAATATTTAATTTTATTTTGGAGTTTATTACAAATTATTTTTCAATGTACAGTAGAGCGTCGATTATCGGAACTAATTGGGACCGACTGCCGTTCGTATAATCGAAAATTCGGATGACCGAACAGTCATAGTTTATGAGCACTAAAACGCTCAAAATGATAGAATATAAACATATATTGAACAACAAATAATATTTCAATCACATTATAATGTAATGATTCGGATGATTGACGTTCGGATAAATCAAATCGTCATTCGGGTGATTGACGTTTCGGATAATCGACGCTCTACTGTATTCTGTAAATCCGGTCGGAGGAGTTATTGTGTTCAAAGACCCGTCGGCGTACTTTGGAATATCGAACACATGTCAGCTGTTGGACTTATAAATCGCAGTTACTAACCTTATCTCGACGAGCGGAATTTACATAAACGAATTAATTTTTTCTCGATAAATAAGTACAATTGCGGTATCCGCGGAATGTATCAAGTTTACCGTTTTGCACGACTAAAATTAAATTTTATTTAGTATTTAGTTGGAAATGACTGAAAGTTGGGGTACCTTGTAATACGTGTTAACCAAAACACATTTCACTCATTATCACACTTACGAAGAGTTCATAAATAAATATTTGTTGGAATCTCAAACACCGACTAGAAAAGGCTTCAAGTGGACAAGTTTAAAACGCCGGTAAAACCTCTTTCCACATTTTGAAGCATTTTAGTTGTTTTACATTATGCCATTTTTATCAACAATTTATATTTCATCTTTATCAAATAATACAACATAATCATATCGTTTCTGATTTAACATAACCTGACCAAACCATAACCGAATCTAATTCAACCTAACCTGATAATACAACACAATATCTTCAACGAATTGAACAACAATTCTGTCTGAAGATGGCATATTTGTCCACACTGACAATATCTTACTGGAAACTGCAGACACACAACTATCTGGAGCAAATGGTTACTTTAGGAAAAGAAAACCAAAGCCAAGCTAATCTTGGGCGACGTTTGGAAGACCAATTTTATATTTAAAAATAAGAACAGTCAGCTTTATCTCAAAGCAGGCATTTAATTCACGCATCCTACCTGTGCAGAGAATTGGACCATGACAAAAAAGAACTTGAAGACTTCAGGTTACGCAAAGATCGATGGAATAGGAAATGATGGGAATCTCACCAAAGGATCGAAAAACCAATGAATATATTAGAAACAGCCGCGAAACTTAAATGGTCATTTGCTGATCATATTGGTACGGCATCAACAGATCCTACCCTTCAAACCATACAACCACCGTAGACCAAGAGGACGTCTCCAAATGAGATGGAGACTGACGGTGGGTCTGAATTGGATGGGGGGTAGCAAAAAAAACAGACAAATATGGAAAGCAAATCTTGAAGAGGCGCATATCCAAAAATGAATAAAGCTATTGAACCTGACCTGGCCGCAAATCATGTAACAACCTAATCATATCTTTCTAGCTCGATCTAAACTAACCAAAATAACAGAATCTTATCATATCAGCCCAACCTAATAATATAACCTGATATCTTTTCTGGCTCAATCATAATTTAAATAACATAACTATGTACTAAATAATATAACCTAATCTGACTATCATGTAATACGATACAGCTTAACCAAAATAGCGACTTAAAAAATTTTAATTAAAAAAGTGCACCGGTTACTGAAGCAAAAGTTGGAGGATAAATCTGTAGTTACGACCATGGCAATAATTTCCGCGCAAAACCAATAACAAATACAAACAGCTCTTTAATACATAGATCACAGCCACTATCTTGCCGATCAATACCAGCTCCCAATCGTTTTACGATCATAAAATAGTTTCAAACGATTTAACGGCTGTTTATTAGCTCAAATCCAGGCGAAAGATCAAGACAAAAACAAGATAAAATAGTGTGCATTTATTTATCAAGAAAATTCATGTTACAGTTCAAAATTAAAATTGAAAACCGGATTTGAGAGAAATCGTAAAAAACAATGTGAAAGTACAGATGTAATACTGCATGACTCACTCGCTAACAAATGTGAAGTAACGACCGATAAGATTGCTTCGGTTCAAATTTGCAAGAGTACATTTGCTTGCACTCTATTAGTCGTAATAATAAATGATAAAAAAGGGGAAGAAATTTCCATCGGAAAAACAAATACATTTATGTACAAATGTTAAAGTCTTAAGAAATGTATTTGTACCGATAAACGTTACAAGGAATCCTTACAGGAAAATATGTGGTAAGTAAACACATAAAAAGCAGCCCATCCAAGTTGTTAGACATGCAAAAATCCTAAGAATTTAATTCATAAAGTAAATGCAGGAGCAGCAAATTTTATTTACAACTGCAATACAATGCGCTCAATTATTTACGATTTCGCAAATAATCGTTTTTTGCCGGGGGCCAGTTTATGCGGAAAGAACTCGAATATCCCAATCGTGATTTACCAAGAATTCGAAGATAACGTGTTTTTTCCAGATACGTATTGGCTAATAATCGCGTAAAATGTTTCATAAATTTATCAGAGCAAACAAACTGCCGACTTAAACGTTTACACGTGAAATTTATTGTTACGTCCCTACTTCGCGGCAGATGCTATGAGTTGCAAATACAATAAGACACACACTATATCAAACCGAATGCATTGTTACAGAAATAGACAATGCGTAGTATTTGTGCGAAGGCCGCGTTTTTGCAACAATTAATTTAAACCACACAATTCTGACATCAGATTTTCATATGACACACACACAGCCTCGCGATAACGTCATCGCAAAAGGACCCCCAGAACAATGCACCGCACGACACAAGGAAGATGCATGGGGAAAGATAAAACGATTGAAAAGATGTAGCTACAAATGACTCGAAGATGCGAGCCATTTCTGGATACAGTAAAACCAGCTCAAGTGGCACATGGATTTGTCTCGAATCTCAGACGAGTTCAGTAGTATCACATAACTCTAAATAAATGTTTAAATCTCTAGAAATCGGCGTTCCTTGTTTGCAACCTGTTGTGAGTTAAATTTGGTACAATATATTAAAGAACTGAAAAGGAAAAATTTGCATCGAATACAAAGATTCAAATATTTCGGATCTGTAACAACACAAGAAAAAAAGATGGACGAAGAAATCAGAGAAAGAATAAATATCGAACATCTTTCTTAGGAAAAAGAATGCAAAAGAAGTAAAAGTAGAGATACATAATAATAAAACCGAACTGTCACTGTCATTGTCAATTACGGTACCAACAGAATGTTAATAAAAGTCCCTAACTGTGAGATTTTATTTCCTAACACACGGCGTGCGTAAGGATGAGCTTACTTAGTTTATTGTTTGTTTTCCCCAGCCATTTTCGAGTATTTTCCCTGACCTTTTTCTGGTAATTTGTGCTTTTATCTAAACTGGTAAAAAAAAATCTCTCATCTTAAACGATTTTCAGGTACATAAACTAAATTCCCCGATTTTTTGATAAAATCCATGAATTCCCTGACTTTTTCCTTATTTCTAAATTTCCTGACATTTCCAGGTTTTCCAGGTTGATGTGAAACCTGAATATTGATCATTTTCAGTGGTGGTCGTAGAAAAAAATATATAATGCACAGGGATAACTTAAATATATGTGAAATCAATAGGTAGGGGAATACTAAGATGGTTTGGACATGTAAAACGGATGGACAAGACAATATTAACAAAAATGGTGTTCTAAACAAAAAGTACTAGAAAGAAAATAAGAGGAAAAGGTGGCAGGGAGCTAATTAAGCTTTGGGTTGAAGAGGAATGAAATGGGAAAAGATGGAGAAGATGGTAAAAAATAAAAGGGGATGGAGAAAAATATGGAGGGATGTGCGTTTATAGCAAATAAACTTCCTTGGCGAAAACATTTATGTTGTGAGCGAAATATAAATCATTGAGGTATGAAAAACATATTTTTTATGTTAAAAATCGTTGGTAGTTGATAATTGTAAAATTCGCACTTAAAAAAAGATTGATCATCGGCATCGTTTTCTACAATTATGATGTTTGGAAATTCCCTTGGCAGCTCAGTAATTTTCTAACTTGAGGATGTTGTATAACTCGTCTTTGTTTGAGGTCGCTCTAGCCGTTATCCTGTGCAAGTCATTACGTGATTCATTTCCACACGCCGACTAAAAATATTCCCGCAAAGAACAAAGATCGAAATCGAATTTTGACGTTTTCCTATTTAATTTTCGTTCGAGTTTTCTCCGACTGTTTACCAACAGCGCGTAATTACCGACGTTATTTTTTTTGGCGAGCAAAAAAAATTCCACCTCGACGAAATGGAACGAGGAGGGAATCACATAAACAAGCTAATCCGCGGCGAAATAATTATTAAAATTTAAAGCGCTTTCATCTTGATATGTCGCCGTTTAAAAGGAGCGAAAAAGTACAGCACATTCACACGAGGTCGCAGTTATTATTGCCGGTTATTAGTACACTTTTACTGACGTGTACGTGTCATGGAAATGATTCAGCACTTTCCTCGTGCTCCAGAAAAAAGTTTTCGGGCCGTTCGATAGCGACGACGACGACTTATTTCAAGTATTATCAGTTTCCATAATTGCTCCTATAAAACTCATTGCCAGCCGAAAAAAGTTGAACACATGTCCGCTCACGCTATTAGCATCATTACTTTTAAATGAACCCCACGGAATTGAAGGTATTAAAAAACGCTTAAATATTGTGTCATTTGGACCCAAATTGTTGCAATTAAATTAAAAATCTCGCCCTTTCTGTTCTTAATTTGAAATTTTTAATAGTTAGAGGCCAAAAAAAAAGATAAAGTCACTTGATGCCGTCTTCCCGGTCGTATTTCTAAAATTGCACCATTTCAAAAAATAAAAGCTGAAATCTTTTTGTGCCGAGTCCTCAGTAAGATTTAGAGATAATCAGAGTATCGATTGTCGTTAATAAAATGAGCAATTTGCTTATACGGGTCTCATTCGTGGAACGATATTTTTTTAACGATCAGATTTACAGGCTTGTTACGACATCTATTACATTTTAAACCGCCGAGTTCATAAAGCAAACCTAACCGGCCTTTATAAGTCATCGTTCTTTGTTACTTGAAGACTAGAGTAAGATTGATCGCGGTATGTCTCATAGGAGATAAAATTTGGCGCAATAGCAGGGAAGTTGTCGCGGTGCGATTTGAAAATGTTTCTGCTTATTTTTGTTGTTCGAAAGGCGCACGTGCGGCTGATGCAATGAGTGGTAGATCGCATCGCAATTAACGTTCTTATCAATCAAGTTGATTTATTTTATAACAGATTAGTTACTGCTTATCTTTGATGTAAAGAATCCTAATTGAACGGTTTTTTTTGAACGGCGCCGAATTATAAATAGCGCGAAGCAGCGCAGAAAGACAACTCTATATCGGAGTTTGTGTTTTGTAAATAGCCGTGTAACGCGTGTCTACTTATTGGGAATTAATTTTTTATTTCGCTGTAAAATTTTCCTAACAAACAGACGAGACGGTTATTTATGCAACGAATTCCTTTGATCTCCTTTTATCGAAATTTAATTTAAATTGTCCTACATAAACATTATTAGCTCTGTTTACATACTTGTGTTAATCGTGTAAATACCAATGCTCGGACACGTGTAACCTAAGTACTTGCAATTACCTCGCGACTATAACACAACAAACACTTAATTAGTCACATTCCATTTCAATTTTCACCGATAAAACTCTAAATCGGAATCGAATAAATTTTCTCATCCGGCTAGAAGGACCACGCATTCGTTTTTGATGCAATTTTTTGATCTGGAACAATAACCCCATAATAATCGGTTCTTGTTATGTGAGCCTTACACGGTAAGTCGGAATGACATTCAGGCCGAAGATTGACATTCTGATTGATCGTCTAAGACCAATACTAATTTTCAGATATTTTGAAATCCGAGTTAGGAAGAGACTAGCAGTCTGAATGATGGTGAAGTGGCAACTATCAGTCTTGTGTTCAGTATTGTTAAAGCAGTCGTGTAGGAGGAATGTATTGGTACAGGTCTTGACGACGCACTTCAAAAAAAGCACTTAATTCAGATTGTCAGTTTGACTGATAAGTATAGGGCCATCGAGATTGAAGAAAAAAGTCAGAGTATTATTCCTAATTGACCGTGTAAGGCCCGCTTTAGAAAATCGAATTCATCCGGTTCGAAGGACCATTCACTCATATTTTCATTTGACAACGAACGCGATGAAGTGAAATGATTGGCAAATTCCGCGTCAATACATTTTATTCTGTCGTGGGCCACCTAACAATGTGTTTTCGCGCTGTGGATGACGAATCTTGGCCGGAAAATTGACATGTGAATTTGAATTCGGTGGCTAATCCGCAGATAACGAAGTTTAGCGACATCGATTGCCGCAGGAATTAGATTATTAGCGGTCAATTATAAATTCGATAGATAAATAAACATCCATTTGCGCTGTCGTTGTACTTCTGAATGGATCTCGTTAAACATCCTGTTCGCGTCGTGTTTAACTTCCGGTTCTTCGTTATTAAAAAGAATGCGCTCTAAAAGTGAAACATTCGTCCTGATTAAGGTTAGACACATGACGTAAATGCAGCGAAATTGTTACTTAATAAATGTCTTCCAACATCTCGCACAATTAGCCTAAGCTCCTGCTGTTAAGCTCGCTATAGTAGACATGCTTAAAGATGGAATTTGCAGTTGCTGATGAGTGGTAATGTGCGATAACATTTTACCTAAATTAACTTATGCTTTGTGCTACGTTTTGCTGTTGTATTAATGTAGCCCACTCACTACAGCATGGAAATGATTAAGAACGTGACTGCATGAATTTCCCTGCCGGTTGTTTCAGCAAGTAGCGCAGTTTTTGCACTTAATTTTAAGTGGTTTGCCAGGGAATCGATTTAAAACAAAAAATTTCAGTCGCACAATAATTCGTTTTAGGATCGATGTACTTTTCCGGCAATCGCGTTACTCATAGTCGTCGCTTAATTGGGCAAGTACAAATAAAGGCACATGTGAATTGTTCGCACGTGATGTTATCATCGACGTAAAATTAACGCGTACCCGGTGTGCGATTAGGACAATCACCGCGTAAAATGCAAACAGCATAAAAGTACAATAACCTCGGAAAATCTTGAGCGGAGAACGACAACCGCATGTAAACAATCTCAGCGGACGCACAACTCTCTTTAAGGAGCGATGTGCACTTTGGTATCTCGTGCACACACATTTATCGCGAATGTGACAAAGTACAAGTTGTGCATGCATTCCGGGAATAATCGAGGTGATGTTGTCGACTCATTTTTCTCGAGCGATTATTAATTTTATGAAAACGCGATTTTGACCTTTATTTTTCGAATTAGGGTAGGCACCCCCAAGAGTACGCACTTAATTATCGTGTTTAAATGAAACAAGCCCATTTTATCGGCCAAACTTGTTACTGTAGTCTATTATTTGGATACAAATAAAAATTATTTAAAAATATGACAAAGAGTACGCCTACATTTCTTTTTGGGAGGTACATATAAAAATATGCAAAACAAAAAACTAAAAATAACATTTCAAAATTGAAGGAAGATTTTTTTTTTAAAAATATTATTCAGATTGGTACTCTTGACTATTAGAGACAAAATTAAATAATACCCTAATAGACAACCTTTGGCAGGTTTAAAAAAAACGAGGGAATTGTCAAAAGTTATAAATTTCTATTATTTTCGACTATTCTTCAAAAAAACTTTGCGCACCCCAACTTTTACCTATCTAGTTGGCATTATTGGAACTACCAAATATTGGGGTTGCGTGCTCTTAGCTGTTCGTTGTCCTACAGTTTCGAATGTATTAAAGAAAAAAATATTAGGAAGCTCCTAAACAATTTTTTTTTGTCTGTCCAATAAAATTGTTTCGGAGGCACTGCAGTCAATTTGACTCAAATGACAATTTACATGAAATCAAAACAATTGGTTATTGCTTAGTGAATTTTGGTAGAAACATATTTTCATGTTCTCTATAACTTGAGATAATTTTATAAACTCTTATAGCTGTCGCAAACTTCATCTATCAATAAAAGAATAGCATAAAATAATAATAAAATAAAATAAAATAATAAAATAATAGCCTGTTGTAAATCTTCCATCGCTATTCTCATCTCAAGGAAAAAATACTTCTTCCATTATAATTCTCATATTTAATGAAATTTTTCCGATGTCTTTTAAGTTATACAATAAAAATGTATTATTTACATTTCGGTACAAAAATCGAGATTTAACTGTTGTTATATGTTATAATTGAAGATGCAAGATATTGATATTGCAGTGCAAAAATAATTGTTCCATTTTTCCTATTATCAAATAGAAATTTCCAACTTTAGTAAAAAAATTGAATGCAGATTCACATGATAACGCACTTTTATGATATTTGTTTTTTACTTGAGGCAGGCAAATGTATTGAGTTTCCCATAAGAAATTTGTGTGAGTATCCCTCTTAACAGTTGTTTATGTATAAAATTATTATCCTTTGAGCAGTCTGTAACCATCATGCAATCAGTTATGGGCGCCATTTAATCATTTTAATTAATTAAAATTAAAAATTGACAAATTTTCAATTATTGTATTTGTTGAAATGATTTTTTAAAGTTTTTGCAATTTTTCCTTCTTTTACTTTCAGAGAACCATCAATTGAAACTCCCGATTTTTAAATTAATTATTATCCTTTGAGCAGCCTGTTACCATCATGCAACCAGTTATGGGCGCCATTTAATCATTTCAATTAATAAAAATTAAAAATTGACAAATCTTCAATTATTGTATTTGTTGAAATGATTTTTTAATGTTTTTGCAATTTTTCCTTCTTTTACTTTCAGAGAGCCATAAATTGAAACTTCCGATTTTTAAATGTTATCATGGATTGAAAATGTAGATAAAATATTTTTAAGATAAAATTCGATATTGCCATGAAGCAATATTGTCCAAAATGTTGGTTTGAAAAATCGGAAGACAAAAAATAATGAAATTAAATTATTGGGATTTAGCTTTTATTTTAAATTCTGAATAATTTGTGAATTTAATATTTGTTTGTTTTTTGGTGTGCGGTATGGGTGTTTTTGTGGCGACCGCGCGCGATAATGTGTTTATAAAAACCGGCGACTTACATTTAGCTTTGGACTTGTCCATGAGCATTAGGTGGTCGTGCTTGTGCCACGCCATGTGCTCCTGAGACATCATAGGCAGGCCCCGCAATGCCCCGGGGCTCCAGGTCCGTCACTGGTCACACATCATGCACGAATAGCCGCTTTCCATGCTGTTGTCACTGGGTAAACAATCCGGCGTGCTCGGGGCAGTAACCTCCGTGCGCTCAAGGCCAGCGCTGGATGCTGATGCCTCGACAGACACTGCCACTTCCGCCCCGCGTTAGAACGAGACAGAACGATAACAAACAGTCACGGTGCGTTCAATTAGCGTCCACTTCCGTTTATGTGCGAGGCACCGACTCAAAACAATGTCGCATCCTTCCTTGGAAGGAAACAGTCACTCATTATTTTCATTAGAATCGTAAAATGCCATGCAAGCGCATTCCGCGCGCGCGATTAATAGAGACGGAATCAAGTCGCGCGCCCCTCGTCTGAGAGAAATGGACTCTACCATAGAGCCACCACACGGCACTGCCACAGCGCTCGGGTCAAAAGCACACAAGCAAAATAATAACAAATGTGCGTGATTTCCACGTCGGTTTTATTAGACGCCACCGAAGCACCGCTCAGATCTCACCAGGCGATGCTGTGTCGTACATAAACATGGCGTCGCAGCCAGTTAATACACAAATCCGTCATACAGGGCAGTTTCACCTCTGCGTTTTCGGTTACAGCACTGTTAGATCCACGTGTGCGTTATATCCAAGCGAAACAACCGGAACAACTAACTAAAATGGCCGCAATGTCGTTCAAGTCCTTTTCGCGCACTTTTTTCGATATTGTTTGAGCAAACACACGTTTATGTCGGAACGAACGCAAGCGACTGTCGCACACCCTGACAAACTCACAACATGGAAACTGTTACTGGGCGCAGGCGACTGGTCCGTCAAGGCGTATAGCGGCTCGGCTGCGCGATTTCAGGGACAGCCGCGAGGGGCGTCAGCAGTCGGGCGCCCGAACCCATGACCGCCGCGGCGGCTGAGGGGCGCTTTCCGAGCCATCCGCCGAACGACTGCACAACCAGACGATGGAAATATCAGCGACCGGCTAGCTTTTGCATCGCTGGGACGAAGACGCAGGCGATTTTAGCAAACCCCGAAAAAATTTCATTTTCTTCAAATCGGGCGAATTTCGGGACGTGACGTCATCGAGTTTTCCGAAGATTCGTAGGTAAATATCCGTCACTGCGCATTTTGAATGCCGCCTACACACGGGAGTCCTCGTGACGTAGCCGACCCGACGCCGACGTACGTCACGTCACACAGGTGACGCTACAAAAACACCGGAGAAAAAGGGCGAAAATTGCTAGAATTTTTTTCTCTGAATTCTTCAAATATACTTCGTTATTCTTTTAAACGAGGCATATATTTTTGGCGACGAAAACAACTTGCTGAAGAATTTTTAACTTCGCGCGTTTACCTGTTTTTGGACACTTAACCCTCAACGGTTCAGGTGCCAAAAATGTATTGTTTCAGCTTGTTTTGTTCAGAACCGTCTGCAGACTTCCCATAAATCTTTTAATCTTTCATTCTTGAATAGCAGTGGAACAAAGTTCATCAACTGTTCAACCTTTTCCTTTGAATTTTCCACATACAGCAGAGCCCGGTTATAACGAACCTCAAGGGTTCGTTATATCCAAAGTTCCATATAAGCGTTATTAAGAGAATAAATGCAAGAGTTTTTTAGGAGACCTTTATTGTCTAATATACATATTCATATACAGTAAGGACGCGTGGGTTAAAACAAATTCATTTAAAATTCATGGGTTTGGTTTTTGGAAAAACGCTCGAACACGTCGATTTTTGTTTTTAAAACTGCATCTTTTTTATATTTATAATTTTACGATCGTCTTTTGTTTTCGCACTATGATGTCATCAATATTTTTTTTAAATTGCACCCCATATTTTTGTTCACAAATTTGGATGCAGCACATTTTTCTGAGTACAGAAAAAATTTACACTTAAATGTCGGGACTTGGAATACAGTTCGTTATAACCGGCGGTTCGCTATAACCAAAGTCGTTATAATCTGATTCTACTGTATTTAAGACAGTTCAGAAAATTCGTCAAAACGTGGAAAATAAAGCAAAATTTTAAAACGTGCAAAATGTGGTTTATTTATTAAAAAATTATTTACCTTCTCCTTTGTTGTTTATTTACATTGACTACAATATTTGCGCCCAAATCAACACTAATTGTTATTTACATGAATTCTTTGCGACCGTTAAGAAACGAGCTTTCCCAAACCATAAATTTCCATACCCAGTGGCAAGAAAATCAAATACATTAATTTAAGTAAACGGAAACTTTAGACTAAATACGAATAGGACATTCATCCAGAATATAAAAACAAGGTTTCATTTGAACGCCTGAATCTCTTTGAAGTGACCGGAATGTTTACAAGATCCCAGAAAAAGTACAATAAATATTTCAGTCGTCGATACTAAACTAAAACATTTATTATGTAATTATTGAATCGGTCAAACAGTTTTTCTTGCATGAAATCAATTTTTTCAGGATATTTTATCAAAAGCCGCTTCTTTGATTCGACGATTGATGAACTACAATATTTATTATTCTGTTTAAACAAACGTTATTAATCATATTTTTCTGAACTTCTCTTATTAAAGAAAATAATTAAATTAAGTAATATTAAAGGTATTAATAAATGCCAATAATTCTTTATTAATTGTCCATTCCATGAAAACTTTATATTACATACAATGTCCATTTTCACAAAGTGTGCTCAGGTAAAAAATTTTGTTTTCAAATGATTACAACAAGGGTTGAATCTGAAGAGTCGGTTTTCCTAGGTAAAACCATGCAAATTGCAGTGCACATTTTCATAAAGTGTAAATTGTAATTCAGACCATCAATACTTCATACAATTGGATTACAATAATTATTGCTTGCTGAATTACAATTGATGTTTTCTGAATTACAATTGATGTTTTCTGAAGTACAATTGATGGTTTCTGATATACAATTGATAATACAATTGGTGTTTTCTGAATTACAATTGATGCTTCCTGAAATACAATTGATGTTTTCTGATATATGATTGATATATTCTAAAATGTAATGGGGATTTTCTGAATTACAATTGATGGTTCTTGAAATACAATTATTGATGTCTTCTGAATTGCAATTGATATTTTCTAAAATATAATTGGTGTTATTTAAATTACAATTGATGTTTTGTGAAATACGTTTAGTGTTTTCTGAATTACAATTGATGCTTCCTGATATACAATTGATATTTTCTGATATACAAGTGATGTTTTCTGACATACGATTGATATGTTCTAAAATGTAATGGGTGTCTTCTGAATTACAATTAATGTTTTCTAAAATATAATTGGTGGTTTTTGAATTACAATTGATATTTTCTGAGAAACAATTGATCTGAATTACAATTGATGCTCCCTGAAATATAATTGATGTTTTCTGACATACAATTGATGTTTTCTGATATACGATTGATATATTCTAAAATATAATGGGCGTTTTCTGAATTACAATTGATGTTTCTTGAAATAGATGTCTTCTGAATTACAATTGATGTTTTCTAAAATATAATTGGTCTTATTTAAATTACAATTAATGTTTTCTGAAATATAATTGGTGTTATTTAAATTACAGTTGATGTTTTCTGAATTACAATTGATGTCTCCTGAAATACAATTGATGTTTTCTGAAATATAATTGTTTTTTGATTAGTAATATGAATTGCGATTAACGCTTTTCTCATTAGCATTTTCTCAGTTGCATTAACTGATTAATTTCAGTTAATCTGAGTTAAAGTTGACGCTTTTCGGTATGCAATTACTAATTTACTTTCTGATACCTTCTGAAACACAATTAGAAACGGTATAGGAAGGAAATTAAAGATATAAGATTATTAGACAGTTCAAGTTGATCAAGTCTATAATTGTTTACTCTCTTCAACTTTTGTTATTCGTTTTTCCCATTAAAGCATGTCACAAGCAACAATTTAGTATAGTGTAACTGGTAATTCATCAAAGCAATTACACAGATAGCACAAGAAGTATGTAGCACTTATCGATAAAAGCAAAGCGAAAAAAAATTGCCACTGAACAAACACGAGCTTGTTAGGATCGAAAATGAATTTCTACCGAAAAACGATAGTGTCCAACATCCGCCAAGAATAAAAACGCGAACAGGAATAAAGTTTTTTTTAATCTCTGCAGACATTGGATCTGGTTTCTACCTGAAACAGGTTAATTCGGCCATTCATTCATAATTAAACGAGAAGTTTTTAAGCACGGAATAAAAATAATTATACCCAATTTCGAAAAGACGGCGTTATGCAAATGCACGATGGCGTTCAACACTCCAAAACGTCCAGTGTGATTTAGAAGGGTAAGCAAGTTCACGGAATTCGTCAAGCGGTATGCGAAGTTAACTCCGTCCGCCGTAAGTGTAAAATGACGCTTGTGGTAACAGTAGCCTTTATCAATTTACCAAGAAACTGGAACATTAGACGTGGGTGGATACTTAATGAAACCATTGCAGTTTTCTTTTAACCCTAGACTGGTCGCATCAAATTGAGGAACGCATCTGGTCGCGTGGTTGACTTTGTCAACCACAACTTTTTATTTGAATTTCTGGCTTTTAATCAAACAACAAACTGTTCATTCAATTTTTTTTGTTATATTTAGAGTAGTAAAAAAATTTTGGACAAGTTTTGCATCAGAAATATTAAACGCTATCAAGGCATTTATATAGAGTGTCTCCAAAAAACAAGACGAGTCCGTAGCTCCCTTATTTATCGGAAAATTTCAGTTATCTATATACCAACCTAACCTAACTGGGTTTATCTTTTCGTGTTTGTCTTTCGGGGATATTTTAGAATTTTTACACTGTTGAGGTTATGTTGTGATTATTTACCTGTTCTAAATAAACAATTACACTGTTAGAAAAGAAAAAAAAAGAGAAAAAGCCAAACCAAGGAAAACACTTTTTTTTCTTTCTTGCTTAGAGCGTCATATAAACATAAAAACTTATGTATTTTTTTGCGAGGAACACGATGGTGTAATTAAAAATCAATTTGCTCTAAGATTGACAGAGATAGAAACTAAGTCAACAATGAAAAACTAAAAGTCGACGAAATGGCTGTAGCTCCGTTAATACTGGAGCGAATCGAATGACAAAGTCAACCAACGCGACCGGTTGAGGGTTAATAACGATCTGGTTCACCCTCCCGCTCGAGTTAGATGAATCGATTCACTTCGAGTTACACAGACAGGTAGGTGTAAAATGGATGGTGGCGGAAAGAGACAATTTTTATTGCGGAATAATTGCAAGTGACAAGCGTACGGGTTTAAGTGCAATAAATTTCACGTCTGCTTAAAACGGCGAACCCGCATTATTGAGGGTCGACTGATCAACTTAAACCTGAATTTTCTCGGAAGTTAACCATGGAAATATTAAGCAAGAAAGAACACGGCTGACCTTTAATTTGAGAAGAATTTCAACGAACGCCGTAAATCTTAAAAATAAAGCAAGGAAAATTCTTGGGTTGACATTTATCAGCATAAATCAATGCTTATTTCTCGAGCGGTTAGGTTACGGTATTGTGCTTAATTATGGAGTCTGGGTGCATTCATCCTCGTCAGAAACAATATTATTAGGTGCCGGAAATGTAATAGCCACTGATCCTAATCGGTGATTGATGGCAACCTATTAAGGGATTATCTTCTCGGTCAGAACGACATCATACATATCCTGAAATATTAATTTTCTTTTGTTCTTGTTCGATAAGAGGATTTATTCATTAAGTACAGTCGAACTCGATTATAAGGAACTTTACTTTTCAATATCTATTGCAGTTATTAAAATCGCTAAGAAAAAATAAAATTCAATGTTGCAGTTTTATTCATTAAGGCTGCTCCACCCTAAAGATTGTTTACAAATGCAATTTGCTTTTATTGCTTTAGGCAACACATCAGATTTTTTTATAATCCAGATATCACCATAATTACGGTAAAGTGCAGAGGATAATAGGTCTATGTGTAACAATGAAAACGGCTTTCAAGGGGTTGCATTCCAATATACCTGTTCAACAGATGCGAAAATTTTTTTATCTTCAATAAATTTAGAACGATATAATTTAAAGTAAAATAATAATATGCAAGAAGAATTAGTTAAATTTAACAATTTTATTTACTTATTGTTAGTAAAGAAGTTTTACTGCTTGTTACTCTGCAATGTCTTAATTTGCGCCAAAACGGGTTAGTATGTTGATCCCGGGTATTTTCTTCAACGTAATTTATATTTATATCGTAAATCGTTTTTAAAAATTGATTTTTAGCCGTTTCAAATTCTATTAATGACATATCTCGAATATCATCTATCTCCTATCACCATACTCAGAATCTTTATTTTGAAATGTATGTGTTCTTTTAATAATTTTGTGGTTACTGTATTTTTTGTCAATTTGTTACAATATGCGAACAAACAGATAATGGAATGCAGCTGACTGTAATTAAAATTTTAGGCCAAATAACCTGTCTGAAGAAAGGTTGTATTGTCGAACGTCATAAAATTTTATTACTTATTCTAGAAAATTCTGTTCAGAACTCGGAACAGATGTTGAATTTCGTATTCGATAGGACTAATATTTATTAATAAATTAAAACACAATGAGTAAAAGATTAACCCCTTAAGACACAGTTTTTGTTTACAAAAAATTGCAATTTTAGCTTATTATAAGTTATTACCACTACAGCTTATTTTTTTTAATTAATGTGGGATAAAAAAGTCAAACAATTTTTTTGGAAAGAAATTGTAATTTAAGCTTATTCTCATTCATTTATTTGAAGGGGTCTTCACGAGCGATTTTTAAAATTAATATGACCTTAGAGTTGAATTTATATCCTATTAAGTTAATGTAGATAATAAAGATTAAAATTGTCCAAGACTAAAAAATAATTTATAGTAAAAAAACTTTTTCAATAAAACAACCTTTTATTAAAATGTGTCTTTATTTTTAGTCATTTAGGTCAATATCAAAATTAGTTTTAAATTTTTACTACGTCTTAATAAAAGCTTGTTTTAAAAAAAAAGTCTTTGCTATAAATTATTTCCAAAAAAAAACTGTTTGAAAACGAAACCTGTCCTTAAAAGTATTTCGGATATTATTGCTGTTAAAGTATCCCTGCTGGGAAACCACAATTACCTGCTGCGACGTTGTAAATCTTTTTGACGTAGCTCGGAAATCGGCAAAAATTAGCTACTTTAATTTTGGTTCTTGATCTAAAGAACATTGAATAAATCAAAAACTATTGCGTTGTTTAAAACAGCTAGGGTTCAGCTCAAAATAAAAAGTCTAATCTACGAGTCCAAAACATTTTAATAAAAAATTTTGATAACTGAAGGCATAAACAGGAATTTCGGAATTTGATGTTTTAACTTGGTTAATTATAATTATTTAATGATGGCTTGGGGTCAGCTCAAAGTAGATTGGTATTCTCTGTAAGATGAAGTATCAACCTCCTTTTCAAAATTAAAAATAAAGGTATAAAAAGGAATTGCGTTTTACATCTATTGAAAATCTTATTAATCAAGAATTATTTCTGTAACTTGAAATTTATGCATTAAAGTTAAATAAAATTAATTTCATTGTTATATTGAGTAACGGTTGTAAAGAGATTTCGTTACGACCAAATTTGACTGTAGTTGGAGTAGTTACTTGATTTTTAGTATGTATAATTTTTTATGAAAACAGTTGTGAAGTAATTGATTCCCTTGTAATGTTGGTGAATTCATATCAAATATGTGTAGCAATCGCACAGCAGATACGTCCCTCGATGCATGTGTTCATGATTACGTACCAGTCGACAACGGAACGACGCCATCAATCTCCCTAGTCTTTATCCTATCATCAAATTTAGTTTACTGCAACTTGCTTTATATAAAGCTGTATTAGTTGCCGTCCTTTCTATTGGTCAGACCTTTGTGATAATTTCGTTACAGGAATTTAGTTGCATTCCAATCAAGGAAACGAATTTCTTTTCAGTGAATAAATTTATAAATAACAGTTTTTAAACTGAAAATTAGTTTTAATTAATAAAACTTGTTTCGCAAGGAAAAATTAGTTTGGTGAATTTCTCTTTTCTTTTAATTCTCTTTCAGATAAGCGAAACAAAACAAAGGTTTTTAAGTTTCTTAGAATCTACTGTAAAAATCCCAGTTCAGAAATAATTTCATAATTAATTTTTCAGGAGACTTTGTTGGATGTGTGCTGACTGCTCCAAATAGAAGTTAGATTTTTTTATTCTCATTTAAAATAATATTTATATAAAAAGATCAGTTCAGAAGTCCTTTCACAGCAATTTACTGCTCGGGAATTAAAAAATACTATAATTTAAAATTTTATTAGGTTTGTTCTTTCATCGGTGTGAAACGGTTACCAACTGTCAATGACAAACGGTTGGCAACCGCTCGGAACCGTTTTACGAACAAACCTAACACCCAAAACCAAAGAACTTTTTTTTTTTAATTGCAAGAAGGTATGAACGTGTGAAATCAATTTCACACATCAATCTAAAGGTATAATACCTCAAGAGATGTGGTCGATATCCCCAGAGGTTTCATATATCCACATTTACAAAGATTACGTAATTTAACGAAGGATTGTATTGCACGCATGGGAAGAAACACAGAATTAAAATTTATTATGCACTTCCGAGTTAACTGTGAAGTAACGAATTTAACATTGAAAAATAACAATGCAAAATATTGCATTTTTCGAGCGATTAAATACCTCGAATCTTGGACAAACAAGAAACGAAATTCATTTCGAATCCGCCTGAGAAAATATTGACGAGCCATGATTTTTAATTAGATCGGTCTGCCTACATATTTAAGTTATTGCAGGAAAATTTAATCTAATTTGAACGACAGGAAGTTTTCTGATCGTGCAGGCAACTTTAATTTCTTAGATAACTCGAGTCTGGCGGAAGGAAATTCAATTTCCAAAAATTATTTCAATTACTCGTTCAATTGCCACTTTTAACGTTAACGTTAGCCGTAATGTATCTCAAGCAGAGGTGACAATTTGTCAGTAATTAAAATGCGATTATTTTAAAATTGCTTTCATGTATTCACATAAAAATTTGTTGGCTAATTACTATGTGGCAACTCGTCACTTTGTACGTTGAACATAAAATTGTTTATTGTCCTTATTCAGAGTTTTATAGGAACTTCAGCCTTGCATACTTTTAGTAAAACTGTCTTACATTTTTCGCCATAAAATTTTAACTTTTTAGAGAAGAATAGAAAGAGGAAAAAACTTCAACGAGTAATTTAAACATTATAAAAATAGTATATTGTTGCATTAGGACGAAAAGTGTCTTTTTAACAAACAAGTCTTGTGGTTGCGAGGCGGAGCGTTAGAGAAACCGAGCGAATACAAAATTGCGAGTCAAACAACAATACAAAATATACAAATCCTAAAGTACTGATAAGCAGAGTTACTTTATTTAATTATGAGAAAAAAAGTATCTATCAACTAAAAAGATCTTCCACGAATGTGTGTATTTTGTGTGAGTAAAGATGAATTGTAAAGAAGACTACGTTTAACTTTAATTATTCAAACCAAAAATGGAAGACAATATTTATTAAGTCAAGGATTAAAAAATCAATCAGGTGGTCTTAAAAATGAGTCGTTTTAAGACAGCTGGAGAAAAATACTTTTATTAAAAATGTGGGTTCATTTATTTAGCTTTACGCGTCATCAACGCAGCTGACTGTGCGTTAATGGTGCGATTCAACATATAATTAGCGCACCTCTCCCATTTACTTTCTTTAATTCGCAACACTTGGTGCAAAAAGGTGCAAAGATTTCATAAGAAAATCATATTAGTCCTGGTGGCAATTTGCGCCACTCTTTGTTCAACAAATACGATTACAGTACCACACTAATAGTTCGGTTAAATCAGATACCACAAAAGATAATTAGAGAAATTTGTTGGTAGATAAGAACCCAATAAAAGAGAAATTCAGTAGTCTATTATATTTCGAATTGCGTTTGGAGGTAATTACGTCAATGAAATGCGCAAAATTCCCCGTATGAATATAACGACGATACATACAGGGTGAGTTAAGTTTTACCGCCCGTGGCAAAATAGGCCTTTAAAATAATTTGTCAATTCTCATAAATTGCATGAGTAATTTTATATTATTAAGGTACATAGAAACCAAGAAAAAATCTTTTTTTTTAATCAGGTAAAATTTTGGCTTTCTTTCAATTACTAATTGCTCAATTTATTAGTTTTTTTATGTACAAACAGTAAAATATTTTCACACAATTTAGTGTAATTGAAATAATTTTACTAATTTGGGTTCATTAAATAAAGCCATTTCCATATTAAAGGGTATTTTTTTAAATGATTTACGACATAAGCTGACCAATTTACCTAACAATGGTATTGGTTTTGGGTACTTGGCTGATTATTTATGACAGTCATAAAGTTAAGTTAAAAACTGCAACGTTACATTTTACAGGACCAGAATAAGGGTCTTCGATATTTCTTTAAAAGTTCACAACATCGTAACTAACAGCTACACGGTAATTATAATCATAATAAAAAATAATTTTTGCAATATTAGATTTTAAACTTGATAAGAAACTCGTTTACCAGCTTCTAATTTTCGTTAGTATATCTGTCTACAATTTTGTGTTTTAATTTTGCCGTCTGCAAAGTCAATATACCTATCGGTTATTCAACCTTCCCATAAAATAAATTGCTTAATTCACCCAAAGTTTAAAAACCCTGGTCACAACCCTAGGTCACTTTGTGAATAAAGAAACATTCACATTCGCAACAAATCTTCCTACACTTAAACATCGTTGGTAAAAAGAGAAAATTAAAACTTTGTTTTGTGGAATAGTGAACATTTGTGTTTAGTACAGGTATAATCATGCCATTTCAATACTCAGTCGAGGAGAAGCTTGAAATGCTTTTAATTTATGGGTAATGGGGCATCACTTTGAGCATCTTTTATAAAATATACTTAATATTTACCTATTAAAAACTTATTTTATTTTTCTGGAAAATTCCAGAATACGGGCCTGGCAACAACTAAAACGCCGTTCCCTTCAGTTTTATGGGTCGATCATCAGGTATTGTTACGTGGTAGACCGTATTATCCATTGTTGGAAAGTCATAAATAAAAGTATTTTTCGTGCTTTATGTTAAATTTGATTTAACTCAAAAAGTAATAATTTTTTAAGGAATCAAATTGCAATTAACAATGCTACGAATAATTTGACAAATTTTGAAATAGAAAACCAAACATGTAAATTTTACCCGAAACTCTTTGTTTTACTTTTTTGGCTTCAAATAAAAATGATTTGGAAAACTTGTAGCACTAATCGAAAGTGTAAACTTCAACTGATGTAACATGTAAATTGCATACTTTCCCCTCAATCTTTAATAGGTATTATGACCAGGGCGGTAAAACTTAACTCACCCTGTATAACAGTCCGATGGAAGTGAAAGTTTGAACTTACCTGTGGAAATAAAAATATAATGAAATAGATACTAAGCAAAAAGGGAGCACATTTTAAGCAGTGTCAGTGACTGGGGTGACCTATGACATATAATAATCTGAGGGTAAGTGGGCATTTGGCATTCAGTATGGCGTAGCCCACATAGATCACCCTGATGCTTTATATCACACACTTGCTTCCCATCTCCGCCCCAACCCCACTTCATTTTCATACCAAATTTATAATAAAAAGAAAAAATGTTGGCAAGAAACGAATGAAAAAGCACAATAAAAAAGGGTAACGCACTTTCAGGAAATAATAAATTGCAGGCGAGCGAGTGCATATGTTGCTAAAAGGAACTGATAATTGGGAATCTTAATGGATAATAAACAGCTTTTACAAGTATTGCACTGCTGCATTTCCCCCGGGCGGCGAACAGCGGTTTTGCAAAGAACATATCCGCTTGTTTCGAGCCATTGTAGTGTCTGTAAAGAATCCTCTAATTATCAGATGCCTTCCTTTTCCTTTACTTAACACAATTGCGGTTTTTTCATCCTTGGCTTTAAATCTGATTGTGTTCGTTAATTTTTCCACGGATTCACTTTACGTAACAGAAAACAACACTGGAACGCAACAACTTGTCAAATTACGACCGGCGTAATTACTGCGCTTTTAGTAATTATATCATTTATAACTGAATGAATAAAGAATGCATGACTCAGAAATACATTAATATAAATGCAGCAGTTATTTCTGGACACAATTAAACGACTTAAAATAGAATTTTAAAATAAACGCCTTAATTGACGAGATGACCGTATGAGTGAATCAAACTTAAAATAACTTTGCGTTAATGTTACAATTTCGCGCGAAACTTGTTAAATTTATTTCGATGGAAGATGCATAAATTAAAAGGCGAAAAAGTTCAGAAAAATGAGATTAGTAAATGAGGTGAAAAAAGAGAAAACGTTAAGGAAACGAGTAACTTAAAAGTTCCAGTTCGGGAACAGTTATTTTTTAAAAGTTTAAACCTCATGAAAATTTCTCATCGACAAAAGTGAAAGGTTAAAGTACAGATGGTCTTCAGCAAGCGCATCCTTTCAATAACATAAGGGGAAAATGTGTAAACAGTTCTTTTTCAGAAGGCTACCTTCTGATTTTTAAAGACATTTAAAATTAACATGTAAAGTAGTGTTAACATGCTTCGTGTATAAGCCTAAAGTAATTTAAAAAAGGTTTTCAAATTGCTTTAGAAAAGATGGGGATGATCAAAGTAAGTTCAATCACAGCTTAAACTTGACAGAGATGATACCAGCATGATGGTGCTTCCCCACACGTTGGAAGGATGTGATTGCCTGGTTGAATGAAAGTTACAATCTGATGGAAATATCTGAAGTAGTTGGTGTATGCTGTTGTTATTAATACCACAGAACAGCTAACTGAAAGAATTTTTAATGCTCTTTAAGATATTCCAAGATGTGTACAACTCCTACTGCCATGTTAAACTTGGTGAATATGAAGAATAATTTGTTGGTTTGTTGTAGTTTTTTTTTTTTGCTATTTTCATTCCAAAGCCAATGTGTTATATAACACCCTGTATAGCACTTTTCTTGTATTAAAGTATGTATGTGTGACAATAGTTGAATGGTTGGAGAAATTAAGGCATGAATCACTACTAAATTTCAATTTGGAAATTAAATTTACAAAGATGTATGAGAACGTTACACCGACAATTAAGCCTCTGTAAAAATTCGGGTTATTGCTCGTCTTACCAATTAGATTAATGAATGACCTAGTTTACTTCCGAAAACGGAACTATCCGCAACTTTTGGTGTGTGAGAAGTTGTTCGAGCAACACTGTGAAAAGCAAGAGATTAAAATTCACGCCAAGTTTATTATTATTTAAATGAAGGCCTAGGCACGGTAACAAAAATTTTAATTTGCAAGGTTACGCCGCGCTTAAGGAATACTAATTTCCAATTTTCCCATTATTACTAACTGCCAAATATTTCACGTCGAAAAACAACCTGAGATGGCAGACCACCGGCAAGGGCCATTTGAATGTAACGTCTCGTTGGTTTTCATAAATTTCCTCGAAAAATTCCGATAAATCTTCACTTTTAATTAACGCAAAAAATCTCAAAAGTAAAAAGCACAATCGGTGAAAATGTCTCTTATCCCCGCACTTGTTAGGACGAGTTCGGTGATCGGTGATCATTGCCGATTTTGTTGCGGGCCTCCGGTAATTAAGTCGGCGACCTTCATATTTACATTGCTTATCAAAATTCGTGGCTCAAAATGGGCTTCGATACACAAGGCGCCGGTTTATCACGTGATTGGTTTGCAAACCAAGATCAAAAATCTGTTCATTAAAGTTTCATTTGTGTGAAGATTTTTTAGCACTTCACTTTTCTCTGCACTGAAAAAAATAGATACTTGAATTTAATATATTTATATTTCATATATGGACAGCAATTTGGAATGTTAAAGGTAAATATATATATTGCACCTTTAACATTCCAAATTGCTGTCCATATATGAAATATAATAAAAAAATTATTATCAATTCCAAGTAATATGCTTAATCAACATCATATTGTATAATGTGTAAAATAGGTACATTTGCTTAACGATAACATAAGTAATAACTAGAATAAATAAAATGACTCATTGAGAGAAGAAGAAAGCGGGGCTGTGCCAAGAACACTAGCAACGTTGCCTCTCTGTATAGCCAAACTTATTCGTTGCTTCAAATATGTTTTGACTTGAGGAATTCCCGTTGTTTGAACAATACGCCTCCCCAAATCTTCAAGGAGAGAAAGGACATCAGCACTCCAAGGACCCAAAGTTTCCACAGCGAAGGCGACGAAAAAATAATCATCACAAATTGCCTTATATTTGTTTTTCTTAAGATTTTCTGCCAAGTGTGCAGCAGATCTTGCAGAAAATGAAGAATCAATCAAATGAGAAGGGGCAAGTGTATCCGTACAAGTAAAATCCCAAACTAAAGATTTACCTACTTTCCATGGAATAACTGTAATACCATCGGGACGTTTGCCATCATCCCTCAGAATACTAGGTTCAAGGATACAAGGGATGTTGGCAGAAGAGAAAGCACGTTTAATAATGTCATTAATACAGCTGTGACGAGAGAGTCTACCAGCACTTTTAATGCACGATAAACCATGATGATCCAACGAGTCTACAGAAGAACCGCACGAGCAGATATGAGGATGACAGAAATTGATGCCCAATCTGAGTGAAATTGCAATTTGTAAAAAGGTTTTTTTCTAAAAGAGTACCTAATTTACAAGATGGAAGAGCTTCAAGCCAAGCTCCATATTCAAGTTCAGATCCAGCTAATAAGATAGCTTTTTGTGTGATATTTGAGGAAGATAATAAATTTTGAAATATTTTCTCACAGATAGGTAAGTCCCAATTTATTTGAATAGAAAGCTCTTTTGGAAGTAAAGAGAAATTAGAAATTTCCTTCCAATAATCAACAGCCTCGTTAAGGGATGTAATTTCAAAATTAGAAAAACTAGAAGGTAGAATGGACATAATAAGTTTAGAATTAGAAAATATAGAAGACAAAAAGGCAGGCGAGGAAATATCAATTATAGACCTTATACCTAATCCACCAAAACGGATTGGTAATTTGGCTTCGAGTCCAAGATCTTATTGTAAATTTAATATTCAAAAATTTTCCAAAGAAGAAATAACAATATTATCCAATTCAAGGCGCTCATTTTTAAATTTCCAAAAAGGACAACATCTAAGATGATAAGTGAAATTAGGTATCCAAAAACAATGGCGGAGTAAAAACAAACTAATATGAGGATTAATTTTACACAGATTTGAAGAAAGTGAAGAGAATTAACCAATTTTTTTAGAAATGAATGGAGGAATTGCTGCATCGAAAATAGGACAACCAAGAATAAAAATGTCTTCAACATTACAAACGTGAGCTAATAATTCGAATCTCTCAGTGTGAACAATTTAGTTAAAACGCAAACAAGATAATTTTTTAAATTTCCCGTTTAAAAAATAATTTGTTATGCAGCAAAATAACTGAAACTATCCATAACTAATCGCCGTGTTTATTTCTGCAGTTATTATGAATTACAATTTCTCATCCTCTAATTGGTAGAGCAAACCAGTACAAATTATGTCCCGTTGACAAGTTTTGCAAAAAAAAAAACGTTGTTAGCGTCTCGTTTATTTCAAAGAATTTAATAAATACATTAGCCACACTTTCTGCTTATAACTGGTGCGTTATAAAATAATAGACAATTAAGTGTCTTGGAAGCCACTTGATGGATCAGCGGTACATTCCAACCCGTCCAACGTCTCTAGCGAATATCATTATTCTTCAACTGGCACTAGAGATCTCACGTTGGCACGGAATAAAATATGCAATTGATCACTTTTGTAGTTGCAAATCTCATTTAAAATTTTTGTAATACTTACCGATTATAATAATTTTAAAAAAATAGTGTCAATCTTCGGAAATCCCTCAGCATATGTTGCTCAGTCGGGATTTACCAACGATACAAAATTCGCATGCATCATTAGACCAAAAGGTGGCTCCATTGAGATTTATTAGGATGTGATTCACATCTGTTATACCAATTGAATTAAAATTCGTCAAGTCAACCTTCTTTAACAAATTTCAATCGTCAGAGCACAAACAATTTTTCAAACGAAACACAAAAACTGCACTAAATATTTCAAGTTTCTGGATTTGTATTTTTTGTTGCGCCGTCGAAGGATAAATATGCTGCAGATATGCCAAGTCTGGAAAGTTCAAATTCATACAGGTTCGTAAAAGTTGACAATCCGCAACTTATGCACCCTTCAAAAGTTCGTGAAGTCAACAGTTGTGTTATTTTCTTTTATCAACATAAATATTGCATTCTCGATATTTCCAATATAACGATCGGTGCGAATGTTATGCTAATTTATACTTGGAGACTTAAGAAGTCGACAAAAGTTATTGAATCATAATACAAATTGTTGAAGAACAGAATTTAAAAATAAAGTATTTTCTTTCTCTACAAAAAAAATGATACGTACAGTTGATTACAATAAAATCGAGTGCACCTTAAAAATCAATTTTTCGCCTGTGTAAATCTGTCTTTTTTTGACAGCATAAATATCATTTTTTTTGAATTTGGAGGAATCACATTAACCCTAGAGTGGACGCGTGGATTACATATGTTCTTATTTTCAATGCTTTGTTTGTTTTGCTTATGACACATCAACAATTTTTTCAGTAGCTTACTAAAAAGAACTATTCTACAGGATTATTTCATCAAGCAATTTTTTTCTTATTACCTAGGTGGCGAAAAAATATTTTATCTCATTGGATTACAATATGTAATCCACGCGCCTAACCGCGTGATTATTTTAGTTTGTTTGATCACAATTTGGCAGGTAAACAAGAAAATACAGACGACGAAGAACAAAATAATGAAATAGAAGGAAGTGCTGGAACATCAATAGATAATTTTTCTATTGGAAAAAATAATGTGACAAATTCAAAGAAGTGAAATTCTGCAATTACCTGTCGAATTACAAAGACGTGCAAAGATTCTGTTAGATCAACCATCAAGATCAACGCCAGTGCTTTACGAATGACGAGAACCTTTAGGACGTTTTTATGAATGTGGTCGCGTTAGGAATAAATCTACAGGATGTTGTAAAATATGTAATAATTGGATGTGTAAAGACCATTTGTTAGACATTTGTGTGAGTTGTGTCGAAAATGCAGGTTGAAATGTTACTGTAACTTTATCCATTTTTTTTTTTGTTAATTTTGGAATGAAAACTTATTTGTTTCATAAATAAAGTGATCATATATTTTTTGTAACTATGTTATTATTATTTTCCTTCGCTGCTACGTAAGCGTTGCCATTTTGGAGAGTTCTAATTTTATTTATGTTAAACGGTTATAAATTTACTTCAAGGCAAAAATTGTTTTTACACGTTATAAAAAATATTTAAAAAAACCATAACAAAATATTTTGTTAACACAATAATATAATAATCAAAATGAATTACCTATGTAATCCACACGCCTACTCTTGTAACAAAATAACAGGCGCCTACTGAAGGGTTAAAGACACATTCATTTCCTAGTTGCAAAATTGTAACAAACAGAAAATGAATGAAATCCTTTGACCGATTTTCGCAAAGCCGATTTCGCTACATGGAAAACAATTTCCCTGTATCTAATCTTGTTCGTTACCTGTTAATTATGTTAGTCGCTTTTACACGAGTTCAACTCCGAGCGCAATTAGCATTTTCTCTCATTGTTAAGAATGTTATCAGGTGTGCGATTGCCATAACAGGCGCCTGAAAATAAAACACCCGCCTGGAGATACATTCAAGTTTTATGCCAAGTTCGTAAATTAATACAAAAATATAATATCGTCCGTTGGCTGCTTCGCAGACGTGTTAGGGTAGGTTCAGATGTAGCGAACATTGATCTACCTCAGGTGTGTTACACTTATGACACACTGCCAATTTATTTTTCAACGCCTCTCAAACAAATTGAAACACGTTACACAATCAAAGTGCGCGTTCGAATCGTAATTAAAAGCGTATAAAAAAAATAAACAAAGGCGCTCATGTTGAATTTTAAAGACCGTTTCCGCTGCCGTATGATGAATGTTAAAAGGTACGCCGCTAATGAATAATATAAAATCCGGGAATTCAACGCAACACAAATCAAAATAGAACGGTTTAGTTTGTCTGGATTACAGTTCAGACGGGGTTGGGGTAGGCTAGCCTCAGCCTAAGGTCTCGGTATTGATCTTGCGCCCGACCCGTCTAGAAGTGCATGAGAACACACACTGTGATCAACGGAAAAGATGCTGCACGTCCATTTAATTTTTAATTTCCTGCACGTCGAAAATAAAAATTCAAAAAATAAACATAAACAAATCGACCGCACTTAAAAAAAGACCTTTAAACGCGTTACGACGCGCGGCAGCTTCGAATTCCCCGTCGTAAAACGGAAAAATTATTATTATTTTACTTACAACAGTTTAGTGGCCGTTATTTGCAACATTGTTGGAAACATAATATTTTTATACGGATTCCGAAACTTGATACGAACATTATAAAAAGATTGCGTTACAATATTTCCAGGGAGCCCTTAATTAATGGCCGTCAATGCAATATTTAATGTGCGCAAATAAAACACGGTTTAAACATGCGAAGAAACTAAAAAAACATGACTTATAAGTTAGATGGCACAATTACTTTCCGTGGGATCTAACAAAACATTTATAAATGCAGAGGAACTTTGCATGCGGAGCGCATTATTTTTGTGTTTCTTTTCTTACTTCTAAAATAAATTGTACGTTCGTTTTGTTGGTAATTTTAAATTCACAGGATCAGTCACCGATAAAGTCGCATTCTAAATTGTAATTGGTCCAAAGTTCGGTTTCTCTAGCTTAAATCAATTCATTTCCTTGGAAATGCAACAAAGCCACAATTGTTTCCTAGATTAATCTCAAACGAATCCAACCGGTCACTGAAATATCAATGAAGCAAGTTACAATCATATGTTAAAGTACTCTAAATTATAAACATAAAGATAGATCATTATAGACGGTCAATAAAATAGTATATTCAATGAGCACATAAAAAAGTTTATAATACATGCGATTCAAATACGCCGTTTTATCAACGACTATTTAAATAAAATATCAACATTATCAGCGGATAGGCAACCAACATCGCTACATTATTAATAATACAAGGAAATACGAGAATTAATACAGTTTACAAGTTTAATATATCGTGCGATCAAAAACCCAAGACAGAGCTTAGCAATTAAATCTTCAAAAGTAAATCTTTGATAGATGCATCTGATTTGACTGAAACAACCAGTAATTTATCCAAGATAAGACTTTGAAGATTCCATGACCTGCTCCAGCCCATTTGTAGTTGATCTTACGATATCCATCAGCAATAAATGTACAAAAAACTATAAAACATAAATAACTAATAAATTTAAAATCTTCAAAGTGTCTTTTTTTTAATTTGAAGAGAAAATTTAATTTACAGTCAAACTTAGTGATAACGAACATTACAAGGAGAAACTGTGGTTATTACATAATACAACAGTTGTTCACAACATCCGATAAATTTTTAAGGTAGTCAAAATTATTGAGAATAAGAAACAGGTTTAATATTGTTCAGGATTTTATTTCAAATAATCTCTATATTGTAACAAATTTATTACACACATCCAATATACATAATTTTATTTTTACATCCTAGAAGGTAAAATAGTCTTTTCTTCGGTCCCTCGACACAGTCACATAGAGGGAGTTAAGTGAATGAACAAAATAATGCTACTAAAGTTGTTGCACAGACGCCACTTATTCAAGAAGTCAAAAAAATTACAACAAACCGTGATCACTGTAAAACCTTGTAAAGTTTTTATTTAACTAGTTGTAAAGTAATAAAAAAAAAACTCAAGAGCATGCAAAAGTCGAAAAGTCACTTTTATACTGTACAGTGCGATCGAAAATGAATGAAGATTCGTCAGCCCGCTATGCTCGCAATATGTTTACCAAAACCCAACAGGTTATAACTGCCAGTTTTGACGTTTCTGTTATTCATGTAAAATCAGAACTAAAAATGAGTTCATATTTTAATCGCTTGGCAAGTAAACAATCGTTGCAAAAGTACAACAAAAAATTAAGCAATTCCATAACAGGAAAAATTGAATTTAAACAAATTACTTTCTTTAAGAAGAATTAAATGGGAATATTTTTGGGTTAATCCATTCAAAAATATCAGTTTTTTTAGATAAGCTATATTACCAATATTCACCAAAATCCGAAAGCAGATCAGTTGTCCATATGTCTACACAATTTTAACCGTCAATTTTGACGTTTCTGAATTGTCGAACTCTCTTTTTGTTGAGTAATTCACATAAAATCAGTTTTTTCACAACTAAAACTGCGTTCAAGTAATCAAATTACTTTCTTTAATAAAAACACGGGAATCATTTTTTGGTTAGCCCGATCAGCAATATCAGTTAGCACACCACTGAAAATAGTAGATTACTGTTGGACAATCGTTTTTTTTCTACATAAGCGGCAAATTCATTCAATTTCGATCAGATAATCTATGCTAATTGCTAACAAAACAAAAATCCTAGTAAATAATTATCATAAATTGAACTAAAACAAAATGCGTCCGCCATTTTTGTAAATTGGAAAAAATAGAATAAACGACGTAATCTTAAAATTACTTTTATTCAAGTTTGAATACCACAATGGAAATGAAACTGTTACAATAAGAACATAGCAATACTAAGTTTACTTTGTAACTAGCCAGTTAATTACCCAAAGCACTGAAAGCATTAATCAACTGTTTATAACAGGCGCACTTAAAATCTACGCCCCCCCACAGGAGGATTAGGAGGATCGAAATTTCCCCGGGACGTGTAATCGGGTTTAAAAAATTGCGAACGCTGCTGATTCGCATTCTTGCCGAAACTGTTGAAAGACGCGTTATTCTGGGAAAAATTAGCGCTGCCACTCAAGGCATTGGGAGGCTCGAATTTCGGCCCTGCGCTAAAATTATTCTGGGCGCCGCGGAAAAAATTAGAATTGTTGTTGCCGAATGGACGGTTGTTACTTGGAAAGTTGCCTTCCTGAAAACCGGTTCGGTTCTCGAAAAACCGATTATTGGACCCCGCGCTGGGGGGGTTAGGCAGAAGACTAGGTCTCTCCAAGTAAAAACCATCATTAGACTGTTGGCGACTTTGAAACTGATTGTTGGCGAATCTACTGTTTTCCCAAACTCGGTTTTCCGGATTTGCGCCCTTGTTTTTACCCGGTGAATTAAAACGCGCGTCGTTCCTACTTGAGGTGGAGATGAAGGGAGCTGGTGGTGGTGAAACCATGCGCGAACTCCTCGGAGTCATGTCGGTTTGGGCGAGCAGTTGCGCCGGAGTAAGATGGGCCAACGACTGGTTCTTCATTGAAGATTTCAATACCGGCGGGCTCCAATCCTCTTCGGACACTTGAGTTTCAGCGGACGTTGTTAACAAATCGTCGCACTGTACCGCCTTGTCAGTAAATTTTCGCACACTACGTACATCACAAATTAGACACTTCACAGGATCGGTCTGAACCATTTTCATTTGAAATTTCGCGCCCAAGATCGGATCGTATTTTTTGACTGGGACGGCTTTGGGCTTGGAAGGGATTGCGGCCTGCAAAGGAAAAGGAGTGATGGGATTCGGTTTTGGGGATTGCGCCGGCGGGGTTACAGGAGGAGGAAGTTGGATTTCTTTAACGAGGCCGAGACTGGCGAGGAGCTTATTTATCATACTGTTGAACGGCTGTTTTTCGTCGCCTCCTTTCGACGGCGTGGTGAACGGAAACCGAATAACCGGCACTCTCCTCATGGGCGATTGGACCTTGCTGTCCTGGAGTTTTTCCGCTTCCCTGGCGGTCCTCAAACAGAAGAAACGGCCGTTCAACTTCGAATCGCTGCTCAATTCTTTTATAGCCTCTTGACATCTCGTTATTACTGGAACGCATTACAATATGAAACACAAACATTACTAAACAAAAAAATCCAATTACAATTTTCGGCCTTATACTAAATACAATTTTTAGAGTTAACCGAACGTACAAAGCTAAGACTTAAGTTTAGTAAAACGGTAAAAAGACACAACTCACCTTTCAATTTACTGTGAATATTCGGCGGCTTTGTCGGATCTAAATGTGAATACATAAAATACAGTGTGTTCACAGATTGGGTTGGCAAGAGGGGAAAAAAATTATTTCCATCTTCGCGCCAAAAAGTTATTCTTTATAAAGTTTTGCTGTGTTGGAGTCGTAAACAATTGACAAAGTTTTACTAAAATGTACAGCAAAACAAAGTAGCCTTATTTTTTATTTTTGTAAAAACATGTTATTTCAGAAAGTTGCTTCAAAACTTGAAAATGGCTTAAATACAAAGTTTGGTAGAGGTGCTAACAAAATTTTGCATGTACTTATTGCGGCCTATTATAATTATTTATCGAAACAAACAAACAAACAAACAATCGGAACGTAATACTAAGAATTGACCAACAATTAACTATCGACTGTTGCATACAATTTGAAATGTAATATAAACAAAATTATATGGAGGAAAATTACTCCACATAACTTCCTCCGACTTCGACACATTTTTAAATTAATTTTAGAAATTATTAATTGTCGTGGCACATTAATTTCATTAGCGGAATCCCGTATTCTCGCTTTTAATACTTGCAGGTCATGCGGCAGGTCATCTTTGTAAATTTTTTGTTTTAAAACTCTCCATAAAAAAGGCCAAGAAGAGTGAGATCAGGTGACCTAGTGAGATAGAGAACTGGGCCAAATCTTCCTGTCCACCTATCTCCGAAACCATTCTTTCACTAGAAGACTGGATTGAGCTGCCAAATTATATTATTTCGTTTGTCCGCTTCTAAGGTGTTTAAAAACGAATATTTCCAAAATATCCATATGTTGGTCCAAATTTCCTTCTATAAAATATACACTAATAATTTTAAAATAAAATATTCCACCAGACATGAACTTTTTTGTAACGTTGACTGTTTTTGTGAATTGCAAAATGTGGATTTTTGAATGCCCAGTGACAACTATTTTGCGAAGAGACATATCCATTGCTTCCTCCGTAAAAATTGCACATGCAAAATTTTGTTACTACTTCTACCAAACTTTGTGTTTAAACTTCCCTTAAGTTTGGAAGCAACTTTCAGAAATAATTTTTTTTACAAAAATAAAAAATAATACTTTGCTTAAGTACAATTTCATGTTTTGTAATTTTTAGAACACCTTTACATTTTAATAAAACTTTGGCAGTTGTTTATGACTATCAAAGACGAGCAAAACTTTTTATAAAGAACAATTTTATGGCGCAAAGTTAAAAATAACAATTTTTTCCCTCTTATCAACCCCACCCGCGGACACACTGTATAATTTATTACAAAAAAATTTAAATTTTTGAAAAAAAAAGAACAAAATCGCACCTGAACTTTTCGCAGTGATGCTAAGAAAATCTGTTAGGCTGATCTTCTTATCCTCAAACAACTAAAAAAACAAAGTTAAATTAGAAAACCACAGCGATGAAAAATATTACTTTATTCGCGGTTTCCTTCCCATTTTCTTTTTCTTTTTGCTGTTCCCCGGCATTTTTGAGCAAATCCACGTTATTCGACCGTATATACGGGGGAGGATTTACGCTCATGGGTGCAGGAACAGGGACTGGCGCGTGGTGCATTTGCTCGGGGACGTTCATGTAAGGACCGGTCATTTGAGGGTGGAACATGGGCTGGGGCATGTACATGTTGTACATGGGCCCCATGGGCACCTCATAGGGATTAGTAAAGTGACTGGTTGGACCAACGAAAAATTGTTGGTCGTATTGGGTAGGGACGTGATAAAACTCCGGGGGTTGGACCCCGGGAGGAGGTGCAGAGTGTACGGGGGGCACAGGCGTGGGAATCGAAACATTCTGGTAATTGGATTGCGAGTGCGTTGGATGTAAATGTGAACGTTGCGGGGGGGATTCCGAATGTGAATCGTTCAACTTGCTTTCCAGTTCCTTCAAGGACCTCTTCTCAGCAAATCGCTCCTTTTCTTCCTGCAGTTTGTTTTCTAGGTCTTTGAGAATGTCGCGACCTCTTCCCAAATCGGAGAAGTCACTTAACGGAGATAGAGAACGTTCAAAGCTTCGTCTATCGTGACGCTTGCGGCGCAGCCACATCTCGCGTTCGGAGACCGGGCTAGAACTTAGTTCCAAACTGGGATCTCGAGACGAACGTCGGAGATAAGTAGCTGTTGCGTCACGTCCCCTGTAAGGTCTCTTCTCTTCGTACTTCCTCCTCTCGTAGACGTGCTTGTCGCGCACAGGGGACCTCGATCTGTGATGGAAGGGGCGACTTCTTCCTACTGGGAGAATTTTTTCTCGGCTCCTTCCCTTGGAGTAAATTCGTTCGTGACTTTTCTTCGGAGGCACAAACTCGCGACTTCCTTTAGGAACCTTATCGCGACTCCTTCCTCTGGTATTAACTATCTCCCGACTTTTCGCTTTTGCAAAGGCATTCTCTCGACTCCTCTTCACCGGATGATTTTTTTCAACACTCTTGGGGACTTTGCCTGCCGTATTCGGGTGCAAATTTCGAGGAAATTCGTAACTGCGAGGGAGCTCTTCCTTTTCTACTTTCGGTTCCACCTTGTCCGTTTCAAACTGCTTAAGATCGACCTCCATTTCGGTGCCGGGTGGCACCAAACCAGTCTCGACAACTTTCAATTTTTCGCAAATGATCTTCGCTTCCTTGTCTTTGGCGCACTTATCCTTGTCGCGTTGGATGTCTCGCTTGGTTTTTTCAGGATCACGTCGCTGGTCGCTCGATTTTTCATCTTCTTTCCGGATTCTCTCAGCTGATTTCGGTGAAATACCTTTCGACTTTACCTGCTTCTCTCTGGATCGACGAGGTATGCGATACTTTGAAAGAAATTCAGACTGATGTTTAATCCTGTCTGCAGATGTTGATGTTTTCTTTGGCGATATAACCACAGGGACCGGTTTGTCTTCTGGGACTGCATTGAGCTCGTCGCCGTCCCATGCATCGACCACGTCCAAACCGGCCATAAAATCCTGATTTGAAAAGTCGTCGAAGAAATCCGAAGGAACATCTTCATCTGAAAAACTCTCTTTGCTTTCATTTAGTTTATTCTTGGGTTCAGTTCGAGGTGCCTCGAAGTTTTCTGTATTGGTGACAAATATTTCCATCGCATCAATTTTCTTGTCTTTTTGCAACACAACGAAGCAGTTGGGCAACGGTTTAGATTCTACACTTTCCATTATTTTATAATACGTGTAAATACATGCATAAAACTAACTCATCGAATTAACTAATTATTCTATTTATAAAATTAATAAGAAAGGTTTCACAAGCAACAGAGGTCCTTTTAATGCTAACCAATTTTAAAATATCTTTAAATTCTTTATAAATCACTCAATTTTAGGTAACTTACTGAATTAGATCCATTTATTTGAGAATAACAAATTGGCGATAGCCATTTTTGCGCTCTGACAGTTTATTTCTGAAGCACGGATTTGGGGAATTTCGTTTTATTGCAAGATTATTTTGAATTCTCCCGCCCTTTAATTTTAAATTAAGTAAATGTCTACAAGAATATTTATTTTTAAAAGTACATTGAATTGAATCAATTTTTAAAATAAAAATAAACTTAATAAATGCCGGAAAATGAGGGTGGTAAATGATAACGGACTAAAATTTTATTCTCAATTACTTTGGCACGTAATGCCCCAAACAAAAATTTAAAAAATAAGTCTTATATTTACTACACGTACTCCTATAGTCGTTACATACATAATTACAACAACATTAATTTTCCTCTGCCTTTGCGTCCGAATTAAGTTTCGTCGAAGCCTTATCATCGTCGTTGGTCTTATTTTCGGTCGCCAAGTCCTTCATGTGAACCTCAAACCAACTGGGCAACTTGTGGGCGAAAAAGATTGCCATAGTTTTGAAACACCCTTTCTGCGAATTGATTTTCATTATTTTAAATTCCATCTCGATGGGGTTGCTCTTTGCTTGCAAAATTATGTCGCATTCGATGATCGGATTCGTCATGATGATTCCTTCGTACAAAACATCGCAGATGTAATTGGTGATGTACATTTGCTTCTCCAAGATTGTGTGAAACGAACTTAAGTCTACGTCTTTGGCGATCGATTTTCGCGCTTCCCACAAATTATATTTCCCCACGCAATGAAAAACCACACTGTCGATGATGTTGTTGTCGTGCACATCGGTTTGTCCGCTCAAACGTTGATTTTTAACGACAGAACTGCCTTGTTTCACAGTCACGGTGAATTTAAAAACTTCAATTAAAACCGAAACGACGAAACTGTTCACGCAATCATACCAAATTTTTTTAATTTCGTTCTGCTTGTCAACTGCGTCCGTTGCGATTTTGCTCTCTAAGTAGGCGAGGCAGCTTCCCATCGCGATTTTAAATCGACATTCCAGGTCGGCGATTAGGAATCGGCTCGTTCCAATGCAATTCGGCTCTTCGGTGAACAGTTTGTACAAAGCGGTGTTGTCAATTTCGCCCGAAAAACTGTCCACCCCTAATTTGCAGAGTTCCATGAATTCTTCCAGAACTTTCGGCGGGATCGATGAAGTCAGATTGTGGTTCTGTTCGAAGGGATCTTGCACACAGATGGAACTCTCCACTTTGAGAGGCAGCATGCGAGCGATATTTCTCTTGTACAGATCGAGCGAATCTGACAAGAGTTCGGGCTTTAAGAAGTCGATTTTTGGGACAACTTGGCCCAAAAACGGACAAATTATGTTCAAGCCGTAATCGAAATTTGAGTAGAACTTAAAAAATCCTTGCAACAATTCTGGAATGGACGTCGATTTGATGGCGTCTAAATTGATGTTGTTCGAACAATAAAACCCTCCGTTCCAGCCTTCCTGCATATTTACAAATTCGGGCGACTGGAGACTGTGAACGGACAGTAATGAAAACGGCGGGTGTTGCAGATAGAAAATCAGCAACATGACTAAAGAGTAATTTGAAAATTTGCCGCTGCTCCCTGTAAGTTCGTGCACCTTGCCCCAATACTTGATGACGACCATCGCCGAGGTCAGCTTGTGGTCCAACGAGAGGTAGTACTTAATGAGGTGGGTATTGCAAACTCCCAACATGTTCTTAAAATTAAAATCGCAGCTGATTTGCGTGGGGACGTGGACGCACTTAACAATCGGCGTCTTTGCTTTCGGTATCCCGCAAACGTTCCAAAACAACCGTCCGTATTTATGCAGCAAATTTCGAGCTTTTTTCACGTAGGCACTCGCCCTAGACTGTTCGGTTTCGCCGTCATTCATGGCCGTTTTAAGTACCTGAATGTAGAGATCGACGTCGCTGTTTTGAAAATAAAGACCCGTTATTGTCGATCCGAACGGATGCACAATACAGCCGGGAAAAATTTCCTGCAGAGTCAGTTGCAAGTCGAAGCATAGTCTTTTGTACTGTTCCACCACTTCGGCGAAATTTGGTTGCAACGTGCGGACGAGGGTGTGAAGCTGAGCCTCGAAGTTTGGAAGGGTTTTTAAGCTCTCGTTGATTGTTTCGAAGTCTTCCACGGGTTTTGCTTGTTCGAATTTGGCTGAAATGTAAAATTGCACTGTTAGCTAAAGTTAAAAGTAAAAAAAATGAAATAAATAAATTTAAAAAAAAGAAATATTAATTTTTAGTGTTAAGGTTGTTTATATTTTTAATATTTTATATATGAGGAGCTAACATCCAAAAAGCATTTTGTCACAGTAATCAGAATGTTGGGAAATCAAGAAAAACTGTTTAACGAAAAATGAAAAAGGTTGGTATTTGGATTTTTCGAGGTTTGAATTTTATTGGACCAAATATGTTAATTTAGTACCCCACAAAAATATTTTGTTGTGAAAAATTAAAAAAAAAACGAAATTTAGTTTTGGACAAAATGCTTTTTGAATGAATATTGTGGACAAAACATGGTTTGAATGAAACGTTTGCGGTTGGAATGAAATGAACAAACAATAAGGATAAAAAAAAATTCTTGCACACAGGAACCCTTCTAATACTGGTCTGCACAGGAAAAAAATATTTAACGTTGAATTCCTGCTGCCCACCTGGTTTTTGTTTTTTGTTTGTAACTACTGGTCTAGGCCTTCTTCGCTTTACTACTTTTATTTCGAGTAGACCTGCAATCAAATTGTCTTGTCTAATTTTGTTTGATTTTAAGAAAAAAATATGTTGGAAAGTTTTAACGTCGTCTGGTTTTACATTTACACAAGAAAGCTGCTTTGTATTGTGTTTGCAGGGTTTTAAAATTAGAGGTTTAGAGGATGCAGAATATAGCAAATTCTTTTTTTGGATTTTTAACCCACCACTTCTTTTGCGTTTTCTCGTTCCGCAGTTCGATTGTCTAACACTCGTCCCACTTCCATCATCAAATACAGTACAGTTATTCATAATCACAATAACACTACATATACTAATTATTTAAATTAATAACCTAACTTAAGCGACTTTAAACAATATCATAACGATCATCACGGGATATGCGCGCGCATGTCAGTATTCTCCAATCTGATTGGTCGTGTGGACAAAATTTGTTTTGAACAAGACTCAGCAACGGACTAAATTCGTTTTGAATGAAACCCTACTTTTAGCAGTCCTATTTTAGTAGGATAAAATCTTTTATGGAAGGAAATTAGTATCTCATTATGTTGATTTAAACCTGCTACATAAGTGGGAACAAAAATCTCCATTTTAATTTTTTTGTGACAAAATGCTTCTTGAATGTTAGCTCCTCATATACCAGTTAGACAGTTAATTTAATAGTAGTAGTGCATTATGACTTTTTATTACAAAATTAAACATCCCTTCGAAATACATAAAAAATTATAAGGCATTCCAAAAATGTTATTTTCATGAATATCTCAAACAGTTGAAGTTTAATTATTTTTTTGCTTTCACTGTGGTAATCAGCAGAAAAAACACCAATTCTTTGCTAATTTAACCGACTTTGTAGCTCCAATAATAACAAAATTACCAATCGTGGACACTTAATATAATACAGCCTGTATAATGCGTTCTTAAATAAAAAATTACTTACTGCCCAATCTTTCTCTCACTGTTCGTGGTTTCACATACAAAGTTTTGCCTCTAAATGAAACTGCAGTCTGAAGCAGATTCTGAGCAGGGGCGGGTTCACTGAATTGTATTATTACAAAACGATTGTTCTCTCCAAAAAAATGATCGACTATCTTGCCATAAGTAGAAAAAAAACTAAAGATTTCTTCCTTTTTCACAAGGTTCGGCAATCCTAAATATTAAAATATTTTCCCATTAAAATATATGAGGTGTGGCCATAATTATTTACAAATCTAATTATAAGAATCTAATAATTTTGTTAGAGCGCAAATTCAACATTTGATTTTTAGGTTAAGTTAGGTTAAATATCTGGAAAATATAATACCTGTCACAAATACTCCACATTTTTCTTTTGTGTCATTTACATAAGCATTATGTAAAGCCAGCTGATGCTTTTTTCCTAAAATATGGGCTTCCTTTCCCCTCTTATCACTTAAAGGCACATTGCACAGTTCACAAAACAACCCTTGTCCTTCCATCTCTCTTTTAACAATATGAATTCTTTAAAACACTAAATGGGAACCTGTAACAGGTAACAATTTAGAATTTAATGAGTTTCTAAAAAAACAACCCACTCACCATCAATTCTGCAAACATTTAAGAAGTACCGGGATTTTATGCACCCATCTTCATCACCCGGACTTAAAATAACACCATTAGTCGATTTATAAAATTTCAGTCCACTCAACAACGCTTTCTTCAGGTCAATATGAATTAAAATTTCAACATTTCTTCTCATTCCACTTACAACATTAACGTCATTTGGTAAACCACAGGCGAAATGAATGTGGGTGCGTTTACCACGACTCAAACCAATCTTTTTAATGCTGTCCCAAAATATCAAGTAGGTACCATGTATCACATCGGGGCACTCGTCTGGACTCAAAATTTGGATCAATTCCAAATCTAATATGTTCTAAAACAGCCCAAGTGATTAACTACATTTGAGATGATTTTCTACTTACTGTAAGAGAATGCCCTTGGTTTGCTCTAATTTCTACAATACCTAAACTGTTGGTTCTTAAATAAAATCTTTGCTTATCATTATTTTCCACAACACGTTTGATGTCTTCGATAGTGCACTTTGATTTTAGGCTGCGATGCTCCAATAGTGTCGGAACAGAAATAAACCCCTCAGATGTGATTGGAAGCTTTTCTTTCACTGCTCCATGTCGAAGAAGCCACGATAATGTTTTACTAATTAATAAATCATTCTTTTTGTTATCCTAAAATTTAATTACACATAATAACATAACCTAAAAAACTGTAACTGTGAACAATTTATGGAATTTCAGTTTGAGTACTTACAGCAGCACGTGAATGCATTAGACTGATTGATAATGGGGAAAATTACTTTGTTATTAACACTAAAAATTTCATTGAAACAATAACTTCTGCACTTACAAATAACACATGACCTTGACAGTGTTTTATGACAGTGTCTAAAGGCAACTTGAAAGAATTCTTGCGATTCCAACGTTAAACTGCACCATTAATTAAATTCCAATTTATCAAAATCACACTTGGGGCAAACTACTAAATATCCTGATGAAATTTGAAAATCGTGACACATAACCTAACTATTATTTTTGTGTTAAATGGATGTGAAAGAGTTAAAATCCAGGTAGTAATTACCATTGCATCGTATTAATATTAAATTGTGTGTATTTTAGAGGCAAGAAACATGCAAAAAACAAGAACCGATATCGAGATCAGTCGAAAGTTGTGAAACAAGCTTCGGAGAACGATTCTGAAGACGAGAGCGTCGAACTAACAAGTAATTGGTTTCGATATGAACGCAAGGAAAAAGAAACCGGCACAAATCTCAGTACGAATTATAAATTCTTGGCTGATGCTCCGATTTCGAAAGGAGACCATTTTCAGTTCAAACGCGACAAAACTATATTGGAAAATGACACCAAAAGTTTAGACAACGATTTGTTTAGTCTCAATTTAAATATGTTAAGTTACAGTTTGTATTCAATACCGTTTGATACGAGGTGCGGCTTGGATCCAAGTTGTTTTTCTGTACGTTGCGATAATTTAAAGCAACTTAATTTATTGTTGGATTTTAGAAAAGCCAAGGCAAGGGTATGAGAAAGAAGGCAGAAGATGGTTTCGTGAGGTATCAACAATATTTAGAGGGGCAAACTAATTTGCAAGGGAACAAAATTGAGGTAGTTACAACAGAATCAGATGAAGACAGTTTGGATGATCAAGAAATAGAAATTGTGCCAGGTTCGTGTTTAAATTAAAGTATTTGATGTTTCTAATAATTTTGGTTTTTTAGCCTTGATTGATTGCTTATTTTTATTGTGTCTATTCCATTTTAGAAATGTCAACAGTTGACCAACAGGAAGTAGTGCAAGAGAAATGTAAAGCTGATGAAAAGTTGGTTGATTCAAAGAAAGATCTTGAAGAATGGTTGGATAATATTTTAGATGATTAATTTGTTACTGAATTTTGTATTCTTGTAAATAATTGTAAATATTTTTTACTGCAATCAACCTTTATGTATTTAAAACTTTCTTGTTTTCAATTTGTAAATATTTTAAAACTGAACTCAAAGTAGGCAAAACATCTTGCAACTCAAAGATCATTAAGTAAGTTCATTTTCTTATAAAACCAAATCGATCTTCTGCCTTCGTGTGTCTATAATGACCCTATGCTATTTTACCGACTACGTCATTTTACACATATATCCCCTACAATGAAATGCAATATGTGTTGCCTATTTTGACTCTCCAAGGGATTTATTTTTAAAATGAATACCCTATATTATACAGGGTGTTTTATAACGGGAACTTCTTTATGTACAGATTAGAATAAAGGAAATAGCAGTCATACAGTCCATAAAAAAAAAATACAAACAAACCTGCAGTACAACCTTACTTGGATATAATGAAAATATAAATCAAATAGAAAAAGATATAAAAAAATACAAAGCGTCAATTTAGACGCACACAAGACAAATTAATAATATTGAATAATGAAATGTTTAAAAATTAATGCAAATAAAAAAAATACACGATATAAAAAATAGCCAAGACCAAGAAATAGAGATATACATGCTTAAGGCTTACTACCAAAATATTGTTCTAAAACAGTTTGCTTACAATTTTTAATTTTTTTAATTAGAGACAATTTCTATTTCGCATTTTTTAAAATCTCCTGAATTTGAGTTTTGCCACATTTGCATTTAGAAGCTAGCTTTCGTTGCGGTAAACCTCTTTCGCTGTCTTTAATAACATTTATGCGAGCTTCCAAATTTAAAATCTCCTGTTGGTAACCCCGTTTAGCCATCATTTTCTAAGCTATTTCAGAAGCACAGTGACAACAATTTCTCAACGACTGTCATGCAACTGATACGATTTTTTTGCCTTCATAGTATGTACCATTTTCAATATCCACACGATCCCACAAATATCGCATAAAAAGTTGGAACCGAAGGTGAAGAACTGATTTATAACCGTAACAAATTTATTACCGAAAGATAGGGCATGTGTCAAGCACTTGACGAGAAAGGTTATTAATAGTTTTAAGTTAAATGTTAATTTAAAGAAATTCGTTAATTATTTATTAAGTTTATGTTATATTGTTTTTTATAATTTAAATTAATGTAGCATCCTTAATAAGCCATGTAATAATATTAATTAAAGGAACTTTTGTTTGTTTTTATACATGAATATTATTGCTGATTGTTGATGATATAATCAGCACTACTTACCTTATCCTATATTTATTAAGTAATTTTCAAAAATTTCCTGAAAATGATAACTCTATTTTCGCACATATTTTCGTGCGTTGTAATCGACGCTGTTGCTGATGTAATAAGTAATTTTGCGTTATCATGATAAATACAACCCCCCTCTCCACGCTCCAAAAAACGGTTTAAAAGGAGCAGTCTTTAGCGGTCCATTCATCTTGTTAACGATTTGCTGAGTCATCATCTCCAAAGACACTTCTAAGGTACGACACCGTAAATTAAAAAATATTTATTTCTGCACACAATCACGCGGGTTGTTCAGCGTTTATCTAAAGATAACGATTTTTCCATTTTCCAGGAATCAAATTACCAAAAAGAATGGCCGACAGTATCTTCCGAACGCGTTCCTTGGGAGCCCCCGTCGAAGGCGTCCGCGACCAATACGCCGACGGCAAGGCCGCGAAAGTGTGGCAAATTTTCATCGGCGACACCGCTTCCCGAACTCAAAATTACAAGACGTTTTTGATCGGCTTGTTGAAGGACAGAGGATGCAAGCGGGTTCTCGACGTGGCCTGCGGCACCGGGTAAGACAAGGCAAACTCGTCTCAATTGATCCTCGAATTTTGGAAAATCAGTTACTGTAATATCACATTTTATTTAGAGTAGATTCTGTCATGTTGCTGGAGGAGGGTTTCGAGGTCGTGTCCATCGACGCCTCCGACAAGATGCTGAAGTACGCGCTGAAGGCCCGCTGGAATCGGCGCAAGGAACCGGCGTTTGACAACTGGAGTAAGTGTGTACGTGATTTTTCAGCGGTCAAAGTCGCCGCTTGCGAAATCGTGTTGCCAGAGAAACTTTGGCCGTTTTTAAGTTGAAGGTTGGGCGATAAGTGAGCGACCTTGCTGTACCACCAATAAAAGTTAATTATAGGATTAGGCTGTTATAAGGTAATTTTCCGTACGGTGCGATTTTTTCCAGCCATCGAAGAGGCCAACTGGCTGAATCTGTACGATGACATCGAACAACTGGTCAAAGACGGCTTCGATGCCGTTATCTGCTTGGGCAATTCCTTCGCGCACATGATGGACAATTACGGCGATCAAAGAGAACAAAAGTACGTAAAAAATTGCGAGATGTAATTATAAATTAAATCCGCAAGTCACCGGAGTCAAATGTTATCACTGAAAAAAATTAGCCACAAGCTGAAGTGTAAACCGGCGATAACGCAATCGAGCAACGCAAAACGATAACAATAACGAACGGCAATTTCAGACAGGCGATGAGGAATTTCGAAAAGTGCCTCAAACCAGGCGGAATTTTGCTAATCGACCACCGCAACTACGACCACATAATGGACTGCGGACACACACAAGCCAAGTCCATATATTACAACGTAAGCGTTTTTCTACGAAAGCGTAGTTAGGACTTGCAAAAAATTTAAAAAAAAATTGGAATTTCATCATTTTTCTTGAAATTTCACCTTTTTAAAAAAGTTGAAATTTCACCTTTTTTAAAAAAACTTGAAATTTCACCTTTTTTAAAAAAGTTGAAATTTCAAGTTTTTTGTTCATCATTTAACCTTGATGGGAAGTCACTTTGGGAAGCCGTCGGTGTTTCTGCAAAATTTGCAGATTTATAACATGCAGCTATAGTCTAAAGCAGGTATTACATTGTGCGAGTTCTCGTGCGAGTTTACAATTCGAGTGCTCTTACAAGTAACTCTTGACTGGAATCTCGTAAAGCACATAGGTTTTAATTTACACTGCAAGAGAGAAATCTGAACTGTCAAAAATATTAAAATATAAATTCAACTCAGGTATATTTTAAAACGATCCTGTTTTATGACAATGTTCGATGCATTTAAGGAAATCATAAAATTTTTGGTGGCAAATGTTCATTATTCGACATCTGTAGGATAGTGAAATTAGTGTGGTGGCTTATTTGAAGCGACTTAAAGCACTTCACTTAGCATTGTTAAATAATTTTCAATTCCCAATAACTCTTTTTTATTATTTACTATTCAAATAAAAACTGTTTAATAATGTTGGACTTTCTGATAATAAGCTCAATAGTTAGTGGTAAAATATTTATGAACAGACAATCTCATTAGAACAAGAATCTTTTCCTGTAATTTTCTTTCTCATTAAAAAAATTATTGGTATTAATTATCATTCGAATGCAGATTCGGTTAAAAAATCTTAACAACACCGTGTTCACTCTAATAACCCTTAGAAAAAATTAAGAAACATTATTAATATAAATGTTAAAATATAATTTATTATTGCAAATAAAGTGTCTTTAGAAAATGTTGATAAAGTGGTAAAATATTTAAAACATTTAGTTATATATACTGGTTGGTATAATCAAATGTCCAGCGGAGCCAGGGAATGCCAAAAAATTATCAATTATTAATTCTTGTTTGACATAAACACCAACAACGCAAGAACAGCTGTGAAATAAGTCAAGTACGCACGCGCAATACAAAAATCGCATCGAAACTCGTACAGAAAATAGACGCAGTTCTAATAGCAAAAATTTCATAAGAGTTCTCGAAATCAATAGGACGCACGAGAAATCTTGTAGTGTAAATAATTTCATATCGATACGGACAGAACTCGTACGACTTCTCATACGAGAACTCGCATAATGTAATACCTGTTTAAGTATATATTGTAGAAATCGAGTAGGAAGTGGTTTGAAATTATTTTAGCAGTGCGTAGAAGATTCATGTTATGAACTTCTTTAGAAAGATTACTTATTGTGACATTAAATATCACACTACACCTACAATAATAAAAACATTTAAAACCACAACTTTTAATTCTATAATGAAAAATCAGACTATACACATGCTCGGGGAATCCCCCCAGTGTTGTCTAAGGTACCTATGCTGTGTGCAGTTCCATTGGCAAAAGTCATTTATTTATCAGTGGGATTAGAAAAGTTGAAATTTCAAGTTTTTTTAAAAAAGGTGAAATTTCAACTTTTTTAAAAAGGTGAAATTTCAAGTTTTTTTTAAGAAAGGGGAAATTTCAAGTTTTTTTAAAAAAAGGTGAAATTTCAAGTTTTGTTTAAAAAAGGTGAAATTTCAAGTTTTTTTAAAAAAAGGTGAAATTTCAAGTTTTTTTAAAAAAAGGTAAAATTTCAAGTTTTTTTAAAAAAGGTGATATTTCAAGTTTTTTTAAAAAAAAAATGAAATTTCAACTTTTTTAAAAAGGTGAAGTTTCAAGTAAAATGTTGAAATTTCAAGTTTATTTTTTATTTTTTGCATGTCCTAACTACGCTTTCGTATTTTTCGCACACAATCGGGGTCGTAAAATTTATGATTTTTTAGAGCAAACACATGACCGACATAAAAACGTTTGTTCTCTACGAATCCGGCAAACCGGCCATGGTTATAATGGACTATTTAATTGATACTTCACCAACCGTTGAAAAAACCGATGACGGAATTATCAGTAATGATGCAATAAGGTACGTGAATTAAATGTCAGCCGGCGAATTTGTCTAATTATACGCACAAAAAATTAGAGAGCTTTGAGACGCTGCCACCATTTTTTTACATTGAAATTATCTTTCAGCGAATTTCGTCTGTCGTATTACCCCCATCGTCTGGAAGTTTTTAAGGGTATGTTGAAAAGTACCTTCGGGAAGGATGCCACTTACACGCTTTTCGGCGATTTTCAACCCTTGGACGAAATTGAGACGCCAAACTTTTACATCCATGTTGTGGCGAAAGCTCACAGTAACTCTTAAGTAATTAAACATTTCAGCTTCTAAATGAATTGTTTTTAATTGGGGGCAAGATTTTAAAATTAATCAATTAATGATTGGTTTTCGAGTCCTTTTTGCAAATCAGTTTATTTAATTTATTTAATTTATCTGATAAGTTCTTTAAAATTTTTGTTGTTGGTTCGAGGCAAATTTTCTTCAGTTTATTTTTATTAAAATTTGTTTCCTCTGTATTTAAAAGATAACAACGAATGTTGTAAGGTCAAAAGAATTAATTGGTTGTAGCTATTTGGAATGTGAAAATTGTAATAATTAATAATTAATTGTTTGAATTCACGTTTTTTTTCCAAGGTTGCCAATTAGTCAGATAACGACACTATGCAACGATAAGCTGGCCACTTAAAACTCAAGAAATACAGAGTGTCATTTTAAACATATATTCCCTATACAGGGTGATGAAAAAAAGGTGCCCATGATTGATGTTGGGGCAATGCTTTCTGTTGAAGCATTGTGGAAATCGCAACAAAACTGGTCCAAATAGATTCTGTTTAAAATTAAAACAGTTTGTCTAAGAGCACAATGTCTTTTTCTAAAGAATTACTTTCAGGTAGGCCTACTTCTTGTATCTAAGCAACCAACACTGACAGATACTGTCACTTGCGTAAGACAAACAACTGTCACGTTGACATAACTTTTTTTATTTCAAAAGAATTTCATGTAATTAAACAAGAATACGCAACAAACAGGTAATTGAAGGGCTGTATGCAAAAAGTCCCTAAGTGACGTAGAGATTTTATACTATTTACGCTATTTCTGATAAGAATGGATGAACTTTCGGTCGCACTTACTGATTCCCGTTTAAAAGGCCCCTAACCATGTTATTTATTAAAAACAGATCAGTCAAAAACGAAATAATGTAATTTCCAGATCAAATTGAAACATAAAATCTCAAATATCTCAGAATAGGAAAAAGTGACTTAGAGTGACTGTCGCGCTAATCCTTGTATGCTTCGTTCTGATCCAGTTTCAATCGCTTCCACAACTGCTTCCTCCAACGGTGGTGTACGAAATTCACGAGCTCATCTACCGTTTACAAAAATCGGCACTATTTGGCCATTTTCTCTTAATTTTTGCTCCACTTTTCTAATTACGTTAGCATCTAGATGACGTCGATGTGGATACACTCTAGCATATTCTCTAGCAGCTTCCGATGCGTTATTATCTGTCTCACCCAAGCGGAGCAACATGTCTAGATATTCACTGTAAGACTTTTTAGAATATTTGACTTGTATCGTTCAAATTTGACAAGAGAACTGACATTGAAAAGTGAATTATTGTTGCCAACGTTTCCTAGGAGATTTGCGATGTTGAGACATTGATAAATTTTCCTCGGAGCCAAGAAACCGTACTTTTGACATCGGTAATAAAGTTGGTTTCAATAGATTTTTTATACCTTTTTTTTAAAGCACCATCAACTGCATCATATTTAGACCCTAACAATGAAATTATTACAAAATTGTTAATCGTATGGATTTTTATTGTCTGAATAGGAAAGCTTATATCTTGGTGAACTGACAACAAATTTTATTTTGGCTTTCAAATTCGTGTTTCGTTAGAAATCGTCTATATCATGTAGCTACTCACGGGCACCTTTATTTCATGATCCTGTATGTGTTTTTATAATAAAACATATATTTCAGAACATACTAAATTATTTTTCCAGCATATTAAATTAATTTAAAAATTGAAATAATCAAAAAAGTTACAGCAGCTAATAACTACAAAGTTATGAAACATTAGTTGTGTTTAATAGACAAGTTATTTAACTAACATAATTAAAATGTGCCATGGGTGTTAAAACAAGTAATTATTATTTATTGTATAATTGTTTTTTAATTAAAAAAAATTGTTTTATGCAAGGGGCAGAGTTAGTATCTCATAAAAGCGCCATAGTTGGTTTCCTACATTGGAGCTAACAATAATTCAATTTACAATTAAAAAGCATTTTTATCCTGAAGTCAATTTTGTTAAATGGAAAACTTCTCACTGATTTATCCTCACAAGATGGAATTTAATTTTTCCCTCTACCGTTATAGGCAAACTTTTGAATATTTAATTTGATGCTGGTTAGTCGAGGTAGATGTTTATGTTCATCGTTATTTATTTTCTCGTATAACTTAGTTTTAGTAGGAAATGGAATATGCTTTCCTACTTTATCGCCCACAAATAGAGTTTGTGTTTGACAAGTAGTTAATATAACTACTGCCCTATAAAGGACCGCAAATGTCACAACTGCAGAAGCAGAACAAATTATTTACGTTACGCAACGGTACAAGATTATGCACATAAATTGTATGCGTTATTACAAGCATAAAGTTCGAAACGCGAAATTTGGAATCGTCAGATTAAATTCGAACCGCGTTCATATAAATAAAAACGTCTGCATCCCGTTTCGCGACATAGCCACTACTGTTGATGTTAATGATTACTAATAACCAACATCCTGTGCAAGAAGTTATTTTCTATGACAAACTGCATTTTCAGGTCTGCATAACGAAAGCAGATCCATATTTCATAATCTTGAATAAAATCTAAAAATTGCAATACTCAAGTTAATTATTGAGCTGCAGGTAAGTATTTTTTTATCATCTCGAATGCGGCGATTATCAGAAATCACTCCCGGATTTGCAAACTGGTCGTTTGTGGATCGTTGAGTGCATAAAATTTCTCAATTAAGTCTCGACTGCAACACAAAATCGATTTTTCGCAGTGACCAATGCAACTATGTGATGTTTTCCGATCTATAATTTTATTTTAATGAGACCGGTTTCAGGGCAAAAAGTATGCTCATCTTTACCAAGAAAATTAATTACACAATTATCGGGATTCTTCTAATAAAATAATATTTCAGAAAGTGGCACTCAATTTGCAATAAAAACTATTTATTACTGGTAATCGTTAATAATTAAAGTGTCTCCGCATTTTTCATGCGACTCGTTGCAAACTGATTTTGCTGTTGGTCACACGTGATTAGCAAGACAGAATGCTGTAAAGTGGTGAAATTTATATTGCGCGTTATTGATGTTAAACGGCGCAAAACTTGACATTGATATTTAATTGAATTAATAATATTATTTCTCACTGTTCACTAAGTTGAATCGAGAAGTTTCATGCGGAAATGTATTTTGGGTTGCTTTAGCAAAATCACCAGGTCAGACATTATTCGTGAATCACCTTGTATAATAATGTTTTTTATAGAAATTTCTACTAATTAAAGTTCTTTAGTTTAGTTCAAATAAAAAAATTTATAAAATAATTTTTTAGGATAATTTTGAATATGAGTAGGTATGTTTAACTAAACCTTTTTTCTGGCTTATCTTTATCTTTGTTATTTCACTACAATGGTGTAATGAATTATGTCCATTCCATTTTAAGGGTTCTATGCAAGAAGTACCTAAGTCACTTTTCATATTCTGTGATATTTGAGATTTGATGTTTTAGTTTGATCTGGAAAACACATTGTTTCGATTTTTTTTTATTAAAGAGACTTACTTTAGTAAAAATTCAAAATCAAAACTATGTGATTTCCAGATCACATTCAAACATTAAATCTGAAAATATGAAATATGAAAAAGTGGCTTATGTACTTCTTGCATAGAGTCCGTCATTTGAAGGAAAAGACCAACTGATAGATCAAACGTTATAAGGAAAAATGTAGTGGCAAATATTAAAACATGTCATAAAACGTTTCTGCACAATCTGAATGTATAGTTTTCGTTTACTAAGTTCAATAAAAATTTGAATGATAGAAAATTACTTGATCTTCACCAATAAAAAATGGTTTAATTTATCAACCTATGCTAATAGTCAAAATGATAAAACATGAGCTACTGAAAAATTGGAATTTGGTCGCAATTTCTAGTTATAATTAATTTCAGGATATTGTAATTGATTGAGTTAAGTTTTACTATTTTTTAAAATGATTTAGAGATTTTTATGGAATCAGTACCAACGAGTAAGTTTGGTTGCCTTATAAGTTATTACCACTACAGCTTATTTTTTTTAATTAATGTGCGGTAAAAAAGCTAAACAATTTTTTTGGACAGAAATTATAATTTAAGCTTATTCTCATTCATTTATTTAAAGGGGTCTTCACGAGCGATTTTAAAAATTAATATGACCTTAGAGTCGAATTTATATCCTATTAAGTTAATGTAGATAATAAAGATTAAAATTGTCCAAAACTAAAAAATAATTTATAGTAAAAAAACTTTTTCAATAAAACAACCTTTTATTAAAATGTGTCTTTATTTTTAATCATTTAGGTCAATATCAAAATTAGTTTTAAATTTTTACTGCGTCTTAATAAAAGCTTGTTTTAAAAAAAGTCTTTGCTATAAATTATTTCAAATATACTGTTTAAAAACTAAATTTGTCCTTAAAAGTATTTCGGATATTATTGCTGTTATAGTATCCCTGCTGGGAAACCATAATTACCTGCTGGGACGTTGTAAATCTTTTTGACGTAGCTCGGAAATCGATAAAATTATCTACTTCAATTTCGGTTTTTGATCTAAAGAACATTGAATAAATCAAAAACGATTGCGTTGTTTAAAACAGCTAGGGGCCAACTCAAAATAAAAAAGTCTAATCTACAAGTCCAAAAAAATTTAATACAAAATTTTGATAACTGAAGGCAGAAACAGGAATTTCGGAATTTGATGTTTTAATTAATAACTTGGTTAATTATGATTATTTAATTACGGCTTGGGGTCAGCTCAAAGTAGATTGGTATTCTCTGTAAGATGAAGTATCGACCTCCTTTTCAAAATTTAAAATAATATCAAAAAGCTTAGGGTAAAACGCCGTTAAATAAATCAATCACATTGCTGAAGTAAAATGGGTTGCATATAGTTGTATAGCGTTTTAGATTTATTCCATTCGGATTATGCTGTGTTTCTGAGAGTGACTGGGATGTTACAAAATCCGTTCGTTAATAAAATATCGATGGCAATTTTAATTCATCATCTTCGAACCGACTTCCTGATTTTTTTCAGTTAATCATTAATTCTAAATTTGGTAAAGTCGAGAAAGTGTTTTCGAAAATTAAATATACTGCCAGAACCAAATGCAGGCTTATCTGACATCAATCATGAAATTTACTAGGTAAAGTGGTAAGAGCAGTGGCCCATCGTTATCTCAGTGTACCATCACAGTGTGCAGGTCAGTGGTGCGGGAGGCACCAGCGCGGGGCGCGTGCTAGTGGGAGATACCTGCTGCTATACCTGGTCTAACGCAGTGTCCGCTCGGCGGTCCAGTAATCAGCATCCCAGCTCTCTGGATGCAACACACCGTCCTTATGTTAGTCGCCTTATTTGACGGGAACCAACCCATGACTTAACAAGCAAACAGTGCCAACCGGACGTGTCGAGGCATTCCTCAAGTGTCAGCGAAAATTGTGCGTCAACCATGGACACCATGTTGCAATACAACGAGGAGTTATCCCACAGATTGGCTCTTCCGATGGACAGTCCGCCGTACACGGACTCTAATAACAATAGTGATTCCGACAAAGGCGCTAGAGGCGATAAGTACTCCCTCAGGCCGCGCTCAGTGAGACGAAGAAACGCCGAACAACCGGTGATTTCGGCAACAAATAGCAGAACCAGATCGCCGAAACCCAAACAGAAACCCGCCCCTTTGAGTAAGTACAGGCGGAAAACGGCCAACGCCAGGGAGAGAACCCGAATGAGGGAGATCAATCAGGCGTTCGAGGCGTTGCGGCGCGCCGTTCCGCAGATGTGCGCCTCGCACGTGCCGACCAACGAAAAGCTGACGAAAATCACCACGCTGAGGCTCGCCATGAAGTACATCTCGACGTTAAGTGCGGTTTTAAACGGGCCGGAAACGTCGCTGGATTTATTGTCGGATTGCAGTGATTTGGATTGCCTGCTGCTCGAGTCCGACGGCGAATCTCTGCCTCTGAACTCGGATTTCTCCGACCATTCCCTAACGCCCGCCGATTTTTCCGTCGACTTCCCCGACGACTCGCTGACGTCCGTCGACTTCGGCCCGTTGTCGCCGGACTTGTCGGATCATCTGTCGTTCGACCCCTTGCTGTCCGACATAAGTTAGCGCCGTCCGGATTTGAAAAACGCCCAATGCGGATTCCGTCCTAAAATCAAGTTAAAAGTGCACGAAGAATGCGCAAAGAGACTATTTTCCTATTATTGACTGTAAGTTGACTAAGTTTAAGCATCACCGCATGGCGTTCATTAAATCACTGTCATATCATAAAATATTTATTTATAGCTAAAGCTTTTATGTAAAATATTAAAATTATACTCATTAAATATACAATTTTAATGTAGACTGTGGTTTTATTTCAGTAATGTCTGTAATTTTCTGTGCTCGAGTTAATTAGGTTGAAATTATCTCATTTGTCTGTGGCGATTATAAAAATCGGAGTAACTCAAACACTCAAAACAGTCGTAAAAGTGAAAATTATGGTAAGTGTTGAATTTTATATCACCTGCATGATTGATTGATTCAGCGACTTTCCGAGTATTCCGACTCAGTTTGTTTCATTTCGATCACGTACAGCATATGACGAAAAAAGCAACGATTTTTCTTGCCATTTCCAAATTATCGAACCTATTGTTCCGTTTTTTCGAAATTACTCGCTTTTTGCTCGCCCGGTTTCTTGCAGATTTAAACTGGTTCTTAATTAACCGGCCGTTTTAGGTTTTCTTTTCATGATTTTCTGACTCGAATATGACTCAAGGACAGTAGGTCAATTTTTTCAAACTAAAACTCACCGGAATTTGCAATAAATTCTGTTGGTCAGGCCATTCAAACGTAAGTATGGTTGTTTGCTTGGTTTGTTATTCAATTCGTTACAAAGAGTCAAAGCGTTAGGTGGCAGCGGCGTATTCCTCGGAAAACGAAACGTCGCTGTAAATCAACAGAAGAAACGTTTCGTTTGAATTTCTGGTGGTCGATCGTTTTTTGCGCGGTGATTTACAGGTGCATTCGAGTCATCAACCTGTTCATTACGTTCATAAGTTGATTGTCTTTAAATTACTGTATCCGTTGCGATTCTGCGAGCAATTTCAATAGTATGTGCATACATGTGTTGCCACCGGTGTAATTGGCAATATGCCTTTGAGAAATAGGCACCCATTAAACGGCACATAAAACGAAAGTTTTTTCCTTCGAACGGTTTTCTAGGATCTAAACAATTTCGTAATGGTTACATCGTAATGTCGCTGGCTACCGAACGTGCTGCCGGCACTGTTACCGTTTCTGTCATTAAAAAATGACCAAAAAACTTTATTTATTTTATTTCTTTAAATCGGCGGAATTTGCATGTTTAATAATGCGCCTGGTGAAAATTATAAACAATTTTAAGTGCAGAATTTAAGCAAATAAATAGAAAACAAGATTTCTCCCATAAGAAATATTTTGTTATGAAATATTTTCGAAAGCTGCGATATTATGCTTTTCAAGTTCTTGGGCGTCTGAATAATGGCATATTTGGAAAACTAGATATTCTGCAATTAATTTTGGCGCCTTTTAGACGAGCAGGTTTCTCCAAGATCGAAATAGGTTTGTGGGTGACAATTATTTTATTAATCAGTAATTAATGAAAATTTTATGAAGTGAGTGCATCCTTTCCACATAGAGATTTAATTATTTTTGAGTCGCAAAAATTCACTTTCCACCGTTACAAGGTTTCAACGAATATGTCAATAAAGGTGACCGCATGGAAGTTTAATTTGTGGGAAGTAGCAAATTCGTGGGAGGAGATTTTATGTACTTTTATCGTTGCCATGATGTATGTTATTACACCAGAAAACCCCAATTTCTTTTTTATTGTAAAAAAACAGAAATTTTCTCTTGACCCCGTTTATAAAAATGCCAAATTCTAAGCACAATAAAAAAATCGTTGAACTAATCTTACAGATTTCTTCTAATTATTTTATTTTTCATGATATTGATAGTAAAGAAATCTTTAATAAAATTTAAACTTTTTCTGCAGGTTGATTTGTGTTGATTTTTCTTCTGATTACCATGGTGATTACAAAGAACCAGAACTTCTTATCTTATAGATGTTTACGTATTTCGAAGGAATTTTTAATTCTGAATTAAAAGTCTCAAAACACTAATGCAATTAAATTAAATCTCCAAAAGTTACAACGATTCTAAGCCTTTATTAAAAAAAAAGTGGGCATTGAAACAGTTGAAAATTATAACCATTAAAACGTCGAAAACAGTTGAATCAATTTGACAGTTAATATTCTCATCTGACTAATGTCAAAAATCCGAAAATGCCTAAGAGCTTGTGAAGTGGTGATAAATAAGTGTCACCAAACCTAGAAAAACTTTGTGCATTCTTAATTTCATAATTTCATAATTTCTTAATTTCAAAACAATCTAAAAGCCTCTTTTATCACCGATGTGGCCACTAAATTGGCCATTCTTGATAAGAAGTTTAACTTTGATGCCTAGGCACACACACAACTGTTGTTGAGCTTAGTTGTTTCATTGCCTTCTTGATTTTTATGGTTCCGTACATTAAAAGGAAAGAACGGAACCCTTATAAGATCACTCCCGTGAGGTTTTTCTCGAAAACTAAGTAACGAATTTGGTACCAATTTAAAAAGAAGTTAAATTAACATATCGTGTGGGGTATCATTTGAAAGAGCTAACTGGAAGGATTCTAAAAATATTTTTTTTACAATTTTAACTACAGTGGTCTTAATGATATAGCTAAAAATGTACAAAAAAATATCGTCTCCCACTGTTCTCATAGGTTTCTGAAGCTAAAATGTTGAGCTTAATGAGGTTAGTTTTTCGACAATGTAATAGTTGCGGCAAAATTGTTGTTTTAGTACGGAACCCTAATTGTACAAGCCTAACACGCTCTTGACCGATTTTTTGTAATTAAATACAATCAAAACTTAAATTTCTTGTAGCTTTTAGATACAATTTAATTTATTTATATTGATGTCTTAAGACTTTTTTATTCCGAATTAAGCATTCCTCTGAATCACATGAAACTTTTCTTCTGTAACAAAGTTAGCAACCAATGGATGGCGAAACTTGCAATGTGGTTAATAAATGGAAATAAAAAATTGCAAAAAAATAATGTAAGAAAAGTTGTAGATATTCCAAATACTCTTTGATTTTGTCCTACACTTAATTTAATTTTCGAATTGATTAAGCTTAGATCGCACACGCACAAACGGCTCTAAAAAAGCGTTGTCCTTAAAGAGCATTATTAATGGCGCGTTCTCTCGTCCTTTCATGGCAGGCCAACAAAAGGTGTAATTTACTCAACCAATAACTGGTGTTATCTTATCTCGGCGCAGTAAATTTCTATTTATTTTCCGCTATTATCTATTTTGTGCAGGAGCCGATCAAGCATACATCCAGCGAGACAATTCGATCTGAGACCATTTACTATAACCCGATATAAATAAGGGAATACGGGTTGCTTTAACGGGCGTTATGTATATCAACTAGACCAGCATCGCTCAGACTAGAAACATTTTTTTGCGCTAAAACAACTTCTAACAATTTTTTCTCTTCGTGAAACACTTGCGCATATTTCAATCTGATCGCAATTCATCATAAATGTCAGTTTGTTGAAACGTTCTAACTCGTTTTTTGAAATTTGGTTGCACAAGCGCGCCAAAGCTCTTTTGAGCCATTGCGTCGGTAATTAACATATAGGTATGGATGACGTGCGTGTGATACTAGAGAAAGTCGTAGGCGACAACCAAACTGATTGGTAGGTGCCTTTCAATTTTCATCGCGATTGGTTGAACAATTCCTTCTACAGGTGTATGTGATCGCGAGTCACGGTAGCCTTTAAATCGACTGATTAATTTTTAAGGTAATAGCGCGAGTGAAAGTCGATTATTACGCGCTTTTATGCGTATCACTTTTACACAGTGTGTTGCAATTTTGTGCCAATACACAGAGAGAAAAGAAGTGAAAAATTTGTTAATTACAAGGCAACTTCGTTAACTATTAACAAATATTGATTTATATTTGGCCCACCAAATGTTTATTTACGATTAACTGGCAGTTTATTAATACGATTTCAATTAGCTTAATTTACTTCTAACGCATTGTTATTTATAATAAAGTAAGCAATTATTAAAAACAAAAAAGAATTTGGTAATAGTTCGCACACGTTTAGTTACACCAAATAAATGTATTATTCAGTTTTAATTTGCTCTATTTTGGAGGAATAATTGTTTATTAATAAAAAATAAATGTACCGGTTGAGTTAAGTTTTACCGCCCCGGCCATAACACCTAGGGTGACCTTGCCAGTGAATGAACACTTTGCATTTCGGTTGTCACATTTGCGTTCACAGAATTATTTTCTCCGTCCCCAATATCACTTTTGTTGCTAATAACTTGTTGTATCGATAGATATTTTGTTAGAGCACAAGATTATTGCATCATTTGGAAGACTCGCTACAAATCAATTTATTAAAAGACATTTAAATACAAGACGTACTAAATACCCAGTGAATGAACACCAAAACCAAAAACCAAAACAGCGACGTCCAGTAAATGAACACCCAATATGGATGACAATACATTAACTACAAACGTATTTGTAATAAAGAAAATTTTGTTTCTTTGTTATAAATTATAAATTATGTTCAAAGATACCATGAAATAGGACCTGCCTCTACATTTGACTGCAACTCGCAACCAACTGTTGATTTGAGCAATGTCTTTTTTTGGAATAAACTGATAAGAAAAAAACAATAATTGGATCATATCTGTAGAGACCTAATGGAACTATTTCGCACTCAAGATAGTTCGAAAATGCCCCACTGTTCTTAATAATTCAGTTTATTTGAGCAGTGTTCATTCACTGGGTGGTGTTCATTCACTGGACGGTTCACCCTATTAAAGATTGAGGGGAAAGTATGCAATTTACATGTTACATCAGTTGAAGTCTACACTTTCGATTAATGCTACAAGTTTTCCAAATCATTTTTATTTCAAGCCAAAAATGTAAAACAAACAGTTTCGGGTAAAATTTCCATGTTTGGTTTTTTATTTCAAAATTTGTCAAATTATTCGTAGCATTGTTAATTGCAATTTGATTCGTTAAAAAATTATTACCTTTTGAGTTAAATCAAATTTAACATAAAGCACGAAAAATACTTTTATTTATGACTTTCCAACAATGGATAATACGGTCTACCACGTAACAATACCTGATGATCGACCCATAAAACTGAAGGGAACGGCGTTTTAGTTGTTTCCAGACCCGTATTCTGGAATATGTGAAAAAAATAAAATAAGTTTTTAATAGGTAAATATTAAGTTTATTTTATAAAAGATGCTCAAAGTGATGCCCCATTACCCATAAATTAAAAGCATTTCAAGCTTCTCCTCGACTGAGTATTGAAATGGCATGATTATACCTGAACTAAACACAAATGTTCAATATTCCTCAAAACAAAGTTTTAATTTTCACTTTTTATCAACGATGTTTAAGTGTTGGGAGATTTGTTGCGAATGTGAATGTTTCTTTATTCACAAAGTGACCTAGGGTTGTGACCAGGGTTTTTAAACTTTGGGAGAATTAAGCAATTTATTTTATGGGAAGGTTCAATAACCGATAGGTATATTGACTTTGCAGACGGCAAAATTAAAACACAAAATTGTAGACAGATATACTAACGAAAATTAGAAGCTGGTAAGCGATTTTCTTATCAAGTTTAAAATATAATATTGCAAAAATTATTTTTTATTATGATTATAATTACCGTGTAGCTGTTAGTTACGTTGTTGTGAACTTTTAAAGAAATAGCGAAGACCCTTATTCCGGTCCTGTAAAATGTAACGTTGTACTTTTTAACTTAACTTTATGACTGTCATAAATAATCAGTCAAGTACCCAAAACCAATACCATTGTTAGGTGAATTGGTCAGCTTATGTCGTAAATCATTTAAAAAAATACCCTCTAATACGGAAATGGCTTTATTTAATGAACGCAAATTAGTAAAATTATTTCAATTACACTAAATTGTGTGAAAATATTTTACTGTTCGTACATAAAAAAAACTAATAAATTGAGCAATTAGTAATTGAAAAAAAGCCAAAATTTTACCTGATCAAAAAAAAAGATTTTTTCTTGGTTTCTATGTACCTTAATAATATAAAATTACTCATGCAATTTATGAGAATTGACAAATTATTTTAAAGGCCTATTTTGCCACGGGCGGTAAAACTTAACTCACCCTATACATTAAAATTAAATAAATATTTATTATTAATAAATATTCTCTCATAAATATTTGTTAACATTAAATATACGTTTAATAATAGTAAATAATAATACAACCAAGATTTATTAATTATTTATATCATTTTAATATAAGTTGTTTTTAACTAATGAATTTCAGTTAACAATTAAATTAGCATATTAATAATAACAAATAATTTGCGGGAAATATTTACTATAAACCCTTCATTATTTATTAATAAATATTTTATAAATTGGGTATTTAATAATAATCTCATATTAAAGTGAAATTTTTTATTTAAAATGAATAAAAATATTTAAAATAAAATAAAATAAAATAAACATGAAACAAAACTTATACCTATAAATAATAAAAAATATTAGAGGATCATTCAATGTGAAATGTATTAGAAATATTTGTAAAATGTCTAAATAATACAGTTGCTGTCGTTATAGATATCTATTAATATTCCTGGTTCATGCAGAAAATTTTATGTCCATCACCGATTAAATGAATATGTGTGGGAAAAGTGCAACAAATATTTTTAATGTCAATAATTTGTTTAGAAGTGGAAAAATCATCTTCAGTCAAAATCTTTATCAATACCATAAGAAACAAATTGTTTTATATATTAAATACATTTGTTTGTCACCAGTTCACAATACATTAACAACCTTTCCAAAAACTGGTTCACCATATACGTTTCGATTTACTTGAACGATTATACATTTTTAAAAAAATTCTATATTATTATTTTAATGCACTTCTCAACACTGCCGAATAATGCAAAGAAATGATTTGGCTGTTAATGCAAACATCCGGTTCAATTGTAAAATAAGAATTTTTTTATTTTAGGCAACTTACCTTTTCAACAAATGAGTATTTATTTTTGATAAAAATGTACAAATGTATTTTCTTTCACTAACAATGAATTAGTACCAAATAGTATGCATTACACATAAAAAAATCTTAATTATTATAAACAAATACCCATTGTTATACTTAATAAATTTTTGTTTGCATGAATTGAGAACAATTTGTTTTCAAATAATATGTTGATCTCAAACAAAGTCGAAAGTAATAAATAGTTTATTTCTAAAAAGTAAATTGATTTATAAGAATTGGTAGTAGTTAAAAAGTGTACTTTTCGACAATTTAAATACTCAAACGTAAATAAATCAGCTGCAAATACGCGTTTTTTACTATTAGACTGACTATTTCTTTCCGATTTGACGAGTTTTCCCATTCAATCGATTCGATTGAGAAGTTATTTCGCGATGAAAAATCGAAATAAATAACAGAAATTACTCCAACTGAGACGACCATATTTCTTGATGTCATTTTCGAATGACGGATATTTAACATAAAGTTAACTGCGGTTAAGTTATTTTTATCGTAAGTAAATTTATGGCCATCGTTTGCGATCAATGCTATCAATATAAATGTAATTATTTACAATGAACCTATCTTTGAAGAAGTTAACATTCTACGGCGACTCATACTACTTTTTGTGACGGTACGCTATGGAGGACAATCAATATTTATGGATAGAATTTGTTAAAACGCTGGAAGTAATTGTAAATTTCTGACAAGCTGCATAAAGTTAACCGCCGTTGTAAGATCAATTAGAGCCATTAGAGTCGCCACAATGCTTGGAAATGAGAGTGAATTTGTAACGCAAACATTACCGACCTAAACTTAATTCGATTTAAAATCAAACTAATTTTATTAATTCGTTAAAAAGTTAGCTAAACCATTTGTCGAGCATGATATTGATTATAAAGAAATCTGTAATTCAAGCACTTCCTAGAAACCTGTAGATGGCCAAGGCATGCAACTTTATACATAAAAACAAACAAAAATTAAAATAATTGTAGAATTGTAGATATTGACAAGTTTTAAAATCATTATTCTCACTACTTTTTTATGTATCAAACTGTTTTGAACTTACAAGGAATTTAACTGTTGGGGGGCTTTCAGGATCCTTAAACTGAGAACACAGTTTCCCCAAAAGTTTGTAAATTTACTTGTCGATCATGTTGATCATAACGAATAGTGTAAGTAAAAAATCAAATCAAATCACTGTTGAAATTACAACAAAAGTTACACAAGAAAAATTATCGATGCATTGAAAAAAATGCTACCTAAGAATTTTTTAAAAACCCACTTCTTACGTTAAGAACTGATAAAAGTCTTGTATTTAGCACGATTCTGCTTACTTTTAGTACGAACAATATTAAATCAAGCAAACCAACGTTTTGGATGAAGCACGGGGATTCTCAATTTGTGGTCACCTCACTGAGGTTTTGTTCGAGATGAACATTAGCTGGGCGGATACAATTGTACGGAATGTTGTAAATTGCTTTATGACCTACTGCAAAGGACTGTTTACTGACAATAAATAAATTACTTTAGAATTTTTTACAAATTTAGTTGAAAAATGTTATACCAAACCCGGCTTGCAGTAAGAAAATACATATTACGTTGTGCATTTTCTGTATTTTTATCGTAAAGTGAATTTTTAGTAACTTACATAATTAGTGAATGTTTAATTGTGAAGAAATGGGAAATATTACAAGTGGTTTAATATGCCGAGATGAAGATCCATGGTACAATGTAAACATTTTGTTTCTTTGTTTTTAGATTGATGTAGATTTTGGCCAATTATTTCTTGAGAGAAAAACAATTTATTCGTGTGGCGGCCACAATTCATTGAGAAGGCTAATGACTTCGACGAACTTCCATTTCATATACGTACATCTGTTACCAAATGATAATGTGGTTCTTAAACTGAAAATGTATTTTTAAACAGGACGTGATGTGATGTTAAATTTTCACCTACTAATAAAAATATGTATGAGAATTAACTTTATATTCTAAAATTCCTTCAATTCAAGCATTCCACTCTACAATTCATAAAAATTAGAAAAAAATTATTGTATTTACAAGTGCTTATTTAATATAATAAGAAGGCCATCTTCAATTCTTTAATAAGAAAACACATTAATTAAGAAGATTCTTGAGTAATTAAATAAAAGTTCTTGAAATCAACATGACTTATTCTTATATGTAAAACTAATAAAAGTTCTTAAAATTAGAGCGAACCTTTCTTGAATTTGTCACGAATAATCAACGATTTTAAATTTGACAAATAGAATAAACATAGTTGAAATCAAGCATGACCCACTCTTAATTTCGACAACAAGAATGAACGTTCTTAAAACTCAAGAATGACCAATTCTTGAGCCAAAATTAAGAGCGCGCAATTTTAAATTCAATCCCGAATTTTCTTACCTATAAAACGTTTTTTCTGAGTTTAAATGCATCACAACACAGATTTTTATGCAAATGAAATTCGTTTACTTAGCACGTATCTAAACCGTCTAAGTGCTTCGGCTAATTAAAAGGATTTTACGATGATGAAAATGCTACCGGACAAATTAAATCAGACGCATAAAATATCTGCTTGTAACACTCGGTACATAGTTATTACAAGTTGTGATATCAATTTAAAGCCTCAACCGAGAAGTTGTATTTACATTTCTTATTCTGCTTTTATTAATCTATATTATAATGAGAAGTAAGTGTTATCTGTATTGTATTATCACTTCGTTTTTGCTCGTCATGCATTGATGGAGTCCGGAGGTAAAAACCACATCATCCACATCCGTAAAGGTCATTTTCTAACCGATTAAAATAAACAAACTAAGTATTTGGCGCAATTCGGATAGTTTCAGAGGAAAATCGATGCCTAAACTGCATTAATTAATTGTGAACAATGAATGGTTTCAAACACAATTGATAATTTATTTTTTTATTGTTCTAAGGTGTGGGCGATTATTCTGGACATATTACGGTTTCATACATGGATCAGGAGGAATCTGATAACATCTTGTATTGCGTGGAAGTATTCAAAACATTAAAAAAATCGAGGAGACTTCAAAAGCTTTCCATAATCAGATTAGACAAAAACATATTAATTTTGCAATTTAAATCAATTCTTAAATTTAAAATTCGATCCAATGAATATTTTTCGCATTAAAGATCACCAAATTATAATCATTAAAGTTTAAAGGATATGTTGCTTCAACTTGTTATTTTTAATGATTCCAATAATTATCTCAAATTTTCTGACAAAAACCGAGAAGTTACTTCAGTTGTTTGTTTTGCGACTGGTCTAACTGGCGAAAAAAACTCATTATGTGATTAGTTTTTCGTTCCGGCGCAGAAAAAATGTTTTTAAATTGATTTTACCACAGGCAGTAAGAAATCCAGTTGCAAGGTTTTTTTTGAGTGAATTAAAAAAAGCTGACGTAATTAACACCCAATTTGCTGTTTCGGAATTCAGAATTCAAGTATCGCGCGCACACAGTTTTTTTGCGGCTTAATTTAACATTCATTTCGGTTATGTGAAATTAAGTTTGAATAAAAATCAAACATTTTTAAATAGAGCTCCGAAGCGTCATTAAGATGTTATCGATTGGAAAAGGGCAATAAAACCGCATTATTTTATAACTCTATAGAGCCGACCATAAAAAACAATTTACATAGGCGGAAGTGATAAAGGAATGAATGGTTCGTTATAACGAAAGTCGATCATGTAGGAATTGATCTATAATGAAATCAATTGACGAAAGCTAAAGCATTTATACCACCTTAAAGAAGCATAAATCTCTGTGAACCAGCAGCAGTAAAGTTAATTGGCCGAACAACAATGTGTAAGATTCGAGAACACAAGATCGTGACTACCATCTTCCATAGATATTGCCTTCAGATTAATTTTTATGTGGAGTAATTTTTTATTGTCTACAAAAATCAGATGGGAAAATTGCTTAGAATTGATTACTTAGTACAGCGGAGATGTTTAATTGGTCCCAACTTCTGAACCCGTATTTTATCTCGCATGTCCACAAGACAAAGTGCCGAATATCACGAATTGGTTAATTACAGAAAAAAATTCATTATTGAGGCTGATTTTTGGTTATCAATTGGAAATGAAAGCGTTGGAAAAAATGCTTGTGGGCGTGCATTTATGAAAAGGTTCTGATGGAAAATTAATCTCAAAAGAATCTGGACACACCTGTCATCGCCCAAATGGGCGACCTGGTTCAAAATAGACAAATTGGTTACTTTTTATTTACTCCAATTGCCATTACAAAAGTTGTAATTCTTTCAAGTTTTTAATTGGGTTTGCAGCGATTTTATAAAAGCCCAGATTTTCGCTCATTATTACATATCATATTTTAAGATGCGATATTACCAACACACCCAACTCTTTCCAGGAAATAATACCATTAATATTAATAGCAGTTTTAAATCAAATTATTTTTTAAATATTCTGCAGATGGCTTGTTTGGTTTTGGAATAAAATATTAATTTTTATGGTAAAATTTCTTGAAATTAATTATTATAATTCTTGGTCTTTTGAATGAAACATTAAATATTTTTTGAAAATGTAAATCTTTGAATTTATTTATTAATTAAACCTTAATTAGTCCTACCTTGTTTCTCAACCAAATCAAGAGACAGACAAGATTGCTGTAATTTCGAAATTCTGTTAAAAGGACAACAGGTGCGTTCACCCTACGTTATAAAAAGTACTTCTTTAATTCAACAATAAATAAATTGTGGAGTTTTGAAACAATTCTAGAAACAGGTTTGTAAAAATTTCACATTTTCTGACATCATAATTTTATACAATGAGCGGCAAAAGTAACGCAACAAACTGTTAAATTTGAAAAAAAATCAAAGACAAGTTAAATTGTAAATTTAATTTCATGTCTTTTGACCTAACGTTTAAGAATCCAATGGACTCAGATGGTGAGGAACTTGGATTAATCATAACTTGAAAACCATTAACTAAATTTTTTCTAAGCTCAATTTATTGTTCGGGAAAGCATTAAAAGATCAGTATGTGTACCGGTGTGCGTATGAATAGTTATTAATGACGTTTCAAAATATAAACAATCGTTAATAACGTAAATGCAATTTTATGCACGTACCGACTTTAATATTAATTAAAAACTAACAAACAATGGTTTCTTCGTGACCCCTACTGTTCAAGATATCGTACGGGTATTAATTACAAGGAGATTATACCTACCTGCTTATCTCGATGATCGAAGCGATCTGACGAGCAGGAAAAGGTGTCAAACCGTTTCTCGTACATTACTCGAAAATAATTACAAAAACAAAAATGATCTTTTTATTATTTTTCTTCGACCGGTATTGATCCCGATAAAAAATGATCTGTTAGACCGCTCGGGACAGTGATTTGCTAAAACAATACCTCAACTTGTTATCCTCCATATGGAGAACTATTAATTTCTCGAGTTAGAAACAATTTGTCAGGTCACCGCAGGAAACACTTCGGAATGCCAATTATAAAATTTGTCTATTGTCGTTTGGGTATCATTTCACGTCAAAAACCGGTGGAAGTTTCTGTTGGACCTGTTACAATGCTTTTACTGACCTCGCCTATGACAAAGTTAGGAGTGATATCATTACAAAGACAGCCATTTCACCTGCAATATGACATTTTTTCTGTCCAACCAGATCGGTAAACTATGATCTCAGTTCGATTGATAGATAAGACTGCTCCTAAATGTTAAATTCGTTGTAATTTCAAAACAGATCGAAATATAAAAAACTAATTAGACAATAATTTAAGACCTTGTCCATAATTTTGGCACAAGAATTGGTTATTCTTGAATTTTAAGAATATTCATTCTTGTTGTCAAATTAAGAGTGGGTCATGCTAGATTTCAAGAATGTTGATTCTTCGTGACAAATTCAAGAAAGGGTCGCTCTAATTTTAAGAACTTTTATAAGTTTTACATTTAAGAATAGGTCATGTTGATTTCAAGAACTTTTATTTAATTACTTAAGAATCTTCTTAATTAATGTGTTTTCTTATTTAAGAAATGAAGATGACGTTCTTACTATATTAAATAAGCACTTGTAAATACAATAAATTTTTTCTAATTTTTATGAATTGTAGAGTGGAATGCTCGATTTGAAGGAATTTTAGAATATAAAGTTATTTCTCATACATATTTTTATTAGTAGGTGAAAATTTAACATCACATCACATCCTGTTTAAAAATACATTTTCAGTTTAAGAACCACATTATCATTTGGTAACAGATGTACGTATATGAAATGGAAGTTCGTCGAAGTCATTAGCCTTCTCAATGAATTTTGGCCGCCACACAAATAAATTGATTTTCTCTCAAGAAATAATTGGTTAAAATCTACATCAATCTAAAAGCAAAGAAATAAAATGCTTACATTGTACCATGGATATAATTATAAACATTTACCAATATAGACCAGTTTGAATGCTTCAATAATGACCATTCCACTTTATGCAAATTTGCTTTCCGCAAATCCACGTACTTCAGTAACTCTTGTGTTTTGTTAAATTCTTACAAAGAGTTCTACATCCGCTAAAAAGTAAAATTTGTTATAAAATAGATAAATAACACTAAATGTATAAAGGAAAATCAAAATTATTTCTTTACCTTCGTCGTTACTATTAATTCTGTTATAGAAGCAACTGGTTTGCATGTCTCTGTCGTTTGATCTCTTCTTACTTTTCGTTCCGACGGAAATAAACTAAAAAACAATTTGTTTAATAGCTGTTACATTGAAAATACTTGTAGAACTTTCACAAAATTCATTCGGTAAGCTAAAAGTGTGGGAAAAATTATAATTACAACAAATTTACTTACATGCGAATTTATCACACACAGAATCAGAAAATCCCCATAATTTCAATACCATTTTTAGAAATGGTCTTTGAAGTTGATCATTTTGTTGGTCGACATTTATTAATATTGCATTGAATTAACATCTTCATCTCGGCACATTAAATCACTTGTAATATTTCTCATTTCTTCACAATTAAACATTCACTAATTATGTAAGTTACTAAAAATTCACTTTACAATAAAGATACAGAAAATGCACAGCGTAATATGTATTTTCTTACTGCAAGCCGAGTTTGGTGTAACGTTTTTCAACTAAATTTGTAAGAAATTCTACAGTAATTTATGTATTGTCAGTAAACAGTCCTTTGCAGAAGGTCATAAAGCAATTTACAACATTCCCTACAATTGTATCCGCCCAGCTGCTGGGTCCAACCCTTGGACCTAACGTTTATCTCGAAGAAAACGTTCAGTGAGGTCACCACAAATTGAGAATCCCTGTGCTAAATCCAAGACGGTGGTTTGCTAGATTTAATATAGTTCGTTCTAATAGCAAGCAGAATCGTGATAAATACAAGACTTTTATCGGTTCTTAATGTAAAAAGTGGGTTTTTAAAAATTCTTAGGTAGCATTTTTTTCAGTGAACGCAAGTAAACAGTTTTTTTGCTTTCGGCGAATAACGACAAAGATTTACTTGCGTAGAGAGAACATAAGTATAGAACCCATAAAAAACAAACAATCGCCGATACATACCAAAGCCTGCATACACATATGCAATTTGTATTCCTAATGATATGGAATGCATACAAACGGCTTGTGCATTTGAAAATGTTATGCGACTTACGGCATAGTAAAGCAAGGGTGGTTCGTCGATTTTCTTGCAGTCTCGATTATTTCTCGGCGGTTCAAGCTCGGGTATTTCACCAATTAATAAATCAATTTACTGCGGCCGTAATTAACGTTCTTTGTGAGATTTTTGTAAAAATTTCGAGTAATTTCCATTGTTCCCAGCAACGAGTTGCCACTGGCGACGCATAAGAAACGCAATATATTACAGATGTCAATTACTAAATGAGCCCGTGCCAGAAGCCGCCGATTTACAAAAAATGATTTATTGCAGATTTACCATCGCCGCATATATCACAACAATTTCCTATTATCGTGATTATCTCTCGCCGTTTGAACGCCCTTTCTGCTAGCTCTGTTAGACAGATATGCAAATGCGATTCTAGTTCTTCGTGTGCGGGAGCTAATTTGTTTAATTCTTTTATCCGGACTGGCGCTAATGGGTGGATGACTTTATTTTCTGTGAGTAGTTCTCGAAACTGCCTACTAATAAAGACATGATGGGAAATTCGTAGGTTTATAGAACACTAATCGAATTATGGGTCCAATTAGATAATCACTTATTCAAATCCCTCACATACAAATTGGATACTTTTAATATATTATCAGGGGCCTCGTCGTTGCTTGGAAATTTATTTTATTTATCGGATGAATAGTTTTAATAGCAAATTAATCTCATTTTAATTTATTAAGCTGATCTCGGAGGTATTGATTTATTTTAAAATTCACATTAAATTAGACTGAGATAATGATTGAGGTAGTAACCATTACAGTAGGGACACCACTTTTAGCCACTTTAAGTAAATTTGTATTTGAAACAGTAAACCACAGTACACTATTTTCTTGAACTGATGTTTCAACCGATCTTATCAAAGCTCCTTGGCCCATTAATCTCCAGATTTTTTTCTCAAGGATTTCATACAGTTATCACTGCCTTCCTTCCTTCAACCAGCTTCACCATTCCTTTTGATTTTTCCGCTGATCTTCCCTTAATCCTCTCCTATCCATGGCTTCATAGATCTCATCTCTAAACGATCTTCTAGGTTTCCCACTTTTCCACCTATGTTCTTCTGCTTTCCTTACATGTCGGTACCACAACAAACTTTCTTCTTCAATGTACGTTAGGGTATCTTTCTCTACTTTCATTTGGTATTTTATAACTTCGTTTTGGACTGTATCCGTTAGTGTTAATTGACAACTTCTCCTCCAGTATTCCATTTCGGTGGCGTTTATTTTCCTTTTGCTGTTCTTATTTAAAATCCAATTTTCGAATCCATAAGTAAGTATGCTTTGGACTATGCTGTTATGTATCCTCTGTTTGGTTCTTCATGTTATTTGCTTCTCCCAGGGTACTGGGTTTAGTTGCTTTATGCATGTCTTTGTTTGTCCTAATCTACTTTTTATCTCTTCTTCTGTAGTTGCTTCCTTAGGTAGGATAAACCCTAAGGATTTGAATTTGTTTTTGCTCTTATTTCTATCCTATCTTCTACCTCTAGGTTGTTAAGCTTCTCGTCTGTTGTTAAGTATTCTGTTTTTTTTAGATTCATTTCCAAACCAGCCTTGTTGTACTCCTCTATCAGTTTTCTCATCATAATGCTCAAATGTTCTTCATCTTGCGTTATGATTAGTTGATCATCTGCGAAACTGAGAGAATAATTGGTATTTCCATCCCTTCACACTTATGTTTCCATGTTTTAAGTGTTCCTTCGAGGTATACCTCAAATAAGGCGGGTGAAGTGAGACGACCTTGCAGTAATCCTTTTGTGGTTTTAAAATCTTTACTTATTTTTTGCCCATTTTTTACTCTTAAGGTGTTTCCAGTTGCTTTCATGAGTAGTTGTGGTATTTTCATATTTTCCATGAATTGCCATATCCTCAATCTGGATATTGAATCATAGGCTTTCTTTAGGTCAACGAAAGTGAGGTGTACTGTTCTGTTTTTGGCTTTCTTCTTTTCCCAACTGTTCTATTGTATAAATTTGTTCTAGACACGACTTTCCTGCTGTAAAGCCGGCCTGATCTTCTCTTATTTTCTCGTTATTGGATATCATAATTTAAGATATGATATTACCAACACACCCAACTTCTTCCATGAAGTAATACTATTAATATTAATATCAATTTTAAATCAAATAATTTTTAAAAATATTTTGCAGATGACTTGTTTGGTTTTGAAAAGTAAACATTAACTTTTATGGTGAAGTTTCCTGAAATTAATTATAATAATTCTTGGTCCTTTGATTGAAACTTTAATATTTTTTGAATATACAACCGATTTTATCAAAGCTCCTTACAGATTTTTCTCTCATTTTTGGGTATTATCCTGTAAGATGTGTTATTACCAACACATCCAAGAAATTAAAGAAATAATTCCATTAATCAATTTTAAATCAAATAATTTTTGATAAATATTCTGTGTGGTTATAAAAAATGAACATTAATTTTTATGGTAAAATTCAGTGCATTGACCGAATCATTTGACTGATATTTTTCAACAATGCAAACATTCGAATTTAATCAAATTTATGGCGTTTTTGATTTTCATTTTTAAAAACTATGCAAAAGTCTCCGTTTTATCATCACAGACGATCAGGAACAAAACGAATTAACTAATTTTTTTCCTTGGAGATTTGAATATTTTCTTGTGGGAATTTCGAGTTCATGCAAAAAATTTATTATTCCCAGAACCGATGCAGCCATATACGAGGCGATGGGAGTGGACATTTTTTTAATGTTTCAAAAACTGTTAAAAACAATTTGAAGGGGCAAATTTCACAAATCGCGCCTAATTAGCGTCAATCTAAAATTATCCGAAAAAAGAAATCAATACACATTGAGAAACCATTTTCGTTTCACAACAGCAATATGTTAGTGGTTCGTTAGTTAATTGTTAATGATATCAATGACGTTGATCGCTCATGTCCAACTTTCAGCGTTTAAAAGCGCGTGAAATGTAGTTAGGTCTAACCTGACAATGGCTCTGATTAGCAGCACTAATTGCGGGGCCTAATTAGTGTTGAAACCACGGGGTATCCAAAGCAAGTCCCGGTAAGCGTGCTAATCGACCGGGCATCTCAAGAGGCTGTACGGTCCTTTGCATACCGATTTGGTGGCTGATAATTTTAATGCCGCGCTTTTTTCGGCCGATACCGAGTATCCATTAAAATAATTTACATTTTGTGAGAATCTAGCGACGAGCTTTGAACGCACGGCCAATTCAGGGAACCTTTTCAGCGGAAATTAAAACAGTTCGCTTTCTAAATACCGAACGTTAATGCGTGGGCTCATATTCACTCTTAAGTATGACATATTGATAATATTTCCTCGGAATGAATTAGCTGTTTGTCGCTTATGCTAAATAACCAAGAATGAAGGGTACATTTCAAAAATAAATATTTGTTTTTCATTAAGGCTGGGGAACCCAACCTCAAAATATGCAGAGTTTTAAGAAACTCAGTATCGCTTAGAAAGTACTTATCAATATATAATTTGAGAAGCAACAGTTGTAAACATAATGTTACCGCATCTAATGATATATTTGCTTTGGTGACGAAGTGCCTAATTTTTAAAAATTAACCTCCTAAAGTGCAATTCTCGCAAAAATGTAGTAGTCAGGGTTTTTTACTGAAATCTTTAGAGTTACGAAATATTTTGCAATGCACTTTACAGCACTTATAGAGAATATATTGCCTTGTAAAAAAATATTTTTTTATTGCGAGAAAGTTGATAACTTAAGAAGAAAAAAGGCAACAATATTTTTTTGAAAATTTAGTGTGCAAGTAAAATCAGTTCAGCTCAAGAAGTAAGTTATATTGTAGAAATTCCTTCGGGGTACTTATACTAAACATATAGTAGTTTAATATGTCATGTTTTTTTATGATAACATGGTGAATATCTTTGAAAAAAAATCTAAAAGTTGTGGTACGAAATACAGTATTATTTGATCGCGTTTTTTATTGCTTTCCGAACACAACATCGTCAACAAATTACATAAAAATGTTCGTGTAGTACCTAAGAAATAGTTTCCGTAAACCAAATTGGATAAATGTCTAAATTATACATTTTCGGGGAAAAGTTGTTTTCCCATAAGATTTTAGTCAAATAGTTCGTCGTTTTACTCACAGATGTCCTGTCAAATCTGTACCTTTTTGATTGACGGCATGGATAGAATAATTTGTATTAAAATGCACACTTGATATAGTGCAAATTGTTAGGATATAACCATATTCGCATACGTAAGGATATAAAACTCTAAAAATGTATAAAAAGACACACTTGATAATGCAAAATATCCATGTTCGCACGCGTAAGAATATGAAACATTTTCGAGCTTACTAAATTGTACAATATATATTAGTTTCGAATAGCATCGTAGGAAAAATTGTTTGAAGCATCTATTCACAAAAAATTACAAAAAAAAAAACAGTAAAGAATGCAGCAATCGCATTGACTGATTTTACCGCCGTTATCGCCGCAGACAATAATATAAATAATATTTATCAAATTATGAGTGTATAAAAATGGGGATAAAGATTACTCTTTGCATAACTGAAAATGTGTTTGCAGCCTGTTACGGGATTAATTATAGCAGGTACATCTAAAAAAACACAAGATTGACAAAGAATTAGCAAAAAATTATAGACTAATTTTTTTTCCGACTGAGTTTACCGTCGTTATCGCCGCAGACCATAATATAAATAATATTTATCGAGTTACGAGCGTATGAAAAACGCGCAACTCTTTTTTTTTGTTCTTTCTCTGTTCAATACTTAAGTTTCAAACCTTATTAGTTAGGAGACCTCTTTGGTTGCCTAAACATTTTTTATTTTAAGGGGCAAAATTGGTGCCCCCTGAGCGGAAGAATTGTGCATTACTTAGCAGTTCCAGAACCTTAAGAAAAACTTTAATTTCATTTCAAATTAAAAGAAAAAGCTTTGAGGCATTGTATAAATATTTATGGTAATATCGACAAGTTAACTGCGAGGCTCTAATTTATTGTCGATAATGCAACATTCGCAACTGCACAAATCTCCTTCGAATGATAAAATCGTTATAATTTAGATAATAAGAATGAGCTTGACTGCGGAAGCGATTACAAGAATGCAAATCGCCGAGAAGTAACTACAAAATAAAGTAGCTTGAATATCAAACAGCGTTTAAAACCATTATCTAATCTCATTACAAGCCAGAGAGGCAAATTACACATATATTAGTAATTATGCAAAATACGTTTGAAGCTACTAAACTTCAAGAAGGAAACTTGATACAGCGGTATTAATTAAGTTTAAATTAATTTTCTGTCTTAAATTTCACGGATTGATCTGAACGATAGCGTAAATCTCAAAATTAAAAGTTGTCACATGAATAAATGCATAATTAACAATAAAATTACACGGATTGTCGTCTGCTAATTTTATATTCATCACAACTGAAGGAACAATTAATTTAGCTGATTGAAACTGTTTTATTAACGTTGCATAATGGAAAAATTAAATGAACAATTCATTCAGTAAATAAAATAAATTCAGTTTTTATGCGAAGGTAAACAAAACGTGTGAACGTTTATTTTTGTATTTACAGATCTGTATTTATTCATCGTGTGCAAATTGCACTTTGCGATTTATTGGTTTGGATTGAGTTTGAAAGAAATTCTTGTGCCTCAAACTGTAAGCACTTGACGTCGAATCGATGACATGTAGATGCGTATAAACAAGGCCATATCGACTTTTTACAGGATATTTTTAGAAACGGTGATCAGGCTGGATTTACGATCAATAAAATTTAAAATAAAAATTATGGACTGTAGTCACTCCAAGATTAAGTAGTTGCAATTTCTTGTAAAAATTTAATAGCTGCATTCACCAACTTTAAATAAAAACAGGATTTTGGGTTCCAGTCGTTATTATTATATAATTCATGAACCTAAATACAAACACAAAGTGGCCTGGGGTCAGGGTTTTATGATTGCACCTTGGCGACTTGCAATTTTTATGCAGTTCTTATTTATTCTCTTTATTTAAAAACCGACATAATGAAACATTTATTGCGATATATGTAATTACCATACAACGTGATTCCATTTATATTATAATTTCATAATAAAATGCCCGTTGAGATGTGTGCATTTCTGCGATGAAAACATTAAAATTAAAGGTCGACGCCACAATAAATTCGTGCTGCGAATTTAAGCACAGTTATTTTATAAGAGAAAATTTATTCGGACCATCGCCTGGCATGAGTGGATTAATTTTTATTTTGATGGGTATCGCAAAGTCAGTAACTACAGTTAGTAACACAATGAACTTTACACGCTTTATGTGTGATATGTCAAAATTAGTGCAAAGCTATCATCATCTCCTCAAGCAAATGTTGGCTCGATTTTCTGTGGGAAAAATTGTGGCCATCGATTCGATACTTTGTGGAGATTACAAATTATGATTAAATAAATAGCTTGACCTTAATATAAATGCGAGTTTCCTCGCAATCTTGAGATTAAGAAACACACTAAGAAGATTAACTTATTTAGCCACTCACAATGGGATTCGTTTGAAATAAAATGAGTCGCTAAATATTATTGTAGTTATGAAAAACCGGGTGTCATCATTCATTGCGCAATTAACTAAGTAGCTAGCAATTATCCTTGTGCACAGCGAATTAAATTCCATTGACAGCTTTAGTAATATTGTTGATGAAGTTAATGAAGCATATCTAGTAATGTTGACTTTTTGCGAAATGGTTTATTGTGTTGTTGTGAGTTAATTTTCTGCCGCCGAACAAAGTCACTCAAGCAAATTATTCAATTACAGTTATCGGTTGGTTTTCAGCGGGTAAATGGTTTTAGTGTTACAATCGAAACTCATAATGACGGGAGTTTAATAAATATCGCAAAACAATAAGAGTATTGTTGTGGAAACAATTGCCTTAATTTAAAACACAATATGCATTTATAAGTAATGATGCTGCTTCAGATGTCAAGGGTCAAGTATAAGCCGCTCTTGTAAGTTATACTGCTGAATATTTTTTATCCAGCTAAACGTATCGGACGCTCTTTGAGAAAGGGAGGCACGAGGATCTGACGTTTTTCATCAAGCCGAGTTGCGTGGCGTTTAAATTTAGCCTCAGATTTACAGTTAACGACCAAATGGAATTTTTTATCTTCTTAATTAATTTCTGCTGTAATTTTCATAATCAATTTTTGGTTGCTGAAAGAGAAATTAAAAAGACTCCATTTCAGGAGTTTATTACAAAATCCCACTTTTGCTTGATTAATGACTTGAATGCATTTACATTTTTCGATAATTGAGAAACAAATCTAAAGATAAACATTGCATAATGCAGATGCTTGTTCTAACAGTCATATATGTGCACATGGTCAAGTTGCGGTCATGCTGGGGTCAAAGGTAGACACGCGCCAGCACCCATGGCACCCGTAGAGAGCACATGCCAACGTGAGTACTGCATTCCCTCATTTATAACACCTTCTAATAAACACCTGACTTGCAGTCATGGTGTGCATATGAGCTGTTGAATTAACCTCTCATTACACGTTTGCGCTTACGCGTTACATGGGCGCGGAATACGCTGTTATTTACACCATAATTTATGGTTATGGTTTTTTAATCGACAGCTGAAACGAAAATTTTACAGGCTGCACCAAAAGAATTGCAATTTATTATCACTATCCATTTTCATTAGTTGAAAATCTAGTCTCATTACATTTATTTACTTAAGGCCTCCATATTCTTAATAATTTATTGTAAATACAGTAGAATCCGCTTATAGCGAGGACGCATGGAAGTTTGAAATTAGCTCGTTATAAGAGGATTTCGTTAAAAGCGGATTATTATGTAAAGACATTTTTTATTGAAAATATTATTTGTTGATAATAATAATAAATTTAAATTTAAATTTAATGATATTTTCCCGAAATTGCCGTCAACAATGGATATAATATCAAAACTATATATAAATTAATCAATAAATGCAAATTTAACTGAAGTAAATATAAAAACATAAACAAAAACATGGACCAAAGTTTACAAAATGACAATAAGTATAAAGAAGGAAGTTGGGTAAAATTCAATTATTACGGACATGAAACAAATAAAATAACAAAAATATTCAAAGATGAAAATTTAAAAATAGCACTAAAAACAAATAATCAATTGCAAAAAATTCTAAAAACCACAACTGAAACAGAAGATATATACAAAAACAACGGGATATACTCATTAAAATGTAATACGTGCAATAAAAATTATATTGGCCAAACAGGCAGAAGTTTCCACACACGATATAAAGAACACATTAATAAAAACAACATCTAATTACACGAAACACCTACAACAAGAAAAGCACCAATATGGGCCTATTACAGACACTTTAAAAGTTGAAAAAACCATTAAAAAAAAAAGAATGAATATTGCAGAAAATTTATATATTTACAAACATAAACAGCAACAACCGATAATAAATGAACAAACAAGTGTTATTAAAGACGTAATGTTTAAATTGCTAAATAAAATAAAATAACATAAATAGCTAATAAGATAAATAAATAAATTCCAACATACCTGAAAATAGAATCAAATCATAGTCGTCTCAATTTCCTACTGATGATGGTAACGAAAACTTGCTTAATATTTTTAACTAAAAATTTAGAAGTTCTAGGAAATAAAAAAGAAGTGCACACATAATATAATTGACAATAACTCAATCAGTTTTTGAAATGTTTTGAAATGTTTTTAAAATGTTTGTGTTAAAATGTAAAATTAAATGTTGTAAATGTAATGTAGTTTTATAATTGAAAAGTAAAAAATGTGACGAGGGATAAGGAACATTCCAAAATAAAAAAGAAAAAGAAGATATGGAATACAAAGGAACAAAATTGACACGTAAGTCAATCATAATATTATTTGTTGACATAAATTAGTAAAATGCGTGTACGTTACAGTCGTTTCATATATAAATTTAGGCGTACTTATTAACCAAAATAGTCTGTAATAGTCTGTTTCGTTAATTAAATTTTCCAAATTTCCCAAAAAATGAAAAAAAAATGTTCCCCACCATTTAGAGTAATTTCGGCTTCAAAAAAACTCTTCAATTTTGCCAGGCACTTTCTAGCTTCCGTAGGCGAAATCTTTTCTAGTAAAAGGGTCGGTTCATCATCATCAGATTTAGCAATTTCAGTTTGAGTTTGATTGTATTTTTGGTACGCATTCTCAACAATGTCATCCTCGGTTGGGATTTCACTAGTATATACAAAATTGCCAACCGTCACATACTCCTGAAAGTTGACTTTTTCAGCCTTTAATGCGATACAAAGTTCACTTTGCCAATTTTCAGCTGGGCCAACTTCTCCTATAAATCCAGCATGTTTGAAATAATTTTTTATTGTGGTTTGCGTAATGCTTTTCCAAGCTCGGTCTACAAATCGAATGGCGTCTAGAAGTGTTACCCGATACACTTTTTCCATTTCAATGCCATCTATCAAATGCAACACAAGCACTTTTCGAAAATGAAATTTAAGGAAGTTTATAATTCCTTGATCCATAGGCTGCAGTATTGAAGTCGTGTTGGGAGGTAGAAATGCCAATTTGATATTTTTTTACGTTTAATTTACCGGAGGTTGACATTATAATTCTTTGGTAACCTAAGTGAAACTGATTCTTTACCGCCTGAAGCCTGATTAGTTGGAATCAGCATATTTCTAAGTAAACCATTATCAATATTAGTCAGAGGTATATATTTAGATCTCGCTATATCAGGATTTTTTGATATAAAATTTCAATACAACCGACGTTATAACCGGAGTCTCGTTATAATCGATCTCGTAATATGCGGACATTTTTAACCGCGTTTGCATAGTAAATCAAATTTCTCTATGTTGTTACGGTACTGATTCATTAATTAATTTCAAATTCGCGCGGAAGTCAATTTCTCTCTCTCTCGACAAGCAGGGAATCTTAAGGTCGTTGAGGTCAGTGCGCGAAGTTCGACAAAAATGGAAAGTGAGCGACAGAACCTGACTGGGTGTGTTGAATGATGGTCACGCGTGGATTCAGCGTCGACAAGTTGAGGTATTCCTAAAGGGAATTCGCAGTGCAAGTAGTGAAAAATACGGTGCCGTAAATATCTGCCGGTCCACCGGGATACCAGCAGTCCAGGCGATCTACACGGATGACTTCTCCAGGGCGGGATGATTGAGGAAAAGCCGCCAGCGCATGGAGCCGTGTCGATGTTGTAGTTAAGTTGACCGTATTGATACTTGTCGAATTTGATGCTTCTTGTAATTCAAACATTTCTTGTATTTAATGTTATTCGAGCATTTGTGTTGCATTGTTGCAAATTGATGGCTTTCAGCCTTTTGGGTACCCTAACTTTTTAATTTAATTTTATCCGTAATTGTAAATTGTTTAATCACTTAACTAGTCAATACACTTGTTATCTTGTTCGTGATTGTTTCTGTAACCCCATTGTCGAGAGAGAATTCTGCTTTGTCTACTCTCGAGATATTTCGACCACCCCAAAGCAGTGGCGCCCTATCAACCTCCGGAGAAGAATGAGAGAACGCTTCCCACATAACCTCGAGGATTAAATTTCAACCTACCCCCTCGCCGACTTGAGCTTAGCCAAGCAAACATTTCTACGCGGCCGGGAAACCCGTAGCAATGTGTATTGCTCGTTATAAGCGGTCTCTCGTTATATCTGGTATTCGTTAAAAGCGGATTCTACTGTATTACAGTTTAACAATGTGAATTACTAAATACTAAATTTAATTTTATTAAATTTATTATGTAAGCAGTTTTATTTTATTTTATTAATTTTTACAAGTTTCAACAGCGTTTTATTTTAAATCGGATTATGGAAGAATTTATATCAAAGGTGAGATGTCATTGATATTCTGAAAAAATCCGGTATCTGCGTAGCTCGATCTGGATTTAAGTGTTAGTGTGTGACTTTCCAAGTTTTTAACGTTCATCCTAAGCTCCACGTTATGGCCAGTGTCAATATTACGATCCCAATTTGGCTTATCTCAACATCTTGATTATCAAATGATTTTTATTTCCGCGAATATTTTGCATTCGCTCATAATTTATAATAATAAATTCCAACGCACTAACAAGCTGCTTAATGCGATATTAAAGCCGATATTATTTTCACATTTAGCCATAATGCAGGTAATAACTGTGCACATTTGCATTTCAACAAGTAACCATAAATGCCCGTAAATACGCCTTTTTCCAAATAAAGTTATTAGCCGTCAACTAAACGAACGTTAAGGCGACTAATCATACGATTTCGAACGATAATTTTCCAGGATTCCTTCGAGGAGTGCGATAAAACCGCGGGAAGGAAATAAGTTGGCGCTTTTTAGCATTTTTAACGAATAAGACCGACACTTTGTGAGCTTGTTGACAGGGTGTCCAACACTAAAAACAGAAATAATTGCTTCGGCCGGCGGTTTGGACCGTAACCGGTTGCCGCATGAACCCCCGCGGATCGAGCCTAGGTTTTTAAGGCCCCAAATGAGTTTTGCATCGACGGGTTTTAATCGTTCTTAACTGTATCATAATAACCCTCCGAGAGTACAGTTTTAATTCGCCGTGGTATTAACCACTTATCAGGCAATTTTTAAGTAAAACACGTACTGGCCGTCAGGTAAATCGATATTAGCTTCAAAATAATCGACTGTAATTAAGAAAAATAACACGTCTCTTCACACATGTTGCAAGTGACGTGAAAATTGTTTTTATTTATTCGGCGATTTGGGGCATTAAAGCTCCATCTTTGTCGATTCGGATAAAAACTAATTACGGCCACAGTGCAGTATTTATGAGCGCCCTTTGTCCGTTCTGATCTACATTTAATCGATTTTGTTTTAATAACCGGTGCATTCCTGCAGCGAGTACTTTCGAAAAAATTAATTTATTCCACGAGTCGTTTTCTTCATAAAGGTCGTAAATATGGTGAATTTACGTGTTTCTAATTTCGAAAAGTGGCGTTTACGTGGTTTGATAACTTATAATCGATTAAAATGCACCAACAAATCCGAATGCGACAATGAGTTATATTTAGAGTCGGTTTAATAGTGACTGCATTGGCTTGTTTATCTGCGTGACTGCACATCGTCGCAGACATTAAATGAATGTAGTTAAAATTTATTCGTGAAAGAATCAAAATTTGTCTATTACAATTGAGACTTAAAATCACATAACAGTATATTGTTAGTGGCTTGCGACTTGCTAATTAATTTTCAAAGTTCAAAAGTCTATTGTATACATTTTTATTATAAGAGGACTTTACTTGTGAAGCTAACAAGCAATTATGCCTTAGTGGCACATTTAAAAACTCTTAATGTCTACAGCAAGAATGGCCATTATGCATTAATTTGTTTTACTTGCACACAAAACATTAAAAATAAAATATAAATGCTGTGCTGAACAGATATTAAACCTGAAACTCATAATAAGGTACAGGAGACTGAGAGCCAAGGACATACATGTGACATTTGTAGACTTCAAAAAGGCATACAATTCTATGGAGAGGAATTTGGAGCCGATGACAAATTAATTACAATGACAAAAAAAACTCCAACGAACACGAACTCAAAAGCAAAATTTATGCGGCAGATCTCAGAACCCTTTGAGGCCAAACAGGAGTAAGACAGTAAGATGGGCTTTCCTCACTGCTTTCTAATTGTGTGCTGGAGGGGGTAATGAAGGAGTGGAGGAAAAGAATGGAGGAGGAAGGAATTCCTAAAATAAAACTAGGAAGAAAGAAGGATAACCTGGAAATTGACTGTCTGGTTTTGGAATACTAGTAGAAAACATGGAAGACCCAAGAAGACAAATAAATATACTAAAAGAGACAGCAGGAAAGGCTGGATTACAAATATCATATGAAAAGACAGAATATATGACCAACAGAAAATATGCTCCAAAACAGATCACAACAAAGTATGGGAAAATTAACGTTTTAACAAGTTCAAATATCTGGGAGAATTACAGTAAAACTCATGTAAAGCCATCACTCCTGGTTCCCTTAAAAAATGGTCTCTTTTAGGAGTGGTCAGACAGTTCGACGAGGTGGAAAAAAGGGAAAGAAAAACCCTGGGACCAAAATATGAAGATGGAAAATGGAAACAGAAGCAACTACACAAAAACAGAAAAAATAACAGACATAATGAGGAGAAGAAAAGTGATTTTCTACGGACACATTACAGAATGAGTGAAGGAAGACGGACGAAGAGAATTTTCAATTGCTTCGAAAGAAACCCCAAGACACAGATGACAAGGATCAAGAAGGTCAGAAAAGACATGGAAGAAATGACAATAGATGGAGAAGAGGTGCAGAGTAGAGAAGAATTCAAAAAGAAGATCATAGGATACAAGAGTTTTCAAGACAAGGCAAAAAAAGATTGGAGCAATATGGCCGGAAGAAAGAAGAAAACAACATGGAGAAAGAATGAGGGAGTACTGAAAGAGAAGAAAGCAGGTCAAAACTGGAAAAAAAAGATCAAAAACATTTAGGTTTGTTTGACGTCACCATGAAATTGTTGTTGATGTTGATGATGATGATTACAAAGAGACAATTAAATCCAATCATTAGTTACATTAGGGTTTGTTTGAATTAAAATGTGTGAAGTTGTATTTATTTTTCTAGCATTTTAATAGGAGCTATTCTAAATTGGTTATTAAGTTTGTTTAATTTTTTGTTAATTAATTCAATTAAGGAAAAATTTGGTTTTAAATTCCGATTATAATTCTGCTGTTTACGACTACATTTCTTGTTATAACCATTGTATAAACGTGGTCATTGAAAACCCCCAGGATTAGAAAATCGATCTGAAATAAAATCAGTCGTGAATCTGGAATTATCTCATTTAGGAAGTGATGTAAACGATAGAGATTTTCAATACGCTTTATGTAATTTCATGTAATTACATCGGTTCGCTAGCAGGTATGTACAACATTCACTTCGCGTCTGTTAAGTGCTATATCATGATGTTCGTATTTATGATGTCATTTCGGGTGTAGGTTTTCACAAGTGTGTATTTCACACCTACAAACGCAAGTTGACCAATGTCACTCGCTCAAACGACGATAAGAAATTGCGTCCAAATCTTTGTCTTTTTTATAAACGAGCGTTATCGTTTTTAATGATTAATTAAAAGTTGTTTCTCATGAACCAAATATTTGAATGAAAATAAAAACTGGTAGCGACCCGATCGCTGTGCATTGCAAAATACATCACTGTCAATTTGTTTATAAATTATTTATAAAGTAATGAAAAAACTCCTCGTACGTATAAACATTGTCATATAATAAATATATCATTAATCATCAACTTTGCTGACACACAATGTACATACTGCGGACTTTGGCGTATAATTCCGTAATATACTCAGTAGATGGCAGTTCAATACGGAGGATGACAAGTTCAATGTTAACGATAACCATCTCAACTTTGAAATTCCGCGATTACTCGCGATTATATTCAACATTAATTCCGATTTGAATAATTTTATTCGCAATTGTTGAAATAATGCGAAGACTTAAATTATGGCGACGTTTTTGCATTTTAAAGTCACCTTGCCGGTTACCAATCACCCATCAAGCGAAAAATTCAATTCTCATTGTAAATAAGTTGCAATTTCAATACCTAAATTATTTAATTAAATGAAAACGTATGAGCTGTATGAACAGGCTTCATCCTGCTGGTTATCTAACCTGTCGGGGTAAAGTTGATTAAGGTCCGGGAACTGCTAAGTAATGCACAATTCTTCCGCTCAGGGGGCACCAATTTTGCATCTTAAAATAAAAAATGTTTAGGCAACCAAGGAGGTATCCTAACTAATAAGGTTTGAAACTTAAGTATTGAACAGAGAAAGAACAAAAAAAAAAGAATTGGGCATTTTTCATATGCTCGTAACTTGATAAATATTATTTATATTATTGTCTGCGGCGATAACGACGGTAAATTCAGTCGGAAAAACAATTAGTCTATAATTTTTTGCTAATTCTTTGCCAATTTTGTGTTTTCATGGATGTACCTGGAGTGTTGCGGCGACGCGAGTAACGTAAACACGTCTCCGTCACGCAGGGAAAAGAAAGTAAGGATTGTTAGAGTTGGTGATGTGGAATTAAAAAGACATTTGGTGAAGTGAGGAAATGAAGAACGTGTAAGTGAGGAATAATAGCGGTGTAACCAAGGAGCCCCAAATAACGAAGATTTTGGTACGGTCGTCATCTCGAGCGTTGAACTGTAAAACGAGTAGTTGAGATAGAGTTAGTGGTGTGAGAGAGAACGATAGTGCGTGGAATTTAACCGCGACGAGTAAGCGATTGTAATTGAATCCAAGCTAGAAGTGTGAGTGAGATAGAGAGTAAGCGGAAGTAGGGCGCTGCAAGTGCATTCTGTTGAAAGGTCATTGTAATGTTCCGACAAAGTAATTAGAAAAAGGGAAAGAGAAGAAGAATTAAGATCCTTTGAAAAGATCAAAATAGTAGTAAGGTCACCAGAGTCCCAAAAGCAAATAGAGTTAGCAGAAATGGAAGAGCTAAAGAGCATGATAAAAAATTGGGCTGCAGAAATCAAGGAAGAAATAAAGACCAATAAGGATGAAATGGTAGAAGAATTTCAAAAACTGAGGGAGGAATGGAAGGCAAAGGAGGAGGAGTGGAAGCAGGAGGGAGTCAAATTAAAGGCATCTGAAAACGGAAGGTGTAAGAAGGACAACGAACTAAGTGCAGTCAAAAAACTAAGTGAGGAAGATGAACGGGAAGGAAGTACGACGACACGGGCGGGATTAAGGTTAAATGAGACGGTGAATAAAACGAAAGTCATAAGGAAAAAAATAGAGAGAGAAGCAAGTGGGAAAAAGGAAAGTGAGAAAAGTAGCTGTGCAAAGCAGAATGTTAATCTACGAATAGGGTCAGGGAATGTAAGTGAGACGTTTGTGGAAGCAAAGCTAAAACAGATCGGCAGTGAAATCAAAAAGTATGAGTTTGATATAGTTGCACTACAAGAAAACAGTGGAAAAATGAGAAGAGGAAGACCCAAGTCGAGATGGAAGGACGAAGCGGGGCAGGTGATGAGGATGCAGAATAGTAGGGTTCCAAAGAAGATTTTGGAAAGTGAAGTAGGTGGAAAAATGAGAAGAGGAAGACCCAAGTCGGGATGGAAGGATGAAGTAATTAAGGACATAGGAGGCAGTAAAATCAGTAACTGGAAATTCAGAAAACACCAAATGTAAATCAGAAAGTATCAATTGTAATTCAGAAAGTATTAATTGTAGTTCAGATTATGTAATTGTAATTCAGAAAACATCAATTGTAAATCAGAAAGTATCAATGGTAATTCAGAAAGTATAATTGTAGTTCAGATTATTTAATTGTAATGCAGAAAAAACCAATTGTAAATCAAAAAGTATCAATTGTAATTCACAAAGCATTAATTGTAGTTCAGATTATTTAATTGTAATTCAGAAAGCATGAATTGTAATTGAGGTTCGTCAATTGTAAGTCAGAAAACACCAATTGTAAATCAGAAAGTATCAATGTAGTTCAGAAAGTATAATTGTAATTCAGAAAGCAACAATTGTATTCAAGCCATGGGCCTACAAGGCCTGACGTGCTAAAATATATATATATATATATATAGATGTACCTGCTATAATTAATCCCGTAACAGGCTGCAAACACATTTTCAATTATGCAAAGAGTAATCTTTTTGATAATTTTTTGTGAATAGATGCTTCAAACAATTTTTCCTACGATGCTATTCGAAACTAATATATATTGTGCAATTTAGTAGGCTCGAAAATGTTTCATATCCTTATGCGTGCAAACGTGAATATTTTGCATTATCAAGTGTGTATTTTTATAAATTTTTAGAGTTTTATATCCTTAGGTGTGCGAATATATATCCTAACAATTTGCACTATAACAAGTGTGCATTTTAATACAAATTATTCTATCCATGCCGTCAATCAAAAAGTACAGATTTGACAGGACATCTGTGAGTAAAAAAACGAACTATTTGACTAAAATCTTATGGGAAAACAACTTTTCCCCGAAAATGTAAAATTTAGACATTTATCCAATTTGGTTTACGGAAACTATTTCTTAGGTGCTAAAGGAACATTTTTATGTAATTTGTTGACGATGTTGTGTTCGGAAAGCAATAAAAAACGCGATCAAATAATACTGTATTTCGTACCACAACTTTTAGATTTTTTTTCAAAGTATTCACCATGTTATAAAAAAAACATGTCATATTATACTACTATATGTTTAGTATAAGTACCCCGAAGAAATTTCTACAATATAACTTACTTCTTGAGCTGAACTGAGTTTACTGGCACACTAAATTTTCAAAAAAATATAGTTGCCAATTTTTTTCTTCTTAAGTTATCAACTTTCTCGCAATAAAAAAAAATTTTCTTACAAGGCAATATATTCTCTATAAGTGTTGTAAAGTGCATTGCAAAATATTTCGTAACTCTAAAGATTTCAGTAAAAAACCCTCACTACTACATTTTTGCGAGAATTGCACTTTCGGAGGTTAATTTTTGAAAACTAGGCACTTCTTCACCAAAGCAAATATATCATTTGATGCGGTAACATTATGTTTACAATTGTTGCTTCGCAAATTATATATTTCTATTTCTAAGCAATACTGAGTTTATTAAAACTCTGCATTTTTTGAGGTTGGATTCCCCAGCCTTAATGAACTCTTCTAACTCTTTCTTGGGTTGCTTTTTGAGACTAAAGGAAGGCCTTGCAGTACTTGATATAAAAAGTACGGAAATAAATCCAATTCATCGTGACTTATTGTGAATGGCTCGGAGATTGCATTACGTAAGACACTTCCCTGATGTAAAACAGCTCGAAGCTGTTGAATAAAAATGGAAAAAAGTCTGATTGTTAAGGTGAAAATGTTTCATAAACAATTTCCTGATTGTAAGTAATTGAACCCGATATAAATAATGTGGGGCCGTAATAGTTAAACATCCCGCGAGTGAATTATAAGATAGGTTACCAATTAAAGTCGACATTGAACATGGAGCAACCTAGATGAGTTATAGCTGTTCATCATGAGCGGTGTTATCAGTGTTATCTGAGAGCAATTAGTGGCAGCGATGCACGCGGCCGATACAAGGCACGAACTGTCAGAATCGCGCCGACCGACAAGCTTCCACCTCACTCTCTAACTTTGCCTCAATGTCGTTTCTCATCCTCGAATTCTTCCTTTTTTCGTTTTCGAACTACAAAAATCACCGGAGCGCAATAATTTCAGATTAGAATTAATTAATTCGAGTCCAAAGCCTCCGAAGAATTTCGTTGATAAAATTGTTTAATTAATTTGATAATCCGTTTGAGATCGAGCGATGCAAAATTCGAGTTATTTATGGTTGCATTGCGTCGTAATAAATCGTTCTCAAACCATTTGAACACTTATTTAGAAGCGGCGCTCGCGGCGTTGATTCCATTTCTTGTAAGCGATGGGATGTAACTTCTAATTATTCTTTGGCGAAACAACTCGAAACAAAAATCGATTCTGAATTCTGGGCATTGTTCCGCCGGGATTTTGCTTGATGCTCACATCGTCAACGCGATTTGCATAATAAAACGCTTCACTCTGCGGTAATGGCAGTTAAAATAAAATTTCGCATTTAAAATTGAGTTTTTGTATGGGCAAACCGTGTGCAGTTAGAAAATTTGCAGCAGAGTCGTTTCGACTGTAAGTACGGACGGAAATTAGCATACGTACGGCATAAAAGAGGAGAGCAATAACCATAAAGTGAGGATATAATATTACAATGATTTCGTTACACAAACCTGTGCCAGAAATCTTATCTGCGCAAAACTTTCGCCAACAAATCTGCCGAAATTATGAGCGCAGTTGAACATAAAAATAAATAAATAGAGCAACTGGAATCCTTGAGGCATTCGTAAGAAATCAGCGAACAAAATGCCCTATTGTTCTTTGATACTATCGGATCTTTGGCGGTTCCCATAAAATATACCAAAGGCTTATTATTTTTACAAGGATGCGGATCGCGATTAAAAGATTCCTCTTCGTTAAAGAGACCATCGATGTCTCACGATTTGACTTCAGATTGAGGAGATAAGAAAATGTAGCGTCGCAGTTCGCATCTTCTCCACTGCAGCAATATTACGACAACTTTATGCTCGGTTTGCCAATTCTAAATAAATTATTAAATTTCAAGAAACTTATTCAATCAATTTAAGGGCTCGGGGGAAGAAGCCGCCTTTTGTTACTTTAGAGAAGAACAGCTTTGTAAATTAAATGTCTTCAACGAACTTAGTTCCTCAAGAAGTTCACTTTACTGCTGTAATTCCATCTTGCATCAGAAAACTACAATGAAATTGATGAATTAAATAAAACCTTCTTGCTTTGAAGCAAGAACTTAAACTTATGGTAAAAGTACAGGCAAAAATCATAGTCAATACGTCAACCAAAACGTGGAGGTACGAAAAAATTTTCCTCATTTTGTGAGTGTGTCATTGTTACTCATTTATCATCAATCATCCCAATCAAATACATTCATTAAATTATCAAAAAAATAATCCCAAAAATAGTAAAAAATTAAAGTATAGGGCCTTCTCATCTTTAAAGAAAAATGCTTTATTCACTTAAAAGTAAAATTCAATATAAAATTAAATTGAGACAGTAAATTTTTCGTTCATTTTTCAATAGAAAAAATAATTATTATGCTACTTTTGCAGTCAGGATACTGCGACCATTCACAAATAATTCATAAAATTAAAACATGTTTTTAATAAACAGGCAAAAATTTAAATTTGCCGAATTTCTTAATTTAATAATAATCTCTAAAATTATTGTTTCTTATAACTTCATCCAATAAATTGTCAATCTCACTTGATTATACAGTTTTTACATTATTAACAAGTAGGTACAGTTAAGTTAATTAAAAAGGCTTTAATAATCCAATTATCAAAAAGTGTTATATGTAAAATTTATAGATTTCAATAATCTCTAAAATGATTGTTCTGGTCACTTCATCGAAATTGTTGTCCATTCTCAACCTAACTTGATTTTAAAATTTTGACATTAATAAAAAGTACTTTTAAGTTAATCAAAGGGGCTTTAATCAAACAATGAAAAACTGTTTTATATAAAATTTATAGATTTTAATAATCTCTGAAATTATTGTTTCTTATAACTTTATCCATATTTCTGTCCATTGTTAATCTAACCTTTTAAAATTGAAATTTACTAATTTCATCATAATTACTCTAAATAACAAATTCAAATAATAATATTACTAAAAACTTAAAATAAATAAAAATAAAATAATGAAAAAATAAATTATCATATAATTATAAAAATAACTCTATATTTTAATTCATCAACCTATTTATTTATAATAATTTGCTGAAATGACCATAGTTTTTTTAAATGTTTTTTAAGCTGTTTTTAATAATATGTATTTTTTAAATTGTGTGACATACTTTATAATACAAAGTGTATAATTTAATAAAATTTATTATGGATAAGGAGAGAAGGAGAAAAATGTAAGTAATTACAGGGAAAAATAGAATATTTAATCAATCATTGTCATTTATTTCTTGCACTAGATGACTCTAAATATGTCCTCTTTCCAACACCTTTAGAATGGAAAAATATTATACATTGATAATAATGAATTCCATATATTCAAAACGTTTTCTAAATTTTTGGACTTGATAGATTTTTAAATTCCAAATTTAATAGATTGTTAAAAAAAATTGAAAAAAATGATACAAACAAAATAATAAAATTGAAAACACAAAATAACTTTCTTACAACGCAGTCATGTGTAAAACAATTTTAATTAACCTTCTATGCGCACTGACAAGTACATCTTAAAAATATAGTTCCCAAGATGAACTTTCCGATAAAATGTGGGTGAAATGCTGCAAATTCCTAATTGTAAATCACAGGGAATACCGCTATTTACATGTAATTAAAAAAAGGCAGCCTCCATACCTCCGCCGATTCACTTACATAAGTTAAGTGAGCTTTCGAAGGTATGAAAATGTTAATCGTTTCCGAGATCTAGTAAAAGATTTAACATAATTACGCAGCTATATGAATAGTCGGTTAATTCCGAACCGATGGCTTTCCGGCATCACGCCACGGAGTCAGAGTTCCTCAAAAATCAAGTTCATGTCTGTGCATCCAGTAATGAAGTTCACTAATAATTGTAAGTCTACAACCCGGAAGGCGTGTCACATCTTCACAAGCAAAAAAGGACGGCGATAAAAATGTTTATAAGTTCACGGATCTGACCTCTGATCCCGCAGATGTTGCTCATTTTTACAAATCGCAAAATAGTTGCTCTCTAATTAAGCGCAGTCATTGAATAAGCTGCAGATAATAACGGTATCGCAAAATGAATGTAAATATTAATTTAATGGTACGATTCATGTTATTGCCGCCCGTGATGTACAGGGTGAGTTAAATTTTACCGCCCGGCCATAACACCTATTAAAGATTGAGGTGAAAGTATCCAATTTACATGTTACATCAGTTGAAGTTTACACTTTCGATTAGTGCTACAAGTTTTCCAAATTTTTATTTGAAACCAAAAAAGTGAAACAAAGAGTTTCGGGTAAAATTTCCATGTTTGGTTCTTTATTTCAAAATTTGTCAAATTATTCGTAGCATTGTTAATTGCAATTTGATTCGTTAAAAAATTATTACTTTTTGAGTTAAATCAAATTTAACATAAAGCACGAAAAATACTTTTATTTATGACTTGCCAACAATGGATTATACGGTCTACCACGTAACAATACCTGATGATCGACCCATACAACTGAAGGGAATGGCGTTTTAGTTGTTACCAGACCCGTATTCTGGAATTTGTGAGTAAAATAAAAAAAGTTTTTAATAGGTAAATATTAAGTTTATTTTATAAAAGATGTTCAAAGTGATGCCCCATTACCCATAAATTAAAGGCATTTCAAACTTCTCCTCCACTGAGCATTGAAATGGCATGATTATACCTGAACTAAACACAAATGTTCACTATTCCACAAAACAAAGTTTTAATTTTCACTTTTTACCAACGATGTTTCAGTGTTGGAAGATTTGTTGCGAATGTGAATGTTTCTTTATTCACAAAGTGACCTAGGGTTGTGACCCGGGTTTTTAAACTTTGGGTGAATTAAACAATTTATTTTATGGGAAGGTTCAATAACCGATAGGTATATTGACTTTGCAGACGGCAAAATTAAAACACAAAATTGTAGACAGATATACTAACGAAAATTAGAAGCTGGTAAGCGATTTTCTTATCAAGTTTAAAATCTAGTATTGCAAAAATTATTTTTTATTATGATTATAATTACCGTGTAGCTGTTAGTTACGATGTTGTGAACTTTTAAGGAAATAGCGAAGACCCTTATTTCGGTCCTGTAAAATGTAACGTTGTACTTTTTAACTTAACTTTACGACTGTCATAAATAATCAGTCAAGTACCCAAAACCAATACCATTGTTAGGTGAATTGGTCAGCTTATGTCGTAAATCATTTAAAAAAATACCTTTTAATACGGAAATGGCTTTATTTAATGAACCCAAATTAGTAAAATTATTTCAAATTTATTTCGTACATAAAAAAAACTAATAAATTGAGCAATTAGTAATTGAAAGAAAGCCAAAATTTTACCTGATTAAAAAAAAAAGATTTTTTCTTGGTTTCTATGTACCTTAATAATATAAAATTACTGCTGCAATTTATGAGAATTGACAAATTATTTTAAAGGCCTATTTTGCTGCAGGCGGTAAAACTGAACTCACCCTGTACAGGCAACCGAACGACATACAAGAACACAAAACGGACGAGGTCGATATCAAGTCGGAAGTGTTCTCGTGGTGCATCTATGATCTGCTGTTCGTGATCTCGAACACAAACACACAAATCACGTTTATGATGATTTCATTTTACATGTTCTTGTCATTCGGATTGTAACAATAACTTGTAGCACCCAAGTTTACTATTACGATTTGATCTTAACCCTGAGCGCAGCTGAGTGTTTACGATAATACGTTTCGGTATTAAAGGTGAAATATAGGAGGAGGTGGAATGCTGAAAAAACCTCTTTGAGGCATACGCGGATGGTTATCTCATTTTTTTGCGATGCGCCATAAATCAATACGTCTCTCTAAATTGCTGGTAATGGAGGAAGTGGATTCTATTAAAAGGTACGGCAGAGGAAGCAAGTAAAAATAATCCTACTGTATCTCTGTTCGAGCGGGTCGAAGGTGAAATGTTGTTAGGTCAATATTTGCCTATTGATGAGTATTATTTTTTGGTCGGTTTTTTTCCGGAGATAATCGAAAATTTACTTGCTCTTGGCAATTATTTAAGATTTACCGATTCTTTCTTGTGTCAAAATGCACAACTATCACTGGAGGCGTGTTAGTAAAAATAGAAACGAATTACTTTTTGCGACTCCGATGGTACTGTCTAAGTAATAAATTTCAATAGGATATAATTAATATCAAATATCTAACGTTAGGAACATTAAAATATCACATCCATAGGTCACGAAAACTTCTGCTTGATTTATGAAAAATAATTATATTAAACTGTTACATTCGATTTTTTAATACTACTTCTTTGCTGCCACAACAGCCAACAAATTATTTTTTGGAGATTAAATAAGATATTTTCAACATTTTTGTTATTTGACACTTAAAAAGTTTGAACAAGTTTGTTTCTAAAAAGCAAAAATTTTGTTAATGCGCTTTTAGGCCAAGCAATAAAGCATTTTTTCATAACACAAATACTACCTAGAAACCGAATTCGCGATTATATCAAAAACTGTTAGTAGATATATTCTGCATAAGATCGCGTTTTTTTAAATTTCTTGCTTGTAAAATGGAAACTAACGAAGCAATCTTCATGATGTCAATAGATAAATTGTAGAGAATTAAATTATGAAGAGAATGATAGGTCGAATGGCCCGATCGGATAATTAGAACTGGAGAAAAGCTGGAAATCTAGTAAAATTCAGCGTTTTCTTAAAAAATTTACAATTCCGCCATTTTGTAATTTTAAAAACTGAAACTATGCACAAAAGTAGCTATTTATATGTACTTTATGTGTGCGAAACCGGGACTCTGACGGACTAACAGTTCTTGCACAATCCCCATTTCAATTTGTTTTGCGATAATTTCGCGGAGAGAGCTGGATGCCCCTGTAATTGTCCGATTTCAATTTTAAACACAGAATTGGAAAGTAGACGTGAACAGCAACAAAACGTGTATTTTGGTTTTTCCATAAAATGCAGCGAAATAGCTGAAAAATGGTTGTGAATACGAGTAAAAATGGTCGAGCATGCGAAAGTGGGGGAAAGCAGGTCGCTGAGGGGAAGCGCATTATATAGGAATAGAACCGAGCTGTGTAAATGTAAATGATTTGTTTTGTGCTAATAAAACTTAATTTAAATTAGATTCTTACTTGTAGATCACTTCAATTAGCCAGCAGTTTATTTTGTGGCAGAATTTGAATCGTTTTGGCCACAATAAATACTAAAAAATGTGACATACAAATACCAGATCATTTTTATAATACCCATATTTAATATTTTCTTTTCAGACCTGAAAATACTGTACAAAATACGATACAATCGAAAAAAAACATTCAAACGTAAGTTTTTGCTTTAGCCGAAGCGTGGTTCGTTAATTTTGATCTTACGGTATGTTGCTGTTGAAAATTCTGTTAAAAAATTCGACCAAGCCCATTAAAGAATTACTGCTTTCAAGATGTGTACATAATTTCAACTTAGTGAGTGGCCACACGCCTACGTTCTGAAAAATAAAATTCAAATCAACTTCAGCTTACCCGGATTTGATCATCCATGGAGAATTTAATAAAAAAAACCAACGAAACTGATAATTTTGCAAATCATCAGTAAGGTTTCAAACGTACTTTCTAAGTGAAGAGCCTGTTATGACATCAGAGTTGTTTGAATGTTTTATTTGGTACAAACGTTGAATAAAAAAATCTGAAATAAAGGGACAAATTAAGAATTGAATCCATTTTTCCATATTTCTCGGAAATATCACGCGTTGCCGTTGAGAATGCGCGCAAAAAATAATTGGAGGTTGACTGAGATTATTTCAGCATGAAATTGTGTATAGTCGCCGAATGAAGAGCATCAAACGAATAATCAAAGCAATGGCTTTATTGCTACACCGTACATGAAATTTGGCTTTGATTCTGTAATTACAAGTCATTCATTATATTTATATGTAATTCCTAATGATTGTCGCTTCCTAGAAATCCACGTCCAAAACCTCGGTAATAATAATATTGTACAAATACGACCTGTTCGTACACAGGTATTGATTAAGATGAATAATATTAATTTAAATGTAATTAATATGAGATATTGTGAACCGTTAGACCGAAATAATGCTAAATCGGTGTGCATTAAATAGTTATTGCTTCTAGTTAAACTCTTTTCAATTCTGAGTGCTGTTACTTTTCAACATATAAATTACATTGTGGCTGGCATTATTAAATTAATAAAGCAGTTTAACATCTCACAATACTTCATCACAGCGCATTATGAAAAATCGTTTACATTATGCGGAAAAAATCCCGTGATTCAACGCAGGATTTTCTATTTATATTGCGGATAAAAAGGCGACAATAGATTCACATTGTCGCAACTACAGTTGATTATTTTTGCAAATATAATATTCCATGAAGTCGCAAAAACGCTGTTTAATTAAGTCGTTACCGTCGAGATAAGTAAGCTGCTTAATCTGCTGTTAAAAACAGCTTTCAGTGAAACTTGTTAAAACGGAAATTTGAGGTTAAACAAAAAGGTGGAGGTTACCAGAATTGGTAAAAAATTTTAAATTTAGTTAATAAATAATAAGCAGTTACATTACGACATTTTTAAAATTCTTTAAAAATTTATATTGGAATGGGGTCATTGTCATTGTCTGGTAAATTTTCGTACAGGTGCGTAACAAATGCGTTAACTTGACGCAGGTAGGTATGCGCGACAACAGAAATATTTTCCTTGTTCTGAATATTTAGTTCTGCACATTTCGTCGATGGATGACGTACTAGAAATTTACTTAGCAGCTGATGAAGCTTCAACAAAGTATATTAAGAACTAAACTATATTTTTATTTTCAAAAAATTGAAATATCAAGAATTGGGGGAAACGATCTCGACGATTTCATTGGAAGAACTATGCCTCAACTAATGAACGATGTATTATGAAACAATACAACTGAGAGGAAAAAAAGCAAGGGTAATTATCCGAATTTTTGTCTTAAGTAAAAATTAATAAAGTAATTAAACAATTTTTAAATTTTATTTTCAGGGTCCCTTGAACTTAGTTCAGGGCATAAGTGATCAAAACCCGGGATTAAAATGAATTAAAAATTTTCTGAAAAACGCTGCAGAGCGTTTAAAACATTAAATGAATAAAATATTATGAGATTGTCTAAATATTAATCTGTATAAAGTGTAAAATGTGTATATAAGATAATTATTATTGAAACCAATAAAATTAATTAATTTGATACATTGTGTAATTTTTGTTAAAATAAAACAAAAAAATCCTAAAAACTTAAGGCTGGGGAACCGAACCTCAAAAAATGCAGAGTTTTAAGAAACTCAGTATCGCTTAGAAAGTACTTATCAATATATAATTTGCGAAGCAACAGTTGTAAACAGAATGTTACCGCATCTAATGATATATTTGCTTTGGTGAAGAAGTGCCTAGTTTTCAAAAATTAACCTCCGAAAGTGCAATTCTCGCAAAAATGTAGTAGTGAGGATTTTTTACTGAAATCTTTAGAGAAACGAAATATTTTGCAATGCACTTTACAGCACTTATAGAGAATATATTGCCTTGTAAGAAAATATTTTTGTTATTGCGAGAAAGTTGATAACTTAAGAAGAAAAAAATTGACAACAATATTTTTTTGAAAATTTAGTGTGCCAGTAAGAAGTAAGTTATATTGTAGAAATTCCCTCGGGGTACTTATACTAAACATATAGTAGTATAATATGACATGTTTTTTTTATGATAACATGGTGAATATTTTTGAAAAAAAATCTGAAAGTTGTGGTACGAAATACAGTATTATTTGATCGCGTTTTTTATTGCTTTCCGAACACAACATCGTCAACAAATTACATAAAAATGTTCCTTTACCACCTAAGAAATAGTTTCCGTAAACCAAATTGGATAAATGTCTAAATTTTACATTTTCAGGGAAAAGTTGTTTTCCCATAAGATTTTAGTCAAGTAGTTCGTCCTTTTACTCACAGATGTCCTGTCAAATCTGTACCTTTTTGATTGACGGCATGGATAGAATAATTTGTATTAAAATGCACACTTGATATAGTGCAAATTGTTAGGATATAACCATATTCGCACACGTAAGGATATAAAACTCTAAAAATTTATAAAAATACACACTTGATAATGCAAAATATCAATGTTCGCACGCGTAAGGATATGAAACATTTTCGAGCCTATTAAATTGTACAATATATATATATTAGTTTCGAATAGCATCGTAGGGAAAATTGTTTGAAGCATTTATTCACAAAAAAATTACAAGAAAAAAAACAGTAAATAATGCAGCAATCGCATTGACTGATTTTACCGCCGTTATCGCCGCAGACAATAATATAAATAATATTTATCAAATTATGAGCGTATAAAAATGGGGATAATTGAGAATGTGTTTGCAGCCTGTTACGGGATTAATTATAGCAGGTACATCTATGAAAACACAAAATAGGCAAAGAATTAGCAAAAAATTATAGATTAATTTATTTCCGACTGAGTTTACCGTCGTTATCGCCGCAGACCATAATATAAATAATATTTATCAAGTTACGAGCGTATGAAAAACGCGCAACTCTATTTTTTTGTTCTTTCTCTGTTCAATACTTAAGTTTCAAACCTTATTAGTTAGATACCTCTTCGGTTGCCTAAACATTTTTTATTTTAAGGGGCAAAATTGGTGCCCCCTGAGCGGAAGAATTGTGCATTACTTAGCAGTTCCCGGACCTTAAGATAATGAATAAGCATATATATATATACAAAAGATGTCTATAAGATAACAAATAACTGTAAATACGGATATCTTCTGGATAGACAAAATGTATATCTAATAGAAGTCCAACCAAGATATACCCTGGATGTCCGAGTTTGTGACAAATGGATGTCTAGTGGATGGCTAAAGTATATCGCCGCCCGACATTAGACATCCTATAGATATCTTAACATCTGGCGAAGATATACTCTAGGCATCCTGAAGACGAACTTGTATATTTGTAACTTTATATTTTTTAGTAATGGTGTCGTAAAACCCATTTCCAATAGTGACAACTACACCATAATGTGTTTTAAATTAACTATCAATAAGGCGTTCATTTTTAAATTGAATTCCCTGTATAAAATCATAAAATTAATTTACTTTCGACAAGAAGAAAAATTAACAAATTGCTGTAACTTTTACAACAGATTGCACCGATGTTCCCAACGAAGTAATTAAAAGACTCATAAAATAAAACTTGAGTTGATTTTTAGGAACAAAAGTGCTAATGAAAATGGGAGATACGACCTGTCCAAGTGTGGGAAACCGAAAGAAAAAACCACGTCCGAACAACACAATAGACACATCATTTTTGCGCCAATACACACATTAAAAATCCAAAGCCATTTGTTTTGACGCGATTACTTATGTATTTCGTTCGGTTATTTTAGATCGCCTGATAACAACCACTTCACAACGAGACGCGGTGCATTTGATCAAGATTTCAGTGATGAAAGACCACCCAAATCCGTAAAATATTATTTTCTTCGGGTTTTTTTTCTTTCCCGACGATTTTTCATCCGGCGATTGAAAACGAATTTATTACGTTTGTGATTAATTAACGGGCGAATCGAAGAGGCGAATTCTAATCGGATCCATGGCTCCGAGATTTGGTCGGTAACGAGTCAATCTAATTACCTCGCGCGCACAGTTCTGCGGTAATGCATGAAAATTTATTCAAAGCGAACAATTAAGCTTCGGTTACGGGTAATTATGCGAACAGAGGCTTTGGCGCCGGCAAGGTGGCTCATTTTATTTTGGCCTTTTTGGGCGAAATTGCCATTTTGTGAGTCGGTTTTTCTCCCGAGCGTGAGAATTGTCTTAAACGTAATAATGGAGCAGGTAAATGTGTAAACATGTCTCAATAACACTTATAAATTTGGAACAAGGTGTTAATAACTCTCGCATATAGGTAGGCGTCTATTTACAATATCGTTTAAACAAACAATGTGAAGGTACTTCGGGAATTTTTCTCATAGGAATTTTTCAAAAGGATTCTTTCCCACAAACAAAATTAATCAAACGTTAATTTCCCTAATTGAATTTTTTTTAACGTTGCAGGAATTTTTATTTTTGTCATGACACATTTCAGGAAGGTCGTAAAGATTGAGAATTATTTCCGAATTTTCATAAACGGCAAAACCTGCGATTAAGGCATAATTAATGGCACGGCCGTTTTAAGGTGATGATGGCCGAGCTGAAGAATATCAAAACAAACAAATAAAACCGAGAAAAATTACGTCTCACCGTGGGGACCACATACTAGGTGTGAAGTGATCACTATAATATAATGTTACGCGTCCCGAGGTCGAAATTTTATACAGAATTTTATTTACACATTAAAACGCTTAACAAACGGCCAAGAAATTATAAACGCACAGTTATTATGAGTTGATTTTTAAACGCACCCACGATGGGAGTCGTTTTTTAAAATAAAATCATGATTCGGTGCTTTGGTGGCAGCGCGCGTTGGTATTCGAAAAATTTAAAAATTACACCGGTTTTTGTGAAATTTCAACAAAAAAGCCAAATTATTTAATACGTTCCAAACAATCAAAGCGCCGTTAACGATAATTTCCTCTTTTAAATGCCTTCACAGAATGGAATTATAAAAACTTAATAAACTAATGAAAATACTTTTCGGACGCAACCTCGAAAATCATAAGCGCAGTGTCATCGAGGCAACGAAGAAAAAGTACACATCGATAAGGCTTACCGAGAAATAATTATTGAATTAACCGAAAAAGCGACAATGCAGGTTGATTTATAGTAAACGTTTATTAGTAACTTCGTTAGTATTGAAGCTAAAAAGTCGATTAGAATTTTTGTTTTTCTCTGATTATTATCTTAAATTAAATTGCAAAATCTAAAAGTTACAATCAGTGATAATTATTTAGTTAGTTTAGTTAGTTAATTAGTTTTGTTCCTGATCGTCTGTGATGATGAAACGGAGAGTTTTGCATAGTTTTTAAAAATAAAAATTAAAAAACGCCATAAATCTGATTAAATTCGAATGTTTGCATTGTCGAAAAATATCAGTCAAATGATTCGGTCAATGCACTGAATTTTACCATAAAAATTAATGTTTATTTTTTAAAACCACCAAAAATTATTTGATTTAAAATTGATATCAATATTAATATTAATGGATGTGTTGGTAATAACACATCTTACAGGATGATACCCAAAAATGAGAGAAAAATCTGGAAGGAGTTTTGATAAAATCGGTTGCATATTAAAAAAATATTAAAGTTTCAATCAAAGGACCAAGAATTATTATAATTAATTTTAGGAAACTTCACCATAAAAATTATTGTTTACTTTTCAAAACCAAACAAGTCATCTGCAAAATATTTTTAAAAATTATTTGATTTATAATTGATATTAATATTAATCGTATTATTTCTTGGAAGAAGTTGGGTGTATTGGTAATATCATAGTTTAAATTATGATATTCAATAATGAGAAAATAAGAGAAGATCAGGCCGGTTTTACAGCAGGAAGATCGTGTCTAGAACAAATCTATACAATAGAACAGTTAGGAAAAGGAGAAAACCAAAAACAGAACGGTACACCTCACCTTCGTTGACCTAAAGAAAGCCCATGATTCAATACCCAGATTGAGGATATGGCAATTCATGGAAAATATGAAAATACCACGACTACTCATGAAAGCAACAGGAAACACCTTAAGAGTCAAAATTGGGCAAAAAATAAGTAAAGATTTTAAAACCACAAAAGGATTACTGCAAGGTCGTCCCACTTCACCCGCCTTATTTAAAGTATACCTCGAAGAAACACTTAAAACATGGAAACGTAAGTGTGAAGGGATGGAAATACCAATTATACTCTTAGTTTTGCAGATGATGAAGTAATCATAACGCAATATGAAGAAGATATGAGCTTTATGATGAGAAAACTGATAGAGGAGTATAACAAGGCTGGTCTGGAAATGAATCTAAAGAAAACAATAATAAACAACAGACGAGAAGCTTAACAACCGAGAGGTAGAAGATAGGATTGAAATAAGAGCAAAAACAAATTCAAATACTTAGGGTTTATCGTATCTAAGGAAGCAACTAAAGAAGAAGAGATAAAAAGTAGATTAGGACCAACAAAGGCATGCATAAAGCAACTAAACCCAGTACCCTGGGAGAGGCAAATAACATGAAGAATCAAACAGGGGATACATAACAGCATAGTCCAAAGCATACTTACCTATGGATTCGAAAATTGGATTTTAAATAAGAACAGCAAAAGGAAAATAAACGCCACCGAAATGGAATACTGGAGGAGAAGTTGTCAATTAACACTAACGGATGCAGTCCAAAACGAAGTTATAAAAGACCAAATGAAAGTAGAGAAAGATACCCTAACGTACATTAAAGAAGAAAGATTGTTGTGGTACCGACATGTAAGGAAAGCAGGTGGATAAAGGAGATAACAGAATGGAGCCCGGTTGGACGAAGGAAAAGATCGTTTAGAAGTGAGATCTATGAAGCCATGGACAGGAGAGGATTAATGGAAGGTCAGTGGAAAAATCTGGAGGAATAGAGGAGCTGGTTGAAGGAAGGAAGGCAGTGACAACTCTATCAAATCCTCATATATAAATATATATAGGAAGAAGGAAATAAAATTATTATTTTTTTTTTGGTATGATTTTGAGACGCTCACATTAAGACTTCATCAACGCCTACATTTTGTCTCGCAGCGCCCAATGAGTACAACGCCCTGAACTAAGCGAGATTTAATGTGCCAGTTAACAGATTAAGTCCAGATTAAACCAGCAAAATTGATTCACAGCCGAAGAGCACGCTAATGCCACAGTCATTAGTGGAAAGCATACTTTTTCGATTTGTGATGCATCGTGCGCGATAACAGCAAAAAAGAAAATTGATTACCGATTTATTGGCCAAATTACTTTAAATCTTTCATCACGCTAAAGCAGAACCAGTTTAATTTCACCTTTATTGCCGATTTAAGTGTTGTCTGGTAACCTAAACTATTGAAATGTACAATTTTAAGCCTCGATATGTGGGTGTCGTGATCAAACTCAGCTTCTCATTACCTTCAACATTAAAATAATAAGAGCTTGCAGATTCGCCCTACATATCGTTTCCTTGAAATGCCTCACCAAAAAAAAAATAATGACTTAATTATTTTCATGCATGTTAACTGCATTCAATGGCTGAAAGCAAAATTTGAATTCGTTTTCTTTTCTCCACCGTCGTCTTACTTTAATTAGCGTTCTGCTGCGACGTGGAAGTCGAAACGTTTTGTTCGACAGCTCAAACGACGAAAAAAACGAGTTCCTAACCACAACGTGACAGGTTGCATTAAGTACCATTTCGTTCCAGGTTTTAATTCGGGCGAAAATTGAAAAACGATTGAAAAATTAAGTGTTTTTAATCACCATTGATTTAATCGGCGCTTAAACGCTCTTGTTTTAGGGGGAAAAGTCCTTCTAATGATCATTCAAATTTCAAGCGACCAGTTTACGAATAATTAATGGAGGTGCTTAAACTTGACTAGTCAGTCGGTAATCAAGGAGGTAATGATGGGAACTACAATTAATATTGCTGCGGGCCACCCAAATTTAGTCAATGCGTTCGCGTTTTGGTAGATCACGAAGCTCCGACTGGAAACTCGTGATACCAAAATACGATATTCCTCGGAAGTAAAAAATCTCATTAAAACGCAAATATACGAGGCATCGCATTACAATAAAACTGATATAAAGAGCGAATATCATTAATAATTTAATTGATGGCGCAGGCTCGTTTCTGTAATCATCGAAATTTGTAATACTATCTGAATATGTGATGAGCGCCTTTGACGGTTATCGGACTCCCCACATAGACAAAGGCGCCTTTTCGATTGCACCAAAAGTTTGTTTGCCCTGAGCCTGCGACATAAATTCTCCTATAATTTTAATGTCGAAAGGCTGAATATTTACTTAAAAAAAACTTTATGGGAAAATTGCCAATATTTTATTTTAATCAGGAAATGGAATCTGAATAATTGCCATGCGTCCATCCCACGCATTTTCATCGGTTCTGATACTTAACTTTCCTAATTGGCTTATTTGTTAAGCACTTAATGGTTTCAATTTGCAGAATAAATTTCTATGTCTTACAAGGCGTTTTTATTTTTAGAAGATCTTGATAACATAAAGAAATTTGATGTGCCAATCTATTCGACTTGTTATGCCGTCAAACTCAGAAAAGAGAATTCTTATAGGTAAGAAAATTCGGGCTTAAATTTAAAATTCGCGTTCTTAATTTTGGCCCAAGAATTGGTGATTCTTGAGTTTTAAGAATATTCATTCTTGTTGTCAAATTTAAGAGTGAGACATTCTCAATTTCAAGAACGTTGATTCTTCGTGATAAATTCAAGAATGAGTCGCTCTAATTTTAAGAACTTTTATAAGTTTTACTTTTAAGAATAGGTCAAGTTGATTTCAAGAACTTTTATTTAATTACTTAAGAATGTTCTTAATTAATGTGTTTTCTTATTTAAGAAATGAAGATGGCCTTCTTATATTAAATAAGCACTTGTAAATACAATATTGTTTTCTAATTTTTATAAATTGTAGAGTGGAATGCTTGAATTGAAGGAATTTTAGAATATAAAATTATTTCTCATACATATTTTTATCAGTAGGTGAAAATTTAACATCACATCACATTCTGTTTAAAAATACATTTCAGTTTAAGAACCACATTATCATTTGGTAACAGATGTACGTATATGAAATGGAAGTTCGTCGAAGTCATTAGCCTTCTCAATGAATTTTGGCCGCCACACAAATAAATTGTTTTTCTCTCAAGAAATACTTGGCCAAAATCTACATCAATCTAAAAACAAAGAAACACAATGCTTACATTGTACCATGGATATATTATTATAAAAATTTACCAATATAGACCAGTTTGAATGCTTCAATAATGACCATTCCACTTTAGGCAGATTTCCTTTCAGCAAATCCACGTACTTCAGTCACACTTGCGTTTTATTAAATTCTTACAAAGAGCTCTACATCCGCTAAAAAGTAAAATTTGTTATAAGATAGATAAATAACACTAAATGTATAAAAAAAATCAAAATTATTTCTTGATCTTCCTCGTTACTATTAATTCTGTTATAGAAGCAACTGGTTTGCATGTCTCTTTATTTTTATCTCTTCTTACTTTTCGTTCCGACGGAAATAAACTAGAAAACAATTTGTTTAATAGTTGTTACATTGAAAAAACTTGTAGAACTTTTACAAAATTCATTCGGTAAGCTAAAAGTGTGGGAAAAATTATAATTACAACAAATTTACTTACATGCGAATTTATCATACACAGAATCAGAAAATCCCCATAATTTCAGTACCATTTTTAGAAATGTTCCTTGAAGCTGATCATTTTGTTGGTTGACATTTATTAATATTAAATTGAATTAACATCTTTATCTCCACACATTAAACCACTTGTAATATTTTCCATTTCTTCACAATTAAACATTCACTAATTATGTAAGTTACTAAAAATTCACTTTACAATAAAAATACAGAAAATGCACACCGTAATATGTATTTTTTTAATGCTAACCGAGTTTGGTGTAACGTTTTCAACTAAATTTGTAAGAAATTCTAAAGTATTTAATCTTTGGTCAGTAAACGGTCCTTCTCTGTAAAAATGTCGGTCATAAAGCAATTTACAACATTTTACTCAGCGCAAGCTAATATCAAGCAGAATCGTGCTAAATACAAGACTTTGATCAGTTCTTAATGTAAGAAGTGGATTTTTAAAAAATTCTTAGTTAGCATTTTTTTCAGTGCACAAAACACCGATTTTTTTTGCTACAAATTAAAGAAGGCAATGCAATGTGTCTTACATCAGATATTTACATTTTTAAATGTTTACACAATTCAAGAAGATCTAAGAAGAATTCGCATTGGGAAAATCGGTTTATTTTCAATGAACAAAATTAATTGAAGCTTATAGTTTATTATGTTTCCTTTGATCGCAAAAAATAAAGATGTGGCGACTGGTCCGTATCACAATTTTAGTAAAAACCCCATTGTTAAAAAATGTTAATATTAACGGCTGGTTTTTATTAAATTTAATTACAACTTTTTATGAGCGATAAACAAAACCGTCAGGTCGTTGTATCTCCACATTGTGTTTTTGGCAGTGGTAAATCGGAAAGAGTCCGGTAGATTCATCATCGCTAAACACAATATATTAGGAATCTAATTTCTTTAACTTTCAAAGATGAAGTCGGAGAAAGATGATTTGTGTAACACCTCCGGCTTCTTTATAAGTTTTTAATTTAAGCTGAACTTTTCAAACTGATAACCGCGGGCTGTTCTATATTAGACGCTTAAACAACTCAAAAGTTTGAGATTATCGAATCTTGTTAGCCATTCATCAAGGCGAAACGGCAATGCGATGCTAATTCGGTTTGTCAACATGCGTTATTAAAATTTTTGAAATATTACTCGCTAATTTTCTGTTAATTATTGGTTTTGGTTAACCTGGCGCCTGGAATATAATTAAACCCGCAAAATATGCAACAAATAAAAATGTTCAATTCAAACAATTTTACTCGGTTTTAAAGCTGCACTTCCAACCCACCAGAAAGTAACAAAGTTAAATATTTGATTTATGTGTTATCGGCCGATTGTGTATAAACATTTCCATTTACATCAATTGTGGGAACGTATTTTTATGGCAATTGTGGCAACTGCTAAACAATGACGCAAAACCAATTTGCACAGACTTTTAATTACTAATTATAATAATCAATATTTGCTTATTAAAATAAAGATAATAAAAGTTTACAAATACACAATCTGCTTCTATTTGAATTACATTATGTAATAATTAATAATGCAATAGCTACTAATTTATTTTTGTGCTTTCTGAAAATCTGCGTTAAGATTACTACTTTTTTTTATGTATTTCTAATTCTTCTTTCTTACTGTTAAATAATTTTCCTTTTTTTATTCTTTCTCTAATTTCTTGGTCCATTTTTCTTTCTTGTGTTATTACAGACCTAAAAATTTCTGGACCTCAGAGGCAAAGGGTATTAAGTCCACCTTCTTCCAAATACGAGGTTATAGGTCATTCCAATATACTTTTTCTTTTCAGTGCTATTAAGTATTAAATACTGTCTCCATTTATTTTTTAAATATCTGTGTAAAAAATAATAAGTTGATTTTAACAAGCCGATAAAGAGAGTATCAGCTAATTTTGAAAGTCTGCCTCATACGAATTTAAGGGACGATGACTAGAATCATGTTTGCTGAGATTGTTTACTTTTAAATATTTCCTTTTTAATAGACTTTGTTTACTAATAACATAATAATTAACCGTTTTTCATTAATTTTATTCTAAGAATTGTCTTCTCTGTAGCCCTCGAAGAAGCTGCAATAAATAATTAATATTATAATTAAAGAAAAACGAAGGTATTAATTAACAAAATGCAGTATGTCACAAAATACTTAGAGCCATATAATATCAAATCCATTATTTAATCAAAAATTGAAATTTATAATAACAACCTCCAAATCAGTTAAATATTTAACTTCTATACTGTTGAACAGAAAAAACACTTCTTTCTTAGTTTTATACACACACTTTTTAAAAATTTTTTATGAAAACTTGCAAATGGTTCTCGTGAACAATTTCTGAGATCCAGATTTGAATTTTTGTTCTTGCTGCAAATTTTCTCTTTTCAGTTTTTGTGGTTGTTTTTCAATTTCCATTGCTTTGATTTATTTTTATTCCAAATTGCATTTCTCGAAAGTTTTTCATTTTAATTTTAAACGATGGCAATGTTCAGGAATTTGTTTGTGGTTATTATTTATTTATATGTAAATAATTATAACTTATGCAATGATTTATAATGCAAAAGCTGATTCTAATCGATTAAAGTTCGCAACTCAGCGTGTTGCTTGTGCGTGAATAACAGTTTCCGGCAATCCTGAAGAAGTGCTTCAGGGTTAAACATAAAATTTTTATTAGTTCTATTATTAAAGGTTTGGACGTTGAAATTCTAATGGCTACAACTTCAGATTATTAAATTAGCTGCAAACAAATATTTTTAAATTAATTAACATTAATAACTGAAACGTTTAAATTATGTTTTAGGATGACTTAAATTAAAGAATTGTAAGAATTTCAATCAACCAACAGTGACTAGATTTACAGCGAACGAGGTGTTAAACCGCAATTCCGTTTGTTGGTTTAAATTGGACAATCTTAGAATTTTTAATGCGTTTAAAGATCACAGTCTTCAGTTAACGAAACGCGACCGAGAAATTGGGAAAAAAACGAGAAAAAATGTTTTACAAAAAGTAAATTTCCTAATCTCTTAGCGCTGAATGCGAGCTCGGAAAAAATCACATCTTTCGGTGCGGAGCCACACAAAAAGCAGTTCATTACAGTTGAAAAACGGAAAAATTAGATAGCCTAAATCGAGGTGAATTGTAAGAAATACCCGGAATTAGCCATTGATGAATGAGTGCAATATTCTAGAATAAGTGGTGTTATTATGAAAACTAATTTTCTATTTCGTACGAACTGGCAACGAACTGGCCAAATGAAAATTATAATCGCGCGAAAAAATCGACGAAAATCGCCTCGGCGTATCATGCAGGTGAAGATCAGTCATGCAGCGAGTATTGCAATTTTTAAATTGCCTTCAGTTTGACATTAAATATTCATTACTTTTAGCTTGTCCGTTTTAAATCGTTACTGCCAGCTTCAACAGGTATTTGTATCTTATCTGATTGCGCATTGTTCAGCAAATGAAAGTTAAAATTGAATTTAGAGAAAGGATGTTTTTTGCTCGTTGCCACATTTTTGTTTCAACTAATTGCCGAGTGAGGACTTAAATTACTAATTGCCCCATTAAAATTGTCGGAGGCAAAAAAATGTACAATTTAAATCCTCCTGAATTATCTGAATAACAGCAACATAATTTAGATATCGTACACTAAACGTAACGAGACATAATACTGTTAGGGTGGTCCCGTTTGGGTGGCAATCATTTGTCTAACCTTCCAAATTAGCCTTAATTTGATTTTTAATTGGGCCGTCAGGACTGGATTTAAATTTTCACCGGACAATTGCAATTACCCAGTGCAGTTTGCAATAATGCCGCGTTGCATCACATCACATAAAAATAAATCGGTCCGGTTCTGCTAATTGTAATTTGAACTCCGTTTCAACGATAATTACGTCAAGAATGGTTATCTCAGATTTGAATAGACGCTTCGATTGTTTGTGATCATTAAGCACAAAGAAATGAAGACGTTAAATAATTAAATCAACTTAATTATTTATTCCTTATACGGGTAGCGCATCGGGGAGAAAAAAACTATCGGTGTGTATTTCGGATTGAAAGTTAAATGGCAAACTTCGTGAGAAAATGCTAAAAGTTGGCGGACGAACGTGATCCTTTAATGGCAGTTTATGATTAAATTGACAGGGACCAGATTTTTAATGCGATTGGGTCGAATAAGTGCGAGCCAATCGCCGAGAATTTCGACCATCGTTTAAATTATTGCTCATTCGCCGAGTAATTAGCGAGTTTATCTATTAATGTGACTGAGACGTAAAAATGATGGCCGCAATTATTTTAATTGAAATCGTTGAATTTGATATTACCAAGGAATGCAAAAAAATCTCCGATGAGAGTAATTATGCGTATAAATTATGAAGGTAATTGCAACAAATTAATTCTGTGATTGTAATTATGCAAGTCAATACTGTTGGTAGGGTAGAGACGCCACTTTCAGCCACTACACCACTTTTAACCCCAAAATAATACCTTCACTGAATTGAATTTATTGATTAAGTTATAATAACTAGTATAAGTATAAGTACATTTGCTTAACGATAACATAAAATAACATAACATAAGTAATAAGTAGAATAAATAAAATAACTCCATAAGAGAAGAAAAAAGCGGGGCTGTACCAAGAACACTAGCAACGTTGCCTCTCTGTACAGGGTGAGTTAAGTTTTACCGCCCGTGGCAAAATAGGCCTTTAAAATAATTTGTCAATTCTCATAAATTGAATGAGTAATTTTATATTATTAAGGTAAGTACATAGAAACCAAGAAAAAATCTTTTTTTTTTAAATCAGGTAAAATTTTGGCTTTCTTTCACTTACTAATTGCTCAATTTATTGTTTTTTTTTTTATCTACGAACAGCAAAATATCTTCACACAATTTAGTGTAATTGAAATAATTTTACTAATTTGTGTTCATTAAATAAAGCCATTTCCGTATTAGAGAGTATTTTTTTGAATGATTTACGACATAAGCTGACCAATTCACCTAACAATGTTATTGGTTTTGGGTACTTGGCTGATTATTTATGACAGTCATAAAGTTAAGTTAAAAAGTACAACGTTACATTTTACAGGACCGGAATAAGGCTCTTCGCTATTTCTTTAAAAGTTCACAACATCGTAACTGACAGCTACACGGTAATTATAATCATAATAAAAAATAATTTTTGCAATATTAGATTTTAAACTTAAAAAGAAAATCGCTTACCAGCTTCTAATTTTCGTTAGTATATCTGTCTACAATTTTGTATTTTAATTGTGCTGCCTGTAAAGTCAATATACCTATCGGTTATTGAACCTTCCCATAAAATAAATTGCTTAATTCACACAAAGTTTAAAAACCCTGGTCACAACCCTAGGTCACTTTGTGAATAAAGAAACATTCACATTCGCAACAAATCTTCCAACACTTAAACCCTCGTTGGTAGAAAGTGAAAATTAAAACTTTGTTTTGTGGAATAGTGAGCATTTGTGTTTAGTTCAGGTATAATCATATCATTTCAATACTTAGTCGAGGAGAAGCTTGAAATGCTTTTAATTTATGGGTAATGGGGCATCAGTTTGAGCATTTTTTATAAAATAAACTTAATATTTACCTTTTAAAAACTTATTTTATTTTTCTCACAAATTCCAAAATACGGGTCTGGCAACAACTAAAACGCCGTTCCCTTCAGTTGTATGGGTCGATCATCAGGTATTGTTACGTGGTAGACCGTATTATCCATTGTTGGAAAGTCATAAATAAAAGTATTTTTCGTGCTTTATGTTAAATTTGATTTAACTCAAAAAGTAATAATTTTTTAACGAATCAAATTGCAATTAACAATGCTACGAATAATTTGACAAATTTTGAAATAAAAAACCAAACATGGAAATTTTACCCGAAACTCTTTGTTTTACTTTTTTGGCTTCAAATATTTTTTTTTTTGAAAACTTGTAGCACTAGTCGAAAGTGTAAACTTCAACTGATGTAACATATAAATTGCATACTTTCCCTTCAATCTTTAATAGGTATTATGGCCGGGGCGGTAAAACTTAACTCACCCTGTATAGCCAAAATTATTCGTTGCTTCAAATATGTTTTGGCATGAGTTATTCCCGTTCTTTCAACAATACGCCTCCCCAAATCTTCAAGGAGAGAAAGGACATCAGCACTCCAAGGACCCAAAGTTTCCACAGCGAAGGCGACGAAAAAATAATCATCAGAAATTGCCTTATATTTTTTTTTCTTAACATTTCCTCCCAAGTGTGCAGCAGATCTTGCAGAAAATGAAGAATCAGTCAAATGAGAAGGGGCAAGTGTATCCGTACAAGTAAAATCCCAAATAAAATATATATAGTGGACCCTGTGATGTCGATAATGAAAATAAAATTAAAACAAGAACCTTATAATCACAAAAAAAATTTATATAAAATAAAATTACTTTCATAGCCACCGAAATGCGTCTATGTAAGTAATTTTATTTTATATAAATTTTTTTTGTGATTATAAGGTTCTTGTTTTAATTTAATTTATTTATTTTTTTTTTAAATCCCAAACTAAAGATTTACCTACTTTCCATGGAATAACTGTAATACCATTTGGACGTTTGCCATCATCCCTCAGAATACTAGGTTCAAAGATACAAGGGATGTTGGCAGAAGGGAAAGCACGTTTAATAATGCCATTAATACAGCTGTGACGAGAGAGTCTACCAGCACTTTTAATGCACGATAAACCATGATGACCCAACGAGTCTACAGAAGAACCGCACGAGCAGATATGAGGATGACAGAAATTGATGTCCAATCTGAGTGAAATTACAATTTGTAAAAAGTTTTTTTCTAAAATAGTACCTAATTTACAAGATGGAAGAGCTTCAAGCCAAGTTCCAGATTCAAGTTCAGATCCAGCTAATAAGATAGCTTTTTGTGTGATATTTGAGGAAGATAATAAATTTTGAAATAATTTCTCACAGATAGGTAAGTCCCAATTTCTTCGAATAGAAAGCTCTTTTGGAAGTAAAGACGAATTAGAAATTTCCTTCCAATAATCAACAGCCTCGTTAAGGGATGTAATTTCAAAATTAGACAAACTAGAAGGTAGAATGGACGTAATAAGTTCGGAATCAGAAAATATAGAAGACAAAAAGGCAGGCGAGGAGATATCAATTATTTATACCTAATCCACCAAAACGGATTGGTAATTTGGCTTCGAGTCCAAGATCTTATTGTAATTAATAAAATATATCGTTAGCTACAAATGGTGTCTCTACCCTACTTTGAGAAAACTAAAAGACAAAAAGCACTTTGTTACATAAAATAAGATGAATTTAAGTTTGAAAATAATTACAAAACAATCAGCTCGATTTGTAGCTCTTGTGAATAAAATAAATATAACCTTTCACAAAAACTCCGTTATTCCAAGAAGATACGGGCAACACTTTGTTTTTGTAATTTCATATTTATTAGAAAAAATAAAAGGAAACTATAATAACACTTTAATTTCGAAATGCGCGCCTAAGGGATATATTTGCATCTCTGCAACAACAGGTTTTGTAGAAAGAATTTGAAAACTCGAGAAAAAAACCTAAAGTGCTATGGGAAACATTTTCTGTGTTACTTAACTATAAACACAAGCAAGTAGCTATTAAGTAAAACTTGTATTCACACAGCGGTTACTTTCAGAAATGCGGCCGAAAAAAATGAATTGAATAAAATGCTTAAAACGCCTGAAAGGTGCTAAAAAACATGTAATTGTGACTTGCAAAGAGTCGATTAGCTTTTTTTCGCAAACTTGAAGATAATTACAATATGTATTATGTAATTATTTAAAAAGGCATAAAAATCATTTTTCCGAGTCGTCTAATTCTTAGAATAACGGCTCCTTTTCAAATTAAAAATGTGTCCGAAGAGAATTATCGCTTTCGAAAGTACATAAATTCAAGCTAGGGCGTTTTTACAATTTTTCCTGCTGAATTTCAGTCTCAGTTTAATTAGATGGCATTGGGCTGGGTCGATCAAATGGCACAAGCACTCAAAAAATTGTCTAGACCGATTTGCATTTATAATGGTCACCGAAGTGCAAAAACAAAACTCTTGGCTAGTCAAATCTCACTAATTAAGGGGATTAACCAAAAGTGAAAACGATTTAGAGTAGGCATTTTGGACCTCCAATTAATTAAAAGTTTGCAATAAAATCGCTTTTAGTACAGATTAGTTTTCCAATTTTTTGTTAGAAAAACGAAACGAAAACGAAAAACTCGTTTTAGAGTATAAAATTTCTAGCAAAAGAAATATTGCAATATTTTTTGCCTTCTATGGAAACAAAAGTGACAAATTGTTACAATAATGATATGTTATGATATGACGTATGAATTAAATTGTTATTAATATAAATGTAATTTATCAAAATGCTGGCGGCGTTATAAAATTAGTTTTGTTGGATTTGGACAATTATTATTAATTTCTTATTTGTTGACTGATTTGTCTTACCGAATTATATAATATATTATTTTCTATTTTGCGTTTAAAATAAGTCCATTTAAGCACCCAAATGACGTCATTTGAGTGCTTTAATAAGTCGCTGGCGTGCTAGAATAGAGTAGGAAAATTTACTGTTTTGATGTTGGTAGCCTGGTAGCGTTGAACTGTCAACGTCAACTGACACGTCAAAAAACAAAGCAAATTAATAAATAACAATGAAAAAGAAGCTTAATCTAAATTATTACCGTGGAAAGTACAATTATTATACACACTTGCAGTTACATGTGATGTATCTTGGGAATTTATAGTGACACCATGTAAATTCTGATCGGACACAGTATTTTGATGAACATTGATGTTGCCTATAACGGTAGTAAATTTTCTAACGTCTTTTGTGCAATTTGCCTAATTTTCGGCGGCGTTAGTGATAAACCTTCTTCAGCATTTATTTTTAAACATTAAACGCGAAAATAAAAAAAAACTGACGTTTGAAATTAAATTTTTTCACAACCGCCTATAATTACGCCACAAAAATGTCAGCAATCACCACGAAATTCCCTAGATTTAAAATTTTTATTTTATAGTTTATAAAATGATATAAAGCTACAAAATAGAAAAAACAGTATAAAACACTCGTAGCAGAAGGTCCTTCAAGCACTCATTTGTTCCTCCACTCGCCTTGCGGCTCGTTTCGGAATTTCAAATTCGTGCTTGAATAGATGCCTTCTGCTACTTGTATTTTAATATACTATTTCAGATTTTTATTTTTTGAAATTTTTATTTGATACAAAATGTAATATTTTTTTAACATAAAGAATTTTTTTTATGGAAACCAAATATTTTATGAATATGCGGAAACAAATATTTTTTCTTGATATAAATCCAATATTTTTTGAATGTACAAGAATAAATATTTTTTCGTTATGTAAATCTAATATGTTTTGAATATGGAAAAATAAATATTTTTTCTTGATCTAAATCTAATATTTCTTGAATATACAAAAATAAATATTTTTTTCGTTACGTATATTTAATATTTTTTGAATTAGAACAAATAAATATTTTTTTCTTGATATAAATCTAATATTTTTTGAATATGGGAAAATAAATATTTTTTCTTGATCTAAATCTAATATTTTTTGAATATACAAAAATAAATATTTTTTTCTTGATATAAATCTAATATTTTTTGAATGTACAAAAATAAATATTTTTTTTATTACGTAAATCTAATATTTTTTAAATATGCATAAATAAATATTTTTCAAATAGATTTTAAAAATATTTTAAAAACATTAGAAATATTCGAAAAGATTCGAATATTTTTTAAATATTTTATAAATATTTAATAAATATTGCATGCTACTAGGGATACTTTTTATCTAATTAAACAAGACTTGTAAAATCATTTCACAAGAAAAATTTTTATAGTGGAACGGCGAGTCCTGTCGGTGTAAATAAAGACACTCGACTTTGAACGGGAATTTATGGGTAGATTCGATTACGGGGAAACTTTAAACGCTTTTATTCCAGTTGTGGCGTTTGATAATAAAAGTTATCGCCGCGCAATAAATATAAATAATTCAGTTGGGCCATGAAAACATCGAAGCTGAAACTTAAATTACAAAGGGCAATTACCGGGAGGACTGTAATTTATGAGGTTGTAATTTGCCCCCATTTGGTCCGAGATTTTACCGATGCTAATATTAAGGTTACCGTAAAAGTTGTTATTATTCCAAATTAAGTGTCAGTAGCGGGCCGAAGAATCGCTGATTGGTATTAAAAAGTGTAAATAACACACACCGAAGGTTAGAAAAAAATAATTAAAATTTTCGATTGTGCAAGTGAAAAAAGGATAATAAGCCGCGATTACCGAACATATTTTGAAACACGATTAATTTTTTATTAGTTTTGAGTGGGCGATATTTTTGTCTTATTTTATTCTGTTCGATGAAATACTCGAAATCGAGTGACTGTCCACTTAAAATGTGATAGGCATCGCTTTCATCGACTTATTTCTGAAGGTGGGTGTTGAAATTTGAGAGCTTTATTAATTTGTTATTAACGATTCTGTTAGGCGCGTTTTACTATTCTGCTCGAACGTGGAAAATGTTCATAAAAATTTGGGGATTTGGTGAAATGTTGCCGGAGATTATTTTCAATATGTTAATTAGGAATTGATGGTTTAATTGGACAGGTAACGTGGGACGAACTAAAAAAATCCGAGAAACGCAAGAGAACACTTAAAATTTAATTTACAAGTTCAGTTTCTGTCAGTGGAAAACACGGATTTAAATTCTTTTTGGTACCTCTTACAATTGCATTGCATTGCTACATAATTTTCTGATTTCGTGAAATTTCATCTGATCTTTATAATAATTGTAAAAATGATGACTGTAATTTTGCAGGTAATTTGGAGATTTCTCAACAATTTCAGTTCTGTTTCATAATGCAGAATTTGCAGTTTTTTGAATCAATGTCAGTTACAAATGGCGTTTGTTTAATCTAAGTCTTTTTTTTTTGTTTCGACCGTCTTGTGTGCTCTCACACACCTGGTCAAAATCCGGGCATCTATCATTATCACACTGGCGATGTGGAGTTTCCAAACTTCATTAACTATAATCGATTTAAATTGCTTTATGTAATGAGAGTAATAGCGTTCGATACGAGAGAAACTGCCTGAGGTAATAAATCTGAGAGAGGTCCTTATAAACGGGATCTGATAAATTATATTTGCATTACGTACTTTTAATCGTAAAATATTGAATTTAAATTAAAGACTTTCACGGTTGATATCAATGGAAATATTTTGATTTCCGGGTCGGCGTTAACGTGCATTTTCATAATGGATTATTCGTTAACACGCTTCTTTAACATAATCTGTAACAGATGTCCCATGAAATTGAAACGAAATTATGAAACTGGTGCCGCTTAACACGAAAAATTAAATTGCGCTGATTTAAGGTCACGGTTCGATTGGAAAAATTTTCAAATTGCCAAAAAGTTAACTGCAAACAATTTGAATCGATTACAAACGACTGACGTCACTGTGTCTTTTTTGTTCAGTTGAAAAGTGGACTACCGAATAAGGCTGAAATTGTCTCAAACAGAAGATTTGTTGAAATTAAAAAAATTATATTGAATATGAGAATCTGAGAAAATTTACAGTGAGAGTGAAAATGTCAACCAAAATGGTCGAAGAAGGTGGGAAAACTTATCGAAGAAGTGTTAATGTAACTAATAAGTTGAAGGAAGATGATAATTTCAATGGAAAGTGAGAAAAGCTACCAAAAAAGTGATTATGCCAACTAAGGCAAATTCCATAAATGATGTCACAGGTTTCTCATCAAATTTTTCCCCAATCTTGTAACTTTGAGTTCAAATTCTGTAAATGAGTATTTTTGTATTTCAACAAAAAAATTCTGGGAGCTTTACAGACTTATCGTTCACCAAAATTTAAAATATCAAATCGATAGTTCAATCGGTTGACTTCCTTTTTTCAATTTTTTTCTTATTTTTATACTTTCGAGAAGTGATTATAACTTTGGGTTCAAATTCTGAAAATCACTGTTTTTCTATTTCAACAAAAATATTCTGGGAGCTTTATAGACTTATCGTTTATCAAAATTTCAAATATTAAATCGACAATTCAATCGGTTTTTTTTTAATTTTTCCCCATTTTTGTACTTTTAAGAAGTGATTGTAGCTTTGAGTTCAAATTCTGTAAATCGGTAGTTTTGTATTTCAACAAAAAAATTCTGAGACCTTTATGGACATATTGTTAATCAAAATTTAAAATTGCAAATCGATATCTCAATTGGTTAATTTTTTCTCGAATTTTTCCCTATATTTGTACTTTTGACAAGCGTTTGTAACTTTGAGTTCAAAATCTGTAAATCAGTATTTTTGTATTTGAACAAAAATATTCTGGGAGCTTTATACACTTATCGTTTATCATAATTTGAAATACCAAATCGACAATTCAATCGGTTGATTTTTTTTTTAATTTTTCCCCATTTTTGTACTTTTAAGAAGTAATTGTAACTTTGAGTTCAGATTCTGTAAATCGGTAGTTTTGTATTTCAACAAAAAAATTCTGAGAGCTTTATGGACATATTGTTAATCAAAATTTAAAATTGCAAATCGATATCTCAATTGGTTCATTTTCTCCCGAATTTTTCCCTATATTTGTACTTTTGACAAGCGTTTGTAACTTTGAGTTCAAAATCTGTAAATCAGTATTTTTGTATTTGAACAAAAATATTTTGGGAGCTTTATATACACTTATCGTTTATCAAAATTTAAAATATCAAATCGACAATTCAATCGGTTGATTTTTTAAAATTTTTCCCCGTTTTTGTACTTTTAAGAAGTGAATAATAAATAAAATATAAATATAAATAAAAATGAATTTTCCGATTCGCTTCTACTTTTATTAACAATTATTTAAACTAATTTTGTAAATTAAAGGTCAAATTTCTTAAGATTAAAGAACCCACGAAAGTTTACTCTTTCTGCTTATATTAGAGAATTAAGATGATGGTAAAAAAGCTTGAAAAAAATCGTCAAACGATAGTCTTAGGCCCGCATGCGGGCCAACCATGTCTTTTGTGCTTCCGGTATTCGCACACTTGTGCATTTCAAACGCAGAATAAAACCCTGGTGCAAATGGCCGCACCAGATTTTTTTCTTTTGTAATTTAAATTTTTAAAGGCGACCTAACGAGTGTATTCCAGTAGTCGTAGAAAGTTATGGGAGAACAGCAATAAATTAGTTATTTATGACATATAGATGGTTATATTTTGATATTACTGCAGTACGCTGTAGCTTGGCAGCAGTCGATTCAATCCGATACATTATTTATATTACACATCGAACAATTCCAGCTCACAATTTCGCCTCGTCTCTTTTACACACGAATTAAAAGCGAAACGGACGCATAATAAAGACTCGAAAATGAAATCGTTAATTTGAAGTCGGAGTTGTATTGTTAAAACCACGCCTGCACATAGAAATCAAGGCACAAAAATATTTGCCTAACATTTATTTCGTTTTATTGTGTGCTTGTTTATTTGATTAACTCGACGCTACTGTTTCACTATCTTAATAAAGCCAACATTCTATTTCGTGCCCGGTTGTTATTATTTTTTGTGTTGGAAAGGCCAAAAGAACTGAACTCAATCAACTTGTATGACAACACTGACGGAGCTAATTCGTTGATCACCGCAAGAGAAAATAAGATACAATCGAAACGGTTTTATTTTGACATTAAAATATAAAAGGAAGTCGCTGTACATTAAAGGCAAATATGAATTTAATCGATTTCAGCTTTGTAATATGAAACGGATGAAAACGTTTAAAAGATTCATTGCAATCAATGACTCATTTTAATTTCATTTATAGTAAATAAATAGTTCCCAGCTCTCAAATTGATTGTGTAGTTACATTACAATTTGCAGTTATAAATTGCTCAAATTAAAATGTAATTTAAATGTCAAGTTTTAAATGGGAAACTCGTATTCGTTGTCATTTTTTGCCTGTACGCTTTGCTTGTAAATGCCTACGACGATTTTTTTTTCGCATAACGTTTAATTAAATGCGAACGCGGCAATCATTAACGAGATCAAAAGGAATATTAGGAAGATTAAATATTTATTCATTTTATTAATGAATTAATTGTTAAATTGGTTAAATCAAAGATTGGTTCTTTGGAAATTAAAAGTAATCATGATTTTCCTAAATCTCTTGAGAAACTCTTAGTTTTATGTTGATAGTTTTGTCGGTTGAATACAATTAAGATAATAATTAATACGGAAATTGGTGATTAAGTACAACCTACTCTCAAGTGTTAATGAAGGCGAACTTGTAAAAGTCCATTAGATTATGCAAATGTAACAACTAAACGATTGTGGAAATTTTTTGCCTCTATATTATTTGGTCTGAATTATTAAAATTTCGTTCAAACGTTTCCATTAATTTAAATACAGATTGAATAACATTTTAAAAAATAGAGGAACAGAAAAAAATTTGATACAAAACATAAGATTAAGAAATGAAAAAACAAAACCATTTATCAATAAAATCCGTAATAATAAGGGAAACATAAAAGCAGCTGCAAAAAAATATTAACATTAAACATTAAAAAAAAGAATAAAATTAGAAACCACGAATTTAGAGAAAATGTGTCATATAATGATGAGAAATGAGAACAGACTAATTAGGCAAATATTTGGTGCAAAAGAAATGAGAAAAAAGAAGAGATGCAAACAAAGAAGAACGTGAAAAGAAGAGGTGTGGGCGGCAGCTGAGAAAAGAGGAATAAGATGGGAAAATACAAAAGAGTAGAAAATGAAATATGGAAGAAAACAACAGAGAATAAAGTATAAAAGTTCTCAGCGTTAAAACTCCTTTAAATTATCATTATTTATTGGCATTTTTATTAGGAAATGTAATTAAACTTAAAGATAGTAATTAAATAATAAAATATTGCAAATATAGAAATTATGATAATTTAAAATTGCATAACTAGTTAATTCAGAAAAAAATCACACACTTATCAGATTTCAGAACCACTGAATTTTTGATGCCGCACTACTCATGTTCGACAGAACACCGACATAATAATTGCTTGCGTTTTAAATTTATCGCGCTAATAACAAGCTATGCAGCGCAGATTTAATTTGCAACAATCAGTTGATAAAAGGAGCCACGTCTAAATTTAATATCTCAGAGATCTCGTTGCTTAAATAGCCAAGTTCCTTTTTATAATTTATATATCTGTCACTCTATAAATAGCAACTTTTTTCAGTCAAACGGAACTGCCTATTACACGAACGCCTTTTGCGGGGATTTAATTGCTTTGACATGACTAGCAGAGTAAACAGAACGAGAAAAATCGAAATTAAAAATAAAAACTCCTTTATAAGTGAAAATGTTTTGATTTCTTTTACTTAACCCTTCGAGGCTCGGTGACCGCTGATCTTTTTACTAACAGCCACGGCTTGAATCAGGTTTGATGGAAGCACACTCAGAAAAAAAATTCTTATAGGTAAGAAAATTCGGGCTTTAATTTAAAATTGCGCCTTCTTAATTTCGGCCCAAGAATTGGAATTCAAGAAAGGGTCGCTCTAATTTTAAGAACTTTTACAAGTTTTACATTTAAGAATAGATCATGTTGATTTCAAGAACTTTCATTTAATTACTTAAAAATGCTCTTAATAATGTGTTTTCTTATTTAAGAATTGATGCTGGCCTTCTTATTATATTAAATAACCACTTGTAAATACAATAATTCTTTTTTATTTTTTATCAATTGTAGAGTAGAAATGCTTGAATTGAAGCAATTTTAGAATATAAAGTTATTTCTCATACATATTTTTATTAGTAGGCGAAAATTTAACATCACATCACATCCTGTTTAAAAATACATTTTCAGTTTAAGAACCACATTATCATTTGGTAACAGATGTACGTATATGAAATGGAAGTTAGTCGAAGCCGCCACACAAATAAATTGTTTTTCTCTCAAGAAATAATTGGCCAAAATCTACATCAATATAAAACAAAAGAAACAAAATGCTTACATTGTACCATTGATATATTATTATAAAAATTTATCAATATAGACCAGTTTGAATGCTTCAATAATGACCATTCCACTTTATGCAGATTTGCTTTCCACAAATCCACGTACTTCAGTAACTATTGTGTTTTGTTAAATTCTTACAAAGAGTTCTAAAAAGTAAAATTTGTTATAAAATAGATAAATAACACTAAATGTATAAAAGAAAATCAAAATTATTTCTTTACCTTCATCGTTACAATTAATTCTGCTATAGAAGCAACTGGTTTGTATGTCTCTTTCGTTTTATCTCTTCTTACTTTTCATTCCGACGGAAATAAACTAAAAACCAATTCCATTAATAGCTGTTACATTGAAAAACTTGTAGAACTTTTACAAAATTCATTCGGTAAGCTAAAAGTGTGGGAAAAATTATAATTACAACAAATTTACTTAGATGCGAATTTATCACACACAGAATCAGAAAATCCCCATAATTTCCGTACCATTTTTAGAAATGGTCTTTGAAGCTAATCATTTTGTTGATCGACATTTATTAATATTGAATTGAATTAACATCTTCATCTCGACACATTAAACCACTTGTAATATTTTCCATTTCTTCACAATTAAACATTCACTAATTATGTAAGTTACTAAAATTTCACTTTACAATAAAAATACAGAAAATGGACACCGTAATATGTATTTTCTTACTGCAAGTCGAGTTTGGTGTAACGTTTTTCAACTAAATTTGTAAGAAATTCTAAAGTAATTTATCTATTGTAAGTAAACAGTCCTTTGCAGAAGGTCATAAAGCAATTTACAACATTCCGTACAATTGTATCCGCCCAGCTGGACCCAGCGCAAGACTTCTAAACAATTGTATTATAGAACCCTTGGACCTAACGTTCATCTCGAACAAAACCTTCAGTGACGTCACCAGAAATTGAGAATCCCCGTTCTAAATCCAAAACGGTGGTTTGCGTGATTTAATATTGTTCGTGCTAATATCAAGCAGAATCGTGCCAAATATAAGACTTATCAGTTTTTAATGTAAGAAGTGGGTTTTTAAAAAATTCTTAGGTAGCATTTTTTCAGTGCAGTGAGAGCAAGTTTTTCTTTAATCTGTTTCAATAGAAACGAGAAATCCGGTGCGAAAGGGTTAAGTGACGCGATTACTCGATATCCAGGCGTCTGTAACGAGCAAAATAAATAAATCCCGTGAATAATAAAGAGTGTATGAAGATGTAAAACTGCTGATGCATTGGCACGCCTTTTCCAGTTCAATTGACAGATTATCGACGGAGAGACTGAACAAGCGGATTATTAAATTATCAGTACAACTTCCATTCTGACACTTAAATTGCCCTGAAATTATAGGAAGAACATCCGAATTTAATGCTTAATAAACTTAAGAAATTTTATTAATTGCGGGCCTTTCGCCCGTTGTTTACTTCCGAGAACCAACGTGCCCCGAAAAAACGGCCTTTGTTACATCTAAAACAAATTCTTCCATTGACAATACAGATAAAAACAGCGATACGAATCAAGTAAAGACACAAGTCACTAATGATGCGATGACGGGATGAGATTGCGAGTCTATCCTGCTACCGGTTGTCTCACGGTTTTTGACCAAGATGGATCGTATCTGTGAATAAACAAAGATTAATTAATTCCAAAGGGATGTATAATGAGTACAACATTCAGAAACGACCCTTCATTTGTAGTTTCTTGTTCACTTGCCAGTTATAAGCCTCGGACAACAATCGTGCGAAAATTTCTCAATGGGCAATAAACAACCCTTTACTAATACGGCTGATTGAACGTCGATACATTGGCGGGCGAATCGAATCAAGTGGCATTAGAAGTCAACAGGCCAAGACGTGATATGAGATTATGAAATATGGATGTTAGGTTCGTCGACCCAATTGCAAACGTTCGGTGCAAAAGATTAAAAATTTACATTTTAATAAGTTAAATCCGAATTTGGCGCCTTATTCGGATGAGGTGGATTTGGTGGCGACCTATTTCAATGAAACAAATTGTAACGATTTGCAATTCAAGTTTTCATTTGTACGCAACTGAATATTTGTTCGGTTTAATGGTATACAGCAGCTTTGTAATGGGTAATTCGCTTTTATTGCCAGTTGAATTAATTGAACACCTGGTTTTATAAAATTTCACTAAATTAAAAGCAAGTTTACTTGCTGCAGTGTAATAAAGTACTTCATTTGTACAAACCTGATTGTTTAAAGGTTTTGTTATGCAGTCGTCGTTTTATATAAGAAATCTAAATTTCTTGAGGCACACTGAAAAAAATGCTACCTAAGAATTTTTTAAAAACCCACTTTTTACATTAACAACCGATAATTTTGGATTTAGCACGAGGATTCTCAATTTGTGGTGACCTCACTGAAGGTTTTGTTCGAGATGAACGTTAGGTCCAAGGGTTCTATAATACAATTGTTTAGAAGCCTTGCGCTGGGTCCAACTTGGCGGATACAATTGTACGGAATGTTGTAAATTGATTTATGACCAACATTTTTTCTGCAAAGGACTGTTTACCGACAATAGATAAATTACTTAAGAATTTCATACAAATTTAGTTGAAAAACGTTACACCAAACTCGGCCTGCAGTAAGAAAATACATTTTACGGTGTGCATTTTCTGTATTTTTATTGTAAAGTGAATTTTTAGTAACTTACATAATTAGTGAATGTTTAATTGTGAAGAAATGGGAAATATTACAAGTGGTTTAATGTGTCGAGATGAAGATGTTAATTCAATGCAATATTAATAAATGTCGATCAACAAAATGGTCAGCTTCAAAGACCATTTCTAAAAATGGTACTGAAATTATTGGAAATTTCTGATTTTGTGTGTGATAAATTCGCATGTAAGTAAATTTCTTGTAATTATAATTTTTCCCACACTTTTAGCTTACCGTATGAATTTTGCAAAAGTTCTACAAGTTTTTTCAATGTAACAGCTATTAAACAAATTGTTTTTTAGTTTATTTCCGTCGGAACGAAAAGTAAGAAGCCATAAAAAGAAATGGACATGCAAACCAGTTGCTTCTATAACAGAATTAATGGTAACGACGAATATAAAAAAATAATTTTGATTTTCTTTTATACATTTAGTGTTAGTTATCTATCTTATAACAAATTTTACTTTTTAGCGGATGTAGAGCTCTTTGTAAGAATTTAACAAAACACCAGGTTGACTGAAGTACGCGGATTTGCGGAAAAAAAATCTGCATAAAGTGGAATGGTCATTATTGAAGCATTCAAACTGGTCTATATTGGTAAATTTTTATAATAATATATCCATGGTACAATGTAAGCATTTTGTGTCTTTGTTTTTAAATTGATGTAGATTTTGACCAATTATTTCTTGAGAGAAAACAATATATTTGTGTGGCGGCCAAAATTTATTGAGAAGGCTAATGACTTCGACAAACTTCCATTTCATATACGTACATCTGTTACCAAATGATAATGTGGCTCTTAAACTGAAAATGTATTTTTAAAGTGAATGTGATGTGATGTTAAATTTTCACCTACTAATAAAAATATGTATGAGAAATAACTTTATATTCTAAAATTCCTTCAATTCAAGCATTCCACTCTACAATTCATAAAAATTATAAAAAAATTATTGTATTTTCAAGTGCTTATTTAATATAATAAGAAGGCCATCTTCAATTCTTAAATAAGAAAGCACATTAATTAAGAACATTATTAAGTAATTAAATAAAAGTTCTTGAAATCAACATGATCTATTCTTAAATGTAAAACTTATAAAAGTCTTAAAATTAGAGCGACCGTTTCTTGAATTTGTCACAAAGAATTAACGTTCTTGAAATTGAGAATGTCCCTTTCTTAAATTTGACAAATAGAATAAACATTCTTGAAATCAAGCACGATTTTAAATTAAAGCCCGAAATTTCTTACCTATAAGAATTTTTTTTTAGTGTAGGGGATGGTTGTGTAAAATGACACTGTCGGTAAAATGACACATCCCGTATTTCTTGAGTTTTGAGAAGCCAGTCCATTTGTTCCAAAGTTAATTCATTTTAAACAAATTTGTAATTGAAGAAATTAACAAATCAGATTATTTTATTTATATCTTGAAATAAGTCGTTATATGTGCCAATTTACACAACCTGCTCGTACATTATTTTCCAACGGTGCTCTTAATTCTTTTTGAGGTTGATTTGTAATAAGTTCAAACGTGGCCGACAAGTGCAGACACAAGCAGAAAAATATTTGTGATTTAATTGAAATATATTGAGCGTTGCGAATACTTAACTTACTGAATTGAACTTATGGGACTGATATTAGCCACGCATTCGCTGCCAGTGAATTTTAAGAAGCGATTTTGAAACGGTGACCTCCGATATCGTAGATTTACGATAATTTAAAGTCACGAAATTAAATCACGAATTCGATATTTGATATTCGTTTGAGCTAATTGAAATTTTTCGGTACTGCAAATTTATTGTTTATCTTGAGTTTAATTAAGATCGATAAATCTCTGTTCACCCGTAACAAACCGCACCTGCGAACTGTGACACTTGGATCTATGAAATATATATTTTTTTATGTAAATCGTGACCAGAAAGATTAATCTTTCAATCGCAACGAATTCGAATTAAATTAAAAAGAAAACACTGAAACGATGACAACAAAAATTAGATTCGAAAGGAATTCAAGTCGATCTGCCATTAAGAAAGTACGGTTGTAATTAGCGCAATAAAGGGACTTAATTTATGCGTTCTAAAGCGGCCACTTTTAATTGAAACGATTTAGCGAGAATAAAATAATTTCGCACTGACAGGCACAATATTTCTAATTTTTTTCTGTTGGATTAGCTACTTGTTTGCGTCGAGAGTAGGTGTGACAATTTTTCTTGTCATCTACTTTTACCCGAAAAATTTCGGGAGATCATTTATTTTAAAAATACAACTGTCATAATTAATGAGCAAAAGGCGTTGTCTGGTGTCAATAAAACGAGGCGAGTTTATGTAATTTTCGAAATTTCCTGCGGTGGTAACAAGGAAACTACATTTTTTTAAGCAACGTAAGGCTCATTCATCATTTATCTTGCGCCGGGAACAATGGACAACGTGGCTAATGAATACGTACAAGTTTAGCTTCGTGTCAGAAAATCATTCCACCTTGAATAAAAAAAAAATAATCTGAAAGATATGTCATTGAGAAATAATCAGGTAACAAAGACACTAGGAGTTTTAATAACGGCCGAGGAATGTAAGATTCCTCCTACCTGGTGTGATAATGGTGTGACAACTTGCTTCAAACATAAGTGCAGGTTTTCGCAATTGTCATGTACCTGCAAGTTGATATTTATTTGCAAGATGCAAACGATTTCAACGACGGCCTATAACTATTTTAATTTTAACGAGACGTGGCAAATTACTGATAAGTTCTAATACATAAATATCAGTTATACAGGGTTGGGATGAAGTATGTTCTATATCTTGAAAGTGGACGAAACGATATTGATGAAACTTTCAAGTGACTCATAGCGCATCTGATGAATGTTTGAATATCCTCAATTTTTTTTATTTATTCGTGCAGATTATAATAGACCTTGTTTCTCTGAATAGTGGTGTAATTATGAGACATTTTTGAAACTGTTGTGTTTTGATAGTTAAAAATATACAGGTTTGATATTCTTCTTATAGGCAGACTGACCATTTCGTTAAATATAACTAATATAAGTAAGGGAAAAAAAATAAAAACCATGTCTCATATTTAGCCCCATTTTGGGGAAAATATGAGACAGCCATGTACAAAAGTGAGACTCCCATATAATTTGCTGATTATATACTTCTTACAATTTTGAGAGTTATAGTGAGACAGAGCGGGTAAAAATACATCTAGATATATAATTTTTTGTTAGTTTCTTGCTTTTATTGCTTAATTACACAATAAAACAATGTACTTTATATGTGGTGAAGTCGATGGAAAATGTGTACAATCCATTTATTCTCTCTGTACCACTGAAAGTAGAAGGGGGAAGCTTCAGCACAATCTCTTCTTTTGGAAAATTGTAATATCTTCCGCATTTGGGAATACAAATTGAACATCTATACGACGTAAAAACGTGACAGAATACTCATATGTGGTGACAATGGAGTTTACCATTTACTGAAGCAAGTAAAAAATTGTTTGGTGGGTACTGGTTTACAGCTAGTTAACAGCTTCTTATCTGTAACCCAATACGATTCAAAATATATCAACTAAAGTCGCTTGTTGTATGCAAGAAAGTAGTCAAGTTGGCAATCGTTAGCTGTCTAGGGTTAACAACTCATCTGACTTATCCCACTTTTGTACATAACCTGTTTAATTTTTCTCCCCAGTCATGTCTCATATTTGCCCCATCAGTTTAAACAAAAAAATCTACATTTAGAATGTGACTTTTCTGACCCAGAATCGATTTTTCTGTCTCAGAATCTGCTTTTTCTGAGTCAGAACGTGATTCTTCTGGCCGATAATCGATTTTTCTGGCTCCGAATCTGCTTTTCTGACTCAGAATGTGATTTTTCTGGCCGAGAATCGATTTTTTTTGACTCAGAATTTGATTTCTCTCACTCAGAATCTGCTCTTTCTGACTCAGGATGTGATTTTTCTGGCCGAGAATCGATTTTTCTGACTCAGAATCTGATTTGTATGACTCAGTGTGATTTTTTGGAGCCACAATCAATTTCTCTGTTTCAGAATCTGCTGTTTCTGACTTACAATGTGACTTTTCTGACACAAAATAGATTTCTCTGTCTCAGAATCTACTTTTTCTGACTCAGAATGTGACTTTTCTGACCGAGAATCGATTTTTCTGACTCAGAATCTGCTTTTTCTGACTCAGATATGACTTCTCTGACCGAGAATCGATTTTTCTGACTGAGAAACTGCTTTTCTGGCTCAGAATGTGATTTTTCTGGCCGAGAATCGATTTTTCTGATTAAGAATCTGATTTTCATGACTCAGAATGCGACTTTTCTGACCCAGAATCGATTTTTCTGTCTCAGAATTTGCTTTTTCTGACTCAGCATGTGATTTTTCTGGCCGAGAATCGATATTTTTCTGACTCAGAATCTGTTTTTTCTGAGTCAAAATGTGATTCTTTTGGCCGAGAATCGATTTTCTGACTCATAATTTGCTTTTTCTGACTTGGATGTGACTTTTCTGACCCAGAATCGATTTTTCTCTTTCAGAATCTGCTTTTTCTGAGTCAGAATGTGATTCTTCTGGCTGAGAATCGATTTTTCTGACTCATAATCTGCTTTTTCTGACTTAGGTGTGACTTTTCTGACCCAGAATCGATTTTTCTGTCTCAGAATCTGCTTTTTCTGACTCAGAATGTGACTTCTTTGACCGAGAATCGATTTTTCTGAGAATCTGCCACAACTTGTACAGTACCTGTATAGTGTTGGAACAACAGCGCACTGCAGTTATATTTACCTAGATAATTAATTTAAACAAGTTACCACAGTGTCTTATTTTTACCCAAAGTTTAGGGTGTCTCATAATTACCACAACAGACCCTAAATGGTTTTCATCGTAACAAGAAATCGGGGCTGGAACGCCGCGGCGGAGCCGCTAGTACAATGAGGTCCTAATTCTTAAAATACAGCATCTTACATCAAAAACTTCACTTAAAAGGTTAAGGGTTATAAAATAGCTTGAACACATTTCGTGAACCTGCTTGGCGTTCACTTACGTACCAGTTTAAATTTAGACTCCACCTAATCGTTAATCTAGTTATTTAATAATTGCAGAAGTAAAAAAACTTGCAGTAATTTTTATCAATCAGTTGGTCTGATAAATCAGTCGTTTTGTTTTCGTTAATCATTCTCGTTTAAACGTGAGGACGTTAGTGAAATCTCATTTATTTTTAGTCCGGGGATGCCAACCGATAAATCATAATTCTAATTTCTCACCTCGTCTTATCTCGGGTTTCCAACTGTTTATACTTATTTCATATACATATTTATTACAGCTAATAACTCTGCATGCGTTGAAAAATATTTTAGTGTTTGGTTTTTTTTGTTGCCGGCCGGCCGTTTTTATCCAACTACCGTTACCGTTTTGAGTAAAATAATTAATCCGGACGGGGCCGGCTATAAAATGAAAATTGCGTCAGCAAGACAAATCTCGCCGCATTAATTCCCACTTTTTCACAATTGAATACTTACCAGCGGAAATTTGTTTGTACATTTGGTTTTTTGCGGCGATATATCAAGCGCGTTTTAAATCGAACAGTCGCTGGTATAATAAAGCAAGCGAAAGTTGTATTCGTACTTTCCGTTTAGCATTTTATCTTGTTTTACATTGAATAGTATTGCGAGGGATATAAATTTCGGTGGTCGAAATATATTTCAGGAGCCATCGATTTTAGCCGATTCTAAAGCGCGGCCAGACAAAAACTCCGCTTAAAGTTGTGGAAACGCGCGCGTCTGATTGATCAGTAAGGATCGATTCGATTTAATTCAATTTTGCAAAAAATCGGACCACCGGTTTTACATTGAATGGGCGAAATCCAAATCTGATGGGCGAAACGAAAATTGATTATAAATACAGGTAGCCCTCGATTTACGCCGGATCAATTTACGCCGATTCACAATAATACCGCTGTGGAATTCACTGTTTCGTTTGTTTTTCTTAATATTTTTTAATAAAAACATTTCACTTCATTTTATCTTAAAATACATTTTAAAAATTATATTTATAATACACCTATCCCCCGATTTACACGATACTTTTTTACACGATTTCGCTTTTACACGGTTTTTAAAATAACGAATTCAAAATAAAATGGTAAAAATGAATATTTTAGACGAGTACATATTTCTACAATCATTTTTTAACTCCGTTCACTTGGTTATACATATTGGTGATTCCCCGTTTTGTATGCACAATAAAACTTCCTACGTATTCACGTAAATTACTGCACTAAATTTGTGCCAGTAGAAAAGTGTACATCATTGTGTTTTTACTAATCAGAACTTTTTTAACTTCATATTTAGTGGTTAGCGACAAACAATTATTTTTTGTAGTATTTTTACAATTTTTTTCGCAATAAAATTTTAAACCATAGCAGTTTTTAATGGAGCATGAAGAGACCTTTCAAATGAGGTATCACAAGCCCCTACTTCCTATTTAAAAATTTGGGGGTTTAAACTGTCACTCGAAGGGAATTGAGGTTAGGGATGAAATTTTTACTTTGCAGCATATCATGTCATAAAGGGGATTTTTTATAAATATGCACAATAATTGAGATACTGAATTTATTCCATTTGACTGGTTCGCACTGTATATTTGTTATTTTATGAATGAACTGTTATTTTAATTTTTTAGAATATCTTATTAAAAAAAATTACGTTAAATAAATGACGTTGTTTTCGATTTACACGGTTTTGCCTATAAAAATTCAAAATTCCGTTTTACACGGTTTTTTGAGGAACAAATCTTCCGTGTAAATCGGGGGATAGGTGTATATGCATTTTGCATTATATTGTATTAATAAATAAAATGATTTGCTTCTTTTTCACTTATGTAGAACCTAACCCTATATATGGGTTCTTTTTACACCGATTCGATTTGCGCCGGTTTTTGTAAGAACGGAACTGCGGCGTAAACCGAGGGCCACAAATTTATCGTCCTTGTTAGTTATTTCCGAGGATTTATACGTCTTTTTATTTCTGCATTCCGATTTTGTGCGGAGGAATGTTTATCTCAGACGATATCTCCGAGGAAAAAATGTGTTCCTCATAATGTAAACATTTGTAGTCACACTTGATGTGTGAAAAGACAAAAAATCTCGCCTCCGCCGTCGATAGAATAAATAAAATTGACCTTTTTATAAAACTCGTCTTTGTTAAGGCCGTAGCGTTTTTTTATTTTCGATTTGGTAGCAGGCCGCACATTATGCAACGCGGCCACTTAACAGCGAGTTAGCGGAACTTTTTAGTCGTAATCTAACCCGCTGAATGGACCAACTCCGGGAATAATAAATATTTAATAGGGTTGTCCAAGACACAGGCACGTTTCCGTTTTTTCCCTCCCAGAGTTATATAACTTTATGATTCTCTCGTATATTTTACGTCGACCTCTTTGTGGCTCAAAAATAAAATTTCAAATCACAGTTATTCTGTATTACCGACGTGTAATACAGAAGGATCGGATGCTCTCAAAGCTATCGTGGGATCAAAGATGTTCGATAACTGAAAGAGCAGCTGGGCCACGCGGGCAGATAATAAAATATCTTACAATTTACGAGGCTCTAAAATTTTACCGGAATATGTTGGTAACACGTTCATATCCCACCGAATTTTAATTCTCAAACAATTTAAAAGACAATCTTAGCTTTTCATCCCTAAAGGCGCGTGCCCACTGCCCGGGCGCAGTCTGAACGCCGCAGCAATGCGGAAATAAGCTATTTGTACTCAAAATGCAACTACTCAAGTAAATAGTTCATTCAAATCATTCGCGCCTCTATTCACAATATCAATAATAACTACTGTAGGTGCCTGATTATATGATATCTAAATGAAGTCACAAAGTTATTAAAAGTCAGTCTGAATATTCAAAAGAGGATATTAAAAAGTGGAAATAAACAAGCAATTAGTGATGACTTATTAGTATTGCGAAAGTGAAGACAGAAAGCATTCCAGAAAAGTTTGGCTGCCAAAAAGTCCAAATAATGTTTAATTTTATTTCGGATTGTATTAACAATTTGATTTTATGAACACCTCAGTAGCAGCTATTGGAAACTTAGTCAACTGGGGCAAGTGCACTTTTGGGGTAAATGCATTTTGTAACTACAATAAGGTGTTATTCGTTAATATGCAATTATGAATGACTTTGAATTTCTTATTTAATGAAACTCTCTCGAGTTGCTAAAAAGTTGGCACTGCTGAGATCAGCTGTTTCTACTGTACTTCGTTAGGTTAAAATTGAGCTCTAACAGGTACGATGTGCTTCTAAATAGTATGACTTGTGATTGTTACAGCTTACCATACAAACTTGATGGTAAGTAGTTATTTCAAACGTCCCGGTTTAATAATTTCATAGTAGCTTGTTACAAGTTATGCTACGTTTTAAGGTTAAAGTGACAAAATGCACTTGCCTCTCAAAAAATAGAGTATGGGGCAAGTGCATCTTCGATTAATGGGGCAAGTTCGTTTTCCATTGTGCACTTAACCCATCAGGTATTTTCTTTAAAGTATTTTTATTACCGGTCTAAATGAATACTATTATGGCTCACTAAATACAAGATGGTTCATAATAATCAACGAAAAATTAACATAGGTCAACATTACACCTAGGAGGACCTGAAGACCGCTGTCAAAGCGGTTAAAAGTGGTAGACTGATGATAAATAAATTTTCTTAGGTGCAATCAAAGAAGTTCATGAAAACACCCAAGAGCATTGTGTCAAATATTTGCGCTCAGTGAATAATATAAAAAAATCTTTTAAATTTCAAAAGACTGACTATGACAATGTCCTTTTTAATAAAATTCTAGACATTGAGATTCCAAATTTCACACTAGATGATCGAGGAAGATATGTTTTCGATACACCAATAACAGAAGTTCAAGAATTGCCCACATTTTATATTTTTTTGTATTTTTTTGTATTTTATACTTTCACAAGTAAAAACCATTAAATTATCTGCTTGTTTCTTCTCAACCCTTACAAATATAAAATCTAGTTAAATGCCAATTGCTAAAATAATATGGTCTTGTCCCAGGTACACTTGATACGGGTTTGCATAGAAAGATATAAAGCGAAAATGCACTTGCCTCAAGCCACTGGGGCAAGTGCGTCTTCGGGACTTCATCGTATATTAATATTTCTATTCTTACTTTGTAACCTTATATTTGGACAAACTTTAAATATTCTGATTAACTAATGTCCAATTAAGACAATAAAATGTTTTGAGAACAAATTTAATGTCCTAAGTTATCATTCTTTCCTATTTTAAACCGAACTATGTAATTACGCATGCGCACTTACCCCAGTTGACTTACGATTATTACAAAGTTGTAAAGATAACCAAATTATTTTAATTTGAAGATGATTTTATACAATAAAAATTAAAAACCTGATTCAATATTATGGTTCGACATTCAATGAGGTTTGGTATGTTTATGTATGTCCGAAAAGTATGATTATTGTTCAGAGCTAATTTTCGTTCGCTCGTGGCGATAAAAAATATAAATTCAGACCGTAATTGCTTGTCGTGAAATTTAAACGTAATTACCGAACTTAAAAGTAATTAAAGTGGAGTCATTTAAATAATCGAGTCCATATCGATATTACGCTATAAACTTGATTTTTAGCATTTCGTGCAGGTTGATTGATTGCATATTTTATCATTTTAAACGCGAAATTAGCCGGTTTTAACCTTTTTCAGCTTAACTATTTTTTGTTTATAATAATTCTGTAACTTGTTCTAAATGCATTAAATTATTTCGCAATTTTATTTAAGTTTCACATTTCTTAATTTATTGTAAAAACAGCAAAATCCACAACTAAATTCTCCACTCATACTTTGAGGTTCCGGAATACTTACGAACCGCCCATAAAGCGCCATTCAAACCGGAAAAAATTCGGAAACAATCGCTAATTCAGTGGATATTCGGTCCCACGCCAACAAATAAGCGTTCCATTCTTTTAAGCAACATCGAGACGACAAGCGAACATAATTTAACAGCCGTTGGAAATCACAGATTGCGATTTTCACGAATTACCGTCTGCGTGAAACTTTGAGACAATACCGCACTTTATAAAGTAAACCAAAACCGCAAAAATTATAAATTACTTCGATGCCGCGTCGAAATAAAATCGCCGGTACCGCCAATGCGTTGACGAAGCGTTGCAAACGCGTGATTTATGTAAGAGCACTTGTCTGCGTTTGTACAGGCGAAAATTTCATTCCGTCGATTGTGAAAATACCGAGAAAAAATGAAACGATATTTGATTTGATGGGCCGAGTCGAATTTTTCAACGGCGTGCGAATCAAGTTCCAGGACCCGTTCCTCGAGAGAAACTGACCCACAAAAAATTTCAACTTACCGCACAAATTTATCGCTGTTTAGCGTTTCCATCATCCGAAGCGACGTTTATTGCAGATCATAATAAAATGAGAACGTTTACGTTTTTAATTACTGTTATAAGGTTAGATGGTTAATTAACCGTTCATATTGGACGTTAAGTAGCTATTTGTGTAATTTATGAGTTCATCAACGGCGACGCACAATTACAAAATACCTGCCGGATTTTTTGTCGCCGCATTAACGTAACTAATTGCGCGCGTGACAAAGTCATTATCGCGAAATCTTCAGGTAGCCAAGTATCAATCAATCTAAATAGAAACGCGAGAAGGGAACTAGGAAACGCAACGATCGTGATAAATGATTTCGCTTCCATATTAATTACTAATTTCTACATGAGAACAAAACAAATAAACTTTTCTCACTGCTTTCTATTGTGAAGATAAAACGCTGATCCGCGGCGATTTTTATGAACAAATTAAACGGATCGTAAAAGTCTTTAACGATTTGATTAAGTGCAAACTTTTAATAACAGGCAAGTTCTTAATCCCGTTTAATATATTTTTGATGCGTTTTGGTTTTGTCATAAAACGACAGCAATTTATTGCGCTTAAATTGTTACACTTAATCCCTACCACTTAACAGCGTTAAAACACCGATGGAGTTACATTTTTAGTCAAGTCAATCAAAAATGATCAGTGAGAAAAATCCACATTAAAAAAATGCTATCTAAGAATTTTTAAAAAACTCACTTCTTAGCACAAACAATATTAAATCTAGCAAACCACCGTCTTGGATTAAACACGGGGATTCCCAATTTGTGGTGACCTCACTGAAGGTTTTGTTCCAGATGAACATTAGGTCCAAGGGTTCTAAAAGCCTTGCGTTGAGTCCAGTTGGGCGGATACAATTGTAGGGAATGTTGTAAATTGCTTTATGACCTTCTGCAAAGGACTGTTTACCGACAATAGATAAATTACTTAAGAATTTCGTACAAATTTAGTTGAAAAACGTTACACCAAACTCGGCCTGCAGTAAGAAAATACATTTTACGGTGTGCATTTTCTGTATTTTTATTGTAAAGTGAATTTTTAGTAACTTACATAATTAGTGAACGTTTAATTGTGAAGAAATGGGAAATATTACAAGTGGTTTAACGTGTCGAGATGAAGATGTTAATTCAATGCAATATTAATAAATGTCGATCAACAAAATGATCAGCTTCAAAGACCATTTCTAAAAATGGTACTGAAATTATTGGAATTTTCTGATTTTGTGTGTGATAAATTCGCATGTAAGTAAATTTGTTGTAATTATACTTTTTCCCACACTTTTAGCTTACCGAATGAATTTTGCAAAAGTTCTACAAGTTTTTTCAATGTAACAGCTATTAAACAAATTGTTTTTTAATTTATTTCCGTCGGAACGAAAAGTAAGAAGAGTTAAAAAGAAAGGGACATGCAAACCAGTTGCTTCTATAACATAATTAATAGTAGCGACAAAGGTAAAGAAATGATTTTGATTTTCTTTTATACATTTAGTGTTATTTATCTATTTTATAACAAATTTTACTTTTCAGCGGATGTAGAGCTCTTTGTAAGAATTTAACAAAACACCAGGTTGACTGAAGTACGCGGATTTGCGGAAAGAAAATCTGCATAAAGTGGAAGCATTATTGAAGCATTCAAACTGGTCTATATTGATAATTTTTTATAATAATGTATCCATGGTACAATGTAAGCATTTTGTTTCTTTGTTTTTAGATTGATGTAGATTTTGGCCAATTATTTCTTGAGAGAAAAACAATTTATTTGAGTGGCGGCCAAAATTCATTGAAAAGGCTAATAACTTCGACGAACTTCCATTTCATATACGTACATTTGTTACCAAATGATAATGTGGTTCTTAAACTGAAAATGTATTTTTAAACAGGATGTGATGTAATGTTAAATTTTCACCTACTAATAAAAATATGTATGAGAAATAACTTTATATTCTAAAATTCCTTCAATTCAAGCAATCCACTCTACAATTAATAAAAATTAGAAAAAAATTATTGTATTTATAAGTGGTTATTTAATATAATAAGAAGGCCATCTACAATTCTTAAATAAGAAAACACATTAATTAAGAAAATTCTTAAGTAACTAAATAAAAGTTCTTGAAATTAACATGACCTATTCTTAAATGTAAAACTTATAAAAGTTCTTAAAATTAAAGCGACTCTTTCTTGAATTTGTCACGAAGAATCAAAGTTCTTGAAATTGAGAATGTCCCGTTCTTAAATTTGACAAATAGAATAAACATTCTTAAAACTCAAAAATGTTGGGTCAAAATTAAGAACCCGCAATTTTAAATTGAAACCGAATTTTCTTAAGAATTTGTTTTTCTGAGTGTACAAGTCTGAAATTTTGAAATGAATCTTTTTCCTCGTTTCAGACATCCAAACCTGTTTCAAAATTGTCGACAGACAATCCGCACACACCGGTAACTAAACAAATTTGCCATCGCTTCAAGACTTCTTCATTAGCCTTAAAATTTCCGACTAAAACGAAAAAATTCTTGGAATATGGTAAAACTATAATTATGCACTTCTTAGCTTTAATTAACAGGTCGCACATCCGCTGTAATTAGCCAATATTCTTATTGTGAATATTAATGCTGATTTTTTGCAAGCAACCTCCATCAAGTTTATGTAATGTTGTTCCTTTTTTATTTAGTTGAACCTTGAGTTGTCAAATGAGAGTAGTGCAAATTTATTCATTGTAATTTTAAATCGGACTTCATGTCGCAACAAAAAATTATCTCAGTGTGGATCAAATTAAAAATTTACTAAAAATTAATAATTATTGTACTTCAAAATACAAGTTCATACAGGGTTTTCTATTTCAAAATGGGGAACACATCTTGCATTGCAAAAATAAATCTATCTTTATTTTTAAGACCCTAAAAATTAGGCCTAAAAATTATGACAACCAGAACAAGTGTTGCATTTGAGTGGTAATAATATCAGTTGTGATTGTATGGCACTAATTAAAATTTCCGTTGGTTCATTTTGTGGCACGAAGCATAAATTATGTCTTGGTAACAACAGTGTAGTCGATTAACCCCGTGTTAATTATAAAAATACTAAAGAAAATATGTGGTCATAATAAATCATTTTTTAAAATGATTTCGCCTATCTAATTTGAGAGGTTCCTTGTTTATTACTTAACAACGTCTTAATGTACAATTCCCCGAGTCTTACTGAAAATGTACCTTCTGCAACTCAACGCAGCGGCGTTGTTAAAAAAATTTTACGGTTATAAATTACCCGCATTGCTGTTATTAAACAGAATTTAATAGCGAGATAATTATATAAATCTTGTTCTGTAATTAATGTTTTAACCGGCGTTTTCCGTACTGTCATCAAAACGAGGCTTATATGTAATTTAATGCTGGATTTGTTTTAATTTTGTAACCGCACACTTTTAGATTGTATCGCAACTAAATCGGCGATAAATTATACATCGAGACAAATTCCCCTTTTCTAACATGCGCGTGTAACTATTTGGTGCTTTGCAAGTGCCACTTCGCTGTCGCTTTTCCCAACACAACAGATAAATCCGCGAGGATGGTCGTTTCTAATACGCACAGTGCTAATCGATTGAAAACACACGCGTCACCAGATCGAATTACCTCGTCTATGCGCACAATAGAAATTCCTTGCAGTGCGCCATTAAAACTGAACAAAAAATCACACCCATTATCGGCGGACTTAATCGATCGTTTAAGAACAGATGCAGCTCATTTGTAGACAGCCAGGATACAATGTTATACCGAACAAAACTGTACCACCTTGTGAAGATCTTAGATAATCACAAATTGAAATAGCTGCATGATATTTGTATAAACAATGAACTGTTAAAAAAACCTACAGTAGCTTTTAGATCTTGATTGACATCTCAACATTCTCGGGGCTAATGGGTTTGGGGCAAAACATCAAAATATTTGGTCACTGTCTCATCAATATAGGCCGAGCCATATATAGGGTGCAGGCGCCACTTTCAGCCACTGCACCACTTTTAGCCAAATCATATTTATTTATTTGTCGCTTAGCAGTGATGCTGTGCTTAGTGATTTGTTTAAGAAACGTCTCGTCCGTTTTCACGATAGTTGCTTGGTTCCTTACTTTATTCCAACCTTGTGTATACAGGGTGAGTTAAGCTTTACCGCCCCGGCCATAATACCTATTAAAGATTGAGGGGAAAGTATGCAATTTACATGTTACATCAGTTGATGTTTACACTTTCGATTAATGCTACAAGTTTTCCAAATCATTTTTATTTGAAGCCAAAAAAATAAAACAAAGAGTTTCGGGTAAAATTTCCATGTTTGGTTTTTTATTTCAAAATTTGTCAAATTATTTGTAACATTGTTAATTGCAATTTGATTCGTTAAAAAATTATTACTTTTTGAGTTAAATCAAATTTAACATAAACCACGAAAAATACTTTTATTTATGACTTTCCAACAATGGATAATACGGTCTACCACGTAACAATACCTGATGATCGACCCATAAAATTAGCAAAATTAAAACACAAAATTGTAGACAGATATACTAACGAAAATTAGAAGCTGGTAAACGATTTTCTTATCAAGTTTAAAATCTAATATTGCAAAAATTATTTTTTATTATGATTATAATTACCGTGTAGCTGTTAGTTACGATGTTGTGAACTTTTAAAGAAATAGCGAAGACCCTTATTCCGATTCTGTAAAATGTAACGTTGTACTTTTTATCTTAACTTTATGACTGTCATAAATAATCAGTCAAGTACCCAAAACCAATACCATTGTTAGGTGAATTGGTCAGCTTATGTCGTAAATCATTTAAAAAAATACCCTTTAATACGGAAATGGCTTTATTTAATGACCCCAAATTAGTAAAATTATTTCAATTACACTAAATTGTGTGAAAATATTTTACTGTTCGTACATAAAAAAAAACTACTAAATTGAGCAATTAGTAATTGAAAGAAAGCCAAAATTTTACCTGATTAAAAAAAAAGATTTTTTCTTGGTTTCTATGTACTTTAATAATATAAAATTACTCATTCAATTTATGAGAATTGACAAATTATTTTAAAGGCCTATTTTGCCACAGGCAGTAAAACTTAACTCACCCTGTACAGTGCCCGCCATATTGTTTGAACCACATGGGAAAAACTTTCATCTTTGATTTCTTTGAATATCTAAATCTGCCAAAAGTTTGTGATGTTCAAAAACCCAAAATGGACTACTCGGATTCTGGAAGCGATTTTTGGTTTCAGAGAAAATGGAATTTATCGAAACTTCAAAAACTGAAAATAAATCATAATTTTAAAATGAAAATTATTTTTGACGAAATTTGGGTAACATTAGTTAGATATTCAGTAGATGCGATGCCATTTATGAAATCAGATGAATTTCTTCAACAGATGTCCAAAAAAAATTGTTATTTTTCAAATTTCAACTTTCTCTTACAATTTCCACGTGAAATATTGAATTTTAATTATTTCAAATCTAAGTATAGTTGATTTGTTTATTTTAGTCTTAAAAAAATGAACTGAACTGGTACAATCTAATATTACAAATAAAATTTTTAATTTCAAAAGACATTTTGTCGTGTTATTTTACATTTTTGGTACAAAGCATTTTTTATCACGAAAAACCACATTTTAAGTTCCAGCTTGTTTTATAATACGACCCTACCCTATTATACTATTACCCATATTTACTACATTTATCATTAAAAGGTACAAATAAAACTAATCTTTAACTGCGTTTTCAATTGCAACGATTTTGACTTCCATAAATCTCCAGCGTTCATTTGATTTATTAATATTGGGATCAGATATTTCTGGAGTTCTAGCGCTGCGAGTTTCAGCGTTATCTTGATTGCAAAACGTTTTTTTTTAATGAACCCGTTTTTAAACATTAAAAAATCGTTTTGAAAGCGCAACACAATCGTAATTCGTCGCAATGACTTGCCGGTAGAAAATGTTTAAATCAATTTGTCTCATAAACGTTTAATTTAAAAGCTTTCAGGAACATCTCATAAGCGACTGCCAAATTGGTTCCTGTAAATTTTGATTTGGACGCCGTGATTAAAATGATTATTTGGAAGCTGTGATTTATGTGTCTGCAACGTGCAAACTCTTCCATATCTAGGAATTTTTAAAATTGGAGCCTCGCAGCGAACGTAATAAATTAAATAACCACACGTTCATACATCTAATTGTGGAATTCTGAAATCTTCGCATTCTCACAGCGTTTGTTAGTGCAGCATCGGTGTTTTGTATAGTATGGGTAAATTATTTAGCACATTCATACCCGTATGTTTATGATCAACACGTATCTGTGCGATTGTGAATGTAGGGGAATATTTCACTTCAGCACGTGTGTTTCTCTAAACTGTTTTAATAAATAACGGTAAGTAGGCTGTAAAATGCACGGATTATTGATCAAAAACTGTATTTCTGCTTTGTAAAACGGACTGGAAAATCCGTGATAAGTTGCCTCGAATAACTTACAGAGGAATACACCGTAGAATTAGTAGCCGATGGCGCTGAAACATTTTCTAGAAAGTTAAATAAACCTAGTCAATAGGAACATGGGCATAGACGAGTTATTATCACACAGATTAATGGCACGAGGAGCTGACACTCTTATTTACCTTGTAAATGAATGCGTATTGCGTGAAATTGCTTCAGAATTTTTATAACACTTTAGGTACTTCCTTTGTATCTTCGAGGAGTGTTTGTTTATGGCAGAGATTACCAATACTGCCCCTGGCGAAAAATTAAATTGAACGCGGAATTTTTCTACAGACCGATGAAGAAAGAAATCGCAGATAAATCCCGCTTCACGGAAACCGTAAAGCGACCTAGGAGTGCGCAGTCCCCCAGAGTGCGCAACCCCAATATCTGCACATGTTAGTAAAATTAGAAACACTGGCAATTCTGTGGCTAACCATTTCTGATTTATTTTAAATGTGGGATTGATTGACCAATGGCAAGTTTTGTTTTTAATATTATTTATCGCCAACCGTCACTAGAGTCATGCATTACCATAGCATTTTTCGGAAGTAAACAAACACTTTATCCTACTGTACAAATCAAGCATTTTACCTGCCGCAAATATTTATCAAAATAGCCACTGTATGACATTAAACAGAAATCGTTTGTCACTGTGACAGCTCCAGCAGTAAAAGTTTTGTGGCGAAATATTTGTAGAAAATAATGGAAGAAGACCTTCAGTGCCGCCTGAAATTCAGAAGTCGTTAGAGACGTCTTTGGAAATTCTGCCTCAAAAATCAGCCGAAAATACAACCGCCAGTATGACATATTCATGGAGTGGTGCAAGAAACACGAAATTAAAAAATATAGTGAAAACCTTTTACAGGACTATTTTTTCGATTTATCGAAAGAGTATTCTCCTTCTTCGATGTGGTCGTATTATTCAATGGTAAAAGCAACCCTTTCAGCAAAAAATGACGTTGATATTAGTAAATACAAAAAACTTACGGCCTTTTTAAAACAAAAAGGAAGAAATCATATTCCAAAAAAGTCCAAAACTCTTTCACAAGAAATACTTGAATTTTTACTAAACGCATCGGATGAAATGTACTTAATGATGAAGGTAATTAATGCCAACTTTTGAAAAACCAATTTGATATAAATGTTGTAATTATTTTAGATTTGTGTTGTGTTTGGCATTGCTGGGGCTTTACGTAATGAAGAACTTTTAAATTGAAAAGTAAGTGACATAGAGCATAAAGAAACAATTCTGGTTGTTCATATACCTAAAACAAAGACCAACAGGTCTCGACTATTTGTAATCACTTCAGAGTTTGAAGGAAAAGTAAAATCCATATAATTATTTAACAAATATTTAACTCTGCGTCCTAAGCAGACGCCCCACGACCGATTTTTCCTAACTTATAGAAATGGCAAATGCACAATCCAGCCAGTTGGAATCCATACTTTTGGAAGTGTACCAAGCAAAATTGCCAACTATCTGCATTTACCAGAACCATCACTTTATACGGGACATTGTTTTCGCCGAACGTCCGCCACTGTCTTTGCCAACGCAGGCGGTAGTAAGGAAAATTTAAAACGCCATGGAAGGTGGAAAAGCGACACGATTGCAGAGTCCTGTGTTGAGGAATCTGTGCTCAATAAAACAAAAATCGCAAAGACGATTTTAGGTGAAAATCAACCTGACAACATAGTTGTTACCAATGACAATTCAACTAAAGATTTACAAATTATTAACATAGATAATTCTCCTCAAACATTTTCAATTTAAACTCCTTCGACTTCAGGAATTAATTTTTATAATGCGTCAGGGTGTACGTTCACGTTTAATACAACTAATAAGTAGATTTGTTTTGTATTTGCTGTTTACTTTGTCATAATAAAATGTGTAAAGTTATATCTCTATCTTTTTTAATTATAAATTTATACGGTTGGCGATAAAATTTTGTATGCAACACTTCAGTAAAGTGCCTTTATCGAACTCGTCTGTTACTTGCCTAGCTCGCTTTGCTCGATCGGCTCATAATGTCAGACTAGTTCGATAAAGAATCACTTTACTGACTTGGTACATAAATAACTATTCTCAAAATACTCCAGTGAAAACAAAACTTTACCACTACCAAATTTCTTTAGAAACAAATTTATGGCTATGAAAATGTGCGCGCACTCTTTGGAGTTCAAGAGTACGCCTTTAAAAAAATTTTAAACTCCGGCAATTGCTGTTTATTGAAAGAAGCGTTAGTTGAAAATTATGTGCGCACTCTTAGGCGATTCTACGCGATTTAAACTTGGTACGTTTGGATTTATCTGAAGGCATCTCTTGAGGGTATTCCGTACCTGTTAAGTCAAGAAGCAAATTAACTTTCGGTATTGTCCTGTCTGCGGTGACTAATGTTCTTAGCTATTGGTGAACAGGTGTTGGTGTTGATTCCCGCCTCTGGACTTGTCTGCTGTCTTTAAAAGTCGTATCCATACATTTCTGGTATGTCACGACACGCCACGAAATAATATCGACCACACGAAATCAAAATATTGACTTTCGACGAAAATTTCTGAAAAATTTAAATCCTTAAAGTTGACTCTCCACAATTTTAAATTTTATTTTTTAGTGTTTACCAACCACTTTAGAAAACATACTTATTCCTTGAAACCGTATGTAAAATAGAAGATGACATTTTCAACATTTACAAATATGTGAACAGTTTTCTAGGTGGTTACTTACTTGGAACCGCCGATTTTTAATTATGAGCCATGTAAGTTTAACCTTATTTTTTAAGGGGTCAGAAAAGCACCACAAACCATTTAAAAAAATTGCAATTAACAGCACTCACTTGAGTATGAATATGGAAATTGTGCAATAACTGTTAGTCCGTCAGAGTAGGGGTTGTGCACACATAAAGTGCATATAAATAGCTACCTTTTTGCAAAGTTTCAGTTTTTAAAATTAAAAAATGTCGGAATTGTGAATTTTTTAAAAAACCATTAAATTTTTCGGGTTTTCGGATTTTCTCCGGTTTTAATTATCCAATCAGGCCATTTGACCTCTCATTCTCTTTATAATTTAATTTTCTACAATTCGTCTATTGACATCATTAAGATTACTCCATTAGTTTCCATTTTACAAGCAAAATTGTTTACAACAAATTAAAAATTATGATTCTCGAGTTGGAAATTATGCAGAATTCATCTACTAAGTCTGACAAAATCGCACAGTCGGTTTCCAGGTAGTATTTATGTTATGAAAAAATGCTTTATTGCTTGGCCTATAAGTACATCCTCATCAACACGTATATTAATTTGTCAATCATGAGCGACTTTCTATTGACCATTTTACAGCTATTGCAACACAAATTAAAATTTACGAAAACGAGCGACTGAACACGTTCATTTCAACTTTCAGAACCGCCAATTGAAAAACCGTCACGTTTCCCTAAAACTCCCGGCAATTGTGGTTTCGTAAAAATCGCACTTACGCTTCGTTAAGAAGTGTGAGAAATGCGAGGACAAAGCCACAACATCATATCGCATCCGCAGAGGTCTCTCGGCGTTTCTGATCTGCATTTACATTTCATAAACATAACCAGATCGTGAAAACATGATATATTTATTATACATGCATGGATTCCCCTCATTATGTTCTGTGAGAAAATCATTGAGTTATGTCATCGGTTTTATATGCCGTTTTTAACGCGAACGACTTACTTAACTATGCAGCAGAAATTGTAATTCTCGGATTGTTTTAAATAAATGCACTAATCACGCGTTTTTAATTCTCCAAAAGGAAGTTGTGTGTAGCTTATAAATATTATTATGATAATAACGAGGCGCCCAATTAATTAATATTAATATTATTACACACAGCAATTTAAATATTCATAAAGTATTAGTACCTGATAAATCATCCGAGTATCCAATACATATTTCTCTATAAATTAGCATTCATAATTATGACCATGTGAAAAGATAGCACGAACGTTTACAAGTTGGATTATTTACGAATCGGTTTGCTTGAAAATATTACAAAAAATCACTTGCCAATACAAAATGTGGGCCGCTGATTGATTGATTACTTCAAGGTGTAAAATGGTCTGTTGAACAATTCACCTACCAGCATTGTCTATTTATTCACGCTTTATATTTTATTGTTGATTCATTTGAAAGGACCCACGAAATGCGATTGTTTCAGGACCGCTGAAAATGTTCTGATATTTAAGAAAGCTGAACTTTTTGCAGGTTGTATTTTGCCTTAATGATATCTGGATTATTATATGAAACCCAACGATAAAGAACCGACTATTGATCGGACAGTCTTGAAAAGTAATTAAACTGGCTGATTGTCATCTTTTCATGCCTTAATGTTGGTTTAGTCCGTCTGACAATGAGTCTACGTTATAATAATAAATAATGCTTTTGTGCCACAGGGCTCTGTATGACCCTTGTTAAAATTTGCTCGGCTGTATGCTTAATAACTTTATTTTGCATGTGTTCGGTTTAAATGATTTTCCCATTTTAATTAGTTTGTCAAGGTGATTTATTTTTATCGGTACTGCATGTTCTTAATTATCACTTCTCTTTGAATTCAGCAGCGATAAAAAACGTCAGACATTTAAATTCTGCATTCATCGGTGCCGCATTAAAATGTATTATTATGATAATGATCGCAACCGAATCGATATCTCTGATTGGCGCTACAAACGAACCGGAAATTTCGACAGGCGATGACGAGAAGAAATCAGCTCTCGCAATAAAAGGATGCATTTTTTAAATGTTTCGGTTGTAATTAATAAACCGAGTCATGTACTCGTCTGCTTACAACTTGTAAAAACTCTTTGGCACATCATTTACTCCTTGAATCCACCCAATTACTTGACATGTTTTGTCTCTTTATGTTCAAATTTAAAATAATATTGTGAGATAAAGTTATAATATACAAGATATAAGATATGAGGTATTAGATACAGGATATAAGATACAAGATACAAGAATGTCACATAATTATAAGATATAAGATACTCCATAAGATACATATAACATGTAACATTTAATATGCAAGATATAAGATATAAGATAAAAGTTGTAAAATATAAGATACCAGATTTAAGATACAAAATATGAGACATATGATATAAAAAATGAGTTATAAATTATAGTAGACAAGATATAAGATATAAGATACAAGATATAAGATTAAAGCTATGAGATATTAGATACAGGATATAAGATACAAGATACAAGATATAAGAATGTCACATCATTATAAGATATAAGATATAAGATACTCCATAAGATACATATAACATGTAACATATAATATGCAAGATATAAGATATAAGATAAAAGTTGTAAAATATAAGATACCAGATTTAAGATACAAAATGTGAGACATATGATATAAAAAATGAGTTATAAATTATAATAGACAAGATATAAGATATAAAATAGGAGTGCAAGATACAAGATATATGATATAAAATATAATTTATAAGTTATAAGATATAAGAAACAAGATATAAGATGTAACATAAATATAAAATATAAGATACAAGATATGAGATATATGAAATAAAATAAAAGATATAAAATTAAGATACACGACATAAGTTATAAGATACAAGACATTGGATATATGATATAAAAAATAAGTTATAAGTTATAATATATAAGATACAAAATATAAGATACAAGATACATGATATAAAATACAAGTTATAAGTTATAAGATATAAGGTATAAAATTTAAGAGTTTTATTCAGAATATTAATATTGCAGAGCAAGAATGGTTTAGTTTGGTAATATAATATAAATATCAATGTAATAAGGTATAAAATAGAAGATGAAAAACTTAATTTGAAGATGTTATTACTAAATGCAAAGGAGTTTCAAAATCTCGTTAATATAAAAGTAGAAAAATGAGAGCAAAAGGGATAAGGAATCACGAATTTGCGGCGCGTCCGTTCGTGGTTTAGATCTTCCTCATTTACATACGTTTGCTTGTTAACTTTCAAGTATGTGCTCCAATCAAGTAGCCTTTTAACGATTGTGGGAATCTTTCGATACTGATGTAAAGTAAACAATACATTCGGTAAGTGGAAAATCACTTTGTTGACTCGGTGATTTATAACAAATTGTGGATTCGTGGGATTGCGCTATTAATTTGAGCCGAATTAGTGTAGGCGTCGCGGTAACAATTTCCTCGTGTATAATCAAGCACCAATAAAAATTTTATTTATGTTGAACAAGACGAATGTACACACAAGGGATTTATGAACGATTTCTAAAATTATACGGAACGTAAATAATTTGACGCCTTTGAGCGGGTGGGATGAACTACACACCTCCACTGACACATGCACACCCACTAATCTATTCCAATTTAAAAATGACCTACAATGTTCTCTCGAATCTAATCCCATTTCGTCTTTTTCATATCAAAACGATTCCACTTTCTAGATTTCAATGTCGCATTTTTTCCTGACAAATTCTGCACTTTCACTTTTGTCTAAAGCCTTAAATGAAACGATTTTTTCTTTCTTGCGTAGGCCGCGCTATTCGGCGGAAGTCACGACAAGTTTCTTTCTAATAGCAGTTTTGATTTAATTAATCATTGTGCTCCATGTTAGTCAGAACCGAATAATTAAATGTGAATGAAAGGAAAACGTAAAGAAAGCTTGACTGGTCTGCTTCTTTAAACGCCGTTTCGAACTTAACAGAAAAAGCGCGGAAATTCCGGGAACCAGTCGGTGGATAAACAATTCGATTTCTTGTTTGTTCTTCTATGAAGATTCCTCGAAACGTGACTTATGGGATGCAAAGTCCGGGAAGTCCCATTAGGTCACTCGAACATAAAAAAACGCGCCGTAATTGAGTCGGTAGCGTTTAAGGTCCGGGAACTGCTAAATAATGCACAATTCTTCCGCTCAGGGGGCACCAATTTTGCCCCTTAAAATAAAAAATGTTTAGGCAACCAAAGAGGTATCCTAACTAATAAGGTTTGAAACTTAAGTATTGAACAGAGAAAGAACAAGAAAAAAGAGTTGCGCGTTTTTCATACGCTCGTAACTTGATAAATATTATTTATATTATGGTCTGCGGCGATAACGTCGGTAAACTCAGTCGGAAAAAAAATTAGTCTATAATTTTTTGCTAATTCTTTGCCTATTTTGTGTTTTCATAAATGTACCTGCTATAATCAATCCCGTAACAGACTGCAAACACATTTTCAATTATGCAAAGAGTAATCTTTATCCCCATTTTTATATGCTCATAATTTGATAAATATTATTTATATTATTGTCTGCGGCGATAACGGCGGTAAAATCAGTCAATGCGATTGCTGCATTATTTACTTTTTTTTTTTTGTAATTTTTTGTGATAGATGCTTCAAACAATTTTTCCTACGATGCTATTCGAAACTAATATATATTGTACAATTTAGTAGGCTCGAAAATGTTTCATATTGTTACGAGTGCGAACATGGATATTTTGTATTATCAAGTGTATATTTTTATAAATTTTTAGAGTTTTATATCCTTACGTGTGCGAATATGGTTATATCCTAACAATTTGAACTATATCAAATGTACATTTTAATACAAATTATTCTATCCATGCCGTCAATCAAAAAGGTACAGATTTGACAGGACATCTGTGAGTAAAAGGACGAACTATTTGACTAAAATCTTATGGAAAAACAACTTTTCCCCGAAAATGTAAAATTTAGACATTTATCCAATTTGGTTTACGGAAATTATTTCTTAGGTGCTAACGGAACATTTTTATGTAATTTGTTGACGATGTTGTGTTCGAAAAGCAATAAAAACGCGATCAAATAATACTGTATTTCATACCACAACTTTTAGATTTTTTTTCAAAGATATTCACCATGTTATCATAAAAAAAAACATGTCATATTATATTACTATATGTTTAGTATAAGTACCCCGAAGGAATTTCTACGATATAACTTACTTCTTGAGCGATACTGTTTTTACTGGCACACTACATTTAAAAAAAATATTGTTGCCAATTTCTTTCTTCTTAAGTTATCAACTTTCTCGCAATAAAAAAAATATTTTCTTACAAAGCAGTATATTCTCTATAATTGCTGTAAAGTGCATTGCAAAATATTTCGTAACTCTGAAGATTTCAGTAAAAAACCCTCACTACTACATTTTTGCGGAATTGCACTTTTGGAGGTTAATTTTTGAAAACTAGGCACTTCTTCGCCAAAGCAAATATATCATTTGATGCGGTAACATTATGTTTACAACTGTTGCTTCGCAAATTATATATTGATAAGTACTTTCTAAGCGATACTGAGTTTCTTAAAACTGCATTTTTTGAGGTTCGGTTCCTCCGCCTTAAATACAAGGAAATTTAATTTGTGAATAGTCTGCAAGACAAGAAAAACAATGCAGTTTTTAGTTAACAATAGCGCGGCCCCTGCGACTGCATGAAATGTAACATTGGATTTGAAAGGTCATTGTCGTCGTTCACTTTCGTTAACTGCTGCAGAGAACTTTTCTTTACGAAGCTGCAGACAGATAGGATGACAGTGGTTGGCTTCTTGCCAGAATAATTTAATGAGATCGCTTAAATTTTTTGGGACTGTATTTTGCTTACCTATAGTGTGTCGAAAATACACATTCGAGGCACAATTTAATTTGCTGAAAGCTTCATATAAAATTTCATTGTTGTACATTGCCATTAAGTCTGAAACTGGTCGACAAGCTAAAACTTAGATTATTTTGTGATTAAACATAATTTTGTGCTTGCGAACAAACCTGGTAACATTAAATTCCGATGAAAAACTTAGTTGTGGAAAAATTTCAGACCTGGGATTTTTACATCTTTTCCTTTAGTCGTTCAGGAAGAACAAATTTTAACTGCTGGTTTGAAAGTAGCACGGGACTTCTATTTTCAATTTCAGACGTTTAAAAAAATATCAGTACAATTTGTCCACTCCATTACAATAATAATTTCTATCGATTATTGTGTAGTCTTCTGCACATCTTACGGCTACGCTACTCATCAACTAAATGATTTCTAAACAGAAAAATTAGAACGACTCATTAAAAATTAAAAATGTCAAGTTTCGGATATGTTAATTAAAGGGTACATCTTCAAAGAAAAACTTTGTTTAAAATTGGTTTTAAATGATTAATTTGAATGGTATAAAAGGTTGGAGCGCACCTCTTCAATCGCCAGTCGAGTTGTAAGTACGATGTTGAAACGACTCAGAAAGAGTGCAGGTCTCTACATTTATTGCTTTTTCAAAAAGAAAAACATTTTTTTACAGAATTTTCGCGTACTATTAAAGACGACCCAATCAAGAGAAATATTGTCCTGTTGAAACTGTTAATGCAATGGACCGGTTTCTGGCCTGAAGATCAACCAAGATGTTTTACTGTCTTCGCCGTTTGGGCGTTATTGAATTGGAGTCTCATGTTAATTGGACAGATTTTCGTTTGTTACATAAATATCACAAACGTACCGATTCTAATTCAGACAGTGTCAATACTGGCCACGTTTGTCCAAGTAAGTGCTCAATCAGAAAATAATACAACTGTCGTAGTCCCTTGTAAAATTTTTAGTTTTGCTCATCAAAAAGAAGAAGTTTCGAAGCTTAATCACAACGATTTGGTTTGATTTTTTACCGATCACTGCAGCACCGATTTCGACACAAAATGAAATTTTTCAAATCGCAAAATACAATCGTACAGGCATTCTTGTTATTTATTCAATCGGTGCAATCGCGACTGCCCAGGTTCTATCCCTGAGATTAATCACAGGCGAAAGAACATATCAACTTCCTCTACCGTTTCAATCAAAAACTCCCCAATTCGAAATTTTGTATGTGTGGGAATTCATATGTGCTACACCGATTGCATTAACTACATTTGCTGTTGATCTTATGTTCGCCACATTAATAATGACTTGCGCGACACAACTTAACATAATTGGATCAAATTTGAAACTGTACGGCACTGAAAACAAACCCCAAAAAATCAGTTTTATTAAACATTTCAACGACGGTGCGGTTGGGAAAAAATCTCTGGATACACAACTGCTAATTAGGTTTATTCAACAACACAATTTAGTAGTAAAGTAAGTTGGTGCGAAAAATAAATTGAACTTATAGAAATTTTTCAGGGCATGTCAGGAAATTGAACAATTGTTTAAGGAAGTAATGCTCGGGCAATTATTAAGCAGCGCTATTACCATCTGCTTTTCAATGATTATTATTGTGAGACTAAAAATTTACTTTTGTAATTATCTTTTAATAAAAATAATTTTAGACGAAAGTTTCTGAACAATTGTTGCAGTTCATTGCGATTCCGCTTTCGATAACTGTCATGTTAACCTGTTACTGCTTTTTCAGTAATGAATTGATTGAAGCTGTATGCGGTTTTAGTTTTGGTTAATTAAATTACAGACATTTTATTTTAGGGTTGTAATTGTACCGATGCAGCTTACAACAGTGCTTGGTATTCTTCTGACGTTTCGCTACAAAAATATCTAATATTGATAATACAAAAAGCTAACGAGGAACTGGCGATGACGGCCGGTGGATTCACCAAAATGAATCGTAACCTTTTAGTTCAGGTTTCCTATTTAATTTAATTTTAAACAACTCACTAATCGTCTTATTTTCAGTTTTTTAAATTTGGAATGTCTGTGTACACGTTATTGGGATCTCTTGTTGAAAAAAGGCAGCTTTCATAAGAATAATACAAACTTAAATTTCAAGTGCACATTTTTGAAATAACTATAAATTGTACTCAATCATAAAGTATAGTTTTTGCCAAATGATGGTTACAAATTCAAATTTCCAGAAAATAAATTTTTAAAATTCGCTTAAAATATAAAGATAACTCCATAGATAGTAATACGTATTCGAAAATAATAAATAACTGGTAAATTATACTCAAATAGATTTCGCTTGCTTAGTATTACAGGGTTCAATGTTACAATTTTTCAAAAATTGAGATTTTCATACCGAAGATTATATGTTGCTTGCTCTTGCATCTGATAGGACACTCATGGTTCTATGTAGCTCCCCGATTATAATATTAACGAAAATAACTTAGAATTTTCAACGGAAGGTATTATAGTTCTGAAACTTCAAGTGCATTTTTCTCAGAAAGTTGTTTTTGTGACATAGAACCCTGTAATTCTAAGCAATAAAATCATTAATTTAGATTCAAAATTTCTCTTATATTGCCAAATTTCTACATAATCATGGCAATTTTTTTTTTAAATTTCCTAAATCAAAAACTTAAAAAGTTGCGCATGAGAGGGTTAAGTTACAAAAGAAGCAGTAGTGAGTTATGCTTCATTATAAAATTGCATTCAGCTCTTAATAATCTCTCGTCTCCAACAATGAAATGTGCATCTGTTGGTTAAAAGTTACAGTTAGAGCGACGATTTTGTTTGGGCTTGCAAGAATTTTTCTGTTGCGCTTAATTTACAGCACGGATCCGGGTCAAAAGTCTAATAAAATTCGAAGTAATACATATTTACTTTGATTAATCTACTGACAGAAACTACACATATTTTAATAGCAGAACTCAACAAGTTTTTGTTTTAATTAGTAAAACTCCACATGTGCCTCCTTGCGGTGGTACGAGATGTATCTCCTCTAAATTCAATTTCCCACCAGGCGTTTCAACGTGTCGCAATGAGATCGATTTCTGTAATAATCGTGTTTACGGTGATTACATTCAGCGAACATGAACGAAAATTACGATGCCGGCTCTCGCAATCTATTAATTAAAAAACGCTCGCTGTTATTTTTGAAGTCGCTAACAACCATCATTTATCTAACGTGCGAATTATACCAGTCAAATTTTTTAATCTTAAACGCCGAGATCGGTTACAAAATTTAGAAATTCAGAAAAATGTCCGCCTGCAATTCATCAACATCACCGAATCGAACCAAATTTAATTAGCTCGCCTAATTGCAATAGCGTACAGTAAAACCTGCTGAAATTAAATAACAAAATTTAAATAACAAAAATTATGAGATATAAGATATAAGATATTTCTATAAGATATATATAACAAGTAACATATAATATGCAAGATATAAAATAAGATAAAAGTTATAAAATATAAGATACCACATTTAAGATACAAAATATAAGACATATGATCTAAAAAATGAGTTATAAATTATAATAGACAAGATATAAGATATAAAATAGGAGTGCAAGATACAAAATATATGATATAAAATATAAATTATAAGTTATAAGATATAAGATATAAGATATAAGATACAAGATACAAGACATAAGATATATGAAATAAAATAGAAGATATAAAATTAAGATACACGATATAAGTTATAAGATACAAGACATTAGATATATGATATAAAAAATAAGTTATAAGTTATAATATATAAGATATAAGATATAACATACAAAATATAAGATACAAGATACATGATATAAAATACAAGTTACAAATTATAAGATATAAGGTATAAAATTGAAGAGTTCGTGTGAATTACAACCAACAATTTTATTCAGAATATTAATAAAAAACGCTCGCTGTTATTTTTAAAGTCGCTAACAACCATCATTTATCTAACGTGCGAATTATACCAGTCAAATTTTTTAATCTTAAACGCCGAGATCGGTTACAAAATTTAGAAATTCAGAAAAAGTCCGCCTGCAATTCATCAACATCACCGAATCGAACCAAATTTAATTAGCTCGCCTAATTGCAATAGCGTACAGTAAAACCTGCTGAAATTAAATAACAAAATTTCAATAACAAAAATTGAAGTATTGGCGTTATAAACAGGTCGTACTGTATTAAATTTCTCAAATGGTCGATGATTTAAGTTTGCACAGTGATACTTTCAGTGGCCTCATCAAATTGATTGAACAATAATTAAAACGTTCATTTGTAGCCATGATTTTAATCTCATATTGTTTATTTGCTCAGGAGAAAACTTCCTTAATTTGGTTCTTATGTTCCCAAGTAGACGATGATAAATTACCGCCGTAATGAATTTAGCCTCTTTTTAATTACGAGCAACAATACAAATTCCGCGCTAAAATCTAGTCCAGATTCGTCATTCATCAAAAGCGTTGCCACATATCCATCACTTATGAAACCGAATTTACTAACTGAAATTTTCCCATCTCGTCAGATGAAAGCTGCTATTAATCAGCACAATTAATTTCCCATTAAGTGATTAGTGGTCCAAGAAAAAAATTAAAAGTATCGCGCGCCAAATCGCGGATAATCATAATTTAACCGAAACGACAAGTCCACTTGAACAATAATATAAAGCAAAGATAATAAAAAACGTCGGTTCGTGCCACTGATTGAAAGTTGTAGTTTTTACAACAGCCGTCGCAAACGAAGCAGCGATTCGTGCAGACATTTCAGATTTTTTCTCGGTTCCTTTGTATCGCCGGAACGCAAAGTAAATTAGGGCTTTAGATTGTATTTACGTTCGTTTAGTTAAAATGATTGAGAGAATAAATACGCCTTAACTATGTCTCGATGTTAAAATTTAGTACCCGCTGGAATTTGACCTTTCAGCTGCATTTCTTCGCGTTGGGCAATAAAAATATTTTGCAATCTGCGAAATTCAAGTTTGAATTAGAACTATTGTTCAATATTCGTATTTAGCGACTTCAATCCTTCATTAGGAACGTTAATATTCTACTTTTTATCTATTTTTTTAGTTGCTTCCTTAAATACAATAAACCCCAAGTATTTGAATTTGCTCTTATTTCTGTCCCATCTTCTATCTCTAGGTTGTTAACTTCATCTTACAGAGAATACCAATCTACTTTCAGCTGGCCCCAAGCCATAATTAAATAATCATAATTAATTATTGATTAATTAATTCAGTTATCAAAATTTTATATTAAAATTTTTTGGACTCGTAGATTAGATTTTTTTATTTTGAGCTGACGCTTAGCTGTTTCAAACAACGCAATAGTTTTTGATTTATTTAATGTTCTTTAGAGCAAGAACCGAAATTGAAGCAGCTAATTTTTACTAATTTCCGAGCTACGTCAAAAAGATTTACAACTTCGCAGTAGGTAATTATTGTTTCCCAGCAGCAATAATATCCGAAATACTTTTAAAGCCGGGTTTCGTTTTCAAACAGTATATTTAAAATAATTTATAGTGAAAAGACTTTTTTTTAAAACAAGACTTAAGGGGTTAATTTTTTACTCATTGTGTTCAATTTATTAATAAATATTAGTCCTTTCGAATACGAAATTCACAATCTGTTCCGAGTTCTGAACAGAATTTTCTAGAATAAGTAATAAAATTTTATGACGTTCGACAATACAACCTTTCTTCAGACAGGTTATTTGGCCTAAACTTTTAACTACAGTCAGCTGCATTCCATTATCTGTTTGTTCGCATATTGTAACAAATTGACAAAAAATATAGTAACCGCAAAATTATTAAAAGAACGCATACATTTCAAAATAAAGATTCTGATTATGGTGATATGGAGATAGATGACATTCCGAATATGCCATTAATAGAATTTGAAACAGCTAAAACTCAATTTTTAAAAACGATTTAAGATATAAATATAAATTACGTTGAAAAAAATACCCGGGATCAACATACTAACCCGTTTTGGCGTAAATTAAGGCATTGCAGAGTAACAAGCAGTAATAACAAAACTTCTTTACTAACAATAAGTAAATAAAATTGTTAAATTTAACAAATTCTTCTTGCAATTATTATTATTTTACTTTAAATTATATCGTTCTAAGTTTATTGAAGATACAAAATTTTTTGCATCTGTTGAACAGGTATATTGGAATGCAACCCCTCGAAAACCGTTTTTATTGTTACACATAGACCTATTATCCACTGCACTTTACCGTAATTATAGTGACATCTGGATTATAAAAAAGTCTGAGGTGTTGCCTGTATTAAGGCGTACGCTAAAACAATAAAAGCAAATTGCATTTGTAAACAATATTTAGAGTGGCGCAACCCAATTTTGACTCTTTAGGTGTTTTGTTAAATGAAGCCACAGATCAATGACTGATAAAACGCTGCAAAATCATTAATTCCCAATTTGAACCTTTAACTTTTTTCAACGTTTCTCTCGGTGAATTATCGTTTCCGTTTCTGAAATCTGTACAAAAATTTTAAGTAAAAAATCCTTTTTTATTGAACATGTTGAGTCCAAAAGTTCATTGTTCGTTAATAGCATTTAAGTTTCAGTCACGTTATCAGGCCGTCTAATAACTAAAATCGGCGACCTTATCGCTCAATACTGTAATAAATAATGTGTTTTATTAAAATGTTCTTAATAACTGGAGGGCTGACAATTTCGACAATTTATTAAGGACGTCGCAACGACACGAATTAACCTACATCAGATAAGACGGACGCAAATTAATCGCCGTTATAACATCCTTTTTCAAATTTCAAACAGGCTTCAATAATTTCACAATTTATTGGCCGTTACCTCTGCAGATATATTGTTGTAGATAAATTTTATTGATCGTCTTATTAATGTGACACGTGTGGGTGTCACGACTGTGAAATTTGCAGAAAATGTGTAAAATTTACATAATTTTATTTTGAAAGGTTACGAAATTTTGTATTTTCAAGCTCATTGTTACGCCAATCGTTTCGACTTGAAGGACTATAAGGTGACCAAACGTACTCCTTTAGGGAGTTTTGTACTCCTTCTTTGTGAACCGTGCTTCTCTTAAAACGAGTACTACAAAAGTACTCCTTTGCATTTTTTGTATTCCTTTGTACTTCTAAAAATATAAAAACTTGGCATTTAACTTTAACCTTTAACCTTTAAAAAAAGAGTTTCCATTTATTACAGAAAACAAAGGAAATGATGATTTTATGGTTAAATGTGCAATCTGCAAAGGAGAATTTTCTATTGCGATTGGTGGACGAAGTGCAATAACAAAGCACATTGATACCAAAAAACATAAAACATTTTTTGATGCAGCGGCTTCAACGTCTAAACTAAATGCATTTTTTAAAACTGATAGTTTTGGACCAAATGAAGATTGAAATAAAAAGTATTTCAAATAAAAGTAATCACTTCTATTCTTGGTTGATGAAGTTTTCCATTTTCTTGTTTTCAAATGATTACAACAAGGGTTGAATCTTAAGAGTCGGTTTTACTAAGTAAAACCATGAAAATGTGCACTGCAAGTTGTATACTTTCATCTAGGCAAACCGACTTTTAAGAGTCAACCCTTTTTTACTCATTTGAAAACAAGAAAATGGAAAATTTTTACCTGAGCAAACTTAAGTCGAAAAAAAAAAACAAAAAAATTTGACCTGAGTACACTTGATGAAAATGTGCACTGCAATTTGCATACTTTCACCTAGGCAAACCGACTCTTAAGAGTCAACCTTTGTTGTAATCATTTGAAAACAAGAAAATGGAAAAAAAATACCTGAGCAAACTTTATGAAAATATGGATCCTAAAATAAATCGAAACTTTTTAAAAAAAAAATTGATCTGAGCGTACTTTATGAAAATGTACACTGCAATTTGCATGGTTTTACCTACGAAAACCGACTTTTATGATTATGATTACAACAAGGGTTGACTCTTAAGAGTCGGTTTGCCTAGGTGAAAGCATGCAAATTGCAGTGTGTTTGTTTTAACGTGCTTATACATATAATTTTTTGAACTAATGAATGCAGTGCACATTTTCATGGTTTTACCTAGGAAAACCAACTTTTAAGATTCAACCCTAGTTGTAATCATTTGAAAACAAGAAAATGGAATTTTTTTACCTGAATAAACTTTATGAAAATGTGGATCCTAACATAAGTCGAAAAAAAAAGAAGAAAAAAATGAAAATGTGGATTCTAACATAAGTAAAAAAACTAAAAAAAATTACCTGAGCACACTTTATGAAAATGTGCACTGCAATTTGCATGGTTTTATCTAGGAAAACCGACTTTTAAGATTCAACCTTTGTTGTAATCATTTGAAAACAAGAAAATGGAAAAAAAATTTACCTGAACAAACTTTATGAAAATGTGGATCCTAACATAAATCAAAAAAAAAATTAAAAAAATTGATCTGATCACACTTTATGAAAATATACAACTGCAATTTGCATGGTTTTACCTAGGAAAACCGACTCTTAAGATTCAACCCTTGTTGTAATCATTTGAAAATAATAATTTTTACCTGAGCACACTTTATGAAAATGCTTCTAACATAAGTAAAAAAAAAAATGACCTGAGCACACTTTATGAAAGTGTGCACTGTAATTTGCATGGTTTTACCTAGGAAAACCGACTTTTAAGATTCAACCCTTGTTGTAATCATATGAAAATAAGAAAATGGAAAAAAAAATTACCTGAGCAAACTTTATGAAAATATGGATCCTAACATAAATCTAAAAAATTTTAAAAAAAAATTATTTTTTTTAAATTGATCTGAACACACTTTATGAAAATGTACACTGCAATTTACATGGTTTTACCTACGAAAACCGACTTTTATGATTATGATTACAACAAGGGTTGACTCTTAAGAGTCGGTTTGCCTAGGTGAAACCATGCAAATTGCAGTGTGTTTGTTTTAACGTGCTTATACATATAATTTTTTGAACTAATGAATTTTGAAATTATTTACAAAACACATAGTTGAATGGAGAAGACTCAGTGTTTTTATTCAAACCGAATCACCATATCCAATGAAAATTCATTTGTACTCCTTTTGTATAAAAAATAGTTGGTCACCTTATGACTAGTTACCATCACATTGTGGCGAACAAAAGGCTAATTACAGGCGATGGCCACCATTGCCCCATTGCCGCTTACCCTACTTAACACAAGCTGCCAAATAAAGCGAGGATTAGAATTGAATCCTGTATTACAGATCGTCCAATCGCTTATTAGACACAAAAATTTCGAGTGTCAATTAAAGCGGTAAACGAGCTTAATCTTGATAATCGGCCGGGCAATTGTCGAAAAATGTTCACACGCGGCGTAATGAACGAGCTGAAAAGCGCTATAAATTAATATTTCAAAATAAAATTGAGCGAAAATTGCCTTTCTCTAATTACTCCGCTTTAAAATTACTAACGGACAGTTTAAATGCTCGAAGGAACAGATCGAACGTTGATAAATGTACGTTACGCATGCTCATGTAATTTCGGTACATAGTCGAAATGAAATATGATGATGCAAATTTCGGGCCGCAGATTATACGGCCGCGGCGTTTTTATTATAAGCGGCGTTAATGAAAACGACGTGCAATGCACAACGTGCGAAAAAAAATTCGAGACGACACCCTTGGGTCGGAATTTTTCGTTAAGTGTTCAGGTAATTTTCGCTCGAGCGAAAAGTCGTGCAACGACCTGAATATCGAATTCAACAAAATCGTTTCAGTGGTACATTTAGTTAATCCAGTTCCGTGCAGATAACAAGGACGAAGCAATATTCTCGCAATTAACACGGGAGAGATTAAGTACATTATAACTGTAATCCATTCACGACATTATTCAAATTACAATTAACAAAGCGATATGTACGGGATCGCAAAAATGTTTATGATATTGGCCCAAATATCGCACATGTATGTCGAATTACACTTTGTTTGAACACAATAAAAGTACTTCTGACTTTCATATTCAAATTAGAGGTTAAAGCGTGTACAGTTTAAATTCGCATTGTAAATTGCACAAGTCGCAGTGAATTAATTTTATGGCATTATGATTGTACTATCTTTTGCATAATTGAATTCTGAGTCACTCATTTCTGCCACTTTTGCCCTTTCAGACACATACGTGTTATTCCACGTTTAGAACACTTTCTCAACTACTTGCTTTGTCTAAATAAGATAAGAAGTGCTACTTTTAATCTCGATAACATAGACAGGTTCGAAAAATTCAATTTTCAGTCCTAGAGCGGAATTTGAACTTTTCGTAATTCTCCAATTGCCAGGAATTAATTTGAAGTTCTAATTACAGTGAAACTTCCATTTAACGAATTTTTTTGGAAAAAAATAATTATTCGCTAATTTAACAGAATTTGTACCTCCAATACTAACAAAGTTACCAATCTGAGTCACTCATTTCTGCCCTTTCAGACACATATTTGTCATTCCACGTTTAAAACACTTCTCAACTACACACATCGTCTAAATAAGATAAGCAAAAGTGGTACTTTTAATCTCGAAAAGTTCACTTTCAGTCCTAGAGTGGAATTTGAACTTTTCGTAATTCTCCAATTGCCAGGAATTAATTTGAAGTTGTAATTACAGTGGAACTTCCATTTAACGATTTTTTTTTGGAAAAAGAAATTATTTGCTAAATTAATAGAATTTGTACCTCCAATACTAACAAAGTTACCAACCTGAGTCACTCATTTCTGCCTTTTCAGACACATATTTGTTATTTCACGTTTAAAACACTTCTCAACTACACACATCGTCTAAATAAGATAAGCAAAAGTGGTACTTTTAATCTCGAAAAGTTCACTTTCAGTCCTAGAGTGGAATTTGAACTTTTCGTAATTCTCCAATTGCCAGGAATTAATTTGAAGTTGTAATTACAGTGGAACTTCCATTTAACGAATTTTTTTGGAAAAAAATAATTATTCGCTAATTTAACAGAATTTGTACCTCCAATACTAACAAAGTTACCAATCTGAGTCACTCATTTCTGCCCTTTCAGACACATATTTGTCATTCCACGTTTAAAACACTTCTCAACTACACACATCGTCTAAATAAGATAAGCAAAAGTGGTACTTTTAATCTCGAAAAGTTCACTTTCAGTCCTAGAGTGGAATTTGAACTTTTCGTAATTCTCCAATTGCCAGGAATTAATTTGAAGTTGTAATTACAGTGGAACTTCCATTTAACGATTTTTTTTTGGAAAAAGAAATTATTTGCTAAATTAATAGAATTTGTACCTCCAATACTAACAAAGTTACCAACCTGAGTCACTCATTTCTGCCTTTTCAGACACATATTTGTTATTTCACGTTTAAAACACTTCTCAACTACACACATCGTCTAAATAAGATAAGCAAAAGTGGTACTTTTAATCTCGAAAAGTTCACTTTCAGTCCTAGAGTGGAATTTGAACTTTTCGTAATTCTCCAATTGCCAGGAATTAATTTGAAGTTGTAATTACAGTGGAACTTCCATTTAACGAATTTTTTTGGAAAAAAATTATTATTTGCTAATTTAATAGAATTTGTACCTCCAAAACTAACAAAGTTACCAATCTGAGTCACTCATTTCTGCCCTTTCAAACAAATATTTGTCATTCCACATTTAAAACACTTCTCAACTACGCACATGGTCTAAACAAGATAAGCAAAAGTAGTACTTTTAATCTCGAAAAGTACATTTTCAGTCCTTGAGGGGAAAGTGAACTTTTCGTGAAGCTCAAATTGGGGGAAATTAATTGGAAATCATAAATAATTCATTTCATAAAATTTCCTTCTACAATCCCTTAATTCGGACTTGGAGAAAACTGTATTTGTCCGTATTAGTGAAGTTGTACTGTATAATAAAAAATTTAAGAAGAAAATAATTCCATTCCACTTTAATAGTCGGCCAATAACTTGCAAATTTTTACTGTGTTTTTATTGAAGCGAAACAGAATCGTCAATCATTTACATTGACCTCGTTTTGGTCACTCCGGGCCAAACAAGCCAGCGTTGATCTTATTGTTTTGATTAATTTTCATTCTCCTGCTTAACGATGCACTTTTTGCATCACATCAGCCTGCTCCTGTTTAATTGGAGGAAATTTTACTGAAACGAAAAACCGATCCTTTACAAATCATTTAAGAGACGTTATGACCTACAAAAATACAATCAAATCAAAATTGCTATTCTACATTTATGGTAAACGAGTTCAACTTCTGCGATCCGATAATTAGTACAGATCTTTTATTAAAATTCCAGCCCATAAAAAGTAAAAGTTTGTAATTGTATTAATTGGTTTGTAAACTCAAGGTTTCAGTTATGAAATGGAAGATGCTATATTCCAATTAACGAAAATGAAATTCTAACGCCGTCGACGGCGAGTGGGGGTGCGGTTATTTATTAGCGGTGAGATTTATTAGAAAAATGTTTAATAATTAAGTATTCTTAAAACATTATAAAATTATAACATATTATAAATAAAACCACAAAATACAAACTAAAAATTACGTTAAATTAAATAATTCGTCCAGAGAAGATATTAGATATTAATTTTTGGCAAATGTTGCCCTCAAATATTTTCAGTTTGATGACGTGTATATTGATTATTTATTTGTACCGCCGGATTTTACAAAATTGTTAATTTTTAAAGTTGTCCCCAAAATTTTGTAAAGTGGCTACTATTAATATTAATCGTTTGATTTTTATTTTCAGGGAAAGTAAAATTTAGGTTTGTGTGACAATTAAATTTCAATGAACTTTTTAATTGCATTTTACTAACGTAAGATTAAATAATTTCGTTGAACAGCGAATTAATTTTCGAATTTAATAAATTTGAATTCAACATATTTCGTATTCAAATTCGGACCAGTTCCAAGATATCTGTTTAAAACAGTTTGTTTGCTATACTAATAAAAACAGAGGCACATCATTTCATTAAACTTTACAGAATTAGAAAAAAATGCTTAGAATATAAACACAATGTTTCTAGTAAACAAACACGTGATTACAATTTTTTATCTCATCAACAAAAATTTACGAAATTAAAAATTATTTTTTAAAGTTGATGAAAATTGGTTTAAAACATTTTTATGTATAAACTTTGTATAAGAACTAATTATATAAAGTCGTTTCCGTAAACATTTTAAAAAATTTCCAAACTTTCATTTCGGAGACGAACGATTTTCTCCAATATACGTCAAATTTGTAGACAACCATCCAAACATCCTTGCAAATCCGCCTGCGAGCGCTCGAACGCCGTGTCTCATTTAATTTGTCCAATGGTGTACCATCATCCAAATACCAAATATTTACTTCTGAAGTTAGCTCTTTAATAAATCGATGAATAGAGAGAAAAATAAAATTTTTGCAAACATCTCGGCGCCGTAAATTGTGCGTAATTACAATCGGCGTTAATTAAGCTAAATGCAATCTACATTGTAATTAAGGTAATTATTCCGCTATTTAACTTCTGTTTGTTTGCTCACACTCGCGGTAGCGTAATTAATCTTGAGCATTTATGCATGCGAGATTAGCTCGATTACGATCTACCGGTTAAATTAAATGAAACCTCATTTTGAAATTAAAAGTGCAAAAATTAATTCCGCTCTTAAACTGACACGCACGATTTTAAACATCACGCTCCCTTGGCCCGGTTAATCCCGGATCTCTCCAGTCAAATTAGATTTGAAATAACTTCAAATTGCTCTATAAAAAACGAGCTGGCGACATTATCTATAATCACTTTGCATGTGATTTTTCGACGCGGTAGTGCCACTTGTAGTACATACGTTTCTATTTGTCTTTCTTGTACCGTTGCGGACCTATTTGTTTTACGCTACGTGCCTTGTGATTTAAATTAAAATGGATCGCGTGCCTACGGATCGAAAAAAATCGTATTTTGACATATACACATGTCGTGTCTACGTTTTGACGACGCAAAGAAAGGCAGCGAGTCATATAAGATAATGTCACGATTTAAAGCGATTACAACGGACAGTTAATAGGAGATAAGATATTGACGTTCACTATTTGTGCTGTTTGAATTGTGTTCGTGTACTTACACGTTTTAGCTCACACTTGAAAATCACGTAGGTATTGGAGCGATTCCCAGAATCCGGCGTGCGATACGAATACGTTCAATTTGCGTTTCTCGCCGAATTTAAAACGCCAACAATACAAGTGGATGTAATGAACCGGGGAAAAAAATAATCGGCATAATAAGGTTAACCGAATCAATGCGATTCATTTTCCAATCGGACGTAAACCATAAACGGGGATCGAATTCGGGTCTGAATAAAACATTCAGTGGGAATTGAAAAAGCTATGTCAAAGTACTCAAAGCTGGACTGAATTTAATTTAAAAATTGAAAGATATCAAGTCTTCAACAAAGATTGAATCCCACGTCAAATAGAGGCAACCAAAAGTGAGTACGGGTTCCATAAAAAATATGTCGTTTAGAAATTGACTTACTTTTAATTTTTTTAAATTTAAATAATCTTTATTGCTTAAAATAAAATATTATAAGTTAATATTTATTACTAAGGAAATTATAACATATTATAAATTGAATTATAAAATACAAACTAAAAATTACGTTAAATTTAATAATTCGTTCAGATAAGAAGAAATGGCAATACTAATTCGTTGTTTTAAGTATGTTTTCGCCTGAGGAATACCTGTGACGTCAATAATAAGTCTTCCCAAAGCATCCAACAACGATAGAGCGCTCATATTCCAAAAACCAAATGTTTCAACAGCAAAGTCAACGAAAAATCTGCTAAAAAACTATATTTTCTTCTTTTAAGATTTTCTGCTTTGTTTGCAGCACACCTTATGAAAATGTCCACTGCAATTTGCATGTTTTTTTTTGGCCCTAGAGTTATTAAAAATGAAAACTTATGTATTTGTTTTGCGAGGAACACGATGGTGCAATTAAAAATCGATTTGCTCTAAGATTGACAGAGATAGAGCAGATCTAACAGATATAGACAACTCAGGTAAATGTGAAGGTGCAAGCGTATCTGTATAGGTGACATCGCAGACAAGGGATTTGCCTTCCTTCCAGGGAATAATGGTGGTTCCATCCGGACGTTTGCCGTCATCTCTCAGAACCCTGTTGGGTTCAAGTAAACAAGGGATGTTGGCAGATGAGAAAGCACGTTTTAAGATGTCGTTAATGCAGTTGTGTCTTGGGATTCTTCCTGCACTTTTTATGCAAGACAGTCCATGATGACTGTACGTGTCTACTGAAGAACCACAATTACATCCATGAGGATGACAAATACTGATGCCTAATCTTAGAGAAACAGCAATTTGTAAAGTGTTTTTTTCTAACAAAGTGCCTAATTTAGAAGAAGCCAAGCTCCAGATTCGGATTCAGACACTGCTAATAAAATAGCTTTTTGAGTAACATTTGAGGAAAACAATAGCTTTTGAAAGTTATTTTCAATAATTGGCAAATCCCAATTTCGTTGAATGGAGGGAGATGTCGAGGGTCAAGACGAGAAATTAAATATAATTTTCCATTCTTCAATGGCGTCACTAAGGTAAAAGTACAGTCACAAATCAAATCAAAACGTGGAAGTACCAAAAGAGTTTCCTCTCTTTAGGAGTGCGCCATTGCTACTGATTTATCATCAATCGTTGTCTGATTGTTACCAGACGATAATGTTTTTTGCAGATGGATGCATCGGTCACAACAAGAACAATTCTATGATGTTTAGCTTGATGAAATTCTTACTGACATTCCCAGTTCGTAGTTATTCCTTTATGCCTACAGATCGGGTATTTGGAAAGGTGGAGAAAAATTTACAAAGCCAGACTGAGATAATTAACCAGGAACAATATTGTGATATATGGCAAGAAGGAGCTGAACAAGCTTTGGACAAGAAGAAGAATGAAATGGGGAGAGATGGACAACTCAACTCCACTCAACGCCTTACAGGCTTTACAACCAAGAAGAAGAAGAAGAAGAAGAAGAAGAAGAAGAAAAGAAGAAGAAGAAGTAGAAGAAGATATAAAGTGTTACAGCAGAAAATGTAAAATTAAAATAGTTAATGATAATGAATTTTGAAAGAATGGTTTTAGGACATTTGCTTGTTAGATCCTTGTTCTTATTTTGTGTTGTAGAACGCTCTTATCTGAATGAAACACTCTGTATGTGTGTGATTTGTCCTGTGGCGAGTTGTTTTTGTGAATGCCTTGTGCGTGTATCGCCGCCAGGCAAACGAGATTTCATTAACCAAATATTTATTAAAGTTAAAACTATCGAAGCAAGAGTAGCGTATTCGGTTTGATGGCAGTCAGGTAGTACAAACGGAATTAGTACAACTCTGTGCGCAGTATGAGGCATCACGCGCTTGTAAAAATGAGTAGCGTGTGACGGTGGTCGTTGATATAAGAAGGCACGAAGAGGAGAATGCCATCAGCGATCGAATGCGTGGAAGTGAATACGGAATTACACAATCCGATACGGGTTCGAAGCCTGACGTAAAATTGAACTATACTGCCACTTTTCGTGATATATGAATTAATAAAACGAAATTCTACATTTGTGTGTGGTCTCGATATATTTTATTGATCTCTAATAGACATAAAAAAAGTATAAAACGTAAACCATAAAATCCGTGGCGAACGCTTTTATAAAGGCAACGGTTCAACACAATGGGATATGCTTATTAAGGTGTCCGGCTTAGAAAAATGTCTTCTCACATTAACATGAGATAACCATACGGAAATAATTCGAAATTCGCCCAAGTGGAAATGCGAAACTACACGCGAACTAAATAGTGCAGAAAATTATTCGAAATATCCCAATCGCACATAAATTATTCAGTGTCGAGCGCACAACTCCCGGTTTACCGACGCTATTGCATCCTCGTTCAACGGTCACTGAACATGGCACAATGAGAGAGACGGCCAGGGGTGAAAAAATGGTCCCACTGTGAATTGTTCTTACTAAGTACTGCACACTGAACATGCACAAGATAGCTGATAAATTTGTTTTTAACCGTTCTGGTCTAATGTTAATGTAAATTAATTAATTTTATGCAAATCGTTTGCAAATAAATCGCACGTAATGCTTCAATTATGCATTCGAAAATGGCAGGAAAATAAAAACTGTTAACCTACGCAAAGCCACATAAATCACCCGTTTCTGAGAATACACCAAATACATTAAACTAAAATCGTGACAGTTAATTCCGAGAAAGGCTAATTACACATCAACCCGAGTCACAAAATTAATTACGAACGCTGACAGAAGTTTTAAATCGCCTCAAGTTTTAATTTCAAAAGCACACTCTCTGAACGCTAATTAATAACAATGTGGGACCCTATCTCGGGGGACGCGTCCCCATACATCACACACAAAGGCGATCGCGTGTAGGGTTTCGCAAAAATTTCTAATTCGATTTTTCTCTAAACCTCAGGAATTTTCGAATTAAAATTACCAGTTTCTGCTTACAGCGTGAAAAATTCATTTGTGGGTAATTTAAGGCGTGTAATACTGCCCGCTCCGAGTCGGTTTTAATCTATTTAATAAGCTGTAAGGAAGACGGACGTAATTTTCGCCCGGAGGTGGTTGCGGTGCGCCTTGAAATAACAATTTTGACTGAAGTTAATTTCGATTCGTACAAAAAAAGGGCGAAGGATTTATGCTTTATCGCGTCTGTGTTAACTAGGATCTGACAACGCGGCGAATAATTTTTATCGGCCAAAGTATGAGTTGGAAAGAGCAAAGATGAAGAGTATTTTCTATCCCAAAAAAGAGGCTGTATGCAGAGTGGTTTTTGCTTTCGATTAAAAAAATACAAGGTGCAAGGGATATCTAGAAGCAATTTTAAAAATATTGAAACTTGTTACTATGTTTAGGCATTCAAAAAAAGAACTCGCCACAAGACAAATCATGCGAATACAGAGTGTTTCATTCATATAAAAAATAAAATAAGAAGAAGGATCTAACAAGCAAATGTCCTAAAATCATTCTTTCAAAATTCATTATCATTATTTTAATTTAATTTTACATTTTCTACTGTACACTTGTTCTTCCCCTTCTTAGTCGTAACGCCTGTTGAGTGGCGTTGAGTTGTCCATCTCTTCCCATTTCATTCTTCTTCTGTCCAAAGCTTGTTTAGATCCTTCTTGCCACCTTTTCCTCGGTTTGTCACTTATTTTCTTACTTATTACTTATTCTCTTCTTCTTCCCAACGCCATTTTTGCTAATCTTGTCCTACCCATCCGTTTTACATGTTCAAACCGTCTTAGCATTCCTTCTTCTATTTGATTATTTGTTGATTTAAGTTTTCTCTGTGTGTTATATTTTTTGTTCCTTAAAAATTAATCTCAATGGCTTTTAGTTTCCTTTTGTGTTTCTCTGTTAATGTCCTGGTTTTTGAACCATATCTCATCGTCAGGATCACTCCCGTTCTACTTTTACTTCTTTCGGTATTTCTTTTATTTTTAAAGTATGTTTGATGCATTTTCCTACTTGTGCTATTACAGATCCTAATTATTTGAATCTCTGTACTTTCTGCAGGTTTTCTCTTCCCAGTTTTATAAAATCTTGTTGTGGTTGTTTTCCCATTACCACTGTTTCCGTTTCCTTTTGATTTATTTTTAGTTCAAATTTCTTTACGGTTGTTCTATATATTTCAAGGTTTTCATTGAAGGTTTCGCCATCCCTTCCAAACATCACCATATCATCCGCATAACACCCGAGGCAGTTGTATATTCCTGGATTCAGTATGTATACAGGGAGTTTCTTGTTAAACTAGTTCATTATTAATTTTTTTGAAACAGCGGTTTATATTTTTGCTTCACTATGTTGATAAAAAATTCAGTCTCTTGCAAAATTTGATAAATGTTTGACAGTGGAGATTTATGAAATTGTTGTGTTACTTTGCACATTGTATATTAAAAAAGAGGATGAGTTAGAAACACAAAGAGGAATTTTCAGATGAGGAAGCTGTAGATACAAAATTACTTGACAAAAGTATCTACCAACGAAAAATATTTCTTGATCGAACTTTTTAATTTATAAGTATCAAATAAAAATAATAATAAAAATTATCTGTGTAAGACCAACAGTAATAACTTTAAATCTTTTTAATTTTAATCACAAAAAATGGAAACTGAATACGATAAAAAATTCCTTACTTTGATTTTATGTGAAATCGATTAGCGAATATTGAATGCAACCCAAAATGCACATACCACTGAAAGTATCTAAATTAGTTTTCCTAATTATTTAAATTATGCAAAAATTATTGTCCAGTTGGATTTGAAACATTTTATTTATAAGTACAGGAATTTTTCCTCCGAGCTTATTTATTAATATTGAGCATTCGCTACTTGTTTTTTACTGTATCTAGTCGAGCAATAGCCCGCAGCAGCTCTCACAAATCACATCATTTCATTTCTGTGGGCAGTGGCTATCAATAAACGTTCGAGCTATAAACCCAAGTGACATTACATATTACGGTTACAAAACAATTAAATAATGGGGTTAGTATTTCAAACGTCTCATCGTGCCTGCTTTTCCTCCACACCTACTCTCGTGTATTAACTCCTGTCGCGCAATCGTGTATTTGTCTTCAGCAAACAAATTACTTGCGAAGGTTACAGCGACAAGACGTGTTGAAATTCACTCTCGATCGGCAGCTTTGTCGAAACCGATATACCCGATTCGAACTTTATTTTTCCTCATTTTTCAATTTCTCCGATTCATCGTTCTTAACTGCCATGACCTGCACTCTGAAAAAAAATCGCGCCACCACAACCGACCAATTAAAATTTAATTACCGCAACAAGTGCAGTTAAATCTCAAATCCGATTGCGAAAATCATTTTTTTCAATTCAATCGCCCGAAGGCGATGGTCGAAAGTGCTTGTGTATCTAGCGTTAATTTTGTACTTTTAGTAATGTTACGCTTCATCTACTTTGTTAACTTTGTCCCCCAGGCGCGAGCTCGCGTTATTTAACTTATTGTAATGGTTTCGACTTAACATTTATATACCTATACTTAGATTGATTGTTTTTACAGGACCGTACTAAATGGGATTTTACGGTTTTTGTCGCGGGTTAGTTTCCACCAGTTACAACAAAAATAATTAAGTCACAATCGTTTATTGACGATTCATTACGCTGATCGGAGGTGACAGTAATTATATACAGTAGAATCCGGTTATAACGAACCTCGAGGAACCGTCAAAATCGGTTCGTTATATCCGAAGTTCGTTATAAGCGTTATTGAAAGAATAAATGCAAGAATGTTTTATGAGACCTTCATTGTTTAATATAAATATGCACATTTATAAACCATTAAGAATATTAAACTTAAGTGAAACAAAGCAAAATGCAACAAGTAATTTTATTTGAATTTTTTTTTTATTTTCGACTGAAGTATAAATTGCCCACACACGTTTCAACGTCACTAAGATTTTCAATAATTGAGTTCGGCGCACCGTAAAACTTTAAAAATCACGAATGTTGTTAATACTTCTCACAGCTTCCTGTGTAGATAAAATCTGTAATGCTGGTGCTTCCGGCTCATCCTCATTCCTCATTGGCTTCTTTTTGGCCACTTTTGTCTACCACAAATACCCAAATATTCTGTTGTAACTAATAAATTGTCTACATTAATAGTCATTCGTGTTTAAGTTTTCGAAAAAAATTGAATTTTCTAATTGAAGGGCTCTATGTAAGAAGTATCTAACTCACTTTTCATATTCTGCGATATTTGAGATTTATATTTCTGTTTGATTTGGAAATCACATTGTTTTGATTTTGACTATTCTTTTTTCACTAAATAAGACTTACTTTAGTAAAAAAAAGATTATTCAAGGTCAAAACAATGTGATTTACAGGTTACATTGAAACATCAAATCTCAAATATCACAGAATATGAAAAGTGACTTAGGTACTTCTTGCATAGAGCCCTTCACTTGCTGAAATTCACGTTCCCTTTGTTTCCATTTTTGTAACCACTCATTTAATGACAAGTCATCATCAGATTGAAAGGTTATTACGCGTTATATACAATGGAAAGTTCGTTATAGACGATTGAAATTTTATTAATTTCAGCTTTTTCAGGTTCGCTATATCCGATAGTTCGTTATATCCGAGTTAGTTATAACCGACTAATTTTTACATTGTTCCATAGGGGAAAATGTCGGGACTTGGAATAAAGTTCGTTACAACCGGTGGTTCGCTATAACCGAAGCCGTTATAACCGGATTCTACTGTAGTTGGTGCGTTTGAGGCCGCCCTTAGTTTCAGCTGAATCGCATTTGTTTAACTGAAACTTTTTTAAAAATCGTTTGTAATTCCGTTCACTGAGCGTGTAATTGTGTATTTATTGCTTTTTACGTTACGGTACTGTGGTTTTTCAAAGATCACAGATCATTGTTGACAGCTCAAATCACATTCAAAATTGAAGATTACTAACGAGGTGTTAAACGTTGCAAGGTTATTATCTATTTGAACACATAGTTTCTCACTGAGGTCCCTCGAGCGGTGTGTATTTTCGTGACCAGGATGATTGCCCAACGTTTAAGAGACACCCACAGCAATGGTCGAAATTTAATCTAACCCGGTGTTACAGTAATTGCCAATGCGTCGAGTGTAACGGTACCCACGAATATTAGGCACCGATACGGGAACTTTTGGCCTTTTACTTGAGTGACATGACAAATGATTTGTAGGTAGTTAGATTTAATTGTTGTAAGATCGATAACAAATCAGAAATTTGCCGTAGCACGGTGTTGTATCGATAAGATAAAGAAAACTGATTGGCCGTACGCACCTCCAGGCTACGTTTAGTTCGCTTTGCTGTATCCTTGCCAGCGTATTTGTATCCTAATTAATTGTTGTCTGAATTAACCTACATTTTGTGATGATCTGCCAGGGTTTTGGTCTTACGCAGTAAAAGATGATCCCATACAACACAACTTCGTCTACAAGATATTTTCGTCAGATGTTAAGATATCTATTGGATGTCTAAGTCGGGAGGCGATATACTTTAGCCATCCACTAGACATCCATTTGTCACAGACTCGGACATCCAGGGTATATCCCGGTTGGACTTCTATTAGATATACATTTTGTCTATCCAGAAGATATCCGTCTTTACAGTTATTCGTTCTTTTTTAGCATTTCACAATGTATTCATCAGCTTATTATAATTACACAATAAGAATTAATAAAATGTAACGGGTATATAACAACAAAGTAAAATAACATAACATAAATAATAACTAGAATAAATAAAATAACTCATTAAGAGAAGAAGAAAACGGGGCTGTACCAAGAACACTAGCAACGTTGCCTCTCTGTATAACCAAACTTATTCATTGCTTCAAATATGTTTTGGCTTGAGGAATTCCCGTTGTTTGAACAATACGCCTCCCCAAACCTTTAAGGAGAGAAAGGGACTCCAAGGACCCAAAGTTTCATCAGAAATTGACTTATATTTATTTTTCTTAAGAGTTTCTGCCAAGTGTGCAGCAGATCTTGCAGAAAATGAAGAATCAGTCAAATGAAAAGGGGCAAGTGTATCCGTACAAGTAAAATCCCAAACTAAGGATTTACCTACTTTCCATGGAATAACTGTAATACCATCTGGACGTTTGCCATCATCCCTCCGGATACTAGGTTCAAGGATACAAGGGATGTTGGCAGAAGAGAAAGCACGTTTAATAATGTCATTAATACAGCTGTGACGAGAGAGTCTACTAGCACTTTTAATGCACGATAAACCATGATGACCCAACGAGTCTACAGAAACCGCATGAGCAGATATGAGGATGACAGAAATCGATGCCCAATCTGAGTGAAATTGCAATTTGTAAAAAGTTTTTTTCTAAAAGTGTACCTAATTTACAAGATGGAAGAGCTTCAAGCCAAGCTCCATATTCAAGTTCAGATCCAGCTAATAAGATAGCTTTTTGTGTGATATTTGAGGAAGATAATAAATTTTGAAATATTTCCTCACAGATAGGTAAGTCCCAATTTCTTCGAATAGAAAGCTCTTTTGAAAGTAAAGACGAATTAGAAATTTCCTTCCAATAATCAACAGCCTCGTTAAGGGATGTAATTTCAAAATTAGAAAAACTAGAAGGTACAATGGACATAATAAGTTCAGAATTAGAAAATATAGAAGACAAAAAGACAGGCGAGGAAATATTAATTATAGACCTTATACCTAATCCACCAAAACGGATTGGTAATTTGGCTTCGAGTCCAAGATCTTATTGTAAATTTAATATTCAAAATTTTTTCCAAAGAAGAAATAACAATATTATCCAATTCAAGACACTCATTTTTGAATTTCCAAAAAGAACAACATCTGAGATTATAAGTGAAATTATGTATCTAAAAAATGGCGGAGTAAAAATAAACTAATATGAGGATTAATTTTACATAGATTTGACGAAAGTAAAGAGAATGAATCAATTTTTTTAGAAATGAATGGAGGAATTGCTGCATCGAAAATAGGACAACCAAAAATAAAAAGGTCTTCAACATTACAAACGTGAATACAAGGAGCTAATAATTCGAATCTTTCCAAAATTGAAGACTTGTCTAATTCCAAAACATTATTAAGGAAGAAAAGTTCGCATTTATTGAAATTAAGAACCAAACCAACCTAAAGAACCATCATCTAAGTACCAAACATTCAATTCTGAATTCAAATTCTTAATAATTTGATGAATAGATAAACTAAACATTTCAGGACCGAGATATTAATTTTTTCTGTACTGTGAATATTCGTTAAAATGTTTATTCATTATCTTCATGGTTTCTAGGATTTTTTTTTGTTTTATTTTAACAAAAATTAAATTAAAATTAATGTCGAAAGATGGCACATGAAAATCTTAATATTTTGAAGGAAAATTAAAGGTTTTAAGAGCAAATATTAAAGAACAGGTAGCCCAGAGTCCAAAGCACGGCTAACTCAAAAAAGTAATCCTTCTGATGGAATATCTCATACGAAGCGTTTCGGGAAAAGTTACTGTTATTCTCTACTCTATTATGTTACTATAAAACACAAAATTTAGAAACATTAAAATGATTTAAAAATAACCGAAAAGAGTGACCCAACGGTACTGAAAGACTTTTAAGTGTTAAATGTTTTAACGGATTTTTTCCATGTTTTAAACCAACCCATGCTTTATTTTATATTCCGTCAGAAAAATTGCTGCAAAGGCATTTTTCCGGAGCCTAAAACATAAAATAGTCATTTTGTGCTTGAACTAGTTGCATAAGTGGCCCATTTATTATTGTGGACGTTTCATAAATTACCGGTAACATTTATTGGTACAATGAGAAATCAATAAATAGATCTTACATTGATTGAATGGCTCCATTCACGCCCATTATAAATTTCACAACAAAATTGATTTACTTTTGCTGTAATTAATGTCTTTAATGCTCTAAATATGCAGATATATCAAAAGTCCAGCGAGATACTTGTATGACTTCCAAAACGAAAAATTACTATACTGTCGTGTACATGCATATTTGATAATATTTATTTATTACGCTAACGTTGCTCCACAAAAATGAATTGTACACAATGTGCACATGAATCGTATAAATTACTGTTGGCGTGACTTATTGTTACCGCTATTGCAACATTTGAACGATATCAGGTATCTGCTTTTTTAAAGAAGTGCGTGCATGTCATTAAAGTGAAACATGCCTAATGGACTAACAAATTACTTGCACAAATGTCCAGTCGAGGCATGGGCTATTATTAGAACGCACCAATTCCTTCATGCCGATAGTTTACGACAGCTATTAATAAATTGCTAATATCTAACCTTGCCTCTAACCAAGAGCTCTTTTGGTTGCATGTTGTAAATTTATGTTAATGTATGCCGTCATATTTTGCCAATTTTAATTGAGAGATTAAGAATTATGAGCAGAAGCCGGTCTTAATCGCAGACTGTAAGAAAATCTACTCTTGAAATTCGTTTGCCAACAATTTTTTCAAAAGAATTTTATTGGCTTTTGAATTTATTACAAGTTTTTCCAACGTTTATACAAAATTTGGTTGAACTCTGCTTTTATAGTAGTCCAGTCATTTTATACACAAAAAGGGGCTCAACCCTGCAGAAGGTCGGTGTATAAATTGACTGGGCTCCTAAAAAAGCAGCTTTGTTAATGCGCTTTAACTTTTGTGTAAAAGCAGCAAATGACAAGCTCTGACGACAATAGCAGGATTTGAATAAAATCGGAAAAAATAACAAGAAATTAGTCAATAAAGTTATTTCGAGAATACCATAAAAAATCTCCCTTAATTATTTGTTGAATTAGATGTGTTAGAATTAAAAATCTGAGGCGATTGAAGAAAATGTCACTTGGTAGCATTTGAATTTGATATATTTATGAACGTTAAATGGCATTTAAAAGTACTAAACTTTCATAGTATCTCCAATGTTATTTAACCGATCAACATTAGTATAATTTATTCTGCCATAACTAGATGTTGTTTAAACCCACATTAAAAAACGAATTTATTAAAAAAAGTCGAAATTCCGCTTCCTCCGCAAGAAATAATTTAATTTCCTTTTTATGTTTTTATCTAAACGCACGGATATATGATAAACCTTTCTCTATTTCAATGCGACAGTATTGAAAAGCTACTATTGATTACGTAGCGTTGAAAATCATTAATTATTCCTATCGAGTTACAGACAATTTAACCTTTCATAATTCAAATAATGTTATTAAAATATTAGTGTGGGCGAAGTAGTAGGCACAAAACTGTATCAATGATCATTTAATAAGATGATATACGTCCTGTGAATTTAATATTTAACAGGTTCTGCTTGTAATATTTAATACAGATACACTGAAATACTCACATGCCACGCTTAGACGTATAGCCTAAGTTATGATAATTGGAAAATGACCACTCTACGTTATCCAGATAACAAGGATTAAATTCTCCAATCTTCAAATATGAAACCAACGTCACATAATATTGAAACTATTGTCAGAGAGAACTTAATGGATGATTTTTCTAATTTTTATTTGCGATTCTTAATAGTATACAGAACGTGCCGACTTGATATACCGCTCTGCCTGTACATGCAAATGACGATAGGTGTGTCTCGGTTAATTCCAATTTTTAAATTTCTCTTTCGAAAATATAAGCAATGACGATCACTGAATATTTACATCTGTTTATCGTGGATGCGTAGGTTTCTTATCGTGTAGCACTTTTTGTGGGAATTTTCAAATGCAATTGATTCGGCCACTGCACTCAGAAAAAAAATTTTATAGGTAAGAAAATTCTGGTTTAAATTTAAAATTGCGCGTTCTTAATTTATTACATTAAATAAGCACTTGTAAGTACAATAATTTTTTACTAATTGTTATGAATTATAGAATGGAATGCTTGAATTGAAGGAATTTTAGAATATAAAGTTATTTTTCATACATAATTTTATTAGTAGGTGAAAATTTAACATCACATCACATCCTGCTTAAAAATACATTTTCAGTTTAAGAACCACATTATCATTTGGTAACAGATGTGCGTATATGAAATGGAAGTTCGTCGAAGTCATTAGGCTTTTCAATGAATTTTGACCGCCACACAAATAAATTGTTTTTCTCTCAAGAAATAATTGGCTAAAATCTACATCAATCTAAAAACAAAGAAGCAAAATGCTTACATTGTACCACGGATATATTATTATAAAAATTTACCAATATAGACCAGTTTGAATGTTTCAATAATGACCATTCCACTTTATGCAGATTTCCTTTCCGCAAATCCGCGTACTTCAGTCACAATTGTGTTTAGTTAAATTCTTACAAAGAACTCTACATCCGCTAAAAAGTAAAATTTGTTATAAGATAGATAAATAACACTAAATGTATAAAAAAAAATCAAAATTATTTCTTGATCTTCCTCGTTACTATTAATTCTGTTATAGAAGCAACTGGTTTGCATGTCTCTTTATTTTTATCTCTTCTTACTTTTCGTTCCGACGGAAATAAACTAAAAAACAATTTGTTTAATAGTTGTTACATTGAAAAAACTTGTAGAACTTTTACAAAATTCATTCGGTAAGCTAAAAGTGTGGGAAAAATTATAATTACAACAAATTTACTTACATGCGAATTTATCATACACAGAATCAGAAAATCCCCATAATTTCAGTACCATTTTTAGAAATGTTCCTTGAAGCTGATCATTTTGTTGGTTGACATTTATTAATATTAAATTGAATTAACATCTTCATCTCCACACATTAAACCACTTGTAATATTTCCCATTTCTTCACAATTAAACATTCACTAATTGTGTAAGTTACTAAAAATTCACTATACAATAAAAATACAGAAAATGCACACCGTAATATGTATTTTCTTACTGCAAACCGAGTTTGTTGTAACGTTTTTCAACTAAATTTGTAAGAAATTCTATAGTAATTTATTTATTGTCAGTGCTTTGCAGAAGGTCATAAAGCAATTTACAACATTCCGTACAACTGTATCCGCTCAGCTGGACCCAGCGCAAGGCTAATAAAGAATTGAGAATCCGCGTGTTAAATCCAAAACGGTGGTTTGCTAGATTTAATATTGTTCGTTCTAATATCAAATACAAGACTATTATCAGTTCTTAATGTAAGAAGTGAGTTTTTAAAAAATTCTTAGGTAGCATTTTTTTCAGTTATTATTATGGTCACAAATTTCCATTAAAAATCACTGACAAATCAATAACATGAAAATTTCCCATTTATCAAATGACTTGTTTCGCTCTGTAGGTAGTAGGTATCCGCATGATAAGTTACATCATTACAATATATCAAAATAATGTAACCATCAGATTCCATGTACAAAGTTTGTAACACACTGTGTGCCCATTAATATCAGATCACCGGTGAGGGATTTTTTTTTTGTAATACCTGCGTAATTAATCGCTTCTTCCTGTCAAGGCCAATCCTTGTGCGTCAAAATGATTACAAAATTTGGTAAACAAAATTTTATAACTGTCTGATGATTAACGACAATTAAGTTGAAAAGAGTTGCGGATTAGCGAAGGTTTATCAGATGCACTTTCACATATCATAGAAATTTGCATTTAATTCAAGAAAGAGCGTTTCAGACGCCCACATACATATTCATTGCACCAATTAAATATTCCAGATTGCATATGATCATATTTCCACTGAATTACGACAATGCCCGAGGTGGACAATAATACACATATCAACCTTACACAAGCTGTCCGTAGAATGCTACTAAATAACACAAGAGCTTAATAAGCGGCTGAACGGGTAGCTTTACTTATAATTGGCGGTCGGAAACAGTTATTAAAATTGCTTACTGTATCTCATCGGCGATACTTGAAAAAAGGAATAATCGAAAGAATGTATTGAATCAGCGGAATTGAAATTATTATTATTAGCAGCTTCGTGTTAAACCTGGGCCGCGGGCCATAACGAGTTTACACTGAATTTTCTGTAAAATCATTATAACCTTGCGTTGCCGAACAAACCACAAATAAATGAGAGCGTTCAGCGCATTCAACGGTTTACAATGTTTAGCAACGTTAGGTTTACAGTTGAACGGAATGTTGTAAATTGCTTTATGACCGACATTTTACTGACATCTTTACTGACAATAAAGAAATTACTTTAGAATTTCTTGAAAGTTACCTCCAAGCCATTAGACCTAACTCGGTTTGCAGCAAGAAAATACATATTACTGTAGGAATTTTCTGTGTTTTTATTGTAAAGTGAATTTTTAGTAGCTTACATAATTAGTGAATGTTTAATTGTGAAGAAATGGGAAATATTACAAGTGGTTTAATGTGCCGAGATGAAGATGTTAATTCAATGCAATTTTCTGATTCTGTGTGTGATAAATTCGCATGTAAGTAAATTTGTTGTAGTTATAATTTTTCCCTCACTTTTAGCTTACTGAATGAATTTTGTAAAAGTTCTACAAGTTTTTCAATGTAACAGCTATTAAACAAATTGTTTTTTAGTTTATTTCCGTCGGAACGAAAAGTAAGAAGAGATCAAACGACAGAGACATGCAAACCAGTTGCTTCTATAACAGAATTAATAGTAACGACGAAGGTAAAGAAATAATTTTGATTTTCTTTTATACATTTAGTGTTATTTATCTATCTTATAACAAATTTTACTTTTTAGCGGATGTAGAGTTCTTTGTAAGAATTTAACTAAACACAATTGTGACTGAAGTACGCGGATTTGCGCAAAGGAAATCTACATAAAGTGGAATGGTCATTATTGAAGCATTCAAACTGGTCTATATTGGTAAATTTTTATAATAATATATTCATGGTACAATGTAAGCATTTTGTTTCTTTGTTTTTAAATTGTTGTAGATTTTAGTCAATTATTTCTTGAGAGAAAAACAATTTATTTGTGTGGCGGCCAAAATTCATTGAGAAGGCACTTCGACGCACTTCCATTTCATATACGTACATCTGTTACCAAATGATAATGTGGTTCTTAAACTGAAAATGTATTTTTAAACAGGATGTGATGTGATGTTAAATTTTCACCTACTAATAAAAATATGTATGAGAAATAACTTTATATTCTAAAATTCCTTCAATTCAAGCATTCCACTCTACAATTAATAAAAATTAGAAAAAATTATTGTATTTACAAGTGCTTATTTAATATAATAAGAAGGCCATCTTCATTTCTTAAATAAGAAAACACATTAATTAAGAACATTCTTAAGTAATTAAAAAAAGTTCTTGAAATCAACATGACCTATTCTTAAATGTAAAATTTATAAAAGTTCTTAAAATTAGAGCGACCCATTCTTGAATTTGTCACAAAGAATCAACGATCTAGAAATTAAGAATGACCCGTTCTTAAATTTGACGAATAGAATAAACATTCTTGAAATCAAGTATGATCCATTCTTAAATTTGACAACAAGAATGAAGATTCTTAAAACTCGAGAATGAAAAATTTTTGGGCCAAAATTAAAAACGCGGAATTTTTAATTTAAGCCACAATTTTTTACCTATAATTTTTTTTTCTGAGTGTAGGCGTTAACTGTTTATAGAGAACAGTTTACTGCAATGGAAAGTAAATGCGTTTACTGGTGGTTACTTGTTGCCAACTTAAGTTAAAGAAATTACAAGTAAATGAGAGCGTTCAACGGTTTAAAGATTTAATAACGTTAGGCTCTAACTGTTTACAGAAAACAGTTTAATAAATATCTCAATAGAAAATGAGTGTGTTTACTGGTGGTTACTTGTTGCCAACTTAAACGAAACTCAAATAAACAATCGTTTGCGTATAGAGTGCACTGAACGTACTCATTACGTAGTGAATTTTTTAACCAAATTAGGAGATTGTTTTTCCTCCTTTTTGTCACAATAAAACTTGTTGACATTTATTTACACGCGTTATTTAAGCCAATAACACATTACTTAATTTTTTCGTTGGAAAAGCACTGACGTGTAGCGTTGTCAGAGGTTATTAACACACGTTACCTACGTTTATTGTACAGGTGTTTTTTTTGTATTAATAACAAGACCCATTCAACCCAAAAATATTTTAATTGAGCCTTTCTCAGATAACACGAAATGGCAATGAGGCTGATAAGAGCCGGTTATTTAATCATTTTGCTTTAATTTGTTATTAAGCTGCTTTATTTCTTCAAACCATTAAAAGACGTTTTTAATTAATGTAATTACAATTGAGAATTTGTTGTGCGCCATTCGTATTTCCGATTTATTTTTTTGTTGAGTAAATATTTGGAGGTTCCACACAAAACAGGAAAGGTTAATAGTCTCTGAAATCGGCACTAACGTACTGAACCTGACCTTCAGCCCGGTAAGATGCAAAGAAACTGGTAATATATCCGAGCAACTTTTTTGAATAATCAAGTCGCGAAGAGAACTATTTTAAAAGGCGGGTCTCCGACATACCTGGACATTCAGAGTCTATAAATACATAGTCCGTCTTTAACCAACTGAAAGATGACTTCTCCAGTGAGCGTTCTGTTTGTGTTAATTGCTACAATCGGCGCAACAACCGCAATAACCGTATCCAATTTCACCGGATTCAGGAATGCCACCAATGAAGCAGTTCCCGACGAAATTTCAGACCTGAATGAAGTGCTCCAAGTTATCTCCGAATGGTATAAAAAACCGAAAACACCTACAAACATAACCGGTAAGTTACTCAATCCTTAAGGTAGCTTTGGTAGGTCTAGAAGTGAGGTTAGAATTATTGAATTTTCAATCCAAGTTAATTTAAAGTGTACAGATACTTTTCATAATTTATTATGTTATATTAAAATATTTTCAAGCGATTTTGCTCATTACCAAAATGTCTCAAGTATGTCTCCTCATTCGGTATTAAGTAGGCTACAGCGTAACACTGAGTAAATGTTTCTTAAAGTTGTAATATTTAAATTAACTTGGATTGAATATTCAATAATTCTAACCTCACTTCTAGACCTACCAAACCCATTTTAATTCTAATTATTAATTTGATTGTCAGTGCGAACCGGCGACGGATTGCTAAGCTATTTTCAGGAAAGAAACGCTTTAGCCGAAAAAGAAATCCTGCAAGTTTTGGGCTCTGACGTCACTTTAAATGACGAAGAGCAAGAAGCGAATAAAATTTTACTCGACGCTAAATATGCAGAATATGATGCTTCGTATCAATTGGGCAGTCAGTTCCTCGCGGGCGAAAACTTCTTCGAAGTCAGGAACCAAATTGAAAATTCGAAGGTGTTTCAAATAATTAGGAAAATGCCGAAAGGAGGCTATCTGAATACAATGGAAGCATACAACGCCGACTTTGAGTTCTACTATAATTTAACATTCGGCCCTAATTTATTCTTCAGCACCAAGGACGGAGTCCAATATTTATTTTCCAGTTTCGTTCCAGGTCCCGAATGGAAATCCTTGCGGATAGCGAGGCGACGAGCTCAAAATGATGATTTAGAAAATATTATCAGAAACAGCTTAACTATCAATGGGACGACTGGAACTTTGGAGCAAAGGTACCATGCGGTTTCACGTGCACATTTACAATTGACTTCTTACCTTCCAAATTATTTGTTATACTGGAGACGGGTGCTTCAAAATCTTGTAGATGATAATATAATGTTCATGGAAGTTCATGGAGGGTTCGCTGAAGTTTATGATCAGAACGCAACGAAGTACTCCCCATTTGAAACCTTGCAGATAGTCAATCGGGAAGTTGAAAATTTCAGAAGAAGATATCCTAATTTCATTGGCGCAAAATACTGTTACACCGTGCAAACGGTTGTGAATAATTCGGCTCTACGAGACTACAGAATTACAACCGCCCAACTCTTCCAAGCCAATCCATCACTAATTACTGGGTTCATGTTAAACAACCACAAACAAGCCCTTCATCCGATCGTCGAAGAACTGTTGAAATTTCCAAAAGCAGTCAAATTTGATTTGGCCGCAGGAAGAACTACCTTCTGGGGTGTTGATTCAGATTACAATTTGTTGGATGGCCTTTTGCTACCCACGAGGAGACTCCTCTGCGACCTCTCTCTGCACAAGCATCCATTGATACTGCAGACTTATCGCGAACGAGGGATTGCTGTTGTCACTTGCCCAATTGCTAGTCAAGCTTTTGGATTTATTGACGACTTGCGCAACCATCCTCATGCCTATTTGGCCGCTACTAATTATCCGCTGGTTATCGGCAGCGGTAAGGCATCGTTGTTTAATGTCACTGGTTTAAGTTGCGACTTCTACGAATTTTTTATGGCGTCAACGCCAAGAGGTGCTGATATTCGTGCGTTGAAACAGCTAGCCTTGAATTCGTTGCTGTACAGTTCTTTACCGGTCGAGGATAAAAAAGTTGCGGTTGAGACATGGAGCAAGCAGTGGAATTACTTCATCAAAAACATTATAAAGGAATACAGGAAATGATTTATTGGTGTTGGGTGTTTGAGGGGTAGTTTTTGAATTGAAAAATGTGCCTAAATATTATTAAATGTTCTGTACGTCCATTGTAAGTTTAAAGTAACGAGCTACAAAAGTTGAGAAAATAAAACGATTTTTATAATAATTTTTTTATTTTTAATTTACAAATTAAAATATAAAAAATTTTTTTAGCTGTTTTTAAATTACTGCAAACTAAAAATTGTGGGGTAGGAACATAATAAGAGAACGCACTTAATTTTCAAATCTAAATAAACAAAAAAATTAACTGCAGAATAATAAGATTATGGCTATTTTTTAAAAATGTGCACTCTTAGGATAATTGAAGGGCTCTATACAAGAAATACCTAAGTCACATAAAGTAAGTAATCTTTATTAAAAAAAATCAGTCAAAATCAAAACAATGTGTTTTCCAGATCACATTGAAGCATCAAATCTCAAATATCACAGAATATGAAAAGTGACTTAGGTACTTCCCCAGTAGCAAAGAAATATTTTTAAATATTTTCCTTAAATATTTAAAAAATATTTGTATGACATGTTTCTTAATATTTTAGAAATATTTCTAGAAAACATTTTAAAAATATTTCTTCAAAACATTTGAAACTATTTCCTAAAAAGATATATTTTTTAAATGTATACTAAAACTATAAAAAATAATATTCAAAATAATATATTACAATACAATATAATAATATTTATGCATTTTCCATTGACCAGTTTGACTAAATGATTGTCTTACCGAATTATACATACATATAATACAATATTATTTCAGATTTTAATTTTTTGAATTTTTTTTTTTTCTTTGATACGAAATGTAATATTTTTTGAATATTAAGAATTTGTTTTTATGTAAACCTTATATTTTATAAATATGCAGAAACAAATAGTTTTTTTATTATAAATCTAATATTTCTTGGATATACAAAAATAAATATTTTTTTATGCAAATCTAATATTTTTGTAATATGGAAAAGTAAATAATTTTTTCTTGATATAAATCTAATATTTCTTGAATGCACAGAAATAAAAAAATTTTAAATATATTTTAAAAATATTTTAGAAATATTAAGTAAATATTGTGTGCTACTAGGGTTGTTGCATAGGACACCAAAGAATGAGCACATATTTTATTAGCCACAAATTTATTACTAAATGAAACATAAACACAAGAAATATTCCAAAAATAACATTTGGCCGATGGTAATGGAACTACTACATATTGTGGTTGTGCACTCTTATGAACAGCGCACTCTTAGGTGTCATTACCCTATTGGTTTCAAGAAACACATTCATTTTTCTTTGGCCGTCGTTTCTTTGTGAGATGAAATCGTTAAGATGCTGCTGAAATGTATTACGTTTATTAATTGATTGGTTATTTATTTTATCTGCATCAAATTTTCGAAACGCTTAATGTTTTTATTGGGAAATTAAATGCTAAAAAAATATTAATAAAAAAATTCGGAAATTGTAAGTCAACAAAAAATAAAAACAGAGTTGTATAAAATTTAAATTTCAGTAAATTATGTAACAGTTTAAAATTTACGTTTGTTGTAAATCACAACAAATCGCCGATTTTCCAAAACCTGCAGCAGAATTTTTTGCATCAATTAAAAATGACATCAAAAAGACTCGACGTCCGAATTTGCATATTTCTTGGAGCGCAGCTTTTGCTTTCGAGACGCCAAAAGTCGCAAACCGCAAAGTTCGCGTTAACGATCTGATTAATCCCACAACGTAATTACGGCAATTTTTTCCGAAACGCCTTTCTGCAAACAGAGTTGGTGCACGTAAGCGAACAGCACAATATTAATCTCCAACACGAACAACAACCAGTTAGAATTTACTGCCTCATTTGTTCTAATAAATCAAGCAAACGGTCGGCATTAGGTAGCGATTGCGGTAATTTTTTACGATTTTTGCGTTCGGAAATTAGTAGGTCACGTCGCGTTTATTCTAATTCAAAAGTGGTATCGTGCATCCATCGCATATTCCAGGCATTCTTTATAAAGAACCTAATGAATGTGTCACAAGTTGAATTCTTTGAAGACAGCACCGTTTTGTTTTGGATGGAAGGCTCATTTCACTTTTAATTTATGATAGATAATAGAAGGATCTATCGATATCACGCAATCACCGCTACTTAAACGATGATGTACGCCTTTTTTATTTTTACGTTTTGTTCGCCACCAGCCATACAGACTGACTATTATTTGGATTGTTAATCAAATCTTAAATGAACTTTTCTGTGCTTTTCAATTAAGGCGGCTCCAGCCTCTTTGTTTAATAAAATGTTATTAAACTTAAACACAGTATTCGAATTGATTACACATTTCTAACGACTTCCAGTTTGTATAAAAATGTTTTAACCATCGATTTATAAACACAGCGAGCTGCACACAAAGCCATTTTTTCTGAACAGTCGGTTTTGTAAAATTAATCCTCATATTAGTTTATTTTTACTCCGCCACTGTTTTTGGATACCTAATTTCACTGTTGCCCTTTTTGGAAATTTTAAAACGAGTGTCTTGAATTAGATAATATTGTTATTTCTTCTTTGGAAAAAATTTTGAATATTAAATTTACAACCACTACTGAAAACAATTTTGTTTTTATTCGCGAGACGTAAAAAACTTTAAATAAAGCGTTTGTCGGTCCACCGAACAGGTAGTGTCAGATTTGCTGACTAAAAAATCGTCTTTAGCCCAGGTGTTGTTTGGACTGGAACAGAAAGTGTTGAGTTACTTTTGACTGAAAGAATATTACTGAAAACAAACTAAATAAGGGTATCCTTACGCACGCCGTGTGTTATAAAGTAGAATCACACAGTTAGGGACTTTTATGAATATTGTGTTGGTATTGTAATTGACAGTGACAGTTCGGTTTAATTCTGAGGCCCCGGTCAAGAAATAAATAAAATCTCTAATTTCCTGCAATTTTTAGTTTATCTATTCATCAAATTATTAAGAATTTGAATTCAGAATTGAATGTTTGGTACTTAGATGATGGTTCTTTAGGTGGTAAGGCTTTGGATGTCTTACAAGACTTAGAAACGATAATTTCCGAATTTAAGAAAATTGGTTTGGTTCTTAATTTCAAAATCGAACTTTTCTTCCTTAATAATGTTTCGGAATTAGACAAGTCTTCAATTTTGGAGAGATTCGAATTATTAGCTCCTTGTATTCACGTTTGTAATGTTGAAGACCTTTTTATTCTTGGTTGTCCTATTTTCGATGCAGCAATTCCTCCATTTATTTCTAAAGAAATTGATTTATTCTCTTTACTTTCTTCAAATCTGTGTAAAATGAATCCTCATATTAGTTTATTTTTACTCCGCCATTGTTTTTGGATACCTAATTTCTTAGATGTTGTCCTTTTTGGAAATTTAAAAATGAGTGCCTTGAATTGGATAATATTGTTATTTCTTCTTTGGAAAAAATTTTGAATATTAAATTTACAATCAGATCTTGGACTCGAAGCCAAATTACCAATCCGTTTTGGTGGATTAGGTATAAGGTCTATAATTGATATTTTCTCCCCTGCCTTTTTGTCTTCTATATTTTCTAATTCTGAACTTGTTATGTCCATTCTACCTTCTAGTTTTTCTGATTTTGAAATTACATCCCTTAACGAGGCTGTTGATTATTGGAAGGAAATTTCTAATTCGTCTTTACTTCCAAAAGAGCTTTCTATTCGAAGAAATTGGGACTTACCTATCTGTGAGAAATTATTTCAAAATTTATTATCTTCCTCAAATATCACACAAAAAGCTATCTTATTAGCTGGATCTGAACTTGAATCTGGAACTTGGCTTGAAGCTCTTCCATCTTGTAAATTAGGTACTATTTTAGAAAAAAACTTTTTACAAATTGCAATTTCACTCAGATTGGGCATCAATTTCTGTCATCCTCATATCTGCTCGTGCGGTTCTTCTGTAGACTCGTTGGGTCATCATAGTTTATTGTGCATTAAAAGTACTGGTAGACTCTCTCGTCACAGCTGTATTAATGACATTATTAAACGTGCTTTCTCTTCTGCCAACATCCCTTGTATCCTTGAACCTAGTATTCTGAAGGATGATGGCAAACGTCCAGATGGTATTACAGTTATTCCATGGAAAGAAGGTAAATCTTTAGTTTGAGATTTTACTTGTACGGATACACGTGCCCCTTCTCATTTGACTGATTCTTCATTTTCTGCAAGATCTGCTGCACACTTGCCAGAAAATCTTAAGAAAAAAAAATATAAGTCAACTTCTGATGATTATTTTTTCGTCGCCTTCGCTGTGGAAACTTTGGGTCCTTGGAGTGCTGCCCTTTCTCTCCTTGAAGATTTGGTAAGGCGAATTGTTCACACAACGGGAATTCCTCAAGCCAAAACATATTTGAAGCAACGAATAAGTTTGGCTATACAGAGAGGCAACGTTGCTAGTGTTCTTGGTACAGCCCCGCTTTCTTCTTCTCTTAATGAGTTATTTTATTTATTCTAGTTATTACTTATGTTATGTTATTTTATGTTGTACCTAAAGAGATTAAGTTGAATTTAAATTCGATTTTTTTTGTGTGCGATTTCCGGTGAATAATAAAATTTAAAAAATACGCGATCTAGTTGTTATGAAGTTGATGGCAGATGGTTACTTTGTGGAGCTCATCTTTCAGTCGACGCCGGTTCGCTGAGATATATAATTATCACACGCGCATTCCGCGCTAATAAGGCCCTTACTTGATGGATGGCCGTAGACAGGACTCGAACCCAAATCGGCCTATCAACATATTAAACAGGGAGTTAAGTGCGACGGCCACAAATCCGTCCTCAAATATTTGATTTAGGTTAATATGAAAATTCCAATTTACTTTCCGTGGGTTTATAGCGCTACTAAGCCATCGCCAGTCGGCGTGAAACACGTTTCTTCCAATCGGCCCTGGAATTGAGCCGCACTGATGAGGCTCGAATAAACTTGCAGTAGTCGAAGAGGGTTGTGCAGGTAAACTGTTGCAGCATAATTGGACTTGCAAATTATCTACTTAACACCTGCCTGCGTGGTGAAATCATTATTAATAATACTGGGGAAGTTTCTTTGTAATTATGCATTAGAAGGTGATATGATTACTCGAAATCATTTTCATTAGCATAAATGCTTGAACGACTTTTTGCCCGGCGAAGTTTTTTTTAAGTGCAGTGATTGCTGTTCTTCATGCATTTATAATGTCGTCTCGTTCGACGCGTTTTAGTTTACAGGTGGTCCAAAACTGTTGAAAGTCGATTACATAAATTATAAAAATGAACTAATGTTATGCATTAATTTGTCCAAATTATTGGTTACGGTCCTGCTGGTCATTAATTTTATTGTTGTGTTTAATTGCAATGAAACAAGAAAATTTATTTGACACTTGCCCTTCTTCTTCCTCTTCCAATCCTTTTCTCCAGCAATCAGTTGGATCTTATTATTATAATTTTCTAGTGCACTTTTTTGTATTTATTCACATTAATTGTTAAGTTACATGTATTTTGAGTAAATTATAAAACAAGCTGAAACTTAAAATGTGGTTTTTCGTGATAAAAAGGCTTTGCACCAAAAATGTCAAATAACATGACAAAATTTCTTTTGAAATTAAAATTTTTGTTTGTAATATTAGATTGTACCAGTTTAGTTCATTTTTTTAAGACAAAAATAAACAAATCAACTATACTTAGATTTGAAATAATTAAAATTCAAGAATACACGTGGGAATTGTAAGATAAACTTGAAATTTGAAAAATAACATTTTTTTGGACATCGGTTGAGGAAACTCATCTGATTTCACAATTGGCATCGCATCTATTGAATATCTAACTAATGTTACCCAAATTTCATCAAAAATAATTTTCATTTTAAAATTGTGCTTTTGTTCAGTTTTTGAAGTTTCGGTAAATTCAATTTTCTCTGAAACCTTGCAGAATAATATTCCAGCACTAATTCCAATTCCTTGGTTTCTACTGTTAATATGGTTTCTTCTTCTTCTGCTCTTACTAGTATTCATTTTCAGTTCTACTTACCCAGACTCCACTTCCACTTGGAGCATTAAATGAAATTCCTGTTCCTGTGAAAATTCCATTTTGTTTGCAATTTTTAGTTAACAAATTTTCTTCACCTAAAACAATATTGTCGCTTGAAATTAAATTCCTCGCTTGTTTGAAGCAACATCACGAATTTACGATTCATTGTTGCTTTCGCCCAATGACTAAGAAATGATCGATACAGATCAGATCAGAACTGAGTGGGTGTAAGAACAATCTTATCGGAAATCTGACAAAACATTTTTTGTCCAACATGAAACTTGTAACTTCTCATTTGTGCGTTACATAAATCGTAGCCGCAATTACAATTTTGTAAATTTCAACGCGTTAACAGTTCAGTTGAAACTTGAATTGTAGTAATTTTCTAACATGTGTTCGTGGTTGAAGCATTTCTTCTCGGATAGAAAACGTGTTACATTTACATTTACAGAACAACTTGGAGATAAAATTGTATTTGAAAATATTTTATTGTGAGTACAATAGCTGTTGGGAGAACGCAGATGTAGTGTAAAGTTAACCTTGTTTACCAGAACCCCTACGACTTCATGTATAAATTTATAAAGTATGTAAGTGTATTAATTTAAAAAAATATTTTAGGCGCGGCGAATCTACTCTAATTTAGGTGTGAACAATTTCTATTACTACATATTACAGATTGTTTTGTGGGCCCATCCATTCATACATTAGCTAAAATCCTTTGTTTTGTATGACATTAAACGCCTTTACAATGTACTTCTAAACAATGCAGCCATTACCATATTAATAAGCTCCAGATTGTCTGCCATTAAATTTAGAAAACAATAGTTCACTTCACTGAAAAAAATCGAATGTTACAAATTACTACAATAATGTAGCACATATTTTGTAACAATTTTTGCTACAAAGAGAGCATTTGTTACTTAAAATTGTAATACAATTTTTAAAGCATTTGTAGTGAAAACTTTGTAGCAATCTTATCTACAAAGTGTATTACTTTTTCAAAACAATTATGGTATTACTTTTGTTTTAATATTTGCTATAAGATTGTTGCAACTTACATTATATTTTGAGTGAGTTTTACTATAAAATAAATGGATTAACGTCACTACAATTGTTGCATATTTTTCGAAAATTTCTGGCCAATACAAATTCATAATTGTTGGCACGTGCTTGCCGAATGTATTTTATTGAAAGTGATCGAGAGGGAAGGAACAGATTTGCGGACGCGGCCCGTTGCCGAAAAATTGCCGACAATAAAATAATTTACACTGATCGCACCCCGCTAGGAAATAGGATACCAGGGAAAAATATCGTAACAAAATTATTTTTTGAGATTTTGCTCTCATTGTCTGTTTTACAAGCCGTGTATAACGTATATTTGGACTTCTGACCCAAACAGTATTAAGTCACACAAAATACGCCTTTAACACTAGAACGCTACCGTCATTGGAGTTAATAGGTTAATGCCACGGAAAATTGGGCTTTAATCAATATTGATTATATTGCGGTTTACAGATAAGAGTTGTGAATTTCTGCTGATTTTGCATTTATTTATTTATATTATACATCCGAAACAGTGTGTAGTCGATATGCGTGAAGGAGGATGTTGTGGCTGGTCGGTGGAGCCGGTGAAGAGCGCCTTCCAGCAATTGGAGTGATAAACAACCTCGCAATATAAACAAACTGATTAAAAACGGTCATTCATTCTTTCGAGAGCTTACGAACAACTTCTTTTTAATACGCATAATTTTGTATCAATCTTTTTAATTATAATTAGTTAGTAAAGTGAAATTAATAAAGTCTTAACTTACTGACTATAAGTGCGATAAGTTTATTAATAATTATTAGTTTTGCGTTGTGATTTTGTGTGAGTTAGGTATGGATGACTTCGTTAAGACAACCTTAGAAAGCTGGGGCTTGTTAGACCGGTTGAGGGTGAGCTTTGACGGTAAGTACTATCGAAACAGTTTTTACTATTCATTAATAAAGTATTCATAAAGTCCATCGTTGCAACATACCTCTATTGTTTTACCGCGTTTTATTTGACAGTAACTATTAATTATGAAATTTGTTTTACAGTAAACGAAGTCGACAAACAGACCTTACTCAATCTTGATCGAGAAGATCTCAAGGAATTAATTCCAATTTTGAGCACGCGGAAACTGTTTGGCCAAAAATTAGAGAAATTAAAAATTGAGCATCAAGTAAAAATAGTTTTGTTCAGAATTAATTTATAAAATCTGTACCAGAGAAGCAGAATGATGTATGTCCACTTTTTCCAATCATGAAAATTTGATGTATATTGATTACATTTTAAAAAATATGTTTTTAAAAAATATGTTTTTAAAATGTAATTTGTGTATTTGACAATGTTTTAAAGAATGTGTTTTTTCAAATGTTTGTGATTTGTAATAAGTGTTAAAAAATTTTAAAAATTGTTATGAACAAGGAACATAATTTGTAAGTAAAAGCTCTTTTTGTATTTACTTGTATTATTACTGTAGATGTTGTTTAAAATATATAAGAAACAATCCTGTTATAATTAATTCTTGCGTTTCATTTTACCTGATTCATTTTACCACTAATTCCATTCCAAAAAAAAGTAGTAAATTGTGATTCATAAAAAATGTAGTATTTTGCAACGAATATACATATTACTTTTTACTACATTAATTAGGCGCAGAAGTCTGTTAATTGTTGCAAAATATGCTGCAAAACCTGTAGTAAAAATAACGGCAATAATAATAGAAAAAGATATGTGTATATGGTAACTGTTTCTCTTTTTTGTCGCAAAATTTAATCTCTAAAATAGTAATTTTTAGTATAAAATCTTATACTTTTTACTGTAAAGATTTGGAACACATTAGTCTTTATTTTAGTAAATTTTGCAATGACTGTGTAGTACACTTTACTATTATATTTGTCGAAAATCTCGCTATACACGTTAGTACTATATGCCACAAATTATTGTAAATGTAGCTACAACCAAGTTACTACAATTGTTTAGAAAAAAATGATACAATTTGTAACTAGTCGTATTTTTAATACAATTTGTGGTAAAAATTTGTACAATTGTAGTTTTATTTACTACTTTTTTTTTTCAGTGTTGTCTCACTAATACGTTTACCATAAATTATTCAAGAGAATCCACCACCAAGACGACTTCTCGTTGAGTTACGAAAAGTTAATTGAGCAAAAATGATCCTTCGCCGAACAAAGAAGATTGTTTTAAAGTCGAGGAAAAATGTCACGAACAATAAAATCGTTTTAGATAAGACGAAATGATAGTTGTAATTATCTTAAACGTTTACAAAAGTGAATCGGCAATTTTTTGAGTGAAGGGATGATTAATTGGCGTCGCGAATAACACCCACTTGAATAACGAGAGCGCTTGACTTGAGCAAAAAAAAGGTCTCACTTTAATTACTGAAAGATTGGCGAGTGTCACGTACGTTGTTCGATTCTTGCTCAACTGGTAGTTCGACGGATACTGTTACATACATGTAGAACAGATTTTTGTCTGATGGTGGTCTCCGTATAAAAAGGGATTAATTTATAATACCTGATTAAATATACCTTATGTTTAGTAATGAATTGCTGTTCTGTCGGAGAGCACGATGGCGTTTGCAAAAGCCTCTGATCAAAGCTTAACATTAATGTCAGTCAGTTTAACAATGTTTAATCTATTTTTTATAGTTTCATTTGGAAATCTAAGATTTATTTCAAAGCTTCTTAGTTATTTTCAGAATTAAAGTAAATCGAAATTAATATGTGGTATTTTTTAAGCCTATTCTTATGTGTTATATATAAAATAAAGCAACCTGCAAAAAACGGAAGCCTGCAGGATAAGTAAATGCAACACATCTTGCATCCCAAAGATCACTAAATTTAATTTATTTGAAAAGTAATCTTTGGAATACAATATGTGTTGTCTATTCTGATCGTTCACTGGGAAAAAAAATTCTCATTCGGGTTTAAATTTAAAATTCTTCGTTCTTAATTTTGCCCCAAGATTTGATCATTCTTGAGTTTTAAGAATGTTTATTCTTGTTGTCAAATTTAAGAGTGGGTCATGATTGATTTCAAGAATGTTTATTCTATTTGCCAAATTTAAAAACGGGATATTCTCAATTTCAAGAACGTTGATTCTTCGTGACAAATTCAAGAAAGGGTCGCTCTAATTTTAAGAACTTTTATAAGTTTTACTTTTAAGAATAGTTCGTGTTGATTTTAACAACTTTTATTAAATTACTTAAGAATGTTCTTAATTAATGTGTTTTCTTATTTAAGAATTGAAGATGGCCTTCTTATTATATTAAAGAAGCACTTGTAAATACAATAATTTTTTTCTAATTTTTATGAATTGTAGAGTGGAATGCTTGAATTGAAGGAATTTTAAAATATAAAGTTATTTCTCATACATATTTTTATTAGTAGGTGAAAATTTAACATCATATCACATCCTGCTTAAAAATACATTTTCGGTTTAAGAACCACATTATCATTTGGTAACAGATGTACGTATATGAAATGGAAGTTCGTCGAAGTCATTAGCCTTCTCAATGAATTTTGGCCGCCACACAAACAAATTGTTTTTCTCTCAAGAAATAATTGGCCAAACTACATCAATCTAAAAAGAAAGAAACAAAATGTTTACATTGTACCATGGATATATTATTATAAAAATTTACCAATATAGACCAGTTTGAATGCTTCAATAATGACCATTCCACTTTATGCAGATTTCCTTTCCGCAAATCCGCGTACTTTAATCACAATTGTGCTTTATTAAATTCTTACAAAGAACTCTACATCCGTTAAAAAGTAAAATTTGTTATAAGATAGATAAATAACACTAAATGTATAAAGGAAAATCAAAATTATTTTTTTACCTTCGTCGTTACTATTAATTCTGTTATAGAAGCAACTGGTTTGCATGTCTCTTTCTTTATCTCTTCTTACTTTTCGTTCCGATGGAAATAAACTAAAAAACAATTTGTTTAATAGCTGTTACATTAAAAAAACTTGTAGAACTTTTACAAAATTCATTCGATAAGCTAAAAGTGTGGAAAAATTATAATTACAACAAATTTACTATGCGAATTAATCATACACAGAATCAGAAAATCCCCATAATTTCAGTACCATTTTTAAAAATGGTCTTTGAAGCTGATCATTTTGTTGATCGACATTTATTAATATTGCATTGAATTAACATCTTCATCTCGACACATTAAACCATTTGTAATATTTCCCATTTCTTCACAATTAAACATTCACTAATTATGTAAGTTACTAAAAATTCACTTTACACTAAAAATACAGAAAATGCACACCGTAATATGTATTTTCTTACTGCTAGCCGAGTTTGGTGTAACGTTTTTCAACTAAATTTGTAAGAAATTCTAAAGTAATTTATCTATTGTCAGTAAACAGTCCTTTGCAGAAGGTCATAAAGTAATTTACAACATTCCCTACAATTGTATCCGCCCAGCTGGACCCAGCGCAAGGTTTCTAAACAATTGTATTATAGAACCCTTGGACCTAACGTTCATCTCGAACAAAACCTTCAGTGAGAATTGAGAATCCCCGTGTTAAATCCATAACGGTGGTTTGCTAGATTTAATATTGTTCGTTTTAATAGCAAGCAGAATCGTGCTAAATACAAGACTTTTATCAGTTCCTAATGTAAGAAGTGGATTTTTAAAAAATTCTTAGGTAGAATTTTGTTCAGTGTGTAGATGCTTCAATCCAGTTTGTTGGATTTGTGAAATTAAAAAAAAAATAGCGTTCGACAGTTGTCATGTTATAAATGAATGGACGCTGTTTTCGATTTCAATTTCGCTTATCATCCGAATTGTCCGCATGGTTATATCAAGATTACTTAATCTACGAATGAATCAGCATAACCGCAGGTGGTTGTAACCGACATCCTAGAGCAGTGATATGAAACGTCGTCAACGTAAATAAATTTAAATCCTTAATCATCCCACTCGGCACTTTTAATTTAAAACAGGAGCTTCGATTTCCGGTGATTTTAAAACCATCAACCGTCCCATTGTTGCGCCGAGATAATCGATAAACGAAAAGCAGCACGTAGTAAATTTAGCGCTTTAAGCTCGCGCCAGAATAAAAGCGTCAAAATTACAATCACGTGCCGTGTTTTTGACGCGACCCGGCACTTGATAATCTGCATATAATGCAATATTTGATCCTATTTGAATATGCAGATTCGCGCCCGAAGGGCATTATAAGTAAATCAAAATCGTAATCGCGTGGGTTAAATAACTTGACGAGTGAACAACCTTTGCCTGGCGGCCGGTAATGTTAACTAAACGAAAAACAATCTTTCGCTAATCCTCGCCACAATTTAAAGTAGTCCATTTCAAATAAACCATTCCGAAGTTACAAAATGCATGTCATTCTTTCATTCAGCTGCGGTCGGCCCATTCTACAGTGTAATATATCTTAATCTTCTTACGAGATTATACAGATTAAGCGAATAACTCGATCCAAACCGTAACTGGAAAAAATATTAAGGTCCGGGAACTGCTAAGTAATGCACAATTCTTCCGCTCAGGGGGCACCAATTTTGCCCCTTAAAATAAAAAATGTTTAGGCAACCAAAGAGGTATTCTAACTAATAAGGTTTGAAACTTAAGTATTGAACAGAGAAAGAACGAAAAAAAAGAGTTGCGCGTTTTTCATACGCTCGTAACTTGATAAATATCAATTATATTATGGTCTGCGGCGATAACGACGGTAAACTCAGTCGGAAAAAAAATAGTCTATAATTTTTTGCTAATTCTTTGCCAATTTTGTGTTTTCATAGATGTACCTGCTATAATTAATCCCGTAACAGACTGCAAACACATTTTCAATTATGCAAAGAGTAATCTTTATCTCCATTTTTATACGCTCATAATTTGATAAATATTATTTATATTATTGTCTACGGCGATAACGACGGTAAAATCAGTCAATGCGATTGCTGCATTATTTACTGTTTTTTTTTTGTAATTTTTTGTGAATAGATGCTTCAAACAATTTTTCCTACGATGCTATTCGAAACTAATATATATTGTACAATTTAGTAGGCTCGAAAATGTTTCATATCCTTACGAGTGCGAACATGGATATTTTGCATTATCAATTTTTAGAGTTTTATATCCTTACGTGTGCGAATATGGTTATATCCTAACAATTTGCACTATATCAAGTGTGCATTTTAATACAAATTATTCTATCCATGCCGTCAATCAAAAAGGTACAGATTTGACAGGACATCTGTGAGTAAAAGGACGAACTATTTGACTAAAATCTTATGGGAAAACAACTTTTCCCCGAAAATGTAAAATTTAGACATTTATCCAATTTGGTTTACGGAAACAATTTCTTAGGTGCTAAAGGAACATTTTTATGTAATTTGTTGACGATGTTGTGTTCGGAAAGCAATAAAAAACGCGATCAAATAATACTGTATTTCGTACCACAACTTTTAGATTTTTTTTCAAAGATATTCACCATGTTATCATAAAAAAAGATGTCATATTATACTACTATATGTTTAGTATAAGTACCCCGAAGGAATTTCTACAATATAAATTACTTCTTGAGCTGAATTGAATTTACTGGCACACTAAATTTTCAAAAAAATATTGTTGCCAATTTTTTTCTTCTTAAGTTATCAACTTCCTCGGAATAAAAAAAATATTTTCTTACAAGGCAATATATTCTCTATAAGTGTTGTAAAGTGCATTGCAAAATATTTCGTAACTCTAAAAATTTCAGTAAAAAACCCTCACTACTACATTTTTGCGAGAATTGCACTTTCGGAGGTTAATTTTTGAAAACTAGGCACTTCTTCGCCAAAGCAAATATATCATTAGATGCGGTAACATTATGTTTACAACTGTTGCTTCGCAAATTATATATTGATAAGTACTTTCTAAGCGATACTGAGTTTCTTAAAACTCTGCATTTTTTGAGGTTGGGTTCCCCAGCCTTAAGCCCGAGGAGAAATTTTCAGTTAAAAGCTCCCCAAATACACCGAGTTTTTTCGCATTGATTTCCGCGCTGAAGCGTAACAAAACAATCGCATTTAATCAGAATAATTTAGGCAGAGAAAAACAAACATTTCACTTCATTAAACAAGATAAGGATCGTTCTTACTTTTCTTGACAAGACAATGCCGGAGCCGCAGAAGTCGATGGCGCTAGCGGGCGGTGCTTTCGCAACTTCGGTGTACCAAGGTCTTTTTGACCCACTTAACATTGTCGGTTCAGCAATGCAATCACAGTAGTCGTGATTCTTTACGATGTACTCACAATGGAGCGGTTAGTCCAATTCATTTATCAGGAGGTGATGGCATTTGGCATTCATTACCATTTTCGTTGTTACAGTTCGGGCGTGGGAATTTCGGTATGAGTTACATTTTAACTAATGAGTTGTAGAAAGTCACCTTGATGGCCGAGACTCTATTGAATTTAATTTTTAATATTAAAAGTATTATGACTGCGTCTGACAATGGTGTGAAGCAGTGAAAGTTATTATCTTGTAATGAGATCGGTACGTAAGAGCCATCCTCATTATTTTTGATTGAAGAGTTTAATACGTTACATGCCAAACTGTTTAATACGTGTCGTGGATGTGTGTTTGACCTCAAAACAGTTTTCGAGAGGGAAGCTTTTGACCAAACCGCTCACAAGGTCGCTGTCAATAAGAAATGTTAACAAAACTTGCAGTAACCCTTTTGGAAGATGAAATTTAATTCTTTCGTTTTTTTTTAGAGCTTGAATGATTTGTACCCGGGAAAAACCATCACTTTACAGTTAAGTTACTTTATTCTTTTTCAGGGAATTAATGAGTCAACCTGAATACATTCTATAATTAACTCAAGAGTTGCTATAATTCGTTTTGTGATTGACTGTTTCTTTTTCAGTTTTGTTTTAGTTCAAATATCAGATTTCGGTAATGTTGTCACGAGTAATTTTGTTCAGTAGACTTTAATTATTATCTTCGCAGTGTAACTATTGTTTTTCCGGAACCTCAAAGTACAAGTGGGGAATTTAGTTGCTTACATGTTGGTTTGACCTCAAAAACAGTTTTTGAGAAGGAAAGCTTTTCACCTAAAGGTTTACAAGGTCACTGGCAATAAGAAATGTTAACAAAACTTGCAGTAACCCTTTTGGAAGAAGAAATTTAATTCTCTCGTTTTTTTAGAGCTTGAATGATTTGTACCCGGGAAAAACTATCATTTTACAGTTAGGTTACATTATTCTTTTTCAGGGAATTAATGAGTCAACCCGAGTACATTCTATAATTAACTCAAGAGTTGCTGTAATTCGTTTTGTGATTGGCTGTTTCTTTTTCAGTTTTGTTTTAGTCCAAATATCAAATTTTGGTAATGTTGTCACGAGTAATTTTGTTCAGTAGACTTTAATTATTATCTTTGTAGTTTAACTATTGTTTTTCCGAAACCTCAAAGTACAAGTGGGGAATTTAGTTGTTTACATGTTGGTTTGATCTCAAAAACAGTTTTTGAGAAGGGAAGCTTTTCACCTAAAGGTTTACAAGGTCACTGGCAATAAGAAATGTTAACAAAACTTGCAGTAACCCTTTTGGAAGAAGAAATTTAATTCTCTCGTTTTTTTAGAGCTTGAATGATTTGTACCCGGGAAAAACTATCATTTTACAGTTAGGTTACATTATTCTTTTTCAGGGAATTAATGAGTCAACCCGAGTACATTCTATAATTAACTCAAGAGTTGCTGTAATTCGTTTTGTGATTGGCTGTTTCTTTTTCAGTTTTGTTTTAGTCCAAATATCAAATTTTGGTAATGTTGTCACGAGTAATTTTGTTCAGTAGACTTTAATTATTATCTTTGTAGTTTAACTATTGTTTTTCCGAAACCTCAAAGTACAAGTGGGGAATTTAGTTGTTTACATGTTGGTTTGATCTCAAAAACAGTTTTTGAGAAGGGAAGCTTTTCACCTAAAGGTTTACGAGGTCACTGGCAATAAGAAATGTTAACAAAATAAGTTTTTTGCAAAAAAGCAGACCCTCTCTGAAACAGTTTTTTAGAGTTTGAATGTTGGAACTTATATTTTGCCGATTTCCTTTCTAATCCGTAATATCGTGATAGGTTCTTTAAAGTCATTGTTTAAAAGTTGTTTTTTTATGCTCGGTAAGTTTCAGTGGGAAAAAATCTTGAAATTCTGATAGCGGTAAATAAGCGAGGACTCTCCTCTTTTAGTCTTAGATTAATTATATCATTCAAATGACTTTGATATGATCAAAAACGAAACAGACATTAATATGTTTTATTCATGGCGACATTTTACCGGAAATCAATTTTTAATCAAGAATTTAAAATGTTTTTCATCATTACTGAATATCTTCATCAATGATTGACTTTTAACAAATTGCTTCTTCGGATGAAGATTTATGTTGTCTCAATTTAATCTTATCAAAGCCTCTTCAGTGACTTTTTTGCAATCAACAAAAAATTCGAAGCGTTTGAATTTATGATTTTAAAAAGACTCGATTTGCCGACTAAAATTTTAGGAGTTGCACGCCAATACGGACGCTGGCGTCTCCGTTTTATGCCTTTTCCAGTGACCGATCGTGGCCGCCTCTCGGCTAAATTAATCATAAATTCTCACTTCGGCGGAGAGAGTGTAAATAGTTAATAGTTTATGCACACGCAGTATTAATTACGTAGTGTCATTAATTAGTGATGTACCAATACGAGCACTTACAAGTCGAGGTCCTTGCAACACCTGTTAATGAGAGTTGTATTGTTATCGACTGTGTTATCTATTAATTACTTGTTTCTGTGAAATGCGCATAATTAAAGAAGTTGTTTCAACAAATACCGGTTTTGCTGAGTGACAGCTTTAAAAATACATCAGTCGCGCGGTTTTTGAACTCTATGTTTATGATAAACCTACTCACATAATATTATTTATTGTGATTTTCTTTTTTACCAGTTCCGTTCATTACTTTTAATAACCCAGCTATAATTGGCCGCTATCAAGTCTCGCGAAAAAACCAATCCCATCGAATAAAAATGCACTTTTCTGTACAAATCGATTTTCTATGCATGGAATTAATTGATAATAACATATCGCTCAAATTTTTGCCATCCCACCAGCCGGTCAGGAATTCTTGATAACCGGTATAAAAGCCACTTTGAAGTTAACTAAAGTCTATTTGCGAAATGTCTCCTTTAACACGTCGGCGTTCTGATTCTAACAGTAGTGTCGGTTGATGTTCGAAATTCCACCGGAGGATTACTAATTTCAGCGCCAAAGTTTCTAATCAGAGCACCGCATCTAAACAAATTAATTCAACAAACGTACCAAGTTAAACCAACACAGGAATTAATGGACGCTATCGGACTGAAACCAGCTGAAAAAATTAATTAATTAATTCAACCCCCAACAAATTAAATGTTGACTGTAGTACTTACTACAACATTACATTATGCTGAAATTGTAACATACATAATACTTCACATTAATCGATACAATAATAATTCATTTAAACACCTAAAAAACATATACTCAACAAACAAACAAATTCAAAACATCAAACAATCCCTTCATATGAAAAAAAATTCTTCGTCAATCACTTTAAAATTTCAAGTTCAAAAAATAAATGTGAAATTAAAATTTATTTGTTAAATTTATTATCTTTAATAATTAATTCTCATCGCATCATTTCTTTTGATAAAATATACACTACCTATATACAATAAGACAAAATAAAAATAAAAATAATGAATGACAAATTTTGATAAACACAAAGCATCTACCACAAAATTATTTTTTCTTGCAGTTAATCACAGAACACAAATATTTTCATTTAAATCGAGTTTCCCTTGTTATGTAATTAATTGTTATAGTTACTTACAAATTTGTCCTTTTTTCCAGAACAACACTTTTTAAAACCTTTCCATAAATTACAAATTTAACTCCACAAACACTTTAAAAACACATTCTAAAACATTGTCAATTAACACATTAATTCAAAAAAATTTTAAAACATTTAAAAAAAGTCAATTTACAATGATTAAATTTACACATTAATTAAAAAACATTTTAAAACGTTTTATAAAAGTCAATTTGCAATGATTATTTTATAACATTTAAAAAAAGTCAATTTACAATGATTAAATTTACACATTAATTAAAAAACATTTTAAAACATTTAAAAAAAGTCAATTTACAATGATTATTTTAAAACATTTTAAAAAAGTCAATTTACAATGATTATTTTAAAACATTTAAAAAAAGTCAATTTACAATGATTAAATTTACACATTAATTAAAAAACATTTTAAAACATTTTATAAAAGTCAATTTGCAATGATTATTTTAAAACATTTAAAAAAAGTCAATTTACAATGATTATTTTAAAACATTTAAAAAAGTCAATTTACAATGATTAAATTTACACATTAATTAAAAAACATTTTAAAACATTTAAAAAAAGTCAATTTACAATGATTATTTTAAAACATTTAAAAAAGTCAATTTACAATGATTATTTTAAAACTTTTAAAAAAAGTCAATTTACAATGATTATTATTGTAAATTGACTTTTTTTAAATGTTTTAAAATGTTTTTTTAATTAATTCAAGTTTCCCTTGTTATGTTAGTTACAATAGTTTCCTTATTCCATAACAACTTTTTTTTTTAATTTTCCACATATTACAAATTTATCACACACAAACTATAACAAAATACTAAATTTCAACCCGATTTCTACATAACATATCTCTTTCGATTTAAAATAAAATCAAATGTTAATCTTCATTAAATATTATATTTAATTGTCAATTATTAAAAGTATGGAAGGAATATTGATTAAATTCTGTTATTATTGTTTGTATTACAATTTAAGACCGATTGATAATTTTAAGTACCATCCTTAGTAAACTAAGCATAACAAGTTTGGTAGGGTAGAGACACCAATTCTTGCCGCTTTGGTGGCGCAGGGTTTCCGTTGGTGGTTGGAAACGATTCACCTTCGATTTGGAATGCCACCGGCTGAAGCTACCATAGGCATGAATTTTTCATGGCACTAACGCCGAGAGATGCTGACCTTCGGGTACTGAAACAATTAGCATTGAATTCTTTTGTGTCGAGAAAAAAAGGAAGCCGCAGCGAGGTGGGACATAAAATGGAGCGAATTTATCGAGAGGATTATAAAAACACACTCTTGAAACAATTTCGTTTCAGGTTTGTTTGGTAACACAACCTTTTCGGATTTTATGTGCATACAGGGTGAGCAAAAAATATAATTGGGAAATCTTGAGTTGTGTGAAATTAATTTTTTTATCCGAAGAGTAATTAAAACTATTAGCGTTGTATTGTTGCATTGGGAAAGTGTCAGCGTCCGAATCATCAATCAAAAATCGGTATGTCGTCGAGTGCTAGTGGGTCACGCGCCTGAATGATTTATTTTTTGTACAGTTAACAATTACTTCCCGACTCGGCCGCATGTTTTCCTTAATATATTCAATTAAGAAAAAAACTTGGGTCTTTTCTATTAGAGGTAATTAGCATCACAGCCGAAGTAATCGTCAGGATGAGTTATCGATCACTGGAACGATTAGTAATCCAAATGGTGGGACGAGTGAATTTTTTTTTTGGGTTGTAGAAAGGCGAAGAAGTCATTGTCACCTCTGACCCTTCCGCTACTACCGTAAGTTAAGTCTCGGTAATAATTACGCTAACGCAAAAGGCACTGGAATGTTCATCAGCTTGTACTGTGTAATGAGATTTATTTCTACATTTTCAGTGCGCAGCAACATTGAATTTCTTTGACTGTAAGATTAAATTTATTGAAAAGGAGTCGTAAGTTATGCGTTTTTTAGCGAAAATTTATTCAAATTGGAAGTGATAAGTAAAACAAACCTCAAAAATGGAGAAATTTCGTACGAACCAATTAATTCCGCAGACAATTCCAATCTTTCAAAGCAACACCAAAGCTTCACACTGACAGTTTTAACACCAAAGAAATAACTATCTCAGCGGGGAGGCTTATGACATGTGGTTATATAGCGACCAGCTTCAGCTTCCTGAGTTAGATATAACTTCTTCTTAACAATTTTTTTCGACAATAGAATTTGAGGTAACTGTACTCCCGTGCAACATTTTCTGTAATTTGTACGACTGGAAGTCACATACCTCGGAAGGTCAATCCGTAATGAAATTCTTCAGAGCCTTTGTTTTCATGTGTCAATCTTTGACACACCTTCGTCTGAAAAAAAATGTAACCTCCGGCTACCGAATTTAATAAAAGAATTTAATCGAAGACAGATAAGAGTACTGTAAAAGTCATTTGTGAAAATGGTCGGACAGATAAATCTGACATTCCTCGGAGTTTTTTTATTTTGTGTCATTGTTGTGAAAGGATGATTTGAAACAACAACAGCTTCTTATTTATATGTAAATAATCGATCGGACTCGTGATAAGTCGTCGGGTCGGCGAGTTTGAGCGAAATATTTGAATAATAAATTGATTTTTACGCGATGAAGTAATCAGAATGTTTGAATAAACAGCTCAATCACGACGAAAGTGTTGCCTGGTCGAGGGAAGAGTGATTGAAAAAATTCAACCTCCGCACGGTGCACATTTTTTGCCTTTAATTATATTTTTTTCTGTTCGAAACGAACATTTCTGAAAGCTTGCCTTCTACTTTTTTACAATGATTAATCAACTAAGCAACTAATTTTAGTAATTACGTTGATTACCTCTGAATAGGTTGTAAATTTAACAATAGATCAATTGTAAAAACGCATGTTGAAGATGATGTCAGAAGTTTCCAGTCGTAATAAAGTTGTCCACGTTAAAATTAATTACAAATGCCTTTACTAAATTTAAAACTATTAGGGTGACATTCAATTTTGTATGTTGCAAGGTAAAAATGCAGGCAGAAATCATGGTCAATACGCCAACCAAAACGTGACAGTACAAAAAGAGTTTCCTCTCAATCATTGTCATTTCTATCTGCTTTTGTAATTTGTTTTGTATTAAATATTTTTCTATTCCCCTATTTTCTACAATTTTCATTCTTGCTGAACGGTCGTGTGACCTCAGTGATATCTCAAGCCCCGTGGTTTTCACCTGTCAGCTGTGTAAGTTAAATAAATATTTAAAAATCTTTATATTAACTCTGAACCACATTTTAATTTTAATTGCTTCCTCTTTGTGGGGGCAAAGAAATGTCAGCAAATAAAAGAAATTCTGATCATCTATCAAGTGAATTGTAAATAAAATATCTATTGCAACCTGCATTGTTACTGGAAAAAAACAAATATTATCTCCCAGAACATCCTGAACCTTCAGGCAAAAACTCATCAACAGAGAACAACGATCCCTCCAATCTTCTTACATGGACCAGTTAATCATAAGGAAGTAATTTCTGATATCTTAAGTATCGTTAAAATAGTCAGTGTAATTTTAATGCTATTGGTCGATATAAAATTTAAAAAAAAAATTACAATTCGTGGTGATAATAATTTTTTATAATTTTAATTAGATTAGCACTCATCTTTGTTGCTATTAAGAAATCCCACTACTACTACTAGTTACTAGCAAATATTCAGGGTAATTTTAATGCTATTGGTCGATTTAAAATTAAAAAAAAAATTACATTCGTGGTGATAATTATTTTTTATAATTTTAATTAGATTAGCACTCATCTTTATTGCTATTAAGAAATCCCACTACTACTACTAGTTACTAGCAAATATTCAGTGTAATTTTAATGCTATTGGTCGATTTAGAATTAAAAAAAAAAATTACATTTGTGGTGATAATTATTTTTTATAATTTTAATTAGATTAGCACTCATCTTTGTTGCTATTAAGAAATCCCACTACTACTACTACTAGTTACTAGCAAATATTCAGTGTAATTTTAATGCTATTGGTCGATTTAAAGTTAAAAAAAATTACATTCGTGGTGATAATTATTTTTTATAATTTTAATTAGATTAGCACTCATCTTTGTTGCTATTAAGAAATCCCACTACTACTACTAGTTACTAGCAAATATTCAGGGTAATTTTAATGCTATTGGTCGATTTAAAATTAAAAAAAAAATTACATTCGTGGTGATAATTATTTTTTATAATTTTAATTAGATTAGCACTCATCTTTATTGCTATTAAGAAATCCCACTACTACTACTAGTTACTAGCAAATATTCAGTGTAATTTTAATGCTATTGGTCGATTTAAAATTAAAAAAAAAAATTACATTTGTGGTGATAATTATTTTTTATAATTTTAATTAGATTAGCACTCATCTTTGTTGCTATTAAGAAATCCCACTACTACTACTACTAGTTACTAGCAAATATTCAGTGTAATTTTAATGCTATTGGTCGATTTAAAGTTAAAAAAAATTACATTCGTGGTGATAATTATTTTTTATAATTTTAATTAGATTAGCACTCATCTTTGTTGCTATTAAGAAATCCCACTACTACTACTAGTTACTAGCAAATATTCAGGGTAATTTTAATGCTATTGGTCGATTTAAAATTAAAAAAAAAATTACATTCGTGGTGATAATTATTTTTTATAATTTTAATTAGATTAGCACTCATCTTTATTGCTATTAAGAAATCCCACTACTACTACTAGTTACTAGCAAATATTCAGTGTAATTTTAATGCTATTGGTCGATTTAAAATTAAAAAAAAAAATTACATTTGTGGTGATAATTATTTTTTATAATTTTAATTAGATTAGCACTCATCTTTGTTGCTATTAAGAAATCCCACTACTACTACTACTAGTTACTAGCAAATATTCAGTGTAATTTTAATGCTATTGGTCGATTTAAAGTTAAAAAAAATTACATTCGTGGTGATAATTATTTTTTATAATTTTAATTAGATTAGCACTCATCTTTGTTGCTATTAAGAAATCCCACTACTACTACTACTAGTTACTAGCAAATATTCAGTGTAATTTTAATGCTATTGGTCGATTTAAAATTTTAAAAAAAAATTACATTCGTGGTGATAATTATTTTTTATAATTTTAATTAGATTAGCACTCATCTTTGTTGCTATTAAGAAATCCCACTACTACTACTAGTTACTAGCAAATATTCAGGGTAATTTTAATGCTATTGGTCGATTTAAAATTAAAAAAAAAATTACATTCGTGGTGATAATTATTTTTTATAATTTTAATTAGATTAGCACTCATCTTTATTGCTATTAAGAAATCCCACTACTACTACTAGTTACTAGCAAATATTCAGTGTAATTTTAATGCTATTGGTCGATTTAAAATTAAAAAAAAAAATTACATTTGTGGTGATAATTATTTTTTATAATTTTAATTAGATTAGCACTCATCTTTGTTGCTATTAAGAAATCCCACTACTACTACTACTAGTTACTAGCAAATATTCAGTGTAATTTTAATGCTATTGGTCGATTTAAAGTTAAAAAAAATTACATTCGTGGTGATAATTATTTTTTATAATTTTAATTAGATTAGCACTCATCTTTGTTGCTATTAAGAAATCCCACTACTACTACTAGTTACTAGCAAATATTCAGGGTAATTTTAATGCTATTGGTCGATTTAAAATTAAAAAAAAAATTACATTCGTGGTGATAATTATTTTTTATAATTTTAATTAGATTAGCACTCATCTTTATTGCTATTAAGAAATCCCACTACTACTACTAGTTACTAGCAAATATTCAGTGTAATTTTAATGCTATTGGTCGATTTAAAATTAAAAAAAAAAATTACATTTGTGGTGATAATTATTTTTTATAATTTTAATTAGATTAGTACTCATCTTTGTTGCTATTAAGAAATCCCACTACTACTACTACTAGTTACTAGCAAATATTCAGTGTAATTTTAATGCTATTGGTCGATTTAAAGTTAAAAAAAATTACATTCGTGGTGATAATTATTTTTTATAATTTTAATTAGATTAGCACTCATCTTTGTTGCTATTAAGAAATCCCACTACTACTACTACTAGTTACTAGCAAATATTCAGTGTAATTTTAATGCTATTGGTCGATTTAAAATTTTAAAAAAAAATTACATTCGTGGTGATAATTATTTTTTATAATTTTAATTAGATTAGCACTCATCTTTGTTGCTATTAAGAAATCCCACTACTACTACTAGTTACTAGCAAATATTCAGGGTAATTTTAATGCTATTGGTCGATTTAAAATTAAAAAAAAAATTACATTCGTGGTGATAATTATTTTTTATAATTTTAATTAGATTAGCACTCATCTTTATTGCTATTAAGAAATCCCACTACTACTACTAGTTACTAGCAAATATTCAGTGTAATTTTAATGCTATTGGTCGATTTAAAATTAAAAAAAAAAATTACATTTGTGGTGATAATTATTTTTTATAATTTTAATTAGATTAGCACTCATCTTTGTTGCTATTAAGAAATCCCACTACTACTACTACTAGTTACTAGCAAATATTCAGTGTAATTTTAATGCTATTGGTCGATTTAAAGTTAAAAAAAATTACATTCGTGGTGATAATTATTTTTTATAATTTTAATTAGATTAGCACTCATCTTTGTTGCTATTAAGAAATCCCACTACTACTACTAGTTACTAGCAAATATTCAGGGTAATTTTAATGCTATTGGTCGATTTAAAATTAAAAAAAAAATTACATTCGTGGTGATAATTATTTTTTATAATTTTAATTAGATTAGCACTCATCTTTATTGCTATTAAGAAATCCCACTACTACTACTAGTTACTAGCAAATATTCAGTGTAATTTTAATGCTATTGGTCGATTTAAAATTAAAAAAAAAAATTACATTTGTGGTGATAATTATTTTTTATAATTTTAATTAGATTAGCACTCATCTTTGTTGCTATTAAGAAATCCCACTACTACTACTACTAGTTACTAGCAAATATTCAGTGTAATTTTAATGCTATTGGTCGATTTAAAGTTAAAAAAAATTACATTCGTGGTGATAATTATTTTTTATAATTTTAATTAGATTAGCACTCATCTTTGTTGCTATTAAGAAATCCCACTACTACTACTACTAGTTACTAGCAAATATTCAGTGTAATTTTAATGCTATTGGTCGATTTAAAATTTAAAAAAAAAATTACATTCGTGGTGATAATTATTTTTTATAATTTTAATTAGATTAGCACTCATCTTTGTTGCTATTAAAAAATCTCACTACTACTACTACTAGCTACTAGCAAATATTCAGTGTAATTTTGATGATATTGGTTGATTTGAATGTTTTTCTCATTACGATTTGCTGACAGGACATTAAAAAATAATCAATGCAATTTGTTGGTAAATTTGAAATATTGCCAACCTTCTTCGTCAAAGAATGTATTGTTTTTTAAATTTTAAATTGACACATGAACAAATGGGGTTACTAAATGAAGTTGGCAATATTTCAGATTGTCGGCATTGTCAACACAATCATATTCGGAAACTTAAACGGTATCAGAAGAACAGGCCCTTAAACATAAAAAATGTGTTTTTGTTATGGCGATAAAATTCCTCTTTTTGCGGTGGTTTTGTAAGTATGTTATTGTTTATATTTTTCGTCGCTGCTACGTTAGCGTTGCCATTTTGGAGAGTTCTAATTTTATTTATGTTAAATGGAATTTACTTTAAGGCAAAATTTTTTTTACACGTTATAAAAGGGTATTAAAGTATCATTACCTTAAAAAGAAATATTAACAAAATATTTTGTTAACACAATAATAAATAATCAAAACGGATTACATAAGTAATCCACGCGCCTACTGAAGGATTAATCTATTGTATAGCAATTAATATGCTGATCTGGTATAGTGTCTAATAAAAATTTTAAAAAATTCAGAATGAATAAAAAATAAATAGTCTATTTCAAGTATTTAATAAATCGCTCGAATTTAAAATGCATCAGACGCCGTGGCCTGGTTATAAGCGCATTCCGCAGACTTCCTTTTCCCAGACAAGAAAATGCTCTGCGAATAGTTCGAATTGATGTCAGTTTGAAATAATTTCTCGGCGCTTTTGTGCGTCTACAAATTAATAATTAGAAAAGGAAACACCAATTAATCATAAAGTATCTTCAACGAGGCTGCTGACGATTTCTCAACGGCCGAAAAAAATTTCCTAAGCCGGTTGAGGCCACGAATTAAAGAATTCATGAATAAATAAAAGTGAAGACATCACAAGAAATTAATAACACACCGGTAAGTTGAAACAAACCGACTGGTACACATTTAACGTTAAAACGCAGAAGACAAAAAAAATAACAGTCATCTACTCAAATAATAATTACCAAGATAGTATTGTTGGAACTGACGGATCGGTTAGTAATGAACTTGGCTATTACAGCACAACGACGGCCGATATTAAAAATTTACTAATTAAGCACGTATTTGCTTTCTAATGAACATCTTCGAGTACGTGTTTATTGTAAACGGCGCAACGGTGAAATTGCTAGGGGTTATTGTCTTCGTCATTGTGATAACAAAAAGTGGACCTCTTTATAAATTCCGTATATTCCAATAGGATTTTTTTATTCCAATTAATTTTCGCCTTTTTGTGGGCCGTTGTGTAAGCCAAAATTAAAAACTTCCACTCCACAATGGTTTCCTTGCGAGCTACTTGCGTCGACCGACTGACACTACTGGGTGGTAAGGAACTTTTGATTAATAATAGAATTATTGTTCAGACCACCTGCCGACTTTTGAATTGAGAATTGTTTTACCGAAATCGTGGGTTTCCTTTATGATCTAATTCACCGATAGCCGTTGCCGCTTGCGAACGCGAACAATCGCCTGATTGCCAATCAAGAAGTATCTCGAGCGAATTTTGTGCCTACATCACCGCAAAACGCTCCGTTTTACCAACAGTTTGTGTGTGAATACAACGTTGTTACGGTTAAATTTAATTAAACAAGTCATATAATGGACAGGTTCTGGTTGATTAATGGCTTTCTAGTTACTTTTTCGGCACTCGGCCGTATTTAAATTTCACTGGATTTTAAATTTAGTTGTCAAAACGATTAAAGAGACACGGCGACATTAGAAACAATTTTTTTTCAAGCATTTCCTCGCGTTCGCTTCGGCTCAACTCGACACATGTTTTCTCAACGAACCGTGACCTTTTTTGTACGATTCTGCAGAGAATTTTAAAACAAATTTAACACCAAATTGAATTACTATATTAGTGAAAATTTACATATTGGGGAATCGGCATTTGAACGTTATTTTACCATAAAAACTCAATTCTGGTTAAATTAAGTTGCAAACGATTAAATTTGAAATTAACTCGATTTATTTGTATTGGTTGACGTTCAGCAAATGCTGAAACTTCGTTCGAATTCAATTTCAGCAAGTCGCAGATTCAATAGCTAAATACAAAAAAAGTGTAGAGATACACTCAGAAAAATAAGTTTTGCTAAATATAAGAAATTTTTGTGTAAATGTGGTTCATTACAATACAGATCAACCGTTTTTACAAATTGTAAATCAGTTGTTCTTTGAACTACATAGCCATAAATATGAGTGTCAAAATGTAAATTATTTTTGTTTTAATTTAATTTAATTTAATTATTTTTTTCCACCCAATTAACTTTCAATTTATGGTTATGGCAAAATTATTATGACACTATTAACATTAATAATTTTACTATATTTGTGTAGGCCGAATTGCCTGATGGTATCTCTTTTTAATGGATTCTACCAATGATATGCTCTTTTTTGTTACATTTATTTATTGCTAAAAATGACACTATTTAACAATAAACTTATAGTATGCAATATGATCATTTTACGATGTTGAAAGGTTGAGTTATTTAAATAAACTGAAAAACTACTAATGTTCTGTAAAAAGGGACCCGATCAGGTACTCTCCCCTGACCCGGATAAGTCGATCCAGATGTGCGCGTCCAATATTATTAAATTTTATGTAGAAATGATCACTATTCGGTTGAAGGGTGAAGGTGTACCACTTTCAGCCACTTTACCTCTTAAAAAAAAAAAAAACATTGTTTCGGCCTATTTAAAGTAATAATTATTTTATTTTTCATTGACGCCGATGTTAGTTTCAACTTTCGTCAAAATTAACATGATGAAAAAAAATTTAATTAACACATTGCAATATTGGCAAAACATGGGTTAGTAGATTACCACAGATTTTTTTTTAATTCAACAGTTTTGTGAAAGAACGTTTCAGATAAACCGTTGTGGCTTTTAGTAATTCCTTGGAATAACAGATTAACGTTATTTACACTGATCTTATCATTTTACGATTTAACTGGTGAAATAAGTTGCGTCATAGTTTGCTTCACCTCAAATTGTTTTTTTTTTCAAACTAACCGAAGGGACATGCAAAAGTGGCGCGGTCATTGTTACAAGCATGTTTTTTAGGTTGCCTGCAACCGTTTATTTTGCTAAACCCCTTTTCAAAAATTACTTTCGTTAAAATAGTTAAGAAGTAAATTAACTGAAAATTTATATTTTCTATTTAAAAAATCCGGCCGGTTTTGAAGTTTTTCCTTGAATTTAAATTGCACTGAGACAAACAATTTCGCCTATTAAAAATCTTGTTATCGTCGATCCGTTGATTTGTTTTTTAAATTCTTTCGTGCCGCAGCAGAGTCACTTACCTACCGCACGAACTGCCTTTCTACACGACGAAGAGGAACACTCCACATAGCTATTCTTTACACGTCGTTTATAATAACCTTGTTTAACAATTAATCTGACAGATGCCATCGCCAGTCTCCGCGTTTTATATTTTAACGTTGCAGTAATCAGAATCGCTACCGTTTCAGCAAAACAGCGCGAGATTAAACTTCACATAAATCACCGTTTTCAGTTTTCAGAAAAATACCTCGAACGCGGTTTTAAATCATTGAAGCGACTACCGCATTATCTAATAGAAAATCCACAATGAAAGTGCCACAAAGTTAATGTGGTGCGGTCAAAGGTGATATTGACTGCACCTGGCGTTAGGTACAAACAATGGACGAAGATTACTTTTCACGGAATTTTAATATCTTAATTATTTTCTAATTGCATATTTCTTAATGTTGATAAAAATAATTACATTGCTGTCAGTGGTTGAATAAACTTTTACTCATTAATGCGTAGGCAAGAGAAATACAAACAACTAAATAAAGGCGCACACTGATGCCGACATTGTCCATCAGAATTACTCAAGTACCGCACATCTTCCGTTTCGACTTTCTAAATAAGGTTCACAATTCGAAATTATTTTCGAATTTTTCGGTAACCTCCGATTAAACACAGAGGAATTTAAAAACATGAATGAACGTTAGAAGGTCGTTATTTAAATGCAGCAATCTACTTTGCAAGTACCGTAATCATTGTAATTGTAAAATGTTCGAGGCTGATAATTAAGGTTCCATTAATGATTTTTTAATACCGCCGTTAGTGGATTATGTTTGCATAAATACTAATTTCGCCGCAGCGACAGCGTAATCGTTGGTCCATTACAAAATAATAGTTTTGTTTGTAAGAATAAAACAGCATTTTCTAAAAAATGGACGCACCCCTAGTAGCATGCAATATTTATTAAATATTTATAAAATATTTAAAAAATATTCGAATCTTTTCGAATATTTCTAATGTTTTTAAAATATTTTTAAAATATATTTAAAAAATATTTATTTATGCATATTTAAAAAATATTAGATTTACATAATAAAAAAAAAATTTTTTTTGTACATTCAAAAAATATTAGATTTATATCAAGAAAAAAATATTTATTTGTCCATATTAAAAAAATATTAGATGTAAGTACGTAACAAAAAAAATATTTATTTTTCTACATTCAAGAAATATTAGATTTATATCAAGAAAAAAATATTTATTTTTGCATATTCAAAAATATTAGATTTACATAACGAAAAAAATATTTATTTTTGTGTATTTAAGAAATATTAGATTTAGATCAAGAAGAAATATTTAGTTTTCCATATTTAAAAAATATTAGATTGTTTGTTGTGTTTATTTAATGATCAGTTTGACACTAAATTGGTAGGAATATTTACAATTTACTGTTAATATATTTTTACAATTACATGTTATTTTTTAGGTTGATTTCTTATGTTCTAGGCGGGGAGGATGCCTACAGAACAATTTTAAAAAAGTTACTAACTAATGAGATTGCTCAGTTATTTTCTGGTCAAGGAAGGAAAAATAAGAAATCTTTCCTTAGCCTTAAAAACATACCTACATAATAAATTAATTTGAAAAATATTAATTAAATGATATTTTAGCAGCAACAAGAAAACGCCACTAGCAGATAAACATGGACGGAATTAAAAAGTCAGAAGCAGTGCTGTCAGGTCAAACCGGTCAATAGAAAATGAATAAATATATTATTATTGAATGTATTATTATTACATAACAATATATTATTTTGAATATTATTTTTTATATTTTTAAAAAACAATTTCAAAAAATATTTCCTCAAAAGATTTAGAAAATATTTCTTCAAAACATTTAAAAAATATTTCTTCAAAACATTAAAAAAATATTTCTTAAAAATATTAAAAAAATATTATTATGACCGATTTGTTTATATTTTAGAAACATTTCTAACAAACATTTAAAAAATATTTCTTAAAATTGTTTAAAAAATATTATTGTGACAGATTTGTTTATATTTTAAAAACATTTCTAAAAAGCATTTAAGAAATATTTCTTAAAAATATTTTTTTAATCTTTTTAGGAAATATTTTTTAAATGTTTTTTAAAAATATTTTTAAAATATAAACAAAACTGTCATAATAATATTTTTTACATATTCAAAAAAAATATTTTGAAAGTATTTCTTTGCTACTAGGGACCGAACTGATTTCCATAAATGCGCCGAAGCTTAATTTGTGTTGGTCGGTCTTTGTGAGATTCATGTTCTTATGGGACAGGGACGTAGAATGCTGTACAACTCGTCGCGTTCGCTCTTCTTATTCTTGTTTTGTCCGGTTCTTTTGTTTGTAAAGATTTATGTGTACTTGTGTGCAAATTAATTATGTTAGATGCTGACAATGTTAGCTTGAATTAATATACTTTTAATGCCTTTGGGTGTTCCCCGACTGATGTTGTATTATAATTTATGGTCGCTGCGTTCAAAACGCCGTTCACTACCGACAGTTTCGGTCGAGATCGCAGGAACTGCAGGTTTTTCTTTGCGAAATTCATTTATTTATTTTCTAAGAATATCAAAGCGAGATCCAGTCAATCTGCTTCTGATCTGCGGGTATTGACAGGTATCGATGACGTCACTAGATGACCTTCACGAACTGGTCAGTCGCGATACAAAAAGCACCGCGAATTCGCTATTTATATTGCTAAATACTTGTTACCCGAGTGTATTACTTGTGCGACATGCCTCTACTTCCACACGCTTCTATTTTAAGGTCAATAAACGTGCGACAAACTGAAGCAAATCACACACATTCGATGCTTCCAGTCTCAGTTTTTATTTGAAAATTGAGGTACCTTTAATTAATGCATATTCAAATTATTTTAGGAAATTGGAGCAAATTTAAAGCTAAAAATTTATTTAAATCAGGTTTCCCTTGTTATGTAAAATTGTTTACTTACAAATTCGTTTCCTTTTTTCCATAACAATATTTTAAAATTATTTTTTCACTCTTTTACAAATCACAACGTTTTAAAAAACACACTTTTAAAAACAACGTCAAATACACAATTACATTTTAAAAAACACATTTTTTAAAACAACATCAAATACACAATTACATTTTAAAATACACATTTTTAAAAAGTCAACGCAATGATTACACTGAAACATTTATTTTTTTCAGTTTCGTGCATCCATCGTCAGTAATCATTGCATACTAAAAATATTAAGTTAGATAGGCGCAAAGAAAAATAATCTTATGCTGGGATATAGTTTTTTTTTCCTATCTCATCCATATTTGCCATATTTGAAGAATCTCCAACAATTTTCGGAAGTATTTATTTCAAGTGTTAAGGACTTTTCAGCAAGGCCTAACGAATAATTTCAAAACATAAATATGAACATAAACATTCTAAAAACAAAAGGAATGGTGGTAGCAACAAGGAACACAACATTGAAATTAATGATGTAAAGTTAGAAAAAGTGAAATCAAACAAATACTGAGAGGAAATGTGAATGAAGAGGTGAAAGACAGAAGAGCAAAAATAGGAAGGTTATTTAATGTAAAGAATGCTGGAAAACAAGAAATGTCTGAAGAAACAGAAAAAACAACTAACAGGTGTAGAAATGAGATCTTGAAAAAAATAAAAATGGACAAAATAAGATAATCCCAATAGATATAACAATGTAGCAAAACCAATTGAGATGGCTTGGACATGTACAAAAGATGAAGATGAACGTTTAGCTAAGAAAGTGTTTGAAGCTAGAGATTTGGGACAAAAAAGACGAGGGAAGTTAAATCAAATATGAAAAGTGATCGAATGAAAAGATGTAAATTGGATAGAACTATATTTAATAATAAGGTGGAGAGAAGTGTGGAGAAGGATGCTTCCAAAACTCAACTCATCCAATAACCTTACACAGAATGGTAGAAAGGTTTCGGATGAAGTAAGTAAGTTTATGATGATCAACCTTTATGACAAGCTTATAAAATTACAATTTTGGATTAAAACCTGTTGTTTCTTTATTAAAAAGCTTTTTATCATAATAGTTTAGAGCTTTATATGAAGAAAATAAGAAATTGATGAAAATTTGATATATCAGGTCTTCAATAAAGATTGAATTCCATGTGAACGCAAAATATAGGCAACCAAACATTGAAGACACACATTCAGCTTCTTCCAAAACGATTTGTGATATGTTCCAATAGAAAGACTCTGGATTTGTTCCTGAATATTTCATTCCCATTTGGCAGAAGAGCTTGTAAAACACTCTTGTGCTTTTCGAACAATTGTTGTTAATTAAGCAAAAATTTATTATTAATAATATTAATCCTTACTTTTGAATCCTTTTTAAAAAATTCGCTTTAATTTCCGAAGAAACTGATTTATAATAAACAACTAAAACCCTACTACTTTAAGCAAAAAAGTCTAAATTGCTGTAGTTATTAAAGCGTCGAAAAATAATTTAAAATCACAAAAAAAAAACATTATGCTTTAATTATTGGGCGCCACTGTGTGTTCATAGAAATTGTAATAAATAAGTAAACCAATCGTCTATTAGACTGGACGTTTAAATAATGCACTATTGGCAAACGCCGGCAGTCAAGACTGCAAATGAAAAAAAATTCCAAAATCTCGTTTTACCAGTTATCTCAATTTACCCCGTTTTCCTCCACATTAATCTAATTAAATGTGTTTCGCTATTATGCAACACTTAATTAAAGGCAGCCCGATACAGCTCGAGTTGTGCACGAGATTTAATCTAAAATGTATAAATTGGCACGCGAAGACAATTAGGCAAATATTTCTACTTTAGAGAATTTTACATCTCACCTATCTGAACGTTACCAATCCAGTTTAATTAACTGTTACATAAAATCGGCGGATGGGAACATTTATCTAGCTGTCCGTTTCGTCCCCGGATTTACACTCTCACTAACAATGTATGTAACAGTTTAAACAATAGTATCGGGAGCTATCATCACGTGGACTGGAAGGTAGTAGGTATATGAATCCGCATTAGTATTCGCGGAGCAATTTTACACGTTCAGCAAATTTGAAATATGTTAACTCGCCACCATTTAAAATTTAGATTATATAACTTTTACTTCATGCGAGGTGAACTTTTATCATTTGCTTATTTATACGCCGCGAGCGATCATTACATTGATACCTTCTATTTTCTAAACCGTGTACCATTAATTTTGCAACGAGCTCGTCGCAGGTTCCATCCAAATGAGAATGTCAAATACACTGAAAAAAATGCTACCTCAGAATTTTTTAAAAACCCACTTCTTACATGAAGAACTGCACGATTCTGCCTGCTATTAGCAGGAACAATATTAAATCAAGCAAACCACCGTTTTGAATTAAGCACGGGGATTTTCAATTTGTGGTGACTTCACTGAAGGTTCTGTTTGAGATGAACGTTAGGTACAAGGGTTCTATAATACAATTGTTTAGAAGCCTTGCGCTGGGTCCAACTTGGCGGATACAATTATAAAAAATGTTGTAAATTGCTTTATGACCGGCTGCAAAGGACTGTTTACTGACAATAGATAAATTATTTTAGAATTTCTTATAAATTTAGTTGAAAAACGTTATACCAAACTCAGCTTGTAGTAAGAAAATTCACATTTCGGTGTGCATTTTCTGTATTTTTATTGTAAACTGAATTTTTAATAACTTACATAATTAGTGAATGTTTAATTGTGAAGAAATGGGAAATATTGCAAGTGGTTTAATGTGTCGAGATGAAGATGTTAATTCAATGCAATATTAATAAAAGTCGATCAACAAAATGATCAGCTTCAAACACCATTTCTAAAAATGGTACTGAAATTATGGAGATTTTCTGATTCTGTGTGTGATAAATTCGCATGTAAGTAAATTTGTTCTAATTATAATTTTTCCGACAACTTTTAACTTACCGAATGAATTTTGTAAAAGTTCTACAAGTTTTTTCAATGTAACAGCTATTAAAAAAATTGTTTTTTAGTTTATTTCCGTCGGAACGAAAAGTAAGAAGAGATAAAAAGAAAGGAACTTGCAAAGCAGTTGCTTCTACAACAGAATTAATAGTAACGACGAAGGTAAAGAAATAATTTTGATTTTCTTTCATACATTTAGTGTTATTTATCTATCTTATAACAAATTTCACTTTTTAGCGGATGTAGAGCTCTTTGTAAGAATTTAACAATACACAAACGTGACTGAAGTACGCAGATTTGCGGAAAGGAAATCTGCATAAAGTGGAATGGTCATTATTGAAGCATTCAAACTGGTCTATATTGGTAAATTTTTATAATAATATATCCATGGTACAATGTAAGCATTTTGTTTGTTTGTTTTTAGATTGATGTAGATTTTGGCCAATTATTTCTTGAGAGAAATACAATTTATTTGTGTGGCGGCCAAAATTCATTGAGAAGGCTAATGACTTTGACGAACTTCCATTTCATATACGTACATCTGTTACCAAATGATAATGTGGTTCTTAAACTGAAAATATATTTTTAAACAGGATGTGATGTGATGTTAAATTTTCACCCACTAATAAAAATATGTATGAGAAAAAATTTATGTTCTAAAATTCCTTCAATTCAAGCATTCCACTCTACAATTCATAAAAATTAGAAAAACATTATTGTATTTACAAGCGCTTATTTAATATAATAAGAAGACCATCTTCAATTCTTAAATAAGAAAGCACATTAATTTAGAACATTCTTAAGTAATTAAATAAAAGTTCATGAAATCAACATGACCTATTCTTAAATAATAATAGTAAATTTAAACTTTTAATTCAAATTTAACGATATTTTTCCCGATATGGAATTAATTATTTTAGGTATGACTTACGTGTCGATTTTTCCTTATTCCATATCTTCTTTTTTCTTTTATTTTGGAATGTTTTATTCCTCGTCACATTTTTTTTTTACAAACTAAATCACATTTACATTTAATACAAACATTTTAAAACTTTTGAACACACTTCAAAACATTTTAAAAAGTTACTGTCATTATGTGCACTTCTTTTTTATTTTATTTTATTTTATTTCCTATTTTTGTAAATTTTAATTTTAAAAATATTACGCAAGTTTTCGTTTTCATCGTCAGTAAGAAAATAACTATAATTTGGCTCAATTCTAGGTATGCTGGAATTTATTTATCTTATTAGTTATTTATGTTATTTTTATTTTATTTTATTTTATTTAACAGTTTAAACATTACATCTTTCGTAACACTTGTTTGTTCGTTTACTATCGGTTGTTTCTGCTTATGTTTGTAAATATATGTTTTCTGCAATATTCATTCTTACTCCTTTTTTATGATTTTTTCCACCTTTAAAGTGTCTGTAATAGGCCCATATTGGTGCTTTTCTTGTTGTAGGTGTTTCGTGTAATTAGACGTTGTATTGTTTTTATTAATATGTTCTTTATATCTCGTGTGGAAACTTCTTCCTGTTTGGCCAATATATTTTTTATCGCATGTATTACATTTTAATGAATATATCCCGTTACTTTTGTATATGTCTTCTGTTTCAGTTGTGGTTTTTAGAATTTTTTGCAGTGCTATATTTTTAAATTTTGATTTTTGAATATTTTTGTTATTTTATTTGTTTCATGTCCGTAATAATTGAATTTTACCCAACTTCCTTCTTTATACTTATTGTCATTTTGTAAACTTTGGTCCATGTTTTTGTTTATGTTCTTAAATGTAATAGTTCTTAAAATTAGAACGAAATTTGTCACGAAGAAACAACGTCCTTGAAATTGAGAATGTCCCTTTCTTAAATTTGACAAGTAGAATAAAAAATTAAAATTCAAGAATGGCCAATTCTTGGGCCAAAATGAAGAACGCGCAATTTTAAATTTAAGCACGAATTTTCTTACCTGTAAGAATTTTTTTTTCTTAGTACTATCGCTCGTTGGTGGAGTTGCATCGAAGTGTGGAATGTTACGATTTGTTCGGACGTAGATCATACAGCTATCAATTCTTATATCAATACTGCTACTATGCACATAGCTGCCGGTTACAGCATCTAGGTAAACCTTTACTTTTCCCACGGTCATCGAGAGTCCGGACCAAACAATACGGGCTCACAACTCACTATTGATCATAGCTGTCCATTAGCCTGCGCTTCTCAACATGTTCCCGGGCGCCTCGTCTAATCCCCTCGCAGATATTAATGCCCTCGTCAAGTGATAACTCACCATTGTTTTGCATAATGACTCGTTTGTATTGAATCGTACTTCAGATCAGAACGTCACTTACCCAACGTGTTAGCATGCATCACCGCGCGGTTAATTTGGTTTATCGCTCGCCCTGTATACTCGCAACCGGGTGGCTCAACTAATTAAGCCGGTGGATGATTTTTAGAGCCGCTGATTACAGGATTCCGCAATGGTAGAAATGTGAGGCTGTAAAAACCGGCACGCGGCGCGCATCTTGATGGCTCCCGTCAGTTCGCACAGACTGACGCACGTTCTGACAAGCACTATTGTAAATCATTTCACTTATTATATTTTATAAATATTGCTATAAGTTTTCTTGTCGAACATAAAGAATCACGGGTTTATTAAACCGCTGACGGATGGTTTTTACAAGAAAACAAAGTAAATACCTTCATTACAACATCACTGACAAGTTTCCGATGAATACAATTTAACTAAACCATTATTATTGCAGGAAATATATTTTCTATTACAGTTAGAAACGCTGGATGGGAGAATGCAGATTTTTTCTGCTGTAATTATTACGAAATTAAGGTTGGTGCCTAGTTTTTCACTTATGACCGTTCGGCATTGGCACAATGAGTGCCGTTGTGTTCGGCACAATGGTGGATGGAAGCCTACCGCAAATTCTTTATGTCACTAATTACTCCAAAATATGTGTTACCTGTTAGAAATTGATTGATGCGTTAATTTAAATATTGTGCTTATTGTTAAGAAATTTTCGTGCGATAATTAGTGCCTGCAAATTTAAATCAATGACACACAAAAGCTAAAACAGTTAACGCAGTGAAAGTCGATTCGATGTTGCGAAATTAGCGATTATGTTAAAGCCCAATATAAATAAATTCTAGTGTTGGTTTTTTAGGAAAAAAAAATGTCGATAAGTCATAAATAATAATCTGTATAGTTGGAATTTGTTTGGGTTTCGAAGAAATGCCTTTGTCCGATAGTTGAACTCTTACTTCGAAAGTGGAAACATTGTAAAATTGATTGAATAAAAGTGAAACAATTTTAGAAATGGGTAACGCTTGCAGGAGAGGTATTTATTAAGTTATATTACTTTTCATAAACTTTTAAGGTAGGAGGGTAGAGAACGCCGCTTTTAGACACAAAAAAATTAATAATTAACTAAGAATAGCTGTAAACCATATTGCCCCATTCTGTTTTTATAGTTTTTAGTTAGCTCTTAAGCTGAAATGCTTTAAAAACGCTACTTAATTGCATTTCTGGATCTTTATTTATAGTCCAGTAATTTTAGACACAAAAACACCCAATCTTCTAAAAAATTCCAAGTGCCTTCGAGATTTTCTTTGTATCGCTATAAGCAACACTGTATAAAAAGTCCATTGAAAAATTGCGTCCGCCAAAGAAATTATTGAAAGTCGAAGGTCGCGAAAATCAGTTCTTCTCAAATATCTCGAGAAGTATTGGTTTTATTTAAATTTTAGTTACTACAAAATTTGTTTATCATTAATATCTGCACAAAAAAGGTTCTATACAAAATTTACGTGGGACCAATAATTTTCGAGATATGAGCTTAAGGAAAGTTTGGTGTATTATACAGATAATTTGAAGCAGTTGTAATATAGTTGTAGTGTAGTCTCATATCCCGAAAACCATTGGTTCCACATAAATTTTGTATAGAACCTTTTTTGTGCAGATTTTGTTAATAAACAAATTTTATAATAAACAAAATTTACGTAAAACCAATACTTCACGAGATATATGAGAAAAACTGATTGTCGCAACCTTCAACCTTCAACAATTTCTTTGATACAAAGAAAATCCCGAAGGAAAATCTTCATTTGGAATTTTTTAGAAGATGAAATGACTGGACTATTATAGCAAGAAATTTACAAGTAAAGTGACTGAAAATGATGTCTCTACCCTTGTTATTTTATAATTTGGTATGGAACTATGTAGGCATTACATTTATGTTTCTTCTTAGAAAAAAATAGGCAAGTAAAGTACTTCTTAGAAAACATGGATGTGGAGAGAGTTCAGGAGGAAATTGTACAATCGAAGTTACTATTATGTCAATTGTGTTATGGCTTTCTTATTCCACCGATCGCATACGCTGACCAAATTGGTAATATGTGTGGATTTTGTGCCGACAAATGTGAAGAAAAAACGTTAAACGTTCCATTGAATACAATGATGAAGAATTGCTTCGCACCTTGTGCTTTTGTCCGCAACGGTTGTACCGAGAAGATCAAGTGTTTTAGTTTGTACGCTCATCAAAAGCTTTGTAAGTACAGAAACTATGGATGCCCTTTGGATTGTGATCAGGTGGTACTATCTGCTACATTACGGGCTCACATTGAACTTCAGCACCGCGACATTGTAGTCAATGCAGTTTATGGCAGAGCATCGGTAGATATACATTATTCTAATTACCAACAAATTTATGATAAGGCAATAATTGTAAATGATTCAATATTTTTCGCCAAATTTATATTCGATGATAATAAAAAGAATCTGAAGTGTGGAGTTGTATATGCAGGTAAAGAAGGCAATCCTGCAAAGTTCACTTATCAAATAACACAAATCGGTTCGTTGATTCTGCCGTTTGAATTAAAAACCGACGTGCTGCATAATTTACAAAGTTGGAATGTTGCGTTTGCGGATCTCTTTTTATCTATTTCTTACGATTTTATCAAACAATTTTTTGCTCCGACTCTTGTGGTAGAAATTGTTGTTGTCGAAAAGACCGAACCGGCGATGTTGCAGGCATTGCAGTGTCCAATTTGCACTCAAGTTTTGCATCCGCCAATTTATCAGTGCATTACAGGTCATAGCCTATGCAATGAATGTCGTCAAAAATTAACGGTATGTTCTACTTGTAAAAAGGAGTTTGCTGCAATTCGCAATTATAGCCTGGAAGCTTTGAGTGACTACGTCAACACGGAATAATTATGTCTTTTTTAAACTTCATTGTGAATACTTTTTCACAAAATTATCATAAATTGTAATATTTTCGTCTTATGGTATTAGATTTAAAATATTTTACTAATTTGTTGTGATATTTGGAAAAGAATATTTTAGATAAATAACGAGTTCAACATTATTTAACTAATGAAAACAAATATGTTATTGTATTATGGTTGTAATGTATGTATATTTTTTGTATGAATTGTATGTTGTATTTATGTAATGCACATTTCAGTTATTAAAGGTCGATAAATTGAAATGAGCTTTTTCAAAGATAATGAGGTCACGTTTTTTTAGGACATTCCTCTGCTTTATTTGTAGCAAATTTCTGCTGGCCATATTAATCATCTTCAAAACTTCTCTTGTCAAGCAAATGTCCCGTTTTGCTTCCAGTTTCTCTCCGTCAAAAAACTCAGTTTAATTTAGCAGTTGTTTAAAAATAAATCGAGATTTTACGAGCAGACACAAAAAATGCGTCAAATTGATCCCAAAAAATCCGCTTCATCTGATCAGACAACGTCAATCTCACAGAAAAAAAACCGCTCGCCGTTGTGAAGTGAAAAAGGTTTAATTCTCATTTATAAACTTACTGATAACTCGGCCATCTGTCACAATCAGATCGCGTGTGAGTGACAACACTATCGAAATCGCCAATTCTCGCCCGGCCGAAATTCCTGCCACCGACTTCCAACCGGATAATCAATATCGACGTTTCTGTAATTCCTTCAGATTTGCTACACTTTGCCACCTACAGAATTTTTATTTTAGATGATTGTCACCCGTGAAGGTAAGGGAGTTACGATTTTTGATAAATGGTTCGTGAAATGGTGAACACGGTTTAGATTTTGGTGATGGAATCGGCAGCTGCGGTCCTAACACTTTGATTTCTTCTGGAAATTTTTTTGGTTTCAGGTTATTTGCATAATGACTAATTTCAACTCGTCTATAATAAGTGAAAGTTTTGATGAAACCACACTGAAAAAAATGCTACCTAAGATTTTTTTTAAAACCCACTTCTTACATTAAGAACTGATAAAAGTCTTGTATTTAGCACGAACAATATTAAATCAAGCAAATAACCGTTTTTTTTTTAGTTTCAGGTTATTTACATAATCACTAATTTTAACTCGCCTTTAATAAGTGAAATTTTTGATGAAGCCAGCAACCGGAATAATTACAAATGCGGCATTAAAACCGATTAAAATTCAAAGTAAACAGTTTCCATAATAATTGCAGTGTGGGAAAAGAAAATTAACAGTGCAAGCTTTTTCTGCAGGTTTTATAAAGAACGCATGATTTATGAATGTAGATTTTGATACGCCTGGAAGCAATCATTGGAAGTTGTTTAATCAGAGAAAAAATTCCGCAGCTCAGTTCGCAATATAATGAGTACAGGCGAGGCGCCACAAAACATACATTTGATTGCAGCTCACTCATTAGACGAGTACCTCGTTAACCGCCTCCTTTCCTCCGCTAATTAATTATATTTCTGTATTTTTTCCGCCAGCGAACCCGTTCTGTGGCTTAGAAAATTCCCCGGTTGAAAATTGATTAATTTCAGGAATGCAAATAGTAAAAAAATGTTACGGTGCTCAATCTTCGATTTAGATTAAAAAACTAGCAACCGTTTGATTCGGATTTCAAAATGTTCAAGGAAGTAAGTACTTCTGGTGAGGCAATGTAGACGGATCGGCTCCAGATTTTAATCTTGACGCTGTAAATGAATTAATCCCACTTAATCCGGTCGTATGCACCAGTTTTCGATTATAACCAGTCTCAAAAAAATGTTCTACCGAAGAAATTTCCGTCTCATAATCACACGAAATTAATATCGGGGTCAGTTTACGACAATTTATAGTGGCAGTTAAACGTTAATCTTTACTAACACAAAAAGTCAGATTAACATCAAATAAGAACTTGGGCCGAAACTTTTATTATTAGACGTTCCAATGAAATTCAATTTTTGACAATTCCTTCTTCTCATTGGAATAGCATTTACGACGTGGAATTAATCGTTGGCTGTCACGATTTGTTCAATCGTAACACGCATCGCCGATATCATACACAACCATAAACTCACGATTTACAGAATTATGAAATCCGTTCATTACAATGTGAAAAACGGGAAAATTGAAGTGTATGAGCAGAAAATTAAACTTCAGCCATTCATGTTTGATTGCACGATTCAACTTTTCAAATTATGACAAAATGTTGAGAAGGAAAGTTGTAGATGCAAGCACGTTCTTAAAATTTTGTCCAAATTATTTTACCGTAACTTAAACCGTTGTTGAGTTACGAATTTTTAAGCTTTTTATATTTCGTTGCAGATTTAATCATTTTGAATTGGTGCCAAATTTGACGTCATGTGGCCGGTCTGTTTCTTTAAATTTCGAAAAAAGGGAGGCTTGGGGTGCTAAAATAAGAATGTAAGCGCATTTTTATTAATTATTCCATCGACGGAGCTAATCAGTTTCATCGGAAGATTATTAAATTAAGATTAAATAATATTTCAATTTAATTCAAAATTGGAGCCGATTCCATGTTTTTTTTTCCACGGCCTCCCACGCGCAAAAAAATCAGTCGCGATATTAATGGCCGCTGCAGATGTGTCAAATTTTTCGAGGCTGTTTTTAGTGATATTTTGAAAAAAAAAGTTCGGTCGAGGTCTAAAAGTACGCGAAATAATATCTTCATCGAGTTATTGATCGATGGGGCTAATTAGTTTCATCGAGCGATTTTATTCCTAATCGAAAATTGTAATTTAAAATTGGCATTTTCTCTGTTTTAGTAACTTTTTCGTTGCAAGCTTGAGAACAGGTGGCGCTGAGGTTTTGACGTTACAATCACTTTATGTGGTTAAGTGGTTGTTTACAATTTTTAAAATAAATTTAATGTAAGTACAATTTTAATTAATCGGTGTAATAAATATCGTTCCATTGGGCGTTTGTATCAAACCGCCTGACATTCGTTTATAATAAAAAATACTGTTTTACTTTGTCCATAACCTAATATTCTAAATTTTCGCCCGAAAATCACAAGTGACGATCCTTTATTAATGCAACGAGTCGCCTTTATTCATTTTCACGTTAAAATCTCAGGGAAAAGGTCCAATCCACTCTGTACCACATAATTAGAATAGTTTTGCAATAAAATTACAAGTTGTACAAAAAAAATCGAAATTTCCATTAGATGAAAAATGTCCATAAAATTAATTTTTAATATTGCAATAAAATTTAAATTACAAGCTAACGTCACGAGCGGAATTTTCAATTTAACGAACTGAATAGCTTTAGAATACAGAAGTCATAAACGTTAAAATTTATGTATAATTAAAATCTGAATTATTTTCTAATATAAAGAAAAAATCTCATTGCAGTATTCACCGCTTCTGTGTTCAATACTACCATCGTGTTAACCGGCGTTAATAATTTGAATTTGTGATGTTTAATAAATTCCCAGATAATATCGGAAGCAAACTGTCAGCGATCCTAATATTTCTGCAATTTCATATGCATTAATAACATTATTTATGACGTCGGCAAGTGGCAAAAATCCAACCGCATCTGAATACCAGTTGTGTTGTAGGATTCAGGAAGTTGCCAGCTGAAATATTCTCACGATATATCGAAACATTTTTATTTTCTACGAGCTCGGGTATTATACAACCCATGCACTAATAAGTGGTTAATGCTGTCACTTTTCGAACACTTACAAAAGGATATTAAATATTACACATCCTTGAGTCCCGCACCGCGGTTAACGAAGCCATTTATTGCAATCGTGGCTGACTGTCAATGAGACAGCTGCCTTCCGAAGATATAGGTATCCAAAAATTTCAATCGCACAATCGAAACGTTTCGAATCAAAAATAACGAAGCCACTTAATTTGTTGTTGTAAACCGATATTGAGGCGACCTCAAAATTCAGGTGCCAAATCATGAAAATGTGTCGCCCAAGAAAAAATTTAATTACACACACACAGGTTACTAACAGGTAACAACATTGTGGATAAGCGATACAAAAGCATATATCATGAACCTCGAGCTGATCATAGTCGAGATTAGGCGAATGTAATATTGCTGTAATGCTTTCAATTAGTTCCTAAAAAACCGAGTATGCTTGCTCTTAGATGACATTTAGAGATTGCTGTTATTAATTTTAATCGTACAAAATAAAATTAAACGAACGAAAATGGTTCAGGTTTTTATCCACTTACTTATGATAATTAGGCAACGGATCGTTACTATTTTTTTAATTATTTTTATTGCGACGGCTTCGACGTGAAAAACGGCGATTTCGCAATGAGGCAAAAAATTGGAGTAACAGCGAGGACACGACCTGCTTGCTGAAATTGATTCTTTTCGGTCGGCGATACTTCATTCCGCGAAAAATTACAAGCGCGGTGTAAAAAGAGGTTACACCAATTGGCCACAATGCGATCATTAATTTTCAAATAGAAACGATTGGGCCAACTGATACGTTATCACGGTCAAATAACGTTTAATGATACTACAATAAGCTCGTGTGTGGAACAGGTTCGTGCGGCCAAGTTGCAAAATATCCAACTGCTGCATTCAAGTTTCGAAATTTTTAGTCAAAGTGCGCGATTTTGTTTCGAAAGTGTGGAAGAAATTCATTAAAATTGGAACTGCTAAGTAATGCACAATTCTTCCGCTCAGGGGGCACCAATTTTGCCCCTTAAAATAAAAAATGTTTAGGCAACAAAATCAGTCAATGCGATTGCTGCATTATTTACTGTTTTTTTTTGTAATTTTTTGTGAATAGATGCTTCAAACAATTTTTCCTACGATGCTATTCGAAACTAATATACAGGGTGTTCACGAAAAAACGCCCCAGCTCCTAGCGCTATTATTAGGAGTCCAATTGTAACAAACGATACGTCAAATTAAATGGTTCAAAAAGTACTACAATGTGTAGCTCAAACATAATTTTTACCTGTTTCTCCATTCAAAGGTCAAAGGTCAACTTCATTTTTTCAAATTACAACCTTATATTTTTCTTTGACAATTTGATAGAGATTTTTTTTCTGAATTCAACGATGTATCACAATCAATATTTCTGATTTATTTTAGGGTAATAAAGAAATTAGAATAATAACCAATATTATTAGCAGTAGGCTTTGAAAAATAACTGAGACGTAGCGGTGGCTATGGAAACGACGTCTCACAAATAAAAATTACTATTACTATTGTTGCAACAATGGTAATAACCATGGTAACCGGGACATTTAACTGGAGAAATACGTTAACATCGCCGTCAGAAACTGGCTATTAGTTTGTTTACCTATTTTTTGTAATAAAAATGAATAATAGTGAACTAGTGAAATAGTGAACTAAACGATCCACTGGCGTAGAATAAATTTGTGTAATTTCTTTTTAAGCGAGTTAAGGCGAGATCAATCATTTTATACAAAAAATTTGTGGTCTGATGAGTGTCAATTTACAAACAACAGACATTTTAATCGTTTCAATCACCGCTATTGGAGTGTAGAAAACCCACATATTACCATCGAACAAAATCCTCAGATAAAATTTTCGGTGAACGTTTGGTGCGGAATATTAGGCGCCAGGATACCTAATAGGACCAATTTTCATTGATGGAAATCTCAACCAAGAAAAATATCTTCAAATTTTGCCTGAAGACTTAGAAGAAATTTTAGATGACTTGCCGTTGCCATTGAATGGAATGAACTAGTATTTCAACAAGATGGCGCTGCACCACACAAAACGCTCTTATGATTAGGGACTATTTAAATATAGAATAATGAAGACAAATGGATTGGAGCATATGTACCTATACCATGGCCCGCCCGGTCTTGTGACCTCTAGAGTTTTTCTTTTGGGGATACATCCAAGATATTGTTTATGCTACGTGCCCGGAAACAGAGGAAATTTTGAGAGAGAGAATAGTCAACGCTTGTCGGGAGACACCAGCAGAAATTTTAATTAATGCTACACAAAGTGTAGGATCTAGATGTCGACGAAAATGTCTGGAAAGAAACGATGCCCAATTTGAACATTTTTGTTAATTTGCCATTTCTTTATTTAATTGTTTAGTTATTAAATGTTATCTGTTGTTGTTCATAAATTAATTCTTTAAAATACGTTGTTTCTGTACTGACACATCGTTTCCATAGCCACCGCTACGTCTCAGTTATTTTTCAAAGCCTACTGCTAATAATATTAATTATTATTTTAATTTCTTTATTACCCTAAAATAAATCAGAAATATTGATTGTGATACATCGTTGAATTCAGAAAAAAAATCTCTATCAAATTGTCAAAGAAAAATATAAGGTTGTAATTTGAAAAAATGAAGTTGACCTTTGACCTTTGAATGGAGAAACAGGTAAAAATTATGTTTGAGCTACACATTGTAGTACTTTTTGAACTATTTAATTTGACGTATCGTTTGTTACAATTGGACTCCTAATAATAGCGCTAGGAGCTGGGGCGTTTTTTCGTGAACACCCTGTATATTGTACAATTTAGTAGGCTCGAAAATGTTTCATATCCTTACGCGTGCGAACATTGATATTTTGCATTATCAAGTGTGTATTTTTATAAATTTTTAGAGTTTTATATCCTTACGTGTGCGAATATGGTTATATCCTAACAATTTGCACTATATCAAGTGTGCATTTTAATACAAATTATTCTATCCATGCCGTCAATCAAAAAGGTACAGATTTGACAGGACATCTGTGAGTAAAACAACGAACTATTTGACTAAAATCTTATGGGAAAACAACTTTTCCCCGAAAATGTAAAATTTAGACATTTATCCAATTTGGTTTACGGAAACTATTTCTTAGGTGCTAAAAGAACATTTTTATGTAATTTGTTGACGATGTTATGTTCGGAAAGCAATAAAAAACGCGATCAAATAATACTGTTTTTCGTACCACAACTTTTAGATTTTTTTCAAAGATATTCACCATGTTATCATAAAAAAAACATGTCATATTATACTACTATATGTTTAGTATAAGTACCCCGAAGGAATTTCTACAATATAACTTACTTCGTGAGCTGAACTGAGTTTACTGGCACACTAAATTTTCAAAAAAATATTGTTGCCAATTTTTCTTCTTAAGTTATCAATTTTCTCGCAATTAAAAAAAAAAAAATCTTACAAGGCAATATATTCTCTATAAGTGCTGTAAAGTGCATTGCAAAATATTGCGTAACTAAAGATTTCAGTAAAAAACCCCACTACTACATTTTTGCGAGAATTGCACTTTCGGAGATTAATTTTTGAAAACTAGGCACTTCTTCACCAAAGCAAATCTATCATTAGATGCGGTAACATTATGTTTACAACTGTTGCTTCGCAAATTATATATTGATAAGTACTTTCTAAGCGATACTGAGTTTCTTAAAACTCTGCATTTTTTGAGGTTGGGTTCCCCAGCCTTAAGTTGAATTTTGACAATTTTACTAACTGTGGATTGGCTGGAACTTTTGTACTTTATATTTATTTTTCAAACATTATTTTCTAATTTTGTATTACATTTTTGGAATTTGCCAATTATAGCTTTAATAGCTATTACAATTTAAGTGCTTGTAAATATTAATTTTATAGTTACACTCTTTATAACAGGATTTCATGCAAGTCTCTCATTGAAAATCCCGAGAAATAAATTATTATGTAAAAAATGGTTTGGTTTTATTAAAGACAGTTTTTGATTAATAAATGGATAACTAATTATGAACTCAATGTTCTCGAAGGACATTCTAGGAATGCACGAGTCCGTTCTAGACTCAGTGTCGAGCCTTTCTTCTAAGCGTAATGTGGTTCTTATTGTTAAAGCTTCTGCAAACACGCATTTCTATACACTCTCCAGAGTAGCATTCCTTAAGTGACATATATGATGTTAAGTGAGCACGTAGCCGCACACTCTAGGAATCAATTCAAATAAACCCCCTAATCAGGATGTCAATATCCTGCTCGTGAGATTTTCGAGTACGCTATATGATGAGTTTTTATTTCAATAATTAATTTGAATTTAAATAGTTCTGGGTACTTGTTGGTAGATCGTTCAGTTATGTGGTTATTAATTCTCGCAGGTACTTAATTGTAGTGGCTGTAACAGTACAAGAGTTATGAAGTGTCTGCAGTCGGAATATTTGGAGCTTGCTGCAGAACATTTTCATTTTGTGGGCGGTTTGTTCAGGGGTCAATAAATATACAAACCACAGGGCTATTTTATAATAAGACCTTCACTTGTACAGAGTCAATTTGATTACTGTAAGTATCAGGCCTTATTTGATAAGGGGTAGGATAAAATATGCAAGACAATAACCAATTCAACCAAATACCAAATACAACTCTATAACGAAACAATATCAAGTACAACACTTTGTAATAGGACTTATGTTAGTACAGAGGTAGGGGATTGCCGATCAGGACATACACAGTGATTATAATAGTATGTTATATACGCACTAGTAATTGTGTTACAACTAGAGTTGTATACCGTACTTTTTCTTCGACCATATTAATTCTCGGGAATTAATAAACGAAACGTTTTATTAGTTTAACAAAGCTGTGTAGAGATGATGAATAGAAATTAAACGTTTTATTAGTTTAGCAAAGCTACTTTTTGAACGGGGTCTCAAAATTCAACCGAACTGTCACTGTCAATTATACCGCCAACACAATGTCCTTGAAAGTCCCTAATTGTGCGATTTCACTCTATCACTTACTTAGTTTATTGTTTGTAAAATATTGATCATTTTTAGTCAGTAGTGGTTGTAGAAAAAATACATTTCAGGATTATCGATGAACAGTAAGAATAAAAAGCTCATCAAAACAAACCGATGAGGCTTGTCTATTTGTGAAAAGGTAGATGCAATAAAAATTTATTCACACATTAGATATGTGTGCTATTTTATATCAACAACGGAGCCCCGCCTGTCACTCTCTGTTTCTAGCTTTTATCTAAGTGAGATCTGCATTTGTACAAAAGGTCTACTACTGTACGTTGCTTCGACTTTGCAACATAACTGCACACTCGGAAAAAATCAGGAAATTACCGTTTCCTTGTAACTTGGCTACGAATTCGTTTCTTATGCAAGTTTGACCTCGTAAATTTCAGGCGTGCAAGCGACGATTTTGCAGCTCGCAGTTAGCGAACTGGAATAATCCAGCCGACAGGAGTGCGTTTAAAGTTTAACACACTGTGTTCTGTTCTCCGCAGTTCTTTTATCAGAAATCACTAACGTCAAAGTAAATGCAGTAGCTGATTTGTGGAGTGATGCGCGTCTGATGTCTTGCAGCGATTCGAATCGTTAGCCGATAGTGCTCTTCTCAAACGCCATGAGGAAATGTGATGTTTCGAAATTTCCGTGAAGCACAATTTAGATCACGGTGTATTACATTCATTTACGGCCATTAATGATGCTTTTATCGCATACTTGTTAACCATTTAAAACAGCTGACAGAACTGATTAGTATTTATAGGCGTCCTTAATGGCGTTAACCCATAGAGTGCAGATATTCCAGTTAGTTTTAGATAAGAATACGTGTTTAATACGAGAGTTAAGTGTATTCTATCATTAGGGAGCCGGTTTAAGGCACCGTAGATAAGAGGTGGAGGTGTGCGCTGCTACCTGCTAACTTATTACTTCAAATATTGTTTTTAATAAGAAACTTTACTTAGCGATACTCAGATAGCGCGCATGCAGTTACAAGCAGCCGGTATAAACTGTTTACAAACCATTTTCACAAATAACTAAACGAAACGGTCTTAATTAAATCCTGTATACTTATCAACTAATTCAGAATTATTTTTTTTCGTTTTATTATCTGATATCTTTACCGTTTTGCTATCTTGATTTTTAATCAGACGACTGTCTCAGTTAAGAAGAATAACTAAGACAACTTTCAAGTTATGGTTTTAATTAAGTTAAAATTAATTGTCAGGTTTTAGTGACGTCTAAGTGAAAATTTTAAAAGCCAGAAACAGTTAATTTCATTTTTTAAAGGCTCAATATTTCATATTATTAAAGAAAAAAACTGTTCTAAATTTGTGTTTGAGTAAAGAATTTTGAAGTTGAAAAGCGGCGAAAATTCCCTCAAAGCGGTGTAAACATTAGCAAACACCACATTAACAGAGATACGGTCTGAGTTCATTGTAAATCAGAAAATTAGCAAATACCCACGCCTTTCTATCGTGCACTGTATTTTAATATTGGCGTCAGATCGCTCTCCGATGATAATAATTCTCGCGATTACATTATTTTACTCTTAGGTAAATATGTATGCGCCTGGTAATATGCGGCGGTTTCCAAGATCGCCACTCGACTTGAATTAAATAGCGTTGCGCAATCTAGAAAAATGCATTTACGGAAACTAATGATGTATTAGCTGATTTCGCAACACAAGCAACAAATTTGATTAATAATATTCATACAGTTTCGACAAGCTGTGTCAAAATTATCGGCGGTGAATGTAAATATAGATCAATGCGCATTGAATTCACTGATATGTTAAAATTAAAATCGTGACTAAATGAGATCATAAATGTTACAGTAGTGGCCATTAATTTGGGTTAATAATCGCCGATTGCACTTTTCTTCTGTAAGGAGGTCTAAACCGTAAATCTGCAGGTTTCTCCGAGACGTACGGCCAGTAAATATTCCTGGCACCGCAGAATTGCAGCACGAAGTAGATACAATTCAAATAAAAATCACTTACGAATATATGGCTCGTGTCGATTAAAGATTGACATCTAAATAGAGATGTTGGAATGAATTCATTGCCTTGTAAAAAGAAATAATGCACCGATACGTTTGGATCTAATGTCGAACTAGATTAACCGACGCTCATTTTCAGTCGGAACTTACAACTATTGTCGGCGATAAAATGTAAAATATGCCCACAATTATCGGACGCAAGAGGAGAAAGCAAACGCAACAAAGTCCCATTAGTCAATATCCCAATCAGCGCACCATACATGCGTTTATATTGCGCGCTGCTAAACGCCTTATTACGCAGATAATAAACAACCATTCGAGCTTTGAATAGGCATTTGATTCAATGTTGGGTCAGCGCTTGTGACTCTAATCTCCACTATTTTACAGTCTGTTTTCTAAGCTGAATTCTGATCTAAATTTTCTTATCTTAAAAAGAAAAATGACAAAAATTTAATTAATGTCAACAAGTGGGGTTATGAAATAAAATTGGTAATAATTCAAATTTTCAGCATTGCCAACATAATTGCATAATTCTTTTCCCCTAAGTTTATATTACCACATTCTGGTAAACGGCGACTGAACAACAGGCCCTTAGTAGAATTGTACTGAAACTGTTAAACAAATTTTTTGTGTTGGTTATTACTTGCTAAACTGTGTTGATGTGCTTCTTGTAAAATTGAATTGTTTACTTCATTGAAAAATTAATCCGATATGATAATTAACTTTGTTAAATATATAAAATAAAGAAAGTAATAAAATTTTGATGATTTACAACGCTTCAGATTTTATGAATCTTGTGTGGCAATTAAAGTGAGAAGTGGTTTTGTCGAAATGCACGTTAGTTATATAAAAAAAAAATTCTAGAGTAACATTAACATAAAGTTAAAAATGAAAATAAATTTGAAATTTTGTGACAACTTATTTAATATTTTTATATCGCACACAATCGCTCAGCAAGAACAAGTTTGCCAACCAGAGGTGTTGTGTCTTGAGATAAAGGAATTATGGACGACAGAAGCCTGAACTCAAACTACAAGGCCGTTGAGTTTGTATCCACAAAATATTTTCAAACAAAATAAAAAATAGTTTTCAGACAATTCAGGGAAAATCAATCGGATATAGCTGAAACTACTTTTCATTTAATTGTAAAAATCAATCAATTTCTGTACTTAATTTGTTTGATGGTTTATTGGATTTTACATATAGCGACCTTTTGACGATTAATTATAATCGAAAACGTTTGCATAATTTACAAGTTGTGGCGACATGAAGTTCTCAAAAATATAAATAAACAATCTATTTGTGCCACAAAAAATTTATGAGTTCGTTCCGAGATGGCGAATAAGCTACCATATTCGGTTTGATTTTATTTTGAAAGTTGTCACGACAGGACAGTTTCCAAGTAAAATATTTATAATAAGGCGCGTTCAATTTTTAAATGTTTTCCACACCTACATAATTGGAACTAAACTGTAAAACACAATTTAAGTTGTAATTAGCGAGATTAATAACAGTGTGAGAAATAGACAAGCTTTCAATAAAATTAAAAATCACTCGACTTTATCGTAATCATCATCGGCAAGTTCTGAGAAGAACAAATCTTTTCGGCCAGTAATTACAAAGTAAAATCCTTACACATAATTAGTCATTAAGAATTCTTAATCGTCACTTCACACGCGCTCGCACTTTAGAAATCGCCTGATTCAGCATTGCCACTTTTATTTGAGATTTTAATTGAAACGAATTCCGCTGCTTTGATCGAATCGGGCGTTATCTTTCGCGATCGGTACGATGAAATGCTTTTTGCGTTTTTATTTACGTGAATAAGACAAACGCGGCCTATTAGACCCCGACCAGGAGTTTCCTGCATTGTGTCGAACAGCTAAATCATTCGTTGCCACCCGCTCAAGAAACGAACTGAATCGCAGTGCGATTTTTAATCGGTTGTGCAGGTTTATTTCAGGGGCGCGTTCAGAATTAGTCTGTTCGTATGGTGGGTGCTAAAATATTGCGCGCATTGTAATAACGAGAACAACTAAATCGGCTACCAGATAAAAGAATAAAGAACGTAGTTAAGCTGAATTATGACCGTGCTCCAGCGACCGCTGCCACCATTAATGCCCATGCAAACATATAGGCGCCAATTATATACCACCTTATAAATCGAATGCAAAGTCAGGAAGACAAATATTTATTTATAATCTGATAGCGGAATAATTAGGCTGGAATTATTAACAGAGTGGCAAGCTGTAAAGTACAAACCGACGGTTCGTTGCCCCTCAAGCGTTACATTTTCATCAAGACTGTATTGGCGAAAATCAGACATAATTTCACACCACAAAATTATTCCTTCCTACAGTTAATCACAAAATACTACATTTCAACCAGATCTCTACATAACACAATTCATAAAGGGTCATGGGAAATTAAATGCATATCTCTTTCGATTTAAAATAAAACCAAATCATTTTTGTAAGGTGACGAAACGTACTCCTTTAGGGAGTTTTGTACTCCTTTTTTGTAAACCGTACTACTTTTAAAACGAGTACTCCAAAAGTACTCCTTTGCATTCTTTTGTACTCCTTTGTACTTCTAAAAATATAAAAACTTGGCATTTAACTTTAACCTTTAACCTTTAAAAAGAGTTTCCATTTATTATAGAAAACAAAGGAAATGATGATTCTATGGTTAAATGTACAATCTGCAACGGAGAATTTTCTATTGCGATTGGTGGACGAAGTGCAATAACAAAGCACATTGATACTAACATAAAACATCTCTTGATGCAGCGGCTTCAACGTCTAAACTAAATACATTTTTTAAAACTGATAGTTTTGGACCAAATGAAGATTGAAATAAAAAGTATTTCAAAGAAAAATAATCACTTCTATTCTTGGTTGATGCAGTTTTCTATTTTCTTGTTTTCAAATGATTACAACAAGGGTTGACTCTTAAGAGTCAATTTGCTTAGGTGAAAACAATTGCACTGTTAAAAAAGAAAGAAAGAAAAAAAAGAGGAAAAAAAAAGCCAAACCAAGGAAAAAACTTTTTTGTCTTTTTTGCTTAGAGCGTCATATAAACATGAAAACTTATGTATTTTGTTGCGAGGAATAAGATGGTGCAATTCAAAATCGATTTGCTCTAAGATTGATAGAGATAGAGATCTTAAACCCAACCTAACCTAACCAAACTGGGTTTATCTTTTCGTGTTTCTCCTTCGGGGATATTTTAGAATTTTTACACTGTTGAGGTTATGTTGTGATTATTTACCTGTTCTGAATAAACAATTGCACTGTTTAAAAAAAAAAACCCAAACCAAGGAAAAAATTTTTTTTCTTTCCTGCTTAGAGCGTCATATAAACATGAAAACTTATGTATTTTTTGCGACGAACAAGATAGTGTAATTAAAAATCGATTTGCTCTAAGATTGACAGAGATAGAAATCTTAAACCTAACCTAACCTAACCAAACTGGGTTTATCTTTTTGTGTTTTTCTTTCGGGGATATTTTAGAACTTTTACGCTGTTGAGGTTATGTTGTGATTATTTACCTGTTCTAAATAAACAATTGCACTGTTAAAAGAGAAAAAAAAATTGACCTGAGCACACTTTATGAAAATGTGCACTGCAATTTGCATGGTTTTACCTAGGAAAATGAAAATGTGCACTGCAATTTGCATGGTTTTACCTAGGAAAACCGACTTTTATGATTATGATTACAACAAGGGTTTGCCTAGGTGAAAGCATGCAACTTGCAGTGTGTTTGTTTCAACGTGTTTATGCATATAATTTTTGAACTAATGAATGTTGAAATTATCTAAAAAACATATAGTTGAATGGAGAATGGAATGTTTTTATTCAAACCCAATCAACATATCCAATGAAAATTCATTTGTACTCCTTTTGTAGTGTAACGGATAACATCAATCAACCACCCTCAGACAATATTTATAAAATGTGTTTTTTAAAATGTGTTTTTAAAATGTGTTTTTTTTTAAATGTAGTTATATAAATGTAATTAAATGTGACAAACTTTGAATTAAAATTTAAAGTGAAGTTTTTTTAATAAAAAATTCAAGGATATGGAAAATGTAAGTTAAATTAATTAAAATATTTAGATCCATATCGGGAAAAAACTCGTTTGAGGATCCGTCATAAGACTAATAATTGCGTTAAATACAACGAACCTCAAATTAAATTAAACTTTGATGGGGTTTATCATAATTTCATTAATAGTAATAATTTTGAAGCTTTCCAAATCTTTCGTCACGACATTATGAATTAAAATAACAATTATAGAATATCTGAAAGTGTTCTAATAGGTATACTATTTATTTAGTCTACATTAAATATTGTATTGAATTGTAAATTATTATAAATATGGAAGTTATGTTAATTTAAAAAATTGTTATATATTAATTAAATTCATGTTTTTATGTTTAGAATTCAAGTTTAATGTGACCTCCACCATGGCCAGCATCTGAATAGGAATATTTGCACTGCTCCATTTATCACGCCATGTGACACATTCATCCTCCTACAACTCTTCCGATGGGGTACAGCCAGAATGGGTTAAGATTCTTCAAGGTTTTATCAGGAGAGATCGAATACTACTGAAGATGCAAATACGCGAAAACTGTTTCGTATATAGACAGTTATAGTATCGATGTATATAATAATAGTTTTAAAATGTTTTTTAAAATGTGTATTTATAATATGTGACAAAAATTTTTATAAAATGTTAAAATGTTTAAAAACATGACATGACTAAATTTAAGTCAATAATTAATATGTGGAAAACAAAGGACAAAAAGTAAGTCAAATTATTATTAATTATATGTCCACATAAGGAAAAATAAGAATAATGTTAAATTTTATCAGTACCTTCATAGAAAGTATGCCGAGACGATGTTTAAATATCTTTGTGCAAATAAATGTTACAACGAATATAATGAAACCGAAAATAAAATAGGTAAATCAACATACATTTATTTTAATTCTGTAATTACATCTTTCTGTATTACAGCAACTATTAATTAGAAATCGCTTAACTTATCATACTTAAAGTATTTAATTTGCTGCCTGTAATTCCTGCCATTGTGAAATTCATTAAATTGATTGCGAAATTGCGGTTTTCTCATCTAAACTCCGGCAAATTGACTGAGCATTGACGTTTTTCTCCAAACAAACATTGTATCAGCACCTCATTAGTGAATTGCACTCTCGACAGTAACGCCGCATGCAATAAATCATCTTCTAAATGTTAACAAAGCGCCAAGTACTTAAGCGAGTAAACTTAATTGAAAGACACATCTATAAAAAAGGAAAATGATTCAATCCGCACTTTGTAACACTTATCATTGCCATTTTACGGCCGTAATTAAAAGTCGCTCGCTCAAATAATCTTATCGCGAAATTCCTAGTTTAAGTGCGCCATTACGATTTTTTTTTCAGTGACCACCCTGAAAACTTCCACCCAATTCTAACAGGTCTTTCAATTTCGATCGTAATTGCGTTAATTAAAAATTGTAATCTAAAATAATTTGGATTCACGGTGCGCTATTAATCATAATTAATTTATGGCGATTACGAAATTAATTGACTGGAAGTTATCACACCTGAAGAGTCGATCTTCACAGGTGGCTCCTTTCAGGTTCATTAAACTTGACAAATTAAAAAATGGCAATCGGGAATAAGGCGAGGCCTGTCAGATCGTCAAAGGACAATTGACAATGTTGGAAATAAAGCGCTGGTAATATTTCCAAGGTGAAGATGTGCATGCAGATATGAATATCAGTTTTCTGCGCTGTTTTTTAAGTCTCGCCTTATTATATTTTTAGTGAGACGTAATAATTTAAAAAATACATACAATGTTGCACTTTCGAAACGCATACACTTGTTCGCATTGTTTTATTGGACAAGGCGTGTCATTTCATTTCTTCTGGCCAAAGTGCGTGGGTTCGGAATTGATAGCCAAACAGAGTGGTAATTTTTACGTTCGAGTTTTGAGCAAATATGCACAAGTGATACGTTTATTTGGCCATTGTTTTTCCATCGTAATTATCCAATGGTACCACTGGCGAGAAAAGAGTAATAAATCTATTGTTAGGAGAACAATTTCTTAGGCGTCAAATCATCTCTGAAAATATTAACCAATTAGCAAGATCCATTATCGATGCAGTGAAACAAAAATGGCTGACTAATGGCCGGTTACGTAGGCGTCTTTTATGAATTTTACCGACGTGTGTGCCAAAAGCTCAATAAATTTCAAAAGCAAATTCGTGTATTGTTTGAGCGCAAAGAAGAAATCTTATTATCATTGAGCCGAGTAAATTTTCGATTTTTTTAAGTGCTGAAACGAAACAAGACAATCTCTGACTCATCACTTTTTCATATTAACAAATTACACAACTGCATATTGGATAGTAAACAGTAATTTGCGCTCTTCTTGTCGTGGGCGGATGTTATTATGTCGGGATCGCACGTTTTATTGCCCTTTCAGAAACGGGTGGTTTTTTCGCATTTTTTCCGCATTTATAAAAATACGTTTAGAGTTCAATCAACCAAATAAAAAGAAGTTACAATTTTCCTGTTCGGAGGTTATTTATACGATTTGCCACAAAAGGCTTCGTTATTGGTAAAATCCCAAGAAAGGTGAAGAGATCACAGCTGAATACATTGAAATGTTACAAATTCTTTAGATGTCTAAATCAGAGACGGAAGCGATTTGTCCGAAAAATCGGTTTCGCCTATTTTATAATCGAAACGTTATTGGACTTAAATGATTGGGAAGAACCAAAAGGTGATTTTATCTTGCGGTTACGTTAAGAAAAATAATTTACCGGATTGGTTTTGTTCATTGAATTTTAATTCGACTTTTACAAAATTACAAAATTGGAAAAAGTTTTTAATTATAATGCCAAAATTACTTGTAGTACCTTTACAAAACGGTTTGGTTTCTGTTTACAACTTTTTTAGCTATATGTACAAAAATTTCGGTTATTAGTTACCAAACTAACAAAAATTTCATGTCATTCCTCGGAAGTCGAGGTAGAAAATACAAAAAAATTGACCTGCGCACACTTGATGAAAATGTGCACTGCAATTTGCATGGTTTTACCTAGGAAAACCGACTCTTAAGATTCAACCCTTATGGAAAATTTTTTTACCTGAGCATACTTTATGAAAATGTGGATTCTTACATAAGTCACAAAAAATAAAAATAAAAAAAATTTACCTGATGAAAATGTGCACTGCAATTTGCTTGATTTTACCTAGGAAAACCAACTCTTAAGATTCAACCCTTATGGAAAAAAAAATTACCTTGAAAATGTGGATTCTTACATAAGTCACAAAAAAAAATTGACCTGCGCAAACTTGATGAAAATGTGCACTGCAGTTTGCATGGTTTTACCTAGGAAAACCGACTCTTAAGATTCAACCCTTATTGTAATCATTTGAAAACAAGAAAATGGAATTTTTTATGAAAATGTGGATTCTGACATGAGTCGGAAAAAAAATGGAGCTACACTGAAAAAAAAAAGTAGTAAATAAAACTACAATTGTACAAATTTTTACCACAAATTGTATTAAAAATACGACTAGTTACAAATTGTATCATTTTTTTCTAAACAATTGTAGTAACTTGGTTGTAGCTACATTTACAATAATTTGTGGCATATAGTACTAACGTGTATAGCGAGATTTTCGACAAATATAATAGTAAAGTGTACTACACAGTCATTGCAAAATTTACTAAAATAAAGACTAATGTGTTCCAAATCTTTACAGTAAAAAGTATAAGATTTTATACTAAAAATTACTATTTTAGAGATTAAATTTTGCGACAAAAAAGAGAAACAGTTACCATATACACATATCTTTTTCTATTATTATTGCCGTTATTTTTACTACAGGTTTTGCAGCATATTTTGCAACAATTAACAGACTTCTGCGCCTAATTAATGTAGTAAAAAGTAATATGTATATTCGTTGCAAAATACTACATTTTTTATGAATCACAATTTACTACTTTTTTTTGGAATGGAATTAGTGGTAAAATGAACCAGGTAAAATGAAACGCAAGAATTAATTATAACAGGATTGTTTCTTATATATTTTAAACAACATCTACAGTAATAATACAAGTAAATACAAAAAGAGCTTTTACTTACAAATTATGTTCCTTGTTCATAACAATTTTTAAAATTTTTTAACACTTATTACAAATCACAAACATTTTAAAAAACACATTCTTTAAAACATTGTCAAATACACAAATTACATTTTAAAAACATATTTTTTAAAAACATATTTTTTAAAATGTAATCAATATACATCAAATTTTCATGATTGGAAAAAGTGGACATACATCATTCTGCTTCTCTGGTACAGATTTTATAAATTAATTCTGAACAAAACTATTTTTACTTGATGCTCAATTTTTAATTTCTCTAATTTTTGGCCAAACAGTTTCCGCGTGCTCAAAATTGGAATTAATTCCTTGAGATCTTCTCGATCAAGATTGAGTAAGGTCTGTTTGTCGACTTCGTTTACTGTAAAACAAATTTCATAATTAATAGTTACTGTCAAATAAAACGCGGTAAAACAATAGAGGTATGTTGCAACGATGGACTTTATGAATACTTTATTAATGAATAGTAAAAACTGTTTCGATAGTACTTACCGTCAAAGCTCACCCTCAACCGGTCTAACAAGCCCCAGCTTTCTAAGGTTGTCTTAACGAAGTCATCCATACCTAACTCACACAAAATCACAACGCAAAACTAATAATTATTAATAAACTTATCGCACTTATAGTCAGTAAGTTAAGACTTTATTAATTTCACTTTACTAACTAATTATAATTAAAAAGATTGATACAAAATTATGCGTATTAAAAAGAAGTTGTTCGTAAGCTCTCGAAAGAATGAATGACCGTTTTTAATCAGTTTGTTTATATTGCGAGGTTGTTTATCACTCCAATTGCTGGAAGGCGCTCTTCACCGGCTCCACCGACCAGCCACAACATCCTCCTTCACGCATATCGACTACACACTGTTTCGGATGTATAATATAAATAAATAAATGCAAAATCAGCAGAAATTCACAACTCTTATCTGTAAACCGCAATATAATCAATATTGATTAAAGCCCAATTTTCCGTGGCATTAACCTATTAACTCCAATGACGGTAGCGTTCTAGTGTTAAAGGCGTATTTTGTGTGACTTAATACTGTTTGGGTCAGAAGTCCAAATATACGTTATACACGGCTTGTAAAACAGACAATGAGAGCAAAATCTCAAAAAATAATTTTGTTACGATATTTTTCCCTGGTATCCTATTTCCTAGCGGGGTGCGATCAGTGTAAATTATTTTATTGTCGGCAATTTTTCGGCAACGGGCCGCGTCCGCAAATCTGTTCCTTCCCTCTCGATCACTTTCAATAAAATACATTCGGCAAGCACGTGCCAACAATTATGAATTTGTATTGGCCAGAAATTTTCGAAAAATATGCAACAATTGTAGTGACGTTAATCCATTTATTTTATAGTAAAACTCACTCAAAATATAATGTAAGTTGCAACAATCTTATAGCAAATATTAAAACAAAAGTAATACCATAATTGTTTTGAAAAAGTAATACACTTTGTAGATAAGATTGCTACAAAGTTTTCACTACAAATGCTTTAAAAATTGTATTACAATTTTAAGTAACAAATGCTCTCTTTGTAGCAAAAATTGTTACAAAATATGTGCTACATTATTGTAGTAATTTGTAACATACGATTTTTTCAGTGTAAGCACACTTTATGAAAATGTGGAAACTAAAAACTTGATTAATAGTTTCTAAACACTGGTAACAAAACTGGTTTTGTTGTGGTAGCTACTAATTTAGCAGTCATTATTTTTTGCAAGTGGTAACAAAATGTTTTGTTACGATTTACTGAGCGTTAGATTTAAGTGCAGTATTAACATATGGTATGTCATTTTACACACACTATAACGCTACAGCTTTGCAGTTAATTTGAAATTACAATCCTGTATTGGAAATAAAAAGAATTATGTTGTTATATCACAATTTGTCTTATAATCAAAACGTTTTCGAATAAAAAATGATTTTAGAAAAGTATTTTGTAGAACCTTCCCATAAATAAAATGCTGAACGGTAAATATTTGTTGTGTTCGTATTGAACAGCTGTATATGAAAATGAAAGAGAATACATTATCGAGCAAGTAAGTTTATGTATCCGTGGTTGTCAAAAAGGAGTGCAAAAAATCGGTAGGTAACTAATAAATATTGCATACATCTATACCAATTGCTCGGTTTAACTACCGCCATGTATCACAGCTGAGACATACGTAACACAATACACCATATTTTATACACCCCATAAAACTAGTTACTGCTACAAAGTATCAGTTACAGATATGCATTAAACATACGCGGGGCTAGGTATATTTTAACTTTACTGTTTGACTTCGCCGCCGGGGTGCTATAAAACGCACCTTTGCTCCGAGTCACGCGATTACATTTGAATTCAATGTGAATCGGCGCTTTTATTTTTTATGCGCATTACAAACTAAACTGAAAATATTACACTCGAGTTTTGTTAAGCTCGCAACGAAAGAGAAGAACCGTTCGAGGAAAAAAATTTAATAAAAGAAACCTGTCATAGGTTAAATTTTTTGTTCATTGAACCATGATACGTGATAAATAACGAGATGCAATGATTTGTAAAACACTTGACATCTTCACAAAGCTCATCAAATAAGTAATTAGGTATTTAAACCCTTCAGAACGTTAGACAATGGCCGGTAAAAATGCCGACTTTTACCAAGGTTGTAAAAAACATGTGATACAACTTAATGATGAATACGAGATACGGCGGACCTACACAACAACAATAACCCTGTTATTTCCAACTGCAATTTGCACGAATTTTTTCAATCGACCGCCATTAACATGAGAAAGGATCCGGCCGTTTAATACGCTTACCTTGGTCAAGGCGACCTGGGAACTTATCAACGAATTTAAACGCGCCAGTCACCAGGATTTGTAACCTGCTTATTGGAAATGTTAACTAATAACTTTATTATTATGGGAGAGAAAAAAAGTTATTATACATTTTAATTTTTTCCGGGAAATATCGGTGGTTCCAGCTATCGCGTTATCCACTATAATAAGATAATTTGTAAATCTGATATGAAGCTATTATGTTCACGTCGGTGCTACATACATAAAATAATATGTGGAAAGATGGGATTGCATACCAAGATGAGCGGACGTCAAAACGGTCAGATTTTTTTACTGTTCCAGAAGCTGTTGCAATTAAGTGTTAACATAAAAAAGGAACAATGGAAAACAACACTGACAAATATAGAAGCACGGCCGAAATAATTTCAAGCTTCGATTGCTAATTAAGATTTATTTTTAATTAAAATAAACGCTACCTTGAAAATTCATATTTCAATTAGAAACCATTTTTTCCGTCCGGCTTCCAAGTAGCGGCGATTTGTCATAATTACTGTCATTTATTAAATAACTGCGATTTTAATTGCTGTTTAGTAATGTAACTTTGCAACAAATAAATAAGCAAATTTGTTAAAAAACGCAAGAAGGGAAACTCGACGGCATTAATTAACAGTTGTTTTGTCACTTTCTTTAACATTTTGTAATAATCAGTTCTGGAATATTTTTTAAGATCGTTTTTTTTTGCGGTGAAATAAAGACGCAATTCGTTCGTGACCGCTCACAATATTTTTATGCAAATATCGCCACTTCGTCAAGTAACACCCACCCATTGTTACCAAGCCAATATTTTGCATGTGCAGAAAAACCGGCATTAATATGCGAATATAATATATTGTTTTCCGCCGTGTAATTAAAATTTAGCATTTTTGCATCTATTTCGTGCATTATTATTATATTTTTTTGCGGTACAAAACGATAACCGCACATTATGTGGCGTAATATCAATGAGTTATCGCTTTTTTGTGGTGCAAGAATGCTATTTCGGCGCTTTGTTCAGTAATCAATTCTTATAGATTTAATTTACCACACGAAATTTATTTTTAAGTTTCTGAAGTCAATCTATTTATCAGTGGTGGTCGGTATGTATGCATTCCGCGTTCCTATTATTATATTCTAAATTGATTCTGTGAAGTGTTATAACTGAATAACAGTGGCCAACAATGAAATATTTTATTACTAAACGTTCCTCTTAATAGGTAATACGTTGATAGCTCTGTATTATTCCAATATTCGTGAAATAATTAGAAAATAATTTCTTAAGTAGTACTATGATTTATTAACAATTAAAGAAGTTTGAAACAAAAGAGGATAGTAAAGGTAAGAGGGTCAAAGAGAAAAACTGACCTTTATTCAGCTTCAAGAAATAAAAACAACAACTACAAAGCCAAGGTCAAAACAGAAGTAAGACAGGGTGATGGGCTTTCCCCACTGCTCCTTAACTATGGCTGAAGAAGGTAATGAGAGAGTGGAGGAAAAGAATGGAGGAGCAAGGAATTCTTAAAATAAAAATATGAAGAAAGAAGGATAACCTGGAAACTGACTGTCTGGTCTTTGCAGACGATCTAGCAATACTAGCGGAAAATATTGAAGACACAAGAAGACAAATAAATATATTGAAAGAGATGACAGAAAAGGTTGGACTACAAATATCGTCTAAAATAGAAAAAATGCAACAAAACAGATCACAACAAAGTGTGGAAAAATTAAGGGTGTTAACAAGTTCAAGTACCTGAGAGAATTAATTCAACTAAACGCTCTTGACAAAGAAGCTTCCCTAGCAAGAGCAAGGAAAATGGAACTGTGAAGCAACAAGGACATCTACACGAAAACAGAAAAAGTAACAGGGGCAATGAGGAGGAGAAGAGTGATTTTCTAGGGACACATTAAAAGAATGAATGAAGGAAGACGGACGAAGAGAATATTCAATTACTTTGACAGAAACCCCAAGACAGAAAAAAGAAGAAAACAACATGGAGAAAGAATGAAAGAGTACTGGCAGAAAAGAAGGAAGGGACAAAAATAATCATGAGAAGTTATTTCACGTGGTCCTGTAACTAGGCTATTAAGATTTATAATTATGTTAGGCAATAATATAATGAAAGTGTAAAATTAATAAATAATAATCGGATTTATAACTGCCAGTGCGGAAATATTTTTTCCGCACTCGTTGGGAAAAGTTTGACTTTCCTAACTCAAATTATTATTGACATTCTATTGTGGTATCAACATACCATTATATACCTAGTTAAATAACGAAGACAATAATTGAAGCAAACCATTATTGGACGTGAAAAAACATCCTGGAAGATCTAGAAACTAGACTATTACAAGACAGCGACAAAAAAGAATGCGTTGAGATAAAATTCGAATAGAATCCAAAGTGCGCCATTACTTCCAATTAAATCGCACAGAAAATTCGAATTAATACATTTTAACAAGTTGCAAAACCTCTCACACCTACTGCATTTCGAATTTCGGATTTCAAAATCGAGTTTTATAGGTTGGTAATTAACTGTACATATTCATAAAAATTGCCAAACATAATGTAAGTGTTATTTATGGCCCATTGTAATTAACTTTCCGAATTAAAATTTTTAAGCCTTTAATTTATGATGTGTTAAAAGGTAAATAAATAACGGCGCGCTAGCGAAAAGCAGTTCAAGTTCGTTTTGAAATAAACGTGAACACGATCGCGGGACAATAGCGAAATAATTATTTAAAATGTAACTTGAACAATGTGCGAAATATCGCCCGGGGCCGAATTCCGAATTCCTTTCCCAATTTCGTCGCCGTTTGGTAATAAAGTGATCTATTGCACTCGGTCTGAGGTCACTCTCACCTTTTCGTCAGTTCCGGCCATTCTTTTGCTAAGGTCACTTTCACGTTATGCAATAAACTAAATCGATTATTTTATTCATAGCCAATCACGGTTCGTTATTTGAGGAAGGCACACGGAATTACAGCGATAATATTCTGATAAAACTTCGAGTTCCTAGTTTCCACCAACAAAAAATGTTCAAACAATTTTATTTGCGTCAAATTTTATGCATTCATAAAATAATCTAATCAAATACCATTCAAGCTTTGAATTTCTTCGATTAATTAACTCAAACTTCCTGCGTAGCAACTTTTAAACCGTGTAAATTTGATGATAAAAGCGCTCGAGCTTCGCTGTCGCGTTTTTAATACTCAAATTTACACTCTTTTAAGCTGCTACGCAACAAGTTGTCGTAAATTAATCGATAAATTTAAAGCTCTTATCGATAAAATTGTTCTGGTTAATTAATTAATTTTTCAATATCTTTGGGTAGGGACACTTCATTATCAACTGTAGATCATGTCATAATGGTATCACTAAATCTAAAAGGATAAAGAAGAAAATACAAAATACCCAAAAAACCCAGAATTGAGGTTTTGTTCTCTTAGGTATGTATCGTTATCTTATCTACTAACCTGAAGGATGCATTTGTAGTCTGCCCATAGGTTCTTCTTCGTCCTGGCTGAAGAACCTTCAACCTTCCTTGTATTATCAGATGTAATATAGAATACGTTTATGGATTTCTCGTAAGTATGACTTCCTTTTTGATATTTATATCCTCTCGCATTTGCTCTTTGTTGTCAACGCAGGTTTGCAATGAAATGCAAGTCTTTGTTATCAATTTCTGTTGTTTTTAGCACTTGACTCGTTTTCTCGTGTTGGATCCTACCAAATGCTTTCTAGAAGTCCAAAAGCCATAGGAAGACATCAGAGTTCATCTTTCTTCATCTTCGTACCAACACTTGTATACTAAAGAGAGCTTCTAATCTTTTGTGGGACCCAAATTGACTATTCCCTCTTTTAGGATAAATTCTTTGATGTGCAATTCTTAAAAATTTTCAGTAAGAACCTTGCGCCAATATTTTGCGAGTTGACTAACATATTGTCATTTCGGTTTTTTTGAACGGCCTCGTATAATTATGATGACAATTATTAGAGCCGGTTTACAGGTAGTACAGTTTGATTACTCCATGGGAGCGTGTTCAACTGGAAAAATGACGCATTCAACATTGTTTGCACATCACCATTGTAGTAGTAATAAAAGATTCTTTATATTTTTTATGTTTACATTCTTTACACGGACAATGTCAAAAATGTCTGAAGCATTTGATTTTTTTGAATATCATAACTGTCGAGTATTCTTTAAGTTTGTTTGTTGGAAGAAGGATGCACAAGTAGTCGCGATAAAAAGCTGACATTTTATTAAGCTAACAACACGAGAACTTTCCGGAAAAGCACGACTTTGAAAAAATTGATAAAATAATATTGTGACTGTAATCGATAGCTACTTAAACCGATGATGTTTACTCTGTGATTCGTCACATTATAAATTTTTTTGAGAGGGTCAATTAACAACCCAAGACCCGGTCGCTCTTCTGGACGCAATGTCAATATTGGTTTCGGAAAACATTTAAGCGCAACGATGCGGATGAGAACTAATTAGGCGTTAAAAAATTTGTGAGTTGGATTAAAAAACTGATCACAGCGTTGTAATTGAACGGCCTTAATTGCCGTTTTTTCCATAAATTAAATTAACTTTTCTCCGCGGTCATTAGTAGGATTGTCTGTTTGGTACGATTTACACGCATTGTAAGACAGTAGCTTCCTGTCAGAATAGCCCAACCTCTCATAAACTGCCGGTAATAGGCCAACTATCATCGGGTATGTAATAATTAACACGTTCTATTAGTAAGTTAGTGGCTCGTTTAAGTTTAGTTTCTTCTTTTAATTATAACAGAAGAAACGGAATTGATTTCTGTCTAATAAAGGACGAAATACTGCCGATATATTCCTCTATTTGCTCGCCGATCATTATCTGCTTTTTTGTGTGTACGCTATTGGAATAGAGATTCCCTCTAATTAGGAGTTGCATGCGACCGACTATAATGGTGAGTTTTCACTTATTCATATGTAACCTGTCGAGTTTTTATTAACAGTTATGTACTGAAGGAATTATTGTATTCCATTCTTTGATAAAATCTACAACGAAGTCACTTTGTAAACGCCCATGCTCGGTGTGCTATATAGATTGGTTTTAACTTAAGTTTTAGATCTACGAGATCGGTGGAGTAATTTCAACAACGAACACGGTCCGAATTTGTTATTGAAATCAGATTTGTTCAGCTTTTTACGGCCGCGATAAAATCGAACATCTCGAGAAAAAACGACGATACGGCCAGCCAATAACTCTTTTATCTTCAACAAAAGACAACTCTCGAGACTATTTTATTTTACCAAACACTTTGCGCTTATCTTCAGATCGGTCACGCAAATTATATCGTTATCTTGGCATCGAATTTTTAATTGAGCGATCATCTCGACGGGCCGTTATTCTCTTTTTGTGCTTAATTGGACACTCGACAATTCCGTCGTTAAAAAAATCGTCTGTTTTTATTGCGCACATAAATTTGGCGAAACATTTTTATTTCTTGAGCAATGTGTTTACTTTTCAAAATCAACATATAGGTAGGACGGTATCGGAGGAGAAAAAAATGGTAGCATCGCGTGGGACGGAACGCTCGACAATTTTTTATTGCATAATTACCGAGACTTAACCTTACAAAGTAATATCGTAAAAAATACAAATGTCACTCGCATTGTTTGTCCATTATCCATTTTTAAGGTGTGATTAATGGTTTAGGTACACTTAAACGAACACTTATTTACTGAAAATATTAGAGGTAACTAGGAGTTTTTTATTTTTTGAGACAACATCGGTAAACCGTGTTGTTCTGCAGGACAAAAGCTAGAAATTATTTAAAGATAGCATTTATCCCAACCGAGATGACCAAAAGTGCTACTTTTAATCTCACACTAACATAAACAGATCAGAAAATTTACTTTTCAGTCCTAGGATGAAAAAGTGACATTTCTTTACCCCCAAATGTTATTTTCAAGATAATATGCAACAGTTAACAAGTTTTCGACCAAATTAACATTTCAGATAGATAAAGTTGCGAACGTAAAACGTTCAGATTAGATGTATTTTTAAATAATTGAAATTTTGTGATCATCTAGTTGAAAAAATAGCATACGTTCTTGGCCCCAACATTCAATTTATGTCCTTGCATTTATATTTTCCAATCCAGACGCTACAATACAATACAATATTTATAAAGCGACTGTTTAATAATTTTTGTTTAATTTGTTTATTTGTAAAATCAAGGCAGAATCTGCAAATTGTCGGTTTACACATTAGCAACTCCCACAGCACTTCTCCATACTTACTCATAAAACCATAAAAGCACCTTCAATAAAATAAACGTTGCATACCATTCGTCTACTTTTAATCTCACACTAACATAAACAGATCAGAAAATTTACTTTTCAGTCCTAGGATGAAAAAGTGACATTTCTTTACCCCCAAATGTTATTTTCAAGATAATATGCAACAGTTAACAAGTTTTCGACCAAATTAACATTTCAGATAGATAAAGTTGCGAACGTAAAACGTTCAGATTAGATGTATTTTTAAATAATTGAAATTTTGTGATCATCTAGTTGAAAAAATAGCATACGTTCTTGGCCCCAACATTCAATTTATGTCCTTGCATTTATATTTTCCAATCCAGACGCTACAATACAATACAATATTTATAAAGCGACTGTTTAATAATTTTTGTTTAATTTGTTTATTTGGAAAATCAAGGCAGAATCTGCAAATTGTCGGTTTACACATTAGCAACTCCCACAGCACTTCTCCATACTTACTCATAAAACCATAAAAGCACCTTCAATAAAATAAACGTTGCATACCATTCGTCTACTTTTAATCTCACACTAACATAAACAGATCAGAAAATTTACTTTTCAGTCCTAGGATGAAAAAGTGACATTTCTTTACCCCCAAATGTTATTTTCAAGATAATATGCAACAGTTAACAAGTTTTCGACCAAATTAACATTTCAGATAGATAAAGTTGCGAACGTAAAACGTTCAGATTAGATGTATTTTTAAATAATTGAAATTTTGTGATCATCTAGTTGAAAAAATAGCATACGTTCTTGGCCCCAACATTCAATTTATGTCCTTGCATTTATATTTTCCAATCCAGACGCTACAATACAATACAATATTTATAAAGCGACTGTTTAATAATTTTTGTTTAATCTGTTTATTTGTAAAATCAAGGCAGAATCTGCAAATTGTCGGTTTACACATTAGCAACTCCCACAGCACTTCTCCATACTTACTCATAAAACCATAAAAGCACCTTCAATAAAATAAACGTTGCACACCATTCGTCTACTTTTAATCTCACACTAACATAAACAGATCAGAAAATTTACTTTTCAGTCCTAGGATGAAAAAGTAACCTTTCTTTACCCCCAAATGTTATTTTCAACATAATATGCAACAGTTAATAAGTTTTCGACCAAATTAACATTTCAGATAGATAAAGTTGCGAACGTAAAACGTTCAGATTAGATGTATTTTTAAATAATTGAAATTTTGTGATCATCTAGTTGAAAAAATAGCATACGTTCTTGGCCCCAACATTCAATTTATGTCCTTGCATTTATATTTTCCAATCCAGACGCTACAATACAATACAATATTTATAAAGCGACTGTTTAATAATTTTTGTTTAATTTGTTTATTTGTAAAATCAAGGCAGAATCTGCAAATTGTCGGTTTACACATTAGCAACTCCCACAGCACTTCTCCATACTTACTCATAAAACCATAAAAGCACCTTCAATAAAATAAACGTTGCATACCATTCGTCTACTTTTAATCTCACACTAACATAAACAGATCAGAAAATTTACTTTTCAGTCCTAGGATGAAAAAGTGACATTTCTTTACCCCCAAATGTTATTTTCAAGATAATATGCAACAGTTAACAAGTTTTCGACCAAATTAACATTTCAGATAGATAAAGTTGCGAACGTAAAACGTTCAGATTAGATGTATTTTTAAATAATTGAAATTTTGTGATCATCTAGTTGAAAAAATAGCATACGTTCTTGGCCCCAACATTCAATTTATGTCCTTGCATTTATATTTTCCAATCCAGACGCTACAATACAATACAATATTTATAAAGCGACTGTTTAATAATTTTTGTTTAATTTGTTTATTTGTAAAATCAAGGCAGAATCTGCAAATTGTCGGTTTACACATTAGCAACTCCCACAGCACTTCTCCATACTTACTCATAAAACCATAAAAGCACCTTCAATAAAATAAACGTTGCACACCATTCGTCTACTTTTAATCTCACACTAACATAAACAGATCAGAAAATTTACTTTTCAGTCCTAGGATGAAAAAGTAACCTTTCTTTACCCCCAAATGTTATTTTCAACATAATATGCAACAGTTAATAAGTTTTCGACCAAATTAACATTTCAGATAGATAAAGTTGCGAACGTAAAACGTTCAGATTAGATGTATTTTTAAATAATTGAAATTTTGTGATCATCTAGTTGAAAAAATAGCATACGTACTTGACCCCAACATTTAATTTGTCCTTGCATTTATATTTTCCAATCCAGACGCTACAATACAATACAATATTTATAAAGCGACTGTTTAATAATTTTTGTTTAATTTGTTTATTTGTAAAATCAAGGCAGAATCTGCAAATTGTCGGTTTACACATTAGCAACTCCCACAGCACTTCTCCATACTTACTCATAAAACCATAAAAGCACCTTCAATAAAATAAACGTTGCACACCATTCGTCTACTTTTAATCTCACACTAACATAAACAGATCAGAAAATTTACTTTTCAGTCCTAGGATGAAAAAGTGACATTTCTTTACCCCCAAATGTTATTTTCAAGATAATATGCAACAGTTAACAAGTTTTCGACCAAATTAACATTTCAGATAGATAAAGTTGCGAACGTAAAACGTTCAGATTAGATGTATTTTTAAATAATTGAAATTTTGTGATCATCTAGTTGAAAAAATAGCATACGTTCTTGGCCCCAACATTCAATTTATGTCCTTGCATTTATATTTTCCAATCCAGACGCTACAATACAATACAATATTTATAAAGCGACTGTTTAATAATTTTTGTTTAATTTGTTTATTTGGAAAATCAAGGCAGAATCTGCAAATTGTCGGTTTACACATTAGCAACTCCCACAGCACTTCTCCATACTTACTCATAAAACCATAAAAGCACCTTCAATAAAATAAACGTTGCATACCATTCGTCTACTTTTAATCTCACACTAACATAAACAGATCAGAAAATTTACTTTTCAGTCCTAGGATGAAAAAGTGACATTTCTTTACCCCCAAATGTTATTTTCAAGATAATATGCAACAGTTAACAAGTTTTCGACCAAATTAACATTTCAGATAGATAAAGTTGCGAACGTAAAACGTTCAGATTAGATGTATTTTTAAATAATTGAAATTTTGTGATCATCTAGTTGAAAAAATAGCATACGTTCTTGGCCCCAACATTCAATTTATGTCCTTGCATTTATATTTTCCAATCCAGACGCTACAATACAATACAATATTTATAAAGCGACTGTTTAATAATTTTTGTTTAATCTGTTTATTTGTAAAATCAAGGCAGAATCTGCAAATTGTCGGTTTACACATTAGCAACTCCCACAGCACTTCTCCATACTTACTCATAAAACCATAAAAGCACCTTCAATAAAATAAACGTTGCACACCATTCGTCTACTTTTAATCTCACACTAACATAAACAGATCAGAAAATTTACTTTTCAGTCCTAGGATGAAAAAGTAACCTTTCTTTACCCCCAAATGTTATTTTCAACATAATATGCAACAGTTAATAAGTTTTCGACCAAATTAACATTTCAGATAGATAAAGTTGCGAACGTAAAACGTTCAGATTAGATGTATTTTTAAATAATTGAAATTTTGTGATCATCTAGTTGAAAAAATAGCATACGTTCTTGGCCCCAACATTCAATTTATGTCCTTGCATTTATATTTTCCAATCCAGACGCTACAATACAATACAATATTTATAAAGCGACTGTTTAATAATTTTTGTTTAATTTGTTTATTTGTAAAATCAAGGCAGAATCTGCAAATTGTCGGTTTACACATTAGCAACTCCCACAGCACTTCTCCATACTTACTCATAAAACCATAAAAGCACCTTCAATAAAATAAACGTTGCACACCATTCGTCTACTTTTAATCTCACACTAACATAAACAGATCAGAAAATTTACTTTTCAGTCCTAGGATGAAAAAGTAACCTTTCTTTGCCCCCAAATGTTATTTTCAACATAATATGCAACAGTTAATAAGTTTTCGACCAAATTAACATTTCAGATAGATAAAGTTGCGAACGTAAAACGTTCAGATTAGATGTATTTTTAAATAATTGAAATTTTGTGATCATCTAGTTGAAAAAATAGCATACGTACTTGACCCCAACATTTAATTTATGTCCTTGCATTTATATTTTCCAATCCAGACGCTACAATACAATACAATATTTATAAAGCGACTGTTTAATAATTTTTGTTTAATTTGTTTATTTGGAAAATCAAGGCAGAATCTGCAAATTGTCGGTTTACACATTAGCAACTCCCACAGCACTTCTCCATACTTACTCATAAAACCATAAAAGCACCTTCAATAAAATAAACGTTGCATACCATTCGTCTACTTTTAATCTCACACTAACATAAACAGATCAGAAAATTTACTTTTCAGTCCTAGGATGAAAAAGTGACATTTCTTTACCCCCAAATGTTATTTTCAAGATAATATGCAACAGTTAACAAGTTTTCGACCAAATTAACATTTCAGATAGATAAAGTTGCGAACGTAAAACGTTCAGATTAGATGTATTTTTAAATAATTGAAATTTTGTGATCATCTAGTTGAAAAAATAGCATACGTTCTTGGCCCCAACATTCAATTTATGTCCTTGCATTTATATTTTCCAATCCAGACGCTACAATACAATACAATATTTATAAAGCGACTGTTTAATAATTTTTGTTTAATTTGTTTATTTGGAAAATCAAGGCAGAATCTGCAAATTGTCGGTTTACACATTAGCAACTCCCACAGCACTTCTCCATACTTACTCATAAAACCATAAAAGCACCTTCAATAAAATAAACGTTGCACACCATTCGTCTACTTTTAATCTCACACTAACATAAACAGATCAGAAAATTTACTTTTCAGTCCTAGGATGAAAAAGTAACCTTTCTTTACCCCCAAATGTTATTTTCAACATAATATGCAACAGTTAATAAGTTTTCGACCAAATTAACATTTCAGATAGATAAAGTTGCGAACGTAAAACGTTCAGATTAGATGTATTTTTAAATAATTGAAATTTTGTGATCATCTAGTTGAAAAAATAGCATACGTACTTGACCCCAACATTTAATTTATGTCCTTGCATTTATATTTTCCAATCCAGACGCTACAATACAATACAATATTTATAAAGCGACTGTTTAATAATTTTTGTTTAATCTGTTTATTTGTAAAATCAAGGCAGAATCTGCAAATTGTCGGTTTACACATTAGCAACTCCCACAGCACTTCTCCATACTTACTCATAAAACCATAAAAGCACCTTCAATAAAATAAACGTTGCACACCATTCGTCTACTTTTAATCTCACACTAACATAAACAGATCAGAAAATTTACTTTTCAGTCCTAGGATGAAAAAGTAACCTTTCTTTACCCCCAAATGTTATTTTCAACATAATATGCAACAGTTAATAAGTTTTCGACCAAATTAACATTTCAGATAGATAAAGTTGCGAACGTAAAACGTTCAGATTAGATGTATTTTTAAATAATTGAAATTTTGTGATCATCTAGTTGAAAAAATAGCATACGTACTTGACCCCAACATTTAATTTATGTCCTTGCATTTATATTTTCCAATCCAGACGCTACAATACAATACAATATTTATAAAGCGACTGTTTAATAATTTTTGTTTAATTTGTTTATTTGGAAAATCAAGGCAGAATCTGCAAATTGTCGGTTTACACATTAGCAACTCCCACAGCACTTCTCCATACTTACTCATAAAACCATAAAAGCACCTTCAATAAAATAAACGTTGCACACCATTCGTCTACTTTTAATCTCACACTAACATAAACAGATCAGAAAATTTACTTTTCAGTCCTAGGATGAAAAAGTAACCTTTCTTTACCCCCAAATGTTATTTTCAACATAATATGCAACAGTTAATAAGTTTTCGACCAAATTAACATTTCAGATAGATAAAGTTGCGAACGTAAAACGTTCAGATTAGATGTATTTTTAAATAATTGAAATTTTGTGATCATCTAGTTGAAAAAATAGCATACGTACTTGACCCCAACATTTAATTTATGTCCTTGCATTTATATTTTCCAATCCAGACGCTACAATACAATACAATATTTATAAAGCGACTGTTTAATAATTTTTGTTTAATCTGTTTATTTGGAAAATCAAGGCAGAATCTGCAAATTGTCGGTTTACACATTAGCAACTCCCACAGCACTTCTCCATACTTACTCATAAAACCATAAAAGCACCTTCAATAAAATAAACGTTGCACACCATTCGTCTACTTTTAATCTCACACTAACATAAACAGATCAGAAAATTTACTTTTCAGTCCTAGAATGAAAAAGTAACCTTTCTTTACCCCCAAATGTTATTTTCAACATAATATGCAACAGTTAATAAGTTTTCGACCAAATTAACATTTCAGATAGATAAAGTTGCGAACGTAAAACGTTCAGATTAGATGTATTTTTAAATAATTGAAATTTTGTGATCATCTAGTTGAAAAAATAGCATACGTACTTGACCCCAACATTTAATTTATGTCCTTGCATTTATATTTTCCAATCCAGACGCTACAATACAATACAATATTTATAAAGCGACTGTTTAATAATTTTTGTTTAATTTGTTTATTTGGAAAATCAAGGCAGAATCTGCAAATTGTCGGTTTACACATTAGCAACTCCCACAGCACTTCTCCATACTTACTCATAAAACCATAAAAGCACCTTCAATAAAATAAACGTTGCACACCATTCGTCTACTTTTAATCTCACACTAACATAAACAGATCAGAAAATTTACTTTTCAGTCCTAGGATGAAAAAGTAACCTTTCTTCACCCCCAAATGTTATTTTCAACATAATATGCAACAGTTAATAAGTTTTCGACCAAATTAACATTTCAGATAGATAAAGTTGCGAACGTAAAACGTTCAGATTAGATGTATTTTTAAATAATTGAAATTTTGTGATCATCTAGTTGAAAAAATAGCATACGTACTTGACCCCAACATTTAATTTATGTCCTTGCATTTATATTTTCCAATCCAGACGCTACAATACAATACAATATTTATAAAGCGACTGTTTAATAATTTTTGTTTAATTTGTTTATTTGGAAAATCAAGGCAGAATCTGCAAATTGTCGGTTTACACATTAGCAACTCCCACAGCACTTCTCCATACTTACTCATAAAACCATAAAAGCACCTTCAATAAAATAAACGTTGCACACCATTCGTCTACTTTTAATCTCACACTAACATAAACAGATCAGAAAATTTACTTTTCAGTCCTAGGATGAAAAAGTAACCTTTCTTCACCCCCAAATGTTATTTTCAACATAATATGCAACAGTTAATAAGTTTTCGACCAAATTAACATTTCAGATAGATAAAGTTGCGAACGTAAAACGTTCAGATTAGATGTATTTTTAAATAATTGAAATTTTGTGATCATCTAGTTGAAAAAATAGCATACGTACTTGACCCCAACATTTAATTTATGTCCTTGCATTTATATTTTCCAATCCAGACGCTACAATACAATACAATATTTATAAAGCGACTGTTTAATAATTTTTGTTTAATTTGTTTATTTGGAAAATCAAGGCAGAATCTGCAAATTGTCGGTTTACACATTAGCAACTCCCACAGCACTTCTCCATACTTACTCATAAAACCATAAAAGCACCTTCAATAAAATAAATGTTGCACACCATTCGTCTGTGTATCTGTTTCGTAATGAAACACGGAAATACATTACAGGGCAGTTTTTAAATAGTAACGATAATGAATCTAACATATGTTATCTCTACGCCACGTTTCAGTTACTACACGGTGAGTGTTGGCTAAAGTTATTTACGAGCGGAATTTAAGTATAACTAATTCCGACTACAAAGTTTCGATTAGATCAGTTCAAACGTTTGATCCGTGGGCGTAACACAAACTTTCGTACATAAATTCGAATTATTGTCAGTTTCCAAGTATACCATAATTGGTAATTAACTGCCATGTTTCGGCTAAATCGCAGCTATGGTTTTACCTGCAGGCGTGGCCACTTCTGAGAGACATTGGTCATAACCAATTAGCAGATATTGTGTGCGGCATTAATATAAATCAAACGTTCAATAAGTAAATAAATTTTGGATCGATTCGGTCGATTAATTATAAATGTGGCTGACCCGCTTGTGTTTATTTAAATTAGCATATTAGCATCTATCGTGACACGGTAGATACATTATTATTATCATGCAGAAGCTGCTGCTTATTTCTATTATACTTTTATCGCAGCTTAATAATTCATTGTATCTGCCTACCACGTACCGTTTTAATTAGCTTCGAGTTATACTTTTTTATTTATAATTTTGATTAATGAATCTCGACAAAAAAATCGTTGGCACTATTCCGCTCATTGTCGTTGAAAATTGTGCAAATTGATTTTTCTCCCGACAATTTATTTAAATTTCTTTACACGCAATTACTCATTCACAACATATGTATTCACGGTTGATTAATTAAGCGATAGCTCGATCGCCAGCTAATAAGTAAAACAAAAGTTACAATTACTGCGACATTTATTCTGTCACTTACCCGGCCCTCGGGCGTGCAAGCCGTGTAAACCGCGATTGGCAGTTAATGATTATAATTAAGCGCAACTTTGAACAAGATGAATATTGCGGAAGTTTATTAACAGCATTTTATTAGTATTAGTATTGAAAGTACCAATAATTATTTTATGTTTCCACGATCACTACTGAAAACAATTTTTTTTTTAAATTTAATCGCGAGACGTAAAAAACATTCAACAAAGCGCCTGTCGGTCCACCGAACAGGTAGTGTCAGATTTGCTGACTAAACAATCGTCTTTAGCCCAGGTATTGTTTGGACTAGAACAGAAAGTGTTGAGTAGTGATTACCCTTTACTTTTGACTGAAAGAATATTACTGAAAACAATAAACTAAATAAGGGTATCCTTACGCACGCCGTGTGTTATAAAATAAAATCACACAGTTAGGGATTTTTATGAATATTGTGTTGGTATCATAATTGACCGTGACAGTTCAGTTTAATTCTGAGGCCCCGATCAAGACATAAATAAAATCTCTAATTTCCTGCGATTTATAGTTTATCTATTCACAAATTATTAAAAATTTGAATTCAGAATTGAATGTTTGGTACTTAGATGACGGTTCTTTAGGTGGTAAGGCTTTGGATGTCTTACAAGACTTAGAAACGATAATTTCCGAATTTAAGAAAATTGGTTTGGTTCTTAATTTCAATAAACGCAAACTTTTTTTCCTTAATAATGTTTCGGAATTAGACAAGTCTTCAATTTTGGAGAGATTCGAATTATTAGTTCCTTGTATTCACGTTTGTAATGTTGAAGACCTGTTTATTCTTGGTTGTCCTATTTTCGATGCAGCAATTCCTCCATTGATTTCTAAAAAAATTGATTCATTCTCTTTACTTTCTTCAAATCTGTGTAAAATTAATCCTCATATTAGTTTATTTTTACTCCGCCATTGTTTTTGGATACCTTATAATCTTAGATGTTATCCTTTTTAGAAATTTAAAAATGACTGTCTTGAATTGGATAATATTGTTATTTCTTCTTTGGAAAAAATTTTGAATATTAAATTTACAATTAGATCTTGTACTCGAAGCCAAATTACCAATCCGTTTTGGTGGATTACGTATAAGGTCTATAATTGATATTTCCTCGCCTGCCTTTTTGTCTTCTATATTTTCTAATTCTGAACTTATTATATCCATTCTACCTTCTAGTTTTTCTAATTTTGAAATTACATCCCTTAACGAGGCTGTTGATTATTGGAAGGAAATTTCTAATTTGTCTTTACTTCCAAAACAACTTTCTATTCAAAGAAATTGGGACTTACCTATCTGTGAGAAAATATTTCAAAATTTATTATCTTCCTCAAATATCACACAAGAAGCTATCTTATTAGCTGGATCTGAACTTGAATCTGGAGCTTGGTTTGAAGCTCTTCCATCTTGTAAACTAGGTACTCTTTTAGAAAAAAACTTTTTCCAAATTGCAATTTCACTTAGATTGGGCATTAATTTCTGTCATCCTCATATCTGCTCGTGCGGTTCTTCTGTAGACTCGTTGGGTCATCATAGTTTATTGTGCATTAAAAGTACTGGTAGACTCTTTCGTCACAGCTGTATTAATTACATTATTAAACGTGCTTTCTCTTCTACCAACATCCCTTGTATCCTTGAACCTAGTATTCTAAGGGATGATGGCAAACGTCCAGATGGTATTACAGTTATTCCATGGAAAGTAGGTAAATGTTTAGTTTGGGATTTTACTTGTACGGATACACTTGCCCCTTCTCATTTGACTGATTCTTCATTTTCTGCAAGATCTGCTGCACACTTGGCAGAAAATCTTAAGAAAAAAAAAAAAATTCAATTTCTGATGAGTATTTTTTCGTCGCCTTCGCTGTGGAAACTTTGTGTCCTTTGAGTGCTGATGCCCTTTTTCTTCTTGAAGATTTGGGGAGGCGTATTGTTCAAACAACGGGAATTCCTCAAGCCAAAACATATTTGAAGTAACGAATAAGTTTGGCTATACAGAGAGGCAACGTTGCTAGTGTTCTTGGTACAGTCCCGCGTTCTTCTTCTCTTAATGAGTTATTTTATTTAGTCTGGTTATTACTCATGTTATGTTATTTTATGTTGTCGTTAAGCAAATGTACCTATTATAAAATAAGATTACAGATTTGCGGCTACAAATGGTGTCTTCACCCTATCGTCATTTGCCATTTACTTGACAAGTTTCACTAAAGGAATAATTACCTGTTAACCAGTAAAATATTGATTTATTTTGATGGAACCCACGCGAGCAAAATTTTCTTTTTAAAGGCCACGCGCCTTTTATTGCGAATTTAATTACAAATTAAAGCAACAAGTCTCCCCGAGGAACGGTACAGCACCGAGTGGATCCGTTTAACGATTGTTGTTGCGGGATGTCTCCGGGACACGAGTAATTAAATTTGTCGGTAACCAATCATAAGGTCGTGAAATTTATTGCAGCGTATCGTACGCTCGGTATATCAAAAAATGACGTAAATTCAAGCGTACTTGTTCGGTCCCCGAGGTGTTAACAGAGCGTTAAGTAACCTCTGACCCTAAATGTCTTCGTTACGGCCGCGTAGGAGCGCATACACCCATGACGCAAACCTCACATTGACCATTAAAATATTCTATATGGTCCCTATTTGAATAGAAAGTGCGCTTAAATATTGCCACGGGATAGCATTATCGTCGCTATGTTAATTTTTATTATCTCACGAACATTACGGTTTGTTATTTTTGTTTATAGCCTTTGTGTATATTTTATAGTCGTGCATGTAAATTCAACACTTATGGGCGCCGTCGCTGTTTTTATTTTACATCCCAAACTGAACCAACTCAACCAGTCGTTGAAAACGTTTTGATAATGAACTCATAACTGTCTTCATAATTCATGCAAACAATTTTTTGTTCACCGAATCTTCAAATAATAATCGGCTAAACTCAATTCGATTGCGTGCCCAATTATTTCTTCTCTGCAAACCGGAAGATTATGTGTGAAATGATATGTAAGAGGTTCGATGGAGTGTAAATTTATTGCAGGGATCAACGCAGGTATCGTTTCTTTGAATTTCAAATGTACTTGTTATATCAGAGCGAGTAACGGAATGTGATTAATGAATTCAAACCGAACCTCACTTATTCTCTAGTGTTACTTATTAGTTATGCAAACAGATGCAAGATATCTATGGTTTTAGATAGTCTTAAATCGTTAAAGGTAAGGCTTGCACGCCACAAAAAATTGTGAGATCAATTATTTGCAATTATGCATACGGAAACCACTCGAATTCCACTCTCGTCGAAAGAATTATCATATTAAATTTTTTCGCCGGTGCAACATGTGATTTGGTACACGTTTTAATTATGGTTTCGAAAAGGAAATCAATCTTATTCTTCTGCAACGTAAATACTGATTAAAAAGTTTAAAAAAGAAGATAACTTCATTACAATAACGGATGGCTCGTAGGCCGGATAATTGTGCGCGTTGTTTGATTAGAAGATCTATGGAAGCGGCTGCACTGAAAGTTTATTAATCCTTCAGTATTAATAACTCCTACATGCATTTCAAGTGTTACCGGATTAATTTATTGATTGTGCGCCTACCTCTTATAAAAAGACCTTGTTAAAGTGGCATACCACGAACTGGAACATCATTTATTTTGTATTTACTACATTTCATCAGGAACGTTGAACTAGATGATTATTACATGTAATGATGTTATCGCCGTATATTTGCTTCGATTTAGATTCCTTTTGTTTCTGTTTGTTTTTGCTTTTAACCATGCGTTGTTACTTTCTTATCGACAAACACATTTATTTGCGTTATTTGTCGCCACGAAATAAACGCGACGGCGTTTATTCGCCTCTATCTTGATATTTAGATTTTTTCATGACAATACCTAATAGCGGAATGCGACAAATGGGAAAAATACGGGATATACGACCGAGATACGCTCAAATCGAGGGAATAATCTACACGGAGTAATCTAATCGGGCACAGGTGTCCATGAATACTACAGTCAAGCTGAGGCGTGCATTATTTTTTCCGCGTAGGCTGCATATTTATCGAACAAGGACGACATCCCATATTACACTAAACAAGCACGCTGAGACATTACGGTACGCTTAGACATGCGTTTCTGCATGCGTTTCAATCGTTGCGTTTGAAACGCTTGCAGTAACCTTGCATGTATTCGGCATTGCATTAAATGGCACACTCTATAAACCAACATATTTCAAAATGGTTCAATTCCCAAAAATGCCGTGTTTGTTAACCCTGTAAATTGAATTTTAACTTTATTTAATCCATCATGTCAGTCCCAAACGTGCCGGATAAAATAGTTTTACTGTATTTACAATCGCAAGCATTGAAAAATCCAAATTAATCGCAAACGCTGACCCAAACCGTCGGTCTATTCAGTATATATGTAAGTGCATGCAAGGTTACTGCAAGTTTTTCAAACGCAACAGCTGAAACGCATGCAGAAACGCATGTGTAAAGGTCTTCTTAAACGCTCTAAATGTTGTCACTGAACAATCCTAATGATAAACTGGGTTGGAGACGCCATTTTCAGCATAAATAAAAAATATAAAGGCAATTAAAAATGCTCTTAAAGGGGCTAAAAGTGGTGCCTCTACCCTACCGCATCAATTATGCATTTGATAGAAACCTTGAGTTTATAAAAGTCGTTGTGCTTTACACGCAGGTTTTCCTACATGAGATTCCACATTTTTAACGCATATATTCCCGGCGCGCATAAACTAATTCTCCACACTTTATTTATATAAATATATTCGACATAAAGTGACATTTTATCGAGGACAGGCATTCAGTCCCAAACGTGCCGGATAAAATAGTTTTACTGTATCTACAATCGCAAGCATTGCAAAATACAAAATAATCGTAAACGCTGACCCAAACCGTCGGTCTATTCAGCATATATGTAAGTGCATGCAAGGTTACTGCAAGCGTTTCAAACGCAACGGCTGAAACGCATGCAGAAACGCATGTGTAAAGGCCTTCTTAACCGCTCTAAATTTTGTCACTGAACAACCCTAATAATAAACTGGGTTGGAGACACCATTTTCAGCATAAATAAAAAATATAAAGACAATTAAAAATGTTCTTAAAGGGGCTAAAAGTGGTGCCTCTACCCTACCGCATAAAAATGCATCTGATAGAAACCTCGACTTTATAAAAGTCGTTGTACTTTACACGCAGGTTTTCCTACATGAGATTCCACATTTTTAACGCATATATTCCCGGCGCGCATAAACTAATTCTCCACACTTTATTTATATAAATATATTCGACATAAAGTGACATTTTATCGAGGACAGGCATTCAGTCCCAAACGTGCCGGATAAAATAGTTTTACTGTATCTACAATCGCAAGCATTGCAAAATACAAAATAATCGCAAACGCTGACCCAAACCGTCGGTCTATTCAGTATATATGTAAGTACATGCAAGGTTGCTGCAAACGTTTTAAACGCAACGGCTGAAACGCATGCAGAAACGCATGTGTAAAGGCCTTCTTAACCGCTCTAAATTTTGTCACTGAACAACCCTAATAATAAACTGGGTTGGAGACACCATTTTCAGCATAAATAAAAAATATAAAGACAATTAAAAATGTTCTTAAAGGGGCTAAAAGTGGTGCCTCTACCCTACCGCATAAAAATGCATCTGATAGAAACCTCGACTTTATAAAAGTCGTTGTACTTTACACGCAGGTTTTCCTACATGAGATTCCACATTTTTAACGCATATATTCCCGGCGCGCATAAACTAATTCTCCACACTTTATTTATATAAATATATTCGACATAAAGTGACATTTTATCGAGGACAGGCATTCAGTCCCAAACGTGCCGGATAAAATAGTTTTACTGTATCTACAATCGCAAGCATTGCAAAATACAAAATAATCGCAAACGCTGACCCAAACCGTCGGTCTATTCAGTATATATGTAAGTACATGCAAGGTTGCTGCAAACGTTTTAAACGCAACGGCTGAAACGCATGCAGAAACGCATGTGTAAAGGCCTTCTTAACCGCTCTAAATTTTGTCACTGAACAACCCTAATAATAAACTGGGTTGGAGACACCATTTTCAGCATAAATAAAAAATATAAAGACAATTAAAAATGCTCTTAAAGGGGCTAAAAGTGGTGCCTCTACCCTACCGCATAAAAATGCATCTGATAGAAACCTCGACTTTATAAAAGTCGTTGTGCTTTACACGCAGGTTTTCCTACATGAGATTCCACATTTTTAACGCATATATTCCCGGCGCGCATAAACTAATTCTCCACACTTTATTTATATAAATATATTCGACATAAAGTGACATTTTATCGAGGACAGGCATTCAGTCCCAAACGTGCCTGATAAAATAGTTTTACTGTATCTACAATCGCAAGCATTGCAAAATACAAAATAATCGCAAACGCTGACCCAAACCGTCGGTCTATTCAGTATATATGTAAGTACATGCAAGGTTGCTGCAAACGTTTTAAACGCAACGGCTGAAACGCATGCAGAAACGCATGTGTAAAGGCCTTCTTAACCGCTCTAAATTTTGTCACTGAACAACCCTAATAATAAACTGGGTTGGAGACACCATTTTCAGCATAAATAAAAAATATAAAGACAATTAAAAATGCTCTTAAAGGGGCTAAAAGTGGTGCCTCTACCCTACCGCATAAAAATGCATCTGATAGAAACCTCGACTTTATAAAAGTCGTTGTGCTTTACACGCAGGTTTTCCTACATGAGATTCCACATTTTTAACGCATATATTCCCGGCGCGCATAAACTAATTCTCCACACTTTATTTATATAAATATATTCGACATAAAGTGACATTTTATCGAGGACAGGCATTCAGTCCCAAACGTGCCGGATAAAATAGTTTTACTGTATCTACAATCGCAAGCATTGCAAAATACAAAATAATCGCAAACGCTGACCCAAACCGTCGGTCTATTCAGCATATATGTAAGTGCATGCAAGGTTACTGCAAGCGTTTCAAACGCAACGGCTGAAACGCATGCAGAAACGCATGTGTAAGGGCCTTCTTAACCGCTCTAAATTTTGTCACTGAACAACCCTAATAATAAACTGGGTTGGAGACACCATTTTCAGCATAAATAAAAAGTATAAAGACAATTAAAAATGTTCTTAAAGGGGCTAAAAGTGGTGCCTCTACCCTACCGCATAAAAATGCATCTGATAGAAACCTCGACTTTATAAAAGTCGTTGTGCTTTACACGCAGGTTTTCCTACACATGAAATTCCACATTTTTAACGCATATATTCCCGGTGCGCATAAACTAATTCTCCACACTTTATTTATATAAATATGTTCGACATAAAGTGAAATTTTATCGAGGACAGGCATTCAGGTTTGCGGCCAGCGAAGAAAACGAAGCGACAATATGAAATAAATCTTTCATTTTTTTTGTTTCGCCGACGGATCGTTCTATAATTTCTCGGGCGATCGAGGAATCCGGGCCGAAAATTTTATTCCGTGTTTTTACGCCGGAAACGCCATTCGTATAATTAAACAATTCGGCTGTGAGATCGGAGGCGAATAATAAAAATTCTTGGGATGTAAACAGGCTGCCTAATTATCGAAATGTGTTTTGTAGTCTCGTAAAATACGATTAATGAGAAGATCACCGAAACGGTTTTGTGGACTTTTTTAATCGACCGTGTTTTGAATAATCAAGTTTAGAATAAAGTTTCGGCGAAAATCCAGTTTGTTCTAAAATGTTCTAAATGAATCTAAATATTCTGTTTTATGGGAACAGAAACACAATTTAAGATGAACGTTTTGTTGGCAAAGTTTCAACTAAACTGACCCTGGATTAAACAAAAAACATTTAACAACTCATAAAAATTGATGGTTTCATGCCAAAATCATTTTGGTTAAAAAATTATATTGCAGTGCCAGTGGTAAATTGCCCATCAAACCATAAAAAATCCATGAAACAGTTATGGTATTTTGAGCTTTTTTGTTTTTAATTTTTTGAATGTAAGTTTTTACTTAAAATTTTTAATAATAAAAAACAGTCAAGTATTGTTATTTTAGAATTTTATAAAAATTCTTATTTGTTCCTTAAAAATCTTTCAAAATGCTTATTTAGAACTCCAAATAGTTATTAGTGATCTGGAATATATTTCAAACGAATTTTACTTCCACTGACAAAATACAAGTTTTAACTGCAAAATTGTGTTTAGTTTCGGAATTAGTTTTTATTTAAAATTTGTGTTAATTAAAATTTAGTATATCTTTTGATGGAGGGGTAGTTTTTTAAATATTTGTCGATTGATCACTGGAAATCTGTTGGAATCCTACAAGAAATCATGTCGCAATTTGTTACCAAAATTTATTATGATCCTGTTGTTTCTCCAAAACCAAGCATTAACTGTTAAAATTGCAGGCAATATAAATGTTAAAAGGAGTGGAACAAAAAATTATCCATAAACTAAAATCACAGCTGGAAAAACACTGCACAGATGTGAAAAAGTGTAAAAAACTTATAAAACATGCAATAAATCCCATTTAAAAAAGCGAAGGAGTAAAACAGCGACATCAAATTTTTTATTTGAGCTCATTTGCATAAGGTTAATTACCTTGCAATTTTCGAATTTGTGTTTCGAATTATTCTCACTTACGACCACGATGTGTCAATACAAATCTCGGCGAATCGTTGAGATCGCAAAGGTGAAAAGCCTACATACAATTTGAAACTAAAGGTCGCATTTGCGTTAGAATGTGCAGTGGGCTGATTTGTTACAATAGTTAATTCGCGACGACCTTCCTGCCCACTCTTTATATTTCAACTCAATTCTTTGCGACAATAAATCTCCGATTGATAAAATACGAACAAGGAGACAATTAAATTTCTTGTATTACTGCCTGTAGTTACACATATAAACGATGCCATTGTTGACGGTAAATTTATTTAGTGACCTATTCATGATGTAGATTTATTTCTCGGCGATATTTTATGTTTAAAACTGGATTTTTTTATTATATGGGGCGAAACGGCATTCCTGTCTGAGACAACAAAGCACTCGCGTAAATTGCACTCGTGGATGCATTAATAATAGATAAAAAATTGCGCGTTTCGGTGGGTGATTGCCCCAACATTGTTGCAAAAAATAAAACGCATCGATTTCTCATAAAGTTGTCAAATAAATTGCGCGAAGATCGCATGCTAATGGCGCATAATCGGCCGAGCATAGAAAGTGAATTATGGTGTGAGCCAGGGCTTGCATATATTGTAGATGGCAATAAAGTCTATTGTCGCTGTAACCTTTGACATTCAAGGTTCCAGCGGGAGGCGTGGAACCCCCTGTCAGAGACAAATTCTGCAGATAAATCAATAGGTGCTCTTCAGTCGGTTGGGCGTTAACATTAGACCTTTTGTTGAAACATATCGGATTGCCAATGAATGTCATCTCTTACAATCTCACACAACACAAAAACCGAACAGTAAATTTCGAAAGTTGTAAATGTGCACTTCACAACGGGAAATCTTCTAAATCAATCTAATCAACAAGCATCATCGAAAATGAATTTTGGGTTGCGTCAGCAAAATCGGCAGGCGTTATTCGTGAGCCACCTTGTATAATTACACTCGGGTCTTTTTTATGCGGTAGATGCGTTCCACAGCAAACCGCATAAAAAAGGCATTGCTTATATGGTAAAAATAGGGATAGATTCCGTAATTTCCTAAAACCACATAAGACCAAATCAGCAAATTAAAAAATCAACGAAAATCGCATAAAAAAATCGGAAAATAACAATGACTAAAAAAACATTGGTTCGAAAATCGGAAAGTTTATGCCCATAAAACTTAAAATAAGTTTGTTTCAAAATTTTATTTTTAATTGTTTTCAAGAGTAATAACTGGTTCAAAGTCACTTTTCATTGGTTTTACCTAGGAAAACCGATTTTTAAGATTCAACCCTTGTTGTAATCATTTGAAAACCAGAAAATGGAAAAAAAATATCTTAGCAAACTTTATGAAAATGTGGATCCTAACATAAGTAAAAAAAAAATGAAAAAAGTTTGACCTGAGCAGACTTTATGAAAATGTTCACTGCAATTTGCATGGTTTTACCTAGGAAAACCGACTTTTAAGATTCAACTCTTGTTGTAATCATTTGAAAACCAGAAAATGGAAAAAAAATTATCTTAGCAAACTTTATGAAAATGTGGATCCTAACATAAGTCAAAAAAAAAAGAAAAACAATTGACCTGAGCAGACTTTATGAAAATGTGCACTGTAATTTGCATGGTTTTACCTAGGAAAACCTATTTTTAAGATTCAACTCTTGTTGTAATCATTTGAAAACCAGAAAATGGAAAAAAAATATCTTAGCAAACTTTATGAAAATGTGGATCCTAACATAAGTAAAAAAAAAATGAAAAAAATTTGACCTGAGCAGACTTTATGAAAATGTTCACTGCAATTTGCATGGTTTTACCTAGGAAAACCGACTTTTAAGATTCAACTCTTGTTGTAATCATTTGAAAACCAGAAAATGGAAAAAAAATATCTTAGCAAACTTTATGAAAATGTGGATCCTAACATAAGTAAAAAAAAAATGAAAAAAATTTGACCTGAGCAGACTTTATGAAAATGTTCATTGCAATTTGCATGGTTTTACCTAGGAAAACCGACTTTTAAGATTCAACTCTTGTTGTAATTATTTGAAAACCAGAAAATGGAAAAAAAATTATCTTAGCAAACTTTATGAAAATGTGGATCCTAACATAAGTCAAAAAAAAAAGAAAAACAATTGACCTGAGCAGACTTTATGAAAATGTGCACTGCAATTTGCATGGTTTTACCTAGGGAAACCGACTTTTAAGATTCAACTCTTGTTGTAATTATTTGAAAACCAGAAAATGAAAAAAAAATTATCTTAGCAAACTTTATGAAAATGTGGATCCTAACATAAGTCAAAAAAAATGAAAAAAATTTGACCTGAGCAAACTTTATGAAAATGTGCACTGTAATTTGCATGGTTTTACCTAGGAAAACCGACTTTTAAGATTCAACTCTTGTTGTAATCATTTGAAAACCAGAAAATGGAAAAAAAATATCTTAGCAAACTTTATGAAAATGTGGATCCTAACATAAGTAAAAAAAAAATTAAAAAAATTTGACCTGAGCAGACTTTATGAAAATGTTCACTGCAATTTGCATGGTTTTACCTAGGAAAACCGACTTTTAAGATTCAACTCTTGTTGTAATCATTTGAAAACCAGAAAATGGAAAAAAAATATCTTAGCAAACTTTATGAAAATGTGGATCCTAACATAAGTAAAAAAAAAATGAAAAAAATTTGACCTGAGCAGACTTTATGAAAATGTTCACTGCAATTTGCATGGTTTTACCTAGGAAAACCGACTTTTAAGATTCAACTCTTGTTGTAATCATTTGAAAACCAGAAAATGGAAAAAAAATATCTTAGCAAACTTTATGAAAATGTGGATCCTAACATAAGTAAAAAAAAAATTTAAAAAATTTGACCTGAGCAGACTTTATGAAAATGTTCACTGCAATTTGCATGGTTTTACCTAGGAAAACCGACTTTTAAGATTCAACTCTTGTTGTAATTATTTGAAAACCAGAAAATGGAAAAAAAATTATCTTAGCAAACTTTATGAAAATGTGGATCCTAACATAAGTCAAAAAAAAAAGGAAAACAATTGACCTGAGCAGACTTTATGAAAATGTGCACTGCAATTTGCATGGTTTTACCTAGGGAAACCGACTTTTAAGATTCAACTCTTGTTGTAATTATTTGAAAACCAGAAAATGGAAAAAAAATTATCTTAGCAAACTTTATGAAAATGTGGATCCTAACATAAGTCAAAAAAAAAAGAAAAACAATTGACCTGGGCAGACTTTATGAAAATGTGCACTGCAATTTGCATGGTTTTACCTAGGGAAACCGACTTTTAAGATTCAACTCTTGTTGTAATCATTTGAAAACCAGAAAATGGAAAAAAAATATCTTAGCAAACTTTATGAAAATGTGGATCCTAACATAAGTAAAAAAAAAATTAAAAAAATTTGACCTGAGCAGACTTTATGAAAATGTTCACTGCAATTTGCATGGTTTTACCTAGGAAAACCGACTTTTAAGATTCAACTCTTGTTGTAATCATTTGAAAACCAGAAAATGGAAAAAAAATATCTTAGCAAACTTTATGAAAATGTGGATCCTAACATAAGTAAAAAAAAATGAAAAAAATTTGACCTGAGCAGACTTTTTGAAAATGTTCACTGCAATTTGCATGGTTTTACCTAGGAAAACCGACTTTTAAGATTCAACTCTTGTTGTAATCATTTGAAAACCAGAAAATGGAAAAAAAATATCTTAGCAAACTTTATGAAAATGTGGATCCTAACATAAGTAAAAAAAAAATTTAAAAAATTTGACCTGAGCAGACTTTATGAAAATGTTCACTGCAATTTGCATGGTTTTACCTAGGAAAACCGACTTTTAAGATTCAACTCTTGTTGTAATTATTTGAAAACCAGAAAATGGAAAAAAAATTATCTTAGCAAACTTTATGAAAATGTGGATCCTAACATAAGTAAAAAAAAAATTAAAAAAATTTGACCTGAGCAGACTTTATGAAAATGTTCACTGCAATTTGCATGGTTTTACCTAGGAAAACCGACTTTTAAGATTCAACTCTTGTTGTAATTATTTGAAAACCAGAAAATGGAAAAAAAATTATCTTAGCAAACTTTATGAAAATGTGGATCCTAACATAAGTCAAAAAAAAAAGGAAAACAATTGACCTGAGCAGACTTTATGAAAATGTGCACTGCAATTTGCATGGTTTTACCTAGGGAAACCGACTTTTAAGATTCAACTCTTGTTGTAATTATTTGAAAACCAGAAAATGGAAAAAAAATTATCTTAGCAAACTTTATGAAAATGTGGATCCTAACATAAGTCAAAAAAAAAAAAAACCACCGACTCCGATACTACGGAAAAGTCCCAAATTTTCTTTAAATTACAGACTGCACAATTTCAAATCCGCACAAAAAAAGTCCGCATAAAAAAAGACACGAGTGTACTCTGGAGTCAAAATATTGTTGTTACGCAGCTCAAACCTACTACTTTCATCAAAACAATTCGGCCATAAAGTATCATTTCTCAAGTCCTTACTTTATAGGGGACTTACGAAATTAAGACGTTTAAATGCGAATTTAATGAAATAATGCCACACTAAAAATGATATCACCTTTTCATGAAATCCCCCTAATTCCTATATATTGTGCTGATGCGGTCAAATAATACTTAAGTTAACGTTAAAGAAAACATATTACGGTAAGCCTTGCAAAGGTGGCTGCGTTTTAAATTTATTTAAACTTTTAAGTCTGATTTAGGAAATGTTTACGTTAATCCACTTTGTGTATTATATCGCCTGACTTAAATAGAGTTGTTAGATTAATTTATACAGATAAGCGCCCAAATATTATTTAAGTAGCTTACTAATTTGTTAATAATAATTTCATTCGTTCAGACACCAATCTGCTGTTAAACAAAGCGTAACCGTAATAACAATAAACAGAAAGCCTCTTGCGACCACTTAATGATGAATCACGAATTTAAGTAGCGACGGATTTCGACTTTTGACCCCGCAATTAGTATTATTTCAGACGTAACCGTAGACTTATATGGGTGTAGGTGTAGTTGACCCGCCAGGCGTAAGTAGGACGAAGAAACCAGCGTTTTTATGGTTTTCGGGAATTAAAGCGCTAAACTTGTCCCAATAAAATGCACCGTATTTACCGTATATTGATGCGATTTGTAGCGGCCTGTCGAAAACTTTCATGTGTGCCAAATTTGAGGTGAAATCTCCCGGATCGGACTCGTTTTCTGAACCGTTTGTCGGTGCCGCTTCGATTGTATCCTCTCCGGTTTAGAAAATGGGCCGTTACAGCCGCTAAATGATACGGTAACTTTGTAAGTGTCGCGCGTGATTTATGCGCCTCGAGATATGCAAGTGATATAGTTATTTCATTGTTTACTGGGCCATGTCACTTCTGGATACAGATTAGCGAACAAGTAGCTGCGACTGATTTAGTGGTGAAAATGTTTTCTTGACTGAGACTGACTTTTGTCAAAATTAAATGAAACAAATTTTTTTTTTTATTTGATTTTTGTGGGGCGGGTTGTTTCAAACAATGTTATTTTCGTTAATAACTCAAAAAAATTTTTTTGCTTTCACCACGGTAATCGCCGGGAAAAACAACAACTTTTTGCTGATTGAATCAACTTTGTAGGTTGAATACTAACAAAACTACCAATAGTGAACACTTAATTTAAATCACCCTGTATACAAGGTCCTGAAAGGTTTATCAATTTTGAAGAAATTGCTATGAAAGTTTGGCAATGTATTCGGTTATTAATCTGATGTTAATTCCGTTCTCAATTTTTGTCCTCTGGCGTCGCGACGCTCATTTATGTAATTTTTCATGAATTTTTTGAGTTTTGCTTTTCATTCCTTTATTTATAATTTTTTAATATAAAAATATCGAAACCTCATCAGCTTTTTATTGAAAGTTGCCATTCAATTAGAAATCCTGTGAGATGCCAGGTAGCAACGGGACGCCTTCAGTATCAGGGGCGTATTTAGGTTTTGATAGTTCAGAGTTAAAAAAGTCACTGATCACTGACTTCCAATAACTGAAAACAGCATAATGTGAAAGCACAGTTAGCATGATTAACGAAACCCTGACCTGACAACCCCAGGTTACAGTGGGGTCTGATTTATAACTCCTCATATACAAGTCAAATTTCCCATAACGAACTGCTATTTAACGAATTTCTCTATATAGCGATTTTTTTGGGGGAACCTTTACCCTGAAGACGTTTTTAATGCATTTATAACGAAGTAAAAATTTCCGTATAACGAATTTTTGTTCTTCAACTTTACAAATCTTCAAGATTTAAAACGGTTTCTTTTTGTTGTTTCACTGTCACTTCGGAAAAAAATTCGGTTGTAGCAATATTCCTTTTATGAGGGATTAGCCGACGAAGTAAGTGGCACTAATTTAAGGGTGCAAAAATTTTACAATATTAAATGGAATCGACAAAATTTTACTGCGTCAATTTTTTTCAATTTTATTACCATACTTTGCCTTGTCTTTTAAAAATTGTTTCATAACACTGGATTGGTCTTATTTATTCAATTAATTAAATAACCACGTAACTGCATATTCATCCTTTTGCGATCTTGCGACATAATGTGTCCCCACGTGAATTTTGAAAGTACGTTGTTTTATGTTAAATAGATACTTAGTCATTTGATGCCTAAAATTGTATTACTTCAAAAATTCTTGTGGACCTGAAAGGGTTAAACTGAAATTTTTATTCCAACATGAATTTCTATATAACGAATTTTGTTTAGGTCACCGTGACGCTTCATTATATCGAAGTTCAACTGTATATATATATATTAATCAATCAATTTATCACTCTAATGTCCATCCTCCAATAATTACTGTCCCCGCGGCTCTTTCTATTCGTTATTTCAACTCTATATTAAATATTCTTTCAGTCAAAAGTAAAGGGTAGTTACTATTCAACACTTGCTGTTCCAGTCCAAACAACACCTGGGCTAGAAACGATATTTTAGTCAGCAAATCTGACACTACCTGTTCGGTGGACCGACATTCGCTTTGTTTAAAGAATAAATAAATTTTAAAAAAACGAATGTTTTAAATAATCAAACTTTCATTACTATAAATGAGATAAAAAAGTAAAATTATTATTTTATTAAAGTTGAAGCTTACCACCACCGTAGGAGAACACCGAAAGGATGTTAAAAACATCTTGAATTCTCTTCAGAAAGACTTATGGGACGAAGCAAATAAATTTCGGTGATTATGGTTTCATTTTACAACGATTAATTGAAAATTACTGAAATTCCAACATGATCTCTTGAAACAGTTTTAACCATTAATTATGTGGCAATGAAAAAATATTTTCTCGGGAGACCCGTTGGCCGGAATAATAAACCTGCAAGCAATGTCTTTTAATTATCATAAATACAAACTTTAATTGTGCGGGAAGTAAGAATAAAATTTCGACAAGCTTTAAAATAATCCACTCGATCTGCAGGAGCTCGCCAGTGTTGAGCATAAAATTTTTCCGGGTATCATGTGCGAAATTGTTATCAATAATTGCTTGTTGCTTGCTCCGCGCTGCGGGCTGTCGGATGGGTGGTCTGTAATTTGACTTTGCGAAGTACTCGCATGCATTTCGAGTGCGGTACGTTTCCTATTTATAAATCGTTGAAAAAATCTTCGATTTTCTACAATTTTTTTATTTTTGTAACCTGATGTAATTAGGCGATAACCTTTCGGCTTAAATTTTTGCATTTTTATAAATTCCAACTGTTGAATGTTTGAGGTAAAAGTTCTCTCACGCCTCATTTTTACTATTTTTATGTCCAACATAACATGTTTTTAACTAATTTTATTTTGCAAACGTTTCGGTAAATAACTCCATTTCAGGTGAGCATAAATTATTTCAAACAAACCACCTACTTAGTTGTGACAAGAAGATTTATGTGTTTTCCTGCAAACGATTTGGTTGATGAATAATAATTTTTTACTGCAATCAACAATTAGCTGGTACAGTAGACGCCCGATTATCCGAAACCGGATCATCTGAAATTCGGGTTATCCGAAACGAAACCGCTTGAATCTCGCGATTATTCGAAACGACGTCTAGGTATCGGTTCTTGGAAATCGCTTGAAATTCGTAGGTGAAATTTTTGTATACAGGGTGAGTTAAGTTTTACCGCCCGTGGCAAAATAGGCCTTTAAAGTAATTTGTCAATTCTCATAAATTGCATGAGTAATTTTATATTATTAAGGTACATAAAAACCAAGAAAAAATCTTTTTTTTTTAATCAGGTAAAATTTTGGCTTTCTTTCAATTACTAATTGCTCAATTTATTAGTTATTTTTATGTACGAACAGTAAACTGCTTTCACACAATTTAGTGTAATTGAAATAATTTTACTAATTTGGCTTCATTAAATAAAGCCATTTCCGTATTAGAGGGTATTTTTTAAAATGATTTACGACATAAGCTGACCAATTCATCTAACAATGGTATTGGTTTTGGGTACTTGGCTGATTATTTGTGACAGTCATAAAGTTAAGTTAAAAAGTGCAACGTTACATTTTACAGGACCGGAATAAGGGTCTTCGCTATTTCTTTAAAAGTTCACAACATCGTAACTAACAGCTACACGGTAATTATAATCATAATAAAAAATAATTTTTGCAATATTAGATTTTAAACTTGATAAGAAAATCGCTTACCAGCTTCTAATTTTCGTTAGTATATCTGTCTACAATTTTGTGTTTTAATTTTGCCGTCTGCAAAGTCAATATACCTATCGGTTATTCAACCTTCCCATAAAATAAATTGCTTAATTCACCTAAAGTTTAAAAAGCCCTGGTCACAAACCTAGGTCACTTTGTGAATAAAGAAACATTCACATTCGCAACAAATCTTCCAACACTTAAACATCGTTGGTAAAAAGTGAAAATTAAAACTTTGTTTTATGGAATAGTGAACATTTGTGTTTAGTTCAGGTATAATCATGTCATTTCAATACTCAGTCGAGGAGAAGCTTGAAATGCTTTTAATTTATGGGTAATGGGGCATCACTTTGAGCATCTTTTATAAAATAAACTTAATATTTACCTATTAAAAACTTATTTTACTTTTCTTACAAATTCCAGAATACGGGTCTGGCAACAACTAAAACGCCGTTCCCTTCAGTTTTATGGGTCGATCATCAGGTAGACGTGGTAGACCGTATTATCCATTGTTGGAAAGTCATAAATAAAAGTATTTTTCGTGCTTTATGTTAAATTTGATTTAACTCAAAAGGTAATAACATTTTAACGAATCAAATTGCAATTAACAATGCTACGAATAATTTGACAAATTTTGAAATAAAAAACCAAACATGGAAATTTTACCCGAAACTCTTTATTTTACTTTTTTGGTTTCAAATAAAAATGATTTGGAAAACTTGTAGCACTAATCGAAAGTGTAAACTGATGTAACATGTAAATTGCATACTTTCCCCTCAATCTTTAATAGGTATTATGGCCGGGGCGGTAAAACTTAACTCACCCTGTATATGTACAATTATTGTTAATAGAAAATTATGTAATTTTTTCCAGTTTTTGTAGCCTCCGCTTTAACCGAAATTTCGGTTATCCGAAACAGGTTCCGTAGATTTCGGATAATCGGGCGTCTACTGTATTTGTAAATATTTATTTAATATAAAGAGGAGAGTTGTTGAAACACAATTTGCAATAATTTATGTAATTCCATAGTTTAAATGGTATTTGATTGCAATGATGACTAGATCAACTAAGTGAAGGCAAGATGACCAGCGGCAGTACACTTTATTGCACGCTCAGCCGACATGATGATCTTTAATAACTGCTGAAATTACGATCTAAAACGTCGAGAATATCTTGTGTTAATGGTTTAATGAATCTACCATGGAATTTAAATTTTTTTCCCTGTAATCTCCGGCACTAAAATTATATTTTGTTGGTGTTTAACTGTGATTTATTTGCGTTCGTACAGTTGAGGTGCTAAAACGGGCCCCGAAAATGAGTGAAGGCCAACGACTGAAATAGAGGACGTGCAACAATTGTAATCCGACTGAAAGCAGCAGGTTGCCGCAATCGTGGCACGCTATTTGTTTAATGATGATGTTATTATTTAAATCAGATTGTCAGTACCGGATCGACGCGTGAATTCGGCACGCCTCGACTCTATAATCAAGGAAAATTCGAACATTTTTCAAGTTAATTTACCTGGCGCACAAAAGAATGCACTGCGGCCGGAATAAATTGCGTCCAGAAATTACCATTTTTTATGAAACGTGTTTTGAGGTGTTAAGGTATTTAATTTGACGAAATTAATTTAGAGCGCGGTAATTAAAATTGTACTTTTGAATAACACACTCGGCATGAAGTAATTTTGAAGCAGCGGGAACGGTAAATTGAACTAATAATAATATGCATTTGTTGTGTAATGATACCACACGTATTCGTGCTCCACAATCTAATCGCACGAAAAAAATTTGCAAATTTTATTGTACTGTTTTTTTATTTTAATTTCAGGAATTGAAGTGTAACGGCTTTTTTGATTGATAAGGATAAAATCGAGGACCCAGTTTGGTCGCTAATTAGTGGATATTTTTCTGCACTTAACGGTAATAATCAACTTGCCTAAGTACGAAATTCAATTTCGTTTGGAAGGATATAAAAATTCGATTTTAATTTGACACATTTCGCGCATAATAGGACCTCTCATCAAAACGCAATTCGTGTCGTTACAGATTAAAATTAACGAAATTGATACCGTTGAAATTTCAATGAGCAAAATCCGTTTTGATAATTAAGGCTAGGGAACCCAACCTCAAAAAATGCAGAGTTTTAAGAAACTCAGCATTGCTTAGAAAGTACTTATCAATATATAATTTGCGAAGCAACAGTTGTAAACATAATGTTACCGCATCTAATGATATATTTGCTTTGGCGAAGAAGTGCCTAGTTTCCAAAAATTATCCTCCGAAAGTGCAATTCTCGCAAAAATGTAGTAGTGAGGGTTTTTTACTGAAATCTTTAGAGTTACGAAATATTTTGCAATGCACTTTACAGCACTTATAGAGAATATATTGCCTTGTAAGAAAATATTTTTTTTATTGCGAGAAAGTTGATAACTTGAGAAGAAAAAAATTGGCAACAATATTTTTTTGAAAATTTAGTGTGCCAGTAAACTCAATTCAGCTCAAGAAGTAAGTTATATTGTAGAAATTCCTTCGGGGTACTTATACTAAACATATAGTAGTATAACATGACATGTTTTTTTTAATAATAACATGGTGAATATCTTTGAAAAAAAATCTAAAAGTTGTGATACCAGATACAGTATTATTTGATCGCGTTTTTTATTGCTTTACAAACACAAAATCGTCAACAAATTACATAAAAATGTTCCTTTAGCACCTAAGAAATAGTTTCCGTAAACCAAATTGGATAAATGTATAAATTTTACATTTTCGGAGAAAAGTTGTTTTCCCATAAGATTTTAGTCAAATAGTTCGTCCTTTTACTCACAGATGTCAAATCTGTACCTTTTTGATTGACGGCATGGATAGAATAATTTGTATTAAAATGCACACTTGATATAGTGCAAATTGTTAGGATATAACCATATTCGCACACGTAAAACTCTAAAAATTTATAAAAATACACACTTGATAATGCAAAATATCCATGTTCGCACGCGTAAGGATATGAAACATTTTTGTGCCTACTAAATTGTACAATATATATTAGTTTCGAATAGCATCGTAGGAAAAATTGTTTGAAGCATCTATTCACAAAAAATTACAAAAAAAAAACAGTAAATAATGCAGCAATCGCATTGACTGATTTTACCGCCGTTATCGCCGCAGACAATAATATAAATAATATTTATCAAATTATGAGCGTATAAAAATGGGGATAAAGATTACTCTTTGCATAATTGAAAATGTGTTTGCAGCCTGTTACGGGATTAATTATAGCAGGTACATCTATGAAAACACAAAATTGGCAAAGAATTAGCAAAAAATTATAGACTAATTTTTTTTCCGACTGAGTTTACCGTCGTTATCGCCGCAGACCATAATATAAATAATATTTATCAAGTTACGAGCGTATGAAAAACGCGCAACTCTTTTTTTTTGTTCTTTCTCTGTTCAATACTTAAGTTTCAAACCTTATTAGTTAGGATACCTCCTTGGTTGCCTAAACATTTTTTATTTTAAGAGGCAAAATTAGTGCCCCCTGAGCGGAAGAATTGTGCATTACTTAGCAGTTCCCGGACCTTAAATACAAGAACTTCTTGCAGGTGTAGTAGCTTGATTTTGACTCCGAAGCAAGTCATGCAATGAAACAACGGAATAGTTGTGCGGAAAAAATCGTTGTGGACAATAAGATCTACGAACTCGATTTTTCAGCCTCTTAGCAGGTGGTTCATCATTTTTGAAATCCGGGAGGATTTTTCTAAGCAGTGAAAAATATGTTAATGCCACACCAACCCGAGATCGAAAGGTCGCTAATAAAACGAGATTAACAAGATCGTTATTGTTACATTAAAGCCAATAAAGTTCAAGATCCGTTACTTTTTCCTTGTTTACTTCGGCTTGGAAGTGTTAAAAGCGAGACGTGATTGTTAAATTGCCGGTTTATAATCGGCAAGGTTTATATTGGAATGGTAATAAGGGATACTTACCGATTTTTATCTGGCGCGCAAAAAACACCAGCTGAAGTTGATCATCATCAAAAGTTAGTACTGTTAGTTTGGAAAAAAATCGAGGAGGAATTTCCTTCTAACGGGCGGCAATTAAGGTATTATTGCAACATTAATAAGTAAGTGGCCGGACAAACGACGTAAATACACATTAAAATGCGATAATTAGCTGAAAAGTGTCGATAAAATAATGGCCTAATACGCAATTTCTTGAGAGGCAACGAATTATTTATTTAGGAGATGATCGACCACAGATATTTTAATTGCATGATTATCGGATGGCTACCGCGGCGAGCATTATAAAACGGGAACGTAATTTATTTGTAATTAACACCGAGGGCAGGTCTGATATCGCAGAACTATGTGAGAGAAAAATCAGCTTCTATTAATTTGTTGTGTGTGCAATTGTGAAAGGATGACTCTGTCAGTCAATCAATGAGATAGCCATCTTTTCACAAGGTGAAAATTTTAAGATTTACTGTCTCTTTGTTGCATCAAAGTTAGACAGGATTACAATAGTGGATGTGATTAGCGATATTAATTGCTAAGTAAGCAAGGTAGGTATAATAAAGTATTTATAAATTACCACACAATAAGCGTATAATATTAATTGATCGCATTTGCATTCTAATTTATGATTTGAAACAATTATAATTTTTGTAGCACTGTAAATCTTTATTACAACGTATTAATTTTCATAGCCGTGACTGGCACAATACAATCCGTGGTATGTTGGTCTAGAATTTGCCCTGAGCGTATTCATAACTAACAACGTCTTTTTTGCCTGTTTACGTTCGAATTTTACGCTCACGTTCATGTATAATAAATTGTGATGTACGGGAGAAAATCATTAACCTTTACACTTTAAAAAGTTTAGTGCCCAGACGCAATGAAAATATGAACATTACCAACAATTCACTTCATCACATTAAAGTAATAAACCTAAGGAGGAAACCTAAAAGTTTCAGCAACGAAATAGTTTCATGAACGATAAAATTAATGGAAAAGCGAAGAACCCAAAGAAGAAAATGATTGAAATCGTAAAAACAAGGAAAAATACCAACAAGTTAGAATAAATCTAAAAAAATTACTGGATAAGAAACTGGAAGATCATCGCGAATTTATAACTACCAGATACTACCAGATATATTTGAAAAAATGAAGATAAAAGGACGACGCGAAAAGCAGATGACATTAGCTTTGACAGCAAATGATCAACGGAAATTGTAATTAGCTACAAGAATAGCAAGTTGAGTCTGGAAAAATGGACCTGAAAATGGATAAAAGGTAATGTACGAAGAAGAAACCTTAACAACAATAGAAAATAAAGAATTGGAAAGAGTGGGGACAAAAGATCATATAGAATGGAGAAATCCAAACGCAGGAAATAAAAAGAAGAAGAAAACTAGCTGCATTCTGAAAAGACAAAATATCAAACTGCACCTCAGAACATTCTATCAATTCTAACACATGGAGCTCAAACACTCCAAACGCAGGAAATAAAAAGAAGAAGAAAACTAGGTTGGGCAGTGTTTGATAAACTGAGCTGCATTCAGAAAAGTCAAAATATCAAACTACACCTCAGAGCATTCTATCAATTCTAACGCATGGAGCTCAAGCACTCCAAACGCAGGAAATAAAAAGAGGAAGAAAACTAGCTGCATTCTGAAAAGACAAAATATCAAACTGCACCTCAAAGCATTCTACCAATTCTAACACATGGAGCTCAAACACTCCAAACGCAGGAAATAAAAAGAAGAAGAAAACTAGCTGCATTCTGAAAAGACAAAATATCAAACTGCACCTCAAAGCATTCTATCAATTCTAACACATGGAGCTCAAACACTCCAAACGCAGGAAATAAAAAGAAGAAAAACACTAGGTTGGGCAGTGTTTGATAAACTGAGCTGCATTCAGAAAAATCAAAATATCAAACTACACCTCAGAGCATTCTATCAATTCTAACGCATGGAGCTCAAACACTCCAAGCGCAGGAAATAAAAAGAAGAAGAAAACTAGGTTGGGCAGTGTTTGATAAACTGAGCTGCATTCTGAAAAGGCAAAATATCAAGCTGCACCTTGGAGCATTCTATCAATTCTAACGCATGGAGCTCAAGCACTCCAAACGCAGGAAATAAAAAGAAGAAGAAAACTAGGTTGGGCAGTGTTTAATAAACTGAGCTGCATTCTGAAAAGGCAAAATATCAAGCTGCACCTTGGAGCATTCTATCAATTCTAACGCATGGAGCTCAAGCACTCCAAACGCAGGAAATAAAAAGAAGAAGAAAACTAGGTTGGGCAGTGTTTGATAAACTGAGCTGCATTCTGAAAAGGCAAAATATCAAGCTGCACCTTGGAGCATTCTATCAATTCTAACGCATGGAGCTCAAGCACTCCAAACGCAGGAAATAAAAAGAAGAAGAAAACTAGGTTGGGCAGTGTTTGATAAACTGAGCTGCATTCTGAAAAGGCAAAATATCAAGCTGCACCTTGGAGCATTCTATCAATTCTAACGCATGGAGCTCAAGCACTCCAAACGCAGGAAATAAAAAGAAGAAGAAAACTAGGTTGGGCAGTGTTTGATAAACTGAGCTGCATTCTGAAAAGGCAAAATATCAAGCTGCACCTTGGAGCATTCTATCAATTCTAACGCATGGAGCTCAAGCACTCCAAACGCAGGAAATAAAAAGAAGAAGAAAACTAGCTGCATTCTGAAAAGTCAAAATATCAAACTGCACCTCAAAGCATTCTATCAATTCTAACACATGGAGCTCAAACACTCCAAACGCAGGAAATAAAAAGAAGAAGAAAACTAGCTGCATTCTGAAAAGACAAAATATCAAACTGCACCTCAAAGCATTCTATCAATTCTAACACATGGAGCTCAAACACTCCAAACGCAGGAAATAAAAAGAAGAAGAAAACTAGGTTGGGCAGTGTTTGATAAACTGAGCTGCATTCTGAAAAGTCAAAATATCAAACTGCACCTCAGAGCATTCTATCAATTCTAACGCATGGAGCTCAAGCACTCCAAGCGCAGGAAATAAAAAGAAGAAGAAAACTAGTTTGGGCAGTGTTTGATAAACTGAGCTGCATTCAGAAAAGTCAAAATATCAAACTGCACCTCAGAGCATTCTATCAATTCTAACGCATGGAGCTCAAACACTCCAAACGCAGGAAATAAAAAGAAGAAGAAAACTAGGTTGGGCAGTGTTTGATAAACTGAGCTGCATTCAGAAAAGTCAAAATATCAAACTGCACCTCAGAGCATTCTATCAATTCTAACGCATGGAGCTCAAACACTCCAAACGCAGGAAATAAAAAGAAGAAGAAAACTAGGTTGGGCAGTGTTTGATAAACTGAGCTGCATTCTGAAAAGTCAAAATATCAAACTGCACCTCTGAGCATTCTATCAATTCTAACGCATGGAGCTCAAGCACTCCAAGCGCAGGAAATAAAAAGAAGAAGAAAACTAGGTTGGGCAGTACTTGATAAACTGAGCTGCATTCTGAAAAGTCAAAATATCAAACTGCACATCAGAGCATTCTATCAATTCTAACGCATGGAGCTCAAGCACTCCAAGCGCAGGAAATAAAAAGAAGAAGAAAACTAGGTTGGGCAGTGTTTGATAAACTGAGCTGCATTCTGAAAAGACAAAATATCAAACTGCACCTCAAAGCATTCTATCAATTCTAACACATGGAGCTCAAACACTCCAAACGCAGGAAATAAAAAGAAGAAGAAAACTAGGTTGGGCAGTGTTTGATAAACTGAGCTGCATTCTGAAAAGTCAAAATATCAAACTGCACCTCAGAGCATTCTATCAATTCTAACGCATGGAGCTCAAGCACTCCAAGCGCAGGAAATAAAAAGAAGAAGAAAACTAGGTTGGGCAGTACTTGATAAACTGAGCTGCATTCTGAAAAGGCAAAATATCAAGCTGCACCTCAGAGCATTCTATCAATTCTAACGCATGGAGCTCAAACACTCCAAACGCAGGAAATAAAAAGAAGAAGAAAACTAGGTTGGGCAGTGTTTGATAAACTGAGCTGCATTCTGAAAAGTCAAAATATCAAACTGCACCTCTGAGCATTCTATCAATTCTAACGCATGGAGCTCAAGCACTCCAAGCGCAGGAAATAAAAAGAAGAAGAAAACTAGTTTGGGCAGTGTTTGATAAACTGAGCTGCATTCAGAAAAGTCAAAATATCAAACTGCACCTCAGAGCATTCTATCAATTCTAACGCATGGAGCTCAAACACTCCAAACGCAGGAAATAAAAAGAAGAAGAAAACTAGGTTGGGCAGTGTTTGATAAACTGAGCTGCATTCTGAAAAGTCAAAATATCAAACTGCACCTCTGAGCATTCTATCAATTCTAACGCATGGAGCTCAAGCACTCCAAGCGCAGGAAATAAAAAGAAGAAGAAAACTAGGTTGGGCAGTACTTGATAAACTGAGCTGCATTCTGAAAAGGCAAAATATCAAGCTGCACCTCAGAGCATTCTATCAATTCTAACGCATGGAGCTCAAACACTCCAAACGCAGGAAATAAAAAGAAGAAGAAAACTAGGTTGGGCAGTGTTTGATAAACTGAGCTGCATTCAGAAAAGTCAAAATATCAAACTGCACCTCAGAGCATTCTATCAATTCTAACGCATGGAGCTCAAGCACTCCAAGCGCAGGAAATAAAAAGAAGAAGAAAACTAGTTTGGGCAGTGTTTGATAAACTGAGCTGCATTCAGAAAAGTCAAAATATCAAACTGCACCTCAGAGCATTCTATCAATTCTAACGCATGGAGCTCAAGCACTCCAAGCGCAGGAAATAAAAAGAAGAAGAAAACTAGGTTGGGCAGTGTTTGATAAACTGAGCTGCATTCAGAAAAGTCAAAATATCAAACTGCACCTCAGAGCATTCTATCAATTCTAACGCATGGAGCTCAAGCACTCCAAGCGCAGGAAATAAAAAGAAGAAGAAAACTAGTTTGGGCAGTGTTTGATAAACTGAGCTGCATTCAGAAAAGTCAAAATATCAAACTGCACCTCAGAGCATTCTATCAATTCTAACGCATGGAGCTCAAACACTCCAAACGCAGGAAATAAAAAGAAGAAGAAAACTAGGTTGGGCAGTGTTTGATAAACTGAGCTGCATTCAGAAAAGTCAAAATATCAAACTGCACCTCAGAGCATTCTATCAATTCTAACGCATGGAGCTCAAACACTCCAAACGCAGGAAATAAAAAGAAGAAGAAAACTAGGTTGGGCAGTGTTTGATAAACTGAGCTGCATTCTGAAAAGTCAAAATATCAAACTGCACCTCTGAGCATTCTATCAATTCTAACGCATGGAGCTCAAGCACTCCAAGCGCAGGAAATAAAAAGAAGAAGAAAACTAGGTTGGGCAGTACTTGATAAACTGAGCTGCATTCTGAAAAGGCAAAATATCAAGCTGCACCTCAGAGCATTCTATCAATTCTAACGCATGGAGCTCAAACACTCCAAACGCAGGAAATAAAAAGAAGAAGAAAACTAGGTTGGGCAGTGTTTGATAAACTGAGCTGCATTCAGAAAAGTCAAAATATCAAACTGCACCTCAGAGCATTCTATCAATTCTAACGCATGGAGCTAAAGCACTCCAAGCGCAGGAAATAAAAAGAAGAAGAAAACTAGGTTGGGCAGTACTTGATAAACTGAGCTGCATTCTGAAAAGGCAAAATATCAAGCTGCACCTCAGAGCATTCTATCAATTCTAACGCATGGAGCTCAAACACTCCAAACGCAGGAAATAAAAAGAAGAAGAAAACTAGGTTGGGCAGTGTTTGATAAACTGAGCTGCATTCTGAAAAGTCAAAATATCAAACTGCACCTCTGAGCATTCTATCAATTCTAACGCATGGAGCTCAAGCACTCCAAGCGCAGGAAATAAAAAGAAGAAGAAAACTAGATTGGGCAGTGTTTGATAAACTGAGCTGCGTTCAGAAAAGTCAAAATATCAAACTGCACCTCAGAGCATTCTATCAATTCTAACGCATGGAGCTCAAGCACTGCAAGCGCAGGAAATAAAAAGAAGAAGAAAACTAGATTGGGCAGTGTTTGATAAACTGAGCTGCGTTCAGAAAAGTCAAAATATCAAACTGCACCTCAGAGCATTCTATCAATTCTAACGCATGGAGCTCAAACACTCCAAACGCAGGAAATAAAAAGAAGAAGAAAACTAGGTTGGGCAGTGTTTGATAAACTGAGCTGCATTCAGAAAAGTCAAAATATCAAACTGCACCTCAGAGCATTCTATCAATTCTAACGCATGGAGCTCAAGCACTCCAAGCGCAGGAAATAAAAAGAAGAAGAAAACTAGTTTGGGCAGTGTTTGATAAACTGAGCTGCATTCAGAAAAGTCAAAATATCAAACTGCACCTCAGAGCATTCTATCAATTCTAACGCATGGAGCTCAAACACTCCAAACGCAGGAAATAAAAAGAAGAAGAAAACTAGGTTGGGCAGTGTTTGATAAACTGAGCTGCATTCAGAAAAGTCAAAATATCAAACTGCACCTCAGAGCATTCTATCAATTCTAACGCATGGAGCTCAAACACTCCAAACGCAGGAAATAAAAAGAAGAAGAAAACTAGGTTGGGCAGTGTTTGATAAACTGAGCTGCATTCTGAAAAGTCAAAATATCAAACTGCACCTCTGAGCATTCTATCAATTCTAACGCATGGAGCTCAAGCACTCCAAGCGCAGGAAATAAAAAGAAGAAGAAAACTAGGTTGGGCAGTACTTGATAAACTGAGCTGCATTCTGAAAAGGCAAAATATCAAGCTGCACCTCAGAGCATTCTATCAATTCTAACGCATGGAGCTCAAACACTCCAAACGCAGGAAATAAAAAGAAGAAGAAAACTAGGTTGGGCAGTGTTTGATAAACTGAGCTGCATTCAGAAAAGTCAAAATATCAAACTGCACCTCAGAGCATTCTATCAATTCTAACGCATGGAGCTCAAACACTCCAAACGCAGGAAATAAAAAGAAGAAGAAAACTAGGTTGGGCAGTGTTTGATAAACTGAGCTGCATTCTGAAAAGTCAAAATATCAAACTGCACCTCTGAGCATTCTATCAATTCTAACGCATGGAGCTCAAGCACTCCAAGCGCAGGAAATAAAAAAAAGAAGAAAACTAGGTTGGGCAGTACTTGATAAACTGAGCTGCATTCTGAAAAGGCAAAATATCAAGCTGCACCTCAGAGCATTCTATCAATTCTAACGCATGGAGCTCAAACACTCCAAACGCAGGAAATAAAAAGAAGAAGAAAACTAGGTTGAGCAGTACTTGATAAACTGAGCTGCATTCTGAAAAGTCAAAATATCAATCAATATCAGAGCATTCTATCAATTCTAACACATGGAACTCAAGCACTTCAAACGCAGAAACTGCACCTCAGAAGATTCTACCAATCCTAACACATGGAGCTCAAACACTCAAAGATAGGAAAACAAACTTTAGGCAGAAAACCAAGTATTTAAAATCCTAAAGCTAAAAGGGTCTCGTAGGTAGTGGAGAAATAAGCAAATGGCAAGGATAATCCTAACATGGAGACTATACAAATTTAAGAGAACAACAATGAGGTGGACAGACGACCTGAAAGTAGTTGCAGGGCAAAATTGATTGCAAGGAAAGCTGGGAAAGAGGATTGGAAGAGGTTTATGTCCAAAAATGAAGAACAATTTTAGTGTATGGTTCATCAAGTTTATAAAGGATCCATTTTTTTCCGACGATTGTTGGTTAAATAAAACAGTTTATGGTACAAAATTGCGAATCGTTACGGGCAAACCGCGCACCTGCAAACTTTTTACGATTAAAATAAATCAGAAATTACATTGTATACTATTCACTATTGTGCGCGCGACAATGCGTGCCAGTGTTAATATCAATAAAGAGGCTGCACAATAGGGTAAGGTGCATGCATTATATGGGCGGGTTTATTTAAATCGCCGGTACTGCACATTGGCGTTTCACTTTCTGTTATCATGTATTCTATTAATTTGCATGTTTGAATTTTTACGCCTTTTGGAGAACAAGGTTTTATGTTCACCTCGATAGGTCGCAATCGATTATTGAAATTTATTAAAGCAGATAGTGAAAACAGAAAACAAAAATAACGCGTGCAATAATTTCTCCTTAATATGCGCTCTTGTTGCAAGCGTAAAAGTAATTTTTTACTGCCCACATCGACCATTTTTTGCTTAACTTAACGGAGAGCACTTTTAGCTCGCTATAATTCCTCCTTGACGTATAAATTGGTTCGGAGATTTGTGCAATTGCTTCCAAGCGCCGAGTCAAGCGAATTGATTGATATTTGATAAAATAACTCGTGGGCAAAGAATTTCATTATTGCGATAGACGGCAATGTCAAGAAACGGCAATAACTAAACGTACCCAGCATAAATACCAACAGTATTAGAGAATACAATCTAATTGGGTGCCTTTATGCATGGGCCGGTACATGATATATAGGATAAAGTCCGCATTTTTTGGAGTGGTTCATTGTTTAAGGGGTTACGTTAATCACGACGATGGTTTACGCAATAAAAGAAAGTTAATCAAATTTTTGAGGTTGCATTGTTCCGAATTGAAATGACCCCAACTGCTTCAAGCCCAACGATTTTCAATTACATTACTTTATTCAAAGTAATATCGATGTTAAGATTTATTTTTATGTTCAGTGAAACCGGATTTATTACAAACATTAATATTTATAATTGTAAGATAGACAAAACTTAAAAATAGCAAACTAAACTAACTTTTAAACAAATTTGTTATGGTTGATTGTTTTGAATAGCCTTGGTTTATGAGGTTCCAATCGATAGCGCCCCAACGTGTCATTGATACTTGCGAATTCACTAGAAGCCGTTCGGGAATCTTGAAAGGGTTAGACAGTCTATCATTCGGAGGCCACTTTGAACATTTAATCTAGATTTTAGTTTGTTAACATGACGTGCGTAAGTGACTTGTGTTTGTTAATTACATTACTCAAGTTAAGTAAATTCACGGTTCTAAACGATATGAAATATTTTAAGTACAGTAGAATCCGGTTATAACGAACCTTTAGGAATCATCAAAATCGGTTCGTTATATCCGAACTTCGTTATAAGCGTTATTGAAAGAATAAATGCAAGAATGTTTTATGAGACCTTCATTGTCTAATATAAATATGCACATTTATAAACCATTCAGAATATAAGGACTAAACTGAAGTGAAACAAAGCAAAAATGCAACAAGTAATTTTATTTTGAATTTTTTTTTAATTTTCGACTGAAGTATAAATTGTCCACACACGTTTCAACGTCACTAAGATTTTCAATAATTGAGTTCGGTGCACCGTAAAACTGTAAAAAATCACGAATGTTGTTAATAATTCTCACAGCTTCCTGTGTAGATAAAATCTGTAATGCTGGTGCTTCCGACTCATCCTCAATCTTCATTGGCTTCTTTTTGGCCACTTTTGTCTACCACAAATACCCAAATATTCTGTTGTAACTAATAAATTGTCTACATTAATAGTCTTCATGTTTAAGTTTTCGAAAAAATTTGAATTTTCTAATTGAAGTGCTCTATGTAAGAAGTATCTAACTCACTTTTCATATTCTGCGATATTTGAGATTTATATTTCTGTTTGATCTGGAAATCACATTGTTTTGATTTTGACTAATCTTTTTTCACTAAAGAAGACTTACTTTAGTAAAAAAAAGATTATTCAAAGTCAAAACAATGTGATTTACACACTGAAAAAAATGCTACCTAAGAATTTATCAAGAATCCGCTTCTAACTTTGAGAATGGTCGAGTTCTTGCTTTTTAGCACGTTTGTGCTTAAATTTAAGACGTCCAATATTAAACCAAGCCTAACGGATTCTTATTTTGTATCGACGGCAGTGGGGGGTATTGTTTGGGGCAAGGGGCCTAAGGTAATAATAACTTCATCCGTATAAATATTGTTAATACAACAACTGTATTAATAAATTGATTTTACGTTTGTAATTCTTGATAAAAAATTGAAATCGATAAATAAATATAAGTATTTATCTGATTAACGCCCAAACTATAATATTAATTATTTATTAAGGATGTGGACAGGAGTAACGTTATTATAAGGTGACATTTACAATAATTTAATGCAGTTAGTTCTCGTATTGAACAATCAATCTGGCTGCCGATAAAAACAATATAAAATATGTTCTACTTCCGTCAGTGTATTAATTGTACATTTGTGAGAATTAATTTTTAGATTTTCCATGCCTGTTTAAAACATCAGTCTACTTTAAAAGTTTTTAATCAATTCTGGCGGCTAACATTGCATTTTGTTTACTCATTGCAGGAGCATAAAATATAATTTTATCTGCTTCTTGTTTTTAGTCATAAAAAATTTGTTTGTAGTACGTGTTTTAGTTAATAAACAGCAACAAAATTTGCATCTATTACGTACTTATTTTTATTTCTAAATTTATAGTCACTTCGACTCTTCGAAATATTGTTTCTTTATAGAAGTTATTAGAAGGATACATTTTGAACATGGTCGCAATAAAATTTGAAAAAACGCTTTATTAATAAAGTAAATATTATTAGTATCAAAAAATCTCATACATAACATAATAAGATTAGATACGCTGTTTTGTAACGGTTACTTTGGAAAGTACCGTTAAGTTCGATACTGCAATAAAAGTGAAAACGTGCTGATTTTACAACTGTTAACAGTTAGGGGATCGGGTCTTAACAAAAATTTGAAGGAAAAGTTCGGAGAATATTTTTTATGGCCGGCAATTGTTCGGCAACGGGCGCAGCCTTTTAGTTAGCTGAACTGTTAAAATTTAAAAAAAAACCCATTCCTCGCTCTGCTTGCAATAGCAAAGTACATATTACGGTGTGTGCTTTCGGTATTGTTTTCGTAAAGTGAATTTCTGATAATTTTTCGTAATAAGCAAATTATGAACTAGATAACGTTACAAGTGGTTTAGTGTGACACAATGATGATACTAATGCAATGCAATTAGTCGATGAACAGAATGACCAGTCGTTAGAAACAATACAAATTGAGAGTTTATTTCCATCCGAACGAAAAGTAAGTTTGCGGGTATCTGGAACGCCGTAATTTATTTATCATAGGACATGCATTTTTCTCGCCAACGATTAATAAAAATTAAAAAGTATTGCGTTCTGCCGAATCTTCTCGGAAAATTAGAGAAGGAATAAAAAATAAATGTGAACAGTAGAGTTTCAAAATTTTTTTTTATTTATCACCTAATTTTTTACACAACACCGTTTTCGTTAATCATTTGCGAGAAAAACGCATGTCCACTGAACGCATGCACTGTAGTTGTCACAAACAAAAATTATACTCATAAATGTTAATTCTAGCAAATTTATTACGTTCCCCGTAAATTTGATGGCAATCCGAAGGGAAAATTATACGACAAACTTCGAAATATTAAGCATCAAATGGTAAATAAAGGACTTATAAAAAGGAAGGAACGTGCGAAACCCGTTGCTTCTGTAACAAATCATAGTAACGAAGAAGGTAAAGAAATAATTTTGATTATCTATTATACTTTTAATGTTGTATCTATCTTATTACAAATCATCAATTTTAGCGGATGTAGAAATAAGCTATTTGGAAGAATGTAACAAAACAAAAGCGTGGCTGAAATACGCGGATGCGACCGTTTTCTGGGAAGAAATCTGCGTAAAATGGAGAGACACCACGAATTATCGTCTAAAGGAATATAAAAATAAAAGTATTGATCAACTTATAGACGAGTGGTCATTATTGAAACATTCAAAGTGTTCAATTTTGGTAAATTCTTGTCATATCTGTAGAACTATGTAACTTTTTGTTAATGTTTTTTAGATTGATGTAAATTTCGGCCAATTATTCCCATGGAAAGAAAATAAACCAAAGTGCAGGATTTGTAGGAAAAGCAACAAAAAAAAATCGGAAATCAAGCATTAACTCAACGTCTTAACACTTATCCTTATTTTCAACAATAAATACTTAGAAAAAAGGATAGATCAAGTGACTGTTATAATTAGCAACTAAATGTATTAAAACTGTATTGGACTGTGTAGTTTTTTGTGATAAGTTTATTTTTGTAGTAAAATAATAGATACACATTTCAATTTACTTTTGGTCTGAAGAAAAAACCTATTATCGTTTTAAAGTGAACTTTAGTATGTAATTATACAATAATTTCTCAAATATTTTTTTATTGCGTTTTACATTGAACTTTATTATTTTTAATATCATGTTTTATTGAACTTATTATTATTAAATATAGTGAGCTACTCAACAAAAGAATGTGATATGACGTTGTAAAATTTTTACGTTTAGTACTGTATTTGCCTACTTTTAATAAAAGCACGTATGTTAAATAACTTCATATTTTAAAACTCCTTTAATTCAAGCATTCCTTTCTAAAATTCGTAAAAATAGTAAAAGTTCTTAAAATTAGAACGACGCATTCTTGAATTTGTCAAGAAGAATCAAAATTCTTAAAATTAAGAATGACCCGTTCTTAAATTAGATAAATAGAATCAACATTCTCGATATCGAGAATTGCCCATTCTTAAATTTGGCAAGTAGAATAAACATTCTTAAAATCAAGAATTACCCATTCTTAAATTTGACAAGAAGAATGCACATTCTTAAAACCCAAGAATGACCAATTCTTGGGCCAAAATTAAGAACGCGCAAGTTTAAATTTAAGCCCGAATTTTCTTGCCTACGGGAATGTTTTTTTCTGAGTGCAGGTCACATTGAAACATCAAATCTCAAATATCACAGAATATGAAAAGTGACTTAGGTACTTCTTGCATAGAGCCCTTCAATTGCTGAAATTCACATTCCCTTTATTTCTATTTTTGTAACCACTCATTTAATGACAAGTCATCATCAGATTCAAAGGTTATTACGCGTTATATACAATGAAAAGTTTGTTATGGACGATTGAAATTTTATTAATTTCAGTTTATTCAGGTTCGCTAAATCCGATAGTTCGTTATATCCGAGTTCGTTATAACCGACTAATGCTGACATTGTTGCATAGGGGAAAATGTCGGGACTTGGAATAAAGTTTGTTATAACCGGTGGTTCGCTATAACCGAAGCCGTTATAACCGGATTCTACTGTACTCAGATTAAAAAGTTTAAAGCTTAATATCTTGGTGGTGATTTCCTTTCTAATTTCCAAGTTTTAAAATTAAAAAAACGTCAAGTTTGTATTTTATAATTTTCTAATTTTAATTTGTTATTTAACCGATTGGTTGGATTGAGAAAAATTGAATTGACAAGGCAAACAGTTTATACATTAAATATACTGTTTGTCACGTCATCAATTGCTGTTATTACCGTAATTTAATAATGAAATATTTTCCGTTTAGTGTAATTGTAAATTATACATAATGGGACAATCAGTGAAATTAGAGTTCAGTGGCATTTATTTTTATTGCCAATATCTCTTACAAGTTATCTTGTTGGGTTTAAATAAATAATTATTTCAAAATGATTTCGGAAATTGTACGAACAATGAGACTTGCTAATGACTCCAATTTGCATCTACAATCTTCTGAAATCATTTATAACTGCATTTGTATAAATCATCATTTAACAGACTCATTTCGCTACATGTATTATCAAGAAAAAAATCCATACACCTGTTTTACAACATAAATCTAAATGTATAATTAGACGGGTAACACACCTTGCTTACACCGGGAATCCTCGCAAAAAATTAAGCTTATATCCAACACAAAAGTTTTAAGTGTTCATTGTTTCATTTACTCGGAAATTAATTACTAGTATAAAGCTCGACTGTCACAGATCCGCTATTGAGAAGCAAACGGGTAGGTAGTTCGTTAGTTGCCGTTTCATTGTGCGTAGGTAACGCATAATGTCACTGCAGGCGAAAATTACCATCGCTCCGGTCAAATTGTGTTTCATGGCGAGATTTTTTTTCTACCCCTTATTTTAAGTTAATTGACACTGGACGTTTATGGCGAGCCGGCTCCTCCCGCAGACAATAAAATTGCGTAGGGCGGCCAGTGATAAAATTTAACAAGCTTAATTTGTTGCCCGATAAACAATAATTTAATTGAAAATAAAGGTCGGCGCTTTTCTTTTATGCGACTCGCAAACGATGAAAATTCGCTCGAAACTAGCGGATGCAGGTATTTATTGGCGAATTAACTCAGTTCGGAGGCGCATCATAAGTTATGAAAACAAACAGAAGTGACATTGGCGATCATTTACATAACTTTGAACGTCGTTAAGCTTATTGCTTTAATTTATTTAAATAATATCGGCATGGGAAGCTCCCTAGTTAGTTATACCGGGATGACAGAAATGTTAAATGGTCGCTACTGCTCGCAATTTTATGATGTACAATCCGATTTTATTATAATTGTACGCCAATTATATCGGTCTTATTCAAATGATTATTTAATGCGCCCCTTTTATCATTTTAATGCCATCTTAAATTATTGCCTCGTTGTAGGTTTTTTAAACGCAAAACGAAATTAATAACCGGTACAGAAAATATTCCTTCAAAACATTTAAAAAATATTTCTTTAAAACGTTAAAAACATATTTCTTAAAAATATTAAAAAAATATCTTTTTGACACTTTGTCAATATTTTAGAAACATTTCTAAAAAATATTTAAAAAATATCATTTTAAAACATTTAAATAATATTTCTAGAAAACATTTAAAAAATATCTTTTTAGAACATTTCAACAATATTTCTTCAGAACATTTAAAAAATATTATTATGACATATTTGTTTATACAGGGTGATGAAATAAAGGTGCCCGTGAGTAGCTACATGTTATAGGCGATTTCTAACGAAACACGAATTTGAAAGCCAAAATAAAATTTGTTGTCTCTTCACCAAGATATAAGCTTTCCTATTCAGACAATAAAAATCTATACGATTAACAATTTTGTAATAATTTCATTGTTAGGGTCTGATGCTTTTTTTAACAAAAGTGTAAAAAATCTATTGAAACCAACTTTATTACCGATGTCAAAAGTACGGTTTCTTGGCTCCGAGGAAAATTTATCAATGTCACAACATCGCAAATCTCCTAGGAAACGTTGGCAACAATAATTCACTTTTCAATGTCAGTACTCTTGTCAAATTTGAACGATAGAAGTCAAATGTCCTAAAAGTCTTAAAATGGAATACAATTTCAGTGAATATCTAGACATGTTGCTCCGTTTGGGTGAGACAGATAATAACGCATCGGAAGCTGCTAGAGAATATGCTAGAGTGTATCCACATCGACGTCATCCAGATGCTAACGTAATTAGAAAAGTAAAGCAAAAATTAAGAGAAAATGGCCAAATAGTGTCGATTTCTGTAAACGGTAGACGACATTGTGAAGTTCGTACACCACCGTTGGAGGAAGCAGTTGTGGAAGCGATTGAAACTGGATCAGGATGAAGCATACAAGGATTAGCGCGACAGTCACTCTAAGTCACTTTTTCCTATTCTGAGATATTTGAGATTTTATGTTTCAGTTTGATCTGGAAATTACATTATTTGGTTTTTGACTGATCTGTTTTTACTAAATAACATGGTTAGGGGCCTTTTAAACGGGAATCAGTAAGTGCGACCGAAAGTTCATCCATTCTTATCAGAAATAGCGCAAATAGTAGAAGTTCTCTACGTCACTTAGGGACATTTTGCATACAGCCCTTCAATTACCTGTTTGTTGTGTATTCATGTTTAATTACATTAAATTTTTTTGAAATAAAAAGTTATGTCAACGTGACAGTTGTTTGTCTTACGCAAGTGACAGTATCTGTCAGTGTTAGTTACTTAGATACAAGAAGTAAGTCTACCTGAAAGTAATTCTTTAGAAAAAGAAATATGTGCAGTATTGCCACGTTGTGCTCTTAGACAAACTGTTTTAATTTTAAACAGAATCTGTTTGGACCACTTTTGTTGCGATTTCCACAATGCTTCAACAGAAAACATTGTCTCACCTTTTTTTCATCACCCTGTATTTTAAAATTATTTTTAAAATATAAACAAATATGTCAAAATAATATTTTTTAAATATTCAAAAAAAATAGTTTAAAAATATTTCTTTGCTACTAGGAGTGAGGTGATTTATGATCGTCGCTATTCAAGTGTCCGGGAACAATTATTTAATTAGAAAGACATTAGAGTCTTCGTTATGTAAGTCGGAGAAATTCGCAGAAAAAAGCAATTAATTTCGACCGTGACTGTACTGTGGGTATATTAAAATGAAAAGCATAATTAAGTCAGCGCCTCGTTGATAACCACGAGCAGAGCGTCAAAATTACAGGAAAAAAAGTTGATTATATTTTTTTTCAGGGATAATAACACCGCGCTACTTAAAAAGCATCCAAACTTTAATAGGTTTTTTTGTTATTTTTATAAAACAATAGCCCTGACACGAGAGATGTGGAGCGCTGCTACTGATTCGTATTTATATGAAATTAATTATTAATAATAGTTTAATTATTAAGATAAACACTTCTGTACTGGCGATTCTCTATTTGGAGCCGGTAGACACGTTAATAATTTTCTAATTACTATATTAATAATTAAAACTAATATACACCTCATAATTATTTTCTGGGTTTCGTAAGGTTCGGTTTTCACTCCATATACGCCGAGCGGATTGACGAAATGTTACTTACGTTAACGCAATTATTATTATCGCTAATATTTTCTGTTTCATGTCAAGGTATGGCAGTTTAATTCGTTTAAATGTTTCAAATGTCTTCACTGTAATACATACACAGTCATTAATTATTATTAATGCCTACCCATTTTTTTTTTATAAACGAAATGTTAATAGATTTTTTTAATAAAGTCAGAAAGGTTACTTGTTGTAATTAAAAAAATTCTGCGCAAAATAGACTTTTCCAGTCACCAAGAAGTGTTAAGTAACGTTTGTTTTGTTGCATCATTTTATTAAAATTACCACAAATCAAGGATTTGGCAATTAAAACAATAATTTTGACAAAAATGACAGTGGCAGGAATAGATGTCGGGGTCTGTGTTAGACCATCTCAGACAGCCATTATATCCATTCGTGGCTGTAATTTGGCACCGTCTTAACGATGCCTAGGGTTATGGAAAAATATTTTAAGTGGTTGGTAATTATTCTAAATGAGCTGACTAACGTTGTAAAGATAAATAACCATCGAATAGTTTCAGGGCTCTATGGTGAAAAAGGAAAAGTTTGGTTACTACTTGATAATCCATTAATTGCGATCCAATTAACTTGACACATTCGAAAAGTTGTTAATCCGTTAATTTTAGTGAGAAATTTATGAAATAGATGGCAATTGCATAAATTTTTAAGTTGAACTAAGCTTGGATGATTACAAAATTAACTAAATTATCTGGCGTTCATCTATAAAAGTAACTAAAACAACTAAATAAAGCAAAAAAATTTTGAGAACATTTTATGGCCTATTAGTTTGTTGCTAAATATATAGCTATACGATTCAACTCAGTTTTAATTAGAAAGAGATACTTTAAGATTACCAACAAAGATAAAACAATCAAAAAATGTTCGATAAAAATCTTGACGTTTTAGTTTTATTTAAAATTGAACTCAGTTTAAACTCAGTTTGCACGAATAAACTTTAGTTTTGGTTATTTTAGTTGTTATTTGAATGCTAATGAAATTTATACGATTGAACTCAGTTTGGATCAGCAAAATCAACACTTAATGAGTGCAAAAATAATTAAAAAGTAAAGCAACAAATTTAAATGTTTAAGATCCAACTTAAAAGAGATTTCAAGATTAAAAAAATAGACAAATAAAATAAAACATCAACTAGTGTTTTAGTTTTATTTAAAATTGAACTCAGTTGACACTCAGTTTGGATGAATAAACTTTAGTTTTGGTTATTTTAGTTTTCATTTAAATGCTAATGAAATTTATACGATTGAACTCAGTTTGGATCAGCAAAATCAATAGTTAATGATTGCAAAAATAATTAAAAAGTAAATCAACAAATTTTTGAAGACATTCAGTTGCTTTAAATTTCTAAGATCCAACTTAAAAGAGATTTCAAGATTAAAAAAATAGACAAATAAAATAAAACAGTAACTAGTGTTTTAGTTTTATTTAAAATTGTACTCAGTTTACACTCAGTTTGGATGAATAAACTTTAGTTTCGGTTATTTATACGATTGAACTCAGTTTGGATGAGCAAAATCAATAGTTAATGATTGCAAAAATAATTAAAAAGTAAATCAACAAATTTTTGAAGACATTCAGTTGCTTTAAATTTCTAAGATCCAACTTAAAAGAGATTTTAAGATTAAAAAAATAGACAAATAAAATAAAACAGTAACTAGTGTTTTAGTTTTATTTAAAATTGTACTCAGTTTACACTCAGTTTGGATGAATAAACTTTAGTTTCGGTTATTTATGCGATTGAACTCAGTTTGGATCAGCAAAATCAATAGTTAATGATTGCAAAAATAATTAAAAAGTAAATCAACAAAATTTTGAAGACATTCAGTTGCTTTAAATTTCTAAGATCCAACTTAAAAGAGATTTCAAGATTAAAAAAATACACAAATAAAATAAAACAGTAACTGTTTTAGTTTAATTTAAAATTGAACTCAGTTGACACTCAGTTTGGATGAATAAACTTTAGTTTTGGTTATTTTAGTTTTCATTTAAATGCTAATGAAATTTATACGATTGAACTCAGTTTGGATCAGCAAAATCAACACTTAATGAGTGCAAAAATAATTAAAAAGTAAATCAACAAATTTAAATTTTTAAGATCCAACTTAAAAGAGATTTCAAGATTAAAAAAATTAGTTTTATTTAAAATTAAACTCAGTGTACACTCAGTTTGGATGAATAAACTTTAGTTTTGGTTATTTATACGATTGAACTCAGTTAGGATCAGCAAAATCAGTAGTTAATGATTGCAAAAATAATTAAAAAGTAAATCAACAAATTTTTGAAGACATTCAGTTGCTTTAAATTTCTAAGATCCAACTTAAAAGAGATTTCAAGATTAAAAAAATACACAAATAAAATAAAACAGTAACTAGTGTTTTAGTTTTATTTAAAATTGTACTCAGTTTACACTCAGTTTGGATGAATAAACTTTAGTTTCGGTTATTTATACGATTGAACTCAGTTTGGATGAGCAAAATCAATAGTTAATGATTGCAAAAATAATTAAAAAGTAAATCAACAAATTTTTGAAGACATTCAGTTGCTTTAAATTTCTAAGATCCAACTTAAAAGAGATTTTAAGATTAAAAAAATAGACAAATAAAATAAAACAGTAACTAGTGTTTTAGTTTTATTTAAAATTGTACTCAGTTTACACTCAGTTTGGATGAATAAACTTTAGTTTCGGTTATTTATGCGATTGAACTCAGTTTGGATCAGCAAAATCAATAGTTAATGATTGCAAAAATAATTAAAAAGTAAATCAACAAAATTTTGAAGACATTCAGTTGCTTTAAATTTCTAAGATCCAACTTAAAAGAGATTTCAAGATTAAAAAAATTAGTTTTATTTAAAATTAAACTCAGTGTACACTCAGTTTGGATGAATAAACTTTAGTTTTGGTTATTTATACGATTGAACTCAGTTAGGATCAGCAAAATCAGTAGTTAATGATTGCAAAAATAATTAAAAAGTAAATCAACAAATTTTTGAAGACATTCAGTTGCTTTAAATTTCTAAGATCCAACTTAAAAGAGATTTCAAGATTAAAAAAATACACAAATAAAATAAAACAGTAACTAGTGTTTTAGTTTTATTTAAAATTGTACTCAGTTTACACTCAGTTTGGATGAATAAACTTTAGTTTCGGTTATTTATACGATTGAACTCAGTTTGGATGAGCAAAATCAATAGTTAATGATTGCAAAAATAATTAAAAAGTAAATCAACAAATTTTTGAAGACATTCAGTTGCTTTAAATTTCTAAGATCCAACTTAAAAGAGATTTTAAGATTAAAAAAATAGACAAATAAAATAAAACAGTAACTAGTGTTTTAGTTTTATTTAAAATTGTACTCAGTTTACACTCAGTTTGGATGAATAAACTTTAGTTTCGGTTATTTATGCGATTGAACTCAGTTTGGATCAGCAAAATCAATAGTTAATGATTGCAAAAATAATTAAAAAGTAAATCAACAAAATTTTGAAGACATTCAGTTGCTTTAAATTTCTAAGATCCAACTTAAAAGAGATTTCAAGATTAAAAAAATTAGTTTTATTTAAAATTAAACTCAGTGTACACTCAGTTTGGATGAATAAACTTTAGTTTTGGTTATTTATACGATTGAACTCAGTTTGGATCAGCAAAATCAATAGTTAATGATTGCAAAAATAATTAAAAAGTAAATCAACAAAATTTTGAAGACATTCAGTTGCTTTAAATTTCTAAGATCCAACTTAAAAGAGATTTCAAGATTAAAAAAATTAGTTTTATTTAAAATTAAACTCAGTGTACACTCAGTTTGGATGAATAAACTTTAGTTTTGGTTATTTATACGATTGAACTCAGTTAGGATCAGCAAAATCAGTAGTTAATGATTGCAAAAATAATTAAAAAGTAAATCAACAAATTTTTGAAGACATTCAGTTGCTTTAAATTTCTAAGATCCAACTTAAAAGAGATTTCAAGATTAAAAAAATACACAAATAAAATAAAACAGTAACTAGTGTTTTAGTTTTATTTAAAATTGTACTCAGTTTACACTCAGTTTGGATGAATAAACTTTAGTTTCGGTTATTTATACGATTGAACTCAGTTTGGATGAGCAAAATCAATAGTTAATGATTGCAAAAATAATTAAAAAGTAAATCAACAAATTTTTGAAGACATTCAGTTGCTTTAAATTTCTAAGATCCAACTTAAAAGAGATTTTAAGATTAAAAAAATAGACAAATAAAATAAAACAGTAACTAGTGTTTTAGTTTTATTTAAAATTGTACTCAGTTTACACTCAGTTTGGATGAATAAACTTTAGTTTCGGTTATTTATGCGATTGAACTCAGTTTGGATCAGCAAAATCAATAGTTAATGATTGCAAAAATAATTAAAAAGTAAATCAACAAAATTTTGAAGACATTCAGTTGCTTTAAATTTCTAAGATCCAACTTAAAAGAGATTTCAAGATTAAAAAAATACACAAATAAAATAAAACAGTAACTGTTTTAGTTTAATTTAAAATTGAACTCAGTTGACACTCAGTTTGGATGAATAAACTTTAGTTTTGGTTATTTTAGTTTTCATTTAAATGCTAATGAAATTTATACGATTGAACTCAGTTTGGATCAGCAAAATCAACACTTAATGAGTGCAAAAATAATTAAAAAGTAAATCAACAAATTTAAATTTTTAAGATCCAACTTAAAAGAGATTTCAAGATTAAAAAAATTTGTTTTATTTAAAATTAAACTCAGTTTACACTCAGTTTGGATGAATAAATTTTAGTTTTGGTTATTTATACGATTGAACTCAGTTTGGATCAGCAAAATCAATAGTTAATGATTGCAAAAATAATTAAAAAGTAAATCAACAAAATTTTGAAGACATTCAGTTGCTTTAAATTTCTAAGATCCAACTTAAAAGAGATTTCAAGATTAAAAAAATACACAAATAAAATAAAACAGTAACTGTTTTAGTTTAATTTAAAATTGAACTCAGTTGACACTCAGTTTGGATGAATAAACTTTAGTTTTGGTTATTTTAGTTTTCATTTAAATGCTAATGAAATTTATACGATTGAACTCAGTTTGGATCAGCAAAATCAACACTTAATGAGTGCAAAAATAATTAAAAAGTAAATCAACAAATTTAAATTTTTAAGATCCAACTTAAAAGAGATTTCAAGATTAAAAAAATTAGTTTTATTTAAAATTAAACTCAGTGTACACTCAGTTTGGATGAATAAACTTTAGTTTTGGTTATTTATACGATTGAACTCAGTTAGGATCAGCAAAATCAGTAGTTAATGATTGCAAAAATAATTAAAAAGTAAATCAACAAATTTTTGAAGACATTCAGTTGCTTTAAATTTCTAAGATCCAACTTAAAAGAGATTTCAAGATTAAAAAAATACACAAATAAAATAAAACAGTAACTGTTTTAGTTTAATTTAAAATTGAACTCAGTTGAGACTCATTATCAGTTTCTATCACTGAACTAGTAGTTTCATTTATAAAATTCCGATCATCAATTAAATTTGAAAAGGCACTCAATTAAAATGTATATGATTGAACTCAGTTTGAGTTAGTAAAAATAACTAAATGAAATAACAAACAAGGTCAATTTTTAAAGACATTCAGTTGAGTATTAGGTTCATTTATAAATACAATATACATTTCTAAGATTCATTTCAAAAGGGATTTCAAAATAAAATAAATATTTGATAACATTTATCTCGGTATTTTAGTTTAATTTACAAATAAATTCTAATAATTAAATACATTTTTTGGAAAATAATATGTACAAAAATTTTTGATTGTAAATGCATTGTAACTGTTATAAATTCAACACTTGGGTTTATTAATAGCTGTGCACTTAATTGATTTTTAACGATTTGCCTATTCATTATTATTGAGGTTGCAAAAAAGCTTTAACTTTAATAGATTAGTTTTTTCGCTTCCCAAAAAAAAAATCAGCTGCTTGTTAATCATGATTGTTCGCATCATCATTTTTCGCAAATTTTATTGTGACTTAACAAGGCGATATTACACTCCCATTCCGCCGGAGGACAATAAACGCTATTTTCTTTTATTGCGATTATGAAAAGGAAATATTCGCAACCCAGTAATATCACTAATATCACCTTGGCCGAAACAAAGCGAAAATACCGCGGTTATTGTTTCAAACCCACCCAATAATGGCCAACCTATGGCTATTCGCCTTAAACGGACGCCGTGCAATTTACAAATCGGTAATAGCGTTTAATTTTAAGACAAAGATTTGAAAGTGGGTCATTTTTTTTAAATCGATTCATGCACTTTAAATTCCACTTCAAAAAATGTCTCTAGTTGCGATACTTTTGGAGAAATCGGGTCTAAACTTGACAACATGTTGAAATGTACTTAAATTTTTCAATCCAAGCCTACAACATAACTCAAACTGTCCATCAACGGGTCCCATATTAGAAAAACGTATTTAAAAATTCATTAAAACAAAGAAAATTTCCTTTCCCCTCATTAAAAACACTATGAGACTTTACGAGTCATTTACATGGTCGAAACAATTCATTATGGCTGGCTAGGGGTGCTGTTAGTGGATCGCGGTATATAAATGGGCACATCACACCGCGAGGTAAGTAATAAAACGGTGGAACAATAAGGCCAAGTTGCGCTTACAAAGGAGCTTAATTGACATTACATGCGTCTGCTTCTAATGCCCTATGCCCCCCGGCATTTATGGGCCGCGTTCGATTTTTCATGGTAATTGAATTGAATTATGGAAAAAAGTGATTGCGTCACTCTGCAAATAGCTAAAAAGCGGAAAAAACGCGCTCCGGTCGGTTCCGCACAGTTTGGCACGTAACCAGCCGTGGCCGGTCTTGAATCTTGTACGCACAAGCTGAACTCACATAATCCAATTACCGCGAGATGTGTAGAAGATTGGTTTTCGATTAGAAAATACATAATTTATTGTCTCGCAAATATGAGAGGTAAGGCATTTAATAATTAATAATCTACAAAATTATGTTCAAAAGAGACATGACATTTTGACACGTACAAATAAGCAAGTAGCTCTGACTAGCAGAAAATGTATCTTGTAAAATTTAATTAGTAATCGTAAAAACTAATTCAATTCACTTTTTAGTCGCTTCACCTCCACCGGATTTTTTGTGTTAATCAACCGTTTACTGCGAATGTTAACAAATTAAATTGTGTAATTTTAATAACGATTTTGTAGGAAACGCTCATCAATATGCAGATTCGAACGTGTTCGACGAACAGTGGCGACTCGTACATGAGTGCTGCAGAGCTGCAGAACTACCAAAAAATTAACGCCAAAAAAATTAACTTCCTTTGTATTTAATTCATAAAACGTAATATTGAAAAAATTGAATTTCGTCACAGAATTCTATTTTCTTAATCGCAACAACTCGTACCGAGTAACTCCATGTCTTCATGCAATCGAGGATCCAACATTCCAACAAACCAGTTAAGTTTTGTCGTGGTTTCAGCGGAGCGGACCATTGTTTTTATACTGGGCCATTCGAGGCAGTGCACAGAACTGCTTGAGACACCCCCCACTATCCTCCTCGCGTCCCGCACATACCCAAACTCTTTCGCCAGTTTAATGCTCTTTATGTGCTGCATTTCACGCAGTTCTGTCATACCCTAGTCACTCAAATATAATTTTCTTGATTAAATGTATTGTAAGCAATTGTATGATGGCGCTTTCAGCGGTCCCGAAAACAACCGAGAATTCCCGTATTTCGAACTTCGGTAAAAAATTTGCAAGGTTCGCAGAAACTTATCTTCAAGTGCGTGGATTTTAATTTTCGTCAGCTACTATTTTATGTTTTATTATCTGTGCAGTTCTGTTCCAGATTTCGGATGTTATGTTACGTGCGGTTTTTCGCTTTGTGGCTTTGTCGTTGTAAACTTAGATTTTATACTTTCGTGTTCGTGTATTGTATTATTGTTTTTTTGACAATGGATGTTATGGACAATTTGATTAACTACAAGCGATTTGTGAAGTATAGTTACGAAGAAAAAATAGATTTGAAAAATAAAGGTCGACCGCTGCCGGACATTATTATTTAAACAAGCGGTATTAGTCGTGGAAAACCATATAAACGTCAGTTCAACAAAGAAATTTGTGCAAGGAATAACTGGATTTGTGAGTGCAACAAGAAAATACTCTTTTTTGCTTTCCATGTTTGCTTTTTGGTGGAGATAAAGCATGGACACAGGTAGGAGTGACTGATTTAGTACACTTGACTGATTTAGTAAACTTGAGTGACTTTTTGAGTCATTCTGGTTCAAGTTCACGTGAAGCCTTGACAGCCAGAGGGTGCATTACCGGTGCCGATGAAATTGCTGATTAAAAATAATTTTATACAATTTTACAATTTTTTTTCATAGAAATTTAGGGAATTAAACGTGTGCTAGAGATGAATCTAGGAAAAGGTGAACATTGTATAACGGTTTTGGCGGGATGCACTTGGCATCGAGAGCAGCACAGCCTGAAGTCACGTTGAGAGGCGGGTTCCAGGCTGTGTGGAGCTATGAAGGGGTACGTTTAGTGGGTAGCGACCCATTCAGGGGAACCCTACAGTACCGGTGTTTTCCAACTTAAGACCGGTCTTTCGTTAAGGAATTTTAACACCTCAAAAAAAAAAAAAAATGGACAATAGATGTTGTGGACAATTTGATTAACTTCAAGCGATTTGTGAAGTATAGCGTCGTTGATACTGCAATAGGGCCTATGTGGAAAAATCACACCTTTCAGGAAACACAAAAAACTGCACTTGTTAATATGGTATTATCAAAAATAGCCGGATACGAAAAGTAGAGTATGTATTGGAAATTCACAAACGATCTTTTACAGGGTGGTGGAATGATTTTTTTGGATACATTGGCATATTTATCTGAATAAGCGTTTTGGGTACATTGGCCCTATTGCAGTATCAACGACGATAGTTACGAAGAAAAAATAGATTTGAAGATTAAAGGTCGACCGCTGCCGGACATTATTATTGAAACAAAAGGTATTAGTCGTGGAAAACCATATAAACGTCAGTTCAAGAAAGAAATGTATGCAAGGAATAATTGGATTCGTGGCTGCAACAAGAAAAATGCTCGTTTTTTGCTTTCCATGTTTGCTTTTTGGTGGAGATAAAGCATGGACACAGGTAGGAGGGACTGATTTAGTACACTTGAGTGAAAAATTTTTAAAAAATAAAAACTGACGACAATTTGATGACTACTTGCGTAGCTTATCCTACACTGAAAAGGAACGTATGAGAACAGAGCTGTCTGTAATTTATTCGAGGAATGATTGCTGAGAATTAATTGGCACTTTACCTCTTTTGAAATTTATCATTCAAAATAATTTAAAAGAAACAAAAAAGTTATTAGAAATTATTGTTACAACCCCTATGGCAACATCTGAGGCCGAACGATGTTTTTCAACTTTAAAGCTGATTAAGACTTTTCTTCGGAATACAATGTCCCAACTTTCTATTGAAAAAAAATCTATTAAAAATTTTAATGAACAGGTCATTGATAAATTTGCCAGTAAGAAAGACCGCAGGATCGATCTGATCTACAAAAAGTAGGTAAGTTTAAATAAAAACACAACCCTGATTATTTTGATTGTAGTACGAACCGCCACTGTTTGTCTGGGGGACCGTAGAGAAGCACCGGCGAAGAAAGAATGGTAAATTGCAGTACAACTAACACATTCAGGTACACGGGGATCAATTAGCCAACATCAATCACGAAAGTCTGACGTCCGATCTAATCTATATTAAAATCAAAGAGTCTGAAGACCGATACATTCACACCAGCGACCTAAACATTCGTAGAATGAAGTACGACTTAATTAAGCGCCCTATTGCCGTTTGCGAAATCTCGGCCCATTCAAGCTCTAACTAGCGCCTTGTGCTTAATCTTCGCCGTTTGAGAAACAATTATGAACGCACCTACGATGACTTAATGATTTTAATTACCGCCTTAATCTAATTTCTGTGATTCTCACGTTTGGGCGAGTACGCGCCGTCAAAATCGTGACCAATTATTAATACAGCGGCGGCGTCGTGATCCAGATATGTGACGTCATATCAAAAGCAATTAATGCTGTGAACAATGTTCGCTTATCCAGGTGAGCATCGCATTGAATAAACAAACGCTACGTTATGTGTCTATGCGCTCGTTACAATAATTCTGATTGGGATTTATATCGTCATAATTCCTAATGGGCTTCAGCCCCAGTTCTTAACACCTGAAGGTTAACGGTACCTCTGCGTATGCAGACCCAATTCTTATTGTTCGAGTAAAGCGAGACTAGTTTAATGTAACTGTAATGTTTTATGACGAATTCCACACTTTCACACTCGGCGTTTTTTGTTGGGTGATGCAGCGGAATTTCGGAACGAAATTAATTTTCTCTCCGTATAAAATCAAAAGACAGAGGCAGACGTCACAGTCCTCTCCACTAAATCCTTCATTTCATAATTACAGAACGAAACGTAATTGAAATAGTCATTCTGCTTCACCTGTTCCAATTTGTGTTTCAAAAAGCATTAATTGTTGTAATTCAGAAAACGTAAAATTGTAAATCAGATTAGCTAATTGTATTTCAGAAAACGTCCACTTGAATTTAGGAAGCATCAATTGTTTCAGAAAGAAACGATTGTAATCTGTATTTCAGAAACACATCAATTGTAATTCAGTTGATTATATTTAAAAAAACATAAATTGTAATTCAGAAAGAATTAATTGTAGTTCAGAGTAGTCAATTACATTTCAGAAAGCATCAATTGAATTTCAGAAACACATCAATTGTAATTCAGTTGATTATATTTAAAAAAACATAAATTGTAATTCAGAAAGAATTAATTGTAGTTCAGAGTAGTCAATTACATTTCAGAAAGCATCAATTGAATTTCAGAAACACATCAATTGTAATTCAGTTGATTATATTTCAGAAAACATAAAATGTAATTCAGAAAGCATCAAATTGTAATTCAGAAAGAATTAATTGTAGTTCAGAGTAGTCAATTATATTTCAGAAAGCATCAATTGAATTTCAGAAACATATCAATTGTAATTCAGTTGATAATATTTCCAAAAACATAAATTGTTATTCAGAAAGCATCAAATTGTAATTCAGAAAGGATTAATTGTAGTTCAGAGTAGTCAATTATATTTCAGAAGACATCAATTGTAATTCAGTTAATTATATTTCCAAAAAAAAACATAAAATGTAATTCAGAAAGCATCCAATTGTAATTCAGAAAGAAGTAATTGTAGTTCAAAGTAGTCAATTATATTTCAGAAAGCATCAATTGAATTTCAGAACACATCAATTATAATTCAGTGGATTATATTTCAGAAAACATAAATTGTAATTCAGAGAGCCTCAAGTTGTAATTCAGAAAGAATTAATTGTAGTTCAAAGTAGTCAATTATATTTCAGAAACTATCAATTGAATTTCAGAACTCATCAATTGTAATTCAGTTGATTATATTTCAAAAAACATAAATTGTAATTCAGAGAGCTTCAAATTGCAATTCAGAAAGAATTAATTGTATTTCAGAGTAGTCAATTATATTTCAGAAAGCATCAATTGAATTTCAGAACACATCAATTGTAATTCAGTTGATTATATTTCAGAAAACATAAATTGTAATTCAGAAAGCATCAAATTCTAATGCAGAAAGGATTAATTGCAGTTCAGAGTACTCAATTAAATTTCAGAAGACATCAATTGAATTTCAGAACAAATCAATTGTAATTCAGAAAGAATTAATTGTAGTTCAGAGTAGTCAATTCTAAAGCATCAATTGAATTTCAGAAAACATCAATTGTAATTAAGAAGGTATCAATTAGCATTTATATCACCACTTTAATTTCTGAATTATAATTAACGGTTTCAGAAATACAATACTTTCTGAACTACAATGGATGTTTCTAAAATGCGATTGACTAATCTGGACTACAACTGATTCTTTCTGAACTATAAATGGATACTTTTGAACTATAATTGATGTTTGCTGAATCACAATTGGTCAATCTGAACTACAATAGGTTTGCTGAACTACAATTTAACCTTTCCCGCAATGCAATTACTAATCTGCACTATAATTGACAATGTCTGAACTACACTTGATGATTAGTGAATTACAATTGCTCTTTTCTGAAATACAACCGATTGCTTCTGAAATACAATTGGAAAAGTTGTAGTTACGATTACCATTAGTTCTGGAGACTTATTTACTGCTGGTTTTATTGAAGTTGAAGTCTATTCCACCAAAATACCCAGACACCAATTCCACAAATGGCATCATTTTTATATGTAAATCTAATCGGCTGGCCCTCCTTAACCATTTTCCTCTATTATCCAAAAAAGGCAACATGTCAAGGTAACGACTTATTGCCCCGAACTGCAATTTATGACAATTTTAGAGCCGGCAATTTCAGCAGAATTGTTACTATTTGATGGTCTATTTAACAGGTTAACTGCTCGGATTATAGACGATGCATTTAACGCTTGCGTCCATGTAATAGTGACAGCACTGTGGTTATGTAATTTGATGCCGTAGGTGAGATTTAAGATTTACACCTTTCTAAAAAGTGGTAGATTGGCAAGAATTAGCGCTCTTATTGGGCTAAGTTCAAAGTTGTTTCTCTAATGTTATGGGTTCGTTTTGATGACCGGCAATTTGGTGCTCACGAGTTTTTTCTCGAATAATAACACATCATGCGAGTTTTTATCGAAAAACTGAGATTAAATTGGTAATGGGTGTTGTTTTGGTTGCGCGGTTTCAGGCGCGCAGAGTTGCAAGAAAATAGTTAATTGTGATCTTTGAGGTCTCGCAGTGCTTGATTTAATAATACGTGCCAGTTATACCTTTAGAAAGTTGATTTTTGAAATTTAATGAACGTATCGATAAAGAATCGAGTGATTAAAATGTGCGCGCTTTATCGACAGCCGAAACCTAAAAAGGATCGCTTTCAGTTTCATTACCGAACAATGGGTCCACAGTGGACGAGTTTCTATTATTCATGATCAATTTAACTACAGGGGCAGAAAAGCCCGAGCAAAAACCAACAACAAAAGAATTAAATATACAATAGCTAGGTGTGTCTTGTAGCTAGTGTGTGTAAAATAAAAGTCATAGCGTCTCGCTAACTTATGGGACCACCGCAACACAAGTTCACCTGCTATAGCCATAAATTATAGGAGAATCGCACCCTGTATCTTGTTCCCAGAATTGTTTTTATATCTTAATCCTATTTATAGATTTCAGTCACCTTCTTTCAAAATAACATTCACCCACACGTACATAAATAAAATAAATATGTCAATAGAGCACAATTATTGACAGTTATTGCGCTGCATAAAGTACTAATAATGTTCGACTCCGGGTAAAAATTCAAAAATGTGATTGTAACTTTAAATATTCGTCACGCTCAAGGACGCTGAAACACTTATTTAGAAAGCAATCAAAAACTGCCGTAATAACACTTGAGGCGAAAACAGGCGCCAGAGAGGACTCACTTCTTCTAGTGTCACTCGGGCTCACCTCACAAACCGCAAATCTCATAGACCCATCTCGACCCACGCAGCTTTCACAACCGATGGAAAATACTAAACAACTTCTGAAATAACACTGATTCCGTTTTATGGCCTATTAGTTTCATTCATAAACAGAGATTGTGAAACGTTCTGCACTTTATGCAATATTGTTTCATTCATTTCCGACTGTCGAATAAAAATTGAGGCAGTAATAAACCGCGTTGGCTACAATTATCATTACCGACCAGGAAGGCGCCGAAGATTTAGTTTTCCCTATTGGAAACATTGAGACAATGCTGCAATAAAAGCGAGGGATCTTTTTCATTTAAAGGTAATAATTGTCGGAGTGTATGTTGTGTGCATTTGTGCCGGTTGATTTATTATTCTGTTTGAAATAATGTCACTTTGAGAAAGGTTTTTAATGAAGCAAGATTTGTAATAAAATACACCTACTTAAAACGGCGTAAAACTTGTAAAAAGGGCAGTGACGTATGTGACAAGTGTACGGCAGGTTCCTAATTGTGAATGGCATTGTGTATTAATGAGATTGCGCGTGCGCAGTGCGACGAGGAACTAAGCGCATGATATGCTTGTTCGCCCACGCTGCGTCTAATGGCTCCTTTACAAAGTTCACAGAAGTTCCCAACAATTTAATTATAATCGAAATAAAATTCCTTCACAATTTGTGTGTTAAAGATCTGGAAAAATCTGAATAAAATAAAAAGTCCTGAAAGAAAAACGACAATTTGCTCGTAGCAACGTTTTAATTCCATGCATTTCATGTGCATTCCTGATAAACATACTTTCGATTGGACGCCCACTTGAAACTGTAATATCAGGCTCGTAATTACTAATAATAATTAAGATTATTGTAGTTGGGTAGCTTATGCAAGTTTTGTGCCACTGGTGTGTACAGGTGGTGACGTCACACAGGAAGTGCCGACCTACACGGAGAGGAGCGGCCCGTGCCAATGCCGCGGCCCACCGCTGCCACCAACGGTTGCCACTAAAGCAGAACACAGACTGAACATGTAAAAAACGAACACAAAAATTATTCCTCCAAATAATTTTATTTTTCACTGAAAGTTTCAAAATGAATTAATGATGCAGATGCAATCAATTAATTTTTTGCAGTGGGCAAGTTTTATGCAGATGGATTAGTAAAATGTAGAGTGTAAATACCAGTTTTAGCCACTTTAAGCAATTTTGTAATTGAAACAAACTGACAAATCACCTTAAACCACATTACTCTGTTTATGTCTGAGTCTTTATATTTTTTTAAATCCCAAGTCAGTAAAGTGATTATTGAACTAGTCTGAGATTATGAGCCGAGCGAGCAAAGCGAGCTAGGCGAGTAACAGACGAGTTCGATAAAGGCACTTTACCGAAGTGGTGCATACAAAATTTTATCGCCAACCGTAAAAATTTATAATTAAAAAAAATGGAGATATAATTTTACACATTTTATTATTACAAAGTAAACAGCGAATACAAAACAAATCTACTTATTAGTTGTATTAAGCGTGAACGTACATCCTGACGCATTATAAAAATTAATTCCTGAAGTCGAAGGAGTTTGAATTGAAAATGTTTGAGGATTATTATCTATGTTAATAATTTGTAAATCTTTATTTGAATTGTCATTGGTAACAACTATGTTGTCAGTTTGATTTTCACCTAAAATCGTCTTTGCGATTTTTGTTTTATTGACCACAGATTCCTCAACATAGGACTCTGCAATCGTGTCGCTTTTCCAACCTCCATGGCGTTTTAAATTTTTCTTACTACCGCCTGCGTTGGCAAAGAGAGTGGCGGACTTTCGGCGAAAACAATGTCCCGTATAAAGTGATGGTTCTGGCAAATGCAGATAGTTGGCAATTTTGCTTGGTAAACTTCCCAAAGTATGGATTCCAACTGGCTGGACTGTGCATTTGCCATTTCTATAAGTTAGGAAAAATCGATCGTGGGGCGTCTGCTTAGGACGCAGAGTTAAATATTTATTACATAATTCTATGGATTTTATTTTTCCTTTAAACTCTGAAGTGATTAGAAATAGTCGAGGCCTGTTGGCTTTGTTTTAGTTATATGAACAACCAGAATTGTTTCTTTGTGCTCTATGTCGCTTACTTTTAAATTCACAAGTTCTTCATTACGTAAAGCCCCAGCAATGCCAAACACAACACAAATCTAAAATAATTACTACATTTATATCAAATTGGTTTTTCAAAAGTTGGCATAAATTACCTTCATTATTAAGTACATTTCATCCGGTGCATTTAGTAAAAATTCAAGTATTTCTTGTGAAAGAGTTTTGGACTTTTTTGGAATATGATTTCTTCCGTTTTGTTTTAAAAAAGCCGCAAGTTTTTTGTATTTACTAATATCGACGTCATTTTTTGCTGAAAGGGTTGCTTTTACCATTGAATAATACGACCACATCGAAGAAGGAGAAGACTCTTTCGATAAATCGAAAAAATAGTCCAGTAAAAGGTTTTCACTATATTTTTTAATTTCGTGTTTCTTGCACCACTCCATGAATATGCCATACTGGCGATTGTATTTTTCGGCTGATTTTTGAGGCAGAATTTCCAAAGACGTCTCTAACGACTTCTGAATTTCAGGCGGCACTGAAGGTCTTTTTCCATTATTTTTTACAAATAATTCGCCACAAAACTTTTACTGCTGGAGCTGTCACAGTGACAAACGATTACAGTTTAATGTCATACAGTTATGGCTATTTTGATAAATAGTTGTGGCAGGTAAAATGCTTGATTTGTACAGTAGGATAAAGTGTTTGTTTACTTCCGAAAAACGCTATTAAAAAAACTATTAAAATAACTATTATGGTACAGTTTTTTTAAGCTGAAATGGTGTAAATATTGGTAATTTATTTAGGCGATGTGAGTGCAATTTCACCCCTTTGTTCTTCATGGAACTTTGTTACCAAATCACTAAGCACAGCGTCAAATAAAATAATTGTTATTTTAAATGGGTCGAACAAATGTTTTTTCAATTAAAGTGGCCGAAAGCGGTGTCTCTACCCTACGTTTGACTTTTGCAATTTTAGAACGTCTCGCTGTTTTTATTCCGCTCTACAGGGTGTTGGTAATAATCAATAAAACGTTCATAATGATAAATAACGTGAATGGATTTTTATGAAGTGCAATAACATGCTATTACCCATGTGAAACTACCTAATTTTGTTGGCGAGCTTACAAAATCTCCTCGGGCTATTTGAAGACTTTTACGTTAGATAATATCGCATGAAATTTCATCCTGCGCCAGATCCGTTGGCAGATACGATTACGATTTCTCGGTATATCATATTCCAAAGTTCATCTGATATTAGCTCACAAGAAAAATTGCGAGTTCGTCAGGATGATGTACTTTTAATGGCATTTTCAAGCGATTTGGATGTTTCTATGATTTATGCTGATTATTTTTACCTGAATTTAAATTCCCTGCAGTATTTTATTATTTCTCAATAATTTGAATATTCTATTGACAAGTTGGTAATCTACGCGAGACTTTACACACCTAAATTCAAGTGGGCAGCATTGCATTCAGCAGTTGAGTTACGTCATAATTAATTCAAAAATGTGTCTTTGCAGCAATAATCGTAAGCAATTATGAAACTCATTGATGAGGTTCGATCACGGGTTCGCCTGATGAAATTGTTTCGACTTTATGAATGGATATCGGTGTGGGAAGTGACATATCGAAATGTCGAGACAAAATTGCACAATTAAATCGGCGGGACCTCGATAAACAAAAATGCGTATAAATATGCAAAGTGCAAAGTGAATTCTTCATAAACGTGCCATTGCCGACCTCGGTACATATTCTGGTGATTATTCGTCTCGCGTTTAATTGGCTGGCAATTTTGCTGTTTTTACCTGACTAATTGTAAGTTATTATCATCGCGGATTTATCCTATCTTGTTATACCCTCCGTCCTGGAACCAGTGTCTTTAATTTGCATAGTTGTAAATATCCAATACATATGTATAAGTCGCTACTGGCTTGATATAGAGAGCAATAAATTTGAATTATTTTAATTTTTGCATTTATTCCAATTATAGACATTTTACTGTATAAGGTATTCGTTTATTTTAATGCGTTCATGTATTATTTATACGACTTTAATAATTTATCAAAAAAATTGTTTACCTTTTGCCATCTTCATTCCATGACAACTTGATCATATTTAATGCCAGAAAGCCGTTCTCGACTTCTTCAGCATAATTATAACGAGCTGCACTATCGAATTAAGCTCATTAGTGCCAACTTTTCGATTCGCACGCCTAACGGTTTTAATGCTTTTCGTCATCTTTCAAGGAAACTTTTCCCTTTTTATAATTTCACGTGGGTAGTTTATGAATATCCAGACAATATAGGTGGGTCACGAGTCGGAACACTTTAACATTAGAAATTACACACCTGCGTGTGGCGCACCAGGTCAGTTCAACCCTAAACAACGTGTTCACGATTGAAAACGTTGTAGGTTGTACATTTAAGCCGGAGATTTACTGAGATTTGAAATAATTAAAATTCAAGATTACACGTGGAAATTTTTATTTTAAAATTATGGTTTTTTTTCAGTTCAGTTTCGATAAGTTCCATTTTCTCTGAAACCAAAAATCTCTTGCAGAATTAGAGTAGTCCTTTTTGGGTTTTTGAACATGCACAAACTTTTGGAAGATTTAGACAATATGGCGGGCACTGTACAGGGTGAGTTAAGTTTTACCGCCTGTGGCAAAATAGGCCTTTAAAATAATTTGTCAATTCTCATAAATTGCATGAGTAATTTTATATTATTAATGTACATAGAAACCAAGAAAAAATCTTTTTTTAATCAGGTAAAATTTTGGATTTCTTTCAATTACTAATTGCTCAATTTATTAGTTTTTTTTTTGTACGAACAGTAAAATATTGTCACACAATTTAGTGTAATTGAAATAATTTTACAAATTTGGGTTCATTAAATAAAGCCATTTCCGTATTAGAGGGTATTTTTTTAAATGATTTACGACATAAGCTGACCAATTTACCTAACAATGGTATTGGTTTTGGGTACTTGACTGATTATTTATGACAGTCATAAAGTTAAGTTAAAAAGTGCAACGTTACATTTTACAGGACCGGAATAAGGGTCTTCGCTATTTCTTTAAAAGTTCACAATATCGTAACTAACAGCTACACGGTAATTATAATTATAATAAAACATAATTTTTGGAATATTAGATTTTAAACTTGATAAGAAAATCGCTTACCAGCTTCTAATTTTCGTTAGTATATCTGTCTACAATTTTGTGTTTTAATTTTGCCGTCTGCAAAGTCAATATACCTATCGGTTATTGAACCTTCCCATAAAATAAATTGCTTAATTCACCCAAAGTTTAAAAACCCTAGTCACAACCCTAGGTCACTTTGTGAATAAAGAAACATTCACATTCGCAACAAATCTTCCAACACTTAAACATCGTTGGTAAAAAGTGAAAATTAAAACTTTGTTTTGTGGAATAGTGAACATTTGTGTTTAGTTCAGGTATAATCGTACCATTTCAATACTCAGTCGAGGAGAAGCTTGAAATGCTTTTAATTTATGGGTAATGGGGCATCACTTTGAGCATCTTTGATAAAATAAACTTAATATTTACCTTTTAAAAACTTATTTTATTTTTCTCACAAATTCCAGAATACGGGTCTGGCAACAAGTAAGACGCCGTGTCCTTCAGTTTTATGGGTCGATCATCAGGTATTGTTACGTGATAGACCGTATTATCCATTGTTGGAAAGTCATAAATAAAAGTATTTTTCGTGCTTTATGTTAAATTTGGTTTAACTCAAAAGGTAATAATTTTTTAACGAATCAAATTGCAATTAACAATGCTACGAATAATTTGACAAATTTTGAAATAAAAAACCAAACATGTAAATTTTACCCAAAACTCTTTGTTTTACTTTTTTGGCTTCAAATAAAAATGATTTGGAAAACTTGTGGCACTAATCGAAAGTGTAAACTTCAACTGATCTAACATGTAAATTGCATACTTTCTCCTCAATCTTTAATAGGTATTATGGCCGGGGCGGTAAAACTTACCTCACCCTGTATATTTCGCCAGACCTATAGGTGATTCAAAAATATCGCGCCAAAAGGTAGACCTACGATTGGCTGTCAGCAAGCCGGTTTTACACTGACTGAATTTGGAAGAATGGACAGTCGCCATATTGTTGCAAATTACAGTTTTTATCAGAATTTTCGGTTCCATTGCAAGCAATTCTTATCAACTAAAAATATTTCAGTGTAATTTGCTTCTCTAATTCCTCTCCCCCTAATTAAAAAAGAACTATACAGTTAAGGAATGAAGTAAAATCTTCTTATATTGATTTGTTAAGATAAAACCAATAAAATTGCGCAACTTCACCTCATTTCTCATCATCAGCTATTCCGAGAAACTTAATAAAAAGCTTATGTGAATAATTTTATTAGAAAAACTTGACAAAAAAATTGAATTCAATTCATAAATAATGATTCACGTGCCTTATCCCATACACGTCTTAATTAAACTGAAATTTGAATAGATACGTGCTAAACAGTTTAGATTCGAAATTACACACTCCTACTCACAAACGGCGTCCGTAATTAAATATTCACGGTCGCGTTTCAGAAAATACAAAAACAAAGCTTAGTGGAGCCGGCATGATTAATTGAAGTAACGACCGATATTGCCCCTTATTCCTCGTTTCGTTACGTCCTACACGTATCAAAACCGTAAATTAATTTAACAGGTTAGTGATAATGTAAGAGAATACTTAACACTTTGCGAGCGTTTTAAAATGTTCGAAATGATTTTCGGTAATAGACGCAATTAATCACACAAACCCCTACACAAATTATGACTGAGATTAGTCACTGACCTCCGTTGAACTCAGACTTGAATAATCTTGAAAATCACGACCAATTTTTGGTGTAATTTGGAGACCTACGCTCGGCTCGTGTCCTAATTGCCAGTTCGAGTCTCTTTGTCGTCTGTCCGATTATTGCGTCTCTAATAGTAGCTGGCAGTGGCGGTTCGTACATAAGTGCTGCAGAGCTGCAGAACTACCAAAAAAAATAATTTCGTTTGTATTTAATTTATAAAACGTAATATTGAAAAAATTGAATTTCGTCACAGAATTTTATTTTTTTAATCGCAACAACCCGCACCGAGTAACTCCATGTCTTCATAAAATCGACGATCCAACATTCCAACAAACCAGTTAAGTTTTGTCGTGGTTTCAGCGGAGCGGACCATTGTTTTTATACTGCGCCATTCGAGGCAGTGCACAGAACTGCTTGAGACGCCCCCACTATCCCCCTCGCGTCCTGCACATACCCAAACTCTTTCGCTACTTTAATGCTGCTTATGTGCTGCATTTCACGCAGTTCTGTCTTTGATTAAATGTATTGTAAGCAACAATTGTATGATGGCGCTTTCAACGGTCCCGAAAACAATCGCGAATTCTCGTATTTCGAACTTCGGCAGCAAATTTGCAAGGTTCGCAGAAACTTATCTTCAAGTGTGTGGGTTGTAATTTTCGTCAGTTATTACTTTATGTTTTATTATCTGTGCAGTTCTGTTCCAGATTTCGGATGTTATGTTCGCTTTATGGCTTTGTCGTTGTAAACTTTGATTTTATACTTTTGTGGTCGTGTATTGTACTAGTGTTTTTTTGACAATGGATGTTGTGGACAATTTGATTATCTTTAAGGCTGGGGAACCCAACCTCAAAAAATCCAGAGTTTTAAGAAACTCAGTATTGCTCAGAAGGTACTTATCAATATATAATTTGCGAAGCAACAGTTGTAAACATAATGTTACCGCATCTAATGATATATTTGCTTTGGTGAAGAAGTGCCTAGTTTTCAAAAATTAACCTCCGAAAGTGCAATTCTCGCAAAAATGTAGTAGTGAGGGTTTTTTACTGAAATCTTTAGAGTTACGAAATATTTTGCAATGCACTTTACAGCACTTATAGAGAATATATTGCCTTGTAAGAAAATATTTTTTTTATTGCGAGAAAGTTGATAACTTAAGAAGAAAAAAATTGGCAACAATATTTGTTTGAAAATTTAGTGTGCCAGTAAACTCAGTTCAGCTCAAGAAATAAGTTATATTGTAGAAATTCCTTCGGGGTACTTATACTAAACATATAGTAGTATAATATTACATGTTTTTTTTTGTGATAACATGGTGAATATCTTTGAAAAAAAATCTAAAAGTTGTGGTACGAAATACAGTATTATTTGTTCGCGTTTTTTATTGCTTTCCGAACACAACATCGTCAACAAATTACATAAAAATGTTCCTTTAGCACCTAAGAAATAGTTTCCGTAAACCAAATTGGATAAATGTCTAAATTTTACATTTTCGGGGAAAAGTTGTTTTCCCATAAGATTTTAGTCAAATAGTTCGTCCTTTTACTCACAGATGTCCTGTCAAATCTGTACCTTTTTGATTGACGGCATGGATAGAATAATTTGTATTAAAATGCACACTTGATATAGTGTAAATTGTTAGGATATAACCATATTCGCACGCGTAAGGATATGAAACATTTTCGAGCCTACTAAATTGTACAATATTATATTAGTTTCGAATAGCATCGTAGGAAAAATTGTTTGAAGCATCTATTCACAAAAAATTACAAAAAAAGAACAGTAAATAATGCAGTAATCGCATTGACTGATTTTACCGCCGTTATCGCCGCAGACAATAATATAAATAATATTTATCAAATTATGATCGTATAAAAATGGGGATAAAGATTATTCTTTGCATAATTGAAAATGTGTTTGCAGCCTGTTACGGGATTAATTATAGCAGGTACATCTATGAAAACACAAAATTGGCAAAGAATTAGCAAAAAATTATAGACTAATTTATTTCCGACTGAGTTTACCGTCGTTATCGCCGCAGACCAAATATAAATAATATTTATCAAGTTACGAGCGCATGAAAAACGCGCAACCCTTTTTTTATTCTTTCTCTGTTCAATACTTAAGTTTCAAACCTTATTAGTTAGGGTACCTCTTTGGTTGCCTAAACATTTTTTATTTTAAGGGGCAAAATTGGTGCCCCCTGAGCGGAAGAATTGTGCATTACTTAGCAGTTCCCGGACCTTAAGCAATTTGTGAAGTATAGTTACGAAGAAAAAATAGATCTGAAAAATAAAGGTCGACCGCTGCTGGACATTATTATTGAAACAAGCGGTATTAGTCGTGGAAAACCATATAAACCAAATAAATTTATGCAAGGAATAACTGGATTTGTGGCTGCAACAAGAAAAATGCTCTGTTTTGCTTTCCATGTTTGCGTTTTGGTGGAGATAAAGCATGAAAACTCCAAAAGTTATCTTCACAATTCAATGTAGTTAGCAATATTAGGAACAATCAACATCCAATCTCAGTTACATTCGGCATATTGGAAACACATACAGCAGCATAATGATAATGTGACAAAAAATAGATACGTTCTATCAAAAATTATAAACTGTATAAAATTTTGTGGAGCTTTTGACCCTGATTATATGAGATGAAAATTGCAGAACACCTGTTTTATTGCACCACGAGCCGCCACTGGCTGGACTTAAATGACAAGTCGGCAATAAATTAATTCAATCAGGCAGACATAACGCCCACACTTGAGGTAACCTTGCAAAGTTGTAAGTTTGCAATCGCCAGGTATCTAATTATCCAAGATTTGTTTCTCCTTAAATGGGCATTAGGAAAAATTCGCGCAGATCTAAAATTAGAACGATGTGGGCAAATCCTGAAAGAGATCATGTCCTTGGTGTTACGCACGATTTCCTACGCAGGAATCTCTAGCTGTCACGCAAGTGCAGTAGTCCTAATAAGGATCTAAGGTTAAGGATAGATAAAGTGGCGTAGGTAAACTAAATTGTTTACAGCGAAAGTCCCGCGTGGGTCGATTATCATTTAGATATAACCTGCTACGTCAAAACTAATACTTCCTACACTACATTGCGAAATAACTATTAGCTTTATTATTGTGTTTTGTGGTTTCCTTTCTACTCGCATTAAGCCTGCGAGTACACTTAAGAGGCTACAGTTAAATCCGGAGAGAAATTCAGTGCAATTAAGTTAAAACGAGGGCTGGTTTGTTTCCCAAAGAATTCCGAGTGAAAGTCGACGTAAGATGGAAATTTCCCTCATCATGTAACACCTTGCGTTCCGAACGTGCGTTAAATTGATAAATTAAATTATTACTCCAAATATCGGGCTGGTCGGTGCATAAATCTTTGGTAACGGTCGATAATAGAGCAACAAATTTTGTTAATGCCAATATGTAGGTGGGCCCAAAGTAAATCGAACGAGTCCTTCAGCATTAGATGCTGGAAATTTATGCAGTTGAGAGCGATATGTCAGGATGGTAATTATTTTTTGAATTGTATATGGTAGAACGGGATATGAGGTTTTTGTTGTGGACAAATGGCCTTAAAAAAGTCGTGGTAACTTTTTTACTCTTGTGGGTTGTAATCGATTCGTGCATAACTTGAATTGCTATGATTTTCCTATGATGGCCTCGCTTATTCGTTCATAATACAGTAAAAGTCCTATACATGGCTTTGCTAGGTCTTATTAGTTAAAAACCAAAATTGCCCTAAAATTAAATTCGGGGATATTTTAGAATTTTTACGCTGTTGAGGTTATGTTGTGATTACTTACTTGTTCTAAATAAACAACAGCACTGTTAAAAAAGAAAAGAAAAAAAACATTGACCTGAGCACACCTTATGAAGATGTCCACTGCAATTTGCATGTTTTTTTTTTGGCCAGAGAATTATATAAAACTGAAAACTTATGTATTTTTTGCGAGAAACACGATGGTGCAATTAAAAATCGATTTACTCTAAGATTGACAGGGATAGAAAACTAAAAATCGAAAAAATGGCCGTAGCTCCGTTAATACTGGAGCACCTCAATTGATTCTTGTTCCATCGTTTCCGGCAGAAAAGTTTATCCTAGTAAGGAAAAAAAAGAAATAAATAAAAGAGAAAAAAGCCAAACCAAGAAAAACACTTTTTTTCTTTCTTGCTTAGAGCGTCGTATAAACATGAAAATTTATGTATTTTTTGCGAGGAACACGATGGTGCAATTAAAAATAGATTTGCTCTAAGATTGACAGAGATAGAAATCTTAAACCTAACCTAACCTAACCAAATTTTGTTGATCTTTTCGTGTTTCTCTTTCGGGGATATTTTAGAATTTTTACACTGTTGAGGTTATGTTGTCATAATTTCCCTGTTCCAAATAAACAATTGCACTGTTAAAAAAGAAAGAAGAAAGAAAAAAATTAAGAACTTTTATAGGTTTTACCTTTAAGAATAGGTCATATGTTGATTTCAAGAAGTTTTATTTAATTACTTAAGAATGTTTTTAATTAATGTGTTTTCTTATTTAAGAATTGAAGATGGCTTTCTTATTATATTAAATAAGTAATAAAATTTTTCTAATTTTTATGATTTGTAGAGTGGAATGTTTGAATTGAAGGAATTGTAGAATATAAAGTTATTTCTCATACATATTTTTATTAGTAGGTGAAAATTTAACATCACATTACGTCCTGTTTAAAAATACATTTTCAGTTTAAAAACCACATTATCATTTGGTAACAGATGTACGTATATGAAATGGAAGTTCATCGAAGTCATTAGGCTTCTCAATGAATTTTGGCTGCCACACAAATAAATTGTTTCTCTCTCAAGAAATAATTGGCCAAAATTTACATCAATCTAAAAACAAAGAAACAAAATGTTTACATTGTACCATGGATATATTATTATAAAAATTTACCAATATAGACCAGTTTGAATGCTTCAATAATGACCATTCCATTTTACACAGATTTCCTTTCCCCAAATCCGAGTACTTTAGTCACTCTTGTGTTTTCTTAAATTCTTACAAAGAGCTCTACATCCTCTAAAAAGTACAATTTGTTATAAGATAGATAAATAACACTAAATATATGAAAGAAAATCAAAATTATTTCTTTACTTTCGTCGTTACTGTTAATTCTGTTATAGAAGCAACTGGTTTACATGTCCATTTTTTTATGTCTTCTTACTTTTCATTCCGACGGAAATAAACTAAAAAACAATTTGTTTAATAGCTGTTACATTGAAAAAACTTGTAGAACTTTTACAAAATTCATTCGGTAAGCTAAAAGTGTGGGAAAAATTATAATTACAACAAATTTACTTACATGCGAATTTATCACACACAGAATCAGAAAATCCCCATAATTTCAGTACCATTTTTAGAAATGGTCTTTGAAGCTGATCATTTTGTTGATTCACATTTATTAATATTGCATTGAATTCACATGTTCATCTCGGCACATTAAACCACTTGTAATATTTCCCATTTCTTCACAATTAAACACTCACTAATTATGTAAGTTACTAAAAATTTACTTTACAATAGAAATACAGAAAATGCACACCGTAATATGTATTTTCTTACTGCAAGGCAAGTTTAGTGTAACATTCTTCAACTAAATTTGTAAGAAATTCTAAAGTAATTTATCTATTGTCAGTAAACAGTCCTTTGCAGAAGGTCATAAAGCAATTTACAACATTCCGTACAATTGTATACAATTGGACCCAGCGCAAGTTACGAACGACCCCAACAAGTTGAACCAAAACAAAACGATGGTCGCAAAGTAGTATGTGATGTTTTGTTACGGTCTATACGTTGCTCCTTGGGGCAAACAGTAATTATTTTTATAGAAGAGTACACGGCCAAATTAATTTCAGTTCTTCTTACACGAGCGTCTTTGTGTTTCCTCTGAGCAAATATTGATTTAAACAAACAACAACAGTGCTCTCGGTTATTCGAAGTTGGCTAGTTACAATCATTACGTCGCTATAAGTGTTATTTTCATGTTTATTAATTTTAAATTGCTTTTAAACTCTCCGGTGAAAAAAGTTTTGAAACTTATTATAACGCACAATGGGTTCCTGTAAAAAATTACCCGCATAAACGATTAACCTAGTCGTCGATGTACCTACATAAAAACGTCGACTAATCTCGGCAATCTTAATTGATTATTGTATAAAAACGTTACCGTTCAACGGTTATTATTTAACCACTTACTGTTTTACAATTTGCATGGCCCGAGTTTGAATTAGTTAATGGCGTTTTGTTATACTTAAAATGTGTTAGGAACCAGCCGGCGCGCCGTTTGAGTCGGTCCGTTATCGACGGAGAAGAAAGCGTTGTCAAGGTTGAAATAAAATTAACTTCGGCTGTAATAATACAAGAGAACAAAGCTCGATCACTAATTTTCGAAGAGGAAACAAAAATTATGCTGTCAAGCATAATTTATAACTTGTGTAATTTGCCACCTACATCGTACGCGTAATAACAAACAAATTTACTTTAAGGTGATCTGGACGCGCATTCTGATCCGCCCATAAACCACATACTCCTACAGAAAACGTGATAGTTTATGTAAAGTTTCAGAAAATATAAGTAATTTATCTTTGTAAAATGGCGTTAACATATTTGTTAAGCAATTTTACACTTTATTAACTGATAAACTAGTAAAAGTGTAGGATATTACGGGACTGAGTTTGATACTACTTGACCAGCAGGTGCAGCCACATTCATTGCAATTATTACAGAATAATTTGCTTTCATAGGTCACAAAAGAGCAAAATTATATTTCAATATCGTAAATGTACCATGCAACCATCAATACTGGAAGATTTAAAACGATAGTGTAAACTAAAAAAGTGAAAGTTTGTTTGATTCGTATCAACGTCAAATTACTTGCTTTCTAGTGTGGAATATGTTATACCTTGTAATCACTTATAACATTTGTTTACTCATATTTACAAAGTCCAAATAAGGTTTGTTGCCAACAACTTGAAGTCGACATTCAGGAAAAAAAACGTGGATATTCAAGACAACATAACAACATGAGTTAATTTAGAAATGGTACTTGGGTTTTGGCTAACTTCATCACTGATCGCCATGACTTTCTGTCTTGCGCAGTTTCTCACCAGTTTCTAATTCATCACTTTTGAAAATTTTCCTCTACTTATCCCTGTTCCCTGTTGCCTTTCAGCTGCTCCTACTATTTCTTTTATCTCTGCATTATTTCTTCTTCTTCTCTAACTGCATTCCTAGTTCCTAGTTCCTAGTTCCTAGTTCTAGACTATATTGTTGCTGATCTATCATCTTCAAGCATTTGGTTAATAATCTTTGATACAATTTTGTAAGAAGACAATCTCTTTTGGACCCCCTTATACAGAAAGGAACGAACCTTATTTCGTTCGCTATGGATACTGAACTCAATGCTTATATTGCATTAGGTTCAATATCGTAGCAAACAAAATGTAGATTGGTTCCTTTCTGCACAAGGGGGTCCAATTAATCTCAGTTTTCCGATGATATTTTCTGCTCCCATATTTGTTTCATTAGGCCATTTGGTGCCATAGACTCTCTTTCCCCTCTTTTACCATTTCGGGGGTTATGTCATCCTCTTCTGACCTCTCATTTCGATCATAGTCGCATATATCTGACACCTGATTGCATACAAAAATTATAAATCAAAGATTTTCAAGGAGAAAAAGGTAACAACTATAAATCTTTTAAAAAAATTGCATAAAACTAATTCCCACCTGGTGACCAAGTGCATAAGGTCATCGTATCAAAGTCGAACAAAAAAATCACACTTTGCTATCAAATTACCGATCGCAAGGATAACAACTGGTAATTATTATTCTCTAACAAGTGTCAGCAAGAATATCAGTTTCTTTTATTTATTTGTTATTTAGAATTAATTTATTTGAACTTTTCACATAATTCAATTAATAAAATCTTCTGTAATCTAATTGAGATGTTTCTGCAAAAATGTAAAATATTTCAGTCGATCAAAAAAGTGAATGATTTTATTAGACATAAATTTATTTGAGTGAAAATTAACAGTTATTTATTATTTGCGAATACATATTACTATATAAACAATTAAAAACTTTTACAATAATTTATTGAGCAATAAATTACCTTAGCGCCAAAAACGTTTGAAACCGTTAATATGTGTGTAATATGTGTGTTAATTGTGCAATAATCGTTATTGTATTCAAATGTGGAGTTATCGTTATTTCACCAATTTATTTTCTGATTTGGTAAAAACTATATTTTATGATTGAATGGTGAATATAAAAATGTGCAATTTAAATTTAAGTGTGGATTATTCTTATTTAAAGCTGTCTTTTTTCAACAAGAGTTCCCAATAACATGTACACAGACATTCCAAATTTAAAAAACTAAAACTAAGACGGTTAGTAATTTGTTTAAAATTAAATTAAATAGGAAACCTGAACTAAAAGGTTACGATTCATTTTGGTGAATCCACCGGCGGTCATTCCTAGTTCCTCGTTAGCTTTTTGTATTATCAATATTAAATATTTTTGTAGCGAAACGTCAGAAGAATACCAAGCACTGTTGTAAGCTGCATCGGTACAATTACAACCCTAAAATAAAATGTCTGTAATTTAATTAACTACAACTAAAACTGTATACAGCTTCAATCAATTCGTTACTGAAAAAGCAGTAACAGGTTAACATGACAGTTATCGAAATCGGAATCACAATGAACTGCAACAATTGTTCAGAAAATTTCGTCTGAAATTATTTTCATTAAACGATTATTACAAAAATAAATCTCAAGTCTCACAATAAGAAACATTGAAAAGCAGATGGTAATAGCGCTGCTTAATAATTGCACCAGCATTACTTGCTGAAACAATTGTTCAATTTCCTGACACGTCCTGAAAATTTTCTATGAGTTCAATTTATTTTTTGCACCAACTTACTTTACTACTAAATTGTGTTGTTGAATAAACCTAATTAGCAGTTGTGTGTCCAGAGATTTTTTCCCATCCGAACCATCGGTGAAATGTTTAATAAAATTAATTTTTTGGGGTTTGTTTTCGGTACCGTACAGTTTCAAACTTGATCCAATTATGTTAAGTTGTGTCGCGCAAGTCATTATTAATGTGGCGAACATAATATCAACAGCAAATATAGTTAATGCAATCGGCACAGCACATACGAATTCCCACACATACAATATTTCGAATTGGGGAGTTTTTGATTGTAACGGTAGAGGAAGGGGATATGTTCTTTCGCCTGTGATTAATTTCAGGGTTAAAAATTGAATGCACGCTATTGCACTGGTTAAATACATAACAAAAATTCCTGTACGGTTGTATTTTGCGATTTGAGAAATTTTATTTCGTGTCGAAATCGGTGCTGCAGTGATCGGTAAAAACTCGAACCAAATCGTTGTGATTATGCTTCGAAACTTCTTTTTTTTGGTGAGCAAAACTAAAAATTTTACAAAGCACTGCGACAATTGGGTTATTTTCTGATTGAGCACTCACTTGGACAAGCGTGGCCATTATTGACACCGTTTGAATTACAATCGGCACGTTTTTGATATTTCTGTAACAAACGAAAATCTGTCCAATTATCATAAGACCCAAATTGAATGACGTCCAAACGGCGAAGGCAGTAAAACATCTTGGTTGATCTTCAGGCCAGAAACCGGTCCATTGACTTAACAGTTTCAACAGGACAATATTTCTCTTGATTGGGTCGTCTTTAATACTACGCGAAAATTCTGTAAAAAAAAGGTTTTTTAAAAAAAAACAATAAATGTAGAGACCTGCATTTCTTCTGAATCGTTTCAACATCGTACTTACAATTCGACTGGCGATTGAAGAGGTGCGCTCCAGCCTTTTATACCATTCAAATGAATCATTTAAAACCAATTTTAAGCAAAGTTTTTCTTTGAAGATGTACCCTTTAATTAAAATATCCGAAACTTGACATTTTTAATTTTTAAGGAGTTGCTCCAATTTTCCTGTTCAGAAATCATTTAGTTGATGAACAGATGTGCAGAAGACTACACAATAATCGATAGAAATTATTATTATAATGGAGAGAACAAATTGTACTGATATTTTTTTAAACGACTGAAATTGAGAATAGAAGTCCGGTGCCACTTTCAAACCAGCAGTTAAAATTTGTTCTGCCTGAACGACTATTGGAAAAGATGTAAAAATCCCAGGTCGGAAATTTTTCCACAACTAAGTTTTTCATCGGAATTTAATGTTACCAGGTTCGTTCACAAGCACAAAATTATGTTTAATCAAGCCTCATCACCAGCTTATAGATTTAATAGCAATGCATTAATTTTATATGACGATCGCAAGGATAACAACTGGTAATTATTATTGTCTAAGTCCCAACAAGTTTCCTTTATTTATTTGTTAGTTAAAATTAATTTATTTGAACTTTTCAGATAATTAAATTAATCTAATTCGGCGCAAGAAAGCCTACTTCATTACCGGTCTGATCTGAAGCGAAAACCGCAAAGCCCCGATCAAATTCTCACAAAGACTGCCACATAATCGACAAGTGGTAATTTAGTTTTCACACTAATGTGATTAGTAACATGATCTTGATTATCAAGCACAAAAGTACTAGCTCCGCAAATTGGCACGTATTCTAGGCGTCCGATAAATTGGCTCGCAGTCGCAATGATTAAAATCTTCTGTCATTAATGAACCACAACAAAAATAGGTTCCTTATAAAACGAGAGTACATTCAAAAAAGTTTATCTGCGAATTCGATCAGCACTCAACGGTAATGGGCAACAAATTTTATTGATTTCACCTTTAATAGAAAATTGGTAATATTTAATGTATTTTTTTTACGCACATACTTTAATCGTACCTTAAGGATACCCATTAAGATACAAAATTTTCATTAAGTTACGAATTTATAACCAATGGAAATGCAACATTACTAATATTCAGTCAATATCAATTTTGAATTGAAATGAATGCAGCCAAACCAACAATTTACTAAATATTGCTGCATCAACATCAACAATAACATCCACCAATATTATTATAAAAGTGCCGCAGCTGCATTTTAATAATTGCACCATCAATAATATAACTATAAATCAAAAAGAATAATTGTGAAATTTCCTTTTTTTGTTGATTAATTAATTTTCCGATATCGATACCTCAGTTCTATGTTGTAACAACTAAAAAAACTCATTTTTGTGTTAAGCACACCATTCAAAAGGAAAAAGTGTATTTTCTTCAATTCAAAAGAGTTACAAGTCAATTTTCAAAATTCGTTTGTAGATGACCCACAAAACCAAATTTTGTGCAAAGTTCAATAGTGTAACAACTCAATTTTTTTTGTAAATTTTCAGAAGTGTTATTAAGGCAATCATAAATGAATAATTATTAAGTATGCCAATTATTATCCGTAAATTCCTTAGCACAAAAAAGTTGTAGTAAAGTCAAGAAAACTATATTTTTTTTAAATGCGATTATCTCATAACTTGAATTTTTGACTTGTTACATTATAGAACTGAGATATCGATATGTTTGTGTTTTTTTTTACAAGTTTAATACATTTAATACATTTTGAAAATAAAGCGCTTGTTTTTTAAAATTTTGACTAGTCGTAGAAAAAATAGTGTATGCAACTCACTTTTAATGGTTATTATTAAATGCTCATTGCATAAGATACTATGGAATTAGTCAATATTAAAATGAATTCGACTTTGAATAACCTTTTAGGACTTCCCAGGTACTGACGTTTCATTAATAAAACATTTTCAGTAAAATTTTCATAAAATTGCCATTAATCGAATGTGTTTATGGCACATGTGTGCACCGAGAGTAAACAAGAATTTTTAAAAATGCAAAATATATTCATCAGCGCCGGGAGGATGTGCAAAGGTGCCGAACAAGATGTAAACTATAAATTTCTCACCCGTTTAATCAATACCAAGAAAAAGCGTAACTTAATCAGTAGCATTAACTTAAAATTAAATAGCAATCTGCGCTCGCGTGTCGGTTAATGTTTTTCAAACACGCATCTCGCATCTGAGAATGGCTCGCAACCATCAAAGATGAAAAATTTATTTGTCTCGACTCTCGATTTGCATACAGTGATTTAAACTTTTTATATAAGCTGTCAATGTCAAATTAACACGCGAATTTAAAAAAACCAGATTCATATCGGACAACAAAAGCGGCGCAAAAAACGACGAGAAATTTAACAATCTAAATTGGGACGAAATTTCTGCGCAAATTGGAACCTTCAACAATTAACGGCTCCAGAAAATTTGTGCGACTGGAAAACTGGTCCGATTAAAATTTTTCGCTGTAAATTGACCTTTGCCGAAATTAAATTCTTAAGAACGAAAAATACCGATGTAATAATATAAATGATCCCGGCGCAAAAACCGGTGACGGCAATTATAAAAACCCAATCTCTTGTACAGGGTGAGTTAAGTTTTACCGCCCTGGCCATAATACCTATTAAAGATTGAGGTGAAAGTATGCAATTTACATGTTACATCAGTTGAAGTTTACACTTTCGATTAGTGCTACAAGTTTTCCAAATCATTTTTATTTCAAGCCAAAAAAGTAAAACAAAGAGTTTCGGGTAAAATTTCCATGTTTGGTTTTTTATTTCAAAATTTGTCAAATTATTCGTAGCATTGTTAATTGCAATTTGATTCGTTAAAAAATTATTACCTTTTGAGTTAAATCAAATTTAACATAAAGCACGAAAAATACTTTTATTTATGACTTTCCAACAATGGATAATACGGTCTACCACGTAACAATACCTGATGATCGACCCATAAAACTGAAGGGAACGGCGTTTTAGTTGTTGCCAGACCCGTATTCTGGAATTTGTGGGAAAAATAAAATAAGTTTTTAATAGGTAAATATGAAGTTTATTTTATAAAAGATGTTCAAAGTGATGCCCCATTATCCATAAATTAAAAGCATTTCAAGCTTCTCCTCGACTGAGTATTGAAATGGCAAGATTATACCTGAACTAAACACAAATGTTCACTATTCCACAAAACAAAGTTTTAATTTTCACTTTCTACCAACGAGGGTTTAAGTGTTGGAAGATTTGTTGCGAATGTGAATGTTTCTTTATTCACAAAGTGACCTAGGGTTGTGACCAGGGTTTTTAAACTTTGGGTGAGTTAAACAATTTATTTTATGGGAAGGTTCAATAACCGATAGGTATATTGACTTTGCAGACGGCAAAATTAAAACACAAAATTGTAGACAAATATACTAACGAAAATTAGAAGCTGATAAACAATTTTCTTATCAAGTTTAAAATCTAATATTGCAAAAATTATTTTTTATTATGATTATAATTACCGTGTAGCTGTTAGTTATGATATTGTGAACTTTTAAAGAAATAACGAAGACCCTTATTCCGGTCCTGTATAATGTAACGTTGTACTTTTTAACTTAACTTTATGACTGTCATAAATAATCAGTCAAGTACCCAAAACCAATACCATTGTTAGGTGAATTGGTCAGCTTATGTCGTAAATCATTTAAAAAAATACCCTCTAATACGGAAATGGCTTTATTTAATGATCGAAAATTAGTAAAATTATTTCAATTACACAAAATTGTGTGAAAATATTTTACTGTTCGTACATAAAAAAACGAATAAATTGAGCAATTAGTAATTGAAAGAAATCCAAAATTTGACCTGATTAAAAAAAAAAGATTTTTTCTTGGTTTCTATGTACCTTAATAATATAAAATTACTCATGCAATTTATGAGAATTGACAAATTATTTTAAAGGCCTATTTTGCCACGGGCGGTAAAACTTAACTCACCTGTATCTAAATGATGCACACACTTCGCCTTGACAATTTAATAAAACGAATAAATGCCAGAAAAAAATTTAAAACATGATCTGTCCGGGTGAACATTTTATTGAACTTGTGCAATTAAATTCCAGCGATTTCGCTCATCACTTTTTTCCGAGACTGCCATTTTTTGCGGTTGCAACACGTTCTAAAAATCTCATAATGGCGAGCAAGCAAAAGTGGACATTTAATTATTTAAATAGTAAAAGTGTTCAATAAGTGTTATTGCATACGCTCTTTTTGCGGATCCAGAGAGTGGATAATAACATAGATGCCCCAGTTTCCATATATGTCCCTCCGACCTAACACTCGCTCAGCCTGGAGACACCTCAGACAGCTTACAAATAGATAGACCGTGCGGAGATTTCAGCTCGAAATCGACTGAAACCGTCGCTACCGTTTCAGGTCTTACATCCGGGAATAATGGGTTCATTAGCACCGATAAATATTCTCACAATGGTGATTACACTAATCAATTTCTTCACGGTTATAAAACAAAATTTAATGCCTAGACGGTTTTAACGCGCATTAACGTTCTTCCAGGATTATCAATACATAAATTCCTATTAAACACAGGAATTACATCGGTGCCGTTAAGAAGTGTTGAGTTTTTTAATTTAAATACGTTCAACGAGTTTGATTTATTTGGCTTTAATGCTCCGTTTAAAAATAAAATATTACTTTTACTGGCGGTTTTTAATTTTGCCTCGGGGCGTTATAGATTTTAAACGCAAATTCGAAACGGTAAAAGTTCCCAAACGGTTATGGAATATGAAACTTTGTGTTTCAGTTTCTCTCAAGCACAATCTCATTTAATCATTTAATTTACTAATTTGCATAATTTTATGTGAATGTTGAAACTATTTTATAAAATTTGTAATTCTTTTCTTACCATTTGATTATTTTCAAGACTACAATATACAGGCTGGACATTTTAAAAGCGATCCAGAATAGGCAACACATATTGCATATTGATAACTAATGCATTGTCACTTAACATTTTTTTAATCGATTAAACTTAACGACATTTGGGATGCAAGATGTGATCTCTTTTTCAATAATTAATGCTACAAACTTATTAATAATTGTGGCACGGAATTTAACTAAAAGTCATTAAAAAATAACAGAACTGTGGAGCTAACATCCAAAAAGCATTTTGTCACAGTAATTAGAATGTTTAACGAAAAATGGAAAAGGCTAGTATTTGGATTTTTTGGGGTTTGAATTTTATTAGTCCAAATATGTTCATTTAGTACCCCACAAAAAATTTTGTTGTGATAAATTTAAAAAAACGGAATTTAGTTTTGGACAAAATGCTTTTTGAATGAATATTGTGGACAAAACACGGTTGGAATAAAAGGTTTGTGGTTGAAAGAATTATATGAACAAATAAATTAAAGGAACATGTTTATTACTACAGAAACGTTATACTAAACTTTTACGGTACCTATTATCTTTATCTTTATTAAAATTGACAATGTTCGTAGAAAAAGCAAAAAGTAAAAATTATTGGAAGTTAAAACAAAAGTTAAAACAGAAGTTAAAACCAAAAGTAAAATGTTTAAACATGCAGAACGCATTGTTCAGTTTCCACACTTTTTCTCTCAACTTTTAGCAGTCCTATTTTGGTATGAGAAAATCTTTTATGGAAGGAAATTAGTATCTCTTTGTGTAGATTTAAGCCTGTTATATATGGCGCAACAAAAATCTTCATTTTTATTTTTTGTGACAAAATTCATTTTGGATGTTAGCTCTTCAACTATGTGCATTATATTTTCAACAAATTATACCAAATTTATTAATAAAGGCTTAATAATAATCACATTGAACATTCAACATACAAACAATGTCTTTGTATTAAAAACGAACGCCTTGCTGAGTTAGAATAGGCAACACAAAATGCTTCTGCAAGAACATCAATTTTTTAACCACCTGTCTAGTAAGCAATGACCGATTATTTGAAAAGTAAGCTAAAGTTCATGTTTGTTGATTGGTTGTCATGGTTTTGACGGTGCTTACCGGACGACGGACTGTAAGTAGATTATTACTTGGCTCCAACCTGTATCTGTGGTAACGATCCACTTAAGCATCTTAAGCATCTGTTCTTTTATTGAATTTTGCTATTTTTTTTTAAAAACAATAAAAAATTTAAAAAATTTATTTAAGCTTTGGAGGATTAGCTATTTCATTTATTATAATTTGACTGATTTGTTACGCCAAGATGAGTTAACTTCCTTTTTGATACCCGTGGTTGAAAAAATAGTAAATGAAACTCGCTCAGTAAGCATTTTTCTGTACCATCAACCATGAAAAATGGTGCTTACCGACCCTGTGACCTAATGCACTATAAATTACATAGAAACTAGAATTGCACAATTATTTAATATTTTTTAAGTCAATTAATTTTGTTGTAATGCAATATGTGCTGCCTATAGTGACTCTATAAGAAGTTAATTTTTAAAATGATTTCCCTGTATGGTATCAAAAGTTTGTAAATAACATTATTATGCAAATAAGTACTTTGAAATTTAGTTCAAAATACGTTTTATGTTCAAACTGCAGTTTTTTCTAATTTTTTATATCCGTCTGACAAAGATTTGTTACTGGTAAAATGAATTCGTTTGTTTGCTTTAAACGTTCCTAGCAATTTGAAATATAATAAATCTTAATAATAGCACTCAAGTTCAAGATACTTTTAATGCATCCCCGTAAATGAACAGTAATTCATCTGCGCACAACAAATGTCAGTTAATTACCTTAATGGTGCTTAAAGCTAGGCTCCGCAGAAACACTTACAACTAGTCTCCAGGCTTAATAGAATCGAAATAAACTGAAGAATGTCGGCGAGTATGAACTTTTCGTGTCAAACAATGACCGTTTAGTCAGTAATGGTTTGTTTGTCAAATAAGAATTTTGTAATTAACCGTAATTATCCAGAAGCACTTCCTCGTTCAGCAAAATGAAAAGTGGACTAAGAAAAATGAAAGTGAACGATCTCACTTTTAGGGCGTGAAGTTTATAATTGTCGAGTCTTCTTCTGGAAAAAAACGGCCATATTCATATTCACTTTACGTTCACTTGAAGCGTGTCAAATCGCACTGCGACGCGACTTTCTCTGTCACCGGTCGAAATTAACGTTCGATCAAACGTCGCTCGATCCCTGCATAAAATATCAAATGTATTGGAATATGTATGGCCTTCTCAAGGTAGCTGTACATTTCTCTCACCTGTTCGTTCCAGATAAGTTACATAAATTAATGCGTACATTTTTTATTTCGCCCAGAAAAAATACTCTTGAAAAGCGTAATTAAAAACGGCGAAATTAATTTAGAAAATTAAAGGTTTGTCCGATTGATAAAAGAAACCGTTTTAAAACTGATTTTCGCATGAAGGCTGTAATTATATTCAAATTAAGTTTTGAGGAGGTAATGAATTTGTGCGGTCTCAAACTAATTATTCATTTTTTGACAACTTTATTTGCCGCGTCGCTTCGTTGCGCGTTAACAGTACACTCGGGTTTTTTTTATGTGGAAAGACAGCAAAAAAAAATTGCATAAAAAAAGACATTGCTTATATGGTAAAAATAGGGATAGATCCCATAATTTTCTAAAACCGCATAAAACCAAATCAGTAAATTAAGAAATCAACAAAAACCGCATAAAAAAATCAGAAAATATCAATGACTAAAAAAAATTGGTTCGAAAATCATCAAGTTTATGCCCATAAAACTTGAAATAAGTTTGTTTCAAAATTTTATTTTTAATAGTTTTCAAGAGTAATAATTGGTTCAAAGTCACTTTCATCACTTAAATTAGGGCTAATTTCAAGTTCGTTTTAGGTGGATTTTTTCCATGTGACAATATAATCAGTGACTAAACTTTGGAATGGCTTTACTAATCGTTTGTGCAGTTTTGCGATATCCATGCAATTCTTGAGCTCCCTTTGGAATTTCAGGGCTCGTTCTGAATTTGTATCATTGGCCAAAAAGTAATTTTTCTAAACAATCAAAAATAGAAAATTGTTTCCAAACCTCCATTATTGTTAATTCTAGTTTATCTAATTTCAACTGAAAAGTGTGCTTAACATAATATTTTTTAAAAGTAGCAATAATTGCTACTTTTAATTATGCCTTGATCTAATGAATGAATAATGCTTGTTGTGTTGGGTGGTAAAAATACTAACTGTACATTTGAATGTTCTAAATGCGGGCCTGGTGCATTATCAACAATTAATAGAACTTTGAAATCGAAAGCTTTCTGCTTCATATGTTTCCACTTCTGGCACAAAGAAATTATAAAACTTAGTGAATACAGCTGTTGTTACCCCCTTTGTATTAGCCATCCAATGCACTGGCAGCTGTTTTAGATTTTTGCCTTTCAGCGCTCGTGGTCTTAGGAGAGGTTTCAACATTCCATCCCCAGATGCGTTGCTACAAAGTAACAATGTTACTCGATCTTTCCTTTCTTGAAATCCACTTGCTTTTTTTCAGACTTTGCTATGTATGTATTTTCTTCAAGAATAATCCCGTTGCGTCCGCTTTGAAGACTTGATCTGCACAATATCCATCTTCTTCAATAATTCTGGCTAACTGCCCCGGAAAATTTGTGGCCACTTTATGAGAAGCATTTTTTTTTAAAAGCCAGTTAACAACCGTCCTTTGGTAGCCAAAAATGCTTTAATAGACTGGGCAGCGGAAGTAGACTGGTTGGATTGGTTAATATATTCATAACATTAAATTTTTGACGCTCGCACTGCTTATATGAAATTTTTTGTTTAACGACATACGATTGAATTGTTCGTTTTTCTATTCCATATCTTCTTTCTCTTTTTTCGAGATGTTCTTCGCATTCCTCGTCACTTATTATTATAATTTCTTAATTTTTCACTTACAACATTTAAACATTTTAATTCAAATCACAAACATTTTAAAAACTAAATGAGTTTAAACTTATTGTCAGTTTTTGTTGTGCACTTCTTGTATTAATTTCCTAGAACTTCCAAATTTTTAAAAAATGTTAGGAAAATTTTCGCGACCATCATCAATAGGAGAAATTCAGGCGACTACAATTTGGCGTCATTCTCAGATATGGAATTTATTTATTTTATTTTATCTTATCAGCTATCTATGTTATTTTATTTTATTTAGTAGTTTAAGGCCCGGGAACTGCTAAGTAATGCACAATTCTTCCGCCCAGAGGGCACCAATTTTGCCCCTTAAAATAAAAAATGTTTAGGCAACCAAAGAGGTATCCTAACTAACAAGGTTTGAAACTTAAGTATTGAACAGAGAAAGAACAAAAAAAAGAGTTGCGCGTTTTTCATACGCTCGTAACTTGATAAATATTATTTATATTATGGTCTGCGGCGAAACGGTGGTAAAATCAGTCAATGCGATTGATGCATTATTTACTGTTTTTTTTTTTGTAATTTTTTGTGAATAGATGCTTCAAACATTTTTTTCCACGATGCTATTCGATACTAATATATATTGTACAATTTAGTAGGCTCGAAAATGTTTCATATCCTTACGCGTGCGAACATGGATATTTTGCATTATCAAGTGTGTATTTTTATAAATTTTTAGAGTTTTATATCCTTACGTGTGCGAATATGGTTATATCCTTACAATTTGCACTATATCAAGTGTGCATTTTAATACAAATTATTCTATCCATGCCGTCAATCAAAAAGGTACAGATTTGACAGGACATCTGTGAGTAAAACGACGAACTATTTGACTAAAATCTTATGGGAAAACAACTTTTCCTCGAAAATGTAAAATTTAGACATTTATCCAATTTGGTTTACGGAAACTATTTCTTAGGTGCTAAAGGAACATTTTTATGTAATTTGTTGACGATGTTGTGTTCGGAAAGCAATAAAAAACGCGAACAAATAATACTGTATTTCGTACCACAACTTTTAGATTTTTTTTCAAAGATATTCACCATGTTATCACAAAAAAAACATGTCATATTAAACTATATGTTTAGTATAAGTACCCCAAAGGAATTTCTACAATATAACTTACTTCTTGAGCTGAACTGAGTTTACTGGCACACTAAATTTTCAAAAAAATATTGTTGCCAATTTTTTTCTTCTTAAGTTATCAACTTTCACGCAACAAAAAAAATATTTTCTTACAAGGCAATATAATCTCTATAAGTGCTGTAAAGTGCATTGCAAAATATTTCGTAACTCTAAAGATTTCAGTAAAAAACCCTCACTACTACATTTTTGCGAGAATTGCACTTTCGGAGGTTAATTTTTGAAAACTAGGCACTTCTTCACCAAAGCAAATATATCATTAGATGCGGTAACATTATGTTTACAATTGTTGCTTCGCAAATTATATATTGATAAGTACTTTCTAAGCGATACTGAGTTTCTTAAAACTCTGCATTTTTTGAGGTTGGGTTCCCCAGCCTTAATTATTCATAACATTAAATTTTTGACTCTCGCACTGCTTATATGAAAGTTAAAATGCACTGTTCCTTATCTATAACGGAGAACCACCGACTTCGATGTTACGGGGAAGTTCGAAGTTTTCTTGAAATTCCAAACCGCACAATTTCAAATCCGCATAAAAAAGCCCCGAGATTACTCGCGGATGCATTTATCCGTGATCGACAAGGTTCGCGTTAACGCTGATTGTTTGCATGCCTATTAGATAATTACTTTTATTTCGCGACGATAAAATTGGACGTTTATTTCGCTGCCTCCCAGCCAGTCATTCAGATAAAGTGCGTTGATAAATAAATTCTTGCAGAATTTAACTAAAACAGAAGCAATAAAATGAAGTCGCCGGGTGGGTAATAGTGCGAATAAAGAGTAGAAAATACGACAGTAGTCGGCGTTTACTGTGGCCGGGAATATAATAGAGCAGACTGTCCGGCCACACGGCCCCATCAAAATTCCACCTTTCTGATTTTATACCCCGATTTCTTACAGTAGTCCTTCGATTGAAGTTTTGATAATTGTTCGACAGGTTTTACAACTGTAATTGATGATCTTGGCTCGATGTATAATGGTCACTTAGTTTGTTTTAATTTATAATAAACAAGTTGACTGCATCGATTATTTCATAAGATACGGCCAAAAAACAACGCCAGCAATCGAATCTTCCCACAAAAGCGAATTATTGAGCCGAGGTATCACATAAACTCACGTCGCCGAGGTCACAGTGCGCGAGGAGTGTCACATTTCTGTAATTATTGTAATTATGTGACAGTGATCCTGACATTGACATAAAGGCCATAGATTTCCTCCGAGACGTGCATGTCGAGGAAATAATTGATTTGAGTCGTTACCGAAGCAAAAAACGATTTTAACGTGGCTTCAATCATTCAAACGGGACGGCAATAAATTACTTTTCAGATTATGACTATTAATAAGTATTAGTTTTACATATGTTGCTAATCTTACCCAAACTTAGGTCACAAAAGGGAATACCCATCAGTTTTACCCTCCGCAAGCTGCCAGAGGTCGCCGAGGCCACTAATATATCAAAGAACCGATCATGCATAATAAAATTTATTTTATAATATCCATAATACAAAGCATAACCCATAACATATTGTTAATATCCACTCCCTCAATGTTTCGCTGTACTGACTTGTTTTGTTTGTGTCTGATGGTTAAAAGTTTATTCTGCAACGCCAGTTTTAGCCATTTTTCTTCAGAATAAATATAAAATAATTCGATTGGCATTTACTTACAGTTTCGTCCTGTTGTAACATCTATTATTAAAACACAGTTTACGAATTGTTGAATATTTTAACATTTTAAACTTTAATGTCCTAATAAATTCGAATTTTAGATACCACTTCATTTTACAACTTTTAAAATGTTTTGTGTCTTCAAGGAAATTAATGTGCTTGTTTTGACAAAAGTTATGGAAACCTTAAACTTCCAGTAATTTATATATTTAGCTTCCCCTGTATTATCGTCCAAGTCAGTCAATACTTAAAATAACCAATTTATGTTTCACAATGTTATTATACAATGGATGCAATTTAAAAACGAACACCTAACTGTTTCAGAATAGGCAACACATCTTACAATTTGTTTATGTTATTAAATGTTGAAAAATTGTGTTGCCTATATTGCATTTGTTTTGAATATTTAACTTTTTGAACGGGTGAAATCATTTTTGTTGTTGTAAACGTTTGTTAAACATTGAGGAAGTAAAAAGGGCATTAGTTTTAATGTCACAAGAAAATACTAAATGGAATAGTTGTAGATAATGAAAAGCTCTACAATTTTTGTTCTAATTTTTTGTTCATAACTTAAACGGTTTAAGTTTTAATGAACTTTTTGAATAGGTCGAACCAAATTTTATTGTTTGTAGCAAACAATATTAATTTTATTGCAAAAAAAAAATTAAATTGAAAAGTTGCAGATAATCAAAAAATCTACAATTTTTTTCTAATTTTTTTTTCGTAACTTAAATCGTTTAAGTTTGGGATTTTTTTTTTTTTGAACAGGTCGAACCAAATTTTACCGTTCGTTCTAAACAATGTTTGTTTAACTTTGAGGAAGAGTTGTAATGTCACAAGAAAATACTAAATAGAATAGTTGTAGATAATGAAAAGCTCTACAATTTTTGTTCTAATTTTTTGTTCATAACTTAAACGGTTTAAGTTTCAAGGAACTTTTTGAATAGGTCCAACCAAATTTTACTGTTTGTAGCAAACAACATTAATTTTATTGCCAAATGAAAATATTAAATTGAAAAGTTGCAGATAATGAAAACATCTACAATTTTTGTTCTAATTTTTTGTTCCTAACTTAAACCGTTTAAGTTTTGGAATTTGTTTGTTAAACAAGTCGAACCAAATTTTACCGTTCTTTGTAAGCAATGTTTGTTCAACTTTGAAGAAGTAAAAAGGGCATTAGTTTTAATGTCACAAGAAAATGTTACATAGAATAGTTGTATATAATGAAAAGCTCTACAATTTTTGTTTTAATTTTTATTCATAACTTAAACGGTTTAAATTTTAAGAAATTTTTTGAATAGGTTTAACCAAATTTTACTGTTTGTAGCAAACAACCTTGGGAGAAGTAAAAATGCATTAGTTTTAATGCTACAAGAAAATGTTAAATTGAAAAGTAGTAGATAATGAAAAAATCTACATTTCTGTTCTAGTTTTTTGTTTGCAACTTAAACCGTTTAAGTTTTGCGGGGCATTTTAACAGGTAGAACCAAATTTTATGGTTTCTTGTAGCCAATAATTGTGGACCTAAATGTCATAAGAAAATATTCAATATAAGAGTTTTAGATAATGAAAAGTACTACAATTTTCGTTGGAATTTTTTGTATGTCACAAAAAATATTAAATAGAAGAGTTGTAGATAATTAAATGTTTTCCCTAACTATCGTTACATTAATCCATTTTAAATGTTGATTTGTTGCAGTAAACTGTAAGTTTTTTTTGGGAAGATTTTGGCCCAATTACCTAAGTAATGATACTTCACTGTAATTAATTAAGAGACGATCGTGTGGGCTTAGACGAAGCCGAGTTTGGGTGGACTTCAAAAAATAATGACAGACCTACGTATTTTTTTTTTACCTAAATACAGAAATGTTGCCATACCTAAGTGTATCATTAGTTGTGATAGCCAAAAAAACGGCGTGGGTTGTTAAAAATATATTTCGTTGTTTGATGTATGAAATATTAAATGATTATACCGCTTAGATTCATTAGCCGTAAAAAAACCGATACATTCCTTCTAATAAATATAAATAGTATTTCAGCAAAAACAACAGGAAATCCATTAGCGTTAAAATTAAAAGATACTCAAACGAAATTATTACCGTCGAATTATACACGTGTACCGGAGAGTGAGTGGCGTGTGCCGAGAGTATTTTAAATAGTTTTTACCTCACATAGCATTTCGTCAATAAGCATAATTTAAAGGCGAGTAAGAAAAGTACTGTTAGAAGAGGTATCTGCCGAGACGATAAAATCTTACCGGATGTGCCGGCATTCTTCGGCGTTACAGGCATTTTTTCACTAATAATATCGCTCCACTATTAAAATACCGTGCCTGTGTAATTACGAAATCGTTGTGGGTTCGAGAGTAGGTACAAGGCACAAGCAAAATCAATAAAACATTAGTCGATAAATCATAATCAACTTTGCTCCGATAATGTCTAACTGCCAACAATGGCGGTTCTAAATTTGGATATATAAAAGTGATACATATTGTCAGGTGCGCACATACGTTATTAATTACTTGTAGATACATAACAAGACAGTCGTTGATAAATGGACTTCAATATTTACACGACTGCTTCGAGCGGAAATTATGATTTTTTAATGAATCAAAAAACATTATTTTGCCCCGTTACGTGTCGTTGGAATCTTTTTTCAGGCCTTGCACAATGAGACTACGTCCAATAAATAATTTCATCTGCAACTAATCATATTAGTACCGTCTTATTAATTGATTTATATTGATGCTTGAACTACTTTAAAGCGATAATTAATGTAATAAATTGAATCGTCCAATGTTTGTTGGTTATAATGTATTTATCAAAGTCATAATTGTTAACATTGATAGAAATTATTTGAAGGTGTGATGTGCGCACTTGTATCGTTGAAAATAAATTTAACAAAACTTCAAAAACTGGAAAAATAATTATATTCTTTACTTACTTCCTGAGTATTTTGGGGGAAAATTGTTGTTTTAGTACGGAACCCTGATTGTGCGAGCCTGACTCGCTCTTGACCGATTTTTTGTACTGTAATATGTTATATTTATGTTGGTTTACCTATATTGTGTTTTGCAAAATATGTAATAATGTTGGTTTACACAATGTGTATTATGTATAGTATATTAATATGTCATGTTTTATATTTTATATCATCAAGCCTTTCAAGTTGCCACTTCTTTTTTTTCTGATAACATTTTCACGTCCATTTTTGGATATAGGCCTCTTCCAGTTCTATTTTCCAGTTTTTTTATTGTGAAACGCTTGGAATTACTTTCAGGTTGTCTTCCTCTGAGTCTCTTAAATTTCATGATCTCCATGCTAGGATTGTCCTTTGTCATTTTCTTACTTCTCCTCTGGCTATGTGACCAAAAATTGCTATTTTAGCTTCAGGGCTTTATCTTGGTTTTCTGCCTAATCCATATGTTTGTTTTTCTGTCTTTAAGTGTTATTTCAAGCATTGGTCTTTCCATGGAGTGTTGAGCAAACCCAGAGTGGGTTCATATTCTTCTTTGTAATTGTCCAATTGATGAGTTAACAACATTTGCTCCGAGGTGTAGTTTGATATTTTGATTCTTCAGTATGTAGCTCAGTTTACCCAATCTAGTTTTCTTCTTCTTGTTATTTCCTTTGTTTGGATTTTCTATTCATTATGATCTTTGGACCCAGGTACATATTGCATCATTCTTCTACTATTGTTATGGTTTCTTCTTCGTACATTACCTTTGTCTTACTGGTATTCATTTTCAGTCCCACTATCCCAAACTCTACTTAATTAATTGCCATTTCTATTGATCATTTGCATATTGTAGATTACTAAGGCGTCGTTTTGATGGTCCAATTATTTTTTTAAATATGTCTTCTAATACCAAGGAAAAAAATTTTGTTGTTAGTGTCTCCTAATTTTAAATTAACAGGGTTGGTTTGTTTTTTTTTTTAGATAGTATATTCATTCATGGATCTTTTTATTAAGTTTATGTATCGATACTACAATTTTGTAGGGCTTGCATTACTGCTCTACGTTCTATCCAGTCAGGAAAGTCAGTAGATGAACTGTTTATTCTTATTTCCAAATTGAAATATAGAAAATGTGCAGTGCGCTTGGTAATGTAGTTAAAAATAAATGTTGCGAAAGTTTTCAGTCACCTGTTTGCTCAAAAGGCTATTTGCTAAGAAAAGTTTGTAACATTAACACAAATGGGTAAACAGCTAATCCTACTAATCGCCTTGAAATTCACGTTAGCCCGTAATTGATTGTGTCTATATGTGAAATTTTTGAGTAAGTAAACGTGATGAGATAACGTTAGGTTACAGTTCCAATTGCTAGGCGCCAGTCCTCGTGTTTGCACAGACGTACCGTTGTTTTCTCAACTAAATATGTTAATATGCTTAGACAAAGATTGCTAACGATGATAAATATTAAGGTAAGTGGTTTCAGTTCACCTTTGTCGACGTCTGCGAAAGTAAATAATTTTTTTCACTTTCTACTTTACCTACTAACTTCAAGAACGCGATGAAGTCAATTAAGTTGTCGTCACCAACTTGCAAAAATCTCAGAAAAAAATAATTGCATTTGATATTTTACAAACTGAAATTTATCCAATAGTTCAAGATTCACCAAAGGTTAAATCCGAAGTTCTCGACATTAATATGTACAATTTGTGTCGGTTAATAAATCAATATTCTCTAATCATCTCAAATAACATAATCCATCAATCATTTGCATAATTTAGAGATTTACAAACATTTCGATTTATTAACGTGAGATTGATTTGCACATATTTACGACGCCTAATGGGCATTTACATCACCTGCTTGTGAATGTTATTGCCCATGTTCCGTTTTGTGCACACTTTGATTAGCCATATTTTAACATAACATAAAACCGGCCATAATTTTTGTGACTGATTGAATTGGAGGAAAAATTTTAATTTCGAACAGCTTTACATAAATCACTCAACCGTTTTAGTTGAGGTGTAATAAAAATAATGAACCCGCCAAGGAGCGATTTCACCAAAAGTTGTAGCCACCTAATGACTGTAATCTGTTCGATTCGCAAAAAATTGCAATTTTCATTTTGACGTTAAAATAAATTATGGACCCAATTGACGTCACACATTTCCCAATTAGCAGCGCTTTTGTGGCAGAGAGAATTTTGCGAATCTACTCACATTCTCATTCGGTTAACATATTCATTTCAGCTTTCGATTTTTCCGTAATGGCGTTCTTTCACGGGAAAAAAACGACCGCCAAGTACTTACAGGCCGACACAGAACCAATTTAATTTTTTTGAATTAATCTATTCGGTGCTGCTGCGGCTTGTGGCCGTAAATTCAAACAAACATCACTTTCGGTTGAAAAAATCGGTTGTTAAATTCCTCCTAACGCCAATTGGTGAATCCGGTCGAATCAAAACGCACACGTGTTGACAGTCAAATTAAATACTTTTTTCTTGGCCTCGGGTTACACGCAGATAATGGTTCCAATGACCAACTCTAATCAACACGTTACGCCACTCGAGAAAACGTTCCATTCTTAGCAGCTTTTTCTGCTTACTGTACTTTATTGTACGCCACATGTGTGTTGGAGAGGTCGCCTCTTTGTGTTTTACTGTTAATTAAAATAGCATTGGTTGGACGAAGGGAATTCGCGGACGATTACCGGGGAAATTAAAACGTTGCAAGAAAAGTATTTGCATAAAACTCATTCAATATTTACCACCTTGCCCATGGAACGCCTATTCATTCATGTGCAAATACTACAGCTATAAATCATTTCCTACCATTGTCCTACTCAATGAAATGCTCAATAATTTGTAGTGAAAGGCTGAAAATCCAACGGCGCAAACAATGATATTCCCACACGATTATCTGCGCATTGATTAATTATCGTTTTCATTTTTATTTGATTTTTTTCTCTAATTGCGATCGCGTTACAAAAGCCTTTTTAATACATGTTTAGGCGTCGTTACAGCACGGAATTCTTTGTCGAAATTCAAGCGTTAAATTACAATATCATAATTAAGTCGAGAAAAGGCCGTTCCATTATTCCTGCCTTTATTCCACCTACGACCGAAAATCGCCAATAAATCAATCTTCGGTTGCAACACGAATACGAATTTTCTGAAATAATTTCGAATTCAATTTCCCTCAGTTTTAATTAACCAACAATGATTTGACTCGCGGCCGCAATAATAACGCTCGTGCGCTATGAATTATGAGGGGCCGAAAATAAAAAATTAAAAACCAATTTCCCACACTCGAATCGCCCGGTTTTATTAGTTGAGGTGTTCTCGAACGTCATTTAAATATTTCGTTTAGACTTTAAATCAAAATTTAGCCCGAAACTAAACTTCTTTTCGGCTGTGAGCTTTAAAGCTGATGCGCTGCGAGAGGAGTATTATTGAATTCTCTGGCGCGAGGTCGCGGAGAAGGTGCACCAAATAAAAAACAAGCAGGCGTTTATTTCGAGCTAAAGGTCGCCAAGTCGTATTTCTCTTTGGGCCATATTTCAATTTCGGCCGGGGAATGGTCGCCATAAATTTCGACGCTTCCTTTGCTGTCCGATTTGAAGTGTTGGCAGAAGCAAAAAAATTGGTGGCTTACACGATTGTCTTTTGGCGAATTCAATTTTGTTTTTGAGTGCCAGGAATCTTGGAAAAATGCCCAATTAGTGCAATTAAACTAACTCATTGTTTGAGGACGCCCGCACTTAAAAAAATGCTACCTAAGAATTTTTTAAAAACCATTTTTTTTTTCAATTTGTGGTGACCTCACTGAAGGTTTTGTTTGAGATAAACGATAGGTATAAGCGTTTTATAATAACATTATTGGACCCAGCAGCTGGGCGGATACAATTGTACGGAATGTTGTAAATTGCTTTATGAGCAACATTTTTTGGCAAGGAACTGTTTACTGACAATAGATAAATTACTTTAGAATTTCTTACAAATTTAGTTGAAAAACGTTACACCAAACTCGGCTTGCAGTAACAAAATACATATTACGGTGTGCATTTTCTGTATTTTTATTGTAAAGTGAATTTTTAGTAACTTACATAATTAGTGAATGTTTAATTGTGAAGAAATGGGAAATATTACAAGTGGCTTAATGTGCCGAGATGAAGATATTAACTCAATGCAATATTAATAAATGTCGATCAACAAAATGATCAGCTTCAAAGACCATTTCTAAAAATGGTACTGAAATTATGGGGATTTTCTGATTCTGTGTGTGATAAATTCGCATGGAAGTAAATTTGTTGTAATTATAATTTTTCCCACACTTTTAGCTTACCGAATGAATTTTGTAAAAGTTCTACAACTTTTTTCAATGTAACAGCTATTAAACAAATTGTTTTTTAGTTCATTTCCATCGGAACAAAAAGTAAGAAGAAATAAAACGAAAGGGACATACAAACCAGTTGCTTCTATAACAGAATTAATAGTAACGACGAAAGTAAAGAAATAATTTTGATTTTCTTTTATACATTTAGTGTTATTTATCTATCTTATAATAAATTTTACTTTTTAGCGAATGTAGAGTTCTTTGTAAAAATTTCATAAAACACAAGCGTGACTGAAGTACGTGGATTTGCTGAAAGGAAATCTGCATAAAGTGGAATGGTCATTATTGAAACATCCAAACTGGTCTACATTGGTAAATTTTTATAACAATACAGGGTGATGAAATAAAGGTGCCCGTGAGTAGCTACATGTTATAGACGATTTCTAACGAAACACGAATTTGAAAGCCAAAATAAAATTTGTTTTCTCTTCACCAAGATATAAGCTTTCCTATTCAGACAATAAAAATCTATACGATTATCAATTTTGTAATAATTTCATTGTTAGGGTCTAAATTTGATGCAGTTGATGGTGCTTTTAAAAAAAAAAGTGTAAAAAATCTATTGAAACCAACTTTATTACCGATGTCAAAAGTACGGTTTCTTGGCCCCGAGGAAAATTTATCAATGTCGCAACATCACAAATCTCATAGGAAACGTTGGCAACAATAATTCACTTTTCAATATCAGTGCTCAGGTCAAATTTGAACGATACAAGTCAAATGTCCTAAAAAGTCTTAAAATAGAATACAATTTCAGTGAATATCTAGACATGTTGCTTCGCTTGGGTGAGGCAGATAATAACGCATCAGAAGCTGCTAGAGAATATGCTAGAGTGCATCCGCATCGACGTCATCCAGATGCTAACGTAATTAGAATAGTGGAGCAAGAATTAAGAGAAAATGGCCAAATAGTGCCGATTTCTGTAAACGGTAGACGACCTCGTGAAGTTCGTACAACACCGTTGGAGGAAGCAATTGTGGAAGCGATTGAAACTGGATCAGGACGAAGCATACAACGATTAGCGCGACAGTCACTCTAAGTTACTTTTTCCTATTCTGAGATATTTGAGATTTTATGTTGCAATTTGATCTGGAAATTACATTATTTCGTTTTTGAGTGATCTGTTTTTACTAAGTAACATGGGGCCTTTTAAACGCGAATCAGTAAGTGCGACCGAAAGTTCATCCATTCTTATCAGAAATAGCGCAAATAGTAGAAAATCTCTACGTCACTTAGGGACTTTTTGTATGCAGCCCTTCAATTACTTGTTTGTTGCGTATTCTTGTTTAATTACATTAAATTCCTTTGAAATAAAAAAGTTATGTCAACGTGACAGTTGTTTGTCTTACGCAAGTGACAGTATCTGTCAGTATTGGTTGCTTAGATACAAGAAAGTAATTCTTTAGAAAAAGAAATATGTGCAGTATTGCCACGTTGTGCTCTTAGATAAACTGTTTTAATTTTAAACAAAATTTATTTGCACCACTTTTGTTGTAAGCATTGTCCCAATATCAATCATGGGCACCTTTTTTTCATCACCCTGTATATCCATGGTACAATGTAAGCATTTCGTTTCTTTGTTTTCAGATTGATGTAAATTTTGGCCAATTATTTCTTGAGACAAAAACAATTTATTTGTGTGGCGGCCAAAATTCATTGAGAAGGCTAATGACTTCGACGAACTTCCATTTCATATACGTACATCTGTTACCAAATGATAATGTGGTTCTTAAACTGAAAATGCATTTTTAAACAGGATGTGATGTGATGTTAAATTTTCACCTACTAATACAAATATGTATGAGAAATAACTTGATATTCTAAAATTCCTTCAATTCAAACATTCCACTCTACAATTCATAAAAATTAGAAAAAAATTATTGCATTTACAAGTACTTATTTAATATAATAAGAAGGCCATCTTCAATTCTTAAATAAGAAAACACATTAATTAAGAACATTCTTAAGTAATTAAATAAAAGTTCTTTAAATCAACATGAGCTATTCTTAAATATAATACTTATAAAAGTTCTTAAAATTAGAGCGACCCTTTCTTGAATTTGTCACGAAGAATCAACGTTCTTAAAATTGACAATGTCCCTTTCTTAAATTTGACAAATAGAATAAACATTCTTGAAATCAAGCATGACCAATTCATGGGCCAAAATTAAGCCCGAATTTTCTTTTCTGAGTGCACGCTTGAGAAGCAGCTATGCCGAAGAGATCAAATTCTGCCCAATAATAAAGTAATAAAACCAAAAGCAAAAAAAGTGATTTATATGGGAAATATAAAATAATAACTCCTCTAAACATTATAATCAAGCTCATACCTACCCCACTGATAATAGTGGGTACGCCTCGAGGCTCTCCTTTATGCCTTACTAAACACCGTGGAGACCCGAAGAACAATTATAGTGTGTGTCAAACAATGCGTTCCCGTGAATATCGTTTAGTCACCCTCGATGATTACCGCCTTTTAAAGTTTCCAACACATTGTTTTAGAGTAAATTTTAAAACTGGTTTCGAAAAAAATAATTGATGCGCAAGGAAACATTAGTTTAACTTAGCGCTGTTGGCGTATTTCAACACTTTAATTAGTGCCTATATGAAATTGAAGGCCGTGCTGTAAATCATCCTTTTCATCCCGACGTGCGTCACTCACTGAAATGCAACCATGTGACACAAAAATAGGCGATAATTTTAATGAGATGGCTAAATAAGGCGGTTGTTATTAATAACGTTTATCTCTGTTGAAATCCTTGGGTTTTTGCCGGAATTTCAGTAAATGTTTTAATTATTTCTTGTTGCGTTAAAACCGGGAGCTCTTCATAACCGCTAATGACCTTTATGAGAGAACCCCCTGCTGATCACAAGCCGATAGTTTATATAAACGACCCGGTATAGCGTTGTTATGAACTGTCAACCGTATCCGTCGAACGGTGGCTGTTTATCATCCCTGTTCTTTATAATTGGCGTGTGAACTTGTCGATTATGCTTTACATTTATGCCGTATGATAAATTAATCGCATTTATTGTTAAATTGGCTTCGCTCCAAGAAAACGAGGCATTGGTCACTTGAAGTTTTTATCATCCTATTATTGACGGCTTCTTCAAGCGTTAAACACAGATTTTTTTATTTTATTTATGCAAATTGAGTGGATTGGAAAGTGGAAAACAACTTTTAACATCAAGTTGAATTTTGGTCAGTTTCTTCTACTTCATCTTTCCATCCTTGTCTCTCTACTATATTCTTTTGACTTTAATGGTTCCAATAGCATTTCCTAGTATTTCTTTTATCTGTTTATTATTTCAACATCTCCACTCTTCTCCTTCCTTGGTGGGGTCTGACTATTTTATTTTGAGCAGTTCTATGTAGGTTTTCTTGCCACAATATTATTGGGTGTATAATTGTATTGTAAATACTCTGGTCTTAATTTTTTCTTACATGGAGTTATCCACATTTACCATCGAATTCAGATACTGAAATACTTGAGCTGAAACAAAATAAAATTCACTTATGTTTTGTCGTCCTTTTGAGACCAATTCTGTCTTGTTTTCTTTTATTATGGGTCCTAATCTTCCTTAAATGAATGATTTTATTAGGCATAAATTAATTTGGGTACAAATTAACAGTTATTTATTATTTGCGAATACTTATTACTATATAAACAATTAAACACTTTTACAATAGACATCAAAAAGTAATTTCAATAATTTATTAAGCAATAAACGCTAAAAACGTTTGAAACCGTTAATATGTTTTAATATGTGCGTTAATTGTGCAATAATCTTTATTGTATTCAAATATGGAGTTATCGTTATTTTACCAATTGATTTTCTGTAGATTTGAATTGATAACCATCATTTGGTAAAAACAATATTTTATGATTGAATACAGAATGGTTATTTCAAAAATGTGCAATTTAAATTTAAGTTTGGATTACTCTTATTTAAAGCTGTCTTTTTTCAACAAGAGATCCCAATAACATGTACACAGACATTCCAAATTTAAAAAACTAAAACTAAGACGATTAGCAATTTGTTTAAAATTAAATTAAATAGGAAACCTGAATTAAAAGGTTCCGATTCATTTTGGTGAATCCACCGGCGGTCATCGCCAATTCCTCGTTAGCTTTTTGTATTATCAATATCAAATATTTTTGTAGCGAAACGTCAGAAGAATACCAAGCACTGTTGTAAGCTGCATCGGTACAATTACAACCCTAAAATAAAATTTCTGTAATTTAATTAACCAAAACTAAAACCGTATACAGCTTCAATCAATTCGTTACTGAAAAAGCAGTAACAGGTGAACATTAACGTTATCGAAATCGGAATCATAATGAACTGCAACAATTGTTCGGAAAATTTCGTCTGAAATTACTTTCATTAAACGATTATTATAAAAATAAATCTCAAGTCTCACAATAATAAACATTGAAAAGCAGATAGTAATAGCGCTGCTTAATAATTGCAGGAGCATTACTTGCTTAAACAATTGTTCAATTTCTTGACACGTCCTGAAAAATTTCTTTAAGCCCAATTCAATTTTCGCACCGCCTCACTTTACTACTAAATTGTGTTGTTGAATGAACCTAATTAGCAGTTGTGTATCCAAAGATTCTTTCCCATCCGCACCATCGTTGAAATATTGAATAAAACTGATTTTTTGGGGGTTGTTTTCAGTGCCGTACAGTTTCAAATTTGATCCAATTATGTTAAGTTGTGTCGCGCAAGTCATTATTAATGTGGCGAACATAATATCAACAGCAAATGCAGTTATTCCAATCGGCACATTACATAAAAATTGCCACACATAAATAATTTCGAATTGGGGGCTTGTTAATTGGAACGATAGAGGAAAGGGGTGTGTTTTTTCGCCTGTGATTAATTTCAGCGTTAAATACTGGGCAATCGCTAATGCACCGGCTAAATAAAAAACAACAATTCCTCTACGATTGTACTTTGCGATTTGAGAAATTTTATTTCGTGTCGAAATCGGAGCCGCGGTGATCGGTAAAAAACCAAACCAAATCGTTGTGATTATGCTTTTAAATGTATTTCTTTTGATGAGCAAAACTGAAAATTTTAGAAAGAACTACGACAATTGTGTTATTTTAATTGAGCACTTACTTGGACGTATGTGGCAATTAATGACATCGTCTGAATTACGATTGGTACGTTTTTGATATTTGCGTAACAAAATGATATCTCTGCGATTATCAAAAGACCCAAATTGAATAACGCCCAAACGGCGAAGACAGTAAAACATTTCGGTTGATCTTCAGGCCAGAAACCGGTCCATTGAATTGTCAGTTTCAACAGGAGAATATTTCTCTTGATTGGGTCGCCTTTAATCCAGTTATTCCTAAAGCAAATGCGTGTAACCAATATAAGCTTTTTTTATTGAATGTTTACTAGAATGTGTCGAAAAAAATATCTAAACAAAAAAAACAAACAAAATTGCGAGCAAAGTACAAAAAAATGCCGTACTACAGGTAGTACATCAGGAACATAAGTGAATATATTAACAAAATTATTTTCTTGTGTGGTAATCTACGAAACATTGAACATGGATTGCAATGTTGCATTTTACGCATCTAGTTGTTGCTCGTTGATGGCAGTTACCACATCTGGTCTGCTTTTCTTGTCGAGACACGTAATGATCAAGACGATCATATGTAATGTCGACATTGTGTGTTGCAGAAGGACGACCTCTTTGATATGAAAAGGGTTTTTTGTTCTGCGAAAGTATCACGGTAGCAATTCTTCTCCGAAAAGTAAGTTGATCCATGTCACCACCATGATTACGATACAACTGCCACCCGTTTTGTATCGCTAGATCAATGCAATGAGTAATTAATGGGAAATACCACTTTTTACCACGGATTGCTACACGATATAATTCTATATTTTGATCAGAGCGGTCCACTCCACCCATATTAGCATTGTATAAATGAACAATGTGTAGTTGTTCAACCTGTAATAAACAATATTATTTATTTGCAGAAAGTTGATTTCATCCTTTGGAGCACAAACCTGCACATGGCACTTTTCCTTTCGTGAATACCGTTTCACAATATGAATAGATTCGACTCCAGCATAGTTTGAACTCAATGATACCAAACTGTTATCGTTCCACTTGACAGCTACAATGTTTTGGTCAAATATTTTTTTGAAATCATATGATCCACGTTTTTCCTTTTTGAACTGCTTACTATCAATCAATGGGTTCCCAGGTAAACGATTTTCCCTTACTGTTCCCGTTGCATAAAAACCTTTATCAGTTAGCAGTTCAACCAAGGAAATTGACGTAAAAAAATTATCAAAAAATAAATGAAATTTTTCTGTAGGCCACTTTTTGCGCAGCGTTTCTGCATATTCCATAACTACACCAGCCCCAACACCATAAGCAGCATAGGTAGTGCTAATGTTCGTAGGTATGCCTTGATAAGGTTCAAACCAGTATACATAGCCAAGTCGGCTAGTTCCCACCCATAACTTGTAACCATATCTAATTGGTTTAGCTTTCATGAACTGTTTGGTCCCATGCCTTCCATAGTACGGCACCATTGCCTCATCTACAGAGTGCATTTGTTCTAATCGGCCGTATTCCATGAATTTTCTATTTAGATGCTGAAATAATGGCCTTACTTTTGCAAACTTATCAGCAGGATTTAAATCGTTGTTGTCTTGAAGATGAATATTGGACATTATAAAATCAAATTTGTCCCTAGTAATTGACTCTGCTACTAATCCATTGTGAACGTCTCGATCTCGTTCCCATAACATTTTTCTCCTGGGCACAGGGACATAACCGCTCAAAATAAGTACGCCTATAAAAGCCCCAATTTCATTGTTATTCACAGTTTTCATTCGATTTCTTTGCTGAGCGTATCGATTAGTTTCACAAACAATGGTATGTATTATAGCCACATCAAAAATATCATAAAAATATTCCACTGGACTTCGGAGACCCGAATTGAGTGCACCTTCAGGCTCCAAGAAACTTGCTTGATCTGAAGTCGTCACATCTTGTTTTACCCAGTGGTAAACTTTTTTTTGTTTTTTTTTTCGATTTCTCAACAATATTGGATTTGACAAAATGCGACAAAGGCTGATCATCGTCTAACGAGAAATCATCTTTTGTTTGACAAACTGGTTTTGTTTCCACAGGAGCACTAAGTTGCGAACCAGTTAAATTGTCAATTACGACACAGTCATCATCACCAGAGTCCTCATCAGTAATATAACCACAAGAGTTTATTGGGGGAAATATTGTTAATTCTTTTACGTTGTCTAACATCTCGTCATCTTCTTCTAACATGCTCAAAGCGCCATTGAGAGTAAATCCCCTAACACAAAAAACATCACGTATATTCCTAATGTACTATATTTAGTACATCTAAAAAGAAGTGACCCCCGAAAGGTGATTTCCAAAAAAATGTAAAATTTGACAATAAATTGCATGTTTATGACACGTTGCAAATTTGAAGCGATTTGCAAGGTCCATACTATTTTTAGTACATCAGGAATGTCTGAGTTAATAGTACGCGAAAATTCTGGAAAACAAACTTTTTTTTGTAAAAAAACAGTAAATGTAGAGACCTGCATCTTTTTTGAGTCGTTTCAACATTGTACTTACAATTCGACTGGCGATTGAAGAAGTGCGCTCCAGCCTTTTATACCATTAAATTAATCAATTAAAGCAAACTTTAAACAAAGTTATTCTTTGAAGATGTACCCTTTAATTAAAATATCCGAAACTTGACATTTTTAATTTTTAAGGAGTTGCTCCAATTTTCCTGTACAGAAATCATTTAGTTGATGAGTAGCGTAGCCGTAAGTTGTGCAGAAGTCTACACAATAATCGATAGAAATTATTATTATAATGGAGAGAACAAATTGTACTGATATTTTTTTAAACGACTGAAATTGAAAATAGAAGTCCGGTGCCACTTTCAAACCAGCAGTTAAAATTTGTTCTTCCTGAACGACTAATGGAAAAGATGTAAAAATCCCAGGTTGGAAATTCTTCCACAACTAAATTTTTCAACGGAATTTAATGTTACCAGGTTCGTTCACAAGCACAAAATTATGTTTAATCAAGCCTCTTCACCAAATAATCATTTCATTTTTAGCTTGTCTACCAGTTTCATGTATTAATTTATCAAAAATTTCAGGTAACAAGATAAATTTTAAACAGACAAAAATCACCTCAATTGAGGCAGTGATTTATTGCATAATCGTAGTAATCTCAACGATGCCACGCATTGCAGTTAACTTGGCACCGTTAGTGTGTGGCTGTAAAAATGTGATAACTTTAAAAATACGAATTTCTTGTTACTTTTTGAATTTAAATTTTTTCCAGCAAATTGGGGCAAATTAAATTAATTCAACGTTTCCAAGAACGTATCAAAACTGTCGCAGCGATCAATTGAAACCGTTTACCGTTAATTGTCCCGTTGGGCCTCTCAAATGTAATCATCTTCCGACCGGTGATTTATCTGACGATAATTCCAGCACAATACCGGCTCGGAATCACATAAAACTGCAGAAAACATTAAAAATCTTTCGGAATTTTTTATGGACGTTTTACAACTCGTGTTTCTTTATCGCCGGTGCAATCACGATTTTGTTTACGGCCGCGTAAGCGCGTATTTTTCTGGCTTAGATAATATCCAAATGAATTAGTGGATATAATAATAAAATATCTTCAAGCAGATCTTCAGCAGAAACGCCGAGATTTGCATGTTATTATCCTCGCACAGTCGGTAGCATTTTATTTCGTCATTGTTGGCTTTTAATGGTTTTTCTAGTGCGTTATCCCCGTTTTAGGATAATGTTAGTTTTAACTTCCAAACTTTATCACCGCTACTGTTCGTGTAGGTGATGGTAAACATTTGTATAGATTTTTATGTATTGTAACTTATAAGGCCCGCTGAATACAGTAGAATCCGCTTATAGAGAGGACGTACGGGAATTTGAAATTAGTTCGTTATAAGAGGATTTCGTTAAAAGCGGATTATTATATAGACATTTTTCATTGAAAATATTATTTGTTGACATAAATTAGTAAAATGCGTGTACGTTACAGTTGTTTCCTATATAAATTTAGGCGTAATTATTAACCGAAATAGTCTGTAATAGTCTGTTTCGTTAATGAAATTTTCCAAATTTGCCAAAAAAGGAAAAAAATGTTCCCCACCATTTAGAGTAGTTTCGGCTTCAAAAAAACTCTTCAATTTTGTCAGGCACTTTCTAGCTACCGTAGGCGAAATCTTTTCTAGTAAAAGGGCCGATTCATCATCATCAGATTTAGCAATTTCAGTTTGAGTTTGATTGTATTTTTGGTACGCATTCTCAACGATGTCATCCTCGGTTGGGATTTCACTAGTTGATACAAAATTGTCAACCGTCACATACTCCTGAAAGTTGACTTTTTCAGCCTTTAATGCGATACAAAGTTCACTTTTCCAATTTTTAGCTGGGCCAACTTCTCCTATAAATCCAGCATGTTTGAAACAATTTTTTATTGTGGTTTGCGTAATACTTTTTCAAGCTCGGTCTACAAATCGAATGGCGTTTAGAAGTGTTACCCGATCCTCTTTTTCATTTTTTTTTTTTCATTTAACATCATTTTTATTTTTTCCTTATGTGGACATGTAATTATATAATAATTTGACTTACTTTTTGTCCTTTGTTTTCCATATATTAATAATTGACTTAAATTTAGTCATGTCATGTTTTTAAACACTTTAACATTTTATAAAAGATTTTGTCACATATTATAAACACACATTTTAAAAAACATTTTAAAAACATTTTAAAACTATTTTTTATATACATCGATACGATAACTGTCTATATACGAAACAGTTTTCGCGTATTTGCATCTTCAGTAGTATTCGATCTCTGCTTATGTTTTTCTCATGTTTGATTTATATCTTCCCCTTCCATTTTTCATTTATCTTTTTCTTTCATTTATTTTATTTTGTTTTTTGTCTTTGTTTTTATATGTAACTCTATTCTACACATTAACTTCATTTATTAGTTTTAGTAACATATCATCTTTAATATTTACTTGTTCGTTTATAAGCTGTAAATATTTATGTTTTCTGCTATGTTCATTCTAACTCCTTTCTGCATTATTCTTTCAATTTTCATAGTTTCCTCAATTGTTCCATACTGGTGTTTTTCTTGGAGTAAATGTTTTGTGTAGTTAGATGTTGTGTTATTTTTATTGATATGTTCTTTGTATCGTGTATAAAAGCTCCTGCCCGTCTGACCTATATATTTTTTGCTACATGTATTACATTTAATAGAATATATCGCATTTAAGTTGTATTTATCATCTGTTTCGATTTTTGGTTTGAAAAATTTGTCTAATTTATTATTAGTAATACAACCGACGTTATAACCGGAGTCTCGTAATATGCGGACATTTTTAACCGCGTTTGCATAGTAAATCAAATTTCTCTATGTGTATTGCTCGTTAGAAGCGGTGTCTCGTTATATCCAGTATTCGTTAAAAGCGGCTTCTACTGTATTTTCATCTCAGCCACTTAATTCGAGTTTCTGCGATGATTGCGACCAATTAAAAAGCCTCGTCAAAAGCGATGACGAAACCATTGCAATTTAATTAGTCGAAATTATTTTTAGTCAGAAATTAACGAACGCTCTTCGAAAGATGATTAATTACCCGCTGGCATTTCAAATCGTTGAGGAGAAAAAATTTACATACGATTATTGACAGCGCTTCAAATGAATGGCAATGGTCCTCTAAGATAATACAAATAGAACATATTAGTGTGTATCATTGTGAATGCGCCCCGTGAGGCCGCGTTTCGAGAATAATATGTGTCAAACAACAATGACAGGGTGAGGTTATTTATGAAAATGACTTTTATTGTCTCAAGCGACGTGGTGTTAACTCGGAATTTTTGACGCCGAGGGTAGATATCTATCTGATATGCAAAGCGGCCGACAATTACAATGCGGCGAGCTTACGTAATATTGGCAGGAATGAATCACTCAAAAATAATACGTAACAGCGAAATTTATGTTAGTACTTGCAGCGAGGTATTGTTCTTAACTTCTATTAATCTTGTGTGCTTTATCATATGTAGGTGTATGAAAACGGTGGGTTAAAGTTTCAATATGTATTTCTCCTGTTCTGTGACTGCTACCTGGACGGTAGTTTGTTTCGGTGTGGGCTTAGCGAGCTCGGTAAATTTCATACTTTTTAAAAAATGCAGTTGTGGGAAATTATTGTATGTGTAACATGTTAATGCAAAATTAAGTCACCACGATTGCATCTTTTCTGTGATTATGCGTTTGTGGAAAATGGCCTTATTATGGATACTAATCTTGCGAGCGAGGGTTCCACATTATGCAAAATCTTTATTTATAATAACTTTATAGTGGAGGAGGAAATTCGCAATTAAATACTAAAATGGCATTAATCATAAATGGGAGATTATGATCTAAACGTTCGGCTTATAAAATCTCCATTTATTGCCAAGCTTGGTTGTGGTTGTTAGAGTAATGGTTATATTCATAGCAAAGTCCATAATTTTCTAATAAATATTTCATTTAGCTTTTGTGTAAACATTTTTCATAAAATAATTACATAACTGCACCTTTTCTATTGTATTTCAGAAACGATTTGGTGTTTTCTGAAATACAATTGACTACTCTAAATTAAAATTGTTACTTTCTGAAATGCAATTGATGCGTCCAGAATTGCAATTGACGTTTACTGAAATGCAATGAACTAACCTGAATTAGAATTGATGTTTTGAAGTACAATTCATGCTTTTTGAATTATCATTGATTCTTTCTGAATTAAAATTGTTGCTTTAAATTACAATTGATTCCTTCTTAACTACAATTGACTAATCTGAATCACAGTTAATACTTTCATAATAAAAATTGATGCTTTTAATTACAACTGATGCTTTCTGAAGTACAATTATTGCCTTCTGAATTGCAATTAAAACTTTCTGAATTACAATTTATGTTTTCTGAATTACAATTGACGCTTTCTGAATTACAATTGATGTTTTTGAATTACAATTGACACTTGCTGAATTACAACTGATGTTTTCTGTAGTACAATTATTGCTTTCTGAATTGCAATTGATATTTTCTGAAATACAATAATTGATGCTCTCTGAATTGATGTTTTTAATTACAATTCATGCTTTCTGAATTACAATTAACGTTTTCTGATATACAGTTGACTGAATTACATTTAATTCTTTCTGAACTACAACTGGCATTTTTTGAAATTGATACTTTCTGAATTAGAATTGATGCTTTGAATTACAATTCATGGTTTTTTAGTTAGAATTGATTCCTTCTGAACTACAATTGACGTTTTCTGAAATACAATTGACTAATCTAAATCACAATTGATACTTTCATAATAAGAATTGATGATTTTAATTACAACTGATGCTTTCTGAAGTACAATTGATTCTTTCTGAACTACAGTTTACGTTTTCTGATATACAATTGATTGAATTGCATTTACTTCTTTCTGAAATACAACTGGCATTTCTTGAAATGCATCTGAATATTCTGAATTACAATTGATACTTTCTGAATTAGAATTGATGCTTCGAATTAAAATTCATGGTTTTTGACTTACTACTGATTCCTTCTGAACTACAATTGACGTTTTCTGAAATACAATTGACTAATCCAAATCACAATTGACACTTTCATAACAAAAATTTATGATTTTAATTACAACTGATGCTTTCTGAAGTGCAATTGATTCTTTCTGAACTACAGTTGACATTTTCTGATATACAATTGACTGAATTACATTTAATTTTTTTTGAACTGCAATTTGCATTTTCTGAAATGCATCTGACTTCTTTGAACCACAATTGGTACTTACTGAATTAGAATTGATACTTTCAACTACAATTCATGGTTTTTGAAATACAGTTGACCAATTTGAATCACAATATTGATACTTTTTGAATTATAATTGTTGATTGAAATTATACTTAATGAAGGTTTAAACCTTTCTGAATTAAAATTGATTCTTTTGGAACTACAATTGAAGTTTTCTGCAATGCAATTGGAAAACTAGGAAATGAAAATCAGAGAAAGTAATTAAAGTAACACAGTAGGAGAACATGCTTAACTGTGACACAACAGAAACAGTAACACAGTCGATAACAAATTGCTACAAAACTGACCTACTTCAAGAAAAAAAAATTTTGGAGGCGAATTCTTTTAATGGACAAAGCTGTCTGTAGGCAGCTCACCAGCATTTACACGGCCATTAATCTATCGAAATACAGAGACCGACATAAAAAAAATTATAAATCGTGAAACGGATTTTTCGTACGTGCCAATAGTTTTCGAAAACAAGATAATGGGTGATTAATCTTGGTAGAAACCTACATATTGATCGACCGATACGACCGCTAGAATTGTATAGCAGCAATGAATTATCTGATCCGGTTCCAACAAACATTTCGCTGATAGAAAACTCCACTTGACGGTAATCGATATCTTAAAAGAGAATAGTTCTCACAATAGAAAAATTTATACTCTAAAAGTCCGTAAATCACAATCCGATTTATTGCGCTGGTTTTTAATTAAGCGTCTTGTGTGGTACGAAATAAATTCCGGCGTATCTATTCCCCGGGATTAATTCGAAATTAAAATCCTAAACGCATCTCATTTATTGACATATTAATTTAAGGATGACCTTTTTATTATGTAATAGAAATTAAAAGGATTGATTTTTATTTGGATTTTAAATTTCAATTGACAGCTTTATGTCTAGCAACAATTCCATTAGCCGTTTCTGGCAAGAAATTTGTCTTTGATTGGGGCTAATGCACAACCGTAACTTGCTACCTGTTCGAACGTAATCATATTTTAATGGCAAGTTCAGAGCCTACAAAGTAAACGGTTGATGCTGATAACATTGAAATACAGCCGAAGAAATAGCGTCACCCACACGTGTCCATTAAATTTGTGTTATAGCACCGTTTAATTTATCAATCCACGGTTATCTGGATCGCGTCTTAAGGAATGTTACCGCATCTCGCTCGTAAATAAGACCTTCACTTAGCTATCTTTACCGGCCATTCCAATTGTTCAACTCGAATTTTATTATCACTTACGTCTAGTATTTAATTTAATACAACAGGAAACATTAAAAAAATTAAAAATATCTACCACGCTAATACGACTGCGAGATAAATTTTACTACTTTTCTCGAGAAATGATAAAAACAGGAATATTAAATAAGCGAAGACAAGACATTGGCAGCGAATTAATTCGCTTCTGAGAAGCAAACGTTGCAGACTTTGTAACTTCTCAAGCTTCAATATGCAAATATTTGCATCGATATTTTTGTTCTTTCACACCTTAGTTCAACTCATCGTGGAAATCGAGCTTTTCTTTGGTAAATTCTTATAATAATAATATCCATGGTACAATGTAAGCATTTTGATTCTTTGTTTTTAGATTGATGTAGATTTTGGCTAATTATTTCTTGAGAAAACAACAATTTATTTGTGTGGCGGCCAAAATTCATTGAGAAGGTTAATGACTTCGACGAAATTCCATTTCATATACGTACATCTGTTACCAAATGATAATGTGATTCTTAAACGGAAAATGTATTTTTAAAGAAGATGTGATGTGATGCTAAATTTTCACCTACTAATAAAAATAAGTATGAGAAATAACTTTATATTCTAAAATTCCTGCAATTCAAGCATTCCACTCTACAATTCATAAAAATTAGAAAAGAATTATTTTATTTACAAGTGCTTATTTAATATAATAAGAAGGCCATCTTCAATTCTTTAATAAGAAAACACATTAATTAAGAACAGCCCAAGGTAAATCTGTAATAATCATTTTCGATACAAGTCCAATAATTTTTAAAGTGTGTGGTTGCTTGTTTCAAGCACGAAGCCAAAGTGTGTGATGGAAAAACTGCACAAAATGACAGCGTTTTTTCATATTAAACAATACATTAATTTATTGTAAATTTTGAAGTTTGACAAATCGTCAAGTTAATATTGGTTTGTTCAATATCCACTTTTTGGGGATATTGGGTTATAGATGTCGCAGACGGATTATAGAATCCGCTACAATACAAACCGGCTAGCCGCATTATAAAACGGCTCGGTTTTGTAAATCGGCTGGTTAACGTTTAGGCGGGTTGTAATACAGCTAAACAATGGTTAGCCTTACTGTAACGACGTTTCGCGTTCCCCAATGCAACAAAATGACGGGTCGCCGTTTTATAAACGGCGAAAAGGAACTTTATATAAAGAAAACCTTTCCTTGTAGCTATGACAAATATGAAGTCATAACTATAAGAAAAAGGTTTAACTCAATATAAAAGGTTTTTTTTAATAAAATGTCTAACAATTCTTCCTTTATCAAACGGTCTGAGTTATTCAGCGATTCATAAAACACCTAAAATTTTCAGTCAAATTGTAAAAATTCTCTGTTTATTCCATATTTTACAATCTCCCCAATCATTTAGAAAACGACTGAATTTACAATTCGCTGCCGACATCTACAACATTCCGGCTAAACAATCTGCCTAAACGTTAATCAGCCGTTTTACAAAACAGAGCTGCTTTGTAAAGTGGCTAGCCGCTTCATATTGCGGCGGATTCTAGAATATGGCTGCGACATGTACACCAAAGTTTAAGTTAAAGTTTAAGTTAAGATTAGCTTGTTCAATGGTTCACAAGAGAACCAGTAAAATAAAAAAAATTCAGTATTCATTTTGTACAATATCTAGTAAAATTATTAAAATTTTGTGTTGTAGGTAGTATTCATGAAAGTTTTTTGAAAATTTTTCTGCTCAAAACTTTTTTTAAAATGTTTATGACATTACAACTTAATAATACACTTGGAAATACTATAATTTATTACCAATTTTAACTTAAAATTTCAAAAAACTATAGAATTTTCTTTTGCGGAGTCATACTCCGCAGCGACTACTAATGTCTCAAAAAAAATGCGACTACTGGAAGGTTAAGAACGCGCAATTTTAAATTTAAACCTGAATTTTCTTACCTATAAGAATTATTTTTTTCTGAGTGTACAATAAGTAGTGTATATTCCAGCAATAATACAGTACGAAAAAATTTTATTGTGCAAGTTCATGTTTAAAAAAATCTTTCTATTGTTCTAACGTTTTGCCGTTACAATTTAATAACACAAAATAAAATAAGTGGACGTGAGAGTACGATTGGTTGCATACCTTGACTGATTAACTTTATTTTCTTTTAAATTGAACATGAGGATATTTACATCGCATGTTGAATGTTCCAAAAAAAACTCGGTATATTAAAAAATTGCCCGAGGCATACAAAAATGGAAATTGGCTTGGGTCTTTCAAAAATTGTTTAGAATGAAAGACAAACGCTGTCCCTCTTGGCACTTAACGCGATAACCGTGAAACAGTTTTGGGCCCGCCGTTTTAAAATAACAAATATAACTAATGACCATTATGTAAACACGCCTCGGGCTCGCAAAAGCTCACCGCAAGTGTCTCAACGAATTTCACAATTTACGCGACCCAGAAAAGATTCAATTCACAAAAAGTTTCCACGTTAAAAGATTAGGTAAATTAACGTTGCCATTAACGTCGCCGTGATAATCGTCGGGGTTGAATGGCGCAAGTCGAACGATTGCATATTCTATTAAGCGGTCGTAAACGATTCCTCCTCGCGAGCGACCGGTCATCAATGGACGTTTCAGCAATAACAAAGTGTTCATAAAAGACGTGCACACTGTAATAAGCCGGCAAACATCCGTTTCTGGGCGCCACTGTCTTCACTAGCAATTAAGAGACCTCCGCAAATTTATTCAAGACAATTTGCGAATGCGAAAAGTCAATAAAGCATCCGCCTACATTGTGTTGAAACTGCAAAAAAAATTTCGGCGTCAAATCGGCGCAAAGGACCTGATTTCGATTCCTGGTACCGTCGTAATTAATTCCTGGCGAAATTTCGATGAGTGGAATTGGTCAAATTAAGGTCCGGGAACTGCTAAGTAATGCACAATTCTTTTGCTCAGGGGGCACCAATTTTGCCCCTTAAAATAAAAACTGTTTAGGCAACCAAAGAGGCATCCTAACTAATAAGGTTTGAAACTTAAGTATTGAACAGAGAAAGAACAAAAAAAAGAGTTGCGCGTTTTTCATACGCTCGTAACTTGATAAATGTTATTTATATTATGGTCTGCGACAATAACGACGCTAAACTCAGTCGGAAAAAAAATTAGTCTATAATTTTTTGCTAATTCTTTGCCAATTTTGTGTTTTCATAGATGTACCTGCTATAATTAATCCCGTAACAGGCTGCAAACACATTTTCAATTATGCAAAGAGAAATCTTTATCTCCATTTTTCTACGCTCATAATTTGATAAATATTATTTATATTATTGTCTGCGGCGATAACGGCGGTAAAATCAGTCAATGCGATTGCTGCATTATTTACTGTTTTTTTTTTTGTAATTTTTTGTGAATAGATGCTTCAAACAATTTTTCCTACGATGCTATTCGAAACTAATATATATTGTACAATTTAGTAGGCTCGAAAATGTTTCATATCCTTACGCGTGCGAACATGGATATTTTGCATTATCAAGTGTGTATTTTTATAAATTTTTAGAGTTTTATATCCTTACGTGTGCGAATATGGTTATATCCTAACAATTTGCACTATATCAAGTGTGAATTTTAACATAAATTATTCTATCCATGCCGCCAATCAAAAAGGTACAGATTTGACAGGACATCTGTGAGTAAAAGGACGAACTATTTGACTAAAATCTTATGGGAAAACAACTTTTCCCCGAAAATGTAAAATTTAGACATTTATCCAATTTGGTTTACGGAAACTATTTCTTAGGTGCTAAAGGAACATTTTTATGTAATTTGTTGACGATGTTGTGTTCGGAAAGCAATAAAAAACGCGATCAAATAATACTGTATTTCGTACCACAACTTTTAGATTTTTTTTCAAAGATATTCACCATGTTATCACAAAAAAAAAACATGTCATATTATACTACTATATGTTTAGTATAAGTACCCCGAAGGAATTTCTACAATATAACTTACTTCTTGAGCTATACTGTTTTTAGTGGCACACTACATTTTTAAAAAATATTGTTGCCAATTTTTTTCTTCTTAAGTTATCAACTTTCTCGCAAAAAAAAAAAATTTTCTTACAAGACGATATATTCTTTATAAGTGCATTGCAAAATATTTTAAAGATTTCATAAAAAAACCCTCACTACTACATTTTTGCGAGAATTGCACTTTCGGAGGTTAATTTTTGAAAACTAGGCACTTCTTCACCAAAGCAAATATATCGTTAGATGCGGTAACATTATGTTTACAACTGTTACTTCGCAAATTATATATTGATAAGTACTTTCTAAGCGATACTGAGTTTCTTGAAACTCTGCATTTTTTGAGGTTGGGTTCCCCAGCCTTAATGAGTCGCACACAAAAGGGAACGATATTGTATTACTTTTAATAAAATTGATTAGTTATTTAGAAAGGATGGTTGGATTTAGGTTAATAATAGGGTTTTTGATTATGATCTCTGCGTCCAAGAAAGGAACCAGAATAATCACTAAATTACTCTTTTTTGTGGATCAATCATATTCAATCTGTTATTTCCAGTCGTTAACAGCTGCGTTAACGATAATGCCACCAACGAGAACAGATATCTAAATGGGCTTTACTGAACGTTTGCAGCGTTTTTTCCGGGCAGGGAAGTAAAGTACTTGAGATTCCCGCTGTGATACTGCGACGAGAATCAAGTTTTTGCGCTGGGCTATACGTACAAGGAGTGAAATACTTAAGTAGTAAGTTGAAGTATCTGTCTACTAAAAAGATCTCCCATGAATGTATTTTGTGTGAAGAAAAATTAATGAAATGTGGCAGTAGTTGTTCGTTTAACTTTATAAATAAAATTTTCAAATCAAAAAATAGAAGACAATATTTTTTAAGTCTAGGATTAAAAAAATGAATGTGACGAAATACTTTTTTCTTAGCTACAAAAACAAGTAGTTTATCTCTCAAAAATGACATTAAAAATCAGGCGTTTTAAGACGGCTGCAGAAAAAACAATGAGCGTTAAAAGCAATAAAAATCACTAAAATGAGACACTTTATTGACTTGCAAGTTGAGCAAATTTAATCGGAAATATCAATCACCATTAGTACATCGAAAAAATTGTAAAAAGCAGCAGCAAGCGTGCGTGACGAAAGTAAAGAAGTTGAGATCAAACCTCAGTTAACTCAATAAACATACAGCCTCGGACAAACGAAATGACATTACATTACTTATTTAGAAACACGCTTCTGCTTAATATTCATATGAGAAGCGATGCATTTTAAACGCTGAGATTAGAGGCAATGACTTCAGTTTAAGTTATCGCGATATTGCGTATTTCGGTTTCGTAAGGTGTAGTACGTTTGCTGGAAATGCATTTCTTAGTGCTGCAAAAATTTCTTGATCACTTTTATTATCTTCAATAAGCTAGTGATTTTTAATTATTGGACGACGTAATTCGCACTCCGAGGCGATGTACGTATGCTATTTTTTCAACTGCGCGAACAAAAACTTGTTGAATTTTATAAATTTTTATTTGAAACAACATTGAATTGTTAGTTTTTATTAACTACTTCAAAGAGTTCATAAGTAATATAATCTTTGCTAATTTATTTACGACTCTCTCTTTTTTAAATATTAGATAAGTTGCTGCATAATTATTTTTTGCTACTTCTCAAATACTTAATTTTTTTATATTGGCGCTACGTTCGTTTTTTTTTCTATCCTGATGACTCAGTTTTTTTTGCCACATTTAAAATTTATTGAGCACAAACCTGTTTCCTATAAAACCGGAAAAGTTCACAAAATTCCTAATGTCACAGTTTGAGAAAACGATATTTTAATAAACAGCGATTCGTACAATAAAAAAGTTAGATTTATCGAGCTCTTATCTATAATTTCATCATTCAATTATACTTCTCGGGATTAGATTTAAAAAAACTGTCGAACACAGAGTAGGCAGTAACTAAAGTAAATGCGTTCTAATAGAACTTTTTATTGTCGAGTTAGATTAGCTCTCCTAAGTCCTAAAAAAGTCGAGTCAGCAGTTTTTATTTATTGTTCTATTTTAGGTAAGATTTTCTATTGATACGATTCGAATGTTACTTCGATAGTTCGGCCAGCTCAGATCAATGAAACTCAAAAACCTTAACCTTTAAAGATAATACTATGCGTTATAAAGCCTCGTTATTGCTGCAACGATTTAAATTACATGTAATGCAAGACAGTTTCGTGAATAGTTTAGATTGTAACGTTGCACAATTAAAAATTACCTTATTTGTTGAGATTGGTTGAATTGAAGTTGTCGCAGGTAACAATTTTGTAAACAAAGGTGTTAAAGAAATTGAAGACAATGACAATGGATGTATCGTGTATCCGTTACAGCACCGTGTAATTTATTGAATGCAGTTTCGAAATAAGCGTAGTGACAACTATAGACACCTGGATAAAGATTATGCACCTTGGCTGACCTAACACAATAGAAATTCCTAGTCACACCTACTTATCTAATCCAGTGCACTATGGAAATGTCAGCCAGGGGTCAGATTACATAAAAAGGGAATAAAAAAAATAAAACGCCTAATTAATATGCAGAAAAAGAAACGTATCGGGTTGGTACCGTTCGCACCCACGTAAAGACAATGCCCAACGTTAACTAAATCGAATTTTAAATAAAGTTGTAAAGGAATAGCCCAAGACCATGTGGAGAATAACAATCGACAGATAGTGGGGTAGGAATAATAAAGTCATTGGAGGATCTAAACCGTGGAATTTATTGCCCTCCAAATGGTCAAGTCATGTTGTCGTATCGGACATCCAGTAAAGTACAGATTTTTTTTCGAGTGCCTCAAAAAGTTACTCTTTGGAGGCACACCCACGTCAAACGACATTTCACTGTGGGTCAATAAAATTGAATTGTTGAGCCGTTAAGTTGAGTTTTCAAAACAATTCAGGAAAAATTCATATTGACCTTTTGCTAGAAGATTGTTGATTATTAATTAAATTAATCTTGACTGTAATAAATTACGTTTGTCTGCAAGTCTAATGTCTTCATTTGCAATAAATTTAATATTGTGTGTAAATTCCATTCATCAAGGTATGAAACCGATAACCTTTTCAAACATTGTAAAAATACCGAGATTTGCAAATGACGGCTATTAAAAGACTGTATTTATTGCAGGCAACAATCTGTGAGGATATTTACGTACTTATATCTGCTTCAGTGGCAGTTTTAAATTAAAGCCTGAAATTTATTGCATTGTACGTTATAAAGTGCTGATATTAGAACACAAATGACGGTTGTGCAATTCTTACTGAACAAGTTTCGTAAAAAAATGCTAAACCTAAAATAGTGCCTTGTTAGCAGTGGCGGCTCGTGGTACAATAACACAGGTGTTCTGCAATTTGCTTCTCATATAACCAGGGTCGTGTTTTTATCAAAATTTTATCAAAATTTTATACAGTTTATAATTTTTGATAGAACGTAGGTATTTATTTTTTGTCACATTATCATTATCCTGCTGTATGTGTTTCCAATATGCCGAATTTAACTGAGATTGGATGTTGATTGTTCCTAATATTGATAACTCCATTGAATTGTGAAGATGATTTTTGGAGTTTTCATGCTTTTTTATTTTGTCACTCAAGTGTACTAAATTAGTCACTCCTACCTGTGTCCATGCTTTATCTCTACCAAAAAGCAAACATGGAAAGCAACAAAGAGCATATTTCCACAAATCCAGTTATTCCTTGCATAAATTTCTTTGTTGAACTGACGTTTATATGGTTTTCCACGACTAATACCGCTTGTTTAAATAATAATGTCCGGCAGCGGTCGACCTTTATTTTTCAAATCTATTTTTTCTTCGTAACTATACTTCACAAATCGCTTAAAGTTAATTAAATTGTCCACAACATCCATTGTTAAAAAAAACACTAATACAATACACGAACACGAAAGTATAAAATCAAAGTTTACAACAACAAAGCCACAAAGCGAAAAACCGCACGTAACATAACATCCGAAATCTGGAACAGAACTGCACAGATAATAAAACAAAATAATAACTGACGAAAATTAAAACCCACGCACTTGAAGATAAGTTTCTACGAACCTTGCAAATTTTCTGCCGAAGTTCGAAATATGGGAATTCTCGGTTGTTTTCGGGACCGTTGAAAACGCCATCATACAATTGTTGCTTACAATACATTTAATCAAGGACATTATATTTGAGTGACTAGGGTATGACAGAACTGCGTGAAATGCAGCACATAAAGAGCATTAAAGTAGGGAAAGAGTTTGGGTATGTGCAGGACGCGAGGGGGATAGTGAGGGTGTCTCAAGTAGTTCTGTGCACTGCCTCGAATTGCCCAATATAAAAACAATGGTCCGCTTCGCTGAAACCAGAACAAAATTTAACTGGTTTGTTGGAATGTTGGATCCTCGATTATATGGAGACTTGCGATTAAGAAAATAAAATTCTGCGACGAAATTTAATTTTTTCAATTTATAAATTAAATACAAACGAAATTAATTTTTTAGCGTTAATTTTTTGTCAGTTCTGCAGCTCTGCAGCACTTATGTACGATCCGCCACTGCTTGTTAGCATGATTTACAATTTATTACACAGTTTCTGAAAAATTCTTTTCAGCCCACAATTTTTTATTCTCTTGATAGGTAGTTTGCAATTTTATTAATTTATTTTTGAGATTCCTATCTTAATTACAATAAAAAACGCGATTTCGCTTTTTGTCCGCATCATAAATACAAGTAGTAAAGGTTTGTTTTGATCAAGTCGATACGATTGATTATCAGTTGTGCCAACGCATTCTCTATATGGAGCACTCTAAATATTTTATTACAAAAAATCTTAATTTTTTAATAATAAATTCAGATTAGCTCTCCGGGCTCTCTTTATGTCGACAATATTTCATAGTTGAGTCACAACACCGGATTCATCTCAATGCAAAATATTTTAAGTTAACGGTAACGATTCAAAATTGGATTCAGATTTGTGGCAAATAAAAAATTTAATTATGCGACCATAAATTTGATTGGGGCAATAACTACGGATAAGATATGGGTGAAATCTGTTTTTAACTTTTCTTCATTCAAACCATGTTCCTCTTAGTATTCATGCACTTACAAGGTGAACTATAAAGTTGCGATTTTATTAAGGTTGCTCGGCGAAGAAAAGTGCATCCTTCACCTATTAACCTTTTTTAATGATGGAATAATAAATCAGTTTGAAAATGAAATTATTTAATCAGAACAGGTCGTTGCAGATGTATGGGGACTATATTCTTAGATTACATTTATATAAAATTTACGTTTATATATATATTTTTTAACGTGTTTATTTAGAGTTTTACTTCAACTTTTTATAAATGTGTTCACAATTATATAAATATGCAACAATTGTGTCCATAAATAAATTTTTTAAATATGTATTCAAATTTTCCATATAAGTGCGCTTCCACTGAAAATATATTTATTTTGAAGCCACGCCTACAAGGACTACGAAGAAAACCGAATAAAAATTCTCCAAATAAAGGTACAATAACATATGGTGTATTAGTAACTTCGGACCTTTATAACTCTTCTATGAGTTAATCGTCTAATTTATCGCGTGTAACTTTTTGCTTGGTAAGCTTTCAGGTATTAGATTAAATATTGAACACAAACCTATAGTGATGGGAAAATATATGTCCTATATTATTCAGAGTTACATTACCTATATTAATATTAAAATTAAGACATTCTAAACAGCTCTAATATTTTAGCTGGTGAGGCATACCTGAATTATTGTTTAACTACCCAAAAAATTATTATAAGTTTATTGTTAGGTGACTAACTGATGGGAGAATTAGTTATTCCGGGGTATCATTATAAGGGTTCAATAAGTTCTCCATATAGGCAACGCATGATACAGTACAAATTTCCTAAGTGTTAACGTACCTTTATCTACTTGCTGAATTTTATTCGGGTTTCTTCGTAGTACCTGTTACTAAAAAATATTTGCAGTGGAAGCGCACTGATATGGAAAATTTGAATCCGTATCTAAAAATTGTATTTTCCGGTGATCGTTAATTTACGGGTCAATTTAATGAATAGGAAATCATTCATTAAAGACCCATTTTAATGAATGATTTCTTATAAATGCATGATTTCGGTATCTAGGTAACAAAATATACGATTAAATTGAACCGGCATTTTATTTAAATGTAAGATGACAAAATGAATGCAAAATATACCCATGAGAAATGCAAATTTAATTAATTACTTACGTTATGTTTATAGTAATACTATTTATATAGAAGTTAGCAACCGTACAGCCAGTAAAATTAATAAAAAGTGCAGATGGATTGTCAAACTTTTGACACTTTTTGTAAGTCATGGCACCGTTGGTTTGAATATCTATTGATTTAAAATGTTTGACATGCTTGATTCGAATATCTATTGGAATTTTTGTCACGAAAAGAAATTACATTTTCATCAATTTCGTAAGATTCGATCAACGGAAAAATATTGTAACCAACTTTTGCGTTAATCGGCGATTAATAATCTCCACAATATTAAACTGTCTCGATTATTAATCGCTCGCATTAACTCTTATGAAACCAATTGCTGCATATTTATATAATTTTGAACACATTTATAAAATTATACAGATGCATATTTTCGAGCTGTTGCAGGTATTTCACAAATGAAAACGATTCGCGTAGTGTAAATTGTTGGACGCATAGCGAAGAATAAACCACGCGAGCAATCTGAAGAACCTTGTGATCTTCACGAGCGTGGGGTGTTATTTGTGATTTAAAATACCGAGAACTTGCACCAATAAAAGTAACAAATCTAAACAGCTTGGAACTACTACATCGTGCAACTGAAATATCGATGTGTTGCTTCCCTATATTATCATCCTACTATTACGGCCTAATTTGGGTAATAGTCGATCACAACCTCCAAGACGTAACCACCGAAGTGTTAATGTAATTACCTGAAATAACGATCATGCAGACGGTCATTTTCATGGGGCGGTGTTAAGTCGAAGTTTACATTTTAGCGCAATTACTGGAATAAGCGTTTTTACGGCTTCGGCGTCGGTAAAGAACAAAAGAGAAGGTGTAGCACGTATGGGTTTTTTCTAACGTCTACCGAGTACCACGTAAGTGGTTTACCATGTACTACGGTGGCATTCACAGATATGTACAATGAATATTTGTTATTTTCTTATCCGAGTTCAAAGATTACATGTTAAATAATTGTGCTATATGGATACACACTTGCAGATAGGTAACATTTATTTACACGGTGCGTCGGAGTTCCAACCTACTACCGCAATTTCATCATTGTCGGCAACGCGATTTTTCAGCTTTCACCGCATCCACTGAATGCAAACGAGGCAAAAGGAATTAAAAACGCCAAGGTTTTCCTCGTTTATCTGCGTTACAAGAAAATTAAATTTAAATAATGATCATTATGATTTCTTTAATCTCTCACAATCCCCATTTCCTGTCTCGATTCGCTTTGTTTATCTGCCTACGTGCAAACAACACTAGTTTTTATAACGACTGAAACAGGCACCAGGTTTTGCATATTTAACTTGGTTAATCTCGTTTTTTTAAGGCGATTCTCGCAGAGAGAAATGAAGCATTAATTGAACGGTTCTTTGCTGAAAAATATGGTTTAAATAACAAATAAATTTTTCTAAAAAAAATATATTGTGATAAAACTAGTTTAGTTTGAGGGTAGGTGACATTCAGAATTTTCTGCACGCCCTTGGGTCTTTCTTAAAAAAATCAGAAAATCGCGAAATTATTTGCTCTACTTTATGACGCTATTCTGACTTTAATTTTTTTTATTTAAAGACAGAATTTCGAACGAACCTTTCTTCAACATGCCCATAATACGTTGTTAAAATTTGAAATTTTTTGGTTCCCTATAACTGCCATAATTTCTAGGCAAAACTTTCTTGTAACCGAAAAATGTGAGTAATATGTAACTCTATCCTTGTATACGTGATTCTGTCTTGCGAATCGACCGTGTTGATTATAGAGTACAGTCAAACCTGTATAAGACGGAATCGCTTGGGACCGAAAAAAAGTTCCGGCTTAGCCAGGTTTCCGGCTTATCCAGTAACCTGCCTAAGACGGAAAATGAAACTGTCTAAGCCGGAAAACGTATGTAATTAAAAAACACAAATTACAGGAATTCAAGATATATTTCCCCACAAACTCTGCAGCGTTTTTTGCTTTTTATTTGTACAAGTTGCTTTAACATTCCCTTCAAGTGCAGTGCGACATTCTAATAGTTTTTTTTTTCATTTCACCACAATTTATACGGTCTGAATAATGTTCCAATGCTGTCAGCTTTGTCAATGCTTCAACTTCCATAGCTGAAATAATGGAATATAACAACATTAAATAAATAAATGGTTGTAATATTTGTAAATATAAAATAATTATTATAATTTTGCGTCCAAACAATCCATACCTAAACCTGTTCCTTCAGTTTCATCTTCTCTCTGATCGTCCTGCACAGCTTCCATAAGATCTTCTAAACTCTGATATCCTCCTTCAGTTGTAACTTGCTCATCAATCTCTATGTAATCTTCTGGTCTGACTGAGTTTTCGCCGAGTTCTTCCATTAACTCTAGTATCCTTTCCATATCCTGTGCGCAGTTTTCATTCATTTCTTCCTCAATATCGCCCTTAAAATTAAATCCTGCATGCCTGAAGCATTTTATTACACAGTCCTTTTTAATAGATCTGGTACCAGCTGAAATCCAACGAATAGCATCCAAGACAGATATTTTTTTGGAAAGTTCGGTCACAGAAGTGCAGGCTGTCATGTTTGCACATAGCGATTGTAGTACAAATTTTCTGTAATGCATTTTCATATTCTGAATCACACTCTGATCCATGGGTTGGGTTAGGCTAGTCGTATTGGGTGGTAAAAAACATAACTTAATATTAGAAAATTGTAAATGAGGGTGGCAGGCTGCGTTATCTAAAAAAAGCAAAATGTTTCTTTTTTGTGCTTGCATTTTTTTATTTAAAGCTTGAAGCCATTCTTCCATTAAGGAACAAGTCATCCAGGCCTTTCGATTGGCCCGCCACGTAACTGGAAGTTCATGAACATTTAAATTTTTTAAACAACGCGGCTTTAAACTTTTGCCAATAACTAAAGGTTTTTCAACCTCTCCGTCCGCAAAGGCACATAAAAGTATAGTTAACCTTTCCTTAGCTTGCTTTCCACCTACACATTTATCATTCTTGAGAGCTAAAGTCTTACCGGGAATAGCTTTAAAGAATAAGCCTGTTTCGTCGCAATTTCCAATATTTTTCGGATCGTAGTCTTTAATAATTTCATTCAACTTTTGTTTCCAATTATTTACGGTGTCTAAATCTACATCTTTTGCTTCACCACAGATCTGTTTGAAAGAAATGTCGTGGCGAGATCTAAAGCTTTCAAGCCACCCGTTTGATGCTTTAAATTCATTTCGTCCTAGTCGTTGGGCAATAATTTTTGCTTGTTCTTGTAGGATAGGTCCGGATATAGGTAAATTACGCGTTCTGGCGTCCAAAAACCATTCATACAAAATTTTATTTATGGTTTCGTTCCCGGTCTTTTTAACTTTTCTTTTGGTTTCTCCGGGAAGATTTCCACTTAACCACTCTAATTTTATTTTCTGTTTGTTCCTTAAAATCTCGTACACTTGTGTCTTCCCGCACTTATATTTTGCCACAAGCTCCTTGACACTCGCATTTTGCTCTTCATATCACTGTAATAACTATTTTTTTTGTAAACTTAAAGTGTTCAGCTTTCTATGACATTTTGATCACACTTCAATACGATCACAACGTTCACAGAGGCGACCGTAATCAACTGAATTCAGCTGATCAGCAAATCACTATCGCAGACGGTTAAACTAATACTATACATTTTATTGTTTTGTCTCGCAACAGCAAAACATTTAAGTTTTACTTTGACATCGTTTCCGGCTTAGCCAGTGCAGTACCGTGCAGGGGACTTAAAAACACTTTCCGTTTCCGCGTTGGCCAGTTTCCGGCTTAAGCAGGTAGCTTTACGTGGACTTTACATATACGTAATTCGGGACTGAAAAAAAATTCCGTCATAAACAGGATTCCGGCTTATCCAGTTTCCGGCTTATCCAGGTTTGACTGTATTTATTTTTTCCTTATCGCTTTCAGAAAATTTGAATGTTTAGCAAAAGTCTTACGCTGGTCCAAATTTGTGCATCGTTTTAATCTTTTGCAGTCAGTCGTAATAAAAAGAGTCTGCTTTTAATGTTAAAGTTTCACATTTTTAAGACCAATAAATTTGTTTTGAAGTTGTACAAACCAAAAATATTTATTTAAGACGGGGTTGTGTTTTACGTTTATTTATTAGTACATATTAGTATTTATTGACCTACGACCCAACGGGGTTGGGGAACATAACTGTTCATATCGTTCAAAGTGAAAGTCCTGAGGCTGACTGAATTGTAGTGATTTACTTATTGTGCATTGACTGTTAGAAAAATGGGAAATAAACGAAAATTGAGTTTATCTGATCATAGGAAAAGTAAGAGATTATTGGCGAAGAGGAGGTAAGACACAATAAAAGCATGTTAAACAACAAATATTTGAAAATTCCTCTGTACTTGAACATACCTAATATGTACAACTGCGTTTTATAGTAGTAAAATTACAGATTTTGTAAAATTACAGATTTTTGAAACAAAAAGCGCAGAATAATACTTCAATTTTCATTAAAAGCAGCGACCCTGAAAATGAGTTAGCGATTACATCCGATTCAGAGATCTTGCAGCCTCTTCCTTTAACTTCCAAAAATTTGACGTCTAGGTACTTTGCAGGATATCATGTCATAAACGGGATTTTTTATTCCATTTGACTTCGTTCGCACTGTATATTTGTTATTTTATGAATGAACTGTTATTTTAATTTTTCAAAATATCTTATTAAACAAAATTACGTTAAATAAATGACTGAATTATGCACATTTTAAGTTGTTTTCGATTTACACGGTTTTGCCTATAAAAATCTAAAATTCCGTTTTACACGGTTTTCTGAGGAACCAATCTTCCGTGTAAATCGGGGGATTGCTGTATTGTTTTTTTTTTTTTTTTGAAATGGCAACTTTTATTTTTTTGCCATGATTTTGAAAGGTTAGGTCAAAAGTGAGACTATAAAAATTGTAATCCCTTGTAATAATTATGCTGATAATCATTTTCTCTTAATATTATTCGCCACAGTATTTTACATATTTATTTATTTTACCTTTGATCCCCGCAACAAGATTGTTAATTATTTCTAATCTTTTGATGGAAAAATAGACAATTTGTAGAAATTAAGAATTGTCGAAATAATTGTTTTTATTAAAATATTTTATGAAGGAATTAATATGTTTTGATTAAGTAAATAAATTATTGTATCGACTCTGTGTTCGTTTATATTATTGCAGTTGCTAATCAGTAAACATAAACCATAAAAACTCAACCTTAGATAGTTATAGTTAGCCACTACAAATGTAGTACCCCTCGTAGCTAAATCAATATGAGTTACAAATCGGTTACCTATTCAACATTATTTCGCATAAAAATTACCATACGCGGAGTAAAATATAGACAAATTAAAACTAAAATTAAAAATCGGGCCAGCTCCAAAATGTAAGAATCCCCTTAAATTCAGAATTATTGAGGCGACTGGTGTTCTTCTGAGAATGTAACGTTTTATGTGTCGCTAGCTCCTTTCGAAAAAAATCGGCGTATGAAACCCATAAAGGACTCGAATCCGTGTATAAATTTTTAACAAGTTCACAAACGCCGTATTAAATGTTTTCATTTCCGCCATATTAGTTTCGTATCCCACATAAGTTTTAGCAGCAAGGTGTAGTTAGAAATCTAATGGTGCGTTTATACCTTATAGAGTATTAAGTAATACAAGCAAAGCAGAAAACCGTCTTGCTGTTGGTTTTGCAGTCCTTTTGTTAACTTGTACCGCCTGTATGTCTATCATGCTCTGTCAGATCACTCACTTAGATACGATACGGTCGGTATTTATGAATTTGTGGATTTTCTCTCATATTTCATATAAAATACCTCGTACAATAGCCGGCATTATTTCCTGCATTGATAACGCCGAGGTAAAATATTTCCAGTCCGCCTTAAAAATCGATTTAATTGCGCTCAACATAACATATCTGCAACGCACAGCAAATCGACATTCCATTTCCATTTTGCAGGAACCCATAATTCTAATTAAATCTGATAATGTTAAATAAGATTGGCGTTCGGATCAATACCACTTTACTTTCTGTCCTTTTGGATTAATTCAATCCTTTCTATTTAGATGTCACTCTGTGAACAAGAAATACGAGCTTTGCATAAGGTTATCAGCGATCCCAGAACAAACTGAACTCCCAACATTGAATCAAGTTCAATGTAATTAAAAACCGTCGGGAGATTTTTGTTCCATAACATCCACACTTTCCTGCCCAATTAACTAATGTTTGAATTATTAATTAATAGTTTGTTTTGTTTTGTTTTCTCGATTTCCTTAAGTGGCACTTAAACATTCGACGGCAATTAAAGATCATTTGGGTCAAAATGAACGTGTCAACAGAAATTTAGTTTTTATGTTCCTATAAAAAGCAGAAAATTTTAGTTGATTAACATAAATTAGCGGCAGTAAAAACTTTACCTGCAGTTATCGATATTGGTGAGTTAACTGTTTACGGAATATTTATGATTGCTGATAACTTATCATAATTTGCATCGTTAAAAATCTACTTATCTATCAACAAAAGAATACACACCTCACCTCACGAGGAAGAGAACTGTCTATAGCAAGAATGATGAAAATCTGTAATTCTGGCGAACATTTTGCAAGTAATGTGGTGTTTTATGACGAGGCAACTTTTTGTTTAAAAGGAATAGTTAACCGCCATAATTCAAGGTATTGTCAAATGACAATCCTTACTGGATTCATGAAGCTCATACTTAACACCCACAAAAGGTGAATGTTTCGATGGGAATTGTAAAAAACAGGCTTATAGGTCTATTTTTTATAGATGGACCCCTGAACGGGATAAAACATTTGGATCTATTAAATAACCAACTTATTCCTGCACTTCAATACAATGGACAGTTAGCTCAAACAGGATGGAGCACCTCTCCACTATGATAGACGAGTTAGGATTTTTTGGATATATAATATAAGAAGGCTTCTCAAATATACGTATACCATATTAGGTCATTTAGATCTACAGGGTGATGAAATAAAGGCGCCCGTGAGTAGCTACATGTTATAGACGATTTCTAACGAAACACGAATTTGAAAGACAAAATAAAATTTGTTGTCTCTTCACCAAGATATAAGCTTTCTTATTCAGATAATAAAAATCTATACGATTAACAATTTTGTAATAATTTCATTGTTAGGGTCTAAATTTGATGCAGTTGATGGTGCTTTTTATTACCGATGTCAAAAGTACGGTTTCTTGGCTCCGAGGAAAATTTATCAATGTCGCAACATCGCAAATCTCCTAGGAAACGTTGGCAACAATAATTCACTTTTCAATGTCAGTTCTCTTGTCAAATTTGAACGGTACAAGTCAAATGTCCTAAAAAGTCTTAAAATGGAATACAATTTCAGTGAATATCTAGACATGTTGCTACGCTTGGGTGAGACAGATAATAACGCATCGGAAGCTGCTAGAGAATGTGCTAGAGTGTATCCACATCGACGTCATCCAGATGTTAACGTAATTAGAAAAGTGGATCAAGAATTAAGAGCAAATGGCTAAATAGTGCCGATTTCTGTAAACGGTAGACGACCTTGTGAAGTTCGTACACCACCGTTGGGGGAAGCAGTTGTGGAAGCGATTGAAACTGGATCAGGACGAAGCATATAAGGATTAGCACGACAGTCACTCTAAGTCACTTTTTCCTATTCTGAGATATTTGAGATTTTATGTTTCAATTTGATCTGGAAATTATATTATTTCATTTTTGGCTGATCTGTTTTTACTAAGTAACATGGTTAGGGACCTTTTAAACGCGAATCAGTAAGTGCGACCGAAAGTTCATCCATTCTTATCAGAAATAGCGCAAATAGTAGAAAATTTCTACGTCACTTAGGGACTTTTTGCATACAGCCCTTCAATTACCTGTTTGTTGTGTATTCTTGTTTAATTACATTAAATTCTTTTGAAATAAAAAAGGTTATGTCAACGTGGCAGTTGGTCTTACGCAAGTGAAAAGTGAAAAGAAATATGTGCAGTATTGCCACGTTGTGCTCTTAGACAAACTGTTTTAATTTTGAACAGAATCTATTTGGACCACTTTTGTTGCGATTTCCACAATGCTTCAACAGAAAGCATTGTCCCAATATCAATCATGGGCACCTTTTTCATCACCCTGTATAATATAAGAAGACTTCTCAAATATATGTATATGACTGTATTAGGTGATTTAGGTCTATTATCCTTGTAATTCGTCTCCATTTTCTCCTGTCCTTAGCCACTATCTTCCAATTATCCATCTGGTTTTCTACTGCTTCTCTCCAAGTTCTGGGTCTGCCTTTTTTCCTTTTACCTTCCGTTTTTTTTCACGCTATATTTTTGACATCTCTAACTTCTTCCATTCTCATCATGTGATCCAACCATTGTAAGCTCCCGGTATCGTATGAAATCACTTATTTTACTTTCCTTGTACATTTCATATATTTCTTTGTTTGTTCTTCTCTCCCACCCCCACTGGGTTTGTTTGCCACCAAAAATTCTTCGTAAGATCTTCATTTTTCAAGCATCCACTTTTAACTTATTTGGCCTTAAAATTGTCCTGTATATTCTGATTTTTGCACTATATGCTATTTCTTGGGATTCCAGGACTTTTCTTAGTCCTCCCGCGCATCTGTTGCCTTTGGCTATTCTTAGCTCTATTTCCTTATTTTCTACACACGTATTGTTTTGGATACTTTTCCAAATGGTTCGATTGGACGTAGAGTAGTTATCGAGACCTTAGTCTCTTAGATTTTTTCCTTTGGGATTACCTCAAGTCACGTGTTTACGTTAGACGACCAACTAATTTGCAGGAGATGAGACAAAGAATTGTCGATGAATGAGAATTAATCCGTAGGGAAATCTTGGAAAACGCGACTCGGGGATTTCTTGTCAGGAGGTAAGTTTGATAGTTTCTAATTTTGTCTTTAATTTCCAATTATTAAAACTAATGATTCAGTTAATGTGAAGTGCTAAACCCTGTACAGACGAATTCAGAAAAACAAGGTCTATTATAAATATACAAGGTATTTTATTTAAATAAAAAAAGTTGATGTTAAACCAGAAATACAGTGACAACCAGTAACTTGCAAAGCTACCGAAAAAATATTTCACACAATCTTTGCACAAAAGATTTATGTTCGAGTTAACTATTAGGCGAAATTTAAATAACGATTAACAAATTCCGGCAACATTTTTGGCTAGATTGTAGGTTTGAATGAGTGATTTTCGCAGCTTTCCTTTATACGCATCGTAAATCATTCGGCGAACACTTGTCACGTCCCAACACCCAACTAGCCTACATCCAAATAAAATTTCGCGATGGCTAAACCCATAATTCTCACGGTTCTCACATTTTATATTTATACCTTAAACCTTTCCCCGTTCTCGAAAACGTTTTCCTAATGTTATGTTAATTCAGGCACGCACGAACTTTTTGCACAATCAATTTCGGTACCATCGAGTGAGTCGCCTCGATGCGCATTCAGTCACGTGCCTATCACTGACACGTCCTGATCGATATCAGCAACTTATCAGTGGGTTATCTTATGAAAGAGAGGTCAAGGTGTTGCCCAACCTAAGATCGTTTCTTGCTCGAGAGAAAAGTACGCGTAACCTGCTGCGAGCTTTACCGCACCGCAAGACACTTCAGCAGGAGCATGAACCCGCGAGAAGATGGATTAAAGCCGCTGAAAGGTGCGGTTATTGTAGGCACAACTTGGCGCCTCGACTCTGACCTTTGCACTTCTTAGCGAAAACACGAATTTAAAAATTGCGCCGATAATATTATGTATTAGCGCTTAAGGGTGGTCCTTTTAACGTCCTTTTTTTCGCTCGGAAATGATTTATTGCCGCGCTGTAAAAATCAATTTTCAGACTTGGCCATTGTTTTTGCCAAGTGTTGTAATTGCCGGCTGTAAATCATTAAAATAATAAAACTTTTCAATTAGGCTCAATAATAAATTTCAGGAATGATTGATTTGTCACTAATATTTTTGCTGTTAAAAACGTCACTGAAATCACTGAAAATTGAATGCATTACTTGTAATTGCGTCTATTTTTTGAGACATTAGTAGTCGCTGCGGAGTGTGACTCCGCAAAAGAAAATTCTATATTTTTTTGAAATTTTAAGTTAAAATTGGTAATAAATTAGTGTATCATTAAGTTGTTATGCCAGAAACATTAAAAAACAAAGTTTTGAGCAGAAAAATTTTCAAAAAACTTTAATGATTACTACCAACAACACAAAATTTTAATAATTTTACTAGATATTGTACAAAATAAATACTGAAAACTTTTTATTTTACTGGTTCTCTTGTGGGCCATTGAACAAGCTAATTTTAACTTAAATTTTAACTTAAACTTTGATGTGCATGTCGCAGCCAAATTGTAGAATCCGCCACAATATGAAGCGGCTAGCCACTTTACAAAGCAGCTCTGTTTTGTAAAACGCCTGATTAACGTTTAGGCAGATTGTTTAGCTGAAATGTTGACTATGTGTAATGTAGGGCGACAATCAGCCGTATTGTAGATGTCGGTGGCGAATTGTAAATTCAGTCGTTTTCTAAATGATTGGGGAGATTGTAAAATATAAAATAAACAAAGAATTTTTACAATTTGACTGAAAATTTTAGGTGTTTTATGAATCGCTGAATAACTCAGTCCGTTTGATAATTTTTAGACATTTTATTAAAAAAACTTTTTATATTGGGTTAAACTTTTTTCTTATAGTTATGACTTCACATTTGTCATAGCTACAAGGAACGATTTTCTCTATATAAAATCCCTTTTCGCCGTTTTATAAAACGGCGACCCGTCATTTTGTTGCATTGGAGAACGCGAAACGTCGTTACAGTAAGGCTAACCAATGTTTAGCCGTATTACAACCCGCCTAAACGTTAACCAGCCGATTTACAAAACCGAGCCGTTTTATAATGCGGCGAGCCGGTTTGTATTGTAGCGGATTCTACAATCCGTCTGCGACATCTATAACCAAATATCCCCAAAAAGTGGATATTGAACAAACCAATATTAACTTGACGATTTGTCAAACAACTTCAAAATTTACAATAACTTAATGTATTTTTTAATATGAAAAAACGTACGCTGTCATTTTGTGCAGCTTTTCCATCACACACCTTGACTTCGTGCTTGAAACAAGCAACTTTGAAAATTATTGGACAGTGCACTTGTATCGAAAATTATTATTACAAATTTACCTTGGACTGTTGTAAACCTAAAATACCAAAATGTATACAAAGATTTGCCTAAGAGGTCAATAGTCGCTGCGGAGTCTCACTCCGCAATATACAAAAAAAGCAAAAATAATGTATCTGCAGCTCCACTAACATTTAGACAATAAATTAGAAAGGTACTGAAAACGGCCGTTCGAGAGAATGGGAAATTGGTTGGAAAATCAAAAAAATATAGCCGTGCGGAGCGAGACTCCGCATGCGACTACTGGAAGGTTAATAAGGCTCCCAATAATTCAAGAAAAAGGTAAAATGATCGCGTGGAGCAACGTAAATGCCAGGCGCTCAAAGGACGACCAGGATTATTAAATTCAAATTTAACGATTGTTGATTACAGGTAGTAATTTGAGTTATCTGGCCTCGCTACATCATTCTTGTGAATTTCGTGTGTACACGTTTTCTTGGCAAATTTGAATCGGATGATTTGCATAGGGCAATTTGGTCACCCTGTTTAAAATAACTCGATGGCATTACCATTTATAATAAATGAAAGTTGTTTGTGCAGAAGACATAATGAAGTGTTCATACAAAAGTGCAAATAAATTTTCTGTTCGAGTATTAAATTAAAACATAATACTATGCAATGCGATAGTTGTTGCATGTAGTGGTATTTCATGAAAAAATGTTTATCGGCGATCTCAAAACATAAGTAGCATGTTAAGTAGCCATATTTAAGAGATAATTAATTCGAAAGACATGGTTATGTCCGTGATCATGTAACGATTTGTGTTTAATGGCATTTGTTGAAATTCGCACCACACCGATCAATTGGTTCCAGAAATTATTGCACCTTTTAAGACAATTTATTTAACAATTCTTTCTGTTCTTTTTCTTCTGCTTCAGGTGTTTGGCTATTATGCTAATTTTTATCTTTGATGCTGCAGCTCTGAACAACTCAACAGAACTGCTTTTGCTCCATTACCTCAAGAAGTAATGAGAAGAATGAAAAAGGGAAAAGCAGTACTTCAAACAATCACAATAAGAACACTACAATATCTGGGCCATTTGATGAGAAGAAATAGGTACGAATTGCTACAAACCATTGTAGGGGAAAACCATGTAATTAGAGACAGTGCTAATAAAAGACGACGCTTACAGTAGAAAAACAAGTATACATCTTGAGGTTATTTGTGAATGAATCAAAATTCATTCTGGTTAGATTAAATTACAGCACATATTTTAAAATTGCTTGGTAATAAGAGACGAGGTTGATGATAATAACAGATTTGGCAAAAACTTTACATTTCAGTAGAAAAATGCCTGCAAAAATGAAATCAAACCAAAAGCGATAATTTTTATGCTGTTTACTATGATAAATGATTGGTATATCAGGCAGGTAACACAACTTCGAGAACGAGATAAAACTGAACTTAATTTTCTACAGTTCAATAAAACGTACAAATTTATGTGGCCCAAAAAGATTGCCAAATCTACAGTTGAAAAGTATTTCATATTTATCCACTTGTTATCAATTTGTTGTCAAAAGGCACAATTTATCTGTCATATGAATAAATTATTTAAACAATTTTAAATAAAAATTAACGACTATTTTGAAATATGTTCAGTTTATTTACAAATCCTTTGTTTGATTTTTTAGGTTGCTTTTTTCCATCCCAACTTTGGAGCGATATAAAAATGATAGCTAATATATAACTTTATAAACTGTATTTTTTATGTTATGTTATAAGAAATATAAACGAGATAAATTAAAAAATAAATTCTACAACAATCTTTTGGTATATATTCCATGTCCCTTTTTATAAAGAGGGAGTTTTGAAATTTTAAAAGCATTTTTGTCCCACACCTAAAAGAACTTTCTTGTAGTATTACTATTTTTGTTAACTCATTACATTTACTAATGAAAATAAATGAATTCATGTATTCTTTAGGAAATAAGGGAAATATATTAATTTACAATTTACAAATAAAATGGACATAGAATAGTTTGGTTCTTAGACGACGATATAATACATACTGTCTAAATATAAAGTGTCTACCTGTTTCCAGTTTCACCAAATTACATAGTCACGTCTCTTATTACCTCGACCGTCTCTTATTACATGGTTCTCCCCTACAGGGAAAAAAGCGCAGAGGAAAAAGATGAATTTCCCAGTTAAACAATTTGAGTAAATGATTGTTTAGGGTTGCAGCATTAAAGATAAGAAGTGGCCTGATGATAACCTTCTTAAACAAGAAATATTTTAGTTTGTATTAAAATTTTTTAATTCCTGTTCAAGAATAATTTTTCACCAATTTTCAAACGTTCTAACCGAGTTATTAATGCCATTAAGCATTCTAAACCGACCGAATGTACAGGCAAAATATAATCACGCACGCCGAGAAGATACAGACACGTCCACACATTACGAAACCAAAAAAAAAAAAAAAAAAATCGAGAAACATAGCGCTATAGGTACACAAGATTAATAAGTTCTCTTATGGTGGTGAGACCTGTGATAAAAAATGCCGCTGCATGCAATAAATAAGACCGCAAACCACAAGCTTTTTTCTCGTCCGCTTAAGGCAAAATCCGAACCCGGACGTTAACAAGATCTCGTCAAAACAAAACAGGCCGATTATGCGTCCGCAATCAGGAATAATTGCATTAACACCTAGGAGGTTACGCGCAGGTTACGTTCGGCGATCATTACGGGTAATGACATCGAAAAATATAGAGAAGACCGAGATGATGGTCACGTGTTGTGAAATTCGATACGAAACCATTACACACAAAGCGTTGTTTATTTTACCTGGCGGGTAATTACGTGCGTCTTCACAGGTAGTCGTTAAGTTTTAACTAGTTTCGGTTATTTTATAACTTTTTCTCGAATTTATATCAATCATAAAAAATTGGAACAAGTCCCATGGATGATTTACGGCGGGCGTCACTGGACATCGATAAATTACACGTAGGCGCGTGAAATTTATGTGATATTCAAATAAGAAGCCGAATTGGCATGTTTGTAAATATTCGTTTATTTTTTGTGGCGGTTTTTATAATCTGATCGAAACTCCCGGTATAATCGAGATTTTAACTACAGAGTACGGAAGCCGCCTGCTAATAATAGCTTGTTATAACCGTTATTTGTTAAAGATTGGACAGACGCAAGATAAAACAGTAGTTCTCTAGAAAAAATGAAGTGTAATTTAAAAAAGCCGACCGAATTTTTTAGTGGTAATAAAATCGATTAATTGACTAGCGCATAAAAAACCGAGAACGAAATTAGACCGTAATGTAACCAACACACTTGCGCGTGGTTTGGTTCAATTTAGTTATTATTCGAACGAAAAAGTTTTATTAGCTGCTATTATCGATTTTATAAGGAAATGAAGGCAAAAAATTTATTGCTTTAACCCACAAGCTCAATCTTGTCATTGGTAATTTTCCTTTAAACATATTTTTATTAATTTTTATTGCGTTTGAGAATCAAAAATAGAGCAAAACTAATCATTCAATTGAAATACCTGTCTTATCTAATACTAAATAATGTTTTAACATAATATTCAACCCTAATACACTAACATAATGTACTAATATAATATTCTGAGATAATGTACAAACAGAAGACACTAACGTAATTTACTAAATGTTTTAACATAATATACAAAACCTAATACACTAACATAATGCACTAATATAATATTCTAAGATAATATACAAACAGAAAACACTAACATAACGTACTAAATAATATTTTTACAATATGCAAACCTAATACACCAACATAATGCACTAATATAATATTCTGAGATAATATACAAACAGAAGACATTAACATGACTTACTAAATATTTTAACATAATATGCAAACCTAATACACTAACATAATGCACTAATATAATATTCTAAGATAATATGCAAACAGAAAACACTAACATAACGTACTAAATAATATTTTAACAGTATACAAACCTAATACACCAACATAATGCACTAATATAATATTCTGAGATAATATACAAACAGAAAACACTAACATAATGTACTAATCTAATATTTTAATATAATATATAAAAACAATACACTAACATAACTTACTATTATAATGTTCCAACGTAATATACAAACCGAATACCTCATAACTTTGTTTCTAATTTGTTTTGCATCAACTCCTTTATTTGGTCTCAAACCAAATTGGGTACCCTTCAAGGTATACTGATATTCTAACACAATATACACACATAATACATTAATGCACTAATATAATGCATTAATATTATTAGAGTTTTATCGAATTTCTCGAAAAACAATAAGGGAGACAAATCCAAAAAAAAGGTGTGGCACACAATAGTCACTAATTTCACACTTTACAACACTAAATTTATTAATTAAATAATTCAACTTCACAGAAAAATAAAATTACCTTAATTCAACAATAACCATGTTTCTTTTTAGAACTGATTGATCAAAACTCAAAAACAATAAAAAAGAAGCTCCACAAAGCGGGTGGTTTTCCAGGTCGTCTATAGTGAAGTCCGGGTTACACTTTCGCTTCCATAGTCGAACAGGAACCGCCTTGCGCAGGTCACTTAAGGGCGACGCTACTTAAGGACAAACACACAAACACACAACACAAACAGAAAACATTAATAATATAATTTGTAGTACTTACGGTTTCATTTTTCTTTTTTCTCACTAATGTTGTAATTTTTTAAAAATAATTTTTAATACACAAGACAGTGTTTTGGTACTAATATAATGTTCTAACATAATATACAAACCTATTACCTTATTGCTTTTTCTCCAACTTGACTTAAGGTCCGGGAACTGGTAAGTAATGCACAATTCTTCCGCTCAGGGCGCACCAATTTTGCCCCTTAAAATAAAAAATGTTTAGGCAACCAAAGAGGTATCCTAACTAATAAGGTTTGAAACTTAAGTATTGAACAGAGAAAGAACAAAAAAAAGAGTTGCGCGTTTTTCAAACGCTCGTAACTTGATAAATATTATTTATATTATGGTCTGCGGCGATAACGACGGTAAACTCAGTCGGAAATAAATTAGTCTATAATTTTTTGCTAATTCTTTGCCAATTTTGTGTTTTCATTAATCCCGTAACAGGCTGCAAACACATTTTCAATTATGCAAAGAGTAATCTTTATCCCCATTTTTATAGGCTCATAATTTGATAAATATTATTTATATTATTGTCTGCTGCGATAACGGCGGTAAAATCAGTCAATGCGATTGCTGCATTATTCACTGTTATTTTTTTTTGTAATTTGTTGTGAATAGATGCTTCAAACAATTTTTCCTACGAAGCTATTCGAAACTAATATATATTGTACAATTTAGTAGGCTCGAAAATGTTTCATATCCTTACGCGTGTGAACATGGATATTTTGCATTATCAAGTGTGTATTTTTATAAATTTTTAGAGTTTTATATCCTTACGTGTGCGAATATGGTAATATCCTAACAATTTGCACTATATCAAGTGTGCATTTTAATACAAATTATTCTATCCATGCCGTCAATCAAAAAAGTACAGATTTGACAGGACATCTGTGAGTAAAAGGACGAACTATTTGACTAAAATCTTATGGGAAAACAACTTTTCCCCGAAAATGTAAAATTTAGACATTTATCCAATTTGGTTTACGGAAACTATTTCTTAGGTGCTAAAGGAACATTTTTATGTAATTTGGTGACGATGTTGTGTTCGGAAAGCAATAAAAAACGCGATCAAATAATACTGTATTTTGTACCACAACTTTTAGATTTTTTTTCAAAGATATTCACCATGTTATCATAAAAAAAGCATGTGATATTAAACTACTATATATTTAGTATAAGTACCCCGAAGGAATTTCTACAATATAACTTACTTCTTGAGCTGAACTGAGTTTACTGGCACACTAAATTTTCAAAAAAATATTGTTGCCAATTTTTTTCTTCTTAAGTTATCAACTTTCTCGCAATAAAAAAATATTTTCTTACAAGGCAATATATTCTCTATAAGTGCTGTAAAATGCATTGCAAAATATTTCGTAACTCTAAAGATTTCAGTAAATTTTTTTGCGAGAATTGCACTTTCGGAGATTAATTTTTGAAAATTAGTCACTTCTTCGCCAAAGCAAATATATCATTAGATGCGGTAACATTATGTTTACAACTGTTGCTTCGCAAATTATATATTGATAAGTACTTTCTAAGCGATACTGAGTTTCTTAAAACTCTGCATTTTTTGAGGTTGGGTTCCCCAGCCTTAATATGTAGATGTAGATTTTCTGAAAATAATAATTCAAAGTGGAATTTAATACGAAGCTGTTTGTGTTCAATAAAAATAGTAAGGCTGCAACAATATTTCAGTGGTGAAGGGTTAAATGTCCGGCATTTAACCACAATTATCCGATGCATTAGTTAGTGTAACCGCAAGTCACGCTTCGCATTCACATCGCAACGCTTCAGCTAACGACACTCGCAGAAATATGTAAAATAATTGCAAGGTACTGTTTATAAGGGTCAAATGACAGACAAGCCGCAGGTAATGTTTCCCACGCGGTTATACCACCCGGCTCTTAATCACCCGATGATATGTGACGGCTCAAATTTATATGATTCTTCCCAATTCACACCCCAGCGAAGCAATTAATAAATGAACGCAGTCTTTTGATTTGTGTGCAGTTAATTCGACAATTTTTGTGCATAAATAAACATCACAATTTTTGAATTTATCGCTTGCGCTTGAAGAATTCAATTCATCTCAATTTTAATTACCAAAAGTTTTGGCCCCGGGCCAAATAAGCTCGTGCTCGGTGAGTTATGTGATTATTGTTTCCCATGAGCGTTTCTATTTGGTTATTTATTAGTTTCAACGCTTAATTTTCTGAATATGTTTAAATCGCCTATTAACGGAGAAGATTATCAATATCCTATCGTCGATAACCCGTTTGGAAAGTTGGTATGCGTCCATCATCAAAAGTTTAGAATCGAAATTTATTAAGTGTAGAGAGGATTTTAAAATTGATAAGCAATCAATCATTGGGATAAGTTCGGAATTCCTAATTTAATTGGATAAATTAGCAATGTAAACTAATTTTAGACGGCGGAAAAAAATTACATTAACATTTTTTTGCCAAAGTTGCCTTTAACGGAACGCGACGTTAAAAGCTAAAAAAAATAATTAAAAACTCATGTGTTAAAATATTACTCCTACGTGGCTCTTGCGTTATTGTGGGTAATCCTCGACTCGCTTACTGATCTTTTTAATTGGCCTAATTTGTGAACGTTCAGATTTAAGAAAAGTTTCAACGAATAAAATAAAAAATTAAATTGGCAATATTTCAGATTGTCGACATTGCCAACACAATCATATTCGGAAACTTAAACGGCATGTGAAAAACAGGACCTTAAATATAAAAAATGTGTTTTTTTTTAACTTATGAAAGTATCCACATTTTCCTAAAGTGTGCTCAGGTAAAAATTTCTGTTTTCAAATGATTATAACAAGGGTTGAATCTTAAGAATCGGTTTTCCTAGGTAAAACCATGCAAATTGCAGTGCACATATTCATAAAGTGTGCTCAGGTCAATTTTTTTTCTTTTCTTTCTTCGACTTATGTAAGAATCCACATTTTCATAAAATGTGCTCAGGTAAAATTTTTGTTTTTAAATGATTACATCAAGGGTTGAATCTTAAGAGTCGGTTTTCCTAGGTAAAACCATGCAAATTGCAGTGCATATATTCATAAAGTGCGCTCAAGTCAAATGATTTTTTCTTTTTCTTCGTTTCTTTTCTTTTTCTTTTTTTTGATTTATGTTAGAATCCACATTTTCAAGTGTGCTCAGCTAAAAAATTTTGTTTTCAAATGATTACAACTAGAGTTGAATCTTAATCTGCTTGAATCTGCTTATTCTGACTTAGAATGTGACTTTTCTAACCCAGAATTGTCTCAGACACTGCTTTTTCTGAGTCAGAATGTGATTTTTCTGGCCGAGAATCGATTTTTCTGTTTCAGAATCTGCTTTTCTGAGTGAGAATGTGATTTGTCTGGTCGAGAATCGACTTTTCTGTCTCAGAATTTGCTTTTTCTGAATTGGAATGTGACTTTTCTGACCCAGAATCGATTTTTCTGTTTCAGAATCTGCCTTTTCCGAGTGACAATGTGATTTGTCTGCCCGAGAATCGATTTTTCTGTCTCAGAATCTGTGCTTTCTTACTTAGGAAGTGACTTTTCTGGCCGAGAATCAATTTTTCTGCCTCAGAATTTAATTTTTCTGACTCAGAATGTGATTTTTCTGGCCGAGAATCGATTTTTCTGTTTCAGAATCTGCTTTTCTGAGTGAGAATGTGATTTGTCTGGTCGAGAATCGACTTTTCTGACTCATAATCTGCCTTTTCTGAGTCAGAATGTGATTTGTCTGGCCGAGAATCGATTTTTCTGTCTCAGAATTTGCTTTCTTTTCTTTTTCTTTTTTTTGATTTATGTTAGAATCCACATTTTCAAGTGTGCTCAGCTAAAAAATTTTGTTTTCAAATGATTACAACTAGAGTTGAATCTTAATCTGCTTGAATCTGCTTATTCTGACTTAGAATGTGACTTTTCTAACCCAGAATTGTCTCAGACACTGCTTTTTCTGAGTCAGAATGTGATTTTTCTGGCCGAGAATCGATTTTTCTGTTTCAGAATCTGCTTTTCTGAGTGAGAATGTGATTTGTCTGGTCGAGAATCGATTTTTCTGTCTCAGAATTTGCTTTTTCTGAATTGGAATGTGACTTTTCTGACCCAGAATCGATTTTTCTGTTTCAGAATCTGCCTTTTCCGAGTGACAATGTGATTTGTCTGCCCGAGAATCGATTTTTCTGTCTCAGAATCTGTGCTTTCTTACTTAGGAAGTGACTTTTCTGGCCGAGAATCAATTTTTCTGCCTCAGAATTTAATTTTTCTGACTCAGAATGTGATTTTTCTGGCCGAGAATCGATTTTTCTGTTTCAGAATCTGCTTTTCTGAGTGAGAATGTGATTTGTCTGGTCGAGAATCGACTTTTCTGACTCATAATCTGCCTTTTCTGAGTCAGAATGTGATTTGTCTGGCCGAGAATCGATTTTTCTGTCTCAGAATTTGCTTTCTTTTCTTTTTCTTTTTTTTGATTTATGTTAGAATCCACATTTTCAAGTGTGCTCAGCTAAAAAATTTTGTTTTCAAATGATTACAACTAGGGTTGAATCTTAATCTGCTTGAATCTGCTTATTCTGACTTAGAATGTGACTTTTCTAACCCAGAATTGTCTCAGACACTGCTTTTTCTGAGTCAGAATGTGATTGTTCTGCCCGAGAATCGATTTTTCTGTTTCAGAATCTGCTTTTTCTGAGTCAGAATGTGATTTGTCTGGCCGAGAATCGATTTTTCTGTCTCAGAATTTGCTTTTTCTGAATTGCAATGTGACTTTTCTGACCCAGAATCGATTTTTCTGTTTCAGAATCTGCTTTTTCTGAGTGACAATGTGATTTGTCTGTCCGAGAATCGATTTTTCTGTCTCAGAATCTGTGTTTTCTTACTTAGGAAGTGACTTTTCTGGCCGAGAATCGATTTTTCTGCCTCAGAATTTAATTTTTCTGACTCAGAATGTGATTTTTCTGGCCGAGAATCGATTTTTCTGTCTCAGAATCTGTTTTTTATTACCTAGAATGTGACTTTTCTGACCGAGAATTGATTTTTCTGTCTCAGAATCTGATTTGTATGACTTAGAATGTGATTTTTCGGAGCCAGAATCGATTTTTCTGTTTCAGAATCTGCTTTTTCTGAGTCAAAATGTGATTTTTCTGGCCGAGAATCGATTTTTCTGTCTCAGAATTTGTTTTTTCTTACTTAGAATGTGACTTTTCTGACCGAGATTCGATTTTTCTGTCTCAGAATCTGTTTATTTTTACTCAGAATGTGATTTTTCTGGCCAAGATTCGATTTTTCTGTCTCAGAATCTGTTTTTTCTTACTTAAATGTGACTTTTCTGACCGAGAATTGATTTTTCTGACTCAGAATGTGATTTGTCTGGCCGATAATCGATTTTTCTGTCTCAGAATCTGTTTTTTTTTTACTCAGAATGTGATTTTTCTGGCCGAGAATCGATTTTTCTGGCCGAGAATCGATTTCTCTGTCTCAGAATCTGTTTTGTCTTACTTAGAATGTGACTTTTCTGGCCGAGAATCGATTTTTCTGTCTCAGAATCTGTTTTTTCTTACTTAGAATGTGGCTTTTCTGACCGAGAATTGATTTTTCTTACTCAGAATGTAATTTGTCTGGCTGATAATCGATTTTTCTGTCTCAGAATCTGGTTTTTTTTACTCAGAATGTGATTTTTCTGGCCGAGATTCGATTTTTCCGTCTCAGAATCTGTTTTTTCTTACTTAAATGTGACTTTTCTGACCGAGAATTGATTTTTCTGACTCAGAATGTGATTTGTCTGGCCGATAATCGATTTTTCTGTCTCAGAATCTGTTTTTTTTTACTCAGAATGTGATTTTTCTGGCCGAGAATCGATTTCTCTGTCTCAGAATCTGTTTTTTCTTACTTAGAATGTGACTTTTCTGGCCGAGAATCGATTTTTCTGTCTCAGAATCTGTTTTTTCTTACTTAGAATGTGACTTTTCTGACCGAGAATTGATTTTTCTGACTCAGAATGTAATTTGTCTGGCTGATAATCGATTTTTCTGTCTCAGAATCTGTTTTTTTTAACTCAGATGTGATTTTTCTGGCCGAGATTCGATTTTTCTGTCTCAGAATCTGTTTTTTCTTACTTAGATGTGACTTTTCTGACCGAGAATTGATTTTTCTGACTCAAAATCTGTTTTTTTACTTAGAATGTGATTTTTCTGGCCGAGAATCGATTTCTCTGTCTCAGAATCTGTTTTTTCTGACTTAGAATGTAAATTTGCTGGCCGAGAATCGATTTTTCTGACTCAGAATTTGCTTTTTCTGACTCGGAATGTGACTTTTCTGACCGAGAATCGATTTTTCTGACTGAGAATCTGATTTTTCACATCATCACATCATTCAAAAGGAAAAAATGTATTTTATTCAATTCAAAAGAGTTACAAGTCAATTTTCAAAATTCATTTCTAGATGACGCACAAAACGAAATTTTGTGCAAAGTTCAATGGTGTAACAACTCAATTTTTTTTGTAAATTTTCAGAAGTGTAAGTGTTATTAACGCAATCATAAATAAAGAATTATTAAGTATGCCAATTATTATCCGTAAATTCCTTAGCACAAAAAAGTTATAGTAAAGCCAAGAAAACTAATTTTGTAATCCACGCGCCTGCTCGTGTAACAAAATAACAGGCGCCTACTGAAGGGTTAATGGGTTAATGAAGCAGTCACACTCGACTGAAAAATATTTTTTTTCAGGATCGGTTGCAATAAATGCGCTAGAGTTCTAGTGGACGTCACGTAACGTTTGAATCGCCCTCCTCCTCTCGTTAATTTCCAAGCTATCAACGTTTGACCACCAAGCAACCATCCTTAAAAGTACAGATCTAAAGTGAATTCATCATGAAAGACGTATCCAGTAACGTTCGTCGATGGACGCGGCAAGAATACGCTTTCCTGTGTTTCGTTTTAATTGACTAAAAGAACATACTTTACGATTTTAAGTAAAAAGAAGACATTCTTTTAAGTACTGTTCGGTCGTTTGCTGAATATGGAGGAAGCGCGTACGTGCAAACCTCGAGGCATCTTTCAGGCAGGCAGGCGCGGCGAACCAAGCCTGAAAAAACGCCGTTTTGACGCGGTCATCCTATATTTATGTAAATGTGTAAAATCGAGCGTTAAAACTTGGGTGGAGACCCAACTTGTTTGTGCACTTTATTTACTAACGATTTCAAAATGTAACGGATCTGAATAAAAAACCTTTTAAGATTTATCCGGCGCACTTCTGCTGTCAGTCCATTTTAATTCTTGGGTAACATCCTGCGTAAATCGTGGAAAAAATCCGACATAACCGTGACTCTGCGGTTTACACGGACGAAATTACGACGCGGAGAGGTTGGCACCTTATTTCTGATGTTCGTGATTAATTTATCTCATAAATATACATAAACAATAAAACTTTGATTTAGGTGATGGTACGTGTCAAAACACCTCTTTATTGCAATTTAGCACTCTGCGGGCATAATTTTACGGTTTGATTATTGACAGTAAAGCTTCTAAGCAGTTAACCTTTCCTCCGTACGAAATTATCGACTGCGATAGAAAAGTTGAGAATTCTCTACCCACAGCAATTTGCCAGGTCGTAAACGGTGTGGATATTGCACCTACATGCGTTTCAGGGTTTATCGAAAACTCTCCTAAATGTCAAGTACGACCAAATCAATTCACATTATGTATAGACATGCAGGTGACACTCAACAAGTGGATTGCAAACTTTATTGTTCATAACTTATTGCCATTCTATTATTTCTACGAAACCTGGTCTTAGTTATTTATATTACTTTATACAGGGTGATGAAAAAAGGTGCCCATGATTGATATTGGGACAATGCTTTCTGTTGAAGTATTGTGGAAATCGCAACAAAACTGGTCCAAATAGATTCTGTTTAAAATTAAAACAGTTTGTCTAAGAGCACAACGTGGCAATACTGCACATATTTCTTTTTCTAAAGAATTATTTTCAGGTAGGCCTACTTCTTGTATCTAATCAAACAACACTGACAGATACTGTCACTTGCGTAAGACAAACAACTGTCACGTTGACATAACTTTTTTTATTTCAATAGAATTTAATGTAATTAAACAAGAATAAACAACAAACATGTAATTGAAGGGCTGTATGCAAAAAGTTCCTAAGTGACGTAGAGATTTTCTACTATTTGCACTTTTTCCGATAAGAATGGATGAACTTTCGATCGCACTTACTAATTCCCCTTTATAAGGCCCCTAACTTTGTTATTTAGTAAAAATAGATCAGTCAAAAACGAAATAATGTAATTTCCAGATCAAATTGAAACATAAAATCTCAAATATCTCAGAATAGAAAAAAGCGACTTAGAATTACTGTCGCGCTAATCCTTGTATGCTTCGTCCTGATCCAGTTTCAATCGCTTCCACAACTGCTTCCTCCAACGGTGCTGTACGAACTTCACGAGGTCGTCTACCGTTTACAGAAATCGGCACTATTTGGCCATTTTCTCTTAATTTTTGCTCCACTTTTCTAATTACGTTAGCATCTGGATGACGTCGATGTGGATACACTCTAGCATATTCTCTAGCAGCTTCCGATGCGTTATTATCTGTCTCGCCCAAGCGGAGCAACATGTCTAGATATTCACTGAAATTGTATTCCATTTTAAGACTTTTTAGGACATTTGAGTTGTATCGTTCAAATTTGACAAGAGAACTGACATTGACATTGAAACGTTTCCTAGGAGATTTGCGATGTTGTGACATTGATAAATTTTCCCCGGAGCCAAGAAACCGTACTTTTGACATCGGTAATGAAGTTGGTTTCAATAGATTTTTTACACTTCTTTTAAAAAAAGCACCATCAACTGCATCAAATTTAGACCCTAACAATGAAATTATTACAAAATTGTTAATCGTATAGATTTTTATTGTCTGAATAGGAAAGCTTATAACTTGGTGAAGAAACAACAAATTTTATTTTGGCTTTCAAATTCGTGTTTCGTTAGAAATCGTCTATAACAAGTAGCTACTCACGGCCACCTTTATTTCATCACCCTGTATTTATTTATCGAACTAGTCTGAGATTATGAGCCGAGCGAGCAAAGCGAGCTAGGCGAGTAACAGACGAGTTCGATAAAGGCACTTTACTGAAGTGGGGCATACAAAATTTTATCGCCAACCGTAAAAATTTATAATTAAAAAAAATGGAGATATAACTTTACACATTTTATTATGACAAGGTAAACAGCGAATACAAAACAAATATACTTATTAGTTGTGTTAAACGTGAATGTACACCTTAACGCATTATAAAAATTAATTCCTGAAGTCGAAGGAGTTTGAATTGAAAATGTTTGAGGATTATTATCTATGTTAATAATTTGTAAATCTTTATTTGAATTGACATTGGTAACGACTATGTTGTCAGTTTGATTTTCACCTAAAATCGTCTTTGCGATTTTTGTTTTATTGACCACAGATTCCTCAACATAGGAGTCTGCAATCGTGCCGCTTTTCCATCCTTCATGGCGTTTTAAATTTCCTTCCTACGTTGGCAAAGACAGTGGCGGACGTTCGGCGAAAGCAATGTCCCGTATAAAGTGATGGTTCTGGCAAATGCAGATAGTTGACAATTTTGCTTGGTACACTTCCAAAAGTATGGATTCCAACTGGTTGGATCGTGCATTTGCCATTTCTATAAGTTAGGAAAAATCGGTCGTGGGGCGTCTTAGGACGCAGAGTTAAATATTTGTTAAATAATTCTATGGATTTTACTTTTCCTTCAAACTCTGAAGTGATTAGAAATAGTCGAGGCCTGTTGGTCTTTGTTTTAGGTATATGAACAACCAGAATTGTTTCTTTGTGCTCTATGTCACTTACTTTTAAATTCAAAAGTTCTTCATTACGTAAAGCCCCAGCAATGCCAAACACAACACAAATCTAAAATAATTACTACATTTATATCAAATCGGTTTTTCAAAAGTTGGCATAAATTACCTTCATCATTTCATCGGGTGCATTTAGTAAAAATTCAAGTATTTCTTCTTGTGAAAGAGTTTTGGACTTTTTTGGAATATGATTTCTTCCTTTTTGTTTTAAAAAAGCCGCAAGGTTTTTGTATTTACTAATATCAACGTCATTTTTTGCTGAAAGGGTTGCTTTTACCATTGAATAATACGACCACATCGAAGAAGGAGAATACTCTTTCGATAAATCGAAAAAATAGTCCAGTAAAACGTTTTCACTATATTTTTTAATTTCGTGTTTCTTGCACCAGTTCATGAATATGTCCTACTGGCGATTGTGTTTTTCGACTGATTTTTGAGTCAGAATTTCCAAAGACGTCAATAACGACTTCTTCTGAATTTCAGCGGCGTGCACTGAAGGTCTTCTTCCATTATTTTCTACAAATAATTCGCCCCAAAACTTTCACTGCTGGAGCCGTGACAGTGACAAACAATTTCTGTTTAATGCCATACAGTTATGGCTATTTTGATAAATATTTGCGGCAGGTAAAATGCTTGATTTGTACAGGGTGAGTTAAGTTTTACCGCCCGTGGCAAAATAGGCCTTTAAAATAATTTGTCAATTCTCATAAATTGCACGAGTAATTTTATATTATTAAGGTACATAGAAACCAAGAAAAAATCTTTTTTTTAATTAGGTAAAATTTTGGCTTTCTTTCAATTGCTAATTGCTCAATTTATTAATTTTTTTATGTACGAACAGTAAAATATTTTCACACAATTTAGTGTAATTGAAATAATTTTACAAATTTGGGTTCATTAAATAAAGCCATTTCCGTATTAGAGGGTATTTTTTTAAATGATTTACGACATAAGCTGACCAATTCACCTAACAATGGTATTGGTTTTGGGTACTTGGCTGATTATTTATGACAGTCATAAAGTTAAGTTAAAAAGTGCAACGTTACATTTTACAGGACCGGAATAAGGGTGCTCGCTATTTCTTTAAAAGTTCACTACATCGTAACTAACAGCTACACGGTAATATTATAATCATAATAAAAAATAATTTTTGCAATACTAAATTTTTAACTTGTTAAGAAAATCGCTTACCAGCTTCTAATTTTCGTTAGAATATCTGTCTACAATTTTGTGTTTTAATTTTGCCATCTGCAAAGTCAATATACCTATCGGTTATTGAACCTTCCCATAAAATTGCTTAACTCACCCAAAGTTTAAAAACCCTGGTCACAACCCTAGGTCACTTTGTAAATAAAGAAACATTCACATTCGCAACAAATCTTCCAAAACTTAAACATCGTTGGTAAAAAGTGAAAATGAAAACTTTGTTTTGTGGAATAGTGAACATTTGTGTTTAGTTCAGGTATAATCATGCCATTTCAATACTCAGTCGAGGAGAAGCTTGAAATGCTTTTAATTTATGGGTAATGGGGCATCACTTTTAGCATCTTTTATAAAATAAACTTAATATTTACCTATTAAAAACTTATTTTATTTTTCCCACAAATTCCAGAATACGGGTCTGGCAACAACTAAAACGCCGTTCCCTTCAGTTTTATGGGTCGATCATCAGGTATTGTTACGTGGTAGACCGTATTATCCATTGTTGGAAAGTCATAAATCAAAGTATTTTTCATGCTTTATGTTAAATTTGATTTAACTCAAAAAGTAATAATTTTTTAACGAATCAAATTGCAATTAACAATGCTACGAATAATTTGACAAATTTTGAAATAAAAAACCAAACATGGAAATTTTACCTGAAACTCTTTGTTTTACTTTTTTGGCTTCAATTAAAAATGATTTGGAAATTTTGTGGCACTAATCGAAAGTGTAAACTTCAACTGATGTAGGTAACATGTAAATTGCATACTTTCCCCTCAATATTTAATAGGTATTATGGCCGGGGCGGTAAAACTTAACTCACCCTGTACAGTAGGATAAAATGTTTGTTTACTTCCGAAAAACGCTATGGTACTGCATGGCTCTATTGACGGTTGGCGATAAAAATAAATACTGAATGTATAAATAGCCACTTTCATAAAATAATTGTTATTTTAATTGAGAAATGCAGACCACAAGTAGTGACTGAAAGTGGTGTCTCTACCCTACCTTTAAATTGCTTTCATTTGAGACACTTGTAGTGTGGGCATAATTTTGATTGTTATAACTACACAACGGATCGAATGGAAAATGAAAAAAATTGTTTAATTTGAGCAATAAATAACGACGTGCATGCAAATGAGAGGCACCCTCAGATGACTTCTATTATGCTCAGCTTTGGCGTATAAAATTGCAAATTAATGTAAATTCCACGCTTCCTATGAAAACCGCGCTGGTTGTAAATAATAATTAAGTAAATACGCCTTTGACGATAACGTCGAATGGGTCGTAATTCAGATTTATCTGCGCGTTCTTCAGGAAACGTCCGTCCGTTAGAATATCCCATTTTCGCGAGCGAACTTTCTAAAGTAAACTGTCGAGGAGAAAATTTTCTCGCTTGTCAGCGGCCCAGCGGGTGGACGGCTTCTTAATGTCGGTGCTCTTTTCGCGCTTCTTTCAATGATTGGCAGATCGTGCCGGGCCTACATTCCTATTCCGTACCATTTTTATGATCACGCCAACAAATTTGACACTCGTAGAATGTAAAACATTCTGAAAATATTAACCTTTATGAATGTAAATATGACGTTTTTTATCGGGTCTATTGTAAATTAATCTTGCCCAACGGAATGATTTATTGAGAAGTTAATGCACGTTCTGTAAATATAAATAAAAAATTGGAGAAAAAATGTAAAGATTCTTATCTCGCATTAATTATCGACTTTCTACGGTTAAAAGCAGTTAAGTCTTGTTTCGTAAAAAACAACTTTGTTATAAGGCTTTCGATTTCGTTTGATTAACATTAAAATGCTGGAAAAAAGTTTTAGGTGATACGTCAAATGTTGTTGACATTTTTCACTTGCCAAAATCTGAACAATTATTTTTTTCTAACACTGTTCTTGAGTAGGGAAATGCTCGATTTTCCTAACAAGTGCGGAAACGATATTTTTCTACTTTGGTATCATAAGTGTTTTAGTTGACATATGACAAATGACAAATACCAACACAACAAATTCCTAGAATATTTAGAAAGCACAATTTTCAAATTTAAATTAAATTTCCCTTGTTATGTAATTAATTGTTATTGTTACTTACAATTTTTCCATAACATAATTTTTTAACTTTTCACTAACACTTTAAAAAAAATTAAAAGTTCGTCATTCATACATATTACAAATTTAACAATTCCACAAACATCTTAAAACACATTCTAAAACATTGTCAATTTACACAATAATTACACATCTTAAAATACATTTTAAAAACCAAAGTCAATTTACAATGATTACAATGCAGCAATTATTGCGTACAGTTAAAAAATTTTGTTATGGAAAAAGGAAAAATTGTAAGTAACAATAAGAATTTTCAAACTTTCATAAAACTAAGAGCACCAAAGTAGAAAAAATTGTATATTACACTTTACACTTTCGATTAGTGCTAGAAGTTTCCCAAATCATTTTTATTTGAAGCCAAAAAAGTAAAACAAAGAGTTTCGGGTAAAATTTACATGTTTGGTTTTTTATTTCAAAATTTGTCAAATTATTCGTAGCATTGTTAATTGCAATTTGATTCGTTAAAAACTTATTACCTTTTGAGTTAAATCAAATTTAACATAAAGCACGAAAAATACTTTTATTTATGACTTTCCAACAATGGATAATACGGTCTATCACGTAACAATACCTGATGATCGACCCATAAAACTGAAGGGAACGGCGTTTTAGTTGTTGCCAGACCCGTATTCTGGAATTTGTGAGAAAAATAAAAAAAGTTTTTAATAGGTAAATATTAAGTTTATTTTATAAAAGATGCTCAAAGTGATGCCCCATTACCCATGAATTAAAAGCATTTCAAGCTTCTCCTCGACTGAGTATTGAAATGGTATGATTATACCTGAACTAAACACAAATGTTCACTATTCCACAAAACAAAGTTTTAATTTTCACTTTTTACCAACGATGTTTAAGTGTTGGAAGATTTGTTGCGAATGTGAATGTTTCTTTATTCACAAAGTGACCTAGGGTTGTGACTAGGGTTTTTAAACTTTGGGTGAATTAAGCAATTTATTTTATGGGAAGGTTCAATAACCGATAGGTATATTGACTTTGCAGACGGCAAAATTAAAACACAAAATTGTAGACAGATATACTAACGAAAATTAGAAGCTGGTAAGCGATTTTCTTATCAAGTTTAAAATCTAATATTCCAAAAATTATGTTTTATTATAATTATAATTACCGTGTAGCTGTTAGTTACGATATTGTGAACTTTTAAAGAAATAGCGAAGACCCTTATTCCGGTCCTGTAAAATGTAACGTTGCACTTTTTAACTTAACTTTATGACTGTCATAAATAATCAGTCAAGTACCCAAAACCAATACCATTGTTAGGTAAATTGGTCAGCTTATGTCGTAAATCATTTAAAAAAATACCCTCTAATACGGAAATGGCTTTATTTAATGAACCCAAATTTGTAAAATTATTTCAATTACACTAAATTGTGTGACAATATTTTACTGTTCGTACAAAAAAAAAACTAATAAATTGAGCAATTAGTAATTGAAAGAAATCCAAAATTTTACCTGATTAAAAAAAGATTTTTTCTTGGTTTCTATGTACATTAATAATATAAAATTACTCATGCAATTTATGAGAATTGACAAATTATTTTAAAGGCCTATTTTGCCACAGGCGGTAAAACTTAACTCACCCTGTATAATAATATACTATTTCGCACTGAAAACACAAATTTGGAAAATTCTATAACCGATTGAAGCCGTTCAAATTGGAGCAAAAAATGTCAAGTTCGCACAGCATTTCGACCACCATAAATAAAATAATTGGCGCCGTAAATAATGAAGTTGAACCAGTTTCTTTGACAAATGAGCTGAGTAGGATTAGTTTAAAAGCATAACGTAGTCTACTGTTATCTGAAAAAAATAAATTATATCAATAATACGGTTACGTTGCAAATTTGTTTAACAAAATGCCCATACTTTATCTATTCATATAAAGTAGCCGAGATATTAGTAGGTGGACAGACCAGAATTCAAAATTAATTTCCGTCGAAATTGCTCCAAAAAAAAATTTTATATCTGAAATATGTATATTTTCTCCCGACTTGTAAATAAATTATTTTTATTGCCATTGAAAACGAATTAAAAATATCCACAATTTAACGGTTCACTTTTAGTTACAGTTACACTTAAATTAACTAGAAAGTGACTCGAGAGATTTTTTAAATTCCTGCAAGCATTGCAGGACAAGCGAATCAATTTCCCCGGGCATCACAATGAAAGTTTCATTTATGTAATCGCTCCTAATAAGGCGGTTACTTATTCCAGATATGTCCTTAAGTTTTGAATTGCAAATCTCTAAGCAAACTTGCGATCAACATGCGTATTAGAACTAATGACTAAGTTTGGTAAGACATATGTGGCGATCACCATTGGTATTCTCAAGAGTCGCTCTTACCGCGATCCCAGTTTGGCAATATGAGAATTAATAGGGCCATTAAGCGACTTTTAGGGTAAAATCACAGCTTGATATCGCAGACAATAAAAATTAATATTTGTCTAGCATTTTCAGAGATGCGATTTACCGGCCAATTTCGGACAAAAAACGCAAAAATCTCCGGTTATTTGCAAAACTTTCGCGAAATGCCACCTGTCCATATAAGACCGTTGGAGACGACGGGAAAATAACGAAACTCCAATTATCATAAGAAACACCAATCATCGAATGCTCACACGAAGTCCTCGAGATGATTGACAAAATAATGACGGTCTCGCTGTGTTTCGTATTAGCGCTTACAACGGAACAAAAACCGATTTGGAAAAAAATGTACTAATTACTTGTGGGCCAACGCGGGCCATTAATTACCGCAGTGACATCTCCGACTTAATGGGCGTTATAATTAATGATGCATTTGTGCATACATTAACAATGCCAGAAACAAATCGACTCTTCACGAATCAAGAACCTACATGGCTGGGATTAATTAAATTCCAGACAGATACAAACTAATGTGGCCGTTCATAAAATTGTATCACACTTTTGATGGCTTTTTCAAGTTTTCGATCGATTTCAACCAAACTCTAAATTGAAATTGAAGTTGAATAAAAACAATAGGGTAGAGACATCATTTTCAGCAACTTTAAGCAAATTTTTAATTGAAAAAATTAACAAATGTCTAAAACTAAGGGAATTTTAGGGTAATTACAGCTTTTGGATTTCTTTTTTACTTTGGACATCTTTGTCTCAATAATACTGTTCCTGAAAAGTGAAATTTGACGAAATTGGGAGATAGTATTTTTATAAAAAATCCGTTTTTATTTTTTTTCTCGAAAACTAACGCCGACAATTAACATTTAAAACCGGAAATTTCTAGCCTTATACCAGAGTCATACGTGCACCAAATTTCAAATACATAGCTTTCAATTAAAGCTCAATTTTGGGGGTGGCCACAAGTGATGGGACACCCTGTGCAGGGTGAGTTAAGTTTTACCGCCCGTAGAAAAATAGCCCTTTAAAATAATTTGTCAATTCTTATAAATTGCATGAGTAATTTTATATTATTAAGGTACATAGAAACCAAGAAAAAATCCTTTTTTTTAATCAGGTAAAATGTTGGCTTTCTTTCAATTACTATTGCTCAATTTATTAGTTTTTTTTATGTACGAACAGTAAAATATTTTCACACAATTTAGTGTAATTTAAATAATTTTAGTAATTTGCGTTCATTAAATAAAGCCATTTCCGTATTGGAGGGTTTTTTAAATGATTTACGACATAAGCTGACCAATTCACCTAACAATGGTCTTGGTTTTGGGTACTTGACTGATTATTTATGACCGTCATAAAGTTAAGTTAAAAGGTACAACGTTACATTTTACAGGACCGGAATAAGGGTCTTCGCTATTTCTTTAAAAGTTCACAACATCGTAACTAACAGCTACACGGTAATTATAATCATAATAAAAAATAATTCTTGCAATATTAGATTTTAAACTTGATAAGAAAATCGTTTACCAGCTTCTAATCTTTGTTAGTATATCTGTCTACAATTTTGTGTTTTAGTTTTGCCGTCTGCAAAGTCAATATACCTATCGGTTATTAAACCTTCCCATAAAATAAATTGCTTAATTCACCTAAAGTTTAAAAATCCTGGTCACAACCCTAGGTCACTTTGTGAATAAAGAAACATTCACATTCGCAACAAATCTTCCAACACTTAAACATCGTTGGAAAAAGTGAAAATTAAAACTTTGTTTTGTGGAATAGTGAACATTTGTGTTTAGTTCAGGCATAATCATGCCATTTCAATACTCAGTCGAGGAGAAGCTTGAAATGCTTTTAATTTATGGGTAATGGGGCATCACTTTGAGCATCTTTTATAAAATAAACTTAATATTTACCTATTAAAAACTTATTTTATTTTTCCCACAAATTCCAGAATACGGGTCTGGCAACAACTAAAACGCCGTTCCCTTCAGTTTTATGGGTCGATCATCAGGTATTGTTACGTGGTAGACCGTATTATCCATTGTTGGAAAGTCGTAAATAAAAGTATTTTTTGTGCTTTATGTTAAATTTGATTTAACTCAAAAAGTAATAATTTTTTAACGAATCAAATTGCAATTAACAATGCTACGAATAATTTGACAAATTTTGAAATAAAAAACCACACATGGAAATTTTACCCGAAACTCTTTGTTTTACTTTTTTGGCTTCAAATAAAAATGATTTGGAAAACTTGTAGCACTAATCGAAAGTGTAAACTTCAACTGATGTAACATGTAAATTGCATACTTTCCCCTCAATCTTTAATAGGTATTATGGCCGGGGCGGCAAAACTTAACTCACCCTGTACATATAATAATATGCTTTAGTCTAAATATAAAGTGTCTATCTGTTCCAAGTTTCACCAAATTACATAGTCACGTATCTTATTACCTCGATTGTCTCTTATCACATGCTTCTCCCCTATATCTTGAACTGAGTCTTTATATTATTTAGTTATGTTACAGTTTTCAAGTTGAAATCTTGGTAATTTAATTATTTAGGCGATATGTGCAATTTTACCACTTTCGGCCACTTTATTCTTCAAGCAGCCACACTACTTAAAAAAATGAATTTGAGGGAAACAATTAATTGAATTTAGTCGACTATGAACCACGTGAAATAACTTCTCATGATTATTTTTCTTTGTTATTTCTTCTCTTGCAGTACTCTTTCATTCTTTCTTCCGTCTATTTTGCTTCTTTTTTGTATTTTTTTGAAAACCCTTGAATCCTCTGATCTTCTTTTTGAATTCTTCTCTTCTCTCCATCTATTTTCATTTCTTCCATGTCTTTTCTGACCTCCTTAATCCATGTCATCGCCTCCATTATTTTCCTCCACTCTCTCTTTGTCTAATCCAGCACACAATTAAAGAGCAGTCTTACTCCTGTTTTGACTTCAAAGGGTTCTGATATTTCTCTCATAAATTTCACGTTTGACTTCGTCAGTGTTTTTTGTGATTGTAATTCCGAATTCCTACAACGTATTGAATAGTGTCTCCCTATACTATACTATGTTGTTGAAAGCGCTGCGTCCAATTAAGTTTTAGTACGGAATTATGGCTTTCCTAAAAAGGAAAAATTTATGGTTTCCATAAATCCGGTGCGAGATTTCGGCACGCGTCAATGACATTATACCCATTGAGTCCTACGTGACGCTGACGTTACTCGCAAGTGCATTGGTCCAAATATGGTCATAAGGTTAAGGATTAGACATTGAAGTGGCGTAGGAAAGCGGAAAATTGTTTACCTCCTGAGCAAGAGCGTGGGCGGACCCGTCCGGATTTTTACCTGATCTCCTACGCGAATTGCGAAACATCGTGTGTTAGATAATGGCAATTTGTTTACGTTCGGTTGGCGCCAGTTCTGCTTCGGTTGTTTATTTATCCGCTAATTAGAATCTTAGTTAACCATTTTATGCTTCTTTGTACTTAATAACGCCATTTAAATAACAAAGACGTTTACGAGCAAAAATTTGTAAGGAAACACTTAAACATGGTAAATTAACGGCCGTTTAGATAACGGTCGATTACAAAAACAAAGCGTAACGTCCAAGAGAGAATTAGCTAAATGGGTTTCAGAACAGGCGATATTCTCGGTTGGTTATAAATTTAATGCCTACATAAATCTCGAGAGATTTTTAATAACGCAACTGAATGGCGCTCGGCCGAAAGAGAATTCCTTAATTATGTCGTCATTATCGGCGCAAAAAACCGATTAGAAAAGCGGTAGTCAAAATCCGATTAAGCGGAAATCGTAAGCGTCGCACGTTATTCTCCGTGTAATTCCCGTTTTGGTTCAAGTATGAGGAATAGTCGGCCGAGGAATATTAATGGCCGATGTAAAACGCTTAATTAAAATAGTTGCGAGGACGTTTTCTTCATTGTTTCGCAACTAATGCGGCAAAAAGTTGCGGTGTTACTTAATATTCTCAGATTAGAATGAGAATGGCTATCTATTAATTTGATAAAATCAGTTGCGAATAATAATAGTTTCAGCTTTTCAATTTGACTGGTGGGCCGCAATTTATGACTTTTGAAAAATCGACAACAAAAATTGTATTTGCCTTTTTAATCCTCATGAATATAAATTAATTTTTCGAAAGCGAAAATTGCACGTTTTGATTGTTTGAGTTGAATAAATGTTTGAAATTTGATTTTGCAACATAAGGCAGTCTAATAAATATTGTAATAAGTGTTATGAAATGAGAAAGATGAATATAGAATTTCGTGATTAGGGTAGGTGGACTGCATCGGGATTTAAATCGTCCGTTTTGGAAGTGACCAAGTGACCCTGTCTTGTTGAAGACATGGTGTTGATTACAATATCTGCCTACTTTTATATGTTTTATGCCCACACTATGATGAATTAACTATTGTGCGTTCGGCGCCGTAAATGGAAGGTATTGTCAGGAAGAGATCTTTTCGAGATTTCACTGAACCAACGCCATCTTTATTTACAAGCCGTGAAGCCATGCTTGGCAACACCGCATTAATGCACAGAAGTAGGCCGGGTATCATTGCACGTCGGTTGCAATCGAAACTTATTAAAAAATAACTAACATGAAATGATCCATACTACATCATTATTCTGATAGTATTAAGAAATAAAACAAAAGTTAGTAAGGGCAGGAAATTTTATTTTGTGGTATTTATTAAACATTAAATAACATTATTTACAAATAACATATTTTTAACGTTTATTTTTCTCTTTTGTTAGCGTAGCTAATTTCCTTTTTTTCTCTAAATTTTTAGTGCCATTTGTTTCTTTTGAATATTTTGTGTAGTTATTCAACAGAATATTTGCAAAAACAGAATACAATGTTTTAAACAATCTAGAAACATCGTTGCCACACAGACAATGTAATTCAAATTGTTGAAAAAAGTTATTGGAATTTAAGCTTAACTGTGTCAGTTGAATTAAAATGCCTTTTTGACAGGAAGATTGCAAAAATTTTGTTTCCCACACGCTATTAGCTACAATATATTCTAACAAAGCATACATATGAAAGAAAACACACTTAACATGGTAACTTGGTACACTTAAGCCACCTCGCTGTAAAAAGTCAAAATATTCGTTGCAAACATTACTACCGCGTCCTTCCTCAAATAAAAAAACACAGGCAGTACATTCCAGATTTTTGCAAACAGATCGTGCTCCATAGCCACAAACATATATGCAGCTTGATTCCTCGATTTCACATAATTCAAGATAATTTGAAGTTATAATGGGGCGAAATTGATCAATGTCAACATTATATAAATTTGATTCAGTACTTTCATTAGCAAAGTTGCTAAAGCATGCTTCTTTTTTATTGATCATTTTCAAAATATGTCTTATTCGTAATTTGTTTTCTGATTCAATTACTTGCCTAACTGATACATTATAGTTTGATCCAGATAGTCGTCTGTACATTCCAAACCTTTTCTCTAACTTGTCTGTTTGAAATTTCCCCAAGAGTACATACGAAACATTAAATTTTGTTAAAGCATCGTTAGCAATTTTACATAACACTTGAGATGCTCTTCTTATTGCTTCAAATGTGTCGGAGCTTAAGCCAGCTTTGTCCTTGAAAGACTGCCATGCTTCTATCCAAGACAAAAAACGTTTCAAAAACAATAACTTTTCATCCTCAATACTACAAACTGGTCCTGCCCATTCATTTCTTTTTATTTTTCCTACGATAGGGTTTTTAGAATTTACAATATCCCACCAGATGCGGAAAATTTGTAAAAAATTTGCAGTATCTGTACATTTTTCTTCCGTTTGTAAAGCAGCAATAGTTGACATATGAAAAACATTATCCACTAACAAAACGTTTTGTCTCTCTAAATTCGAGGGATACAAAGTTTTATAACTCAACTTATATGCTTTTTTAATTAACTTATTTTGCTCGTCCTTGAAAAATAGTCGCAAATGTTCGAAACATGCATACCGTTTTATTGTATAATTTTCAAAATCAGGATATATTAAAGTGTGAAAAGTATCTTTTTTGTTCAACCAGTTATTCCTAACATTTTTAAAAATGTGAACAGTGTCATACGATAGGTAAGTATTAATATCAGGGAAGCATGGATTTGGCATAGATTCGTTTGGAGAAATTAAAGTGAACATATTCTGATTTATTCTATTGTTATCAGTTAGTATCGCAACTATAGGAAAACCACATTTTTGAACAAATTCAATTACCTCATTAACGAGTATCTTTAACTGATCTCCTGTTGTGTTATTCACAGGAACTAGTCGAATAACTTCACTAAAATTACCAAAAGCAGAAGAGATCATAAAAGTTTGAATAGTTTTTGCCAGATCCTTAGCATTATTTTCTGAACTGCCAACAATTCCATTGGCTTTAAAATCTAACTTAGATTTCACATAAATTTCATCAATTTGTAATATTGTATATTTTTCTCGAACAGTCAAGTTTTTGGAAATTTGTTTCAAATAGTGACTTGTATTTGAAAGATTTTTGTCTGGTTTTACATTAAATCTAGAAGATATTTGTTGTAAATATCGTTTACTAGGCAGCAGCAAATGATCTTGTAAGAGCATGTAACAAGACAATGAATATGAATAAGCCATAAATGCAAACAAAATAGTTGCTGGGGAATATTTTCATCTTTTTAACAATATCATGTTTAACTGATCAATTAAAAGTTCCAATTGTTTTTTATGTTGATAGTCTTCCATTTCTTCAGCTTTTTCGTTACACATAACTAAATTTTCATACGACTTTTGCAAGAAAAATTCAAAAGATCAAGTCCTTAAATTGTGTTGACTTACGTTGGCATACCTAACTAATATATTTTCAAGTTGCGACCATCGAGATAATTTTAAATCACAAGGGAGAATCCAGTTCAAATCGTGAGCAGAAATTTCTTCTTTTCCAATAAAGAGTTTTAATGTTAAATCACTTTTCACAAGAACACTACATAAAATTTCGGCGGCACTTAACTCAGTTTCACTTTCAGAAGAACTATTAGAACACTCAATATTTAATAAATACAGCCAAACACCAAAGTTGCTCTTAATTTTAAAGTTCCACTTTGTTTCACTGTTTATACCATTTAGTTTTGTTTGAAAAGTGTCAAGAAAATTTGTAAAGTCATTTATAATATCAGATTTTACAAATTCTTCAATTTTTCCAGCTTCTTTTGATTGCAACGCTTTCCTTCTTACTTCAGGGTCTTTTCGTCTAACTACTGTTGAAGTTGAAGACAGATAAACTGGAAGATTTTGAAAAATTGTGGGTACAGCGTCTTCCTTTAATTTTGGGTGTGCTAATAGCAACGTAGTAACAGTTGACCCGTTTTTGTATATCTGATCTAATATAACATCATTTTCGTTAAAATGTTTTATACAAACAGATGAATACTTCGTAGGCTGCCAATTTTTCCTCGGGATAGCTCGAAGCCATTTCTTTTTCGTTTCTTCATCTTTTGGAAATGAAAACGTAGTAACTGCAGCTTGCCCCTTTACGGAAACACTTTCGTAATTCGATTTGCAGCTTGGGACACAACATTTTCTAGTCATCTAAAAAGTTTTCATGTGAAAAGCATGAACCAAAGGTTAAATGTACTTACTTTCTATATTGTCGAATATCAAATTATTGAGTTAAATATTCTGATAAATACACACAGGTTTGGAAATACCACAACTATCTAACGTTAACTGCACTTTATAACAATATCAACAACAACTCAATGATGCAATGCTGAACTGAAGAATGCAAAATGTCCGCCTAGCAACACTGCTGCCAAATTTCTTAGTTCACGGCTTGTAAAATAAAGATGGCGTTGACTGAACCTAATTTTTTCATACCGAAACAGGCGGAGAAGCGTTAAAGTGTTTATTTCAACAAGGAAATCCTGTTTTTTATCTGAAAAGTAAGTATACAGGGTGATTTATGTTAAGAGTTCACCATTGGTAACATTGTTTTATCAATTTGTTTGTTTGTTTATCAATTTTCTATCTCTGCCAATCTTAGAGGAAATCCATTTCTGATTGCACCATCGTGTTCCCGGGCCCAAATTAGTTTGTATAGTGACAGCAGTGGCGGCTCGTGGTACAATAAAACAGGTGTTCTGCAATTTGCATCTCATATAATCAGGGTCGTGTTTTTATTTAAACTTACATATTTTGTTGATATTGATTGTTCCTAATATTGCTAACTCCATTAAATTGTGAAGATGACTTTTGGAGTTTTCATGTTTTTTTATTTTTTCACTCAAGTGTACTAAATCAGTCACTCCTACCTGAGTCCATGCTTTATCTCCACCAAAAAGCAAAAACATGGACCAAAGTTTACAAAAAGACAATAAGTATAAAGAAGGAAGTTGGGTAAAATTCAATTATTACGGACATGAAACAAATAAAATAACAAAAATATTCAAAAATCAAAATTTAAAAATAGCACTAAAAACAAATAATCAATTGCAAAAAATTCTAAAAACCACAACTGAAACAGAAGACATACAAAAGCAACGGGATATATTCATTAAAATGTAATACATGCAATACAAAGTATATTGGCCAAACAGGCAGAAGTTTCCACACGCGATATAAAGAACACATTAATAAAAACAATACAACGTCTAATTACACGAAACACCTACAACAAGAAAAGCACCAATATGGGCCTATTACAGACACTTTAAAAGTGGAAAAAATCATAAAAAAGGAGTAAGAATAAATATTGCCGAAAACTTATATATTTACAAACATAAACAGCAACAACCGGTAATAAATGAACAAACAAGTGTTATGAAAGATGTAATATTTAAACTGTTAAATAAAATAAAATAAAATAAAAATAACATAAATAACTAATAAGATAAATAAATTCCAACATACCTAAAAATAGAACCAAATTATAGTCGTCTTAATTTCCTACTGATGATGGTAACGAAAACTTGCTTAATATTTTTAAAATAAAAAATTTAGAATTTCTAGGAAATAAAATAAAAGAAGTGCACATAATGTAATGACAATAACTCAAATAGTTTTTTAAAATGTTTTGAAGTGTTTTCAAAAGTTTTTTAAAATGTTGGTGTTAAATGTAAAAATTGAATGTTGTAAATGTAATGTAGTTTATAAAAAAATGTGACGAGGAATAAAACATTCCAAAATAGAAAAAGAAAAAAGACGATATGGAATAAGGAACAAAAATCGACACGTAAGTCATACATAAATAATTAATTCCATATCGGGAAAATAACATTAAATTTGAATTTAAATTTAAATTTATTATTGTTATTAAAAAGCAAACATGGAAAGCAAAAAAGAGCATTTTTCTTGTTGCAGCCACAAATCCAGTTATTCCTTGCATAAATTGCCTTGTTGAACTGACGTTTATATGGTTTTCCACGACTAATACAGCTTGTTTCAATAATAATGTCCGGCAGCGGTCGACCTTTATTTTTCAAATCTATTTTTTCTTCGTAACTATACTTCACAAATCGCTTAAAGTTAATCAAATTGTCCACAACATCCATTGTCAAGAAAACACTAATACAATACACGAACACGAAAGTATAAAATCAAAGTTTACAACGACAAAGCCACAAAGCGAAAAATCGCACGTAACATAACATCCGAAATTTGGAACAGAACTGCACAGATAATAAAACATAAAATAATAACTGATGAAAATTAAAACCCACGCACTTGAAGATAAGTTTCTGCGAACCTTGCAAATGTTCTGCCGAAGTTCGAAATACGGGAATTCTCAATTGTTTTCGGGACCGTTGAAAGCGCCATCATACAATTGTTGCTTACAACACATTTAATCAAGGACATTATATTTGAGTGACTAGGGTATGACAGAACTGCGTGAAATGCAGCACATAAAGAGCATTAAACTAGGGAAAGAGTTTGGGTCTGTGCAGGACGCGAGGGGGATAGTGGGGGGTGTCTCAAGCAGTTCTGTGCACTGCTTCGAATGGCCCAGTATAAAAACAATGATCTGCTCCGCTGAAACCACGACAAAACGTAACTGGTTTGTTGGAATGTTGGATCCTCGATTACATGGAGACTTGCGATTAAGAAAATAAAATTCTGCGACAAAATTCAATTTTTTTAATATTAAGTTTTATAAATTAAATACAAACGAAGTTAATTTTTTGTCAGTTCTGCAGCTCTGCAGCACTTATGTACGAGTCGCCACTGTTTCTGTTACATCGGCGTTAACTTCACACATTTTTTGAGTTTTCTCGAAAACCAATAAATAATTCCGACACCAATAGAAGCCAAGAAAAAAAAATTTAGCCGTTTGATTTATAGATTTTGTCCGATTGGGTGGAGTCAATTTTCACAATTTTTTGCCATCATGCGAACATCACCGAAATGTTCCTCTTGATGAACGATCGAAATTTACAAGTCTTGGACACTAAACTAATTAAAAGTAATTTTGAAACATATAATTAAAATTCGATTTTAAATTCAAAATTCCATCTAAATTAACTTTACAAGAAGTCCGAATATAATTAGAACTAAATCATGTTCGGATATAAACAGTAGCTAAAGTCAAAGAGGCCGCTTAACACGATACTTTAACTTGTAAAAGCAGTTTTGATACAACAATGCTCAATTATGAACGTTCCTCAATCCGTCCGGATAATTAAAACTAACTTCTTCATTTGTGTAGATCCATTTTCCGTATGTATTTATGTGAATAACGTTTCTAAACAATAAATCTTCCACTAATGACCCATATTAATCAAATAATTTAGAAGTAGCCTTCGGACTGGAAATTAAACAGTTCTTTCCTCGTTATAATCGGCCAAGAAGTTTCGTGTAATCTTAGACATTGTGTGGATTAGAAAAAACCTGAAATTTCATCTGGCAATCAAATTCGGCGGCGATAAAGATGTCTCGCGGTTTTAGATGGAAATTGCCGTTTAACTTCATTATCGCCACTGCCAAACACAATAAACGAATCTGATATGGCAATAGTGGAACGTAATTGAAGGAATTTATGCTTAATTCTATCTCGTTCCCGATCGTAACAAAAATGCTCGCAAACAGTTACGTCCAACAGTTATATCTGTAGTTTATTGCTCAACTTGCATAAACTGCAAATCCTCATTATAAAATGAATGTGCGCGCATAAATTCCGTAATTTGAAGAATTTAATAGAAATTGCGCGCTGTGTTGCTTAACTTATTGTTGCCACGAGGCAACAACAATTCCGAATTCAATTTGTGCCATTTAGAATTGCCTATCAAATTACTCGGATTTAAATCATTTTCGACCCAAGGAAATCGGAGGACCTTGTCTCAATGCACATTTCGTTGGGTGGTCTGTGTAATTTCCTCATTTCGAAATATGCAATTTGGTGTTTAATTTCATTCATATAACATTACGCGAAAGCTTGTTTATTGCCGTTCGTTTGGGTAAATTGAATTTATTTTTTATTAGCGTTATAACTCTGCCTTACCCAATTCATTTACATGGTAAACGTTAATTTCGTTTTAATATAAGTAGTTACAAGCCATGAAGATAACCATCGGTTAGCCATCCACGTAACTGCGCAACATATATTGTATGCATTTTATTTGCGCAAATTTAATGCCTTCGTAGCGCTTCCGGCAAATTATTTAACTGATTATTATTTTAATTTTATTGTTATTATGCAACACTTTAAGTCGCACATTCGTTGGACGACGCGAATTGCACAAGCAGCAAGAGGACATTATTTTAGCAACAAGTCATAAAGACAATAATAATTAAGCATTTAACATTTGATTAGTATATTACAAGTATTATCAATAATAAAAAAAGTTGTGCTTGCACACATCCAACTTTATTACAAAATACCAACAATACAGAAAACTGTAATTGAATTGTTTAGGGCAACACTTTTAGCACTTTGTTATGTTCTATAGGTCTCTTATTTTTGTGATAGCTGTTCACCCAAGAATGAAGCCACTGTTGCCCCATAGAGTTATTAATTTTGCAAAATATACAAAAATATTTGTGTAATAACAGCACAAGCCACAAGTCAATTCATCATGGAGACATCGTGCTCACATGTTTCTACCAAGAAAAAATTAGATTTTAATATTGAAACAGCAATGAACATTGTGATTTCGACTATGATGATTGTGTGTTAGGCAAGGATTATGTACAATCCTCAAAAAGTGAAGAACATTCGTTAAATGAATCTGAACAGGTTATTTAAACTTTTTATGTGGCATGTATCGTTTTTCTCAAAATATTTTATTGTAAATTTCCTCGGCCATATTGCATATTTCTACCATCACTGAATGTGTAGTATAATAATCCAAATCACTGATTCCAAAAAAATTACAAAATCTGGCAAAACTGATTCCTTACATTCCTTCAGTGTATCACACTTATAATCAAGAAATAGGGGTTGCTATAGCTGTATCAGAAAATACCACTCAGGAAGTAACAGATAATGACCCCAAAAATTTGGACAACAATTTTTCAGACAATAGTGAAGATGAAAGCTAATTTGTAAAAAAATAGATATTTTTTATCAAAAAGGGTACAAGCCACAATTTTTGCAATAAATAATTAAAATTACAGTTCCTTATTTCTTATAACATTAAATGTTATAAAAATTATCAGGTTTGATTTTGGGATTGAACCAAATCCCTCTACAATTAATATCTCAAAACTAACTTCATGTGGCATGTAGCCTTGTTACCCCAAGTCCTTCAATTGGAAAATTGTTGAATTGATCTTTAATTTCATCTTTTAATATTAACAAATATTATTTTAACCAGGTTACAGAATAAGTTAACCATTGGCGACCATAAATTGTGTTATCATTAAACGACTAAATTAATTAATTAAAAATTAAGCCATTAAGCGGATCCGCAGCGCAGTACGTCGCCTCTTAATGACACTATTCGTGAGCTTTAGGGTTATACCAATTTAAACTTAAAAACAGAGGCAAGAATTTATCAGGTATCTGCAACCCACTGCAGAATTAAATTAAAATTAAACAACCAACTTCAAAAATAATTTATGTTGTAATTATTGGTAAATAATAATTGAAGCAGTAAATTAGCCAACCGGAGAATTAGAATCTTTTTTAAATTTCGAATAAACGACGGTTTTTACTGTCTGTCATAGTATAATCCTTATCAACAGAAATTTCTTACAAGTCTTGAGAACATGGCAGAATCATTTATGACCATTCTGTAATGGTCGGAGTGATTTAAACTATCTGGCAACGTTTTCAGTTATGTTTATAATAAAACCGTGCAATCTGGAGATAAATAATTCTATTTTATTTTGCGCAAAATTTGATATCTTGGGATTGCTTCCGGCACGCTGTTTAACTGAATATTACTACTAGGAAATGTATACGAACACATGAATAATTCATAAGTGCGCAAGAAGACTCAGAAGTGATCTGAGCAGATAATAAGTAATTGTTATGTACCGTAGCAATGATGCACGGACCTGGTTTTTAATGTAAAAATTGGTTAACGCAAATTCACTCAGTTCAAGTAACTAATTAATAAGTCAGCATTTCAAAACCTAAATCAAACTTCGCTAATGTTAAAATAGTATACAGGGTGATGAAATAAAGGTGCCCGTGAGTAGCTACATGTTATAGACGATTTCTAACGAAACACCAATTTGAAAGCCAAAATAAAATTTGTTGTCTCTTCACAAAGATATAAGCTTTCTAATTCAGTTAATAAAAATCTATACGACTTACAATTTTGTAATAATTTCATTGTTAGGGTCTAAATTTGATGCAATTGATGGTGCTTTTCTAAAAAAAAGTGTAAAAAATCTATTGAAACCAACTTTATTACCGATGCCAAAAGTACGGTTTCTTGGCTCCGAGGAAAATTTATCAATGTCGCAACATCGCAAATCTCCTAGGAATCGTTGGCAACAATAATTCACTTTTCAATGTCAGTTCTCTTGTCAAATCTGAACGATACAAGTCAAATGTCCTAAAAAGTCTTAAAATGGAATACAATTTCAGTGAATATCTAGACATGTTGCTCCGCTTGGGTGAGACAGATAACGCATCGGAAGCTGCTAGAGAATATGCTAGAGTGTATCCACATCGACGTCATCCAGATGCTAAGATAATTAGAAAAGTGGAGCAAAAATTAAGAGAAAATGGCCAAATAGTGACGATTTCTGTAAACGGTAAACGACCTTCAGTTCGTACACCACCGTTGGAGGAAGCAGTTGTGGAAGCGATTAAAACTGGATCAGGACGAAGCATACAAGGATTAGCGCGACAGTCACTCTAAGTCACTTTTTCCTATTCAGATATATGTGAGATTTTATGTTTCAATTTGATCTGGAAATTACATTATTTCGTTTTTGACTGATCTGTTTTTACTAAATAACATGGTTAGGGGCCTTTTAAACGGGAATCAGTAAGTGCGACCGAAAGTTCATCCATTCTTATCAGAAATAGCGAAAATAGTAGAAAATCTCTACATCACTTAGGGACTTTTTGCATACAGCCCTTCAATTACCTGTTTGTTGTGTATTCATGTTTAATTACATTAAATTCTTTTGAAATAAAAAAAAGTTATGTCAACGAGACAGTTGTTTGTCTTACGCAAGTGACAGCATCTGTCAGTGTTGGTTGCTTAGATACAAGAAGTAGGCCTACCTGAAAATAATTCTTTAGAAAAAGAAATATGTGCAGTATTGCCACGTTGTGCTCTTAGACAAACTGTTTTAATTTTAAACAGAATCTATTTGGACCACTTTTGTTGCGATTTCCACAATGCTTCAACAGAAAGCATTGTCCCAATATCAATCATGGGCACCTTTTTTTCATCACCCTGTATTACATGCAGAGTGTTCTAAGAAACATTACGCACGAGTCGAAAAAATTACGCATGACGTCGCAATTTTAGAAATTTTACTTACTGAACTGTTATTGTCACTGTCACTGTTAGTTACGCTACCAACACAATGTTGATAAAAGTCCCTAACTGTGTGATTTTACTTTATAACACACGACGTGCGTTTATTGCATTATGCAATATTGTTAGCCAACTTTTAAGTGCTGAAAATGAAATTATCCTTTGGGCGAATTTGAAAAGATTAGATATAATCCAAAATAGTCGAGTACCGTAAACAATTTTAACTACTTTATAACTTAATGACGTTATTTCGGACACATTAATTTCTCCCATTCATTCGGTCGTTTCTTCATTCTCCAGGAGAAAAAAACCGAACACTTAACAACGTTCGTAATAAATTAAAATTAATTTATTTCGATTAGTTCCTTTAATGTTCTATGACAGAAGTCCGTTTTGGCTGTGACCTTCAAAAATTTGTCTTAAGAGCAACATGATATTTTACGAGCACGCACAACCAATCAACTACTAACCGTTACACACGTCAGCTTTCGTTTCCACTGGAGAAGCTCATCCATCACCGACGACCGTGTGTGTGCGTCTATTCCGAAGCGATTTTCTCCATAATTTCTGAAAACTTGTCAAGTCACGCGGAATTAAATCGTCGAGCAATTATCGCGTTTCAGCCTCATTTTTATAATGCGACAAAATTATTCTTAATTACGGAGAGCGGGTTGTCACAACAAAAAACTGCAATCTTAATTCGACGATATTTCATTCGACACGAAATTATCCTCTTGACGCTCACACGTTCTGGTTGTCCTTAACTGAAACTAATGCCAACGTGAAATAATTGTCTGGGAGGGATAATTCAGCCTTATTGAATGTTAACAAACTCGTAACGAATAAACATTAAGTTTTAATGATATCTGTCTGGGATCTGAGATTTTTAATGATTACTTTTAAGTTCACGTGTCAATTAACATCCTCTAATGAAATATCGGTTCATATCGTTATCGGCTCTGATCGAGCTTTTCGATTTCTTACTACCAATCCACTGATTTGCATAATTGTAATCGCAGATAACGATCTCTTGCTATGGTTATTAAATCTGTATCCGAATTATTTTTAATGGAATGCATTCATTTATTTTTCTTTTCACATAAATTTCGAACAAATTGGTAACTTTGCACCTCAAGGGTACAAATACCCGATTTTATTCTTCTTCATAAACTCAATAAATCAGTTTTCGTTTGATCCCATGACACAATCCTTTTTGAAGGAGATGTGTAACTTTTACTGAATGAAGAAAGTTTTTGCGATCAACTTGATTTTTAAATTTGAATTTTCAAATTAGATGACACAACTTTAACTCCGAATTAGTAATTGCAGACCGAAACTTGTATCAAGCGGTCTGCAATAACGAAAGCTGGAAAATAGCTATTTATGTACCAAGGAAGTAAAATGACACTTTATCGAACGAGTTTCGAAATTGAGACATTTTATTTTATTATTTTATTTTATGTTATTAGTAGTGGCAAAAAAACCATTGTATATGCCAATATACAATGTTTTTTTTTGGCTACTACTACTACTTATATTTGAATATTCTCGATAGCACTCATTGTTTTTGTGTTTTTGTTGATAAATCAACCTTAAAAGGAAACTGGGTTTAACAGATTAATAAATTTTTGAGAAATGTATTGTGTTTAAATTCTCAAATTAAATAAGGCAACGCCTTCAGGGTCAGGTAAAACACTTTACCTGTCTAGACAGACAAAGCACCGCTTTCTCTCGTTGAATGAGTACGATAAAATTGTACTTTCGAATGTAGTAGCCGAAAAAAATATTATTGTTACGATTTATTCAAATTTGATTGCAAAAACGAGTAGTCACATGGACCCTGTTGTGCAATCGGAAGGTTAAAATTAACCTTTTTGCTGCATTGAATAAAGATTTGATTAAAAATAAGTTGCTATTTTCTTAACTGTGAATTTAAAAATTATTAATTCTCAATGTTCGTTTAGTCTACTTCGTTCACAGATAACGATCTCTTGCTATGGTTATTAAATCTGTATCCGAATTACTTTTAATGGAATGCATTCATTTATTTTTCTTTTCACATCAATTTCGAACAAATTGGTAACTTTGCACCTCAAGGGTACAAATACCCGATCCGACCATAAACAATTTTATTCTTCTTCATAAACTCAATAAATTAGTTTTCGTTTGATCCCATGACACAATCCTTTTTGAAGGAAATGTGTAACTTTTACTGAACGGAGAAAGTTTTTGCGATCAAAATGGAAACTTGATTTTTATATTTGAATTTTCAAATTAGATGACACAACTTTAACTCCGAATTAGTACTTGTAATTAGTAATTGTATCAAGCGGTCTGCAATAAAGAAAGCTGGAAAATAGCTATTTATGTACCAAGGAAGTAAAATGACACTTTATCGAACGAGTTTCGAAATTGAGACATTTTATTTTATTATTTTATTTTATTTTATTAGTAGTGGCAAAAAAACCATTGTATATGCCAATATACAATGTTTTTTTTTGGCTACTACTACTACTTATATTTGAATATTCTCGATAGCACTCATTGTTTTTGTGTTTTTGTTGATAAATCAACCTTAAAAGGAAACTGGGTTTAACAGATTAATAAATTTTTGAGAAATGTATTGTGTTTAAATTCTCAAATTAAATAAGGCAACGCCTTCAGGGTCAGGTAAAACACTTTACCTGCCTAGACAGACAAAGCACCGCTTTCTCTCGTTGAATGAGTACGATAAAATTGTACTTTCGAATGTAGTAGCCGAAAAAAATATTATTGTTACGATTTATTCAAATTTGATTGCAAAAACGGGTAGAGTCACATGGACCCTGTTGTGCAATCGGAAGGTTAAAATTAACCTTTTTGCTGCATTGAATAAAGATTTGATTAGAAATAAGTTGCTATTTTCTTAACTGTGAATTTAAAAATTATTAATTCTCAATGTTCGTTTAGTCTACTTCGTTCACAGATAACGATCTCTTGCTATGGTTATTAAATCTGTATCCGAATTACTTTTAATGGAATGCATTAATTTATTTTTCTTTTCACATCAATTTCGAACAAATTGGGAACTTTGTACCTCAAGGGTACAAATACCCGATCCGACCATAAACAATTTTATTCTTCTTCATAAACTCAATATATCAGTTTTCGTTTGATCCCATGACACAATCCTTTTTGAAAGAGATGTGTAACTTTTACTGAACGGAGAAAGTTTTTGCGATCAAAATGGAAACTTGAGTTTTAAATTTGAATTTTCAAATTAGATGACACAACTTTAACTCCGAATTAGTAATTGCAGACCGAAACTTGTATCAAGCGGCCTGTAATAAGGAAAGCTGGAAAATAGCTATTTATGTACCAAGGAAGTAAAATGACACTTTATCGAACGAGTTTCGAAATTGAGACATTTTATTTTATTATTTTATTTTATTTTATTAATAGTGGCAAAAACACATTGTATATACCAATATACAATGTTTTTTTGGCTACTACTACTACTTATATTTGAATATCCTCGATATCACTCATTGTTTTTGTGTTTTTGTTGATAAATCAACCTTAAAAGGAAACTGGGTTTAACAGATTAATAAATTTTTGAGAAATGTATTGTGTTTAAATTCCCAAATTAAATAAGGCAACGCCTTCAGAGTCAGGTAAAACACTTTACCTGCCTAGACAGACAAAGTACCGCTTTCTCTCGTTGAATGAGTACGATAAAATAGTACTTTCGAATGTAGTAGCCAATAAAATATTATTGTTACCGCTTATTCAAATTTTATTGCAAAAAAGACTAGGGTCACATAGACCCTGTTGTGCAATCGGAAGGTTAAAATTAACCTTTTTGCAGCATTGAATAAAGATTTGATTAAAAATAAGTTGCTATTTTCTTAACTGTGAATTTAAAAATTGTTAATTCTCAATGTTCGTTTAGTCTACTTCGTTCACACGGTGTAATTAACTTTTTCTCAGTAGTTAGAAATTAAAATCGTTATTTTGATAGCTGATTTTCGTGTATAGTAATCAAACTGATTCACGAATCGCCTGTTTATTTATCAAACAAAACCAAACGTTGTTGATTTAAACTACATTGATCCCACCTGTAAAAATATGTTCCCATTAATTTCTATCTGTGATAACAATTCCAACAATTATAATTAATAAAAAAATCGGTCTTCATGCAATTCATTGATTTATCGGTGTTGGCAAGGAGTTTAATCAATCGGTAATGTTTCATTTCACATTGAAAATCGGTTACACGGTTTGAAATATTGTTTTTAGTTGAGATGAAGTGACCCTTAAGAACAATCACAGTTGAAGCTTATTTATGTTGACATCGTTTTTATTCTGTAATTTATCAATACAGTGCGCATTTACATAACACAAATCTAATAAATTTCGATCGAATGTGTGTGAATCTTTCAAATTAGCGAAGGGAAATACATAATCAGATTGGAAGCGATATTACAATAGCCAAGTCCGCCATCTATAGAAACTGAACTTTTCTTGCGTTTCTCGGAATTCCGCGAATGGAAACTAATAAATAAATTATTTCCGCGTTTAGTACAAAGGAGCATTTCATTGTGCACAAATCAGGCCGCTTTTACTTTTATCCGAGCGCACCGTAATTTATGAAACGCAATTAAGAAAACATTCTATTTTGCCGTTGAATTATTAGTGGCATGAAAATTAAAATAATAAAGATGAGGATAAATCACCGGACGAAAAAGTGGCATTGTTGCGGCACAACCGGAACGTCTGCGTCTCTGTCTCGACGTCAAATAACGAGACTACGAACCCAACACTCGTGTATCAGAAAAATTAACGGAAATGCAAGTCTGAAAGAAACTGCAATTAAAATTCGTAATTACTGTAATTATAAAATTGCAAGTGTAACAGTCTTGGCGAGCCGTTTTATGCTATGTCCTGATTGAGTTATTATTGGTGGTGGAATTTTATTAAATTCCCATGCATAGTTATTAAAGTGATAACTTCATAACTGCGGTGGTTTAATTAATGTCAAACGAAATTGGAAAAATTGACCGGCGTCCTTCAGCCACCCACAAGCAAAAAAATTAATGCAATTACCGTCTCGACGGACCTCCCTTCAAGTCATAAATATTCATACTGGTTTCGTTCGCGGTAATAATGGGTATGATAGCGGAGACATATAACATTAGTCTGTCTAGATTTATATCTGAGATCTGTAAGTACACAGCTGATAATTACGGTGCCATCTTACTGCTGATAACATGGTGCTAATTAATATCAATCCGGTTATATCACTGTCTTCATTACCGTCTGTTCAGGCTCTTACTCTCACCTAATCACCCACGATTTAATGATAAGTAAATATTGTAATGAGTGAAAAGGAGTCACTTAACTCGGAGCGCCAGTCCATTTTAATTGAAACTTTGTTATAAAATGATTTCGCTATAAAACTAATTTAATTCTATGTAATAGAAAACATTGTAATTTTGTTGTTACATATATAGCAATTTTCTTCATGTCCTTTCTTAGTATGGATGAAGATCTTCATATTTTTATGAGACTTGTTAATATTTTAGAAACATTTCTAAAAAAACTTTTAAAAAATATCTCTTAAAAATATTTCTTTATTCTTTTTAAGAAATATTTTTTAAATGTTTTTTATAAATATATCTAAAATATTAACAAACGTGTCATAAAAATATTTTTTTAAATATTCAACAAAAATATTTAAAAAATAAAGAACAATATTGTAATTGTAATTACCTCTTCATCTGCAATAAATTAAGAAGGGAAATAAAGAAAATTTTTGTTTGTTTGTTTGTTTGTTTGTAATAGAAAACATTGTAATTTTGTTGTTACATATTTAGCAGTTTTCTTCATCTCCTTTCTTAGTATGGATGAAGATCTTCATATTTTTATGAGACTTGTTAATATTTTAGAAATATTTCTAAAAAAACATTTAAAAAATATCTCTTAAAAATACTTCTTTAATCTTTTTAAGAAATATTTTTTAAATGTTTTTTAGAAATATATCTAAAATATTAACAAACGTGTCATAAAAATATTTTTTTAAATATTCAATGAAAATATTTAAAAACTAAAGAACAATATTGTAATTGTAATTACCTCTTCATCTGCAATAAATTAAGAAGGGAAATACCTCTTTTTTGGGCCTTATATTTTTTATGCTATTTGAAGTTTATATTCAACACAACTTTCAATATACCCCTCTGGAATATTTGATGCTTTACACCAATTCTCAAACAGTCGGAGCTGGTGATTTTACTTGATTCTTCAATATCACAAGATTCAGTTCATAATGCATGAATTTTTCTTCAGCGAAATTAATCGAATTAACAAATTTTTGTTGCTTTAGCAAACAAATTCGCTTTTAACACAACCTTCTTCAGTTACGAAAACAAAATTCTTGATGGAACCTTTGAATTTGTAATTTTCAAACAAAAAATTTTAGAAAATCTCAATTAATCTCTTTCACTGGTAGAAAAATCTTGTGTATTAATTGGTATTAATATTAAAATTGTTAGTGGTGACAATATTTATTTTTCTGAAGCTCTTGTAATAATCACAATTAATTTATTTAAAGTATGACCGTTCTCAAGATTTAATATTTACCTTACACTAAAGATGATAACGCGTTATAGCTTCAATGAAAACTTGTATCGAACAAACAAAATTAAAAAACTTGCAGGCAATTAAAAAAATCTCGACTCAATAAAAATATCACCAATTATAAGAATAATTTTAAAAAATTTCCAAGGCGACAGTCTGTATAGATTTTCGCAGACAGCAAACAAAACCTTTGACTTTGAAAAAATGAAGAACAGAGTGACTGCACAACCGCTAGTTAATTGGCAATTCTTCAACAGACCACCAACTCGGATTTGTTTTTATAAATACGTTATAAATGACATCTTCAGTTGAGGATGGTCAGTTTATAATTGCTGTGACACGCGGTGGTAAAAATGTGGCCACCCATCGCCGGGCCTAGGCACAAGCACACGCGTGGTGTTATTATTGTCTATTGTGAAGCGAAAGTGAACCAGCCTTAAAAGTGTGTGAGGTCTCTGAAGAAGCACGGGCTTTTATGTAAAGAGGCGCTTAATTGCGACTACTGTGGTTGTCGAACGCGCAGTTAGTGGTATCCAAGTCTGGATAGTCGCATACTAATGCCCCATTTAACGGGGCGACCGCCTCTGATTGGCGGTTGCACTTCATTGGAACGCAATATGCGTATCTTACACTCAAATTGGGTCGTTGATGGTTAATTAGATCTGGTGTTACGCAAGATTTACGATTATCTGATCTGATCCTCCAAAGGACCGAGAGGGGGACGGGGACGGGGACGGGGTGTTGGAAAATAATTGTCCAATTATTGCTATTTAAATACCGGACTTTCTTTTAATGGCTCATTATTTCACCTGTTCTTCTCGATACTGAAATTCAGCGAGACAAAGAAAGACATCAGTATTTGTGACAAGGTGACTGTGTTACAGCGGAAATTTACGGCGTTTTAATTCAGTTCGAGGATACGATACGCATAAACTCTCTAACTATACACATTCGTGACACAACCTACTGCACCACCCATTTGAATTTATCATTCCCGGCCTCAATCATATTTCAGCCGTCAACGTGGAGTTAAGAAATCAACGAGTTGTGTACGTACATTAAACAGTATTGTCATTAGATCAGTTAATCAAGGGGTCGGAGGTCAGTTCGTGCCTTGTCCGCGCCGATCTACTTCAATTACCAGGTGTTAAGAAACAGTGCTCCGCTATGCCATACGTCACCGGTCGAAAAGTGTTTCTGCAACAAAAACTTGATGTACATTGGCGCCAGCGGTGTCGCAAAATCTCCCAATTCCACGTCCAAGATACGATCATGCAATCATTTTCGGTCGACTTTCTTTTGCGAAATGCTGAAAATTATTCGCGACAAACCGCAAATGTGCGCTCGGCGGTATTTAACGAAGCGACAGCGCAATGTAAACCACCGGTCGCCTCATAATTCAACTGATTGAATTGTCAACTGCGAAAGCCGTTGATCACGACCTACGCGTGCCAAACTGGAAATTAAAAATGATATTTATTCTAATTTATGGCTCAAAAAGTCCGGATCTGTAACGAATTAACGCACCATTAGCATACACAGTCGATTAATTGATGTAACCTGTAAATATCACCGCACACTGAAAAAAATTTTACCTAAGAATTTTTTAAAAACCCACTTCTTACATTAAGAACTGATAAAAGTTTTGTATTTAGCACCATTTTGCTTGCTTGCTATTATTGGAGTAAGCACGGCGATTCTCAATTTGTGGTGATCTCACTGGAGGTTTTGTTCGAGATGAACGTTAGGTCCAAGGGTTCTATAATCAAATTGTTTAGAAGTCTTGCGCTGGGTCCAGCTGGGCGGATACAATTTTACGGAATGATGTAAATTGTTTTATGACCTTCTGCAAAGGACTGTTTACTGACAATAGATAAATTACTTTAGAATTTCTTACAAATTTAGTTGAAAAACGTTACACCAAACTCGGCTTGCAGTAAGAAAATACATATTACGGTGTGCATTTTCTGTATTTTTATTGTAAAGTGAATTTTTAGTAACTTACATAATTAGTGAATGTTTAATTGTGAAGAAATGGGAAATATTACAAGTGGTTTAATGTGCCGAGATGAAGATGTTAATTCAATGCAATATTAATAAATGTCGATCAACAAAATGATCAGCTTCAAAGACCATTTCTAAAAATAGTAATGAAATTATGGGGATTTTCTGATTCTGTGTGTGATAAATTCGCATGTAAGTAAATTTGTTGTAATTATAATTTTTCCCACACTTTTAGCTTACCGAATGAATTTTGTAAAAGTTCTACAACTTTTTTCAATGTAACAGCTATTAAACAAATTGTTTTTTAGTTCATTTCCGTCGGAAAGAAAAGTAAGAAGAGATAAAAAGAAAGGGACATGCCAACCAGTTGCTTCGATAACAGAATTAATAGTAACAACGAAGGAAAATAAATAATTTTGATTTTCTTTTATACACTTATTGTTATTTATCTATCTTATACCAAATTTTACTTTTTAGCGGATGTAGAGTTCTTTGTAAGAATTTAACAAAACACAAGCGTGACTGAAGTACGCGGATTTGCGGAAAGGAAATCTGCATAAAGTGGAATGGTCATTATTGAAGCATTTAAACTGGTCTATATTGGTAAATTTTTATAATAATATATCCATAGTACAATGTAAGCATTTTGTTTCTTTGTTTTTAGATTGATGTAGATTTTGGCCAATTATTTCTTGAGAGAAAAACAATTTATTTGTGTGGCGGCCAAAATTCATTGAGAAGGCTAATGACTTCGACGAACTTCCATTTCATATACGTACATCTGTTACCAAATGATAATGTGGTTCTTAAACTGAAAATGTATTTTTAAACAGGATGTAATGTGATGTTAAATTTTCACCTACTAATAAAAATATGTATGAGAAATAACTTTATATTCTAAAATTCCTTCAATTCAAGCATTCCACTCTACAATTCATAAAAATTAGAAAAAAAAATTGTATTTACAAGTGCTTATTTGATATAATAAGAAGGCCATCTTCAATTCTTAAATAATAAAACACATTAATTAAGAACATTCTTAAGTGATTAAATAAAAGTTCTTGAATTCAACATGATCTATTCTTAAATGTAAAACTTATAAAAGTTCTTAAAATTATAGCGACCCTTTCTTGAATTTGTCACGAAATACCAACGTTCTTGAAATTAAGAATGTCCCGTTCTTAATTGAAATCAAGAATGACCAATTCTCGGGACAAAATTAAGAACGCCCAATTTTAAATTTAAGCCCGATTTTTCTTACCTACAAGAATTTTTTTTTCGAGTGACGTTAAGTTTTTTCAAAATGCAAAATAGCGAACGTCGAGTCGGAAGTGATGTTTTTAAATTAGATTTTACATAATGCCAGACCATATCGAGGATGAAAACACAACGTACAAATAAGGGGGCAAGGGTCGTTAAATAAATCATTTTAATTCAGTTTGACCATACGTACACGTCGGGTCAGAATTAGGTCGAAATGCATTTTTTATTCGTATGATTAATGCAAATTTATACCGACGTTATTTATATATAAGTATTAGTCACTCTTTTAATCTTATTGTTGTGAAACGCAGAAGAGAAATCGCTCGTCAAAAAAATTTAAAACAACAAGATTCTAAATTGTTGAGTTGTCATCGCGGCAGATGATATTTTTCAAAAAAGATTATTCCAAACAGCGGGACACACTCGGCCGCATCATATCGTAAACCACATTTAGGTCATCACCGAAACGTGCCTCTCATAATTTTTTGCGATGGCAATATTTTATTTTTAATCGTAGAATACTGAACGAAAAATTCAACTTGGCAGGAAGCAACATTAAAATTTTACCAACTTGTACAAATTTTTGAAAATGTTATGTTACTACTTTGCTGCAATCAGAAGCTCTAACCGTATTCTCATGGATAAAATTAGTGTCCTCATGTTAAGTTCCTCCATAAGGTTCTTCCAAGCGTTTTCAACAGTGTCCTGAAGTTTTTTGTCATATTTCCTCAGATGTCTTCAATCGGATTTAGATCCGGACTTTTGGAAGGCCAAGGTAGTAAATTAATTTCATTTTTCATCAATCCACTGTCTTACAATCCTTTGTCCTGCGAGAGAAAAAAGAGTTTTGTAAATGTATTTTCAAGCTCAAAATTAAATTATTTTTCTTGTGTTGAAAAACGAAATTGTTGGGAAAAATAGTTCTCACAAAGGGTGACAACATTTCCCAATATAACTGTGTCAATTACAACTGAATAGTCAATGTTAGTTAAGAATTATTAAATTAATAACTGAATATTCAATGTTTGCAATTTATGAACTGAACGGTTTTAAGCACTACAATTTGGGACTGACATTTATTATGGATTGAGTTAGTAAAAACGGCTGTTAATTTAAGTAACCATTTAATTTACCGTGATAACATAAATTTCAAAGCTTGTAGAGTATAAATTGGCGATATTTATTACAAAGAAGTTAAAAAATCGTTTATCTCGTGTGCTTGCGTCTGAGATTTGTATATTGAACGATCAATCTTGCAATGTAAATTTTATGTTGTAAAAAGTTGGTCAATCAGAATTTGCATACGAATCATATTGGGACATTAAGTTCGATTATGGAAAAGACAGTACATTAATACATTTCATGAAATGTGGCTCTAACGGTTTCAAAAACTTCTTGCCAAGATTAACTGGTTGAAAATGACAAGTAAAAATAAGTAACAGTACATTCAGAAACAATATTATAAATTGTTGCTTATTTTCTTGAAGACACAATATTTAAGTTTGAAGACAATCAAATGCAGAAATTGAAATGGTACAAAAATTATTTATTAATTGTGATTCAAACTGCTTGATTATAATACTGGTAACACTAAATCAATTTTTTGAGTTTTGTGAAGGCATTAAAAGTGAATTAAGTTTTAATTTAACGATTCCCAATTTTAAGAAGGATATTACAAATTTATTTATATTTAATTTTTTATTGCCCCATCAGAGTTAATTACTGTTGCATTATTTATAACTCTTAATAAATAATAAACTAAGAGTTTATGTAAGAAATGTAAAAACCGGTCGATGATTTATCCAAGTGTTTTTGTGCAATGACTAAATAATTGCCATAAATTCGAAATAATTTCTAATATTTAAATGTAGGTATTTAGTTAATAAAATCTTGGAATTAATTGTAATCAGTAATCAGTTCGAGATTAGAAATTTTTGAATGTTTGCAAGCTATGAGTTACAACAACAAAATTGCATGGTAAACCTCGTAAATTTAAAAGATGTAATGTAAAAAAGTTTCATGAGTCGCATCACTGTAATTACATAATAAGCATCTCAAACATTGACTTAATTGCCGGTTGTCTTACCAGCGCATTAATTAGCCGAGGAAATTGCTCGATTTGTAATTTAATCATCAATGGTAATTTAAATGCAATAATTTTACAGCCGAGTTTTATATGAATTTTTAGGCACACATTTATCTATGAATATGGATGCGGTAGGACTTTTATGCTGCAATGCACTTTAAATCATTCTCAAAGTTGCGCCATTTATCTAAAACCGTCGTCGTGTGTCTGAATTCCACTGCACACAAAAAAAAAATTAAAAGTAACTTAAAACGTAATTACAAGAAAACAACATTGGAAATACATTAATTATATTTGATATATTATAAATATTCATGAAAGTACCTATACCTACATAAATTTATGTACGACAAATTTAATCAATAGATCCAGTGTGGTTCAACCGACGGCATCATAAATGAACCGACTTTACCGTTTACTTCGTGCCAAATAAATCGCGAAGATTATGTCATGAACGCACAAAAGCGGGTAATTTAAATAATGATAATTAGCCCAACAACGACTTTATTATTCTGTTTATGGGACTCTTTATTGTCTTTGATATTTATAAGAGCCGCCTTGTATATAATAACATAAATTTATAGACGCAGGGTTCGCGCTAGGGGGTTCAAAGTTTTACGTTTTATATGGGCGCACGCCATGGAAGTACTGAAATATTGGTACCTCCGAAGATTCTTTTTTGGAAAGCAAACGTGTTGCATTCCACGTTCAAAAAAATCGACGTAAATTGCGATTAATTGTGTCAATTATTAAATTCAAAGATTTTGAATGACTCTTGGAAAATAATAAGGGCGGGCCAGTCGAGACTGGCACCTACTTTAAGAGAATCTCGGTTAGGGCGTAACTGTACCTACGAAGATTTAATCGACGGCATTAATTAGCCCTGCTAATGTTTCGAGCAACGTTTGTTTACTAATGACTTGAGTAAAGATAAAAATTTTAATTTACCAAAAGGTTTTTATTTTAGTCAACCATCAAAACGCATTTACATCCTCTCAAATGAGATAAACAAATCCACTTGTTTAATTAGGTTCAGAATTAAGCACCAATTATATTGAAGTACCTACCTCTTCAATAAACTGAAAAATGTGTTACTTACAAATTTCTTTCCTTCTTCATAACAATATTTTTAAAATTTTCCACTTATTGCAAATCACAAACATTTTAAAAAACACATTCTTTAAAACATCGTCAATTACACATATTACATTTTAAAAAACACATCTTTAAAAAAGAGTTAACACAATGATTTGTAATGATTTGTAAGTAAAACAATTTTTACATAACAAGGGAAACTTGATTTAAATAAATGAAAAATGTGTGTATAAAATAACTAGTACAGTAGAATTCGCTTTTAATGAATACGGGATATAACGAGACACCGCTTATAACGAGCAATACACATAGAGAAATTTAATTTACTATGCAAACGCGGTTAAAACTGTCCGCATATTACGAGCTCGGTTATAACGAGACTCCGGTTATAACGTCGGTTGTATTGAAATTTTATATAAAAAAATACTGATATAGCGAGATCTAAATATATACCTTTGACTAATATTGATAATGGTTTACTTAGAAATGTGCTGATTCCAACTAATCAGGTTTCAGGCGGTAAAAAATCAGTTTCACTTAGGTTACCGAAGAATTATCATGTCAACCTCCGGTAAATTAAACGTAAAAAAATATCAAATTGGCATTTCTACCTCCCAACACGACTTCAATACTGCAGCCTATGGACCAAGGAATTATAAACTTCCTTAAATTTCATTTTCGAAAAGTGCTTCTGTTGCATTTAATAGATGGCATTGAAATGGAAAAAGAGGATCGGGTAACACTTCTAGACGCCATTCGATTTGTAGACCGAGCTTGGAAAAGTATTACGCAAACCACAATAAAAAATTGTTTGAAACATGCTGGATTTATAGGAGAAGTTGGCCCAGCTGAAAATTGGCGAAGTGAACTTTGTATCGCATTAAAGGCTGAAAAAGTCAACTTTCAGGAATATGTGACGGTTGACAATTTTATATGTACTAGTGAAATCCCAACCGAGGATGACATCGTTGAGAATGCGTACCAAAAATACAATCAAACTCAAACTGAAATTGCTAAATCTGATGATGATGAACCAGGCCTTTTACTGGAAAAGATTTCGCCTACGGAAGCTAGAAACTGCCTGGCAAAATTGAAGAGTTTTTTTGAAGCCGAAACTACTCTAAATGGTGCGGAACATTTTTTTTCATTTTTTGGCAAATTTGGAAAATTTAATTAACGAAACAGACTCAGATTATTTCGGTTAATAAGTACTCCTAAATTTATATATGAAACGACTGTAACGTACACGCATTTTACTAATTTATGTGAACAAATAATATTTTCAATAAAAAATGTCTTTACATAATAATCCGCTTTTATCGAAATCCTTTTATGACGAGCTAATTTCAAACTCCCGTGCGCCCTCGCTATAAGCGGATTCTACTGTATATATAAAAAAAAAAAAATTCAGAGAATGTCTGTCGCATAAAGATTTCACCATAAGTTACGTTCTTCACAGTTTCAATGTCGAAAATGTAAACAAAACATTTACAAATTTTTCGTAGGACGTAGATTTACAAATCGTCCTAGTTAACACCGTGTGTATCTCCAAAGTCGGTCAGAATAAAATAAGCATTTCCTGGTAAACAATGTTGACACACAAGCAGCTGTCAAGTGCATTCATTTTGACATAAATCCGCATCGGATAAAAATCCCTTAAAAAGCGAGGTTTCCTTACAAGTAACATAATTTTCATTTCCCAATAAATCCATTTTACTTCACAATAACGTCAAATGCTTCATATAAGGATTTCATAAGTACGATACCATTTACGAAAGGCCAGTTTTTACAGTTGCGGAGGTTTTCGTTATGGACAACACGTTTCCACGTTAAAAATGGCCTTAGCGATCAAATTCAATTTCTTGTCCTATATTCGACATTGAGCCGCATTTTTGCGCCTACATCTCGAACCGAAAATAAAAATTACAACAGTAGGACGAGAATTCGTGTAGGAAAACCTGGACGTACGGTGCAGTAGTGCGATTAATTGAACAAAAATTCCGATAGAAATTTATTCTAATTTATAAGAGCTAATCGGACAAGAAATAACGCGAATATTAGAATTCAAAACGTTAATAAATCAAATGGTACTATCTGTTTAGCATTCGGATTTCTTGCACCGGACTGATTCCGCGTTTATGTTATTCCAAGCTTCCAATTAAGTTTTAATAAAATATTGTTCTCACGGTACAGAAATATCCAACAGCTCTAACTGGCGTGCATAACTTTTGAGTTTCGCCGACAGCAGATATAATAATAAGTTATTCCGGTGATTGATTGATTTTCTAGTTGAACACATTTCTATTATTTTACGCTTACGCCCTAATGTAATTACAATGCGTGCAGGGACTGTAATTGCATTCTTACAGCTCAATCGCGAAAAGAATTAGAAAGGTTGCCTTTAACGAATCGCTTTTCCGGATTTTTTTTTATTCTTCCAATGAATGAGTAATGATGGAAAATGTAGGTTCGACTTTTATTGGCTTGTTATTGTTTTTCTGTTCGTTTTTGTGTCGCAAATCGACCTAGTGGGTGTGTATGTGAACGTTACCTTCATAAGTGGTCGTTTTGAAATTCATTATCTTCGAGTAAAATTTGTAAAATTTATTATTTATTGCCCTTTCACTATGCCAATTAACCGCTCAAATTACTGCAAGTGCCCACTCAATATCATGCTCAATTCATAAAGAAAATATCAAAACCATTACACTGAAAATGTTAAAGGTTGCGCACCTTCGGCAAAATTAAATTAATTTACCTCAATCAAATATCAAATCAAAAAAAAAAAAAAAATTCTAGAAACCGTGTTAAGGCTAGGGAACCCAACTTAAAAAAATGCAGAGTTTTAAGAAACTCAGTTAAGCTTAGAAAGTACTTATCAATATATAATTTGCGAAGCAACAGTTGTAAACATAATGTTATCGCATCTAATGATATATTTGCTTTGGTGAAGAAGTACCTAGTTTTCAAAAATTAACCTCCGAAAGTGCAATTCTCGCAAAAATGTAGTAGTGAGGGTTTTTTACTGAAATCTTTAGAGTTACGAAATATTTTGCAATGCACTTTACAGCACTTATAGAGAATATATTGCCTTGTAAGAAAATATTTTGTTTATTGCGAGAAAGTTGATAACTTAAGAAGAAAAAAATTGGCAACAATTATTTTTTTTAAATATAGTGTGCCAGTAAAAACAGTATCGCTCAAGAAGTAAGTTATATTGTAGAAATTCCTTCGGAGTACTAATACTGAACATATAGTAGTTTAATATGACATGTTTTTTTTTATGATAACATGGTGAATATCTTTGAAAAAAAATCTATAAGTTTTGGTACGAAATACAGTATTAATTGATCGCGTTTTTTATTGCTTTCCGAACACAACATCGTCAACAAATTACATAAAAATGTTTCTTTAGCACCTAAGAAATAGTTTCCGTAAACCAAATTGGATAAATGTCTAAATTTTACATTGTCGGGGAAAAGTTGTTTTCCCATAAGATTTTAGTCAAATAGTTCGTCCTTTTACTCACAGATGTCCTGTCAAATCTGTACCTTTTTGATTGACGGCATGGATAGAATAATTTGTATTAAAATGCACACTTGATATAGTGCAAATTGTTAGGATATAACCATATTCACACACGTAAGGATATAAAACTCTAAAAATTTATAAAAATACGAACTTGATAATGCAAAATATCCATGTTCGCACGCGTAAGGATATGAAACATTTTCGAGCCTACTAAATTGTACAATATATATTAGTTTCGAATAGCATCGTAGGAAAAATTGTTTGAAGCATCTATTCACAAAAAAAAAAAAAAAACCAGTAAATAATGCAGCAATCGCATTGACTGATTTTACCGTCGTTATCGCCGCAGACAATAATATAAATAATATTTATCAAATTATGAGCGTATAAAAATGGGGATAAAGATTACTCTTTGCATAATTGAAAATGTGTTTGCAGCCTGTTACGGGATTAATTATAGCAGGTACATCTATGAAAGCACAAAATTGGCAAAGAATTAGCAAAAAATTATAGACTAATTTATTTCCGACTGAGTTTACCGTCGTTATCGCCGCATACCATAATATAAATAATATTTATCAAGTTACGAGCGTATGAAAAACGCGCAACTCTTTTTTTTGTTCTTTCTCTGTTCAATACTAAAGTTTCAAACCTTATTAGTTAGGATACCTCTTTGATTGCCTAAACATTTTTTATTATAAGGGGCAAAATTGGTGCCCCCTGAGCGGAAGAATTGTGTATTACTTAGCAGTTCCCGGACTTAAGGAAATTTGAATTTGAATTAATTAACAAGTGACTAAAAGTGCTGTCTCTACACTATATTAATTAAATTCTTGCAAAATGACACTTGCAGCAAAAACAGGAAAAACTGTACCTGTCCAGATTAGTGAAATTGTACTGTATTTAATATTTAATGTAATGCTGCATCGTTTTTTTGTCGAAAATACATTAGCACTGATTACCGATTTACGAATATGAAACAGTCTTTGGTAAATATTTAAATTCATTCGAAATCATTAGCTTAATGCTTTTTTTATTCACTTACACGAGTTCAATCCGGGCGCAACATTGACGACTTAATGAAATATGTCGAAGGTGTCGTGTAAGCAAAATGATGCGATATTATGGAGCAACCAAATTCGTGGGCAGAATATTTATCGCCAACAGAACATTATCTCTTATAATTTATTATTCCGCACTACCGTTGTTACCTTTTCAAACACCAAGTAACCTTACAAACGATTGTGTAAAACGTTTTCATTTTGTATATTCGCGAGGAGCAATAAATCACACAAAAAACATGCTTTCACTTCAATCAATTGTGGTTCTTTCAAACCATCTCCGAGAAATAAAACAAGCGATTTCAGTCAAAATTTCACAACACGTTGGTTAATCAGTTTGTAATAAATTTTGGCCATGGAACCACAAGTAACTAGATAAATTATCTGATGTATTAATTTCATAAATGCACATCCAAATTTGGTAACAATCTTCAAAATAAAAAATCATTCTAAAAATAAGCAGCTCCATTATTCATAATCTAAAAATAAAATCCCAAAAAACTGTTGCTGTTTTAAGTTTCAAGCTGTGCTTGCAGATGATTAATAAAAAGACGTTTCAAATTGTCCTACTTTTCTACAAAAATTTTGAAATATCGCCGATTCAAAACGGGCTTAAAAAACGTGGGAACATTGGGTGATTAATTGAACGTTGCTTCCATACATCTAAACAAAAATTGCCGAAAGAAATTTGCATTCGGAACAGTGAAGACAGTTTAGCCATTCAAGAAACCTAAATGTACAGTAGTGGCACTTAAAAGCTCATTAGAAAAATATATCAATTTTTTGTCTAACAAGACAAAGTAAATCCGGTTTAAACTCGACATTTATGTGCAGTTTTCCTGAAAATTAATCCTTAAAGTATTAAGCGAGTTTACACCTGTATGAATTCATCTAATCACGATTTTATGACTTGACGTGACACATATACAAAGGCCTTGATTTATGTACAGGTCTGTATGTAGAAGACCACCAAATGCGTATTTACGAAAGCTCCAGCCATCAAACCATTAATATCGCTATCTCCGACGAAATGTGCATCGGACACTTAATAGTCGATCCGAGACTTTGGCGCGATAAATATTTTACGATGCGAAAAACGCCCAAAAAACACTTTCCTCTTGGATCCAGCACTGTGCACTGCTGTCTACTACAATCAGATTATTACGCTATTGAGTGTTGCAGGCGAGGGGAACAGGCAGCGATGTCCTTATAGGGCAAGAGGTTTACCTACTACTGTCGACTGCTGCCGGCGCTTGTTCTTTCCAAACACTCAATTTGGCCCATATTGAAGTGCAAATTTGATTCATAAAATAGAAAGTCATGTCGGAAATCGGTTTATTCTTTTTAAAATTTTTTCTGCTCGAATCGAAATAATTTCATGTCGCTTTCGTTTTGCGATTTTTTCCTGCAAAATTACATAACGGGTTTTGCAATTGTCTGGCGCAATAAATTATTCACACATATCATAAATCGTCAAAACCTTGCGAGAAAATAAAATTTCCCGGAAATTTAAACTCGACAAATTGGCCCGCAGGAAAACGCCAATACAGACAATTAAAAGCCGATTAGCTCAATAGTTTTATGGGAGGAATTAGTGCTTTCAGCAAGCAACAAAGGATTCAATAGAGTCGATCTGGCTTCTCGGAAATTAAAAATCACAGCCACAACTTTCATAAATAAACCCATGTCGTTGTTGCAAACATTTCTTTTCGATAGTTAAACACCTACCTGTCACACTAATCAATTTGTGAGCCTTTAATTGAAGCCTTTATAAACATTGCGAGCGGACCAATTTCAACCAGCTATTCATTAGAGGCCCATGTAACCTTTAGGCGAATTTTACCATTTTCGATTATTTCTAATTAAGTTAATGGAAAAATGTGTAAAAAACACCATAAAATACAATCTCGTTAGTTTTATTGGCCCGTATAATGTTGAAGACAAAACCAATGTTGGCTCAAGCGATTTAATAGGACACTAATGGCCGAAACTTAATTAAATTTAAAATGCAAAAAAGACGGGGCGACGAAACGACAAGGCGAGATTGCAATAAATAATCTTTAGTGTTAGTAATCCGGCGTTGAAATAAAGGTATCGTAATTAAATAACGAAAATTTCGATCATAACTTCCCCTTTTTAATTCGATAAATTTAATTTATTGAGTCAATTTTCATATTAATAACTTTATTATGCCCATCCGAGAAATTGTCTTTATAACTGCAAATCGCGGTGAGCCAATTAAAAATACAAGACGTAATTTGTAAGGAGAAAAAAAGAAACGTGTCTTTAGGCCACGAACAAACCATTTGCGGTTCTTAATGAGAATCCTAATTAATGGACATAATGTACGAATTTCATTTAACTGGTTGAGTTACCTACATCAATGATATCTCGATGTGTGTTCAGTTAACGAGTGCGACCCGGAATTTTTGCGCAAAATCGACGAATCTTGATTTATTTAAGGCCAATTAAAGCGGTTCATTATGAAGAAGCGTAGGTTCCTAAATCCTGAGGTGGAGAAATAAAAAGTGTTTGATAGGTAAAAGTTATGCACACATTTGATTTATACTTCATTGTACAGCTTTTACGACCTTGTTCTCGATTTGGATACAGCGTGGTTTTGTTTATGAATAGTGCAGATTAGCGAAAAATAATAGTAACATAAATTACTGTTTCAAATCGATTGAGAACTGTATCGGTCAATGAAAAAATGTCTTATCTTAAACGGTGCAGCTCGTTTTAAATACACTGCTCCACGATTGAAATGCAACACCGAATACTTATACAAAGAAAAATTGCCAGCAAAAGGTTTCCAAGTGCAAAACTTACAATTTACTTCAAATTACAAATTAGAAAATAATTGGAAGAGCCTATTAACTTTCAGTATATAATATAATCTTCAGGAAAAACAATCAATGCAATTGTGTTAGCAATGCCGAAAATTTGAAATATTGCCAACTTTATTTCAATATCAATTTAAAACATAAAAAACAGTATATACTTTGACACACGTGGTATTATGAGGTGAAGTTGGCGATATTTAATTTTAGGCATTTCCAACACAATTTCATTGGTAATTAATTGTTTTCTCTAAGTTTATATTATATTCTGAAACGGTATTTGAACAAGAGGCCCTTAATCTTTTAAATTCCTCAAAATAAAATTAACAAAAAGTTTGGTCTTACATTTGATGGATCCTCCACCTGATCCACGACCTTTTAGGCATATTTCGTACGAAGTTATTAATGGCCTTCCTGGGAACAAGTTTCCATTCTTTATCTAAAGTGTTTGGGGTGGTATTACAGTTTGGCGAATTAGGAAACCAAACCATTTCTTGAATATTATGCTTTTGAAAAACTTCAACACAATTGCTGTTCTAATGAAATAAGTACCAAAATCTTAGCCAAATGGGATCACAAGGAACAGACGACTCCATTCTTTCGATATTCATTGTTTCCTTCCACAATCAAAAGCTTGGTACTTCCGTCCAAAATAATCTCATTCCAAACAAGTACTTCCAGAATCCATGGAACCATATTATGCCAATACTTCCATTTGCACAGTAACAATGGACACTCAGTAGGTGTCTCATAAATTATATTGATGAAGTCTTCTTGCAACAATTGGTGAAGAAATAATAACCCTCGTGACAGCCTCGTCATGTAATATTGTGGGGAGGATTTTCTCTACCTACCAATCTTACATATTCGACTTGTTCTGGTGAAGAGACCTCTTGGACCACCAACACTATTAGTATTCTCAAATCCCTGAAGTTCCATATTTGAAAAACTAAATGAAACATTAAAAATTCTGGCCATTTTGCTATGAGAGGGATCATCTTCGATCATACGCTGAGCAGTAGTTAACCACTAAGATGATGGTAAACCAAGAAGTCTGTTAAGTAATCGATGGGACTTGCAACTTTACTAAGAAGCATTTTGATGCATAGTTCTAATTGGTAAACCAAATCATACAAAATAACCCTTTAGGAAATCTGAATTGGGCTGAACTGTTTGCATCAATATTCCATTTCAATTATCGAGCAGTTACAACGTTGCAACATTGCAACAAAAAACTGACAAATTAAATATAGAAAATAAATTTGCAATGTTCTGGCTTCTAATTAAAAATACCGTACAGTTAAGTCTTTGTTTTTGTAAATTAAAATTAATAATACAAATCGATTGGCAATTTACTTATTAACAATAAACTTGTTGTTTCTCAAAGCAATAAAACGTGTGATGTTTAATTATTAATTTAACTTTTTTTTGTCGATCATATTATTTTAAGTTAAATTTGAAATTTTCAAATAAAGTTCAGTTTCGCTTGCTAATTTAATATTCAAATGCACGAGATTTCGATACGATCTTTGAAGTGATCAATTCTTGATTGAAAAAATGTGTACATAATTAATTTTCAACGGTTCCTCGCAACGACCACCGTGATAGAGACTGAAACGAAATAAAATTGCCGTTTCCAGGAAAATTATGCAGAAAACAAGATGATTGCGTCACGACCACATTTTCTCGTTAACGAAATTTCACGGCAAAAATTCAAATTCAATCCGATCCAACTGATAACGACTTCATCAAATAAAGAGCCGATTTACATATGTTGTAAAATATTGCAACACGTCTGCGGATTACGGTTATTTTATTGCCTTTGGAAAATTAGCTGTTTAATCGCCGGCTCCAGTTCGACCGATTTTATTTTCTGCTAATGCTTTTATCGTGGTGTCGTTGGATGTGTAGCTAATTAGAATGGTTAACGGGGCATGTTACACTTTTTTCCCAGATTTTCTTGAGGAGCGAATTGAAAATCTTCGTTCGTTAGTCGGTTGTAACGGTGGCATTGACTAATAGTTCTCGAATAAGAACATACGGCCGGAATTGTATAGCATTCATGTTAATTTTATTTTGCTACAAGAACACGGTGCTTTATGAATTATGATGAATCGTCCTGGAAGAGGAGAAGAAGTGTCAAATGATAATCTTTGGGGCGAACACATTCAATAAATAATAAATTAACAATATGCAAACAATTTCCTTATTCACCTAACAATACTATAAATCTGAATAGCGTGGGCAACAACACCTGTGTCCAGCTAGGCTATTAATGCCGATTGATTCTATTAGCGAATAAGTCCATAAATTTCACACTTACGAGCCAATAACCGGAGGTAATCGACATTCTATTCAATAAATAAGTTTTACAATTCAAGACTCGATTAAGGTCCGGGAACTGGTAAGTAATACACAATTTTGCCCCTTAAAATAAAAAATGTTTAGGCAACCAAAGAGGTATCCTAACTAATAAGGTTTGAAACTTAAGTATTGAACAGAGAAAGAACCAAAAAAAAGAGTTGCGCGTTTTTCATACGCTCGTAACTTGATAAATATTATTTATATTATGGTCTGCGGCGATAACGACGGTAAACTCATTCGAAAAAAAAATTAGTCTATAATTTTTTGCTAATTCTTTGCCAATTTTGTGTTTTCATAGATGTACCTGCTATAATGAATCCCGTAACAGGCTGCAAACACATTTTCAATTATGCAAAGAGTAATCTTTATCCTCATTTTTATACGCTCATTTGATAAATATTATTTATATTATTGTCTGCGGCGATAACGGCGGTAAAATCAGTCAATGTGATTGCTGCATTATTTACTGTTATTTTTTTTTGTATTTTTTTGTGAATAGATGCTTCAAACAAATTTTCCTACGAAGCTATTTGAAACTAATATATATTGTACAATTTAGTAGGCTCGAAAATGTTTCATATCCTTACGCGTGCGAACATGGATATTTTGCATTATCAAATGTGTATTTTTATAAATTTTTAGAGTTTTATATCTTTACGTGTGCGAATATGGTTATATCCTAACAATTTTCACTATATCAAGTGTGCATTTTAATACAAATTATTCTATCCATGCCGTCAATCAAAAAGATACAGATTTGACAGGACATCTGTGAGTAAAAGGACGAACCATTTGACTAAAATCTTATAGGAAAACAACTTTTCCCCGAAAATGTAAAATTTAGACATTTATCCAATTTGGTTTACGGAAACTATTTCTTAGGTGCTAAAGGAACATTTTTATGTAATTTGTTGACGATGTTGTGTTCGGAAAGCAATAAAAAACGCGATCAAATAATACTGTATTTCGTACCACAATTTTAGATTTTTTTTCAAAGATATTCACCATGTTATCATTAAAAAAAAACATGTCATATTATACTACTATATGTTTAGTATAAGTACCCCGAAGGAATTTCTACAATATAACTTACTTCTTGAGCTGAACTGAGTTTACTGGCACACTAAATTTTCAAAAAAATATTATTGCCAATCTTTTTCTTCTTAAGTTATCAACTTTCTCGCAATAAACAAATATTTTCTTACAAGGCAATATATTCACTATAAGTGCTGTAAAGTGCATTGCAAAATATTTCGTAACTCTAAAGATTTCAGTAAAAAACCCACACTATTACATTTTTGCGAGAATTGCACTTTCGGAGGTTAATTTTTGAAAACTAGGCACTTCTTCACCAAATCAAATATATCATTAGATGCGGTAACATTATGTTTAGAACTGTTGCTTCGCAAATTATATATTGATAAGTACTTTCTAAGCTTAACTGAGTTTCTTAAAACTCTGCATTTTTTGAGGTTGGGTTCCCCAGCCTTAAGCTCGGGCTTCCTCCTCCTGAGAGGGTAAAGTTCAAAGTCGACCACGCGGCGACCACACCTTCCAATATCCTCCATTCATCTTGTAAAGACACGAGCGCAGAACGTATTTCACGCTTCCTCTGCTAGGGTTGAACTTCATGAACGTAACCTCCACGAACGGTCGACGGAAATTTATGTATGAAATGATCCTTTAAGGTTGGGCAACACCTTGACCCGCACTCCGGGGTAACCCGCTACACAAGCCGAGAACATCGGACGACCTGCCGATAATCTGTTACTGATATCGATCAGCGGGCGACGTGTGAGCGATCTGAACGATCAATGCGTGAAGAGATGCAACCGACTGGATATTAATTATTCCTGACTGCTTCTTCAAACATCACTGGATCCACCACGTAACTGTGTCAGAGCGTTTCGCACGCTCTTCACTCGGGGGCGGGTCAACGGCAGCCGCCAGCGACAACCTACACGGGTCAGTGAAGATAATGTATTTGCAGAAGAAATGTGAAATTAAAATCAATCCATAAATAACGCTAGAACGGTGCACCTTCAAGTGTGTCGTGGGAATCATTATAAACACATCCCGGACTGCTCTTGAATTATGGATTATGTTTTGATGTGCCGGGTAATATGGAACATTATGTCATTCCTTAAGGCACCATGATGAATACCGCATACAATGCATGTGAAATTGCTTATTTATGGCCGGATTTGACCAGCGTTGTTCAAAAAGATGAGAAAATAAATCGTCAATTGGAACAACTTTACAAAGGATTTAATTTTCTTCACAAATAAATAAATCTCAAACAATAATTCAGTAAACAAATAGACAATAAAACTAGTGCCTGATTCAAAGGTTACACTTTTCATTTCAAATCGACAAACAAAAATGCAGAATCTAATTGGCTGGGTCAGAATATGATTGTTCTGAGTTAGAATCTAATTTTCTGAGTCAGAATATGATTTGTCTGAGTTAGAATCTAATTATCTTAGTCAGAACACGATTTGTTTAAGTCAGAATCTAATTTTCTGAGTTAGAATATGATTGTTCTGAGTTAGAATCTAATTTTCTGAGTTAGAATATGATTTGTCTGAGTTAGAATGTAATTATCTTAGTCAGAATGCGATTTGTTTAAGTCAGAATCTAATTTTCAGAGTCAGAATACGATTGTTCTGAGCTAAAATCTAATTTTCTGAGTTAGAGTATGATTTGTCTCAGTCAGAATATGATTGTTCTGAGTTAGAATCTAATTTTCTGAGTTAGAATATGATTTGTCTGAGTTAGAATCTAATTATCTTAGTCACAATACGATTTGTTTAAGTCAGAATCTAATTTTCAGAGTCAGAATATGATTGTTCTGAGCCAGAATCTAATTTTCTGAGTTAGAATATGATTTGTCTGAGTCAGAATATGATTGTTCTGAGTTAGAATCTAATTTTCTGAGTCAGAATATGATTGTTCTGAGTTAGAATCTAATTTTCAGAGTCAGAATACGATTTATCCAAATCAGAATCTAATTTTCAGAGTTAGAATTCAATTTGTTAAATTGATATCCTGAGTTTCACCATTGAAGATTATAAGAGTGTGTATCAATATTGGTCTGCAGTTCAGTAACGTTTGTTCTACTTATTGCATTTCATTTATACATAAACATAAACCTAACTAAACTTAATTTAAACCTTCAGTTCAGTTTATTAAAATTATTGTGTTTCACTAAATTTTTGACTATATGTTCTATAGATAGAAAAAATTGTAGATGCTGAAAGATTTACAGCAAAACTTTGTGAAAGGGTTAAAAAGGAAAATAAATGGACAAGTTGCAGATATTGGCAGGCAATACAATATTATTGTTGTTCCCCCATATTTCAAATTTTAAATCGTTTTTACATACATACAGTGAAACTCACTAAAACGAAAACCGATAGGACCAAATGTTTTTTTCGGTTTGAGAAGTTTTGAACCAAAATAATGTAACAAATGATAGGCTTACAATAGAAACATTAAATGAATATTATTTTTGTTATCTTAAGTAATGTTGATTCACAAAATAACTGTAAAAAGGTGGAATGTTTAGTACCAAATCATCAGAAATTATTTGGAAAATGATGAAATTTGCTGTTGTTGCAGTGTCTCTCTTGCAATTTGATATATATTAATTTTTAGTGCATTGTAAATGATATTTCAGCCGCTTTGATTACGATAGATCCTTTACTTACTGACTCTTTAATTATTACTTCGCCAGAAAGGAACCAATAAATTGAAATGAGCTTCATTCAATCATCAACTTCAACAAAATCAAATTTGAAAACAATAATTCAATACATTTAAATATTACAAGATCCTTTTGGGGTCCTATTGACCTCCCACTTTTGTGCTTTAAATTAGTATTGTAATGAGCAATGAAGAGTGTTTATTCGCCATCAGGAAAACGAACATGTTGTTCCAGATTCAAGTTAAAAGCAGGCCAGTTGTTTCTTCGATTAAATTTTTATTCGATAGTTTTAAATATAAATCAAATATGAATATTATAATCACATACATTTAAATTGAGTACAATACCGATTGTGTAACCTGTAATCTTGATTCTGCACTAATCAAATTATTTTTTGAATTAGATTTGGGCTGTCTCTTTACTGATTTGTTTTATGTAAAAACCATGCGTTTCAAAAACATTAATTACTGTCATTTACCTTTATATTCCGAACTAGCTATTAGGTCGTTAACTATATTTAAATTTATTCAAAAACAAATACTGAAGGATGGGCTTAATAATATGTAACTCGATACCACTTAGTTTCTCATAAATCTTTCCTAAAATATTATCTGATTGTAATGCTTAATAAAATTAACCACTCGCCTGCAATTATTGTAGATAAACTGATACAGCGAATTCAATCAATATATTATTTGAGGTCCACTTTAAAAAATTGTATGCTTGGAATTGTTATTAAAAAAATTTAGTATTCGCCCCGAGGCGCTGTTAGATATACAAGCAGATAGAAAAATCTACGGGGACGCAAGCCAACCCCCAGAGATTTCCTCGAACGATAGCGACACGAACCGCCCCCGGTTAGCCGCAACCTCTGAACCGGGCAATAATCCTTATTAATTTCGCGATTTCAAACAGTCCGATTCGTCGTTATTATTTCGTGCACGTCCTACGAATTTATTACAGGAATGAGTTTCAACTTCTCAGCTTAGATTGCGTCTAGATTCACGCTGTGAAAGAAATTGCTCGTAGCACTCTGAATTTAAAAATCAATCACATATCGATCTCAGCGATCGATTCCAATCAAATTGATACCAAATCTTCGTAAGCTTTGTAGATCGATTACTACAACTCGTGCTCTTTACAAGAAACATTAAGATGCCAATACAGGTAGCCCTCGATTTACGCCGGCTCAATTTACGCCGATTCACAATAACGCCGCTGTGGAATTCACTGTTTCGTCGTGTACATACTTGGGTCATTCACCGATTCTTCCTATGTTAGACTGATTTTCGTTTCGGTGTTGAGCCGCGACGTTGTGAATTCTTTTTTCCAAAAAAATGTAAGAGATCCGAAACTTTGAAATTTTATTTGTTTTTCTTAATATTTTTTAATAAAAACATTTCACTTCATTTTATCTTAAAATACAATTTAAAAATTAAATTTATAATACACCTATCCCCCGATTTACACAATACTTTTTTACACGATTTCGCTTTTACACGGTTTTTAAAATAACGAATTCAAAATAAAATGGTAAAAATTAATATTTCAGGTGAGTACATATTTCTACAATCATTTTTTAACTCCGTTCACTTGGTTATACATATTGGTGATTCCCCGTTTTGTATGCACAATAAAACTTCCTACGTATTCACGTAAATTACTGCAGTAAATTTGTGACAGTAGAAAAGTGTACATCATTGTGTTTTTACCAATCAGAATTTTTTAAACTTCATATTTACTGGTTAGCGATAAAAAATTATTTTTTGTAGTATTTTAACAATTTTTTTCGCAATAAAATTTTAAACTATAGCAGTTTTTAATAGAGCATGAAGAGATCTTTCAAATGAGGTATCACAAACCCCTACTTCCTATTTAAATATTTAGGGGTTGAAACTGTCACTCGAAAGGAGTTGAGGTTAGGGATGAAATTTTTACTTTGCAGGATATCATGTCATAAACGGGATTTTCTATAAATATGTACAATAATTGAGATACTGAATTTATTCCATTTGACTCGTTCGCACTGTATATTTGTTATTTTATGAATGAACTGTTATTTTAATTTTTCAAAATATCTTATTAAAAAAATTTACGTTAAATAAATGACATTGTTTTCGATTTACACGGTTTTGCCTATAAAAAAACAATCTTCCGAGTAAATCGGGGGATAGGTGTATTTGTATTTTGCATTATATTGTATTAATAAATAAAATGATTTGCTTGTTTTTCACATATGTAGAACCTAACCCTATACATCACTGTAAATATGGGTTCTTTTTACGCCGATTCGATTTGCGCCGGCTTTTGTAAGAACGGAACTGCGGCGTAAACCGAGGGCTACCTGTATGTGTCCCTTTTTCATCGTCGAATCTTTACGTAATGATGATGTTTTATTTGAGTGCGTTGTGTGTAGCGGCATTCTTCTCGTTAATTGTGACTCATTTGACCTGCGACCCACAGATCCGAGCGGCGCCGGCCCCATAGAGCAAGCAGACAGCCGTAAACCGGCGATTTTTTGCGCGCTGAATTTAATCCGCGTTCCCTCATCTCGTTGGGACTACTGCATCGACTTCGTTTCCACCGATGGGTGCGGCACTTCCGGTGAGATTATGTAAATCGAGGGAACGTCGGAGAATGTCTTCATTTCTTCGTGTTTGGTTGTTATTAATGCAAAACAATACAATATATTTTATTGAGATTTTATTGACTATTAAAGAGCTATTTTTAAACGCCGCATTCCTGAATTGTTAACATGCCATAAATTTCAACAAATTTATTTAGCCACGAAGGTTTTATTTACTTACATTTGTTTGTTTTATTTCTTACCAATTGAAAGTAGAAAAAGGAATAAGACAATATACAGGGTGGTATAAATTAAATCAGGTGCCAAAGTGTTAAAAAACTGTTTTTCTGAATATTGACAGTGTTTTAAAAGCTCCATAAAAAGCTCGGTGAAGGATATTTACTTTTGTTACTCAATTGTAAACGTTATTTATTGGAATTGTTTAGGCGGTTGCTAACAAATATCAATAACGTTGCTAACCGGTTAAAAATTAACTGGTTAGCAACCAAAATTAACCAGTTAACAACGTATATTGTTGCTTATTTCAATTTATATTTATTTATTTGAATGGTTATTGCAAATTGTAATATATTTTTATAATACTTATTATTTTTTATTTACTACTTGTAAATGCACGCAGGTGCGCACATAATAGACACAAGAAAAAAAAAGAAAAGAAGAGAAAAAAAATATTACTTAATTCTCAGGCTTCACAGCGGATTATTCCACAGAGTAATGTTTTTGAGTATTCTATAATAATGCTACTGGAGTACTATAGTTTTCGTTATTGAACACTTTTGTTTGCTTTAGTTAGAGCAAATACTATGTAATGAGTTTTTGACAGCTTCAAAGATAATGTTTTGAGGTCTAACCAGTTTTTGATCATTTTTATGCCTTCTATAACTCTCTATTTGTTTTCACTGTATCATCTGCGTAAGATATTGAAATGTCTCTTGTATTCATAAATAATAGCGCGTTAATATAGATGATAAACATTATAGGGCCAAGAGCTGTCCCTCGAGAGACACCTATTTTTATTGTTTGAGTATCGCTATATTCATTTCTGATTTTTACAACTTGTTACCTTTCTTGAAGGTAGTTTTCAAAGACTTTTCCCTTATTCCATATTGCTCCATAACATTTAGTATTTGTATAAGAGATACGGTGTTGAATGCCTTTGCTAGGTCAATAAAAACACCTATACATTTTTTATTGACATCCAGGCCCTTCTATGTCTCTAAACTTTCTAAATCACTTTATAAATAAAAATTAATGTTAATACTTAATCTAGGGAACACAAGTAGTTGAGTTTTCCGTTGGTCTTTTCCACGTTTCTTTCCATTTTTTTCTGTGACTTGTTAACATTTTTATTTCTTCCCCTCTTATTCCTCTTTTTCTTCCACGTTCTTCTTGGTCTACCTCTCATTTTTTCCCATTTCTTTTCCATCATTTGTCTAATTAGTCTGTTCTCATTCCTTCTCATTACATGGCCTAACCACTTTAGTTGACTATGTTTATCTGAATACTTGGTTTTTGATTTTATCCTTTCTTGTTTTGTATCAGATGAGAATAAAGTTGGTTCATGGAGAAAAATATCACATTTTACATCCAAAAAGAAGAAGATGAAGAAAACCACTTAATTCAATGCAATTTTAATTATTGCAATTAAATGCCTGTATAATATGGCAATCATCAAATCCAATTACACAATCACAATAATTATTAACTTGTTTTTATGAATATCCAGTTTCACTAAATTCATAAATTCATGGTAGCATTTATAAATCCAAACGGGTCGACTGAAAGAAACAAAATTCCATGAATCCACGTTATTTTTATGTTTAGGAGTGCACGTCATACTGGAATTTAAAGTACATCGGACGATCCATCTAACTCGCAATCAACCGAGTAATAAGCAGCTTCATTACAAAACTATTTTAAATTTTTTTACGATAATTGAATAAAAGCAGATTGCGCCCGACTCGATCCGATTTTTAATTTTGTACGTGCCACGAAGGCCAAAAATTCATCAATAGGCAATTTTTGTCGCGAGTTGAATAACTCCGACGCCGGTAGGAGATTCCGGTCCGCACTTACCCGGTATAATATCACAGAGACGCCGCTTGTTGACAATACCCACGTTAGGGTATCTCCATCTAATCATAGTAATTTACACGGTATAATGGGTGTTGATTATTTTTCGAGCGCTGAAAAGAATACAGCGAGTTATAATCAATGCTAGCGGCTAATTCTTTAGCGTAAGCGCATCCTGTCAGTCCGAAGCGGTATCGGCTCCCCTGCCGGGTTCCGAACACGGAACACGAGGCTGACATACGATCGCATCACTGTGCGCTCCACACCACCTCTTTAACGATTATTGCCGTACAGCGGCTTTGTTTTGTATAACCCTGCATCGGAATTTTTATGGCCCTTTTCACTTCGATATTGTTTCGTACTCGGCTTGAATTTTATTTCATTTCGGGGCCGCACAATTAAAATTATTTAATTAACCGAAATTTCCATAAATTAACAGTTTACATAAATAAATTAAGATGCGGCGCCGTTAAAATTTGGGTAAATATGAATTACAAGTTGTCTCTCGTGTTTCCATTCTTAAATGGAGTTGTAAACATTGCTATAAATATGTTCAGCTTCTAAATTTTTATAGATTCGTTCTCCTTTTTTATTATTACAGCGGGAAATTTACATAATTAAAAGTTGGTCGACTCACGTACTATACAGCCATGCCTTGATCTATTGATTTTAATATTTCAAAATAATTTGTTTACACTCAGGTGTCAGAAGTAATGTTTTCAAATACCTCCGAGAGAAGAAAAAACTTGCTCATCTCTCGAATCGATAGGATTCGATATTTCAGACAAAATGATCACAAACGGCTTAATTTTTCAAGCCGGACAGAAACACGATCGGACGAAGAATCGAATGAGCTCCTTTCATTTATTTTAACGCTTGATGCGACCGATTCGGAAATTAACGGCGTCGAGGCGAGTCCGAAGTGAGTGCCGATGCTTACGGTTTTGTTTTACAACTGAAAAAAATACGGACTCACGAAAGATGATTTATAACGTCTTTATAAATTCACAAATAAAAGCCTCTTTCTTGTTCTTTGGCGAGCTCATGACACGAACATAAATCCAGTATTAATGAGTATCGATGCTGAAAAAGTAATTACCCGAAAATGTTCGGAAGCTCTAATTTTATGTCCGCAATCAGTGCAGCGTTTCGCGTTAATAATCTGATTTTAGCTGTTGAAGAAGTTGAATAATCGCCGAAATGTATGACAATAATTGAATAAAGTAACGGATGTGCGTTTCGTTTAAATTAAGATTTACGACAGTGGCCATTTAATAGTTTCGAATGGGAAAGTGTTATTACGTCGGCGGACAGTAAAAGTTCGTGGAGCAGGAAAGTTCACGCATCTCAATCCTTGTCTAATGGGACTAACCACTGTATTATCAACGGGACAAAAAACGCTTAGTTGGATCTCCAACTTTTTTAAATGAAGTTTCTCAACATTTTCTCGAGGATTTACTTACATGAAATTTCTCGTGATGAATGTAAGCCAAGACATATTTTTAATAATTCAGTATTCTGCCGAAATATTTAATCTCAATTAAGAAGAAGTACTAGATGAAACGGAATGCTTTTTCGAAATTTGAAAATTCAAGTTTGATCGTTACTTAAGTCTAGTCAAAATACAGTCGGACTCCTCTATAGTGATGTTCGAAAAGCCATGGAAAAACATCACTATAGAGAAACTTCACTGTATAGAATTTACGTATAATTTTACAGTTCTGGCAGTCATTGTAAATACCAATCGATATACAAAATGAATCAACAAAATATTTGTTATTAAGACTTACATAACATGTACTAATTGATGAAAAAATCTGTCCAAAGTTGATTGCACAGCAGTACTTTTAAAAATGGAAGTTCCCATAAGTAAGGAATTGCATGGTTTTACCCAGGAAAACCGACTCTTAAGATTGAACCCTTGTTGTAATCATGTAAAAACAAACCAAAAATTGACCTGAGCACACTTTATGTATATGTGCACTGCAATTTGCATGGTTTTACCTAGCAAAACCGACTTTTGAGATTCAACCCTTGTTGTAATCATTTGAAAACAAAAATTTTTACCTGAGGACACTTTATGAAAATGTGGATTCTAACACAAGTCAAAATAAAAAAAAAATGACCTGAGCACACTTTATGAAAATGTGCACTGCAATTTGCATGGTTTTACCTAGAAAAACCGACTCTTAAGAGTCAACCCTTGTTGTAATCATTTGTAAACAAGAAAATGAAAAAAAAAATGCACGTTCCAAACAAAAACATCACTATAGAGAAAACATCATTATAGAGGAGGTCACTATAGACGAGTTCGACTGTATTAAACAGTACGATGCCAGGAGAATGACATTTTGCAATTAAACTTCAAAATGATTTTAATTTTTTGCGAAATTGATTTAGGAAATAAGTTATTAATGTGGAATGGAGCTGTTTTTATTGTTCTATTAATTGTATTTAAATTTTCTTTCAGTCCACGTTCCAGATGAAGCTGTTGATTTTTTACAAATCAATAAAAGTCGGCCTTTTCAAGGCAATTTTTTGTTGATTTTTTCCTGCGAGTGTGCACCTTAATCATACATTGAGTAGACTGTATTTGTGATAGTACCGCTTACCATCTGCACCTGCCGACGATATCGTAATAGTGGTATTTATGACTTATTTATACAGCAGCAAATAGCAATACAAATACCATATCATAACTTCGGAAGTACTTTATTAAGACGTACAATGCTTGCTAAGAATGTTTTCGCGTTAGATATACAAATTGCTGCAATTCATTTTACAATTCTGAAATCTCAACGCAAAAAAATGCAGTCGAAAATGGGCATTATAAATCTTTTCGGTGGAAAAATTGCGTCACTAATCGCCGTCAATACCATGTGTATTGAATGATTGTAAAACATTTCGTTAACATGGTAAAGACACGGTGACTGATCGTTACATAAGAAGCCAGTTAATGGCAGGTAATATCCACTAAACAGTCGGCTTTTCGGCGTTTCAAAAACTTTACAACAAAAATTAAAATTGAACACGGCTTTATATAAATTAATGCGTGTGTTTTCCTGTTGTGACAGATCAGGCGTTGTTTATAGTTTTTGACATTTGTAATGAATTGTCGAATGCTGACGGGAAGTGCCACGTCCATAAATAACGATTTTTTATTCATTAAGAAATTGTGATCTGCACCTCAAACCGTTTCTACCGAGGCACATTTGTCAGTCTCGGTTTTTTGTTCGGTTTTTTATCCAGTTGAGCAACGGAATATCTGTCAATGTATGCAAAAGTTTTGAATTGTTTTTATTATAATATGACACCTACATCACTGAAATTTCACCCTGTTTGATTGACGCACGACATAATTTCCGTTCAGTTAATGCATTAAAATCAACGGCAACAATGACCGGCGTCTTCACTATCGAAAATCAGTCATCCCACATTAAATTTGCATTATCATAGTGTTGCAGCCTACTAAAATAATAATCGGCAAACCTTGAACCACAATGGTTGGTATTACAATACCGAGAACTTGTAATCATAGTTCGGTGGTTCCAGCTCCTTGATTAATTGGTAATCGAGTGGAGAAAGTCCAACTGATTTATTTTTAATCACCGGATTATTAACTGGGGTAATTTATAATCGATGAGAAATTGTTCACTCATCATCATTACACGTCTTTTTTTACATCTCATTACGCGGACCGATTATTCATTCCCAGTCCAATAAGCGACTATTATTTTATTGCTGTCGCAACGGAATTTATGGTCGCTTCGGATAAAATAAAGCGAAATTAACCGTAATGGCACACGAAGGAGACAATGACCGTCTTGCGTAACAATAAATGTCTTACGTGACGATTACGTGCAGTATGTTAAGCAGCCACCGTTAAAGCCTCGACCTTAATCCTGTCTGCACCATTTACGGGTGGCTTTAAATTTTACCACACAAATCGGCGAATATGTTAACAATAAAACAATGCGATGCGTCATATTCACCCACTAAAACCTATTTCTAAACAATGGTAGTCCACCTTATTGGGCTGTAGTAGCTTTAGCCCACCCCCACAGTCGCTAACTTTGTGTAGGTGCAACAATATGCCGCCCTTTCTAGAGTAATACAGATGTATCTTACCTTGTTATACGTTGTCAAATGAGAACACCTGGATCCATACGTTTATTGTATTTTAAATTGATGGTTGGGTTTGAATGTAATCTGTAAGCCACGCAGTTTGCATCTACTTTCAAGTTCGTCGAATTGAAATGTATAACGTCGAGAGCTTTAAAACTTTTCGTGTATTATTCAAGAAGATGTACAATGAAATTATATAATTTAAATTATCATCGTCTTTCTTCAACTTTGAATACAATTTATAAATTCAATTCAGTAATTACTTTCAACCAGTTGCGTTTATTTTCTTTTTCCACTCCTCTCGGTTTTGCAATAGGATGTGACGCCTGTCTGACTTCATCCCTCCATGTCCTTCTTGGTCTTCCTCTTCTATTTATGTAAACTTTCCTAGTCGACCTTTTTTCTGGCATTCTGTAACTTTGTCTCAGTTATTCCAATTGTTTTCTCTGTATATTGATTTTATTCTTAATTCTCCTTTGAACACTTTATTCCTTGTCCTGTCTTTTCTGGTCTTCCCTTCAATTTCTCTAAAGAAATTCATTTTCTTCTTACTTGTGAGTATCCAAGATTCGCTTCCATTAAGATGCGTTTAAGACTTTTTAACGACTTCTACTTTTACTTCTTTTTTACTCTCTTTTTCGTTCTTCTAGTATGATATTGTGGGTTCTGTTATTTTGGGATACTATGGTAGTCTTTGTTTTATCCACATTTACATTCTTCTTTATCTTTTTCAATTCTGCGTTCAACATATTCAAGTTGTCTTGTAGTTGTTCCTCTATGTCTGCTACCATCGCCACAACATCTGCAAATAGTAGCTCCGATAGTTCCACCGTTTCTTCTTCCAATGTGTCATTTTTATCCTTCGTTTCTTTATGGTTCATCCATTACTACTGTGAAGAGTAATAGGCTAAGTACACATCCAAGATTCGCTTACATTAAGATGCGTTTAAGACTTTTTAACGACTTCTACTTTTACTTCTTTTCTGCTCGATTTTTCGTTCTTCTAGTACATTGTGGGTTCTGTTATTTTGCAATACTATCATAGTCTTTGTTTTATCCACATTTACCTTTATCTTCATCTTTTTCAATTCTGTGTTCAACACATTCAAGTTGTTTTGTAGTTGTTTCTCTATGTCTGACACCATCGCCACAACATCTGCAAATAGTAGCTCCGATAGTTCCACCGTTTCATCTTCCAACGTCTCATTTTCATCCTTCGTTTCTTTATGGTTCATCCATTACTACTGTGAAGAGTAATGGGCTAAATACACATCTCTGTTTTATACCCTCTGCTGTCTCAAGAGCCTCTTCATGAGTTGTTACTATGTTCATTACCTGGTCGTACTTTGTTTTTATTATTGCGGTTGTTTCCCTGCCTATCAATTTCTCTTGTAGTATTGTCCATATATCTTTTCTTCTGATTTCAACAAATACTTTTTTCTTATTTCTCTTTATGCTTTTCTGAGTATGAACAAATCATTTAGAACATTTGTAAACAGCATTTAACTGCTGAGAAAAAAAATTATATATAACACGAGTGAGAAAAAAGCTCATTGATTAAATTTTGTATACTAGTTTTGTAACGAAGCCTTTCCTCACTTGTATTACTAAATCAACAACCTCGAAAATTAATATTAAAAGAATCAACTCAATTAGGAACGACTTTTACTAAATACAAATAATAATCCTTGCCTCTTTACCGTAGGTTCAATTGCAAGGTAACGTAATTTAATAGAATATAAAGTTCGCGTTACATAAAACATAATTTTTGAAACGCCCATGTTCCTATCACATTACAGAAGAATACGGCCAATATAACTACAGCAATTTTAACACCTACTGTCGTTTAGTTTTATTGCCGCATTAAAAAGTTGATCATTTTAGTAAAGTCACGACAATATTACATATTTAATTGTAATGCACGATAATAAAAGCTACTCGATTTCATAGCCACAGTGCAGATAACTTTATCTAAAGCTCTACTTTTATGTCCCGTCCCACCTGAATCCATAAAATAAATTCAACATTTAAAAACAGGCAGTAATTTTTTATGTGTAACAGCGGATCGTGAATTGGCCAACGCGACAATAAAAAGAATTTAAATCTTTTTCGCCGTCGATTCTTAATCATGTAATAGGTAGGTACCTTCTATTGTTACTTTGTATACTGGCAAGTAAAAGGTATAAATTATCAACGTGGATGAGTCATTCTTTATTACAAGCCCGAGCATCTTTCGCAATGCAAGTATAAAAAAAACACTCTTCAGTGCTTTCTACATTCAATATTTAAGTTATTTCTGCCACTTAAGCGACCCAACACACCGGGACAATAGTGAACTGCGGGTCATCTGCAAGCCTAACAATAATTACAAACACGAATCGAAAGTACAATTAAATTAAATGCGTTTCTTAAATCACAATGTGTACATTGTTTGGCAATCGAGTGAATCAATTTACCATATCTAGTTATTTGAATAACTTAGGAATCTAATAATAATAATTTCTGCCTTCGGGATATTTACTCACCGTATCTAATCTCAATCGACGAATTAAAAGCTACCAGATTAATTGGAAAAAACTTACCAGAAATAATGAAACCACAAGCCTCACAGCCACAATTTTCTTTACAGATTTACTAGATATGATAACCCATTACGAGGCACATTCCTAACATTTTGTATCAAGTCCGGGGGCAACTTAAAATTAAACTATCAATTTTAATTCCGTTCGGATTTCTTTAGGAGGCAAAAACGGCCAGACTAACTCGGAATGGACCTTTTCAAAATTGCAAGTCTCTCTCGCACCGTGACGTATTGCGCGGACGACCAGTGCGCAGCGTTGATGTTTACTTAAAGTGAAGTTTGCGATTTTAAAATCTGACACTAACTTACTTGACATTTTGTCAATTATTTATTCAAAAATAATAATGAAAGTGGTCTATTTGTGTTGCGTGCCCTTTAGTAAATCCAAAAGTTCTGATAAATCAACATCATTCCATGCATTCAGTAAAGACAGGAGACTGCAAGAAGTGTGTATACATAACATAAGAAGAGACACACGAAAAAGCAAGTGGAATAAAAACCCATTTACAGGTAATAAACATGTCAACGATTTTTGCCACATAATTACAATAATTCACCAACACAGATAATGAAGAAATAAAATCACTACTTTGACAGCACCAACGATGCGCAGTGCAACTGCGCATGATTCTGTCTCTTTCTTTTGAAAAGGTCCATTATTACGAAAAGTATCAAGTTTCCTCCTCTTTATTGGATATAACTTTATTTTATTAGTCCAAATTAATGGCGATAAAATTGTTTTCCACGCGATGGCCTTTCTCGGGAGAACCACCGCGAACCAAATCCTCACAAAATCAAGTAACCTAATATGTAGTAAATAACGTACGAAAAGAGAATACAGACGAAATAATTGTAGGGGCAGATTACTAATGAGACGAAGTCCAGTTTTTGGCTCGGTTGGTGGCGAAACGAGTCGCTAAATCAGAACGTTACCGCGGTGCAGCGTTCGTCTCGCCACTTCAATCAGCGTCCGACCGCGCTGACACAGGATCGGAAAATAACGTAAAACATTAAGTACTCGCTGTCACAGTGGCGATGATTTAATTCGCCCGGCGATCTAGGCCACTGCACTAACTCATCAGCTAATTCGTAAATCAAAAGTGAAATGTCAAACGAAATGCCAGGCGTATTCTTTATCGAGTTTATATGATTCATTGATTTCAAGAGTGTTGTTTTACATATAGTGAATATATCGAGAATGACTGACAGGTGAATGTTAATTTAAAATTCATTTTCATATAGTGCTTATCGTGGGAAAGGAAAGTGAAAATTTTGATTTGTGTCCATTTCTGGAGATGGCAAAATATTCTTTTACTTATATAGACTTTGCGGTAATTAAAGCACACGGTTCTCTTTCCTGTTTTGCGGTTCTTAGAATCGCAATCAATACAGTTTCACGGGACCTATAAGCACACATTCATCATTGAACTAAATTCGACTTCCAATCGAAAAAAAAGAAATACAGTGAAACTTGTTAAAACGGAAATTGTGTAAAACGCAACGATTTATATTAGGAAACCTCATAGGTGTGAACAACTATACAGGCAAAACATTGCTGAAAGAACAAAAAATTTGATATTTGGATTAAATAACCTTTCAATTTAATATTTCACCTTTATCATCAAATTGGTTGAGTCATCTGCTTCTTCTAAGAATTTTTCCAATTTTTTTCCAACTTTCATTATTGTAGGCTGCTTGCAACTAGTTGTCCACGTCATTGGTGGTCTTCCTCTAGGTGTCTTCAATTTACTGGCCTCCATGTTATGATTATCCTTTGTCATTTGCTCATTTCTCCTCTAGCTACATGACCAGCAAAATATTATTGCTTTAGTTGACTTCTTCTTTTTATTTCCTCTGTTTGGATTTCTCTATTCGTTATGATCGTTTCGCCTAGGTATTGAAATGATGAAGAGTCAGGAAAGCTGGGATGCCGGCCTGCAATATGTAGAGATGATCATGGAAGGGAAGGAGAAGCTAGAGCTGGAGACAAAGAAGAAGGATTGAATTACAATAAATTGAGGAAGATGCACTTGGCATCGAGAGCAACATAGCCTGAAGTAATGCGAGAGCGGTTCCGGGCTGTGTGGAGCTATGAAGGGGTGTGTTTAGTGGGTAGCGACCCATTCAGGGGAACCCCACAGTACCGAGTGATATTATATCAAGGTACTAGAAATTTAAAATCTTTTCGTGTTTCTCTTTCGGGGATATTTTTAGAATTGTTACACTGTTGAGGTTATGTTGTGATTATTTATCTGTTCTAAATAAACAATTGCACTGTTAAAAAAGGGAAAAAAACAACATTGACCTGAGCACACCTTATGAAAATGTCCACTGCAATTTGCATGTTTTTTTTGCCAGTGAGTTACATAAAAATGAAAACTTTTTTTTGCGAGGAACACGGCGATGGCGCAATTAAAAATCGATTTGCTCTAAGATTGACAGAGAGAGAAAACTATAAATCGAGAAAATGGCCGTAGCTCCGTTAATACTGGAGCAACTCAATTGAGTCTTGTTCCATCGTTTCCGGCAGGAAAAGTTATCCTAGTAAAAAAAAGGTATTGCCCTTCCAATTCTTTATTTTCTATTGTTGTTATGATTTCTTCTTCGGGCATTTGTCTTACTGGTATTCAGTTTCAATCTTACTTGCCGAAACTATATTCTTGGAGCGTTAATTACAATTCCAGTTGATTATTTGCTATCAAGACACTATGCCAACTAGCACATTGAAAAAAGTCGCGCTTTCAAAACAATATGTAGGAAGAAAATCTGCAGCAAAAAAAAATCCAAGTGTGATAACAAGCTTTCAATGAAACCACTTACGGATCTCTGCTAAAAGGGGGAATTAAAATGTCGCTCATATAATATTTATGGGAGCGTCCGGTAATGTTTCGTGATATGATGGAGCAGGCCCGAGGGCATTTCTGGACGTGATTAAAGATATGATTACGGAGTGGTGTGAAAAAAGACCATTCTTGCACTCTGTTATTCTTGAACCGCTCGTTAGAGTCCGTATTAATCCTAGTGATGTGATCTATGACGTTTTATTACGATATTTCATACAACGTTTTCAATTACCGAGATATCGACGTGCTGCAAAAACTACAGTCATTATTACTGAAAAACTCCTCTTGAAAAGTTATTAGCTCGCCAGAAGTTAACAAATTTTTTTCTTTTTCTAATAAATTATTAGCGAATAAGCTAATCACTTGTTTAATTATATGTAAGGCAATTATTGAATATCGCAGTTTAGTTACACCGCGTGACTTTTAATTCTTCTTTCGAAAAAACCGTTTACACGTGTAGCCAGTTATATTACAATTTTTTTAGAAAATCTCATGCGCGCATCTCGTTTGAAGTGCTTTTTCTTCCTGGCCGAGCTGTGATGAAAAAACCGCGTTGAGTACCGATAACGAGAACATTATCGCAACAAGGAAGAGATAAAACGCCTCGAACACGATCATTTGATCTACTTGACAATTAAAATTTTTTTAGTGCGAGAAAAACCACACACTCATATGGAGGTGTCGGTTCGAATATCTTATCTGGTACTACGGTGTGAACACGGACTTTATCGCGCTGGATTGGTCAGTGATTTGCTCCGTTATCTTAACGGTCGTGTCGAGATAAGATTTAAAAGATACAAAAATCGGTTTTTAAACTCACGAATACATCACTATTATGGTTCAACCGTTTTTGTCCGTCTGTCTCCGGGTGTTTTTCTGTGAGCGTTGACAATTTTAGAATAATATATAAAAAACCATCTCAGACATCCTGTAAAATTTCCTGAAAAAATAGTTTATTACAAGCATTAACCATTAAGCTGTAATCTTTGCAACTTTCCATAATACAGTCGAACTCCTCTATCGCGATGTTCAAAAAGCCATATATATATATATGGAATTCAAGTATAATTTTACAATTTTGACAGTCACTTTAAAAACCAATTGATATTCAAAACAAAAAATTAAAATTTATTATATTTGAAAAAATATTTGTTTAAGTATATAGAAATACACACAGTTATTAATAAACAATACAAATTTTCATCTGAATACTTACATAACATGTACTTATTGATGAAAAAATCTGTCCAAAGTTGATTGCATAAGTAAGGATTTTGCAAGAAATTCTTTTAAGGATTTTTCAGGTTTTCTATTACCGAAAATTCCGTTCCTCGAGAATTTTGGTAAACCTTTCGTAAAGAATAATCACTATATAGAGGCTTAACATCATAATATAGAGGTATTTTTATATGGAAAACGTTCAAAAATGCACGTTTTTGACAAAAACATCACTGTAGAGAAAAAATCATTATAGAGGTCACTATAGAGGAGTTCGACTGTAATTTATTTATCTAGAATTTGTGACCTTTTCGGCTCTCAACACTCAATCAATTTCAAAGGGTTTTTCACTTGCACTTTTACTTAATGCACAACATTTTTTCTTCTTTTCGTCAAATTTCCCTGTGACTATAGTCGTAAAAAATGTATTGATTTAAACACAAATCATTTCCTTTATTTAATTTTTTGTGCTCGGTCATCGAGTACAATCAAGAATGATAAAGCAGCCAGCTCTATGACAGTGGAATTATAAAACAATGTTGTCGTCTCATATCCGAACCCAACAGTTTAGAACCTTATTGATTATTTCAATACAACTCAATCTCAGCACAGATTCTAAACAAAAATTTAAAAGGTCGATTTATTGCAATTTAATGATGGCATTTTCTCGGTAAACTAATTTTAGAATCACCGGGTACCCAGGTACGCTTATTATGAATTTTAATATTTCAATTTCGACCGTGACGAATACGTTTTAATTGAACCCGCTAAATTATTAAATTAATTTATCAACCGAAAATTGATCCCGCACAAAAAACGATTACATTTTAATGGCGCTCTTTTACGCTTGCGATATAGATTTAGTTATTTTCTGCTTTAATATATTAGGTGTACGCCAAGTACATACCATGGCGTGCAGTACGTTAAGTAACTAGAATGTAATGTCGATGATCGCAGACGGAAATAGATGTAAGAGACATCAATTACACTGAAACATTACGCGTTACGGTTACATCGACTTAAATGGGTAAAGTGTAACATCAATTATCTCGCGATTTTCTCACGCTTTTGATAATGGATTTCACAAAGGAAATGTGCCACAATCGCAATTTGAATTAGGAGTTAGCACAAGACAACTATTTATTATTATAACTTCGATTATAAATCTTGTCGCAGAATAGGTCTTGGTGGAAGTAGAAGCAAAGCTAAATTCTTCTTTTTGGTCCAATATGTTGGTTGGTGTTTGATACTTTTCATCCATTATGGCCACATTGTTTCTTATGGGAGAAATTGCTTCGCTATACGTACAATTCGCTTTTCGAAGAGACTCCTTGAACGAATTTTGTCCGAATAGCGAGGTTCCACTGTACCTACTTGGCTGCATGCCAGGCAAATGACATTTTAAAAGTTGTTTAAAATAGAAACTCCTGTAAACGAAAAAAAAATTAGAGCCATCATGAAATGTTATCGAAAGTCGCGAAGAAGCTCATGTTACAGTTATTATTTATTATTCAGTGTGTAGGAACACATAATGTGCAGATATTCAACGACTTCGTTAAACATGATAGTAAAAGTCAAAAGGATATCTCAACGCTAGTAAAAGGTTGGCCTTATTCGCAAGATTCACGTTGACCACGTATTTTAAATTAATAAAGGAACTAAGTTGTGCGTTGATTTAAGTCGGAGATACTTTACAAACTTGCGCAAAACCCGGATGATAAGTCACGCGGGTTAAAGGTTTTGTGCCCTCCGTGTCCACAACAAAGTCCATAAAATTTAGATACCTTCACATAATGTGGCTTTTCATCCGATGAAGCGATTACCATAATGCATTCCTGAAACTAGGCGAAGATGCGTCCTGGCACTAAATCATTTATATTGCTCGCAGTAATCAGACTCTTATCGGTCGCTATTATAAAATGAAGATATAATTTCGCGAGAACGAATAATAGTTTGTAGGAAGACGTGTTTAAGTCATTGTAAGCAATTTATCAAGTGTCAACTGAGCCGCCATAAATTTGCGCTTATGGTAAAAATATTTAGTGGCGCTACAAGTGCCAAATAAAAATCAGAAACTCTGTAATTAATGCGCGTCTCATGTTTCCTGACAATATTGAACCGCGAACTAACTTTGTGTTTGCATGAATAAATTTAGTCGTAGGTGAGTTTTATTGAGCTCGGTAATAGGGAGTAGGTTGCAAACGCAAGTTACTTTAATGGATACAGATTTAGGATCAATATGGCATTAACCGGCACCACACTAAATCAAGCATCTTCTTTGTGCATTTTGATTTATGGTTTATTTAGTTGAAATATTGTCACTTATATCGACTCTAGTGAAAATTTATGTTGCATACGTTTTGCAAATTGAACAATGGCCAGCTGCTTTGTTCATTTTGTGATCAATATTTCATCCTCTGAATAGGGGATACGTTTTTAATTGTGTGAAAAATGTGTTTTGATGACTTGTCATGTTAAGTAAAATTTACCGTGCGGCCAAAATGGAAAAAAATAAACGCATGATGAATGTTGGGCCAAGGAAATTTTCTCATAATTTACACCTCAGCGACACAGATGATAAATTACGTGGCAACGTATTCTCCAATTTTTAAGAATCGTGGATAAAATTTGAAAAATCCGAAGGAATGCTTCCTGATGTTTATAACGACAGATTAATAACGATATTGCAATTTAAACCGGCTCGATATTTTACCTTTATGGCTTCAAGTTACACATATAAACAGTGGGGTACGTCGCAGATAACCAAACCTTCCTCGCCGTAATTTTATTAACACGTCAAGTTGCGCTGTATACGTTGATAATACAGTAGGCAGCTGCGAATAGCTGCATTTTCTAGGAAGAAGAATCACGCAGAGCACATTGAAATTAGTAGCTGTGCGCGTGAAAATTGAACGTGTTTTCTCATAATTTAATCATAAAATATTTTTCTCGACCACAAAAAAAAAAAAAGAAATATGATATGTTGGTAGTCGCCAACTCACAAATCATTTTAATGAGTTTGGTAAATTCGCTTGCAGAGCGGTGGAGCGTTTATGGAGCAGGTTCCGGCTATTTTATTAAATATGCCGTTTTAAATGCATAACTTCTGTAACGCCGATTAAGAACTGCAAGGTCATCACGCCACATGAAGACCTGCACGTCCATTTATTCCTTTTATCCAAATTTGACAAGCAACTTTTGAAAGAATTCCGTTCTGGACATTACAGCAAAACCTGTTCATAACGACCACCCTGTGCTCTGATAAGACAATCACAATTACATGAATCTGGTCATTTTATCAAGTGAAATAGTTATTTAACCAACAAGTGCGTTAATGAGAGCGATTAATAATCGAGACAGTTTAACGTGTGAGCGGAGCGAGCACGTTAATATTGTTGAGATTATTAATCGCCGATTAACGCAAAAGTTGGTTACAATATTTTTCCGTTGATCGAATCTTACGAAATTGAAGAAAATTTAATTTTTTTCCGTGACAAAAATTCCAATAGATATTCGAATCAAGCATACCATGCATTTTAAATTAATAGATATTCAAACCAACGGTGCCATGACTTACAAAGTGTCAAAAGTTTGACAATTCATCTGCACTTTTTATCAATTTTACTGGCTGTACGGTTGTTAACTTCTATACAAATAGTATTACTATAAACATAAAGTAATTAATTAAATTTGTATTTCTCATTGGTATATTTTGCATTCATTTTGTCATCTTACATTTAAATAAAGTGCCATTTCAATTTAATCGTATATTTTGTTACCTAGATACCGAAATCATGCATTTATAAGAAATCATTCATTAAAAGGGGTCATAAATGAATGATTTGCTATTCATTAAATCGACCCGTAAATCAACGATCACCGGAAAAATTGTTTATTGATTTTTTCTAGTGTTAAACTTGGCCGTAGTGTATTTCGAGAAAACCGTCACATGGCATTTAAATGCGTATCAGAATTGAAAAGGATAATAAATTTAAAACGGGCTTCGGAAAAATATCTTCATTTGAAAAATTCTCGGAATTCAAATGGACTCACGATTTCCATGTATGTGCATCCATGTTATACATCACCAGTGAAAGGTGCCACACAAAATGGTGGAAATGCAACTTAAGATCCTGATAATATCCGACAGGACACTGAGTGATCTTATAGAGTGGAACACTATTGATGGGTGAATGGCTCGCATTGCCTATCTGATATTTCCAGTTAAAATACGCGAAACAGTTTCAAGTCTTGATTAGACGACAGTGGTTATCCGTCCTCTCACGAGCGACACGTAAAAATCCGTCATTGAAATTGGACGAGTGTTACTGAAAAGGCGTCAAAATTTCTAGATCAACAATAGCCAATTTAAGCCCGGCAGAAAATGGTAAACCGTGCTATTACGAAGGATTACCGGTTAAAGATTTCACACAACAATTGTTGCATGATTGATTATGGCCGAGATTTAAGAGGTTAAGGTTAGGAAATTAAGTTACTAAGCGTCAGAATAACAATGGTGCCGACGTTACAATGGCTAAACCGTCTAATTTCTAAGTTTCTTACATGCAATCGCCTTTGTGTTTTTGTAATAATATTTTAAGCCGTTTTATTCAAGAAATCTTGCCATATCGAGCGGATACAACAACAACACCCTTCCATTATGATGCAACTAATCTTGATGTAACTGGACCGCGTATAGAGTGATATCCGCTCTAATATTCGCAAGGAGATTTGGGTACTTATTAATTAAAAGTGATTGACACATGTTGTTATTACAAGGATATTGGGGAACTACATAAGCACCTACTTTGTAATTAATTAAATGTGAGTTGGTCAGTTTAATTTCAATTGATTAAAATGGATACACTTTTTGCAGACCGATTTGTTTGATTTAATGTTGTAACTGGTCTTTGGGAAACGTGTTCGTTTAAGACGGCCATTACGAATGTTTTAAAATTCAATTACTGCCCGAGACTTGTTGAAAAATTACCTTTGTTACTTCGAGTAAATGAGGTAAAAAGTACCCAATTCGTGTCCGATGCATTCTTTAATTTTTCAGGCGCAGATCGAAAACGTTTTTAAACACACAAAATAAATACAAATTGTTGAAGTTGAAACGAAATAAAATCGCCTATTTACTTCAATCGAATTGAATTGCTACATTGAAATAGCGTAACGGCACCTAAGAGTGCGCAGTCTCTTAGAGTACGCACACAGTTTAATTTAAAAAAGAAATTGTCTTGATATTTTTAATTCAAATATGACAGTTAAATTATTCAATTTTACATTAAAAATCTAGGTAACATGTTAATAATGCTAGAAAAGAAAGGGAACTACAACACAACATGGAAAGGTTTAACGAACATAAACAAAACAAAAAATTGAATTTAATTGTTTTGAACATGTGCAAAGGATATCGTGTTTGAAGCTAGAGAGTTGGAGAAAAGACGAAGAAGACCCAAAAATCATGGAAGAACTGAGGAAAGCAGTAGAAGAAGGGCTTGGGGCAACAACGCTACAAGCCTTTGGACAACAATTTTTCAGACAAAGAAGAAAGCTAATTTGTAAAGAAACAATGTTATTGTTTTATCAAAAAGGGTACAAGCCACAATTAAATGTTAAAAAATCATCAAGTTTGATTTTTAGATTTAACTAAATTTTTAACAATTAATATCTCAAAACAAAATATAGAAGAAGGTGGAGAGAAGTGCGGATTAATCCATTACAGCAAATATAACAAAAGTTTACATTTATGTTATTTCTTTGGTACTTTTGAAGATCAAATATATGAAAACATTTTTTTTCAGCGACTTTTTCAAACTACCAATGTCATCTGCACAGTTATTATTCTAGAGGATATCCGCTGGTCTTCTTCGGTCAGCATTTAGCTTAAAAAATAAAAAATACATCGATTTGACCGCAGCCAGAAAAAAACGTAATTATCTGTCGGTCATTGATCAAAAAATGAGCAGAACAAACCCAATCACGCGATGTGTGCGCAAATAAACCGAATCTTCGCCATATAATTAAACAACAATCTTTGTTAATTAATGCATTAATAACTTTGATATGTGAGGAATAAATTATTTCTCATGACTTTGAAAAGAGGAACATAAAAAGTGTTTCCTGCAATATCAATCTCGAGAGATTCAGCACGCAAATCTCGATTAAAAAAATCGGTCGCAAAACATCGGTAAAATCCCGCTTTTTTAACATTTTGTTGTTCCAAAGTAAATAACGCGCCTTTCTATTTAATTAATATTTCTAATCGGCTTCCTTTACATCACTTCCCACGGATCACTTATACCGACTCTTTTTTATCAAAAGCAGTAGTCCAAAACGGAAAACGATGTTCGAAACTGACATATCTTAACTAACTCTTAAAACATCTTCCGAGTCATCGGCCAACGATTTTTATTAAATTAAGGCGTTAATTAATAATAAAACAGGTGAGAAAATCGCGGCCGAGGAATTCTTTTTCTTTTAGCGCACAACAATAAAATAAAAACTGAAATGATAGCGGACTATCTGATACAAGGCATTATAATGCAAAACAAAAAGAATACAATCGAAGAGCTATGTCAAACTTGCACAATTCATTTAATTTCTATTAGAGTTATTGTGTAATCTCGTTTGTAATTTTGAATAGCGACAATGGCACAAAGGGGCATTGTAGTGAAGATGCGCCAGTCACTTCTGGGACACATCAAAAATTGACTTAATAAAAACGAACAAAACGGGCATAAATCAGATAATTTATTAAATTTTAATAAAGGTCGAATTAGCGCCCATTGTCTTAGCCTAAGATTCATTAAAAGTCCTATTGTTCGCAAGCTCTTTTCCCGGAGACGTTTATAAATATCTACAAAACAATCTGGGATGTTTCGAAATGAGTATCTTCCATCTCCAGGCATAAATCTTCTCGGCTATCTTCAGTCCTACTGTTAGATTGAGTCCACATATCAATGTGACACTTATCTTGTACGGTGTATGTTTTAATTGCACCGGTTAAACTTTACGCCCATAATTTAAAATGTAACAAAAATGAAAACGCATTAAACTAGCCTCGTCGATGGGGAAACCCATAAAATACGGTTTCGATTCGATCGTCCCAAGTTTTTATTTTATGATTAGGTCACAATCCAACGAACGAAAATAATGGGCTCATGCAAATTAAAACTGGAAATCCACGCAACAGTTTAAAAATATTTATTAAGAAAATTCTTCGCTAAAAGCTCGCCTTGCCTCCTGAATTTTAATTCAGTCGTCGCGGCTTTTACGTTCACGTTGTACCAGGTACTTTTTGTTGACAGGTTGAATTTGCATTTTAGAAGCGGCCCGCGGGCTGTTTAATAATAATAATAAAATTTTCTATTAACAGCGCCGGCAAAAAATTCCCAACTCGAGATTGAAAGCTTCTGCAAATATTCATATCGTATCATTAAAACGTTTTGAATTTTTTTGAACCAAACTAGTGTCTTCCAAAGAGTAAAATAAGATTACTATCAGCGCATATCTTGAAAAGCCACAATCGATAAATCTATTTAAAGAGTACAAACGACGCCATAAAACAATCAAACCCCCGCTCGTTTTAGCCCTGGCCGTGAGTCTCCCCCTCACAGATTTATTGGCCCGAGTCACGCTCCAGGATTTTATCGTTTCAATTTAAAATTTAAATGTCGAGCTAATTTGATTGGTAAAATTGATACATGCTCTTTTTTACAGTCTTAATGACACTTTCTAAAAAAAAATGAATGACACGTCTGCCTACACGAATTAAGATATAATACCCAGTTAAGCAACGGAATCATAACTTATTTGTTTGGTTATTAGTGCACCGGCGGGTGGGTGTGTGACTGATGTGATGTGACATATAGTTTATCCTTTATAAATTGCATCATGTCACATACGTTGTGGAACTGGAGCGTTCTAATTGGATTATTATTTACTTTAACAAATTGCCAATGCGGTGTGTGCCTATTTATTAATAATTCAAACTTTTTATACCGATTTGTATTAATAGCTTTCATAAATTACATTCGAGACTTCAACGTTAGATTGGATGGATAACCGGTGAACATCCTCCTTACTTAAATAACTATTTGCTCGTTGATGAAGTTCGGATGATCCGGAACGAAACGATTCAAGTGCCTTTATTAAATTTTTATTAAAGCTGCCTCATCATAAGCCAGTTTTTGTCCAGATAATGTAACACTTGGTAAACATTTCAACTGAACGTGCTAAAAACTTTCAAGCCTTGCATTATTTATGATTTTAATTTTACTGAAACAACAAAAATTAATAGGCTTGAAAACGGGGATTTTGGAAGATGGAGATGGTAGAAATTGTACAACTAATGTGCAGATGAAATGTTCATAACGCCAGAAACGGATTCTGCCAATTTGAGGAAATCAAGGACGGACGAGATGTATGGTCTAAAAGAACAGCTCCTCCAGGAACTGATTTCCTTAAAGGAAGAGTTTAAAATACGGAGAAACAAGAAAGGTACACGGAAGGAGGTACGCTCCAATGCTTCAAGTCTCGACGATGCATCTGCATCAGCTGCCAGTCCCCAATCAGATTCTGAACTACCAGCTCCATTTCCCTTTCCCTCAGAAGTTGCAAGGTTGGACCAAGATCTCAGTGAAGCAATTTAACTCAAACAATGCGTCCGAACAGAAAAAGGATCATCGCAGAAATGCTGGTGAGGAAGAGGGAAAAGGAGATGGAGCTCTCTAGGAAATAGTAAATGAAGAAATAGAAGATAGAATAGCAAAAAAACATAGTATACTATGGAAAAAGAAAATACCTGAAAGCACAAACGCAGAGTAATTAGAAAGGCCGTTAAACCAATCCTCGCCTATGGAAGTTACTCATCGACAACGAAGAAACAGAAAATACAACTAACAAGTGTAGAAATAAGAAGAAAAATAAAAGGAAAGCAAGAATGGACAAAGTAAAAAATGAAAAATACAGAGATTTGGATTGATCTCGATAGAAACAACAATAAAGCAAAACCAATTGGGATGGGTTGGGATGAAGGATCAACGTTTGACTAAGAAAGTGTTTGAAGCTAGAGAGTTGGGGATAAGAAGAGCGAAGCCAAAACAATCATGGAAAGAAGAGAGGTGAAGTGGATAGAATTATCTTTAGTGACAAAAAATAGAAGAAGGTCGAAAGGGTGTGATAAGAATGCCTTCGAAATTCAACTCGTGTATTTTCAATGGACGAAGGAACATTTTAGAAATATATCAATAAGATTTGCATACAAAAACCCATCTAATCTCTTTTGCAGGCACTTGTAGAAGTGAGGCATTGTTCAATCAAATTTTTTGGGCCTGATCCATTAAAGTCCCCTACGTTTTCGTTGCAATAACAAACTAATACAAATTTAAAGATAGTAATTCATGTGCAGACAATTACAACGCCAGTCTGAACATGTAGCATACCAACTCTTGAAATAATTAGCGTAATTACCACCAAATAATTCGATTGGGAAATTCTGTTCATAAAAACAGTAATTTATTTTCGCCGCGTAAATATAACCGACGAGCAAGCAATAAATAAGCAAATTTCGCATCTTAGTTTCAGTTATACGGTCAGGCTATAATTACCTTGAAATTATCAATCAAAATTCAAATTATGCGACATTAACAAAACTGGAAAAGAACAAAACTAAAAAGCACCAAAACGGTGGTTATCAATCACTTTCAAAATTTAATTTTCGTCGTCTAGTTAAGATAACGTTAAATATTCAAAGTGGACCATTATATTTAATCGGACACAATTAGAATCAATTTTCCACATTCGAATCTAATAATCAATAAATCTTGCGATTGCAACACGATTTATACGAGTTGTAATTACAGCATCTTCAATTACGCACCGATCTCGAGATGATTTACTGTAATACACAAACCGTTTAATTTTTAAAAAATCTCCACGTAATTACCTCGTTTATCGCTTTCTTTATTCAACAGCTGAAAACTTTACTACCGATCGCCACAAAAACTAACGACTGGTAACGCAGGAGCGGTCAACTTAAAAACATTCAAATGCGCCGATGATAAATCTCATGAATTCAAATTACTATTTTGTTATTTAAATTTGATTTAAATCCCGCACTAAGTGGGAATACAGTTACCAATTTGTTCTAATGTGCCAGCGTTAATCTAATACGGATGCTTCCTCTCTCAGGCCTGTCTTATTATTGTTCTGGGCTCATATTTTTATACAAACGGCGGTATGCAGATTTTCTGTTGCTTTGTGTCACCGGCACCGGCAGTCAGAGGTCACTTGGGCGCGACACGCACTCATCTTTACGTGATTCTTTGAAGACGCCGATGAAACCATCATAAAAAGAGCGACATGAGAATCAAAGCTTTACGTGCTCCTGATTTTTATTTTCCTGCGCAATTTTTTCACCAGCGTGGGTTTGCACCAACAGTCGCAAAATCGGTTCATAAATCGCTGTTAATAAACCGGACCAATTGATATGTTGTCGCGGCTCGTATTGAAGTTACTAAATTATACAAGAGTGAACCAATTTATAAAAAATGATTTATCTTAAAAAATTAATTGGTCATGAACTAAGGCGTTACAAAGATCCTTTTTCTTCAAATGAAGCATGAAATAATTTATAAAGATTTACTTACTTGTCAAAATCCCACCTAACCTCTACTGTCACCACCATATCGCGCCAGCGCCATCTGTTCCGAACTTGGATGGTTACTAAAAATGTCACCAGAAAAATTCCAAACTTGGAAATTTTCGAATGCACTTTTTGAGTCGGAAAAAAATCGCCCGATCAAACTTATCAGCCCCATCGAACACTAACTTGATGGACATTGCATTTCGGGCACTTTCGGACTTGCGACCAAGTTTTTTTTCGAAATATCGGTAAAAACTGATCTTCGAAATTGCACCCGACGACTTTCGACGCCATTTTATCACACGTGACTGCGAGCTTAATGCGATAGAGCGAGAGAGGGCGACTAAAATAAAGATGGTTCCCAAACAAAGCTGCTTGATCTGAATTTGCCGAATTTGGCGGCGATTCAAAATAATCAAAAAAATTTTTTTTTTATGAGAAAATAAATAAAAATATTGAAGATACGTTCTGTGCTTTAAATTTACTTTTATTCTCCAAGGCAAATTTTTACGATATGTATGGGATCCTGCAAACTAACGAATAAATTATAAAAAATTTGTTTTGAAGTCGACGGTTTGAGTCTTAAAGAAGACGAAGAAAAGCAATGGAAAATCCCACTTTTTTGAGGTTTTGAGTTACTGTTACTGGGATGTTCGCTGATTTGGAGAACGAAACGGATGTTTCAATGAAAAATAAATAAATAAATTTAAATAATTAAATTAAAAGCATTTTATGAACTGGTGAAACAATTTATTTAAAAATAACTGACTAATAACTATTAATTTGACCGAAAAATTAAAAAAATCTTTAGTGGAAACGAACAAAGTTGAGGTCGATTGGAAATCATTACCGCGGAGTGTAGCAGTTTTAACAAGTTTTTTTTTGTCAACGCCAAATTTAGTCTAGGAGACACCTTTCACCGTAAGTGCCAATTTTCTAGATCCTGGTCGAATTAATAATTACTACATAGGCATTCGCCAGATTAGATCAGCCGATTTTACCAGATGCGGGGTCCTTTAATTAATTTTTGCAAACAACACGAGATTGTGAAAGTCGGCAATATATTAGCAACCCATTAATTTAAAAGTGTAACCTCAATGCGACTTGTTTTCCGCTATCAGATATCGATTTGACTCGAAAATTTCATCTAACTTTTTACGAGCTTTCAAAAGCAGTCGTAAAGAGGCGAGCACTCGGTATATAACATCATTAACAAGAGTCTTGTACTAATTTAAAATAATTTCCAATTTAAAAAAAACCATTACCATAAAATACTTCAATTAATCTTGCATTTAAAACGTTGAAGAATTCAATTACGCCCGAATTATTTTTTCGGGGCATTAATTTTATGCACTTTTTTCTATTGCGTTAAATGGAAGCGCCGGAGTTATGCCAACTTGAACTGCTTCAGTTTTTCAAAAAAAAATTGATACGCCATTATATGTATTGTAACAATGCGGTCATTATACATGCACATGCCAAATGTATGCAGCTCACGTTCCCTAGTTAGCCGCACATCTTTATGAATACCGCTGATGTTAACAATAGCCTAGTCAGCTTCAAAAGCGCCAGTTATCATGTGCCTACTTTTTGCCGCATTTTATTTAGATCTCAGCGGCCTCAAACAAGTTTTATGGGCCGCCGTTAAGATAAAATTTATTGCGGGCAGAAACCCCAGGCCCGAACTTTGAGCCACTAAAACCGAAATGCGGTCAATTTCCGGTTCGCATTGCTGGCGGTTTGAATACTCCTGGTGTAATTTAATGGCACGAAAGTCCCATAAAATGAAAATTTTATATACAGCAGAGCTAAATTACAAACTCAAGTCAAAAACTATATACAGGTATAACGAGCACAATGTCCACTAGGTTTAATGAAGATGTCAATGTATTTTATACGCATTACATTGAAGAGCGTAGAGAATCGAACAAACGACTGGATGGGGTTTTTATTTGAAAGAAAAGCGTTTTTGTCATACTTAATTTCATCCAGTAATTTTTTATCTTTGCGATTCAGCTCTTAAATTCAGGATTATCATTTTCGTATCTTAAAGGATTAAAACGTTTTTTATTAACGTCTTCCAAGGCATTGTGCGAGCGGTATTTATCTTCTGGAGAGCTTCATTATAAACTTGTTATTTCATTACTAGAATTTTTGTGTTAAAACCACTAATTCAGGCTAATCTGAAATTATGAATTTTTTAGTCATTAAAACCTGGTCCTACCTCGTTTGAATGTGGTGCTGACAAGTTATCGTTTTCAATACATTTGTTGCCTAAACAGCTAGTGGAGGAGTGAAACCAGCACAGGCAACTTTCAGAAAATAGAAATGAAGACGCGATGGCGAGGAAATTTCGCTAGCATTCCGCAATATTCCACTAAGACCGGGTTAAAATGTCAACCAAAAAATTAGGTTTCTAGGAATTTTTATTTATTTAAACATTTTAAAAATAAGTAAAAATATTTAGTCTATTGGTAGGTTTAAAGTATTTTGAAGTATTTTTAGAACTTATAATTATCATTTCCTACCTGTAAATTATGATATCAATGAATTTCTAATTGTAAATAAAATTATCTTGTTAAACATTTGTTCTATTTTGATATTTTAGTATTTTTAAATTTCCTTATTTTAGTCACATTCGTACGCAAATTAATAGTCTCTTAATGATTGATACAATTTTGAGTAATGTTATGTTTCGAAAAAAAAACGTTTATCATCGTTAGAAATTATTCGTGATATAATAGTCATTTATGTACCAAGTCAGTAAAGTGATTCTTTATCGAACTAGTCTGAGATTATGAGCCGAGCGAGCAAAGCGAGCTAGACGAGTGACAGACGAGTTCGATAAAAGCACTTTACTGAAGTGGTGCATACAAAATTTTATCGCCAACCGTAAAAATTTATAATTAAAAAATTGGAGATATAACTTTTCACATTTTATTATGACAAAGTTAACAGCGAATACAAAACAAATCTACTTATTAGTTGTATTAAACGTGAACGTACAACCTGACGCATTATAAAAATTAATTCCTGAAGTCGAAGGAGTTTGAATTGAAAATGTTTGAGGATTATTATCTATGTTAATAATTTGTAAATCTTTATTTGAATTGGCATTGGTAACAACTATGTTGTCAGTTTGATTTTCACCTGAAATCGTCTTTGCGATTTTTGTTTTATTGAGCACAGATTCCTCAACATAGGACTCTGCAATCGTGTCGCTTTTCCACCCTCCATGGCGTTTTAAATTTTCCTTACTACCGCCTGCGTTGGCAAAGAGAGTGGCGGACGTTCGGCGAAAACAATGTCCCTTATAAAATGATGATTCTAGCAAATGCAGATAGTTGGCAATTTTGTTCGGTACACTTCGAAAAGTATGGATTCCAACTGGCTGGACTGTGCATTTGGCATTTCTATAAGTTAGGAAAAATCGGTCGTGGAACGTCTGCTTAGAACGCAGAGTTAAATATTTGTATTGTATATTTGTATTCTATAGATTTTACTTTTCCTTCAAACTCTGAAGTGTTTACAAATAGTCGAGGCCTGTTGGTCTTTGTTTTAGGTATATGGACAATCAGAATTGTTTCATTCTGCTCTATATCACTTACTTTTAATTTCAAAAGTTCTTCAATACGTAAAGCCCCAGCAATGCCAAACACAACACAAATCTAAAATAATTACTACATTTATATCAAATTGGTTTTTCAAAAGTTGGCATAAATTACCTTCATCATTAAGTACATTTCATCCGGTGCATTTAGTAAAAATTCAAGTATTTCTTCTTGTGAAAGAGTTTTGGACTTTTTTTGAGAATGATTTCTTCCTTTTTGTTTTAAAAAAGCCACAATAATAAGGATAAAGATAAGGAAATAATGCAAAGATGGAAGGAATACTTCGAAGAATTAACAGAAGTGGGAATTGTTGAAGAACAAGTGACGAAGGAAACAAGGATAGTTCATGGGGAAAGCCAAAAGATACTAAAAATCTCAAGAGAGGAAATTAACGAAGCAATCAAGAAACTTAAACTTGGAAAAGCATCAGGGGACGACGAAATCACAGGAGAAATGTTAAGATACATGGGAGAGAAAGCTACAGAGGAATTTCATGATTTGTTAAATGGAATAATAGCGAATAAAATAATACCCAGGGACTGGAATTTAGGAATAATATTACCTTTATACAAAAAAGGTGATTCAAAAAATTGCGCAAACTATAGAGGAATTACATTAATGAGTATACCCAGTAAAGTATTAACTAGAATAATAGAGAAAAGACTGCGTGAGAAAATCGAAAGTTCGTTAGAAGAGTCACAGCACGGATTCCGTAGAGGCAGAAGTACGCACGATCTAATTTTCATAATGAGACAACTGGGTGAAAAAATGATAAGGAAAAAGAAGGAAATTCATGTCTGTTTCATCGACCTTAAAAAGGCTTTTGATAGGGTAAGGAGAAAAGATGTCTGGGCAAGCCTGGAAAAAAGAGGAGTAGAAATAGAAGTAATAGATGTTATCAAGGCACTATATAGAGACAATAGAAATAAAGTAAAAACACACAACATGGAGTCAGACTAGTTTGAAACAAAAACCGGACTGAAGCAAGGGTGCGTTCTGAGTCCACTTCTATTCTCAGTACTCATTGATGATATTGTGAAAATATGTAAACAGAAATGTAGTAATATGGAAGTGGGAATATGGAAATTGAATAGAATAACAATACAGGAACTACTATTCGCAGACGATATGGTGCTAGTAGCAGAATCAGCGGAAAAACTACAAAAAAATGTTAATATTTACCAGCGTGAACTCAGAAAAATAAATATGGAAATAAACATAGAAAAAACCAAGACTATGATTATTGCAAGGACAGACTCGCATCACAATATCAATATTGAAGGGCAGGTATTAGAACAGGTAACAAATTTCAAGTATTTGGGTACAACATTGGATAACAAGGGGAAAATAGACAGTGAAATAAGGGAAAGAATAGGAAAGGCGGGACAAATATATAATATACTTAAAAATTCGTTCCTTGGGAAAAGAGAAATCCCGATACAAATAAAATCGGAAGTATACAAAAAAGTGGTGCGACCTTCTTTAATGTATGGCAGCGATTCTTGGACGATCAACAGTAGAAATGAGAGCAAAATCACAGCAATGGAGATGAGATTCCTAAGAAAAATCAAAGGAATTACAAGGTTGGACAGAGTGAGGAACGAAACTATAACGGAACATCTGAAGGTAAAACCCATAAAAGCACTAATAGAAGAGAGGCAGCTTGGTAGGTTGGGACACCTTCTGAGAATGGATAGAAATAGGACGCCGAAGAGAGTGTATGTGGCAAGAACAGAGGGGAAGAATAAAGTAGGAAGACCGGGAAGGAAATGGGAAGATCAAGTGCGGGTGGCAACGGAAAGAAGGAATTTACAGTGGTGTGATTTGAACAGCCTGGCAAGTGACAGAAAAGTGTGGAAAAACCTAATTAAGAACATATCCGACACCTAACGGTATTAAGGATTAATGATTAAATAAATAAATAAATAAATAAAAGCCACAAGGTTTTTTGTATTTACTAATATCAACGTCATTTTTTGCTGAAAGGGTTGCTTTTACCATTGAATAATACGACCACATCGAAGAAGGAGAATACTCTTTCGATAAATCGAAAAAATAGTCCAGTAAAACGTTTTCACTATATTTTTTAATTTCGTGTTTCTTGCACCACTCCATGAATATGTCATACTGGCGATTGTATTTTTCGACAAGTGGTCACAGGAGCCTCAACCAGTAAGAAAAAACTATCACATAGCTAATAATTATTTTAATCTCGAAGAAAAATTATTTCTTCTTTTTAGTCTGATTTGTCTGAACCGAAACGAAATTAGCTTGCGCAATAAAAAAACTTATGAAAATCCGTCGATCAAAAACGAGAATTTGTTTTAACAAATCAAAAAATTAGCAACGCACGACTGTGACAGCCGCAAGTTATTAAAATTTTAATCATTTTTTAGCGCGCCCAAAAAAGCGTGCATTATTAAACTATTCCTAATTATACCATCATCACCGTTTTGGACGTCAATGATGACAAGATAAACAAACATCTAAAATACGATTTTTTTTTGTAAATAGAACCTAATCGGCTCTTAACTATTTGACGTTCCCATTATTTCTGTGCTACAGTTACTGCGAATGGAAACGACCCGAAATTCCTGCGCGCTTTCAATAACAAAATTTTTTAAGCCGAAAGCGTCAGGAGTCCGTGTCCCTGCTTAATTGGGACACTTACCTTTTCTCATCACGTCTCTCAAACACACAGATTCCGGCCATCGCATAACTTACAATTTCTGTACGAAACCTAGATTCAGCCTCGTGCATGTTATAATAGCAATAGTATGCATATCAATGACAAGTAATCGCAAAGTGGTTGTGTTTACAACTTGTAAACATTAGATTGAGGCGAATGATACATAATTTGGACACACAGATAAGACATAATAGGTTTCGGTCTAACGTTTCTTTTTATCTTGATGTAACCGGGATGATACGACCGAAAGAGGTGTCGATGAAAAAAAATTCCTTAATTTTAATTTGGCTTTCTCTCCCATCAATTTCGGTGATTAAAAAATTTAAATTCGGCCGAGTAAATCACCGTTCGCTATAAATTCTCATCTCGAGATCTCATTACGTCACTTAACAGTAATTAATCGATACGCCCAACTTTCTCGGCAAATTTGATACTGCCAATTAGTCCCATTTTTAATTTTATGTCTAGTGACTTTTTTGGGTCATAATAATATTTCAATTAAGGTCCGGGAACTGCTAAGTAATGTACAATTCTTCCGCTCAGGGGGCACCAATTTTGCCACTTAAAATAAAAAAATGTTTAGGCAACCAAAGAGGTATCCTAACTAATAAGGTTTGAAACTTAAGTATTGAACAGAGAAAAAACAAAAAAAAGAGTTGCACGTTTTTCATACGTTCGTAACTTGATAAATATTATTTATATTATGGTCTGCGGCGATAACGACGGTAAACTCAGTCGGAAAAAAAATTAGTCTATAATTTTTTGCTAATTCTTTGCCAATTTTGTGTTTTCATAGATGTACCTGCTATAATTAATCCCGTAACAGGCTGCAAACACATTTTCAATTATGCAAAGAGTAATCTTTATCCCCATTTTTATACGCTCATAATTTGATAAATATTATTTATATTATTGTCTGCGGTGGTAACGGCGGTAAAATCAGTCAATGCGATTACTGCATTATTTACTGTTTTTTTTTTTGTAATTTTTTGTGAATAGATGCTTCAAACAATTTTTCCTACGATGCTATTCGAAACTAATATATATTGTACAATTTAGTAGGCTCGAAAATGTTTCATATCCTTACGCGTGCGAACATGGATATTTTGCATTATCAAGTGTGTATTTTTATAAATTTTTAGAGTTTTATATCCTTACGTGTGCGAATATGGTTATATCCTAACAATTTGCACTATATCAAGTGTGCATTTTAATACAAATTATTCTATCCATGCCGTCAATCAAAAAGGTACAGATTTGACAGGACATTTGTGAGTAAAAGGACGAACTATTTGACTAAAATCTTATGGGAAAACAACTTTTCCCTGAAAATGTAAAATTTAGACATTTATCCAATTTGGTTTACGGAAACTATTTCTTAGGTGCTAAAAGAACATTTTTATGTAATTTGTTGACGATGTTGTGTTCGGAAAGCAATAAAAACGCGATCAAATAATACTGTATTTCGTACCACAACTTTTAGAATTTTTTTCAAAGATATTCACCTTGTTATCATAAAAAAACATGTCATATTATACTACTATATGTTTAGTATAAGTACCCCGAAGGAATTTCTACAATATAACTTACTTCTTGAGCTGAATTGAGTTTACTGGCACACTACATTTAAAAAAAATATTGTTGCCAATTTTTTCCTTCTTAAGTTATCAACTTTCTCGCAATAAAAAAAATATTTTTTTACAAGGTAATATAATCTCTATAAGTGCTGTAAAGTGCATTGCAAAATATTTCGTAACTCTAAAGATTTCAGTAAAAAACCCTCACTACTACATTTTTGCAAGAATTGCACTTTCGGAGGTTAATTTTTGAAAACTAAACACTTCTTCACCAAAGCAAATATATCATTAGATGCGGTAACATTATGTTTACAACTGTTGCTTCGCAAATTATATATTGATAAGTACTTTCTAAGCGATACTGAGTTTCTTAAAACTCTGCGTTTTTTGAGGTTGGGTTCCCCAGCCTTAATAAATGCTCGAATTGGTTCTTTTGTGCCTAGTCACATATTATAGTTAAGATTTATTCTTATCTTGTCGCATTTTTCCGGTGCATGTTTTTTGAAAAATGTCTTTCTGGGGCGTTGTGCGCGACGATTTTAAAAACGGCTCGTAATAACGCGCGATTAAATTTTAATTATTTCTGGTTAGTTAACACCTCGAGGCGAATATCCTTATCTTCGGTGTCTTAACAAGCACATAAAGAATTCTTAACTGAGGCTTAAGATTGATTTAATAACGTAGTTAGTGGATTCCGGTCAGGCCTATACGAAACAGAGCGTTACAATTATTTTATAACTAATTAAATTAGCAGGACTTAAAATCAGCTTAACATCTTTATGAGACTTATAAAACGTTTTATTTATAGGACACGAGATTCCTTGTATCGATAATGCTGTTAGCAGTGAGACCAAAACACACACAGGGTCCTCCAAAATTAATGGCCAAATATTTATTTATTATTTATTTATTTATTAAACCATTACAATGTCTCAAAAAGGCATTCTATAGAGACAAATACATAGGGAATGGCACTTAAAATCTAAACTAAAACTACAACTCAAAATTATATTATAAATCAAAATTATATTATAAATTACAAATTATAAAAGAGATCATTTCATAGAACACTTAAAATCTAAACTAAAACTACAACTCAAAATTATATTATAAATTATATTATAAATCATATAAATAGACATTAATAGACAAAACATGACAGCAAATATTTTGTCAATTCCAACTTAAAATGTGTTTCAGGATGTACTTTGTAATTATAAAATTGTAATATATATCAGTGACGCACTTTTAGACTGTAAAATGGGAAAAGTTTTTTTATTCATTATGGAAAAAAAGGAACAAAAATTGCAAGTAACAATTAATAATTCTTTATTTTTTTACATGAAAGACTATCCATATTTAAAATTTTTAAATCGCGCGGTAGCAAGTTAAACGACAACATGGCTTTTTTATAAGAGTTCTTGTCCCCAATAATTTTATTATATTTAGGTAAAATTAAGTTTTTATTTCGAGTAATACTCGAAGATGCCAGGAACTGCATTTTGAGATCAGAGTAATGAAACTTTAGAGCCTCAAAAGTAAATAATTGTCCTAAATTAAGTGGAATGTCTTGTGAGACGAAATGATTTTTACTAATATTGGTCTCAAACATTAAATTATTATCTGTTCAAATTTTGTTTATTTCCACAAACTGGTGTAAGTTTTGAAAAATGAAGACAAAGAATTTTGTGGAATTTATATCCAGCGTTTAATTTCATTTTCCAAGTCGCAAAAATGTTTATGTATAAAACTGGATTTATAATAAATCACCGAAACTTCCAACAAAGATTTACAATTCTAAATAATTTACAGTGGTAACTTTACCCGACCACAAATGATGATCTAATGGGGGGTTGTAAATCATACCCCACTGTAACCTGAAGTTTTCAGGTCCGGACTAAAAATAAAAGCTTGTTACCCATATTGCTTCTTAATATTCTTAGTATTCCTTTATAAAGAGATCCTTTCTAAAATGATAAATTAAATGAATTATTTTTCTTATTGAATTATTATCAATTCTCTTCAGACGATCAATAGTTATTGTCAGTTTTCATCAATGAACCTCATGAATAATTTCGATTTCGTCAATACCTCAATATTTTAAGTCACACTTTCAATAATATTGAAGAAACTGAAATATTTTCAATGAAAGTGTAATAAATTAGTAAATAAAGTTTCCACCCTTTCATTACAGTTTGCAATTTATTTTGCCTTGCCACTTTGCATGTACTTTATCAGGAGAACGTCTCATTAATCTGTTCTTCGGTAATAAAATTGAAAATAGCCGGAATGTCTTCATAATGATATAATCTAACTCACAGATTAGATGTCCCTTTCCGTTTGAGAACAGACACTTTTTAGAAGTTTTAACCACAGACATTTTAACAATTCAAACACGCAAATGTCTTGAATTGTTAATGAGTCAGATAGAATCTTAACACAAAATAAGTTTGTAATTAAACGTTTCTTCCGAGAAAAATCCCAATTCAGAATTCTTGTTACCAATATTACAAAATTCTTAATTAAATTTTGGTCATAAAATCCGGGCCATTTAGATTAAATCGTTTTGTCTTAAAAGAGCCTGGCTTTCATTAAGGACAGCAATAAACACCTGTTGAATCGCGCATTTAATCACTCGAAAGAGAAAGACAAAAAAAAAAATCCAATCAAATAAAAAAGTGCAGCGACATTGTCGATTATTTTAGCTGTTTTGAATGCGGATCGGTACGTGTCTTCAGATACGGTAGCCGCAGCGGTGGTCTTGTCGATTTGATATCGTTCTGTACGCATCGCCAAACAAGTGATCTGCTTATTAGCCGGCGCATAAGTAGTCGATTTGCATATTGCCCGTCATATCTCCTGTTTTATTTTCATAAAAACCAATAGAGGACGTGGAACGATTGAATAAACAAGCGCTAACAATGGAAGTAAAAAAGGCAGCTCGCCGCATTATTTTCCATTTCGATTCTCAAAATTACATTTAAGTTTCGAGCACAATGCCAGCTGAGGACCTCCTACCGATTTACGATTCGGTTCCTTGTCTCCTCTCATTATTTATTAATCAGCTCGAGCAATGTTATTTGTGCCAACAACTCCGATATTGAATTAGCCAAATGAGCCTTGCAGGGCGTAATTGGAGTGAGGAATGAAAAAAGAACAAACCAACATGAAACAAGCCTCAGATCATTGCAGTATTTGTAAGGAGGTAGCACTAAAAAAACTGGAAGATATTATCTTAATTTTGTGGCAAAAAAAATTTGCGCGTCCTTAATTTTGCCCCAAGAATTCGTCATTCTTAAGTTTTAAGAATGTTATTCTTCTTGTCAAGATTTCAAAAATGTTTATTCTATTTGTCAAATTTAAGAACGGGACATTCTCAATTTCAAGAACGTTGATTCTTCGTGACAAATTCAAGAAAAGGTCGCTCTAATTTTAAGAACTTTTATAAGTTTTACATTTAAGAATATGCCATGCTGATTTCAAGAACTTTTATTTAATTACTTAAGAATGTTCTTAATTAATATGTTTTCTTATTTAAGAATTGAGGATGGCCTTATTATATTAAATAAGCACTTATAAATACAATAATTTTTTTCTAATTTTTATGAATTGTAGAGTGGAATGCTTGAATTAAAGGAATTTTAGAATATAAAGTTATTTCTCATACATATTTTTATTAGTAAGTGAAAATTTAACATCACACCACATCCTGTTTAAAAATACATTTTGAGTTTAAGAACCACATTATCATTTGGTAACAGATGTACGTATATGAAATGGAAATTCGTCGAAGTCATTAGGCTTCTCAATGAATTTTGGCCGCCACACAAATAAATTGTTTTTCTCTCAAGAAATAATTGGCCAAAATCTACATCAATCTAAAAATAAGGAAACAAAATGCTTACATTGTACCATGGATATATTATAATAAAAATTTACCAATATAGACCAGTTTGAATGCTTCAATAATGACCATTCCCCTTTATGCAGATTTCCTTTCCGCAAATCCGCGTACTTCAGTCACACTTGTGTTTTGTTAAATTCTTGCAAATAGCTCTACATCCGCTAAAAAGTAAAATTTGTTATAAGATAGATAAATAACAGTAAATGTATAAAAGAAAATCAAAATTATTTCTTTACCTTCGTCGTTACTATTAATTCTGTTATAGAAGCAACTGGTTTGCATGTTCCTTTCTTTTTATCTCTTCTTACTTTTCGTTCCGATGGAAATAAACTAAAAAACAACTTGTTTAATAGTTGTTACATTGAACAAACTTGTAGAACTTTTACAAAATTCATTTGGTAAGCTAAAAGTGTGGGAAAAATTATAATTACAACAAATTTACTTGCATGCGAATTTATCGCACACAGAATCAGAAAATCCCCATAATTTCAGTACCATTTTTAGAAATGGTCTTTGAAGCTGATCATTTTGTTGATCGACATTTATTAATATTGCATTGAATTAACATCTTCATCTCGGCACATTAAACCACTTGTAATATTTCCCATTTCTTCACAATTAAACATTCACTAATTATGTTAATTACTAAAAATTCACTTTACAATAAAAATACAGAAAATGCACACCGCAATGTGTATTTTCTTACTGCAAGCCGAGTTTGGTGTAACGTTTTTCAACTAAATTTGTATGAAATTCTAAAGTAATTTATCTATTGTCAGTAAACAGTCCTTTGCAGAAGGTCATAAAGCAATTTACAACATTTCGTACGATTGTATTATAGAACCCTTGGACCTAAATTTCATCTCGAACAAGACCATCAGTGATTTGTTTAATCTCTTGGGGTTAAATAGGAAAATGGGAATAAAATCACAATCCCGTTTGTGCTAATAGGATGGATTAGTATGTTACTTACCCCACGTCGAATAAATCTAGTTCTTCATCTTATTGCGATAACCCGTCAGGTTAATTTAATTTTTATTTTCGTCCATGCGATTCCGCTGCAGGTGCTCGGTACGGGGTGGCGTAATGCGAAATACAAGTCGCGCTAATTGAATTTATATTATGGGCGTGCAACCAATACCGTTGGTAAGTTACCTCCATCGCAGCTCCTGGATCCATAAATTAAATTTCTCGATAATATTAATAATAATTACAGTTACGGTTTCGCGTCGTCGAATTTCGAATAAAGCCGACGGGAAAAATCACATTCATACGGGAGTACGATAAATAAGGTCCCCGTGCATTTAGGTTGTTAAGAATGCACGCCTATGTCTCGTATGCTAAATTGGATTGTGTCCTAAAGTTTTGAATAATGTAAAACTGGATTTAAAATACAAGCGTGCTGAGATTTAGTTGGCATTACCATTAAAGTAAGATTTTCTTTCAACATCATTCATTCGGATCTGTCTAATATACAAACCGTGAATCAATGTGCATTTTACCCGCAAACGTAAAAAGTGGTTTTAATAATAAAATCGGCGTAAAATCAATAATTTCGGTATGAGGCGGACGATTTGCATAAAATTTAAAAAAATCGTTTCAATTAAAATATTTCTAGACAATTTGACGTAATGTATGCGGACGTTTCATATTCGATGCGAAGGTGAGATACATAAATTTATTTAAGAGCAAAAATTAAAACGCTTTTCGGCGCTTTTGAGAAATTATTAAAATTGAGCTTATCCCGTTTCGCATCGAGATCATTAATTAAGCGCCGTCCATAGTTAAGATAAATACGAGATGTGACTACCGCATCTCTAATATAATAATTGTGTCTAAACTTTCTAACCGGATTTTACGGCCAGAATTAAAACTGGTAGTCAGAGAATTTAATAGTGAAACAATTACGAAAACATCTCCAAAATATCAGCAATTAAATATCAATTATTGTTGTTATTTCAGTTCCGCAATTAATCATATCTCAAAAATTATTTAAACGAATCTTTAGTTATACTTTTCGTAATAACATACAATCAATGCCTTAATACCTGTAATTATTCTCACATTAACAGTAAATGTACAGCTCGCGACCATACATCACTGCAGCTCGTTCCGTGCGGTTCTATTTTGGTTTTTTGACTTTTAAAAATTAAACTCGCTTTTTTTCCTGTTGCCGCCGCGCGGTCGTAAATAAGAAAAACGCTCACTGAATATTAAGACGTCGGGCCTTGGAAACAACAAGAGAAGCGGTCGGACGCCCATTACATCTAATTTTGAGTGCACTCGGCCGTTTTGTTCCGGTCGCTTTTAGCACGTCCCGTTTTGGACGATCGATTCGATTAATAAACAATTTGCAACTGCACCCTTTTCTTTTAAGAATGTACCGTTCATCGCATGCGTTTACGAAATTTCACGCCCTGCGCGTCCTGGCCGAAAAATTTCGCGGACCACCCTGTAGGCCAATTAGGCGAAATCGCCCGATTATTATCAATTAAACAAAATAAAACGAACGCCGACACCGCGTAGCCGGCGGCTCGCTCGCGAATGTTAATTGAATCAAACACTGAGGGCAAAATACACACTGTGCGTTAATAACTTAAATAATGGATTGCACACCATGTAATCAGAGGTGTTTGCTAATTTTTTCTAACAGCAACTCCACAATGAAAATTAATGTGAAGCTTTAGGCCAATTTTAGCTATGACTTTCATAAAGAATAGTAGGGGAAACGTGTGTAAAATGGCATAGTCGGTACAATGACACATTTTTCGTTGGTGTTGTTGTGTGTTAAATGACATATTGTGTAACAGTTACAGTCAATTTCTTTTGGAAGCTATATTTATTAACTCAACAATTAATAATTGAACTAATAAATATTAATAATAATAAAAATTAGGTAAAAGTGCAGTCAAAAATCATAGTCAATACGGCAATCAAAACGTGGAAGTACGACAAGATTATTTTTTTAAACGGAACGACAGCTTTTTTATTTTTTTTATTTAAGAATTATGTATTATATGTAATTTGTGATACATAATATTATTAATAATCATATAATTTACCCGCTTTCAAATAAAAAATTTGTTATTCTTATCATTTTATATACAACGTGTTCCAGAAATAACGTCATTAATTTTAACCAGTGATAGAACTTGTCAAATCCAAGAACTGTTTTAAATAACTTTTTGGTGTAAACGTTTTGATTAACAAGTTAAAATTGTTGACAGATTTGACTCTTATTTCGTTACCCGCCTATGGATAATAATGCTGAATGTTAAACACCCTGAACAAAAAACCAATGCAAGAAAACATTCCCTGCTTTTTAGTTCTGTCGACGCAGCAATTCATTAATTTGACCGTTGCTGTTATTGTAAAGTTCTGGAATGCAAATTGAAAAATGCTATGCTAATACATAAATGAAATAATTTGAGTCCTTATCAAAGTTTTACTACCAAAAATGGTATGTTCAAAATAATTGTTACAAGCATTTACAAGTCACAATAACCAAGACTAGATGTGCGGCGGGTGGTTTAAATAAGTGAGTAAAACAATTATTTATTATAAAACGCACATACCTTGAAAATCCAATGAAAAAAAGAACAATATGAAGCAGAACAAGAAACATACTAACAAAACGTAGATAATTTCTTATGCAGTCAGCAAAAACTAATATTCACGATCACCGTCAGTGATTTATCAAATCAAGGCTCGTCAATTTCAGAAAGGGTAAAATGCCAAAACAAAATTGCGATTTCGAAAAAATGATACTTGGAAAAATGTTTGTTTTGAGGAGTTCTACGGGACAGAAGTATCATTTTACACCTAGTAGGTTGCAAGGGCAATAATACAGAACATTTCACTCTCGGAGTTAAATGGCCAACTTCTGCCCCTTATTACATAATTTAATTTTTATTACAACTTCCTGTGAATGTTTGAATAAATTTCGTATTTATTTATTCCTCGGTGTTTAAACTTGTGCAATTAATAACCCAAATTTCTGCAATTAAAATTGAATCAAACGACCAAAATTATGTAAATCAGGGCAATAAAAATTTAGCACGGTTTTAGAACCAGAAAAATAAATCAAGGTACCAATTAACGGCTCCATTATTTTTATTCGAATAAAATAAAAATCGAGCTCGTTTTCGAGTCGACCTGCACTTATTTAATTTAATGGAAATTTTTAATTAAAATTGTTCCTTAAAATGTGTTCCTCAATGATTGACAGGATGCGAAACGTACGTACGGATTTAAGCAGACAGTCAAAAAAGAAATCGATCATTGTCGACCTGCACTAAAAAGTCAGAATCTCGCCGTTATAACTCGGCTGTAAATATTATCACTGCAATTGCGTATAGCAATTTAAAAATACATAAATAATCAGAAAGGACAAGATGAATTACATCAACCGGTTCCAAAACGACAAACGTATGAAATACAGTTGGAACCGCACCACGTTACACCGCGTTCCGAGAATTTAACCCCCCGAACAACACTTTGTTTTCGTTTTGCCGTTTCGATCAAATCAACGACAATGGCATAATTCGTATTTTTAAATGACAGTTCAATAATTTTCGTTCGATTCCTCGCCCGATAAAACGGCGTCTGAGATGATGTTGAAAGATTTATCATTTTTATTGTCGAAATTAAATCCCAGCGGGTTTTCGTCGATACGGTATAAATAATGTGTGGAGGGTGGTCCAATAGAGATAATTACTCGAACAATTCCACGAATTTTCATACTTCACTTTCAGTCACTTCTTATTTATGTCCAACCCTAAACATTAATTAGCGCGTCATATTAATTTCATAAACTAACATACAATTAATTTATTCGAGACCGTTCCATGCCCTGAAACAATCAATTAGCACCGGGGTGCGCTCAAAACGTCTCTCAACCTTTAGCAACGAGCCAACGACGTAGGACGATCAGTTGAGATTCTATTATTCGTTTAATTAATTTTCGGGACACTGTAATTATTAAATTTAATTTGAAAAATTAGACCACCAAAACGCATAATCGTAGCCCCCAAGGGGGCTATCTATATTTAAATCGAACTTTCCAATTAAAGTGCAGCGGGACGAATTAAATTGCGCAATTGATTCTTCACCAGATTAAGTACAACGTCGAGTTCTTGGTGGTATACGGTTTTGAAAAATCGCGTACAAATTAAAATGACATTTCAATCCCATATCGCCTACAGGGGACCACCTACGCTCCTGTTTATGGGCTTGCACATATCTAGTGTGGTTTGCTCATTCATACGTTACCTCTGATATATTCTACTCATTACCAATACATCCTTAACATAATATTAACAACGGCTTGTATACGAGATTCATATATTACGGTTACAATGATGCCTTGTCTAAACGATCTGATGGAGATATACATAATGCCACATTACCAGGGGTACCTTTAAACCGATTTTAAAACGCTAAACCGCTTTTTGACAGTCATCCACGTTTCGTATTCACCGAGCATTTCGATACAGGGTGTTATAAGTTTTACTGTTTATTGGCAGTGAAAAGTGACTTTAGGGAGTTATCAACCGGTTAAAAATTAACCGGTTAGCAACGTTGTTGACAGTTGAAAATTGTGCATGGTTTTTTTTCTTACCTTTTTTTTGCACTAATCGAAAGTGTACAGGGTGAGTTAAGTTTTACCACCCCGGCAATAATACCTATTAAAGATTGAGGGGAAAGTATGCAATTTCGATTAGTGCTACAAGTTTCCAAATCATTTTTATTTGAAGCCAAAAAAAAGTAAAACAAAGAGTTTCGGGTAAAATTTCCATGTTTGGTTTTTCATTTCAAAATTTGTCAAATTATTCGCAGCATTGTTAATTGCAATTTGATTCGTTAAAAAATTATTACCTTTTGAGTTAAATCAAATTTAACATAAAGCACGAAAAATACTTTTATTTATAATACGGTCTGCCACGTAACAATACCTGATGATCGACCCATAAAACTGAAGGGAACGGCGTTTTAGTTGTTGCCAGACCTGTATTCTGGAATTTGTGAGAAAAATAAAAAAAGGTTTTAATAGGTAAATATTAAGTTTATTTTATAAAAGATGATCAAAGTGATGCCCCATTACCCATAAATTAAAAGCATTTCAAGCTTCTCCTCGACTGAGTATTGAAATGGTATGATTATACCTGAACTAAATACAAATGTTCACTATTCCACAAAACAAAGTTTTAATTTTCACTTTTTACCAACGATGTTTAAGTGTTGGAAGATTAGTTGCGAATGTGAATGTTTCTTTATTCACAAAGTGACCTAAGGTTGTGACCAGGGTTTTTAAACTTTGGGTGAATTAAGGAATTTATTTTATGGGAAGGTTCAATAACCGATAGGTATATTGACTTTGCAGACGGCAAAATTAAAACACAAAATTGTAGACAGATATACTAACGAAAATTAGAAGCTGGTAAACGATTTTCTTATCAAGTTTAAAATCTAATATTGCAAAAATTATTTTTTATTATGATTATAATTACCGTGTAGCTGTTAGTTACGATGTTGTGAACTTTTAAAGAAATAGCGAAGATCCTTATTCCGGTCCTGTAAAATGTAACGTTGCACTTTTTAACTTAACTTTATGACTGTCATAAATAATCAGTCAAGTACCCAAAACCAATACCATTGTTTGGTGAATTGGTCAGCTTATGTCGTAAATCATTTAAAAAAATACCCTCTAATACGAAAATGGCTTTATTTAATGAACCCAAATTAGTAAAATTATTTCAATTACACAAAATTGTGTGAAAGATTTTACTGTTCGTACATAAAAAAAACTAATAAATTGAGCAATTAGTAATTGAAAGAAAGCCAAAATTTTACCTGATTAAAAAAAAAAGATTTTTTCTTGGTTTCTATGTACCTTAATAACATAAAATTACTCATGCAATTTATGAGAATTGACAAATTATTTTAAAGGCCTATTTTGCCACGGGCGGTAAAACTTAACTCACCCTGTACATTTCAACTCACGTACCATGTAAATTGCATACTTTCCCTTCAATTTTTAATAGATGGTTGCGGCAGTAAAATTTATACACCAAATCATTCCAATAAATATTAAAAAAAATTCCTTCATTTTTCCAGTTTTAAAAATTGCAACAATTTAATTTCCCCGAAACTTTCACCGTCGAAGCCTTGATTGCACATTAATTACTTAATCAAAGTACATTCTTGTAAATGTCGAGCGAGGTCGAAAGGTCGTTAATGCTCACAGTTAAATATATGTTACTGTCATGTAAATCAGTCAAGGATAATTCTTAATAATTGAGAAACACGAAAAAAAAAATTCGCAAAGCGTTACATAGCGGTATTGCGTACGACAATATTAATGTTTGAGATTTCTTTGCGCGGATAAGACCTTTTTGTGACATTTTACTGTACAAAAATGGCACAAAACTAATAAAGTCGTACCGAGAATGTAGGTTAGGCGAGATGAAGCATTTTATGCACTTAACGTGAAGTGGGCGGATATTACATTATCCGCAATACTAGGCGACAATAACGTCTAAATAAATTTTACGATTTCGATAAATTTCCTTTAATTGGGATGGCTTGCGACGTGTAGGTTGGTAACAGAGTTCTAGACTGACTCAATTAATTAATCTTTCCTTGAATTTTGATTTACTAAGTATGAGACGGATTTAATAGGTACCTCGTATCGGGTTTGTAAATGGATTTCTTATAATTTCAGAGTCGGGTTTAGTGGATGATTCACACATACCCACATTTACACTGCGTGTAACCTTGGCATTAGAAGTAACGCAAAATATTCCATTTATAAATAGACAACTTCAAAGTTGGCAACTTTCGGTTTTTACACCTCTTTGTGGTTTGCGGTTGTTTAAATTTCGAGTGAAAACGATTGGAACGGTACAAACGTGGGTAGCAATTTTTTGTAATCAAGTTTGTCAAAATAGTGTGGCAATACTTACAAAATTTCCTGTTGAGAAGGCGCTAGTTATTCCTTAATTTGATTCTAATCGTTGGAGTGGGAATGGTGATAAATCCTACCTCACTGTCATTTACTTTGACCTACAAAAATTTGTTTCCTTTTTTTGTAGATCGGGCCTTTTATAAAACAATGAAACATTAATCATTTTATGAGCTCTAATATATTTTTACATTTTCCAACTTTATTAAAAGTCGTATATCGTCGAGGTAATTGCAATAGGTTGTATGTCAAAAAAATTCGCATCATAGCTAATCCACTGAACGACACCAACTGCAATATACCATACATAGACCAATAAGAAGCTGTCAATTTCCTCTTTCAATAGGGAAGAATTCGCAAGTCTATTAGGACAAAACGGTTATAAGTGTTCCGAGAGTTGGATATAACGTTAACTCAATGCAATATGAATAAATGTCGGTCAACAAAATGATCAGCTTCAAAGACCGTTTCTAAAAATGGTACTGAAATTATGGGGATTTTCTGATTCTGTGTGTGATAAATTCGCATGTAAGTAAATTTGTTGTAATTATAATTTTTCCCACACTTTTAGCTTACCGAATGAATTATGTAAAAGTTCTACAAGTTTTTTCAATGTAACAGCTATTAAACAAATTGTTTTTTAGTTTATTTCCATCGGAACGAAAAGTAAGAAGAGATAAAAAGAAAGGAACATGCAAACCAGTTGCTTCTATTACAGAATTAATAGTAACGACGAAGGTAAAAAAATAATTTTGGTTTTCTTTTATACATTTACTGTTATTTATCTATCTTATAACAACTTTTACTTTTTAGCGGATGTAGAGCTATTTGTAAGAATTTAACAAAACACAAGTGTGACTGAAGTACGCGGATTTGCGGAAAGGAAATCTGCATAAAGTGGAATGGTCATTATTGAAGCATTCAAACTGGTATATATTGGTAAATTTTTATAATAATATATCCATGGTACAATGTAAGCATTTTGTTTCCTTATTTTTAGATTGATGTAGATTTTGGCCAATTATTTCTTGAGAGAAAAACAATTTATTTGTGTGGCGGCCAAAATTCATTGAGAAGGCTAATCACTTTGACGAACTTCCATTTCATATACGTACATCTGTTACCAAATGATAATGTGGTTCTTAACCTGAAAATGTATTTTTAAACAGAATGTGATGTGATGTTAAATTTTCACCTACTAATAAAAATATGTATGAGAAATAACTTTATATTCTAAAATTTCTTCAATTCAAGCATTCCACTCTACAATTCATAAAAATTAGAAAAAAAAATTGTATTTACAAGTGCTTATTTAATATAATAAGAAAGCCATCTTCAATTCTTAAATAAGAAAACACATTAGTTAAGAACATTCTTAAGTGAAGTTCTTAAATGTAAAACTTGTAAAAGTTCTTAAAATTAGAACGACCCTTTCTTGAATTTGTCACGAAGAATCAACGTTCTTGAAATTGAGAATGTCCCGTTCTTAAATTTGACAAATAGAATAAACATTCTTGACATCAAGTATGACCCACTCTTAAATTTGAACAGAAGAATGAAGATTTTTAAAACTCAAGAATGACCAATTCTTGGGCCAAAATTAAAGTCAAGCCCGAATTTTCTTACACATAAGAATTTTTTTCTGAGTGCTTGAAACACATCTTTCCATGAAAAAATTTCGCCCATTCTTCCTGTACCGCTTTGGAAGCTCGTTAATATCATAAAAATAGTGTTACACTTAAATTAGACACAATTACAAAAAAGAGAAAAAGCAACAATGTTAAATACAGGACTTATTTGGATATACAACTGTCCCATTCAATATTTCTTGTTCTAAAAAGCCATACAATAAAGTGCCATTATTTTAAAAGTGGTGTGAAAGGCAGCAGCCTAATTGCAATGTAAAAATGCAATTTCTCAAGCAACATTTCGCCACCGAACAGAAAATAAAGATAAGCCCAACTCGGCGAAATAAACTGTTAATTGAATTTTCTTAATAGGTATTTAAAAACAGGTTGCTAATTCTAAAACCGCCTATGTGGTGCGTACGCGCAAAAAAGCAATATTAACTTAAGCGTTAATTAGTGTTTTAATAGCGTCAATAATTACTGCCCGCCACTTCTGCTTGCGTTGCAAAAAAAACCTTTTATTAAATTTTCGATGCCCACTGCAGACATCATTTTTCGTCGCCATTCGGTACCAGAAAAAACTCACTCGGCGAATAAAAGTGTTCACAAATTAATTGCAATTGCGCAACTAACTATTAATCCCACCAATTAAGTAAATAAGTAGGTCCTCCAATGGGGATCAGCTGATCGCAGCGACCAATGCGTTTAATGTGAGCGAAAGCAATTGCGACCTATTCCTGCTGAAATCTGATGATGGTAGGGGACTAAAAAGTTCTAGCGCGGCATGGCGCCAGCGCGACGGGGCCCCGATCAATTTCGGTTTACGCTTTTTAAATCGGGATTAGAAAAGCGGAAAATTGCACAATCTCGAGGGATTTGGCCGGTCGTAAAACGAAAAGCAGAGAACGACCACCGCGTACGAAGACTAATGTCGAGTGCTTAGTCCAAGTCAGTACAACACCTGAAGCTTTTTATCAAGTATACAAATTATGACACTTTGAAATTCGATGACCCATGGACTTGTCATTAGGAAAAATTAACATCTTTGACAAACGGCGTCTTAAATGTTGGCTCCAGCACCGGCGGTGATGTTCTCGTGAACTCAGCATTTTTATACCATCATCGTCTAACAGCGCGACGCACTTTGGTGTGATAAATTTCGATATTAACCCTAGAGTGGGCGCGTGGATTACCTATGTACTCCAGTGTTCTTATTTTTAATGCCATTTTTGTTTTGCTTATGACACATCAACAATCTTTTCAGTACCTTCCTAAAAAAGACTATTATCCTGCAGTTAAAAGAGTTTTGGACAATTGGAAATATTTTTTTAATGCAGATATAACAGTGAAAACAAAAAGATGAAATTTTAAATCATTAGATTTTGTTTTTTATAAGTATTTATATATATTTGTATTTTATGTAAAAATGTAGACTACAGTTAAATATATGTAAAGATCTACCAAAATAATAACGATCTCCTTATATTTCATCACAGTGGTTAAATTTGTGTAATGCCTTCTTATCCAATTGGGATCTACCACAAAATTAATCTTTCCTACAGTTAATCACATAACACAAAATATTACATTTCAAACAGATTTCGACATAATACAATTCATAAAGGGTCATTGGAAATTAAATGCATATCTATTTCGATTTAAAATAAAACCAAATCCTCGTTGTGAAATTTGCAGTGAAACGGATGACATCCATAATAGGATCAATAATTGCGTTAAATACAACGAATCACAAATTAAATTAAACTTTGATGGGATTTATCATAATTTCATTAATAGTAATAATTTTGACCCTTCCAAATTTTTTGTCATGACATTATGAATCAAATAATAATTATAAAATATCTTAAAATGTTCTTATTGTTATGTTTATTTAGTTTCAAGTTAAATGTTAATCTACATTAAATACTGTATTTAATTCTAAATTATTATAAGTATGGAAGTTAATTTTTTTAAAATTGTTATATAAGTTCATATTTTTATGTTATTATTGTTTGCAATATTGTTCAATGTTATATTGTTCATTTTATAATTTAAGATAGATTGTTAATTTTATGTACCATCCTTAGTAATCAGTTATTTGCAGTTTAAGTAAATTAGTAACCATTGTTAACTATGTAAGTTTAGTGTTGCGATTTTGAATAAGGTGAATAGCAGAATTTAACGTTTAAAAGTCAAGTTGAAAGTTCTAACGCAACAGCAAATTATGTAACTAGGCGTCGATAGTTTCAGTATAAATAAGGTTTATAATTAGAATAATTCATTAGTGGTAGTCAGACCATTTAATTAGCTTGATTCGCACCTTAGAACTACTCGATTTTTGCTTTATAATTTAACCAGCAATCTGTAACCAAGCATGAAAATTTTCATTATTTTTAGATAATTGAGGAGGGTTCATGCAAAAGCAGACATGTCTATTTTAACAAGTTTCGAGAAACACAGCAAACAAATTTATTTCAATTTTATTTTATCATGGGATTTGTCTGATTTCAGTTGAACTCTATATTTTTACATGATTTTAAGAGCTTCTGAGTAATGCAAGTCATACGAACCATACCAAGTAATGAAAAACTGACAAATAATTAATTTAGGTGTAAATTATTATAAGTATGGACGTTAATTTTATATATTAATTAAGTTCATGTTTTTATAGATTGTTTGTATTATTATTTAATGTTATATTGTTTGTTTTATAATTTAAGATGGATTGTTAATTTTATGTACCATCCTTAGTAATCTAAGCATAATTATTAATAGGTGTGGCCACTCTGTCAGTTATTTGCAGTGTAAGTAAATTAATAACTATTGTTAACTATGTAAGTTTATTGTACGTTGCAATTTTGAACAAGGTGAATAGCAGAATTTAACGTTTAAAAGTCAAGTTCAAAGTTCTAACGTAACACCAAACAATGTAACTAGGCGTCAATAGTTTCAGTATAAATAAGGTTTATATTTAGAATAATTCATTAATAATAATTCATAATAATTCAGACCATTTAATTAGCTTGATCCGCACCTTAGAACTACTCGATTTTTGCTTTATAATTTAACCTGCAATCTGTAACAAAGCATGAAAATTTTCATTATTTTTAGATAATCGAGGAGGGTTCATGCAAAAGCAGACATGTTCATATTAACAAGTTTTGAGAAACACATCAAAACCTTTATTTCAATTTTACTTTTGATTTTAACTGAACTCTATATTTTTAGATGATTTTAAGAGATTCTGAGTAATGCAAGTAATAGAAACCATACCAAGTAATGCAAAACTGACAAAAAATTAATTTAGGTGTAAAATGGACATGTCTGCTTTTGCATGAACCCTCCTCAATTGCAGTAGCAGCTCGATACTAAATATATGCATTATTAAACAGTCGCAGATAATATTTCTAATTCACTCTTCAGTCATTTTTGCCTATTTTAAACTTGTTTTGAAAAATCGGTTGAAGTCAAGTAGTGAACCAAATTGGTGTTACTTTTGCATTTAATAACTCAGCTTCGGCAGTGAAATTGTAGTTAATCCAGAAGGGTAAGGAACTTCAGTGACTTTCCGTACATATAAAAGCCAGACCACAATAAAGTAACAGTATTATTGTAAATAACTCACGCTTTGTAAACAGATACGCATGTTTACGGTGACTTATATAGGCATGATTTAAAATCCGTTCGTCACTCGCTTAAGACAAGCGGTGCACTATAATTTCCCTTTCGTTTGGTTTATCGGGACTAAACCGCAGTTAAACGTCAAGCAATTTTAATTGTTCCGCAACATAACTTACCCGTTGTAAAGAGACCGAAATGGCAATGCCCGGCGGTATTTGCACGAAAATTCAATTCCGATTCTTGGGCAAACAGGAAGCGGCCGTGATTGACGCCGTGTGGGAGATGTTTGGTGTCGGTTTGAATTACTAATTATTGCGTGGGCGAATTCTATCAGTAATCTGGACGCGTGCTTCGTGTTTGTGCATACATCACACTCTTTGTGGTACTGTCAGCGCGTCAGGTGTGCGTTACAGTTTTTGGGCACGCATTCGGCCTTTCGTTGCGCAAACCGCGAGAATAAAGAAGATATTTTTATCTTGATATCTCCGCATGTATAATCAGCCTCTATATCGCCGAACCCGAGGCGATTTGGGTTATCTCCTCCCAACGCGAGCCTGTAATTAAAATAAAATGAGAATAAAAAGCATAATTTCCAAGGGACGATCATCTTTGACAACCCGTCATTTATTCCGATTACGTTGCGATATTAAAAATTATTAACGCACCGGAGCTTTGGTGTCGCATTGTGCTGCATGACCTCCCACAAGTGTCCCAATTTTCGCTCGGCAGGCACAACAGAAAAGTTGCGAAAGTTTTTGTTGTTTCGTCGAAATTCTTAATTGATTGACCTTTCGGCCCCGCATTGAAAACGTTATTTGTAATGCGCATAATTTAACCCTTCAGTAGGCGCGTATATTACACATGTAATCCATTTTGATTAGTTATTATTGTGAATTAAGTTCCAAAAACCCAAAGAGGTATTTTTAAAAACTTTATTTATTTGTTGATTACGAAATAAAAGCAAAATACAGACTATTAAAGACTGAATGAAGACTGCATGACTGCGCGAAGACTAAAGCTTAAACAATTTTAGTAACATTTATAATATGTCCAGCTAAACACATTTTGAGACGTAGTGTCGGTTTGATGAACGTAAGACGACGCTGAGAGTGGAATGCATCATAGCTCACATTTCACTGGTATGCACTGCACTCGTGAGAAATACGTTGCAATGATGTAATGATACTTTAATACCTTCGATAACGTGTAAAAACAATTTTTGCCTTGAAGTAAAATTATAACCGTTTAACATAAATAAAATGAGAACTCTCCAAAATGGCAACGCTTACGACGGAAAAAAGTTCCTTACCATTCTGGATTAACTAAAATTTCACTGCCGAAGCTAAGTTATTAAATGCAAAAGTAACACCAATTTGGTTCACTACTTGACTTCAACCGATTTTTTAAGACAAGTTAAAAATAGGCGAAAATGACTGATGAGTGAATTAGAAATATTACCTAAGACTGTTTAATAATACACATATTTAGTATCGAGCTGCTACTGTAATTGAGGAGGGTTCATGCAAAAGCAGGCATGTCCATTTTACACCTAAATTAATAATTTGTATTTGTTTTTATGACTTGCATTACTCAGAATCTCTCAAAATCATCTAAAAATATAGAGTTCAGCTACAATCAAAACTAAAATTAAAATAAAGGTTTTGCTGCGTTTCTCGAAGCTTGTTAATATGGGCATGTCTGCTTTTGCATGAACCTTCCTCAATTATCTAAAAATAATGAAAATTTTCATGCTTGGTTACAGATTGCTGGTTAAATTATAAAACAAAAATCGAGTAGTTCTAAAGTACGGATCAAACTAATTAAATGGTCTGACTACCACTAATGAATTATTCTAATTATAAACCTTATTTATACTAGTTACATTGTTTGCTGTTGCGTTAGAACTTTCAACTTGACTTTTAAACGTTAAATTCTGCTATTCACCTTATTCAAAATCGCAACGTACAATAAACTTACATAGTTAACAATGGTTACTAATTTACTTACAGTGCAAATAACTGACAGAGTGGCCACACTTATTGATAATTATGCTTAGATTACTAAGGATCGTACATAAAATTAACAATCTATCTTAAATTATAAAACGAACAATATAACATTGAACAATATTGCAAACAATAATAACATAAAAACATGAACTTATATAACAATTTTTTTTAAATTAACTTCCATACTTATAATAATTTACAATTAAATACAATATTTAATGTAGATTAACATTTAACTTGAAACTAAATAAACATAACAATAAGAACATTTTAAGATATTTTATAATTATTAGTTTAATTCATAATATCATGACAAAAAATTTGGAAGGCTTCAAAATTATTACTATTAATGAAATTATGATAAACCCCATCAAAGTTTAATTTAATTTGTGATTCGTTGTATTTACAATTATTGATCCAATAATGGATGTCATCCGTTTCACTGCAAATTTCACAACTAGGATTTGGTTTTATTTTAAATCGAAAGAGATATGCATTTAATTTTCCATGACCCTTTATGGATTGTATTATGTCGAAATCTGTTTGAAATGTAGTATTTTGCGTTATGTGATTAACTGTAGGAAAGATTAATTTTGTGGTAGATCCCAATTGGATAAGCAGACATTACACAAATTTAACCACTGTGATGAAATATTAGGAAACCGTTATTATTTCGGTAGATCTTTACATATATTTAACTGTATTTTACAATTTTACATAAAATACAAATATGTATAAATATTTATAAAAAACAAAATCTAATGATTTAAAATTTCATCTTTTTGTTTTCACAGTTATATCTGCATTAAAAAAATATTTCCAATTGTCCAAAACTCTTTTAACAGCACAGTGCTGAATTAGACCAAAGTAAATAAGTACAATATTGTTCCCAACTCTTGTTCTTAGACTTCGGTGGTGCTTTTGCCAAGTAATTTCGCCTTCAAGGATATGGAAAGAATTATTTGAGGCTAAATCTCCAGTTTCTTAATTTAAAAATTTCTGCGATTCCTCAACCTCTAATTTTACTTCCTCATCATCGCATACTACTATACAGTTGCGGTAAAAGTAGTGCAACAATTTGATAAATCTTAAACTGTCGAATTTTCAAAAAATTCAAAACAGGCAAATTTTTACATTTACTATCACATTTTCTGAGATGACGTTTTTATATACAGGGCGTTTCTTGTCAAAGTTATGACGTCATCATTGAGTTTTTTTAAAGAGAAACCTATATTTTTTCGTCACGATTTTTTTAACTGTCACAATGACGGTATAAAAATATTACTCCTTTCCATTAAATTATTTCATAGATGAGCTGAAAACTTTATATCGACATTTTGACAGTGAAAAGGCATACCAAAATCATGAATAAAAAATATAATGTTAACAGGCCAGGCCCACCAGGCTCACCAGGGCCTAATTCTATTTTATACACAAGGTTGGTAACTGAACCAATACAGGATCAAACCAATTCGCATTTCAGAATGCGCATTAAATTTAGCACACACGTAATAAATGTACTAAGCACATAAAAACAGCTACACAGTTAAAATGTAACGCAACAAAAGTAGATAGGAAGTTTTGGGACATTCTGTAGAAGGCAGACACTTGAATTGATTCCCAGATGAGCGTTACATTTAGTTGGAGTCGCGATTCTCAGAAAGGTTCCGTGTATTTCACAACAATTCGAGTTCTTAATCATTTACGCCGAAGATCTCTATCGTCATTTATTCCTCCTTCACAATGATCCTCCAATTCATCATTTCTCCGCGGCTGACGCATGTATTGTGATGCGGGCGATCTCGCGTGCTGTTCAGGTGGGGGCAGGTCGCAAGTACCTGAGGAGCAAAGCGCCGGACAAGACGCAGTGACCAACTCGCGGTCCAGCGGATAACACAGCACACTAAAAGCACACTTCTTCGCGGAGACATCGACGCTCGCTCAGAACGCATCGAACATTTTTCGTCGACACTTTTATTTTTGGATTAGAGCGCGCAGTCGTCGATATAATGCCAGGGATATTTGTGTCAGTTTTAAGTGACGGACTGATCGCCTCAAGAACGCGGTTTAACAAGCGTGACCAGTAAATCGGCCGACAATCCGAAACGCGTAAGTGCCCGCGTAAACGCGCTTAAAATGTCATTCCAATCATAAATTAGTTATGAGTGACAGAAGAAAACTGTTGTGCTAACCGATTGGGACAGTATGTAAAGCCTGTGATTACAATAAGCGAAATGGATTCTTTGCTGCAATACGACGGCGATTTGTCGCTCCTGGCGCGTCTCGACGAGATCGGCTATCCCGACGCCAACAACAACAACGGCGCCACGACGTCGCCCGTGAAGGAGGACAAGTACTCGTTGAGACCGCGATCGGTGCGTCGCGCGACTCCTCCAAAACCCGCAACTCCAGAGACTGACACGAGGCCCTCCAAGGCGCAGAAGCCCAAGCAGAAGCCGGCGCCGCTGAGCAAGTACCGCAGAAAAACGGCGAACGCCCGCGAACGCTGCCGCATGCGGGAGATCAACCAGGCGTTCGAGACGCTCCGCAAGGCCGTGCCTCAGCACCTGGCGATCACCACGACCGGCCCGAACGAGAAGCTGACGAAGATTACGACGCTGCGGCTCGCCATGAAGTACATCTCGGCGCTGAGTGCGGCCGTGAACGAGCCGGAGCTATCGATCGCGGATCTACAAGCAGAATGCTGTAACGATCTGGATTATCTGCTGTTGGAATCCGACGGGGAATCGCTTCCGCTGTCGGACCACTCGCTGCTGGCGTCGCCCGATTTTCCCGAGACGTCGCTGTCGCCCGTCGATTTCGGCGACCCCTCGCTGCCGGCGTTGTTGCACACGGACTTTACGGAGCACTCCCTCGAACCGAGCGACTTCAATTTTCTCTTAACGTAACGTCGATTTTACAATAGGACTCATACTCGCATGGTTATTTATATAAATTCATTTGTACATAAGTCGAACTGAACTAATAGGCCAAGCAACACAGCAAAATAAGTGTCATAATTTACCCCGGACTGTGCGATTACTTCAAGGATAGTTAGTAGATGAATTCTGCATAATTTCCTAATTTTTAATTTGTTATAACCAATTTTCAAGAAGAAATCGGGTTTTTTTTTAGTTCCTTGCTTGTAAAATGGAAACTAATGAAGAAATCTAAATGATGTCAATAGATGAATTGTAGAGAATTAAATTACGAAGAGAATGCGAGGTCGAATGACCCGATCGGATAATTAAAATCGGAGAAAACCCGGAAAACCCGAAAAATTCAGTGTTTTCTTAAAAAATTCACAATTTCGGTATTTGTTAATTTCAAAAACTGAAACTTTGCACAAAAATAGCTATTTATATGTACTTTATGTGTGCAAAACCGAGATTCTGTCGGACTAACAGTTTTTCCACAATCTCCATTTCAATTTTTTCTTTGCTATATTTTTCGCGAAGGGTTGGATGTTCTTGTAATTGTCCGATTTAAATTCTAAATACAGAATTGAAAACTAGACGTCAATAGCAACAAAACGTGTATTTTGGTTTTTCCACGAAATGCCGCGAAATAGGTGAAAAACGGTCGAGCACGCGAAAGTGATCTTCCCCCACTACTCAACCACTTTCTTGTGCTCGACCGCTTTTACTCATATTCACGACCGTTTTTCGCCTATTTCACTGCATTTCATGGAAAACTGAAAATAAACGTTTTGTTTCTGTGCACGTCTAGTTTCCAATTCTGTTTTTAAAATTTAAATCGGACAACTACAGGAGAATCCGCAAAAATATCGGAGAAAAAATTGAAATGGTGATTACGCAAGAACCGTTAGTCCGACAGAATCGAATTTAGGCACACATAAAGTACTCATAAATGGCTACCTCTGTGCAAAGTTTCAGCTTTTAAAATTAAAAAATACCAGAATTTTGATTTTTTTTAGGGAAACACCGAATTTTTCGGGTTTTCCAACCTTTCTCCGATTTTAATTATCCCATTGGATCATTCGACCTCTTTTTCTTTTCGCAATTTAATTCTCCACAATTTGTCTATTGACATCATTAAGATTGCTTCATTAGTTTCCGTTTTACAAGCAAAGAACTAAAAAAAAATGCAATTTTTTCTTGAAAATTGTTGATAACAATTTAAAAATTATGCAGAATTCCTTGACGTAATCGCAGAGTCGGTTTCCGGGTAGTATTTATATTGTGAAAAAAATTTTATTGCTTGGCCTAAAAAAGTATCAACGTATCTTGCCTCATAGGTTTAGTACTTTTAAATTGTAAGATGAAATCTTCCTGATATGTTATTGTTACCTATAAATATTGTACGAAGATATATTTTGTATGCACGTTTCGAACGTTTATAAAATCAATATGTTAAAATAAATGGTTTGCTTAAAGTTCTGTGACAAGTCGTCTGAACGGAAATTCAATACGTGATTGTGTGAGTGTGTAAGGCCGGCCGTGAGATGGGTCCGATAGCAGGATCGAACCTCCCGTTTAGTTGAATTAATTGCGCTCAAAAATGTGTCAAGTATTAATGGGCAAAAGTTTGTCGGGCGATAAATAAACCAACATTTGCATAATTAATAAAATCTCGTATTAATGAAAGTGAAACTCGCATTCCTGCAAATTGTTTGGCTCTCTTTCGATATAAATAACCCCATAAACGGCGCTAAATAAATCCGAACTGTTTGGCATTTCACTAAACTAAAACTACATAAATTTAAAATGATTTACCTGCGCGGCCGTTCTACTTTCATTGATATATTTTATAGTTGGGCCGAACATGTATAAATCTGTCCATAAAATAACACCCCATTGAGGTAATTAGTTTTCTCGGATTTTATGAATGTCATAAAGCATCCGAGCGCAGTTCTATTGCCAATCAAAACAGAACGGGAAAAAAACAAACTCAGATCTGATAACAAACCTTTTAAAAGTTTTTAGCTACCTGCATTAGCTTAGAAAAACATTATTACAATATCTACACGTCGGCATCTATCAGCAGCAACAATATATTGACGCAGGATTATGCGGTTAAACGTTTTTTTTTCTCAACAGTTAACCGGTTACATACTGACAAAAAAATGTGGAGTATTGTTCCTGTGTGCTTTTAATATGCATCGATCTTTACTAGTTTAATAGACTAAAGCTAATGGTTATGCAAATGACCGTATTTACAGTGGTATACACGAGACTTACAGTAGATTTTCTGATAACACCGAGGTATGCAGCCAGTTTAGTGGCTGTGTGCAGACGAGGTATGACTAACGCTTTTTTTTTAAATCTGTGATAATTTTAATGAACACACAAGTTAAAAACTTAACTGCGACATGAAATTCAATTAAAATTTTAAGCACCTGTTTGTGGCTGCGAGAAGTGCTCTTCAGCAACTCGGCCGCGCAATTAAATATCGACACTTTTCTATTTTACTTGCTAATTATATAAAAGCGAATTTTTGCTAATGCACGTAAAAGCTCTTAACAACACTGCAAACTTGCTCAACGAATGAGTTAAGAACACTCGACATCATAAATCTGTGTGTGCACTTGTACATTGTTCACTCGGTGGTACGATTTTTACCGATGCAGTCGTTTATTGCAAAAAGAATTTTTTAATTGCAATATTGAAGCCATTAATGCAATCGTTAAATGTTTGAAGATAACTTTTGTGGCGAATTCAGTTGTAACTGTTTTCTTGTCTGTCCATTCAAGTGACAATTTTTGACCTGCGTTTGATAATTAGTAAAATCAGTTTTGGCTTGATTGTAATTTAAATGTATGTTTGAAATGAAAAAAGCAAAGTTTCTAAATATTTTATTGGGTGTGTGCCATCTGAAGTGTTCCAGGAAAGCTTTGTTATCAATAAAACCAAGCAAAATATTAAAGATCTACAATATGTTTCATGTGTTCCAATTTGGACATAACGAAAGTGGATAAAAAAGCTGGTTAAGAGCTAAAAACCTGCAAGAAATCTGATCTTTTCACTAACAGCTAGAAATAACCAAAAACAAACAGTAAAAATTGCAAGTTCTATTTTACAACCTCAAATGAAGAAATTACTGAGTCAAATAATTTAAAATAAATTAATTGCAATATTAATCTGAACCGAATTAGTTATAGGGGAGAGTAACCACAGTGGGGAGAGTATCCTAAGATGGGACATGCCAATTTTACTTTCAAAAAGCACTACTATCGCCGTATATCATCTATATATATAAAGCTAGTATCCTACTCTCAATCTGCAGTTCATATTTTCGTATAAAAATTAAAAAACTGTGACGGTCGGGACGAGTTACATTTTGAAACAAATAAATACAAATAAAATTAGGTCAAATTAAACGTTGTTTTTAAAGTAAATTTTTACTAACTCCAGGGTAACCAAAAAATTAATTCCTTTTGTGCAAACAAAACTTGAAAACAGTGGTTGAAAACAGGGTTACCAAATAAAAGAAAAAGTATCCCACTCACATAGTACCACTGGTATTGCCAACATTGAAGAAAAATACTACAGAAAGAGTATTCTTTAAAAATATTCTAAGTGAAACTTCAAACATAAATTACATTTTCAGAATTATATCAAATCGATTATTACATTTTCAATTTTTACTAGCGAGGTGAAAATTAGCGTGGAATTACCCTAAAGTTGGTGATGGACAGGAATATAGGAAAAGCTTATGTGCCTGCGAGCTTCTGAAAGTTCCAAAGGCTTATAAATGATAGTTTCGCTTCTCAAACTAATTTTAAAATTTATTTCATTGGATTACTAAGTTACCGTTTACATTTACTGTTATTTATCGTTTTTTTTTTAGAAATAAATCGTATAATTAAATAATTTATCATCCACATCTGCTGCATTGACAATTCCCATCGCGTTCACAAATAATAATCTTTTTTCTGATTCATCATCATCAACGAATTCTCCTCGTGCATCAGCAACAACACTCTGACAACTTCATGATCAACAATTCATAATACAACTGAATAAAAGCAGGAAACCTCACCCGGAATTTTTACCAATCGACACGTTATTCACAAATCGAATTTCATCTTTTTAAACTCGCATCTACTGAAATAAATTTATATAAAAATAAAAAACACAAGCTAACTCCAAAAATGAATGCACAAACACTTTATTTTATATTTTCATTAGCGCCAGCTGTTTACTTTTTAATCTGAGAACTGTTGAATGAAGCTCACTTTGAAAACCCATAAACTCAAATGCAAAACAAGTTTCACAATTATTCATTAAATTTTTAAAATCAAAATTTAATTTTAAAATCTCATTAATAATTTTATTGAAACAATAAAAAAACAGTAACTTGAAAATTCTAAGTAGAGCCAGCATTTTTAAACGTTCCAACGCGGCCCTTGAAATAGCTGTATGGAACCTATGCAACGACTTGCATCGGAATTCTGGTTTTTCTTTGTCCTCGTCCGGAGCGACATTAAATCGACGTTTTTTGCCGGTTGGATTAAAAATAGGAAAACATAAAAAAGTTATAAAAGTTATTTTGTTGTTACAAGCGTTGCCTATCAATAAATAATAAAATCCGGTGTGGAATACTATAAAAGTGGTTTTAGGTGTCACCTTAACGTACGTACACACGTTGTTAATACCCGTGGCAGAATAATTCTTCAGATACCGAACAAGCTTGTAAAAAGACGTCTCGAACGATAAATTAAAAAACGAGAAACAAATTTCGAATTTTTTATTTTACTGTCAATAATAAAGTGTCGCCCTTGCAAAATTTCACTTTCACTTAAATTAGTCAGTGTCGTTAAATTCGTTGACTGATAAGGCGCGGCGAATTAGCGAATGAGCTTTGCTTTCTTGAATAAAAATCGAATGAAACGCAGCCGCATAAATCTCGGAGGAGAGAAAAACGAAACTTTTATCTGACGGAACACAGCGCGCTGTCTCGGGAATATTCCTCGTCTACAATATTAGCGGACAACTTCATGCTTTCTTATCTAAAGTTTTAATGTACGCGGTTTCAATCACGGATTGAGTTATATTAAGCAAGAAATTTATCAACTTGATTATGTTGTTTGGTGATGTCGTCAAGCGAGAAATGTCGCTGATAACGCACGATTTTTTATTGAGTTTCTCGTGCTTTCTTATCTTAATTGGGAGAAAACATAAGTATTTATTCGATGAAATGTTCGTTAGGTAATTATGAACTTTACAGGCATCGCGCGAGATAGAGGAAATAATTCGAAAGTCTCAAAACTTGTAATACAACGTCGTATAAAATAATGGCTTATCTCATAATTTAGCCGGGTACTTTTTACGAAGGAAACTGAAAGTACCAGTTGGGAACTTCTGAAATACGCGCCGACCACATTTTCGAAAATAAATCATCCAAATTGTTTAAATATTCAAGAGGATTTTTTGTTGGGCCGCTTAATTCCAAAATTTTCATCACCTGTACTTTATTGTGTTTTTTTTGTGTTATTTATTTCTTGAGGTCGTGTCTCGAGGCGCAAATTCTGAATCACACGATTCAAGCTCCAAAACGTGCGGGCGTTGTTTTTTCTGCTGAAGTTTTAATATGGTTTGCACCTGAGCGCGTTCATATTCATGAAATTTTGCCGTCACGTTCGCGTAAGGACGTTTTATATCTTCCATCTTTCGCTCGGTGAATATTAATTAATTCCGGCGTTATTAAATCATTGCTCGCCGTCATTTGACTTACTGCAGAAGTTTTTTCATAACGTTATAAATTACCAGTACCACAAACGTATTCTTACTGCCAGTTTTCTGCATAACAAAGTTATTGAGTAGGAAGTGACGTCATCTGACATAAAATTCTGATTCGTCATCTAAAAGGATTTTTACGATTCGAACAACATTGGAAAAATTGTAAGTAAGGAAGGAAATATAATTTCAGTCCCTTACGTCCAACGATTTTTTTCTCAATACCAGAAATTATCAAAGGTTTAGATGAAACAGGAAAACAAGTATACAAAGAAAAGGAAATACTGAAAGAGTGGAATACTGGAATTTTCCTGCGAATATTTAAGAAGGCAGAAGTAAAAAAAAACAGGTATACCAGGTATACAGGTATACAATGTGATTTCAGGAGAAGCAAGGCTCGAAAAATCATTTGGTAAAAACAGAAGAAAAAATGTATGGACAATACTTCAAGGTGAAGGATTAGACAATGAGATAGTGGCAGCAATAAAAGTAATGTACGAGAAGACAATGAACATAGTAAAAACTCATGATGATGAGGCAAAGGAGTTTGAAACAGAAGAGGTTTGAAACACTGTTGTGTATTACTAACTAAGGATGAAATTAAACCGATTAAAATGGGATATTGGTAGATGGAAACGGTGGAAATTTTGAAGTTACTTTTTGTAGACGATATGACAGTGATAAAGAGCACAGAGAAACAACCACAGCGCAACTAATATATTGAAAAAGATATACATGAATGCAAATATAGAGAAAACAAAGACTACCAAAAGGATAAAAAATCGGGCAGGTAAAGGAATTTAAATATTTAGGAACTATAGAAGGAAATGGAAGACATGAAAAAGAACTAACGGATAAAATAGGAAAAGTTGGCTGAATATATAACTCCCTGAGACCAACACTTCTGAACAAAAGAGAAATAACAAACCCATCTTAATAGAAGCGAATCTTGGACTGTCACAGGCAAGGACAATAGTAGAATAAACCCTACAGAAATGAGGTTCTTTGGAAAAATAGAAGGGAAGAACAAAAGAAACTTAACAAGGAATGAGGTGTTCAGCAAAAAATAAAATCAATGCTAAGAAAAACACAGGGAATACAACTGGGATGGCTGGGACACATTCACAAAGTTCCAGAAAAAAGGTTGACTAGGAAAGTTTACACAAATAGAAGGATGGAAGGATGAAGTCAGACCGAAAAGAGTGGGAAAAAAATAAATTCAAACTCTACAGTCTTACATTTGGTTGACTTAGGATTAAATAAGTAATTAATGAATTAAATTTACAATTTGTATTCCAACGTTGTCAGTATATTGCAAAGCAAACAATCTCTACTTTCAAATCGCTAATGCCAAATACACATAAATATTAGATGGTCAACAATTTAATTGCCGCAAGGTTAGGGTTAAGTCAGGTTGGGTTATATCGAATTTATTAGGGAATGAGTTCAGAAAAAATTAAGAAGAAACCCAGTAACAAGGTAAATACAGGAAAGACAGTTGAAATGACTGGGACATTTTTGCAGAGTGACAGAATAAATATTGACTAGGAAAGTTTATCAAGAACCAACTAAAGAAACAAATTGAAGAGGGAGACCAAGAAGGGCAATGGAGAGCTATAGGCAAAGCCAAATGGAATGGAAAAAGAAAATAAATTCTTACACTTAATGTGACAACATTTAAAATAAATAGGTACAATTTTGTTCTACCAAAATAAATTATTTGAAGTGAATTTTATTTATACACAATTCCCCTAATAAATGATAAACTGTGCAATAAGTGACTAATTGAATAAAAGTAGAAATTTTCAAGATGTTCTAACAAACTAATCTGCAGAACCCAATCAAATACCTATTATTGAATTGAAAATCCAACATTGTCAGCATATTGCAGAGCAAACAATAATCTCTCCTTTCAAACCACTAATGACAAATGCACATATTAATATTAAATGACCAACAATTTAATTTAATTAAGTTCAAACTTATTTCAGTTCCCAAAAAAAAATTAAGGTTCCCCCTTCACTCAATTTGCATTTTAAATGTCCGAAAAACAAATAAATAAACGAACGCCGAGTCCAAAAAAAAAAAATTCTCAAACTCATTTAAAATTGTTATCTCCATCATTAACAAAAAAGATTGTCTAATTGGGCCAAATTAAGAAATTGGCGATTTCTGATCGCGTGTTAAAAACAAATCAAAACCGCCCAATAATGACCGAATCACATTTTTATGAAGATAAGACAGAAATTCGAAACGACTTCTTGGACCGACCAGGGGCAACCGTGACATTTGAAAAAACGGTTATAAATCATCGATTGGACTTCTGCTGCCATCTCAACGTCGAGGCGAGAAGACGGGAAACAGGAGTCGCGCTAGACAAATCCTGCTTCCAGCGTGGAGCAAACATTGCTTTATTTTCAAACACAAAATAAAAACTTTACGACCTACGTGCGTTAAATTAACGACAGGTATCTTCATATAAAATGCACTTATTTAGAAGAAATCGATTAGTGTCTAATAAGTAATTTTATGTTTGTCTGCGACATTTCAAAATCAGTGGGAGTCGGTAAGTGTGGGCTTTATTTACTAAACTGGCAATGTTTAACGTCACGCTGAAGTCTATAATGGCAAGTGATAGAAAAGGTTGCACAAGTGCACTTTGATGGTTTAAGGCTGGGGAACCCAACCTCAAAAAATGCAGAGTTTTAAGAAACTCAGTATCGCTTAGAAAGTACTTATCAATCTATAATTTGCGAAGCAACAGTTGTAAACATAATGTTATCGCATCTACTGATATATTTGCTTTGGTGAAGAAGTGCTTAGTTTTCAAAAATTAACCTCCGAAAGTGCAATTCTCGCAAAAATGTAGTAGTGAGGGTTTTTTACTGAAATCTTTAGTTACGAAATATTTTGCAATGCACTTAACAGCACTTATAGAGAATATATTGCCTTGTAAGAAAATATTTTTTTTATTGCAAGAAAGTTGATAACTTAAGAAGAAAAAAATTGGCAACAATATTTTTTTGAAAATTTAGTGTGCCAGTAAACTCAGTTCAGCTCAAGAAGTAAGTTATATTGTAGAAATTCCTTCGGGGTACTTATACTAAACATATAGTAGTATAATATGACATGTTTTTTTTATGATAACATGGTGAATATCTTTGAAAAAAAATCTAAAAGTTGTGGTACGAAATACAGTATTATTTGATCGCGTTTTTTATTGCTTTCCGAGCACAACATCGTCAACAAATTACATAAAAATGTTCCTTTAGCACCTAAGAAATAGTTTCCGTAAACCAAATTGGATAAATGTGTAAATTTTACATTTTCGGGGAAAAGTCGTTTTCCCATAAGATTGTAGTCAAATAGTTCGTCCTTTTACTCACAGATGTCCTGTCAAATCTGTACCTTTTTGATTGACGGCATGGATAGAATAATTTGTATTAAAATGCACCCTTGATATAGTGCAAATTGTTAGGATATTACCATATTCGCACACGTAAGGATATAAAACTCTAAAAATTTATAAAAATACACACTTGATAATGCAAAATATCAATGTTCGCACGCATAAGGATATGAAACATTTTCGAGCCTACTAAATTGTACAATATTATATTAGTTTCGAATAGCATCGTAGGAAAAATTGTTTGAAGCATCTATTCACAAAAAATTACAAAAAAAAAAACAGTAAATATTGCAGCAATCGCATTGACTGATTTTACCGCCGTTATCGCCGCAGACCATAATATAAATAATATTTATCAAGTTACGAGCGTATGAAAAACGCGCAACTCTTTTTTTTTGTTCTTTCTCTGTTCAATACTTAAGTTTCAAACCTTATTAGTTAGGATACCTCTTTGGTTGTCTAAACATTTTTTATTTTATGGGGCAAAATTGGTGCCCCCTGAGCGGAAGAATTGTGCATTACTTAGCAGTTCCCGGACCTTAATTACTGCGAAACTTCCAGGTGGATTCTACAATTAGGTGAGTCGATGGACGATTGTTAATCAAGCTACAGAACGGACAAACTGGTCCTGATGAATATTCAAAATCGTTCCTTTACATATAAATTGAAGCGAGCGATTAGTTGTAGCGCTCTTTATTTCCATGTTCCAATAACCAATAAACAATTTATTTTTTCTATCCCGGTCATTTTAAAACCATCAAATCGAATTTAATACCAGATGTAACGACCGTAACTAACGCTTAATATTGACAACAGCCGCAATAAAACGTCTGACAATTCAAATATTTGTTAACCCGGAGAATACTTTCCAGTTGCGTTTTTTTCCCATTGTTTAGACGAGAATACCGGCGCGGGTTCTGTCCGTGAGGTTTGAAGAATAAAAGACGAATTCGGACTCCCCATGTTGAAGAAGAGCCACTTTCTTGTGCCAAGGGACGAACAATGACAAACGTAGGTGATGCTTTCTTTATTAATTTGAATAATTCTAGGCTTGTTCCGCTGATTAATAACGCCGAGATTGCAGGAAAAAATTCTAGACGCCCACCGTCACGAAAAAATCGGAATATCTAATTTAAACCGCACATAAATTTTCACATCGTTTCCACAGAAGCAAAATTGTAGAATGATTTGAATTTTTTTGATTTTACGATACATAAAATAATGCAAGGAAATTAAGGTTGGGGAACCCAACCTCAAAAAATGCAGAGTTTTAAGAAACTCAGTATCGCTTCGAAAGTACTTATCAATATATAATTTGCGAAGCAACAGTTGTAAACATAATGTTACCGCAACTAATGATATATTTGCTTTGGTGAAGAAGTGCCTAGTTTTCAAAAATTAACCTCCGAAAGTGCAATTCTCGCAAAAATGTAGTAGTGAGGGTTTTTTACTGAAATCTTTAGAGTTACGAAATATTTTGCAATGCACTTTACAGCACTTATAGAGAATATATTGCCTTGTAAGAAAATTTTTTTTTTTATTGCAAGAAAGTTGATAACTTAAGAAGAAGAAAATTAGCAACAATATTTTTTTTTAAATGTAGTGTGCCAGTAAACTCAGTTCAGCTCAAGAAGTAAGTTATATTGTAGAAATTCCTTCGGGGTACTTATACTAAACATATAGTAGTTTAATATGATATGTTTTTTTTTATAACATGGTGAATGTCTTTGAAAAAAAATCTAAAAGTTGTGGTACGAAATACAGTATTATTTGATCGCGTTTTTTATTGCTTTCCGAACACAACAATGTCAACAAATTACATAAAAATGTTCTTTTAGCACCTAAGAAATAGTTTCCGTAAACCAAATTGGATAAATGTCTAAATTTTACATTTTCGGGGAAAAGTTGTTTTCCCATAAGATTTTAGTCAAATAGTTCGTCCTTTTACTCACAGATGTCTTGTCAAATCTGCACCTTTTTGATTGACGGCATGGATAGAATAATTTGTATTAAAATGCATCCTTGATATAGTGCAAATTGTTAGGATATAACCATATTCGCACACGTAAGGATATAAAACTCTAAAAATTTATAAAAATACACACTTGATAATGCAAAATATCCATGTTCGCACGCGTAAGAATATGAAACATTTTCGAGCCTACTAAACTGTACAATATATATTAGTTTCGAATAGCATCGTTGGAAAAATTGTTTGAAGCATCTATTCACAAAAAATTACAAAAAAAAAAAACAGTAAATAATGCAGCAATCGCATTGACTGATTTTACCGTCGTTATCGCCGCAGACAATAATGTAAATAATATTTATCAAATTATGAGCGTATAAAAATGGGGATGAAGATTACTCTTTGCATAATTGAAAATGTGTTTGCAGCCTGTTACGGGATTAATTATAGCAGGTACATCTATGAAAACACAAAATTTGCAAAGAATTAACAAAAAAATATAGACCAATTTTTTTTCCGACTGAGTTTACCGTCGTTATCGCCGCAGACCATAATATAAATAATATTTATCAAGTTACGAACGTGTGAAAAACGCGCAACTCTTTTTTTTGTTCTTTCTCTGTTCAATGCTTAAGTTTCAAACCTTATTAGTTAGGATACCTCTTTGGTTGCCTAAACATTTTTTATTTTAAGGGGCAAAATTGGTGCCCCCTGAGCGGAAGAATTATGTATTACTTAGCAGTTCCCGGACCTTAACATCGACTTTCCTTGAGAGGCCGACAGTTACTTGAGCTTAATCATATTTTAAGTGCGCAAGATTTATTTATAATTACGAGGCGACGTGAAAATTCGAGCCTCGTTCATAATTGTTGCAATTTGAATTAATTTCATTTTGTCATCGCGTAAACAGATTCGGAGTGAAATTTTAACAAGCAGCTCACGCGACGGAGGCATCGTTATCGCCTTGATCGTTCAGGGAGATCGGAGATAAAAATATCGCGCATATAAATGCCACATCAATCACCTTACAACGGAAATAAGAACAAAAATTCTGAAATTTAAATTGCATCTTCGGGAGCTGAATTTTGAACTGTGTCCCATAACAAACTTCAATGTTTGTTTGCTTCTGTTGCAAGAGAAAGTTGACTGGCAAATGAATTTGTTCAAAAACGAGAGAAAATGAGGAAAATACTGTGGAAAGAGTGCGGCCTAATTGAATGTTTTGATACTAATTGATGTAAAGAGTGAAGGACTAAACTAAAATACCAAATTTGTTTTGAGGTCAAATAAAGGAGTTAATGGTATTAAGACAAATTGAAGAAAAAGCTAGAAGAATCTAGAAAAGAAGTAGCTGAGACAGAGGAAAACTCTTGAAACATTAATGGATGGAATAGAAAGTAAAACAAAGCAAATATTTAGGATGGAGGAACGGAAAAAGGAATAAAGGAAAGTATAAAAATTGTTCTGGTCGACAAAAATAATTTCTTGGGTAAGGAAGGAAGAATGCAAGTTTTAAAAAGGTTGTTGTTGTTACACCAATTATTATTTAAGGATCAGAAACAAGGACAGTGACAAAAAGACAGATAGAAACAATAATAGCAATAGCAATAGCAATAGCAATAATCGACAACAAAACAAGGAGAGACTGAATTTGGAACAGAAAAAATAATACAGAAAAACTAAAAGAAGGGCAATTGCGTTGGTGGACCGGTGAAAAGGATGTTAGAGAATTTTTAAAGAGCTAGAAAAAAAGAGATCCAGAAGAAGATCCTGAAAAACACAGATGGAGGAAGAAGAAGAGCAGTTCTACAAAAAAATGTAGAGTGGCAAACTGCCAATATGAACTCACTCAAGGTCGAAATTTGGAAAGAGAAATTTGGAAAGGAATAAATAATATTCATCTTTCTTATCTTTTTCTTAATCCTGTGTTGAAGCTTTTAGCATTATACTAATGCCGTTTGATTTTTTAACACTTTTTGTCGTCACTTTTAAATCTTCCTAAGCGCATTGTCTTTATTTCGCTGACATCTAAACACCCACTCATAATTTTTTTCGTCACCACATATCCTTCACACATTCAACTAACTTATCGCCAGTTTGCGCCTTAATTCCTGTCATTGATTTTATTTTTGTAAAATGTTGTCACTCCTTATCTATTTTTTCACGTTTCTACATTCAATGTACAACAAAATCAGTGTTAAATGCAACATTTTAACTCTTAAATTAATGCGATACAATTTCAACTCAGATTTAGTAACATTGTGTTACATTTGTCAGTATTAAATTAGCAGTCAAACCAAACGTAGCAATTTGTAATTTTCTCGAAAAATGCCATCTGACACACATTAACAAGCATTAATTTGTAGCTGCGGTGCAGGGCCGAAAATTAAAAATCAGGTCACGCGTTCATATGAAGTCGGCATTGCGCAAAGTTACCAATGCATTGATAACATTCCTCCAGGTTCAAAGAGAAATAAATATTTCAACCAACATACTGCCATGACGCAGCATCCTCTCATTAACTACAGCAAGTCATGTTCCGCAGTTAGCAATCTTCAAATAATTCACAAATTATTAGCTACATCGATTTTTTCCCCACTAAAACATTACCAAAGTCTTGGGGTCATCTCTAATTCCCTTGCCATCGTCAAGATTTAATCGCGGCTTGCAGTGGCGGCTCGTGGTACTATAACACAGGTGTTTTGCAATTTGCATCTCACATAATTTCTTCGCGAGAAACCTCAAGCATGCAGTCTAAAAGATGGTTCTGTATTTCTTTAGCCGTCCCTTTAAATACAGAAGTATTTTGTAAATGTTCGCCTAAAGCTACATCAAGTTTCTCAACTCACGAAATTCCCGGATTTTGAGAAGTTTCATGATGTCTGCGCAATGCCAACTCAAAGGCTCCACAAAATTTTATACAGTTTATAATTTTTGATAGAACGTATCTATTTTTTTGTCACATTCCAATATGCCGAATTTAACTGAGATTGGATGTTGATTGTTCCTAATATTGCTAACTCCATTGAATTGTGAAGATAACTTTTGGAGTTTTCATGCTTTTTTATTTTTTCACTCAACTGACCAAACTGGGTTTATCTTTTCGTGTTTCTCTTTCGGGGATATTTTTAGAGTTTTTACACTGTTGAGGTTATATTGTGATTATTTACCTGTTCTAAATAAACAATTGCACTGTTAAAAAAGAAAAAAAACATTGACCTGAAAATGTCCACTGCAATTTGCATGTTTTTTTTTTGGCCAGAGAGTTATATAAAAATGAAAACTTATGTATTTTTTTGCGAGGAACACGATGGTGCAATTAAGAATCGATTTACTCTAAGATTGACAGAGATAGAATACTATAAATCGAGAAAATGGCCGTAGCTCCGTTAATACTGGAGCAACTTAATTGATTCTTGTTCCATCGTTTCCGTCAGAAAAAGTTATCCTAGTAAGAAAAAAAAAAAGAAACCAAGGAAAACACTTTTTTTTCTTTCTTGCTTAGAGCGTCATATAAACATGAAAACTTATGTATTTTTTTGCGAGGAACACGATGGTGCAATTAAAAATCGATTTGTTCTAAGATTGACAGATATAGAAAACTGCAAATCAGCCACTCCTACCGGTGTCCATGCTTTATCTCCACCAAAAAGCAAACATGAGCAAAAAAGAGTATTTTTCTTGTTTCAGCCACAAATCCAATTATTCCTTGCATAAATTTCTTTGTTGAACTGACGTTTATATGGTTTTCCACGACTAATACCGCTTGTTTCAATAATAATGTCCGGCAGCGGTCGACCTTTATTTTTCAAATCTATTTTTTCTTCGTAACTATACTTCACAAATCGCTTAAAGTTAATCAAATTGTCCACAACATCCATTGTCAAAAACAACACTAATACAATACACGAACACGAAAGTTTAAAATCAAAGCCACAAAGCGAAAAACCGCACGTAACATAACATCCGGAATCTGGAACAGAACTGCACGGATAATAAAACATAAAATAATAACTGACGAAAATTAAAACCCACTCACTTGAAGATAAGTTTCTGCGAAACTTGCAAATTTTCTGCCGAAGTTCGAAATACGGGAATTCTCAATTGTTTTCGGGACCGTTGAAAGCGCCATCATACAATTGTTGCTTACAATACATTTAATCAAGGACATTATATTTGAGCGACTAGGGTATGACAGAACTGCGTGAAATGCAGCACACAAAGAGCATTAAAGTAGCGAAAGAGTTTGGGTATGTGCAGGACGCGAGGGGGATAGTGGGAGTGTCTCAAGCAGTTCTGTGCACTGCCTCGAATGGCCCAGTATAAAAACAATGGTCCGCTCCGCTGAAACCACGACAAAACTTAACTGGTTTGTTGGAATGTTGGATCCTCGATTGCATGAAGTCATGGAGTTACTCGGTGCGAGTTGTTGCGATTAAAAAAATAAAATTCTGTGACGAAATTAAATTTTTTCCTAATTACATTTTATAAATTAAATACAAACGAAGTTAATTTTTTTGGTGTTAATTTTTTGTCAGTTCTGCAGCACTTATGTACGAGCCGCCACTGTCAACTTGTGCTTTCCAATTGCAAAACGTTCCTTTTAGCAAAATGACAATTTGAAAAAAAAATTTACAAAAAAGTAAACATTTTTTTCAAGAGTTTTTGTGTGTTTTTGAGCCATTAGGCCACAAATGAGTATCATGAAGAAACAACCGGGCGGCGATGCGAGAGTGAGATAACGCATTTTATTATCATTATTATTATTGTTATTGTTACCTGCTTCTGCATTGTGGGGGCTTGGCAATAAAATAGTCTCTATTGTTGAAACTGTCAGTTTAGACCTCCGGTAAGCCTCCCACGCCGGAATTAAATAAATATAATTTTACTGAATAATTTGTGTTATCTTAACATACGCGTACTTTTTTGCTGCTCGCCTCGCTGTTTATAACATAATCGGTAGTAATCGCGAATAAAACACAGTCAACCGGTTGCGTAAATCATTTTCAGAGATTTCAGAAATGGCAGCATTTGAATATAAAATTGGCTGTGAAATGCCCGAGTAATAATATAATGCACATTATAAATCAAGTTGCGAGCATCTCGAGGTGTGGCACGACAAGTGACACTGTAGTTATGTAGAGGTTGGTGCACATTACAACGGGGTCAGACGATCCGTTAAACCGTCGCGAACTCGTTCATCTTTTTTCAGGAAGTGGTGTCCTCGCAGGCTCATTAGCGGACATTAACGCACTGTCCCATGCGATGATATACGGGTGGCCACACTTCACACACCGTGAATTATGGGGACTGCTTGTTACGGAGGATTGTTGGACAAGAAATTACGAACTAGATGTAAATTGAAAGTCAAATACGTTCTCTATTCTTCGTGGTTATTGTTATGTTAACGACAGGATTGTCAGTTTTCCGAACATAATGAACTACCATAAAGAGGTGTTTTAAACGTCCTCATCAATTATTTATCAGTTGCGGCCGAGAAATCTTTTATTTCCTCCGACCTGCTTTGAATGTTTAAAATTTATTTCATAATTAATTGGGTTAATACAAAACGATACAAGGATAGTGCGTACTCTAAATTAATTTCAACCTGTTCTCGAAAAGAAATACCAATAAATTATTGACTAATCGAATCATAAATATGCCCTAACATTTCTTCAACTCCACTTGCCCCATGATTTATGCGCAACACCGATAACTCCATCTTAAATTATGAGATAGATTAACACAATATTTACGGTAATTAATAACAATGCCCTTACAAAATAATATTAATTGTGTGTTGCTAAATAGTTCTTGCATTTAACAATTTCACATTTACCATTTAATTAATATAATCAATCTTATGAACTAATTACTGAAATCAAAACATCTTCCAGGAAAAATTAGAAACACGAAGTTAATAACTAAACACACACTTGCATTAGATCAGAGTTTCCAGCAACTATTGACTGGGTTTTTTTAACTTTTGCAATATTTTATGCAAAAGTTTTTCAAGCCTGAGCTCAACAAAAACTAGCTTGGCGCGAGTTGTCACCTCACATAGTTTAAATACGCTACAAGCTATTTAGGACTTAATCGTAAAGTTAAATGTCACATAACTAAACAGAAAAACACATTACAAAAACCTCGAAACTGTTATCATTGGAATTAATACAAGAAAACTGTTGTAACTTTTTTGTGGATTACATCCTGGAAGAATTGTAATAACTTACTTATATTGAGGCTTATTTGCATATGAGATTTAACCCGTCGAGTTATACAGGCTGTTTTATAACAGGTGTAAAAATGAAATGTAGCAGTTAGAAGATGAAGTAAAACAATTTTTTTTAAATTTTGATTCCTTTCTGAGTTACTGACTTTAAAAACTTTGATCAACAGAATAACAATTTAACTTTTTCATTTCATTTACCTTATGTGGACATATAATTATATACATAAGTAAGTGAACTTACTTTTTGTGTGTCCTTTGTTTTCCACATACTTATTTAAATGAATAAATTTAAGTCGTCATGTTTTTAACACTTTAAAAAACGTTTCATTGTTATTTAACATTTTAAAAAGTTTTGTCACACATTATTAAACATAAATACTACAATTCAAACCATCCATATCAACATAAGATGGCAGCTTTTAGACATTTGATATATAGACTATATAATGTAGGTACCACTTAATAAAGATAATTTTGAAAACGAACTAAAATAGCCATCAATAATGGATATAATATTAAAGTCATTATAAATTAATTAATAAATTCAAATTTAATAGAAGTAAATATAAAAACAAGTATCAAGAAAACAACCAAGAATTAATAAATCATAGCGAACAAACTAGTAAATGGGTAAAATTCAATTATTATGGTCACGAAACGAATAAATTAACAAAAATTTTCAAAAAGCAAAATTTAAAAATAGGATTAAGAACTAATAATAAATTAGATAAATTTTTCAAACCAAAAATTGAAACGGACGATAAATATAATTTGGATGGGATATACTCGATTAAATGTAATACATGTAACAAAAAATATGTAGGCCAGACTGGCAGAAGTTTCTACATACGTTATAAAGAACACATCAATAAAAATAACACAACATCTAACTACACAAAACATTTGTACCAAGAAAAACACCAATATGGAACAATTGAAGGAACAATGAAGATTGACAAAATAATGCAGAAAGGGGTTAGAATGAACATAGCAGAAAACATACATATTTACAAAAATAAAAATAAAATACAACTTATAAACGAACAATTAAGCGTTAAAGACGATATGTTACTAAAACTAATAAATAAAGTTAAAGTATAAAATAGTGTAAAAATAAAAAACAAAAATAACATAAATAAAATGAACAGATAAATCTTAAAACTCAAGAATTACCAATTCTTGGGTCGAAATTAAGAGCGCGCAATTTTAAATTTAAACCACAATTTTCTTACCTATAAGAATTTCTTTCCGAGTGCAGGCAACATTTTATAAAAATTATAAAAGACGGGACCCTTAACAGAGTAAAAAGTTTGATTGAGGAAATATTTATTTTTTGCCTCTTTAACGAATAATCATTTAATTCTCTTCTTTTCTGGTCACCAAGCAGCTACTGAATATAAAAATGATTGTGGGATGTTTTATTTGTATTAAATTACATCGGTTTAGATGCTATCGCCTAACAATCAATTAAATAAAATGACAACAAAAAAATATATTTGTCACGCGATAATGTTACCGTAATAGAAGCGCACGCCCGTGGTTCAAAACTGATTTATTCAAATTTGCGACAAGGTTGACTTTTATGGCCGGCGACGGTTATTTGAAAACCGACGCGGAAAAATAAATTTCACAAAGCGAAACAAAATTTCAAAGGAGCAAATGATCAATGTACTGATAACAAAGCCGCACGCGTACAGCATCCCAAGTAACATTACCATAATGCCCATTCGCATTACAGAACGAACTATGTTAGTTGTAGGTGGTCCATGGCGACTTAATGTGGGGTCCGTTTAAAAGTGCCATCAAAGAAATGGCGGAAATCACTTCTGACATTTACAATAATATCGTCAAAGTATTAAAAAATGCACCGGGAAATCAAAACTACGTTCCGCCGGTATTGGGTTACAAATTTATTGTTTAACAGTTTTTAATTTTAAGGCCGGTCACTTGTGAGCAACGCGCGCTACTTTGCTTAATCTCATTGATTAACACAGGCAATTACACGAAAAATTAATTCGCTGAAAGTGAATTTTATGGTTTGCTGAAGGATTATTTTTATTCTAATCCCCTTCGAATCTCGATTTCCTGTTGTAATAGGAATTTGAACTTAATCATCAGTTGCGCTCATAACGACATCAATTGGAAAAATAGTTTTGTAACAGTGAGCCTCGAATATTATTAAACATCCTGAAATGAATTGCGAATTGGGTATTTTTATACTTTGTTTAATGTTTTTTTAATATGCCGTTATTGGTGCGTGGAAGAATGTCAAAGTTCCTTCTTTACAGGATTAAATAACAAAAACTTTCAATTAATAAAATAATTTTTGATGTCTCTTAAATGCCTTAATTATAAACAAGTATTATAAAAGTTATTTTTATACCAGTTTGGAAAAATACTATATTTTGAGTTAGAAAAAGTTCCAACTTTCCTAACTAGCGTTATCCCACCTAAAACTCTAAAACTACAATAAAAAGTAAAAGAGTAGTGGTCTGAAGACTGAGAATTTTATAAACTCTCATAGCTGTTACAACTTCATCTATCAATAAAAAAATTAGCAGGGTTGATGATTTTATCATAAAATAATAATAATAATAAAAGTAAATCTTCCATCGCTATTCTCATCTCAAGGAATAGTTCTACCATTATAATTCTCATATTTATTGAATTGTTTTCGATATCTTTTAAGTTATAGCAATTAAAATGTAATATGTACATTTCGGTTTAAACAAAAATCAAGATTTAACTGTTATTATATGTTATAATTGACGACATTGGCATTGCAGTGCAAAAATGCACACCATAAAATGTATTTTCTTACTACAAGCCAAGTTTGTTGGAACGTGTTTCAACTAAATTTGTAAGAAATTCTAAAGTAATTTATCTATTGTCAGTAAACAGTCCTTTGCGGAAGGTCATAAAGCAATTTACAACATTCCGTAAAATTGTATCCGCCCAGCTGGACCCAGCGCAAGGCTTCTAAACAATGGTATTATAGAACCCTTGTACTTAACGTTCATTTCGAACAAAACCTTCAGTGAGGTCACCACAAATTGAGAATCCCAGTGCTAACTCTAATAATAGTGCTAAATACAAGACTTTTATCAGTTCTTAATGTAAGAAGTTGGTTTTTAAAAAAAATTTTTCAGTGTAGGAAAGTAATCCTGCTTTACTCCATCAATGGCATTATGACGATCAAACTGAAACTTCGGGGGATCTCCGAGTGGGATAATTATTTGTAACGGGAAACCGACTTTCAAAATGAAATGTCTCCTTCAAGAGGTACGATTCCGGATGTGTTGTAACAGGGTTGCTGTGATTTAAGTTAAAAGGTTGCGGTTAATTTATTTTCTGGTATTAAGAATAATCGCGATAAGGCAACGGTATTTCGCAAACTGCACCCACCCAAAAAGGTCGAAGTAATAAGTTATTCTGGCGAATACTCGGCGAATAAAACAATATGAACACATAAACAACGTCGGTGATTGAGTATGACTGGATGAATGCGAAATGAAGAATTTTGCTCGGATTTCCTGAACTGGAATAAATTCAAGTTGTCCGAATTTGAATAACATAATCAAAATTCTCTTTTTAATGCAAACAGGTGGAAAAAATTTAACCTCCTATACAAAATCTAAGTTCGATGTTAGGTTATGGGGCGAGTTGTTGCAAAAGAAATTTGTATTTGTTTTTTTCCTTTGGGGGACGTTAGACGACCAATTAATTTAAATTTGCAATAATAAACAGAAAATCTGTGTTACCATTTAATCAAGTTGTGATGGTTCTAATAAACGTTCAAAGTTGAGATAAATTAAGTACCCCAAAACTATTGCGTGGACGAAGTGGTAATTGCTGTAACGATTGATGTGATTCTTTTTAATTAAATAATAATTATCGTAATCTTCAAGTAAACAGTCGATCCCTACGCGACATCCGATTCAGTGAGTTGTAAATGAAAAATCACAATATGAAATCACTGTTTGTTTTGCTTATACCGATACAGTAGAATAAAGTAGAATAAATTTACTTAATAAGAAAGTTAAATACACACAAGGAAAAGATTTAGTGAAAGAAATCTGCAATTTTTGTAACTTAATTTTATCAATTGCACTTTCTAAGAGTATTCTAAGTTAAGTTATTAATTTTCAGCATATTTCAGCATATTTCAGCAGCATGTTCACAATCAAACACTGCAATTTCCTGGAATATTTCAGTCTTGTAATTATTGAATTTTTTTAAATAAGCGCCCAATCAATTAATTTGACCAAACAAATTACCTGAAAAAAATTATGCTGATATAATACATTAACACCTCTAACGTATTGACATTCTTACACATTTATAAATAATTTATAAAATTATTTATAACATATTCAGTTGCGATTTAAAAAGCGCAATTTGCAAATAACGAATCGCTCGAAAAAAAATCCGGCGGCAAAAAAAAACGATTCGTATAATAATTACGAAATGCTGTTTAATTTGCCGTACAGGAATTCGAAGCACCCGAAGTGACATCGAAAAATATTGTTCCGAATCCCTTCTGGTAGGAGCCTCGCAAAAGAAAAACGCCGTCCAATTAATAATAAATTGTTTTAAATACCTTACTTATGGTAATTTTAATAGTACTACAGCCGAGTGAGTTATTAACAACCCATCTGCGTTAAATGTGCAATTGCTCGTCGTTTTTCCCCGACGATTCTTTTAATTAACAGAAGTAAAAACATAATTATCCGCAAAAAATTTATTAAATGCGAAAGCCGGAGGTGAGTCGTAAACTTTAATAATAATTAATAATCTACAACATAACCTCGTCAATTACCTACCTTTTATGATTAGATTTTTGTTTTCAAACGACTAACTTTAATCGTAGCGTCACGTCGCGTTGACCCAAATTGTCGCAGATTAAGTTCAGCGCAAACCGATCCACTTGAAGTGTAATTAAGTCGCGAATGAAATGTGGCATTGTTTCAGCGATTTTTTGCGCCGGCAAAGGATGCAATTACGGGTAAAGATATCTATGCGTGTAGATGCATTTTTAACGGGTGCATTTAGAGATCAATCCTTTTAAGGAGACAAATGTGTTACCGCTGTCTATAGTAACACTTACTATTACTGAACCGTTTATAGATAATTATAAATTGCTAGTGACATCACCGTATCGTAATAATCCTATAAATAATTTTAATTAGTTGAAGATTAAATAGTAACGGTAGACTATTAACAAGTATTAATGTTTTATGTTTTGATATTGGGTTTAGCTACCGTATTGCCGTTACTTTTACTACAACGCTCATTAAGATAAATGACACGAGATTAATTGAAAGTATGTTCGAAAAAATTCTCAAACATCAATTCCAAATTTAAAGCCAAAAGTACACAAATGCCTACACATCAACCGGTAAGACGGGTATTTTCGGGCGTGATGGCATAAAAATGCTATTAGCACAGTGTTATTAGAACCAAATCGTGCCAATGTACTATTTATCAACAGACACAACATTCGCTAATTTGCTTTTTTATTAACAACATTTTTTCCAAATAAAAATGAATAGTTTCTTGCATTCGGCGCTGTAAATTGTACCACCCACGAATCGCCAAACGTAAAGAGGTTTTTTTTTTCAATGGGACCTTCCTTACAATTAAATTTAATTATCAACAAAATTTGCATCTTGAATTAACAATGTTTTACAGATGATTTACAGTGCACACAAATTGCCGTTCATAACCGTGGCCATTTAAAAGTTCCCTCGCATATCTGTGAATTATATCGGCGAGGGAATTCAAAAAGGTTAAACGTCTTCCTTGTGGCACCTAATTATATGCACCTATAGTTCCACATTTATTTATAGATCTTATCTATTTACATAACATGTACTAAATTGCGGTGTAAATTCTGCAGGTTATGGCTTTATTATGTGCAATAAATAAATGTGTTGAAATTTAAGTGAAATTTGAGGCTGAAATCGTTAAACGCCGAAATTAAGAGCATTAAAGTGCAGAGTGCAAAAGACCAAGATGTGTTCATTACAACTCGAATAAACCTGTGACTAAAAAAATGCTATCTAAGAATTTTTAAAAAAACACTTCTTACATTAAGAACTGATCAAAGTCTTGCTATTAGGACGAACAATATTAAATCTAACAAACCACCGTTTTGGATGAAGCATGGAGATTCTTAATTTGTGGTGACCTCACTGAAGGTTTTGTTCGAGATGAACGTTAGGTCCAAGGGTTCTATAATACAATTGTTTAGAAGCCTTGCGCTGGGTCCAGCTGGACGGATACAATTTTACGAAATGTTGTAAATTGCTTTATGACCTTTTGCAAAGGACTGATTACTGACAAAAGATAAATTACTTTAGAATTTCTTACAAATTTAGTTGAAAAACGTTACACCAAACTCGGCTTACAGTAAGAAAATACATTTTACGATGTGCATTTTCTGTGTTTTTATTGTAAAGTGAGTTTTTAGTAACTTACATAATTAGTGAGTGTTTAATTGTGAAGAAATGGGAAATATTACAAGTGGCTTAAGGGCCGAGATGAAGATGTTAATTCAATGCAATATTATTAAATGTCGATCAACAAAATGATCAGCTTCAAAGATCATTTCTAAAAATGATACTGAAATTATGTGGATTTTCTGATTCTGTGTGTCATAAATTCGCATGCAAGTAAATTTGTTGTAATTATAATTTTTCCTGCACTTTTAGCTTACGGAATGAATTTTGTAAAAGTTCTGCAAGTTTTTTCAATGTAACAGCTATTAAACAAATTGTTTTTTAGTTTATTTCCGTCGGAACGAAAAGTAAGAAGAGATAAAAAAGAGACATGTAAACCAGTTACTTCTATAACAGAATTAATAGTAACGACGAAGGTAAAGAAATAATTTTGATGTTTTTCATACATTTAGTGTTATTTATCTATCTTATAACAAATTTTACTTTTTAGCGGATGTAAGAATTTAACAAAACACAAGGGTGAATGAAGTACGCGAATTTCCTGAAAGGATATCTGCATAAAGTGGAATCGTTATTATTGAAGCATTCAAACTGGTCTATATTGGTAAATTTTTATAATAATGTATCCATGGTACACTCTGCCACAAATTAAATGTCACACGACGTTCGGGCGCTTGCAGGCCATGTTACAAGGGTGTTTGCATGGTTGTCTACATTTTTTTTCCGACTTATGTTAGAATCCACATTTTCATAAAGTTTGCTCAGATAAAATTTTTGGTTTCAAATGATTACAACAAGGGTTGAATCTTAAGAGTCGGTTATCTTAAGTAAAACCATGCAAATTGCAGTGCACATGTTCATAAAATGTGCTCAGGTCAATTTTTTTTTCCGACTTATGTTAGAATCCACATTTCTTATAACTTATAACTTATAAAAGTTCTTAAAACTCTTAAATTTGTCAGGAAGAATCAACGTTCTTGAAATTGAGAATGTACCGTTCTTAAATTTGAGAAATAGAATAAACATTCTTGAAACAAGAATGAACATTCTTAAAACTCAAGAATGGCCAGTTCTTGGCCCAAAATTAAGAACGCATAAATGTAAATTTAAGCCCAAAATTGCTTGTCTATAAGAATTTTTTTTTTTTTGTGCACAGAATTCGTTTCAAGTAAATTTAATTTACTTGAACAAAATAAACGAGACTCTTCAGGCGACTTATTTATAATAGTGACGTTTTTCAGCGGCCTGAATTTTTATGTAACCGGCATTCGAAATTGTGACTCGGACATTTAATTACCTCTTGCAAAACGTCATGTTAAAATCGAAAATGCAGCGACGTTAAGAAACCGCATCAAGACATCAAGCATAAAACGGGGACAACTGATTGATATATTTCAGCAATAACTTTTTGCATGTATGACTTTCCCCTGATTTGTATTTGCGTTGAAAGGCCACCGATTGTATAAACACATGACTCACCCACACTTTCTGCTGTGTTTATTATCAGAAGACCAGGACAAGTTTTGGAGAAAAAATTGCAGGTCAACGATAAATTATTACGCAAGAGCGTTTTGACAAATTTCAAGTGGCATTCTTTACAAATTTCGAAAATAATAATTTACTTTTAATTTACGTCCCGATGAATTTATTGCGGATGCAATCGACGGCTCCTGCGGTTCACAATTTTTTATGAAAAACTATAAAATTTGTAAAAAGGAATTCTTTCACGCAGTGCAGTAGGTACTAAAGAGACAATAAAATACACGGGAATGCAACATCTGATACACGGTAGATAATTTTTGTGAGAGGCAGAAACTGTTGGGTCGTAAACACTTCTTCGGTAGCAAGTTTGGAATACTTTAGCTTTGTAGACACTGTCCAACAAATACAAGTTTCAAATGTCCCTGATAAGACGTATTTAATTAGAGACAGGTAGCTTTATATTTTAACCTCCATTGATGGCGATTCCTTTTTATCCTGTCAATTGTGTACGTTTTTAAGCGCATCGGCGCCGACAACCGGATAAATAAGATTAATAAAAACTATTTGAAATTTTAATTAATTACACTTATTCATTTATTAAAAGCATTTTTATCTGACCTGTCGCACAATCTATACGGCCCTAATGAATTCTGTACGTTTCATTTTCAGATTCTCACACTGAGAAGCAGCCTGTAACTCGCCGGAATTCTTTAATTAGTTTAACAGTTGTTTAAAACTGATCTAACATAAATTTTGGAACTAATTTCGTTAAACCAGAGTAAAGCGGTCGTCATATCTTGATTTATCCGACTTTAAATTTAACGAGGGAATTTATTAAGCGTTATCAACTGCTTCAATCAACATATATTTTATGTTCCATGCTTAAATTTAAATTTTCACAATTAGTCGAGGACGTCGATTTGCATTGAAATTAAAATTAAAATTTATTAACAAAAATGCAGAACCTTTTGTTTGACTAATTTTATAATCAAACTTCAGTTAATGGTTTCAACTCTGATTGTTCATTGAGCTCAGGTAACACATTAAAATTGGTTATCAGTTCGCTTTCAAGCATCCGTTAAATTAGTTACTTAAAATATTTGTCGTGAATTAGAAATTTCAAAGAATGTTAATATTGCACAAAACAATAGGTACTTACCAAGATAATTAGGCACAAATGTAACGAATTAACATTTTTTATTTATGAATATGAATTGTGAACTTTTCGATATGAACTTTTGAATTTAAAAATATTTAACTATTTGTTTAAAACTTCTAATAATAAAAGGTTGAATTTAAATTGGTTAAATTCAATTAAATACAATTCTATAATTTATCAACCCTTCCGAATTAAGAGTTTTTTTGAAATGTTCTTTAGCTCTACATTAATAATTTTCTAAATTATTTACGAATTATTTAATTTAATATAATTTTAAGTTTGTATTTTGTAGTTTAATTTTTATGTTTTAATTTTATAACGTTTTAAATAGTAATAAGAATTAATTGTATTATTATAAATAAACATTTTGTGTTTTACCCTTTCTGATTATGAAGTGTTACAGCACTTATATTTTTTTCTGTAGTGTCTTTTACCAGAAAATAAATTTTGAATAGTCCAACTATTTTATACTTTGAAGTATGAATTTTTTAATGTAAAAATCGTAAACAATATTTTGAACTTGTAGTAATGAATGTTTTAATTTGAGAAGTCCTTTATCAAAATGGGAATTTTGAAAAGCTCCAACTATGTATACAGTGCGTTGGACTGAAAATGAAATACTAAGATGGTTTGGACATGTAAAACAGTTGGACAAGATAAGATCAACGAAAACGGTATTACAAGCAAAAAGTACCAGAAAAAAAAAATGATAAGCTTTATTTTATTTATTTAAAAAGGTTGAATATAAAATGGTTAAATTCAATTAAATACAATTTTATAATTTATTAACCCTTCCGAATTAAGAGTTTCTTTGAGCACATTAATACATTAATAATTTTCTAAATTATTCACCCTTTTGGATTATGAAGTGTTTCAGCACTTACATTTTTTCTGTAGTGTTTTTTATTAGAAAATAAATTTTGAATAGTCCAACTATTTCATACTTTGAGGTATGAATTTTTTAATTTAAAAATCGTTAACAATATTTTGAACTTGTAATAATGAAAGTTTTAATTTAAGAAGTCCTTTATCAAAATGGGAATTTTGAAAAGCTCCAACTATGTATGCAGTGCCTTGGGCTGAAAAGATTTTATTATATCACTTTCGTTTATTGTACTTGGATAGATGGGGTATCCTGTAACCCCGTATTAAAAACACTTCGAACAAAGTATTTCAGACAGTAAAAAATAGTCGAATAGAAGACGAAATACTAAGATGGTTTGGACATGTAAAACAGTTGGACAAGACAAGATCAACGAAAACGGTATTGGAAGCAAAAAGTACAAGAAAGAAAATGACAAGCTTTATTTTATTTATATAAGGTTGAATATAAAATGGTTAAATTCAATTAAATACAATTTTATAATTTATTAACCCTTCCGAATTAAGAGTTTCTTTGAGCACATTAATACATTAATAATTTTCTAAATTATTCACCCTTTTGGATTATGAAGTGTTTCAGCACTTACATTTTTTTCTGTAGTGTTTTTTATTAGAAAATTAATTTTGAATAGTCCAACTATTTCATACTTTGAGGTATGAATTTTTTAATTTAAAAATCGTTAACAATATTTTGAACTTGTAATAATGGAAGTTTTAATTTAAGAAGTCCTTTATCAAAATGGGAATTTTGAAAAGCTCCAACTATGTATGCAGTGCCTTGGGCTGAAAAGATTTTATTATATCACTTTCGTTTATTGTACTTGGATAGATGGGGTATCCTGTAACCCCGTATTAAAAACACTTCGAACAAAGTATTTCAGACAGTAAAAAATAGTCGAATAGAAGACGAAATACTAAGATGGTTTGGACATGTAAAACAGTTGGACAAGACAAGATCAATGAAAACGGTATTGGAAGCAAAAAGTACCAGAAAGAAAATGACAAGGTTTATTTTATTTATTTAAAACTTCTAATAATAAAAGGTTGAATATAAAATGGTTAAATTCAATTAAATACAATTTTATAATTTATTAACCCTTCCGAATTAAGAGTTTCTTTGAGCACATTAATACATTAATAATTTTCTAAATTATTCACCCTTTTGGATTATGAAGTGTTTCAGCACTTACATTTTTTTCTGTAGAGTTTTTTATCAGAAAATAAATTTTGAATAGTCCAACTATTTCATACTTTGAGGTATGAATTTTTTAATTTAAAAATCGTTAACAATATTTTGAACTTGTAGTAATGAAAGTTTTAATTTGATAAGTCCTTTATCAAAATGGGAATTTTGAAAAGCTCCAACTATGTATACAGTGCGTTGGACTGAAAATGAAATACTAAGATGGTTTGGACATGTAAAACAGTTGGACAAGATAAGATCAACGAAAACGGTATTACAAGCAAAAAGTACCAGAAAAAAAAAATGATAAGCTTTATTTTATTTATTTAAAACTTCTAATAATAAAAGGTTGAATATAAAATGGTTAAATTCAATTAAATACAATTTTATAATTTATTAACCCTTCCGAATTAAGAGTTTCTTTGAGCACATTAATACATTAATAATTTTCTAAATTATTCACCCTTTTGGATTATGAAGTGTTTCAGCACTTACATTTTTTTCTGTAGAGTTTTTTATCAGAAAATAAATTTTGAATAGTCCAACTATTTCATACTTTGAGGTATGAATTTTTTAATTTAAAAATCGTTAACAATATTTTGAACTTGTAGTAATGAAAGTTTTAATTTGATAAGTCCTTTATCAAAATGGGAATTTTGAAAAGCTCCAACTATGTATACAGTGCGTTGGACTGAAAATGAAATACTAAGATGGTTTGGACATGTAAAACAGTTGGACAAGATAAGATCAACGAAAACGGTATTACAAGCAAAAAGTACCAGAAAAAAAAAATGATAAGCTTTATTTTATTTATTTAAAAAGGTTGAATATAAAATGGTTAAATTCAATTAAATACAATTTTATAATTTATTAACCCTTCCGAATTAAGAGTTTCTTTGAGCACATTAATACATTAATAATTTTCTAAATTATTCACCCTTTTGGATTATGAAGTGTTTCAGCACTTACATTTTTTCTGTAGTGTTTTTTATTAGAAAATAAATTTTGAATAGTCCAACTATTTCATACTTTGAGGTATGAATTTTTTAATTTAAAAATCGTTAACAATATTTTGAACTTGTAATAATGAAAGTTTTAATTTAAGAAGTCCTTTATCAAAATGGGAATTTTGAAAAGCTCCAACTATGTATGCAGTGCCTTGGGCTGAAAAGATTTTATTATATCACTTTCGTTTATTGTACTTGGATAGATGGGGTATCCTGTAACCCCGTATTAAAAACACTTCGAACAAAGTATTTCAGACAGTAAAAAATAGTCGAATAGAAGACGAAATACTAAGATGGTTTGGACATGTAAAACAGTTGGACAAGACAAGATCAACGAAAACGGTATTGGAAGCAAAAAGTACAAGAAAGAAAATGACAAGCTTTATTTTATTTATATAAGGTTGAATATAAAATGGTTAAATTCAATTAAATACAATTTTATAATTTATTAACCCTTCCGAATTAAGAGTTTCTTTGAGCACATTAATACATTAATAATTTTCTAAATTATTCACCCTTTTGGATTATGAAGTGTTTCAGCACTTACATTTTTTTCTGTAGTGTTTTTTATTAGAAAATTAATTTTGAATAGTCCAACTATTTCATACTTTGAGGTATGAATTTTTTAATTTAAAAATCGTTAACAATATTTTGAACTTGTAATAATGGAAGTTTTAATTTAAGAAGTCCTTTATCAAAATGGGAATTTTGAAAAGCTCCAACTATGTATGCAGTGCCTTGGGCTGAAAAGATTTTATTATATCACTTTCGTTTATTGTACTTGGATAGATGGGGTATCCTGTAACCCCGTATTAAAAACACTTCGAACAAAGTATTTCAGACAGTAAAAAATAGTCGAATAGAAGACGAAATACTAAGATGGTTTGGACATGTAAAACAGTTGGACAAGACAAGATCAATGAAAACGGTATTGGAAGCAAAAAGTACCAGAAAGAAAATGACAAGGTTTATTTTATTTATTTAAAACTTCTAATAATAAAAGGTTGAATATAAAATGGTTAAATTCAATTAAATACAATTTTATAATTTATTAACCCTTCCGAATTAAGAGTTTCTTTGAGCACATTAATACATTAATAATTTTCTAAATTATTCACCCTTTTGGATTATGAAGTGTTTCAGCACTTACATTTTTTTCTGTAGAGTTTTTTATCAGAAAATAAATTTTGAATAGTCCAACTATTTCATACTTTGAGGTATGAATTTTTTAATTTAAAAATCGTTAACAATATTTTGAACTTGTAGTAATGAAAGTTTTAATTTGATAAGTCCTTTATCAAAATGGGAATTTTGAAAAGCTCCAACTATGTATACAGTGCGTTGGACTGAAAATGAAATACTAAGATGGTTTGGACATGTAAAACAGTTGGACAAGATAAGATCAACGAAAACGGTATTACAAGCAAAAAGTACCAGAAAAAAAAAATGATAAGCTTTATTTTATTTATTTAAAACTTCTAATAATAAAAGGTTGAATATAAAATGGTTAAATTCAATTAAATACAATTTTATAATTTATTAACCCTTCCGAATTAAGAGTTTCTTTGAGCACATTAATACATTAATAATTTTCTAAATTATTCACCCTTTTGGATTATGAAGTGTTTCAGCACTTACATTTTTTTCTGTAGAGTTTTTTATCAGAAAATAAATTTTGAATAGTCCAACTATTTCATACTTTGAGGTATGAATTTTTTAATTTAAAAATCGTTAACAATATTTTGAACTTGTAGTAATGAAAGTTTTAATTTGATAAGTCCTTTATCAAAATGGGAATTTTGAAAAGCTCCAACTATGTATACAGTGCGTTGGACTGAAAATGAAATACTAAGATGGTTTGGACATGTAAAACAGTTGGACAAGATAAGATCAACGAAAACGGTATTACAAGCAAAAAGTACCAGAAAAAAAAATGATAAGCTTTATTTTATTTATTTAAAAAGGTTGAATATAAAATGGTTAAATTCAATTAAATACAATTTTATAATTTATTAACCCTTCCGAATTAAGAGTTTCTTTGAGCACATTAATACATTAATAATTTTCTAAATTATTCACCCTTTTGGATTATGAAGTGTTTCAGCACTTACATTTTTTCTGTAGTGTTTTTTATTAGAAAATAAATTTTGAATAGTCCAACTATTTCATACTTTGAGGTATGAATTTTTTAATTTAAAAATCGTTAACAATATTTTGAACTTGTAATAATGAAAGTTTTAATTTAAGAAGTCCTTTATCAAAATGGGAATTTTGAAAAGCTCCAACTATGTATGCAGTGCCTTGGGCTGAAAAGATTTTATTATATCACTTTCGTTTATTGTACTTGGATAGATGGGGTATCCTGTAACCCCGTATTAAAAACACTTCGAACAAAGTATTTCAGACAGTAAAAAATAGTCGAATAGAAGACGAAATACTAAGATGGTTTGGACATGTAAAACAGTTGGACAAGACAAGATCAACGAAAACGGTATTGGAAGCAAAAAGTACCAGAAAGAAAATAACAAGCTTTGGATAGAATAGGAATGAACTGGGAAGAGATGGAGAATATGGTACTGTGTTTTGAAAATGGAATTTGTCTTATTGCCATATTGACAACTGTTGGCAACAAATTAATAAAGTGTTGCTGCGGGTAATACTCAGCCGGATCTCATAAACGTCGCCAGTGAGACAGTTCCATTTCACAACAGTATTTCATATCTACATCAGCTATTTCAAATACGTCCACGGTGACTTGAATTGTTCCATTAATTTTATGTCAACAGTAAAATCTAGTTCAATCAAAAAACCGTAAACACTTGACCTTTTTGTTTGAGATGTCGCAGCGACGTACGACAGGCAAAATAATTACTGCAATAAAAAATTAATACTTCAGCTCGGATTTAACCTACTTTTGCCATCTTATTTAATAAATGTGTTGCAATTAATATCAAGCAGTACGTTTACTTGAAGGCATCTACACATGTAACCATAATTAAATGCGCTTAACGTTCGTTTAATAAAAAATCGTTATTATTTATTCCCGGCAATAACTAAAATGAACGATTAAATTCTGCATTTTCCTGTTACCCATACAGTCCCTGCGTATTTATTATGTACACGCATGCACAAGTCGTTGCGAGCTACCGTGAATATTATATTACCGAAGTGGCATCATTCGTTTTTCCTTTGTCGGCGAGTGCGTCCTTTAATTTGTTGCATGACGATTTTTTATGATTCGATCGAATTTATTCCTAGCGGAGCAGTTAATTTCGAAATTCCACATGAATTCAGTGCAAAATTCGCTGGCTGTGCGTACGTAGGCAGTGCGTAATTAGAAAATCGACATTAATCACCGATAATTGGTTTCGTTTAGAATGCGGAATTCGAGCGAACGATATGCAGCATTACACATAAATATGAATGCCATTACAAAAAATTTATGCGTAATAAATAACATTCACATCTCGTTAGCTATTTTTATTTCGCCTCAACAATCTAGAAACTGCTCCGACTTGAGAGAGTGCATAATCAGTTCGAACTACCGAGAACGTTTTTTTACGGCATATATCAGTAGCTGCGAGGAGCATTCCACGGTAGCAATCAAAAAACAAATCTCTTTCAGTCCGATCAGTTCGGCGACGCCTTTCACAAAAAACTATTTACCAAGTGATACTTATCGTTGTTAATGGCTCATCTAAATGCACATTTACGCACGTTTTCAGCGACCAATTCTGAATCGAAGTTGTTTATACAATGTGTCGCAGACTACAGAAAAATGTAATTCCAAAATTTATCAACCAAGCCCGGATATTATTTTTCTTAAGTAGAATTAACGAAAGTGATATAAAAACAGCCTTCCATATCTTTCTCCATTCAATATGGTTCTGAACCTTTGATAGTCTCAACATAATGCTCCATCACTGAAAACAATGCTACTTAAGAATTTTTGAAAAACCCACTTCTTACATTAAGAACTGATAAAAGTCTTGTATTTAGCACGATTCTGTTTGCTATTAGAACGAACAATATTAAATCTAGCAAACCACCGTTTTGGATTAAGCAAGAGGATTCTCAATTTGTGGTGACCTCACTGAAGGTTTTGCTCGACATGAACATTAGGTCAAAGGGTTCTATAATACAATTGTTTAAAAGCCTTGCGTTGAGTCTAGTTGGGCGGATACAATTGTACGGAATGTTGTAAATTGCTTTATGACCTTCTGCAAAGGACTGTTTAGTGACAATAGATAAATTACTTTAGAATTTCTTACGAATTTAGTTGAAAAACGTTACACCAAACTCAGCTTGCAGTAAGAAAATACATATTGCGGTGTGCATTTTCTGTATTTTTATTGTAAAGTGAATTTTTAGTAACTTACATAATTAGTGAATGTTTAATTGTGAAGAAATGGGAAATATTACAAGTGGTTTAATGTGCCGAGATGAAGATGTTAATTCAATGCAATGTTAATAAATGTCGATCAACAAAATGATCAGCTTCAAAAACCATTTCTAAAAATGGTACTGAAATTATGGGGATTTTCTGATTCTATGTGTGATAAATTCGCATGTAAGTAAATTTGTTGTAATTATAATTTTTCCCGCACTTTTAGCTTACCGAATGAATTTTGTAAATGTTCTACAAGTTTCTTCAATGTAACAGCTATTAAACAAATTGTTTTTTAGTTTATTTCCCTCGGAACGAAAAGTAAGAAGAGATAAAAAGGAAGGGATATGCAAACCAGTTGCTTCTATAACAGAATTAATAGTAACGACGAAGGTAAAGAAATAATTTTGATTTTCTTTTATACATTTAGTGTTATTTATCTATTTTATAACAAAATTTACTTTTTAGTGGATGTAAAACTATTTGTAAGAATTTAACAAAACACAAGTGTGACTGAAGTACGCGGATTTGTGAAAATGAAATCTGCATAAAGTGGAATGGTCATTATTGAAGCATTCAAACTGGACTATATTGGTAATTTTTTATAATAATATATCCATGGTACAATGTAAGCATTTTGTTGCTTTATTTTTAGATTGATGTAGATTTTGGCCAATTATTTCTCGAGGGAAAAAAATTAATGTGTGTGGCGACCAAAATTCATTGAGAAGGCTATTGACTTCGACAAACTTCCATTTCATACACGTAGATCTGTTACCAAATGATAATGTGGTTCTTAAACTGAAAATGTATTTTTAAACAGGATGTGATGTGATGTTAATTTTCACCTACTAATAAAAATATGTATGAGAAATAACTTTATATTCTAAAATTCCTTCAATTCAAGCATTCCACTCTACAATTCATAAAAATTAGAAAAGAATTATTGTATTTACAAGTGCTTATTTAATATAATAAGAAGGCCATCTTCAATTCTTAAATTAAAAAACACATTAATGAAGAACATTCTTAAGTAATTAAATAAAAGTTCTTGAAATCAACATGACCTATTCTTAAATGTGAAACTTATAAAAGTTCTTAAAATTAGAGCGACCCTTTCTTGAATTTATCTTTAAGAATCAATATTCTTGGAATTAAGAATTTTTTTTTTAGTGATGTATATATCTTTTCCACACAGTCAGTCCTGCACTCAATAGTAACTCCATTATTTTTTAACACCAATTGTATTGCAACTCAAACTCATTTTTTAACTGTAATTTAAACAATTATTATTACTTGACCCCGGACAAGAAAATGCTTTAGAAGCGACTGAAAATTAAGTCGCCAAAACTTGTTGGATTAAGGTGTGAGAGTTTGTTACAATAGCAACACACACAGCCACATAAAAGAGCGTCTTTTTGGTTTTTCCTCGAGAGTTCAACGGTCCTTTATTAATTACAGCACATCAACGAAAATATTCAAGCCGAAGGAGTGTCCGGGAAAAACAATTTGAAAATTAAATAAATAAATAAATAAGTAGCTCGTTTTCCAAATGAGAGAAAAACAACGCGCAATATTTCACAGAGTCGGTAACACTATCAGAAGCTAATAATTCAAATGGGACACCGCTTCTATCATAAAACGTACCAGAACAACATTGTCGCGCATTAAGGCCGTTACAGGCCTGACTTGTGTACAACATTCAACTGATCGTCTCCACTTTGTATGAGATTTCTTTCGTCGGTGTAATATTGTGACAGGATAGGTGATAAACCATAATCAAGTAGCCGATACAAAAAGATTTTTAATGTATTTTTCTGAGACACATAAATTTTGATAAAAAGGTGTTTGTGTATAATTTTATGGACGGTGTCGCGTACAATTCACAGAAATTTATATCTGTTAAATTATGCATCGTATTTTTTCGGTTTTTCGATTCAATTATACTTATTTATGAGATTGCGAACGAAAATTATGCCCATAATGATGTCAAAGAAAAAATCACTCATCATTCATTATTACAATTTGTTTGCTTCGTTTTAACGGAATTTCTACTGGAAACGCTTTCAGGATACGATGAACTTTTAAATTATTGCCGACGACTCGAAGAACAAGCAGCCGCGGTTTTTGCCGTTTTATTTATAAAAGAAATTAAGGCCATTATGAGGACTGTCACCTATGACTTGACAAATCGTTTTGACTTCACACTATAATTTTCCATTAGAAGATGGTTGTTTTTTTTGTACATGTTTGCAGCCAATTTACCGTCCGACCGAACTTTTTGCCGGCGTTTAATTTAGTCGACGAGATAATACGGAAGACGTATGGATAGGTGCAGTGTGTAAACCAGCCACGCATATAATAAAATTACTATTATTATTATGTTATGTCAATCGCAACATATAAGGCGTGAATTATGTGTTGGTGTGTCATCATCCTTCCCCATAACCGCGAGCATATTTTCGCAAACCAGTTTGCACTATTTAGTTTAATTGCTGTTAATTAAATGGAATTAAATGTGCTTCGTATTATTTTATTAGAAATGTAAAATATTTGTGCGGTAAAAGTTAGGGCAGAAAGTTATAGTTGTTTGTAATGTATATTTGTTTGCTGGTAGTGTATTTATCTTTCCATAAATGTCTTAAACAAACCGACACTTTGGTACTTAACTGCGGGTAATTTTCAATTTGTAGAAAGCAAATTGAAAATTAAAACGTCTAACCTTGTTTGTGTGTTCTGTGTAACGTATCAAACTGTTTAATCTAATAAGCAATGAATTGGTACAATAAAAAAATATTTTATTTACACAATTACAATTAATTTCAATTTTCTTTATTTATTTATTGAAAAAAAATGCCAGTAAAACTTTTCCATTCATCATTTTCACACTCTTTTAAGGAATGAAATGTTCAGAGAAAAATTAAGAATAAAACCAAATTTGTCTACTGGATGTCTAGAGAATATATTCGTCAGATGTTAAGATATCTATAAGATATTTAATGTCGGGCGTCGATATACTTTAGCCATCCACTCGACATCCATTTGTCACAAACTCGGACATCCAGGGTATATCCCAGTCGGACTTCTATTAGATATACATTTTGTCTATCCAGAAGATATCCGTATTTACAGTTATTCGTCTGTTGTATATATGTATTAGATATTAATTTTTTCTGTACAGGGTGAGTTAAGTTTTACCGCCCGTGGCAAAATAGGCTTTTAAAATAATTTGTCAATTCTCATAAATTGCAGCAGTAATTTTATATTATTAAGGTACATAGAAACCAAGAAAAAAATTATTTTTTTTAATCAGGTAAAATTTTTGCTTTCTTTCAATTACTAATTGCTCAATTTATTAGTTGTTTTTATGTACGAACAGTAAAATATTTTCACACAATTTAGTGTAATTGAAATAAGTTTACTAATTTGACTAAGATTGACAAAGCTAGAGAATTAAACGTCAACAATGAAGACCTAAAAGTGGACGAAATGGCCGTAGCTCCGTTAATACTGAAGCAATTCAACTGATTCTTGTTCCATCGTTTCCAGCAGGAAAAGTTACCCTAGTAAGGAAAAAAACAGGCAAAAAGAAAAAAAAAGAAATAAAGTGAGTGAAAAAAGCCAACCTATGGAAAACCTTTTTTTTGCTTTCTTGCTTAGAATACGGGTCTGGCAACAACTAAAACGCCGTTCCCTTCAGTTTTATGGGTCGATCACCAGGTATTGTTACGTGGTAGACCGTATTATCCATTGTTGGAAAGTCATTAATAAAAGTATTTTTTATGCTTTATGTTAAATTTGATTTAACTCAAAAAGTAATATTTTTTAACGAATCAAATTGCAATTAACAATGCTACGAATAATTTGACAAATTTTGAAATAAAAAACCAAACATGGAAATTTTACCCGGAACTCTTTGTTTTACTTTTTTGGCTTCAAATAAAAATGATTTGGAAAACTTGTAGCACTAATCGAAAGTGTAAACTTCAACTGATGTAACATGTAAATTGCATACTTTCCCCTCAATCTTTAATAGGTATTATGGCCGGGGCGGTAAAACTTAACTCACCCTGTACAGTAGAGATTCATTAAAATGTTTATTTATTATCTTAAGGATTTCTAAGATTTTTTTGTTTTATTTCAACAAAAATTAAACAATTTATCAAATTAACTAATTTTATTCGTTTCAATAATAATTATCTTATATATACATTTTACACCTTATATTTAGACAATCTCATAATTTTTTATTAATTTACTGTTTTTCAGAAAATTTTTAATTCATTTTAATCCCTGGTTTTGATCACTTATGTCCTGGACTAAGTTCAAGGGACCCTGAAAATAAAATTTAACAATGATTTTATTAGTTTATTAATTTTTATTTAAGACAAAAGTTTGGATAATTACCCTTGCTTTTTTCCTCTCAGTTGTATTGTTTCATAATACATCATTCATTAGTTGAGGCATATTGCTTCCAATCAAATTGTCGAGATCATTTTCCCCAATTCTTGATATTTCAATTTTCTAAAAATAAAAGTATATTTTAGTTCTTAATATACTTTGTTGGAGATGTACCTACCGCTTCATCATCTGCTAAGTAAATTTCTAGTACGTCATCCACGGACGAAATGTGCAGAAGTAAATATTCAGAACAAAGAAAATATTTCTATTGTCACGAAAATTACCTGACAATGACAATGACCCCAAAATATATTAACTTGGAACATATTTCAAAACATATTTCCTGGATATAAAAATACCTAATTACTTTGACGAAGAACAATGTTAGAAAATGTGAAATTAAATTCATAAATTATACAGTTTTATTTTTTTGTTGAATTACAGTATTGATTTTATTAATCAAACGCCGATAAGAAATTAAAGGGTCGTTTTTCCGCAGCAGCGATAAAATGCAATGAGAAACATAGCACGTCTGACTTATTTATTGGCGAAAATCAGAAGATGCGACAGCCACTTGTTAGATCAACATTGAGATTACAAATGGGCACAAACTGCATATAAAGTCTTCGTTTAGCGGCGATGCAATAGATTACAGCAATCCGAGTGCGCAACGGCGCATCGGAACATTGGAAAAAAATGCAATTCTACTACATTCTTCTGCGCTGCTTAGTTAGTATGTGTGACAAATTGCAGAACACAGTGTGAGATTCTCTTTATGATAATTCGATTTTGTACTTCTTATGTAATTATCGATATCTCGCTCGCGGTTCTCGAAATCGACGGAGCGAGCGCTGCATACGGTATAAGAAGGCCTGATCTACCGAGATGATGAAACCTTTTGATTGGGAAACGTTTTAAAATTTTCTGCTGTCGCCGATTGCGCTTTTGGCGCCGTTGTTCTTAAACAGCAGGAATAGAAAGCAGCGATTATCCATAATCGTCAATATTTGCCTATTACAGCGGCGGCGATATAATGAGGCAATTTTTCACGTCTCATAAATTAAAAATTTACTCGACACGTCGTTGTCTCAATTAAGTGCGCATTGTTAATTTAGCGCTTCTCGAAAAGCCGCGGCAAGTGTGCCAGAACGGTGCATAGTAATTCATTCTCGCGACAAGTACAAGAGAAGAATCCGGCGACTCGAATTTTTTTGAAGCAATTTTTCGGCCGAAAAATCCCAATTATGCGTGAACGAATGATTAGGTACGAAAACTCTCGGAATGCCGTTAGACGTGATGTACCATGGCCGTCTTTATTTAACAGGCCGGAAGGTACGATGTGGCAACGCTGCAACTTAACGTCGATTCAGTCCTACATCTTTCGCGCGAACTGCAAGCATCTTGGAAATAAAAATTACAGGGACGATTTACGGGAAAGATATGCTACATACTACTCGAATAGTATAAACATGTTTTATTTGCATTAAAGATTATAACAATAGGAAAAAAACCACAACTAATTGACTAATGTTTTCAATTTTCTTTTCTTTGATCGTTTTATTTAGAGCAATCTTATCATTTTGTAATTTTGAATAATTATTTAAGCAAATATTTACAAAAATTGATAAAAACAAGTCAAAAATTTTAATAAATTCATTTCCGCATAAACAAATGTCTTCCATCAATAATTTTATATAGTTGACGTTCAAAATGCTTATTCTAGTTAAGGTAAGAAGTAATTGTTTTTGCGTACCATTTTGCAAAAATTTACTTTCAAATTTATTAGAAACTAATTGTTCCATAATGCAAAATGTATGTCTACCTATTTCCAGAACAAGATTTGATGGAACTGTTAATCCCCCTCTATTTAATTCAATAAAGTAAGTATCACTTGTATTTTCATCACTTGTAATTATTGATATGCAAGTTGAACAAGAAACTTTTGATGCTGTTTTATATGCAGCATATCCTGATGTTAATTTTTAGATAATTATCTTCAAATACATCAGAAAACCTCCCAATATCAATCAGTACTGTACCTTCAGTTACAACCTCAACTGCGTCATTGCAATTTATCGAAAAGGGTACAGAACCATATCGAGCAGATTTCAAACCAAGAATACTTTTCAATCTCATCTTTTTTCGGCTTCGAAAACTTGTGTCACAGAAATATTATAATCACCACCAGATAATTGTCTGTAAGAACTAAAGCGCCTTTCTAAGTTGTCGGTTTGTAACTTACCCGGCAAAACATACTGAACTTTTAAGGTCTTTAAACTATATTTTATAAACTGAATTAAAACATAGGTACTCTGATATAAAGCAGACCAAGTATCATTAGTTAGACCTCCAACGTCATAGGTCTTCCACTTTTCTAGCCATATTAAAAATCTTTGTAAAAAGTCTAAGCGATTATCTGCGGTACTAGAGAAAGGTTCTGCATTCGCATTTCTCGTAAATAACCCCTTAAATTTAGATTTTACATTCACAATTATCCACCATTCTAATATGATTCCAATAAATAAGTGAGTACCTCGACTTGATGCATTTTTTTTAGTTTCAAATTCTGTTTTTAAAGCAGAATATGTTGTTTCATGAAAAATGTTACAAACCAATGTTACTTTTTGTTTTTCCAAACTATTTGGATAGAGTGTGGTATAATTCAATTTATTTGCAGATTTTAACAGTTTAGACCCTTCCTGTTTATAGAAGTTTCGTAAATCTGAAAATTTTGCCTTTAAGAGTGCACCATTTACATCATCGAATGGAGGAAACAGAATAGTTTTGTCATAGTCTTTTTTATTAATCCACACATTTCTTATGCATTTAAAGATGTGGACAAAGTCAAATGTAAAAAATGTAAGTACTGGAGAATTCGAAATATTTGTGCAATAATCTGTAAGATTGAAATTGTTGAACATATTTCTATTTATCCTATTATTGTCTGAAATAACAGCTACAACGAAAAAAACACAGCTCTGAACTAAACTTATTACGTCATTAGTTAACTTATACAATTCTTGTCCACAAATATTTTTCACCGCAGTTAGATTAACTACTTCTTTGAATTTACCAAAAGCGGAAGATATGAGAAAAGCTTGAATTGTTCTGGCAGCACAAATAGTTTTATTTTCTGCATAACCAATCAATTTACCGCCCTTAAAGTCAATTCTTGGATTTACATATATTTCATCAACTTGTAGAATCACATACCGCTCTATTGCTTGCAACCGTTTGCTACAAATATTTAAAAAGTGTTTGTTTTCATTTGCCTTTGAAGTCGAAACAGAATATGAACTGGAAAGTTGTTGCAAATATTTAGGATGTGGCATAACAAGGAACATACTTTCTCGGATCATAGCATAACAACTCGAAGATTGAATAAAAATCATGAATGACCATAAAATCAAATCACTAGAGTATTTTTTACGTTTTGCAAATATTAAATTAAACTGTTCTTTAATAAAAGATAACTGCCTAATAGTTTCATTTTCATTGTAAGCAAAATACTTAAGTAAATCTTCCAGCTTTTCTTGAATTTCACATACTCTTTCGTTTAGTTTTTTTTGTTCTGCTGCAAAATGAGATTCTTCTGAGATGTTCTCTAATTGGGACCAACGTTGGACTTTTTTATTTGGAATAATCCAAATCAAATCTTGTTCTGTCACAATACTTTGATTTGTACATATCTGACAAGACATTTCACGTGATATCTGAACACTACATGCGATTGTAGGTATGTTAGTAAATTCACATCTATAAAATACAACTTGTTCATCGTTAGACCAAAGACACCAGTCACTGAAAGTTTTAGTTTTAGTTTTGTTAATTAAAGCGGAACTAAATGTAGAAAAATCTTCAATTAAATCGGCACGGAACCATTCCTCAAGTTTATTTTGATTACAAACTATTTGCTCCGTTCTTCTTTGGTCCGGAGTTCGTCGACATGATTCCTTCACTTTACTCAAATAGTGTGGCAAATTTGGAAAAATATGAGGTACAGCTTCCGACGTCAAAATAAATTTACTTCGAGCAATTTCTTTACACACTCCAGATGCATCTCTAACCTTCTCTGTTTTTAAAACATCACCATCACTAAAATGTTTAATACACACTACAGACCACTTTGAAGGTTTCCAGTTTTTCCGAGGTATACTTTTCTGCCACCGTTCTTTCAATACTGGATCTGCAGGGAATCGAAAGACAGGAACATAATTTCCACCTTGTGATGCATAATTGCTATTGCACCCTGGTGCACAACATTTGTCCGGCATTTCACTGGTTAACACAGATAATAATAAAATACACAATGAATACAGAACTCCCAAAATGAACTTACCGTGGTTTTAATCAGGTCAATTATGTAGGATAGAGTATAAACAAAGGATAAAATACTATAATCTGGTATAAATACACGACGTGAACACACAAACACAATTAATCCATAAACAAAGTATGTAACGACATGCCCGTCTCAATGGCTAATAGGACTGATGGGCGGTGTTGCCAAATTTCTAGCCTTCCGGCCTGTTAAATAAAGACGGCCATGGATGTACTCCCGAAAAGAATTGAGATATCCAAACGCGCTCCGAAGTTAATATTTAAACAATCCCGCATTGTGAGCGCTTTAATCCCCGGCATCGGGAATGCCTCGGATTCCACGATTGCACTCAGAAAAAAATTCTTATGGGAAAGAAAATTCTGGCTTAAATTTAAAATTGCGCGTTCTTAATTTTGGCCCAAGAATTGGTCATTCTTGAGTTTTAAGAATGTTCATTCTTGTTGTCAAATTTAAGAACGGGACATTCTCAATTTCAAGAACGTTGATTCTTCGTGACAAATTCAAGAAAGAGTCGCTCTAATTTTAAGAACTTTTATAAGTTTTACATTTAAGAATAGGTCATGTTGATTTCAAGAACTTTTATTTAATTACAGTAGAATCCGCTTATAGCGAGGACGCACGGGAGTTTGAAACTAGCTCGTTATAAGAGGATTTAGTTAAAAGCGGATTATTATGTAAAGATATTTTTTATTAAAAATATTATTTGTTGACATAAATTAGTAAAATGCGTGTACGTTACAGTTGTTTCATATACAAATTTAGGCGTACTTACTAACCGAAATAGTCTGTAATAGTCTGTTTCGTCAATTAAATTTTCCAAATTTGAAAAAAAATTAAAAATGTTCCACACCATTTAGAGGAGTTTCGGCTTCAAAAAAACCCTTCAATTTTGCCAGGCACTTTCTAGCTTCCGTAGGCGAAATCTTTTCTAGTAAAAGGGCCGGTCCATCATCATCAGATTTAGCAATTTCAGTTTGAGTTTGATTGTATTTTTGGTACGCATTCTCAACGATGTCATCCTCGGTTGGGATTTCACTAGTACATACAAAATTGTCAACCGTCACATACTCTTGAATGTTGACTTTTTCAGCTTTTAATGCGATACAAAGTTCACTTTGCCAATTTTCAGCTGGGCCAACTTCTCTTATAAATTCAGCATGTTTGAAACAAGTTTTTATTGTGGTTTGCGTAATACTTTTCCAAGCTCGGTCTACAAATCGAATGGCGTTTAGAAGTGTTACCCGATCCTCTTTTTCCGTTTCAATGCCATTTATCAAATGCAACACAAGCACTTTTCGAAAATGAAATTTTAGGAAGTTTATAAGTCCTTGGTGCATAGGCTGCAGTATTGAAGTCGTGTTGGGAGGTAGAAATGCCAATTTGATATTTTTTTACGTTTAATTTACCGGAGGTTGACATTATAATTCTTTGGTAACCTAAGTGAAACTGATTCTTTACAGCCTAAAGCCTGATTAGTTGAAATCAGCTCATTTCTAAGTAAACCATTATCAATATTACTCTAAAGTATATATTTAGATCTCGCTATATCAGGATTTTTTTATATAAAATTTCAATACAACCGACGTTATAACCGGAGTCTCTTATAACCGATCTCGTAATATGCGGACATTTTTAACCGCGTTTGCATAGTCAATCAAATTCCTCTATGTGTATTGCTCGTTATAAGTGGTGTCTCGTTATATCCGGTATTCGTTAAAAGCGGATTCTACTGTACTTAAGAATGTTCTTAATTAATGTGTTTTCTTATTTAAGAATTGAAGATGGCCTTCTTATTATATTAAATAAACACTTGTAAATACAATAATTTTTTTCTAATTTTGATGAATTGTAGAGTGGATTGCTTGAATTGAAGGAATTTTAAAATATAAAGTTATTTCTCATACATATTTTTATTAGTAAGTGAAAATTTAACACCACATCACATCCAGCTTAAAAATACATTTTCAGTTTAAGAACCACATTATCATTTGGTAACAGATGTAAGTATATGAAATGGAAGTTCGTCGAAGTCATTAGCCTTCTCAATGAATTTTGGCCGCCACACAAATAAATTGTTTTTTTCTCAAGAAAAAATTGGCCAAAATCTACATCAATCTAAAAACAAGGAAACAAAATGCTTCCATTTTTCCATAAAATTTTCATAAAAATTTACCAATATAGGCCAGTGTGAATGCTTCAATAATGACCATTCCACTTTATGCAGATTTCCTTTCCGCAAATCCGCATACTTCAGTCACGCTTATGTTTTTTTAAATCTTTACAAAGTACTCTACATCCGCTAAAAAGTAAAATTTGTTATAAGATAGATAAATAACACTAAATGTATGAAAAACATCAAAATTATTTCTTTACCTTCGTCGTTACTATTAATTCTGTTATAGAAGTAACTGGTTTGCATGTTTCTTTTTTATCTCTTCTTACTTTTCGTTGCGACGGAAATAAACTAAAAAACAATTTGTTTAATAGCTGTTACATTGAAAAAACTTGTAGCAGTTTTACAAAATTAATTCGGTAAGCTAAAAGTATGGGAAAAATTATAATTACAACAAATTTACTTAATGCGAATTTATCACACACAGAATCAGAAAATCCCCATAATTTCAGTACCATTTTTAGAAATGGTCTTTGAAGCTGATCATTTTGTTGATCGACATTTATTAATATTGCATTGAATTAACATCTTCATTTCTGCACATTAAACCACTTGTAATATTTCCCATTTATTCACAATTAAACACTCACTAATTATGTAAGTTACTAAAAATTCACTTTTCAATAAAAATACAGAAAATGCACACCGTAATATGTATTTTCTTACTGCAAGCCGAGTTTGGTGTAACGTTTTTCAACTAAATTTGTAAGAAATTCTAAAGTAATTTATCTATTGTCAGTAAAGAGTCCTTTGCAGAAGGTCATAAAGCAATTTACAACATTCCGTAAAATTGTATCCGCCCAGCTGGACCCAGCGCAAGGCTTCTAAACAATTGTATTATAGAACCCTTGGACTTAACGTTCATCTCAAACAAACCTCCAGTGAGGTCACCACAAATTGAGAATCCCCGTGCTAAAATCAAAAGGGTGTTTGCTAGATTTAATATTGTTCATTCTAATAGCAAGCAGAATCGTGCTAAATACAAGACTTTTATCAGTTCTTAATGTAAGAAGTGGGTTTTTCAAAAATCTTAGGTAGCATTTTTTCAGTGTGTTCATTTCCCCATCAAGTAAATATGATTATGATTTAGCGCGGCCTTCGTTTCGACCGCTTTCGCAGGTGGTGATATTTTGTCGTTATTTACGGTCGTCACCCATTCATCGCCTTTGGCCCCGTCTGCTTCGTGTGTGCTGCTCATAGATGACAAGCCTTGTGTATTTATGGAAGTAGCCGTGGTAGCACCGTATTCTAAAATGTCACAAGTTGCCGCACACGGCGGGATGCCGAACGTCGGAGAGCTTTGAGCCCGTTTTTCCGATCATTTTTGCAGGCTCTTAACAGTCGTTTTTGATTAAATTGTTCGCGACGGCGTTTCCGTCCTGTTTTCGCGACGAAACGCTCTCCGAATACGAAATCGCTCCAAATGTGTTTTACGCTCTTTGGTGAAAAAAGTTGTGCAGTACGCGGTGTTCATTCCTCGGCGTACTCGTGTTTCGAAAAACTTTATCGTTTTTGTCGTGGAGTTTATCGCAATATTGAGTAGTTTAAATTTATATGCAGGCGATGAATGGTCGCGGCTGTGAATGATAATTGCAGAAATTGCGGTAATAATGATTCTCTTTTTTTCATGAGGATCGGGACGTTTTACGACAGAATTTATTAACCGTTGCGCAAATGATGGTAATAAAATGATTTAAATTTGTATTGTTTGTAACAGGGAATATAGCTGTGCAACAAGCTAGGATTAAATGAGGTTTGTTCATATGCAGAAAAAAAATTCTTGTAGGTAAGAAAATTCGGGCTTAAGTATTAAATTGCACGTTCTTAATTTTGGCCCAAGAATTGGTCATTCTTGAGTTTTAAGAATGTACATTCTTGTTGTCAAATTTAAGAGTGATTTCAAGAATGTTTATTCTATTTGTCAAATTTAAAAACGGGACAATCTCAATTTCAAGAACGTTGATTCTTCGTGACAAATTCAAGAAAGGGTCGCTCTAATTGAATAAGTCACGTTGATTTCAAGAACTTTTATTTAATTACTTAACAAAGTTCTTAATAATGTGTTTTCTTATTTAAGAATTGAAGATGGCTTTCTTATTATATTAAATAAGTAGTTGTAAATACAATAATTTTTTCTAATTTTTATGAATTGTAGAGTGGAATGCTTGAATTGAAGAAATTTTAGAATATAAAGTTATTTCTCATACTTATTTTTATTAGTAAGTGAAAATTTAACATCACATCACACCCTGTTTAAAAATGCAGTTTCAGTTTAAGAACCACATTATCATTTGCTAACAGATGTACGTCTATGAAATGGAAGTTCGTCGAAGTTATTAGCCTTCTCAATAAATTTTGGCCGCCACACAAATATATTGTTTTTCTCGAGAAATAATTGGCCAAAATCTACATCAATCTAAAAATAAAGAAACAAAATGCTTACATTGTACCATGGATATATTATTATAAAAATTTACCAATATAGACCAGTTTGAATGCTTCAATAATGACCATTCCACTTTATGCAGATTTCCTTTCCGCAAATCCGTGTACTTCAGTCACCTTTGTGTCTTGTTAAATTCTTACAAAGAGCTCTACATCCGCTAAAACGTAAAATTTGTTATAAGATAGATAAATAACACTAAATGTAGAAAATAAAATCAAAATTATTTCTTTACCATCCTTGTTACTATTAATTCTGTTATAGAAGCAACTGGTTTGCATGTCCCTTTCGTTTTATCTCTTCTTACTTTTCTTTCCGACGGAAATAAACTAAGAAACAATTTGTTTAATAGCTGTTACATTGAAAAAAGTTGTAGAACTTTTACAAAATTCATTCGGTAAACTAAAAGCATGGGAAAAATTACAACAAATTTAATTTCATGCAAATTTATCACACACAGAATCAGAAAATCCCCATAATTTCAGTATCATTTTTAGAAATGGTCTTTGAAGCTGATCATTTTGTTGATCGACATTTATTAATATTGCATTGAATTAGCATCTTCATCTTGGCACATTAAACCACTTGTAATATTTCCCATTTCTTCGCAATTAAACATTCACTAATTATGTAAGTTACTAAAAATTCATTTTACGATAAAGATACAGAAAATGCACAGCGTAATTGTATTTTCTTACTGCAAGCCGAGTTAGATCCGATGGTTTGGAGGTAACTTTTGAAAAATTCTAAAGTAATTTATCTATTGTCAATAAAGCTTTACGGCTCTTCACCGAAAAATGTCGACCATAAACCAATTTACAACATTCCGGGAAACTGTATCAGCACAGTGAGGCAGAAATGTCAATCATATCACTGATGATCTGGGGAAATTGAAGTATGAACAACTTTGCATTTTGATAACAAAGTTTCAGTAGGCAGTAAGAAATGTTATTTATAACTTTCAAGCCATAACCAATAAATCAGTCAAGTGTTGTAAAATTAGAAAGCTTTATGAAGAAACAATATGTCCCAGAGAGGCCAGGTAGTAACGACACGCGTTCAGTATCAGGGACGTTGAAATTTCATATTTACAAGAAGAAGAAGAAACACTAAGAAATCATTATAGGTACAAAACCTTTATTTTCAGTCCGGTGGGGTCTGATTTACAATCTCATAAAAAAAAAACTTTTCCACCTTCATGTTAATGAGATAAATGTTATCTTTACAATGCGATTAAAATAAGTAATTTTTGGGCACATTATTGATTTCGTGGAGCAACTTTCAGCCAGAAAAGATGCATAACATGCCACGATGTTAATGAAACGGTGATTGGCCTTATCTAAACAATGTTCGCACACTGTCACTAATTTAGTCAGTCTCAAGCGACTGTTTACTCGAAAGGCCTTAATTAGATAGCAATTAACACTATCGGACGAGGGATCTTTATAACTTAATTCAAACTCTTATCGCGTCGACTCATTATCGACTCCAGATAACTAAATAATCTCTTGCTATCACGCATTTTACATTAAATTTTATTAATTACTTCTAAACCAGAAATGAGTCAGTCTCAAGTGTTAAACACCGAGACGTGATGCAATTTACGTTTGTTTTCGTGACTGCTTTTATCATATTCAGTTCTCTCCCGTCTCGTTTTAACCCCCGCAGTTGGATCTAGTCAGAGAAGGATGGCGCGCGACTGTCAGGGCTGAAAGAGTTTAAACTGCCCTAAGTGCGATTCCAAATCGGTTCGTTATCAGGCAATTTAAGCCTATCTAGAAAAGTTTAATCTTTCAGTTCGAAAATCTCGCCGGGGACAGGTTTGAAATAACGAATAAGATAAGTAATGGTATCTAATCAATAACATAAAATTAATTCTGATTAAATGCGGGATTTAAACGGTGTTGATAGAATTTTTCTGATGGAAACGCGATAAAGCTTAATGTAAAGTTATCGTTTTCGCTTACAACACTGCACTAAGCGGCCTCAACGTATTCAAATTAATCGATAAGGACCGGAATTTATTGGCTTGAAAGATTTCCGAATTAAAATTTTTAGATAATTTCGCCTATTAAATCACTAAAAATCGGCCAAAAAAATAACACAGCGGCGATTAATTACCGTTTCCATTTTACGACCAAAAAAAAATTAATCGGCGAATTAAATTAACGACGACATTTTCCTGGTCGACCTTCGAAAAATTTTTTTAATTAGCCTTTTTTATTTCCCAACAAATCATTTTATTTTCTGGTAAATGTCACTCGCGCGCCGTTCTTTTACGAGAGTCAAAATTGCTTTTTTATTGTTGGCCAGCGTTCCTCAAAGGAGTTTAGAAGGATGATCGATGTGACTTTTATCGTTCAATACCCGGCAATTTACAATAACGGTTAACTCTTTGAGGCCGGTTAATAAATGTTCTTTTCACGACTATTGTTTTAATGGCGTTATTTATCCGGCGGATTAGCCCATTCATTAGATATTGCCTTAAGAGGCTAATTCGGCGGAACAATCGCTATTAATACTTCAATAGAGGGAATCGGTTAATAGCGAAAAGATGGATTGGGAGAGGTGTGAGCAGATTTATTTTAATCGAAACCACTTCGGAAATTCAAATTACGCTTCAGATTAGGTATGACATCTTAATTAACCGAAGCTTATGTGGAGAAACTTCTGCCTGGACAAATTAGCTTCCCAGTTTGAAAAACGGCCATTTTTCTCCGGTGATTGGAAACGGCGGAGAAAGTCGATTAAGAAAACAATTTTTAAAAAGCCTTTCTTTCAAATCCCCCCAAAAAATGGGACGGAGTTACCAGCTTACTATTTTTAAAATTAATTCCGGGATATATTAACTTGAACTCTTTACATCCTTATTATGCTCAGCTTACTAAGGATGGTACATAAAATTAAATTATAAAACGAACAATATAACATTAAACAATAATACAAACAATTTATAAAAACATGAACTTAATTAATATATAACTTTTTTAAATTAACTTCCATACTTATAATAATTGAGGAGCTAACATTCAATAACCGACATGTCCAAAATCAATTATTTTGGTAAATCGACAAAAACTATACACACAAAAGTAAGAGATACATTTTAATTTTGCAAAAGCAAAAATGTATGTGATTGTTTTGTATATGATTATGGTCACTTTTGAAGTATATACTTTTTAAATTGTACAGCTTAGAGAGAAAAAAATAGACATGTGGGTTTTTGTTTGAACTTGTTATGGACATATCGGCTTTTGAACGAAACAAGGTTGAAACTAATGAGAAGAAAGGATTTGAACTCAGAAAAACTTTTATTAAACTTAATCATTGTTTTAACATAAGGAAGAAAATTTTGCACAATTTTTTTAAATATGAAGGCCACAGTCTTCGTCTAAGCAGTTGCATTCATCTTCATCATCTTCATCATCCTCTGCTTCTTCTTCGTCATTTTCATTGTTAATTTCTGGAATTTCTTCCAGTAGTTTTCTATAAAACTCCAGTTCTGGTAGATCTTGCCACTGCACAGTATTATCACCTTCTTGTCGTGTATAATGTTTTTCTAGCAATTCTCTAACATCTTTTAATTTTGCAGGTTTTATTTTATTTTTGGTTTCCAATCTTCTTAATTTCAACGCTGTTTTTTTTCCCGTTTTTTACCAAAGGTGCCTGATTTTAGTTTTTCTCTTCAAAATGGTAAAATACGCTCGCAGTAAAATGAATAGTGTTGTGTTGTCCTTTTCTAGTTTTTTCTATTTTCTTTAAGAAAATTCTTTTCTGGCTTTGCATGTCTTTGATTTTCCTGTAGATGTTCTGGAGATCTTTGATGTTGTACACATGCCAATCTTCCCCTAATTTTCTCACAACACCTACTGTTTTGTAAATTTCGTCGTATTGGTTCGCTGTAATGATAAAAGTTTCTTTTTTTAACTTCTTTTCCACTCTATCTGCCGGCAAATAGCTATGTCCACGTACAGGAAAAACCATTTCTACATTCTTGATATTTTTGGGAGATTCTCGTAACAGCCAGTACGCTAGAATGTGTACGATGTGGCAATTTTTATTTTGTCCCCCACATCCATCGCAAAATAATCTGATTGTTTGAATATTTTCGTCAAAATTAGAAGAACGAAGGTATGTCAGAAGAGCTGAGCCGACTTCAACAGCACCCCGAGCTGTTTTGTGCTCGGTCCAAGTGAAAAATATAGGTTGCTTTGAATCCATACCAACGCAGCAAAAAGAATAGTAACTTATTTGCCTTTTACAAAAGGCTTCTCCAATAGGGGTTTTTGGCAGTGGATGTACCTGCTGAAGGTCAAAACAGGCGGTGTGTACAGTAGGTTCTTGTTTTTTTGCTAATTTGTAGAAAGCCCTTGCTCTTAAATTGTGAAGTCGGTGTTGGGCCATCAATGTACTTTTCTTTTGTTGATCATTTGTTTGCTCAATCGAGTGTTTTAAGTTGAGGCAAGTTGAGCAAGTATCACAAGCTGGAGACTTAAATCCAATATTAAAATCTTTAACAAACACTCTCCTAAACATGGAAGGAGATGCTTGATATTGTTGTTTTCTCGTTTTGTGGCTCTTTTAACTTTTTTCCGCGAACCCATGTTTATGTCAGAAACTAGGGTATCCATGTTGCTAATTATGAGGTAATGCACACTTTAATTATCACTATCTATTACTTTCAACAACGGTGTTTACCAAATACTGGACATGTCGTACTTTGATTGCATTTCACCAAGTGGATATCTAAATACTAGTGGACATGTTGTTTTTTGATAAAATTTGTGTACAAAAACCCGTTTGAATGTGTAGGATTTTGAATGAAACTCTTACTTTTGCAATGCTGTAACTTTGGGCATTTGCGATTTTCACTGAATCTGAGTCAACCAATCGACGCAGATGGTGGTTTTTGTATGAATTTCATGTATAACTCAATTTCGTTGAAAAGGGACATATCGGCTTTTGAATGTTAGCTCCTCAATTTACACCTAAATTAATTTTTTGTCAGTTTTGCATTAGGTACTTGGTATGGTTTCTATGACTTGCATTACCCAGAATCTCTTAAAAACATCTAAAAATATAGAGTTCAGCTAAAATCAGACATATCCCATGCAATTATCGTCAATTATCTAAAAATAATGAAAATTTTCATGCTTGGTTACAGATTGCTGATTAAATTATGAAGCAAAAATCGAGTAGTTCTAAGATGCGAATCAAGCTAATTAAATGGTCCGAAGAGATGCTAGGATTAAAATGGGTTGTAATATAGACCAGAATAATATTTCTGAGTTATTATTGGATTCCGAGGAATCTTGGAAAACTGTAACCAACATGATGCGGGACATTATGCGTGGAAAACAGCAAGAGGAATTTCGTAGGGAGGAACTCCTCGTCAGAGATGATGTGATATCAGATTCTGACGAAGATTGAAGGTTAAAGGTTGTGTGATTGAGAGAATGAATGTATATGAGGTATTTTGAATAATTTTTTCTTTTTTCTTTTTTCGATCTGTTTGAAATTTTTTAGAAACGTCAAAATTTACCAATTGAAGATTTTTGTAATTTTTTGCTCGTGAAGCGTTTATAGTAATTATTAGGAGCAAATAAGTTTCATTTAATTTTCGTAAAGTCGCGAGACGGATTCCATCGGTTTATTTGTAAAGTTACGGCGAAAAATGTAAAAATTTTAGAAACGTCAAAAAATTATTCAATATACTACTTTGATTTTGATAGTAAAAATTCTAAGCCTCCTAGGTTTAAAATTTTTAATTATTTATTTATTTCTTTTAATTATTTTTTGAATCATATTTAACCAATCTTATTGAGTCATTTAGGTTGTAACGAACATCACAATTAAAGATGCAAGTTCATGTGAAGCCTTGACAGCCAGAGGGTCCATTACCAAGGGGAGTCAAGGGATGCCTTCTTCACAATTCAATCTAAGATGATCAAAGAGGGAGAGAGTGATAGAGAGTGTGAATGATAGGTAAAGGAGGAAGAAGATGAAATGAGTAAAAGTGTGTGTGAAAGCAAACTAATAAGAGGCAATTTTTGATGATAGAGGGAGAGAGTGATAGAGAGAGAATGATAGGTAAAAGGGAAAGAAAACGAAAGGTGAAAAAGTGTGAGTGAAAGCTTACCAAAAGATGTGATCTAATGATAAGATGTAAATGGAACTAAACAGTCACTCATCTCGAAGTAATACTTGACGTAATGTTAATGTGGTTCCCGTGGTGAGGAAGACGTATGGGGGAGGAAGTTAGTAGTCACACAGGTTACCTCCTCTTACCACAAAAAAAAAAAAAAAAAAAAAAAAAAGGTCTGACTACCACTAATGAATTATTCTAATTATAAACCATATTTATACTGAAACCAGTTACATTGTTTGTTGTTGCGTTAGAACTTTGAACTTGACTTTTAAACGTTAAATTCTGCTATTCACCTTGTTCAAAATTGCAACGTACACTAAACCTACACAGTTAACAATGGTTACTAATTTACTTACACTGCAAATAACTGACAGAGTGGCCACACCTATTGATAATTATGTTTAGCTTACTAAGGAATACATAAAATTTACAATCTATCTTAAATTATAAAACGAACAATATAACATTGAACAATATTGCAAACAATAATAACATAAAAACATGAACTTATATAACATTTTTTTTAAATTAACTTCCATACTTATAATAATTTACAATTAAATACAATATTTAATGTAGATTAACATTTAACTTGAAACTAAATAAACATAACAATAAGAACATTTTAAGATATTTTATAATTGTTATTTTAATTTATAATGTCATGACAAAAAATTTGGAAGGCTTCAAAATTATTACTATTAATGAAATTATGATAAACCCCATCAAAGTTTAATTTAATTTGTGATTCGTTGTATTTAACGCAATTATTGATCCTATGATGGATGCCATCCGTTTCACTGAAAATTTCACAACGAGGATTTGGTTTTATTTTAAATCGAAAGAGATATGCATTTAATTTCCCATGACCCTTTATGAATTGTATTATGTCAAAATCTGTTTGAAATGTAGTATTTTGTGTTATGTAATTAACTTTAGGAAAAAATAATTTTGTGGTAGATCCCAATTGGATAAGAAGACATTACACAAATTTAACCACTGTGATGAAATATCAAGAGACCGTTATTATTTTGGTAGATCTTTATTTTAACTGTATTCTACATTTTTACATAAAATACAAATATGTATAAATACTTATAAAAAACAAAATCTAATGATTTAAAATTTCATCTTTTTGTTTTCACAGTTATGTCTGCATTAAAAAAATATTTTCAATTGTCCAAAACTCTTTTAACAGCACAGTGGTGAGTTAGACCGAAGTAAATAAGTACAACATTGTTCCCAACTCTTATTCTTAGACTTCCGTGGTGCTTTTGCCAAGTAATTTCGCCTTCAAGGATATGGAAAGAATTATTTGAGGCTAAATCTCCAGTTTTTTCATTTAAAAATTTCTGCGATTCCTCAACCTCTAATTTTACTTCCTCATCATTGCATACTACTATACAGTGTGCAGTAAAAGTAGTACAACAATTTGATAAATCTTAAACTGTCGAATTTTCAAAAAATTCAAAACAGGCAAATTTTTACATTTACTATCACATTTTCTGAGATGACGTTTTTATATAGAGGGCGTTTCTTGTCAAAGTTATGACGTCATCATTGCGTTTTTTAAAGAGAAACCTATATGTTTTTGTCACGATTTTTTTAACTGTCACAATGACGGTAAACAATAAAAATATTTCATAGATGAGTTGAATAATGCCCCCAATGAGTGAACTGTTCACAACTAAATTCCCCACTCACACTTTGAGGTCCCGAAATACATCCGAAGACAATAATTAATATCACACGTGACTTGGTTTAGGACGGCCGTAAAAACGTAAAGTTGTCTAAGACAAGCAATAAAATGTATTTAACTGCCGTTTTACTGTCGCGTAATTAATGTGCCGGTACGAATTCAGAAAAAATTCAATTTGGCCATTTTTTATCGGACGTGAAATTCTGCGCTTTGTATCGGATAAATTTCCACGTTTCGGGCGAAGTAAAAACGGTTAATGTGATGTGTAGGGTTCGTGGAATTCTGCAGGATTCGTCCGGAAGGTAATTACAGTGGCTTTGGGTGATTGATATCTTTTCTAGTAGTTGTCTAAAAATCACCATTTTCTATTCACACTTAATGCATTTTTTTGCGGATTAGCTCCGCTCGCGCGTTCTCCTCTATATATGTAGAACATTCAATTTATTTATTAATAAGAGGCCGCTTTATAGCGCAGTTTATTAAATAATATTCAAAATCACCGAATAATGATTGACGAAATTACCGGACTGCGGTCGCGGTCAGTGTGTGGCCGCAGAGCCAATAATAATATTAGCGGCGGACATTCCATCAATACCTCCACGCACACAGCTTCTTACAGTCGTTTTTATCGGTACTTGTGGTTAATGGTAATCGTTTCGTTTTATTCAGACGTACTGCTCACTTTATTCTGAATTTTCTTGCAATTAGAACTTGTTTTGTATTACAAATAAGCTCATTCTTCGGTAATAAGTTGATACCAACGATCAATTTTTGTCAGGGAAATTATTACTGTGACTTAAATTATACTTGCCAAGCGATTTATGTCGGTAATACAATAAATATTATCTACTTTATCGAGACCACCAACAGTAGCGACCGCACTTGCCTTGCCTTTGTCGTTACTGTCGACCTGTTCTTTCCTAATAACCATTTTTTGTGGAAATCATGAAATCAAATCTAAAATCGATTTTAACAGTGAAATTAAGAACTGTATAAATTGATAAGATCTTAACACCATCAAAATTTTGATTGCTAACACAACACTGAAAAAATGCTACCTAAGATTTTTTTAAAAACCCACTTCTTACATTAGGAACTGATAAAAGTCTTGTATTTAGCACGATTCTGCTTGCTTGCTATTATTGGAGTAAGCACGGGGATTCTCAATTTATGTTAGGTACGAGGGTTCTATAATACCATTGTATAGAATGTTGTAAATTGCTTAATGACCTTCTGCAAAGGACTGTTTACTGACAATAGATAAATTACTTTAGAATTTTTTACAAATTTAGTTGAAAAACGTTACACCAAACTCGGCTTGCAGTAAGAAAATACATATTACGATGTGCATTTTCTGTATTTTTATTGTTAAGTGAATCTTTAGTAACTTACATAATTAGTGAATGTTTAATTGTGAAGAAATGGGAAATATTACAAGTGGTTTAATGTGCCGAGATGAAGATGTTAATTAAATGCAATATCAATAAATGTCGATCAACAAAATGATTAGCTTCAAAGACCATTTCTAAAAATGGTACTGAAATTATGTGGATTTTCTGATTCTGTGTGTGATAAATTCGCATGTCAGTAAATATGTTGTAATTATAATTTTTCCCACATTTTTAGCTTACCGAATGAATTTTGTAAAGTTCTACAAGTTTTTTCAATGTAACAGCTATTAAACAAATTGCTTTTTAGTTTATTTCCGTCGGAACGAAAAGTAAGAAGAGATAAAAAGGGACATGCAAACCAGTTGCTTCGGTAACAAAATTAATAGTAACAACGAAAGTAAAGAAATAGTTTTGATTTTATTTTATACATTTAGTGTTATTTATCTATCTTATAACACATTTTAATTTTTAGAGAAAGTAGAGCTTTTTCTAAGAATTTAACAAAACACAAGTATGACTGAAGTACGCGGATTTGCGGAAAGGAAATCTGCATAAAGTGGAATGGTCATTATTGAAGCATTCAAACTGGTCTATATTGGTAAATTTTTATAATAATATATCCATGGTACAATGTAAACATTTTGTTTCTTTGTTTTTAGATTGATGTAGATTTTTGCCAATTATTTCTTGAGAGAAAAACAATTTATTTGTTTGGCGGCCAAAATTTATTGAGAAGGCTAATAACTTCGACGAACTTCCATTTCATATACGTACATCTGTTACCAAATGATAATGTGGTTCTTAAACTGAAAATGTATTTTTAAACAGGATGTGATGTGATGTTAAATTTTCACCTACTAATAAAAACATGTATAAGAAATAACTTTATATTCTAAAATTCCTTCAATTCAAGCATTCCACTCTACAATTCATAAAAATTAGAGAAAATTATTGTATTTACAAGTGCTTATTTAATATAATAAGAAGGTCATCTTCAATTCTTAAATAAGAAAACACATTAATTAAGAGCATTCTTAAGTAATTAACTAAAAGTTCTTAAAATTAGAGCGACCCTTTCTTGAATTTGTCACGAAGAATCAACGTTCTTGAAATTGAAAATGTTCTGTTCTTAAATTTGACAACAAGAATGAACATTCTTAAAACTCTAACTTAAACTCAAAATTCAATTTTAAATTTAAGCCTGAATTTTCTTACCTATAAGAATTTTATTTTCTGAGTACATGAACCGAATTTGACTTGCCTAGGTTTTATGAAAATAATCAGATCAAGAGGTAAAAAAATTAAATAGACTGTGCAATGAGGCTTTCAAAATTTATTTTCTGGAACTACATGAATTTTCGAAGCAGGTCTCACATTCAGTACTGAACAAACAAATACAGCACGATCTAACGATCCCAATTATTAGACAAAAATTCTGTCGTAACTCATCGTGTAATTACAAGCAATTTTATCAAAATTACATCATACCGATTGTCAGTGAAATCCCACTTGAAGAATATTGCAGATGCAGCTAGATAAGAATAGTATATGATTGCTCAAAATCGGGCCATCAATATTCCTTTCGTCGATAGCGATTCGGATACGCGAATTTAATTGTTCGACATGAATTGCCTTTGTAAAAACTATTACTTTTCATTTTGCAATTTCGACAAGCTCCTCCTCCCATTTGTGACTCGGAAACAAATCAGAAAACGTGCATCGGTCGCTCAGTACAAATGATATCGTTACGATTCATGCGGTGTTGATTAATTCGATTAATTTTGCCCTTTTAATTTTTTAAAATCTCACTTTCGTTTTAATAGGGCCAAGGTGGTGCGACGATGCTATCTGCAAATAAAACGCAAAAAGTTTGTATGCACCTCTGGACGGATGCATTTCATAAAACCGCAGTGGAAAACGAGTTTCGACGCCGCGGGTCGTTTCAACAAAAAAATTATATGTAACGATTTATCTGCAAAAATCTAAATTGAATGTGCACGTTTCGATCAAATTTCGTCCGAGTCGTTCGCAAGCGATAATTTTAATTTATTTACTTGGATGTCACGCATGTGCCGGCACAGCCAAAAGGCGGCCTTACAATATACATGCAAAAAAGTTTCGATAGAAAAGTGTTGTTTAAGGGGATATTGTATGCAAATAGAGCGACATTCTTGTTACCGATACACAGTCGCTGCGACACAACAAAGTCGCACAATTTAAAAATAAAGAGAGAATTACTCACATTATGCATTGCGTCGTTACACTCCACTAAAATGATAACGAAAAATTACTTTATTGTTCAGTCGATACGTCTTAAGTGACAACGTCGACCTTCGATAAACGTGCGCTGAAAACATAAACATGAAATAATTAAAAATTAAATGGCGCCCATAATAAAGTGGATTTTCAGTACTCCCGATAACGTTACAAGAACATTTCAGGCCATATCGCCGAGATGTCACGGTTTTAATTGCCGTTTAATTATTTGCTCCTTAAGCGAATAAAAATATGCAAAATCGACTTAAGGCCCGGGAACTGCTAAGTAATGCACAATTCTTCCGCGAGGGGGGCACCAATTTTGCCCCTTAAAATAAAAAATGTTTAGGCAACCAAAGAGGTATCCTAACTAATAAGGTTTGAAACTTAAATATTGAACAGAGAAAGAACAATCAAAATGGTACAGATTTGACAGGACATCTGTGAGTAAAAGGACGAACTATTTGACTAAAATCTTATGGGAAAACAACTTTTCTCCGAAAATGTAAAATTTAGACATTTATCCAATTTAGTTTACGGAAACTATTTCTTAGGTGCTAAAGGAACATTTTTATGTAATTTGTTGACGATGTTGTGTTCGGAAAGCAATACAAAACGCGATCAAATAATACTGTATTTCGTACCACAACTTTTAGATTTTTTTCAAAGATATTCACCATGTTAAAAAAACATGTCATATTAAACTATATGTTTAGTATAAGTACCCCGAAGGAATTTCTACAATATAACTTACTTCTTGAGCTATACTGTTTTTACTGGCACACTACATTTTAAAAAAAATATTATTTCCAATTTTTTTCTTCTTCAGTTATCAACTTTCTCGCAATAAAAAAAAATATTTTCTTACAAGGCAATATATTCTCTATAAGTGCTGTAAAGTGCATTGCAAAATATTTCGTAACTCTAAAGGTTTCAGTAAAAAATCCTCATTAATACATTTTCGCGAGAATGGCACTTTCGGAGGTTAATTCTTGAAAACTAGGCGCTTCTTCGCCAAAGCAAATATATCATTAGATGCGGTAACATTATGTTTACAACTGTTGCTTCGCAAATTATAGATTGATAAGTACTTTCTAAGCGATACTGAATTTCTTAAAACTCTGCATTTTTTGAGATTGGGTTCCCCAGCCTTAAAATAATATAAGTTGGATGATTTTCAGGACGAGTTCGCCGGAATTTAAAGACTTGAGATGGAATTTATAATCAGAAATGGAGCCATTAAAAAACGGCATTATTTACCTCCAAGCGCAAGTAAACTGCAGCACATTAATTAATCGAGGTAATCTCTTTGTCTTAATTAAAATTAAATTCCCAGAATAACAGAAATTGTGGAATATTAAGCAAAAGTAAAACCTTAATTGTCCTCTTACGTTATTAATTTGACAGTTATTATACTGGGCTTTGATAAACATTTAATTACAATATTACTTTTACTATTCCTGTGTGTTTGTAATCCATATAATCTAATTGTTACTTGACAAGTCTTATCACAAAATACACCACAAATTTATGGAGGGGAATATTTGAACAAGATTGTTTCTTGTAAGTAATAAATATTTAAGAAAGTAAAAACGTCACTTTGATGTATTGCAGAAAATTGAACCGAGTCAAAAAATTAATCAAAAAAATTAAAAAGTTACCAGACTTGATCTTATCAAGTGAACGATTAACCCACATGACTCACAACTACTGTGCGCTGAATTATAACACAAATTTAAATAAAATTTCGCCAAAATAATTTAAATACATAAACTTGTTGACGTACCACATAATTATCTAAATAAATCCAAATGTCAACATATTTTTATTTAACAATTATTTGTAAACGAAGGCTTTAGTGCTACACAATTCTATATTATAAAATCTTAATAAAAAAATTCGTTGAAATTGCAATTTAATCCAGTTTGTAGTAAGGTTTCAACGATCGGTTAAGAAAGTCTCCAACAAATCGATAACATTTCGAACATAGATCGGATATTACTAGAGTTACAGGAAGAAATAAAAACACGTGTGGGCCTCGATAGGTAGAATTTTATTGGAAATGTATTTGGTCTGCTAACTGTGGCGTCTGCATATTTTTTTCAGTCTTTGACAACTTGCCAAGCAAAGAACACTTCGTGTAATATCCTGCACCATTCTGTCGTCCTCTAAAACAAGAAAATTATTTTCTATCAAAGAAAAAATATTATTTATGTATGACTTACGTGTCGATTTTTTGTTCCTTATTCCATATCTTCTTTTTTCTTTTTCTATTTTGGAATGTTTTATTCCTCGTCACATTTTTCAATTTTTACATTTAACCCAAACATTTTAAAAAACTTTTGAAAACACTTCAAAACATTTTAAAAAACTATTTGAGTTATTGTCATTACATTATGTGCACTTCGTTTATTTTATTTCCTAGAACTTGTAAATTTTTTATTTTAAAAATATTAAGCAAGTTTTCGTTACCATCATCAGTAGGAAATTAAGACGACTATAATTTGGTTCTATTTTTAGGTATGTTGGAATTTATTTATCTTATTAGCTATTTATGTTATTTTTATTTTATTTTATTTTATTTTATTTAACAGTTTAAACATTACATCTTTCATAACACTTGTTTGTTCATTTATTACCGGTTGTTGCTGTTTATGTTTGTAAATATATAAGTTTTCGGCAATATTTATTCTAACTCCTTTTTTATGATTTTTTCCACTTTTAAAGTGTCTGTAATAGGCCCATATTGGTGCTTTTCTGTTGTAGGTGTTTCGTGTAATTAGACGTTGTATTGTTTTTATTAATGTGTTCTTTATATCGCGTGTGGAAACTTCTGCCTGTTTGGCCAATATATTTTTATTGCATGTATTACATTTTAATGAATATATCCCGTTGCTTTTGTATATGTCTTCTGTTTCAGTTGTGGTTTTTAGGATTTTTTGCAATTGATTATTTGTTTGTAGTGCTATTTTTAAATTTTGATTTATGAATATTTTTGTTAAAATATTAATAATTAAAGAGTTTGAAAGTGGTAAAAAACAAGCTGTAATCTGCAAAGAAAAGAAGAGTTCTACGTTGGTAACATTTTTGATAAATAGGGACAAGATTATGAGTGCAACTAGTGAATTCTCGTCGAAAGTGAAGAAATTACGTTGTGCAAAAAGTGATAAACTATAAACATTGTGCCCATAAGTGGGGCCATGGTAAAAAAAAGGCTGAACAGTTTTCTGAAAAAATTGGAAATTCTCCAAAGTTAAAATGGTCAAATGGGTGGCTGAATCGTCTGAAAACATCAATGGTTTTTCAGATTAGTAAACTGTATTGCAAAAAGTGTCAATTGTAGTACAAATTAATGAAAAACGTTATCTGAAATACAAATAACTATTCACAATTATAATTAACTTTTTCTAATATACAATTGACTAACATGAATTACAATTGACACTACCTGAAATGCAATTGAATCTTTCTACGTTTTCTGAAATATTACTGACTAACTGAATTACAATTTTTTATACCCCAAACCAATTTTTGCTAAAATCATTAGAAATTTCTGACTTAGTATTTTTAAAAACAATAAAAGTTATGGAAATTATGAAGTTAATTTTTTATTTTTAACATCATCTTTTTTACAAATGTCACATGTACCATATGTGCGCACGTGACACCGTTTTTACGCGTTACCTGCTACCAATAAAACATAACAAGCTCAAAAATTCAAAGCACACAGTGAAAAAATAAAAAGATAAAAGCGGCCACACCGGTAATAATTCCACCCAATTACAAGCTACTTCAGCTATTATCAGGAACCATCTTTATGAAGCCGTGTTAAGTACTTGCGCTTTGGAGGATACTCGAGACGGTTCCGTAACTGAATATCAAGTAATTAAATATTAACGATCAAACATCGGTAATTAGCATTACTTTTCCGTTGCTGTTAACGTATAAAATAATTATACACAAATGCTTGCACGATTTACTTGTCTTTAGTGCTCGTTAAAGATACTGTGCGCTGGGCAGGGTCGGTTCGTCTTTGAAAATATTTCTGGGGAATTTTCTAAGTACGTGACTAACTGTTAACCGGGTCGGAAGAAAGAGGCTATCTCTGGAAATAAATCACGGCAGATTATGAGATTGTAACTGCTCTTTGATCAAAGATGTGAAACCACACTTTTTCGTAGAATTTGCCAGATATCAAACGGCCTAATTATTTTCAAAAAACGTTGCTTTGAATTTTCACCGCTCTTGTTTAGTGCAGTAAAAAAATGCTACATAAGAATTTTGTAAAAACCCACTTCTTACATTATGAACTGATAAAAGCATTGTATTTAGCACGATTCTGCTTACTTTTAGCACGAACAATATTAAATCAAGCAAACCACTGTTTTGGATTTAGAACGGGGATTCTCAATTTGAAGGTTTTGTTCGAGATGAACGTTAGGTCCAAGGGTTCTATAATACAATTATTTAGAAGCCTTACGGGGGGGCCAGCTGGGCGGATACAATTGTACAGAATGTTGTAAATTGCTTTATGACCTTCTACAAAGGACTGATTACTGACAATAGATAAATTACTTTAGAATTTTTTACAAATTTAGTTGAAAAACGTTACACCAAACTCGGCTTGCAGTAAGAAAATACATATTACGATGTGCATTTTCTGTATTTTTATTGTTAAGTGAATCTTTAGTAACTTACATAATTAGTGAATGTTTAATTGTGAAGAAATGGGAAATATTACAAGTGGTTTAATGTGCCGAGATGAAGATGTTAATTAAATACAATATCAATAAATGTCGATCAACAAAATGATTAGCTTCAAAGACCATTTCTAAAAATGGTACTGAAATTATGGGGATTTTCTGATTCTGTGTGTGATACATTCGTATGTCAGTAAATATGTTGTAATTATAATTTTTCTCACATTTTTAGCTTACCGAATGAATTTTGTAAAAGTTCTACAAGTTTTTTCAATGTAACAGCTATTAAACAAATTGCTTTTTAGTTTATTTCCGTCGGAACGAAAAGTAAGAAGAGATAAAAAGGGACATGCAAACCAGTTGCTTCGGTAACAAAATTAATAGTAACAACGAAAGTAAAGAAATAGTTTTGATTTTACTTTACACATTTAGTGTTATTTTTCTATCTTATAACAAATTTTACCTTTTAGCGAATGTAGAGGTCTTTGTAAGAATTTCACAAAACACAAGCGTGATTGAAGTACGCGGATTTGCGGAAAGGAAATCTGCATAAAGTGGAATGGTTATTATTGAAGCATTCAAACTGGTCTATATTGGTAAAATTTTATAATAATATATCCATGGTACAATGTAAGCATTTTATTTCTATATTTTTAGATTGATGTAGATTTTGGTCAATTATTTCTTGAAAGAAAAACAATTTATTTGTGTGGCGGCCAAAATTCATTGAAAAGCCTAATGACTTCGATGAACTTCCGTTTCATATACGTACATCTGTTACCAAATGATAATGTGGTTCTTAAACTGAAAATGTATTTTTAAACAGGACGTGATGTGATGTTAAATTTTCACCTACTAATAAAAATATGTATGAAAAATAACTTTATATTCTAAAATTCCTTCAGTTCAAGCATTAGAAAAAAAAAATTGTATTTACAACTACTTATTTCATATAATAAGGCCATCTTCAGTTCTTAAATAAGAAAGCACATTAATTAAGAACATTCTTAAGTAATTAAATAAAAGTTCTTGAAATCAACATGACCTATTCTTAAATGTAAAACTTGTAAAAGTTCTTAAAATTAGAGCGACCCTTTCTTGAATTTGTCTCGAAGAATCAACGTTCTTGAAATTAAGAATGTCCCGTTCTTAAATTTGACAAATAGAATAAATATTCTTGAAACTCAAGAATTTTAGCCCGAATTTTCTTACCTATAAGAATTTTTTTTTTCTGTGGTACAATTTTGCTGTTTCATTCATAATTTTCGAAATTCAATATGTGACCGTAATGATAATGAACGGCACGTGCGACGACAAATCAAATTCAAGAGTAACCACAAGCGCAACATTACAGAACTGTTTTTTTTTTTTAAAACATCAATAAATCTATCGGTAGTGTTCAGGAAAATGTTGGAAAGTAAAGAGGCCGATTGTGGAATAAAATCATGGCCGCTAGAATTCGGCGAAATGAAGAAAATCGCCGATTGTGTCGAGAGGTACCGAGAACCCGCCACTGGATCAAGTCAAAGAACGGCAAGGTTACCTCCAACTATTTAAGTTTCACTTATACGCTTCAGTCCTGAAGTGTTACTATAACACGCTATGTTATGTTAATGACATCTTACGGCTGTCGCGTGTTTGGATACGCATTAAAGAAACACTTCTTAAGAAGTTGAGAGAGCGTTATTTGTGAAAGAAAGTGCCAGAACATTTTTTTTCTTCAGTTTATGATAAAATCGTCCGAATTTATAATTGTAACATTGAAATCATTTTTCATTGTCAGATGTAAGTGACAATTTAGATGCATCATCGATTGGTTCTTATTATTTTAAATTAAATCGTCAAAAGCGACATGATGCGCATCAATCGTGAACTTACAGTTCTACTTTGGTTGTCGATTCATCATAAAGTGAACGCCCGAAATTCCAATTTAAAACTGATACGTACCGATCTTGATTAATAAAGGTATCAGGTGACTGTCCTGCTTCTAACCTCATTCGACAGTCAAAACGATAAATACCAATTAAAAGAAATATTCAAAGATCCTCCAACGTTATAACGATATGATTAACAACCGTCTCGTTAGTTTAATTGATAACCCACCAAATTGAATTATTCCGATTATTTATTTAAATCGGAGAAAATTCACGCTTTTGTATCGAATCGATCAGCAATGGTCGACGCCCTGTCGATCACTTTCAACCATCGATCCAATTAAGAATTGAGACGCTGGACGGTGTTATCACCGGGATCGCTTTTTGTGTCCTCTGGGCGTTGTTTTTATCACCTGTTCTTGTTAAACACGGTTGGAATTAGTGAAATATTTTTCCAATTTTATTGCCACACAACGAGTGGACCACATATCGAAACGAAAACATTGTTTGCATATTGAAGTACATTCGTAAATGTAAAGAATGTCTTGTACAAACACGACAAGGCTCCTTTACATGCTATGCGGTAAGAGATGCTACCACAGGGTCCCTTTGTGTCTTGTAATACAAATATATACAATTCAGAAGTAGGAGTGCTCTCTTGCAGCATTCAGGGCAGATAGCTGCAGATATCAGATAACAATCAGCGCTTTGAATATTCCACTCTTTTCCGCTTGTTTAAATGACGGTGCTTGTGGTTTTTATATGAGTTTGTGTCACTTGGACGTTTTACTTATTATTGTTGGGTGATGTAGCACGTGCGTTGCATCTTTCCCAACTGTCGCACTTCATCATCACCTACATGCACTTCGAACTGCAGTTTCGCTTTGTGCGATTCAGCGTTCGCAACAGTATCAATCACTGTGCAGTTGCGAAGAGGCTAAATGGACAATGTGGCTTTCGGGTTGATCGCTTGCTGCATTTTAATGTCGAAATTCGTTGGGATTTTAAAATCATTAGATAATTTTTTGCTAACACTGTCAACTGAAGTTGCTTTGCCCCTTTTGTTATTTTCGATCTGTTTTGAAATAAAATCAAAAGTAAAATTGATTTGACTTAATAAAATCTTAAAATTATCAAAATTTTTATTGCTCACACTGTCAACTGAAGTTGATTTGCCCCTTTCGTTATTATCGACCTGTTGCTTCCTAATAGTTACTTTTTTTGGAAATGATGAAATCAAAAATAAAATTGATTTTAATTAATAAAATCTTAAAATTATCAACATTTTTATTGCCCACACTGTCAACTGAAGTTGATTTGCCCCTTTCGTTATTATCGACCTGTTGCTACTTAATAGTTACTTTTTTTGTAAATGATGAAATCAAAAATAAAATTGATTTTAATTAATAAAATCTTAAAATTATCAAAATTTTTATTGCCCAACTGTCAACTGAAGTTGATTTGCCCCTTTCGTTATTATGGACCTGTTGCTTCCTAATAGTTACTTTTTTTGGAAATGATGAAATTAAAAATAAAATTGATTTTAATTAATAAAATCATAAAATTATCAAAATTTTTATTGCCCAACTGTCAACTGAAGTTGATTTGCCCCTTTCGTTATTATCGACCTGTTGCTACTTAATAGTTACTTTTTTTGTAAATGATGAAATCAAAAATAAAATTGATTTTAATTAATAAAATCTTAAAATTATCAAAATTTTTATTGCCCAACTGTCAACTGAAGTTGATTTGCCCCTTTCGTTATTATCGACCTGTTGCTACTTAATAGTTACTTTCTTTGTAAATGATGAAATCAAAAACAAAATTGATTTTAATTAATAAAATCTTAAAATTATCAACATTTTTATTGCCCACACTGTCACCTGATGTTGATTTGCCCCTTTCGTTATTATCGACCTGTTGCTACTTAATAGTTACTTTTTTTGGAAATGATGAAATCAAAAATAAAATTGATTTTAATTAATAAAATCTTAAAATTATCAACATTTTTATTGCCCAACTGTCAACTGAAGTTGATTTGCCCCTTTCGTTATTATCGACCTGTTGCTACTTAATAGTTACTTTCTTTGTAAATGATGAAATCAAAAACAAAATTGATTTTAATTAATAAAATCTTAAAATTATCAACATTTTTATTGCCCACACTGTCACCTGAAGTTGATTTGCCCCTTTCGTTATTATCGACCTGTTGCTACTTAATAGTTACTTTCTTTGTAAATGATGAAATCAAAAACAAAATTGATTTTAATTAATAAAATCTTAAAATTATCAACATTTTTATTGCCCACACTGTCACCTGAAGTTGATTTGCCCCTTTCGTTATTATCGACCTGTTGCTACTTAATAGTTACTTTCTTTGTAAATGATGAAATCAAAAACAAAATTGATTTTAATTAATAAAATCTTAAAATTATCAACATTTTTATTGCCCACACTGTCACCTGAAGTTGATTTGCCCCTTTCGTTATTATCGACCTGTTGCTACTTAATAGTTACTTTTTTTGGAAATGATGAAATCAAAAATAAAATTGATTTTAATTAATAAAATCTTAAAATTATCAACATTTTTATTGCCCACACTGTCACCTGAAGTTGATTTGCCCCTTTCGTTATTATCGACCTGTTGCTACTTAATAGTTACTTTCTTTGTAAATGATGAAATCAAAAACAAAATTGATTTTAATTAATAAAATCTTAAAATTATCAACATTTTTATTGCCCACACTGTCACCTGAAGTTGATTTGCCCCTTTCGTTATTATCGACCTGTTGCTACTTAATAGTTACTTTTTTTGGAAATGATGAAATCAAAAGTAAAATTGATTTTAATTAATAAAATCTTAAAATTATCAACATTTTTATTGCCCACACTGTCACCTGAAGTTGACTTGCCCCTTTCGTTATTATCGACCTGTTGCTACTTAATAGTTACTTTTTTTGGAAATGATGAAATCAAAAGTAAAATTGATTTTAATTAATAAAATCTTAAAATTATCAAAATTTTTATTGCCCAACTGTCAACTGAAATTGATTTGCCCCTTTCGTTATTATGGACCTGTTGCTTCCTAAGAGTTACTTTTTTTGGAAATGATGAAATCAAAAATAAAATTGATTTTAATTAATAAAATCTTAAAATTATCAAAATTTTTATTGCCCAACTGTCAACTGAAGTTGATTTGCCCCTTTCGTTATTATCGACCTGTTGCTACTTAATAGTTACTTTCTTTGTAAATGATGAAATCAAAAACAAAATTGATTTTAATTAATAAAATCTTAAAATTATCAACATTTTTATTGCCCACACTGTCACCTGATGTTGATTTGCCCCTTTCGTTATTATCGACCTGTTGCTACTTAATAGTTACTTTTTTTGGAAATGATGAAATCAAAAATAAAATTGATTTTAATTAATAAAATCTTAAAATTATCAACATTTTTATTGCCCACACTGTCACCTGAAGTTGATTTGCCCCTTTCGTTATTATCGACCTGTTGCTACTTAATAGTTACTTTCTTTGTAAATGATGAAATCAAAAACAAAATTGATTTTAATTAATAAAATCTTAAAATTATCAACATTTTTATTGCCCACACTGTCACCTGAAGTTGATTTGCCCCTTTCGTTATTATCGACCTGTTGCTACTTAATAGTTACTTTCTTTGTAAATGATGAAATCAAAAACAAAATTGATTTTAATTAATAAAATCTTAAAATTATCAACATTTTTATTGCCCGCACTGTCAACTGAAGTTGATTTGCCCCTTTCGTTATTATCGACCTGTTGCTACTTAATAGTTACTTTTCTTGGAAATGATGAAATCAAAAATAAAATTGATTTTAATTAATAAAATCTTAAAATTATCAAAATTTTTATTGCCCAACTGTCAACTGAAATTGATTTGCCCCTTTCGTTATTATGGACCTGTTGCTTCCTAAGAGTTACTTTTTTTGGAAATGATGAAATCAAAAATAAAATTGATTTTAATTAATAAAATCATAAAATTATCAAATTTTTTATTGCTCACATTATAAACTGACTTTCTTAACCGATCGTTGAAATCTTACTGCAAACTGGATTAAATTGCAATTCCAACAAATTTTTCGATTAAGATTTTATAATATAGAATTGTGTAGCACTAAAGCCTTCGTTTACAAATAATTGTTAAATAAAAATATGTTGCCATTTGGATTTATTTAGATAATTATGTGGTACGTCAACAAGTTTATGTTTTTGGCGAAATTTTATTTAAATTTGTGTTATAATTTAGCGCATAGTAGTTGTGAGTCATATATTTAAACATATATTTAAGTGTCATGTTATTGAAAACGCTCGACAATAATAACTGTCAAAGTGACAATTTAAATTTACAAAATGGATTCAAACGATAAACGAGTGGATCATAATCTACGACGAGTGTCACTAAAATGCAGTTGTTGCAGCCAGATTGTACAGATATCGTTACCCTGAGCGCAGACACCCAACCGACAAAACATTTAAGCAGCTTGAAAATGAATTCAGAGAGAATTGGCCAAAACCAAAAAGGCATAGGCGTCCAACAACAACCAACATCTGTTAATATAATATAATATCATCAGAAATTGGATTATATATTTTTTTTCTTAAGAGTTTTTCTCAAGTTTGCAGCAGATCTTGCAGAAAATGAAGAATCAGTCAAATGAGAAGAGGTAAGTGTATTCGTACAAGGAAAATCCCAAACTAAAGATTTACCTACTTTCCATGGAATAACTGTAATACCATCTGGACGTTTGCCATCATCCCTCAGAATACCATTAGGTTCAAGGATACAAGGAATGTTGGCAGAAAAGAAAACACGTTTAATAATGTCATTAATACAGCTGCGACGAGAGAGTCTACCAGCACTTTTAATGCACGATAAACCATGATGATCCAACGAGGCTACAGAAGAATCCCACGAGCAGATATGAGGATGACAGAAATTGATGCCCAATCTAAGTGAAATTGAAATTTGCAAAAAGTTTTTTTCTAAAAGAGTACCTAATTTACAATATGGAAGAGCTTCAAGCCGAGCTCCAGATTCTAGTTCAGATCCAGCTAATAAGATAGTTTTTTGTGTGATATTTGAGGAAGATAATAAATTTTGAAATATTTTCTCACAGATAGGTAAGTCTCAATTTCTTTGAATAGAAAGCTCTTTTGGAAGTAAAGACGAATTAGAAATTTCCTTCCAATAATCAACAGCCTCGTTAAGGGATGTAATTTCAAAATTAGAAAAACTAGAAGGTAGAATGGATATAATAAGTTCAGAATTAGAAAATATAGAAGACAAAAAGGCAGGCGAGGAAATATCAATTATAGACCTTATACCTAATCCACCAAAACAGATTGGTAATTTGGCTTCGAGTCCAAGATCTTATTGTAAATTTAATATTAAAAATTTTTTCCAAAGAAGAAATAACAATATTATCTAATTCAAGACACTCATTTTTAAATTTCCAAAAAGGACAACATCTAAGATGATAAGTGAAATTAGGTATCCAAAAACAATGGCGGAGTAAAAATAAACTAATATATGAGGATTCATTTTACATAGATTTGAAGAAAGTAAAGAGAATGAATGATTTTTTTTTAGAAATGAATGGAGGAATTGCTGCATCGAAAATAGGACAACCAACATTACAAACGTGAATACAAGAAGCTAATAATTGGAATCTCTCCAAAATTGAAGACTTGTCTAATTCCGAAACATTATTAAGGAAGAAAAGTTCGCATTTATTGAAATTAAGAACCAAACCAATTTTCTTAAATTCGGAAATTATCGTTTCTAAGTCTTGTAAGACATCAACCACCTAAAGAACCATCATCTAAGTACCAAACATTTAATTCTGAATTACAATTCTTCATAATTTGATGAATAGATAAACTAAAATTTGCATACATTGGAAAGAACTAATCTGAAAATAGACTTAATATGGAGAAGTTCTTGCAACGGTTTCCTCGCCATTTATTTTTTCCGTAACGAATGCCACCTCTGCGGCTAACTAGCGAATAACATTGTCTCCTAGATTTCCCAACGGTGCACTAGTGGCCTTATTGGGCCGCGCGCCGCTCAAAAAATCTGGACCAGACTCATGAAATTTTAATTTTTTCAAGATTATCGAGCCACATTTTAAAATCAGTGGGCTTGGTATGCGACACACGAGCGGCGCAGCGCTTAGAAGCGGATCACACCTGTACTACCGCATATGGGGCCAGTTGTTTATATCGCTGACAAACCGTGAGACGCGTCTTTCCGACAAACTCCTGGGAGGGTTGTTCTTCCTGATTGACCATCGTCGCAGACCTGTTCCGACTGATTGGGCACCGCGCCGTTTGATCCGAAGATATCGGCAATAGACTTCATGCTTTACGCGAGATCCGCTCTTAAGACGTTTGGCTGCACTAATTCCAGTCAAATCTGATTTTTTTGTGATTCCGAAACCAATTAGTGTGCTACTCGATCGTAAACGTTTTATTACCGGGTTGATTGAAGCGCGTCCCTGTTTTAATTGTGTTGACTTAAAATTATCCGGATTTTTTCGACTGAGTTAACTGCACCGTAAAATTAATAGAACGAGAAATGTTTGTATTTTCTCACGGAATATTTGTTAAGAAAAAAGGACTCATCGGAATCGAAGTTCGATTTGATGGGGAATTTTGGAGGCTGATCACGAACACCTGGAATGCAGTCCTCTGGACATTTCTCTGTAATGCGCACACTACACTACCGAACGCAGAGCGACTGATTTATAGGATTGCATTTTTAATTTAAATCGAAATTTGCAGTGACGACCGCGTTGGCTAATGTACCGTAAAAATACTTTATATGATCTGTCTGATATAAGAAACTTTGCAGTTTAATGCTTTACTATTTTTCAAAAATGGAACGTTCTCTTACATTAATATTTAATATTATACATAATACTTTCATACATGTTCAACAAATAACATAAATAAACAATGTTTCCTGTTAAGGTTCGGGAACTGCTAAGTAATGCACAATTCTTCCGCTCAGGGGGCACCAATTTTGCCCCTTAAAATAAAAAATGTTTAATCAACCAAAGAGGTATCCTAACTAAGAAGGTTTGAAACTTAAGTATTGAACAGAGAAAGAACAAAAAAAAAGAGTTGCGCGTTTTTCATACGCTCGTAACTTGATAAATATTATTTATATTATTGTCTGCGGCGATAACGACGGTAAACTCAGTCGGAAATAAATTAGTCTATAATTTTTTGCTAATTCTTTGCCAATTTTGTGTTTTCATAGATGTACCTGCTATAATTAATCCCGTAACAGGCTGCAAACACATTTTCAATTATGCAAAGAGTAATCTTTATCCCAATTTTTATACGGTCATAATTTGATAAATATTATTTATATTATTGTCTGCGGCGATAACGGCGGTAAAATCAGTCAATGCGATGCTGCATTATTTACTGGATTTTTTTTTGTGATTTTTTGTGAATAGATGCTTCAAACAATTTTTCCTACGATGCTATTCGAAACTAATACATATTGTACAATTTAGTAGGCTCGAAAATGTTTCATATCTTTACGCGTGCGAACATGGATATTTTGCATTATCAAGTGTGTATTTTTATAAATTTTTAGAGTTTTATATCCTTACGTGTGTGAATATGGTTATATCCTAACAATTTGCACTATATCAAGTGTGCATTTTAATACAAATTATTCTATCCATGCCGTCAATCAAAAAGGTACAGATTTGACAGGACATCTGTGAGTGAAAGGACGAACTATTTGACTAAAATCTTATGGGAAAGCAACTTTTCCCCGAAAATGTAAAATTTAGACATTTATCCAATTTGGTTTACGGAAACTATTTCTTATGTGCTAAAGGAACATTTTTATGTAATTTGTTGACGATGTTGTGTTCGGAAAGCAATAAAAAACGCGATCAAATAATACTGTATTTCGTACCACAACTTTTAGATTTTTTTTCAAAGATATTTACCACGTTATCATAAAAAAAAAAACATGTCATATTATACTACTATATGTTTAGTATAAGTACCCCGAAGGAATTTCTACAATATAACTTACTTCTTGAGCTGAACTGAGTTTACTGGCACACTACATTTAAAAAAAATATAGTTGCCAATTTTTTTCTTCTTAAGTTATCAACTTTCTCGCAATAAAAAAAATATTTTCTTACAAGGCAATATATTCTCTATAAGTGCTGTAAAGTGCATTGCAAAATATTTCGTAACTCTAAAGATTTCAGTAAAAAACCCTCACTACTACATTTTTGCGAGAATTGCACTTTCGGAGGTTAATTTTTGAAAACTAAGCACTTCTTCACTAAAGCAAATATATCGTTAGATGCGGTAACATTATGTTTACAACTGTTGCTTCGCAAATTATATATTGATAAGTACTTTCTAAGCTTAACTGAGTTTCTTAAAACTCTGCATTTTTTGAGGTTGGGTTCCCCAGCCTTAAGTTTAAAAACAACATATTTTAGAGTTAGAACACAAATCTTTGAAACATCCTGTTGCAATGTTCTGAAATTTTTATAATATATAAAATAAAATAAAAAATAAAAATAAAATAAAATAAATACACGAGATATGATAAAAATAATTCTATATATCTGAAACATTATCTAACAATAAGTAAGATCACAAAATTTGTCTAAGATTTAAAATCACATTTATGTGCAATCTAATTAATTCTTAAACTGAACAGATCAGATGACAACACTATCTACAAAATTTTGAAAAAAATAAAGTAAATTTCTGAATATTTTTTATGATTGTATAAGAAGGCAATCAGTGTAGATCAGCTCTACATACAAAAAAACTGCAGAATAGCTATCACTAATCTTCATGCTCATTAGAATTAATACTTATCAGAGCTTCAGTTTGCTCAGTTTGCATTTCTGAAAATGTAATTTACTTGAAATTTAAAGTTAATTTTTCAGTATAGTGTTTTTTATCTTCGTGCGACGATTTCGTTTATCGTTCCACTCGAACACCTGATCCACTTTTACCTTATCTGCGATTTTAACTAAATTTTGGGCTAAAAGCGTCGAAAATCGCGCGATTAAGATAACAACATTCCCGGCACCACTTTACTCGAAAGAGCCAAAAAAATGGCGCGATTATTTCGTTGAAGCTTATATTGACTCGTCCGCGATTTGAAAAAATTTACGCCGACTTTTATTTCGTAAACTGGTCGTTAATACGAAAGTTTATTATCTATTTGAATGAATTGATTTCATTAAAAGCGAGCCATAAAATTTATTAAGTATTTAAATTCGAAGTAAACAGCGTCTAGCGGTAATTAACTGCCCGATGTGGTCTGCAATAAAATCTAAAAGGCGAGCGCTTAAAATTCTTTTCAAAGAAATCGCAAACCAATACTACATACTTGAAGATCTTGCTACTGGGCTTCGATAATATTAGTCTTCGACTGAAAAGAAAACAATGCGAAAGAATTGTCCGCCCGACCTTCTGGTACGTGGTCGGCGTCTTAACGACACTCGCGGTAGTTTCTGGTTTCCAGAACAGCCTTTGTGTACTCCACTTCTTGTGGACCCCAACAGTTCCTGTCACACATATATTACAATAGATTAAAGTTTTACTCGGCTGGAGATCTCCAATCACTTTTTTTATTGTTTGTTTATTTTACTTTTACATTTCCGTAATTACTATAAATGTGAAGCGTCCAAATTTCGTTGAATACATTAGTTTTTTACATAACGTCCACATTTTTATCCTCCAATTTTGTTTTTTAATTTATCCTGAATTACAATTGACACTATCCGAAATACAATTGACTCTTTATGACATACAATTTGACTCTTTATGACATACAATTTGACTATTCTAGCAAACAATTGATTTTTCTGAAATACAATTGACGTTTCTGACAAACAATTGACTATTCTGAATTAAAAGTAAGGCTTTCTGAAATAAAAATGACTAATCTTAAATACAATTGACTCTTTATGACATACAATTTGACTATTCTAACAAACAAATAATTTTTTCTGAAATACAGTTGACGTTTCTGACAAACATTGACTATTCTGAATTAAAATTAAGGCTTTCTGAAATAAAAATGACTAATCTGAAATACAATTGATTCTTTATGACATACAATTTGACTATTCTAGCAAACAATTGATTTTTTCTGAAATACAGTTGACGTTTCTTACAAACAATTGACTATTCTGAATTAAAATTGAGGCTTTCTGAAATACAAATGATTAATCTGAAATACAATTGACTCTTTATGACATACAATTTGACTATTCTAACAAACAATTGATTTTTTCTGAAATACAGTTGACGTTTCTGACAAACATTGACTATTCTGAATTAAAATTAAGGCTTTCTGAAATAAAAATGACTAATCTGAAATACAATTGACTCTTTATGACATACAATTTGACTATTTTAACAAACAAATAATTTTTTCTGAAATACAGTTGACGTTTCTGACAAACATTGACTATTCTGAATTAAAATTAAGGCTTTCTGAAATAAAAATGACTAATCTGAAATACAATTGATTCTTTATGACATACAATTTGACTATTCTAGCAAACAATTGATTTTTTCTGAAATACAGTTGACGTTTCTTACAAACAATTGACTATTCTGAATTAAAATTGAGGCTTTCTGAAATACAAATGATTAATCTGAAATACAATTGACTCTTTATGACATACAATTTGACTATTCTAACAAACAAATGATTTTTTCTGAAATACAGTTGACGTTTCTGACAAACATTGACTATTCTGAATTAAAATTGAGGTTTCCTGAAATACAAGTGACTAATCTGAAATACAATTGACTCTTTATGACATACAATTTGACTATTCTAGCAAACAATTGATTTTTTCTGAAATACAGTTGACGTTTCTTACAAACAATTGACTATTCTGAATTAAAATTGAGGCTTTCTGAAATACAAATGATTAATCTGAAATACAATTGACTCTTTATGACATACAATTTGACTATTCTAACAAACAATTGATTTTTTCTGAAATACAGTTGACGTTTCTGGCAAACAATTGACTATTCTGAATTAAAATTGAGGCTTTCTGAAATAAAAATGACTAATCTGAAATACAATTGACTCTTTATGACATACAATTTGACTATTCTAACAAACAATTGATTTTTTCTGAAATACAGTTGACGTTTCTGGCAAACATTGACTATTTTGAATTAAAATTGAGGCTTTCTGAAATACAAATGACTAATCTGAAATACAACTGACTCTTTATGACATACAATTTGACAATTCTAGCAAACAATTGATTTTTTCTGAAATACAGTTGACGTTTCTGACAAATAATTGAATATTCTGAATTAAATTGAAGCTTTCTGAAATACAAATGACTAATCTGAAATACAACTAACTCTTTATAACATACAATTTGACAATTCTAGCAAACAATTGATTTTTTCTGAAATGCAGTTGACGTTTCTGACAAATAATTGACTATTCTGAATTAAAATTGAGGCTTTCTGAAATACAAATGACTAATATGAAATACAATTGACTCTTTATAACATATAATCTGACTAATCTAACCAACAATTGATTTTTTCTGAAATACAGTCGACGTTTCTAACAAACAATTGACTATTCTGAATTACAATTGAGGTTTTCTGAAATACAAAAGACTAATCTGAAATGCAAATGACTCTTTATGACATACAATTTGACTAATCTAACAAACAATTGATTTTTTCTGAAATACAGTCGACGTTTCTAACAAACAATTGACTATTCTGAATTACAATTGAGGTTTTCTGAAATACAAAAGACTAATCTGAAATGCAAATGACTCTTTATGACATACAATTTGACTAATCTAACAAACAATTGATTTTTTCTGAAATACAGTCGACGTTTCTAACAAACAATTGACTATTCTGAATTACAATTGAGGTTTTCTGAAATACAAAAGACTAATCTGAAATGCAAATGACTCTTTATGACATACAATTTGACTAATCTAACAAACAATTGATTTTTTCTGAAATACAGTTGACGTTTCTGACAAACATTGACTATTCTGAATTAAAATTAAGGCTTTCTGAAATAAAAATGACTAATCTGAAATACAATTGATTCTTTATGACATACAATTTGACTATTCTAGCAAACAATTGATTTTTTCTGAAATACAGTTGACGTTTCTTACAAACAATTGACTATTCTGAATTAAAATTGAGGCTTTCTGAAATACAAATGATTAATCTGAAATACAATTGACTCTTTATGACATACAATTTGACTATTCTAACAAACAATTGATTTTTTCTGAAATACAGTTGACGTTTCTGACAAACATTGACTATTCTGAATTAAAATTAAGGCTTTCTGAAATAAAAATGACTAATCTGAAATACAATTGACTCTTTATGACATACAATTTGACTATTCTAGCAAACAATTGATTTTTTCTGAAATACAGTTGACGTTTCTTACAAACAATTGACTATTCTGAATTAAAATTGAGGCTTTCTGAAATACAAATGATTAATCTGAAATACAATTGACTCTTTATGACATACAATTTGACTATTCTAACAAACAAATGATTTTTTCTGAAATACAGTTGACGTTTCTGACAAACATTGACTATTCTGAATTAAAATTGAGGTTTCCTGAAATACAAGTGACTAATCTGAAATACAATTGACTCTTTATGACATACAATTTGACTATTCTAGCAAACAATTGATTTTTTCTGAAATACAGTTGACGTTTCTTACAAACAATTGACTATTCTGAATTAAAATTGAGGCTTTCTGAAATACAAATGATTAATCTGAAATACAATTGACTCTTTATGACATACAATTTGACTATTCTAACAAACAATTGATTTTTTCTGAAATACAGTTGACGTTTCTGGCAAACAATTGACTATTCTGAATTAAAATTGAGGCTTTCTGAAATAAAAATGACTAATCTGAAATACAATTGACTCTTTATGACATACAATTTGACTATTCTAACAAACAATTGATTTTTTCTGAAATACAGTTGACGTTTCTGGCAAACATTGACTATTTTGAATTAAAATTGAGGCTTTCTGAAATACAAATGACTAATCTGAAATACAACTGACTCTTTATGACATACAATTTGACAATTCTAGCAAACAATTGATTTTTTCTGAAATACAGTTGACGTTTCTGACAAATAATTGAATATTCTGAATTAAATTGAAGCTTTCTGAAATACAAATGACTAATCTGAAATACAACTGACTCTTTATAACATACAATTTGACAATTCTAGCAAACAATTGATTTTTTCTGAAATGCAGTTGACGTTTCTGACAAATAATTGACTATTCTGAATTAAAATTGAGGCTTTCTGAAATACAAATGACTAATATGAAATACAATTGACTCTTTATAACATATAATCTGACTAATCTAACCAACAATTGATTTTTTCTGAAATACAGTCGACGTTTCTAACAAACAATTGACTATTCTGAATTACAATTGAGGTTTTCTGAAATACAAAAGACTAATCTGAAATGCAAATGACTCTTTATGACATACAATTTGACTAATCTAACAAACAATTGATTTTTTCTGAAATACAGTCGACGTTTCTAACAAACAATTGACTATTCTGAATTACAATTGAGGTTTTCTGAAATACAAAAGACTAATCTGAAATGCAAATGACTCTTTATGACATACAATTTGACTAATCTAACAAACAATTGATTTTTTCTGAAATACAGTCGACGTTTCTAACAAACAATTGACTATTCTGAATTACAATTGAGGTTTTCTGAAATACAAAAGACTAATCTGAAATGCAAATGACTCTTTATGACATACAATTTGACTAATCTAACAAACAATTGATTTTTTCTGAAATACAGTCGACGTTTCTGACAAACAATTGACTATTCTGAATTACAATTGAGGTTTTCTGAAATACAAAAGACTAATCTGAAATGCAAATGACTCTTTATGACATACAATTTGACTAATCTAACAAACAATTGATTTTTTCTGAAATACAGTCGACGTTTCTAACAAACAATTGACTATTCGGAATTGCAATTGAGAATTTCTGAAATACAAATGACTAATATGAAATACAATTGACTCTTTATAACATATAATCTGACTAATCTAACAAACAATTGATTTTTTCTGAAATACAGTCGACGTTTCTAACAAACAATTGACTATTCTGAATTACAGTTGAGGTTTTCTGAAATACAAAAGACTAATCTGAAATGCAAATGACTCTTTATGACATACAATTTGACTAATTTAACAAACAATTGATTTTTTCTGAAATACAGTCGACGTTTCTAACAAACAATTGACTATTCGGAATTGCAATTGAGAATTTCTGAAATACAAATGACTAATCTGAAATACAATTGACTTTTTATGACATACAATTTGACTATTCTAGCAAACAATTGATTTTTTCTGAAATACAGTCGACGTTTCTGACAAACAATTGACTATTCTGAATAAAATTGAGGCTTTCTGAAATACAAATGACTAATTTGAAATATAAGCAATACTTTCTTAAATAAACCTAATCGTTTGTAGCAATTATTTGAGATTAATGTTAAAATTAGTTATTTTGAATTGATTTGATTGTAATAACGATTTAGACGTTTTGAAAAAAAAATTGATGATTCAATATAAGCTTGGAGTCGTAGCAAACTTTTTGACCGTGATTTTATTAATTCGGACAGATAAATTTCGCGGTGAAATTGATCGCCCGAATACAGTTAAGTAACCCATATAAAGGCGCAACTTTATTATGGTTTCCCACAGTTTTCTGCCATATACAGCGAACTTACTAAACGATAAATCAGTATCGATTTCTAACAGATTGATAGCGAGGATCAAAGACAAGCCGTTCTTGTAATCTCCAGATTTAAGCATGTCAGGCTAATCGCGTTAAGCATTTCACTAACCGGCGTCAGTTTGATTTATTTCAAGGACTCAAATTGCAAATTATTAATGTTAATGTACATTTTCGACCTAATATCTTCGATTAAACGTGACAAAATGAAGTTATGACATGAGAGACTGATTAATAAGTCGATGGTCTCGTAATTGACATGCCAGGACGAGATCATTTTATTTCATATCGTCACTAATTGGCTGTAGAACTTATGGAATGGCGTTCTATAAAAATAGACGGCGCGGAAAATATTTAAAATTCCGACACTTCTAAACAAATTTGTACAAATCTGTTCTCATTAAATATTTGATGTGATCTCATAGCTACGTTGAATGCTTGCATAACCTTTCACATTATTATCGCCTCAACATTTTTAATTGCCTTTTACCTCTTCAATAAAAACGTCGCTTATCCGACTGTGTATTTCTATTGAATAATGGCCGATGTGACCCCATAAAGCATAAACTCATGTAGGTGCACGTACTCAGGGCAGTCTTACATATATCAACGGGAAATTCCTGCCTCATAAATTCTGCTTAAATCAAACCAAGCGAATGTGCCAGCAGGATGCAAAGGACATGTTAATGCAGCGGCGGCTCGTACATAAGTGCTGCAAACGCCAAAAAAATTAACTTCGTTTGTATTTAATTTATAAAACGTAATATTGAAAAAATTGAATTTCGTCACTGAATTTTATTTTCTTAATCGCAACAACTCGCACCGAGTAACTCCATGTCTTCATGCGATCGAGGATCCAACATTCCAACAAACCAGTTAAGTTTTGTCGTGGTTTCAGCGGAGCGGACCATTGTTTTTATACTGGGCCATTCGAGGCAGTGCACAGAACTGCTTGAGACACTCCCACTATCCCCCTCGCGTCCTACACATACCCAAACTCTTTCGCTAGTTTAATGCTCTTTATGTGCTTAAGTGCGTGGGTTTTAATTTTCGTCAGTTATTATTTTATGTTTTATTATCTGTGCAGTTCTGTTCCAGATTTCGGATGTTATGTTACGTGCGGTTTTTCGCTTTGTGGCTTTATTTTGTTTTTTAGTTTATTTCCGTCGAAACGAAAAGTCAGAAGAGATAAAACGAAAGGGACACACAAACGAGTTGCTTCTATAACAGAATTAATAGTAACGAAGAAGGTAAAGAAATAATTTTGATTTTCTTTTATACATTTAGTGTTATTTATCTATCTCATAACAAATTTTACTTTTTAGCAGATGTAGAGCTCTTTGTAAGAATTTAACAAAATACAAGCGTGACTGAAGTACGCGGATTTGCGGAAAGAAAATCAGCATAAAGTGGAATGGTCATTATTGAAGCATTCAAACTAGTCTATATTGGCATATTTTTATAATAATATATCCATGGTACAATGTAAGAATTTTGTTTCTTTGTTTTTAGATTGATGTAGATTTTGGCCAATTATTTCTTGAGAGAAAAACAATTTATTTGTGTGGCGGCCAAAATTCATTGAGAAGCCTAATGACTTTGACGAACTTCCATTTCATATACGTACATCTGTTACCAAATGATAATGTGGTTCTTAAACTGAAAATGTATTTTTAAACAGGATGTGATGTGATGTTAAATTTTCACCTACTAATAAAAATATGTATGAGAAATAACTTTATATTATAAAATTCCTTCAATTCAAGCATTCCACTATACAATTCATCAAAATTAGAAAAAATTATTGTATTTACAAATGCTTATTTAATATAATACGAAGGCCGTCTTCATTTTCTAAATAAGAAAACACGTTAATTAAGAATATTCTTAAGTAATTAAAAAAAGTTCTTGAAATCAACATGGCCTATTCTTAAATGTAAAACTTATACAAATTCTTAAAATTAGAACGATCCTTTCTTGAATTTGTCACGAGGAATCAACATTCTTGAAATCAAGCATGATCCACTCTTAAATTTGACAACAAGAATGAACATTCTTAAAACTCAAGAATTGGTTAAAAACGCGCAATTTTAAATTTAAGCCCGAATTTTCTTACATATAAGAATTTTTTTTCTGAGTGTAATTTCTGGCGTTGGACCCTTCAATTCGAATCGTAAAATCGCAGCGTTAACCGTGAAAAATGCTTGAATCATGAAGAAGTTTAACCTTAACGCCTTCTCGAAACACGACGGTGGCAGAGTTTACTTATGTGATTGGTAATAATATGCCGATAATTCCCGTTCGCGTTTTTTTAATGCGAGGCTTAATAAGATCGGCTGAAAAAGTCACCGGGACTGGTTCGCCTTTTTTCTGGATCGTAAACTGCGAACTAATGTACAGTGGAACCCCGCACAAGTCGTGCCAGGAGACTGAATAACGAATCAGTTTTTCGTATGAGAAACAATTTATTCCAACCTACTAGAAAAAAAGAAAGAAAGAATTCCTAAAATAAAAATAGGAAGAATGAAAGATAGTGGCTGTGTGACCTTTGCAGGCCATCTGGTAAAACTAGCGGAAAACATGAAAGACGCAAAATGGAAACTGAGAAGCAACAAGGAAATCTACACAAGAAAAGAAAAAAGAACAGATACAATGACGAGAAGAACACACATTAAAAGAATGAATGATGACATGGATCAAGGAGATCAGAAAAGACATGGAAGAAATGAAAATAGGTGAAGAAGGTAAGAATTCAAAAAGGAAATCAGAAGATTCAAGGATTCTCAAATGGACGGAAGGAAGAAGGAAACAACATGGACCAAGACCATTAATTGACCTCCATTACCAATTTCCATTTGATTGAAGAGCATCACAACCACAATGAGCTTTTAAAACGAAATTCTCTTGCTTTTGGCAGAATTTTTGTTCTAATAATTTCCACATGAAAAATGTAAATTTATACATCAATTTATTCGTTGTTTGATGTTTTGCCATGCAGTTTATTTTAGACGATAGATGGAATAATCAAAGGTCCAAATTCAAAAAAGTTGGACGCAAAGTTGACGAAAAGCGGGGCTCCACTGTATTAAAAACGTCGATTCGATTTTCGCACTTTTAATTTACATTAGGTCAAAAATGTGAAGGTGAAGTTGTAATTTTTTGTTAATTTTTTCTGTTTGCATATTTTAAAACTGGTGAACTCGTTACAACTTATAAAGTTAAATTTTATAACGAAAAATTGCGTTAGTTACGACCGTTTTTCGCGATAAAAGTGCAGTTCCTTGGAGAATACAATTAGTGTAAGTGCCTGGTAACGTTAGGCGAAGGATAATCGTGTTATCTGCTGTACTGGTAGTTCTTCGACTTTTATTGCCGACGAATGATGGATTAAATGGTTTTGCAGAGAAAACCTTTAACAAGAAATGAACTTATAAATCGAAAATGCATGCAACTTGTTACATAAAACAACATCCTGATATTATTTAATTTTAAAAGGTAATGCCTTCAATTATTCAACAAACAAAGCTCGAATGTGTTAACATAATGAATACTTTGAAAGGCTTAGAAAATTTATATTATGTAATGAGGTTTTTTATTTGTCTGCGTTTAAATGGGTTTAAAGATTTCAGGTCGTTATTGATGCATTCATAGTTTAAATGAAAAATTGCGGTCAGGATTATTAGCCGATTCTGATCCATTAACAAAAAACAAAATTCATTCGGTAAGCTAAAAGTGTGGGAAAAATTATAATTACAACAAATTTACTTACATGCGAATTTATCACACACAGAATCAGAAAATCTCCGTAATTTCAGTACCATTTTTAGAAATGGTCTTTGAAGCTGATCATTTTGTTGATCGACATTTATTAATATTGCATTGAATTAACATCTTCATCTCGGTACATTAAACCACTTGTAATATTTCCCATTTCTTCACAATTAAACATTCACTAATTATGTAAGTTACTAAAAATTCACTTTACAATAAAAATACAGAAAATGCACACCGTAATATGTATTTTTTTACTGCAAGCCGAGTTTGGTGTAACGTTTTTCAACTAAATTTGTAAGAAATTCTAAAGTAATTTATCTATTGTCAGTAAACAGTCCTTTGCAGAAGGTCATAAAGCAATTTACAACATTCAATTCAATTGACTTTTCATTAAAATCAGGTTTGGTACTTATCGCGTTGACCTCTTCAATCCTCGCGACGCTATCAGATCGTAACTGTAATAGTAATTTTCAAAGAGTGTATTGCGTAGTGAGAACTGTCGCCAACAGGTTGTATATTGCCGAATCGCAACTTCCATATAGGGAAAAACATTTCGAACCTGTGAGGCCGCGTATTATCATATTACAACAAAAAAAAATGGGGCACACTTTCACGATAAATTCTAGTCGACCAGCGATTTCGCCTGGCAATCTAAGAACCGCTCGAAGGAGCTATCCAACTGGATCGGCACGATGCAACCCCACTTTTCAATTAAAACTGATTAACGCTATGGGCGTCACGAACAAGCCGATTTTCCTGTATTTTAATCGATTACGGCTTGCGAAATGTCGAGAAAATTTCGATTGTACCAAAACTTTAATTGATCCGATATTAACTAATTAACGTTAAATGCGGCGATTTAAAATCGATTTTAATGACGAAAATTCCGGGCGAGGAATTTCGTGCGCATGTCGTTAACGAATCTGGAAAAGCATTCTTATCTCGGAGCAATTAAGAACTCGGTTTAATATTCATTACTCACTAATTCCTCCTAATTGTGATTTCAGCCTAAAAGAATCGGGCAAAAAATTCTTATTTACATTGCGCAACGAGAAGCAATTAATTCCAAAAAAATTCCCGGGCTGACTACTCATTTGTCACAACGGTCAAAATCTTATCGGGAATCGTATCTAAAATAAATCCAGATTCGATTTAAATATTAGATCGATTTACATTATTATCGGACGCTCTTATCTAGGATCGACGTCAATCATATTATTTCAATTAAGATATAAAAACGATTTATAAAAAATAATTACAACATTTTGAATTAATAAGTTCATTAAGTCTTACCCCATGGCTGTGTAATTTGTAAATTTAAAATCACACAACAATCTCCGTCTCGCTAGCAGTGGCGGCTCGTGCATAAGTGCTGCAGAGCTGCAGAATTGCCAAAAAATTAACGTCAAAAAAATTAACTTCGTTTGTATTTAATTTATAAAACGTAATATTGAAAAAATTGAATTTCGTCACAGAATTTTATTTTATTAATCGCAACAACTCGCACCGAGCAATTCCATGTCTTCATACAATCGAAAATCCAACAACCCAGTTAAGTTTTGTCGCGGTTTCAGCGGAGCGGACCATTGTTTTCATACTGGTCCATTCGAGGCAGTGCACAGAACTGCTTGAGACACCCCCACTATCCCCCTCGCATCCTGCACATACCCAAACTCTTTCGCTACTTTAATGCTCTTTATGTGCTGCATTTCACTCAGTTCTGTCATACCATAGTCACTCAAATATAATGTCCTTGGTTAAATGTATTGTAAGCAACAATTGTATGATGGCGCTTTCAACGGTCCCGGAAACAACCGAGAATTCCCGTATTTCGAACTTCGGCAGAAAATTTGCAAGGTTCGCAAAAACTTATCTTCAAGTGCGAGGGTTTTAATTTTCGTCAGTTATTATTTTATGTTTTATTATCCGTGCAGTTCTGTTCCAGATTTCGGATGTTATGTTACGTGCGGTTTCTCGCTTTGTGGCTTTGTCGTTGTAAACTTTGATTTTATACTTTCGTGTTCGTGTATTGTATTAGTGTTTTTTTGACAATGGATGTTGTGGCCAATTTGATTAACTTTAAGCGATTTGTGAAGTATCGTTACGAAGAAAAAATAGATTTGAAAAATAAAGGTCGACCGCTACCGGACATTATTATTGAAACAAGCGGTATTAGTCGTGGAAAACCATATAAACGTCAGTTCAACAAAGAAATTTATACAAGGAATAACTGGATTTGTGGCTGCAACAAGAAAAATGTTCTTTTTTGCTTTCCATGTTTGCTTTTTGGTGGAGATAAATCATGGACACAGGTAGGAGTGACTGATTTAGTACACTTGAGTGAAGAAATAAAAAAGCATGAAAACTCCAAAAGTCATCTTCACAATTCAATGGAGTTAGCAATATTAGGAACAATTAACATCCAATCTCAGTTAAATTCGGCATATTGGAAACACATACAGCTGCATAATGATAATGTGACAAAAAATAGATACGTTCTATCAAAAATTATAAACTGTATAAAATTTTGTGGAGCCTTCTCAAAATCCGGGTATATTTCGTGGGTTGATAAATGATAAATAAATGAAAACACAATTATTGCACCACGAGCCGCCACTGCTCGCTTGTACGCGGTCATTAATTTTAAATTTATTAATAATTCCGCAGCGCCTGCGAATTTAAGAAATTACCGATACTCTTATAATCCACTTCATCAGGCCTTCTGCAGTCTCGCAAATGTAAAATCTTCCTAGGTGGCCTGCTATTATGCTTCAGCAAAAAAGCTTCATGAGTACTTCAAGTCAAAAGTCAAGTAGCGCAGCCATGACCTAAACAGTACCTACCTCGTACGAACCATTGAATACCGGTAATCAATCAATAATCCATTATCTAACTTCGCGGTAATGAAGTTACATCCATGTACCCGCATCGCATAAGCTACAAATTACAAGCCGAACGAAAAAATTCCTAATTGTCCGTCTGATTTGGTCTTGTTTCGAATTGCGCGGTGAGGTCAAGTTTTCTTCTTCTCCCTGCTGATATTTCGTTCCAAAACGGTCGTATTTTAAATATTATGACAGTCGATAAAACTTAGATTAAATGCTGCTCAATAAATATTCCCGTGACAATTAGTGACTGAAAATTATAACGAGGAATAGATTATTCTGTAAGAGGATTTCAAGAGATTTCAATAAATAACATTGCGTTGTGGCTTTAAAATGCTAATGCAAGCAGGCTTTTTATAATATAAAAAGCAACGCCGAGTTTTATTGATTTTTTGTGTCGTTAATTTTTCATTAAACGATGCATTTTATAATTGGCGTTCAGAATTATTGACTTTATCAAATGTAATGAAAAATGTCTGACTTGAGTGAATCTTCTGAGATGGTAAATGAAAATTGGTATTTAGAAAAGTGGGTGAAGAAATTTTAACAACTTCGAACAAAAATCCAAGTCTACATTGTGGAGCAATGATTCAATTCTGAGAACAACAGTATCAAAGAAGACAAATATCGACATAAAGAAGTCAGTTAGGGAGTACTTTAAAAAATCCAATGTTTTAACAAAATCAGAAATAATAAACTACATTCACAAATGAAGAAATGAAAAATGAAGTTTTAAATGCCAAAGAAAATATGAAGGGCTTGGGGCAACAAGGCTACATGCCACATGAAGTTAGTTTTGTGATCAAATCTCAAAATCAAACCTGAAGATATTTATAACATTTAATTTCATAAGAAATTTGTAATGAGGATGTATTGAACTATGCTGAGTTGATTTTTAGTATAAATGAAATAAAAAACTGTAATTTTAATTATTTATTACAAAAATTGTGGCTTGTGCTCTTTTTCATAAAAAAATAACATTTTTTTTTACAAATTTGCTTTCATCTTCACTATTATCTGAACAATTGTTGTCCAAATTTTCGGGTTCATTATCTGTTACCTCCTCAATGGTATTTCCTGGTACAGCTATAGCAGCCCCTATTTCTTGATAATAAATGTGATACACTGAAGGAATGTAGGAAGATTCTGGATACACCGCGATGATAAACGAAAATCAAAATTAAAAATATGAATAAACAAGAATTTCTGGATATTATAAATCAGGCAAAAACTGAAAAGAAAGTGCCATTAGACCGGCAGACAGACAAAAAAAATAGAGGAATAGAAAAAGATCCAATTCAAAACATACAAAGTCTTTAGAAATAAAAATTACCTAAGATTGTGAGCCCACTGCTCTTGAACTTAATGGCAGATGAAGTAATGAAACAAAGTAAAGATAAAATTAAAAAAAAGATCAACTAAGACGGTTAGAACAGATTAAACAAGTATTTTATGCAGAAGAAATGGAAAAACCTGTTTTTTCGCACTTGTTAGGAAAAGTAGAAGTTTACTAACTCAAATTAGTATAGAAAAGTGGCACTTTACCAAACGCTAGTAGAAAAATAAGATTGACAGTTTCAAAACTGTGAATGAGATCTTTTCGTATAACGTTATATAATAATTTATTAAAAAAATACAGTTGAAAGTGATTAAGTAGCTATCGAAAAATTATTGAAGCAACAATTTATATTAATTCAGACATGTGAAATGAGCGGGCAAAGAGAAATTGACTCAAATATGTGTAACGATGAATTAAAAGATTCGATTTAAAGAATTATGTGTTAATGACACCAAAACCACAAGCTCAATTAATTAACAAAATAAAATGCTGTTTTTTATTAAAAATAATTAATACAAACCAATCAGAAATGATGTACGATAATTGGTGACTTTAATTATTAATTTCGGTAGTTTGTTCATATTCCCAAAATTTATAAAAAATTAATTAAATATGTTATGACAAGCGTAGGAATAAATTATAATCTCTTCCATTGAAAACAAATAAATTTAATTATTTTCAGATGTAATGATCTCTCATTATGTCCCAGATTGAAAATGTATCTTTGCAGAGAGTGAACGTAAAAGAAAACGGTCTGGGCTAAGTGAATATTTATGGAGATATTTGTGATTAACGAGCTGATAGTTTTTTATGGTGTGCAAATCAAGTACAATCGATTATAATCAATTCTAATGTGTAGATTCATGACAAGTCACTCACTCAATTGAATTCGCTCATGCAGTTGTGCTTTAATAAATTGACCTCAAACTATCCTAATGAATCATCTGAAAAAACAAACATTCGTACCAACAACTTTATAATTAAAGTTCAATCAATATTAGTGTCAGTTATTTGTAATGTTAAACTCTTGTCATCATTCAAAATCGGATGTTTTGCAAGCATAAAATCGTCCGAATTAACATAATAAATATAATTAACATATCAAAATGAATCGCCGTTAATAGCTAATATAATAATACGGTCAGGCCTAACAGACATGTTTAATGTCATGATTACAATTGGATGTGTCATCAAAGGCGGCATCGTTACATAAACTAAATTATTAAATTATAATCCGCGCAAAAAAATTAATTAATTTTTTTCCTCTTAATTTTAACCCCGAGCGCGAAATTATTCCACTTGACACACTTAAAACAACGAAAAAATCAATTATGCAATTTTTCACCATTTCGCAATTTAATTAACAAAACGACACATCAAAGTTCTCACCTTGACTCGGCGCGATTAAAAAAAATTAGGAAATAATTACTGCAGCAAACGCAGAAACGAACTATAAGTACAGTTTTCGCCGATTATTGATTGCGCGACTAATAAAAAGGTTAATTGAATATTTGTCAGCAGATTAGATTTTTCCATCACAACTTAATTAATTTTTTATGTAGGGCGCTTAAAAAAAATAAACGTAACAAATTCGATTACGAAAATTTTTTCAGGCGACTCGATGTTGTGCAAGTAAAACGTGCGCAAACAGTAGGGCCTTGTTTTTAAGCGGCTTGTTTAAATTCACTCAAAATGTGTAAATATGAGCGCACAAAGACGCGGCTCTTTCCAGGTAAACGAGACGAAAGTGAACAACAAAAATGATAATTTTTAAAATAAATCTTATTGAAATGACACAATGAAACTTGTGTTTTGCTGTTGTTGCTAATTAATGCAATTATGCAAGCAATAACACAGAGTGCTTTTAATTTCTCGGTTATTATCGACGACGTGCGAATGATTGCCATTAGTGTCTTCATTCAGTTAAACAATACGATTAGAACGTTACATTATGAGTTTTTATGTAATTTATCTAATTAACTAACTGATAAGTTGAAGGCACAATCTTGTCGTTTTAAACTTTCTTACAAAATAGGCCGAACGTGAGACTACTTTGCGTATAATTGTAGGACCAACACAGTGCCAAAATACCCCAACCATTAAAGCTGCTGAAAAATTAATTCAAAATTAGGGCGAGAAATTTCGGCCTAGTACAAAAATTGGAAAACATACTGGCAACTTTATAACTAAAAAATAACTGGGTTGTTATGTTGCCACTAATTAAATTTATTGCAACCGTGCAAAGTGAATGCGAAAGCCCATACTTACCAATCGTAAAATCAGGCAGTTAAATATTATTTAGAGTTGTAATTACCATAATCAATCAATGTTGCAGAATGGGCTCAGGAATGCGACAAGACGTGTCCACCTAATAGAATTTAGTAGATGCCTGCGAATAATCGCTAATAACCTGAACATAAAAATCGTGAGCTTATCAACACAAAGCCCAATCTACTCAAGATTTTTTCCTGTGATCCTATTGAGCGGACATTACCTTTGTTTATATAATTTGCGCGAAGATTGGCCTCGTGTAATGAGGTACCGCCGTGCACTTCAAATAGGAAACTCGTCAACTTCTTAAACGCACCATAAACACACCAAGGTCAAGGGGTAGGAGGTCAGCTCGTCATACATAATACAATAACCTGCTCGCGTGCAGTGCGCGGTCAATGGCTTAATGCGAATTTTTCTACGGGAATTTTCAGCCTTTATCCAGTAATTAATGGAAGAAAACCAATAAACGCCATTACGATACAGATTTTCATTATAACATCACTAAATTCGCCAATGGCAGGACAGCATTTTATTTGGTAACCATGTCAACGTGAGCAGTTGATTGTTGACAGCTGAGATCACAACCGATGTCATCTAATGTCGACTATTAATTAATGTTTTGATTTTATTGTAATTACTGGCTGAAGTACCCGGCTTCGCTCGGTGCACAAAATTTGGTGGCTGTAGGACACTTCTTTCCATGCGAAAATCTGTTTGGACAATACCCTCCCCCCACCATTCTAAACTGAAATTTTCAGTGAAATTGGTCGAGTAGTTTTTGAGTCTATAGCGAACAAACAAACAAACAGACAGACATTCATTTTTATATCATATAAATAATAGCGAAACCACCCGCTGACACCAAAAATATAACGCTGACTTTGATGATATCTTTTAATTTATATGAATGTTTTAGGAATCATATGGGACAAAAGATATTCATTACTTTAAGCCGCAAATAAGTAAATGTTCAGTCAATCAGACGATAATCTTTTATTTTGTGTGAAAGGAATTAAAAACAACACTTCATATGCATATTTAATAATTACATAAAACATTAACATATAAATATGTACACAATTTTCTTATTCTTTATAGTATCGATCAGATGGTAAGAATACAGCGAAAACTCCAAATAACGCCATGTAATGATTCGATTACCAAATACACATTACACAATTTGATTTCTTGACTATACATTTAATTAATTATTTGGACCTTTGAAGATTCAGCTTTGTGAAACTGTTGAAAATTATTTGGTTTTTTTAATATTCCCCAAACTTTCTACCAAATCTAACAGGCTAACACTAAATTTTAATTAATGAATAGTACAACTAGCGCCATACAGAGTTTCTCCTGTATATAATCAAATATGTACACATTAATTCCGTATTCTCAAACTCCCTAAAACCAATGTCGATAAAAAAATATAACAGCGGCTACTTTCGGGGGGAAACAAGCGGTGCGCGCGGAGATTAAGAACACGGGTCTGAGAAATATAAAAATAAAGTTTGCAATTTTACAGACTAGCTCGCCCCTAAAATGAAAACTTTGGTCAAAATACTCTATTATGTACACGACAATCCATTCAACGGAATCAAACGAAATTCTCTTTTGGAAGCTCAATTTTTTTATAAAATATTACACTTTGGACCACTAATTCGATGGACAAATTTACGAACTACAAGATCATTTCGTTAGAAGAGCTCCAAGCTGCGACAGGAAGCCGCAAAATTAATCGAAAAAAAAAAATACAAAAAAAAACCTGCGAAAAAAGGAACACTTTCTTTTTTAATTTCGACAATACCGCCGGGGTAATCCAATTTCGTAATTAAATTATCACACAAAATGCACAGTCATCAATACACTAATAATACTTAACAGTAAAGAAATATCTTCACGTTACGGTTCTGCAATGAGATGTTCGGATTGTGATATTAGTGCTCAAACACATTGGTTGGTTGGTTTTCTGATAAACACACAAGAATTCGATGCGCCTCTCGGTGTAGCGTCCCGAGAAGACAAACATTTATCTTAAACGGATTTCCTAATTCGTACGACTATAAATAATTAAATACAACTTCAAAAAGCCAATTTAACTTAATCAGCATAAATATGAATTTGTTCCACTTAGGGGTTGTTGTTCAGTACAATCTAGGGGAGAAAATAATTACTTCATAACCTCACTTGTTAATGTGTCAATTTAAGAAGTGATGAATTTTCGGCATTGCCAACTCAATTTTATAGTTTATTTTCTCCCCCAGATATTTATGTTTAAACTGTGACTGAACAAACAGGCCCTTAATGAAAACCTATCTATCACAACATAAGCTGTTTGACTAGGCTAATTCGGGCGACGTTCTAGGCAATTTCAAAGAACTACTGTCCGTAATTGAATGATTCTCGACGGCTAACGAAACGGCGTCGCTGCCTTGAATCTCCTCCAGTTCGCTCTCCTCGAGCAGGGGGACGCCTGAAGAATGTCTCAATGATTTGCGAAAATCTCGCCGAAAGAACATTGCACGGTTTCCCTCTTGATAAGTGGCTCCAGATATTTCTTTAAAAAATTTTAAACAAAGCGCCTGTCGGTCCACCGAACAGGTAGTGTCAGATTTGCTGACTAAAAAATCGTTGTTGTTTGGACAAAAAATCCCCCAGAAATTTTATTCGAGAGTGGCCGGTTACAGTGACGTAACACGCTAAAAGAGGACCATTCAGTTGCTCTTTACAGCTAAACTAAATGAGATATTTCAATTTTTGTTACGGGGTTAAGAAGACTGCATCATTGCCTGTAACCTGTGGTAAAATGAAGTTAATACCTTTAATATTTAATCTGGGAAGCCACGAAGAAGAGACATGAAAAAGGAAAGCAATTTATTTCAATCACTTCCGGGTCTTGAGCGAGGATACTCTTTACATCGAAGTATGCACCGAGTACGGCACTAGTTACCCACAAGATTTCAAAAAGATCAGTATGGCGGAAATAACTTTTTTCTAAAAAATACTAAAATCGAGTAAACAACTCATGGATAAAATAATTTCGCTTCACCATCATTAAATATCACCTAGTTGGGTAAATGTATAAGGAATTTTGTTATTTTGAGCCCATCTAATCGAGTTTATATCATTTTACCATAACGAGTATAGATACTAAGATAAACCATCCTCTCAACTATGAGTACATAGTTTCTAACCATGTTTATTAAGTATTATTATGATAATTTTCAATTAAGAATGGATTCTTTATAAACTGGTAGATAATTAATACGACAATATTTACTGCCTGTGAATATAGAAAGTTACAAATAACTTAACTAATATAATAATATCAATAAAAACTTGTAACAAAATGTTTGCTTCGTAACAGCAAAACCATTTCAGTATAGTTGAATAAGACAACGATTAATTTTAGGCAAAAAAAACAAAGCTTTGCAAAACATTTAACAAAATACATCTACCTGAGCACACTTTATGAATATGTGCACTGCAATTTGCATGGTTTTACCTAGGAAAACCGACTCTTAAGATTCAACCCTTGTAATCATTTGAAAACAAAAAATGTTACCTGAGCATACTTTATAAAAATGTCGATTCTAACATAAGTCAAAAAAAAAAAATTGACCTGAGCACACTTTATGAAAATGTGCACTGGAATTTGCATGGTTTTACCTAGGAAAACCGACTCTTAAGATTCAACCCTTGTAATCATTTGAAAACAAAAAATGTTACCTGAGCACACTTTATAAAAATGTCGATTCTAACATAAGTCAAAAAAAAAATTGACCTGAGCACACTTTATGAAAATGTCGATTCTAACATAAGTCAAAAAAAAATTGACCTGAGCACACTTTATGAAAATGTACACTGCAATTTGCATGGTTTTACCTAGGAAAACCGACTCTTAAGATTCAACGCTTGTTGTAATCATTTGCAAACAAGAAAATGGAAAATTTTGTTACCTTCATGAAAATGTGGATCCTAATACAAGTCAAAAAAAATAAAACAAAATTGACCTGAATATGTGCACTGCAATTTGCATGGTTTTACCTAGGAAAACTGATCTCAAAATAACAACATTTCTGATGCATTTTCCCAACTAGACGATATGTAATGCTGTTAAGGGCGTATAGTACCCTCAGAACGTTGATATGTTTAAATCTAAAATTTGGCTTTTTAGCAATAAATGAAAGAAAGAGTTGCATGGAATATGTTATAAAAATCTATTTCGCTTAATTGTAGATTAAAAAAAATTATTACTAATAGTTTAGAAGTTAGATTTATTTATTTTCTCGCATAATTTACCCTTTAATTCTTAAAAAAAAAAAAATAGTTTTCACCATTCTATTAGGAAACATGTTCTCTAGGAATTGGCCCAATATTAATGCGTATTTTTTTTATCAATTAAGAGATATGAATTATTTTGTAATCCCGTTCGTAACTGACCACGTTTTTCATGTTTCTTCTTCGTGGCTTCCTTGATGAACTATTAAAGGTATTAACTTAATTTTACCATAAATTATAGTCTACGATAAGGCCTTCTTAACCCCGTCACGAAAATTGAAACATCTCATTTAGTATAGTTGTAAAGAGTAACTGAATGGTTCTCCTTTAGCGTGTTTCGCCACTGTAACCGGCAACCCTAGAATTACATTTTTGGGGCATTTTTGGGGTATCTGCTAGAGCTATTAAATATTCTTTCAGTCAAAAGTAAAGGGTAAATACTACTCAATACTTTCTGTTCCAGTCCAAACAACACCTGGGCTAGAGACGATTTTTTAGTCAGCAAATCTGACACTACCTGTTCGGTGGACCGACAAGCGCTTTGTTTAAAAATTTTAAAAAAAGGTATCTGCTAGAAGATCTGCACAATTTTCAAAAAACTGGAGCCACTGATCAAGATGGAAACCGTGCAAGGTTCTTTGTCAACTTACCTTCTGTGTTCAGCACGGAACTGGTATCGAAAGAAGCCAAACTGCCGCAGTGCGCCCTGCAAGACGCCGGCTGGGAACCGCTGTAAGAAGAAGCTGTATCCAAAGTGATCGTTGTGGATACATCAGACACGACCATCGTATCGGTCGAACCCATCGGATCACTTCCGGATCTTATGCTCGCGGTGTGAGACACGCTGAAAATTCAAAATTAATGCAACGTGCGTGTCTGGCAATGTGAGAGACATAAAGTACGTCGGATACAGTTATAAACTGGGCGCTGCGCGCTTATGCAGCGAACTTGAGGTTAGAACCCCTAAGCGCAGCAAGTAATAACAATAATTTGCGAACATTTTTCATGTCTCCAAGTGTGAAACTGTCGAGGCGTTTAGCGCACGCTAGGATACGTTTCGCATGAAATTTCATCCGTTCTCGTCCCTTCTCGCTCGGCCGCTTTTGCAAAAAACGAGACGAGATAAAATCGCCGGAGATCCCATTAAAGATAGCGTATAAGTTAGTTTCTCATACTTACTATGTAAATCGATTCCGATTATTGAGAAATATCGCTTAAATGATCGATTGACGCGAAAAAATCGAAGCAATAAAATATATCGAGGAAATTTTATCGGCGAAATATTTACTTTTCATGGTGATTGGAAGCAGGTCAGCCACTTTTAAGAAATCAATCTGGACAGCGCCGATTTGCTTTTATAGTCAAATAAATATTGACGATAATCACCGCGAGCGCGAAACACCGTTACGCTATTTACTTTAATATAAGAAAAAAAATGAGAAAAAATATTCTTCGGCGCATTCTTTGCGCTCGTAAATCACCCAAAGTAGGATGACACTTTTTCTGTTTGTTTTTATAATAAGCTGGCGAAAGTAACTCCGGCCCAGGCTTACTACGATTGCCGTCGTCTATAGTTCAGGGGGCGAGAGACGTATGCTATTATTTCAACTGTGTGAGCACAAAACTTCAATGATTAATAGTTTCATTCACAACTTTTATTGCATTTATTGCTCGTGTTTTAATGTTATGAGAAAGTCGAAAAATGTCAAGCAGAATTGGTGTAAATAAAAAACTAGGAATTCCAAAAACTACAAAGGCACTACACGTTTTTTCATTATTATTAAATCCGATTTAAACGAAATTTTCTTATTGTTTATTTAATTTCTTTCCACCTCGTATGGCAATATTGTTGTGTTAGGATTAAAAGTCACTTTTTTGGGAGGCGGAGTGTCACGGAGTCGAGTGAATACAAAATTGCGAGTCAAAAAAAAAGTAACCTTTAATCCAAATAAAACATGCTATTTCTTCTCAAGCCAAAAATACACGGAAAAGTACAAAATATATAAATTCTAAAGTAACGGTAAGTAGAGTGATATCCAAGTAGCAGTGACATTATTTAGTTATGTCATTGGTTTTTTTTTTTTTGGAAAAAAGAGTATCTGTCAACTAAAAAGATCTGTCATGAATGTACGTATTTTGTACGAGTAAAGATGAATTGTGAAAAAGATCACTTTCCTTCTAAATGTGGCGGCAGTTTTGTACTATTAACTTTAATTATTAATAAAATTTTCAAACCAAAAATGCAAGTCAAGATTTTTTAAGTCTACAATTAAAAACAAAATTAGGCCTTAGTTTCTTAGTTACAAAAACAACCAGTTTATCTTCCAAAAATGATATTAAAAACGAGGTGTTCTTTAAGTAATAATAGTTTGAATGACCGGACCGACCTTGTGTTTAGCAACTTACTCATCCAATTGCAGTTTATTTAGCTAACTTTAAGGCATATTATTGTTTATAATAATTTTCTGAAAAAGTGGGATGTGTTTGTTGCATATACAGTAGAATTCGCTTATCTGTAAAGACATTTTTTATTGAAAATACTATTTGTTGACATAAATTAGTAAAATGCGTGTACGTTACACTTGTTTCATATATAAATTTAGGCGTACTTATTAACCGAAATAGTCTGTAATAGTCTGTTTCGTTAATTAAATTTTCCAAATTTGCCAAAAAATTAACAAAATGTTCCGCACCATTTACAGTAGTTTCGGCTTTAAAAAAACTCTTCAATTTTGCCAGGCACTTTCTAGCTTCCGTAGGTGAAATCTTTTCTAGTAAAAGGGCCGGTTCATCATCATCAGATTTAACAATTTCAGTTTGAGTTTGATTGTATTTTTAGTACGCATTCTCAACGATGTCATCCTTGGTTGGGATTTCTCACTAGTACATACAAAATTGTCAACCGTCACATACTCCTGAAAGTTGACTTTTTCAGCCTTTAATGCGATACAAAGTTCACTTTGCCAATTTTCAGCTGGGCCAACTTCTCCTATAAATCCAGCATGTTTGAAACAATTTTTTATTGTGGTTTGCGTAATACTTTTCCAAGCTCGGGCTACAAATCGAATAGCATCTAGAAGTGTTACCCGATCCTCTTTTTCCATTTCAATGCCATCATCTATCAAATGCAACACAAGCACTTTCCGAAAATGAAATTTAAGGAAGTTTATAATTCCTTGGTCCATAGGCTGCAGTATTGAAGTCGTGTTGGGAGGTAGAAATGCCAATTTGATATTTTTTTACGTTTAAGTTACCGGAGGTTGACATGATAATTCTTTGGTACCCTAAGTGAAACTGATTCTTTACTGCCTGAAGCCTGATTAGTTGGAATCAGCACATTTCTAAGTAAACCATTATCAATATTAGTCAAAGGTATATACAGTCAAACCTGGATAAGCCGGAATCCTGTTTATGACGGAATTTTTTTTCAGTCCCGAATTACGTATATGTAAAGTCCATGTAAAGCTACCTGCTTAAGCCGGAAACTGGCCAACGCGGAAACGGAAAGTGTTTTTAAGTCCCCTGCACGGTACTGCACTGGCTAAGCCGGAAACGATGTCAAAGTAAAACTTAAATGTTTTGCTGTTGCGAGACAAAACAATAAAATGTATAGTATTAGTTTAACCGTCTGCGATAGTGATTTGCTGATCAGCTGAATTCAGTTGATTACGGTCGCCTCTGTGAACGTTGTGATCGTATTGAAGTGTGATCAAAATGTCTTATAGAAAGCTGAACACTTTAGGTTTACAAAAAAAAATAGAGTTATTACAGTGCTATGAAGAGCAAAATGCGAGTGTCAAGGAGCTTGTGGCAAAATATAAGTGCGGGAAGACACAAGTGTACGAGATTTTAAAGAACAAACAGAAAATAAAATTAGAGTGGTTAAGTGGAAATCTTCCCGGAGAAACCAAAAGAAAAGTTAAAAAGACCGGGAACGAAACCATAAATAAAATTTAGTATGAATGGTTTTTGGACGCCAGAACGCGTAATTTACCTATATCCGGACCTATCCTACAAGAACAAGCAAAAATTATTGCCCAACGACTAGGACGAAATGAATTTAAAGCATCAAACGGGTGGCTTGAAAGCTTTAGATCTCGCCACGACATTTCTTTCAAACAGATCTGTGGTGAAGCAAAAGATGTAGATTTAGACACCGTAAATAAATGGAAACAAAAGTTGAATGAAATTATTAAAGACTACGATCCGAAAAATATTGGAAATTGCGACGAAACAGGCTTATTCTTTAAAGCTATTCTCGGTAAGACTTTAGCTCTCAAGAATGATAAATGTGTAGGTGGAAAGCAAGCTAAGGAAAGGTTAACTGTACTTTTATGTGCCTTTGCGGACGGAGAGGTTGAAAAACCTTTAGTTATTGGCAAAAGTTTAAAGCCGCGTTGCTTCAAAAATTTAAATGTTCATGAACTTCCAGTTACGTGGCGGGCCAATCGAAAGGCCTGGATGACTTGTTCCTTAATGGAAGAATGGCTTCAAGCTTTAAATAAAAAAATGCAAGCACAAAAAAGAAACATTTTGCTTTTTTTAGATAACGCAGCCTGCCACCCTCATTTACAATTTTCTAATATTAAGTTATGTTTTTTACCACCCAATACGACTAGGCTGACCCAACCCATGGATCAGGGTGTGATTCAGAATATGAAAATGCATTACAGAAAATTTGTACTACAATCGCTATGTGTAAACATGACAGCCTGCACTTCTGTGACCGAACTTTCCAAAAAAATATCTGTCTTGGATGCTATTCGTTGGATTTCAGCTGGTACCAGATCTATTAAAAAGGACTGTGTAATAAAATGCTTCAGGCATGCAGGATTTAATTTTAAGGGCGATACTGAGGAAGAAATGAATAAAAACTGCGTACAGGATATGGAAAGGATACAAGAGTTAATGGAAGAACTCGGCGAAAACTCAGTCAGACCAGAAGATTACATAGAGATTGATGAGCAAGTCACAACTGAAGGAGGATATCAGAGTTTAGAAGATCTTATGGAAGCTGTGCAGGACGATCAGAGAGAAGATGAAACTGAAGGAACAGGTTTAAGTATGGATTGCCTGGACGCAAAATTATAATAATTATTTTATATTTACAAATATTACAACCATTTATTTATTTAATGTTGTTATATTCCATTATTTCAGCTATGGAAGTTGAAGAATGTGAAAAAATAGTTACCTCTGCAGAAGCATTGAAAAAGCTGACAGCATTGGAACATTATTCAGACCGTATAAATTGTGGTGAAATAAAAAAAAAAACTATTACAATGTCGCACTGCACTTGAAGGAAATGTTAAAGCAACTTGTACTAATAAAAAGCAAAAAACGCTGCAGAGTTTGTGGGGAAATATATCTTGAATTCCTGTAATTTGTGTTTTTTAATTACATACGTTTTCCGGCTTAGACAGTTTCATTTTCCGTCTTAGGCAGGTTACTGGATAAGCCGGAAACCTGGCTAAGCCGGAACTTTTTTTCGGTCCCAAGCGATTCCGTCTTATACAGGTTTGACTGTATTTAAATCTCGCTATATCAGGATTTTTGATATAAAATTTCAATACAACCGACGTTATAACCGGAGTCTCGTTATAACCGATCTCGTAATATGCGGACATTTTTAACCGCGTTTGCATAGTAAATAAAATTTCTCTATGTGTATTGCTCGTTATAAGCGGTGTCTCGTTATATCCGGTATTCGTTAAAAACGGATTCTACTGTATATTTAATAACAGTAGATTGATAGTTTATTGATTTCGTTAATATTAAATCCTATTTAATAATAAACTTGTGCTACTTCTGTTGAGAGCTTTCTGCTTTTACGCCAACCTTTCTTAGGTATTTGCTTCCTTAAATTTGTTATTTATTATTAATCATGCAAACACCCTTACCTTACATTTTTTGTTCAACAGTGTACTTACAATGTCCAATAAATTAAATTATGTAATCAGTAAAAGTCAATGAAATCTTAAATAAACCATACACACCGGAAAATCTCGCGCGTGGACTCCGTGTCAATTGACCGACAGTGTACGCGTGAAATGTTTACCTCGACTTCACTATATGGAGAGAGGCTTTGAAGATGTTTTCATACGATTTTCTATCAACATATTCAGTCGAGCACTCCTCAAGCAAGTAGCTTCAACACTATCACCCTTCGATCAATAACAGCCTTTTGTCTTTGCGCGGCGGTGAAACCCTTTTAATAATAATTTTTCTTTGTCTAGACCAGGCCCGGTCTAGACGGTCGTCGTCGTCGTCGAGAAGCACACATCTCTCATGATATCAACCTCTCGAGAGCCAGTTTCACCGATTTCGAGATGAATGCGTTTCTTTGTGTTTTCTGATGTTGATCTAGCAATTATCGTCGGCCGCTCTCTCTCGAGAGACGGGTTTTTTCGAATTTGCTTGCGATTCGACCAATTAGTTTTTATCGACTTATTGAGGAAACGGGCGATGGTCAGATTATGAAATTTATATCGGCACGATAACACGTCAGAGTGCACTGCAATAATGGCGCATGTGGGTGAGAAGATTTGCGCAATATTTCATGCACGTGGGATATATGGGCATGCAACCTTTAAACCGTGCACAGTTTAATTATCCACTTCAGTTATTGGCCAGTTACGCGCTGATATGCAGCAGTTTTATCTAGCGGTCATCGTGATATTAATTATGGGGAGGCGAAATTAATTGTTTGACTTGGAGGCCGCGAGATAATCGCCATTAAGTCCCTGTGTTTCGCAATCATTTCGCACTTTTATTGCGAATTTACAAGCGCCGTTGCATAGAAATTATCGGTTATCTACTGACTCATACAACCATTATGATAATTAATTCTTTGTCTCCTTATAAGGTTTGATGATATTGTAACCTAAGCATCTACTTATGTCTTTATGTAAAATATGTAAATGTGTGTTATTATAATAAATAATTGTTTATAATTCCGGGGCGACCCATAGAGCCGTAGCGGGTGTAACCCGGCGACAATGCAGATAAATTAGGTAATCCCGAAAGTATTTAAAATTCAAACGGCGATATTAACCCTTCAGTAGGCGCCTGTTATGTTATTACACAAGTAGGCGCGTGGATTACATAATATGTAATTCATTTTGGTTATTTATTATTGTGATAACAAAATATGTTGTTATTATTTTTTTAAGGTAATGATACTTTAATACCTTTTATAACGTGTAAAAAAAATTTTTTTCCTGGAAGTAAATTTATAACCGTTAATTACCAACGATCAAAATTGATCTTGTAAGGACTTTCCGAGGCCTGCGCCCAATACACGCAACCCAATATTCAAAAATCACATGTTAGATACAAAAAAACAAATATTTAAGTTTCATATTTTTGAAAAATCCTGATAACTGTCAAACTGTCAATTTAAATATGATCCTAATCTACGGCGAGTGTCACAAAAATGCAGTTGTTGCAGCCAGATTATACAGGCATCGTTACTCTGAGCGTAAACACTCAACCGACAAAACATTTAAACAGCTTGAAAATTAATTAAGGGAGAATTAGCCATAACGAAAAAGGCATAGGCGTCCAACAGCAACAAACATGTAAAGGAAGTTCGTGTAATCGATCTAATAGACGATACACCGTTACTTGCGTATTATATCGAAAAGGGATGCTAAATAACATTTGGTAAAATGGAACGTTTGTATTTTTTAATTTTAACGCTTCAGTAAGCGCCTGTTATTTTATTAGAGGAGTAGGCGCGTGGTTTACTAATGTAATCCATTTTGATTATTTATTATTGTGTTAACAAAATATTTTGTTATTATTTTTTTTTAAGGTAATGATACTTTAATACCTTTTATAACGTGTAAAAAAAATATTTTTGCCTTGAAGTAAATTTAACATAAATAAAATTAGAACTCTCAAAAATGGCAACGCTAACGTAACAGCGACGGAAAATATAAATAATAACATACTTACAAAAACTATATGATCACTTTAATTATGAAACAAGTCCTGTAACTATTACAAATAAATTTTCGTACCAAAATTAAAGAACAAAATACCCCTACCTATAAAAAAAAATGGATGAAGTTACAGTAACAATTCAACCTGTATTTTCGACACAATTCGCAAAAATGTCTAACAATTGGTCTTTTCACATCCAATTATTACATATTTTACACCATCTTCTTATAGATTTATTCCTAACTCGACCGCATTCATAATAACGTCCTAAAGGTCCTCGTCGTTCGTGAGGCACTGTCGTTGATCTTGATGGTTGACCTAACAGAATCTTTGCACGTCTGGATTCAATTTCTCTGGCGCTTGTTTCATAATTTTTCTTTAATTCAAATTTAAAAGTGAACCGAGTTCAAGTTCAGTAGTTTTCACAAAAAAACAATTTACCACCGTCAGATAAAAATTAAAATGATTCTCGCAAATTTCAGTCTTTTGCGACGAAAAATCGTGTCAAGCGCTAAATCAGAGAAAAGTGTTGACCGTTTTATTACTTGTTAATACAATTGAAAAGAATTCGCATTACTTACAGCCACCGAAAAAAAAGGAATTTTAACGCCATAACAAAAACACATTTTTTATATTTAAGGGACTGTTTTTCAGATACCGTTTTAGTTTCCGAATATGATTGTGTTGGCAATGTCGACAATCTAAAATATTGCCAACTTCATTTCGTAACCCCATTTGTTCATGTGCAATTTAAAATGTAAAAAACAATACATTCTTTGGCGAGGAAAGTTGGCAATATTTCAAATTTTCGGCATTACCAACAAAATTGCATTAATTATTTTTCAAACAGTCCCGTCAGCCAATCGTAATGAGAAAAAAAATCAAATCAACCAATAGCATCAAAATTACACTATTTGCTATTTGCTCCTAGTTGGATAATAGTATATTATTACATGAGCAAGTAAAGAAGGTTTTTATCCATGAAAATGAAGTTTGCTGCACGAGCCGAAGGCGAGTGCATGTAATCATTTGAGTGGATAAAAACCTTTACTTGCGAGTATAATACTATACTTTATCTACGATCATCCATACAAAATAATAAAACAAATTCTTAATTAAATATTTTTTTATTTTTGAACGTGATACTATGACAGTTAGTTTACATTGTCATTTTTATTGTAAATGTTAATCGTAAAGTTTGAACAATTATTGAAACTAAAAGGTGGATTCTTGACAAGATTAATGTCACAATTGTTCTTCGTTATAGTTGTGGTACTGTTAACATTTGCACTTGCATTTGTAGCATTACTTCCAGATGTGCTTGTACAGGGTCTGTTAATTTCTTTTAAAATTGTATTACTTATTTGAAGTTTATTGTTTAAATTGTTATCTATGTACCCTTCAGCCACACTTGTTGATTTCCATGCTCCATGGCGTTTGAGGGTGGTGATATCGCCACCACCATCAACCAAAAGTGTTGCAGATGATCTGCGTAGACAATGCCCAGCGTATAGTTGAGGGTTTTCAAGATTCAAAAAAGTAGCAACACTTTTCGGCACTGCAGCTAGCTTGTTGATACCTATTTTTTGCGATGTGCACTTGTTGTTTTGAAAATTCAAGAAAAAAGATGAACATTGTATGTTACTTGGGCGAAGACTGATATATTTCTTGCAAATATTGTAAAATTCTCCAATTACTGTGAAATTCCGAGGAATTTTTGTTTTAGTTTCAGGAATGTTGACAAGCAAAGCTTGGCCTAAATCTTTAATATGCTCTAGTTTCATTGCATGCAATTCTTGCGATCTACAAGCACCCATTATACCCATTATTACAGCCACCTTAAAGAAATACAGATATTTAGTAGTTTTTTTTTGCAGTTTGTGTTTCTTACCTTCGTTACAAGATATTTTTCATCTGGTGCTTTCTTGATAAAGTCCTGTATATTTTCAGAGGTTAAAGTATTGGCTTTTTTAGGTATAAATCCCTCAGATTTGCGTTTCAAAAATGCTTGAAGTTTTTTATAATTTTCAATATGTATATCGTGATGAATGATTAAGGTACTCTTAAGCATTGAATAGTAACTCCAAAGAGAAGAAGATGAATATTTTTCTGCAAGCATCACAAAATAACTTAACACAACATTTTCAGAAAAGGAAGTAGTATTTTTCTCTGTTCGCCACTTTAAAAAAGTTTCATAAACAGATTCATATTTGTGCCGTGATTTTTGTGGTAGAAGATTTTCTATTGCAGTCGTTGCGATATTGCGAATGTCAGGGGGCGTACAAGACATTTCATTTTCTTCGTCCAACATTTTAAACTTGCGGTCACAAAAAACTGCTTCACAAACCACGAATTTTATTATTAACACACTTGGATACGTTTTGCTGTCAATTGCTTTAGTTTTGCTTGGTTATGTTGATGCAATTAATGCAAACTGTTACCAACGTGGCAATGTTGTAAAATAAAAATCCCAATATTTTTAATTTTCATTGGTCGAAGTCCCGATGGATAAAAATTCTGTCAATTTTACCCATGGCTGGGAACCAATAGGATGCTCTCTTTAATTTATCGATGGATAAAATGACAATTTAGAGTAGAGGTTTCACATCATTAATGTTTATATTATATAATGATCGTAGATAAAATATTTTTTTCGCCATCTAGGTGAGAAGAAAAAAATTGCTTGATGAAATAATCCTGTAGAATAGTCTTTTTTAGGAAGGTACTGAAAAAATTGTCGATGTGTGCAAAACAAAAATAGTATTGAAAATAAAAACACTGGATTACCTACGTAATCCACGCGCCCACTCTAGGGTTAAAATTAAATTAATATCGGCAATTTTACAGCGCAGTTTGAATCCGATGTAGTTAAGCTCTTATTTATCGGCGTGTTTTAAAATTCATAAAGCCAAAAGTGGCCGTAAATTATTTAAGAAAATTTTTATTCCCCGCTTAACTTACCTTTAATCACGGCCATCAAAATATTTATTCCTGTCGCACTTTTGTCCCTAATTGAATTGATTACCTGCGCAGAATTTCGGCCGCAAAAAAGAACGGCCAATTTAATTTAAACTCCGGACAATTTCTTTTGCGTTTTGTGCCCAAAATAAGTGCGTTTATCGAGGTATTTTAACAAGGCCATGGCCCCAAGCGCCGCTTATATTGACAGCGAACTCAGACGTCCGTTTAGTGACCATTAGTCATGTTACCTGTAATCATTGCCACGTTTTCAGGACGCAAACGATCGCTCAATTATTGTAAATTGTCCGATCGTTCGATCGAACACAATCAGTCAATATGGGCGTGTGAAAACTGTAGCGAAATCTCGCGCAATTCTCCCCAATTGACGGCTTTATCTGATCGGTGAAATCCAAAAAAGTTCGGTTTTAATTCGGTTCGCAACTGAAACGGAACGAATCGCCCATTGATTGGCTTTAAATGTTGGAATTGGAGGATTATTTTTTTTGAAACTCTAATGACCTTTTTTGCCGTTCGAGCAGATGGACATTTGAAATCGGAGATAATTTCCTGTTTTAATTTAAACTCTCTGGCTCGAAAATGCGGAACGGTGTCATGTTTGTAATTGCTGCAGAGCGGTTGGACGATCGGGAAAAAACCCATTTGGGCATTTAGCGAAACCCGGTCGTATGGGAATCGCATTTTTAATAATTTTCGCTGTCGTTGTGCGGTTCGTTTGAATTTGAATTCGTAGCGGGGAGTCGTCCGACGGCGAGCCGGTCAACCCAAACCTTTTTTTGGACGATTCTTAAAAGTTTGCCGGTCGGTTCAGACTGTTTTATAGGAAATGCTGCTTTTTTGTGCTATTTAGGTTTTTGTAATTACTGAAATGGAAAAAATGTCTGAATTTTGTTCCGGTAGTTATTAGTTTTGGAACAAGAACTTATGAAAAATAACATTTTTCTGTAATAAATAACATAAATTGGCAGGAAAAGTTTACTTTCCAGTCCTAGGATGGAAAAGTCATAATTACAACTTTATTAACACTTATAACGAACTTGTATTTTTTATTGCATTTTATACTTCTGATAACGATTTTTTTTTTAAATGACTGTGATACTTGAATATAGTATACAGGGTGAGTTAAGTTTAGCGCCCGTGGCAAAATAGGCCTTTAAAATAATTTGTCAATTCTCATAAATTGCATGAGTAATTTTATATTATTAAGGTACATAGAAACCAACAAAAAATCTTTTTTTTTTAATCAGGTAAAATTTTGGCTTTCTTTCAATTACTAATTGCTCAATTTATTAGTTTTTGTTATGTACGAACAGTAAAATATTTTCACACAATTTAGTGTAATTGAAATAATTTTACTAATTTGGGTTCATTAAATAAAGCCATTTTCGTATTAGAGCATATTTTTTTAAATGATTTACGGCATAAGCTGACCAATTCACCTAACAATGGTCTTGGTTTTGGGTACTTGGCTCATTATTTATGACAGTCAAAAAATTAAATTAAAAAGTGCAACGTTACATTTTACAGGACCGGAATAAGGGTCTTCGCTATTTCTTTAAAAGTTCACAACATCGTAACTAACAGTTACACGGTAATTATAATCATAATAAAAAATAATTTTTGCAATATTAGATTTTAAACTTGATAAGAAAATCGCTTACCAGCTTCTAATTTTCGTTAGTATATCTGTCTAAAATTTTGTGTTTTAATTTTGCCGTCTGCAAAGTCAATATACCTATCGGTTATTGAACCTTCCCATAAAATAAATTGCTTAATTCACCCAAAGTTTAAAAACATCGTTGGTAAAAAGTGAAAATTAAAACTTTGTTTTGTGGAATAGTGAACATTTGTGTTTAGTTCAGGTATAATCATGCCATTTCAATACTCAGTCGAGGAGAATCTTGGAATGCTTTTAATTTAGAGGTAATAAGGCATCACTTTGAGCATCTTTTATAAAATAAACTTAATATTTACCTATTAAAAACTTATTTTATTTTCTCACAAATTCCAGAATACGGGTCTGGCAACAACTAAAACCCCGTTCCCTTCAGTTTTATGGGTCGATTATCAGGTATTGTTACGTGGTAGACCGTATTATCCATTGTTGGAAAGTCATAAATAAAAGTATTTTTCGTGCTTTATGTTAAATTTTATTTAACTCAAAAAGTAGTAATTTTTTAACGAATCAAATTGCAATTAACAAAGCTACGAATAATTTGAGAAATTTGAAATAAAAAACCAAACATGGAAATTTTACCCGAAACTCTTTGTTTTACTTTTTTGGATTCAAATAAAAATGATTTGGAAAACTTGTAGCACTAATCGAAAGTGTAAACTTCAACTGATGTAACATGTAAATTACATACTTTCCCCTCAATCTTTAATAGGTATTATGGCCGGGGCGGTAAAACTTAACTCACCCTGTATACAAGTTTGGCTGAATTAAAAATACAACTATTAGTCCACTGAATTAATGTCACGTTCTAGAGTCGAAAATTTGACTGACCGCACGTGTTGCTTGTGCTCTGTCATTACAGGAAAATAAGGTTGACATTTAAATAAAAGAATGTAACCCTTTAATGCGCTGGGTTCACATTTGAGGACACCTAATTTTAAAATATGGTATTTAAATAGGTAGTGTTCTCCAATACTTATAGTGCGTTTATGACTTCACGCTTTAAGTAGCTTACAACGAGCCCTTCACACACAATGAAGATACAAGGAGCGGCACGTGCCTCTAAATTCTAAATTTGCTGCAGATCTTTATGTAAACCTACACAAGGTGGTATGGGAAACTTTCACATTTAAACAATTAAATACTTTAAATGTGACTTATGCATTAAACTAATTTTCATCATCACTTTCACCGCTAGAGTTTTCGCCTAAATTTATTATAAATGGAGCCACAATCTGCTTTCTATACAAATATAATATATTATAATACATCCCGGAACAGAGTTATCTAGTTGTAGAATATTTAAAGATTGAAGTCATAAACGCACTATAAGTATTGGAGAATCAAAACATAAGTTTACTGTAGTTTTGTAGTTCACAGAAGTATCACATAACTCTAATAAATATTTTAACCTCAACTAAGACATTCGTGTTGTGAATGAAATGTAGATCTTTGAGGTACGAAAAAAATGTTGTCATGTTCCCAATTCCTTCTCAGTTTCTTGTTTCCATTGCCTCGTTTTCGTCGTCTCTTCAACTTCTTCTTAGTCGTTCTCTCTTTCTCCTTTTTATTGGTATCGACTCTAATAATTTTCTTGCCTTGGCCATTTCACAGCTGAAAGACTTTTAGCTCTGGTTTCATTTTGTATATGGTATTTCCCAGTTACCGAAAAAGCCACGGAGGCGGTACGTTCACCGTTCACCTGACACCATCAGAATTCAAAACGAAAATAATTTTTTTTTTTTTTTGTTGGATTGTACTTGTTGTTCATACGTTGTTTCCAGACTGGTTCCATAACGTTCAGTTAGTTTTTGAACTAATTCATGCATGATTTACAAAGTTTCAGCTGTTGGTTGTTTTAATTTTTTTATAAAAAAACTGTTGATTCAAATGTCACAAAAAAAAAACTGCGAACAGAGCACTGCAATTAAAATAAGGGTAAAAAAATTTAAAAAAATCGGTCGACTCATTATGAATATAAAAAATAAAATGAAGCAAGATTGTTAATTTTTTTAAATTTAAGAATTAGTGTTATACAGTGCTTTCGTAAAGTATGGAATAAATTCGATAAAACATTTTAGAAGAATTTTCACAAAAAATCGTCGGACCGGTCAACTTTAGTTTTTAAAACTGCATCTTTTTTAATATTTATAATTTTACGATCGTCTTTTGTTTTTTTAAATTTTTTTTAAATAGCACCCCATACTTTTTATCGCGAATTTGGATGCAGCACATTTTTCTGAGTAGGAATATGTCAAATTCGAATGACCTTGAAGAGGAAAGTTTTCGAAATAATCGGTCCTAAAGTTTCGAAAATGTATGGTAAATTTATTAGAGTAGACCTATCATAATGTCATCAAGGAAGCGTTGGAAACAAAAGAGGGATCACCAGATTTGACAACCTTTGATTACTTTTTGTGGGGATGCTTAAAAAGTAAAGTGTACGTTATTAGTAGGTTAGAGAATTTAGAAGATTTAAAGCAACAATTCGTCATGAGATACGACAAATCCCTCCTGAAGTTATTAGCAATGTTCAAAAAGAATTTATTGATCGCATTGGCTGCTGTCAAGAAATCAACAGTGCGCAATATTTTAATTTAGTTGTTTTTTGAATTTAATCATTACTTAAATTTAGTATTTTGAGATAGCTAAACCGTTTTCTTTATTTTTTTTTTGTAATCATTCAGTTTGTATCAATTCTATTTTAAAAAATACGCTACTAAAAATAAAATTTGACGGATTCGAGCGTTTTCCCAATAAATTTTGTTGATGTCAAAACCGTCTTTTGTTTCCAGCGCTTCCTTGATGATATAATTATTGGTCTACTCTAATAATTTTACCATACATTTTCGAAATTTTAGGACTGATTATTTCGAAAACTTTCCTTTTCAAGGTCATACGAATTTGGCATATTCGTACTCAGAAAAATGTGCTGCATCCAAATTCGCCATCAAAAATATGGAGTGCCATTTAAAAAAATTGATGATGACGTCATAGTGCGAAAACCAAAGACAATCGTAAAATTATAAGTATTAAAAAAGGTGCAGTTTTAAAAACTAAAGTTGACCGGTCCGAGGATTTTTTGCGAAAATTCTTCTAAACTGTTTTATCGAATTTATTCCATACTTTACGAAAGCACTGTATAATTATGTCATTTTTGCATTCAAGAATTTTTTTATCCAGTGTAATGCTGTTTTCATATAAATTCCATTAGTTTGGGGAAAATGCTGTGCTCGCAAGAATTCCTGTTTTTTAAGTTAAACGGCGCAGTCGGAGGTCAGTAGCCTAGCAGTGCGCTATTTTTAAGATTTAATGAGAGTGCGAATTTAAATCTGTTGGGAATGACTTTATTAAAAACGGGACAGTTATGTGCGTACAGTTAGAAACTAGCCGAGACCTGTATGTTCGTAAATAGCTTTAAATCGGCCGGTTTATCGATAAGCTAATTAATATTCATCGTTCGCATAAAAATGGGCACTCGAATACATAAACAAATCCGCTGGGGATGCATTTACGACGGCGCATGAATAAATTATCAATAATCATGAAATATTTATAATATTTATATTCATTCAATAAAATCAATATTCCAAATGGTGTTCCACGGGGTTCTGTTTACGACCGCGCTCGCTGTAATTGCCGCATTAATTAACAAAGAACACAGACTGCGTGCTAATTCACAATATCATAATTTCATAACCTCGGCGCATAAACCATCCCGTGACGTGGCCATCCCTCTAAATGTCCCCGATAAACCGGAGACATCCGCGTAATTGGTGATCCAACATATCGAAAACCGAAACGAAGTGTTATTAAAAAGAGACTTGTTAAATTAAACAAATTTATACGAGGAATCCCCCCGGCGGTCAATCGGATAAAATTTGTGCCCGGTAGGACATTAAAATTTAATTGGTTATATTATTTAAAGATATATAATAATTTATGCGGCGCAATCACATATAACTAATGTCTTAATTAGGCAGAAACTTTTTCATTTTTCAAGCTGTGATGCGCCTTTTGGTGGAGGCGCGAGTTCGTTTCGTCGCAGAACAGCAGGCGAAATTTTGTCAAAGAAAACATTTTTCCGTTAATAATAACAACTGTGGTTCGATCGATCACATTCGATTGCACGCTTTCACTTCCGCGATAGGTGAAAACAATTTTTTATGAGGGATTTCATTGTGGGTGCGAACAGCCTCGGATGTGAAAATCGATTGCCTAAAGGAAGTGGCTTATCTGGAAACGTGACAGGATACATAAATTCGAGATTACACACGAAAACACGATTTGGGAATTTTAATATGTCATGTTTTATTAGTTCCCCGATCGTACAGTGGTGTATTGGATAGCCAATCTATCGATACGAGGTCGTGGACACGATTGACATGTTCTTTTATGTAACGACATTTTAAGAACGTACCATAATCGGTTATGGCGATTTTACATGAACTGCCTTAAATAAAGTTCAATTTTCAACTACACAAATAACAACAGTTAAGTGTTCATTTTCATGATCAATGTAAACGTCACTTATAGTAACTAGCTACCTTTGTGCAAAGTTTCAGTTTTTAAAATTAAAAAATTGCTGAATTGTGAATTTTTTAAGAAAACACTGAATTTTTCGGGTTTTCCGGGTTTTCTCCGATTCTAATTATCTGATCGGGTCATTCGACCTCTCATTCTCCGCGTAATTTAATTCTTTACAATTCGTCTATTGACATCATTAAGATTGCTTCATTAGTTTCCATTTTACAAGCAAGAAACTTAAAAAAAACGAGATTTTTTGTTCAAAATTGTTTATAACAAATTAAAAATTATAATTCTCGAGTTGGAAATTATGCAGAATTCATCTACTAACTGTCTTTGACAACATCGCACAGTCGGTTTCCAGGTAGTATTTATGTTATGAAAAAAATGCTTTATTGCTTGGGATAGTAATTTTTCATGCATTTTTTTAGCTTTTATTTTCATAAATCTTTTATTTATAATTTTTTTAATATAAAAATATTAAAACCTTTACAGATTTTTAATGAAATTTGCGGTTATTTCGATTAGAAAACCTGTGATGTCAGTAAGAAATTTCATTTACAACTGTCAAGTTATAACCAATAAATCAGGCAAGTGTTGTAAAATTACAAAGCTTTCTGAAGAAACAAGATGTTCCGGAAATGCCAGGTAGTAGCGGCACGCGTTCGGTATCAGGTTTTGAAATTTCATATTTACAGAACAAATATTGAAATGGTGATTGCGCAAAAACTGATAGTCCGCAGGGTCGGTGTTTTGCACACATAAAGTACATATAAATAGCTACCTTTGTGCAAAGTTTCAGTTTTTAAAATTGAAAAATGGCGGAATTGTGAATTTTTTAAGAAAACACCGAATTTTCCGGGTTTCCGGGTTTAATTATCTGATCGACCTCTCATTCTCTTCGTACTTTAATTCTCTACAATTCGTCTAGTGACATCATTAAGATTGCTTCATTAGTTTCCATTTTACAAGCAATAAACTAAAAAAAAAACGCGATTTTTTGTTGAAAATTGTTTATAACAAATTAAAAATTATGATTCTCGAGTTGAAAATTATGCAGAATTCATCTATTAACTGTCTTTGACAAAATCGCACAGTCGGTTTCCAGGTTGTATTTATGTTATGAAAAAAAATGCTTTATTGCTTGGCCTAGTAATTTTTCATGCATTTTTTGAGTTTTTATTTTTATAAATCTTTTATTTATAATTTTTTTAATATAAAAATATTAAAACCCTAACAGTTTTATAATGAAATTCGCCGTCATTTCGATTGGAAAACCTGTGATGTCAGTAAGAAATCATAACCAATAAATCAGGCAAGTGTTGTAAAATTACAAAGCTTTCTGAAGAAGCAAGACGTTCCGGAAATGCCAGGTAGTAGCGGCACGCGTTCGGTTTCAGTTTTTGAAATTTCATATTTATAGAAGTCACTGAAAATTATTGGTTCTACATAAATTTTGTATAGAACCTTTTTTGTGCAGATTTTGATAGTAAACAAATTTTATAATAACCAAAATTGAAATAAAACCAATACTTCACAAGAAAAACCAATTTTCGCGACCTTCGACCTTCAGCAATTTCTTTGGTGGACACGATTTTTCAACGGACATTTTACACAATCTAACTTATAGCGATACAAAGAAAATCTCGAAGGAAAATCTTCACTGAATACACAAAACCCTTATTAACCTTCCGGAGCTAACAATACGGTCTCAGAGACCGACATTTACGATTTTGCCAAGCATTCTTTCCCCAGTTGAGGCAAATTTCTGCCGTCCTCAGTACCTTTCGATCTCAAATAGAGTCAGTTGCCCTCAAGTTGTCAGAGTTGAGCGTTGAACAGTTCTTAAGTTATAAACGCTTTCGGTCTCACAGACCTATGTTAGTCTATTAGTTATATAATTGGCTAAGTTCGTCTGCAACTCTATATTTACCTTAATCAACGGTGCTTTGCTAGCATTAATATATTATTTTATTCGAGATTATTCTTGGAAATGTTTCTTGCAACTGAACAATATTTTATCAACTCATTGCGTTGCTGCTAGTTTAGTTATAATTATTCAGCTGTTGAAATAAGTTCTATGCTGTTTCGTTAGGTGTAATATTTTCACTTTTCCATCAGTATATAAAAAATGGCTGCCTGCACTGGTGAGGAAGTACAGAAAACACTTTTCGATTCTAATAAATTTACCATAGATTTTCGAAACTTTAGGACTGATTATTTCGAAAACTTTCCTCCTCAAGGTCATACGAATTTGATATATTCCTACTCAGAAAAATGTGCTGCATCCAAATTCGCGATCAAAAGTATGGGGTGCTATTTAAAAAAATTGATGATGACGCCATAGTGCGAAAACAAAAGACGATCGTAAAAATTATAAATATTAAAAAAGATGCAGTTTTAAAAACTAAAGTTGACCGGTCCGAGGATTTTTTGTGAAAATTCTTCTAAAATGTTTTATCGAATTTATTCCATACTTTACGAAAGCACTGTATATAAACATAATAACCCGGAAGAAAAAATTCTAAGAAGAAAATTTTTAGAACTTCTTGGACACCAGCTAGTTGAGGAGCATATTAAAAATCGAGTTACTAGTACCGGCGTTTCGAAAACTATTAAATTACGTATTCAAGAAATTTATAACATTTCTAATCCTAATCCGAAAACCCCAATCTATGGAAGATGCTATTATTGCTGCAGCAAGAAAAATATAAAATCGAAATACAAATGCCAGAAATGCCCAAAATTTATATGCTTGGAGCATTTAGTACCGACATGCCAGACATGTGTTCTCCAAGAAGAACAGTAATTTCGACTGCAAAGTTTCAGTTCCTCCGAAATATTGGGACAATTTGTTTCTTTTATATTTATTTAACAAAATGTTGAGTTTCGTTTGCGTCCTATTTTATAATAAAGGAAAGTAATCATGTCGTATTTTTTAATTTTCTAATATTTTACGTTTCACTAAATTTTTATTTTTTTATAATTTTATATTTTTTATAATAAAAGCTCTATGAACACACAAACTTGGATAAATTACCCAAACACTTTATATTTAAGAAATAAAATTTAAACCAAGTAATTTTCCAAAAGGCGGCTGTAATTTTTCCAATTGGTCTATAAGACCGTTGTTCGACTTCATGTTTTATAAAGCTAAGTTAGTTCCCAAAGGTTAAGAAATATTAAGAAAGTTTTGCTGATTTTCTTATTAACAGATTAAAAAAATCACATTTTTGTGACTTGCAAAATGAAATTAATCGCTAGGATATTTCTAATTATTTCAATTGACAATTTGAGCGTTAAGAAAAGTTCACTTTCTGCCCTAGGATTGAAAAGTATTGAAATTACTTTCGCTCATCTCGTTTAAACGATAAATGTTATCTTTAGAAGAAAAATATTCAATTAATGAATAAATTGAGAAGCAAAATTTAAAAAAAAATCGAGGAACGCCAACCGTAATAACTCAGAGCGTTAAGAACGGTTCTCACACACCTTCGAAAGGTGTGATGTCGCAAAAATTAATCCGCGCTGATACTCACAATGATCCCTGACGTCCAACATGCACCATGTCAGGATTAGGCGAATTTCTCGTCCTCCTAATTGCCAATGAAGGCCAGTGCGGTCTCTGGAACCTATTTGAACCTAATCCGGGTCCTCTCTCGCGGACCGCCTCCTCGTAAGTTGGAAGAATCGACTGCGAACAACAGACACACAGAGATAAGTAAATAAAGAAATCGACGGCCACAAAGAATTTTGACATTTTCCCGCCTATTATTGATGTTTTCGGCCATTACAATGGTGTTAAACGCATTCGATTAATTTTTTTTGTGAGTAGCTCCGTTGCAAAACCGCATGCGAAGATTTGACGTGTGCGTCACGATTGTTAAATGACCTTTGGAATAAGGTCGGGACCCTTGCCAAAATTTTCGTAATCACACGTTCATTTAGACAAGATGATGGATAATTAGGTGGATGGATTTGGGAAACAATCGATTATTATTAAATTTCGGGACAATGGAAAGTGACCACACACATGAAACGATGAGAGGCGATTATTACTCATTTAAAACGATAGGCAACATCATAATTTAACCCTCAACCGGCACTCGGTGATTTCCATCTGATAAATTAATTGCACAGGGAAAATAAAACGAGCGAAATAGCTGAAATTCTTGCAAGTCGAAACTGGTCTTACCGATAAAAACGAGATAGAAAGTAATTTATGAAGAAAAAAATTAAAAAGAGAAAATTTAAGTTTCGACATATTGATGTCACTCCGCAGCAAAATGACCGTTTTCTTATTTATTGACTTCGCATAACGTTTTCTGGTTTTGAGCAAGCTATTGTTTTGAGACCGAAAAGGAGGCTACATTATTTAATTTCCGAATCGATCATTCACTATCCAGTTTCTTATCCCGATTAATTTATTATTTTGGTTCTTTGATCTGGGCGCGGTGCCTCATCACAGTGCAAGACTCCTCTAACTGCTTGGCATTTTACAAACGCCACGGAACGTTCCAACTCCAAATTGGAAATCGGACAAATTAGCGCGCAATGTATAACAATAAAAAAAAAATCGATCCCCGACTATGTTTTGAGGTCTTGTAGTTAATAAAATCCGCAGTTGGAGTTTTCTGCGTCCGTCGGTCACGCTCCTGTCTTACTTAATCGAAACCGAGTCGAGCGATTGAACTAATTGCGATTTATTGTTTTAAGGATTTATTTTAATTGAATTTCGCTCATTTGTTGTTATTGTGCATTTAATTACAAGATAACCATTCATTAACTTCGCTTGCGGAAATTTACGCGGATGTTGCTCGCCGTTTCAAGAATCTCATTGCTCCGATTCGAGATCCGTTTTTTCTTTACAGTCCAACTTCTAAGAAATTCCAAGTGAAGATTTTCCTTCGGGATTTTCTTTGTTTTCTAACCCCTTAAAGGTTGGAAAGTGAGCGATTCCATGGATGCACTTCAACCGGTCAGAAATAGTAAAAAAGAAGTCAGTAATGAGAAGTAATCGGTAAGAAATGAAACCATTTCCAACCTGTGAGGGCGTTCCTATCGATTTAAACTATAAATATCAAATTAACATATCTAGAGTATGTAAAAAAACAGTATGCAACCAACTTTTCTCAGGTGCATAAACGGTAAACGCAATCAATTATTTATTAATTATTTTTTATTATTATAGTGTTGCTTGTCTTATTAAATGATTGATTGTGAATAAAATAGTATACAAACCTCGGCAAAAGTACCATTCCTGTGTCTCGAGAACTAGTTCTCTCGACAGGAATGGAATACTTTCCGCCTCGGTATGTAATATACTATTTCTCAAATATCTCGTGTAGTACAGTAAAACTCCTCCAACCGACCACTCGCCCTAAACGGCCACTCCTGTATCCGACCATAATTTCTAAGAATGAAAGATTTATACGATATCAGTAATACATTGTTATTCCTTTAAAGCGACCACTTCTCACTTTGTAAAAATCCTTTTAATTTTTGTCTTTGTTGATTTATGAGTTGTCTCACTATGAGATTAGGTTTGTAAAACTTAAAATGTCAATTATGCACAGTAGAATTTATTAAGAACCTTTCTCCGTCAAGTGCCCTATCTTTCGGTAATAAATTTGTTACGATTATAAATCAGTTCTTCAAACTTCGGTTCCAACTTTTTTATGCGATAGTTGTGGGATCGTGTGGATATTGAAAATGGTACATACTATGAAGGCAAAAAATTCGTATCAGTTGCATGCTAGTCGTTGAGAAATCGTTGTCACTGTGCTTCTGAAATAGCTTAGAAAATTATGGCTAAACGGGGTTACCATCACGAGATTTTAAATTTGGAAGCTCGCATAAATGTTATTAAAGACAGCGAAAGAGGTTTATCGCAACGAAAGCTAGCTTCTGAACACAAATGTGGCAAAACCCAAATTCAGGAATTTTAAAAAATGTGAAAAATAAATTGTCTCTAATAGAAAAATTTACAAATTATAAGCAAACTGTTTTAGAACAATATTTTGGTAGTAAGCCTTGTATATCTTTATTTCTTGGTCTTGGCTATTTATTATATTGTGAATTTTTTTTATTTGCATTAATTTTTAAACATTCTATTATTTACTATTATTAATTTGTCTTGTGTGCGTCTAAATTGACGCTTTGTATTTTTATGAAAATATAGGAGCCTTCGCGTGTCTTCATTATTGATAATAAAACGTTTTAAAGTTAATATTGTGTTTATTTTATATTAATTTAAGCAAAAGTTCTCTAAAGCGACCACTCCTCCAAGAGGCTATTTTTTAAGGGAACCACGAGTGGTCGCTTTACAGGAGTTTTACTGTATATAATTGCGTCATATTGTCTGTATAATACACCAAACTTTCTTAGCCTCATATCTCGAAAATTATTCGTCCCACGTAAATTTTGTACAGCACCTTTCTTGTGCAAATTTTGATAACAAACAAATTTTGTAGTAACCAAAATTCAAATAAAACCAACACTTCACGGGATATTTGAGAAAAACCGATTTTTGCGACCTTCGACCTTCAATAATTTTCTTTGGCGGACACAATTTTTCAACGGACTTTTTACACAGTGATACGAAGAAAACCTCGAAGGAAAATTTTCGCTTGGAATTTTTGAGAAGTTTGGGTGTATTTTTTGTCTAAAATGACTATTAATTAATCAAAACGATGCGACGCTGGATTTTCACCCAAACATTAAAACTCTTCTGAAAAACACGAATCGCCTTCAGCTTTTTTTTAGAATTTAAACACAGGTATTATCTAATACCTGTCTCAAAATATAAGCCTTGATTATTATCATAAAAGATCAAATTACTCTATTAACCGTCCTGGGATAGTGTAATCAGTCATACGGAGTAAACATTTCAGATTTTTTCTCCTCGCTGAAATTAATGCGCGCAAAGTTCACGAAATCCGCCCCTTTCGGCTAATGAAAACGTGAACTTTACAACCGTACACATGTTACATTTTAATTGAGACTGACGCTTGAAAAATGAAACGTGAGAGTTCAATCCGTTATTAAAGAGACGGTTGATTTTTCTTTTAAATTTACGGTCGGATTTTCGAAATTTTCTGCCGGTTTTTCTTAATTCCCCGCAATTTATGTTGTGTAGTTGCCGATTACGAGTTGTGGCTTTTATTAATTGTTCGCATATAAGGAAGTCTAATCTGTCTATTAAAAGAAGATATTTAATCTGACCGTCATAAATCCTCGAGGAAACGGCGCCGCCCCTTTTGATACATAAAATGTTTTATTGTCGCATCAGTGGCTTGTAAATTATTGCGCTTCACAAAGTAAGATAAATTATTAATTAAAGCTGGATATCATTTTTTTTAATGAATGAAATGCGCGCGACTTGCGCGCTCTGTTTATTTAATGTGGAATGTTGAGTAATGGATGGCAATTATGATAAAAAATGGCTGAAATATTGTAATATAAAAAAATGTTTATTGGGCATAAGTAATACAGTTAATATTTTTCAGGAATTTATTTTAGCTACAGTGCTTGTTTTTGTAACAGAATTCGTTTTTTGTCGTAGCAAAGTGAATAATTTTTTTTGAGTTTTGATACTTCCGGACTTTGTTAATTAAAGCTTTCTCGAAATAAGATGTTTCTTAATAATTCTAATCGCATATATACCAAAACAAATCATCAGTACTGGGGTGCGCGTGAACCCCCACTGGTGCCACAACTTGCAGTTCGAGAAAAGTTAACTAACAGAAGACATAATATGTGAAAATTAAATCAAATATAAATACAACCATTTTTAGGTGATATTTTTTCTTCTTAATCGTAAAGATTATCTACCCTCATGGATGTAAGACGTTGGACGAAATTGAGTTGCATCTCTTGGAAGCCTTCCATATCTTTCCCCATTCCCTTCTTCTATCTTGTACCATATTTCCCATCTCTTCCCATTTCATTCCTCTTCCGTCCAAAGCTTGTTTAGCTTCTTCTTGCCACCGTTTTTGTGCCTTTCTGTTTAATGTCCAGGTTTCTACTTTTACTTCTTTCGGTAATTTATTCTTTTTCCTAAGAAAGGTGATATTTAAAACGTTCATTGCAATTAAATCATGACTACTTTCAGCTATAACGTCAGCGCCACTTTCTTCATCACTCCTTCTGGAGGCTCTGTTTAATTTTCCGGGTCAGCTAAAAGTTCTTCGTCACATAAACCTTTTCTTAACTCATAAATTCAAATATTGATATCACATTCGTCACAATGCAACAACGAAATCAATTCATGTAGAAAAACTTGCTTTTGTGCAAAGTATTTTCCAAGTGAGGGTAGAAAATGCAGGAGCTGAATTTTGAGCGAAAATCAAAAATTAAAATTTCACATAAACTCGTGTCCTAATATGCACCCCTCTTCAAAAATGGACTAAAAATTTGATTTCTAATTTTAATCTCAAATGTTCATTATTCTGTGATTTTTTTCCAAATTAGTGGAAGAGAACATCAACTGGTAAAACAGATAAATCAATTTAATTTTATAATTACATATTCTTTTTCGACATTCAATTAACAAATCCAGTTTCAGGTTCGCAGGAGCGAGACATCTCATTAACTAAAAATTTTAATAAAAATGTACTTAAGAAACCGCATGATTATTCAAATGCTCAGGCCAAAAATGAACGATCTATCATTTTTTGCGCTCGTGCAAATAAAAATGAACATAACCACCGCATTGACTTTTCTTCGGGCGGCGATCTTATCGCCAGAGAAATGTCGATTTCAATCAGTGAAAATTGATAAGATCGCGCGAAGTTTACCGACGATATTAAAATCCGACAGATATACCGATATTAAATAACTCTGCCCTATCTGAAATCTGCGGCAGAATTCACAAAAATTTAAATATTTTTCAAATCTTTTTTTTTGGGGAAAAATTTCCTTCCTAACAAAACGCCGAGTTAACGATATCTTCAGTCACATTAACGGCTATCAATAATAATTATGGTGAACAAACTAGGCAAACGTCTTCCGTATAAGGCGAACGATTTCTGTACCAGGGCCGCACGATTCTAATCAGATATTAATATATTGAATTGTTTTCGCAGGCTTTCATAATGCATCGACAGTGACAGGTGAAACCAGTGGCGGATTATTTAGGGCAAATTCCGCCGCCGTAATTATGCCGAGAAAACGTTTTAAAGAGGCGGTTTTAATGCACTTATTACGCCTCAATTAATTTCTTCTAATAATGTCATATATGGTCACACATCTCATTAACTCCTCTAACAACACAAACTGTGAATAATGAAAAACGATCTCGGGTACACTGGCGTTGATGGGCAAACAAGTGTGTGATCAATGTAAGTAAATTACGATCCGTGTCGTTAGACGATAATGCGTCGGCATTTCTGTAGGAAGCGGCCAGCTTTACAGCTTCAAAGGAAAAATCCACTGTGCTATTTTAGTGGCAAGTTCAATGCAAATCCAGCGTGACTCGACGGGGTACTGCAGACACCCCTGTTTTTATGGTGGTTCTTATACCCACATCTCCTTTTCAGTAGCTCCTCTAGCCATCTGAAGGAAGCTCGTGAAAGGTCGGAATTTTAAATTTGACTAAATTAAGGTTCTCCCAAATGCCAAAAAATAGTGAAATTAAATATTCTTAACAAACATAAACAAAATAAAATGGCTATGACAATTAAATCATTTTTTACATTTCCTTTTGCAACAAAATTATCTAATATGAGTCTTTCTTTAAAGAATATCTTTTTTTAATAAGTCAACTTCTTTGGTTTTCTCTTCTTCTTTTTTTCTCCTCGTCCCAACCCTTCAAGTAAGACTTGAGCAACACCTGCTTCCTAATATCATTCTTTTCTACTGCTTGTTTCAATTTTCTATGGCTTTCATCCAGTAGCTTCGCTACCACTAGTTGTTCATATGACTTCTCTTTCATTTTGTCTTCCAACTGTTTCTCCAAACCATCAGTTTTTTTATGTTTTCCAAACTCTTCCATTTTTTGTTTCTCTTCTTCAAGCTCTTACTTACTTTGATTTTCTTCAACTACTGATTGTTGTTTTTTCGATTTTTCAAGCTCTAAATAACTTTTATACGAATTATAAGTTCTATGGCCCATATTAAGAAGCCTTTGTGTTATTGAAACCAATTCTATTTGATTATTATATTTTTTTAAATCACTAAGAATACGTAACTTGTTATTCACTGTTCGTAGACTCATGTTTGACTTGTCTGGAGTTAAAATTTGGCCCGAAAGGGAAAATCCCCTTTCAACTGATGCACTTCCATGTGCCAAAGATAGACACATTTCAACAACTTGAAATAATTCTTTATGGTATTTGAAATATAACCAGAATTCGTCTACTCTTAGGTTTCCATCAAAATTTCTCTCCTTCTCTAATAAGATCAATTGCAGTAATTTGAATTCATCACATACTTTATCCACGGTAATGTCTATGGGAAGAGTATTACAAACGTTAATCACATAACTATCAGCCACTTTAGTAACATTATTTGGGAATAACCATGAAAAATATACTAAATTCAAGGCAGACTTATTTATTAAATGATGAACAGCTTTCATATAAAAATGTTGGCAACGTTATAAAAAAATTAATTGTTCCTTCTCAGGTAGCTTCCCAAGTTCTTGTTGAGTTTTTCCTCCACAATTTAATGCCTTCAATGGCAAAAAGAATTCGTGACGATACGATCATCTTTAGTATTCCCAAGCACATTATCAAAATCAACAGCTGCTTCTTTTTTCAAAAATTTGAGTAATATAGTCTTAGTTAACTCTTTTAATTCTGAATATAATACTTGAATTAACGGTTCATCCTTTTGAAAAAATTCCGTATATTTTGTGAAAATGTGCGAAACATATTCTATAAAATACAGATCCACTATAGAAGTTGTATTTTTTTAAAATATAATATCTTCATAAGATTTAGTTTTGATTAAAGAACTTCTGTACTTTGGAATAAACTCCAGAAAATATTTCTTTATTGCTGAATACTGTTCTAAAACACGGCTGATAGCTGGACCCAACGTTAACCACCTGGCACCAACATGTTTTATAAGTTTGTGTGAAGATAACTTTAGATCACTATCAATTTTCTCAAAGTCTTCTAATCGTAATGACCAACCATCAAGGAAATGATACAGAGCAATGATAAAATCACTTACTTCACTTTAAAACTTTTGATACACACAAACATTTGATTTTCAACGGTGATAATTAGAAAAAAAACTTTTTGTGGAAAATTTCTAGGCCTACTAATGGTCTACAATTTTTGTTAAATGCATTTTCTTATAAAATGCACGGGTAACTAGATACGAATTTTTTAAATTGTCACTGCATTTTTCAGGCGAGCATTGTTAGTTTCTTTTAGGTAACTTTTAGAAAATTCTTTTTTGGAGAAAAAATGTTGGGCCGTCATTGGCTCACAATGTTTATTTGGTGAGTTTTGTGAAATAATTTGTAAGCAACTAGATACCAATGCTTGAAGTTTCAACTTTAAAAAATTTAGCTAATTGGGTTGTTACTTTCGTTAGGGTAGTTTTAAGAAAAATATTTTTTGGGGAATAATTAAAATTAGTGACTAATTTTTAGAAATAATGACCAATGACCTAAAAGCTAAAATAGTGACCTCACTATGATCCCTGGTTCCCCAAAATAATAAGAATCTTCAAAAACCTCCACGAAATTTATCCTACAAAACAAAACATTTTCAAAAAAATGTTTCAGTCAAAACTAACTCAAAAAAACTGTCATTGAAAAGTCTGATACACAATGGAAAATAACTTGATGTCCCAATTTTTACTGTCCACCGGTTTGGGCATAATCTATTCTGGAGTAAACTGCAAGCTTCTTCGGTTAAATTTCCAATGATTTCCATCGACGGTACTTGACGATAGAAACAGGCGCGCGAGTCACAACGGATTAAAAACAATGCTTGCGTTTCGATTGCTTCTTTTGGTAGTGAGGCGCAAAACAATAAGTTTCAGTCAATGCCTACATTACGATTCTACAAAACAATCTCACCTGTCCAACTTGTACGCCATCAGCGAAGGCAATAAGAGCCAATCTATCAGGATGCTGTAGAAGGGCAGCATGATCGGCGAGATCGGGCCTCGGTACCGGCGGTGATAATGTGACAGCTCGGGACAATGGTTTCCGTCGACGGCAAACAATAGCTAAACATATAACGACCAGGAGCAGCAATACACCTGCGCCTGTTGCTATAGAAACAAGCATCGGTCCGCTGCCAGTCACTTCCACTAAAGCAAAATTCAAGTTTAAATTGCATCTAATTAGATTAGTCTACATGAAAAACGCACAATAGTAGTGTCCATTATTCTTGCACACGGGCGGAGCAGAAGGATTCCAGCATCCCCCCGACTCGCAAGTGAGCACATAATTCCCCTGGAGTTCGAATCCGGGCCGGCATTGGTACGAAATCTGCGAATTGATCGGATATTTGAGATTCCTGTGGACGTCGGATAATCTCGGATTCAAAACGAAGGCCGTCGCGTAGAAAACGTTCGGAGGGGACGCGCATTCCTTCGCCGGCACTGTAAACAAAAATGGGTTATTTTCGGTTAAAACGGCTGTCGCATGTTGGTACCGCAAGATGGTAGAACGCCGCCAATCCATATGCCACCGCTGCATCTCAATCGCGCGCTCTGACAAGGCGACATATTATTTCTGTACCGTGGAATGCATTTGATTTCGACTTCTGTGCCAGGAATCGCAACCGTCGCCGTCTGATAACCGTGAAGGACGGTCGTCTGGGAGTGTGCGACGGCCGGAGTCGGCCTACAAGGATAATCGTCCATACTCTCTGAAAATAAAATAAAAAGGGCGTTGTCATTTCGTGCCTAATCAGCCGTCAAACAAACATGATTTTAGTTAAATGAGGTTTAAAATGATCGGTCTAATGGATTCCGTGAGAACTATTTTTTTATCCCCGGGGTATTTATTTAATACAATAAGTTTTAATTAATTAAGGATCAAAATTGATCTTGTACGGACATTCCTAGTCATACGCACGCAAAACAATATTCAAAAATCACAACATGTTAGATACAAAAAAACATGTACAGTAGAATCCGCTTATAGCGAGGACGCACGGGAGTTTGAAATTAGCTCGTTATAAGAGGATTTCGTTAAAAGCGGATTATTATGTAAAGACATTTTTTATTGAAAATATTATTTGTTGTCATAAATTAGTAAAATGCGTGTACGTTACAGTTGTTTCATATATAAATTTAGGCGTACTTATTAACCGAAATAATCTGTAATAGTGTGTTTCGTTAATTAAATTTTCCAAATTTGCCAAAAAATGAAAAAAATGTTCCGCACCATTTAGAGTAGTTTCGGCTTCAAAAAAACTCATCATCAGATTTAGCAATTTCAGTTTGAGTTTGATTGTATTTTTGTTAGGCATTCTCAACGATGTCATCCTCGGTTGGGATTTCACTAGTATATACAAAATTGTCAACCGTCACATACTCCTGAAAGTTGACTTTTTCAGCCTTTAATGCGATACAAAGTTCACTTTGCCAATTTTCAGCTGTGCCAACTTCTCCTATAAATTCAGCATGTTTCAAACAATTTTTTATTGTGGTTTGCGTAATACTTTTCCAAGCTCGGTCTACAAATCGAATGGCGTCTAGAAGTGTTACCCGATCCTCTTTTTCCATTTCAATTCCATCTATCAAATGCAACACAAGCACTTTTCGAAAATGGAATTTAAGAAAGTTTATAATTCCTTGATCCATAGGCTGTAGTATTGAAGTCGTGTTGAGAGGTAGAAATGCCAATTTGATATTTTTTACGTTTAATTTACCGGAAGTTAACATGATTATTCTTCGGTAACCTAAGTGAAACTGATTCTTTACCGCCTGAAGCCTGATTAGTTGGAATCAGCACATTTCTAAGTAAACCATTATCAATATTAGTCAAAGGTATATATTTAGATCTCGCTATATCAGGATTTTTTTATATAAAATTTCAATACAACCGACGTTATAACCGGAGTCTCGTTATAACCGATTTCGTAATATGCGGACATTTTTAACCGCGTTTGCATAGTAAAACAAATTTCTCTATGTGTATTGCTCGTTAGAAGCGGTGTCTCGTTATATCCGGTATTCGTTAAAAGCGGATTCTACTGTATTTAAGTTTCATATTTTTGGAAAATCCTGATAACTGTCAAACTGTCAATTTAAATATCTTTATAATCTACGGCGAGTGCCACAAAAATGCAGTTGTTGCAGCCAGATTATACAGACATCCTTACCCTGAGAGTAAACACTCAACTAACAAAACATTTAAACAGCTTCAAAATCAATTAAGGGAGAATTGGCTAAAACCAAAAAGGCATAGGCGTCGAACAGCGACCTTCAACAATTTCTTTGGCGGACATGATTTTTCAACGGACTTTTTACACAGTGTTACTTATAGCGATACAAAGAAAATCCCGAAGAAAAATTTTCACTTGGAATTGCATCAAAATTACACTGACTATTTGCTACTAGTCACTTTAAACAAATTTCTAATTGATTATTTTTTAATGATTTCATTCACCAATCGTTTAGCAGTATTTGGGCACACGTGTTTAATTCTGTCCAATCACAACATTATTATAGTGAGAATTTTCTACTGTAGAAAATTCCCGCGAGCATAATTTCTAGTATTTTGTTTACATATGTAACTTGACAGCACATTTTCTAGTTTTGACATCTGTCGCCAGTTTGATTTTAGTTTATAATGAATTAAACTGTATTTTTATGCTGTATTTTTTATTTAAACGTTAAAAAATAATCTTCCGAATACCACTCGAGAGTGCGAATTAATTAGAAAATAATTCTCCAGTTATTTTTTCAAACTTGTTGCCATTTGGGAATAGCCACTCGAGCCCTACGGGCTCTCGTGTCTATTCCCTGGCAACAAGTTTTCGAAAATCTGTCGAATTATTTTCAATTTATTCTCACTCTCTTGTGATATTACTTATGAAAAAATTTACAAATAAAATAATTGTTACTTTAAATGAGAAATAGAGACAGATGCGTGGACATATTTAAAACCAAGTGGCTAAAAATAGGGTGGTGGCTGGCTGAAAGTGGTGTATCTGCCCAATTTCATTGCAAAAATGGTAGAACGAAATTGAGATGTTCCTTCCAATGTAAATATTCAAGGCGCAATCAATTACACGGGAGAATCAATTTGTGCCCGGTTTGGTAAAAGTAAACAACGGTGCTAAATAAGTTGTTATGAAAATACGAAATATGTGTCAAGTGCATGCGTCATTTTAAATAAATTCGCTTACAATGCATTTTTTTCACCTATTCAAATCTGTCTTAAAAGAATTACAATATCGTTTGTTCGAGTCAATGGCTCACATTACAAAAGAAAGTTGATGGTAATCATAATCTTTTAATACAATGCAACGATTATGTAAGGTCATCCTTAAGAAATCACGTTGTTGTTTATTATTAGGATGCTAAAATCTTGATGCCTTTTTATTAACGATTCTCGAACGGTGATGCACGGACGTGACAAACCGAATATTTGCCAATTAATCGATCTCTCGATAAGTTACAACAATGCGTCCGTGACAAAATCACAAAAAGAACTATCCAGATAAAAATTAGTTAATTTTTCCCATCGATGGCGCGCACCCATCAAAGGTGGGCTCTTTACGTGACGTCGAACTTCATTAGCCGGCACATCTTTATTTCGAATTGATCACTCTTGCTGTACGTGTGGGAGTCGGTCATAGATCAAGTAAAGTTGCCGACCCGCGGTGTAAACTGTTTTATTACGCTTTATTTATTTTTAATTCAGTAATTACGGTAAACAAAGAACCGCAGCAAAAAATCGGGACACAAAAGGCGTTAATGCTGTTATACTGTTATAGTGGCGGCTCGTACATGAGTGCTACAGAACTGCCAAAAAATTAACGCCAAAAAACTTAACTTCGTTTGTATTTAATTATAAAACGTAATATTGAAAAAATTGAATTTCGTCACAGAATTTTATTTTCTTAATCGCAACAACTCGCACCGAGTAACTCCATGTCTTCATGCAATCGAGGATCCAACATTCCAACAAACCAGTTAAGTTTTGTCGTGGTTTCAGCGGAGCGGGCCATTGTTTTTATACTGGGCCATTCGAGGCAGTGCACAGAACTGCTTGAGACACCCCCACTATCCCCCTCGCGTCCTGCACATACTCAAACTCTTTCGCTAGTTTAATGTTCTTTGTGTGCTGCATTTCACGCAGTTCTGTCATACCCTAGTCACTCAAATATAATGTCCTTGATTAAATGTATTGTAAGCGACAATTGTATGATGGCGTTTTCAACGGTCCCGAAAACAATCGAGAATTCCCGTATTTCGAACTTCGGCAGAAAATTTGCAAGGTTCGCAGAAACTTATCTTCAAGTGCGTAGGGTTTTAATTTTCGTCAGTTATTATTTTATGTTTTATTATCTGTGCAATTCTGTTCCAGATTTCGGATGTTATGTTACGTGCGGTTTTTCGCTTTGTGGCTTTGTCGTTGTAAACTTTGATTTTATACTTTCGTGTTCGTGTATTGTATTAGTGTTTTTTTTGACAATGGATGTTGTGGAAAATTTGATTAACTTTAAGCGATTTGTGAAGTATAGTTACGAAGAAAAAATAGATTTGAAAAATAAAGGTCGACCGCTGCCGGACATTATTATTGAAACAAGCGGTATTAGTCGTGGAAAGCCATATAAACGTCAGTTCAACAAAGAAATTTATGCAAGGAATAACTGGATTTGTGACTGAAACAAGAAAAATGCTCTTTTTTGCTTTCCTTGTTTGGTTTTTGGCGGAGATAAAGCATGGACACAGGTAGGAATAATTGATTTAGTACACTTGAGTGAAAAAATAAAAAAGTATGAAAAGTCCAAAAGTCATCTTCACAATTCAATGGAGTTAGCAATATTAGGAACAATCAACATCCAATCTCAGTTAAATTCGGCATATTGGAAACACATACAGCAGCATAATGGTAATGTGACAAAAAATAGATACGTTCTATCAAAAATTATATGAGATGCAAATTGCAGAACACCTGTTTTATTGTACCACGAGCCGCCACTGTGTTATAGCAGCGAAATTTTTAATAACCGCACATTTTGGCTCGCCCATAATTCAAGCTGCCTTTTTAAAAAAGAAGACGCCGAAGAACAGCACGTCAAGTTAGAAATCAATTTTTTTATTGACAGCAAGAAAAAGCTCCGCATACAAGTTCGCATGTTGTATAAAACATAAATTTATGAAAGAGTACAAGAGATATATTAAAAAGTACAAGCTAAGATACAGGAACACTACCAAGCGACCATATTAATAATGAATATTTGGAGCCCTCCCACGTTGAAAATGTATCATGAACCGACCAGGCGGTAGAATCAAAGACTGCGGCGCTTATAAAGTAAATTCAAGTTAAGTTAAAGCACGGCCCGAGCTTGGTATAAGTTCGCGAGGGCGGACATAATGGCATGTTGCTCTTATTTAAGGGTGAACCGATTCCATACAGAACCGAGCGCGCGCGGTGTTGATGTGCGAAAAACAATTAATTCCGTTAATTTTATGGTCTTACATTTAACGCCCATCCGTCATGATCGCTCAATAAAAAATAAAAACACGCAAAACGCCTCGGCGAAATAAATAAGAAATTAAATTTCGAGGACGATGCAACAATTCGCCAATTACGTTGGCATCGAGGCTTTTTTCTGTAAAAATTTTTGCTGGTGGGCTGTAAAAAATTTCATCACTAATTAAGTTAACGGTCGCAGTTGATTAAAGTTAATTAGCTCGCGCTAAATTAACGCTTGTAAAACTTAATAATTATCGAAATGTGGTTCCTTGTCTAACGAAAAACCTATTCCAGTCGGATCTCCATCAAAAATTAAATTAAAAACGCTTTAATTTTGCAAACAAATCGAATAAATAAAGTGACGATTTTTATAGAACAATGTTTTATTAAATGATGTAAAATAAATATTTTTGTGTCACCTCGTCGCTAATGTAATTTAGTTTCTGATAAGCGTTCGAGCAAACAGTCATGTTCATAAAGGCAAGTCTCGAGAAAAATGCAAAAGGCCATTGCCGCCATATATTATCCATTATTTGTAAATCAGTTTTATTTAATTGAATTGATTTCAACTTATAATGAAATCAAATTTAAAATTAAGAGTTAATTTGTTTTAGAACTTTCGTACGAATAAGGCCGGCCCTGCGACTAGGAATCCACTAGAAAAGCTGTATAAATATAATTTATTTTGAAGTCAGTTGTAGAAGATACGTAATACAAATAATGACACTAAACCTTATGATAAAATCGTCTGGTGTTTAGAACATTCTTTATTACTCAATTCTTCAGATAAATATATAAGAAAACAATCATTTCCAATCAAAAATTCTCAAAACATGGCATATCACAAAATAAATTGAAATAAAAACGTTTAATGTTAAATACCAGGTTGTTAACATTAAAATTATTGATTAGTCAATCATAAAAGCGACACTTTTATCTACAAAGTCAGCTGCTTAATTTTTTTTTTAAAGTTTCAAAGTTAGATTAATCACTTTGTTGATCGATGAGCACTTTTGATTAAACACTTACATTATAAAACCAAACTGCACTAACGTTAATTGCATCAATTAAAACTTCGTGACAATAAAGAAATTACATTCCTTAATTTCATCTCATTTTATAATAAAAGCAATGAAAATTTGCAGAATATAATTTGAAGGGCTTGGGGCAAAAAGGCTACATGCCACACTTTTAGCAAATTTGAGTTATCTATACTACACATCACTGTGTGATCTTCTACAGATCTCCTATTTTTGTGATAGCTATTCTCCCAAAAATGAAACCACTGGCGCTCCAAAATATGCTAAAATATTTGTGTAATAACAGCACACGCCACAAGTAAATTTATCATGGCGAAATCGTGCTCATATGCTTCTGCCAAAAGAAAATTCGATTTTAATATTGAAAATAGCAATGAACATTGTGATTTCGACTCTGATGATTGTACTCAAGAAAATTCATCAGAGTCTGAACAGGTAATTTAAACTTTTTATGTGGCATGTATCGTTTTTCTGAAAATATTTTATTGTAAATTTCATCGGTCATGTTTCATAATATCTCTACCATCACTGAATGTATAAGTTAATAATCGGATTTCACTGAATCCAAAAAAATTAGAAAATCTAGCACAACTGATTCTCTACATTCCTTCAGTGTATCACATTTATTATCAAGAAATAGGAGCTGCTGTAACTGTACCAGGAAATACCACTGAAGAGGTAGCAGATAAGGAACCCAAAAATTTGGACAACAATTCTTCAGACAATAGTAAAGATGAAAGCTAATTTGTAAAAAAACATGTTATTTTTTTAATAAAAAGGGCACAAGCCACAATTTTTGTAATAAATAATTAAAATTACAGTCTTTTATTTCATTTATACTAAAAATCAATTCATTACAAGTTTCTTATGGCATTGAATGTTATTAAAATCATCAGGTTTGATTTTGGGATTTAACCGAATCTGTAACAATTAATATCTCAAAACTAACTTCATGTAGCATGTAGCCTTGTTGCCCTAAGCCCTTCAATTCGTCTGAGTAATTATTTTTTAAACTTTAACAAAGTAATTTTAAAAAAATACAATATTAATAAGTATCTCCTAATACCAAAAAAATCTGATTATTACCAATTCAACAATACATTTAAAATCACCAATAAATCTTCATAAAATGTTTATCCGTTACTCAACAAATCTCTAGTCATAAAACAATGAGTTGTTAATACCGTATGAGCGTATAAACAAGTTGATCATAAGTAGTCGAAAAAATAATCCTATAAAGGGAATAAAAAAAAATACCCGATTGGCAAAAAAAATACTTATCAGTTATGTAAATTGCGATTGCAGATGTCCATCAAGATGTCAATTAACCTGCGGTTAATTACCCTACGAATGATTCTGTTTTGGAATCGCATAATTGGTTTTATGAACGCAGTTCAGCAAACGACTAAAAATCGATGAATAATGTCATAATAAAACGTGTACATCCTCGATAAAAATTATGTACTGTTTTAAACGATTAATAAATCAATCCTGATTTTATTTGAAGATTATGTGCGTTGTAAATAAACCTGTACAATGTAACGTTTTCAGATTTAATCGCGGCGATACTTTCGCACGAAAACTGATCGTACAAGTTCTAAAAATCATAAAACAAAATTTCCATAGCACTTATCTAAAATCTCGAGAATTCGAGACTACTACGCCCCCACGAAATAATATTTGCTCATCACCGTCACTGAAAAACACAATGTTAAATCAACACAAGGTGTAAGTCGATGCCACCGGAATACGCCTACAAAACATTCAACCAAATCTCTCTTCAGTGGAAAAGAAATGACGGAAAAATTATTGCACAACAAAAATTAATTTGTTAAGAAAACAAATTGGCGAATGGATGTTAAGAAATAGTTTTGTAATTGAGAACATCATTTCGGCGAACAAATTTATTAACGTGCTGAATTTACATCACCAAATCTTGCTAACGAAATTCCAACATTACAATGGTGAGTAAATAAAAATAAATCTTTGAATGGAAAATGATAAATCATTTGGAGAAATTTTTAAAAACAACTTTTGCTGTGTCATTCATAATTTTTATTGTTTAATTAAACAAATAGGTTGGCTAGAACACAATCAAAATAATTTTTTTCGCTAATAAATCGGCTTGTTAAGGACAAAATAGCTAGGCTGTTAACAAAATTAGTAAGTCATAAATAATATGTGGACATCTTTCCTTGTAAACTGAAAACGTGATGTGCCAATATTAAACTTTACAATTTTCTTCTTTGAACCTTTTCCCATTAGCAAGATTTCTATATCAATAAATCAGCAGTACTTCCGTGAATAGTCATTGTACCGAAAACTGTTTTTAAACAATTTTTACTTTTTTGTAGGAAAAATTGCACAATGAAAAATCAAATCGCAGCTATAAAATATTTTCAAACATTTTTGGAAATGGTGGTAGGAAGCTGGTGCGAAAATATGTGATAACCGTATCAGAAAAAAACCTAATTAAACTCCACTAATCGCGATTCAGTTTCAATAATAAAATTCCACATAACACATAAGCATATTTTATTTATTCAACAGCTTTAAATAGGTATTTTTTATATTGTCACATTATGATTATATAATCTGGCTAAAATATACAATGTACCTTCGGTGTCCATAAATTTTGATATCCACTACAGTCTAATATTTTTTTATATCATCTTTTTAAACTGTGACACACTCGTAACAATCAACATTTAATCCAATATACGCTTTATTTTTTTTGGGGATGCTAATTATATTACTATGCAAGACAATAGCAAATTGCTTTGTAGGTGGACGTAAATACATTTCAATTAAAGACTTACAAACTAATCTCTATAAATAAGTAAATCAATTATGAGTATGCAAATGTAGATCAAACTTTAGTGCCAACTTCAAAGCAAGTTTTAATCCCATTTAATGATAGTGAAAGTAGCATTGTCATGTGATGCACACTTTGTACCTTAATTTAATCTGTGTATCATACATGCTTTATTAAATTAAGTCTTGTCTCGGAAGAATGGCTTTCCTTACATAACAGATCAATTGCTTTATTAGTACTCTAAATAGGGATACCTTTTTTGTTAACAGCATCCCTACTGCAATTTAAAAAAAAAGGAAGCATTTGCTAAACATATATTTACAAAAATTGCACAATATAATAATTAAAATAATCCAAAAAAAAATTACACTAAGAATACGCATAAATAAATAATGTAAAATTGTGAGAGGAACAAGTTTCAAAGTCAAATTGCCACCTAATCTGAAACGAAACACGCAATCGACTAGCTCTAGTGAGTAGAAAAATAATATACTTATGTGTATCGTAGGGGTGAGCTTAATTAATAAATAGAACTCTTATTTCCTAATAGGAATGTACAAAATTAAAAACAAATACGCAACAAAACATGCAACAGGCTATACAATCTTTCATAATTCAGTGCAACAACTTCAAATTTAATGCTAACCTAATCTATGAGTATCATTTCAATTTATAACTCTCTTAAATCGGTGATTGCACTTTTAGTACCTCAATAATTCGACATTACATAAAAACGAGTAAGGCTGAAGACAATGATAAGAACAATACTTTTTACAAAATTATTAATTACATCGATGAGCTAATAACACACCTAATTTTAACAAGGAAAGACTACAGATCACCGAAAGGATCGAAACTAACTTCTTGTTTGACCGGCTGGGGGTTCCCTATTTTCGGACTTCCCATCATGGGCTGCTGCCCTCCCATCGGATATTGCATTCCCATCGGTTGCCCCATGGGACGGTACGACGCCGCCGTAGTTGCGGCCATGGGCTGTGGCTGCCAACCGGGAGCCCCGGTGGGTTTAGGTTGGTTCTTGGGCGAATTCCATTGAACGGGAGTGTTCCTACTGCTGTCGATCGTCAGGTTCTCGGCCAAAGACAACAGACTAGATTCCAAATCGCCGGTGAGCAATTTTTGTTGCGTCGGTCTTGCCGGTTGGGGCGGAACTTGCGGTGCGTTCTGAACTAATTTCGTCGGATCTGAACCGGTCAGAGGATCAAACACACTTGGCTCGTTGCTGTTAAAAACGTGGCTTAAGTTGCTGTTGGCAAATACATTTGGCTGCTGTCCGGGGAAGCCGGCGGAAGCCGGCACAAAACCGTTTGCCCACATATTCGATTGCGACTGCGTCGAATTGGTGAAGAAGTTGTTCGTGGACGTCGCAGTCGAAGTTGAGAAGAAATTCTCAGTTGGAGCGCTCGTGGCAGGGGCCGAAGCGAACATGTCAGAGAATGGGTTGCCGAGTTGCAGCAGATCATCGATAGCCTTCGACTGATTGGGTTGGGTTGTGGGTTCGGACCCGAATAAATCTAAGATTTGTTCGTTTGGTTTCGTCGGTGAACTAAGGAAAGGATTGGTGCTTGCGCCCGTCGGGGAATTTAAATTGGCTTTGAATTTTGTCAGAGCCGCTTCCTCTTCGGCCATGGCTGCTTGTTTGACGGTGTCATCGATTTGAGCGTTGCTTGCAGCCGTTCCAAAAGCATTGCTGGTACTCGACAGTGCGGTAACCCCAGATTTTAAATTCTTCTGATTGTTGACGGTCTGTGAAGGGGTGTTGCCCTCCAGGGAGGCCAGATGTTGCTCCAGTGCATCTAAAAGACTGTTGGGTGCTTTAGTTAAGTCTGGTATATCACCTTTATCGATTCCCATGTTCTCAGCGACTTTAAGAAATTCAGCAACACGATCCATCCTAATTAAGAACTTCTTGTATAAGTCTAAAGCGTCCCGGCATTGTTTTTTGTTCATTTCGAAATACTTTTCCAGCAAATTTATGATCCCATCGTTGTACGAGGCGAATATTCTTATTAAATCCCTGAATAAGAGCAAAAAACACATATTAATAACACCGTTTGTGAGATCATTAGCAGTACAGTCGAATTCTAAGAGAGCATCGAGTTGGTTCTGTAATATGGGGAGGGTTTTTAACAAATTCTCGGCGTTCATCGTGCGGAGAGTTCCTTCTTCTTTGCCTCGCTTTACTTTGCAGAAATCGAAGGCCACCGCTCGATACGATAGAGCTTTCTCGTTTATGTAGCGAGCGTACCGCCTTATGAACGGCGACATGTCGTAGCCGGTTCGTGCACCCACCGCACTTTGCACCCCGGTCTTATCTACAAAGTTGGACAGTTGAAATGAGGTGTTACTGGAGGCCAGGTACTGCGTGAACCGTTCATTTCCATAACACATGAGATGGTGAGTTGTGATTAATGATTTATAAACTACGACCCAACTGGTATTTTGGGATCTTTCTATTAGAAGATTGGCCATTTGTGGGATCGAAACGTTGGGTTCGTTCGTACAGTGAACTAGATAGTCTAAGTGTTTTTTCTTAGGGCCTAGTAATTCTTCTGTGGTCGCCTTACATACCGATTTTGCGAGACCCTGTCCAGCCAGGCTGTGCTTGGCCGCCAGCAATCGATCGTTTATCGTCTGACCCGCCATTGTACAAGTTTCACAGCCAAATTACGAGAACGTTCACCGACTTATGATATTTTATCACTAAACACTAATAAACCCAACCAGCTCTGACGTTTATTTGAAAAGAAAGACGGGTCGATCAGAGGAATCAGGCCGGTGAATCAATAAAACTTGGTTACCGATTGCGCAAACGTCAAAACTACCATCTTGAGTCCGACAGTAGAATTAAAAATGACAGATCAAAAATAGGAATCTCTATCCAAATACATTGGACTAATAATACGCGCAACTTCCACTCTCGATGGGACCCCGTGTAAGCAGCGCCTCTAGCGTCTGGCGATGCAATAGCGGTTTTCTCATTATTGTGTTTATTTTAAAATTGAACATACTTACATTGTAAATATCCCTGTTCAATTTAAAAAAAAAATTGTCACTGGGTCAATGTTTTGCAACCAAGCATACTCTCACACATCAACTTTTAGATTATTTATTATTAAATTGTAATAGTCAAACGTTAAAACAGTAAAACAATTTATTTAAAATGGAAAATGAAAAACGGAAATGGTAAATGGAAATGGTAAATGGATAATGAAAAATTGAAAATGGAAAATTGAAAACGGATATGGAAATGGAATATTGAAAATGGAAAGCGAAAATGGAAATGGTAAATAGAAAATGGATAACGAAATGGAAATGGAAATGGTAAATGGATATGAAAAATGGAAAATTGAAAATGGAAAATTGAAAATGGAAAGTGGAAGATGGAGAATGGAAATGGTAAGTTAATATGGAAAATGGAAATGGAAAACTGAAAATGGAAATGGAAAATTAAAAATGGAAAGCGGAAATGGAAATGGTAAATAGAAAATGGATAACGGAATTGGAAATGAGAAATTGAAAATGGAAAGTTGAAGATGGAAAATAGAAATGTAAATGGTAAATTGATATGGAAAATGGAAATAGAAAACTGAAAATGGAAAACGGAAAATAGGAAATGGTAAATGGATATGGAAAAGGAAGATTGAAAATGGAAAATATAAAATGGAAATGGTAAATGGATATGGAAAATGGAAATGAAAGATGGAAGATGGAAAACGAAAATGGTAAATGGATATGGAAAATTGAAAATGGAAATGGTAAATGAACATGGAAAACGGAAATGACAATTTTAAATTTTCCATTTAAAAAAAAATTCTCAAAATTAAATCGGTATTTTTAAATTTCTTCAACGTTCTTTTCCATAGCATCTCATATGAGAGAACCGTTATTACATCGCAGTGCGGTAGATGGCGTAGATGACCTTGCATCCTTACAAATACGTGATAAACTTGTAGAGTTGCGCGTATTGGTAACTCTATAATGTATTTGCTCTATCAAACCAATCAAGTGGCAACGCATGGCGGGTTGTTATTGTACATTTTTTAAACAAAAGCGCTCAATTTGCATTAAAATCCATAATAGATCATTGCGCGCACAATTAATTAATTACGACTGAAAATCAATGCGCCCCCTATTAGTGAGAATCCGAACTATTAATTTCCTTTGTTTTTGTTTTCAAATTTCTGTCACTCACCAGATATTTGTGGAACGCAAGTCGGAGGCGATTTTGGCGACCACATCCCATCATTGACGCACTGTTGGACCGAAGGCCCAACCAGAGTGTACCCAGAATTGCAACTGAAATGCAACCGTTGCCCTATTCCATACGCGTCCATTTCTCCCATCTTTTCCTGCACGAAGTAACCATTTTCGATGCTTTTCGGAAGCTTGCAGCCACCCACGAGAACGCAAGTCGCCACAGCCCCCGTCCAAATCCCCTTCTCACAAACTCTCAACTGACTGTCGGCAGGAACCAGCTCGTAACCGCCTCCGCAAGTGTAAGCAGCAACCGCCCCTTTTCCGAATCGTCCCCTGGGATCTTTCAGGCCCTCTATTTCGAGGGCTCCGTTTTTAACGAAAGGAGGCGGCGGGCATCGGGCAATGCAGTGGGGCCGGACGTGTTCCCACTGCCCTTGGATGCACAATAATTTGGGAGGGCCTTGCAAATCGTATCCGTCGTTGCATTCGATGTGGAGAGTTTGTCCGGTGATTTCACTTTCTACGATGGTTGTGTATCCATGCTCTATCTGTCCGTAATCGTCGCAAATGTTTACGATTCTGCTGTCGTTGCTCAAGAATCCATTTATTTTGAGACCTTTCGCAACGAAAAAATGCCAGATAAACGTAAAAATTAAAGCTAACCTCATTTTATAACATCTTTGCAAAACTGTTATTACTTATAACGATTGTTTGGTGTTTACACGTTCCACTTTTAATTACAGCACCTGGCTAATTAAAATTAAACGAACGATGCTTGTTTACTGCACTTGCAACATTGTTTTGACACTCTAATGACAACTTCATCGATCAGCTGTCTGTCAAGGTCGACGAAGAATCGCACTGGCACAGGACGCCTGCTGTGCAAATTAAATAGATTTGTTCCACTTTTTGTTCCAATTTCAGTACTAACAACTGAACATGCCGAGCAAAACAAGGTCACTAAAAGTAACACGTCAATTTTTTATTAAATTAATTAATTTCAATGAATAGATTGTTTGGATGAGTCAATTATTACACTAGTATTCATCTCATTGTAATCTTTTAAAACAAATCTGTGCGTTTGGAAAAAATAGTGACTTGTAATTTATACAGGGTTTGTTTCAGAAATTAGGTCGTATGCAACACAAAATACATTTGATTTGACAAATTATTAAATAGTAGTATTTTAAGGTTTACTATACGTAAAGAAGCAAGAATGCGCTTGATTAGCGTTTGTTTCTATTTATTACTTAATCCTTAAGTACTCGCGTGGGGTCGCGCAGGCCCCACGCCTGTTTAAATATTTTATACCAATTATACCATAAGGTTCAGGAACTTGTAGCCTGTGGAGAAGAGGAAATTGAGCGTTATAAGCGGAAATATAGATGATCAAACAAATATTGTTCTCTCTTTACCAATCCTCTCGCTATTTGCAGTTTGCCACATTTCTATTTGATCAGTGCATTTTTGCTGTAGTATTTGACACGAAATTAAATTGGTGCTAAATTTTATTGAAAAATGTTCAGCGATGTAAATATAAGGTTGCCAGACCTCCTCTTTTTAAGAGGAAACTCCTCTATTTGGAGGTCGGTTCCTCACTCCTCTTTAATATCAGAAAGAGGAGCAAAATCTCCTATATACAATATATATATATATATTTATTTTTTTGACTTAAGTTAGAATCCACATTTTCATAAAATGTGCTCAGGTACAATTTTTTGTTTTCAAATTATTACAAGAAGGGTTGAATCTTAAGAGTCGGTTTTCCTAGGTAAAACCATGCAAATTGCAGTGCACATATTCATAAAGTGTGCTCAGGTCAATTTTTTTTTCTTTTCTTTTTTAACAGTGCAATTGTTTATTTAGAACAGGTAAATAATCACAACATAACCTCAACAGTGTAAAAATTCTAAAAATATCCCCGAAAGAGAAACACGAAAGATAAACCCAGTTTGGTCAGGTTAAGATAGGGTAGGTTAGTTTAGGTTTAAGATTTCTATCTCTGTCAATTTTAGAGCAAATCGATTTTTAATTGCACCATCGTGTTCCTCGCAAAAAAATACATAAGTTTTCATGTTTATATGACGCTCTAAGCAAGAAAGAAAAAAAAGTTTTTTCCTTGATTTGGCTTTTTCTCTCTTTTTTTTTCCTTACTAGGATAAGTTTTCCTGCCGGAAACGATGGAACAAGAATCAATGCATAATGGACTAATGCATAACAACACACTGTATAACATGGTCATGCTGTATAATAACAAAAAATGAGGTTAAGTTTATCGTTCTAGTGTGTAATAAATTGATTTTTAGTTGCTTAAGAGAATTGTAATTGGAATTGCACAGTTAAGGCGTTAATTATTTAGTAATTCAGATGTGACTTCCTTTTATGTTTACAGGTTTCGATTACTTATAACATGGAAAGTACGAGTGATATGAACATTTCTGTTACTGATTTAGCAGCATTTGCTGCAGTCGCTGTTAAAGAAGCTGATTTAAATTGTTTGTTGGCCAATGCCGAAGATTTAAAGATTTTAAAAGTCGCTTTCTTGTTAAAATGGACATTAATTAAAACTAAAGTACAAATTTCAGTTGATTTTTCAGTCATTCGTCTTTTAGAGAAATATGAAGACGTAGATATTGATGGACTATGTACGGTTTTAAGATACTCTTGTGAGGTGCACCCTTCAGAGGGCCCCGCAAGAGAAATTTTTACTTTCGTAAAGAACCGATTACCGGATATCAGTGATGATGAAGAAGACTGCATGAGAATACTCAAATTACTAAATGTGACCAGTAAAACACACAAGTTACTGTTTGAAAATTTCATCCGATCTTCAGAATTGCAACCGTTTATTTATAAATTACTGAAACACGATTCTAAAATTGTGAGAAATTTTCTAGTCACACACATACTTCCTCATCACCTCAGGCATGCAAATTCAATTGCTGACGAGGTTTTGCATGAAATTCTCTTGCAAGCTATGAAAAGTCAAGATTTATTCATTTTGTGTTCTGTTATTGATTATTTGGAGTTAGATTTTCTAACAGACCCAAATCTCTGGTTATTTATACAGAAATGCTTAATTGCAGGAAATAACACAATTTGCTACAAACAAAGCGTTCATTTTTTAAAAAGTACCAATTATATCATATCACCAAGCAATTATGATCGCTTGCCGGAAGTTTTAAAATTTAATATTGAAAATATTGAGATAATTAGGAAAGCTTGGGAGAATTATTTCACACTTTTAGAAATCATTCAAGAAACTCAAGTTCATTTAATTACACCATTGATTTTTTTACTAAAAAATTTGAAAGTTCTTCATCCAAGTTGGTCGAAATGCATTTACGAAATCTTGCTATCGCATTCAAGCAATGCGATCATTGCCGAGGTTGCCAATATATTTTTTGAGAGCGATGAAGTCAATCTTCATGAAGACTTGTTAGGCCTCGTGATGAAATCCTTGAACAAAATTGAAGCTTCCGACGAATTTTTCGACAAGTTCAATAAATATTTGGAAAAATTGTCAGAAGAAAAGTTTGTTGAATTATTGCAACAAGTCGCTGAAATCTCTTGGACTCCCGTTTCACTGTACAAATTCATGTTACGTCTAAGTGGACGGCGACTGAAATTTTTACCAGAATTAATTCTTAATTTAATTTTCACGGTTAGGAAGGTAACTAATGTCGGTGTTCGAATTAAATTAATGTCACTGCTTGAACGGTTTATAAAATACACTTTTTTTTATGAAGGAAATTTTCAATTTGCTGATTATTTAAAAATTGCACCTCATTTAACTTTAGAGGTGGAACTTGAAGGGTTCATCAAAGATATAGAAGCTGAAATACAAAGTTGGAAAGAAAATAAATTTGTCGATGAACATAAAATTGCAGAAGTAATGAAAATCGTTTTTAAACTGGAGTGCAGTGAATTGTTAAATTTGTTAGTAACTTGCATTCGAGAAAATCAGTTTGGTTCGTTTACTTCCGATTTGGTGATATTCCATTTCATTATCAACGAAAAAAGTTATTTTTCCGATTCGTTTCTGTCTTCTTACATCGATCGGAGGTTTGAGAATTTGGAAAACAAAGAAAATATCGAGTATTTACTGAAAATAATCGATGGGACGAACGTTTCGAATTTTATTTTCGCCCCAAAAACGTTGGAAATTATTTCCCCGAATGAAAACTTACAGAAAGCTCAAGTTTCGTTTAAAATAATTCTGAAAATGAGCGCAAAGACTTTGGGGCAGTTTTGGACGCCGATATTCATGCAACACGATTTCGTAATTAATGAATTCATTGTGAAAAGTTTCTTAAATACAAACATATTCGAGGAAGAAATTTTATACGATATTGTTCAAAATATCTGCGAGACTCAAAGCGATAATATTTTCTCCGTTTGTTTGGACAATTTTCAAAAACAAATCACAGTAACAGATTTAAAAAAGAAATTTGTTGAACTGTTTTTATACCGATTGAAAGAAGTGAAAGATGTGAATGCAATTAATTCACCTTTAAGGTCGTTAATGCAGCTGGTCTTTAATTTAAATGTTGAAACCATCTTTGATGTTATGGAACAATTATTAAAATTGTACAGAACTTATAAAATAACTTCCGATTTATTAGATGTTGTTTTAAACAACATCACTCCTGATTTTTTGCCACCACAAGAAACCGTAAGATTTTACAACAAATTGGCACCGTTTTTAACTGATATTCTACTACAACACTGGATTACATCTAAAGAGATGTAAGGGGTGATTTTTTAAATTTTACATTGGACGGCTATGACTGACCAACTGTATCAAGTTACGCACTACGTTTTGCTTGAATTTGTTTTGTGGTCACAGCTGGCTAAAAATTAAATTTAAAAAATCACTCGTAATCACAAAAAATTTTTTAGGAACGAAATCGATTTACTTAATGACGACAGTCGTTATAACAAGTAAGAATTACTTAATTATATCGGGTGTCTTAATAAGGCTGTATATCGGAAACCGTTGGGTCGAAAATTTTGAAAAAAAAGCTTTTATAACAAAAGCGGGCCTAAGAAGTTCATTACAAATATTTTAGCTTCGAATTTCCACCGCAAGGGGGCGTAGTAGAAAAATAAAAATCAGCCGGTGTCCAGCCTTATTGAGACACCCGGTATGTTTTTTAAAATAAATAAAATTTGTAGATGTACTTGCGGACCTATGATTAACGTTTTGCAAATTACATTAAAAATCGCCAATGAAATGAACCGCAAAAACTACATTGATGAATTTATACTTCATTTATTCAAAGAATATCGAAAAGGTTTAAGCAAACGATATTTCAACAATTCCCAGGTGAGTAAATGCGTTAAAAAAAATTAAAGTTACATTTTTATTAACTTGCAGCCGCATATTCAAAAATTAAGAATTCTTCAAATAATCCTCACAATTCATTCGCATTTATCCAGGGACCAAAGTTTAACATTATTTAATATTTTAATCGATAGTTTATGCAAGGAAAGTCATCAACCAAGCGTAAAATTTTTAATTCAGTGGACGTTAATAAAACTAGTTGCAACCAACATGAATTTATTTGAACGACTTACGGAAACCTTAAAAACTGCAAATCGAATGCACACATCAAGCATTATATCGATAGTTTCAATTATATACCACTTATGCTTATTGAATGCAAATGAAAACTTTTGGATGGAAGTTTATAAAATTATGCTTCCTTGGACTGCAGGGGCTCACTTCAACTTGAGGTTCCACACTCAGGTGGGTCAAGTTTGTGAAACTTAAAATGTTACAAGAATTTTTAGACGGCGCTCAAAAAACTGTATGAGGAGGCTTTAAAACTCCAATTTAAAAATATTGAAAAGGAGATGTTCGTTTCGAATTGTGCAATTGTTGATGTGTTAAAGGGAACCCAGCGAGAAATTGGTGATATTGATGCGTTCTTTTTCGATAAATTTGATCCATTGAAACATTATTCAATCGAAACAATTTTTGTGTTAATTCCCCAATTAACTGAGGTCGTGTTGAGTGAATGGCATGGTTTTAAAATTTCGTTGGAAAAATTGGCCAAATTCGTCCACTTTAAAGTAAGAAATGGAGATGATGATTTCGAGGCGGCTGTACAAGCGGTAAAAATTAAATCGAATGAAAACAAAGTAGTCCAATTTTTTGAAGACGCTTATGTACAGAAAAAAATTGTTCCTTTCGAAATTCCAGTCAAGAACAGTGATATTATTGTAATCGCAACTCTAGTCGATAAAGCTTCAAATTTAGGCGGACTTAGCAGAACTTGTGAGATTTTCAACGTGAAAGAACTGGTTGTTAACAGTGTGGCAGTCACAAAGCAAAAGGAATTTCAAAGTTTGAGCATGACTTCAGAAAATTGGATGAATATCACCGAAGTGAAACAAGTCGACTTAAAAAATTACCTGTTAGAGTTGAAGGAAAGTGACTACATTATTTTCGGAGTCGAACAGGCCACTAAAAGTGTGCAACTAAATTGCTGCAAATTTCCCAAAAAAAGCGCCTTTTTGTTGGGGTAAACTCAATTTAATTATTTGGTTTGTTATTAAAATTGATTTTCAGGAGCGAAAATAAGGGAATCCCTCCCTTCTTTCTGGCTTTAATGGACGAATGTATCGAAATTCCGCAATTTGGAACCATTCGTTCCTTAAATGTGCATGTGGCGGCGTCCGTTTGCATTTGGGAGTATGCAAAACAGCATATGTAACTTGGCCCTTGTAACTTTATTTCAATAACAAATTATATAATAAAATTTTGCTAAAAAATATAGATTGTTTATAAACGAATGTGGGACAAGTGAGCTAAAATTTTTTTTTCAGTTTCGATAATTACCAACTTAAAATTGCCATTTTTTTTTCGTAATTTAGAGGTGGCAAATTTTAAAATTCACTTGGCCCGCATTAATTTGTGTACACCCGCGATTTTTATACAAAATACTTTATGTGAAAAATTAATTTACAAAAGAATCATAAATAATACATAGGCGATTCCTATATTTCCATTATATATACAAAATCAGTCCAACTTGTATAACAAAATGAAAAATCCCCTTTTGCAATTAAATTTCTACAAGTCGTTTCAAATAATCCACTTCACTTTAGTACACTAAACCAGCTGCTCATTACTACTCGCCGAAAGGTCTAAAAGTCGCCAACAAGCCTTTGGATTCGGTTCTGCGGGATCCCTGCAAAGCACCCACACGTAATTAACTCTCATCACTTTATCAGGGTCGCCCTCGACCACATTTCCATTCGCATCAGTCACACACATGATTTGCTGAGAGGTGAACGTGATAATTAAAACGGGGCCTTGTTCCATCACCTTCCCCATCGCTAGATCGACATTGTCTATGTCCAATATTTTTGATTCTATCCTGAGACCTTTTTTATACGCTTCTTGGATTGGAATCGCGAAAATATTGTAAGGGCCTTCGTGGCACCAGTCTTTCAATATTTCTAAATTGCCTCGCGTCATTGCCTCCAGAACGTTCGGTATTATGTCCGTTTCGCACTGTTTCAGAAACCGTTTAGTTTCAAACGCATTGTCGGTTTTGCAGATTTCCGTTAGAGTTTCGGATAGTTCGGTTTTCTGAAATAAACCTCCCATCACATCGGATATTTTCTCCGTCAATAACCGGGAAGCTTTGATCAGGGGATTGCTGCTTTCGTCGTATTGGAGTTTCCAATCTAAGACTTTGTGAACGTAGGGATTGTTATCTTTAAAATTTTGCCACGATTCGTAAAATTTCGAATCTTTGTGAAGTTCTATTCCTGTGGTTTCGGTATTCGGTTCGTAGTATTTGTTGACATTGATGTCGACAGTTTCTTTACGCTTTCTCAGTTGAATGGGACTCTGATAAACCCTTCCTGGAATTAGAAAGAATTAGTAATGAATTTTAGATGCGTTTATAAGCAGAAGAAAAAAATTTAAAAAAATAAAAAAATTGATAAGTTTATTGTAAATGGTTTAAATAAATGTCCACTCTGTAATTTACCGTGCATGCTCTGGGTGTCAATTTCCCGTTTAACCGCCTTCGTCGCTTGCGAGATGGTTTGAAAGGCTCCGGTCTTCCCAATTTCTTGCGCCCGTTCCGAAATATTATGAGAAACACTTTTGCCAAAATCCTCGGTCATTTTTCCTGCCTTTTTAGCAATATCCGATTTCCCTGCTTCTTCAATAACGTCGTGCACTTTTGCTTTAATCGATTCGATTTTATCCTTGAACACCTCGCTTCCTTTGCTGGCCTCCTTTTCGACCGACTCGAATTTTCGCCTGGCAGCTTTCAGCGCTTCACTTTGTTCCAACTTTTCGGCTTCGTCTCGAAATTTTTTCAACGATTCCTTCATCTCTTTATTCTTCGCCATTTCCTCTCTGAAATTGTCGAAAAGTTTCGATATGAACGAAGACTTTCCAGCTTCTCTCGAATACGACCGGCACTGAAATTAAAATTACTTTACAAGTGAAGTTTGTTGCGTAATACTTACTTGAAATTCATTTAAGACGTTGTAAATGGGAAGTTTGGTTAAACGATGGACCGAATACAATGATATTATGGTCTTTGGATAACGTTGCTGAAAATTTTGCAAATTTTAGTTCAGTTGTAACGTTATATAACCCCACTTTCTAATCGTGGATGAAATTTATTGAAGTATTCCTAATTACCGACAATAAACGTTTAATATGTATTAACACTGAACTTACCATGTTAATTAGGTGCTTTTGGTTATATTGTATTTAAAATTTTATTAAAAAACGTGATGACAGAACTGTAATAAATGACATGAGAACTTCCGAAACGAACTACTTTACCACCAAATTTAATAACACAAATTAACTGTTCGGGATTGTAAAAAAAAATTGTTGATACTTTAAATGCGAATTCTATCCAATAATTAAAAATATGAAGCTTCAATTTTTTAGATAAAAGCTGAATCAAAAAGATTGGACCATTCGCACTAATTCACAAAATCGACATTTGAACTACCACTGTCATGGATTGTAATTTTTAATTTGTGATGGAAAACGTTGCAGTTTCTTCAGATCAAACAGTAGTGGAGCCAAAGCCAATAAATGTCGGTAATATTTTAATAATAACAATTTAATAACAATTCAATTTCAGCTGTCTCCCGGTGCAGTAAAATTAAGTACTTGGCTAAATCAGTGTTTGAGGATAGAAATGTCCGATGGTCGAATCCTCATTGGTATATTTCTGTGCACCGACAGAGACGCCAATATAATCCTAGGGTCATGTTCCGAGTATCTTCCTGAGGAATCTGTAGATGAGTCGGAAGCTTCATCTTCCGGTCCAACCGACGAGCCAAGAATGTTGGGATTAGTTATGGTTCCAGGGAAGCATATTGTTAATATCAGTATCGATGAAAACAAGCCATCAGATAAAGTCCCACCGGAACCCTTAACGCCGGACGGTAATTTCGATGCATTATGATTACAGTGGTAAAGTAATTTAATTTAAGACTTATTTTATTGCATAAAGCACAGCAAAAAAAAATTATCACAAAGTTTGAGTTACAAGACAACTCCAGAATAGACTTTACGTTTCTTAAGTTTTTGTTGATTGTTGTTTGGTATCCTGAAATGAAAAAATCAGGTTTAAAATCGAAAGAAAGAAATGTTAAATAAAATTATTTATTAAGTACTATTTACAAAACTTGGAATATTATTTAGTGTTACTAAGCGGTTCGTACCCTTCCTTCTCTATTCGTTCCTTAAAAATTAAATAACTCCGTTTCCTATCGAAATGTTTGACCCATTGTGACGAGCAGGATTTTTCGTAAAATTTCCTGAAGCTCGCGCAAGGCCCTTCAGTCACGGCCTCCTTCTCGCCGTTTTGGTCCAGGCATTGCCAGTACTTGTCGCGGGCATCCCAACACTTTGCACGTTCCTCTTTGGTCGGAAAGGACATGACTAACTGAAATAGAAGTATGAAATATTTTGGCCAATGGAAGTGAATATTTTTGTGGGGAATTTTAGCAAATCAGAGAATATTGCGGTGGTTAAAAATAAATTTCAATATTTTATTTTTCCTTGAAATCTTCCCAAAATAAACACGTCGACAGTCGGATTAATTTATTAGTTTTGTAATAAGAGTTATAAATATTTTTTATATCAAATCCAGATTTATTTAAACTTACTCCAAAAATAAACCAACTTGTGGTCAATTGTGATGTCACGAAACCTTTAGTTTATATTTAGCATTCAGTGGCAACAGAATTAAACTTACGTAAACATTGCCAGGATGTTTAATTGCACTTCAAATCGCATTGTATTAGAATAAAAATGATAGATTCAAGTACATTTCACATTTTAATAACATTGTTATCAAGTTATATTGCTTTTAATCACTCGAAGTGGTTAGTGTCTAATTGCTTGAATTGAGGAAATTAAAGTTTGTTTTATATCAATGAAAATAGTTTAAGTACAAAATTAAACATTAATTTATCATTATACAGTGCCTTTAATAATGGACTGTGATATTAAGTTGGCAACACATATATTTTAAACACATTTCATGGACGTTGCCAACTTAAAATTAAAATCACAGCCTACCCTAATTACAATTTTTATTAAAGATATGGTATTTCATTGCAATTTTAATGTTTCTTAAGGCTGCGTCATAGTGAAAACCGGAGTCTGAATTAATCTGTTCAGAAATATTAATTGTACAGGGTGAGTCCAGTTTTACCGCCGCGCCCATAATACCTATTAAAAATTGAGGGGAAAGTATGCAATTTACATGTTACATCAGTTGCAGTTTACATTTTCGATTAGTGCTACAAATTTTCCAAATTATTTTTATTTGAAGCCAAAAAGTAAAACAAAGAGTTTTGGGTGAAATTTCGATGTTTGGTTTTTTATTTCAAAATTTGTCAAATTAAATTTGATTCTTAAAAAAATTATTATTTTTTGAGTTAAATCCAATTTAAGATGAAGCTGGAAAGATACTTTTATTTATGAGTTTCCAACAATGGATGGTGCAGCTAACCACCCTAACAATAGTTTATGATTGACCCATCATACTGGACAAGACAGCTTTTCAGTTGCCGTTAGACCTGCATTCTTAAATTAAGTTTAGTGACCGTCATAAATAAAAAGTCAAGTACCATTGTCCGGTAAATTGGTCTACGTATGTCATAAATTATTTAAAAAAATACCTTCGAATACGGAAATTGCTTTATTTAATAAACGCAAATTAGTAAAATTATTTCAATTACACTAAATTGTGTGAAAATATTTTACTGTTCGTACACCAAAAAAACTAATAAATTGAACAACTAGTAATTGAGATACAGCCAAAATTTTAACTGATTTAAAAAAATTTTTTTTCTTGTTTCTATGTTCCTTAATAATATAAAATGAATCATGCAATTTATGAAAATTGTCAAATTATTTTAAAGGACTATTTTGGCACCGGCGGTAAAACTTGACTTACCCTGTATGGTGGCCGAAACTTCTGTCAGTCTCACTGTCGAAAATTTAAAGTTGGCTTTTTTAGTTTATTTCTATATCCCTTCGCCATATTTCTTGAGCTACCAATGTCTTGCACTTATACTCACAAATGTAGCAAATAATAAAAATATTTGTTTGCAATTTCAATTATTCACAAAATTCCCCATTCAGAGCGAATATTATGATAGACGACACCGCCTTTGCGATGTTGTGTTCTCGTAAAAATTAAACGGTTTACAGCTTCTTGGTAGTATGCAAATATCTTGTTGGAATTCGATATTTTTTGGAACTTTTTTGATGAACTGAAGAAATAAAACTATGAAGCATAGTGGCAAAATTACCACTGTTCTAAATTATAAGATGTTCACCCATTTTAATGTACCTGTAAGTTGGTGGAATTAAGTAACAAAAATTGCAATCTTGCAAATTGGAAAAATCACCGCTCTAGACAAATACTTTACCTAGGGAATACAAAAAATGTAACTCAGTGCAGTACATCATAAAAAAGTTATTTGAATGCACAAAAAGCAAAATATTCACGCAGTTTTTGCTACTACAACACAGCCTTAATTCACATAAGTGATATTTGTATTTCTGGGGCTTTTAACATTTTGCTGTTAAATCAGTTTGAAGAGTTTGTTCTTTAAACTTGATTTGTACATGATTTTAATGTAATTTTCGTAGCTATTAAATAATCTTTTTCTTCAAAAGGTTTTCAGTTACTGCATTTCTACAGAAAACATCAATAACCATGGCAAAATGCAAACAATCATGTGATTGTTTATTAATCCCATTTTAACATTTTATAAAATTTTAACAAACCTGATAAGTCAAGAATTGATTACAGATCACTCACAAAAAGGATATTTCGATAAACTGTTTAAAGTTCAGGTTCATTTAAATTCTTCACCACTGAAATGCGAAAAAATTCTCTCCCATCAAAAAGAAAGTTAGGTTATGTCATCAAATTTTCGTTTTTCGATGTCGTAACGCGTAAGTCTGCATTTTTATGTATTTTAAACGTTCAAAAATCTTTACCAAATATCGCCGAGCCGCAATACGAAACGTATTTTCCCAATTCTTTGTTAGATGGACTCGAAGCTCATCTTTGTGAAGGGCAGTGCAAATAACCTAAAATCCCTATTTAAGTCCTGTCAAGATGTCTGCGTTCCTGTAATTTTTTCGCAACGAAATAATTAAAACATCCGCCAATATGTCATATAATTCTGTTTTTAAAAATTTGTCACAGATCAATTGCAATGATTTCACCTGACGAAATGAACAAAGGAAGCGTTAACGACACCAGTCGGAAAAAGGTTCATCAATCGTTGGTTGGGGCCCAACGTGGAACCATGGAGTCAAATTGTAACCCATCCAATGATGTAGACAAATTAGGCCACAAGGCGAAGAATGGACTGATTAACGGTGTGACCGACGCGGTGAACGAGTTCAAATACGAGTCGTCCGGCGACCTTAGTAAGAAAGCTGAATCGAAACGGAAGAAGAAGAGTAAAAACGTGTCCAACACGCAGAATCAAGACGAGGATTTGTTTAATTTAACTGTACATGGAAACAGTTTGAAAAACAGTAAAAAGGATTCCAAAGTTAGCAAAAATTCTAAAAGTCATGTAAATAGTAGTAAAAACATTGGAGACATTTTAAAAACTAATTCGTTGCTGAGTAGTAATAACGTTATGAACATTACCGCCAAAATAAATAGTGAAAATGATGTAAGTTCGAATACTAGTAGCGACTCTATAAAAACTATTATAAATTCGTCTGATAGTGATTTAAATTCAATGGTAGATATAATTGAGAGATTTGCAGCCAGTAGTAAACTTGCATCTACGAGCAGAACCGAAGAAAACTGTACATCACAGACTCGAGACGCCGAACAGTCTACAGAAGATTTAATTAGAAGCTTAGGAAATTTGGGAGTCAGCGACGATGACAATGCTGCAGCTTTGCTAGAATCTGCAAGTGCTGGCGATGAAATTGACGATGCTCCGCTTGAATATGTTCAGTACGAATCAGAGCTGCAGATGCCGATGATTATGAAAATTATTCAAAAGGACCTCTCGGAACCTTACTCGATATACACCTACAGATATTTTATACACAACTGGCCGAAACTGTGCTTCTTGGTAAGGAATTTTTCTTGCGTTAAAATACAGAGTGCCCACAAATGAATGTAAATCTAAGTTTTCAAGTTGGTTAAGAATTTAACAATTAGCATTCATTTATGTTCACTCTGTATATTGTTGAATTAGCCGTTTCATGCGCAACTTTCCAATTTTATAATTTGGTCAAAATAACAAAATAGTGTGTTTTTTAATTGCAGAAACGGTTAGAAGACTGAAAAATTATTTTTTTTATTTTATAGTGTTGGCATTTTGCATTTGTCAGTTTATATTAGTAGTGCAGATTTAAAATTAGAAAATATAGCACGAAACGGTTCAAGGAAAATTCCGATGAGGAAAACCTTGTCTTAAATATTCTGTAATACAGAGCGAGTCAAGTTTTACTGCCGGTGGCAAAATTGCCCTTTAAAATAATTTGTTAATTCATATAAATTGCATGAGTAATTTTATATTATTAAGGAACAAGACAAGAAATTTTTTTTTTTTTAATCGAGTAAAATTTTGGCTTTATCTCAAATTACTAGTTGTTCAATTTTTTCGTTTTTTTGGATGTACGAACAGTAAAATATTTTCACACAACTTAGTGCAATTGAAATAATTTTACTAATTTGCGTTTATTAAATAAAATAAATGATTTACGACATAAGTAGACCAATTTACCAGACAATGGTATTGATGTAGGTTACTTGACTTTTTATTTATGACGGTCACTAAACTTAACTTAAGAATACAGGTCTACTGACAACTGAAAAGCTGTCTCGTCCAGTTTGATGGGTCGATCATAAACTATTGTTAGGGTGGTAAACCGCATTATCCATAAATTTGATTTAACTGAAAAAGTAATAATTTTCTTACGAGTCAAATTGCGAATATTAATGCTACGAATAATTTGACAAATTTTGAAATAAAGAACCAAACGTCGAAATTTTACCCAAAACTCTTTGTTTTACTTTTTTGGCTTCAAATAAAAATAATTTGGAAACTTGTAGCACTAATCGAAAGTGTAAACTTCAACTGATGTAACATGTAAATTGCATACCTTCCCCTCAATTTTTAATTGGTATTATGACCGCGCCGGTAAAACTTGACTGTATTTAAGTGATTCTGTCAAATTGCATTGCTACCAACATAAAGTAAAAAAAAATATTTTTTCATGGCCAAACCGTTTCTGGAATTAAAAAACACACCATAGTTGGATCAAATAAGTTCTTTTTAATAAAAAATTAAATGTACCAATTTTTGGCTACTCTTTTGTACTTTTAAAATTCTACATAACTTTCTCTTGAACTTTTATTATAGCAAAATCTAAAGGGTATGTGATTTGTAGGCCATGTGCGAAAGCAAATGCGTCGGCGCGATAGTCTGCAAGCTGGACTATCACCGGAAAGTCATCAAAAGGGGCTACATAGCGATGCTGGCCGTGGACGAGAACTTCAGGAAACGAAAAATCGGCTCCACGTTGGTGCGAAGGGCCATCGAAGAAATGATCACCGGCGGGGCCGACGAGGTCGTTCTCGAAACCGAAATAACGAACAAGCCGGCATTAAAACTTTACGAACAGCTGGGTTTCGTGCGTGATAAGAGGTTGTTTAGATATTACTTAAACGGTGTGGATGCTTTGAGACTTAAATTATGGTTAAGATGAAATTTTTATTCGAATCGTCTCCTCGTTCATTGCCATACGCTCGGGGCTTTAACGCGGTCTGGACTATTTTGCTTGAAATCTTCCGTGGGAAAAAAATTAAATTTCACTGGAATTTTTTTTTCATTGTGATTTTGTTTCCTCAAAAAGCCTGTATATCAAACGCTTAATTCGTTGGTGAACAATTTTTGCAATGCAGGTGCAGTGTGTTTATAAATGAATGTCGGTCATGGGTCGCTTCTCGAAAATTGTTCAATTTGGAAGATTATGAAATTTGAGAGTTGACCATTTCAAACGAAGATGTTCTTGCCTCGCATTGCGCAGGAAATATTTACATAAATAAAGTGCTACTGCGCATGTCGGCTGTCTCCTAAAATGACTTGATGCAAATTTAATTTATAAACGCACAGTCATCATTGAAGCCGTGTATTTGCTAGATTTTAGGCAATTGTACAGAAAAATATCAATCAAAATTGGGGCACTAAAAGTGTAGTTACATTTTTATATATACAGGGTTTTGCTGATGAAATTGAGCTTTGAATTTTTGTTAGAAAATAGTGTCTTTTATGTATGGAATTAATTTTTAGGTAGCTTCTCAATCCTTTATTGGTTTGATGATGTTTTCAACGTTTGTTTTGAGCAGAAAAATGATGAATTAGCTTTAATTCAGATCCATATCAAACTCCGATTCCTGGACACAATTATTTGTGATGTAAAACTTAATTTTTTGTGAATAGACAGACACATCAAAACAAAAATATTTTTTGTAGATGTTACCAATATTAAATTATCTAGCGATTGATTCCACCGATTTAAGACGGTTAAATGCGCGCTTACATTTAATGTTTCCTTTTCAGTGTGGGTGTTATTTAGTTGGACACAGTAAAACTGTCTATAATTGTATAAAAAGCCTGTAAATATTGTTTATTTAATGTTATTGTATAAAGAAAGCACTGTAACTATATGTACCAAATTCATGTAAAATGTATACAGAAAAAGGTGCAATCGTTTTATTTAATTTTTAAAGAATTGGTTGTGAAACATCAACTTTTATAACATTAAATAAGTCAAATTAAATTCAACTTAGTTTCTTTCGCTACATAGCTTCGGTTTTACATTTAACAGACTTCACCAAAACGCTCAATTCTGCATCTCGTTTCCCCCCGTTGATTTTCACCTTCTTACTTATTACTCTTAAGATTTCAATATAAGGGAATTTTAGACTAATTACAGCTTTTGGAATTTTTTTTACTTTGGATATCTTTGCCTTAATAATACTGATATTGAAAAGTGAAATTTAACAAAATTGGGAGATATTATTTTTATAAAGAATCATTTTTATTTTTTTTGTCAAAAACTAACCCCGACAATTAACATTTAACACTGGAAATTTCAAGCCTTATACCAGAGGCATGCGTACACTAAATTTCAAATAAATAACTTTCAATTAAAGCTCAATTTTGGCCACAAGTGATGTATTAAATTCATGTAAAATATATACAGAAAAAGGTGCAATCGTTTTATTTAATTTTTAAAGAATATTAACTTTTATAACATTAAATAAGTCAAATTAAATTCAACTTAGTTTCTTTCGCTTCATAGCTTCCGTTTTACATTTAACAGACTTCACCAAAACGCTCAATTCCGCATCTCGTTTCCCCCCGTCGATTTTCGCCTTCTTACCGTCCACACTAGCGTCACTCTCAACTCTCCTCTTCAACTTCTCGTTTGCCAAAGCTTCCATCGCTTTCGTTTTCTTGTAATGAGGATCGGTGGGATCGATGTTGAAGTGGTGGCTCGAGTACAACGCGGAGAATCGATCGTCCTTCACATCCACTTGGAAGTTGTCTTCTTTTTTCACCTCTTGCCGTTTGTTGCGTTTCCTCTTCGATTTGCTTTCATTTTCCCCGTCTTGGATTTCTTTCAAATTAAAATGCGACCTGTTTCCGTCATCCTCGTTCATGAGCAACAATTCCAATTCGGCCTGTTGCTCGTTCTTCTCCGGGGACTCCCTCTTCTTAGTTTTGGCCTGTTTGAATTCAGATTTGTCGAATTCTTCGGCGAAATACGGATCGTTCATATCGACATCGGAAGGAATGTCAGAGTCGGTTTTCTGTTTGCGTTCTTTTTTCTTCTCTTTCCTCTTTTCCTTCCTTTTGTCTAAGAATTGTTGGAAAGGAGTTTTATTCTCGTTTTCGTTGATCTTCTTTTTAACCGATTTTTCCGCGTCTGATTTGAGGTTAATGCCCCAAGTTATCTCCATTTCGACATCTCTGTGTTTCTTCTTGTTTTCATCGTTTTCTATGTCTTGGAGCAGGGATCTGTATTTGTCAATTGGGTTGGGGTCGTCTTCGTCGTCTGATTTTTCTTCATCGACTTCAGATTGTTCTTCTTCACTGCTCGAAGCCAAATAAGCTTGCAGGACTTCATTCGTTACATCATCCACATTTCCACTGGCCAGTTTTTTTGTGACTTCAATTCTTTCAGGGTTGGTTTCGTCCCAAGTTAAATCGACTTTAGCTTGCTGCAAGGCGCTGGTCGTAAAGAACCTCGGTTGGTACTTCCCAGCTTCCGGCAACTCGTCACAAACTTCTTTCGGCTCGTGATCGAACTCCGTGTCGTCTGGAATGAACCGCAAATCCATCCTTGTGGCACTGGATTCGTATTCCAACCCATCACATTCGGAATATAATTTATTTGCAGTTTCTGAACTGTCGCAGATAATAACCGCATAATAATACTTAAGCCTGTTAAGTTGGTACTTTCTCAATTTTTCCATGTGATACTTGGCCCCATCTTCATTTTCTTCAACATTTTCATCTTCACATTTGGAGTTAACCAACTCACTCGGGCCGTTTATTTCCTCTTCTTTCATCCTCTGCAAGCCAAACTCGGAAGGGTAGATTGTGACTGAGCGTATCAAACCCCCGGGGGGTAAAAACGAACTCAGTAGCACCATTAAATCCGCGGCTCGAATTCGATCCCAATCCATATTGCAAGCGGCCAGGCGGTGCGTAATTTCGTCGGTTCTGTCCGCGTCTCTGTCCAGTTCGCCCCAACCGTGATCGATACTGTCCGTTTCGGACAGCTCTGCTTCGCTTTCATCATCAGATGAGCTTTCGGAAAACAAGGTCGATTCACCGCGAGCATAATCCACTTCTAAATTCTTCAACTTGACTTTAATTTCCTCAGGCAATTTTTTGTCGGTTTTGTCTGCGACATTTAATTGCGAATCTGAGTCTTCGTCGCTTTTTGGGGGACGTACGAACTTCCCCACGGCAGTTTCGTCCTCTTCATTGCCAGAATCGCTTTCACTCTCAGAACTAAGGTGATAATAACGTTTTAAGTCTTCGGAGGATTTGTGACTGACAGGCCTACCTCTTTTATCGACTGTATAGTTAACTTTGAACTGTTTGCCTTCGAACATGGACTGGAAACGTTTGTCTATTTTCACTTTTTGGTCCCTTTTCGGTATCCGGCGAAATTTCGGGTCGGTGAGCACATGTTTAAAACGTTCGTCTTGCTCCATTTTGACGCACTGTTTTTTAGGTTATGTTTCAAACTATGGTTGATTTGACCTTGCGTTTGCCCAATGGATTTCACACGAAGTTGATGATGTAAACTTGAATTTCGTAGGTTTAGGTGATTTTTTAAATTGTGAGATGATTACGCCACTATGGTGAGGGTTATCTAACCTCACTTTTTTTGTTTATTTGGACAAATGTTTCGTGGGCCTGTTTTCGACAAATAGGTGAGATATCATGTGTAGTATTTTATGGGTGTTTGTTCAAATTGGAATTAATCAGGCTAACTTAATGAGCTTTATTGTGTTTAATGTTATTCAATCCTTGTATTTTAATTGCTGATTTTAATAGGGAAACAAAGTTTGAACTATTAAAAGGTGAAATTCTTACAAAAAGTCACTAATTACATTCACATTTCATATAAATAATATCGCTCATTATAAGAAATAATTAATGTAAACACTGATGCAACATATCAAGAAGTTGGCATAGTTCGAAGATAAATTACATGAGGAAAATACCAATTATAATCATAATGTTTTTCATATGCAACCCAAAATACGACTGATTGATTATTTTGTCTTTTGATAAACTGTCACTTTCGTTTTGAGTCAAATTATAGACAATCCAGGATGAATTCGTTAGTGTTTTTTGTATTCTGGGTTGCATATGGCCTAATTTTTAAAGTGATTCGTTTGTGACTATAGTTTATCCTACGAAAACATATAGTAATCACGTGCTAAACATGCACCGTTTACGTGGTCACTTATATGCTCAATTTTAAGGTGAACATATTTTATCATTTTTGCATAAAGAATTTATTTCTCAAATAGTCAAAAGCCGGAAGTGTTAAACGGCACTATGTGGCACAACTGATTGATTATTTTTGTCCCTTGATAAACTGCCACTTTTGTTTTCAGTCAAATTATAGACAATCCAGTATCAATTGGTTAGTGTTCTTTGTATTCTGAGTTGCATATGACCTAATTTTTAAAGTAATTCTTTTGTGACTATAGTTTATCCTACGAAAACATATAGTAATCACGTGCTAAACATGCACCGTCCACGTGGTCACTTATACGCTCAATTTTAAGATGAACACACTATCATTTTTGTATAAAAAAATTATTTCTCAAATAGTCGAAAGGTGGAGGTGTTAAACGGCACTATTTAGCACAAGTAAAACACGTTTGTTTAATTGTAGAAAATTAATCCAAGATGTCACGTGCTCAAGACCTTCTTGGCGCGATTCGCGGCTTACAGTCGGTAGTGCAGGCCGGACTAAAACTGCAAGAGGCAAATTTGAAAGTCATTGCAGAAAATTCTAGTATTCCCGGCTTTGTAAAAGAATTCGTCCCGAAATCTAACTCACTCACAAGTAAAAGCTTTAACGATCTAATAAAAGTCGCCGGTGATGGTGTTGGGCGCATATCAGCTGTACTCGGAGGCGTCAAAGGATTCGTCACTTACGCACCACCCGAAGCAGTCGAAACGGCACTTAAAGGTAAGAGAACTTACCGTATTTTCCGGCGTATAACACGCAGCCGCGTATAATACGCAGTTGAAATTTTGAACGATTTTCTTAACTTTATTCATATATTCGGCGGATAACACATCTGGACACCAGATGCGAAAAATACCTAAGTAATTAATGTCAAGATAGGTACAAAAAAAATGCATTTTTCAATTCCAGTGTATTGTAATAATTGAGTTATTTATGACGGCTGATCGTCATTAAAGTAGGGGAGGTTTTGCATATCCTAATATCTCCAATTTCTGAAGCAATAATTTTATACCCGGCGTATAACACGCACCCGAAAATTTGAGCTCATTTTTTAATCTTAAAAGTGCGTGTTATACGCCAGAAAATACGGTAACTTGCTTGTTTTGTGCAAAATAAGTTAATCCAAACATTTCCATAAAAAGTAAACAGTGACTAAGACTAAAGTGGGAGTGTGTAGGTTTGAGTCGAGTTCGTGTGGGAATAATATTTTCTTTTAAGACGAACCTAAAAGTGAAGTAAGAACCGCTCCGAACCCAAACGAAGGCCAGGAAATCAAACGCGCGCCCACCGATTTCCACATCAAATTAACGCCCGCCGACCAGGAGCTCTTAAAAAAATTAGACATGGAACACAAAAAGAAGTTGGAGGAAGAAAAGGCGAACAAGAAGCCGAAAGCCGTCCCCAATCCAAAATCTAAGCAATCCGTAAGTAAGGACGATTTCAGCCGCAGGTTCCAACATTAATTTTGATTAGTTGACGGAATCGGCCAAACAACGTACAGTGCCGTCTTCGAGGATCGGACGAATGGTCTCATTTGGCAGCTTGGCAGCCGGACTTGGTGTTGGAACGGTCGCCGAGTATGCGCGTCGTGGTTTAGGCCTCGGGGAAGGACGGGATGGCGCAAGTCCTTTTTTGACCACCGCTAATATGGACAGGATCGTCGACACTTTATGTAAAGTGCGAGGTACGGTTTTCTATTTTTAACTCATTCCCAAGTAACAATGTAGCTGTATAATTCCTAGCTAATAGAACTGTTGTGTTTTATTGCTGCTGTATTGTTGCTGCGCGGTACCAATTGGTTGAGTAAAAATTGCGGATAACACAATTTTGTTGTTTAAGTCGTTGATGAGAACGTTCTTACAGCAAAATTATGAAACAACTTATAAAGCAATTATACAATTGTTATGTAAACGTTTATACACTGAGGACGCGTGGGTTGTTTTTAAAACTGCATCTTTTTTGATATTTATAATTTTACGGTCGTCTTTTGTTTTCGCACTATGACGTCATCAATATTTTTTTTAAATTGCATCCCATATTTTTGTTCACGAATTTGGATGCAGCACATTTTTCTGAGTACAGAAATGTCAAATTCGTATGACCTTGAAGAGGAAAGTTTTCGAAATAACCAGTCCTAAAGTTTCAAAAATTTATGATAAAATTATTAGAGTAGACCACTAATAATATCATCAAGGAAGCGCTGGAAATCGAGCAAAACATTCAATTGTGTGTTTATTTTGTTTTTTTTTTTTTATTATTGACTTGTCAAGTACAGTTGCAAAGTTTGAAGAATGGCGCGTTTAACTGAGAAACAACGAATAGAAATGTTGATGATGGTAGGATATGGCGATAATACTCGAACACAAGCTGAAGTTTGCGAATTGTTCAATGATAAGTACCCGAAGAGGCCTATTACACAATCAGTAGTTAGTAAGATAGAGAAAAAGTTTAGAGACTTTGGCCACGTAAGAGACAATTACAAAACCAACCATGTTGCAATTCCAGAAAACACACAATTGAATGTTTTGCTCGATTTACAAGAAAATCCTCACAAATCCAGTCGACAAGTAGCTGCAGAACAGTCAGTAAGTAAATCTTCTGTTCTAAAATATTTACACAAGAACAAATGGCACCCATACAAAGTACATTTTCTTCAGGAACTTATTGAAGACGATCTCGACCGCAGATTAGAATTTTGCGAAATAATGATGGATAGATGCAATTACAACCCGGAATTTTTAAGATAGTTTTTTCCGACGAGGCAACATTTTGTTTGAATGGTTCGGTAAACAGGCAAAATTTTCGATATTGGGCACCAGAAAACTCACATTGGAGAATGGAAAGTCGTACACAATTCCCTCAGAAAGTAAATGTTTGGGCCGGAATTGTGGGTACCTCAATTGTGGGTCCCTTTTTATTGAGGGAACACTTAATTCTGAAAAATATTTAGACTTACTACAAAATGACTGAATAATGAGAACCCAAATATACCGGCAGATTCGATATGGTTCCAACAGGATGGAGCGCCCCCACACTATTCGAGAACAGTACGAGAATACCGCCATAATATTTTCCCAAATAGATGGATCGGATAGAGAGGTTTTATCGAATGGCCCGCTAAGTCTCCAGATTTAACCACATTAGATTTTTATCTATGAGGTTATCTAAAATATAAAGTCTACTTCAATAAACATGAAAATATTGATGAATTGAAGAATAGAATTATAGTCGAAATAGAACAAATCCAGCCACAAAGTTAAGGTCCGGGAACTGCTAAGTAATGCACAATTCTTCCGCTCAGGGGGCATCAATTTTGCCCCTTAAAATAAAAAATGTTTAGGCAACCAAAGAGGTATCCTAACTAATAGGGTTTGAAACTTAAGTATTGAACAGAGAAAGAACAAAAAAAAAAGTTGCGCGTTTTTCATACGCTCGTAACTTGATAAATATTAATTATATTATGGTCTGCGGCGATAACGACGGTAAACTCAGTCGGAAAAAAAATTAGTCTATAATTTTTTGCTAATTCTTTGCCAATTTTGTGTTTTCATAGATGTACCTGCTATAATTAATCCCGTGGCAGGCTGCAAACACATTTTCAATTATGCAAAGAGTAAACTTAATCCCCATTTTTATACGCTCATAATTTGATAAATATTATTTATATTATTGTCTGTGGCGATAACGGCGGTAAAATCAGTCAATGCGATTGCTGCATTATTTACTGTTTTGTTTTTGTAATTTTTTGTGAATAGATGCTTCAAACAATTTTTCCTACGATGCTATTCGATACTAATATATATTGTACAATTTAGTAGGCTCGAAAATGTTTCATATCCTTACGCGTGCGAACATGGATATTTTGCATTATCAAGTGTGTATTTTTATAAATTTTTAGAGTTTTATATCCTTACGTGTGCGAATATGGTTATATCCTAACAATTTGCACTATATCAAGTGTGCATTTTAATACAAATTATTCTATCCATGCCGTCAATCAAAAAGGTACAGATTTGACAGGACATCTGTGAGTAAAAGGACGAACTATTTGACTAAAATCTTATGGGAAAACAACTTTTCCCCGACAATGTAAAATTTAGACATTTATCCAATTTGGTTTACGGAAACTATTTCTTAGGTGCTAAAGAAACATTTTTATGTATTTTGTTGACGATGTTGTGTTCGGAAAGCAATAAAAACGCGATCAAATAATACTGTATTTCGTACCACAACTTTTAGATTTTTTTTCAAAGATATTTACCACGTTATCATAAAAAAAAACATGTCATATTATACTACTATATGTTTAGTATAAGTACCCCGAAGGAATTTCTACAATATAACTTACTTCTTGAGCTGAACTGAGTTTACTGGCACACTAAATTTTCAAAAAAATATTGTTGCCAATTTTTTTCTTCTTAAGTTATCAACTTTCTCGCAATAAAAAAAAATTTTTCTTACAAGGCAATATATTCTCTATAAGTGCTGTAAAGTGCATTGCAAAATATTTCGTAACTCTAAAGATTTCAGTAAAAAACCCTCACTACTACATTTTTGCGAGATGCACTTTCGGAGGTTAATTTTTGAAAACTAGGCACTTCTTCACCAAAGCAAATATATCATTAGATGCGGTAACATTATGTTTACAACTGTTGCTTCGCAAATTATATATTGATAAATACTTTCTAAGCGATACTGAGTTTCTTAAAACTGCATTTTTTGAGGTTGGGTTCCCCAGCCATAACTGAAGCGTTACGAGAAATTGAATTTCGACTTGCCTATTGTCAGGAAGTTAATGGTCAGTTTGAACATTTAATTTGATAATTATGTTGTTCTGTTTTTTTAATAAATCGGTCCTTTTCAGACCACAGAGTGAACTAAATTTTGTAGGATACAATCTCAGTTATTGATATGTTCAATCGTAAATTTTTCGATAACTGTTGAGTTTGGTTATAGGACATGGTACATAAACATACTTCGAATTCGATGCAGAATTCAAAAATAAAATAAAAAATAGGTGTTTTCATTTGAAAAAATAAAGTTAAACGTTCCCTCGACTTTTATAAAACATCAAATTGTTACTTGGGAATTCTATTTATGGAGATAATGGTTAAAACAATCCGTAGGTGCGGCCCTGAAAATCGGACAAATCTTAAGCATCCAAGATGAATCGGTGGTGGCTCCAGAACTGGCGAAAGCTTTGGAACGCGTCCGGAAGTCTGCAGATTTCATGCCGCACTGGCAGGTCCAGCAAGTGATGCGCAGCGAACTGGGCGAAAATTGGCGTTACAGGTTTTCCGAATTCGACGAAAAACCGTTCGCGGCAGCCTCAATCGGCCAAGTCCACAGGGGCAGAACTCTCGACGGCGAGGAAGTGGCCGTTAAAATTCAGTATCCGGGAGTGGCGAGAGGAATCGAGAGCGACATCGACAACTTGGTGGCCATCATGAACATGTGGAACATCTTCCCGAAAGGGATGTTCCTTGAAAATGTGGTCAACGTCGCCAAACGCGAGTTGGCCTGGGAAGTGGACTACCTGCGCGAGGCCGAATGCACCAAGAAGTTTCGAGAGTTGCTGAAGGACTATCCGGAATTTTATGTGCCCAAAGTTGTTGGTCAGTAGTTTCCGAATTTTGTTCCAGGTTATTTTGATCGACTTGCAGATAGCTTGTGTTCCGCGCAAGTTTTTTCCACTGAATTGATCGAGGGCGTCCCGGTGGATGAGTGCGCGAATTTGCCGATGGAAGATCGAAGATTTATTGGAGAAAAAATAGTTGAGTTGTGTTTGCGCGAGCTGTTGCAGTTCAGGTACATGCAGACCGATCCGAATTGGGCCAATTTTTTTTATAACGCAAAAACACGCCAGGTAACAACAGTAATCCAGTCATTTTAGTATTTATATTCTAAAAACTTCCAAGTGAAGATTTTTCCTTTTTTTACGTTGTTTCCATTAGGCCTATTATGAGTCGTTTTCTTCTGCTTCTTCGCCTCTGACTTTTTCTTCTTCTTCTTCTTCTACTTCTTCGTCTCTGACTTCTTCTTCTTCTACTTATTTGCTTCTGACTTCTTCTTCTTCTTCTTCTTCTTCTTCTACTTCTTCGCCTCTGACTTCTTCTTCTTATTCTACTTTTTCGTCTCTGACTTCTTCTTCTTATTCTACTTCTTCACATCTGACTTCTTCTTCTTCTACTTCTTCCCCTCTTACTTCTTCTTCTTCTTTTTCTTCTAAAGGGTTTTTCAATAGGAATGCTCGATTTTTGTACAAATTTTGATAATAAACAACTTCTATAATAACCAAAATACAAATAAAACCAATACTTCATGAGATATTTTAGAAAAACTGATTGTCATTACCTTCAACCTTCAATAATTTCTTTGGCGGACACGATTTTTCAACTGATTTTTTACACAGTGTTGCTTATAGCGATACAAAGAAAATCCTGAAGGAAGATCTTCACTTGAAATTTTTTAGAAGATTGGGTGTTTTTTTGTATAAAATGACTTGGACTACCGGCGCAAGACTTCAAACCACGTTTTATTTTTAGCTGATGTTGTTAGACTTTGGTGCGAGTCGCGAATACTCCCCAGAATTTATAAATAAATATATTAAGATAATAAACGCTGCGGCGGAGAACGATCGCCAGACGGTTCTGAACGGTTCCAAGGAATTGGGATTTTTGACCGGTTATGAGAGCAAGGTACCAAACCCAAATTCAGTGAACTTGTAATTTAATTTCTGTTTAGGCCATGGAAGAAGCACATGTGGAAGCGGTGATGATATTGGGCCAGGTGTTTCGCGAACCGGAATACAATTTCGCCACCCAAGACATGACCAAAAAAATTCAGAACCTGGTTCCGACCATGATCGCTAATCGCCTGTGTCCACCGCCGGAGGAAATTTATTCGATTCATAGGAAATTGTCGGGAATTTTTTTGTTGTGCTCAAAATTGAAAATATCTGTGGCCGCCAGGCCCATATTTCAGAAAATTTACAATAACTACCATTTCAAATAGCTGCATTTTTTTATAAACTGTAAATTAAACTGTTGTGTTGTATAAATTTTTTAAAATTAATATATTATGTGACCAAAGGCGCATTTTAACCATGAAAGTTGTTTCTCCTCGTATATGTACTGGGCTTTCAATAAAAAAACTCAATTAGGATAGGCTGTGTGTTTAATTTTAAGTTGGCAACGCACCTTAAATTCGACTATAATTTTTATGTTGCCAACTTACCGTTAATATCAGTTTACCCTCATTGATTGTTTTTGTTGAAGGCGCTGTATTTGTAGTATACTAGGTGATGTAAAAATTGTAACAACAAGATTTTTTCAACAGTTTCAATTTAATTAATAAATGGAAATGTATAACAGTAAAACTAGTTAATAAACAACTCAGAAATGCAAAAAAAAAACAATCCAGTTAGTTCCAGTGTAAGAAAAAATAAAAACAGACATTTGTAAATATTTTATTGCATTTGTCTGTCAATGAAAAATATTATTTAACGAAATCGTGGGTTTGGGAAACGAGATATACTTTATTAGCCAATTGTTTTAAGAGATTCGAAAACAAGGATTACAAAAAAATAATTTAGGTGCGTTGTTGCAGTCGCCAGGATCGATACAACCATTTTACCAGAAAAGAAGTTTCACATTTAATTTAGCTTGTGGTCGACAGGATCATCTCAATAAAATTCTTGATAAAAACCAGGGGCGCTCACAAAACCTCCGTTAAAGTTTCTGGTGGCACCATAGAATCCGGTGTAAGGCCAAGTTGCCGGAAACTAATTTAAACATTAGTTAAAGCAAACAATTAAAGATTACTTACGAATTGAGGGGCGGCTTTGGCGCTGGCGGCGGCGAGAGCCACGACGAAGAGAACGAAAAAGAACTGAAAAAATCGAAATTGAAAATAATTTTTTTCAGCTGATTAATGTTCTTACGAAGATTTTCATGTTGATTGTTGAGTTCACACTGCAGATGTAACTGAAGAAGTTGTGATGTCAGTTGAAGCTTCATCCCTGGTTTATATACTGAATCGGCAACCTTGGATAACAAAAACATCCCTTTCTTTCATTTGCATTTATGAATTCTGATTTTGAAGGCGCGACATCTGCACGTTATTCTTTTTGAAATAATTGCTTACTTATCGGTGAATAAAGCGCAGAAAAAGAGGCGCGGCTTGACAAGATTTACTTCATTAATTGATTTCGATGCAAATGAGCAAATTCATTTTAATTATAAATAAATGTTGTTGTTTAGGGCATTGAAAAATTGTAAAAGCTGTGTGTTGTTTTGATTTTGAATTTTTTATTTTGTAACAAAAATAAGTCCCATTTTAATGTAGTTTTTCAAATATTCTTTCAGTAAAAGTAAAGGGTAATTACTTAATTACTACTCAACACTTTCTGTTCCAGTTCAAACAGCACCTGGGCTAAATACGATTTTTTAGTCAGCAAATCTGACACTCCCTGTTTGGTGGACCGACAGTAGGTTTGTTTAAAATTGTTGACGTCTCCCGAATAAATAAATAAAAAAAGTGTAGTTTTGCAAGGAATGGTTTAAGTAAATTTCTATTCTTTAAATACAAAGTTTTCAAGTTTTAAATTGATCAACTTAAGTTAACTAAGAAGCGGTGAATGTAACTTAAACTTTGTCAAATTAAATTAAATTTTACAATTTGGTAAACAATAATATTTCGATTATTTCTTAAAACCTTAACCTTGTTTTAATTAGATGCAAACTGATGTAACCCGTGCGTACGATTACACACTTTATATTTTGTGTTTTCAACGAAACAATCTGACGCAACTATGCGTAAATTTTAATAAGATATAATTTTGAAAAAATCAATTATTTTGAACAAAATTAAGACACTTATGCACGTTCAGCCACAAAACTCATTTAGAATTTAACAATTACTCAAAATAAAAAAAAAATCAAGCATCAAACTTGCAGAAACTTGTTTCGCGAAGATAAACAGGAAGCACTCGAAGGACGAAATTAAGTATATAAACTGGGGTTGAATTCTAAACCGACATCAAATTTTCTTCAGCTCTCGCAGAAGCAATTCAACATGAAATTCTTCGTAAGTGTTTAAAGTTGAGTTGAATGAAGTTGAATTTTTGATTTGCAGGTTTTTGCCGTTTGCGCCATCATGGCCTTCGCCGTTGTAAGCGCCGGAGTCATCGCTCCAACTTTGGTAAGATCTAAAATTTTTTTTTAATTCGTCACTGTTTTTTTCTTTTATAGCTGGCATCTCCATGGGCTGGACCTGCGGAGATCGGCTCTCCTCTTGCCACTAGCCTCATCATTGCCTCACCTAACGGCGGTCTCATTGCTCCAGCTGGTCTTGTTGCTGCACCTCTTGTTTGGTAAATCAATTGTGCCATCAAAATAGTTGTAAATTGTGTGTCTAGTCCTTTTGGATTAGTTTTTTCTGTACATTTCACAAATAAATTTATTTTAATTTTAGCTTGTAGTTTTTATAATTCTGAACCAAATTAAATTAATTTGCTCATTTGCATCGAAATCAATATGCGTTAATGAAGTTGATCTTGTCAAGATATGCACATAAAGAACCGAGCCTCTTTTCCTGCGTTTTATTACTTATTCAAAATTCAAATCAAAATTCATAAATGCATCAAGTGTGAAATGAAGGGATGTTTCTGTCAATTCAGTATATAAACCAGGGATGAAGCTCCAACTGCATCACAACTTCCTCAGTTACATCTGCAGTGTGAACTCAACAACCAACATGAAAATCTTCGTAAGAACATTAATCAGCTGAAAAAAAATATTTTCAATTCCGATTTTTCAGTTCTTTTTCGTTCTCTTCGCCGTGGCCCTCGCCGCCGCCAGCGCCAAAGCCGCCCCTCAATTCGTAAGTAATTTTTAATTGTTTGCTTTAACTAATGTTTAAATTAGTTTCCGGCAACTTGGCCTTACACCGGATTCTACGGCGCCACCAGGAACTTTAACGGAGGTTTTGTGAGCGCCCCTGGTTTTTATCAAGAATTTTATTGAGATGATCCTGTCGTCCAACAAGCTAAATCGAATGTCAAACAGTTTTTTCCAACTTAATAAACAATTTATTATTATAAGCATTTTTTATTTTCCGAACCACAATTTTTATATTAATATAATTATAATTGTAAGTCCCACGACGTACCAAGAAGGCAGTTTTACAAGAAACTGAAGGACAATAAACGCATATATAAACGCTTTTAATCTCAACGTTATCAGTTATTCACCACCCTCAGAAGTAAATAGAAATAATTCCCAACAATGAAATTCTTTGTAAGGTCCATTAATAACTGTATTCATTAACTAATTTAGGTTTGATTAAATTGACAGGTCTTCTTTTTCTTCTTCGTTTTCGCTGTCGCGACAGCCAGTGCTGGAATCGTCGTTCCTGGTTGGGTGAGTAACAAAATTTCTGTTTAGAAAATGTGTAACTGATTAATTCCAAAGGTCGGCAGTCCTTGGGGAACCGTTGTGACCGCCCCTGTTTCGGCTAGAGTCGCCGCCTCTCCTCTTGGTGCTTCTGCACATGTCACCAACGGTTGGGCCGGTCATGGAATCGTTGCTTCTGCGTCTGTTTCCAACGTAGGACATTGGTGAACCAATCAGATCTTATAACTACCCTTTTTTGAATTAATTTAATTTGAACAATGTAACTGGTAAATCAATTGTTGAAAAAATTGTGTATTTAATTGTATCAATCGCATTTTGTCAGTTTAATTAGTTTATTTCAAATAAAAACGATTGAGGACAATTACTTTCCAAGTTAAAATTGATTTTATACTTAAATAAAAATTTTATAAATCACCGAATGATATTCATTTGATAACAGTGAAACTTGCCTATAAGAATGCATGTAAAAAGCATGTTAAAAGCTGAGAAGTAACATTTCAACGTCGCTGCGAGGTTTTTGCGTTTATAGTTCATTTTTTAATTCGAGATATAAAAAAAGAGGTAGCTTCGAAAAACTTTTAAGTTAGCTCAAGTTAAACCACTCCTCTTGCAAGCTATAAATAATTATCATTGGAAAAACAGCATCCAGCATGTTATAAAGAATGTTCTAGTGTAATTTGTTCATTTTATTTTTTATCTCGGATTAAAAAATGAACTATAGTGGGTTGTTGATAAATATATGTTCAGATGTCGTTTCAGCTGCAATATTTTGAGATTGAAACTAAATGAAATCGTTTTGAAACTTGGCGACTTGGTAAAAGTTGCTTTAATATTAAATTGTGTTTAACAAAAGTTTGTGTTGATGCGATAACTGAATTGTTGTTGTTGTTGTTGTGTGATCATTGGAAAAACAGCATGTTCTAGTGTAATTTGTTCTTTTTATTTTTTATCTCGAATTAAAAAATGAACTATAGTGGGTTGTTGATAAATATATGTTCAGATGTCGTTTCAGCTGCAATATTTTGAGATTGAAACTAAATGAAATCTTTTTGAAACTTGGCGACTTGGTAAAAGTTGCTTTAATATTAAATTGTGTTTAACAAAAGTTTGTGTTGATGCGATAACTGAATTGTTGTTGTTGTTGTTGTGTGATCATTGGAAAAACAGCATGTTCTAGTGTAATTTGTTCTTTTTATTTTTTATCTCGAATTAAAAAATGAACTATAGTGGGTTGTTGATAAATATATGTTCAGATGTCGTTTCAGCTGCAATATTTTGAGATTGAAACTAAATGAAATCTTTTTGAAATTTGGCGACTTGGTAAAACTTGCTTTAATATTAAATTGTGTTTAACAAAAGTTTTTGTTGATGCCATAACTGAATTGTTGTTGTTGTTGTTGTGTGATCATTGGAAAAACAGCATGTTCTAGTGTAATTTGTTCTTTTCATTTTTTATCTCGGATTAAAAAATGAACTATAGTGGGTTGTTGATAAATATATGTTCAGATGTCGTTTCAGCTGCAATATTTTGAGATTGGAACTAAATTAAATCTTTTTGAAACTTGGCGACTTGGTAAAACTTGCTTTAATATTAAATTGTGTTTAACAAAAGTTTGTGTTGATGCGATAACTGAATTGTTGTTGTTGTTGTTGTGTGATCATTGGAAAAACAGCATGTTCTAGTGTAATTTGTTCTTTTTATTTTTTATCTCGAATTAAAAAATGAACTATAGTGGGTTGTTGATAAATATATGTTCAGATGTCGTTTCAGCTGCAATATTTTGAGATTGAAACTAAATGAAATCTTTTTGAAATTTGGCGACTTGGTAAAACTTGCTTTAATATTAAATTGTGTTTAACAAAAGTTTTTGTTGATGCCATAACTGAATTGTTGTTGTTGTTGTTGTGTGATCATTGGAAAAACAGCATGTTCTAGTGTAATTTGTTCTTTTCATTTTTTATCTCGGATTAAAAAATGAACTATAGTGGGTTGTTGATAAATATATGTTCAGATGTCGTTTCAGCTGCAATATTTTGAGATTGGAACTAAATTAAATCTTTTTGAAACTTGGCGACTTGGTAAAACTTGCTTTAATATTAAATTGTGTTTAACAAAAGTTTGTGTTGATGCGATAACTGAATTGTTGTTGTTGTTGTTGTGTGATCATTGGAAAAACAGCATGTTCTAGTGTAATTTGTTCTTTTTATTTTTTATCTCGAATTAAAAAATGAACTATAGTGGGTTGTTGATAAATATATGTTCAGATGTCGTTTCAGCTGCAATATTTTGAGATTGAAACTAAATGAAATCGTTTTGAAACTTGGCGACTTGGTAAAAGTTGCTTTAATATTAAATTGTGTTTAACAAAAGTTTGTGTTGATGCGATAACTGAATTGTTGTTGTTGTTGTTGTGTGATCATTGGAAAAACAGCATGTTCTAGTGTAATTTGTTCTTTTTATTTTTTATCTCGAATTAAAAAATGAACTATAGTGGGTTGTTGATAAATATATGTTCAGATGTCGTTTCAGCTGCAATATTTTGAGATTGAAACTAAATGAAATCTTTTTGAAATTTGGCGACTTGGTAAAACTTGCTTTAATATTAAATTGTGTTTAACAAAAGTTTTTGTTGATGCCATAACTGAATTGTTGTTGTTGTTGTTGTGTGATCATTGGAAAAACAGCATGTTCTAGTGTAATTTGTTCTTTTCATTTTTTATCTCGGATTAAAAAATGAACTATAGTGGGTTGTTGATAAATATATGTTCAGATGTCGTTTCAGCTGCAATATTTTGAGATTGGAACTAAATTAAATCTTTTTGAAACTTGGCGACTTGGTAAAACTTGCTTTAATATTAAATTGTGTTTAACAAAAGTTTGTGTTGATGCGATAACTGAATTGTTGTTGTTGTTGTTGTGTGATCATTGGAAAAACAGCATGTTCTAGTGTAATTTGTTCTTTTTATTTTTTATCTCGAATTAAAAAATGAACTATAGTGGGTTGTTGATAAGTATATGTTCAGATGTCGCTTCAGCTGCAATATTTTGAGATTGAAACTAAATGAAATCTTTTTGAAACTTGGCGACTTGATAAAACTTGCTTTAATATTAAATTGTGTTTAACAAAAGTTTGTGTTGATGCAATAACTGAATTGTTGTTGTTGTTGTTGTTGTGTGATCATTGGAAAAACAGCATGTTCTAGTGTAATTTGTTCTTTTTATTTTTTATCTCGAATTAAAAAATGAACTATAGTGGGTTGTTGATAAATATATGTTCAGATGTCGTTTCAGCTGCAATATTTTGAGATTGGAACTAAATTAAATCTTTTTGAAACTTGGCGACTTGGTAAAACTTGCTTTAATATTAAATTGTGTTTAACAAAAGTTGTTGTTGATGCCATAACTGAATTGTTGTTGTTGTTGTTGTGTGATCATTGGAAAAACAGCATGTTCTAGTGTAATTTGTTCTTTTCATTTTTTATCTCGGATTAAAAAATGAACTATAGTGGGTTGTTGATAAATATATGTTCAGATGTCGTTTCAGCTGCAATATTTTGAGATTGGAACTAAATTAAATCTTTTTGAAACTTGGCGACTTGGTAAAACTTGCTTTAATATTAAATTGTGTTTAACAAAAGTTTTTGTTGATGCCATAACTGAATTGTTGTTGTTGTTGTTGTGTGATCATTGGAAAAACAGCATGTTCTAGTGTAATTTGTTCTTTTCATTTTTTATCTCGGATTAAAAAATGAACTATAGTGGGTTGTTGATAAATATATGTTCAGATGTCGTTTCAGCTGCAATATTTTGAGATTGGAACTAAATTAAATCTTTTTGAAACTTGGCGACTTGGTAAAACTTGCTTTAATATTAAATTGTGTTTAACAAAAGTTTGTGTTGATGCGATAACTGAATTGTTGTTGTTGTTGTTGTGTGATCATTGGAAAAACAGCATGTTCTAGTGTAATTTGTTCTTTTTATTTTTTATCTCGAATTAAAAAATGAACTATAGTGGGTTGTTGATAAATATATGTTCAGATGTCGTTTCAGCTGCAATATTTTGAGATTGAAACTAAATGAAATCGTTTTGAAACTTGGCGACTTGGTAAAAGTTGCTTTAATATTAAATTGTGTTTAACAAAAGTTTGTGTTGATGCGATAACTGAATTGTTGTTGTTGTTGTTGTGTGATCATTGGAAAAACAGCATGTTCTAGTGTAATTTGTTCTTTTTATTTTTTATCTCGAATTAAAAAATGAACTATAGTGGGTTGTTGATAAATATATGTTCAGATGTCGTTTCAGCTGCAATATTTTGAGATTGAAACTAAATGAAATCTTTTTGAAATTTGGCGACTTGGTAAAACTTGCTTTAATATTAAATTGTGTTTAACAAAAGTTTTTGTTGATGCCATAACTGAATTGTTGTTGTTGTTGTTGTGTGATCATTGGAAAAACAGCATGTTCTAGTGTAATTTGTTCTTTTTATTTTTTATCTCGAATTAAAAAATGAACTATAGTGGGTTGTTGATAAATATATGTTCAGATGTCGTTTCAGCTGCAATATTTTGAGATTAAAACTAAATGAAATCTTTTTGAAACTTGGCGACTTGGTAAAACTTGCTTTAATATTAAATTGTGTTTAACAAAAGTTTGTGTTGATGCAATAACTGAATTGTTGTTGTTGTTGTTGTTGTGTGATCATTGGAAAAACAGCATGTTCTAGTATAATTTGTTCTTTTTATTTTTTATCTCGGATTAAAAAATGAACTATAGTGGGTTGTTGATAAATATATGTTCAGATGTCGTTTCAGCTGCAATATTTTGAGATTGGAACTAAATTAAATCTTTTTGAAACTTGGCGACTTGGTAAAACTTGCTTTAATATTAAATTGTGTTTAACAAAAGTTTGTGTTGATGCGATAACTGAATTGTTGTTGTTGTTGTTGTGTGATCATTGGAAAAACAGCATGTTCTAGTGTAATTTGTTCTTTTTATTTTTTATCTCGAATTAAAAAATGAACTATAGTGGGTTGTTGATAAGTATATGTTCAGATGTCGCTTCAGCTGCAATATTTTGAGATTGAAACTAAATGAAATCTTTTTGAAACTTGGCGACTTGATAAAACTTGCTTTAATATTAAATTGTGTTTAACAAAAGTTTGTGTTGATGCAATAACTGAATTGTTGTTGTTGTTGTTGTTGTGTGATCATTGGAAAAACAGCATGTTCTAGTGTAATTTGTTCTTTTTATTTTTTATCTCGAATTAAAAAATGAACTATAGTGGGTTGTTGATAAATATATGTTCAGATGTCGTTTCAGCTGCAATATTTTGAGATTGGAACTAAATTAAATCTTTTTGAAACTTGGCGACTTGGTAAAACTTGCTTTAATATTAAATTGTGTTTAACAAAAGTTTGTGTTGATGCAATAACTGAATTGTTGTTGTTGTTGTTGTGTGATCATTGGAAAAACAGCATGTTCTAGTGTAATTTGTTCTTTTTATTTTTTATCTCGGATTAAAAAATGAACTATAGTGGGTTGTTGATAAATATATGTTCAGATGTCGTTTCAGCTGCAATATTTTGAGATTAAAACTAAATGAAATCTTTTTGAAACTTGGCGACTTGGTAAAACTTGCTTTAATATTAAATTGTGTTTAACAAAAGTTTGTGTTGATGCAATAACTGAATTGTTGTTGTTGTTGTTGTTGTGTGATCATTGGAAAAACAGCATGTTCTAGTGTAATTTGTTCTTTTTATTTTTTATCTCGAATTAAAAAATGAACTATAGTGGGTTGTTGATAAATATATGTTCAGATGTCGTTTCAGCTGCAATATTTTGAGATTAAAACTAAATGAAATCTTTTTGAAACTTGGCGACTTGGTAAAACTTGCTTTAATATTAAATTGTGTTTAACAAAAGTTTGTGTTGATGCAATAACTGAATTGTTGTTGTTGTTGTTGTTGTGTGATCATTGGAAAAACAGCATGTTCTAGTATAATTTGTTCTTTTTATTTTTTATCTCGAATTAAAAAATGAACTATAGTGGGTTGTTGATAAATATATGTTCAGATGTCGTTTCAGCTGCAATATTTTGAGATTGAAACTGAATGAAATCTTTTTGAAACTTGGCGACTTGGTAAAACTTGCTTTAATATTAAATTGTGTTTAACAAAAGTTTGTGTTGATGCGATAACTGAATTGTTGTTGTTGTTGTTGTGTGATCATTGGAAAAACAGCATGTTCTAGTGTAATTTGTTCTTTTTATTTTTTATCTCGAATTAAAAAATGAACTATAGTGGGTTGTTGATAAATATATGTTCAGATGTCGTTTCAGCTGCAATATTTTGAGATTGGAACTAAATTAAATCTTTTTGAAACTTGGCGACTTGGTAAAACTTGCTTTAATATTAAATTGTGTTTAACAAAAGTTTTTGTTGATGCCATAACTGAATTGTTGTTGTTGTTGTTGTGTGATCATTGGAAAAACAGCATGTTCTAGTGTAATTTGTTCTTTTCATTTTTTATCTCGGATTAAAAAATGAACTATAGTGGGTTGTTGATAAATATATGTTCAGATGTCGTTTCAGCTGCAATATTTTGAGATTGGAACTAAATTAAATCTTTTTGAAACTTGGCGACTTGGTAAAACTTGCTTTAATATTAAATTGTGTTTAACAAAAGTTTGTGTTGATGCGATAACTGAATTGTTGTTGTTGTTGTTGTGTGATCATTGGAAAAACAGCATGTTCTAGTGTAATTTGTTCTTTTTATTTTTTATCTCGAATTAAAAAATGAACTATAGTGGGTTGTTGATAAATATATGTTCAGATGTCGTTTCAGCTGCAATATTTTGAGATTGAAACTAAATGAAATCGTTTTGAAACTTGGCGACTTGGTAAAAGTTGCTTTAATATTAAATTGTGTTTAACAAAAGTTTGTGTTGATGCGATAACTGAATTGTTGTTGTTGTTGTTGTGTGATCATTGGAAAAACAGCATGTTCTAGTGTAATTTGTTCTTTTTATTTTTTATCTCGAATTAAAAAATGAACTATAGTGGGTTGTTGATAAATATATGTTCAGATGTCGTTTCAGCTGCAATATTTTGAGATTGAAACTAAATGAAATCTTTTTGAAATTTGGCGACTTGGTAAAACTTGCTTTAATATTAAATTGTGTTTAACAAAAGTTTTTGTTGATGCCATAACTGAATTGTTGTTGTTGTTGTTGTGTGATCATTGGAAAAACAGCATGTTCTAGTGTAATTTGTTCTTTTCATTTTTTATCTCGGATTAAAAAATGAACTATAGTGGGTTGTTGATAAATATATGTTCAGATGTCGTTTCAGCTGCAATATTTTGAGATTGGAACTAAATTAAATCTTTTTGAAACTTGGCGACTTGGTAAAACTTGCTTTAATATTAAATTGTGTTTAACAAAAGTTTGTGTTGATGCGATAACTGAATTGTTGTTGTTGTTGTTGTGTGATCATTGGAAAAACAGCATGTTCTAGTGTAATTTGTTCTTTTTATTTTTTATCTCGAATTAAAAAATGAACTATAGTGGGTTGTTGATAAGTATATGTTCAGATGTCGCTTCAGCTGCAATATTTTGAGATTGAAACTAAATGAAATCTTTTTGAAACTTGGCGACTTGATAAAACTTGCTTTAATATTAAATTGTGTTTAACAAAAGTTTGTGTTGATGCAATAACTGAATTGTTGTTGTTGTTGTTGTTGTGTGATCATTGGAAAAACAGCATGTTCTAGTGTAATTTGTTCTTTTTATTTTTTATCTCGAATTAAAAAATGAACTATAGTGGGTTGTTGATAAATATATGTTCAGATGTCGTTTCAGCTGCAATATTTTGAGATTGGAACTAAATTAAATCTTTTTGAAACTTGGCGACTTGGTAAAACTTGCTTTAATATTAAATTGTGTTTAACAAAAGTTTGTGTTGATGCAATAACTGAATTGTTGTTGTTGTTGTTGTGTGATCATTGGAAAAACAGCATGTTCTAGTGTAATTTGTTCTTTTTATTTTTTATCTCGGATTAAAAAATGAACTATAGTGGGTTGTTGATAAATATATGTTCAGATGTCGTTTCAGCTGCAATATTTTGAGATTAAAACTAAATGAAATCTTTTTGAAACTTGGCGACTTGGTAAAACTTGCTTTAATATTAAATTGTGTTTAACAAAAGTTTGTGTTGATGCAATAACTGAATTGTTGTTGTTGTTGTTGTTGTGTGATCATTGGAAAAACAGCATGTTCTAGTGTAATTTGTTCTTTTTATTTTTTATCTCGAATTAAAAAATGAACTATAGTGGGTTGTTGATAAATATATGTTCAGATGTCGTTTCAGCTGCAATATTTTGAGATTAAAACTAAATGAAATCTTTTTGAAACTTGGCGACTTGGTAAAACTTGCTTTAATATTAAATTGTGTTTAACAAAAGTTTGTGTTGATGCAATAACTGAATTGTTGTTGTTGTTGTTGTTGTGTGATCATTGGAAAAACAGCATGTTCTAGTATAATTTGTTCTTTTTATTTTTTATCTCGAATTAAAAAATGAACTATAGTGGGTTGTTGATAAATATATGTTCAGATGTCGTTTCAGCTGCAATATTTTGAGATTGAAACTGAATGAAATCTTTTTGAAACTTGGCGACTTGGTAAAACTTGCTTTAATATTAAATTGTGTTTAACAAAAGTTTGTGTTGATGCGATAACTGAATTGTTGTTGTTGTTGTTGTGTGATCATTGGAAAAACAGCATGTTCTAGTGTAATTTGTTCTTTTTATTTTTTATCTCGAATTAAAAAATGAACTATAGTGGGTTGTTGATAAGTATATGTTCAGATGTCGTTCCAGCTGCAATATTTTGAGATTGAAACTAAATGAAATCTTTTTGAAACTTGGCGACTTGGTAAAACTTGCTTTAATATTAAATTGTGTTTAACAAAAGTTTGTGTTGATGCAATAACTGAATTGTTGTTGTTGTTGTTGTTGTGTGATCATTGGAAAAACAGCATGTTCTAGTGTAATTTGTTCTTTTTATTTTTTATCTCGAATTAAAAAATGAACTATAGTGGGTTGTTGATAAATATATGTTCAGATGTCGTTTCAGCTGCAATATTTTGAGATTAAAACTAAATGAAATCTTTTTGAAACTTGGCGACTTGGTAAAACTTGCTTTAATATTAAATTGTGTTTAACAAAAGTTTGTGTTGATGCAATAACTGAATTGTTGTTGTTGTTGTTGTTGTGTGATCATTGGAAAAACAGCATGTTCTAGTGTAATTTGTTCTTTTTATTTTTTATCTCGAATTAAAAAATGAACTATAGTGGGTTGTTGATAAATATATGTTCAGATGTCGTTTCAGCTGCAATATTTTGAGATTGGAACTAAATTAAATCTTTTTGAAACTTGGCGACTTGGTAAAACTTGCTTTAATATTAAATTGTGTTTAACAAAAGTTTGTGTTGATGCGATAACTGAATTGTTGTTGTTGTTGTTGTGTGATCATTGGAAAAACAGCATGTTCTAGTGTAATTTGTTCTTTTTATTTTTTATCTCGGATTAAAAAATGAACTATAGTGGGTTGTTGATAAATATATGTTCAGATGTCGCTTCAGCTGCATTATTTTGAGATTGAAACTAAATGAAATCTTTTTGAAACTTGGCGACTTGGTAAAACTTGCTTTAATATTAAATTGTGTTTAACAAAAGTTTGTGTTGATGCAATAACTGAATTGTTGTTGTTGTTGTTGTTGTGTGATCATTGGAAAAACAGCATGTTCTAGTATAATTTGTTCTTTTTATTTTTTATCTCGAATTAAAAAATGAACTATAGTGGGTTGTTGATAAATATATGTTCAGATGTCGTTTCAGCTGCAATATTTTGAGATTGAAACTGAATGAAATATTTTTGAAACTTGGCGACTTGGTAAAACTTGCTTTAATATTAAATTGTGTTTAACAAAAGTTTGTGTTGATGCAATAACTGAATTGTTGTTGTTGTTGTTGTTGTGTGATCATTGGAAAAACAGCATGTTCTAGTATAATTTGTTCTTTTTATTTTTTATCTCGAATTAAAAAATGAACTATAGTGGGTTGTTGATAAATATATGTTCAGATGTCGTTTCAGCTGCAATATTTTGAGATTGAAACTAAATGAAATCTTTTTGAAACTTGGCGACTTGGTAAAACTTGCTTTAATATTAAATTGTGTTTAACAAAAGTTTGTGTTGATGCGAAAACTGAATTGTTGTTGTTGTTGTTGTGTGATCATTGGAAAAACAGCATGTTCTAATGTAATTTGTTCTTTTTATTTTTTATCTCGGATTAAAAAATGAACTATAGTGGGTTGTTGATAAATATATGTTCAGATGTCGTTTCAGCTGCAATATTTTGAGATTGAAACTAAATGAAATCTTTTTGAAACTTGGCGACTCGGTAAAACTTGCTTTAATATTAAATTGTGTTTAACAAAAGTTTGTGTTGATGCGATAACTGAATTGTTGTTGTTGTTGTGTGATCATTGGAAAAACAGCATGTTCTAGTGTAATTTGTTCTTTTTATTTTTTATCTCGGATTAAAAAATGAACTATAGTGGGTTGTTGATAAATATATGTTCAGATGTCGCTTCAGCTGCAATATTTTGAGATTGAAACTAAATGAAATCTTTTTGAAACTTGGCGACTTGGTAAAACTTGCTTTAATATTAAATTGTGTTTAACAAAAGTTTGTGTTGATGCAATAACTGAATTGTTGTTGTTGTTGTTGTTGTGTGATCATTGGAAAAACAGCATGTTCTAGTATAATTTGTTCTTTTTATTTTTTATCTCGAATTAAAAAATGAACTATAGTGGGTTGTTGATAAATATATGTTCAGATGTCGTTTCAGCTGCAATATTTTGAGATTGAAACTGAATGAAATATTTTTGAAACTTGGCGACTTGGTAAAACTTGCTTTAATATTAAATTGTGTTTAACAAAAGTTTGTGTTGATGCAATAACTGAATTGTTGTTGTTGTTGTTGTTGTGTGATCATTGGAAAAACAGCATGTTCTAGTATAATTTGTTCTTTTTATTTTTTATCTCGAATTAAAAAATGAACTATAGTGGGTTGTTGATAAATATATGTTCAGATGTCGTTTCAGCTGCAATATTTTGAGATTGAAACTAAATGAAATCTTTTTGAAACTTGGCGACTTGGTAAAACTTGCTTTAATATTAAATTGTGTTTAACAAAAGTTTGTGTTGATGCGATAACTGAATTGTTGTTGTTGTTGTTGTGTGATCATTGGAAAAACAGCATGTTCTAGTGTAATTTGTTCCTTTTATTTTTTATCTCGGATTAAAAAATGAACTATAGTGGGTTGTTGATAAATATATGTTCAGATGTCGTTTCAGCTGCAATATTTTGAGATTGAAACTAAATGAAATCTTTTTGAAACTTGGCGACTCGGTAAAACTTGCTTTAATATTAAATTGTGTTTAACAAAAGTTTGTGTTGATGCGATAACTGAATTGTTGTTGTTGTTGTTGTGTGATCATTCGAAAAACAGCATGTTCTAGTGTAATTTGTTCTTTTTATTTTTTATCTCGGATTAAAAAATGAACTATAGTGGGTTGTTGATAAATATATGTTCAGATGTCGTTTCAGCTGCAATATTTTGAGATTGAAACTAAATGAAATCTTTTTGAAACTTGGCGACTTGGTAAAACTTGCTTTAATATTAAATTGTGTTTAACAAAAGTTTGTGTTGATGCGATAACTGAATTGTTGTTGTTGTTGTTGTGTGATCATTGTAAAAACAGCATGTTCTAGTGTAATTTGTTCTTTTTATTTTTTATCTCGGATTAAAAAATGAACTATAGTGGGTTGTTGATAAATATATGTTCAGATGTCGTTTCAGCTGCAATATTTTGAGATTGAAACTAAATGAAATCTTTTTGAAACTTGGCGACTTGGTAAAACTTGCTTTAATATTAAATTGTGTTTAACAAAAGTTTGTGTTGATGCGAAAACTGAATTGTTGTTGTTGTTGTTGTGTGATCATTGGAAAAACAGCATGTTCTAGTGTAATTTGTTCTTTTATTTTTTATCTCGGATTAAAAAATGAACTATAGTGGGTTGTTGATAAATATATGTTCAGATGTCGTTTCAGCTGCAATATTTTGAGATTGAAACTAAATGAAATCTTTTTGAAACTTGGCGACTTGGTAAAACTTGCTTTAATATTAAATTGTGTTTAACAAAAGTTTGTGTTGATGCGAAAACTGAATTGTTGTTGTTGTTGTTGTGTGATCATTGGAAAAACAGCATGTTCTAATGTAATTTGTTCTTTTTATTTTTTATCTCGGATTAAAAAATGAACTATAGTGGGTTGTTGATAAATATATGTTCAGATGTCGTTTCAGCTGCAATATTTTGAGATTGAAACTAAATGAAATCTTTTTGAAACTTGGCGACTTGGTAAAACTTGCTTTAATATTAAATTGTGTTTAACAAAAGTTTGTGTTGATGCGAAAACTGAATTGTTGTTGTTGTTGTTGTGTGATCATTGGAAAAACAGCATGTTCTAGTGTAATTTGTTCTTTTATTTTTTATCTCGGATTAAAAAATGAACTATAGTGGGTTGTTGATAAATATATGTTCAGATGTCGTTTCAGCTGCAATATTTTGAGATTGAAACTAAATGAAATCTTTTTGAAACTTGGCGACTTGGTAAAACTTGCTTTAATATTAAATTGTGTTTAACAAAAGTTTGTGTTGATGCGAAAACTGAATTGTTGTTGTTGTTGTTGTGTGATCATTGGAAAAACAGCATGTTCTAATGTAATTTGTTCTTTTTATTTTTTATCTCGGATTAAAAAATGAACTATAGTGGGTTGTTGATAAATATATGTTCAGATGTCGTTTCAGCTGCAATATTTTGAGATTGAAACTAAATGAAATCTTTTTGAAATTTGGCGACTTGGTAAAACTTGCTTTAATATTAAATTGTGTTTAACAAAAGTTTTTGTTGATGCCATAACTGAATTGTTGTTGTTGTTGTTGTGTGATCATTGGAAAAACAGCATGTTCTAGTGTAATTTGTTCTTTTCATTTTTTATCTCGGATTAAAAAATGAACTATAGTGGGTTGTTGATAAATATATGTTCAGATGTCGTTTCAGCTGCAATATTTTGAGATTGAAACTAAATGAAATCTTTTTGAAACTTGGCGACTCGGTAAAACTTGCTTTAATATTAAATTGTGTTTAACAAAAGTTTGTGTTGATGCGATAACTGAATTGTTGTTGTTGTTGTTGTGTGATCATTGGAAAAACAGCATGTTCTAGTGTAATTTGTTCTTTTTATTTTTTATCTCGAATTAAAAAATGAACTATAGTGGGTTGTTGATAAATATAAGTTCAGATGTCGTTTCAGCTGCAATATTTTGAGATTGAAACTGAATGAAATCTTTTTGAAACTTGGCGACTTGGTAAAACTTGCTTTAATATTAAATTGTGTTTAACAAAAGTTTGTGTTGATGCGATAACTGAATTGTTGTTGTTGTTGTTGTGTGATCATTGGAAAAACAGCATGTTCTAGTGTAATTTGTTCTTTTTATTTTTTATCTCGGATTAAAAAATGAACTATAGTGGGTTGTTGATAAATATATGTTCAGATGTCGTTTCAGCTGCAATATTTTGAGATTGAAACTAAATGAAATCTTCTTGAAATTTGGCGACTTGGTAAAACTTGCTTTAATATTAAATTGTGTTTAACAAAAGTTTGTGTTCATGCAATAACTGAATTGTTTAACCCTTTCTTATGTAATTTTTTCAACGCGTCGGTCACGCACATACGAGCGCCACGCTCGGGTGTAAGTTTTACCTGATTAGAGCCGCTTTTTACTTTCTAATTTCGTCAATTTTTTAACTTTATGCATAACACCCACCGAGAAATTCGACAGCCTTTCGTAACTGAGCTTTTATGTAACTGAGAAATTTGTTTAAAAAATTGACCATTCGACGTCTTTGGTTCAATGTTAAATGGCGATATACTCCGGGGAGTTTTATGTAGTCCTAATACTTTCACCTAGGGCGTGTGCGCTAATAAGCTCGCGAACGGCATTGAGGGTCACACTCTTGAAATGCACATAAATTGTGTTCAATCCGGAGGTGGTACATTTTATTGGATCCGGCGAGAAATTTCGCATTAATAAAGCAATTCATTGTTTTATGGAAGGAAACAAAATTCAAGCTAATAAAAATTTATTGATTCATTGATTGTAATGGAACCCGACCACATCCTTGTACTAATCAACCAATTCGTGAATTTTAATTAAATAATGACAATTATTTTCCTTTCATTTGATCTCAAACTTAGGAAAAAAATATTTTCTTCAGACAATCAAGGCCGCTTGTGTTACACCTCCGGATCGCAATGAATTTATTTTTTATGGCATATCTATGAAAAAGGAACGTTAAACAAATTTAACATTGGCTTTGCCCGACTTTGACATAGCTGAACGCTCTTTGAAAGGCGACTGTTCCGCTTATTCAAGTACGCGAAGTTTTTCTGCAGCTTGTGACAAATATGCAGAAATAAAATGAAATCATTTCATACATATTTTATCCGACTACTATTCCGGTATTACTTTATAGTTTTATCCTTGTTTTGCGCGGTTCATTGACAAACATACTTTTCTAATGACTCGCTGGTGGTTACACCCTGTTTTCAAGGTGGCCAGAAACTACATACGCATTATCGTGGATTTGAGAAGCTTCAAGATCAACGTACAGGTTGATTTCTGTTAAGTGCTCACTTAATATGGGAGTAGGTTAAAGGAGCACAATACACAAAAAATAAATTGGTTTCATTTAAAAGTACGTTTAATTCTAAGAAAAATGGTATATGTGTTTTTACTTAGGTTATTTGATGAGTTATAATAAATTTAAAATAGGCGCGTGACGTCACTGGTCCCTGCTCATCGCAGCGGCCTATCTTACACGTGTAAAAAATGCTCCCTTCACACGATAATTTACCTACCTTTAAACTATCTTTTCGAATTTTTTTTACTAGTATTTAGACGGTTTTTTTTGTACTGAAGACAATATTGCAACCAAAATTTTAATATAGTGTCTAGTTTTTCTAAAATATATTTAATGCGATGACGCGGGGCGATGGTTCGTATCACTTACGCGCTTCTAAAGGTTATTTCTACCGCATTAGATAGTTTTTTTGAGTTACGTAAATGAACGACACTTTTCTTATGTACACATTTATTAAGTTACCGCATGTAAATTAATGTACAAATGGTACAGCACTTTTTTTCAAACAAGGTTTGGTAGAACTTTTTTTCTTAGAACAAACGATTCGTCAAAATCACTTTCTAAAAAATGTTTATTGCAAATTCTTGCACTTTGTCCTGGTTGAAATGATTTCCTTTTACAAAATCCTGACCAAGATGCAAATCGTTTCGACGATTTTTCTCTATTAGGAAAACGATGTCCTGTTGGTTCACTGCACCCAAAAACACTGCACTTCGGCATTTTCGACACTGGTCGGCGATGTTCTTGTGGCTACTGTTGCAAGTAACTCTGAGTTACGACGTTTTATAGATATAGATATTCTGCGTTTACGACTTTGCAATCAATTTTTACTGATGATAATGAGGGTTTACTGCAGGGTGCCACAAACCTTGTTGCTTTAAAAAATATTTTCGTAGATACTTCAGGATTGTACGACGGGAATAAAAGTCATAGAAAATGCACTTATACAGAATTCATCAAGTACCTAAGTTAATCAATAACTCCACATACCTACCTAATTATTAGAAGAGGTTTAATGTTTAATCGTTTATATTATATTTATATCTAAGAATCAAGTTAAAAATTTACCAAATACAGCCCTGGCCATTTTTGCCCTTGTTGATTATTACGACTTACCTACTTTTATGGACTGATCACTTACAGTATTGTAAAAGGTACAGTCATAAACGCAGAATATCTTTAGCCAAACTTTACTCACAATTAGATAAAATAGGGGACGGAACGCTCAGTCGGCGCTGCTCTTGTTTAATATTAAATTATAAAAATTATATAATTTTGATTCTTTTATCGTCTTTAGCGCAAACATTCACACAGTCTCATATAAATTAAGCACTAAAAATACTATTTTTAGGTAGATAAATCATTGTGCGAAGCGAGTTTTACTTGTAAAAGATATAGTTAATAGTTCTGATTACAATAATTTAACATTAAATAATAATTTAAAAAGATTTTTTTTGTGTATTGTGCTCCTTTAAATCAGCAAAGAATTGTTGTTTTTGCTAGTTAATGTGATATAGGAAGGGAACTTGCACGCAAGAGTATCCCTTCATTCATTACAAAATTTAACACAATTAAATGTATCGAGAATAAGAAGACAATAAATTTGACTACTTTTTATTACTTTGACTTAAAATAATTTATTTCAAATTACCGTTTAATAGCAATCAATTTTTTGATATAAAAATGAGATTGCATTCATTTTATTTAATAAGTTTTTGTTCCAGTAAAAAATTAAATCGAACGTTTCGTGTTAAGACACCACATGCCACAGTTTTTAGTATCTATAATCTGAAATTTAGGCGACAAATTTCCTGTAATTTCCGATATTGCCAATGCTCCCATTTCTCGCAAAAATATGGAACAAAAAGTACGAATTCTAATTAGCTGAAAAAGTTGCAAGTAACGCAGCCATTCAAACGTGTCAACCTTTTTACAGAAAACCGTTTATTGTTTAAATTGAAAACAATTTCTAATAATCGCATTATAATTGATGCGTGTGTGGTATTGGTGCGTTAATTCACAAGAAGTATGTTGAGGACTGATTTAAAAAAATTCAAAAAGAAGCTTCTCGCGTGGGAACTGCTCGAGGAAGAATTATCGTACCGGTAAAATCGATTATTGCCAACGAATTTTTATGGTAAGTTAATTAAAGGCATTTCAAAATGTAAGCATGCAATTCATTTGTGCAATATTGTGCCTAAACCACAAAATAAAACAAAATTTGTTATGAAGTCATAATGAGGAACGAAGGCCGTAATGTAACTATATAAACCGGGGTAGAAGATTTAAATTCATTGTTCAGCTTAACCACTACCCAAGAACGTCCAGCCAACAGCATGAATCGATTGGTGAACGACCAAATTTCTTTTTTTTTGTTGAGTAACCGCTTTCTTTTACAGTCTGTTGCTGTTCTCGCCTGTTTGGTTCTTGCGGCCAGTGCGAGACCTGGTGGCCACGAAGATGACGGCCAGTACCACGGAGAAGGCTTAGAAGAATCTGGTGCTTACGACGCCGACGGCGGCCACGACGGCGGTGACGGAGATGACGACGGCCACGGTGGCGGCGGCGGCGGTGGTGGAGGACACGGCGGCGTTTACGGTTTTGCAGGAAGTTATGGTGGTGGTGGAGGCGGAGGAGGAGGAGGAGGCGGTGGTGGTGGTGGTTATTCCGCCCTTGTTGGACCCGATGGTGGAGACTCTTCAGTCATTGGACCATCAGCTGGAGGTTCAGCTCTTGTTGGACCTGATGGTGGACACTCTGATGTAGTAGGGCCATCAGCTGGAAGCTCAGCTCTTGTTGGGCCATCATCTGGACACGCTTCCATAATAGGACCAACCGGGCCACGAGTTGCTCTTGTTGGACCAACCGGACCAAGCGCTGCCATTGTTGGAGCCAGTGGAGGTGGCGGCGGAGGTTATGGAGGTGGTGGTTACGGAGGAGGCGGCGGTCACGGAGGCGGCCACGCTGATATCGGCGTTGGCGGAAAAGTGATCATATTCTCCACTGGCGTCGCCGGTAGCTACAAACATTAAATCAACCAAAAAATTTCCTTCTAATAAAATGTTGGTGTAAAAAGAAACAAATTGTTTATAAAGTTTCTCTACATTTATTTACCTTTTTTAATCGACCAACTAATTGAATTTGTAACGTCACGTATTTCACTGCCTTGTCTATGATTACGATTACATTGTAACTTTTTACCAAATTTAGTTAGTTTTCCTTTCCTCTTACTTAAGAATTTGTTGTGATCCATCGTTATTGCTTTTAATAAAATCCTAGTGATATGATTATTTTTATCAAGAAAATGTCGTTGTAATTGATTTATTATGTGGTTAGAAAATTGCTGCAAATGAAGTGTATCGAAATATTTGTCCTTCGACATTCTAAATATAAATTATACACTTGGCGTAACATCGAAATTACAGTTAGCAATTCCTGCATTACATATAAATTGTAAAAACGCTTAAATTATGAAATCAATTTTTTCGTGATTCAAATTCCAAGGAAAAACAATGCAGTGATTCAGCGAACGTTATGCAGATGTATTTGATTCTATTAAGCGGCGGTTATATAATCACAATTTTTGACGAGTCCTCACAGCATTTTTTAATCAATATTAATTATTTGATCTGATGAGTATCAATAAATAATTTAAATACAATGACCTTGCGGCTTATCTCAAAAAATACCACAGACAGCAATCCCAACTATCTTCTGAACCTTTATATTTTTTTAGTTATGCTACAGTTTTTAAATGATCACAATACACAAAAAATAAGTTCCTTTAATTCTAAGAAAAATGGTACAGGGGTTATGTAAAAATTGCTCCCTTCTCACGATAATTTACCAACCTTTAAACTATATTTTCGAAATTTTGTTACGACTATTCAGACTATTTTTTTGTACTGAAATTTTAATAGTGTCTAGTTTTAAAAATATTATTATATTCTGTGAGCTACGACCGTTTATAAGCACACTTAAATAACATAGAGACGAAACGCTCAGTCGGCGCTGTTTTTGTTTAATATTTAAAAATTAACTAAACACCGTATTGAAATTCTGATTCTTTTATCGTCTTTGGCAGAACCATTCACACAGTCTCATATAAATTAAGCATTAACAATATAATTTTTCTACTTTGATATCATAAGTGAGTTTTTGTGAAACCGCTTTTGGTTTTTTCTTATGATACTTATTACGTTGGTATTGCTGTAATAGCACGCTGGCCGGCGTCGGGCATCTCTACCGAGCTCCTGTCAAGATCAAGCCAAGTGTACAACTTAATTCTTCCATGACTTATTCACAAAAATATCAAACTCGAGATTTTCAATTTGAAGTTTTAGTTGACATATGACACATGACAAATATCAACACAACCAGTACCTAATCCTAAAAATCTATAGAATATTTAGAAAGCATAATTTTCAAATTTTCTTGAAACTAAGAGCACCAAAGTAGAAAAAATAATATTTTACACTCGTTTTATAAGACGTATTGTCGCACCCATGACATTGGAGCACTCCTCGCTTCGCTCGTCGTGCCCTAAACTTATTCGTGCGACAATAGATCGCCTTATAAAACTTGTATAATAATATACTATTTTAGGTGCAAAGTAGCTTTTACACGTAAAAAGATATGCCGGTCACTTGCGTAGGGACCAGTGACGTCACACGGCAATTCTAAATACCTTAATATCTTCTAAAACAATTTATTTTTTACATTGGATTTTTACCAAATAGTTTTCAATAGTTCTGACTACAATAAATTTAACATTAAATAATAACTTAAAAAGATTTTTTTTGTGTATCGTGCTCCTTTAAGCTAAAATTGTGTAAATCTTGGTAATTAAATTATTTAGGTGATATGTGCCATTTCACCACTTTCGGCCACTTTGTTCTTCATGGAGCCATCCTGTATAGTTCTTTAAAAAAATAAATTTAAGGAGAGACAATTAATTTAAGCTCAGAAACTTATTTTATTAATCTTTTTTAACCACTTCTGAAATGATTGATTCTTTAAATGAGACATAGAAACAGATGCATGGCCAAAAAAATATTTTGGCGACGAATTTAAAAACGCTAATCAAGCGCATTCTTGCTTCTTTACTTAACGCAAAATTTATAAATACGCATTTATGTGTAAAGTGGCTAAAAGTGGTGTATTGATAACCATATGAATATAGCGGAGCGACGAACCTTCACCAGTAACGACTGATCACACTGTATAACGGGACGACAAATGCACATTAAAATGTAAATTTGTTTTACATAACTACAAACAACAGAATACATGTAAATAGTTTATTTACCTTGGTTCACGTTTTAGGATATGGTTATTTTTTATAAAATTGTTACATAAATTAAAAAAAAAAAATGTTACAGTTAATTAGAACTATAAAATTTGTTATTATCTAGGGTCCTTTTATTTTTAATAATAACATTTATTTAATATACCATTGAAAAGACTATTAAAAAATTAAACGAGTAAAATAAATATTCATTCAGATCTGCACAATTTATTTAATCAAATCTACTTTAATTTAATACTTTTATTATGAAATTAATTTAATTCTATAATTGAAAAGAAATATTTTGTTTAAAAGTATTTTTGAATTGAAGAATTATTGAAAAAACTTTTTGATGTTCTTAATATTGTAAATGATAAACTTCATAAATTCAGCTGGTACGTTTTAGGATGAGGTTATTTTTTATAAAATTGTTATATAAATTTTAAAAAAATGTTACAGTTAATTAGAACTAAAAAATTTGTTATTATCTAAGGTCCTTTCATTTTTAATAATAACATTTATTTAATATACCATTGAAAAGACTATTAAAAAATTAAACGAGTAAAATAAATATTCATTTAGATCTGCACAATTTATTTAATCAAATCTACTTTAATTTAATACTTTATATTATCAAATTAATTTAATTCTATAATTGAAAAGAAGTATTTTGTTTAAAAGTATTTTTGAATTGAAAAATTATTGAAAAAACTTTTTAATGTTCTTAATATTCTGAATGATAAACTTCATAAATTCAGCTGGTGCGTTTTAGAATGTGGTTATTTTTTATAAAATTGTTATATAATTTTTTTTAAAAATGTTACAGTTAATTAGAACTATAAAATTTGTTATTATCTAAGGTCCTTTTATTTTTAATAATAACATTTATTTAATATATCATTGAAAATATTAAAAAATTAAACGAGTAAAATAAATATTCATTCAGATCTGCACAATGTATTTAATCAAATCTACCTTAATTTAATACTTTTTATTATCAAATTAATTTAATTCTATAATTGTTTGTTTAAAAGTATTTTTGAATTGAAAAATTATTGAAAAAACTTTTTAATGTTCTTAATATTCTGAATGATAAACTTCATAAATTCAGCTGGTGCGTTACTAATGAAATTTCGGGAAGTATCGTTTACTATACAATATGTGAGACATTCTTAAAATAATTAGAGTGTGCATGCAATCAAAATTAAATTGTACCAAATGATTTACACCAGGAGGTCACGACGGCGAATGAAGGTCAGAGGCTCAGTATATAAGCCGAGGGAAAAGGTTTTTAGTTACAGTGTGCAGTTCAACCACTTCACAAGATCTCCCAACAATCACAAAAATCACAATGAACGCTTTGGTAAGAATCACCCCTAAAAAAATCAACCCTTAAAATTAACAATTTTAAAATTTTTAGTATGTAGCTGTTTTCGTTTGCTTGGCCGCTTGCGCCAACGCTAAACCATCAGGACACGGCGTCGTTGTAGCAGGACCTTCCGGAATCGTAACCGGACATGGAGCAGTCGGCCCTCTCGGCTACGGTCTCCACGGAGCCCACCACGACGGACAATGGCACGGTGAAGGTCTCTGGGAATCCGGAGCTTTACACGGTGGTGCATGGGCTGGACATGGACTCGCTGCCCATGTTGTTGCTCCCCACGTCTCTGCTCACGTTGTTGGACCCACCGCACACGCCACCCTTGTTGGGCCATCATCTCACGCCACCATTGTTGGACCTTCTGCACATACCACCGTTGTAGCCGGACATGCTGGTCATGGTATTGTCGCTCCAGCTCTCGCTTACGGACATGGTTATGCCGGACTTGGTTATGCCGGACATGGTTACGCCGGACACGGTTATGGTGGTCATGGAGTCGCCGTAGTTGGACCACACACCGTACCAGCCGTCATCGCCGGACCTTCCGGGAAAATCGTCGCTGACGGTCTCTATGGCGCTGATCATGGGCATCATTGGTAAACTTCAGCAAATTTGAATGCACACCAATTATTGTAAACCCTTCCATTAACTTGTTTGTATGAATTTGTAACGATTTCTGCAAATATTGTTATTAGAATCGTTTATTAATTTTGCCATAATGAATTTAATTCATATTGCTTGTACATTCTATTTAAACATCTGTACATAAATGTAAAATAAAAACGTCCGTTTTACGAAAAATATTTCTGAATAATTTCATTGCTCGTTGAAACTACCTTCATATTCCCACACATTATTTTACTAATTCCTTCAACTGAAAATCGCAATTACAATTTCACTTGAAGGGTCCGGTGAAGTGCGAGGTCAACTTCTGTAGTTAACACATGATTTTAAACAATAGGTAAAAACAGGTGTGGCGTTAAAAGGTGTTTTTGTAATTTACTCAAATTGTTAAGGGCCGTTGTCTGGAAAATTAAAATTAATGAGGCGCTTCAACATTCTTCGTTACGATTTAACTTGGATTTTTTCAAATAGTGGCAATGAGATCTTGAAGTTTTCTATTTTTAATTAGGTAAATTGATTAGTTTGTGAACTATTTTGGAAAAAAATTGCAACCTTCCACCAAAAATTCAAAATTCCAAAAATCGGAAATAATTTAACTAATGAATTATCAATTTCTCAACCCTTTCCAATTATGAGGTGTTGGATGGCCTAAAATATTTTATAAAGTGGCATTTATCTATCTTTTAACTATATTAATTTTTTAAATTTGAAAAACTTTAACAAATTATGTCTTTTTAACTGTTCCAAATTAAGGGGTGTTTTATGGCTTTAAATATTCCATAAACTGGCATCTATAAAAAGGTGAATTTTGAAAAAATCTAACTATCTTTTAACTTTGATATATTAAATTTTTAAATTGGAAAATCTTAAATAAATTATATCTTTTCAACTGGTTTAAATTAATTGATGTTTTTTGGCTTTAAATATTCCATAAACTAGCATCTATAAAAAGGTGAATTTTGAAAAATTATAGTTATCTTTTAATTTTGATACAGACATTTTTTTAATTTGAAAATCTTAAACAAATTGTATGTTTTCAACTATTTCAAATTAATGGATGTTTTATGGCTTTGAATATTCCATAAAATGGCATCTATAAAAAAGTGAATTTTGAAAAAATCTAGCTATCTTTTAACTTTAATATATTAATTTCTTAAATTTGAAAATCTTAAATAAATTATATCTTTTCAACTGTTTCAATTAAGGGGTGTTTTATAGCTTTAAATATTCCATAAACTGGCATCTATGAAAAAGTGAATTTTGAAAAATCTAGCTATCTTTTAACTTTGATATATTAATTTTTTTAATTTGAAAATCTTAAACAAATTATATCTTTTCAATTGTTTCAAATTAATGGGTGTTTTATGGCTTTGAATATTCCATAAACTGGCATCTATAAAAAAGTGAATTTTGAAAAAATCCAGCTATCTTTTATCACTTTAATATATTGATTTTTTCAATTTGAAAATCTTAAACAACTGATTTAAATTAATGGGTGATTTTAGCTTTAAATATTCCATAAACTGTAAAAACTGTAAAAGGTAAATTTTGAAAAAATTTAGCTATCTTTTAACTTTAATATATTAATTTTTTAAATTTGAAAATCTTAAACAAATTATATCTTTTCAACTGGTTTAAATTAATGGGTGTTTTATGGCTTTAAATATTCCATAAACTGGCATCTATGAAAAAGTGAATTTTGAAAAATCTAGCTGTCTTTTAACTTTGATATATTAATTTTTTTAATTTGAAAATCTTAAACAAATTATATCTTTTCAACTAGTTTAAATTAATGGGTGTTTTATGGCTTTAAATATTCTATAAACTGGCATCTATGAAAAGGTAAATTTTGAAAAAATCTAGCTATCTTTTAACTTTGATATATTAATTTTTTAGATTTAAAAATCTCTTTATTTTTTAACTTTAATATACGAATTTTTACTCTGTAATTTTTTTCAAACGAATTTATATGTTGAAGTGACCAATTAAGTAAATAATTTTGGATTTGGTTTTTTAATGGCTCGAATAATAAATACAATTGTTTAATTCGATTACAATAATGTTAATTAAGCAGATGCCAATTAATTGGAATTATGTCTGTGACAAATATTAACAACAATGTTTTAATCGAAGAGTAATTAAGCCAACGATTATGCCAATGTATCTAATTACACATAATTAATGCATTTGTTGACATAATTCATTCACCACAATGAGTACAAGATGTTACATGTTCAGGTGGCGGAAATCATCACTTCGCATATATTTATAGACGAAATATGATAATTCTTAGTTAAAAATAATTAGCAATATTTTATTACAACAAATTACCTTAAACTTGATACAACCCATTAACATACTTTCATCTATTCTTTAACGACCAAGTGTGCGGAATTTAATGTGGGCTTGTGAGAGGTCTAATTAAATTGTTTCATATCGCACTGAAATAAAGTGGACAAAATCAGTTGCGCCGGGAGGTCACCTCGAACAACGAAGGACGAAAATTACTATATAAACTGAGGGAAAAGGTTTTTAGCTACAGTGTGCAGTTCAACCACTTCACAACATCTCCCAAAAAATCAACATGAACGCTTTGGTAAGAACCACCCTCAAAAAATTTCAACCCCTAACCGATTAATTTCCAGTATGTAGCTGTTTTCGTTTGCTTGGCCGCTTGCGCCAACGCCAAACCTTCAGGACACGGCGTCGTTGTAGCAGGCCCATCCGGAATCGTCACCGGACACGGAGCAGTCGGCCCCATTGGATACGGTCTCCACGGAGTTCATGGAGTCCATGATGATGGCCAATGGCACGGAGAAGGTCTCTGGGAGTCCGGTGCGTTGCACGGTGGGGCTTGGGCCGGTCATGCTGGAGCTTATGCAGGTCATGGTGCCGGAGTCTGGGGCGGTCATGCCGTCGTTGCTCCTCATGCCGTCGTCGCTCACGGAGTCGCCTACGGCCACGGCCATGGCGTCGCCGTCGTTGGACCACACACTGTTCCAGCCGTGATCGCCGGACCTTCCGGTAAAATCGTCGCTGATGGTCTTTATGGCGTTGGTCATGGACATCATTGGTAAACTCACCACCCATCAAAAAAAAACCTGTTTAGTAACTCATTTGTACGAATTGGATGTTTAAATTTTTGTACATATTTTATGAAATTAAGATTTTAATGTTCGTGTAAATATATCGCTTGATTTTTTTCAGGCTCCGTTCTTTTTTGCAAATGCTGTTATTAGATCTGTTTTTGTCGCAGCTGAAATGGCTGCGAATTTGAATGTATATTTTATGTGTATGTGTATCTTGAAAAAAAGCTTAATTAAAGCAATAATTTGATATTACACCGCATTTCTTATTTCCTGAAAAACTACCCACTATTTTATTTTGAATTAAAACTTTATTAGAATTTACAATGTTTTAACCAAGAGTGCGCACTTAATTTTCATGTATAAATAAAACTATTTAATTAAACGTCTAATTGTGCAACAGAAAACAAACAAACATTAAAATCCATGTAAAAATTGCTAAGATTTTATTAAAAAAAAGATCCATTTTGCACTCTTGTATTATTGTAAACAACAAATTTTTTAGTATATTTACAAATTCTTATACAGACAAATCATTATTCCAACGACTAAATTTTTAGGCGAATTCTACCATCATCAATCATAACAAACTACGTTCAGCTGATGTCATTAAAACTACCAGAAATTGTGGTTGCGCACTCTTAGGGACTGCGTACTCTTATGTGTCGTCGCTCTACTGCATTTTTGATAGTTCTTAAAATATTAAATTACAATTACCATAAAGTTATAATTTAGAAGATAATTTTGTTACAATAATTAATTTATCATTGTTTTTTTATTAATTGTAGAATTCCACAATGTCAATGGAGTTATAATTTAGCAGATAATTTTATTTCAATAACTCTTAATTAACCATTGAATTTTTTTATTTGTAAAATTCCATAAACACCACTTTGCAGACATCTTCTCATAAATAAACAAGAGTTGATTGGGCTCCAATTGCAGAATTTTTTTTGAGATTCTGGGATGTATGTCTTCCTGTTACTTGCATCGTTCGATTGCTAACGAGCGCTTTGTGGTACTGCATAGCACTGCACTTAACTTGCCAATAAATTAATGAAATTATATTTATGTATTTATTTATTTAATTATTATATATTAGAAAATATATTTTAAATAGAAATTAAAATTAATATAAATGTAATTAATAATGTTTTAATAATTAAAGTGGCGGATTATTAAATTTTCAACAAATTTCCTCAACGAATTTTCCTTATCAACTCAATTTCAAGACACTTACGATTTTATTTTTTATGTAAAAAATACTCAAAATACAAATTTTCAATTAATTAAAAATATCTTCGTTTGTATAACAAATGCAGAAATTTTAGTATAATCAATAATTAAATTTTAAACAAATTTCCTCGATGAATTTTCCTTATCAACTCAATTTCAAGGCAGTTACGATTTTATTTTGTATGCAAAAAATATTCAAAATACAAAATTTCAATTAACTAAAAATATCTTCGTTTGTATAATAAATGCGGAAATTTTAGTAATAACTAATATGGTAGATTATTAAATTTTCAACAAATTTCCTCAATGAATTTTCCTTATCAACTCAATCTCAAGGCAGTTGCGATTTTATTTTTTATGCAAAAAATATTCAAAATACAAAATTTCAATTAATTAAAAATATCTTCGTTTGTATAATAAATGCGGAAATTTTAGTAATAACTAATATGGTAGATTATTAAATTTTCAACAAATTTCCTCAACGAATTTTCCTTATCAACTCAATTTCAAGACACTTACGATTTTATTTTTTATGTAAAAAATACTCAAAATACAAATTTTCAATTAATTAAAAATATCTTCGTTTGTATAACAAATGCAGAAATTTTAGTATAATTAATAATTAAATTTTAAACAAATTTCCTCGATGAATTTTCCTTATCAACTCAATATTAAGGCAGATATGATTTTATTTTTAATGGAAACAATACTCAAAACACAAATTTTCAATTAATTAAAAATATCTTCGTTTGTATAACAAATACGGAAATTTTAGTAATAACTAATATGGTAGATTATTAAATTTTCAACAAATTTCCTCAATGAATTTTTCTTATCAATGCAATCTCAAGGCAGTTACGATTTTATTTTTTATACAAAAAATATTCAAAATACAAAATTTCAATTAATTAAAAATATCTTCGTTTGTATAATAAATGCGGAAATTTTAGTAATAACTAATATGGTAGATTATTAAATTTTCAACAAATTTCCTCAATGAATTTTCCTTATCAACTCAATCTCAAGGCAGTTACGATTTTATTTTTTATGCAAAAAATATTCAAAATACAAATTTCCAATTAATTAAAAATATCATCGTTTGTATAACAATTTAATTATTATATATTAGAAAATATATTTTAAATAGAAATTAAAATTAATATAAATGTAATTAATAATGTTTTAATAATTAAAGTGGCGGATTATTAAATTTTCAACAAATTTCCTCAATGAATTTTCCTTATCAACTCAATTTCAAGACACTTACGATTTTATTTTTTATGTAAAAAATAATCAAAATACAAATTTTCAATTAATTAAAAATATCTTCGTTTGTATAACAAATGCAGAAATTTTAGTATAATTAATAATTAAATTTTAAACAAATTTCCTCGATGAATTTTCCTTATCAACTCAATATTAAGGCAGATATGATTTTATTTTTAATGGAAACAATACTCAAAACACAAATTTTCAATTAATTAAAAATATCTTCGTTTGTATAACAAATACGGAAATTTTAGTAATAACTAATATGGTAGATTATTAAATTTTCAACAAATTTCCTCAATGAATTTTTCTTATCAATGCAATCTCAAGGCAGTTACGATTTTATTTTTTATACAAAAAATATTCAAAATACAAAATTTCAATTAATTAAAAATATCTTCGTTTGTATAATAAATGCGGAAATTTTAGTAATAACTAATATGGTAGATTATTAAATTTTCAACAAATTTCCTCAATGAATTTTCCTTATCAACTCAATCTCAAGGCAGTTACGATTTTATTTTTTATGCAAAAAATATTCAAAATACAAATTTCCAATTAATTAAAAATATCATCGTTTGTATAACAATTTAATTATTATATATTAGAAAATATATTTTAAATAGAAATTAAAATTAATATAAATGTAATTAATAATGTTTTAATAATTAAAGTGGCGGATTATTAAATTTTCAACAAATTTCCTCAATGAATTTTCCTTATCAACTCAATTTCAAGACACTTACGATTTTATTTTTTATGTAAAAAATAATCAAAATACAAATTTTCAATTAATTAAAAATATCTTCGTTTGTATAACAAATGCAGAAATTTTAGTATAATTAATAATTAAATTTTAAACAAATTTCCTCGATGAATTTTCCTTATCAACTCAATATTAAGGCAGATATGATTTTATTTTTAATGGAAACAATACTCAAAACACAAATTTTCAATTAATTAAAAATATCTTCGTTTGTATAACAAATACGGAAATTTTAGTAATAACTAATATGGTAGATTATTAAATTTTCAACAAATTTCCTCAATGAATTTTTCTTATCAATGCAATCTCAAGGCAGTTACGATTTTATTTTTTATACAAAAAATATTCAAAATACAAAATTTCAATTAATTAAAAATATCTTCGTTTGTATAATAAATGCGGAAATTTTAGTAATAACTAATATGGTAGATTATTAAATTTTCAACAAATTTCCTCAATGAATTTTCCTTATCAACTCAATCTCAAGGCAGTTACGATTTTATTTTTTATGCAAAAAATATTCAAAATACAAATTTCCAATTAATTAAAAATATCTTCGTTTGTATAACAATTTAATTATTATATATTAGAAAATATATTTTAAATAGAAATTAAAATTAATGTAATTAATAATGTTTGAAGCATTGAAATACTTTTTTCAATTCTGCATGTTGCCATGAGTTAAACTGCAGTCATAAATTAAATTGATTGAAATTAATAAATGCATTTTATTTCCTATTACTTGCAAATTAATGCACAAGACTATTAAGGATTACAATTTGATTATTAGAAAAAATTTGAAAAAATGCCTGTTGCCGACACATTGTCACGGTAATTGCCCCCCATGAAATGGAATAAATAATATAAAGGCCTTGTTTACGCATTTCGATTCGAAAGTGCTGTTTTCAGCAATGAAAAGGGTGTGCCTGTTTATGCAACGTAATTCTAATTGCGATTGTCGTTACCTTAATGGACCACATTGTTTCCAGTTTTTTTATTATTTTAAAAATAAATTTCTGGAAAAAAATAATTTGGTCACATAAATTAATTTAATTTACCTAAAAGTTAATAAAAACAATGAAAATGAAAATAATTCTGGAAAAAAATAAATTGGTTACATAAATGAATTTAATTTACCTTAAAGTTCTTATCTCGCCCCACTCTCGTGAAAGTGTCGTTGCTTTTAATTCCGCTCGCCAATGTTACTAACGTAAAAAAATTGAGGAATTTCTCGCAATATTGTTGTGATAGTAATAATAATTCATATCATTAAATGCACAAAATCAGTGTCACAGGAAGGTCAAACGACGAAGGACGCAAATGAACTTGGTATATAAACTGGGGTAAAACCTTTCGATGCATAGTTCAACTCAACCACTCTACAAGATCTCCTAAACCTCAAAATGAATACCTTGGTAAGAAAATTACTCCTGAAAATTTGAACGATTTTTGCAATCTTCGTTTTCAGTCTGTTGCTGTATTCTTCTGCTTGGCGGTTTTCGCCTTGGCCAAACCTGGACACCACGATGATGGTCAATGGCACGGAGAAGGCCTCTGGGAATCCGGAGCTCATGATGGCGCCTGGGCTGGACATGCTGGAGGTTGGGGACACGGTTGGGCCGGACATGGTGCATGGGGTGGACATGCCGTTGTAGCTCCCCACGCCACGATCGTTGGACCTTCTGCACATGCCGCCGTCGTCGCTGGACCAGTACATGCCGGAGCTTGGGGACACGGTTGGGCCGGACACGGACACGGACACGGAGTCGCCGTAGTTGGACCACACACCGTCCCCGCCGTCGTAGCCGGACCCTCCGGTAGCATCACCGCGCACGGACTCTACGGTGCCGGCCATGGCCATCATTGGTGAACCTTAAACCAAAACGCAAAATAAAAATAATTGGCCACAATAAACTCTTCTAATAACTCGTCCGTACGAAGAGTCCGAAAATAATTTTGTATATATTGTATCTACATCTAACTTAAACTCCATCAAATTCGTCCATTTAAGAAGTTCTTTTCTGCCAACGGTGTTATTGTAATTGTTTATCTTTTTGGTCGCATGTTTTTTGCTACCTGCCTGCCTTTGTATATGCCTTTTGTATTATATTTTAATCGTACTGAATTGCAAATAAATTACACGTTATGTGTATAAAAGTGTTCAATAAAGAATCATGATTTTTAAATGGTTATGTATTTTTTTCATCAGTTTCCAAAAAATAGAAAAAATGAGTGTTTACATTTTTCTTATTAAATAACTATATTTTTTGGAGCGAAAGTATCGGCATAAAAATTTATTATATCTCTCTACTAAGAAATACAATTTATTTAATCTTTAGGGATTAAATATGCCACTTCAGTCTACATAAGTTTTACTATATACAGGGTGAGTTAAGTTTTACCGCCCGTGGCAAAATAATTTGTCAATTCTCATAAATTGCATGAGTAATTTTATATTATTAAGGTACCTAGAAACCAAGAAAAAATCTTTTTTTTTAATCAGGTAAAATTTTGGCTTTCTTTCAGTTACTAATTGCTCAATTTATTAGTTTTTTTTATGTACGAACAGTAAAATATTTTCACACAATTTAGTGTAATTGAAATAAGTTTACTAATTTGGTTTCATTAAATAAAGCCATTTCCGTATTAGAGGGTATTTTTTTAAATGATTTACGACATAAGCTGACCAATTCACCTAACAATGGTATTGGTTTTGGGTAGTTGACTGATTATTTATGACAGTCATAAATTTAAGTTAAAAAGTGCAACGTTACATTTTACAGGACCGGAATAAGGGTCTTCGCTATTTCTTTAAAAGTTCACAGCATCGTAACTAACAGCTACACGGTAATTATAATCATAATAGAAAATAATTTTTGCAATATTAGATTTTAAACTTGATAAGAAAATCGCTTACCAGCTTCTAATTTTCGTTAGTATATCTGTCTACAATTTTGTGTTTTAATTTTGCCGTCTGCAAAGTCAATATGCCTATCGGTTATTGAACCTTCCCATAAAATAAATTGCTTAATTAACCCAAAGTTTAAAAACCCTGGTCACAACCCTAGGTCACTTTGTGAATAAAGAAGCATTCACATTCGCAACAAATCTTCCAACACTTAAACATCGTTGGTAAAAAGTGAAAATTAAAACTTTGTTTTGTGGAATAGTGAACATTTGTGTTTAGTTCAGGTATAATCATGCCATTTCAATACTCAGTCGAGGAGAAGCTGAAATGCTTTTAATTTATGGGTAATGGGGCATCATTTTGAGCATCTTTTATAAAATAAACTTCATATTTACCTATTAAAAACTTTTTTTATTTTTCTCACAAATTCCAGAATACGGGTCTGGCAACAACTAAAACGCCGTTCCCTTCAGTTTTATGGGTCGATCATCAGGTATTGTTACGTGGTAGACCGTATAATCCATTGTTGGAAAGTCATAAATAAAAGTATTTTTCGTGCTTTATGTTAAATTTGATTTAACTCAAAAAGTAATAATTTTTTAACGAATCAAATTGCAATTAACAATGCTTCGAATAATTTGACAAATTTTGGAATAAAAAACCAAACATGGAAATTTTACCCGAAACTCTTTGTTTTACTTTTTTGGCTTGAAATAAAAATGATTTGGAAAACTTGTAGCACTAATCGAAAGTGTAAACTTCAACTGATGTAACATGCAAATTGCATACTTTCCCCTCAATTTTTAATATGTATTATGGCCGGGGCGGTAAACCTTAACTCACCCTGTACAGTGTCCGCCATATTGGTCGCACCATATGGGAAAAACTTTCTTCAATTTCTTTAAAAATCTAAATCTGCCAAAAGTTTGTGCATGTTCAGAAACCCACAATGAACTACTCAGATTCTGCAAATGATTCTTGGTTTCAGAGAAAATTGAATTCATCGAAACTTCAAAAATTGAAAAAAAATCATAATTTTAAAATGAAAACTATTTTAATTTTAATGTGAATAAATACAAAAAGCTTATTTTTCCTTTAAACGCACTAGAAAGTTATAATAAGATCGTTTCTATAAAAAACTGAAATCATTATTGAATTTTTTTCTTAATAAAAGGTAATTAATAAATATTGTTGATTCATGCCAAGTTGCATTTTCTTTCTTTGAAACTGGCAACAAATTTTATTCATTTTAAGTAAAAATAATTGATTCCGTAATTGTATTCATTCTAGCGCGGAATGTGTTCTTTTATTGTGTTCGAGAAATTTCGATACACTTGAGCTGCAGCGCAATTCAGTAACCGCACAATCAATTCACTATAGGAAGGTTTTTTTAAATTACAAAATACTAAATCACATCACTAGCGTTTTATTTGAAGCAATACTGATAGATCACATCGAATGTGTGCACTTAACATAACAAGCAGTGCACAATTCTTAAAAACATTTAGAAAGACAACATTAAATAAAGAACATAACAGAATCGATGTCATAAACAGGGCAGTGAAGTTACAAGATGTTATAAATTCATTTAAGATCAATGTTGGCAAATCGGATTATATGCAGACAATTTTATGTACAAGTTCTTCAAATTTACCAACAATTTATCAAAAACAATTTATGTCGACTTTGGTTAGGTTGGAAAATCAAATTTAATATTTTCCGTGGCCACCGCCACCGCCTCCGCCTCCACCACCACCATGACCGCCTCCATGGACAATAATGGGAGCAGGTACACGGACAATGTGTACTCCACCGTGACCGCCACCACCACCGCCGCCACCTCCTCCATGACCACCTACTCCATGTCCACCATCATGTCCACCTGAAACCGAAACGTATCCATCATGACCACCATGTCCGCCTCCACCGCCGCCGTGTCCACCTCCTCCACCGCCTCCGCCTCCATGTCCATGAGAAGCATGGCCAACTACAACGGGAACGGGAACATGGATCACGCTAGGGGCTCCGTTTCCTCCACCTCCTCCTCCACCGCCGCCGCCACCTCCTCCGTTTCCTCCTTCAGCGTGGTAGTGTCCGCCACCACCTCCTGAAATATGGTAGGTGTCTCCACCGGTTCCTCCGAAGACGTGCGTATTTCCTGCACGAGATCCAACAACGCTAGAGTCTCCTGAAGTTGCTCCAATGATGTTTGATCCTCCTTCAGATGATCCAATGATGGTAGCGCCGCCGCCTTGAGCTCCAGCAATAACTGCGTGACCGGTTTGGCCACCGCCTAAGTAGCTGTCGCCACCGCCTCCACCTCCTCCTCCTCCGCCACCGCCTCCTCCTCCACCACCGCCACCGTCTCCTCCACCGCCGAATCCTCCGCCGCCACCTCCTCCGTGACCGCCGCCGCCGCCACCTCCACCGTGACCACCGCCACCACCGCCATGGCCGTATGGGCTAGCGGCGGCGAAAAGGGCCAAACAGGCGAGAACAGCAACAGACTAAAAGAAAGTCATCATAATTAAATTTTAAACAGTTTAAATAATTACCAATGGATTCATTCTGTTGGCTGGATGTTCTTGTTGTGAAGCTGTTGAACTGCACAATGAATTGAAATCTGTTACCCCGGTTTATATACTCAAATTTCAGCCTTCGTTGGCGAGTATGACTCCATAACAAATTTTGTTTTATTTTTGGGTTTTCGTGGTTAAGGTACAGAATATTGCACAAATTAATTGCACGGTTATGTTTTGAAATTCCGTTAATTTCTCATAAAAACACGTTGTCGATAATCAATTTTATCGCCTCAATAAATTCTTCCTCGTGCCTTTAAAACAGCGCCAATGAGACACCATTTTCCCACGAAACAACACGAGATGAGTCAATGATGTAAATTCTTGAGATTTATGTGTGCAATAACGATGTCACGTATGTTATCAATAAATAAGAACGAGTGTGAAAGACTGCTTTTCACTTCAGGATATGTGGTCGTTTTTTTTTTAATCAATGGTTTGTAGAAATCATGTCCAAGTGTGTTTTTACATGAAACGTGATTGTAAACCAAAAGAAATGTTACGTTAAACCAAGCGGATAATCTAAGATTTTATTTTACAAAACTGCAGAGCGTTGTAATTCATAAAACGATTTATTTGCAACATCAACGTCGATTTTACATTTTTTCACTTTTCTTTTGGCCCCATTCAAAACTTCTTGGGGAATTTCTCCATTTCGCCGTTATACTTATTTTATGATCCTCGATATTCTAATTAATTTTTTGCCAAATTTAATTTTATGGATCCTTGAACTTATCAGCGAATTTGTGCTTTTTCTATAATATAATTGCTTTTTCAACAAACAATTCCAACTTTAGGTGTCGAGGATAGCGTTGCAGCGTTGGTCATTAAATGCACAACTTGGCCCGCATGCGGGTTACACAGTCGGCGCAAATCGTAGTGCTTGATAAATGGTGATTGAAGACAAATTCATTTTAAACGAAAAAATTACTTAATTAAAACCACATTTTGATTATTAATACATTTGCAGAATTAAATTTACAAATATACAAATTTAACACAGTGATGGTTAATCGAACAATTAAAGTATGTAACGTGCGTTCAAAAAAATATGTGGTCAAGATGGCACACGTCGTAACTAGTTGATGTCATTGAGCGTCAACTTTTAAACGTCAGAAATAAACAATGAGTGTTAAAAGCATTAAAAAAATATATTAAGTGTTTACTGTAATTAATAATGCCTCTACACTGTGTAAGTTTAATTTCTGACATTTACAAGTAGGGTTAAGTTTACAACTATAACTCTACGTAATATGTTTGTATTTTTTCATAGGTCACCTGACATAGATTTTTTTTGAACGCGCCTTACATATTTCAAGAGATTAATTTATTACAATTTTTAATTGAACATGTTTTTGATTTCATTAAATTGGTATAACTGCAAGTAAGTCGTCATAACATTTTTTAATAATCACGGTATTTTAAAAATACACACAAATTAAGTTTACAGCGAACAAAATGTACAAAAATGCACTTACTCATACACATCATTTTTATGGAACATAATCCTAATGTTATTGGCACAATACTTTGATTACACGGCGGTAATAGTACAATTACTGCAAAAATCATCAGAAAAGAAACTTACCTGAGCAATTACAACCCTTAACATTGACATTGCGACGGTTAACACATTTAAATCCAACACTTTTGGTTAGTTTCTTTGAACTGTTATTTCAATTTAATTTTTAAGCACTTCAATCTTCTTGTATTATTAGTAACATTTATTTATTCACTCCTGATAGTGCCGTTAAGTGTCGAGCTGTATTGTGTGTTGCAGCCATTGTTTTCTGCACAACTTGACCCGCATGCGAATTACAGAGTTGGTGCAAATCTTTGTTTGGTGTTGTGTAAATTGTTACTTCTCCCAAACGCCCAGATATTTTATTAATAGTATCCCAATGAGACACATCAATTATAACCGGAAGTTTTACTTAATTAAAACCACATAAATGTAATTATTATTTTTATTCTTACGAGATATTTGCGGCATTAAATTTACAAATATACAATTTGAACACAGTGATCATTATTACAATTTACATCACTCTTTACCAGGCATGGCCTAATCCATGTCCAAGACCAAGACCATAACCGTGAGCGCCAACGAAAGCTGGGGCGGCTACGATACCAGAAGGTCCGGCGATGACGGCACCGTGACCGGCATAACCATGTCCGGCAATGATGGCAGCGTGACCGGCATAAGCGGGTACAGCGGCGTACGCTGGAGCGGCGTAGACACCATGGTGAGCAATAACTCCTGGAGCGACGGCGGCGGAAATGGCGCCTCCTGGTCTGGGAGCGGCGACGACGGCACCGGCATCAGCAGCGCCAGAGACGACTGAACCATCAGGTCCAACAACAGTGGCGTGCGCTGCGGGTCCCTTGATGACTGCTCCGGGTGCACCGGGTCCTACCAAAGCGGCGGCACCATGTCCCCAAAGTCCGGAGGCACAGGCAGAAGCGACGAAGAAGAAGAAGAAAGCGGCGACACCCTAAACAACACCAAAGTTAAAAAAAAACTAAACCTTCAGGGAAAATTTTTTACCAAAGAGTTCATGTTGATGTTTGTATGTTGGTGATTGCAGAATGATACTCTTGAGATACCGCCCTTCAGTTTATATAGTCGAGTGACAACCTTCAAACGTTGTGTTGGTCGGGTTTCTAACTGTCAAGATCACGGTACAAAAAGGTTACTCCCTTCAAAAAAAAAAAAAAGAAACATTGGGAGAAAAATTGTTGTATGTGAGAGTCGAACATTTTTGTACCGGCGTTTTGACAGTTGAAAGGCCTATCAAAATCATTTAAAATAATCAGTTACGTTGACAAAATGTAAAACTGTTATGTCGAAAAAAAAGGAAATACAAATCAATCTGTTTTTGGATTTTTTTCAAAATTCGACTGTTTAAGATTGATCAAATTATTGTTTCATTGAATTATAAGACATAAATAGTTGTTACACCTTGATTTAAATAAACGGTTCATTCAATTAACCAGTGAATTAATTAAGTAATTTTTTTATTAATTTTTAAATATATTAGAATAATTATTTAAAAAACTTTACCAACTTACATAATTCATTTTACAAAAAATGATTCAATGTTCTCATTATGACATGTTAGTCATATTTGTACAATGCAATAATTTAATACAATGCAATTCGAATAAATTAACATATTAAGTTCGTTTAATTCCTGCATTGCGTGAGACAGTTTGCTATAAAAATTACATTATGTTTAAATTTTAAAAAAATTGAAAAATTAACGATTTTTTACAAAAATGTATTTAATTATTTTCCATCAAAATGTAACAAGTTGTAATATCATTGGCATTTGCAACACAAATAAAATTGACAGATCATTCAAAGTACATAATTCTATATAATTAAGTTAATCGACATTTTTCAAAACTGTAAATAAAGGAATAATTCTATAATTGCGACAATTTTTTCTTCAGACCCAGTTAACATTGATCAGGTGCGAGAAATAATCCGAATTCCTAAAAATGCGCTATTAATCTCAATAGCCGCCAAGCAATGTATTATTATTTTAATAGAACATTAAAAATTTCAACCTAGGTCAAGTTAAGCAGGTACTACATTCTGGCCAATATTACTCCTACAGCATAGATAATTACTTTTAATGAAGGCCGTAAATAAACTATATAAACCGGGGTAAGTGCTTTTCATTCAACCACTTCCCAAGATCTCCATCAACATGAACACTTTGGTAAGTCATTATTGGAAGCGATTTAAAAATTACAATCGTTTTACAGTCCTTAGCCGTTTTCTTCTGCTTGGCGTTCTTCGCCCAAGCCAAACCCTCAGGCCATGGAGTCGTAGTGGCCGGACCCGCCGGTATCGTGACTGGAGCTGGGGCTTATGGCATTGTAGGACATGGTTTCCATGATGATGGACAATGGCACGGAGAAGGTCTCGTCGAATCTGGTGCCTTCGACGGCCATGCCGGAGTATGGGGTGGTCATGCCGGACTTTATGCTGGACATGCCAACACTGTGATCGGTAATGGCGCCACCATCGTTGGACCATCTGCAGCTGGAGCTGTCGTCAGTGGACACGGACTTGGTGTTGTTGGACATGGTCTTGGTCTTGGCGTTGTTGGACATGGACTTGGACTTGGTCTTGGACATGGTCTCGTAGGAGCCGGACTTGGTCTTGGACATGGACTCGTAGGAGCCGGACATGGAGTTGCTGTCGTGGGACCACACACCGTCCCCGCTGTGGTCGCTGGACCTTCTGGAAGCATCACAGCCAGCGGTCTTTACGGTGTCGGTCATGGTCATGGTCATTGGTAGATTTACCTACCTTGTTGCCATCCACCACAGTAAACATGACTAAAATTGTTTATTGTTAATATTTGCTCTTGTAATGACTAGGATTTCCATTACTGTATTATACTTCTCAATTTATTTAATGTCTGTGTAAAAAGTGTTCAATAAAATTATGATTTTTCTATACCTTATTATTTTATTTGTTATTTAACATTGGGTTCTGATGATGGCGTAACTCAAACGTTTCATGGTGCACTTCCTGCACTTTTGCCCCTATTGTTTTCAACAGTTTTTCCTTGATTTTAAAATATTTTCGCTATAGTAACTGTAATTAATATTAGTTAATCTGTAATATTGCGTTCAATTTGACGCTGGCCTGTGGATTATATGCGCTGTTGGGCGCCTTTTGTTGTTGTTGTCTTCTTATTAAGAAGTCGGATTTTAAAATTTGCTGGAAAGTTTTTAATCCACAATGATAAATGCGGTAAAAATATGATCATAAGTAATGAAGAAATGTACACATGAGACAATAAAAAATAAAACAACTTTTACCTCCCACTCTGTAATTAAGTCGCAATTCTTACACTTCGGTTCCGGTAGATACAAAATAATAACAATGACAAGGAAATTATTTAATTGTCCGCTGACCGTTGAAACGATACGTTCAAGTCAACAATTTGACCTCTCAATTGGTGAACGGTTACGATGAAGATAAATATTTTTTCCAGGGAACAATTTCTTTTGTTAGGCCAAACGCAAATGTTTCCTGCTATTATTGTTATTAAGGAAAGGCGCTATTTTATTAATGTAAAAATGCAGCAAGGTTAAGCAGCGGTATATAACTTAGGGTGAAGTTAATCTCGCCTCATATTGTTCGTGTCGACCGGTGATGGACGTAACGATGCAACCACTTGTGAGTTTTTTCTTTTTCCTTCTGATTGTAATTTAATTTCTTTCAGCTTGTTTTTTGCTTCTTCGTGACGCTCAATGCGTTTCCCAGTGGTGAATACCCCATTCATCCCGGAGTTGGGGCCATCTACAAAGGCCCCAACTCGGAAACCATCATCGCAGGACCGGATGGAAGTGTAATAACCGCCGCGGCTATCGGTGCTACCATAACTGTAGATGCGGCGAAAGAAGTGGAAGTGGAAGCCGTTCCAATTGTCGCCGCCATCAATCCAGCTCCTGTTATTACTCAAGTCGTTTCTGAACCCCTTGAGCCTATTGTCGTTGCTGAATTGGATGAAGGCGTCAAGGAAACTGAAATCGTTGCGGGGAATGAAGTTGGCGCGAATTTGGAAGGACCTTCAGGGTCGATTTCCACGCATGGTTCCAACTCCATCATCGCAGGGCCGGCGTCCACGACAATATCAGATTCGAAAAGCACAATTGAAATCGTTCCGGCACCTGTTCCGATTATAGCTGTTCAGCCTCTACCGATTGTGCAACCGTTTGCTCCAACCACTCTTATTAAAACGACAAACATTTTACAAGCGCCTGGCGTGGCCGCTATTCCTCATACAGGACAGATATTTGGCCTGGTTGCGCCTCCACTGCTGGCTCCACAATTGTCTTACATCTCACCGCATTACTTAGCAGTTTAATTTGTACTTAAATAATTAGTCTTTTGCTTTGATATTAACTTAATAATAATAAATTGTTTATGAAATTATTTTTTTGTTTCCTTCGTATCCTTGAAAGCATACGTTGGGTGTATCCACAAACGCATGCTGTAAATGTAACAGGAATTTATTTACTCTCAATTATATCAATTATTAATATCAAGCAAGGTCAGCAGCCGCGTTAGTTTTTATTTGCAATTTGTAATTACAGGCGACATTATATTTTTCATGATTTACTGTAACATTTGCGATTTCAATTTATTTATGGAGCTGTCAGAAACGCGTGAGTGCAGTTAGGTGCGCTTGAAATTGATATATTTTTATTTTTTTTCAAATAAGACAATTTAAATGAAGGATATTATATTAATGTCCGCAGAAAAGTTCAGATTATCTTACACCTGAAGAAAATTTATTGAACCTGTCACCATAAATTTATTTAATCTGCAACGACTTATTAAAATGACTGAAACACGACTTGGAAACGTTACAATTGCAAATTCATAGAAAATTTTTAAATTTTCTTCTTATACAATAAAACCTCTCAATAGCGGCCACACAAATTTATTGTAAAAATGACCGTTATTGAGAGTGATGAATATATCTAAATAAAACATGTTGAATTTTTTTATGGTTTCTTTATTAGGGTAAAATATTACATATAATCATTGACTGCGAAATTACATAATGAAGTTACATTTTCTTAAAATATTGATCAATAGAAGTTTGTTTTACGTTCTTAATTTTTGTTTGAAAAACCTGAGATTTACATTTTGTTAAAATGTTAATAATTTCTACAGCTAGTTCACTTTTGTCAGTAGAAAATAGAAAATTTTGTATATCTCTTAGTTTTTCACACACTTCAGCCATATCCTTGATAGTTGACGTATAAATTTCAGATTCTTCCACATCACTTTCACTATTTGAATTATTGCCTTCATCATGAATTAATTCAGTGATTATTTCTTGGTCGCCTACTACAGGATTTTCGGTCAATACATTGCAATCACTATACGCATAATTTTCCAGACTTGCGCCGGGCATATTCTTTAAAACTGGAACAAGCTGGGCCAGCGGAATTTCATCTTCTTCATCGAAATCATCTTCTTGCTCAACACTTTCTAAAAATCCGGCTTTTGCAAAACAGTTTGAAATAGTTGCTCGAGAAACGCTTTTCCAGGCTGATAATATCCAAACTAAAGCGCTGGTCAAATTGATGCCTTTTTGTGCTTCTTGGAAAGAACTTTCATTGTTTGTGAATGTTAGAAGCTTCTTAATCAAAATTTTCTGTAAGCTACCTTAAAGCTATGGATGATCCCTTGATCTAATGGTTGACAATGTGAGGTGGTGTTTGGCGGTAGAAAGATTATTTTTACATGTTCTAATGTCACTTTAGGATGGGACGTGGCGTTATCCACAAATAAGAGGACTTTTCTGTTTTGCTTTCTCATCTTTTCATCAAATTTCCTTAGCCACGAAGTCATAATCTCCGTTGTCGTCCAGGCTTTTTTATTAGATTCCCATTCTAAAGGAAGTTTGTGGATGTGCGACCCTTTAAAGCACCGAGGGTTTTTACTTTTTCCGATGACTAACGGATCTTCCGTGTCACCTGCCATATTTGCACAGAATAAAATTGTCAATCTGTGTTTCGGGTTCTCTTTACCAGTACATCTATCTTCCTTGAAAGCAAACGTTTTTTTCGGCATTGCAAGGTAAAATAGTCCAGTTTCATCGGCATTGCACACATCTTTTGGTAAGTAGTCCTTCAAGATTACATTTTGTAGCTTTCTTTTCCAGGCTTCAACACACTCACCGCAAACTATTTTAAAGCTTATTTCATGTCTTTGACAAAATTTTTCAAGCCATCCATTTGAAGCTTTAAAATTTGAAATGTTTAAATTTTTGGCTGCTTCCAATGCTTTTTCTTTTAGTAAAGGTATGGGGATGTTTCTATTTCTCGCTTTACAGAACCAATTGTAAACTACTTGGTCAATAGCAAATCCTTCGGTTTTGGGAAATTTTCTCTTCTGCTCTGGATTGGAATTTTCTTCAAAAATCTTCTTTAAGTCGGACTTATTTTTTAAAATATCATTAACTTGTGTCCTTCCAATTCCAAACTCTTCTGCCAACTTTCTAGCACTGGTACTGAATTTTTCACTTTCTGTAATAATTTGAATTTTGTCTTTAAGCGACAAACGTTTTCTTTTTGGTGGCATGATTACACAAGCACGGCGAAACGTAAACTGACTCAAAACTATGAAACTACCGGTAGGTATGTATATACATAAATATAAAGGCACAATTTTCGGAATTAGCTGTAATAAATCTTGAAGTTACAATACAAAAAGAGTTTGCCGGCGGTTCTGTCATCCATAAACATGTCGCTCCTTTACTTTACAAATAAGCCGCCACCCGCAATAAACGTCCCCACAAAATATTTTGTGACCAAGAAAATTTTTCATTCAGTGACCGTTATATGGAGGTGCCGCTATTGAGAGTGTCATTTGCGGGGGATTTCCGGTGAATTGGTTCTGGGAATCGGAAAAGTGGCCGTTTTTAGAGGCGACCGTTATTCAGAGGTGGCCGAAAATAGAGGGTTTACTGTACTAAGAACTAAAAACATTCCACAATTAATAATAATAAATTTAAAAAATATTTGTAAGTTTGCAATCCTTTATTAAGTTCCATTCTAGTATTTTGTGTGACTAGAGGAACCTTAGGTACATATGTCAAAATTTATCACAACCTACATGGAAGAAAAAAGTGGCTAGAAATAAAAGTAATAAGAAAAATTGTACTTGGGAAATGAACATTTCTGGCGCAAGTCCCCCAGGCGTGGGCAGTTTAGTCTGGTAGCAACATCCATTTACCATACTCTAAGACCTCCGTGGAAACCATAAAGCCCGTGGGTTCCGTAGATACCAGGAGCGCCGATAAAACCTACGCCGTTACCGTGAGTGACAATTCGTCCGGAAGGTCCATCAACGACGGCTCCGGTACCAAAAGGAGCAACAAACGCGTGTGGAGCAGCAATAACAGGACTGATAATCGGAGCGCTGGCCACCGCTCCTGTATCGGCGGTTGCGGTGATGACAGCTCCATCGGCTCCAACAATAGTGGCTCCGGTTGCTGGTCCTTTGAGGCCTGTTGCTGGTACGACTGAACTTATAATTGCCGCATTTCCTACAACGCCAGCACTGGCCCTGGCCACGGCAATGAGAAGAACAACAGCGACCTGCAGAATTGCCATTTAGAAATTTTATTAGAAATAATGGCAACTTACCAAAGAGTTCATGTTGATGGCTAAGTATGATTTGATGCTCTTGAGATAACACTTTACTTCTTTTATAGGAAAGTCCAACCTTTGTCTTTTTTAGTAATAAACTGCATTATTGAATCAGAGGCGTGTTATCTGCTTATGGAACCAGAAATACCATTAATGGGTCGGGTGGTCGCGCTCCAATTAATTTATTGCGAATATTTATTGCGCTGACATATTCAATAGTTTGTGTGGTTGCATGTAATTTAGATGAGGTTTATTCTCCACGTGTCCAGCTGAAAGCACACCCTTTTTCAATCTCATAACTGTAAATTGAAATGGTAATCGATGCGATGGTACATAATTTAATTTTCTTATGATAAGGAAAATTAATCTTCATTGGACCATCAAGCTATATGGTAGTTGCAAGTTCTAGTTTACTCAACATTTAAAATCTTTGTGATTGTAAAAATGTTCTTTGAGATCATTGTGGTTCTTGAAATTGCACCAATTTTTTAAGAATCTTTTAGGTAGGTATTTTTTATTAAGTTCTTTTTTGTTCTGATATCAAATTGGCAACAAAAAAATTTAATTTTAGCAATGAACTGATTGGGCTTTTGGTTATTTAAATTTTTGAAATAATTATTTATTATTATTATTATTATTAATTATTCATTTATTTTGGTAACTAAAATCATCAAATTGTGAATAGAACTAATCACATTTTAAAGTATAGTGAAACTTGTACAAACAATCCACAATAAATTTTTTGTTGTTAATAAAATTAAGCAATTAATTAAATGAAAAGAATAAGGACCAGCATTTAAATTAATGAATTATGAAAAAACAATTAAAACTTTTTTCTTCAAAACATCAAAAAAAGATTAATTGATTTTTGTAATTAAACAGAAAATTACCAAATTGTAAATAAAAATAGTTCAATTAATTACTTTTTAAAGGAGATACTTAAAGCCAACGGATTTTTCCAAATAAACATACATCATTGACTTAAATTACATAATTTATTTATGGGAAACTAATTTCTTGAAATCAAGTTTTCGGCAAACCATTAAAACGGGTGTTTGTTGTGTTGCCTGCAACAGCTTAAACTTTATTGAAATTGATTGATTTCTCGTATCTCAGTCATTTAAGTTATGTAAGAAAAAATATGAAGCAGCCATTGATTAATGTTATTGCATGCATTGCCTTTTACTGTAAGAATTAGATCTTGTAAAAACGGCCACTTTATATATTTTTACCACTGAGATTTTTTCAACTTTGTCACGAGAGGGTTCGGCTGTAACCTTCGATTTATATTGTGAACTGTATAATTAACCTTACGACTGTGATTGAAAGATTACTTCCTTTCCATTCTAAACGCTCTGCAAAAAAATGCAATCCTGCATGGGTCCTTCCAACATTCAATGTTAATGTTTACAGTTAATAGTGGGAAGTCGCGGAAAAGGCGACATTCCATTTTCAACGACGAATTAAAAAAATGTAATTACCTTTATGCAATATTTACGTTTGAAGGTTGCCACTTGGCTATATAAACTAAAGGGTAGTATCTCAGAAGTATCATTCTGCAATCACCAACATACAAACATCAACATGAACTCTTTGGTAAGAGATTTTTCCTGATGGTTGAGTTTTTTTTTAATTTTGGTGTTGTTTAGGGTGTCGCCGCTTTCTTCTTCTTCTTCGTCGCTTCCGCCTGTGCCTCCGGACTTTGGGGACATGGTGCCGCCGCTTTGGTAGGACCCGGTGCACCCGGAGTAGTCATCAAGGGACCCGCAGCGCACGCCACTGTTGTTGGACCTGATGGTTCAGTCGTCTCTGGCGCTGCCGATGCCGGTGCCGTCGTCGCCGCTCCCAGACCAGGAGGCGCCATTTCCGCCGCCGTCGCTCCAGGAGTTATTGCTCACCATGGTGTCTACGCCGCTCCAGCGTACGCCGCTGTACCCGCTTATGCCGGTCACGCTGCCATCATTGCCGGACATGGTTATGCCGGTCATGGTGCCGTTATTGCCGGACATGGTTATGCCGGTCACGGTGCCGTCATCGCCGGACCTTCTGGTATCGTAGCCGCCCCAGCTTTCGTTGGCGCTCACGGTTATGGTCTTGGTCTTGGACATGGATTAGGCCATGCCTGGTAAAGAGTGATGTAAATTGTAATAATGATCACTGTGTTCAAATTGTATATTTGTAAATTTAATGCCGCAAATATGTCGTAAGAATAAAAATAATAATTGCATTTATGTGGTTTTAATTAAGTAAAACTTCCGGTTATAATTGGTGTGTCTCATTGGGATACTATTAATAAAATATCTGGGCGTTTGGGAGAAGTAACAATTTACACAACAACAAACAAAGGTTTGCACCAACTCTGTAATTCGCATGCGGGTCAAGTTGTGCAGAAAACAATGGCTGCAACACACAATATAGCTCGACACTTAACGGCACTATCAGGAGTGAATAAATAAATGTTACTAATAATACAAGAAGATTGAAGTGCTTAAAAATTAAATTGAAATAACAGTTCAAAGAAACTAACCAAAAGTGTTGGATTTAAATGTGTTAACCATCGCAATGTCAATGTTAAGGGTTGTAATTGCTCAGGTAAGTTTCTTTTCTGATGATTTTTGCAGTAACTGTACTATTACAGCCGTGTAATCAAAATATTGTGCCAATAATTAGGATTGTGCTTCATAAAAATGATGTGTTTGAGTAAGTGCATTTTTGTACATTTTGTTCGCTGTAAACTTAAATTTGCGTGTATTTAAAATACCGTGATGATTAAAAAATGTTAAGACGACTTACTTGCAGTTATACCAATTTAATGGAATCAAAAAGATGTTCAATTAAAAATTGTACTAAATTAATCTCTTGAAATATGTAAAACGCATTTAAAAAAATTTATGTAAGGTGACATAAGAAAAAACAAACATATGACTTAAATAAATAAATGTTACTAATAATACAAGAAGAGTGAAGTGCTTAAAGATTAAATTGAAATAACAGTTCAAAGAAACTAACCAAAAGTGTTGGATTTAAATGTGTTAACCGTCGCAATGTCAATGTTAAGAGTTGTAATTGCTCAGGTAAGTTTCTTTTCTGATGATTTTTGCAGTAACTGTACTATTACCGCCGTGTAATCAAAGCATTGTGCCAATAACCTTAGGATTGTGTTCCATAAAAATAATCTGTATGAGTAAGTGCATTTTTGTACATTTTGTTCGCTGTAAACTTAAATTTGTGTGTATTTTTAAAATACCGTGATGATTAAAAAATGTTATGACGACTTACTTGCAGTTATACCAATTTAATTAATTTAATTAAAAATTGTATTAAATTAATCTATTGAAATATGTAAAGCGCGTTCAAAAAAATCTATGTAAGGTGACATATGGAAAAATGCAAACATATGACCTGAATAAATAAATGTTACTAATAATCCAAGAAGAGTGAAGTGCTTAAAGATTAAATTGAAATAACAGTTCAAAGAAACTAACCAAAAGTGTTGGATTTAAATGTGTTAGCCGTCGCAATGTCAATGTTAAGGGTTGTAATTGCTCAGATAAGTTTGTTTTCTGATGATTTTTGCAGTAACTGTACTATTACCGCCGTGTAATCAAAGTATTGTGCCAATAACATTAGGATTATGTTCCATAAAAATGATGTGTATGAGTAAGTGCATTTTTGTACATTTTGTTCGCTGTAAACTTAAATTTGTGTGTATTTTTAAAATACCGTGATTATTAAAAAATGTTATGACGACTTACTTGCAGTTATACCAATTTAATGAAATCAAAAACATGTTCAATTAAAAATTGTAATAAATTAATCTCTTGAAATATGTAAGGCGCGTTCAAAAAAATCTACGTCAGGTGACCTATGGAAAAATGCAAACATATGACGTAGAGTTATAGTAAACTTAACCCTACTTGTAAATGTCAGAAATTAAACTTACACAGTGTGGAAACATTTATTACAGTAAACACTTAATAATTCTGTTTTAATGCTTTCAACACTCATTGTTTATTTCTGACGTTTAAAAGTTGACACTAAATGACATCAACTAGCTACGACGTGTGCAAAACCAGCCATCTTGACCACATATTTTTTTGAACGCACGTTACATACATTAATTTTTCGATTAACATTTACTGAAAGATGAAAATCCTATTAATAAGTGGCGGTTTGAAAAAAATACTAGAAATTTTGCAAGTAAATAACTTGACTGTATTATATATTTGTCGAGGCAGTCCGATCGTGTTCAGAGTTTGTAAATGCACTGAACGCCTGCCCATGTTCAGTGCAGTAATTTATATTGTAGCAGCCGAAGGTCGTTATTTTGTCAAAGTTCCAAATGCCGACCTTCTTTATCTCCAAAATTATTTATTCATCTAGCGTGATCCAGATTCCAGTTTCTTGCAATTACGTTTTAATTATTTCTGAGTCACAAAAAAATGGCTTGGGGACATTCAATATTTGGCACATTTGGTACTTCTATTTTCACGTCTGAATTAATTAATAAATTTTTAATTGCCCTATTTTTAGTCACTAATATTTAAAATTAGGAAAATATTTGAACTAGAATTAGGTTTTCCAAAAGTAATCGATGGTGTAATTGTGATGGGTGTTTGATGCGTTGTAAAACCAAAGTCGATGCATTATTAAAATAGAATTAAAACAGAATTTGTCGTTCAAGAAAATACTTAAAAAGTAATACAGTAACAAAGGTACAAACGCAAAAATTTTTGGTCAAATTAATTAGTTATCGCGAAATAATAAACAGGTAATTAAAATTGGCTATTGTCGCCAAGTTGCTGTATCTGATTGAATATATTATGAACCGTATAGGACTCCACCCGAGGTTCGTTCGGTGTACTTTCTCATTTATTTCAAGGAAACGATAGTACATTTTTTTATGACATTGTTAGGAATCCCATTGTGTGTCATCTTTTCTGAATTTTCGGCTGTTAGATATCAGAATAGTTTTCGGTTGAAAATGGAACTTTAATACCGGGTAATTCGAGCCATTGACTTTTAAAAATATATTTTGAGTCGGACATAATGCGGAAAATACAAATTTACAAACGAGTTTTGGGGCGTAACTAGGTGGGACGAGGTCGCAGGACAAGTATATAAACGTAGGGTATCAGCTCAATGGACATCACTGATCTAGCTGCACCCAGCCAAATTAACTCAAAGCAAAATGAACACCTTTGTAAGTATGATCGAAATCGCCGAAAAAATTTGAAAATTAATTTTTCCCATGTGTTATTAGGTAGTCTTCTTCTGCGTGGCTCTTGCCTCCGCTAACGCCGGTATCCTCGCCTACACTGGCGCAGTTGAACCAGGCACTGTCGTCCAAGGACCCAGCAGCCATGCAACTGTCGCCGGTCCAGATGGCAGCGTAATTTCGGCCGTAGCTCCAGGTGGAACCGTTGTGTCCTCTCCTAAGGTCGCCGGTGTCGTCTCTCATGCCGGAGTCGTTGCTGCTCCATTGGCCTACGCCGCTCCCCATGTCGCCTACGCCGCTCCCCACGTCGCCTACGCCGCTCCCCACGTCACCTACGGCGCTCCAGCCGTCGTTGCCCACCACTCTTTGGGTTACGCCGCTCCAGCTTTCGTTGGTGCTCGTGTCGTCCTCCCCGCAGGACACGGAATCGAAGGCCAATACCTCCACGACTACACCGAAAACCTTTACGATGATGGATCCTACAAAGGTGAAATTTATGCTTAGATGATCAGTAGTTCAAATTAGCTCCACCACTCGCAGTTTGCGTCCTTTTGGACGATATACTGGCGATGTGACTTCACAATTTTCTTCTTCTGTTGTTGTAAATGTTTCATGTACCTATTCTCTGTGTCAATCAATTATAAAATAATAAATTATTGTTTGTGATATGAATAATAGAATATTATTTTATATCTTATTTTTTAAATAAAAATCCAAGCCTAATAACGCAGTTTATTACTTATTGGTAAATCCCGTTACAATCTGCAACAGGATATACCAGGAATTTACATCCTGATTCTTTCAAATTCAACTGAAGAAAATTGTTGCCTGGATCGTAACAGTCGAGACTGGAAATTAGATAATTTTGCTCATCTTGGGATAATAAAACGATATACAGTTTATTGGTTAATAATGAGCTTGTAATAAGCGGGCGAGGTTCGACCTTGCTGTGCACCTGATCGCAATGCACGTGGCCCAAATTGACCTTGTCTGGATTAGGAATACGGTTCCTCGATCAAGTTGAATTTCTTGTAGTCATTGTTCGTAACTATTGGATTCAGTGAATAGGTATCGTTGATGATTACGCAAGTCGTGATTGAGAAATTACAAATAGAGACTTGCATACCACTGCCTGCAGTTGCTGGTTGGCAATGAAATAATGCAAAAGTATCCATTATGTCTGGTAACAGTACATAATTACAGTTTTGAAAGATATAATTAAGCAAATGAGTAAAAATTTGCATTCGTTATTACATTGCATTGAATTTTCTCCAGAAGATTCAATTCTATTTTTTACAATTTCACACTAAAAAAAAATTCTTATAGGTAAGAAAATTCGGGCTTAAATTTAAAATTGCGCGTTCTTAATTTTGGCTCAAGAATTGGTCATTCTCGAGTTTTAAGGATGTTCATTCTTGTTGTCAAATTTATGAGCGGGGCATTCTCAATTTCAAGAATGTTAATTCTTTAATTTTTTTAAATTTTAATTTTAAGAACTTTTATAAGTTTTACATTTAAGAATAGGTCACGTTGATTACAAGAACTTTTCTTTAATTACTTAAGAATGTTATTAATTAATGTGTTTTCTTATTTAAGAATTGAAGATGACCTTATTATTATTAAAGAAGCACTTGTTGATACAATAATTTTTTCCTAATTTTTATGAATTGTGGAATGGAATGCTTGAATTGAGAAAATTTTAGAATATAAAGTTATTTTTCATACATTTTTTATTAGTAGGTGAAAATTTAACATCATATCACATCCTGTTTAAAAATACTTTTTCAGTTTAAGAACCACATTATCATTTGGTAACAGATGTACGTATATGAAATGGAAGTTTGTCGAAATCATTAGCCTTTTCAATGGATTTTGGCTGCCACACAAATAAATTGTTTTTCTCTCAAGAAATAATTGGCCAAAATCTACATCACTCTAAAAACAAAGAAACTAAATGTTTACATTGTACCATGGATATATTATTATAAAAATTTACCAATATAGACCAGTTTGAATGCTTCAATAATGACCATTTCACTTTATGGAGATTTCCTTTCGCAAATTCGCGTACTTCAATCACACTTGTGTTTTGCTAAATTCTTACAAACAACTCTACATCCGCTAAAAAGTAAAATTTGTGAGATAAATAACACTAAATGTATAAAAAAAAAATTAAAATTATTTCTTTACCTTCGTCGTTACTATTAATTCTGTTATAGAAGCAACTGGTTTGCTTGTCCCTTTTTTTATCGCTTCTTACTTTTCGTTCCGAAGGAAATAAACTAAAAAACAATTTGTTTAATAGCTGTTACATTGAAAAAATTTGTAGAACTTTTACAAAATTCAATCCGTAAGCTAAAAGTGCGGGAAAAAATATAATTACAACAAATTTACTTACATGCGAATTTATCACACACAGAATCAGAAAATCCCCATAATTTCAGTACCATTTTTAGAAATGGCCTTTGAAGCTGATCATTTTGTTGATCGACATTTATTAATATTGCATTGAATTAACATCTTCATCTCGGCACATTAAACCACTTGTAATATTTCCCATTTCTTCACAATGAAACACTCACTAATTATGTAAGTTACTAAAAATTCACTTTACAATAAAAATACAGAAAATGCACACCGTAATATGTATTTTCTAACTGCAAGCCGAGTTTGGTGTAACGTTTTTCAACTAAATTTGTAAAAAATTCTAAAGTAATTTATCTATTGCCAGTAAACAGCTCTTTGCAGAAGGTCATAAAGCAATTTACAACATTCCGTAAAATTGTATCCGCCCAGCTGGACCCAGCGCAAGGCTTCGAAACAAATGAATTATAGAACCCTGGGACCGAACGTTCATCTCGAACAAAACCTTCAGTGAGGTCACCACAAATTAAGAATCCCCCCGTGCTAAATCCAAGACGGTGGTTTACGAGATTTAATATTGTTCGTCCTAATAGCAAGCAGAATCGTGCTAAATACAAGACTTTTATCAGTTCTTAATGTAAGAAGTGGGTTTTTAAAAAATTAAAAAATATGTTCTAATTTGTCTGATTGTGAGACAAAATTTGCATAATGCAATAAAACTGACAAATTATTTATTCGAGAAAGTTTGAATGCTAGCTGCATCTTTTTGTTCGTTTAAATTGAAACAATTTTCGGCAACGCAATTAAAATTGTAGTTAGTGAAACTACTAAAATATTTATTGCGCGCAATATTCTCCTGTTTTCATAGCGTCATTTATTTCTTGAAAGGCGCAAAATTGAACGATCTGCCCACAGGTACTGATAAAATAATAGTTTTGTGGCAATAAAATCGCCAAACCTGCGTTTCAATTACATTTTTCAAATTCTTAAAACAGCGTTTGCGCAATGATTCAGAAACGTCACCAAATAAATTAATGATTATTAAATTAGAAGCCAAATGCAACACGAAAATTGTCATTTTCAACAGTTTCAAAGATATTCGAATGCCTACGCAGATACCGTGACAATTGTAGCATAATTTTAATTGAAAAAGTAACATGCCAAAAAATGGTCGAGAATAAGTGTTTCTGGGAACATAAAAAATAATTACTGAAACGATTGCAATAGTTTGAAATTGCATCCCCCGCAATTTTTAAGCAAACGGATTTGGTATAAAACAGTGGCGATATCATTGATTGTTCAGTTTAGCTGCACTCTTGGACACACACCACCAAGATGACCCTTTCAGTGGTATGTTTGTAATAATTTTTTAGTATTTTTAATGTCACAATTTATCATGCAGATGTCCATCGCTTTAGCAGTTGCATTGCTCGCAGCTTTATTTATCACTGAAACAAGAGGACTGCTCCTTCAAGATGGCGTTGGAAATGGTTTGGGTGGAGGATATGTAGCTGGTAGTGGATATGGAGGTGGTTTAGGTGGAGGATTCGGATTTGGTGACGGTTACGGAAGCCCCTATGGTGGTGATTTTGGTGGAGTATATGGCCCTCCCTCTGTATCAGCCGTTTCAGCATCATCAAGCTCCAGTACTGCTCTCCAAAACAGTAATTCGGATAAATTTGACGAACTTTCGATTCAGCAACCTGCGGTAGTACCCGTACCAAGACCGTACCCATCTTATCCATATCCTATTGTGGTCCCACCTCAATATGTTCCTTCTCCTTATGTCTATGGTGGTGGATATGGTGCCGGATTGGGTGGTAGTTCTGGTTATGGGGCAGGAATTGGCGGTGGTGCCGGATTTGGATTTGGAAACAATGCTGGTTACAGTTCAGGATTAGGCTCTGGATATGGTGCCGGGTTAGACGGAGGTTACGGTTCAGGATTAGGTGCCGGTGGAATGGGCGCTAGTTATGGATCAGGATTAGGTGCCAGTGGAATGGGCGGTGGTTATGGATCAGGATTAGTTGCCGGTGGAATGGGTGGTGGTTATGGATTAGGATTAGGTGCCGGTGGAATGGGCGGTGGTTACGGGTCAGGATTAGGTGCCGGATATGGAGCAAGTTTAGGCGCTGGTTATGGATCAGGATTAGGTGCTGGATATGGAGGTGGATTGGGCGGTAGTTACGGATTCGGAGCTGGTGGTCTTGGCTCTGGATTGGGAGCTGGTGGTCTTGTCTCTGGATTGGGAGCTGGTGGTTTTGGCTCTGGATTCGGAGCTGGTGGTTTTGGCTCTGGATCCGGAGGTGGTGGTTTTAGCTCTGGATTCAGATCTGGTGGTTTTGGCTCTGGATTTGGAGCTGGTGGTTTAGGCTCTGGATTCGGAGCTGGTGCCGGTCTTGATGCAGGCATTGCTATAAGATCTGGAGAAGGAGATACTGCCGAAGCTCCTGCCGCATAATCAAAACGCCTTTCAGTTTAAATTTGTGTAAATTTTATAAATGTGATATATCAAAGTTAAAATAAAATAGTAAAAACCAAAAATGTTGCTTTTATCCAAAAATTTGCCAGTCGAAATACGATTTTATATGCATTTTTATTTCAATATTCAAGTTTACTAATAATTATATTTTTAAGAAATGAAAGAATTATTTTCCTGGACGCCAGGAAATGTTATTGATACCATGAAAAGCCCTCTTCAAATTATTGCCATCGGCCCATTGCGAATTCAGATAGTTGTCATCATCATCGGCCTCCAATTTCTTATATTCCTCCTGTTTTCTGTACGCATGCATCATCATCTGTTTCCTTTGCTCTTCAGTCATCACGGGTTCTCTTCCAGGCGGCCCTTGTCCACGTTTAGACAGTTTCATAATCACCTGCAATTTTTAATAATCAGTCGAGCCTTTCACTTGCATAAATAAATTGTTTAACATTGCACCACAAAATCTGGTTTGCCTCTTAATCGTTTGTAGGTTATTAGAATGACACTGCACTTGATATGTAACCCAATAACGTCAAGTTAAAAAAAAATCTTACCTTACAAGTTTCAATCTTGCCCACATAATCTCCAACGGTTTTGCCATCCCTGTACATCTCCTTTCCGCAGAACCATAACTGAGCTGTGGCCGGATCGATTACGTCCAGGGAAGCTTGAGTCCCTGCTAAATCTTCAATGTTTTCAAATTCCATCCTGATCGTATCGTGGGGTGGCAACTTCATGGGGTAAACAATCGTCACCGCGCCCCTCAATAAATCAATCGCCTGTTGTATGACCTTCATCGACAAAATTTTATGTTGCAGAACCAGATTCTTCGAGATCAATTCCTTCGCCTCGTTAACAGTGTTCGTCAAGACGTCCTGCATCGCTTTCAACGGCTTCTTTCCGTTCCTCCTACCAACGGGGTCTTTTTCGCAAGTGTACCCACCGCTCGGGACGCTTTTCTCGCCCCAATGGTCGACCAGCTTCATCTCTTCGACCTGTTCTTCGGTCAGCCCCAAAATTTCAGGCGGATACAACGTGCCATACTTGGCCAGTTCCTCGATTTCGCAACAGATTCGCTGAATTTTCAATCTCCCGTTGTAAATCACTGTTATGTGAGTGACCAGTTCCTCCACGGGCGTTTTTAAAGTCGCCTCGCAAAGGAACTGACTTTCATCTTTATGTTTGACGTGGATTTGCACCATTTCACTTTTCAAGTATTCTAAACTTCAACGCAGACATGTAAACAAGTTTCTATGGTTACTTTTTGGAGCTGCAATCGATAACGAGAGGGTCGATTGTGGTAAAATGGTTTTTTTGTTGTTCTGTAGAAAGTGAGAACAGTGCAGACGTTTGTGTGGCACTTTCAATGCATTATGTGAAGAAAGCTGTTTCGACATATCGAATCACATTTTGTTTGTTGTGTGCAGTATTTTTAAAACGAGTTTAGTAAGTTGTTTTCCGAAGGTCGTATTTGTCCAACGCCCAAGTTTACAGTTTGGACCTTTGCGTTATCTTACGATCGGATTTTTATTGAGGACATAAAACACCAATTTAAGTGTTCTGAAAGCGACCAATAAAAAATTATTAATTGAAGACATTTTCTAGAATGAAATTCTCGTTTTAATCGAAAATGCTTAATTATCAATTAATTTGTTAATTTGATTAGTTGTGAATAAAAAATATTATTTGTACTTACTCAAAGTTAATAATAATTTATTTGGTGCCTCAATTTTTTCTTAACTTTTTGTGACTAAGCCAATTGTCGAATAAACTGTTGATTCAAATTTTCAGTAAATCAAAACTCAATTAATTGCCACTAAACTAATTATTATTTGCCACTCAATTAAAATGCAAGAAATTACTGATTGCAGATGCTTCATAAAATTGCCTAAATCGATTGCGCCGCTTGGGTGGTTTAGGAACAAGTTAATAATCGGAAATCGGTGGTTAGAAGGAAAAGAAATGCGAAAAGCGAAAAAATTGCCCGGAAGTCGTGAAAGGTCGCAATTTCAAGGAAAACCGATTCCGGTCCAAGTTCGAGAAAACATTTTCCGTAAATTTTGAACAACGAAAACAAGGCGCGGTTGGTCAGGCTTGAAAATAAACGCGGAAACTCGTTTAAAAAAATAAAGGTCGCCGATTTCGGACTAATGAGACCGATTACGCGCAATTAATTATTCGACTGAATTGTTTTCTTGATAATAAAAAGAAGATATAACAACGGACTGAATTCCGGACGGATTAAAATTTATGTACTTTCACCGGCTTAAAATAGCGCCTTGACCATGACCACACCCTTGTGTGGTATCTGGTCGTAATTAATTTGTTTGTATCGAATATACTTAATTTAATTTATTAAATTTGGATTAGGCGACGACGCAATTTGCGGCCGATTACATTGTTTTCACTTGGAAAATAGCAGTCAATTGCTTGCGACAAGGTAATTGAAATAAAAAATAAAACGAGCTTAGGTTAAAGGTTAACAACCAATGCGATTTGTAGTGCGTGGCTTTCCCCTCGTAAAACAGTTTTTTGTAAATATTTTTTTTGCTCCAAATTGCCCTTTTGATAATAATGGTTTGAGGGTTTTTTAAACTTCTACAATAATTTGTCTAATTTTGTAGAAATTTAACTTCATATTTAATATCCAATGGAAACGATACCTCCATGGGATTTATTTTTAACTCAAGGTCCACATTTTAATTAATTTTCATCAAAAATATGACAAAAAAACCGACTCGATTTAGTAAATATATTAGGTTTTTTACACCAAATGGTTGATAAACTGGGAGCCTTGTAGTAGTCGATTAGAGAAAATAAATTTATTACAATTTCCATAAATTAAAAAGTGTAAAAACCGTGCGTTTCTTTCATCAAATTTTAAATTAATATTTAAATTGTAAAGTAACACTTTTTACAAATATCAAAGCACGTCTCAAAGGAGCGAAAATGTCACAGATAATTAGTTCCAGGCAACCGTTTTTTTGCCCACGATTTTATTATAGTCAAATAAATTGATATTTTTGCTCACTTAGAAAACAAAACGTTTTGATCTAGATGAAGGAGGATGCAATAAATCCATTCAACAATGAAAAATAAACAACAGGATTTCCTTGAAAGTTCCACTGCGCCGCACATTCCTTATCATCGCTTTCTGACAAGGTGCATTTTTGTGGAATTCCCATGAACGCCTTAGATAACGACGCTTGAACAATTTCTGAAATGCTTTATGGTTCTGGAATCGTAACGGATGTGTCGATAAAAAATTAATTCTTCTGGGAAATCAGTGTCACCTTCATGTTCATAAAACTGTTGCAAAGTTACTGGGAATTTATTGCAATGAATGACAAGTTTTCTGGTGGTTCCTTTTATAGCCCAATCAAAATGTGTGGTGGGAGTGTTTATAATTAAAAAACTAGCTTTGAACAATTTTTGCGATTAATTCCTGAAACAAGTCAGGCGCGACTTTTATTAAGGTGACCAACTATTTTTTATACAAAAGGAGTACAAATAAATTTTCATTGGATATGGTGATTCGGTTTGAATAAAAACACTAAGTCTTCTCCATTGAACTATATGTTTTTTAACTACATAATTTCAAAGTTCATTAGTTCAAAAAATTATATGTATAAACACGTTAAAACAAACACACTGCAATATGCATGGTTTCACCTAAACAAACCGACTCTTAAGATTCAACCTTTGTTATAATCATTTGAAAACAAGAAAATGAAAAATTACATCACCCAAGAATAGAAGTGATTATTTTTCTTTGAAATACTTTTTATTTCAATCATTAACAGTTTTTAAATAAAGACGTTAAAACAAACACACTGCAATTTGCATGGTTTCACCTAGGAAAACCGACTCTTAAGATTCAACCCGTGTTGTAATCATTTGAAAACGAAAAATTTTACCTGAGTATACTTTATGAAAATGTGGATTCTACCAAAACTCGGAAAAAAAAGACCTGAACACACTTGATGAAAATGTGCACTGCAATTTGCATGGTTTTACCTAGGAATACCGATTCTTAAGATTCAACCCTTGTTGTAATCATTTGAAAACAAGAAAATGAAAAATTTCATCACCCAAGAATAGAAGTGATTATTTTTCTTTGAAATACTTTTTATTTCAATCACAACAGTTTTTAAATAAAGACGTTAAAACAAACACACTGCAATTTGCATGGTTTCACCTAGGAAAACCGACTCTTAAGATTCAACCCTTGTTGTAATCATTTGAAAATGAAAATTTTTACCTGAGTATACTTTATGAAAATGTGGATTCTACCAAAACTCGGAAAAAAAAGACCTGAACACACTTGATGAAAATGTGCACTGCAATTTGCATGGTTTTACCTAGGAATACCGATTCTTAAGATTCAACCCTTGTTGTAATCATTTGAAAACAAGAAAATGGGAAATTTCATCACCCAAGAATAGAAGTGATTATTTTTCTTTGAAATACTTTTTATTTCAATCATTAACAGTTTTTAAATAAAGACGTTAAAACAAACACACTGCAATTTGCATGGTTTCACCTAGGAAAACCGACTCTTAAGATTCAACCCGTGTTGTAATCATTTGAAAACGAAAAATTTTACCTGAGTATACTTTATGAAAATGTGGATTCTACCAAAACTCGGAAAAAAAAGACCTGAACACACTTGATGAAAATGTGCACTGCAATTTGCATGGTTTTACCTAGGAATACCGATTCTTAAGATTCAACCCTTGTTGTAATCATTTGAAAACAAGAAAATGAAAAATTTCATCACCCAAGAATAGAAGTGATTATTTTTCTTTGAAATACTTTTTATTTCAATCACAACAGTTTTTAAATAAAGACGTTAAAACAAACACACTGCAATTTGCATGGTTTCACCTAGGAAAACCGACTCTTAAGATTCAACCCTTGTTGTAATCATTTGAAAATGAAAATTTTTACCTGAGTATACTTTATGAAAATGTGGATTCTACCAAAACTCGGAAAAAAAAGACCTGAACACACTTGATGAAAATGTGCACTGCAATTTGCATGGTTTTACCTAGGAATACCGATTCTTAAGATTCAACCCTTGTTGTAATCATTTGAAAACAAGAAAATGGGAAATTTCATCACCCAAGAATAGAAGTGATTATTTTTCTTTGAAATACTTTTTATTTCAATCATTAACAGTTTTTAAATAAAGACGTTAAAACAAACACACTGCAATTTGCATGGTTTCACCTAGGAAAACCGACTCTTAAGATTCAACCCTTGTTGTAATCATTTGAAAACGAAAAATTTTACCTGAGTATACTTTATGAAAATGTGGATTCTACCAAAACTCGGAAAAAAAAGACCTGAACACACTTGATGAAAATGTGCACTGCAATTTGCATGGTTTTACCTAGGAATACCGATTCTTAAGATTCAACCCTTGTTGTAATCATTTGAAAACAAGAAAATGGGAAATTTCATCACCCAAGAATAGAAGTGATTATTTTTCTTTGAAATACTTTTTATTTCAATCATTAACAGTTTTTAAATAAAGACGTTAAAACAAACACACTGCAATTTGCATGGTTTCACCTAGGAAAACCGACTCTTAAGATTCAACCCTTGTTGTAATCATTTGAAAACGAAAAATTTTACCTGAGTATACTTTATGAAAATGTGGATTCTACCAAAACTCGGAAAAAAAAGACCTGAACACACTTGATGAAAATGTGCACTGCAATTTGCATGGTTTTACCTAGGAATACCGATTCTTAAGATTCAACCCTTGTTGTAATCATTTGAAAACAAGAAAATGGGAAATTTCATCACCCAAGAATAGAAGTGATTATTTTTCTTTGAAATACTTTTTATTTCAATCATTAACAGTTTTTAAATAAAGACGTTAAAACAAACACACTGCAATTTGCATGGTTTCACCTAGGAAAACCGACTCTTAAGATTCAACCCGTGTTGTAATCATTTGAAAACGAAAAATTTTACCTGAGTATACTTTATGAAAATGTGGATTCTACCAAAACTCGGAAAAAAAAGACCTGAACACACTTGATGAAAATGTGCACTGCAATTTGCATGGTTTTACCTAGGAATACCGATTCTTAAGATTCAACCCTTGTTGTAATCATTTGAAAACAAGAAAATGGGAAATTTCATCACCCAAGAATAGAAGTGATTATTTATCTTTGAAATACTTTTTATTTCAATCATTAACAGTTTTTAAATAAAGACGTTAAAACAAACACACTGCAATTTGCATGGTTTCACCTAGGAAAACCGACTCTTAAGATTCAACCCTTGTTGTAATCATTTGAAAACGAAAAATTTTACCTGAGTATACTTTATGAAAATGTGGATTCTACCAAAACTCGGAAAAAAAAGACCTGAACACACTTGATGAAAATGTGCACTGCAATTTGCATGGTTTTACCTAGGAATACCGATTCTTAAGATTCAACCCTTGTTGTAATCATTTGAAAACAAGAAAATGGGAAATTTCATCACCCAAGAATAGAAGTGATTATTTATCTTTGAAATACTTTTTATTTCAATCATTAACAGTTTTTAAATAAAGACGTTAAAACAAACACACTGCAATTTGCATGGTTTCACCTAGGAAAACCGACTCTTAAGATTCAACCCGTGTTGTAATCATTTGAAAACGAAAAATTTTACCTGAGTATACTTTATGAAAATGTGGATTCTACCAAAACTCGGAAAAAAAAGACCTGAACACACTTGATGAAAATGTGCACTGCAATTTGCATGGTTTTACCTAGGAATACCGATTCTTAAGATTCAACCCTTGTTGTAATCATTTGAAAACAAGAAAATGGGAAATTTCATCACCCAAGAATAGAAGTGATTATTTTTCTTTGAAAGAGATGTTTTATATTTATTAGTATCAATGTGCTTTGTTATTGCACTTCGTCCACTAATCGCAACAGAAAATTCTCCTTTGCAGATTGTACATTTAACCATAGAATCATCATTTCCTTTGTTTTCTACAATAAATGGAAACTCTTTTTTAAAGGTTAAAGGTTAAAGTTAAATGCCAAGTTTTTATATTTTTAGAAGTACAAAGGAGTAAAAAAGAATGCAAAGGAGTACTTTTGGAGTACTCGTTTTAAAAGGAATACGGTTCACAAAAAAGGAGTACAAAACTCCCTAAAGGAGTACGTTTGGGCACCTTACTTTTATAGATAAGCTTGTTGCTTTCAAAATTGATCATCGTTTGTGTAAACTTGACATTCACATTCGATTGTCACCACAATGTGACGCCGGTTGGTTTTTAGGTCAATGACTGCTCTAATAATATGATAGGACTATCTAAATTTGTTAAAAAATTCATTAAATGTAAACAAATTGTAAAACCAAGCATTAGTTACGCCAAATTCCAAGTTAATTGCAGGTTTGTGATGATTAGTAGCGCAAATTGTTGAAATAATTTTATTTGAGTGAGAGTTGTGTGTAACGAAAATGATGAACATCTGGATTCTTGAAATCGCCGAGAAATCAAGATCAAATTAATTAATTTCTATGATAAATTGTTCAAATTTGAATACATGTGCTCATTAAACATTTCTTTGTTGATGGTACAACGAAAATTTTCTAATTGGAAATTATTAAAAAGTTTGTTTTGATAAAAACAACCTCAATTTTAAATTAATTTTAGCACTTAATGTACAGCGCCCTAAATAACATCATTTACTAATCAATGAAAACGCCATTAAAAAATTAAGGGGTGCAATGATGAAATTATTAATTAAGAGTTAGTTAGAAATGCCCGTTTAGGAACATTTACCATTGTAATAATTTGTGCACTGCCTGTAACACATCCTGCAGGTGAATTATGTCATTAAAAGCAACAATTATTTAATTTAGTAACAATTAATAAGTAAAAAGGGAAATGTAACATTTTGCATTGTTACGGAAGCACCTACCATACAATCGCAGAAGATTTACCTTTCTACACGCAAGAACAATTAAAATTATTAATAATACAGTAACCTTCAGCGAAAGTACCACCGTTACAGTGAAATTTAATATTTTGTCTTTTAAACAAATCTAGGACGATCGTACTGGAAAAATGAAGTAGTTGATATAAAAGAGAGGGGTTCCTCTTCTGGCAGCATTTGCTTGGTGGCAGTGAGAGTGTTTGCTCCCGATTAAGTGCTCCTTTCAACGATGGCACCGACCAAATCGTCTTTGGTGAGTCGCAAACCGCTTTATTTATTTGTACAATTTCGCATTTTTAGGTATTTGTTTCATTCTGCGTTTGTATGATCGGGGCGATTGATGGCGAAACGGCCAAAACGGGAGGTTCCAACCCAAACGCGATTCAACTGACGCAAAAGGAAAGTTTTAATTCGGCCGTTCCAATTGGGGCTCCGAAATATTTTGCGCCGCAACCCACGGCGATGTTCATAATCGCCCAACCTGGATTTCTACCCCACAATTTCTTTGGAAATGGTGCGCAGATGGTTCCTTACTATCCCCAGGCTAGGTTTGCTGGTTATCAACCGAATCCTACCGTGCAAGGGTTTGCACATCCGGTTGGCGCCCAATCGATTGGTTCCTACCAAATAGCCGCTCCCAACCAGCAATTATTTTCCGCCCCCAGTGCGGCTTTTCACGTGCCACAATATTCTCAAGCTCAACCCTTGCAATTGAACGCGATTGCGCAAATGGCGCAGCTGGCTGCTCAACATTATTTTCCGGCTCAACAATTTTCTTCCCCCCAACAATATTCTCCTCCACAACAATATTCTTTACAACAACAATCTTCTCCACAACAATATTCTTCTACACAACAATATTCCCTTCCACAACAATATTCTTTACAACAACAAGCTTCTCCACAACAATATTCTTTTCCACAACAATATTCTTTACAACAAGCTTCTCCACAACAATATTCCTCTCCACAACAATATTCTTCCGGCCAACAATATTCTTCCCAACAGATCGCTAATGTTTTGAAGTCTGCGCCACCTATTATCACAGGGCTTGAGAATTTCACCCCTGAACAACAGGCGCAAATAAAATCGCAACTTGGACAGCACATTGCCATTCCTCTAAGTGCAGTTAATGGAGCGGCTAAGGATGCTGCAACTCAAACCACGGCCATTCCACAATATACTCAACAATACACCAGTCAACCTAGAAACGAAGCAAGTACCACAGCTGAAAAAGCCACTGTTCCAGAAGCGACCAGCAGCAGTTTTAAACCCTCCACACCCTACAGGAGTCAATTTGTTAAGGGCTGATTTGACGATTTTGTTATTAGTTGTAAATATTGTTACCTGTTATAATTGTTGTATTTTTATTTATATTGTTGATTAGTATTTTTATAGTTAGTAATTCGGATATTGTTGGTTCTTGAATATTGTGGTTGTGACTGTAACATATGTGACTTTTATTCAAGAATTATGTCCAGAACTGCAAATTGATTATTTTTACAAATAAAAACTTTTATGTGGATTGTGCCTAATTATTCAAAAAAAAACTCGATTAAGATAAGGCGAAATGTTTTTTTTTTGTTGCTGAGACTATCTTGACCAAGATCTAAAATGTTTCACAATGGAAAGGGACCGATGTGTAACAATACCTGAAAAGATTCCGAAGGTGCTGTTATAAATTCAATTAGGAACAAATTGTATTCAAATTAATCGTTTAGGTTCGCTTTGTTAATCTCGAGTGCACTTGATGAGCGCATGAAAGTGACGGTCAAAACAGGGCAATGGACCTGTTGGAGAAAGGGATCGGTCATTCTAAACCGCAACGATTAAACGTTGAAAACTGAACAGTGGATGAAAGTTGAATTGGGAGAAAAAACGTCTTGAGAATCATCAACGAGAAACTGTAATTAACGTGTAATAATTTGCGTAAATTATGTAAATGCGTTATGTTGTTTTGCACATTTGACTTTGAGGCTGTTTAGAAATTTAATTTGGCTTAAATAATATATTGGTACTCAGTTGTGATTGAATTTCAAGTCGAAAAGTGTCATTGTTATTGTTTGTTTTTTATTAAACATTTTATTTAGTTGAAAGTTGACGATTCAATTTTTGCAACAACTTGAATGGCCGATTTAATTAATACTTTGCATTTTTACCAAAAATGTTCAATTTTGTTTTGAAATAACGGAGAAAGCAGGTGCTGATTGTCCCATTTAAACTTTATGTAATTTCAATAAATTAATTTTGTCAATTTTGAACTCAAATTGATTCATTAAATGGAACTTCCTGCTACGAAAATGAAAAATGCGGTTGATTTCCACAGGTGGCCCCCTGCTGATTTTAAGATTTATGATTCATGAACGCATGTGAAAGTGCGAAATGACCCATACTTACCTAAAATCAGATGAGCCAGTCAGAATAACGCCCAATAAAACAAGTGTTTAAGTACGCCGTCCAAATGCCTAGAAAGTTGTTTTACGTTTATTACAAAATTGGCATCATGAAATATTTTTTTAAAATTTGTTTTAATTTGTAGTTTGGGAATAAAAATTTGAAGCAAAACCAACGGACGGATTTATGAACTGGGGTTTTTACAGTACGGAATGCATTCTCCAATGAGGAAAATATTTTGTAATTAATCGACTTAATAACCACTGCACGATTTTTTAAACTGAATTTAAATTATATCAATGTATTAAAAAAATTGCATTTCATCATTAAAATCGTTGTTAATAGGAAGTGTAATCCCGGTAGTTAAGTTTCTTCATACGAGGAAATGGTACCGGTCGAATTGTTCCAGTTATGATAATCGAAAACCGACTATTCAAAAGGCATTAGTTTCTACAATTACCACATAAGTCTCGACAAGAACGAGATAATAAAAACCACTATAATTCTCCTTTTTAGCCTCTGTGATTTCTTTTTAGCCTTTTTATAGAAACGTTACCTCATGAAAATGCACCAATTTCTATTGAAGGATATAATTAAAGGCAAGCGAAAGCGAACAATCTAGAAATTTTGGGCTGAAATTGGGCTGTTATTTAATATTCAATTTTCACTTACCTTTCAAGTTGTTAAATTAGATAAGATTGTAGATTACAGTAATTTTTAATTAAAATTCTACAAGGTGACATAATGTCGTTGTTAGATGCCTCAATTTAAGTAATTTAACACCTGCCACCTGTCGGCCTGAATTATTTATGAGAAGAGTTAATAGACTTTATAATAATTTCCTTTTATTATCATTTGATCAAAGTTCTGTTATTTTTTAAACAATTTAAATAATTTTATTTCAAGTTATCAATCATTGTATTCAATAGCTTTCTCACATACTGAGAAAGTCGGTAAACAAACAAAAAAGTGATCTTGAGTCACTATTGTCCTGCAACCAGACACAAAATTGTCGATATTCTTAAAAAAAAATATATTTGATTGACCTACTTCGAGTGAATAATTTTTAAAACTCAACTTGTTTTTTTAGACAACTTCAAATGGGTTACTTCCAAGAAAAAATGTAAATACTTTTACAAAAAAACAATCAAGAAGTTATGTTTAGATCACGTCGAGTTAATCACAACGTTGCTCAGTTTTAAGAAGGGAAGTACATAACCGGAGGCGCTACACTCCCTTTCGTTGCATCCCACAAACTGAATCTCTAATTAAGGAAGAACTTTCAAGTGACCTTGCTCTTGGGGTTAGCAAAAACTCGGCATCCTTGCAAGTACGTCCATCGAACCTGTCGCACACAAAACAGAAAATTAAATTTCGCAGCCCTTTCTAAACTTGTCATGAGGAGGCAGTATTCCTTTGTGAGCTTTTAAATCGACCAAGAGCAAAAAAAGGTGTTAGGTGTCTTTCACTTTCCTACGGACATTCTCCTATCTTGTTGCGATGAATGATGAACTAATGAAGAAAGGATTGTTTCGAATACGCCCACGATATTAAACGTTTGACTGATTTGGATCAATCGAGTTGCTTTTTAATAAAAACGGGAGTAATGAGAGTAGGAGTTACAGTAAACCCTCTATTTTCGGTCACCTCTGAATAACGGTCGCCTCTAAAAACGGCCACTTTCCGATTCCCAGAACCAATTCATCGAAAATCCCCCGCAAATAACACTCTCAATAGCGGTACCTCCATATAACGGTCACGGCCACTGAATGAAAAATTTTCTTGGAAAATTACATGCAATTTGACCTCTCAATATCGGTCACAAAATATTTTGTGGGGATGTTTATTGCGGCTGGCGGCTTATTTGTAAAGTAAAGGAGCGACATGTTTATGGATGACAGAACCGCCGGCAAACTCTTTTTGTATTGTAGCTTCAAGATTTATTTATTTATTACAGCTAATTCCGAAAATTGTGCCTTTATATTTATGTATATACATACCTACCGGTAGTTTCATAGTTTTGAGTCAGTTTACGTTTCGCCGTGCTTGTGTAATCATGCCACCAAAAAGAAAACGTTTGTCGCTTAAAGACAAAATTCAAATTATTACAGAAAGTGAAAAATTCAGTACCAGTGCTAGAAAGTTGGCAGAAGAGTTTGGAATTGGAAGGATACAAATTAATGATATTTTAAAAAATAAGTCCGACTTAAAGAAGATTTTAGAAGAAAATTTCAATCCAGAGCAGAAGAGAAAATTTCCCAAAACCGAAGGATCTGCAATTGACCAAGTAGTTTACAATTGGTTCTGTAAAGCGAGAAATAGAAACATCCCCATACCTTTACTAAAAGAAAAAGCATTGGCAGCAGCCAAAAATTTAAACATTTCAAATTTTAAAGCTTCAAATGGATGGCTTGAAAAATTTTGTCAAAGACATGAAATAAGCTTTAAAATAGTTTGCGGTGAGTGTGTTGAAGCCTGGAAAAGAAAGCTACAAAATGTAATCTTGAAGGACTACTTACCAAAAGATGTGTACAATGCCGATGAAACTGGACTATTTTATCTTGCAATGCCGAACAAAACGTTTGCTTTCAAGGGAGATAGATGTACTGGTAAAAAGAACCCGAAACACAGATTGACAATTTTATTCTGTGCAAATATGGAAGGTGACACGGAAGATCCGTTAATCATCGGAAAAAATAAAGTAAAGTGCTTTAAAGGGTCGCATATCCACAAACTTCCTTTAAAATGGGAATCTAATAAAAAAGACTGAATGACAACAGAGATTATGACTTCGTGGCTAAAGAAATTTGATGAAAAGATGAGAAAGCAAAACAGAAAGGTCCTCTTATTTGTGGATAACGCCACGTCCCATCCCAAAGTGACATTAGAACATGTAAAAATAATCTTTCTACCCCCAAACACTACCTCACATTGTCAACCATTAGATCAAGGAATCATCCATAGCTTTAAGGTAGCTTACAGAAAATTTTTTATTAAGAGACTTCTAACATTCACAAACAATGAAAGTTCTTTCCAAGAAGCACAAAAAGGCATCAATTTGACCAGCGCTTTAGTTTGAATATTAGCAGCCTGGAAAAGCGTTTCTCGAGCAACTATTTCAAACTGTTTTGCAAAAGCCGGATTTTTAGAAAGTGTTGAGCAAGAAGATGATTTCGATGAAGAAGATGAAATTCCGCTGGCCCAGCTTGTTCCAGTTTTAAAGAATATGCCCGGCGCAAGTCTGGAAAATTATGCGTCTATTGATTGCAATGTATTGACCGAAAATCCTGTAGAATCCAAGAAATAATCACTGAATTAATACATGATGAAGGCAATAATTCAAATAGTGAAAGTGATGTGGAAGAATCTGAAATTTATACGTCAAATATCAAGGATATGGCTGAAGTGCGTGAAAAACTAAGAGATACACAAAATTTTCTATTTTCTACTGACAAAAGTGAACTAGCTGTAGAAATTATTAACATTTTAACAAAATGTAAATCTCAGGTTTTTCAAACAAAAATTAAGAACGTAAAACAAACTTCTATTGATCAATATTTTAAGAAAATGTAACTTCATTATGTAATTTCGCAGTCAATGATTATATGTAATATTTTACCCTAATAAAGAAACCATAAAAAAATTCAACATGTTTTATTTAGATATATTCATCACTCTCAATAACGGTCATTTTTACAATAAATTTTTGTGGCCGCTATTGAGAGGTTTTACTGTATAAAAGTAATATGGGAACGGATGTGCCATTTATTTTTTTTGTGGCAGTTCAAAATTTCAGGCGCCCGTGAGAATTATATTTTCATAGTAATTAGAAAAGCTTCCGTGGAATAACAGTTTCAAATCCGTACCAACGCCATAATTACAGATCATCCTCGAGCGGGTATTAGAAATTTACAAAATAAAACAGTCAACTTCTTGGTAGAAAGCCACCGATTTAATTCCGGTGACACAAAGAAAAATATTGTTAATTTGAATCAAATTATGAGGATTTTCTCTGTTTCCCGAATTATTATTACTCTTTGATTACCAAGGAGTTAAAAACACAAGTGAAAACAACCTTTTTACATAACGTCGTTAGATGTGTGTGAAACACAGAACACAGAATGTGCAAAAAACGCCGTTCCTCGACTCATAAATATTAATAAGCAATTTAGAGTACAAGAAATGTAACTCACATCTGACACCGTTTTACCAGCGGCTGGAATCATTAATGGGCAGTTTCCAAATCAATGGTCTTAAATAATCTCCATCAATTATGTAAACGCAAATTAAATTTGAGATTTACAAATTTTTGGACGACTTAATCGCCTTCGGCGATTTACTTGTTTATTCTTATTTCTGTGTGTCTGGAGATGAACCAGTTTAACAGTTTCACTTTCTTTTAGACGTCAAACGACCTCACCTCGCGCGACAGTACCCTCCAACAATTTTCGCTTTCTTTTCCCCATATTATTATTCAACAGTAAATATTTCTAGTAAAATTAAACTTTGCGATGATTTGTAATTAATTAAAACCCCCTGTAACTTTCTACCCGATTACTTTCTTATTATTACCATCATGCAATTGATGACCGAATCGTCTGCATGGCAAAATTGCACTTTCAGCGACTGTGCGAAATGATTGTTTTACGGTGAAAGAATTTCAGGAATTTTTTTGGTGGTCGAAAGTAAAAAGCTTTTTTTCTCGCGATATTGACATTGAACAAGAGGCAACTAGAGCACGACTGCGATAAAGAAGACTTGTCGAAAAACGACCGAAAACGAAAGCAATGTTTGTAGCACACTTCAAAAACTTGAAGGATTTATGAAAGTTGACAAATTGAAATTGTGTCCTCACATGAACATGATTCGGCGCATCTAAAGACGTTGGTTTATCCGAAATGCTCACACAGTGAAAGTGGCTTGTTGGGTGTATTGTTGAAACTTTTTGACGAGCTTGCAGACCCGATAAATGAGCGCTGATATGAGATTAACTTCAATTCGATGGAATTAGGGTGCACTACAAGAGTATTGAATTAAATTACTTGTTAATTTTTGTTGCAGGAGATTAAAATCGCTTTTACTTGTTATAGTAAGTCACGTTTTTAAATAAATTGATCTGATTGATCTAATATATATCAAGGAAGTAATTATTTTTCATTTATACAGGGTGAGTTAAGTTTTACCGCCCCGGCCATAATACCTATTAAAGATTGAGGGGAAAGTATGCAATTTACATGTTACATTAGTTGACGTTTACACTTTCGATTAGTGCTACAAATTTTCCAAATCATTTTTATTTCAAGCCAAAAAAGTAAAACAAAGAGTTTCGGGTAAAATTTCCATGTTTGGTTTTTTATTTCAAAATTTGTCAAATTATCCGTAGCATTGTTAATTGCAATTTGATTCGTTAAAAAATTATTACTTTTTGAGTTAAATCAAATTTAACATAAAGCACGAAAAATACTTTTATTTATGACTTTCCAACAATGGATAATACGGTCTACCACGTAACAATACCTGATGATCGACCCATAAAACTGAAGGGAACGGCGTTTTAGTTGTGGCCAGACCCGTATTCTGGAATTTGTGAGAAAAATAAAATAAGTTTTTAATAGGTAAATATTAAATTTATTTTATAAAAGGTGCTCAAAGTGATTACTCATTACCCATAAATTAAAAGCATTTCAAGCTTCTCATCGACTGAGTATTGAAATGGCATGATTATACCTGAATTAAACACAAATGTTCACTATTCCACCAAACAAAGTTTTAATTTTCACTTTTTATCAACGATGTTTAAGTGTTGGAAGATTTGTTGCGAATGTGAATGTTTCTTTATTCACAAAGTGACCTAGGGCTGTGACCAGGGTTTTTAAACTTTGGGTAAATTAAGCAATTTATTTTATGGGAAGGTTCAATAACCGATAGCTATATTGACTTTGCAGATGGCAAAATTAAAACATAAAATTGAAGACAGATATACTAACGAAAATTAGAAGCTGGTAAGCGATTTTCTTATCAAGTTTAAAATCTAATATTGCAAAAATTATTTTTTATTATGATTATAATTACCGTAGCTGTTAGTTATGATGTTGTGAACTTTTAAAGAAATAGCGAAGACCCTTATTCCGGTCCTGTAAAATGTAACGTTGCACTTTTTGACTTAACTTTATGACTGTCATAAATAATCAGTCAAGTACCCAAAACCAATACCATTGTTAGGTGAATTGGTCAGCTTATGTCGTAAATCATTTAAAAAAATACCCTCTAATACGGAAATGGCTTTATTTAATGAACCCAAATTAGTAAAATTATTTCAATTACACTAAATTGTGTGAAAATATTTTACTGTTCGTACATAAAAAAAAAAAATTGAGCAATTAGTAATTGAAAGAAAGCCAAAATTTTACTTGATTTAAAAAAAAAGATTTTTTCTTGGTTTCTATGTACCTTAATAATATAAAATTACTCATGCAATTTGTGAGAATTGACAAATTATTTTAAAGGCTTATTTTGCCACGGGCGGTAAAACTTAACTCACCCTGTACAAATATTTCAATACAAGACATAAACATGTTTCTAATCTCATTTACCAATACAGTGGAATCTCTGTATCGCGAAAACTGAACAAAAGATTTCATAAATTGTATAAACTGAAAGTTAAAAAAAATTGACCAAAAACCTAATTTACTGTTCTTCATTAATATATTCTAGATATTTATTTCTCTATCGAGGGTTGTGGAGACACCACTTTCAGCCAAATCAAAAGGTGAAGAAGAAGTTGTCAACATTCAGAACTTTCAAGCAATAAAACGCTTAAAAGTGTAGAGCAACGTATCTCCAGTGTAAAGAAATTAGAAAGGCAGTCACTAGAATACAAAGTAAAATGTTCAAAACAATCAATAATAACAATTTGTTTTAAATTGTAATTTTTTATCTTACAATTCGACCTATATTTAAAATACTGTATTATTTTGTCAGCAATAAATATTCAATTAAGTAACTAAAAAAAAATCAGATGGGAAAGTTGATGTTTTATTACGGATGACTTTTAGTGAAAAAAAGGTGCAAAAAACATAAGTACAGTGACCGCAATGATGCACAAGTTACACCAACAACCTTAAATGAAAGGAAAACTGTTCCCAGTATTTGTTATTGGGCCTTAAATCATTTGTCATACCGTACTTTCATTTAAGGCACAGTCGAATGAATGATATCAGCCAACACATTTTCCTATGTTAATTAATTTAATTTTCGCATACATCTTTATCGGGCCTTTTACTAAACTGCACGACATGCATTGTGGCTGCTTAAACGGACATTGTTTCAAATCTTGTGAGAATAGTAATTAAATGCAATTTTATTCCAGTTAAAAACTGCCTTTTTAATTCCGCGATTTAATGAATACTAATCTCTCAAAAATTAGAAATGATTTAACAGTTGTATTGATAAAAGTATGAAGTAATTAACGAAAAAAGACACTTTTTGCAAACGATTAAAAAACCCGTAATTAGTTGCACAATAATGGGCCACTTTTTAACGTAAATTCACTGAATTAACGATGGGATTTCATAATTAGGCATATTTTTGCCGCGATTTAGTGGAATGGTAATTGGGCTGTAAATAATGCCGCCACGCACTGATATTTTTAGATTCTTTCACCATTTCAAAATATTATAAAAAATCGTTCCTCTTTAATTATGTAAGTTGAACTTTTTTATCAGACTCTGAAGTTGATGTCTGCAAGTGACCCTTAACCACTTGGACGTTTTTTAATCGAAAATAAATTTAGCTGGAATTTTGAAGACCATTTTTGCGCCATTGTAAAAACTAACCCACTTTCAAATTTTTACTTCAATGTTTAATTCAATTGCAATTTCGAACGTAATGTAAAAAAGTTAATTTCGCCATCACATTTCCTTGCTTGCCAAATAAAAAACTGTTTCTAACGTTTTTTCGTCATTTCTACTAAAAATAAATTATTTCACCTGAACCAAAATTAACACTTTAATGTTTTATTTAAAAAAATTAATAAAACTCCAGGAATTCAAAGGAGTTTGACCTTAATTTGTGCATCTAAAATCAAGCAAAAAATCAAATGATTGTAGAAATTAAAATCTACAAATCGTTACTTCATAAGTTCGAACAAACAAACCATTCAAGACTTCCACGAACAAGGGAATTATTAAGCGTACAAAATATGTGTGAAATGGATCGTCCCTGCAACTTTCCCTTGACTCCTTTTTCCGAAAAATTTAAATTTAAATTGTGTTTCTCAATTTTTAACTTTAAAAAACACAACTTCAACAGTTCAGTTTTCAAAACAAAGATAAATCGATTTGATGACTCGATTTTTAATCGTTCCTGCACTACAAAGTTAATTGCGCAGCAAATTAATTACGATTTGGTCGAAATTGGATTTTTCAACTATCAAACGATTTAGATTGTCGTAAACTTTCATGCAAGGATAAGGAAATTATTTTCAAACGCTTTAAATTAAAATATTAATGACCAGAAAATTCGTACCGCTCGACCGGTGCATATGAAAATTGGAGTAGGGTGGTGCTTGATCATCTGAAGACACTCGAGTATCTTTGGTAGGGTTGGGCCGCTCACCGCAGAGACTACAAATGCCGGTTCGCAAATCGAGTTCGTCCATTCAACGTGTTGAACTTTCGTACAATAAACCGTAACACTTGCTAAAACATGGTAAGTACCACCAGTGCTTTGAGTGTGCATTTAAGTGATCAGTGACAGGTTAATTGGAGCTATAATGGATTGTCTCGCGTGCATCAGTTGTAATTAGAGTAAAAGTTTTTTCTACTTGATTGACTTTTTTAAGTAAAAAGCTCCTCCAAATTATTGGTAACGTTTTATTGCATCAAATACTTCTATTGCCTGAAATTAAAATCTAATTTCGATATTTAATTTGTATTTGTTTCGCCATCTACATATTTCTAAGAAAAGCTCGATTTGCAGTAAAGTTTTCTTCATTATTAACAGCATGAACGACAAATAATTAGACACAATTACATTGATCAATTTTCTAGTTGCAATTTTTTAAATTCCTTACTTTATGAATAACATTGCATCATTTGAGCATCAATAAAAGAAAATTATGATTGTAATAAATTACTGAAAATGTAAATTAATTGGATTAATAAAGACGACCGCTGGACTTTGTCGGTCACTTTCTCCGACTTAATTGCGCCTTTCACTCGTTCCCTAAGGGATATGAATTCTAGATCAATTTCTTTTGCAGGAACGGCTGGTGGTATTGTGTTGCCTAATCGGTGTTATTGCCGCAGCCGGTCAGAGACAGGTCAAACTGGAAGATATAGAGAGGGACAACGTAGCGAACGAGAGGAATGTGCAGCAAGCCAGATTGGTCAAACAAACCCAAAATTTCGTCCAGCCAAAAGCCGAGTACGGATTCTTGCCAGTTAAGAACTCCCAGAATTATGCACAGCAACAAGCTCAGTTGGTCCAAGAACAACCACAACAACAACAACAACAACAACCACAGTTGCATCCTCAACTCTTCACTCCTGAACAGTATTATTACCAGCAAAATGTTGGCGCATCAAAGGCCCAACAATATGTGCAAGCCCGACCTGAATTTCAAAACTTCAATGGGCTGCAATACATCACCAATAATCAGCTTCAACAAGATTACAGTGGATACCAGCCACAACAGCAACAACAACAATACTACAATCCCCAATACGTTTATTTGCAACAATATCCTGCTGCAACTAACTCAGTCCCTAATGTTGTTGACACCAAAGGCAACTTGCAGTATGTTATGTACGTCCCAGCTCAGTATTTACAAAACGCTGAACAGACCCAAAATATTCAAACGTTCCTGCAACCTCAGGCTTACTCCGGACAACCGGAAGCTTACTCCGGCCAAGCTGAAGCTTACACCACTGGTCAGGATTACACCACTGGAGCTGGTGTAAGCGGGGGGATTCAGTACGTACAGCAGGAACAACCCAAATCTTCAAAATACACCGAGGTTCTTTATGTACAACCAGAAACCCGGAAGCCCAAACAAAATTTCCACTATGTTAATGCACAACGCGGGCCACAATCTTTGTTGGATTCTTACGTGCCATCTATTCTGCAAGTACAGTACCAGAAGCAGGTGCAACAGGCACGCCATAACGCAATCCAACAAAACCGCAAAGTCCCCCCAACAATCGTTGGTAAAACCGATATTGTGAAAGGCTTCCCCAACGCGTATGCAACCCAAACAGCGGGTTTTGATACAAGCGCGCTGAATTTCAACATTCCAGTTCAAGATTACTCTTCACATAAATAATTTCAGTATTATTGGGTATTAATTTCCTGGCCAGTTTTGACGGAAGAACTGATTGATGGTAAATCCTACCAGCAGCATTTCTTTGGGGAATGAATTTTCAAAATTTTCCAATAAGTACAAATTATTTCTTGAAGTGGCTTGCAATCTGTTATACGTAATTATAAGACATGTTATTTATATTCCATTTGTAAATTGTTGCTTAGATTAGAAAATAAAGTTGTAATTTTCTGTGTTTATTTTTTATCTGTTCGTTGGGTTGCGCGAGAATTATTAAGAGAGTGCCAAAGCACCCATCTACTTAAAACTAGTATTTTTTTATTTTATGTGTGAAAGGCAGATTTCACTTTAATAAGAACTTGCTTTCAACAAACAGCAACATTGAGCAAGAATTTACTTTCAGAACGTCCTTGAACTATTGTGCACTGAACAAAAAATTGATGATTTCATGAAAAGATGGCAGTAAAAGGTAGAAAGTTAGTAAAAAAATTGGTAATGAATCAGACCGGAAAATTTCAGTAACAAGCAAACCTCTTGTAAGTGTGAATTGGATGATGCAGTCGCTTAATTGGATCAGGTTAGTACAGAGTGTCCCAAAATTGAGCTTTAATTGAAAGCTATGTATTTGAAATTTGGTGCACGGATGATTCTAGTATAAAGCTAGAAATTTCTGATTTTAATTGTTAATTGTCGGCGTTAGTTTCCGACAAAAAAAATAAAAACTGATTTTTTATAAAAATACCATCTCCCAATTTCGACAAATTTCACTTTTCAGGATCAGTATTATTGAGACAAAGATGTCCAAAGTAAAAAAAAAATCCAAAAGCTGTAATTAGCCTAAGATTCCCTTAAATTTGAATTTTAACAATAAATGTAATGATTTATGACTGTAAAGATCGTCAGGATGTATCCGCAAAGTTAAGTACGATTTAAATTTGTGGCATTGTAAAAATTTGTCACTGTCGAGTGGAAGCCAGTCGAAGTGAACATCAAGAGCGTACCTAAATCGAACCCTTTTACATTCTTATAGATTTCTAAAATTTTTATAAACCCTCTAATAAATTACGATTATGAAAACGAACATGATTTAAAGTATGGATGCTGAATTATTTTTTTTTAAGTCGAAGAGGAATTATTACATTTTGAATTAATATTTGAGTTCGAAGATGAATGCGAAAGATTTTGAATAACGGGCTGATAATGAGTATCGAACTGAATAATTTCAGAACTCGTTCGAGACTAACTTTGTCGTCGCCGTAAATTTGGAAATTAGTTTCACGGATTATTGTCGTCGTAGGGTGCTGCTCGAATCTTTCGTGAGAACCTGTTCAAAAGCAAATCTCATCCATAAATATTTAATGACTTTATTGCTAAAGTTGCTTCGGAATTACATTTTTCAATAGTAAACGTATTGTAAAAATCGACTGTCAGTTATAAACGTACGGTGGGTGTATTACTTTTGTTATCAGTTCAACTTCAGCTTTTGAAGATTAACTTTGTCCAAAAAGTTTTTATCTGTGTGTTTTATATGTGTGTGTTTTAATTAGTTTTCGTTTATAATGCCGGTTACCTTTACCTTCAAAGAAAAGACTGATATGATATTAATTTATGGAGAAGCTCGGCAAAATTGTGTTCAAGCTGGTCAAATTTACGCCCAACGTTTTCCGCGAAGAATTCCGCCGGAAAGAAAAATATTTCAAAGACTTGATGATTCCTTGAAGCAAAAACGGAAATTTAAAGGGTAAAGAAAAAACGACAGTGAATCCCACGGTCATGCATGAAGTCAATCAAGCTGCAGTTTTAAATCTTGCCGATAATAATCCTCAATTGAGCATTAGATAAATCAGTTAAAACGCTGGAATTATCTGATCTTTAGTAGGGAGGATATTAAAAAAGCACAAATATCATCCTTACCACATAGAATTACATCAGCAACTGCATGATCGACATTTCGAAAGCCGCGTAAATTTTTGTCAAAATAACTCAACATTCATACTTTAAATCATGTTCGTTTTGATAATCGTAATTTATTAGAGGACTTACAAAAATTTTAGAAATTTACAAGAATGTAAAAAGGTTCGATTTAGGTACGGTCCTGATGTTCACTTCGACTGGCTTCCACTCGACAGTGACAGATTTTTACAATGCCATAAATTTAAATCGTACTTAACTTTTTGGATATTTCCTGACGATCTTTACAGTCATAAATCATTACATTTACTGTTAACATTCGATTATAAGGGAATTTTAGGCTAATTACAGCTTTTGGAAATAAAGAAATAGAAATTTGAAATTGAACAAGATTTGATCTAAAACCATTTTTCAACACAATACTTAATGTCAATGATTTTAAAAACTTTCACAGCCGTTAGACTTAAATTATATCACGATGCAGTAACAACTGTGAATTTGGTATTTGCATACAATTGGATAAAAAAAATTAAAGCTATAAAGTGTGAACGCCCACACAAAATTGCGATTACTTTCACCTGCTTCTATAATTTACGGTTTCTTAATTAAAATTAGCGCACAATTTTGTGCAGCGAAATACGACTCCCGGCCATTGTTCGAAAATCATTCAACCGTCGCAAAGATCTCAATAATTATTATTGACGCCATTAAAAAGCGAAAGCTAAAAAATGATCGTTTTATTAATAAATTATCTATTGTTTGAATGTAATCGTTTTTTAATGGGCGGTTCTTTTAATTAATATAATTATGTTGTTGATGAGCAGAGAATCCAAGCGTAGACAAGATGATCAATAAGGAAACGAATTTGTTAATCCACAATTCTTCAAGATATCTGTTACATCATTTAGCTTAATGTCCTCTGACGCCGGACACTAAATTCGATCATAATAATTACGCAGGAATCGATTCCGGCAATTAAACAATTAATGACTTCCCGTTGTAATTTAGCGCCCATTAAAACCGAATAAGCACTCAAAATTTGCCCGTTTCGTGCTTAAGTGCACCGCGACTGAACTTTCTCAATTTTTCAATTTTGCGCCAAATTTCTGATAAGCACAAATCGACATTTCCATTGCGAGATAAAAGTTAATAACCTTCAATAAACCCAAGGTTTCCAGCGTTTATTTCAACCGTCATTGTCAAGGATTTATTGCTGAAGTTCAATAACTTTATTTGTGCATCGTTTTGTAATGGCGTATTGCACAATCAGAAAAAAAATTCTTATAGGTAAGAAAATTCTGGCTTGAATTTAAAATTCCACGTTCTTAACTTTGGCCCAAGAATTAGTCATTCTTGAGTTTTCAGAATGTTTATACTATTTGTCAAATTTAAAAACGGGGCATTCTCAATTTCAAAAATGTTGATTCTTCGTTGATACTGGAGCAAATCAAATGATTTCTGTGCCTTTGTTTTCGGTTGGAAAATTTACACCACAGGGGCCAAAGAGGACGCAGAAAACGAAGGAAAGTGATGGGAAACGTTCAGGAAAGCCAGCGAACGAGATACAGCGTTTGCAAATTTGATCTCAATCTTCAATGTCTCTGAAAAGGTCATATTAGTGGTCGATATCTGTTAATTGCATAATGGCCGTTGAAAGTGAATGCAGGTCGAAAAAACTTAATGCAACTTCTGTTCAAGTTTCTCTAATAAACTGATGAACTTTATTAAATGTTATTTTTAAATTTTAATAGGACTGCAAATATTTGCAATTTTTTAAATAATACAAATAAAAGTTGTTGAAACCAACCAAACAATTTATCCAACTCGATTTTAATTGCAGGGCAATAAAACACACTACTGAATTTTAATTTCAAAGTTCTGCATTTAATAATAAATAAAGTTTGCCAATAAATTTTCAAACGCGTTTTCTTAAATGCAAAACAGAGGTTGAAACAAATCTGCACAATAGATACAGAGAATGAGATGAGAATTTGCATTGTGTTACGTTGTTTGGCAACAAATACAAAGCAATTAGAGCGGAGATTTTTGAAAGACACAACACTTACCTTATCAGTTTAAGAATTTAATTACGATGAGAAGATGCAAATCTTAGCTAATTGCAGCCAAACTTGCAACTAAACAAAGCATTAACTAACAGCTAATAATTATATTAATTTGTTACAAAATTTTTTTGCACAAGTTTTAATTAAAATATATTATGTATAGTGAAACTCTTAACTCTTTTTGACACTTGTTTTGGCTCGGTATTTCACACGTGATGCAATAATTAGTTGCTAAAAATGTAAAAGTACATTAAGAGTTCTCACTAATTTATTAGCTACTTTCAAATTGACCTTTCAGTTCCATCGAACGTGATAAAATAATTTCAAATTCTTCACCCGAAATAATTATTTCTCCAGATTCAACAGACTTTCCGTTTTCATTGTAACAATGCATTTTTTGCATCAAATTGATTCAATGCTCGCAATTAATTAATTTAGCATTATGCAGTCACCGATTCGTAATTTATTTACAACTTTTTCCTGTAGTTCTTGGAACATTTTTTAAAAAAGTGTCACTGTCGATAAAAAATTAATTTTTGAAAATTTTACAAAAACGTTTAGCCATTAATTGACTAAATTGACTAAATCCAGATAAACCAATTTCTAGTAGGTACTTTTTGGTTTGTTTCTTTTTCCAAAACCCTTTTTTAATATGAATTTGTGGGACAAATAAAAATGAAACATTCTGATACTCTTTAGGTTATTTGTTATTTAAAAAATTGAAAGGGCGAAATTGGTCTCTTTCAGACAACTAATTTCATTGATTTCATTCACACTTAAATAAAAATTTGGAAACTAAAGATCTTCTTTTTTCAAGTATTTTTAAAACTACTTCATTTTCAATCAAAATATTCGGAATCACACTAACGCAATAATTAATTCCTAAAAATCTAAAAGTGCAGTTTTAATTTCGAATTTTTCTAAGTGAAAAGTTTCAGTAACCCAGTTTAACTCCAATAATTTATTGCATTCAATCCAATTCCTCAAATCAATTTTTTATCAAAACTAGTGTTTTTTATTAATAAATGCCGATTGTAATTCCGGAAGTAAAAAATCGTTGCTTTTTGAAGAAAGCGAAAGCGTTTATCACGTACTCTTCAGCAAGGTTTTATTACAGTTTTTTCTAATCGAACCTTGTGGAATATGAAATGTATGTAAATTTCTTCATTTCTCTTCGACAAATTAAGCGTCAGATGTAAAACGTACATTCCAATCTAACCAACTAACCTCAGAACTCAAATACCTGTAATGACAAAGAAAATCATTAATTATAAAAACTTCACTCAATCAATTTTCATTGTCAATTGCTCAATTTTTTGTGGCTGCAATCTCATCGACAATGAGCGCGTTTAACAGCAAATATTTTGTGCAAATAACCGAAACCGGCACTTTGCTTCAATGAAGATGTTTATTGAGACAAATTGGACAGTGGGTGGTTGTGCGAGAAAAATTAAGTTGCGTGCAATATGAAGTGTGTCGTCCGGAAAGAAGGGGTAAAAAATTTATTCATCTCCGAGCTCAGCGTCCGGACTATATAATAATCCCTACCCACTTGCGTCTGTCAGTTTGTAGAAAACACCGGTGTGGTAATTTTGTGAGGATGAAACTGATAATAGTAACAGTACGTACAAGTTTATTCCTTTTCGTTTTTTAAGATCTTATTACGGTTTTGTTTGGTAATAAATAATGATAGGTTTGTGGCGGTTTCACACAGGAAAAGTTGTGTGCGTTCTTTTTGTTTGGAAGCATTGCTCCAAGGAAACTAAGATTAGGATGTGTGTTGAAAGTATGAAAGGCGTCTCATTTACTGCAATTTGGATTTTGTGGAAATATGAAAATTGTATTTAAAAGTGACACCAATTTATACGGCATTAAAACATAATTAAATTCAGCTGGAGTTTGTTTTGCACAATATAATTCAATTAAGGCCATTAAATCTGGCGTTGCAGTTTAATTTGAATAAGAGAATACAACTCGATGCGCACTAATTAGCATTTACTTGTTCCCATTACAAACTAGTGTTTTATTATACACTTTGTGGTTTACATTAAGGAATCAACATAAAACGGTAGTATGCAAACGGCGGTTTGATGAGCAATTTCACATAATAATCTGGCAGTCAGAAAAAAAAATGTTTAAAAATACATTTTCAGTTTAAGAACCACATTATCATTTGGTAACAGATGTACGTATATGAAATAAAAGTTCGTCTTGTTTTTCTATCAAGAAATAATTGGTCAAAATCTACATCACTCTAAAAACAAAGAAACAAAATGTTTACATTGTACCATGGATATATTATTATAAAAATTTACCAATATAGACCAGTTTGAATGCTTCAATAATGACCATTCCACTTTATGCAGATTTCCCTTCCACAAATCCGCGTACTTCAGTCACGCTTGTGTTTTATTAAATTCTTAGAAAGAGTTCTACATCCGCTAAAAAGTAAAATTTGTTATAAGATAGATAAATAACACTAAATGTATAAAATAAAATCGAAATTATTTCTTTACCTTCGTCGTTACTATTAATTCGGTTATAGAAGCAACTGGTTTGCATGTCCTTTCTTTTTATCTCTTCTTACTTTTCGTTCCATTGGAAATAAACTAAAAAACAATTTGTTTAATAACTGTTACATTGAAAAAACTTATAAAACTTTTATAAAATTCATTCGGTAAGCTAAAAGTGTGGGAAAAATTATAATTACAACAAATTTACTTACATGCGAATTTATCACACACGCAATTAGAAAATCCCCATAATTTCAGTATCATTTTTAGAAATGGTTTTTGAAACTGATCATTTTGTTGATCGACATTTATTAATATTGCATTTAATTAACATATTCATCTCGGCACATTAAACTACTTGTAATATTTCCAATTTCTTCACAATTAAACAATCACTAATTATGTAAGTTACTAAAAATTCACTTTACAATAAAAATACAGAAAATGCACACCGTAATATGTATTTTCTTACTGCAAGCCGAGTTAGGTCTGATGGTTTGGAGGTAACTTTTAAGAAATTCTAAAATAATTTATCTATTGTCAGTTTTATGGCTCTTTGCCGAAAAAATTTCGGTCATAAAGCAATTTACAACATTCATAAATTCTTAAGTGGCATTTTTTGAGTGTGGTTTACACCGAACAAATATACAAAATTTCATTACATCATTTTTATCTAATATAATTCCAATGTTATTGGCACAATACCTTGATTACACGGCGGTAAGAAGTATTTTAGTAAAATTTCCCTAATTTACACATTTCAATGTAACAATCCGAACTACTATCTACTGTAGTGAAATTAAACATTATTATTAAAGGTTAATTTTTTAATCTGTGACAAATTGAAATTAAATCAAGGCTCGGAAGTAAAAGCGGTAATTGCTGTTATAACTGTTATGTATTAAAGCAACTAATAATAATTATGTTCTAATATTGTTTTTGTTTTGACACTCACACGTTTACGAGCGAAAGTTGCATCAAGTTAAACACCCAAGTCGACTCATTTTCTATTAGTAAACGCATTATCGATATCCTGCGAAATGTTGACTTTTAATTTTCTGTTTGTGTGTGACTAATTTCTCTCGATTTGGTTTGATTTTTTCGATTTACTTTTAAGGCGTTTATTGCCAAATTTCAAGTTTACTAAGGTCACGGATCTTCTATTGTACAAATAGCATAGAAAGTAGCCAAGAGATAGTGAAAGTTCAGCAGATGGCCTTCCGCTGATTAATAAATACTTATCTGGTAGATGAAAAGAATTCAGGAAACCAGCGGTCATTTTCACTTTCAATGCAAAGTTCATCGGTTCCAACTACCGATTAATGATATGACTTTATTGTTGCAGGTAATTGTTTTCGTTGTCGTCGACGCGGCTTCTGTAAAGAGGACATCCAAGGATGAAATCACACCCCAGCAGCAAGCTACCCTTGTGCAAGAAAAAAAAATTAAAGTAAAACCGGCGATTTTAGCAATCGAAATTATTGATGAAGACGACAATTCGACTAACGTTAAGAACACAACCAAGAGGACGATTGAATCTTCTTTGGGATATGGCCGACCGGATTTCTTCTCTGTTCAACAACCGCGAAAACGATTGGAGTATTACAAATATTCTCAACATGATATCCCGCCAGTTGAGCAAGCGCACAGTTCTTTCAGTGGACAATGGGGCGACAAAACTCAATATGATATTCAGAAATCGATTGCTTATCACATTGGAGATGCCACAAACGACCAGCACCAACAGGTTCCAACTTACTCCAAATTGCACACTTCTGCTGTTAATCATTATCAACCTGGCACTGTTTTATATTCAACAGTAAATCAACAAGGTCAGGTTGGAGCTTTGAGTAACAATTTGCCTTATCAAAATCATGGAAACAATGGTGTGGTACCTGTGATTGTATTGCGAGTTTACAGTAACCAATTATCAAATCCTGTCTATTCAAACTTCCCCCAAGCTCATCCTTATTCAAATTTGAACAATGTTAATCTGCAGTCGCTTTTGGCAGGTTATTTACAGCAAGCTCAAGCACCAGATCAGCACCAAAATTATCAAGTTTACGAACAACCGAACCAAAATCAATATTACTATCAAGTTCCCCAGTTTTATCAAACTCAACAGTATGTTGGAGCAAGTTCGTTACCAACGTCTGAAAACTATCCTGATGAGCATCACACTAGAGTGGTATTTCACTCAAATAACAACGGCCACATTCCAGTAAAAGCTCCGCTTGCGGGTTTAGGCAACTATCAGACCGTTGACCACAACCTCCAGTCACAAAACCTAGTTTATGTACAAACTCCGGACACCCAATATTCCTATGGCACGCCAGGACAAGATCAAGGATATGTGTATGATCCTCCTAATGTAAATGAGCAAGAGCTTTATTATACTCAAGGTGGTCAACACGAAAATCAACAGTACGTTGGTTCTGGAAGTGGTGGAGATTTTGGACACGTGCCAGGAGTTGCAACGCAGCACTCTCCTGATGAACCCTTTAATTACCATGCTCATTCTTCGGGACATGGAGCAAAAGGGAGGAGCAAAAAAAGTAGTTCCGTTCGTACAGCCACATCTTCTTCATCTTCAAAAAGGGATGTAACAAAAGAAACAAGTTCTAGTTAGTACTTAATTAAGTCTTAGAAATTTAAGTTATATTAGAGCTGAAAAATACTAATTCCATTTCAGAAAGTATCAATGAAACTCAAATCAGTTTTAGTTCAGAATTTTATTAAAAAATTGTAAAGGATTAAATTATTTTCTGAATTACAATTGGCATTTTCTGGAATACTTATTATTGATACTTTTTGAAATGCAATTCGGAATTTTAAATCAACAATTTTTTGGCGACGCAACCGGGATTTCGCAATTGGTTGCGCTCTGATTTATATATTTTTTGGAAATTTAAATGTCAGCCCGATTATATGATGTGATCTTACTCGATTACCTTTCTAACGACTGTTTTATGTGCAATATGTGTTAAGTATTATTTTTTAACTGTGTTTTTATAAAAGAAAATTGAAAGATTGCTTTTTATTACCTTTTCACTGGTTCGGTCAAACTTGTAAAATTACTAGGCATTAGTTGTTTACAATTAGAGTCAGGCAGAATCACAAATTGTTTACTACTTTCGCGACATTCCAGTGCATGCAGATGAACTACGGTTAGTAGAAAGTTGGATAATTCCAATTGTTCCTGAAAAACGTGGAAGAATGGAACCTATTGACTTTGTGTATTTTTCAAAAAATTACTGATTAAAAAAATTATTTGTAATTATAACAAATAAATAGGAAATATGTTTACAAAAATGTGTGCTTAACTTCGTAAGTTATGCAACCAATATTGACAACGTGTAAGGAAAATAATAATTATTTAATTCTGTTCGTACACTCTGCCGCAAATTTGTCACACGACGTTGGCGCGCTTGCAGGCCATGTTACAAGGGTGTTTGCATGGTTGTCTACAAATTATCAGGTCCGTATGCTAGATTTGATATTGAGGACCAGTGTTATGAAGTCAAAAATCAAAGTAAGTAAGTGAATCGAGAGAAACAACGAATAAAATACATTCGTGTAACAGTCGAATAGTTTCAAGAAAATAAGCTCAAATTTGTTACTAAACCGTATTTATTATTAATGAAAGTAATAAATCATTAATTTGTTGTTATTAAATAGATAAGAAATATACACGCATTTAATAAAATATTATTGTAACTCATCAAAAACTTTAATTGATATTCTTGGTGCTTTGTTTATGAGAAGATAGAAAATTTTCCCAATTTTTTTTTAACAGCGTTAATCGATACTTAAGATTCAACCCTTGTTGTAATCATTTGAAAACAAAAAATTTTACCTGATCAAACTTCATGAAAATGTGTATTCTAACATAAGTTGGGAAAAAAAAAATAAAGAAAAAAATTGACCTGAGTACATTTTATAAATATGTGCACTGTAATTTGCATGGTTTTACCTATGAAAACCGACTTTTCAGATTCAACCCTTGTTGTAATCATTTGAAAACAAAAAATTGAAAATTTTATTACCTTCATGTAAATGTGGTTCCAAAAAAAAAAAATTGACCTGAAAATGTGCACTGCAATTATGAAAACCGACTTTTAAGATTCAACCCTTGTTGTAATCATTTGAAAACAAAAAATTTTACCTGAGTAAACTTTATGAAAATGTGTATTCTAACATAAGACGAAAAAAAAATTGACCTGGGTACATTTTATGAATATGTGCACTGCAATTTGCATGGTTTTACCTAGGAAAACCGACTCTTAAGATTCAACCCTTGTTGTAATCATTTGAAAACAAAAAAATTTACCTGATCAAACTTTATGAAAATGTATATTCTAACATAAGTCGGGAAAAAAAAGAAAGAAAAAGTTTGTATGGGTATGTCTCGTTTTGAATGGTCACTCCTCAAATATGCACCTAATCTTACGTAGAGAAAATACAATTTGAACGTCTCTAATTTACAATTATTTTCTTTACTTTACGAAATAATAATAAATAAAAGTAATTTTATTAAATGATTTCTTTTTTCAATTTATTTAAATATATTTAAATGTGCTCTAAAACGTTAAAATGTATAAATTTTATGTGAAATATTAACAGTATAATGTTTAACTACAGTACAAAAAATAACATAACTTCATAACACTGATCCTCAATATCAAATCTAGCATACGGACATGATTATTTGTAGACAACCATGCAAACACCCTTGTAACATGGCCTGCAAGCGCCCGAACGTCGTGTGACATTTAATTTGCGGCAGAATGTACAAAGATATGTGAATTTACTGCAACTGTGTATTTTACGTTGCATAGTTAACGGTAACAAAATAATTGGATTTCTGCAGTCTAGGATTAAAACTAATTAGAAATTGAAAATAATAGCTTGCATGTTTAATTTATTTTCTAATTAAATACTGTTCACCTCAACAAAGATTTAATTTAAGACTTATAACTGAAGAAACGAAAATAAAAAGTATTATTTTAATTTGAAAGTTCAATCTTTTATTCAAAAAACATTAAGATTTCAGAGCTACTTTATGTTATTTTTCCTCTCCCCAGTTAGTGCGATTTAAAAGTATTATATCCAGATTTCACATCATTCAACTCTCGCGCAAGTTCAATGTTGCATTGAGCGTGCAACATAATTAATTAAAAAAAGCTCAATGACCAGTAATCACGTACTACATTTTCTAATGATATCAGCAATATTAAACCAACTACATTATTAGCGGCGCATTAATTGGATGCCTCCTAATGAGGACGTTAGGGTTATTTTTGCAATCCAGGCTACTTCATACCAAGATGTTTTAGTCGCTTCTTTTAAATAATTGGTTGCACAATACTCATCTCATTGTGTCGTAATAAAACAAACTTTTTTTGTTAAAATTGCACTCAGCGAAAGTGTAACTTTTAGCGATCACGTTACGGAGTCTCCAGTCTGTTATGTGGAGCAGAATCACAAACAAAAAAACGTATCTTAACAGAAAATTCAATTATAAACAAAAAAGCGGTTATGTTAAAATAATCGTAATCAAACAAACACGAATTACTCTTTGTCAACGAGATAAGAAAGTGAAACGAATATGCATCAAACTGTCAGCTTCCTCGTGGAAGTGGAAGTTTTTGAAATGAAACTGAATTTAGATTTGTTGCTGTATTATTGCATTAGTAATTCATTTAATAATAGTTGAGTGTTCCAACGAAAATGTTTCAATCGTTACATTCTATTTCTGTGGTTAATTTTTCCTTTCCTTTTAGAACATGTGTTGGACACGACAAACTTGGTGAAAACGCTTTGGAATAATAGGTACCATTTGCAACTTTTGCTTTCGTCGCGAAATTATACAGAAAGAGCCTTTTTTTGTGATTAGTAAGTTTTATTTTAGAAGATGCCGATTGTAACTCAGTTTAATCAATTGCGTTTCAGAAAACGTAAATTGTAGTTCAGAAAGCATGAATTGTAATTCAGAAAACATCAATCATAATTCAGATTACTGATTTGTATTTTAGAAAACAGGCAATTATTTTCAGAATTACAATTAATGCTTTTTGAACTGGAATTGAAGTTTTCTGAACTTTAATTTGTAAGTAAACAATTTTACATAACAAGGGAAACCTGATTTAAATAAATTTAAATAAATTGAACTTTAATTGACTAATCTGATTTAATTTGAAGTTTTCTGAATTACAATTGACGTTTTTAGAAATACAATTGACTTTTCTGAATTATAAATAATGGCTTCTGAATTACAGTTGATGTTTTCTGAAGTATAATTGATGCTTCCTGAAATACAATCGATTTTTCTGAATTAGTTGATGGTTTCTGACTTGCAAATGATGTTTTCTGAACTACAATTGCTGCTTTCTGAAGTACAATTGATGTTTTCTGAATCACAATTGATGTTTTTTGAACAACTATTGATTTTTCTGAATTAGTTGATGGTTTCTGACTTACAATTGATGTTTTCTGAAATACAATTGATGTTTTCTGAATCACAATTGATGTTTTCTGGAAAACAATTGATTTTTCTTAATGAGGTGATGGTTTCTGACTTACAATTGATGTTTTCTGAAAAGCAATTGATTTTTCTGAATTAGTTAATGGTTTCTGACTTACAATTGATGTTTTCTGATGCTTTCTGAAATACAATTGATGTTTTCTGAATCACAATTGATGTTTTCTGGAAAATAATTGATTTTTCTTAATGAGGTGATGATTTCTGACTTACAATTGATGTTTTCTGAACTGCAATTGATGCTTTCTGAAATACAATTGACGTTCTTGAATAATAATTGACGTTTTCCGAAATACAATTGGGAAAATGTAGATCAGCTGTTAAATGATAGGTGAAAGGCTCCGATGGTACTTCTGAAACAGAAAAATAATCCTTTAATCACTGAATCTGTAAATTTAAATTTGACGCAGATATGAATTCTGGTTTTGACTTTAATTTTCTGTGATCAGTTGATTGAATGCGTCGATAAAATTGAGACGTTTTAAAGTTGAGAAAAACCTAATTAATATTAAAAAACCCACACAAATTGGGTTAATTCCAAGATAGGTGATAACATGTTTTTGATTTTATTTGTCTGATATCAATGTGGGCTGTCGACGATTTCTAGATTTCACTGCAAGTGCAAGAAATCGTCCTACCAACGCACTTCAGAACTCAAGTTAAATCGGCAGTTTCCCTATCTTTTTCGATTGGAAAAAAACATCTGAAATGAAATTTCGCTAAATAAATTACGAAGCAAACTAAAGCAAAACGAATTTGTTACACGTTATAAAATCGTTAGGAGAAAGTTCCAGAATAAAAGAAGTTTGTAGAGTAATAACAAATTGCAATCTCGATTTCCTTTCATCGCAACGGCTAATTGCTTGTCGCTACGAAACGTTGACCTTAACACTGACTCGTTTGATCGTTACTTTTTGCGACCGGAACGGGATTTTGTGTGTTTTGAGGATGTTTATTAAGGCTAGAGATAATGAGATTTAATTGCAGAATTTATTACAGGTTTAATTTATTCTTTGTGAAACAGGCGACGCAAAAAATTCTTAAGAAACGGTGTTACCGATCGGCGTTCTCACAGTGAGATACCAGTTATTGAGGAGGAATCTCCGACATTTTTTCGAATCCTACTTAAGGCTAATTCAATTTCAACTTGCTGTATAAATAAGCCATTTACTTATTTTTATATCAGCGGAGCTAAGTCTTCATATAAAGGAATCGAATTCCGCGCATATTAATGGAAACGGTGAAATTCCGGTGTAAACACTTGAAAAAAGCACGCTAGAAATTTCTACTCGATTTATCGAAAATTAAAAAAAGCATTAGTTGCGATGAAAGTAAAAGGTTGCCGTAAAAGAAGACTCGAGCCAATTATAGGGTGTGCGTCGACTTCTTTCACTTTCCATCGGAAAAAAATCGGTTTTGACTAAATTAAAAATCAGAAAAAACTAATGGCGACGCATTATGAGTCATCAAAGGTAATTTTTCAATTATGCACCGATTCGCCAGTGATTGCAGTTTGCTACTTAATAGCCAAGTTTTCCCCAGCTCATTAAAAACTAATTATAAATTAACTTTCGATCCAATGAGAAAAAATCGTTATTTAGCGACGAATAGACATTTTTGCCCGTCTAAGTGTGTCACTTCATCTGCATGTTAATTCGTGGCAATTTTGGTCGATTTTGAATTGAACTTAATTTCAAAAATTTTTTGTTACACCCAAAAATAACGTGGTTTTTTGAATATGTCAAACTAGTTGCTTTCATTTTCTTTGGACTAGTTTGAAAGTTTTTATATTAAATTGTCGCCTTCAGGTAATGTTGTTGATTATCAACTTGCAGTAAAATTAACTTTTGCCAGATTTGCAAGCTTAGATCTACAACTAATTCAGCTAAAACGGCTAAAAGGGTTGATTTATGAAAAAATTTTGTACGATATTTTTTTCAATAAGATGAAAGAAAAATTAAGAACCTATTTTTCCTGCTAGTTATCAGAAATTTTAAAATTAGAATAAGCACCAATGGTTTGTTTTTATGTTTATTCGTTAGTTTTTGTGTATATAGGAGCGGCAAAAGTAACGCAACAATTTGATATATCTGAAACTGATCAGTTTTGACCAAAATCCAAAAATAAGTTCATTTTTAAATTTAATTTCACATCTTCCAAAATAATGGCATCTTCTTTTTGAAATAGCAACTTATAGTTTTTTGTCATGACTTTGAGAGGTTTTTTAATTGTACAAATGATAGTATCAAAATTTTAACCCCTTACTGGCAATAATTATGATGACTAAACAATCATTTTCTCTTGAAATTATTCACAACAATATTTTACATACTTATTTATTTTAACTTTGCTCCCTGCAAGAAGATTTTTAATTATTTCTAATCTTTTGATGAATAAATAGACAATTTTTAGAAATTAAAAATTGACAAATGAATTGTTTTTATTTCAATTTTTGATGAATTAATATGTTTCAATTAAATTAATTAATTACTGTATCAACTCTTCGTGTTCATTTGAATTATTTTAGTTGCCAATCAGTAAAAATAAACCATAAAACTTCAGCCTTTGACGGTTTATAGTTGGCCACTACACATTTAGTGCCCTTCGAAGCAAAATCAATGTGAGTAACAAATCGGTTATTTATTCAACTTTATGTTGCATAAAAATTACCATACTCTGAGTAAAATATAGACAAAGTATAATTAAATGTCCTAAAATTGTGGTAATTCCAAAATGTATGAATCGCCTTATTTGCATTACATAACCCCAAGTATAATAATTACTAAAATAAATGACTTTTGATATTATTTTCTTTACCAGAAGGTCTAATTTCGCGAATATCCCAAGTTCTTTTTATGCGGTGTGTTCTTATGCGATTTTCTTTATTTTTTAATTCGTTGCTTTGGTTCTATGTGGTTTTAGGAAAGTATCTATCCCTACTTTTACCAATGTATTTTTTTATGCAATTATTTTATCCGGTTTTCTGTGGAACTTATCTACCGCTTAAAAAAAGACCTGGTTGTAATCGAATATAAAACATAAACAAAAGATAAGTTATGGGTTTCCTCTATCCCACATAAGAACACAACTCACACAACTACCAGGACCTTAATGTAAATGTAAAGCTTCTTTGATTTAAATATGAAACTCAAGCGCGCACTCTTAGGCGTTTCTACCCTACATCAAATTAATAATTAAGACGCAATTAATAATGAAATTAATCATTTAATGTAAATTGGCAAAGAAGCTGAAAAAGTGTGTCAGGAAATGGGGATATGGTAGTCACAAATTGGTTCCAATTTTATATAAAAATCAAGCTTTACAAATTTCGGCCCAATTTCAGTTCATATAAACAAATGTTTAAATTCCTTCTTATTGCACACATTCCCTATTCTATGCTTTTGTGGTAACATTGACATTGATGAAGCATACCGATCGCAATTAATATTTTATGGTGCATTAAACTTTACAATCACAAAATCGAAAGTCAACGCTGCAAAAACTAATTATTTACAAACAATTTGTCTCCGGTCAATTTCACCTTTGAAAAAATGGCAGTCGCTCCGCTTGGTCAAGATCATTTTTTCAATTAAAAATAAACCAGTGACCTGTTGGAGTTGCCAAGTTTGAAAAAAAATAACAACCGATGAACCTAAATCCATTTTAATCCGCGACTAAATAGCAAATTTATTCACAAGTTAACATATAAATTGCAGTTGACTCACAACACCGTGTCAAGCATCTTCAACGCGCATTCCTAAACACACTTCCTCGACAGGTTTGAAGAATGCAAATCCTCGAAACCGTTACAATCGGATCTTAAAAATTGAAAAAAATTGGGTTTCACTTTCGTTCTGTTACGCCTCATAAACTGATGCATATGTTTTTTTTAAACACCATAATGGCGTGGTATTGTTTTCCACGTTTCATGAAACGTACAGCCGCCTAATATCTGAGAAAGTTCTCCGAAAGCTGCGTTTTCCGTTGGGTGTTATTAGTTACATGAGAGCACTTTACGCAGCGCGGATGGGGGAAGTTCTTATATACTGAAATAACAATGTAAATCTCTCATTTTAATGGTGCACCGTAAGTGGTCAACACGAAATTACGACTCAACTAAATGCGGTTGTGTGCTTAATTTTATTAATCAAGGATTATGAACAGACTCGTAAGTAGTTTATTTAAATATTATTTCCCATCGCCGTTTCCCACTTTTACAATAAAAACTTACGGTGTTAATAACTGTTGTTAGGCTCAATTCATTCCACATTTATAAATACAACGACCTGGTTTTAAATTTCTTAAATGCAAATTGTTTTTTTTTGCAGGTTTTCTTCGCCGTTTCGGTGTGCTTCGCGACCGGGCAGGATTACTACCACCACCCGCAAAGGGCGTCGCGACGCCAGGGCGTCAGTTACAGCATGAGCGTCATCCATCCCCCCGACAAAAATTTTTTGAAGCCAAAATCGCCCAGGTTTGAAGACAGCAACCCCACGCAAGCGATCTCAAACGTTTTCGCGTACCAAAGACCCAACGTTCAAAATTTCGCCCCAAACTTGAGGCACCAAACCAGTTTTCCCACCGACTCTCAATTATTCAACGTGGGTTACAGCGTGAGTTTCGCCAACGATCCGAAACGAACGGCCAAACGCGTGGAGTCTCCGGATATTATCACAGGCAGTAGGAAGGAAACCGTCAGCAGGCCGAATCAAATCGGCTTCGAGTCGCAAGATTATGCTTTCCTCGACAGCAAGAAGCAAAAATTGTCGGGGATCAAGCCCAAACTCAGGTACCCAACGACCTACACGGCCAACACCAACGCCCTTTTGTCGCAAGCGAATTTGTCGCCGAAGACGCAGAAGTTTTTGGCCGACTTGGAGAAAATCAAGACCACGAGCGCGCCTCAGTTGGCCAAGGGGTCCTGGCACAATCTGAGCCCTTCGGTGGAGATCTACCACAGCAAGGAAATTGGCCACAATTACCGATTCAATCCCGCCGATCATGTCAGGCAAGCTCAGAGTTTTGACCACGCGGGGGCGTTAGGAAGAAGCCAAGGTTTTGATTACAGCAACGTGCTGGAGATGGAAAAAAACGCGAGGAAGAAAGCCCATGACAATCTACCCAAATCTAACTTGAGGAATTTTTATAATGTGGACGTTCCAAATGTCGAATATGTTCCACAAAGAACGGAAATTGTTGAAAGTGGTAGGAAAGTGCCGGTGGTGGCTGCCCAAACTTCCCCTCTCAAGTTGGACACATCAAGACTGCCCAACCAAGCTACAACAGTCAACCTGCCCAATCCTCAGGGTGTCACTCTTAACACAGCAGCGCTTGAGGAAATGCAAAAACAATTCATCCAACAGTTCCAGAAGCAAACCCCCACACCAACTTTCAACAAATTTGGTTTTAATTTCGATCAATTCAATCAACACACCTTGCAATTGCAACATCCAACCCAAAATCTTCAGCAATTGCAACATCCAACCCAAAATCTTCAACAATTGCAACACCAAGCACACAATCTTCAAGGGTTCCAAGGTCAGAACCTCCAAAGGTTGCAAGAACAGGGCCAACAGAACTACCTCCTGGGCGAACAAAACGTCCAGGACCAAAACGCAAACCAAGACCAGCAATCTCACGCCTATCAAGTCTATGAGAAGTTCTACGAACAGCCCAAAGCAATTGGGGGCAATTTCGCCAACGAGGCGGTGCGACAGCCGAGGATCAACTCGAGGGTGCGGTCGATGGTGACGGATCTGAGGCCGCCTCCGATGATCCACGTCCGGAATCGGAGGATGCACGTTTAAAATCCCGCGTGCGATAATTAGAAATTTCAGAGTGATCACTCTGTTAAACAAGAGAAACGCTGTTGTTAGTTTAGAAATCCTGTAATGTAAAACGGGTGCCTTGTTATTATTATTTATTTGTTAAGCATTTTCGTTTTGTTACAATAAAAATCCGGTCGTGATTTGGTCTTTTCTGTTATTGCAATTGGAGTTGGTTGAAGAAAGGATTTTTTAATTTTAATTGCGACGAGGAAAGATTAAATTAATTCGCTGGTCAGTCAAGTTTGAGTTCACTGTTACGCGCTACTTGTCATGCTTTTATTTAATAGCTTCGGTAATAAGGTAAAATGCTTGAAATTGCAGAATCGCCGGATTCAATCGTCCTCAATCGGTGGTTTATGGCTCTTTTAATTGCAAACGTTTTTGGGCAGATTTCGTAAGGGTAGGGCCACCTAAGAGTGCGCACTTAATTTTCATTAAATATACAAAACAAAAAAAAACGATTTTAAAAAAACTCTTCTTACATTAAGAACTGAGAACACGATTCTGATTGCTATTAGAACGAACAATATTAAATCAAGCAAACCACCGTTTTGGATTAAGTACGGGGATTCTCAATTTGTGGTGACCTCACTGAAGGTTTTGTTCGAGATGAACGTTAGGTCCAAGGGTTCTATAATACAATTGTTTAAAAGCCTTGCGATGGGTTCAGCTGAACGGATACAATTGTACGGAATGTTGTAAATTGCTTTATGACCCTCTGCAAAGGACTGTTTACTGACAATAGATAAATTACTTTAGAATTTCTTACAAATTTAGTTGAAAAACGTTACACCAAACTTGGCTTGCAGTAAAAAAATACATATTACGGTGTGCATTTTCTGTATTTTTATTGTAAAGTGAATTTTTAGTAACTTACATAATTAGTGAATGTTTAATTGTGAAGAAATGGGACATATTACAAGTGGTTTAATGTGCCGAGATGAAGATGTCAATTCAATGCAATATTAATAAATGTCGATTAACAAAATGATCAGTTTCAAAGACCATTTCTAAAAATGGTACTGAAATTATGGGGATTTTCTGATTCTGTGTGGGATAAATTCGCATGTAAGTAAATTTGTTGTAATTATAATTTTTCCCACACTTTTAGCTTACCGAATGAATTTAGTAAAAGTTTTACAAGTTTTTTCAATGTAACAGCTATTAAACAAATTGTTTTTTAGTTTATTTCCGTCGGAACGAAAAGTAAGAAGCGATAAAAAGAAATGGATATGCAAACCAGTTGCTTCTACAACAGAATTAATAGTAACGACGAGTGTAAAAAAATAATTTTGAATGTCTTTTATATATTTAGTGTTATTTAGTGTTATTTATCTTATAACAAATTTTACTTTTTAGCGGATCCATGGTACAATGTAAGCATTTTGTTTCTTTGTTTTTAGATTGATGTAGATTTTGGCCAATTATTTCTTGAGAGAAAAACAATTTATTTGTGTGGCGGCCAAAATTCATTGAGAAGCCTAATGACTTCGACGAACTTCCATTTCATATACTTACATCTGTTACCAAATGATAATGTGGTTCTTAAACTGAAAATGTATTTTTAAACAGGATGTGATGTGATGTTAATTTTCACCTACTAATAAAAATATGTATGAGAAATAACTTTATATTCTAAAATTCCTTCAATTCAAGCATTCCACTCTACAATTCATAAAAATTAGAAAAAAATTATTGTATTTACAAGTGCTTATTTAAGATAATAAGAAGGCCATCTTCAATTCTTAAATAGGAAAACACATTATTAAGATAATTCTTAAGTAATTAAATAAAAGTTCTTGAAATCAACATAACCTATTCTTAAATGTAAAATTTATAAAAGTACTTAAAATTAGAGCGACTCTTTCTTGAATTTGTCACGAAGAATCAACGTTCTTGAAATTGAGAATTTGAATTTGACAAATAGAATAAACATTCTTAAACACTCTTAAATTTTACAAGAACAAACATTCTTAAAACTTTAGAATGACCAATTCTTGGGCCAAAATAAAGAACGCGCAATTTTAAATTTAAGTCCGAATTTTCTTACCTATAAGGATTTTATTTTTTCCAGTTTTCAGTTTAATCATTGTAAATTGACATTTTAAAAATGTTTTTAAAATGTTTTTAATTGATGTGTATTGATAATGTTTTAAAATGTATTTAAAATGTTTGTGGAGCTAAATTTGTAATATTGTGATAAGGTTTAAATGTTGTTATAGAAAAAAGAAGGAAAAATTTTGTAAGTAAATATAGTTTTAATAATTCTAATTTTCGACTGTTTCGTTTCCTACTTAATTTTGTAATTAAATGTAGTTTAAACTGCTCGCAAATTTTGGGAGAATGAAACATTAAAAATTCGTTTAATAATATAAATTTGAATTTGTTTCTAAAAATTTAAGTTATTTTAGCAAACCTCGCGAAACTTACATAACTTTCTTAAAAAATGACTTCACTGATAAAATAAGCTTGGACAATGGAATCGTAAATATGATTTTCTGTTTCCAGTTAACACAATAAGTCATAAAATTTTCCAGCGATCACTCCACTCTCAAACATGCTATCAACGCAACTGCTGCCATGGGTTTTCTTCATTTTTTCACATGCAAGCCAAGGTCGGTATTTTATAAAAACGACTGCGACATAATAATTTTGTAATTTCAGGCGCAGCCCCGACTTCGTTTCGCTTACCAAAAACCGCAATTCCATCAAAATATCGCCTCGAAATTGCACCGAACTTGTCGTCGAAAACGTATCAAGGCGAAGTTGAGATCGACTTGGCACTTACGAAACCAGTCGACGAAATCATTTTACACAGTAAAAAGTTGACGATTACCAGCGTTTCGTTGCGTACGAACGAAAAAACAATAGATGTCACTTTCGAGGAATATATTCCTTACAATTTTTTGATCATAAAATCGCAAGAATCGCTCGCCGAAGGCTTGTATCAACTGGAAATTACTTACAAGGGAATTATCGGCGACGACAGGATCTATGGATTTTATTACGGATTCGACTACGACGGAGCGAAGTGGGTGAGCGAATTTTGAGAAAATTTTAGTGTTTAGGCCGTTTGCAGGGACGTTTTTTGAGCCGATTAACGCCAGAACTGCGTTTCCTTGTTTCGATGAGCCGTTTTTTAAGGCCAAATTTACGGTGAACGTAACCGTAGCTCATAATTTTAGCGTCATATCCAACACACCGATTTATGTAAGTGTTATTAAAAAAATATGCAAATTGTTGAGAAAGTTTTGTTCTTAGTCGGTAACGTTGGATGAAGATCACAAGCGTTACCGATTTCAAGAGACTCCTACCATGGCCTCTTACTTAGTTTCTTGGTTCATTCACTCGACGTACTCCTTTGTGACGAATACGCTACAAATAGGTGGCCGAAAAATCGAAACTAGAGTCTACGCTGTCGCTAATAAAATTAAGAGAGCTAAATTTGCTATCGAAGAGATTCCCAGGCAGTTAAAGTGGTACATGAATTACACTGACTTTGAATATCCTATAGATAAACTGGGTAAGGAGATTGGGTACAGCTGCTATGTACAATATTGAACTTTAATTGAAAGCTATGTATTTGAAATTTGGTATAAGGCTAGAAATTTCCGGTTTTTAATGTTAATTGTTGGAGTTAGTTCTCGAGAAAAAAAATAAAAACTGATTTTTTATAAAAATACTATCTCCCAATTTCGTTAAATTTCACTTTTCGGTATCAGTATTATTGAGACAAAGATGTCTAAAGTAAAAAAAATAATCCAAAAGCTGTAATTAGCCTAAAATTCCCTTATATTCGAATCTCAACAGTAAATGTAATGATTTTTGACTGTAAAGATCGTCAGGAATTATCCGAAAAGTTAAGTACGATTTAAATTTATGGCATTGTAAAAATTTGTCACTGTCGCGTGGAAGCCAGTCGATGTGAACATCAGGAGGGTACCTAAATCGAACCTTTTTACATTCTTGTAGATTTCTAAAATTTTTGTAAGTCCTCTAATAAAATACGATTATGAAAACGAACATGATTTAAAGTATGGATGTTGAATTATTTTTTTAAGTCGAAGATGACTCATTACATTTTGAATTAATGTTTGAGTTCGAAGATGAATGCGAAAGATTTTGAATAACGGGCTGATAATAAGTATAGAATTGAATGATTTTGGAACTCGTTCAAGACTAACTTTGTCTTCCCCGTAAATTTGGAAATTAATTTCACGGATTATTGTCGTCGTAGGGTGCTGCACGAGTCTTTCGTGAGAACCTGTTCAAAAGCAAGTCTCATCCATAAATATTTAATGACTTTATTGCTAAAGTTGCTTCGGAATTACATTTTCCAATAGTAAACGTAGTCGTAAAAATCGACTGTCAGTTATAAACGTATGGTGGGTGTATTACTTTTGTTATCAGTTCAACTTCAGCTTTTGAAGAGTAACTTAGTCCAAAACGTTTTTATCTGTGTGTTTTATTTGTGTGTGATTTAATTAGTTTTCGTTTATAATGCCGGTTACCTTAACCTTCAAAAAAAGACTGATATGATATTAATTTATGGAGAAGCACGGCAAAATTCTGTTCAAGCTGCTCAAATTTACGCCCAACGTTTTCCGCGAAGAATTCCGCCGGAAAGAAAAATATTTCAAAGACTTGTTGATTCTTTGAAACAAAACGAAAATTTAAAAAGGAAAGAAAACACGATAGTAAATCCCACGGTCACGCATGAAGTCAATCAAGTTGCAGTTTTAAGTCTCGTCGATAATAATCCCCAATTCAGCATTAGGGAAATCAGTTAAAACACTGGAATTAGCCGATCTTCAGTAGGGAGGATATTTAAAAAGCACAAATATCATCCTTACCACATAGAATTACATCAGCAACTGCATGATCGAGATTTTGAAAGCCGCGTAAATTTTTGCCAATAGACTAATGGAAAGCTCCGCGAGGATCTAAAATAACTCAACATCCATACTTTAAATCATGTTCGTTTTCATAATCGTAATTTATTATCTTTTCGTGTTTCTTTTTCGGGGATATTTTTAGATTTTTTGCACTGTTGAGGTTATGTTGCGACTTATTAATGTTAGAAATCTACAAGAATGTAAAAAGGTTCGATTTAGGTACGCTCCTGATGTTCACTTCAACTGACTTCCACTCGACAGTGACAAATTTTTACAATGCCATAAATTTAAATCGTACTTAACTTTTCGGAGAATCCTGACGATCTTTACAGTCAAAAATCATTACATTTACTGTTAAGATTCAAATATAAGGGAATTTTAGGCTAATTACAGCTTTCGGATTATTTTTTTTACTTTAGACATCTTTGTCTCAATAATACTGATACCGAAAAGTAAAATTTAACGAAATTGGGAGATAGTATTTTTATAAAAAATCAGTTTTTATTTTTTTTTCTCGAAAACTAACGCCGACAATTCTCATTTAAAACTGGAAATTTCTAGCCATATACCAGAGTCATAAGTGCACCAAATTACAAATAAATAACTTTCAATTAAAGCTCAATTTTGGGAGTGGCCACAAGTGATGGGACCCCTGCACAAATTTTTCTAAAGCCAATAATGAATTTCAGATTATATTGCTGTGAACCCCAAGTTTCACATGGATGGCGGCATGGAGGACTGGGGAGCAATTTCGGTGAGAGAAACCGAACTTCTGTACGATCCAGAAACCGACACGACAGCAAGCGAAGCCCACGTATCGCTAACAATCGCCCATGAAATGGCTCACATGTGGTTTGGAGATCTTGGTAAAACCATTTGCTGGTCGGCAAAATAATAACAACTTCGTTTCAGTAACGATGGACTTTTGGGACGAATTTTGGCTGAATGAAGGATTCGCCCGGCTGTTCAACAGCAAAATCTCGGTCATCTACCCACAATATCGAAACGTAAACGAACCGACTTGACTTAAGTTTATTATAAGCGAACGTTTCAGACCTTATCGCGACGAGTTTCAGAAATGCAGTCAATTATGAGAGACGACGATGACGTGAAATCTACGCCTTTGGTTAGGAAAATGACCGAACCGATTGAAGTCTACGATATTTTGAACGAAATTAATTACGGAAAGGTTGCTATTAGTGAATGAGATTGAAATTCGTTGAATGGTTGATTTCAGGGGGCTTCAATTTTATTTATGACTGATTACGCGATGGGCAAAGCTAATTTTCAAAAAGCTATTCGGAGTTATTTGAAGAAGTACCAATACAAGACAGTCACCACTAAACGGTGGATTGGACAGCTACAAAATTTCGCCAATTTTAACGTCACCGATTATATGGACAGTTGGACCCTGCAACCTGGGTATCCCCTGTTGACGGTCGAAGTGAAAGAAGGAAACACAGTTGTTGAAATTAGGCAAAAAAGATTTTTGAGGATGAATCAAACAGATTTAAATGGGGCCAGGTACAGCCGGTTTGAAGCAACCCATTATATGCGCCAGCATGATGGGTTGTCTAAACTCGTTGATAAAAATTATAGTAGTTAAGCAATGAGGTTTCGGGGCTTTTTTATATCAAATTTATATCAGTTTAATCAATCAATAATTCGCGTCTAATTAGTTTAATAATTGATGACGTTGATGATTTAATTGAGATGATCACGTAATAAGATTAGGGTATTGTGTAACAAGATGGCCGATGATTGAAATGATACCATTGATATAATTGATATAATGATGTAAGAAGATGGCGGATGTTTTATTTGAGATGCTGATATAATAAGATTAGGGTGTTTCATAATAAGATGATTGAATGAGATGTTGACGTAATAAAATGACAGATGATTTAATTGAGATGATGACGTAACAGGATGATTTAATAAGATTATGGTGTTGTATAAGAAGATGATTTAATTGAGATGATGACATAACAAGATAGTTGATGGGCGCAAAATTTAAAAATATAGTTGATTCAATTGTCATAATATGGCGTTAGTTGTAGTAGGATTGTAGTCAAATTTAAAAATATAATTGTTTCAGTTGTTAGTTAATATTTAACGCTTGGTTAACAACTGATAGGTGTGTGAACTCTATGGCCGCATGTTTGCCATTTAACATTTAACAGCTGAAGTCTGACCCCTGAAGTCAGATAGCTGGCCTCTGATTGCTAACCCCTAACCCCTAACCTCATGTTCTTTAGAAAGTTGTAACTAATATACTCAGAATATGATTGTTCTGAGGCAGAATCTAATTTTTAATTTTATTACGTCATCATCTCAATTAAATCATCAGCCATCTTGTTATGTAACACGCAATCGGTGACCTTGAATGACGTCATGTAACCCGGTGATCTTGAAGCTGAAAGGTAATTAGGAACCCATTAAAATAATTGCTCGTTAATTACCCATTAGGCTACATACCTCAGTAACCTAATTACACGCTAATTACACGTGAATTACTGATCGATTTGATATCAATTTGATATCAATTTGATATCAAAAAAGTGCCCCGAAACCCCATTGCTCAACTACTAATTATGGTTTCAATGTTTTAGGTGGACCATTCCTATTTTTTATATATCCGATCACGACCAAGAAGAACATTTATTTTGGTTTTCGAAAGACACGCCAGTGGGTAAGTATCGAGACTGTTTGTAGACTGTCATTATTTTTGTCAATTTTCAGCAAAACTCCATTTTCCAAGAGGCATCACTTGGGTCAAATTAAATCACAGACAAAAAGGATACTTCAGAGTCAAGTACCCAACTGAAATGTCCAACCACTTCCTGAAAAACATTTCAGTAAACATCCAACCGAGTTAATTTTATTATTGACAATTTTTTTCAGTCTCTTGAAATTGAAGATCGCATGGAACTAATCGATACTGCCTTTGCTCTGCTCAGATCTTCCGATTTCACTTGTGCGCAGACGTTGGCATTCACTGAACATTTGAAGAATGAAATGGATCATATACCGTGGCAAGCGGTTATGGATGGTTTTCGCCAAATTAGTGTCGGTTTAGAAAAAAATCATCTCACAACAGAACACTTAAAAGTTAATATAGTTGCTAGTAAATTTGGCCCTTCAATTAATTTCTTTTAGAATTACGTCAAAAAGTTGATCGACAAGCCTTACCGCGAGCAAAACTGGAACGAATTAAAAACCGACTCCCATTTGGAAAAGTAAGTCGCCAATTTGACACCTCGTCGCCCAAACCCGCACTTCTGCGATTTCGGTTGTGACGTGTTAATAACCAAATCTTCACAATTCTTTTTAATCCAGAACCAATCGGTACTACATAATCGATTATGCTTGCCACTATGGGCATCCAGATTGTTTGGCTCGTGCCAAGGAACTTTATCCAAGTGCAGACAAACTCGGGCCCAATATGAAAAGTATCGTCCGAAAATTTGGTAAGTTTGCATAATTTTTTTGTTTTTATTAAAACGTGTTTTATTAAGGAAAACCGCGGACTAAGCGAAACATGCAAGAATTGAGTAGATTTTTTGGAGCCGACTTGACGAAGTTGGTTCGCGTTCCTCCGTTCGAATGGCCCAAGAATGTCGTGGAAGAGTGCAACGATTGGTTCAGGGAAAAGTTGGCGGTACCTTGTACCATTTTTTCTACCGAATAAAATCAATCATTGTTTTTTTTAAGTAGTTTATTGTAAGTATGGAATTTGATAAAAAGTTTGTTTGATTTAAGAATGAAGTTGCGTTGTCTAAAATCAACAATCAACAAAATTAATTATTTTACTTGCTAATTTTTTAATAAGTCAACAAATAAACTGGAAAGTTGTTAATAATTTTTCATTGTTTACAATTACCTCAAAAAAACGATTTACTTATGACGTACAGTGAAACTTGTTAAAATGCAACCTGTGTAAAGCGGAATGATTTTTCCTGTCCTACCCTTTACGCCCAATGCACGCAACCCAATATTAAAAAATCACATGTTAGATACAAAAAAAAAAATTCAATATACTACTTTGATTTTTGATTAAGAATTAAAAATTTTAAGCCTCCTTGGTTTAACATTTTTTATTTCTTATTTATTTTCGTTTAATTCTCTGAATTATTATATTTAATCACTTTTTTGAGTCATTCAGGAATTTTAACACCTAAAAAAAAAAAAACAACATATATTTAAGTGTCATGTTATAAAAACGCTCGACAATAATAACAGTCAAAGTGACAATTTAAATTTACAAAATGTATTCAAACGATAAACGAGTGGATATGATCCTAACCTACGACGAGTGTCACTAAAATGCAGTTGTTGCAGCCAGATTGTACAGGTATCGTTACCCTGAACGCAGACACCTAACCGACAAAACATTTAAGCAGGGGTTTATCTTTTCGTGTTTCTCTTTCGGGGATATTTTTAGAATTTTTACACTGTTGAGGTTATGTTGTGATTATTTACCTGTTCTAAATAAACAATTGCACTGTTAAAAATGAAAAAAAAACAACAACATTGACCTGAGCACACCTTATGAAAATGTCCACTGCAATTTGCATGTTTTTTTTTTGGCCAAAGAGTTATATAAAAATGAAAACTTTGTATTTTTTACAAGAAACACGATGGTGCAATTAAAAATCGATTTGCTCTAAGATTGACAGAGATAGAAAACTATAAATCGAGAAAATGGCCATAGCTCCGTTAATACTGGAGCAACGCAACTGATTCTTGTTCCATCGTTTCCGGCAGAAAAAATTATCCTAGTAAGGAAAAAAGAAAAAAAAAAGAGGAAAAAAAGAAAAAGCTTTTTTTTCTTTTTTGCTTAGAGAGTCATATAAACATGAAAACTTATGTATTTTTTGCGAGGAACACGATAGTGTAATTAAAAGTCGATTTGTTCTAAGATTGACAGAGATGGAAAACTATAAATCGAAAACATGGCCGTGGCTCCGTTAATACTGGAGCAACTCAATTAATTCTTGTTCCATCGTTTCCGGCAGGAAAAGTTATCCTAGGAAGGGGAAAACAAAACAAACATTGACCTGAGCACACCTTATGAAAATGTCCACTGCAATTTGCATGTTTTTTTTTGGCCAAAGAGTTATATAAAAATGAAAACTTTGTATTTTTTACAAGAAACACGATGGTACAATTAAAAATCGATTTGCTCTAAGATTGACAGAGATAGAAAACTATAAATCGAGAAAATGGCCATAGCTCCGTTAATACTGGAGCAACTCAACTGATTCTTGTTCCATCGTTTCCGGCAGAAAAAATTATCCTAGTAAGGAAAAAAGAAAAAAAAAAAGAGGAAAAAAAGAAAAAGCTTTTTTTTCGTTTTTGCTTAGAGAGTCATATAAACATGAAAACTTATGTATTTTTTGCGAGGAACACGATAGTGTAATTAAAAGTCGATTTGTTCTAAGATTGACAGAGATGGAAAACTATAAATCGAAAAAATGGCCGTGGCTCCGTTAATACTGGAGCAACTCAATTAATTCTTGTTCCATCGTTTCCGGCAGGAAAAGTTATCGTAGGAAGAGGAAAACAAAACAAACATTGACCTGAGCACACCTTATGAAAATGTCCACTGCAATTTGCATGTTTTTTTTTGGCCAAAGAGTTATATAAAAATGAAAACTTTGTATTTTTTACAAGAAACACGATGGTACAATTAAAAATCGATTTGCTCTAAGATTGACAGAGATAGAAAACTATAAATCGAGAAAATGGCCATAGCTCCGTTAATACTGGAGCAACTCAACTGATTCTTGTTCCATCGTTTCCGGCAGAAAAAATTATCCTAGTAAGGAAAAAAGAAAAAAAAAAGAGGAAAAAAAGAAAAAGCTTTTTTTTCTTTTTTGCTTAGAGAGTCATATAAACATGAAAACTTATGTATTTTTTGCGAGGAACACGATAGTGTAATTAAAAGTCGATTTGTTCTAAGATTGACAGAGATGGAAAACTATAAATCGAAAAAATTGCCGTGGCTCCGTTAATACTGGAGCAACTCAATTAATTCTTGTCCCATCGTTTCCGGCAGGAAAAGTTATCGTAGGAAGAGGAAAACAAAACAAACATTGACCTGAGCACACCTTATGAAAATGTCCACTGCAAGGCACGCGAGGAAATATCAATTATAGACCTTATACCTAATCCACCAAAACGGATTGGTAATTTAACTTGAGTCCAAGATCTTATTGTAAATTTAATATTCAAAATTTTTTCCATTATGTCAACTACTAATTGTTTTAATTTTTCAGTGTCAAATACTAACAAATTGAAAAGATTTTTTTAAAAATCCTTTTACAAAAACTGTATTTCCATTTTTAAAATACTTCATTTTATATCATTTACAAGGAAATAAGATACAGAACTATATTACATTATCTTAAAAAAAAAAAAAATATAGATATAAAAGCAAAAAAAACCTTTTTTTCCTCCTTATGTATCTGCAATAATAATATTAATTTTTTTAATTTTGACACTGTGAATAGTTTAGTTGGCTATTTTTTAAGTTTTCTTTCATTCTTTGCGAATTTAATTTAGTTTCAAGTTTTTTGCTTCAATGAAGACGATTGAAAGAACCCCAGTGACTGTATCGAAGATTTAAAACCTTGCAGGTAGGCAACTAACCAACCACCGACGCCTCGCTTGAGTCGTCCTTGTTCAACTAAAAAGCGTGCGTAATAAGATTTCTCACTTGCACCTGACATCTTCAAAATGGACCAATGAGACTGGACCCGTCTCCTTCTCACAACAGAAGTAAACTTGCTTTTGTGAGGTGCGGTAGTGCATAGAATCCGTGCAGTTTTTTGCCGAAAACGAGTTAAAACATTACAAAAACGCGTTCGTAACTAAAATTATGAATGAATCGACTTGTGTTTCAACTTGACTTGGCCGCACAATGGAAAATCTTCGATAATTATCGGCGTTTTCCCCGAGTTTCGTGAAGTTACAAAGAGGTGAGGTTAGCTTACTGTTTTTGTTTTCGTCCATGGAAGTGCATTCTTCGTTTAGAAAAAACGCCTAACAGCGCGCGTTACGAAGGATGTGTGAAAAATTAGGAACCAAGGCCAGATTTTACCTGATCGGTTGTTCAACTTCGAAAAATAATATAGACTGGAACGAATGTTTGATCGTTTTTCACTGTGTTCTGTTTTGCGTCGTCCGACATTTGGACTCTATATTTTCCTTCGTTCCGCGAGATTCACCTGTATTCCTGAGAATGCTGTTAATAAGCTTTAAAAAGTGAGCGCGTGCCCTACTTGCCTCAAAACCGATGGGTAAAGTTTCTTTCCCGGAGGAATGCCGGATTTGCGCGCCATGATTAATTGCTTCCTGTTTATTGAGGAAGTGATTAGTGTTCCTACCGCAAAATTAAAACGCGATTTTGATTTTATGGCCCCGTCGTTTAAGAATGAAGGTGATAAGGAGAGTTTGCTATTTTGATAAGTGCTGTCACGTTAAAAACTGCTAGTTTAGTGACTAAAGTTTTATTGCCGCTTGGAGTAAAGATTATGAATGTCGGGAGATTAGAGAGTACAACGGAGCCGGTTCTTTGAAGAGCCGCGAAAAATATTTATTCAAAAAAATTGGAAAAACTGTCAATATTTTTATTGGGCGATTATTAACTTTTGGCGCAGTGCCTCCAAAACAATTCTGTTGCATGGAAAAGATACAGTGTTGCCTCGATAAATCTCAGTTATTGGAGAATTTTTATTATTTTAGCTCTTAGGTCACTATTGGTCACTGTTTCTAAAAATTGGTCACTAAAGTTACTTTTTTCACTATTTTGGCTCGAAATAAAAAACCTGCAATATTCACATTGTTTACAATTCCTTTTTAAAAGGATTGCAAAAGTTTTCAAGTGAAGTAAGTGATTTTATCATTGCTCTGTATCATTTTCTTGATGGTTGGCCATTACGATTAGAAAACTGAGAAAATTCAGAGTGATCTGAAGTTATCTTCACACAAATGTATAAAACATGTTCGTGTCAGGTGGTTAACGTTATGTCCAACTATCAACCGTGTTTTAGAACAGTATTCAGCAATAAAGAAATATTTTCTGGAGTTTATTACAAAATACAGATTAATCAAAACTAAATCTTAGTATAAAGATATTATTATATTTATAAAAAATACAACTTCTATAGTGGATCTTTATTTTATAGAATATGTTTCGCACGTTTTTACAAAATTTACGGAATTTTTTCAAAAGAATGAACCTTTAATTCAAATATTATATTCAGAATTAAAAGAGTTAACTTATTCAAATTTTTGAAAAAAGAAGCCGCTGTTGATTTTGATAATGTGCTTGCAAATACTAAAGATGTTTGTATCGTCACGATTTTTTTTTTGCTATTGAAGGCAATAAATTGTGGAGTAAAAACTCAACAAGAACTTGGGAAGCTACCTGAGAAGGAATAATTATTATTTTTAAAACATTGCCAACATTTTAATATGGTTCATCATTTAATAAATAAGTCTGTCTTGAAATTAGCGTAGTTGAAATATTTTCCATGGCCCAAATAATGTTACTAAAGTGCCTGATAGGATTAACGTTTGTAATACTCTTCCCATAGACATTGCTGTGGATAAAGTATGTGATGAATTCAAATTACTGCAGTTGGTCCTATTAGAGGAGAAGAGAAATTTTGATGGAAACCTAAGAGTGGACGAATTTTGGTTATCTTTCAAACACTATAAAGAATTATTTCAAATTGTTAAAATGTGTCTATCTTTGACACATGGAAGTGCATCAATTGAAAGGGGATTTCCCCTTTCTGGGCAAATTTTAACTCCAGACAAGTCAAACATGAGTCTAGGAACACTGAATAATAAGTTACGTATTCGTAGTGGTTTAAAAAAATATAATAATCAAATAGAATTGGTTCCAATAACACAAGAACTGCTAAATATGGGTCGTAGAGCTTATAATTCACATAAAAGTTATTAAGAGCTTGAAAAATCGAAAAAACAACAATCAGAAGAAAATCAAAGAAAGCAAGAGCTTGAAGAAGAGAAATAAAAAATGGAAGAGTTTGGAAAACAAAAAAAATTGGTTTGGAAAAACAGTTGGCAGACAATATTAAAGAGAAATCATTTGAACAACTAGTGGTAGCGAAGCTACTGGATGAAAGCCATAGAAAATTGAAACAAGCACTAGAAAAGAATGATATTACGAAGCAGGTGTTGCTCAAGTCTTACTTGAAGGGCTGGTGACTAGGAGAAAAAAAGAAGAAAAGAGAACCAAAGAAGTTGACTTATTAACTAAAGATATTCTTTAAAGAAAAACTGTCATATTAGATAATTTTGTCTCAAAAAGAAATGTAAAAAATGATTTAATTATCATAGCCATTTCATTTTGTTTTGTTTATGTTGGTTAACAATATTTAACCATATTTAATAATTTATTTTCTTATTTTCAAGATAATAAACGGCAAAAAGTTACTATTTAGTCACTTTTTTCTTCTGGTAAGTCACTAAAGTCACTATTTTTTGGCATTACAAGTGCGATGATCCCTGCTATTTAAATACAGAGCCTCAGAAACTGACCCTACTTAAATTCCATATAAACCAATTTCTTTGATTGGATTGCTTCTAAGTTACAACTCTATAGACACTTTACTGTAATTTGTTCATAAAATTTTGTTCAATTTTTGCTTTTTTTCTGAAGATTCGTTAATCCGGTATTGTTTTTAATTTATTCAGATAATCGAGACACCACTGTACTCATTTTTATGTACTTAATTTCACATGCAAATCTGATGATCAGGTGCAGGAAATAAATCAGAATTAAGAATTTGGCCTATGAAGAACATAATATTTTTAATTAGTTGGTTTTTTATTATTAATGGACAATTTTTGGTTTGTGTCGTACCTATTAATAAATAACATCCAAGAAATTTAGTAACGTTCATGAGTAACCCGCACAGCAGGAACTAATTTATACTTTCCTCGAAATTTTAAATATTGTCTTCGGAAAACTTTTAATTTAATGCCTTAGAAGAAGAACTTTTTGTGTAAGTTACTGTACGTCCAGATGCATTCATCAAAGAGTTAAGTTTCTCCTGTTTTTCTTTGACTGCGCGGTATGATACACTTTCGATTTTAATGTGATTCAATTTTTTTTAAAACAAATCTAAATAAACAATTTCCTGTGGTTTCAATAATTACAGGCGGCACAAATCTAATTCGCCTTATGTCTTCATTTACACACCTCTTTCTCATTGCCAACCAACGACCAATTTTTTTGGGGCCAATTTATCTCCAATTAAATTCAACTTGTAACTTATAGCCTGCACGTAAAGTACGCATTAGCCGTGTCTTTTTTTGCCAAATTTTCCATCCACCTACGGTTTTACAGTAGAAAGCCTATTAACACCTCGAAGTTTAATTAGTTAGGCAACGCGACACGTGTAGGCATGGAATTATCCGAAAATAAACAGGAGTCGAAACGAAACGGGAAGAGAGATCACCGTCGGCACTCCTCGAAATTATATCAAAAATTTATTGATTACCTACGGGCGACTGAATGTCTAGGATCGGCCGTGAACCAGCACTAATTAATGACGTTTGCTGAAAAGTGGCCGTTTGCTTAATTTCGCACTGGCATTTCGATGCGTTCCCACACGTGGACGTTACCCAACTTAAAAGTTATAACCACGTGCGCTGAATATTTTCGAGCCTACGTGTTACCTACATATTAAAAAGTAATTCGTTCGCATATCAACCAGTTCCGATTAAAGGTTCAAATCCTATTAAGGTAACTGCACGTTCGGTGACGTGTGTAACGAACGCAAGCTTGCCCGCTCACCGGTTACCTTCTAAATTTTAATTTAAAATTAATTTCCAATCTATATTCTCCGGGCGTCTCTCTATTTAACTTGATCATGTTTATTATTTCAATTATTTACCGCATCGATGATAAAGAGTCAATATTTGTTTTTCTCATCGACGACGTTATCGACGATTAAACACAAAGTTCGTTATTTGGGTGAATGTCAAAAAGTGAGTTGCAGGTATTCATGCGTTATGAAGCCAACGATAAATTCTTACATATTTTTTATGCCCCCTGTATACATTCGCTAAGTACAAATTTTATTTTTCAGTTATAACATAACATTCAAGTTAAAATGTACACTCAGAAAAAAAAATTCTTATAGGTAAGAAAATTCTGGCTTAAATTTAAAATTGCGCGTTCTTAATTTTGGCCCAAGAATTGGTCATTCTTAAGTTTTAAGAATGTTCATTCTTGTTGTCAAATTTAAAAGTGATTTCAAGAATGTTTATTCTATTTGTCAAATTTAAAAACGAGACATTCTCAATTTCAAGACAAATTCAAGAAAGGGTCGCTCTAATTTTTAGAACTTTTATAAGTTTTACATTTAAGAATAGGTTATGTTGATTTCAAGAACTTTTATTTAATTACTTAAGAATTATCTTAATAATGTGTTTTCCTATTTAAGAATTGAAGATGGCCTTCTTATTATCTTAAATAAGCACTTGTAAATACAATAATTTTTTTCTAATTTTTATGAATTGTAGAGTGGAATGCTTGAATTGAAGGAATTTTAGAATAAAACGTTATTTCTCATACATATTTTTATTAGTAGGTGAAATTTAACATCACATCACATCCTGTTTAAAAATACATTTTCAGTTTAAGAACCACATTATCATTTGGTAACAGATGTACGTATATGAAGTGGAAGTTCGTCGAAGTCATTAGCCTTCTCAATGAATTTTGGCCGCCACACAAATAAATTGTTTTTCTCTCAAGAAATAATTGGCCAAAATCTACATCAATCTAAAAACAAAGAAATAGAATGCTTACATTGTACCATGGATATATTATTATAAAAATTTACTAATATAGACCAGTTTGAATGCTTCAATAATGACCATTCCACTTTATGCAGATTTCCTTTCCGCAAATCCGCGTACTTCAGTCACGTTTGTGTTTTGTTAAATTCTTACAAAGAGCTCTACATCCGCTAAAAAGTAAAATTTGTTGTAAGATAGATTGGTAACACTAAATGTATAAAAGACAATCAAAATTATTTTTTTATCTTCGTCTTTACTATGAATTCTGTTATAGAAGCAACTGGTTTGCATGCCCCTGTCTTTTCATCTCTTCTTACTTTTCGTTCCGACGGAAATAAACTAAAAACAATTTGTTTAATAGCTGTTACATTGAAAAAACTTGCAGAACTTTTACAAAATTCATTCGGTAAGCTAAAAGTGTGGGAAAAATTATAATTACAACAAATTTACTTACATGCGAATTTATCACACACAGAATCAGAAAATTCCCATAATATCAGTACCATTTTTAGAAATGATCTTTGAAGCTGATCATTTTGTTGATCGACATTTATTAATATTGCATTGAATTAACATCTTCATCTCGGCACATTAAACCACTTGTAATATTTGCCATTTCTTCACAATTAAACATTCACTAATTATGTAAGTTACTAAAAATTCACTTTACAATAAAAATACAGAAAATGCACACCGTAATATGTATTTTCTTACTGCAAGCCAAGTTTGGTACAACGTTTTTCAACTAAATTTGTAAGAAATTCTAAAGTAATTTATCTATTGTCAGTAAACAGTCCTTTGCAGAAGGTCATAAAGCAATTTACAACATTCCGTACAATTGTATCCGTTCAGCTGGACCCAGCGCAAGGCTTCTAAACAATTGTATTATAGAACCCTTGGGCCTAACGTTCATCTCAAACAAAACCTTCAGTGAGGTCACCACGAATTGAGAATCCACGTGCTTACTCCAATAATAGCAAGCAAGCAGAATCGTGCTAAATACAAGAGTTTTATCAGTTCTTAATGTAAGAAGTGGGTTTTGAAAAAAATCTTAGGTAGCATTTTTTTCAGTGTAGTCCTGGGAGGAATGATTTTTATGAAGTTTCAAAATCTTTAAAAGTAACTAGTCCAACATGTTATGTCCTAGGAACATAAAAATCTTAGTTTTTGAGGTTCGCTCGTCCAACCGAAAATTATCAATGACCGCAACGACGGTGCCTCTAAAAATACCTCAAAGACCACGTGATCGCATTATTCTAATCGGACTGTTAGCGAACCGTTTTCCAAACGGCGATTAGGGTTAGATTCGAAAATAATTTCAGGTGAATTTTTCAATCGATGCTATCTTCGCTTAGAATATTCTCATTCGGGCTGGAAATCAATTAAAATTACGTTTGTTGAAGAGACTTAAATAATGAGAGTGCAATACAAACATTTAGATGTTTACACAACACTTGAAAGGGAAGCGCTATGTACGTGAAACACCATCATTCACGACAATTTTTTTTCGAGTTGAATGGTTCTTCTAAATATATATCTCTCCACATCCTGTCGTTGAAATATTATTGTTGAATTTATTAATATACTCCAAGAGGAATTTTTTAGGCGCGTCTTTAATAATTTTTTTGGGGCTCTCGGTAGTGCTAATAATCGCACGGTTAATTCAATCGGAAATTAGCATTTCTTTTATTGAGTTAATTTGTGGAGGTCGTGGCTCGTTTGTACTGCACGGCTAAGTGCCCGTATCTTTTCTGATTAATTTTTTTGGCTAACGGAACTGTGACGAGGTTTTGATGACTGGTGGGTAATTTACGGGAAGCAATCAAGAATTCATCTGGGGCCCTGCAGTTAACGAGGCACATTAACTAGGTTTTAATGTCGTTTCTACCAAAATTTATTTTGTGGAGACCTTCATTTTTTGCTCCACTTTAGGAAAAATATTTTATGTAAAATTCAAGTGAAAATGCTAATTGCGAATTTTTAAAATGTACCTGCTACACTTTTTGAATATTTAATTCCCTTCCATTGCGTCACAAATTCCAGAACCATTACTTACCACATTACTTTCTTAAAAATGAATGTTTAATAACATAACGATATGGCAAGATTTTTTTCTTTTTCATTCATTTAATGAAAACAAAAATAAAATTTCTAGATTAATTGTTAGTCCTCAAATATTGACAGTTATAACTTCAGTAATTTGCTCTAAGATTATTACTTAACTAGGTTATAATGTTAGTGCAATTTTCTTCAGCTGTAATAAGATTACTAAGAAATTTTTTTTGTTTTGAGCTTGTAAAACTTTGAAACTTGTAACCATTGAGACAGAAACTTTTAATATATTTTTTTTGTGTAACCTAATATGATGAAGTTACAATGTTAGTGCAACTTTCTTTAGAAATCTCTAGTAACTAAAAAAATCCCTTTGGTTGCCTTTGTAAAAATTTGTGAATTGTGACTATGGAAAAAAAAAAATTTTCGACATTTTATTTTTTATAACTCAGATATTGCCAAGGTACAATATTAGTGCAATTTTCTTTAGAAATCTCTAGTAACTAGAAAAATGTCTTTGGTTGTCTTTGTAAAAACTTGGAAATTATAACTATGGAAATAAAAACCTTTGCCATTTTGTTTTTTATAACTCAGATATTGCCAAGTTACAATGTTAGTGCAATTTTCTTTAGCAATCTCAAGTAACTAGAAAATTTTCTTTGGTTGCCTTTGTAAAAACTTCGAAATTATAACTATGAAAACAAAAACCTTTGCCATTTTGTTTTTTATAACTCAGATATTGCCAAGTTACAATGTTAGTGCAATTTTCTTTAGCAATCTCAAGTAACTAGAAAATTTTCTTTGGTTGCCTTTGTAAAAACTTCGAAATTATAACTATGAAAACAAAAACCTTTGCCATTTTGTTTTTTATAACTCAGATATTGCCAAGTTACGATGTTAGTGCAATTTTCTTTAGAAATCTCTAGTAACTAGAAAAATTTCTTTGGTTGCCTTTGTAAAAACTTGGAAATTGTAACTATGGAAACAAAAACCTTTGCCATTTTGTTTTTTATAACGCAGATATTGCCAAGTTACAATGTTAGTGCAACTTCGTTTAGAAATCTCTCGTAACCACAAAAATTCTTTTGTTTGCTCTTGTAAAAATTTGGAACTTGTAACTATCGGGGCAGAAATTTTTTAAGTTTCTTAACCATCATGTACTACAAAACTAAAATCCACTTGATGTCACTTAGATAATGCAGTTTGAAATACTTATAAAGTTGATGCAGTTTCGTAACAGAAACCTAATTTTAAACGATCCCTTTGTTTATGAGTAAGTATGTGTGTCACACAGAAATTGCGACAAACAAGTTTATATTTAGTTAATATGTGGAGCGCATTAACGGCGTGAAAATTAACGTTGAAAATAGATAAACGGACACGAATTAGCCGCGGCTTATATAACCGCGATTTTTTTTTAAATTTGGCAAGCAAAAATATCACTCCACGAAAATTTGTGCCTGACCGACTAAATTATTTATTACTCGCGGATTCAAATGAGATACGATCTAGCGATTAGTCGATAGCCATAAATAAATAGATTCACTGTGCAGTTATGTAGCGTCAGGGTCGGATTTAAATTAATGATCGGTTTTTTTAAACGTCGTGACGATGTCGCCGATTAAAAAGAAACTCAACTTTTCGTGTTCGAAAGCGGCGTTTATTTTTTCACGATAATAAAGTTGTAATTAAAGCCGAGTGCTTTTATTAGTAAATTCCTCGTTATCATAAATTTTTTTATTCAATTAAAAATGTATACCCTTTCCGAACTCATTAAGATCGACCCGGTTTATTGCCTCTTAAATGACTGTAATGGAGTGCAATTAAAGATGAGAAAAACCGACCTAAAGTGTTGCTTTTACTGTCACAAAAATGAAATAATTGCAAATTACTTTTTATTAGATCAGAACGAAAATTGAATTTTGATCTTGAACTAGCTTCAAGACTGTATTTACTAAATTGCCATTTTACTGTAGGATATAGGCACCTAAGAGTGAGTACTCTTGCGCACTCTTAGAGTTCAGTGGCGGCTCGTGGTACAATAAAACAGGTTTTCTGCAATATGCATCTTATATAATCGGGGTTGTGTTTTTATTTATTTATCATTTATCAACCCACGAAATATACCCGGATTTTGAGAAGGCTCCACAAAATTTTATACAGTTTATAATTTTTGATAGAACGTATCTATTTTTTTGTCACATTATCATTATGCTGCTGTATGTGTTTTCAATATGCCGAATTTAACTGAGATTGAATGTTGATTGTTCCTAATATTGCTAACTCCATTGAATTGTGAAGTTGACTTTTGGAGTTTTCATGCTTTTTTATTTTTTCACTCAATTGTACTAAATCAGTCACTCCTACCTGTGTCCATGCTTTATCTCCACCAAAAAGCAAACATGGAAAGCAAAAAGGAGCATTTTTCTTGTTGCAGCCACAAATCCAGTTATTCCTTGCATAAGTTTCTTTGTTGAACTGACGTTTATATGGTTTTCCACGACTAATACCGCTTGTTTCAATAATAATGTCCGGCAGCGGTCGACCTTTATTTTTCAAATCTATTTTTTCTTCGTAACTATACTTCACAAATCGCTTAAAGTTAATCAAATTATCCACAACATCCATTGTCAAAAAACACAAATACAATACACGAACAAGAAAGTATAAAATCAAAGTTTACAACGACAAAGCCACAAAGCGAAAAACCGCACGTAACATAACATCCTAAATCTGGAACAGAACTGCACAGATAATAAAACATAAAATAATAACTGACGAAAATTAAATCCCACGCACTTGAAGATAAGTTTCTGCGAACCTTGCAAATTTTCTGCCGAAGTTCGAAATTCGGGAATTCTCGATTGTTTTCGGGACCGTTGAAAGCGTCATCATACAATTGTTGCTTACAATACATTTAATCAAGGACATTATATTTGAGTGACTAGGGTATGACAGAACTGCGTGAAATACAGCACACAAAGAGCATTAAACTAGCGAAAGAGTTTGGGTATGTGCAGGACGCGAGGGGGATAGTGGGGGTGTCTCAAGCAGTTCTGTGCACTGCTTCGAATGGCCCAGTATAAAAACAATGGTCCGCTCCGCTGAAACCACGACAAAACTTAAGTGGTTTGTTGGAATGTTGGATCCTCGATTGCATGAAGACATGGAGTTACTCGGTGCGAGTTGTTGCGATTAAGAAAATAAAATTCTGTGACGAAATTCAATTTTTTCAATATTACGTTTTATAAATTAAATACAAACGAAGTTAATTTTTTTGGCGTTAATTTTTTGGTTATGAAATCCCTCAAAGTTTGAAATTTGTCAACCGATGATTAATGAGCTAATAGTAACGTCGTTAAAATTAAAAAAAGCATTAACAGGTTATTAAAACTTATTAATAAAACGAATATAAAAAAGTTTATTGTCGAGTGACTATAAATTGTAGGAACCGATTGTGTGACGTCCGACAGATTATTTTCAACGCCAATTTAAACAAATTGCGAAAAAAATAAGTAAACAACTAACAAGCCTGACGTGATCGTTTTATTGATAGGCTCAATAAAAAGTTCCAGATAGCCGCAACGTAACGTTTCAAAGTGCAGCGTAAAAATCCTTCCTCGAAATGTTATCGTCCTTCAAGTTACGTTGTTGCTAATGAAACAAAATATTACATAAAAAGGGGCACTCAAAAGGTCGTTAAATGATTTTGCAATTACCGCGAGCTGGATTTACAACGGCCTGAAAGACTACACACGTTCCGCCGACGTAAAAAATTCGTGGAAACAAAAAAAAATTCCTCGCACGTCGCCAGGACGTTGCCGGACGGCGCAAATTACGACTCGCATTGTTTAGGAAGAGGAAGCCCAAACAAAGCGCTCGGCGCGCATCTTACCTGCGGAATTGGAGATGTTTATTCTCGAGGAGGGAAATTACACGGCAATTTGAGAGTGTCAGGTACGAAAACGGCTAATCCGGGAGTGAATGGGCTTCGAGGCTCAACAAACTGCAGAAATATCTTTAATATTCGGTCGGCGGGCATTATCCGCATTTCACAGGCACTGAACATTCTTCAAAGTAATTAGTTATATTGAGAATCGGTTTCCGAGAAGCTTTGCTCCTTTCGGCGTGCGAGTAAAAACGTGAATAGAAAAATATTTGCTTCACTTGACCCAAATATGATTGGGAATTATTTTTGCTGGAATGTCGTCCGCATTGGTCGATCGCAAAATCAGTGTCCTTCGGAATGTTTAATTAAACGAGGGTAAAACACGTCAAACAACATTCGGTGGGTATGCTAAATTTATAAATGTTGTTAATTGAAGAATTCGACGAAAAAAAACGAAAACGAAAGATCATCATAGCTTCTTGAGGTATGCACATTCCCGTGTCAGCATTCTTTAATTAAAATTAACGATTATTGCTGTACCGGAGATTGCATTCATGCAAATTTTTGATCGTCGACGAACATCTGCAATTTGTGTAGATTTTGCCAATTTAGTCGGCGCGCATCAAATAAAAATTGTTGTGGTGTGGAGATGTGCAAGTCTCTTTGTGAAAATAAAACGAGATTTAACACTGAATACACAGCTGAACACTCATTATCTGAATATTGCAAATGAGGCATGTAAGATGAAAAAACGAACAAAACGTTAAACACCACTTCTGTTTTACTGTGAATACTTGATATACAGAGAGCGGCAATAATGTAGCGACTGAGTCAATATTGGTTTTAATAGTTCAGTCATCTTTTATGTTGAAATTCTATAAAATTCTTCCCATTAATTCGGGGTCCAATTAATTTGGGATAAAATTAATTACAGTTTGTAGGAAATAACACAACATTAGTAGCGTCGGCAACTCTATAATCCGCATGCGGACCAAGTTGTGCAATTAATAACCAACACTGACTTCAACCCATACTTTCATATCTAATGGTACTGAGGGTATAACAATGTCTTTGTAATAAAATTAAATTAAATAACTGCGCATAAAAAAGAAATAAATAAATAAATAAGAATTAGAAGAGAACTGGATGAAATTAAAAAATGGAATAGAGCAAGTTGCAAATGTTGTAATTACGCTTAAAAATGTTCGTTCGCTGCCACCCACTTTGGTAGACACTTGAAAAAGTGCCACCACAGCTCTATTAATTAAGTCATTTTCTGACAAAAATATTGTCTCGTATTCCATACAAAACAAGTTATAAAATAACGCAATAACGCGATGGAGTCAAGAAGTTCAAACCCATCCGAACGCGTAAACGCGTCGGGGGCAGACTAATTTTAGGGGGTCAATAAAAGGGTTTTAATGCGCGAAAAAAATTTGTTAAAAACTTACGTTTCGAGTCCGTCCTAATTGACTGACAGTGTACATCATGACCCACAAATAATTTGTTAATTGAGCCGTTTATTTTGAAAGTGGGACAAGTCCATTTTTGAAAAAAATGAAGATAATAATAATTATATATAAAACTTATTATGATCTTTTATTTGTAAACAATTTATAGTAAAAAAAATCAGATTCCCTAATATTTGGGAAATAGAAGTTTTAGCTATCAACGGGATTGCAAATACAGTCGAACTCCTCTATAGTGATGTTCGAAAAGCCATGAAAAACATCACTATAGAGAAACTTCACTATATAGAATTCAAGTATAATTTTACTATTTTGGCAGTCACTTTAAAACCAATTGATATTCAAAACAAAAAATTAAAATTTATTATATTTGAAAAAATATTTGTTTAAGTATATAGAAATACACATAGTTATTAATAAACAATACAAATTTTCATCTGAATACTTACATAACATGTACTTATTGATGAAAAAATCTGTTCAAATTTGATTGCATAAGTAAGGATTTTGCAAAAAAATTCTTTTAAGGATTTTTCAGGTTTTCTATTACCAAAAATTCCGTTCCTCGAGAATTTTGGTAAACCTTTCGTAAAGAATAATCACTATATAGAGGCTTAACATCATAATATAGAGGTATTTTTATATGGAAAACGTTCAAAAATGCACGTTCCTGACAAAAACATCACTATAGAGAAAAAATCATTATAGAGGAGGTCACTATAGAGGAGTTCGACTGTATGTTTATTTTGAAAGTGGTGCAAGTCCATCTTAGGTTGAATTATTTCTAACCGAATTTAGAATAATAATAAGTGTATCATAATTGTAGTGTTTTGGTAATAATATTATGAATTATATTTTAATATTTAATTTTTTAATATTTAAAAACTATTTTCTTCGTTTTTATCAAATGAATAAAAATTGAATAGTTGTTTTTATTATTAAAAAGATGCTGATACAACAGAAATATTATTGTTACAATAATTTATTAATTTTGAAAGTGAGGCAAGTATATTTAAGTATAATAAAACCTCTAGTTTTTTAGCCACGACTATAAACACTATTGGATAATAAACTTACATTATCTAACACTACAAAACACCAAAAAAATGTCTATTAGTGCTTACCAATATTTTTAAATTTATTAAAATGTAAACCTTTAAATATCTCGCAATAACAAAAAATGGACTTGCTCCACTTTCAAAATAAACGGCTCAATTCCTTGTGTACCCTTCCCATCGTGGGAAGCGTAGGTGAACAAGCGAAAGTTGACTTTCTCATCTTAAAATGGTTCTGCTGTAGTAGGTGTAATTTCTAACATAATTTGTACTTATTATGAAATTACAAATTGATTTTTTCATTGATACAAAATGAATTAAAAACCCACAACAAAAAAGCTCTCTTAACACATATTCAGTGCGTTTAAAAACGGTGTTTCAAATTAAAGTAACAGCAGACTGGTTGCTTGTTAAAATCACCCCGAGCATGAAGGCTTGTTAAAAGGATTCTTGTAAACAGACCATCCTCCCCTGCGAATCCAAGCTGTTATTGCACCCATAAGTGCAGGATGTAGTTTTTCACCACAATTTAAATTTGTTTCAAGTCGACCCACGAGATTCTCGGAATTTTATCGTTTGATTGAAGAATTTTCAATGCGGATTGTACGAGGCCGTCTCATTAGCATTGGTATACGTTAACGAGGTCGGATCCTTATCTCGGATTTTAAAAAAGACAAAATCACCGTGCAATAAAATTTCGTTATCTAGAAACCGTGAACTTTCAAATTATCGCGTTCGATTGAAATCACAATTATTTTTAGTTTTATAATTTATTGCTAATAAACGATTTAAAAATTCAGCCATTATAAAAAGCGTAAATTTATGTGGAAGTCGGCGCCAGGCTTCGACACTATTAAATTCACTATTTACCAACACAGGTAGAATTTCTCGTCCCGGATAAAGATAGGACCCACCGTGTGTGAGTAGGTGTTATTTATTGAACCTAACGTTTAAAATCGAAAACTTTTCTTAATTTAATTTCGCGTCCAACTTCCAAATATTTCTGAGATTATAAGTAAAGTTTGTGTGTTTGACGTTTTTATTTTCGACTTCATTCATGAAATAATTGGTCGGCGGCCAAGAATCGCGGATTAATGCACGGAAATCCTCCCGTCGGTTGTAACGATTTTAATCGGATTTTTTTCCGCGAACACTTTTAGTGAATTTTCAGGAAAAAAATAAACAACCGTTCAAACAATAACCGCCTTTCATGCGCGCAATTTTTACAGACGGGAATGTTTACTATTCGCTGACTTCACTACTCGCGTTTACATTACTCATTTTTCCGCTGAGAATTTCTTCGAGTACTAATTAAAAGGCAGTGTTGGAAACTTTACTTTCGTCCGCCGGTGAATAGGGCGAACGCGCCGTTGTCCACCGATTAACTGAATTTAGAGATTGCAGTAATCGTATCTGACGAAATGGAATAGTTCAGTCATTTTATACAAAAAACCAGCTAATCTTCTAAAAAAATTCCAAGCGCAAGCCTAGTAGGTTCATGGCTTGGTTGACTGTTAGTCTCCATCTTCTTTTGTCTCGTGTCTTTTCATTCCAGTTACTGATTTTACTGTCTTCTATATACTTAATTACTTCGTTTTTCTATCTCATCTCATTTGCTGGATGCAGTTCTTCCAATGATCATATGTAACGTTATTTATAGCTTGCACGAGAATTGGTTTAACTTGAGTTAACTTAAAAGTTTTATTTTTCGAAGCTACTTCATTTTTTATTCTTGATCTCGAATTAAAAAATGAACTATAATAGTCATTTAGTGCGAAAATGCATCAGAAAAATCTTGTTCCCAAGTTTAAAATACAAGGTTTACCGGTTGTCAGCCGGGGGGTATATTTTGGGCGGCCACCCTATGACCCAGAATCTAATTTTCTCTCAGAATTTGGTTTTTCTGATTCAGGATGTGATTTTTCTTACTCAGAATCTCATTTTCTCATTCAGAATTTGCTTTTTCTGACTCAGAATCTAATTTTCTCACTCAGAGTTTGCATTTTCTTACTCAGAATCTAATTTTCTCATTCAGAATTTGCTTTTTCTGACTTGGGATCTAATTTTCTCATTCAGAATTTGCTTTTTCTTACTCAGAATCTAATTTTCTCATTCACAATTTGCTTTTTCTGACTCAGGATCTAATTTTCTCACTCAGAATTTGCTTTTTCTGGCTTACAATCTCATTTTCTCACTCAGAATTTACCTTTTCTGACTCAGAATGTGATTTTTCTTATTCAGAATTTGCTTTTTCTGACTTAGAATCTAATTTTCTCACTCAGAACTTGCTTTTTTGACTCAGAATGTGATTTTTCTTACTCAGAATCTAATTTTCTCACTCAGAATCTAATTTTCTCACTCAGAATTTGCTTTTTCTGGCTTAGAATCTCATTTTCTCATTCAGAATTTGCTTTTCCTGCCTCAGGATGTGATTTTTCTTACTCAGAATCTCATTTTTTCATTCATAATTGTTTTTTTCTGACTCAGAATCTAATTTTCTCACTCAGAATTCGCTTTTTCTGGGTTAGAATCTCATTTTCACATTCAGAATTTGCTTTTCCTGACTCAGGATGTGATTTTTCTTACTCAGAATCTCATTTTCTCATTCAGAATTTGATTTTTCTCACTCAGAATTTGCTTTTTCTTACTCAGAATCTCATTTTCTCATTCAGAATTTGCTTTTCCTGACTCAGGATGTGATTTTTCTTACTCAGAATCTCATTTTCTCATACAGAATTTGCTTTTTCTGACTCACAATCTCATTTTCTCACTCAGAATTTGCCTTTTCTGACTCAGAATGTGATTTTTCTTATTCAGAATTTGCTTTTTCTGACTTAGAATCTAATTTTCTCACTCAGAACTTGCTTTTTTTGACTCAGAATGTGATTTTTCTTACTCAGAATCTAATTTTCTCACTCAGAATCTAATTTTCTCACTCAGAATTTGCTTTTTCTGGCTTAGAATCTCATTTTCTCATTCAGAATTTGCTTTCCCTGCCTCAGGATGTGATTTTTCTTACTCAGAATCTCATTTTTTCATTCATAATTGGTTTTTTCTGACTCAGAATCTAATTTTCTCACTCAGAATTCGCTTTTTCTGGCTTAGAATCTCATTTTCACATTCAGAATTTGCTTTTCCTGACTCAGGATGTGATTTTTCTTACTCAGAATCTCATTTTCTCATTCAGAATTTGCTTTTTCTGACTCGGGATCTAATTTTCTCATTCAGAATTTGCTTTTTCTTGCTCAGAATCTAATTTTCTCATTCACAATTTGCTTTTTCTGACTCAGGATCTAATTTTCTCACTCAGAATTTGCTTTTTCTGGCTTACAATCTCATTTTCTCACTCAGAACTTACCTTTTCTGACTCAGAATGTGATTTTTCTTATTCAGAATTTGCTTTTTCTGACTTAGAATCTAATTTTCTCACTCAGAACTTGCTTTTTTTGACTCAGAATGTGATTTTTCTTACTCAGAATCTAATTTTCTCACTCAGAATCTATTTTTCTCACTCAGAATTTGCTTTTTCTGGCTTAGAATCTCATTTTCTCATTCAGAATTTGCTTTTCCTGCCTCATGATGTGATTTTTCTTACTCAGAATCTCATTTTTTCATTCATAATTGTTTTTTTCTGACTCAGAATCTAATTTTTCTCACTCAGAATTCGCTTTTTCTGGCTTAGAATCTCATTTTCACATTCAGAATTTGCTTTTCCTGACTCAGGATGTGATTTTTCTTACTCAGAATCTCATTTTCTCATTCAGAATTTGCTTTTTCTGACTCAGAATCTAATTTTCTCACTCAAAATTTGCTTTTTCTTACTCAGAATCTAATTTTTTCATTCAGAATTTGCTTTTTCTGACTCGGGATCTAATTTTCTCATTCAGAATTTGCTTTTTCTTACTCAGAATCTAATTTTCTCATTCACAATTTGCTTTTTCTGACTCAGGATCTAATTTTCTCACTCAGAATTTGCTTTTTCTGGCTTACAATCTCATTTTCTCACTCAGAATTTACCTTTTCTGACTCAGAATGTGATTTTTCTTATTCAGAATTTGCTTTTTCTGACTTAGAATCTAATTTTCTCACTCAGAACTTGCTTTTTTTGACTCAGAATGTGATTTTTCTTACTCAGAATCTAATTTTCTCACTCAGAATCTAATTTTCTCACGCAGAATTTGCTTTTTCTGGCTTAGAATCTCATTTTCTCATTCAGAATTTGCTTTTCCTGCCTCAGGATGTGATTTTTCTTACTCAGAATCTCATTTTTTCATTCATAATTGGTTTTTTCTGACTCAGAATCTCATTTTCTCACTCAGAATTCGCTTTTTCTGGCTTAGAATCTCATTTTCACATTCAGAATTTGCTTTTCCTGACTCAGGATGTGATTTTTCTTACTCAGAATCTCATTTTCTCATACAGAATTTGCTTTTTCTGACTCAGAATCTAATTTTCTCACTCAGAATTTGCCTTTTCTGACTCAGAATGTGATTTTTCTTACTCAGAATTTGCTTTTTCTGACTTTGAATCTAATTTTCTCACTCAGAACTTGCTTTTTCTGACTCAGAATGTGGTTTTTCTTACTCTGAATCTAATTTTCTCACTCAGAATTTGCTTTTTCCGACTCAGAATCTAATTTTTTACTCAGAATTTCCTTTTTCTGACTTAGAATTTAATTTTCTCACTCAGAACTTGCTTTTTCTGACTCTGAATGTGATTTTCCTGACTCAGAATCTAACTTTCTCACTCAGAATCTAATTTTCTCACTCAGCATCTAATTTTCTGACTCGGAAATTAAGTGGAGAGCAGCTCTTCCGTGATTAATTGAGCGATTGATTTTTTTGGTGTCGCCACTTTCTCCAGGCAAACACAATTGAGTTGAACCGTTCAGAATCTAATGGCACGGCCCGATGGTTGCGCACCTATCGTATTATCCGCCCACGGGGCTTCACCTACGCGCAACAGTTTTATAAGCGCATTTCTGTAATGTGAGTGTAGTTATTGTCTTTATAAGGCGCATTCCCCCGGTGATCTTCGATGGGCTGGTTCTGCGACTTAATTATATGTCTGCACGCCTGTGAGGATGTTCCGCGGTTTGATTTTCGACCAGATTGTTCCGAACAGGAATTTTGCCAAAGGTGTAGTAAAATATTGCGAATCGGTAATCGATTTGAAAGTTAGTCCTGAATTTATTGTCTCAAGCTTCAGCAAACTCGATATTTACATTGTTTTTAATCTGAAACTTCTTCGTGATTTTTTGGGGATTTGTTTATAAGTATAAGTAGGGTCACCTAAGAATGCGCGCTTATTTTATTGGCCACAAATTTGTCACTAAAGAAAAAAATTAAAAAACTAAATTACTGTTGAAGCAAATTGTTTTCTATTGTAATGTTTTTTTAGATTGGTACTTGACAATTCTCTATTATAGGCAGCAATTTTTGTATTTCGTAAGTAATCACTGTTGGCAATCTCAAACTACTTTTACCAGCTGACGTTGTTGGAACTGGCGTATACTATCGGGGTTGCGCACTCTTAAGTGTCGTTACCTTACGTATTTTTCATAGTAATTTTTAAATTGCCTTCATAAATTAATTTGTTTATTTTAATGAAGTTTATTTGATTAACTAAACATTCGGCTTATCTGAAATTGTTCAATGTTGTGTGAGAATTTTTCTTATCTAAACTTCGAATTAATCTAATTGTGTGATATAACATTAATAAATTTGCGTAGAGATAAGCAAATTACTTATTTTTTTGGAATCCAAGTATTTGTATAAAATCGAACCACAAAGTTCTGTTTTATCAAAAATCTCAAAAGCAATTTACTTAACGATTTGCAAATTGCAAAATTATTGCCGTCCCTATTTAAAACAGGGTGGGACGCGCATTAAATCTTGCATTACTGCGCCCGTTGGTGTTTTCTCAGAAAGACGTTTTTACACCTCAATTAAAATACTTCAAGTGCGCTACAATTTCGCGTTTCAAATCTACGTTGTCGAGCTCACGTACGATTTTCTCGTTTTGATGAATCAGTGCAAATATTTATTAAAGCTAACACGGACATCATTTATAGAGCCACTTCAGACTTTTGTTTTATTTATTTTAATTTAGGGTCAGTTGGGATAAATGGAAACGGTTTTTACACTTTTGAAATTTCAGTTTAGTTTTTGAGTTCTAATCAAGTCTTTTTAACCCACAAATTTAAATATAAATAAGTTATACCCTTTCTTTTAAGGCTGCCATGCGGTTTTTGATAAAGTTCAACATGTTTTGAGAAAAAAATGTTTATATTAACCAATGTCGTGTTTACAATTACCCCTGACCTGTTGGGGTAAATGTAAACGAAGAACTATTTAGTCAAGCATTGCTTAAAATTGTGATATGATTATGATTATGATATGATTTAAAGTCCATGTTTACATTTACCCCATGTTATGCCAAATATAATCTGGTGTATCAAAATGTAGCTAACATCACTTTCATTAATGGCAAACAACATTTTGGATAAGTCCCAGGACTTTAGACTGGAGATTTTTATTTCCGTTGATTCAATATCTTCAACCACACAAACATATTTGAATAGGGTGACGTTTCTTTTTCCTCCTTTGAAACAAACCAACACAAATTTTCCTTTTGATAGTTGTGAAATATCCTCTACCTTTTCAATGTCTATATCTTCATGAAATGTTTCATCCGAGGGATCTTCGTCGCTCTCAAGGAGACTTATCTCACTTTCATCATCCGATGATTCTTCTTTTTCATTTCTGGATTTCTTTGGTTTTGTCTCTGTTTTCAATGTATTTTTTTCTATGATTATTTTTTGTTTACGCTTCGGTTTTCGCCTTCTTCTCTCTTCTGCTTCTCTAATCGTTTCAGCACTTCGCTTGAAGTTAAAACTTCTCCTTACGTTTATTGTTTCAATCTAGAAATTATCAATCTCTCTTATTTATCAGCAGGTTTTAAAGACTTGACTTGATCAGGAATAAAAATACTAGATAGAGTAGTAGTAGTTGCAGATGACGTTGACGGCTGAGGATCCTCTGCAACTTGAAACGATGTCGACGACTGGGGTTCATCCATAGTTTCACTTAAATTTGTTTCAGCAATTGGAAATGATAAAATCTGTTCAGCATCGCACCTAGATGTTGATATGTTAGACAAAACATTAACAGTTGCCGCTTCATTTTCACTTTGCTTTTTTGGTTGATTTTGTAAAGAAGCTCTGTACTTTTCCAAATCTTTAATGGAAAAATCTTCTTCGGGAAACATGGTTGAATTAACAGGGTAAATGCCAGTATTTTTAAAACCAGATATTATATTCTTAGCCAGCATAGATTCTGTTCATGTCGAGCCGAGAAGTTCAGAAAAGATATTTTTTGATAGTTTTCCTGATTAGTTGCCTATTCCAACTGAGGTTTACTGGGCCAAACACGCATTTGTCTAAGGGCTGCAGCTTATCTTTGAGATGACTTGGAAATTTCATAAGGACGATATTGTGTTTTATAGCCTCCTCAATCAGCGTAACGCTCATGTGACTGCAGTTACCATCATATAGTAATAAGGCTGCTTGTTTACTTCTAATAGCCCTAATCCTACTCGGGTCACAGTTGAATCCTGACTCGTCAGCATTAAATATAAAAATTAAGGCATTGTAACTTAATTTTTGAATTTTTACACTCAAATTTACTCCAAAATATTGTTTACATTTACCCCATAAACACAAAACATCGGGGTAAATGTAAACACCTACGTAAAAATCTAGATAAAAGTTTTATTTCCATTATTTCCTGTTAAAAACATTACATTAACTAATCTTAACTAGTATTGTACTTTATCAAAAGATCTGCATTCAGAAGAACAAAAACTAGTCACAATACCAAATTGCAATGCATCAACAAAAGCAGCATCACAAAAGTGGCGCTAAGAATGTAGGAAGACGTTTACTTGCCGTCGTGAGCCATATTTTTATGTGCGTTTACATTTACCCTAACTGACCCTATTCAAGGAGAATCTCTGAAGGGTTGGAGGCCGACTCAAGAGCAGGTGACAGCTGTTAGGACGATTCTCTTTTCACGTCCGGCCAAAATCATAACCACAAGGTGCGTTAAAGGGGTACAATGCCCCATTAATTGCCGCACTTTACGAGTAGCAAAGCGCATAACTTCATGGCTTGGTGAAGAAAAAAACCTTAGGAATTTGTCTATGGTCGCTTCGAAAATAACTGCGTCTTCACGCAGGATGGTGATAATAAATCCGAGCTAACTTTCATGTAGGCATAAATTTTGTTTGAATCCATCTAAATAATTAACCATCTGCCGTTGAGTTATAAATAATAAAATCTTGATCTTATGGGCGAGTGGAAACGAAAGCAAGAAATAGGCCACTCATTAGTAGATAAATTTATAATAAACGAGTGACTTCAAACGTTGACAATTTTAGAGCTTCCGCATATTTTATATTAAGTTATTCCCAGAAACCCGCCGGTTTTCCTGTCCCACCAACGTTAAATTAGCTGCATTTCAGCCTCTGCCAAAACAGAATGTTATTGTACAGGGTGAGTTAAGTTTTACCGCCCGTGGCAAAATAGGCCTTTGAAATAATTTGTCAATTCTCATAAATTGCATGAGTCATTTTATATTATTAAGGTACATAGAAACCAAGAAAAAATCTTTTTTTTTATCAGGTAAAATTTTGGCTTTCTTTCAATTACTAATTGCTCAATTTATTAGTTTTTTTTATATACGAACAGTAAAATATTTTTACACAATTTAATGCAATTGAAATAATTTTACTAATTTGCGTTCATTAAATAAAGCCATTTCAATATTAGAGGGTATTTTTTAAATGATTTACGAAATAAGCTGACCAATTCACCTAACAATGGTATTGGTTTTGGGTACTTGGCTGATTATTTATGACAGTCATAAAGTTAAGTTAAAAAGTGCAACGTTAAATTTTACAGGACCGGAATAAGGGTCTTCGTTATTTCTTTAAAAGTTCACAACATCGTAACTAACAGCTACACGGTAATTATAATCACAATAAAAAATAATTTTTGCAATATTAGATTTTAAACTTGATAAGAAAATCGTTTACCAGCTTCTAATTTTCGTTAGTATATCTGTCTACAACTTTATGTTTTAATTTTGCCGCCTGCAAAGTCAATATACCTATCGGTTATTGAACCTTCCCATAAAATAAATTGTTTAACTCACCCAAAGTTTAAAAACTCTGATCACAACCCTAGGTCACTTTGTGAATAAAGAAACATTCACATTCGCAACAAATCTTCCAACACTTAAACATCGTTGGTAAAAAGTGAAAATAAAAACTTTGTTTTGTGGAATAGTAAACATTTGTGTTTAGTTCACGTATAATCATGCCATTTCAATACTCAGTCGAGGAGAAGCTTGAAATGCTTTTAATTTATGGGTAATGGGGCATCACTTTGGGCATCTTTTATAAAATAAACTTAATATTTACCTATTAAAAACTTATTTTATTTTTCTCACAAATTCCAGAATACGAGTCTGGCAACAACTAAAAGGCCGTTCCCTTCAGTTTTATGGGTCGATCATCAGGTATTGTTACGTGGTAGACCGTATTATCCATTGTTGGAAAGTCATAAATAAAAGTATTTTTCGTGCTTTATGTTAAATTTGATTTAACTCAAAAAGTAATATTTTTTTAACGAATCAAATTGCAATTAACAATGCTACGAATAATTTGACAAATTTTGAAATAAAAAGCCAAACATGGAAATTTTACCCGAAACTCTTTGTTTTACTTTTTTGTCTTCAAATAAAAATAATTTGGAAAAACTTGTAGCACTAATCGAAAGTGTAAACTTGAACTGATGTAACATGTAAATTGCATACTTTCCCCTCAATCTTTAATAGGTATTATGGCCGGGGCGGTAAAACTTAACTCACCCTGTAGTCATTTCGATGAGTGATTCGCTTGGGCCGACATCAAAAGTCGCGTTTGGGTTTGCTAATCGCCCTGTAACTTTGCCAATGGTAACTCTGAATTGATTTCTGATAATTAATTAGGTTGCAGGCGCCACTGGCGAGTTATTTACAAGTACAAACTGCCCGGCAAAAAACTGGTCGCGTTAGGAGATTTGCATAATTGCTGAAAACTTGAACTGCTGCCATTTAGGCTCAATTAAGTGTATCGTGGCATTGTTTGGACGTAAATATCATGCCCGAGATGAAGACGTACACTGCCGAGATAATTTAAGTTAATTATACCCAACTCCGCTCATTGTATGTTATTAAGCGTAATTTTTTGAAAGCGTTTCTACGTTTGTAGTTATAATCGGTTACACTTACTCAGATTAGTTGTAGCAGTGGGCCAACACGAGTTACATAATTGAATCCGATGCAAAATAATTTCGAACACTTAAGAACCTGTTAAGTTTTTGCCAGGCAATTTAGATGCCTGCCGCTTGTAGACGAATTTGTTCTAGAAATTTTTCGAATAAGCCAAGACGACTGCCAAATCCATTGATCCAAAACAAACAAATCGCTATCAAGTCATATCCGGGCCATAAAATTCCGAAAATACACCAAAACGCTTCCAAATTTCTTTGGGAAGAAAAAACACCTGGAAGGTTTGTCAAATCGGGAATTTTTTCTTTTCATGGAATCTCACCGAACTGTTAATCTTAAGTACTCCTTATCTCGGTTGCTACGGTTGTAAATCAACTGGTGTCAGCTTTAAGAAAAACGAACAAACCCGCATGCAGCACAAGCATCACCCAAATGAATTTCAAAAATCGATTTTCAAATAATCTGTTTCTAAATTAGCTTCAACTTGAAAAGGGGACAATTCGTTTCCTTTTCGGTGAATGCGAATTTCATGTAACAATTTTCAGTGGCCATTAAGCCCCCTTTATTTTTTTGGATTTAAAGTTAACGGTTTGACATTCTCATTTGCTTAACTTGCAAAAGAATTTTCTTTGTTTCGGAATTTTTCCAATGCATTATGAAACAGGCCACGTTGTTTTTTTTTTTAAATTCATAACTTACAAACCGGGTGAGGTACGGGAAAAGTGATAATAACGAAACTTGTAGACTTTTTATTTGTCTACAACTTTGCTTATAAACATTTTTTTGTAATTGCAAAATGACGCCCTTTATTCTCGCTCGAAAAGTTTACTGTTATGAAGACGCGTTTATGTTGAAAAATTCATAACTTCAAAACTGGTCGAAATACAAAAATTGTGTTAAGATCAGAAATTATAAGCTTCTTTTTGTCTACAACTTTTATTCTCGACATTTTTCTGTAACTGAACAAATAAGGTCTTGGCAATTTTTTCAAAACTTTTACATTTCTGTCTACTAAAAATTCGTAACTTGCGAACGAACAAAGATACGGGAAAAGCGATTATAACAAAATTTGTAAACTTTTTTGTCGACAATTTTGCTTATAAAGATTTTTTTGGAAATTGCAAAATATCCCCTTTATTCTCGTTCAAAAAGTTTACTGTTATGAAGACGCGTTTATGTTGAAAAATTCATAACTTCAAAACTGGTCGAAATACAAAAATTGTGTTAAGATCAGAAATTATAAGCTTCTTTTTGTCTACAACTTTTATTCTCGACATTTTTATGTAACTGAACAAATAAGGTCTTGGCAATTTTTTCAAAACTTTTACATTTCTGTCGACTAAAAATTCGTAACTTGCGAACGAACAAAGATACGGGAAAAGCGATTATAACAAAATTTGTAAACTTTTTTGTCGACAATTTTGCTTATAAAGATTTTTTTGGAAATTGCAAAATATCCCCTTTATTCTCGTTCAAAAAGTTTACTGTTATGAACACGCGTTTATGTTGAAAAATTCATAACTTCAAAACTGGTCGAAATACAAAAATTGTGTTAAGATCAGAAATTATAAGCTTCTTTTTGTCTACAACTTTTATTCTCGACATTTTTATGTAACTGAACAAATAAGGTCTTGGCAATTTTTTCAAAACTTTTACATTTCTGTCTACTAAAAATTCGTAACTTGCGAACGAACAAAGATACGGGAAAAGCGATTATAACAAAATTTGTAAACTTTTTTGTCGACAATTTTGCTTATAAAGATTTTTTTGGAAATTGCAAAATATCCCCTTTATTCTCGTTCAAAAAGTTTACTGTTATGAACACGCGTTTATGTTGAAAAATTCATAACTTCAAAACTGGTCGAAATACAAAAATTGTGTTAAGATCAGAAATTATAAGCTTCTTTTTGTCTACAACTTTTATTCTCGACATTTTTATGTAACTGAACAAATAAGGTCTTGGCAATTTTTTCAAAACTTTTACATTTCTGTCGACTAAAAATTCGTAACTTGCGAACGAACAAAGATACGGGAAAAGCGATTATAACAAAATTTGTAAACTTTTTTGTCGACAATTTTGCTTATAAAGATTTTTTTGGAAATTGCAAAATATCCCCTTTATTCTCGTTCAAAAAGTTTACTGTTATGAAGACGCGTTTATGTTGAAAAATTCATAACTTCAAAACTGGTCGAAATACAAAAATTGTGTTAAGATCAGAAATTATAAGCTTCTTTTTGTCTACAACTTTTATTCTCGACATGTTTCTGTAACTGAACAAATAAGGTCTTGGCAATTTTTTCAAAACTTTTACATTTCTGTCGACTAAAAATTCGTAACTTGCGAACGAACAAAGATACGGGAAAAGCGATTATAACAAAATTTGTAAACTTTTTTGTCGACAATTTTGCTTATAAAGATTTTTTGGAAATTGCAAAATGACGCCCTTTATTCTCGTTCAAAAATTTTACCGTTTTGAAGACGCGTTTATGTTGAAAAATCCATAACTTCAAAACTGGTTGAAATACAAAAATTGTGTTAAGATCAGAAATTATAAGCTTCTTTTTGTCTACAACTTTTATTCTCGACATTTTTTTGTAGCTGAACAAATAAGGTCGTTGGCAATTTTTTAAAAACTTTTACATTTCTGTCGACTAAAAATTCGTAACTTGCGAACGAAGAAAGATACGAGAAAAGTGATTATAACAAAATTTGTAAACTTTTCATTTGTCGACAACTTTGCTGATAAACATTTTTTTGTGACTTGCAAAATCGTTGTTGAAAAATTGTACATTTAAAGAAATTGATAACTTAAAAAATGGTCGAAATACAAAAATTGTTTTAAGAGCAAAAGTTACAAGCCTTCTTTTGTCTACGACTTTTATTGAGAACATTTTTGAATAAATGAACAGATACGACCATTGTTTATTTTCTGATGTATAAATGTCGGCTGCATGTTTAAAAATTCATAACTTGCAGATCATAAAAGATACGGGAAAAGTAATAATAACAAAATTTGTAGACTTTTAGTTTGTCTACAACTTTGCTTATGAACATTTTTTTGTGGCTTGTAAAATAGCGCCCTTTATCCTGGTTCAAAAATTTAAATAGTGGAAGCGCTGTTGATTACTAATAAAAAAGTTATTACATCTATCTAATTTATGGTGAATATTCGTATTTGAAATATTACGGAATGATTTTATAGTTTGTGGAACACATGCTCGGGCATTACATTTTTCGTGGGCGGGTTTTACAATCTCTTGTAGTTTTCACGTCAATAACAACCGAATAAAAAATGCCCGCGTGGGATATACAAAGTTGTTTAACGTGCAATTACAGCGAAACTATTTAAAATGAGAATTTTGTGTTTTGTCGCGAAAAATGGTCGGTAACCATCATTAGCCCGAAATTATTTTATTCTGGAAGTTTGCGGTCGACCGCAAGAAAATTTCTCGGATCAAAATTTGAATAACTCATCATTTTATCGGCGGTTTACATTCTTTCAGTTCCGACAGTCATTTGAATAATGCGAAAATAGCGTCAATCTATTTTTTACCCGGCCATCAAAAGCGTTTTAATTTATGCATGACTAAAGATATTTAGAGTTCGACAACTTTTTGTAACCAAGACAAATTATAAATATAAAGAGGTACATTCCGGCATTATCATTACACCGGATCGGAAATTCTTATCGTGAACCGATTTAGAATTACACAACGAATGACAACCTGTTCGGATTAATAAGCGTCTCTTAACATCCTTTAATTATAAATTAAAAATTATCGATTACAGTTTGAATAATTACAATTGAGTTCGGGCATTTTCAGAGGAATATGTTTAGGTTGCTTAATCGTTCACTGGCTGGTTGTATAATGTGAAGCCTCGGCTTTGGTGGCCCTAACAGATCTTCCGATCGCATCAGCAGCGACGTTGAATCCAATTAAGAGAACATTCGATTATAATATTAACAATAGCACAATAAGGTATCTGGACAAAATGCAGAACAAATAGTATAATAAACGATTTTATAGGCAGATACGAGTCCGGTACACCTTTCCGAAGCCTCTCTTTGATTTTCACCGCGTCAAATGCAGTCCAATATGAAAACGGATTCTCTAACTGTACCCGAAACTACTGCTCCTATCTTTAATTAAACCTACTAATCATTCCCATCAAATTTGAGGCCGTAAAAAATTACTTACCTGCCTGTCAAGAGTTGAAGCTGATGTTTTACCAAAAAAGGATCTGATAGGATACTAATGTCAGGATTAAATATGGCAGCATTACATGCAAATATGACCTCGTGTGATTATTAATTTTACGTCTGTAATTAAATTTTTATGCGACCGAATTACAAAGGAAATTATATTTGACCTTTCAGCCCCGGTTTAAAAATTCATAGCTAACAAACGGTCTCCTTTCCGGGAAAAGTGATAAAACAAAAATTATGGAGTTTTCTTTTCTCTGCAACTTTATTAGTCAACAATTTTTTGTGACTTACGAAATAGGGCCCTTTATACTCGTTCAAAAAATTTGAGAGGATTTAAAAAATTGTTACTTAAAAACTGGTTGAAATACCAAAATTCTTTTAAGACCAGAAATTATAAGCTTCCATTTGTCTACAACTTGTATTTCAAGCATTTCTTTGTACCACAACAAAATAAGGTCGTTGTCAATATTGGTTTTTACGTTTCTGATGCATCAATGTGAATCGTGTGTTTAAAAAAACATAACTTAAGAACTGTAAGAGATGCGGGAAAATGATAACAACAAAATTTGTAGACTTTTCGTTTGTTTACAACTTTGCTTAAAAACATTTTTTTGTGACTTGCAAAATAGCGCCCTTTAGACTTGTTCATAAAATTTACAGGTATTTCAAAAATTGTAACTTAAAAACTGGTTGAAATACAAAAATTCTGTTAAGACCAGAAATTATAAACTTCCATTTGCCAACAACTTTTATTTCAAGCATTTCTTTGTACCAGAACAAAATAAGGTTGTCAATATTGGTTTTTACGTTTTTGATGCATCAATGTGAATCGTGTGTTTAAAAAAACATAACTTGAGAACTGTAAGAGATGCGGGAAAATGATAACAACAAAATTTGTAGACTTTTCGTTTGTTTACAGCTTTGCTTAAAAACATTTTTTTGTGACTTGCAAAATAGCGCCCTTTAGACTTGTTCATAAAATTTACAGGTATTTCAAAAATTGTAACTTAAAAACTGGTTGAAATACAAAAATTCTGTTAAGACCAGAAATTATAAGCTTCCATTTGCCAACAACTTTTATTTCAAGCATTTCTTTGTACCAGAACAAAATAAGGTTGTCAATATTGGTTTTTACGTTTCTGATGCATCAATGTGAATCGTATGTTTAAAAATGCATAACTTGAGAACTGTAAGAGATGCGGGAAAATGATAACAACAAAATTTGTAGACTTTTCGTTTGTCTACAACTTTGCTTATAAACATTTTTTTGGGACTTACAAAATAGCGCCCTTTAAACTGGTTCATAAAATTTACAGGTATTTAAAAAATTGTAACTTAAAAACTGGTTGAAATACAAAAATTCTTTTAAAAGCAGAAATTATAAGCTTCCATTTGTCTACAACTTTTATTTCAAGCATTTCTTTGTACCAAAACAAAATAAGGTCGTTGTCAATATTGGTTTTTACGTTTCTGATGCATCAATGTGAATCGTGTGTTTAAAAATTCACAACTTGAGAACTGTAAGAGATGCGGGAAAATGATAACAACAAAATTTGTAGACTTTTCGTTTGTCTACAACTTTGCTTATAAACATTTTTTTGTGACTTACAAAATAGCGCCCTTTAAACTTGTTCATAAAATTTACAGGTATTTAAAAAATTGTAACGTAAAAACTGGTTGGAATACAAAAATTATTTTAAGACCAGAAATTATAGGTTTCCATTTGTCTACAACTTCTATTTTAAACATTTCTTTGTATCAGAACAAAATAAGGTCGTTGTTAATAGTGTTTCAAAGTTTTTACGTTTCTGATGCAATGTCAACTGTATGTTTAAAAATTCATAACTTGAGAACTGTAAGAGATACGAGAAAATGATAACAACCAAATTTGTACACTTTTCGTTTGTCTACAACTTTGCTTATAAACATTTTTTTGTGGCTTACAAAATAGCGCCCTTTAAACTTGTTCATAAAATTTACAGGTATTTAAAAAATTGTAACGTAAAAACTGGTTGGAATACAAAAATTTTTTTAAGACCAGAAATTATAAGCTTCCATTTGTCTATAACTTCTATTTTAAACATTTCTTTGTACCAGAACAAAATAAGGTCGTTGTCAATAGTGTTTCAAAGTTTTTACGTTTCTGATGCATCAATGTCAACTGTATGTTTAAAAATTCATAACTTGAGAACTGTAAGAGATACGAGAAAATGATAAGAACCAAATTTGTACACTTTTCGTTTGTCTATAACTTCGCTTATAAACATTTTTTGTGGCTTGCAAAATAGCGCTTTTTATTCCCGTTGAAAAATGTCACAATTCTGAAGATGTGTTTAAAAATGTATAACTTAAAAACTGGTCGAAATATAAAAATTGTGTTACAAGCTTCCTTTTGTCTACAACTTTTATTACAAACATTTTTTTGTTGCTTAAAAAGAAGTCGTTTTTTTAATTTTTTTTAAGTTTCTGATGCATAAATGTCAACTGTTATTTAAAAATTCATAACTTAAAAACCGTTTGAGATACAAAAAAGCGATTAAGTCAAAAATTATACAGTTTCTTTGTAGCTGAAACATTTCTTACAAACAATTTTTTGTAACTCAAAAACTAATGACCTTTTTGAGTCCTCAAAGTTTTGCATTCTTGAACGGTGCATTTCTTGCTTTATGACATTAAATGTAACACAATGAAATGAATAATTAAACAGAAAATTCGCTCATTTTTAATCGACTGGAATGTAACGTTTTAATTGCGACATTCAGGTAGGTGTCATAAATGATATTTCGTTACAGGCCAATTAAATTCGTTATTACTAATAATGCATGCACAAACATCCCAATTCATCGTAGATCACGGTAGATTACTTACGGAGATTTATATGAAATAAACGGTTATTTATGCATTCAGTGCTGCTGTTGTGATGGTCCTTTCACGCTATTACTAACGACCATTAGGCACGTAGGCTCCACGATCCCTTTACGGCGCAACGCCATAATAATAAATCCTAAAAATCTCGCATCAATTCCGTGAAAGCCGCGTGCAACCGCTCCTTAGGAGCGACGTCTTGCCCACAGACGGAAGTAAATTTCCTTTGTGCTCTTTTCGAATCCGCCGAAGGACGCGACATGGTCCAGTAATGCCACTCGAAACGAGCCATTGTGTAACGAGTCCCAGCACGTGTAAATTGTCTGGAATACAAGTCCGAGGTACATGAAATCACAATTTGTCGTCTCATCAGTTCGAGGTCGATTCATGTCTGCCTGTCTGTGCATTCCCGCTTTTTTGATCCGGTTGTTTTTGAAAAATTAATTGCGATTTCATAAAAATCAACTGTCACGATCAATCTAAAACGGCCGATTAAAAAAAGCGCGGATAAATAGTTTAATGTTTATAATTATCGGGCGGTATTATTTATTGCATTATTATCGCTTTGGTCGGCGCAAAAAGCGAAGGCCCCAGCAATTTGCACAAATAACGAGTTTCGGCCATCAATGAACCCAGCGCAAAAAGTTTTTGTATTAACAGGCTTTGTTTTATTGGCTTCGGACGCCCGTTCCACTTTTCACTCGGTTATACAGTAGAATCCGGTTATAACGGCTTCGGTTATAGCGAACCAGTGGTTATAACGAACTTTATTCCAAGTCCCGACCTTTTCCCCTACGCAGCAATGTAAAAATTAGTCGGTTATAACTAACTCGGATATAACGAACTATCGGATATAGCAAACCTGAAAAAGCTGAAATTAATAAAATTTCAATCGTTTATAACGAACTTTCCATTGTATATAACGCGCAATAACCTTTGAATCTGATGATGACTTGTCATTAAATGAGTGGTTACAAAAATAGAAACAAAGGGAACGTGAATTTCAGCAAGTGAAGGGCTCTATGCAAGAAGTACCTAAGTCACTTTTCATATTCTGTGATATTTGAGATTTGATGTTTCAATGTGACCTGTAAATCACATTGTTTTGACCTTGAATAATCTTTTTTTTACTAAAGTAAGTCTTCTTTAGTGAAAAAGGATTAGTCAAAATCGAAACAATGTGATTTCCAGATCAAACAGAAATATAAATCTCAAATATCGCAGAATATGAAAAGTGACTACTTACATAGAGCCCTTCAATTAGAAAATTCAAATTTTTCGAAAACTTAAACATGAATGACTATTAATGTAGACAATTTATTAGTTACAACAGAATATTTGGGTATTTGTGGTAGACAAAAGTGGCCAAAAAGAAGCCAATGAGGAATTAGGATGAGCCGGAAGCACCAGCATTGCAGATTTTATCTACACAGAAAGCTGTGAGAAGTATTAGCAACATTCGTGATTTTGCACAGTTTTACGGTGCGCCGAACTCAATTATTGAAAATCTTAGTGACGTTGAAACGTGTGTGGGCAATTTATACTTCAGTCGAAAATTTAAAAAAATTTCAAATAAAATTACTTGTTGCATTTTGTTTTGTTTCACTTAAGTTTAGTGCTTATATTCTTAATGGTTTTATAAATATGATATTTAAATTAGACAATGAAGGTCTCATAAAACATTCTTGCATTTATTCTTTCAATAACGTTTATAACGAACTTCGGATATAACGAACCGATTTTGACGGTTCCTTGAGGTTCGTTATAACCCGATTCTACTGTACTTGAAATAAATCATTTCCACCAGCGACCTGAAATTTTAATTGAGAATCTCTGTTTTACTGAGCCGCCACTCGCCTGCACTTTGTGCAATTGTCTCGAGCTGGCTCGCAAGTGTGTGGAAACGTTTTTCGAAACGCGGTTGCGTGCCGAGTAACGCAGGTGGTTCTGTAATTTTGGTGAGCTCGTAAAAAACAGGATGACTAATTTCGTCGGAAAAAAGTTGTTTTCTTACCTAATTTATTACAGTTAAAAAACGTGATTCCATTAATGGCGCAAAAAATGCATTTTCCTCTCTGAGATACAAAACTAATTTGTTTACAATGTCCACCTTTCGGTCGCTTTTTTAAAATACGTGCAGTAATTATAATTAAGTTTCAGTGTTGAATTTGGCTAGTTAAATAAAAACGTGATCATCCCGCAGATAGTAAAAAGAAGAATAGAATTTTTGAACATTCATACATTATTAGTCACGTAATAGCCTCGAGGTGCGCTAAGATACCAACAGCATAATCGCTGGCAGCGCACTCGTCTTACCAGGCGCTGTTTCAAGAAAGGAAACGTTTTTCATAATTATGTACAACGTAGGTACATTAAAAGCTCGCATGCAATAACGTTGCCACTCTACGACGCATCAAACGTTGTTATTTTTAAACGCAGATATTTTAAAAAGGGGTTACATTTGAGATCAGATGGAAATTAAGACATAAAACTGGAATCAATAAAATTTTAAAATAAAAATTTATTTTAAGGCTCGTTTAATGGCCGACCTTTCCTGGGTTTGCTGTTACATTGGCACTTAACTAATTTGTGGAAATTATTTATTGCTCGTTCTAAAAATACAAAAAAAAAACACATTAAACAGAACTGATGGAAGCCTGGCTTTAAAAAAAAATCAGTGATCCATTGGAAGAATCGAAATAAGAAAATACAATATCTGGACCATTTGATGCAACGAAGAAAGAAGCAGAGGAAGAAGATGTATTTCCTGGTTAAATAACTTGACGAACTGGTACGAAAGCTTCAAAGATAAAAATTAGCCAACAACCCTCTTAACGGGGGTGACACTTGAAGAAGAAGAACATGGATGAAAAAGCAATTATAAATGCAAAAAATCCGAAAAAATATCACATGCCACAAGTGGCATGATGGAAACCTGGATGCTTAAAAAAAATCAGTGATTCATTGAAAGAATTTCAGAAAAATAAGTTGGATCGATAAAGTGACCAATGAAGAAGTAAGCAGAAGAATGAAAGAGGAAACAGAAATAATGCAAACAATCGAAATAAGAAAATTACAATATCTGGGCCATTTGTTGCAACGAAGAAAGAAGCAGAGGAAGAAGACGTATTTTCTGGTTAACCCTTCAGTAGACGCCTGTTATTTTGTTACGCGTGGATTACATATGGAATCCATTTTGATTATTTATTATTGTGTTAACAAAATATTTTGGTCTTTTTTTTTAAGGTAATGATACTTTAATACCTTTTATAGCGTGTGAAAAAGGGAATTTTAACGCTATAACAAAAACTCATTTTTTATATACCATCTAAGTTTCCGAATATGATTGTGTTGGCAATGCCGACAATCTGAAATATTGCCAACTTCATTTCGTAACCCTCATGTGTCAGTTTAAAATGTAAGAAAAAATACATTCTTTGACGAGAAAAGTTGGCAATATTTTTTAAACAGTCCTGTCAGCCTGAGAAAAAATTTCAAATCGACCAAAAAATAATCAACAGTAATTACATAAGTGGTGATAATTTTTTGGTAATTTTAATTAGATTTACGAATCCTTGTTGCTTTGTTGCTAGTAGCACATAGTCGGTGTAATTTCAGGAATGCAACGATTGAACAAGGTTTCGTAAGAAGTGAAAAAGTAAAGTGTACGAGGAAAAGCTTAGCTCATAAGCTCAGCGTTTCTATCTCGTTATAAACACTTAACGTTGGATTAGATAATCGCAGACTAGTTTTCGAACGAGCCAATAGGAAAAAAATGAAATTACTGGCCATATATCATCGTATTAACATTGTAGTAAAACGAGACGAGGTAATTAGGTGAATTCATTAAGTACCATTATTGATTACGATAATTTTATGGTCCGAACGTGCCTCTGACATAACGTGGTTTATTCAACTCTTGCTTGGGCAATTTTCGCGAAATCGTTTCATTAATTTTAAACTTCTAAAAATCTGGATCGTCGCAATTAAATTCGTGGGTTCTTCCTAATTCAACTGAGTTGAGTATCGAGAGAGCGTGGGTTGGAAGAATAATTTTCAGTTTTTTTATTTCAGTGATTTATCTAAATTGCACTATAAACGTACAGGTTGTTGGGGCGCCTTATTGGCAGGGACTGTATTCTGCATTCTTGGGAGCCGGTACTCCGATACGTGGTACTATAAACTATAAGGTGACCGCCATCGCGATACAGTGGCGCCGATGGAATTCTCACTTTTATATTATACACTCACCGAACAAAAAAACACAGCTCGAGAATGTTTTCATTTTTACCCAACCACCAATTTTAACAATTTCTCGTTTTCAGATTACAACAGGATGCAATCAACGACTCCGTTTGGATAACTCTTTAAATTAAAGGTAAAACGATTTATAGTTAAATTGGCAGAATGCAAACCTGTTCTTTTTCTTGGATCGCATGTTCGCATGTTTCCTCATTCCTCCCGGGCGTGCAGAGGAAATATGTCGGTCTCGAGCGTTGCAAGTTTTTAAAATAAACTAGATATAATACGTGCACCCGCGGCCGCGAGCAGCAAGTGCATCGAGAACGCCGCAGCGACCCATTCGCTGCACTCGCTCGTTTGTGGTCAAGAAACTTTCGGTAATTTTTTGGGCTGCTGCGCTCCTTTTAGCCGGCGCTACGGTCGTCCTTTTTTATCTTACCTGGTATAAACCAATATGCTTAGAACGTATGTGGCCCATATAACAACCTTACGAGGGATCCACACCCCCGGCCGTCGCTAACATTGTAGATAGTTTGATTTCCCCTTAAAATTAACCGTAAATATTAACCAATTTTCAATTTTTTTATACCAAATGAAAGAGAATTGAGGACCTTGATGCAAAAAGGGAATAAGTCACAATATGAAAATTGGATTTATCGCCTTCTTGCATCAAAGACGCGTTATTTTTTAGTCTTGGACAATTTTAATCTTTATTATCTACATTAACTTAATAGGGTATAAATTCAACTCTAAGGTCATATTAATTTTAAAAATCGCTCGTGAAGACCCCTTTAAATAAATGAATGAGAATAAGCTTAAATTATAATTTCTTTCCAAAAAAATTGTTTGGATTTTTTATCCCACATTAATTAAAAAAATAAGCTGTAGTGGTAATAACTTATAATAAGCTAAAACTGCAATTTTCTGTAAAAAACACTACGCGTTAAGGGGTTATATCAACAAAATGTGAAATTGAATTTAAAAATTAAGCTTAAATTGTAATTTTTTAATTAATTCAGCTGTAGGGTTAACGACTTATAATGTTATTGTTAATGAGATCTAATTTTTGTTTTTTTAGTAAGAAATAGATTTTACGCCAAGTTGATTTTTTGTAGGTAGTTAGCATCATTGTACGTTAGATGGAAAGCTAATTTCCAAAATATCAATTTGGCGCTTGGTCAAGTCGTGCATAACGCCGTCCAATTTTCTGTAAACATAAACTGTGCCTTAAGGGGTTAATCTTTTACTCATTGTGTTTTAATTTATTAATAAATATTAGTCCTTTCGAATACGAAATTCAACATCTGTTCCGAGTTCTGAACAGAATTTTCTAGAATAAGTAATAAAATTTTATGACGTTCGACAATACAACCTTTCTTCAGACAGGTTATTTGGCCGAAAATTTTAACTACATTCCACTGCATTTCATTATCTGTTTGTTCGCATATGGTAACAAATTGACAAAAAATACAGTAACCGCAAAATTATTAAAAGAAAGCGTACATTTCAAAATAAATATTCTGATTATGGTGGTGTGGAGATAGATGATATTACGGATATGTCATTAATAGAATTTGAAACGGCTAAAAATCAATTTTTAAAAACGATTTACGATATAAATATAAATTACGTTGAAAAAAATACCCAGGATCAACATACTAACCCGTTTTGGCGTAAATTAAGACATTGCAGAGTAACAGGCAGTAATAACAAAACTTCTTTACTAACAAAAAGTAAATAAAATTGTTAAATTTAACAAATTCTTCTTGCATGTTATTATTTTACTTGAAATTATATCGTTCTAAATTTATTGAAGATACAAAAATTTTCTCATCCGTTGAACAGGTATATTAGAATGCAACCCCTCGAAAGCCGTTTTCATTGTTACACGTAGACCTATTATCCACTGCACTTTACCGTAATTATGGTGATATCTGGATTATAAAAAAGTCTGAGGTGTTGCCTGTATTTAGGCGTACGAAATAAAAACAAATTGCATTTGTCAACAACCTTTAGGGTGGAGCGGCTTTAACGTCACTCTCATTTCAAAGAAGTAAAAGTCAGTAACTAACCCCATTGATTGAAGTCGGGTTTTTATTGCATTGTTCTGATTTTTTCTGAGGTGAAGTGCCATTGAAATATCTGAAGTATTGTGCTAGGTCATGACCACACCTCTTTCTTGTATTTTGATGACCACCGTACCAGGGTCATGGGAATGGGAGTTCGCACGATTATTACACTTCAGCGTTCCAACGGGAAAATTACGGACGCAATTTACGTCTTTCTGTGGTCCGTCAAGCCTCTCGCCGGGCGTTTATCCTAAATAGTCGGCTTTTGTCCGCCGTTTAATGGTTTTTTGCCCGCGACTTCGGCGGCATTGTAAGATTCTTTAATTAGTTTGCAATGACGGAATTCTTCATAAAGTCGCTATTTATAGTGTTGGATTTGAAGGAAGGGATTTGTCGCGTCCACTTTGAAATGCAAAAAAGGCCGGTGGAATAACCTTCTGTGCCGTGCGTCGCCGGTTTATTTTATTAGATAGGTTTATCCTACTTGGCATAGGACTCGCTCGCTAATGGCTAAGATGGGTGATTAACTGTGCTAATGATACGTGGTAATTAAGTTGGGCTTGCATAACGGCCTTTTCCGAGGTGGTCTCTTAAAAAATGTAAACCGAGCGAAATTGAGTATAAAAAAGTCGTCCGAGTACATGCCAAAATATGAGGAATGCAGCCGTACTACTTATAAACAACTTGACACGTTATCCGGAGCACTTTGCATATCATCGTGGAAAAGAGGTTGGAATTCAAAAAGGAAAAATCGTAATTTCATCGCACATGTAGGGCAGGCAGCGGTAGAATGACTTCATACATAAAAATACTGTCAAAGGCTGAAGAGAATTTGAGTAAAAACAATTTCCTTGAAGTAATGACTTCGAAGAGTTCCCAGTTCCTAAGAGTGTGCAACCCCCAATAATTATAATAATGAATTACTGTAGCAATCTTTTAAGAGGCGCAGTCGAGCCTGTTTAGAAAATGATGGACGTCTTGAACACTTGCTTCGTTGAATTATCTTCACATGGTTTTCATTTTCATAACTTTTGGATTTATTTTTAATTAATTAAAACAATATTTAAATGTTTTGTCGGTGAGGTGCATAATCTGGCTGAAACAACTGCATTTTTGTGACGCTCGTCGTATATTATTATATATTAGTTTACTTCAGTATCTGCAACTTTGGTTACATAATTTTTTTCGTAACTCAACACTTAAAAGGCTTTTTCGAAACTCCCAAAAATGATAAATACTTTTTCAGCGTTGAAAAATACATAACTTAAAAACGGTTTGAGATATGGAAAAATCGGCGAAAATAAAAATTGTAGATCTTTTTATTATCTAAAACTATTTCCTCGTCGATTTTTTCATAACTCAAAAAATTACGTCTTTTTTGTCAATTTATTTAAATATTAGTTTGTAGTTTTATTTAGATTTCTCGGTGCGCACTCTTGAGATCATTTCGCCGCGCATTATTGCTTTACAATATGACACCTGCTTTCGGTGGCCAACATTTACCGCAGATAAAATCGCGAAACCAGTTTGCAATCTTCCGCTGAGGACTGCATTTACCCGCGAAACTGGTTCGATTAACGTCGATTGTATTTGTTGTGTCTTTAGGGCGCATTTTTGCGTCCCAGTTTAATTTTCACAATAACTAATCGAATAGTAATAATTAAAATCACCCGTTGATGTGTTAATCATCGACCGTTAAGTTTTCCATTAAAACTGAAATCCATGCAAAATCGCCCCACAATAACATATTCGCCAGTTTCTTTTCAGTTTCGGTCGATTATGCTGTCACTCAGTGGCGGCTCGTACATAAATGCTGCAAAAAAAATAACTTCGTTTGTATTTAATTGATAAAACGTAATATTGAAAAAATTGAATTTCGTCACAGAATTTTATTTTCTTAATCGCAACAACTCGCACCGAGTAACCTCCATGTCTCCATACAATCGAGGATCCAACATTCCAACAAACCAGTTAAGTTTTGTCGTGGTTTCAGCGGAGCGGACCATTGTTTTTATACTGGGCCATTCGAGGCAGTGCACAGAACTACTTGAGACACCCCCACTATCCCCCTCGCATCCTGCACATACCCAAACTCTTTCGCTACTTTAATGCTCTTTATGTGCTGTATTTCACGCAGTTCTGTCATACCCTAGTCACTCAAATATAATGTCCTTGATTAAATGTATTGTAAGCAACAATTGTATGATGGCGCTTTCAACGGTCCCGAAAACAACCGAGAATTCCCGCATTTCGAAATTCGGCAGAAAATTTGCAAGGTTCGCAGAAACTTATCTTCAAATGCGTGGGTTTTAATTTTCGTCAGTTATTATTTTATGTTTTATTATCTGTGCAGTTCTGTTCCAGATTTCGGAAGTTATGTTACGTGCGGTTTTTCGATTTGTGGCTTTGTCGTTGTAAACTTTGATTTTATACTTTCCTGTTACTGTATTGTATTAGTGTTTTTTTGATAATGGATGTTGTGGACAATTTGATTAACTTTAAGCGATTTGTGAAGTATAGTTACGAAGAAAAATAGATTTGAAAAATAAAGGTCGACCGCTGCCGGATATTATTATTGAAACAAGCGGTATTAGTCGTGGAAAAGCATATTAACGTCAGTTCAACAAAGAAATTTATGCAAGGAATAACTGAATTTGTGGTTGCAATAAGAAAAATGCTTTTTTTTGCTTTCCATGTTTGCTTTTTGGTGGAGATAAAGCATGGACACAGGTAGGAGTGACTGATTTAGTACAATTGAGTGAAAAAATAAAAAAGCATGAAAACTCCAAAAGTCATCTTCACAATTCAATGGAGTTAGCAATATTAGGAACAATCAATCTCAGTTAAATTTGGCATATTGGAAACACATACAGCAGCATAATGATAATGTGACAAAAAATAGATACGTTCTATCAAAAATTATAAACTGTATAAAATTTTGTGGAACCTTCTCAAAATCCGGGTATATTTCGTGGGTTGATAAATGATAAATAAATAAAAACACGACCCTGATTATATGAGATGCAAATTGCAGAACACCTGTTTTATTGTACCACGAGCCGCCACTGCTGTCACCGTGTTTAAAATTGCTGAATTGTGTTGTAGCCGCGTAGACGCAATATCGGAGAAAATCATCGTGGCCGTTAAGGCAGTTCAAATGTTATTGATGTATTTTATTTCCAATTCTTCGAACGCGCGATAAACTTTAAATTAGGTTGGTTTTTTGTTTTCTTTTTTAGAGCGCCATTGTATGTTAATGAGTGTGTTTTCTGGCCCTAAAAAACACGGGAAAAAATGTTGTCGCCGCGGTTAATCTATGGCCTTAACGCACCGTCGTTACCAGTTTATAAAATTTAATACCGGGCGGAGCAATAAAGAAATGCATTCAGACTGTCGGACGAATTTAAGATTAAAAACGAATTAAATCGTCCGGAAGACGTTTTATTTGAAATCACACAAGTAAACGTTAACGGCCCCATTAATCGGGGCCTAATGATCGAGAACTGCTGCTATTTATTTGTTTCCTTGCGCGTTTAAAAACGCTAAGCCGGATTAGCGCCACGGGGGCGCAATTAGTTCCTGGAAGGCCGCTGTAATTAGGTAGATAACCCTAAACTGGCGCGATTTAACAGCTGTAGGTTAACACCGCTGAAACTCGTAAAATTCGGCACTCTTTTCAAGTGTTTTATGGCGAGAACGATACATCATCCATCGTAGCGACTGGAGTGGGCAATATGACATAGGTAAAATTTATTGGTCGCCTTTTACCGCTGGAACTTATTGGTTACGACATTTCACAGAAAACAGTTTTAGATGGGTGAAATAAATTCACTTATCTAAATTTTGAATTTTGCTTGTCGTGAAGTTGCTTAATTTCCTTTATTGGGCCTACCTGTTCATAAAGTGCGCCCACTTGAATGCCTTATCTTATTTTCACGCGACATTCCAATCGAAGCCGAAAAAATGCAAATGAAGTGTTTTCGCTGATTCTGTGAACGGGAAACCATCAAAAATTTTATTAGAATAAATTTATATTAAAACATTGCAATACATTGATTCTCTCAAGTAACATAAAGTGTTTAGAAATAAATAACTAATTGCTTTGGTAAACTAAATAAAGAAATTGTTGAGTAAAAATAGTCAAAATTAATTTAAAAATTTTGTTAACAGTTTCTGAAGTCCATTTGATTAAAGTAACAAAACTGGCTTTTTGGTGGTAGCTACTAATTTAGCAGTTCCTACTTTTTGTAACTGGTAACCAAATGTTTTTCTCGGTGTGGTTGATGCAGATGAAGACATCAGTAATCTTAAAAGGCAGTATGTACGAAAACTTGGGTTATCAATTACCAAACTAACAAAAATCATCGTTTCTTAATCGTGTTTTTTATGGTAATGAGGTTAATTGTGGTCTGAAGTTGATTTATACACTAAAATTGAAACGTTTCTGACTTTAAAATGCCTAAAAATTATGATAAAATTTTGTTTTTGTTTTTTAAGGTTCTTTTAGGGTTGGTTATGACGTTAATTATAACTTGTAGATGATATTGACAATAGAATTGAAACTTTTCTGACTTGAAAATGCCTAAAAATTATGATAAAGTTTAGCTTTTGTTTTTTAAGGTTCTTTTAGGGTTGGTTATGACGTTAATTGTAACTTGAAGATGATATTGACAATAAAATTGAAACGTTTCTGACTTGAAAATGCCTAAAAATTATGATAAAGTTTAGCTTTTGTTTTTTAAGGTTGTTTTAGGGTTGGTTGTGACGTTAATTGTAACTTGAAGATGATATTGACAATAAAATTGAAACGTTTCTGACTTTAAAATGCCTAAAAATTATGATAAAGTTTAGCTTTTGTTTTTTAAGGTTCCTTTAGGGTTGGTTATGACGTTAATTGTAACTTGAAGATGATATTGGCAATAAAATTGAAACGTTTCTGACTTTAAAATGCCGAAAAATTATGACAAAGTTTAGTTTTTGTTTTTTAAGGTTTGTATAAGGTTGGTAGTGACGTTTACTGTGGCCTGAAGATGATTTATAGATTAGAGTCGAAACGTTTCTGACTTTAAAATGCATAAAAATTATGAGAGTTTAGTTTTTGTTTTTTAAGGTTTTTTTAGGATTGGTTATGACGTTAATTGCAGCTTGAAGATGATTTTGACAATAAAATTGAAACGTTTCTGACTTTAAAATGCCTAAAAATTATGACAAAGTTTAGTTTTTGTTTTTTAAGATTTCTTTAAGGTTGGTAGTGCCGTTTATTATGGCCTGAAGATGATTTTGACAATAAAATTGAAACGTTTCTGACTTTAACATGCCTAGAAATTATGATAACGTTTAGTTTTTGTTTTTTAAGGTTTCTTTATAATTGGTTATGACGTTAATTGTAGCTTGAAGATGATTTTGACAATAAAATTGAAACGCTTCTGACTTTACAATGCCTAAAAATTATGATAAAGTTTAGTTTTTGCTTTTTAAGGTTCCTTTAGGGTTGGTTGTGACGTTAATTGTAGCTTGAAGATGATTTTGACAATAAAACTGAAACGTTTCTGACTTTAAAATGCCTAAAAATTATGACAAAATTTAGGTTTGGTTTTTTAATGTTTCTTTAAAGTTGTAATGACGTTTATTGTGGGCTGAAGATGATTTATAGATTAAAATCAAAGGGTTTTTGACTTTAAAATGCCTAAAAATTATGATAAAGTTCAGTTTTTGTTTTTTAAGGTTTCTTTAAGGTTGGTAATGACTTTTATTGTGCACTGAAGATGATTAGCTTAGAATCGAAACGTTTTTGACTTTACAATCCCTAACAATTATGATAAAGTTTAGTTTTTGCTTTTTAAGGTTCATTTAGGGTTTGTTGTGACGTTAATTGTAGCTTGAAGATGATTTTGACAATAAAATTGAAACGTTTCTGACTTTTAAAATCGTTCCCCTATTGTTACATTTTTTATGATTTTTGATGCGGTTTTGGAGTTTGGTTCAGGTACGTAACGCTGTTTATGGTTTTTCTGTTTTTCAAACCGTCTTCCAAATATTTCAAGTGTAAACCGCAAGTGCATTGTGTTAAAAAGTGAAATTGCAGCAACATAAATTCACGTACTTATAAAACCTCTCGATGCTGTAATTATATCGTCTGAGAATGCAAGCGGATCTGTCCGCAAAAATATGCAGCGATCGGTGAAGCTTCACTTTTTAAAAACGTCTCTTTCGAGCCGCAAAAACGATCGAACATCGAGTTTATTTAATTTCCGAAGAAATATGATATCGATGAAAATGAACCTGCCTTTATGGAATACATTAGAGCATGAAATCCATGTCGATTCGTTCAGAGCGTGTACCGGAAAAAAAATACTCCGGGTACACGACGGGGGCAGTTCGAGTGCGCCACGGCGTGCGTTTGTCCGCTAAACATGGCGCGATTTTTTTTGCTCCCGTCGTAATTGACAATTCAATTCAGAGTCCGAGTCTGGTCGGTTTTGGTCTCTTCTCGGAAAGATCCGCGAACCCCTTTGTTTCACCGAACCCGTATTTTATTCGCGACCTTTTTTCGCTCAGTGACATTTTTAACTCAATTAAACGGGCTGCCGACCGGTTTTCAATGCGGATTATTCGCAAACGCGATTCATGATGTTTATTTTCGCGTCGAATTTCTCTATTAATTGTTTTAGATTTATTGCTAATTATTTATCGGAATCGCGTTTTATTACTTATTGTTTATTAATCACACGGTTTTCGATCGCCGCCGAGGTCCTCGACCTGTCGCCGCATTTGCTCGATTTTTTTTTCCAGTTCCCCGAATTCAAATTTGAAGAAATAATTAAATCATAAGTTTACAATTCAATCGAAAAGCGGTTTTTGCGCGTTTTAGATTTCATGCACTTTTGCATGCACGATCTGAACATGAAGCTGGTTTTTGCCATTGTCGAGTCACATTTGAAATTATTTGATGCTGAATGGAGTGAAAGTGAATAAATCGTGTGGAGCAAATGGATGAATGAAAAAATGAGTCGGGCGGAAGTTTTTTGTGCCTTGCACCTACTGTAAGTGCCTTTTTCTTTAGTGTTTAGTGTTAGTGGAATACAATTCTTGTACTTTTCGCTTGACATTTTAGCAAACAAAAACGATTTGCAAAACTATTTTGGTGGTTTGTATATACAGGTAGCCCTCGGTTTACGCCGCAGTTCCGTTCTTACAAAAGCCGGCGCAAATCGAATCGGCGTAAAGTGAACCCATATTTACAGTGATGTATAGGGTTAGGTTCTACATAAGTGAAGAAGAACCAAATAATTTTGTTTATTAATACAATATAATGCAAAATACATATACAGTCGAACTTCCATATAACGAGGCGTTACGGTGACCTTAAAGAAATTTGTTATAGAGAAACTTCATTATATAGAAATTCATGTTGGGAAAAAATTTTCAGTTTAACCCTTTTAGGTTCACAAGAAATTTTGAAGTAATACGATTTTAGGCATTAAAATGACAGGGTATCTATTTAACATAAAACAACGTACTTTCATAATTTACGTTGGGACACATTATGTCGCAAGGTCGCAAAAGGATTCATATGCAATTACGAAGTTATTTAATTAATTTAATAAATAAGACCATCTCAATGTTATGAAACAATTTTTAAAAGACAACGCAAAGTATGGTAATAAAATTTAAAAAAATTGATGCAGTAAAACTTTGTCGATTCCATTTAATATTGTAAAATTTTTGCACGCTTAAATTAGTGCCACTTACTTCGTCGGCTAATCCCTCATAAAATATTGAACCCTGGATACATCTAGGAATATTACTACAACCGAGTTTTTTCCGAAGTTACAGTGAAACAACAAAAAAACAGTTTTAAATCTCGAAAATTTGTAAAGTTGGGGGAAAAAATTCGTTATACGGAAATTTTTACTTCGTTATGGGTATAAAATGCATTAAAAACGTCTCCAGGGTTCACCAAAAAATTCGCTATATAGAGAAATTCGTTAAATAGAAGTTCGTTACAGGGAAGTTTGACTGTATTATAAACTTAATTTTTAAAATGTATTTTATGATAAAGTAAAGTGAAATGTTTTTATTAAAAAATATTAAGAAAAATAAATAAAATTTCAAAGTTTCGGATCTCTTGCGTTTTTTGGAAGAAAAAAATCCCCACCGTCGTGGCTCAGTAAATACCTCAACACTGAAACGAAAATCAGTCAGGGAAAATCGGTGAATTACCCAATTATGTACACGGCGAAACGGCGTAAACCGTGGGCTACCTGTACTAATAGCCGGACTGGTATATATAAAATAATAGAAATATAAAAATATAAACAAAAAATAAACACTAAAAATTAGTACAGTCAAACTTCCATATAACGAAGCGTTACGGTGACCTTAAAGAAATTTGTTATAGAGAAACTTCGTTATATAGAAATTCATGTTGGGAAAAAATTTTCAGTTGAACCCTTTTAGGTTCACAAGAAATTTTGAAGTAATACGATTTTAGGCATTAAAATGACAGGGTATCTATTTAACATAAAACAACGTACTTTCATAATTTACGTTGGGAAACATTATGTCTCAAGGTCGCAAAAAGATTCATATGCAGTTACGTAGTTATTTAATTAATTTAATAAATAAGACCATCTCAATGTTATGAAACAATTTTTAAAAGACAACGCAAAGTATGGTAATAAAATTTAAAAAAATTGATGCAGTAAAACTTTGTCGATTCCATTTAATATTGTAAAATTTTTGCACGCTTAAATTAGTGCCACTTACTTCGTCGGTTAATCCCTCATAAAATGTTGAACCCTGGATACATCTAGGAATATTACTACAACCGAGTTTTTTTCCGAAGTTACAGTGAAACAACAAAACGAAACAGTTTTAAATCTCGAAAATTTGTAAAGTAGGGGAAAAAATTCGTTATACGGAAATTTTTACTTCGTTATAAGGGGTATAAAAGTTTGACTGTGAAAAAAAGTGAAAAAGTGAAATGTTTTCATTAAAAAATATTAAGAAAAACAAATGAAATTTCAAGGTTTCGGATTTCTTGCATTTTTTGGAAAAAAATCCCCACCGTTGCGGCTCAGTAAATACTTCAACACTGAAACGAAAATCAGTCAGAGAAAATCGGTGAATTACCCAATTATGTACGCGGCGAAACGATGAATTGCACAGCGGCGTTATTGTGAATCGGCGTAAATTGAGCCGGTGTAAACCGAGGGCTGCCTGTAATTATAAGTAGCAAGCTGACTTTTTTTTTAAATTTAAAATTTTGGTTACTGTGGGAAATATGCAGATTTTACGAGTTTTATGCTACACTGAACTTTTGCAGGGTTGAGCCCTTTTTTGTGTATAAATTCGTATTCTAGAATTTTAGTTCGAATTCTAGAATGCGCATTAAAATTTCGCATAAACGTAGTAATTGACCCCGAGGAAGTGTTCGATAGGGTGAAAGAAGAGATATTTGGAAGAAAAGAGGGGAAAAATTGAGGTAGTTAAAGCAATGCACAGGGTTCCATCACTTGATAAATTATTCTATTTGTTAAACTTCAAACTGACTTTTAATCGAAATTGTTCCAAATTATGAGAATTGATGTGATTTCAAATTTTATTGGTGACATCGATTATAATTTTAAACCTGGCCTTAATTGAGCTTGAAAAGTCCGTGTATTTACATGCCGGAAAATCGTTGCATTAAACAGTTAGAATGTTGCTTCGATAAAACCGGAAAAGCGAGTTCTCGGTCACCAATGTTTATGACTAAATATAGTCAAATTCTTGCACAAGTCGTTAAATTAACGACCTCTCAAGCACCAATTTTGATTAATCGCAATCTTGCAAGCAAATTTTTCACTTAACTGGCCATCGTTTTTATCATTTGAATAAATAAACGGTTATTAAATTCCGGGCAAAAGGTAAAATTATTTAAATTCCAAGATTGTCACAAATTGAGAAACTGAGACGTGGTGAAGCTAAATTATGTTTTTTAAATTGTTTGTATTAACCAATTTAATAACAATAAATTTAGCTGGCGATTGTGATGACTCAATTTATACATCATTTGAATTTGAATTAATTCCAAGTGATTTTTACCATCCGCAACCAACCAGCCAGTGATATATGATATTATCGAATGGTGTATTACGGTTTGTAAATCAACGTGCACTTTTCCCCAACAATTTCACACACTTATCGTATTAACAGATTCGCTCTCATACAACCAGCGAAATTCCATACCACAGGTGTTCCAAATGACCTTTCACAGCTCCATCAGCGAAACGCCTTTTATTATTATTATTTGCCAAGCCAGTTAAAACAATGTCCGCCAATTATTCGAACCGGCAATAAAATACAGGGTGAGTTAAGTTTTACCGCCCGTGGCAAAATAGGCCTTTAAAATAATTTGTCAATTCTCATAAATCGCATGAGTAATTTTATATTATTAAGGTACATAGAAACCAAGAAAAAATCTTTTTTTTAAATCAAGTAAAATTTTGGCTTTCTTTCAATTACTAATTGCTCAATTTTTTTTATTTTTATGGACGAACAGTAAAATATTTTCACACAATTTAGTGTAATTGAAATAATTTTACTAATTTGGGTTCATTAAATAAAGCCATTTCCGTATTAGAGGGTATTTTTTTAAATGATTTACGACATAAGCTGACCAATTCACCTAACAATGGTATTGGTTTTGGGTACTTGACTGATTATTTATGACAGTCATAAAGTTAAGTTAAAAAGTGCAACGTTACATTTTACAGGACCGGAATAAGGGTCTTCGCTATTTCTTTAAAAGTTCACAACATCGTAACTAACAGCTACGGTAATTATAATCATAATAAAAAATAATTTTTGCAATATTAGATTTTAAACTTGATAAGAAAATCGCTTACCAGCTTCTAATTTTCGTTAGTATATCTGTCTACAATTTTGTGTTTTAATTTTGCCGTCTGCAAAGTCAATATACCTATCGGTTATTGAACCTTCCCATAAAATAAATTGCTTAATTTACCCAAAGTTTAAAAACCCTGGTCACAACCCTAGGTCACTTTGTGAATAAAGAAACATTCGCATTCGTAACAAATCTTCCAACACTTAAACATCGTTGGTAAAAAGTGAAAATTAAAACTTTGTTTTGTGGAATAGTGAACATTTGTGTTTAGTTCAGGTATAATCATGCCATTTCAATACTCAGTCGAGGAGAAGCTTGAAATGCTTTTAATTTATGGGTAATGGGGCATCACTTTGGGCATCTTTTATAAAAAAAACTTAATATTTACCTATTAAAAACTTATTTTATTTTTCTCACAAATTCCAGAATACGAGTCTGGCAACAACTAAAACGCCGTTCCCTTCAGTTTTATGGGTCGATCATCAGGTATTGTTACGTGGTAGACCGTATTATCCATTGTTGGAAAGTCATAAATAAAAGTATTTTTCGTGCTTTATGTTAAATTTGATTTAACTCAAAAGGTAATAATTTTTTAACGAATCAAATTGCAATTAACAATGCTACGAATAATTTGACAAATTTTGAAATAAAAGACCAAACATGAAAATTTTACCCGAAACTCTTTGTTTTACTTTTTTGACTTCAAATAAAAATGATTTGGAAAACTTGTAGCACTAATCGAAAGTGTAAACTTGAACTGATGTAACATGTAAATTGCATACTTTCCCCTCAATCTTTAATAGGTATTATGGCCGGGGCGGTAAAACTTAACTCACCCTGTACAACCAGCCCCAAAAACGAAAAAAGGGGATTTTTATGACCATCCTCCAAACAACGAAAGTCGAAAGTATTTATGGGGTAAATTAGAGAAGGGAAGCCTTAATTAAAATTCTTCTGTCACTCAAATTCATAAACATTAAAATTCAGAGGCTGATTTTATTCGAAAAGTCAACATGCGAACGAATCGGACGAATTTAACTCCTGCCACGATACAACCCTAAGTCCATTTCCGCTTGTCGTGACCCCAAGACTATAAAAGGGTCTTCAGATCGTAGATAAATCTTCACATTTTTTCGGTGGCTCTCAACGCTCAACTCCAAGTTTTGACTGTGTCTGGGGCTTTGGAAAAAATTATAAGTTACCCATTTTTCGAAATTGTACCTTGCGTGGTCCCATCGTGCTTCTAATTATATCTTGGATATTTGAACACCTGTTTGATATGTGAGCGATTCTGACAGGCACGCAGTCATTTCGGAATTTAACCAGTCCATCGCCGTTTAGCGTCCTAGGAGTTTCGTTCCTTTTTAGGCCGCCAGACCAGCATAAGGTCTTCTTTATTTCCGACGTGAGGAAAGAGCTTCACGGATTTGCCGTCTCGTTTAAGGTGATGAATAATGATCGGATTTTTTTAAATTTCGTCTCGTTGCACAATGGTTTTTTTCGGGAGGTTGTAGCCGCACGTGAAACGACCGACCTTTTATAACAACACCTTGAAAATTATATCTCGCTATGGGTAACCCTTATTAAAGGTGACGTGCATCGGTCGAAGTTAAGATTCCATTGTTCCTTTAGATTATTTTCTTTTATACGTCATCCTCTTTTTAGGAAGGCTTCAGAATGCATTTTAAAATGTGACGGTGCATGTTTTTCTTCTATAGGTGCACTCACGGTTTTTTTCACGTGTGATTAAATTTATTCTCGGTTTTAACCGCCTACGAACGAACCGGCTTTTCTTAAAAAAATATTAATTTGAAGAATTCGTGTTTGTGTTTCCTGGACGGTGCCGTATATGGCAATCTTCCTTCGCCACATCCGTAATTTAGCTGTTTGAAAAAGTGCAATTTTCATGAGATAAATTAATGAAATTGTCTTGGCCATAAAAGTTAGTTGCGCTATTTCTCGTCTAACAATCTAAGGAAAATTATGTTATGGTTACAGGTTGGCGTAATGCAAGAACAAGTTTTATTTTATTCTACAGGTGAAGATAAATCAGAAGGGTTATTTCTTAGTTGGAAACATTTTGATTGTATGAATTAAAATAAAGAAAATCAAATAAACCAATTTCTTTGTTACATAATTCATCCCAATCACGTTTATCAAGTTTGTATACTTAATCTAAATTATTAAACTGAAGTACTTTGTAAATACCATGTTGAAGGTACTGATATCATTATGCAAATTGAGACCGCGATGGAAATTGTGGGTATGTTAATTATATTTATTGTGTCCGTTAATTATAAATTCAATAACGACATAATAAATAAGCAATTGATGTACCTACTTACATAAGTGTTTATTTTCTTATCTAAATTTTATTCAAAGCACAAAAATCCACAAACAGAATGACAACAGATAACTTACTCTTACAGGAACGCGAATGAATCTACAGGGTGGCCCATCACTTGTGCCCAAAATTGAGCTTTAATTGAAAGTGATTTATTTGAAAAAAATAAATATTAATAGTCGGCGTTAGTTTTCGAGAAAAAAAATGGAAAATATTTCTCAATTTCGTCAAATTTCACTTCTCAAGATCAGTATGATTGAGACAAAGTAAAAAAAATATCCAAAAGCTGCAATTAATCTAAAATTCCCTTATATTGGAATCTTAAGAGTAAAAGTAATGATTTTTGATTGTAAAGAGTCGTTAGTACTACCCGCAAAATTAAATTTATGGCGTTGTAAAAATTTGTCGCTGAGGAATCGAAGCCGGTCGATGTGAACAACGGGAGCGCATCTAAGTCGAGCGTAATTATTCTATTTATATCTTGAATTTGACCTTTATGTTTTTTAGTTATACTACAGTTTTTAAGCTAAAACGCTGTAAATCTTTGTAATTTAATTATCTAGGCGATTTGTGCAATGTCACCACTTTCGGCCACTTTGTTCTTCAAGCAGCCTTGTTTACAACTAGTTAAAAAAAATGAATTTAAAGGGAGACAATTATTTGATTGTTTTTATTTAAATTCACTGCTAAAAAAGCTAATCAAGCACATTCTTGATTCTTTATTTCCAAATGGCAGAAGGTTGTGTAAATAAAAAAATAAAATGCCATTCACAACAGTCCACATTTACATATTACAAGCTAAAACTACTTGTCTGATTCGTGGAGTAAAACAAATCCAATAAGAAAACATAATAAATTCATAATGTACACCAGGTGGTATATTACCTACTATTATTATATGTTTATTGTTCTAGGCACACACTTTCTCTGCAAATATTCACAATGTTTCATTTATTTACTTAAGAATTAATTTTCTGTGGGCTTTGCTGGTTTCCAAACACTTGGCGAAATTAACCGTTTCCGCTGCTATTTTTACCTTGCGTTCTATTGCACTGCGGCTCAAAAAATTGATTGCAGAATGACCTGGACCGCCAAACATTTTAATAACGTCGTAAAAACTTAATCTATACGACCAAACAAATCCCAGTTAATTGCAGTTTAATCCGATCACTCTCGTTTTTCCTGGTCCCCGTAGGTGTTTTTATATCGGCCGTAAAAATGACAAATTCGCAGCGGTTAACCTTGCAAACTTTTGTGGAGAACAATATGTTCTCAGAAACTTCAACACCTACGCAAATATTTAAACACGTTACGGGGGTGTTTTTATCTTTCGATTTCATATCAGGAATGTGCATACAGTTACCGAAACGGGAAAATAGTGTATTATGCAATGAGCATTTAATGATAGCTATTAGGACACGAGTATGAGAATATGAGTGTTTTAATAGCCGTTAAATGTGAGTTGCATACACTATTTTTTCTACGACCAGTCGTAATTTTAAAAACCAAGCGCTTTATTTTCAAAATGTATTAAATGTATTAAACTTGTAAAAAAAACACAAACATATCGATACCTCAGTTCTATAATGTAACAAGTCAAAAATTCAAGTTTTGAGATAATCGCATTTAAAAAAAAATAATAGTTTTCTTGATTTTACTATAACTTTTTTGTGCTAAGGAATTTGCGGATAATAATTGGCATACTCAATAATTATTCATTTATGATTGCCTTAATAATTATACTTCTGAAAATTTACAAATACAAATTGAGTTGTTACACTATTGAACTTTGCACAAAATTTCGTTTTGTGGGTCATCTACAAACGAATTTTGAAAATTGACTTGTAACTCTTTTGAATTGAAGAAAATACACTTTTTCCTTTTGAATGATGTGCTCAACACAAAAATGAGTTTTTCTAGTTGTTACAACATAGAACTGAGGTATCGATATCTGAAAATTAATTAATCAACAAGAAAAAAGGAAATTTCACAATTATTCTTTTTGATTTATAGTTATGTTATTGATGGTGCAATTATTAAAATGCAGCTGCGGCACTTTTGTATTAATATTGGTGGATGTTATTGTTGATGTTGATGCAGCAATATTTAGTAAATTGTTGGTTTGGCTGCATTCAATTGAACTCAAAATTTGATCGGCTACGTTGATTTTATATTGAATTGATTCGTCAATATAACTTTCGGCCACTGCCGTAGATTTCCACCCACCGTGACGTTTTAGTGAGGTAGCATCACCACCAGCATCAACCAATATTGCAGCAGAACTGCGACAAAAACAGTGTCCGGTATATAAATTGGGATCCTGAAGATTTAAGTAAGGGACGATTTCTTTTCCCATGTTCCCAAATTTATTTATTCCTACGTTTTGTGTGGTGCATTTTCCGTTTATGTAATTAATAAAAAAGGATGGGGTAATACAATTTTTTGGACGAAGATTCATGTACTGCTTGCATATTTCATAATACTTTCCCGTAACTGTGAATTTTCGTGTAGTTTTGTTTTTGTATCTTTAATTGTCACTAAAAGGGTTGATGTAAAATCATTAACATCTTTAAATTCCAACTTGTGTAGCTCGTGCCTTTTACAAGTTCCCATAATACCAAAGATACATACCATTTAGGCGTGTATAAGACGCACTTTTAATACTAAAAATAGGTAGGCAAAAAATTTAGTGCGTCTTATACTCGAAATTTTAAAATTAAATACAGTAAATACCCTTTAGTTTAGAACAACGTACAACAATGCCACATTTTGCAGAACGAAGCTACTTTGAGAGTCTACGGCGAAAGTAACCCTGCAGTGGGCGCGCAGCGGTACTCAGTACCGCAAATTAAGTTTTTTGTTTGTTATACACGCGGTTCTAGTCATACATAAATGTTGGCTCGTGTATGTGTCTTTGACCTATCCCACTAAAATCCACTCCACCCTTTTTTTTTATTGAATTCATCTGTTAGTAGCAATCGGTCATTCCCTGAAGGGATCCCAGATTGCGGTACTGAGTACCGCTTGCGCGCCCTAATATGTAAATGAAATTCCTAAATAAAATAGTCACGAAATTACACTATTGTCTCTTTTTATGCGGATTTGAAGTAATACGGTTTGTAATTTCAAGAAAATTGTATGATTGTACAATGATTAATGGTATTAGATTAAAAATGGATTTTACCAATTTAATTTTTTCTTGTAAAAGTTACTGTAATAAAAAAAAATTTTTTTTTTAACTGCACTATACATTTTTTAACTTGTACAAAATGAGTTTTATGTGTAGAAATCAGTACTATCCTAAGTGCGGTACTCAGTACCGCGGCGCGCCCTAATATGTAACTGAAATAGGTGCGCCCACTGCAGGGTTAAGCACAAATGTTATCTCAAAATTCAGGTGCGTCTTATACACGCACGCGTACTATACACGCCTAAATACGGTATATTACATTGAAAACTAAAATTTACTTACTTTAGATAATAAATATTTAACATCTGGAGCTTCTCCAATAAATAATTTGATTTCATTTGTAGAAAACGTTTTAGATTTTTTGGTTGTATATCCTTCTGATTTTCATTTCAATAGGGCTTGTAATTTTCATTTCAATAGGGCTTGTAATTTGAGATATTTGATACACAACGTAGATTTTTAAATTGAATAACGTGTCCATAAACTTGTGGATTTCAATTTTATAGACAACTCATCAAAATAAACAATTAACACATTTTCCGAAAAACTCTTAACCTCACTTCTCCCTCCAAGGTTTTCGCCGATTTTACGGCTATAAGTTGTTTTCAACTCTTGTAGCTTGTTCCACAATTTCTGGTAGAGTTGAATTTTCGATTTCATCGTCACTATCGCACATTTTCACCGATTTAATGGGTAAAATTGATTAGACTAACAGTAACTATGAACCAGAACTGTCAAAATTGATGAATTTTAGATCCGCCCATCTTCATGGCAATACTTGATATTGACCGAATATTAGTAATGTTGCATTTCCATTGGTTATAAATTTGTAACTTAATGAAAATTTTGTATCTTAATGGGCATCATTAAGGTGCGACTTGAACTGTCTAATAAATCGATTAAAGTATGGGTGTAGAAAAAATAATAAAAGCTTCAAACATTTTTTTATTAATTTGTGTCATTTAATCTTTGTCGGAACGTAAGACAATACCTTCACTTATCCACCCCCATGCGAGAAAGGGGACTTAACTTCGTTTAGCCTTATCCAGTGTTGGGATCTCCACCGCACATGCTCCGCTAGCTTTAATATGGTCAGATACTCACTTCCTGTACATGTGTGGTAATCCACAAAAACAGCCCTTCATTCCACCCTTGCACTCTCTTCAAACGGTGTAATTAATTGAACCACGTGTGGTCTGGATTTCCCGTGCACATTTTTTAATCAGTCACCTTTCTTCCAGGGATGCAGAAACATGGAGGCCGTCAAACAGGGGTTCTACGCGACGTTTGCGCTGGTCATATTGTGCGGAAGTGCGTCTTCAGGTAATTATTTGGTATCTTTACGCTCGATTTGTTGAATCTGTGTTGTTTAGATCGAGGAAGGGTGTACATGGTTGCCAGTCCGAAAACTGTGTCGATGCCGATAAACGATGAAACGGAGCTGACTTGCGAAATGAATTTGCAGCCAGATAGGTTCCAGTGGAGGCATTATCCTCTGGATGTTCGTCATGCTTCCGATCCTAAAGCGGTTTTGTTATTGCGGAACGCCACTTTCGTCGACCTTTCGCCGGAAATGTACACAAGCGAGAAGAAGAGGTCCACGCTTAAAATAAAGGTACAACTTATTTGTCAATCATTTAAAAACTAAGGTAAAAGGAGAGTATTCTCTTTGGAGTCTCTGTACTGGGACAAACTAAGTCTTGGATTTTGTCTTGTTTTTTCATATTTACCATAATTAATTAAAATTAAAGCTGCGTTATAGTAACAAAAACTGCGTGAATACTTTACCTTTTGTGATTTCAAATAACTTTTTTATGATGTGCTGCACTGAGTTACATTTTCTGTATTGCCTAGGTAAAATATTTCTTTAGAGTGGTGATTTTTCAAATTTGCAAAATCGCAATTTTTGTAAGGCCTGTAGCTGCTTAAAGAGCGTGCGGTTTATAGAAAATTCCACTAATTTACAGGTACGCTAAAATGGGCGAAAGTCTTATAATTTAGAACAGTGGTAATTTCAGCACTATGCTTCATAGTTTTATGACTTCAGTTTAACAAAAACATTCGGAAAAAATAAATAATTCCAGCCAGATATTTGCATACTACCGAAAAGCTGTGAACCGTTTAATTTTTACGGATTCCGAGTGCACAACATCGCAAAGGCGGTGTCGGCCGTCATAATATTCTCTTTGAATGTTGAATTAGACTTTTGTAATCCTCGGAATTGCAAACAAATATTGTTATTACTTGCTAAATTTGTGAATAGAAATGCAAGACATCGGTAGCTCAAGAAATATGGCGAAATTAAAAAAGTCAACTTTAAATTTTCGACAGTGACACTGACAGAAGTTTCGGTCACCATACAATTAATATTTCTGAACGGATTAATTCAGACGCCGGTTTTCACTATAACGCAGCCTTAATAATTATTTTATAATACAAGTTATCAATACTTGGAAGAATGGGGAACAAACAAATTTCAGTGGGTATTTTAATTCTGTAGTAACACATGACACTCTACAAGAATCCCGTAAAGCATTGGCCCCAAGATTAGTTGAGCTCGAAGTTGAACTAGGTGAAGGCGAATTATTTGACGAAACTTCGCTGGTTATACTTAAAATATGCAACAATTAAAAAAATTGAAAATTTGAAACATATGTAACTCAATGCCAGTTTGTAACCGTCGGGTGGAAATCTTTTTTTCATTTTAAAGAACATATTTCTTTAAAAAATCTTTCAATCTTTGTGGAATACTGTCTTTGTTTACCAGGAACGAACGTTGCAACAGAAAGAATTTTTTCATTTGGTCAAGTGAAAAATCCCAATTAAAGGTGTCAACTTTAAAATCATTGCTAATAACTAAATATAATTACAATTCGAATTGTGATAAATTTTATGAGATGTTGCTAATTAATTAGGGGATGTTAAAGGCAATTCACTCTTCTGAAAAATATAAACCATGTGATCAATAGATAATCAATGAGTACCTAAATGATAGGAGATATTATTAAGTATAGAGATTATATTTTCTATTTTTTTTACTTTATTTTATTGTTTATTTTAACTTTTTATTGTTTTCTAACATATTTTTTCTTGGTTATTAATAATAGGTAGGTATTGTTTATTTTAATAAAAAGTTTATAAAAGGACCAAACCAAAAAGTGGAAAACGAGAAGAATTTTTTCTCTTTTTCTTTCCAACTTATATATTTTCATTTGGAAGACAAATCAATGATGACCTCACTTTTCAGCCAAGCAATAAAGAAGTCGCTGGCGACTACCAATGCCTGGCGCACTACGGCGCGTCTGTGGTCGCATCCGTGCCGGGAAGGGTCACACTAACCACCTTGGGAAAATTTCCGGAACAGAGCAACATAGAAATTTCGATCAGCGCCGGAAACACCATAAGCTGGCGTTGCGAAGAACCCATATCGAATCCGCCGGCCGCGATCGACTATTACAAAAATGGCAACTACATAAGGCCACAAACGAGCCTGCCACGCACCAAATCGCTAATAATTTCCAATTCCGAAGTCGACGATTCGGGACGATACACCTGCGAAGTCAGCAACGTAATCAACACACACAGATCTCACTTCTACTTGGACCTTAGGGTCGTCCCAAGCCGCTCCTCTTCGTCGCCGAAGTTCATCATTCGCCCCAAACAATCGTACACCGTTAACAAAGGTACACTAACAATAAGACCTCGTTTAACGCTGATTCGATATAACGCGGGCTGCTCGAAGTCTAAAAAAATTATGCTGATTCAAATTATCTCGGCAAAAATTGAGTTTTAATTGAAAGCTGTGTATTTGAAATTTGGTGCACGAATGACTCCGGTATAAGGCTAGAAATTTCCGGTTTTAATTGTTAATTGTCGGCGTTAGTTTTCGAGAGAAAAAATTAAAACTGATTTTTTTATAAAAATACTATCTTCCAATTTCGTCAATTTCACTTTTCAGGATCAGTATTATTGAGACAAAGATGTCCAAAGTAAAAAAAATAAATCCAAAAGCTGTAATTAGTCTAAAATGCCCTTATATTTGAATCTTAACAGGAAAATAATGATTTATGACTGTAAAGATCGTGAGGATATGTCCCCAAAGTTAAGTACGACTTAAATTTATGGCATTGTAAAAATTTGTCACTGTCAAGTGGAAGCCAGTCGAAGTGAACATCAGAAGCGTACCTAAATCGAACCTTTTTACATTTTTGTAAATCGTCTAATAAGTTACGATTATGAGAACGAACGTGACTTAAAGAATGAATGTTGAGTTATTTTAGATCCTCGCTGAGCTTTCCATTAGCCCATTGACAAAAATTTACACGGCTTTCGAAATCTCGATCATGCAGTTGCTGATGTAACTCTACACTCAGAAAAAAACATTCTCGTAGGCAAGAAAAATCGGGCTTAAATTTAAACTTACGCGTTCTTAATTTTGGCCCAAGAATTGGTCATTCTTGGGTTTTAAGAATGTTCATTCTTCTTGTCAAATTTAAGAATGGATCATTCTTGATTTTAAGAATGTTTATTCTACTTGCCGAATTTAAGAATGGGTAATTCTTGATTTTAAGAATGTTTATTCTACTTGCCAAATTTAAGAATGGGCAATTCTCGATATCGAGAATGTTGATTCTATTTATCTAATTTAAGAACGGGTCATTCTTAATTTTAAGAATTTTGATTCTTCTTGACAAATTCAAGAATGCGTCGTTCTAATTTTAAGAACTTTTACTATTTTTACGAATTTTAGAAAGGAATGCTTGAATTAAAGGAGTTTTAAAATATGAAGTTATTTAACATACGTGCTTTTATTAAAAGTAGGCAAATACAGTACTAAACGTAAAAATTTGACAACGTCATATCACATTCTTTTGTTGAGTAGCTCACTATATTTAATAATAATAAGTTCAATAAAACATGATATTAGAAATAATAAAGTTCACTGTAAAACGCAATAAAAAAATATTTGAGAAATTATTGTATAATTACATACTAAAGTTCACTTTAAAACGATAATAGGTTTTTTCTTCAGACCAAAAGTAAATTGAAATGTGTATCTATTATTTTACTATAAAAATAAACTTATCACAAAAACCTACACAGTCCAATACAGTTTTAATACATTTAGTTGCTAATTATAACAGTCACTTGATCTATCCTTTTTTCTAAGTATTTATTGTTGAAAATAAGGATAAGTGTTAAGACGTTGAGTTAATGCTTGATTTCCAGTTTTTTTTTGTTGCTTTTCATACAAATCCTGCACTTTGGTTTATTTTCTTTCCATGGGATTAATTGGCCGAAATTTACATCAATCTAAAAAACATTAACAAAATAGTTACATAGTTCTACAGATATCACAACAATTTACCAAAATTGAACATTTTTAATGTTTCAATAATGACCACTCGTCTATAAGTTGATCAATACTTTTATTTTTATATTCCTTTAGACGATAATTCGTGGTGTCTCTCCATTTTACGCAGATTTCTTCCCAGAAAACGGTCGCATCCGCGTATTTCAGCCACGCTTTTGTTTTGTTACATTCTTCCAAATAACTTATATCTACATCCGCTAAAATTGATGATTTGTAATAAGATCGATACAACATTAAAAGTATAATAGATAATCAAAATTATTTCTTTACCTTCTTCGTTACTATGATTTGTTACAGAAGCAACGGGTTTCGCACGTTCCTTCCTTTTTATAAGTCCTTTATTTACCATTTGATGCTTAATATTTCGAAGTTTGTCGTATAATTTTCCCTTCGGATTGCCATCAAATTTACGGGGAACGTAATAAATTTGCTAGAATTAACATTTATGAATATAATTTTTGTTTGTGACAACTACAATGCATGCGTTCAGTGGACATGCGTTTTTCTCGCAAATGATTAACGAAAACGGTGTTGTGTAAAAAATTAGGTGATAAATAAAAAATAATTTTGAAACTCCACTGTTCACATTTATTTTTTATTCCTTCTCTAATTTTCCGAGAAGATTCGGCAGAACGCAATACTTTTTAATTTTTATTAATCGTTGGCGAGAAAAATGCATGTCCTATGATAAATAAATTACGGCGTTCCAGATACCTGCAAACTTACTTTTCGTTCGGATGGAAATAAACTCTCAATTTGTACGTTTCTAACGACTGGTCATTCTGTTCATCGACTAATTGCATTGCATTAGTATCATCATCGTCACACTAAACCACTTGTAACGTTATCTAGTTCATAATTTGCTTATTACGAAAAATTATCAGAAATTCACTTTACGGAAACAATACCGAAAACACACACCGTAATATGTACTTTGCTATTGCAAGCAGAGCGAGGAATGGGTTTTTTAAAAATTTTAACAGTTCAGCTAACTAAAAGGCTGTGCCCGTTGCCGAACAATTGCCGGCAATAAAAAATATTCTCCGAACTGTTCCTTCAAATTTTTGTTAAGACCCGATCCCCTAACTGTTAACAGTTGTAAAATCAGCACGTTTTCACTTTTATTGCAGTATCGAACATAACGGTACTTTCCAAAGTAACCGTTACAAAACAGCGTATCTAATCTTATTATGTTATGTATGAGATTTTTTGATATTAATAATATTTACTTTATTAATAAAGCATTTTTTCAAATTTTATTGCGACCATGTTCAAAATGTATCCTTCTAGTAACTTCTATAAAGAAACAATATTTCGAAGAGTCGAAGTGACTATAAATTTAGAAAAAAAAAAGTACATAATAGATGCAAATTTTGTTGCTGTTTATTAACTAAAACACGTGCTACAAACAAATTTTTATGACTAAAAACAAGAAGCAGATAAAATTATATTTTATGCTTCTGAAATGAGTAAACAAAATGCAATGTTAGCCGCCAGAATTGATTAAAAACTTTTAAAGTAGACTGATGTTTTAAACAGGCATAGAAAATCTAAAAATTAATTCTCACAAATATACAATTAATACACTGACGGAAGTAGAACATATTTTATATTGTTTTTATCGGCAGCCAGATTGATTGTTCAATACGAGAACTAACTGCATTAAATTATTGTAAATGTCACCTTATAATAACGTTACTCCTGTCCACATCCTAAATAAATAATTAATATTATAGTTTGGGCGTTAATCAGATAAATACTTATATTTATTTATCCATTTCAATTTTTTATCAAGAATTACAAACGTAAAATCAATTTATTAATACAGTTGTTGTATTAACAATATTTATACGGATGAAGTTATTATTACCTTAGGCCCCTTGCCCCAAACAATACCCCCCACTGCCGTCGATACAAAATAAGAATCCGTTAGGCTTGGTTTAATATTGGACGTGTTAAATTTAAGTACAAACGTGCTTAAAAGCAAGAACTCAACCATTCTCAAAGTTAGAAGCGGATTCTTGATAAATTCTTAGGTAGTATTTTTTTCAGTGTATGTGCTAAGGATGCTATTTGTGCTTTTTTAATATCGTCCCTACTAAAGATCGGCTAATTCCAGTGTCTTAACTGATTTTCCTAATACTCAATTGAGAATTATTATCGGCGAGATTTAAAACTGCAGCTTGATTGACTACATGCGTGACCGTGGGATTCACTATCGTTTTTTCTTTGCCCTTTAAATTTCCGTTTTGTTTCAAGGAATCAACAAGTCTTTGAAATATTTTTCTTTCGGCGGAATTCTTCGCGGAAAACGTTGGGCGTAAATTTGAGCAGCTTGAACAGAATTTTGCCGTGCTTCTCCATAAATTAATATCATATCAGTCTTTTCTTCGAAGGTAAAGGTAACCTGCATTATAAACGAAAACTAATTAAATCACACACAAATAAAACACACAGATAAAAACTTTTCGGGCGAAGTTACTCTTCAAAAGCTGAAGTTGAACTGATAACAAAAGTAATACACCCACTCTATATTTATAACTGACAGTCGATTTTTACGAGTATGTTTACTATTGAAAAATGTAATTCCGAAGCAACTTTAGCAATAAAGTCATTAAATATTTATGGATGAGGCTTGCTTTTGAACAGGTTCTCACGAAAGACTCGAGCAGCACCCTACGACGACAATAATCCGTGAAACTAATTTCCAAATTTACGAGGATGGCAAAATTAGTTTCGAACGAGTTCCGAAATCATTCAGTTCGATACTTATTATCAGCCCGTTATTCAAAATTTTTCGCATTCATCTTTGTACTCAAACATTAATTCAAAATGTAATAAGTCTTCTTCGACTTGAAAAAATAATTCAACATCCATACTTCAAATCATGTTCGTTTTCATAATCGTAATTTATTAGAGGACTTACAAAAATTTTAGAAATTTTAGAAAGGTTCGATTTAGGTACGCTCCTGATGTTCACTTCGACTGGCTTCCACTCAACACTGACAAATTTTTACAATGCCATAAATTTAAATCGTACTTAACTTTTCGGACATACTGACGATCTTTACAGTCATAAATCATTACATTTACTGTTAAAATTCGAATATGAGGGAATCTTAGACTAATTGCAGCTTTTGGATTTATTTTTTTTACTTTGAACATCTTTGTCTCAATAATACTGATCCTGAAAAGTGAAATTTGACGAAATTGAGAGATAGTATTTTTATAAAAAATCAGTTTTTATACAATTAACAGAAACAAGTTGACGTTCGCATTTAACTTGAGTAATTTTTAGACGACACCGCGTTCATGGATTGTAGTGCCGTTGGCACCCCGACTCCGAAGGTGGTTTGGTTCAAAAGTAACGGCCAGCTACCACCAAACCGCACAAAAATGGTGCCGGGAGGCTTGCTGATTTACAACGTCTCCTCGTCCGACGATGGCGTTTACGTGTGCAACCACACAAACTCCCTGGGGGCGATCGCTCACCACATAACTTTGATCTACAATGAGGCCCCCAGCATCACAGACGGCCCCCAAAACGCGGACATCAAAGAGGGTGAAAATTTGGACCTGGAGTGCGAAGTTGAAGGCACCCCAGAGCCCCTAATAAGCTGGTTCCTCAATGGCAGGAGCGTGATAAATGACAGTTTCATTGAAGCCATCGGCAACCGAATCTATTTCCGTCCAATTGAGAAACGCCACGCTGGGATATTGCAATGTTTCGCTAGCAATGCGGTCGCAACTGTGTACAGCAGCGCGAATCTGAAAGTCATTCCCAAAGAGATTTCGAGCAGCGACGTCATTGAAGAGTACATCCCTCCGCCGACAATACCCGTCCACAAGAAAAGAAAGCACAATAAGAAGAGGAAAGGGCACAAAGGGACGGCGGAAATGATACCTCCTTCGAGGCCGACCGTGACGCACCTAAACGACCAATCTGTCATGGTTCGGTGGTCGGTTCCCGTGAACAACGGGCTCCCCATTCAGTTCTTCAAGGTGCAGTATCAGGAACAGGGACCTGCCAATCAAAACTGCACGCCCAACGCCACCAAGAAGTCCAGGTGGAAGACCCGAGAGGCCGACATAGCGCCGCACATCTTCAGCTACGAAGTCAACAACTTAAAAGCGAGCTACGCTTACAGATTCAGAATCGCGGCCGTTTACAGCAACAACGACAACAAATTGGGCAATTCCACGCGATTCTGCCTGAAGTTCCAGGATTTCTTCTTGAGAAATTCGCTGCCGGTTCCGAAACTGGTGAACACAGAGACGGTGAACGCGACTGCAATTCAAATTTATTGGCAGGTAATTACGATTGCGATTTGTTGAGCGGTTGTTTCAGTGCGATTTTATTTCCAGCTCGCCGCATCCAATTCCAGCGTCGATGGATTTTATGTTCATTACATTGCCGCTACCAATGCTGGCGATTACATGAAGGCCACTGTGGACGGAGAGAACCTCCGGTCGTACGTCATCACCCATCTTATGCCGAATATGGTTTATGAAATCAAGTTGCAAAGCTTCACCACGGATTCGGCCAGCGAATTCAGCCCCATATTGAAGCAGAGGACTGCCCGTAAGTAGATCAGATATAATCTTGGAACTCGCTCCCTCTTTAAAGATTTGACGTTGCTGGTGCGCAGACGCGAGGCAATAGAACTGTCATTTTAGTTGCCATTATACATATTAGTTATACTTTTCGCAATGGGTAGAACAAATAATAATAGTAATACTTTTTTGACATTACTGCTGTATCGTAATTCATCAAATTCTTCAATTGTAAAACCACTCCCAAGTAACAATTTGATGTTTTATAAAAGTCGGGAGAATGTATACGCAGCAAATCTTATAAAACAACATTTGTGATAAGAACATGTCGCGAACAGTCTTACAACAGCTATAAAATCACAATAGGCGCAGTCTTATAAAACAATTCAATTCTTTAACACTTTATAAAGCCTGTTGAATGCTATTACCCGACAGTTATGTAACGTTTATACAACGTTTATAAAACAATTGAAAGGATTTATGCGAAAAGTCCCCAAGTCATTTATTCATATTCTATGGCATTTAAGATTTGACGCTTCCCTAGTAGCAAAGAAATATTTTTTAAATATTTTCCTTGAATATTTAAAAAATATTTTTATGACGTTTGTTAATATTTTCAAAAATATTTCTAAAAAACACTTAAAAAATATTTCTTAAAAAGATTAAGAAATATTATTTCAGATTTTTATTTTTTGAATTTTTTTTTATGTAAACTTAATATTTTATGAATATGCACAAACAAATATTTTTTCTTGATATAAATCTAATTTTTTTTAATATAGAAAAATAAATATTTTTTTCTTTATGCACATCTAATATTTTTTGAATAGGTACGCAAAAATAAATATTTTTTTCTTTATGTAAATCTAATATTTTTTTAATATAGAAAAATTAATATTTTTTTCTTGATATAAATCTAATATTTCTTGAATGCGCGTAAACAAATATGTTTTCTTTATGTATATCTAATTTTTTTTTAATATGCAAAAATAAATATTTTTTAAATATTAAAAATATTTTATAAATATTAACAATAAGTCAAATTACACACTCCGCGGCGTCGTGCGTAACTTTTTCGACTTGTGCGTAATGTGCTTCTTCCAAATATATTAAACAAACGTCACTTTGACGTTGCTTGTCACTAAAACCCTAGAAAAGTCACCAATTTTACTCAATTACTTCAGAACGGCAACTCGATGTTATAAAATGAGATTGTATTGATATTTTGCTGAAATATTTTTTTTGCCTAGGCTTGATAACTGAAACGACGACCATCACAACAACCACAATAAAATCAAGTTCAGAGACCGCCGCAATATCTCAGATGGATTTGTATATTGGAGTTGGCGTTTCAGGACTATTCGCGCTTGTTTGCGTTGTTGGGCTGCTCATATTTTGCAGAAGGTGTAAACAGAACAAAGAAAAGGACGCGAGAGGTAATTGACTAAAAAAGCAAATTCGAGTTGACGATTTTTTCTCTCAGGCGACGATCACCGAAATAAGGAGGACGACGTCAGCCATCACATTCAAGCCGATGGAAATGATTATGTAGTAAGTCCCAAGTCAGTATCTCGCGCTAACGGGTGCGTAACACCTCCTAATCGTATCACTATAACTTCAAATCCTTTGGCTGACGCTGACAACAAGGTGAGGTACATATTCATTTCTTTTCTCTTTTTCACCTCCACGACTCTTACATCAAGTCACACACATTTTTATCCTCTCAGTAGATAGACAACATTTATTTTTTTAAATCGAATTGCCTTTTGTTCTTTGACTTGAGTAGTAAAGCGTGCATGAGATTTTTGAGCTTGTGCAGTACAGGCGGCCCCCGTTATGCGAGAGCCGCCTGTACAGGGTGTCCCATCACTTGTGGCCACCACCAAAATTGAGCTTTAATTGAAAACTATGTATTTGAAATTTGGTGCACATATGACTCTGGTATAAGGCTGGAAATTTCCGGTTTTAAATGTTTATTGTCGGCGTTAGTTTTCGAGAAAAAAATAAAAACTGATTTTTTATAAAAATACTATCTTCCAATTTCGTCAAATTTCACTTTTCAGGATCAGTATTATTGAGACAAAGATGTCCAAAGTAAAAAAAAATCCAAAAGCTGTAATTAGCCTAAAATGCTTTTATATTCGAATCTTAACAGTAAATGTAATGATTTGTGACTGTAAAGATCGTGAGGATATGTCCCCAAAGTTAAGTACGACTTAAATTTATGGCATTGTAAAAATTTGTCACTGTCAAGTGGAAGCCAGTCGAAGTGAACATCAGAAGCGTACCTAAATCGAACCTTTAAACATTTTTGTAAATCGTCTAATAAGTTACGATTATGAGAACGAACGTGACTTAAAGTATGAATGTTGAGTTATTTTAGATCCTCGCTGAGCTTTCCATTAGCCCATTGACAAAAATTTACACGGCTTTCGAAATCTCGATCATGCAGTTGCTGATGTAACTCTATGTGCTAAATTTGTGCTTTTTTAATATCGTCCCTACTAAAGATCGGCTAATTCCAGTGTCTTAACTGATTTTCCTAATACTCAATTGAGAATTATTATCGGCGAGATTTGAAACTGCAGCTTGATTGACTTCATGCTTGACCGTGGGATTCACTATCGTTTTTTCTTTGCTCTTTAAATTTCCGTTTTGTTTCAAGGAATCAACAAGTCTTTGACATATTTTTCTTTCTGGCGGAATTCTTCGCGGAAAACGTTGGGCGTAAATTTGAGCAGCTTGGAACAGAATTTTGCCGTGCTTCTCCATAAATTATTATCATATCTGTCTTTTCTTTGAAGGTAAAGGTAACCGGCACTATAAACGAATAATTAAATCACACACAAATAAAGCACACAGATAAAAACTTTTTGGACGAAGTTACTCCTCAAAAGCTGCAGTTGAACTGATAACAAAATTAATATAACTGACAGTCGATTTTTTCGACTACGTTTACTATTGAAAAATGTAATTCGGAAGCAACTTTAGCAATAAAGTCATTAAATATTTATGGATGAGATTTGCTTTTGAACAGGTTCTCACGAAAGACTCGAGCAGCACCCTACGACGACAATAATCCGTGAAACTAATTTCCAAATTTATGGGGATGACAAAGTTAGTTTCGAACGAGTTCCGAAATCATTCAGTTCGATACTCATTATCAGCCCGTTATTCAAAATCTTTCGTATTCATCTTTGAACTCAAACATTAATTCAAAATGTAATAAGTCCTCTTCGACTTAAAAAAAATAATTCAACATCCATACTTTAAATCATGTTCGTTTTCATAATCGTAATATATTAGAGGACTTACAAAAATTTTAGAAATCTACAAGAATGTAAAAAGGTTCGATTTAGGTGCGCTTCTGATGTTCACTTCGACTGGCTTCCACTTGACAGTGACAAATTTTTACAATGCCATAAATTTAAGTCGTACTTAACTTTGGGGACATATCCTCACAATCTTTACAGTCATAAATCATTACATTTACTGTTAAGATTCGAATATAAGGGAATTTTAGGCTAATTACAGCTTTTGAATTTTTTTTCTTACTTTGGACATCTTTGTCTCAATAATACTGATCCTGTAAAGTGAAATTTGACAAAATTGGGAGATGGTATTTTTATAAAAAATCAGTTTTTATTTTTTTCTCGAAAACTAACGCCGACAATTAACATTTAAAACCGGACATTTCTAGCCTTATACCAGATATGATATTAATGCACCAAATTTCAAATACATAGCTTTCAATTAAAGCTCAATTTTGGGGGTTGGCACAAGTGATGGGACAACCTGTACATAGAGGGCTTAAACTAACTACTAATGTGCGATTTTTTGCTTATTTGTGTTATTTTACATTTAACGCAACTAAAACTAGGATCGTTTGGTCTTATTTGCAGAAGTTTCTAGCTCGGATTTTTTCCAGAATCAAAACATGATCGAAATGTCATGTCTTTCGTCGCAGAACAACAATTGTTCAGTGACGCAACCGTCGGCTAGTAGCATTAATCAAGAATCACTTCCTAACGAATCATTAATGAAAGGTAAGATTAAGAATAGGGACAAAAGGAGCAAGATCAGTGAACCGACTCCCGGAGAAAATTACGTGTAGATACAATCTCAGTTCGCAATCCCAACACCGCCGAGTGTGTTGACTGTACTGAAAACGAAGACAAACGTGCCTAGTATTAATTCTTGCCTAGCTGTACATATTTATTTAAGAATCTAATATATTGTTACAATGATGTACATAATCTTTTAAATAAGTGACCCCTTTCAAATTGTTAATTGTAACACCGATTCGCGGCACTTTTTATTTTTTAATTTAACAGGAGAGAGAAAGAAGTATTTTCGCTTTCGAGATACGCGACGGTATCCATTTTTTTATATAAGCCTCCGACTATGGTAAACTGACTGCTTGTGATCTATTAATCTGTCACACGATTTTATTGAGCTCAATCTGCAAATACAGTCAAACTAGCAATTGCAAGTTAGGGGGGTTTGACTGTATATCGACTTATCATATCAATTCTATTCAATTTCTTATGGAAAGTACCGAATTGTACTTTAATTTTAATGAAAAATAATAACAAAACGTAGTAAGTGGCAGTAACATTAAAAATCGGCTCTTTTTACTTTATTTTATTTAACTTTTTCAGTTGATTTTTCATTAAAACTAACGAGTACTTCTTTATCAATGACAATTAAAAATTAATCGATCCTCTATTAACGTAAAGGCAGTTCAGTTTGAGAAGAACCGACCCAAAAACGTTCGCGATTTTCTCAAACTGAAACACCTTTAAAACTACAGTACAATAATATTTTTTCTTGTCTGCAAGTGTGAGAAAGACTTGAGGAATCTCTAATAATTCTGTTTTTAAAAAGACGTAGCTTGAATTACTAGTGTTTAGTAATTTATTAGTTGGACAGTATTAACTTTTTTTAAACGGATCTTGTTTTACTGAAGATTCAAGAAAAATGCCGGTGGCAGCTATTTTTAACTGACTGCTAAGAATATCACTTAGTTTTAACGTTTAATTTATTAATAATTGTTAAGAATTTGGTTATTAATATGTGTAACAAAGATGGTTGTGCTAAATTTTAGAGACAAATAAACAGACATTTAGTATTTTTATACAAAAATATTAACTATTTTGTATATAACGATTGAATAATAAAAAATTATGTTGTAGTAATTTGCGAACATTTTTATATGTATAAATGTAATATTGTTATAACGGAAGGTTAAGATTTGTTGCCCTTGTAGCCCTGTAGCTTGCCCTAAACGAATAAGAATTAAATTCATACTGTTTGGCGCAAAATTTGTAAATTGTACTTTATTTTTCTATAGTCTGTTTTATTATCCTGTAACTTAATTATTATTTTCAAACTATACATCCAATAAAAATGAAAACTTGATTGTATTTTATTTAAATCTATTTGTCCTCTTAAAATCGTGTCGAAGTGTGTGTTACAGGCTTTAAATGCACAACTTGGCCCGCATGCGATTTTTAAATTTGGTACAGTCCTTGTAACTTTTCTCAAACGGTCAGATATATTTTGTGACTGGACCAAGTGTAGACTCCGTAAATGGTCCGCAGGTAAGTGTGGTATTTAAAACAAGCGTTTTTTTAACGGATTTACACAAATTCATGATAATATATTTTTGAATGCTATAAAACACATTTGTAAAGCTGCGAATAAGAGGGTTAATTTCGGGGCCGTAATACAGGGTGTTTTAAGAAAAATTTGTGTTATTAAAAAAAATCTAAATTCTGTAAAATAAATTGAAAATAGACGCGCAGGCTCACAATGACTTTCTAGCGAATTGTACGCTTCGAGTTGCGTTCGCGATTTTGATATGTACAGTTGTTCACGAATAATGTTGCCCAAAAGGGTCGTTTTTTTTCTGTTTCTCTGCAATTGCTGCTCGTTTTCCCGTGGCATAGAAATATTCGAAGAAGTAAAAAAGGACGAAGCCAGAAGAGTGTAAGTCAAAAATTATTATAAAAATTTTAACCGAAAATTCTTCATTTAATAAACAATCAAAAATATTCCAATCTCATTCCTGTGAATATTTGTGCAGAAACAATTAAATTCAATGACCTCATTAGATCAAAACATGATCCCAAAAGTGATGCTGAATTTGGCGCCAGTTAGTCTCGCTCATATTGATTTTGCATTATTCTTTGTATCGGGTTCTGTTTTTCTTAACTTTCATCGCATCTGCGTTATTATGCAATTCTCATCGCATATTCGGCGATTATTAAAACGATTTTTTTTTAATTTAATTCAGAATTGGGCAGTGGGCCGAACTTTTGGGGACGGAATTGTGGAGTTTTTCCAGCGAATTGACGCGAAGAAATGAAGCCGCAGATGTAAGTTTCAAACAAGTTGACTAAATTCCACAAGATTTTATTCTTAGTGTTTTAAACACGCGGTGGTTCTCGAAGAGGACGCGGTAACGCTCTTAAGAGAAATGGCCGCGTTACTGAACGACACCATGAACAAAAAGGTAGCCGCATTGAACAATATCGTGTGGCACGCCAGAGATTTGTCGAGATTTAGGAAAAAGGATATTTTTGAAAACAGCACCTACGACTATTACAATGCCAACAATCTTACTTCCACCGCATGGAATCCGGACTTGGCGTTGAAATTAGAAGCAGATCGCATAGAGGTATACAAATTGATTTGTATTAAATGGTCATCATTGTCCATTAACCCTTCAGTAGGCGCCTGTTATTTTGTTACGCGTGGATTATATATGTAATCCATTTTGATTATTTATTATTGTGTTAACAAAATATTTTGGTATTATTTTTTTTAAGGTAATGAATCATTAGTCAGTGGCGGCTCGTACATAAGTACTGCAGAACTACCAAAAAATTAACGCCAAAAAAATTAACTTCGTTTGTATTTAATTTATAAAAATAATATCACAGAATTTTATTTTATTAATCGCAACAACTCGCGCCGAGTAACTCCATGTCTTCATGCAATCGAGGATCCAACATTCCAACAAACCAGTTAAGTTTTGTCATGGTTTCAGCGGAGCGGACCATTGTTTTTATACTGGGCCATTCGGGGCAGTGCACAGAACTGCTTGAGACACCCCCACTATCCCCCTCGCGTCCTGCACATACCCAAACTCTTTCGCTACTTTAATGCTCTTTATGTGCTGCATTTCACGCAGTTCTGTCATACCCTAGTCACTTAAATATAATGTCCTTGATTAAATGTATTGTAAGCAACAATTGTATGATGGCGCTTTCAACGGTCCCGAAAACAACCGAGAATTCCCTTATTACGAACTTCGGCAGAAAATTTGCAAGGTTCGCAGAAACTTATCTTCAAGTGCGTGGGTTTTAATTTTCGTCAGTTATTATTTAATGTTTTATTATCTGTGCAGTTCTGTTCCAGATTTCGGATGTTATGTTACGTGCGGTTTCTCGCTTTGTGGCTTTGTCGTTGTAACTTTGCTTTTATACTTTCGTGTTCGTGAATTGTATTAGTGTTTTTTTGACAATGGATGTTGTGGACAATTTGATTAACTTTAAGCCATTTGTGAAGTATAGTTACGAAGAAAAAATAGATTTGAAAAATAAAGGTCGACCGCTGCCGGACATTATTATTGAAACAAGCGGTATTAGTCGTGGAAAACCATATAAACGTCAGTTCAACAAAGAAATTTATGCAAGGAATAACTGAATTTGTGGCTGCAACAAGAAAAATGCTCCTTTTTGCTTTCCATGTTTTGTTTTGTGGTGGAGATAAAGCGTGGACACAGGTAGGAGTGACTGATTTAGTACACTTGAGTGAAAAAATAAAATAGCATGAAAACTCCAAAAGTCATCTTCACAATTCAATGAAGTTAGCAATATTAGGAACAATCAACATCCAATCACAGTTAAATTCGGCATATCGGAAACACATACAGCAGCACAATGATAATGTGACAAAAAATAGATACGTTCTATCAAAAATTATAAACTGTATAGAATTTTGTGGAGCCTTTGAGTTGGCATTGCGCGGACATGATGAAACCGAGACTTTTCAAAATCCGGGTATATTTCGTGGGTTGATAAATGATAAATGATAAATAAATAAAAACACGACCCTGATTATATGAGATGCAAATTGCAGAACACCTGTTTTATTGTACCACGAGCCGCCACTGATAATGATACTTTAATACCTTTTATAACTTGTAAAAAAAAACATTTTGCCTTGAAGTAAATTTATAACCGTTTAACACAAATAAAATTAGAACTTTCCAAAATAACGCTAAATCAGAGAAAGGTGTTGACAGTTTTATTACTTGCAACTTAAAAGAATTCGCATTATTTACGACTACCGCAAAAAAAGGAATTTTAACGCCATATTTTATATTTAAGAGCCTGTTTTCAGATACCGTTTAAGTTTCCGAATATGATTGTGTTGGCAATGTCGACAATCTGAAATATTACCAACTTCATTTCGTAACCCCATTTGTTCATGTGTCAACTTAAAATGTAAAAAACAATGCATTCTTTGACGAGGAATGGCAATATTTCAAATTTTCGGCATTACCAACAAAATTTGCTTTGATTATTTTTCAAACAGTCCCGTCAACCAATCGTAATGAGAAAAAATTCAAATCAACCAATAGCATCAAAATTACTCTGACTGCTTGCTAGTAGTAGATTGTTGATGTGTCATAAGCAAAACAAAAATAGCATTGAAAATAAGAACACTGAATTACAATGTAGTCCACGCGCCCACTCTATGGTTAAATGGCTATTATTGTCCATTAAACACAAAACGTCGCTTGCACTTAATACAAATTTTAATTTTTTCAATGAAATAATATTAACATTGATTTGAAGAATGAATACCACTGGGGCTGTGACTTTCTTCGGTACGGGAATCCAAACGCAATTTCCACAAACCGCCAGAGAAATTGTTACAACATTTCACACATCCAGCATTATCCGTACTACCACAGAACGTTGCCCTTAAAATACAGCAATCACTACGAAGAACACGTCAACGCAAATTATTCGAACGTTCGTGTGGCTGCTAACATCTATTACAGAAGTAGACATGAAATTATTTCAGATAAACACATACGTCATCAACAGGCGTGGCCTAATACATGACGTCCTTGTGACGTATGTGTCTATCTCAAGTAAATCAACGTTTAACTCCTTTTAACCGATCGAAACGTTTCCAGAAAAGCAAGTTTTAAACGACGCCAGATGGAGCGAGGCATTGGACATAACCTTCAAGTCGAATTTCAGGCAAGACTCGACGCTGACCTGGCAATATTTCGCCAGCATCAACGGAATCATGAGACTCTATCCCGGCAAGTTACCAACAACCCCACGATCGACAATTAGTCCAGTCGAATTAGAGTTTGACCATAAAAAATTATTATCTGAAATTTTTTTGCGCTTAATGACGAAGAAGGGTATGTAGAATGATAATATAAAAAAGTAACTGCAAAGAAGTGCTGCTAAGTTCGCAAATTGCAAATAAGTGGTAAAATTACGTTTTCTTTTACATTTTTTACTGCCTATAAAAATCTAAACGAGCTATCGAAAAATTACTTATTGTATGTTGTAGGCAGTTAAATTACTTACAATTTAGAATGCCTAAAGTCATATTTAACCAATTTGTTAACCGTAAAATAAATGTCGAACGAGAAAAAACGAGTTTTAGAAAATTAGGCATTATTATTACAAAAATGGATGGATGCATCGTAGGCATTTCATTAACGGTAACTTTTAGTCTTGGTAGCGCGCTTATCAGATGCAACATCAATGCAAAACTTTTTGAAAATGAAAGTTTAACCTCTTCTTTAATTGTCCCTGAAATTTCAGTCCGATGAGTCCAATAGTTAATTAACAATTAACGTTATAAAATAAAACGCTATCTTGGAAACAAAGAGGCGTAGATGAATTTTTCTGTTTTTGAAATCACCGTAGAAATATGCTCTATTTAATGTAAGGAGAGCGAATTCCCGAGCGGTTTTCGTCTGACCCCTGAGACAATTTGTTTATAACGCTTCTTTGCGTATCCTACTTTATCGGTTGTTAAGAGCAACTTAATTTCAACTTATTGAAATTTTTTTTTCGATACGTTTCTTTGGATGAATTAGAACCTACCTCTACGATATTAACTTAAAAAATTAACGTTTAGTAATTAAACAGGCAGCTGCAAAAAAAATTGCAAAATTACTTAACAAATTCCTTGGTCAACAATTTGACGGTCAATCGAATCAGCCTTTGGCACACATATTGGTCATTGGATTAACCGTCTTTTTCATAAGTTTCATCAACATCCATCCATTTTTGCAATAATAATGCGTAATTTTCTAAAATTCGTTTTTTCACGTTCGACATTTATTTTACGGTTAACAAATTGGTTAAATATGACTTTAGGCATTCTAAATTGTAAGTAATTTAACTGCCTACAACATACAAAATAATTTTTCGATAGCTCGTTTAGATTTTTATAGGCAGTAAAAAATGTACAAAAAGACGTAATTTTACCACTTATTTGCAATTTGCAAACTTAGCAGCACTTCTTTACAGTTACTTTTTTTATATTATCATTCTACATACCCTTCTTCGTCATTAAGCGCAAAAAAATTTCAGAAGAGTTTTTGATCAAATTCGACTGGACTAAATGACTAATTTCACTTTTAGCAATAAAATGGTCGGACGACGACTACAACCAAACTTACGAATTTCGAACGCGTTCCTGGTACCTCGAAGCCGTCTCTTCGCCCAAAGACGTGATGATTCTCTTAGATCGATCCGGCTCCATGTGCAGGGAAAAGCGAGACGTGGCCAACCAGCTCATCAACAACATCCTCGACACACTCGGGGACAACGATTATGTGAACGTTTACACGTTTTCGAAAACGGTCGAACCTTTAGTGGACTGTTTTGTCGACACTTTGGTCCAGGCCAACGAAGAGAACTTGAGGCTGATTCGGGAGAGTCTCGAAGAGTACAAAAATCAATTCGTCGCCAATATTTCAATTGCTTTGGAGGCGGCTTTTAAAATTCTTGAGCGATTTAGGCTGACCAGGGACACCGGCACTGATTGCAATCAGATTATTATGCTCATCACCGAAGCGATTGATTACGAGTACGATGTGGAACTGTTCAAGAGGTACAACTGGCCCGATCGGTACAACAGACCCGTGCGGATTTTTACTTACCTCACGCGAAATGAGACCAATGATGTTAAGCAGATGGAATGGATAGCTTGTGCTAACATGGGTGAGTCATCCGGCTCGAAGGACCAATTGAGATTTTTTTTGATTAATTGTTTTTCAGGCTACTACACCATCACGAGCAAGATCGAAATGGCGCGCGAACAGGTCCTGAAATATTTAAATGTCATGTCCAGGCCTCTCAATTTCGCCAATGAAAAACTCGATCCGATTTGGAGCCCGATTTACGTCGATTTGGGCGATCGTCGACTAACAAATTCATTGTGGAAGAAGTATCAACGATTGAGGCAGAGACGCGTTTATGAAAACCTCTTCAGGCAAGAGTTGACTAGAGACAATTTGGTTTTTCTTAGCGACCATCATTCGATGCTGCAGCAACATGTAAGAGATTTTTTCTACGCCCATACTTTAATCGATTTATTAGACATTTACGACTTGTACCTTAACGATACCCATTAAAATACAAAGTTTTCATTAAGTTACAAATTTTTAACCAATGGAAATGCAGCATTACTAATATTCGGTCAATATCAAGTATTGCCATGAGGATGGGCGGATCTAAAATTTATCAATTTTGACAGTTCTTAGTTACTGCTAATCTAGTAAATTCCTAAAATTTGTGCTTTTTACAAATAAAATCGGGGAAAATGTGCGATGGTGATAGCGAAATTGTGAAATTAACTCCACCCGAAATTGTGCAACGACTTACAAAAGTCGAAAACAATAAAATCAGCAATTACATACGAAAAATTTTACTCTCAGTTTATGAATTGGAAGGGCAAAAATAAGACTCAAAACTTTTCAGAAAATATCTTAATTGTTGTCTGTGTTTTCTTTGTAATAAAGTTTTCATAATATTTCCTTACATCTAACTTATAATTTCATTACAAGTTTAAGGTCCGGGAACTGCTAAGTAATGCACAATTCTTCCGCTCAGGGGTCACCAATTTTGCCTCTTAAAATAAAAAATGTTTAGGCAACCAAAGAGGTATCCTAACTAATAAGGTTTGAAACTTAAGTATTGAACAGAGAAAGAACAAAAAAAGAGTTGCGCGTTTTTCATACGCTCGTAACTTGATAAATATTATTTATATTATGGTCTGCGGCGATAACGACGGTAAACTCAATCGGAAAAAACATTAGTCTATAATTTTTTGCTAATTCTTTGTCAATTTTGTGTTTTCATAGATGTACCTGCTATAATTAATCCCGTAACAGGCTGCAAACACATTTTCAATTATGCAAAGAGTAATCTTTATCCCCATTTTTATACGCTCATAATTTGATAAATGTTATTTATATTATTGTCTGCGGCGATAACGGCGGTAAAATCAGTCAATGCGATTGCTGCATTATTTACTGGTTTGTTTTTGTAATATTGTGTGAATAGATGCTTCAAACAATTTTTCCTACGATGCTATTCGAAACTAATATATATTGTACAATTTAGTAGACTCGAAAATGTTTCATATCCTTACGCGTGCGAACATGGATATTTTGCATTATCAAGTGTGTATTTTTATAAATTTTTAGAGTTTTATATCCTTACGTGTGCGAATATGGTTATATCCTAACAATTTGCACTATATCAAGTGTGCATTTTAATACAAATTATTCTATCCATGCCGTCAATCAAAAAGGTACAGATTTGACAGGACATCTGTGAGTAAAAGGACGAACTATTTGCCTAAAATCTTAGGGGAAAACAACTTTTCCCCGAAAATGTAAAATTTACACATTTATCCAATTTGGTTTACGAAAACTATTTCTTAGGTGCTAAAAGAACATTTTTATGTAATTTGTTGACTATGTTGTGTTCGGAAAGCAATAAAAAACGCGATCAAATAATACTGTATTTCGTACCACAACTTTTAGATTTTTTTTCAAAGATATTCACCATGTTATCATAAAAAAAACATGTCATATTAAACTACTATATGTTTAGTATAAGTACCCCGAAGAAATTTCTACAATATAACTTACTTCTTGAGCTGAACTGAGTTTACTGGCACACTAAATTTTCAAAAAAATATTGTTGCCAATTTTTTTCTTCTTAAGTTATCAACTTTCTCGCAATAGAAAAAATATTTTCTTACAAGGCAATATATTCTCTATAAGTGCTGTAAAGTGCATTGCAAAATATTTCGTAACTCTAAAGATTTCAGTAAAAAACCCTCATTACTACATTTTTGCGAGAATTGCACTTTCGGAGGTTAATTTTTGAAAACTAGGCACTTCTTCACCAAAGCAAATATATCATTAGATGCGGTAACATTATGTTTACAACTGTTGTTTCGCAAATTATATATTGATATGTATTTTCTAAGCTTAATTGAGTTTCTTAAAACTCTGCATTTTTTGAGGTTGGGTTCCCCAGCCTTAATACATTTTAAAAATAAAGTGCTTGGTTTTTAATATTATGACTGCTCGTAGAAAAAATAGTGTATGCAACTCACATTTAATGGATATTAAGACATTCATATTCATATTCTCATACTCGTGTCTTAATAGCTATGATTAAATGCTCATTGCTTAATATACTATAATTGTAGGTTTTGTTGATTGAGAATGAGTTGCAGGGTTACGAACGTTACACAGAAAAACGAAAATTTACATACTTGACGACCGTTTCGTTGCCGGTTTACGATCGCAGACCAAACGCCGTAAGTGCAGGAATGGACTCGAAAATTTTAAATTTATTTGCGAATTTCAGACTGGGGTTGTCGGGGTGGCCGGCGTCGATGTTCCCATTGAATTGCTGAAGCAACAGTTGAAACCTTACAGAGTGAGATTCATCATAAAATTAATTTGAATTACATTGTTTTAATTGTTCAGATTGGCGTTAACGGCTACGCGTTTATTTTAACAAATAACGGATTTATATTATTGCATCCTCAACTGTCGACGGAATTTCACAACATTCCCAAACCGACTTTTAACAGGGTCGACATGGCCGAAGTGGAATTCGTGGACGATTCAGGGGGCCCGCGGCAATTCAATCAATCTTTAATCAATGCAAGTAAAAAATTTCTGTATTTCGAAATTTTAAAAATGCATTTACAGTTGCGGAATAAAATAGTTATGTTACAAGAAGGGCACGAAACTTTGCCCATCAAAACACCCATGGACAATATGGTAAATACTTTCAAGCACTATGACAGTTTTTGGCTTTAGTTTGCCATTATTTATTTCCACCCAATTAACTTATCTTCTATTTTATGTTTATGGCAAAATTATTATGACACTATTAATATTAATAACTCCACTATATTTGTGTAGGCCGAATTGTCTGGCTGCATCTCTTTTTGATGGATTCTCCCAATGAAACACCCTTTTTTGTTAAATTTATGCGATGTGATATTAAAACTACTAATGTTCTGTAACGAGGGACCCGGTCAGGTACTCTCCCCTGACCCGGATATTATGTACTAATCAATAGTCAATGCTATTATATGTATAATAGTAAAATATACGTAATACTTCGTTTTGTATTAAGGTATTTAAAAAAACTTTTCAGTGTACTGTCAAACTTCCATAAGTCGACTCTGAGATACAGAAAAATCGAGTTTCGACTTACGAAGGTTTGACTGCAATTTAAAAACTTGCAGAAACGGATTGTTAAGAGCTTCCGTCACTATTTGTATACGCCGGTTAAGCCGTTCAGTCTTGTGTTGACTTATCCCGATCGGTATGGCTTTAACAGTTTGAAATATCCTTATGAAGAGAACCAAGCGGCAAGAAGAGTAAACTTTGATAGTTTGAGACGCGCTGAAAACTGGAAAATTCATCCGGAATGGTAATTTCACCTTATTTTTCTTCGGAAATGTCTCTTCAATTCATTTGCAGGTGGTATTGTAAAAATAACGACAGCGAAATAAATTACGAATCTTCCGAACAGGAATTATTGCACATGCTGGGACAAATCATGCTGAAACCAGACTTATTGGTGCATTGTTAGTTTTTTCGAATAGTAAAAATTTTGTAATAAATTTTGGCAACTTCAGGTGATGAAATGCTGGTCAATCTGTTGCTGTCCGACGTCCAAGCGACCGAATGGTTTCAAGAAAAACTGAAAATCGACCGTTTCGAAAAGTAAGTGGAAATCCTGAAAACGTTGGCACTTCACGGTCAAGATTTTTAGGTCAAACCACATGAACAAATTCAGAGCTAAACTTGCGTTCATTGCGACCCATTCCGGCCTAACCCGTTGGCAGGATTTAAACGAAGGATACAAAAGCGACGACGACTACGAAGAGTAAAATTCGTTAATGTCGCGCTCAATGCGATTAATACGGTTATTTTCAGGCATTTTTCAAAAATTCATAATAAGGCAATAGACGAGGTTTGGTACAAAAGGGCAGTGGAACAAAATTACGACGATTCCAAATATGTTTATTCAGTTCCCTTCAGTTCATTAGGTAAGGAAGAAGTAACCTGCCACTAAAGGTTGGATTTAGACGCACTCTTATCCTCTTAAGGCCGCTCCACCCTAAAGATTGTTGACAAATGCAATTTGCTTTTATAGCTTTGGCGTACGCCTAAATACAGGCAACACCTCAAACTTTTTTTATAATCCAGATATCACCATAATTACGGTAAAGTGCAGTGGATAATAGGTCTATGTGTAACAATGAAAACGGCTTTCGAGCGGTTGCATTCCAATATACCTGTTCAACAGATGCGAACATTTTTGTATCTTCAATAAATTTAGAACGATATAGTTTAAAGTAAAATAATAATATGCAAGAAGAATTTGTTAAATTTAACAATTTTATTTACTTATTGTTAGTAAAGAAGTTTTGTTATTACTGCTTGTTACTCTGCAATGTCTTAATTTCCGCCAAAACGGGTTAGTATGTTGATCCCGGGTATTTTTTTCAACGTAATTTATATTTATATCGTAAATCGTTTTTAAAAATTGATTTTTAGCCGTTTCAAATTCTATTAATGACATATCCGGAATATCATCTATCTCCATATTACCATAATCAGAATCTTTATTTTGAAATGAACGCGTTGTTTTAATAATTTTGCGGTTACTGTATTTTTTATCAATTTGCTACGATATGGGAACAAACAGATAATGGAATGCAGCTGACTGTAGTTAAAATTTTAGTTTAAATAACCTGTCTGAAGAAAGGTTGTATTGTCGAACGTCATCAAATTTTATTACTTATTCTAGAAAATTCTGTTCAGAACTCGGAACAGATGTTGAATTTCGTATTCAAAAGGACTAATATTTATTAATAAATTAAAACACAATGAGTAAAAGATTAACCTCTTAAGACACAGTTTATGTTTACAGAAAATTGAACCGCGTTATGCACGACTTGACTAAGCGCCAAATTGATATTTTGGAAATTAGCTTTCCATCTAACGTATAATGATGCTATCTACCTACAATAAAATCAACTTGGCATAAAATCTATTTCTTACTAAAAAACAAAAATTAGATCCCATTAACAATAACATTATAAGTCGTTAATCATACAGTTTAATTAATTAAAAAATTACAATTTAAGCTTAATTTTTAAATTCAATTTCACATTTTGTTGACACCCCTTAAAGCGTAGTGTTTTTTTTACAGAAAATTGCAGTTTTAGTTTATTATAAGTTATTACCACTACAGCTTATTTTTTTTAATTAATGTGGGATAAAAAATCCAAACAATTTTTTTGGAAAGAAATTATAATTTAAGCTTATTCTCATTCATTTATTTAAAGGGGTCTTGACGAGCGATTTTCGAAATTAATATGACCTTAGAGTTGAATTTATATCCTATTAAGTTAATGTAGATAATAAAGATTAAAATTGTCCAAGACTAAAAAATAATTTGTAGTAAAAAAACTTTTTCAATAAAACAACCTTTTATTAAAATGTACGCCTTTATTTTTAATCATTTAGGTCAATATCAAAATTAGTTTTAAATTTTTACTACGTCTTAATAAAAGCTTGTTTTTTAAAAAGTCTTTTTACTATAAACTATTTCAAATATACTGCTTGAAAACGGAACCTGGCTTTAAAAGTATTTCGGATATTATTGCTGAGAACCAATAATTACCTACTGCGAAGTTGTAAATCTTTTTGACGTAGCTCGGAAATCGGCAAAAATTAACTACTTCAATTTCGGTTCTTGATTTAAAGAACATTGAATAAATCAAAAACTATTGCGTTGTTTAAAACAGCTAGGCATAAGCTCAAAATAAAAAAGTGTAATCTACGAGTCCAAAAAATTTTAATACAAAATTTTGATAACTAAAGCCAAAAAACAAATTTCGAAATTTGATGTTTTAATTAATAACTTGGTTAATTATGATTATTCAATTACGGCTTGGTATTCTCTGTAAGATGAAGTATCGACCTCCTTTTCAAAATTAAAAATAAAGGTATAAAGAGGAATTGCGTTTTACATGTATTGAAAATCTTAGGGCGGAACGCCGTTAATTCCGCCCTTTTGCCAGAAAAGGGACGAAACTAAGAACGCATTCAAGTGCAACCCTAAGTGTCAGGTAACTTGCCAGAACATGAAACTGATTTAATTCCTGTTGACTTCAAGGTTTTGATGAAAACACGAGTGTGACTTCGACTTATGCAATTTATAGAAACGATGGTTCGAAGAGAACCCCCGCGGCGGTAATCGGCGTTCAATTCCCGCACGCGGTGCTCCACGATTATTTCAAGAAAATCACCCAAATGGTGGTAATTGACATTTCTTTTTCTCAAAATAATTTGAAGGTTTTAGTGCGATGGTAGAAAATGCAACATTACTTGTTCCTCGCGCAAACTGAGTTGTTTCGTGATCGACAACAACGGTTATGTGGTGGTCAGTGATCAACCGGAAGATAAAGGCTTTTTCATCGGAGATGTGCGTCCAAATTTGCTGCACTTCCTGGTGAAAGACTGCGTATTAGAATCGACCAAAATGTACGACTACCAAGCCATTTGTAACGACAAACCTAGGGAACCGCTCCCAAAATGTTCAGCAACAAAGTTGCGCACGGTAAAAAAAACATTTTTAGTACCGCTGGCGTTTTTAAAAAGAAAATTGCAGATTTTTCAAAATCTTAAGACCATATTTTACTGGACGCTTGGTAATCTGCTGTATTTCGTTCGAAGCGTCCATTCAAAACTGGAAGATCTCCGATTGGTGGTTCAGCAGAAAACAAAAATGTTTGAGGAACATCAAATTGCTAAAACGGTACCCACACCGTGCGACCAAGAAATGTGCTTGTATACCGTACAACCGGTTCCTTGCACTTCTCCCCATGTCGACAATAAAAACAGACTGAAGGATGACTGCACTTGGTAAATTAAAATATATACAAACGCCTTGCAGTCACAATACGCAACACATTTTGCATTTACAAGGCCCTTTTTTACCATCAGGAGATGTCTTGCCTATCCTGAAACTTTAAGAGAGATCCTCACGTAATTTTTTTATGGGAAACGCAATACATTTGCCTGCCACTATAGCTTCGAGTAAAATACAAATATCATAAAAAGTGTGATATCATCTGAATCAGCATTCAATTTTTTACTTAACGGTTTAGTCAAAGTTGCAAATTACTTTTGCACTGCAATGCCAATATCATGTATCTTCAATTATAATATATAACAACAGTTAAATTTCAATTTTTGTTTAAACCGAAATGTAGATATTACATTTTTATTGCTATAACTTAAAAGATTTCGAAAAAATTTCAATAAATATGAGAATTATAATGGCAGAACTATTTTTTCCTTGAGATGAGAATAGCAATGGAAAATTTACAACAGGCTATTATTTTATTTTATTATTATTTTTAGAGGAAACCATCAACCCAGCTAATTTTTTTATTGATAAATGAAGTTTGTAACAACTATGAGTTTATAAAATTCTAAAGGTCGAGGTTCGTGAGGATCCCTCTTAAGGAGTTTGTTTTTAAACTGAATATATAACTACATAAAATATTCGCAGGAATTATGTTTATCATCATGTGCCGTCATCTAATTTATACTTGCTGGTCGTAAACAATCTCTGTCCGGTTGGAGTTTATGAGAAAAATTGTAGTGCCACCCCCAGAAGAGTGGAAACTTATAACGTAAAGTTGCCCTGTTATGTCGAAACTAAGAATAAATACGCCAGAAGGTCGTACATTAAATGTTTCAATAGACATCGCAAGGTAAGATTGTTAAATTTCGCGTGCTTGATCATCTGAAATTGTTTCGCAGGAAGAAGGCCTCAATGAAAGGAATAAGGTGCATTGCGGCAAGGAGGACGAGGAGGAAGAATAATTTTCTTTAATAAATTCGCTTAAAATTAACCATAACCAGCCAAAGTAAGGAGAAAAATTGCAATAACAGGTAAAAACATTATTTTTGATTAATTCAGTTTTATACAATATTGTCAAGTCAATGTATGTGAATAAGCTTTAAATATTAATAACAATAATTGCCTATAAAAATAGACTGATTTAAAAAACACGAAATTTTTATTTGTTAAAAAGAATCGTTCGATAAACCGTTATACAGGGTGAGTCAAGTTTTACCGCCACGGCCATAATACATATTAACAATTAAGGGAAAAGTATGCAATTTACATGTTACATCAGTTGAAGTTTGCATTTTCGATTAGTGCTACAAATTTTCCAAGTTATTTTCATTTCAAGCCAAAAAAGTAAAACAATAAGTTTTGGATAAAATTTCGATGTTTGGTTTTTTATTTCAAAATTTGTCAAATTATTCGTAGCATTAATATTTGTAACTTGAGAGATTACACAAAAAATCGGAATAAAAAAATACTTTATTTAGTTACTTGGCAACAAATGTGCACTTCTTATTAATCAAGAAAAATTAACATCTCTTTTACGAGCAGGTATATTGTAACATCCGAAAAAAAATCTTAAAAATAGGGTACATAAATTTTTTAAGCGTAGAATTTGTAAAATTAACATTTTGTAATTAAATAAGCAAAACACTTATCTTCATAAATCTTCTGCATCAATTAAGTCATCTCAGTTTATATGTCTGCTGGATGTTCGATTAGTGGCAAGCAATCTTCATGGTCGGAAGAATTAAAATCGAACGCATCGACAAAATGACCTACAAAAAACCCTAAATGCTGTCATTGAAATTAAACTTATGCAAAGCGGCACAAAAATAAAATCCTTGGACCTCAACTTGTTTCATTGCAATAAACTATAGTTAGTCGTTAGTGAGAAGAAGGAAAGGTTAAAATAAAAGAACCAGAATTTAACAAAAATGTATACTTTTAATGTAACCTTCTACATTCGTACACAATGTGCGTGTTTCTGGCGAACAGCAGGCTACATTTTCAACCGTAGCCACTTTTCTGATTGTGACTTCAGTTCGTACCAAATACAGGAGATCGAAATTCTTACATCTTTGAAAAATTTGATTTCTGAATTGAATCCCTGAATCTATTTTCACTTCTAATAGACATAAAATCTATGAGAGACATTGTTCAGTTGTAAAAACTACATTAAAAACTTCTTGAAAGAAATTCGACACTTTCACAAAATCTATAAAATTCCAACCAAACTTTACGATTTACAGAGGACATCGAGGACTAGCACTGTATACAGCGTGCAAATTTAAGTAATCGTTTTCAATACAATTCCAAACAAATTAACAGTAAAATCATAATACAAGACCCTTGGATCGGTTCGCAATTTTTTAGGAAGCGCTCTGATAAGCCAATAAAAGCGATTATGGGGCATTTACAGCCGATTTGATGTTGCCAACTTAAGTCGTTCCTTAAGTCTGCACCAATCAGTGTAAGCGCCGCATCACATAAATAAACAAAAACAGGCAAGAATTGAAAGCCATTAATTCGAGGCATTTTACAAATATAACAGAACACCACTGGAGAAACGTTTACATGAAAGAAGGTGATGCGTGCGAGTTAGATTTAATAATATTTGCGACTACGTGTTTTAATAGCTCGACTATTCGTACCGTTCTTTTCAAGCGGTTGCGACGTGGTCGACGGCGGTGGGATCCTTTGCGGCCCGCCCGGATATGGTATTCTGAACAGTTCTATATGCAGATGGTCGCATATCTCTGTACAAATCTGCGCAGAATATCTGAACAGATCTAGTGCTACCCATATCTGTAAAAATTACATCAAATTAACAGATTCAGTTGTAGACCAAGCAACAGAGAAAAATAAATGTCATAATTTAACATAACTACACCTGGAAACCGACTGCGATTTTGTTAAAGATAGTTAATAGATGAATTCTGCATAATTTCCAACTCGAGAATAATTTTATGTACCATGTCCTATACCCAAACTCAATAGTTATCGAAAAATTTACGAATGAACATATCGATAACTGAGATTATTACAATTATTTCACTCTGTGGTCTGAAAAGGACCGATTTATTAAAAAAACAGAACAACAAATCAAATTAAATGTTCAAACTGTTGATTATTAACTTCCTGACAATAGGTAAGTCGAAATTCAATTTCTCGTAACACTTCAGTTAACGTTTGTGGCTGGATTTGTTGTATTTCGGCTATAATTCTATTATTCAATTCATCAATATTTTCCGGTTTATTGAAGTAGACTTTAGATTTCAGATAACGCCATAGATAAAAATCTAATGGGGTTTAATCTGGAGACCTAGCTGGCCATTCGATAAAACCTCTCCTTTCGATCCATCTATTTGGGAAAACATTATGAAGGTATTCTCGTACTGTTCTCGAATAGTGTGGGGGCGCTCCATCCTGTTGGAACCATATCGAATCTGCTGGTATATTTGGGTTCTCATTATTTAGGTAAAGTGCACTTACATTGGGTATTATGTCATTTTGTAGCAAGTCTAAATATTTTTTAGAATTAAGTGTTTCGTCAATAAAAAAGGAACCCACAATTGAGGTACCCACAATTCCGGCCCAAACGTTTACTTTCTGAGGGAATTGTGTATGACTTTCTATTCTCCAATGTGGGTTTTCTGGTGCCCAATATCGAAAATTTTGCTTGTTTACCGAACCATTCAAACAAAATGTTGCCTTGTCGAAAAAAACTATCTTACGTAGAAATTCCGGGTTGGCATTGCATCTATTCACCATTATTTCGCAAAATTCTAATCTGCGATCGAAATAGTCTTCAATAAGTTCCTGAACAAAATGTACTTTGTATGGGTGCCATTTGTTCTTGTGTAAATATTTTAGAACAGAAGATTTACTTACTGACTGTTCTGCAGCTACTTGTCGACTTGATTTGTGAGGATTTTCTTGTAAATCGAGCAAAACATTCAATTGTGAGTTTTCTGGAAATGTAACATGGTTGGTTTTGTAATTGTCTCTAAACTTTTTCTCTATCTTACTAACTACTGATTGTGTAATAGGCCTCTTCGGGTACTTATCATTGAACAATTCGCAAACTTCAGCTTGTGTTCGAGTATTATCACCATATCCTACCATCATCAACATTTCTATCCGTTGTTTCTCAGTTAAACGCGCCATTCTTCAAACTTTGCAACTGTACTTGACAAGTGTCAACAATCAAAAGAACAAAATAAACACACAATTGAATGTTTTGCTCGATTTCCAGCGCTTCCTTGATGATATTATTAATGGTCTACTCTCATAATTTTATCATAAATTTTTGAAACTTTAGGACTGATTATTTCGAAAACTTTCCTCTTCAAAGTCATACGAATTTGACATTTCTGTACTCAGAAAAATGTGCTGCATCCAAATTCAAGCAAGCAAGAAACTAAAAAAACACGATTTTTTGTTGAAAATTGTTTATAACAAATTAAAAATTATGATTCTCGAGTTGGAAATTATGCAGAATTCATTTACCAACTGTCGTTGACAAAATCGCACAGTCGATTTCCAGGTAGTATTTATGTAATGAAAAAATGCTTTATTGCTCGGCCTATTAGTTTCGAACCCAATACGTACCATACACAACCACAAAACAATGTATTCTGGAATGAACGTGTTAAAATACTGATTTAAAAATAGCATGGCCGGTCCCAAAAGGGACCAATCCATGTATTCCATTTCACTTTTGGTCATGTGTGCAACCTGCAAAATTTAACCTTTAACAGTGGAGAAAACTTCTCAATTCGAAATTCGAACGTACCACCAGTCGATTTGCAACTTTAGCGGCGACCATTCCAAAAGCTAAAATGTACAGTGCCGGATGCTGTTCGTAAACATGATCGACAGACTTGCGGCAGATTATGAATGCAGGAACGAGCATCATCGAGAGCGGTATAACCGGGGATAAGACGCTGGTGCCCTATCAACAAAATTGTGTAAACATGACTTTTCCTTTTGAGATTTTTGTGCAATTAACTTCAAACATGCATTTGCTGATTAAAATATAACTATTATTGGTCCCAAGCAATTTTTATAGTTATACACAAAAAGCCTCCAATTAACTAAGCCCAAAAAGTCACGCACTAATAATACATTTTGACTTTTTAATGCCATCCCGAATTAAAATCAAATGTATCGTGGTACCATGTGATCAGAAACTTTGATACAAATTTGTTTTACATTTATAAATTTTATATAGGATAAATCAGAAATACTGAATGCGATACATCGTTGAATTCAGAAAAGAAATCTCTATCAAATTATAAAAAAAGAAATTTGGTTCTATGACCTTTGGCCTTTGAATGGACAAACTACACTTTGTAGTACTTTTTAAGCCGTTTAATTTGACGTATCGTTTGTTACAATCGGACTCCAGATAAAAGTGCTAGGAGCTGGGGTGTTTTTCGTGAACATCCTGTATTTATAAAATTCATAAAACGGAATTAAAAAAATCTTTGAAGCATTGTAATAACATGTGACGAATCTCTTATCTGGATACTATTTTAAAATGTACAAGTAAACAAACTGGCCTTTTTGCGATTTATTCACATTCCTGGCTGGTTATCTATAATTAATGGCAATAGAGAATGAAATGAGTGAAAACCTGTTAATTTGAGAAAGTAATTTAGAAAGTGGTTTTCTATTTAATTAAAACCGTTTCGTTTGAAGTGTAAACATTGTTCTGGCATAAAAGTCAACATGTATAATCAAAAAACAAAAAATCGTCAAAACTTATGCAAAAAAAAATTACTACAACAGGTTGAAATGGAGCAATCTTACAGCAACGGTCGATCCATTTTTGCCAATGCCTCCTGTGAATATGATAGCTACATTAGCCTGAGCCAGGTAGAATGCCATGCCGCATGCAAATACGATAGGAATCAGCTTCGTTTCCATGCCCAAAAGAGGAATCTTGTACCAGCAACAGGAGTAACATTAGAAAAAAAGATTGATTGCAGAAACATACAAAATTAATAAATAAATAAACGAAACTAGACCGAAAAGTTATTAGCAAAACAACAATTCAGCCGATTTTACGTGTCACCTCCTCCTAAACCCTAAAAAGAACAGGTCAAAACAACAAAAATCTATCCACAACAAACATCGAAGAAAGGACATGCCGCAATTCGAGATAAAATTGTGTGCAAGTCGAAGAAACACATTTAATTCTTACGGCGACGGTGGAACCGTTCTTTCCGGCGCCTCCTCGTCGCATCGCGTCGAGAAAATTTACAAAGACCTGGAAATATCCCAAGAAGAATACCGCGGAAGCTGCCTGGGCCAGCGTGCAATTGACACCGAAAACCTGCAAGATTGTTAATTATAGAGAGAAAACAGTGTTAGCTTCAAAATTCTTCCAATTGCTCCAAGTAAACCTGTGTATAAAACAAACTGTGATCGAAGCGTTTCTCACACGTCCCAACATTTAGTTAATTAAGAGATTAAAGTGTTTAATGCGGCCAATTTCATGCTATATACGGCCTTGTGACTTACTGCAACGGTCGAGCCATTTTTTCCGACGCCTCCAGAGACGATTATCGACATCGTCGTGTAGAGCGACCATACCCCTAATAGCAACGTACTGCACGGTATTAAATACCACAAATAGAAGGTATCGCTAAAAAACTGTTTGAAATTTTAGAAATATCTCAGAAAAAAATCACTAAAACTATTTCTGTACTCAGGAAAAAACTTCCTGCTTCTCAACTATCAATAAACATTTGATAGTTGACATTAAAACAACAAACTTTCCGTTTTAAACCGAATGTAGTCGTAAACGTTAATTTTAAAACCCTGTCTTCAATAAAAATCAATTAAACCCATTAAGTACCAGCGTCATATTTATAGGACAGGCGATGTAACATTTTTTTTTAACCATTAAAATTTGTTCAAATTTTACACAACTTTTACACTAATTAGTTAATACATCACTACACTGTAGTGTATTTTTTTTCGTGTCAGTTTTGTTATAGCTTATGAACAAAAAAATATTGAACTTGGCGTAATTTTCTTTGATGTGCATCAATGTAATCATTTACATTATTATTTATTTTATTTAATTTATTACATTATATTTGTTGAAAAAGGTTTATGTCATCTATTAGTAAAGTGTTTAGACTATACATCTTCAAAACGCGTGCGTTATTATTGATCTAAGATGATTGTCCAATAAATAGGACACTGGGACTATCAAAACGTTCGCTCAAGTTCATCGCGGTCTGCATTGCATTAGTGGTGTTTTACAGCAAAATATTATTACCGGGTAGTATTTTGTTACAATGGTATATTATTTACGGTAAGTAACTATCTAATTTAAAATTTGCACTGTTTTTTTTTTCTGTAAATATTTTCGAATATTTGTTGCAAGCGGATACTTTTTTTTCAATTTATGACATGATTTTTGTTGAAAAACGTGCGTCTCATCTATTAGTACCATGTTTTTGCCATAAAAATCTTTAAAAACTGTGTCTTTTGCTACGATTGTATATTATTTACCTAATTCGAACATTACTGGAGTAAAGAGGAGGACCTTGATGTAGATATTATTACTGTATGCCAAGAAATGAATATCTAAAAATAAAACGTTTCAAATTTAGACCTTTGATTCAAATGGTCAATAATGAATTTAAAAAAAACGGAATTTTTGAAAAATCTTTATCAGTTGATTCTAAATTCTAAACAAACGTACCATTTATGATTACTTTTCAATTTTTTAAAATGAAATAAATATTATTATTATTTATTATTTTTATTGTAATTGTTATTGTTTATTATTAATTTAACATTACGTCTTTCGTATTATTTTGATTGCTTTTCAATTTTTCACTTTTATATAAATATTACGAGAAGCTATTTGCTATTAATCTTATAAATGTTTATATTTGTTATTGTTATTATTGTTTAATATTAGTTTGATATTACTTAGTTCATATTATTTATAAACAAATTTCTTTTTGATATTTATGCGTAAGGTGCCAGTGTCCTATTTATATGACGGATCATCTCATAAAATTAAAAAAACAAAAATTTGTTTTTGACATTTTTAGGCTCAACTATGTTTAAAACAAATTTATAAAAAAATTTCAAAATTTTCAAAAAATAATAATTTTGGACTTAACGGGTTAAGTTGGCAACGCACAAATTGTGTGGAAGTGGGCGATCCTTATTATTTCGAATGCATTGCCAACTTAAAATTAATATTTCGTTTTTTATTGAAGGCACGGTATAACTGCAAACAGGGCACAGGTGAAAGAAAAACAAGTTAATAAAATCTCATTCAAGGCGAGACACATCATAAACCTAAAATCAGTGAATTCAATTGGAAAATTTTAATTTAAACAACGCAATTAAACTAAATTGTAATAAAATTAATTACCTTTACGGACCAGATGGAGGGGCCAAAGATTGTTGAAACGAGCTGCATGATAACAATGGCGAATTGTGCTTCTGTTACGTCGAAAGTTCCAAAACGTAACGTCCCCGAGACGTAAGTTTGCCAATGGGCGCAGTAAAACAGCGACATGGCACAAAAACACTGAAATTAAAGAATTATTAATTGCCAAAAAACCTTGAAACAAATTTTTTAATCTTGCTGATAAATAAATATCAAATGTTTGCAGATAATAAGATTAAAGAAATGTTTTAAGCTTAAGCAAATACCTGGAAAAACATCCACCCTGGAAAATAACCTAACTGTACGCAAATACATGCGGATAAAGCAATGAATACTGTTGATATTGAGTCACATCCGTGATCGAATAATTCACCGAGCGGCGATGCCGTTCCTGTCCTCCTAGCTTGCTTGCCATCGATTGCGTCCAAGCTTTGGTAAACGAATAAACCTACAGCACACAAAAAGTATGCCCATCGCGGAGCCTCGGCCTTTGCGTCTGGCGAATACCTAGAATGATTCAATTAAGACCACCACCGAAACCACAATCGCACACTCACCAAACAAGCACTAGGGTTGTTAAAATATTAACAGCTAATCCCAATATTGTGATTAGGTTAGGTGCCAACCAAAGTGGCACCTGGTCGACCAGCCAGTTCCAGCAGGGTTGCAACAGGGGGTCCGTCAGGCTGGTGCTGAAGGAGGAATATTTATGGTCACTCAATCGCTTTAATTGCGCCTGCGACAGGAGTTTTTCTCTGTACAACTTCATTCTTTAGCTTTTAATTAGACACATCGATGACACACAAAACTAAATTTGTTGGTTAAGTTTATTTATTTAATTACAAAGGAGTTCACGACGCGGAGTTCACCATACTCGAGGAAATTGCCGTCAATGAGAGGAGAACCAGCGAAATGAAAATAGACCGAAAGTTCTCATGACACACTGCGTTTTTGTTTTTTGTCAGAGTTCGCACTTTCCTCTGCGCCAATAAAACGCAGTCGACAAATTGCCAATGGAACTGTTTTAAACGTCAAGGTTATTTGATCACTGCGATTTTATTTTAATTAACGTGACACAGTACACTTTGATCACCACGGAAATGATTGCTAAATCTAAATTACGTTCACCGATCGCCTGACACTTGGTGTCAAATCAAAAGTTGTGACCAATCGACCAGTTCAATCGTCCTTGTCAGGTCAACAGAAATCGTATCTTTTCGCAAACGCTGTTCGGTTGGTCAACTGTATTACGCCGACCTGAGAATTCAACAATGATTTTACAGATGGCGTGCGAAATGGGAATACGAAAAATTCGTATCAAATATTGGCGGGGTTTTTATTTGATATCTTCAAGGCCAAATTAATTAAATACAACGTAAGGATTTAATGTTTGCATTGTAATACAACACAAAAGTTGTTTATTAGGCCAAGCAATAAAGCATTTTTTCATAACATAAATATTACCTGGCTGCGCGATTATATCAAAGACTGTTAGTAGATGAATTCTGCTTAATTGCCAACTCGAGAATCATAATTTATAATTTGTTATAAACAATTTTCAACAAAAAATCGCTTTTTTTTAGTTTCTTGTTTGTAAAATGGAAACTAATGAAGCAATCTTAATGATGTCGGTTTATGACATTTTTTTGCTCTGTTGCTTGGCCTATATAGAAATCATTAAACAATGAATTTCATTAATTCATTTTTCTTTAAGTTTGTAATCTAATTATCCTCATTTTAATCCTTCAATTTCACAAAATGGTGTAATAAGTTTTAAAAAACTAAAAGCAATAAATGTCCTTTTTATTAATTGAAAAAATTCAATTCAACATTTCATAACATAAATATTATTGATTACAACATTTTCAGTTATAAAACGAATGTAAAGCTTACATAAAACTATGTCAGGTGAAAATAAATATTAAATAAAACTACCAACAACATTCTTAATTAAGGTTTAAATTGTTGATAACGTTCTTTTTTAAAATACTCACTTTCCACAATTTAAAGGAATCGGTGAAAATAATTAAACAGAACCATTCATACCGCTGCCTTTTAGCCGTTCGGTAATTTCTTCGGCAGAACCATTCATACTGTTGCCTTTTAGCCGTTTGGTAATTTCTTCGGCCAATTTCGCGCGGGGAATTTCAACTTCAGCCCTCGAGCTCACATCTCGAAGCTTGACGACCCCTCTCTCAATTTCCGACTCTCCTAAAATTACCGCGAGGGGTATTTTGCCATCTTCGCAATATTGCAATTGGGCCAGTAATTTCGGATTCTTTTTGTAGGACAGTTCCACCTTGAATCCTTCCTCCCACAAGTCCTTACAGAGCGACATCCGTTGTTCCAGGAGATTTTTTTGAGCCGATGCGACAAAAACTTCCACTTCAGTCGTTCTGATTTTGCTTTCTTTCGTAAGTTTTGTTTCCATCACCGCTAATATTCGCTCGACGCCGAGAGAAACTCCGACGCAAGGAACTTGTTTGTGCTTGATGTCGAACATGCCGACTAAATTGTCGTAACGACCACCGCCGGCTACGGATCCGACAGATATTGAATTGCCGTCTTTCGAATCGCCTGAAATTTTTCTATTAAGAATTGGGGAGTCAGTTCTCGATAAATACCTAATAAAACTGCTTCAAAAATGATTCCTGTGTAATAATCCAGTCCTCTTGCTAAACTCAGATCAAAACTGACTTTATCGAGAGAACCAAACAGTTTGCAGTAACGCAGAAACAACTTTAGAGATTCCAGACCGCTGACGGCAGTTTTGCTTTTCGTTAGTCTTTCATCTGTGAGGAGTTTTTCGACCAAATCTTCTTTACCGCTCAATCGCACATATTGGCCAATTTGGTCGGCGGCCTCTTGTGACAGGCCCTTTTCTTCAATCATTTCCTTCTGCACCTCTTCCCAAGGTGACTAAAAAAATTTTTATGTAATTGTGCAATATATTATACAATAAAATGGATAATAGTAAACCAATTTTCAGAACCTATAAATAAATAAATGTGTCCCCACGTAAATTTTGAAAGTACGTTGTTTTGTGTTAAATAGATACCTAGTCATTTTAATGCCTAAAATCGTATTATTTCAAAAATTCCTGTGGACCTGAAAGAGTTAAACTGAAATTTTTTTCCAACATGAATTTCTAAGTAACAAAGTTTCTCTATAACAAATTTTTTTAAGATCTCCGTGACACTTCATTATATGGAAGTTTGACTGTACTAATTTTTAGTGTTTATTTTTTGTTTATATTTTTATATTTCTATTATTTTATATATACCAGTCCGGCCAACAGGTGTCTTGTGTACCTCTGCGTGTTTTACAGGTGCGCTCTTTTGTATCCCACTAAGTAAATTTTACTGACTAATAAATAAATTTGTAATGGTATTTCTTGTAGAAAGTTAAAATAATTGCTCTTTAGTAGGTAAAAGTAAAAGTAGGCCAAAATGTTAAAAAAAATAGTTAAAAATATCGCACATCAATATTATTAGTCAAGATTAATTAAACGTATCAAAAACAGAATGAAAAAATTCCAACTTGTAAATAACAAACAATTATTATGAGATACCTTATCTAATTTATCAACGGCTGAGCAGATGCATCGAAACTTATCTTGTGGAACACCACAAGCCTCAAACATCCCATCTAGTAAACATCTATGATTTACTTTTATAACAAAATCTCCTAATTGCAACGCATCAAGTATCTCTCGGACCACATTGACACATTCAGCGTCAGGGATCATTGGATCGTATGCACCGGCGATATCAAAGTCCTGTTGACAACGAATATTGAGCATTAAAAACACAATGATAATGAGCAATTAATACTTACACACTGATAAAACTCCCTGAATCTACCCCTCGCGATAGAAGGGTTATCTCTTCTGTAAACTTTAGCAATGTGGTACCTCTTAATGTTGGTAATCTTGTTCATGGCCAAATATCTTGCGAAAGGAACTGTTAAATCGTATCTTAAAGACAAAATTTCGCCCCCTTGATCCTTCAAATCGTAAATTAGTTTCGAGTCCTCCCCGTATTTTCCTGTTAATACTTCCTGCAATTTATGGTTTAATTTTGTGCGAATTTAAAAAACAGTTTCTTACCTTCAACTCAAAAATTGGGGTGTCTATCGTTTCCGCTCCGTGGCGTTTGAATACCGACGTGATTTTGTCGAACACCAAGTTCCTTACCGCCATTTGCTGCGGCGCAAAGTCTCGAGTTCCCTTCGGCGTTTTAAGGGTGAATTTTTGATTTCCCAGCGCAACATCATCGCTCTCTATGCTCAACTGGGATTTTAATGTCGTTAGTTTCGTTACTTCATTTTGTATCTAAACGAGAAAATTGGAGAATGAAGGTCGCACAAAATTAACTTCCTTGAATTATCGAAGGCAAGGTTACAAACTGTGAGAATGGAGAAAGTTTCAATGAGGCAAAAAATGTAATCACTGACCTGTGGTGTGCCAGAAAATGGTGAATTGTTGAAACAAGTGAAAATTGTTCCCACAGGCCGTGACAATCGTGCAACGAACCGAAATGTATTGAAGGACATCATTTCGGCAAGCAAATGAAACGATGAAAACTTGTCAATACTTAGCTCACCGAAAATCAAAAAAAAATTACCTGGTGTTCCAAAAGGCTTTGTAACAAATTTTTAAGAGATTCATTATCAGGATCCACAAAATTCAGACGTTCATTTTCGCTGAAGCTTTCGATGTGTTTAAACCACCGATTGAGATGTTGATACGTTGAAACGTTTTCGTTCCCTTCTAACAATTTAAACAAATCTCCATCTATCGTACTGGGTGAAAAATCGCAAACATAACTTCTGGTCGACAGATAAACGTTTAAAAATGCGCGGACATTTTCTGTTAAATTTTTGAAAGGGGAATGTCCATTCAGACCCTGAAGTAACAAATGGCAAGGTAAGCTACTTTCTACAGGAAATTGAAAACATTCCGAATAAAAATTAATGATTTAAATAAACTCAGTTACGATAATCAAAGTCTGAATTTGGCTAATTTAAATAAAATGATGCAAACCCAATTACCTTTTCCTTAGTCTCTTTGGCAGCCTTTAATTTTCTAACTAAATCACCTTGTTCCTTAATCTGCAGTTCTAATTTGGCTTTATTCGACATGTTAGTTCACTCGTATATTAACTGAGATGAATAATACAATAAACCCCGAACGTTCACCGTTCAACACGTTTTACAGATTAGAACGAGGTCGCATTTTCATTAAACGTCAGCCGTCACTGTCGCGTGAAACAGTCTTACCAACAACAGCGACTGAATTCCCTATATTTGTATACAGTCAGTCAAAATGTTGCAAGTTTTTCAAATTGCCTGTTGCATAAAATGAGCAAAAAATTGTTTTTTCAAGTTATAATATTTGTAAACAATGTATAAAAACATCTTTACCTTGTTGGAAATGAATGGTGTGACGAACTACAGAAGAATGCTTCATTAATGAGTCAATTAGGACAAGTGAATGAAATGGTAATCTGCTGTTTTTGAAATGGGTGTGAAAAAGCCTCAAGTACAAGCGCAAATTAATGGCTTATAAAAAATTCCTTATTCTCACTTACACCAAAAAGTAGGAATGGTTTAATTTATACCTTAACAACCCTGTACAATATCAATCTTGCTGCACTGTTGCATCATTACAATGTAAAATTTGATAAGCTTGCAACTAACTTTTATGCATGTCATTTATCTTATTAATTCACAAAGTTTTTAAACTTCATTAACAGGTATGAAGTCTAAATCTTAACTCTATAATTAAAAAAACAAAACAAGTCAAAAATTACACAAACCTGATGAGGCCAAACTGCTAGTCAATTTTACTCGAATTAATGTATTTCACAGGAAGGAATTTTACAATGCCCTTCTTGAAAAATTCGAGAGTCCTTTTGGTCGCTGTTAGGTGATTTCAGAAACCATTTATAATTATTAATGTCAATTGTGACAAGGCCTTTAATCTTTAACCTTTCCATATCAATTTCCTACAATAATACTCTCACGAGTTTCATTTGCAGGCAAATGGTGTCCAAATGTCAAAATATTCTCTGCGTAGCCGATGCGGTCTGCTTCGATGTCGACTCAACCGTGATCAAAGAGGAGGCGATCGATGAGTTGGCCGTATATCTCGGTAAAGGAGCTGAAATAAGCGAACTGTAAGTTGAATAATTTCCAGTAAAAATTCACCAGCTTTTGCATTACAGGACTAAGCAGGCAATGTCAGGGAAGATGGAGTTCCAAGCTGCACTGACAATGCGATTGAACATCATGAAACCCTCACTGACACAAATCTGCAATTTTATTCGGGACAAACCGTGCTTGCTCACGCCTGGCGTCAAGTAATTGTTGCGATTGTAACGAGAATCTTTCTGATGGTGTGTTTTAGGCAGCTCATAGAAATTCTGCAGAAGCGAGGTGTTGCTGTTTATTTAATATCTGGAGGATTTAGATGCATTATAATACCGGTCGCAAGTACCCTCGGCATTCCACCTGAAAACGTTTTCGCAAACAGATTTACATTTTATTACACAGGTCGGTAATTATTAAAAATTAATTACCCCGATTAATCTGTGTGTGCGTAGGTGAATACGCTGGGTTTGATGAAACTCAACCGACATCGAAAAGTGGAGGAAAGGGGGCCGTGATCAAGATGTTGAAGGATAGATACGGTTACAAAAAAGTCGTTGTAATAGGAGACGGTATGACTGACTTGGAGGCGTCTCCACCTGCGGATGCGTTCATTGGTATAGTTTCTCAAGAGCGAGACAAATTTTTAATAAAAAATTTTAGGTTATGGTGGAAATGTTATACGGCAGGCCGTTAAAGTCAAAGCTGAATGGTTCGTCACCGATTTCGCCGAACTAATAACTGTACTTCAGAAATAATTTAACGTTTTAATAAATCAATTTTTGAAATTTGAATTTATCAATTTCGTGTAGATGTCGCTGGTGAGGTTTTGACTGGCTTTGACATTGGCAATTTAAAAGATTTCTATTTTTTTGTTTTTAGTGGGTTAAAAAATTCATTGAGGTACCCAAAACTCGTTTTAATCTCACAAATGTTTATCTTTCATCTTCCAGAGATCTTTTCCGCGATGGCTTGGAGATCGCACGGTAAAACCAACGCCGACATGGTTAGGAATTTAAGAGGTATTTGAATTCAACTTTAAACTTACCGAATTCAGCGATTATTTGCAGCTAACGGCATAATTCGCAGCAGTCAAGTGGAAACCGCCATGTTAGCAGTAGATAGAGGAAATTATTCCAAGAATAATCCTTATATGGACGCTCCACAAGGAATCGGATACGGTGTGACGATCAGTGCGCCCCACATGCATGCTCACGCGTTGGAACTTCTTAAAGATCGACTAGTTGAAGGAGAAAAAGCTTTAGATGTCGGATCTGGAAGTGGCTATTTGACGGCTTGTATGGCTGTAATGCTCGGAGAAGCTGGGTAAGAGATTCTTGAGGTTTGATTAACCCTTCAGTAGGTGCCTGTTATTTTGTTTCACGAATAGGCGCGTGGATTACTAATGTAATCCATTTTGATTATTCATTATTTTGTTATTATTTTTTTTTAAGGTAATGATAATTTAATACCTTTTATAACGTGTAAAAAAAAATGTTTGCCTTGAAGTAAATTTATAACCGTTTAACATGAATAAAATTAGAACTCTCCAAAATGGCAACGCTTACGTAGGAGTGACGGAAAATATAAATAATAACATACTTACAAAAAATATATGATCACTTTATTTATGAAACAAGATTCCTATAACTATTACAAATAAGTTTTCGTACCAAAATTAAAGAACAAAATATCCCTACCTATAAAAAAAAATGGATGAAGTTACAGTAACATTTGAACCTGTATTTTTGGCACAACTCACACAAACGTCTAACAAGTGGTCTTTACACATCCAATTATTACATCTTTTACACCATTGTAGATTTATTGCTAACTCAACCACATTCATAAAAACGTCCCAAAGATCCTCGTCGTTCGTAAGACACTGTCGTTGATCTTGTTGGTCGATCTAACAGAATCTTTGCACGTCTGGTTTCAATTTCTCTGCCGCTTTTTTCGTAATTTTTCTTTAATTCAAATTTAAAAGTGAACCAAGTTCAAGTTCAGTAGTTTTCACAAAAAAACAATTTACGACCTGTCAGATAAAAATTTAAATGATTTTTGGAAATTTCGGTCTTTTGTGGCGAAAAAATCATGTCGAGCGCTAAAACAGAGAAAAGTGTTGACCGTTTTATTACTTGTTAATAGAATTTAAAAGAATTCGCATTATTTACGGCCATCGCAAAAAAGGAATTTTAACGTCATAACAAAAACACGGTTTTTATATTTAAGGGCCTGTTTTTCAGATACCGTTTAAGTTTCCGAATATGATTGTGTTGACAATGCCGACAATCGGAAATATTGCCAACTTCATTTCGTAACCTCATTTGTTCATGTGTCAATTTAAAATGTAAAAACAATGCATTTTTTGACGAGGAAAGTTTGCAATATTTCAAACAAATCAAATCAACCAATAGCATCAAAATTACCCTGACTATTTGCTAGTTGCAAATCGGTTTGAAATTAAAAAATAATCACGTCGAATTACATTTGTGGTGATAATTTTTTTAATAATTTTAACTAGATTAGCACTCATCTTTGTTGCTATTATAAATGTCACTCATGAACTTCGTAAATCTAGTTAAAATTATCACCATTTATGATTTTTTTTAAGATAAAGATTGAAAGAAACGGAAATGAGCCAGAAAAAGATCGAGCAAACAACAATTACAAAGTACTTCACAAAATAACATAAAATTTAATATGTATGCTTCTGTTTTAAATAATTTTTATTTGTATTAAATATTTCTGTTTTCAACAAAAAACTGCGTCGCTTTAGTAATCCGAATTATTTAATTATTCGGATCACCGCGTTTTTAATTAGTCCGGATTATCGAGGTCTCACTGTATTGTAATAAAATATTGCGCAGACTATCAATACAGTAAAATTTATAGGCAAGTAGACAAACAACTATCCGCATATACGGATATTTCTGTTATTAGTGAATCAACACAATCGAAGGAAAATATACCTCCTTATCTGATTATGTGATAAAATAACTGTGTAGATGTCAATAGTGAATTTCAAACAAACTAAAATAATCACGCGGTTAGGTTTAGGTTTAGGTTAGGTTTTTTCGCCACCTAGCTGATAAGAAAAAAATTGCTTGATGAAATAATCCTGTAGAATAGTCTCTTTTAGGAAGGTCTAAAAAGATTGTTGATGTGTCATAAGCAAAACAAAAATAGCATTGAAAATAAGAACACTGGATTACATAATATGTAATCCACGCGCCCACTCTAGGGTTAATTAATTTTATTCCAATCGATAGAACTGCTGTTGGGATAGACCACATACCAGAATTAATAGAAATGGCACGTCAAAATATTGGAAAAGATCAGCCAAGCTTATTAACATCGCGGCTTGAGCTTGTACTAGGAGATGGCAGGAAGGGTTATCCAACATTAGGACCTTACAATGCGATCCATGTAGGCGCCGCCGCTCCAGAGCTACCAACAGCATTAATCGACCAATTAAAAGTAAGTTATAATAAATAAATCGCAACATTGAGTGAACTAATTGAATGTTTTATAGGTTGGGGGGCGTCTTATAGTGCCAGTCGGCCCGGCCGGTGGTGATCAACAACTGGAACAAATCGATAAACTAGAAGATGGAAGTTTTCAGCGTACTGCTCTTATGGGTGTAGTTTATGTGCCATTGACGGATAAATCCAGCCAATGGCCGCGATCACATTGACATTTAATTACAGCCTCAATCCTTTTTGCTTTATTAATTTGGCTTGGTTGTATTTACACTTTTTGGATGTAAAGCATCTAGTCACGAAAAGATCAAGTCTTACATTCGATGGGACAGTTTTCCTTAAAGGAAATGAAATTTCAGTGATGGTCGGAGAGATATTGGCGTGTTTTATTTTTATGTAAGCATAATAAATATCTAGTCCAGCTGTTATTAATTTGGGAAAGCCTTTATATTTTTATTACATTTCACTTGAAATTCTACCAACTAATGTGATTTGTTGTTTTCAGTCTTTAGTTTGCCGGAAAAGCTCTAGTTGAAAATTTTATCATTATTTTGTGGCTGTTTTATGTTAAAAATAAAAGAGCCAATTTGTATTTTTGCCCCAGGTCCCAAATCACAACGTTGCTGCCATTGTAGTGATTATTTTGCGTTAAGTATTAAAAGTCGACATTGCTGAAGATGTGAAATGTTTGTAAATAAAAGTATTGAAAAGTTTTTCTATTTAATAGATTTTGTTTTAATTTAATTTGATTTAATTCCATGGTTCCATGTGCGCTCCTAACGTCGAATATAAAACTTCACAAAAGCGACCCCTTTGTTCTTCAAGTTTTAGTGGGGTGTTGAAATTTTAGAGGGAACAGCTGTGAATGGTTATGAGATAACCAATGAAGTACAGGTGTTTATAGTTTGCATCTCATTGATAAAATTTAAGGCGGCGTTTTTGAAGCGGCAAATAGAAATAAGTCTCTTTCTAAGTTTCGTTTTTTCGAGTATCGCATGTTGATAAACTTACTATAGGGTTTTCCAATAAGAGGTGTTATTTTGAATAGCCCGTTATTTCGGTAGATGTCACTTTTGGAGCTGTAATTTTTTGACATTTGACAAGTAGAAACTACGCCATTAATAAAAATGGAACGATACACGCTTCAACAACGCATTGAAATTATTAAAATTCATTATAAAAATGATCCGGAATTCCATCGAAAAATCATCTTGAGTGATGAGGCCCATTTCCACCTGGATGGCTTCGTCAACAAGCAAAATTGTCGCATCTGGGGCTCAGAAAACCCAAGAGTTATTGTTGAAAAGCCTCTCTATCCTCAACGTGTGACTGTTTGGTGCGGTTTATGGTCCGGCGGGGTCATTGGACCTTACTTTTTCGAAAATGAGGCTGGAGCACCAGTTACGGTTAATGGATTGCGCTATTTTTTAATAATTTCAATGCGTTGTTGAAGCGTGTATCGTTCCATTTTTATTAATGGCGTAGTTTCTACTTGTCAAATGTCAAAAAATTACAGCTCCAAAAGTGACATCTACCGAAATAACGGGCTATTCAAAATAACACCTCTTATTGGAAAACCCTATACTTTTCGGTCTTAATTTGGATATGTTATCAAACTGTTATCAGTGCATTATCAATATGTTACTCAAATCTAATATTTAGTTACTTTTTTTCCGCAATGGCTTCGAGATCACATGGAAAAAATCACGTGGAGTTGGTTAAGAATTTAAAAGGTATTTGAATTTAACTTGCGTTTAAAGTTATAAAATTCAGCCTTTTTGCAGAAAGCGGCGCAATTCGCAGCAGTCAAGTGGAAACCGCCATGTTAGCAGTAGATCGAGGAAATTATTGCAAGAATAATCCTTACAAGGACGCTCCACAACAAATTGGATGCGGTGTGACAATCAGTGCGCCCCACATGCACGCCCATGCGTTGGAACTTCTTAAAGATCGACTACTTGAAGGAGAAAAAGCTTTAGATGTCGGATCTGGAAGTGGTTATTTGACGGCTTGTATGGCTGTACTGCTCGGAAAAAATGGGTAAGTTTTTCTTAAAGGGGCATACTACATAAAAATAAGTTCGTTTAATTTAAAAGTAGGTTTAATTCTCAGGTTATTTGATGAGTTATAATAAATTTAAAATAGGCGCGTGACGTCACTGGTCCCTGCTCCTCGCTGCGGCCTATCTTACACGTGTAAAAAATGCTCCCTTCACACGATAATTTACCTGCCTTTAAACTATATGTTCGAAATTTTGTTACGAGTATTTAGACTGCCTTTTCTGACTGAAGACGATAGTGTAACCAAAATTTTAATATAGTGTCTAGTTTTTTTTTTAAATTATTATATTCTGTAAGCTACGACCGTTTATACGCACACTTAAATAACATAGGGACGGAACGCTCAGTCGGCGCGGTTCTTCTTTAATGTTTAAAAAAAATAACTAAACACCGTATTGAAACTCTGATTCTTTTATCGTCTTTGGCACAACTATTCACACATTCTCATATAAATTAAGCATTAAGGCTGGGGAACCCAACCTCAAAAAATGCAGAGTTTTAAGAAACTCAGTATCGCTTAGAAAGTACTTATCAATATATAATTTGCGAAGCAACAGTTGTAAACATAATGTTACCGCATCTAATGATATATTTGCTTTGGTGAAGAAATGCCTAGTTTTCAAAAATTAACCTCCGAAAGTGCAATTCTCGCAAAAATGTAGTAGTGAGGGTTTTTTACTGAAATCTTTAGAGTTACGAAATATTTTGCAATGCACTTTACAGCACTTATAGAGAATATATTGCCTTGTAAGAATTTTTTTTTTATTGCGAGAAAGTTGATAACTTAAGAAGAAAAAAATTGGCAACAATATTTTTTTGAAAATTTAGTGTGCCAGTAAACGCAGTTCAGCTCAAGAAGTAAGTTATATTGTAGAAATTTCTTCGGGGTACTTATACTAAACATATAGTAGTTTAATATGACATGTTTTTTTTATGATAACATGGTGAATATCTTTGAAAAAAAATCTAAAAGTTGTGGTACGAAATACAGTATTATTTGATCGCGTTTTTTATTGCTTTCCGAACACAACATCGTCAACAAATTACATAAAAATGTTCTTTTAGCACCTAAGAAATAGTTTTCGTAAACCAAATTGGATAAATGTGTAAATTTTACATTTTCGGGGAAAAGTTGTTTTCCCCTAAGATTTTAGGCAAATAGTTCGTCCTTTTACTCACAGATGTCCTGTCAAATCTGTACCTTTTTGATTGACGGCATGGATAGAATAATTTGTATTAAAATGCACACTTGATATAGTGCAAATTGTTAGGATATAACCATATTCGCACACGTAAGGATATAAAACTCTAAAAATTTATAAAAATACACACTTGATAATGCAAAATATCCATGTTCGCACGCGTAAGGATATGAAACATTTTCGAGTCTACTAAATTGTACAATATATATTAGTTTCGAATAGCATCGTAGGAAAAATTGTTTGAAGCATCTATTCACACAATATTACAAAAACAAACCAGTAAATAATGCAGCAATCGCATTGACTGATTTTACCGCCGTTATCGCCGCAGACAATAATATAAATAACATTTATCAAATTATGAGCGTATAAAAATGGGGATAAAGATTACTCTTTGCATAATTGAAAATGTGTTTGCAGCCTGTTACGGGATTAATTATAGCAGGTACATCTATGAAAACACAAAATTGGCAAAGAATTAGCAAAAAATTATAGACTAATTTTTTTTCCGACTGAGTTTACCGTCGTTATCGCCGCAGACCATAATATAAATAATATTTATCAAGTTACGAGCGTATGAAAAACGCGCAACTCTTTTTTTTTGTTCTTTCTCTGTTCAATACTTAAGTTTAAAACCTTATTAGTTAGGATACCTCTTTGGTTGATTAAACATTTTTTATTTTAAGGGGCAAAATTGGTGCCTCCTGAGCGGAAGAATTGTGCATTACTTAGCAGTTCCTGGACCTTAACAATATAATATTTAGGTAAATAAATCATTGTGCGAAGCGAGTAGCTTTTACACGTAAAAGATATGCCGGTTACTTACGTCGGGGCCAGTGACGTCACACGGCAATTTTAAATGTCTTAATATCTTCTAAAACAATTTTGTTTTTTACATTGGATTTTTACCAAATAGTTTTTAATAGTTCTGACTAGAATACAGTAGAATCCGGTTATAACGGCTTCGGTTATAGCGAACCACTGGTTATAACGAACTTTATTCCAAGTCCCGACATTTTCCCCTATATAACAATTGAAAAATTAATTGGTTATAACGAACTCGGATATAACGAACTATCGGATATAGCGAACCTAAAAAACTCGAAATTAATAAAATTTCAATCGGCTATAACGAACTTTACATTGTATATAATGCACAATAACCTTACTCGGTAATTCGCCGTTGTACGTTTTGTGTCTTTCGTATTGCGTTACTATGCCCTTTAAATAGAACATATTTCAACAGAAACCACAGTTGACCGGATGTTACGGTTTTCAAATTATCGCTAAGACCTTCTAAGAAGTGACTGTATCGGACACACATAAACCCCTTGAGCACATGTGAATTATTGCAAAAAACCAGTTTCACTTCAATTTTAAAAACGAGCCAGCGTTTAAACAACATCGTACAAATTTTCAAGAAAATCTTTTTCGTTAAAAGAAAATTTTGAAATAATACGTGAGATAGAAGATGGAAAAGCAGAACACAAAATCTGTCGTTAAAAGAACATAAGTAACAATATGGAAGAAGAAAAAATTATGTGCTGCATTTGAAAGTAAAAATTTAAACGCTAAAAAATTACGAAAATCTAAGAATGATGACGTCGACCAATATCTTAAAAAGTTATTTACGCAACAAAGATTAAATAATGTAACGATCAGTAGTAGTGTTTTAAAACCAAAATCTGAGGACTCCTTTATAATTTTTAATTTTAATTTAATTTTAATTAGACAATAAAAGTCTCATAAAACACTCTTGCATTTATTCTCTCATTAACGCTTATAACGAACTTCGGATATAACGAACCGATTTTGACGGTCCCTTGAGGTTCGTTATAACCGGATTCTACTGTAATTTAAAAAAAAAATTTATGTGCTCCTTTAAGTTCAATTAATTTATTTTATTCTGATTTATTGTATCAATAGATTAGCTGTTGGAATAGACCACTTCCCAGAATTAGTAGAAATGGCACGTCAAAATATTCACCAGCATCAGCCAGAACTAATAAAATCACGGATTCGTCTCGTACTAGGAGATGGCAGAAAGGGTTATCCAACATTAGGACCTTACAACGCGATCCATGTTGGAGCCGCCAGTTCAGAGTTACCAACAGCAATAATAGCGCAATTAAAAGTAAGTCACAATAAATCGAACAATTTAGTAAACTATGTTTTATAGAAAGGCGGGCGTCTTATAGTACCAATCGGCCCGGCTGGTGGTACTCAAGAACTGGAGCAAATCGATAAACTACATGATGGAAGTATTAAACGTACTGCTCTTATGAGTGTAAGATATGGCTCATTGACAGATTAGTCATCTAATGCATGTTGTGTATTAAAAGTTAATAAACAGTAGTGAATAAATAATTATCAAAAGTTTGTCTAGTAAATATACAGTTGGCAACTAACTCGCGCCATCTTTATTACAAAAGCTTAATTTTAATTTAAAGTAGATACCGTCCTTTTACTGTAATTTTCTGTAGTCTTGGCTTTCATGGTACGATATGATCGAAAATAAAAACAGAAAAATTGGTTGCAAAAGCTTTATTTTAATTTCACGTGAGAAAACGCAGTTGCCCGTATTTTACACATCAAAAACATAACAAAAAATCAGCATTTTATATCAGCACTTCGTCGATCTGCGGCACGGTCCCTTCAACTTACTTCTTAACGACGTCGATTTTCCTTCCTTCGATGGCTCTCGTCGGAAGACCGGTCTGGGTAATGTTGATGGTGCGGTCAACATCCATTTTCGTGTCCAAACGTGGCACCAAAATGGTCAAAACTCCATCGACCGATAGAGATGCAATGCACTTGTCGACATCGACTCCCTTGGGCAAGACATAACGACGGATGAACTGACGGTAAATCAGACCATGTTCGTCTTGTTTCTCGTCATGTTTGCAATTGACGGTGACAATGTTGTCGTTGACTTTGACGAGAATTTCGGTGGGCAAGAAATGTTGGACGTCTAAGTTGATCACATACTTATCCTTGTCGGTCAAAATGTTGGATCCAATGTCCTGTTTTCCTCCAATTGTGCGCCACGGGCGGAGATAGCCTCCCAAGCCGCCGTAACCACTGCCAAAGCCACCGCCGTAACCGCAACCAATACCGCCAACACCGCCAACACCGCATTGGTTAAGGCCTTGGTTGAAGTTCATACCTCTGTTGTAGAAGTTTAGAGGTTCCAGCATGTCGTCGACGTTTAAACCCATTCCAAAGTTCTGGTCTAAAACGCGGGTCGGTCTCCAGGTGTTGTAGAATTGATCTCCAAGAACAAATGGTACAGACATTTTGTTGGCTTGTGGTTGTTGGTACTTCTAGGTTTACTGGTGAAGCTGCTACTGAAATGTTACTGGAGTAACTTCAATTTATATGCCAGAAATTCGAGATTAACAGGAGTATCTTGACACTTTCAACTAATTATAAATTATTTATGTCTTTTATTTTAAGAACAATTAAAAATATGTTTTCTTGGTGAAAAAATTGCATCAGACCTGTTAACATTGCACTGCTATTTTCCAGTCAATATGTTATTGACATTATTTCTGAAATCACTAAAAACAATTTATTGAGATTTTACATTGATTCTTCACTTCAATTCAAAAGTAAAATCAACTCCACTTAAAGAAACTGTAGAAAATTGTATTTTTTAATATCTAGTCATTTGGAAAATTGTAAATTTGATTACTTGTACTACAATTTCTTAATAGATATTATTTTAAAGTTGCCCATAATTGAACTGTACCATTTCCAATTGTATTTAAGAAACGACCAAATGTATTTACAAACATGTAATTCAGATTAGTCAATTGTAGTTCAGAAACTGTGAATTGTAATTCAGAAAATAAGTAGGCACTTGATTCTTTATATTTTTTAATAAATTCTGGATTACAATTTACACTTTCTGAACTATAATTGGCGAAGGTGCATGTAAAATGATTAATACTGTTTTGATTTAGAAAATGTAATAATTTTAAACAGTTTTTTTTAAAAGAATGGAATTTATAGAAAATTTTAATTATCAATAAAACGCAGTTTTTAATATAATTGGCATAATTTTGTTTTATAAGATATGATTTAACATAATGCAGCTTTATTATATAAATTTGATTATTTCATACAATTAAGAGCTGAACCGTGACCGCAATTAATCTAAAATTTAATTAGGTGATGCAATAACAGTTTTCGACAAGATAATAATAAAAATCACCTCATACAAATTATCGGAATCAATTTAAATGTAACCTGGAAGTCAATTTTTAATCAATATTTAGATAAATTTTACGGGCCAATTGAATTTGCACAATAAAATAATGATTATCCTCGCCCAGAAACAGCATATCTTGTTTATTAATTAATGAGACGTTTAACGAGACAGTAAGGTGTTAACCCCGCAACAAATAAAAAAATATGTTTTTGTATTGTTACAATAAACATTTTAATCACACAGATCAATATGGTATTGACTTAAAAAACAATATCAAAAAATTACAAAAAAAGAAGAAAATAGCAAAATGCGACCTTTTAAACACAGATTAGAAAGTAATGTATATCATTTGATTCCTTACATTGTTTGGAAAATTTATGTAATTTCACTGGCACTCAGATTAGCAACCTTGAAGTTTAACAGTGCAACAATTTTCCTATTGAGAAACAGTAAAACCAATTAATAAATTCACGAAAAGATTTTGTACACAATTTTTTTCAATCAATTGGCGATTCCTTTGTGCCTTTCTTTTTCACATTAACAGTCAGACCTTGCCACTTCCACGTGGCCATAAAAAAAATAATAAAATCCGACTCTCATTTTCATTCATTGTTAGATAATTCTGTATAAAACAGCGAATAAATCAAGATTTTTTTGGCAAATCTCAAATTTATGCAACACAAAAAGCTATTAAAAACAATCATAAAAAAATTGTTATTTTACACGAGTAATTCGAATTTAATTCTTACTAGAAAATTAAGCTTGGAATGTAACTATCTCGATTCGATTGGTAATATTTACACATCGACACATTCAGATAAAATTTGAAAAATGTTTATATTATTCCACACAATCGAAGGAAAGTGCAGAGATCACATTAACATTTATTGTTAATTTTTATTGAAATAAAGGTTTCGATTCCGATCGAATAAAAACATGTTTTTGTCTCAAGTGCGATAAGTTCGACTATAAAATTCGAAAACCGTCCAGCGACAAGCCCATAAAGGGTCTTTTCACGTACGGGCAATCAACAATTTTCCAGCTTTTACCTAAATTATTTTAATTGTGTTATGGGACCTCGAGAGAGCGACACTTCTTCGTACAAATCTTTATTATTCGTAAATAACACTTAATTTAAAATAAAAGTGACTAAAACTATGACTTAACAATAGGAGAGTAGTAGAGACTAACGACAGACTGGTAGCAACTATCAAACTATCAAAACTCTTGACTGTAATTAATTTGAATCCCTTATATAAGAAATTTATCTGTAAACAGGATGAAAAACAAGTGCATACAAACCACTAAAAAATACAATAACAAATAAACAGGATGAGAACCAATATAAGATGAACCGCAAATAAACATGATAATAAGTGAACAGATTAATAATAAGTAAACAACTTAATAGTTAGGTGATTAATTAATATAGGTACTTAATAATTGTGTGATTAACTAATATAGGTACATAACACTTCCCTCCTTAAGAGTGGGAATACAATTTGTTTTATTTCCACTAAAGGTTTGTTCTCAATGTTGAGGTGCGATGGACAGCTTGTCCTCTTGCTGGTGTTTGAATGCCCTCAGTTAGTTCAATGGATGTTTCAGGGTCGCTGTTGAAATCCTGGATTCGGGTGGAATCACGGCAGATGTTGAAAATATTACAGCATACACGTCCTGAACGATATTCGATTTCAAGCGGTTGATTTCGTCTCTTCCTCTGAGTGAAATATATATACAATTTATAAACAGCATAAGTCGCTAAAACTGAAGAAATTATATAAACCAAATATGTATATATACTAATATGTTTTTTGATTGTTTCTTCGTGTAACATATCATCAATTTGTTTATCAAAGTTATTTAACTTATGAGAAACAAACGCTAAATCATCTAAATCGACGTTAGCTGTGACGAAATGAGGAATTTGAATTTTCGGCAAGGTCCTGTTGATCTTCTTTTCGTTGCAACAGTCATCTTCAAGGATGTTTGCTCTTGGAACGATTGGAACGTAGTTGCTATTATAGCCCTTCATTGGAACTAAGGTAGTTGATCTTGCGTACGCCTTACAATCTTCATGCAGGCCAAGTATTCCAGTACCATTTAGGCGGATATCGATAGGGTTTCCATTCTTGCAATTTATTGTTACAAGATCTAAGTTGGAAAGAACAAAAAGCCATTGATTTCCACTTTGAAGTTTATGCCAGAGATCTAGTTTACTATTGACAACATAAGTATTACATTCTTCTGGTATTATGCCATTTACCGAAAGTAACCTTGTTACATTATACTTCGAGGCATGGCCTTCGATGATGAAGGTCCTGAAATAAATGCTGGTTTTAGTCTATTGACATGAACTGTTACGTTTTTATTTTTGACTTTGACTACTACGTTTGCGGACGAATTTACCTTAACGATTTCGTAAGGCCCTAGATAATTTTGAGTTAGTTTCCGAGATTGATTGAGTTTTGTATGTTCATTGCGTAAATATACTAAATCGCCTATATTGTATTGAATAGTATTTGCATGTTTGTCGTAATGTTCTTTAGACTTTTGTTTTTGATTGATTAAGTTTTCGCGAGCAATTTCATGTGATTTGCTTAATTTTAATTTTAATTGATCTACATAAGTATCGTATGTATATTTGAATTCAGGAGGTTGTATGATTGAAGTAGGTAATTCAGGTTTTTGTCCGAAGATTAATTCAAAAGGTGTGAATTTGGTAGAGCTGTGAGGAGTTGTGTTGTATGAAAACATAGCAAAAGGAATCCATTTGTCCCAGTCAGTTTGTTTATCGTTTATGTAATGTTTTAGGTAATCAGCTAAAGTTGCATGACTCCTTTCTAGTGCACCGTTTGACTGTGGATGATACGCTGTGGTTTGAATTCGTTTAATTTTGAATAAGGATGAAATGTCTTTTATTAAGTTGGAAGTAAAGTCTTTACCTTGATCGGTAAGGATTTGCTTGGGAATTCCGAAATTACAGATAAAATGTTTCACTAACATATCAGCGATCGTGGAGGATTCATGATTTGGAATGGCATAACCTTGAGAAAATTTAGTAAGGTCGTCTTGTACTGTCAAAATGAATTTGTTGCCGTCTTCAGTCAATGGAAGTGGACCTACAATGTCCATTGCTAATTTTTCAAATGAGTGGTTTGAGGTTGAGGTAATTTCCATTGGTTGTTTGAAGGTTTTACGAACTACTTTGTTTTTTTGACAACTTTCGCATTGTTTGATATAGGATTTAACATCTTTTTTCATGTTCTTCCATTTATATTTAAATTTTAATCTATTTAGGGTACGATGATAACCCGAATGTCCTGATATTGGGGAATTATGATTTTCTGATAAAATTTTAGGTATGTCTTCCCTAATTGGATTTATTATTTTATTATGACATAATATGATACTGATTTTTGAATTCCGAAATACGTACAATAATATTTGTTTTGATTTTTCAGGGTTAAATTGTATAAATTGATCAATGAATAAAGGAAATGAAATTGAGCTTATTTTATCTCTTTCTAAAATGTTTCTTAAGTTTTGAAGACAATAAAATAAATCTTGGTATGTTGGTTTATCCCAGAAGTTTTGCTTGATTATCAAGTGATATACTCTGAATTTATTTTTGAATTGGGATATTAGAATGTCGTATAATTTTGAGGTTTCTAGTTTTAAAGATTCATAGTTTGTGATTAATTTACTATTTTCTAAGGACAATCCTTCAGAATTTCGAAAATCTGAGGAGATGATATGTGCAATGTTATTGTCTTGATCTAACAAAGATGAGTCAGTTTCTTGAAAATCGTGAATATTTGGCTTTATTCTTCAAGTTTTAAGCGCCACCTAGTTAATCGCGAACCAGGGTCTTTGACGTTCATTAACCAAGTCAATGGTCTATGATCGGTAATGATATTGAATTTCCTTCCATATAGGTATGGTCGGAAGTGTTTCGTTGCCCATACTATTGCTAATAATTCTCTTTCAGTTGTTGAATAATTTGTTTCAGCACGATTCATAGTTCGAGAAGCATATGCAATTGGTAAGTTATTATTGTTAAAATCCTGAGAAAGAATAGCGCCTATTGCATACCCACTAGCGTCTGTTGTTAAATTAAAAGGTTTAGAAAAATCTGGGTATTGGAGGATAGGTTCTGAGATTAATTTATTTCTAAGAACATCGAAAGCTTCCTGTTGAGTTGATGACCAATCAAATTCTACTTCATTTTTTAATAAGCTAGTAAGAGGTCGGGTAATTTTGCTAAAATTTTCTATGAATCTACGATAGTACCCGGCTAATCCAAGAAATGACTTGATATCTTTCGCATTTTTGGGAATTGGAAAATTTTGAATTGTTTGAATTTTATCAGAATTTGGACGTACTCCATTTTCAGATATGACATGTCCCAAGTATGCTGCTTCATGACGCATGAATTCACACTTATCGGGTTGGAGCTTTAAATTGTGACTTTTTAGTCGTTCAAAAATTTCTTTTAATTTACGTGAATGTGTTTCAATGGAATCGGCATAGATAACTATGTCATCAAGATATACAAAGCATTTGATCCCTTGTAATCCTGATAGTACATTGTTCATTAACCGTTGAAAGGTTGCTGGTGCATTTTTTAAACCGAAAGGCATTCGTGTGTATTGATAGTGACCTAATGGCGTCGAAAATGCTGTCTTTGGGGAATCTTCTGAATTCATGGGAATTTGATGAAATCCCGAAGCTAAGTCTAAAGTGGTGAAGTATTTAGAATGACCTAACTGATCTAATATCTCTGTTATGTTGGGTAATGGAAAAGCATCACCTATTGTAACTTCGTTTAACTTCCTATAATCTATTACAATTCTCCATTTGCATTTACCAGATGCGTCCTTTTTCTTAGGAACAACCCACAAAGGAGAAGACCAAGGTGAAGTAGAAGGTTCAATTATTCCCTGCTTTAACATTTTATCAATTTGAGTATTTACTTCATGTTTGTGAATTTCCGGATAACGATAGGTTTTAGAAGAAATAGGATTTTGAGATATTGTAGGTATCGTGTGTTGGATGCTATTTGTCCTAGTTAAATTATCGGATTCAAGTTGAAATATAGAATTATATTCGTGGCAAATTTTCATTAGAGACTCGCGCTCTTCTTGATTTAAATGATCGGTTCGAATAGTTTTATTCAAGATTTCATTACGATTTGTAATATTCCCGTTTTCTACTTGTAATATTGAATTGATGCAAAATATTTCGTCATTGTTTAAGGGCTCTAAATTTAAGTCTAATTGTTTGATAGTGACCTCATTACTGGTCGTATTTAATATTGTAGAGATAGCTTTTTGATTTTGATCGACTTTTGTGATGCAACGACAAAGAAATACACCTTCAAGAATTTCTATATTTGGAGTTAAGCCTTCTTGAATTTCTGGATTTTGTACGTTAAATTGAATTAAGGTTTCTGTTCGTGGCTTGAGTTTGAAAATGTTTTGATCTTGAGAGGATTTAAAAATTGGTTCATGAGTTACTCTTTGATTTAGATTTTGGATAATGTAAGATTTTGAATTTCGATTTGGAGATATAGAAGATTTGGAAATTTGATTCGAGTTTGTAAGAATTTGAGTTTGATTTAGTAAAGAGTTTGAGTTTGTAAGATTTCGCGTTTGATTTAATAAAGAGTTTGAGTTTGTAAGATTTCGAGTTTGATTTAGATTTGGAATAATGTTATGATTTTCGATAGATTTAGGAGTTTGCGTTGAGTTAGATTTTACAAAGTTCGTTTCTACGTTAGAATTAGGTTTATTTTCAAAAAGAATAGGAATTGTGTGATGATTAAATGTTAGACTGTTGTTTTTGTAATCAATCACAGCATTTGTTTTCCTATAAAAATCTATCCCTAAAATTCCGTCAAATGGTATATTTTTACTATTTTTAATTAAATGCATTTTATGTTCGATAATGGAATTACCAATATTTATGTGAAAATTTGAGTAACCGAATGTTTCCATGATTTCATCATTGATACCTTTTAATTTTAATTTTTCGTCCTCGTAACATGCTAATTCGCCTTTTATTGATTGATACTTAACTAATGAAACATCGGCACCTGTGTCTATTAATAATTTTAGGAATTTTGTTTTTGACTCCGGTATATGAAGTTCTACAAAGGCTGTTGAGTTAATTGTGAAAATTCTGCCGAAACTTGATTGACGTTCCTCGTTACGGCAGGGGTTGAGGGACGTTGATAGTTTAAATTATTGTTAGAATTCGCATTTTGATTCGTATTTTGTTGAGGATATTGTCTTTTCGCGTGATTATACTGTCTTTTCCGACATTCACCTATTACATGCCCGGTTTTCTTGCAATAGTTACAGAACTTTGAATTTGGAGTTTGGGTTTTTTGAAAAGTATTTGTGTTTTGTGAATGTACGTTATAAACTCTAGGTTCCTGTTTAGGTTTAGGAGATTGTACGTTGTTTGATTTTTTAAAACAATTAAATGTTGTATGACCCGTTTTTTTGCAAAAGGAACAGAATTTTGACGTATGTGAAATGTTTTCTTTTAAATATGAATTGATGCGTTCTTCATTTAAAGCGATATCCGATGCGTCCGAGAGTGTTTCAGGGTCACGCGCCCGTAAAATAACTGAATACTGGGGTAATATACCTAGTAAGAATGTTTGTAAACCCATTTTATTAATCATTTCGAACTTTCCACGAAGTTCGACGAGATCTACCGTATCATTTCTCGCGGCTTGCAGAAGTTGCGTTGTGCAAGTCTCAACTCTTTGGGTATAATGTATTACAGTTTCATTATGATATTGTTTACACGCTTGCAATTCTAAATGTAACTGCGAAAAGTGTTTAACTTCTAAATGAGTATCTTTGAGAAACTTTTTCAAATCATTCCAACTTGTAAAACTGTGATTACTAATTATAATTTCTGCTCGACCTTGAATTTGTGATAAGATATAAGAGAAAATAATTGGCTTTTGAGCTGCTGTGGCTAAATCGTACGCGTTCTGACAATTTCGTATAAATGATATTAGCTGATTGCGATCACCCGTAAATGGTGTTATATATTTTGATAAAAAGCTTAAAGGTACTTCTAATTGTTCAGTAGGCATTGTAAAAGAGAGATTATTTTAATTGATTTAGGATTTGAGTTTGAATTTAGATTTAGAGTTTGATTTGTGAGTGGTTACTTACGATATGACAAGAACGATGATGTGCATGTCCAATTGGATCCCAGTTCGTTGCTGATTTTTAAAGATGGGAATCTACCAAGGAATAGATCTGGAGACTTCGATAAATCGTCACGTTTGTGAATCTTCCAAGATTTGTCCAAGTTATTCAGCAAATTATCCCACTCCTGACACCAAAAATTTGTTATGGGACCTCGAGAGAGCGACACTTCTTCGTACAAATCTTTATTATTCGTAAATAACACTTAATTTAAAATAAAAGTGACTAAAACTATGACTTAACAATAGGAGAGTAGTAGAGACTAACGACAGACTGGTAGCAACTATCAAACTATCAAAACTCTTGACTGTAATTAATTTGAATCCCTTATATAAGAAATTTATCTGTAAACAGGATGAAAAACAAGTGCATACAAACCACTAAAAAATACAATAACAAATAAACAGGATGAGAACCAATATAAGATGAACCGCAAATAAACATGATAATAAGTGAACAGATTAATAATAAGTAAACAACTTAATAGTTAGGTGATTAATTAATATAGGTACTTAATAATTGTGTGATTAACTAATATAGGTACATAACAATTGTATGTAAGTAGCCAAGGAATTGGAATCAAAGTGTGATTTCGTTTTCCCCATCTAACAGATAAAGAGAGTGGGATGATATCAGACACTGGTCACTCTGACAGTGAACGTTGCCTGAGTGGGTGCAAATTTCACCAACCGAGTTTTTAATTTCGAACGATTAAAAATGTTTATCGATTTTCTGACAAAACCAGGAACGGTGGCGAAATTTCGCCATTAATACAAAATAAAGGTACGTGTGTTATAAACTAGAAAAAAATCTTATCGACTGTATGTAAGTATTTATTTGTATTAAATATTGAGAGGTCAACGAGCGCGCATTGAATCCTCGCGTTTCGAAATAACTTAAATACAATAAATATGACAACAGGTGAGGCCGTCGATGATGCAATGTTACCAATAAATAATTCTGTTGATAAACGTTGTTTTCTAACGACTCACGTTTCATAAATTTTTTTTAGTATTTTGCTTTTATTGCGCGATTTTATGTGCTCCAATTTTTTCCTACAAACAAATCTCTCAATGTTAGAAGAAGGATCACATTGGGGTTGAAAATTTAAAAATACCTTATCACATTGCGCACCGCTCCACAGTTATTTACAATAAAATAGTGACAATAAGATTTACAAGTCAGTGGTGAGGTGCGCAACAAGATTTTTGTAATTGAAGTAAATTAAGCGGTAAGTTAATTTTGTCGTCCTAGTTCCACAATAGGTTTAAAAATTTAAAAACGCGTTATTTTCCACAATAATTAATTTAGCTGTTCCCAATTCACACGTCCCAAATCATTGTACCAGATAACTTAAAACTGATAGCTACAATCACGAGATGTCCATAGTATAAACCGCCACTCGTCGATAATAACTTCTGTGTCTGAATTTCGCCTGGTGTTTTCATTCAATCAACTTAAATAGTAATATCCTGTGGTGGCAAAGGATGAATGACGCTCAATGCACCGCAACCTCAGAAACGCTCGAGATTTACGACTTTTGATTGAGCAATAAAAACTTTTATCACTAACACTAACTGTTTTAATTGTGACCGGATTGTTTTCGCGTTATTTCAACTTCGGGTGAGTCTCTTAAAAATTTACAATTCTTGCGACATTGTGTAACTTTCGAGCGACTCTAATTTCTATTAAAGTGTAACAAGTGGGTGCGTTTTTTAAAAACCGGCTGGCCTGTTTAGATCACACACAAACACACACACACAAATTCGATGTGTACAAAACAAATTAGCTTCATAAAAAATTACCTCCGTAGAGGAAATGTCTCATTAAAAGGATTTTATAAACCGGAAACCGCCGTTATAAAATCACTTTCACCTTTAAAACCATTCAAGAGTGACAATATTAGCTCGGATTGTTTCGTTTAGTTCAGAACTGAAAAAAATGGCACGAATTCGTCAGGACTATTCGCAAAGTTAAGTACCATTTAAATTTATGGGATTATAAAAATTTGCCACTGTCGAATGAAAGCCAGTCGAAGTGAACATCAGAAGCGTATCTAAATCGAACCTTTTTACATTCATGTAGATTTCTAAAAATTTTGTAAGTCCTCTAATAAATTACGATTATGAGAACGAACGTGATTTAAAGTATGGATGTTGAATTATTTTTTTAAGTCGAAAAGGACTTACATTTTGAATTAATGTTTGAGTTCAAAGATGAATGCGAAAGATTTTGAATAACGGGCTAATAATGAGTATCGAACTGAATGATTTCGGAACTCGTTCGAGACTAACTTTGTCATCCCCGTAAATTTGGGAATTCGTTTCACGGATTATTGTCGTCGTAGGGTGCTGCTCAAGTCTTTCGTGAGAACCTGTTCAAAAGCAAGTCTCATCCATAAATATTTAATGACTTTATTGCTAAAGTTGTTTCGGAATTACATTTTTCAATAGTGAACGTAGTCGTAAAAATCGACTGTCAGTTATAAACGTACGGCGGGTGTATCACTTTTGTTATCAGTTCAACTTCAGCTTTTGAAGAGTAACTTCGTCCAAAGAGTTTTTATCTGTGTGTTTTATTTGTGTGTGATTTAATTAGTTTTCGTTTATAATGACGGTTATTTTTACCTTCGAAGAAAAGACTGATATGTTATTAATTTATGGAGAAGCGCGGCAAAATTCTGTTCAAGCTGCTCAAATTTACGCCCAACGTTTTCCGCGAAGAATTCCGCCAGAAAGAAAAATATTTCAAAGACTTGTTGATTCCTTGAAACAAAACGGAAATTTAAAGGGCAAAGAAAAAACGACAGTGAATCCCACGGTCACGCATGAAGTCAATCAAGCTGCAGTTTTAAATCTCGCCGATAATAATCCCCAATTGAGCATTAGGGAAATCAGTCAAGACACTGGAATTAGCCTATCTTCAGTAGGGAGGATATTAAAAAGCACAAACATCATCCTTACCAGATAGAATTACATCAGCAACTGCATGATCGAGATTTCGAAAGCCGCCTAAATTTTTGCCAATGCGCTAATGGAAAACTCCGCGAGAATCTAAAAAAATTCAACATCCATACTTTAAAACATTTTCGTTCTCATAATCGTAATTTATTAGAGGACTTACAAACATTTTAGAAATCTACAAGAATGTAAAGAGATTCAATTTAGGTACGCTCCTGATGTTCACTTCGACTGGTTTCCACTCGACAGTGACAAATTTTTACAATGCCATAAATTTAAATCGTACTTAACTTTGCGGATAGCCCTGACGATCTTTACAGTCATAAATCATTATATTTACTGTTAAGATTCGAATATAAGGGAATTTTAGGCTAATTGCAGATTTTGGATTATTTTTTTTTACTTTGGACATCTTTGTCTCAATAATACTGATCCTGAAAAGTGAAATTTGACGAAATTAGGAGATAGTATTTTTATAAAAAATCTGTTTTTATTTTTTTTCTCGAAAACTAACGGCGACAATTAAATTCCCTAAATATTTTCAAATGAATATTTAATTCTGAATTAAAGCCTTAATACCTGGAAGTTACAAGCAATTTAAAAAAAGAGGTTTCACTGTATTGTAAAGTGCGATTACTTTTTTTCGCGCTAATTTCAATTAACTATTACGAAATCAGTAATTGGAATACCGGTTTTGTCCGATTAACGCATTACGTTGCATGCTAATTACCAACTAATTCAGTGAAACTTTTTAACCAAACATTAAGTGACGTCTCGCAGACTCTCATCTCGTTGTAGTCGATTTTAGTGTGTCGAATCGTTACCATGATCGCGTTTTACCTGCTGGGTTTTATTTCAGGCAAAAGGATGGCGATGAAAGAATGGTTCAGAAAATTGCAGCCGGTGCAGCTGTACGTGATTTTGACCCTCACCGTCCTCTTCTTCATCACCGAGTTGGTGATGAGCCATGTCACGCACGCCCTCACGCTCCTGATGGACTCCTACCACATGCTCTGCAACATAATTGCGCTGGCCGGATGTCTGATCACAATAAAGGTAAGATAACACTTTCATCGTAAAAGTGAATGTCGGCGCGACTTCCTAGTTCAACGAAAAAAATCCGGAAGTAGCGGTTTCCGCACTCATTCCGCCGTTTTCAGTACGGAAAAAACACCGATGCGCCGCACGTCGCCAAAGAAACCGCGACCATGATGGGCGAAGAGCCGACCGATTTCGAATCGACCTGTCCCAATAACAAGACCGCACCTCTGACCTCCAGAGGAATGCAACAGGAGCATAAATTAAAAAACACTTTTGGATGGGCGCGATTGGACATAATCTTCATGTTGATTTGTTGCGTTTTCCTCGCCTCGTTGTGCTTCTCGATTTTGGTCGAAGCGTTTCAGACTTTGGCGCACATCGACCACCACGACGAGATGCACCATCCTCTTCCTGTCATTTGCATAGGAGCCGCTGGTTTACTCTTGAACGGAATTTGCTACCTCTTTATAGGCGGTAAGAGATCGTTTCGACTGTTGGCCGTTTAATTTCGCAAATTTTTAGGGTACACGTTTCATCAGGGTAGCTTTTTGTATGTGACGGCGTCGGGGGATGTGGTTGTTAATCGACCTGTCACTGACGATTCGATTCGCATGGGAGAACGCAGGTTGTCTAGAACCAAAAGTGTCCCTCCACCACAAACTAGGCAAAGACAAGATATTTTAGAAATGACTCGAGATACCATAGGTACGTTTTATTACAAACCAAATTAATTTATACAGTCGAACTCGGTTATAAGTACGTCAGAAGTGTCAATTGTAATTCAGAAAACATCAACTGTTGATCAGAAATGCCAATTATAATTCGGAAAACATTAAGTGTATATCAGAAGTGCCAATTGTAATTCGGAAAACATCAACTGTTTATCAGAAGTGTCAGTTGTAATTCAGAAAACATCAATTGTATATCAGAAGTGTCAAATGCAATTCAGAAAACATCAAATGTTTATTAGAAGTGTCAATTATAATTTAGAAAACATTAATTGTATATCAGAAGTGCCAATTGTAATTCAGAAAACATTAATTGTATATCAGAAGTGTCAACTGTAATTCAGAAAACATCAACTGTTTATCAGAAGTGTCAATTATAATTCAGAAAACATCAATTGTATATCAGAAGTGCCAATTATAATTCAGAAAACATTAATTGTATGTCAGAAGTGACAATTGTAATTCAGAAAACATCAACTGTTTATCAGAAATGTCAATTATAAGTCAGAAAACATTAATTGTATATCAGAAGTACCAATTGTAAATCAGAAAACATGAATTGTATATCAGAAATGTCAACTGTAATTCAGAAAACATCAATTTTATTACAAAAAGCATTAATTGTAATTAATTGTAATTGTAATTTGCGTGTTTCAGTAAAATTCTGAATTACAATCGATTCTATGGAGCGATTTTATCAATCCCCTGAACTGTGCATTATTTATGTGTTCAGATTTTATAATTAAATCAATTAATTCGAAATTAATAGTCATCAATCTTAAAAAATTAATTATTATAAATTAATGATCCGTAGATAATATTTCATAAATGTTTTTAATGTGGCAATTGCGCCCACTTTATCTCTGTAATAAATCCGATTAGATAATGTCACTATTTTAAAGTCAATCGCATAATTTTTAATCAGAAAAGCGGGCCACATTTTAACAATAATTATCAGCGAGTTAACTTAATTTGTTATTCATATCTTTAATGGCAGCTCTAAAAAAATGTCATAAATAAAAGATTATCATGAATACATTTAAATTGCACCTACTGAATTAATAATTAAATAATTGCGTTTGATTAATGTTAGCAACAACTGTTCGAGTTGGTTAACAAATTAATTTTTAATGAAAATACAAGCGACCTCTTTAAACGTGCGAATTGCACTTAAATTTTTATTTACACGCTGCTCAACCTTGCTTTTACATTAGTTATTTCGAAGAAAATTACAAAACGTTTGGAAACAATAAGTTGAATGCAACACACAATTTTAAATAATTTCAAAAGTTGCTGACGAAATAAACAGCCGGTTTTTGAATGTGGAAACTAATCTGTATAAACCTAAAAAAAAAAACAATTTTGGATACTTTTACAAATGAGTTGAAAAATGTTCACCTTCAAAGGTTTTCATTGCTTACATTACATTATAATTTCATGATCGTATTTTTCCTAGTTCATTATTTGCATCTTACACATAATATATTACTCTATTTATCACAAAGAATTAATAATAAATGAAGTAAACATGGCATTTCTTGCTAATAAAGTAGTAAGGACATTAGTACTTTTCCAAACATTGTTCAATTAATAATATTTATTTTAAACAAGATATCATTTTTATTACAAGCATTCCTTATTTAATTAAGAAATTATTACTATTGATTGAACAACCGATATGACTAGTTCTTTAGGTCACTAACTTTTAAAATTCTTGATTTACATTATTCATTGTTTACAATAAAATTAGACTTTGTATATAAGCCACAATTTTAAAATATTCCTCCTTGAATATGCTAATTAAATAAAAAAAATTGTTTACATTTAAGTTGAATAAAAAATCAATTATTTTTGAAATAAAACAATTGTTGCAGGTTGCATTTTTGTGATAGTGTGTGCCTTATTCGTCTACTTCACCGAAAAGGAAGTCGCCAAGTACATTGATCCGATTTTGTCGATCATATCGGCGGTTCTGCTGATGGTCCTCAGTTACCCCTACAGTAAGGTCCAAAAATAAATCAAATTCCGCCACTGAATCAATGATTTTCAGTGAAAGAAAGCTGCCTGATTTTACTGCAAACCATCCCCGACACGATCAACATCGATTCGCTTCGATCTCAACTATTGGAACATTTCCCCGACATCGTCAACGTGCACGACATCCACGTCTGGCAGCTAACGGCCAATAAAGTCATCTCCACGGTGCACATAATTTTTCAAAACCCCAAGGTACCGCAAAATTAAATACAGCCCCGATCGGTCTCTAGTCCCTTTTTGTAGGTCTATGCGAAAATCACCGATCAAATTAAGGACTTTTTCCTTGAGCAAGGCATCACTCAAGTCACGATTCAACCGGAATTTTTCACTAAAACTAACAGCACCGAAAGCTTGAACGCCGGAAATGCGCCCTCTTTATGCCTCATGCAATGCCAGAGTGAAGGGTGCAAAACGAGCCACTGTTGCCCTAACAGTATACCAAAGGTACGCAAACTCCGCCCTCCGCTGCAGTCTTAACGCAAACGTTTAAATTTTAGAGTCTTACTTTAAATAGTAAATGGAAATCCAAAGAAGTGATCAATGTGGATGACACGACGGTCGATCTAAAATCGATAAAAATTGATAATCGAGAACTGCCGATAGTGTCGTTCGTTACCGCCGCTGCAAGTAAAACTGCCCTCGAGGTTCAGGAAACTGCAACGGTCGAATGTAACGTTAAAGAAGTCTGTGATGAATTGGGACACGCGCAAAATGAAAACGAAAGTGCAATAAATAATGTTAGTTAAAACTTTTCAGTACAAATGAAAATAGGTAATTGCCGTAATTGAGCTGTGAGTTTTATTTATAGACAAACGTTACCGTACGATGGACTGCAACAATTTTAAACTGTTAACAATAATTTTGAATAAAATATTTTTATGTTGATTAGTTGTTTTATTGAAAATGCATTAAAATGATTTTAAGTGCCGAATTTAAATTAGCAACTCAACAAGCTAAGCAACACAATTTAACATGAAAATTGTCGCCATGGAGTAATCTAATTTGAAGCGATTTTAAATTAGCAAATTAAATTACAACAAAAAAGCCCCCATAAGTGTCTGTAAATTAAAATAAAATTAGTGAATAGGTAATGTCGGATGATTATGCCACGATAACAGTTCAAGTTCATTAATTTTCATCCTGTATATAACGAATTGCTTGCCTCCTGAAATAACTACTAATTATGGACGCTCCCGTTGGTACTTTGCTGTTCATATTATTTATCCAGCAGTGCGTTGTTGGCTCGTTGGCTTGCGTAAGTACAAATAAAAACAATAGTAAAATGTGTTCACACCGATTTTCAGAACGGTTACGAACTGAACATCAACCACATAAAAAATTGCGGCACCAATGACATCATCAAAGTTCAAAATCCCAATTTTATTTTGGACAAAGACTGCAACGTTGTCTCTTCAGGTTGTATGAAAGTCACAAAACCGATTAAAACTACCCAGGTGAGGAAAACTAATTAATAAAATCGTTGTTCTTTCGATTGATTTTTAGGCCCATGTGACTTTTAAAAAACCTCCCTTGCCCACGTACGAAACTGATGTCGATGTCTGTGCACAAATCGACCCCCAAAGAAAAGAAATGCTGGCCGCGGCTGGCCTACCAGACAAATGTCCGATTGCTGCTGTAATAATTTATTTATCAGTCGTTTGGCAAATTCACTGAATTTTTGTTGCAGAAAGCCGTATGTGGAGATCCCAACAAAAAAATAAGTTTGGCTAAATACAAAAAGCAAATTGGCTTGATGGCGGGAACTTCGAGCATAATAGTAAAAATGGTCCATGACAGTGGAAAATCTTGCATCGACGTTAATTACACGATCAAGAAACGTCCTTCCGGGTGAATGCAACCCTTAAAAATTTTGACCTTGCACAATGTGTTTATTTAATTTGCTTGTAGCTAAATATATTTTTGAGTGTCTCTGCAGTGCATATTTATCAAAAATAACTCTAAAATAATTAATTAAAATATATTATGCAAACACTAAGTTGATAAAAAACAATTTTAACAACATAATTTAATTTTTATCAAAAATTGGATAGAGTTAATTTATTACTTCCTACATAAAATGATAACAGGTATTTATGACCCATCACTTGTTTACTTATTGCTTCAATCAACAAATCATTTGAAATATCTTATCAAAAGAAAATAATTTTGTTGTAATAAGTACCAAAAAAATAAGTGTGAATTAGTCGAGAACAAAGTAAAAAATTACAATTATAAAATTATCAGACTTTATAATAGCTTACCTTAAATGTTGTGGTATAATGTAAGATGGTCAGAAACGCGGATAATTCTTTTTAAAGGTTTCAAAAGGTTCAGTAATCAATAAAATAATTTTATAAATAGTAATGATATAATTTAATTGTAGCTTGATTCGTTAACAAAATAATTAGCAACAAACTGTAAACAAAAATATATTTAAAATAGTTACATTATATAACACAAAAATTAAAGCTTTGAAAGGTACTGATAAAAGTCAATGAACACATTGATGAGATTTGGGATGAAAATGTTATTAAAACTTACGATTAGTTTGCTCTTAAGTTACCCTGAATAAAATATTTTCATAATTGAAATCGGTACAATGGTAAAAATGTACCATTAGTAGTTTAAAATGCTGATATGCATAGATAAATTCTCTTTGTAACTAGATGTCTGTCGGTAGTATGTCAGGTATTAAATGAGAGCACAAGTCTTGTTCCGAATTAGCGAATATTACTTTACTGGACGTATTCTCATCCAACCTTCAAAAAGATTGGACAATTTGCGAATTAAAATTTTTAAAAATCACTCACCAGCCCTTGATGATGGCCCAACATCCCGAAAACAGCGGAGACGAATTGATAATCAAACACACTCCCAATCGTTCAGGATAGTGTTTGCCTAGCAGCCATATCAAATTTTTTATCACCTGATAATCCATACAGCTTAAACTAAAATCTTGCAAATCAAAAATAATGCACAGGTTATCGACCACCTCTTCAAAACACTTTTTACAACCTTCTTCCTGGAATTAAAAAATCATTAAACACAAAATCAATAAAAACGGGTTTGCATACCAAACAATATACGATGAATTTCGTGAGGTCGTTTATATCCCTGGCGGTGGCACTGTGGTTCTTAGCCGGAATGTAAATTACCGGTCTACCATGTAAATCCCTGTGCCGTAAAACCCTAGCTTTATTTAAACTCATGTTATGCTTAACAGCTGGAGTGTCTGAACTCAGCCCTTGAATGTCGTATTCAACCCTCCATTTATTGGTTTTTAAAATCGCCTGCAAGACAATCCTAATAAAAATAATATTTCATTCAATTAATTAATACAAATGAACCTTAAAGGCTTCATCAGCGGTTTTAAAAGCTCTCAAGTATCGTTTCAGGGCGAAATCATTGTGGTACTGATTGGGGTCTGCTTCAACTATCAGCTTCATGCGTTCTTTCAAATCTTGAAATTCCACCTCGTTCACCGGTTTTATCTGTATTTCCGACATTGCAAATCAATTTAAAATTCAATCAAACCATATCAAATCTTTTATCTGTTGGGATCTAACCTATCAAGATCAACGTCCGACTGTCAACCTGACAAACAAAAAATTACTGAATTTGAACAAGCCGACTGTCAGTTAAATTTTGAATTTTTTGGTTATAAACAAACTCAAAATGCATTTGTCGGTTAGTGAGTATATCGATCCGGATGATTCTTGTTATGAAGAGATAAACAAACTTTTTCCAATTATTGAATGCACTGAAAATGCGTTTCAAAGATTTGACATAAAAGTGTGGCAGAACAGAACTAATACGTTGGTAGAATCCGCACAACGAATAGGTGAAGAAAATAAAGAACTCCATGCAACCTATTTACAAGAAATAGAACTGGTTAGTGGTAAAATTAAGAAGTCCATTGAGGATATTGGAGAGAAAATTGAAAATGTGGAAGATTGTAAAAAGGACCTGCAAGATTTAAAAAACAAAGAAATCAAGCTCAATGCAGAAATCGAAAGATTGAAGAACGAAGATGTGTTAGCTGTTATCGATGGAGGAGAAGAATATAAAAGGAAATTGGAATTGAACAGGTAACAATCGTTTGAAGTTGAATTTAATTTAGTTAAGTTTATTGCAGAGATCAAATACGAGCTTATAAAATTTTAACAGGAACCCGGTTTAGTTACAAGAGTGATTTGAAAGTGTTTGGGGGTATCCTTTTTTTATTATTGCAATAATTGTTGAAATTCTTAATTAAATATTAGTTATTACCAACAAAAATTTGAAAAGCCATGCATGTCTCTTTAACAAGAACGATATGAGTCAAGATGAAGTCGCTAATAAGGTATGGGATCATTTGAATAAGGCCTCTGGTGAATCGTGGTCCGATATTGTCGATCTGGAATAAGTTAAGTCTAAATTGTATTTTATTTTTCCTTTTATTGGAATTCAATTACAATTGTAAAAATTCGTCCTTTCCAATTATTAAAAAGTTTTCAATTAATTAGAATTTAATTAATTTGTTCTGAGTGGTTTGGAAATCTTGGTTTGTTTTAACGGCCCCATTCTGTAAGTGTGCATCAGTCCGATGCATGTGGTAATTAAAAAGCCAATTATAAAAAGTGAGACCATGAAAACCGCCAGCAAAAATCCTTTAAATAGTATTCCGTATACAATTATCGCTCCATCTGTAAAAATCCTTGTAACATTGTGATTACAAATTAACTTTTCATTACCAATTGTGGCAAACATTCCAGTATAAGTCACGAATAGTGCAACAGGTGTAAGTGCTGCAGTCATCACAGCTGGAAGTGCAAAAGTGGTAGTTACTATTATCAAGGAAAGCAGTAAAACCGGCCTCTTGGCGCACCATCGTATAATTCTTTTTTGTAACAATCGACTTAATATCGTTATCCTTGCTAATCAACAAAAATTAATCTCATTACAAACTGAATTTGTACAAAAAAAACGTATTACCCTTCACGTTTTCCATTACTGTCATTTTTTAAATTTTGTCCAAACTGTAAAAAACAAATTGTTAAATTATCACAGAAATGTGACATTTGTTATCTGTTCAAAATAACCCAGATTAATGGCCTGCCAAGGAAAGGTTAAAAGAAGCTGAATAATTTATGATTTACTGCATTGCACTAACTGCAATCTCATTCGTACGTTTTAATTCGTGGTAATTTATACAAATTGTTTAGTCCAGTCGAATTGAAGATAAAAAAATTATTATCTGAATTTTTTTTGCGCTTGATGACGGGAAAAGGGTATATAGAATGATAATATAAAAAACCAACTCGAAAGAAGTGCCGCTAAGTTGACAAATTGCAAATAAGTGGCAAAATTGCCTCTTTTCACCTTTTTTATTATCTATGAAAATCTAGACGACCTATCGGAAAATTAGTTATTGTGTTGTAGGCAGTTAAATTATCCACAATTTAGAATAGCTAAAGTCATATTTAACCCATTTGTTAACTGTAAAATAAATGTCGAACGCGGAAAAATTAATTTTCGAAAATTGCGCATTATTGAAAAAATGGATGGATGTTGATGAAACTTATGGACTAATTCACAGTTTTCAGATTTATGAAAAATAGCGGCCGATTTTCTTGAGGGTCAAACCAATTAAAAACTTCGTTGGAAAATGTTTACTGCGTATAAAATTTCACAAAAAATACAATATAGACAAAGATTACATCTATGTTACAAACGATGCATTTTTGAAATTTGTATCACATTTTTGATTTGCTTTTAATTTATTACTTTGGAATGTTTACACTTTCCCATAAATGATTTGTGCGTTAGTAATTTCAGTTTTCCAAACTGAAAATCTTGATAGCACAGGGGAAATTATCTAATTATTATCGTTGAGTGACTTAATATTACATCTTCTAACCAAAAATTTAAGGGCCCACTTCCCTAGTCAAAAAAATTTCAAACATGACTGAGTCAAACATACAAATCACAAAACACAGTACTTATCAAAGTATCAAAAAATATTTATATCACAATTCTACACTATGAACACATGACCGTGATACCTGCATTTATCTTCATTTTACAATCGAATACTATGATGTTCTGTTACTTAAGTAGAGTAAAAAAATTATTGTCATATCCTAAATCAGTCACCTTTTTCTCTCTACTCGAAAGTATAGTGCGCAATATGTAATGGTTCTAAGAAATAAAATAAGTCCTAATAAAAAATATACAGAGTGAGAATAAACTGCATCCTCCATGTCCACTTGATCCAAAAACTTTTTCGGATAAACATAATGACAGTAGTCGCCCGAGCACGGCAATTTCTCCCTTTCGTAACCGAATATCGAGAGCATCAGTCCCTCGAAACCGTACTTCAAAAACGAAATGTGGAACAGCCATTTCATGTAAGGTTGAGCGTCGTTCAATTGGACGAAAAAGCCGGAAAATATTGTGAACGGCAGGAAGCAGAACGGCCCAAATATGACACCATTCTGTAAATAAACAAACATTGTACGCAAGGATATTGAGTAATTAATGGTTCACCTTCACGTCCATGATTGCGCCGATGAATAATCCAAAACTTTGAGAGACAATCGATATTAAAATGCACATAATTATGAAGAAAACTAGTCGGAACGTTTCAATTGGTTGTGAGGTCATAAAAAATGTAACTAATGCGTAGATCACAGTTGCAATTATCTGGAAAAAAATTAAGACAAAAAAACAATAAAAGTCACTGTTTAAATTGTTGAATTACCTGAATTGGAATATCTGCCAACGTGACTGCCAAATAATATGATTGGAGTGAATACCATCTGTTAAAATGCTCTCGCATTATAATTGGAATTTCTGAAGGGACTGCAATCGAAAGATTTTACCAAAGTTTATTTTTTTCTTGCCGACCACTTACATGTGACTGAAACGCAATTGCACGCTGTCAACATCAAAAACATCACAGTGAAGAATAAAAAATTGAAATTATTTAACATGTTGTGTGCATCTTCTCCAATTCCAAAATACAATGTTCCTATAACTAGGGCTATGCATAGATGCGTTCCTAGTCTCGAATAAGTTAAAGTCCTATCTCTGCTCAGGATCAGAAAAGTCCTTTTCAGCAAAATGTACAACTGGTTACAGAACGAAGTCGAGTAGTTATTTTGGCTGCAAGATTCTCGTTCTTTTTGAATTGAGCTGTCGTTATAAACGGGGTAGTAACTGGGGGCCCTCACAGGGGTCACCAATCCACTTTGCATCATTTTATCTAAAAAAAATGAATTTATCAATCCTCTTAATTACATGTTGGTTCTTAAATGTACAACTTGGCCCGCATGCGAGTGTTACTTCCCCCAAACGTCCAGATATTTTAGGGGAAGCGTCATTTTATTTTCAATCGGGTAGCGACTCCAAACGGAACTCGATATTTTTGTGTGTTCCGCTCGGAAGTCAATTTAGTAATTAAATTTAAGTTAAAGAGTTACCAATGTGCTCAATTGATTGTAGCTGCAACGTGTCGCGTTGCCTCTTTCTCCAATCGGGACATTTTCCATTTTCCGACTTCTCAACCAGTCGATTATTGTGCGGCCCGTGTTCGCCGTTCGCCACTTCTAACACTAAAATTTCACAAGTTTACTTGAATAATTTAATTTTTTTCCAATTACAATAATCTGCAGGATTGTGATAGGGGGGGCACTGAAGGCCACAGTCTTCCAAATAGGGAATTAGTCCTTTGATCGAACCTTGATACACACATTGTCCTTCCGATAGCGCATATAAGTGGTCGAACATTTCGAAAATCATCGCACTGGGTTGGTGAATCGTACAGATTATGGTGCGACCTTCCTGCGCTAGTTGTTTCAGCAACATCACGCACTGTTTCGACGATGAACTGTCCAATCCGCTGAAAATTAAAGAGTTAGTTAAAAAAATTTCTTATTGCCGAAAATACCTTGTTGGCTCGTCAAAAAACATGACCTGAGGATTTTTAAGTAATTCTAAAGCGATAGACAATCGCTTTCTTTGGCCCCCCGATAAGGAATTCGTTCTAACTGTGCAGCACGACCACAAACCCATCGCTTCCAATATTTCTTTTATCTGGAAAATACGAATGAAATTTTGAAATCAAAAGATCACAGTTTAGTTACCCTTTCGTGCTTTTCTTTGAGACTGATTTCGGAGCTTAATTTCAGATTGGCCGCCACGGTCATTGCTTCATGGACTGTTAGCAACGGCTGCAGGTTGTCATCCTGCATTATGTAACAAGACTGTTTTCGAAATCTGTTCTCGTTCCGAATCTTTTCGTTTACATACAAGTTTCCTTGAACAGACAATGTTCTGAAAATTAAATTGCCGGTTTGTAACTCAAAATTTTTGACAATTTATCCTATCCTAGTACCGATAGGCGTCCAGGGGTATTTGTGTTATGACTTGTTACGTCCCCCAAACGTCCAGATACTTAGGGGAAGCGTCATTGTGTCCCAATGACGAATTGTGACTGAACCAAGCACCGACTCCGAATTGATCGGGATTCGAACTCGGGACTTGATTGCGTTCCGACTAGAACCACCAAACCACCCAGCCGTTATTCATTGTTATTTTGATACAAAAAACCGTCTGTAGTACTAGTTTTTATGTTGTCGTGATAGATGTTCATCAAAATATTTTGATCGTTTTTTTCCGGTTTTAATGAAATTAATTATTTAATTGTATGTTTCAGAAAACTTTTGTCATAAATAGAAAAATGAATCTAAAATGTTTCGCAATATTTGTTTTGTCATTTTTCTCAATTAGGACGTTTATTAACAAGTTTTCTGTATCTGCAATTTAGTCAACAACAACATGGTCTTGAAATGTATATTTTGGAATTTATCGAGACAGATTCGAGCGAGTTGGAAAAATTTCAGTGCACAAAGAAGTTCGGTGCAACTGTACTTGTAACTGGTGGCCGCTCTTTCCAGTTCGAGTGCACGTGCACTGAGCGATGAATAATCGATGTGAATAACCAGGTACACTTGCACTGGAAACAACGAATGCAGGGTCGAGTGAGAGCAGTTTTTTCTGCGAATTTCATTGCGTAGTCTCGGGGAGATAAAGTTCATTATTCATCCGGGGGTTAGGCTGTTTATGATATTACCCAATCAAGTTGGTGACATAATTTCAGCTATCGTTTTATGGTTTTTATCGCAGTTTCGAGAAAATACTGAATTTTACATGTCTAAAAGGTGCTCCAGACCATGTTTGTACTGTACAGCACGTGTAGATAATAGAATTTTATGATAAAGAGGATTATTGTGGACTGTGGGCACGAATTTGAAACTCGTGTAACCGTAATTGATGCATTTATTTTTATGTACAAATATAATTGACTGCACTTGCTTGAATTATGCACGGATGCGGTATAACGACGAATAATTGTCATGCTTCTAATTAATTTTAAATATAAAACATGTTTTTAATTTTATTAATATTCATCAAAACTGGAAACATTTTATATGTTCGTACTGTACAGGGTGAGTTAAGTTTTACCGCCCGTGGCAAAATAAGCCTTTAAAATAATTTGTCAATTCTCATAAATTGCATGAGTAATTTTATATTATTAAGGTACATAGAAACCAAGAAAAAATCTTTTTTTTTTAATCAAGTAAAATTTTGGCTTTTTTTCAATTACTAATTGTTCAATTTATTAGTTTTTTTGATGTATGAACAGTAAAATATTTTCACACAATTTAGTGTAATTGAAATAATTTCAGTAATTTGCGTTTATTAAATAAAGTTATTTCCGTATTAGAAGGTATTTTTTTAAATGATTTACGACATAAGTAGACTAATTTACCAGACAATGGTATTGATGTAGGGTACTGGACTTTTTATTTATGACGGTCACTAAACTTAACTTAAGAATGCAGCTCTATCGGCAACTGAAAAGCTGTCTCGTCCAGTTTGATGGGTCGATCATAAACTATTGTTAGGATGGTAAACCGCATTATCAATTGTTAGAAAGTCATAAATAGAAGCATTTTTTGTGCTATATCTTAAATTTGATTTAACTCAAAAAGTAATCATTTTTTACGAATCAAATTGCAGATATTAATGCTACGAATAATTTGACAAATTTTGAAATAAAAAACCAAACATAGAAATTTTACCCAAAACTCTTTGTTTTACTTTTTTGGCTTCAAATAAAAATGATTTGGAAAACTTGTGGCACTAATCGAAAGCGTAAACTTCAACTGATGTAACATGTAAATTGCATACCTTCCCCTCAATCTTTAATAGGTATTATGGCCCGGGCGGTAAAACTTAACTCACCCTGTACTGTACAACATTTATAATAATTGGCCCTACTTGCTTGAAATATCGCTATGACGACAAATAATTATCAAGCTCCTAATTAGTTTTAAATATAAAACATGTTTTTAATTTTATTAATATTCATCAAAACTCGAAACACTTGAATGGAATTAAAATATCGACCTTGATAGGATCAAGAGGCACAACAATTTTTTAACTGCAATGTTGTAAGAACTTATCGCCTTTGTGCAAATACGAGTGTCTGGAATAAGGATTTTATAAATAAAATCGGTTATAAAACAAAATTAAACAAGATTTTTCAAAATAGTGAAATTATTCTTGGTGAATTTGACTTTACAGAATTTTTTGTCTCAAATTTAATAAAAACTAGTAATTTAATGTTAAGTAGATAATTAAGCTGCGTAGGTGTTCAACAGTTTTAAATCTTTTGGAAATAGAACTGAACTGTTTATAGGATAAATGTGTATGTGTAAGCCATGCAGTGATGCGATAACGATTGGTTTACTTTCGGCGGGTGAACAAATTCTCTGTTTTTTCTCGGTTACATCAAATGTTAAATAAACAGATTAGTTATCAAGTCGATGGCGAAACTTACATGTAACCGGCAAGAATGTTCATAAGTGTAGTTTTTCCAGAACCGGAAGGTCCCATAATCGCCGTCAAATCGCCGGCGTAAAATTCTCCACTGATTTTATCCAAGAGTTTTCTTCTCGCTGCAAAAAAAAAAAAATCCATGTTTAATCTCGATTTTTTTCAGTAAATGAGCTAACCTAATCATTGAAATCTGAACACCTGCACTAAACGGCAGATAAGGAATCCCGTGTGTGACTAAGGTTTAAAATGCAAAGTCAAGCAAATTACAACTGATTTGTGTTGTTTTTGAAGTTTTAAAATTTCTGTTTCAGGGTTGGCAAACACGCACATTTCATAAACAACCTTGTATAAATTTTTTTTTAAAATTAATAATGAGTGTAAACTGTTAAAATTAAAATTCTTCACTAAATACAGAATATAAATTTTTAAAATGTTCAGCAAAATGTTTAATGTGTTGCATATTTCTGAAATAAAATGGTCACCCTGTATCAATTTGTTGCCTTTGTGGCTATGTGCACTTTTCCTGCAGATTATTTTTTTTGCACTTCCTATATTTCGTGTGGTTACTATCTTGCGAATTCTACCTTGACGATAAGATTGATTATAATCGAAGTTTGCGACAAGTGTATTGACCGAAAACAATGTCACTGTTCGAATCTGCCATCATAGTTTCGCATATTAAAAGCACAGTAAATTTACACATCATAATCTTGTAGATACTACTAAAAATAGAATAAATAAAAAATCAGTTTTTTTTTATTTTAAACTGAACATTACAGATTTAATTTTAAGCAAAGTTTCTGTCACGATTTACTGAAATATGTGTTCGTCCAATTAATATTTAATTTTTAAAACTTTTTGTTACTTTCGCCAAGTACCGTGCGATCAATAAACATCAGGGCCGAATTGGTATTGACATTTTTACACGTAAGTCTTTGATAAGATGACAGACTTACAAGATTTCAGTGCCAACTCTGTTCTGTGATTAATTGATCGCACAAAAGTGTCTGTAAACATGTTACAAACGGAATTGATATTTTCAAGCGATTTTGTAAGGCGATCATTACGACGTGGCAACGATCTATCAAGTGGCAAGGGAATGTGTGAGCAATAAATTACCGACTGGCGAAAATTTCTTTTGGCGGGGTCGGATAAATTTAAAACGAGACGTGTCTTCGTTTAAAAGGTCATTTGTGTAGGTAATCCAGCAGACGATATAAACTCGACTTGTTTAAATTACGATAACCTAGTTTTTTTTGTTAATTAGCGTTTATAAACGCAAGCCGGACGTGCTAAATAAATAAACAAATTTTATACTATGATATTCATTGGAAGTTCTAAACCTTCTGGAAACAACCTGATTCCAACACATTGTCAAAATTAAGATAACAAGTGTTAACAAATTTCCAAGTTATTTTTACAAATTATTTTATAAATTCGTTTGATTCAGCAGAAATAGTAGTCATAAAATAATCTCAATCGCAATGCTCTAACGGCGGTCATAGTTTAACTGACAATGAGAATTACTTATGACGTAATTTTAAATAGACGTCAAGTTAAATTTATTACCAGAAGTTAAGGTTGAGACTAATCAAATCTACAACAATTTTTAGCGTCTCAAGTCGAAACCTGCAGGTAAATTTCTGCGATTTGCACGTGATTTATTTCTGAACGAATTGGGTCACTGCCCTGAGTGATAAAGCACATGGACTTGGACTATAAACATGTGATGTTCTGGTCGACAAAAAATGTACAATTTTTGCACGCTTTTTTGTTGATGAAAATTGTTTGTGGTTAACGGAACAAAAACGCTTTCGAAATAGCACATTGTGCTAGACAAACCCCAAAGTAAATATTACAAAAATTTGTAACCGATATTTTACGACCTTCGAATCATCTTCCTTTTTACGACTGTATTCATCAAGATAATTATTATCTGTATCGTTCGAAAAAAAATTGGTATATGTAAAACACATTTTAGAACCTTGAGACAGCGCTTAATATATGAAACAGGAGCATCTCAACAGATAATTAAATTATATCAATGTGATCTGAAGAAATATTATTAGGACTCGTTTGTATGAAGGTTGCAATATTTAAAAATTGTCCGGGATATTGTTATTGTTTCTCGATTCAATAAATCAAAAGCTATCACTTCCACAATTATCTGTTAAGCTAGAAAAAAATTATTGACCTGAAATTTTTATAAATAACCGCAGCAGTAACAATGATTTGCATTTTTGTAATGTTCTAGTTTGAGTAATTTACAATAAATAAGTCTTAAAAATCGTTTTGAATTGCAAATCGTTGTGACCATCAAAATGTTGAAATAACCTGTCAAGGAACAGGAAATGTTGTTAACCCTTCATTAGGCGCATGGTTGACACCTGTCACCCATCGTTTTGTTTTCACTCTTAATTTCTTATCAGCTACACTTATGCTTGTGAAAATTTTAATAGCCTCCGTTTAAAGCATCTCAAACAGTATTGTACAATTATTTGCTTGTATTGAAAAAATGGTTAAAAGTTTAAACCAAACCAAAGGAACAATTTTAAAAATGTATAAATTCGTTACATCAATAAATTCATGAAATAACTATGTAATGATGTAACTATTAGAAACATGTTGTGAAGTAAATAGTTTTTGTAAAACGTAGTATTGGATTGGGTGACCACTGTCACCCATGCGCCTAATCGCGTGATAAATTATAATGCGCCTGCTGTAGGGTTAAAGTCGGTTCATTCAAAATTGTTAATATTCTCTTTACAATAAATGTATTTGGCTATTAAATATCAAGCGATCGAAAAGAGGAGTCTATTTTTTTTCGATCGCACGGTAGTAGAAAGATGCTCTTCCTTGTTGGTGCAATAAACTGGAAAATGCGTTTTAAGTTTACACAAATGAAATGACGTTGCAATATTATCAAACACAGATTCGGCTTTCTACCATAACTTTGTTTACTCTTGATAACTGTTCCACGCAACGCAAATAAATAGAAATTACAAACGCCTATGCACTTCAGGAAAATTACGGTCAACTATCTTCACAACTATCCGCTGCATCGTTTTTGGATTAGAAAATAATTCTAATGGATTCGTTTAAAATTAATTCAAGGTTTGAGAATTAAAACGACGCAGTTTTTGAATATTTTTAGGTTTGTTTATTTTTGCCAGTGAAAGCGTTTTAATTGAACGTTTCTTTCTAAACTGACACTTAAATGCGAACAGAATATAAAAATGGCCTAATTATTTAAATATACACATTCCTCGTTATACGTAGTCTCGCTTTACGCAGCAAAGTTTTGATATACGTACAAAAAATTTGCTTGCACTCTGACCTTGCTATTATTATATAATTTCTATCGGACAATTTATTGAGACGCAAATATACAAACATAAATAATAAGCAGAAGCAGTTTAACCACGAAGGATTTATCAGAAGCTCTTGTCAACTATAAAATAGATTGCTACAAACAACTCTATATACAAAAAAAAATCGAATAAAGCAGTTTACGTTAAAATCGTTCTTCCGATCAGTTTTTACCTTAGCTAATGGCACTATCCCTGATAATGCAGAAAATTTAACTTAAAAATTTTTATTTTTATAGTTTTGGACGTACGTATACAACATTGCTTGTTTTGTTGTGTCATTTAAAAATGATTAATTTTGTAAAAATAAATAAATACATAAATTTAAATAAACGAACATGTTCTTTATTATTATAAGTAGCTACCTATAAAACTTTTAGCACAAGTCCCAAACCTATATAACATAACGTTAAAATATATTCGTTATACGCAGTTTCGATATACGTAGCAATATTCGGGAACCGAACTACTACGTATATCGAGGGATGGGTGTATAGTATATTATTATACTACAGTTTTATAAGACGATATAATGTCGTACGAGTAAGTTTGGCGCACGACGAGCGACAATACGTCTTATAAAACGAGTGTAATATACTATTTTTTCTACTTTGGTGCTCTTAGTTCTATGAAAATTTGAAAATTCTGGTTTCTAAATATTCTAGGGGATTTTTAGGATTAGGTACTGGTTGTATTGGTATTTGTCATGTGTCATATGTCAACTAAAATTTGAAATTTAAAATTTCGAGTTTGATAATTTTGTGAAACGGTCATGGAAGAATTAAGTTGTATACTTGGCTTGATCTTGCCAGGAGTTCGCTAGAGATACCGGACGCCGGCCAGCGTACTATTACAGCAATACCAACGTAATACGTATAAAAAAAAAACAAAAACAATTTCACAAAAAGTTTCTTTTTCTACTTTGATATCATAAGTGGGTTTTTGTGAAACTAAAAGTAGTGTCACAAAGGAACTTTTTGTGAAACCGCTTTTGTTTTTTTTTTAATACTTATTACGTTGGTATTGCTGTAATAGCACGCTGGCCGGCGTCGGGCATCTCTACCGAGCTCCTGTCAAGATCAAGCCAAGTGTACAACTTAATTCTTCCATGACTTATTCACAAAAATATCAAACTCGAGATTTTAAATTTGAAATTTTAGTTGACATATGACACATGACAAATACCAATACAACCAGTACCTAATCCTAAAAATCTCTAGATTATTTTGAAAACACAATTTTCAAATTTTCATGAAACTAAGAGCACCAAAGTAGAAAAAATAGTATATTACACTCGTTTTATAAGACGTATTGTCACACTCGTTACATTGTAACACTCCTCGCTTCGCTCGCGTGCCCCAAACTTATTCGTGCGACAATAGATCGTCTTATAAAACTTGTATAATAATATACTATTGTGACACTACTTTTAGTTTCATAAAGACTCATTTATGATACCAAAGTAGAAAAATAAAATTATAGAACTGAGTTTGCCCTCTATCGCTATTTTTGTGGCACAGTTAGATGATTCAAAAAGTGGCTGTTTAAAATGTTCAAATAAATTAAATAAACTTTAACCTCACATTTTTCAAAATTATAAATGTTTTGGTAATTTAGCCAAACAAACGAAACGAGCGACTGAAAATTAATAAACAATTTTTGGAAAAGGAACGGATTAAACCAAGTAGCAGTTATCTGGCCAAGATAAATCATTTTTTAATTTCATGTCAACTTTGAATGAATTTAAAACCGAAATATGAAATTGATTGTTCGAATGCATTTTTGCTAGTTTATCTAGTTTTGTACTGTTTAAAGTCCAAACAATAAAATGGTAATTTTGAACTAAATAAATGCACCTTTATCAGAAATTTAAACTCAAATAATCTAACTGCATCTGCACATGATCAGAATCGCTTTTAAATAATCGCGTAAACAAAAACAACATTGGCATTGAATTTATGAGGAAATAAGCGACTCAACATAACCCCTAGCTCGCCTTGATGTTGCCTTTGTGTTTATAACACGTCACACGTGCGTCCCACAAAGAATCGTTCGTCTCTCTTTCGCCTCAGAATTGAGGAATTCTACGATCAGCTGGTTTTGACAACCAGTCTGTTTACTTGCTCTCCGATGACCCATTTCTCGATGCAAGTGTGATCGTTCCTTAACACTTTGATTGCGTGAATGACCCCTGACGACTGCCTTTTCAGCCCCCCCCCCCCCCCCCCGTTCGAGTTTTCATGCAAATAAAACTTCAAAACAAAAGTGACATGCGTTTATTGCGATAAGATAATTTTTAAAAAATAAAACTGAGCCAGCTACTTACTCCTCCTGAATATTCCTTCGCGCACCACATACGAAACGTCCTTAAACCCCACGTGCACATCGTTCGAGACAACTTTGCCCCCGAAGCTGGGCACACTCTCCTCGGGAATGGTCAACAGTTCAATCTTTAGCGAGTCGGGCCTCTTCAGCGCCCTTGCGCGGGCCTGCGACGAGCCCGGATCCATCTCGGAGGTGCGGATCTCGACCGATCTGCGCCGCGTTTACGACTGCTGCTCGCTCAGCTCGGCGCTCGCCGAAAGGCTCAAAACGCGCGTTTCCCTGCTCCTCGCGGCGACAGCGCGTTTTGTTAAGCACATGCATGCGAGGGATGGTCGCCTTGGAACCAACGGCCCTCAGGTGCAGATGGGACAAAAGAAAATTCGCTGTTATCACATTCTTTTTGTTCCATTCGATCCCTGTATTTGTCGTGTGAGCACTCAACTTTATTATCGTCAGCTGTCTGATAAATCAATCAAAAGTCCATTTAAAACTAATTGCGATAAAGAGGGGCGACATTTAGCGCGTTGCACGGTTGGAGGAAGGAAACTAAAGAGTTTATTTTTGGTGCAGCACACGTGGACACATTCAGGCACAAATGCAGTTGTTGGCACCACGATTTGAACTGTACTGGCTGGCTAATTGTCTATTTTGCGACCTATCTCGCTTGTTATCAATGATAAAAAATCATGATAACCATAGCAGACTTACTTCTGTAGTTAGGACATGCAAAAAATTAAAATAAAAGTTTGTTACACTAGGTAAATTAACTAACACTATTATTAAATTGTTAGTTAATTTACTTAGTGTAATAGTGGCGCCCAACGTGGGGTCACTGTTACCTAGTGTAACAATGGGGTTCCACGTTGGGCGCGACTGTTGCATTATATATAAAACAATTGTTTGTTATGGTATTAATAAAGATTTTGAAGCATATGAAGTGACTGATGATGATTTTTCCACTTCTAAACAAATTATTGACATTAAAAATATTTATTGCACTTTTCCCACACATATTCTTCCCACAAATTCTTTTTTGTTTTTAATAATTACTTACTTTATTTATTTGGAAGTAAATGAAGCTAAATGAAATCGTATTAATAAACTGTCAGTTAATCGCCAATAAACATTTGGTGGGCCAAATATCAATCAATATTTGTTAATAGTTAACGAAGTTGCCTTGTTATTAACAAATTTTTCACTTCTTTTCTCTCTGTGTACACACTGTTACAAGTTGAAATTTCAACTTTTTTTTCATTTCGCAATTTTGAGCAGAAAAAATCGCATGGCGCTAAATCTGGACAAAAATGGAACCGCGACATCGCTGGCACGTTTCTACAAAGACGCAAATGCGCTCCGGGCAACGTTTTAGCGCCGTTGACGCACTACCTACCTGGGACGTTGCCCTGAATTTTTAAATTAATTTTTTAATAACGGAATTCCATGATTGCTGCTCTTATCAGATCAATAAACTAAATATGCTTCCCACGTGGAGGTTAAAAGTCAAATGTACAATTTAGCCAGAGAACCGTCTCCTATAAGGGCAAGGTCTCAATTTCGATACGTGACACTTGATGTTTTAGTTTAATTATTGTACGGGGTGAATCACAACAATTGTCTGTAAAAGCTGAAAAGTTAATTGCTAATGATAAACTGGCGGAGCTCAGTTTATTCTTCATATAAACGGCATTCAGCTATTTTATCACGGTAGCCATCTAGACTGTTACAATAGAAATTATAATGTCCGATATAGAAGTACTCAAAAAGATAAATTCGTTAATATAGTAGCTGATGGTTGATATCAATCTGCACTATTATTTATAACTTGCAAACTGTTTCTAAGGAGTGTGTAAATATTTTAATTACCATAAAGTTCAGTGAATAAATTAAAATCAAATTAATTGAATAGAATTCAAATTTCTATAATTTTGGAGCCAATTTTAAAATTTGAGTATGTAACTCACTTAACATCGATTGTATAAAAGCGTTGCCTCATTTACTTCATTGAAAAATAAAAATAACTAAAATTAATTTAAATTTCTATAATTTTAAGAGCCAATTTTGAAATTTGAGTATGCAACTCATTTAACATCGATTGTAAAAGCGTTGCCTCATTTACTCTTGACTTCATTGAAAAATAAAAATAACTAAAATTAATTTAAATTTCTATAATTTTAAGAGCCAATTTTGAAATTTGAGTATGCAACTCATTTAACATCGATTGTAAAAGCGTTGCCTCATTTACTCTTAATTTCATTGAAAAATAAAAATAACTAAAATTAATTTAAATTTCTATAATTTTTAGAACCAATTTTGAAATTTGAGTATGCAACTCATTTAACATCGATTGTAAAAGCGTTACCTCATTTACTCTTAATTTCATTGAAAAATAAAAATAACTAAAATTAATTTAAATTTCTATAACTTTTAGAACCAATTTTGAAATTTGAGTATGCAACTCATTTAACATCGATTGTAAAAGCGTTGCCTCATTTACTCTTGACTTCATTGAAAAATAAAAATACCAAATTAATTTAAATTTCTATAATTTTGGAGCTAATTTTGAAATTTGAGATGCAATTCATTTAACATCGATTGTAAAAGCGTTGCCTCATTTACTCTCGACTTCATTGAAAAATAAAAATACCTAAAATTAATTTAAATTTCTATAATTTTGGAGCCAATTTTGAAATTTGAGTATGCAATTCATTTAACAGCGACTGTAAAAACGTTGCCTCATTTACTCTCGACTTCATTGAAAAATAAAAATACCTAAAATTAATTTAATTTCTATAATTTTGGAGCCAATTTTGCAATTTCAGTATGCAACTCATTTAACGATTGTAAAAGCCTTGCCTCGTATAATATTGACTTCATTGAAAAATAAAAATACCTAAAATTAAGAACTAAAAACCGTATTAGTTATTTAATAAATTTATTACATAAAAATTACATAATCTTTAATCGTCCTCGACAACTGTGGTTTTCTCAGACACGTACAATCCGTCCAAAAACTTACGGATATCCTTGTTTTTAACGGTTGTAGACTGCTGGATGAGCGCAGCTGATCTCGAAACATCTTCCAACGAATTTCCTTCGATGATCAACTCGTCCTTTTGCTTGGTGGAGTTCTTCACGGTCACACCTGGCGCCATCTTTACTTTACGGATGTATTTCTCACCCAAGAAATTCCTAATTTCAATGACAGAATCATTTTCTGATGTTGTACAATTAATGGGGAAATGGGCATATACAGCTCGCATTTTATATTGATATCCTTTCGTCACTCCTTTTAACATGTTTTCGATGTGGGAGCACACAGTTCGTACAGCAGCTAATTCCTTCTTTCTGCCAAACCATTTTTCAACTTTTAGAGTTTTCGAATTGATCATACGGATATCCAGGGCTAGATGTTTGAACGATCGCTTGAGTACTCCTCGAGGGCCTTTAACTGTAATCACACGCGATTTCGCGTGGACAGTTAACCCCTCTGGGATTTTTACAATTTGATTCGTTACTATTTGCTTCATTTTGCTGCAACAGAAATAAACATTCAACACACTGACAGATGATTTAAAATTGGTCTAACCTTAAAATTGGCAACGGGAATGTTACAGGAACAATCTAACAATTAACAGGAACGTAAAAGGGGGCGAACTCGTGTCAATTTGTTAATATTGAAGGGAGAAATAAGCACACATAAGAAAACATAACCTTTAAATCGCAGTGAGTGAAATTTCGAACGTTACGGGAAATATCTGCAAGGAATATGAATTATAATGACTGAAATAACGTCTACAATTGTTCGTTAATTAACGATGTTAGTTTTGAGGATGGATGACAACGGATTTAATCTAAAAACATATGTGACACTCACCAGTCGCATCAACGCGAGAAGCGGAAAAGAACTTTTTACTTATTGTAAGTTTCAATAGAGGGCACAATTTTAGCGCCAATTGCAACTTTTTAAAAATAAAATAACAAATACACTTTGTCAATTAATACTAAAAATTCAGTGACTGTAATGTTTTTGTCGATTTCATTAATTTTCTTCAATAATAGATTTTTTAATTTCGTCGAAACCTGCAAAAAATATTCAAATTAAATATGGAGGTTAGTTGCTTTCCACAATAAATCTACTAATGGAAATTGAACTACAGATACATGAATCATTATGAAAACCAAATATTAATACAGAGGTCAAAGGTACTTAACATTATCCCTGATATTTATAAATAAGCCTCAGATAACTACTTGTTTACTTTTATTTTCTGCAAATTGTATTTAGCTTTGGAAATACCGCCGGAAGGTTTACTTTTTAATCTGAGCACTCGATTGCCTTTGATCTCGATTTAAATGCCGCTTTGAAAATGCCGCCCCCAAGACAGAAGTCGCTGTGTCAATTTATTTTTCTTGCGATAAAAAATTGCTATTTAGGGTTCGCCAACTCACAAGTTGTGAATATCATATTTGTTTCGGCTTTTGATTCGGTCAGTTTCAAATTGGTGTGCGCACTGAGGGGTAAGAATAAATTCAATTGATTACATTCTTAATTATTTGATTTTATTGAATTTTTTTAATTATGAAAATTTTTAGAAGTCTGTGAAATTATTATTTTTAAAATATGTTGGCAGTGCTGAGGAAATCAAAACGTATAAAATAATATTTTAAAGATTTTTATCCGTTTTGGAAACTAAATGGCCCGAAATAACGCACAACATGTGAACTAAACTAATCTATTAATAGGACCGCTTTTTATCTCAAGTAAAAAGTTCCAAATTCGGTCCTGGAATTTCCCATCCTCGCATTTGGACCAATGAGAATCGAGACATTATCTGTTTAGTTTTCTCGTGCAAGTAATGATGCTGTGTGATGTTAAACATGTAGTTCCAAATAAAAACCAATGAATTACTTATTACCTTATCATTTGGCATTTATCATTTTATTTTGCAGCAAAATCACAACAGGTAAGCGCCCAATTCTTAAAAACCCCAATAACTCAAGAGATAAATTCAAGTTGCAGGAAATGGACCGATGTTGCTATTTTCAACCACAAAAGATATTCGCTTGATCAACGGAACGGCCAACATAAAGGCAAAAGCCTCGATACTCGTCCACAATTTAACCGATGGGGCCGCTTTGGCGTATCATTTCGCCCACCGTAAACTCTGTTGGACCGATCACGCGCAAGAAAGCGTGCAGTGCGTCACATACGATGGACGCGACGTAGAACATAAGGTGAAAATACAAAATTCCCATCCTAATTATTCTAATTATTTTGTTGGTTAGGTTGAAGTTGTGAGCAACGGTGTTATGTCCCCGGACGGCTTGGCCTGCGATTGGTTCACAAATAAATTGTATTGGACTGACAGTGAGACCAATCGCATCGAAGTGGCCACCTTTTCGGGGTTATTGAGGAAAGTTTTGTTCTGGATCGACGTAGATCAACCTCGTGCCATTGCCCTTGCGCCGATGAAAGGGTACAGTTGGATTGAATGATTGAACATTTTAATGGTTTGAGTTTTTAGGTTAATGTTTTGGACTGATTGGGGCGAAATGCCGAAGATTGAACGAGCCGGCATGAACGGTGATCCAACCACGCGAAAAGTAATCGTTTCAGAGAAGATTTTCTGGCCAAATGGACTTACGATCGATTATGAAAAGGAATTAATTTATTGGATTGATGGCAGACTTTTGTTTATAGACGTTATGGATTATAATGGAGAATCTCGAAATACTGTTTTGGAGAAGACTGGTTTTGAATATCCTTTCGCGTTGGCTCAATATCACAACAAGTTGTATTGGACCGATTGGAAAACATGGTAAGTATTTTTTTAAATTTATTTTTATTGGATTCTTTTAAAAAAAATTGTTGAATGAAATTGGTTGCATCTGCTTTAATTTATCCTTGTAGTTTTGTTTGGGTTACACAGGAAAATATTCTGCCCAGTCAACAATTATTTATCAAGTAAAACTTGATACAAAGCGCCCACAAATAAACGTGGGCTAATTTGCTGTCCCATAAATTGTTTAATTTGAAGCTTATAAAAAATCAACTTAAAATTGAAATAACTTTTCTTTATACAGGGTGGGGCAAGTTTTACGACTTCTAAATAAACAATCGTATAAATTACTAAATTTGTACTTAATTGTCCCATGACTGCACACAATTAATTTTTTTCTAAATTTTTCTTTGATAAATAAAGCTGCAAACTGAAAAAATTCAATTTTAGGCCAAATTTTCAACTACCAATTTTTATATTGATGCATCAAGCTTCATATCTGAAATTTATTTAGTCATAAATCCTTACTTTTACCCTGAAGATTACAATATAAGGGAATTTTAGACTAATTACAGCTTTTGAATTATTTTTTTTACTTTGGATATCTTTGTCTCAATCATACTGATCCTGAATAGTGAAATTTGACGAAATTGGGAGATATTATTTTTATAAAAAATCAGTTTTTATTTTTTTTCTCGAAAACTAAAGCCAAAAACTAACATTTAAAACTGGAAATTTCTAGCCTTATACCAAATTTCAAATAAACAACTTTCAATTAAAGCTCAATTTTGGCGGTGGCCACCAGTGATGGGACAGCCTGTATTTCTATCTTGTCGTTTTTTTGAAATTATAAAATTTCAGGCGAATTCACATGTATGACCGAATCACCAAACAACCGAAACAATTTCCTCCTTCTGACGTCGTTCCCATGGACGTGCACGTGTGGGACGCGAACCGACAACCCTACTCGTCCCACCCTTGCGAATATAACAACGGCGGATGTTCCCACTTATGCCTTCTTGCGCCGAACGACCCTGGCTATTCTTGCGCCTGCCCGATCGGAATAAAAATGATAAACAATATGAGCTGCGCGGCCGGGCCTGAAGAACTCTTGATCATAGCTCGCCGAACAGACATTGGTGTGATATACTTGGACTCGAATGATTACACTCACAAAGTCCTGCCTCTTAACAACATAAAATATACAATAGCCGTCGACTACAACCCTGCCGATGGTTACATATACTGGACCGATGACGAGGTGAAAAAGATACAAAGGGCCACTTTGAACGGGAGCAATCAGGAGGATGTTTTCACCTCAGAGATACAACATCCTGATGGGATAGCCATCGATTGGATTGCTGGGAATATTTATTGGGCCGACACCGGAACCGATCGAATTGAAGTGGCTAATTTAAAGGGAAAGCATCGAATGGTTGTTATTAGTGAAGGTCTGAATGAACCTAGAGCGGTCGCAGTGGCTCCTGAAATTGGTTGGATGTTTTGGTCTGATTGGTTTGATAAAGGGCCCAAAATTGAAAGGTCCAATTTGGATGGAACGGAGAGGGAAGAAATAGTTACCAGCAAAGTGGGTTGGCCAAATGGTATTGCGTTGGATTTGGACAACTTGAAAATTTATTGGTGTGATGCCAAGACGGACAAGATTGAATATGCCAATATGGATGGATCTGATCGAAGGACTTTGATTAGTGACAATTTGCCACACACTTTCGGATTTAGTTTGATGGGGGATTACTTGTATTGGACCGATTGGCAACGAAGAGCCATTGATAAAGTGCACAAAGAAACCGGTAATGAATTTAAAATGATCTCACTTCTCAGTCATTACCAACATCAATATTACAATTTTTTTTTTTATTTTCTTTTATTAATTGTAGGATTTGATGTCCCGATAAGCCCTCCCCACCCTCCCCTTTGTAATGCAGTGAATACTAAACCATCCAACAATAATTAATTAAATTTAAATTCCAGGAAGTGGCAGAGAAATAATAATTGATCAATTAGCAAATGTTATGGGGTTGAAAGCGATAAGAATAGGAAGTGCTCGTGGCATGAATCCTTGCGGCATAGACAACGGTGGCTGTTCTCACATTTGCCTTTACAGACACAATACAACCCACATTTGCATGTGTTCCATCGATTATGAGTTGAACAAAGACGGACGTACTTGTGTAATACCGGAGGCCTTTTTGCTTTACACCCGAAACAACAGCATTCGCCGAATCAGCATAGAAAATGGAAACAATGACCGAAGTATTCCCATTACCGGAGTTAAGCACGCTGTGTAAGAAAACCACCTTGTGATTTTTTTAAAATTGATTTATTAAATTTTAGTTCAATTGATTATGATTATTTGAATGCACGCATTTATTGGAGCGACAGCAAGTTGAGAACCATCATGAGAGCTTACATTAACGGTTCCGATCCTCAAAAAATTATAGATTTAGGTTTAGCCTCCCCTGAAGGTATCGCAGTGGATTGGATGGCCCAAAATATCTACTGGGCCGATTCAGCAGCCCACCGAATCGAAGTGGCCCGGTTGGAAGGCTCCAGCAGGCGAGCATTGCTGTGGAGAGCCATTGATGAACCTCACAGCATAGCTCTAGATCCACTCAAAGGGTAAGTGTCCATTAAATTATTTTTCCTCTTGAAACGCATAAATTCACAGTTAAGTCGTTTTTGCCTAAAATTAGGGAATTAACCTGCAGAGTGCACTAGTTTTACTTATAAATGAAAAAGCAGGGATCTCTATTGCAACTGAAAACGCAAAAGTGCGGGTTTGGTCATATGCGCGAATTTGACTGAAAATTAAAATTTTGAATAATTAATAAATTTTGCTTAGAAACATGTACTGGTCAGAGTGGGGAAATTCGAACAGCATTAAAAGAGCATCAATGGATGGGACACATCAAATGATTTTGGTAAGGAATGCCAATCGAGCAACAGGATTGACTTTAGATTTCACGGTGAAACGTCTCTATTGGGCTGAACTTACCAAACCAGGAATTTTTTCATGTGATTGGAATGGAATTGATAAGAAAATGATTAACAGTGACGTAATTAGACCTTTAGGATTAACTATATACAAAGATGTTTTATATTGGACCGACGAAGCGAAATGTATGTTGTTCATACATACAGAGTGGACATAAATGAATGAATTGTTAATTTGCAATTAACAAATTTTATTTGACCAACATTCATTTATGTCCATTCTATATTGGAATCAACTAATTGTAATAATTCTAGTTGGAATGTTCCAAGCTGATAAAACAACAGGTTTAAACCAAACTAAAATTCACACACTGTTGGAAGGTGCTACTGATATTTTGGTGTTCCATCCATCGCGCCAGAAAGGTTCCAACCAGTGTTCCGTGAATAACGCCGGATGTTCACACTTATGTTTAGCTCAGCCCCCTGAAAGTTTCGATGATCAAGTATCCTACACATGTGCCTGCCCCACTCATTATTCAGTACAAAACAATACCTGCATACGTAAGAATTTTTTTAATTTGAATTTAACCTTTTTAATTCGTTCGATTTTAGCTCCTAAACATTTTATGATATACAGTCAACGGAATTTAGCAGTCAGGTTGGTACCAGACGCTTTAGACTGCCCGGAAGCCATCCTGCCAATACAAGGCTTAAAAGGTGTGAAAGCAATCGATTTTGACCCAGTCCAACAGTACTTATATTGGGTGAGTATAAATACAGGGTCATAAATGTATATGGACCATATTAAACAAATTGCAGATTGAAGGCAAAACTCATTCGATAAAACGAGCTGAAGATAGCGGCTCATATGTTTCGGTCGTAGTTCAGGGAAATCAGGGGAACCATCCTTTTGATATTGCAGTCGACGCGTTAGGTCGCTTACTGTTTTGGTCTTGTGCGTTACAAAATGTTATTAACGTCACCAGATTGGATAATATGTCTACGGTCGGTGTTGTGATCCGCAAGGAAGGCGAAATGCCCCGATATTTGGCGATACACCCCACCAAAAGGTTTTTTAAATTTTTTTTTTTATGTGACACTAAAATGATTAATTGCAGGCTACTTTTTTACACTGATATTGCAACGCAACAAGTCATTCGTACGAGGATGGATGGGACTCAGAGAATTGTGATTGCAAAAGGATCTGAAATTTTGGCACTTGCCGTCGATACGGAAAATGATTTGGTCGTTTGGGCCCAAGGGCACAGCATATTCATGAGCAACATCGATGGAGAAAATCAGTGAGTAGAGCAAAATTGAACACTTTGAATTCTAAATATTTGACAAATTTATGTACAGGGTGATTTCTAAAAAACACCGCAAGCTGTAACTTTGTTATTTATTGTTCGATTTTAACAAACAAAAAGTCAAAATTGGTGATTCTACAAGCGCTATCAAAAGCCTCTAATTTTGATTTCTTTTATCATTAACTTCGTTGTCCAGTGATACTCAAAATTTTTTCTTAAATAGAAATGCATGTTTTTTAAAATTTATTCTGTTAGAGGATTTTTTTCTAAATTCAATGCCGTCTCATAAGTTAATTTTGATCCTTGGTCCCCACATTGTAATTTTCTTTGCTCTTCGGTTATTTGACAAATTTGCTCTTTTTTTTTGTAGTCACGCCGTTTACAACGAAAGTGATTCCAAAGTCACCCAATTAGCGGTCCATTCAGGTTGGCTGTATTGGTTGGATCGACGGTTGCAACAGTTGGACCGTTTCGAATTAAAAACGGGCAATTCTCGTTCGACCGTTCTGCAACACACTTCTCTAATCCTGGACCTGGTGTCCGTAAAGCAGCCGGATCGGAACCACTCTTGCTCGCAAATAAACGTAAAACGCTGCTCACATCTCTGCATCATTAACGGAACCAACGCGGTTTGTGCGTGTCCGCAAGGTCTGGCCCTCCAAGACGACAAACGAACGTGCTCCGCCTTGCCAGACTGCGGAGCCGAGCATTTCACTTGCACCGCCCAAAGCAGCAAAGATTGCATACCAATCGCGTGGAAATGCGACGGCCAAAAAGACTGCGAAGACGGCTCCGACGAAGCCGGATGCCCGAAATGCAGGAACGACCAATTCAGGTGCCAAAACGGGCATTGCATCGATCAAGTGCAAGTCTGCGACGGATTGAGAAATTGCCCTGACGGTTCTGACGAGGCTCATTGTTGTAAGACGCCCGATGAGTTTAAGTGCCCCATTTCGGACGTTTGCATTTCTGTCGCTTTGTTGTGTGACGGAATGGAGAATTGTGCGAATGGGGCCGATGAAGACAAGGCCGTTTGTTCGGATACGAGTCGATTCACTGCAACCGGAAAAAAAGGAGACGGTTTAGCTTATATTATCATTGTCTTGGTGGCTGTTGCCGTTCTGTTGATAGGAGTTTATTTCTTTGTGCGCAGGCGCTGTCGTAATAACGACAGGCCCCTGCAAGATCAATCGGAAGATCCCCTGAACCCGATTCAGCTTCGAGCACAGATTAAGACTCAAAAGAAGATGAACAAAGGGATTCCCGACGTTGTCCACATGTCGATGTTGAATGGCAGTCACAGTTCTAGTTACGATCGGAACCACGTAACCGGAGCTTCAAGCAGTACAAACGGCTCAAGTTTGGCTTGCTATCCTCGCGAAACTCTGAATCCGCCGCCGAGTCCGGCCACGACCGCGGCCTCGACACGGGGGAGCAGCCCCTCATCTCGTTACCGACCTTACAGGCATTACCGATCGATCAATCAACCTCCTCCGCCGACTCCTTGCTCCACTGACGTTTGCGACGAAAGTGATTACAATTATCCGACCCGCCGTTACGACGGGGGACCGTTTCCTCCTCCCCCGACTCCCAGATCTCATTGCCACAGCGAAAGCTGCCCGCCCTCGCCTAGTTCTAGATCGTCTACTTACTTTAGTCCGTTACCGCCGCCCCCGTCTCCAGCGCCCACCCCTCCGCGAGGCTACGACTCCTAATTTAGCATTAATACATCAACCATGTGCCTCATATTTTATAACTGTTTTTGTAAATAATGTTAAGCATGTAATTTAATTTTATAGACTGTTACTTATATTTTACTGAAATATACGGAAATATTCTTGTAATTTTTGGAAACCTTTATTAATTCATCTTAAAACTTAAAATATTATAAATTAATTCACAAAATACACTAAAAATTACGTTAAGTTAAATAATTCGTCCAGAAAAGAAGAAATAGGCACAGTTCCCAGAACGCTGGCTACGTTACCTCTCTGAATGGCAATACTAATTCGTTGTTTTAAGTATGTTTTCGCCTGAGGAATACCTGTGACGTCAATAATAAGTCTTCCCAAAGCATCCAACAACGATAGAGCGCTCATACTCCAAGGATCAAAGCTTTCAACAGCCAACGAAAATGTAGTGATCTGCTAACGAACTATATTTTCTTCTTTTAAGATTTTCTGCTTTGTTTGCAGCAGATCTAACAGATATGGACGACTCAGGTAAATGTGAAGGTGCAAGCGTATCTGTACAGGTGACATCCCAGACAAGGGATTTGCCTTCCTTCCAGGGAATAATGGTGATTCCTTCCGCACGTTTGCCGTCATCTCTCAGAACCCTGTTGGGTTCAAGTAAACGAGGGATGTTGGCAGCTGAGAAAGCACGTTTTAAGATGTCGTTAATGCAGTTGTGTCTTGCGATTCTTCCTGCACTTTTTATGCAAGACAGTCCATGATGACTGTACGTGTCCACTGAAGAACCACAATTACATATATGAGGATGACAAATACTGATGCCTAATCTTAGAGAAACAGCAATTTGTAAAGTGGTTTTTTGTAACAAAGTGCCTAATTAAGAAGAAGGTAAAGATTCAAGCCAAGCTCCAGATTCGGATTCAGACGCGGCTAATAAAATAGCTTTTTGAGTAACATTTGAGGAAGACAATAGCTTTTGAAAGTTATTTTCAATAATTGAGGACCTTGGTGCAAAAAGGGGATAAGTCATTATTTTCCCAATATCGAGTTATGTATGCCATTTGAATGTATTGTAAATTAGGTGTCGTTTGATGTAAGAATGGGACAAATTATAATGTCATAATGAAGTTAAAACTACTTTTGACTCATCCCATAACGCGTCTTTGATGCAAGAAGGTGATAAATCCAATTTTCATATTGTGACTTATCCCCTTTTTGCATCAAGGTCCTCAATTGGCAAATCCCAATTTCTTTGAATGGAGGGAGATGTCGAGGGTAAAGACGAGGAATTAGATATAATTTTCCATTCTTCAATGCCTTCACTGGAGTAAGATGTCTCGAAGTTGCAAAAATGAGAAGGTAGAATAGATTTAATGAGCCGAGAATTAGCAAAGATAGCAAAGATAAGAAGGCTGGAGTTGAAATATCTGCAACAGATTGAATACCTAGACCACCAAAACGGACAGGTAACTTGGTTTGACCCCATGACCTGTTTGTAAATTTTATGTTCAAAATTTTTCCCAGAGTCGAACGAATATTATTATCCAATTCTTGACATAAATTTTTAAAGTTCCAAACAGGGCAGCATCTAAGAAGGTAGATGAAATTTGGCATCCAAAAGCAATGACGAAGCAAAAAGAGACTGATGTGCGGGCTAACTTTATTAAGGTTTGTGGAAAGTAAAGAAAATGTTTCCACTTATTCAAGAATGGGACAACCGAGTAGAACTAAATTTGCATCATTACAAATATGTATTCCTGGGGTTAAGGATTCAAATTTATCTAATAATATAGACCTATCAATTTGGGAAATGTTATCAAAAAAGTAAAGTTCGCATTTATTAGAGTTGACAAATTTTTGTAATGGGCGGTTGAATTTGAATTATTGAGGTCAACGCGAAATTCCCTCAGAATGTAAATGAATTTGCCTGTATACAATTGATTTTCGGGCTGTCAAAGGTGTGGTTAAATATTGTTCTTGAAGAGTTTTGAATAAAAATGCTCAAAATACTTAGATAATATTCAATTTGTAAATATTTCGATTGCGTAGGTCGTGAATGTAATCGCTGAAGTCGCCGTTATGCAATCGATGTTTTGATGTCGGACGTAGTTAGGTTATGCTCGAGTGAACAGTGCAGTTCCAGACACGGCCCCGTTCAGCTGAAATGAGCAGTTGGGCAGCGAGAATGCATCGGCGAGCTGCCACTTTCAGCAACGTGGTCACTTCTTGTGGCCATCCCTCGGGGCCGTACCCTCGTAGACTAGATAAAGTCAAATTTGGAGTATCTCTTGAAGAAGTCTGCAAGAACGACATTCCGGGACCATTACTTGTGAGTTTTTTCGGTCATTCCACCTAACATCCTTCATTCTGAAAATTTGCATATTTGAACCGGCACTTCCTTATCTTTCTGTAAATATTTGTTGCAATATCGAATTATAACAAACTTGTTTGTTTAGGTATTAATTTTGAAACTGAATAAGGAGGCGCCCTACAGGAAGGACGTGTTTCGAGCACCGGGCCACCAAGGGGCCATGAAGAAATTGACGCATTTTCTTCAGACCGGACGCTTGATAAACATGGATAACTTCAGCGTGTATACCATTGCTAGTGTGTTAAAGAAATTTTTGCGTAAAATCCCTGGCGGCGTGTTCGGCCGAGATATCGAGCAACAGTTCTTCCAAATTATCGATATGACCAATGTACAGGCTCAACGAGATGAAATTCATAGGTGGGTTTTCGTTACAAATACAAAAATTCAATTTTTTCAGTAATGTCACTTATCAAATGTTATGCTTATCTGAGCTTTTGTTGTATTTAATAGTATTATTGCGTGTTGTCTTATCAGTTACAAGATTAAAAACTTTTGTAATATTTGATACAACTACGCATTTAACCAGAATTTCTTCTTGCATGATTCATGGCATTGCTGGAACCCCATGATTGTAAAAGATGATTCTAATTCCCTTGAATTTGTTTAGAATAATAGCGTCACTGCCCGTTCACACCCAAAGACTTCTGGTTTTGCTTTTCGGCACGTTTAGGGTCATCGCGTCGAACAGCGAAAGGGCTGGAACGGGGATGACCAGCGAAGCTTTGGGCGTCAGCGTAGCGCCCAGTTTTTTCCAATCGTGCGTGAGCGATGGGAAGACTGCGAAAATGGAAGATGTCATGCGATTCAAAGTAAGTCAGTTTGAAAATATTTTCATAAAAAGGAAAGTTGTACATAAAAATTTACATATTTTTGATAAAAAGTGTCACATGAATATTTAGTGAGGAAAGTTGAGATATAAGCGTAATTTGCATATCGAGAATTAGGTGCCCTTTACACGCAAAATTAACCCATTAACTCACTTTACAACTTAACACTGTGCAATTAAAAGATTTAAATGTGTTGTTCCGTTCAATTGTGAGCGTTTTTACTCATCTGAAAAGAATGTGTCTGATAAGCACAGATCTGGCCAAGGGAACTGAAGGTTTTTAAACTAATTGAGAAATGTTTTGAAGGGAATTGCAATTTAAATTTATTCAAGCACCATTGTATATAAACGAAGTATAATTTTGATAAATTGCTTGTCATTAGAGTAAATGTTACATAATAGCTTCGAACTGCAAGTTATTATTTCACACTTTAGCTAATAGTTTTATTTTTAATTTAATTACTTCTGCTTTCTTTAAACATTCTCAATTACTTATTATGTAAATGGTGGTTTTATTTATACCTTTCATTCATAATTATCATGAAAGGAAGGAAATACTTCAGATAGTCACTTATATAATTTCTATGTTCTAATGAGATTAAATGCCTTTTCATAGAAAATAAATATTCCTTGTAGTCTGATTACATAAAAATTCATAACGAAAGGAATGGCTGTATTTGTTTTTGATTAGTTAACCTCGGTGGGAATGTAATATTATAAAAATAGTGAATTAAACAAAGATACAGTGAAACTTGTTAAAAAGTTTAAGTTTAAAAATTGATAACTAATCAACCGGTAGGAATTTTAACTTGCAGTTTTGGCGAGGCGTAGAACACACTTCTGGGAAATGATATCCAAAAAATTAAAGCCTTTAAAAATTATTTGAATTTATTACAGATTTTTAAAGTTACCAATTTTCATATTAGGTGATTTCATAAGCAAGCTTAATTTTAAAAATTTGTAACTAATAAACTGGTGAGAATTTTGACTTGTAATTTTGGCAAGATGTGAAACACACTTCTGGAAAGTGATATCCAAAAAATTAAAGCCTTAAAAAAATATTTGAATTTATGACAGATTATTAAAGTTACCAATTTTCATATTAAGTTTAATTCATAACTGATAAACTGGGATGAGGTTTTAATTGAAATTTATGAAGCCAACTAACCAAGTTTAATCAACAAAACCGCTCTTTGCTATTTTTCTAAAGTGTCTTGTATAAAACAGTACAGTAAGGTAATTCTATATTGACTGCTATTCTTAATTGAGTGTTGGATGCTGGAAACTTTTGTGAATGAGGTCAAAATTATTACTTTAAAATCTTCAGTTTTTCAGGCCACATACTAAAGACAGTCCAGTAAATTAATTAAACACTTTAATGGTACGCACTTGATATTTGTACATTTTTTTTAATGCTTAATGCTGTACATTGCTTTTATTCTTGCAAACAGGCCGAAGTTAACGTAAGTCTTGTAGAATTACTTTATTTTGTAAAATGATTTAATAACCAACCGGTTTTTTAATGTGTCGCCTGATTTTCTGTTTTTATTGCAAAGGTCGCAACTCGAGTCATGAAGCATCTGATCGAGGAGTTTTCTACAGCCGATTTATTCGGACGTGATAATTATGAATTTTATGCTAGAGTAACAGGCCGCATATTGCGCGTCCAAGGCGAGTGGATTTGTTCGTTTCAGTATCCGCCTCCGCCTCCCAGAGGCAATTCTGCACAGCAGTTGTATGCGAGTAAGAAATCGGATCTTTCCCAACGAAAGGAAATTTGATTGTTGATTTCTAGGGCAACTGTCGTTGCAAGCTGAGAAAACTTGGTTGCAGTGCGAGTGCGATCGCTGGCACATGAAGTATGGCGTAGAAGGTAAAGATTTAAATAGTAATGTTTAGATTGTAATTTGCATATGTATCATCACATATTAATTGTTCATAATTGTTTAAGTTGAATTATGGAAACAACTTTAATACTGTGATATTTTTTATTTAGAAATAAATTTATATTTTTGTTTATTTCTTTTTTTGAAATTTTGTTTGTATTTTTGTTTTCTGGTAGTTAGTGTTTTTTCGCGTTATGATTGGCTTGAGAAGTAAAATGGAAATTGTGTTGATAAGCAAAATTTAATTTTATGCTTTTGGGGTACGTTGCCGCTACCGTTTCCTTCGGTTAATCTTTATTGTTGTGAATTTTCAGCGGTAACTCAAGCGGAAAAAGGCCAGTCGGCTCCAACATTAGCTGAAACCGGCCTTCAACCCCAATCTGTTAGCACTACTTCGTTAGGAATGATCGCCGAACACACTTTGCTCGAATCGTGCACGCGTTTGTCAATTTCCCTTGAACAGAACGGTTTGTTTAAGGTAACAATTTCTGTTGATTGCTCAAAATAGTGAACGTTTTTACTTGAAGGCCGGCAGTCATTCGCATTCGTCCAGCGATAGTCAATCATCCAGAACTAGTCAAAGTTATTCAGCGCCAAGGATGACCCTTGAGGAGTTAAAGGCTGTTAATCGGTACGCAGAAAGCACTCGCAGTCTCAGTTATCTACCACAGGTAATATTTTTTGGGTAACTTTTTTAAAAAAAATTCTTAAATTCGTTGATTAGGTCCATGAAAGGCAAACCGAACGCATGCGCACCCGTTCGCAGTGGTTTCTCGCCCCATCTGTTGAATGCACCAGTTGCGGCGGGTCGTTAGATTTAATCGATCCTGAGATATCAGCGCTCACCAACACTCTCCTGAGGAGGTCTTCTTCAGGCACAATCGGTAACTATTTTAACCCTTAAGTGCGCGGTCGGAAATAATTAATTGCTGTACGGTTCCGTGCGAAAAATGATCAAAGTTAAGTTTGTCAGTATCAATTGAAAAGTCTAATTGAAGGGCTCTATGCAAGAAGTACCTAAGTGACTTTTTCATATTTTTAGATTTGATGTTTCAATGTGATTTTGAATCTTTTTTTACTAAAGTAAGTAATAGGCAGGCAATTCAAGCTAAGCATGCGACTCTAGCGTAAATAAATTCAACTAAGTAAACTCCTTGTCGTGACGTCACGTCGTGCCACGTGCGTTTGTTATTGTTCGAGTTTTGTAATGATTTGATTAGTTTTCGATAATTCTTTTTTTCTTTAATTTTGATTGGTTTATTAGTGGGAGCGGTGGGTTTGTCGTTGAGTGCCGAGTCCGTTCAGAAGAGACCCAGCATTCACCGCACAAATTCAAGAGATAAGCGCCAGTATTTGCACCGTTCGACCAGCAGGCGAAACAAAGAGAACGGGATTTCCAGATCCAACAGGTAGTATTAAATCAGACCGAATCAATGTCTTCATTGTTTGCTTTCAAAGCTTTAAAGGTCGCACGGAAAGGAAGAATTCGCGCAGCGGAAGTTTTAAATTGAAATACGAAACCCTGTCCCGGTCTAGTAGCTTTAAGAATAAGAACGAATTGTGTTCATGTTCTATTGACAAAATGGATGAAGAGACTGAAACTCGTCGTCCGGAAAGTATTTGTGTTACGTTAACGTATAAGCCACGCATTTAAAGTAAGTTCACACACAACACTTTTTTTTAACTTGACCGTTTAAATTTTTTAATGGGCGTTTTTAGATGTTAGGTTTAAAATGTGGAGCTTTTTACGCGATTTTTTCATAAATTTAATCGTTTAAATAACATGTTGAGCGATGCAGACGGAATGTTCCTGAAAGTTTCTTGCCCCCAGACTAAAATTGCTGTGATATTGAATTTTATTATTTAGTAGTAAACAATTTGCAAGTTTGGAATGATTAATTAATTGCGACTTGAAATCTTCCTCTCTTTTTGTATTAAAAAAATGATCTCGAAACCGTAAAAGCACTTTGAAATTAATTTTAGTGAACGTTTCGTCTGCACCGCCCAACACATAGTTCATAAAGAATTGACCAAAAAAACTATTTTTATGAAGACTGCATTCCAACAGAAAACAGTAATTTTGCATTTATTGTAAACATTAGCTGATTGTACGTTTTTCTTTCGATTGATAAGTGAGCCATTGCAAAGTGTACATAAAATTGAAAATTTGAAATTTATCCTGAAAGTTACTGATGATGTAAACCTTCGGGACTGGTGAAACCACATTATTTGTAATTAAGCCGTTACAAGTTTTCATATGGCACACGACACAATGTGAATTTTTGTTTCAACTGGTTCCAAAAATTTTCTGTTCGATATTACCGAAAAGGGATACAGTTTGCTAAATATATCATTGCCCGTGTGTCCTAGTCGTGAGATAAGTATGAATTCTCAGGTATTAATAAACTAATTGACTGTAATGTATTTATTATGTTCACTGTCGTATACACAATTCAGTTGTCACTGTGCATTTAATTTTTGGTTTGTAGCAATTCAAAGTGGTGGCTGACTTTATGATTTATTGGCTAATTAACCGATAAATGTTTATGCAAGTGTTCAAATTATACATGTAAATGTGTGTATAGAGTGACCTGTTATCTAAGATGTATTGTCGTAATTATAAACAATACATGAAACAAACACCAATTTCGAAATGAATAGATCTTTTTCAAATTTTGCAGTTTGTTATGGACTTTTGAAGTTATACCGTGTAATTTATACTGATAGAGTACAATTTTTTTTAAGTATTTTTATACGTTATTAATTTTATAAAATTTAAAATTTTAATACTTTATCAGAGAGTCGCCTGTGTGTAACGATTTGTGGACTTGTGGATTCCATTTTTAGCGTTTTTTCTCTGATAAAGGCGAGTTGCCAAAGATCATTGTATTATCTACATGTAAAGTGATATTTAAACGTCACATTTTGTAATTAATTTCAAAAATGTAATGTGTTTGCAGTATTCAATATTTTACAAGTATGTGTCAAATTATTTAACGAATTTAGCTTGTTTTCTATATTGATCTCTGCTGTATCAAGTTTGTGTTCGAAATACTATTTAAAATACCACTGTTCTGTGTAATATTGCATTTTTTAAAGAAATAAACAATTTTAAACTTGGCCACTTACTCATCATCCCAACTCCCAATTATTACTAAATATGCCAAAAGTTGAAAGTTTTATGACACCACCGGCCTTTTTTTACAGAGGTTCGACTGTATTTCATAAGGAGAATTAAAAATACTGTAATTACATATTTTATTTAATATTGTTAGAATTTATACATGTGGCACATGTAAGGCATTCAATTGTGCATAACAAAAAATCAGTAAACATAATACTGATAACAAAATAAGAACTCTAGATAAAAAGCAGTAATCCTACTATTATTATTTCATTCTAATTATAAAATTTCTCAAATTAAAAGAGCAGTGTTCACAAGAATCACAGAAACCTAGCTCGTAATACTTAAAATAAATTACTTTAAACGCTTTAAAGCGTTAAAGTAGGAATTACAAAAATGAGCTGTCGCCTGCAGCATTGAAATAAGTGCACCAAAGTAAGATATATCTCTGTGGTTTTTGTTAAAAATACCATTGTCATTCACACTAATTAGAAAAATATTCAGTATCACAAAATAGTTTAAAATTATTGTCACAGATCCACATATTTACAAATAAATAAAACCTACTTTAAAAAAAACAATAGATTTTATAGGAAAAACTAGCGTACAATGCAATACTATTCTTCTGGATACAAAATGTTCAAAACACTGACATAAGATCCTATTATGAATCCAGCGAAACCGAACAGAATAATTAAGAGATCTTTCCAGAGCATCCACTTATATTTACCCAAGCGATCCGGCCAAAACGTGACAATTTCAATCAACGGCGGGAAAATCAGAGCCAAAGCTGAACTGCTAAACGCACCCACTAGCGAAATGACGGCCCCTAAATTTGGAATCAGTGCGGCAAGGATGAAAGTCAATATAACTAATGAAGTTCGGGTTACATATTCCCCAATTACTTTTGACTTTTCCGTGTTTAGATGCTCTTTGATCACAGGCCACACGATGTTCAAAGGGACGTAGAATTGAAGACCGTACGAGAGAAAAATCGCCACTGCCATCATCAGTCGGACTGATTGGGCCAATCTAAAAAAAAAATCGATTAGTTTTCTAGGCCAAGCAATAAAGCATTTATTCATAACATAAATACTACCTGGAAACTGACTGTATAATTTCCAACTCGAGAATCATAATTTTTAAAAATGGAAACTAATGAAGCAATCTTAATATCAATAGGCGAATTGTAGAGAATTGAATTACGAAGAGAATGAGAGGTCGAATGACCCGATCGGATAATTAGAACCGGAGAAAAGCCGGAAAACCCGGAAAATTCAGTATTTTCTTAAAAAATTCACAATTCCACTATTTTTTAATTTTAAGAACTGAAACTTTACACAAAGGCAGTTATATACAGGGCGAGTTAAGTTTTACCGCCCGTGGCAAAATAGGCCTTTAAAATAATTTGTCAATTCTCATAAATTGCACGATTAATTTTATATTATTAAGGTACATAGAAACCAAGAAAAAATCTTTTTTTTTAAATCAGGTAAAATTTTGGCTTTCTTTCAATTACTAATTGCTCAATTTATTAGTTTTTTTTATGTACGAACAGTAAAATATGTTCACACAATTTAGTGTAATTGAAATAATTTTATTAATTTGCGTTCATTAAATAAAGCCATTTCCGTATTAGAGGGTATTTTTTAAAATGATTTACGACATAAACTGACCAATTCACCTAACAATGGTATTGGTTTTGGGTACTTGACTGATTATTTATGACAGTCATAAACTTGAGTTAAAAAGTACAACGTTAAATTTTACAGAACCGGAATAAGGGTCTTCGCTATTTCTTTAAAAGTTCACAACATCGTAACTAACAGCTACACGGTAATTATAATCATAATAAAAAATAATTTTTGCAATATTAGATTTTAAACTTGATAAGAAAATCGCTTACCAGCTTCTAATTTTCGTTAGTATATCTGTCTACAATTTTGTGTTTTAATTTTGCCGTCTGCAAAGTCAATATACCTATCGGTTATTAAACCTTCCCATAAAATAAATTGCTTAATTAAGCCAAAGTTTAAAAACCCTGGTCACAACCCTAGGTCACTTTGTGAATAAAGAAACATTCACATTCGCAACAAATCTTCCAACACTTAAACATCGTTGGTAAAAAGTGAAAATTAAAACTTTGTTTTGTGGAATAGTGAACATTTGTGTTTAGTTCAGGTATAATCGTACCATTTCAATACTCAGTCGAGGAGAAGCTTGAAATGCTTTTAATTTATGGGTAATAGGGCATCACTTTGAGCATCTTTTATAAAATAAACTTAATATTTACCTATTAAAAACTTATTTTATTTTTCTCACAAATTCCAGAATACGGGTCTGGCAACGACTAAAACGCCGTTCCCTTCAGTTTTATGGGTCGATCATCAGGTATTGTTACGTGGTAGACCGTATTATCCATTGTTGGAAAGTCATAAATAAAAGTATTTTTTGTGCTTTATGTTAAATTTGATTTAACTCAAAAGGTAATAATTTTTTAACGAATCAAATTGCAATTAACAATGCTACGAATAATTTGACAAATTTTGAAATAAAAAACCAAACATGGAAATTTTACCCGAAACTCTTTGTTTTACTTTTTTGGCTTAAAATAAAAATGATTTGGAAACTTGTAGCACTAATCGAAAGTGTAAACTTCAACTGATGTAGGTAACATGTAAATTGCATCCTTTCCCCTCAATATTTAATAGGTATTATGGCCGGGGCGGTAAAACTTAACTCATCCTGTATATGTACTTTATGTGTGCAAAACCCCGACTCTCTGGAACTAACAGTTTTTCCACAATCATCATTTAAATTGAGAAAACCCTGAATTTTCCGGGTTTTCTCCGATTCTAATTATCCGATCGGGTCATTCGACCTCTCATTCTCTTCGTAATTCTCTACAATTCGTCTATGGACATCATTAAGATTGCTTCATTAGTTTCCGTTTTACAAGCAAAGAACTATAAAAAACGCAATTTTTTCTTGAAAATTGTTTATAACAAATTAAAAGTTATGATTCTCGAGTGGGAAATTATACAGAATTAATCTACTAACTGTCCTTTATGTAATCGCACAGTCGGTTTCCGGCTAGTATGTTAAATTATGACATTTATTTTGCTGTGTTGCTTGGCCTAAACTTACATTTCGTTCGGTGGTAAGTATAACGTGACACTTCCTAATCTAGCCATTTCCCCGTATTTTAAGTAACCAAAAAAGCCCACCCCTGTGTACAAACAGGCCACAATGATCATGGTCGTGTTCAGCACGCCGTTCCATCCGCCGAAATCTTGCGGATTCTTCATGTTATTTTCCAGAGGTAATATCTAAGGGATCGAAAATTAATTCAAATCTTTTAGTTTTAAGCGAAACTTACAACTCCAATTCCTTCAAACGCGTAGATAGCCGTACCGAAATAAAGGGGTAATTGCGACCACGATGAAAAAGCATTGACCGTCGACATACTCGGCAGCTCTTGCAGCATATAGAAGAAGGTGATTATCAGGCCGAAACAAGTCAGCAATGCAGCCAACAACGAGGCAGGCGTCAGAAATTTCAGACTCTTCACCCAATTTAGCAGAATCATCGGAAATAATATTATGACCAAATACCAGTGCATGTCAATGTCGACGAAATAGTGCTTGACAATGTCGTGCAAGTTTGCGGCGACGAAAACGAAATAGACGCAACAAAATCCGAGCTGGGTTATGCACAAAAAGACGTCGATGAACGATCTGCAAATTGAATACATTAGGGGCTGATTTCAGTTTTGAATTTCAGGCTGAGAAGACGGTTAAAATAAAAATGCTTCCTTGGAAGTTTCCAGTTACAGTTGGAACATTCTAGGTCATGTGTTGGATGTTTCGATGTTGATGTGTTTAGTAATTGCCTTTTAACACTTATCAGTGATCTAATTAATTTTTTTTCTAATGAATTCTGACCGGAATTGATATAAGTCTTGCTTAAGCGTGAGTGGACACTTATGGCTGCTAATACTTCGAGAAGGATCTCTTAGGAGGTAGTGAGTGTCCGCATATACTTAAGTAAGTGACTTGTAGTCAATCAAGCATTAATTTTCAGAATTGACTAATCTGAATTATAATTTACAATTTTCTGAAGTACAGGGCGTCCCATAACTTGTGGCCACCCCCAAAATTGAACTTTAATTGAAAGCAATGTATTTGAAATTTTGTGAACGTATGTCTCTGATATAAGGCTAGAAATTTCCGGTTTTAAATGTTAATTGTCGGTGTTAGTTTTTGAGAGAAAGAATAAAAACTGATTTTTTATAAAAATATTATCTCACAATTTCGTCAAATTTCACTTTTCAGAATCAGTATTATTGAGACAAAGATGTCCAAAGTAAAAAAGAACCCAAAAATTCCCTTATATTCGAATCTTAACAGTAAATATAATGATTTATGACTGTAAAGATCGTCAGGGCTTTCCGAAAAGTTAAGTACGATTTAAATTTATGGCATTGTAAAAATTTGTCACTGTCGAGTGGAAACCAGTCGAATTGAACATCAGGAGCGTACCTAAATTGAACCTCTTTACATTCTTGTAGATTTCTAAAATGTTTGTAAGTCCTCTAATAAATTACGATTATGAGAACGAACATGATTTAAAGTATGGATGTTGAATTATTTTAGATCCTCGCGGAGCTTTCTATTAATCAATTGGCAAAAATTTACGCGGTTTTCGAAATCTCGATCATGCAGTTGCTGATGTAATTCTATGTGGTAAGGCTGATATTTGTGCTTTTTTAATATCCTCCCTACTGAAGATCGGCTAATTCCAGTGTCTTAACTGATTTCCCTAATGCTCAATTGGGGATTATTATCGGCGAGATTTTAACAGCAGCTTGATTGACTACATGCGTGACCGTGGGATTCACTATCGTTTTTTCTTTGCCCTTTAAATTTCCGTTTTGCTTCAAGGAACCAACAAGTCTTTGAAATATTTTTCTTTCTGGCGGAATTCTTCGCGGAAAACGTTGGGCGTAAATTTGAGCAGCTTGAACAGAATTTTGCCGTGCTTCTCCATAAATTAATATCATATCAGCCTTTTCTTTTTTTTTTTTTTTTAACCGGCATTATAAACGAAAACTAATTAAAACACACACAAATAAAACACACAGATAAAAACTTTTTGGACGAAGTTACTCTTCAAAAGCTGAAGTTGAACTGATAACAAAAGTAATATACCCACCATACGTTTATAACTGACAGTCGATTTTTACGACACGTTTACTATTGAAAAATGTAATTCCGAAGCAACTTTCGCAATAAAGTCATTAAATATTTATGGATGAGACTTGCTTTTGAACAGGTTCTCACGAAAGACTTGAGCAGCACCCTACGACGACAATAATCCGTGAAATTAATTTCCAAATTTACGGCGACGACAAAGTTAGTCTCGAATGAGTTCCGAAATCATTCAGTTCGATACTCATTATTAGCCCGTTATTCAAAATCTTTCGCATTCATCTTTGAACTCAAACATTAATTCAAAATGTAATAAGTCATCTGCGACTCAAAAATAAATAATTCAACATCCATACATGTTCGTTTACATAATCGTAATTTATTAGAAGACTTACAGATTTAGAAATCTACAAGAATGTAAAAAGGTTCGATTTAGGTACTCTCCTGATGTTCACTTCGACAGTTCACTCGACAGCGAAAAATTTTTACAATGCCATAAATTTAAATTGTACTCGACTTTGCGGACAGCCACTTGAGGATTATTAGGGCCATAAATCATTAAATTTACTCTTAAGATTCGAATATAAGGGAATTTTATGCTAATTACAGCTTTTGGATTTTATTTCTTACTTTGGACATCTTTGTCTCAATAATACTGATCCTGAAAAGTGAAATTTGACGAAATTGGGAGATAGTATTTTTATAAAAAATCAGTTTTTATTTTTTTCTCGAAAACTAACGCTGACAATTAACATTTAAAACCGGAAATTTCCAACCTTATACCAGAGTCATACGTGCACCAAATTTCAAATACTTTGCTTTCAATTAAAGCTCAATTGGAAAAATTGTAGAAAAAAATGGGGCAAGGCAACTAATTGCCCCAAAAGCAGACAATAAACATTCTTAGAGCAACAAAACCAATCCAGTGACTTAGTAAGTCAACGACTCTTTTGTGGCTCAATAGGTCGAATTTAAAAATTCAGTCACCATCTTCTCAACCCCAAAACTAAAAAAAAACAGCTCGATTCTTACTTGACCACTCTCGAATATTTCCTTAAAGACTCGGGGCCAGTTTGAAGTGCCATTTCAGTGACTTCAGAAAACCCCAACGCGGGCAGATTCGTCCTCCTGCACAACTCGTGCGCGCACCGAACAAGTATGTGCATGCAGTGCGTGCAGACGATTCCCATGAGCAGCGTGCCGAACGTGCCGACAACCAAACCGGCGTTGCGAAAGCCGTCCGGCATCGCCAAAATGCCGGTGCCGATGTTGCCCTTCAACAGATGTATCATCGTGTCCATGTTCGAGGTGGGATGTTCGAGTTCGCGGTTCAAAACGGGATCCGTCCCGTCGCACAATTTCTGCGACGGGACGCAGTTGATCGGCTTGGCCAGGTCGAGGATCGTGTCATTTCGGGAGAAGGATTCGGCCGAGTCGCTCTGAGAATCGTTGTCCAAGAGCGGCCGCTTTTCGTCCTTCATCTTGCTTTTCGGCTTGTTGCGTGCATTGGAGGCCTGGAAAAATTTCGGTCTAATTAAGGCGAAGGTTTAATGATGCAAAGGCGATAAAGCGCGCAACGTTACGAATTCATTGAACCAGATGTTGATAACTCGTATCGTGTGGTGATATTCCATTAATTTCTTTGATAGTGCTGATCGACTTACATTAATTGGACGGCTTAATTTAGCCATGGCGCATAGCTGTGATAAAACGCGTGACATAATTGTGATAAAAAAGCTGTTGGTGCGTAATTATTTTGAGAGTTTTGCAACTGAAAGTCATTGCAGTTGCGATTCAAGCGAAACTGGATTAAGTCGCTCCTGATAAAACTTTATGATTTATTGTGTTGGTAAATGAATTAAATTTAGCTGTACCTTGAGCAAGTTGAAACTTGCGCATTAAAATTGGCCTAATAATCAATTATGCCGTATATTTTAACCTTTTTTGAGACATTAGTAGTCGCTGCGGAAGAAAATTCTATACTTTTTTGAAATTTTAAGTTAAAATTGGTAATAAATTATAGCCTCTCCAAGTGTATTATTAAGTTGTTATGCCATAAACATTTAAAAAAAAGTTTTGAGCAGAAGTTTCAAAAAACTTTAATGAATACTACCTACAACACAAAATTTTAATAATTTTACTAAATATTGTACAAAATAAATACTGAAAACTTTTTATTTTACTGGTTCTCTTGTGGACCATTGAACAAGCTCATTTTAACTTAAACTTTAATTTAAACTTTGGTGTACATGTCGCAGCCATATTGTAGAATCCGCCGCAATATAAAGCGGCTAGCCACTTTACAAAGCAGCTCTGTTTTGTAAAACGCCTGATTAACGTTTAGGAAGATTGTTTAGCCGGAATGTTGACTATGTGTAATGTAGGGCGACAATCAGCCATATTTTAGATGTCGGCGGCGAATTGTAAATTCAGTCGTTTTCTAAATGATTGGGGAGATTGTAAAATATAGAATGAACAGAGAATTTTTACAATTTGGCTGAAAATTTTAGGTGTTTTATGAATCGCTGAATAACTCAGTCCGTTTGATAAAGAAAAAATTGTTAGACATTTTATTAAAAAAAAACCTTTTATATTGAGTTAAACCTTTTTCTTATAGTTATGACTTTACATTTGTCATAGCTACAAGGAAAGGTTTCCTTTATATAAAGTCCCTTTTCGCAGTTTTATAAAACGGCCACCCGTCATTTTGTTGCATTGCAGAACGCGAAACGTCGTTACAGTAAGGCTGACCAACGTTTAGCCGTATTACAACCCGCCTAAATGTTAAACAGCCGATTTACAAAACCGAGCCGTTTTATAATGCGGCTAGCCGGTTTGTATTGTAGCGGATTCTACAATCCGTCTGCGACATCTATAACCCCACATCCCCAAAAAGTGGATATTGAACAAACCAATATTAACTTGACGATTTGTCAAACAACTTCAAAATTTACAATAAATTAATGTTTTTTTTTTAATATAAAAAAACGTACGCTGTCATTTTGTGCAGATTTTTCGTCACACACCTTGGCTTCGTGCTTGAAACAAGCAACCACACACTTTGAAAATTATTGAACAGTGTACTTGTATCGAAAATGATTATTAGAGATTTACCTTGGGTTGTTGTAAACCGAAAATGTCAAAATGTATAAAAAGATTTGCCTAAGACGTCAATAGTCGCTGCGGAGTCTCACTCCGTAATATGCAAAAAAAGCAAAAATAATGTATCTGCAGCTCTGATATTGCTCCACTAACATTTAGACAATAAATTAGGAAGGTACTGAAAACGGCCGTTCGAGAGAATGGAAAATTCCTTGGAAAATCAAAAAAACATAGTCGTGCGACTACTGGAAGGTTAATTTGGGAAAATTCAAACAGATCGCGCCGAAAGGTAGATCTATGATTGGCTGCCAGCAAACTGCAGCCGGCTGGCAGCCAATCATAGATCTATCTTTTGGCGCGATCTGTTTGAATCTTCTCAGATTAAAAAATACGGTGACTCGAAATTTAATGAAACTTAGTGCGCCAATGCTTGTTTAAACCTTCTCAATTTTTGGAAAAGGGGCGGAACTAAAACGAACGAATCACCAAAGAAAATCAAATTTTATTATTGCTATTTTCGGAAGATTTATTTTAATTTAAATTATTTATATCCTTTATTTAGATAGAAACGATGGAAACAGTCGATTAATTATAGCGAAATTATTATCGCTTTTTCTATTTTTAAAATGGTCATTCTAAATTGTAACAGTTTTTTTGTAACATTGTAATAATCTAACTAAACCGTCAAAGTCCGAGATTAGGTTGACATAAAAAACTGTTTTGTTTATTCAAATCAAAAACAAATAATGATTAAGTTTAATGCGGAAATTACAAAAGCTTAACATAATCAAAACATCAAACAGTGCCGCACATACACATGCAACCAACCTAGCAGCAAATAAGAAGAAATGATTTGATGATTGATTTGCATAGAAAATGTAGCAATCACACACAAATTGAGCCATAAATTCTTGTTCTTAGTCATTTTTGAAATACAGGGTGATTTTTTTTACAAAACAAGCATAGAAACAAACCAACGTCATACGTTTTGAACTTATAAATTTAAAAAATCACTCGATACACAATATTAAAATTGCTTGATGATGGTTCGACTTGAAAAATTAGCAAATTAGCAAAACTCACAAGACAGCGATTAATGGACCCATAACTGCTATCCATGGTTCAGGTTTCTTTCCACAACCAACTTTGAAAAGATCTTAATGGCAACTAATTCCTTCGTTCATATTTTTAACGATTATTACCAAGATGTATCCAATTAAATTCACACGTTCTTCCCCACCAACACATCACATATTGGTAACAGCAAATCAAATTCAGAGGTTATTCATATAATAATGAGCAGATATTTACTTTCTTTTGGCAAATATTGACATTTTTTTCTGCGAGATTTATTGAAATCGAATTGGGAAAAAAACCTTATCGCATTCCAATTGCTAAATCTGCAATTTTGATGTGAGTTGAAGGCGAGAATTTTCCATAACCGATATTTTTCTCGACAAGGTTCACTGTTTGTGTGTTGGAATTGGTAACTTTCCGCTGGCGATAGCGACCATCCTGTAAATAAGTCCTTTTGTCGCAGAATTTTTCTGCTTTCAGACAACGATTGTTCGCAATTTGCTGATGTAATACGTTGTTTTTATAAATTGCTAATCGGTTTTGAAATGGCGATCAAGAGGTCAGAGAACTATCAAAAAATGTGTAACAAACTGGAAGATACTGGCGAAATGAAACGAATCGGATTAAAAGAGTGAAACGCCAATAGAGTTATCTGCAGATTGGAATTTTGTCGGTTGTGTGAAGCAACGCAGAGCCATTTAGTCTGCGCTATCAATTTTTTCTGTTCAAGTTCGCAAGTTTTGCAACCGATTTGGTAGCTGGGATATTTTTAGATTTTTTTATGAGAAAAATGGGGATACAATTAATTGGGCTGTGCTTATCCATTCTGGGTTACGTAATTTTCCGATTGTAATAATCCTAGACCCGGGTTAACAATAGGTTTTATCGTAAGTGTCTCCTTGACAAATAGTTCAAGAGTGAATAGAACAGTTTTTATGGAATCGGCACAAAAATAAGTGAACGATAAAAAACTGTCTTGGCCACATACAATGTTGTCTTCTGAGATTTATGAGTGAACGATAAAAAACTGTCTTAGCCACATACAATGTTGTCTTCTGAGATTTACGAGTGAACGATAAAAAACTGTCTTACAATTAGCCACATACAATGTTGCCTTCTGAGATTTATGAACAACTTTATTTTGAAAGCTGTTGTTGCATTCTGAGATTTGAGTGGGTTTGTTTTGGAAGCTGTACAGATGCAATTGACTTGTTCAACCCTTCAATAAATCTGTCAGAGGTCGGTACCAGAATCCAATTCTTTCGAGAAATGTCACACTTGTCTTGTAATTGATTTACACATTTCCGGCCGACCGGACGACACTTCACCATACAAGTAAAAATCAAAGACCCCCCTTATTTTAACGACAGTCTTGAATAACAGTCTTGAAGAACAAGCAGTCTTGATAAGTCGTTTAGAAGCTCGAACACAAAATCTTTGTATGTGCTTATGTAAATAAATTAATAAAGCTTCGAATTTCATTCTAATAACGCCTGATTATTACGGGTAGTTATTAACCTAATCGGGATCACGACAACAACACATGCAGCAATAAATGCAAGCGATAACTTACGGTTAAAGTGCTTAACGGCGTTTCCGTATTCATTAAAATCTGAAATCAATTCAAGGGAAATGTAGAACGGCATCGAAATACAGTCGAACTTATTTGTATTTCAGAAAATGTCACATTGTAATTCGGCATTTATTGTTTAAATTATAATTAATGCTTTCTGAATTATAATTGCTGTTTTCTGATCTACAGTATACTTCTGGTATGCAATTCATGTTTTCTGAATTCCAATTGATCTTTTCTGATTTGGCGACTTCCATATGTCACAGGTTTCGGCCAGGGATGGGGTTAGCAGAATTGTGACAGGGGGTTAAGGGGTCTTTTTAAATGGTAAATGGCCAATATAAATTCGTTAAGGGTTTATGTATTAACCTTCCAGTAATCGCATCTTTTTTGAGACATTAGTAGTCGCTGCGGAAAATTCTACACTTTTTTTGAAATTTTAAGTTAAAATTGGTAATAAATTATAGCTTTTCCAAGTGTATTATTAAGTTGTTATGCCATAAACATTTAAAAAAAAAGTTTTGAGCATAAAGATTTAAAAAAAACTTTAATGAATACTACCTACAACACAAAATTTTAATAATTTTACTAGATATTGTACAAAATAAATACTGAAAACTTTTTATTTTACTGGTTCTCTTGTGGACCATTGAACAAGCTAATTTTAACTTCAACTTTAACTTAAACTTTGGTGTACATGTCGCAGCCATATTGTAGAATCCGCCGCAATATGAAGCGGCTAACCACTTTACAAAGCAGCTCTGTTTTGTAAAACGGCTGATTAACGTTTAGGCAGATTGTTTAGCCGGAATGTTGACTATGTGTAATGTAGGGCGACAATCAGCCGTATTGTAGATGTCGGTGGCGAATTGTAAATTCAGTCGTTTTCTAAATGATTGGGGAGATTGTAAAATATAGAATGAACAGAGAATTTTTACAATTTGACTGAAAATTTTAGGTGCTTTATGAATCGCTGAATAACTCAGTCCGTTTGATAAAGGAAGAATTGTTAGACATTTTATAAAAAAAAACCTTTTATATTGAGTTAAACTTTTTTCTTATAGTTATGACTTTATATTTGTCATAGCTACAAGGAAAGGTTTTCTTTATATAAAGTCCGCTTTCGCCGTTTTATAAAACGGGCACCCGTCATTTTGTTGCATTGCAGAACGCGAAACGTCGTTACAGTAAAGCTAACCAACGTTTAGCCGTATTACAACCCGCCTAAACGTTAACCAGCCGATTTACAAAACCGAGCCGTTTTATAATGCGGCTAGCCGGTTTGTATTGTAGCGGATTCTACAATTCGTCTGCGACATCTATAACCCAATATCCCCAAAAAGTGGATATTGAACAAACCAATATTAACTTGACGATTTGTCAAACAACTTCAAAATTTACAATAAATTAATGTTTTTTTTAAATATGAAAAAACGTACGCTGTCATTTTGTGCAGCTTTTCCATCACACACCTTTGCTTTGTGCTTGAAACAAGCAAACACACATTTTGAAAATTATTGGACAGTGCACTTGTATCGATTGTATTTGTCTTTATAAATGAAAATAATTTTGTTTGTGACGTGAGTCACGTCGGGGAGGGGGGTGTTTGGTACAGTGTGACATCTTGTGACATAGGCGTGGGATAGGGGGTCAAATTTGACGAGAACCCTGTGAAATCATTGAAGCCGCCTATACAATTGGAGCTTCTGATATGCAATTTACTAATCTGAAATACAATTGGAAAAAACAATTTGATTGTTATAACAGTGTTTGACTGTATGCAATGAAAACTGTAACGGAAATGAATAATTTAATTTTTGTTGTCTTGAAACAAACATAAAATGAGGAGCAATTTTATTTGTAAATGATTTTGTAAACAGAATTCTTTCAGTGATGCAAGAACGAATTCTAATCTTATGTTTTTTTGAACAGCTGATATTATTGCATGTGCTTGGATAAGAAATTCGAAATCAAACAAACTCGTTTTTTAATTTCCTCTTAAATTAAATATTATTTGTAAAATGCGACGATTTACGGTTTTTAAAATGTAAACAGCCATTTAATTAAATTTTATTACATATTTATGTCAGAAATGTTATCAACAAAAAATTGAGCTCTTTATTTACTTTTTGGAAATTTATGTTTTGGTTTCGATGTGTAATTTTATAATCTTGAAATTAAAATAAATTGATTGCGGTGATTTATGGTAATAAACATGTGATTTTTTTATGTGCAAGCTTTAATTAATTTTTTTTTTAAATTTAGAAATGTCCAAATTGTTCACCTCGCCGCTTCAGCTTTGTTTAAAATATAAGTACATTTCCGTTCACAGATGGTTGCTACAATTTCCATAATTTGTTGGAGCTCATGAAATTTAATTTGCAAAAAACTTACTGTTGATTTAATTGCAAAAAAATGTGTCAACTGTACTTGAATTACACAAATTATTTCTATTTTGTATCTACAAAAATTCACTGTTCTTTTTACAGTCAACTTACGTTTTGTGTTATCTACTTTTGTGTATCAATTTCCTTTCACAAATGCACACATTACAACAGCTCTAATGGAACTGTGCTAATTTTTGGGAGTTTGAGTCATCACTTCCTCAACATAATTTTATAAGAGTTTATTGTTCAGTGACGTACTTAACCATTTTATAGATTACAAATAATTTAATCAAAAATATGAGATAAATTAGATGACTCAGAATCGATTTTAAAATTGTATTGTTTACATAATTTGTTGTGCAACATATGGACATAAAACACATGTAGGATGTCAATAAAAAATTAGGCGCGGCCGCCGATTTATCGATTTTCGACGCATGCGAATAAAGAAGACTATTTTCCTGCAGCAGACGACTGTGAATATTTCAAATGCTACTTACTGGTTTCGTTAATATCGCGATTGATCAATTTAAAACTGTTTCCTGCGACATTTCGATTTTAATTTCAATGAAAGAAACTGTCAATGCTGCCAACGTTCTCGACGTTTACAACCGCCCCCTCGCAATAACAGGCCCGAACTAAGTTTCATTTTATATTTCTGTAACAACGCAAACTTTAATTACACAAGTATTCAATGAAAAATTACATTAGAAAAATAAGTCTTTCGTATAATATCAGCACATTCTTACAAAATAAGTGCACGCATTTTTTTAAACAATTCGAAAAGAATATTTGACTCATAGAAAAATGGTAAAGATAATAAATAGAAAAACGATCAGGCCGATTGCTATCCTGCGGAATTCTTCAGCCGATTGTTATCCTGCGGAATTGTTCGGCCGATTGGTGATTTTATTAGCTGCAAACATATTGTCGATTTCAAATCTGAAACAAAAATGCATGAAATCTGTTTTCTTGATTGGGCGCAGCGGCTTACTTTAAACTTTGAGGCAGGCCGGAGGTATTCAGTTTGAAGTTTCTTACAACCAAAAAACATAAGGTTTTCAGCGACGGTTGAAAATCTAACACGTGCATATCACTGTTGTCTATGAGACTAAGATCGGCGTTGTCATCGTCCGAATGAGATTCTCCTGATATTGGACTGAAACCAAACGTTCAATTTTCAAATTCACTTCACCTTTTCCAATTGTTTTTCAGAAACGAACAGAAAGTGCCAATTAGTTAATTGTATTTCAGAAAATGTCAATTTGTTTAGTTCGGTAAATAAACGTTTGATAATTCACATTTTAAAAATACAATTCTAACTTTCTGAACTACAATTTACACTTCCTGAATTACAATTGCAATTTTCTGAAATGCAATTGAGGTTTTACAAAATTTAATTGACTTTCTGAACTACAATTAACGTTTTTTGAACTACAATTGATGCTTTCTGAATTACAATTACGTTTTCTGAAATTCAATTGACTTTCTGAACTACAATTAACGTCGTTTGAATTACAATTGACATTTTCTGAAATTCAGTTGAGGTTTTAAAAAAGTAACTTTCTAAACTACAATTGATGCTTTCTAAATTACAATTACGTTTTCTGAAAATCAGTTGAGGTTTTAAAAGGTAACTTTCTAAATTACAATAAATTAACGTTTTCTGAATTACAAATTGACCTTTTCTGAACTACAATTGATGCTTTCTAAATTACAATTACGTTTTCTGAATTACAAATTGACCTTTTCTGAACTGCAATTGATGCTTTCTAAATTATAATTACATTTTCTGAAATTCATTTGAGGCTTTATAAAATTCAATCGACTTTTTGAACTAGAATTAATGTTTTCTGATTTACCATTGACATTTTTTGAACTACAATTGATGCTTTCTGAATTACAATTACATTTTCTGAAATTCAGTTGAGGTTTTATAAAATTCAGTTGACTTTCTAAAGTACAATTAACGTTTTCTGAATTACAATTGACATTTTCTGAACCACAATTGATGCTTTTTGAATTAAAATTACATTTTGTGAAATTCAATTGACTTTCTGAACTACAATAAAAAAAAGTGTAGTAAATTTAGCTCACCAGGTGCCTCCAAATAAAAACAGCTTGTGGCCAACAAGAACACAAGCTTGCCTTCTTCTTTTACAAGGCTCTTGTCCGTGCGCTTTGATCAGTTTCCATTTCGATGTTTTTGGATTGTACTCATACATGTCGTTGAAGTGCTCCATATGATAGGCATTGTAACCACCAAATATGTACATTTTATTATTATATACAACTGAAAAACAAAATTGCACATAAGGGCCCGTTTTTCATATTTTTCTGATTACAAAAACAAACCAGTTTCAGAAAAAACTTGTTACTTACAAGCTGAATGACTCCTGCGACCAATGGGCACCACATCCATGATATTAGGAGACACCCAGTGCAACCGTTTAAGATCCAAATACCACAGTTTATTGCAATAAATTTCTTCACTCGGTCTGAATATCCCATGTCGAGATTCTGTCCCTCGACCACCAAATATGTACATCTTATCGTCCACACAGACGGCTGAGTGGAAATCTCGCACAGTCGGTTCGTCCCCGGTGGTGTGAATGTACTGCCACCGTCGTTTTTCCAAATCTAACATGTAAACCGACTTGGAAAAACATTCACTGTCTTCCTCAAACCCTCCGTAGATTATCATGTAGTGTTTCCACAGACAAGCCGTGTGGCCATCTCTCGCGACCGGAATATCGCCGGTCGTGGGGGTCGCCGTCCAACAGTGCCACTTGGTGTCGAAGCAGAACAACACAGCACAAGAAGCTCGATCGTTGCGACCTCCCCAAATGTAAATTTTGTCTTGGTACACTATGGCCGTATGGCCGTATCTCTTGTAGGGTAAGATGTCGTCGTTTTCAAAGTACGGCAAATCGCTCACTGGATGCTTGGTCCAACGAAAGGTGGTCGTGTTGAGCACATGCACGTCCATCGAGGTGTACTTTCTGGAGTTTTCTCCGGTGCAGTATCCGCCGAACGAGTAGACCTTGTGCCCGACAGCGACAGCCGCGTGGTTGACCCTCTTGGGCCCTCCTTCTATATGCGTGATCCACCTCATCATTTGATGCAATTCTGCAAGATTTTACATTTATAGTTAATTTTTGTATTGTGACGTTTTCATGACAGTTGCCACTGAACTTCAAAACAAATGTCATTTAAGGTTATCCACTGAAATATTAATATTCACATCACTTTTGTGTGCAAATGCGTATTCAAATTCGCTGCCTTGATTTTAATTGTTTCTGTCGCAGCAACAACGCAGTAATTCGTCGCTAACCATATTGGAAAAACAGACTAGATATTTTTGTTTCCCTTCTATCGGCGGTCAGAGACGAAATCAAGGGAGTGGAGTACAAGGTCACCAGATCAAAAATAATGTGGCCGTGCGAGTTTTATTGTGCGCATCGTTTGTGTCCTCCGAGATAAAAACGATTCAAGATCTTAGGTGTCTTTATTTATTTCGGTTACAACCCAAACTATATATTTTATTATCTTACAATGTCCCAGCTACTCCAATTTTAAATCAGGCAATGAAATTATTTTTAATTTATGTTGGCAGTAATGAGTGCTTAATAACACAATCTTTACAATTTTGATAGAATCATTTAAATGTTATTTTAATATTGTTTCCTCATCAAAAATTTTAAATGAATTGCACATAAACATTTTGAACTTCAGTTCCTAATTTTGAAATGACATTACTAATATAAGTTTGTAAAATGCAAATAATTACCGACATAAAGCTAAAATAACACCATTTCAGTATTCTGGTTTAAAAATGTAATTTACAATTTGGTATTGCCAACTTAATATTAAAATCATCCCATTGGTAACTTTGCCGCAAATTAAATGTCACACGATGTTCAGGCGCTTACAGGCCATGTTGCAAGGCTATTTGCATGGTTGTCTACAAATTATCAGGTCCGTATGCTAGATTTGATATTGAGGATCAGTGTTATGAAGTCAAAAATCAAAATAAGTAAGTGAATTGAGAGAAACAACGAATAAACTACATTCGTGTAACAGTCGAACAGTTTCAAGAAAATAAGCTCAAATTTGTTACTAAACCGTATTTATTATTAATGAAAATAATATATAATTAATTTGTTGTTATTAAATAAATAAGAAATATACCTTAATTGATGTTTTTGGTGCTTCGTTTATGAGAAGATAGAAAATTTTCGCCAATTTTTTTTTAACAGCGTTAATTGATACTTAAGATTGAACCCTTGGTGTAATCATTTGAAAACAAAATTTTTTACCTGAGTACACTTTATGAAAATGTAGATTCTAACATAAGTCGGAAAAAAAATTGACCTGAGCACACTTTGTGAAAATGTGCACTGCAATTTGCATGGTTTTACCTAGGAAAACCGACTTTTCAGATTCAACCCTTGTAATCATTTGAGAACAAAAAATATTACCTGAGCACACTTTATGAAAATATTGATTCTAACATAAGTCAAAAAAAAAGAAAAGAAAAGAAAATTGACCTGAGCACATTTTATGAATATGTGCACTGCAATTTGCATGGGTATACATAGGAAAACCGACTCTTAAAATTCAACCTTTTTTTTAATCATTTGAAAACAAACAATTTTACCTGAGCAAAATTTATGAAAATGTGGATTCTAACATAAGTCGGAAAAAAAAGTTTATATGGACATGTCTCGTTTTGAATGGTCACTCCTCAAATATACACCTAATCTTACGTAGAGAAAATACAATTTGAACGTCTCCAATTTTCAATTATTTTCTTTACTTTACGAAATAATAATAAATAAAAGTAATTTTATTAAATGATTTATTTTTTAAATTTATTTAAATATATTTAAATGTGCTCTAAAACGTTAAAATGTATAAATTTTATGTGACATATTAACAGTATAATGTTTAACTACAGTACAAAAAATAACATAACTTCATAACACTGATCCTCAATATCAAATCTAGCATACGGACCTGATAATTTGTAGACAACCATGCAAACACCCTTGTAACATGGCCTGCAAGCGCCCGAACGTCGTGCGACATTTAATTTGCGGCAGAGTGTACGTTTTGATACAATTAATCAATGAACCAAATAAGGATTTTTTTTGTGTCTTCAAAAACAAAAATAATTCAAGATCTAAGCTGGATTTTTTATTTATTTCGGCTACAGCCCACAATTATTTACTTATCTTAATGAGATCAACATTAAAAGAATTGGTGGATAACTCAATGTATGTACAATGAACACAAAAATATGGAAGATATTTATTTTTTACAACAATTTCACCATAAGGAGACTCAACCCAGCGCCAACAGCTAATCCAAAACCTATAAACACAGCCATCATTGATGAGGCAGTTTCTTTTTCGTGTTGCTCCACAACCCTGTAATTAAACCACAAAAAAATAATTGCTTAATCTCAAAAAAATGCAGAAATTTATACCTTGGAGCGCAGATTACGGCAACATTAGCCAGGTAACCATTGGTCAACGAGAAGAATGCCAGAATTATTATGTACTCATAATCATGAGTAAAAATCACCGGGAGATAGTTTCTAGGTTGCCCGTTGCACAATATCACGAGTGGGATAAAAACGATTCTTGCAGAATTAAGCAAGAGCAACAACCATCCCTTCCTTGGCTAAAAGAATTTAATTAATTTCTAACAAAGATTACAACGATTTTAACATATAATAATAATGCTCATAAAAAATTTTAAAAAAATCTCACCCATTGCAAAATTCCAGCAACAACCCTTCCCATATAATCTCCTGTACTAAACAATAAATATGCAATCACCGGTACGAAATACACATCTGAAACCAACACAATTTAATTCAACTTTATCTTCAGTTTAGGTTTAGGGTAGTTACCGTTCCACACATGCCCTTGGCCCTTCTTTTCAGACTCGATCAGAACGGTAATTCCAGGGTAAACCGTTAAAGTGATCGCAAAGACCAAAAACGCGGAGACAGCATAGGGCCAGATTTTTCTGAAAATGCTCCTGTGACATATGATCCTCGGCCTCATCGATTCGCTTTGGAATTCGTTCAAGTTCAAGCCGGTTTTCTCAGAAAGGTGGAATTTAAAAAAAACCGTTTTCGACAAAATAACGTACGAAATCGACGAAATTAAAATCATGATGTTACCGACCATGAAGTACACAAAAGCGCTGTGCTCCGACGACGCTCCGATTGATAGCGAGATTATCTCTGCGACAGCGGCGAAAATGCCGCCGAGCGCTTGGCCCCCTATCACCGCCGTGATGTACTGAGGCGAGAATTTTCCTATAATTCCGAATATGCTGCCCGATACGATGGCACTGCTGACTGGAAATGAATTCGTTTGATTAAAATCGTCGAGTTTGTGGGCGATTCTTACTGTTTAAAAGCACCACTGTTGTAATCGTTAGGATAAAAAATTGTTGCTGCCCTGAAATGAACAAAATTTATAATTCTGTACGTTCAGATTGTCGTTTTGAATAAAAAAATTATTTAGAAAGAGTGTGCCACTTTACCCAACCTTCCCATACTACGAAATATTTGTTTTTGAACTTATTGACATTTACTGACCTATTCACAATTTTAAATAATAAAAGTGACGTAAAACTTAGATTACAACAAAGTTTTGCAATTTCTGAATCAAGTAATCAACAATTCAAAGAATTTCGCGCTGCTTTTTCGAATTTTGACTTAACCCCGAAATGCCAATATAAATTAAAAAAAAAATTAAAATTGCTCTCGATACTTACATTTATCCGTGTCAATTTTTACTAAAACCGTGGTCCCAACAAATAAAACAAACATCACCAACAGTGACCCAACGACCCGCTTGTGAAGAGATATCCTCTGGTGGATCGCAGTGTTTATAATCAAAAATGCGATATTAGGCACAGAAGACGCAACGCTTAAATACGAAGTGAAGCCAGCCTGCAGAGGGGTCCGCTTGTTGGCCCCAAAAAAGGTCAGGTTACCGTCCGTGTCCCTAAACTTGTACATCCAATACTGAAATGAAAAATAAGTTAACTCAAGAATCGAAAAATGGTCAATTCGTACATCGTCAGCGGTTATGAAAAAATTCCAGGACAGTAACGTGGTTATGCCGAGCAGGTAGAAGATGATGTAGGCCGTGAAGTACTTATCCTTGGGTTCCAAGGGCTTGAAGATCTGTTTGCCAGCAGTGGTTGTGCAGTCTTCATCGTAAGATTGGGTGATCCTTAAAATTTCTTCGTTGTCACTGTCCGAATCACTTCCTTGCAGAAGTGGTTTTGTGTTAACTGAGTATTCCATTGCTTTTCAGGATATCTGGAGGTTGGTTGATTATGACACACTTTCGCTACATTTCTTTGTGATTATTGACACTGCTATCGATAGAGGAACCGCACTTTTATTGCGCGGTAGTGGCTAAAGATACGCTGAAATTTACAGGGTGTGCAACGATAGTGGTTACGAATCGTTGTATAGTTCATTTTTTAATTCGAGAATTAAAATAACAAGAACAAATTACATTGGAATATTTCTGGCAAATTCTTTTTTTGTGGCAAATTTGAATTTTACTATTTTAATTCACAAAATTATATTACATTGTAGATAATATTAAAACGAGCTTTGTATTTCAACACATATTGTTAAAAAAAACGGGAAAATTACATATAAAAAAATTGAAGTGAGCTGTCATGGGACACGAGTAAGAGCGAAGCTATTTGTACCTTCCCCCCCCCGTCAGCATAAGTAAGCAAAGCTCTACCCCCCTCATACGCTTACGTAAGCATTGATGTAATTTCCTAGTTATTTTTTCAAATTTCATTTATTTTTAACAGACTGCAAAATATGTACAGCAGGCGCTCGGTTGTATGAACATCCATTATATGAACTATTCATTATAGTGAACAGTATACTACCTTCTAAAGAGTGAACAAGATCAATTTTGATTATGTGAACAGCCTGTTTTGATCCCAAAATCTCGTCTGCCGTGAATGTACATGTATATATATATATATATATATATATATATATATATATATATATATATATATATATATATCTATATATATATATATAAAAAAGTGTTCACATTATCAGAAGAAAACTTGGAACAAAGGAGATATGTATTTTTAATTTTTGACGAATTACTGGTATTCTAAAAATGCAGGAAAAAAGCATTCCTGAAACGTTTGTCTGCAAAGAGAGTATAAACACAAATAACACAATACAGTAGATTCCGCTTAATCGGACCACATCGGAATCAGCACGTTTTGGTCCGATTAAGCGGCTGGTCCAATTATCCGAAGTTCATATAAAATAGAGCCTTTGAGGGCTAAGACAAAATTTTATAAGTAACCAAAAATTAAAGGATGGTCTTTTTACAATATTGACCCTCTAGAGTCTTGTTAGTTATGGGCAAAAAAAAACAAGGAAGAATAAAATTAAAAGGTTTCTGGACGTCTTGAAAACCACCCGTGCAACAAGGGCGATTTAACGCTAACAATTTATGCTATGTTTATATTGTCTATGCAATAATTTGCAAACATATTATCAACCGGGATTCTAAGAGTTTATACTATTTGAGCACAATTTTTATATATTTATCTTACAGTCACTGGTCCGATTAAGCGGCATGTTGGTCCAAATAAGCGAAGTAAATTCGTGTTATTTTCTCTATTGGTTTCTGTTTTGTAAGATTTGGTCCAATTAAGCGGCTGGTCCCATTAACCGGTGGTCCGATTAAGCGGATTCCACTGTATTTTAATACACTTTAATCGTGGAAAAGCATGAATAGAAAGGACTGTGAACAATTTGATTTTATGAACATAATTATTTAGGAAAGTTTCAATATTTTGTTTGTATTAAACTAAGAACTACTTTAATTACTAATATCAATGATACATAACAAATAAAGACACACAATTGACACCACGGAGTTCTGTTCTAATCAGCTGTTTCGATAATATGGCGACTGTCTATTTTCCATAATTTCATCAGCGTAAAAACGGCTTTCAAGCGGCCAATCACAGATCTACCTTTTGGCGCGATCTGTTTGAATCAGTTCAAATTAAAAAATACGGTATAGTATGTAATTTTAATTTAAACGTTTGTATTTTCGAATAAAAAATTGTTCCTAGAAAGTATGCAATTTTACACAACTTCCCTATATTTACTTGCAAACTAACCCACCTTCCATTATTAACTTTAAATAAAAAAAAAAATTATTTAGGAAAGTTTCAATACTTTATTTGTGTTAAACTAAAATTTCGACATTATTGTTATTTCAATATTATATTCTGCAAAAGTAGGGAATCCAACTAACTGGCAGAACGATTGTAGTGGACCATTCATCTAAAGAAAATAAAATTAGAAAATAAATTAGTATAAGTAAAGCTTAAAAAGAGACCGCGCGATTACACTGGTTCAGGTAAGTAACCCCAGTTTTTGTTTAATGTAAACCGGGCTTTTGACCAAAACCGCCCCAAATTTAAAATAACCAATAGAAATTCAAGTTTCAAGTCGCACGTGAGTATCACGCCGATTTCTTGCTGTACCTCGTCAATTTGTTTCTAGGTTACTATGGTAATATGTTGGAGGGAGGCGCGGATGATGATTGTTGCTTTAGACACTTTCAAAAGGATGACTCATTCTAGATAACTTTCATAATTTTTATCCGGAAGATGCTGTTGAATAAACAGGAACATTTTTTCGCGATAGACGATATAAACAGAGGGGTGAAAGGTCGCAGCAACACGTGCTTTGTGCGGCGCACGCGTTGCCCCTCGCGATCAATAAGCACCAGACACCATTTTTGCAGCAAACCATAAAATATCCGCATTAAATCCATAAAATTATTGCTGTTGGGGGTTCGAAACGGTCGCCAGGACGCATAACAAGGTTTTCCCTAGTCCGGGCCGGGCCCGAAACGTCTGGGCTTTGCCTCAAGCCTCCTGCGGCATGGTATCCGACGCCGACAACCCCGCGAAGGGTGTGAACCACGAGAAAAACGGGAAACTGTACGCGGCCGACGTTGACATCAACGAGCAGTCGAGGAAAACGATTTTCGACATCGTCAAATCCGGGTGAGAGACACTTACTTTTTAACCTCCTTCTCCACCGCCTGTTTGACCTCGAATTTTTGGGGTGTGTAGTCTGCGTAGTGGCCGTCCTCGATTTGCTCCTTAAGCTTCCTCAAAGCTTCCTTGTTCTAAACGAAACCGAACAGATCGGATTTTATTAGTTGGTAGGCCAAGCAACAGAGCAACATTAATGTTATAATTTAACATAAATGGAAACCGACTGTGCGATTATGTCAAAGACAGTTAGTAGCTGAATTATCCATAATTTCAAACTCGAGAACCATAATTTTTAATTTGTTATAAATAATTTACAAGAAAAAATCACGTTTTTTTTAGTTTCTTGCTTGTAAAATGGAAACTAACGAAGCAATCTTAATGATGTCAATAGATGAATTGTAGAGAATTAAATTACGAAGAGAGTGAGAGATCGAATGGTCAAATGGGATAATTAGAACCGGAGAAAAGCCGAAAAATCCGGGGAAATGTAAGGTTCCCTTAAAAAATTCACAATTTCGTTATTTTTTAATTTTAAAAATTGAAACTTTGCACACAAACAACTATTTATATGTACTTTATGTGTGCAAAACCTCGACACTGTCGGGCTATCAGTTTTTGCACAATCACCATTCCAATATTTTTTTCCGATATTTTCGCAGAGGGCTGGATGCTCCTGTAGTTGTCCGATTTAAATTTTAAAAACAGAATTGGAAACTAGACGTGCACAGCAACAAAGTGTCTATTTTGGTTTTTCCATAACATGCAGCCAATTAGCTGAAAAACGGTCGTGAATATGAGTAAAAACGGTCGAGCATGCAAAAGTGGGGGAGACTGGCCGCCGAGGGGAAGTGCATTATATAGGAATAGAACCGAGTAGTGGGGGGAGACTATCCGTTGAGGGAAAGCGCAAAGTTTCAGTTTGTAAAATTAAAAAATGGCGAAATTGTGATTTTTTTAAGAAAACACTGAATTTTCCGGGTTTTTCGGGTTTTTCCGATTTTAATTATCCGATCGGGCCATTCGACCACTCACTCTCTTCGTAATTTAATTCTCTACAATTCGTCTATTGACTCCATTAAGATTGCATCATAAGTTTCCATTTTACAAGCAAGAAACTAAAAAAAACGCGATTTTTTGTTGAAAATGGAAGTTTTCAAAATTGCAAGTCTCTCTCGCACCGTGACGTCATTGCGTAAACGACCAGTGCGCAGTGCGGGTGTTTACTAAACGTGTAGTTTGCGGTTTTAAAATCTAACACTAACTTTCTTGACAAATACTTTTTGTAAATCCAAAAGTTCCGATAAATCAATATCATTACATGCATTCACTAAACACAGGAGACTGCAAAAAGTAAGGATATATAACATAAAAAGAGACACACGAAAAAGCAAGTGGAATAAAAGATCAAATATTTTGATCAGATCTTATTGCCAGTCTTAAATAATTTATGGCAGAATTTCCTCTGACAAGATGACTATTTTCATTGATTGAAACTTTGCATTTGACATGAGAACCGAGTTTTTTAGTACTTTACATCCACAAGCACAAATTCTTCATTATTGGTTTTTTCATAACTTGACAGAAGGTATGAAAGCCCAATTCTTTCATTTATTTCTGAAAGTGACGTTCTTGTTCAGATGGCTCCAAAACCCTTTTGCAAGTATTATACAGTGAACAAAAATTTTAATTTGCCTTCAGGTTTTGCAAAGACACTATTTAAAATATTTTCATTTTGTATTGCTTCACCCCGAGGTTTGTGCCATTGCTGGGGGATTTCCATACAAGTTAGTTCTCGATTAAGGGTATCTTCTTCTTTATTTGCCATCTCCGATTCGAAGGTTGGCAATCATCAAGACGATTTTTAGTTTTGAAACCCCTAATCTAAATAATTAGTTGTTGGTACTGCCAAACCATTCCCGAAAGTTCTTCAGCCATGAGTTTCGTCTCCTTCCTACCGATCTTCTTCCCTTAATTTTCCCCTGTACAGGGTGAGTTAAGTTTTATCGCCCCGGCCATAATACCTATTAAAGATTGAGGGGAAAGTATGCAATTTACATGTTACATCAGTTGAAGTCTACACTTTCGATTAGTGCTACAAGTTTTCCAAATCATTTTCATTTGAAGCCAAAAAAGTAAAACAAAAAGTTTCGGGTAAAATTTCCATGTTTAGTTTTTTATTTCAAAATTTGTCAAATTATTCGTAGCATTGTTAATTGCAATTTGATTCGTTAAAAAATTATTACGTTTTGAGTTAAACCAAATTTAACATAAAGCACGAAAAATACTTTTATTTGTGACTTTCCAACAATGGATAATACGGTCTACCACGTAACAATACCTGATGATCGACCCATAAAACTGAAGGGAACGGCGTTTCAGTTGTTGCCAGACTCGTATTCTGGAATTTGTGAGAAAAATAAAATAAGTTTTTAATAGGTAAATATTAAGTTTATTTTATAAAAGATGCTTAAAGTGATGCCCCATTAACCATAAATTAAAAGCATTTCAAGCTTCTCCTCGACTGAGTATTGAAATGGCATGATTATACCTGAACTAAACACAAATGTTCACTATTTCACAAAACAAAGTTTTAATTTTCACTTTTTACCAACGATGTTTAAGTGTTGGAAGATTTGTTGCGAATGTGAATGTTTCTTTATTCACAAAGTGACCTAGGGTTGTGACCAGGGCTTTTAAACTTTGGGTGAGTTAAGCAATTTATTTTATGGGAAGGTTCAATGACCGATAGGTATATTGACTTTGCAGACGGCAAAATTAAAACACAAAATTGTAGACAGATATACTAACGAAAATTAGAAGCTGGTAAACGATTTTCTTATCAAGTTTAAAATCTAATATTGCAAAAATTATTTTTTATTATGATTATAATTACCGTGTAGCTGTTAGTTACGATGTTGTGAACTTTTAAAGAAATAGCGAAGACCCTTATTCCGGTCCTGTAAAATGTAACGTTGTACTTTTTAACTTAACTTTATGACTGTCATAAATAATCAGTCAAGTGAATTGGTCAGCTGATGTCGTAAATCATTTACAAAAATACCGTCTAATACGGAAATTGATTTATTTAATGAACGCAAATTAGTAAAATTATTTCAATTACACTAAATTGTGTGAAAATATTTTACTGTTCGTACATACAAAAAACTAGTAAATTGAGCAATTAATAATTGAAAGAAAGCCAAAATTTTACCTGATTAAAAAAAAAAGATTTTTTCTTGGTTTCTATGTACCTTAATAATATAAAATTACTCGTGCAATTTATGAGAATTGACAAATTATTTTAAAGGCCTATTTTGCCACGGGCGGTAAAACTTAACTCACCCTGTACAATGGCCTAAACTAGCTGGTACCTTCTTCCTCTCATAATGTGTCCCATATATAACAATTTTTTTCTTGTAATTGTTAATATCACTTCCTTTTCCTTATTCATTCGTCGCATCACTTCTACATTAGTTATTCTCTCTATCTACAATTTTCTCAACATTTTTCGATACATCCATAACTCAAACGCCTGCAGTCTGTTTACATCTGTCTTCTTCAACGTCCATGTTTCCATTCTTTGGTATAGTATTGACAGTAGGTAGCATCCCACCATTAATGGTATAACCTAATGTCATTGTCACAGAGTATAAAGCTGATTTTATGTGGAGCTTCGTTTCCTTTCTGCGATTTATAGCATTTTGTTCTAACTGTTAGCAAATTTTCTTCTTCGCAGCAAATGTCATGAACAAAACCTTCACTAAAAAACTGCGTATTCTGTACCCCTTTCGAAGTCACAAAGTTTTTAACTACACTAAAATTAAAGGTTTTTAATTTTTCTACCGAATTCGTCTACTAACTGCCTTTGACAAAATCGCACAGTCGGTTTCCAAGTAGTATTTATGTTATGAAAAAATGCTTTATTGCTTGGCCTATGGGTTTATTACCTTTTTGTAGAAATATTCTCCTTCTCTGGCTTGATGCAGATCGGCCCATGCCCCTCCTTGCGCCTTTATGGTGCCGTAACACCTCGCGTGAAAATTGACGGTACCTATCAGGTTCTGGACTAATTTTCGGTTCATCTTGAGACTTTTTTTAAATCTGTCAAAAATAATATCAAACAATTTGTTTAAGGGATGCTTCGGACGTGGAGCACTTGATCAATAAATTGGGCGCGCAGATCTTAAGGGCTCGGGATGAATGGGGCTACACGCCGGCCCATTGGGCCGCGCTGGACGGAAACGTGCAGATCATGCGGTACTTCGTGGACATCGGAGGTCCGGTGGATTTATCTTGCTTGGGGACGCAAGGACCCAGGCCCGTCCATTGGGCTTGCAGGAAAGGGCACGCGGCGGTGGTCCAAGTCCTCTTGCAAGCGGGGGTCGCTGTTAACGCGGCCGATTTTAAAGGACTCACGCCCTTGATGACCGCCTGCATGTTTGGTCGAACCGCCACCGCTGCCTACCTCCTTGGAATGGGAGCCTTGCACCACCTGGTCGACATTAATGGCGACACCGCGCTCCATTGGGCTTCTTACAAAGGCCACGCAGATTTGATCAAACTCCTGATGAACTCGGGGGCCAATTTACAAAAACCCGATCATTTCGGTTCGACGCCTCTTCACCTTGCGTGTCTGTCTGGCAACGTTGCGTGCGTTAAAATTTTATGCGAAAAGGTACGAAAAGCGATGGGAGATTTGCGTTTTACTAACGGTCTGAATCCAGAGCAATATCGACCTCGAGCCCTTGGATAAGAACGATAAGACGCCTTTGATGTTGGCCCAAAGCCACAGGCACGGGGACATCGTTCAAGTCCTGCAGAAGGAGAAGAAGAGACGATCCAGTTGGTTCCCACCCATCAATGAAATTTGGGGGTTGCTGTACGGGCGGGCAGGGAATTCGAAGGCGCCCCTCTTGATCTTCATGGGGTCCGTTTTGTTGTGGGGTTATCCCATGTATGTGATTAGGGTAAGTAGATGTCGTTGATGAGGTTTATCAATCCATTATATTCGCAATATTATCGAGTGTTACCAAAATACATCAACAGTTTTTAAAGTTATAATGTAACTAGTTTGAATTATTTCTAAGATAGCTTATTTACTTCCCTTAAATGTGAGATTTTAAGCCTTTATTTTTAATTTTGAAAAGGAGGTCGATACTTCATCTTACAGAGAAGACCAATCTACTTTGAGCTGACCCCAAGCCATAATTAAATAATCATAATTAACCAAGTTAATAATTAAAACATCAAAGTCCGAAATTCGTTTTTTTTGCCTTCAGTTATCAAAATTTTGTATTAAAATTTTTGACTTTTTTATTTTGAAGTGATATCTAGCTGTTTTAAACAACGCAATAGTTTTTGATTTATTCAATGTTCTTTAGATCAAGAACCGAAATTGAAGCAGCTAATTTTTGCCGATTTCTGAGCTACGTTAAAAAGGTTTACAACGTCGCAGTAGGTAATTATTGGTTCTCAGCAGGGATATTTTAACAGCAATAATATCCGAAATACTTTTAAAGCAAGGTTTCGTTTTCAAACGGTATATTTGAAATAATTTATAGTAAAAAGACTTTTTTTTTTAAACAAGCTTTTATTAAGACGTAGTAAAAATTTAAAACTAATTTTGATATTGACCTAAATGATTAAAAATAAAGGCGTACATTTTAATAAAAGGTTGTTTTATTGAAAAAGTGTTTTTACTATAAATTATTTTTTAGTCTTGGACAATTTTAATCTTTATTATCTACATTAACTTATTAGGATATAAATTCAACTCCAAGGTCATATTAATTTTAAAAATCGCTCGTGAAGACCCCTTTAAATAAATGAATGAGAATAAGCTTAAATTATAATTTCTTTCCAAAAAAATGTTTGGCTTTTTTATCCCACATTAATTAAAAAAAATAAGCTGTAGTGGTAATAACTTATAATAAGCTAAAACTACAATTTCTTGTAAAGAAACACTGCCCGTTAAGGGGTTATGTCAAAAAATGTGAAATTGAATTTAAAAATTAAGCTTAAATTGTAATTTTTTAATTAATTAAGCTGTAGGGTTAACGACTTATAATGTTATTATTAATGGGATCTAATTTTTGGCTTGTTAGTAAGAAATAGATTTTACGTCAACTTGATTTTTTGTAGGTAGATAGCATCATTATACGTTAGATGGAAAGCTAATTTCCAAAATATCAATTTGGCGCTTGGTCAAGTCGTGCATAACGCGGTCCAATTTTCTGTAAACATAAACTGTGCCTTAAGGGGTTAATCTTTTACTCATTGGGTTTTAATGTAATAATAAATATTAGTCCTTTCGAATACGAAATTCAACATCTGTTCCGAGTTCTGAACAGAAGTTTCTAGAATAAGTAATAAAATTTTATGACGTTCGACAATACAACCTTTCTTCAGACAGGTTATTTGGCCTAAAATTTTAACTAGTCAGCTGCATTCCATTATTTGTTTGTTCGCCTATTGTAACAAATTGACAAAAAATACAGTAACCGCAAAATTATTAAAAAAGCGTACATTTCAAAATAAAGATTCTGATTATGGTGATATGGAGATAGATGATATTCCGAATATGTCATTAATAGAATTTGAAACGGCTAAAAATCAATTTTTAAATTATTTACGATATAAATATAAATTACGTTGAAAAAAATACCCGGAATCAACATACTAACCCGTTTTGGCATAAATTAAGCCATTGCAGAGTAACAGGCAGTAATAACAAAACTTCTTTACTAACAATAAGTAAATAAAATTGTTAAATTTAACAAATTCTTTTTGCATATTACTATTTTGCTTTAAATTATATCGTTCTAAATTTATTGAAGATACAAAAATTTTCGCATCTGTTGAACAGGTATATTGGAATGCAACCCCTGGAAAGCCGTTTTCATTGTTACACATAGACCTATTATCCACTGCACTTTACGGTAATTATGGTGATATCTGGATTATAGAAAAGTTTGAGGTGTTGCCTGTATTAAGGCGTACGCTAAAGCAATAAAAACAAATTGCATTTGTCAACAATCGTTAAGGTGGCGCAGCCTTAACAGTAATTGACGATTTTAACGATTTCATTTTTGAGATACAATAAACCTAGTGAAGTAATAAAATTTTAGTGGAAATTTTGTAGGTTTTACCATCTTATCCAAAGTTGCCACCTTATAGACAATTCCCCTAATAACTTAGTTTCTCATTTTGGTAATAAATTTTACTTGCAGTGCGTTCCAATAACCTGGAATTTGTTGCGTGGGTCGCATTACTGCTTCATTTACTGGAACATTGTGATGTGGATTTGTTGGTTCATAGCCAATCGCAAGGACCCCGGCTACATCCAAGTGAACTCCGATTCTTACTACCGAGCAATAAACCAAATCCCATACTTCGACAAGTGGAAGAAAAGAAACGCCTTTTTGAGCCGCTTGTGCCACAGTTGCAGATGCTTGAGGCCGATGCGAGCAAAACATTGCAGGATCTGCAACAGATGCGTCTCCTACTTTGACCATCACTGTCCGTTCATTTACAACTGCGTCGGACTCAGAAACCGACTATGGTTTTTCCTGTTTGTTATGAGCGTCGCCGTTAACTGTTCTTACACGATTTATTTCGCCACCTACTGCATCGCCATCGAAGGGTTCGGAGCTCTTTATATTTTAGGATTGCTCGAAGCTTTCGTATTTTCAGGACTCGGATGGATCTTAACTTGCACCTCGGTGCGTCGAGCGATTTTTGTTGTTTTTATTGTTAAACTGGGTGGTTTCAGGTGCTGCACGCTTGTATGAACTTAACGACCAACGAAATGTTCAACTACAAACGTTATCCCTATCTGAGGGACAAGAGGGGACGTTACATGAATCCATTTTCGAGGGGCCCCATTTTGAATTTGATCGAATTCTTTTTCTGCACTCCCGAGGAATACGAAGATGACTGCTTGCTTTACGATTACATTTGATATTATAAAAACGTTTTGAGAAATACTCAGTGAGGATCTCTTCAGCTTTTATCTTGTGTTTTCTATAATAAACAGATTTTATAAAGAACGTTTTTTGATTGCTGCATTTTGTTCCAACCGCAATGGCTAAAATTTGTGCAAGCTGCAAGTTCCAGTCAATTAAAAAATGTTGTTCTGATTGAAGAATACAGTAAACCCTCGTTAACACAAACTCGGTTAACACGAATTTTCGTAAACACGAATCTCGAACACTATCTAAGAACCGAATGATCGATTTCCATTGATTATAATTTCACGAGTCTGAAAGACGAGTGAAATTAATTTTTGACAACACAAAAGTGCAATAGCAAAAAAATACAATAAAGAAGAAGTAATGTCTGCCCTATCTATTTTACATAGATATGCTACCAGTAATGAAGTGAGTAAGAAATTTGATTACTGCCTTAATTTAATTTCAAGAGAATGTACACCCGGCCAAGACAAAAAAGTCATTTTTTATTAAGTGCAATAATCAACAGCAAAAAGTGTATTTTATTCAATTCAAAAGAGTAACATTTCGAATTTTCAAAATTCGTCAAACCACAAAACGAAATTTTGGGCAAAGTTCAATAGTGCAACAACTCAATTCTTTTTTTGGAAATTTTCAAAAGTGTAAGGGACAGTTGCAGAAACGAAGTTAACGCTCTGTTAGCTGACACCTTTGTTAACTTCGTTTCTGCAACTGGCCCTAAGTGTTGTTAAGTCAATGATAAATTAATAATTAAGTACGCCAATTATTATTCTCAAATTTCTTAGCACAAAGGACGCAGCAGGAATTAACCAGGCATGTTCATGAAGTTTGAAAGTGGTTTCGATTTTCAAACATCTGTCAAATTGCATGCGATTGGCAGATTGTATTGAAAATAAGGGATATTGTAGAAAATATTAAGAATAATCAATTTTATATTAACCAGAAATATGAATTTAATGTGTTTATTTACCGGCTGGTGCTTACAGCAAAAATAATAAAAAAGTTTGTTGTCCTCTTTAAAAAAATAGTGTTGATGTTTCATATTATAAAAAAAGACTAGAAATATTTAAATGTTATAAATTTAAATGTATTATTTTATATCAAACATTTTAAATAACACACCAAGGTTTGTTTTCTTTAGTCTAGAAATGATATTTTTACGAACAGTCAAGTTCTCTACAATACCACTGATTTATGACAGGACCATTTAGCTAATAATCACCGACTGAGGGTTCCTTTTCATCTTGGCGGAGTGTACCAATAAAATGATACCTGTATTGATTCAGAAAAATTTACATGATTTTTTAAAATATAAAAATAGAAGAGTTTATTGTTTGTTTGATGTTTTTTAATTTATGTATATTTCTTTAACAAATTTTGTTCGAAAGATGTATTTTTGATTATTGTAATAAATTTGAAAATTCGGTTAACACGAACTCTTGATATAACGGTCCCTTCAAGTTCGTGTTAACTAGGGTTTACTGTACATCCCTAATTTACTGTAAAAATCTCAATCCTTTTACAACTAATTTTTGGAACAGGGATATTAGCCATTTCACAAAAGGGCCGTCTAATTTGTAATTATTATTTATTCAACAGTAAAAATTCTAAAAAAATATTTGCTATCAATATTTGTACTATTAGCCATACCAAACGCCGATTAAAATAAAATCTGTTTTTAGTAATAATATTAAAAAGTTACTAATTAATTACTAAAGTTACTAATCATAACAAAACATACTTAAAGCTACCAATAAAAATTTCAATTGAGTTTAATTTTTGATAAAAACAGTCACACCAAATTATCCTAAATAGTCACATACGTCACTAATTAAGTCACGCCTACTGATGACGTATGTGTCTATCTGGGAGCATTCGGCACTTTGTTGTTAACAAGTAATACTTTTTTTTTAATAACAATGAAAATAATATTAGTTGGGTTTGCTAGCGAATACAACAAGAAATTTATATTGAGCCCGAACTTTTTCATCGTTATTATTATTATTAGTTATGATGAAGCCTAGTTTTCTCACTTCGTTTGTAAGATCTGTAAGATAATCTCCTCTCAGATTGTCCGGGATTTTACTAATAAAAGGATTGACCGCGATCATCGAATCTGCGAGAAATTATAATAACTTAAGAAATTCAATTTGGATTGAACTTACTTTCGAACGTTTTTATGTTCGGAAAAACGTAATTGGCTTCCTTCACGTGGCAAACATGGCAGCAAAACCCGGCTTCACTCACCAATTTCTCCAGCTTCAGATGCGGCTCGGAGTAGTAGTGATAGGGCGAAATGAAGTTCTGCACGTTGCTCATATAAGGCGCCCATTTGGCGTACTTCGAAAGCGTGTAATAAACGTCGTAGAGCGAATTGTTGGCCAAAGCGGTCATCAGGAAATCTCCCCCCTTTTTCAGCATCCTCCTGATGTTGATCAAAGCTTGCCTGTCGAAAATAAAATTAATGAGACGAAGCGAAAACGGGACAATTACCTTTGGTTTTGGACCCAATGGAGACAGTAGAAGGACACCGCGTGGTCGAAAGCTTCCTCGAACTCCAGGGGCGTCTTCGCCGAGCCGATGTCGAGCCTCCGGAACGCCACTTTCGGATGGACGCACTTCGACTTGGCGTACTCGATCATGTCCTGGGAAATGTCGACGCCGGTCAGGTTGTCGAAACTCTTCGGCAGCAGCGGGATCAGGTACTCGTTGATGATGTCGCCGGTGCCGCAACCGACGTCCAAAATCCGGTCGCCTCCTTCCGGCCGCCACTTGACCAGCCGAAAATAGTTGTCCAGAACGAAATTGGCGTCGTTTTTTTGGATGCAGTTGTATTTCGCGTAGAGCGACGGTTTGTCCATTTCGCGAATTGGAAAAATCACGCACTTCTTAAAAAAATTTCGACCCCTGTTCGTTGACAACTATAGATACCTGTTGGTGTACAGCAGCTTTTATACCGGGAGGGGAGCATCTTCATGAGCTGGTCCAGAAGAGCTTCGCGCCCAGTGCCCCTCAAACAACTTAAAAAAAAATCCGGATTGGTCGAAATTGGCTTCAAACTCACCCGAAAGCTCCGATTGGCATGTCTGCAGGTTTGCAGGAAATTCACCGACAAAATTTTCAGGAACCACTTATTGACATTTTCTGCTTTTGCGAAACAATAGTTTAAAAATATAAAAACGACCGAAAAATTTAAAAATACCTTGAAAACTAAACTGACCTTTAGCCTCGCTTCAAGAACACTTAGATGAACTTTTTTTAACAATGAACGCGACTATTTATAAGTTCCGTTTAAGGCCGAAAAAATCTGTTGTTTACTCATATTAAAATGAGTTTGTTTAAATCAGCTAAAAAAAGGTACGGAGATAGAGAGATAAAGCCGAAAAAAAGAGCTCCGAAGGAGTGATACGATAAACATGACGATTAACTGACCACTACAACATATTGAAGTTTAGGAACCACGAAATTCAAGCAGGACCGGTCATGGAACCCAAAACGACGAAAAAACAAAAAATATAACAAAAAAATGTAATTGTGTCTGGTCAGGGCTGTTTCCAAACAGAGGGGTTTGGCCGCTCGATATTTTTTTGGAATTCCACTTACTCTTTTCTTCGTTTTAACTGTGGAAGGATTGTTTTTTAATTGCGCACAAAAATTGTTGTTAGTTTTCGTTAGTTTTGTAATTAGGGGCCGAAAAAGACTGGATTAGGCTGCAATTTGGTGGGGTAGGTTAGTTACTTCCCTTTGTGGTCTCCTTGCGACCTTCGCGTCCGAATAAAAAATTAATTAGGTAAACAGAAACTTTTTGTACGTCTGGGCCCAAGCTGATCGCGGTTCGGGTCTAATTGAATGTAAAGTTTTGGTCGCATTTACATAGGAATTGAAGGAATTTTTTTAGTGAAAGTGATTTAAATCTATTTCATAATAATCTCAAATAGATGGGGATTTGAAAAGATGGACCGGTTAATTTAAATTTTTAAACTTTCTACTTTTATCGTCAATAAGGTCACGGTCCATCTTCTAAGGACACATACCATTACAGATTAGGTTAGGTAAGTGTTCGGTGAATAGAAATTTTTATTAAATTTCACTCATCTCTTCTACCAGTAACGGTTGAAGAGGGACGGGTTGTATATCTACATTTCACTGAATAAAATATTACAAGTTACTTGGATAACGCAATCTCGAGGTAATTGATAAACTGAACAAATAAAAATATTGATAACACACATCTCATATTTTTTAGACTCCACAACGAATTTTATAATAGGAAAAAAAACATGGCCAATACAAAGATGAGTGAACCTTCGCTGTGGTCTGAAAATAGTCAAATTCCTTTTATAAACGCCAAGTTTTTTTTGGAAAATTATTTACATTTCATCCAATGGCGAGAAGACGGCGCTGATAACCTAGCCGATATCGGGTGTGCAGTAGGTGATGTCACACTTAAACTACTACTTCCGAAACTACCAAATAATTTTATTAAATTAACCGGCCTGGACATATCAAAGGAAATGGTCGAATCCGCCAGGGCAAAGTGGCAACATCCTAAAGTTTCATTCGCAGAATTTGACCTTGCGACCAAACACTTGCCTGAAGAACATCAGGACGCCTACGATCATATCTTTTCATTTTATTGTTTTCATTTCATTCCAGATCAAAAGTACGTTAAAATTGTAACCGACGCGCGAGCGAAGCGAGCGCGATAAAATCTCGATTTTTATCAGTTAATTGTGAGATTTTACAGGCAAGCTTTAACCAACGTTAGAAAAATGTTGAAGAAAAACGGTGACTGCTTTATTACCATCCTGGTAAATTCACCATTTGTCGATGCGTACGAGGCTTTATCTGATGGTACCAAATGGGGACGTTTCATGAAAAATGTTAGAGAGTTTATTTCTCCTTATCATAAAATGAAGGAACCGGATTTAATTTTTGAAAAATTGTTGAACGAAAGTGGATTTTGTTGTAAAGTTTGCCATGCGGTTGATTTGCCTTTTGTTTTTTCCAGCTGGGATCAATTTAAGAGTAGGTAAGTTTGGCGATGAAACAGATTAAAAACAATGTATTGTAGATCTTGCCATATCGGTTAATGTATTTTTAAAAACTATTCCTGATGATTTAAAGAAAGATTATGTGATGGATTTTATGGACGAATTAAAAAAACTTGGAATGGTACCAAATGAAGAGGGGAAAGTACCATTCAGTCATCAAGCTGTTATTGCTGTTGCCAGCAAAACTGATCGAAATTAGTTTTACACTTCCTGTTTTAAATTGCACTTATTTCTGGATACTTCGTAATAATTTTAGATAACCTCTGGATGATGTTGACGTGTAGTTGATGAATAAGTAAATTCTTATAAAAATCACATTTATTTTTACAGTACCTTGACCATACGACTATTACAGGTAGTCCCCGACTTACGACCTAGATACGTTCCTGAACTTTGGTCGATTTGGTCGTAAGTCGAATTTCATACAAAATATGTAATAAAATAAATATTTTTATATTATTTTTTTATTGCTAAAGTTGTACATATGTTGTTTTAAAAAAAAGGTAATATAATTGACAGATACTTAATTAATATTTAAAATCTCTCGTCATCCGTATTTATATGGGTACAATCCATGCTATTTTGTTTCGGTCGTAAGTGCGAATCGTCGTAGGTCGAACCGTCGTAAGTCGGGGAATACCTGTACTATGAATACCTGTACTATGAATAACTTAGTACGTTATTTATAGGTACCTATACACAAAATTGCGGATTTGCTACTTCTTTTCCTGGTTGCGTTGGGACATTGCATAGGTAGTTAGGCTATTTCTGACGCACAAATCATATTACATTACAAAAATGATTCGCAGTGCACATAGTTAAGGTTAATTCGCATACACGACGTAGCACTGGTAGGTAGGAACTTCATTATTTGCATAATATTTAACATTATTCATAGGAACATTAACAACCCTAACTGACCAAATTTCAATTAAGAATAAGAATAAAAAAACATGCTCAAGACTGAACAATTATTAATAAATTGATATGAAATTTAAACTTAGTTAACCCTTCAGTAGACGCCTGCTATTTTGTTACACAAGTAGGTGCGTATGCGGTGAATAGAAATTGTTATTAAGGCGATTCTCGCAGAGAGAAATGAAGCATTAATTGAACGATTCTTTGTTGTAAAAATATGGCTGAAATAACAAATACATTTTGTTAAAAAAATATATTATAATAAAACTATTTTAACCCGTTACTTGCGATAATTATGTTGACTAAACAATCATTTTTGTTTGAAATTATTCACAACAATATTGTACTTATTAATTTACTTTAGCTTTGCTCCCTGCAAGATGATTTTTAATTATTTCTAATCTTTTGATGGATAAATAGATAAATAGATAAATTTTTAGAAATTAAGAATTGTCAAAACAATTGTTTTTATTTAAATTTTTGATCAAAGAATTAATATATGTTTCGATTAAATAAATTAATTACTTCGTGTTAATTTATATTATTTTAGTTGTCAATCAGTAAAAATGAACCATAAAACTTCAGCCTTTGACGGTTTACAGTTGGCCACTACAAATGTCAGTAACAAATCGGTTACTTACTCAACTTTATGTTGCATAAAAATTACCATACGCTGAATAAAATATAGACAAATTATAGTTATATGCACTAAAATCCTGGTAATTCAAAAATGTATGAATCGCCTTATTTGCATTACATACCCCAAGTATAATAATTACTATAATAAAGGACTTTTTGATATTATTTTCTTTACTGGAAGGCCTAATTTCGCGAATATCCCAAGTGTTTTTTATGCGATGTGTTCTTATGCAATTTTAATTTATTTTTTAATTCGTTGCTTTGGTTTTATGCGGTTACCAATGTCTTTTTTACGCAAATTTTTCTTATCCAGTTTTGTGGAACTTATCTACCGCATAAAAAACGACTCGGGTGTCATCGAATATAAAACATAAACAAAAGATAACTTATTGCTTTCCTCTATCTCACATAATAACGCAACTCACACAACTACCAGTGCCTCCGACGTTTAGAAAACACTCCATTCGAAGGCTCTAGATTTAAATAGGTAACATCGCCTTAAATTCACCGATCTCTTCTACTAGTAACGGCTGAAGACGGATGGGTTGTATATGCACCTTACATTGAATAAAAAATTACAAGTTACTTGCATAACGCAATCTCAAGGTAATTGATAAACTGAACAAATAAAATTATTGATAACACACATCTTATATTTTAGACTCCACAACGAATTTTATAATAAGAAAAAAACATGGCCAATTTAAAAATGAGTGAACCTTCGCTGTGGTCAGAAAATAGTCAGGTATCCTTTAGCAACGCCAAATATTTTTTGGAAAATTATTTACATTTCATCCAATGGCGAGAAGACGGCGCTGATAACCTAACCGATATCGGGTGTGCAGTAGGTGATATCACAATTCAACTATTACTTCCGAAACTACCACATAATTTCAATAAAATAACTGGCCTGGACATATCAAAGGAAATGGTCGAATCGGCCAGCGCAAAGTGGCAACATCCTAAAGTTTCATTCGCAGAATTTGACCTTGCAACCAAAAATTTGCCTGAAGAACATGAGGACGCTTTCGACCATGTCTTTTCATTTTATTGTTTTCATTTCATTCCAGATCAAAGGTACGTTAACATTGCAACCAACGTTTGTGTTAATTTAACGCGCTCGCTTCGCTCGCGCGTTAAATTTTCAATTTTTTTTGGTTAAATAACTGTTAGATTTTACAGGCAAGCTTTAACCAACATTAGAAAAATGTTGAAGAAAGACGGTGACTGCTTTATAACCATCCTGTCAAATAATATAGTTTTCAATGTGTACGAGGCTTTATCTAAAAGTGCAAAATGGGAATATTTTATGAAAAGTGCCAGAGATTTTATTTCCCCTTATTATAAAATGAAGGAACCGCATTTAGTTTTTGAGAAATTGTTGAACGAAAATGGATTTTGTTGTAAAGTTTGTCACGTGGTCGACTTGCCTTTTGTTTTTTCCACCATGGATGAATTTAAAAGTAAGGAAGTTTTGTGATAAGATAAATTAAAAACATTGGATTATAGATCTTGCAATGTCGGTTAATGTATTTTTGAAAACTATTCCTGATGATTTAAAGGAAGATTATATCATGGATTTTATGGAAGAAGTAAAGAAATTTGGAATGGTACCAAATGAAGAAGGAAAAGTACCATTCAGTCATCAAGCTATTATTGCTGTTGCCAGAAAAACAGATATAAATTAACATTGTACTTCCTGTTTTTAGTTGCATTTTTTGCTAGAGATATTGTTGTTTTGCTTTTAGATAACCTTAGGATTTGTTTTCAAAAGATTTTGTAAACAATGAAATAAAAAATAGAGAACGGATAAAACAATTAATTAATTGAGACAATGACATTTAATCTTAGTTAACGAAAATACGTCTTAAGCTACACATCCAATTTTTACAACAATGGGCGATTTAATGATGAGTGAAGCTGCACTATTTTCAGAAAACAGTCAGATCTCTTCGCACGACGCCAATTATTTTTTGGAAAAATATTTACACTTCATCCAGTGGCGAGAAGACGGCGCCGATAGCCTAACAGATGTCGGATGTGCAGCCGGAGATACCACACTTAAAATATTACTTCCGAAAATACCAAATAATTTCAATAAAATAATCGGCTTGGACATATCACCGGAAATGGTCGAATTGGCCAGGGCCAAGTGGCAACATCCAAAAATTTCATTTGCAGAATTTAATCTTGGAACCAAAAACTTGCCTGAAGAACATCAAGACGCTTTCGACCATTTGTTTTCCTTTTATTGTATTCATTACATTCCGAATCAAAGGTGGGTTATAGTATATTACATACCGAGGCGGAAAGTATTCCAGTCTTGTCGAGAGAACTATAGTTCTATAATTCTCGAGACACAGGAATGGTACTTTTGCCGACGTTTGTATACTACTTTATTAATAATCAATCATTTAATAAAACAAGCAACAATATAATAATAAAAAATAATTAATATATAATCAATTGCGTTCACCGTATGTTAATTTGGCATTTATAGTTTAAATCAATAGTAACGCCCTCACAGGTTGGAAATGGTTTCATTTCTGACCGATTACGCCTCATTACTGACTCATTTTTTACTATTTCTGACCGGTTGAAGTGTATTCATGGAATCGCTCACTTTCCAAATTTTATGGGGTTAGAAAAGTTGTATGTTACTAACTGATTGTGAATAAAAATTGTTACTTTGTGTTAAAATCTGAGTTAATAATCGCCCTTATTAACTAACTGGAATTTTTTACAGGCAAGCCTTAACCAACGTTAGGAAAATGTTGAAGAAAAATGGTGACTGCTTTATAACCATAATTGTAAATTGCTCAGTTTACGATGTGTACGAGGCTTTGTCAAAAAGTACCAAATGGGGAGGTTTCATGAAAAATGCTAGGGATGTGATTTGTCCTTTTTGGAAACTGAAGGAACCACATTTAGTGTTTGAAAAATTGTTGAACGAAACTGGATTTTGTTCCAAAGTTTGCCAGTTTGTTGATAGGGCTCATGATTTTTCCAGCTGGGATTATTTTAAGAGTAAGTAAGTTTGGCAATGAAACAGATTAAAAACAGTTTATTGCAGATTTTGTAATATCGCTGAATGCATTTCTCAAAAGAATTCCTGCTGATTTAAAAGAAGATTATCTGATGGATTACACGAACGAATTCAAGAAATTTGGAGTGGTACCAACTGAAGAAGGGACAGTACCATTCTGCTATCAAGCTATTATTGCTGTTGCCAAAAAAACAGATGGAAATTAATATTATACTTTCTGTTTTAAAATTCACTTATTTCTAGATATTCCGTAATTGTATTGTTTTGTTTTTAGATAACCTTAAGGTTTATTTTCGACATATTTAGTAAACTTGTCAAATAAAAAACACATAAATAGATAATTGGTTTTAATACTTCAGTTACATAAGATACATTTTAAGCTACACAGCCAATTATTTATTATAATAGTAAGTAAAAACATGGACAATTTCAAGATGAGTGAAGCTGCACTGTATTCAGAAAGTTGTCATCCCGCCTGGAAAGACGCCAAGTTTTTTTTGGAAAATTATCTACATTTCATCCAATGGCGAGAAGACGGCGTTGATAGCCTCGCAGATATCGGATGCGCAGCCGGTGATGTCACAGTTAAACTATTACTTCCGAAGCTACCAAATAATTTCAATAAAATAATCGGCTTGGACATATCACCGGAAATGGTCGAATTGGCCAGGGCCAAGTGGCAACATCCAAAAATTTCATTCGCAGAATTCAACCTTGCCACCAAAATTTTGCCTGAAGAACATCAAGACGCTTTCGACCATGTGTTTTCATTTTATTGTTTTCATTTCATTCCAGATCAAAGGTGCGTTGTAACCAACTTTTGTGTTAATTTAACGTGCTCGCTCCGCTCGCGCGTTAAAAATAACAGATTTTTACAGGCAAGCTTTGACCAACATCAGAAAAATGTTGAAAAAACACGGCGACTGTTTTATAACTATCATGGTAAATAGCTCAGTTTTTGATGTGTATGAGGCTTTCTCTAAAAGTACCAAATGGGGACGTTTCATGAAAAATGCGAGGGATTTTATTTCTCCTTATTGGAAAATGAAGGAGCCGCATTTCGTTTTTGAAAAATTGTTGAACGAAAATGGATTTAGTTGTAAAGTTTGCCAGTTCGTCAGTAGGCCTTATATTTTTTCCAGCATGGATCAATTTAAGAGTAAGCAAGTTTTGTGATGAGACAGATTGAAAACAATTTATTGCAGAACTTGTAATGTCGGTTAATGTATTTTTCAAAAGTATTCCTGATGATTTAAAAGAAGATTATCTGATGGATTATGTGAACGAAGTGAAAAAATTTGGAGTGGTACCAAGTGAAGAAGGAAAAGTACCATACAATCATCAAGCTATTATTGCTGTTGCCAGCAAAATCGATTGAGGTTAACATTACATTGCCTGTTTAAGATTGTATTGTTTCGAAACAATACAGGTTTTGTAAGATGGCTTAATGTATATTTCAAAAGCATTTCTGATGATTTAAAGGAAGATTTTCATTGTATTTTGTTTTTGGCTATTTCGGAATAATGCTATTGTCTTGCTTTTAGGTAATCTTAAAGAATGTGTTGTAAAATAAATAAAAGAATAATAGCATTAACAAATTGACGAGATAAAATGTAAATTTAGTTAAATAAAATACGTTCTTAAGACGCTACGCCACCAATTTATACAACATATTTGAGTAAAAGACAGCATGGCCACTTTAAAGATAAGTGAAGCTTTGCTGTATTCAGAAAACAGTCAGATCAACTCGAACGACGCCAAAATGTTTTTGCAAAAGTATTTACATTTCATCCAGTGGCGAGAAGACGGTGCCGATAGCCTCGCAGATGCAGGATGTGGAGCCGGTGATATCACACTTAAACTGTTACTTCCGAAGCTACCAAAGAATTTCAATAAAATGATCGGTCTGGACATATCACCGGAAATGGTCGAATTGGCCAGGGCCAAGTGGCAACATCCTAAAATTTCATTCGCAGAATTCGACCTTGCGACCAAAAACTTCCCTAAAGAACATGAGAACGCTTTCGATCATGTGTTTTCATTTTATTGTTTTCATTTCATTTCAGATCAAAGGTAGGTACTTTGAGTTAAATGCCCATTAAAAATACACATTTGGTTAAATTTCTGTGTATTTTATAGGCAAGCCTTGACCAACGTTAGAAAAATGTTGAAGAAAAATGGTGACTGTTTTATTACCAACGTGGTAAATTCCCCAGTTTTCGATGTCTACGAGGCTTTATCCAAAAGTACCAAATGGGGACGTTTCATGAAAGATGCAAGGGATGTTACTAGTTCTTATTGGAAACTGAAGGAGCCGCATTTAATTTTTGAAAAATTGTTGAAAGAAACTGGATTTTGTTGCAAAGTTTGCCAGTTTGTTGATAGGGCTTATTATTTTTCCAGTTGGGATCAATTTAAGAGTAAGTAAGTTTCGTGATGAAATAGATTAAAAACAGTTTATTGCAGATTTTGTAACATCGCTTAATGTATTTTTGAAAAGAATTCCTGATGTTTTAAAAGAAGATTATCTGATGGATTATACAAACGAATTCAAAAAATTTGGGGTGGTACCAACTGAAGAAGGGAAAGTACCGTTCTGCTATCAAGTTATTATTGCTGTTGCCACCAAAATCGATTGAGGTTATATTGCCTGTTTTATTGTATTATTTTTTTTTGGCTATTACAGAGTCTTGTTTTGTAAAATAAAAAAAGAATAAAATAAAATGTAAATTTAGTTAAATAAAATACGTCTTAAGCTACACAACCAATTTCTACAACATATTTTAGCGTGAACAATTTAAAGATGAGTGAAGCTGCACTGTTTTCAGAAAATAGTCAGAACACTCGGAAAGACGCCAAATTTGTTTTTTTTTGAACATTATTTACGGTAAATTCCCCAGTTTTCGATGTCTACGAGGCTTTATCTAAAAGTACCAAATGGGGACGTTTCATGAAAGTTGTAAGGGATGCTACTAGTTCTTATTGGAAACTGAAGGAGACGCATTTAGTTTTTGAAAAATTGTTGAAAGAAACTGAATTTTGTTGCAAACTTTTCCAGTTTGTTGATACGACTTATGATTTTTTTTCCTGATGAAAGAGGTTAAAAATAGTTTATTGCAGATTTTGCAAGAACGCTTAATGTATTTTTCAAAAGAATTCCTGATGATTTAAAAGAAGATTATCTGTTTCATTGTATTTTGTTTTTATTTTATTTATTTATCGTATGGCATAGCACATTCTTAAAGAATAAAAAGAAAAAAACTTACAAAAAGCATGGACATAATTATGTGAGTAAGATTATACAGTCATAGACATTGTGTTTATTAAATATTACAGATAGTTTTGTAAAATAAATAAAGGAATAATACCATCACTAAATTTATAAGATAAAATGTAAATTTAGTTGAATAAAATACGTCCTTAAGACGCCACGCAACCAATTTATACAACATATTTCAGTAAAAGACAGCATGGCCAATTTAAAGATGAGTGAAGCTTTGCTGTATTCAGAAAACAGTCAGCACAACTCGAAGGACGCCAAGATTTTTTTGGAAAAGTATTTACATTTCATCCAGTGGCGAGAAGACGGCGCCGATAGCCTAGTAGATGCCGGATGTGGAGCTGGTGATATCACAGTTCAACTATTACTTCCGAAACTATCAAATAATTTCAATAAAATGATCGGCTTGGACATATCACCGGAAATGGTCGAATTGGCCAGAACCAAGTGGCAACATCCTAAAATTTCATTCGCAGAATTTGACCTTGCGACCAAAAACTTCCCTGAAGAACATCAGGACGCTTTCGATCATGTGTTTTCATTTTATTGTTTTCATTTCATTCCGGATCAAAGGTAGGTACTTTGAGTTAAATGCCAATTATAAATCGTTGTTATTAACGCAAATGTTTACAGGCAAGCCTTAATCAACGTTAGAAAAATGTTGAAGAAAAATGGTGACTGTTTTATAACGCAAGTGGTAAATGCCGCAGTTTTCGATGTGTTTCAGACTTTAGCTAAAAGTACCAAATGGGGACGTTTCATGAAAAATGTTAGAGATGCTATTTCTCCTTATCATAAAATGAAGGAACCGAATTTAATTTTCGAGAAATTGTTGAACGAAAGCGGATTTTTTTGTAAAGTTTGCCAGTTTGTTGATAGGGCACATTATTTTTCCAGCTGGGATCAATTTAAGAGTAAGTAAGTTTGGCGATGAAACAGATTACAACAGTTTATTGCAGATTTTGTAAGATCGCTTAATATGTTTTTCAAAAGAATTCCTGATGATTTAAAAAAAGATTATCTGATGGATTATATGAACGAATTCAAAAAATTTGGAGTGGTACCAACCGAAGAAGGGAAAGTACCGTTTTGCTATCAAGTTATTATTGCTGTTGCCAGCAAAATCGATTGAGGTTAATATTATTTTGCTTGTTTTAAATTGTATTTAGTTTTTGGCTATTTCGGTATAATGATATTGTTATGTTTCTAGATAAGATTAAAGATAGTTTTGTAAAATAAATAAAAGGTCAATGCCACTACTAGATTGATAAGATAAAATGTAAATTAGTTAAATAAAATACCTCCTTAATCCCACTACGCAACCAATTTATACAACACATTTCAGCAAAATTTAGTACGGCCAATTTAAAGATGAATGAAGCTGCACTGTTTTCAGAAAATAGTCCGAACACTCGGAAAGACGCCAAATTTTTTTTGGAAAATTATTTACAATTCATTCAGTGGCGTGAAGACGGCGCCGATAGCATAGCAGATATCGGATGTGCAGCCGGTGATATCACAGTTCAACTACTACTTTCGAAACTACCGAATAATTTCAAGAAAGTGATCGGCTTGGACATATTACCGGAAATGGTCGAATTGGCCAGGTCTAAGTGGCAACATCCTAAAATTTCATTCGCAGAATTCGACGTTACTAACAAAAACTTCCCTGAAGAACACGAGGACGCTTTCGATCATGTCTTTTCATTTTATTGTTTTCATTTCATTCCGGATCAAAGGTTGGTACTTTACGTTAAATGCCAATTAGAAATCGTTGCGATTAACACAAATTAACACAAGTTAATTTTTACAGGCAAGCTTTAACCAACATTAGAAAAATGTTGAAGAAAAATGGTGACTGTTTTGTAACCATCGTGGTAAATACCGCAGTTTTCGATGTGTACGAGGCTTTATCTAAAAGTACCAAATGGGGACGTTTCATGAAAAATGTTGGAGATGTTATTTCCCCTTATCATAAAAAGAAGGAACCGCATTTAGTTTTCGAAAAATTGTTGAACGAAACTGGATTTTGTTGTAAAGTTTGCCAGCTGGTCGATTTACCTTTTGTTTTTTCCAGCAACAATCAATTTAAAAGTAAGCAAATTTTGTGTTGAAACAGATTAAAAACAATGAACTGTAGATCTTGTGATGTCGATTAATGTATTTTTGAAAACTTCCATTCCTGATGATTTAAAACAAGATTATATGACGGATTATATGAACGAATTGAAAAAAATTGGAGTGGTACCAAATGAAGAAGGGGAAGTACCATACAATCATCAAGCTATTATTGCTGTTGCCAGCAAAATCGATTGAGGTTAATATTAAATTGCCTGTTTTAAATTGTATTTTTTTTTTGGCTATTTTGGAATAATGTTATGTTTTTAGATAAAATTAAAGATAGTTTTGTAAAATAAATAAAAGGTCAATGCCACTACTAGATTGATAAGATAAAATGTAAATTTACTTAAATAAAATACCTCCTTAAGGCTGCTCCACCCAAAAGATTGTTGACAGATTCAATTTGCTTTAATTGCTTTAGCGTACGCCTAAATATAGGCAAGACCCAGCCTTTGTTATAACCCAGACAACACCATAAGTAGGCTTTAAGTGCAGTGGACAATGGTCTATGTGTAACAATGAAACTGTTTTCGAACGAATGAATTCCAATATACCTGCTCACCAGATGCGAAATTTAGAGCGATATTTTGTGAAGTAAAATCATAATGTGCAAAAAGAATTCGTTAAATTTAACAATTTTATTTACTTGGTAAAGAAGTTTTGTTATTAACAAAATTAGTTTCCTAATTTTCAATTAATAAGTAGGCATGAAAAACGTAAATTTTTATAAAGAATACTTTACGGGTCCGAAAATCTTATTATAAAAACGAATTTAATTGAAACTTTCGCTCACACTTTGGCATTACAGGCTTGCGACTGTCACAATAGGTATATAAAGAATTTACATACACACTGTGGCGTCTTTAAAAGTGTTTTAGCGGCAAAGGAGAGCCACCCTGAAGACCTATTTTTAAATTTTAAATTATCTAAAAACATTTTACCAAATAAAATATAAAAAATATAAAATAAAATAATACTCCTAACATATTATGTGATGTGGTTACAAATCTTTGCCGAGAATATTTCGAATGACTTTATTTCTTTTAATTCTTGAATCGACTATTTCCGGAAGTAATACATTCTTATAAAATTTTTCTAAACTACCGATCATGCTGTTTTTCCAAAAGTCATCATCCCGTTTTATTATTTCGCATGCTATATTTTTTGATGTATAAATAACAAAATAACATGTATCTCTATTAATGACATGTAATTGATCCTAAATTTGGAACATGTAATTATGCTTACGTTTTAATTTAATGTTTCCGTTCTCATCTAAATTGCAATAGTTATTTTTTTGTTGGCCTCTTCTACAGTTAAATCTTTTGCTAAAAAGGGACATTTGATTTCTATAATTGCATTATTTCCGATAAGCCGATCGGGAGATGCCGCTAAAAATTTCTTTTTGTTATCAATAAATAAATCGCATTTTTCTACTATCAGATCGTATTTTTGCTCAAATGCAGCAATTCCCCATTTTTCATTTTCAATACCGTGTTCTAAAGCCTTTGACGATTTTCCACCTATTTGATAGTTAGAATATAATAAAGATTTAACTGTATTAGCGGTGTTAGTATTTAACTTCATCTTACAAACCCTACCAAAATTACTGCCTGTTAGTCTGCAATGTCTTAATTTACACCAAAACGGGTTAGTATGTTGATCGCGGGTATTTCTTTCAACGTAATTTATATTAATATCGTAAATCGTTTTTAAAAATTCATTTTTAGCCGTTTCAAATTCTAATAATGACATATCCGGAATATCATCTATTTCCATATCAGAATCTTTATTTTGAAATGTACGCGTTCTTTTAATAATTTTGCGGTTACTGTATTTTTTTGCCAATTTGTTACAATATGCTTCCGTGAATTTACCTACTTTGCCATTACATAACCCTTTACTAATTTTGACAATAAATTGTTCCACCTACCTATTAAAACATTAGATTAGAATAAATTATATTACTACAATACAAGAAAACTAGGTAATAACTTACAAAATTTTAAAGATGCAAACTTACAGTAAAAAAATTAACTGAAAATTGATTTCAATTATCAATCACGCAAATGAATCTAATAAAATAGTTTTGAAAAAAATTCAAAAAGTTAGATATTCTCAGTTTGGTGAACAAGCAGAGAGTGAATGATATCCAGGTAGCGAAATAACTTGTATTTGGAAAGGTCGGAGCACATGGTGAATTCGTTAGACTGTTTCTTCGAAAAATGCAGTTATTATTTCGGTAAACGGCAAAAACCGTAAATGAGTACATTGTCTTCATTTCAAAAATTTTAATAACCTGCTCGCGCAAGCCGGACCGAGCCGGCTCCAGCCCACCCTTGCTAATAATTGTTACTAATTTAAAACACAACAAGTAAAAGATTAACCCTTTAATGCACAGTGTTTTTTTACAGAAAATTGTAGTTTTAGCTTATTATAAGTTATTACCACTACAGCTTATTTTTTTAATTAATGTGGGATAAAAAAGCCAAACAATGTTTTTGGAAAGAAATTATAATTTAAGCTTATTCGCATTCATTTGTTTAAAGGGGTCTTCACGAGCAATTTTAAAAATTAATATGACCTTAGAGTTGAATTTATATCCTATTAAGTTAATGAAGATAATAAATATTAAAATTATCCAAGACTAAAAAATAATTTATAGTAAAATAACTTTTTCAATAAAACAACTTTTTATTAAAATGTACGCTTTGCTATTTGAAAACCAAACCTGCCTTTAAAAGCATTTCGGATATTATTGCCGTTAAAGTATCTTCCCTGTTGCCAAGATAATGACCTGCTGAGAAGCTCGTAAATCTTTTTGACGTGGCTCGAAAATCGGCAAAAATTAGCTATTTCAATTTCGGTTCTGATCTAAAGAACATTGAATAAATCAAAAACTATTGCGTTGTTTAAAACACCTAGGGGTCAGCTCAAAAGAAAAAAGTCTAATCTACGAGTCCACAAAATGTTAATACAAAATTTTGATAACTGAAGGCAAAAAAGGGATAAAAATTAATAACTTGATTAATTATGATTATTTAATTATGGCTTGGGGTCAGCTCAAAGTAGATTGGTATTCTCTGTAAGATGAAGTATCGACCTCCTTTTCAAAATTAAAAAAAGGCTTAAAAGGGAAAGGCGTTTTATATGTATTAAAAATCTACGGGTGGAATGCCGTTAATCCCACTACGCAGCCAATTTATACAACACATTTCAGCAAAATTTAGTACGGCCAATTTAAAGATGAATGAAGCTGCACTGTTTTCAGAAAATAGTCCGAACACTCGGAAAGACGCCAAATTTTTTTTGGAAAATTATTTACAATTCATTCAGTGGCGAGAAGATGGCGCCGATAGCCTAGCAGATATCGGATGTGCAGCCGGTGATGTCACAGTTCAACTACTACTTCCGAAACTACCAAATAATTTCAATAAAGTGATCGGCTTGGACATATCACCGGAAATGGTCGAATTGGCCAGGACCAAGTGGCAACATCCTAAAATTTCATTCGCAGAATTCGACGTTACTAACAAAAACTTCCCTGAAGAACATGAGGACGCTTTCGATCATGTGTTTTCATTTTATTGTTTTCATTTCATTCCGGATCAAAGGTAGGTACTTTAAGTTAAATGCCAATTAGAAATCGTTGATATTAAAACAAATTAACACAATTAAGGCAAGCTTTAACCAACATTAGAAAAATGTTGAAGAAAAATGGTGACTGTTTTGTAACCATCGTGGTAAATACCGCAGTTTTCGATGTGTACGAGGCTTTATCTAAAAGTACCAAATGGGGACGTTTCATGAAAAATGTTGGAGATGTTATTTCTCCTTATCATAAAATGAAGAAACCGCATTTAATTTTCGAAAAATTGTTGAACGAAAATGGATTTTGCTGTAAAGTTTGCCAGCTGGTCGATTTACCTTTTGTTTTTTCCAGCAACAATCAATTTAAAAGTAAGCAAATTTTGTGTTGAAACAGATTAAAAACAATGAACTGTAGATCTTGTGATGTCGATTAATGTATTTTTGAAAACTTCCATTCCTGATGATTTAAAACAAGATTATATGACGGATTATATGAACGAATTGAAAAAAATTGGAGTGGTACCAAATGAAGAAGGGGAAGTACCATACAGAAAATTGTCAGCACACTAGGAAAGACGCCAAATTTTTTCTGGAAAATTATTTACATTTGATTCAGTGGCGAAAAGACGGCGCTGATAGCCTAGCAGATATCGGATGTGCAGCTGGCGATATCACACTCGAACTGTTACTTCCAAAACTTCCAAAACTACCAAATAATTTCAATAAAATGATCGGCTTGGACATATCACCGGAAATGATCAAATCGGCCAGCGCAAAGTGGCAACATCCTAAAATTTCATTCGCAGAATTCGACGTTACTAACGAAAACTTGCCTGAAGAACTTGAGGACGCTTTCGAACATATCTTTTCATTTTATTGTCTTCATTTAATTCCGGATCGAAGGTAAGTTAAATGCCAATTAGAAATCGTTGTTATTAACACAACTGTTTACAGGCAAGCCTTAATCAACGTTAGAAAAATGTTGAAGAAAAATGGTGACTGTTTTGTAACCCAAGTGGTAAAAGTACCAACTGGGGACGTTTCATGAACGTTGCAAGGGATGCTACTAGTTCTTATTGGAAACCGAAGGAGCCGCATTTAGTTTTCGAAAAATTTTTGAAAGAAACTGGATTTTGTTGTAAAGTTTGTCAGTTTGTTGATAGGGCTTATGATTTTTCCAGCTGAAATCAATTTAAGAGTAAGTAAGTTTTGTGATGAAACAGATTAAAAACAGTTTATTGCAGATTTTGTAAGATCGCTTAATGTGTTTTTCAAAAGAATTCCTGATGATTTAAAAGAAGATTATCTGATGGATTATATGGACGAATTCAAAAAATTTGGAGTAGTACCAACCGAAGAAGGGAAAGTACCGTTTTGCTATCAAGTTATTATTGCTGTTGCCAGCAAAATCGATTGAGGTTAACATTATATTGCCAGTTTTAAATCGTATTTTTTCGGTCTATTTCGGAATAATAATATTATAGCTGAAGTACTCGGCTTCGCTCGGTATACAATACTTGGTGAGTGTAGGATACTTCTTTCTATGCAAAAATCGCCCCTCGCTACCCGCTGACACAAAAAATATATCCTTAATGATATCTTTTGATTTATATGAATGTTTTAGGAACGCATACGGAGCAAAAGATATTCATTATATTAAGCGACAAATGGGCAAATGTTCCGTTAGACACGTATTTTATTTTGTTTTTGTAAAAACACGATCGTAAAATCTAAACTACTCGTCCAAACAATGTTGTGCAAAAGGCAATTTATATCTACATAAAATTTCCGTGACGATAAATTTATTTTAATTAGTAAATTACCCCCGACATATTAAAATTAATTTGAAATATATCATTTGGTCAGATTTTACCAATTTGTGAATTAACCTTAACATTTAGATATTCCGTGCGTTTTATTAACTGTTGCCATAGAGAATTCCATGGTAAATATTGTGCCCCGTGTTAATTTTTATTCTGATGAAAATATTTAAACCATTTTCGGAACAAAGTTGGAAGATTCTTTAAACTATCGAATAGATTACAATTCAATATCTTAAACTGTCAAAAAAGTTTTGAAAAAAATACTTTTATAAAAGCGTTTTCTTGCTACCAACATTTCTAGTAGGCTGAAATGTCAATTGACTTTTGTCACTTTGTTTAGGGAATCACTTAGTAGGTCCATTTTTTATTGACGGAAATTTGAACCAGCATAAATACTGAGATCTTCAAATGGAGGTAGACCCGCAGTTGGATGCATTAAGATGCAATGAGGCAATAACATTTCAACATGAATTAAAAGAAAATTATCTGTTCACTGTATATTGTTTTTGGTTATTTTGGAATAATGCTATTGTATTGTGTTTATTTAATCTAACAGATAGTTTTGTAAAATAAATAAAAGAATAATACCATTACTAAATTGATAAGATAAAATGAACATTTAGTTAAATAAAATCCGTCGCAACCAATTTATAAAACATATTTCAGTAAAAGACAGCATGGCCAATTTAAAGGTGAGTAAAGCTTTGCTGTATTCAGAAAACAGTCAGATCACCTCGAACGAAGCCAAGTTTTTTTTGGAAAAGTATTTACATTTCATCCAGTGGCGAGAAGACGGCGCCGATAGCCTAGCAGATGCCGGATGTGGAGCCGGTGATATCACAGTTAAACTATTACTTCCGAAGCTACCAAATAATTTCAATAAAATGATCGGTCTGGACATATCACCGGAAATGGTCGAATTGGCCAGAACCAAGTGGCAACATCCTAAAATTTCATTCGCAGAATTCGACCTTGCGACCAAAAACTTGCCTGAAGAACATCAGGACGCCTTCGATCATGTCTTTTCATTTTATTGTTTTCATTACATTGCAGATCAAAGGTAGGTACTTTGAGTTAAATGTCAATTAAAAATCGTCGTTATTAACACAAATGTTTACAGGCAAGCCTTAATCAACGTTAGAAAAATGTTGAAGAAAAATGGTGACTGTCTTATAACCCAAGTGGTTAATTCTCCATTTTTCGATGCGTACGAGGCTTTATCTAAAAGTACCAAATGGGGACGTTTCGTGACAAATATTAGAGATGTTATTTCTCCTTATCACAAAATGAAGCAACCGCATTTAATTTTCGAAAAATTGTTGAACGAAAATGGATTTTGTTGTAAAGTTTGCCAGCTGGTGGATTTGCCCTTTGTTTTTTCCAGCAACAATCAATTTAAAAGTAAGCAAGTTTTGTGTTGAAACAGATTAAAAACAATGAATTGTAGATCTTGTGATGTCGATTAATGTATTTTTGAAAACTTCCATTCCTGATGATTTAAAAGAAGATTATATGATCGATTATATGAACGAATTGAAAAAATTTGGACTGGTACCAAATGAAGAAGGGAAAGTACCATTCAGTCATCAAGTTATTATTGCTGTTGCCAGGAAAACCGATCGATCTTAATATTATATTGCCTCTTTTAAATTGCATTTTTGATTGTAATGATGTTATCTCGTTTTTAGATCCGTTTGGAGATATTTTGTAAACAGTTGTCAAATAAAGAATAAACAAATGGATAATTGGCTTTAATAAATTGATAAAATAAAATTTCATGTTTGTAATTTATTACTACATTGAACTGAATAAATAATCGGAAGTTTATTTTTATCCCAAGTATCATAGTGAAAACTCGAATAAAATCAAAATTATATTTAGTTAAATAAGATACGTCCTAAGCTACACAACCAATTTCTACAACGCATATTTTAGCATGAACAATTTAAAGATGAGTGAAGCTGCACTGTTTTCAGAAAATTGTCAGCACACTCGGAAAGACGCTAAGTTTTTTTTGGAAAATTATTTACATTTCATTCAGTGGCGAAAAGACGGCGCTGATAGCCTAGCAGATATCGGATGTGCAGCCGGTGATATCACACTCGAACTGTTACTTCCAAAACTACCAAATAATTTCAATAAAATGATCGGCTTGGATATATCACCGGAAATGGTCGAATTGGCCAGGACCAAGTGGCAACATCCTAAAATTTCATTCGCAGAATTCGACGTTACTAACAAAAACTTGCCTGAAGAACATCAGGATGCTTTCGATCATATCTTTTCATTTTATTGTCTTCATTTAATTCCGGATCAAAGGTAAGTTAAATGCCAATTAGAAATCGTTGCTATTAACACAAATGTTTACAGGCAAACTTTAATCAACGTTAGAAAAATGTTGAAGAAAAATGGTGACTGTTTTGTAACCCAAGTGGTAAATTCCCCATTTTTCGACGCGTACGAGGCTTTATCTAAAAGTACCAACTGGGGACGCTTCACGAAAAATGTTACAGATGTTATTTCTCCTTATCATAAAATGAAGGAACCGCATTTAATTTTCGAAAAATTGTTGAACGAAACTGGATTTTGTTGTAAAGTTTGCCAGCTGGTCGATTTACCGTTTGTTTTTTCCAGCAACAATCAATTTAAAAGTAAGCAAGTTTTGTGTTGAAACAGATTAAAAACAATGAATTGTAGATGTTGTGATGTTGGTTAATGTATTTTTGAAAACTTCCATTCCTGATGATTTAAAACAAGATTATACGACGGATTATATGAACGAATTGAAAAAATTTGGACTGGTACCAAATGAAGAAGGGAAAGTACCATACAATCATCAAGCTATTATTGCTGTTGCCAGCAAAATAGATCAAAATTAATATAATATCGCCTGTTTTCTTAGACAATAATAATATTGTTTTGAGAATATTTTGTTAACGGTTGTCAAATAATCAATAAATAAATACATAATCAGTTTTAATGCAAACTAAAGATCTGAATTGCTACAACAGTTATATGATGTAATCGCAGAATGATTCCAGATGGACATATACGTCATCAATAGGCGTGGCTTAAATACGCAACACATGACGTCATTGTGATCATTCGGTGCTTACCTATTGACATTATTTTATTCGCTTAGTAGCAGACACAACAAGACATTTGTGTGTGTGAGACACCTTTTCATCTTGGCCGTTATTACCAGGAAGAACCATTCGTGCATTTCTCACCACAGACATATAATCATTTATGTAATCTTCTTTTAAGTTGTCTGGAACTCTTTCGACAACAGCGTTAACAGCCATTTGCGCTTCTAAAATTATACATTTGTTTTAACTGAATTGAAATATAAAAGAAGTCACTTACTAATGTAATAATCTACGTTTGGATAGACGAAAGTCCTTTCGACGTAGTCACAAACGTTACATCGAAATCCTGTTTCGTGTAATATGTTCTTCATTTCCGAAACCGGATCCGCTAGAGGTTCGTAAGGTGAAATTGCTTGACGGAAATTTCCCATGTAAGGTTTCCACTTGTTGTTTTCCGCCAAAGCGTGGTAGTTGTCAAAAACTGGACTCTTGACTATGAGGGCTATTAGAAAATCGCCATCCTCTTTAAGCATTTGATGAAGATTAGCGAAAGCTCTCCTGAAAATTGAAAATAACTAAAAAAAATAACTTGATTATATGGTACCTTTGATCCTGGATCCAGTGGAAGCAATAGAACGAAAAAACATGATCGAAAGATTTGTGCAAATCCGCCGGAATATTAGGGGAAGCAATGTCCAACACTCGGTAGCTGGTTTTGGGGTGGCGCCAATTCGACTTGGCGAACCGAACCATTTCCTCGGAAATGTCGACGGCGACCAATTTATTAAACTTTTTGGGGAAAAGCGGAAGCAGGAATTCGTTGGTGATATCCGCGGATCCGCAACCCACGTCCAGGACGTTATCGCCGCCGTCAGGGTGCCATTTAATTAATTTGAAATAATTTTTCAAATAAAAATTCACGTCACTTTTAGTGAAGGCGTTGAATTCCGAATACAGCGAAGGGTCGTTCATCACTGGAAACCACTGTTTCACGTAAATGCACTTTTGTCGTTTAAGATGCATTATTGATGCACGAGAGTTAAATAACTCATCTTATCAGTTATCAGTATCTAATTAGTCTTATCGTTGCACTGAAATACTAATTTGATTTATGATTGGAAATTTTTAGGAATGTTTTTTTTTCAACAACGACCTTGGTACAAACTATTCATGGACATGAGTTTTTTTAGCAGTCGTTTTTAAATATCCCCCTCCCCTCAAACGAATGGTTCTAATAAAAAATCAAAATACTTGAAATCAATATAATTCGTAACACATCAATTTTGATGACATTACTTTAAGAGCTTACTGGCTGATATAACCAGACTTTTGTGTGTGTGAGAAACCTTTTCATCCTTGCCGTTATCACCAGGAAGAACCATTCGTGCATTTCTCACCACAGACATGTAATCATTTATGTAATCTTCTTTTAAGTTGTCTGGAAGTCTTTCGGCAATAGCGTTTACAGCCATCTGTGCTTCTGAAATTAAACATTTATAAACTCAATTAGAACGCAAAAGATTACAATTCTGGCTCACCGCTAGATCAAATTTATTCGCGGTTTTATTCGCGGATTTCGCGGATTTTATCGCGATTTTTTTGTAATTTCGCGATTTTCTCGCGGATTTGGGGAATTTTTCGCGGATTATTGCATCAATAAAGTTAATCCCGCGGATTATTGTCCCGGATTATTCAGCGGATTAATTTTATTCATCATATTTTTAACATTAAATTTTTCATACAAATCATTTTGAACATTCAAAATTCTGAATAAATATTCATATGTCTAACAGTTAATTATCCAATAATCAACAGTGAGAGGTTTACCATTAAATGATACCCATTCTATTGACGAGTTGAAACTCGTGTGAGTGACGTCAGCTTGTTCATAATGGGTGCGAGTGAGAAAAATATGCGCGCGGGAGAGAGACAGAGAGCATTGGAGAAAGATTGTGAGGTAGCAGATCAAAGATGGTGTACTGTAATCAATCTCATTCCGCGAAATGAGATCAATTAGGATGATAAATTCCGAGAATCCGCGGAAAATCAGATCAATTAACAGTAATCATGCGTAATTACGTAATCAATTATGACAATCAATCAGTTAATCGTGCGAAATTCCGAGAATCCGCGATAAACTCCGAAAATCCGCTGGAAATCAGATCAATTAACGGTAATCATGTGTAATTACGCAATCAATTTGAGCAATCAATCAATCAATCGCGATAAATTCCGAGGAACCGCGATAAAAAACGCTAATAAATTGGATGAATTAAATTAATCCGCTGAATAATCCGCGGGATTAACTTTATTGATGCAATAATCCCCGAAAAATTCCCTGAATCCGCGAAAAAATCCGCGAAATTACAAGAAATCGCGAAAAAATCCGCGAATAAATTTGATATAGCGATGAGCCAGAATTCCCACTGCTATATTACTGATTACTTACTTATGTAAAACTGCACGTTTGGAAAGACATAAGTCCCTTCAATGTAGTCACAAGCGTTGCATTGAAACCCTGTTTCTTCCAAGATTCTTCTCATCTCCAAAACAGGATCTGTAAGACGTTCGTAGGGTGAAATCGCATCGTACATATTTTGGGAATAAGCTTTCCATTTGTCGATTTTCGCCAAAGCGTGGTAGTTGTCGAAAACTGGACTCTTCACTAAGAGGGTTACCAAAAAATCGCCCCCTTCTTTCAGCATCTGATGAATGTTTGCGAAAGCTTTCCTGAAAATTGGAAATAAGCCAAATTTCTTTACTATTTGGTTATTTCATCGGAATATTTTACTTGCAATTGTGCCAATTGCTGGAGATAAGATAACCTAATCGCCCAATATCCGTGTGCAGTTTTAATCTAAAAATAACTTGTTTTTGATGTTAATATTTTCTGTACCTTTGATCCTGAATCCAGTGCAAGCAATAAAACGAAAAAATGTGATTGAAGGAATTTTTCAAGTCCAGCGGAATGTTAGGGGAAGCAATGTCCATCACCCTGTACGCGGTTTTGGGATGCCTCCAAGTCGATTTGGCGAACCGTATCATTTCTTCGGATATATCTACCGCTACTAATTGTTTAAATTTCTGCGGAAAAAACGGAAGCAAAATTTGGTTGGTGATGTCTGCGGATCCGCAGCCCACGTCCAAGACGTTGTCACCGCCGTTCGGTTGCCACTTAATTAGCTTGAAATAATTTTTCAAGTAAAAAATCGCGTCACTTTTGGAAATTGCATTGAATTTCGAATAAAGTGAAGGGTTGTTCATTGTTTAATTTTTAAAATATATTGACGAAGCGTTGCACGAATTTGAGTAACTGATAAACCACAGTTTGAAGTTGGATATTATTATGAGTTGAAGGTCTTAGGAAAATTTTTGACCCTATCTTATCAAACAAATAATATTTATCAATTCTCAAATGCACGTCAAGAAGCGTATTAAATTTTTAAAAATATTGTCAATTAATCAACAGTAATGTCCCAAGTGCATCAAAATAGCCGATTAAATTTTGACGTTTCTGTTAAAATGTTTTGCCTAGAAATATGTCGAGCAAATTTACCACGTAACAAAATCTCGAGTGCGCAGCACGAGGGGTTTTGGGTGGAAAATTTACGAGAAATATTTCTTTATGGCAAAACGTTGCGACAAAAACGTAAAAATTTAATCAGGCTGTTTTCATGCACGCGGGGTATTCGGCATGATTATTTCCTCATTATTAATTTGAATAAATAGATTTTACAACGGATTATTTATTTACTTGTCGAGGAATTTTTGATTATGATTGCAAAAAAATTTCAGAAGCGACTAAACGTCAAAATTTAATCGGGTAAATTTTGACACGTTTGAAACGTCAAAATTTAATCGCTATAAAACTGAGGAAAACCATGGGAACTGTGACTTTTCATGTGCATGAAGGAAATAATCAACAGTAATATCACAAGTGCATCAAAATAGCCGATTAAATTTTGACGTTTCTGTTAAAATGTTTTGCCTAGAAATATGTCGAGCAAATTTACCACGTAACAAAATCTCGAGTGCGCAGCACGAGGGGTTTTGGGTGGAAAATTTACGAGAAATATTTCTTTATGGCAAAACGTTGCGACAAAAACGTAAAAATTTAATCAGGCTGTTTTCATGCACGCGGGGTATTCGGCATGATTATTTCCTCATTATTAATTTGAATAAATAGATTTTACAACGGATTATTTATTTACTTGTCGAGGAATTTTTGATTATGATTGCAAAAAAATTTCAGAAGCGACTAAACGTCAAAATTTAATCGGGTAAATTTTGACACGTTTGAAACGTCAAAATTTAATCGCTATAAAACTGAGGAAAACCATGGGAACTGTGACTTTTCATGTGCATGAAGGAAATAATCAACAGTAATATCACAAGTGCATCAAAATAGCCGATTAAATTTTGACGTTTCTGTTAAAATGTTTTGCCTAGAAATATGTCGAGCAAATTTACCACGTAACAAAATCTCGAGTGCGCAGCACGAGGGGTTTTGGGTGGAAAATTTACGAGAAATATTTCTTTATGGCAAAACGTTGCGGCAAAAACGTAAAAATTTAATCAGGCTATTTTCATGCACGCGGGGTATTCGGCATGATTATTTCCTGATTATTAATTTGAATAAATAGATTTTACAACGAATTATTTATTTACCTGTCGAGGAATCTTTGATAATGGTTGCAAAAAAAAATTCAGAAGCTATTAAACGTCAAAATTTAATCGGGTAAATTTTGACACGTTAATATAATTGCTATAAAACTGAGGAAAACCATGGCGACTGGGACTTTTTATGTGCATGAAGGAAATAATCAATAATAAATAAATTTTCCTTGTTACAGAATTTTAATGAAATGTTGATTTGATGGTAAATTGAATTTTTCACTATGATGGTTGAGAAAAAATTGCACCCATCTTTGAACGTTTGGCGAATTTTGGTAAAAACTTTTCTGGAAATTAAGAATTGTTTTCCTTTTATCACAACACGAGGTCACCAGGAAATACTCACCATTGTCCTTAAAGTGTATTAATAGACTCTGCATTTGAATTTTTACTTTCGTTAGTCGAGATAACCTTTTCTAGCATAATTCATGCATACCTGAACCATTGAACTAGTTAGTTTTATTAAATTTACAATAAGAGCTTGGTTTCACGCCAAATTACCAATCCGTTTTGGTGGATTGGGTATAAGGTCTATAATTGATATTTCCTCGCCTACCTTTTTTCTTCTATATTTTCTAATTTTGAACTTATTATGTCCATTCTACCTTCTAGTTTTTCTAATTTTAAAATTACATCCCTTAACGAGGCTGTTGATTATTGGAAGGAAACTTCTAATTCGTCTTTACTGCCAAAAGAGCTTTCTATTCAAAGAAATTGGGACTTACCTATCTGTGAGAAAATATTTCAAAATTTATTATCTTCCTCAAATATCACACAAGAAGCTATCTTATTAGCTGGATCTGAACTTGAATCTGGAGCTTGGCTTGAAGCTCTTCCATCTTCTAAATTAGGTACTCTTTTAGAAAAAAACTTTTTACAAATTGCAATTTCACTTAGATTGGGCATCAATTTCTGTCATCCTCATATCTGCTCGTGCGGTTCTTCTGTAGACTCGTTGGGTCATCATGGTTTATCGTACATTAAAAGTGCTGGTAGACTCTCTCGTCACAGCTGTATCAATGACATTATTAAACGTGCTTTCCCTTCTGCCAACATCCCTTGTATCCTTGAACCTAGTATTCTGAGGGATCATGGCAAACGTCCAGATGGCATTACTGTTATTCCATGGAAAGTAGGCAAATCTTTAGTTTGGGATTTTACTTGTACGGATACACTTGCCCCTTCTCATTTAACTGATTCTTCATTTTCTGCAAGATCTGCTGGCCACTTGGCAGAAAATCTTAAGAAAAAAAAATATAAGTCAATTTCTGATGATTATTTTTTCGTCGCCTTCGCTGTAGAAACTTTGGGTCCTTGGAGTGCTGATTTCCCCTTTATCTCCTTGAAGATTTGGGGAGGCGTATTGTTTAAATAACGGGAATTCCTCAAGCCAAAACATATTTGAAACAACGAATAAGTTTGGCTATACAGAGAGGCAATGTTGCTAGTGTTCTTGGTACAGCCCCGCTTTCTTATTCTCTTAATGAGTTATTTTATTTATTCTAATTATTACTTATGTTATGTTATTTTATGTTATCGTTAAGCAAATGTACCTAAATTGAACAATATTTTTATAACTTAAATATTTAAATTTGTTTTAGCTTTTTAATTCAATTGAAGCCATAACGGCAATAAGTTTCTTGAAAATTAGATGTTCAAATATAATAATAATAGACCAGTTTTACAAATCATAAAAGTACAAAATATTTCGTTCAATAACATCTACGAGCAACAACAACCATAACTTGATGAACATAAGGGACCGTTCCTTCTTCATTTAATGCAATTCCGAACGACTCTGCTAATTTCATGTAATCTTCCAAATATTCATTTCTTAAATTGACAGGAATATGTTTTAGGAAAACGTTGGTTGACATTGCAAAATCTAGAAGAACAGGGTGTTATAATATTACAGTGGGACACACTGTACCATTAAAATTTACCTTTAAAATGCTGGAGGCTAGAAAAGACAAAAGTTCTTTCTATGAAGTGACAAACTTTGCAAACAAATCCAATTTCGGTTAATAATCTCCTGACACGTCTTTTTGGATTCAGCAAAGTGGAATAAGGGGATATGAAATTATATGCGTCCTTCATGTAATCTCCCCATTTGGGAAATCTGGTTGGCATGCTGTCGATAACGTCGAAAATAGGATTACTTACAAGCATAGTTAGAAAACAGTCTCCACCAGTTTTTAACATTCTCCAGATTTTAGTGAAAGCTTGCCTGCACAAGAAAATTATTATTAATCAAACCAGCCGTGTTGCACATTAATTACTTTTGATCCCAAATGTTGTGCAGACCATAAAATGAAAACACATGATCGAAGGCTTCTTCATATTCCGGCGGTATCTCCGAGCTGGCGAAATCGAACACTTCAAAGGAAACCTTCGGATGTTGCCATTTTTGTTTGGCGAAATCGATCATTTCTTGTGACATGTCCAGGCCGACAATTTTGCCCGTGGACTCCGGGACGACCGGAAGCAACAGTTGACTGATTACGTCGCCGGTTGTGCAGCTGATATCTACCGAACAATCGCCACCCTTTTCGCGCCATTCGATCAAACTTAAATAGTTGCTTAGAAAAAATTTGGTGTCGTTCATCAACAGTTGATTATTTTCCGAAAATAGGGAAGCTTCGGTCAGTAATTCCGAACGGTCTGTCATGTTTCAATTTGAGGAAACTTCACATTAACCCAGCAAACTAATCTCAACTGGATTGGTCAAATCGCCGAGGTGTTTCAAAAAAGTTACGAAAAAGTGTCGGTTTTTGTAATAAAAACTGGCCTTTACTTTTTATTCATTTTTCACAAAATTAATTTATTTATTGAAGAAACACATATTCCAGTCTCTGATGGTTTCGGTAGGGGAATTGTGTCTGAGATGGTACAACTAAGAATTTTTAATTTTTGTTAAATTAAGCTTTCACGTGATTGTTAGAATTGAAAAAACGCTCGGATACTTTGATTTTTGTTTTTAAAACTGCATCTTTCTTGATATTTGTAATTTTACGATCGTCTTTTGTTTTCGCAATATGACGTCATCAATATTTTTTTAAATTGCATCCCATGTTTTTGTTCACGAATTTGGATGCAGCACATTTTTCTGAGTACGGAAATGTAAAATTCGTATGACCTTGAAAAGGAAAGTTTTCGAAATAATCAGTCCTAAAGTTTCAAAAATTTATGATGAAATTATTAGAGTAGACCACTAATAATATCATCAAGGAAGCGCTGAAAATCGAGCAAAACATTCAATTGTGTGTTTATTGTGTTTTTTTGATTGTTGACACTTGTCAAGTATAGTTGCAAAGTTTGAAGAATGGCGCGTTTAACTGAGAAACAACGAATAGAAATGTTGATGATGGTAGGATATGGCGATAATACTCGAACACAAGCTGAAGTTTGCGAATTGTTCAATTATAAGTACCCGAAGAGGCATATTACACAATCAGTAGTTAGTAAGATAGAGAAAAAGTTTAGAGACAATTACAAAACCAACCATGTTACATTTACAGAAAACTCACAATTGAATGTTTTGATCGATTTACAAGAAAATCCTCACAAATCAAGTCGACAAGTAGCTGCAGAACAGTCAGTAAGTAAATCTTCTGTTCTAAAATATTTACACAAGAACAAATGGCACCCATACAAAGTACATTTTGTTCAGGAACTTATTGAAGACGATTTTTCGAAATAATGATGAATAGATGCAATGCCAACCCGGAATTTTTACGTGAAATAGTTTTTTTATCCTACACTATGAGAAAATCCAATTTTTCCCTCTCTACTGAAAGGAGAAAGGATGCCTTTGCACGGCTAGCCGGACAAAGAAACCGTAAAATGCCTAGCCGACAAAATAGTTGTAGGTGGCGCGCGGACAGCTCCCTGGCGGACAGTTTCAAATGCATAATTTAACCTGTCAGTTTTTCGTTCCGTTTGTGTATTGAATTTATTTCTTTATTATCTGTGGTGTATTTAATTTGTGATTGTGATAATGGATGAAGATTGCGATGAAATGGTGGAGTATTGTACTCCACCCGAAGTTAGCGATGCAGCCAAAGTGGTCACCATGAATTTGTTACCAAGTACATCAAAGAAAAAATATGACCTACAATATAATTATTTCATGAACTGGTGTGGTTTAAAAAAACTAAAGAGATATAGCGAAAGCGTCATTTTAGCTTACAATTAGTTATCGGAATTGTCTCTAAAATATAAGTAATCAACACTGGTCAATGCACTAAATATTAAAAGCTATGTTATCAGTTAGAGATGATGTACACATTGGAACTTACACAAAAGTAAATGCTTTTCTAAAAAAGCAATCGGTCGGACACATTGTTAAAAAATCAAAAACTTTCACCCAGCAAGATATTCAAAAATTTCGCATCATCTTCTGTTACTTCAAAATTTTCGGAACAATTGCAACTGTCAAATTTATCCAAACAGGGAATTTCTTTTGCGAACTGTGTAATCAGCAACCCTATTTTTAACATTAACATTGAATATTCTTTATAAATTGTACCTGCTATTTAATATTTAAAATAAACCTTATTAGTTCTATAATATTGTTGGATATTGTAAAAAATGGTGTAGTAATGTTGTGTAGCATAAAAAATATTGTGTGAACCATGGCGGCAAAGTGGTTTTCCGGGCCTCAAAAAGTAGCCAGCCTCGGCTGCGCCTCGCCTGGCCATATCTTTTTTCGCCCCGGAAAACATTCACTTTACCGCCTTGGTACACAAAGTACTATTTCCGACGAGGCAACATTTTGTTTGAATGGTTCGGTAAACAGGCAAAATTTTCGATATTGGGCACCGGAAAACCCACATTGGAAAATGGAAAGTCATACACAATTCCCTCAGAAAGTAGACGTTTGGGCCGGAATTGTGGGTACCTCAATTGTGGGTTCATTTTTTATTGAGGGAACACTTAATTCTGAAAAATATTTAGACTTACTACAAAATGACATAATACCCAGTGTAAGTGCACTTTACCTGAATAATGAGAACGCAAATATACCGGCAGATTCGATATGGTCCCAACAGGATGGAGCGCCCCCACACTATTCGAGAACAGTACGAGAATACCGCCATAATATTTTCCCAAATAGATGGATCGGATAGAGAGGTTTTATCGAATGGCCCGCTAGGTCTCCACATTAGATTTTTATCTATGAGGTTATCTGAAATATAAAGTCTACTTCAATAAACAGGAAAATATTGATGAATTGAAGAATAGAATTATAGTCAAAATACAACAAATCCAGCCACAAACGTTAACTGAAGTGTTACGAGAAATTGAATTTCGACTTGGCTATTGTCAGGAAGTTAACGGTCAACAGTTTGAACATTTAATTTAATTTGTTGTTCTGGTTTTTTAATAAATCGGGCCTTTTCAGACCACAGAGTGAATTAAATTTTGTAGAATACAATCTCAGTTATTGATATGTTCAATCGTAAATTTTTCGATAACTGTTGAGTTTGGTTATAGGTACATAAAAATACTTCGAATTCGATGCAGAATTTAAAAATGAAATAAAAAAGAGGTGTTTCCATTTGAAAAAATGAAGTTGATAGTCGTAACTTATTTTTGGGCCAGCCTTTGTACATGAATTTACCATCGGCGTTTCCGAGCGTTTTTCCAAAAACCAAACCCATGAATTTGAAATGAATTTATTTCAACCCACGCGTTCTCACTGTATAACTTATAGGGGCTTCGGAAAAGCTACTGTTCATCTTAGACTAAGATGCCATCTCAGACACACGTCAAAACCTTCAAAAAATACCTTTCTTACATCAAAAATATTAAATAAGGGGATAAACCATATTTTCGGCAAAAATAATAAATTATAAGAAAAGTGTTAACACATAATTTTTGACAATTCAGGAAATTAGTTTAAAAATATTACAAAATATTAAATCCATTTACGAGCAACCGCAACCATAACTTGATGAACATAAGGGACCTTCCCTTCATCAGTTGATTTAATTCCAAGTGTTTCGGCTATTTTCATGTAATCCTCCTGATATTCGTCTCTTAAATTTTTAGGAATATGTTTTAGGAAAACGTTGGTTGACATTGAAAAATCTAGAAGAACAGGTTTTTAATTCACACTGCTCCATTAGGAGTTTAAGGATTTGCTGTCTCCCCAAATTTACCTTTAAAATATTGCATGCTAGAAAAGATAAACGTTCTGTCCACGCATTGACAAACTTTGCAAATAAATCCACCTTCAGATAATAATCTCTTGAGACGCCTCTCCGGATTCGCCAAGCTGGAATAAGGAGATATGAAATTCCTGCCGTCCCTCAAGTAATCTACCCATTTAGGATATCGCTTCATCATGATGTCGATAATGTCGAAAAAGGGATTTTTCACAAGCATAGTAATAAAACAGTCTCCATCGTCTTTTAACATTCTCCGGATGTTGTCGAAAGCTTGTCTGTAAACAGAAATGCTTATTATTCAATCCAAAAACGCAAGTTCGTTTCAGAGTAGGCAACACAACTTTCACCGCAAAGAATTACATTTGATTTTGGACGTTGTGCAGACTGTAAAATGAAAAAACGTGATCGAATGCTTCTTCATATCTCGGTGGTATGTGCGAGTCGCGAAAATCGAATTCTTCAAAAGAAACCTTCGGATGTTGCCATTTTTGTTTGGCGAAATCGATCATCTCTTGTGACATGTCTACGGCGATGATTTTTTTCGTGGTCCACTTTATGGCCGGAAGCAACAGTTGAATGAGTGCGTCGCCGGTTGTGCAGCCGATATCCAGCACGAAATCACCGCCGAATTTATTCCATTTGATCCAACACAAGTACTTTCTTAAAAAGAAATTGGTGTCGCTGATCAGTATTTGATTATTTTCCGAAAACAGTGAAGCTTCGGTCAGCCGCAGCTTTGCCATGTTTTAATTTGAGAACAACTTCACCTGGCGAACTAATCTCAACTGGATTGGCAAAACAAAACAAAACAAAAAATTTGAGAAAAAGTTATAACAAAAACTCACTTTTATTTCTATTCATTTTCTATAAAATAATTTAATGAATACATTTATTTATTGAAAAGTACATATTCCACTCTTTGAAACGTTTTCACCGTTATCATTCTTCTTCATTAAAAAAAATTCCACCTAAGAATTTATGAAGAATGCGTGTCTTGAGTTTAAAGTGAAGTTTTAGTAACTTACATAATTAGTGAATGTTTAATTGTGAAGAAATGGGAAATATTACAAGTGGTTTAATGTGCCGAGATGAAGATATTAATTCAATGCAATATTAATAAATGTCTATCAACAAAATGATCAGCTTCAAAGCCCATTTCTAAAAATGGTACTAAAATTATGGGGTTTTTCTAATTCTGTGTGTGATAAATTCGCATGTAAGTAAATTTATTGTAATTATAATTTTTCCCACACTTTTAGTTTACCGAATAAATTTTGTAAAAGTTCTACAAGTTTTTTCAATGTATAAGCTATTAAACAAATTGTTTTTTAGTTTATTTTCGTCGGAACGAAAAGTAAGAAGAAATAAAAAGGGACATGCAAACCAGAACAGAACAGAATTAATAGTAACGATGAAGGTAAAGAAATAATTTTGATTTTCTTTTATACATTTAGTGTTATTTATCTATCTTATAACAAATTTTACTTTGTAGCGGATGTAGAGCTCTTTGTAAGAATTTGCGGAAGGGAAATCTACATAAAGTGGAATGGTCATTATTGAAGCATTCAAACTGATCTATATTGGTAAATTTTTATAATAATATATCCATGGTACAATCTAAGCATTTTATTTCTTTGTTTTTAGATTGATGTAGATTTTGACCAATTATTTCTTGAGAGAAAAACAATTTATTTGTGTGGCGGCCAAAATTCATTGAGAAAGCTAATGACTTCGACGAACTTCCATTTCATATACGTACATCTGTTACCAAATGATAATGTGGTTCTTAAACTGAAAATGTATTTTTAAACAGGATGTGATGTGATGTTAAATTTTCACCGACTAATAAAAATATGTATGAGAAATAACTTTATATTATAAAATTCCTTCAATTCAAGTGCTCAGGTCTTTTTTTTTAAAAAACTTGTTAGAATCCACATTTTCATAAAGTATGCTCAGGTAAAATTTTTTGTTTTCAATTGATTACAACAAGCGTTGAATCTTAAGAGTCGGTTTTCCTAGGTAAAACCATGCAAATTGCAGTGCACATATTCATAAAGTGCTCAGGTCAATTTTTATTATTTTTATTTTTTTACTTATGTTAGAATCCATAAAGTATGCTCAGGTAAAATTATTCGTTTTCAAATGATTACAACAAGGGTTGAATCTTAAGAGTCGGTTGTCCTAGGTAAAACCATGCAAATTGCAGTGCACATATTCATAAAGTGCTCGAATCTTTTTTTTTTTTTTGACATGTTAGAATCCACATTTTCATAAAGTATGCTGAGGTAACATTTTTTGTTTTCAAATAATTACAACAAGGGTTGAATCTTAACAGTCGGTTTTCCTAGGTAAAACCATGCAAATTGCAGTGCACATATTCATAAAGTGCTCAGGCTAATTTTTATTATTTTTATTTTTTTTACTTATGTTAGAATCCATAAAGTATGCTCAGGTAAAATTATTCGTTTTCAAATGATTACAACAAGAGTTGAATCTTAAGAGTCGGTTGTCCTAGGTAAAACCATGCAAATTGCAGTGCACATATTCATAAAGTGCTCAGGCCAATTTTTATTATTTTTATTTTTTTACTTATGTTAGAATCCATAAAGTATGCTCAGGTAAAATTATTCGTGTTCAAATGATTACAACAAGGGTTGAATCTTAAGAGTCGGTTGTCCTAGGTAAAACCATGCAAATTGCAGTGCACATATTCATAAAGTGCTCAGGTCAATTTTTATTATTTTTATTTTTTTACTTATGTTAGAATCCATAAAGTATGCTTAGGTAAAATTATTCGTTTTCAAATGATTACAACAAGGGTTGAATCTTAAGAGTCGGTTGTCCTAGGTAAAACCATGCAAATTGCAGTGCACATATTCATAAAGTGCTCGAATCTTTTTTTTTTTTTGACATGTTAGAATCCACATTTTCATAAAGTATGCTGAGGTAACATTTTTTGTTTTCAAATAATTACAACAAGGGTTGAATCTTAACAGTCGGTTTTCCTAGGTAAAACCATGCAAATTGCAGTGCACATATTCATAAAGTGCTCAGGCTAATTTTTATTATTTTTATTTTTTTACTTATGTTAGAATCCATAAAGTATGCTCAGGTAAAATTATTCGTTTTCAAATGATTACAACAAGAGTTGAATCTTAAGAGTCGGTTGTCCTAGGTAAAACCATGCAAATTGCAGTGCACATATTCATAAAGTGCTCAGGCCAATTTTTATTATTTTTATTTTTTTACTTATGTTAGAATCCATAAAGTATGCTCAGGTAAAATTATTCGTTTTCAAATGATTACAACAAGGGTTGAATCTTAAGAGTCGGTTGTCCTAGGTAAAACCATGCAAATTGCAGTGCACATATTCATAAAGTGCTCAGGCCAATTTTTATTATTTTTATTTTTTTACTTATGTTAGAATCCATAAAGTATGCTCAGGTAAAATTATTCGTTTTCAAATGATTACAACAAGAGTTGAATCTTAAGAGTCGGTTGTCCTAGGTAAAACCATGCAAATTGCAGTGCACATATTCATAAAGTGCTCAGGCCAATTTTTATTATTTTTATTTTTTTACTTATGTTAGAATCCATAAAGTATGCTCAGGTAAAATTATTCGTTTTCAAATGATTACAACAAGGGTTGAATCTTAAGAGTCGGTTGTCCTAGGTAAAACCATGCAAATTGCAGTGCACATATTCATAAAGTGCTCAGGCCAATTTTTATTATTTTTATTTTTTTACTTATGTTAGAATCCATAAAGTATGCTCAGGTAAAATTATTCGTTTTCAAATGATTACAACAAGAGTTGAATCTTAAGAGTCGGTTGTCCTAGGTAAAACCATGCAAATTGTAGTGCACATATTCATAAAGTGCTCAGGCCAATTTTTATTATTTTTATTTTTTTACTTATGTTAGAATCCATAAAGTATGCTCAGGTAAAATTATTCGTTTTCAAATGATTACAACAAGGGTTGAATCTTAAGAGTCGGTTGTCCTAGGTAAAACCATGCAAATTGCAGTGCACATATTCATAAAGTGCTCAGGTCAATTTTTATTATTTTTATTTTTTTACTTATGTTAGAATCCATAAAGTATGCTTAGGTAAAATTATTCGTTTTCAAATGATTACAACAAGGGTTGAATCTTAAGAGTCGGTTGTCCTAGGTAAAACCATGCAAATTGCAGTGCACATATTCATAAAGTGCTCGAATCTTTTTTTTTTTTTGACATGTTAGAATCCACATTTTCATAAAGTATGCTGAGGTAACATTTTTTGTTTTCAAATAATTACAACAAGGGTTGAATCTTAACAGTCGGTTTTCCTAGGTAAAACCATGCAAATTGCAGTGCACATATTCATAAAGTGCTCAGGCTAATTTTTATTATTTTTATTTTTTTTACTTATGTTAGAATCCATAAAGTATGCTCAGGTAAAATTATTCGTTTTCAAATGATTACAACAAGAGTTGAATCTTAAGAGTCGGTTGTCCTAGGTAAAACCATGCAAATTGCAGTGCACATATTCATAAAGTGCTCAGGCCAATTTTTATTATTTTTATTTTTTTACTTATGTTAGAATCCATAAAGTATGCTCAGGTAAAATTATTCGTTTTCAAATGATTACAACAAGGGTTGAATCTTAAGAGTCGGTTGTCCTAGGTAAAACCATGCAAATTGCAGTGCACATATTCATAAAGTGCTCAGGCCAATTTTTATTATTTTTATTTTTTTACTTATGTTAGAATCCATAAAGTATGCTCAGGTAAAATTATTCGTTTTCAAATGATTACAACAAGAGTTGAATCTTAAGAGTCGGTTGTCCTAGGTAAAACCATGCAAATTGCAGTGCACATATTCATAAAGTGCTCAGGCCAATTTTTATTATTTTTATTTTTTTACTTATGTTAGAATCCATAAAGTATGCTCAGGTAAAATTATTCGTTTTCAAATGATTACAACAAGGGTTGAATCTTAAGAGTCGGTTGTCCTAGGTAAAACCATGCAAATTGCAGTGCACATATTCATAAAGTGCTCGAATCTTTTTTTTTTTTTTGACATGTTAGAATCCACATTTTCATAAAGTATGCTGAGGTAACATTTTTTGTTTTCAAATAATTACAACAAGGGTTGAATCTTAACAGTCGGTTTTCCTAGGTAAAACCATGCAAATTGCAGTGCACATATTCATAAAGTGCTCAGGCTAATTTTTATTATTTTTATTTTTTTTACTTATGTTAGAATCCATAAAGTATGCTCAGGTAAAATTATTCGTTTTCAAATGATTACAACAAGAGTTGAATCTTAAGAGTCGGTTGTCCTAGGTAAAACCATGCAAATTGCAGTGCACATATTCATAAAGTGCTCAGGCTAATTTTTATTATTTTTATTTTTTTTACTTATGTTAGAATCCATAAAGTATGCTCAGGTAAAATTATTCGTTTTCAAATGATTACAACAAGAGTTGAATCTTAAGAGTCGGTTGTCCTAGGTAAAACCATGCAAATTGCAGTGCACATATTCATAAAGTGCTCGAATCTTTTTTTTTTTTTTGACATGTTAGAATCCACATTTTCATAAAGTATGCTGAGGTAACATTTTTTGTTTTCAAATAATTACAACAAGGGTTGAATCTTAACAGTCGGTTTTCCTAGGTAAAACCATGCAAATTGCAGTGCACATATTCATAAAGTGCTCAGGCTAATTTTTATTATTTTTATTTTTTTTACTTATGTTAGAATCCATAAAGTATGCTCAGGTAAAATTATTCGTTTTCAAATGATTACAACAAGAGTTGAATCTTAAGAGTCGGTTGTCCTAGGTAAAACCATGCAAATTGCAGTGCACATATTCATAAAGTGCTCAGGCCAATTTTTATTATTTTTATTTTTTTACTTATGTTAGAATCCATAAAGTATGCTCAGGTAAAATTATTCGTTTTCAAATGATTACAACAAGAGTTGAATCTTAAGAGTCGGTTGTCCTAGGTAAAACCATGCAAATTGCAGTGCACATATTCATAAAGTGCTCAGGCCAATTTTTATTATTTTTATTTTTTTACTTATGTTAGAATCCATAAAGTATGCTCAGGTAAAATTATTCGTTTTCAAATGATTACAACAAGGGTTGAATCTTAAGAGTCGGTTGTCCTAGGTAAAACCATGCAAATTGCAGTGCACATATTCATAAAGTGCTCGAATCTTTTTTTTTTTTTTGACATGTTAGAATCCACATTTTCATAAAGTATGCTGAGGTAACATTTTTTGTTTTCAAATAATTACAACAAGGGTTGAATCTTAACAGTCGGTTTTCCTAGGTAAAACCATGCAAATTGCAGTGCACATTTTCATAAAGTGTGCTCAGGTCAAGTCTTTTTTGTTTGTTTCGACTTGTTAGGATCTAAATTTTCATGACGTAAAAATTTGTTCCATTTTCTTGTTTTCAAATGATTACAAGAAGGGTTGAATCTTCAAAGTCGGTTTTCCTTGGTAAAACCATGCAAATTGCAGTGCACATATTCATAAAGTGCGCACAGGTCAGTTTTTTTTTTTTCATCACACTTTTACAAAATATATTTATTTTATAATGGTCAAAGTAGTGAAAACCAATGTATTAAAAAATAGTGGATCTAAATCTAATATGGGGATATATAATTTTATATTTGACCCGCGGAGTTATGATGCATTTCCAAAACTCAAAACTCAAAAATGACAAATTCTTGGGCCAAAATTAAGAACGCGCAATTTTAAATTTAAGCCCGAATTTTCTTACCTACAAGAATTTTTTTTCCAAGTGTTGGTTTTGGTAGGAGGGAATTGCGTCTAGGATGGCACAATTAAGGAAAATGAAATGAAATAAAAAGGTTTATCAAGGAATTATTTTTTAACTTTTTAGTCTTAAACATTTCGACAAAAAATGTAACAAAAATTTTACTCGACTTTTTTTGCGAAAGCAAAAACATAGTTCACTCTCATTCGCACGTTTTCGCCCTTGCCGTCCTCCCTGGTTTCGAAAATACCCAATTTTCTCATTTCCTCCATATAATCCCAGCGATAACTGTCCTTGAGGTCATCCGGAATGTCATCAATAAAAGGATTCACGGCCATCATTGTATCTAAAAATAAAAATCGGTAAACTTATTCGCTAAATATGGCAACTGACTTTCAAAATTTTGTACGTCTGAAAAAACGTAAGGGCCTTCCCTGGTCTCGCACACTAAATCGGAAAATCCGGCTTCGTTTAACAACTGTCTAAATTTTAAATGCGGTTCTCTAAGATGGTGATACAGCGAAACGTACTCTTCCATATTCGCCATGTAAGGTTTCCACTTGCTGTTTTTTATCATTTCGTAGTAAACAGTGAAGATTGGGTTGTAGGCGACGACGGTCACGAAAAAATCGCCGGTGTTTTTTAACATCTTGTTGATGTTATTCAAAGCCGCTCTAAAAAACAATTTGAAGCGAATTAAAATAAAATTGTGATCTTACTGAAAATAAAATTAAAACAAGAACCTTATAATCACAAATTTTTTTATATAAAATAAAATTACTTACATAGACTCGTTTCGGTGGCTATGCCACCATCTTCAGTACAGTAAATGTACAGTAGATGTACAGTAGATGTACTGAAGCCACCGAAACGCGTCTATGTAAGTAATTTTATTTTCATTATCGACATCACAGGGTCCACTATATATATTTTGTTATCTTACTGTTGATTTCGAGTCCAGTTAATGCAGTAGAAGGAAAATACGTGGTCGAAGGCTCGCTCCAAATCCGGTGGTAGGTCAGGGGAGGTTATATCAAATATCCTGAAGGCGACTTTTGGATGGTTCCATCTGGCTTTGGCGAATTCGATCATATTTTTAGAAATGTCGATTCCGGTTACGCTGTCGCAAGTGTCGGGAAGAAGTGGAAGCAATAACTCGTTGATGACATCACCGGTTGCACATCCGACATCTGCCAGGGTGGACTTGCCATCGCCCCAACTTATTAATTCGAAATAGGTTTGTAGAACTTCATTGGCGTCGAATTTTTGAATCTGGCTGTTCTCTGCGTACAATTGCGGATTTTCCATTGCAATTTTCACAACTTAATAATTGAATTGTTGATAGCGCAGCTTTTATATTGACAAAGTTATCCAGAATTTCCTGATTAAATCTTTAATGATTTATTGTGTTACGCAAATAGTTTTCTTTATCAGAAATAGGACTTTAATCGCGAGTATTTCATATACAGGGCGAGTTAAGTTTTACCGCCCCGGTCATAATACCTATTAAAGATTGAGGGGAAAGTATGCAATTTACATGTTGCATCAGTTGAAGTTTACGCTTTCGATTAGTGCTACAAGTTTTCCAAATCATTTTTATTTGAAGACAAAAAAGTAAAACAAAGAGTTTCGGGTAAAATTTCCATGTTTGGTTTTTTATTTCACAATTTGACAAATTATTCGTAGCATTGTTAATTGCAATTTGATTCGTTAAAAAATTATTACTTTTTGAGTTAATTCAAATTTAACATAAAACACGAAAAATACTTTCATTTATGACTTTCCAACAATGGATAATACGGTCTACCACGTAACAATACCTGATGATCGACCCATAAAACTGAAGGGAACGGCGTTTTAGTTGTTGCCAGACCCGTATTCTGGAATTTGTGAGAAAAATAAAATAAGTTTTTAATAGGTAAATATTAAGTTTATTTTATAAAAGATGCTCAAAGTGATGCCCCATTAACCATAAATTAAAAGCATTTCAAGCTTCTCCTCGACTGAGTATTGAAATGGCATGATTATACCTGAACTAAACACAAATGTTCACTATTCCACAAAACAAAGTTTTAATTTTCACTTTTTACCAACGATGTTTAAGTGTTGGAAGATTTGTTGCGAATGTGAATGTTTCTTTATTCACAAAGTGACCTAGGGTTGTGACCAGGGTTTTTAAACTTTGGGTTAATTAAGCAATTTATTTTATGGGAAGGTTCAATAACCGATAGGCATATTGACTTTGCAGACGGCAAAATTAAAACACAAAATTGTAGACACGTATACTAACGAAAATTAGAAGCCGGTAAGCGATTTTCTTATCAAGTTCAAAATCTAATATTGCAAAAATTATTTTTTATTATGATTATAATTACCGTGTAGCTGTTAGTTACGAAGTTGTGAACTTTTAAAGAAATAGCGAAGACCCTTATTCCGGTCCTGTAAAATGTAACGTTGCACTCTTTAACTTAACTTTATGACTGTCATAAATAATCAGCCAATTACCCAAAACCAATACCATTATTAGGTGAATTGGTCAGCTTATGTCGTAAATCATTTACAAAAATACCCTCTAATAGGGAAATGAATTTATTTAATGAACGCAAATTAGTAAAATTATTTCAATTACACTAAATTGTGTGAAAATATTTTACTGTTCGTACATAAAAAAAAATTAAAAATTGAGCAATTAGTAATTGAAAAGAAGCCAAAAAAATTAACTTAATAAAAATTTTTTTCTTGGTTTTTATGTTATGTACCTTAATAATATAAAATTACTCATGCAATTCATAAGAATTGACAAATTATTTTAAAGACCTATTTTGCCAAGGGCGGTAAAACTTAACTCACCCTATACTGTATGTCGCCAAATTTTAATGTTGCAATTTACTTTGTCTCCCGAGAAAATCGATTTTTGTAATTTTGATAATGTGACCACAAAAGTTATTTTGGTCGTCTTGTATAAAAATATATAAATATAATCGATTACATCAGATGTACAATAAAACTTAACTCAAATGTCGAAATTATATTGATAACAGTTAATCTGATGAACTGTAAAATTTATTTTTAAATTAATTTGGAAAACCTTGATCAAAAATCGTCTTAATTAAATAACTTCCTTCTTAAAGTTTCTTTCACTTTTATTTCATCCATAAAATCTAAACGATAACTACACTTCAGATTATCTGGAATGTGGGGAATAAAACGATTCAAGATCAACTGGAATTAAAATCATTTATGAAATATGAAAACCCAGCTTCAAACTTTTTATTGCCCTAATCTCACAATGTTCAATAACTATTTAAATGCGGTTCTTTGAGATACATCCTCTTCCACCTTTGTGTTGCAAGGTTTGAAAAATGAAAACCGCATTAGTGGTATGTCGTTGACTGGCTATTGTTTACAGTTACAGTTGCATTGAACTTAATAATAATGTATTGCCAACTTTCCTCGTCAAAGAATGTATTGTTTTTTACATTTTAAATTGACACAAGAACAAATGCAGTTACGAAATGAAGTTGGTAATATTCCAGATTGTCGACATTGCCAACACAATCATATTCGGAAACTTAAACTAATTTTATTTATAACGGTTATAAATTTACTTCAAGGCAAAAATTTTTTTTACACTTTATAAAAGGTATTTAAGTATCATTTTACCTTAAAAAACTAATAACAAAATATTTTGTTAACACAATCATAAATAATCAAAATGGATTACATATGTAATCCACTCGTGTAACAAAATAACAGGCATCTACTGAAGGGTTAATGATAAAAGATCGTTCAACTTGTTTAACCAGATTGAGCCAGTTATTAATGCCACTTTAATCAAGAAGCAAATAGGTTTGGCTTTAAAAATAATTCAATTTGTATACATAAAATTTATTTCATTTAAATACAAGAATAAGACATCTAATAGCATCTTTCAGTGCATTTCCTCTTAAAAATAAAACAATCTATTGGTACCTTCAACACAGTCAAAAGTTCTGTTTACTAAAATAAATTAAGACAATAATCAAATTTATTGCCACATTTTAATAATAAACTATGTCATAATAGGAAAACTGGATTCCTCTCACTGGGTCCGATGGAGCAGACCGGGCGTTTCTAAAACAAGTCGGAATTCCTACAATAAAACAGTAATTTTTAAAAAACACTTTCAAGGCATTTATAAAAAAATTAAAATGACTAGCGAAATTTAAAAAACTCAACATCTCCAACCTGCCCCATCATAACAATATATACATCACAATAAAAAACTGGTTTCTTCTTAAAGACACTACATAATTTTAAGTACATAACAATTTTACATCTACTTATGTATAATTCAGTCACAGATTGGTACGACATAAAAAACTATTACAATCACAAGAATTTTAGTTAAGACTGGTTTCAGATTTAATTGACCATATTTGGGCGGCTTCCCTGGTGCATTTCTCCGGCAAATTCAGCGCCTGGTGCCACAACAGTATCCCGAGAACAACCGACCAAGTCCTCAGGGGGCCCAACAGAAACGCCAGAGTCCCGTACGCCAACCAGAAGAAGTAGGCCATCAGCAATTGGACACTTAAGATTATCACGAAAGGAAGGTGGAGAAAAAAATTTCCCAATACTGTTCTGGTTTTCCCCGGTTTTATGACCTGGTACTGAAACCGGTGGTCGACGCCATTCGCCAAAACCAGCGTCAAAGGTATCTGAAAGGTGAATAGCTGAAAGAGGAATTGGCGAATTTGGTTCGTTTTCTCTCACATGTAAAAATCCGTAAACGTACGTAAAAGATCCTGGAAGATACGTTCCGTTTATTAGGATCCCCCAGGCGAAAATTGCCCCTAAGTTGTCTTCGACGAGGTAACCGATGGACCACGGTCCGAAACTTAAATAGATTGGATACATAATCAACGGCCAGAAGATTCGATCGACCGTCGATAATATCCACAATTTTCTAATCCACAATTTAACGCAATTTTTTTTATGAATTGGCTTATTAATTTTACCAACTGAAACACAAAAAATTATAATAATAATAATAAATTTAAATTCAAATTTAATGATATTTTTCCCGATATGGAATTAATTATTTATGTATGACTTATGTGTCGATTTTTGTTCCTTATTCCATATCTTCTTTTTTCTTTTTCTATTTTGGAATGTTTTATTCCTCGTCACATTTTTTATAAACTACATTACATTTACAACATTCAATTTTTACATTTAACACAAACATTTTAAAAAACTTTTGAAAACACTTCAAAACATTTTAAAAAACTATTTGAGTTATTGTCATTACATTATGTGCACTTCTTTTATTTTATTTCCTAGAAATTCTAAATTTTTTATTTTAAAAATATTAAGTTTTCGTTACCATCAGTAGGAAATTAAGACGACTATAATTTGGTTCTATTTTTAGGTATGTTGGAATTTATTTATCTTATTAGCTATTTATGTTATTTTTATTTTATTTTATTTAACAGTTTAAACATTACATCTTTCATAACACTTGTTAGTTCATTTATTACCGGTTGTTGCTGTTTATGTTTGTAAATATATAAGTTTTCTGCAATATTCATTCTTACTCATTTTTTAATGATTTTTTCCACTTTTAAAGTGTTTGTAATAGGCCCATATTGGTGCTTTTCTTGTTGTAGGTGTTTCGTGTAATTAGACGTTGTATTGTTTTTATTAATGTGTTCTTTATATCGCGTGTGGAAACTTCTGCCTGTTTGGCCAATATACTTTTTATTGCATGTATTACATTTTAACGAATATATCTCGTTGCTTTTGTATATGTCTTCTGTTTCAGTTGTGGTTTTTAGAATTTTTTGCAATTGATTATTTGTTTTTAGGGCTATTTTTAAATTTAGATTTTTGAATATTTTTGTTATTTTATTTGTTTCATGTCTGTAATAATTGAATTTTACCCAACTTCCTTCTTTATACTTATTGTCATTTTGTAAACTTTGGTCCATGTTTTTGTTTATGTTTAGTTCTGTTAAATTTGAATTTATTGATCAATTTGTATATAGTTTTGATATTATATCCATTGTTGACGGCAATTTGTTTAATCGTTTCTAGTTCTTTATCGAAGTTATGTTTATTCAGTGGTACGTTATATAGCCTATATATGAGGTGTTGGAATGCTGTCATTTTTTGCTGATGTGGGTGGTTTGAATTGTTATGGATTACTTGATCTGTTTGGGTGTTTTTCCGATAAATGTTATAATGCAAATTATTATTTTCTTTTTTGATGTTTAAGTCCAAGAAGTTGATACAGTTATTTTTTCCAATTTCTAATGTGAATTTTATTTTTTGATGTATTGAATTTAAGTAATTTAATATTTCTGTTGGATTATCATGGTCTGTAATAACTAGTGTGTCATCTACGTATCTAAACCACTCTTTGACTTTAAATTTTTCTTTCAGTGTTTGCATTATGTTTTCTTCAAATGTTTGTAAAAATATCTCAGATAATATGGCTGATATTGTTAATCCGTCATGTTGTGTATAACATTTATCACAAAATTGGAAGTAATTTTGGTTGAGTATTAATTCAATATTGTTTATTATTTGTTCGGTGTATTCTTCATGAAATGTTTTCTTTTTTAAATTATTTTTAATTATATTTATTGTTTCTTTAATTGGGATATTTGTATACATGTTGACAATGTCAAATGATAAGTTGTAGGAAATAAAATAAAAGAAGTGCACATAATGTAATGACAATAACTCAAATAGTTTTTTAAAATGTTTTGAAGTGTTTTCAAAATTTTTTTAAAATGTTTGTGTTAAATGTAAAAATTGAATGTTGTAAATGTAATGTAGTTTATAAAAAATGCGACGAGGAATAAAACTTCCAAAATAGAAAAAGAAAAACGAAGATATGGAATAAGGAACAAAAATCGACACGTAAGTCATACATAAACAAAAAATAATACGAGGAACGAGCAATAAATTGTTGGTACCTTTGGCAAGCGAATGGAGATACCTCAATAGGCCAAGTGGTAAAATCGTAATCGCCAAAAGAACGAAGAACATCAATCTAAACTGGAAATTACGAATTAAACTTTCGGCCAACTAAAAATAAATGCTTACCACGGCGCTCGCATCGGACATTAAGGCAATCCTAGGAAGCAGATCGAAATATAATTTACTGCCATCCAAAGCGAAGGGTTGACTTGTGGTTTTTTCCCGTCCGTCTTCATCTTTCACACGAACCTTGCGGACAAAAATAATTAAACAAAAAATGCGAGCCACGCACGCAAATCAATTATAAAATACACCGACAAGCGCTTCCTGCATGCCTTACTTGTAAACAAATCATTTTATTACTTGTATGTGATGAAGCCCTTTTTTGTAGTAGTTCGGATCCCATGGGGCCACATAAAGAGGTCCGTTGACGTGGGTACAGTCCCTCCAAGTCTCCCCGTTAATTTTTACTGTAACTGTCGAAATAGGGGCGGGAGAGAATATTAATATTCTTGAAAAAAAAATGTTTCAAAAATTGTGTTTCTATCATATCGTTTCGGTACCTAATGTGAGTCGATCGTCTCATCACGTCGGGATTTTCTCGGTTCGGTATTGCGAAAAGTGCATGTTTAGGATTTGTGATCAATACGATCGGCCAGTCTCGATGCTGAACGTCGATAAACGATAACAGTCCATGATCGATTGCGACCAATCGAAATCTGAATAATTACAAAAATTATGATTTTAAAATTAATTTATTTTAAACATAAAAAGCGCACTGATTTTTATAATGATTTGCGTTGGTCAATCGCGTTGAGGTCGGCCTAACTATAGAGCGTTGCCAAACCGATAAAAATAAAACGTTCGACACAATTACCTTTCGAACGGTTACGTGACTTGCCTCACTGTTCAAGTTCAGTTCCGATTTAAATACAAATTGTTGATGGCAATTTCGTTTCAACTTATATTAAAATAGATCGACTGATATTTTGAAATTTCAGACCAAATTCTGGAATTGCTGCATCTTTGCCAATTGTATTTCAGAAAGTATCAATTATTGTACTTCAAGAAAAGGCAAATTCTAAGTAAATTTTATTTCAGATCAAATCAATTGTAATTTAGAGGAATCAATGGTATCTCGGAGAACATCAATTGTAATTTAGAATAGTCAATTGTATTTCAGGAAACATTAACTGTAATTTGGAATAGTCAATTGTATTTCAGGGAACATCAATTGTAATTTAGAAAAGTCAATTGTATTTCAGGGAACATCAATTGTAATTTACATTAGTAAATTGTATTTCAGGAAACATCAATTGTAATTTAGAATAGTCAATTGTATTTCAGGGAACATCAATTGTAATTTAGAAAAGTCAGTTGTATTTCAGGGAACATCAATTGTAATTTAATTAGTCAATTGTATTTCAGGGAAAACCAATTGTAATTTAAATTGCCGCATCAATTGAAGCATGGTATTCCCAAAGAATCTAAGCGCCAAATTTTTCCAAATTTGTATTTTTCTATAAAAATGATCAATGAGCCATGCTGCACACATTAAAAAATATTCGAAGTGGCTATCTCATGTGAAAATATTTTAAATAATTACATATAAATGACCCCGTCCCTACATTTCTTCGCGCGTGTTCCCAAACGAGTGTAATTTTCTCGCAATAATATTTTTGGCGTTTAGACCCTTTGGGAATACCACACTTCAATTGTAATTTAGATTAGTCAGGGAACATCAATTGTAATTGAGAATAGTCAATTGTATTTCAGCGAACGTCAATTGTAATTCAGAATAGTCAGTTGTATTTCAGGGAACATCAATTGTAATTTAGAATAGTCAATTGTATTTCAGGGATCCAATTGTAATTTGGAATAGTCAATTGTATTTCAGGGAACATCAATTGTATTTCAGGGAACATCAATTGCAATTTAGAATAGTTAATTGTATTTCAAGGAACATCAATTGTATTTTATATTAGTCAAGTGTATTTCAGGGAACATAAATTGTAATTTATATTAGTCAAATGTATTTTAGGGAACATCAATTGTAATTTAGAATAGTCAATTGTATTTCAGGGAATATCAATTGTAATTTAAATTAGTCAATTGTATTTCAGGGAACATCAATTGTAATTGAGAATAGTCAAGTGTATTTCAGAGAACATCATTTTGTAATTTAGAATAATCAACTGTATTTCAGAGAACATCAATTATAATTCAGAATAGTCAATTGGATTTTAGTAAAGACTAATAATTGTAATTCAGAAATACAATTTACGCTTTCTAAATTACAATTGAAGTTTTCTGAAATACAATTCACTAAACTGAATTACAGTCGAAGCTTTCTGATGCACAATTTACTAATCAGAATTACAACTGACACTGAATATTAATGCAGAAATAGTTTCGCAACTAATTATTTCACCGGAATTTGTTAGGTGCTCCAAAATGGACGACAAAATTATTTACTTGCATGCATGAACTTTGATGAGGGCGGTGAAGGAAGTGCACGCTATGGAGCTTGAAGATCAAGGTAACAATCGATTAGTTCTGTCAAAATAATTATTTTAAAGGGAATTGTGCAAATCAATTTGTATAAACAGAAAAACTTGTTAACCTACATCAGGCCAGAAAATAAAAAGATTGATTAATTTATCCACTACCATTAGCATTTGTTATTATAATTTCTGTTTTACGTTTACACAGTGAAATTGCTTGAATAAAATTAAGGCAACCTAAATTAATCAAATTCAAAATGCCAATCACTTTAAACAGTTAAATAGGTTAGCAGGTCTGCATGCAGTCTATTCTCGGTGGAAGTAAAATATTAATTCAATGCTACCAGCACTTCAAATATGCAGACCAAAAATTGCACCTGCGCCAACAACAATTGCAACAATTTTTTTATCAATTATTTCAACTTATAGATCCGTTTCTTTATGTCTTATGTTTAAAACATTTTGCATTCATTGCGGCCAAGCACGCCACACACGCTCCAGAATATTAAAAACACTTTTCGAATAAAATAACACTTACACTCGGTTGTCCTTCCAATCGCCCAGCTCCAATTCCAAAAACCCGGCCTGTTGCAAAGTGTACATATTAGGCACTATGCCGCCCAGCCGATGAAGATGTCCGCACATGTACACCAGTCCTTGTTTATGTTTGCCGATCAGCGCCCTGATCCCGTTCGTGTAATCGGTGAGGATACAAGAGGTGGGAAAATGGCCGAACCAAACCGTGTAATTAGTGCCGCTCGTTTCGGCCTCTTCTATCATTTTATCTATTTTATTCGCTTCCCCGGCGTCGATTTGCCCGATGAAATTGAACGGCCTCCGCGGACCCGGCTCTAAACAGGCGTCGATCGCCATGAACGTATAAACCACGTTGTTTTTCCTGACCTGATGCATGTAAGACCTCGGATGGTTCCTCCCTTGCATCGAGTAATTGGCGTAGAAATTTTGCTTCGAGCCCTTGTTGGCCACGTTAAAATTATCTACAAATTCAGAAATGTAACCGGAATCTTAAAGGGGCACAATACACAAAAAATAAGTTCGTTTGATTTAAAAGTACGTTTAATTCTAAGAAAAATGGTATATGTATTTTGTTTCTACTCAGGTTATTTAACGAGTTATAATTAATTTAAAATCGGCGCGTGACGTCACTGGGCCGAGCTGTGCGTAGCGCCCTATCTTATACATGGAAAAATTGCTCGCTTCACACGATCATTTACCTACCTTTAAACAATGTTTTCGAAATTTTGTTACGAGTATTTAGACTGTTTTTTTGTACTGAAGACGATAGTGCAACCAAAAATTTAATATAATGTCGAGTTTTTTAAAAAATATATTAAATGCGATGACACGGCACGGTCATTCGTACCATTTTTACGCGCTTCTAAAGGTTATTTCTACTGCCCAGACAGAGCTCATAAAGCAATTATTTTCAAGACGCCTGACCATTGTGGAGTTTTGAATGTTTTGAATGTTTAGGTCGCAATAGTATTCTAGTAGAAAACACGATGATAGTCCGTATCAGTCAGTATTTATTGTTAAATTGGTTGGTTGCACTTATAAATTTAATTTTTAATTATGACAACTCCTTATTTATTTGAACCTGAATACACAGATGACGACGAAGTTGATGATTTTTTTGAACCTAGTAGTATAAACATAAATTACGAAAATCGAAGTGGAATTTGTAATTGGTGTAAATGTGGAAAATGTGTAGCTATGCCAACAGATGGAGAGTCTATAATGTTGTCAAGAATATGATAATATAAAACATTTAATTGGTAATAATACATGCATTACACAAAATAATTTGTTTGAAAAATTGGTTATTGACAAAGATGTTTTAAATATACCACGTCATAAACCCAACTTCCTGTAGCTTTCGAAAAATGTGACCCAATTCATATGCTGTTTTTTTTTAGCCAATAGGTTAATATGTACTGATGGTACAGCACTTTTTTTGAACAAGGTTCTTTTGAATTTGGTAGAAAATTTTTTGTTAGAACAAACGATTAGTCTAAATCACTTTCTAAAAAATGTTTATTGCAAATTCTTGCATTTTGTCCATGTTGAAATGATTGCCTTTTACAAAATTCTGACCAAAATGCAAATCGTTCCGGCGAATTGTCTCTATTAGGAAAACGATGTTCCGTTGGTTCACTGCATCCAAAAACTGGTCAGCGATGTTCTTGTGGCTACTGTTGCAAATAACTCGCAGTTATTCTGCATTTACGACTTTAAATCGCAATCAACTTTTACTGATAATAATGAGGGTTCACTGCAGGGTGCAACAAACCTCGTTGCTTTTATGGACGGATCACTTATAGTATTGTAAAAGGCACAGTCATAAATATAGAATATCTTTAGCCGAACTTGACGCACAATTAGATAAAATAGGAACGGAACGCACAGTCGGGGCCGCTGTTCTTATTTAATATTTAAAAACAAAACTAAACACCGTATTGAAATTCTGATTCTTTTATCGTCTTTGGCAAAACCATTTACACAGTCTCATATAAATTAAGCATTAAAAATATAATTTTTAGGTAGATGGATCGTTGTGCGAAGCGAGTAACTTTTGCACGTGAGAGATACGGAGTTTCGGTGAGGTCGGCTCAGTGACGTCACAAGCAATTCTAAATGTCTTAATATCTTCTAAAACAATTTTTTTTTACATTGGAGTTTTACCAAATAGTTTTTAATAGTTCTGACTACAATAATTTAACATTAAATAATAATTTAAAAAAAAAAGTTTTTTGTGTAATGTGCTCCTTTAAGATGAGAAATATGAAAAATAACGATTACTTGCAAACAAGTCTAGACGCTTTAAAAATACAATAAAATAATTATGGGCGTTGTATTTCAAATCTAAAGAAGAATTGTTGAATCTAAAGGAAGTCTAGCTTTTAATTGAACTAACTCATTGTTGTATGAATGTAAAATAAATTCGAGTCGAATTAAAGTCAATGACACACACTCAATGTTCCTACAGTTTGGACAATAAAATAAGAAAACAACTAAAAGTTATTATAATCAATCAAGGAAATTTTTTAAACCAGGTGTGCTAATTTTAAATTAAATCAGCAATAAAATAAATAATACTAATAAAACTTGTTGATTGGCCTGGAAAGTTTTCTGAACAACGTTTCATGAAAACAAAAATAATGCAGATATTATAAATGGTCTGTTGAACAGGCAATCTGTAAATGCTTATTGCAACGCAGAAAATTCCAATTTAAAATGTAATGTGAAAACTAGGAAGAAAACAGGGCATTATGTAACATTTTGACGATTTAAATATAAGATTTATTTATTCATTTTGTATCGAATTGAACATTATCTGGCTTCCTAGTTTTATTTTTACCAAAGCATCGTAAACTTTGTGAAATAGGATCCTTTTGATATTCAAACAGCACAATGGGATTTTGTTACGAACACAACGAACAATAAGCATTCCGAGAATCGATCTTGGCCACAAAATAATTAACTAATCATTTAAATTAGTGATAATTATAATACAGTGTCTTCAATAAAGTCAATTAGAGTATACTGTGATTTTAATGTTAAGTTGGCAACCAAGTGGCTACACAAGTTGCTACCAGCAAATAATCAGGGTAATTTTGATGCTATTGGTTGATTTGAATTTTTTTCTCATTACGATTGGCTGACTGGCTGAAAAATAATCAATGCAATTTTGTTGGTAACGACGAAAATTTGAAATATTGTCAACTTTTCTCGTCAAATTGACACATGAACAAATGGGGGCATTGCCAACACAATCATATTCGGAAACTTAAACAGTATCTGAAAAACAGGCCCTTAAATATAAAAAATGTGTTTTTGTTATGGCGTTAAAACTCCTTTTTTTGCGGTGGCCGTAAATAATGCGAATTCTTTTAAATTGTATTAACAAGTAACTGTCAACACTTTTCTCTGATTTAGCGCTTGACACGATTTTTCGTCGCAAAAGACTGAAATTTCCGAGATCATTTTAATTTTTATCTGACAGGTCGTAAATTGTTTTTTTGTGAAAACTACTGAACTTGAACTCGGTTCACTTTTAAATTTGAATTAAAGAAAAATTGCGAAACAAGCGGCAGAGAAATTGAATCCAGACGTGCAAAGATTCTGTTAGGTCAACCATCAAGATCAACGGCAGTGCCTCACGAACGACGAGGACCTTTAGGACGTTGTTATGAACGTGGTCGAGTTAGGAATAAATCTACAAGAAGATGGTGTAAAATATGTAATAATTGGATGTGTAAATACTATTTGTTAGACATTTTTGCGAGTTGTGTCGAAAATACACGTTGAAATGTTACTTTAACTTCATCCATTTTTTTATAGGTAGGGGTATTTTATTCTTTAATTTTGGTACGAAAACTTATTTGTAATAATTATAGGAATCTTGTTTCATAATAAGGTGATCATATATTTTTTGTAAGTATGTTATTATTTATATTTTCCGTCACTGCTACGTTAGCGTTGCCATTTTGGAGAGTTCTAATTTTATTTATGTTAAACGGTTATAAATTTACTTCAAAGCAAAATTTGTTTTACACGATATAAAAGGTATTAAAATTTTAAAAAAAATAATAACAAAATATTTTGTTAACACAATAATAAATAATCAAAATGGATTACATATCTAATCCACGCGCCTACTCGTATAACAAAATAATAGGCGCCTACTGAAGGGTTAAATATGAATATAAATATGAATATATGAATATAAATATGAATATATGAATATAAATTTTCTGTAGCACCTTTTTGGGCAGATTTTGATAGTAAACAAATTTTATAATAACCAAAATTAAAATAAAATCGATAATTCACGGGATATTTATATTATAATATTATATTATATTACTATTATATTATAATATTATATTATTATTATATTATAATATAATATTATTATTATATTATAATATTATATTATATTATTATAGTATTATATTATTACTAGCTGAAATACCCGGCTTCGCTCGGTGTACAAAATTTGGTGGCAGTAGGACACTTCTTTCTATGCGAAAGTCTATTTGGGCGATAGCCCCCCCCCTATACTAAGATGCCGTTGTGTACAAAATTTGGTGGCTGTAAAACACTTTTTTCTACGCAAAAATCTGTTTGGACGATCCCCCCCCCCATAAGATTCACTTGTGTTCAAAATTTGATAGCTGTAGGACATTTTTTTCTATGCGAAAATAAGTTTCAGTGATCACCCCGTGCGATTTTTGTTTGCCCCCCCCACGATCGGCATCAAACTAAGTCCCCCTACGAAGATGCACTTGTGTACAAAATTTGTTGGCTGTAGGACACTTCTTTCTATGCGAAAATAAGTTTCAGTGACCCCCCCGTGCGATTTTTGTTTGGACCCCCCCGATCGGCATTAAATTAAGTCCCCCCCTACTAAGATGCACTTGTGTACAAACTTTGGTGACCAACTTCGGTTCAGCGATTTCCGAGTCTATACGACACTTCGCCACCCCACCACCCCGATCGGCACCAAACTTCACAGGAACACTCTCCAGGTTATGTTAGAGTATTCCTGAAAATTTCATCAAAATCGGTTCAGCGGTTTCCGAGTCTATATGACACTTTCCCCCCCCCCCGATCGGCACCAAACTTCACAGGAACACTCTCCAGGTTATGTTAGAGTATTCCTGAAAATTTCATCAAAATCGGTTCAGCGGCTTCCGAGTCTATATGACACTTCCCCCCCCCCCCGATCGGCACCAAACTTCACAGGAACACTCTCCAGGTTATGTTAGAGTATGCCTGAAAATTTCATCAAAATCGGTTCAGCGGCTTCCGAGTCTATAAGCTACACACATACACACATACACACATACATCCAATTTTATATACAGGGTGCTCACGAAAAAACGCCCCAGCTCATAGCGCTATTATTAGAAGTCCAATTGTAACAAACGATACGTCAAATTAAATGGTTCAAAAAGTACTACAATGTGTAGCTCTAACATAATTTTTACCTGTTTCTCCATTCAAAGGTCAAAGGTCAACTTCATTTTTTCAAATTACAACCTTATATTTTTCTTTGACCATTTGATAGAGATTTTTTTTCTGAATACAACGATGTATCACAATCAGTATTTCTGATTTATTTTACGGTAATAAAGAAATTAAAATAATAACTAATATTATTAGCAGTAGGCTTTGAAAAATAACTGAGACATAGCGGTGGCTATGGAAACGACGTCTCACAAATAAAAATTACTATTACTATTGTTGCAACAATGGTAATAACCATGGTAACCGGGACATTTAACTGGAGAAATACGTTAACATCGCTGTCAGAAACTGGCTATTAGTTTGTTTATCTATTTTTTGTAATAAAAATGAATAATAGTGAACTAGTGAAATAGTGAACTAAACGATCCACTGGCGTAGAATAAATTTGTGTAATTTCTTTTTAAGCAAGTTAAGGCGAAATCCATCATTTTATACAAAAAATTTGTGGTCTGATGAGTGTCAATTTACAAACAACAGACATTTTAATCGTTTCAATCACCGCTATTGGAGTGTAGAAAACCCACATATTACCATCGAACAAAATCCTCAGATAAAATTTTCGGTGAACGTTTGGTGCGGAATATTAGGCGCCAGGATACCTAATAGGACCAATTTTCATTGATGGAAATCTCAACCAAAAAAAAATATCTTCAAATTTTGCCTGAAGACTTAGAAGAAATTTTAGATGACTTGCCGTTGCCATTGAATGGAATGAACTAGTATTTCAACAAGATGGCGCTGCACCACACAAAAGGCTCTTATGATTAGGGACTATTTAAATATAGAATAATGAAGACAAATGGATTGGAACATATGGACCTATACCATGGCCCGCCCGGTCTTGTGACCTCTAGAGTTTTTCTTTTGGGGATACATCCAAGATATTGTTTATGCTACGCGCCCGGAAACAGAGGAAATTTTGAGAGAGAGAATAGTCAACGCTTGTCGGGAGACACCAGCAGAAATTTTAATTAATGCTACACAAAGTGTAGGATCTAGATGTCGACGAAAATGTCTGGAAAGAAACGATGCCCAATTTGAACATTTTTGTTAATTTGCCATTTCTTTATTTAATTGTTTAGTTATTAAATGTTATCTGTTGTTGTTCATAAATTAATTCTTTAAAATACGTTGTTTCCGTACTGACACATCGTTTCCATAGCCACCGCTACGTCTCAGTTATTTTTCAAAGCCTACTGCTAATAATATTAATTATTATTTTAATTTCTTTATTACCCTAAAATAAATCAGAAATATTGATTGTGATACATCGTTGAATTCAGAAAAAAAATCTCTATCAAATTGTCAAAGAAAAATATAAGGTTGTAATTTGAAAAAATGAAGTTGACCTTTGACCTTTGAATGGAGAAACAGGTAAAAATTATGTTTGAGCTACACATTGTAGTACTTTTTGAACCATTTAATTTGACGTATCGTTTGTTACAATTGGACTCCTAATAATAGCGCTAGGAGCTGGGGCGTTTTTTCGTGAACACCCTGTATATAGAAGATTATATTATAATATTACAAATAATAATTACAAAGAAAATCCCGAAGCAAAATCTTCACTTGGAATTTTTTAGAAGATTGGGTGTTTTTTTTTTGTATAAAATAACTGGATTATTATTGGGCGTTGCCAACTTGAAATTAAAGTCACCCAAACTGACTGTTTTATTGAAGACACGGTATGCGATTTTCCACAACCTTCCAACGTGTTGGCCATTACTTTTACCAATTTAATTTTAATTTTTCGTGAACGTTGCTAACAAAATTAGAAACGGTTAGCATGTTTTTACCAAAAACTGTGAGCAGTCACGATTGTGACGCCGGAAAGTAGGTGACATTGAATGTTACAGATTTTACTGTTTGCACCAAACGAAGGTCACATCACATAATAAATAATTGATTATTCCAATTTCAAATAATTTGGCAATTAATTTTAAATGTTTTTAATAATGCTGCTAGGTATTTTAAAAATTGTTGATATAGCTTATCAGTATTTTACACATTGTGAATAATAAGTCACCACTTATGAGAGTTGTATTACCATCAATTATTAACTGAATAAACACCGAGTGTCTGCAAATAATATTATTGAATGAAAAAAAAGTTTTACCGTGGTTTCCTCGAATATCCAGCCAGGCTGTTTTCTCATGAACATTGTAATCTCTGAGCGTATTAAAGTAATGCTTCCATTCTTCGACAAACTGCTGGGAGCCGATGCTGTCGTGCGTCTTAGCGTCGGTTAAGTCGCCGGAGGCAAGGACCACACTGGGTTTAATAATGCTCAAAGTGTAATGGCAAAACTCTTTAAATTCCGAAATCCTCGTGGGGTCGCGAAATATGCTTATGTGAATATCAGAAATCTACGACCAACAGATTATAATAAACAGCTGAATTGGTGGAAATTGAATCTCACCTGTAAGAACCACAAGAGGGGCTCCAACGAAGCTGTCATCTCAACATTCGCGTTCTGGTTCTTGGCGAGTTCTTGCGTTTGGGCCCTTTCGTAACTTACGTCCGTGTTGAGGATGTTCGCCACGTTCGCGACCAATATCGAAAATATCAACAACGAAACGAAGAGAATTAATTTTGATTTTGAGATCCTCATTTTTGAAGTTTATTTTTACATACTAAAAACGGCGGTTTGTCTGCAGTTCTGTCGCGTTCCGAACATTTGTTGAGGTCACTTAGAATTTTAGAGAAAAATTTAAATTCAATTTCAAAACATTGTGCACCTGCTCTTTCAGATTTCGTGCTGCAAACTGAAATGTACAAACGTCAAAAGTGCAGAACCAAACTAAAATGTTTTGCTGACGCTGTCAGAGTGCTTCGGCCAGCCAACACCAGATGGAATCGGAATTGTTACTTTCGCGCGGTTTTAGTTGCCTATTGATCAGGGATTAGAAATTTAAAAAAAAAAACAGTAAAAGGGATGAAGAGACACTGGATAATAAGAAGAGGATTGGTGATACGAAAGAATTCTGAAAACTAGAAATTTCAATGATGTGCCGACAAAAAATATAAAAAAAAAGCAAGAAATGAAAAATCAGAAAAGTTTAAATATGGGGTGGGCTTGAAACATGGGATCTTTAATGTTGTTTTAGATGAAGTTATTAAAAAATGCAAACAGGGATTTAAGGCTTTTATAAGGTGATTGGAAGATGGAGATGGTAGAAATTGTAGAACTAAGCAGATGGTATGTTAATTATAGCAGAAACGGAAAGAGAACTACAACACGACATGGAGAGGCTTAAGGCTGGGGAACCCAACCTCAAAAAATGCAGAGTTTTAAGAAACTCGGTTAAGCTTAGAAAGTACTTATCAATATATAATTTGCGAAGCAACAGTTGTAAACATAATGTTAACGCATCTAATGATATATTTGCTTTGGTGAAGAAGTGCCTAGTTTTCAAAAATTAACCTCCGAAAGTGCAATTCTCGCAAAAATGTAGTAGTGAGGGTTTTTTACTGAAATCTTTAGAGTTACGAATTATTTTGCAATGCACTTTACAGCACTTATAGAGAATATATTGCCTTGAAAGAAAATATTTTTTTTATTGCGAGAAAGTTGATAAATAAGAAGAAAAAAATTGACAACAATATTTTTTTGAAAATTTAGTGTGCCAGTAAACTCAGTTTAGCTCAAGAAGTAAGTTATATTGTAGAAATTCCTTCGGGGTACTTATACTAAACATATAGTAGTATAATATGACATGTTTTTTTTTATGATAACATGGTGAATATCTTTGAAAAAAAATCTAAAAGTTGTGGTATGAAATACAGTATTATTTGATCGCGTTTTTTATTGCTTTCCGAACAAAACATCGTCAACAAATTACATAAAAATGTTCCTTTAGCACCTAAGAAATAATTTCCGTAAACCAAATTGGATAAATGTCTAAATTTTACATTTTCGGGGAAAAATTGTTTTCCCATAAGATTTTAGTTAAATAGTTCGTCCTTTTACTCACAGATGTCCTGTCAAATCTGTACCTTTTTGATTGACGGCATGGATAGAATAATTTGTATTAAAATGCACACTTGATATAGTGCAAATTGTTAGGATATAACCATATTCGCACACGTAAGGATATAAAACTCTAAAAATTTATAAAAATACACACTTGATAATGCAAAATATCCATGTTCGCACGCGTAAGGCATTTTCGAGCCTACTAAATTGTACAATATATGTTAGTTTCGAATAGCATCGTAGGAAAAATTGTTTGAAGCATCTATTCACAAAAAAATACAAAAAAAAAAACCAGTAAATAGTGCAGCAATCGCATTGACTGATTTTACCGCCGTTATCGCCGCAGACAATAATATAAATAATATTTATCGAATTATGAGCGTATAAAAATTTGGATAAAGATTACTCTTTGCATAATTGAAAATGTGTTTGCAGCCTGTTACGGGATTAATTATAGCAGGTACATCTATGAAAACACAAAATTGGCAAAGAATTAGCTAAAAATTATAGACTAATTTTTTTTCCGACTGAGTTTACCGTCATTATCGCCGCATACCATAATATAAATAATATTTATCAAGTTACGAGCGTATGAAAAACGCGCAACTATTTTTTTTTCTTTCTCTGTTCAATACTTAAGTTTCAAACTTTATTAGTTAGGATACCTCTTTGGTTGCCTAAACATTTTTTGTTTTAAGGGACAAAATTGGTGCCCCCTGAGCTGAAGAATTGTGCATTACTTACCAGTTCCCGGACCTTAACAAACAATTACAAAACAAAAATATGGACAGAAACATTGAAAAAACAAAAACAATGAGTGACTGAAGAGATAAAGGATACAATAGCAAAAACAGGTAGGCTATTGAATAACGTAAAGAATAGCATACTAAAGAAGAAGGAAATACCTGAGAACACAAAAGCAGAAGTGATTGGAAAGGTCGTTAAACCAATCCTCGCCTATGGCACTGAATCATGGGCAACAATGGAGAAAATCCACTAACAAGTGTAGAAATGAGGTTTAAAAAAAAATAAAAGAAAAAATATGAAATGCAAAAAACAGTTGGATATAATTCCAATAGAAATGTCAATACAGCAAAACTAATTGAGATAGCTTGGACATGCACAAAGAATGGAGGATTAACGTTTGACTAAGAAACTGTTTGAAGCTAGAGAGTTGCCAAAAAGAAGAAGGATGCCAAAAAGAAAGAAGGAAAACTGTTGAATTATGTATAAACGCTTTACATCCTAGGCTTATTAAGGATGCTACATCATTTTAAATTATAAAAGAAACAATATAACATAAAAGCATAATTAATAAATTTATATTTATATTTATATTTATATTTAATAATATATGACAAAACTTTTTAAAGTGTTATATTATAATGATACAATGTTATAACAAAACATGACTTGACTGAAACTTAAATTTAAGTTAAATTATTAATAATAAATATGTGGAAAACAATGGACACAAAAAATTAAGTTTACTTACATTTACAATTATATGTCCACATAAGGAAAATTAAAAAGTTAAATTAATAAATAACAATTTTTTTTTAAATTAACATAACTTAAAATTTAATTCAAATTAACATTCGACTTAAAACTATAAATAATATAACTATAAGAACATTTTAAAATAAATTATAATTTTGGAAAGCCTCAAAATTATTGCTATTCATTAATTTATAATAAACCCCATCAAAGTTTAACTTTTTTTGGAGTTTATTATATTGTTGATCCTATGATAGATGTCATCAGTTACACTACAAATTTTACAAAGAGGATTTGTTTCTATTTTAAATCGAAGAAGTATGCATTTAATTTCCCATGACCCGTTATGAATTGTGTTATGTAAAAACCTGGTTGAAATGTAGTATTTTATATTCTGTGATTAACTGTAGGAAAGAATAATTTTGTGGTAAACGCTTTGTTTGTGTTTATCCAAATTGTATTCCACTCTTCATTTATTATTTTTTTCAAATTTTGTTTTATTGTAGTGTACATTTATCAAATGAAATGATACAACGAAAATTAATTATTAAAGTTGATTTTAATAAATGAATTTAATTTCATCATTTATTTTTTAAACGTGAAATTTTAAAGTAATTGATGAAGAATTTTTTATTATATGAAGAGATTGCTTGATGTTTTGAATTTGCTCATTTGTTGAGTATATGTTTTTTAGTTGTTTAATCGTTCCAAATTAAATGAATGATTATTGTATCGTTTAATGTGAAGTATTTTGTGTGCTAAAATTTCATTTAGTATGTACAATTCAATTTGTGCATAAGTAATGTATTTTATATTGTTTTTTTATATTTTAATGTGTTGTTGTAGTACAGTGTGAATAATGCCTTGATAAACGATATATAAAAAAATGTTAAAATTATATTTAGTATTTATAGGATGGTTCCATACTATACAACCCTATATGAGAATGGGAACTATTGCTCCATTATATATTAATACCAGAGATTTAGAATTAATGCCAAATTTATTTTTCACAAATTGTAATAATTTTTGTGTTCATGGAATCGTAATTTGGAGTCGAAAATTATTCCTAAATTGGATGAATTAAGTGGAGAAGGAACGTCGTGTGTAATTTTGTGTCTAACAGTGTACAATAAAGACAATTTTATTGCCGGGGCGGACCTTGAAAACCTAGTAATAGCACCTATTTTTACACTTATGACTTTCATAAGTAAACATTTTTTTGTTGACGAAGAAAAACTTGTTTGTCCTATTTTTAAAGATATTTTTTATGCTACAACCCAAGTGCTATTTTCGTTAGTGAAAAAAATTGCGTTGTTAGAAACAATCCAATGAATTCATTGATGAAATCTCAGAAAATATTAATTATGATTTATAAGGACTGTTATTTATTTCTATCATCAGATCGGCGCAGATTGATTTCGATCCATAACAAACTCGTTTTGTGCGACGAGATTGGACGATTGACGATTCAGATTCAGAGCATGTGAGTGAATAACGATGGTCAACTAGGTAGTCTGCAATAATACCGTACGGTTCTTGGAAGCGTCGTTGCACCGTGATTCATATAAAATCCTAATAAACGGTGCAGTTATCGAAGAATTCAGATGAGTGCATCCTGCAAGGAGAAGAAAGTTTCCACGAAATGAAATACGGTTTTGTTATGAAGTTATTACTCGACGGTACCGGATTAACGGGCGCGTCCTGTATCATTTTCGGTACTTGTATCTACATAATTATAGTCGCTGCTGTCGAAGCCCATCTGTGGCAGGAACGCAATGATTTATGGGAGCGAATTATTTCATGTAGGAATTCATCTGCAAGGTGCACGCATGTCTTGTTAAAATATAAAAGAGGCAGGCCATTGTTTCACTTGGTGGTAAAAAGCGCTTATTGTTATTATTGATCTTATGTAGGTATGCATTCAATTATGCGTGTTTGCGGTTCGCAAAGATTGTTTTGCCATGTGATTGTGAAGTATAAAATTTAATTCAAGTACAGCATTAAAAACATCACTGTAAAACAAGAATGTAGTTACCCGCATCATAATCGATTTGTTTTGTTTTCAATGGTTTTCTCTGAAACGCAAGCAAATAAAATGGAATAAATTGAATTTATTAAATAAATAAGCGACTCCAGCATTCCCACCTGGCCACCTGACAGGCTAAAGTTTCAATAGTTTTATAATTGCTAGTCAATAAATAAATCGGAATGAAATACCCATGTAATTAAATCCATAATTGACGTCAAGTTATTTATTTTAATTATTAAACAGCCACCAATAAAAATTTAATATATGCGCTGGTCTAACGAAAATATCTCACGGTTCGCCAATAATAAAAATGTCTCTTATTAAAAACGCGAGCAGGTACATTATTTTTACAATATGATAATGGACTCGTTAAATAATAAATTAATTTCCTGGAATGTAGATATGTTTTTTGCTAATATATTTCTTTTCATTGCCAACTACAGAAGGCCAAACCGCTTGTTTATATCTATCTTACATCGTCAACTAATGCGCATTTCCAACATCCAACTATAATCAACAAAAATCAACATTTTCACCCATCGCGCATCAACATCCCAATCAAATTTTATTCTCCCCTCAAATTTACAATTTACAAATTAATTTCTTGATTAAAAAAAATCGTAATTCGATAAGTTTGTGTTTTCGGCTCTAACAGTACACACAAGACCGATAATTGCCTCCTTTCAATCGCAGCGAAATTTTTTGGTTTGTTTAGTCTAATTTTTTTTCTTTTGACTTGTGTCACGGTTTGAATATAAATGTACGCAGCCGCTAATTTATTTCCTTCGAGCTAAAAAATATCCGCAATCACACTCGGTATTTATTAGAAGAAAAACCGCAGAAGATACTGCTTGCGGTCGCATGGCAGATTGATCGACCGGATTTGAAAAAGTACCAGCTGGTTGAAAATAACAATTACGAAGCTTGGTTTAACGACCTAAATTTCTCTCGTTGTTGGAAAAAGCTCCTGACTTAAGAAACGATTTTTTAATGTTCTTTCAGTGTTCGGTTACGGTGGTGGAGGAACCTTCATTGACAATGGGTTGGGAGATAAAAACGTTCCGTTTATGTCACATTATGCTTTATGAGCTCCAATTTTGACTCAATAAATATTTTTTATTCTGCAATAAAAGTAACAAAGTGTCAAATTGTTGAAGAAATGTCACTACTGGGGATTGACAGACCTCAAGAGATTGTTAGTAGATTCAGCAACGATTCACACATTTAAAAAAAAAATTAAATTAAAATAATATGTATTTATATAACGAGGACATAATATTGGACTTTATTGGCCGAGCAAGAGCAGTTTTTTTTTCTGTTGCTTGGTTACCGAGTTGATTATTGTTTTTTTTTTGTCTGACAGCGTTTAAAATAACGTTACTTTATTCCACGAGTGCTGTAATACAATAAAGTGGTACTTTATGGTCGCAAAAGTATGTCATAAATAACACTTTTTAATGCATTTACGAACTGGACCACAAACAGCTTCCTCAAGAGCTGACATTAAACACTTCTTTTTCATACATTGAATGTGGTTTGCAATTATTTTTAATTTCGACTATTTGCATTTTTATGGTAATAATTAAATGAGAAGGAATTTTGTGAGGGTCCAAAATGGATTTTTGCGGAACGTTGCAAAAAAGTAGAGGTATTATGCTTTATGAGCGCCAATTTGCACTCAATAAGATTTTGGCCATAACCATTTTTTATTCTGCAACGAGCAGTGATGCAATAAAAGTAAAAAAGTGTCAAATTGTTGAAAAAATGTCACTACTTGGGATTGCCAGACCTCAAGAGATTGTTAGTACATTCAGCAACGATTCACACATTTAAAAAAAAATGAAATTAAAATAATAGCTATTTATATAACGAGGACATAATATTGGACTTTATTGGTCGAGCAAGCTCAGTTTTTTTTGTTACTTGGTTACTGAGTTGTTTATTGTTTTTTTTTTGTCTGACAGCTTTTAAAATAACGTTACTTTGTTCCACGAGTGCTGTAATACAATAAAGTGGTACTTTATGGTCGCAAAAGTATGTCATAAACAACACTTTTTAATGCATTTACGAACTGGACCACAAACAGCTTCCTCAAGAGCTGACTTTTTTACATATATTGAATGTGGTTTGAAATTATTTTTAATTTCGACTATTTGCATTTTTATGGTAATAAGTAAATGAGAAGGAATTTAGCGAGGGTCCAAAATCGACTTTTGCGGAACGTTGCAAAAAAGTTGAGTCATTATGCTTTATGAGCTCCAATTTGGACTCAATGAGAGTTTGACCATAAACATTTTTTATTCTGCAACGAGCAGTGATGCAATAAAAGTAAAAAAGTGTCAAATTGTTGAAAAAATGTCACTACTGGGGATTAACAGACCTCAAGAGATTGTTAGTACATTCAGCAACGATTCACACATTTAAAAAAAAATGAAATGAAAATAATAACTATTTATATAACGAGGACATAATATTGGACTTTATTGTTTATTTTTTTTTTTTTGTCTGGCAGCGTTTAAAATAACGTTACTTTCTTCCACGAGTGCTGTAATACAATAAAGTGGTACTTTATGGTCGCAAAAGTATGTCATAAACAACACTTTTTAATACATTTACGAACTGGGCCACAAACAGCTTCCTCAAGAGCTGACTTTTTTACGTACATTGAATGTGGTTTGAAATTATTTTTAATTTCGACTATTTGCATTTTTATGGTAATAATTAAATGAGAAGGAATTTAGCGAGGGTCCAAAATGCACTTTTGCGAAACGTTGCAAAAAAGTTGAGTCATTAAAAATATTTTAGTTAATTTCAGCAAAGGAAGAACCACAAAGCACCGGCGGCCCATAAATCATCGTTTATTTAGGAATTCTACTCCCGGCATTTCACGATGTGAAGAAGAGTGGTGTGGCGGTTTTTCCCAACACCGTTTAATTGATTATTATGCATAAATCGGAGGGTAATTTTCGAGATGCGTGGTTCCAGCAACAGTTTGTGGGAACGGCTGCAGTGGGACACAGCAGTGCACTGCGCTGCTTTGCCAGACCGGCTGGGCTGCAATTAACATTCCTGAAGACTTGCCATCAGCGACGTCTTAGAACAAAGATATCCGTGGATATTGTGTCTTGGCTCGCATTCGTCTTTCCCAGGGGCTATCGCTTATTTCACGGCCTTCTCCGGCATTAAACGCATCTCCGAATAAAAATTCCTCCGACCATTTTGAGAAACCATTGAAAATGCATTTAATGAGGAATGTGTTTGCTTATTATGAATCTGATAAAAATGATTGACGGACCGGGCGTAAAATGTGTACATTATGGCCGCGCGAGGAGACTCTTGCGCGCAATATAAACATAAATAATGAAACTGAAGAGTATAATTGATTTGATTGGAATGATGGGGGGAGGGGTGGGGGCGCGGATCGCGAGGATGAGCAAACAGCGCGTGTTTTGTCCGGAATGCGGGCCCCCGGGCTGTGCACCTGGCTACCTCCCTGTCCCCGCTGAGCATTGCGATACTCCTTCAATCTCATCGCATGCAATCAACTCACCCATATCTTTAGCTATTGAGCCTTGCACCCGGATAATGCAGGCCTCTTCTTTACGGCCGTAAATTTCAATCCAACTTTCACTCGCAAATTCGGAGATCACAATTACCGTTCAGGCCGGCAACTCGGAGGATTTTCACAATTTTTCTGGCCTCCAAAAATCTTTTTCGCTTTAAATCGACCACTTTCGTTCGTATTTTAACGTTTCTGTACAAAATTTCTAATTGCTTTCTTAATGTTCTTTCAACGTCAATTTTTTGAATTTAAAAATTTGGTTTGATTTTGCACATTTTTCTGTTCTCAAAAACAGTTTTTGGTTTAAATCAACCACATATCTTTATATTTTTGTGTTTCTGTACAACATGACTTAATTTTTAATTATTTTTCTAATTTTTTTCAACAATAATATTTTATTTGGAAATTTGATTCGATTTTGGAAATTTTTCTGTTTCCAAAAACATTTTTTTGGTTTAAATCAACCACATTTCTTCATATTGTTGTGTTTTTGTACAACATGACATCATTTTTAATTGCTTTTCTAATTTTTTTCAACAATAATATTTTATTTGGAAATTTTTCTGCTTCCAAAAACATTTTTTTGTTTAAGTCAACCACATTTCTTCATTTTGTGTCGTTTCTGTACAACACAACTAAATTTTAAATCGTTTTTCTAACTTGCTTTCAATAATAATTGTTTTTCTAATTTTTTCAACAATAATATTTTATTTGGAAATTTGGTCCGAATTTGGAAATTTTTCTGTTATCAAAAACATTTTTTTGGTTTAAATCAACCACATTTCTTCATTTCGTGGTGTTTCTGTATAACATGACATAATTTTTAATTGTTTTTCTTATTTTTTCAACAATAATATTTTATTTGGAAATTTGGTTCAAATTTGGAAATTTTTCTGTTACCAAAAACATTTTTTTGTTTAAATCAACCATATTTCTTCATTTTGTGTCGTTTCTGTACAACACAACTAAATTTTAAATCGTTTTTCTAACTTGCTTTCAATAATAATATTTTATTTGGAAATTTGATTCGATTTTGGAAATTTTCCTCCTTCCAAAAACATTTTTTGTTTAAGGTCCGGTATTTCAGTCGAGGGTTAAACCAAAAATTATGGTTACCAAAACCGGTAACCTTAGCTTTCACTTCCGGTTAACTTTCTTTTAAGCTTACCCTGTACTGAAATGCCGAACCTAAGTCAACCACATTTCTTCCTATTGTTGTGTTTCTGTACAACATGACTTAATTTTTAATTGTTTTTCTAATTTTTTTTTCAGTAATAATGTTTTATTTGGAAATTTGGTTCGAGTTTGCAAATTTTTCTGTTTCCAAAAACAATTTTTTGGTTTAAATCAACCACATTTCTTCATTTTGTGTTGTTTCTGTACATCACATAATTTTTAATTGTTTTTATAATTTTTTTTAACAATAATATTTTATTTGGAAATTTGGTTCGATTTTAGAAATTTTTCTGTTTCCAGAAACATTTTTCTGTTTAGGTCAACCACATTTCTTCATTTTGTGGTGTTTCTGTACAACATGACATAATTTTTAATTGTTTTTCAATTTTTTTTCATCAATAATATTTTATTTAGAAATTTGATTCGATTTTAGAAATTTTTCTGTTTCTAAAAACATTTTCTGATTTAATTCAACCACATTTTTTTATTTTGTGGTGTCTAACATGTCTTAATTTTTAATTTTTTTTCTAATTTTTTTTCAATAATTATATTTTATTTGGAAATTTGGTTTAATTTTGGAAATTTTTGTTTCCAAAAACAGTTTTTGGTTTAAATCAACTACATTAGTTAATATTTTTATGTTTCTATGCAACATTACCTAATTTTTAATTGTTTCTTTTCCAAAAATAATATTTTATTGACACAATACTTTGATTACACGGCGATAAGACGTTATATTTTAGTAGAATTGAACTATTTTTTGATAAAGCGTAAAACAACTGAAACTGATCTTTACGAACAGACTTTACATACTTTAATGTAAAAATCTGAACTCATAAACGACAACAGTGGAAGAAAACACATTTTTACAATAAACATTCAAAAATTCACAATCTGAAAAATCCAACACAACAGCAAAGGTATGTTTTAAGGATTCAATTGAAAGGACAATTTTATAAAAAATTGATTCCAAACGCCATCGATTCAATTAACCGGCGAGCAGATTAAGCCGCACCTACCGCATTTTAATTGTCGTTTTAGTTAAAAACTTCGGGGTAAAAGAGTCTGTTAAATACAATGAACGAGGCTGAATTCGCGAAGCGAAGAAAGCGGCTGTGTCGAGTTAAAAAAGCCGGCTGGATAGGATCAGCGGATAATGTCGTATTTTCAAGTTTACAGATTACGTGATCGATAAAAATAGTAGCCATAAACAGTAATTCTCTCGGCCAGGTGTAAAGGGTTGACAGAAAAGGAAGCCACGCTTTGCACACCTGGTAGACGCTCCTAGTATGGAAACCGCGGTCAGACATTCTGCAGACGCACTCTGACTGGTTCATTATTACCATTTGCTGTCATTGATTTAACGTTATCTATTTCATATTTAAATTTCGATGAGATCACAAGCGAAGAATTCGAGAAAAATCGCCAGGTTTTCTGATTTTTTCCGATTGAGTTGCATAATTCAAAATATTTTACTTGTTTAAATCCGTGGTGGTGTTTATAGTGTAACAAGTACTTGTTAAACGGCGGCCTCTATGATCTGCCACTTAAGTGAGCACACAGCTCTTGCCACTGTAGCGGTTTACCCTGTTAACCACGGTTACTACTGAATAAACAAATTAGCGGTTATGTATGCATATGACATTCCAGTGAAGTGTAAGCAAATGTGTGAAAGCAAATAAAACCTGATGGTAGATCAGAGGAACGTAATTAGTGCCTCATTATAAACGGTATCTGTGGTCGTCGATAAGGCCAGTGTGAATTATTAGAGGCCCGGCCGTGTCCTGCCTAATTTGTCCCGGTTGTCTCTTATTCGGTGGCGTATTTTCGATGTGTTTATCAGGGCGTATAAGCGAGCCTTGGAGAGCTTCGAATATTCGAGATGGGATCGCCGATAATTTGGTGGAATGCCATTTTTTGGTTCACAATAATACGAGAATCGTGTTAAAGCCAGGTTCGGGGAACATCAGAACTACTGCTCATAACTCCTGGCATTCAGATAACGTTTGTTTAGCGTGATGGGCACAGGCTGGCCTATTAACACGCAGTATGCAGTATAGTTAAGTTAGATTACCATTTTTTACCACCCAGAACATGTTGTTTATTATCCGGCCTTAAATGTTACCAATAAAATTTTATTTCGTGATAAAATTTGTCTTTATTCAAGATTCATCCTTAAATTCACATAAATTTTATTAGATACAATTTTTTATTTCACAAAACCATTTACTGTAAAAATATCTCCGTACAAGTGGATTGGAAATCACACATTTTGATCTGATCAATCAATTGTGCATCAGAGAGTAGCAGGTTAGTAAATTGTTTATGAGCAAGCGCCAATTGTATTTCAGCTTAGTCAAATACATTTCAGCGTCAATTACAATTACAATTGATGCTTTCTGATATACAATTTACTAGTCTGAATTATAATTAATGCTTTCTAAACTACAATTGACGTTTTCTGATATACTTAGTGAATAATCTGAACTATAATTAATGTTTTCTGGTGTACAATTTATTAATCTGAATTGTGATTGACGTTTTCTGATGTACAGTTTACTAATCCGAATTACAATTGGCTCTATCTGTACTATGACGTTTTCTGAATTATAATTCATGCTTGCTGATATACAATTTACTAATCTGAATTAAAATTCATGCTTTTTGATAAATAAGTGACTAATCTAAATTATAATTGATGCCTTTTAATATACAATTTATGAATCTGAATTACAATTGACACTTTCTGAACTATAATTGACCTTTTCTGAACTGCAAGTGACTAATCTGAATTATAATTAATGCTTGCTCATATACAATTTACTAAGTTGAATACTTTCTAATATACAATTTACAATCTGAATTATAATCGATGCTTGCTGATATACAATTTACTAATCCGAATTATAATTGACACTTTTTGAACTATAATTGACGTTTTCTGAGCTACAAGTGAGTGATCTGAATTATAATTCATGCTTGCTGATATACAATGTACTAATCTGAATTAAAATTGATGCTTTCTGATAATACAATTTACTAATCTGAATTGTAATTAACGCTTTCTAAACTACAATTGACGTTTTCTGATATACTAGTGACTAATCTGAACTATAATTAATGCTTTCTGGTGTACAATTTATTAATCTGAATTGTGATTGACGTTTTCTGATATACAATTTACTAATCTGAATAACACTTGGCTCTTTCTGAACTCTAATTGACGTTTTCTGAATTATAATTAATGCTTGCTGTTATACAAATTTACTAATCTGAATTAAAATTAATGCTTTCTGGTAAATAAGTGACTAATCTAAATAATAATTGACGCTTTTTAAAATAAAATTTATAAATCTGAATTATAATTGACGCTTTCTGAACTATAATTGACCTTTTCTGAACTAATCTGAATTATAATTGACCCTTTTTGAACTATAATTGACGTTTTCTGAGCTACAAGTGACTGATCTGAATTATAATTAATTCTTGCTGATACACAATTTACTAAGTTGAATACTTTCTAATATACAATTTACTAATCTGAACTAAAATTTATGTTTTCTGGTAAAGAAGTCACTACTCGGAATTATAATTGATACTTTTTGATATACAATTTACGAATCTGAATTACAATTGATGCTTTTTGATGAACAAGCAATTAATCTGAATTATAATTGATGCTTTTTAATAAGCAATTTGGTATTTTGAATTAAAATTGATGCTTACTAATATTCAGTTTACTAATCTGAATTAAGATTAACGCTTTCTGAGAATCAAGTGACTAATCTGAATTATAATTGATACTTTCTGATATACAATTTACTAATCTGATGCATTTTGATGCACAAGTAACTAATCTGAGTATTGATGCTTTTTAATAAGCAATTTAGTATTTTGAATTACAATTGATGCTTTCTGATAAACAAGTGACTAATCTGAATTATAATTGATACTTTGTGATGTAAAATTTACCAAGTTATTGAGATTCATTATCAGATCAACTCTTTATTCAACGAAAGTCATTAAATTGATGGCGTTTAACTGAAGGAATACAAAATTTTTCATACTTTATGTGCCCCCGGTGCGCTTCAAGGTAATTTCAAGCGTGTTCTAGGAAATATTTTAAATACCAATCTTTAAATTAACTACTTTCCATATAAATGTTTGTTCAAATGTGTCTATTATCAGACGAGTTACATTTTATGTGCGTTATAAAAAGTAGTTATTTTTTGCAGTGGAAGTTAAATAAGCAACGTTGAATAATTCACAAGAGATTAATGAATGTACAGTTGCCGTGCATTTACAGTACCATCTTGAGAAAATAATACACACCTCAAGGGTATTAATTAAATTAAATACAACTCATTAACACGAGGAAGTGTTTAATAACCAACAGCCAACAGTGTGACTTTATTAATCAAACACCTGTTCGACGCAAAGCTAATGTCAATTTCACCAAACACACTGGAGCTAAATAAATACTGAAATTCAACGACTTTTAATCGACAATTCAAAATGTTGCAAAATCATCATCGTCTGTTTAAATATTAAATTAGAAAAATGTATTTTATCTAAAACGAAATAAAATTTTAATCTGAGACCTGAAAGTTTTCAGGTTCGAGCCACCCTTAACTAACGTGCAAAGATGGTTACATATTAATAAGGTACTGATTTTACCAGGACAGTACTCTCTTTGGAGTCTCTGTACTGGAACAAACTATGTCATGAATTTTGTTCTGTTTTTTCATATTTTCCATTAATTATAATTAAGGCTGCATTATAGTAACAAAAACGGCCTTTTGTGATTTCAAATATCTTTGTTATGATGTGCTGCACTGAGTTGCATTTTCTGTATTACCTAGGTAGAGTATTTCTCTCGAGTGGTGATTTTTCAAATTTGCAAAATCGCAATTTTTATAAGGCCTGCAGTTGCTCAAAGAGGGTGCGGTTTATGGAAAATTCCACTACCTTACAGGTAGATAATTCAGAACAGTGGTAATTTCAGCACTGTGCTTCATAGTTTTAAGTCTGCAGTTGAACAAAAAAATTCGAAAAAAAAATCTAATTCCAGCAAGATATTTGCATACTACCGAGAAGCTGTAAACCGTTTAATTGCATAAATGTCACTATCGAATAGACATGACCGACAAAAAAAATTGTGAATGGCGCAAGCGACAAATTTTCATTAATTCCTCAAAATAGAAAAAAATCGTTACTAAAAATAGTCCTTTAAAGAGATAGAAAATTTAAAAAAATATCCAGGGTGATGAAATAAAGATGCCCGTGAGTAGCTACATGTTATAGACAATTTCTAACGAAACACGAATTTGAAAGCCAAAATAAAATTTCTTGTCTCTTCACCAAGTTATAAGGTTTCCTATTCAGACAATAAAAATCTATACGATTAACAATTTTGTAATAATTTCATTGTTTGGATCTAAAATAGACGCAGTTGATGGTGCTTTTTAAAAAAAGTGTAAAAAATCTATTGAAACCAGCTTTATTACCGATGTCAAAAGTACGGTTTCTTGGCTCCGAGGAAAATTTATTAATGTCGCAACATCGTAAATCTCCTAGGAAATGTTGGCAACAATAATTCACTTTTCAATGTCAGTTCTCTTGTCAAATTTGAAGGATACAAGTCAAATGTCCTAAAATGTCTTAAAATGTAATACAATTTCAGTGAATATCTAGACATGTTGCTTTGCTTGGGTGAGAGATAATAACGCATCGGAAGCTGCTAGAGAATATGCTAGAGTGTATCCACATCGACGTCATCCAGATGCTAACGTAATTAGAAAAGTGGAGCAAAAATTAAGAGAAAATGGCCAAATAGTGCCGATTTCTGTAAACGGTAGACGACCTCGTGAAGTTCGTACATCACGTTTGGAGGAAGCAGTTGTGGAAGCGATTGAAACTGGATCAGGACGAAGCATACAAGGATTAGCGCGACAGTCACTCTAAGTCACTTTTTCCTATTCTGAGATATTTGAGATTTTATGTTTCAATTTGAGCAGGAAATCACATTGTTACGTTTTTGATTGATCTGTTTTTAATAAATAACATGGTTAGGGACCTTTTAAACTGGAATCAGTAAGTGCGACCGAAAGTTCATCCATTCTTATCAAAAATAGCGCAAATAGTAGAAAATCTCTACGTCACTTAGGGCCTTTTTGCATACAGCCCTTCAATTACCTGTTTGTTGTGTATTCTTATTTAGTTACATTAAATTCTTTTGAAATAAAAAAAGTTATGTCAACGTGACAGTTGTTTGTCTTACGCAAGTGACAGTATCTGTCAGTGTTGTTTGCTTAGATACAAGAAGTAGGCCTACCTGAAAGTAATTCTTTAGAAAAAGAAATATGTGCAGTATTGCCACGTTGTGCTCTTAGACAAACTGTTTTAATTTTAAACAGAATCTATTTGGACCAGTTTTGTTGCGATTTCCACAATGCTTCAATAGAAAGCATTGTCCCAATATCAATCATGGGCACCTTTTTTCATCATCCTGTATACAACAAAAAGAAATTTGGCTGATTAAAATACAAAAAATTACCAAATGGCGTTTATGTCGTTTTGGCCAAATATGATTTTCGGATACCTAGACATTTTTTTGGGGGGCCCCCAAGGAAGTGGGGGCCCTAAGCTATGGCTTGTGTAGCTTATACGTAAAATTGAGGACCTTGATGCAAAAAGGGGATAAGTCACAATATGAAAATTGGATTTATCGCCTTCTTGCATCAAAGACGCGTTATGGGATGAGTCAAAAGTAGTTTTAACTTCATTATGACATTATAACTTGTCCCATTCTTACATCAAACGACACCTAATTTACAATACATTCAAATGACATACATAATTCGATAATGGGACAATAATGACTTATCCCCTTTTTGCACCAAGGTCCTCAATTAAAGCACTGTCTAACACAAGAATGATTATTTAATATTTTTATCTTTTGCTGTAATAATTCTGTTCTATAAAATGACAGTGTGTCGTAGATAGTGAATTCGAGACAGAAGAAATGAATGTGTTTGTTTTCTGAATTTAAATTTCGCATAATAAAACGTCCTATCGGCACGTAAGTAGGCAGAGTAGATGCATGCTAAATAGACTTACGATGCACAAACAAGCTGGTCACGATTTCGCTGAAAAAGTGATCGGTTTCATTAAACCAAGGTACGCGACAAATCAAGTGTAAATAGTCCGTTTGGCCGGTACTTACGCAGCGGCGGTTTTGTGTGCATTTGTCATAGCCGGCATTCTCGAAATACTCGAGCGAGTTCTTCAAGTTATTATTGCTGCTGGTCGATATTTTATAATTGTAAACCCATGTTCTGTCCCAGCAGATAAATTGTTTGAAGCAGCAGTGTCAAGAATGATGTGGGTATGATTCGGTACCACCTAGGGTCCGCAGCGCTTTGTTTTTACCGCTGATTCTTGTTAGAACTTGCTGGGGGTCCTTTTACTCCTTCGTATTTGTTTAATTCATTTTTATGGCCCGTTTTATTATTCAATTTTCGGTGAGAATAATTTTAACGGCCGATACATCTTCCGACGACTTTTTCTCCCCGCATTCCGAAAATTAGAGTACAAATTCCTCCCTAACAGCAATCAGCGTATTTTTACACATAATTCAAAAGGAATGCGTTACAAAGAATGCGAATGGCGCTAGCTGCAAATGATGCGTTATCGGCCCAAATCTCGGAGTGGACAATGCGTGAATGAAGCGCCGACCGGAAACAGTACAGATACGACACGAGTTTGCACTTAAGTTTATTGCCGGTAATAGAATTTTGCTGCATTGGTTCTACTCGAATACCTACGACTCATCGAAATTGGAGTTTAGTCCGGAATTTCGATGGTTAAATAAATAACTACCTGAAAAGTTAATAGTTTGTTTGATAATGCCGGTAACAGTTTTTATGCCCGTGTCCTTCCTCCGACGAAATATTAATACGATATTATTTTTATGAAGCGGGATGGTAATTTGGTACAGGTAATACTTATTAGTTTTTATGCACCTCGATTCGCAGGTGTGTAATTAACGTTCGGTTTGTTTCAGGATATCGGCCGTTCTGAGTCTTGTAAATCTTATTTGCACAACACAAAGGCCACAATTTGAGTTGGGCAAGGGTTCACTCGCTTTTTTGAACCATTTTATTACAGTAAAACCTGTTCAAGTAACCACCGAAATTTTTGGTTCCTTTTTCTGAAATACAACTGACATAACTGACATAATGTGTCTGATCATTCAAATTTACTTATTTCAATTGTAACTGTTGGCAGCGCCGAATAAATTCAAGCATGCGACTCTAGCGTAAATAAATTCAACTAAGTCAACTCCTTGTTGTGACGTCACGTCGTGCCACGTGCGTTTGTTATTGTTCGAGGTTTGTAATAATTTGATTAGTTTTCGATAATTCTAAACAAGAAATGAACTAATTTGTAGTTTGTTTGATATCAAGTTGTAGGCCAGATTTAAAGTGTCAGTGTTAACATTAACTATGAATACATCCGAAACTAACCTAAAAAAAATTCTCACGCTGAAGCTATTGAGATTGCTCAAATATCTTCGGCTATGGTTCATATTGGGAGGTCTAATCACAGAATAAAAACGTTTAAAATATTGGCAAATCGCTTGCCCGCCAATCTAGTACCAATGGCAGATGATATTTTTGTAATGGTATGTGAACTTGTAAACCTTTCAAACCCATTCCGAGCAGATGATAAGTTTATAGAATGAAAACGAATCCTACTTCTAGTAAAAAAATTACTTCATTTCATTTACACAAAGATGATGCAACATTTTTGTTAAATAGTTTTATGTCGAGAAGCTTTAAAGGTTTTGCATCGTCTCCTAAACTGATCCCATTTTTCAGATAGTTTGCGCTGTTTTTTAATCTTTCAAATCCAATTTTGGCAGATGACAAATTTGTAAGATAATTTTCCCAATTTTTATACAAAAAGTAAAAAAATTGGCGTTAAAAATATGACGTCACAATGCGACAGTTACCTATATTATCGATACGCGGTAAAACTAATTTCAATTCCCAATACAATTCTGACAAACCACAATGTTTCTCTTATCGAAAATTACCTTGCAAATGATGTAAAGTTGGAAAGTGTGGAATGACCGTGTTTCTTACTGCTAATATAACTTTAAACTGCCAAATGTAAAATACAAATGTCACTTTTATGACCAACATAAATTTTAAAAAGAAAAATTGCGTTCTGGGGTACATTCAACAGTTAATGGTTTTTTAACGGTTGGTTGAGTGTGATAATTCCATTGACCTGTTCTTTCAGTAAATTCAAATAGAAATAAAGAAATAGGTAGGGTAGAGGCGCCACTTTCAGCCACTTTACTTGTGATAGTCCAGTCATTTTAGTATTTATCTTCTAAAAAATTCCAAGTGAAGATTTTCTTAGGGGCTTTTCTTTGTACCGCTATAGGAAACAACGAATGCATCGCCCAAATTTTCTCAGTCTCATATCCCGAAAATCATTGATCCCAGGTAAATTTTGTATAGCACCTTTTTGCGCAGATTTTGATAGCAAACAAATTTTATAATAACCAAAATTCAAATAAAATCAATAATTCACGAGATATTTGAGAAAAACTGATTTTTGCGACTTTCAATAATTTCTTTGGCGGACACGATTTTTCAATGAACTTTTTATACAGTGTTTCTTATAGCGATACAAAGAAAATCCAGAATGAAATTCTTCACTTGGAATTTTTTAGATTGGGTGTTTTTTTTGTATAAAATAACTGGACTATAAATACGTCACCAAAACATTTTTTTCGGCCCATTTAAAGTAACAATTATTTTATTTGACACTTAGAAGTAATGCCGTGGTGGTTGGGTTAAAAAATAAGGTAGGACCAGCATAACTTTAAAAAAAACAAAGACTCAATTCAAGATATAGAGTAATGTGGTTGGTTTTTAAATTACAGATTTGCTTAAAGTGACCAAAAGTGGTGCCTCTATTCTAAGTACTTTTGACAGCGAAATATAAAAAAAATCATAATTGGTAAGAAGCTGAAGTCCTTCTGACAGGTAATAAAAAATGTGCAATTTGATCAACACTTTTAGGAAATTTTCAACACTAATATCCCAAGTGCATCAAAATAGCCGAATAAATTTTGACGTTTCTGACGTTGTCTAGAAATATGTCGAGTAAATTTGCCACGTAAAAAAAGCTCGAGTGCGAAGCACGAGGGATTTTGGGCAAGAAGTTAAAACGTTAAAATTTAATCAGGCTGTTTTCATGCACGCGGAGTATTTGGCATCAAACTCATTTTGTGGAACATGCAAATTTCAGCTAGTTTTGAAGGTGATTTTCTCAAGAAGCGACCGTCATCCTTACCTACTTACACCGACCGAGCAGTTGTATCTTCATTAGCCAAATGAAAGCACCGATTTACCACGAATCCAAGATACAAAGGGCAAAAAACATTCGATAATGTAACTAAATTAACAATAATGACGTATAGATTTAACGAAGCATAACTTAAAAAAAACAAAGACTCAGTTCAAGATATAGAGTAATGTGGTTGACGGATATTCTTAGTCATTTCTTAATTTTTTAAATTACAAATTTGCTTAAAGTGACCAAAAGTGGTGCCTCTACTCTAAGTACTTTTGACAGCGAAATATTAAAAAAAATCATAATTGGTAAGAAGCTAAAGTCCTTCTGACAGATAATAAAAAATGTGCAATTTAATCAACAGTTTTAGGAAATTTTCAACACTAATTTCCAAGTGCATCAAAATATTCGAATAAATTTTGACGTTTCTGACGTTGCCTAGAAATATGTCGAGTAAATTTGCCACGTAAAAAAAGCTCGAGTGCGAAGCACGAGGGATTTTGGGCAAGAAGTTAAAACGTTAAAATTTAATCAGGCTGTTTTCATGCACGCGGAGTATTTGGCATCAAACTCATTTTGTGGAACATGCAAATTTCAGCTAGTTTTGAAGGTGATTTTCTCAAGAAGCGACCGTCATCCTTACCTACTTACACCGACCGAGCAGTTGTATCTTCATTAGCCAAATGAAAGCGCCGATTTACCACGAATCCAAGATACAAAGGGCAAAAAACATTCGATAATGTAACTAAATTAACAATAATGACGTATAGATTTAACGAAGCATAACTTAAAAAAAACAAAGACTCAGTTCAAGATATAGAGTAATGTGGTTGGTTTTTAAATTACAGATTTGCTTAAAGTGACCAAAAGTGGTGCCTCTATTCTAAGTACTTTTGACAGCGAAATATAAAAAAAATCATAATTGGTAAGAAGCTGAAGTCCTTCTGACAGGTAATAAAAAATGTGCAATTTGATCAACACTTTTAGGAAATTTTCAACACTAATATCCCAAGTGCATCAAAATAGCCGAATAAATTTTGACGTTTCTGACGTTGTCTAGAAATATGTCGAGTAAATTTGCCACGTAAAAAAAGCTCGAGTGCGAAGCACGAGGGATTTTGGGCAAGAAGTTAAAACGTTAAAATTTAATCAGGCTGTTTTCATGCACGCGGAGTATTTGGCATCAAACTCATTTTGTGGAACATGCAAATTTCAGCTAGTTTTGAAGGTGATTTTCTCAAGAAGCGACCGTCATCCTTACCTACTTACACCGACCGAGCAGTTGTATCTTCATTAGCCAAATGAAAGCACCGATTTACCACGAATCCAAGATACAAAGGGCAAAAAACATTCGATAATGTAACTAAATTAACAATAATGACGTATAGATTTAACGAAGCATAACTTAAAAAAAACAAAGACTCAGTTCAAGATATAGAGTAATGTGGTTGACGGATATTCTTAGTCATTTCTTAATTTTTTAAATTACAAATTTGCTTAAAGTGACCAAAAGTGGTGCCTCTACTCTAAGTACTTTTGACAGCGAAATATTAAAAAAAATCATAATTGGTAAGAAGCTAAAGTCCTTCTGACAGATAATAAAAAATGTGCAATTTAATCAACAGTTTTAGGAAATTTTCAACACTAATTTCCAAGTGCATCAAAATATTCGAATAAATTTTGACGTTTCTGACGTTGCCTAGAAATATGTCGAGTAAATTTGCCACGTAAAAAAAGCTCGAGTGCGAAGCACGAGGGATTTTGGGCAAGAAGTTAAAACGTTAAAATTTAATCAGGCTGTTTTCATGCACGCGGAGTATTTGGCATCAAACTCATTTTGTGGAACATGCAAATTTCAGCTAGTTTTGAAGGTGATTTTCTCAAGAAGCGACCGTCATCCTTACCTACTTACACCGACCGAGCAGTTGTATCTTCATTAGCCAAATGAAAGCGCCGATTTACCACGAATCCAAGATACAAAGGGCAAAAAACATTCGATAATGTAACTAAATTAACAATAATGACGTATAGATTTAACGAAGCATAACTTAAAAAAAACAAAGACTCAGTTCAAGATATAGAGTAATGTGGTTGGTTTTTAAATTACAGATTTGCTTAAAGTGACCAAAAGTGGTGCCTCTATTCTAAGTACTTTTGACAGCGAAATATTAAAAAAAATCATAATTGGTAAGAAGCTAAAGTCCTTCTGACAGGTAATAAAAAATGTGCAATTTAATCAACAGTTTTAGGAAATTTTCAACACTAATTTCCAAGTGCATCAAAATAGTCGAATAAATTTTGACGTTTCTGACGTTGCCTAGAAATATGTCGAGTAAATTTTCCACGTAAAAAAAGCTCGAGTGCGAAGCACGAGGGATTTTGGGCAAGAAGTTAAAACGTTAAAATTTAATCAGGCTGTTTTCATGCACGCGGAGTATTTGGCATCAAACTCATTTTGTGGAACATGCAAATTTCAGCTAGTTTTGAAGGTGATCTTCTCAAGAAGCGAACGTCATCCTTACCTACTTCCACCGTCCGAGCAGTTGTATCTTCATTAGCCAAATGAAAGCGCCGATTTACCACGAATTGGAGATACAAAGGGCAAAAAACATTCGATAATGTAACGAAATTAACAATAATGACGTACAGATTTAACGAAGCATGGTTGCTAACCACAAATTGGATATTTATATAAATTTCGCCTTTATTCATTACGGCGATTATTATCCTCCGGAGGGACGAAGGTGGAAGAGCTCGGCTGGTTTTAATATCCCAATTATGTCAATTGTTTTAAAATTCTGAGGTGAATGGCGAAGGTTAAGATGTAGACGCCGGGTCTGAGGGCCTGCATTCCTCTCGGCATCATATTTAAATCGTAGTGTTTTATTTGTTGTATTAGGAAGGGTGGGAGGGGTCGAGCCACCCAGGTGTTCCATGACTTGAGTTTGTTTTTCCTGTGTTTGTTAATGACGTTGTGATGAGTGTGTTGGGCCGGCTCTTTGTTCTGAGATGATAAGTGAGGGGAGCTTGCATTCCTTGCTGGTTATCGGGCTTCGGGGTGGGCCGGCTTTACCATACCGCCGTGGGCGGCCCGCTCTAATGGACTCTCTACAAATCAATCAGCCAACTTAGACAATGCTGGTTTCGAATTGTTAAACTCAACGCCGACCCGCAAATCAGGACGCGTCACCCTCGTCCAGGCGTCCCCTTTTCCGCGAACGCTTCTTGCGCCAAATTGCTGCATTATTTTTCTCGAACGGGTCCTCGACGCAGACACTGTGTCTGCTCGACCATCTGACGTACCAACCAACGTGTGAATTATGTTAATAAAATTGAATTAAAAAATTCCTGTCGCTAATCGACGCTTAAAGATTTAATTAGAACAAGTAGGGTACAGGCGCCACTTTCAGCCACTTTAAGCACATTTTTTAGTTACTTCGCTTTTTAACTAAATCACTACACTGAAAGAAATAGATAGTCAAAAATAATGTAATTATGATTAACTTAAATATAATTTATATTCCATATATGGGCAGCAATTTGGAACGTTAAAGCTGCAATATTTATATATTAGGAAATATATTGTTGTTTTAAATTTATTGGTATTGTAATAATCATATACAGTCGAACTCCTCTATAGTGACCTCCTCTATAATGATTTTTTCTCTATAGTGATGTTTTTGTCAGGAACGTGCATTTTTGAACGTTTTCCATATAAAAATATCTCTATATTATGATGTTAAGCCTCTATATAGTGATTATTCTTTACAAAAGGTTTACCAAAATTCTCGAGGAACGGAATATTCGGTGATAGAAAACCTGAAAAATCCTTAAAAGAGTTTCTTGGAAAATCCTTACTTATGCAATCAACTTTGGACAGATTTTTTCATCAATAAGTACATGTTATGTAAGTATTCAGATGAAAATTTGTATTGTTTATTAATAAGAGTGTGTATTTCTATATACTTAAACAAATATTTTTTCAAATATAACAAATTTTAATTTTTTGTTTTGAATATCAATTGGTTTTTAAAGTGACTGCCAAAATTGTAAAATTATACTTAGAATTCTATATAGTGAAGTTTTTTCATGGCTTTTCGAACATCACTATAGAGGAGTTCGACTGTATTTAATTTAGCACTCCCAAGAATTTAACTGAGTAATGAAATTTTTACTGAGCGTAATATATCACATTTTAAGCATGATTATGCAGGACTGCTAAAGCATATAGCATAGATTATTATTTAAATATCTTGCAAGATCGACTTAACAAGAGATTATAGCTGGCTGTAACAGAACATATTTTAATTTTTGTTATTGCTGAACCAAATACTACAGGTTGTTAAAAATATATTTGGGATGTAATTTTTAAATATCTTTATTTTGTAAAGCTTAGTAACAATTTATAGTTGCATAATATAATTTATATCGTATAAATTTCCTTAAATATAAAAACACAAATTTTAAAAATATCAAGAACATTAAACTAAAACAACATTTATAAAACACAAACTAAAACGAAACACGTAAGTTTTAAAAATTTGAACTTCATACTATAATAATAATTACAAACAAATTTTTTTTGGGTTTCAAAAATACATCATTGAAACTTCATCTACTTCACTGTCTTCGTATGTCACCGAAGAAGCTGTTGATGTGAAACTACTCTCTGATTGAGTATTACACTGCGTTTGTGACAAAAAATCAGAATTAGATAATTATAGGTAATAGATTATAGCAGCAATATAATCATTTTTGTACAAAACAAATAGCTACATATACATAGAAAAGTTGTTTTGTAAGTATAAATAAAATTTCAAAATAAATTTAACAACAATTGAGAAACCCGTCAATTGGAGATCAAGGCTCCTTAAAACGTGCATCTAATTAAGTAATTTAAAATGGCTGGACTCTGATATGGTTGATACTTCAATTATCAAGGCTCCCTATTCTTTTAAAAACAAAAATTAATGTGTCAATGATTTTTCTCAAAAAGTTTTTATTTTTAATTTTTTTATGATTATTAATACCTACTTCTGGTGCGCGTATAAGAACTCAAACTTATGGGAGATTTTTTAAATTTTAATCAAAGGAATAATAAAAATGTGCAACCTACGTGAGCTGCTTTATAGGCGTTGAACTTGTTCACAAATTTTAACCGATCTCCAATTTTAGGAATTAGCTCTTTTAGAGCGTCGTTGTCCAACAGTGAAAAGGCTTCGTCATCTATTCCATTATTTGGAATTTGTAAATACAGTCAAACCTGTATAAGACGGAATCGCTTGGGACCGAAAAAAAGTTCCGGCTTAGCCAGGTTTCCGGCTTATCCAGTAACCTGCCTAAGACGGAAAATGAAACTGTCTAAGCCGGAAAACGTATGTAATCAAAAAACACAAATTACAGGAATTCAAGATATATTTCCCCACAAACTCTGCAGCGTTTTTTGCTTTTTATTAGTACAAGTTGCTTTAACATTTCCTTCAAGTGCAGTGCGACATTGTAATAGTTTGTTTTTTTTTATTTCACCACAATTTATACGGTCTGAATAATGTTCCAATGCTGTCAGCTTTTTCAATGCTTCTGCAGAGGTAACTATTTTTTCACATTCTTCAACTTCCATAGCTGAAATAATGGAATATAACAACATTAAATAAATAAATGGTTGTAATATTTGTAAATATAAAATAATTATTATAATTTTGCGTCCAGGCAATCCATACCTAAACCTGTTCCTTCAGTTTCATCTTCTCTCTGATCGTCCTGCACAGCTTCCATAAGATCTTCTAAACTCTGATATCCTCCTTCAGTTGTAACTTGCTCATCAATCTCTATGTAATCTTCTGGTCTGACTGAGTTTTCGCCGAGTTCTTCCATTAACTCTTGTATCCTTTCCATATCCTGTGCGCAGTTTTCATTCATTTCTTCCTCAATATCGCCCTTAAAATTAAATCCTGCATGCCTGAAGCATTTTATTACACAGTCCTTTTTAATAGATCTGGTACCAGCTGAAATCCAACGAATAGCATCCAAGACAGATATTTTTTTGGAAAGTTCGGTCACAGAAGTGCAGGCTGTCATGTTTACACATAGCGATTGTAGCACAAATTTTCTGTAATGTATTTTCATATTCTGAATCACACCCTGATCCATGGGTTGGGTCAGACTAGTCGTATTGGGTGGTAAAAAACATAACTTAATATTAGAAAATTGTAAATGAGGGTGGCAGGCTGCGTTATCTAAAAAAAGCAAAATGTTTCTTTTTTGTACTTGCATTTTTTTATTTAAAGCTTGAAGCCATTCTTCCATTAATGAACAAGTCATCCAGGCCTTTCGATTGGCCCGCCACGTAACTGGAAGTTCATGAACATTTAAATTTTTGAAGCAACGCGGCTTTAAACTTTTGCCAATAACTAAAGGTTTTTCAACCTCTCCGTCCGCAAAGGCACATAAAAGTACAGTTAACCTTTCCTTAGCTTGCTTTCCACCTACACATTTATCATTCTTGAGAGCTAAAGTCTTACCGAGAATAGCTTTAAAGAATAAGCCTGTTTCGTCGCAATTTCCAATATTTTTCGGATCGTAGTCTTTAATAATTTCATTCAACTTTTGTTTCCATTTATTTACGGTGTCTAAATCTACATCTTTTGCTTCACCACAGATCTGTTTGAAAGAAATGTCGTGGCGAGATCTAAAGCTTTCAAGCCACCCGTTTGATGCTTTAAATTCATTTCGTCCTAGTCGTTGGGCAATAATTTTTGCTTGTTCTTGTAGGATAGGTCCGGATATAGGTGAATTACGCGTTCTGGCGTCCAAAAACCATTCATACAAAATTTTATTTATGGTTTCGTTCCCGGTCTTTTTAACTTTTCTTTTGGATTCTTCGGGAAGATTTCCACTTAACCACTCTAATTTTATTTTCTGTTTGTTCTTTAAAATCTCGTACACTTGTGTCTTCCCGCACTTATATTTTGCCACAAGCTCCTTGACACTCGCATTTTGCTCTTCATAGCACTGTAATAACTCTATTTTTTTTTGTAAATCTAAAGTGTTCAGCTTTCTATAAGACATTTTGATCACACTTCAATACGATCACAACGTTCACAGAGGCGACCGTAATCAACTGAATTCAGCTGATCAGCAAATCACTATCGCAGACGGTTAAACTAATACTATACATTTTATTGTTTTGTCTCGCAACAGCAAAACATTTAAGTTTTACTTTGACATCGTTTCCGGCTTAGCCAGTGCAGTACCGTGCAGGGGACTTAAAAACACTTTCCGTTTCCGCGTTGGCCAGTTTCCGGCTTAAGCAGGTAGCTTTACATGGACTTTACATATACGTAATTCGGGACTGAAAAAAAATTCCGTCATAAACAGGATTCCGGCTTATCCAGTTTCCGGCTTATCCAGGTTTGACTGTATAACTAAGAAATATATGTGAGTGGTGGAGGGAAATGAATAACGGACGGTTAAAATAAGATGACGATCTTACCTTCAAATACTTGCACGTAATGTGCAAACTCCCATTCTTCTAGCAAGTCCTTTACCACCGTCATTTCACTTTAAGCACCCTTAACAGAATCCTGATTTTTCCCTGATTTCGGCACTACACACAAAACCAAACGTGCAGAAATGGTACAAAGCTTGTTCTAATATGAGTCACCAACTCACCAATGAATTGATAAAATATTGTATAGTTGCAAAAAACATACATCTTGGATATTTCCTAGAACAATCTTGAATTGTTACGTTTCATATATATAGTTTTTGTTGACAGACGAAAATGCAAATAGTAATATAACAGATATTTTAAACAGCCATGCTGTCGTAACAAATATCCATAATAGCGAATACGTGTTATTTTAAACTTATCATTTTTAAGACAACAATCTTCCATGTTTAAATTCACAATAACTATCTAAATAAAATAATATATTAATGCTAACACCGTTGAAGGTAAATGTAAATAAATAAGCGATTGCAATAATAATGACTAATATCTAATATCTATTTTTCTCAGTGTAAACGTCCAATAAAATAATTGTCACTTGAAATGAGAAATAGAGACAAAGGCAAGTAAAATGGCTGAAACTGGTGTCTCTACCCTACCTATTTGATTGTTTTATTTGAATTCCCTGATTTAAAAAAAATGGTCAATGGAATTATAGCACTCAACCGACCGTAAAAAAAACATTAAATTATAACCCAGGCTGGAAAATGTCCCTTAACAGTGCGCATCAATCATAATTAAGTTGTTGTGGAATAAGATGTCATTGATAATGAAGAGTGCGCACCTGTACGCGGCACTGGTTTACCCACATTCATATAATTATGTGCGGTATTTATTTATCTAAGTTTCAATAACAAAGCAACAAATCTGGACTAATAAAAGTCACTTTTATTGTGTCCGAAAAAGAGGCGTGAAATTAGAAATGTTATGCTTGTCACCGTAGATAAATTTATATCACCGACCTCTGGTTGAGAGGCCGATTTTCTGAAAATCTTATTCGTTGTGAAAGTAATTTATAGCAAGAAGTGAATGAGGAAATTTTTATTGAGAGCGACAAGGAAACACTGATCAGGAAATGAAGTAACGGCCAGGATGGCATGTCAACAACAAAACTTCTGATTAAAAACAAAAAAAATCGCATTAAAGCAAAACTTCACAAACTAGAAGTAAAAGTTGTCTTTTACTCACAAGTCCAGAATTGATGAAACCATTAAAAAAACGTCTTCATTAACTGTGAAAATTAAATGGCAATTCCCAGGACGAGTTTTCGAAATAAAAGTTGTCAACTTTTTCAAGCGCGTTTTTAAGTTCAAAATTAAAAAAAATCAACCGTAAACGGCTATTTTTAGATCGACTATCGAAAAATGAGTTCGCTTTAAATCGACCAGTAAAAAAGGGAACTTTTTGCTGCCGAGTTTGGTAACATCTTGTGTAAGTTTGTGTGAAATTTAATTAAATGCAAATCGCCGCTTTTACATTGAAATTTTGGCAGTCACAAACCTGAAATGGACGGTAGGTCAATGTAATGAACGAAAATTTAATAAATATGACATAAAATGAAAGGAGTTTGTCTAGGTCTCAAATCATTAATTTTTTTTACGTCGAAAATGACATTGAACATTGTCTAAATTTAAAACCGTTTAAAAACGCCGCGATCATGCGCCCAATAATCGAAATCGACTCATCGCCGGATTTACAGGGTCACCAAAAAACTTTAAACTTTGACATAATAGAAAGTCCGGTTTCCAGCATAAGTTGGCAAGAGTTGATTTTTTTAAATTTGTAGTAACATAAATTTTTACTATTTCAGTACGGTAACGGGGATATTACAGCACTGTAAGGTGTTATTGGTATTTCTAGGACTCTGTTCTGTAATGTTCCATTTACTAGATTGAATTGTTATTGCTATTTCCAATGATACAACTAAACTTTGCTATTTGAATTATTCTAATAGTTTAACGTTAATATTTGTTGTTAAATAATTTATTTTCTTCGAATCTCAAATTATTATCAGTTTGATGTTAATACAGTGAAACCTCGTTTAGTGCATACTCTCTCTAATGGACACAAACATAAAGTTTGAGGTCGAAAAATTAAAACTAACCTTTCTAGTGTCACCAAAAAAACCAATAAAATTAAAGAAGTGCCAAAGTTGTTTAAAAAACTGACTGACAACAATCTACACATTGAAAACTCAAATATAAGGTCAGCACTGTAAGGTGTTATTGTTATTTGTAGGATTCTGTTCTGTAATGTTCCATTTACTAGATTGAATTGTTATATTTTTACACTGTTACAATGTTGTGATTATTTACCTGTTCTAAATAAACAATTGCACTGTTAAAAAAAAGGGAAAAAAAGAGAAAAAAGCCAAACCAAAAAAAACAACTTTTTTTCTTTCTTGCTTAGAGCGTCATATAAAAATGAAAACTTATGTATTTTTTTGCAAGGAACACGATGGTGCAATTAAAAATCGATTTGCTCTAAGATTGACAGAGATACAAAACTATAAGTCGAGAAAATGGCCGTAGCTCCGTTAATACTGGAGCAACTCAACTGATTCTTGTTCCATCGTTTCCAGCAGAAAAAGTTATCCTAGTTAGGAAAAAAAAGAAAAAAAAAAGAGAGAATAAAGCCAAACCAAAAACCTAACCTATCCTAACCTAACCAAACTGCTTTTATCTTTTCGTGTTTCTCTTTCGGGGATATTTTTAGAATTTTTACACTGTTGAGGTTATGTTGTGATTATTTAACTGTCCTAAATAAACAATTGCACTGTTAAAAAGAAGAAAAAAAATTACCTGAGCATAATTTATGAAAATGTTCACTGCAATTTGCATAGTTTTTTTTTTGTCAGAGAGTTATTCTTATTGTTATTGTTATTTCCAATGATACAACTAAACTTTGCTATTTGAATTAGTCTAATAGTTTAACGTTAATATTTGTTAAATAATTTATTTTCTTTGAATCTCAAATTATTTATGTGATTTTCAAGAAGTTTATTAAAAATTAAACTTATTTCACTTTGATGTTAATACAGTGAAACCTCGTTTAGTGAATACTCTCTCTAATGGACACAGACATAAAGTTTGAGTCGAAAAATGAAAACTAAACTTTCTAGTGTCACAAAAAAAAAACAATGAATTAAAGAAGTGCCAAAGTTGTTTAAAAAACTGACTGACAACAATCTACACATTGAAAACTCAAATAGAAGGTTGCACAACAAATAATTTTCAAAATGATCTTAAATAAATTTATTCGGTTTTCAACAATAGTTAAATGAGTGAGTGTTTGTAATGGCATGCAATTAGCCTGATGTTAATTCTGGCTGCAGCAAATATTAGCATATTCTCGTTTAATCAAAGTTCAAACAGAATTAAAAAGTGAAGCATTCGCTGCTAATGATAGTAATTACCGATCTGAGCATATCCCATAAGTAGATGGAACGGTTATTATACGAATAGTTACGAGCGCATAAGCCGGTCGTTACGATAGTCCTAATGTATTATTTAAATCCTTTCTGTTAAGGATGGACGTGCTGAAATTATGTACGTCGGTTGCGACGGTATAAGATTACAGCGCGCCAGGTAGGAACAAAAACCTCAACCGCCTAGTTATCGACAAGTTAAAATTGAGTCAATAATCGAAATCATATTGTTAGACGGTCGGCACACGTTATTAAAGATGTGAAATGGCATAACCTGACCATAACCTGCGGGTGGCAAATAGCCGTGACAGCGGTGATTTCGTCCTGGGAGGCTGTATCCGGTGCGGCTTCGCGCCGTGTCATTACTTCAACTCGTTAAAAAGAACACTCCGGCCCCTAATTGGTCTAGTGGAGGTTGCCTGACAGTTTCGGGCTACTTTTGATGATGCAGGCGAAATTTTTCCTCAAATATTTTGAAAGCGGCTGACCAACACACACACACACACACACTACGATGTGATTTTTAATTCCAAAAGGCTGCAAAGAAATTTTTTTAACTTTATGTTGTACAGGGTGAGTTAAGTTTTACCGCCCCGGCCATAATACCTACTAAAGATTGAGGGAAAAGTATGCAATTTACATGTTACATCAGTTGAAGTTTACACTTTCGATTAGTGCTACAAGTTTTCCAAATCATTTTTATTTGAAAACAAAAAAGTAAAACAAAGAGTTTCGCGTAAAATTTTCATGTTTGGTTTTTTATTTCAAAATTTGTCAAATTATTCGTAGCATTGTTAAATGCAATTTGATTCGTTAAAAAATTATTACTTTTTGAGTTAAATCAAATTTAACATAAAGCACAAAAAATACTTTTATTTATGACTTTCCAACAATGGATAATACGGTCTACCACGTAACAATACCCGATGATCGACCCATAAAACTGAAGGGAACGGCGTTTTAGTTGTTGCCAGACCCGTATTCTGAAATTTCTGAGAAAAATAAAATAAGTTTTTAATAGGTAAATATTAAGTTTATTTTATAAAAGATGCTCAAAGTGATGCCCCATTACTCATAAATTAAAAGCATTTCAAGCCTCTCCTCGACTGATTATTGAAATGGCATGATTATACCTGAACTAAACACAAATGTTCACTATTCCACAAAACAAAGTTTTAATTTTTACTTTTTACCAACGATGTTTAAATGTTGGAAGATTTGTTGCGAATGTGAATGTTTCTTGATTCACAAAGTAACCTAGGGTTGTTACCAGGGTTTTTAAACTTTGGGTGAATTAAGCAATTTATTTTATGGGAAGGTTCAATAACCGATAGGCATATTGACTTTGCAGACGGCAAAATTAAAACACAAAATTATAGACAGATATACTAACGAAAATTAGAAGCTGGTAAACGATTTTCTTATCAAGTTTAAAATCTAATATTGCAAAAATTATTTTTTATTATGATTATAATTACCGTGTAGCTGTTAGTTACGATGTTGTAAACTTTTAAAGAAATAGCGAAGACCCTTATTCCGGTCCTGTAAAATGTAACGTTGCACTTTTTAACTTAACTTTATGACTGTCATAAATAATCAGCCAAGTACCCAAAACCAATACCATTGTTAGGTGAATTGGTCAGCTTATGTCGTAAATCATTTAAAAAAATACCCTCTAATACGGAAATGGATTTATTTAATGAATTAGTAAAATTATTTCAATTACACTAAATTTTTTGAAAATATTTTACTGTTCGTACGTAAAAAAACTAATAAATTGAGCAATTAGTAATTGAAAGAAAGGCAAAATTTTACCTGATTAAAAAAAAAAAGTTTTTTTCTTAGTTTCTTAATAATATAAAATTACTCGTTCAATTTATGAGAATTGACAAATTATTTTAAAGGCCTATTTTGCCACGGGCGGTAAAACTTAACTCACCCTGTGGTAATACAATTTTGCAGTTTTTCTGACATGAAGTAAAAATTTTTTTTTCACAACCTTGTAACCGTTTCATGAATTAAAAAACGCACTATAGGAGGAAATGCAACTGTAAATTGCATTGAGGCCAAGAATTTTGTTTTGATGTGGAGACTCGTGGGCGAATTAAATAACAAACCGAGGAGTTATTTGTAATAATTATTATTAATGAGAATACGCTTTTACTATATATACTTTACTATATACAGTATGTACAAAAATTATCGGTAGACATAACTTAAAAATAGTCATTTATACAATTCTGTACAATATGCACATGTATTTAAGATAGGCAATAAATACTCCTTAGCCAGGTACTAAAATTATACATTTTAATTGACTTGGTTTCATACTCTCGTTAAAAATAGGTATTGCGATCTAAGTAAATGCTAAAAAACTGTTTGTACAAAAATATATTTTTCACATACATAAAACCGCAACTTCATTGCACACACATGTATTCAAAATCGTAATACCTAAATTTTACTTTAAAATTTACAATCACAGATGAAGAAAACAAAAAAACACTCGGAGCGCGAGTTAAAACATGTGGTTCACTAGGAAAATAGTTTGTCATTGGGACACGCACTCGGGCGTCCCGCCACCAGTCCCGCCAACACTAACCTACGGTAGCCTCCATATAGTCGAATCACAGATGACAGGACGACGAGCGACGACGCACTACCGACAACCGCACCCAACCACTGTCATTTCTTTGTAATTTTTTAACACCACTTTGTTGCCCTCGTCCACGTACAGCATCGAGATCGAGTTGAGCTGCGTCGGGACGCAACAGGCTTTCGGCACTTTCGTCGGACTAACCGAATTCACGAGCGTCTGCACTATGGCGTGATTGGTGGTGTTTAGATGCTCGGCCATGGGAAAATTGCATTCTCCGTAGCAGTAAAACGCGTCGTATCCCGGAGGCGCCACAATCCAGTCGTTCCAACCAACCTCGTTGAAGTCCACGTACATGGTGTGCCTCTGGCAGGTCTCTCGATGGCTCTTCTTGCGGTGCTTCTTGTTCATCGCGCGCCTAAAACGGTGATTTTTAGCCAGCTCTTCCCCATAAACAGCGCGGTTCTTCCCGTCGTCTGTGTACGTGAAGAGCAAGGGCTGTTTTTTCTCCCAATCCTCTTCAGTTTCGGCCAAATCGCGCTTCAAGCGAACGTGACGACCAGGACTTGTCCTATTGGCCCCGAAACCAACTACAGAAATTAAAATTCCGAAATTTGTTGAAGGGTTGTCCAACCATCGTTGGACTGCTGGAAGAACGTCCAAACTCACTGAACCGTTTATTCTTGTGTTTATCGTCTTGGAGTCGATGAGTCTGGTGATGGCACCTCGCCTGCCCTTGATGCCCGGTTTGACGATGTCGTGCACCAAAATTTGCTGGAGGTGGCGATTGGTTTGGTCGCCTTCGGCGACCCAATCGATGACTTCGCGGTTCAACGCGATCTCGGCCGCTTGGAGTTTTTCTTTCCGGGGAACGGTGGCCACGTCGAACTTCAACCGGAACTTGTGGTGTCCGGGAAACCTCGAGTCGATCGGACTTTCTGAAATGAAAAAAGATAGATAAAAATATATTAAAGTATTGTTCGATTTAGGCACATTTGCTTAACGATAACATAAAATAACATAACATAAGTAATGACTAGAATAAATAAAATAACTTAAGAGAAGAACACTAGCAACGTTGCCTCTCTGTATAGCCAAACTTATTCGTTGCTTCAAATATGTTCTGGGTTGAGGAATTCCCGTTGTTTGAACAATACGCCTTCCCAAATCTTCAAGGAGAGAAAGGACATCAGCACTTCAAGGACTCACAGTTTCCACAGCGAAGGCGACGAAAAAATAATCATCAAAAATTGCCTTATATTTTTTTTCTTAAGATTTTCTGCCAAGTGTGCAGCAAATCTTGCAGAAAATGAAGAATCAGTCAAATGAGAAGGGGCAAGTGTAACCGTACAAGTAAAATTCCAAACTAAAGATTTACCTACTTTCCATGGAATAACTGTAATACCATCTGGACGTTTGCCATCATTCTTCAGAATAATAGGTTCAATGATACAAGGGATATTGGCAGAAGAGAAAGCACGTTTAATAATGTCATTAATACAGCTGTGACGAGAGAGTCTACCAGCACTTTTAATGCACGATAAATTATGATGACCCAACGAGTCTACAGAAGAACCGCAGGAGCAGATATGAGGATGACAGAAATTGCCCAATCTAAGCGAAATTGCAATTTGTAAAATGTCTTTTTCTAAAAGAGTACCTAATTTACAAGATGGAAGAGCTTCAAGCCAAGCTCCAAATTCAAGTTCAGATCCAACTAATAACATAGCTTTTTGTGTGATATTTGAGGAAGATAATAAATTTTGAAATATTTTCTCACAAATAGTCCCAATTTCTTCGAATAGAAAGCTCTTTTGGAAGTAAAGACGAATTAGAAATTTCCTTCCAATAATCAACAGCCTCGTTAAGGGATGTAATTTCAAAATTAGAAAAACTAGAGGGTAGAATGGACATAATAAGTTTAAAATTAGAAAATATAGAAGACAAAAAGGTAGGCGAAGAAATATCAATTATAGACCTTATAGCTAATCCACCAAAACGGATTGGTAATTTGGCGTAAATCCAAGATCTTATTGTAAATTTAATAAAACAAATTGTAACTAGTTCAATGGTTCAGGTATGTATGAATTATGCTAGAAAAGGTTATCTCGACTAACGAAAGTAAAAATTCAAATGCAGAGTTTATTAATACACTTTAAGGACAATGGTGAGTATTTCCTGGTGACCTCGTGTTGTGATAAAAGGAAAACAATTTTTAATTTCCAGAAAAGTTTTTACCAAAATTCGCCAAACGCTCAAAGATGGGGGCAATTTTTCCTCAACCATCATAGTGAAAAGTCCAGTTTACCATCAAATGAACATTTGAGTGAAATTCTGTAGCACGGAAAATTTATTTATTATTTATTAATTGACAATATTTTTTTAAATTTAATACACTTTTTGATGTGCATTTGAGAATTTATAAATATTATTTTTTTGATAAGATAGGATCAAACATTTTCCTAATACCTTTAACTCATAAATCGTCTTTAATATGTAAGTCGAAACTGTGGTTTATCAGTTACTCAAATTCGTACAACGCTTCGTCAATATATTTCAAAAATTAAACAATTAAACAATTAAACAACCCTTCACTTTATTCGAAATTCAATGCAATTTCCAAAAGTGACGCGATTTTTTATTTGTAAAATTATTTTAAGCTAATTAAGTGGCAACCGAACGGCGGTGACAACTGTAATACCATCTGAACGTTTGCCATCAACCCTCAGAATACCACTAGGTTCAAGGATACAAGAGATGTTGGCAGAAGAGAAAGACGTTTAATAATGTCATTAATACAGCTGTGACGAGAGAGTCTACCAGCACTTTTAATGCACGATAAACCATGATGACCCAACGAGTCTACAGAAGAACCGCACGAGCAGATATGAGGATGACAGAAATTGCCCAATCTAAGCGAAATTGCAATTTGTAAAATGTCTTTTTCTAAAAGAGTACCTAATTTACAAGATGGAAGAGCTTCAAGCCAAGCTCCAGATTCAAGTTCAGATCCAGCTAATATGATAGCTTCTTGTGTGATATTTGAGGAAGATAATAAATTTTGAAATATTTTCTCACAGATAGGTAAGTCCCAATTTCTTTCAATAGAAAGCTCTTTTGGAAGTAAAGACGAATTAGAAACTTCCTTCCAATAATCAACAGCCTCGTTAAGAGATGTAATTTCAAAATTAGAAAAACTAGAAGGACATAATAAGTTCAGAATTAGAAAATATAGAAGACAAAAAGGAAGGCGAGGAAATATCAATTATTTATACCTAATCCAGCAAAACGGATTGGTAATTTGGCTTCTAGTCCCAGATCTTATTGTAAATTTAATATTCAAAATTTTTTCCAAAGTAGATAATGTAATTACATAGTCATTATTTTATTTATAGATTGCGGTATGTTGAAACACAGGTATATCAGGTGTTCTGTCAGGTCAGGCCTTCGTACAAACCCGGCCTACTTACGGCGCGTTCGCTGCGTTTACCGACGGTAAAACGTCGACGGTAGCGAAAGTGGGACGGCCATTATACAACACCTAATTAAATAACACTGCGTAGTCGAAATTATGTCATGTACTCACCGGCATGTGCGAAGCTCCTGACGGTGTTGGCGCTGTTGGTGTGGAGACCCCGTTTGGGAATCGTCGCCGTGTTGAGAAGCTGCCCCGTTTGCTTGTAGTACAAATCCATCATGGCTTTTGGAATGACGACTTTCGAACGGTCGACTTTAGGCCTGCTGGAGAAACCTAAGAGCGTGAGAAGACTAGATTCGACCTCGTCTCTGGCCTCCTGGGACATCGTCGATGTAGACGTCCGCTTCACGGAGACCAGGAGGATCATCGTCAGAATCCAAGTTAGGCTGCCCAGTCGCATGATCAATGTCACCCCTGGAACAAAATGAAAAATGAAAATATAAATATGAAGGAGCATCCTTGGACTTCGGTCCGGTGCATTTATTGACTGTGCTGATATTATCAGATCGACTTGTTGTGATATTTACTACTGACTTTGTTTACTCCTTCATTAATTTACTGTTTTATTGCCCGTACACCTGTTTGCGCGTTTCGGTATTCTGGCATGAAATCGAGCTTGCCCGATTGGTGGATTCGACGATGTGAGTTTGAGCCGCGCAAATAATCAATTGCGCGCAAATGGAATAGCGTAAATTGGTCTAAAATGAGTATCGCATGTGTCTTAGCTAGTACGGCATGACAGTGGAGAGGTCAAGCAAGCAGGACCGGTTCACCTTTCAGTGGCCAGTGGAGAAAGCTGACACGCGGTCTCGAAAACACTTTACATACGTAAAACACTAGGTAGGTGTAACCAATGAGGCACTTTAAGTGTAAATTACGAAAAAAGTGTAGTAAAAATTTACTCGAGAAATCTACTTAGTAGGAGGCGAATAACAGTCAGCTGGCGTCAATAAATAACGATATTAAACGCGTTAGTACGGTTACCTGTTCATTTTTACAGTACTACGGATTCTCGTATATGTTACGGCCAACTTATGCAATCCAAGCATTTTTATCAGTTGAACTACCCTCATATTATTTAAATTACAATATTTATGAAGTGATTGTAAATTTCCTAACTAAAAATCTGATTACAGTTTCGAATGAATAATTATTTATGCATAAAAAGTCTCAATTAAATACAATATTTAAAGGTTACAAGCAATTTGAGTTCGCCATTGAGAAATTTGAAACAAATGCGCAAAGTTTTTCTAGGTCTCACTGTCAGATTTATTCAATTGTTTTTAATTACTATAATTTTTGACTGTTACATTGCTGACTTGATTTTTGTGGTTACTTGTAATACAAACTTAAATTGCTTGTAACTTTTAGATCAGGTGATCACAGTAACTAGGCTATAAGTTGATGATTAAGTGGTAATTATATTATAATAGTGGAATGAACTTATAATAAATGCCTAAGGTACTTCAAGAAATTTATGAATTACCTAGGCAACTTATGAAAGTTGCCTTAATGTGCTATAATTCCATAATGCCTGGTGGATTTGAGTCAATTTGTTTATTTGCTGCAAATGTTGTTTTCATATTTTAAAATGAATTCCAATTTGTTACAATTTAACTCAAATTACAGGTTTTTCAATGAAAAATTATATGTTGGGACAAGTCGCTGATTATTCGTTACATAAATGTGATCACAGTAGCTAGGTTATAAGTTAATGAATAAGTAATAAACAAGATAAATGTATTGTGTTGTAATTGTGGAATAAAATTCGAATTCTATGAATTATGTTGTGTATAATCAGAATACATAAATATTATACTTGCCTAAGTTGTAAAGGTTATGTTTGACAACATTGGAATTTAAATAGAACTTTGTCAGTAATAAGAATAATTTGGAAAATTACAATTGTTTCGCTGTACTTCAGGCACTTCATAATTATTTAAACTATATGTATAAAAATTGCAGTTTTGGAAGTTGATTAAACTTGATTGATAATTTAGGCCAAAACTAGGCACTTTATATAATGCCTAGAGAGTAGTAAATTTATAAAACTATACAAAATGCCTAGGAATTTTAATGTTAATAAAAGTTTCGGCAACAGAAATTAATCAACATGATACAATCAAGCAATATCTACTGTATTTTTAAAAGTAAGTGACAATTTAAACAAAAATCATTAAAAATTAATTTAATTGTGAAGCTTGATTTTAATCTCAAACGGGGCCTTGAGTTTATAAATTCGCCATAACTTGAAAACGGTTTGATATTCGAAAAAAGTACTAAATTAAAAATTGCAAATCTTGCTAATATCTACAAATTAGGTTCTTTCAGTTCTACTGCACTTCAGGCACTTTAGGAAACTTATGAACCAATCTATAAAAATCTCAGTATCGGAAGTTGCTTAAACTTGATTGGTAATTTAGGCCAAAAATAGGCACTTTATATAATGCCTAGAGAGCATTAAGGTAAATTAAAAAAATTACACGAAATGCCTAGGAATTTTAATGTTAATAAAAGTTTCGGCAACAGGAATTAATCAACATGATACAATCAAGCAATATCTACTGTATTTTTAAAAGTAAGTAAAGATTTAAACAAAAATCATTAAAAATTAATTTAATTGTGAATATTATGAAGTCTGATTTTAATCTTAAAATGGGCCCTGAATTTATAAATTCACCATAACTTGAGAACGGTTTTATATTTGAAAAAAGTATTAAATTAAAAATTATAGATCTTGCTAATATCTACAACTTTTGTTCTAACAATTTCTTGGTAACTTTTTAGATTATTTAAAATTGTTTGATTTCTTTTGCAGCTTTATGAATCATAGGACTTTGAAAATATAATGTAGATAATGATCGTTATTTACTACAATTAAAAACCAATAATACTAACTCCTTTGGACATATTTAAACGAAACTGTGTGTAGTTCACAAGCCCTGAGTATATAAATTCGTCATAACTTGAAAACGATTTGATATTCGAAAAAAGTGCTATATTACAAATTGGCGATCTTGCTAATATCTACAAATTTAGTGTTTTCAAATCTATTGCACTTCAGGCACTTTTATAACTATCTAGGAAACTTATGAACCAATCAGTAAAAATCTCAGTTTCGGAAGTTGCTTAAACTTGATTGATAATTTAGACCATAACTAGGCACTTTATATAATGCCTACAGAATATTGCGAAAACTTTATAAAATTACACAAAGTGCCTGGGAAACTTATAAAATGCTTGTTAATATTTAGGGTTTAACAATACAGAAATTAAGCAACGTAAATTGTTTCTGGTGGTGTTATTTATGTTTTGCAGAATAAAAAACCCAAATTAAACTTCTAAAACTCATTCAACGTTTGAATAAAATTATGAGATTATTTTTGACTATGCTCGACCGACGGCCCGTCATTTTTCTTCGACTTTGGATCGAAAACCGAGAATCCCCAATGTCAATGTAAGGATGCGGAACTGTCGAGTTGTGCACACGCGATCGCGTTACCCAATTCCGGGGCCAATTATAAGCGATATGGAACTGAATTTTTTCTCGAAGCGTAAAAAAAGCAATTTGGCTACCGGACGGGTATTTTTATAACACTTTCTTCTTCATGCGTGCCGTTTTAGTAAATCAAGAACACTTAGCGCAGCAAAAAAAGTAGAAATCACGCGCGCCTTAGGCTCGACCAGTTCTTAAGCCGGCGCTGTCCAAAAACGCTCCTCGAGGAATTTCAAATACGCATGTGTTTCGTACGGCGAAGGACGTAATTATTTCGTTAATGACAAGATTTGGAATAATTTAATAATTTTTTTCAGGTTTTTTCGAGAGATTTATGATGTCGTACCCGTGGGTGAAACAAACGACCATTTTTCAATGCTATAAGTTCAACAACTTAACTTAATATTGTTTATATGTAAAATGAGTCAGACATAACATTTCGCTGGTGATTTGCCAACGGTAGGGATTGTTATTGTTTGGTGCAGTAAAGTAAAGCATCGCGCACTCCTTATGGTAACTTGAACTCTTGTTATGGCAGCGCGCCGCGCTGTCTGTACATGTGACCTATTACACGGTGGATTTTCCATCCTCACAACCGCTGGGACAATCGCAAAATCGATGGCACAACTCACCGAAAAAGCGGTCTGAAGGTTACAGCAGTCTGTTGGTACTCCGGTAGTCACTGTTTGAACACCAAAAGAACATCTCTCAAACGCAGAGGGTACAACACTACAAAAACTGACTGCAGAGTACAATCACGTCTTTACGAAGACTGAAGACGATCGCCACCCTCTTACCTGTATTCTTTCAGGTGTGGGGTCCTCAGTAACCAATGGGAATTGAGAGTTGGACACGACACGTGCGACTGGTAACAGCCAACAATACTTCAAGTATGCATTGTAGGTCCATTGTGCTTCTGGAGTGGCTTTTTTAGGAGATTTTGTCGCATCTTCGGTCCATTCGTCGAGAGACGAAATTAACGAGCCCCAGTGTAACACAATTTTCTGTTCGAGTTTTCTCTTTCTAATACACGCGGAATTGCGACCGTAAATTTGCGTAGGTGATCAACATTCATATGTAAATATTGGTGCATTTAATAGAAAGCAAAGAATATTAATAAGGTTTTAGTTTTTTTTTCCTTCTGGGAACTTCCAGAAAATCTGTCACTCGCGAATGATAAATCTGTTTACTTTCAATTTAACACTTATTTATCGCGTGCACCAATAAATACGTCCCGATCGAGCTTTTGCGAAATTTTTCAGACTTTAACTCACCTGAAGTCGCCAGTTCAAGAATTTAAATTCTAAACGATGCAACGGCTTTTACTTCAATACTCAACGAAACTCAACTTGTGAACTGCACACAGTTTTGTTTAAATATGTCCAAAAGGAGTTAGTGTTATTGGCTTTTAATTGTAGTAAATATCATTATCTACATTGTATTTTCAAAGTCCTATGATTCATAAAGCTGCAAAAGAAGTCAAAAAATTTTAAGTAATTTAAAACATTACCAAAAAGCTGTTAGAACAAAAGTTGTAGATATTAGCAAAATCTGCAATTTTTAATTTAGTACTTTTTTCGAATATAAAACCGTTTTCAAGTTATGGCGAATTTATAAATTCAGGGCCCATTTTAAGATTAAAATCTCACAAGGTTAATTTTAAATTAATTTTTAATGATTTTTGTTTAAATATTTACTTACTTTTAAAAATACAATAGGTTGTATCATGTTGATTAATTTCTGTTACCGAAACTTTTATTAACATTAAAATTCCTAGGCATTTTTTGTATAATTTTATAAGTTTACCGTAATGCTCTCTAGGCATTATATAAAGTGCCTAGTTTTGATCTAAATTATCAATCAAGTTTAACAAACTTCCGAAACTGAGATTTTTACGATTGGTTCATAAGTTTCCTAAAGTGCCTGAAGTGCAGTAGAACTGAAAAAACCTAATTTGTAGATATTAGCAAGATCTGCAATTTTTAATTTAGTACCGTTTTCAAGTTATGGCGAATTTATAAACGCAGGACCGCGTTCGAGATTAAAATCAAGCTTCACAATTAAATTAATTTTTAATGATTTTTGTTTAAATTTTCACTTACTTTTAAAAATTCAGAAGATATTGATTGCTTGATTGTATCATGTTGATTAATTTCTGTTGCCGAAACTTTTATTAACATTAAAATTCCTAGGCATTTTTGCATAATTTTATAAATTTACCTTAATGCTCTCTAGGCATTATATAAAGTGCCTAGTTTTGGCCTAAATTACCAATCAAGTTTAATCAACTTCCAAAACTGAAATTTTTACATATATAGTTTAAATAGTTATGAAGTGCCTGAAGTACAGCGAAACAATTCTAATTTTCCAAATCATTCTTATTGACATCATTCTAATGTTGTCAAACATAACCTTTAATACTTAGGCAAGTATAATATTTATGTATTCTGATTATACAAGACATAATTCATAGAATTCGAATTTTATTCCACAATTACAACACAATACATTTATCTTGTTCTTCGCTTATTCATTAACTTATAACCTAGCTACTGTGGTCACATTTATCTAACGAATAATCAGCACTTGTCCCAGCATATAATTTTCCATTAAAAATCCTGTAATTTGAGTTAAATTGCAACAAATTGGAATTCATTTTAAAATATAAAAACGACATTTGCAGCAAATAAACAAATTGACTCAAATCCACTAGGCATTATGAAATTATAGCACATTAAGGCAACTTTCATAAGTTGCCTAGGTAATTCATAAATTTCTTGAAGTACCTTAGGCATTTATTATAACTTCATTCCACTATTGTAATATAATTACCACTTAATCATCAACTTATAGCCTAGTTACTGTGATCACCTGATCTAAAATTTACAAGCAGTTTAAGTTTGTATTACAAATAACCACAAAAATCAACTGAGTAATGAAACAGTTCAAAATTATAATTATTAAAACATTAAAAACAATTGAACAAATCTGACAGTTAATATCAGTGTTAGTAACCAAGAAAAAATTGCTTCAAATTTCTTAAATCACTAAATTGTCCTTTTGCCTAGGCACACAAATTGGTGTTTCATTGCCAACTTGAGTTTTTCAGTTAATTAGAAAAAAACTTAAATTGCTTGTAACTAAAATATTGAATAAGACTTTTTCGTGCAGAAAGAAGCAAAAAAAAGTAGATGTTCCCATGAAATGTTGGAGAATGCGGATTGTAGAGGGTTAGATGTGTCGAAACGTTGAGAGAGAAATTATCGGTTTAATTGCATCGATGCTGCCGGTCCGGGCGATAATAAATAACGAATCTGGCAGTTGAAAATAAACAAAAGGTAACCCTTTGGCATTGAAGAGCACCGATATTTACTACCAGAAGTGAACAAAAAGATCATCCCATGTGAACACAACACACCTGTTGCAGCTCTATAGACGTGCGGGCACCACGGCCTTTCTAAATAAACCTCGCGTAATCGCACCTAACGGGCCACCTTCTGTCTTTCATTGTTTAATATAAACAGCGCGCGATTAAAAAAGGACGTCCATTCCGTGTGCGAGGCATGGAAATGAAGCTGAGGTTATATCTCCCATCGCAGCCAAGTCAAGGCGATAAATCAAGACCTGTTATTTTAAAATTAATTGAAATATCAGGTTACTCCAGCTTATCAAGTTGTTACCCCATTGTTTTATTTAGAACCAATTCAACTTTAATAATAACATCGAAAACTGCACGGCAGGTAACAGCCGGTCGGTTTTTTGCTAAATTGCAAGTGCATGTGAAGAGGTGGTGTTAAAACGTAGTAGCTGACCAGATACGATACGATCGAAAAAAAAACAAAGCCAGAAATGACATAAGATAATGTATTGGGATCTTCTGAACAAAAGAAATGTGGACCCCCTGCGGGGCAGTCTCCTAGAGAGCCAAATACATTAATAGTCGAGCATAGGCGTCCAAATACGAATCGCGTTTTTGCGCGCCGTCCTTAACCAAAAAAGCGAACAAAAAATCCGGACCGTTTAAGGTCAACTAAACCACTAATTAACTAAAAATAAAATAAACGTCGAGATAACTGGCAAGACTGGCAAAGATAAACTGAACATCATTAGATAAGATCGGGGAATTAATATACTCCGCCACTGGCTGATCCTGGGCTCCTGATTACAGGTGGAGTAGAGATGCACAGGTGTGCTGGGTCACGTGTGGCCCGAAGTCTGAGCCGTGAGACTCTACGGCGCAGTCCCGTGTCAAGGGCCTCCTCGAAATTTATAGAAGAACTTGATGGAATCTTCTTCAAAAGTTCACGACGGTTCACCTGTTTCAAAATCGACGGCTTGCTGTATTGGCAAAATGGGTCGAAATGTGACAGCGTGCAACTAACAGGTAATCAAAGGTTCGAACGTGACTGAGGTAAAGGACTACCGGCTTAGAAAGCCGTTTTCTTAACACTAATTATTTGGGCTGAGCTGTAATTCTATTCGTAAATAGTCAGAACTGTCTAAATATTTTTATTTATTTTTGGAAGCTGTCAACATAAATTTAAACAATACCAGGAACATTTCTTCCATTCGATTTCATCAAACCAATTCTACAAAAATTGTGAATCACACTTGAATTGTTGTATTTTTAGTATTTTCAAATTTTATGTTATTATCTTGTAATTCCACCAAGAAATTTCGTCTTTTCAATTAGTTATGAAAATCAAGCAACAGAAACCGTTTTGTTTGGCAAGATTAAGGCGATAGATGACGCTATGCATTCTAAATTTAGCAACGATTAAATTTGACCTGCGCATTAGATAGCCCACTCATGTAAATGTTGTTAGTAATGCTTATGATTATTAAATAGAACAACAATACACTTATTTATTATTATTTCACATAATTCCATTGTTATTGTTAATAATTTCACCTTAAAACAAACTGACTTACAAGCTCCGGCATAATCGTTATTTACTGTATTTAATGTCCAGATTAAAGAAAAAAATGCAGCAATAATTTCAACAATTTTAGATTCATTAAAAGAACTCAAAATAATGGCAGGACAATTTCTTCCATTTAATTTCTTCAAACCAAATCTCCAAAAATTGTGAATCACACTTGAATTTTTGATTTTCAGTATTTTCAAATTTTATGTTATTATCTTGTAATTCCACCAAGAAATTGCGTCTTTTCAATTAGTTATGAAAATCAAGCAACAGAAACCGTTTTGTTTGGCAAGATTAAGGCGATAGATGACGCTATGCATTCTAAATTTAGCAACGATTAAATTTGACCTGCGCATTAGATAGCCCACTCATGTAAATGTTGTTAGTAATGCTTATGATTATTAAATAGAACAACAATACACTTATTTATTATTATTTCACATAATTCCATTGTTATTGTTAATAATTTCACCTTAAAACAAACTGACTTACAAGCTCCGGCATAATCGTTATTTACTGTATTTAATGTCCAGATTAAAGAAAAAAATGCAGCAATAATTTCAACAATTTTAGATTCATTAAAAGAACTCAAAATAATGGCAGGACAATTTCTTCCATTTAATTTCTTCAAACCAAATCTCCAAAAATTGTGAATCACACTTGAATTTTTGATTTTCAGTATTTTCAAATTTTATGTTATTATCTTGTAATTCCACCAAGAAATTGCGTCTTTTCAATTAGTTATGAAAATCAAGCAACAGAAACCGTTTTGTTTGGCAAGATTAAGGCGATAGATGACGCTATGCATTCTAAATTTAGCAACGATTAAATTTGACCTGCGCATTAGATAGACTGCTCATGTAAATGTTGTTAGTAATGCTTATGATTATTAAATAGAACAACAATACACTTATTTATTATTATCTCACATAATCCCATTGTTATTGTTAATAATTTCACCTTAAAACAAACTGACTTACAAGCTCCGGCATAATCGTTATTTACTGTATTTAATGTCCAGATTAAAGAAAAAAATGCAGCAATAATTTCAACAATTTTAGATTCATTAAAAGAACTTAAAATAATGGCAGGACAATTTCTTCCATTTAATTTCATCAAACCAAATCTACAAAAATTGTGAATCACACTTGAATTTTTGTATTTTCAGCATTTTCAAATTTTATGTTATTATCTTGTAATTCCACCAAGAAATTTCGCCTTTTCAATTAGTTATGAAAATCAAGCAACAGAAACCGTTTTGTTTGGCAAGATTAAGGCGATAGATGGCGCTATGCATTCTAAATTGAGCAACGATTAAATTTGACCTGCGCTTTAGATAGCCTACTCATGTAAATGTTGTTAGTAATGCTTATCATTATTAAATAGAACAACACTTATTTATGATTATCTCACATAATTGCATTGTTATTGTTAATAATTTGATGTCATGGCTTGTAGCGAAATTTCACCTTAAAACAAACTAACCTACAAGCGCCGGCATAATCGGTATTTACTGTATTTAATGTCCAGATTAAAAAAAAAAATGCAGCAATAATTTTAACAACTTTAGATTCATTAAAAGAACTTAAAATAATGGCAGGAAAATTTCTTCCATTTGATTTCATCAAACCAATTCTACAAAAATTGTGAATCACACTTGAATTTTCGTACTTTCAGTATTTTCAAATTTTATGTTGTTATCTTGTAATTCCACCAAGAAATTTCGTCTTTTCAATTAGTTATGAAAATCAAGCAACAGAAACCGTTTTGTTTGGCAAGATTAAGGCGACAGATGGCGCTATGCATTCTAAATTGAGCAACGATTAAATTTGACCTGCGCTTTAGATAGCCTACTCATGTAAATGTTGTTAGTAATGCTTATCATTATTAAATAGAACAACACTTATTTATGATTATCTCACATAATTCCATTGTTATTGTTAATAATTTGATGTCACGGCTTGTAGCGAAATTTCACCTTAAAACAAACTAACCTACAAGCGCCGGCATAATCGGTATTTACTGTATTTAATGTCCAGATTAAAAAAAAAAAATGCAGCAATAATTTTAACAACTTTAGATTCATTAAAAGAACTTAAAATAATGGCAGGAAAATTTCTTTCTTCTTTGATTGCGTCAAGTGATGCAGTAATAAAGATGTAATAAAGTTTAATCGCATCAAAAAAAATATTTTAACAGTTTTTAAGTTAAGTTAATAAAAGTTTAATTTTGTTTTTCTGGATCGTTTGTTTGAAAATTCCTCAAAACGAATTCTTGAACCGAACGCGATATAACGATCAGTCATTGACATCAAATGAAGAGAACGTACATACCTGCCTTTACACAAGTTCAACCCATGTAATTTAACGAACGTCGAAAGCGTTGTTTAATATATTTTTTTCGGCAGAAATGTAATTACGAAGCGATGTAAGTTGCCCGAGCCGAGATTGACGGTAAACTGCAACGCGATTAAAGGGTGGCCGGAAAACTCATAATTTCGAAAGTTAAATTACCACAAAGTTTCATTTCTGAATTTTTCCGATTCTAATTTGTCCAATCAATGTGTTTAAACACGGTTGCACATTGCACTATCAACAAAATGTTTAAATAGCGCGCAGTCGAGCGCAGTGTAAACAAGTTTTTATTGGTTTTGGTTGGTTGGCGTGATAAAATTCAGCTAACCAATTGGTGGGTAAAATAATCATAACTCAACTAGTGATTTTTTTAGTTATGACCGTTTCTTAATCCACAAAATTAACTGTTAAAATAATCGTCCCACAAATTAATCATCTGATAAAATATTGCAACCAATTTGTGACCAATGGTATATTATCAACTGGAGATAATTATTAATCACTCGACCTACGGTCTTGTAACTTCTTATCTCTCATTTATAAAATCTTGTGTAAATATCTCTTAGCAATAATGTAAAAAGGCACTTTCTTGATTTCTATCAAACATTGAAAAATTGAAAACTGAAATTGATGTGAGAACAATTCAGAATCTGAAAAAAAATTCACGACTGCTAAATTAAATCATGTGGTTTCACTGAGTTGTGACATCGCCCGTGCAGTTCAGATTTAGTTTTCTTAAGGATAATGAGCCAAAAAGTAAGTATTGTGGATGAATATCTTTGACACCTGCTTAAAGGGATTTTCAGTGACAATGGAAGAATGCAACAACTAGGTGTTTTCAATGCTTTTTAGAGCTGAACAAAGTGACTAAGCTGCTTATTGTGAACAATGTTGGTGTGAGTTGAATTAGTTGAATGTTTCTGAGAATTCGCAAAACTCATTACGTAAAAGCTCAGCTAAAACAGTCCACGTTATTAATTAAAACTAATGTGCAAATGTGTGAACTTAACGACAAAAACTGCTTTTAACTGAAAAAATTATGGCTTGTAAATTATATAATTAGCTCGCAAGTAAATGACCTCAAATTATAAAATTTCTCTTTACCAGACAGCATGACGCTCCGAGTGTACAACACGCCAATTACTCACAGGATAAGAGAACTTATCAGAACAATGGCGACCTAAACAATCATTCATTTTTGAACCGAATGGTTGAAATTCGAGCTACAATTTTTTTAGTCTCCTTCGGCGATTAATTTTTATTTATTTGCCAATAAAGGTTTTATCGAAAACAAAACTAGTTTCCAGGAGATAACGTATTTGCAGAGCCTAGAAATTAAAATGGAAATTTTTACATCCAGAGCACTATTCCTAACAGTGTTAATCATCGGGCGAATCGGTAAATAAATCTGCGGCCGTCCTTTATTACTCGTGTTAGCAGTTGTTATTTTCGTCCTGCCGCTAAAAATATTCGGCACAAAAAACTTATTTGAATTCGATGTATAATTCTTGTTATCGGTGCGATCCGGCAACTGACATTCGAGTAAAAAATCAATCGGTTCTCGGTATCGGAGGAACAAATGTCAAAAGTACAAGAGTGAAGAATTAAGGATGTCGGCGCGAAAATCGGCTATTTACGACTGTCCATGGTTTGAAGTCAATGCCAGGGGGGAGGTCAAACAGTTTTTTTCTGCCACGGTGTGAACATACGTAGTAGAGAAGAAACAGTTAGAGATTACTCAAAAAAATTCAAACGTTTTATTGAAGTTTTCGAAATTAAACATATTCTCAACCTTATTTTTGAGGGATACAAATAATGTAAAATTCTTTTTTATGAGTTCCAATTTTAGTCCAGTCATTTTATACAAAAAAAACACCCAATATTCTAAAAAAATCCAAGGGAAGATTTTCCTTCGGAATTTTCTTTCTACCGCTATAAGCAACACTGTATAAAAAGTCCTTTGAAAAATCATGTGTTGCAATAAAAATTAAAAATCGATTGGGAAATATAAAACCATATGGTATCTAACCTTTCCGCAATTAAAAGTAACCAAAAGGAAAAAATAACCCAATGGAGAATTAAAGTTGTTTTTACAACCTCACATGAGAAAATTACATTTTCGCCACTGAATTTAATGAAGAAAGTAGCCGTTTTCATTACTATTGTCACTGGCGGGGAGATTTCAGTTGTGCTTTATGAGTTCCAATACAATACAAGCGAGTTTGATTGAAAAAATTTGTTCTGCAATGGGTAGTGAGGCAATAAAATTAAAAAAGTGCCGAACGTTGACTAACTAATTTTTCAATTGTATTTCCTTACTGTGTTTTTTTACATTGAAATTGAAAGAAACTAGCTTGTGTCTGTTAACTTGGAGTATTGTTACGTATAAGAAAACAATAAAGTTAAGTTTAGAAATACAAATTTTTTTAATGGACAAGTTTAATAGTTATTTATGTACCAAGTCAGTAAAGTGATTCTTTATCGAACTAGTCTGAGATTATGAGTCGAGCGAGCAAAGCGAGCTAGGTGCGTAACAAACGAGTTCGATAAAAAAATTCAAACGTTTTATTGAAGTCTTCGAAATTAAACATATTCTCAACCTTATTTCGGAGGGATACAAATAACGCAAAATTCTTTTTTTTTGCCGACATGATTTATGAGTTCCCATTTTAATCCAGTCATTTTATGCAAAAAAACATCCAATATTCTAAAAAATTCCAAGCGAAGATTTTCCTTCGGAATTTTCTTTCTATCCCTATAAGAAACACTGTATAAAAAGTCCTTTGAAAAATCATGTGTTGCAATAAAAATAAAAAATCGATTGGGAAATATAAAACCATATGGTACCTAACCTTTCCGCAATTAAAAGTAACCAAAAGGAAAAAATAACCCAATGGAGAATTAAAGTTGTTTTTACAACCTCACATGAGAAAATTACATTTTCGCCACTGAATTTAATGAAGAAAGTAGCCGTTTTCATTACTATTGTCACTGGCGGGGAGATTTCAGTTGTGCTTTATGAGTTCCAATACAATACAAGCGAGCTTGATTGAAAAAAATTGTTCGGCAATGGGTAGTGAGGCAATAAAATTAAAAAAGTGCCGAACGTTGACTAACTAATTTTTCAATTGTATTTTCTTACTGTGTTTTTTTACATTGAACTTGAAAGAAACTAGCTTGTGTCTGTTAACTTGGAGTATTGTTACGTATAAGAAAACAATAAAGTTAAGTTTAGAAATACAAATTTTTTTAATGGAAAAGTTTAATAGTTATTTATGTACCAAGTCAGTAAAGTGATTCTTTATCGAACTAGTCTGAGATTATGAGTCGAGCGAGCAAAGCGAGCTAGGTGCGTAACAAACGAGTTCGATAAAAAAATTCAAACGTTTTATTGAAGTCTTCGAAATTAAACATATTCTCAACCTTATTTCGGAGGGATACAAATAATGCAAAATTCTTTTTTATGAGTTCCAATTTTAGTCCAGTCATTTTATACAAAAAAAAACACCCAATATTGTAAAAAATTCGAAGTGAAGATTTTCCTTTGGAATTGTCTTTCTATCCCTATAAGTAACACTGTATAAAAAGTCCTTTGAAAAATCATGTGATGCAATAAAAATAAAAAATCGATTGGGAAATATAAAACCATATGGTACCTAACCTTTCCGCAATTAAAAGTAACCAAAAGGAAAAAATAACCCAATGGAGAATTAAAGTTGTTTTTACAACCTCACATGAGAAAATTACATTTTCGCCACTGAATTTAATGAAGAAAGTAGCCGTTTTCATTACTATTGTCACTGGCGGGGAGATTTCAGTTGTGCTTTATGAGTTCCAATACAATACAAGCGAGTTTGATTGAAAAAATTTGTTCTGCAATGGGTAGTGAGGCAATAAAATTAAAAAAGTGCCGAACGTTGACTAACTAATTTTTCAATTGTATTTTCTTACTGTGTTTTTTTACATTGAAATTGAAAGAAACTAGCTTGTGTCTGTTAACTTGGAGTATTGTTACGTATAAGAAAACAATAAAGTTAAGTTTAGAAATACAAATTTTTTTAATGGACAAGTTTAATAGTTATTTATGTACCAAGTCAGTAAAGTGATTCTTTATCGAACTAGTCTGAGATTATGAGTCGAGCGAGCAAAGCGAGCTAGGTGCGTAACAAACGAGTTCGATAAAAAAATTCAAACGTTTTATTGAAGTCTTCGAAATTAAACATATTCTCAACCTTATTTCGGAGGGATACAAATAACGCAAAATTCTTTTTTTTTGCCGACATGATTTATGAGTTCCCATTTTAATCCAGTCATTTTATGCAAAAAAACATCCAATATTCTAAAAAATTCCAAGCGAAGATTTTCCTTCGGAATTTTCTTTCTATCCCTATAAGAAACACTGTATAAAAAGTCCTTTGAAAAATCATGTGTTGCAATAAAAATAAAAAATCGATTGGGAAATATAAAACCATATGGTACCTAACCTTTCCGCAATTAAAAGTAACCAAAAGGAAAAAATAACCCAATGGAGAATTAAAGTTGTTTTTACAACCTCACATGAGACAATTACATTTTCGCCACTGAATTTAATGAAGAAAGTAGCCGTTTTCATTACTATTGTCACTGGCGGGGAGATTTCAGTTGTGCTTTATGAGTTCCAATACAATACAAGCGAGCTTGATTGAAAAAAATTGTTCGGCAATGGGTAGTGAGGCAATAAAATTAAAAAAGTGCCGAACGTTGACTAACTAATTTTTCAATTGTATTTTCTTACTGTGTTTTTTTACATTGAACTTGAAAGAAACTAGCTTGTGTCTGTTAACTTGGAGTATTGTTACGTATAAGAAAACAATAAAGTTAAGTTTAGAAATACAAATTTTTTTAATGGAAAAGTTTAATAGTTATTTATGTACCAAGTCAGTAAAGTGATTCTTTATCGAACTAGTCTGAGATTATGAGTCGAGCGAGCAAAGCGAGCTAGGTGCGTAACAAACGAGTTCGATAAAAAAATTCAAACGTTTTATTGAAGTCTTCGAAATTAAACATATTCTCAACCTTATTTCGGAGGGATACAAATAATGCAAAATTCTTTTTTATGAGTTCCAATTTTAGTCCAGTCATTTTATACAAAAAAAAACACCCAATATTGTAAAAAATTCGAAGTGAAGATTTTCCTTTGGAATTGTCTTTCTATCCCTATAAGTAACACTGTATAAAAAGTCCTTTGAAAAATCATGTGATGCAATAAAAATAAAAAATCGATTGGGAAATATAAAACCATATGGTACCTAACCTTTCCGCAATTAAAAGTAACCAAAAGGAAAAAATAACCCAATGGAGAATTAAAGTTGTTTTTACAACCTCACATGAGAAAATTACATTTTCGCCACTGAATTTAATGAAGAAAGTAGCCGTTTTCATTACTATTGTCACTGGCGGGGAGATTTCAGTTGTGCTTTATGAGTTCCAATACAATACAAGCGAGTTTGATTGAAAAAATTTGTTCTGCAATGGGTAGTGAGGCAATAAAATTAAAAAAGTGCCGAACGTTGACTAACTAATTTTTCAATTGTATTTTCTTACTGTGTTTTTTTACATTGAAATTGAAAGAAACTAGCTTGTGTCTGTTAACTTGGAGTATTGTTACGTATAAGAAAACAATAAAGTTAAGTTTAGAAATACAAATTTTTTTAATGGACAAGTTTAATAGTTATTTATGTACCAAGTCAGTAAAGTGATTCTTTATCGAACTAGTCTGAGATTATGAGTCGAGCGAGCAAAGCGAGCTAGGTGCGTAACAAACGAGTTCGATAAAAAAATTCAAACGTTTTATTGAAGTCTTCGAAATTAAACATATTCTCAACCTTATTTCGGAGGGATACAAATAACGCAAAATTCTTTTTTTTTGCCGACATGATTTATGAGTTCCCATTTTAATCCAGTCATTTTATGCAAAAAAACATCCAATATTCTAAAAAATTCCAAGCGAAGATTTTCCTTCGGAATTTTCTTTCTATCCCTATAAGAAACACTGTATAAAAAGTCCTTTGAAAAATCATGTGTTGCAATAAAAATAAAAAATCGAGTGGGAAAAATAAAACCATATGGTATCTAACCTTTCCGCAATTAAAAGTAACCAAAAAGAAAAATAACCCAATGAAGAATTAAAGTTGCTTTTTACAACCTCACATGAAAAAAATACATTTTCGCCACTGAATTTAGTGAAGAAAGTAGCTGTTTTCATTACTATCGATGAAATAAATCACTTTGTCACTGGCGGGAAGATTTCAGTTGTGTTTTATGAATTCCAATTCGAATACAATTCGAGTTTGATTGAAAAAATTTGTTCTGCAATGACAATAAATAGTGAGGCAATAAAATTAAAAAAGTGCCGAACGTTGTTGACTAACTAATTCTTCAATTGTATTTGCTTACTGTGTTTTTTTAAATTGAAATTGAAAGAAACTAGCTTATGTCTGTTAACTTGGAGAATTGTTACGTATAAGAAAACAATAAAGTTTAATAATTATTTATGTACCAAGTCAGTAAAGTGATTCTTTATCGAACTAGTCTGAGATTATGAGTCGAGCGAGCAAAGCGAGCTAGGCGAGTAACAGACGAGTTCGATAAAGGCACTTTACTGAAGTGGTGCATACAAAATTTTATCGCCAACCGTAAAAATTTATAATTTAAAAAAATGGAGATATAACTTAACACATTTTTTATGACAAAGTAAACAACGAATACAAAACAAATCTACTTATTAGTTGTATGAAACGTGAACGTACACCCTGACGCATTATAAAAATTAATTCCTGAAGTCGAAGGAGTTTGAATTGAAAATGTTTGAGGATTATTATCTATGTTAATAATTTGTAAATCTTTATTTGAATTGTCATTGGTAACAACTATGTTGTCAGTTTGATTTTCACCTAAAATCGTCTTTGCGATATTTGTTTTATTGAGCACAGATTCCTCAACATAGGATTCTGCAATCGTGTCGCTTTTCCACCCTCCATGGCGTTTTAAATTTTCCTTACTACCGCCTGCGTTGGTAAAGAAAGTGGCGGATGTTCGGCGAAAACAATGTCTCGTTTAAAGTGATGGTTCTGGCAAATGCAGATAGTAGGCAATTTTGCTTGGTACACTTCCAAAGGATGGATTCCAACTGGCTGGACTGTGCATTTGCCATTTCTATAAGCTAGGAAAAATCGGTCGTGGGGCGTCTGCTTAGGACGCAGAGTTAAATATTTGTTAAATAATTCTATGGATTTTACTTTTCCTTCAAACTCTGAAGTGATTACAAATAGTCGAAGCCTGTTGGTCTTTGTTTTAGGTATATGAACAACCAGAATTGTTTCTTTGTACTCTATGTCACTTACTTTTAAATTCAAAATTTCTTCATTACGTAAAGCCCCAGCAATGCCAAACACACCACAAATCTAAAATAGTTACTACATTTATATCAAATTGGTTTTTCAAAAGTTGGCATAAATGACCTTCATCATTAAGTACATTTCATCGGGTGCATTTAGTAAAAATTCAAGTGTTTCTTCTTGTGAAAGAGTTTTGGACTTTTTTGGAATATGATTTCTTCCTTTTTGTTTTAAAAAAGCCGCAAGTTTTTTGTATTCACTAATATCGACGTCATTTTTTGCTGAAAGGGTTGCTTTTACAATTGAATAATACGACCACATCGAAGAAGGAGAATACTCTTTCGATAAATCGAAAAAATACGCCAGTAAAACGTTTCCACTATATTTTTTAATTTCGTGTTTCTTGTCATACTGGCGATTGTATTTCTCGACTGATTTTTGAGGCAGAATTTCCTAAGACGTCTCTAACAACTTCTGAATTTCAGGCGGCACTGAAGGTTTTCTTCCATTATTTTCTACAAATAATTCAGCACAAAGCTTTTACTGCTGGAGCTGTGACAGTGACAAACGATTTCTGTTTAATGTCACACAGTTATGGCTATTTTGATAAATATTTGCGGCAGGTAAAATGCTTGATTTGTACAGTGGAATAAAGTGTTTGTTTACTTCCGAAAAACATGGCTCTATTGACGGTTGGCGATAAAATGGTTTTATCTAATTAAAATCTCAAATTTCTTTGGTTATTTACATATAATTATTTATGTAAACAAACGTTGGAGATTTATGGCTTCCAGCAGCCACAAATGGTAACACCTATTGACGGATCGCAATAAAATTAACACTTTAATACTAATGCTAATTAGAAAATTGATTGAGAAACTAGAAAAACCACAGAGATCCTCCTTTATGATATTTAATAACTATTATTATGATTACATTGTTTCAAATTAAGAGACATTGAAAAACAACATATTAACTTTGTTTGTAATTATTTATGATTGCAAATTAAATTCCATTTATTTAATTTATTCAAAATAAAGTGACTTGCATCCGACGATCGTTAAAAAATCCTTCAACAAATCCGTCAAGTTGCGACCACTTTTCAGCACAAAGCTAAATCATAAAGATTGTCCACTTCCGTTCAAGAAACTTCAAAATTGACATCTCATTTTCGACCCTCGAAGAATTGCCGTCGAGGACATGTGTTGTCAACAGTCCTTGCAAATTTTTGAGAAACTGCGCGTCACCGTAATCAAACCGTAAACAGAGAATAAATTTAGTTTCAAAAAGTGTTGTTTTTTCCAATTGTGTACGTAAACTGTGTCCTCGGAAGATGTTCAGTTGCGACAGCGACGATAAATCACAAATGATCGTAGTTCTCGGTTTTCTCCCAATCAACAGATTGCAATTAAAAAAAAAAGCGTTGAAAAAGCGCAAAAAACCTCAATGCGATCAACACACAAACGCAGACAGTTTATTTGTCTTTAATTTAAATCCGGAGCAAAAAGCGAGCGACGAAATTCAATGTTACGCTCGGGAATCTCAAAAATGCAACGAATCGAACCCACATTTAAAACTCGTATTTTTCGAGTGCGTGCAGTTAAACGCTGTTCATCTGCCCGTTAACTGCGATTGCGATTTTAATGCCGCCTTTCGTAACGATTTCAAAAAATGAGGCATTTGAACCGCTGCGCATTACTGTGATTAGAGGTACGGTGCAGGAAATGTGGGCACTGGTTCTTCCTTAAGTGAAAACGCTTGTAATCAGTGTGCATGCAACGCGTATTTATCACCTGGTCCCGTTAGAGAATTGTGTAATCTCGAATGTGCACTTTAGAAAAAACGTTGTGCATCACGTTGGAATGCCGTTTGGGTGGCTGATTGCAGCTATCAAAATATTTAGATCAATATAGGCGCGGGTTGATTACAATCTGTAGGACGACCCTTTGTCACATCACAACAAATTGTTTTAAACAACGTAATTGCAGTCGGAATTGTGACGATGTCAAGAGCTGCAGAAGGAGAATTTTCGATGCATTCGTTTCCGCACCACGTTTGAGGTAGAATGTTTTTTTACGTGGTGTCTCCATTAGGCCTATAATGAGTCGTTTTCTTCTACTTCTTTTTCATCATTTTCGTTACTGTTATCAGCCACAATTATTTCAGGGGATGACATATTAATAATGTCCAGTGGTGGCTCGTCGTACAATAAAAAAGATGCTCTGCAATTTTCATCTCATATAATCAGGGTCGTATTTTTATTCATTTATCATTTATCATTTATTAACCTACGAAATATACCCGGATTTTGAGAGTCTCGGTTTCATCATGTCGGCGCAATACCAACTCAAAGGCTCCACAAAATTTTATACAGTTTATAATTTTTGATAGAACGTATCTATTTTTTGTCACATTATCATTATGCTGCTGTATGTGTTTCCAATATGCCGAATTTAACTGAGATTGATTGTTCCTAATATTGCTAACTCTATTGAATTGTGAAGATGACTTTTGGAGTTTTCATGCTTTTTTATTTTTTCACTCAAGTGTACTAAATCAGTCACTCCTACCTGTGTCCATGCTTTATCTCCACCAAAAAGCAAACATGAAAAGCAAAAAAGAGCAATTTTCTTGTTGCAGCCACAAATCCAGTTATTCCTTGCATAAATTTCTTTGTTGAACTGACGTTTATATGGTTTTCCACGACTAATACCGCTTGTTTCAATAATAATGTCCGGCAGCGGTCGACCTTTATTTTTCAAATCTATTTTTTCTTCGTAACTATACTTCACAAATCGCTTAAAGTTAATCAAATTGTCCACAATTGTCAAAAAAACACTAAAGCTGGGTTTATGCAGCTGTTAATTTAATTTAATTTAATTTAATGTGATTTAAAAAAAGTTTAAACCTATGCTTTCAATAGAAGTGTTTATGCAGTTTAATTTAATTTAATTTAATTTAATTTAAAATAAAACATGACCAACTTTTATCTTAAGAAAATTTACGCATGCGCCCTGTGTTGAAAGTGAACACAACCATGTCAGCTGTATGATCTGTCATCTGTGTCAATTTGTTTAGAAGTGATTACATGCATTTTACGTAAAAGGTGGTGAGGTTATGTTTACTTGCATCTAGTTTTCATTTAAATTGAAATAACAAAATGAAAGATTTTCTGTTAATTGGAAATGTTTGACAGAAGTGCACGTGACAGAAGCATTAAAACACTATCCTTTGCGCATGCGTAAATAATATTAAACAATCTGCATAAACGCGTACACTAAAATTAAATTATATTGCATTACATTATCTTACATTACATTAAATTAACAGCTGCATAAACCCGACTTAATACAATACACGAACACGAAAGTATAAAATCAAACTGATTTTCGCGACCTTCGAACTTCAATACTCTCTTTGGCGGGCACGATTTTTCAATGGACTTTTTTTGCTTATAGAAAATCCCGTGGAATTTTTTAGAAGTTTGGGTGTTTCTTCGTATAAAATGACTGGACTATCAATGCTATAGTTTGTTTTCAATTTCAGAAACGGTTAGAAGGCTGTGAAAATATATTTTTTTACTTCATGTTGGTAATAATACCATAACCCATACAATTTTGACGGAATCGCTTCAATGTTACAGAACATTGAAAATAAAGTTTTCCACGCCGAAAGTTTCTTTGCAAATAGTAATTTAGTTTCTTGCGCATAACCGTTTTGTGCTATATTTTCTAATTTTGAAGGAATATTACTAAGGCAACTTAAACTGACAGATATAAAATGCCAATACTATCAACATAAAGTAATTACAATTTTTTTTCACAGCTTTCTTACCGTTTCTGGAATTAAAAACGTGGTATAGTCAAATTCAAAATTATATAGAATTTTCGAAGTACAAAAAAACTATCAAAAAGTGGTACAACGAAAAGAAAACGAATAGTGGTTCCTACTGAAAAAGAACTGATCACATTTCCCAACAAACTTGTATTTGAAAAACAGGATATACAGGTTGTTCATATTAAATTTTTCACGATTGGTAACTTTGTCAGTATTGAAGCAAAAGTTGCTTAATTTCTCCGGAGATTACCAAAACAAAAACAATCCATCGTCAATATTTGCAAGCAACTTAAGTTTCTATTGCAGTTAACTGAAAAAATCAAGTAGACAATGAAACAACAACAACAACAATTTGTATGCCTAGGCACCAAAGTTAAATTTATTATCACGAACGTGCAATTTAGTGGTCGCACAGTTATAAAAAGAAACTTTGAAGAAATTTGAAGTAAGTGCAAAGTTTTTTTATTTATTTATTATTATTATATTATTTGTCAACCATTCCCCAGCTTTACAGACGATGAATATTTCTGCATTTTCATTACTGTTTTCATATTTTCATGGATTATTAACTCTCAACTATTTTCGATGTTTTTATAACTACAATTTTCAACTGTTTCATTGCCTACTTGATTTTTGCGATTAGCTGCAATAAAAACTTAAATGGCTTGTAACGTTTAGACATTTAATTTCATAGTGTTGTTGTATTAGAACTTTTCAATTTAAAATTTCTTGTAAATATTTGTATTTCTACCCTTTGACCGTCGGTCTGATAGTTTACAAACATAATTAAACTTTGAGTCAAACAAATGGCCGATTCAATTAACCAGTGACTTAAATTAGCGCTATCTACCGCATTTGTTATTAAAATGATTGTATCAGATGATTAGTTTTCTTAGTATTTTATACTGCGACAGCAAATTAAAACGATTTGAGTTGGAAGACGACCGCTTGTCACATTTTCAATTAACGTTTTGTCCAACCGCGGTCATTCATCATGCAGTTTTATGGCAGTTAGTTTCGCAGTTAAACTGCGCTCCTTGTTCAGCGAAAAATCGCTATTCCTAATTAGGCGCCTATTCCAAAAATGGCGTCATTCTTCCACACAAGTTTAAATCGAGAGAAACGTTAAAATCTTGTCGAACATACAGAAAAAATAATTGATTTGTTAAATAACGTGCACATTTTAATGTGCGATAATAAAACGTGTCCATGACGTGTGTGCTTAATATTAGTGAAGAGCTTTAAACGGTTTTCTTTTCTGACAATTATTGAAACTACAAACACTAGTGCATCTAAAACAGTTTTTTTTGTTGGGCCATCCACGTGTGCGTGTGGTTTGGGTTGTTTGGGTTGTTTGGGTAGGAGGGAGAGAAGCGGTGACATAATCCCTTTCGTGAAATTGACAAGTACGATTTAAAAAACACGTCCTAAACAAAAACGTAGTTTGAAAGCTTGGCTGATTAGTTGATGAAGTAAGCGCTATACGAGGCACTCGGAGTATGGCATCCGAGTGCCTCGAGCTCTTGGTAACCAGTTTGGTAAGATCGTGGACATCTGTCCTCTTCGTATTAATGTCACTGCGAGCTGTTCGACGCGGAAAGTTTTCCAATAAGTGTTTATCAACTTGCATATGCATAAAGTATTTCAGGTGTTTACTGCGTTGCTACGAGGAAGCAAGTTCTATACGTTTTTATTTGTACACACTCACACACACACATGCACGCGCTCAAGTTTCATACTTTCAAGTACTTCCACTTATTCCGAAAGTTTGTTTATGCATCTGGCATAAGATGTTTCGCAAGAAACGACATTTCGCAACTTAAAATACGTTTAAAGAGACTTTCTTCGGTTTTCCCTGCAAGGGCCCCCCGACGGCTTCGGAGCCGAATATATCACATTTGGGAACATAAAATTTGATGGCGCAATTAACCCAGTTAAATCCGACAATTTGAAAAGTAAATTACCTTTAACGAATGGGACTGGAAGATTGTGCGAACGCCGCGCGTCGGCAAGTTCAAGTACACTTATCGCAGCCGAAGAGTGCAGCTACATGGCCAGAACGATCCCGCAGGAACTGACGACCGCACAGCAGGAATAAACACTCTGAAGCACACGCTGTTGTCATAGCACTGCGGAATCCCGATGCCGCGCAGTTTGAGACAAACTGACTCGCGTAAATGAGGAAACGACACCTACGCCTTCGTCACTTTTTATTAGTAAAGTCACAGTTTACACAGTTCACTGTTAATTATCAGACAGATTGTCGCGGTGTGTTGGTGTCGATGGCGAGAAGGAGACTGGTTGGTGCTGAAGACTAGACTTTCAGTCGGCATGAACAGACAGTCGGACTACTCGCGTACAAGCGATGGTACGCAAGGTTACCCGTTTATGTACCACTAATTAAACCGACTATGAATTCGAGACAAACACACGCGCACGATTACACACGTTTCCATCAGATTTTCATCAACGTTTGACGCTCGATGATGATCCAGCCGAAACTGGTGCTCCCAACCAGATCTAACATGGCGCTAACTAGTCTAGCCTGCTTTTTCACATAAATTATACCTTTGCAGCACAGATTCGCATCTGCATGCGTAATTTTCGCTCTTACAAATCAACAGCTCATTGGTACCGCGATCTTTGCATGGCCTGATTGGTCGCTCTTTTACACGCCATCGGACACGAAATGGCGGAACAAAAAGACCACCGACTCTTTATATCAAATCCACAAAAATAAAAACACCCCACTTAATCCTCAGTTTTTACCCATTTTTATTACAAAAATTTATTTGAAACTTTCCATTTTGGATTTCTTATAAATCAAAAATTTGTGTAACCTTATCCATTTACATTATTCCAAATTCAATATTTATTTTGGAGAATTAGGTAAAAAGTTGTGCGTTTTGGTTCACTGTTCAAACTAATTTCGAACCAAAATTAGATGTGGAAATTAAATTCAAATTGAAATGGAAATGTAATGTTCTTAAATATTTCATTTCAAGTAATTGAAAGTTGAAAGACTTTTGGATTTAAAAGAGAGAAATTGAATTACTTTGTAATGGAATATGATTAGAAAAAACGACCACCGATTTTATATCAAATCCACAAAAATAAAAACACCACACTTAATCCTCAGCTTTAACCCATTTTTATTATAAAAATTTATTTGAAACATTTCATTTTGGATTTCATCTAAATCAAAAAATTTTCGCATTATTCCAAGTTCAATATTTATTTTGGATAATTGGGTCAAAAGCTGTACTTTTTGGTTCACTGTTGAAACTAATTTCGAATCAAAATTAGATGTGGAAATTAAATTGAAATGGGAATGGAAATGTAATGTTCTTAAATATTTCATTTCAAGTAATTGAAAGTTGAAAGACTTTTGGATTTAAAAAGAGAGAAATTTAACTACTTTGTAATGGAATGTGATTAGAGAAAACGATCACCGACTATATATCAAATCCACAAAAATAAAAACACCCCACTTAATCCTCAGTTTTTACCCATTTTTATTACAAACATTTATTTGAAACATTCCATTTTGGATGTCATCATAAATCAATAATTTGTGCAGCCAATATTGTATTTTGATATTATTCCAAGTTCAATATTTATTTTGGATAATTGGGTCAAAAGTTGTGCTTTTTGATTCACTGTTTAGATTGCTGAAACTAATTTCGAACCAAAATTAGATGTGGAAATTAAATTCAAATTGCAATGGAAATGTAATGTTCTTAAATATTTCATTTCAAGTAATTGAAAGTTGAAAGACTTTTGGATTTAAAAGAGAGAAATTGAATTACTTTGTAATTCAATATGATTAGAAAAAACGACCACCGATTTTATATCAAATCCACAAAAATAAAAACACCACACTTAATCCTCAGCTTTAACCCATTTTTATTATAAAAATTTATTTGAAACATTTCATTTTGGATTTCATCTAAATCAAAAAATTTTCGCATTATTCCAAGTTCAATATTTATTTTGGATAATTGGGTCAAAAGCTGTACTTTTTGGTTCACTGTTGAAACTAATTTCGAATCAAAATTAGATGTGGAAATTAAATTCAAATGGGAATGGAAATGTAATGTTCTTAAATATTTCATTTCAAGTAATTGAAAGTTGAAAGATTTTTGGATTTAAAAAGAGAGAAATTTAACTACTTTGTAATGGAATGTGATTAGAGAAAACGATCACCGACTATATATCAAATCCACAAAAATAAAAACACCCCACTTAATCCTCAGTTTTTACCCATTTTTATTACAAACATTTATTTGAAACATTCCATTTTGGATGTCATCATAAATCAATAATTTGTGCAGCCAATATTGTATTTTGATATTATTCCAAGTTCAATATTTATTTTGGATAATTGGGTCAAAAGTTGTGCTTTTTGATTCACTGTTTAGATTGCTGAAACTAATTTCGAACCAAAATTAGATGTGGAAATTAAATTCAAATTGCAATGGAAATGTAATGTTCTTAAATATTTCATTTCAAGTAATTGAAAGTTGAAAGACTTTTCGATTTAAAAGAGAGAAATTGAATTACTTTGTAATTGTAAATTGAATTACTTTGTAATTCAATATGATTAGAAAAAACGACCACCGATTTTATATCAAATCCACAAAAATAAAAACACCACACTTAATCCTCAGCTTTAACCCATTTTTATTATAAAAATTTATTTGAAACATTTCATTTTGGATTTCATCTAAATCAAAAATTTGTGCCACCTTGTGTTTTCACGTTGTTCCAAGTTCAATATTTATTTTGGAGAATTGGGTTAAAAGTTGTGCTTTTTGATTCACTGTTTAGATTGTTCAAACTAATTTCGAACCAAAATTAGATGTGGAAGTTAAATTCAAATTGGAATGGAAATGTAATGTTCTTAAATATTTCAATTCAAGTCATTGAAAGTTGAAAGACTTTTGGATTTAAAAAGAGAGAAATTTAACTACTTTGTGATGGAAAATTAGTGTTCAGATTTGCAGAAATTATTTTTAATTCGATTACTAAATATTTAGCTATATTTACTTGCAAATTCAAATGAAGGATACTAGTACTAAAATCAATGGAAAAAATTCTTTTAACAACTGTTGACACTTTTTTAAATTTACTGCTTCACTAGGACAAGTATTTTTAATAATCAAATTCTCATTATGGGATGTTTTGATTTTCCCAATGTTAAATTGATGATTACTAAAGAGGAAGCCTACCACCATGGCAAATCACAGAAAAATCATTATGGAACCACCTATTGTTGAATTGTTTTTCACAAATTTTTAAGTATTGTTTACGCACAACACAGATAACCTTACGCACAAACCAGTAAACATCCCAAACTTATATAATCCACGGCCGACTATTTCAACAAAACAGTTCTCGTTCCAACATGGTTCTCATTTCTACCCAGGTTCTACTTATGACAATGGTTTGCCTTTCTGCATCAGCATTGGTATTTCTGCAATTTATTTATTTTTTAAAAGTCGAAAATGTTTTTCTCCTCAGCAATACAAGTATGACTTTATTCAGGAGAAGCTCGAATTGGTATCGCAGGATCTTGAAATAGTAAATATCACAACTGCTTGTTTGTACAGAGCTAATCGCACAGTCAAAGCAATACATGTCGAAGGGAATCTATTCATGGATTTGTCTAATATAACCAGCAAAGTAAAATAATTCCCAACTCTGACTTCAATTCCTGTTTTAATATCTTTTAGTTAGAGGTGACAACGTTTGTATGGCTAAGTAACGAATACAGGCGAGGCATAATACAATTCACGAGGTCTCTTTGTGAGCTACTCTTGTTCGACCTATTTGATGTTAAGACACTGACGACCAAATGTTCTAATCCTCCACTACGTTGCCCGTTTAAAAAAGGGGTATTTATTCTAACTGTTAAGTTACATTTCGATAATATTTTGTTGTAGACTCGTTTCCTGGTGAAGGGATGGGTTCCCGATGCCAGGCAATTTCCCCCAAATATTCCAGAGGGTCGTTACAAAATTTTATTAAATATCATGGCCGATGAAAATACTTCTGTATTTGTGCTTGCTTGGTATGTAAGTATTGAGTATCCTGTGAGGTGGAAGAAGAATCATTAAATATTCTGCACGAATGACTCAATGAAAATTATCTACTGGTTTTACAATTCGGACATATTATCACAGCTGGTTTGTTCTCAAGGATATTAATTTTTGCTCACCAAATTTACACATACTATATTTTTTAGTAATCAACAATGTTATCTGTAATACTTTATACAATAAATGTCCTATATTTTAAATTTCTCAACCAATTTGTTTATTTACTTTGCATACCATTTTAGTTTTATTGCACCACTACCCATTGCAGGACGAGCGATTTTAACAAACAAATTCTCATTATGTCCAAATAGGATCTTCTTATTTCCCAAGTCATTGTCAATGTAGGAATGATGATTGAAAGAATTTAATTATTATTATTTTACTGAAAAGGAAATCTATTGACGTGGTACAACCTAGCGTTTAGTTGCTTTTCAAAAACATTTATTTATTTTAGATTAAGGCTGGGGAACCCAACCTCAAAAAATGCAGAGTTTTAAGAAACTCAATTAAGCTTAGAAAATACATATCAATATATAATTTGCGAAACAACAGTTGTAAACATAATGTTACCGTAGCTAATGATATATTTGCTTTGGTGAAGAAGTGCCTAGTTTTCAAAAATTAACCTCCGAAAGTGCAATTCTCGCAAAAATGTAGTAGTGAGGGTTTTTTACTGAAATCTTTAGAGTTACGAAATATTTTGCAATGCACTTTACAGCACTTATAGAGAATATATTGTCTTGTAAGAAAATATTTTTTTTATTGCGAGAAAGTTGATAACTTAAGAAGAAAAAAATTGGTAACAATATTTTTTTGAAAATTTAGTGTGCCAGTAAACTCAATTCAGCTCAAGAAGTAAGTTATATTGTAGAAAATCCTTCGGAGTACTTATACTAAACATATAGTGGTATAATATGACATGTTTTTTTATGATAACATGGTAAATATCTTTGAAAAAAAATCTAAAAGTTGTGGTACGAAATACAGTATTATTTGATCGCGTTTTTTATTGCTTTCCGAACACAACATCGTCAACAAATTACATAAAAATGTTCCTTTAGCACCTAAGAAATTGTTTCCGTAAACCAAATTGGATAAATGTCTAAATTTTACATTTTCGGGGAAAAGTTGTTTTCTCATAAGATTTTAGTCAAATAGTTCGTCCTTTTACTCACAGATGTCCTGTCAAATCTGTACCTTTTTGATTGACGGCATGGATAGAATAATTTGTATTAAAATGCACACTTGATATAGTTCAAATTGTTAGGATATAACCATATTTGCACACGTAAGGATATGAAACATTTTCGAGCCTACTAAATTGTACAATATATATTAGTTTCGAATAGCATCGTAGGAAAAATTGTTTGAAGCATCTATTCACAAAAAATTACAAAAAAAGACCAGTAAATAATGCAGCAATCGCTTTGACTGATTTTACCGCCGTTATCGCCGCAGACAATAATATAAATAATATTTGTCAAATTATGAGCGTATAAAAAAGGGGATAAAGATTACTCTTTGCATAATTGAAAATGTGTTTGCAGCCTGTTACGGGATTAATTATAGCAGGTACATCTATGAAAATATAAAATTGGCAAGGTATTAGCAAAAAATTATAGACTAATTTTTTTTCCGACTGAGTTTACCGTCGTTATCGCCGCAGACCATAATATAAATAATATTTATCAAGTTAGGAGCGTAGAAAAAACGCGCAACTCTTTTTTTTTTGTTTTTTCTCTGTTCAATACTTAACTTTCAAACCTTATTAGTTAGAATACCTCTTTGGTTGCCTAAACATTTTTTATTTTAAGGGGCAAAATTGGTGCCCCCTGAGCGGAAGAATTGTGCATTACTTACCAGTTCCCGGACCTTAACTGATAATATCTGTATCACTTCTAAATTATATAGTAGCAACCGTTACATATGTGCATGAATGACCTCGATAGCAGAAATTAATTTTTAAGTACTGTTTACGTACAACACAGATAACTTTACGCACAATACAGTAAACATCCCCAGCTTATATAAGCCACGGCCGACTATTTCAACCAAACAGTTATCGTTCCAACATGGTTCTTATTTCTACTCAGAGTCTACTTATGGCAATGGTTTGTCTTTCTGCATCAGCATTGGTATTCCAGCATTTATTTATTTTTAAAAGTCGAAAATGTTTTTCTCCCCAGCAACACAAGTTTGAGTTAACCCTCGAGAAGCTTGAATTGGTATCGCAGAATCTTGAAATAGTAAATATTACAACTGCTTGTTTGTACAGAGTTAATCGCACAGTCAAAGCAATACATATCGAAGGGGATCTATTCAGAGATCTGTCTAATACAACCAGCAAAGTAAAATAATTTTTAACTGTGACTTCAATGCTGCTAAAATATTTTTTAGTTAGTGGTGACAACGCTTATATGGCTCAGTAACGAATACAGACGAGGCATAATACAATTCACCAGATCTCTTTGTGACCTACTCTTATACGATCTATTTGATGTTGGGGCACTGACAACCAAATATTCTAATCCGCCGCTACGTTGTCCATTTAAAAAAGGGGTATTTATTCTAACTGTTAAGTTACATTTAGAATATTTCGTTGTAGACACATTACCTGGTGAAGGGATGGGTTCCCGATTCCAGGCAATTTCCCCCAAATATTCCAGAGGGTCGTTACAAAATTTTATTAAATATCATGGCTGATGAAAATACTTCTATATCCGAATTTGCTGCATATGTAAGCATTGAGTATCCTGTGAGATGGAAGAAGAATCATTACAAATTCGGCACGATCATCTCAAGGAAGAATTAGACAATCAACACTGTAATCTGTACACCAATTTACTTATTAAAATTATCTGCTGGTTTTACAATCCTGCCAATAGCACACCTGGTTTGTTAAAAATAAATGTTGCTACTCCCAAATGGAATTTTATTTCTCAAGTCGTTGTCAATGCTGAATTAATGATTAAAAAAATTAATTTATTAATATTTTATTAAAAAGGAAGCCTACCACCATTGTAGATCACAAATAGAATAAAATTGAACAACCTATTATTTAGTTACTTTTCAAAAACCTGCGCTTAATTTAATATAAATTTGATTTCGGCTGATAAATTCATACCGCTTCTAAATTAGATAGTAGCAACCCTTGCACAATAACGTATGACCTCAACAACAGATAAGAATCTTTAATTATTGTGTTTATGCACAACCCAGTAAATATCCCGAGCTTATATAAACCACGACCGACTATTTTAACCAAACAGTTACGTTCCAACATGGTTCTCATTTTTACCCAGGTTCTACTTATGACAATGGCTTGCCTTTCTGCATCAGCATTGGTATTCCTGCAATTTATTTATATTTAAAATTCGTAAATGTTTTTCTCTCCAGCAATACAAGTTTGACTTTATTCAGGAGAAGCTCGAATTGGTATCGCATAATCTTGAAATAGCAAATATCACAACTGCTAGTTTGTACAGATTTAATCGCACAGTCAAAGCAATACATATCGAAGGGGATCTATTCAGAGATCTGTCTAATACAACCAGCAAAGTAAAATAATTTTTAACTGCGACTTCAATGCTGTTAAAATATTTTTCAGTTAGTGGTGACAACGCTTATATGGCTCAGTAACGAATACAGACGAGGCATAATACAATTCTCCAGACCTCTTTGTGAGCTACTCTTATACGACCTATTTGATGTTAAGACACTGACGACCAAATGTTCTAATCCTCCACTACGTTGCCCGTTTAAAAAAGGGGTATTTATTCTAACTGTTAAGTTACATTTCGATAATATTTTGTTGTAGACTCGTTTCCTGGTGAAGGGATGGGTTCCCGATGCCAGGCAATTTCCCCCAAATATTCCAGAGGGTCGTTACAAAATTTTATTAAATATCATGGCCGATGAAAATACTTCTGTATTTGTGCTTGCTTGGTATGTAAGTATTGAGTATCCTGTGAGGTGGAAGAAGAATCATTAAATATTCTGCACGAATGACTCAATGAAAATTATCTACTGGTTTTACAATTCGGACATATTATCACAGCTGGTTTGTTCTCAAGGATATTAATTTTTGCTCACCAAATTTACACATACTATATTTTTTAGTAATCAACAATGTTATCTGTAATACTTTATACAATAAATGTCCTATATTTTAAATTTCTCAACCGATTTGTTTATTTACTTTGCATACCATTTTAGTTTTATTGCACCACTATGTCCAAATGGGATCTTCTTATTTCTCAAGTCATTGTCAATGCTGAAAAAATGATTAAAAAAATTAAATTATTAATATTTTAATAAAAAGGAAGCCTACCACCGTTGTAGATCACAAATAGAACAAAATGGAACAACCTATTGTTTAGTTGCTCTTCAAAAATTTGATTTTGGCTGATAATATTCATACCGCTTCTAAATTAGATAGTAGCAACCCTTGCACAATAACGAATGACCTCGATAACAGATAAGAATCATTAATTATTGTGTTTATGCACAAACCAGTAAATATCCCAAGCTTATATAAACCACGACCGACTATTTTAACCAAATCGTTCCAACATGGTTCTCATTTCTATCCAGGTTCTACTTATGACAACGGCTTGTCTTTCTGCATCAGCATTGGTACTCCTGCAATTTATTTATTTTTTAAAATTCGATATTGTTTTTCTCCCCAGCAAAACAAGTTTGAGTTAACTCTAGAGAATTGGTATCGCAGAATCTTGAAATAGCAAATATCACAACTGCTGGTTTGTACAGAGTTAATCGCACAGTCACTGACGACCAAATATTCTAATCCGCCGCTACGTTGCCCGTTTAAAAAGGGGGTATGTATTCTAGCTGTCAAGTTACATTTCGATAATATTTCGTTGTATACACGTTTCCTGGTGAAGGGATGGGTTCCCGATGCCAGGCAATTTCCCCCAAATATTTCAGAAAATTTTATTAAATATCATGGCTGATGAAAGTACTTCTGTATTCGTGCTTGCTTGGTATGTAAGTTTCGAGTATCCTGTGAGGTGGAAGAATTATTAAAAATTCTGCACGAATGACTCAAGCACAAATTGGACATTAAACAGTGTTATCTGTACACAAGTTTATGAATTAAGATTATCTACTGGTTTTACAATTTTGCCAATATCATAGCTGGTTTTAATTAAATTAAATTTTGTGTTATTTCGCCAAATTTTATTTTTTAATAATTAACAATGTTGTACAGACACTTTATACAATAAATGTCCTATATTTTATATTTATCAACCAATTCTTTTATTTACTTTGGTTACCTTTTTAGTTTTATAGTTTTAAAGAGCAAATTCTCATTATGTCCAAAAGGGATTTTCTTATTTCCCAAGTTATTGTAGGATGTACGATTGAAGATTGAACAAATTTAATTGTTACTATTTTACTGAAGAGGAAGTCTACTGACTTGATAGAACACCTAAAGACCATTATGGAACAACCAAGCGTTTAGTTGCTTTTCAAAAACATTTATTTATATTAGTATTAACTAGATTTCGGCTGATAATATCTGTATCGCTTCTAAATTAGATAGTAGCAACCGTTACACATGTTCACGAATGACCTCGACAACAGATATGAAAATCAATTATTGTTTACCCACAACACAGATGTAAACAAACCAGCAAATATCCCAAACTATAAGTCGAGAAAATGGCCGTAGCTCCGTTAATACTGGAGCAACTCAACTGATTCTTGTTCCATCGTTTCCGGCAGAACAAGTTATCCTAGTAAGGAAAAAAAAACAGAAAAAGAAAAAAAAAGAGAGAGAGAGAAAAAGCCAAACACTTAAATTAACCTGACCAAACTGGGTGTATCTTTTCGTGTTTCTCTTTCGGGAATATTTTTAGAAGTTTTACGCTGTTGAGGTTATGTTGTGATTATTTACCTGTTCTAAATAAACAATTGCACAGTTAAAAAAGAAAAAAAAAATCTAATTTTTATGAATTGTAGAGTGGAATGCTTGAATTGAAGGAATTTTAGAATATAACGTTATTTCTCATACTTATTTTTATTAGTAGGTGAAAATTTAATATCACATCACATTCTGTTTAAAAATACATTTTCTGTTTAAGAACCACATTATCATTTGGTAACATATGTACGTATATGAAGTGGAAGTTCGTCGAAGTCATTAGGCTTCTCAATGAATTTTGGTTGCCACACAAATAAATTGCTTTTCTCTCAAGAAATAATTGGCCAAAATCTACATCAATCTAAAAACAAAGAAACAAAATGCTTACATTGTACCATGGATATATTATTATAAAAATTTACCAATATAAACCAGTTTGAATGCTTCAATAATGACCTTTCCACTTTATGCAGATTTCCTTTCCGCAAATCCGTGGACTTCAGTCACACTTGTGTTGTATTAAATTCTTACATCCGCTAAAAAGTAAAATTTGTTATAAGATAGATAAATAACACTAAATGTATAAAAGAAAATCAAAATTATTTCTTTACCTTCGTTGTTACTATTAATTCTGTTATAGAAGCAACTGCTTTGCATGTTCGTTTCTTTTTATCTCTTCTTACTTTTCGTTCCGACGGAAATAAACTAAAAACAATTTGTTTAATAGCTGTTACATTGAAAAAACTTGCAGAATTTTTATAAAATTCATTCGGCAAGTTAAGAGTGTGAGAAAAATTATAATTACAACAAATTTACTTGCATGCGAATTTATCACACACAGAATCAGAAAATCCCTATAATTTCAGTACCATTTTAAGAAATGGTCTTTGAAGCTGATCATTTTGTTGATCGACATTTATTAATATTGCACATTAAACCACTTGTAATATTTCCCATTTCTTCACAATTAAACACTCACTAATTAGTTCAAAAAATAATGTGATTTCCCAAATGTAATTTTTAAATTGTTTTACTATTTTATTTCAGGAGCTTTTAACCTCATTCAACCTTACCTCGAAGGAGAAAATGAATAATTTTAATCCTTTAATCCTGAAAATAAATGTCCCAACGTCCATTGAAAACAATAAGAGATTTATTTTACAGAAGTTAGTGCACATTTGAATGATTAGTGACTGTCTCTTGTTGGTTGATAAGAGGGTCTGCCGACAAACGGTTTGTAAAGAATGCAATAAAATTTTGGCCGTTATGCCATTTAAGAATCTTTGAACTTTCGATTGTGCAAAGCTATTTACAACGCTCATAAATCTGAGCACCTAAATTTTTTTCGAGCCGGAATTTTGCACTTATAAACCCATATTTGTATTAAAATTTACGACTTCATTATACGCCGAGTCCTGTTAATTAAATCAGTTAACAATATGTTCGATAGCGCAAACAGAAGGAATACGTGACCGAAATACCGAGCTGGCCATAATCTCTTAGTTAACATTGCTTTATTCTCGCGATTAACTATGCAAAATGATAGTCATAAAATGTTTAATAGGTGTTATGAATAATTAAAATAAATTGAAGTTAATTTTCGACAGCCAGTCTCTTCTGGTAATGAGGCTCAATTTAAACGACGTTCGGAATTTGTGACACAACACAACCGAATTAGAGCAAGTACCTCTACGTAGGCGTCCTAGAATTCTCGTGGAGGGAGTCGGAATTCGGATTAAAAGGCAATAAGAACTTTAATCTCGGTTAAACATGGCGGCGACTGTCCCATTGAATTGTCACAATAAACGACGGGCTCTCCGCCCTCGGAGTTGAGTAAATAAAAAGAGCCGATCTAAACGCCCGGCCCCAACTTCGATCACCGCCTTTATCCCTCCAGGCAGTGGCGGCTCGTACATCAGTGCTGCAGAGCTGCAGAACTGCCAAAAAATTAACGCCAAAAAAATTAACTTCGTTTGTATTTAATTTATAAAACGTAATATTGAAAAAATCGAATTTCGTCACAGAATTTTATTTTCTTAATCGCAACATCTCGCACTTCATAACTCCATGTCTTCATGCAATCGAGGATCCAACATTCCAACAAACCAATTAAGTTTTGTCGTGGTTTCAGCGGAGCGGATCATTGTTTTTATACTGGGCCATTCGAGGCAGTGCACAGAACTGCTTGAGACACTCCCACTATCCCCCTCGCGTCCTGCACATACCCAAACTCTTTCGCTACTTTAATGCTCTTTATGTGCTGCATTTCACGCAGTTCTGTCATACCCTAGTCACTCAAATATAATGTCCTTGATTAAATGTATTGTAAGCAACAATTGTATGATGGCGCTTTCAACGGTCCCGAAAACAACCGAGAATTTCCGTATTTAGAACTTCGGCAGAAAATTTGCAAGGTTCACAAAAACTTATCTTCAAGTGCGTGGGTTTTAATTTTCGCCAGTAATTATTTTATGTTTTATTATCTGTGCAGTTCTGTTCCAGATTTCGGATGTTATGTTACGTGCGGTTTTTCGCTTTGTGGCTTTATCGTTGTAAATTTTGATTTTATTAGTAGTATTAGTGTTTTTTTGGCAATGAATGTTGTGGACAATTTGATTAATTTTAAGCAATTTGTAAAGTATAGTTACGAAGAAAAAATAGATTTGAAAAATAAAGGTCGACCGCTGCCGGACATTATTATTGAAACATGCGGTATTAGTCGTGGAAAACCATATAAACGTCAGTTCAACAAAGAAATTTATGCAAGGAATAACTGGATTTGTGGCTGCAACAAGAAAAGTGCTCTTTTTTGCTTTCCATGTTTGCTTTTTGGTGGAGATAAAACATGGACACAGGTAGGAGTGACTGATTTAGTACACGAGTGAAAAAATAAAAAAGCATGAAAACTCCAAAAGTCATCTTCACAATTAAATGGAGTTAGCAATATTAGGAACAATCAACATCCAATCTCAGTTAAATTCGCCATATTGAAAACACATACAGCAACATAATGATAATGTGACAAAAAATAGATACTTTCTATCAAAAATTATAAACTGTATAAAATTTTGTGGAGTCTTTGAGTTGGCATTGCGCAGACATGATGAAACCGAGACTTCTCAAAATCTGGGTATATTTCGTGCGTTGATAAATAATAAATGATAAATAAATAAAAACACGACCCTGATTATATGAGATGCAAATTGCAGAACACCTATTTTGTTGTACCACGAGCCGCCACTGTCTCCAGGGATCCTCGACGCTTCGGCACGAAAGTATAACAGTTTAGAAAAGTTATAGGTGTTTTAAAGCACAATTGATTATTATAACCGTGATCTCGTTATAAAAACTTCTATTGTATTGTATTAGTGGGTGCACCGGCAGACCTTTAAAGAAGGCCTCCACTAAAACTTTTTTAAATAAAATCCAGACTAATTGCATAATGTGCAGAAGAACCATCTTGCTGAATTAAATTCCAAAAATCGGTGCATTTCGCGTTAATCATAAATGTTGTTTTAGAAATTTTAAGAAAAACTTTCAGTGACTCATATGTTTACAACTCTGTAATAATGCGATGCTGTGGGTGATTGCTGGGAAAATAAATTTCGACGTGAATCACTTCGGTAAAACTTTTCAAATTGAAAAGTCGATTCAAATCGAGTTTCTAAGTCGGTGTAAAGTGTCACAAAAAATAAAATATCTTAACGAAGAAAAATTGATATTAAAGTGGGACAAGGACGTTACACAAACAATATTTACACTGACGCTGAACTGAAAATGTACTCCAACGATTTGTTGTTTGAAAATTAATCACAGGTTTTTAAAAATTCCAATTAAACTTGCGGATAAGAAAACAATAACCCAAAATTGTTTATTTTTAATGTTTTCAGAAAACTAAGAGCACAATAAACCTATCAATACAAAAACATATCCAGATAGTTTATTATCGAGCACTAATAAATTGCTCGTTTTATGGAAGTAATTTGCAGTAAACATATCGCACTTGACTACAATTATCCTGAACTGGTATCCGTTGGACGTAGGGAAAGATGTGTAAAATGACATAAGTTTTAAGCGTTCCATAGTGTCATTAGCTGAATAATTGGCTCAATTTAATTCCAAATTGTCACTCTCCTGGCCTGTTTCCCCAAGTACTCCATTTTAGCTTGAATGAATTCATGTTACAACTGAAATCTTAGCCAATTTACTAAAATGATGTTGTGTTGTGTTGCAGTCATTCTTCTGGCGTATTTTGATTACAATTTTAAAATTAGTAGGCGAAATTTCACTCCAAGGTAAGTTTGAAAATTATACATGCCATTTATTAATTAATCATTCTCCTGGTATTCTTAATAATTCTTATAAACAAACAGTTTTCAAAGGTCACTGTAATTGTACTCTACAAAAATACAGTATGCCATTTTACACACACACATAGTTGGTTAAATGGCACACTATAAGCCTATGGCGAAATCATTTTTTTGCCGTATTTGGAAAGAAAAAGGAGTTATTGCATATTACAAGTATGTCATTTTACACAACTTAATGACAAAATTGTATGACACACAAAGAGAAAAATGCCAATATTTAAAATTATTTTATTACTAGCTGCTATACACCATTTACCGTATTCAATTTACAAAAATATTAACACAATTAAGGTATTTACACAGTTTTTTTTTAAACACACACACACACACAAGGCACCGGTTTGTATTTTTAAGTAATGCTTAATAAATAAATTAAGTACAAGACATTACAAAAAAACAATACATGAAGATTCTAACAAAAAATAAAAGTACCAGATATGTATTCTCAAACAACTTGTAGTAATTAGTAACTTTCATACCAAAAGGTTTCCATCAGGTTTCATTTGGCTCATAATCCGGCTAAACTGTTTTTGACAATATTCACAACCTAACAAAATTTTTTGAAAAACACTTAATTATATACAGGATGTTCACGAAAAAAAGCCCCAGCTCTTAGCACTTTTATTTGGAGTCCTTTGGAGTATTACTGATTTGTTTTAGGAACTGGGGCGTTTCTTCGTGAACATTCTGTATATATGATTTATCACTACCAAGTTTTAAAATTAAATTGTGATGGATATGTAACTAAAATTGCATAATACCGTGCCTTCAATAAAACTCAATTATGGTAGGCTGTGATTTTAATTTAGCAACGCCCATTTAAAAAAATGTTGCCAACGTAATATTAAAATCGCAGGCCACCCTAATCAATTTTTATTGAAGACAGGGTACATTTCAATTTTAAAAAACAACGTATTATTGAATAATAAATGCAACATATACAAAAATAATAAAAAAATATTTTATAAGAGATATGTACAGCTGGAAAACTGGTCTTACCATTTGGGATAAATTTCTTTAAAGTACCACTGCTGGAAAGTGTTATTTATATCACAAGGCATTAACGAGAGGTGAGAAGTCTGTGGATGTAAAGCCACACATTTTTTATGAACCCTATGCAACAAAGTGTGGGCACTTTCGTCGTACAACCACGGCCCATCGACAGTTCCAAGTCGGCAAAACGCAAGCTTGATTCCCTGCGAATCAGCCTCGATGCACCGTTCACCAACCCCCAACTGTCCCTTGGCATTCAGCCTAATCAACTGATTGTTTCCGAACCCGTGACAATGTTGAATCGCCATCAAAGAAGGCGGGCCGTGCCCCAACGTGTCCAGGCACTTACTAACGGCCGCCGACCTCAACTCGCCCCAATGGACATTCGGCGGAAGCTCAGGAAACTTATCGTACACATCATAAGCGACGTTTTCCATGAACCAATCGAAACTCTTGCACTTCAGACGTTCTTTAAGCTCCAATTGGGCCGTGATGTCCCCCATTTCCAAGAAACCCGCCAGGGGCTCTCGCGTGTAGAAGAATTCCTTATACTTGGCGTCGAACCAGGTCTCAATGACCCTCTTGTAGTTGATCGTGACCAAGGGGCCTTTTTTCTTTTGCGCCAATTTGCCGAAATTGTACGGCATGAACCCCCGGTAGACGTGCCCGACGCGCGAACAAGGCACCCATTCAACGCTCCCTCCACACTGCCAAATTTTAAAGCTCAGCTCGAAGTTCTCTCCGCCCCAGACGAGCAGCCCCGGGTCGTAGGCCCCCAACTCAAGGAAATATTCTCGATTGACTGCGAATAGCCCCCCGGCGTGCGTGGGGCTCTTGTAGGGCTCGCTGTTGTGCTCCCTGGTCGACAGTTCGCGTTGGGGGACTTCGTTTTCCTTGTACAGCATCCCCCATTCGAAGATTCCGCGATAGTGACGATGTTTTTCGTAAACTGGTCGATACTCGAAGTTCTTGTGATCGATTCCGTCTATGATTGGGACTGTGAGTGTCGTGCGGTCTCTGAAAATTGGGGCAAGCAGCGGCGGCAGCCAATTGATGTTGACTTCACAATGAGCGTCCAGGAAGACGATTACGTCGCCTTTCGCCTCCTTAGCGCCTCGAGATCTAGTTCGAATCAAGCCTTCGCGTTCCACATTTCGAATCAATCTTACCTTGCCGTTGAATCTTGTAATGTAATTGTCCAAATCGGTTTTCAAGTTCTCCTTGTCGCTGTAATCGTCCACTAATAAAATTTCTTTTAGAATGTAGTCAGGGGTTCGATTGATGACCGAATGGACGGTTCTTAGCAACACCGACCAACCCTCGTTGTGGAACACTACAATTACACTTGTGGACGGAAGCTCCTGAGGATAGTTCCAATGTTTACATTCAGTTAATCGAGTGTCCACAATCGACCGGTCGAGGGACACCTCGTCTGAACAGGCAATGTTCATTCCGTACTCGGATTCTGATTGGTCTGCATCGTTTTGCTGGTCGTCGCGTAAATAATGGGGTTCGCCGTTTTCTCCAGGGCCTTTTCGAGGTTCCAAGTTTCTTGGCTCGAAGTTTCCCAGTTCGGTCACTAACACCGGTCGTTGTTTGGTTCGCATACCTGGCATCAAGTGGGACCCATAAGATTGGTGGTCCCTCGACCAAATTGACAATAGGTATAATATCGGAAGTAGGATGAAGCAAACGGCTACCACGCGAATCAACCTCGACTTTCTGTTTATGGAGAACCTTGCAAGTGCCATTTTACAAGGGATTCATTAGAATATCTGAAAAATTGAGACTAGAAACAGGTTTTGCAAACGTGTCACGATTGCCAAGGTGACAGTTAGTCGCGCTAATTGGAGAGGACAAGTCGAAATAATTGATTGAAGGTGCGAAATTAATTGGCCACTTACGTTTCAGTGCTCGATTAATTAATTTTAATATTCATCGTTAATTTACGAATTTAGTGCAACTTTCACCGGTCGACTTTTTGACATTTCGTGTCAACACCATTGTTTGGTTTGACAGTGCGGCCAGTGATCGACAGGGGGCGCTCGCTTAAAAATTTGTGTTTTTTTTGAGATTTGTTTAATTTAAAACGGATTTGTTTGAATATAATTTCAATAAAAGCCGATAACGTAAACGTAACTAATTGAAATGAAGCAATGACACGAATAAAAAAAATCACTTTTTTATTTTAGGCAACCGTCTTGACGTCCGTGCGTTCGTGTCGCCTGCTTCCGGCGTTTGCGAGGCTTTTGAAAAAATGTGCGAAAAATTAAAGGAGCCAATTCAACAAAGCGAACTCCTTTTTTGTGTGTCGTGCTCCTTTAAATCGGGATTCCACGCGCCGCGGACGCTCGACGTCGGCTCCGGGCGACTCCTGACCTCTCGCCAATACGCCAACATGTTGTCCTGTCAGAAACGGTATGCGACAAACGGATGTCGATATCAGCCGCACTTATTTTGAAAAAGTTTTCGGCCGAACTTGACCGCTGTTTGAGGTCAAAGATTACATCATTTTTAAACTTCTGATTTTTAACGAGATTACAAAAGCTTATTGAACTTCGATAATTGGATTAATTTATAATGAATCCATCAATTTTATATGTGGAATGAACGCAATGATATTTAAGCTTGTTATTGATGTTTCCGTTAATCTGGAACAAAACGCGATTTTTAACTCTAAATTATTTTGATCTTTAAAGCTTTGTTGATACTAATCCTCGCATATTTTTTGCACGCCGAACCTTTTGTGTTATATGAAAGTTGTGTGAGAGCTTTCAGGGATTCATTTGGAAATTAACTTCAGGCCGCAGATTCCGGATTGTGTGTTGTTTACTTGCAACAAATTTCAGCCAAACAAAGATACTGGGCAAACAGTCCATATGCCATTAAAAATTAATTAATAATTTAATGCACAAAATAGCATTGTGAAAGGGAATTCATAATTTAATGTGCCACGAACTGTTCACAAAATAAATTGCCGACATTTCTATGTAAAAACAAGTTATTTATTTATAATTTTATTGAGATAAAAAACGTTGCATAACATTTTTTAAATTAATTATCCCAATATGTAAGACAAGAAAAAGAATTTGAAATACATTTTAAGAAGAGCAATCCGCAAAAATCTTACCTGTTGCACAGTTAGGTAAGTCAAGCTGTTTTGTTGTAGTTGTTTTTCACAAAATTCTGTTTAATTTAATATCAACTTTATTTCAGATGATCGTTGTAGGTTTAATGAAAATTTTCTTATTTCTTGTACAATCTATATATACAGGGTGTTCGGCTTTGTATCATTAAAAATGAAATGTGCAATAGAACTTTAAATTTTGAAACAAAAAGCAAATCAAATGAGCAATGCGCCATTGTGTTCGCAAGGAACAGTTACCCCAACGAATAGAATCTTAATGAAATTAGATTTTGATTTAATTTTTATAAAAGAACAACGCTGTTCTCATTTTTGTAAGAAATTGTAATGGCAAAACAAAGACAATCGCCACCATTGTCACTGAAAAATCCTAGCTGATCCATTTAGTACTTTTATCAGCACTATAGTGTGTTTTTTAATTCCTAAAACCCCTAGGACAGGAAATTTTTTTTTTTTTATTTTATAGAATCACTTAAATGTTACAAAATATTGAAGATATCGGAAGTTTCTTTGAAAAGCCATACTGCTTCCTTCTAAACCGTTTTATCCTACATTTTCTAATTTTAAAGCTACATTACTGATGTAGCCTTAAACTGTCAGATGTAAAATGACATTACTATGAAAATGAAGCAAGCAAAAATATTTTTTCACGGCCTTACAACCATTTCTGGAATTAAAAAATTGGGATGAGGCCTAATACTAACTAAGACGTCCTTAATTCTAGTAAATTCTTGTAAAATAAACTCCTCTATGTAACGTGAAAATAAGATTAGTATCGCTACTAAATTAGATAGTAGCAACCCCAACATATTTCCACGAACGACCTCGATTGGAGATATGAATTTTAAGCATTGTTTACGCACAGAATTTCAATCACACGCACAAAATATCACAAATCATCAGCCAATTTTATATAAGATAATTTTTGTTTTTTGTTTGTTGCTTGTTTTGTTTGTTTGGTTATTTCCGGAATTGTTAGGTATATTAATCTGCTTGAAAAGCGATTATTTTCAGTTACTTCGGGTTCTGCTTTTTATCCTCTTCGAAATGCTGTTGATGGTCATTTGGTGTTTATGTTCGACGCTGGTTTTGGCAAAGGTAGTTTATTTTCACGGATTGATACTTAAAGTTTTTTTTTAATTTCGTTTGCAGAAGAGCAATTTTGTTGTGATCCAGGAGAGGGTAGAAATAGAATCTTATAATCCTGAGATAATCACACCAACTGCAGGAGTCTTCAAGGTTAACCGCACATTGAACGCCCTCAACATAACTTTCACCGTCAACAAAGATTTAAATAATGAAACAGCAAAAGTAAGTAATTTCGACGAATTTAAGATAGTTCGAATACCATTTGTAGATTTACGTGCAAAGTTACATGTGGCTGAGTAACGAATATCGAAGTGCAATAATTCAGTTCAGTATGCGAATTTGTGAGATTGTGTTTTATGAGTATTTCGATTTGCAAAGATTGTTTCATGAATATACCCATCCTAGACCCATATGTCCGTTTAAGAAAGGGGTGAGTATTTAAGCTTTTTATGAAGATTTTTCGCTATTTTCGTAGGTCCATTATACTATGTCAGGATGGGTTCCCGATGAAAAGAAATTTCCACGTTATATACCTGAAGGTCGCTATAAAGCTCTGTTGCATTTCGTTTACGACGAAAATACGCCCATGGTTGATGTGGCGTGGTACTTGCAAATCTTGTACAAAATATAAAATCGAATAAAATGACCTTTGAAAATGTTTTGTTGACTCAATTAAGTTGTCCGTTGTGTGAGACGCGGGAATTGGTACCTGTTGTTTTTAAATGTAGGGGAAGGAGCGACTAAGTGAGATAAAAGCACATTTTTACAAGTAGAATCTTATTGAAATTAAATTTTGATTTAATTTTTATAACAGAACAACTGTATCACTTTTGTAATATAAGATAAGATCAAGTCCTTTCGGATAAATCAGGTGACATTGATGAACTCAATTGTGTCCCTGAAGAGATAATGACACACATGCAACGTTACTGCAACCTGTAATGGGTAACTAAAACCCGAAATTAATTTTTGTCTGTTTCCGGAATTGTTAGGTATATAAATCTGCTCGAAAAGCGATTATTTTCAGTTATTTCGGATTCTCCTTTTTATCCTCTTCGAAATGCTGTTGGTGGTTATTTGGTGCTTATGTTCGTCGTTGGTTTCGGCCAAGGTATTTTATTTTCATGGATTGATTCTTAAAGTTTTTTTTTTATTTCGTTTGCAGAAGAGCAATTTTGTTGTGATCCAGGAGAGGATGGAAGTAGAATCTTATAATCCTGAGATACTCACAGTAACTGCAGGAGTCTTCAAGGTTAACCGCACATTGAACGCCCTCAACATAACTTTCACCGTCAACAAAGATTTCAATAATGAAACATCAAAAGTAAGTAATTTCGACGAATTTAAGAAAGTTAGATTACCATTTGTAGATTCACGTGCAAACTTACATGTGGCTGAGTAACGAATATCGGAGTGCAATAATTCGGTTCAGTCAGCCAATTTGTGAGATTGTGTTTTATGAGTATTTCGATTTGCAAAGATTGTTTCTTGAATATTCCCATCCTAGACCCATATGTCCGTTTAAAAAAGGGGTGAGTATTTAAGCGTTTTATGAAGATTTTTCGCTATTTTTGTAGGTCCATTATATTATATCAGGATGGTTGCCCGATGGAAAGAAATTTCCAGGTTATATGCCCGAAGGTCGCTATAAAGCTCTGTTGAATTTCGTTTACGACGAAAATACACCCATGGTCGTTTTGGCGTGGTACTTCGAAATCTTGTTTAAAATATAAAATCGAATAAAATGACCTTTGAAAATGTTTTGTTGAATCTATTCAGTTGTCCATTGTGTGAAACGCGGGAATTGTTACCTTTCCTGTTGTTTTTAAATGTAGGGGAGGGAGAGACTAAGTGAGATAAAAGCATATTTTTACAAGTAGAATCTTATTGAAATTAAATTATGATTTAATTTTTATAACACAACAACTATTATCACTTTTGTAATATAAGATAAGATCAAGTCCTTTCGGATAGATCAGGTGACATTGATGAACTCAATTGTGTCCCTGAAGAGATAATGACAAACATGTAACGTCACTGCAACCTGTAATGGATGAATAAAACCCGAAATTATTTTTTGTGTGTTTCCGAAGTTGTTAGGTATATTAAACTACTCGAAAAGCAGTTATTTCCAGTTATTTCGGATTCTGCTTTTTATTTTGTTCGAAATGCTGTTGGTGGTTGTTTGGTGTTTATGTTCGATGTTGGTTTTGGCTAAGGTATTTTATTTTCAACGATGGCTTTGCTCTTTGTAGTTTTTGATTACCGCGTTTACAGAAGCGCGAATTTGTTGTCATCCAAGAAAGGTTGGAAATAGAGTATTATAATCCTGAGATAGTGACAATAACTGGAGGGGTATTCAAAGTTAACCGCACATTGAACGCCCTTAATGTAACTTTCACCATCAACAAAGACTTCAACAATGAAACATCCAAAGTAAGTCATTTTGACGAATTTAAGAAAAACAGTTTACCATTTGTAGATTTACGTGACAACTTACATGTGGATGAGTAACGAATATCGAAGTTCAATAATTCAGTTCAGCATGCGGATTTGTGAGATTGTGCTGTATGAGTATTTCGATTTGCAAAGAATGTTTACTGAATATTCCCACCCCAGGCCTATTTGCCCGTTTAAGAAAGGAGTGAGTATTTAAGATATTGTATGAAGATATTTCTCTATTTTTGTAGGTTCATTACACTATATCAGGATGGGTGCCGGATGGAAAGAAATTTCCACGTTATATACCTGAAGGTCGCTATAAAGTTCAGTTGCATTACGTTCACGACGAAAATACACACATGATCGAAATGGCGTGGTACTTGGAAATCTTGTATTTAATATAAAACCGAATAAAATGATTTTCTGAAATTGTTTTGTTGCATCTAATCAGCTGTCCTTTGTGTCGTTCCTGTTTTTAAATGTAAGGGTGGGAGGTATTAAGAATACATTTTTACATAAAATTTTATTTTCATTTATTTTTTATAACAGAACAACTGTTATCATTTGTGTACGAAATTGTAATGGCAAAACAAAAACAATGAAGGTCACTTTTTTCTTAGCTGATCCATTTGCTACTTTTCCTGCTATGGTGTGTTTTTTTAATTCCAGAAGCGATTAGAAGGTTGGGAAAAAATATTTTCTTACTTTATGTTGGTAGTAATCGGTTCTTAATACCATAACCTATACAATTTTGACAGAATCACATAAATCTTAGAGAATATTGAAGATACAGTTTTCTTCATCGGAAGCTTCTTTGAAAATAGCCATATTGCTTCCCTCGACAGAACCGTTTTATGGTGTATTTTCTAATTTTAAAGCTACTAATATAATCTTAAACTGACAGATGTTTAATAATGGCATTGCTATCAACATAAAATAATTTTTTTCTATAATTAAAAAATACACTATAATTACGGCGAGGCCCAGCACTAACTGAAACGTCCTTAATTCGAGTAAATTTTTGTTAAATAAACTCCATGACGTGAAAATAAGATCTGTATCGCTACTAAATTAGATAATAGCAACCCTTACATATTTCCACGAATGACCTCGATAACAGATATGAATTTTTAAGTATTGTTTACGCACAAACTAATTCATATAGCAGATCGATTCACCAATTAAATGTGTAATGTACACGTTAAACCCGAAATTACTTTTTGTTTATTTCCGGAATTATTAGATATATTAAGCTGCTCGAAAGGCGATGATTTTCAGTTATTTCGGGTTCCTGTTCTTGTTCGAAATGCTGTTGGTGGTTATTTGGTGCTTATGTACGACGTTGGTTTTGGTCAGGGTAGTTTATAATTAAATATTCGCTTATTTTGTTTGCAGAAGAACGATTTTGTTGTGATCCAGGAGAGGGTAGAAGCACTGTCTAATAATCCTGAGATACTCACAATAAATGCACGAGTCTACAAGGTACATTAAGTGCCATTAATCTAACTTTCGACGTCCATAAAGATTTCAATAATAAAACAACAAAAGTAAGTAATTTTGATGAAAGTTTTTCTTCATTAATTGACTTACCAAACCATCAGATCTGATTTCAAGAAATTATAATTTAATAACTGGTCGACATATCGAAAAACTATTCAAACAAAAGTTGTAAATCTAATTAAGAACTACAACTTTTGTTGACGACTTTTTTTCTAATTTCGCAAATAAGATATTTTAGGTCGCTCAGAAAGTTTTTCTTTGTTTGCCTTTCCAAATGATCAGATCTGATTTCAAAAAATTATAATTTAATAACTGGCCGACATATCGAAAAACTATTCAAACAGAAGTCGTAAATCTAATTAAGAACTACAACTTTTGTTGATGACTTTTTTTTCTAATTTCGAAAATAATATACTTTAGGTCAATCAGAAAGTTTTTGTTCATTATTTGACTTACCGATTGATCAGCTCAGATTTCAAAAAAAATTAATTTAACAACAGGTCAACACATCGAAAAATCATTCCAACAAAAGTTGCAAATCTAATTAATAACTACAACTTTTGTTGATGACTTTTTTTTCTAATTTCGCAAATAATATATTTTAGGTAGCTCAGAAGGTTTTCTTCATTTTTTGACTTTCCAAATGATCAGATCTGATTTCAAAAAATTATAATTTAATAACTGGTCGACATATCGAAAAATTATTCAAACAGAAGTCGTAAATCTAATTAAGAACTACAACTTTTGTTAATAACTTTTTTTTCTAATTTCGCAAATAATATATTTTAGGTAGCTCAGAAGGTTTTCTTCATTTTTTGACTTTCCAAATGATCAGATCTGATTTCAAAAAATTATAATTTAATAACTGGTCGACATATCGAAAAATTATTCAAACAGAAGTCGTAAATCTAATTAAGAACTACAACTTTTGTTAATAACTTTTTTTTCTAATTTCGCAAATAATATATTTTAGGTAGCTCAGAAGGTTTTCTTCATTTTTTGACTTTCCAAATGATCTGATCTGATTTCAAAAAATTATAATTTAATAACAGGTCGACATATCGAAAAATTATTGAAACAGAAGTCGTAAATCTAATTAAGAACTACAACTTTTGTTGATGACTATTTTTTCTGACTTCGCAAATAATACTTATTAGGTCGCTCAGAAAGTTTTTCTCCATTTTTTTACTTTCTAAATGATCAGATTTAACTTTTGCGGAGTTCATAAATCACGAAAGAAATCGGCCGGAATTTGCGAAGCACAGTTTCATAAACACAAGTTATTTGCCCGAATCGACATTCGGTCTGCGGTTGATAGATTGTTAATTAAACTTATCTGCAAAAGTGTGGGGGGAATCAATAAGCCGACGTTGCGAAGGTAGTTCCGCGTCGCCCCTAAGATGTTTACTTCTTACTCGAGTTAATGTAGATTACATTTCCCCAATCTGCCGGAGCAATTAGTGCAGCAACTACTCCACCCGATACATCTACAACTTGAGATTACGGTCAATTTTCGATCGGGACGTGTCGTCCTTTTTTGCGAGAAAATTGAGCACTAAATTAAGTATAACGCTTTTTATGCGCCAGTTCGCTTCATTCGCTGCTACAACAGCAACATACGAGCCAATTCAACAGATTTACGAAAACATTTTGAACGATTTTTTCCTTGTTTCCTACATGTCTTAAGCCGGTTCCTTGTATTTTATGTCGTTCATTTCTTCGGTTCTATTCCGCGTTATTTCTCCCGGTCATTTGCTAAGGGTGTTCGCGCTTCGGAACGGCGATTTTTACGGTCGCAATTGCGTTCCCACGGAATTTCATTTACAAAAAACGCAAAATTACTTTTCAAACAGAAAATGGAACAAAGAAACCGTGACCCGCAGATGAGCCGGCTGCGACATTCCCACGGATTCCACTTCATTTAAAAGTTAAGTAAGAATTCGTCCTTTTCATCAAAACGTCACACCCAACGCAGAAAATTTGTTCATTACGTGTAAAACTCGAGCGCGCTGAATAACTGCTTCTTAGTTAAGCGCCACCTATTTTAAAGTCGACCTTAAAGCCACTTAAGTAAGGTTTAACGGTTTGTAAACTTGCAACACTGAAATCTGTCACTTAAGGCGCCGGTTTACCATTGAAAAATAAGTCATTTCAAGCAGTCAGAAACAGTCAATTGATTCTGTTAATTATAAGAACAACGAAAATAAAAACAAGAACCTTATAATCACAAAAATTTTTTATATAAAATAAAAATTACTCACATAGACGCGTTTCGGTGGCTATGCCACCATCTTCAGTACATCTACTCTACCGAATTTTTTTTTTTTTTATATAATTTTTTTTTTGTGATTATAAGGTTCTTGTTTTTATTTTCATTATCGACATCACAGGGTCCACTATATATATTTTATAAGAGCAACGTTATAAAATATTTTCTGCACAAAGAAAAAAGACTAGAGAAGAGGGCTATGCATTCATTTTTATAACTTTATTTGCTTAAATAGGCATAAAAAATTCTTGAAAATGACCGAAAACGACCTATTTTAAATAATTAGATCTCAAGAACGGCATACATAATTAAAAATAGAAATGCGCCACCCCTTGACCGTAGATGTTACCAGTAACATTTGGAAAAACGCTTAATATCGTTTAAAAAACTACGCTAATTTTTGCATTTTTGTATCACGACGCAAAGTTTATAAAACCGCTCGAATTTACTCTGCCATCAAACAGGCGAAGTGAGGAAAGACGTCGGGGAAACTATCAATTTTTCCCCTGACAATTTCTGTGTAATTGTTACACGTGCAGATCGAATATTTTATTTTCGGTACGGTTGCATTTTATTGTTTACGATAGATACGTTCAACAGAAAACCGCTGAGATAAATTGGTTCTAAAATCGGAATGAAATTTATATAAAACTTAAATCGGCTCGTAGAATTAAAAACCCCAATTACATTTATTTTCACGTCATCAACGTATTAACACGAACTCAACCGAACATATCGTCGGGTCTGCAAGAACCAGATAACTCCATTTCATGCATGGATTAGTTTAGTACATCTCTAGGTTTCAAAATTGTCATCGAATGCACAACCAAAAACAAGATAAGTGTTTGAAAGTGTGAAACATAGCACGTTTAATACTTTCGAACACTTGTCTTGTTTTTGTTGTGCATTCAATGACAATTTTGAAGCCTAGAAACCTACTAAACTAATCCATGCATAAAATAAAGTTATCTTGTTCTTGCAGTAACCCGACGATATATACTCTAACCTTGACGGAATAACTATAAGATTCAGCTCCCTTTAGAGAGCATTTCCCCACTTTAGAATGTTGGGTTGCATAAGTCCCAAATATGGTTAACGACTTTAGTAAATCGCCCTCTTAAGAGGAGCACGATACACAAAAAAAATCTTTGTAAATTATTATTTGATGTTAAATTATTGTAGTCAGAACTATTATATTATTATACCATTTTTCTTAGAATTAAACGTACGTTTAATTTAAACCAACTTATTTTTCTGTATTGTGCCCCTTTAAGTAAATTTAAGTGGCACTTAATGTCAAGCCACATACAGATTTTTTAATGGGCTAATTGGGTTCTTCAATTTTTACAGGCTCGCCGGTTTCAGCGCGGAAATTGAATTCTAATACAAATCGAGCCTGCGGCAGATGAATTACCGAGCCCCCTTAATTAGTTCTCTAATGCAAATTTCCAATTTGCCTCCGGTTAAAGCACACATTAAAGAACCAATAAGAAGCAACGTTGAATGCGCCATTAGCAATATTAAATTTAAGTTTTTGTGAATGTCCTTAATTTCGTTAAGAGGACACGAAGGTTGCTTTGTTGTGCTGAAAAACCTCGATCTGAATTAAAAGTGAAAGACGTCTCAAGAGATAAATTGTGCTATCTGGCGAAAAAGTTTTTTACTCAGTAATGACGCGGCACTAATTTGTGGAGAAGTCACGCATCAATGTAAAAGCGTGTAATTTAATTGTATAAATTTCCACGAACTGAAGCATATATGGCGGAAGTTTTCACTAAGTTTAAAGCACCCTTCACATTGAATTTACTCGGCGCCCTTAAATTCATAATTGTAATAATGTCTGCTCATCCAGAAAATAGGGTAATCGAGTTTACTTTCCCGTACAATCTGGAAATTGGGCGCGACAAATATTGATGTTTTAGCGCATTGGTTAATTGCCCGAAATGAATTTGCATCAACAGTATTTTTTTGCATTACAATTTAAATTTTAAAAATATTCTTGGGAATATTTAGAGCTTTTTTATGGAATCAGTACCAACGTGTACGTTTGGTTGCCTATATTTTGCGTTCACGGTCTGCTTGAATCAATTAAAAGCGGAATTGTTACATTAAAACAAGCGATTCAATCAAATAAAATTGATAAATCAATAAAAAAACTTACCTTTAAAAGAATTGCATCACACACTAATTAAAATATGTTCAGCACATCCAAGCGTGGAAGCCGTTAGAGTATTTGATTAAAAAAAATTTTTTTGCATTTCTGCGGCGATTACGTAAGCGCGCACATTTCGCTAATTACAGGCTGTAATTTCGTCGTTGAGTACAATTTAATGTTTGCACCGTAAAAAGTTAATTGCAAACGCTAAAACCATTTAAAAAAATTTAGGTCGTAATTTCCAATTGGCTGCAATTAAAAAAAATAGCCAAACACAAATATCGAAACGTCCGGGCGCAGCAACAACCCCACCGATCCCAAAATAACTTTGTCAAAGTAAACTTGTTTATTTCGAGTTGTAGCAGTTCAAAGGATCAACGCAAAGTTCCGAAAACTAATTTACTGACTAACGTTTCGCACAAAGTGCACAAAAAGGCCGACAGGGAGCGAAATTTTACAGGCGCAAATTTCAATCGGAAATATTTTTTTCCCAACAAATTAATTACACTAATTAAAAAAGCCCGAGATCCGCCGGCCATGCTAACGAGCTTATTGTATTACGCGCTCCGATTTTTTCTCTGCTCTTTTTAAAACTCGAGCCGGTAATAACGTAACTTTACCTTTTTCATATGTGACGCGAAGGCGATTTGCTGGTTTAATCTGAGGCCGATGAAACCGGAAGTAGAATTGATGGCGACTGAAATTACTTTCACGATCTTCCCGGTGTAAAATATGACCATTCTGTGTATTCCTCGGTAACGAATTTAATAAAAACCGCCCGATTGCGAGATAAAGGAAAGAGGTTTATTTTTTTGAAAAATCTTTTATTATATCCAACAGCGTTAAGATACGAAAATGGAGAAAAAATAATATTGCTGCCTTAGTGAAATTGTTCATGTGAACCCCTCAGGGAAATTAGCAGTACCGTTCGAATAAACTCTGCGATGGAATGTAATTGAAATATTCAGCCAAGCTTTTATTCTTTGATCCGATTGAAATTTTAGCATGATAATAAAATGGCAACGATATTATTCCATTAGGGTAGATATACCGCTTGCACCGACTCTTACGTAACAACGAAATTGGATATTAGGGAAAACAAACAATCAATCAAGTGAGTTAACTTGAACACGTTCTGTTTCCAATTAAATCTAGCGGATTTACTAAATCAAATTTCACTGAAGTATGTATTTCAATTTATCCGATTTTCTAGTTGAGCCTCTCAATTTAAAATTGTGGAATATGATATACATGGATTTCCATTCAAACTATTTTTAAATATAAATTGTAATTCATCAATTGTATTTGACAAAACATCAATTATATTTTGGAAGATAATCATTGCGATTCAGAAAACATCACTTCTATTTCAAAAGATGTTCGTTGTAATTCAGAAAACATCAATTGTATTTCAGAAGATGCTCGTTGTAATTTCGAAACCATCAATTGTATTTCAAAAGATGTTCATTGTAATACAGAAAACATCAATTGTATTGCAGAAGATATCCATTGTAATTCAGAAAACATCAATTGTATTTCAGAAAAAATCAATTGTATGTCAATAGATGTTCATTGTAATTCAGAAGATATTTGTTGTAATTTAAAAACATCACTTGTATTTCAAAAGATGTCCATTGTAATTTAGAAAACATCAATATTGTATTTCAGAAAATGTCCATTGTAATTCAGAAAACAGATGTTCTTTGAAATTCGGAAAACATCAATTGTAATTCAGAAAACATCAATTGTATTGCAGAAGATGTCCACTGTAATTCAGAAAACAGATGCTCTTTGAAATTTGGAAAACATCAGTCGTATTTCAGAAGATGTTCGTTGTAATTTAGAAAACATCAAATGTATTTCAAAAGATGTTCATTGTAATACAGAAAACATCAATTGTATTGTAGATGTTCATTGTAATTCAGAAAACTTCAATTGTATTTCAGAAAAAATCAATTGTATGTCAAAAGATGTTCATTGTAATTCGGAAAACAGCCATTCTATTTCATTTATTGTAATTCAGAAAACACCAAAACTATGAATTACAATTTATAATTAGTGATTTAAAACCTTGCGAAAACAAAATGTTTATTGTTTTATCTTTACTGTTTTTGGGGAAATTATTTTGATGAATATTTCAAATGTTAGCTTATGAACGAATTTCCCCAACTTGTACTATCAATATAAATAATACCAGTATTGAAAACACCAGTTAAAATAATTGTTTGCAAAAATAGAAATTCACCGATTTATCAGCAGTCAGTTCTATTTCCCATTTGAGTTGACATGTCAGGTATTGATTTCCTTTTCTATTTCTCCAGTGACATTGCTCGAGACGTTTGTAGACGATAATTTACTTGTTAAACTCGTCAAACACAAGTTTAGAAATTTGACGTCTGTACAATTAATTTAATTTTTAGTTACTGTTCAATTTAACGTTAAAAAATCAATAACGCCGGGGAGTCGCCGAAACTTCAGAAATAGTTTCCATTACGATTTCATTTCGAACAGGAAATTATCGCAAAGTTTTAATACAATTTAAGAAAGTTGATTATTGCATCGGGCGCAATTTCATCCGCATTCAACTTCTGAACTCGATAATTGAAACTTTCATTTAATTTTTCCAACTAAACCACGTTTTTTAATTCCAAAAACAAAATACTGTTTTTTTCTTTATGTTGATAGTAATGGCATTTTATATATGTTAGTTTAAGGTTACATTAGTAATGTAACATTTAAGTGATTCTGTCAAAATTGTATTGGTTATGATTACTACCAACATAAAGTTAAAAAAAATATAGTTCACAATTTATTTGTTTTTTTTTTAGTACCACCGTTAGGTGTCGTTCTGCATTTGGGTGTTGCAGCCATTGTTCTGCACAACTTGGCCCGCACGCGGATTACACAATTGGTGTAAATTTTTCCTGACGCTACCGGTGTTGTATGGGACTTGCTACTTCCTGAAAACGTTCTGATATTTTAATGGAGGGGTTATTAGTATCTCAAAATCTATTAAAGTGCAATTTGTATATCTACCGTTGTGAGGATTTAATTTTAATTACATGTCTGGTAAAAAAGCTATTACATGGTTCGTTATGATAAGTCGTTTACAAGCGCTTTTTTGTCGAGATTACCTAGTGGCACATCAATTCATGCTTCGATGTAAAAGTTTTATTTATTCATGGAATCGGTGGGTTTAAGGTACATCTCTATAATAATACACGTAGCTCGGCCGAAGGTTTTACAAACATTTGCATTTACATTAGGTTCGAAATAAAAAGAGGGGTCGGTTTTTGCCGCGGATTCAGAGTCGATTTTTCTGTTAAATGGCGCTCCATTTAGAGCTTTTTAACAATCCCCTCAGCGACCCAAAAGTTATACAAACGTTTTTACTTATGACTTCACCGCATCTGAAAAATTACCAACTATTGTAATTCCGGGTGAGATACGGCGCACATATATTAGTATTATAAAAATGAAACCGGGAAGGAAAGATGTTCAAAAGTGGAAGATTAAACGATCCACAAGAAACGTGAAAACCTCCAGGAAAAATGTATGATTGACAATCGCACGATTTAAAAATATTTACAATATAATACAAAAACAGGGATTATTATACAGACAATGCTAAGGCATATTGGTCCATAGTAAAAAGCAGATTAAGGCAACTTCAAATAAAAAAGTATCACAACGGTCATTCGTCCCACAAGCACAACTGTTTCTGTGCAATGTAATAAGAGAACAAATTGCATTTGCGACAGGTCTTTATCCCGCATCGATAAGACATCGCGGAGTTCCGCGATTCACCCTTGCCCTTGCAGTACTTTAATCCGCACGGGTACCAGCCTATGCACAACTCCAGATGGCACTGACATGGCGTCCACACTTTTTTCGTGTCGGTGCAACTCTGAAGGTTCCCGTCCGGGTTGGACAAGTGCAGCTCGTTGGCGAGAAGAGGGTCAGGAACGGTTGGAAATCGTTTCAGCACGGAAATGTACGTCGCCTCTGGTAGCCCTGAAAGCAAGCAAAAGAACTACGTGAGTCGAAAACAAATCGGGGAATCATTGAAAAAAGTGCGATCAGCAGAAAATCAATGTAAACCGTAATTTGGCGCTCAAATCGCGGCGCACATAACTTTCCTGAAAGCACGCTCAGAAAAAAATTCTCATAGGTACGAAAATTCGGGCTTAAATTTAAAATTGCGCGTTCTTAGTTTTGGCCCAAGAATAGGTCATTCTTGAGTTTTAAGAATGTTCATTCTTGTTGTCAAATTTAAGAGTGGGACATTCTCAATTTCAAGAACGTTGATTCTTCGTAACAAATTCAAGAAAGAGTCGCTACAATTTTAAGAACTTTTATAAGTTTTACATTTAAGAATAGGTCATGTTGATTTCAAGAACTTTTATTTAATTACTTAAGAATGTTCTTAATGCTGCGTTTTCTTATTTAAGAATTGACGATGAACATTCTTATTATATTAAATAAGTACTTGTAAATACAATAATTTTTTTCTAATTTTAATGAATTGTAGAGTGGAATGCTTGAATTGAAGGAATTTTAGAATATAAAGTTATTTTTCATACATATTTTTATTAGTAGGTGAAAATTTAACATCACATCACATCCTGTTTAAAAATACATTTTCAGTTTAAAAACCACATTATCATTTGGTAACAGATGTACGTATATGAAATAGAAGTTCGTCGAAGTCATTAGCCTTCTCAATGAATTTTGGCCGCCACACAAATAAATTGTTTTTCTCTCAAGAAAAAATTGGCCAAAATCTACATCAATCTAAAAACAAAGAAACAAAATGCTTACATTGTACCATGGATATATTATTATAAAAATTTACCAATATAGACCAGTTTGAATGCTTCAATAATGACTATTACACTTTATGCAGATTTCCTTTCCGCAAATCCGTGGACTTCAGTCACACTTGTGTTTTGTTAAATTCTTACAAAAAGCTCTACATCCGCTAAGAAGTAAAATTTGTTATAAGATAGATAAATAACACTAAATGTATAAAAGAAAATCAAAATTATTCCTTTTCCTTCATCGTTACTATTAATTCTGTTATAGAAGCAACTGGTTTGCATGTTAGTTTCTTTTTATCTCTTCTTACTTTTCGTTCCGACGGAAATAAACTAAAGAACAATTTGTTTAATAGCTGTTACAATGAAAAAACTTGTAGAACTTTTACAAAATTCATTCGGTAAGCTAAAAGTGCGGGAAAAATTATAATTACAACAAATTTACTTACATGCGAATTTATCACATACAGAATCAGAAAATCTCCATAATTTCAGTACCATTTTTAGAAATGGTATTTGAAACTGATCATTTTATTGATCGACATTTATTAATATTGCATTGAATTATCATCTTCATCTCGGCACATTAAGCCACTTGTAATATTTCCCATTTCTTCACAATTAAACATTCACTAATTATGTAAGTTACTAAAAATGCACTTTACAATAAAAATACAGAAAATGCACACCGTAATATGTATTTGCTTACTGCTAGTCGAGTTTGATGTAACGTTTTTCAACTAAATTTGTAAGAAATTCTAAAGTAATTTATCTGTTGTCAGTAAACAGTCCTTCGCAGAAGGTCATAAAGCAATTTACAACATTCCCTACAATTGTATCCGCCTAGTTGGACCCAGCGCAAGCCTTCTAAACAATGGTATTATATAACCCTTGGACCTAACGTTAATCTCGAACAAAACCTTCAGTGAGGTCACCACAAATTGAGAATCCCCCTGCTTAATATTTAATATTGTTCGTGCAAGACTTTTATCAGTTCTTAATGTAAGAAGTGGGTTTTTAAAAACTCTTAGGCGGCACGTGCGGGCATTCAAGGGCATCTGCAAGTCCGAAAAGCTGACGGAGCTGGATTCCGTTGACAGTCCGGTTGCGGATGATTAATGCCTGCAAGCCGCACGAGTTACAGGACCGGCTTCGGCTGTTCATGATCAATGATTCATGAACACGTTCTCCAGTTCTGGATCATTAAACTTTCAAAGTATGTGGGGCGTCTGCATTAGTAATTCCGTTCAGAACTTTCGAAAATAAAGCTTTTTTCCGAGTCGAGTTTTCGTCGCAAAAAAAGTATTTATTGCGACCCTCTGCCGAGCCCGTGTGCGTTACGGGGGTGCCAGTTTTGTACTTAAATGTTTTAAGTGTCACTTGACGAAACTCGTCTCGCCATTTGTTCAAACGAAACCAATTTATCAAGCATTTCACCTCCGGAGCTTTACGAACTTACCGACTTCAGCGACAAAAATCGTCAAAACATTTGTCTATTTCAAATTTAGAAGTTAAATCACTTTTCATGCAATTAACAATGAAGAAATTTTTATTATTAAAATAGCATAATAAATAGCTCAAGTAAAAACGTTTATTTTCTCTCAAATCTAAATAAAAAATCGTCTGGAGTGACTGAAACGATGTCATCAGGCTAGAACCAGCTGATTACTTGTAAATCTGTTTAAGACTGTTTAACATACAAAAAGGCAACTTTGCCCTAATCCCGAAACAGAATTGTGAAACTTCATTTAACTTTACACTTTGAGGGTTAATATTTATGTCCACATGTCTGCGACAAAATTCACAAGTAAATTCCCCACTCATACTTTGAGGTTCCCAAATGAAAATATATAAGTTGCAAAGAGAAAAGATTTAGTGCTATCTAGTACTAGAGGGAAATGACAATGATTGATGATAAATCAGTAGCTACGCACTCCTAAAGAGAGGAAAATATCTTTGTACTTCCACGTTTTGGTTGGCTTATTTTTTACCTTAAGTGACTACAACACAGAACACTTATCTATTTTCCTTCAAATCTCCTAAAAAAATCAGACAGTGGCTGAAATAACGCCACCAGGATAGAATAAGCTGATTGCTTGTAAATCTGATTCGGGGATAGCCTATTTAACATGCAAAACGGCAACTTTGCCCTAATCCCAAAACAGAATTGTGAAACTTCATTTAACTTTACACTTTAAGGGTTAATATTTATGTCCACATGTCTGTTTCGTTCAACAACCAGGTGTTAAGAGACCACTTATTTCAAGAAGCGACAAAATTCACAAGAAAATTCCCCACTCATACTTTGAGGTTCCCAAATGAAAATATGTAAGTTGGATAGAGAAAAGATTTAGTGCCATGTACTAGTAGAGAGAAATGATAATGATTGATAGTAAATCAGTGACGCACTCCTAAAGAGAGGAAAATATTTTCGTACTTCCACGTTTTGGTTGATTTATTTTGTACCTTAAGTGACTACATCAGGATGGAACAGCACGTACACTTATTTAATTTTCTCTCAAATCTCCCAAAAAAAAATCATACAGTAACTGAAATAACGCCACCAGGATAGAATAAGGCGATTGCTTGTAAATCTGATTCGGGAATAGCCTATTTAACATGCAAAAAGGCAACTTTGCCCTAATCTCGAAACAGAATTGTGAAACTTCATTTAACTTTACACTTTGAGGGTTAATATTTATATCCAACCAGGTGTTAAGAGACCACTTATTTCAAGAAGCGACAAAATTCACAAGTAAATTCCCCACTCATACTTTGAGGTTCCCAAATGAAAATATGTAAGTTGGAAAGAGAAAAGATTTAGTGCCATCTAGTAGTAGAGAGAAATGACAATGATTGATGATAAATCAGTAGCAATTACGCACTCCTAAAGAGAGGAAAATATTTTCGTACTTCCACGTTTTAGTTGGCTTATTTTCTACCTTAAGTAACTACATCAGGATGGAACAGCACGTACACCTATTTAATTTTCTCTCAAATGTCCCAAAAAAAATCAGACAGTGACTGAAATAACGCCACAAGGATATAATAAGCTGATTACTTGTAAATCTGATTCGGGGATAGCCTATTTAACATGCAAAAAGGTAACTTTTCCCTAATCCCAAAACAGAATTGTGAAACTTCATTTAACTTTACACTTTCAGGGTTAATATTTATGTCCACATGTCTGTTTCGTTCAAGAACCAGGTGTTACAAGACCACTTATTTCAAGAAGCGACAAAATTCACAAGTAAATTCCCCACTCATACTTTGAGGTCCCAAATGAAAATATGTAAGTTGGAAAGAGAAAAGATTTAGTGCCATCTACTAGTAGAGAGAAATGATGATAATTGATAGTAAATCAGTGAAGCACTCCTAAAGGGAGGAAAATATTTTCGTACTTCCACGTTTTGGTTGGCTTATTTGTTACCTTAAGCGCCTACATCAGGGTGGAACAGCACGTACACTTACGCAAGTTAATTAGCGTTTCCTTAGCGTTACCTACATATCGATCTCCGCCCAGGACTGCTCCAATTCATTAAAGTTAACTTAATATTTGCAGAGTTTCAGATACATCAGGGTAAGGATTCCACGACGGGTAGTCGCAATGTTTCGCGAAGGCTTGTCTAGCAATCGAGCAGACATATAGTAATATGTGAAGTTGAAGACGTGGCCCAAAACTTCCGAGTTAATGTAGATTGTAGTTGAGATGGCAGAAACTTGTTTGAAACTGTTTGCATGGATTATGTAAGTTTCCTCATCATCAATAATAAATATTTCGCTGAAGATTACTTGTAAGTGTAAAGTTTGTTGTGAGGATATCGCATCCCTTTGTGCCGCTTATCTGCATAAACTTGTTAGAAACAAACTTGCGAGTTTCCGTAATGAGAAAAAGCGACCATCGATCCATCTAAAAAATTGGACTTTTTAGTGGAAGTAATAAAAAAATTTAAGCGCTTCGATGGGAACTAATCAATTTTTACAACTTTCGGCGAAAAGTTCATTAGATCGGGGCGCGAAACAATTTGTGCTGAACGAAGTTTTATTGGCGATATAAGATCGATCATCCGTTAGCAGCGACTTTCGCGTATGCAAATGTGGAGTTGCGCCGACCTTCAGCGTTATTCATCAAATACAATGTCATGTTCGTTTCTTCAAAGTTGGAACAGTACGAAACCCACATCAAACTTTCGAGAATATATTTGACGTACCTGAATAAATGGATAATAAAAATATGGAAAATATATTTCGCTCGAGCTGGAATGTCTACATATATCAAGATTTAATTCATAACATGACAAAAATTTTGTTCCTGTAATGGAGATGAATTTGCACGAGCAACTCAACCTAACCACTTAAGGGAATGTGGACAGTTCCTCAAATTCACCAAACGGTAATTTGGAAAGCGCCTAAATAGTAGGCATAATACCGTACATTGTTTTTTTTTTCTTTATGTAGAAATACATGGAGAAAAATTATTTTAAATTTGCAAACGAGTCTTTACTCCGTCGACGGACCACAATAAAGTATACCTGCTAATAGTTTTAGGAACGACCTTATTTCCCAAAAATGTTTGAAATGTTTGCTAGTTCATTATTACTGTAATGCAGTCACTACGTTTTGCACTAATTCTTCGAATTTCTGTTATATGGATAAAAAATTAAAAAAATATTTCAAACTCTTGCTGTATCTAGCAAATTGCCAAAAATATGTCGATTTTGGTTCTTATAACATACTAAAGTACTATAAAAATCATTTTCCTACTGTGAAAAGTTGTAAAAATAAATAAAAATATGGATTTTTGTAATCTCTCTGAAAAAATGTAAACTTAAGTCTCACCGTATTTACTCGTGTAACTATTTTATTGAATTTTTTACTGCTGAAAATTTAGGGAGGAGGCTTATTAACGGGAAGGTCTGTAGGCGAGTAAATCCGATAAAAAAGAAACAAAAAATTTAAAGAAATCGGTTGACAGATTTCTGAAAAAGAACTATTTGGCTTTAATAAATAATTTATTAAAAAGTACCAACAATATTAATTTTGGCAACATGCAGTTATCCGAAAATTCTTTATCTTTTTTAATTCTTATTACTTCCAAATCAACGTCAGTATCTACATAAAACCAGATCGTTCAAATTTCTTTTTAAAATATTTCCTCGTCATTGAATTTAAAAGTAATAATTGTGATTTGTCATCTTTAATCAAACAGCAAATTGCTTTCAAATTGTTCTGGACAGCTTGGCATATATTTTGGTCCTTCATTGAAAATAACCATTTCACTTCCAAGAACCAAACCATTGAACTCGCCCCTAAATACCGGTTTTCTTTCGAAATAAAGAAACCACAAGAATCTTTCACATTCATTTCGACCATAACTTATTGCAGCCGATGAATTTGAAATTTCTACCTGTTGTATAGCAAATTTTTTAGAAGCACAAGACATGATGCAAATTGGATAATTTTAGGCTTCAATTATTAATTAATTTTCATAATTTTTAGATAATTTTGTACCATACAACGTTCTTTTGGACTTCACCCAATAAAAATATTACTAATTTAAAATTGCCGTTGTTAAAAGCATAAATTGTAACTAATTATGAACGGGATTATGAAATAATTCATATTTCTTAATTGATAAAAAATTAGGCATTGGACCAATTCCTAGAGAACTTGTTTTCTAATAGAATGGTGAAAAATAACATTCTTTTTAAGAATAAAAGGGTACATTATACAAGACAACATATAAATCTAACTTCTAAACAATTAGTAATAATTTTTTTTTTGTCACAATTAAGCGAAATAGATTCTTATAACATATTCCATGCATCTTTCTTTCATTTATTGCTAAAAAGCCAAATTTTAGATTTAAACATGTCAACGTTCTGAGGTAAGACTCGTCCTTAACGCAACCAACAATAAACATTTTCTTCTTCAAAAAAAAAAATCCGACAGTGAGAACTGGAGGATTTTGACTGTCAAATTTGAGTTAATTGCTTTTTGGATCATTATTGGTGAAACAGGATAGCGGCGGTACAATCGGAAATAGCCGATAGCGCCCTTTGTGGGCAGTACAAATGCATTTCTATTCAACATTTGTGCTATACGGTCCGGAAATTAATGTCAGAACGGGATTCTAAAGTTCCATTTCCGATGGCACTAAAATATTGTAATGGCCACGTTCAATACAATGTAGAGAAATTGTTGGCATAAATAAGTAAAATGTAGGATCATAACCGTTACATATAAATTTTTCAGTTTTTACAATTCTAGTTTCAGCGCGCGGATGAATAATATTTTACCAAAACAAATCATAAAGTGGGACAAGAGTACTTTTAAAAAGCTTTTATGAATTTGTCATCCGGCGCACAAAAATTTATTGGAAGCCATTACTTCAAGTTACATTAAACATTAAAGTTACAGTTATGGATACGACAAGGGCGTAAAATTAAACGCGAATGCTAAAATAAGTTCACGTTTTATTAAAAATAAAACCATCGTAGAAAATTTCCAGACAGACAGATTTGGTTTGGTGCGTTTTAAAAACGAGCGCCTCCCAAATTTATAACAGGCAACCTAAATTGCAGTTTTCCTTAATAACATAACATTTAGCATGCAAGATGTGCTGCCTATTCGAAAACGGTAGGGCGTTAGTTTCCAATCTGAAAAATGCTTAGTTTTCGAGACTTTTCAACCACCTCAGCGATACAAAATTGCCTCGCGACCCTGACTGGACACATTTCTCAAAATCGCAGCGAAATCGATCGAACCAAACATTACAACGTTACCGTCAATGTGAAACGAAATTTATGTCGGCCATTACAATTTAAATTTTAATCTGCCTGACGCGAATTTGGGTCACATTCTCGCCAAACTCACTTAAGAGATTTTGTTTCTGTGTACAGTCCGTAATGTTAAAGCGTCTGACCGGAAGTCAAACACCATCCGTCAGGCGGAAGTCTGTCCGGTGCGGTAGCCATACTTTGTACTTGTTCAGTTTCCTAATTATGCTTTCCATTTTGCTAAATTCAGTGTAAATGCAGGCCTGTCGTGAAAAAATAAAAACGACCCCGGAATATTGATTGTAACTTCAAAACGGTTCAAGATATCGACAAATAGTATGGGGTGATACTTTTAGATTTCGTCGATACCGACAACTTTCCTTCTATCACTATTTTTGTATTTTGAAAGATAACACCGTTTTGCTTATTATACCATTGTTGGACCCAGCAGCTGGGCGGATATAATTGTACGGAATGTTGTAAATTGCTTTATGACCGACATTTTTACAGAGAAGGATCCTTTACTGATAAAGGATAAATTACTTTAAGTAAGAAAATACATATTACGGTGGGCATTTTCTGTATTTTTATTGTAAAGTGAATTTTTAGTAACTTTCATAATTAGTGAATGTATAATTGTGAAGAAATGGGAAATATTACAAGTGGTTTAATGTGCCGAGATGAAGATGTTAATTCAATGCAATATTAATAAATGTCGATTAACAAAGTGATCAGCTTCAAAGACTATTTCTAAAAATGGTACTGAAATTATGGGGATTTTCTGATTCTGTATGTGATAAATTCGCATGTAAGTAAATTTGTTGTAATTATAATTTTTCTCACACTTTTAGCTTACCGAATGAATTTTGTAAAAGTTCTACAAGTTTTTTCAATGTAACAGCTATTAAACAAATTGTTTTTTAGTTTATTTCCGTCGGAACGAAAAGTAAGAAGAGATAAAAAGAAACGAACATGCACGCCAGTTGCTTCTATAACAGAATTAATAGTAACGACGAAGGTAAAAAAATAATTTTGATTTTCTTTTATACATTTAGTGTTATTTATCTATCTTATAACAAATTTTACTTCTTAGCGGATGTAGAGCTCTTTGTAAGAATTTAACAAAACACAAGCATGACTGAAGTACGCGGATTTGCGGAAAGGAAATCCGTATAAAGTGGAATGGTCATTATAGAAGCATTCAAACTGGTCTAAATTGGTAAATTTTTATAATAATATATCCATGGTACAATGTCAGCATTTAGTTTCTTTGTTTTTAGATTGATGTAGATTTTGGCGAATTATTTCTTGAGAAAAACAATTTATTTGTGTGGCGGTCAAAATTCATTGAGAAGGCTAATGACTTTGATGAACTTCCATTTCATATACGTACTTCTGTTACCAAATGATAATGTTGTTCTTAAACTGAAAATGTATTTTTAAACAGGATGTGAAGTGATGTTAAATTTTCACCTACTAATAAAAATATGTATGAGAAATAACTTTATATTCTAAAATTCCTTCAATTCAAGCATTCCACTCTACAATTCATAAAAATTATAAAAAAATTATAGTATTTACAAGTGGTTATTTAATATGATAAGAAGGCCATCTTCAATACTTAAATAAAAAAACACATTATTATAACATTCTTAAGTAATTAAATAAAAGTTCGTGAAATCAACATGACCTATTCTTAAATATAATACTTATAAAAGTTCTTAAAATTAGAGCGACCCTTTCTTGAATTTGTCACGAAGAATCAACGTTCTAGAAATTAAGAATGTCTCGTTCTTAAATTTGGCAAATAGATTAAACATTCTTGAAATCAAGCACGAGCCACTCTTAAATTTGACAACAAGGATGAACATTCTTAAAACTCAAGAATGACCAATTTTTGGGCCAAAATTAAGAACACGCAATTTTAAATTTAAGCCAGAATTTTGATATAAAAAAGATTTTTTTTCTCTGGGTGTTGGAGAACGTTTTTAAGACATTTTTAATGCTTTTTGTTAATAACTGTAGGTACTTCTGAAAATTAAATCCCTGAATTTATTTATTTTCCACATTTATATTTGAACTTTTCAGATCATAATTCAACCATAAATTCATAATTGCAGGAAAAAAAACACAAAACAGGAATAATGAGAACAAAATTAGACATGTAACGAACTAGTGCCAATTAACAACCGGCATTCATTATTCATACTGACAATCGGAGGACTGTTGTGTTTCTGACACCATTGCATTACCTAATTAGCTCCCTGTTTATTCATTTAATCAATTTTATTCAGGATAGTGATGAATTATCTGTTTACCACGAGTCGCTCAAGTCGACAAATCGCGAATTTGTGCACTTTTCGAGCAATCAAATGTAAACAATAAAATATATATAGTGGATCCTGTGATGTCGATAATGAAAATAAAAACAAGAACCTTATAATCACAAAAAATGTTATATAAAATAAAATTACTTACATAGACGCGTTTCAGAGCCTATGCCACCATCTTCAGTACATCTACTAAATCTAATTTTACAAACTAAGCCTTATATACTATTATTTACGCATCCGTGAATTTAACACTTGAATGAGTTTCACGGATGGTTAATCAAGTCTAGTAATCTATACAATGGGGCATTGGGAATGGGGCCCATATCACTATTTAATAATTTTTTCCTATTCTTATATATAATCAAACTTTCCCTACTATTTAAATTCCTATAATCTGATTCTGCCCTAACCAATTTTAAATTGTCTATACCTATTGTATGGTTGCATTCTAGTACATGCAGGGCAACACTAGATTTCTCTGGTCTATTGTATTTGATATGAGCCATATGCTCTTTGAATCTGGTAATGATAGAACGTCTAGTTTGCCCAACATATACCAAATCACAATCACTACAACTAATCTGGTAAATACCTGACTTATCCCTATCACTGTTTTTGTCCTTCGGATTACCCAACAAACTACTTAATGATCTATTGTTATTACTGTGAACTATTTTAAGGTCAAAGTTTGTTAAAACTTTAACAAATCTGACCTTAGGATCGGTATCGCTGCTAAAAGTGGTACAATTTTGAATGGACAATTTGAATTGTTTCCTACGTATAATGTTATCTACTATGTTACAATTGAATCCATTACTTGTCGCAATATTCCTAATGGTTGTAAGTTCTTTCCAGTACCTTTGCTTCGTTAAAGGAAAAGATAGCAGTCTATGAACCATAAATTGAAAACTAGCCATTTTATGTTGTTGGCAATGGCTCGAATCTTTGGTTATATAGCGACTTGTACTGGTTTCCTTCCTGTATACATCTATTTCTATTTTCTTGTTCTTCCTGATCACCAATGCATCTAAAAACGGTAACTTCCCATCTTTTTCTATTTCATGTGTAAATTTAATAGTTGGATATTGGCAAATTCTTGGGAAATAAATCGAGTTGGATTTGAAATCAGTTTCGAATCGGCCCATGAAAATTTCCGCGAAGAATGGTGATAACGAGTTACCCATGGAAGTACCGCTTGTCTGTTCATAGAATTTGCCCCCGATTTTAAACTGACTCTGCAGCATACACAACGCCGTTAATGACATGTATTCTTTGACCACCGTTTTCTCCAGGCGATCAGTAAGTCTTCAAGATAAGAAAGTGTTTGTTGAATTGGGAAACTGGGAAATAAAGATGACACATCAAATGAAACCAGCAACTCACCATCTTCCAATGAGATGTTGTTAATTTTCTGAATAAATTCCAATGAATTCTTAATCGAGAAACTGGCAGGTTGGATGGTGAGATTGCTAAATTCATTCACAAGCCATTTAGAAATTCCAGAAGTCGGTGCCCCTATGCTGGATACAATGGGTCTCATTGATTTCCCGGGTTTGTGGATTTTGGGAAGACAGTACATTCTGGGAATGGATGGATTGAAGATACTGATTCTAAACTTGACCTGAGGGGTTATGATTGTTTTGCATCGTTTGATGGTTTCTTTGACTGAAATCTTACTAGGCAAAGGATTTTTCTTGATAGTCTTATAGGGGCCTTCTTCTATTAGTAGGTTAACTCTGTTGAAATAATCCTTAGTATCTAATATTACCACCTTATTACCTTTGTCAGCCTTCATGTAAATGCAATCTTTTCGTTTTAAACCCTTAACAGTAGGTATAAGGTCTTTTGCGCCGTTTGGATCATTCTTCTTGGTGATACTTTTCGAAAGCTTTAAGTAACAGGCACCCCGAAAAATAGACATTGTCTTCTCGTCAAGATGTGCTTATAAGGTTCTTGTTTTTATTTTCAAATGTAAACAGTTTTCCGGGGCCGAAACCGTTCATTAGGCGACATTATACAAGTGCGATAGCGGCACGTGACAAACGCAGCATTAATATTAATACAGGTAATCAAACATAGGGCGTAGGTGCCATAAATCAGCCGGGCCCAGATCCATATCGGCATGTATGCAAAGCAGACCGATCGGACCGTGAATGAATAGCAAGCACCGTATCATCAGTCAATGCCCGGTTTTGAAACCTTTATTTACAGAAAAGATCAGCTGATCATGATTTATACGGTGTTATAGTGCAAAAAACAAACTTATACTTTAGGGGCGCCCGAAAACGTGAGGCCGTTGGAAATGGATTTTATTTTCTTATCACCGGGAGCGGCGAGAACTCTCCGAGGATAATAAATAATATATGAATAAAAAATAAGGTCTTAAGGGATCAGAATTTCAGAATGCGAACAAACTTCGCTTTTAAAAACTTTAATTTATTTTAAAAGGCGAAATTTATCTCCGAAAAATTTACTTTTTCTCTCGAGGCGCCTGCGAGTGAGATCTGCCATCTGCGGTTGTGTCGATTCGCAAAAACTTCCTGATGATCGCGATTTAAATGTAACCTGTTCATAAATTCACATTACTGGTTTCTGGGCGCTCTTTGTGTTATTACATTTTCTATGTATCAAGCACAAAGCCGAATAATAATCTACCTATTGTGCTCGCCACAAAAGAATAACAAATTGTCCTGAAAACGTGACATGGGCTGAAAATTAAGAAAAGCGCGTTCAATAATTTTCATTGCATTTAAAAAAAATCAATTTTCAGTTCGATTCTTAACTCTTCAGTAGGCGCATGTTATTTTGTTACACGAGTAGTGGATTACAAATGTAATCCATTTTTATTATTTATTATGGTGCTAACAAAACATTTTGCTATTATTCTTTTTAAGGTAATGCTACTTCAATACTTTTTATAAAGTGTAAAAAAAATGTTTGACTTGAAGTAAATTAACAACCGTTTAAGGTCCGGGAACTGCTAAGTAATGCACAATTCTTCCGCTCAGGGGGCACCAATTTTGCCCTTTTAAATAAAAAATGTTTAGGCAACCAAAGAGGTATCCTAACTAATAAGGTTTGAAACTTAAGTATTGAACAGAGAAAGAACAAAAAAAAAAGAGTTGCGCGTTTTTCATACGCTCGTAACTTGATAAATATTATTTATATTATTGTCTGCGGCGATAACGGCGGTAAAATCAGTCAATGCGATTGCTGCATTATTTATTGTTTTTTTTTTGTAATTTTTTGTGAATAGATGCTTCAAACAATTTTTCCTACGATGCTATTCGAAACTAATATATATTGTATAATTTAGTAGACTCGAAAATGTTTCATATCCTTACGCGCGCGAACATGTATATTTTGCATTATCAAGTGTGTATTTTTATAAATTTTTAGAGATTTATATCCTTACGTGTGCGAATATGGTTATATCCTAACAGTTTGCACTATATCAAGTGTGCATTTTAATACAAAATTTTCTATCCATGCCGTCAATCAAAAAGGTATAGATTTGACAGGACATCTGTGAGTAAAAGGACGAACTATTTGACTAAAATCTTATGGGAAAACAACTTTTCCCCTAAAATATAAAATTTAGACATTTATCCAATTTGGTTTACGGAAACTATTTCTTAGGTGCTAAAGAAACATTTTTATGTAATTTGTTGACGATGTTGTGTTCGAAAAGCAATAAAAAACGCGATCAAATAATACTGTATTTCGTACCACAACTTTTAGATTTTTTTTCAAAGATATTCGCCATGTTATCATAAAAAAAAACATGTCATTTTATACTACTATATGTTTAGTATAAGTACCCCAAAGGAATTTCTACAATATAACTTACTTCTTGAGCTGAACTGAGTTTACTGGCACACTAAATTTTCAGAAAAATACTGTTGCCAATTTTTTTCTTCTTAAGTTATCAACTTTCTCGCAATAAAAAAAAATTTCTTACAAGGCAATATATTCTCTATAAGTGCTGTAAAGTGCATTGCAAAATATTTCGTAACTCTAAAGACTTCAGTAAAAAACTCTCACTACTACGTTTTTGCGAGAATTGCACTTGCGGAGGTTAATTTTTGAAAACTAGGCACTTCTTCACCAAATCAAATATATTATTAGATGCGGTAACATTATGTTTACAACTGTTGCTTCGCAAATTATATATTGATAGGTTCTTTCTAAGCGATACTGAGTTTCTTAAAACTCTGCATTTTTTGAGGTTGGGTTCCCCAGCCTTAACATAAATAAAATTAGAACTCTCCAAAATGGCAACGCTTATGTAGTGACGACGCAAAATATAAATAATAACATATATGATGAATATATGATCATTTTATTTATGAAACAAAATTCCTATAACTATTACAAATAAGTTTTCGTACCAAAATTAAAGAACAAAATACCCCTACCTATAAAAAAAAATGGATGAAGTTACAGTAACATTTCAACCTGTATTTTCAAAACAACTCACACAAATGTCTAACAAATGGTCTTTACACATCCAATTATTACATATTTTACACCATCTTCTTGTAGATTTATTCCTAACTCGACCACATTCATAACAACGTCCTAAAGGTCCTCGTCGTTCGTGAGGCACTGTCGTTGATCTTGATGGTTGACCTAACCGAATCTTTGCACGTCTGGATTCAATTTCTCTGCCCCTTGTTTCGTAATTTTTCTTTAATTCAAATTTAAAAGTGAACCAAGTTCAAGTTCAGTAGTTTTCACAAAAAAAAAACATTTAAGACCTGTCAGATAAAAATTAAAATGATTCTTGGAAATTTCAGTCTTTTGCAGCGACAAAATCATGTTAAGCGCTAAATCAGAGAAAAGTGTTGACAGTTTTATTACTTGTTAATACAATTTAAAAGAATTTGCATTATTTACAGCCACCGCAAAAAAAGGAATTTTAACGTCATAACTAAAACACATTTTTTATATTTAATGACCTGTTTTTCAGATACCGTCTTAGTTTCCGAATATGATTGTGTTGGCAATGCCGACAATCTGACATATTGCCAACTTCATTTCGTAACCCCATTTGTTCATGTGTCAATTTAAAATGTAAAAAACAATACATTCTTTGACGAGGAAAGTAACTCTAAAGTAGAGTAATTCGACTGGTAATTGCAGAATTTCATTTCTTTGAATTTGTCATTATTTTCTTCTTCGTCGTCTGTATTTTCTTGTTCACCTGCAGAATCGTGATCACTTGTTGCTATAATACCCATTTTCTTTCAATTAATATTTTCCTTCATCCAGTTCAGAATGCTTTTCCGCCATTTAAGAAGTTTTAATTTACCTGAACGAGCCCTACATGATGTTCTTGAAGATAAAGATTGGAAGAAACGGAAATGAACCAGGAAACAATCAAGCAAACAACAATTACAAAGTAAAGTAAAGTAAAGTAAAGTAAGTAATAAGTATGCTTCTGTTTTAAATAATTTTTATTTATGAACTATTTTCCTAGTTATTATGTATTAAATATTTCTCTTTTCAACAAAAAACTGTTTCGCTTTAGTAATTCGAATTACTTATTCGGATCGCCGTGTTTTTAATTAGTCCGGATTATCGAGGTCTCACTGTATTGTAACAAAATATTGCGCAGACTATCAATACAGAAAAATTTACAGCCAAGCAGCGGATATTTCCATTATTAGTGAATCAACACAATCGAAGGAAAATATACCTCTTTGGATAAAATATTTTTTTCGCCACCTAGGTGATAAGAAAAAAATTTCTTGATGAAATAATCCTGTAGAATAGTCTTTTTTAAGAAGGTACTGATAAAATTGTTGGTGTGTCATAAGCAAAACAAAAATAGCATTGAAAATAAGAACACTGGATTACATATGCAATCCACGCGCCCACTCTAGGGTTAAAGGCGTCCGTTTTTAAAATGAATTAGTTCAGTTCGCGAGTGTTTGCAAACGGTTTGTACGCAAATCAAATCTGCTGATGCAGATATGTCAAATTCAATAACGGCAGTTTACCCAGCGCTAGAATGGTTTCCATCGTCCAATACCTAGATTAGCTACATGCAGTGCTTAATTAACTCGCTCTGCGACAATGCGGTGGGTAATGGCTTCACCCAATAGACGAATGGTGATGGATCGGAGATTAATCTCATGCTAGTCACGTGTGACACGATCGGCGATTGTGGCACACGTGTGATAACCTCCAGCCGTGGAATAGGTCACCGCCGGCCGGAAGAAATATTTGCATACAAATTGCAACTGAAACACTCAAACTAGAAAACAGAGTCATTTTTTATCGATCGACGCCTGAATATTAAAGCTTGCATAAAAACAAGAACACGCTCGTTAGAGTCTAATGTTAAAGTGTTAGATTCCGTTTACAGCACCACGAAAATTTAATGAACACACAGGGAACTTGGAAAGCAGTTAGGAAGTTTCAAGTAGCTCGGCTGGCAATTTTCACAAGAAGCTTTTCAGATTTTTGTCGTCTAATCCCGAGTTCATAAATATGCGCACTTACAAGTTTTGTACTATACTTTTTCTACGACAACAAATTGTTAACAATCGAGGAAATCTTAACTGACAAATCGCCAACGCAATGCAAATGCTGAATGCCAATTCCCCTACTTACTGCAGTGTCATAAGTATTACGTTGCAGTTCTCCACTTTTGTAATTTTAGTAGTTTAGTAGAAAAACCGATTTTAATATTCAAATCGTTACAAGTCGTTCAGAAAAAAAATTGTTGTTTTTTACACTTTGCATGCAAATTAAAATGGAGCTTAACCGCGTCGAAAACTAAAAGGAATTACCTGCGGAAAAACACACAGTAATAGCCTGGTAAAACAGACAGAAAACTGAACCAAAAAAGTATCCTACAAGTATTTATGTTCATGTTAATATACAGTACGAATATGAAGTACCTAGTTAATTCCGACGAGCCATTTATAAAACTAATGACTCCCAAGCCAAGCTGAAATAACATCCAGTTCGTTAAAGATTTCGCTGAAGTAAAAATATTTTTATTGAGCAGTTATAACAATATAACCGGAACTTGGGACGGATTTACGCACATAAACACATGAATCTAGTTTTTTTCTGTAAATTGGACATTCGATTATAATATTTTTCCAAGTTTCCTGCTCATTTTCGATAAAAAACCTTATCTGATGAGTTACATCAGAGCTTCCTCAACAGTTATGGCGTGAAACCGATTATTAAATTTGGTGCACCGATCTACCGCAGTATAAAAACAACAAAATTATTGGGTATGAAGACTAACAAACCACAGAGAACATTTCGGTCACCATGTTACTAGTTATCCCAAAATTGTTATCGTTGGTCAGCATTTTCCTTGTAAGGATATATTGAACAATCATAATTTTATTATCACAAGCTTTTATCGTTATTTCCAAATCATAACCGTGAACATCCTATACAGCAAGGTAATGGTGAATTAATTCACGAACGTATGGAGATAACGTCACCAAATACTTCTTGGATGCAGATCACCGGTGGGCTTGTCAGAATCAATCGTACAACCAAAGCGTTTAATGCAACAGTATACTTCTTCCTTGATGTCCCAGACGATAGCAGTGCAATGGTAAGATTCAAAATATTTCAAAATTTTTGATTACTATCTTCAATAAATTTCAGACTTACATAACAACCTCTATTTGGTTAAATAACGAATATAGATGGAATATAATTCAGATGAACAAAACGTTTTGTGAGTTGCTTTCTTTCAAATTTTTGGACTTCCCACGTATAACTACAAAATTAATAAAGCCGGTGATGCGCTGTCCTCTGAAAAAAGGGGTACGTTCATTTAGAATTAATTGTTTTTGCCTGTAACGTATTGGAAAATTCTAGGTGCACTACAGGCTATCTGAGTGGGTTCCGGATTCATCCAAGTATCCACAAGCAATTCGAGAAGGCCGGTACAGAATTGATCTAAAATTTGCTCACAGTGAAAGTAGCGTTATGTCTGGACTGGCTTGGTATGTTAAAATTTCTTATCCAGCAGTTTGGAAAAAAAAATAGTCACCATTATCATTTTATGGTGTATGGTGTATGTAAGTGTTTTAACACAATAAAACTTTTACAATTGAATATACTGCAGCAGTTATTTGATAAAAAAAAAGATGTGATGAAGTTTCCATTATACAGTGTTTCCCGGAAGTAACGGATAAATTCTATAAAATGATTGATGTTTTAGAAAAATGTTCGAAAAGATTGCATTTTTTATGCTAAATACACTAAATAAAAGTTTTTCAAAATCGATTCATAATTAAATAAAATAGTATATTCAAATGACATAAGATATCTTTAGAAAAGTTATTTTTTAACAATAATTAAATAAAATTAAATGTTCAAATTGATGTCCGTTAATGGGGAGGCAATGAGACAAACGCCTGTTGAACATTGTTTACTATTTCCGTTGTGATTGAGCGAATTTCTTGTCGAATTTCCTCCCCACAATGTTTTTCGGTTTATTCAAATAAATTTTAGATTTTAAATAAACCCAGACGGTTTAAATCTGGGGCTGTTGTCGACATTTTAATATGTTCGCGTCTAACAATCCAACGATTAGGACGTGAATGAGGAGACGCACCATCTTACCGTAACCAGATTCTCGGATTGGGTAAATCACAACTACTTTTCAATAAACCAATAAAGAAACAATTATAAATCTAATGGCTGCCGTGCCAAGCTGAAATAACATCCAGTTCGTTAAAAAATCGCTGAAGTAAAAATATTTTTATTGAGCAGTTATTGGGACAGATTTACGCACATAAACACATGAATTTAGTTTTTTTTTTGTAAATTGGACATTTGATTATAGTATTTTTTCAAGTTTCCTGGAACAGATTGCTCATTTTTGATAAAAAAAACTTATCTGATGGTTTACATCCTCAACATTCATGGCGTGGAAACTGATTATTAAATTTGGAGCACCGATCTACCGCAGTATAAAAGCACCAAAATTATTGGGTATGAAGACTACCACACCACAGTGAACACTTCGGTCACCATGTTACTAGTAATCCTAGAATTGTTATGGTTGGTCAGCATTTTCCTTGTAAGGGTATATTGAACAATCATAATTTTATTATCACACGCTTTTATCGTTATTTCCAAATCATAACCGTGAACATTTTCTACAGCATGGTAATGGTGAAATAATTCACGAACGTGTAGAGATAACGTCACCAAAAACGCCTTGGGTAAAGATTACCGGTGGACTTGTCAGAATCAATCGTACAACCAAAGCGTTTACTGGAACAGCAGACTTTCTTCTTGATGTCCAGGACGATAGCAGTGCAAGAGTAAGATTTAAAATATTTCAAAATTTTTTATAACTATCTTCAATAAACTTCAGGTTCACATAACAAGCTCTATTTGGTTAAGTAATGAATATAGACGGAATATAATTCAGATGAACAGAACGTTTTGCCAGTTGCTTACTTTTAAACATTTTGGATTCCCAGAGCTAACGGCATACTCTATAAAGCCGGCGATACAGTGTCCTGTGAAAAAAGGGGTTCGTTCATTTAGAATTAATTGTTAGCGCCTGTAATGCATTATAAAATTTTAGACCCACTACAGCCTAACGAACTGGATTCCGGATTCGTCCAAGTATCCACTAGAAATTCGAGAAGGCCGATACAAAATTGATCTAAACTTTGTTCACAGTGAAACTAGCGTTATATCTACACTGACTTGGTATGCTGAAGTTGCCTATCCAGTATTTTGGAAAAAAAATTAGTTACGTTTATCATTTTATGGTGTATGGTGTATGTAAAAGTACTGTAGATATTTTAACAAAATAAAAGTTTTACAATTGAATATACTGCAGCAGTTATTTGATAAATAGATGTGATGAAGCTTCCATTATACAGTGTTTCCCGGAACTAACGGATAAATTCTATAAAATGACTGATGTTTTAGAAAAATGCTCGGAAAGGTCGATTTTTATTTTACAATACAGGTAGCCCTCAATTTACGCCGGCTCAATTTACGCCGATTCACAATAACGCCGCTGTGGAATTCACTGTTTCGCCGTGTACATAATTGGGTAATTCACCGATTCTTTCTATGTTAGACTGATTTTCGTTTCAGTGTTGAGCCGCGACGTTGTGAATTCTTTTTTCCAAAAAATGTAAGAGATCCGCAACTTTGAAATTTAATTTTTTTTGTTAATATTTTTTAATAAAAATATTTCACTTCATTTTATCTTAAAATGCATTTTAAAAATTAAATTTATAATACACCTATCCCCAGATTTACACGATACTTTTTTACACGATTTCGCTTTTACACGGTTTTTAAAATAACGAATTCAAAATAAAATGGTAAAAATGAATATTTCAGATAAGTACATATTTCTACAATCATTTTTAAATTCCGTTCATTTGGTTATACATATTGGTGATTCCCCGGTTTGTACGCACAATAAAACTTCCTACGTATTCACGTAAATTACTGCAGTAAATTTGTGCCAGTAGAAAAGTGTACATCATTGTGTTTTTACTAATCAGAATTTTTTAAATTTTATATTTACTGATTAGCGATAAACAATTAGTTTTTGCAGCATTTTTACAATTTTTTTCGCAATAAAATTTTAAACAATAGCAGTTTTTAATGGAGCATGAAAAGACCTTTCAAATGAGGTATCACAAGCCCCTACTTCCTATTTAAAAATTTGGGGGTTGAAACTGTCACTCGAAGGAAGGAGGTTAGAGATGAAATTTTTACTTTGCAGGATATCATGTCATAAACGGGATTTTTATAGATATGCACAATAATTGAGATACTAAATTTATTCCATATGACTGGTTCGCTCTGTATATGTGTTATTTTATGAATGAACTGTTATTTTAATTTTTCAAAATATCTTATTAAAAAAAAAAGTTAAATAAATGACGTTGTTTTCGATTTACACGGTTTTGCCTATAAAAAAACAATCTTCCGTGAAAATCGGGAGATAGGTGTATATGTATTTTGCATTATATTGCATTAATAAATAAAATGATTTGCTTCTTTTTCACTTATGTAGAACTTAACCCTATACATCACTGTAAATATGGGTTCTTTTTACGCCGATTCGATTTGCGTCGGCTTTTGCAAGAACGGAACTGCGGCGTAAACCGAGGGCTACCTGTAGTCATTTAATGATGTTCAACCACCCCACAACCTTTATACGCTAGCAACCCCAACTTTTAAAATTCCAATAACAAGGTACTCCTTGTGATACCTCATTTGATTGCATTTTTTATGCTGAATACAATAAATAAAAGGTTTTCAAAATCGACTCATAAATAAATAAAATAGTATATTCAAATGACATAAGATATCTTCAGAAAAATTATTTTTTAACAATAATTAAATGAAATGAAATGTTCAAATTGCTGTCCGTTAATGCCGAGGCAATAAGACAAACGCCTGTTCAACATTGTTTACTATTTCCGTTGTGATTGAGCGAATTTCTTGTCGAATTTCCTCCTCACAATGTTTTTCGGTTTATTCACATAAATTTTAGATTTTAAATAAACCCAGAGGGTTTAAATCTAGAGCTGTTGTCGGCCATTGAATATTTCCGCGTCTACCAATCCACCGATTAGGACATTTTTGGTCGAGATAAATTCTCATACGTGAATGAGGAGACTCACCATCTTGCCGTAACCAGATTCTCGAATTGGGTAAATCAGAACTACTTTTAAATAAACCAATAAAGAAACAATTATAAATGTAATGGCTGCCCTGCCATGCTGAAATAAGATCCAATTCGTTAAAGATTTCGCTGAAGTAAAAATATTTTTATTGAGCAGTTATAACAATATAACCGGGGCTTGGAACAGATTTACGCAGATAAACACATGAATTTAGTTTTTTTTGTATATTGGACATTCGATTTTAATATTTTTCCAAGTTTCCTGGCACGGATTGCTCATTTTCGATAAAAAAAACTTATCTGATGGGTTACATCCTCAACATTAATGGCGTTCAAACTAATTACTAAATTTGGAGGAGTATAAAAGCAACAAAATTACTGGGTAGTACGACGACTATCAAACCACAGTTAACGCTTAGGTCACCATGTTACTAGTAATTCCAAAACTGTTATCGTTGGTCAGCATTTTCCTTGTAAGGGTATATTAAACAATCATAATTTTACTATCAAACGCTTTTATCGTTATTTCTAAATCATAACCGTGAACATTCTATACAGCAAGGTAATGGTGACATAATTCACGAACGTGTAGAGGTAACGTCACCAAATACTACTTGGATGAAGATCACCGGTAGGATCGTCAGATTCAATCATACAACCAAAGCGTTTAATGGAACAGCAGACTTTCTTCTTGATGTCCAGGACGATAGCAGTGCAAGAGTAAGATTTAAAATATTTCAAAATTTTTGATTACTATCTTCAATAAACTTCAGGTTCACATAACAAGCTCTATTTGGTTAAGTAATGAATATAGACGGAATATAATTCAGATGAACAGAACGTTTTGCCAGTTGCTTGCTTTTAAACATTTTGGATTCCCAGAGCTAACGGCAAACTCTATAAAGCCGGCGATACAGTGTCCTGTAAAAAAAGGGGTTCGTTCATTTAGAATTAATTGTTAGCGCCTGTAATGCATTATAAAATTTTAGACGCACTACAGCCTAACGGACTGGATTCCGGATTCATCCAAGTATCCACTAGGAATTCGAGAAGGCCGATACAAAATTGATCTGAACTTTGTTCACAGTGAAACTAGCGTTATATCTACACTGACTTGGTATGCTGAAGTTGCCTATCCAGTAATTTGGAAAAGAAATTAGTTACCTTTATCATTTTATGGTGTATGTAAAAGTACTGTAGATATTTTAACAAAATAAAAGTTTTACAATTAAATATACTGCAGCAGTTATTTGATAAAAAGATGTGATGAAGCTGCCATTATACAGTGTTTCCCAGAACTAACGGATAAATTTTAGAAAATGATTGATGTTTTAGAAAAATGCTCGAAAAGGTCGATTTTTATTTTAAAATAGTCATTTAATGATGTTCAACCACCCCACAACCTTTATGCGCTAGCAACCCCAACTTTTAAAATTCAAATAGCAAGGTACTCTTGTGATACCTCATTTGATTGCATTTTTTATGCTGAATACAATAAATATTTTTTCAAAATCGGTTCATAAATAAATAAAATAGTATAATCAAATGACATAAGATATCTTTAGAAAAATTATTTTTTAACAATAATAAAATTAAATTAAATGTTCAAATTGCTGTCCGTTAATGGCGAACCAATGAGATAAACGCCTGCTGAACATTGTTTACTATTTCCGTTGTGATTGAGCGAATTTCTAGTCGAATTTCCTCGCCACAATGTTTTTCGGTTTATTAAAATAAATTTTAGATCTTAAATAAATCCAGACGGTTTAAATCTGGAGCTGTGGTGGAACTTTTAATATGTTAGCGTCTAGCAATCCACCGATTAGGAAATTTTTGGCCGAGATAAATTCTCATACTGGACGTGAATGATAAGACTGACCATCTTACTGTAACCAGATTCTCGGATTGGCTAAATCCACCAATAAAGAAACAATTCGCCGTAAGACTTCGAAGAAATAAAAATATTTGTAGGGCTTACTCATTAAATGAACATATAAATTTATTTTGTTTCGTAAAATGGCAAAAAAATTAGTCAAAAAGTAGTTGAAAATGGTATTGGGTATATTGGGGATACAGTTGATTAAATAAATTAGCTGCTTATTTCAATCAAGGTGTAACATTGTATATTAATAAATGGAAAGTTTTCTGTTTCAATGAATTATTAAAACAAATTTTCGCTTAAAACATAGTCAAGAGTTAGGCTAAATTTTTTTATTTCTGTCATCATATTAACATCAATTCTGAAACCATTTTATTCAATTCTTGTATTTCATTCGAAAAGTAATTAATTGCCTTTGTTGCTCTTATTGTTGCTTGCTTATTAATGGTCAAATATGTACAATCACCATTTCGCAGACATATGGAAATAAATTAGCTGTAATTTGAAAACGACTAAAATAATCTTCTAAAGTTGAAAATAAAAATAAATTGTGTTTTTCGTTAATATTAAGAGCGTGTAGGTTGCCTCATTCCGATTAGCGTTCAAACAGCTTATCTGATGAGTTGCGTCACAGCATCATCAAATACAATTCAACATTAATGGCATGCAAACCGACTATTACATTTTGAGCTTAAAAATTGTCGCTGTATAGAAACCAACAGAATTATTGGGTATAAAGACTACAAAACCGTAGTGAACACTTCTGTCATCATGCTAGTAGCAATCCCGACACTGCTATCGTTGATCAGCATTATCGTTTTAAAGGTATTTTGCACAATCATAATTTTATAAACAATATTGTTAATTCCCGAATCACAACCGTAAATATTTTATACAGCAAGGTAATGGTGAAATAATTCAAGAACGCCTAGAGATAAAATCACCGAATACTTCTTGGTTAACGTTCAGCAGCAGTGGGCTGGTCAGAAAAAATCGTACAACTCAAGTTGTGAATGGAACAATACACTTTTCGCGTGATATCTTTGACGACAGTAGTGCAAGAGTAAGATTTGAAATATTTCAATATTTTTAGCTTTCACTAAATTTCAGTTTTACGTAACAAGCTTTATTTGGTTAAGTAATGAATATCGACGGAATATAATACAGATGAACAGAACTTTTTGCGAGCTCATTTCTTATGAACTTCTTGGCTTACCAGAATTAACTAAAAAATATATGAAGCCGCCGATGCGCTGTCCAATAAAAAAAGGGGTTCGTCTATTTACAATTAATTGTTGCTTTCTAATCTATTATTAAATTGTAGACGAACTACAGGGTAGTGGAGTGGATGCCGGATTCATCCAAGTTTCCTCGAGCAGTTCCAGAAGGTCGATACAGATTTGATATAAAGGTTGTTCACAACGAACCTTCGGTTATGTTTGAAGCTGCTTGGTATATTAAATTTTTCTATCCAGTAATTTGGAAAAAAAATTAGTTGCTTTTATGATTGTGTGGTGTATATGCACTAAATAACATATGTAAACACACTGTATATGTGTTAACATAACAAACTATTCCCAATCAAATATACTGTACCAGTTTTACAATAAAATAAAATGATAAATCTCTGCAATCGATTTATATCACAATTTAATTTCAAAATACCAATACCGCAAACCAAAAGCGGTAACAGTTAATGATTATATTATCTTAATAGATACGAGAAAATGTCAATATGTTTATATTAAACCCAAAATTTATTAAAAAAACTGCTTCGCTGCATTTCGAAAACACTTTATGCATTTATAAGATATCAATTAAGCAAACAGTAATTAATATCTTTAAATAGGTAAAATTCTGTGGAAAACAAAATAATTGTTCATTCAAAGTTTGAGAATAGAATAATGATTTATCAACATGGATAATTTCAACAAAGTAGGGATTTTATTAATTTTTGCTGGATGCAGTCATATATTTACTGCAAGCTGCAGAACTGTTCGCGACCGGTTCATAACTATTTTTTATGAATAGTGGAATCGATAAAAAATCGAGAATCTCATTTCTGGGAGTAAACTTGTAAAACACAGAGATACGGGAAATGGTTTTCAATGAAGAATGATAATTTCAGGAGAAGCTTGTAGGTAAATTTACTGTAATTTGGAAACGAATTAAATAACCTTGCACTAATCGACTAAAAAGTTGATAATAATAATAAATTGTAATCACCGTCAACATTGAAAGAACGTAGATTGCATATTTTTGATGTTAGGATTTAAAAAGTTTATCTGATGAGTTGCGTCACAGCATCCTCAAATACAATTCACCATTATTGTTATGCTAACCGATTATTACATTTTGTGCAAAAAATCGTCGGCGCTATGAAAACAACAAAAAAATTTGGTATAAATACTACCAAAACACAGTGAACACTTCTGTCATCATGCTACTAGCAATCCCGCAACTGTTATTGTTGATCAGCATTTTGGTTTTAAAGGTATTTTGCACAATCATAATTTTATTATCAACATTGTTAATTCCCAAACCATAACCGTAAATATTTTATACAGCAAGGTAATGGTGAAGTAATTCAAGAACGCCTAGAGATAATATCACCGAATACTTCTTGGATAACGTTCAGCAGCAGTGGGCTTGTCAGAAAAAATCGTACAACTCTAGTTGTGAATGCAACAATGCACTTTTCGCGTGATGTCTTAGACGACAGTAGTGCAAGAGTAAGATTTGAAATATTTCTATATTTTTAGCTTTCACCAATTTTCAGTATTACGTAACAAGCTTTATGTGGTTAAGTAATGAATATCGACGAAATATAATACAGATGAACAGAACTTTGTGTGAGCTCATTTCTTTTGAACTTCTTGGCTTACCAGAGTTTACTAAAAAATATATCAAGCCGCCGATGCGCTGTCCAATAAAAAAAGGGGTTCGTCTATTTAGAATTAATTGTTGCTTTCTAATTCATTATTAAATTGTAGACGAACTACAGGATAGTGGAGTGGATTCCGGATTCATCCAAGTTTCCTCGAGCAGTTCCAGAAGGTCGATACAGATTTGATATAAAGATTGTTCACAGCGAACCTTCGGTTATGTTTGAAGCTGCTTGGTATATTAAATTCTTCTATACAGTAATGTGGAAAAAAAATTAGTGTATTTTATGATTTCGTAGTGTCTATACATGCAGTAACAAATGTAAACACACTGTATACGTTTTGACAAAATAATAATATGAAGACCATCCTGTAATTGCTAGTTAGATAATCACAATTCCTTCATAGAGTTACTGTTTCGTAAAACACCAAAAGTGTTAGATAATATATTGTCAGAAATAAAAATATCAGTCTAAGTTACGATATGACCAATGGTTTCTCCATCTTGATGAAAAGAACAGCAAAAGGAATGTTCGCTACAACGTATGCGCAGAAAAGTCAGCGCGTATCCCAGTTAAAATAAGATTACGTTCATCGATGGTCGGTCATAAATCATTAAATTATGGTATAATGGCCTTGCAAGAATTCAGCAAGACATACATTTAAATAAATACTCACGCCTTTCTACAAATAGTTGTTTTCTCTTCATTGAATTTCATTCGCCGTTTCATTATTGAAATCTTTTTGGATATTCCAAGTTATATTCAGGGCATTCAATGTATGGTTTATCTTGTGAACACCTATGTTTTTTATTACTATGGAAGAGGTTCAGAAAATAGTCGGCCTAACAAAAAATGCAACTGTTTAAATATCAAAATCGTTGAAGAAAAGAAACCACCGAAAAACATAAGCACCAAATTACTACCACTTTCATTTCGAACCTTTTTACTATGGAAATTGTTTCGTGCACCAATAACTAATATTATAATTCAGGAAATTGAATCGAGTAATTTCCTGTTTTAGTTCCAATTGTTTGCCATGGTACATCAAAATTAGTCTCGTTTTGTCCATGCATTTTCATCCAACAATCTATTTTTAATTAGGAACAATAGAACACAGCTGTGAGCCATATTTAAATAACCGATATTTCATGGGGTCATTGAGATAACAGCATAAGGACAACCGGTTGACCGAACCTTGAACACACAATAACGTCGACATCAATGAGTTACAGTTTGCAAATTTTGAGAAAAGAAAGTTGTCATCACGCGCTGTCATTGCGACGAAACGACCGTTCCCGAGTTTCATCAATGTCCTCCGATAAAAAAGAACACTTTCCCTGCGTTTCAAGTACCTACGAGTCATGAAAGACGTCCTAACTTTCGGATAAAATAGCCTAGGTCGATGGGGATGAAGGTGGATGAGAAAACTTCGACATTCAAATTCGTCGACTTGCAGAAGAAACGATAAAGATATCGAAGTTTGAAGGCCATTAATTTGTGAGAAAAATTCTTTTGAAAACACAATGTATGCAAACAAGTGGAGCGATTTACCATTCGCAATTTCTGTCGTGAATAACTACATATTCGTTCAAGATTGGTGTAACAAGAATTCGTTGGTTTTGACCCTTTTTTCGCCGAAATTATCGATGCTATCGCTATCACCCACAAAATGTGGGAATTAATATCTTTAAATAATATCTAAAATGCTGTGGAAAACTTATTGTTTATTCAAAGTTTGAGAATACAGCGGAATTAATAATGATTTATCAACATGGATAATTGTAACAAAGTAGGGAATCTATTAATTTTTACTGAATGCAGTCATGTATTTACTGCAAGCTGCTGAACTATGCGCGACCGGTTCATAACTATTTTTTATGAATAGTGGAATCGGTAAAAAATCGAGAATCTCATTTCTCGGAGTAAACTTATAAAACGCGGAGTCACGGGAAATGGTTCTCAATGAAGAATGAGAATTTCAGGAGAAGCTTGTAGGTAAATTTACTGTAATTTGGAGACGAATTAAATAACCTTGCACCAATAGACTTAAAAGGTTGGAAATGATTATAAAATTGTGATCACCGTCAACATTTAAAGAACGTAGATTGCATATTTTCGATATTATCATTTAAAAAGCTTATTTGATGAGTTGTGTCACAGCATCCTCAAATACAATTCACCATTATTGTTATGCTAACCGATTATTACATTTTGTGCAAAAAATCGTCGGCGCTATGAAAACAACAAAAAAATTTGGTATAAATACTACCAAAACACAGTGAACACTTCTGTCATCATGCTACTAGCAATCCCGCAACTGTTATTGTTGATCAGCATTTTGGTTTTAAAGGTATTTTGCACAATCATAATTTTATTATCAACATTGTTAATTCCCAAACCATAACCGTAAATATTTTATACAGCAAGGTAATGGTGAAGTAATTCAAGAACGCTTAGAGATAAAATCACCGAATACTTCTTGGGTAACGTTCAGCAACAGTGGGCTTGTCAGAAAAAATCGTACAGTTCTAGTTATAAATGGAACGGTTCATTTCTCGAGTGATGTTCTTGACGACAATAGTGCAAGCGTGAGATTTGAAATATTTCAATATTTTTAGCTTTTTGTCTTCACTAAATTTCAGGTTTACGTAACAAGCTTTATTTGGTTAAGTAATGAATATCGACGGAATATAATACAGATGAATAGAACACTTTGCGAGATGCTATCTTTCGGACTTCTTGGTATACCAGAGTTTACTACAAAATATATGAAACCACCGATGCGATGTCCAATAAAAAAAGGGGTTCGTCTATTTAGAATTAATTGTTGCTTTCTAATACATTATTATTGTAGACGAACTACAGGATACTGAAGTGGATGCCGGATTCATCCAAGTTTCCCCGAGCATTTCCAGAAGGTCGATACAGATTTGATATATGGGCTGTTCACAACGAAGCTTCGGTTATGTTTGAAGTTGCTTGGTACATTAAAGTTTCTTATCCAGTAATTTGGAAAAAAAATTAGTTTCTTTTAAGATTTGGTGGTGGATATGCACTAAACAACATATGTAAGTATATGTTTTAATAAAACAAACTTTTTACAATCAAATATATTGTACCAGTTTTCCAATACAATGAAATGATGAACCTCTGCAATCCATTTACATCACAATTTAATTTCAAAATAACAATTCCATTTACCGAAAGCGGTAACAGTACTAGATACAAAAAAGGTGTCAATATGTTTATATTAAACCCGACATTTTATTTTTTGGTACTTTAGACAAAATTTCGACATTATGCATAGAACAAAATTCGAAAACACCTTATGGATTTATAAGATATCACTTACAGTAATTAATATCTTTAAATAAGTAAAATACTGTGGACAACAAAATAATAATTGTTCATTCAAAGTTTGAGAATACAACGTATTTAATAATGATTTATCAACATGGATAATTGTAACAAAGTAGGGATTTTATTAATTTTTGCTGGATGCAGTCATATATTTACTGCAAGCTGCTGAACTGCTCGCAACCGGTTCATAACTATTTTTTATGAATAGTGGAATCGGTAAAAAATCGAGAATCTGATTTCTCGCAGTACACTTACGAAACACGGAGCCACGGGAAATGGTTTTCAATGAAGAATGAGAATTTCAGGAGAAGCTGGTAGGTAAATTTACTATAATTTGGAAACGAATTAAATAACCTTGCACTAATCGACTTAAAAAGTTGGAAATTATTATGAAATTGTGATCACCGTTAACATTGAAAGAACATAGATTGCATACTTTTAATATTAGGATTTAAAAAGTTTATCTGATGAGCATGCTCAAATACAATTCACCATTATTGTTATGCAAACCGATTATTACATTTTGTGCAAAAAGTCGCCGCTCTATGAAAACAACAAAATTATTTGATATAAATAATACCAAAACACAGTGAACTCTTCTGTCATCATGCTACTAGCAATCCCGAAACTGTTATTGTTGATCAGCATTTTGGTTTTAAAGGTATTTTGCACAATCATAATTTTATTAGCAATATGTTTCTATTGTTAATTCCCAAATCATAAACGTAAATATTTTATACAGCAAGGTAATGGTGAAGTAATTCAAGAACGTGTAGAGATAAAATCACCGAATACTTCTTGGATGACGCTCAGCAGTGGGCTTGTCAGAAAAAATCGTACAACTCAAGTTTTGAATGGAACAATACACTTTTCGCGTGATGTCTTTGACGACAGTAGTGCAAGAGTAAGATTTGAAATATTTCAATATTTTTAGCTTTCACTAAATTTCAGTTTTACTTAACAAGCTTTATTTGGTTAAGTAATGAATATCGACGGAATATAATACAGATGAACAGAACTTTTTGCGAGATGATTTCTTATGAACTTATTGGCTTCCTAGAGTTTACTACAAAATATATGAAGCCGCCGATGCGGTGTCCAATAAAAAAAGGGGTTTGTCTATTTAGAATTAATTGTGGCCTTCTAATCCACTATTAAATTGTAGACGAACTACAGGATAGTGGAGTGGATGCCGGATTCATCCAAGTTTCCCCCAGCAATTCCAGAAGGTCGATACAGATTTGATGTAAGAGTTGTTCACAGGGAAGCTTCGGTTATGTTTGAATCTGCTTGGTATTTTAAATTTGTTTATCCAGTAATTTGGAAAAAAAATTAGTTTCGATTGTACATGCATGAAGTAAAAAATGTAAACACACTGTATACGTTTTGACAAAATAATAATATGAATAACATCCTGTAATATAATTCATAAAATAGTTGGCCTAACCTTTCTTGGATGACAACAAAATCGCCTTACAACTAACAAAAAATGCAACTGTTTAAATATCAAAATTAGGATTTGGAATAAAAGGTGGTTGTGAGGCAGCAGTTCATTCAATTAGATCGTATATTAAAAACCAATCTGATGCTGAAGTTATTCTTAAAATTGACGTCAAAAATGCTTTTAATTCTGTTGAAAGAGACTCACTCCTTTCTATCGTCAAGGATATCATCCCAGATCTTTACCCATACCTCTGGCAATGTTACGCTTTTCAATCTAATTTATTTTATAATAGTAACGTGATTGAATCTTTAGTAGGATGTCAACAAGGTGATCCATTAGGACCAGCCATTTTCAGTCTTGCTATTCATCGTTTTATTAAAGAGCTAACTTCAGAATTAAATATTTGGTATTTGGATGATGGTACTTTAGGAGGTAAAGCATCGGATGTTTTACATGACTTAGAAGTCATAATTTCCGCGTTTAAAAAAATTGGTTTAGTTCTCAACTCTAATAAATGCGAACTTTACTTTTTTGATAACATTTCACAAATTGATAGGTCTATATTATTAGATAGATTTGATTCCTTAACCCCAGGAATACGTATTTGTGATAATGCAAATTTTGTTCTACTCGGTTGTCCCATTCTTGATGAAGCAATCCCTGTTTCTTTTTCTAAAAAAGTGGAAAAATTTTCTTTACTTTCCACAAACCTTTTTAAAGTTAGCCCGCACATCAGTCTCTTTTTGCTTCGTCATTGTTTTTGGATGCCAAATTTCATCTACCTCCTTAGATGCTGCCCTGTTTGGAAATTTAAAAATTTATGTCAAGAATTGGATAATAATTTTCATTCGACTCTTGAAAAAATTTTGAACATAAAATTTACAAACAGGTCATGGGATCAAACCAAGTTACCTGTCCGTTTTGGTGGTCTAGATATTCGATCTGTTGCAGATATTTCAACTCCAGCCTTCTTATCTTCTATCTTTGCTAATTCTCGGCTCATTAAGTCTATTCTACCTTCTCGTTTTTCCAACTTCGAGACATCTTACTCCAGTGAAGCCATTGAAGAATGGAAAATTATATCGAATTCCTCGTCTTTACCCTCGACATCTCCCTCCATTCAACGAAATTGGGATTTGCCAATTATTGAAAATAACTTTCAAAAGCTATTGTCTTCCTCAAATGTAACTCAAAAAGCTATTTTATTGGCAGTGTCTGAACCCGAATCTGGAGCTTGGCTTGAATCTTTACCTTCTTCTAAATTAGGCACTTTGTTAGAAAAAACCACTTTACAAATTGCTGTTTCTCTAAGATTAGGCAGTATTTGTCATCCTCATATATGTAATTGTGGTTCTTCAGTAGACACGTACAGTCATCATGGACTGTCTTGCATAAAGAGTGCAGGAAGAATCCCAAGACACAACTGCATTAACGACATCTAAAAACGTGCTTTCTCATCTGCCAACATCCCTTGTTTACTTGAACCCAACGGGGTTCTGAGGGATGACGGCAAACGTCCAGATGGAATCACCATTATTCCCTGGAAAGAAGGCAAATCCCTTGTCTGGGATGTCACCTGAACAGATACGCTTGCACCTTCACATTTACCTGAGTCGTCCATATCTGTTAGATCTGCTGCAAACAAAGCAGAAAATCTTAAGCGAAGAAAATATAGTTCGTTAGCGGATCACTACATTTTCGTTGGCTTTGCTGTTGAAACCTTTGGTCCTTGGAGTATGAGCGCTCTATCGTTGTTGGATGCTTTGGGAAGACTTATTATTGACGTCACAGGTATTCTTCAGGCGAAAACATACTTAAAACAACGAATTAGTATTGCCATTCAGAGGGGCAACGCAGCCAGCGTTCTGGGAACTGTGCCTATTTCTTCTTCTCTGGACGAATTATTTAATTTAATATAATTTTAAGTTTGTATTTTGTAGTTTAATTTTTATGTTTTAATTTTATAATGTTTTAAATAGTAATAAGAATTAATTGTATTATTGTATAACATATAAAATGTATACCAGATTGTTAAAAATAATTTAAGAAATTTGAATATCAAAATCGTTGAAGAAAATGATCCAGCCTTGCCAATACCACCGAAGAACGTTAGCACCAAATAACTACCACTTTCATTTCGAACGGTTTTAGTATCAAAATTGTTTCGTGTATCCAATAACTAATATTAAAATTCAGAAAATTGAATCGAGTAATTTCCTGTTTTAGTTCCAATTGCCATGGTACATCAAAAGTAGTCCCATTTTGTCCATGCATTTTCATTCAACAATCTACCTTCAATTGGGAACAATAGAACTCAGCTGCGAGCCATATTTAAATGACTGATATTTCATGGCATCATTGCGATAACAGCACAAGGACAACAGGTTGCCCGAACCTTGAACACACAATAACGTCCACATTAATGAGTTACAGTTTGCAAATTTTGCGAAAAGAAAATTGTCCTCATGCGTTGTCATTGCGACGAAACGACCGTTCCCGAGTTTCATTAATGACCTCCGATAAAAAAGAACACTTTCCCTGCGTTTCAAGTACCTGCGAGTCATGAAAGACGTCCTAACTTCCCGATAAAATAGCCTAGGTCGATGGGGATGAAGATGTATGAGAAAACTTCGACATTCAAATTCGTCGACTTGCAGAAGAAACGATAAAGATATCGAAGTTTGAAGGCCATTAATTTGTGAGAAAAATTCTTTTGAAAACACAATGTATGCAAACAAGTGGAGCGATTTACCATTCGCAATTTCTGTCGTGAATAAATTTACATATTCGTTCAAGATTGGTGTAACAAGAATTCGTTGGTTTTGACCCTTTTTCGCCGAAATTATCGATGCTATCGCTATCACCCACAAAATGTGGGAATTAATATCTTTAAATAATATGTAAAATGATGTGAAAAACTTATTGTTTATTCAAAGTTTGAGAATACAACGTATTTAATAATGATTTATCAACATTGATAATTGTAAAGTAGGGATTATATTAATTTTTACTGAATGCAGTCATATATTCACTGCAAGCTGCTGAACTGTTCGCGACCGGTTCATAACTATTTTTTATGAATAGTGGAATCGGTCAAAAATCAAGAATCTCATTTCTCGGAGTAAACTTATCAAACAGGGAGCCACGGGAAATGGTTTTCAATGAAAAATGAAAATTTCAGGAGAAGCTTGTAGGTAAATTTACTGTAATTTGGAAACGAATTAAAAAACTTGCACTAATCGACTAAAAAAGTTGGAAATGATTATAAAATTGTAATCACCGTCAACATTGAAAGAACGTAGATTGCACATTTTTGATATTATGATTTAAAAAGCTTATCTGAGTTGCGTCACAGCATCCTCAAATACAATTCACCATTATTATTGTGCCAACCGATTATTACATTTTGTGCAAAAAATCGTCGCTCTATGAAAACAACAAAATTATTTGGTATAAAGACTAGCAAACCGCAGTGAACACTTCTGTCATCATGTTACTAGCAATCCCGAAACTGTTATTGTTGATCAGTATTTTGGTTTTAAAGGTATTTTTGCACAATCATAATTTTATTATTAATATTGTTAATTCACAAATCATAACCGTAAATATTTTATACAGCAAGGTAATGGTGAAGTAATTCAAGAACGCCTAGAGATAAAATCACCGAATACTTCTTGGATAACGTTCAGCAACAATGGGCTTGTCAGAAAAAATCGTACAGTTCTAGTTCTAAATGGAACAGCACATTTTTCGCGTGATGTTCTTGACGAAAGTAGTGCAAGAGTGAGATTTGAAATATTTCAATATTTTTAGCTTTTTGTCTTCACTAAATTTCAGGTTTACGTAACAACCTTTATGTGGTTAAGTAATGAATATCGACGGAATATAATACAGATAAACAAAACTTATTGCGAGCTCACTTCTTATGAACTTCTTAGCTTACCTGAATTAACTAAAAAATCTATGAAGCCGCCGATGCGCTGTCCAATAAAAAAAGGGGTTCGTCTATTTAGAATTAATTGTTGCATCCTAATCCATTATTAAATTGTAGATGAACTACAGGATAGATGAGTTTATTCCGGATTCGTCCAAGTTTCCCCGAGCAATTCCAGAAGGTCGATACAAAATTGAGATAAGGGCTGTTCACAGCGAACCTTCGGTTATGTTTGAACTTGCTTGGTACATTAAAATTTCTTATCCAGTATTTTGGAAAAAAAATTAGTTTCTTTTATGACTTGGTGGTGGATATGCACTAAACAACATATGTAAACACGCTGTGTATGTTTTAATAAAACAAACTATTCACAATCAAATATACTGTACCAGTTTTACAACACAATGAAATGATAAACCTCTGCAATCCATTTATATCACAATTTAATTTCAAAATAACTATACCGTTTACCGAAAGCGGTAACAGTACTAGATACAAAAAAGGTGTCAATATGTTTATATTAAACCAAAAATTTTATTTTTTGGTACTTTAGACTTTACAAAATATCGAAATTATGCATAGCACAAAATTCGAAAAACACCTTATGGATTTATAAGATATCAATTACAGTAATTAATATCTTTAAATAAGTAAAATGCTGTGGAAAACAAAATAATAATTGTTCATTCAAAGTTTGTGAACACATCATCTTCAATAATGATTTATCAACATGGATAGTAGGGATTTTATTAATTTTTGCTGGATGCACTCATATATTTACTGCTGAACTGCTCGCAACCGGTTCGTAACTATTTTTTATGAATAGTGGAATCGGTAAAAAATCGAGAGTCTCATTTCTCGGAGTAAACTTATAAAACACGGAGCCACGGGAAATGGTTTTCAATAAAGAATGAAAATTGCAGGAGAAGCTTGTAGGTAAATTTACTGTAATTTGGAAACGAATTAAATAACCTTGCACTAATCGACTTAAAAAAATGGAAATGATTATAAAATTGTTATCACCGTCAACATTGAAAGAACGAGGATTGCATATTTTTGATATTAGGTTTTAAAAAGCTTATCAATTCAAGAACGCCTAGAGATAATATCACCGAATACTTCTTGGATAACGTTCAGCAGCAGAGGGCTTGTCAGAAAAAATCGTACAACTCTAGTTGTGAATGCAACAATGCACTTTTTGCGTGATGTCTTTGACGACAGTACTGCAAGAGTAAGATTTGAAATATTTCAATATTTTTAGCTTTCACAACTTTTCAGTATTACGTAACAAGCTTTATTTGGTTAAGTAATGAATATCGACGGAATATAATACAGATGAATAGAACACTTTGCGAGATGCTATCTTGCGGACTTCTTGGTATACCAGAGTTTACTCAAAAATATATAAAGCCGCCGTTGCGCTGTCCAATAAAAAAAGGGGTTCGTTTATTTAGAATTAATTGTGGCCCTCTAATCCATTATTAAATTGTAGACGAACTACAGGATAGTGGAGTGGAATCCGGATTCATCCAAGTATCCCCCAGCAGTTCCAGAAGGTCGTTACAGATTTGAAATAAGGGTTGTTCACAGCGAACCTTCGGTTATGTTTGAAGCTGCTTGGTATATTAAATTTTTCTATCCAGTAATTTGGAAAAAAAATTAGTTACTTTTATGAATGTGTGGTGTATGTGCACTAAATAACATATGTAAACACACTGTATATGTGTTAACAAAACACACTATTCACAATCAAATTGTACCAATTTTACGATAAAATGAAATGATAAACCTCTGCAATCCATTTATATCACAATTTAATTTCAAAATAACAATAACGTTTACCGAAAGCGGTAACAGTACTAGATACAAAAAAGGTGTCTATATGTTTATATTAAACCCGAAATTTTATTTTTTGGTACTTTAGACTTTACAAAATTTCGAAATTATGCATAGAACAAAATTCGAAAAACACCTTATGAATTCATGAATTACAGTAATTAATAACTTTAAATAAGTAAAATGCTGTGGAAAACAAGATAATAATTGTTCATTCAATGTTTGAGAATACAACATATTCAATAATGATTTATCAACATGGATAATTGAGGGATTTTATTAATTTTTGCTGGATGCAATCATATATTTACTGCAGCTTGCTGAACTGTTGGCAACCGGTTCATAATTATTTTTTATGAATGGTGGAATCCGCAAAAATTGAGAATCTCATTTCTCGGAGTAAACTTATTAAATGGAAATGGTTTCCAATGAAGAATGAGAATTTCAGGAGAAGCTTGTAGGTAAATTTACTGTAATTTGGAAACGAATAACATAACCTTGCACTAATCGACTTAAAAATTTGGAAATGATTATAAAATTGTTATCACCGTCAACATTGAAAAAACGTAGATTGCATATTTTTGATATTAGGATTTAAAAAGTTTATCTGATGAGTCGGGTCACAGCATCCTCAAATTCAATTCACCATTATTGATTTGCAAACCGATTATTATATTTTGTGCAAAAAAACGTCGTTCTATGAAAACAACAACATTTTTTTTGTATAAATACTACCAAAACATAGTGAACACTTCTGTCATCATGTTACTAGCAATCCCGAAACTGTTATTGTTGATCAGTATTTTGGTTTTAAAGGTATTTTTGCACAATAATTTTATTATCAATATGTTTCTATTGTTAATTCACAAATCATAACCGTATATATTTTATACAGCACGGTAATGGTGAAATAATTCAAGAACGCCTAGAAGTAACATCACCGAATACTTCTTGGATAACGTTCAGCAGCAGTGGGCTTGTCAGAAAAAATCGTACAACTCTAGTTTTGAATGGAACATTTTATTTTACGCGTGATGTTCTTGACGACAGTAGTGCAAGAGTAAGACTTGAAATATTTTAATATTTTTGGCTTTCACTAAATTTCAGTTTTACATAACAAGCTTTATGTGGTTAAGTAATGAATATCGACGGAATATAATACAGATGAACCTAACTTTTTGTGAGCTCATTTCTTATCAACTTCTTGGTATACCAGAGTTTACTAAAAAATATATGAAGCCACCGATGCGATGTCCAATAAAAAAAGGGGTTCGTCTATTTAGAATTAATTCTTGCTTTCTAATCCATTATTAAATTGTAGACGAACTACAGGATAGTGGAGTGGCTTCCGGAATCGTCCAAGTATTCCCGAGCATTTCCAAAAGGCCGATACAGATTTGATACAAGAGTTGTTCACAGGGAAGCTTCGGTTATGTTTGAATCTTCTTACTATATTAAATTTTTTTATCCAGTATTTTGGAAAAAAAATTAATTCCTTTTATGATTTCGTGGTGCATATGCAAAAAGTAAGAAATGTAAACACGTTTTGACAAAATAATAATATGAATAACATCCTGTAATACAGTTCATAAAATACTTGGCCTAACCTTTCTTGGATTACAATAAAATCGCCTTACGACTATCAAAAAATGCAACTATTTAAATATCAAAATCGTTGAAGAAAAGAAACCACCGACGAACATAACCACCAAATAACTACCACTTTCGTTTCGAACGTTTTTAGTATGGGAATTGTTTCGTGTACCCAATAACTAATATTAAAATTCAGGAAATTGAATCGAGTAATTTCCTGTTTTAGTTCCAATTTTTTGCCATGGTACATCAAAATTAGTCTGGTTTTGTTCATGCATTTTCATCCCACAATCTATTTTCAATTGGGAACAATAGAAGTCAGCTGCGAGTCATATTTAAATTACTGATATTTCAAGGGATCATTGCGATAACAGCACAAGGACAACAGGTTGCCCGAACCTTGAACACACAATAACGTTGACATTAATGAGTTACAGTTTGCAAATTTTGCGACGAAACGACCGTTCCCAAGTTTCATCAATGTCCTCCGATAAAAAAGAACACTTTCCCTGCGTTTCAAGTACCTGCGAGTCATGAAAGACGTCCTAACTTCCGGATAAAATAGCCTAAGTCGATGGGTATGAAGGTGTATGAGAAAACTTCGACATTCAAATTCGTCGACTTGCAGAAAATGAAACGATAACGATATCGAAGTTTGAAGGCCATTAATTTGTGAGAAAAATTCTTTTGAAAACACAATGTATGCAAACAAGTGGGGCGATTTACCATTCGCAATTTCTGTCGTGAATAACTTTCGTTGGTTTTGACCCTTTCTCGCCGAAATTATCGATGCTATCGCTATCACCCACAAAATGTGGGAATTAATATCTTTAAATAATATGTAAAATGATGTGGAAAATTTATTGTTTATTCAAAGTTTGAGAATACAACGTATTTAATAATGATTTATCAACATTGATAATTGTAAAGTAGCGATTTTATTAATTTTTACTGAATGCAGTCATATATTCACTGCAAGCTGCTGAACTGTTCGCGACCGGTTCATAACTATTTGTTATGAATAGTGGAATCGATGAAAAATCGAGAATCTCATTTCTGGGAGTAAATTTATAAAACACGGAGCCACGGAAAATGGCTTTCAATGAAGATGAAAATTTCAAGAGAAGCTTGTAGGTAAATTTACTACAATTTGGAAACGAATTAAATAACCTTGCACTAATCGACTAAAAAAGTTGATAATAATAATAAATTGTAATCACCGTCAACATTGAAAGAACGTAGATTGCATATTTTTGATGTTAAGATTTAAAAAATTTATCTGATGAGTTGCGTCACTGTATCCTCAAATACAATTCACCATTATTATTATTCGTCATTCACGATTATTACATTGTGTGCAAAAAATCGTCGATCTATGAAAATAACAAAAAATTTTGGTATAAATACTACCAAAACACAGTGAACAGTTCTGTCATCATGCCACTAGCAATCCCGAAACTGTTATTGTTGATCAGCATTTTGGTTTTAAAGGTATTTTGCACAATCATAATTTTATTATCATCTACTTGTTAATTCCCAAATCATAACCGTAAATATTTTATACAGCAAGGTAATGGTGAAGTAATTCAAGAATGCCTAGAGATAAAATCACCGAATACTTCTTGGGTAACGTTCAGCAGCGGTGGGCTTGTCAGAAAAAATCGTACAGCTCAAGTTGTGAATGGAACACTACACTTTACGCGTGATGTTCTTGACGGCAGCAGTGCAAGAGTGAGATTTGAAATATTTCAATATTTTTAGCTTTCACCATATTTCAGTTTTACATAACAAGCTTTATTTGGTTAAGTAATGAATATCGTCGGAATATAATACAGTTGAACAGAACTTTTTGCGAGTTCATTTCTTATGAACCTGTTAGCTTACCAGAATTAATTAAAAAATATATGAAGCCGCCGATGCGCTGTCCAATAAAAAAAGGGGTTCGTCTATTTAGAATTAATTGTTGCTTTCTAATCCATTATTAAATTGTAGACGAACTACAGGGTAATGGAGTGGATTCCGGATTCATCCAAGTTTCCCCGAGCAATTCCAGAAGGTCGATACAAAGTTGATGTAAGGGTTGTTCACAGCGAACCTTCAGTTATGTTTGAAGCCTCTTGGTATGTTAAATTCTTCTATCCAATAATTTGGAAAAAAAATTAGTTACTTTTATGATTGTGTAGTGCATATACATGAAGTAAGAAATGTAAACACACTGTATACGTTTTGACAAAATAAAAATATGAATAACATCCTGTTATACAATTCATAAAATAGTTGGCCTAACCTTTCTTGGATCACAACAAAATCGCCTTACGACTAACAAAAAATGCAACTGTGTAAATATCAAAATCGTTGAAGAAAAGAAACCACCTTTGCCAAAACCACCGAGGAACATAAGCACCAAATAACTACCACTTTCATTTCGAAAAATTCTTTTGAAAACACAATGTATGAAAACAAGTGGGACGATTTACCATTCGCAATTTCTGTCGTCAGTAAATTTACATATTAGTTCAAGATTGGTGTAACAAGAATTCGTTGGTTTTGACCCTTTTTCGCCGAAATTAGCGATGTGGTAAAGTGCACAAAAAAAATTAAATTTTTTTCATCAATCAAACGTTTTAATTGATGAACACTGTGTTGAACCTGTGTTCCAACAGTAATCTAATTCCGCGGTATGAGCACTGAGTTGGTCCTATTGTTTTCGTCTGCAGTCGAGATGGTCCTATTACATAATTATTTAGTAATCATAAGAAGACCCTTAAAAATGTTACAAGCGATAAACGATTCGGACGGACCGTCGCTTTTGTTCGAAGTAATGGTATTCAACCCGTCGTTAAATATGAAGAGGATGCTTCAAATTTGATAAAAAAGTAGAGACCGTTTCACCGGCTTTTACCCTGAAAAATTGAAGGCAGGCGAAAAGCAATCATTTATTGGAAAAATTCATATGTAATTTAAACATTAAGTAATTATTTATTTAATTCGTGTGCTTGGCGATGCGGAGTATGATACCGACGAAAAAAATCCTGCGCATGCAGTTAATCTGAAATTTGCATTTCAAATTTAGCGTTTTAAATGCAAATGCGTCGTATCAACGTATTTGTTAATTTCAAGTATTCCACGTATGCAAAATTACATTTCCGGAATAGTTGGTTTGAGAGGCAGCCAGGTATCTAAAACATTTAGTATTAGCCGCTTAATGTGGCGATAACGGGTGGATGTAACGGTAATGTAGCCTGAGGGAGTCGTACACATATATGGTCAAATTGGATTGGCTTTCCGCAAATACTACGGGATTATAATGAGTTGTGTGCATTCTCTTCCTTCCGTCCGATTCATCCGTGAGATGGTTAATATTGTAAACCTTTGTTGTTGCGTTGCTAATTGCTACTTATTTAATCAACGAACACGCGTGCAAGTCTGAACACACATAAACAAGCGAAATTAGTCTGGAGTATCATTATTCGGTTAGTTTATGAACAATCTTGAAAATAAAATCGGCTTTAAGATAAGATATAGTGGAGGAAACACGGTATAGTTTGAAGACATTTATTTACCTAATTTGTAACGAAAATTGGGTTTTTGCGTGCCGCCGTTATAATAACAAGATTCATATTTCTTCATCATGTAATTAACTTGTGAAAGTGGTTTTCACGATTGGGACTCTACTTCAGTCATTTTAGTAGGTATTCATCTTATAAAAAACTCCCAGTGAAGATTTTCCTTTGGGATTTTCTTTGTATCACTGTAAGAAACACTGTGTAAAAATCCGTTGAAAAATCATATTTGCCAAAGAAATTGTTGAAGGTTGAAGGTCGCGAAAATACGTTTTTCTCAAATATCTCGTGAATTTTGGTTATTACAAAATTTGTTTATTATCAAAATGTGCACAAAAAAGGTTCCATACAATATTAATGTGGAACCAATGGTTTTCGGGATATGAGACTGAGAAAACTTGGGTACTGCGATGCAGTGGCGGCTCGTACATAATTGCTGCAGAGCTACAGAACTGCCAAAAAAATTAACTTCGTTTGTATTTAATTTATAAAACGTAATATTGAAAAAATTGAATTTCGTCACAGAATTTTATTTTCTTAATCGCAACAACTCGCACCGAGTAACTCATGCAATCGAGGATCCAACATTCCAACAAACCAGTTAAGTTTTGTCGGAGTGTCAGTGGAGCGGCCATTGTTTTTATACTGGGCCATTTGAGGCAGTGCACAGAACTGCTTGGGACACTCCCACTATCCCCCTCGCGTCCTGCACATACCCAAACTCTTTCGCTAGTTTAATGCGCTTTATGTGCTGCATTTCACGCAGCTCTGTCATACCCGAGTCACTCAAATATAATGTCCTTGATTAAATATATTGTAAGCAACAATTGTATGATGGCTCTTTCAATGGTTCCGAAAACAATCGAGAATTCCCGTATTTCGAACTTCGGCAGAAAATTTGCAAGGTTAGCAGAAACTTATCTTCAAGTGCGTGGGTTTTAATTTTCGTCAGTTATTATTTTATGTTTTATTTATGTTACGTGCGGCTTTTCGCTTTGTGGCTTTATCGTTGTAAACTTTGATTTTATACTTTCGTGTTCGTGTATTGTATTAGTATTTTTTTGACAATGGATGTTGTGGACAATTTGATTAACTTTAAGCGATTTGTGAAGTATAGTTACGAAGAAAAAATAGATTTGAAAAATAAAGGTCGACCGCTGCCGGACATTATTATTGAAACAAGCGGTATTAGTCGTGGAAAACCATATAAACGTAAGTTCAACAAAATAATTTATGCAAGAAATAACTGAATTTGTGGCTGCAACAAGAAAAATGCTCTTTTTTGCTTTCCATGTTTGCTTTTTGGTGGAGATAAAGCATGGACACAGGTACGAGTGACCGATTTAGTGCATTTGAGTGAAAAAATAAGCATGAAAACTCCAAAAGTCATCTTCACAACTCGATGGAGTTAGCAATATTAGGAACAATCAACATCCAATCTCAGTTAAATTCGGCATATTGGAAACCCATACAGCAGCATAATGATAATGTGACAAAAAATAGATACGTTCCATCAAAAATTATAAACTGTATAAAATTTTGTGGAGCCTTTGAGTTGGCATTGCGCGGACATGATGAAACCGAGACTCAAAATCCGGGCATATTTCGTGGGTTGCTTTATAATAACCAAAATTAAAATAAAACCAATACTTCAGCTGATTTTTACGACCTTCGACCTTCAATAATTTCTTTGACGGACACCATTTTTCAATGGACTTTTTATACAATGTTGTTTATAGCGATACAAAGAAAATCCCGAAGGAAAATCCTCACTTGGAATTTTTTAAAAGATTGGATGTTTTCTTGTATAAAATGACTGGACTAGGTATAGTTTGAAGACATTTATTTACCTAATTTGTAACGATAATTGGGCTTTTGCGTGCAGCCGTTATAATAGCAAGATCAATATTTCTTCATCATGTAATTAACTTGTGAAAGTGGCTTTCACGATTGGGACTCGCATAAAATTGTTTTGAAAATGCCCCCAAAAATAAATCATCCAATTTGCCAAACACAAAAACTCGAATATATCATTAACGATAACGTACGACCGTAAATGTACGAAATTTACCGGTTTTTCGTTTACATCCGCAAAAAAGCCTTATTTGACCCAACCAGGGGTGTCACGTGTACCTAATAAATCACTCCGCAAACAGATTCCTTTGAGACCTAACGGGAGCTGGTAAATAACGTTTACAGTATATTATATTACTTAATGCTGGGAGGACAGTTCGTTCCTGCAATCTCGGAGAGTTATAAAACTCAATTAGAATGTCCCCGGACAACGGGCAGAGTGGACGCTGGCTCGGACACTCTCCGGCGTTACTATAGTAACTAACAGAGTTCGCAAAAAAAAGTTGATCTCTCGTTTTGTCTGCGAATACCGTAACCCTTTGACGGCCGCATTACTGCGAAAACAAGATTTTAGAGTCGCATGAAACTCGGGGTTTTATTTCACGAATTGTTTGTGTGTTCCGATATTTTTGTTTTCAAAATGACAAGTAAATACTGTGAACAAACTTATTAATTAATTAATTAATTTCAAATCTACAAACAAGATTATTAAAATTGTATTTATTCGTTGAAGAGTTATGGTGTCAATGTTAAGGCCACTCCACCCTATGAATTGTTGACAAATGCAATTTGCTTTTATTGCTTTAGCGTACGCCTAAATACAGGCAACACTTCAGACTTTCTTATAATCCAGATATCACCATAATTGGGGTAAAGTGCAGTGGATAACAGGTCAATGAAAACGATTTTCGAGCGGTTGCATTCCAATATACGTGTTCAACAGATGCGAAAATTTTTGTATCTTCAATAAATTTAGAACGATATAATTTAAAGTAATAATAATATGCAAGAAGAATTTGTTACATTTAACAATTTTATTTACTTATTGTTAGTAAAGAAGTTTTGTTATTACTGCTTGTTACTCTGCAATGTCTTAATTTACGCCAAAACGGGATAGTATGTTGATCCCGGGTATTTTTTTCAACGTAATTTATATTTGTATCGTAAATCATTTTTAAAAATGGATTTTTAGCCGTTTTAAATTCTATTAATGACATATCCGGAATATCATCTATCTCCATATCACCATAGTCAGAATCCTTATTTTGAAATGTACGCCTTCTTTTAATAATTTTGCGGTTACTGTATTTTTTGTCAATTTGTTACAATATGCGAACAAACAGATAATGGAATACAGCTAACTGTAGTTAAAATTTTAGGCCAAATAACCTGTCTGAAGAAAGGTTGTATTGTCGAACGTCATAAAATTTTATTACTTTTTCTAGAAAATTCTGTTCAGAACTCGGAACAGATGTTGAATTTCGTATTCGAAAGGACTAATATTTATTAATAAATTAAAACACAATGAGTAAAAGAATAACCCTTTAAGGTACAGTTTATGTTTACAGAAAATTGGACCGCGTTATGAACGACTTGACCAAGCGCCAAATTGATATTTTGGAAATTAACTTTTCATCTAACGTATAATGATGCTATCTACCTACAAAAAAATCAAGTTGGCGTAAAATATATTTCTTACTAACAAGCCAAAAATTAGATCCCATTAACAATAACATTATAAGTCGTTAACCCTACAGCTTAATTCATTAAAAAATTACAATTTAAGCTTAATTTTTAAATTCAATTTCACATTTTTTTGACATAACCCATTAAAGCGTAGTGTTTTTTTACAGAAAATTGCAGTTTTAGCTTATTATAAGTTATTACCACTACAGCTTATTTTTTAAAATTAATGTGGGATAAAAAAGCCAAACAATTTTTTTGGAAAGAAATTATAATTTAAGCTTATTCTCATTCATTTCTTTAAAGGGATCTTCACGACCGATTTTTAAAATTAATATGACTTTGGAGTTGAATTTATATCCTATTAAGTTAATGTAGATAATAAAGATTAAAATTGTCCAAGACTAAAACATAATTTATAGTAAAAAAACTTTTTCAATAAAATAACCTTGCATTAAAATGTATCTTTATTTTTAATCATTTAGGTCAATATAAAAATTAGTTTTAAATTTTTACTGCGTCCTAATAAAAGTTTGTTTTTTAAAAAAAGTCTTTACTATAAATTATTTCAAATATACTGTTTGAAAATGAAACCTGGTTTTAAAAGTATTTCGGATATTATTGCTGTTAAAGTATCCCTGCTGATAAACCATAATCACCTGCTGTGGCGTTGTAAATCTTTTTGACGTAGCTCGGAAATCGGTAAAAATTAGCTGTTTCAATTTCGGTTCTTGATTTAAAGAACATTGAATAAATCAAAAACTATTGCGTTGTTTAAAACAACTAGACGTCAGCTCAAAATAAAAAGTCTAATCTATGAGTCCAAAAAATTTTAATACAACATTTTGATAACTGAAGAAAAAAACGAATTTCGGAATTTGATGTTTTAATTAATAACTTGGTTAATTATGATTATTTAATTATGACTTGGGGTCAGCTCAAAGTAAATTGGTATTCTCTGTAAGATGAAGTATCGACCTCCTTTTCAAAATTATAAATAAAGGTATAAAAAGGAATTGCGTTTTACATGTATTGAACATCTTTGATTATCGTTATCATTAGCGTTAAAACTATAATTTCCTCGGAAAGTAATTTTTTTCTCTTCGTCAATGCGACAAAATAAGAACCTGTTTTCCTAAAAAAATATGAATTGAGGTAGTTGATGACAACAACGAAAAGCTCTTCCGCGCACACAAAGAGCTTATATCGGATGATGCGAGCAAACGACAGGATTTGTTAAGATTCGCCGTTGTCTCTAACGAAATCATCAGAAAACATGGCATTCGAGCGTAAATTGCTAATACATGGAGTGCACGCCGGAAGTGGATAATAAGTGAAGCGTGTTAGATACGGAGCGGGATGCAGGTAATGTTAAAAGAGGAAGGCGCAAAAAGCGCCAGAAATTGCTGAAAATCCATCAGTTTCAGGACGGCTTGAGTTATGAGTGTTGCGAGGAACTAATTCAGAAGTTGTCTTTCAACTTTTACTTACTTACTGAAGATGTATGATCTACAGGCGAAAGTTTGACATTTCCTGCAGCGCTCGCAAAAGTTTCATAAAACATAAAATGTGATACTACAGCATTGTAAGGCGGTGTAAAAAATTTCGCCCGATGTAATTATCTCGGGTTGTTTGCTTGCAGTTGGGAAGTTTCTGTAGGCCTTCGAGCACCTGCTTGGGAATTTATGCTAACAGGAAACAATAACCATTTATTGCGGAGTTAATGCTTATAGTTGCTTTAGTGCGCAGGAAATTACAGGATACGATCAAAACCGACGTAAGGCGTTTTGGGACTTCTTGCAGGATAACCTGCCATAAATAAAATTTCCACTTATTAATCTAAATAAAATGGGTAAATTTATGAATTTCAAGCACAGTTCACTTTACCCCGATTCGATTGTTTACACTTGACATTGTAAAGCCCGTTCGGAAATATTTTCAGACAAACGCGCTAATTAACTTTTTGATTTGATCGGCGCTTCCAATCTGGGCTTTCATTCGAAACGCTTTGTTGTACATGTTCTAAACGTTGAATTATTCAGTTCGACTATAATTAAAAGGAAACGTTGCCAATTAGTGGATACGCCTTGAAAAAAAAGTGCAAACTTGCTTCTGGAATCGAATTTGTTTAGTGAACTAAATAAATAAGTTTCTCAATTTGTTATGAAAGGACGCACGTAAGGACGTGGTATGTATGCTATTTTTAAAACTAAAAAGTTTTATTGTTGCGTTTATAACTTTTTCTACGCCCCTACTTTAATCGATTTATTAGACAGTTACAAGTCGTACCTTAATGACACCCATTAAGATACAAAATTTTCATTAAGTTACAAATTTATAGCCAATGGAAATGCAACATTACTAACATTCGGTTAATATCAAGTATTGCCATGAAGATGGGCGGATCTAAAATTTATCAATTTTGACAGTTCTGGTTCATAGTTACTGTTAGTCTATTAAAATTTACCAATTAAATCGTTGAAAATGTGCGATAGTGACGATGAAATCGAAAATTCAACTCCACCAAAAATTGTGGAACAAGCTACAAGAGTTGAAAACAACTTATTGTCCGTAAAATCGGCAAAAACCTTGGAGGGAGAAAAGTAAGGTTAAGAGTTTTTCGGAAAATGTGTTAATTGTTTATTTTGATGAGTTGTTTATAAAATTGAAATCCACAAGTTTATTCATTATTCAATTTTAAAATCTACGTTGTGTATCAAAAACATAAGGTGAACATATCCAAATATCTCAAATTACAAGCCCTATTGAAAAGAAAATCAGAAGGATATACACCGAAAAAATCTAAAACGTTTTCTACAAATGAAATCAAATTATTTATTGGAGAAGCCCCAGATGTTAAATATTTATTGTCTAAAGTAAGTAAATTTTAGTTTTCAATGTAATATAGTATATATGAAAAACTGTTTTTTCATCAATAATATAACTATAAATCAAAAATCAAAAAATTTCCTTTTTTTGTTAATTAATTAATTTTCAGATATCGAACCTCAGTTCTATGTTGTGACAACTAAAAAAACTCATTTTTGTGTTAAGCACACCATTCAAAAGGAAAAAGGGTATTTTATTCAATTGAAAAGAGTTACAAGTCAATTTTCAAAATTCGTTTGACCCACAAAACAAAGTTTTGTGCAAAGTTCAATAGTGTAACAACTCAATTTTTTTTTTGTAAATTTTCAGAAGTGTGTTATTAAGGCAATCATAAATGAATAATTATTAAGTATGCCAATTATTATCCGTAAATTCCTTAGCACAAAAAAGTTATAGTAAAGTCAAGCAAACTATTATTTTTTTTAAATGCGATTATCTCAAAACTTGAATTTTTGACTTGTTACATTATAGAACTGAGGTATCGATATGTTTGTGTTTTTTTTGCAAGTTTAATACATTTAATACATTTTGAAAATAAAGCGCTTTTTTTTAAATTATGACCGGTCGTAGAAAAAATAGTGTATGCAACTCACATTTAATGGTTATTAAGACACTCATATTCATTACGACACGAGCCTTTAAATGCTCATTGCATAATATACTATTATATACATTTTCTAAGAGAACTAGTTATGTTACAATTGTTATTTATTTTTGTAATGCGAAATTGGTTGGTAATTATGAACTTTTTTAACAAGTTTTAAATTTTAGACATCCCAACATACTATACTATAACTTCAAACGTTACTTTCACTTGTATCTAACTAAAAGCTTGTCTTTTCAGGGGTTTCGTTACAATTAAGCTCAATGTAATATGGATTTACTGAAGCCACATTAAGCCAACAAGCTTTCAAGCAGATATATTATTCCGTTTTATAAATTATGCAGATTGGGCGAATTTGAATCATTCAAATATTAAAGCATTATTGAATCCGAATTTGTGCTTCAAGAAAGTTGGGCAATTTAAATTTCTCAGTCAACTTCGGCATTTAAAAAACAAGCGTCCTTACCTTGTGTGGCGGACCACAGCTGTACGTCTTCATATCGCGTGAACGTCGCCTCGGAGGCCTCCGAGCACATCTCGGCGATGTGCGGCGAAATGATACCTGACAACCTCAGATTCACGGTATAATCCATCGTGTAATTTTCCCGGCCTCTGTCTTCTTCCGGGGTGCGAACCGTCCCCGGATTCTTCTGCCGCAATTTGGACATGGCGTCCGACGAAATGAACGCATCCTTGGGAAAATGGAAGATGAAGCACATGACCTGATATTGACTTTGACCCCGTTCCTCCTCGCCGAGTATCAAGGCTTTGAGTATCTGAACTTCCTGAAAAAAAGTTTGGAATTACGAATTTTGTATTAGTAAATCGTGTACTGTTTCCAGTTGAGTGTTTCAACCGCCGGAGGCGCGATGTTACACAAGTTGAAGCAGAAAAATTTTAATTAATTTCTTTGGAGTGAATGCTTGCTCGGGTAATCGTTTTAATTATCCGGCTGTTGCACGCTTTATGCAGTAAAGGGCAAAAAAAATCAAAAGAAAATTTCTGCTCAAACTTGCAATACACAATCTTATTCTATCGTTTTCATTAGAACGTTTCTCTAATTACAACGGCATTCATAATGAAATAATAATCGTATTTTATCTGGAAATTGCTTCGCAATGTAATTATATTTTCTACAAAGGATATTACGTTTTGTCTGTGGCACGCACTACCTCCGTTGCGATAATTTCGCGAACGAAATATTGAAATTAAATTGAAAAATTAATCGCTCTTCACTAGTCGGTCATGACATTAAAAACAAGAAAACTGTATTATCTACACTGAGAGAAATAGATTGCTACAAATAGACATTAGTGATCACACTTTATAAAAATGTGGATTCTAACATAAGCAAAAAAAAGACCTAAGCCCACTTGATGAAAATGTGCACTGCAATTTGCATGGTTTTACCTAGGAAAACCGACTCTTAAGATTCAATCCTTGTTGTAATCATTTGAAAACAAAAAATTTTACCCGATCATACTTTATGAAAATGTGGATTCTAACATAAGTAAAAAAAAAATTGACCTGAGCCTACTTGATGAAAATGTGCACTGCAATTTGCATGGTTTTACCTAGGAAAACCGACTCTTAAGATTCAACCCTTGTTGTAATCATTTAAAAACAAGACAATGAAAACAAATTTTACCTGAGCACACTTGATGAAAATGTGCACTGCAATTTGCATGGTTTTACCTAGGAAAACCGACTCTTAAGATTCAATCCTTGTTGTAATCATTTGAAAACAAAAAATTTTACCCGATCATACTTTATGAAAATGTGGATTCTAACATAAGTAAAAAAAAAATTGACCTGAGCCTACTTGATGAAAATGTACACTGCAATTTGCATGGTTTTACCTAGGAAAATCGACTCTTAAGATTCAACCCTTGTTGTAATCATTTAAAAACAAGACAATGAAAACAAATTTTACCTGAGCACACTTGATGAAAATGTGCACTGCAATTTGCATGGTTTTACCTAGGAAAACCGACTCTTAAGATTCAATCCTTGTTGTAATCATTTGAAAACAAAAAATTTTACCCGATCATACTTTATGAAAATGTGGATTCTAACATAAGTCAAAAAAAAATTGACCTGAGCCTACTTGATGAAAATGTGCACTGCAATTTGCATGGTTTTACCTAGGAAAACCGACTCTTAAGATTCAACCCTTGTTGTAATCATTTAAAAACAAGACAATGAAAACAAATTTTACCTGAGCACACTTGATGAAAATGTGCACTGCAATTTGCATGGTTTTACCTAGGAAAACCGATTCTTAAGATTCAACCCTTGTTGTAATCATTTGAAAACAAGAAAATGGGAAATTTCATCACAAGAATAGAAGTTTTTATTTTTCGTTAAAAGAGATGTTTTATGTTTATTAGTATCAATGTGCTTTGTTATTGCACTTTGTCCACGAATCGCAATAGAAAATTCTCCTTTGCAGATTGTACATTTAACCATAGAATCATCATTTCCTTCGTTTTCTATAAGAAATGGAAACTCTTTTTTTATAGGTTAAAGGTCAAAGTTGAATGCCAAGATTTATATTTTTAGAAGTACAAAGGAGTACAAAAGAATGCAAAAAAGTTCTTTTTTCTACTTTGGTATCATAAGTGAGTTTTTGTGAAACTAAAAGTAGTGTCACAAAGGAACTTTTCGTGAAACGGCTTTTGTTTTTTTTTGTGATACTTATTACGTTGGTATTGCTGTAATAGCACGCTGGCCGGCGTCGGGCATCTCTACCGAGCTCCTGTCAAGGTCAAGCCAAGTGTACAGCTTAATTCTTCCATAACTTATTCACAAAAATATCAAACTCGAGATTTTAAATTTGAAGTTTTAGTTGACATATGAGACATGACAAATACCAACACAACCAGTACCTAATCCTAAAAATCTCTAGAATATTTAGAAAGCACAATTTTCAAATTTTCATGAAACTAAGAGCACCAAAGTAGAAAAAAATGTATATTACACTAGTTTTATAAGACGTATTGTCGCACTCGTGACATTGGAACACTTCTCGCTTCGCTCGTCGTACCCCAAACTTATTCGTGCGACAATAGATCGTCTTATAAAACTTGTAAAATAATATACTATTGGAGTACTCGTTTTAAAAGGAGTACGGTTCACAAAAAAGGAGTACAAAACTCTCTAGAGGAGTACGTTTGGTCACCTTAGTTATATTTACGAATTCCAGATAATGGAATAGATGTGGAAGCCTTTTCACTGTTGGACAACGACGCTCTAAAAGAGCTAATTCCTAAAATTGAAGATCGGTTAAAATTTGTGAACCAACCACTCTAGGGTTAAAAGACAATTTGTAATATTATTTTATTTCCGCGTTAACGAAGGTTTCATATAAATTTCCTGCAACGATTTGATCTCATTCGGAATTTAAATTCGTTAAATGCAGCGGCATTATCGCCCGTATCAGCAACGTTGCACGACCTGTTATAGTGGTTTAGGTAAATGTTTGTCGTGCCATCCTACCCCTCTTTGGTGTGCTTTGTATTCATGCGGCACAAACGAAACAAATACGAAATCAAATGCGCATGTTATGTTGATAAAAATTTATTTATGGTCGCACTTAACTACAATGTTGTCTTCCACGTTTTGGTTGGCGCATTGACTGTATTTTGGCTTAATAAAAAGATGACCAAACTCGAGCCCCAATTAATGTCACACATTAAAAGGAAATTTGATGCATTGAGCATTTATCCAAGTTACGAAAAGACTTCCTTATTTAATAAAAATAGCTCGCATGCAGTTCAATTCGCACTTGAACTCGACGAATGATAAAATTTGATTGATGTCGTTTTTAACTCGCATGCGTTTCGATTAATTTAGATTGTGCATAATGTGAATTTATTATTTTGTTTCGCGGATATTGTTCGAAGGAGATTTTGTCATCAATCAATTTTTTACAGCCCGTTGATATTAAACCAGGGACAGCTAATATTCGACGTGAAATTTGTGGGGATAATTAATATCCGATATTTTAATCAGCTCAATTTGGGAATAAAATAGATTGTTTAATTAATCACTCAATTACCCCAATCCATATCCCATCACATCAATCTAATTGGATATCTAAAGCATTTTCCTTAATGTAATCAGACAAATACCATTTGGAGAATAAAATTTGTTGTCACAATCATTTGATTAAAAACTTTTTCTACCCACTAAATTATTTGGAATTTTAGTGATAAATAGTAAACTAATCAGGTTACAATGACGAAATGCAGTATCGATTTGGTCCTTGACGTTGACCAAATCACAAATAGAATTTTCATTGATTGTAACTTATTAACGATTCGAAATTTCGAAAATTAGTAAGAAGATTAATTGTAGAACTTATTAATATCTACAACTTTTATTAAATCACTTTTTTTGTAATATGAATGATAACATTATTTTTTTGCCATATTGGCATCTACATTTTTCTAAAAGATACACTAAACTTAAGATGGGTTTGGTGGGTCTAGAAGTGAGATTAGAATTATTGAATTTTCAATCCAAGTTAATTTAAATATTACAACTTTAAGAAACATTTACTCAGTGTTACACTGTAGCCTACTGAATACCGAATGAGGAGACATACTTGAGAAATTTTGGTAATGAGCAAAATCGCTTGAAAATATTTTAATATAACATAATAAATTATGAAAAGTATATGTCATCATACCTTCATGCCAGTGGTTTGCGATTTCTACCTTTTGAAACTTACCTGCACTGTACATTTTAAATTAACTTGGATTGAAAATTCAATAATTCTAACTTCACTTCTAGACCTACCAAACCCACCTTAAATATAATTTATATTTCATATATGGACAGCAATTTGGAACGTTAAAGGTGTAATATTTATATATTAGGAAATATATAGGTGTTTTAAATATATTGGTATTTATTTATGTTAAACGGTTATAAATTTACTTCAAGGCAAAATTTTTTTTACACGTTATAAAAGGTATTAAAGTAACTTAAAAAAAAATAATAACAAAATATTTTGTTAACACATTCATAACATAACATAACAAAATAACAGGCGCCTACTGAAGGGTTAAAATGATTGTCGATTTGGCCGATTTCTTGTTACAAAGTTATTTTCTTAACTGGATGGCAACGGTTAAAACTACAAATGTAAAACATAAGGAGGATTATGTATTGTTCACCGCATAATAGAAACGTTCTCGCACCGACTGCACAACTTTACAATAGCCCACCCTTGTATCTAAATAATTTAAACAACCCCAGACAAGCCAACTTTTATTAATCAAATTAACTAATCTAAAATTACTGATAATATGCAGATGTGTGACTAAGTCGAGAAAATTAATGAATGTTCCAGTGACAACTGAATTGACAATCGGATTGTCGCCTCGAGTTAATTTCATCAACCGCCCAATACCTTATGTTTCAGACGTATCATAAATTAAGTTGACTCATACAATGTCAGCTGAAAGTAATTGCGAATATTGATTTAACTACTTTTAAAATGTGATTCTTGAAGGAGGATTTTCTGCCCACCTAATCCGCACACTTTCACTAGGATCAGGGCAAGCGCACACACACACACGCTCTCTTAATGGACCGTGTTCTGTACACTGTGGTTGCCACAGCGTGAGTGGTGGTCAGGACCGGCTCCCACATTATTAAACTCATTCCCAGGGGAACTTGACGATAATAGCCAAAACTTTAACGGGTTCTACTTAACTCAAATTATGAACTGATTTTCTTGTAGGATAAATAGTTCAATGAAATTGAAATTGAAGGTTGGGGCGAAGAATTTCGCCCTGAGTTTCGAATTCGTAAATGAACATCACTTTGCATATCGTAATCTGAGAATTGCGCAATTCTTATCGCCGTATATTACAATTTCCCCGCAGCGGGTAAATAGATCGTATTACACCGGTTTTGTGTTTCGTGCGGATGCATGCAAATGGAAGGATTAGCGAGCTTTTTGAAAACGCTTTTAATTTTTTTTTTGTTTGGTAGTTTGTTAGTTTGCAAATCGAATGGCTAGGATTGGAAACGAAAATAGATTAAAGGCGCTGCTTTAATTAAAAATTGCTGCATTGGTTTGCGGTTTACATGGAAATTTTTGTTCTGAATTACAATTGATTCTTTCTGAAATAGAATTGATACTTTCTGAATTATAATTCTTACTTTCAGAATTACAATTGATATTTTCTGAATTACAATTGACACTTTTTGAATTACAATTGATATTTTCTGAATTACAATTGACACTTTCAGAATTACAATTGATACTTTCTTCAATACAATTGATATTTTCTGAATTACAATTGACACTTTCTGAATTACAATTGATACTTTCTTCAATAAAATTGATACTTTCTGAATTACAATTGATACTTTCTTCAATACAATTGATACTTTCTGAATTACAATTGATATTTTCTGAATTACAATTGATACTTTCTTCAATACAGTTGATACTTTCTGAATTACAATTGATATTTTCTGAATTACAATTGACACTTTCTGAATTACAATTGATATTTTCTGAATTACAATTGACACTTTCAGAATTACAATTGATACTTTCTTCAATACAATTGATACTTTCTGAATTACAATTGATATTTTCTGAATTACAATTGACACTTTCAGAATTACAATTGATGCTTTCTGAATTACAATTGTTTCTTTCTGAATTACAAGTGATGTTTTCTGAATTACAATTGACACTTTCTGAATTACAATTGATACTTTCTTCAATACAATTGATACTTTCTGAATTACAATTGATATTTTCTGAATTACAATTGACACTTTCAAAATTACAATTGATACTTTCTGAATTACAATTGTTTCTTTCTGAAATACAATTCATACTTTCTGAATTACAATTGATATTTTCCGAATTACAATTGACACTTTCTGAATTACAATTGATATTTTCTGAATTACAATTGACACTTTCAGAATTACAATTGATACTTTCTTCAATACAATTGATACTTTCAGAATTACAATTGATATTTTCTGAATTACAATTGACACTTTCTGAATTACAATTGATATTTTCTGAATTACAATTGTTTCTTTCTGAAATACAAGTGATGTTTTCTGAATTACAATTTTTTCTTCCCAAATACAATTGTCTTATCCGAATAACAGTTGATGCTTTCTGAAACACAATTGGGAAAGTTCAGTGCTGAACATTTACTGTTTTGGGGCAGAAGCTATTTCGGTAAAAGTCCTGTAATTTTTTATTTACGTCGAAGCATCCTCTTCATATTTAATGACGGGCTGCGTTTGAATCTTTTATCCCTTGCAACGTTTTTATCCACCAACTAGCAGTTAAATTTCGCTGTTTATTTACACGTTAGCGTGCAGCAACTCGTGACTCTAATTTCTTGTGTAATGTACGACTGGATGTAGCCGCAACTGACCATTACAGCACAGTGCCGTGCACTAAATGGATTCAACTTCAAACTATGCACACCTACTTCCACCAAAATGGCAGGTTGCAATGCAACACTTGGCAATTCCATTAAATATGCACCCAAAGTTCTGCAATTCATTGAAAATGTTTTGATGTGTTTGTTGCTCGACGGGGTGCGCGCTATTTTTTCGCGTGCAAGCGTTTGTATTATTTTAATCGTTCCATTAACTTTCAGCGACAGCGAACAAAAATTTAAATAAATAATACACGGCCGCAATTAATATTTATTTTTATTGCTTCGGGTTCAGCGCCGAGCTTTATTTATGCGATTTATTATCCGATTTAAATTTTGTGGCAACGCGTTTTATGTTTTCGTTAAAACAAATTGTCCAGAATTTTTTAAACCCACTTTAATTTAATCGTAAAATATTTATGGACAATTTGTGACTTATAGCTCCCTCTTCTAACTGAATCTTTAATGCACCACTATTATGGAGCTATTACAATAAAACCCACGCGTTCATAGGAGTGTTTTGTTCATCTTGCGGTAAAATTTGCTATTTAGCATTGTTCGGGGTAAATAATTGTTACTCCAACCACTTCATGCTTGTAATTACGAGCCTAGTAAGCGACTGTACGGAATGTAAATTGCTGTACAGAAACGATTTGAACTAATTAAAATTTTCCATTTGAATTTTTATGCAATAATTTATTTGTGAAATATGAATTTACAAATTTTCAAAAAAACTACCAATACCTCCTGAAAGTTTATTAACAACCCACGTTCTTCTTTTTAACCTTCCAGTAGTCGCACCTTTTTTGAGACATTAGTAGTCGCTGCAGAAAAGAAAATTTTATATTTTTCTGAAATTTTAAGTTAAAATTGGTAATAAATTATAGTCTTCCAAGTGTATTATTAAGGTGTTATGCCATAAATATTTTAAAAAAAGTTTTGAGCGGAAACATTTTAAAAAAACTTCAGTTGTAATTCAGAACACATACTGAAAACATCAATTCAGAAAGTATCAATTGTCTTCCAGATTAGTCAATTGTACTTCAGAAAAATTCAAATGTAATTCAATTAATAACTTCTGAACTACAAATTGATGTTTTCTGAATTACAATATGTTTCCTGAACCACAACCACTTAATCTGAACTACAATTTATGGTGTCTGAATTATAATTGAAGCTCTTGAACAACAATCGAATTTTTGTGAACTACAAGATGATTTCTGAAACAACCGACTAATCTGAACTACAATTTACGATTTATGAAACACAATTGAATTTTTCTGAAGTACTGATCTGAACTGCAGTAGATACTTTCTCAACTACAATATATTACTGATGTTTTGTGAATTACAATAGACCTTGCTGAACTACAATTGACTAATTTAATTATGACTGACATTTTGTGAATTCAGTTGATACTTTCTGAATTATAATTGATGTTTTCTGGAACACAATTAAATTTTTCTGACTAAATTAATTACAACTGACATCTTCTGAAATCAATTCTAAATTACAATTACAAATTGGTTCGTTTAATTAGGACCGAAACCTCTTATCGAAACAACCAACAAGTGCAGTTTATTCAGACTGTTATAAAGTGATTTTTTTAGGGAAAGTAAAAGCAAACAATTTGTATAAATATCTGAAATCGTTCCGACTCGATTTCGCCATTATATTTTCAGATTTATTCCCAAGTGGCATCGGAGCATATGACATAGAGTATTGCGAATCGATGCCATTTGCGACACAAAAATATATCCAGATACACTTTGCAAGAGTGAATTTTCGAATAAAAAAGAGAAAAAGTTCGACAAAGGGAAAGATTTCGTTCGATACACACACACACACGACGGTATGAAAGATGTTATCAGGTTGATTTTCTCAAAGTGTTGTTCCGGGCGCGCTTTTGTGCTCAAAGAAAAACGGGCGGAATTTATGAAACCGTTTCGCAACGCTAATGCTTAACAAGTTTCCAAATCGCCGGCTTATTTGCGCGAGATTCTATATTCATACAGTCATGAATATTTATCGGGGATGCAAGTGCGAAGATTAACTAGGAATAAAAAGCAAATACGAGGGAGCCTCATGAATATTCAGGGGAACAAAAATGTGACTAATAACCGAATGAGAATATGATGCAGCGGTCTCAGTAGTAACGCAACTTCCGCTGGGGGTTTCGTTTCCGCGAAGCAAACAGCACCAAATTTAGTTAGAGTTTGAGCTTATTTGATAAGCAGGATATGCCGGAAGCAAGCAACAGAACGGATCCTCGTCAGTTATAACGTTAGGTTTCGTGATAAACCTGAAAATAATGAACGTTTGTTGTTTTTTTTTCAGGAAAAAAGGACTGCAGACATGCACGGTTCAGCGTAGCTGCTCATTAATTTTAACATTTGGGATTATTTACAGCAGAACAACATGGATCTTTTAAAATTACATCATTTTGTTTGGATTTTTTTTTAGGTGTATTATGGGTTGCGTTTTTTACCCGGCCAGGCTCATCAACTTACGCGAATGCCTTTGTGTTATATGGGAAAAACCTTCATCTTCGATTTTTAAAAAAATCTAAATCTGTCAAAAGTTTGTGCATGTTCAAAAAGCCAAAACTGACTACTCGGATTCTGGAAGTGATTTTTGGTTTCAGAGAAAATGGAATTTATCGAAACTTCAAAAACTGAAAAAAAATCATAATTTTAAAATGAAAATTATTTTTGACGAAATTTCGGTAACATTAGTTAGATATTCAGTAGATGCAATGCCAATTATGAAATCAGATGAGTTTCTTCGACAATTTCACAAAAAGTTCCTTTGTGACACTACTTTTAGTTACACAAAGACTCACTTAGGATACCAAAGTAGAAAAATTATTTTAGAGAACAGATAAGGACCCTTATAGGCACTTTTTTTGTAAAATTTTAAAGAAAAATTTAAAATTATTTAAAACAGAATAACATAACTCCAGAGTGGTTCACTTAAAAACGCAATTTGTTAAGTATCTTCTGAATTGTAAATTTATTGAAAAAAATCGACGTCGAAATTATAGTCGGTTTTTGTTGCTGTTTTTGAGCTTGAATTTGCCTTTTAAAAAGGACACAACGTCAACAGTTACGTAGAAAAAAAAACGGCGCTTCAAATTAAACGCTGCCTGAAACCCATTAATAAAAACCCACATTAAAAGCTCCGGGGAACATCGGCGGCGTTCAAAATTTGAAAATTCGTCTCGAATCCTAATAAAACCGCCCATGAAACCCTCCCACTCGCAAAAAATATCGTCCATTAAATTAATCTCGTAAAAATGCGGATGTGGGTTCCAATTTAATTTTACTTAGCTTTTTCGTTTGCTTGATGCGATTTTTTAAAATCGTTTTCTGTATGCGCCGACACGTTTCAGGCGTGCACGCTTTAGACTGCATTAAATAAAAGTTATCAGCAACAACGGTATCGTGTTATCAAACATTTGAACATTTCCATCCGTAAAGAAACATCCGGATCCTTAATTAAATGCCCCGCATGAGAAGCTGCAAGTAAGCACGTCACATTTTAAAGCTACGTCGACGCCGGGCTATCGCCGACTTTCCAGGCGAACGTCTCAAGCGCCGCGTTTTACGTGGCGTCGGTCGAAATTCGCGAGGGAGAAGGAATTCAGTGAGGAATTCCACTTGCGCCTTTTCTTGAAGGAACGGAATCCTAGGAACAATGAGATAATCACATATTCTACTATGAAGTTCGTCTGTGGGGTTATATTTCACTTTGGCCTTTCAGGAATTTTGCTGTAACCATTTAATCTTGAAATATTTGAAGTTATCCTTATTTATTGAACTCGACGTTTTATAATATTTAAAAATGATTAAATTTATATATACAGTGCCCACCATATTGTTCGCACAGGGATCAGAGTGAGATCACTATTTAGTGATTTGTCATTATTTTAGCTTTTAGGCCACTATTGGTCACTATATCTAAAAATTAGTTATTAAAGTCACTTTTTTCACTAAGTAACTGATTTTATCATTGCTTTGTATCATTTCCTTGATGGTTGGCCATTGCGATTAGAAGACTGAGAAAATTCAGAGTGATCTAAAATTATCTTCACACAAATTTATAAAACATGTTTGTGTAAGGTGGTTAACGTTGGGTCCAGCTATCAGCCGTGTTTTAGAACAGTAAAAAAAAAAATCTGGAGTTTATTCCAAAGTACAGAAGTTCTTTAATCAAAATTAAATCTTACAATGGTATTATATTTTTTAAAAATACAACTTCCATAGTGGATCTTTATTTTATAGAAAATGTTTCGCACATTTTTACAAAATTTATTTACTGTTGCTTTTTGCATCCTTAGACACTTTAGGAAATTCTTCCTTTCTTGTTTATGTTCTTCAAAGAATTATTTTTCAATTATAATTTAAATTTTTGAATAGATACATAATTAAATAAATTTACTATCAAACAAACCTTTGTTGTGAATCATTGAATGCATGAATTGAAGGGGTCAGAATAAAAAGGGTATAAGTGCATTTTTTTAAATTATGGTATAAGTGCGTTTTGTTAAAGGTGCCTATTTATTGCACCATACACAACCTTATAATTTAAATTATATTCTTTTAATTAACTAATATAAAATGAAATTTTATTTAAAAAAAGTCTGGACTGTTTTATAGTTACATAACTTCAAAATATATTCAAAAAATGCAAATTTTACTTGTACCCTTTTTATTCTAATCCTTTCAATTATTATGGAATACCTAGTCATTTAATCATTGACGTGCATTATTATTAAATTGCGTACAATTATTTATATAAAATCATATTTTATTTCAATTATTATTTTCGATAAAATAAGATTTCTATGTTATCAATAAAATCGTGACAACGCAATAAGTAAATTATCGAAACTAAAATCATTTGCAAAAGATCTCAAAAATAAATACTTTGCGAAGAAATAATGTACGATTCCACTCGTTTATGGTAAACTTTATGGCAGTCAATAAGTGCCTTTGTTGGGGCAATATATCTTGTTGACACTTTACCCTCGAGCTATGAAAAAATGCGCTTTCTGCACAACGAGCTCAAACGATTTTAATTAAATTATGAGCAAACTATAATATTTGAAGAAAATCGCAGCGGATACAAAAATGCGTTCAAGTGTCAGTAATAAGCTCATATAAATTTGAAACCAAAATTTTAAATATTTGGAGGCTTTATGAGGGATGCCAGTTTCGAAATTTTTTTACATTTAAATTAATAACTAGCTTAATCGAGACACCATCAAAAAAACAACCCGATAGAAGAATGCGGACCGATCACTCTTATAAAACACAATATCGACCTATTCTTCAAATCTTAAAAAGTGGCTAAAACGAGTGATGCCGTTTCCCATTTAAATCACATTGCGCCGGCGAAAAGGTCGAGGAGTGTTAAGCTAAGAGCTAAATTAGTAATCAGAATTCAAGTCAAACTTAGAACCGTAATGCACTTAGCAAAGTACTGCAAGTTAATTCGGCCCCTGAAATTGATGCACATACCAAATAGGTCGCGATGAGTTAAGTCTCCTCGGCGAGTTGGGAAGAAAACCGCAATGTTTAATTTTATGTAAATAAAATTCCGAATTCCTAGCTTTGCGACTCAAACTTTCGCGCCAATTATTCAGATCAGAAAAGTTCAGGCGACATAAATAGGCAACCAGCTTTTAATCAAGCCGTTGGTTGTTCGCATTGACAAACTTATTATTTTTAAACGTCGAAGCGACTTTTTGCTTAAAAGCACTCCCATCGTTGACCCAAATAGGCGCTCGGTTCTAATCGCGTGATATGTTTTGACTTCCTTGACTTTTCGATATCGACGAGGGGGAAAACGAAAAAGTTTTTGTGCCAGCAGATTGAATTTTAAATCATCACATCGTGGTTCCAAATTTCGACGTCCTTTGTGTGGCGTTCCGTGACGGCGAAGTTGTGTTGCCAATGTTTCCTAAAATAGGACTCAAACAATGCATAATGATGAGGTGGTTCAATTAGTGTACGTTGAACTTTGCCATCTTACTTATTGAAAGTTTAACCTATATATTCATTACGTTCGCGAACGGTGCGCGAAATAGGAAAAGTCAAGAGTTGAGGGTTTATGACGAGGGTGGCTGGGGAATGAAGTGAGAACAAGACAATGCAATCTACAGACAGCCCATCTCTCACGGAGACCCGTTCGCCAATGCTTTTGACAGTTATTATCTCATGCGACCTAGTAGTTTGTCGTAATTTTGATTGATTGTCTCGTCGATGCGAAAAACGTTAAGTGGAAGGCTTGCAAAAAGTTTCAGCTCACTTGAATTATTTGCAATTCAAATTTCGATCATATAAGATATTTTTACATTATTTCAGCGACAAATTTTTACTTTGAAATTATTATCTTTCTTTGTAATGTAAAATCAACCAATAAATATCGGTTTGCATTTAAAATTTAATATTATAATCCAGCTATACCTGAAAGCACGCAATGTAGAGGCGTGGTACGTATACTATTTTTTCAACTGCGTGAACACATATCCGCACCTAATGATATCAAGAGGCCAAGATTGGGATGAGAGATAATTATGACTTTATATTTATTTGAGTGTCACGAAAAGTTTACTTTCCTGTTCTAGGGCAGAAAAATAAACATTTCCGACCTGTTTTTGTCATTGGAATTAAAAGTGGCACTTTACTTTATAGTATTAAGAGAACAAGATCGAAATGAGACTTTATATTAATCTCCGACTATTTGAGCGACACGAAAAGTTAACTTTTCTGTCATAGGATTAGAAAAATACATTTTCTCGACCTGTTTATATTATGGAGATTAAAACTGACGCTTTAGTTTATAGTATTAAGAGATCAAGATTGAAATGAGAGATAATTATGACTATTTGAGTGTCACGAAAAGTTCACTTTCCTGTTCTAGGACAGAAAAATAAACGTTTCCGACCTGTTTATGTCATTGGAATTAAAAGTGGCACTTTACTTTATAGTATTAAGAGGACAAGATCGAAATGAGACATAATTATGATTTTATATTAATCTCCGAATATTTGAGCGACAGGAAAAGTTAACGTTTCTGTCATAGGATAGAAAAATACATTTTTTCGACCTGTTTATTTTATGGAGATTAAAACTGACGCCTTAGTTTATAGTATTAAGAGATCAAGATTGAAATGAGAGATAATTATGACTTTAAATTAATCCCTAAATATTTGAGCGAGACGAAAAGTTCATTTTTCTGTGACAGGACAGAGAAATACACTTTTCCGACCTGTTTATGTTATGGAGATTAAAACTGACACTTTAGTGTATAGTATTAAGAGGCCAAGATTGAAATGAGAGATAATTATGACTATTTGAATGTCACGAAAAGTTCACTTTCCTGTTCTAGGACAGAAAAATAAACTTTCCGACCTGTTTATGCCATTGAAATTAAAAGTAAGACTTTCGCTCATATTTAAATCAAAGTTTAAAAACAATGAAACATTTTTTGAACTGAAACACAATATTGGAGATCCAATCTAAAATATTTATAACCTTTTAAAAGATGAATAAATTGAGAGCTCTGTAATTTTTGCGGAAACACTCAGAGCTTTCAAGGACCACAATTGTGACAGAAAGAGCGAAAATAACATTATTAGTGTTTTCGCCTGTTCTTCAGCGGATATTAAAGTCGCCATATGAACCGAAAATTCGAACAAAAAATTCTCGTCGAGATTTGTTGAACGCGAGCACTTTCCAGAGAGGAATTATTCATTCCTGCATGAAATGTAAATGTAAAATTAAGGCATCCTGCTCAGTTTTAAAATTTTCACCTTCGAGTCGTAAAACCGTGAATTTGTTTAAAAGCAGAAGCGAGCGAACGCGGCGAAACACAATGAAAAACGTCGCGAACAATTTCCGTGGAAAATTCGAAAGAGAGATGAGAGAAGTGGCAATAAACAAATATTAGTGCAATTCATTGGCGAAAATAAGGGACCGTTAAAAAGAAAAATGAAAAACCATCGAAAACAAGCAGATCCGAGATGGGGCGAAACTTCAATTTCGGAGGAATTCATTTGCAACGCTGAAAAATGTTTCAGTTGCGTTCAGGGTCCGGAGAAAATTGTGAACAGCTCAAAGCCTAGTAAACGAAAAAGTGAGACAATTTTTTCGATATTTCGTCGCCAATAAAAAATTCAGCGCGCGATTGGCAGGTTTTATAATGTGCTTTTGTCTGTCCGGTTATGACACAGGCACAGGTGGCAAGTTCATAAATATTTTAGCACAAAATATTCGACTAAAAAATCAATATCGAAAAACGCATAAAATACAAAGTTGGTTTTATTTTGATGTCATTTTCGGTTATGAACATCGACCGTTAAATTTATTTTATGATTTCATTGGAGCAACAAAGAGACAATAGCGCACTTCGTTAAAATTTGAAGTGAGTTACGAATATTCCATGCACTGCATGAAATAACAATTATACAACAACAGTGAGTGAAAATAACAGTAATTAATATTTCAGTGGTTTGATATAACAGATTCAGTTCAATTTAAAAAGCAACACATATTCCATTTATTGACAAATGCAATTTGCTTTTATTGCTATAGCGTACGCCTTAATACAGGCAACACCTCAGACTTTTTTATAATCCAGATATCACCATAATTGGGGTAAAGTGCAGTGGATAATAGGTCTATGTGTAACAAGAAAACGGCTTTCGAGGGGTTACATTCCAATATACCTGTTCAATAGATGCGAAAATTTTTGTATCTTCAATAAATTTAGAACGATATAATTTACAGTAAAATAATAATATGCAAGAAGAATTTGTTAAATTTAACAATTTTATTTACTTATTGTTAGTAAAGAAGTTTTGTTATTACTGCTTGTTACTCTGCAATGTCTTAATTTACGTCAAAATGGGTTAGTATGTTGATCCCGAGTATTTTTTTCAACGTAATTTATATTTGTATCGTAAATCATTTTTAAAAATGGATTTTTAGCCGTTTTAAATTCTATTAATGACATATCCGGAATATCATCTATCTCCATATCACCATAGTCAGAATCTTTATTTTGAAATGTACGCCTTCTTTTAATAATTTTGCGGTTACTGTATTTTTTGTCAATTTGTTACGATATGCGAACAAACAGATAATGGAATGCAGCTGACTGTAGTTAAAATTTTAGACCAAATAACCTGCCTGAAGAAAGGTTGTATTGTCAAACGTCATAAAATTTTATTACTTATTCTAGAAAATTCTGTTCAGAACTCGGAACAGATGTTGAATTTCGTATTCGAAAGAAATACTATTTATTAATAAATTAAAACACAATGAGTAAAAGATTAACCATTTAAGGCACAGCTTATGTTTACAGAAAATTGGACCGCGTTATGCACGACTTGACCGAAGCGCCAAATTGATATTTTGGAAATTAGCTTTCCATCTAACGTATAATGATGCTATCTACCTACAAAAAAATCAAATTGGTGTAAAATCCATTTCTTACTAAAATGCCAAAAATTAGATCCCATTAACAATTATAAGTGGTTAACCCTACAGCTTAATTAATTTAAAAATTACAATTTAAGTTTAATTTTTAAATTCCATTTCACATTTTTTGACATACCCCCTTAACGCGTAGTGTTTTTTTACAGAAAATTGCAGTTTTAGCTTATTATAAGTTATTACCACTACAGCTTATTTTTTTAAATTAATGTGGAATAAAAAAGCCAAACTCTGCTTTTGGAAAGAAATTATAGTTTACGCTTATTCTCATTCATTTATTTAAAGGGGCCTTCACGAGCGATTTTTAAAATTAATATGACCTTAGGGTTGAACTTATATCCTATTAAGCTAATGTAGATAATAAAAATTAAAATTGTCCAAGACTAAAAAATAATTTATAGTAAAAAAACTTTTTCAATAAAACAACCTTTTATTAAAATGTGTCTTTATTTTTAATCATTTAGGTCAATATCAAAATTAGTTTTAAATTTTTACTGCGTCTTAATAAAAGCTTGCTTTTAAAAAAAAGTCTTTACTATAAATTATTTCAAATATACTGTTTGAAAACTTGGTTTTAAAAGTATTTTGGATATTATTGCTGTTAAAGTATCCCTGCTGGGAAACCATAATTATCTGCTGCGGCGTTGTAAATCTTTTTGATGTAGCTCGGAAATCGGCAAAAATTAGCTACTTAAATTTCGATTCTTGATCTAAAGAACATTGAATAAATCAAAAACGATTGCGTTGTTTAAAACAGCTAGGGGTCAGCTCAAAATAAAAAAGTCCAATCTACGGGTCCAAAAAATTTTAATAAAAAATTTTGATAACTAAACGCATACAGGAATTTCGGAATTTGATGTTTTAATTAATAACATGGTTAATTATGATTATTTAATTATGGCTTGGGGTCAGCTCACAGTAGATTGATATTCTCTGTAAGATGAAGTATCGACCTCCTCTTCAAAATTAAAAATAAAGGCATAAAAAGGAATTGCGTTTTACACGTATTCAAAATCTTAGGGTGGAACGCCATTAATAACACAAATTAGAACCAATGAAAACTAGTTTTGGGCGCAAGATGTGTTGCCTGTTTTGAAACAGCCAGGCGTTCGCTTTCAACTTGCAGGCCATTTGGTCTGCGAGGCTAAATATTCGAATCGACAAAACGACCACACAAAGCCACAAAGAAACGCAAATGGTGGAGAAAGGTCCTTTCGGTTGCAGCGAAGATAATGCAAAGTTCAAACAGAAATATTGCCGGTAAAATAAGAGAACTTATTCGCTGGAAATGGGATTCATCTTTTGACATGTGAGTACCACAAATCGTTTAGAGTTCGCAAATCCCGCTCAAGTTTTGTGACGGGATATCCGGGGCAAAGTTCACAAAGGTTTATGCAGGAAATAGTTTTTCCGAAACTCCATCCCGCCGGCGGATTAAAGCAAAGCCTTTTATTTCGGCGGAAATTGTCCTCAATACTCCGGGCGATAACGTTGTCATTTAAGGCGGTGTCATATCGCTCGAACGCACATCTCAACTATATCGAAATGGAGCACAATGTCCCAACTACAAGTTAAATTGGAAAACTAAGACCGTCACTGAAGTTCGAATTGAATTTCGATGAGAAGTGGCGGATATGCATAGGGGGAATGTCGACGATTCCGGGCGTAAAGAATGCATAAATGTCACAGCATGGCCGCCAACAGATGTTCTGAGCGGTTGAACATGTAAGATTCCGCCAGGAACGTGATCGGAAAACGGAACATGCCCATACTTGTGGGACCGTAACACAATAATCCGCATCTGTTTCGAATAACTTGTTTATGGCTTGAAGATCCGTATTGCGTTCGCCGGAGTCGGTAATGCAGGGATCATAGCACTTGTAATGCCAAAAAATAGTGACTTTAGTGATTAACCAGAAGAAAAAAGTGACTAAATAGTAACCTATTATCTTGAAATATAGAAAATAAAATGAACGCATTTTTAATAGTAAAAACATTTACATTGAAAAATAATTTATAATAAACTCCAAAATAAAATTAAATATTCTTAACAAACATAAACAAAATAAAATATATTTTAGAATTTTTACACTGTTGAGGTTATGTTGTGATTATTTACATGTTTTAAACAAACAATTGCACTGTTAAAAAAGAAAAAAAAACATTGACCTGAGCACACCTTATGAAAATGTCCACTGCAATTTGCATGTTTTTTTTTTGACCAGAGAGTTATATAAAAAAGAAAACTTATGTATTTTTTTGCGAGGAACACGTGGTGCAATTAAAAGTCGATTTGCTCTAAGATTGACAGAGATAGAAAACTATAAATCGAGAAAATGGCCGTAGCTCCGTTAATACTGGAGCAACTCAATTGATTCTTGTTCCATCGTTTCCGGCAGAAAAAGTTATCCTAGTAAGGAAAAAACAAAGGAAAAAAAAAGGAGAAAAAAGCCAAACCTAGAAAAAAACTTTTTTTTCTTTCTTGCTGAGAGCGTCATATAAACATGAAAACTTATGTATTTTTTGCGAGGAACACGATGGTGCAATTAAAAATCGATTTGCTCTAAGATTGACAGAGATAGAAATCTTAAACCTAACCTAACCTAACCAAACTGGGTTTATCTTTTCGTGTTTCCCTTTCGGCGATATTTTAGAATTTTTACATTGTTGAGGTTATGTTGTGATTATTTACCTGTTCCAAATAAACAACTGCATTGTTAAAAAAGAAAAAAGAAATTTAAAAAAAAAAATTAAATTTTTTTAAAAAAAATTTTAAAAATTTCAACGTCACTAATTTCAAGGCAGACTTATTTATTAAATGATGAACAGCTTTCATATAAAAATGTTGGCAACGTTTTAAAACAATTAATTGTTCCTTTTCAGGTAGCTTCCCAAATGCTTGTTGAGTTTTTACTCCACAATTTAATGCCTTCAATGACAAAAAGAATTCGTGACGATACAAACATCTTTGGCATTCACAAGCACATTATCAAAATCAACAACTGCTTCTTTTTTCGAAAATTTGAGTAATATAGTCTTAGTTAATTGTTTTAGTTCTGAATATAATACTTGAATTAACGGTTCATCCTTCTGAAAAAATTCCGTAAATTTTGTAAAAATGTGCGAAACTTATTCTATAAAATAAAGATCCACTACAGAAGTTGTATTTTTTAAAAATATAATAATATCTTTATAAGATTTAATTTTAATTAAAGAATTTCTTTATTTCTGAATACTGTTCTAAAACACGGCTGATAGCTGAACCCAACGTTAACCACCTTGCACCAACATGTTTTATAAATTTGTGTGAAGATAACTTTGAATTTTCTCAAAGTCTTCTAGTCGTAATCGCCAACCATCAAGGAAATGATACAGAGCAACGATAAAATCACTTACTTCAATTGAAAACTCTTGTAATCCTTTTGAAAAGGAATTGTGAACAATGTGAATATTGCAGGCTTTTTATTGCGAGACGACGATCGAAAAATTTCAAGCCAAAGTGGTGAAAAAAGTGACTTTAGTGATCAATTTTTACAAATAGTGACCAATAGTGACCTAAACGCTAAAATAGTAACAAATCCCTAAATAGTGACCTCACTATGATCCCTGGTAATGCAATTTTCAGCGGAATTAATTTTGCACAACGGATTCATTAATTTTCAATGAAAAAGCACAACGTCAAAGGAATAAAAAGCGGAATGAATATCGCTACGGGTGCCCTTTTAATCCAGAGCAAAAAAATTCATTTCAATTAATTGCGGACCTCCAACTATTAAAAATTCACACTGCGTTGCTGGAAACTCCGGGAGAAAAATATACTCGCCTCTTTACTCGAAAAGTATTTTGTTTGGGAAGTTTCTGGAGATCTTGTCACATTTGGCTTAACTTATTTTGTGGAAGTAATAAAAAAACAACTTAGCAACCGTCTCGGATCACTTCCTCTAATCCATCCGATATGTTTAATATGTACAAGGAAGGCAAGATCTCGCCGCGGACGTTCATATCCTGCAGGATGATCCTCCGCCTGATCCCTGCGCTATATGAAGCCCCTATCTGCTTCCCTGGTTTATATTTATCTCCAGGCGTGCCGTATTGGGAAATAGTATATTACGTGCCTAGTTCAGAAATGCGCATATATCATTTCGTATCATTACTGATGATTTTAGCAATTTCTTATCAATTTTTGGAATTGAAATTGACCCATAATTATCATTCTTGTTGTCGTACATTATTATTATTACGTAGGGGTGTGATACGTATGCTATTTTTTCAACTACCCCCCGACACCTAATGATATTAAAAGGACAAGATTCAGATAAGAGATAACACTTTACTTTACTTTAATTAATCCCTGACTATTCCAGCGTTACGAAAAGTTCATTTTTCTGTCCTAGGAAAGAAAAACAAACTTTTCCGACCTGCTTATGTCATTGAGATTAAAAGTGACACTCTAGTTCATAGTATTACGAGGCCAAGTTTGAGATGAGAAATAATTATGACTTTTAATTTATCTCCGACTATTTGAGAGTTACAAAAAGTTCACTTTCATGTCCTAGGATAGAAAAATACATTTTTTCGACCTGTTTGTGTTATGGAGATTAAAATTGACACTTTAGTTTATAGTATTAAGAGAGCGCAAGATTGAGATTGGAGATAATTATGGCTTTAAATTAATCCCTGAATATTTGAGCGAGACGAAAAGTTCAATTTTCTGTCGTAGGACAGAAGAATACACTTTCCGACATGCTTATGCCATTGGCATTAAGAGTGGCAGTTTAGTTTGTAGTATTAAAAAGTCAAGATTGAGATGAGAGATAATTATGACTTTAAATTTATCTCCGACTATTTTAGCGTTACGAAAAGTTCACTTTCATGTCCTATGATAGAAAATACACTTTTTCGACCTGTTTGTGTTATGGAGATTAAAACTGACACTTCAGTTTATAGTATTAAGAGAGCAAGATTGAGATGAGAGATAATTATGACTTTTAATTAACCTCCGACTATTTGAGCGTTACGAAAAGTTCACTTTCATGTCCTAGGACAGAAAAATAAACTTTTTCAACCTGCTTATGCTATTGATTAAAAATTGTACTTTAGTTTATCTTGTTTAGAGAATAGAGACAATTGAAGTTATCTTAGTGAGTTCTTATGTAAAACTTCCACCAAAAAATTTTAGGGGATTGAAAATCTGAAAGAAAAAATGTTGGCAGAGCCCTCGAGGGATCGACCCTTAAAAGAGACACTCATTAGTAGCAAACTTTGGGATAAACGGATTGAAAATCCCTAATTTTGTCCGGCCCCAAGGAAACTAGTCACTAACAAGCAGTTGGTACATTCAATCGCCCTAAGCACATCCTGAAATGAAATCAAAAATTTTAATTCAAGAAAAAATTGACTGAAACCAATTAAAATTCCTTTCGAGCAAAACAAGTTGAAATAGCGACCCAGCAAAGTGTTGGTAATTCGGCGAAAATATTTCTGCGCGATGATTACACCCCGATGTAATTTGAAATACGAATCGTACATCCATTCAGCGACACCGTTCAATTACACAAACACTTTCGCTTTCTATAAAATCCAATAACGCACCGACGGAATTAATTCCACACATCAGGAAAAAACCGCTCCGGATCGCGTTCGCGAGGGACTTATTTTTATTAAGGTAGAATTTCCAGGGAAAAACAAGGTGTTTGGCGCTATTTCGAAGACTGTTCGTCTGCGAGTTATGGAGGTGAAGAGATGAGCTCGCAATACCACTTCAGCCAGCGACCTTTCCTGCCATAAACAAATCTTATTTAACTAAGATTTCGCAAAGAAAGTGGCTCTTACGTTGAGTTGGAACCAAAATAGATTTCAAGTTACAACCACTCACTCATTCATTTTTAAAAATAAACGCTGTTCTATCAGGGGAAAATTGGTAACTACTCGCTACAGTAATCAAATCCGAAATCAATCCATTTGCAACGTTTGAGAAGGGCAACTAAACTTGTTATTGAGAATTGCCTTGTACCTCCAAGAGGGTTAATTTAGGGATTAAGAGGAATAACTTAGCATCTGATTGCAATAGTAATTGAAAGGAATTAAGATGAGAACACAGCTCCGATTTAACAATTCAAGTCAATTAATAGTTCAATTTCAATGCAATTACAGCTCGAAGCAGCCCTCTAATCTTGTTGGGACAACGGATTAAGATTGAGATAACTTTTCAGGAAGATTTCGTTTTTTCCTCTGTGTGAAATTTCAACTTTTTTGATATTCTCCTAAAGTACGGTAGCTTTGTCCAAACCGATGGCAAGTTCCCTCAGGATCCGACGACAAGCCGGCTTATGTCCTCCACATCAAGGGATTTGCCGGCCTCACGTAATAAATGTCATAGTCTCACTTCAAAGTGTCTCTCCTCTTCGTCGACAACTAAATCCCGGGCGACGTCACGAAAAAGGGCCGTAATGCACAAAAATTGATGGCTTGGGAGGAGAATACAGAACGGCTAATTCAAAGAAATAAATTCAAATTAAAAACGCCCCTTTTTCAATTCTGTTTCTTAATTAATTCGCGGCCGCGAGAAAAATCCGGGAGTTTAAAGGGCATTCGAAACTAAATCCGCATCGGTGAGTTCGCAAACTTTCAGCGGACATCGAAATCCTACAACCGTTTTAATTTTCAATTTTAATTTCGTTGTTTGGGTGCATCAAGAAACTTTTAATTAATTAAATTTCAAACTAATTTTTCGCCGATTTAATGTAGACTTCCTGAAAATACCAAATTTTGCAGGCAACCCATCATACGATGACATTAGATTGTTTTATTTGTTTATGTCTAATCGTTGTGTAAATACATCTAATGTGCAAGTGCGATGGGTTGTCTAAAATTACTGAAAAATAACTTTCAATTTGGTTAAGGAACTAAAATTTGGCTTTTTGGCAATAAATGAAAGAAAACGAAACATGAAATATGTTATAAGGATCCTATTCAATTAGGTTTTGGAATTAAGGGTGGTTGTAAGGGAGCTGTTCAGTCAATTAGAACTTATATTAATAATCAATCTGATGCTGAGGTTTTTCTTAAAATCGATGTTAAAAATGCTTTCAATTCTATCGAAAGAGACTTCCTTCTTTCTGTTGTTAAGGCTGTTACTCCAGATATATATCCTTATCTCTGGCAATGTTATCCTTATCAAATTTATTCTTTAATGGAAATGTTATTGAATCCTCGGTAGGTTGTCAACAAGGTAACCCTCTCGGTCCTGCAATTTGTAGTTTATCTATTCATCAAATTATTAAGAATTTGAATTCAGAATTAAATGCTTGGTACTTAGATGATGGTTCTTTAGGTGGTAAGGCTTTTGATGTCTTACAAGACTTAGAAACGATAATTTCCGAATTTAAGAAAATTGGGTTGGTTCTTAATTTCAATAAATGCAAACTTTTCTTCCTTAATAATGCCTCGGAATTAGACAAGTCTTCAATTTTGGAGCGATTCGAATTATTAGCTCCTTGTATTCACGTTTGTAATGTTGAAGACCTTTTTAGTCTTGGTTGTCCTATTTTCGATGCGGCAATTCCTCCATTCACTTCTAAAAATTGTTTCATTCTCTTTACTTTCTTCAAATCTATGTAAAATTCATCCTCATATTAGTTTATTTTTACTCCGCCATTGTTTTTGGATACCTAATTTCACTTATAATCTTAGATGTTGTCCTTTTTGGAAATTCAAAAATTAGTGTCTTGAATTGGATAAAATTGTTATTTATTCTTTGGAAAAAATTTTGAATATTAATTTACAATAAGACCTTGGACTCGAAGCCAAATTACCAATCCGTTTTGGTGGATTAGGTATAAGGTCTATAATTGATATTTCCTCACCTGCCCTTTTGTCTTCTATATTTTCTAATTCTGAACTTATTATGTCTACTTTCTAGTTTTTCTAATTATGAAATTACATCCCTTAACGAGGCTGTTGATTATTGGAAGGAAATTTCTAATTCGTCTTTACTTCCAAAAGAGCTTTCTATTCAAAGAAATTGGGACTTACCTATCTGTGAGAAAATATTTCAAAATTTATTATCTTCCTCAAATATCACACAAAAAGCTATCTTATTAGCTGGATCTGAACTTGAATCTGGAGCTTGGCTTGAAGCTCTTCCATCTTGTAAATTAGGTACTCTTTTAGAAAAAGACATTTTACAAATTGCAATTTCGCTTAGATTGGGCAATTTCTGTCATCCTCATATCTGCTCGTGCGGTTCTTCTGTAGACTCATTGGGTCATCATGGTTTATCGTGCATTAAAAGTGCTGGTAGACTCTCTCGTCACAGCTGTATTAATGACATTATTAAACGTGCTTTCTCTTCTGCCAACATCCCTTGTATCCTTGAACCTAGTATTCTGAGGGATGATGGCAAACGTCCAGATGGTATTACAGTTATTTCATGGAAAGTAGGTAAATCTTTAGTTTGGGATTTTACTTGTACGGATACATTTGCTCCTTCTCGTTTGACTGATTCTTCATTTTCTGCAAGATCTGCTGCACACTTGGCAGAAAATCTTAAGAAAACAAAATATAAGGCAATTTCTGATGATTATTTTTTCGTCGCCTTCGCTGTGGAAACTTTGGGCCCTTGGAGTGCTGATGCCCTTTCTCTCCTTGAAGATTTGAGGAGGCGTATTGTTCAAACAACGGGAATTCCTCAAGCTAAAACATATTTGAAGCAACGAATAAGTTTGGCTATACAGAGAGGCAACGTTGCTAGTGTTCTTGGTACAGCCCCGCTTTCTTCTTCTCTTAATGAGTTATTTTATTTATTTTAGTTAGTACTTATGTAATGTTATTTTATGTTATCGTTAAGCAAATGTATATATTACTGTTATTTACTAAACGTATTTGGTTAAATAAACGTCAAGTAGAAAATGAACATAAATTGAAAACAATTTCCCAACTCGCTAAACCCCATAAACGTTCATTACACATTCTAATTTAACTCAAATATTACCGAGAATATAAACTGCATAGTCATTTACCTTAATCGACAATTTTTCTCCATCCAAATTGCATTGAGGCACATTCACCTGAGGTTGAAACAATGTAACTGACTTTTAACATGAAGTTAAAATGAATCGATTTGGAAAATTCGGAAAGAACCGAAACGTTTATAAGTTATTACATGTAAACAAGAAAAATTTTGACGCGAGCCCATTTATCTTACTTCCGCGAGTTCTTACCGTTTTATAGGCAATAAATAAACGATTCCGTGTAACTCCGGACCTTAGACGTGTCGCTTTTCCTCTTTTTGCGCGCACTTTATAATTAAATGAAAATCGATTTTCATTAAACACTTTCGTTTCGAATTAAAACTCGACCCAATTAAAATCGCGAGTGAAACGTTAATAACGAAAGTAGGCAGTCGTAACATGTCTGATACATCGGCGTCAAATCGAATTTCAAAATTAATTGATGAAATCCATCGGTGTAATTCGGGGCTGTAGTTGAAAGGCACTGGCGGCGATGCTAATGGCCGTTTCAGACATTATCCCATTAGTGAAAAGGGTTAACCTGTAGCCGTAGATGAATTCCATCGCGTTTTGTTAATCCTGCTGAAACATGTGGATCTATTGTGTTTCAGGTCTGAAAATATTCGAGGCTCCACAGAATAATTGCAACGTTAATTAAAACTGTTGTGTGGGAAGCAGCAAAAAATCTTCCGATTCGCAATTTTAATTAGTTTTTAGTGACATTTCAGTCGCTAATTGGATGAAGAATTTGGGAACGTTAAATCCGCGAAAGAATGTGAAGAAAATTTCGGCTGAATATTTTTGCAGAGCTTATTTTTTTTATTGGGGCAACAAATTTAAATAGTGAAGGTGATTTTTATTCGCATAAAAAATAACGTCATCAAAAATTATCCTGAGAAAGAGATTGATGTCGGTCTAATGTCACAGTTGATAGGTTTCCAATAAACTTCCCCTGATATTTTTTCAACTTGCAAACCAAAAATAAACATTGAAATTGAGAAAATTCCTGCAAGTAATTAAAATCCCATTTCTTAAACAGTTAGGTCCCCGAAGTTTTATGCGAGCACTTATGAAGTGTGTTCGAAAGTTACAAACTGCATTTGCCAAATTCGCATGTGGTGCCTCGGCGGAATTAAGTAGCTACGAACTTGAGAATTAACGTTGCTTCTGAACTCTCTCCGAATTTATTTTCCGCGCGCATTTTGCAAAAACCTCCCTAAGAAAAGCACATCAAAAACGTATTACGACAGTAAAAACAATAAATGTCTGTCGTAATTTCCGTCTTAAGGCATTTATTCAAAATTCCCGAGCGGAACGGTAAACATTTTTTTCCGGGATAAACAAACGCGAAAACTGTCACACACAAAAGAAAACATAAAGCACTTATTTGTGTGTGTGTGTGTGCGAGTTTAAATGGAAAGGCAGTGTGCTCTTCGATTCGGCTGAAACAAGTCACTTCTTCAGAGTAAATTCATCGATCGATTTTAAATTGGTCTCGGAGTTATTCACCTACAAGCGTTGCATGTTTTCATTCAATATTGAACGAGGGAGATGTTTGCAGTTTCAGAAATGAGTGCGTCATTAGTTTATGGCCTCTAACTGGAAATCATTAACTGTAACTTTTTTGTACAAACAAACGGGTTTTTAGTTCAAGTATTGAATGAAATGAAAGGTTTGATGAAGCGAACGGCTCGTTATTTTTGGAGCTATCGAAAAATGTTTGGAAGAGAAATTGTAGATAAAGATGAGGTTAACAATTTTTATTCTCAACAGTTTTCTCCATCTCAACCCATTATTAACTTATAAATTTTAGAACGTGCCTGACATTTATAAATTTCAAATTAGTAAAACCGGCGTTATTTGTAGAGTTACAAAAAATTGTTTAGAGTAGAAATTGTACGTAATGGCGATCTCTAAAGTTCTTATTACGATCATATTTTCGTATTTTGAAACGTTTTTAAGATATGAATTTTTTAAATTTAATGTCAATTTTTTTAAACTTTGGAGGTATTGTTAAAACTTGTATTATTTGAATTATGAAAAAATGTGTTTACAAAAAGTTGTGTATAATAATGGGTTGTTTAAGTTCGATTCACATCATTTTTTTGTAACTCGAATTGCTTTCAAGTTATGAATTTATAGAATTTTAAAACTTTCATAATTTCTAATGGGCCAAAAGGGCGTTATTGTTAGAGTTACAAAAAAAGATCTAGAAGAAACTTGTAGGTAATATTAAGCTCTACAATTTAAATTAACATCACTTTTCCATAGCTTGGAAAGTTTCTAAGATACGATTTTTTTTAAAATACACTGACGTTTAAGGATCTAAATTTTTTGAATTCATAAAAACGGTGTTTTTGAATTATGAAAAATGTGTTTCCAAAAAGTTGTGTATAATAATGGGTTGTTTACGTTCGATTCACATCATTTTTTTGTAACTCGAATTGTTTTCAAGTTACTAATTTATAAAAATTTTAAAAATTTCATAATTTCTAATGGGTCACAAGGGCGCTATTGTTAGAGTTATAAAAAAAGATTTAGAAGACAACTTGTAGGTAATAGCAGGCTCTACAATTTAAATTAACATCATTCTAGGTTGGAAAGTTTCTAAGATACGATTTTTTTTTTAAATACACTGACGTTTAAGGATCTCAATTTTTTGAATTCATAAAAACGGTGTTTTTGAATTATGAAAAATGTGTTTACAAAAAGTTGTGTAGGTATAATAATGGGTTGTTTACGTTCGATTCACATCATTTTTTTGTAACTCGAATTGTTTTCAAGTTACTAGTTTATAAAAATTTTAAAAATTTCATAATTTCTAATGGGTCACAAGGGAGTTATTGTTAGAGTTATAAAAAAAGATTTAGAAGACAACTTGTAGGTAATAGCAGGCTCTACAATTTAAGTTAACATCATTTTTCCATAGCTTGGAAAGTTTCTAAGATATGATTTTTTTTTAAATACACTGACGTTTAAGGATCTCAATTTTTTGAATTAATAAAAACGGTGTTTTTGAATTATGAAAAATGTGTTTACAAGGAGTTGTGTATAATAATGGGTTGTTTACGTTCGATTCACATCATTTTTTTGTAACTCGAATTGTTTTCAAGTTACGAATTTACAGAAATTTTTAAAATTTCATAATTTCTAATGGGTCACAAGGGAGTTATTGTTAGAGTTACAAAAAAAGCTCTAGGAGAAACTTGTAGGTAATAGCAAGCTCTACAATTTAAATTAATATCACTTTTCCATAGCTTGCAAAGTTTCTAAGATACGATTTTTTTAAAAATACACTGACGTTTAAGGATCTCAATTTTTTGTTAATAAAAACGGTGTTATTTGAATTATGAAAAAATATGTTTACAAAAATTTGCTTATAATAATAGATTCTTTAAGTTCGATTCAGATGATTTTTCCGTATCTCGAATTGTTTCCAAGTTATGAATTTGTAAATTATTTTTTGAAAATTTTTGATAATTTTGGGTGGGACACAACGGCGTTGTTGTTTGAGTTACAAAAAAAAATCTTGAAGAAAACTTGTAGATAATGGCAGGCTCTACAATTTCTATTCTCATCAGTTTTTCTGTAATTCCAACCGTTATCAAATTATGAAGTTTTAAAGTAAAAAAAGACCGGAAACGCAAGTCTGAATCAATACGAGAAAAGAATGTGATAAAAACCTCTTCTGAAACTTATAGATTTGAAAAATAAAATCCCATTTTTATTCATGTAACATATGCACCGGCAGTAAAATGTAAAGACGCATAGCCCGAACAATACGTCACCGTCGACATATTTTAAACGTGAAATCCTTTGTGGCAACGTCGATAATGTTGCAACAAAGCGTATCAGCACAATGCACCGTCCACCAATTACAAACTAACGTCCTCTCCAACCGAACGATAATAGGAATCTGTTTTCATTAACGTGCAAATGTTTGCTTCCTATAAATAATTATCTTGAATTGGCACGACTCGCTCCGAACACTTGGGAAAGTGCTTTCGCTGCGCAAGTATTAAATAAAGAAACGACAATTTAAAATATGTTGATTTATGAGGTAAACGTGAAGTTACCAAACACGATTAGCTCGCACACCTGTCAAAATTACAACATCGGCTGCTTGTAGCTGCATGTCAAATACCATGAGCGATGATGTTAAAATACACGGCACAAGGTTGTTCCTAATGGTCATTAAAAATGCGGCGATTAATCTAAATTCGTTAATTACAAAATTTATGTAATGCCTTCGACATCTATTAATGAATAGGCAAAGTTTGACACATGGCGCAGGGTTCTACATTATTAATGTCATGAATCTCGTTCCTGCAATTTTTAGTTTATGTATTCATCAAATTATTAAGAATTTGAATTCAAAATTAAATGTTTGGTAAGTACTTAGATGATGGTTCTTTAGGTGATACGGCTTTTGATGTCCTACAAGACTTAGAAACGATAATTTCCGAATTTAAGAAAATTGGTTTGGTTCTTGATTTCAATTAAAGCGAACTTTTCTTCCTTAATAATGTTTCGGAATTAGACAAGTCTTCAATTTTGGAGAGATTCAAATTATTAGCTCCTTGTATTCACGTTTGTAAAGTTGAAGACCTTTTTATTCTTGGTTGTCCTATTTTCGATGCAGCAATTCCTTCATTCATTTCCAAAAAAAATGATTCATTCTCTTTACTTTCTTCAAATCTGTGTAAAATTAATCCTCATATTAGTTTTTGGATACCTAATTTCACTTATAATCTTAAATGTTGTCCTTTTTGGAAATTTAAAAATGAGTGTCTTGAATTGGATAATATAGTTATTTCTTCTTTGGAAAAAATTTTTAATATTAAATTTACAATAAGATCTTGGACTCGAAGTCAAATTACCAATCCGTTTTGATGGATTAGGTATAAATAATTGATATTTCCTCGCCTGCCCTTTTGTCTTCTATATTTTCTAATTCTGAACTTATTATGTCCATTCTACCTTCTAGTTTTTCTAATTTTGAAATTACATCCCTTAACGAGGCTGTTGATTATTGGAAGGAAATTTCTAATTCGTCTTTACTTCCAAAAGAGCTTTCTATTCAAAGAAATTGGGACTTACCTATCTGTGAGAAAATATTTCAAAATTTATTATCTTCCTCAAATATCACACAAAAAGCTATCTTATTAGCTGGATCTGAACTTGAATCTGGAGCTTGGCTTGAAGCTCTTCCATCTTGTAAATTAGGTACTCTTTTAGAAAAAGACATTTTACAAATTGCAATTTCGCTTAGATTGGGTAATTTCTGTCATCCTCATATCTGCTCGTGCGGTTCTTCTGTAGACTCGTTGGGTCATCATGGTTTATCGTGCATTAAAAGTGCTGGTAGACTCTCTCGTCACAGCTGTATTAATGACATTATTAAACGTGCTTTCTCTTCTGCCAACATCCCTTGTATCCTTGAACCTAGTATTCTGAGGTATGATGGCAAACGTCCAGATGATATTACAGTTATTCCATGGAAAGTAGGTAAATCTTTAGTTTGGGATTTTACCTGTACGGATACACTTGCCCCTTCTCATTTGACTGATTCTTCATTTTCTGCAAGATCTGCTGCACACTTGGCCGAAAATGTTAAGAAAAAAATATATAAGTCAATTTCTGATGATTATTTTTTCGTCGCCTTCGCTGTGGAAACTTTGGGTCCTTGGAGTGCTGATGACCTTTCTCTCCTTGAAGATTTGGGGAGGCGTATTGTTCAAACAACGGGAATTCCTCAAGCCAAAACATATTTGAAGCAACGAATAAGTTTGGCTATACAGAGAGGCAACGTTGCTAGTGTTCTTGGTACAGCCCCGCTTTCTTCTTCTCTTAATGAGTTATTTTATTTATTCTAGTTATTACTTATGTTATGTTATTTTATGTTATCGTTAAGCAAATGTGCCTAAATCGAACAATACATCAAAATATCGTATTATTTATAGCGAGAGTGACGTTTATAGATAATATACCAATATACTTTAGAATATACAACAAAGTAATTATGATACGTCAACGCCGTAATAGAAAATTCAAAAATAAACTGTTTTCCATATTTAGCTAATGAAGTAACGGAGATGCGCCGCTGATAATGGGGTACAAATAGCGAACACAAAAGGTGCTGCTTTACAATTTAAATAAGAGCGAAAGCAAACATCGTAAATCATATATTCGGTAAATCAATTCCGACTTCTTATCGAATATCTGAATAACGTATTTTGTAAACTTTCAATGCTGAGAGTTGGCTCGCGAATGGAATATTATCGATTTCGTCCTCATCAAAATTCGCTTAAAAATATCAAGCCCGTCACAAAACTTGTTTAATTATTCCGGAGAAAAGTAGACGTCGTGACGTAGAGGCGCCACTGTTTGTGTTCAATTTCTTGTAGCCGATTTTGCGCTGAGCTCGGTGTTGGTCTATTATTTAGTATCGCGCTCTTCCCATAGTAAAGGGCTACGGCTATAAATTAGAATTAACCGCTACAGGCTGGTCCAGCAATTCATATTTAACGCGCTTTATACAGCGCAGAAATTATTAGATTAAATTAATTAAAGTAAGTGCTTCTATAACTCAGGCGCTGATGTTACTACAAAATATGTAATGTAAATTCAACTTCACCTGCACGCTTAACTTACGGACCACGAAACGCTAATTTTATCGTTAATTCTTACAGCCACATAAGTAAGCTTCCCTATAGAATCACTTTATTTTACTCTTCCTTTGTCATTCATGACAATGATAACAAAGAAAACTGTACTAAGTACACATAAAAAAATGTAGATGGTGACGGCACGCAGTGATTTACAATTTGTAAACTAGAGACACCACTAAATGCAAAAGATCTGTAAAAAATATCATATGTCGTGCAGCGTTTTTGAAAAGAAATTTATAGCAGAATAGTGGATAAATGTAAACACTAAGACAGTCAAAAGCCTACATGAAATAATACAGAATATCTGGGAAACGGAGGAAATACCGGAAGATTGGAAAACAGCTATGATCCACCCAAAAGGAGATAAAACTGATGCAAACAATTACAGAAATTATAAAAAAAACTAAATATTTCAATGTATCTACACATACACGTGATTGCATGTGCCAACTTTCAGGAGTCTAGGAGAATTTTGACGTTTTCGTTATTTTTGAGTCCGCGCCCCGTTTGGAATAAAGCTGCACTGGTCCAAGGGTGTCAGTAGCAAAAACAAACTTTTGCACTTCTGTGCCCCATAAGCTGTCACCTATTCATAGAATGTAAAATTTTTTAGATTGGTTATAATTGGCAGGTTTTAGAGCACAATGAAACAATACTAAATATAGGCAGTTTTTTCAATAATTTTCCAAGTTTGATTGCTCGCCGTGTGGTCATTTTTCATCCAATTAGATCAAACAAAAAACCGTAGTAAAGAGCATTTAATGCCCATTACACTGCCATATCACTTGTTTCGATACAACCAGTGCATCAGCCTGGAGCGCACGAAACGTGAGATAACAGCAAAAACAGTTAATTTGCGGTTTAAGCAATCAAGTGGTGAACTTCAAAAAATCATAACTCATAAACTATTGGTCCTAGAGTAGCGGTCTCGATTCGATTCTGAATGCCTATATCGTCAGGTATTTAAATGACTCAAAATTATTTTTTTTCCAAAAAGCCGTTTGCGCAGCGTACTCAAAAACGTGTTTTTTTAAGTTCACCCCCATTTTCAACACCCTCCGGAAAGGTCACGAGGTCAAAAACTGGACATTTACATTAGGGGCATTTATGATAAAACATATCAAAAAACCAAACCTGACTGACCTTTTGCAGGATAAAAATACATTTTTACTGGGCTATAATGTAGAAGTGGATTTAAAAAAAAATCTTAGGTAGCATTTTTTCAGAGTAAAATTAACGTGCAGAAACGTCGAAATTGTTATTAAATACAACTTCGGTGCAATAAAAAATTTTGTTGCTAACAAATAGATATTCAACTGAATATTGTAACGTATAATTTAAATTGTGTAGAAACAGCGAATTTGCTGATATTACTTTGTAAAAATAAATCGACATCATTCGGTAATCGTCGAACATCAAGTGGCATAATAAATCACGGCGGAAACCAATAAAAAAAGATTTTAAAACGTGAAGAGGAGCTGAAGTGGACTTACGATTCTATTCAGATAAGACTTCTACTTGTAAAAGTCATGCCGCCACGTTCACATTCCAGTTTAACCTCTCAACACCAAACATGGATTTTTTAATTAAAATCTCAATTCAATTGGCAAAATTTCAACGACAGTTTTACGAATTCTAACTTATTCGAGGAGAGAAAATATTAGAACCTATTCCTACAGAAAATCGAGAGAGCGCAAACGATTTAATATCGAACTCGGCAAATAAGCAGTCGAATTCTATCAGTGGACGAAATAACTTGAATCAAATCCCTGGGAATGTACTACGGTTCCCCCAGAGACCCATGCGGAACTTTTCAGTGCTCTGCTTTGAGAACTGGCCGCTTCTCCGAAGATTCAAATTTTTTAATCAAATTGCTGCAAATGCTGCATAATGGCTCTGCAAAGATACAACCGAAGAGTTACAGTTCCAAGCGAAATTAAACAATTTGTTTCCTGCAATTTGTCTCATTGAAACTTGCATATCGGATTTTTCACTTTATTGCTGCAGTCTCGAAGCGAATATGTACCGGTTTTAAAGCCGTTTCCCGCTTTTACGCCGTTCGGTAATTGTGCAAAAGAAACAAGGGCCTGAGCGTTTCGAGCGTTAATAATCGATTGCGCTTCGGCGTGATGCTTTCATCTTTTTTCCGTCCTTAATTGGCGAAGGGCGCCAGGAACTAAAATATTAATAATTTTCCATCGAAAATTTTTAAATATTCTCAAGTAACTTCTGCGAGAAACAATTTGCCGGGGCGGAAGTTAATGGTTCTTCCGAAGACAATTTGAAAAATTGCCTTCGAATAAAATCTTATGTAATGTCCTGGAAAGTTTAGGGATTGAATTACGGGTTCTGAATTACTAAGCAGCTCAGCCAATGTTAATCGCGTTCTGATGCTTCAGCAGAATTTTTTTTCAAAAACCATTTGCATGGAACTCCCCAAGCATTTTCAATACAATATAATAATGTAGTGCTCATAACATAATTAACTGAATCGCATTAAATTAAATTGTGTTTGGACGTGCATTATATGCGCTCTAATTTTATTCACCAATCTGCTGTAGTCTGTTAAATTATTTATTGCCCCATAAGCTGTCATGTTTCATGGAATGTAATTTTTTTTAGATTGGTTATAATGAGCAGGTTTGAGAGCACGATGAAACAATACTAAATATAGGCAGTTTTTTCAATAATTTTCCAAGTTTGATTGCTCGCCGTGTGGTCATTTTTCATCCGATTGGATCAAACAAAAAATCATAGTAAAGAGCATTTAATGCCCATTACACTGCCATATCATTTGTTTCGATGTAACCAGTGCATCAGCCTGGAGCGCACGAAACGTGAGATAACAGCAAAAACAGTTCATTTGCGGTTTAAGCAATCAAAGTGGTGAACTTCAAAAAATCGTAACTCATAAACTATTGGTTCTAGAGTAGCGGTCTCCATTCAATTCTGAATGCCTATATCGTCAGGTATTTAAATGAGTCAAAATTATTTTTTTCCAAAAAGCCGTTTGCGCAGCGTACTCAAAAACGTGTTTTTTTAAAATTCAACCTCCATTTTCAACACCTTCCGGAAAGGTCACGAGGTCAAAAACTGGACATTTACATTAGGGGCATTTATGATAAAACATATCAAAAAACCAAACCTGACCGACCTATTTTACAACTAGATATGCGTCATATTGTCTGTATAATACACCATCAAACTTTCTTAGCCTCATATCTCGAAAATGATTGGTCCCATGTAAATTTTGTATAGCACCTTTTTTGTGCAGATTTTTATAATAAACAAATTTTATAATAACCAAAATTCAAATAAAATCAATACTTCACGAGATATTTGAGAAAAACTGATTTTCGCGACCTTCGACTTTCAATAATTTCTTTGGCAGATACGATTTTTCAATGGACCTTTTATACAGTGTTGCTTCTAGCGATACAAAGAAAATCCCGAAGGAAAATCTTGACTTGGAATTTTTTAGAAGATTGAGTGTTTTCTTGTAACTTTTCGAGATTTACTTTTTCATTCCGAATTCGAAATATGCAAAAATGTTCAGTTTAATTCAAATAAGCTACTCATTAAATTAATCAGTGATCCAATTAACCCGTATCTACTGTATCAGAAAATTAACAGAACGTTGGCTACACAATTTAAAGTTAGGTTAGGTTAGGTAAAGTATCACAATACCGTGCAATCAACTGAAGGCACAACTTCAAACGTTAGTCTTTGATTGAAACAAACGCCAATAACAACTGATGCATCAACGGCGATCAATAGCTAATCTACGACGTGACTTCGCCACTTGATGACGGGTTGAGCCATTTAATTTTTTTAATAAAAACATTTCTGCGAAAAAAGGTTACGACACGAGTCTCGAATAAAACTCCTCTCAAATTAAGTTTTTTAGCCCCGCCAGTGGCATGAAATTACAAATTACTCACATTTCTGAAGTCAATTAGTTGGGTGACGAGGGTCCCATCAGGCCTCTGAAACTCCAGACTGACGATGTCGTCGGTTATATTAGCAGAAATTGTCTCCTGCACCACATCTCCGCCCTGCAAAACATTTCCAGGTTAGTTTCTTCGCGCGAAATCGAGGCGCGTTGTATTAGTAACCGCAGCCGATGGTGTACGATAATTATCGGCAGTTCAAATCTGAATTGGCGGTGATGCAAACTGGTGGAGCGGTGGTGAGCCGGATTGGCGTTGCAAGAAATCAATATCGCCCGAATTTAAACCAATTAACGTCAACGCGCCCAGTGCCGGCGACAGTAAACAAGGTTTCAATGATCGAACGGTACACCAGTTCCTACGTACAGTGCAGGATCTAGGTATAAGCTACACAAGCTATAGTAGGGCCTCCACTTTCTTGGGGCCCCCAAAATCATATATTTGGCACTGACATACAGGGTGAGTTAAGTTTTACCGCCCCGGCCATAATACCTATTAAAGATTGAGCGGAAAGTATGCAATTTACATGTTACATCAGTTGAAGTTTACACTTTCGATTAGTGCTACAAGTTTTCCAAATCATTTTTATTTTAAGCCAAAAAAGTAAAACAAAGAGTTTCGGGTAAAATTTACATGTTTGGTTTTTTATTTCAAAATTTGTCAAATTATTCGTAGCATTATTAATTGCAATTTGATTCGTTAAAAAATTATTACCTTTCGAGTTAAATCAAATTTAACATAAAGCACGAAAAATACTTTTATTTATGACTTTCCAACAATGGATAATACGGTCTACCACGTAACAATACCTGATGATCGACCCATAAAACTGAAGGGAACGGCGTTTCAGTTGTTGCCAGACCCGTATTCTGGAATTCGTGAGAAAAATAAAATAAGTTTTTAACCTTCCGGAGCTAACAATACGGTCTCAGAGACCGACATTTACGATTTTTGCCAAGCATTTTTTCCCCAGTTGAGGCAAATTTCTGCCGTCCTCCGTACCTTTCGATCTCAAATAGAGTCAGTTGACCTCAAGTTGTCAGAGTTGAGCGTTGAACAGTTCTTAAGTTATAAACGCTTTCGGTCTCACAGACCGATGTTAGTCTATTAGTTATATAATTGGCTAAGTTCGTCTGTAACTCTATATTTACCTTAATCAACGGTGCTTTGCCAGCATTAATATATTATTTTATTCGAGATTATTTTTGGAAATGTTTCTTGCAACTAAACAATATTTTATCAACTCATTGCGTTGCTGCTAGTTTAGTTATAATTATTCAGCTGTTGAAATAAGTTCTATGCTGTTTCGTTAGGTGTAATATTTTCACTTTTCCATCAAAATATAAAAAATGTCTGCCTGCACTGGTGAGGAAGTACAGAAAACACTTTTCGACTCTAATAAATTTACCATACATTTTCGAAACTTTAGGACTGATTATTTAGAAAACTTTCCTCTTCAAGGTCATACGAATTTGACATATTCCTACTCAGAAAAATGTGCTGCATCCAAATTCGCGATGAAAAGTATGGGGTGCTATTTAAAAAAATTGATGATGACGTCATAGTGCGAAAACAAAAGACGATCATAAAAATTATAAATATTAAAAAAGATGCAGTTTTAAAAACTAAAGTTGACCGGACGAGGATTTTTTGTGAAAATTCTTCTAAAATGTTTTATCGAATTTATTCCATACTTTACGAAAGCACTGTATATAAACATAATAACCCGGAAGAAAAAATTCTAAGAAGAAAATTTTTAGAACTTCTTGGACACCAGCTAGTTGAGGAGCATATTAAAATTCGAGTTACTAGTACCGGCGTTTCGAAAACTATTAAATTACGTATTCAAGAAATTTATAACATTTCTGATCCTAATCCGAAAATCCCAATATATGGAAGATGTTATTATTGCTGCAGCAAGAAAAATAGAAAATCGCAATGCAAATGCCAGAAATGCCCAAAATTTATGTGCTTGGAGCATTTAGTACCGATATGCCAGACATGATGTGTTCTCCAAGAAGAACAGTAATTTGGACTGCAAAGTTTCAGTTCCTCCGAAATATTGGGACAATTTGTTTCTTTTATATTTATTTAACAAAATGTTAAGTTTCGTTTGCGTCTTATTTTATAATAAAGGAAAATAATCATGTCGTATTTTTTAATTTTTTAATATTTTACGTTTCACTAAATTTTTAATTTTTTATAATTTTATATTTTTTATAATAAAAGTTCTATGAACACACAAACTTGGTTAAATTACCCAAACACTTTATATTTAAGAAATAAAATTTAAACCAAGTAATTTTCCAAAAGGCGGCCGTAATTTTTCCAATTGGTCTGAGACCGATGTTCGACTTCATGTTTTATAAAGTTCCCAAAGGTTAATAGGTAAATATTAAGTTTATTTTATAAAAGATGCCCAAAGTGATGCCCCATTACCCATAAATTAAAAGCATTTCAAGATTCTCCTCGACTGAGTATTGAAATGGCATGATTATACCTGAACTAAACACAAATGTTCACTATTCCACAAAACAAAGTTTTAATTTTCACTTTTTACCAACGATGTTTAAGTGTTGGAAGATTTGTTGTAAATGTGAATGTTTCTTTATTCACAAAGTGACCTAGGGTTGTGACCAGGGTTTTTAAACTTTGGTTGAGTTAAGCAATTTTTATGGGAAGGTTCAATAACCGATAGGTATATTGACTTTGCAGACGGCAAAATTAAAACACAAAATTGTAGACAGATATACTAACGAAAATTAGAGCTGGTAAGCGATTTTCTTATCAAGTTTAAAACCTAATATTGCAAAAGTTATTATTTATTATGATTATAATTACCGTGTAGCTGTTAGTTACGATGTTGTAAACTTTTAAAGAATTACCGAAGACCCTTATTCCGGTCCTGTAAAATGTAACGTTGTACTTTTTAACTTAACTTTATGACTGTCATAAATAATCAGTCAAGTACCCAAAACCAATACCAACCAATTGTCAGGTGAATTGGTCAGCTTATGTCGTAAATCATTTAAAAAAAATACCCTCTAATACGGAAATGGCTTTATTTAATGAACGCAAATTAGTAAAATTATTTCAATTACACTAAATTATGTGAAAATATTTTACTGTTCGTACATTAAAAAAACTAATAAATTGCGCAATTAGTAATTGAAAGAAAGTCAAAATTTTACTTGATTAAAAAAAAAGATTTTTTCTTGGTTTCTATGCACCTTAATGATATAAAATTACTCATGCAATTTATGAGAATTGACAAATTATTTTAAAGGCCTATTTTGCCACGGGCGGTAAAACTTAACTCACCCTGTATAATATCTGGATTTATAAAGGGCCCCATATCTCAAATAGCTTAGGGCCTTATCAAGTCTAAATCCGGCCCTGCCTACGTATCACTGTTTCCCTTTATCTGATTACCGCTCCAACAAAAAATCAGCAGTAATTCGACAGTCCGAAAATTTTATGGATTCATCTTTGTTAAAATGTCGCGATTTGTTGGTTTATTCGGAGCATAATATACAGTTTAACGCGACAACATAAATAGCGAACAAATGGTGTCATTTTCCCCCCTTTTCCTTCCTTCGTCGGGTTCGTTGCGTACGTTTTACATATTTTCGGCAATTGGGGTACATCGGTACACTGAAAGAAATAGTCAGTCTAATTGCAGCTGATTTATTTATGTTTAACTATTTAAATTGTCAAAAAGTGCACTTTATTAACTACTACCAATTCTTATAAATCAATTTATTTTTTAGAAATAAACTATTTATTACTTTCGCCTTGTTTGAGATCAACATATTATTTGAAAACAAATACAGTGAAGTCCGGATTAAGTGAACTTGAAAAATGCATCAAAATTGGTTCACTTTATCCGAGGTTCATTATAAACGAAACACAAAATGTTTTATGTTTATTATGGGAAGATTTTTTGGTATTTCAAATAGGGTTCACTATAACCGGAAGTTCACTAAAACCGGGTTCATTATATCCGGACTTTACTGTAGTTCTCAATTCACGCAAACAAAAATTTATTAAGTATAACAATGGGTATTTGTTTATAATAATTAAGGTTTTTTATGTGTAATGCATACTATTTGGTACTAATTCATTGTTAGTGAAAGAAAATACATTTGTACATTTTTATCAAAAATGAATACTCATGTGTTGAAAAGGTAAGTGGTCTAAGAAAAAAATGCTTATTTTACAATTGCACCGGATGTTTGCATTAACAGCCAAATCATTTTTTTGCGTTATTCGGTAGTGTTGAGAAGTTCATTAAAATAATAATATGAAACACGCCATCATTTTTAAAAAAGGTATAATCGTTCAAGTAAATCGGGACGTATATGGTAAACCAGCTTTTGGAAAGGTTGTTAATGTATTGTACACTGGTGACAAACAAATGTATTAAATATATAAAACAATTGTTTGCTATGGTATTGATAAAGATTTTGAAGCATATGAAGTGACTGATGATGATTTTTCCACTTCTAAACAAATTATTGACATTAAAAATATTTGTTGCACTTTTCCCACACATATTCATTTAATCGGTGATGGACGTAAATTTATTTCCTGCATGAACCAAGAATATTAATAGGTATCTATAACAGCAACTGTATTATTTAGACATCTTACAAACATTTCTAATACATTTCACATTGAATGATCCTCTAATATTTTTTTTTATTATTTATAGGTATAAGTTTTGTTTCATGTTTATTTTATTTTATTGTATTTTAAATATTTTTATTCATTTTAAATAAAAAATTTCAGTTTAATATGAGATTATTATTAAATATCCAATTTATAAAATATTTATTAATAAATAATGAAGGGTTTTTAGTAAATATTTCCCGCATATTATTTGTTATTATTAATATGCTAATTTAATTGTTAACTGAAATTCATTAGTAAAAAACAACTTATATTAAAATGATATAAATAATTAATAAATCTTGGTTGTATTATTATTTACTATCACTAAACGTATATTTAATGTTAACAAATATTTATGAGAGAATATTTATTAATAACAAATATTTATTTGATTTTAATATACATTTATTTTTTATTAATAAACAACAAAATAAAGCAAATTAAGACTGAATAATACATTTATTTGGTGTAACTAAACGTGTGTTAACTATTACCAAATTGCTTTTAATAATTGCTTACTCTATTATAAATAACAATGTGTTAGAAGTAAATTAATAAACATTTGGTGGGCCAAATATCAATCAATATTTGTTAATAGTTAACGAAGTTGCCTTGTTATTAACAATTTTTTCACTTCTTTTCTCTCTGTGCATTGAATCATTTCGACGCAATTTTCGGCAAAAGCAATTACACACAAAAAGGACACTCCGAAGATATACGCAATGCGTGTTAGCAGCAAATTAAAAAAACACATGTAAGCTTTACATCAAGGTTGACGGGGAATGTCGTACGTTCGGCGTGACACGGCACGCATACAAAACAGGTAAGACAATTCCGCACGTAAAATATTTACATCACAATGGGGTAATTTGAAAATCGAATCGAAAAAACTTCCTGGAAAAAAAACTGTTCACTGTTCACTAATTAAATTTGTCTAATATTAAAATATTATATTTAGAACACAACGTCGAAATTTCCAAAAATGTTAGTTACGCAGGTAACTAAGGTATTGTCCGCTCAGTTGGAATTTGGCTCACGTGCCCTGTGTAGAGTTTCGACAAGATCAAACACGTTTGTCAGTGAATTAAATTAGATAATACAGGCTTGAAGACGGATGCGTTGCCGTATTTTTTACTGGAGTGGAGGAAAGCAGAATTTCAATTAAAGCTCCCTTCGCCGCAAATTAGGAGAATGGAGCAAGGACGCAATTATGTCTGCTGACAAGTTGATAATGTTTTGCTGAAATTTCCTGCTCGAAAATAATAATTCCTTGTGGTTCGTAATTTTTCTCGCGTTATTCAATATTTCAGGAGCAAATTTGGCAGCGTTTATTCTATTTGGAATAAGCTTTGCGTTTCAACACACCGACCCTCGACACAATATTCGCATCGCGTATTAATAGAAATTTCCCAGAGAGCTTTCGCATGCAAGGTCGCAACATTTATGCCACCAGTCCGGAGCGATAAGTGCCTTTCGCCGCTGTTATTCATCTCAACGCTTCAGACGCACTCACCGCCGCCAGTACTATTTTTCTTCCCTCGCTGATTATTCATGAAAGCCTCCAAATGCGGATTAAAACGAAGAGCAAAGAACGCTGGGAACATTTAGACAGACCGGAAATGTATCGAGATTAAAAACCACTATTTATACAGGGTGTAACTCGAATAACTTTAGGGCAGTACGAAAAACATGAATCAAAAAAATATGCACACACAACTTTTCTGTAATTAATTAAGAAACAAAAATCGAAGTCTAGATTAGATTTTCAAAGTGGCCTCCTTGCGACTTATTAGTTACACCCTGTATTTTAATGTCCCGTTGGCCAGAATCAATTGGCGTTGGTAATATGTGGAATATTTACGACAGTCTCAGCTTGGCGGGGACAACAGAGCAGAAAATTGCTCTACAGATGGCCAGATATCTGTGTAATGAAACGCTATTAATGGTTCTAACGAATTACGATAATGGCCGATGCCGTCGAAAACAAACACGGCTAAGAGCCGTGAAATGATCTAAAATTGAATGTTACTCCGATAATTTAATCGGCCAATTTTATTCCGGAGCTTTTTGTTTATAGGCAACACCTGCAGCTTACGGTTTAGAAGCGAAAAAGCTCTGAGTGCCGGTTACGTTTATCAGATGTTCGCAGTAATTTTTAGGCAATTTGTTATGCAGATTGTTTGTTTTTTCCTGTCCGGTGATTAACTTTTTCATTGTCGAGTGTTATGGAAATAATTCATTTTTGAACAGATTTACACATTTTTTTCTAATGAGCTTTAAAGTTAATACTCAAGACTTTAATGCAAGCTTTAATCTATTCAATTTTAAAAGCTGTTTTCATAATTCAGCTGTTGCAACCGAAAACTAAAATTAATCTACCAAAGTGATGTTAACTCGTATATTATAATTGATACATTAGCTAACAAGGGGAACACCAGTATTGTCCCCCTCCGATTTTAGTGAATTTTTGATATGTTATAGTTTTACCCTTTCACTAATTCATGGTAGAGTAATACGATGCAACTCTCAAGCATTTTCGAGAAAAACGCATTGGAAAATCGTCCTACTTATTTATGTACTTAACTATAAGCACCATTTCCCGAGAAGGCGAGTTGGAGTACATGCTATAGAATTAAGTTACCGATTGTTCTTTTGCATGTCATCGGTTCGATTCCATTGTTCTCCAAATATTTTTTTCTTCTTTTTAATTCGATTTATTTATTTATTATTTTAAGAAGTACATTATTAATTATTTTCATTATAAAAATTATTTAATAAGTGCAATTTTGTTCTACAAATAGGTTACCGTGTAATACTATATAGGTAATATAAAAAATATAAATACATAAAATTAAATGTAATATAAAAAATTAAATGCACACGAAAATAATGTAATATAAGAAATATAAATACATTAAAAAAATATAATAAAGTTAAAATCTTTTTTTCACATTGAATTATTCTTGTTCAGAGTCGGAATCATTCTTTGTACATGTTTTGGGATGATATAAGTGATAAAAGCATTCAAAACATAAGGTTTTTTTGCATTGGGCGCATTGAATGAAACCTGCAGATTTGCAAGTACAGAACTGTTTTAATATTGTTAGCGGAAAACAAATTTCATTTACATTTAAAAATATCGGTTTTGAATTAAATTATCCGACAAACATTCTAATGCATGTACAGATGATTCCGAACAGAAATGATTTGATATTAAATTAAATAAAAATTCTATTAATCTGAAAATGTATTTATTATATTACACTATTTTATTACAATTACCCATTTGTAGAACAAAATTGCACTTATTAAATAATTTTTATAATGAAAATAATAATGTACTTCTTAAAATAATAAATAAATAAATCGAATTAAAAAGAAGAAAGAAATATTTGGAGAACAATGGAATCGAACCGATGACATGCAAAAGAACGATCGGTAACTTAATTCTATAACATGTACTCCGTCTCGCCTTCTCGGAAAATTGTGCTTATAGTTACGTACATAAATAAGTAGGACGATTTTCCAATGCGTTTTTTTCGAAAATGCTTGAGAGTTGCATCGTATTACTCTACCAAGAATTAGCGAAAGGGTAAAACTATAACATATCAAAAATTCACTAAAATCGGAGGGGGACAATACTGGTGTTCCCCTTGTAAGTTTAATTTTATTTTCAAGTTAACAGGCACTTGAAATGCCAAAAAAATAGTGACTTTAGTGATTAACCAGAAGAAAGAAGTGAGTAAAAAGTAACCTATTATCTTGAAATATAGAAAATAAAATGAACGCATTTTTAATAGTAAAAACATTTACATTGAAAAATAATTTATAATAAACTCCAAAATAAAATTAAATATTCTTAACAAACATAAACAAAATAAAATATATTTTAGAATTTTTACACTGTTGAGGTTATGTTGTGATTATTTACCTGTTCTAAATAAACAATTGCACTGTTAAAGAAAAAAAAAAAACATTGACCTGAGCACACCTTATGAAAATGTCCACTTCAATTTGCATGTTTTTTTTTGGCCAGAGAGTTATATAAAAATGAAAACTCATGTATTTTTTTGCGAGAAACACGATGGTGCAATTAAAAGTCGATTTGCTCTAAGATTGACAGAGATAGAAAACTATGAATCGAGAAAATGGCCGTAGCTCCGTTAATACTGGAGCAACTCAATTGATTCTTGTTCCATCGTTTCCGGCAGAAAAAGTTATCCTAGTAAGGAAAAACAAAAGAAAAAGAAAAAAAAAGGGAGAAAAAAGCCAAACCAAGGAAAAAACTTTTTTTTCTTTCTTGCTTAGAGCGTCATATAAACATGAAAACTTATGTATTTTTTGCGAGGAACACAATGGTGCAATTAAAAATCGATTTGCTCTAAGATTGACAGAGATAGAAAACTATGAATCGAGAAAATGGCCGTAGCTCCGTTAATACTGGAGCAACTCAATTGATTCTTGTTCCATCGTTTCCGGTAGAAAAAGTTATCCTAGTAAGGAAAAAACAAAAGAAAAAGAAAAAAAAAGGGAGAAAAAAGCCAAACCAAGGAAAAAACTTTTTTTTCTTTCTTGCTTAGAGCGTCATATAAACATGAAAACTTATGTATTTTTTGCGAGGAACACAATGGTGCAATTAAAAATCGATTTGCTCTAAGATTGACAGAGATAGAAATCTTAAACCTAACCTAACCTAACCAAACTGGGTTTATCTTTTCGTGTTTCTCTTTCGGGGATATTTTAGAATTTTTACACTGTTGAGGTTATGTTGTGATTGTTTACCTGTTCTAAATAAACAACTGCACTGTTAAAAAAGAAAAAAATAATTAAAAAAAATTTTAAAAAATTTAAAAAATTTTAAAAAAATATTTCAACGTCACTAATTTCAAGGCAGACTTATTTATTAAATGATGAGCAGCTTTCATATAAAAATGTTGGCAACGTTTTAAAAAAATGAATTGTTCCTTTTCAGGTAGCTTCCCAAATTCTTGTTGAGTTTTTACTCCACAATTTAATGCCTTCAATGACAAAAAGAATTCGTGACGATACAAACATCTTTAGCATTCACAAGCACATTATCAAAATCAACAGCTGCTTCCTTTTTCAAAAATTTGAGTAATATAGTCTTAGTTAATTGTTTTAGTTCTGAATATAATACTTGAATTAGCGGTTCATCCTTCTGAAAAAATTCCGTAAATGTTGTAAAAATGTGTGAAACTTATTCTATAAAATAAAGATCCACTACAGAAGTTGTATTTTTTTTAAAATATAATAATATCTTTATAAGATTTAATTTTAATTAAAGAACTTCTGTACTTTCGAATAAACTCCAGAAAATATTTCTTTATTTCTGAATACTGTTCTAAAACACGGCTGAAATTTGTGTGAAGATAACTTTAGATCACTCTGAATTTTCTCAAAGTCCTCTAGTGTTAATAGTAAACCATCAAGGAAATGATACAGAGCAATGATAAAATCACTTATTTCACTTGAAAACTTTTGTAATCCTTTTAAAAAGGAATTGTGAACAATGTGAATATTGCAGGTTTTTTATTTCGAGCCAAAATAGTGAAAAAAGTGATCAATTTTTAGAAATAGTGACCAATAGTGACCTAAAAGCTAAAATAGTAACAAATTCCTAAATAGTGACCTCACTATGATCCCTGAGGTAAGTAGCGGGGAACGTGCCAGGAGAATGACGTTTTAGAATTAAATTTGGCGGAATGCACTTTCTTAAATCAAAAAATTCCAAGTAATTACAGTTAATAAAAAATTTTCTGCCGTTTTTTAAACATTTAAATATAAATAAGAGAAAACTTTTGAACTTTTCTCCCCAAAGCCAAACCTCGACAATAAATCTTTAATGAAACGGGCGCAAAGTTATAAACTGAAGGTGGAATCCATAAAATAGAACTAAAATAACATAGGTCCTGATGATGTATTCATCTTGAAGAACGGATTTAAATATTTTATGTCCTGTTTTCCAACGACGGAGACTCTACGAGAAAAATGTACCGCCTCTTTGCAACTGTTAACAAAAATTTCTAATTCAAGTCATTTTTATCCCAGACACAAAATCGTAACGCGTAAAGTTACACTGCGATTTTTTCGAGGGAAGTGTCAAGTAAATAATCAGTTCAGCCTCTCACGGCGAGGCGTTCGTGACACAAAGTGAGCTTTGTGCGCTCAGAAGGGTTTCAAATTCTCAAATAAACACCCGAGATGAATTAAAATTCTTTAAAAAAGGGGCCTTAATTTCCGCAATTGCAACGGCGTGCTGACGACGATAAAGGAGAAATAGGCCACGAAAATTACAAAACAGTACAATGGAGAATAAAAATGTACGCGTCCTTTGATACAGTTGATGAAAGGGGAGGTAATGACATCCACGTCGTCGGTTCAGAATTCTTTTTATCGTCGTGCTTGAAGCGACGGATCTCTATCATCTCCCTGTAATATTCGCTAAAACATCGAATGCAATATTCAAAAGGTGCTTGAATATATTTTGCAGGTTCGTGAGAAACTGCCGGTGCACGGGCGTAAACGGCGTCGCGCTAAGAATTTCCTAAGTTGGAATTGATATCGCACAACATAAAAATAAAATCAATTTCATTCGCATTTCAAAATCATCTCGATTCTTCTTCGACTTGTTCATTCATTTAATTTAAAATTAACCCAAATAGACCGGATTTTTTCTGTAATATTGAACATGAGATGTAAATGTCCCTAGGTTCATTTTACAAAAAAAAATTGTCAGTCAGTCAATATAACTCTTACATCAACTTATTTCAGAACAGTAGAACAGACTGACTTGTCTGAAGCTATTGATATTTTTGTACCAATCAACAATATTAATCTTTTCTTTTTTTGAATACATGTTAAATTGCAAAAATACCAACAATTTTATTTCTAAATCAAATCATTTGTATTATCAAGGATTCCTGGGATCTGCACTACTGATTGAGAACATTTTTTTCGACTTGTTCATTCATTTAATTTAAAGTTAACCCAAATAGACCGGATCTTTTCTGTAATATTGAACATGAGATGTAAATGTCCCTAGGTTCATTTTACAAAAAAAAATTGTCAATCAGTCAATATAACTCTTACATCAACTTATTTCAGAACAGTAGAACAGACTGACTTGTCTGAAGCTATTGATATTTTTGTACCAGTCAACAATATTAAACTTTTCTTTTTTTGAATACATGTTAAATTCCAAAAATATCAACAATTTTATTTCTAAATCAAATCATTTGTATTATCAAGGATTCCTGGGATCTGCACTACTGATTGAGAACATTTTTTTCGACTTGTTCATTCACTTAATTTAAAATTAACCCAAATAGACCGGATCGTTTCTGTAATATTGAACATGAGATGTAAATGTCCCTATGTTCATTTTACAAAAAAAATTCAGTCAGTCAATATAACTCTCACATGAACTTATTTCAGAACAGTAGAACAGACTGACTTGTCTGAAGCTATTGATATTTTTGTACCGATCAACAATATTAATCTTTTCTTTTTTTGAATACATGTTAAATTGCAAAAATATCAACAATTTTATTTCTAAATCAAATCATTTGTATTATCAAGGATTCCTGGGATCTGCACTACTGATTGAGAACATTTTTTTCGACTTGTTCATTCATTTAATTTAAAGTTAACTCAACTAGACCGGATCTTTTCTGTAATATTGAACATGAGATGTAAATGTCCCTATGTTCATTTTACAAAAAAAAATTGTCAGTCAGTCAATATAACTCTTACATCAACTTATTTCAGAACAGTAGAACAGACTGACTTGTCTGAAGCTATTGATATTTTTGTACCAGTCAACAATATTAAACTTTTCTTTTTTTGAATACATGTTAAATTCCAAAAATATCAACAATTTTATTTCTAAATCAAATCATTTGTATTATCAAGGATTCCTGGGATCTGCACTACTGATTGAGAACATTTTTTTCGACTTGTTCATTCACTTAATTTAAAATTAACCCAAATAGACCGGATCGTTTCTGTAATATTGAACATGAGATGTAAATGTCCCTATGTTCATTTTACAAAAAATATTCAGTCAGTCAATATAACTCTCACATGAACTTATTTCAGAACAGTAGAACAGACTGACTTGTCTGAAGCTATTGATATATTTGTACCAATCAACAATATTAAACTTTTCTTTTTTTGAATACATGTTAAATTTCAAAAATACCAACAATTTTATTTCTAAATCAAATCATTTGTATTATCAAGGATTCCTGGGATCTGCACTACTGATTGAGAACATTTTTTTCGACTTGTTCATTCACTTAATTTAAAATTAACCCAAATAGACCGGATCGTTTCTGTAATATTGAACATGAGATGTAAATGTCCCTATGTTCATTTTACAAAAAATATTCAGTCAGTCAATATAACTCTCACATGAACTTATTTCAGAACAGTAGAACAGACTGACTTGTCTGAAGCTATTGATATTTTTGTACCCATCAACAATATTAAACTTTTCTTTTTTTGAATACATGTTAAATTCCAAAAATATCAACAATTTTATTTCTAAATCAAATCATTTGTATTATCAAGGATTCCTGGGATCTCCACTACTGATTGAGAACATTTTTTTCGACTTGTTCATTCACTTAATTTAAAATTAACCCAAATAGACCGGATCGTTTCTGTAATATTGAACATGAGATGTAAATGTCCCTATGTTCATTTTACAAAAAATATTCAGTCAGTCAATATAACTCTCACATGAACTTATTTCAGAACAGTAGAACAGACTGACTTGTCTGAAGCTATTGATATTTTGGTATCAATCAACAATGTTAAACTTTTCTTTTTTTGAATACATGTTAAATTTCAAAAATACCAACAATTTTATTTCTAAATCAAATCATTTGTATTATCAAGGATTCCTGGGATCTGCACTACTGATTGAGAACATTTTTTTCGACTTGTTCATTCACTTAATTTAAAATTAACCCAAATAGACCGGATCGTTTCTGTAATATTGAACATGAGATGTAAATGTCCCTATGTTCATTTTACAAAAAATATTCAGTCAGTCAATATAACTCTCACATGAACTTATTTCAGAACAGTAGAACAGACTGACTTGTCTGAAGCTATTGATATTTTTGTACCCATCAACAATATTAAACTTTTCTTTTTTTGAATACATGTTAAATTCCAAAAATAGCAACAATTTTATTTCTAAATCAAATCATTTGTATTATCAAGGATTCCTGGGATCTCCACTACTGATTGAGAACATTTTTTTCGACTTGTTCATTCACTTAATTTACAATTAACCCAAATAGACCGGATCGTTTCTGTAATATTGAACATGAGATGTAAATGTCCCTAGGTTCATTTTACAAAAAAAAATTGTCAGTCAGTCAATATAACTCTTACATCAACTTATTTCAGAACAGTAGAACAGACTGACTTGTCTGAAGCTATTGATATTTTTGTACCCATCAACAATATTAAACTTTTCTTTTTTTGAATACATGTTAAATTCCAAAAATAGCAACAATTTTATTTCTAAATCAAATCATTTGTATTATCAAGGATTCCTGGGATCTCCACTACTGATTGAGAACATTTTTTTCGACTTGTTCATTCACTTAATTTACAATTAACCCAAATAGACCGGATCGTTTCTGTAATATTGAATATGAGATGTAAATGTCCCTATGTTCATTTTACAAAAAATATTCAGTCAGTCAATATAACTCTCACATGAACTAATTTCAGAACAGTAGAAAAGACTGACTTGTCTGAAGCTATTGATATTTTTGTACCAATCAACAATATTAAACTTTTCTTTTTTTGAATACATGTTAAATTCCAAAAATACCAACAATTTTATTTCTAAATCAAATTATTTGTATTATCAAGGATTCCTGGGATCTGCACTACTGATTGAGAACATTTTTTTCGACTTGTTCATTCATTTAATTTAAAGTTAACCCAAATAGACCGGATCTTTTCTGTAATATTGAACATGAGATGTAAATGTCCCTATGTTCATTTTACAAAAAAAATTCAGTCAGTCAATATAACTCTCACATGAACTTATTTCAGAACAGTAGAACAGACTGACTTGTCTGAAGCTATTGATATTTTTGTACCGATCAACAATATTAATCTTTTCTTTTTTTGAATACATGTTAAATTGCAAAAATATCAACAATTTTATTTCTAAATCAAATCATTTGTATTATCAAGGATTCCTGGGATCTGCACTACTGATTGAGAACATTTTTTTCGACTTGTTCATTCATTTAATTTAAAGTTAACCCAAATAGACCGGATCTTTTCTGTAATATTGAACATGAGATGTAAATGTCCCTATGTTCATTTTACAAAAAAAATTCAGTCAGTCAATATAACTCTCACATGAACTTATTTCAGAACAGTAGAACAGACTGACTTGTCTGAAGCTATTGATATTTTTGTACCGATCAACAATATTAATCTTTTCTTTTTTTGAATACATGTTAAATTGCAAAAATATCAACAATTTTATTTCTAAATCAAATCATTTGTATTATCAAGGATTCCTGGGATCTGCACTACTGATTGAGAACATTTTTTTCGACTTGTTCATTCACTTAATTTAAAATTAACCCAAATAGACCGGATCGTTTCTGTAATATTGAACATGAGATGTAAATGTCCCTATGTTCATTTTACAAAAAATATTCAGTCAGTCAATATAACTCTCACATGAACTTATTTCAGAACAGTAGAACAGACTGACTTGTCTGAAGCTATTGATATTTTTGTACCCATCAACAATATTAAACTTTTCTTTTTTTGAATACATGTTAAATTCCAAAAATATCAACAATTTTATTTCTAAATCAAATCATTTGTATTATCAAGGATTCCTGGGATCTCCACTACTGATTGAGAACATTTTTTTCGACTTGTTCATTCACTTAATTTAAAATTAACCCAAATAGACCGGATCGTTTCTGTAATATTGAACATGAGATGTAAATGTCCCTATGTTCATTTTACAAAAAATATTCAGTCAGTCAATATAACTCTCACATGAACTTATTTCAGAACAGTAGAACAGACTGACTTGTCTGAAGCTATTGATATTTTGGTATCAATCAACAATGTTAAACTTTTCTTTTTTTGAATACATGTTAAATTTCAAAAATACCAACAATTTTATTTCTAAATCAAATCATTTGTATTATCAAGGATTCCTGGGATCTGCACTACTGATTGAGAACATTTTTTTCGACTTGTTCATTCACTTAATTTAAAATTAACCCAAATAGACCGGATCGTTTCTGTAATATTGAACATGAGATGTAAATGTCCCTATGTTCATTTTACAAAAAATATTCAGTCAGTCAATATAACTCTCACATGAACTTATTTCAGAACAGTAGAACAGACTGACTTGTCTGAAGCTATTGATATTTTTGTACCCATCAACAATATTAAACTTTTCTTTTTTTGAATACATGTTAAATTCCAAAAATAGCAACAATTTTATTTCTAAATCAAATCATTTGTATTATCAAGGATTCCTGGGATCTCCACTACTGATTGAGAACATTTTTTTCGACTTGTTCATTCACTTAATTTACAATTAACCCAAATAGACCGGATCGTTTCTGTAATATTGAACATGAGATGTAAATGTCCCTAGGTTCATTTTACAAAAAAAAATTGTCAGTCAGTCAATATAACTCTTACATCAACTTATTTCAGAACAGTAGAACAGACTGACTTGTCTGAAGCTATTGATATTTTTGTACCCATCAACAATATTAAACTTTTCTTTTTTTGAATACATGTTAAATTCCAAAAATAGCAACAATTTTATTTCTAAATCAAATCATTTGTATTATCAAGGATTCCTGGGATCTCCACTACTGATTGAGAACATTTTTTTCGACTTGTTCATTCACTTAATTTACAATTAACCCAAATAGACCGGATCGTTTCTGTAATATTGAATATGAGATGTAAATGTCCCTATGTTCATTTTACAAAAAATATTCAGTCAGTCAATATAACTCTCACATGAACTAATTTCAGAACAGTAGAAAAGACTGACTTGTCTGAAGCTATTGATATTTTTGTACCAATCAACAATATTAAACTTTTCTTTTTTTGAATACATGTTAAATTCCAAAAATACCAACAATTTTATTTCTAAATCAAATTATTTGTATTATCAAGGATTCCTGGGATCTGCACTACTGATTGAGAACATTTTTTTCGACTTGTTCATTCATTTAATTTAAAGTTAACCCAAATAGACCGGATCTTTTCTGTAATATTGAACATGAGATGTAAATGTCCCTATGTTCATTTTACAAAAAAAATTCAGTCAGTCAATATAACTCTCACATGAACTTATTTCAGAACAGTAGAACAGACTGACTTGTCTGAAGCTATTGATATTTTTGTACCGATCAACAATATTAATCTTTTCTTTTTTTGAATACATGTTAAATTGCAAAAATATCAACAATTTTATTTCTAAATCAAATCATTTGTATTATCAAGGATTCCTGGGATCTGCACTACTGATTGAGAACATTTTTTTCGACTTGTTCATTCATTTAATTTAAAGTTAACCCAAATAGACCGGATCTTTTCTGTAATATTGAACATGAGATGTAAATGTCCCTATGTTCATTTTACAAAAAAAATTCAGTCAGTCAATATAACTCTCACATGAACTTATTTCAGAACAGTAGAACAGACTGACTTGTCTGAAGCTATTGATATTTTTGTACCGATCAACAATATTAATCTTTTCTTTTTTTGAATACATGTTAAATTGCAAAAATATCAACAATTTTATTTCTAAATCAAATCATTTGTATTATCAAGGATTCCTGGGATCTGCACTACTGATTGAGAACATTTTTTTCGACTTGTTCATTCATTTAATTTAAAGTTAACCCAAATAGACCGGATCTTTTCTGTAATATTGAACATGAGATGTAAATGTCCCTATGTTCATTTTACAAAAAAAATTCAGTCAGTCAATATAACTCTCACATGAACTTATTTCAGAACAGTAGAACAGACTGACTTGTCTGAAGCTATTGATATTTTTGTACCGATCAACAATATTAATCTTTTCTTTTTTTGAATACATGTTAAATTGCAAAAATATCAACAATTTTATTTCTAAATCAAATCATTTGTATTATCAAGGATTCCTGGGATCTGCACTACTGATTGAGAACATTTTTTTCGACTTGTTCATTCATTTAATTTAAAGTTAACTCAACTAGACCGGATCTTTTCTGTAATATTGAACATGAGATGTAAATGTCCCTATGTTCATTTTACAAAAAAAAATTGTCAGTCAGTCAATATAACTCTTACATCAACTTATTTCAGAACAGTAGAACAGACTGACTTGTCTGAAGCTATTGATATTTTTGTACCAGTCAACAATATTAAACTTTTCTTTTTTTGAATACATGTTAAATTCCAAAAATATCAACAATTTTATTTCTAAATCAAATCATTTGTATTATCAAGGATTCCTGGGATCTGCACTACTGATTGAGAACATTTTTTTCGACTTGTTCATTCACTTAATTTAAAATTAACCCAAATAGACCGGATCGTTTCTGTAATATTGAACATGAGATGTAAATGTCCCTATGTTCATTTTACAAAAAATATTCAGTCAGTCAATATAACTCTCACATGAACTTATTTCAGAACAGTAGAACAGACTGACTTGTCTGAAGCTATTGATATATTTGTACCAATCAACAATATTAAACTTTTCTTTTTTTGAATACATGTTAAATTTCAAAAATACCAACAATTTTATTTCTAAATCAAATCATTTGTATTATCAAGGATTCCTGGGATCTGCACTACTGATTGAGAACATTTTTTTCGACTTGTTCATTCACTTAATTTAAAATTAACCCAAATAGACCGGATCGTTTCTGTAATATTGAACATGAGATGTAAATGTCCCTATGTTCATTTTACAAAAAATATTCAGTCAGTCAATATAACTCTCACATGAACTTATTTCAGAACAGTAGAACAGACTGACTTGTCTGAAGCTATTGATATTTTTGTACCCATCAACAATATTAAACTTTTCTTTTTTTGAATACATGTTAAATTCCAAAAATATCAACAATTTTATTTCTAAATCAAATCATTTGTATTATCAAGGATTCCTGGGATCTCCACTACTGATTGAGAACATTTTTTTCGACTTGTTCATTCACTTAATTTAAAATTAACCCAAATAGACCGGATCGTTTCTGTAATATTGAACATGAGATGTAAATGTCCCTATGTTCATTTTACAAAAAATATTCAGTCAGTCAATATAACTCTCACATGAACTTATTTCAGAACAGTAGAACAGACTGACTTGTCTGAAGCTATTGATATTTTGGTATCAATCAACAATGTTAAACTTTTCTTTTTTTGAATACATGTTAAATTTCAAAAATACCAACAATTTTATTTCTAAATCAAATCATTTGTATTATCAAGGATTCCTGGGATCTGCACTACTGATTGAGAACATTTTTTTCGACTTGTTCATTCACTTAATTTAAAATTAACCCAAATAGACCGGATCGTTTCTGTAATATTGAACATGAGATGTAAATGTCCCTATGTTCATTTTACAAAAAATATTCAGTCAGTCAATATAACTCTCACATGAACTTATTTCAGAACAGTAGAACAGACTGACTTGTCTGAAGCTATTGATATTTTTGTACCCATCAACAATATTAAACTTTTCTTTTTTTGAATACATGTTAAATTCCAAAAATAGCAACAATTTTATTTCTAAATCAAATCATTTGTATTATCAAGGATTCCTGGGATCTCCACTACTGATTGAGAACATTTTTTTCGACTTGTTCATTCACTTAATTTACAATTAACCCAAATAGACCGGATCGTTTCTGTAATATTGAACATGAGATGTAAATGTCCCTAGGTTCATTTTACAAAAAAAAATTGTCAGTCAGTCAATATAACTCTTACATCAACTTATTTCAGAACAGTAGAACAGACTGACTTGTCTGAAGCTATTGATATTTTTGTACCCATCAACAATATTAAACTTTTCTTTTTTTGAATACATGTTAAATTCCAAAAATAGCAACAATTTTATTTCTAAATCAAATCATTTGTATTATCAAGGATTCCTGGGATCTCCACTACTGATTGAGAACATTTTTTTCGACTTGTTCATTCACTTAATTTACAATTAACCCAAATAGACCGGATCGTTTCTGTAATATTGAATATGAGATGTAAATGTCCCTATGTTCATTTTACAAAAAATATTCAGTCAGTCAATATAACTCTCACATGAACTAATTTCAGAACAGTAGAAAAGACTGACTTGTCTGAAGCTATTGATATTTTTGTACCAATCAACAATATTAAACTTTTCTTTTTTTGAATACATGTTAAATTCCAAAAATACCAACAATTTTATTTCTAAATCAAATTATTTGTATTATCAAGGATTCCTGGGATCTGCACTACTGATTGAGAACATTTTTTTCGACTTGTTCATTCATTTAATTTAAAGTTAACCCAAATAGACCGGATCTTTTCTGTAATATTGAACATGAGATGTAAATGTCCCTATGTTCATTTTACAAAAAAAATTCAGTCAGTCAATATAACTCTCACATGAACTTATTTCAGAACAGTAGAACAGACTGACTTGTCTGAAGCTATTGATATTTTTGTACCGATCAACAATATTAATCTTTTCTTTTTTTGAATACATGTTAAATTGCAAAAATATCAACAATTTTATTTCTAAATCAAATCATTTGTATTATCAAGGATTCCTGGGATCTGCACTACTGATTGAGAACATTTTTTTCGACTTGTTCATTCATTTAATTTAAAGTTAACCCAAATAGACCGGATCTTTTCTGTAATATTGAACATGAGATGTAAATGTCCCTATGTTCATTTTACAAAAAAAATTCAGTCAGTCAATATAACTCTCACATGAACTTATTTCAGAACAGTAGAACAGACTGACTTGTCTGAAGCTATTGATATTTTTGTACCGATCAACAATATTAATCTTTTCTTTTTTTGAATACATGTTAAATTGCAAAAATATCAACAATTTTATTTCTAAATCAAATCATTTGTATTATCAAGGATTCCTGGGATCTGCACTACTGATTGAGAACATTTTTTTCGACTTGTTCATTCATTTAATTTAAAGTTAACTCAACTAGACCGGATCTTTTCTGTAATATTGAACATGAGATGTAAATGTCCCTATGTTCATTTTACAAAAAAAAATTGTCAGTCAGTCAATATAACTCTTACATCAACTTATTTCAGAACAGTAGAACAGACTGACTTGTCTGAAGCTATTGATATTTTTGTACCAGTCAACAATATTAAACTTTTCTTTTTTTGAATACATGTTAAATTCCAAAAATATCAACAATTTTATTTCTAAATCAAATCATTTGTATTATCAAGGATTCCTGGGATCTGCACTACTGATTGAGAACATTTTTTTCGACTTGTTCATTCACTTAATTTAAAATTAACCCAAATAGACCGGATCGTTTCTGTAATATTGAACATGAGATGTAAATGTCCCTATGTTCATTTTACAAAAAATATTCAGTCAGTCAATATAACTCTCACATGAACTTATTTCAGAACAGTAGAACAGACTGACTTGTCTGAAGCTATTGATATTTTTGTACCCATCAACAATATTAAACTTTTCTTTTTTTGAATACATGTTAAATTCCAAAAATATCAACAATTTTATTTCTAAATCAAATCATTTGTATTATCAACGATTCCTGGGATCTGCACTACTGATTGAGAACATTTTTTTCGACTTGTTCATTCACTTAATTTAAAATTAACCCAAATAGACCGGATCGTTTCTGTAATATTGAACATGAGATGTAAATGTCCCTATGTTCATTTTACAAAAAATATTCAGTCAGTCAATATAACTCTCACATGAACTTATTTCAGAACAGTAGAACAGACTGACTTGTCTGAAGCTATTGATATATTTGTACCAATCAACAATATTAAACTTTTCTTTTTTTGAATACATGTTAAATTTCAAAAATACCAACAATTTTATTTCTAAATCAAATCATTTGTATTATCAAGGATTCCTGGGATCTGCACTACTGATTGAGAACATTTTTTTCGACTTGTTCATTCATTTAATTTAAAGTTAACTCAACTAGACCGGATCTTTTCTGTAATATTGAACATGAGATGTAAATGTCCCTATGTTCATTTTACAAAAAAAAATTGTCAGTCAGTCAATATAACTCTTACATCAACTTATTTCAGAACAGTAGAACAGACTGACTTGTCTGAAGCTATTGATTGATTGATTGTTGATTGGTACAAAAATTTGTACCAATCAACAATATTAAACTTTTCTTTTTTTGAATACATGTTAAATTCCAAAAATATCAACAATTTTATTTCTAAATCAAATCATTTGTATTATCAAGGATTCCTGGGATCTTCACTACTGATTGAGAACATTTTTTTATAATTGAACATAGGGATATTTACATTGCATGTTCAATTTAAAAAAAAAACACACTGTTTAATGTTATACATTTACCACAAGCCAGGAGAATGACCGCCAGGAGAGTGATTATTTTAAAGGCTATTTTGCTGTTAAAATGTTGAGGCTTTTTAAAGTAACACTTAGGAAAATGACTAGTAAAAAATGACATAATTTCGTTAGCATCAGTTTTGCCAATAAAATTTAATGATCCCCGGATTTTCAGATAATCCCACCTATGCATTTCCAATAAACTTCACATTGATGGAGGAGCTTAATTCAATGTTAAATGGAGCAATTTTAATTCCGGCTTAAAAATTTTAATTAAACCGTTTTTTTTTGTCGTTTGTTTGCGCGTCCCTTTCACAAAACAAGTTTGTTGTTTCGTTCGATAGTTGTTTGCTTTTCCAGTATTTTTCAGTAAATTTCGATAGCATTTGCGAGACAAAATAAATTCACTGGATGAATTTAAAAGTAAAGTCGAGAACCGAGTAATTTAATGCAAGAGCGCGCAATTTTTCCCTTAACTCTTAAGCAAACCTAACCTAATTACCCTTGACGGTGCAAAACGAATCTCACGTTTTGCATTTACCAGAAGAAAATCTGCAGTCGGTCCTTCATTAATTAGGCCTGTAATCAACAGTTATTTTTTATCGTGCGAGAGGTGGATTTTGTCGAAACGAGTCGAGCCAGGCGAAGATGAGTAAGTAAAATTCAGACGAGCAGTGGATTATAATACAACTGAAGTCCCTAAGTCACTTTCATATTCACATTGCATTGATTTTGAATGAACTCACTGAAGTAATTAATCTTTAGTAAAAAAGAGCAGTCAAAATCAAATCAAATCAGATCAAATTGAACCACAAACTTAAATATGAAATATGAAAATGTGACTTAGGGACCTCTTCTTCAATTAAAATACTTCAAATTCTTTTACCTTTTCTTAATTTCAAAGATTTTGGTTTTTTTTATGTGACACATGTTTTTATAAGATCTGGATCGGTAATGAAAATCGGGGCAGCAGTTTTTAGAATTTATTGTAATAAAAATATACGACTCGAGCGATCAACCCCGAGGGACGACCATTGAAGCATCGCACAGAAGAGATTAGGACCATTCGCCGATAGCAAAAGTGGTCATGCGATCGACTCCGTTTTTGCGTTTAACGCCCGAATACAGACATAAGGAGGAGCGAAAAATTCAGATTTTTCTCCGCCGGAAAATTTAGCACGCGCGTTTTGTGAGGGTTTGGAATTACACTTTTGGCGATGGCTTTTCTGCTACCTTCGCGGCCGAAGTGTTTACACTCAAAGACGTTGCTAATCGGCCGCTTTATTCCCTCGAGTTTTCGCCGCTTCGTACTCTTACGCGAAGGATCTGCAGTTTGCGAACTGATTTGTAAGTTGTATCCCCGAATTAGTTGCTAACTTGGGTCGCGAAAAGTTTTTAATTTTCGCCGTTCGTACTTTAATGCAAAATCGGGTTTTTAAGTGATTTCTTAACGATCGAGCGGCGCGTTATTTCCGGCGCTTGGTCGCAGTTCTCGCTTAAATATTGCAAAAAATAAAAGGCGTAACAGCGCTTTTTAAATCGCGGGTTTAATGTACCAATCATGATTTGCGACCGCGAAACGGTTGTTTCTGTTTTCTAAATAAAAACAACGCTTAATAGAATTTCAAATTTATGTTTTAAATTCGCTGATGAAAAATCGACTCCCCGATATCATATTTTCGCCGACGTGCCCTTGCGATTTCCGTCGATTTGGGCGGAATCATTTTTATTTTATCTTTAAATGGAAAAAATGTCAGGATTTTCAGAGGAAGCGAATTTTCTTTGTGCTCTTAACCGGTTATCAGGCATTCTTTCAATCATCCCATCCCGATTTACAAAATACGCTTCATCGACTTCGATTCCTTTCTGCAATTAGCGAAAAAAATCCTTCATTTGCACGTTTTATCCATTTTCAATAGCAGTCATACAGTCCATAAAAAAAAAATACAAACAAACCTCTGCTACAACCTTACTTGCATATAATAAAATTAAACATAAATCAAATAGAAAATACTTATTTACGAACCAAGTGGATGTGGATTCTAACATAAGTCAATAAACATAAATAAATAAATAAATAAATTTACCTGAGCACACTTTATGAATATGTGGATTCTAACATAAGTCAAAAAAAATTAAATTAAAAAAAATAATAATAAAAATTTGACCTGAGCACATTTTATGAATATGTGCACTGCAATTTGCATGGTTTTACCTAGGAAAACCGACTCTTGAGATTCAACCATTGTTGTAATCATTTGAAAACAAAAAAATTAATTTGATCACACTTTATAAAATTGTGGATTCTAACATAAGTCAAAAAAATTAAAATTAAATTAAAAAAAATAATAATAAAAATTTGACCTGAGCACATTTTATGAATATGTGCACTGCAATTTGCATGGTTTTACCTAGGAAAACCGACTCTTAAGATTCAACCCTTGTTGTAATCATTTGAAAACAAAAAATTTAATCTGAGCACACTTTATAAAATTGTGGATTCTAACATAAGTCAAAAAAAATTAAATTAAATTTAAAAAAATAATAATAAAAATTTGACCTGAGCACATTTTATGAATATGTGCACTGCAATTTGCATGGTTTTACCTAGGAAAACCGATTCTTGAGATTCAACCCTTGTTGTAATCATTTGAAAACAAAAAATTTAATCTGAGCACACTTTATGAAATTGTGGATTCTAACATAAGTCAAAAAAATTAAATTAAATTTAAAAAAATAATAATAAAAATTTGACCTGAGCACATTTTATGAATATGTGCACTGCAATTTGCATGGTTTTACCTAGGAAAACCGACTCTTAAGATTCAACCCTTGTTGTAATCATTTGAAAACAAAACATTTAATCTGAGCACACTTTATGAAATTGTGGATTCTAACATAAGTCAAAAAATTAAATTAAATTAAAAAAAATAATAATAAAAATTTGACCTGAGCACATTTTATGAATATGTGCACTGCAATTTGCATGGTTTTACCTAGGAAAACCGACTCTTAAGATTCAACCCTTGTAATCATTTGAAAACAAAAAATTTAATCTGAGCACACTTTATAAAATTGTGGATTCTAACATAAGTCAAAAAAATTAAAATTAAATTTAAAAAAATAATAATAAAAATTTGACCTGAGCACATTTTATGAATATGTACACTGCAATTTGCATGGTTTTACCTAGGAAAACCGACTCTTGAGATTCAACCATTGTTGTAATCATTTTAAAACAAAAAATTTAATCTGAGCACACTTTATGAAATTGTGGATTCTAACATAAGTCCAAAAAATTAAATTAAATTTAAAAAAATAATAATAAAAATTTGACCTGAGCACATTTTATGAATTTGTGCACTGCAATTTGCATGGTTTTACATAGGAAAACCGACTCTTAAGATTCAACCATTGTTGTAATCATTTTAAAACAAAAATATAATCTGAGCACACTTTATGAAATTGTGAATTCTAACATAAGTCAAAAAAAATTAAATTAAATTTTAAAAAATAATAATAAAAATTTGACCTGAGCACATTTTATGAATATGTGCACTGCAATTTGCATGATTTTACCTAGGAAAACCGATTCTTGAGATTCAACCCTTGTTGTAATCATTTGAAAACAAAAAATTTAATCTGAGCACACTTTATGAAATTGTGGATTCTAACATAAGTCAAAAAATTAAATTAAATTAAAAAAAATAATAATAAAAATTTGACCTGAGCACATTTTATGAATATGTGCACTGCAATTTGCATGGTTTTACCTAGGAAAACCGACTCTTAAGATTCAACCCTTGTAATCATTTGAAAACAAAAAATTTAATCTGAGCACACTTTATAAAATTGTGGATTCTAACATAAGTCAAAAAAATTAAAATTAAATTTAAAAAAATAATAATAAAAATTTGACCTGAGCACATTTTATGAATATGTGCACTGCAATTTGCATGGTTTTACCTAGGAAAACCGACTCTTAAGATTCAACCCTTGTAATCATTTGAAAACAAAAAATTTAATCTGAGCACACTTTATAAAATTGTGGATTCTAACATAAGTCAAAAAAATTAAAATTAAATTTAAAAAAATAATAATAAAAATTTGACCTGAGCACATTTTATGAATATGTACACTGCAATTTGCATGGTTTTACCTAGGAAAACCGACTCTTGAGATTCAACCATTGTTGTAATCATTTTAAAACAAAAAATTTAATCTGAGCACACTTTATGAAATTGTGGATTCTAACATAAGTCCAAAAAATTAAATTAAATTTAAAAAAATAATAATAAAAATTTGACCTGAGCACATTTTATGAATTTGTGCACTGCAATTTGCATGGTTTTACATAGGAAAACCGACTCTTAAGATTCAACCATTGTTGTAATCATTTTAAAACAAAAATATAATCTGAGCACACTTTATGAAATTGTGAATTCTAACATAAGTCAAAAAAAATTAAATTAAATTTTAAAAAATAATAATAAAAATTTGACCTGAGCACATTTTATGAATATGTGCACTGCAATTTGCATGGTTTTACCTAGGAAAACCGATTCTTGAGATTCAACCCTTGTTGTAATCATTTGAAAACAAAAAATTTAATCTGAGCACACTTTATGAAATTGTGGATTCTAACATAAGTCAAAAAAATTAAAATTAAATTTAAAAAAATAATAATAAAAATTTGACCTGAGCACATTTTATGAATATGTGCACTGCAATTTGCATGGTTTTACCTAGGAAAACCGACTCTTAAGATTCAACCCTTGTTGTAATCATTTGAAAACAAGAAAATGGAAAATTTCATCACCCAAGAATAGAAGTGATTATTTTTCTTTGAAATCCTTTTTATTTCAATCTTCTATCATTAACAGTTTTAACAATAAGGATGTAAAGCGTTCAATAAATATATATATATCCATTTTCAATAATCTGAAATATTGTTCTGGAAAGACAGCGCGCGTGCAACATGCCAATTTTCGATATTGTCAATTCGTGTTTAAGTGAGGTTGCGATTTGGGTCTCCGACTGACGAAAATACGCGCGGAAGGGTGTTAAAGCGAGCTAGGCTTTAAAAATGTGGAAACAGAATAATGCAATAAATCATAAAATAATATAACAAACATCTTGCAAACTCAGATTTGCAAAATCAGTATGTAATTTAATGTTATTAATGAAAACTTGGTTTGAGACTGCATGATGTGCTGCCTATTTTGGTTCCGCAAGGCGTTCGTTTTTAAAAAGTAAAAATACCATTTAGTGCTGTTGAAAAATGGCCTAATAATAGTTGAGATGATTTTTAATGGGCGGATTGATGACATTTTCTAGATTATTATAAGTCGTTCCGGTAGATTGGCCGCCTAATGTCTTTCATGCCAAGTGGCGATAATAACCGGTTGAGTTATTACCCGGTTGACGTTCATTTTTATCCTTGGCCAGGACTAATGGCCGATGCCGCTGCTTCATTAAATTTTCATTCGCGCCGGTTGCTTGTTATTTTGAGAGCTTCTGTTAATTATTCCGCTTAATATTTCAGCGGCTTCTTAATTTCGTTTGTTTATTTGAAAAACTTCTGTCTGTCGAATTAAAACTTTCGGATATTTGTGAGATAATTGAATGCGGATTCACTTAATTAAGAACACAAAGTTTACATTATTCATCCAACTAATTGAAATTTGCGGAGTTCGGCCGAATTGTTCGTTTTCAACAAAATGTTTCTTACAGTTGGTTGGCGTGGCTTCTGTTATTGACCGTTAGAATTTGACAATAAAATACAATTGCATGGAAGTTTGCATATTTTATGATGAAGCAGACACGAATGTACTTTTAGTGTGGATGGCATTAAAAGTTTTGCGGCCATAATTTATTTAAAGGCAATAAAAACATTTCATTGCCTCGCCACAGAGTCCAGTAAAAGGCGTATTCCGCAACGGAAAAATTGATTAAAACCTGCTTTATAGGTAAGAGGGTCGACGAGTTTAGCGCGACTTTATGTGAGTGTTTTAAATGAAAGGCACGTTTCGTTGCGACCCAACACAATAACATTTTACAAAACGTATTTTAATTCCATATTTAAATTAGATGTCCACTAATTACTTTTTATGGTAGAAGCCATCCAAACTGAAGCGGAATATTTCAGAAATTATTTCAGAATTGTACTTTAGAAATTATCAATTCAGAAAGTATGATTTGCAATTCAAGAACATCAATTGTAATTCGGAAAGCATGAAATGAATTACAATTCAAGAACATTAATTGTAATTCAGAATGCATCAATTACCATTTAGAAACATCAATAGTAATTCAAAAAGTGTCAATCACAACTCAGGACGCCTGAATTACAATTTATGAACATCAATTGTAAATCACTTAGCATGAATTCCAATTCGGGAACATTAATTGTAATTCAGAAGGCATCAATTACTATTTAAGAACATCAGTAGTAATTCAGAAGGCACCAATTACAACTCAGGAGCATCAACTGTAAATCAGAAAGCATAAATTACATTTCAAGAACATCAATTCTAATTCTACAAGCATGAATTACAATTCAAGAACATTAATTGTAATTCAGCATGCATCAATTACCATTTAGGAACAACAGTAATTCAAAAAGTTTCAATCACAACTCAGAACGCCTGAATTACAATTCATGAACATCAATTGTAAATAACTTAGCATTAATTACAATTGGCCCACATTAATTGTAATTTAGAAGGCATCAATTACTATTCAGGAACATCAGTAGTAATTCAGAAAGTACCTATTACAACTCAGGAGAATGAATTGTAAATCAGAAAGCTTGAATTACAATTCAAGAACATCAATTGTAATTCTGAAAGCATGAAATACAATTTAGGAACATAAATTATAATTCAAAACGTATCAATTACTATTCACGAACATCAATTGTAATTCAGAAAGCATCAACTGTAATTCAGAGAGCATCATTGTAATTACAATCGATATTTTCTGAAATACAATTCCAGTTTTGCCTTTAAATCGATTTTCTCCAATCTCCAATCTGAAATTTACGTGTGGAGGTGAGTGATACAAGCAATTAAGAATTTACAGTGAGACAAAAACGAGGGCCTGTTGAAGCAATATGTCACCTAGAGAATGCTTTGTTTCCGCGGCGCAGCATTGACGTTACACAATGGTCACAAATCTCGATCAAGTCTTCGACAACAGGGCTCATATATCACTGAAAAGTTCACCTCCTCCGCTTAATCTTCGGGGATTACTTGGGCGTAACATTTTCGCGATCCATCATAAACGAAAATTGTTAAAAATCTCCGCATAAATATTTATGCGCGCATCATTTTCGGTTGTAAAATCTTCTATTTAGCGACGACGAAATCAGACACTTTGTATTCAGCAATTCAATGGCAATTACGGTAAGTACTCTTTACGAACGCTGATTAATTCCACGGCATGCGGGGTCGTAGTTATTCAGTATGTGCTTGGCCACAGTTATTTGGCGTTCGGATGGCCACCTAGGGATTTTACTTTATGACCAAGGATCGTAAAAACCTGCAGATAAGGCATTCGGAGCAAGGACACATGTAGCATTAAATCAGCCACCATCTTATTGTTGACCTCGTTATCTTCGTCTAAAAAAATCACCTCCTTAAAACGTGTTGCGGGGTACGCGTGCTATTTTTTCTACTAAATTAAATCTAATCGGCTAATCGATTTTAATTGTAGTTCGTAAAGAAAAATAGGAAAGAATGTGGGCAAAAATGTTAACAGAGTTCCACCTTAAGATTTTCAATACATGTAAAACGCGATTCGATTTTAAGGCTTCACTTTTAATTTTAAAAAGGAGGTCGATACTTCATCTCACAGGGAATACCAATCTACTTTAAGCTGACCCCAAGCCATAATTAAATAATCATAATTAACCAAGTTATTAATTAAAACATCAAATTCCGAAATTCGTTTTTTTGCCTTCAGTTATAAAAATTTTGTATTCAAATTTTTTGGACTCGTAGATTAGACTTTTTTATTTTGAGCTGCTTTAAACAACGCAATCGTTTTTGATTTATTCAATGTTCTTTAGATCAAGAACCGAAATTGAAACAGCTAATTTTTACCCATTTTCGAGGTACGTCAAAAAGATTTACAACGCCGCAACAGGTGATTATGGTTTCCCAGCAGGGATACTTTAACAGCAATAATATCCGAAATACTTTTAAAACCAGGTTTCGTTTTCAAGCAGTATATTTGAAATAGTTTATAGTAAAAAGACTTTTTAAAAAACAAGTTTTTATTAAGACGTAGTAAAAATTTAAAACTAATTTTGATATTGACCTAAATGATTAAAAATAAAGATACATTTTAATAAAAGGTTGTTTTACTGAAAAAGTTTTTTTACTATAAATTATTTTTTAGTCTTGGAAAATTTTAATCTTTATTATCTACATATTAACTTACTAGGATATAAGTTAAACTCTAAGGTCATATAAATTTTAAAAATCGCTCGTGAAGACCCCTTTAAATAAATGAATGAGAATGAGCTTAAATTGTAGTTTCTTTCCAAAAAAATTGTTTGACTTTTTTATCCCACATTAATTTAAAAAAATAAGTTGTAGTGGTAATAACTTATAACAAGCTAAAATTGCAATTTTCTGTAAAAAAAAACACTATGCGTTAAGGGGTTATGTCAAAAAAATGTGAAATTGAATTTAAAAATTAAGCTTAAATTGTAATTTTTTAATTAATTAAGCTGTAGGGTTAACGACTTATAGTGTTACTGTTAATGGGATCCAATTTTTGGCTTGTTAGTAAGAAATACATTTTACGCAACTTGATTTTTTGTAGGTAGATAGCATTATTATACGCTAGATAGAAAGCTAATTTCCAAAATATCAATTAGGTGCTTGGTCAAGTTGTGCATAACGCGGTCCATTTTTCTATAAACATAAACTGTGCCTTAAGAGGTTAATCTTTTACTCATTGTGTTTTAATTTATTAATAAATATTAGTCCTTTCGAACACAAAATTCAACATCTGTTCCGAGTTCTGAACAGAATTTTCTAGAATAAGTAATAAAATTTTATGACGTTTGACAATACAACCTTTCTTCAGACAGGTTATTTGGCCTAAAATTTTAACTACAGTTAGCTACATACCATTATCTGTTAGTTCGCATATCGTAACAAATTGACAAAAAATACAGTAACCGCAAAATTATTAAAAGAACGCGTACATTTCAAAATAAAGATTCTGATTATGGTGATATGGAGATAGATGATATTCCGGATATGTCATTAATAGAATTTGAAACGGCTAAAAATCAATTTTTAAAAACGATTTACGATATAAATATAAATTACGTTGAAAAAAATACCCGGGATCAACATACGTAAATTAAGGCATTGCAGAGTAACAAGCAGTAATAACAAAACTTCTTTACTAACAATAAGTAAATAAAATTGTTAAATTTAACAAATTCTTCTTGCGTATTATTATTTTACTTTAAATTATATCGTTCTAAATTTATTGAAGATACAAAAAATTTCGCATCTGTTGAAAAGGTATATTGAAATTCAACCGCTCGAAAGCCGTTTTCATTGTTACACATAGACCTATTGTCCACTGCACTTTACGGTAATTACGGTAATTATGGTGATATCTGGATTATAAAAAAGTCTGAGGTGTTGCCTGTATTCAGGCGTACGCTAAAGAAATTAAGGCAAATTGCATTTATCAACAATATTTAGGGCGACCTAAAAAGGGATTCATAAACTGATGTCTAGTTTGATATTATCAAGCGTACTCTCAGTTCTGCTCGAGTAAATAAGACGGTCCCTGGTGAATAGTTTTATTTTCATGGCGCTTCAGAACGCTCCGATGCATTCAATGGTGTCGGAATGCCGCCAGTCGGATTTGCCCGATAAGAGATTTACTCTTCTTGGTTGGCTTACTTTAATCTCACAAATTTACTCTTCTTTTTCGCTTTGATCCTCAATGTTTTTTCTTGTTCCTCGTGCTTCCGCTTAATTGGCATAACGAGATACAATGAAGTGATAAAAGTTCGATTGGAGTTTCCACTTCGCTTGTAAAACAGCGACACATAAAACCATTAATTTCCATAATGGAGAAAACGAATTTCAATCGCAATTTCGAGCCCGTTTCGTCGATCGACTTTCAATCAAAAAAATGAAATTTATTCGCGGACCATAAAAAACAAACGTAGAGACCGGAGAAATGATTTTGCGGGTAGGGAGGCACCGAACCGGCGCCACGACGTCGACCGCCGCCGTCTGGCGCACCGCCGCCGATTCAGAAAACCATGATTTATAAAGTCTCTTTAGTTAAAGACTTGATTGATTTATTCGATCAAATGCACTGCACCTAAGCGCGTATTTACCGAGGAAATATCGCTTCTAATTACTTCTCCTTTTGTTTAATCGATCAGACTGCGTTGTTATTGTTTGGGACCGAAAGCGAGGCCGTAAACTGCAAGAAATTTAAATTTCTAACATGCAAGCAGGCGCATGAAAACGCCACTTTATTAAATCCGTCCCAGAAAAACAAAAGGGGAAAACACGTGGAGCAACAAATATTTAATCTGGCATATTGATCAGCGAATGTAAATGTTGGGAATTCTAAATATAGTATTATATGATTAGCAACGGAAACCAATTAAAGTAAGTGCTTCGAATTTTCAAATTAAATTTGACCCAAAACTTTACATTTTGATGCTTAATGAAATGGTCACAGGTAATTTTTCAAATCCGAGTCTAATTCACATTACACGAGGGTAACTTTTAGGACACGCGTCAGCGGCGAGTTTCATAAACATTTACACATTTTTAGAAGCTTTAGGACCGGACCGAGAGCACAAAATTTCAATAACTTAATATTTCGGTAATGGAAATGCAATTTCTTACCATTTTTTTGCGATGTTATCGAGAAATGCTTACATTGCGGTTCTTGTTTTTCTTTGAAATATCCAATTGACTCAAAATTTTAGAGAATATTAATTATAATTCTGTAAACGGCTATTGTAAATCAGAAATCATCAATTGTATTTTAGAAAGTATCAATTGTAATTCAGAAAGCATCAGTTACTATTCAGGAACATCAATTGTAAATCAGCAATCATGAATTACAATTAAGGAACATTAATTGTAATTCAGAATGCATCAATTACTATTCAGGAACAACAATCGTAGTCCAGAAAGCATTAATTACTATTTAGGAACATCAACAGTACTTAAAAAGATATCAATCACAATCCAGGAGCATTAATTGTAATTGAGAATGCAAGAATTACAATTCAGGAACATCAATTGTAAAACAGCAAGCATGAATTACAATTGAGGAACATTACTTGTAATTCAGAAGACATAAATTATTATTCAAGAACATCAATTGTAATTCAGAAGGCATCAATTACTATTCAGGAACAACAATCGTAGTTCAGAAAGCATCAATGACTATTCAGGAACATCAATAATAATTCAAAAAGCATCAATCACAACCCAGGAACATTAATTGTAATTCAGAACGCAAGAATTACAATTTAGGAACATCAATTGTAAATCAGAAAGCATGGATTACAATTGAGGAACATTACTTGTAATTCAGAAGACATAAATTCAAGAACACCAATTGTAATTCAGAAGGCATGTCAGTTACTATTGAGGAACAACACTTGTAATTCACAAAGGATCAAGTGTAATTCAGGAACATCAAAAGTAATTCAAAAAGTATCAATTACAATTCAGAAGTATCAATTTAGATAATTTAGATTAAAAGTAGCGATTTTGCTTATATTTTGCAAATAAGCGTGATCTACTGAATCTCTATTATTTTTTAATATTTGACTTGCAACTTTTTAAATAGAACAGTGCGGCTTCTAAATGTGAGAAATTGAGCCACTTTTGAGACTATTCAAATTAAATTGCTTACGGTTTTATATCGCAAAACAAGCGCCTTCGATTAAATTACTTGAAAGTGCACCGAAGTTTTTAATTACGTATGGTTATAGCCTCAGGTTTAAGCCTTTTATAAATGATAAACTAAAATCTCTTGTCGTTATAATTAACAATTTAATCCTTTAATTAAAGCGAATCTAATGAATCTGCATGGCGTCTCGATATTAAATCCCCTGTTTTGAGCCCGTCTCCTCCGACAAGATCCGAATAAAACTTGGGCATAATAAACGAATTAAATATTTTTAGCTTACCTTTTCATTATCGTTAATTAAATTTCGAAAATATCTTGTTTCAGCGTTTTAATCAAATGATAACCCCCAATTAACTTTATATGTGTGTTCTCTTTGCTCGATAACAGTCGGGGATGAGAAATATTTATTCTGCAATTAATTTAATTAGTTTTAATTAAAAATTCTTACAATGTTTGCTTATTAAATTTTATACCTGAAACAAGGGACCGAAATTTAATTAATAACACAAGCCAGAGGGCTATCGATTGGACCATCACCCCTTTTTAATATCGTTTGTCGAACCTCAAAATGAAAAAACCTAATTGGAATTCAATTTCATAACAGGCAACACATCTTGCATGTATAGAAAGTGACCTTGGAAGTGCAGTATGTGTTGCCTGCCCGCAAGGCGTTCGTTTTTAAATTGAATTTACAGTTTTATTTGAACTGTTTGAAGGATAATAACGTTAAAATTTTCGTCGGAAAAAATTGTATTATTTTTAATGATGAAAGTTGATAGCGCGTCGAGAGAGCAAGGAATGGGAACATCTCATTGAAACTTTTGCTTGTTTCTCAGAATGAAATTTTGTGTTTATTCAAAATCGTTTAATTAGAATAATTGCAGGCGAAAAACTCCATTTGCATAATTATTTTCAGTCTGAAATGTGAGAACTTTAATTAAGTGAGAAAGCGCCGAAATTCGAAATGGAAGCTGGAACAAAAAACCCATCCACCATTTAGCGATAACTATTAAACACACTTTAATTAAAAGAGCAATTATGTGAAGTAGGCCATTAAGGCAAGTCGGACAACTACAATAACCCATTTTAACGGTCCAAGCTGTAAATTGCTTGCATTTAACTTCTTTCAGCTTGCAAAACAACAAAACACGTTTTCAGCCCTAATTCGGACTTGTTATGGAAACTCGAACAACGTTGGCAAGTAATATTGATTACCTAGCTTAAGGTTGGGGAACCCAACCTCAAAAAATGTAGTTTTAAGAAACTCAGTATCGCTTAGAAAGTACTTATCAATATATAATTTGCGAAGCAACAATTGTAAACATAATGTTACCGCATCTAATGATATATTTGCTTTGGTGAAGAAGTGCCTAGTTTTCAAAAATTAACCTCCGAAAGTGCAATTCTCGCAAAAATGTAGTAGTGAGGGTTTTTTACTGAAATCTTTAGAGTTACGAAATATTTTCCAATGCACTTTACAGCACTTATAGAGAATATATTGCCTTGTAAGAAAATATTTTTTTTATTGCGAGAAAGTTGATAACTTAAAAAGAAAAAAATTGGCAACAATATTTTTTTTAAATGTAGTGTGCCAGTAAACACACTATAGCTCAAGAAGTAAGTTATATTGTAGAAATTCCTTCGGGGTACTTATACTAAACATATAGTAGTATAATATGACATGTTTTTTTTATGATAACATGGAGAATATCTTTGAAAAAAAATCTAAAAGTTGTGGTACGAAATACAGTATTATTTGATCGCCTTTTTTATTGCTTTCCGAACAAAACATCGTCAACAAATTACATAAAAATGTTCTTTTAGCACCTAAAAAATAGTTTCCGTAAACCAAATTGGATAAATGTCTAAATTTTACATTTTCGGGGAAAAGTTGTTTTCCCATAAGATTTTAGTCAAATAGTTCGTCCTTTTACTCACAGATGTCCTGTCAAATCTGTACCTTTTTGATTGACGGCATGGATAGCATAATTTGTATTAAAATGCACACTTGATATAGTGCAAATTGTTAGGATATAACCATATTTTCCCACACGTAAGGATATAAAACTCTAAAAATTTATAAAAATACACACTTGATAATGCAAAATATCCATGTTCGCACGCGTAAGGATATGAAACATTTTCGAGCCTACTAAATTGTACAATATATATTAGTTTCGAATAGCATCGTAGGAAAAATTGTTTGAAGCATCTGTTCACAATAAATTACAAAAAAAAAAAACAGTAAATAATGCAGCAATCGCATTGACTGATTTTACCGCCGTTATCGCCGCAGACAATAATATAAATAATATTTATCAAATTATGAGTGTATAAAAATGGGGATAAAGATTACTCTTTGCATAATTGAAAATGTGTTTGCAGCCTGTTACGGGATTAATTATAGCAGGTACATCTATGAAAACACAAAATTGGCAAAGAATTAGCAAAAAATTATAGACTAATTTATTTCCGACTGAGTTTACCGTCGTTATCGCCGCAGACCATAATATAAATAATATTTATCAAGTTACGAGCGTATGAAAAACGCGCAACTCTTTTTTTTTGTTCTTTCTCTGTTCAATACTTAAGTTTCAAACCTTATTAGTTAGAACACTTCTTTGATTGCCTAAACATTTTTTATTTTAAGGCGCAAAATTGCCCCCTGAGCGGAAGAATTGTGCATTACTTAACAGTTCCCGGACCTTAAGTACCATCAAATCAAAGGGCCAACACTGCGCAAATGGGAATTTTGATTTGAGTACAAGTTTGAGCATGAATTTAAAAATGTAATCAAAGGTGGAATTAAAATTTCATGCGACTGTCGTCCATTTCAGAAACGGTGAATAATTAATTTCAAAAGCTTTAAATAAAACATTCCTAATTCTTCGAGCAATCCTTTCACTAATCAATTAGCACTTAATATTTGAGTAATGTCCTGTTCACAAATAAAAAGAGTTGCATTTAATCAAAACATAATGAAAAGTAACATTAATTTCAATAAAGTTTCAGTAAAGCAAGTTTGACCTTATAAGTACAATCGTAGCTGTCACATATCGATTGGTCGATTGTGTAACTTCTTTCCATTATATCCTACACGTAGTCGATTAATGACGGGAGCGACTGAACTAATTAAAGCAGAAAATTTCCACTTTCGTTGGGAAAAGTGCTGCACCAGTCTGGGATGTTCCCCGAAGATTGCCACAAGAGGGAATCGTTAATGTAGAGAGTTGGAGTCAACAGTACTTCATCAACGGAATATAACGATTAATTAGTATAGCTATAGCTATAATGGATGGCAACCTCCGCCGGTATTACCCCACGCAAGGGAGGGCAATCTAAATCCAATTGAAACATTCGCGACGTTCTCGTGTCACACGCATTCATTTCCATTACATTAAAGACAATAATCTGGATTAAGTAAAGCAGATTATTTTATCCCGTTCCGGCTGCGCCGGTTCTGTGTTGTTCTTCAGATAACATTAAATGATAAACTTGTGAGTTACGCTCGAATCGCGCGATTATCTCGCTTTACTTCTAAAACGTTACACGGTCTCCGGGCTCGTATTCAGTAATCAAGTTTTAAGAAAATTTCGTTATATTATGAACTCGTACCGCGCGGTCCCTGCGGACTTGCCACGCCGACGAAACAAGGACACATTTTTAAAAGCTTTAAAAAAGGAACGAGCGCACAAAATTTCAATAACTTAAAATTTCGGCAAGGGAAATTCAATTTCGTATCAATTTCCTGCGATTTTTGCGAGAAATGTTTACATTGCAATTCTTGTCTTTCATTGAAATGTCAAATTGGACGAAAATTTCAGAAAATATTAATTATAATTCAGTAAACGTCATTTGTAATTCAGAAATCGTCAATTGCATTTTAGAAAGTATCAATTGTAATTCAGAAAGCATCAGTTACTACTCAGGAACATCAATAAAAGTTCAAAAAGTATCAATTATTATTCAAAAAGTATCAACCACAAACCAGGAGCATTAATTGTAATTCAGAACGCAATAATTACAATTCAGGAACATCAATCAGAAAACATGAATTACAATTGAGGAACATTAATTGTAATTCAGAATGCAACAATTAGGAACAACAATCGTAGTTCAGAAAGCATCAATTACTATTCACTAATTCAAAAAGTATCAATCACAATCCAGACACATTGATTGCAATTTAGACAGCAAGAATTACCATTCAGGAACATCAATTGTAAATCAGAAAGCATGAATTACAATTGAGGAACATTAATTGTAACTCAAAACATACATTATTATTCTAGAACATCAATTGTAATTCAGAAGGCATCAATTACTATTGAGGAACATCAATTGTAATTTAAGAACAAAAGTAATTCAAATTGTGTCAATCACAAGCCAGGAGCATTAATTATAATTCAGAATGCAATAATTACAATTCAGGAAAATCAATTATAAATCAGAAAGCATGAATTGCAATTGAGGGACATTAATTGTAATTCAGAATGCATCAATTACTATTCAGGAACAACAATCGTAGTTCAGAAACCATCACGAACATTAATTCAAAAAGTATCAATCACAACCAGACACATTGATTGTAATTTAGACAGCAAGAATTACAATTCAGGAACATCAATTGTTAATCAGAAAGCAAGAATTACAATTGAGGAACATTACTTGTAATTCAAAAGACATAAATTATTATTCAAGAACATTGTAATTCAGAAGGCATCAATTACTATTGAGGAACATCAAGTGTAATTCACAAAGCATCAATTGTAATTTAGTAATTCAAAAAGTATCAATTACAATTCAAAGGCATCAATTTAGATAATTTAGATTAAAAGTAGCGATTTTGCTTATCTTACTCAGACGATTATTGGTATCTTTACGACATACATATTTGAATAATTAATTGTGTTATTACAACCGATTCAATTAACTAGTGATCCAAATAAGCGGTATCTGCTGTATCTCCATTACGAGATTTATCTCCATTTTTTAATATTTGACCTTTGTCTTCATTATTTATCATTGCTCTACTTCTTGGACTTGATATTTTGAGTTCTTTTGTTCAATAAAATAGTGCAAATAAACATATTCAACGACAGCAATATTTCATAAAATAAGTTGAGTTCATATTATTAATAAAACAAGTTTCTGTTAATAAAAAAAAATTCTAATTAGTCCCCGACAATTTGAGCGTTACGAAAAGTGCATTTTTCCGCCCTAGGATTGAAAAGTAAACATTTCTGACTTGTTTATATTCCTGAGATTAAAAATAACATTGTTTTTCTAACTTGAATCGTTCAATTTGAATCGTAAATTCGGCGAATATAAATTAGTTTCCAAGTTAGAGAACGTATGATTTCGTTGTGGTTTCCTTAACTAACGGATCTCATGTCACTGAAACGTCAAATGTCTCCTAATTAGATATTCTCTTGGGGCGAAACCATAATCCGAGTTGATGGCTCCGAAATAGGATTATTTATTTATTCCGGAGGCACTTTTACGTTAAGTTTGTCGAATAACGAGACAAATATTTATTCAGGAAACTCTTTGCTAAAATAATAATCCGAAAAAGTACAGTTTTGAATGCAAAAGTCGACAATTTTTTTTGTTTATTTGTTGTAGTTGTAGAAAAAATGTTGTATACAACACGCGCAGAATAATCCCCCGATTTTTTTCATTTGTTGAATAAACATTAATTTTTTAATTGAAAACTTTGTAATTAACTGAAAACTTTGCAAAAACAAATATTCCCAACAATTTTTAATCAAATTTGAAACAATCCTGATACAATACCGGACGCTTTCATCTGATACCCAATTCCGAGAGCAAATTTGATAAGTAATAACTTCAGCATATAGACTATGCCATTCTATTCTAATCAAACTTTGCCATCGGATGTTTCAAGCCATTCCAGCGACAATAAGTTACGCAAGGAAATGTCGCAGCAAGACGAGGCAAACAAAAACCGCGATGAAACATCTTAAAAGACGGGATCATTTTTTGTTTGCGGCCGCACTCGCGCTAACGCAAGACAAACATTCGATGAACCGCGAAAGTTAAGTCGACATGTGGGTTCGTAAATAGAATTTTATTCCATCGATTCCGGTGCATTGGGAGTTGTTTACTTAATCACAACCGCTCCTTCTAAATGTGATTAATAATTTTCGAAATATTTATGATGGGGCTGTGAAAACATTGTAGTGTCCACGTGGACCGAAAAATCGATACAGTGAAACCGGAAGAGAATTTCGCTAATTGTAAATAAGTTGATTAATACCTGATTTTTTACATTAATTACAAGTTCGTTGTCACTAGCGTCGGCGAGAACCAACAACAACAGCACCACGCGGCAGACAGTGTCCAACAAATCGGCTCGTTTCACCATTTTCGTAATTGTTCGACCACGTTACGAAGATCAATGCGCGTTACTTGCCATGGCGTCAGCTGACTGCAGCATGAGGATTCCTGCCGGCAACATGTACCCTTTCAGTGCGACTGTGCAGTCCGCCGAAACCAAGGACGTCGAGAAAAGTTTCGGCTCAATTCGTCTCTGTTCGTGCAGAATTTCTCAAATTTTTATTCAACTCAATTTAGTTGGAAATCGATTTATTCCCAGAATAAAATTTGTGACAATTTTACAATAAAGAATAAAACTGGAAGAACCAATAAATTAAAAATTTTAAAATTTTAAAAAATAAAAATAAAAATAAAAAAATATATCTGTAGCGACAATTAAATATTCTCCTTAAAGTTAACTGTCACTTAAAGTCACTAAGTGGCAGATTTCAAAGTGCACCGATTTTTAAGGTTAACATTAAGCGTCGAAATTGGCCTCAAAGTTCAGCATTAAAAATCATTCTCTTAAAGTGGCCCTTAATATTGTATATTAGATTAGTTAGTTAGAAATTGCATTAGTTTTGTTTTATTTTTATTACATATTCAAAATTTACGCTATTATACTTAACCTAATGATTGTCTCAATTTTATTACACCTAAATTAAAATTCGGAGTTATGTGTCTTTTGGGTGAGATGGCACAATAGGCCCCGTAAACTCGGCTTCATAAAATTAACAAACAAACGAATTTAATAATAATAGTAAAATTTAAATTTAAATTCAAATTTAACGGTATTTTTCCCGATATGGAATTAATTATTTAGGTATGACTTACGTGTCGATTTTTCCTTATTCCATATCTTCTTTTTTTCTTTTTATTTTGGAATGTTTGGAATGTAGGAAATAAAATAAACTAAAAAGAAGTGCACATAATGACAGTAACTTTTTAAAATGTTTTGAAGTGTGTTCAAAAGTTTTAAAATGTTTGTATTAAATGTAAATGTGATTTAGTTTGTAAAAATGTGACGAGGAATAAAACATTCCAAAATAAGAAGAAAAAAAGAAGATATGGAATAAGGAAAAATCGACACGTAAGTCATACCTAAACGAATTTAAGCTTGTTGTAAGTTAAACAATTTCTCATGACTAATGTGATTGGTTAATTTAATAAAAATGAAAACCCTTAAATACGCCATCTCAGACACAATTTCCCTAAAATATTTAATTTCAGTATCACAACTTTAAAAACTGACGGAAAAAATTCAGTTAATATTGTCACCAATTTCACTTAAATGACACTTTTAAGCTTCGTTTTAAAGTGAGCAGTGCTTAACTAAGGAACACATTTAAAAACGGCGTACTTGGATCACTACAGTTTTATATTTCACTTAAGTGACACTTTTAAGCTTCCTTTTAAAGTAATAAGCGGTACTTAACTAAGGAACACATTTAAAAAGCGGCGTACTTGAATCTTTATAGTTTTATTTCAATTAAGTAACACTTTTAAGCTTCCCTTTAAAGTAATAAGCGGTGCTTAACTAAAGAACGCACTTGAAAACAGCGCACTTGAATCACTACACTTTTATATTTTACTTAAGTGACACTTTTAACTTTCTTTTAAAGTAATGAGCGGTGCTCAACTAAGAACCACATTTAAAAAATGGCGTACTTGAATCACTACAGTTTTATTTCACTTAAGTAACACTTTTAAGCTTCCCTTGAAAGTAATAAGCGGTACTTAACTAAGGAACGCATTTGAAAACAGCGCACTTGGATCACTATAGTTTTATATTTCACTTAATCAACACTGTTAAGCTTCCCTTTTAAGTAATAAGCGGTGCTTAACTAAGGAACACTTTTAAAAAACAGCGTACTTGAATCATTGCAGTTTTATATTTCACTTAAGTGATACTTTTAAGCTTCCTTATAAAGTAAGTGGTGCTTAACTAAGGAACACATTTAAAAAACAGCGTACTTGGATCACTGTAGTTTTATATTTCACTTAAGTGACACTTTTAAAGTTAGTTTTAAAGTAAGTGCTACTTAATTAGGAAGCGCATTTATTGGGCGAAATTATCAACACGTGAACGTCCATCACGTTGGTTCCGGTATGTCCGGTTATGACCAAATTAGCGCCGGATTTGTACCGAGAGTAAAACGTGTAAGAATCGTTGTTTGCCAAGAATAAATTCGGATCGATGTTGAGACTTGAAGCGGAATTGACCAAATCGGAAGAAGCAATAGCGCCGGCGGCGTCGGTCGGTCCGTCCATCCCATCAGTTCCGCAACTGAGGAACGCAATATTTGCCGATTTTAGGTTGAATTTGTTGAGTTCAAGCGAAAAGCTCAAAGCTAGTTGTTGGTTGCGGCCTCCTCTTCCTGTTCCAGTGACAATCACAGTCGGCTCTCCAGCGGCGATCAGACAGAGGCCTTTGCCAAAGTCAATCTCGTCCAATAAATTACAATCCACTTTTAGTTTCCCGAGCAGAAGTTTTAAACCCCTTTTGTCGCCGGAGTCGCTAATCAGTGCTGAAACTTCGCTCGCAAGCTCGGCGTAAATCTTACTTACTTCGGAGACCTCCCCGCTTATGCTTGTAGATAAAATTGCAGTCTGGTAACCCAATAATTTCGCCTGTTCCAAAGCGGCCAGAGCGGCAATTTTATTATTCCCAATAACGTAGTTGTCGACATGAATATATTGCCAGTTGGAAACCTTCGCAACCTCCAAGACTTTCTTTATGGAACTTGGAATCTGATCGTAGAGGGAATACTTCCGCATTATCTTTATTGCCGCGTCTGGACCATCGCAATTGACTGCAGTCGGCCCGCTGGCGATGAAATCTAAGGGGTCCCCGATGATGTCGGACAGAATTAGCGATATCACTCTCGCAGGATGCGCCAATTCCGCCAAACCGCCCCCTTTCAGCACCGAAATTCGCTTCCTGACGCAATTAAGCTCCACGATGTTTGCGCCACGATTCGCCAAATTTTTAATCAGCTCCAGTTTTTCTGATAACGTGATCGGCGGTTTTGGCAAGGGTAGCAAAGCTGATCCTCCCCCGGAAATCAGTACGAGTAAAACGTCATCGGCGTCGAGCTTTTCCACTAAATTTTTAATGGACAAAGCTCCCCGTTCGGAGCTTTCATCCGGGAGGTTGTCCCTCGCGCCCTCTACGTAACTAATTTTCGAATCGCGTTGAGGTCGCTCAAAGCGTTCAAATATTCCTGCTGGGACAATTACGATTCCTGCTTGCAAGTCGGATCCTAGCATGGTCTCAAGCGCTACGGCCATACCGAGCACTGCTTTACCGAAGCCGATAACGTAGACAGGTTTGGTCAAAACGTAGCGACTCCCATTCACGCAGAGAGTGTGGTTGCGTAGGCTCACAGATCTCTGCACTAGGGTTCTTGGCTCGACTGAAGCTACGGCCGCACGGAATATTGTCTTCAAATGTTCTTCGGCCATGGTTTTGGAATATTCACGGACACTTTTGGTTAAAATTGTTAATAGTTGGGAGGAACGCGTTAGCACTGGATTCATGTCACTTTAAAACTCACTAAAAAGTTGATAATGAAAGTTGATAAGATCGGTGAGAAAAATTGTTGCAAATTGGCTTCCATCTGTTGAGTAAGGGGAATAAGTTTGTCGAAATTGAATTGGATCCTTTTTTAAATTTTAAAGAAATTTTTAATTATGTTCTGTTTTAGAAGTTTTATTCTTTGCTATGATTTTTCACTTCTTCACGAAGTTGAATTTAAAACACAGGTTTTTATTAATATTTTTGTTATTGCCACAGATAAAACTTCCCATTACTGATGGCAATTTAATATGTAAATGCACAAAACGATATTTTAAATAATAATTTCATTTATTACTTTTCAACTCTACGTGCGACATAAAAACTCCAATTGGGGCTTAAAAAAAATTGTGCTGCAATGGGTGAGAGACCATAAAAGTAAAAAAGTATCAACCTAGTAATTTTTCTGTTGGTGTATCAAAGTAAATGGCGCTGTCGAAATTACTATACTATACTATACTAAATATACTATTACTATAAACGCAATTTGCTAAACTTTACAGGATAGAAAAAACCGATTAGTTTCTTTGAATTTTTTTGTATCTTAATCAGCCAAATTTCTTTTTTTTTAAATTTCTATCTCTTTAAAGGGCTATTTTTGATAACGATTTTTTTCTATTTTGAGAAATTAATGAAAATTTGTCGCTTACGCCATTCACAATTTTTATTTGTCGGTTATGTCTATTCGATAGTGGCATTTATGCCATCACCATTTTTATACAGTTCTGGTGTTTATGGCCCCTTATGCCAATTTGATTATAACTTATCCCTTATTAATTATTTAGGTGTTTGTATCATATAATTATGAAAATTTGCGTTGCAAAACTTTAATAAAAAAATGAAAAAAATTTTTACCTTTGCAAACTTTATGAAAATGTGGATCCTAACATAAATCGAAGAAAGAAAAAAAAAGAAAAGAAAAGAAAAGAAAAAAAGAAAAAAAAAGAAAAAAAAAGAAAAAAAGAAAAAAAAAGAAAAAAGAAAAAAAGAAAAAAAACAAATCACCTTAGCAAACTGTATGAAAATGTGGATCCTAACATAAGTCAAAAAAAATTAAATTAAATTAAATTTAAAAAAATTTAAAAAAATGCTCTGAGCACACTTTATGAAAATGTAAACTGCAATTTGCATGGTTTTACCTAAGAAAACCGACTTCTATGATTCAACCCTTGTTGTAATCATTTGAAAACAAGAAAATGTAAAAAAATTTTACCTTAACACACTTTATGAAAATGTGGATCTTAAGATAAGTTAAGAAAAAAAAAAAAAAAAAACTGAGCACACTTTATGAAGATGTGCACTGTAATTTGCATGGTTTTACCTAGGAAAACCGACTTTTAAGATTCAACCCTTGTTGTACTCATTTGAAAACAAGAAAATGGAAAACATTTTTACCTTAACACACTTTATGAAAATGTGGATCCTAAGATAAGTAAAAAAAAAAAAAAAATTGATCTGAGCACACTTTATAAAAATGTACACTGCAATTTGCATGGTTTTACCTAGGAAAACCGACTTTTAAGATTCAACCCTTGTTGTACTCATTTGAAAACAAGAAAATGGAAAACATTTTTACCTTAACACACTTTATGAAAATGTGGATCCTAACATAAGTCGAAAAAAAAATTTGCCCAATGCCAATATCTCAAATTCGAATTTTTGGCGTTTATGTCGTTTTGGTATAAATCCGTCGATATTATGTTATTGAATAATGAAAATGCCACACAAGGTCGAAATTTGTAAAGTCATTTGATATTTTTAGCCAAAATTGCATAGCCGATTGTGATTGTAACTTATTAAGAGTCATCCTTTATTAAAATCGTGATTATTTTTATCTTGACCTAAACGCTATGTATGACTTGATGGTAAATTTTAAACTTGACCGACATTCGGAAGTACAGTAAAACTCTTCCAACTAACCACTCGCCCTAAACGACCACTCCTGTACGGTATCAATAATACATTGTTACTCCTTTAAAGCGACCCTCCCCTAACGCGACCGTGACCGCCAATTTACGGTTAAAGCGACCACTTCTCACTTTGTGAAAATCCTTTTAATTCTTGTCTTTGTTGATTTATAAGTTGTCTCACTATGAGATCGGGTTTGTAAAACTTAAAATGTCAATTATACACTGTAAAATTTATTAAGGACGTTTTTCCGTCAAGTGCTTGACACATGCCCTATCTTTCGGTAATAAATTTGTTACGGTTATAAATCAGTTCTTCAACTTCGGTTTATGCGATATTTGTGGGCTCGTGTAGATATTTACAATGGTAGTATACATACTATGAAGGCAAAAAATTCGTATCAGTTGTATGCCAATCGTTGAGAAATTGTTGTCACTGTGCTTCTGGAATAGCTTAGAAAATGATGGCTAAACGGGATTACCATCACGAGATTTTAAATTTGGAAGCTCGCATAAATGTTATTAATGACAGCGAAAGAGGTTTGTCGCAACGAAAACAAATGTGGCACAACCCAAATTCAGGAGATTTTAAAAAATGCGAAAATGAAATTGTCTCTAATTAAAAAATTTAAAAATTGTAAGCAAACTGTTTTAGAACAATATTTTGGTAGTTAGCCTTGTATATTTTTATTTCTTGGTCTTTGCTATTTTTTATATCGAGAATTTTTTTTATTTGCATTAATTTTTAAACATTCTATTATTTAATATTATTAATCTGTCTTGTGTGCGTCTAAATTGACGCTTTCTATTTTTATGAAAATATAGGAGCCTTCGCGCGTCTTCATTATTGATAATAAAACGTTTTAAAGTTAATATTGTGTTTATTTTATATTAATTTAAGAAAAAGTTCTCTAAAGTGACCACTCCTCCAAGAGACCATTTTTTAAGGGAACAACGAGTGGCCGCTTTACAGAAGTTTTACTGTAATTAGACTTTTCCAAGATTAATTCTTATGATTGGAATTTAATTTCATATAAATCACAAATAATACATTTGATGTAATGTCATTTATTTGAATGACACACTTAATTACAGTCGAAGTGTACTCAATAAAAAATATGCGCCAGTCCTCCTTGTGCAACAGCACCTGATTGCACGATGAGTTGTATTTTTAACTCAAGGGCTTTAAAGAATTGAAATTGTCAGCTAACTATTTGCCTTAACCTTCGGTTTTAAAGATTTTAGATTAAACTAAATATCAAGAACTTTCATTTAAATATGTATTTGCTTCAATTTTTTTAGTTTGTGCGTTGAAGGCCCCCCAAAATAACACCTCAATCAAATTAGCAAAGGTCCCTCGTAACAGTGTTGTAACCCATTAATTATTATTCACGGAAGTAGAAATTACCTTATTGTTGTGTAAGTGTTGTGCACTTTTTGTTCTTCCATTATATATCTTTTCCTTGCATTTGATCCTGATTGATTGAAGATTGATTTAAATTGTACGTTCATAAGATTTTCTATTTCCAGTTAATTGAAAATGATTGCAATTTATGAGAAAATTAATCGAAAATCAATCAATCACTGCAACGAAACTCTGTGTGTTTGGATAAGTAACGACACTTTCACTGGAAAACTTGTTAAATTCAATTGAACAGTATTTTAACTTCTAAAAAATACCTTGTGAGAATGAGAATTATGCAGTGGGTTTCTGTCACACGTTCAAAATTATGGCAACTCTTCAAGGCGATTTCGAAGGTTTCAATTTCTGCCTTGAATTTTTTATGGCTCATCTCGTTAAAATGACAAAAAGACAGTCAGTTGAGACCACGATTTAATTTGTCTTGCACATATAGAGAAGTTATTGAACTGAGTTTGTACAGGGACTGTTTACAAAATTTGACCAAGGATTACCAGAACCGCTCACTTAAATAATAACATCGGTGCTACATAAAATATTAAATGGTATTCTAAGGTAACACTCCTTCCTGAACGGTATTCTTACCCAAGTTGTTAAAAACTACAATGTTGCGGTGCCTTGTTGTCTCAACTGCAAACGTTAAATGTGCGGTGCTGTTAGTGCATTATTTATTATTATTTCAATTTAATGGTAAGAATATGTTTTTGATTATTTTTTCTTAATACTTTATTACCAACTTTTTAAGTAAAATGAAATTTTCTTATATAATTCATTGTGTAGTTGCACCATTTCAAGAACTGTGTACTTTTATTATGAAAAAGAATATTACATCATGCGAAATAATTTTTATTTGGTTGCCCAATTTTAACCGGCGAGTACCGTTGGTTGCCTGTATTTGCTAAACATTTCAATTTTTTAGCTGCACAACGCCAGGAGGGGCTTTTCGACTTATTGGCCCTACCTCCAAATTTGGTTAACACCGGCGGGCCATGCACGTTTTCACCTCCTTACAAGTGCCCACATCCTGGGATAAAATTCCATTTCCACACCAGGTAATTAAACAATTTTTTTTGTTTAAATAATTTAATGGAAATGTTATTGAATCCTCGGTAGGTTGTCAACAAGGTGACCCTCTCGGTCCTGCAATTTTTAGTTTATCTATTCATCAAATTATTAACAATTTGAATTCAGAATTGAATGTTTAGTACTTAGATGATGGTTCTTTAGGTGGTTGATGTCTTACAAGACTTAGAAACGATAATTTCCGAATTTAAGAAAATTGGTTTGGTTCTTAATTTCAATAAATGCGAACTTCTCTTCCTTAATAATGTTTCGGAATTAGACAAGTCTTCAATTTTGGAGAGATTCGAATTATTAGCTCCTTGTATTCACGTTTGTAATGTTGAAGACCTTTTTATTCTTGGTTGTCCTATTTTCGATGCAGCAATTCCTCCGTTCATTTCTAAAAAAACTGAGTCATTCTCTTTACTTTCTTCAAATCTATGTAAAATTAATCCTCATATTAGTTTATTTTTACTCCACCATTGTTTTTATAATCTTAGATGTTGTGCTTTTTGGAAATTTAAAAAGGAGTGTCTTGAATTGGATAATATTGTTATTTCTTCTTTGGAAAAAATTTTGAATATTAAATTTACAATAAGATCTTGGACTCGAAGCCAAATTACCAATCCGTTTTGGTGGATTAGGTATAAGGTCTATAATTGATATTTCCTCGCCTGCCTTTTTGTCTTCTATATTTTCTAATTCTGTACTTATTATGTCCATTCTACCTTCTAGTTTTTCTAATATTGAAATTACATCCCTTAACGAGGCTGTTGATTATTGGAAGGAAATTTCTAATTCGACTTTACTTCCAAAAGAACTTTCTATTCAAGAAATTGAGACTTACCTATCTGTGAGAAAATATTTCAAAATTTATTATCTTCCTCAAATATCACACAAAAAGCTATCTTATTAGCTGGATCTGAACTTGAATCTGGAGCTTGGCTTGAAGCTCTTCCATCGTGTAAATTAGGTACTCTTTTAGAAAAGAACTTTTACAAATTGCAATTTCGTTTAGATTGGGCAATTTCTGTCATCCTCATATCTGCTGGTGCGGTTCTTCTGTAGACTCGTTGGGTCATCATGGTTTATCGTGCATTAAAAGTGCTGGTAGACTCTCTCGTCACAGCTGTATTAATGACATTATTAAACGTGCTTTCTCTTCTGCCAACATCCCTTGTATCCTTGAACCTAGTATTCGGAGGGATGATGGCAAACGTCCAGATGGTATTACAGTTATTCCATGGAAAGTAGGTAAATGTTTAGTTTGGGATTTTACCTGTACGAATACACTTGCCTCTTCTCATTTGACTGATTCTTCATTTTCTGCAAGATGTGCTGCACACTTGGCAGAAAATCTTAAGAAAAATAATAATTAGGCAATTTGTGATGATTATTTTTTCCTCGCCTTCGCTGTGGAAACTTTGGGTCCTTGGAGTGCTGCGTTTTCTCTCCTTGAAGATTTGGGGAGGCGAATTGTTCAAACAACGGGAATTCCTCAAACCAAAACATATTTGAAGCAACGAATAAGTTTGGCTATACAAAGAAGCAACGTTGCTAGTGTTCTTTCTTCTTCCCTTAATGAGTTACTTTTTTTATTCTAGTTATTACTTATGTTATGTTATTTTATGTTATCGTTAAGCAAATGTACCTATTTTACAAATGTTAGATATATTTCTATTAAAAACTATATATTTACAGAAATACCAAAGACAATCCAATATTAATTGATCCAACCAATTATGAATCTCTCGGCAATTCTCAATTTAATCGAGCGTTGAGGACCAAGATAATAATTCATGGTTTTACCAATGGGCCAAACAAACCTCCTAGTTCTCTCATAAGAGAAGGGTATTTTTGCAATGACGACTACAACATATTCACGGTCGATTTCGAACACTTGGCCAGTGTACCATGTGCCGCCCAATTGTTAATAAATTACAGATTTGTCGCCAAGTGCATAGCGCAGTTCGTATCATATTTGCACCACCACCCTCGAGGAGTTAAAATCGATCAAGTTCATATAATCGGTTTTAGTGTTGGTGCATCAATTGCTGGAATTTCAGCTAAATACCTCAACCACTCCATACCGGAAAAATTAAAACGCATCACAGGTAATAATTTAGAACCAGTTTACATTAATACTACAAGAAATTGTTGCAGCTTTGGAGCCTGCTGTGTTTAAAGGGTTGGAAAGTTCCGACGCCCATTTCGTGGATATTATTCGGACTTGCTCCATTTGCATGATTGGAAATATGGTGGCGACCGGACACGCTGAATTTCATGTAAATGGAGGCTTCCATCAACCTGGTTGCGAACGCAGCTCAATTTTCAGTATAATTTAACGGTAATGAACTTTGCACATTACCGATGGCTCACTGTTTTAGCAACCGCGTATTGTAACCACGGAAGAGCTTCTCTTTATTTTACAGAATCGATTGATACCGATCTTGGCTTTTATGCGTATCCTTGGCCGGTAATTTCCGACGTTGCTAGAGATGGCTGCAACGAGGAATATGTTTGGATGGGCGAATCTGTTTCAAATAAGTGGGCATCCGATTTTGCTTTAAATTGAGATTCAATTTGTCTGTTGTAGAGCCAGAGGGTCTTATTATGTGCAAACGAAATCGCAGTATCCTTATGCGCAAGGAGCTTTCGGAAGAAGTTCTCTGGAAAACTATTTCGGGGAAAATGTTCCGAATCGTGAATGTCAGGCTGAATTGTTTTTGAAAAATAAAGAAATCTAAATTCGTTTGTGATATTATTCTTGGAGAGCTTTTGAAGTTGTTGAGGGTAATTTTGAAGTTTTAGGGTAAAGTGAAAATTTGAAAATTGTCAGCAACCAAAGTAATTACGATAAAAAAATGTGAGAATAGACTGATTAAGTTAAGTTGGGTTAGTCTGAAGGTTTGTAGAGCTTTGAAGTTGTTGAGGGTAAGTTTGAAGTTTTAGGGTAAAGTGAAAATTTGAAAATTGTCAGCAACCAAAGTAATTACGATAAAAAAATGTCAGAATAGACTGATTACGTTAGGATGGGTTAGACTGACGGTTTGTAGAGCTTTTAAGTTGTTGAGGGTAATTTTGAAGTTTTAGGGTAAAGTGAAAACTTAAAAACTGCTAGAAACCAAAGAAATTACCATCAAAAAATGTCAGAATAGACTGATTACATTAGGTTGGGTTAGCCTGAAAGTTTGTAGCGCTTTGAAGTTGTTGAGGGTAATTTTGAAGTATTAGGGTAAGGTGAAAACTTGAAAATTGTCAGCAACGGAAGTAATTACCATAAAAAAAATGCCAGAATAGATTGAGCAGGTTAGGTTGGATTAACCTGACTGCTTGTACAGCTTTGAAGTTGTTGAGGGTAATTTTGAAGTTTTATGATGAAGTGAAAACTTGAAAATTACCAGCAACCAAAGAAATTACCATTAAAAGAATTAGATTAGGTTAGGTTAGACTGATTGTTTGAAGAGTTTTGAATCGGAAAATGTTCTACTCTAAAAATTTCAATGTGATTTAAATAAACGGTAACTGTTAAGACCGGAATAATATTTAATGTTGATAATTTCATAAACATCATTTTCCAAGTGAAATGTTTATATCCATCATGCGGAAATAATCCAACCCAAGTACCTTCTTTCTTATTAGATTTTCACTTCGACATCCGTTTTAGAATAATGCTTTTTATTGTCTCAATTTTCCTATTTCAACATCGGCAATAAAGAAGAGTGCACTTTCTGCGATTCTGTGAATAACTAACTTAAATTTCCCAAAGGCGGGTAAAGTGAGAGTACGTGCGAGTGTGTGTGGTCGTTGTGGTAGAGGAAGGATGTGAACAAGAGTGAATGCAGCAAAAGTAAACGAAATGATGTTTATATCGAGCCGGCATCATTAACAGTGTGACTTTCACTGATACAAGAACGTACACGAGAGGATTCATTGCCAATATCTGAAGCGGCAAGAAAGTGTGTTTTCAAAAGAATGATGCTGGACTTGAGGATATTTTCAAAAGTGAAACGAGAAAGTTTTGTGTTGATTTATTATTATTTGCTATTGTATGCCTTTGCCGGTAAGTTGACATCAAAACAAAAATTATAAAATTGAATTTATTGTGTTCTTAACTCATTTAATTATTCAGTGCCAGTAGTGACCATGAAAGCGTTGTTTGCAATCGTTGGAATTGCTGCAACTGTAATTTTCATTAACTGTGACGATTTAAAACCTCCAATTAAATTAAAACCGGAATTCATCCTGTAAATAAAATTACTGTCCCACTTTAACTGAACATAGTTTTGAAATGAATAATTCAATTTTGAATGAACAAGTTGGGATTAATATTCAAGTACAAAGTTTCTAAAGGAAAGGCGTGCAATTTTTTATTGTATTTTGAAATTCCTCAATGTTGGTTAACAGGAATTTTTGCTTTCATTGAAAGATAAACAACGACCTAATTGGAATTCATCGGCTGTAGTTGACGCCTAAATTTTTGTAAAAGGTTAGACGCCACATTACGCCATGAATTCCAATATTAATTTTTAATGTCCAGGTCGCGACATTAGAAAAGATTTGAAATGAAAGTTGATGCAATCACAATAATACCTTTGACAGTACTTTCTTCGCGAAATCGATTGAGTACATGTATCATTTTTTTGTAAGCTTTCCTCGTCGTTGTCGAAAGTGAGCCTGTTTTTAATTCCAGGAATATATTGTCAGAAGGAAAAGAAACCCAAAAAAGCCGAAAGCGTTCAAGATCTGTTCAATACAAGCTCCTGCATTCCGAAGCCTTATGTGTGTCCTCATCCCCAGATCGAATTTTATTTGTACACAAGGTAAGTTGCGGCGAAAGGAAAGTCCTAGTAGTAGTAACACATCGGACAAAAGCGGCATTCGACCAGAACAATGAATTCTAATATCTCATTAAATAAATTACTACCATAATCAGTAATTGTTATTCTTCCAACGATCAGCTAAACAACTTGTTTTATCCAACGAGGTCAGAATAAGTGAAAACGTTGCGATGAAAAGCCTTAAAAATACACATTTAATTAAATTGATAGATCGATATGCGTTTAAAGTGTGTCATTCGATTTTTGAAATCAGAAACGTGTAATCAGGAATGTCACTTCCTGGACTGAATATTTGTGACACTGGTAATTACATGTTTTAATCAAATTGAAGTATTACTTATTAACTTAAGAATTTGTTAATAATTTATGATTGAAAATTTGCAATTACAATGAACAACAAACTGAATTTCCGTTGGCGTTTCATAACAACGATTTCAAAAATCAGTTTCAGTGATTTTCTGAAGCATAAAGAAATTCGCTTGAATAACTTAAAAGAATAATAATTTATATAGCTGCAAACTCGACAAAATTGGGTCAAAATTTCAGTAATGAAGATTTCTGTTAATCATATTACTTATCGAATCTAAAATAATTTATTTTCTTGTGAGGTATTTGTAATAGAAATTTCACATCTCACATGCAACTTGAAGTGAAATCAAACCTTCGAGATAATAAAACAGGCTTGGAAAATCGTACCAAATCGCAATATTTGCACAATCGCATAAAATTTCATAAACAGGTTTATTGATAGTTGACTTAGTTTAAAATCAATATTGCCCAATTTGATTGAATTTGAATTTCACCAAAAACTGAAGCTGTTTAAGTTAAAATTTATTTTTGTAATTAGGTACAAACCATTTTAATGATTTCAAGCGAGAGAACAGAAAGTTGCAAATGCAACTTGACTTTCAAATTCACGGTCACATTTAGCACCTTCAAGAGCTGCTACTGCCGGGTATTTAACATTTTTATTGTGGTGAGAAAAGTGAAAATGTATTTTTAATTTTGCCACAAAAAATAGATTTTTATAACCAAAAATCAACATTGTGATCCAATTAAGCGGTTTCTACTGTATTTCAAACAGTTTTCCACTTTCAAAATGTTTGGGGCTGTTTCGGAAATGCTGAGGTAATACGGGGTTCAACACAACAATAAAAAATATGTCATTATTATTATGTCATTAAATAAAGGTTGCATGTGTTAACTTGTGCAATTTGTGCAACAAACAAGTATTAGATTTTTTAGCCACTTTTATCAGGAAACTTATTAATTAGTTATTGACAAAGTTCTGGTTTTTTAGTGGTTTTGAGCAAGGTAGAAATCAACTTTAAAAATTGAGACTTTGTACACTATTGGGATTTAGATTTTTATGTCTATGGTAAAAAGTGCTGAAAATTTGCAATTACAATGAAGAACACACTGAATTTTCGTTGGTGTTTCATAACAACGATTTCAAAAATCGGTTTCAGTGCTCTAATAAATGTGATTTTCTGGGCCATAAAGAAATTCGCTTAAATAACCTAAGAGAATAATAATTTATATAGTTGCAAACTCGACAAAATTGGATCAAGATTTCAGTAATGAAGATTTCTGTTGATCATATTACTTATCGAATCTAAAATAATTTATTTTCTTGTGAGGTATTTGTAATAGAAATTTCACATCTCACATGCAACTTGAAGTGAAATCAAACCTTCGAGATAATAAAACAGGCTTGGAGAATCGTACCAAATCGTAATATTTGCACAATCGCATAAAAATCTAATAAACAGGTTTATTGATAGTTGACTTAGTTTAAACTCAATATTGTCCAATTTGTTGAATTTGGATTTCACCAGAAACTGAAGCTGTTTCAATTGAAATTTATTTTTGTAATTAGGTACAAACCATTTTAATGATTTCAAGTGAGAGAACAGAAAGTTGCAAATGCAACTTGACTTTCAAATTCACGGTCACATTTAGCACCTTCAAGAGCTGCTACTGCCGGGTATTTAACATTTTTATTGTGGTGAGAAAAGTGAAAATAGTTTTTTTATAATCAAAAATCAACATTGTGATCCAATTAAGCGGTTTCTACTGTATTTCAAACAGTTTTCCACTTTTACAATGTTTGGGGCTGTTTCGGAAAACACAACAAAAAATATATTTTATTATGTCATTAAATAAAGGTGCATGTGTTAACTTGTGCAATTTGTGCAACAAACAAGTATTAGATTTTTTAGCCACTTCCATCATGAAACTTATTAATTATTATTATTATTGACAAAGTTCTGGTTTTTTAGTGGGTTTGAGCAAGGTAGAAATCAACTTTAAAAATTGAGACTTTGTACACTATTGGGATTTAGATTTTTATGTCTATGGTAATCAAATGTATATTAATAAATGAAATTGAAAGTTGCACGTTGGTGGCCTAATTATGTCAGTGTTTTATGTACTTGAAAGTGCCGATCAAGTTCAAACCGAACATCGGCATTTCATAATATCAATTAATTACATTTAATAAATTTTTAACAACGCAAACTATTTATTTACTAAAAGAAAGTTCACTCACCATCTTACCTAACACTTTCTTTTTTATGATTACAAATTGTTGTTCGTAGGCGGACCCAGAAGAATCCGGAAATAATAGACACAACCAAAGAGGACTCGCTGTTCAATTCTCAATTTAACAGAGCGTACCCAACAAAAGTGGTCATCCACGGTTTCGGGGGAGGGAGGGATTATTCTCCTAGTACCGACATGCGGGAGGCCTATTTTTACATGGGCAACTACAACATTTTCATCGTCGATTATGGAACTTTGGTGAAGGAGCCCTGTTTGAAGCAGATGCAGTGGGCGCCGAGATTTTGCGCCAGATGTATAGCGCAATTGATAGATTATTTAAGCTGGCATCCACGCGGAATTAAAGCCGAAAAAATTCACATTGTTGGATACAGCGTTGGGGCGCACATCGGTGGGCTGGTGGCCAATTATTTAATACCCACCGTTCACGGAAAATTGGGGCGAATAACTGGTGAGTCGAATTCGATTAAGGCCCGGGAACTGCTAAGTAATGCACAATTCTTCCGCTCAGGGGGCACCAATTTTGCCTCTTAAAATAAAAAATGTTTAGGCTACCAAAGAGGTATCCTAACTAATAAGGGTTGAAACTTAAGTATTGAGCAGAGAAAGAACAAAAAAAATAGAGTTGCGCGTTTTTCATACGCTCGTAACTTGATAAATATTGTTTATATTATGGTATGCGGCGATAACGACGGTAAACGCAGTCGGAAAAAAAATTAGTCTATAATTTTTTGCTAATTCTTTGCCAATTTTGTGCTGCAAACACATTTTCAATTATGCAAAGAGTAATTTTTATCTCCATTTTTATACGCTCATAATTTGATAAATATTATTTATATTATTGTCTGCGGCAATAACGGCGGTAAAATCAGTCAATGCGATTGCTGCATTATTTACTGTTTTTTTTTTGTAATTTTTTGTGAATATATGCTTCAAACAATTTTTCCTACGATGCTATTCGAAACTAATATATATTGTAAAATTTAGTAAGCTCGAAAATGTTTCATATCCTTACGCGTGCAAACATGGATATTTTGCATTATCAAGTGTGTATTTTTATAAATTTTTAGTTTTATATCCTTACGTGTGCGAATATGATTATATCCTAACAATTTGCACTATATCAAGTGTGCATTTTAATACAAATTATGCTATCCATGCCGTCAATCAAAAAGGTACAGATTTGACAGGACATCTGTGAGTAAAAGGACGAACTATTTGACTAAAATCTTATGGGAAAACAACTTTTCCCCGAAAATGTAAAATTTAGACATTTATCCAATTTGGTTTACGGAAACTATTTCTTAGTTGCTAAAGGAACATTTTTATGTAATTTGTTGACGATGTTGTGTTCGGAAAGCAATAAAAAGCGCGATCAAATAATACTGTATTTCGTACCACAACTTTTAGATTTTTTTTCAAAGATATTCACCATGTTATCATAAAAAAACATGTCATATTAAACTACTATATGTTTAGTATAAGTACCCCTAAGGAATTTCTACAATATAACTTACTTCTTGAGCTATAGTGTGTTTACTGGCACAATACATTTAAAAAAAATATTGTTGCCAATTTTTTTCTTCTTAAGTTATCAACTTTCTCGCAATAACAAAAATATATTCTTACAAGGCAATATATTCTGTATAAGTGCTGTAAAGTTCATTGCAAAATATTTCGTAACTCTAAAGATTTCAGTAAAAAACCCTCACTATTACATTTTTGCGAGAATTGCACTTTCGGGGGTTAATTTTTGAAAATTAGGCACTTCTTCGCCAAAGCAAATATATCATTAAATGCGGTAACATTATATTTACAACTGTTGCTTCACAAATTATATATTGATAAGAACTTTCTAAGCGATAGTGAGTTTCTTAAAACTCTGCATTTTTTGAGGTTGGGTTCCCCAGCCTTAAAAACAATTTATTTTCTTGTGGTTTTAAGGTTTGGACCCATCGATTTTTTTCTACATGACCAGCAACCGTTCCAAGGATTTGGACCCATCGGACGCCCACTTCGTGGACGTGCTTCACACAGGAGCCGGTATTTTAGGTCAATTGGGCCCCAACGGCCACGCCGATTTCTACATAAATGGAGGTTCTAGTCAACCTGGTTGCGCCAGCGACACTTTATTTCGTAATTCCATCAACCGTTTTTGGTCCTTTTATTAAAATTTCGGTTACAGAAACGCTGGCTTGTGACCACACAAAAGTCACCCCATATTTTATAGAATCAATTGTGTCCAATCGTGGTTTTTACGCCTATCCTTGCCCATCACTGGTCAGTTTTCTCATCGGATGGTGCAGTCCTGGGGAACAGGAATATGTGTTAATGGGCGAACATGTGTCTCATAAGTGAGTGGTTAAGAAAATTATTGTCAATATTTTTTTTGTTCATTTCAGAGCTCGTGGTACTTATTATGTTACCACGAATCCGGATCCGCCTTTCGCAAAAGGACATCCTGATTTAATCATTCAGGGGAACAGGGTGCGACGAAGAAATTTTGATAGGCTGTAATATGAATTTAATTTGTAAATAATTCAGGTGATAAATTATTATTAATAATAGTCGTTTTTAATAATTACAAGAATGGTATTTACTAACATTTAGGTAGTTGTAGTTTTAGCCAATGTAGAAATGTACAAATTACTATCTTAAAACAATTAAATTATTGATTATTGAACCAGAATTTCAAATTCTCAAATTTTCGGTATGCTTGGGCCAACTTTTCAATAAAATACAAAGTTTTCTTTGAAACTTGTTGCAATGTCAACACAAACCTAATAAATTCAGGTAAAAAAATTTGTTGCGCGCGAATCTCTGAACTGAAATTTTTACGGTGGAATCAAAATGCATTCTTCAATCAGAAAAATATTTTTTCTAGTTGACTGGGACGTGCGATTTGTGAATAAATTTTTTTGACTTGTATTAAGACCAATACAAACCTTATTATGATTATTGCGGTGAAAAAAATAGTTGTGGGAGAATTTTTGAACTATAATTTTTACAGTAGATTCAAAATGCATTTTTCAATCAGGAACATATTTTTTTAATTGACTGGGACGTGCGGTTTGAGAATAAAAAACTTTGACTTGTATTAGGAGCAATGTTAACACAAACCGTGAAAAAAACCGGTGAAAAAAAATAGTTGTGGGCGGATTTTTGAATTGGAATTTTTACAATAGATTCAGAATGTATTCTTCAATCAGAAAAATATTTTTTTTAATTGGATAGGACATGCGGTTTAAGAATTTAGAAAATTGACCTGTATTTGGAACAATGTTAATGCAAGCCTTATTATATTCCGGTAAAAAATTAGTTACGAGCGGATCTCTGAACTGAAATTTTTACGGCAGAATCAGAATGCATTCTTCAATCAGAAAAATATTTGTTTAATTGACTGGGACGTGAGGTTTGAGAATAAATTTTTTTCACTTGTATTAGAAGCAATACAAACCTTATAATTATTATTGCGGCGAAAAAAATAGTTGTGGGCGAATTTTTTAACTAGAATTTTTACAGTAGATTCAAAATGCATTCTTCAATCAGGAAAATATTTTTTTAATTGACTGGGACGTGCGATTTGAGAGTAAAAAATTTGACTTGTAGTAGGAGCAATGTTAACACAAACCGTACAATTACATTCCGGTGAAAAAAATAGTTGTAAGCGGATTTTTAAACTGGAATTTTTACAGCAGATGCAGAATGCATTCTTCAATCAGAAAAATATTTTTTTAATTGACTGGGACGTGAGGTTTGAGAATAAAAAGTTTTGACTTGTATTAGGAGCAATACAAACCTTATAATTATTATTGGGGTGAAAAAATAGTTGTGGGCGAATAGTTTAACTAGAGTTTTTACAGTAGATTCAAAATGCATTCTTCAATCAGAAAAATATTTTTTTAATTGACTGGGACGTGCGGTTTGAGAATAAAAAAACTTTGACTTGTATTTGGAGCAATGTTAACACAAACCGTATAATTACATTCCGGTGAAAAAAATAGTTGTGGACGGAAAATATTTTTATAATTGGATGGGACGTGCGGTTTGAGAATAAAAAAAATTGTCGTCTCTTTGAAGCAATGTCAGCACAAACCTAATAAATTTCGGTGAAAAAATTAGTTACGGATGGGTTTCTGAACTGAAATTTTTACGGCAGATTCAGAATGCATTTTTAGGAAACAGGTTTCTTGAAAGTAAATAAAACTTTGTTCTTGACTGGTAAATAACAGAATTATTTATTGTGATCATTATATACTACAAGATTTACATCGATAACTTAATATTTGCTAATATTTTCTTTAGTTTGGTAACAAACGAGAATCTAATTTACAAACGATATTCACAAAATTCGATTACTTTACATAAAATACGAGTAATTCTCGAATCAGGAACCTCCACACACGCACATGCATTTTCAAGTAGTAAACTAGGTGAATTATTTTATAGATATGGTCGAGACTAAAAAACATTTACTCGCTAAATGGATATCTCTCTGATTTATTGCCTCTACACTACAGCTCAAGTTCAGACGTTTCGCTCAAAACACAATTTTAATCAAAAAGTGCGTTCGGCCGAAACGAACGGGCTTTAAAATCGAAAGTAACGAAAGTAGCTCTTAACAGCACATATTGCTTATACAAAATTTCTACATTTAAAAATCCATATTGACCGAGTTAGAGAGAAAGATAGACAAATGATTTAATTCGATAAGGGATAGCAACATTAAACACTCAGTGAAGATACATTGAAATTTTTACACTCAAATAAACTTTATTCTAATCTAATCAAATCTTGTATGAGAATAAAATCACTTCAATAATATTTACAGATATGAAAGATGGCTTTTAATTTTTCAGATTTCAGTTACAATTGAAATTATTATCTCTACCACTTAATAATATTTTTAAATGAAGTTGTTTAAGTTCACCAACTTAAAGTACTGGAAGACTTCACTTTTGCATCCTTATGTGTTACAAATCAGAAAAATCTACAATAAGCATTTTATGACCGAATGGTTTTTAGTATCTTCTCGCGCCCTACTGTCAATTTTGTACTTTGCACATCGTCCCATGCTCTTTGCCAACACCGATACAAGCACACAAAATTATTCTAATTATTATCTCGTTTATTATCAACGACTTCAGATAAGTTCTCGCTTATCTTACTATTATTGTCAGCACAGCCTTGAGAGTGGAACTCACCTCAAATATATAAGAACTAATCTACATCAATGGCCAACTCAGTAGAAATGACAGAGTACTCAAAATTAATTTCAAATAAGATTTGAAATTATCGGAAAATGAAATTGAAATTAAGTGCAGAGCAAACACACTGCTCGATATTCCCAATATTACAACGCTATCCATAATACTATTATAGGTCGATTTAGTTAATATTTTACAAAGTATACATAAATTTTATTATCAGAATTTCTACACCAATTACCTTTAACAATAATCTACCTCAAATTGACCGATTTTTATACTTATACGGATTTAATTTTAAGACAGTGCTTTAATTAACAATTGCTTCTAATTACATTATAAATTTCATGCCGGTTCAATGCCAACTTTTAGAGCCTCCGTTAAGAAGGAATTAATCATTTTAATAATTGATATATAAATCTATACAACATCAATATATTCTCTCAAACACATTGAGTAACTTTTGGTAATACAACTCTTATCGATATCACACTTACACAGTTAATAAAGAAATTAGTAAGCTCTTTCGTCGATGCTACCATGCATGTAAGGGTCTTGAGGCTTTGGTTGAACAGCTTCTTGTCTGAAGGGGTTGGTGCTAACGAAAGGATTTCCTGTTGACACTACGGGAGGCGGACGCGGAGGAGCGCCCGACTGCTCTATCGAACCGTAACTAGGAGGCCTCTCGCTGAATTGACTTTGGGCCACATCGCTACCGTCCGCCTAAAAACAACACAAAAAGCTTCATGGAATGCTCTGCTGAAGATGACAGCATAGCTGTTTTTTAATTTTAACGTACAGTTGGGGTTCTCTTCAGCGGTCCTTTGATGTGCTCGTCGAGAGGATTCCAGTCCGATTCCTCCTCCTTCTTGGGGTCGGCCCACGGTTGCAGCTCCCCAGACGCGAAAAATCCGTAAAACACAATTCCGATGTAGTGGACGGTGGCTGCCAAAATAAAAACGACTTTCCAGTCGTCCCTGCTCTGAAATGAACAAATTTAAAATTCACCAAATTTTTTTGAAATGTTTGCTAGTTCATTATCACTGTAATGCAGTCACTACGTTTTGTACACTCTGCCGCACTTTAAATGCGACACGATGTTCGGCGCTTGCAGGCCACTTTACAAGGATGTTTGGATGGTTGTATACAAATTATCAGGTCCGTATACAAGATTTGTTATTGAGGATCAGTGTTATGATGTCAAAAATCCAAATAAGTAAGTGAAACGACAGATACAACGAATAAAATACGTTCGTGTAATAGTCGAACAGTTTCAAGAAAACAAGCTCAAATTTTTTACTAAACAGTATTTATTATTAACAAAAGTAACAAATCATTAATTTGTTGTTATTAAATAGATAATAAATATACACGCATTTAATAAAATGTTACTGTAACGCATCAAAAACCTTAATTTACATTCTTAGTGCTTCGTTTACGAAAATATGGAATATTTTGCCAATTTTTTTTTTAACGGCGCTAATCGATACTTAAATGTTTAATCTGATACGAAACAAATGCAACTAATTAATTTACTGGAATAATTAGTAGATATCAAATGAGGAGTGATCATTCAAAACGAAACGTCTGTTTTCTTTTGAAATTTAGATTTTATGCGTTTTAGATTCCTTTCCAAAGTTTACATCGGTTTTCGTGTCTAGATTTAAACAAAACAAAATATAGACATATCCATTGTGATAGATTTAAAATTCATTTTAATTCAAAAATGAATATTTACGAAAAACATTTATTGTTCTATTATTATTATTATTATTATTATTATAATACTAGTTAATTTGAGCTTTTTAAAATTCAAATTGAACGGTTTTTGTCCCGATATGGAATTAATTATTTTATTTTATTTAGGTATGACTTGTGTGTTTTTCCTTATTCCATATCTTCTTTTCTTTTATTTTCGGAATGTTTTTTCCTCGTCACATTTTACAAACAAATCACATTTACATTATTATTATTATTATTATTACAAACAAGACATCCTAAATGGTTTATTTTTTTAGCGTGTTTTCTTTTTTTTCCTGTGTAAAAGGGTTGATTCTTGATTTTAAGTAAAAAAATGTTCATGGAATCGTAATTTAGAGTCGAATGTTATTCCTAAATACTTAAATTTGGGTGAAATAATTTTTCAAATGTTTAATTTAATTTTACGTTTCAGCTTAATTAACGATCAAACCATTATATAGGGCAGGGGTGGCCAAGCTCCTTGATAGTCCGAGCCATTTTTCAAAATTTGAAATTAAATACATACACATAAGGAACGATAATAATTTTTCAACCACTGTAAAATCTTTACAAAACATTGAATTTAGAAAACTCCAAAGCCGTTTTGTACTTTTTTTTTTGAAGAAGTAGATATGTTTACTTTTTTTATAGACTTGATAATAATAAAGATATTTTGACTATACGATTATTAAAATTGCGATAGACTTCCAGAAATATTTCGCCGGTGATTTACAACAGATCATAAAAGTGAAACCGCAAACTATTTATGGCATGGGTACGAACCGGCCTTTTTCAACCTTCTTCGAACAAAATACGTTGGGAAAAATTTCTTAAAAACATCAGTTATACTACATTATACTAATTTTTAGAATTTATTGAAAAATCAATCAGCGGGATCACAGTCGATATCAACTAGTAGTGAATTACCTGAAGATGCAGTTTCGCTAAATCGAATAGAAACCGATTTAAATGTTGATTTTTCTGATACCGTGACAACTTCCCATAATGATATCGGTATGTATCACCACTGTACCGTACTACCTACATAAGTACTTCAATATTTTAAATTTAAAAAGGTGGTTTTGATTTTTTGTTTTCTTTTAGGATCAATTGAAGAAGCTGTTGATTCCAAAAAAAACACTTTTTGGAAATATGAAAAACGGACAGGTATTATGACAATAAACCATAATCATGATTGGTACTATCAAATTCAAGGACAGTTGCAAATAGCTGACAAAGAATCATGTTTACTGTGTGTTTGGTTAGGGGATCATTGTCCACCGAAAACACAGTGGATATTGAGAGACAATAAATTTTGGAGCAAAAAAATGCTGCCGAAATTACAACGATTTTATTTTAATTGTGTACTTCCCGAATTAGTTGATCCGCGACACACTAGAAACATGCCACTACGCAAAGATAGGTAGATGAAATGTTTCTGCCCCTCAACATGACTAATTTTTGTTTTTATTATATTAATTACAAAATACTTCTGTTTGTAAGTTAAAATTCAGATTATACAAATATAAATTTATATTTTTTAATTTGTTTTATTTTCATTACCTTCCATTTATAAATTTTTCTAAAACATAGTAGCAAATCATACGGAGCAATGATACGAGTGCTTTTTCAAAACTTGAACTCGTTGACACACTAAAATAAAATTCTGTCACAAAACACTGCAATTTTTGGCATAACAAGAAAACAGAAATGCAGGTTGAGAATGACTATTAGACAAGTAATAAAGCCAGAACTACTGTATTGTGACCTAGCAAGGGACCGTCTCAGCAGCTGGTTCGCACTGGCAGTTTTATGACGAGTCTTCGAATTCGGTCCGCGAAAATTCTTTAACCTGGCCTTAAGAATGCCATTGCATCGGTCCTTTTCAAGGCCATTGGTGATTGGAAGAACATTGTTTGACCGGACACGGATAGAAGAATTTAAAATATTAAATCTATTTACAAAAGGGATCACTATAAATTAACATTCAATAACAGTAAAACAGAAACCACACTATTTACTAGAAAACTAAAATATGAATTACCATTAATTAAATTTAATGAAATTATTTTGGAAATTTCACCCAAATTTAAGTATTTAGGAATAATATTCGACTCTAAATTACGATTCCATGAACATTTTTTTACTTAAAATCAAGAATCAACCCTTTTACACAGGAAAAATAAGAAAACACACTAAAAAAAATAAACCATTTTGGATGTCTTGTTTGTAATAATAATAATAATAATAATAATAATAATAATAGAACAATAAATGTTTTCCGTAAATATTCATTTTTGAATTAAAATGAATTTTAAATCTATTACAATGGATATGTCTATATTTTGTTTTGTTTAAATCTAGACACGAAAACCGATGTAAACTTTGGAAAAGAATCTAAAACGCATAAAATCTAAATTTCAAAAGAAAACAGACGTTTCGTTTTGAATGATCACTCCTCATTTGATATCTACTAATTATTCCAGTAAATTAATTAATTGCATTTGTTTCGTATCAGATTAAACATTTAAGTATTGATTAACGCCGTTAAAAAAAAAATTGGCAAAATCTTCCATATTCTCGTAAACGAAGCACTAAGAATGTCAATTAAGGTTTTTGATGCGTTACAATAACATTTTATTAAGTGCGTGTATATTTCTTATCTATTTAATAACAACAAATTAATGATTTGTTACTTTTGTTAATAATAAATACTGTTTAGTAAAAAATTTGAGCTTGTTTTCTTGAAACTGTTCGACTATTACACGAACGTATTTTATTCGTTGTATCTGTCGTTTCACTTACTTATTTGGATTTTTGACATCATAACACTGATCCTCAATAACAAATCTTGTATACGGACCTGATAATTTGTATACAACCATCCAAACATCCTTGTAAAGTGGCCTGCAAGCGCCGAACATCGAGTCGCATTTAAAGTGCGGCAGAGTGTACCTACATATTATTGCAATATTTAGCTTTCAAAATAATTTTCGTCCAACTGATGTGTATTTCGGTGTCTGTTGGTGAAAAATTCTTTGTCTATTGTGAAACTGTCCACCTGTCATAAATTTTAGTTTTTAGCTATATCTCCGTTCAGAGATGCTCTCTGTTTATGCGTAAATTTGCAACAAAAAAAAAAAACAATACAGTTTCCACATTCTATAGGGTTTAATTATTAATTGATTCTAATAATTTTTAGATAATTATATACATTACAGCAATCTTTCGGACTACACCCAATAAAAAATATTAATCATTTAGAATTGCCGTTGTAAAAAGCAAAAATTGCATTCGGGATTACGAAATAATTAATATCTTTTAATTGATAGAAAGTTAAGCATTGAAAATTGGGGGAATTCCTAGAGAACATGTTTCCCAATAGAATGACGAAATTTAAAAAAAAAATAATTTAAGATTAAAAGGGTAAAGAACGGGGAAGGACATGTAACTTTGAAACTATTAATAACACAAAAAAACATTTTGTCTGCACTTCAGCCAAATAGATTTTGATAACATATTCCTTTTTCTTTCATTTATTGCCAAAAAGCCAAATTTTTTTAAAATATGAGGTAAAACTCGTCCTTAAAATGCAGCTTCCCATGGCTATACATCATCCCCCTCTTTCCACACGACTGCACTTATCGCGTCCGCTAAAATGAACTTTCTCTATGCACATCATTCCGCCCGTCATAGTTAGATATGATTGCATTGTTCTTCGTATCGCGAAGGCGTGAATGCGGCAAAAAATGGATACTTACGCCTTTAGCGTGGATGATTCTTCGAACTGTGAACGGGCAGGCGCAGCCTGCGACGGTTCCAATCCCATTCGACAACCCCATGAGGATGCTGGCGTATCTCGGCGCTATGTCCAAGTGGTTGACGTTGAAGCCTGATATCGCGAAACCGCTGAACGCGACTCCGAACGTCAGAGCCACGATTGCTTGGGTCGCCGATTGGGAAAAAGCCACCACGAGGAAGAACGTCGCTTCCATTCCGAACCCTCCGCAATTAAATAATTTCCTGACTTGCGTGGTGGTTAAGATGCCTTTTTTTCTTAAATGGTCAGCCAAGATTCCTCCACTAGGAACGATTATTGTCATTAAGAGGTGAGGAAGCGCTCCCATGAAAGCATTCTAGAAACAATTCCATCAATTATGTCATCACCTGGTATTAATTATTATTACTTCCTCAATGTCCATGTCGAAGGATTGCTGGATGTATTGAGCTTGAAATATGACTAGCAAATAAAAATTCCACGACCTACAGAAGTTAGCTACGAAGATGGCGTACACCGGCAAGGATGTGAAGAAGGCCTTCCAAGGGGTGTTCCTAATTGTGGGCAAAACGTACGACTGGGTGCTGTTCCCCAGGGAATTCTCTATGTACAGCAGTTCCGAGGCTTCGATCGTCGGATGCTTGCTCGGTTTTTCGAACACGAGCCACAACCAGGCGAAGTACCAAGTGATGCCGGTGCACCCGTAGAAATAAAACGGCGCTTGCCACCCTATTCTCTTAATTAATTCTCCGGAGAGCGGCATCGCGAACATTACGCCGGCGTAAGTGCCGCAAAATGCTAAAGTTGCTAAACGGGATCTCTCCAAAGGCGGCGCCCAGTATCTCCAGATGCCGTGGCAGGCCGGATATGTTACACCCTAAAATCGTTTTGAAATTAAAATTAACTTAAAAACAGTTCAAAAATCAACGCCTTACTGCGTTACAATAGGCAACACATATTGCGATTAAATAATTAAAATTTAAGGTGAAATGTGTCTTGGGAATACATTGTGTTGCCTGATTCTGTAAGGCGTTTACTTTTAAATTGAAGATTTTTTTAAAATTGTTTGTTAACCCTCTCACTTGCAATTTGCCACAAATTTTACAATAAGACTCTTAACCTATTAAGTACCAGCGTCATATTTATAGGACAGGCGATGTACCATTTTTTTTGAATCATTAAAATTTATTCCGACTTTACACAACTTTTACAGTAATTAGTTAATACATCACCGTACTGTACAGTGTCAGTTAAGTTTTACCGCCCGTGGCAAAATAGGCCTTTAAAATAATTTGTCAATTCTCATAAATTGCATGAGTAATTTTATATTATTAAGGTACATAGAAACCAAGAAAAAAATTTTTTTTATTCAGGTAAAATTTTGGCTTTCTTTCAATTACTAATTGCTCAATTTATTAGTTTTTTTTATGTACGAACAGTAAAATATTTTCACACAATTTAATGTAATTGAAATAATTTTACTAATTTGGGTTAATTAAATAAAGCCATTTCCATATTAGAGGGTATTTTTTTAAATGATTTACGACATAAGCTGACCAATTCACCTAACAATGGTTTTGGTTTTGGGTACTTGACTGATTATTTATGACAGTCATAAAGTTAAGTTAAAAAGTACAACGTTACATTTTACAGGACCGGAATAAGGGTCTTCGCTATTTCTTTAAAAGTTCACAACATCGTAACTAACAGCTACACGGTAATTATAATCATAATAAAAAATAATTTTTGCAATATTAGATTTTAAACTTGATAAGAAAATCGTTTACCAGCTTCTAATTTTCGTTAGTATATCTGTCTACAATTTTGTGTTTTAATTTTGCCGTCTGCAAAGTCAATATACCTATCGGTTATTGAACCTTCCCATAAAATAAATTGCTTAATTAACCCAAAGTTTAAAAACCCTGGTCACAACCCTAGGTCACTTTGTGAATAAAGAAGCATTCACATTCGCAACAAATCTTCCAACACTTAAACATCGTTGGTAAAAAGCGAAAATTAAAACTTTGTTTTGTGGAATAGCGAACATTTGTGTTTAGTTCAGGTATAATCATGCCATTTCAATACTCAGTCGAGGAGAAGCTTAAAATGCTTTTAATTTATGGGTAATGGGGCATCACTTTGAGTATCTTTTATAAAATAAACTTAATATTTACCTATTAAAAACTTATTTTATTTTTCTCGCAAATTCCAGAATACGGGTCTGGTAACAACTAAAACGACGTTCCCATCAGTTTTATGGGTCGATCATCAGGTATTGTTACGCGGTAGACCGTATTATCCATTGTTGGAAAGTCATAAATAAAAGTATTTTTCGTGCTTTATGTTAAATTTGATTTAACTCAAAAAGTAATAATTTTTTAACGAATCAAATTGCAATTAACAATGCTACGAATAATTTGACAAATTTTGAAATAAAATACCAAACATGGAAATTTTACCCGAAACTCTTTGTTTTACTTTTTTGGCTTCAAATAAAAATGATTTTTAAAACTTGTAAATCGAAAGTGTAAACTTCAACTGATGTAACATGTAAATTGACTACTTTCCCCTCAATCTTTAATAGGTATTATGGCCGGGGCGGTAAAACTTAACTCATCCTGTAGTGTAGTTTTTTTCGTGTCAGTTTTGATATAGTTTATGAACAAAAAAATATTCCACTTACGGTTTCAAGTTTGACTTGAATTCTGATTACTAATTTAGTTCTTAGCTTAATAAATATTCTAATCAACTTCTTTGTATGCAACCTTTGCTAATACTTGTAATTGGGTTGTCTTCTATTAATTTCCTGTTGTGCTCAAATTCTATTGTATCCTTGCGCTTATCACCGAGATATGTAATTAGTTATAGGTGAATGAGTTATTAGTGAAAGATGTCAAGATTGATTTGAATATTAATGAAGTTGGAGTGACTACTCTGTAATTATTTAAATCAGGAAAGTACTGTAATCATAAATTTTAATTAAGTTGTTTGCTTTTACCACTATTTATGATGAAGGAATTGCACAATAAATTATTGGAATTACACCTTTTTGGCAATACAAGTAGAAAAATTATTCGAAAAAGTGTTTCAAATAACATCTTCATTAATAAAAGTATCTGAATTATTTCTCAACAAAACAATGCCCAAACCATAATACCCCCAACACCAGAAGGAAAAGCACAAAAAGAAATATAATTCAATAACAAGAAAACCACATTGACACATTAAAAGTAACTTGAATTATTTTGTCCTCACTTTAGGACACTTATAATTTTCCACCGAATTTTAAAATATGATATACAGGTTGTATTATATTAAGTGTCCACTATTGGTAACTTTGTTATTATTGGAGCTACAAACTCGGTTAAATTAGGAAAGAATTGGCGTTTTTTTCGCTGATTACTATAATTTCACTTTCTATTAAAAGTAAATATTGTTTCATTGAGCTGTAATTAAAATTTATGTTATGCTGTTCATGAGAGGGTTAATTTTTAACTATTGTGAAATGTTTGTTAGTGTCCATCAATTTACATACCTCCACCAGTCCTTGCATTACTCTAATAATTATCACTATTGTGGCGTTACCGAGCATCATAGCACCAGGTACTAACAAATTAAGAAACGACGAGAACACAATAGCCCCGCCGAATAATCTATTCGCAGGATATTTAGAGGCAAAAAATCCACCAGGAACCTGCGTAATCATGTATCCCCAGAAAATCGCCGTGTCGACCAGAGTGTACGTTCCCAGCGACCATTTCACTTTCATTTCCTGAAAAATAAATGCAAGACTCATTCGCGAGGACCGGAAAATGTGGAAATCTTTTTTTTCATAAATATTTTTTCCAATAATACAGTTATTGTGGGGCGACCGCGCTCGCGGAGCTCTTTCAGAGTACATCCGCTTCCGGAGAGGACGACACAAAGGCATTGCAGACGGTAATCCGTCAAACTACGGCCAATCATTCGCGCACAATATGCTGTAAATTTTATGAAACGTGTCCTCGTTTAACGAGGGTTTTTTTTGTAAAGAAAAAATCGCACCTGATCTTCCATTTTCAACTTGGCCATCCCCATGTTGCACCTCATTCCGAACATGATGATAAAGCCTGCGCAGGTCAGTACAGCCACGGTTACGCGTTTGCTGAAACAAGGGCATTCTGGTCTGATGTATTTGTCGATATGCCGGAGCGGCGGACGCTCGGGCTCCGGAAGGCTAGATGGTGAACTAGCGTCGTCGGCCGCCTCATCGCCAGATTTCTGCTTGGAATATTCAAAAGCCTCATATTTGGTGTTCCTGCAACAAAAATTCACCCTAAAGATTGTTGCTTTATTGCTTATTGCTTTACGCCTAAATACAGGCAACACCTCAGACTTTTCTATAATCGAGATATCACCTTAATTACCATAAAGTGCAGTGGATAATAGGTCTATGTGTAACAATGAAAACGGTTTTCGAGCGGTTGCATTCCAATATACGTGTTCAACAGATGCGAAAATTTTTGTATCTTCAATAAATTTAGAACGATATAATTTAAAGTAAAATAATAATATGCAAGAAGAATTTGTTAAATTTAACAATTTTATTTACTTATTGTTAGTAAAGAAGTTTTGTTATTACTGCTTGTTACTTTACAATGTTTTAATTTTCACCAAAACGGGTTAGTATGTTGATCCCGGGTATTTTTTTCAACGTAATTTATATTTATATCGTAAATCGTTTTTAAAAATTGATTTTTAGCCGTTTCAGATTCTATTAATGACATATACGGGATATAATCTATCTCCATATCACCATAATCAGAATCTTTATTTTAAAATGTACGCGTTCTTTTAATAATCTTACAGTTACTGAGTTTTTTTTTCAATTTGTTACGATATGCGAACAAACAGATAATGGAATACAACTGACTAGTTAAAATTTTAGGCCAGATAACCTGTCTGAAGAAAGGTTGTATTGTCGAACGTCATAAAATTTTATTACTTATTTTAGAAAATTCTGTTCAGAACTCGGAACAGATGTTGAATTTCGTATTCGAAAGGACTAATATTTATTAATAAATTAAAACACAATGAGTGAAAGGTTAACCCCTTAAGGCACAGTTTTTGTTTGCAGAGAATTGGACCGCGTTATGCACGATCTGACTAAGTGCCAAATTGATATTTTGGAAATTAGTTTTCCATCTAACGTATAATGACCTACAAAAAAATTAAGTTGGCGTAAAATCTATTACTTACTAACAAGCCAAAAATTAGATCACATTAACAATAACTAATTATACGTCGTTAACCCCACAGCTTAATTAATTAAAAAATTACAATTTAAGCTTAATTTTTAAATTCCATTTCACATTTTTTGACATAACCCCTTAACGCGTAGTGTGTTTTTGCAGAAAATTGCAGTTTTAGCTTATTATAAGTTATTACCACTACAGCTAATTTTTTTAAATTAATGTGGGATAAAAAAGCCAAACAATTTTTTTGGAAAGAAATTATAATTTAAGCTTATTCTCATTCATTTATTTAAAGGGGTCTTCACGAGCGATTTTTAAAATTAATATGACCTTAGAGTTGAACTTATATCCTAGTAAGTTAATGTAGATAATAAAGATTAAAATTGTTCAAGACTAAAAAATAATTTATAGTAAGAAAACTTTTTCAATAAAACAACCTTTTATTAAAATGTGTCTTTATTTTTAATCATTTAGGTCAATATCAAAATTGGTTTTAAATTTTTACTGCGTCTTAATGAAAGCTTGTTTTTTTAAAAAAGTCTTTACTATAAATGATTTCAAATATACTGTTTGAAAACGAAACCTGGTTTTAAAAGTACTTCGCATATTATTGCTGGGAAACCATAATCACCTGCTGCGGAATTGTAAATCTTTTTGACGTAGCTCGGAAATCGGTCAAAATTAGCTGTTTTAATTTCGGTTCTTGAGCTAAAGAACATTGAATAAATCAAAAACTATTGCGTTGTTTAAAACAGCTAGGAATCAGCTCAAAATAAAAAAGTCTAATCTACGAGTCCAAAAAATTTTAATATAAAATTTTGATAACTGAAGGCAAAAAAACGAATTTCGGAATTTGATGTTTTAATTAATAACTTGGTTAATTGTGATTATTTAATTAATTATTATCGACCTCCTTTTCAAAATTAAAAATGAAGGCTTAAAATCGAATCGCGTTTTACATGTATTGAAAATCTTAGGGTGGAACGCCGTTAACTAATCGAAACCAAGATGCATTAAACATAATGGGAGTTGTTCAACAAAAATAGATATTAGTTGTCGTTCGAAACATTGTATGATGAATGTTCCCTAAAAGACTTGTATAATGCATTTTAACGCCGGCTTTCATAGCATGTAATGACTAGCTTTACATTGTGTAGGGACGCATATTAATGTATTTTCCCCATCAGCGAAAAAGTGCTCGTGCATTAGGGCGCCCTAAACAGAGACAACTTCAGACAGAGACGAGTTAATCGAAATGGCCACCCTTTAATAATTGTGTCGTGACAATTTGACGAATGTTGCCCGGAACACCCCTTTGATGTAACACACCACCCCGTAATCCCGAGCCCGATAATCAGATCAAAAAAAATATTTCCACGCTGCAAATGAACGTATCGACGAATTCCACGGTAATCTCCCAAGAACAATAGACATCGGGAAACAGAATCATAAGTGGCATATTTCATTTCAAATGCCCGATACGTGACTGAACAACGACAGAGCTTCTTATATTTAATCCCTGTTCTATCAGCGATACAAACGGTTCCCAGACAAAATATGTATTGAATTCCGCAATATATAACTAGAAATGCCAGGGCCCATTTTTTTAAGTTAAGAGATATTTAACAAATAGGCCAAGCAACAAAGCAAAATAAATGTCATAATTTAACATAAACACTACCTGGAAACCGACTGTGCGATTTTATCACAGACAGTTAGTAGATGAATTCTGCATAATTTCCAACTCGAGAATCATAATTTTTAATTTGTTATAAACACTTTTCAACAAAAAATCGCGTTTTTTTTAGTTTCTTCCTTGTAAAATGGAAATTTATGAAGCAATCTTAATAATGTCAATAGACGAATTGTAGAGAATTAAATTACGAAGAGAATGAGAGGTTGATCGGATAATTAGAACCGGAGAAAAGCCGGAAAATCCGAAAAATTCAGTGTTTTCTTAAAAAATTCACAATTCTCTCATTTTTTCATTTTAATAATTAAAACTTTGCACAAAAATAGCTATTTATATGTACTTTATGCGTCCCGGTTCTATTCCTATATAATGGGCTTCCCCTCAGCGGCCAGTCTCTTCCCACTACTTGATCACTTTCACGTACTCGACCGTTTTTACTCATATTCACGACCGTTTTTCAGCTATTTTGCTGCATTTTATGAAAAAACCAAAATACACGTTTCGTTGCTGTGCACGTCTAGTTTCCAATTCTGTTTTTAAAATTTAAGTCTGATAATTACAGGAGCATCCAGCCCTCCGCGAAAATATCGCAAAAAAAAAATGAAATGTAGATTGTGCAAAAACTGTTAGTCCCTCAGAGTCAGGGTTTCGTACACATAAAGTGCATATAAATAGCTACCTTTGTGCAAAGTTTCAGTTTTTAAAATTAAAAAATGGCGGAATTGTAAATTTTTTAAGAAAACATTGAATTTTCCGGGTTTTCAGGCTGTTCTTCGGTTTTAATTATCCGATCGGGCCATTCGACCTCTCATTCTCTTCGTAATTTAATTCTCTGCAATTCGTCTTTTGACATCATTAAGATTGATTAATTTATTTCCACTTTACAAGCAAGAAACTAAAAACAACGCGATTTTTTGTTGAAAATTGTTTATAACAAATTAAAAATTATTATTCTCGAGTTGGAAATTATGCAAAATTCATCTACTAATTGTCTTTGACAAAAATCGCACAGTTGGTTTCCAGGTAGTATTTATGTTATGAAAAATTGCTTGGCCTAAAACTTTGAAGGGCATAAACATGAAAATTTTTCTATTAAGCCCAGCAGATGGCGCTTGAAACAGATGATTCAATTAAGCAGCGGTTTTACAGGTTGAGTTTTATTAAGTGTTCACCGTTGCTGAAAACAAATAAATTAAAAGAAAGTCAACTTTTTGAGACATTCTCAAAAATACCAAAGATCTTTAGACTTTACTATTTTGGGCATTTTAATATTACTAGAACAACAACTAACCAGAAATTTTGAAATTTCAAACTTGTATCTTTGCTTTTTCAAAGTGAAATTAATTAAAAGCTTGACTTTTCAACACTTTATAATCACAAATTTTGTTGTTAAAGTGTAACGATTTTACAAGTTACAGCCATGAATTTGCTAGGTAGACAATATTATCTGAAGAGGGCAAGAAAAATGATGTCATCAGCAGAAATTAAAGCAGTGTTTTGTTGAAATTTACACCAAAAAACAGAAGCAAGGTACTTGTAATACAAGTACCCATTGGGGTTCGTTGGCAATATTTTTAAAGGTTGAAAAAAATATTGCCAACGAACGATTCAATTAAGCGGTGGTTTTACAGGTTGACTTGCTGAAAACAAATAAATTAATAAAAAGTCAACTTTTTGAGACATTCTCAAAAATACCAAAGATCTTTGGACTTTACTATTTTGGGCATTTTAATGTTACTAGAACAACAACTAACCAGAAATGTTGAAATTTCAAACTTGTACCTTTGTTTTTTCAAAGTGAAATTAATTAAAAGCTTGACTTTTTAACATTTTAGAATCACAAATTGTGTTGTCAAAGTGTAACGATTTTACAAGTTACTGCCATGAATTTGCTAGGTAGACAATATTATCTGAAGAGGGCAAGAAAAATGTCATCAGCAGAAATTAAAGCAGTGTTTTGTTGAAATTTACACCAAAAAACAGAAGCAAGGTACTTGTAATACAAGTACCCATTGGGGTTCGTTGGCAATATTGTTAAAGGTTGAAAAAAATATTGCCAACGAACGATTCAATTAAGCGGTGGTTTTACAGGTTGACTTGCTGAAAACAAATAAATTAATAAAAAGTCAACTTTTTGAGACATTCTCAAAAATACCAAAGATCTTTGGACTTTACTATTTTGGGCATTTTAATGTTACTAGAACAACAACTAACCAGAAATGTTGAAATTTCAAACTTGTACCTTTGTTTTTTCAAAGTGAAATTAATTAAAAGCTTGACTTTTTAACATTTTAGAATCACAAATTGTGTTGTCAAAGTGTAACGATTTTACAAGTTACTGCCATGAATTTGCTAGGTAGACAATATTATCTGAAGAGGGCAAGAAAAATGTCATCAGCAGAAATTAAAGCAGTGTTTTGTTGAAATTTACACCAAAAAACAGAAGCAAGGTACTTGTAATACAAGTACCCATTGGGGTCCGTTGACAATATTGTTAAAGGTTGAAAAAAATATTGCCAACGAACGATTCAATTAAGCGGTGGTTTTACAGGTTGACTTGCTGAAAACAAATAAATTAATAAAAAGTCAACTTTTTGAGACATTCTCAAAAATACCAAAGATCTTTGGACTTTACTATTTTGGGCATTTTAATGTTACTAGAACAACAACTAACCAGAAATGTTGAAATTTCAAACTTGTACCTTTGTTTTTTCAAAGTGAAATTAATTAAAAGCTTGACTTTTCAACACTTTATATTCACAAATTTTGTTGTTAAAGTGTAACTATTTTACAAGTTACAGCCATGAATTTGCTAGGTAGACAATATTATCTGAAGAGGGCAAGGAAAATGATGTCATCAGCAGAAATTAAAGCAGTGTTTTGTTGAAATTTACACCAAAAAACAGAAGCAAGGTACTTGTAATACAAGTACCCATTGGGGTTCGTTGGCAATATTTTTAAAGGTTGAAAAAAATATTGCCAACGAACGATTCAATTAAGCGGTGGTTTTACAGGTTGACTTGCTGAAAAGAAATAAATTAATAAAAAGTCAACTTTTTGAGACATTCTCAAAAATACCAAAGATCTTTGGACTTTACTATTTTGGGCATTTTAATGTTACTAGAACAACAACTAACCAGAAATGTTGAAATTTCAAACTTGTACCTTTGTTTTTTCAAAGTGAAATTAATTAAAAGCTTGACTTTTCAACACTTTATATTCACAAATTTTGTTGTTAAAGTGTAACTATTTTACAAGTTACAGCCATGAATTTGCTAGGTAGACAATATTATCTGAAGAGGGCAAGGAAAATGATGTCATCAGCAGAAATTAAAGCAGTGTTTTGTTGAAATTTACACCAAAAAACAGAAGCAAGGTACTTGTAATACAAGTACCCATTGGGGTTCGTTGGCAATATTTTTAAAGGTTGAAAAAAATATTGCCAACGAACGATTCAATTAAGCGGTGGTTTTACAGGTTGACTTGCTGAAAAGAAATAAATTAATAAAAAGTCAACTTTTTGAGACATTCTCAAAAATACCAAAGATCTTTGGACTTTACTATTTTGGGCATTTTAATGTTACTAGAACAACAACTAACCAGAAATGTTGAAATTTCAAACTTGTACCTTTGTTTTTTCAAAGTGAAATTAATTAAAAGCTTGACTTTTCAACACTTTATATTCACAAATTTTGTTGTTAAAGTGTAACTATTTTACAAGTTACAGCCATGAATTTGCTAGGTAGACAATATTATCTGAAGAGGGCAAGGAAAATGATGTCATCAGCAGAAATTAAAGCAGTGTTTTGTTGAAATTTACACCAAAAAACAGAAGCAAGGTACTTGTAATACAAGTACCCATTGGGGTTCGTTGGCAATATTTTTAAAGGTTGAAAAAAATATTGCCAACGAACGATTCAATTAAGCGGTGGTTTTACAGGTTGACTTGCTGAAAAGAAATAAATTAATAAAAAGTCAACTTTTTGAGACATTCTCAAAAATACCAAAGATCTTTGGACTTTACTATTTTGGGCATTTTAATGTTACTAGAACAACAACTAACCAGAAATGTTGAAATTTCAAACTTGTACCTTTGTTTTTTCAAAGTGAAATTAATTAAAAGCTTGACTTTTCAACACTTTATATTCACAAATTTTGTTGTTAAAGTGTAACTATTTTACAAGTTACAGCCATGAATTTGCTAGGTAGACAATATTATCTGAAGAGGGCAAGGAAAATGATGTCATCAGCAGAAATTAAAGCAGTGTTTTGTTGAAATTTACACCAAAAAACACAAGCAAGGTACGTGTAATACAAGTACCCATTGGGGTCCGTTGACAATATTTTTAAAGGTTGAAAAAAATATTGCCAACGAACGATTCAATTAAGCGGTGGTTTTACAGGTTGACTTGCTGAAAACAAATAAATTAATAAAAAGTCAACTTTTTGAGACATTCTCAAAAATACCAAAGATCTTTGGACTTTACTATTTTGGGCATTTTAATGTTACTAGAACAACAACTAACCAGAAATGTTGAAATTTCAAACTTGTACCTTTGTTTTTTCAAAGTGAAATTAATTAAAAGCTTGACTTTTCAACACTTTATATTCACAAATTTTGTTGTCAAAGTGTAACGATTTTACAAGTTCTGCAATGAATTTGCTAGGCAGACAATATTATCTGAAGAGGGCAAGAAAAATGTCATCAGCAGAAATTAAAGCAGTGTTTTGTTGAAATTTACACCAAAAAACAGAAGCAAGGTACTTGTAATACAAGTACCCATTGGGGTTCGTTGGCAATATTTTTAAAGGTTGAAAAAAATATTGCCAACGAACGATTCAATTAAGCGGTGGTTTTACAGGTTGACTTGCTGAAAACAAATAAATTAATAAAAAGTCAACTTTTTGAGACATTCTCAAAAATACCAAAGATCTTTGGACTTTACTATTTTGGGCATTTTAATGTTACTAGAACAACAACTAACCAGAAATGTTGAAATTTCAAACTTGTACCTTTGTTTTTTCAAAGTGAAATTAATTAAAAGCTTGACTTTTCAACACTTTATATTCACAAATTTTGTTGTTAAAGTGTAACTATTTTACAAGTTACAGCCATGAATTTGCTAGGTAGACAATATTATCTGAAGAGGGCAAGGAAAATGATGTCATCAGCAGAAATTAAAGCAGTGTTTTGTTGAAATTTACACCAAAAAACAGAAGCAAGGTACTTGTAATACAAGTACCCATTGGGGTTCGTTGGCAATATTTTTAAAGGCTGAAAAAAATATTTTGTTTGTTGTAACTAAAATTATTGATTTGAGTTTCGGGGGTTTTGCAGTTTCGCGAAACGATTCTTCGTGGATTTATTTATTTGCTGCTTCGATTGTGGGTAAACTGACGTGGAACGAGTCGCTACTGGGCTTAACCGGCGTAGCGGAACGAACTTCTCAAGTCGAAGCAATATCTGAGACCACTCCACGTCACTTGCCGGCTGCTCGGTATTCATACGGTAAGTGCAGCACAATCGGGGGTGTGATATTGCCATCGTGCCCTGTGAATTCAGTAATCGATCTTTTCAACAAAAAAAATCGATTGATTGAGCAAAATTGCGTCGCACGTATCTTCGCGAATTCAATAAGGCCACTGAATTTAATTTGGAATTTTCTCCTAAAAAGTTGGGGAAAAATGAGTTTAATTGTATCACAATTGCATAAGCCCTGTTTGAAATTCACTCGGCGTCCGAGTCGGGTTCCTTACGACCCTATTTTTAACGCGGTGTGTATATCAACCCCGCAATCGATTCTGAATATTAAGCGATCTTCCTCGAACTTGCGATCAAACTGCAACAACGGCCGAAATTAAGACATAACTTCATGAATGTCGGAGGGGTTGAGAATTTAAACACCTCAAGGACCGACTGAACGCAAATTAAATAATTTAAAGTTCCGCTTCAGACGAGTTTATCTTAATTTCCGGCTTACCGCTCCCTTAATTGGATTTTTAAACTTTTTTTCCTGTCGCCACCTGAGGTTTTACGCCCGGCAGGATCCCTCATAATTCAACAGGTTGGAGGATCGCATTTATTATTTAACTCCCCATCTAATCGAAAATTCACCTGTTACTCGCTCTGATTTATTTTGCAAACTCTCACCTAAAAATTGCCATCAAATCACGATTATTTAACACTTTGGCAACGATAGCCACCGCCGACTAACCGGAATGAGAAACTGGCTCCGGAACTCCGGACTCTCGCGTCTGAGTCTCGGTCACGTGTCGCCGGCATTTCCACATTGCTTCATCAGTTTTCAAAAATTGTTTCCAGAGACTTGATTAAAGCTCGCAGATAATAAAAGTGTAGACAGCCCGTAAAGCTGCGAAGGGTGGATCTGCCACTATATTACACTTTGGGATACACGTCATTGAGTCTACAAAGGGTGATTTAAACCAGTGGCCACTCGTTGCATCTCCAGCTTCTTCTCATCTCCAATTGATAAAAAATCCAAAATGTCCACGGATTTCTCAAATTTTGATCAAATTATTTTTTCAGGGATTTGACATTTTAATTAATTTGATGCGCTTCGACATAAATCCGGGCAAGAATTGATGGACGAGTCGTTCATGCGACCACTTCAGCTTACTGATTTTACAGTGCAATTCGTTTTGAAACCAAACATCCCCAGTGTATCATGTTTGATATCTAATATTAGCGGGGGTTCTTCACGTTCCGGAGGATTGTTACAAATGTTTTATTACTGTTATTACGGCATCGGCACGAGCTTTTATTAATACAGATTCTCTCAATTTACATCGAACAAATTAAAATATTCATCATCAGAATTTAATACTCCTCGGTCGGGGGAGGTTTTGTGATGAATGCGCACATCTCTCGGAATTATACCAATTAAAAAAAGTTTATTTATGTCCTCTTCTTCGAATAAGTCGACTTTAGAGTTTGGGGAAAATTAGTTGTCGCTTTTCATTATGTTACAGGCAGATTATGTAATTATGCATTTTTAAGGTACTTAGGCATTTATTGTATAATTTGAATTTATTACATTAAATTATTCAATCATTTGGTAATTGATATAATGCATAGCTACTTTACAAAATTCCTGAATTTTGAATTATATGTTACAGGCAGTTCATGAAATTTAGGCATTGTTTGACATACCTCGACCACTTTATTTGTCTTATAATTTGAATTTTATAGTTAGTAATTATTACTAAATCATTTTTCATTTTAATTTTAATTGATTTAGTGCCTAGATGCTTTATAAAATGCCTAAGTTTTGCGAAAAGTAATGTGTCATTTTTAATTATATAATTTAGGCATTGTGTAAAGTACACAGGCATTGTTTGACATACTTCGACCACTTACTTTGTTTTATAATTTGAATTTTATAGTTTGTAATTATTACTAAATCATTTTTCATTTTAATTTTAATTGATATAATGCCTAGATGCTTTATAAAATGCCTGAGGTTTGCGAAAAGTAATGTGTCATTTTTAATTATATAATTTAGGCATTGTGTAAAGTACATAGGCATTGTTTGACATACCTCGACCACTTCTTTTGTTTTATAATTTGAATTTTATAGTTAGTAATTATTACTAAATCATTTTTCATTTTAATTTTAATTGATATAACACCTAGGTACTTTATAAAATGCCCGAGTTTTGCGAAAAGTAAGGTGCCATTTTTAATTATCTAATTTAGGCATTGTGTAAAGTACACAGGCATTGTTTGACATACCTCGACCACTTCTTTTGTTTTATAATTTGAATTTTGTAGTTAGTAATTATTACTAGATCATTTTTCATTTTAATTTTAATTGATATAATGCCTAGGTACTTTATAAAATGCCTGAGCTTTGCGAAAAGTAATGTGTCATTTTTAATTATATAATTTAGTCATTGTGTAAAGTACACAGGCATTGTTTGACATACCTCGACCACTTCATTTGTTTTATAATTTGAATTTTGTAGTTAGTAATTATTACTAAATCATTTTTCATTTTAATTTTAATTGATATAATGCCTAGGTACTTTATAAAATGCCTGAGTTTTGCGAAAAGTAATGTGTCATTTTTAATCATATAATTTAGGCATTGTGTAAAGTACATAGGCATTGTTTGACATACCTCGACCACTTCTTTTGTTTTATAATTTGAATTTTATAGTTAGTAATTATTACTAAATCATTTTTCATTTTAATTTTAATTGATATAATGCCTAGATGCTTTATAAAATGCCTGAGCTTTGCGAAAAGTACTGCGTCATTTTTAATTATATAATTTAGGCATTGTGTAAAGTGCACAGGCATTATTTGACATACCTCGGCCACTTCATTTGTTGTATAATTTGAATGTTGTAGTTAGTAATTATTACTAAATCATTTTTCATTTTAATTTTAATTGATATTATGCCTAGATACTTTATAAAATGTTTGAGTTTTGCGAAAAGTAATGTGCCATTTTTAATTATCTAATTTAGGCATTGTGTAAAGTACACAGGCATTGTTTGACATACCTCGACCAATTCTTTTGTTTTATAATTTGAATTTTGTAGTTAGTAATTATTACTAGATCATTTTTCATTTTAATTTTAATTGATATAATGCCTAGGTACTTTATAAAATGCCTGAGTTTTGCGAAAAGTAATGTGTCATTTTTAATTATATAATTTAGTCATTGTGCAAAGTACACAGGCATTGTTTGACATACCTCGACCACTTCATTTGTTTTATAATTTGAATTTTGTAGTTAGTAATTATTACTAAATCATTTTTCATTTTAATTTTAATTGATGTAATACCTCGGTACTTTACAAAATGCCTAAGTTGACCATTTTATTATATTATTAAAGTGCGTTCAATGAAATTCATCTGTAAGTGTCTGTCAATTTATGGTTAGCCCGTTAAATTCGAAAAGCTTTTGAAAATCCCCGTTGTTACATAAGCAAGCTTTATACCAGGGCTACATCCAAGTGAATCCGTGTTATTGTGTCGATAACGGAAATGAGTGAAATCAAAGGCTGGAAAAGTTTAGATGCACGAAAAATCCATCAGCCAGACAAAGACAGAAGAACGCAGTCAGCTGATCGACAGAGACGAAAGCATAAAATGCGCATTAGAAGAAGTCCGAGATAAGATTCAGTTGACCCTCCGTCGTGAAAATGAAAAGAACGATCCCGAAAGAGACTCGAATCTGATGGCTATCAGCTACATTATTTCAGGAAAATTGAAAAATGTTAGCCGATTCGATTTCATTCTTTTTAAAGTTCGTGGCCATTAACATGATTAAACTGGTACGGGCTGAACCTTTGTGTAGTTTGCTTCTAACAGGACGCCACAACAATATACGTGTTCTCCATTGTCTGCGGCGTATTCTGAAGAATCCGTATCACTTACGCCAAATTAAAATTTCTCGTCGGTCATGAAATTACATTTTTTCATCAACCAAATCTGCATCAACCTCATTTCCATTCTCAATTAACCATCCAGTAGTCGCATGCGGAGTCTCACTCCGCACGACTATGCTTTTTCGATTTTCCTTCCTAATTTATTGTCTAAATGTTAGTGGACCAACATCAGAGCTGCAGATACATTATTTTTGCTTTTTTTGCATATTGCGGACTGAGACTCCGCAACGACTATTGACGTCTTAGGCAAACTTTGTATACATTTTGACATTTTCGGTTTACAACAGCCCAAGGTAAATTTGTAATAATCATTTTCGATACAAGTGCACTGTCCAATAATTTTCAAAGTGCGTGGTTGCTTGTTTCAAGCACGAAGCCAAGGTGTGTGATGAAAATGCTGCACAAAATGACAGCGTACGTTTTTTTATATTAAAAAAAAAAAAAAATTATTGTAAATTTTGAAGTTGTTTGACTAATCGTCAAGTTAATATTGGTTTGTTCAATATCCACTTTTTTGGGGATATTGGGTTATAGATGTTGCAGACGAGTTGTAGAATCCGCTACAATACAAACCGGCTAGCCGCATTATAAAACGGCTCGGTTTTGTAAATCGGCTGGTTAACGTTTAGGCGGGTTGTAATACGGGTAAACGTTGGTCAACCTTACTGTAACGACGTTTTGCGTTCTCCAATGCAACAAAATGACGGGTCGCCGTTTTATAAAACGGCGAAAAGGGACTTTATATAAAAAACACCTTTCCTTGTAGCAATGACAAATATAAAGTCATAACTATAAGAAAAAGTTTAACTCAATATAAAAGGTTTTTTTTATAAAATGTCTAACAATTCTTCCTTTATCAAACGGACTGAGTTATTCAGCGATTCATAAAACACCTAAAATTTTCAGTCAAATTGTAAAAATTCTCTGTTCATTCTATATTTTACAATCACCCCAATCATTTAGAAAACTACTGAATTTACAATTCGCCGCCGACATCTACAATATGGCTGATTGTCGCCCTACATTACACATAGTCAACATTCCGGCTAAACAATCTGCCTAAACGTTAATCAGCCGTTTTACAAAACAGAGCTGCTTTGTAAAGTGGGTAGCCGCTTCATATTGAGGCGTATTCTACAATATGGCTGCGACATATACACTAAAGTTTAAGTTAAAGTTTAAGTTAAAATTAGCTTGTTCAATGGTCCACAAGAGAACCAGTAAAATAAAAAGTTTTCAGTATTTATTTTGTACAATATATAGTAAAATTATTAAAATTTTGTGTTGTAGGAAGTATTCATTAAAGTTTTTTGAAACTTTTTCTGCTAAAATTTTTTTTTTAATGTTTATGGCATAACAACTTAATAATACACTTGGCTATAATTTATTACCAATTTTAACTTGAAATTTCAACAAAATGTAGAATTTTCTTTCTAACTAACTAATGTCTCAAAAAAGGCGCGACTACTGGAAGATTAACAAGAATCGGAGTGATAATTGAAACCGTAAAGTTAAAAGAGAAATGGTCTCAGGATGGGGCGAGCTTATCTGAGCTTTCAGCTTTCGTTTAACACCAGTTTCGGCGATGGCTTGATACTGTCACTGCTGATGAACTTTAGAGAGAGTTCCTCCTTATTGGATTTCGATCGGCGGAAATAAAATTTCGGACGTTCAAATATTTACGATATCTCTTTCTCGCACGACAGGAATGAATTTTATCAAATTTGAGTGCGACTCCAGTAGCAATTTAGAATACATTTCTCCCTTGGATTGTATCACATTTATTTGATACGCATAAAGGGTGGGTGCAGTAAAAGAAACGTTTGGTAAAGCGGAGTGCTTTAAAATGATTGTAGAGTTGAAAGCCACGCTCTTTCCTTGTTCACCAACAATACTTTGCGTTCAATCACAATTCAATGCAAATTTCGCCGGTACAGCCGCACATAAAATTTTGAGCAAAAATTTGCTGCGCGCTCAAAGCCGATGCGGACGATATGGGCCGTTATTAGATTGCATAATAAAGTTTGCGGGGGCAACCGGGTTATTTGATTTGTGCAATCAACCGGTGCGTCCGATCATCGAGGACTCAAATAATTCAATCAGTCGTTCTTGATAGATATGCCGGGAACACAATTTATCCCGACTCTGAAATCTCTCTAAAAATATTCATTAAAAATACTCTGCTAAAATTGAGACGATTGCCACCGCTAGGAGCTTCTGGGAGCCTGTTACCAATTCAATAAAGTTAAAACCTTCTCTGCACATGGCATCTGTGTCTATTATGGATGGCGAAGCACACTGACCAAGTTCTATTTTTGGATCGATTAGGTAATCAAACCTGCTCTAAAAGATATTACTTTTTAGATTCCATTAAACGGTGGTTAAATAAAAACTTTTTAACCCGTTATATCACATTCTTAATATAATAATAGTGCATTATGCAATGAGCCTTTAATCATAGTTATTAATACACGAGTATGAGAAATTACGACACTCACCTACGGCTCGTGTCGTAATGAATACGAATGTCTTAATAGCCATTAAATGTGAGTTGTATACACTATTTTTTCTACGACCAGTCATAATATTAAAAACCAAGCACTTTATTTTCAAATTGTATTAAACTTGTAAATTATAAATTATAATTATGGAAATATTATGAAAATTGAATTACAAAGAAAACACAGAAAACAATTAAGACATTTTCTGAAAAGTTTTGAGCCTTATTTTTGTCCATCCAATTCATAAACTGAGAATAAAATATCACCATCGCACATTTTCGCCGATTTTATTTGTAAAAATCACAAATTTAAGGAATTTACTAGATTAAGGCTGCGTTATAGTAACAAAAACTGCATGAATATTTTGTGATTTCAAATATTAAATTTTCTGTATATTACCTAGGTAGAATATTTGTCTAGAGTGCTGATTTTTCAAATTTGCAAAATCACAATTTTTGTAAGACCTGCTTAAAGAGGGTGCGGTTTATAGAAAATTCTATTAATTTACAGGTACGCTAAAATGGGTCTTATAATTATGCTTCATAGTTTTATTTCTTCACTGTAACAAAAAAGTTCGAAAAAAAATCTAATTCCAGCAAGATATTTGCATACTACCGAGAAGCTGTAAACCGATTAATTTGTACGGATTCCGAGAACACAACATTGCAAAGGCGGTGTCGGCTGACATAATATTCTCTCTGAATGGGGAATTAGACTTTTGCGAGTACAGTAAACCCTCGATATTATATTGCATGTTCGTAGTAACGAAGTTCGTTATATCCGAATTATTAAAAACTATTTAAAAGCATTTCAGTTTTTTCATGAAAGTAATACAACACTGTACAGGGTGTGCCATCACTTGTGGCCACACCCAAAATTGAGCTTTAATTGAAAGCTATGTATTTGAAATTTGGTGAACGTATGACCCTGGTATAAGGCTAGAAATTTCCGGTTTTAAATGTTAATTGTCGGCGTTAGTTTTCGAGAAAAAAAATAAAAACTGATTTTTTATAAAAATACTATCTCCCAATTTCGCCAAATTTCACTTTTCAGGATCAGTATTATTAAGACAAAGATGTCCAAAGTAAAAAAACAAAAATCCAAAAGCTGTAATTAGCCTAAAATTCCCTTATATTCGAATCTTAACAGTAAATGTAATGATTGTTGACTGTAAGGATCGTCAGGAGGCTATCCCCAAAGTTAAGTACGATTCAAATTTATGGCATTGTAAAAATTTGTCACTCTCGAGTGGAATCCAGTCGAAGTAAACATCAAGAGCACACCTAAATCGAACCTTTTTACATTCTTGTAGATTTCTAACATTTTTGTAAGTCGTCTAATAAGTTACGATTATGAGAACGAACGTGACCTGAGCACACTTTATGAAAATGTGCACTGCAATTTGCATGGTTTTACCTAGGAAAACCGACTCTTAAGATTCAACTCTGAACACACTTTATGAAAATGTGGATTTTAACATAAGTCGGAAAAAAATTTGACCTGAGCACACTTTATGAAAATGTGCGCTGCAATTCGCATGGTTTTACCCAGGAAAACAAACTCTTTCGCTAGTTTAATGCTGTTTATGTGCTGCATTTCATACAGTTCTGTCATACCCTAGTCACTCAAATATAATGTCCTTGATTAAATGTATTGTAAGCCACAATTGTATGATAGCGCTTTCAACGGTCCCGAAAACAATCGAGAATTCCCGAATTTCGAACTTCGGCAGAAAATTTGCAAGGTTCGCAGAAACTTATCTTCAAGTGCGTGGGTTTTAATTTTCGTCAGTTATTATTTTATGTTTTATTATCTGTGCAGTTCTGTTCCAGATTTCGGATATTATGTTACGTGCGGTTTCTCACTTTGTGGCTTTGTCGTTGTAAACTTTGATATTATACTTTCGTGTTCGTGTATTGTATTAGTGTTTTTTTGACAATGGATGTTGTGGACAATTTGATTAACTTTAAGCGATTTGTGAAGTATAGTTACGAAGAAAAAACAGATTTGAAAAATAAAGATCGACCGCTGCCGGACATTATTATTGAAACAAGCGGTATTAGTCGTGAAAAACCATATAAACGTCAGTTCAACAAAGAAATTTATGCAAGGAATAACTGGATGTTCTTTTTTGCTTTCCATGTTTGTTTTTTGGTGGAGATAAACATGGACACAGGTAGGAGTGACTGATTTAATACACTTGAGTGAAAAAATAAAAAAGCATGAAAACTCCAAAAGTCATCTTCACAATTCAATGGAGTTAGCACTATTAGGAACAATCAACTCCAATCTCAGTTAAATTCGGCATATTGGAAACACATACAGCAGCATAATGATGATGTGACAAAAAATAGATAAGTTAGATAAATTTGCCACTAAGAAAGATCGCAGGATTGATCTGATCTACAAAAAATAAGTAAGAGTAAATAAGAACACGACCCTGATTACATGAGGTGCAAATTGCAGAAGACCTGTTTTATTGTACCACGAGCCGCCACTGACTGTATATAAAAATGTTATGTTGAAAGGTGCAAAATTAAATCAAAAAATTGAACTCGACAGTTTCAGATTTATCGAATTGTTGCGTTGCTTTTGCCGCTCACTGTATAAACAGGTTGGCAACTTTGTTAGTATTGGACCTACAAAAAATTTTGGATTCCTCAAATCGGGTAATAAAGCCGCAGAAAAATAACGATCGCCTGTCAGGCATAAAAAGGCAAGTGAGGGCGGCCTGTGACACTAACCGGTCTGATTGATGGCTTAGGCAGCGGCGAGTGACCAAGCGGTCGACATTTGTTTTCTTTCCAAACCCCGTGTCGAAATGCAGAAAGCACTTTCTTGGGGAAAGAAAATCTTTGAACACAAAAAGTGCATTTCTCGGATCATTTTTCTTCGCCCCCGCCCCCGGTCGAGCAGCCCACGGAATCATTGATACATATTAAAAGTTTTATGAATACAAAACCCCCGCGGCTGGATATAATTACGTCCTGTAACTCGACACGTCCCATTGAAATATGTTTTCAGTTGCAATGCAAGAATTAATATTTTCGGCTGTAATAAAAACGTAATCCATCAGGAAATGATGCGAACAGGTCTTTTCGTAACCATTCAAGTGTGACCGCGATAGGGCATTGAAGGCGGGCTCCTGGGAAATCAGCTAAACCTCACCCGCCACCGATACCTCTCGTTAGATGGCTCGCATTTTGCACAGATTTAGTTAATGAGTTTTTATGTGATGTTGAGAGTTTTCTGTCGAATTCGCATTTTTAACCGCGGAAATTAATTTATGCGAAAGTCGTTGGAGGTAAGGCTTCGGGGACGGTTCAAAATCAATTACCCGGTCTACCCCCTAAAAACCCTTGATGTAAACACTGTATTGTGCGAATGTAACTCAATTTGCTACCGACTCTCGACATTAGTTTACATCTTTGGGGGGTTTCACATCATATTAGCGGGGCTCCATGTCGTCGACTTGACGGCGATTTCTAATATCACTTTCCTTTATTACTTAATATAAAACATCCCCTGATTAATTCGAAAATATGAGCATTTTTTGTGGCCGCATGTGAGAGTTTCTCTCCCACAGGTTTCAATCAAATGACCACCTTTATGTTAGTAAATAATAACTATTAACTTCATAAAATATTCGAAATAATAATTATTTAACTAAGGAATTAATGTTTCTATTAATTAAATATCACTTGTCATATCAGGTAAAGCAGAAGATGCTACTTCAGATGGTCCAATTAATGTTGGTGCAAATACTGTAGCTAAATTATGAGGATTCATTTTATTGATTGCTGCATGTATTTATACTCTGAAATAAGTATAAGTATAAGAAGAAGTATAAGTATAAGTATAAGTAACGATAACATAAAATAACATAACATAAGTAATAACTAGAATAAATAAAATAACTCATTAATACGCCTTCCCAAATCTTCAAGGAGAGAAAGGGCAGCACTCCAAGGACCCAAAGTTTCCACAGCGAAGGCGAGGAAAAAATAATCATCACAAATTGCCTAATTATTATTTTTCTTAAGATTTTCTGCCAAGTGTGCAGCACATCTTGCAGAAAATAAAGAATCAGTCAAATGAGAAGGGGCAAGTGTATCCGTACAAGTAAAATCCCAAACTAAAGATTTACCTACTTTCCATGGAATAACTGTAATACCATCTGGACGTTTGCCATCATCCCTCAGAATACTAGGTTCAAGGATACAAGGGATGTTGGCAGAAGAGAAAGCACTTTTAATAATGTCATTAATACAGCTGTGACGAGAGAGTCTACCAGCACTTTTAATGTACGATAAACCATGATGACCCAACGAGTCTACAGAAGAACCGCACGAGCAGATATGAGGATGACAGAAATTGATACCCAATCTAAGGGAAATTGCAATTTGTAAGAAGTTTTTTTCTAAAAGAGTACCTAATTTACAAGATGGAAGAGCTTCAAGCCAAGCTCCAGATCCAAGTTCAGATCCAGCTAATAAGATAGCTTTTTGTGTGATATTTGAGGAAGATAATAAATTTTGAAATATTTTCTCACAGATAGGTAAGTCCCAATTTCTTTGAATAGAAAGCTCTTTTGGTAGTAAAGACGAATTAGAAATTTCCTTCCAATAATCAACAGCCTCGTTAAGGGATGTAATTTCAAAATTAAAAAACCTAGAAGGTAGAATGAACATAATAAGTTCAGAATTAGAAAATATAGAAGACAAAAGGGCAGGCGAGAAAATATCAATTATAGACCTCATACCTAATCCACCAAAGCGGATTGGTAATTTGGCTTATTCAATTTAATTCAATTTGGTTAATTTAAAAAAATCGAAAGAACTAAACAAAGTTATTAGAAATGTGATGTAAAATCCCATACAGCGACCACTCCCGGGTTAAGCCGACTTAAAAGTAGCGATTTTAATTAGTACTTGGCTACTTCCGAATCAATATTTGCTCAGCAGTTTGTTAATTACTTTCCACAAGCACCAGTTGTTGCCTGCAAAATTTAATATGTGAAATTAATATTTTTAATTGCGTTTAATTTTTATCGCCGAAGAAGAGGACATTAATCACCCAATTAGTTGGAATTGCGGCGCTGAAACAAAGATGTGATCGTCTGTTAATGGCTTAGTTGGAGAAGTTTTAGTTTCAATCGTTAGTCTTGATTAGTTGCGAAAACGGGCGACGGATTTGACAAATAAGCGGTTGCATAAGTTGTGAATTTATTAAATTCAATTCGTTTTTACGACCTCTTAGCCAAATATGTGGTGAATTTAAATCGCCGTGTTAGCACGGAATTCGGCGCAAACCGCCCTCAAAATTGAATCGTTGCCACGCTTAAACTTGACATTCATTCATGAAATCTCACATGGCCAAATCCACCCACCGCGCGACGTCAAGTATTTCCACGAAATTCGCAGCCAAGGCTACTCCACACAATATTCTTGAATTAAAATTATTTATCGGAATTACTTATTCAATTTCATGAGACGTTCATGGAACCTCTTACCATACACGTTCTGTGTGGGAGCGCTCAGATGCAATAAATAAAAATGCACAGGAATTCTGGACCTTTTTCGCCTGCAGCTTTTCAAAAACGCATTAACCAACTTTTGGTCATTTGATCTTCATATCGAGCATGGAATAAAACTGTGGCTCTAGGCCGTGATATTGGCGCTCTGCGAGGGTAAATATTTGAGTAGTCAACATACGTACAGACGAATCCATCTCCAAAGTCAACAGCGCTCTTCATATCGGTGTTTAATAACGTCCACGGCGCTTTCATGACGACTTGCATTCAACTACTTCAAGACAAGTAGCCGACGCCTCAAAAACGTCAATTATTTTCGGTCTTTTTTAAATTATTTTGAAATTAGCATGATCGTGAGTTCTCCTTAAATTGGCATAGGGTGGAGACACCATTTTCAGCCACGACACCACTTTTAGTCTCTTTACTTGTAAATACGCCGCTCCACAATATTTTTACATAATCGTATTCGACAATCACATTATTTGGAGGGCATTGAAAATTGTTATAGTCATTTAGGGTAAAGTGGCAAATTTTAAACAGCCACATTAGGGTTGCGACCGGTATTTATCATTAAGTAATGTCAGGATAGACTGTAGGTAGGCACTACATCATAGTATTGGACAATCGCATAATTTGGAGACCTTTAAAAATTGTTGGAGTAATTTAGGATAAAGTGGCAAATTCAAAATAGCCACATTAGGATTACAACCGGTATTTTTCATTGAGTAAGAATTTTTGAAAAACCCATTTCTTACATTAAGAACTGATAAAAGTGTTGTATTTAGCAATATTAAATCTAGCAAACCACCGTCTTGGATTTAGCAGGGGGATTCTCAATTTGTGGTGACCTCACTGAAGGTTTTGTTGGAGATGAACGTTAGGTCAAAAAAAAGCTGGGTCTAGCTGGGCGGATACAATTGTACGGAATGTTGTAAATTGCTTTATGACCTTATGCAAAGGACTGTTTAGTGACAATAGATAAATTACTTTAGAATTTCTTACAAATTTAATTGAAAAATGCTACACCAAACTCGGCTTGAAGTAAGAAAATACATATTACGGTGTGCATTTTCTGTATTTTTATTGTAAAGTGAATTTTTAGTAAATTACATAATTAGTGAATGTTTAATTGTGAAGAAATGGGAAATATTACAAGTGGTTTAATGTGCCGAGATGAAGATGTTAATTCAATGCAATATTAATAAATGTCGATCAACAAAATGATCAACTTCAAAGACCATTTCTAAAAATGGTACTGACATTATGGGGATTTTCTGATTCTGTGTGTGATAAATTCGCATGTAAGTAAATTTGTTGCAATAATAATTTTTCCCACACTTTTAACTTACTGAATGAATTTTGTAAAAGTTCTACAAGTGTTTTCAATGTAACAACTACTAACAAATTGTTTTTTAGTTTATTTCCGTCGGAACGAAAAGTAAGAAGAGATAAAAAGAAAGGGACATGCAAACCAGTTGCTTCTATAACAGAATTAATAGTAATCACGAAGGTAAAGAAATAATTTTGATTCTCTTTTATACATTTAGTGTTATTTATCTATCTTATAACCAATTTTACTTCTTAGCGGATGTAGAGCTCTTTGTAAGAATTTAACAAACACAAGCATGACTGAAGTACGCGGATTTGCGGAAAGCAAATCTGCACAAAGTGAAATGGTCATTATTGAAGCATTCAAATTGGTCTATATTGGTAAATTTTTATAATAATATATCCATGGTACAATGTAAGCATTTTGTTTCTTTGTTTTTAGATTGATGTAGATTTTGGCCAATTATTTCTTGAGAGAAAAACAATTTATTTGTGTGTCGGCCAAAATTCATTGAGAAAGCTAATGACTTGGACGAACTTCCATTTCATATACGTACATCTGTTACCAAATGATAATGTGGTTCTTAAACTGAAAATGTATTTTTAAACAGGATGTGATGTGATGTTAAATTTTCACCTACTAATAAAAATATGTATGAGAAATAACTTTATATTCTAAAATTCCTTCAATTCAAGCATTCCACTCTACAATTCATAAAAATTAGAAAAAAATTATTGTATTTACAACTACTTATTTAATATAATAAGAAAGCCATCTTCATTTCTTAAATAAGAAAACGCATTAATTAAGAACATTCTTAAGTAATTAAATAAAAGTTCTTGAAATCAACATGACCTATTCTTAAATGTAAAATTTATAAAAGTTCTTAAAATTAGAGCGACCCTTTCTTGAATTTGTCACGAAGAATCAACGTTCTTGAAATTGAGAATGTCCCGTTCTTAAATTTGACAAATAGAATAAACATTCTTAAAACTCAAGAATGACCAATTTTTGAATTTTCTTACCTACAAGAATTTTTTTCAGAGTGCGCTCGCGGGTTAACTGTCCGCAGTATATCATACGTTGAAGCGCGGCTTAGATTACGCGCTGAGTCAGTTTATAAATCCGCGAACAACGAGTATATGAGTCACAAGGGCTCTCGAAGCTCCTCTCAACAAGAAAATCTTCTTTATTGCGCTGCCGATCCAAGCAAATCCCGCAAAGCTTGGTTGCGATACACACGGTTGCTTAGCGATGATGGGATGTTAGACTGAATGCAATGCAGTAAACTGAGCCTTTATTACACTTTTAAGCGGATGAGAACCTGCGATATACACCTTATCCCTCTTTAATCAATTTGCAAACGCTCAGGCACAATTGTTATCGATCGCCGCTTTTATGTAACCTCGTTTCGGTAAAAACGTTATCAGTTAAAAATCGCGGCGCGACAAAAAGCTTTTAGTCATTAAGCGTATTGTTTCCCCTGCGACGCTGTCACTGCACGACTCATCACCGGACAGATTACGGCGGGAACGGTCGTTTCAGCAATTCGGGACGGTATGACGAAATTTCGAGTGAAATCCGCTTGTTATCTTTTATTGCCGGGCAATATTTACAGCATCGCGAAAATCAATAGCGCTCCCGTCCTTCCAGACAAACTCTGACGGCATCAGACAACGGGAATAGTTTTTTTGTGAAAAGTTTTTGGCGCCAGCGACCGTTTATTATCAAAAGGGAGAACAACCGGCGCCAGCGATCGGCGCCCGTCCTTTCTGGAACTCGGCGCTCGCCTCTGTCTCATTCCCATGATTTTATGTAGGATTAGACAGTTTTTCAAACCCGGTTTTTAAAATAAATTTGCCACATTTGAAAACCGGTTTTTAAATTAAGGTGCGGGAACTGCTAAGTAATGCACAATTCTTCCGCTCAGGGGGCGCCAATTTTGCCCCTTAAAATAAAAAATGTTTAGGCAACCAAAGAGGTATCCTAACTAATAAGGTTTGAAACTTAAGTATTGAACAGAGAAAGAACAAAAAAAAAGAGTTGCGTTTTTTTCATACGCTCGTAATTTGATAAATATTATTTATATTATGGTCTGCGGCGATAACGACGGTAAACTCAGTCGGAAAAAAAATTAGTCTATAATTTTTTGCTAATTCTTTGCCAATTTTGTGTTTTCATAGATGTACCTGCTATAATTAATCCCGTAACAGGCTGCAAACACATTTTCAATTATGCAAAGAGTAATCTTTATCCCCATTGTTATAAGCTCATAATTTGATAAATATTATTTATAATATTGTCTGCGGCTATAACGGCGGTAAAATCAGTCAATGCGATTGCTGCATTATTTACTGTTTTTTTTTTGTGAATAGATGCTTCAAACAATTTTTCCTACGATGCTATTCGAAACTAATATACAGGTTGTATTATATTAAGTGTTCACCATTGGTAACTTTGTTATTATTGGAGTTGCAAAGTCGGTTAAATTAGCAAAGAATTAGTGTTTTTTCCGCTGATTACCATTATGAAACCAAAAAAACAATCGAACGTCAACTGTTCGAGATATTCACGAAAATAACATTTTTTTAAATGGAATGCCCTATCCTTTTTTGCATATTTTGAAAGAATGTTTAATTTTGAGTGAAAAAGTCTTAATGCACTATTACGATTAAATTAACTACCGAGAAGTTACAAGCAATTGAAGTTTTTATTTCAATTAATTACAAAAATCACGTAGGCCCTGAAACAATTGAAAATTGTAATTATTAAAACGTCAAAAACAATTGAATGAATGTGTTAGTTAATATTTTCATCAAACATTAACGTGGTATATTCAACATTTATTACTTTTGGTGTGATTTAGTAACAGCTGTGTTCAATTTTGGTTCCCGACATGGCATTTTCACATTTAGAAAAATGTGACATGTTAGAAGCATATCTTATGTGCGGCAAGAACTCGGCGAGAGCTCGAGATTATTACCAGCAGCAGTACCCGCTTCGATTGCAACCAATTCAACAGTATTTTCTGAGACTGTATAGAAAGGTTAGGAGTAACGAAACAGTGTTTCAAAAGGGAAGAGAGAAGAAAAAATTTGTAATTTTTGAAGAAGTCGAAATTAATGTAATTGCGTATTTTGAGGCATATCCTAGAAATTCAATACGAGATATTTCAAGGGAGTTAAATTTAAGTTTGAACAGCATTGAAAGGATTTTAAAGAAACATAAGATGGTTCCTTATCATTATCACCCGGTGCAAACGTTACTTCCAGGCGATTTAAATCGAAGACTAACTTTTTGCAACTGGTATTTAAGTTACTGCCAACGACACTTCAATAGCGAGTTTCATTTTCTGTGGACCGATGAATCGAACTTCTCAAATTCTGGAATGTACAACAGAAAAACGAATCATTATTGGGCCCGCGAAAATCCATTGCAAGTACACCCTATAAATCCACAAATGCGGTTCAGTCTAAATGTGTGGTGTGGAATTGTACGTTCAAAAATTATTGGACCATTTTTTTACCGTGGTAATTTGACTGGAGTGAACACTGTCCTGCATAACTGTTTGGATGAAATGGATTTAATTTCAAGACAATACATCCATTTCCAACAGGATGGAGCACCGGCCCATAATTATCACGGAACAACCAATTTGTTAAACAGATTATTCATTGATAAATGGATAGGAACTAATGGGCCCGTGCTTTGGCCACCACGTTCGCCAGATTTAACCCCCATGGATTTTTTTCTGTGAGGGTATGTGAAAAATTTAGTTTACAGGGAGAGATATGCAACAGTTAATGAATTGGAGAATAAAATTTTAACAATAATTAATGTATTGGATGGTAGAAAAATTTTGAAAGCAGCGCGGTGTGTTCAAAAAAGAGCCCAAAAATGTGTTGAACAAGACGGTGACATTTTCGAACATTTATTATAATGTCTTGGTCATGCAATATGTTTTTCTAAATTTCTATTCTGTTTGCCGTGGAAGAAATGTTTCAATAAATACCATTTTCAATTGTTTCAGTGCCTACGTAATTTTTGTAATTAATTGAAATAAAAAATTCAATTGCTTGTAACTTCTCGGTAGTTAATTTAATCGTAATAGTGCATTAAGACTTTTTCACTCAAAATTAAACATTCTTTCAAAATATGCAAAAAAGGATAGGGCATTCCATTTAAAAAAATGTTATTTTCGTGAATATCTCGAACAGTTGACGTTCGATTGTTTTTTTGGTTTCATAATGGTAATCAGCGGAAAAAACACTAATTCTTTGCTAATTTAACCGACTTTGCAACTCCAATAATAACAAAGTTACCAATGGTGAACACTTAATATAATACAACCTGTATATTGAAAAATTTAGTAGGCTCTAAAATGTTTCATATCCTTACGCGTGCGAACATGGATATTTTGCATTATCAAGTGTGTATTTTTATAAATTTTTAGAGTTTTATATCCTTACGTGTGCGAATATGGTAATATCCTAACAATTTGCACTATATCAAGGGTGCATTTTAATACAAATTATTCTATCCATGCCGTCAATCAAAAAGGTACAGATTTGACAGGACATCTGTGAGTAAAAGGACGAACTATTTGACTAAAATTTTATGGGAAAACAACTTTTCCCCGAAAGTGTAAAATTTAAACATTTATCCAATTTGGTTTACGGAAACTATTTCTTAGGCGCTAAAGGAACATTTTTATGTAATTTGCTGACGATGTTGTGTTCGGAAAGCAATAAACAACGCGATCAAATAATACTGTATTTCGTACCACAACTTTTAGATTTTTCTTCAATGTTATCATAAAAAAAACATGTCATATTATACTACTATATGTTTAGTATAAGTACCCCGAAGGAATTTCTACAATATAACTTATTTCTTGAGCTGAACTGAGTTTACTGGCACACTTAATTTTCAAAAAAATATTGTTGCCAATTTTTTTCTTCTTAAGTTATCAACTTTCTCGCAATAAAAAAAATATTTTCTTACAAGGCAATATATTCTCTATAAGTGCTGTAAAGTGCATTGGAAAATATTTCGTAACTCTAAAGATTTCAGTAAAAAACCCTCACTACTACATTTTTGCGAGAATTGCACTTTCGGAGGTTAATTTTTGAAAACTAGGCACTTCTTCACCAAAGCAAATATATCATTAGATGCGGTAACATTATGTTTACAACTGTTGCTTCGTAAATTATATGTTGATAAGTACTTTCTAAGCGATACTGAGTTTCTTAAAACTTTGCATTTTTTGAGGTTGGGTTCCCCAGCCTTAAGAAAATCGATTTAAAAGAATTCAAATTATTATGTAAAAATTATTTTTTAACTTATTTGATTTGCTATTCTTTCTATGCAACGGGCAACAGTGACGGTATATTTGAATTTCAGTTAAATGAACTAAAAAATTTAAACACTGAAACAAGTTTGAAATTATTATATGCTTTAGAGAAGAACGAATTCAAGAAAGAAGACAACTAGAATTAGCAACTCTTTTGCTGTTTTTTTCAAAATCCACAAAACATTTCCAGTTCAGTAAAGAAATCTAGTGTACTTTCTTTAGCTCCAAAAACCGAAATTATTAAGTTATCTGAAAAGATATTGTCTAGAATATTTCCAAATTCTTATGTGGAAACCGATTCTGATGAAGAGCAAATCGAAGAAACTACTCATCAGTGTAATGCCTTTTTAAAGGACGCCATGGAAAAATCAACTCATAAGTTTCTTGAAGACTCTGAAAACAAATTTACAAATTCAAAGACACTGAAAGCTGAATTTTTATTATTTGAGGCAAAAAGAACCAAAAACTTAGATTTGTTATTTGCCCTGAAAACTATAAAACCAAGCTCAGTAGCTAGTGAACGAGTATTTTCAATTTCAGGCAATATTGTGTCCAAAATAAGAACAAGACTTAACCACCGTTCAGTGGATATTTTATGTTTTTTAAAATCCTATTTTCTTAGGAGAAATTAAAATTAGTGAAATAAATACAAATATTATTTGATTTAAAATTTGAAATTTTTGTTTTAGTTTTCGTTATTTATAATGTGTAATCCTCAATTTTTTTTAAATTTTGACTTTGATATTGATTTTGTTTTTTGTTATTTTATATAAATTAAATAAAATCTTTTTCCCTATTCTATTTTGTTGGCCAAAAATTCGAAAACCGACTAAAACCGATTTTTTGGAAATCTGGAGTTCGAAAAATTTTTTTTTCAAAAAGTAGGTTTTTGTATAAACCCTAATTTTATGGGACACATCAGCGCTAAAATTATTAATTGACAGAAAAAAACCTTCCCCGGAAGATTACATCGATCTCCCCTTGATATAATATTCCTTTGAGTCATTACCCCTAGTTGTGCTTATTAACATGGCATTTTTGCCATAATTAACAGACTTGGAGACTCCATTACTTGAATGGAGATGGTCGTCTATTGATGTTGCTTAATTAATTTTCGCGAGCAGGTAGCTATCAGGTTTCAAAGAAATGAGTTACTGATTTCGCATATTTTCGGCGAAGTTATGAAAACCTCGGTTGATGCAAGTGTGCCAGGGTGCATTGTTCTTTTTGTGGACCCTCCGATGACGTTCATTTTACAAATCCCCTTAACAAGTTCGAGTGCAACAAAGTTTTGAGAAACATGAATAAGCTTAATGTGGTGCGTGCTCAGACTTGGAATTTTTACAGATCGGTGCGGTATTCTTTATCAAGGAAAAATATTTTTTCAGATTGGCCAATTGTATTTCAGAAAGTGACAATTGTAATTCAGAAAGCAACAATTGCAATTCAAAAAGCATCAGAAAGTGCCAATTGTAATTCAGAAAACATCAATTGTAATTCAGAAAGTATCAATGCTATTCAGAAAACATCAATTGTAATTCAGGAAACATCAACTGTATTTTAGAAATCAACAATGTAATTTATGGAATATCAATTGTAATTCAGAAGAAACTATTGACGACTTCTCAATTATTATTTTTGTGTTCTGAATACAATTCACTATTCTGAATTACACTTGATTTCATTTGAAAATACAATTTTTAGCGTCTGTAACAATTGATGTTTTCTGAATAACAATTAATGTTTTCTGAAATACAATTGATAGTTTCTGAGAGACAATTGATGATTCTGAATTAAAATTTAAGTTTTCTGAAATACAATTTACAACTTTGAATTGCAATTGATGACTTCTGAGACACAATTGACTATTCTGAATTGCAATTGCTTTGATTTGACAATACAATTGATAGTTTCTGTAACAATTGATGTTTTTTGAATTACAATTGATGTTTTCTGAAATACAATTGATAGTTTCTGAGACACAATTGACTATTCTGAATTACAATTGATTTGATTTGAATATACAATTGACAGTTTCTGAAACAAGTGATGTTTTCTGAATAACAATTGATAGTTTCTGAGACACAATTGATGATTCTGAATTAAAATTTTAGTTTTCTCAAATACAATTTACAACTTTGAATTGCAATTGATAACTTCTGAGACACAATTGACGATTCTGAATTACAATTGCTTTGATTAGACAATACAATTGATAGTTTCTGTAACAATTGATGTTTTCTGAATTACAATTGATGTTTTCTGAAATACAATTGATATTTTCTAAGACACAATTGACTATTCTGAATTACAATTGATTTGATTTGAAAGTATAATTGATAGTTTCTGTAACAATGATGTTTTCTGAAATACAATTGATAGGAATTGATGATTTAGAATGAAAATTTAAGTTTTCTGAAATACAATTTACTACTTTGAATTGCAATTGATGTCTTCTGAGACACAATTGACTATTCTGAATTACAATTCGTAATTTGTGAATTACAATTGATGCTTTCTTGACGTTTTTTGAAGTATAATTCACCAATCTGAAAGGATATTGTTTTTTGATGAATCAGAACTGAAAAAATTGACAAATTTTCTCTGAAAAAGGCGCAGAAGTCAATCAACATTCTTATTTAACTTTACTTTAAAAAAATCAGCAAGATGGGTCTCCTGTCAATTTATCGAAGTAGGTTTTTTTTCAGAACAAAAATATAAAATTATTTGACAAAATGTTGCTTCGTAAAGCAGTCAAAGAATAGTTTTTTAATAGGATTTCCTTTACATCATAATGATCATAATAAGAGGACGTTAATACCATAATGGGCTTTGGCGGTGCGGCTTTCGAAGACAGTTTCGCTAATGGTCTGATTAAAAGTTCGTCGATAAAATAGCGGATGCCCCCTTTATCCCATTTCGGGGTCAAAACATTGTGTGTGCGAGACGAATTTATTTTTTTTTTATTTCCGGGAATAAAATTAACATATAGATGAAGCCAGTTTTAAAATCGTGATTTCGAAGACAAATGGTCGCATACATAGTAGGTAAATCGCGGAACATTTACTTAATTGAAACGTCTGCGCCCGAACAGTAGAACAATTACACTGAGTGTTAACAGATGATAATGTATTCATTTATCCCCTTCTGCGAGCCTGGATGCCACGTACGCTTCCCTACCTCGCGACGAAACGCACTGAAAGCAATTCTCGCCAGATAGAAAGATTATTTAATTTTTCATTAAATTATCAAATCGCCGATTCACAATTATGAACTCAACGGTACCATTTATTTCTTTACAATATTTTAAAGGGTTGGTGGAAACACATCAAGATTCACAATAGGCTAACAGAACGCTGCAATCAACGATTCACTTTACCATAATTTATTCTGCGTGACGCCCTTTAAACATTTACAATAATCTGCAGAGTGGCCAGTGAATTTAATATGACCGTACTTTATTTATGGCCAACAAATGGAACCGTATCTATGGCAAACAGCACTTAAACGGCGCAGAATTAATAGGATTTTACCGTATTCATAATCGACCGGGAATTGAAGAAGAAGACCGCCTGCGAGCAACCCAAACAGCATCAAACCAGCGATTAGATTGGAAAAATGAACGAGATTTGTGATGCGATTTTTTTGGCGAGGGTAAAAAGTGGAGATCTGCTTGTTTAACCTAATATTGCGTTTGTTGTCTGATTCACGACACGTCTGTGCTCTCGCACACTAATACCGCGCTCATTTCGTAATTTCGTCACGTGATACATTCTTTCCCCTCGATGCAACACACCACTTACCGGCTGACAATGTTATTATTATGTACCGGAGCGGGTAAAAGTGGCCTCTTAAAAGGTTTCGCGCAAGTTTTTTTCTGGTAATGAATCGCTTTCGGGCATTATGAATTAGTGAGGTAATTGCGTTTATGCAAATTTTACTTTTTACCGCAAGTGAGAATTCTTTCAATGGCTGCCCAACCCATTTACGAGTTCATTAGATAAATTATTGCTTCATGTGAATGTGGAAAATGCAGTAAATTATAAAAATTGTGCCAAGGAACAGTAAAAAGTTGAATGGGTTAATTAACATTCACTATCCCTGAAAATAGAGCCATAATTCATATTGCTGGTCGGTTTTAAAAAACCAGAAAAACCAGGAATTCAAAAAACTGCAAAGACATTAACATGCCATGTTCAATTTTATTTTTAGTACAGTCGAACTTCCATATAACGAAGTGATCTTTAAAAAAATTCGTTACACAGAAAATTCGTTATAAGGAATATGAAATGCATAAAAAACAGATTCAAAGTTCTTTCAAAAAAATTAATATACAAGGAAATTTGTTCAGTGAAAATTAGTTACTTCTAATTATTTCTTCATATTAATCTCTGCCTATTTGAGGGTTGCGAAATGTTCATTTCTGTCCTAGGACTAAAAAGTGAGCTTTTTATAACCTGTTTATGTTATATAAATTAAAAGTAGTCATTTTGTTTATGTTATTTACGATATAGCTACTTGAAAAATTGATTTTGTTATGACAACCGCTTCAATTAACCAATGATTCAAAGGAGCAGCATCTACAGTACCTCAATTATGGGCTTTATCAACATTTTTTAATATTTGATCGTTTTCTTCTTCGTTTTCTTTCATAACATTATTTTATTATTATTGGACTAGACATTTTGAGTTGTGTTATTCAATAAAATAGTGCAAATGATTATATTTAATGACATCAAATAAGTCGAGTTCACATTAATAATCAAATGAATTTCTAATTAATTACATAATGTTACTTAGCGACTGTATTTCTGTTAATAAAGAAATTTCTAGTTATGCCCAGCTATTCCCTGACAATTTGAGCGTTACGAAACGTTCATTTTCCGTCCTAGGACTAAAAAGTACATTTTTTGTGACTTGTTTATTTGATTTAGATTAAAAGTAGTGATTTTGTTTATCTTATTTACACGGTTAACAGTGTCTTACAACATACAAAGTTGAAAAATTAATATTATGACCCATTCAATTAACGAATGACCCAAATAAATGGTATCTACTATATCTCTATTATGGACTTTATGTAGATTTTTTAATATTCAATCATTTTCTTGATTATTTATCATTGCTCTACTTCTGAAGGCATAAACTTCTTATATTATTATTGGACTTGACATTTTGAGTTTTTTGTTAAATAAAATTGTGCAAATAATTATATTTAATGACATCAAATAAGTTGAGTTCACATTAATTATCAAATGAGTTTCTAATTAATTACATAATGATACTTCGCGACTGTACTTGTGTTAATAAAGAAATTTCTAGTTATGCCCAGCTATTTCCTGACAATTTGAGTACAATTAAACGTTCATTTTCCGTCCTAGGACTAAAAAGTACATTTTTTGTGACGTGTTTATTTTATTTAGATTAAAAGTAGCGATTTTGTTTATCTTATTTACACGGTTAATGGTATCTAACAACATACAAAGTAGAAAAATTAATTTTACAACCCATTCAATTAACCAGTGACCAAAATAAGCGGTATCTACTATTCTATACTTTATGTACATTTTTTAATATTTGATCATTTTCTTGCTTATTTATCATTGCTCTACTTCTGAAGGCATAAACTTCTTTTATTATTATTGGACTTGACATTTTGAGTTGTTTTGTTCAATAAAATTGTGCAAATGATTATACTTAATTACATCAATATGTCACAAAATAGGTTGAGCTCACAATAACAATAAAATGAGTTTCATATTCATTAAATATTATTATTTAAAAAATAATTACGAAAACTGGATTAAATTCAAAAATAATTGCCATATAAAAAAAGAAGTTTATCATTTTGGAAAGCATTAAATATCATCGTTGACAAGTTTATTATCCCACCGCAGAAAGAACCGACTCAATCGCTGGAACCGTGTTCATGGTGTGCCTGAGCTTCACAAATTGCTCCGCTGGGAACGGAATTAAATCCGAAAGCTCTTTCCTCTGTTGTCTCAGATTATGACAAAAAAAAACAAATAGAAAACGACCGAAAACCCAAGAATCAATCATCGAAAAAAATACTTTTGTTCATTCCAACAAAATCTATAAATTCGTTGTTAAAATTGAAGGCTTTCCTTTTTACATTGATTGGCTGTTATTTCGCTAATAAAACGTCGCCGCAAAAAATGTATAAAATATTGCAAAAATAAATCAATTGCCGCTATAAAAGTAAGTAGACCTGTTATTTTCAGTTAGTGTTCCCACAACGAAGAGAATTATGTCTCTGTTATGGAGAAAGACTTGGGGGAACTTGCGACAGTCGGAGCAAACGAGACACATAAGGAAGATAAACTGCTAGGAAATAAAATCGGAGAATGACAAAACGGTTTTTTCTGATTTATCATCTCGCGCGGTTATTTTTCCTCATCACCCGAAATTTGCAACATTTCGAACTCGTATCGCGCAATAAAGGGGAACGAGGAAACCAGGAAAATAACATAAATCTCGGATTAGGGCCCTATCGTACCGAACCAGTGAACAGTAAAAAGATGGGTATGGGGCGAAACGTCGATTCGGCAAGAACGTTATTAATTTATCAATTAATTTTTTGGTACAGTGAAACCTGTTTCAAGCGGCGATTTTTTTAATTGAAATTTATTTAGACTTACCATCCTCCGAAGGCCTTCTCCTTGATAGCTCCGAGCGCCCCGAAGCCCGGCATATTGATAAATGGTTGGTCACTAAATTTATTGAATCACTAAACACTCAGGTCCTGCATTGCTCATCCTGCCACCTGAAAATATTTTTTTTTGATACTCTGATCGAAAAAATGCAATACCAACCTCAGGCAGTAGCAGCAGCGGACGAGCGGTATCAATATCTAGATACGTGTGGCCCCCGGAGTATTCCGGGTTCGGGTTCCGGGCGCCGGCTCCGGCATGCCTTCGGTATTGGCGCCCTGCCACAGTAGCGGCTCTGACGTCGTTCCGTAACTGTATGCTTAGTGCGACCGCCACCAACCACCGCTCGGAGGCGGTTCCTTTCAGTCGATTACACATTGTTTCAATCTGGGCCAAAAAACCGGCAGAGTTTGTGAATATCGTCGGCCATTTTGGAAATCCCAGACAATTGTTTCAAGATCTTATTAACTGATTTCGTCGGAAGCGCTAATTTTTATTGAATTTTAATTTAATTTCCGCAATGAATCGTAATTGGATTTTTTGCCCTTTTTGGAAAATCGATGCGTTTTTTCGCTGCCCAGGCCTACGCGTGCAGTAACGAGACGTAAAGTGCCGTTCAAGTTTATTGCCGGATCGTAAAAAAATCCTCCTACATCGTTGCAACCGCGATACAAACGCCTCAAAACATACTTTTATTGCGTCGTATTTTTTCCAATTAGTCTTTGATATGTACTACATACAAACTAGTTTGCTAATTGCTGCGATTATGGCCGTTTGAAAGTCGACCAATTGAATGCGGAGCAACTGTAATTTTTATAGATAAAAAGATAAAAAGAAAACAACAAAAGTTTTTTTTTAAAGTAATCTAAAAGACTGTCATTAGTTCTGCTAAATTAGGCTTGAAAAGTAAAGTGAGACACTAACGAGGAAAATACTTTTCGGCTTTGTTGTGTCTCTATTCAAAAAGGCCAGTCCCAAAGCGAGATTCGAAAGAAATGCTCAAGTAATGATATTTTGATGGCGAAACATCTATTATGTTGTCAATGAAATGTTTGTCGAATTATGTTAATAAAAAGCCAATTTCTCAAAAATCAAATTCCTTCAAAATCTCAGTCAGAAATATAATTTTTTAAGCATTTCTCTTCCAACAAGACAAGTAAAAGTGCTAATTTTAATTTCAATAACATAAACAGGTCCAAAAAGTTTACTTTTCAGTCCTAGTATGGAAAAGAGTGCTTTTCGTAACGCTCAGGGATTTATGTAGAGCCATCAATGCAAATATTGTTACTGACAAGAATATAGTCGAAAATATAGCACCTAAGTTAGTGCTTTTTTAGTTTTTCGAATTTCTAATTTTTCTAATTCCATTGATATATTTTCCTTTACAACAATCCCTAATTTAACTACTTCCTTTTTTTTTGAAGCTGTGGCCTCTTCTGTTTGACTCGAACAAGATTTTACCTCTTCAATGTCACCCGCATTGTCGCCCACTTCCATTTTCCTTTTCCCAATTATTTATTAAAAACACAAAAACTTTATGAAACACAAAAGAACTGTAAATACTGACTGCCTTCGTACGAATGTGGAATGAAGTGATTAAATTTTAAATGCAAAAATGTTTACTTTTCAGTCCTAGTATGGAAAAGAGTGATTTTCGTAACGCTCAGGAATTTATGTAAAGCCATCAATGCAAATATTTTTATTGATAGAAATACAGTCGAAAATTCAATTGACTATAGCATCTAAGTTAATGCTTTTGTAGTTTTTGGAATTTCTAATTTTTCTAATTCCACTGATATATTTTCCTTTACACCAATCCCTAATTTAACTGCTTCCTATTTTTTTTTTTTGAAGTCGTGATCTCTTCTATTTCACTCGAACAAGATTCTGCCTCTTCAGTGTCACCCGCATTGTCGCCCACTTCCATTCTCCTTTTCTCAATTATCTATTAAAAACACAAAAACTTATGAAACACAAAAGAACTGTAAGTACTGACCGCCTTTGTACGAATGTGGAATGAAGTGATTAAATTTTAAATGCAAAAATGTTTACTTTTCAGTCCTAGTATGGAAAAGAGTGTTTTTTGTAACGCGCAGGAATTTATGTAAAGCCATCAATGCAAATATTTTTATTAATAGAAATACAGGCGAAAATTCAATTGACTATAGCATCTAAGTTAGTGCTTTTGTATTTGGAATTTCTAATTTTTCTAATTCCATTAATATATTTTCCTTTACACCAATCCCTAATTTAACTGCTTCCTTTTTTTTGAAGCTGTGGCCTCTTCTGATTCACTCGCACACGATTTTGCCTCTTCAATGTCACCCGCATTGTCGCCCACTTCCATTTTCATTTTCTCAACTATCCATTAAAAACACAAAAACTTTATGAAACACTAAAGAACTGTAAGTACTGATCGCCTTTGTACGAATGTGGAATGAAGTGATTAAGTTTTAAATGCAAAAATTCTAAATTAATCAAATTTTGTGTTCAAGTAGTTGAAAGAATAGCATACATCCTACGCCCCCACATAATATCACACTTTTAGAAACTTATTTGTTCTTAATTCACACAATTCTTTTTAAGATTCCAACAGACAATGAGCGTTTTGCATATCTTTTTCACAAATACTTTACTCTTACAGTTACAGTATTTTTCAAAGTGTATCTACTCATTGATAAAGCTCAGATTGAAAACACGAATCGAATCATAAAGTAAAAATGTCTAAATATTTAAAACAGAAATTGTAAGTACCGTCGTACAAATGTGGAATAAAGACGTTACTATTTTTAATTGGAATGGCCCACAAATTTTTCTTATTTTGAATTCCGAATTGAAAAATCTTAATACACTATTAAATTCTTTTAAGTCTGACTTACACGTCGAAAAAAAAAAGAAGATATGGAATAAAGGACAAAAATCGACATGTAAGTCAGACTTAAAATAATTAATTCCATATCGGGAAAAAACATTAAAATTTAAATTAAAAGTTTAAATTTACTATTATTACTATTAAATTCGTTATTCTTTCAGTCAAAAGTAAAGGGTAATTACTACTCAACACTTTCTGTTCCAGTTCAAACAACACCTGGGCTAGAGACGATTTTTTAGTCAACAAATCTGACACTACCTGTTCGGTGGACCGACAGACGTTTTGTTTAAAGTTTTTTACGTCGCCCGAATAAATTTAAAAAAAAACTATTAAATTAAGAAGTTACCAACAATTTGAGTCTTTATTACAATTAAATACAAAATCAAGTAGGCAATGAAACAGTTGAAAATTGTAATTGTTAAAGCATGGAAAGTAGTTGAATAAAGTTGATAGTTGATATCCCCATCAAAATCGAAACCGTCATTAAAATTGTAGAAATAGAAGTAATTCATTCATCTAAGAGTTTGCAAAGTGTGGGAGGGGCGACAAATAAGCGCAACCTAGAAAAACTTTGCGCAGTTGCTTCAAATTTCTTAGTTTCATTGTTGTGAATCTGTTTCCATTAATTAAACTGATATATTTTATTGAACACAACTCAATTTAAATATTGGCACAAAACAGAACGAATTAGCTTGTGTTAGGGTGGAATTCCCCTTTTGATCTTGCTTAATTTTTCTAATTTCTTCAGTTTGAGTATTTTTTGCTTCCCATTTGAACTAACGGGACGGAAAAAAATAAAAAAATTATAGGCTTTGAAACATCACCACAGCAAAATCGCAGCTTGGTGTTTGGTACGTACGGTTGACTGCTCTAGGGTGACACCCTCACTAAACGCTGCTTAGTTAAGGTGTAACGGTGTGGAAATCATCACCACCGATAAGTCATGCAATGACTTCATCTCCCGGCCAGAACCGTGAAACTAGCTCCTTTCCCGAAATAAAAATTTTTTTTGTGTCACTCTTAGAGGAACAATAAAATTGTTCACTTTGTAACTGGAGATTAAAGTGACAATAATAAGACGAACGGAGCCGATAACTTTCCTGCAAAACGCAAAAGTGTAACGGAGAGGGAACGATGCATAATCTGAAAGACGAGATGAAGGGGTGCATTTTTCAAGAGTTAATCTAAAAGCTAAAGTACCCTGAACGGCCCGATATAGAAGGGGGCCTCTAAGCGGACTCATCAGTTTTCAGTGATTTTCAAATAAATGAACTCTTTATAAGGGACAGCTTTAAATTTCCAACTTTTCCCCTCAAATTGATCTCTTTGCTTTTTTTGCTTTATTTAACTCAACTGCGTTTTTAATTTCGTTTCAAACAAGTAATCAATTTTAATCGTCTATTATCTTCGCCCATTCAATAAGAATTGGTTGCTAGGATTCCCCGTTTCAGCCTTGTGGAAGAAAGTCGTCATACACACACCGAAATTACAGTTTTCATGAACTTGTTCGCGTGGATGATTTAATACAACACCCGAAGAAAATTTGATTAAAAGATGGCCGCCGGATCGATTTCGATTAATTTTTTCCGCGCTATTTTAACTGTAATTCTATTGACAGTGGCATAAATGGGTCGAGGTTGTTGGAAATGAACGTATTGATCCCGCGGGAGCTCATCTCTTTCCGTCCCGTTTTCGAGCAAACGTTTTGCTTTTCGGATACACATATCAAACTTTCAAATAATTTATCGACCGAAAGGCACCTTAACGGGGAAAAAGTTGCGCCATTTCCTGAAAGCGAAAAGTTCATGCAATTTAGTGTCACCGGGAACTAAACTTGGATAATTCCATTTCACGGATTCGCGTTTCGAAATGAAGTTTGCACGCATCACTTGGCACAATCATAATATAATGGTTGTAATTGGGTTGTCTTCTGTTCATTTCCTTTCCTTGAGTGTATGTGTGCGCTCGACTTCTATTGTATCCTTGCGCGCATCTGGGAGATATGTAATTAGTTATAGGTGAATGAGTTATTAGTGAAAGATATCAGGATTGATTTGAATATTAATGAAGTTGGAGTGACTACTCTGTAATTATTTAAATCGGGAAAGTACTGTAATCATAAATTTTAATTAAGTTGTTTGCTTTTACCACTATTTATGATGAAGGAATTGTACAATACAAGTAGAAAAATTATTCGAAAAAATGTTTGAAAGTGTTTCAAGTTCATTTAATAATAAGTCTCTGAATTATTTCTGAACAAAACCATGATGATCCGAATGAATTAAAACAATGCCCAAACCATAATACCCCCAACACCAGCATTACCGAATCTTGAGAAGGAAAAGTGCAAAGAGAAATATCCCATACAACACAAGTTCGTCTACAAGATGTCTAGAGTATATCTTCGACAGATGTTAAGATATCTATTGGATGTCTAATGTCGTGCAGCGATATATTTTAGCCATCCACTAGACATCCATATGTCACAAACTCGGACTTCTATTAGATATACATTTTGTCTATCCAGAAGATATCCGTATTTAGTTATTCGTTATCTTGTAGATATCTTTTGTATTATGTATTAAATATTATTTTTTTCTGTACAATGGATATTCATTAAAATTTTATTCATTACCTTAAGGATTTCTAGGATTTTTTTTTGTTTCCTTTTAACAAAAATTGAACAATGTATCAAATTAATTAATTTTATTTGTTTCAATAACAATTATCTCATATACACATTTTAAACATTATACAAAGTAATGTTTAAACGATCTCATGATGTTTTATTAATTTTCTGTTTTAAACGCTCTGCTGCGTTTTCAGAAAATTGTTAATTCATTAATCCCTGGTTTTGATCACTTATGCCCTGGACTAAGTTCAAGGGTCCCTGAAAATAAAATTTAAAAATGATTTCATTAATTTATTAATTTTTATTTAAGGCAAAAATTCGGATAATCACCCTTGCTTTTCTCCCTCTCAGTTGTATTGTTTCAAAATGCATCGTTCATTAGTTGAGGCATAGTCCTTCTAAAGAAATCGCCGAGATCATTTCCCCCAAGATATTTCAATTTTCTGAAAATAAAAATATATTTTAGTTCTTAATATACTTTGTTGGAGATGTACCTACCGCCTCATCATCTGCTAAGTAAATTTCTAGTACGTCATCCACGGACGAAATGTGCAGAACTAAATATTCAGAACAAGGAAAATATTTCTATTGTCACGTCTTCCTACCTGCGTCAAGTTAACGCATTTGTTACGCACCTGTACGAAAATTTACCAGGCAATGACAATGACCCCATTCCAATAGAAATTTTTAAAGAATTTGTAAAGAATGTCGTAATATAACTGCTTATTCTTTATTAACTAAATTTAAAATTTATTTAAATTTTCTCAACAAATTACGCTTCGTAAACTCTTATGGAATAAGTACAATTTATTACTTTACAAATTAATTAGTAAAAATATTTTTTAAATGATATTACTCAAAGGAATCACAACAATCAACAATCACAGGAAAGCCAATAAATTCATTATTATATTAATACCACAACTAACATTATTATTTGAGTAATATTTAAATTGCTCAACGTTTACCACAATATTTTTTTTTGAATTTGATATCAACGACACGTGTTAAAATCTGCAAACATCGAACTGCACAAGCACATTTAAAAAAATGTTTGGTCGTATTTAGTGTAAATATGGCCAACCTTTTTTTTAATTTGTGCTTAAAATGGAACAATTTAAATATTATAATATAATATTAATTGTTACTTGCAATTTTTGTTCCCTTTTTTTCCATTTTACATTCTAAAAGTACGCCACTGATATATGTTACAATTTTATAATTACAAAGTACATCTTGAATCACATTTTAAGTTGGAATTGACAAAATATTTGCTGTCATGTTTTGTCTATTTGCCTATTTATATGATTTATAATTTATAATATAATATATAATATAATTTTGAGTTTTAGTTTTAGTTTTGATTTTAAGTGTTCTATGAAATGATCTCTTATATAATTTGTAATTTATAATATAATTTTGATTTATAATATAATTTTGAGTTGTAGTTTTAGTTTAGTTTTTAAGTGCCATTCCTATGTACAGGCAATTGTATTTGCCTCTATAGGATGCCTTTTTGAGGCATTGTAATGGTTTAATAAATAAATAAATATTACAGTATAAAAATTTAATTAATTTAATTTAATAATATAAAATATTTTTAATACACGCAAAATACAAATATCGTATATTTTAAAAATTTAACTAAAATGTTGTAGTTATATAATTTTTAACCTTTTTATAAATAAGATAAATATATTAATTTGGAACATATTTCAAAACATAGTAACTTGGAGTACTTAGTCCACATGTGAGGACACTTACAATTTGCCACTTAATTTTAAAATGTAACTAGATATTCACGGTAAAATCACATAACTCTAAATAAATATTTTTATAAGTATACCATATAAACTACCTTGATTCTAACCTCGCGAAAACATTTGTTCAATGAGTGACATATAGATCTTCGAGGCAAGAAAAAATGTTTTTACGTTTGAAAACGTGTTCTTTTAAGAAGTAATCATTGGCAGTAAGATATTGACGACCAATAGTTGGATTATCTTGTCTGAAAAATAAGCTTCACAACTCGTCTTATTTCGAAACTCGTGTGAATTTTGCTTACACGTTTGCGCTTCGCTACGACTCGTGTGCGACTTTCGCAACTTGTAACAAAAATTACTATTTTTAATATTGTAATTCAGATTTTGTAATCAAATTTCTTGATTAAAATTTCTCTTTGCTAAATTCATCAAAAACTAGTGAAATATGTCGGGATTATATTTTTTTACAAATCAGATAAATTTTGCCTTTGATGTATGTAATGCAGTAAAATACTGTTACGCTAACGGTGTGGGGCGTAAGCGTAGGCGGCCACAACCCACGCCGCCACCCTCCGCTGACGTTTCCACTTGGCGTCGCTTAGTCTGCCCGCTCCCGGACTAAATACAAATCCATTTAAATTTGCATTACCAGCAAAACCGGTAATTTATGTTCGTTTATAGCGTTACATCAAACCGCACGAAACTTCCCCCAGAAAAAACTAGTTTCAATTATTTTAATCAGAGAAATTCAAAATGCAGGCGAGGGATTATTTTGGTAAATTGAATGAAAGGATTTCTCTGCATACAGGAGAGCTTAAACTGAAGTAGTATTCAATGTCAGCCTAGTAATTAGATCCCCAGAGTCTAATTTAATCTGCATTAATCTCGTCATTAAATCCGCTGCATTTCTCTCAACCGGTTCGAAAACAACATGCGCTTAAACAGTTCGAAAATCGAAAAATCAGCAACCGATATTGATTTTATTAATTCTTGTATCTGCACAGCCCGGCGATAACCCAAGTCAAAGCGCTAAGTCAACATAATCTCTCTCATCAGCAACGGAACTTTGTACTGTCAATGTCAATATTAGCGAACTCCGTATCAATGTGCCCCCTAAATGAGTCGGAACGTACCTTTATTTCCAAAACGAAAAACAATAATAAATCAGAACAATAAATTAATTGTGACATTTATAATGAGATAAACAAGCAGGTGCAATAATTAATTTGCATATGCAAATTGCGTTGCACCTGCGAACAGATTGTTATGATTTTATTGGGTTCCCCCGATCGAGGTACTAATAAGTACATCTTTGACACGATAACCGTTTCTGTTGATTGGTTCGAGGTGTTCTGGTTGTGCAAGTGGTCGACTGTCGCGAAACACATTACAATGTTTTATTTGATTTGTCCCACGTAATTGAATCTGAATGCAAATGTTAATAAAATCATTCCCGTCTCAGCGATCAGAAACTACCAAACGGAAGGTTTTATGAATTGAACATTTTTCCATTTATCATAAAAGACCGCACAAAATTTCAAAAAAAATCGAAAGAATATTTAATTCTGAATGAAAAAGTCTCAATACGCCAATGTCCTTAAGTTAAATCTCTAGAAGTTACAAGCAATTTCAATTTTTGTTGCTGTTAACTAAAAAAATCTAGTAGGCAATGAAACAACGAAAGATGAACAACAGTTGTGTGCCTAGGCACTGAAGTTTGACTTACCACGAATGGGCAATTCAGTGACCACATCACATCAGTGATGTCAAAACGAGAAATTATATAATTAAAAAAATTGAAGCAACTGCGCAAAGTTTTTCCCCCTATTTTACAAACTCTTCGATGTAAGAATTACTTCACTGCGCATTTCTCGGATTTGACGTTTTTGGGCGTTAACTGTCAATTTTGTTCAACTGTTTTCGATGTTGTAATAATTATAATTGTCTACTGTTTCATTGTTCATTTGATTTTTATTGTTAACTGCAATAAAAACTTAAATTGTTTAAATAACTTATAAATATTCTTTCATGTAAAAAAAAAGAATGTTATTTTGGCGAATACTTCAAAACGTTGTAGCTCTAACTTTATTAATGTCATCTACTGAGTTTGTTAGAAAATATTCATATTTCCACCATTTAAAGTTGTTAAATACCTCAATTAATTAAAAATAAGCTCGGAGATTGTTCAATTGTTCAAAAATGTGTATGGCTTGGTGGCTGCGTTTGGAACTGATTTTTTTGGCACGAGCCGTAGGTGAGTGTCGTAATTCTCATAATCGTGTCTTAATAGCCATTACATGTGAGTTGCAAACACTATTTTTTCTACGAGCAAAAATACGAAAAAAAATTCTCTGGTGTATGATACTAACCTGACACTAACCTATCCGGACACTAAACTGTATTAAACTTAATTTTATTTAACTCAAGTTTCCCTTGTTATGTATAATTGTTTTTGTTACTTACAATAGTTTCCTTATTCCATAACAACATTTTTAAATTACACACATTAACAATGACAATGTTTTAAAAAATGTGTTTTTAAAATGTTTGTATGTGATAAATTGTAATAAGTGGAAAATTTTAAAAATATTGTTATGGAATAAGGAAACTATTGTAAAAAAAGACAAATTAAGGAAAACACTTTTTTTTCTTTCTTGCTTAGAGCGTCATATAAACATGAAAACTTATGTATTTTTTTGCGAGGAACACGATGGTGCAATTAAAAATCGATTTGCTCTAAGATGGACAGAGATAGAAAACTATAAATCGAGAGAATGGCCGTAGCTCCGTTAATACTGGAGCAACTCAATTGATTCTTGTTCCATCGTTTCCGGCAGGAAAAGTTATCCTAGTAAGGAAAACAAAATGTAAAAAAAAATTTTAAAAAATAAATAAATTAAAATTAAAAAAAAGAGAGAAAAGCCAAACCAAGGAAAACACTTTTTTTTCTTTCTTGCTTAGAGCGTCATATAAACATGAAAACTTATGCATTTTTTGCGAGGAACACGATGGTGCAATTAAAACTTGTAATGAAATTATAAGTTATAACTAAGAAAATATAAAAATTTTATTACAAAAGTTTTTAGTCTTATTTTTTGTTGTTCTTCCAATTCATAAACTGAGAGTAAAATTTTTCGGACAATAAATTGTTTTCGACTCTTGTCGTTCTACAATTTCTGGTGGAGTTAAATTCACAATTTCACTATCACCATCGCACATTTTTACCGATTTTATTTCTAAAAAGCACAAATTTCAGGAATTTACTAGGTTAACAGTAACTACAAACTGTCAAAATTGATAAATTTCAGATACGCCGTGCTCATGGCAATACTTGATATTGACCGAATATTAGTGATGTTGCATTTCCATTGGTTAAAAATTTGTATCTTAATGAAAATTTTGTAGTTAATGGATATCATTAAAGTACAAGTAGTAAATGTTTAATAAATCGATTAAGGTATGGGCGTAGAAAAAATAACATTAATGTATAAAGCACTGACAGAAGTTTCGACCACCATACAATTAATATTTCTGAACAGATTAATTCAAACGCCGGTTTTCACTATAACGCATCCTTAACAGTCAAAATAGATAAATTTTAGATCCGCCATGCTCATGGCAACACTTGATATTCCCCAAATATTACTGATGTTGCATTTTCATTGGTTAAAAATTTGTATCAATGAAATATTTGTATCTTAATAAAAAATTTGTATCTTAATGAATAATTTGTATCTTAATCATTAAAGTACAAGTAGTAAATGTTTAATAAATCGATTAAGGTATGGGCGTAGAAAAAATAGCATTAATGTATAAAGGACATTGACAGAAATTTCGACCACCATACAATTAATATTTCTGAACAGATTAATTCAGTTGCCGGTTTTCACTATAATGCATCCTTAATAGTAACTATGAACTGTCAAAATTAATAAATTTTAGATCCGAAATGCTCATGGCAACACTTGATATTCCCCAAATATTAGTGATGTTGCATTTCCATTGGTTAAAAATTTGTATCTTAATGAAAATTTTGTATCTTAATGGATATCATTAAAGCACAAGTAGTAAATGTTTAATAAATCGGTTAAAGTATGGGCGTAGAAAAAAACCTAAATAATTTTCTAACCAGACTTGATCCCAATAAATATACAATTTATAGAAACGAATTAATTACCAAACAAAAAATAACTAAACAAGACAAAAATAGAAAAACGATAAAACTAACATAAAACTCCAAACCGCAAATTAATTAGCCATTAATTTAAAATTACGATCGATAAAATTAAGTTTTAATAATATTGTAGTTAATTTGATTATTTTCGGCAAATTCTTTGTTCGTTGCGTCGAAGCACTCCCTCTAGCAAAACTGGGCCGTCATTACGTGCAGACCTCTAGCCGACGGAACCCGGCCAAAGAATCGATATCCCCTTCGAGCGTGCGATTTGAAAACCACCCACCGAGTCGCTTTCGAAAGATTTAATTTCTTCATTACCTTCCCATAATCAATCATTTTAATTACTTTAATTACATCGGCGGGCAAAAGATATTATTATGTAAAACCTACGTTCGAACAATTTAGATTTCCACGTAACGATCTAATATGCAACATTAATTGATAGTTTAATTAATAGGTTCGCGAGTAAATTACCGCTTTTTGAAACCGCAACCGCCCACAACCGTCGACAAATGAGTTACCGCGGAAATTGCCGATGACATCAGTCGCCGTTTTTTTGACAAATGCTGACTTTTATTTTTTTTGGCTGTTTTTTCGCGCTGATTTTGAGCAGTAAGTTCGGTGGCGGCGATTTATTTTTCTGATTGTTTTTTTAGGGGCGCATTGTATCATCCCTGATGCGCTGAACGACGCGTGGAGCGCGGTCAAAGAGAGCGTCCAGGAAATGTTCAACTGCATCAAAATTAATCGCCCTCCTGCGATTAGTGACGTCCACTTCTTTCTGTACACCCCGTAATTAAGCCTCGATGATTTTTCTCCCCAAAAACTATTTACTTCCAGGACCAACAAGAACGATCCGGAGGAGATAATCGACTTGCAGTTGAATAAATGCAAACATTTCAATGCAACGCATTTAACCAAAGTCATCATCCACGGATACACACAGTCGCACAAGACCGAGCTGTTCATCCGGATGAAGGATGGTGAGCTCGATTTTCTAATTTTCACAATTTGTGAGTTATCGCCGGCGAGACGTCTGCGACTTTATACGATAAAGATTGTTTCGGTTGTTACTTTCGAACACATTACTTTGTGCTTTCTTGGTTCTGAAAAATAGTTATATCTGACGCTGCCAATTTATCACAAACCAGTGGCGGCTCGTGGTAGTGACGAGTGAGGAGGCTAATATTTATGAAGAATAGGTCAATAGTCAACAAATTATTATGTTTTAGTTTTGTATCACAATTTACCGTCCAGCAAGAACCATCAAGGAAGTAAAAAAAAAAACAAAAAAAATAATATATACAGGTTGTATTATATTAAGTGTTCACCATTGGTAACTTTGTTATTATTAGAGTTGCAAAGTCGGTTAAATTAGCAAAGAATTAGTGTTTTTTCCGCTGATTACCATTATGAAACCAAAAAAACAATCGAACGTCAACTGTTCGAGATATTCACGAAAATAACATTTTTTAAATGGAATGCCCTATCCTTTTTTGCATATTTTGAAAGAATATTTAATTTTGAGTGAAAAAGTCTTAATGCACTATTACGATTAAATTAACTACCGAGAAGTTACAAGCAATTGAATTTTTTATTTCAATTAATTACAAAAATCACGTAGGCACTGAAACAATTGAAAATTGTAATTATTAAAACGTCAAAAACAATTGAATGAATGTGTTAGTTAATATTTTCATCAAACATTAACGTGGTATATTCAACATTTATTACTTTTGGTGTGATTTAGTAACAGCTGTGTTCAATTTTGGTTCCCGACATGGCATTTTCACATTTAGAAAAATGTGACATGTTAGAAGCATATCTTATGTGCGGCAAGAACTCGGCGAGAGCTCGAGATTATTACCAGCAGCAGTACCCGCTTCGATTGCAACCAATTCAACAGTATTTTCTGAGACTGTATAGAAAGTTTAGGAGTAACGAAACAGTGTTTCAAAAGGGAAGAGAGAAGAAAAAATTTGTAATTTCTGAACAAGTCGAAATTAATGTAATTGCGTATTTTGAGGCATATCCTAGAAATTCAATACGAGATATTTCAAGGGAGTTAAATTTAAGTTTGAACAGCATTGAAAGGATTTTAAAGAAACATAAGATGGTTCCTTATCATTATCACCCGGTGCAAACGTTACTTCCAGGCGATTTAAATCGAAGATTAACTTTTTGCAACTGGTATTTAAGTTACTGCCAAAGACACTTCAATAGCGAGTTTCATTTTCTGTGGACCGATGAATCGAACTTCTCAAATTCTGGAATGTACAACAGAAAAACGAATCATTATTGGGCCCGCGAAAATCCATTGCAAGTACACCCTATAAATCCACAAATGCGGTTCAGTCTAAATGTGTGGTGTGGAATTGTAGGTTAAAAAATTATTAGACCATTTTTTTACCGTGGTAATTTGACTGGAGTGAGATACGTAGAATTTATGAACACTGTCCTGCATAACTGTTTGGATGAAATGGATTTAATTTCAAGACAATACATCCATTTCCAACAGGATGGAGCACCGGCCCATAATTATCACGGAACAACCAATTTGTTAAACAGATTATTCATTGATAAATGGATAGGAACTAATGGACCCGTGCCAGATTTAACCCCCATGGATTTTTTTCTGTGGGGGTATGTGAAAAATTTAGTTTACAGGGAGAGATATGCAACAGTTAATGAATTGGAGAATAAAATTTTAACAATAATTAATACATTGGATGGTAGAAAAATTTTGAAAGCAGCGCGGTGTGTTCAAAAAAGAGCCAAAAATGTGTTGAACAAGACGGTGACATTTTCGAACATTTATTATAATGTCTTGGTCATGCAATATGTTTTTCTAAATTTCTATTCTCAGTTTGCCGTGGAAGAAATGTTTCAATAAATACCATTTTCAATTGTTTCAGTGCCTACGTGATTTTTGTAATTAATTGAAATAAACAATTCAATTGCTTGTAACTTCTCGGTAGTTAATTTAATCGTAATAGTGCATTAAGACTTTTTCACTCAAAATTAAACATTCTTTCAAAATATGAAAAAAAGAATAGGGCATTTCATTTAAAAAAATGTTGTTTTCGTGAATATCTCGAACAGTTGACTTTCGATTGTTTTTTTGGTTTCATAATGGTAATCAGCGGAAAAAACACTAATTCTTTGCTAATTTAACCGACTTTGCAACTCCAATAATAACAAAGTTACCAATGGTGAACACTTAATATAAAACAACCTGTATATATATGAGGACCCTAGAAGCCAAGGGGTATAAGTGAAAAATTCAATATAATGAGTTAAATGCATTATGATGTTAGCAAAATATGCATTCTGTGTTGTGGCCAAAGGGTATACATGATTTCGCACCCAGTGCTGTTATCTGTTGACAAGTTACTTAGCCACTTTCCTTTAAATTATCATGAATCTACAACTTTGATCTCAATTATCTCAAAAGTAGAGTTGTGGCACTTATACCCCTTGGCATCTAGGGTCCCCATATATAGTGGACCCTGTGGTGTTGATAATGAAAATAAAATTAAAACAAGAACCTTATAATCAGATGTACTGAAGATGGTGGCATAGCCACCGAAACGCGTCGATGTAAGTAATTTTATTTTATATAAAATTCTTTTGTGATTATAAGGTTCTTGTTTTAATTTTATTTTCATCAAGGAAGTGTAAAGTTATTTCTTGCCAGGACTGGATTAGGAGTTGAAGGAAATGCGTAGGGTGGAATGATGAGATATGAACTTACAAAATGTATTTTCTCTTAATTAATAATGAAAATAGTATGTGTGATCCAATAAATTACCATTTTAGGTTAATGGTTGCAAAAAGTCGTGCCTTAATTTGCACAATATTATTGATAATGACTGTTAAAAATCGGCAAATAAATTAGTAAATAACAGAATGGGATTAAGCTTGTAACAAGTGCAAGCGGAAATTCATTCATCGCATATTATAAGCCTAGGAACAAAAACAAAAGTTCTAAAAAATAAACTAAAGTGAGAACAGAAAAGTAACAAAACGAAAATTCCTTAAAAGGAAACAATATCCTCACAAGTTTTAGAAAATACATTTTGTAGTTCTACTTCTATATCATCATTCATGTTGAAACAATCCAACCCGCAAATTCAAAATTTTATACCTGAATTCAATAATTGCAGTAGACCTGTCGCACCCAGTACTAAGGAATTGAGATCTTTGTCTGATCAGGGCACGGGTTCGGGTGGGGGTGGAGCCGTAGCCTCCGCTGCAATAGTTTTATGCTTTCTAACTCAAGTATTGTATCGCATTTCTTTTTAACGTTCAAGGTCAAAATCGTCTCATTCTATAGAATTAAAGCAGATGCTTGAAGTCATATGGCAAATTGCCTCCGACCCGGTCTTGACCATGTTTCTGGCGCTTATATTCTACCTTTAAGTCCCATATTGTAAATAGAAGATCCCTTTTAATAAGGCTGTTCTGGTATGGTGAAAGAAAATTATCTACCAAATAACTATTACCATTTATTTAATTGAGTACCTAATAATTGATGATTTCATACTGAAGTTTTAATGAAAATCAAATTTGATTATGTAATTATTTATTTATTTCAATTTTATCATGAGGAGGCTCAGCCTCCCGTACCTTCTCCGATAAGCCGCCACTGTCACAGACCGCACGAAATTTATTGCTGGAAACGTATTCTACGAAAATTTAAAACGTGTGAACAACCTTCGGTTTAGAGGTTATGCTTTATCGCCGGTTGGAATCGGTCCGCCTCATTAACTCCTTCCAGAGTCACCGATTTTGTTTTCGCCCAGCAAATACATTATTTCATAATTTCCTCGGCGATAAAAGGATGTTAACAAATCGCCCGAGTTCGTCTGAAAGCAGTTCACAAAAAAAGGAAACTTTTTCGGTGCTTGGAATCATTAATTTCTCAGATCCTTTCATTAGCTTAATGCCTGGATGTTTTTCCTAATTTAATTCTTCTCAAGAATTAAAAGGGGCCATAAATCCATGTCATAAGGTTTTTAAAAACTCAATGCAAACCGATTTAATCAGAATGATCGACGGTTTAACAATTTATGAAGAGGGATTTTATAAATTTCAGGCCTAATACACCTATCCCCCGATTTACACGATATTTTTCACGCGATTTCGCTTTTACACGGTTTTCAAAATAACGAATTCAAAATAAAATGGTAAAAATGAATACAGTCGAACTTCTCTATAGTGAACTCCTCTATAATGATTTTTTCTCTATAATGATGTTTTTGTCAGGAACGTGCATTTTTGCACGTTTTGCATATAAAAATACCTCCGTATTATGATGTTAAGCCTCTATATAGTGATTATTCTTTGAGAAATATTTACTAACATTCTCGGGGAACGAAATTTTCGGTAATAAAAAATACAATGGATGTATTGAACATCTGTTTTTTTTCTCAAATTCCGACAACCTACCTGAAAAATTCTTAGAACAATTTATTGCAAATCCCTTATTTATCGAAATTTCTACCCTCACCAAATGCATTGGCTACATTTGCATTTATACTTTTGCACTTTAGTTTCGCTTCAATTTTTGTACCACACGCATTTTAGAACGTGAAATGGCGAAACGAAAGTGTTTGAGTATCCAAGACAAATTAAAGGTGTTGGAAGACGTTGATAATGGTGTAAAGCAAAAAGACGTTGCCGCAAAATTTGGTATTGCTGCAAATAGCGTATCCGTAATTGTGAAAAATCGCGAAAAACTTAGAAAAGAAGTTAATTCGGGACGAAAAAAAATGAGGCTGTGTACATATGAAGATTTAGATGAAGCGATGTTAAAGTGGCTACAGGTGATTTGCGCCCAAAATGTTCCGGTGTCCGGGCCATTAGTAAAATAAAAAGCGTTGGTTTACGCAGAAGCCTTGGGATACTCAAATTTTCAAGCAAGTAACGGATGGTTAGACAAGTTTAAACAGAGACATAAAATTTCCGAAAAAGTAATTAGCGGCGAAAGTGCTATAATTAGTGACCATACCTGTAACCAATGGTTAAAGTCGGTTTTAAAAAAATTTTTGGACACATATCATCCTAAAGACGTCTTTAATGCTGACGAAACTGGGTTATTTTTTAAGTGTACGCCAAATAGAAGTTTAACGTTTAAAAACGATAAGTGCTTTGGAGGTAAAAACGGCAAGGAGCGAATAACTGTCAGATTGGTGCCAATATGACTGGAAGTGAAAAAATGAAGCTTCTTGTAATATGTCGCAGTAGAAATCCACGTTGTTTTAAGGGCGTCAAATCGTTAGAAGTGGATTATGACTTCAATAAAAAGGCGTGGATGACCAGTCAGATTTTTGAAAAGTGGTTGCTAAAATTTGACAATCAAATGGGCAGAGAAAAACGAAAAGTTGCGTTAATTCTAGATAACTGCCCAGCCCATCCTGCGCTTATAAAATCAAAATGTAAAAACGTCGAATTGATTTTCTTACCACCAAATCTAACATCAAAATTGCAACCGATGGATCAAGGAATCATAAAAAATTTTAAATTCCATTATCGGAAGAGGATATTAAAGAAAATTATGACCGCCATTGAAGAAAATCAACCTACACATAGTATCATAAATCTTCCGACGTCCATATCTGAAATAGCAAAAGTATGGCAATTTGAAGTGACGGAGATTACAATAAAAAAATTGTTTTGGCAAGGCAGGGTTTATTAATTTAAATTTGACTAATTGGGAGGAAGAAGGTAACCTTCAATTGTCAGAATTGAAGAAATCTTGGGAACAGCTAAAAGCGTTGGACATTATTTGTGATGAAGTGGAATTTCAGGGTTTTTTAAACATTGATAAAGATGTGTTAATTACTGAATATCCTGATGACATCGAGATTTTGGAAAGTGTCAGAAAAGACAACGAATTGTCTAATTTGGAAGAAGAGGATGAAGAAGATTCTATCGAAAATCCTTCCAAAGACGAGATGGTCATGGCATTTGAGACTATTCGCGGAGGTTTGCAATGCCAAGAAAATGTTTCAGAAAGAATATTCAACGCATTAAACAAGTGTGAAACGTTCTACGAAAATAAAATAATTTTTAAGAGTACTGTGCAATCAACTTTAGACGGATTTTTTCTTCAATAAGTACATGTTGTGTAATATAAATCTGTATGTATTTCTAAATACGGAAATATCATTTCAAACAATAAATAAAATTTCATTTTCATTTTTTGTTTCATTTTGAATATCGATTGTTTTTTGAAGTGACTGCCAAAACTGTAAAATTATATGTGAATTCTCTATAGTGAAGTTTCTCTATAGTGATGTTTTTTCAGGGCTTTTCGAACATCACTATAGAGAAGTTCGACTGTATTTCAGATGAGTACATGTTTCTACAATCATTTTTTAAGTCCGTTCACTTGGTTATACATACTGGTGATTTCCCGTTTTGTATGCACAATCAAACTTCCTACGTATTCACGTAAATTACTGCAGTAAATTTGTGCCAGTAGAAAAGTGTACATCATTGTGTTTTTACTAATTAGAATTTTTTTAAACTACATATTTACTGGTTAGAGATAAATAATTATTTTTTGTAGCTTTTTTACAATTTAATTAGAATTTTAAGATTTTATCATGTCAAAAAAATTTGATAAAAAGTGATGAAAAGAAAAGTTATTTTTTAGAAAAGTAGTAACATTTTTATTTTTTATTTTTTTAATGTTTTGTGAAAAAGATTAATTTTTTTTACTCTTCATTTTTGCAATACATTTTTAAACTATATCATTTTTGAATAGAGCATGAAGAGACCTTTCAAATGAGGTATCACAAGCCCCTACTTCCTATTTAAACATTTGGGGGTTGAAACTGTCACTCGAAGGAGGTTGATGTTAGGGATGAAATTTTTACTTTGCAGGATATTATATCACAAACTAAACATTACGTGTTTCGGGATTTTTTTATAAATATGCACAATAATTGAGATACTGAATTTATTCCATTTGACTGGTTCGCACTGTATATTTGGTATTTTATGAATAAACTGTTATTTTAATTTTTTTAAATATCTTATTAAAAAAACTTACGTTAAATAAATGACCGAATTCTGAACATTTTACGTTGTTTTCGATTTACACGGTTTTTCCTATAAAAATCTAAAATTCCGTTTTACACGATTTTCTGAGAAACCAATCTTCCGTGTAAATCGGGGGATAGATGTAGTTCCAATGTAATGGTGGCTGACGCTTGAAGTTGTGTTGTAAACAAAATCACACTGTATTATCACATTTGCAGAACGTAGAAGAGCTACAATTTTATGAATACAATTGCAGATTAGAAAGGGATTCAAATTCATTTATTAAGTGATTCCAATATAATTCATAAAATTGATGTTTCCCGACCGCATTTTCGCCGTGTTTTTATGGTGACCATAAATCAAAGAATTATTTACCGAAATGCTCGGAAGTCACTGTCGAAAAAGTTTTATTGATCCGTCTAGACTTGATTAGATTTTGATGAATGGTCGATTTTAAAGGCACCTACTGTTGGCGCCGTCATTTCAATAATTCACCAAAATTTTTACAAAATCATTCTTTATCTGCATCTGATTAGGAGCACTTAACTGGAGGGTTTGGAGATTGCAGATACGATAATCTTAATTTTAGACAAGAACAATTTTATTATTTACTTAAGAGAAAACAGGCTTGCAAGAACAGACCCAAACCCAAAAAAGAATTTAAAATTACCTGAAAATTAATAGATATTTTCCTTATTTATATTACAAGCGGTAATCCACATCGAAACGACTTGATTTGGAATTCATCCGTCGTTAAATCCAATCGTACTTACTCAAGACGATTTATTTAAATCGATACTTATGTATTTTTCAAGTCGACTAACGTGATACTAGGCCAAGAAACAGAGCAAAATAAATGTCATAATTTAATATAAATACTACCTGGAAACCGACTGCGCGATTTTGCCAAAGACAGTTAGTAGATGAATTTTGCATAATTTCCAATACGAAAATTATAATTTTTAATTTGTTATAAACAATTTTCAACAAAAAATCGCGTTTTTTTTAGTTTCTTGCTTGTAAAATGGAAACTAAAGAAGCAATCTTAATGATGTCAATAGACGAGTTGTAGAGAATTAAAGTACGAAGAGAATGAGTGGTCGAATGACCCGATCGGATATTTAAAACCGGAGAAAAGCCGGAAAATCCGGAAAATTCAGTGTTTTCTTAAAAAATTCACAATTTCATCATTTTTTATATTTTAAAAATTGAAACTTTGCACAACAAACAAAATATTTTTTTCAACCTTTAAAAATATTGCCAACGAACCCCAATGGGTACTTGTATTACAAGTACCTTGCTTGTGTTTTTTGGTGTAAATTTCAACAAAACACTGCTTTAATTTCTGCTGATGACATTTTTCTTGCCCTCTTCAGATAATATTGTCTACCTAGCAAATTCATGGCAGTAACTTGTAAAATCGTTACACTTTAACAACAAAATTTGTGATCATAAAGTGTTAAAAAGTCAAGCTTTTAATTAATTTCACTTTGAAAAAGCAAAGGTACAAGTTTGAAATTTCAACATTTCTGGTTAGTTGTTGTTCTAGTAACATTAAAATGCCCAAAATAGTAAAGTCCAAAGATCTTTGGTATTTTTGAGAATGTCTCAAGAAGTTGACTTTTTATTAATTTATTTGTTTTCAGCAACTCAACCTGTAAAACCACCGCTTAATTGAATCGTTCGTTGGCAATATTTTTTTCAACCTTTAAAAATATTGTCAACGGACCCCAATGGGTACTTGTATTACAAGTACCTTGCTTGTGTTTTTTGGTGTAAATTTCAACAAAACACTGCTTTAATTTCTGCTGATGACATCATTTTTCTTGCCCTGTTCAGATAATATTGTCTACCTAGCAAATTCATGGCAGTAACTTGTAAAATCGTTACACTTTAACAACAAAATTTGTGATCATAAAGTGTTAAAAAGTCAAGCTTTTAATTAATTTCACTTTGAAAAAGCAAAGGTACAAGTTTGAAATTTCAACATTTCTGGTTAGTTGTTGTTCTAGTAACATTAAAATGCCCAAAATAGTAAAGTCCAAAGATCTTTGGTATTTTTGAGAATGTCTCAAGAAGTTGACTTTTTATTAATTTATTTGTTTTCAGCAACTCAACCTGTAAAACCACCGCTTAATTGAATCGTTCGTTGGCAATATTTTTTTCAACCTTTAAAAATATTGTCAACGGACCCCAATGGGTACTTGTATTACAAGTACCTTGCTTGTGTTTTTTGGTGTAAATTTCAACAAAACACTGCTTTAATTTCTGCTGATGACATCATTTTTCTTGCCCTGTTCAGATAATATTGTCTACCTAGCAAATTCATGGCAGTAACTTGTAAAATCGTTACACTTTAACAACAAAATTTGTGATCATAAAGTGTTAAAAAGTCAAGCTTTTAATTAATTTCACTTTGAAAAAGCAAAGGTACAAGTTTGAAATTTCAACATTTCTGGTTAGTTGTTGTTCTAGTAACATTAAAATGCCCAAAATAGTAAAGTCCAAAGATCTTTGGTATTTTTGAGAATGTCTCAAGAAGTTGACTTTTTATTAATTTATTTGTTTTCAGCAACTCAACCTGTAAAACCACCGCTTAATTGAATCGTTCGTTGGCAATATTTTTTTCAACCTTTAAAAATATTGTCAACGGACCCCAATGGGTACTTGTATTACAAGTACCTTGCTTCTGTTTTTTGGTGTAAATTTCAACAAAACACTGCTTTAATTTCAGCTGATGACATCATTTTTCTTGCCCTCTTCAGATAATATTGTCCACCTAGCAAATTCATGGCTGTAACTTGTAAAATCGTTACACTTTAACAACAAAATTTGTGATTATAAAGTGTTGAAAAGTCAAGCTTTTAATTAATTTCACTTTGAAAAAGCAAAGGTACAAGTTTGAAATTTCAACATTTCTGGTTAGTTGTTGTTCTAGTAGCATTAAAATGCCCAAAATAGTAAAGTCCAAAGATCTTTGGTATTTTTGAGAATGTCTCAAGAAGTTGACTTTTTATTAATTTATTTGTTTTCAGCAACTCAACCTCTAAAACCACCGCTTAATTGAATCGTTCGTTGGCAATATTTTTTTCAACCTTTAAAAATATTGTCAACGGACCCCAATGGGTACTTGTATTACAAGTACCTTGCTTGTGTTTTTTGGTGTAAATTTCAACAAAACACTGCTTTAATTTCTGCTGATGACATCATTTTTCTTGCCCTGTTCAGATAATATTGTCTACCTAGCAAATTCATGGCAGTAACTTGTAAAATCGTTACACTTTAACAACAAAATTTGTGATCATAAAGTGTTAAAAAGTCAAGCTTTTAATTAATTTCACTTTGAAAAGGCAAAGGTACAAGTTTGAAATTTCAACATTTCTGGTTAGTTGTTGTTCTAGTAACATTAAAATGCCCAAAATAGTAAAGTCCAAAGATCTTTGGTATTTTTGAGAATGTCTCAAGAAGTTGACTTTTTATTAATTTATTTGTTTTCAGCAACTCAACCTCTAAAACCACCGCTTAATTGAATCGTTCGTTGGCAATATTTTTTTCAACCTTTAACAATATTGCCAACGAACCCCAATGGGTACTTGTATTACAAGTACCTTGCTTCTGTTTTTTGGTGTAAATTTCAACAAAACACTGCTTTAATTTCTGCTGATGACATCATTTTCCTTGCCCTCTTCAGATAATATTGTCTACCTAGCAAATTCATGGCTGTAACTTGTAAAATAGTTACACTTTAACAACAAAATTTGTGAATATAAAGTGTTGAAAAGTCAAGCTTTTAATTAATTTCACTTTGAAAAAACAAAGGTACAAGTTTGAAATTTCAACATTTCTGGTTAGTTGTTGTTCTAGTAACATTAAAATGCCCAAAATAGTAAAGTCCAAAGATCTTTGGTATTTTTGAGAATGTCTCAAAAAGTTGACTTTTTATTAATTTATTTGTTTTCAGCAACTCAATCTGTAAAACCACCGCTTAATTGAATCACCTTTTGCAAGCGCCATCTGCTGGGTTTGATAGAAAATCTTGCACTTTCTTGTGCTCGACCGCTTTTACTCATATTCCCGACCGTTTTTCAGCTATTTCGCTACATTTCATGGAAAAACCAAAATAAGAATTTTGTTGCTGTGCGCGTCTAGTTTCCAATTCTGTTTTTAAAATTTAAATCGAACAATTACAGGAGCATTCAGCCCTCCGCGAAAATATTGCAAAAAAAAATTGAAATAGTGGTTGTTCAAAAACTGATAGTCCGACAGAGTCGAGGTTTTGCACACATAAAGTACATATAAATAGCTACTTTTGCGCAAAGTTTCAATTTTTAAAATTAAAAAATGACGGAATTGTGAATTATTTCAGATAACACTGAATTTTCGTGTTTTTCCAGTTTTTCTCCGGTTCTAATTATCCAATCGAGCCATTCGACCTCTCATTCTCTTCGTAATTAAATTCCCTACAATTCGTATATTGACATCATTATGATTGCTTCGTTACTTTCCATTTTACAATCAAGAAACTAAAAAAAACGCGATTTTTTGTTGATAATTGTTTATAACAATTTAAAAATTACGATTCTCGAAATTATGCAGAATTCATCTACTAACTGTCTTTGACAAAATCGCACAGTCGGTTTCCAGGTAGTATTTATGTTATGAAAAACTGCTTTACTGCTTGGCCTATACGGATACATGATTGTAGCGTACGTGTCCACCGGCGTCTTGAACGTGATAATGGTTAATTGGGAAAAATTAGCGGCGCCACCTTGTTATCCAGAAGCGGCCGATTACACCAGCTTCGTCGGCCAGTTAACCGGTTACCTCCTCAAACAGATCCCTTCTGACAAACTGCACGTAATTGGCTTCAGTCTGGGAGCGCATGTGGCCGGGATTTCTTCAGACCTGCAAGAAAATAAATATCAACGAATCACCGGTTACATTTCCATAAAGTAAGTGTTAATTGACATGGGAAATCCTTGCAGGATTAGATCCGGCCATGCCGCTTTTTTTTAACATCTCCAAGAGCAGACGACTCGACAGTGAAGACGCGAAGAACGTCGATGTCATACACACCTCTTACCTGGGCTACCTGACCACCCTGGGACACGCGGATTTTTTCGTTAATGGCGGAAGGTTACAGCCCGGATGCGCACCAACCGACGGTAATCCAAAAACATTGCAGGTTTTTACATTCTATTTCCAGTTACTTGCAGCCACAGAAGAAGCGTTGAACTTTACGCGGAATCCATAACTTCAAACGTTGGTTTGAAAGCCACATTGTGCGATTCGTTGAAGAGTTTCGAAAGTAATAACTGCGCCAACCACACTTTCACGCCGATGGGCGAACCTTGGTTAGCAAGGTGACTTCAATTTTTGTTTTTTCCCAAAGACCAAACCCGTTTTTCCAGAGGCGCCATGAGGGGGACATTTTTCCTAAAAAGTAATGATTTAAAACCTTTTGCAATTGAGGAAAGTTGATGGCAATCTTGATCGGTTTTATTTTATTTTGACGTTCAAAATTTATGATGATCTTTATGGGATGCATTTTGAATAAACTATTGAACTTATTGAGGACTTTTTTTCGAGTTCCAAGCATCAACAATGACGAAAATGGCGTGCGAATGATCTATCTGTCGTAGGTGATTGAAAATGGGATTAAATTTTGCTAATTGAATCGGTTTAGTTCTGCTGGCGAAGACGCTATGGTGCAAGCAGAGGAAACTGAACTTGCTAATGTGACCAATTCAGACGTTGAGGTTCCAGTGATACATTTTTCGTAGGTAATTGAAAATAGAATTAAATTTTGTTATTAAATCGGTTTAGTGCTATTGTCGCAGAGCCTGTCAAAACTAAACCTGTCAAAGATGTTGGAACGAAAGCAAAAAAGAAGAAATTCAATTTTGGAAAAGGAAGCTCACATCGGGGGTTGAAAAAGCTAAATTGTTGTATCAGTGTCGATAACGTGTCCAACGAGGAAGACATCACAAGCGAAAATGATAATGATGTTATAAGCGAAAAGCCAGAAACTGTTCGTCGAATTCTTCCTCCGGTAGCTCAAAAATCGAAGGAAACATGTCAAAAGCACGTTTCGTTTGAAGAATCTGACTCCCCCATTAGAAGTTCTGTTGGTTTAATGAATTTATTCGCCCGTGAAAATGTTTCCAAAGAACGCTTGGATAATGGTAGTGATAAGACCAAAACTATTCAAATTTTTCCTCGAGAAGAATCTGGTGGAATGGTATTGCCCAAACTTTCATCGGTTCATGTCAACACGAAGCTGAAGTTTGACCGAACAGTCAGCTCTGTGGAGTTTAAAGACGACGAACGCATCGATGTCAAAACTAACGAGAGCTCGTTCAAAAACAACCTAAAAGATATGGCAAAAACCGATCTGAACGATTCAAACGACGACGTGGAGCCTACTAGCTTATCTAGAGTCAGTTTCAGACCCGACATCAGTCCTCACGTGAAGGAAACAATTAAAAATGCCAACGAAAAATTATTCGAGGAATAGGGTGTGTATTGTTTCAAATAAAATGTTTGTCAAATTTTGAAGTTTTTTTTTGACGTTTTGGCCAAATTTTACCAATATGCGGACATGGTTCTTGAGGAACCGCCAGTGAAGGTGCTGTTTAGAAAAAGCGCTCCTACCGTAAGAATTAACCCCAAAATTCACGTTTATGACTCGAGAGAAAACATCAAATTTGAATGCACGTACACAAACTGTTCGAACAGTTTTCATGAAGTCGGTACCAATCCGCGCTTTCGTAAGATTCTAACTTTGAACAAGGTGGTTTTTTAATTAGGTTAGGTTCTAGAAAACCGGCCGCCAATCCCAGAATTTATTGTGAAGCTCCCCAAAACCTAAACCGAATCCTTTCAAATCAAAGCTACAAAACAAGGAACGTTTTCAGGCGAGTCCGTCCCAGATCAGTTTCGAGGAAATTTCTCTATCCTTACAGGCCGAATAGATTCAGACCTGGTACAAACTCAAATTTTCTCATATTAAATGTGTTACCATTAATAGAGTCCACTTCCAGTTTGGTAGTCTGCACGCGAGCACCACAGACCCATATATTATATGTTCCGAAACCCATCAATCCTAAACCACGTGATGTATTTTACAAACCGATATGCTCATGTGGTGACAGCAATCAAGTTCTAACCATTCCGACCTATGCAATGATTTCAAGCACCCAGATGAGGGAACAAGAAATGGCTTCATACATGTACAACGTTGAATCCAGGCCACAAAACGATCCAAAACACAATGGAAATGTTCATCAAGGAAGGAAAGGAGTCCAGAAAAAGGTTCACACAAACGAGCAGGTCTCAGTTCATAAGAAGAAAAGTTGCACGTGCAGCGACAAACACAAGATGAAGAAGGGAGTTATGTGGCAAAATCAGAGACCACCCATGCAAATGGTGTGCAGCCAACACAACTACGCAAGTGAGGTTTCATTAATTTCAAACCACCGCAAGTAACTCCAAACGTCACTTCTTCCCAGCTTTTTCGTATTCCTTCCTTCATAGTAGAAGCATATTAGTCTTCCATCTTTCCTTTCCTAATGAAACGTCCAAAGTGTTGGGTTTTGTTTATCAAATTTTGCTCGAGGAATTAGTAGTGGTGGAACCATCGATTCAATTATCAGAAATATCGTGGTCTTCATTAATTTCAAAGCAGTTATCCACAAGTTAACTTCAAACGTCACTTCTTCCAAGCCTTTTCTTATTCCTTCCTTCATAGTAGAAACATATTAGTTTTCCATCTTTCCTTTCCCAATGAAATGTCCAAACTATTGGATTTTGTTTATCAAATTTTGCTCGAGGAATTGGTAGTGGTGGAACATTGATCAAATTATCAGAAATGTCGTGGTCTTCATTAATTTCAAACCAGTTATCCACAAGTTAACTTCAAACGTCACTTCTTCCAAGCCTTTTCTTATTCCTTCCTTCATAGTAGAAACATATTAGCCTTCCATCTTTTTATTTTTAACGAAATGTCCAATGTATTGGGTTTTGTTTATCAAATTTTGCTCGAGAAATTGGTAGTGGTGGAACCATCGATCCAATTATCAGAAATGTCGTGGTCTTCATTAATTTCAAACCAGTTATCCACAGGTTAACTTCAAACGTCACTTCTTCCAAGCCTTTTCTTATTCCTTCCTTCATAGTAGAAACATATTAGCCTTCCATCTTTTTATTTTTAACGAAATGTCCAATGTATTGGGTTTTGTTTATCAAATTTTGCTCGAGAAATTGGTAGTGGTGGAACCATCGATCCAATTATCAGAAATCTCTTGGTCTCCATTAATTTCAAACCAGTTATCCACAAATTAACTTCAAACACCATTTCTTTCAAGCCTTTTCCTATTCCTTCCTTCATAGTAGAAACATATTAGTCTTCCATTTTTCCTTTTCTAACCAAATGTCCAAAGTATTGGGTTTTGTTTATCAAATTTTGCTCAAGGAATTGGTAGTGGTGGAACCATCGATCTAATTATCAAAAATGTCGTGGTCTTCCACCCAATATTCTCATTAAGTGCCCCAATTTTGCAAAATCCTTGTAAATTGATAAAAAATATTATTTAGTTGCCCCGGTTCATTGCATCGACGATGGTCCGGACTTTTACAGACACACTTTGGGCCCAACTCCAGATGAAACCATATTAGCAGGCTTGCAAACCGTGATTGATATGTGTGGAGTGGTGGAACACGGTCGTTCCACGTACACCCATCGCAGTGACAGTAGCAGAGTTTCAACGAACGAAGATGTGTTAAATTGGATCGACGACGAATACGCGATACTGGAAGAAGACGAAAAGTTCCAACAGCTAGCTCCGGAAGCCTACAATTCAGAAATTTTGGACGCCCGAAGAGAAACTTTGGAAAACCTCCAAAAACTCGTGGAACAGAAGAGCGAACTCGACAGCAAAATGTTGCGAAATCAAGGCGTAAGTACCAACAAAAAAAATTAATTTGAATTGATTTGGTAGGCACCTCAGCAACAGACCTCTCGATCGAATTCGTCAAGGCAAGGTTCCACCAGACTCTGCATTTGCCCGACCGGTAGTTGTGAGCATTTCAGCATTTGTCCCATGACGCCTCCTTATCCAGGAACTGAGGTCGACTTGAGGGCATCGTCGAGGTCAAATAAGTCGATGCGGACTCCATCAACGTACGCACGGTCATCGGATAAAACCATCCCCAAGAATCTGTATTACAACGACGACGACGATTTCGTCCCTTGCGAGTGCAAATCCGTGAACACGGATGTTCGAATGGCGGATCTGACAGTGGATGATGGTTGCCATTGTTCCAGTTCGGAAAGCGATGGATCTGGGGACGTGGCGGTGGAGAAGCCGATGGTGGCTGAGAGCCGTTCGAAGGCGGAAGCGGCACCTGTTTCGCGAGCCGGAGGCGACGCCAAGAGTGCAACGGCAACAGCGTGCGACGTTCGTTACGCCGTCGCCCGAATTTCCAAATTTGAGGAGTACTCAACGTTCGAGATACTCAGATCGACGAAGAATCCGCCCAAAAACGTTCCGGCCACAGCCGAAGGCATATTTGTATTGAAGGCGCAAAAAAAATAAAAATTAAGTCCGTTTTCGAAAATGATCGAAAATCAGGTTTTATTTTTTTCCGAGTGAAATACCTGCGCCGTGAGAATGTAGGCAGTGCGGGGGAAGTTAAGGCGCTATGTGATTTAACAGTTTTACGGCCACAACACATCGCACCGCGACGAGACAGCAACGTAAATTACTTCTTCCAAGCCTTTTCCTATTCCTTCCTTCATAGTAGAAACATATTAGGCTAATAATTAGGCTAATAATAGTATTGGATTTTGTTTGTCAAATTTTGCTCGAAAATTAGTAGTGGTGAAACCATCGATCCAATTATCAGAAATGTCGTGGCCTTCATTAATTTCAAACCAGTTATCCACAAATTAACTTCAAACGTCACTTCTTCCAAGCCTTTTCGTATTCCTTCCTTCACAATAGAAACAAAGTAGTCTTCCATCTTTTCTTTCCTAATGAAATGTCCAAGGTATTGGATTTTATTTGTCAAATTTTGCCGAGGAATTGGTAGTGGTGGAACCATCTATCCAATTATCAGAAATATCGTGGTCTTCATTAATGTCAAACCAGTTATCCATAAATTAACTTCAAACTTCACTTCTTCCAAGACTTTTCCTATTCCTTCCTTTATAGTGGAAACATATTAGTCTTCCATCTTTCCTTTTCTAACAAAATGTCTAAAGTATTGGGTTTTGTTTATCAAATTTTGCTCAAGGAATTGGTAGTGGTGGAACATCGATCCAATTATCAGAAATGTCGTGGTCTTTATTAATTTCCAACCAGTTATCCACAAGTTAACTTCAAACGTCACTTCTTGCAAGCCTTTTCTTCTTCCTTCCTTCATAGTAGAAACAAATTAGTCTTCCAACTTTTCTTTCCTAATGAAATGTCCAAAGTATTGGATTTTGTTTGTCAAATTTTGCTCGAGGAATTGGTAGTGGTGAAACATCGATTCAACTATCAGAAATGTCGTGGTCTTCATTAATTTCAAACCAGTTATCCACAAATTAACTTCAAACGTCACTTCTTATAAGCCTTTTCCCATTCCTTCCTTCATAGTAGAAACATATTACTCTTCCATCTTTCCTTTTCTAACGAAATGTCCAAAGTATTGGGTTTTGTTTATCAAATTTTGCTCTAGGAATTGGTAGTGGTGGAACCATCGATCCAATTATCAGAAATGTCGTGGTATTCATTAATTTCAAACCAGTCATTCACAAGTTAACTTGTAACGTCACTTCTTCCAAGCCTTTTCTTAATCCTTCCTTCATAGTAGAAACATATTAGCCTTCCATCTTTTCATTTTTAACGAAATGTCCAAAGTATTGGGTTTTGCTTATCAAATTTTGCTCGAGGAATTGGTAGTGGTGGAACATTGATCAAATTATCAGAAATGTCGTGGTCTTCATTAATTTCAAACCAGTTATCTACAAATTAACCTCAAACGTCACTTCTTCCAAGCCTTTTCCTATTCCTTCCTTCATAGTAGAATCATTTTAGTCTTCCATCTTTCCTTTTCTAACGAAATGTCTAAAGTATTGGGTTTTGTTTATCAAATTTTGCTAAAGGAATTGATAGTGTTGGAACCATCGATCCAATTATCAGAAATGTCGTGGTTTTTATTAATTTCAAACCAGTTATCCACAAATTAACTTCAAACTTCACTTTTTCCAAGCCTTTTTCCATTCCTTCCTTCATAGTAGAAACATATTAGTCTTCCATCTTTCCTTTTCTAACGAAATGTCTAAAGTATTGGGTTTTGTTTATCAAATTTTGCTAAAGGAATTGATAGTGGTGGAACCATCGATCCAATTATCAGAAATGTCGTGGTCTTCATTAATTTCAAACCAGTTATCCGCAAATTAACTTCAAACGTTACTTCTTCCAAGCCTTTTCCTATTCCTTCCTTCATAGTAGAAACATATTAGTTTTCCATCTTTCCTTTTCTAACGAAATGTCTAAAGTATTGGGTTTTGTTTATCAAATTTTGCTAAAGGAATTGATAGTGGTGGAACCATCGATCCAATTATCAGAAATGTCGTGGTCTTCATTAATTTCAAACCAGTTATCCGCAAATTAACTTCAAACGTTACTTCTTCCAAGCCTTTTCCTATTCCTTCCTTCATAGTAGAAACATATTAGTCTTCCATCTTTCCTTTTCTAACGAAATGTCTAAAGTATTGGGTTTTGTTTATCAAATTTTGCTAAAGGAATTGATAGTGGTGGAACCATCGATCCAATTATCAGAAATGTCGTGGTCTTCATTAATTTCAAACCAGTTATCCGCAAATTAACTTCAAACGTTACTTCTTCCAAGCCTTTTCCTATTCCTTCCTTCATAGTAGAATCATTTTAGTCTTCCATCTTTCCTTTTCTAACGAAATGTCTAAAGTATTGGGTTTTGTTTATCAAATTTTGCTAAAGGAATTGATAGTGTTGGAACCATCGATCCAATTATCAGAAATGTCGTGGTTTTTATTAATTTCAAACCAGTTATCCACAAATTAACTTCAAACTTCACTTTTTCCAAGCCTTTTTCCATTCCTTCCTTCATAGTAGAAACATATTAGTCTTCCATCTTTCCTTTTCTAACGAAATGTCTAAAGTATTGGGTTTTGTTTATCAAATTTTGCTAAAGGAATTGATAGTGGTGGAACCATCGATCCAATTATCAGAAATGTCGTGGTCTTCATTAATTTCAAACCAGTTATCCGCAAATTAACTTCAAACGTTACTTCTTCCAAGCCTTTTCCTATTCCTTCCTTCATAGTAGAAACATATTAGTCTTCCATCTTTCCTTTTCTAACGAAATGTCTAAAGTATTGGGTTTTGTTTATCAAATTTTGCTAAAGGAATTGATAGTGGTGGAACCATCGATCCAATTATCAGAAATGTTGTGGTCTTCATTAATTTCAAACCAGTTATCCGCAAATTAACTTCAAACGTTACTTCTTCCAAGCCTTTTCCTATTCCTTCCTTCATAGTAGAAACATATCAGCCTTCCATCTTTCCTTTTCTAACGAAATGTCCAATTTATTGGGTTTTGTTTATCAAATTTTGCTCAAGGAATTAGTAATGGTGAAACCATCCATCCAATTATCAGAAATGTCGTGGTCTTCATTAATTTCAAACCAGTTATCCACAAATTAACTTCAATCTTCACCTCTTCCAAGCCTTTTCTTATGCCTTCCTTCATAGTAGAAACATATTAGTCTTCCATCTTTCCTTTTCTAACGAAATGTCTAAAGTATTGGGTTTTGTTTATCAAATTTTGCTAAAGGAATTGATAGTGGTGGAACCATCGATCCAATTATCAGAAATGTCGTGGTCTTCATTAATTTCAAACCAGTTATCCGCAAATTAACTTCAAACGTTACTTCTTCCAAGCCTTTTCCTATTCCTTCCTTCATAGTAGAAACATATTAGTCTTCCATCTTTCCTTTTCTAACGAAATGTCTAAAGTATTGGGTTTTGTTTATCAAATTTTGCTAAAGGAATTGATAGTGGTGGAACCATCGATCCAATTATCAGAAATGTTGTGGTCTTCATTAATTTCAAACCAGTTATCCGCAAATTAACTTCAAACGTTACTTCTTCCAAGCCTTTTCCTATTCCTTCCTTCATAGTAGAAACATATCAGCCTTCCATCTTTCCTTTTCTAACGAAATGTCCAATTTATTGGGTTTTGTTTATCAAATTTTGCTCAAGGAATTAGTAATGGTGAAACCATCCATCCAATTATCAGAAATGTCGTGGTCTTCATTAATTTCAAACCAGTTATCCACAAATTAACTTCAATCTTCACCTCTTCCAAGCCTTTTCTTATGCCTTCCTTCATAGTAGAAACATATTAGTCTTCCATCTTTCCTTTTCTAACAAAATGTCTAAAGTATTGGGTTTTGTTTATCAAATTTTGCTCAAGGAATTGGTAGTGGTGGAACATCGATCCAATTATCAGAAATGTCGTGGTCTACATTAATTTCAACCAAGAGTGCAACGGCAACAGCGTCCGACGTTCGTTACGCCGTCGCTCGAATTTCCAAATTTGAGCAGTACTCAACGTTCGAGATACTCAGATCGACGAAAAACCCGCCCAAAAACGTTCCCGCCACCGCCGAGGGCATATTTGTTTTAAAGGCAGAAAAAAATAAAAATTGAGTCCGTTTTCGAAAATGATCGAAAATCAGGTTTTATTTTTTTCCGAGTGAAATACCTGCGCCGTGGGAATGTAGGCAGTGCGGGGGAAGTTAAGGCGCTATGTCTCAGCGCGGGCGCCCGTCGTGTGATTTAACAGTTTTACGGGCACAACACATCGCACCGCGACGAGACAGCAACGTAAATTAGAACTTATTTACTATCGCGACGCCTCAGTGGCCACGTGGGGATGTTGCGACCTTAAATCTTCCAGCTCGTCAGTTTAACAGTGTTTCGAACTTTTTAACATGTGCTGAAGTTCGAGTCGAATTTGTGTCAAAGGTAAGTCTGAAATCAGCGGGAATTTATATTAAGAATAGTTAGTGTCCATAAAATATGTCGAGATTGAATTCAACGGTCGTGGAACCCGATTTAATTTCACGCGACGAATTTTCAAAACGAGCATGACACACATTTTAATTGCACCAAAAAGAAGAATAAAATGTAATCCAGAAAGTTGACATCCTACGTTCGCTCGATACGGTGTTTGAACCTAATTTGCGCGGCGTTAATTAGTCAAATCGACAACCCCCGCCGCCTAAATGCGACGATGGAAAATTAAAGGGGGTAATTACGATCGCGAACCATTTTACATAATCACTTAAATAATCGGTTTCCATACCAGGATGCTGATGTCATTTAATCATTGTGTATTGCTCGGACAATCATGTAACGTGTTTATTGTCAACGATAGCCATTTTTTTGCCGAGAGGCCTGTAATTATTCGTGATTCCCTTCCTTGTGAACCGTCATCGCACCGACACGATTTAATTGCGAGCTCAAATTGAAATTGAGCTATTTCATCATTTCAGCGCCGATTATTCCATTAAGCGAGCGCAATTGTTGGGCAAACATTTTTTTTTTTAATTTTATTTTCGGTAACTAAACTTAACGGCGTTGAAATGGCCAAAAATAACCGTTTAACTTTAATACAAGTCGTTTGTTAATCTTTGATTGGTTCGGAAAAATATTTTTAACGTTATTTAAATATTATTTGTTGGAAATTTTATGTTTTATTATTTTTTTGGTAATTATTTGAAAATTTTGAACAAAATTTCTTGTGGTCACAGTTATTCTTGTTTTTGTGTTTTTGTTTAGTGTCCAGCTTTCGGTTTTTTGTTTTATAAATAAACATTGTATTTTTTGATCTGAAAGATACAGTCAGATTTTTCAATTAAATGATATATTTTTTATAAGTACAGTCCATTATTATAAAATAACATTCTTCTAAAACAACATCAACTGCAACTACTGCAGAAGAAGCAAACACAATTAAGTAGTATTTTCTGTTCGTTTTTAAATGTTCCGAACAAACAAAATTTCCATCAAAACCGTCTCATATTGCATTTTTATGTTTTTACCCGTTTTGAAATAATCTGGCCGAACAATAATTTCATTAAAAATATTATTTGTTGACACTTTTATGTGTTTAGTATTTTTTGGTAATTATTTGAATATTTTGAACAAAATCTCTTTATTACAAATATTATTTATAAGGGTTTATATTGCATATTGCATTTTTATGTTTTTATCCGTTTTGAAATAATCTGGCCGAACAATAATTTCATCAAAAATATTATTTGTTGGCACTTTTATGTGTTTGATATTTTTTTGGTAATTATTTGAATATTTTGAACAAAATCTCTTTATTACAAAATATGATTTATAAAGTTTTTATGCAATTAGGATTTTTGTTTGTTTTTAAAAATTTTGAACAAACAAAATTTCCATCAAAACCGTTCCATATTGCAATTTTTATGTTTTTGTTCTGTTTTTAAATATTCTGGCCAAACAACAGTTTCATCAAAAATATTATTTGTTGGCACTTTTATGTGTTTGATATTTTTTTGGTAATTATTTGAATATTTTGAACAAAATCTCTTTATTACAAAATATCATTTATAAAGTTTTTATGCAATTAGGATTTTTGTTCGTTTTTAAAAATTTCGAACAAACAAAATTTCCATCAAAACCGTTCCATATTGCAATTCTTTGTTTTTGTTCTGTTTCTAAATATTCTGACCGAACAATAGTTTCATTAAAAATATTATTTGTTGATACTTTTATGTGTTTAGTATTTTTTGATAATTATTTGAATATTTGGAACAAAATCTTTTTATTATAAATATTGCATATTGCATTTTTATATTTTTGTTCTGTTTTTAGATATTCTGATCGAAAAATAGCTCGATCAAAAATATTATTTGTTGGTACTTTTATGTGTTTAATAATTTTTTGATAATTGTTTCCAAATTTTGAACAAAATTTCTTTATTACAAATATTATTTATAATGTTATGATGCAATTAGTATTTTTTGTTCGTTTTTAAATATTTCGAACAAGCAAAACTTCCATTAAAAATATTCCATGTTAAGTTTTTGTTTTTTGTTTACTTTTTAACTATTCCGGCCGAACAAAAACTAATGTGTTAGTTTTATAACTAAAGTTTAAAGCGGTCTAAAAATTATTCGTTTCAATAAATAAAATTGATTCAATTGTTAGAAAAGTTTAGAAACGTTTTTGACATAAATTGTAGTTTTTGACTTTGTGCCAAATTCCCGAGATTAAAAATTTTCATCCGCAATAAACTTCTGAATCATCCCGATCCATTCACTCCTTTAATTTATTCCAGGAAACGAATTCACACTTACGCCGCAATAAAATCGTTGAAATTCAATTTGTTCCATTAAAATTCTCGTTCATTTTACCCCCTTCATTCTCATAAATATTCACGCCGAGGCGCATCACAATAAAAAAATTCGCATTTTCATTAATTAACCGGTAATGGTAAAGTACATAAATAAACCTCAAGTAAACAGATAAATCGCGCTGATAATATTATCGTCGGAATTTGCCTGGAAGGTGTAATTTTTCCATTCCAGTGACACACCGACTCGAATAGAAGCGCAAATCGAGGTAAAATCGCGAACGAAAATGACCGCGTTAAGCGGCAAAAATGGATTCAACACACCGTAATACTGACATGCTTATTACAATACAATGCCGAAATATGGTGATTTTAGATGCGAACCCACGCTTCAGACGGCGCAAACCACCAACACGATACAGTCTGCGGATCAAAACATCGATGGCCGTTCTAATTCCCCATTATCCTGCCTATCCGCTTATTGGAAATGAATTATTGTGATGTGGCTGCCGATGGTGAGGGGTCAAGATTCTTTAAATAGTTCTCGAGTCCCAGATGGAATAGAGAATGCATATCAATTTGCCCCTCCAGTGCGGTAATGACATCCAATTATGAATTGGAAAGGACGTGTCTGCGGAGTATCCGGTGCCGATAGGTATCTAGCGGGACGCGTGTGCAGCATGAATGGGCTGTGGGCGCCTCACCTATATGGCCGATGCGTGGGAGATGCGTAGGGTCCGGCCCCTGGATGCACTAACCTGTTGCCGGACCGACCATTCGCGCCAGCAGCGAATTCGAAACTCGTCACTAGTCTGTGAACTATTGGTTTGTGTGACCGATTAAAAAAAAATCGCCGAGGGATAAAAAAAAAACGTTAATACGGCCCTGTCGTGAAAGAAAAGATGGCATTGTGAAAGGCAGTCTGGTGGGCGCTCATGAATGGATATCGTAAATGCTACAAAAGGAAACGCGTGATCTCCAATTTATGCGCTGGATCCTCGGCAGGTACTCCGCAGTTAAATCTCTTCCGGTGTGTTATTTACCGAACTTGAGGTTCTCCGAAAACCAAATAAATCAACGGTTTAACGAATTTAATTCGAAGAAAACCGATTTTTTAAATCTTGTTAGGTCGGCGTCATACTTGACGGGACGGCGCGGCACGGCGCGGTTTTTGACGTTTTTATTATGATTTGTGTGAGTCGCGAGCAGTTTTCTTAAAAAACAGCCGACCAGCGAAATAGCGAAAATAATTGTTTATATTATTTAAGGTCCGGGAACTGCTAAGTAATACACAATTCTTCCGCTCAGGGGGCACCAATTTTGCCCCTTAAAATAAAAAATGTTTAGGCAACCAAATAGGTATCCTAACTAATAAGGTTTGAAACTTCAGTATTGAACAGAGAAGGAACAAAAAAAAGAGTTGCGCGTTTTTCATACGCTCGTAACTTGATAAATATTACTTATATTATGGTTTGCGGCGATAACGACGGTAAACTCATTCGGAAAAAAAATTAGTCTATAATTTTTGCTAATTCTTTGCCAATTTTGTGTTTTCATAGATGTACCTGCTATAATTAATCCCGTAACAGGCTGCAAACACATTTTTAATTATGCAAAGAGTAATCTTTATCCCCATTTTTATACGCTCGTAATTTGATAAATATTATTTATATTATTGTCTGCGGCGATAACGGCGGTAAAATCAGTCAATGCGATTGCTGCATTATTTACTGGTTTTTTTTTTGTAATTTTTTGTGAATAGATGCTTCAAACAATTTTTCCTACGATGCTATTCGAAACTAATTTATATTGTACAATTTAGTAGGCTCTAAAATGTTTCATATCCTTACGCGTGCGAACATGGATATTTTTCATTATCAAGTGTGTATTTTTATAAATTTTTAGAGTTTTATATCCTTACGTGTGCGAATATGGTTATATCCTAACAATTTGCACTATATCAAGTGTGCATTTTAATACAAATTATTCTATCCATGCCGTCAATCAAAAAGGTTCCTGATTTGACAGGACATCTGTGAGTAAAAGGACGCACTATTTGACTAAAATCTTATGGGAAAACAACTTTTCCCCGAAAATGTAAAATTTAGACATTTATCCAATTTGGTTTACGGAAACTATTTCTTAGGTGCTAAAGGAACATTTTTATGTAATTTGTTGACGATGTTGTGTTCGGAAAGCAATAAAAAACGCGATCAAATAATACTGTATTTCGTACCACAACTTTTAGATTTTTTTTCAAAGATATTCACCATGTTATCATAAAAAAAACATGTCATATTATACTACTATATGTTTAGTATAAGTACCCCGAAGGAATTTCTACAATATAACTTACTTCTTGAGCTGAACTGAGTTTACTGGCACAGTAAATTTTCAAAAAAATATTGTTGCCAATTTTTTTCTTCTTAAGTTATCAACTTTCTCGCAATAAAAAAAATATTTTCTTACAAGGCAATATATTCTCTATAAGTGCTGTAAAGTGCATTGCAAATATTTCGTAACTCTAAAGATTTCAGTAAAAAACCCTCACTACTACATTTTTGCGAGAATTGCACTTTCGGAGGTTAATTTTTGAAAACTAGGCACTTCTTCACCAAAGCAAATATATCATTAGATGCGGTAACATTATGTTTACAACTGTTGCTTCGCAAATTCTATGTTGATAAGTACTTTCTAAGCTAAACTGAGTTTCTTAAAACTCTGCATTTTTGAGGTTGGGTTCCCTAGCCTTAAAGAGATTATAATTGATTTTAATTTCCAATCATAAGATAAGTGTTTGCCGTTTGTTGACAATCTTTATTTTAACAACGTATTAGTAATCAGGGACCTCTAAAATCCCTAGGATTATTAAATTTGTGTATTTCGTTACAATTTTGGTTGAAATAAATTGTCATCCATGTTATTTCATAATTTGATCAGAATTGATATGTTAGCGGCAAAGTGCACAATTCGCTGTTGAAGAATTATTAGATTTTTCATAAAAATTTATATTCAGTTAAACCTTTTCCTATAAAACTCATAACTAGAAGGAAAATTATTAACTCAAAATAAAAGGCATCTTTTTAAATAAAATATCTAACAATTCTTGAGTTTGCATAAAATATCTAGGCATTCACAGGTACAAAATTTAAGCAACTTTGAAATGTTGAAATTGATTGACGAACGATTGTCGCATTTAAAAAATAAAAATGTCAGTGTCGGCTCAAAGTGGCTTGGAAGTTTCAGAAGAATTGAACAACCTGTTGCTTTAAAATATGAGCCGAGACTCGTCTGGAGATTTAATGACGAATTTAACTTTCCAAAAAGTGCAATTTTCGTAAATTTATGTCGTTTATATTATTTTAATGAAAACAGTAAAGTTGGAATTACAATAAAAATTAATAATCAAGACCTGCATTCAATGTTTTGGCAGCTGCCAACAAGGAATATTTATAATATGGCAAATACCATAAATTCGAATACAGAAAATCGAATATGTCGTGCCTCCACAACACCGCAAATCCGGCGAATAAAGAATTGGTCAGTCGCCCACATTAAATTCGATTTTGATATTTATTAACAGTTTTTTTTTTATAAGTCATAACTTACCCAATTATTTTTATATTTCAACATTTTAAGTGACCATCAATCTATATAAAGTAATTCCCAATTTGCGACGCATCCAAACTTGGACCGTCTACTCCACCTGTAACGCCCTTTCACAAGTTTTCTGCGCTAACTGTATCGAAGAATTCATCGGCCGACCAAAACATTATATAAAATTATTTCGATTATTATTAATTTAGCATTAAATTGAAATGAACGAATTCTTGCATAACTTTCTGTGACATTTAAAAGTTGTTTCAAGAAGTAAAAGTACGACCGATTGATTAACTGCTCGCAAGCAAAAAAGTTTCCAATAAATAAGCCCATAAAATAAAACTATTATTTTTATTAGATTTTTTTTCTGTAAATCGGTTGCAAGGTTTATCTTTCCGAAAACTCAACTATAAATGATGTTTTATTTGTTTAACATGCAATAACCGCTGTGTTTACTCGAACTTTACTTGAACAATTGATTACTGTAATTTAATGGATTGTATCACAGTTTGCTAAAATATAAAGCTCACAATAAACATATAAAGATTGTACAAATAATTTTTATTAGTTAACTGTTTCCTTAGTTTACGGAAAAGCAGTTTTTTATATTTTACACTATAAAACTTTTAGTTGCAAATATTCAATTACAACTGAATATTCAATATTAGCTGTAAGAATTCTGCTACAACTGAGCATTCAATATTAGCTACAACTATGCAATTATAACTGAATATTTATTATTAGCTGCAAATATTCGACCACAAATAAATATTCAATGTTAGCTACAAATATTCCACCAGAAACAAACATTCAATGTTAACTATAAATATTCAATTACAACTGAACTTTTCAGTATTAGCTACAAATATACAATTATAACTGAATATTCAATGTTAGCTACAGTTACAATTGAACATTTAAAGTTAGCTGAAAATATTCGACCACAAACGAATATTCAATGTTAGCTAAAAATATTTCAATCTTTCATGTTACCTATAAATATTCAATTACAACTGAATTTTTCAGTATACAATTAAAACTGAATACTCAATGTTAGTTACAAATATTCAGTTACAACTGAACATTTAAAATTAGCTGAAAATATTCGACAACAAATGATAGCTACAAACATTCAATCACAACTGAATATTTCATGTTAACTATAAATATTCAATTACAACTGAATTTTTCAGTATACAATTAAAACTGAATATTCAATGTTAGTTACAAATATTCAGTTACAACTGAACATTTAAAGTTAGCTGAAAATATTCGACCACAAATGAATATTCAATGTTAGCTACAAATATTCAATCACAACTGAATATTTCATGTTAACTATAAACATTCAATTACAACTGAATTTTTCAGTATACGATCAAAACTGAATATTCAATGTTAGGTACAAATATCCAGTTACGACTGAACATTTAAAGTTAGCTGAAAATATTCGACCACAAATGAATATTCAATGTTAGCTACAAACATTCAATCATAACTGAATATTTCATGTTAACTATAAATATTCAATTACAACTGAACTTTTCAGTATACAATTAAAACTGAATATTCAATGTTAGTTACAAATATCCAGTTACAACTGAACATTTAAAGTTAGCTGAAAATATTCGCCCACAAATGAATATTCAATGTTAGCTACAAATATTCAATCACAATTGAATATTTCATGTTAACTAAAAATATTCAATTACAACTGAATTTTTCAGCATTAGCTACAGATATACAATTATAACTGAATATTCAATGTTAGCTACATATTTTCAGTTACATTTAAAGTTAGCTGAAAATATTCGACCACAGAATATTCAATGTTGGCCACAAATATTCAATCACAATTGAATATTTTATGTTAACTAAAAATATTCAATTACAACTGAATTTTTCAGTATTAGCTACAAATAAACAATTATAACTGAATATTCAATGTTAGCTAGAAATATTCAATCAGAACTGAATATTTCATGTTAACTACGAATATTCAGTTACAGCAAACTTGAGCTTATTAAAAATTCCACTTAAAACGATAAACAAACAATCAATCTCAGATTTATTTATTGATGCAATTAAAACCGCATTAATCATTGTTTCAGATGTCGTCCAGTAACCTGAACCTTGCCGTCTCACTGATCGTGGTGCAGTTCATAATTCCCGCACTGTCTCTGAGGAATCCCCCGAGCGACTCAATTTTAGACATAATCAACACAAAAGAGGTGGAAAGACTAATAGCCGAACGTCAAGAGAACGCATCGCGCGAAGAAAAACGCTTTTTCATGCAGAACGAACTGGACGAATCGTTCATACCAACCGAACAAGAGGTCGAGTACCAAAAAATGAAACTCCTCGACGGCGAAGAGGTCCTCCAACGCACCGAAAACCCTCGAATCGACGTGGACCTCCTTCTGAGGAGAACCAACTCTTCCGATCCTTTCCGCAACACCGAACTGCTGTCAGATCTGAGAGGATACCACGGAAGGAAGGTGTTAAAATCGAGCAAAAACGCCCTGCTGGTAACCAAGAAGGAATATCTACAACGAGACTGGTGCAAAACCGAGCCGCTGGTGCAGAAGATTAAAGAAGAAGGTTGCTTGACGCGAACCGTGATCAATCGATTCTGCTACGGCCAATGCAACTCGTTTTACATTCCCAAAAACCCTCGCAAGAAGAGCAAGCGGAGGCAGGCCGAGATTGAAGACGAAGAGGAGGACCATAACGGCGCTGCGTTTAAATCTTGCGCCTTCTGCAAGCCGAAGAAGTTCACTTGGATCACGGTCACGTTGAGATGTCCGTCGTTGGTGCCACAATTCCGCAAGAAACGGATCCAGCGAATAAAACAGTGTAAATGCATCGCCACAAATTTGAACTAACAAGTGACGTCACGCACTCGAGTATGAGAGTGATAATACCTCTTAAGATAGACCAGAAATACACTAACAGCAATACTAAAAGGTGGAATCGTAACAATTTGCAGAGCTTATTTTTTGCGTTTGATTTTTTTATTAGAAAAATTAATCGAGTTCATTCGATGTTTCAGGCGTTGAATCCTTGCCAATCGGTGTTTTTTGTACTGTTTAAGCAATAAAACGAAACGGCAACAAACAAGGTTAAAACGTAGACTTTTTGGAAACTCTCTAATAGCTTTTAAAGCTGCTCGAACTTCGACCTTTCAACAAATCAATTTTTATTGTTTTATTTGTCTTAATATTTCATCGAACATATTTCGATGATATTGGTTTTTGGGGGCGAATTGGTCGCCGTGTTTGTTTGCGACCATTTTCTATAATTAAATAGTCAACAAAAAAGTTTCTCCAAGTTTGACTATAATTTTACCGAAAGTGACAATACGTTTTAGATCTTTTCAACTGTAATCGAATTTTTTCTGGAAATTATCGACATATTTTCTAATTCAAATTTTCACAAATTAATTGGAAAATTACCAATTGCATTACAAGTGAGGAAAGTGATTCATTGCAACCTAAATTATTTAGATAATCTAAATTGAGAGTTTTGATGCGCACAAAATTTGCTGTTCTTACTTGTGATAAAAGTGATTTAATTTCCGCACTCGTGATGAAAGTGATTTATTTTTCACCTCTAGTGTGGGAAACGGTTAATTTCCTTTTTAAATTCAATTTGACGTTGGAAAAATTAAATTATCGTTGGCTTCAGGTCATAAAAACTCGAAAGAGTGTTTTGAAACATTGAAGGGGTAAAATTGCAGCTCAAAATTGAATTCTATATTTAACAAGTTAAAAAATTGTTGAATATTTTAGCCATAAGATTATAATAATAGAAAAATAATCAATTTTTTTCTGGAAATTATCGACATATTTTCTAATTCAAATTTTTACAAATTAATTGGAAAATTACCAATTGTATTACAAGAAAGGAAAGTGATTCATTACAACCTAAATTATTTAGATAATCTAAATTGAGAGTTGTGATGCGTACAAAATTTGCTGTCCTTGTGATAAAAGTGATTTAATTTCCGCACTTGTGATGAAAGTGATTTATTTTCCAACTCTAGTGTGGAAAACGGTTAATTTCTTCTTTACATTCAATTTGACGTTGGAAAAATTAAATTATCGTTGGCTTCAGGTCATAAAAACTCGAAAGTGCATTTTGAAACATTGAAGAGGTAAAATTGCAGCTGAAAATTGAATTCTATATTTAACAAATTAAAAAGTTGTTGAATATTTCAGCCATAAGATTATAATAATAGAGAGAAAATCGATTTTTTTCTGGAAATTATCGACATTTTCTAATTCAAATTTTCACAAATTAATTGGAAAATTACCAATTGTATTACGAGTGAGGAAAGTGAATCATTGCAACCTAAATTATTTAGCTAATCTAAATTGAGAGTTGTGATGCGCACAAAATTTGCTGTTCTTACTTGTGATAAAAGTGATTTAATTTCCGCACTCGTGATGAAAGTGATTTATTTTTCACCTCTAGTGTGGGAAACGGTTAATTTCCTCTTTAAATTCAATTTGACGTTGGAAAAATTAAATTATCGTTGGTTTCGGGTCATAAAAACTCGAAAGAGCGTTTTGAAACATTGAAGGGGTTAATTACAGCTGAAAATTGAATTCTATATTTAACAAGTGAAAAAGTTGTTGAATATTTCAGCCATAAAATTATAATAATAGAAAAATTCCTGGAGTTAATAACGCGAATAGTTAAAGTGCATCAAACTGTGAAATTTAAGACCGTATGAATGAATTAGTGGGAGGGATGCAAATGCGTGACCCTAGACATGGTAGGCGACGAGAGTGTTAATAAACATTCGCAACTACATTAATAAGTGTACAAACATTAAACGGCGCCACAAGCCTACATGGCGAGTGGGTAAGAATCATTAAGTTATGTTGATTTCTATTTATACTTTTATTATGAAACGACCTACACGTACAACCGAAAACGAAATCGGCAAATTTTAAACAAGTGTAGGTTCGCTTTCTGCAGAAGAACAGTTCAAAATCGAAACTTAATGAGGGCTTGCATTTATGTATGAACGCCCACGCGTCGCGAAAATTGTCAAATGCAGGTCCGATCGCAGATTAGTTAAATTTATTTTTATTGATTTCACAAGGTCTTATCGAGAATGCGATCGGCAATAAATAACACCGACCGCCGAATTTTAGAAGGAAAGAAGAGGCGTCCGCACGACATTTCAAATGAGCCACGATTACATAAACTATAATTAGTACGATTATAACTGCTTTCACGTTTTCAGGTCGATTGCGGTGGCCATTTTTTGCGAATTTCGTTTTACCTATTAAGATTGCCAATTTAAGTTTTAGGCGTAGAATTTTTTCAGGACGCTGTTAAAGTCTGAAGAGTTCCTATTAATTATAGATTTGTCCTTAACTTTTATTATTTTCTTGTAGATGTGTTGACGAGGCGCTTTAAAGTAGCAGCAGGGACAATTTTCATTATAATGTTCAGATATAAATGATGCAAGTAGGTTCACTTATTAACAATAAAAAAAATAATTATATAAGAAATCGTTGTAAAATGGGAGATTTGTTTTAATAAAATCCCACACACACACTTTGCTTTTACGGCTATGAATATTGTTTAAAAGTCTGAAATGTTCTTTTTAAATTAAGTTAGTCGATACTGATTCATTGGATTAAGAATATTTATTAATAATTAACGTTTTAACCAGTTATTATTACTTGTTAGTTAATATTTATTGTATTTTTCTAGATGTTTAATAAATGGCATTATTGAATATTTATGTATTTTTCCTCGCACCTGTTCTTGACTGTCTAAATTAGTCTCGAGCTAACAAGTGTTCAGGTGGGTTCCTAATAAATTAAGCAGAAACTGCATTCGAATAAAATTAATTTTAAATTCCCCAAAAAACTTGCTGATTTGTTAAATACAATAAAAACTGCTAAATTTTTTATTTTTTTGAGGTAATTGTGGCCATATGTTACAATTACCCCAGATTTTTAATAAAATGTCTCAATTTCAGTGTGATAATTCAATTTCAGCAGAAAATTGCTCGAAGAACCTTTCGAGTGCAATTTCAAGCTGCATAAACTCGGCGAGAGTCGCATGAATAATTCATCGACGTGTATTCATAAAGTTGTACGCGGCTCATAGGTGAAACTTATTTAGTGGAACTTTGCCATATCGATAGGTCTGTTGTTTTGGTAGCCGATAATTCAGAGTTTTGCACGGCCAGTCCGTCTGGCTCCACGTCTGATGTGCGTTGACGGCGGCCAAGAAACTTACTTAGAATTAGTTTGATACAGCCACTTCTTGTCTCACTTGGCAAACAGAAGTGCCGAATGATAGATATTTTATGCCTCCGGTGAACTTCCAACTTCTCGGAAAAAACGAAAGTTTTTTCCTAAGCGGTTCCTTTCATTGAAATCTGCCCGACAAAAAATCTGTCTAACTTTACACGTTAGGGGAAAAGTGGCAAAAATAATCGGATACTAAAACTTATTCGAACTGAACAAACTTAGGCAACACACATTGTCGAAAAAAAGATTATTCGAAAATTATTTGTTTGTTTTTTACTAATAAATCATTGGTTACATAGGGTTAGAACAAAATTCGATTGATTCATTTCTATAATTAGTGTTACATCTTCTATAACATATCATGGTCAAACTAATAACAATAAAAATGCATATTTTTAAATTTGTGTTTCAGGAACGATTAAATGTATTTCAGTAAGTTCAGTAATTGAGAAAACATCAATTGTAATTCAGAACTTATCAATTGCTAAATTAGAATGAATAAATTACGTTTCAGAAAACATCAATTGTATTTTAGAAAGCATCAACTGAATTTCAGAGAACATCAATTGTATTTCAGAAAGCATCAATTGAATTTCATAAAACAACAATTGCAATTCAGAAAGCATCAATTCTATCAGAAGGCATCAAAAAAAAATTCAGTCTTAGGGGTTCTTCAGAAAACGTTAATTGTGTCAGAAAGCATCAGTTGTTATTCAGAAAGCATCAATTGTGTCAGAAAGCATCAATTGTTTTCCAGCAAGCATCAATTGTTATTTAGAAAGCATCAATTGTATCCGAAGGCATCAATATTTTTTGAGAAATCATCAGTTGTTATTCAGAAAGCATCAATTGTGTCAGAAAGCATCAATTGTTTTCCAGCAAGCATCAATTGTTATTTAGAAAGCATCAATTGTATGAGAAGGCATCAATTTTTTTTTCAGAAAGCAACAATTGTTATTTAGAAAGCATCAATTGTATCAGAAGGCATTAATTTCTTTTTCAGAAAGCATCAATTGTTTTCCAGCAAGCATCAATTGTTATTTAGAGAGCATCAATTGTATCAGAAGCCATCAATTTTTTTTCAGAAATCATCAGTTGTTATTCAGAAAGCATCAATTGTGTCGGAAAGCATCAATTGTTTTCCAGCAAGCATCAATTATTATTTAGAAAGCATCAATTGTATGAGAAGGCATCAATTTTTTTTTCAGAAAGCATCAGTTGTTATTCAGAAAACGTCAATTGTGTCAGAAAGCATCGATTGTTATTCAGAAAGCATCAACTGTATCAGAAGGCATCAATTTTGTTTTCAGAAAGAATCAGTTGTCATTCATAAAACTTCAATTGTGTCAGAAAGCATCAATTGTTATTTAGAAAGCATCAATTGTATCAGAAGGCATCAATTTTTTTTTCAGAAAGCATCAGTTGTTATTCAGAAAACGTTAATTGTGTCAGAAAGCATCAATTGTATTCAGAAAGGATCAATTGTATCAGAAAACATCAATTTTTTTCAGGAAGCATCAGTTGTTATTCAGAAAGCATCAATTGTGTCAGAAAGCATCAATTTGTTTTCCAGCAAGCATCAATTGTTATTTAGAAAGCATCAATTGTATCCGATGGCATCAATATTTTTTGAGAAATCATCAGTTGTTATTCAGAAAGCATCAATTTTATCAGGAGGCATCAATTTTATCAGAAGGCATCAATTGCAATTACGAAAGCATCAACTGCAACTCAGAGCACTAATTGTACTTCAGAAAACGTCAACATGGCGAATTTATATATCTTGTCCTGATTTTTTATTTTGCACTATGTTGAAATTTATTTAAAACTTTTATTGTACGTTAAAGCTGTTCATAAATAAGGTTGATGGCTCTATCTTATCTTAAAAATTTAACTCTTTCAAGTTGAGCATCCGTACAGTCTCATTAAATTTATTTCAGAAAATGATTAAATTCGTTTTTTTACTATTACTTGGTGCGTATTCAATAAATAACGATCAATTAATTCTTCCATTTACTTTCAGTGAAATTAAATTATTTTGTAACTCGCGCCGATTTTGATTCAGAAGAGGACGAAGATGTCGAGTTTTTACTGTTCACACGCGACAACCTCCTCACACCGACCGTAATAACCGAAGAAAACTTGCACTTGATTGACAAAAACCTGTCGACTAAATGCATCATACATGGAGGAGAACAAACGCCTGAAAGTGGTTGGATCAGAAACGCCATAACAGATTACCTCAACAAATCTGCCTACAACATATTAGTAATCGATTGGTCGTCGCAAGACGTAATTACCGAATTCGATCTCGAAGAGATCGGAATTACCTTCGGAGAATTTATTTTCACCTTAATTACCGCGATGGAACATCCTCTGCCGAAGTTCCATTTCATAGGTTATTCGTTAGGAGCGCACATCGGCGGAATAGGCGCTCGCACGATCCGAAATCTAACCAAAGGCCAGAAAGTGTCCAGAATTTCGGCCATCAATCCAGCGAGATTTGAATTGTCGCGCGACTTGCGATTAACCAAAAACGATGCTCACTGCATCGATGCGGTTCACACTGACGATGTGGATTACACGCCGTTCGCCTATCTTAATTTCCAAATCGATGACGGAATCTGTCCACCGATGCATCTCCTTCGCAAAATAAACGTAAAAGCAAAAAGGCTCGGTAAGTGGCCGATTTTTCTGTTCCCTGATAATTTTTCAGTTTGCAGCGGAATGTCCCAGGGTGTATTGGATGCAGATCCATTCGAGCAATAAATTTGGGCGCAAGTCGTTCACGCATGATGGGTTTATTTTCCAAATATGCTGCGATGGACGAACGAAAAGGAACGAACCAAACGGAATCATAAAGTCTGATTGTGAATGGATTGTTAATTGTTAAAACAATAATATGTAATTCAAGCGTATTTACTTGTTTACTTTGTGATAACCTCGACAAATTAAAATGTATTTTGAACTGGCGCTAGACTCGGTGACATAAAAATTGCAACGTAATGTCTAATACAAGTAGATTTCTATTAGAAGTTACAGGCAATTCCAAAACTCAAGTAAGCAATGAAACAATGAAAAATGAACAACAGTTATCATCACGAATGAGCAACTTTTTACCATGGTAATCAACTGCTCAATTTAAATCAACCTGTATAATACACCCATTCCTCGATATACGTAGTAGTTCGGTTCCCTGGAATTGCTACTTATATCGAAACTACGTATAACGAATATGTTTTAACATTAGGTTATATGGGTTTGGGATTTTTGAACTAAAAATTGTATACCTATAATAAAAAAACATCTTAGTTTAATTAAATGCATGTATTTATTTATTTCTACAAAATGAATCATTTTTAAATGACATGACAAAACAAATTAATCTCTAAAAATATAAAAATACAAAGCATTTAAGATAAATTTTCTGTATCATCAGGGATAGCCACGGTAGAAACTGCTTGGAGGAACGATTTTAAAGTTAGCTGCTTTACTCGACTTTTTTTTCTTTATAAAGTTGTTGATAGTAGTCTATTTCGCGGTTAACACCACACGAAATTCTTAAACTTCGTTGCTCCAGTGGATCTTTCTCCCGTAAAATTTGTAAACCTTTTTCAAAATAATGGAGAGCTTCCGATAAATCCTTTGGGGTGAACTTCTGACTGTTAGGGATGTCGCAATCATCTCCATCTTCCGGGGAAGGCTCATTTCCTTGTACCAACTGCATCAAATCATCATTAGTAAGACTATCTTCTTGAAATTTTATCTTTTCAGTAACATCTGATTCTGCAAATTCCTCAAAACTCATTGGAACCCCTAGATCAACAATATTTTCAATTATTCGCGGAAGAACTGTATCGTCATCCTTAATAACAATCTCTGGCCAAATATTCTTCCAAATATGATTTAATGTAGATTGTTTCACTTCGCTCCACGATTCTCCAATATTATTCACAGCTTCCTTAATGTTATATTTTCTCCAGAAAGTTTTCATTGATTCAATATCTGATTCGTTGGTGGAAGCTATTAATTGTTTAAAAGTTCTCCGGAGATAATACGCTTTAAATGTTGATATCGCCCCTTGGTTCATTGGCTGAATTAACGCTGTAGTGTTTTTGGAGAGATATTCAACTTTCACATTATCAGATAAGTCACATAAGTTGATGGGATGTGCTGGGGCATTATCCAACAATAACAACTCCTTGTTGGTGAGATTGTTACCTTCCAAATAAGTTTCCACCGAGGGACAAAACAATTGTGTAAACCATTCCTCAAATAGGGATGAAGTCATCCAACCCTTTTTATTAGATCTCCAAATAACAGGTAATTTCGATTTGTTACATTGTTTAAAGGCTCTTGGGTTTTCGAAGAGATATATTAAAAGTGGTTTCAGTTTGAAGTCTCCAGCAGCATTGCAGCCAAGTAGTAAAGTTAGACGTTCTTTCGCCACTTTCTACCCAGGAGCAGATTTTGCATCTTTCGAAATAAATGTTCTGTCAGGCATCCTTTTCCAAAAAAAGGCCTGTCTCATCGACGTTAAAAATCTGTTCAGGTACATATCCTCCTTCTTGAATATTTTTTTTGAGAATTATTGGGTATTCATCAGCGGCCGTTGCATCCGCGCTGGCAGATTCGCCTTTCATTTTTAAATTATGTAAATTATGGTGTTTTTTAAATTTCTCAAACCATCCTTTGCCCGCGCCAAAGGATGCAGCCTCTTCTGTACAAGATTTCTCTAAATTTTCATAAATCCTTTTGGCTTTTTCCTGAATTATTATTGTGCTCATAGGGATATGGCGCTGATTATTATCCTCCATCCAAACACTCAAAACCCTTTCCATATTTTTCATAATGGAGCTTCTGCTGCGAGTTATTTTTTCTGTGATTGACGGATTGAGTAATTGTGCCATCGTATGAATTTTACTTTTGTTATCACGTATTGTTGTAACTGAAGTTATTGGGAGTTTTAATATTTTCCAAATTTCTGCAACTTTTTGACCTTCCTTCAAACGTTGCAATGCATCTAGTTTTCTTCTTAAAGTAATCGCTTTTCTACTTTTCTTAATAATCTTTCCAGCTGTTATTTGTTTGGTGGTCATTTTCTTCGGACTGATATGTTTAACAAATTGTAAAAAATTCGAATAATTTTCAAATACACTTACCAATTTAAAATAAAAAATTAAAAGCAATGACACAACCGTTTACAATCGCACAGAGAAAAAGAATGATAAAAATCCGTACTAATGATTGTTTATGTGTGCATATTCGCGATAGGATTGATAAAATAATAGCAACGTCAGAATGTAAGCAAATTTTTTTAGGTACGTTAATCGAAACTTTGCTACGTAAAACGAAACTGTTGAATCTATTTGAGAAGCTACGTTAAGCGAAACTACGTAAAGCGAGAATACGTATAAAGAGGGTGTAATAATAAATTTATTATATACAGAAATAGGATCACAGCCTTTTACATTTTTTCATTCCAAGCACAACCATGTCTGTTTGTGTGTGTATAACATTTTCTTGGCCACTGGCTGTTTGTATCATTCCTAATTTTCTTATTTCGTTCAAGCAATCGCTTCGATAGTTTTCTTTCAAATCATCTGGAATCCTTTGTATAAAAGCATTTATTCCCATTATGGTACCTAAATAAAAATTCATTGAGTTTCGGTTCGAAAGCGATTTCATCTTACCGACTGGAATAAGTTTCTAAATCTTCAAAAATGGTCGTTTTGTCTGAGACATCACACTTAATGCATTCCAGTCCCGACTTCTCTAAGATTCTCTTCAATTCTACCACCGGGTCAGTGAAGTTTCTGTAATGTGAGATGTGTTCTTCCAAGTCTGTCACATAAGGAGACCATAAACCGTTTTTGCACAGTTCGAAATACATTTCGTAAATCGGACTCTTTGTGATTATAGTCATCAGAAAATTGCCTTCACATGTGAGCATCTTACTAACATTCAGGAAAGCTTGCCTAAAATCTTTTACAGCAAAATTATCAAAAAACCATTTTACATTTACCTTTGATTTTTAATCCAATTGAAGCAATAAAAGCTAAAGATTTGGTCGAAAGTTGATCTGAAATTCGGCGGAATCTCAGTGGAAGTAACGTCGAATTGTTTGAATTCAAGTTTTGGAGTGGACCAGTTCGCTTTGGCAAATTTTACCATGTCTTCAGATTTATCTATCGCCACCAACCTTTTAAGAGATTTAGGCAGTGTTGGCAGAAGATATTGATTGGTTATATTACCGGCTCCGCAGCCTACGTCCATTGCAGTTACCTCACCATTCGACGGCCACTTAATAAGCGGAATATATTTTTTTATGTACGGAACTGTATTGCAAACAGAAATCGTACTGAATTTGTTGTAAAGATTTGGATTGTTCATTTTGAGACGAAATGAAAAATTGTAGGCTCTCTGCAATCGAGATTCTACAAATAATGATAAACTTACATTCTTGGCTTCTTAAATTGACCTGAAATAATATGAACGTCATAAGTTGCTGAAAAAAATCAAACAATTTTTCGTTTTTACTTATAACTATATATCCCGTGACATAAAAATCGCAACACCACAATTGGGTGGAATTTTTAACCTTGAAGTTTTTGTGTTTGCAAAATAAAAAAATAACAATTGTAACAGAAATATATTTACTTTGCGATAACCTCAACAAATTAAAATTGCACCGTTATCGTTGATAAATAAAATACTTGTAACCTGGAATTCAAGTTGCATAATTTACCTTTATATTATACTTTTTAGTTTTGTAGCCTAAATTCTCGTGCAACGAAAAAATTATAAATGTCTCATGATATGTAGTTAAACGATTAAAGAAAGGTTTTATTGCATAATTGATTTTTCAGTTGACAGATGGTGATGACCTTTCGACTTTGTGATCTTCGCACAGTGATAACATCGTCGTTTCCCTGATTGTAATATATCATCAAGAGCTGCATTTTTTTTTATTTTGTCATGTGTATATTGTAGACATTCACGGATACGTACACTCAAAAAAAAAATTCTTATAAATAATAAGATTCGGGCTTAGCGATCTTAATTTTGGCCCAAGAATTGGTCATTCTTGAGTTTTAAGAATGTTCATTCTTCTTGTCAAATTTAAGAGTGGGTCATGCTTGATTTCAAGAACGTTTATTCTATTTATCAAATTTAAGAACGGGACATTCTCAGTTTCAAGAACGTTGATTCTTCGTGACAAATTCAAGAAAGGGTTGCTCTAATTTTAAGAACTTTTATAAGTTTTACAATTAAAAATAGGTCAAGTTGATTTCAAGAACTTTTATTTAATTACTTAAGAATATTCTTAATTAATGTGTTTTCTTATTTAAGAAATAAAGATGAATTGTAGAGTGGAATGCTTGAATTGAAGGAATTTTAGAATATAAAGTATTTCTCATACATATTTTTATTAGTAGGTGAAAATTTAACGTTACATCACATCCTGTTTAAAAATACATTTTCAGATAAGAACCACATTATCATTTGGTAACAGTTGTACGTATATGAAATGGAAGTTCGTCGAAGTAATTAGCCTTCTCAATGAATTTTGGCCGCCACACAAATAAATTGTTTTTCTCTCAAGAAATAATTGGCCAAAATCTACACCAATCTAAAAACAAAGAAACAAAATGCTGACATTGTACCATGGATATATTATTTTTAAAATGTACCAATACAGACCGGTTTGAATACTTCAATAATGACCATTTCACTTTATGCAGATTTCCTTTCCACAAATCCGTGGACTTCAGTTTTGTTAAATTCTTACAAAAAGCTCTACATCCGCTAAAAAGTAAAATTTGTGATAAGATAGATAAATAACACTAAATGTATGAAAGAAAATGAATATTATTCCTTTACCTTCGTCGTTACTATTAATTCTGTTATAGAAGCAACTGGTTTGCATGTCCCTTTCTTTTTATCTCTTCTTACTTTTCGTTCCGACGGAAATAAACTAAAAAACAATTTGTTTAATAGCTGTTACATTGAAAAAACTTGTAGAACTTTTACAAAATTCATTCGGTAAGTTAAAAGTGTGGGAAAAATTATAATTGCAACAAATTTACTTACATGCGAATTTACCACACACAGAATCAGAAAATTCCCATAATTTCAGTACCATTTTTAGAAATGGTCTTTCAAGCTGATCATTTTGTTGATCGACATTTATTAATATTGCATTGAATTAACATCTTCATCTCGGCACATTAAACCACTTGTAATTTTTCCAATTTCTTCACAATTAAACATTCACTAAGTTAGTTACTAAAAATTCACTTTACAATAAAAGTACAGAAAATGCACACCGTAATATGTATTTTCTTACTGCAAGCCGAGTTTGGTGTAACGTTTTTCAACTAAATTTGTAAGAAATCCTAAAGTAATTTATCTATTGTCAGTAAACAGTCTTTTGCAGAAGGTCATAAAGCAATTTACAACATTCCGTAAAATTGTATCCGCCCAGCTGGACTCAGCGCAAGGCTTGTAAACAATTGTATTATAGAACCCTTGAATCTAACGTTCCTCTCGAACAAAACCTTCAGTGAGGTCACCACAAATTGAGAATCCCCCTGCTTAATTCAAAACGGTGGTTTGCTTCATTTAATATTGTTCGTGCTAATAGCAAGCAAAATCGTGCTAAATTAAAGACTTAGGTACCAGTTCTTAATGTAAGTGGGTTTTTAAAAAATTCTTAGGTAGCATTTTTTTCAGTCGACGTTTTCACCATCCTCTCGGACTCTCCTTATATGTAATTTTTCCTGTCGGATACAATGGCGCAAGAATCAGTAAACAATACCACAAATCGCTATTTACAGAGATATTTTCTAGTTTCGAGCAATTAAAATTAAATATAAATAAGTTTTTATGATTTCTAAATAAATAACAAATCGTAGATAAAAATTTTTTTTCCAAGTGTAGTAATATAAAGTTTCGAATAAAACACCGGGATGCATTAAGAGAATACATTTTATATTCAGCAAAACTTACATTTGAGAAGGGAACAGAATAAGGGTTGACAATCAGAGGTACATTATAGTCATTTAATTAGATTTATATTAATATAACACACTAAGCTATAATTTACGATGAAATGGTTAACCACCTCACATTCCGATTTATGATATAAATCTTAAAACACCGTAGTTTTTACGACAACGAGGTGATAAATAACATTAAACGTAACAATTATTATTACAATAATCATCTTAGTAATCATTCCGGCCGATGGTCAGGCTTCAGGTAAAAGTTTTTAATGCGTCAAATTCTGTATTCGTTTTTTCGAAAATTAGTAACTCAAAATGACAACCAATTTGGAATTTCCAAATCGCGACATGGTTCCATCAAATGTAATCAAAACGCATTGAAATGTTTAATAAAAGGACTCCCTTACGTCAAAAATTCGCCTACGGATTAATTACAATTTCAAGAATCAATAGGGCCTAAATGCGCGGTTTGAAAATACCTCGACTTCCCTCCGGGACTACTGGCGTCTACCTTGGCTGATATGTCTCATTATTTAGAACCGATCTCGCGCCCTAAACGGCCGAAAGAAACTGAATCCTTTCGGCCTTCCAGGGGTGGTTGCTTGCAGTATAAAGTCTCAATTCGTGTTTGCAACTGGCGTGCGCTCCGTGCGCGACGTTGCTTTTGTGTTAAAGAGAAATGTTGAATCCGCTTTCTTTAACAGTATGGGGCCTATTATCTGATTAAAATTAAACACATTTCACGAACATCTAAAGCGTCTAAGGGACCTAGAAGCGAGGGTGCACCATTCAAGCACTATGGGACCGCTACTGAGCTCAAATTCTTCGGCCGTATTTCATTGCGAGGTCGTTTCCGTTGATCCGAACCGTTCACAACCACAGCTTCCCCGTATGTCCTTATGTTCCTTGCAGAAGGAAGCTGTCGATGCCAACTTTTCTTTTTCTGTTTTAGTTTAGAAGATTACGTGGTGTCCCTTTTTTGCGGCGATTGGCAAACGTTCTCCTACCAGGAAAGGGTTCTCATCCCTGTTCTGCAACATCAAAATTCAACCCACGAAACACCAAAGACAGAATATGCAACACATATACAAGTTCTATTATATGTCCACCATTGGTAACTTTGTTATTATTGGAGCTACAAAGTCGGTTAAATTAGCAAAGAATTGGTGTTTTTTCCGCTGATTACTATAATGAAAGCAAAAGAACAATCGAACGTCAACTGTTCGAAATATTCACAAAAGTAACATTTTTTTAAATTAAATGGCCTATCTTTTTATTTCTGAGTAAAAAAGTCTTAATGCACTAGTACTATTAATTAACTACTGTGAAGTTACAAGCAATTGAAGTTTTTATTTCAATTAACTACAAAAATCACGTAGGCAATGAAACAGTTGAAAATGGTATTTATTGAAACATCTCTAAACTGAGAATGGAAGTTTTAAAAAACAAATTTTATGACCAAGACATTATAATAGATGTTCGAAAATGCCATCCTCTTGGTCTACACATTTTTGGGTTGGTTTTTGAACACTACGCGCTGCTTTCAAAATTTATGCAATCGAGGATTCAACATTCCAACAAACTAGTCAAGTTTTGTCGTGGTTTCAGCGGAGCGGACCATTGTTTTTATACTGGTCCATTCGAGGCAGTGCACAGAACTGCTTGAGACACTCCCACTATCCCCCTCGCGTCCTGCACATACCCAAACTCTTTCGCTAGTTTAATACTCTTTATGTGCTGCATTTCATGCAGTTCTGTCATACCCTAGTCGCTCAAATATAATGTCCATGATTAAATGTATTGTAAGCAACAATTGAATGATGGCGCTTTCTACGCTCCCCAAAACAATCGAGAATTCCCGTATTTCGAACTTCGGCAGAAAATTTGCAAGGTTCGCAGAAACTTATCTTCAAGTACGTGGGTTTTAATTTTCGTCAGTTATTATTTTATGTTTTATTATCTGTGCAGTTCTGTTCCAGATTTCGGATGTTATGTTACGTGCGGTTTTCCGCTTTGTGGCTTTGTCCTTGTAAACTTTAATTTTATACTTTCGTGTTCGTGTATTGTATTAGTGTTTTGACAATATTTGATTAACTTTAAGCGATTTGTGAAGTATAGTTACGAAGAAAAAATAGATTTGAAAAATAAAGGTCGACCGCTGCCGGACATTATTATTGAAACAAGCGGTATTAGTCGGGGAAAACCATATAAACGTCAGTTCAACAAAGAAATTTATGCAAGGAATAACTGGATTTGTGGCTGCAACAAGAAAAATGTTCTTTTTTACTTTCCATGTTTGCTTTTTGGTGGAGATAAAACATGGACACAGGTAGGAGTGAATGATTTAGTACACTTGAATAAAAAAATAAAAAAGCATGAAAACTCCAAAAGTCATCTTCACAATTAAATGGAGTTAGCAATATTAGGAACAATCAACATCCAATCTCAGTTAAATTCGGCATATTGGAAACACATACAGCAGCATAATGATAATGTGACAAAAATAGATACGTTTTATCAAAAATTATAAATTGTATAAAATTTTGTGGAACCTTTGAGTTGGCATTGCGCGGACATAATGAAACCGAGACTTCTCAAAATCCGGGTATATTTCGTGGGTTGATAAATGATAAATAAATAAAAACGCGACCCTGATTATATGAGATGCAAATTGCAGAACACCTGTTTTATTGTACCACGCGCCGCCACTGGTTCCTATCCATACATCAATGAATAATCTGTTTAACAAATTGGTTGTTCCTTGATAATTATGGGCCGGTGCTCCATCCTGTTGGAAATGGATGTGTTGCCTTGCAATTAAAATCATTTCATTTCAAAATTGAACACATCAAAAGTAATGAAAAGTGAATATAGCAGGTTAATGTTCGATGAAAATATTAACTGTCACAATTATTCAATTGCTTTTGACGTTTTAATAATTACCATTTTCAATTTTTCAATGATTTTTGTAATTAATTGAAATAAAAACTTCAATTGCTTGTAACTTCTTGGCAGTTAATTTAATAGTACTAGTGCATTAAGACTTTTTTACTCAAAATTAAACATTCCTTCGAAATAGGTAAAAAAATGTTATTTTCGTGAATATCTCGAGCAGTTGACGTTCGATTGTTTTTCGCTTTCATTATAGTAATCAGCAAAGAAAACACCAATTCTTTGCTAATTTAACCGACTTTCTAGCTCTAATAATAACACAGTTACCAATTATAATACAGCTTGTATATGTGTTGCATATCCTGTAACATTAAGGCGTTCGTTTTTTACGCTTGTGTCAACATATTTATTGATCTTTGCAGGAAATCATTTTTTCGATTTACCTTTATTGTGTGCTGTAAGAAGCGATTAAACTCGAGCTCATTTAATGCGTCCATGGGGTCTTCCTGGGGCGGTTCCGCAGGATTGGGGCAATCGAACATATGTTCGCTATCGCACATGCAATCTTGGGCCGCCTGGTATCGCCGACTAAACGACGCGGTGTTCTCAAATTCAGACAGACATCCCTGTTCACCTAAAACGAAAATGCAACCCTCAATTCGAATATCAAAAACGATAACAAAAAATTACCTGTGTAGCCAAGAGGACAAGGATTGGGAGGATTACAGTAAGCGGGTAATGTGGCGTCAGTTTTGACTTCCTGCCTATTCTTCATGCTTCCTTCCGGCTTTAACCGTTGTTTGCCTTCGCCCGCTCCTCCGGACATGAACTGGCTACCCCACAGGCTGCTGTGCTGCAAAAACTCTTGATCGCGAAGACTGGGGTGCAGATTGCTCTCCCCTAACGTGTCATAATCAACCGGAAACAGCTGCTCTTCTTCTAAATCTTTTCCAAGGGAACGCACCCCCAGAGGTAGTCTGCTGTCCGGAAAATCTAGATAAGCCGCGTCGGTCAAGTCTTTTCCCATGCGGCTTACTACCTCTCGAAGGAACACGTCGGATAATAAAGCTTCCTGAAATTAAAGTGGTTAATTTCCTGCCAATAAAATTGTACCGACAAAACGAACGCCTCATTATCTTAAAACAGGCAACACATCTTACATTTCAATAATCATTAAGTTATGTAATTTAATATTTAATATTTGTTGGCTACTTTGACTTTATTTATAAAAAAAGACCAAAGCTAAAAAAGTTTGAATTATTTTATCTAAGCCCTAAATCGGATTTAAATTCGTGTAACGATGTAAAAGGTCAAAGTTCGCGATTCAGCTAGTAAGAGTAGAAAATAAAGCATACCTTTCCTGAGGGAATATAAGCTAGAGCCCCCATGAAGCAACCTAATATGAAGACTGCCAACTTCATGATGTTCGCTAACGACCTGTTTCGTAAGCAAATACAAGAAAAATTAATTATTAAAGATGACACAGCAGAGAATTAAACTTTTAATAACCGCAAGCTTATCAAGCTCAAAACAGGAGATGTTTTTATCGAAATTTGGTGACTCCGTCGACGTTGTAATAAAGCCATACAAAAACGTCAGAGACAATTTTCAAATTACTCAAACAACGCCACATAAAACCACATTTTTATCAACACAATAATTCTGCACAAGCGACCCTTGCACTGAGAATTTTTTTTAAAAAGGATGCGATTACACACGCCAACCGAATAGTGATCTTTTATAAAATTTAACCCTTCAGTAGGCGCCTGTTATTTTATTACACAAGTACAATATGTGTGCATTGGCGCCTCTTTAAAGACTACAAGTAGTATTACACAAAAATTTTCTTATATTTAGCAAAACTTATTTTTCTGGGTTGAAATTATTGGATTATTGAAATCGAGATTTTATAATTACGTTACGTGACGCTTGTCACCTTCGCCCACTTTATTCAATTACTTCAGATTGATTCGACCGTTTTCGTTATTTAATAATATAATTTTCAACTGTTTCGTTGCCTACTGGGTTTTTGTAGTAAACTGTAATAAAAACTTAAATTCCTTGTAACTTTTAGATATTTTATTTAATCATTTAATCCCTTGATAAAATATTGTACACAATTCGTGATCAACTGGATATTTCAAATAATTAATTTAAAAACACTGCTATTTTTGTAAATACAGTCGAACTCCTCTATAGTGACCTCCTCTATAATGATTTTTTCTCTATAGTGATGTTTTTGTCAGGAACGTGCATTTTTGAACGTTTTCCATATAAAAATACCTCTATATTATGATGTTAACAGTCCTCGGCGCCCCGAGACTAAATTCAATGGTTTTGTACGTTGTCTGTACGGTCTCATTTTCAAATTTGAAAAGAAGGTCGCTATCTTATACGACGAGTACACGCTAGCCAAACGACTTCCATTTAATTACAGTTTGATATTATGTCAATTAAGCTTGTTATTAATTAAAATGTCCAAATTTCACCTAGTCGTACAACTTGCTGTACGCCTCCAATTTTCAACATTTTGCTTTAAAATTGTAATGGTCTTGTAGCTTATACATTTATCGACGGCCCTCACTATATCGTTTTTCTTCATATACTACCGTTTTTTAATTATTTCAATGTTTGTAAATTGATATAAAAAAAAGTGCCGAGAAATGGCAAAGAAAAAGATCGCCTGAAGGCATCCGTCATTTTAATTTACAACCGTACTTCAGAGTAATAATGGCATGCGGTGTGGCTTAAGGCAGCAAGAGAATTCTAATTTTGGTATATGAAACATTCAATGACAAAGCTACACACATTTTCGGTATTTCTAACTACCTGCTTCGAATCCTCTTCTATGTGAAAAATAAATATCTTGCCGACTTGTTGACTTATGTTCTTTTTGAAACGAACGATTCAATTATTTATTTTGATGTTTTAAATATCATTACAACTTACAGTCGCAGTCATTTGCGATTTAAGCTGGTTAGATATAAAGAAATAAGGATTATTGCACTTACTTGGCGCTTACTGAATATACAGTGAGCGCCAGCCAAATAGAATAAATTCATTATCTCAATTATTGTGCATATTGAGAAAAAATCCCGAAACACGTCAATTTTAGTCTATCACCTCATATCCTGTAAAGAGAAAATTTCATCCCTAACCTCAACCCCGTTCGAGTGACAGTTACGACCCCCAAATTTTTAAATGGGAAGAGGGCTTGTGATACCTCATTTGAAAGGTATCTTCATGCTCTATTCAAAAATGCTATGGTTTAAAAATTTATTGCAAAAATGAAGAGTAAACAAAAATTATTCTGCTTAATGAAATTCGCTACAACACATTAAAAAAACAAAAATTAATAGCGTTTCGTTCTTAGTAAACTAATACAATAAAGAATATATCAAACAACGCTTTAAACTAAACTAACACTCAGCCAACGAAAAATGTTGATAAGTTTTTATGTCACTTTCTGAACATTTTAATTGTTTTTGCTTGCCTTCTCAGTATCAAGAACCAAACGCTATTAGTTTTTGATTTTCTTAGTGCGTCATAACGAATTTCGTTAAACAGATTAATTTTTTTTTACTCTTCATTTTTACAATAAATTTTTAAATTATATCATTTTTGTATAGAGCATGAGTAGACCTTTCAAACGAGGTATCACAAACCCCCTCTTCCTATTTAAAAATTTGGCGGTTGCAACTGTCACTCGAAGGGGGTTGAGGTTAGGAATGAAATTTTCACTTTACAGGATATGATGTGATAGACTAAAAATGACGTGTTTCGGGATTTTTTCTCAATATGCACAATAATTGAGATAATGAATTTATTCCATTTGGCTGGCGCTCCCTGTATATCGGAGATATAAAAAAAATGTTTCAAATGAAAATTTTGCGTGAATTAGTGTACATAAATGTAGCAAAAGTCATTTTTCCATTTGTAAATTAGAAATATGTATTTCTGTTTCCCAAAATAAACAAAAACAACCAGTTATTTTTGAGTCCGCGCCCCGTTTGAAATAAAGCTGCACTGGTCCAAGGGTGTCAGTAGAAAAAAAAAATTTGCACTTCTGTGCCCCATAAGCTGTCACGTATTCATGGAATGTAAAATTTTTGAGATTGGTTATAATGGGCAGATTTTAGAGCACACTGAAGCAATACTAAATATAGGCAGTTTTTTCAATAATTTTCCAAGTTTGATTGCTCGCCGTGTGGTCATTTTTCATCCAATTGGATCAAACAAAAAACCATAATAACGAGCATTTAATGCCCATTAGACTGACATTACATTTGTTTCGATGTAACCAGTGCATCAGCCTGGAGCGCACGAGACGTGAGATAACAGCAAAAACAGTTCATTTGCGGTTTAAGCAATTAAAGTGGTGAACTTCAAAAAATCATAGCTCATAAACTATTGATCCTAGAGTAGCGGTCTCGATTCGATTCTGAGTGCCTATATCGTCAGGTATTTAAATGAATCAAAAATTTTTTTTCCAAAAAGCCGTTTGCTTAGCGTACTCAAAAACGTGTTTTTTAAAAGTTCAACCCCCATTTTCAACACTTTCCGAAAAGGTTACGAGGTCAAAAACTTGACACTAACATTAGGGGCATTTATGATAAAACATATCAAAAAACCAAACCTGACCGACCTTTTGCAGGGTAAACATACATTTTTACTGGACTAAATACATTGTTTTCAAATTTGAAATTATGTTTTGAAAAAGCGGTTTTACCTCAAATCATAGACCCACGAAAACGTAGGAGTGCAGAGATCGAAAAGCCGGAAGCAAATATTCAAGTAATCAATTAATAAAAACAAAAGTTGTTTTCCTATTTGCAATTCCTACCGATAGGTACTATAAAGTTTACAAATATTTAAATAACGCTAATTACATCACAACAAATTTTCGGTTTTTTATTTTGTTTTACTAATAACATGCAATTGAATCCGTTCGTTTCAAAAACCATTTAAGTCAACAAAAAAAAAACCTCCTCCCTCTGTAAGTCCCATTCCGGTACAAATATTTTGCTCTCTCTCTTTCTATGCTACCCAGTTTTTGTCAGGCCATGGTAACTTTGCCGTTCATCTCCATCAGCTTGGAAAACGTGACCACCCGAACTGCTCGGTGTGCCCTGATGATGTTGACGACCCTGTTCACCGCCTTCTTGCCTGTCCACTTTTTAATGAAGCTCGGACTGCCTTGCAGGCCCAGTTGCTAGTCTGGCCCCCGCCTCTAGAATCTGCGCTTTTTTGGGATCCTGCGTGGATCTTTCCTTTTACGGTGGCAATAGAATGACCCACTTGCCACCTGCTCCTATGCCTTCCCTAGGCTTTGACGCCATGGTGCTGTTACCTTTCCTGCACTTTACTGGTTCCCTAATGCGTCCTCGTCCTAGGCAATTCTGCCCCTATTGTTTTAAACAGTTTTTCCTTAATTCTAATATATTTAACATATTTTCGCTATTGTACTGTAATTAATTTTTTATTTCTGTAATATTGCGTTCAATTTGACGCTGGTCTGTGGAATATATGCGCTGTTGGGCGCCTTTTGTTGTTGTTGGTATTTAAAAGAATAAAGGAGCCGAAAGGCCCGAATACATATTGTGTCGACAGTATTGTGAACTGCATTTCGAGTAAATATAAGTCGTTTCAAGGAAGTTATTTATGGCTACTTGACTCGGTGTATTATACACAATGATTTATGACCGAGATGGTAGCGTGGTTGCCTATCATTTAGGGCAACGCCTAACGTCGTAAAATTCAACTTTTACAAAGACAGGTCCTCTATGCCGAGAAGTCTTAAGCCTCTATATAGTGATTATTCTTTACGAAAGGTTTACCAAAATTCTCGAGGAACGGAACTTTCGGTAATAGAAAACCTGAAAAATCCTTAAAAGAATTTCTTGCAAAATCCTTACTTATGCAACCAACTTTGAACAGATTTTTTCATCAATAAGTACATGTTATGTAAGTATTCAGATGAAAATTTGTAGTGTTTATTAATAACTGTGTGTATTTCTATATACTTAAACAAATATTTTTTCAAATAATATTTGAAAAAATATTTGTATTATATTATAATAAATTTTAATTTTTTGGTTTGAATATCAATTGGTTTTTAAAGTGACTGCCAAAATTGTAAAATTATACTTGAATTCTATATAGTAAAGTTTCTCTATAGTGATGTTTTTTCATGGCTTTTCGAACATCACTATAGAGGAGTTCGACTGTATCTCCAAAAGTTAATGTGGGATTGCTTTTTTGCTTTCAACGTGGTAATCAGCTAAGGAAACAACAATTATTTGATAATTTAACCAACATTGGTTTCAATACTAACAAAGTTACCAATGTGAACACTTAATATAAATCAACCTGTGATAAATTTCTGCCAATTAGTTTGTAGAAATTAATAGGATTGATTACCCTAACAGACACATTAAGCTTTTAATATATCCGATATTTGCCTCCGTAATCTCCCAATTTCCCTGTATGATTAATTACCAGGGGCTTAGTCGTTTATCAAACATTATTTTTCGATTTTGTAGATTTTACCGAATTTGAATAGGGCCATGTTTGTGAAGTGACCTCATGTCCCGTCTTTATTAAACTTCAGCATCCCAAACAGTGTTCGCGTGGGCGTATAAATGTGCAAACGGAATGTTAAGATCCCATACATTCTGGGCCGGAGCCCGGGACGTCGGTGTTGCTAAACCCTCTAATGAGATATGTCGAAAACGCTATTTCACCTATATATAGCTCTGAGATAAATCTATTTCTTTATTTACCAAAGCGTAAAGTTAAGACGGATTGCGAAGCAATAAATTTACGTTCTATTTGATCCGATTGATTTCAACGGTCTCAATTCGCTCAGATTTTCTGTATTAAAAAAAGCAAAGAATTTTGTCCTCAATGTAACAACCGAAAATTTAAATATCTTGTTACACTGCAATAAATACGACGAAAAGAACCCTGATGTAATTTGAACGTTTCACAAAGTTGTAAAACCAAGAGAGGCGATTTTACTTTAAGATCCGCTCCGAGCAGTGGCGGCTCGTACATGAGTGCTGCAGAGCTGCAGAACTGCTAAAAAATTAACGCCAAAAAAATTAACTTTGTATTTAATTTATAAAACGTAATATTGAAAATATTGAATTTCGTCACAGAATTTTATTTTCTTAATCGCAATAACTCGCACCATCTCGTAACTCCATGTTTTCATGCAATCGAGGATCCAACATTCCAACATTCCAACAAATCAGTTAAGTCGTGGTTTCAGCGGAGCGGACCATTGTTTTCATACTGGGCCATTCGAGGTAGTGCACAGAACTGCTTGAGACACTCCCACTATCCCCCTCGCGTCCTGCACATACCCAAACTCTTTCGCTAGTTTAATACTCTTTATGTGCTGCATTTCATGCAGTTCTGTCATACCCTAGTCACTCAAATATAATGTCCTTGATTAAATGTATTGTAAGCAACAATTGTATGATGGCGCTTTCTACGCTCCCCAAAACAATCGAGAATTCCCGTATTTCGAACTTCGGCAGAAAATTTGCAAGGTTCGCAGAAACTTATCTTCAAGTACGTGGGTTTTAATTTTCGTCAGTTATTATTTTATGTTTTATTATCTGTGCAGTTCTGTTCCAAATTTCGGATGTAATGTTACTTGCGGTTTTTCGCTTTGTGGCTTTGTCGTTGTAAACTTTGAATTTATACTTTCGTGTTCGTGTATTTTATTACTGTTTTTTTGACAATGGATATTGTGGACAATTTGATTAACTTTAAGCGATTTGTGAAGTATAGTTACGAAGAAAAAATAGATTTGAAAAATAGAGGTCGACCGCTGCCGGACATTATTATTGAAACAAGCGGTATTAGTCGTGGAAAACCATATAAACGTCAGTTCGACAAAGAAATTTATGCAAGGAATAACTGGATTTGTGACTGCAACAAGAAAAATGCCCTTTTTGCTTTCCATGTTTGCTTTTTGGTGGAGATAATCATGGACAGAGGTAGGGTGATTAATTTAGTACACTTGAGTGAAAAAATAAAAAAGCATGAAAACTCCAAAAGTCATCTTCACAATTCAATGGAGTTGGCAATATTAGGAACAATCAACATCCAATCTCAGTTAAATTCGGCATATTGGAAACACATACAGCAACACAATGATAATGTGACAAAAAATAGATGCGTTCTGTCAAAAATTATAAACTGTATAAAATTTTGTGGAGCTATTGAGTTGACATTGCGCGGACATGATGAAACCGGGTATAAATCGTGGGTTGATAAATGATAAATAAATAAAATCACGACCCTGATTATATGAGATGCAAATTGCAGAACACCTGTTTTATTGTACCACGAGCCGCCACTGGCTCCGAGTAATCATAAAATAAAAAAATATTAGTCAACTGAAAAAGTTTTCGTTCCGTAAAGCAAAGTAGATTGCATTCCCGGAATTATTCCACTTTGTAACTGGATTTAACTAAATTCTGTGTATAAATTTCAGTCGCTTTTCAATCAATAAAATTTCTACCCTTGGGCCTATTTTGTGTTACCAGGCGAAACTTACGGGGCACCGTGTATATCATTACCATGCTATTATCGTTTTAATTCGCAAACACATTGATAAGATAAAGGTCGTTAGTTTTGATTCCCACTAATTGCCTGATTTTGAGATTATTATTAACATCTAACGCACACATTCTTATTGAAATTTTCTGTCGTGAACAAAAGTCTTCTTAATTGATTTTCGTTGTCCTGTTCGAAATTTGAATGGACAATAAAATAAAATCTGCGTTAAACGTGATAATACTGTCAGGCTTCATTACAACTATTTTGATTCAGTCTTCAGTTGTTAAATATTATTTATTACTGTTCGGAATTAATAACTTTTCCAATATAATAGAAAAAATTGAAGAATTTCTGCAATTTTAGACAACCCGTCATACCGTGATTAAAGCTCCAGTACGATGGGCTGCGTAAAACTGAAAACTAATAAGATATTAATTGGTTTCTTCAGAAATTCTTGTGCTTTGAACGAAAAAGCTGTTTCTTGTGATTTTTGATTATGACATTCCTCAAAATAAAACATTGAAATTAGTCTTTTTAATTGATGATAACAATATTCTTGTAATGCTAAAAGTTTGTAGCATTTTTTCAGTGATTATTTACCTTCTGTTTAAAAAATTTGCGTGCAATAGTCTCTTGGGATCAGCTAATGTCGAATTCCAAACTAAAAATAATTGAGATTTGAAATATTTTATTTAAAATGTTTAATGGAGTTTTTTTAACATTTTGTGCCAACCGCCAAAGAAAACTAATGTGATTTGGTGATCAAAGCTTCTTTTCCGTTAAAAATTTATAAATTTATTACATTTGCCCGTTCCTATTCGATCGCTGGCCGAAACAATTCGTAAAACGCCATAAATTCAACCAACACACTTAAATGGAGCTCAGTAATTAGCCTCCATTTGGCAAATGACAACGTTTTATTTAGTTCCCTTGTAGTTTATTATTTCACAAGCGGCGAGGGAATTTCATTATGTCAGTTTGAATTTATTCACACAGTTTGTTAAATACACAATCCAGGAAAAGTTAATTAAAACCCGGACAAATAACGTTCCCAGAAAAAAGAACGAAACTCGCCGGGCGCCGAAGAATGAATTAGTAATTAACGGAAAAAAATCAGGGCCGAAAATGAACGATGAATCAGATTTCATCGCAATACCGATAACGCCCTGTTAAAAAAGATTAAAAGCGCGCCCACGCACGCAATCCCCTTTAATCGCTTTGTCTTCGTAATCAGGCGATTTTTTTCAAAAGGCCCAATTTGCATTGCCCGGGATGCATTTAACTAGGACTGAATGAACCACCTGTTAAAGCCGATCAATGAAAACAAAATCCCGTTCTCGTAAATATTGGCTCGGGGGAAAAATTTTCAAAAACCGACGTGGCACCGAAAAATATTTAACTTCTACCAGCCAAACGCCGCGATGCGATTTAAAATTATTTGAGACAATTTGGACTTGCGAATTGTTCAAAGTCGGATGTGCTTAGGGAAAAAAATGTTTGTGTACTCACCCTAAGGGTCGTTTCACACGAGTGTCAGAGAAAATGGAGTAATGTAGGACCTTTTAATCAATGACGCCTTGCGCAATTACGTCATGGGGCCGTCGTGACGCCCAAGCAACAGTCGGATATTTTCGGCAATGCAGCGTTTTGCGATCGATCGACGTTGCATCGTTTTGGTCAACAATTTTCACCAGCTTTATGAGAATTTCTAGTTTAACTGGATTAATGTACGTCCTCGACTTTCATTCAATCAACAGGGCTAATAAAGTGGAAGAAAAACTTTTAATGGCCGCAATAAACTTGAGTTAAGCTTATAATTAATCTGCCGGCCGAGAACTTTGTTCGAGAAACCCAAATTTAATATTTCCTTGAATTGAATTACATATTACAAATTACAAATGTTTTTGTGTGGGCCGTAATAGCCCTATCCATCATGCCATCAAACATGAAATAAAGATTTATTTCATATTTTCAAATTTCCCGCTTAAAATCGGGTAACCCTCTCCACTTGTTTCCGTTCAATTCGCGCCATTGCGACTTTGTTCTTAAAGCTGTCAAACGGTTTTTAAGTAATAATTATCAAAATTTTAGTGAAATACCAACAAACTCTCAACAAAAAATGGCTGATTGCACCGAAATTGCTGACGAGGTTGAAAATACCGAACAAACTGGAGAAGAATCGGAGATAGTTTGCTTAACAGACCTTCTTGAAACTCAAGAGCAGTTGTTGGATGATGCCAATGCGGTTTTAGGAGCTTGCGACGATAATAACTGCACGTACAACGAGGTAATACCACAATAAGTAAATAATGAATGCTGACCAGTTTTTTTAAGGGTTACATGAAACGCCAAGCGTTGTATGCTTGCCTCACGTGCACCCCTGAAGCTAGAACTGACGCCACGAAACGCGCAGGGGTCTGTCTCGCTTGTTGTTTACAATGCCACGAAGGCCACGAACTGATTGAACTTTACACCAAGAGAAATTTTAGATGCGACTGTGGCAACAGCAAATTTTCTAATGGCAGCTGCAGTTTTGAAAAGGGCAAGGCGCCACTGAATGAATTGAACGTTTACGGTCAAAATTTCTCTGGGGTTTATTGCACTTGCAGCAGGCCGTATCCCGATCCTGAAGATCACGTTGAAGATGATATGATACAGTGTGTTGTATGCGAAGATTGGTTGCATTCCAGGCATTTAGGGGTGGAGGTTCCTGTAGGTTTATACGCAGAAATGATCTGTGAATCCTGCGTTAAAAGCCATGAGTTTTTGATGAATTACCAAGGATTGTTTGCTGTGAAAGATGAAGAGGCTTCAAACGTGGATGTGGAGACCCCACAAGTCGAAATTCCAGTACCGAGTGAGCAAATTAAAGAATCTGATTGTAAAATGCCGGTAAGAAAGCCCGGAGAGTGCCGCTCAATATTCTTCGCTGATGCAAACTGGAGGCAACAGCTGTGCACTTGCTCCGGATGCTTGAAGTTGTACGAGGAGCAAAAAGTTCAATTTTTAACCGACCTAGAAGACACCGTATTACACTACGAAGAGAAGGGAAAAGCTAAAGCTTTGGAAGCGGCTCAAAGCAACATGGACGCAATTAATGCGCTTCCTCGGGTTCCTCTGATGGAAACCATAGCGGCTTACAACGATCTGAAAACGAATCTCGTCGAATACTTGAGGAAGTTTGCTGACAACAAGAAGGTCGTCCGGGAGGAGGACATAAGGGAGTTTTTCTCTAATTTGGAGTCCCGTAAGAAGAGGAAAACGGAACATTCCCATTTTTGTCACTAAAATTTACTGTATTTTATAGTCGCACCAGTGAGTATTGTAAGCTTTATTATTTCAACCGAATCTTAAAATTAAAATGGGTTTAACATAAAGGAAACGTCCAGTGATTTTTTCCCGTGGCTGAAATACACATATCCGACTTGTAGAAAATTTCAATACCTACAACTTATCTTCTAAACATTTTTTTGCGACTTCAACGATAATGTCATTTCTACCCTCTCACAATGAATAACGACCAATTTGTTAATATTGGACATTGTAGAAATATTAATCAAATTCAAAAATTGCTAATTGAAAAACTGCCTGAGCGATGGAAAATTTATTAAAATAAAACTTGTAGAGAATTTCAATACCTACAACTTATCTTCTAAACATTTTTTTGCGACTTCAACGATAGTGTCATTTCTACCCTCACAATGAATAAGGACCAATTTGTTAATATTGGACATTGTAGAAATCTTAATCAAATTCAAAAATTGCTAATTTAAAAACTGCCTGAGATATGGAAAAATTATTAAAATAAAACTTGTAGAAAATTTCAATACCTAAAACTTATTTTCTAAACATTTTTTTGAAGCTTCAACAACAATGTCATTTCTACCCTCACAATGAATAACGACCAATTTGTTAATATTGGACATTGTAGAAATCTTAATCAAATTCAAAAATTGCTAATTTAAAAACCGCTTGAGATATGGAAAAATTATTAAAATTAACTTGTAGAGAATTTCAATACCTACAACTTATTTTCTGAACATTTTTTTGAGACTTCAACAATAATGTCATTTCTACCCTTTCACAATGAATAACAACCAATTTGTTAATATTGGACATTGTATAAATCTTAATCAAATTCAAAAATTGTTGATTTAGGAACTGTCTCAGATATGGAAGAATTATTAAAATTACTTAGAAAAAATTACAATACCTACAACTTATCTTTAGAACATTTTTTTGAAGAAGTTTGCTGACAACAAAATCATCCAGGAGGACATAAAGGAGTTGTTTTCTACGAAGAGGAAAAAGGAACATTTCCATTGTCACTAAAATTTACTGTATTTAATAATCGCATCAGTGAGTATTGCATACTTTATTATTTCAACCAAATCTTAAAATTAAAATGGGTTTAACATAAAGGAAACGTCCAGTGATTTTTTCCCGTGGCCGAAATACACATATCCGTACTTGGGTGTTTGCACAAAATGATAAAAAACCATCCCCGGCCAGTACAAAGGTTTAACTAGAGCCAGAGTCCCGCCTGCACACAATTTGATTGTAAAACACCCTTCAGGCACGTCTTTGTCCACCGGGTCCAAGAAATCAATCGCATAATTGTAATCATTCCTAGTCAACAAGTTTGTGTTCCATTTGTACAAAGGTTCGCGATAATGCAAATAAGATTCGGCGTCTCTCGACTCCAACTGTGTCAACCCTTCGTAGCTTAAATTTTCAACCACAACCCCATCGGGCCGTTTGAACAGTGCACCTCTCGGAAGCATCGTAGCCTCTTGGTTAATAAAATAAATGGTCGCTGACAGTCGGTCTTCCTCTTTAAGTCTCCTTATGTGTTGAACTTGAACGATTTTTTCGAATGATGTTTCATCTTTTTCGATTAAAATTTCAGTGACGATTGCTGGATCCCCTTGAAATTTCATCGTGCAAAGGGGCGTCAAGGATTTCCCATGGTCGGTTGGGAGAGGCAAAAGCCCCCAATCGGTGCAATTCGTACTGTAATAATAAATCCGACCCAGTAAGGCGTCTTTAACGAATCCATAAACTATGTAGTAATCTTTATCTGCTCCGAAAATCCTGCCCCAAAAATATATTCTTCGAAAATGATTTTCATTTTGTAACAGTAACAGAGAATTGTGCAAAACTATGCTTTCCTCGGTGCTTATTATGTTGCCGTAATGACCAATCGTGTCTAAAGTGTTGAGCAATGAATCTACGTCCATTTTATGACTTTTAATTGAAAATGCGAAACAAAATTAAAACAGGCTACTAGTTTAAATCCCGCGCGGATTGTAATGTCAAATGGTTGATCGATTTCGACGGAAGGGAGCGCTCGGGCAGTTACAGTATTACGAAGGTATCTGCTCCACGCGCAACGTTTGGTGGATGTTGTGAAATATTTTTATTTACGGTTTTAATTTCAACAAAATTTTACTCTTTCTTTGTGTTACCAACTGCCGAGTGCTTCAAGAACATGGATATGTGAAAATATAACAAAAAGTAAGTGCGGCGACGGCTCGACGACTCTTTTACTTACGGCTTCTGCTTGTCTACCTGCGTGCATACGAATTCTTTGTCATCATTTTTTATGAGTTGCTCCACTTTTTGAGCGTCGTGCGGGCCCCGTTGTTTCAATTATTGTTCGCATTTTTCGGTGCGATCGATTGACAATTCGGTTGTCATTTTTCCGACACGAAATTGACACAATGTAAAAAATTTTAGGTTCTCCTTGAGCTCGAGCCCTGCGAACCGCCTAAAGGTCACGCATAAAGGTAAGCAATCATCATTTTACTAAGTTTCCTTTTGTGTGCGAGAACGTTTCGCCTCCCGATCGTTTACAATTTCCTGAGAAAACGGACAATGGCCAATAACACATTTCAGCAATGTTGCATTCGCGCTAAAGCGCTTTCAAATCGCAATAGACTAATTAATGCCCTTTGAGTTAATGCCACCATGACGTTGCCCAAAACATTCACTTCTGGGTGAAATTTTTAATCGCGTTTAGGTCGTTGCACCAATCGCCTGTGTGCGTTTTAATTGGATAGACGTTCTATTTCCAGAATAATGCAAACGCTAAATAAATTAATATCCTCCCACAAAATTGATCTGGGAGATTTCGGAACAGTCCAGAAACGAAAGTGCTTCGACCGAACAACAACAAAAAATAAATAAAAACAGGAACCTGTAATCAGTTTCAACATCGAAAACCGCAAATACAGTCGAATTTTACTCATAATTGCTCTATATATCGAATTTTCGATGTATACAGCAAAAATGACACTTCGTTATGGGGAAATTTGGTTGTATTTTACAAATCTTATAACGAATTGGTTTTTATATCGAATTTTCGATACCTCGTTATGTGGAAATTTGACTATTTGTCAAATTTTATAACGAATTGTTTTTATATACATTAAATAACACCTCGTCATATAGAAATTTGACTATTGGTGAAATTGTCGAATCGAAATTATTGACTAAAGTTTCAATTTCACTTTGGATAAACAGTTTCTCATTAATCGGTTTGTTATCATTAGGTTGAGAATGCGAATGTTTACAAAACATTACAGTGTAAATTATTATTACACGAAAATAGATACCTGCCTGACTATTGTTTGAAGGCACAATGGATTGTGTGCCAAAATTTCACCTGAAATTTTTTCAAGTCTTCGGAACGTTGAAACATTTGATGGGAAATTAATGTTGCCTTGCTGAATGCTTTTTTTTAAGGAAATCGATGCAAGTTTACGTTAAAGTCTCTGAAGGTTTAATTTTTAGTAATTGTAATTATTTAAGAAGGTTAAAAAATATGAACCTTATTGGGAACATTAATGTACTACGATATTTAATTGCAGTGTTGTGAGCTATCATTGTGTTGGAAACATTATTTACAGTCGAGGCAATTAGAACTTGAGAAATTGCTAATTTCGATACAATTGCTTAGTAAACAAATGTATTAATTGCTTAAAATTGATTTTTATGGGCCTTCATTTAACAACTTATGATCGAATTTTAATGAGGAGATTATAAATTATAATGGTGTTAAAGGTCGCTGAAAGTTGAATTTCTAACTTATTTTACGAATCTCCAAAAATATGGTGAACTGTCGGGTAGGGACGCCTCAGAGTACGTATCGGCATTTTTTTAAATAACTCCAGCAATTTCTACCGAGTCTTTTCTTTAACATACGATGTACCTAAATATCCCTATGATCAATTTAAAAAAAAAAATGTCAGGCATATTCAACCGCGCATACTTTATGTATTGTCTGAACCTACTGCTATTTTCTATCAATTCACAATATTAATCTTTTCTTCTTTCGAATACGTGTTAAATTCCAAAAATTTCAAACTTAAATTTTAACAATTTTATTTTTAAATTAACATAAATGTCAAATCATTTGTATTGTTTAGGATGCTGAGATTTCCGCTGCTGATTGATAATAATTTTTTTTTAAAAGCCGGTATATTTGTTTGTTCGTTTCATTTAGATACCTATGAAAATTAAGTGCGCACTCTTAGGTGCCCCTACCCTAATAATTAAATTGTAGGATATTATTTGGCAATGTTTGAAGAAATCCTAACGAATATAATAAACATTCTTCACACGTTTGCGAATTTCGTTACGTTTTGCAATCCTTTTCAGACAATGAAAATGACAGCTTCTTTCTGATAGGACTTTAAATTTAAAACACGGCCGCGATAAATCATAAGGATACCAAAATATCCTTGAAGGCCCGTTTTTACGGTCAAATTGCGATTTAAAACTAGACAGATATGCGACTTGACGAATTCGTGATAATTCGACCTCCGATTCCTTGTAGAAATATAAGGAAAATTAACTAGAAGGACCTTGAGATTCACTTTCGTTTGATGAGAGGAACGTCGCCACCGAAAATTGCGATGATTGGTACGTCTTCAAAATCGCGTTTCATGCCCAGAAATTATCAACAATAATTGACTAAACGAACCGTATCGAATCGGAATTTAAATAGGGTAAGAAGATTGTTATTAACCGCGTTAAAACAGACCTTGGAAGGGGTTCATGTAAAAAAAAATCGCCAAGGTTTTAGACATGCACATGTAATTTTGCTTTTTTACACTCCACGGAGCAGACTTGATTTTATTTTTAAAATGATTCCAAGCTGTTTTTAAAATAACTCTTGAGATATTCCGGAAAAAGCGCAGTTTTATTCGATACACCGTTGACCCTGATAAAGCCGATTTATCTCGGATTAAGGTTTAGAGTTTGCAATAATTGGCGTGTCCTAGAATCGCAAGATCACCAGCTGTACAAGCTGTGCGGTACCGTTGCTCAGGTTTCCCTTCTGTGACATTTCAAATGAATTCTCCCATAACAACCGTTTGATGTGTAAAATTCCTTGTTCGAATTTGTTAACAGAAACGTCAGTTTAGCTTAATTTCTTTCATTAATAATCATGGACGACATTAGCGCTCCGAATCCATAGTTTTTGGGCACTCAAAGTGAGTTTTAACCTTTGCTATTATTTATTTACGTTTGTGATTGCGCAAAGAACAAGTTCTGGTGTTGAAGTGTGGCCAATGAACCCTCTCGAGCGACCACTTCCGTTTCTTCATTTACTTTTACGGCTTGGTTAATTTTTCCCCAAATTGGTGCGCCGCAAGCGCGTAATCACTACCACAAAGGACCAATGCTAAGTGCAACGTCCAGAGAAAGAATATTAATCCCTTTTGTTAGTTCCGAGAATAGAACTAGAATTTACCTTGTGCCAACCGCGTTCGTAGCACTAGTTCTACTTGTCACGACGTTTATTTTCAGGGTTTCTCAAAATGTTCGCTCGTGACTGGCTATTTTCGAGTCTGAAAATTTCCCGTCTGTGTTGTGTAAACACATAACTAGACTGAACTGATGCAGCCCCGTAAGTGCGTGAACTTAACGCCTATTTATTTGTTTGCGCGCAACGAGAATCTCTTCCTCAATAGTTGTGTGCCTTTTCGATTTTAATTGACCTTTTCGCCGGCTACGCTTAGACCCGTTGACCGGTTTTAACTGTACGCGATGTAGCGGTACTACGTTCGAAATGTAAAGCGCAACAGTTCCGAAAAAACTTGACCTTTGGAATTGACACCTGATTTTTGGTCGCCAAAATATCGCCGCTCTTGAAAGTTTTTAATAAATTCGGCGTTACTCAACGAGACTGCGCTTTCTCATCGTCGTGTGAGCATTTCTGTGCGTGTTTACTTTCACTGGAACGTAAAATGATTAATTTTTTATTAGAAATCGACGAAAACGTTTCTTTTGTAAAAGTTAATTTGTGCCATTTCGAATTTTCGTTTACTTGAGCCAAAAAAAAATGTAATTGTTATTTCGGTCCGAATTGTGCAAATTTTTATTACAAAGCCCCGTTTAAATATTCAAGGCATAAATTAAGCGTTTCGTCAACCGTAACCCCTGTCTTCCTTTGTACGTTTTTTTTTCCACTAAGAAGCTTTAATTTATTCCACCGGTGTGTTTATAGGTAAATATGACACATCCAACCGTCGCGTCGGTGGGGATTAATAAAATAAATAAAATTAGATAAATTTGGATTTGTTTTGGAATCGCCTACGTATCACTTGAACTTTTCGACATGTTTTACAACAACAAACTTGTCATTTTTTAAATGAGACATCGAATCGTGTACGAGTGCGCCGTCGAAATAATAAACAAAAAGTCGCGTTGCTTATCGTGTTTACACAATTAAAATGTTGTTCTGTGCCGATACGGGTGACGCTCGAAAATTAATGCTCGTTTTTTTTTTTTTCTTATTTTCCCATTCTGTCCTCGATTTTTTCGTACCTCCTACATGCTGTTTAGATCTGATTGAAATGTTTTTCTTTGTCGAATTTTTCACGACCCAAAAAACAGGTTGAAGGTTAAGTGTGTACGGCTTCAAATGAAACCGTGAAGTGAATCACAGTCATTAATTCTAATTAATTAAATTGCCGTTTCTAAATTTGTGTTTCACATATTCGAACTGCAAATTCGTCACTTTCCACCTATTAAATTTTTTTGATTTTCAATGCCACAAGCCGGTGATTTCATAACGTGCGAAATTCTTTAATGGGCGTTACCTGAACCTTCTGATTGCAACCAACGGTCATCGAAATGCAGCCAAAAATCACCCACCGTTTCCAATTATTTAAACACCAAAAATTAGTTTAATTAAGTAACAATGAAACTGAAACTTTCCAACGATTTTTGTAAGTTTTAATTAGTGCGGCCCTCGCTGAAATTATTAATTGTTAGCAACACGAATCGAATCGTACAATTATTCAATTGAAACAAGGAATGCATATTGTTGATCTGTCGAAAATTGGCACACAAAAATGTGCAATGGCCAAAAAATGCGCGATATTTTTAGATTGTCCCCGATAGATTTGATAAGGTTTCAGGTTTCTTTTTTATCAGCAGTTTTTACACGAATGTTCACAGTCACATGGCGATTTGCTTCACGTTGCATTCACACTCGTTTTAGAAGTTTAAAAATACAATAAATCATTGAAATTATTTATTAAAAATTGCAGAATGTGAAATTTCAAATTACCAATGGCCGTGTGAAGTTTTGAATTCGTTTTAATTGTAAATCACTTCAGATGGCGGATCCCGATCCCGAAACGCTGTTGGAGTGGCTGAGCAGCGGTCTAGGCGATGAAAGGGACATGCAACTCATCGCCCTGGAACAATTATGCATGTTACTGCTCATGTCCGATAATGTGGATCGCTGTTTTGAAAGGTAAGAAGAGACTGGAGTGCGCCGCCGGGGGGTTATAAGAATGATTTTTTTTTTCAGTTGCCCACCAAGAACGTTTCTGCCAGCGTTATGCCGCATATTCTTAGATGAACAAGCCCCCGAAAACGTATTAGAAGTGACAGCACGTGCGATAACTTATTATTTAGATGTGTCAGCGGAATGTACTCGCCGTATTGTCGCGATGGGCGGTGCGATCCGAGCGATCTGCAACCGTCTGGTCGTGGCGGAGTTGTCATCGAGGACCAGCAAAGATTTGGCGGAGCAATGTGTCAAGGTGCTCGAGCTCATTTGTACCCGCGAAGCGGGAGCAGTCTTCGAAGCAGAAGGCCTTAGCTGCATACTGCCCTTCATCAGAGATAATGGAAATCGCGTTCATAAAGACACCTTGCACTCAGCAATGGCCGTGGTATCAAGACTATGTACAAAAATGGAACCAGCAGATGTACAACTACCTACTTGCGTGCAAGCTTTAAGCACCCTACTTCGACATGAAGATTCACATGTAGCTGATGGCGCGTTGAGATGTTTCGCTTCAGTTGCTGACAGATTCACCAGGAGGGGTGTCGATCCAGCGCCTCTAGCACAACACGGTAAGATTGAAGTTTAATCAAATCAACTATGTATTTTCTCTTATGATGTGATTGCAGGTTTAGTTTCTGAATTACTATCGAGATTATCAAACTCAGCGGGGCCCTCTCTTGCCTCTGGCACCCAAACTACACCCGGAAAAGCTTCATCTACCACAAACGCAACGGCCAATGTGCCAGATCCTAAAGCCACTGCCGCATCAGTTTCCACCGTTATTAGTTTACTGTCAACCCTTTGCCGTGGTTCACCCACCATTACTCATGTCAGTTTTCAATTAAATTGAAAAGAAATAAATTAATGTTAATTACTTTGTAGGATTTGTTACGTTCTGAATTACCAGAGGCCATTGAAAAGGCCTTGAAAGGTGACGAACGCTGCACTCTAGATACAATGAGATTAGTCGACCTTCTCCTCGTGTTGCTATTCGAAGGACGACGAGCCCTCGGAAAGACTGGAGGTGCGAGCTCATCAGGACAATTGATGCCCAGGATAAGACGAATGGATTCGGCAGCTGAAAAATCACACCGTCAGCTGATCGATTGCATTCGTTCCAAGGACACCGATGCACTCATCGAAGCCATCGAAAACGGAGGTGTGGAAGTCAATTTTATGGATGATGTCGGACAGACCTTGTTAAATTGGGCCTCGGCGTTCGGCACCCAAGAGATGGTCGAATACCTGTGCGAGAAAGGCGCCGACGTTAACAAGGGACAACGAAGTTCATCCTTACACTATGCGGCTTGTTTCGGGAGGCCCGCTATTGCCAAAGTTTTGCTGAGATATGGTGCTAATCCCGATTTGAGGGACGAGGACGGGAAGACCCCTTTAGACAAGGCTAGAGAGAGGATTGATGAAGGTATTTTATTCGAATTTTTAATTATACAGGCTGTTTATAAATGAACGCACAGGTCACCGTGAAGTGGCTGCAATTTTACAATCGCCCGGTGAATGGATGATACCTTTAGACAAAGATAGACCCAGAAAATCGGAATCGGACAATGAGGAGCAAATAGAGCCTCGCGGCGATCCCGAAATGGCACCTCTTTATTTGAGGCGATTGTTACCGGTATTCTGTGCGACATTTCAGTCGACAATGTTGGCTTCTGTGCGAAAAGCGAGCTTAGGTTTAATCAAGAAAATGATCCACTACATACAGCCTAGTCTGTTGGAGGAACTTTGCAGCCCCGAGAACTCTACCAATAACTTTGGTACCCAATTAGTTGAAGTAATCGCAACGATATTAGACAATGAGGTGAGTTTGCGCTTTGAATATTATTTATTATTTAAATGAGATAAAGTAGTGTTGTGCTGTTTAATTATTCTTTTACTAGTATCCTCGAGACGTTAAATATGTGTGTGTATTGCTTGACTGATAGTTCTGCACGTTGCAGATCAGTTACAGCTGGCCAAGTTCACGTAGCATCACTGCAGTTGGTCCCCTAGCTATGTTCTTGCGCACTCTACGCACCTCCTCTTTGCATGGCAGGCACATTACTCAGACTCCCTCCATGGTTAGTTATTTTTTTCCCTTTTTTATTTAATTTATAATGTAAACTTAATTTGATTACCAAGTCATTACCTTTTTTTTTAGAATGTGCCTGCTTGCTGAATGCAATTTTTTCCTATGGCTTTCTAAAACTGCTTGTCGAGTTGCTATGCTCTTTGTTGCACCCCCTCCATTAGGCTATGATTTGTTTTTTTTTTTTGTTTTTTTTTTGAACTAAATTGTATGTTTTTGTTAATTTTGATTGTACCTGCAGGAAGATGAAGACGGACATCTTGTAGTGTTAGCAATAATTCAAGATTTGATGTTAAAAGCGCAGGACATTTTCCTAGATCATTTCGCCCGTTTGGGCGTGTTCTCGAAAGTGCAAGCGTTGGCCGGACCGCCGGAAAGTCACGACTCGAACGAGGAGAGCGAACATCCTTCCGATCAAGGTAATTTCTAACGAAAGCGAAATTTTTCACATTTTATTCTCAAACCGTTTTTATTGAGCAGCCACTGATATTCTTAAACTCGATGTAGATATTTATGTAGAGACTGCGGAGCTTGTTGAGGATGCGAAAGAGATATTGCCGGGTAAGGCGTATCTTTGGCGCGATTGGTGTATTTGTCGCGGTCGAGATTGTTTGTATATCTGGTCGGACGCTGCGGCCTTGGAATTGTCGAACGGTTCGAACGGATGGTTTCGATTCATTCTGGACGGAAAGTTGGCCACCATGTATTCGAGCGGGTCGCCCGAAGGCGGCGCAGACACCACCGGTGAGATTTAATTTTTTATTTCATCCATTTAACCCGCCACTCGTGTGGATTTTGGTTTTTAATTGAAGAATGACCTGTAAAAATTTTGTTTTGTAGTTTTCATTTCATTTCAATACTGTGAAACTGTATAAAAAACTCATTTGTTTATGTTTTACATTGACAAATTCATTAATAATTGCACAAGTTCAGAAAAAACTAATTGAATATAGGAAAGTAATGAGTGCAACAAAGAAAGACAAACAAAATAAGTAGCACAACACAGATAGAAATTAATTATGGTTAGGTACATTTTTGAAATACTTCTAACTTAATTAAAAGTTTAGCCATTGTCCGAAATTTTTTACAACAAGCAAAATTATTTTTGTGTAAAGTTGAAAATAACAAATGTCATTCGTGGGCATACTGTATTTTTATTGCAAACATCAATTTTATGCAAGTTATATTTTCTATGGCCCATTTTTTAATTCGAGATAAAAAATAAAAAGAACAAATTACACTAGAACATTCTTTATAACATGTTGGATGTTTAATTTAATTTAAGCTCTTAAAAGTTTTGTTTTTTGAAGCTACCTTATTTTTATTTTTTTTATCTCTAATTAAAAAATGAACTATAGATACTATAGAACTATAGATAAATAAGAAAATTGCGACTACTTTGGCAATTACAGTAATAGCTTGAAAGTTTCTTTTATTTACTAAAGTGCACATTTAACAATCTCAACATAGAGCAAAAATGATGAATGACCCTTTATTTGCAAAATAAATTAGTAAATTAGTATTTAGTAAAAATCTACCTAAACAAGATTTTGCTTGTCTTTCTTTGTTGCAGTTATTAATTTTCGATTAGTTTTCTGTATAAAATATATCATTTTGCATCTACTGAAGTCTCCCTGAGCTTGGCTTGAATTGTTTTTTTTTTTTTGAATACTTCCAGTAATGTTACATTTTATTACGCTAATTGTATTACCCTTATTATGGCTTTGTGGTAACACAAGTGACCGTTGTTTTTGTTTGTCCTAATAGGCAAAGGTCGGGCTTCGGACTCCCTTACTACCGAAGGTAAGTTGCTTTTCTTGTGTTACCTGTGTACATGATCACTTATGATTTTGCGTTACTTTTAAATGAAAAGTAAACTTGATTATTGATTGCATTTGTTAAACCTCTTGATGCTTGTCTACCTTATCGCTCATTTTCAATTTTCGTTTGCCTGTTAACATCTCAGAGGCTTCAATGTACAGTGTGTTTATCAATGGACGTTGGTGAAGTGAGCTGTGAAATTGTTTAATTTTTATGCGGATTTGTACACATTCATTTATGAGCACACTGTATTTTATCAATTTTAAAATAAATTTTATTGGTGTTGAAACTCTTCTTAGAAAATCGTGGCGAATTTTTGGAAAAATTGCAACGTGCAAGAGCAGCTGTTAAGAACACGGCCAGTTCACAACCGATATTGTCAAAACCTGGCCCTGCTCGTCTCGTAGTCGGAAACTGGTCGCTGACATCACGCAAAGATGCCGAACTTCATATCCACAATTGTGACGGTCAGCAACAGGCCACGATTTTAAGGGAAGACCTTCCTGGATTCATCTTTGAATCGAATCGAGGCACCAAACACTCATTCACTGCAGAAACAAGCTTAGGTAAGTGAAGGGTGAACTCAAAAATTTTGCCGCCACCTTGAAATCATGAAAACAAGTTTGAGGTGATACGCTCAGTTCGGTCGAATTCATTTTAAATTTATAGACACTCTGTATGACTTGAATTTTTTCACTGGATTTAGGTCCTGAATTCTCGGCCGGATGGGCAAACAAGAAAGGCAAACGTTTACGTTCCAAAATCGAAGCAACCAAACAGAAAGTCAAGCATCTTGCGAACGTTATCTATGAACAGTATTTCAAGGCCGCACAAGCTCAACCGAGAGGCGTCGTCGCGAAATTAGGAAACATCGTGGCGCAAATCGAACGCGCGTGCCAGAAGCAGTGCTCGTATGCCAACAATAGAGACGGCGGAAATTCCTGGAGGGAGATTTTAAGAAATGCGCTGGACGAACTAACACAAATCTTACAAGAAGACGGAGTTGTGAGCGCGTACGAACTGCACAGTTCAGGACTCGTTCAAGCTTTACTCTCTCTCCTGTCGACAAGCTATTGGGATCAAGGCCTGAAATCGATCAAAACCAGCAAGTTACAGAAGCAACGCGTGCAGATGTTCAAGCAATGCTTCAAAGAAAAATCCGAAGAAGACAGCAATTCCCTTTCGATCTTGGTCTACAAGTTAATCGCCGTTTTGGAAAGTATAGAAAAATTGCCGGTTTATTTGTACGATACCCCGGGAACTGGGTACGGATTGCAAATTTTGACCAGGCGTCTGAGGTTCAGATTAGAAAAAGCGCCCGGGGAGAGCTCCTTGCTCGATAGGACGGGACGTGGCTTGAAAATGGAACCACTGAGCAGCGTTGGACAGTTGGAACGATACTTGTTGAAAATGGTTGCGAAACAGTGGTACGATTATGACCGAGCCACTTTCCAATTTTTAAAAAAGCTGCGCGAACCCAAATACCAAAATTTCAAGCACAGCCACGACTTTGATGAAAACGGAGTTTTGTATTTTGTCGGCACGAACGGAAAAACCAGTTCCGAGTGGGTCAATCCGGCTCAGTACGGAATCGTCACCGTCACCAGTTCGGACGGGCGAAATTTGCCTTACGGACGGGTCGAAGATATCTTGTCGAGAGACGGGTCTGCATTGAATTGTCACACAAACGACGACAAACGTGCCTGGTTTACGATCGATCTGGGTCTGTATGTGATTCCGAGTTGTTATACTTTGAGGCACGCGCGAGGATACGGCCGATCGGCTCTGAGAAATTGGTTCTTTCAAATGTCGAGAGACGGAATAACGTGGACCACCCTGTACACTCATACGGACGATACGTCGCTCAACGATCCCGGTTCGACGGCCACCTGGCCGATCGAAGTGCCCGGGGAAGAGTATCACGGTTGGAGGCACGTACGAATCCAACAGGCCGGAAAGAACGCTTCGGGACAGACCCATTATTTGAGCCTTTCCGGTTTTGAACTGTACGGACAGGTAACCGGGACCTGTGAGGATCTCGGTAAGGCGGCTAAAGAAGCCGAAGCTCATTTGAGGAAGCAGAGGAGGCTGTTGAAGGCGCAAATGTTGAAGCATATGACGGTCGGTGCGCGAGTGGTGCGCGGGATCGATTGGAAATGGCGCGATCAAGACGGAAATCCGGCCGGTGAAGGCACAATCACGGGGGAATTGCACAGCGGATGGATCGACGTCACCTGGGATCATGGCGGTTCGAATTCGTACCGTATGGGCGCAGAAGGTAAGTTTGTTTCATATACAGGGTGAGTCAAGTTTTACCGGCGCGACCATAATACCTATTAAAAATCGAGGGGAAAGTATGCAATTTACATGTTACATTAGGTGAAGTTTACACTTTCGATTAGTGCTACAAATTTTCCAAATTATTTTCATTTGAAGCAAAAAAAGTAAAACGTTATTTGAAATCACAAAAGGTAAAATATTCTCGCAGTTTTTGTTTGATTTGAGTCTTAAATTCTAGAAGTTCAAATAGACATAGTGTAGAGAATAAAATTTGAAAATCTAATATACACTTTCTAATATGTATACTGCAAAAGTTTCGTTTTTTTCCTATAATATTTAAGCCCAAAAAGGTGGGGTGGAAGTAAAACTTGGTGTTTCCTAAGAAGTGTTGAAAGCTTCGAAATTATTTCATACTTTGTTTCTTCCTCACAGGCAAATATGATCTGAAATTAGCTCCCGGTTTCGATGTTGAAGCTTCAAAAAATAATCCAGCTAAACCTAAACAGAGTGTCTTGACTAGTCGTAAGAGCAGTTCCACGCCCAGTCTGCCCGAAGCCACCGACGTGAAAGCTTCAGTGGCATCCACCGAACAAGCAGCCTCGGCTGATAATTTAACCGCGAAACAGGCAGCCGAAACGATCGCTGAAAGTGTATTGTCAGTGGCACGTGCCGAAGCGATCGTAGCAGTCACTTCCGAGTCGCAAGCGGCGCGAAACGATTCGGAACTGTCGGTCGTCGTTCATCCCCTGAGAGATCCCCATCAAGATTTATCCGCAATTAACAATTCGATTTCCAGTGATTTAGCCACAATTGTCGAAAGTCTCACTTTGACAGACACGAAGTCGATTTGCTCGCATTCTAGTAACCAATTGCGTCGCCATCAAAGTTGCACCGATGACAAGCCCCATTCGTCTGACATTCAAAAATCAAATTTAGTCTCTAGCACCTCGTCCTCGAATTTAAACAGGACCCGAGTTAGTAAAATCAATAACACGCAAGCCGCGGCCAATGCGGCCGTACAGAGCTTGGCAGAAGCCGTGGACGCTTTAGATAAAATCAGGGAAGGAACCGACCTATTGAGAAACAATACCAACAGTTTTCTTTCCGGCGAGTTACTCCAGTCTGGTGTTTTAGTGAGTCCGGGGACGACCTGCGCCGTGAACATGTTGGCAAACACTTTGAATCAAAGCGTGCGAATTTCGGTGCCAAGTAATTCGGAACCGGACGAGGAGAAACCTTCAAGGAGCAAGAAAACCGATACCGAGGCTGACATCCACACGGTGGAAAGCAGCGAAAAGGAAGACGCCATCACGAATTCGAACAACGCCAGAAACAACAGCAACTGCCCCATTGTCGTGACAAATCCGATGAGCGTGAGCGTTCCGAATTTAACAGCCGAAACCAGCAATCAGATCGAGCCGTCGTCGACCGCCGGCCTTTTGGAAACGTTCGCCGCATTGGCGAGAAGAAGAACGTTAGGTTCCGTGACCACAACAAACAGTAGTTCCAATTCGAACAACGCCGGAAATATAATCAACTCGAATATGCAGAATAACCAAAATACCGGTTCATTGTTTCCGCGTGGCCCTAATTCCGTGTCGAGTCTCGTTCGGCTTGCTCTGTCCAGCAATTTTCCCGGCGGTTTATTAAGCACCGCGCAGAGTTATCCCAGTCTGTCTTCGAGTAATAACGCTGCTGTGCATCCTGGGAGTGTCGCCACAACAGCAGGGACCGTCCAAGGTCTCAGTCAAGCTTTAACCATGAGTTTAACTTCCACCAGCAGCGACAGTGAACAGGTGTCATTGGAAGACTTCTTGGAGTCTTGCCGGGCCCCGACCTTGTTGGCCGAGTTGGAAGATGACGAAGACATGGGAGAAGACGACGACAATGATGAAGATGAGAACGAGGACGATGCCGACTATGAAGAAGTCATGGTGTCCAGAAATCTGTTGTCTTTCATGGAAGAAGACGGTTATGAAGCGAGGCCTGGAAAGAGGAGATCTTGGGACGATGAATTCGTTCTAAAAAGGCAATTCTCTGCATTGATACCCGCTTTCGATCCTCGTCCCGGTCGTACCAATGTAAACCAAACGCAAGATCTTGAAGTGCCGACTCCGGGGCAAGAAGAACCCAGTTCGAATTCAGAACATGAATTGCTGCCACAGCCGAGGCTGCAGCTGGTGTTGAGAGGACCAAATTTGCCCGGCATTCCCGACGTTGAAGTGGAACTTAGCGATCCTAAATGGACCATATTTAGAGCTGTGCAAGAATTAGTACAATTGACTGAACTCGGATCACGACAGGAGAAATTGAGGAGAATTTGGGAACCGACCTATTTGATCGTGTATCGCGAGGTGAAGGAAGATGGAACCCTCGATTCGGAAGAGGGCCGATCCACTCCAGTGGTGACACTGTTTTCACGGAGCGGCAGCAGTTCCGTGGCTGGGACAACGTTATCTCCAAGCACTCCCATACCGGGGACCCCTTCAGTATCGAACTGCACGGTCGAGGACGTTTTACAACTCCTTCGACACATTTTTGTGATAACCACAACAAAAGAATCAGATTTCACACTGATTGCGACGATGGAATTAACACCTGACCAATTCTCGAGCAAGAAAATCACCAACAAACTGTTGCAGCAGATTCAAGAACCTTTGGTGTTGTCCAGCTCAAGCTTGCCGGCTTGGTGCGAGGAACTGACGCATTCTTGCCCATTCCTCTTTCCGTTCGAAACGAGGCAATTGTATTTCAATTGCACCGCTTTCGGGGCCTCTCGAAGCATCGTGTGGCTGCAAACACAAAGAGACGTTACGATGGAGAGGCAACGAACACCTGGACTGTCGCCCAGGAGAGAAGACCCGCACGAATTTAGAGTCGGAAGGCTCAAGCACGAAAGAGTCAAGGTTCCGAGGGGGGAATGCCTCCTGGAATGGGCGGTGCAAGTCATGAAAGTTCACTGTGATCGCAAGTCTATTTTAGAAGTTGAATTCGTAGGAGAAGAGGGCACCGGTTTAGGGCCGACTTTGGAGTTTTACGCTTTAGTCGCTGCCGAGTTGCAAAGGCGCGATTTGGCCATGTGGATATGTGATGACGAGGCTGTTAACATGCAGGAATCGGTAGATCTGGGCGAAGGTGTCAAACCGCCCGGTTATTACGTGAGGCGGACTTCGGGGATGTTCCCGGCGCCCCTTCCTCAAAATTCTGAACTATGTGATAAAGTTGTACCTTACTTTTGGTTTTTGGGCGTCTTTCTCGCGAAGGTGCTGCAAGACAACCGTTTAGTCGACTTGCCGCTGTCGAAGAGCTTTCTCAAGCTGATGTGCCACGGCGAAATTCAGAACACCGTCAACGAACGCATCGGCTTCGCCGGATTGAAACGCAACAACGAGGACGACGTCATGACCTCGAGCTTGATTTCGGAAGAGAGCGAAAAAGAACTGGAATTAGATCCTCCGAAAGTTGTGCAGGACGACAAGAAACCTTGGTACTGCGGGATTCTGTCTCAAGACGATTTGTACGATATCGATCCGATCAGGGCGACTTTCCTGAAGCAAATCCAAGATCTGGTCAAACGTAAACAGAAGATCATGCAGGATACGAGTCTGACGGCCGAGACGAAAGCGCACCAAATTCAGAATTTAAGTTTAAATTACTCGACCGGGCCCGTTTTGCTGGAGGATCTGGCGCTCACTTTCACTTACGCGCCCAGTTCAAGCATATTCGGGGTTTCGGCCATCGAATTGGTTCAGAACGGTGCCGATATCGAAGTCGATATCGAAAATGTAGGAGAATATTCTGAACATACGGGACAGTTCTGCTCGGACAAAGGCATTGCTCGCCAGTTAGATGCATTTTATAAGGGATTCTGTACGGTATTTCCTATGGAAAAATTAGCTGCATTTAGCCCCAACGAGATGCGTGTCATGTTGTGCGGCGATCAAAATCCTCAGTGGAGCAGAGATGATCTGCTGAATTATACAGAACCAAAGCTGGGATACACTAAAGACAGGTCAGTGTCTTTGTATGATTTTTTTTGTTTTTTTCGATATCCTTACACAGTGACTCCCTACATAATGGCGGGTTCAGACCATCAATATACACCCAAAATTGAGGGTGAAGAGACCTTTCAAATGAGGTATCACAAGCCCCCACTTCGTCTTTAAAAATTTGGGGGTTGCAACTGTCACTCGAAGGGGGTTGAGGTTAGGAATGAAATTTTCACTTTGTAGGATATCATGTGATAGAGTAAAAATGACTTGTTTCGGGATTTTTTCTCAATATGCACAGTTATTGAGATAATGAATATATTCCGTTTGGCTGGTGCTCACTGTATATTGACAATACCGCCGAAAAGGTTTCACAAACTAGGCAATATTTATTGATAATATATTCAGTTTCGAGCTAGCAGCCAAAGTGTAAGCACGTCTTGTGAAAAGAGCTTGTTTAGCTAACATTTTGAATAAACCAAAGAAAAATAGGGTGTGAACCAAGAAGTGGCTTTTAAGGAGGAACAATTACAAATTACCCAAATTTTTAGTCAAATATTGGTTACCTAAAATTTTAGACAAAGTTGCCTGAATTTCACAGTGAATTCTGACAATTTAGGTCTGTAAAATTAAGACAATGTTTTACAGTGTACATGTGACCTCTAGAAATATTGAAGTACAGTAGAATCCGGTTATAGCGAACCTTAAGGGACCGTCAAAATCGGTTCGTTATATCCGAAGTTCGTTATAAGCGTTAATGAAAGAACAAATGCAAAAGTGTTTTATGAGACCGTTATTGTCTAATATAAATATGCATATGTATAAAACCATTATAAATATAAGGAGTAAACTTAAGTGAAACAAAGCAAAATGCAATAAGTAATTTTAGTTGAAAAAAAATGTTATTTTCGACTGAACTGTCTCATTTTTAAATCCACACATTTTACGAATGTTGTTAATACTTCTCACAGCTTCCTGTGTACATAAAATCTGTAATGCTAGTGGTTCCGGCTCATTCTTATTGGCTTCTTCGTGGTCACTTTTGTCTACCACAAATACCCAAGTATTCTAGTTGTAAGTTTTCGAAAAAAATTGAATTTTCCAATTGCTGAAATTCACGTTCCCTTTGTTTTTCTTTTTGTAACCACTCATTTAATAACAAGTCATCATCAGATTGAAAGGTTATTACGTGTTATATACAATGCAAAGTTCGTTATAGCCGATTAAAATTTTATTAATTTCGGCTTTTCAGGTTCGCTATATCCGATAGTTCGTTATATCCGAGTTCGTTATAACCGATTGTTTTTTACATTGTTACATAGGGGGAAATTTCGGGACTTGGAATAAAGTTCGTTATAACCGGTGGTTCGCTATAACCGGAGCCGTTATAACCGGATTCTACTGTATTAACAATCAATAGTTTTGTCAATACCAAAAATATTTCAGTATTCAGCAGTACCTCAATATTTTAGGTCACACTGAAGAAACTAGAATGTTGTCAATATATATTGATAGTCTGAACCGTACATAACATAAACAGATCCGAAAAGCTTGATTTTCTGTACTAGGACAGGAAAGTTTGTTTTTTTTTGTTGGAAAATCGATATTTTACTCACCAAAATCAACCTTTAACCAGACTGTATAATTCATGTGATTCATGACTAATTAAAATTCTGTTTCCAGTCCGGGCTTTTTGAGATTTGTGAACGTCCTGCTGAACATGTCTTCGGACGAGAGGAAAGCATTTCTGCAGTTCACGACTGGTTGCAGCTCGTTGCCGCCCGGCGGCTTAGCGAATTTATATCCGAGACTTACCATTGTACGTAAGGTCGACGCAGGCGAGGGTTCGTACCCTTCGGTTAATACGTGTGTCCATTATCTCAAGTTACCTGATTATCCTACTGAAGAAATTTTAAAAGAAAGACTTTTAGCCGCAACTAAAGAAAAGGGATTCCATTTGAATTAATTTAGCTTAATTGAAATTGTACTTTAAAAAGTGGTGAATATCTCGATTTTAAGATGTAAAGTATGGCTGACGAAATTTGAGAGATATTGAAATGAAGTTTAGTTTAATTATGGTAAATTTTTTTCTAGTAAATTCATATATGTAAAAAATTGAATCTACATGTTTGTACTAACTGATAATTCCTGTTGTTTAAGAAACGCGGAATTCATTTCTTAGTGATTTATTTTCTTTTGATTAACTAGAAAAATTGATAGACCAAAATTAAGTAGTATTTTTCATTTGCAATCATGCAATTACTACCGTTTTTAATTTTAATTCATTTGTATGTGATTTTATTTGCAATATAGAAATACATGCGCGTGCTTGCTATGTTGCACTTGGGTATTTATGGTTCATTTATGTTTCGCTTAGTAATTTGCAGCATAACGTCTACTGTAGAAAGATTATATAACTGTATGTATTTGATGTTAAGAATTATAATGTTGTCCTAAATAAAAAAACTATAAAAACAGCAAGGTTTATCCCTCTAACAGAAAAATCCTAAATCGATGGATAAACACGTTTTTCTGACATACGCTTTACCGAAGTTCTACTGTACTGTTTTATCTACCCAGAAAAACATGGCTTCCGCGCACTTTTAATTGAAGTGTCACAAAGTGTGGTTATGTCGGGTAAATTTTTGTAGTTTTGTCATAAACAATGAAATAGATGTGAATTTAATTATCAGAAACCACAACTAAAATGGTGAATGCAAATAGAGGCTTGCCAGATCCTCCAAACGCAAGTGACGACAATGTGTCTCCAAACGAAGAAATAATAATGGGCACCGACACAGAAACTGACGATGAAGACAACGATTTCAACGGATATGAACCGTTGCCTTTAGGTCCTGAGTATGTAAATGAAAGTAGTGATAATGAAATGACTGAAGAGGACAGTAACATTCCGACCCTGAATAATGATGTTCCGTTGATACCAATTAGAAATGAAATTGGGAACTTGTGGTCCTCTACTGCATCAAGTTCTGTAGATATTGAGATGGACAGTAGTAAGGTGGATGAAGTTAAGGAAGCCATGCTGAATGTGACGCTGCCTGGAAGTTCTATACCCGATTGGGCCAAGAATGTACCGGAGGAGTTATGGAAACAGCATATAATGGATCGATTGCAACACATTAAGAACCCAGAATCTAGTTAATTTATTTTATTATTTATTTTGTAATTAATTATCTGTTTTTTCATACTTATTTTTAAGCAAAAAAAATGAATTAGGGTAAGCTGTGATTTTAGTTGGCAATTACAATTTTCGTGTTGCCAACTTAATATTACAATCCTAATTGCGTTTTTTATTGAAGGCACGGTACATTTAGATAAAATGTGATACTTGTATTAATATTTTTCATTGCGATATTATACGGTCAACGAAATTGGTGAATTTCTCCACCTTGAATTTATTCGTGAATTTCTTTGACTGTAAGATCTTAAGATTAAACAAACATTACAAAAATAATAGTTTTCTTGAGACCCAAATTAGCAAAATGTTTATTTTTAGGGTTCCGTACCTTAAAAGGTAAAACTGAACTCTTATAAGATCATTTTGGTGTCCGTCCGTCTGTCACAGAGGTTTTTTTTGAAAACTATGTAACGTAGAAACTTGAAATGATAGATCTTGACGACGAGCACATATAAAATAATATAAAAAAATTTTAAATTAATATATGGGTCAGTTTGGTACCAATAAAAAAAAGTTTAAATTAACATATCGCGTGGGGTATCATTTGAAAGAGCTAACTGTAAGGATTCTAAAAATATTTTTTTTATAATTTTAAGTTCAGTGGTTTTACTGCTCTTTTACCCTTTTACAATGATGTTAATGGTAATTTTAACACATAAAAAAACAAAAAAAAAGTGGAAATGGTAATGTTTAAGTCTCAGTGTTCACAATTATGTTAATGTATAAAAAATTTATTTTAAGTGACCTGCTCAGTTAAAACATGGTGATTGGCAATCTGACGTCGTTATGACAATTCTTTTTGTAATATCAATTGAAAATTTCAAAAGAACGTATTTTCATCGAAGTGATTTTGTACTGTTTCGATGTAACACTAACATAACGTTAACATTATCATCCTAACATTACATCATTGTGCAAAATATGACCGTCCCTCCTCCTGTTCTTCTACGTTTCTGAAGCTAAAATTTTTATTAAAAACTGCGTATTTCTTCGACAATGTAATAGTTGTGAGAAAATTGTTTTAGTACGGAACCCTAATTGTGCGAGGCTGACTCGACCGATTTTTTATTTCCATTTTTTTCAACAAATAATTTATTTCATTAAGTTTCAAAGTGTCTTAAAAATTGATAATGTTTATTTAGCCCATAAATTATTTTTTTTAAATTTATCACCTACTTTAGATTACCTATCTGGTATTTCCTACTTGCATATATAGAAGAGACAATGACTAACATATTGTCCATCGATTTAACCTTGCAATGAACTGGCTAATTTTTTTAACCTTCATGGCACCAGGTATGTAATTCATGATCGTTACGCTCTCGAATCGTAACAATTTTTTTTAGCATTCGGCGATGTTGTATTTAACGAAAGTAGCATACACATTCGGCTGTTCACTCGCGAAAACCCTACCATTCCGCAGATCATAACAGATGGCAATTTCGGTGCAATTGATACTTCAAGACAGGCCAAATTTATTATATTCGGATGGACCGAGACCGCAGATGACCCATGGATTCCTTTTATAACCAAAACATATTTGGCCACAGATTCGTATAATGTATTTGTACTTGATTGGACCAGGTATGCCCAAACTGAATATGTATACAGTGCGACGTATGCCGTCCCAAGGGTTGGGCGGTATCTCGGAAATTTTCTCTACCAATTAATAACTTTTGGATATTCAAGAAATAAAATCCATCTAATCGGTTTTTCGCTAGGCGCTCAGATCGCCGGAGTCGCCGGTCACCAAACCGCAATATTAAACGGAGGTTCAAAAATCTCCAGGATAACCAGTTTGGAAGCAGCAAAACCCTTGTTTGAACAGCCAATTCTTGTTCCCAGGAACGACCGTATTAGCGACGACGATGCAGATTTCGTCGATGCGATCCACACAAACGCTTTGGTTTTTGGTTTTACCAGACCATACGGGCATTTTGATTCGTATCCAAACGGAGGATACTACCAATTTCCCTGTCCCCTTTTCGTCCCTAATCCGAGCTACAGTTTGTCGTTTTCATTGCGCGAGTTCAGTAAGTCGCCGATTTATCTTGACCGTTCTTTAAGATTTTTTTTAGTATTTTGCAGCCACGCACGAAGCATTTCTTACTGGATCGAAAGTATAACGTCGAACGGATTTGTCGCACAAAAGTGTCCAAGTTATCGGCAATATCTGCAAGGGTCGTGTAGGGCGCATCCGACAGCGATAATGGGACAAAATGCGTCGTTTTCTACACGCGGCGTTTATTATCTAACCACCAATTTCTTTCCTCCATACGCGAGGAATTAAGCTCAAGATTAAATCGCAAAAAATTTTAATTAAAATTTGTGGCACAATTATACCAATTTATGTACATTTGCACGTCGAGATTTGCAAATTAGCACAATAAACACGCAATTGCTGAAATTTTCATTTCTCTGAAACCTAAATTTTTACAAATAATAGTGATTTTAATATTTAGACGGAAATAGTCGATGTAAGTTACAAATATTCAACTACAACTGAATATTCAATATTGGTTACGATCATTGAATTACTTGCAACTGAATATTCAATGTTAGCTGTGGTAATTCAATTACCTACAACTGAATATTCAATGTTAGTTGCAATAATTTAATTACAACTGAATATTCCATGTTAGTTACGATAATTAAATTACTTGCAATTGAATATTTAATGTTAGTTGCGATAATTCAACTACCTACAACTGAATATTCAATGTTAGTTGTGGTAATTCAATTACCTACAACTGACTATTCAATGTTAGTTGTCATAATTTAATTACAACTGAATATTCATTGTTAGTTACGATAATTGAATTACCTACAACTGAATATTTCATATTAGTTGCGGTAATTCAATTACCTACAACTGAATATTCAATGTTAGTTGTCATAATTTAATTACAACTGAATATTCAATGTTAGTTGCCATAATTTAATTACAACTGAATATTCCATATTACTTACGATAATTAAATTACTTGCAACTGAATATTTACTGTTAGTTGCAGTAATTAAATTACATACAAATGAATATTCAATGTTAGTTGTCATAATTTAATTACAACTGAATATTGAATGTTAGTTGCCATAATTTAATTACAACTGAATATTCAATGTTAGTTACAATAATTAAATTACTTGCAATTGAATATTTAATGTTAGTTGCGATAATTCAACTATTTACAAGTGAATATTCAATGTTAGTTGTGGTAATTCAATTACCTACAACTGAATATTCAATGTTAGTTGTCATAATTTAATTACAACTGAATATTCAATGTTAGTTGCAATAATTTAATTACAACTGAATATTCCATGTTAGTTACGATAATTAAATTACTTGCAATTGAATATTTAATGTTAGTTGCGATAATTCAACTACCTACAACTGAATATTCAATGTTAGTTGTGGTAATTCAATTACCTACAACTGAATATTCAATGTTAGTTGTCATAATTTAATTACAACTGAATATTCATTGTTAGTTACGATAATTGAATTACCTACAACTGAATATTTCATATTAGTTGCGGTAATTCAATTACCTACAACTGAATATTCAATGTTAGTTGTCATAATTTAATTACAACTGAATATTCAATGTTAGTTGCCATAATTTAATTACAACTGAATATTCCATATTACTTACGATAATTAAATTACTTGCAACTGAATATTTACTGTTAGTTGCAGTAATTAAATTACATACAAATGAATAATCAATGTTAGTTGCCATAATTCAACTACATACAACTGAATATTCAATGTTAGTTGTGGTAATTCAATTACCTACAACTGAATATTCAATGTTAGTTGTCATAATTTAATTACAACTGAATATTCATTGTTAGTTACGATAATTGAATTACCTACAACTGAATATTTCATATTAGTTGCGGTAATTCAATTACCTACAACTGAATATCCAATGTTAATTGTCATAATTTAATTACAACTGAATATTCAATGTTAGTTGCAATAATTTAATTACAACTGAATATTCCATGTTAGTTACGATAATTAAATTACTTGCAATTGAATATTTAATGTTAGTTGCGATAATTCAACTACCTACAACTGAATATTCAATGTTAGTTGTGGTAATTCAATTACCTACAACTGAATATTCAATGTTAGTTGTCATAATTTAATTACAACTGAATATTCATTGTTAGTTACGATAATTGAATTACCTACAACTGAATATTTCATATTAGTTGCGGTAATTCAATTACCTACAACTGAATATTCAATGTTAGTTGTCATAATTTAATTACAACTGAATATTCAATGTTAGTTGCCATAATTTAATTACAACTGAATATTCCATATTACTTACGATAATTAAATTACTTGCAACTGAATATTTACTGTTAGTTGCAGTAATTAAATTACATACAAATGAATATTCAATGTTAGTTGTCATAATTTAATTACAACTGAATATTGAATGTTAGTTGCCATAATTTAATTACAACTGAATATTCAATGTTAGTTACAATAATTAAATTACTTGCAATTGAATATTTAATGTTAGTTGCGATAATTCAACTATTTACAAGTGAATATTCAATGTTAGTTGTGGTAATTCAATTACCTACAACTGAATATTCAATGTTAGTTGTCATAATTTAATTACAACTGAATATTCAATGTTAGTTGCAATAATTTAATTACAACTGAATATTCCATGTTAGTTACGATAATTAAATTACTTGCAATTGAATATTTAATGTTAGTTGCGATAATTCAACTACCTACAACTGAATATTCAATGTTAGTTGTGGTAATTCAATTACCTACAACTGAATATTCAATGTTAGTTGTCATAATTTAATTACAACTGAATATTCATTGTTAGTTACGATAATTGAATTACCTACAACTGAATATTTCATATTAGTTGCGGTAATTCAATTACCTACAACTGAATATTCAATGTTAGTTGTCATAATTTAATTACAACTGAATATTCAATGTTAGTTGCCATAATTTAATTACAACTGAATATTCCATATTACTTACGATAATTAAATTACTTGCAACTGAATATTTACTGTTAGTTGCAGTAATTAAATTACATACAAATGAATAATCAATGTTAGTTGCCATAATTCAACTACATACAACTGAATATTCAATGTTAGTTGTGGTAATTCAATTACCTACAACTGAATATTCAATGTTAGTTGTCATAATTTAATTACAACTGAATATTCAATGTTAGTTACAATAATTAAATTACTTGCAATTGAATATTTAATGTTAGTTGCAATAATTCAACTATTTACAAGTGAATATTCAATGTTAATTGTCATAATTTAATTACAACTGAATATTTAATGTTAGTTGCGATAACTCAATTACTTACAACTGAATTTTTGCAACCTATTTTACAATAAGAATAATGTGAAAAACGTTGTAGCAATCTAATGGCGTAGTTCCATAATGGGTTGTCCAAAACTGGCGACACAAATTATGTGCCTCGATATATAATCTCCAGCACAGTGATAACAGTTTGTCATCTCCAAGCGAAAATAAGTCTGGCAGTTTTATTTTAAAATGTTTGCAGTTCGACGTTCTTTAAACAAAGCTCGGTGTTGCTAGAGCTTTTCTGTTCAGTAAACAGTGTCAAATTTCATTACATTGATGCCATAAGAGAAAAAATGAGGAGGAGATTCGTTTTAAGAGTTAATAAAACAATAATCACCGCTAAGAATGCCCATAAAAAGCGAACGTTATTGACTTTTCCCGTGAGTGTCTCTACGTGCGCGTCGATGTTGGATTTTTCTCCAAAATTTGGCAAATTTACCGGAAAGTGGAAGTGAATTATTAGCAGCACCTGAGCAAGCGCCTTTTCCGACTACTGTGATGCGTCCCGACGCCGGCACAGTACTTATCCGTCGTGTGTGTTGTACGTTACGGCCAAACGACGCTCGCACGTGCCGCTTAAAGACATAAGGACGCGTAACCAGCAACAACAAATTAGAACATGTAAGTACTTGTTCAAATTATCTCAGACAAATTCTTTTTTCAACTTTATGTGCGATTTTAAATTGGACAAAAAGTGTTGGGTTGGACCGTTTAGTGCAAACACTGTATGCAAACACTACTTTACACGCGAATCATGTTCAGCGGATCTTAATCCCACTTGGCACGTATTAGTTTTATGTGTTTGCTGGATTTCTTGAATTTACTCGATTTCAAAAAAAGTTCAACAAAAAATTCAATTTGTAATAAATTCAGAACTTTCAGCGATCTGAAATCGGTTTTTGCTCATTTTAGTTTTAGACTAGCGTTAATTTAAGAACAGTTTCCAATTACAGAAAGATGGTAACGTTGTCGCTAAAGATAAATCGAATTTTTAATTATTGAATAAATAAAATACAAACGTAATCAATTTTTTTTTAAATCAATTTACAAAACGTCTTGATAATGTGCCCATAAATCTAATCAAGTCTGATTATTTTATGATGAATATTAAAGTGACCAACCGTCCTCCTTTAGGGAGGACAGTCCTTTTTTTGTAAGTTCTGTCCTCCCTCGAAAAGTGTCCTCCTATATGTCCTCCTTTTCGATATTTGAAGACCCATAAATTAGTTGTTACCGTAGTGCAAGTCTTTAACAAAATGCTTGCTAAAGTGCATCATTGTATGACAATATATATACCTGCTATAATTAATCCCATAACAGGCTGCAAATACATTTTAATCATGCCAAGAAGCAGTTCTTATCCCCACTTTTCTTATGCTCGTAACTGATCAAACTTCTTGATAAATATTATTTATATTATGATCTGTGACGATAAGGGCGGTGAGCTCAGTCAATGCGATTGTTGTTATATTACCTACTGTATTTTTTATAATTGTTTGTGACCAGACGCTTCAAACAATTTCACAGACTGATCCAAATATTACTGTTTACTTCGAGGAATATTATGGCTATATGATCTTTTTTGTATTGAGATACATTTATAAAAAATAAATATGAGAAAGATTTGAATGTGTTCTGAACCTGGCTGGGATTACAATTTCCTAAAATCCTGCAATCGTTTTTCAATAATGAAATATCTGAGATATTAATGTATTTTGTACATAAACAAGCATCTATTTTTCACAAAACAATTCAAAAGATTGAAGGTAAACACATTTTGAATGGCTTCATCCTTCAATATAAATCTCGATTTGAAAACAAATTTCTTCCTATAATTTGACCCCCTTGTGTAGAAAGGAACCAAGCTACAATTCGTTTGCTACGATATGGAACCTAATTTATTATAAGCATCGAGTTCAGTATCCATAGTGAACGAAATAAGGTTGGTTCCTTTCTGCATAAGGGGGTCCAATTATAAAAAAAATTTGTCATACTTAGAGAAATCAAATCCGAGCATAACAGAAAAGTTCATGAAAGAATCATTACCAAACATGTTTTCAATATGTCGAAGAATGGTCTGAAACAAACATCACGGGAAGTAACAGTTTTCAATGGTGTTTTTTGACTTCATAGCAAGTAAATTGGACAGATGTTGAGTCTTGTGTTATGGTGAGTTGAAAATAGACGACAGCGGTCTCTTTGGAGAAATTAGAAAATGAACGCATATTTACATTCTGAAAAATTAACAGAATGGGAAAATCAACAAGTTGAATGTGATAAAAGATGGGTGGAAATATTCAGCCATTTTAAAAAGAGATATATTCCATGTGAAAATTTATTTATTCTTGTGCTGCCCTGGAACTAATGCAGTAGTTGAGAGAGTTTTTTCTTTTGCCAATGATTTTTGGACAAATGAGAAATCAATATTTCTTGTTCATTATTTCCAATATATTGTTAGAAGACGATGCATTGACAAAAAATATTCATTCAGTAGAAAAATACTCATTTAAACAATAATCAATACTATTAATTATTGTTTCCAGTGAATGAATATTTTTTGTTATTAATAATAGGCATGTAAGCATAATTACACTACATAATTATTATTATACATATTATATTAAGTAACAGTTTATTTTATTTGAGGTTTTTTTTCTTCAATTTATTGATTTGTGTCCTCCTTTTCAGTTCAAAAAAGTTGGTCACCTTATGAATATTCCTTTTTGGCATTTGTTCACTACGCACTACGAATATTCAAGCTCCACTTGATGCGGTTTGTGAATAGGTAGATCAAAGAAAATTCACCGGCAATGTTCATCATTTTCGCCGTTCATCCAAAATCTAAGTTATCAAATATTGCGAATGTACACACACACATACACACACACAACTGTTCGCTGTGCTGTAGATAACATTGCAAATGTAATAAACATTCCGCTGTAAACAACACCTAACTTTGTTCATTAAGCCGAATTTCAGATAAGTTAAATTTAACGCCCGGATTACCGAGTTTTTAACCCTTTTTATTATGAATTATGTGTCGACAAAATTAGCTCAAATTTTAATCCCAATCAAACAATATTTAGTCACACTAAAAAAAGAAATGTCCTCGGAAGAGGACACATCATCAACTAACACTGATTACTTCTCAGAAAAAACAGTAATTAGAAAACTTTTTTTCTTGCTTTACAACACAAAGGAAGTTTATATGTGACAAACACACGTTCCTAGAAATTATAATATTCAATTTATTTAATACCGTCAATTTATGTTCACAAACTTATTCTCTGATAATAAAATTAAAAACTGTCCTCAAATGTGGACATGATTCAATCACTTCAATACTGATTTTGTTGGAGTTTTTTCAAAACTTTGTTAATTTCGTTACACTTATTACAGCTGCATCATTTCACCAGCGAATTAATCCAGCAACAAATTTCACATGACATTTGACGGATTAATACGTCGAACACAATAAAGCTTTAACAACAGTTCATAACAACACTTTCTAAAAACAATGATCTCAAATATCAACTCCAACAATAAAAAATTCCATTAAGTGACAGGAAAATTGCGGGTAATTTTCCGGAAGGTGCAAATTTATTTTCGGACAACCGATCGGTCTTTCAACTTAACTCGACGAATTTAAGCTAAAAGTTCAAAAGCGAACAATTACACGGCGAATCAAATTAAGCTTCCGTGACAAATCAAATAATAATAACGGCCTATTTAATATTAATAAGTGTTCCGGGCGCACTTTCGACCCCCTCCACTTTAACCTTCCTGAATTTTTAATCAGATTAATTGTTAATTGGATCCGCGCAGACTTGAAGCAGCAAAACTTGGGCAAAAAAATATTCCGGGGATTAAGCGCCGCCGGTAGCCTAAAAAATATCAATCACGGTCGTCGAAAAAAAAAGAAGAAATTTCTAGATTTAGTAAAAATCCGTGTTGAACGAACGACCATCTTTTTTTGATGAAAAGGGCGGCACAAAGGAAAAATTCCCTTTGTTTCGTGCTTCCGCTCTTGACTTGATAAGTAGCCCCCATCGTCTTGTTAATAAACTGAGATTTAATGCAATTTAGCCAATTTATAGAAAATTGGAAATTTGATCGCCATCACAAAGAAGTTGTGATTGAAATTTAGTAGTGCAAACGTGGAACGAATTAATTTATTCAATATCATTAATTAACGCCCTTATTTCATTCTAGGTATCTCATTAACCGAAACGTACAGGTCCAATTGTTGTTTGTTATGCAAGTTAATTAAATGTTATTGTGCCAAAACCCCATTTCCGCCGTTGGCGACTTCGATTTTGATGTTTATGAAAGCTACGCTCGCAAATATTCCAGGAATCTTTATATTCGACCGCCACAGGTAAAAGCAGCCAATTTTGTTTCCAAATAATTTTATTGAACGAAAAATGAATGAAGCCTCCCTCGGATGATGTTTGTCCAAAAAGAAGCACTAAAAAGTTGGTTCGGCTAATTAAAATTTATGAAAAGAGGTCACGTTTTAAACTTGCCGGCCATTAATTAGTAAGATTTTAAGGAACAAACACAGCGGCACTTTTTTTGTTGACAAAACAATCATGGTCGTCTCGGGAAATTTAAAAAATCACCCGGTAGCACAACAGGTATGCAAATTATTTTTATGATATAATTTTTATTTCTTACGCGAGGTAAATTTGTTTGTTTTAAATGTAATAAATTTTTTCTGGATATTACACGAACCGCCCCTAAATTCACATCCCTCGCAGCTGGTAATCGCAGGAAAGTACCAAGGGAACTGTTTTCATAATTTCATGAAATATTTTGTGCGATAACATTAAAAAAAAAAATCGTACATTGAAATATTACAAGACAACAAGGAAATAAAAGGCTTTATTAACAAATAACAAAGTTAATTAAATTAAATTAAATGCAAGCAAAAGTTATCCGTCTTCGGTATCAGGTTTCATTCCCTTTATATTGTGTTCCGATTTTATTTCCGTTCCCCAATTAAGTCGTACCCAACAATATTAATTTCTCATGAAGCTTTCATAAAAACAGGAAGTAAGAATTCCATTTCAGAAGCTAGATTGGTTTTACTCATGTTCCAACTTGTGAGTATCTTTGAAGTGCTTTATTAGAAATTTTCTTGTTAAGTGTCGAATTTCAGCGAGTCTGAAAAATTGCCGCAATTGCGAATTGTTTCTGATTATTTGATTACGTGTTGCCTGAAATTAGATAAGTTGGAAAATCAACACAAACAACTTCATGTTAATTGCGTTAAAAATCGCAAGGAACATGTTTCGCATTCATAACACCTAGTTATTTTCAGCCAACTAAATACAAGCTCGCTACAGCTTTTCCGATTGTATGTCAGAAAGTATCAACAGTAATTCAGAGATCATCGATTGTAATTCAGAAACATCAATTGTAATTTAGAAAACATCAATTGTAATTCAGAAAACATCAATTGCAATCAGAGAACATCATGCACTTAAAAAATGTCAATTGTAATTCAGAGAACATAAATTGTAATTCACAAAACATCAATTGCAACCAGAAAACATCAATTATACTTTAAAAAATGTCAAATGTAGTTCAGTGAATATAAATTGTAATTCACAAAACACCAATTGTACTCCAAAAAATGTCAATTGTAATTCAGAAAACATCAATTGTAATTCACAAATCATCAATTGCAATCAGGGAACATCAATTATACTTCAAAAAATGTCAAATGTAAGTTCAGTGAACATAAATTGTAATTCACAAAACATCAATTGTACTTCAAAAAATGCCAATTGTAATTCAGAGAACATCAATTGTAATTTTTAAAACATCAATTGTAATTAGAGAATATCAATTGTACCTCAAAAATGTCAATTGTAATTCAGAAAACAGCAATTGTAATTCACAAAACATCAATTGCAATCAGAGAACATCAATTATACTTCGAAAAATGTCAAATGTAGTTCAGTGAACATAAATTGTAATTCACAAAACATCAATTGTACTTTAAAAAATGTCAATTGTAATTCAGAGAACATAAATTGTAATTTACAAAACACAAATTGTACTTCAAAAAACGTCAATTGTAATTCAGAAAACATCAATTGTAATTCACAAACCATCAATAGCAATCAGGGAACATCAATTATACTTCAAAAATGTCAAATGTAAGTTCAGTGAACATAAATTGTAATTCACAAAACATCAATTGCAATCAGAAAACATCAATTATACTTTAAAAAATGTCAAATGTAGTTCAGTGAATATAAATTGTAATTCACAAAACACCAATTGTACTCCAAAAAATGTCAATTGTAATTCAGAAAACATCAATTGTAATTCACAAACCATCAATTGCAATTCAGAGAACATAAATTGTAATTCACAAAACACAAATTGTACTTCAAAAAATGTCAATTGTAATTCAGAAAACATCAATTGTAAGTCAGAAAACTTCAATTATAATTCAATGTTTTATAAGATTCTGAATTTCAATTCGACGAAGTGTAATTACCGTTTTATAAATAACTCGTAATTTGCTTAACCTTCTAATAACTTTTCGACATTTGCATGTCTGCTATCTGCAGAGCAATGAAGGAAACTTTTAATGACCTATGAGCATAACAAGGTAAGATTAAGATATTAAAAACAATCGCAGCTTTATAACTTTGAAAATGCGATTTTGATTGAACAGGTGGCATGAAATTTAACTTGCAGCTTTCAAAAAGCGCTCCGCGTTTCGCTAGATTTACTCGCCTGTGAACACCGAATCTGTGTAAGAAGAAAAAACCGTTTTCTTTCATTTTACAGCTAAACGACCCGTAAAATCGAAAATGGGCCATAGTTATGTTATTACCGACTCGGTCGTCCTTGTTACGCGGTTTTAAGCAGCTTTCTTACGAGCCTACAATTAAATCCGGCCAAAGCTCAGATTGTAAGCGTTAGCTTTCGTCCACTCGAGGCTCATCTTGACGACGCCATCATCGGGGAATTTCTTTCTTGATCGGATTGAAGGATGTTTTTTTCGGGAGTTTAATTAACGCTCCATTTCAATCCAGTTAATCCCAATTTCAATTTTTTTGCCAAATTTAATTTAAATTCCAACAGTTTTTACTGTAATGTGTGTAAGATTAGAAAATCTATTTAATTCAACGACTTTTGGGACAGCCTGCGAGTTATAAAAAGTGAGTGGATGGCATCGATTTTATTCATGTTAATGCGATAAAAAATCTGAAAAACTATGATTAATGGACTGCGATACTTTGCGATTATGCAGCTCATTATCGGAAAAAAGTTGTTTGTGTGCCATTCAGAGGGCTATTTTAAGTTTAGATCTTTTTCGTCAAGGATTTATCAAATTTGCAGGTACAAAGCCCCTTTGTTGTTCACAGAAGAAACCAACAAGAAGACAAACGAGTTACATTTATTGCTGGATACCCGGTGACACGTACATTTGAGCAAACCCTCTCCTCGTCACCTTTTCTTTATTTAATTGTTTGTTCAAGGGAAATAAAGACTGGTTCAGACGAAATATTGTGTGTGATCGACTTTCGTTATCGCCCATTTGAGGGTTTCAGTTCATCACACATTAGAGGGGCTTCAATTTAAAAACAAACGCCTCGTATCTGGCAACACATGTCGCATTTTAATGCAATATGGGTTGCTGCTTAATAATAATGTGTTGCTTAATGTAGAATTCTCCTTTTAATTGTATCATTAAAGCAGACAGTTGTGGGATAATGACAGAACTGAACTATGGCTTCTGTTCTCCATGTTATGCAAACTTACTCGAAAATGCAGTTGGGGAAAAATATGTTAGCAACCTTCAAGCAACGAAACAGACTACTAAACAAGGGAACTGAATTATACAAAGGTTCGCCAGATGCTCTTGAACCATTTATCCATGAACTATTAATGCGAAGAGTTTGAGAGAACTGTCGACCTAATAAATAGGTTAAAAGCACTTAACTTTATGTTAAATTTTTAATAAAAGTTGCGAATGCAATATTATTTAGCCACAAAATTGAATTCAGTTTCACAATTTTCATGAAAAAAATTGTTTTCTGCGACTTCGACTGATGGAAAGCTCGAATTGTATTTTCTGGTCTTCAACAAACTCTAAGACTAAGAGATATTTAATACAATTTTTTTTCAATGAGCTTTTGGAACGACAACACACTCAAACACAGCATTTCAGTTTAAATGGGCTACGTTTGGAATTTTAAAGAACCCTCTCGAGGATACAAGAGGGTTTTCCGATTGTCGCACTGTACGTACGCTTTAAATGGGACCCCGGAGCGCTGAAGTAATACCGCAAGGTAAACTGTTGAGATTATTCCCATTGAAAATCATCATCCGAGATCTCATTTTGTCGTGGGAAAGATGGGAAGGAATAAAAATGCTCTTTACGACGTTACTGATAGGATTCCATCAGACGATGATGTACTAGGCCGCATTTTATCTCGCGATACATTGGCACACAAAAAAGCTCCTCACAATATTGCGATTTATGGGACCATTAATAAAGAATGAACGACATAGCAACGCTTATAGGGAATTCTTTATTGCAACAACACAGCGCAAGATAAAAGATATAAAACTGCAGTAAACACTTCCTTATATTTCTTAATTTGGCTCTGAATTCTTTTCCAACTAAATTTGCCTTTGAAAAGTCCTGTTTAAAATTGAACTAAAATTCTCTCAAGTGTCATCATTCGTGAAACGGGCTATAGCTAATTTCTAGGTGAAAAAATGTCTCGACATTTTATTAAATTCAAACTTGGAAACTCATTTTGCGCGAAGAATAGTTCACAAATCAGGCGTGCACTGTTCGATTTACGGTTGAAAGGGACATTTCCTTCTTCGTTTTATGATTGCGAGTATCGCAAACACGCGCATAAAGCGCCGCTTCCTGATGACTTGGCGGCGAGATAAATCGTGTAAAATGCAACTTATTTCCGAAGACTAGTTTGCTTCTTGAGCGAGCTTCTGGTGACTGATTTATTTCCGTTTTAATATTTTGTGTGCTTTATTTTAATTACTGAAAGGATGCAATCTTTTTCGATTTTTGCGAAGGCTGTCAACTCCAGAATTTAGTCGATAAACTTTCCCGAATTAAGTATCTCATTAAACACAGTATGGAAGTAATTAAACATTTCATTAGCTAGGAACATCGCTTCCTGTCGAAGCACCTAATTATTTACCTCTTCATCCATTTACCTATAAAATTATAGCCATGTACCTGAAAATTACACCAACGAAGGAATTCGATCGATAGTAATCAAAGTAGCTAACTTAAAGTAGAACTCACTGAAAAAGGCCGAATATTTTACTGTCGTTTACTTTACAAAAGGAATTTCAAACATTGAGCAAACATTGTAACCAAAACCACAATGCATTTAATTGATTATACCACTCATAGTGCTATTTTTTCCTATCCTAACGACCCCTTAGTAAATGATAATCAGCACTGGAGAAAGATTAATAAGTGATAATCCCGCGTGCTGCTCCGCAAATCTAGTGTACCGTGCTGTCAACTGAAATGTCACAGTTACAAAAAATGGCGCGTTTCGATGATTGTTTGTTAAACAATATTGATGAAAAGATACAAAATCATAAACCGTGTAACACTGTAAAGTCTCACAAATATATTTGGACCCAATTTTCCGAGTTTTGCGACTCTCGGAATTACATTTTGTCCGAAAAAGTATTAAATTGTTCATTCGTGATATAATCTGACGAATACATTTCATGGAATCGTGATTATTGATAATCTCGATTTCACTTGTTGTATTATATATGATAATTATGATAAAACTTCGAGTTCCTTTATATCAACTTTGCCTAGTTTCCATCAACAAAAAATTTTCAAACAATTTTATTTGTGGCATTCGTAAAATAATCTAATCAAATACCATTTAAGCTTTGAATTTCTTCGATTAATTAACTTAATTAATCGTGTAAATTTGATGATAAAAACGCTCTAGCTTCGCTGTCGCGTTTTTAATACTTAACAAATTTACACTCTTTTAAGTTATCTTAAATTAATCGATAAATTCAAAGCTCTTATTACTGGCGATTAATTTAACCGATGCAAAATAGTAAAGCAAACCTAACAATTTATTAACAGTTTTTTTAGATCAATAAAGTTTGAAGTGCTTTTCAACACATTTTTGCTTACCTTTTGCTATCAATTTTATAAATCTGGAGATTTGATTATCTCAACGCAACAAAAGGTTCAAAAACCTTCCTTGGAAGATCGAGTGAACCCAACTCGATACAATAGCTTTCAGCAGTATCAATTTTCGAGCTTTCAGCAGTATCAATTTTCGAGCTTTCAAGTCAATCTGATCTGGTTCTAACAGCACTGAAACTAATTCCGGTGCGAAAAGAACAACAAGAAATAAAAATTCTGAAGTCACGTCTTGGATCGTTGGCTCGCATTCGCACATTTATCAAAGACTTACGTTTTAAGATTTCAACTGTGTTATACAACGCCTCGATCGCACGGTATCTACAAAGATTTGAATTACCACTATTTTATAACTCGAAAATCATTAAGCGGCGATGCTTTCCCTTCGAGGCAACGACCGAACGGTTCCAATTTATTGACATGTCGCATCACCTTCCTGATTCGTAACTGACTTCCACAACTTCCGGATCGGTTTAAGGCCTTAAAAGCACATCCGAGAAAAATGTTTGCTCAATCAAGAGAACGAAAATTGGAATTGAAACGACAGAAAAAAAAAATAAACTACTGGTAAAGCCCCTTTAGCACACAACACTTTTTATATTTTTTTTATATTTAAAAAGCAAATATTTCAAAGATTTTGCCCTGTTTTTAAAGGTATATTTATATTTAAAGCGTTGGCTTTACAAGTCCAGGAATTTTAATTTTTTTTCACATCGACATTTGTTTTGTCTGTGCTTTTTGCATTCTAAAAGAATTGTTAGGGCTGGTGAATTTCAGTTGAACATGTTTGATATTCATTGCCCTACTAAAGGAACGTTAGAAAAAAATTAGCGATTTGTTGAATAAATTAACTGAAATTATATTATTTTTAAGCATATGAGAGAGATAGACAATAGATTATTTTAATATTTTAAAAACAATGAAATATTTCTGTAAATATTTGTTTATTCAATTAATTTAACACAACTTAAAACATAAAGTAAAAATAACTTTATAAATTGGCAATGACATTTACAAAACAATTTTATAAAGAGTTTTTAAATGCTGTGAAACGAAACTAAACAGCCGTTATAAAACAATTCAGTTCTGGAAGCTGAAATGCTGTATAACGATGGTCATATAAAGTTTACATAACTATTGTTTATAAGTTGTTTCATAATTTTGCTGCAAGAACGTTCTCATCGACGACTTAAACAACAAATTAGTTTCAGGCAACAAAATGGTGTTATCTGCAAATTTTACTCAACCAATTGGTCCCTACGGAGCAACAATATGACAGCAATAAAACATAACAGTTCTATTAGCTAAGAATTATACAGCTATATTGTTACTTGAGATTAAACTTGTTTTGGAAACCGAATTTCATGCCTCAAACTATTTTTATTTACTTTGGAAACTGAGAAAAGTTGCCAAAATGCGGTAATTCATTTTTCAAACGAATTTGTCCTTTGTTCAGATCGTGTGTGATAAAGTTTAATTAATTGCAACAGTGTAACTAAGAGGGGAGACTACGGTTGACTCGTCATTGATTATGAACATCAAACAAAAACCTAAAGCAGTAGCGTAACTGAATAACTGCATCTTAATTGAATTGTTGCATTCCATCTTAAAATTAAAAAATCCTAGTCAAGTTTTGTGTTGTAATAAATTATTTTCCAAAAAAAAAATACAATAAAATAGCCCGGAGATTAATTTCACTGGGGTTGCTCAAATTATGTTTACCACCTTAACAGTGCGCATAAATTTGTGCCTGTTAATTATGCATCTACTGAAATGTAAACACAAAATATTTCAGCAAAACATAATATAATAATGGGTAACTCGCGGCCGTAATCATTTTCAGTTTTCAAATTAATTTACAAGGTTATACAGGGTCTTCAATTTAAAACGAACACCTAAAATTTTTTGAGTTAAATTGAATGTCTGTTTTAAAAACAGAATTTAAAATTAAATTCAATTAACCAGCGAAATTGTATTAATTATCGATTTAAGTTTAAAAAAAACATTTTGTTTTTAAATTGAGTTACACGTTTTTCCCTCGCCTTAATTCAGTTTTGTATTAGGTCAGATGAGTTTCAGATATTTCATTTCATTTATTAGCACAATGTTGTTCCTTTTTCCTCATATCTCAGTTTCATATTACAGTGCCAGCACTGCCATTGTCCGCTAAAATTTCATTTATCTCTCCTCTACGTTTTATATAGAAATGTCTCCATCATATCCCGCACATAAGTTCAGATCTTATCAGTAATTCGCCACCAAATTGGTTCAGTATTTGATTTTTTTGTTGCCAATTATTTAAGAATCGAAGAACGCAAGAGGCATTTTTCATTCCCAGTTGATTATTCGACTTTTTATCGTTTCACTAAATGTGCATAATATCCGCCGAAAGCGTACAAAAAAGAGCGCCGTTAACATCAATGTTCAATGGATAACGGTTCAAATGAAGTATTGCATTGTGACGGAACTAAAAATAGATCTGTTTTCATCTTTTGAATTCAGGTGCATCGGTTTCAAATCGTTTCACTAACGATCGTTTATTTTTTTACCAGCAATTTCTTAAAAATATCAAAACAAATTATTTTTACCTGAAATAACAGAATCTTTGCTGAAATCTTAGGTTTGTCCAATCACTCAACGTTGGAGAGTTATCGTAGCGTCAACGGTAACGGTGCCGCTAACCATAAGCTCGATTTTTGTTAATGCGCATGCGCACATATGTTTTTATCGCTAGTAATACCATAAGAATTTATTTAATTTGAACTTGTTGCGTAGCAACTTAAAAGAGTGTAAATTTGATGAGTATTAAAAACGCGACAGCGTAGCTGGAGCGTTTTTATCCTCAAATTTACACGATTTAAAAGTTGCTACGCAGGAAGTTTGAGTTAATTAATTGTAGAAAATATAATAAATCCGGAAAAATTCAGAGAAAATCCAGACGCCTTGTCAAAAAATAATTAAATGGCCGTAACGTATAGGAGCGAAGTTACCGCGGCCGTTGAAACTTATTTATTAATATAAAAACTTGCAACCCAACTTTTAAGAGGTTTTTTACAGTCTAGTAAAATTGCTGGAAACTTTCAGACGATATTAATTGAATTGAGCTTAATTTGCAGATGCGGACGCAATAAGCGCAACGTCATGGACGTCCAAAAGAGCATTGAGCCCGAATCCGACCATTTATCAAACGAGGACCTGCAGAAATTACTGGATAAGCTAAATGGAACCGAAGCCGGTTTAGAATGTGAACTGAAAAGGAAACTCACACCGCCGACGCCGGGCTGCGACGTTGATTACGATACGGTTTTGTGTTGGCCCCAAACTCCGCCGAATACCATCGCTGTGCTGCCTTGTCTGTCTCAGCTAAACGGCATTCAATACGACACCAGCCGTAAGTAAACTCTTAAGCTCCAAAACAGATTAAAAAGTTTGCCTTCAAGTTATAAAATAATCTTCATAAATCATTGATTAATAGAGAGTAATATATTGTAAAATATATTGCAAAATTTCTATACTTTACGCAATCCAAAATTTCTATACTCTTATGCGGTAGCCTTTACTGCAATCCAAAATTTCTATACTCTACTCAATCCAAAATTTCTATACTCCATGCAATCCAAAATTTCTATACTTTTATGCGGTAGCCTTTAATGCAATCCAAAATTTCTATACTTTACGCAATCCAAAATTTCTATACTTTATGCAATCCAAAATTTCTATACTTTTATGCGGTAGCCTTTAATGCAATCCAAAATTTCTATACTCTACTCAATCCAAAATTTCTATACTTCATGCAATCCAAAATTTCTATACTTTTATGCGGTAGCCTTTAATGCAATCCAAAATTTCTATACTTTACGCAATCCAAAATTTCTATACTCTACTCGATCCAAAATTTCGATACTCTACTCAATCCAAAATTTCTATACTCTATGCAATCCAAAATTTTTATACTCTACTCAATCCAAAATTTCTATACTTTACGTAATCCAAAATTTCTATACTTTACTCAATCCAAAATTTCTATACTCTATGCAATCCAAATTTTATATACTCTACGCAATCTAAAATTTCTATACTCTACTCAATCCAAAATTTTTATACTCTATGCAATCCAAAATTTCTATACTATATATAATCCAAAATTTCTATACTCTACGCAATTAAAATTTCTATACTCTACGCAATCCAAAATTTCTAAACTCTATGCAATCCAAAATTTCTATACTCTACGCAATCCAAAATTTCTATACTCTATACAATCCAAAATTTCTATACTCTATGCAATCTAAAATTTCTATACTCTACGCAATCCAAGATTTCTATACTCTACTCAATCCAAAATTTCTATACTCTGCTCAATCCAAAATTTTTATACTCTACGCAATCCAAAATTTCTATACTCAATCCAAAATTTCTATACTTTTATGCGGTAACATTTAGTGCAATCTAAAATTTCTATACTCTACGCAATCCAAAATTTCTATACTCTACTCAATCTAAAGTTTCTATACTCTACTCAATAAAAATTTTCTATACTTTACTCAATCCAAAATTTCTATACTCTATGCAATCCAAAATTTCTATACTCTACTCAATCTAAAATTTCTATACACTACTCAATCCAAAATTTGTATACTCTATGCAATCCAAAATTTCTATACTCTATATAATCCAAAAGTTCTATTCTCTACGCAATCCAAAATTTCTATACTTTATGCAATCCAAACTCCGCCGAATACCATCGCTGTGCTGCCTTGTCTGTCTCAGCTAAACGGCATTCAATACGACACCAGCCGTAAGTAAACTCTTAAGCTCCAAAACAGATTAAAAAGTTTGCCTTCAAGTTATAAAATAATCTTCATAAATCATTGATTAATAGAGAGTAATATATTGTAAAATATATTGCAAAATTTCTATACTTTACGCAATCCAAAATTTCTATACTCTTATGCGGTAGCCTTTACTGCAATCCAAAATTTCTATACTCTACTCAATCCAAAATTTCTATACTCCATGCAATCCAAAATTTCTATACTTTTATGCGGTAGCCTTTAATGCAATCCAAAATTTCTATACTTTACGCAATCCAAAATTTCTATACTTTATGCAATCCAAAATTTCTATACTTTTATGCGGTAGCCTTTAATGCAATCCAAAATTTCTATACTCTACTCAATCCAAAATTTCTATACTCCATGCAATCCAAAATTTCTATACTTTTATGCGGTAGCCTTTAATGCAATCCAAAATTTCTATACTTTTATGCGGTAGCCTTTAATGCAATCCAAAATTTCTATACTTTACGCAATCCAAAATTTCTATACTCTACTCGATCCAAAATTTCGATACTCTACTCAATTCAAAATTTCTATACTCTATGCAATCCAAAATTTTTATACTCTACTCAATCCAAAATTTCTATACTTTACGTAATCCAAAATTTCTATACTTTACTCAATCCAAAATTTCTATACTCTATGCAATCCAAATTTTATATACTCTACGCAATCTAAAATTTCTATACTCTACTCAATCCAAAATTTTTATACTCTATGCAATCCAAAATTTCTATACTATATATAATCCAAAATTTCTATACTCTACGCAATTAAAATTTCTATACTCTACGCAATCCAAAATTTCTAAACTCTATGCAATCCAAAATTTCTATACTCTACGCAATCCAAAATTTCTATACTCTATACAATCCAAAATTTCTATACTCTATGCAATCTAAAATTTTTATACTCTACGCAATCTAAAATTTCTATACTCTATACAATCCAAAATTTCTATACTCTATGCAATCTAAAATTTCTATACTCTACGCAATCCAAGATTTCTATACTCTACTCAATCCAAAATTTCTATACTCTGCTCAATCCAAAATTTTTATACTCTACGCAATCCAAAATTTCTATACTCAATCCAAAATTTCTATACTTTTATGCGGTAACATTTAGTGCAATCTAAAATTTCTATACTCTACGCAATCCAAAATTTCTATACTCTACTCAATCTAAAGTTTCTATACTCTACTCAATAAAAATTTTCTATACTTTACTCAATCCAAAATTTCTATACTCTATGCAATCCAAAATTTCTATACTCTACTCAATCTAAAATTTCTATACACTACTCAATCCAAAATTTGTATACTCTATGCAATCCAAAATTTCTATACTCTATATAATCCAAAAGTTCTATTCTCTACGCAATCCAAAATTTCTATACTCTATGCAATCCAAAATTTCTATACTCTATATAATCCAAAAGTTCTATACTCTACGCAATCCAAAATTTCTATACTCTATGCAATCCAAAATTTCTATACTCTACTCAATCCAAAATTTCTATACTCTATGCAATCCAAAATTTCTATACTCTACTCAATCCAAAATTTCTATACTTTATGCAATCTAAAATTTCGATACTCTACTCAATCCAGAATTTCTATACTTTACGCAATCCAAAATTTCTATACTCAATCCAAAATTTCTATACTTTTATGCGGTAACCTTTAGTGCAATCTAAAATTTCTATACTCTACTCAATCCAAAATTTGTATACTCTATGCAATCCAAAATTTCTATACTCTATATAATCCAAAAGTTCTATTCTCTACGCAATCCAAAATTTCTATACTCTATGCAATCCAAAATTTCTATACTCTACTCAATCCAAAATTTCTATACTCTATGCAATCCAAAATTTCTATACTCTACTCAATCCAAAATTTCTATACTCTATGCAATCTAAAATTTCTATACTCTACTCAATCCAAAATTTCTATACTCTGCTCAATCCAAAATTTCTATACTCTACGCAATCCAAAATTTCTATACTCAATCCAAAATTTCTATACTTTTATGCGGTAACCTTTAGTGCAATCTAAAATTTCTATACTCTACGCAATCCAAAATTTCTATACTCTACTCAATCTCACCGCCCGAACGCAAATCGCGCGCCGAAGTAATGCGGAAATTAACTATTTACACCAGCGGTTCCCAAAATACAGAATCGCAGATTTGTGCGAACCTAGTTTACAGTTTTACACATGTAATACCAAAAACTATATAAAATAGTTAGTTGCGGCCAAAAATAAACTTTATAACTTTGTTTGCTCCTTCAGAATGAAGTTATCCGCGTTTTAGATTTATTGCATTTGTAGTACCTCTGCAACCACTCTAAATTTTAGTATTCGATTCCGTTTTATTAGCAAGTTTGTAAGAAACTTCCGCACGGCCGTATAGTTAGATAGCCACTATATATTTATTAGTAGAAATTGGATTACTTTTTAAAATTTTTATCGTCGCTCATAAAATTATTCAAACTTTTCGCACTTGCGACAAATAAAAAGTTGTGATTAGTTTTCCAAGAAACAGGTTGATTGATATTAATTGACCAAGTCGGTTAAATTGTTACGCTGATTCCAAACTGAAAGCAAAAGAAAGAAAAGTTACTAATCTTGCACACTTAACATAAATCAACCTGTATACATTTGTGACACAGAAAGTTTAAATTGCGTTTTTAATCTTGTTGACACGAATTTCGAAATACAGTCGAATATAAAGTTGCAGATGTTACCACGATCCAAACGCTCGTTTCGTCAAAATAGAAAAGCTCGAAACGATCCAATTTAAGTCTTATAAAAAGGGCAGTTTACGATTTGGCATTTAAATGTAACAACCCAATTTCAAACCGCATTAATGCCTTGCCATTTTTTTTCTCAATCTCGCCTGGGAACCCCTCGAAATATAATTAAACCCGCCCTGGAACAAACACAATAAACGTTACGAGTCATTTATTCAAATATCATTCAATCGATGGAAATCGGAAGATTTATCGCGTGTCGTTTTAGGTCAGATACAAACGGTCGAATTGGTTTAAATTTTAAACTTTAAAATGTAGTTTTAAAACTCGTCTGAAAATGACGTTGATTAAATTTAGATTTCGCTAGGAATCAACTTAAAAGCCCTTTAACCCTTCGGTTTTGCAAGTCGTCGAACAAAGGGAACCCCGGTAGGACAAATTCTAGGCGGTCGTTAATGTGATTAAGTAACCTTAAGCAGGTCGACCAGCGTTAAAAAATTGGGCGTTTTACTTTGTAGTCCGTCACTGCGCCTTTCACATCCTTCACGTCAGGAATTTCAGTTCGTCTGCCGCGGTACATAACGGCGATAAAGCTGAAATAGTTGCTCGCTTTGAAGTTATTTCATAGTCTGAGAAAAGACTTTAATGAGTTTTTTCGGCGGATGAGTTATCGCGAATAATCGAAACGAAGTAATCGAAGTTGTGACGGTGAAACGCGACGATGAAACGGGGAATTAAAAATGGGTCGTTTTATCGCGTTTGTATGATCTGGGTAGCGGTTTTTCTTCATTTTATCGCCGCACGTATTTCCACTCTACTGCTTGAATGCTCTCTGAATATTTTAAACCAGACTTGAAATAACAAAATAGGACTTCCAATTAGGGAAAATTACAATGACTGATGCGGCTTCAAATAATTTAATTTATTTATGTTAATTGCAAGAGATTCTCCTTAATTTGAATTTTTAATGTGGTAGGTGAATACGATACAACCTTTTTACAGTGTTGACGTTGTTCGAAATGAGCATCAAAATATTTTAGTTTTAAACTGCACGTCACTGAATATTAAAACTTTCATTGGATTTTATTAAGTTTGGCTCCAAATGGAAGTCAAAATTTTTTATTTTCAAACTGCACGTTCCTGAAAATTAAAACAATATTTTCTCGATTGAAAAATGTATTCCGAATCAACTGTAAAAATTTCAGTTCAGGAATCTATTTGCAACTAATTTTTTCACCGGATTTTATTAAGTTTGGCTCCAAATAAACATAAAAAAATTTTATTTTCAAACTGCACCTTGCTGAATATTAAAACAATGTTTATTATATTATTATATTAAAATAATATTTTCCTGCTTGAAGAATGCATCGCGAATCTACTGTAAAAATTTCAGTTCAGAAATCCATTTGCAACTAATTTTTTCACCGGATTTTATTAAGTTTGGCTCCAAATGGACATCAAAATTTTTTACTTTCAAACTGCACGTTCCTGAAAATTAACACAATATTTTCCTGATTGAAGAATGAATTCCGAATCTACTGTAAAAATTTCAGTTTGGAAATCCATTCGAAACTAATTTTTTCACCGGAATTTATTAGGTTTGATTCGACATTGCTCCAAATGGACATCAAAATTTTTTATTTTCAAACTGCACGTTCCCGAAAATTAAAACAATATTTTCTCGATTGAAAAATGTATTCCGAATCAACTGTAAAAATTTCAGTTCAGGAATCTATTTGCAACTAATTTTTTCACCGGATTTTATTAAGTTTGGCTCCAAATAAACATAAAAAAATTTTATTTTCAAACTGCACCTTGCTGAATATTAAAACAATGTTTTCCTGATTGAAGAATGCATTCCGTATTTACTGTAAAAATTTCAGTTCAGAAATCCATTTGCAACTAATTTTTTCACCGGATTTTATTAAGTTTGGCTCCAAATGGACATCAAAATTTTTTACTTTCAAACTGCACGTTCCTGAAAATTAACACAATATTTTCCTGATTGAAGAATGAATTCCGAATCTACTGTAAAAATTTCAGTTTGGAAATCCATTCGAAACTAATTTTTTCACCGGAATTTATTAGGTTTGATTCGACATTGCTCCAAATGGACATCAAAATTTTTTATTTTCAAACTGCACGTTCCCGAAAATTAAAACAATATTTTCTCGATTGAAAAATGTATTCCGAATCAACTGTAAAAATTTCAGTTCAGGAATCTATTTGCAACTAATTTTTTCACCGGATTTTATTAAGTTTGGCTCCAAATAAACATAAAAAAATTTTATTTTCAAACTGCACCTTGCTGAATATTAAAACAATGTTTTCCTGATTGAAGAATGCATTCCGTATTTACTGTAAAAATTTCAGTTCAGAAATCCATTTGCAACTAATTTTTTCACCGGATTTTATTAAGTTTGGCTCCAAATGGACATCAAAATTTTTTACTTTCAAACTGCACGTTCCTGAAAATTAACACAATATTTTCCTGATTGAAGAATGAATTCCGAATCTACTGTAAAAATTTCAGTTTGGAAATCCATTCGAAACTAATTTTTTCACCGGAATTTATTAGGTTTGATTCGACATTGCTCCAAATGGACATCAAAATTTTTTATTTTCAAACTGTACGTCGCTGAATATTAAAATAATATTTTCCTGCTTGAAGAATGCATCGCGAATCTACTGTAAAAATTTCAGTTCAGAAATCCATTTGCAACTAATTTTTTCACCGGATTTTATTAAGTTTGGCTCCAAATGGACATCAAAATTTTTTACTTTCAAACTGCACGTTCCTGAAAATTAACACAATATTTTCCTGATTGAAGAATGCATTCCGAATCTACTGTAAAAATTTCAGTTCAGAAATCCATTTGCAACTAATTTTTTCACCGGATTTTATTAAGTTTGGCTTCGAATGGACATCAAAATTTTTTATTTTCAAACTGCACGTTCCCGAAAATTAAAACAATATTTTCTCGATTGAAAAATGTATTCCGAATCAACTGTAAAAATTTCAGTTCAGGAATCTATTTGCAACTAATTTTTTCACCGGATTTTATTAAGTTTGGCTCCAAATAAACATAAAAAAATTTTATTTTCAAACTGCACCTTGCTGAATATTAAAACAATGTTTTCCTGATTGAAGAATGCATTCCGTATTTACTGTAAAAATTTCAGTTCAGAAATCCATTTGCAACTAATTTTTTCACCGGATTTTATTAAGTTTGGCTCCAAATGGACATCAAAATTTTTTACTTTCAAACTGCACGTTCCTGAAAATTAACACAATATTTTCCTGATTGAAGAATGAATTCCGAATCTACTGTAAAAATTTCAGTTTGGAAATCCATTCGAAACTATTTTTTTCACCGGAATTTATTAGGTTTGATTCGACATTGCTCCAAATGGACATCAAAATTTTTTATTTTCAAACTGTACGTCGCTGAATATTAAAATAATATTTTCCTGCTTGAAGAATGCATCGCGAATCTACTGTAAAAATTTCAGTTCAGAAATCCATTTGCAACTAATTTTTTCACCGGATTTTATTAAGTTTGGCTCCAAATGGACATCAAAATTTTTTACTTTCAAACTGCACGTTCCTGAAAATTAACACAATATTTTCCTGATTGAAGAATGCATTCCGAATCTACTGTAAAAATTTCAGTTCAGAAATCCATTTGCAACTAATTTTTTCACCGGATTTTATTAAGTTTGGCTTCGAATGGACATCAAAATTTTTTATTTTCAAACTGCACGTTCCTGAAAATTAAAACAATATTTTCTTGATTGAAAAATGTATTCCGAATCAACTGTAAAAATTTCAGTTCAGGAATCTATTTGCAACTAATTTTTTCACCGGATTTTATTAAGTTTGGCTCCAAATAAACATAAAAAAATTTTATTTTCAAACTGCACCTTGCTGAATATTAAAACAATGTTTTCCTGATTGAAGAATGCATTCCGTATTTACTGTAAAAATTTCAGTTCAGAAATCCATTTGCAACTAATTTTTTCACCGGATTTTATTAAGTTTGGCTCCAAATGGACATCAAAATTTTTTACTTTCAAACTGCACGTTCCTGAAAATTAACACAATATTTTCCTGATTGAAGAATGAATTCCGAATCTACTGTAAAAATTTCAGTTTGGAAATCCATTCGAAACTAATTTTTTCACCGGAATTTATTAGGTTTGATTCGACATTGCTCCAAATGGACATCAAAATTTTTTATTTTCAAACTGTACGTCGCTGAATATTAAAATAATATTTTCCTGCTTGAAGAATGCATCGCGAATCTACTGTAAAAATTTCAGTTCAGAAATCCATTTGCAACTAATTTTTTCACCGGATTTTATTAAGTTTGGCTCCAAATGGACATCAAAATTTTTTACTTTCAAACTGCACGTTCCTGAAAATTAACACAATATTTTCCTGATTGAAGAATGCATTCCGAATCTACTGTAAAAATTTCAGTTCAGAAATCCATTTGCAACTAATTTTTTCACCGGATTTTATTAAGTTTGGCTTCGAATGGACATCAAAATTTTTTATTTTCAAACTGCACGTTCCTGAAAATTAAAACAATATTTTCTTGATTGAAAAATGTATTCCGAATCAACTGTAAAAATTTCAGTTCAGGAATCTATTTGCAACTAATTTTTTCACCGGATTTTATTAAGTTTGGCTCCAAATAAACATAAAAAAATTTTATTTTCAAACTGCACCTTGCTGAATATTAAAACAATGTTTTCCTGATTGAAGAATGCATTCCGTATTTACTGTAAAAATTTCAGTTCAGAAATCCATTTGCAACTAATTTTTTCACCGGATTTTATTAAGTTTGGCTCCAAATGGACATCAAAATTTTTTTCTTTCAAACTGCACGTTCCTGAAAATTAACACAATATTTTCCTGATTGAAGAATGAATTCCGAATCTACTGTAAAAATTTCAGTTTGGAAATTCATTCGAAACTAATTTTTTCACCGGAATTTATTAGGTTTGATTCGACATTGCTCCAAATGGACATCAACATTTTTTATTTTCAAACTGTACGTCGCTGAATATTAAAACAATATTTTCCTGCTTGAAGAATGCATCCCGAATCCACTGTAAAAATTTCAGTTCAGAAATCCACTTGCAACTAATTTTTTCACCGGATTTTATTAAGTTTGACTTCAAATGGACATCAAAATTTTTATTTTCAAACTGCACCTTCCTGAATATTAAAACAATAATATTTTCCTGCTTGAAGAATGCATTCCGAATCTACTGTAGAAATTTTAGTTCAAAAATGCATTTGCAACTAATTTTTTCACCGGAATTTATTAAGTTTGTATTGATATTGCACCGCATAGACATTTGAATTTTCTGTTATTCGTGACAACGTTGTTTAAAACATTTTTGTTTGTAAAATTGCAATAAATCTGAATGAGAAGTATTTTTTTATGGCTATTTTTTCGATCACTATAAACAGGTTCAGCTGTAATTCAAATTTAATCAGTTAAAATCTTCAATTAAATTTTGTCACATTTTGCAACACTGAAATGTGACTAAATGGAACGGCTCGTAATTCAAATGCAGTCGCATTAATATGCAACGCGAAATGTGCATTGAAATCAAAACGGCGAAAAAACTAATTGAGCGAATACATTTTCCGCGTGACGAATCCGATCAAAATGTAAATTGGAATTACCCAATCGTTTTTCTGTTTTTGTGCGGAAGTGGCGATTTGAATGAACCACCTGAGACTATTCCCTACAGTTAGTTTTGCGAGTCATTTTCGCCAAGTTTCTTTTTTGAAAAAATGATTCGTACCGAACGTTGGCAAAATTGACAAGGTATTCAATCTCCAGATCCGCTAGATGCACGCATTGAACGGGAATAGGCTGTAAATAGGGGAGAGCGAACGCGCAAATTTAAAAATAGAAGAGGCCCTTATCCCAAAGTTCAAAGGTATCAATTTGTGACACACCTTCATCTAATCTTGCAGGAATTTTTCCCAACGTTTCGTTCAGAGAAGGAATAAGTTTTTTAAGTCACAAATTTGTGCAATACGACCCTGTTTTGACGTTGCATTGCATTACATATTCAGTAGAAATTATCTTCTCCGGTTTATGATCTTTGATATCATCGGTTGTAACTGAAGCCTCTCCGGGAATTAATACCTGGAATAAAACGATTTAATAACAACAATTTATGACGTCATATCTCGATGGTGTTTTATCGGCGCGGTATTAAATTTTTAGCTTTAATTCTGGAAGCCGATTTTTTTTTAAAATAAATATGGAGAGACTCAACTATGTCGTCTTTTACGATGTTAATAAAATCCGTTTTACAACCCTTTAAGAAGAGATCTTTGTAAAATACAAGTTTAATGGCTTTTTAAATTGCTCTTCTAACCGATCAAAAATTAATTGGTCATTCGTCTCGCAAAACATTGATTGAATCATTTTTTTGAAAACGTCCGTTTTATCGAAACGAGTCTAAAAGCAGCAGAAAAAGGCGATATTAAAAAAATCCTCAGAAGAATTTAATTGAATAACTTTGCGAATGTAATTGAAAAGAGCGAAAAAAATCCGCTTCGGTACCTGTATTCAACGCACTTAAGGAATTTCAGCGTTTCAAAATCATTACAGGAGGAAAATGGGCAGCTGTGTGTGAGACAACAAGTAATTTGATACCAGTCGCCCCAAGAGCATCGCAGGCATACAATAACAACTCTCAAATCGAATTTTATTTTCTGAAAATTCCAACATTGTTTTACTCGTTTATTTTCTTGCAGAAAATGCAACGCGTTTGTGCTTTCTTAATGGTACTTGGGATCAATATACGGACTACAGTTTTTGCAGAGAATTGCCGCCGTTGGATGGAGAATCCGGAGTCGAAATTACCACTACCATTTACTTCATTGGCTACACGATTAGTTTGATGGCGTTAGCGGTGGCTGTTTCCATTTTCTGGAGATTCAAGTAAGTAAAGAACAAATTTTTCTAGTTGGTACTTCGATGTTCATCATTATCTTCTAACAACTTCTTTCCAGCTTGTTCTGAGTCTCCCTGTTCCTCTTGTTCCACCTTTCCTTGTAATAAAGTTTCCTTTTTCAAAATCCTTCTGGCTGGTTGAAAGTGTTTTAATATTTCTGAATGGTTAACTGGTTCATCTTAAAGCTTCCACTCAAGCTTCCTAATTTTAAGGTTTTGAACGCTCTAGATCTTATGGTTTGTATGCACCACGTGCAGGAAAAATTGACATTTTGGTGCTTCGCTTCGATTTTTAATCTTACAATGGTTTCAGTTTATTTGCCGTTCGTGATGTTAATTACAAAGAAAACTTTATTGAATATCAAACTTTTGCTAGGAAACCGTAGATGGCGCCGTTTTTTAATTTAAATTGCAAAAGCTCTACAATTACTATTTTTATTATTTTTTGATATTTCGAGGCGGTGCTTTACTTATAACTAATTTTACCAAGAAGATAATTCCTGCACCATTAGCATAAAATTATAGATACAAGGACAAGGGGCAGAAAAGTCAGTAAATATATCTGGGAAAAATCATAAACACAGTAGAAATTAGAGCAAAAATTGGGCAAGGTAAAACCGCATTCAATAAAATGAGGTGTTATAAATTATATTCTCAGTGGACATAAGAAGAATTTTAAAAATAGGCTGGATTAATAAAGTGACCAATTAAGAAGTAATGCGATGAATGAAAAAGGAAAAAAAGTAACACAAACAATCAAAATAAGAAAACTTCAACAACTGGGCCATTTGATAAGAGGAGATAGATATGAGTTGGTACCATTGTGCAGGAAAAATATAGGGAAAAAAGAAGAAGAGGAAGCAGATGCATTTTCTGGTTAAACAACTTGAGAGAATGGTACAAAAACAGTTCTATCAAAGATCAAAGTTAGCAAAATTAAAGGAGACACTACCGGAAGAAGAAGATGGTTGAAGCATTCAGTGCCATTTTTTTAGTTAGAACCAATTTTACAAAGAAAACAATTCCTGCAGCATCAGCATAACTTTTAGTTACTTTCTTTAATGTGTTCAATTCAAATATTACCTTGTGAGAGTAAGTACAGATTGATAATACAAACAAATTATTAATAATAAATAAACTAACAACTATTAAGATTACTTAAATAGTGGAAACATTCAATGACATTTATTTTTAATTTAAACACAACGCTATTATCGTTCAAATTTCAGGAAACAGTTATAAAGAAAAGTTTCAGATATTGATGAGCTCTACAATTCTTATACTTACTATTTTGTGATATCTCCGACGGTGCTTGACTTATAAACAATTTTACAAAGAAAACAATTCCTGCAACATCAGCATTACTTTTAGTTACTTTCTTTAATGTTTTCAATTCAAATATTAACTTGTGAGAGTAAGTACAGATTGGTAATGCAAACAAATTATTAATAATAAATAAACTAACAACTATTAAGATTACTTAAATGGTGGAAACATTCAATGACATTTATTTTTAATTTTAACACAACGCTATTATCGTTCAAATTTCAGGAAACAGTTATAAAGAAAAGTTTCAGATATTGATGAGCTCTACAATTCTTATACTTACTATTTTGTGATATCTCCGACGGTGCTTGACTTATAACCAATTTTACAAAGAAAACAATTCCTGCAACATCAGCATTAATTTTAGTTACTTTCTTTAATGTTTTCAATTGAAATATTAACTTGTGAGAGTAAGTACAGATTGGTAATGCAAACAAATTATTAATAATAAATAAACTAACAACTATTAAGATTACTTAAATGGTGGAAACATTCAATGACATTTATTTTTAATTTTAACACAACGCTATTATCGTTCAAATTTCAGGAAACAGTTATAAAGAAAAGTTTCAGATATTGATGAGCTCTACAATTCTTATACTTACTATTTTGTGATATCTCCGACGGTGCTTGACTTATAACCAATTTTACAAAGAAAACAATTCCTGCAACATCAGCATTACTTTTAGTTACTTTCTTTAATGTTTTCAATTCAAATATTAACTTGTGAGAGTAAGTACAGATTGGTAATGCAAACAAATTATTAATAATAAATAAACTAACAACTATTAAGATTACTTAAATGGTGGAAACATTCAATGACATTTATTTTTAATTTTAACACAACGCTATTATCGTTCAAATTTCAGGAAACAGTTATAAAGAAAAGTTTCAGATATTGATGAGCTCTACAATTCTTATACTTACTATTTTGTGATATCTCCGACGGTGCTTGACTTATAACCAATTTTACAAAGAAAACAATTCCTGCAACATCAGCATTAATTTTAGTTACTTTCTTTAATGTTTTCAATTGAAATATTAACTTGTGAGAGTAAGTACAGATTGGTAATGCAAACAAATTATTAATAATAAATAAACTAACAACTATTAAGATTACTTAAATGGTGGAAACATTCAATGACATTTATTTTTAATTTTAACACAACGCTATTATCGTTCAAATTTCAGGAAACAGTTATAAAGAAAAGTTTCAGATATTGATGAGCTCTACAATTCTTATACTTACTATTTTGTGATATCTCCGACGGTGCTTGACTTATAACCAATTTTACAAAGAAAACAATTCCTGCAACATCAGCATTAATTTTAGTTACTTTCTTTAATGTTTTCAATTGAAATATTAACTTGTGAGAGTAAGTACAGATTGGTAATGCAAACAAATTATTAATAATAAATAAACTAACAACTATTAAGATTACTTAAATGGTGGAAACATTCAATGACATTTATCTTTAATTCAAACACAACGATATTATCTTTCAAATTTCAGGAAGCAATTATAAATAAAAGTTTGAGATATTGATGAGCTCTACAATTATTATGCTTACTATTTTGTGATATCTCAGACGGTGCTTAACTTATAACCAATTTTACAAAGAAAAAATTCCTGCAACTTTTAGTTAATTTTTTATTTATTTGAATTCAAATATTATTAATTTGTGAGAGCGACTAATACAAATCAACAATACAAATAAATTATTACTATTAAATAAACCATTTTTAACTAAACAATCAAATTCCACAGAAATACAATTTCTTCAGTAAACAATTTTTTATATTCGTGCATTTAGTTATAACACACAATGCAATGTACAATAAAACAAAATCAAGAAAAATTCAGAACATATTTTCCTCCAAACGATAATAAATTAATCCCCGATGATTCATGCCATCAAATACTTTGAAGTGTAAAGAAATATCCTGAAATATAAAAATTCCCCGACAAGGTATCGATAATAAATTTTCGCGCTCCTTATCATTAATTAAACAATTAATTGATCGTGTTACTATCCTCGATTCCGAGAAACTTACAAGTAGCAGATAACAACAAATCGTTCAATCTTGAGTCAACAGTTTACCCAACAATTTTATAACTTGTAAATTTGATCCGAACACGTCTCGCCCATTAAATCACTTAATTATTCTCGACACGCACAACCAAGATCGACAAAAAAATCGCGTCCCTTGTCTCGTTCGAAACCGATTTGTCGGTGTGATTATTAAAATTTCGAGTGCGTGCGAATGCGTCTGGCGGATTATCGCGCGTGCGAGCGTCGCAACGAGTCCAAAAAATAAGTTGGAGGAGTTGAATCTCACTAATCTAAACGAAGTGAAGAGACCACTTCTCCACTTATTCTACAGAACTGCCCGTTTAGGAAAAATACAACGATTCTCGTTCATTGACGCGCGACACTGTTTACTTTTCGATAAGTTCGTCGATGTACAGGCTGCAGAAATTTAGAGCTACCTTCCAATGAAAGAGTTAGATCTGGCAGACGTATAGACCTGTCAAAGACCCACTCTTTCACCTGAAGGTTCGCCCCGAAGATTGGAACTAATTTCAGCGGAAACGGTACTTACGGATTGCCATTTTATTCGTGCAAATCGGAACGGACGTACTGATCGATATTTAAGTAATGTAGAGCTTTAATACTTCGCGCCCATCCTTAATTGATATGGCTATCGACAGCCAATGGGACGGTGCGATAAGGATTCATGTGACTTAGAAACATATTCACATCCAGGGTGATGTTACGTAATTGTGTACTTAACAGGTAGGTCTGAATCGAAAAATTACTGACGCAATTATCGATTAATTTCTTAGAAAAATCACGAAATCAATCGCACACGTTTCGGCGAATTTAACGACCGATTTCGTTACGGTTAACTGGCCATTTTTTTGGGGTTTGTTGACGCGCGTAAAAGGGCTAAATTCCGATCTTGACGAGATTATTTTTTGCGGTTATCGTCGACTTACACGTGGTTAGTTTCTAATCCTCTTAATCGCGTCTTTACGGCCGCAAAAGCAAACAACTTTCGAATTCCCATTCACACAATTCCTTCTTTAATTTTTTTTAATTTTAACATATCGTTCTGAATTCGAGTAAACACTTTTAAGTAAATATGAACCGACTGTGCATTGGTTACACAAAATTCACGAAATTACATTCACGTTATTTTATTCGGAACTGGGTGAGGCGAGATTTTGATTTAAATTGGATCGTTGTGAACATTTAAAATATTATTTGGTAGTTATTTTGTTAGTCATAAACGTTTCCTTCTCCAATAACAGTGATATTCGTGGTTGACCCTTGAAACTGTTGTTACAAATCCTGTAATTCATTACTAAATGTGGCCCATTTAAGGATTAAAAGGAAACAGTAACGACGTTGGTGTTTAAAATTATTTCAGTAGCTGGGTGGATTAAATCTGTCAATGAAGAATTGGGAGAATTATAATTTCCAAATATTTGCCTGCACAATATTTGTTTTGTAACTTAGCTCAAGTTTGTAGGTGCGGTGGTTTAAATCAAGTTCATTTGCCAATAGTAAAACACAAGTAATAATAAAAACGAGTCACTTTAATTAATTAATTGTTAATCATAATGCGAAAGATATTAACGTTTTTCTGGCTTAAAATTATTGAAAGTTTTTTATATTTCATTATAACTTTCTGTTAGAATTTAGTTAAAAGCGTTGCCATTTTCTGAAATGCTATTAACTAATCTAATTACAATTCGACTCTTCTGAAACACAATTCACTCTTCTAAATTGCAATTAGTGTTTTCTGAAATACAATTGACTATTCTGAATTACAGTTGACACTTTCTGATATTCAATGTACTAGTTCAATTAAAATTGGTACTTTCTGAAGTACAACTGCCTATATTATATTCACTATGCTGCTAAAAATTAATGTTTTGTGAAATACAATTTACCATTAGGCATTACAATTAATGTTTTCTGTAATGCAATTTACTATTCTGAGTTAGAATTCATGTTTTCTGAAATAGAATTTACTGTTTTGAATTACAATTAATGTTTTCTGAAATACAATTTACCATTAGGAATTACAATTAATGTTTTCTGTAATGCGATTTGCTATTCTGAGTTGGAATTAATGTTTTCTGAAATAGAATTCACTAATTATTTTGAATTACAATTAATGTTTTCTGAAATACAATTTACCATTAGGAATTACAATTAATGTTTTCTCTAATGCGATTTGCTATTCTGAGTTGGAATTAATGTTTTCTGAAATAGAATTCACTAATTATTTTGAATTACAATTAATGTTTTCTGAAATACAATTTACCCTTAGGAATTACAATTAATATTTTCTGTAATGCAATTTACTATTCTGAGTTAGAATTCATGTTTTCTGAAATAGAATCTACTATTCTGAATTACAATTAATGTATTATGTAATGCAATTTACTATTCTGAGTTAGAATTCATGTTTTCTGAAATAGAATTTACTGTTCTGAATTACAATTAATGTTTTCTAAAATATAATTTACCATTATGAATTACAATTAATGTTTTCTGTAATGCGATTTGCTATTATGAGTTAGAATTCATGTTTTCTGAAATAGAGTTTACTATTTTGAATTACAATTAATGTTTTCTGAAATACAATTTACCATTAGGAATTACAATTAATGTTTTCTGTAATGTAATTTACTATTCTGAGTTAAAATTCATGTTTTCTGAAATAGAATTTACTATTTTGAATTACAATTAATGTTTTCTGAAATACAATTTACCATTAGCAATTACAATTAATGTATTCTGTAATGCAATTTACTATTCTCAGTTAGAATTCATGTTTTCTGAAATAGAATTTACTGTTCTGAATTACAATTAATGTTTTCTGAAATACAATTTACCATTATGAATTACAATTAATGTTTTCTGTAATGCGATTTGCTATTCTGAGTTAGAATTCATGTTTTCTGAAATAGAATTTACTATTTTGAATTACAATTAATGTTTTCTGAAATACAATTTACCATTATGAATTACAATTAATGTTTTCTGTAATGCGATTTGCTATTCTGAGTTAGAATTCATGTTTTCTGAAATAGAATTTACTATTTTGAATTACAATTAATGTTTTCTGAAATACAATTTACCATTAGGAATTACAATTAATGTTTTCTGTAATGCAATTTACTATTCTGAGTTAGAATTCATGTTTTCTGAAATAGATTTTACTATTCTTAATTACAATATTTTTATGAATTACAATTAATATTTTCTGTAATGCGATTTGCTATTCTGAGTTAGAATTCATGTTTTCTGGAATACAATTTAGCCCAAAGCTCCGATATAAGTCGGGAATAAAATGTACTGTGTACCATTTTTATCAAAAGAAGCCAGCAAGGAATAAACAACTGTGGAATTTGAGACTTGTATAATAATAAAACATTTCCTGAAATCCAGAAGGTATTTGTGGATATTTGTACCCTACTGGATATCGAATTGATAACTGGTATTATGTATAATTTCCAGTGCAGTGTTATTGTGTGCACACAATGTTACAAAGTGTCGAAACATCCGTTGCCAACAACGATTAATTAGTCGGATTTAATCCAAAAACGTGGCGATAATTAAGGAGTGTTCCGACCTAAATTTCTCAAGTCTTTCGCCAAATACTGATAACATTTCACGTTTATGCATTATCAGTGATTGATAGAAATTGTTTCAATTTTACTTTAAATAGAGATTTTAATTGAAAAATAAATCGGCGCCAGACGGTACTCTAAACAAAAATAATTTCAGTTTTCACAGATCATTAGTTGTATTAACGCTGCCAAATTTATCTTGAGTGGCCTATTTTTCTAAATTGCTGGGGATCTAATCTGATCTAACCCCTCCACAAATAATTTCGGATGCGGCCCTGAGTTTTGCAGCACAATATGCAAACAATTTCTCAAAAATTAGAGAAACAACTAATCATTTTTATTGACTCGATGATAAGATAGGGCTCACTTTAACCCCATTGATAGCCTAAAAATAGCCGAAAAACATTTCAGCGTTACAAATCACCGTTCGCCGTTATGTTTTTCCGTTCCACTTTGCGCTCTTCCAACAATACGAAAGGAAAGCCATTGTTTTTAAAGAAAACAGTAATGACTCGACTGCAGCATTTTCCTGTTTTCGTACATTATTTTTACGTTGAGATTAACATTTTTTGAGACGTTTCAAACAATGTTATCGCTGGATCTCGACATTATCTGCACAATTTTTTTGGATTATCGCCACGTGTCCTAAATTTGATTTGATCCACTAGTTTAATAGGTATTTAATTAACCGCTGAAGAATGTAACAGTGCGAGATTGGTCGAGGTATTAAATTCCTTAATGAGGTAAATACCTCGTCGACGTTGAAAGAAAGAGCCGCAAAAACGAAATTTACACTCGAAGTTTTCGGTAATTTGCAGCGGCGACAACATGTTTCGTGTCGAAAAAAAAATCAAACATTACCGCAGCTAATTCAACAAAGTTGAAAATTACTGTAAACGTCCTGTCGACCGAAATTGAAACAAATTTCCCATGGGTTTGCTGGAATCACTTTTTTGTCAATAGCGAGTCTCGATGTTCCTGGAGGACAGTGGCGAACATTAATTGTGGGAGATGTGTTTTTTGGCTCGAAATTAATTTAAGTTAACAATGCATAACTATCGGTTTTGGTGATATCAGCATGTGCAACAGCAATTCTGGTTGTTTATTATTTATTTCATTCGGTTTTCAATTAAAACCGCAATTGTGTCGGTGTAGTCTGTATGTGACAATGCCAAACCTCACCCTACTGAAATTCGATCCTCACAAGTGGAATATATGTCAGTGCAAGATTATTTTGTCAAGATTAACTTCAATTTTAATTCAATTCCTTATTTTATTTTGGTAATAATAATACTTCAAACAGAAACTGAATTTAAATTTAATTTAAAACTAATTTTGATATTGATCTAAATGATTAAAAGTAAAGGCGTACATTTTAATAAAAGCTTGTTTTATTGAAAAAGTTATTTTACTAGAAATTATCTTTTAGTCTTGGAGAATTTTAATCTTAATTATTTACATTAACTTAGTAGGATCTAAATTCAACTCTAAGGTCATATTAATTTTAAAAATCGCTCGTGAAGACTCCTTCAAATAAATGAATGAGAATAAGCTTAAATTATAATTTCTTTCCAAAAAAAATGTTTGGTTTTTTTATCCCACATTAATTTTAAAAAATAGGCTGCAATAGTAATAACTTATAATAAGCTAAAACTGCAATTTTCTGTAAAAAACACTGCGCTTTAAGGGGTTATGTCAAAAAAATGTAGGAAATTGAAAAATTAAGCTTAAATTGTAATTTTTTAATTAATTAAGCTGTAGGGTTAACGACTTATAATGTTATTGTTAATGGGATCTAATTTTTGGCTTTTTAGTAAGAAATAGATTTTACGCCAACTTGATTTTTTGTAGGTAGATAGCATCATTATACGTTAGATGGAAATCTAATTTCCATAATATCAATTAGGCGCTTGGTCAGGTCGTGCATAACGCGGTCTAATTTTCTGTAAACATAAACTGTGCCTTAAGAGATTAATCTTTTACCCATAGTGTTTAATTCGAATACAAAATTCAACATCTGTTCCGAGTTCTGAACAGAATTTTCTAGAATAAGTAATAAACTTTTATAACGTTCGACAATACAATCTTTCTTCAGACAGGTTATTTGGCCTAAAATTTAAACTACAGTCAGCTGCATTCCATTATCTGTTTGTTTGCATATCGTACCAAATTGACAAAAAATACAGTAACCGCAAAATTATTAAAAGAACGCATACATTTTAAAATAAAGATTCTGATTACGGTGATATGGAGATAGATGATATTTCGGATATGTCATTAATGGAATTTGAAACGGTTAACAATCGATTTTTAAAAACGATTTACGATATAAATATAAATTACGTTGAAAAAAATACCCGGGATCAACATACTAACCCGTTTTGGCGTAAATTAAGACATTGCAGAGTAACAAGCAGTAATAACAAAACTTCTTTACTAACAAGAAGTAAATAAAATTGTTAAATTTAACAAATTCTTCTTGCATATTATTATTTTACTTTAAATTATATCGTTCTAAATTTATTGAAGATACAAAAAATTTCGCATCTATTAAACAGATATATTGGAATGCAACCCCTGGAAAACCGTTTTCATTGTTACACATAGACCTATTATCCACTGCACTTTACGGTAATTAAGGTGATATCTGGGTTATAAAAAAGTCTGAGGTGTTGTCTGCATTTAGGCGTACGCTAAAGCAATAAAAGCAAATTGCATTTGTCAGCAATCTTTAGAGTGGAGCGGCCTTAAGTTGTAAACTTAGCTGCAAAACACATTTCTAATTTTATTGAATACGGTTCTAAGCTAGTCCAACTCTTGGTCTAATTTCTTCTGTGTATTCATTGCTCCCATTTATGAGTAGTGCATCTATTTGTTCTTCTGTAATTAATTTGATTACTTCTGCTGAAACTACGTAGGGGCCTGGAGCTTTATAGTCCTTCATTAGTTTTACTGCAGTAATTACTTCTTCTCTTGTTATAGTTGGACCGTCATCACTGTCTGTTGTTTTTTATTATTTCTTATTGTCTCTCATCTTGAAATAATTTCCTGGATATATTCTTTCCACCTGCTTACTTGGGGCAAGAATTGCTGAAAGTAACATTTTGTTACACCAAAACTCCCCCCAAGGCGTTTCAAATTTTATTACTAACAGATTAATTGCTTCTTCGCTATTGGCATCATCTTCTTCATATTTAAGTATTTTTTCCAACACTTTTTCCAAAGCAGACACTTATTAAAGATTTATTCAGATCAGAATTTGAAGCACAAACGTTTTCAAACGAATTGTGCAACATCCTGAAATAAATTTTGACTTCTGAAAATCGATTTTATTTTTGACCCTTCGGGTTACCAAAACCATAAAATATCCAGATGACAACATAAGATAAAAAGTCCAGATAATCGTGGGTTCCGGATCACCAATAACTCGGATTATCGAGGCAGCACTCTTACACATAAAATAGTGCGGTCGCTAATCGATGGTTTCTTTCCTGATACATGAAAATAAAAATTCGAGTCACGGTCCACAAAACAAGCAACAATTTTTTCATAAATGAACAATTTTCAGCTATAACTGGTAATTGAGGGAAATTTTTGTTTCAGGGACTTGAGATGTCTCAGAAATACCATCCACATGAACTTGATGTGCACTTATATCCTCGCCGACTTCACGTGGGTGCTTACCTACTCCTCTCACGTAAGTGCATCTTTTTTGCGACAGTTTCACGTGAATTTTTCCGCCTGTGGGTAATTTGTAATTTTTCTTAAAACGGCGATTTTATCAGCGAATTAAATACATTTATCGCTGTGTCAATATTGGCGTTTTAAATAAACAGGTACCTCGTCGAAAACTAATTGCAAAATAGCTTTTGATATCTCACTTAATAAACACGTCTTTTCGCTGGCCAATGAAGAAAATAAAACCTTGATTTTCTTGAAATTGTATTGCATCCAAGAAGCGATTCTCTCGCTTCCTTCACGACTGAACAAATCAGAATCGATTTTAATAAAACTTTCAATTATGAGGCGGAATTAAAATTCATAAATTTTCCTACCAGAACGATGATAAACAAGATATCGCAGTCTCTTGCACAATTTAACATTCATTGTGTAGTCAAGATAAAGCGTGTTTATCCAGTGCTAACAAAATTTTTACACAAACTGGCGCATTTATTCACTCACAGTCGAAATTATTAAATGGTATAATTAGCACCAAATAACAATGTGTTGTTGTGATTCTTATCGCAATTTTAAATCAAAAAAATAATCTCTTTGCAGGTGTCCTTCCAGACGAACAAAGCCACCTGCATCTTGTTAATAATCCTCCTCCATTACTTCCACTTAACGAATTTTTTCTGGATGTTCGTCGAGGGTAAGTTAATAAACCATTAAAAAGACCAAACCAACTTAATTTTAAAAGTTAACAAACCTCCCGTTCCTCGTTCGCCTCTTTGCGAGTAATTAACTCAAAAAGCGTTCTAATGAAATCACAAATTTAATTTTAAATTCGCCCACGATTTTATTTTAAAAAAACGTTCTAATTTTAAGAGGTACTGATGCATGAATCGTTGCCATTTTCCAGGTCTATACCTCTACATTCTGGTAGTGCGGACTTTCATGGGCGAGAACATTAAAATGCGCATTTACGCCATCATCGGTTGGGGTACGTTAACGCCGCTTCCTTTGATCTTTATATAACGTTGGTTATGTATCGATTAATGTGCGATTTTTTGCCCGAAAATAGTAAGACGGTGATTTATTTCATGCGGCTCCCAGGAGGACCTGCCATTTTTGTGGTGATGTGGGGCGTCGCGAAAAGTTTCACGCTAACGCCAGAAGATCAACAGGTAATTTCGTTTCTTTGCGCAATCTAATTTCAAACAGCCCTCAACTTAATCATAACATTAGCATAATTGGCGAAACAAAACAGTCTGTCGAGACTTGTTTGCTTTAACTTCTCTGGCGGATGAGGTTCATAATTTTTATTCTTTTTTAACCCAACTTTTTAACTCTTTGTTATGTTTGAATTAGAATTTTTTATTGTTTTATTTAAAATCATACCGCAAAGTTCTGAATTGTGGAAGTGTGAAAATGAACTTCAAACTAGGAAGTTTCTCTCTGGAATGTTTTATGCAACCAATTTTATTTAAATTGCACACAAACTTTCCTTAAGGGCGGCCCAAAAATGGTGGGGGTTTGACAATTTTATTCCACAGTCCAAATGTTTCTAAGCTAAGAAAGTGTAATAATTTTTCTGCTTCATAGATGGCCCGACAATATCAAAAGAAACATCAAATCTATTTTTAGAATTTCTGGGATGGGAGACAGGGTATTTGCGTCCTTGTTGCACAGTGACGTTACTCGTAGAACAAATCCAAATACCCATTGAACTGAATTACACATAAAATTGAATTAAATTTGAATGGTTGAATTTTTTTAGAAAAAAATGTATTCCTCTAATCAAAAAAGAATAATCGCTAGTAATACCATAAGAAGACACCAATTTAGACACACAAATTAAACATTTTAACCCTTTAAGGACGGAATTTATTTTCGGTTACAGATCCCATGGGATGTAGTTAGATTTGTGTCGCGAATGTGCGACATTCGGGAAAACTGCTTCTTTTCTAGTGTGACGCGTATGGGCGACATACGTCTTTAAAGGGTTAAAAAACAAACACAAGCTCAACATTATAAAAGGCTGAAATTTAAGATAACTGAAAATCAACAGAACAGGAAAATTTTAAAATTGTCATTGTTTAAGCAGGTCAGTGGTCCCTAGCAACCAGAATTGACGTACAAATCGTCCCTAGAGCGACGGGCTCCAGCCTTGAATATCGCAAATTTTCTAATTCTTTTGTGCTGCGACAAATTTTATGATGGTTATAAATTTCTTATTTTAAAAGCTTTTAACTGCGTCTTTAGGAACTACATATTTGACACTTTATCGTTTTACATATTTTGTCCCACTCGTTGATTAAAAATTCAAAACCGGCGCTTGGTATTCTGGCAAAATTTTTAAAATTTCCGTCACACCGCAATTCATCATTAACCCTTTGAGTGACAAGGAGCGCAATCGCGCTCGTCAATACACTGTCCGAAAATGCCAGGAGCGCGATCGCGTTTTTGCTTCCACACTAACTAATACAATCGATCTCTCTTTCATACTTATCGATTCTTGTTTATTGTTTATTGTTTTTGGAATTGGCAATTTTAGCTAATTCTCTAAAAATCACTTTGGCACTCAAAGGGTTAATTACAAAACGGAACAATGTCGTCGGCTTTTAAATCGTTGATGATGTCGCTGCCCATTACCATTGTATCGCTTTCGAGACCTTAATAATGGGCAAATCCAAAATCTTTTCTTTTCTTTTTTCTGTGCACCACTTAAAATTACATATCCTGCAGCCGCGAGAAGAAAGTCTTTCTGATTTACCATTGCTTTGACTAAATTTTTTTTGTATCAACCGATTATGCAAAACACAGTTTTCCCAGAAGCTTCATGATTTAAGTACTTTATTACCTCCCATAAATAAATGAATTCGAACTTACCTACCTGCGACAGTTGTATTCCAGATGTTTCAAATATCGTTCAACGAAATAAGATTCATCATATTATTTATGGCGTTGAGTGACGTTTATAGATAATATGTCAATATATAAATTAAATTGCAAAAAGGTGCAAAATTTTCTTACCAAATACCACTGGACGTTAAATTAAAATCCGAAAATTTTTTCTCGGATATGAATATTTTAAGAAAATTATCCCTCGCCTGGGGCTCGGAATAATTTTCAAAATATTCATACCTTCGAAAAAAATTTCGGAAAAAATTTAACCTCTAGTGGCATTACTAGTAGGCCAAGCAATAAAGCATTTTTTCATGCCATAAATACTACCCAGAAACCGACTGTGCGATTACATAAAGGACAGTTAGTAGATCAATTTGGCATAATTTTAGACTCGAGGACCATAATTTTTAATTTGCTATGAACAATTTAGAAGAAAAAATCGTATTTTTTTTAGTTTTTTGCTTGTAAAATGGAAACTAATGAAGCAATCTTAATGTTGTCAATAGACGAATTGTAGAGAATTAAATTACGAAGAGAATGAGAGGTCGAATGTCCCGATCCAATAATTAGAACCGGAGAGAACCCGGAAAATCCGGAAATTTCAGTGTTTTTTAAAAAAATTCACAATTCCCACATTTTTTTATTTTAAGAACTGACAACGCATTTTGCTAAGTTTATAATGAGAAACTGTTCAATTAAAAGAAATAATATTAAAAAGCTGTATTTTTTATTTAAACATTATAAAATAACCTTTTGAATACCACTTGAGAGTGCGAATTAATTAGAAAATAATTTTCCAGTATTTTCTCTAACTTGTTGCCATTCTCGAGCCCTACGGGCTCTCGTATCTATTCTCTGGCAACAAGTTCTCGAAAATCTGTCGAATTATTTTCAATTTATTCTCACTCTCTTGTGATATTACTGATGAAAATAAGAACACTGGATTACATATGTAAATTCACGCGCCTACTCTAGGGTTAAATACCCGGGAAAGACGTCGAACTGCTAGTAAATTTATAATCGTACCCTCTGGTGGATGGTATCCAAACTTTCTCAGCTAATGCGTCGGCCATGTTTTCACGGAACTGTAAACTTGAATCGAAAAATGTACTTCGAATCGAAAATATTAGGAATTGAACTGGAATATTGAGTAAACTCCGTTGGCGGCAATTTTTTCTATGACCTAACACCTCTATCATTGAATTTGAAGATAACATATAACTGGTTTTTGGTTGTGTTAAAACATCAAATAAACTACTACACGGCCAATGAATTATAATATGAATACCATTCTGACCAAGTTTGACGCATTAATTTACTAATAATATTTCTTTATAAACGATATGTTTGATAAAACGAGTGTAATTTACATTATACGAGGGGTATGCATTTGAACCGTGGTGACATCTATTATTCACTTTAGTGTAATGGCCGGTCTTAAAGAATGTGGGATGGAACATTTGTATGTAAATTGCAAGAATAGGGGAACGAAAGTTTGACACAAAATTAATTTTACTAACTTTGAACTTAAACTTATGATAAAATTTAGTTTTTTAATTGTGGGTGTAAGTAACAACAAAATACAGGGTCTTCAATTTAAGAACGAACGCTTAATTGTTTCAGAATAGGCAACACATCTTGCAATTAATTGTTTTTGCCCTGCTAAGACTAGACGTCGTATCTGAAATTGTATAAGTTGTGGAAAAATCAAAATTTGTGGATCATATTCTCTCAAAAGAACGCATTATTGTTAGGAACCTGTTTCATATATACAGTGTGAGTTAAGTTTTACCGCCCGTGGCAAAATAGGCCTTTGAAATAATTTGTCAATTCTCATAAATTGCATGAGTAATTTTATATTATTGAGGTAAATAGAAACCAAGAAAAAAACTTTTTTTTTTAATCAGGTAAAATTTTGGCTTTCTTTCAATTACTAATTGCTCAATTTATTAGTTTTTTTTTATGTACGAACAGTAAAATATTTTCACACAATTTAGTGTAATTGAAATAATTTTACTAATTTGGGTTCATTAAATAAAGCCATTTCCGTATTAGAGGGTATTTTTTTAAATGATTTACGACATAAGCTGACCAATTCACCTAACAATGGTATTGGTTTTGGGTACTTGGCTGATTATTTATGACAGTCATAAAGTTAAGTTAAAAAGTGCAACGTTACATTTTACAGGACCGGAATAAGGGTCTTCGCTATTTCTTTAAAAGTTCACAACATCGTAACTAACAGCTACACGGTATTTATAATCATTATAAAAAATAATTTTTGTCATATTAGATTTTAAACTTGATAAGAAAATCGCTTACCAGCTTCTAATTTTCGTTCGTATATCTGTCTACAATTTTGTGTTTTAATTTTGCCGTCTGCAAAGTCAATATACCTATCGGTTATTGAACCTTCCCATAAAATAAATTGCTTAATTTACCTAAAGTTTAAAAACCCTGGTCACAACCCTAAGTAATTTTGTGAATAAAGAAACATTCACATTCGCAACAAATCTTCCAACACTTAAACATTGTTGGTAAAAAGTGAAAATTAAAACTTTGTTTTGTGGAATAGTGAACATTTGTGTTTAGTTCAGGTATAATCATGCCATTTCAATACTCAGTCGAGGAGAAGCTTGAAATGCTTTTAATTTATGGGTAATGGGGCATCACTTTGAGCATCTTTTATAAAATAAACTTAATATTTACCTATTAAAAACTTATTTTATTTTTCTCACAAATTCCAGAATACGAGTCTGGCAACAACTAAAACGCCGTTCCCTTCAGTTTTATGGGTCGATCATCAGGTATTGTTACGTGGTAGACCGTATTATCCATTGTTGGAAAGTCATAAATAAAAGTATTTTTCGTGCTTTATGTTAAATTTGATTTAACTCAAAAAGTAATAATTTTTTAACGAATCAAATTGCAATTAACAATGCTACGAATAATTTGACAAATTTTGAAATAAAAAACCAAACATGTAAATTTTACCCGAAACTCTTTGTTTTACTTTTTTGGCTTCAAATAAAAATGATTTGGAAAATTTGTAGCACTAATCGAAAGTGTGAACTTCAACTGATGTAACATGTAAATTGCATACTTTCCCCTCAATCTTTAATAGGTATTATGGCCGGGGCGGTAAAACTTAACTCACCCTGTATGTGCTAAATCCTAACAATAATCCGTTCGTTTGGCACAATATAATTCACAAATTTTGATTTTTCCACAATTTCTACAATTGCAGATACAACGTCTTGTCTTAGCAGGGGAGAATATGTGTTGCCTATTCTACTAAGATAAGGCGTTCGTTTTTAAATTGAAAGCCCTGTATTGTCCGTTCCATCATTATTCCGTTCAAATTGTATACTTAACTCAGGCTAACAGTTTTCCTTTAATTAGATTGCCTCAATTGCTTAATTAAAATAACAATAGACGCTCTTTAAAGTAAACAAATTTCGCAAAATTTAAAATTCAATTAGGAACGTTAAGAGTCGCTTTTATATGGTTGAATAATGAACAAACTAGCGATTATTCTGAGGCCAAGATGATTTCAGGCCGGAGAAATTATAAGGAGCTGCCCCTGGACCCCGCACCCTTTCGACTGGATTTATCAAGTTCCTGCTATCGTCGTCCTCGTCTCGAATTTGTTGTTTCTCTGCATAATAATGTGGGTGAGTTACTTTATTCTACATATTACAGATACACAGTGAAAATGTCAAAGCAAGGAAGCGGGGACTTGTGAAAACTCCTGACAACAGAATTTATATGTAAATCAAAACGGTGATTTCAAATAACGTGTCGGAGTGCGTTGCAAAAGTTTTAAAGAATTCCCATATAACACAAGTTTGTCCACAGGATGTCTAGAGGATATTTTCGCCAGATGTTAAGATATCTATAGGATGTCTAATGTCGGGCGGCGATATACTTTAACCATCCAGTAGACATCCATTTGTCACAAACTCGGACATCCAGGGTATATCCCAGTCGGACTTCTATTAGATATATATTTTGTCTATCCAGAAAATATCCGTATTTACAGTTATTCGTTATCTTATAGATATCCTTTGTATATATGTAATAATTATTAATTTTTTCTGTACAGTGGATATTCATTCAAATCTTTATACATTATTATTAGGATTTTTTAATTAATTAATTAATTTTATTTGTTTCAATACATTTTACACATTATACCAATTAATATTTAGATAATCTCATAATGTTTTATTAATTTACTGTTTTAAACGCTCTGCGGCGTTTTTCAGAAAATATTTAATTCATTTTAATCCCTGGGACCCTGAAAATAAAATGTAAAAACGATTTAATTAATTTATTAATTTTTATTAAGACAAAAATTCGGATAATTACCCTTGCTTTTTTCCTCTCAGTTGTATTGCTTCATAATACATCGTTCATTGGTTGAGGCATAGTCCTTCTAAAGAAATCGCCGAGATCATTTCCCCCAAGATATTTCAATTTTCTGAAAATAAAAATATATTTTAGTTCTTAATATACTTTGTTGGAGATGTACATACCGCTTCATCATCTGCTAAGTAAATTTCTAGTACGTCATCCACGAGCGAAATGTGCAGAACTAAATATTCAGAACAAGGAAAATATTTCTATTGTCACGTATACCTACCTGCGTCAAGTTAACGCATTTGCTACGCACCTGTTCGAAAATTTACCTGATAATGACAATGACCCCATTTCAATAACAAAAATTAAAGAATTTTTAAAGAATGTCGTAATATAAAATATAAAATGAAACAATTTAAATATTATATGTTACAATATGAAAATGTAATTAATTTAATTTAATACTATAAAATATTTGTAATACACACAAAATACAAATATCGTATATTTAAAAAATTTCAATTCAAATGTTGTAGTTATATAATTTTTAATTTTTCATAGATATAAATATATTAATTTGAAACATAGGTATTTCAAAACATATTTCCTGTATATAAAAATATGTATCTAGAGAATATCCACCTGATGTCTGTTTCTTTCAAGAATATCTACTGGATGGCTATTTTACGTCATAGCTATACAAAAGCCGGCGCAAATCGAATCGGCGTAAAGTGAACCCATATTTACAGTGATGTATAGCGTTAAGTTCTACATAAGTGAAGAAGAAGCAAATAATTTTGTTTATTAATACAATATAATGTAAAATACATATACAGTCGAACTTCCATATAACGAAGCGTTACGGTGACCTTAAAAAAATTTGTTATAGAGAAACTTCGTTATATAGAAATTAATTTTGGGAAAAAAATTTCAGTTTAACCCTTTCAAGTTCACAAGAATTTTTGAAGCAATACGATTTTAGGCATTAAAAAGACAGGGTATCTATTTAACATAAAACAACATACTTTCAAAATTTACGTTGGAACACATTATGTCGCAAGGTCCCAAATGGATTCATATGCAGTTACGTAGTTATTTAATTAATTGAATAAATAAGACCACCCCAATATTATGAAACAAATTTTAAAAGACAAGGCAAAGTATGGTAATAAAATAAAAAAAATTTGATGCAGTAAAACTTCGTCGATTCGATTAGTGCCACTTACTTCGTCGGCTAATTCCTCATAAAATGTTGAACCCTGGATACATCTAGAGATATTACTACAACCGAGTTTTTTCCGAAGTTACAGTGGAATAAGAAAAAAAAACAGTTTTAAATCTCGAAAATTTGTAAAGTTGGGGGAAAAATTTGTTATACGGAAATTTTTACTTCGTTATAAGGGATATAAAATGCATTAAAAACGTCTCCAGGGTTCACCAAAAAAATTCGCTATATAGAGAAATTCGTTAAATAGAAGTTCGTTATAAGGAAGTTTGACTGTATTATAAATTTAATTTTTAAAATGTGTTTTATGAGAAAGTAAAGTGAAATGTTTTTATTAAAAAATATTAAGAAAAACAAATGAAACTTCAAAGTTTCTGATCTCTTGCACGAAAATCAGTCTAACGTAGGGAGAATCGGTGAATTACCCAATTATGTACACGGCGAAACTGTGAATTGCACAGCGGCGTTATTGTGAATCGGCGTAAATTGAGCCGGCGTAAACCGAGGGCTACCTGTACATACATAGCCTAGCCACAAATTAGACATCCAGTAGATATTGAGTGTTGTATGGGTTGCGATATTTCATCAATAATCGCATTAATTTTGAATTTTGAGAAACTGTGCTAATTGTCTATTCAGCTTTGAGGGCGCTAACACTTAATTAGCTTCAGTTGGTCGTTAATTGAAAGGGTTATGCTTTCACGATTAACAAAAGACCTGCACGGTTCGCCGTTTATCGATTGATTCTTGCGGTTATTATAAATATCAAGTTAGAAAGTACAGGGTCTTCAATTTAACGAATTAATTCAATTTCATCCTAAAGACCAATAACACTTTAGGTTCTCATCACTAAACTACGTTCCGCTACCAGCGCTGAAACGCAGCAGTACCGCAAGGCGGCCAAAGCCCTGCTCGTCCTGATCCCCTTGTTGGGCGTCACTTACATCCTGGTGATTGTAGGCCCCACGGATGGAATCTCGAAAAGCATTTACGACAGCGCACGAGCTATTTTATTATCGACTCAGGTATACCATCCAAATTGGCGATTGAATTCTTCTAGAATTTTTATTTCAGGGTTTTACCGTGGCCCTTTTCTACTGCTTTTTAAACACCGAGGTCAAGAGCACAATCAGGCATCATTTTAACAGTTGGCACACGAGGAGGACGCTAGGTTCGACGCGACACCGCTACAGCAGCACCAAAGATTGGTCGCCACGTTCGCGAGAGAGCATACGGTGACGTCACTATATCTCGCTGGAAAACAACTGACGATTTCGTTTCAGGCTGTATAATCAAGGGAACAACATTTATAACAAACGCGAGTCGACTTGTTCAGAGGCTACCACCACCACTTTGGTCGCGGTATCGTTGGGCAAACAACAAATCCGGAGTCCGCTGCTGTCGCCCGGAGACCTCGGCTGAGAAAGGCTGCCGCGAGAGGATCGAAGGTGATTTCGCCAGTTTTATTATTATTTTCACGTAATTTTCGGTTAATCAGTCGGTTTCAGCGAGTGGCGAGCTTTAATTTCCGCCAGTAAATTTATTAACCCGGCAACGTCCCGAGAACGTCATTAAATTGCAATCGCCGGCGGCTTTCTAATAAATAAGGAGGAAATTGCAATAATAAAAACGAAAAATAATGAAACTGCAAGCAATAAAGCAGCAGCCGGCGCGGCGCATTAAAAATTCATTTCGATCTGACGAAACTGCAGTCGAGTGCGTTTTCGATGGTGCAGATAGCAAAAATGCAATTGTGCTTCATGGGAAATGGAACGATTTTAATCGAATCATTCACGCCTGAGTGCAGCAAAATTGCGGATTGATTTCATTCTATATTTAGCGTTTCAGATGAACAATCTAAACGCAAAAGTTTCAGTAACGTCATTTCAGAAAATTTCCTGAAACGCTATACTATATTTTTTAATTTGAAAAGAAAATTCAAACAGATCGCACCAAAAGGTAGATCTATGATTGGCTGCCACCAAACTGCAGGCAGCTGACAGCCAATCATAGATCTACCTTTTGGCGCGATCTGTTTGAATCTTCATAGTTTACATCTCCCTGAGGAATTAATACAGTCTAACGTTCTTATAACGAATTTCAGTTTCGAAAGAATATTTAATTCTGAATTAAAAAGTCTTAATTCACAATTAAATTAAATATCGAAAAATTACAAGCAATTTATATTTTTAACTACAAAAATAAAGTGTGCAATGAAACAGTTGAAAATTGTAATTAATAAAATTAATAAATCTGACAGCAAGGCGCAAAAAAAAATCGAAATCGACATTAAAATGCGAGAAATGGGCAGTGAAGCGATTCACTCGACTAAAAGTTCGTAAAGCAGGGGGGAGTAGTGACAGATAAGCGTCACGTAACCTAGAAAAACTTTGCAGAGTAGTATAGCTAATCGGGTTCTACGCACTTTTGATATCAAATTGATATCAGTTTAATCTATCAGTTATTCATGTGTAATTAGGTTAATGAGGAAGACGTATGGGGGAGGAAGTTAGTAGTCACACAGGTTACCTCCTCTTAACAAAAAAAAAAAAAAAAAAAAAAGGTTAATGAGGTCATTAACCTAATGAGTAATTAGCTTAATTAGTTCCTCAAGGCCATATGACGGCACCAGGTAATTAGCTTAATGAATAATTAATGACTTTTAGGTTTTGAGGTCACATGACGTCACCAAGCAATTATCTTAATGAGTCATTAATGACCTTTTGGTTTCAAGGTCACCGGGTGCATATGATTTTCCTCAGTCAGAATCTAATTTTCTGAGTCAGAATAAGCTTTTTCTGATACATAAAGTAATTTTCTGAGTCACAATATGATTTGTCTGAGTTAGAGTCTATGAGTCAGAATCTAATTGTATGAGCCAGAATATGATTGTTCTATGTTTGAATCTAAGTTTCTGAGTTAGAATATAATTTGTCTGAGTCAGAATTTAATTTTCTGAGTCAGAATATGAGTGTTCTGAGTCAGAATACGATTTACATAAGTATTCTGACTCGGAAAATTCGACTCTGACTCAGACAAACCATATTGTGATTCAGAAAATTAGTTTATGTCTTAGAAAAATCATATTCTAACTCAGAGAATTAGATTATAACTCAGAAAATTCATATTCTGACTCAGAGAATTAGACTCTGACTCAGACAAACCATATTGTGACTCAGAAAATTAGTTTATGTCTCGGAAAATTAGATTCTAACTCAGGGAAATAATATTCCTAATTGAATTTATCAGAAAATGATTTTTATGTATTGTGCAGTACAACTAAATGTTTAATACAATCCAATGAATTATTCCCTGAGTATTTTGACTCAATTTGATATCAAAAAGTGCGTAGAACCCGCTTAGCTATACTACTTTGCGCATGTTCATTTAAATGTTTAACTGTTTTTGATGTTTCGAAAATATTTCCAGGGCCACAATGGACACTCTTTTAGAAGAGGAAGGTGCAGGGCCGTTCGACGAAGCCTCTCGTGGCGTCGCATCAAAACCAGGTGTATGTTACTAAAATATTGTCTTGGATAGTCAATTTTCGATATGCCAACGTTTCAAGAAGTGCGACCATCAATTTGGAACCACAAATTCAGCGGCTATCTCAAGGTTGAATATTCGCCAGTTTAAATGTTCACTTTTAGACCTTCAAATTTTCGAGAAAAAATAATGTCGCCCTCAAAACCAAAAATGGTTTTTCAGACCGAATGGTTGTTGATTTTCGATTTTTGAAATGATGTTCGATGTGCTGACCGTAACAATAAAAGATGTCGAAAAAAACTTTACTGATTTTATTTCAATAACACAATTTCCCGGAAATTGTTTGCCGAAATTATTTGGAGTTTGATAGTGAGCTTAATCTCGGAAGTAACGCAAATACAAACGTCGAAACGTGTCATAATCTAAAAATCCATTCGGTGCGATTTCCTTGAAACTTTCCGCCACTGTTTCCCTTGATAAATGGGGTGCTGCCGTCCTCAGCGCGTTTAGGACGTCCGGGATTTCAATATATCCTTTATCTGAAACGAATGTAAAGCAAAATTGATTTTCAACCATTCGCTTACAACATGCGATATCCTGATTGAACGATTTGAAAATTTCCATATCCAATTGGTCACTTAGGAACGTGAATTTGCCCGAAATTATTGCCCCAATTTCTTGGATTGTCAAACGCGTTTTTGCGTTAAACACAAAATCGGTTTCTCCATCGGATGGCGTTTGCCCCGTTACGGCGGTCGCCAATATTTTGTAATCGTTTCCGTCAAATAATTCTTGGCAGCCAAATAACGTATTTGCCGCCGCTTTTAAATAATTCTTGACAGGAAGCATCCTAATTTTGGATGACACTGCTAACTGTCAGTCAATTTTATTCATCAAAAAACTAACCATTCTGAGCGTCAAGTCAGTTTTAAATTGACTAAAGGCTGTTTACATCCAATTAACGTACGGAAATTAACGAGCTTGTCAAAAGTGATTGGTGGGATTTTTCCAATTGAAAGTAATGTGGTCAATCACTTTTGCCAAATTTGTTAATTTCCGTACGTTAATTTAATTTAATTAGATGTAAACGCCCCTTTAAATTGACTAATGGCACCGAGTTGATGGCGCCAGTAGCAATATTTCCAATTATTACCATGATTACCCATTGTTGCAACAATCGGAACCATGGTAATAATTAGAGATCTTGCTACTGGCTCCACCAACTCAGTGCATGTTTAAACTCGCCATAAACAGGGATCATAGCACTTGTAGTGCCAAAAAATAGTGACTATAGTGACTTATCAGAAGAAAAAAGTGACTAAAGAATATTGCCGTTTATTATCTTGAAATATAGAAAATAAATTTAACACATTTTTAATAGTAAAAACATTTACATTGAAAAATAATTTGTAATAAACTTCAAAATAAAATTAAATATGACGGTAGAAAAATTTCGCGCCAAAATAGTGACTTTAGTGACCAATTTTTAGAAATAGTGACCAAAAAGCTAAAATCGTGACAAATCATTAAATAGTGACCTCACTATGATCCCTGCATAAAGGACCGTTTACATCCAATTAACGTACGGAAATTAAGAAGCTTGTCAAAAGTAATTGGTGCAATTTTTCCCAACAAAAGTAATATGATCAATCAATTTTGCTAAACCTATTAATTTCCGTACGTTAATTTAATTTAATTGGATGTCACAATTTTTTAAATCCAACATTTGATAAAAATAAAACGAAAATTGTATTTTATTCTAATTCATCTTTATTTACATCATTTTCATTCTGCTCGACCACATTTCCATCATTTTTATCCTCATTGCCAGCATAGCTTGGTTCTATTTTGACCGGCAGTAAATGTTTGATCGGATCCACGGCCGAATTTCGATCCAAAAACGAAATTCCCTCCTTCTGCAAGTTTTGCACACTCACACCAACATGCAACCCGATTAAATGCGGCGGGAAAATTACATGAACACATTTTTGCACAAAAGGCACCAAATCGTCTGCAAAACACATGCACAGTCTTGTGAACGCATCTTTGGCGTTCGGGGTGAACGCCTGCTGTTCTTGCCCGTACAGCACCAGAATCCCTTTCGCAATAAACAAAAGGGACTCTTGTAAAGTGTCGATAACATCACTGATCACAGAGATCGGAGGACACAACCGCAACTGGTTGAACGCGATTAAAACTTGATTTAAATATTCCGCCAAGGGGTAGAATTCCAGCAGACTTTCCGGAGGTTGGACCGGGTCGTTTGCTTTATTTTTCCAAGGGACGCTCGGATGATTCTTGTTGATCAGAGTGAAATGTTCCATGTTACATTCGAAATTTCTTGTGGCTTTCTTTATGGATTGTTGAAAGGTGTTTGTGATGGTCTTGATTAAGATTGGGACCATCAAGGCCCGAAAGTCGCAACCTACTCGGCTGAAAGACAACCCGAAATACATGCACTGGCCGAGAATCGAGTCGATTGAAGTGACACCTCTGTTTAAGTCGACTTCCAAAGTGGCCAGGAAGTCTGAAATCTAAGCCAAATTTATTACAAATTTGTACATCAAAAAAACTAAGAAATTGAATAATTAGTAATTGAATAAATCCAAAATTTTACCTGATTTAAAAAAATATATATTTTCTTATCTCTATAGTAATATAATATAAGATTTTTTTACTCAGAATTAAACATCCCTTCGAAATATGCAAAAAAAGAGGGCATTCCTTTTAAAAAAATGTTGTTTTCGTGAATATCTCGAACAGGTGACGTTCGATTCTTTTTTTACTTTCATTGTGGTAATCAGCGAAAAAAACACTAATTCTTTGCTGATTTAACCGACTTTGTAACTCCAATAATAGCAAAGTTACCAATGGTGGACCCTTAATATAATACAACCTGTATAGCGTCCGGAATTTCAACCTTCGGAATCTGGCCATCTTTACTTATTTCTCACCTTGTTTTTGATCCAACTGAAGAATATCACATTTTGGTTGACGTTTTTGCTTTTAATTGAGGCCAACGGGCCGTGTTCGTCGTCGTTAAAAATTGCTTTATATTGAGTAATTATATTGAATAAGTTCACTCTCGTTACTTCGATGGTTTTATTCAAATGAAGATTTGCTAAAATTCAGAAAAAAATTTAACCTCAAAAATTTATTTGCCAAAATTTGTACCATCATCTTTCGAAATTGCTGCCAAACACGATTGCAACCAGCTGTCGCGAGCCTGAAGAAACTTAAGACGTAATTCAGTTTCATTGAAAACTTCCATTCGGCGCAAATGGCCGACAATTTGCAAACATTTCGGCAGAAGCAAATCTTGCTGTAACTGAGACAACAGCTGGTGGAGCATCACGAGCCAGGCGCGTTCGATATCGTCCTTTATATTCTAAAACAAACCAATTCAGCCATAAAACTTAATTAAACAGATTTTTTAACCTTAAAAATCAAAATGTCAGGATGTCTCGCGAACAGCCTTCTGACGTACGCGGCCAGTTCCAAAGCATCATCATATAAGTAATCGCTTATAAACGAGTCCATTAACTGAGGAAGCTCCAAAATTTCCAAAAGTTGGGCGTTTCGCGTCAATGTCAGCGAATTTAACCTTCGCAAAGCGCTAATTCCGCTGGTCTTTTCCGCAAATGCTTGACATTTTTCTTCGAATCTCGGTATATCTTGCAACAAATTGTCTAATTTACTTTCGGTAACGTTAAAATGTGTGAACAGTTCGTGCGAACATTCGGCGGTTTGGATGAACGTTTTATAATTTGTTACCGCAAGTTCCTGAGTTTGTTCCAAAGTGGCTGACTTCTCATCTCGAAGACGACTCGGTTCTTTGACTAAATCTTCCACTTTAAACGTTCCGATTTTTGATATGTATTCACCAAAGTGACGATTGTATTCCCAATCGGCTGCAATTAAATAGAGTTGAGATCAAGTTTAAAATTGTTGAAACTTACGTTGCAGTCCTTCAGGAAACAGCAAATGGTACAACGAACTCTCTTCACTTTCCATTATTACGTTTATTATACGTGTAACTTTTTGCAAGAAGTTTACATTTGTGTACAGGTTATGTTACTGCAGTTAAAACCATCTGTGTACTAATGGCTGAACTTCTCACAAACTTCTGTCATTCACAGTCGACCAACTGATTGTTGTTTGCGAAACGATACGATTTCTTCAGTGAAAGCAAAGAATAGATTTATGTATCTATTCTTTGGTGGAACGCCGTTAAAGGATACTTCACCTAATGATGGCGATTGATCTGGTCGGTTGTTCCTAACCTCTAATTTTTACCGAGTGTCAGGTGATTTGCAAACGCAAGGAAGCGCAACGGAACTATTTATTTCATCGTGTAAAATGATTTTTCAAGCGTTGTAGCGTTAAAATGGGGGCCCGTTTTCACTTTCATAACAACTGGTAAGTTTTACGCGACACGTGTTTTAGATTAGGAAGTTCATTTACCGAGTTTTCAGATTGTAAAAGTGTTGTTTTTTAACATAATTACAATAATTTGATGACACCTTCAAGCACATTTGTTTACAATGCCTATCGAGGACATACAGTATTCTGAAAAATATGCTGATAATAATTACGAGTACCGGCACGTGATTCTCCCCCCGGATTTGGCAAAATTAGTGCCCCGACCTCATCTCATGACCGAAACCGAATGGCGCAACTTGGGGGTACAACAGAGCCCCAATTGGGTTCACTACATGTTGCACACGCCCGAACCGCACATTTTGTTATTTCGGCGCCCAATTGTGAGTAGGCTGACGCACTGAAAACTAAGTTTTATAGAAAATAAAATGGTTTTTTTGTATTTTATATGGCTTTTACACAATAAATATTTGAAATCAGTGCCAATATTACAAACAACGTGATTTTTAAACTTCACATGATGAAATGCTTTCAAGAAACCTGCTTATCGACACTGTCGTCGGTGACCAAGTAAGTGATCTTCACTTTTCCCCCTGTAAATGACTTAATTTCTTTCGTTGCGTATTTATACTTTTTCGGTCGTGTCGGTTCTGGAGGCTTTAAATTCATTACGACTACGGGAGCCCTGGGTTCCATATTCCAAAAGGTGGTACTGTGTGGAGGGAGGGCCGTCGCCATAAACTCCCTTTTGAACGAAAACGGCCGATTGTTGTAGATGTTTTTACCAGGTTTCCTCACTTCCAATTCTGCCACCTTCAGTTTTCGCACCAGCAACATTTCCTCTGCAGCTACCACGCTCTCTTGAACCTTATCGTCCTTCTGAACAGGCTGCAAATTTTGTTCCTTGCGATCTGAAACTTCTTCAACAATAATCGGCGCCTGCTCAGGTTCTTGCAATTTTTGCTGGTCTTTAAGAAAAGTGACCAGATTGTCGCTGAAGGCGATCTTCGAATTTTCATTCGCTGCAGGAAGTTGTTCCAGGACATTGTTTTTCAGATCGTCGGATTTTTTGCCGTCTTTCGATTCCACCTTGCTTACTTGGAAAGTGTGCTTGCTCGATTTTGCACTTTTTTCGGTTGGCAATATTTTTGAAATTACCTCCATCTTTGTTTCATCTTTAGGTGTCTGAAGCGTTGAATCGAAATTCAACTGATAAGCTATGGTTTTACTGAGATTTTCTAGTAACGATTGTTTAGCCTCTATGACGTCCTGTCTTGTCAGGATTTGTTTTTTTTCTGCCAATTTGTCGCCGTCTTTTGTTAAATTCGTTTGATTAATTGTGACAATTTGTTTTTCTTCAGCCAATTTGTCGCCTGCTTTGATCAAATCTTTCGTTAAATTGGTTTGATTAATTGTGACAATTTGTTTTTCTTCAGCCAATTTGTCGCCTGTTTTGATCGAATCTTTGGTTAAATTCGTTTGATTAATTGTGACAATTTGTTTTTCTTCAGCTAATTTGTCGCCTGCTTTGATCAAATCTTTTGCTAAATTCGTTTGATTAATTGTGACAATTTGTTTTTCTTCAGCCAATTTGTCGCCTGCTTTGATCGAATCTTTTGCCAAATTCTTTTGATTAATTGTGACAATTTGTTTTTCTTCGGCCAATTTGTCGCCTGCTTTGATCGAATCTTTTTCCAAATTCGTTTGGTCAGTTTTGGTCAGTTCTTTAGGTTTGTTCGCTTCTCGCGTTTTCACCATTGGCAAATTTGCGTTTATCTTTGGTATTTTCGTTTCTCTCAAGTATTTCACGACTTCCTCGACGATTGTATTTTCTCTTTGCGTCGAATTTTTAACGCTTTCGACTGTTGCACTCGCATTGCTGATTTTCAACTTTAAATTTGTGGGAGGTAGAATTTTTGTGATGGCCTTTTCACCAGGAACTGTACTGTTCAAGTTCGTTTCGGGCAAAGCTTCCATTTTGACGTTCTTGCTCACATTTAATAAGCAATCTTTCACATTTTTTTCTTGAGGGCTATTTTTTCCTTCCTTCGATAGAGCGTTCTCGAGCAAGACCTTCTGAAACGTCAGGGCGACTGTTTTACTTTGAACGTTCAGATTTTCCAAATTGTTGGGCGACTTTTCCTTCTCGTTCTGAACTTCGGAGTTCATTCCGACGTTTTGCAAGAAAGCTTGCAAATCGTTGCTGATTTCCATGTTCAAATTGTCGCTCGCGTCCAGAATGCAAAGATTTTTACTTTTGGAGGGAACGCTTGCTTTATTTTCAGTTGGCTGGCCAATTTTCAGAGCATCCTTAAGCAACAGCTGTTGGTGCGTCAACGCCACAGTTTCACCTTCCAAATTCACGTCCTTTTTGGGCGACTGTTTCTTTTCGTCCGACATCTCTTTTTTCTGCTGCTTTTTCCCGGATTTATTCGGAGGCTGGGGTTTCTGAATTTTGGAACCCATTCCGACATTTTTCAAAAAATTGTGCAAGTCTTCGCTGATTTCCACGTTCAAATTCTCGTTCGCGTGCATGATGCAAAAATTCTCACTTTTGGGAACGCTCTTTGCTTCTTTGAGCTTCGGTTCCTGGACGGGCCTGCTAATTAATTCCTTCGATAAGGCGTCCTTGAGCAACAACTGTTGATGCGTCAGTGGCACGGCTTTATTTTCCTCGTTTAAATACGGAGTGGTGACGAAATCGATTTTGGAAGCGCGATTCGGGGCAAGAAACTTTCTTTCCATGTAAGCTTTAGTTTTGCGCGCGAATCTGTCGCTTCGCCTTTCGACAGGTGGGATCCTTCCGAACATTGCGTTCGTGACGTCCTCAATCGCCACGGGAATGGCCGAAGGCCTCGTCGCAGTTTTGTTCAGGGAAACCGATTCCATTTGATGACTTTTTGTCACCAATTTTGATTTGGGAGTTTTGGGCTTTATTTCGTCCGCTTTTTTACGTTTCAACGGAAGATGGGAAGTCCTGTCGTTGGCGATCTTGTCGAATTTTTTGTCGCCGTGATCTTTAACCTTGTCGAGTATTTTTACCGTCAGCACGTTAGATTCCAAGTCTTCAAACGCCATTTCGCTGACCCTCAAGAAATCGGTCTGATTTTTAATTTCGGCTCGATCTACGCGTTTTTCATTATTCGCCGAATTTTTAACAATTTTTGGAACGTCCTCTGCCAAAAGCTTCTGCGTCACGTGCTTCTCCAACGTGTTGAAAGCCTTCTCGTTGACTTTCATCAAATTCGCCGTTTTTTGGACGTCCTCCTGAATCTGATCTTTTTTGCTGTTGAGAATCTTTTCGCAACGTTCGAAATTGCCTTTATCGAAACAGGGCAGCTTTTCGGTTTTACTGGTTGGCGTTTTTTCCGTGCATTTCTTGTTGACGTACAGAACGTTGGCGAAATCTCGTCGCTTCGAGTGTTTCTTCTTGCGGATCTGTTGCGAAATTTTCGACAGGCCCGACAACGACTTGGGATCGATTTTTTCCGGTTTTTTATCGACCGATTTCGGCTGGATCTCCTCGTCGCCGAACAGTTCTTTGATGATGTCCAATTTCGCCTCGATGGTGTTCAGATTTTTTTTATTGGGAGTGAAGTTGACGAATTTTTCGCCGATTTCTAACACTTCCTCGAATTCCTGGAATCAAAACGCGAAACGAAAACATGATTTTCTGCTTTTATCGAAATGCATCTCATTCCCAGGCCTTTTGGAACCCCTAACACTGCGTTTTGCTCTGTACTACAATCCGTTTTTAAACCAGGAAGAGAGTTAGAAGTCGTCGCAAGGTCAAAGGTCCTTAAGATTAGAATAGAACTCGAATATAGGGACATGGAGGCAGCAGAACAAGAAGGCTTTCAAGTAGGAAGATCGACAATAGATCATCATCGACGGAGAGCAATGTAGATTAGGGATCGAAAGTCGTTGAAGAACATTTTAAATCAATGAAATATATGTAAATTTTTTTTTTTTCAATTTATGTTGGTAGTAATGCCAAAGAATATTCATTAATATAGAGACGACGGTCTCAGTTTTGTTAAAGTGCGCAAACTCACTGCTTGAATCATTTTTCTTTTGTCTGTATTAGCATCAAATATTGCCTTATAGTAAGGTGACCAAACGTACTTTTTTAGGGAGTTTTGTTCTCCTTTTTTGTATTATCATTTTAGTATTAATTTTCTAAAAAATTTCAAGTGAATATTTTTCTTCGCGATTTTCTTTGCATCGGTATAAGAAACACTGTGTAAAAAGTCCATTGAAAAATCGTATCCGCCAAAGAAATTATTGAAGGTCGAAGGCTGCGAAAATCAGTTTCTCTCAAATATCTCGTGAAATATTGGTTTTACGCGAATTTCGGTTATTACAAAATTTGTTTATTATCAAATTCTTCCCAAAAAACGTTGTAATCATTTAAAAACAAGATAATGGAAATTTTGTTTATCTGAGCACACTTTATGAAGATGTGCACTGCAATTTGCATGGTTTTACCTAGGAAAACCGACTTTTAAGATTCAATCCTTGTTGTAATCATTTGAAAACAAGAAAATGGAAAACATTTTTACCTTAGTAAACTTTATGAAAATGTGGATAAAAAAAAAGAAAAAAAAATTGACTTAAGCGCACTTTATGAAAATGTGCACTGCAATTTGCATGGTTTTACCTAGGAAAACCGATTTTTATGATTATGATTACAACAAGGGTTGACTCATAAGAGTCGGTTTGCCTAGGTGAAAGCAAGCAACTTGCAGTGTGTATGTTTTAACGTGTTTATACATACAATTTTTTAAACTAATAAATTTTAAAATTATTTAAAAAACATATAGTTGACTGGAGAAGACTCAGTGTTTTTATTCAAACCCAATCACCATAAAAAATAGTTGGTCACCTTACTTATAGGCCAAGCAACAGAGCAAAATTCCAGGTAGTATTTATGTTATGAAAAAATTGCTTGGCCTAATTACATCTGACAGTTATTGTCATTTTACATCTGACAGTTGAATGTCACTTAAAAATTTTAAAATCCTTCAGTGAAAGGAAGCAATATGACAATTTTGAAAGAAACTTTCATTGGGCAAAGCTTCGTCTTCTAAATATTCTGTGACATTTAAGTTATTAAGCACTCACTACTGCCAACACAAATGAAATAAAACAATAATTTCACAGCCTTCTGACGTTCTTCCTGGTTTAATCGCAGGTTTGAAGTGGGAAACAAAAAACAACAATTCTTACCACAACCGGACGGCCGGATCTGCCTTTGTGACCTTCGGTTTTAGTTGTCTCCGGTTTATTTTCGGCTGGCTGGACTTTCGCACTTTTTTTCGCGTCCGTCATTTCATCTCCAGTATTCTTTAACAAACAAAACCCGCTTAAAATGATTAATTTCGTTTGTTTTTAATTTATATATTTACCTCACTTTTAAGGTGTCTGTGTATCGTGCAATTTAAAGTGCTCCTGAGAGCGTGCAAATTTGCCAACGAAGTGACACAAGGCAAAGACATGTGTGCGTTATTGTAATACAGATTCGAAATGATCTTGTTGTTCATTCCGAAAATGTGCATGTTTAGATCGTTGCCGAAATGTAAGCTAGGACTGTTGAAGAAATTTTTCTTCGCCATCAGAGTCGGCAAGGATCGCGCGTCGTAAGGCCTGCTCTGAATATTTTTGTCGACGCCGCTGATCTTCCTCTGGACACAGGCATCTTTCTTCTTATTCTCGTTGCGCTTCGCCGAAATTCGATCAAGACTCTTCCTGTCGTTCAAGCTGTTGGTGGAGGTGCTGACATTGGCGCACCCTGTATTCGAACCCTCGCAATCGGCTTGAGTCGTCTTGTCGCACGAGCTTGGGCCGACAATTTCCTCGTTCAGCAAATCTTGCAGAACAGTTTCGCTGAAGTTTTCCTTCTGAATGTCCAATCGCTCGTCGATGGCGCGTTGGCCCGAGAATCCTTGCAGCTCCACGATGACAGGGCCGGCTTCCAGGTCGTCAGTGAAGGCCCTCGAGGCTTGTGGCAACGCCTTTTCGATAATCGGCAGCATCTTCTCAATTTTGGACACAATTTTCTGCTGATTTTTCAGACTCTCCTGCATTATGTTCACGATATTCTCCACGGAGTAATCTTCGCGCAAATCTTCCCCCGTTTTTGAGCGACGTTTAGATGAAATGGGATGGAGAGGTTCGCTTTTCGCCCGCGAAATTATTTTGCGACTTGGCTTCATCACCGAAGCGACGAAGCCCTTGGTTTGGATTTCGAATACCTCATCGGAGGATTCGGTTTTCCTTTGGAGGTCTTCGCTCGGATCGATGGGTTTCATACTCACCGCGGGGCCATCCTTCCTGCTGGATTTGATTTCGGCTATGATGAACTTGGTGCCGCGCTCGCCGTCAGTCGACAGCGGCCTCTCGATGTTGTTCAGGTATTCTTCGAGCTCGCATTTGATCCTGTCGTTTAGCACGGCGATGTGAATTTCGCCCTCAAAACCGATCTCTTCTAGTCGGTTGTGAATGGCTTCGAACATGTTCTCTTGCGTACCGACCATGCAGATTGCCTTGTCATATTCAAACGCCAGATGGTTCCGCACGTCGCCAGATTTGCACAAAATTTTGAGGAGGGTATGGCTTGCCGCTTTCGTCAAATATTTGCCACTTATCAACAAGAAATTTATTAGGTAATTGACCATTGTCAAGTTAAAATTTTTGTTCCCAAAAAATTCCGACGATTTGACATTTCGACTTGTTTTTACTAAGAGCCAAACACTTGATCAAGTATCCATCAACATTTGCATTTTTATCGACGCGCGGGGTTTTATTTTTTTTTTAAGTTGGACCCATACATTTTAATTTGACACTAAATAAAAGGTTTTCAAAAAAACAAATACAGTCGAACTCCTCTATAGTGACCTCCTCGATAATGATTTTTTCTCTGTAGTGTTGTTTTTGTCAGGAACGTGCATTTTTGAACGTTTTCCATATAAAAATACCTCTATATTATGATGTTAAGCCTCTATACAGTGATTATTATTTACGAAAGGTTTACCAAAATTCTCGAGGAACGGAATTTTCGGTAATAGAAAACCTGAAAAATCCTTAAAAGAATTTCTTGCAAAATCCTTACTTATGCAATCAACTTTGGACAGATTTTTTCATCGATAAGTACATGTTATGTAAGTATTCAGATGAAAATTTGTATTGTTTATATACTTAAACAAATATTTTTTCAAATATAATAAATTTTAACTTTTTGTTTTGAATATCAATTGTTTTTAAAGTGACTGCCAAAATTGTAAAATTATACTTGAATTCTATATAGTGAAGTTTCTCCATAGTGAAGTTTTTTCATGGCTTTTCGAACATCACTATAGAGAAGTTCGACTGTATATCAAAAGCTTCAAACGATCCACTAAATTTTGCCAGATATTACAAACCAACGCGACTAGATAAGTTGAGGGACGCACTTACCATAATAATTATAGAACTTCAAAACATTTAGTGCGTTTATGACTTCGCGCTTGAAAACGAATTTGAAAAAATAAAATTGAGTAGTCTGTGAACAGGACAATTTTGTTTTTTAACTAACAAGACCTAGCAAACCCATGTATGGCATTCTAACATAAGAAAATAGAGCTTTTCTACCCTTTTCTTATGCCAATTAAATTACCGGGCTTAATAGCGCAGCTGAAAACGAAATTGAGAAAATAAAAATAAAATTGAGTAGTCTACGAACAGGACAATTTTGTTTTTTAACTAACAAAACCTAGCAAAGCCATGTATATAGCATTCTAACATAAGAAAATAGAGCTTCTCTAAGTGGCCCCTTTGCGGATACACTTTTGTGCTAATTCGATTTGCAGCTTGGGACACAACATTTTCTAGTCATCTAAAAAGTTTTCTTGTGAAAAACATGAAACAAAGTTCGAGGTTTGTATTGTTTTTAAATAGTTTCCCTCCATATTGTCGGATATCAAATTATTGAGTTAAATATTCTGATTAATACACACAGTTTTGGAAATATCACAAATATTCAACGTTAACCGCACTTTATAACAATAATTCCTTGCAACTCACTGAACTCAACAAAGCAGAATGCAATTCAACCGCCGAGCGACACTGTTGCCAAATTTCTTAGTTCACGACTTTTAAAGTAAATGTGGCGTTGACTGGCGTTAAAAATTTCTTTCCTGTCTGTGACGTCATAGTATAGTTACCTATATTATACGTGGTAAAACTATTTTGAATTCCCTGTTATTTATTATTATTTAATATCCAGTTTTCGGAGGATTAGATATTTTTTACTTGATCTACACAAAAACATTACAGGAAATAAAGTTTTTATTGTGATATTAACACAGTCGATTATTAATGAAAAATGTGCTCGTATGCTTCGTGAATAAATTACAATTTATCCTAAATATTACATTAAACAACCAAGTTATTTTGCTAGCAAGTTACATCATTTACCACAAATTACAAACTAGAATTGATTTATGAAACTTGAAATCACAACCTATCGTACTTTCAATAAAAAACTTCATTTTTATTGAAGGCACGGTACATTTAAATTAAACTAAAAATGACACTGTCCACACTTCATCATCACTTCTTTTGTTGAATTATAATTTTATTCTTGTGCCTGGTCACCTGCGCTTGGGGCGGTGGAGTAGTGGCGGCCTGCAGCCTAGGAACAGTTTCGTGCCTTGCGTACCTACTGGTGAATCTTGCGATCAAACTGCTCTTGTCCCCTTGTTTGCTGGCTCCTTCTGCAACCTGAAGTGCCAAAGCTGCGTGTTTAGACCTCTCGAAAACCCTGGAAACGACATGATCCTCCTTTTCCTCTCCAGCTAAATGCCTCATCAACAAGTGCAATTTATCCTCGTGCTGCTGCTGAAGGGAAACGATCCTCCTTTCCGTCTCCAGACGAACCTGCTGGAGGGTGTGACTCAAACTCTGAACGCGACATGCGAGATTTTCGTTCTGGCACTCGATATCGACCAACTGCATCTCGAGCTTTTTGCTGCTGCTTCGCAGCTCGATCACTTTTTCAAAGTACTTGTGCAGGAGGATGCGCATTTCATTGTCGTTGAGTTTCAGCAAACGCTCGATCAACATCTGGTCGGCCTTTTCGCACTGCTTTTCAATTGCCGGTGGACATCCGCACAAAATCTGATTTTTATACTCAATCAACAAATCGATCGTTTCGATCGCTTCCTCGAATTGAAACAATTTCCTTTCCTCCACTTCGGTCAGCATCCTCTTGTTACTTAATTTCGAATCGATCTGGCAACGCTGGTCCAGTAAGTAATCCCGCGTGCGCCTTAAATCTCTGATCTCGTGTCGAAGGCTCCCTCCTGCATCGTCGTTTTTGAGGACGCTTTCACTCAATTCGATTTTCGGCTCAAGAAACGATTCCTTCGGTGTTTCGGTCGCTTCCGCCTGCAACTCGACTTCAACGCTCAATTTCCTTTTCTCTTCTTTACGTTTGAAACGTTTCAACTTCTCCAGTTGCTTCCTCGAGGTGTGCAGGCTGTTTTCTAGCTCCATGAACTTCCGGTCGCCCTCTTCGGCGATATTTTTGACCGACTCGGTGTCTTTCAGCTTGGCCTCGAGTTTTGTTATTTCCGCACCGTATTTATGCGCGAAGTAACGATTGCTTACAGTTCGCGCTTGCAGGAGTTTTGCGTGCACTGTTTGATAGCTGTTTTTTAGTTCTTCCAATTTTTCTTTGAGTTTGTCGCGAGCGGTCATTTTCGTGTCTTTGTGCGTTAGCAGTTGGAGGATCAACTTCTCCTTGAGTTGGATGGTCAATTCGAGCTCGCGGATCTGTTTGTCGCAACCTTGCAGTTCGGTCGAAATGCGTTTCAGGACCTTCCTCTTGGTCGCAACTGTGACCTGTTGTTCTCGACCGCGTTCAGGCTCTTGCAAGTTTAGTGAAAGCGGCGCAGGGAATTCTTCCAATGAGTGGATGCTTCCTCTGCGACCTCTGGCCCCTTTCAATCGATATTCGCTGTTCGAGCTGTTAGTGCTCTCCTTAGCCGATTGGATTGTGGAAATTTGGGGATTTAAAGTGTTCGATACGATTCTATCGGTGTTCAATCGAAAGTTTTCCATCAATATCGACAATTTCTCGACGATGCTTTCGTCACTTTCGCTTTCTGAGCTCTCAGTTTCGGTCTCTTCTTCGATTCCTTCCTCGATGCGTTCAAGCGACCGGTGGGGCTCTGAAGTCTCGCTCAGACACTCCTCGCATTCTTGTTTCAACATCAGCCACTGCGAGATCTGTTCGGAATCGTTTTTTGAAATCGTCCCATTCCCAATCAAGGTTTTAAACAAGTCCTCCGCGTTAGCCACAAGTTTGAACAACTGATTGGCAGCGAATTGCAATCCGAACACGTCTAAAGTGTCTTGAGGGGCGTCGTGCGTCGTGTACGAGTTCACAGTCACAATATTCTTAACCAACTGGGCCCGCATCGCGAACTGAAGGGTGTAGAACGTTTCGGTGAAATCTCTCAACACAGGTGAAATGCAACAAATCAAAAGCGTTTTCGCTCGTCCCCCAAAAGAATCTTTGAGTAAAGTCGTAAGCGCCGATTGATTGTATGGAATCGCATGGTACAAATAAGGCTCGGTGAGGCCCCAGACGCACTGTTGTAAAGCCAGGAGCCCCGAATCGGTTGGAATGCTTTGTGTCAAGCCGCTATTGTCCAAAATCATCATCTTCTCGCAACCGGCTAAATCGACGAAGCTTGCAGTCGAAACTCGGTGCTGTACGGTGGTTTCAATGGCCCAATGTTGTTCTAAAGTGATTGTGAATAGAGTGTGTGCGCATCTCGGGGCGAAATTTGAGATTCCAAGTTGTATTAATTGAAATGCGTCGCTTACATTCGTGCATTCCACACTGCCGGCTCCTAGCAGGTCCTGGACGTTCTCGCCGCAGATTTGCGTCCATGTTATGTGGACGGAACAGCTTCGTTCGACGTTTTTGAGGATTTTCGCGTAGACTTCTCGAATAAATCTTGGAATGATTCCGTGTTCGCTTTCGCTCAATGCGCAGTGCAGGCCTGGGCCTAGTAACGTGTACGATTTGCCACTTCCTGATTGTCCACAAGTTACAATGGAAACATCGCATCCTTCGAATAAGTAATTGATTAGAGGAGTGACCGAGGTCTGGAACAGATGGCTTTGGGTACAGTCGGTCGGGAACAGGTGATTGACCGGATAGCTTTGAGCATTTCCTAGTTGAACTGTGTTGGTGTAAATGTTTGATTGCACACAGACCAAGTCGTTGGTGTTGTAAGATTGTGGACAAATTCGAATAGCTGTTTCTATGTTTATTTCCATGATGGTAAAACTCACTTAACAAACATTTTCAGATGCAATTTAACTTTAAACAGCCCCAATCACAATGCAATTTATTAGTAATCATTATTTTCAACCTCAAGTTTGAAAAAATGATTAAAAATAAAAATCCTTGAAAACCAATCGTTCCTGTCAAATTACCACTGACATCTGTTACACAATTCAGAACCTAATTTGCACCTAATTTGTGAGGTTAGAACATTTTTCACCCTTAATTATGCACAAAATAATAAATATAAGGCAAATTTCAACATCTCCAGCACTATACACAGGTAGATTCATTAAGAATGTAATCCACAAATTTAATTATAAAATTTCAGCATTGCGGCATCTGTCGAATCATCCAAAGAATAAAAACGCAGATAAAAAGGAAAAACTTTCTTTAGCCGATTACAGACATGTGTACCCCGAATTTCTCCCCGATCCCAAAGTGGAATTCAGAAACCCCATTCGTGAAAAGCTGGAACGGTTGGACATGATCGCACGTCGGACGAAAGTCGACATACCAGAGTTTTATGTCGGTTCGATCCTAGCTGTGACCTCATCTGATCGACACACTGTAGGAAAAGCACACCGTTTCGTTGGGATTTGTATTAAAAGGGAAGGTTGTGGATTGCGAGCTCGATTTATTTTAAGAAATGTGGTCGACCATCAGGTGGGTTTCTAATTGAGCTAACCGATTGCTATCTCAATTTATTTGTAGGGAGTTGAAATCATGTATGAAATGTACGACCCCACGATTCATAAGGTGGAAGTTTTGAGGCTTGAGAAACGACTCGATGATGAACTTCTTTATTTAAGAGACGCTCTACTGGAATTTAGCACGTTTGATGTTAATATGGAGGTTGAAATTTTAGCAGAAGGAGCTCTGGTACCGGTTAATCCTCTCAAGGTTAAATTAAAACCGAAACCTTGGTTGGAGAGGTGGGAGAGGAAAGATTTGAGAGGCGTGTTGGACCTGGGATTGCCAGAAAAGTTTTACAAAAGGGCTGCAGAGTTGGCAAAACCCTGGGAGAAGTATGACTTAATGAAGGATTACATGTAAGCATTTAATTGATAAAATGAGAAAGTTTGTAATGATTTATTTCAGGAAAACAATTCCTGAAGAAGAACAAACGGAAATTTATGCCGAAATTCAGTCTCAGCTGCATGAGCTGGAATTAACACGCAAGAAATTGAAGAGGAAAAGAACTTTTGTTAAACCAGTAAAGAGTGGTTGAATTTTGTTATTAATAGATGTTTAATTTAAATATAAAAATACTTAAAAAACTCTCCAAGCTATTTATGTACAGTGAAATTCCGGTATCATGGTAAGTGCCCCTCTCCACTTATCTAAGGCAACAAACATTCGAGGTTTGATTTTTTAGTAAATACTTTCGACTTTTTATGCGAAATGCTTCAATCCAAATTAATACCTTCTTGTCGTACTTACTTGACTAATTATATATATATTTTTTTAAATCAGGCAACAAATAACTGAGTTAGAGCATGGAACGTTTTTTAGGAATCACCCTGTATAAACAATTGTCCTCCCAGTTAATATTTGATATTTTCAACTATTTCCGACTACGACATCAATTAAAACAAATAACTTGAAACTCTTTTTATTAGAAAAATGATTTACACAAGCATTATAAATTAACAAAGCAAATAAAGCAAATTAAAATGCACTGATGACCTAATGTTAAATCAATAGTCACGAGTATCAGCTGGGGAACGTACATCATCAATTTTGAGAATCATTTTTACTAGCTGAGTGGCTAAAATAAGCTGTTGCCTCTTAGACTTCAAAGATTCGATTACATGAAGATCCCGCATATTCATAGTTCCCGTTTGCATGCAGTCAATTCCCAAAGAAGAGTCATTGGTAGCATCTTGCCGTGCCTGAAAATATGGAAAATAATTCATTCATTTATTACGACACTCATCTACGGCTCGTGTCTTAATAGGCCAAGCAATAAAGCATTTTTTCATAACATAAATAGTACCTGCCAAATGTGAGTTGCATTTTATACTATTAGTGCAGCCAGTAAAATTGATAAAAGGGGCAAATTAATTATCAAACTTTTGGCATTATTTTGCAATTAATGGAAAATTTGAATTTTTGTCATGAAAAAATTAGATATTCTCCAATTTGATAAGATTCAATCAATAGAAAGTCTCGATTATTAATTACTCTCATTAACAAACATGTTGGTTAAATAATTATTATCATTTAATAATGAGACCTCACCTTCACATCCGCTACAGCATGAATGGCAGAAAGGCCACTATTTTCGGCTAATGCATGTGCAATGCTTTCAAGTGCTTCAGCAAAGGCACGGAATGCGTACTGTTCCAATGAAGCCAACTGATTGGCCTGGGCAGCGACTACAAGGCTGCAGGCTATTTCAGCTGCACCTCCCCCAAAAACGATCCTCGGTTCCTATAACATCATTTAATGCAATATTACATAAAAAATATTTAACAAGTTGATTTACCTGAACCAGACTGCGTATAACACACAACGCGTCATGTAAACTTCTCTTTGCTTCGGCCACTATCATTGCATTACCACCGCGAACCAATATAGTAACAGCTCTCGAGTTAGCGCATTGTTCAATAACAAGCATGTGATCCTTGGTAGTTCCAAACGATAATTCACGAACCAATCCAGCTTTGCCCAATTTATCAGGGCTCAGTTCTTCAAATCGAGGAACGATTCTTCCACCGGTTGCTATTGCAATCAGTTCAATTTCTGGACCACCCACCCATCGAACTGCTGGAAGTTTCTGCTGCAACAATAAATGATTGGCCTCATCATCAAAACCCCACTGGCAAATGGCCAGGGTGGCACCGGCATCCTTGACGTATCCAATCATTTCTGCAAATTTCTCATGTTCGTACTGCCTCAACAACTTGTAATCTTCAACGCTAGTGACATCCAACTTATGCTTCGTTTTGGGTTTTGGCGGTTCGAAGGGACAGGTAAGAATTGCCAGTTTAACATCTTTCAATTCCTTGGGCATCTGCGGATGTGACATGGTTTTATCAATAATTACACCCTTAACAAGTATTGTATCTTCTAATCTTCCTCCCACTTTGCCTTCAACTTTGATCAATTCGAAGTTAACATCGCGTGTTTTAAGATCAGCAACCGCCAAAACAGCATTAACAGCAATTTCTGCCATTTGCCTGTGGCACTTATTAATAATTTTTGAGCCTAATGTGGTCATTGCCACTTGAATCAAAGGTTCGGTATTATTCGCGTCGACCGGGAACAGTTCAGCAACTTTTTCTAAATGCTCTATGGCTTTCTGACAAGCCAATTCGAATCCATCAGCAATTCTGATGGGATGAATTCCCCGATCCAAAAGGGCTCCTGCCTGTTCTAAAAGTGCACCTGCCAACACGACAACTCCTGTTGTGCCATCTCCTATTTCATCATCTTGAGATTGGGATAATTGGACCAACAACTTGCCAATTTGATGATCAACATCCATCATTTTCAAAATGGTTGCACCGTCATTCGTAACAGTTACTTCACCTAAAATTATAATTTTGTGGTACATTCTAATTAACCGCCATCGAAAATACTCACCATCAGGAGAAACCATCATTTTATCTAAACCTTTGGGGCCCAAGGAGGTACGCAATGTACCTGCAATTTGCCTTGCAGCCAAGATGTGCGACTAAAAACAACCGAATTAATTAATTTATCATCAAGGCTTATATTTGTTTGGGCGTAATTCAAGAATAATCTCAAGGAACGGCGTAATTTTGCAAAATTATTTGCAGCCGGTCATTGGAACAAAAGCTAACCTTCAAGGCATCGATTCCGGTCAATCTATTCTGTTTATCCTGATCCCGGATAATAATAAATGGCCTGCCGTATTCATCGAAGGCAATACTACCCGGCATAGACGTCATTTTAATGTTTTGCAATAAACTTTTTCAGATTATTGCAGATAATAGGAATTACAAAAACACCCAAATCTTTTAGCACTTCGTTTGACAATTCTTACAAGTTCTAAAAAATCACTGAAGATGTCAGGTAAATTTGTCGTTTTGTTATTTGACAGTTCACGTGTTTTTTTGTGAAAATGGCAGAAGCTATGAAACAGACTGTTGCAACTATGCTAAAAGGCATAGAAAGGTGAAGTTTACTTATTGCTTTACGATATAATTTCTTATTCAATTTGTAGATATAACCCGGTAAACCTCCCAACATTGGAACGTTACGTTGAGGTGCAGTCTCGCGAGAATGCTTACGATTTGGAAGCCAATCTTGCGGTCCTGAAATTGTACCAATTTAATCCACACAGTTTCAACAACGAAATTACCAGCCAGATTCTGCTGAAAGCATTAACAAACTTTCCAAACCCCGACTTCATCTTGTGCAAGTGTTTACTCAATGAAAGACATCTCGCAGAAGAACCAATAAATCAAATAATGTATCTTGGAGATATCCTAGAACAGTGTGATTTTCAGCTGTTTTGGACCAGGGTTCATTCCATGCCCGAATTGACCCAAAAAATTTCAGGCTTTCTGGATTCGATTCGAAAGTTTGTTTGCCATGTAGTTGGAATCACTTACCAAACAGTCGATCGCAGCCATTTAGCACAACTTTTAGGAGATGTCGATGATATAACGCTGAAGCATTGGGTGAAAAAGTACGGTTGGAAAGAAGATGAAGGTTTAATATTTATCGCCAATCAAGACGAGAACATTAAAACCAAGAATATTAATGAAAAGATTGAATTTGATAATGTAGGGGGTATTATGGCTTCGTGTCGTTGAGGTATTTTTTTGAAATAAATAATTTTCGCGCCATCTGAGGTATTTCTGTGCAAGTTTCCTTTTCCAATATGGCCGATTGTGCTGTCGAAGTTAAAACGTCGTTAAAAAAGTGTGAGAAAGTGGTGTGTACAGCAACATTTAAAAAACATAAACGCAGCAGAGCCAGGAAATTGAGGAGGAAGAGAAGTAGAAGAAAATATCTACAATATCTGAACGAGGTGCGAGTTAATAAAAATTCTGAAGAATTGTGTACATCGGTTTCCTTGTTTGACATCTGCGACATGGAAGATGTCGCTGATCCCTTGTTTACCTATCCGCTGAAAGAGGTCGCCGAGTGGCAATATCAGCACCAACTGGCGTATTGGAAATCCCGGGCCATTGCGCTCGAATATGAGAATCGCATGCTGCATCAACATCTTAGAAACGCATACGCCAAACAGATCGATGCGTACGCACAATATGTGGAGGAAGAGTTGGAGGAGGAAAAAGAAATGGAGTACGAGGAAAAGGACGAAGATGAAAGCAAAAAACCGCCAAAGGAACAGGTCGGCGAAAGAAAACGAGAAGAAATGAAACGTCTTTATGGGGAAATGTCGCCGAAAATCACGGGGATGGAAACTGCCATGCAGCTGAACTATGATCTTCAACTCGACAAGCTCAATCCACCCTACTGGCCAAACATACCCTTAAATTTGTAAATTAATGTTTAACTTTTAGTAATAAAACTTTTTCAATTATTGTGTCCACAAGTTTGAGACTAATGGTTCCAATCCCGCATCAAAATTTCAATCCCGCAAGACTGAGGTCATTAATCCCGCGGATTTACGGGATTACAAACTATCAATGCTTTTTTCAGTTGCTAAGAAAATTAAGTACCAGAAGTTAGTAATGCAATAAAAGACAACTAAATTCAAAATAAAAGTGGCATTTATTAGTAAAAAAAATTAACAAATTATTGAGATTTCTTTGGGAAATATTTTTGGAGAAATTATAAAGTATTCAAAGTTTGATCTTGTAAATTTAACCTGATTTTATTGCAGAAGTACCCAGCGCCAGAAAACGCACGCTCGGCATACATATTTTTTCAAATTCGAATATTTTTATTGTCCCGCCAGTCCCACGGATCCCGCATTACTGATCCCGCAAAAATAATGCGGGATTCTTTATTTGAGACAATACTTTATAAATTTTATGTATTTTATTGCTGTGGATTTTCGACGATGCGATTATTTATTAAAAAAGAACACTGAAAAACAGAAAGTTGTTTTGCTCAGAACAGGTCGTAATTATTTGACTCATTTTTTTGTCATTGCAAATAATAAGAGACCTCGTTTTGTATCGCCTTATCATATTCTTTCCATCTTATTATAATTCCGTTTCATAATTCGAAACGAAGATGACCAGTATTTTATATCAAAACAATTCTTTTGATGTAACTGATCGGCAATGTAAATATTTACTTTCCCTTTTTACTCTTTTTGAGGTAAAAACGTTTCATAAATATTATTTTGTGAGAAAGTATGAAACTGCAATAATTTAAACGTGCGGAATTATTTGCTCCATAAAATTTCCATTAAACGGTTAGTTTAAAAAGAACCGTTTCCTACTTTTCTTAGGTAAATACCTGCAATAAATGAATAACGCGATTTTAATTTTTAAATGGCTATTAATCGAGCAGTGCTGCGATTCTAAATTTAATTGCTGCAGTTATGAATTGAAAAAATTGAGCTTTAATTGAAAGTTATTTACTTGAAATTTGGTGTACGTATGAATCTGGTATAGGCAATTCAAGTTAATCAGGCGACTGTAGCGTAAATAAATTTAACTAAGTGAACTCCTTGTTGTGACGTCACGTCGTGCCACGTGCGTTTGTTATTGTTCGAGTTTTGTGAGAATTTGATTAGTTTTCGATAATTCTAAAGAAAAAATGAACTAATTTGTTTGTTTGATATCAAGTTGTAGGCCAGATTTAAAATGTCGGTGTAAACATTAATCATGAATACATCCGAAACTAACCTAAACAAATTTATCACGCTGAAGATATTGAGATTGCACAAATCTCTTATAAGATTCCAATAAAAGGGAATTTTATACTAATTTTTTTTTACTTTGGATATCTTTGCCTTAATAATACTGATCTTGAAAAGTGAAATTTGGCAAAATTGGGAAATATTATTTTTATAAAAAATTAGTTTTTATTTTTTTTCCCCAAAACTAACGCCGACAATTAACATTTAAAACTGGAAATTTCTAGCCTTATACCAGAGTCGTGCGTACACCAAATTTCAAATAAATAACTTTCAATTGAAGCTCAATTTTGGGGGTGGCCACAAGTGATGGGACATCCTGTATAATAATCGTCGATGAACTGCGCTCTAATTGAAAATGCCTTTATACTTTAGTACTAGCTATAAATATTTAATTTCATGCATAATACTAGGTTGATCGATAAATGTACAGGGCGATTTATTTGCACAGTGCAATAACGCACCCCATTACTTGCATTAAGAAACGACGTCGACATTTTTCCGCGATGACGTCGACGTAAAGTTGATTGGAACGGACTGTATCTGTTGCAAAGGTGTTTGTTTATTATTGTTATTATTTTCGTTTGTTACCGTTAGGAAAGATTGCAAGGAAATGATTACGGTTTTAATAATTATTTTTAGTTGTGGTATCTGTTACTGAAAATTATTTAATAATAATCAAGCAGTCGATGTAATCTTTGAATACAACAAGCGTTAAAGTCGCCTTATTGCTAATTAAGTTGGTTGTAACACTGAATCCTACTGTATCAATTTTTATCTAATAGCGATCGATTTTTTTTTCTCTTTCTCGCTCTCCTCTACCCACTCTTATTGTTACGCCGCTGATTATCTCGAATTTAAGTAATTGTATTCTTAAATTAACAATTCATAGTACAATATTGTCCGACCAGTTGGCGAAAATGTTGTTTAAATAAGAACAAGTGAATATTTTAATTGAACCCATTAAAAAATTCGCTTTCAATCGGAAAACTTAATTAAAAAGTGCACTTACCGTTAACGTTAACGCGTTGACCCCACTGAAAAAGCGTCCAAATTGGCCGGGGTGACTTCGGTCCGCTTTCTAATTCGAAAATAAACGCGCATTGTGAGAGTAGATCGAAATCGACACGATCGCAGGAAAAGTTACACTTTATTTAATTGTAATAATCAAAAGTATTTAAATCGTACTCCAACAACTATAACCGTTTCTTTATGGAGCTAAACGTTTTCATTGCTATTAAATGTCTGCAGGAAATTAACAATTGCAACGGTTGTTGATATAGTGCGCGAAGAATTTCATAAAACGTTCAGTTCGTAGAACCTTTCAGCGTAAGTTTGTGCAAATTTAACAATTTGAGTACTTAAATCATTATACAGGGTGTTTCAGTAGTAATACGAAACACCTTACGAGGTAATTTGTTTATTATTTGTTTATCTCATATAATCAGGGTTGTGTTTTTATTTATTTATCATTTATCAACCCACGAAATATACCCGTTTATTTTAAGAAGTCTCGGTTTCATCGGCTCCATAAAATTTTATACCGTTTATAATTTTTGATAGAACGTAGATATATATTTTTTATCACATTATCATTATGCTGCTGTATGTGTTTCCACTATGCCGAATTTAACTGAGATTGGATGTTGATTGTTCCTAATATTGTAACTCCATTGAATTGTGAAGATGACTTTTGGAGTTTTCATGCTTTTTTATTATTTCACTCAAGTGTACTAAATCAGTCACTCCTACCTGTGTCCATGCTTTATCTCCACCAAAAAGCAAACATGGAAAGCAAAAAAGGGCATTTTTCTTGTTGCAGCCACAAATCCAGTTATTCCTTGCATAAATTTCTTTGTTGAACTGACGTTTACATTGTTTTCCACGCCTAATACCGCTTGTTTCAATAATAATGTCCGGTAGCGGTCGACCTTTATTTTTCAAATCTTTTTTTCTTCGCAACTATACTTCACAAATCGCTTAAAGTTAATCAAAAAACACTCATACAATACACGAACAAGATAGAAATCTTAAACCTAACCTAACCTAACCAATCTGGGTTTATCTTTTCATGTTTCTCCTTCGGGGATATTTTAGAATTTTTACACTGTTGAGGTTATGTTGTGATTATTTACCTGTTCTAAATAAACAATTGCACTGCTAAAAAAGAAGAAAAAAAAAGAGCGTCATATAAACATGAAAACTTATGTGTTTTTTTGCGAGGAACACGATGGTGCAATTAAAAATCGATTTGCTCTAAGATTGACAGAAATAGAAATCTTAAACCTAACCTAACCTAAGCAAAGAAAAAATTTTTTTTAAAACAATTGACCTGAGCGCACTTCATGAAAGTGTGCACCGCAATTTGCATGGTTTTACCTAGGAAAACCGACTTTTAAGATTTAACCCTTGTTGTAATCATTTGAAAACAAGAACATGGAAAATATTTTTACCTGAGCAAACTTTATGAAAATGTGTATCCTAACATAAGTCAAAAAAAAAATTGACCTGAGCACACTTTATGAAAATGTGCACTGCAATTTGCATGGTTTTACCTAGGAAGACCGACTTTTAAAATTCAACCCTTGTTGTAATCATTTGAAAAGAAGAACATGGAAAAAATTTTACCTGAGCAAACTTTATGAAAATGTGCACTGCAATTTGCATGGTTTTACCTAGGAAAACCGACTTTTATGATTATGATTACAACAAGGGTTTGCCTAGGTGAAAGCATGCAACTTGCAGTGTGTTTGTTTTAACGTGTTTATACATATAATTCTTGAACTAATGAATTTTGAAATTATTTAAAAAACATATAGTTGAATGGAGGATGGAGTGTTTTTATTCAAACCCAATCACCATATCCAATGAAAATTCATCTGTACTCCTTTTGTATAAAAAATAGTTGGTCACCTTAGATTAAGAAATTAAAATTCTGTGACGAAATTCAATTTTTTCAATATTTCAGTACTTTTTTTACCATGACCCACACATTTTATGTTGAGAAGCTTTAAAGATTTTCCATCGTCTCCTAAAATGATCCCATATTTCAGATTGTTTGCGCTGTTGTTAATTTTTAAAATTCAATTTTGGCAGATGACAAATTTGTAACATAATTTTCCCATAATTTTCTCAATTTTTATTAATACATGCATAATGCAACATATTTACAAAAAATCACTTTGACCGGCGACGTGCACTGGCGTTAAAAATTTCTCTCCTGTCTATGACGTCACAGTGCAACAGTTACCTAAATTATCGATACGCGGTAAAACTAATTTGAATTCCAAATTTGTTTTGTTATCTTGATTTTAGACATTTTCTTGAATCAATTTCAAAGCGTCGTTTCTCTTTGAAAAAATTTAATTTAATTTCAATAATTAATTAATTTAGTTCCTAGAATTTACACCAGATTATTTGGATTACTTCCTGAAACCCTCGGAATAATTTCAATAAAAATTTCTTTTCAGCCTAATTTTTATAATATTTTTGGAAGAAACCGTGACAGGTCCGGATGAGCAATAAACTAGCCGACCGTCAAAGAGAAAAAAAAAGTTCTGTGCGAACCGCCCCGTCGGCCTAAATTTGTGCAAAGCCCGGAGGAACAATGTTGCAAAGTTTTCAGAATTTACAACCACATTATGGGATAATAGTAATTGGCCGTAGATAATTGCACTCCGTATGCCCCCAATGCAGGTAATTTCGCAAATTTTATGTAAGTATTTACAGAGACCGTTGCAGGCACGTTTTCAGCACCTCGCCAAATTTCAATGGGGCAAAGATTGCGCGCTATCAGAGTGTCTCATTACCGCCGTCGCGTCGCTGCTAAAACCATAAATATGGATGCGGGAAATAAAAGAAAATAAACGTCGGTATTGACTCGAAGGACGACTTAAGGCATGAAATACAAGTTTGTTAAAGTATCTTATTAATGTGCCCGATACAATTAACATTTGATCTGGGAGAGAGGTTCTGTTCTGCGGATTTTTTTCGGCCGACACACACACGTGGAAGCGACTTGCATAAAATACAAAGATAATATACGTAAATTGTACTTTGCAAAAATGTATTTATACGAGTACGCGAGATTGAGTTTAAAATATGCATAAATACCATCTTAAAGAAGTCATGTTACATTTTAGTCTGCCATATTTATTGTACAAGCTGCGTCTGCATAAACCTCGGATTTATTATGATCATATGAGTGAGGTTGCGTCGCAGGCTCCGAAAGACCATTCAACGCTACCGTAAAAACGAAACCAACTCGGCTCGAAATTTATCGCTCGTCCCCGCACCGATTATGAATATATTATTGCGTATTTCAGAACCCCGCTCTCATCATCGGCCCTCTGCGAATCCTCCGGTCAAATAGACAAGACAATAGTTTGTTTCTGTAGGTCAGACAATGGACGAGTGGCGCGGCTCGCGTTTTAAACTTACCGCCGTACCTGCAAGAAGGACAGGTTGCTGGGGCGCGGTAGGAGGCAGGTTGGAATGCGGGGAGGGCATTCGCAGTCACTCTTCGGGCTCAGTCCATCTCAAGAACCGAGCCAGTGAGTTGGTGTTCGCGACCGTTCTTCCAAATCCTATTCAAGGGTTGTTACCGCGAATACGCGTGTGTGCGTGTGCAGTGCTCCTCGTTCACTTACCCCAACCAGCTGTCGGTGATTTTTCCCCAGGTACGACCGATTTTTTTCCCTCCGGGGCGAAAAAGCGCGTGGACCCATTTTCACACTCTCAGCTATTTAAATCAAACCTGTCACACAGTTTGGTCTTCTTTTTTCTCCTGAACCGATTCTCGCAATCACTCCTAATTACAAAACTCATCTCTTTTAGACATGCCCAGGTGTAAGCTCACTTAAAACCGTAATCAAAGATAAAATATTCTCGGCACCTTCAAAAGAATCCGGTAAATTGGGGAACCATTACAAACATATTTGGTGAAGGATGTTTTCAGCCGTGATAGTAGCCCGCGCTTTTGTTCTGGTTAACAGGGATGATTTTTCTTTTAGGATGTGCGAGCCTCCACGATGATATACGTCGGCCTCAAGATGGCCTGGTACTGCATGCTGCTGCTGATGGTGGCCGCGAGTGCCGAGCACGTCAGGGAACTGGATGTGTCGGAGGGTGCCCCGATCGGCACCAGAATCGGCTTCATAGGCGACAACGCGTCGCCGGACAGCGGACCGCCGTACCTCATCGTTCCCGTTGGAAGCTCCGTCGACTCCGACCTGTCGATCGACCAGACGACCGGCGAAATTAGGACTAAAGTGTCGTTGGATCGTGAAACGCGCGCGAGTTACTCTTTAGTGGCGATTCCAATCAGTGGAGATAATGTGCGCGTTCTTGTGAAAGTGCTCGATGAAAACGATAACGCACCGACGTTTCCTTCGCCGATTTTGAACATCGAGTTCCCTGAAAACACCCCAAGAGACGTCAAGAGAACCTTGCAACCGGCGCGCGATTTTGACTTGGATATTTACAACACCCAAAGATACAACATCGTCTCAGGAAATGTAAACAACGCGTTCCGACTGTCTTCGCATCGAGAACGCGACGGCGTCCTCTACTTGGACCTGCAGATAAACGGCTTCCTGGATCGTGAGACCACATCTTCGTACAGCTTGCTAATTGAAGCGCTTGATGGCGGCACTCCGCCACTTCGTGGCGAAATGACTGTTAATATAACGATTCAGGACGTCAATGACAATCAGCCGGTGTTCAATCAGAGTCGGTATTACGCGACGGTTCCTGAAAACGCCACTGTAAGCACCAGCGTCCTGCAGGTCTTCGCCACCGACAACGATTCCGGCGACAATGGCCAGCTGGAGTATTCAATTAATCGGAGACAAAGCGACCGAGATAACATGTTCCGAATCGACGCCATCTCCGGACTGGTGGTGGTCAACAAGCCCCTCGACTTCGAGGCGAAAGAAATGCACGAGTTGGTGATCGTGGCGAGAGACCACGGCCAACAACCTCTGGAAACGACTGCGTTTGTGTCGATCAAAGTCACCGACGTCAACGACAACCAGCCGACGATTAACGTCATCTTCTTGAGCGACGACGCCACACCGAAAATCTCAGAATCTGCACAACCTGGTGAATTCGTCGCTCGGATTTCAGTGAACGATCCCGACTCCAAAACTGAATATTCAAACATAAACGTGACTTTATCTGGAGGTGATGGCCACTTCGGGCTAACGACCAGGGACAACATAATTTATTTGGTGATCGTTTCGCTGCCTCTCGATAGGGAATTGCAGCCGACTTATACTTTAGATGTGGTCGCTACGGATACGGGTACTCCGCCATTACACGCGACCAGAACCATCAACTTGAAGGTGACGGATATTAATGACAACGCGCCTGAATTTCAACAGGAAGTTTACCACGCGAACGTGATGGAAGTGTCCGATCCGGGAACGTCTGTGATCCAGGTCGGAGCGTCCGACAAGGACGAGGGAAATAACAGCGCGATTACCTACCGGCTGGCCGAAACTCCGGAGAGCCATTCTTCGTGGTTTCACATCGATTCCCGCAGTGGATTAGTTACGACTCGAGCGCACGTCGACTGTGAAACGGATCCGGTGCCGCAGTTGACTGTGATTGCGATGGATAACGGTTTTCCACCTTTATCCTCGTCGGCTACTGTGTTGGTGACTATACACGATGTGAACGATAACGAACCGATTTTTGATCAAAGTTTTTACAATGTGTCTGTGGCCGAAAATGAAGTCGAAGGGCGCTGCATTTTAAAGGTAAGCAGGCAGGTACATGGCCACCCATCGCGAGGGACTAGGAAATGCATGTGTTGCGCTTGCGGTATTTTTTTTAAATTCGTCGCTCTATTAATGTCGTTATTAACTGTCACCACTTCTCGAGGCGCTTGAAATATGTCGCGCCGCCGTGTCGTACCGGCCGTCCAATTAACACTTTTACTTTTATTTCTTGCTCAATTCGAGTGTTGCGGTTCGCGGATCTGGGCCGTTTTGCGCACTTTTACTGAAACCAATCGGCCGCGAATATTCGACCCAAATGGTGATTGCGATTTTTGACAATGCGATTTAAAAAGCGCCGCCGGCCGCCATTACAGGTAGCGCGAAAATTTCTCTCGAGATGCACAAAATGAAATAAAATATCGCATGTTGAACGGGAATCAGTTTTACGCATTATACCCGGAGACTCCGTAATAAATAATAGGATCACCGGTGCAAGGAATTCGTTAATTCGTTTCGTATGCAAGATACACACGGATTTTATTTTGATGCGAGCTTTTTTATTTATTGTTATTGCGGTGCGCTTCACGGTTTTTTTTTGCCTAATGAAAATTCATTTCTTTGCGTTAAAACTGTGCTGCAACATTTTAAACACATTGTGACATAAACCGACACAATTCAATAAATTTTGATTGATTTAATTTCTTAAGTACAGCAAATTTTAATTGGTTCGTAATTATACCGAGTGATTTTTAAAATTCAACTTGACACAATGACTTTACTTTGTTTATTTAACTTGGAAAGTTGGGTTATGTCAAAATTATCAAATTAGCAATATTTTTTTTAGTAGGTTATAAAAATTATAGATATCAAATCCCACGATTTTTATTCTTCATTATTAATTCTAAATGAAAAAGTCTTAATACATTAATTCTAAAATGCCTAGAAATTACAAGCAATTTAACTTTTTATTGCAGTTAACTTAAAAAAACAAGTAGGCAATGTAACACCGAAACAAACAAAAGCCATTTGTGTGCCTCTAATGAAAATTTATTTCTTTGCGTTAAAACTGTGCTGCAACATTTTAAACACATTGTGACATGAACCGACACAATTCAATAAATTTTGATTGATTTAATTTCTTGAAGTACAGCAATACCTCGATTTAGAGGTCAAATTTTAATTGATTCGTAATTATACCGAGTGATTTTTAAAGTTCAACTTGACACAATGATGTTACTTTGTTTATTTAGCTTGGAAAGTTGGGTTATGTCAAAATTATCAAATGAGCAATATGTTTTTTTAGAAGGTTATAAAAATTATAGATGCTATCAAATCGCACAATTTTTATTCTTCATTATTAATTCTAAATGAAAAAGTCTTAATATATGAATTCTAAAATGTCTAGAAATTACAAGCAATTTAACTTTTTATTGTGGTTTACTTAAAAAAAAAAACAAGTAGGCAATGTAACACCAAAACAAACAAGAGCCATTTGTGTGCCTCTAATGAAAATTCATTTCTTTTCGTTAAAAGCTGTAACATTTTAAACACATTGTGACATAAACCAACGCAATTCAATAAATTTTGATTGATTTAATTTCTTAAGTACAGCAAATTTTAATTGGTTCGTAATTATACCGAGTGATTTTTAAAATTCAACTTGACACAATGATGTTATTTTGTTTATTTAACTTGGAAAGTTGGGTTATGTCAAAATTATCAAATTAGCAATTTTTTTTAGAAGGTTATAAAAATTATAGATATTATCAACAATTTTTATTCTTCATTATCAATTCTAAATGAAAAAGTCTTAATGCATTAATACTAAAATGGCTAGAAATTACAAGCAATTTAACTTTTTATTGCAGTTAACTTAAAAAAACAAGTAGGCAATGTAACAAGGAAACGAACAATAGCCATTTGTATGCCTAAGTACCCAAATGAAAGTTTTAGGCTATTTTTTCACGAACTTAAGAAATTTGAAACAACTGCGACAAGTTTTTCTAGGTTATTTACACCCCATTTTACAAATTCTCAGTTGAATGAATTACTTCACTGTACATTTCACCTATTTTAATGACGATTTTGACGTTTTAACGCATTAATGTCAAATGGGAATATTAACTGTCAGATTTATTCAGCGGTTTTCTTTGTTTTAATAATTATTGCTTTCAACTATTTCATTGTCACTTGATTTTTGCGGTTAATTGTAACAATTGTATCAAGATTTTAATTCAAAGTTAATATTCCGTCGAAATATACAGGGTCGCTAAAAAGTATGGAAACTGTTAAATATTTTCGAAACGGTTTATTACAATCCTTCGAAATTTGGAATATAGTTAGAAGTATTTCAATTCTATCGTCTGAGATGTGTTTCAATTTTACACCGTCATTTGTTTTTGAGATACAAGGCTAACTTGATTTTTTTTAATGGCATGGTAAGTAAAAAAAGTAAAAAAAAATTTCTAAAAGAATTATTTTCTAAATAAGTAAAACTAAGTTTCCATACTTTGGGGATTTCATTAAAAAAAAAAATGTTATTGTTGTGAATACTTTAAAAAATTGACTGAATTGTTTGTTTGTTTTCACCGGGAAAGTAACAATTTAATAATGACAAAGTGCCCACTTGATATAATACAACCTGTATTATCTTAATGTTTATTGCTGGTTTTAAAATATTCCTAAAAAAAATTGAACATTTGAAAAACGTTTTTATCTGATTTTTTAGTTAAGTAACGTTGTTGGCGTTATTTTCGCCACAATTTATCGTTAAATTATGTCAATTCACACTCATTTTTTGTTGCCAACTTGTAACACACCGACCGACAAAGCTTCTTCTGCTAATGGCATTATGTAATTAAATTAAAATATTTCTGGGACTCGCGCGTTCGGTTATAATAACAACATCACGATATTTTAGGTCAATGTAACGCCAACATTATCGCGACTAATGCAATTTGTACGTTCGATAATAAAATTGCGAAACTTTCTCCATCTCCGGGCAGACGACAGAATTGTGTTTTTTCGCCTCCGAGCAAACACTCGCATTTCGATGATTAGCACTCGAAATTTGACTAATGCGATATGCAAATAGTTTTTGGGGTGTACCTCCTCGGCCAGTGCCGCACCCAGCGACCTTATTTAATTCAAATTTTTTTCGGTTGCGTCAATTGATATTGTTTATTAGGCGTTTTGTCCGAGCAGGTGAAACGCAATCGCTTTCTTTAAATATGCAATAAAAAGTGCGCCTCTGAGAAAAGAAAGTCGCCTTTAAGGTGCATTCAGACTGATTTTTTTTTTCGGTCGACCGAGACGTTTCGCAATATCGATTTTCTACCAGATACAGGTTTCGGTGCAGGCGAAACTCAAATGTCATTCAGCGCTTTATTTTTTTTTCCGAGTGCAGATAAGACGGTGGTATCGGTTACGCTAATTAGCGCACCGTGCAATTGCGAATAACTTCGATTACACAGTTTGAAAGTCGAAACACAGGTGGGCTTGAGCGCGCGTGTGTGTGTGTGTGTGTGTGTGTCGTACAAATCTCACTCGCCGATAATTATTTTGCGTTGCTAATTAATCATATAAAAACCTTTCTCTATATTTAATGGCCGTTTTATGTGCACTTAATGGCCGTGCTTTAAACTTGGGACTAGAATGGTAAATGACCCATCTTCCAATCTTTGCTAATCGATTTGGGTTCGAAAAATTCGTTACAGGAAGTTATCAAATCGCGAATTTTTGTAAGCGTTTGAATTATTTATGTAATAATTGCTAATTTATGCCGCTACGAGGCTCGCAGCAAACGAAGCATAAATACGTTTAATTATTGTAAATTCTGGGGAGTTTTGTTAAGTGCCTCCTCTCGTTAGCGAATCGATGCGAGAGTTCTCGGGAATTTTATTGTTTGCACAAATTGTTTTGAAATGCTAATCGCAAATTAAAGTAGCGAGAAGTTCATCAAAATTCAGAAGTAATTTCAGGTAAACCTCGGTGTCGCTGCTAAATAAATTAAACGCCAAATTAAAATGATGAATGCAATTAAATTGCATCTAGAACATAGCAGCTGTGCCTCTCTATTATTATATTTAATTAGGGGAAATATGTATGAGATGGCGCAATAAGCACCGGATACTATTAATCTCTCAGCCAACGAATTCTAGTAGGGTGGAAACACCACTTTTGGTCATTTTAAGTAAATTGCAATTGGAAAAATTAACCAACGACTGAAAATGCCCGTAAACCACATTACTTTATTTCTATCTTAAACTGAATCTTTATATTTTTTAGTTATACTACAGTTTTTTAGCTGAAATGTTGTAAATCTTGGGAATTAAATTAATTAGGCGATTTGTACAATTTTACCAGTTTTGGCAGTTTTGTTCTTCAAGGGGCCTTGTTTAGCACTACTTAAAATTAATTTGCACTGAAATATAAACCGTCATTGTTATAATAACTAACGAAACTTATATCGAAACATTATCAAGTGGATTTTATCAATTAAACCTTAATTAGTACTACCTCGTTTCTTAACCAAATTACTAGGTACTAGGTTCATCGACAAATAATATAATTGTTACTTTAAATTTTTTGTATAACTTCAGGGGTTCATAAAAACTACTGTATCATAGTACCTTATGATGCCATCTTAGAAACAATCCCCTACATAGCACCTATGTCTGATTTCTTTTTATTATTGTATTTAATTAGGGAAAATATGTATGAGATGGGGTAATAAAAACAGAATACTATTAATCTGTCAGTCAACGAATTAAAGTAGGGTGGAAACACCACTTTTGGCCATTTTAAACAAATCTGTAATTGGAAAAATTAACAAACGACTGAAAATGTCCGTAAATTACGTTACTTTATTTATCTCTTGAACTGAATCTTTATATTTTTTAGTTATGCTACAATTTTTTGTAAATCTCGGGAATTTAATTATTTAGGTGATTTGTGTAATTCTACCACTTTTGGCAGTTTTGTTCTTCAAGGAGCTTGTTTAGCACTACTTAAAAAATGAATTTGCACTGAAATATAAACCGCCATTGTTATAATAACTAACGAAACTCATGTCAAAACATTTTCAAGTGGATTTTATTAATTAAACCTTGTTACTTCAAATTTTTTGTATAACTTCAGGGGCTTAAAAAAACTACTGTGTCATCGTACCTTATGAAGCCATCTCAGAAACAATCCCCTACATAGCACCTATGTCTGATTTCTTTTTATTATTGTATTTAATTAGGGAAAATATGTATGAGATGGGGCAATAAACACCGGAAACTATTAATCTCTCAGCCAACGAATTACAGTATTACATTTTTTTGGATAACTTTCAGGGGTATCATTGTACCTTATAATACCACTTCAGATACTATTTCCCTGCCTGTACCTGATATCACTCAAAGAACTAGAACGATTCTATTGTTAAATTAATTGCAGTTCTTTAAATAAACACAAACAATTAATGATTAATGCGATTGCAGGATCGGGCCAAATTCTAAACTAATAATTATAAATAGCTGCTATTGTAGGCAATTGCTAGGTAGGCACACGTCTTGAAACAAACACAATTGAAACGTGAAAGAGGTCAGTGATTGCACCTACTCTTAATCACAATAATGATATAATAATTCCAAAATTAACGTTTTATTTTTAGCCCTCACAGATTTGTTTGATCAAATTGTAGAGGATTTTTTTCCATTCGATTAAAATATATAATGACATTTCGTCCGGTTCGAACGTGTTTATTCAAAAGTTTAACTGAATTCGCGATATTTATTTGCACAATCGGACCGTAAGTAAACATTAGGCGCACACAGTACCCGGAGGCCGTCCTCTATTTAAAACCTACCAAAGAAGACGGCGAGCGGGAGGTTAAAGAACTTGCTGAAAAAAGACGAATCGGATCGCGTTTTGGAAATTTAAAAGTAGGCAAACGACCGGACTTAATAGATAGATTTAATGATGACATCTCGCGTACCCGTAAAAAAAGTAAACACTTATGATTGAAATAAAACGAAAGCGTATCTGTCGAATTTATCTACGGGCTGCATAAATGCAAATCATTAATTTTGTGAGTATTCTCCGGGGTCGTCTCGGATTTAATTAATTTAAAATTCCATTGCCGCCAAACTATTTAACCTAATTAAGTGTATAATTGCTTCATTAATTTCTTTCTTATTGCGTACAGCTTAATTTACGGGGACAACCAGTGCGCGCGCGTTTCGCTCTTTTTCAGTTAACAAGGGTGCGAGGACCGACGCCCCGGACTTTGATTCATTCGCACGCGTTATCTCGATCGAATTCATCTCCAGGTATTTGACACTATTAATCAATAGATGTCGCTACTTATCATAGTCCTGCGTGCCTTCAAACGTCCTGATTCTTGTAGAATGCATTTTTTCGATCCGACGAAACGACTTGATCTAAATGAAATTGCAACCTCTTTAGCGAGAGTTAATCGGAAGTCGCATTTTTTAATCCCTTGGTAAATTCCTAACTTCATGATTTGTTCTTGTTTTTCATCGTAAAATGCAACATCGCTAATAATCAATTTAGAATTATGGAAGTTTTATCTTATTGGTCTTTATTAGATCTCGAGACTCTCTCATGACTTTAGAGATATAATTAGCTGCTGGTTTCCGACAAGAACTCGTTTATATGATATACACAGTGGCGTATCCTCGGTGTTTTTCAAACCGCAAACGAGTTTCTTTTTTAGTACTTTTCTAGAAAATTGCGAAATACAGGGTGATGATTGATATTGGAACAATACTTTTTGTTGAAGCATTGTAAAAATCGCAACAACAGTGGTCTAAGTATTAGATTCTGTTTAAAATTTAAACAGTTTGTCTAAGAGCAACAATCTGAAAAATGGGATCAGTTTAGGAGACGATGGAAAACCTTTAAAGCGTCTCGACATAAAATGTGTGGGTCATAGTAAAAAAAGTACTTAAATGCAAACTTTGTTTAATAACAGTTTATATTATTAGATGCAACCAAAACTATTTTAATAATATATGTAACAGTCGCACTGTGACGTCATAGACAGGCGAGAAATTTTTAAAAATTGGGAAAATTATGTTACAAATTTATCATCTGTCAAAATTCGGATTTTAAAGATTAACAACAGCGCAAACAATCTGAAAAATTGAATCATTTTATGTGACGATGGAAAACCTTTAAAGCTTCTCGACATAAACTGTGTGGGTCATGGTAAAAAAGTACTTAAATGCAAACTTTGTTTAATAACAGTTTATATTATTAGATGCAACCAAAACTATTTTAATAATATATGTAACAGGTCGCACTGTGACGTCATAGACAGGAGAAAAATTTAAAAAAATTAGGAAAATTATGTTACAAATTTGTCATGTGTCAAAATTCGGATTTTAAAGATTAACAACAGCGCAAACAATCTGAAAAATTGGATCATTTTATGTGACGATGGAAAACCTTTTAAGCTTCTCGACATAATATGTGTGGGTCATGGTAAAAAAAGTACTTAAATGCAAACTTTGTTTAATAACAATTTATATTATTAGGTGCGACCAAAACTATTTTAGAAAATATTGAAGGCTGCAAATATTTATAGTTGAAGCAACTGTATTGTTAACAACCAATCGACTAAAACTTACAAATTAAAAGAAAACCATGCTTATTATGGTCAGATGGCTTTTTTCAATGGAACAGTACAGACTTTGTTGTATTTGCTAGTACAGACCCTACATATCTTACTATAACAGTTGAAAAAGATATTTCATTTGTAAAAAATTGTTATTTAAATTGAAGGAAAACTATTTAACAAAAATGTTGCATCATCTTTGTGTAAATAAAAATAAGTGTTTTTTTTTTACAAGAAGTAGTATTCGTTTTCATTCAATAAACTTATCATCTGTTCGGATTGGGTTTGATAGGTTTGCAAGTGCACATACCTTACAAAAACATCAATTGGTATTATATTTTAAACGTTTTTATTCTCTGATTAGACCTCTCAATATGGACCCTAGCCGAAGCTATTTGAGCAGTCTCAATAACTTCAGGTTAGCTTCGGATGTATTCATGGTTAATGTTAACACTGGCACTTTAAATCTGACCTTCAATTTGATATCAAACAAACAAATTACAAATTAGTTCATTTCTTCTTTAGAATTATCGAAAACTAATCAAATTATTACAAAACTCGAACAATAATAGAAACTTTCCTGTTTGTGACGTCAGGCGCTTAATTGAATTTATTTACGCTAGAGCTGCATGGTCAGCTTGAATTGCCTATAGCTGCTAAGCGTGGTGTCTTTCTACTACCCTTTACTGGTAAATTCCTTTTATAAGATTTGCATCTGTCCCTATTTCTCATTTTATTTCAGTCGTTTGTTAATTTTTTAATTGTAAATTTGCTTAAAGTGTTTAAAATTGGTGTCTCTAAGCTACATTAACAATTATGGGGCAATAAAGTAATTAATACTGTCGAATATATTATGTAGGAGGAGTGGATGGATGAGATGGCACAGTAAGGCTTAGAATTGATCACTTAAATACGAACAAACTCGTAACTATGCCATCTCAGACCCGGCAAATTTGTTCTTAATGCATGAAGGAAGTGGCCGTACTGGAAATACAAGAAGTAAAGCCGAATTTATATCGAATTAACAGCAACGTGACATTATTAACATCGGAAACAACTTTCGTTTTAATAGTCCCCATAAAAAATAATTAACGATCCAGCGAGACATTTTTATCCATTTTTTTAATTAAATTTGTATTCGTAAGCGTACAACGCCACGAGATAAAAATGCACAGAATCGCATTTTTGAGAAGGGAACGCACTTGCTCGGGAGAAACATACTTTCATCGACGTTTTATAAGTCCAGTTTTTTTAAATGCAGCACGACCGATTTTTAGGAGGTCAAACTTTCTCAATCACGTCTTCTCCTCGCTCGGAACAAAAACCGACGTCTTCTGTGATGGTAGTCGATGCAAATTAACTTCTTCAGAAGGTCAAAGGACGCAGATATGGCTTTTTTAAACCGCGGACACGTACCGCTTATCTCGAAAACGGGAACGACATTTCTGCACAATTATCAAAATCCGGGCTCATCTCAAACGACTTCTTGCATGCGTTGCATGGTAATGTTGTGAGATAACCTCTTTATTGATCCTTGAATAACCTGATCCCGCAAAAGTCATGCGGGATCCAGCGTTTGCGGGATTGGTATCCCTAGTCCCAATATCAATCATGGCCACCTTTTTTTAACCACCCTGTGTGTGAGTGAGCCAAATATGATTTTGGGGGCCCTAAGCTATAGCTTGTGCAGCGTATACAGGGTGAGTTAAGTTTTACCGCCGCGGCCATAATACATATTAAAGATTGAGGGGAAAGTAGGCAATTTACATGTTACATCAGTTGAAGTTTACACTTTCGATTAGTGCTACAAGTTTCCAAATCATTTTTATTTGAAGCCAAAAAAGTAAAACAAAGAGTTTCGGGTAAAATTTCCATGTTTGGTTTTTTATTTCAAAATTTGTCAAATTATTCGTAGCATTGTTAATTGCAATTTGATTCGTTCAAAAATTATTACTTTTTGAGTTAAATCAAATTTAACATAAAGCACAAAAAATACTTTTATTTATGACTTTCCAACAGTGGATAATACGGTCTATCACGTAACAATACCTGATGATCGACCCATAAAACTGAAGGGAACGGCGTTTTAGTTGTTGCCAGACCCGTATTCTGGAATTTGTGAGAAAAATAAAATAAGTTTTTAATAGGTAAATATTAAGTTTATTTTATAAAAGATGCTCAAAGTGATGCCCCATTACCCATAAATTAAAAGCATTTCAAGCTTCTCCTCGACTGAGTATTGAAATGGCATGATTATACCTGAACTAAACACAAATGTTCACTATTCCACAAAACAAAGTTTTAATTTTCACTTTTTACCAACGATGTTTAAGTGTTGGAAGATTTGTTGCAAATGTGAATGTTTCTTTATTTACAAAGTGACCTAGTGTTGCGATCAGGGTTTTTAAACTTTGGGTGAATTAAGCAATTTATTTTATGGGAAGGTTCAATAACCGATAAGTATATTGACTTTGCAGACGGCAAAATTAAAACACAAAATTGTAGACAGATATACTAACGAAAATTAGACGATTTTCTTATCAAATTTAAAATCTAATATTGCAAAAATTATTTTCTATTATGATTATAATTACCGTGTAGCTGTTAGTTACGATGCTGTGAACTTTTAAAGAAATAGCGAAGACCCTTATTCCGGTCCTGTAAAATGTAACGTTGTACTTTTTAACTTAACTTTATGACTGTCATAAATAATCAGCCAAGTACCCAAAACCAATACCATTGTTAGGTAAATTGGTCAGCTTATGTCGTAAATCATTTAAAAAAATACCCTCTAATACGGAAATGGTTTTATTTAATGAACCCAAATTAGTAAAATTATTTCAATTACACTAAATTGTGTGAAAATATTTTACTGTTCGTACATAAAAAAAACTAATAAATTGAACAATTAGTAATTGAAAAAAAGCCAAAATTTTACTTGATTAAAAAAAAAAAAAATTTCTTGGTTTCTATGTACCTTAATAATATAAAATTACTCATGCAATTTATGAGAATTGACAAATTATTTTAAAGGGCTATTTTGCCACGGGCGGTAAAACTTAACTCACCCTGTACGTAAATCCTGCACTGATTGTGTCGCAGGATTTTTTTTTGAATTTATTTTGGTTGAATTTAATTGTGTGTTCATCCGAAGAAAATCTGTGTATTGATTAATTCCATTGAAAATACGCGGATTACAAAGGCGTCCATTGTGGCGTTAATTTTTCTCAGAGTAAGAGATGGAGATTCCCTGGCAGTCATAACCTGTATAATAATGAAACCATTAAGTTTATCGTGATTAACGCAGCCCGATCTGGCGAGATTTCTCGAAGAGAGAGACGTAGTAGCTGTATAAAACAATGCGATGCTAGTCAACTATGTAGTTACATGACCGGCATTGCAAAATGCGACTGAACGCTACTGCTGTTACCTTCTTCTCTCTTGAGGTTATTGATGCCGAACCGATACGTATTTTATTCCATGGGATTTTACTTTCCTTCCACAGTGCGCGACAGGGTTTTATTTCCCGTGTCGGCTCGATTCCCGCGGATTATTTTTTCCGAAATTAATTGTGCACCGCCTAAGCCTGAATTATTTCTTAAACCAGTAGTTGTCCTTGTGTGCGATTTTTTTTAGCTCTGCGGCTCATGTGGGTGATGTATAAAAATCAAGGTTACAATGTGAATAATATGTACATATTTAATCCATTCATCGGATTTTAGGTGTGCATTCGAATATGAATAAGATTTGCATAAATTTGTATGACAAAATTAATCATGTATTTATGCTGTCAAATGCATTTCATCGTCGCCGAATCACAGCACTACACCTCCGTAATTGAAAACGCTACTTTTGACGCCGTTCTGATATGATAAGAAATTCGATGCGCTCGCAATTAACATCACAATGCGCGACTTCATATCAACGCATTGAATTGCAAATGCAGGAATTTTAATGGCATTTCACAAATTTGAATTTATATTTGCACAACAAATACTGCACCTTCCGCTTATCAATCCATCTGATCGACTTATTGTGCGTGCGATTTTCGCTCTCCGGCCCTGTAACCTAAATAACCTAATCTAAATCGTACCAATTCAGCATTGACCAACTCTGAGGTATTGTGATCGATTCAATGCCGCCAATTAACTAATTTCAACTAACGATAAGTCAAACGATTAAAGCCTCATTTAACGACCAACTGCTGGGCCTTCGGCCAATTTATTGTCAACTGTCCGAACCCAATTCAATGCCATCTAAGCAAGATAAGCCCCGGTTATTAATCTTCAAGTACAAATTTCTTCGACGTGAACATATTGCCAGCAATTTTGTTCTTGATAGATACAAGAACTACCGCGTATCGATAATATAGGTAACTGTCGCGATGTGACGTCACTGCAAATATGTTGCATTATGCATTTATTAATAAAAATTGGATTTGAAAGATTGACAACAGCGCAAACAATCTGAAAAATGGGATCTTTTAGCGTGGCAATACTGCACATATTTCTTTTTCTAAAGAATTACTTTCAGATAGACCTACTTCTTGCATCTAAGCAGCCAACACTTACAGATACTGTCACTTGCATAAGACAAACAACTGTCACGTTGACATAACTTTTTTTATTTCAAAAGAATTTAATGTAATTAAACAAGAATACACAACAAGCAAGTAATTGAAGGGCAGTATGCAAAAAGTCCCTAGTGACGTAGAGATTTTCTACTATTTTCGCTATTTCTGATAAGCATGGATGAACTTTCGGTCGCACTTACTGATTCCCGTTTAAAAGGCCACTAACCATGTTATTTATTAAAAACAGATCAATCAAAAACGAAACAATGTGATTTCCAGATCAAATGGAAACAAAATCTCAGAATATGAAAAAGTGTATGCTTCGTCCTGGTGCAGTTTCAATCGCTTCCACAACTGCTTCCTTCAACGCTGGTGTGCGAACTTCACGAGGTCGTCCACCATTTACAGAAATCGGCATTATTTGGCCATTTTCTTTTAATTTTTGCTCCACTTTTCTAATTACGTTAGCATTTGGATGACGTCGATGTGGATACAGTCTAGCGTATTCTCTAGCAGCTTCCGATGCGTTATTATCTGTCTCATTCAAGCGGCGCAACATGTCTAGACATTCACTGAAATTGTATTTCATTTTAAGATTTTTTAGGACATTTGACTTGTATCGTTCAAATTTGACAAGAGAACTGTCATTGGAAAGTGAATTATTGTTTCCTAGGAGATTTGCGATGTTGCGATATTAATAAATTTTCCTCGACGCGAAGGAACCGTACTTTAACATCGGTAATAAGGTTTCAATAGATTTTTTACACTTTTTTTTTAAAAGCATTATCAACGGCATCAAATTTAGACTCTAACGATGAAATTATTACATAATTGTTAATCATATAGATTTTTGTGTGAATCGGAAAGCTTATAACTTAGTGAAGAGACAACAAATTCCATTTTGGCTTTCAAATTCGTTAGAAATCGTCTATAACATGTAGCTAATCATGGGCACCTTTTTTTCATCACCCTGTGTAATATCTGGACTTATAAAGGGCCCCATGGCTCAAATAGCTTAGGGCCTTATCAATGTCACATTTGCCAGTTCTGGTAAAGTTTCCTTTGTTACCGACGTCATGAACGATAAGTTATCCTGTGGATATTGATTGGATCTAAAATTTTTGTTACTTTCCTAATATACAATTATAAAAACACGTTTGGTCTAGACGCGAAGTTAATGAATAAAGCTATTAATATTAAGGAGGCTAAAAAAGAGGCTCGCCATCGTGGACGGCGAAATTAATTTTTCCACGAAGAATCCGTACGGAGTTGTTTGTGTAAACGATGAAATATTTCAAACAATCGCATTAGCGCCTCGCAGGAATCACGAGTATAAGTAGTTTTGTGTTAAAAGCAATTTAAAGCTTCTTCTGAATAAATATTTGATGTTTAGAGAGAATAGTTGGGATTTTAACAACTTCCAGAGCATCGCTTGTAATTACTGTTTTAAAACCAGTCGTCGCCGTCAGTGTTGTTGAAAGTAACAAGAAGAAGGAGCCGAGTGTGCAAGCGTGTGATTCTGTAGTAACACAAGTTTAAAAGAAAACACAAACAGGCTTGCACGGCCCCAGATGGAACTAGTTTATTTTGTAGAGAGAAAATAGTGAAGTTATAACAATTGCGATAGGTACCGGCAAATGAGTTATAACGCAACGTAATAAATAATCGGGCGAATTACAAGAGTCACCGAGGGATAAAAAGTCGGGAATATTAATTACTGAAACGATTCGATGGGTGATTTTTTCACTAGATTAATGTTGAGATATTTGATGACTCAGACAAAAATGGTCTAATTTTCTGTGTGGTTAACGTAATGCTATGGCAGCGCTAGGAGCGCTATTTAAATAGTGAACGCTTTTTAATGGAATCAAATTGTAGTTAGCCACGTTTTTTATCCTCATCTGCGTTAACTTAAGAAATATTATTTCGACCTTGACACCGCGCGTCGTTATTACCTGAAGGGTGTTTTTCTATCCACGAAATAAATCCCAGAACCAGTTGCAACGTTTAGTAAATATTATTGCCCAATAACTGTCCCAGGCGGTCGATTTACACTGCACATCTGAACCCACAGCGTCTTAAAAGGTTCTCCAAACGCGGAATTTACGCAAAAGACCTCTCAACTGCGATGATCATTAAATAGAGGAATAAAAACGAACGATGGCACGCATGAGGTCATTGAAAGGGAATGGGAACATTACGTGCACGAAAGGGCATTAAATTTAGATGTTTTCGTGTCTTGAAATTCTCATGAGCAAACAGACTTTATCCAGTGTGTCATTGCGTGTGGAAAACAACCCTTCCACTTTAAGTGTGATTACCTTAAAAATTAGTAATTATGTAATTTCAGTTGCCTGTGAATTTTACAAGATGTAATTTAAATACAATGATCTCCGGTTGCTGTCATTAAGCTTGAATTGTGATGAAGAATGGGGACCTACACAAAAATGGACCGGAAAAAATGAAGTGATAAATTAATATGTAGATTTGTATGCATATAAATGGCATTTGATTAACATAACATGCGCAAAATGTTTCAATTTATGTAGGAAATATTGCATAAATTACAGGCCTCAATAAAACATTTCTTTTTCTCAACTTTCCCAATATAATATATTATTCGCAAGATAAAAGAGGATTATACAGGGCGTCTCCTAATTAAAAAAACAAATTAATTTTAAAGATGTTTTGTCTAACAAAATCAAAAAACAAATTGCCACTTAATTAGTTTGAACAAACAATTCGCACGGTTCTTTGTTATTTCAAATTAAGTTGACACATCTTTCTTGACAAAAGTTAATTGTAAACGATTCCATCCGAAACGCGAATTGGGCAAACACACAAATTACTGTGTGACATCCACACGATTTGTTTCGAAAGAGTGGCAAAGAAAAAAAATTATCACTTTAATTTGGACATTTAAACCATTTAAATGTTAACAATTTGAGGAATGAAAAAATCCGCGCGATTCGCCACAGTTGCAATAATTTCGGCCAATCACGAGATCGTGTAACCCTGTAATTATGTCTTCTCGGAATCGTTTTTTTGAGAAAGTATGAAAAATCGCACGCTTTTCGGTTTGGGATTTTCATTGTGTCGTGTTTTAATTGTAAATAAAAAATTGATCGCATAAATTATGCCGGATGGATTCAGGTTTTTGCATTTTAAATTAAATGCGACAAGTAGACCAAACGACGAGGCGATTTGTGAATAAGATTGCCTTTATTAAATTGGATAATGTACGCCGATATCGGTACGGAGATTTTTCAAAAAAATAAAACAAAAAACCATTGGAAGGTGTCGACAATTTGAATGTTATTGTTAATTGTATCAATCTATGTTCTATTCATTCCATCACCATAGGATACCTCGGCATTTGCTTCCCGCGGTGATGAACACCTTAGAAACAAGCTCTGCGCCTCTGTGGACTACACAGAATAGATTTAGAATTTTTTTAGGTCATCCGATAGATATAAACACATAAAGTGAAATTTTCGTGTATTATAAACAATCAAGAAAAAAAATACATTTTAAAATGAACCAGCTTCCACGCTTTCAGCCATCCTTTGTCCAAGTTTTTTCCATTAGAAAATTAGGTTAGAAATTTCGGTAAAATCGACCCTACGGCCACCAGCATCTTGATAAAAATTAGCTTCGCGTTTTTATGACTCAGGTTCTGTGCACAGCGGAATGTGACTTTACGTCAGAGCGACGTTAAAATATGTATCGTTTAGTCACATTCTACGGGGGCGGTTTTGTAACTTTCTCTTGTGTGTGGTAAAACATCTTGAGGGCATATCAGCTGGAGTAATTTTATCTTTCGACGATGAATTTCCGTCCACTGAAATTAAGTACAGTGAAACCTCTTAAACTCGCACTTTAATTTATTAACCTTCCAGTAGTCGCACGACTGTTTTTTGATTTTCCAAGGAATTTCACATTCTCTCAAACGGCCGTTTTCAGTACCTTCCTAATTTATTGTCTAAATGTTAGTGGAGCAATATCAGACCTGCAGATACATTATTTTTGCTTTTTTGCATATTGCGGAGTGAGACTCCGCAGCGACTATTGACGTCTTAGGCAAATACATTTTGACATTTTCGGTTTACAACAGCCCAAGATAAATCTGTAATAATCATTTTCGATACAAGTCACTGTCCAATAATTTTCAAAGTGTGTGGTTGCTTGTTTCAAGCACGATGCCAAGTTGTGTGATGGAAAAGCTGCACAAAATGACAACGTACGTTTTTTCATATTAAAAAAAAAAAATTATTGTAAACTTTGAAGTTGTTTGACAAATCGTCAAGTTCATATTGGTTTGTTCAATATCCACTTTTTGGGGATGTTGGGTTATAGATGTCACAGATGGATTGTAGAATCCGCTACAATACAAACCGGCTAGCCGCATTATAAAATGGCTCGGTTTTGTAAATCAGCTGGTTAACGTTTAGGCGAATTGTAATACGGCTAAACGTTGGTCATCCTTACTGTAACGACGTTTCGCGTTCTCCAATGCAACAAAATGACGGGTCGTCGTTTCATAAAACGGCGAAAGGGGACTTTATATAAAGGAAACCTTTATTTGTAGCTATGACAAATATGAAGTCATTACTATAAGAAAAAGGTTTAACTCAATATAAAAGGTTTTTTTTTATAAAATGTCTAACAATTCTTCCTTTATCAAACGGACTGAGTTATTCAGCGATTCATAAAACACCTAAAATTTTCAGTCAAATTGTAAAAATTCTCTGTTCATTCTATATTTTACAATCTCCCCAATCATTTAGAAAACGACTGAATTTACAATTCGCCGCCGACATCTACAATATGGCTGATTGTCGCCCTACATTACACATAGTCAACATTCCGGCTAAACAATCTGCCTTAACGTTAATCAGGCGTTTTACAAAACAGAGCTTTGTAAAATGGCTAGCCGCTTCATATTGCGGCGGATTCTACAATATGGCTGCGACATGTACACCAAAGTTTAAGTTAAAATTAGCTTGTTCAATGGTCCACAAGAGAACCAGTAAAATAAAAAGTTTTCAGTATTTATTTTGTACAATATCTAGTAAAATTATTAAAATTTTGTGTTGTAGGTAGTATTCATTAAAGTTTTTTGAAAATTTTTCTGCCAAAACTTTTTTAAAAATGTTTATGTCATAACAACTTAATAATACACTTGGCTATAATTTATTTCCAATTTTAACTTTAAATTTCAAAAAAAATATGGAATTTTCTTTTGCAAAGTCATTTGTTAAAATCAGCAGATAACACTTTTCTTTAGAGATTTCAAATTAATCTAACTGAAACGTCAATTTTAGGTCAGTGTTAACGTTAACCCAGTGTTAGCGTTATCGTAGACAAATTTATGATTATACTTTGATCGAAGAATTTTTTAATTTCAATTTCAATTTGTTGAGGGGAAAAACGTAAGTTTGATAACGTTAAGATGTCTACTGTTTTAATTTTTGTAACCCGAACGTCGGAATGAGGGGCGGGGACGGCGATGGTTGTTCGGTTTGTGGTTGTGATTATAATATAAACGAAAAGCCATAAAACTCATTAGCGTGTTGGATAATTGATGAGCGCGAGACTGTCTGCAGGAGACGGTTAGGCCCTCCTCCAAGCTCAGGGTTGTTGTGTCCGTTAACTCAGACCTGAGGATAACTAATGTACCTCTATTGCAAACAAATTTCTCATACGTTCCATGTTTTTTTTTTTCTAAGAGACTTTCATATTCAGATATGAATTATGTCAGAAAAAATAATTGCAATTCACACAACACACACACAGTTTGATGTAATTAATAAGAAAAAGCTTTCTATTTTTTGTGTCAGAGGTTAAGATTGTAGGAAGAATCAATAGATGTATGTCGGGGATTAACTTTGTTAAATCTCCACTCTCTCGAGTGTCATTTTTTTAGTCGAGTGCTACCGCGTCCGAGCCGAATGACCAACATAATCCTAATATTTGTAGCCCGCGGTACAAACACAAGAAGGCCCTCTCTCCTTGTGTTTTTCTCCGCACTTAATTAATTCCTTCGGAATGTGGCGCATGATGGTTTCTTCTAAACCGAAACGGTCCCAACTAAATAATCCGACGATGAGAACCCGATTTTATTAATTAATTATCCCCGGTAAATACAGAAATATGACTATACGAGATTCAAAATTGCATCGACTGCCGAAGGTCGCCCGTTTTGTTGCTATTACAACATTTTTTTGTTCGAAACTAATTTCGCGCTAAGCTTGAATTTGAGGAGTTTTTGTTTTATAATTGAAATGAGGCAGCGACTGGCTATGAATATATATATTCAAAGTAAGTTTTTTTTATCATTTTAATAGCCCAGTTTTGAAAGTGATGGATGGAATCTAGTGTATTTCGTGTTCATAATATTTATCCTTTCTACTCGAAATGTTTTTACGGTGTTTTATTACTAAATAATTGTGTAATAGATCAAAAAGAAAAAAATTACAACGTTAAGCACGCTTAACCAGCGGCGCAACGTACCGCTAAATAACTGACGTCAGCGGGCCTTTAGGAACACCGACGATCCTCGACTAATAACTCCGAGTGAAAGCTTTTACCTATCTCGATTCGAATTTATTCCTTTTCACTTATGACTTAAACGAAAAAATTTGCACTAACAATATACCCTGATATGACCTTTCATGATTTCTTGATTGTATACAAATAATTTCATAGCTGAAGACTCATTACAACAAAGAATCACTTACGTTCTCTTAAGTAATTATATGTTCTTGCGACTTAAATTAAAGGCTTTGCCCCCTTTAGCGTTTAGTTCCGTGTGAATTATATTGCACAACTTGGTCCGCACGCTCGAAATTAAAAACTGAAGTTAAGAAAATTGTAAGCTGACCCAGGTAGTTAATAAACGGCCTTGGTGATAGCATCCGCTGAAAATAAAATTTTTCCCGGCTTAATTAAAAATTAATTGACGACAATGGGAAGAAAAGGAATTCAAATTATAATTAATGGGAGCGTAGGTATTCGGATCACGTTGTGTTAATTTGTTATTCAAAAAAGGAAAAATCTTATTCAAGGTATTTAACAAATAATTTGCGTGGTCAGCCAGACAATATTTGTGCTCAAACAATATTTATTCAGAATTGATTCAAGGCCATTTTTTGTCGCTATCGTTGTTACCTAACAGGGTTGATAAATAAATCTGCATTTCAACCGAGCGCTTGTTCTAAGTGGCAATAAAGAATAAATGCAAATATGAAAGTAATTCTTAGTACAGAGTGGACATAATTGATTTTAATTTGTCGCCTCATTTTTAAGGTTGGCAACAACTTTCTGGGAAAAAACAAATTATAGGCCACTTGTTCCACATTTGTTTATGTCCGTTCTGTATGATACGATGTCATGAATCGTTTATTTTATTAATTTCGCACGGTAATCTTTTGAATGTTTTTTTTGTAATTGTTGTGCACCTTGTAACATTTAAAAGATTCGTTTCAAGTAATCACTTGTTAACATCACGGATAGGCACTCTTCTTCTAAGTGCCAATAAAGAATTAATGCAAAGTTGAAAGTAATTCTTATACAGAATAATTGATTTTAATTTGTCGCCTCATTTTTAAGGTTGGCAACAACTTTCTGAAAAAAAAAACAAATTATAGGCCACTTGTTCCACATTTGTTTACGTCCGCTCTGTATGATATGATGTCATGAATCGTTTATTTTATTAATTTCGCCCGGTAATCTTTTGAATGTTTTTTTTTTTGTAATTGCTGTGCAATCTTGTAACATTTAAAAGATTCGTTTCAAGTAATCACTCGTTAACATCACGGATAGGCAGTACTCTTCTTCTAAGTGCCAATAAAGAATAAATGCAAATATGAAATTAATTCTTATACAGAATAATTGATTTTAATTTGTCGCCTCATTTTTAAGGTTGGCAACAACTTTCTGGGAAAAAACAAATTATAGGCCACTTGTTCCACATTTGTTTATGTCCGTTCTGTATGATACGATGTCATGAATCGTTTATTTTATTAATTTCGCACGGTAATCTTTTGAATGTTTTTTTTTTTTTTTGTAATTGCTGTGCAACCTTGTAACATTTAAAAGATTCGTTTCAAGTAATCACTTGTTAACATCACGGATAGGCAGTACTCTTCTTCCAAGTGCCAATAAAGAATAAATGCAAATATGAAAGTAATTCTTATACAGAATAATTGATTTTAATTTGTCGCCTCATTTTTAAGGTTGGCAACAACTTTCTGGAAAAAAAAACAAATTATAGGCCACTTGTTCCACATTTGTTTATGTCCGTTCTGTATGATACGATGACATGAATCGTTTATTTTATTAACTTCGCACGGTAATCTTTTGAATGTTTTTTTTTTATATAATTGCTGTGCAACCTTGTAACATTTAAAAGATTCGTTTCAAGTAATCACGACAGTACTCTTCTTCTAAGTGCTAATAAAGAATAAATGCAAATATGAAAGTAATTCTTATACAGAATAATTGATTTTAATTTGTCGCCTCATTTTTAAGGTTGGCAAAAACTTTCTGGAAAGAAAAACAAATTATAGGCCACTTGTTCCACATTTGTTTATGTCCGTTCTGTATGATACGATGCCATGAATCGTTTATTTTATTAATTTCGCACGGTAATCTTTTGAATGTTTTTTTTTTTTGTAATTGTTGTGCAACCTTGTAACATTTAAAAGATTCGTTTCAAGTAATCACTTGTTAACATCACGGATAGGCAGTACTCTGAGCGTGGTCGTTGGAAAGTATACGGTCAGATTGACACATGTTATCTCTTGCAGCAGGTACATCTTGAAACGGAATAGAAAGTTAACAAACACTCGAGGTGTATTTTGTAAAATGACACGCCGTGTTCGCATCCTACTAAACGGGTCACCGCCGATCGAACCTCTCGTTTGCAAATCGTCGATCAATTAAAATGGAGAAGGAGAAATCCGTAGAAGAGGACGAGCGCTCAGTTTTTGCGATGCAGCAGATCCAACTGATTGATAGACAGCAACTAAACATTATAGGGTAGTATCTGCAAGTACCGGTATAAACATCGAGGTGACGGGTTTACGACCTAGCTGGGCCGTCAAAGTGTCCGCGCTTTAATTATAATATTAGCAGGACAAAGCTCGGTCGAAAGCACCGATTCCTAGAGTCGTCCCATTTTAGGACAGCACATAATTTGCGACATTTTTTTCCTTCATTTTTCCTTCACCGATTGAGATGTAAATACGCGAACAATATTAATCGCGGCGCATTAAAACTTGTTAGGTGTTTTTGTCCATTTTAAGTAACAATTTCATCAAGTTGGTATCTAAGAGAGAAGGTATCCGCACGAAAATGTCTGTATTATAATGTAGCCAATTTGTCCGGTTTGCAATCCATCTAATCATTCTTCTCTTCTGCTACTCACGACTTTAACAAGAAGCAACGCTGAAAGAAGAAGAATATAATACTATACCCAATGTATTAGCTATGTCAATTAGTTTTACAGCACTCATCAATTAATTCCCAAACATTGCTTTTGTGTAACGCGACTATACAAAAGACGAGGAAAAAAAATATAATGGGGGACCACTCTTCTCAAACGCGGTCATCAAACTTCTCGATCGTTTCGATGGTTCAACCAGAAGGGAAAAGCGCACGTTTTTAGGGCGCCCCGAAGAACAACAACAAAGAAACAAAAAACGCAGGATCAATTCCTCTAGCGGTAAATCGCGACCTTTAACACACGTATCGTCATTCTTTACATGACTTCAAACGAAGACAACGAACATGTGTTCTTGACAATCAAACTCTAAGTCCCAAAAACATATATTTAAGTACAGTCGTCGCAAAAGTTGCAATTGCTCAATTTTTACCTTGCAAATTGCTACATTGCAAGAAGATTTTGGTGGTTTTCTGGATTTTACCAGCGACAGCTGCTATGTACATTGCCAGATTTCACTTTTGACCATTATTTTCTCAGAATATTATTGTCAGAGGCTCTTTGTCAATTGAGTCCACCAAAATTTTAAAGTTTTTTAGTTCAGCTGAAATACTTATACATGATTTTTTCAACATTGTGTACATTTAATATTTCAACAAAATTAGTTATGGTAGATTAAATTATTGCATTTTATGCGTAAATAGTGATTTCACTCACAGCTCTTTTAAAATTTGCCTATTTTTGTAAAATGGATAAAGTGACACCAAATTTTTGAAGTCTGCAATTTGTAGTTCAGCTGAAAAGCTTGCACATGATTTTTTCAACATTGTGTACATTTAATATCTCAACAAAATTAGTTATGGTAGATTAAATTATTGCATTTTATGTGTAGATAGTGATTTCACTCACAGCTCTTTTAAAATTTGCCTATTTTTGTAAAATGGATAAAGTGACACCAAATTTTTGATGTCTGTAATTTGTAGTTCAGCTGAAAAGCTTGTACATGATTTTTTCCACATTGTGTACATTTAATATCTCAAAAAAATTAGTTATGGTAGATTAATTTATTGCATTTTATGTGTAGATAGTGATTTCACTCACAGCTCTTTTAAAATTTGCCTATTTTTGTAAATTGGATAAAGTGACACCAAATTTTTGAAGTCTGTAATTTGTAGTTCAGCTGAAAAGCTTGTACATGATTTTTTCAACATTGTGTACATTTAATATCTCAACCAAATTAGTTATGGTAGATTCAATTATTGCATTTTATGTGTAAATAGTGATTTCACTCAAAGCTCTTTTAAAATTTGCCTATTTTTGTAAAATGGATAAAGTTCCACCAAATTTTTTAAGTCTGCAATTTTTAGTTCAGCTGAAATGCATGTACATGATTTTTTCAACATTGTGTACATTTAATATCTCAACAAAATTAGTTATGGTAGATTAAATTATTGCATTTTATGCGTAAATAGTGATTTCACTCACAGCTCTTTTAAAATTTGCCTATTTTTGTAAAATGGATAAAGTGACACCAAATTTTTGAAGTCTGTAATTTGTAGTTCAGCTGAAAAGCTTGTACATGATTTTTTCAACATTGTGTACATTTAATATCTCAACCAAATTAGTTATGGTAGATTCAATTATTGCATTTTATGTGTAAGTAATGATTTAACTAACAGCTCTTTTAAAATTTACCTATTTTTGTAAAATGGATAAAGTTCTTTAGGGTATTCAATTCAAAAACGAACGCTTTACTGTTTCAGGACAGGCAAAACATTTTGCAATCCAAAGATCACTAAGTTTGTGAATAAAAAAGGTGCTCTTTGGAACGCAATATGTGTTGCTGACTCGGCGAGGCGTTTGCTTTTAAATTGATGGCCCTGTATGTGCGTTTAGTGTTTGTGGAATATTTGTGTGACTTGTAAGAAATGGTCGATTTTTGCGAAGCGATCGCGGACGCTCTTACCCCGATTGACGTATTATCTTGTTTTCACGGTGTTTTGTTGTAGTAAAAAAAGCATTCTATTCATCTATTGTGTTGTTGTTGACCTCATCAAAACTTGCTCAAGTTATCATACAGCGAAACGCTTATCGGTTTAATTGAAATTATAACTGTTTCTTGGTGCAATTGAGACTCGTTTTTTTATTAATTACTTTTTTCGCGTTGCCGCAATTTTTTCGCGTCCTTTTTTGTTACGGTGGTCGTAATTGCGGCGACTTAACCGTGGAATGCTTTTAACAGGGTAAAATTGCGCCATAAAGACCTGTACGTGGCCGATTTCGTCGGGGTTATTTTTAGTGCGGCAATTTCAGTGACGAGAAAACGGCCAATCTCAATATAAATCATTTAGCCGTAAAATGCAGAGTTTATTACATTTTTATAACCTTGCATTAGCGATTCTTAATCTCTTGGGCGTCGTCTCTTTATCACGGGATTCGACCAATTCACATAAACAAGCGAATTTGTTAGGGGTTTAATTAAATTCGTTGTTCGGATTGTTACAATGTCGAGCCGGCAAGTATTAATTATGTTTTTTAGGAGGTTCCTTTATTTATTGTCAATTAAAATCTGTTTCTGCGCTTACTTTAGAACGCTTCACCAATTTCCTCGACAATTTTCTCGGAATTAATACATAATCAATCGGATTTTACATCTTAAAGCAAACTTTTTATGTAAATTAGAGCGTTGCCCGCTCGAAAGAGGTCCGGACCGCTTTTTCATCGACATTTGCACCCCACAAAATTCTACCAAAAATATTTTTTGCTCGTCGGTTAATTCCTCGATCGCCGACGAACTTGTGCGTTCGTCAGGCCAGCAGAATTACCACTCGCCAATTTTTAAGTGATTTCGCACACACCTGCACATCTTTAACTCATCTCACAGTTTACCAAATACGAACCATTTAACTTGTCTTTTTAACCCTGTCCAGCTTGCGGCGTTTAGGGTTTCGCGTTATTTTTTTTTCCGACTTAAATTTCCTCAAATGAATTTTTTCGTAGCTCGAGGGCCCTGCGTACGCGTTTCCGTCCGATTTTTTGCCTCGGTTGCATTTTTTCCGTTGCATTGGCAAAAATCGAGCCGGGTTTCGCGTCTCATCGGCTGTTGGTCTCTTTTCTCGTTTAAATGGGGAATCGGTTATTTTTTTGGTGATATGAGGTTGAATTCAGATTTCGGCGAATTTGTTGATAAGAATGCGAAGGTTTTACGTAACGGTCGAGAAAAAAATACGGCGGAGCAGAGCGGGTAAACAAAACTATTCGGACACGTGAGATTCACGTTGTTGTGTTGCAGCAATAACCTTCTTGAGTTCATCCGGAGATGCTGCAGCGGTGGTAGCGGAGATGTGGCAACGAGGCAGCAGACGACATGAAATATGGCGATGGCCGCGAGGAAGCCCATTCCTCCCGCTCCCATCTCGCTCTTTCGCTCGAAGACGATGCCGGATTCTGTCTTTTACTTACTTAAATACGCCTCCGTGTGTATTAAAAGGCTCTGTGTTTAGTCCTTCGCGTTTTTGTATTGTATCGTCTTTGTCTCGCCTGCGTGTGCAATCGCAAGTTTTAAGATAATATGCAAATAAAGTATCGCGCCACCGTCATCATTTACAGTAAGTTATTAGAGTGCGAGAGTTGATGACAATATTGATTTCGCCGGAACCACGTACCTCTCTGATCTAGATACGCGTTATGTGTATGCTGAATTTTAAATTAGATTTCTTAAATGGAATTTCAAATGTTTTGTTCTGCATTTTGGTCGCCGATAACGATAAACATTCTATTAAGATAAGGAAATTCGGTATCCGGCTCGTTATTACCATTTTTGGACAAATTCGCTTTTAACATTCTGTACTTATCGAACCAATGGTGTGGCAATGGCCATTGATAGTGACTCAGTACAAATATTTGAACCAGATTCAAATAAATTCTTTCTTCTTGAAATGATAAGACGGTGGAAAGTCCACCACTGTCAATCAAGATTGGTAACTCAGAAAATTTGATTGGTTCAAATTAATTAATTGATTGACGTGACAATAAGGCTGGTTGCAAAAGCGCAATTTTATTGGAACTTCGAACAGTAAATCAGGGGTCAACGCATTTGACCCAAGTTCACAATTAAGGCCCGTAAAGATTATTTCACTTAACTAAATTTGCAGACGCCGTTATGAACTACCATTAAGTAATGTAAGGCTGTGATGCAAGTTGTGTTTTCGCCCGAAAGTTCGTGGAAACCGTTGATGGGCCCCGATTTTTTATTGTTTGTCGAAGGTAAACAGTCGTTTTTGGTTGTTTAAGTAACTTTTTAAAGTTAAATTTTGCGTGCGGCATTGAGGAACCGCAAAGTTACAACGGACACGAACATATTATAATTATATTTAATTTGCCATCATGACGTATACTTACGGGTTAAAAACATATGTTATGGTTGATATTCGACGAAAGATTTCCTAGAAAATAAATACTTCCATGATTTATGTAATCTAATAATCAGTTCTTCGTCCCCCTTGTTTCACGTGTGCTTAATTGTCGCTGTATCTTCAAATTCAAAGTGCACGAACCGTTAAAAGAGATTACGATTAACAGAAAAAGAGACGGACGATTTTTAAATTTTAATTGCGCCCACGGTAATTACATATTTCGTAGTATTGATTGGATCGAATTGACGAACAAGCACAAAACTTAATTAAGTTAGAATAACCTAGAGGCTATCTCCACTATTATGCCTACGTCCACCATTAAATAGCTGTTCTTGTCTGCACGAAAACGTTGCCAAATTTAGTGACTTTGACAAAGTTCGGCTGCAACATTTTCAGAATTTCATACAACTTATCTGTTAAATGCATCAATGGATTTTTAAATTGATTGATTCGATTGATATTTTTTAAAATCAAGTCAACCCCAGAACAAGTTTGTGATGCTATCTGAATTCCCTGGAATTGATTATGTCATTTTGTGTAATTTTCAAGTTTGATCAAAACTGTTTCCGTTAATTGAAACGAAGTTGTTTTTGGTAGACGTGAGAAAACGAGCTTTTGAGTGCAAATTTATTTAATTCGCATTAACCCAATTTTCTGTTCAATTAGATATTACACCGAGTAACGCCGATAATAAATTAGCGAAAATGAGTACAGAATCGATTGTTATCGAGCCGTGCAGAGAGCAATTATCGCGGCGACTTTCTAATAGAATTTTGATAAAATAACCGCGATTCGTGCAATCGTTTTTAATCCGTTGTTTTGCGGAATTAAATTGGCGCGATATCGCTGAAACGGTATGTGCATTCCGTTTTGTGCAATCTTTACAAATATCACGTGACCCATAAAGGAACTCATTTCTTCTGCGATAATCAAAGAACGCTCGACTGAAGCCGTTCTCGTTAGGCTGTTTTTATTTCTAATGGAAATAAAAGAGGCGTTAGACGTTATAAAATATGCAGTAGCGTAGTGTGTGTAGAGTGAACCCGGTATTATGGCGGGTCCCGGTAGGTTGTTCGATAACCATCTATATGCTCTGTCAAATGTTTAATTTGTTCAGACTATTTATTAATGTTCGATATTTATGAAGTCGGGCCGCCCTTATATCGAAGTGTACCTCGATAAATTTCATTCAGATCCAACCCAATAGACGTCCCAATCTCCGTTATCTTCATCGGAACACAGCCTCCCCCAACCCTGGATTCTTTGTACGCGTATGCGCGCTGAAGAATTACATCACGTCGTAAAATATAACATGTGCAATTTGTTGCGTTATATCGCTCAGTGGTATTTGCCTTTTACGATTCAGATGCAATTATACTGAAAGATGATGGGCACGGATTTGATGTATTGACATTGTTTATGACGTCCAATGGTAATTTTGTTGTAACGACTGCCGGATATTTTTACACGTTGACAATGTTATGACTTATCATACATTACTGACATTGAGCGATTATGTAAACAGGGTGCGAATGGATTGACTGCTTACTGGAGATTACCATGCATTGCTATCAATGGTGCGCTTCAAAATAATTAACCGATTGATTGTAGGGAGAATTCAGTAACATCAATTCAGCAATTCAGCAACATCTTGCTCGTTTTAAGGAACCTCATGTTAATTACCAACTACAAAAGATGTTAAACTTTCACATTCTTCAAAGGGTCCTCAAAGTACTTCAAAAGAAAGTACCTCCTTAAGAATCAGTTCACATTTTTCAAGTAGTGCAACTTCCAACCCATCTAAAGTGTTTGGGGAATTTAAACGCTCTTTGCAAACGATGGTATTACACTCTGGAGACTTGGAAAGTCAAACCATTCCCTGAATATTAGGTTTAAGATCTACAAAAATGAAGTTACTGCCGAAATCTTAGGCAAATTGGACCACAACGGGTTGAATACACCTTAGAATGTATCATTCAATTTTATTACCCTCTGCAAATAAATACATTCGGTGCGACCATCTAAAACAATCTCTCTACAAATAAGTAGGGTAGAGACACCGTTTTCAGCCACTTTAAGCAAATTTGTACTTGAAAAATTTAACAAATAAACCACACCAAATTACTAAGCACAGAGTCACTTATAAGAGTCAAATAATTGTTACTTTACATGAGAAATAGAGACAGTGTTTCACTAACTTCCGAGGCCTACATCCAATGCACGCAATTCAATATTCAAAAATCATACAAGAAACAAGATACAAGAAACATATATTTAAGTTTCATATTTTTGGAAACTCCTGATAAAAATAACTGTCAAACTGACAATTTAAATATGATCATAATCTACAACGAGCGTCACAAAAATGCAGTTGTTGCAGCCAATGGTGTCTCTACCCCATAGCCGCACTTACAGAGGCCACCTACGGAACTATATTATATTTATGGTAATGCTTTCCTTGTATCATTTCTCCATTTACAAATTTAAGTGTAATTGGAACTTTGACGGTTGGAAACGACTAATATTGTTCTGCTGTATTTGAATTCGAAGATGAACCACTTCCGGTTCACATTCCTAGAACAATAAAATTATTAGTAATCACAGTAATACAATACGATACTTAAAACCGTAAAATTACAGGATATTATAATTTGTTTGAGCGAATTTGCATCAAATTCGAATCGATTGCGACTGTTTGTGTTGTGCATAAATTGTATGGAATTGTGATGTGCATAAAATCGGAGGCACAACACAATTTTGCGGTCGAGTTAGAACGAGTCCGTACGGACATTTTAATTAGATTTAAGAGGCCGATAAGAGACAAAGTAATAATTTAACACAATACAAACGTTATCGTAAATGACACTTCCGTGTCAAGTAATGGAATTACATATGGAGCAGGTGACAGATAAGAGCAAACCGAAGAGAAAAAAAAGTTGGAACAGAACCACAAAAGACCGGTCATTATCAGACATAATCCTACCTAGAAACCATAATTAAAGTCGAAGGAGATAGAGATTCCGAAGGGGACCGACCGGTCCCCTGGCCAAATCGCATTATAATAACACGGAATTTCTGAATAATGTTCACAAATAACAGTCCTTTTTGTCGAACATTATTCCATGTTCATTAAAGTTTCACGAAAACGTTATTTGCTTAAAAAATTGTTGAGAGCTTTTGTGTTAAAATGCGAGCGACCCGCATCGGTGTGTGTGTGTGTGTGTGTGTGTGTGTGTAACAAGCTGGAACGCCCCGGGCTGCTCAACAGGAGTTTCTTTAATTTCCTTTAATTACAATCATATACAAGTTGTCAATTTCAATATAACTGCACACTAAGTAATATCAAGGCACACGAATATAAATTACAGGCTCTTATGCCAAGCTCCTTTGATGCCGCACCTTTAAAAAGTTCGTGTCGATCATAAATTTTCTTAAAGGTACCACAGTGGCCACAGCACCGTTTTCGATCTCCAAATATATACAGCGAGCCATTTTAAGATGCACCGCACGCGTGCGAATATTTTCGCTATTTTGTAGGTCAACATTTTTGTAAACGTTCCTCCTTTTATAAATCACCTGTTCGCATTCAAAACAGAATCTCAACAGGTGACTGTATTGTGAACCCAGCAAAAATGAATGCATCCGACAGCTTTCCCATGTGGTTGTCAGTATGCTTTATGTCGAGCTGTAATTTGAGAACGAAAAAATTCTAGTTTCGTACTGAGACTGGTTTGTGCATTAACTGATCACATCAAGAATTGTTTATGAACTTTTCCATTTCAACTTACAAAGAAAATTATTTTTGTAAACTAAACTAAAAATAGCCACAAACTATAGTCGACGTTTAAATCTTGAAATTATTGTTTGATTTCATTTATGTTGGCACTGATACGATTTTGACAGAATCACTTGAAGATTTATTTCGAAATGAGAAAATTTTTTAGTTTTCTAATATGGCTTTGAACTGTCGAATATAAAATACCACCAATATAAAATTTAAAAAAAAACAATTTCTCAACCTTGAAGATTTATTTCGAAATGAGAAAATTGATTCATTGTGTAAAAACGTTTTGTGTTATATTTTTCTAATTTTCTAATATGGCTTTGAACTGTCGAATATAAAATACCACCAATATAAAATTAAAAAAAACAATTTCTCAACCTTGAAGATTTATTTCGAAATGAGAAAATTGATTCATTGTGTAAAAACGTTTTGTGTTATATTTTTCTAATTTTCTAATATGGCTTTGAACTGTCGAATATAAAATACCACCAATATAAAATTTAAAAAAAACAATTTCTCAACCTTGAAGATTTATTTCGAAATGAGAAAATTGATTCATTGTGTAAAAACGTTTTGTGTTATATTTTTCTAATTTTCTAATATGGCTTTGAGCAGTCGAATATAAAATACCACCAACATAAAATTTTAAAAAAACAATTTCTCAACCTTGAAAATTTATTTCGAAATGAGAAAATTGATTCATTGTGTAAAAACGTTTTGTGTTATATTTTTCTAATTTTCTAATATGGCTTTGAACAGTCGAATATAAAATACCACCAACATAAAATTTTAAAAAAACAATTTCTCAACCTTGAAAATTTATTTCGAAATGAGAAAATTGATTCATTGTGTAAAAACGTTTTGTGTTATATTTTTCTAATTTTCTAATATGGCTTTGAGCAGTCGAATATAAAATACCACCAACATAAAATTTTAAAAAAACAATTTCTCAACCTTGAAAATTTATTTCGAAATGAGAAAATTGATTCATTGTGTAAAAACGTTTTGTGTTATATTTTTCTAATTTTCTAATATGGCTTTGAACAGTCGAATATAAAATACCACCAACATAAAATTTTAAAAAAACAATTTCTCAACCTTGAAAATTTATTTCGAAATGAGAAAATTGATTCATTGTGTAAAAACGTTTTGTGTTATATTTTTCTAATTTTCTAATATGGCTTTGAACAGTCGAATATAAAATACCACCAACATAAAATTTTAAAAAAACAATTTCTCAACCTTGAAAATTTATTTCGAAATGAGAAAATTGATTCATTGTGTAAAAACGTTTTGTGTTATATTTTTCTAATTTTCTAATATGGCTTTGAACAGTCGAATATAAAATACCACCAACATAAAATTTTAAAAAAACAATTTCTCAACCTTGAAAATTTATTTCGAAATGAGAAAATTGATTCATTGTGTAAAAACGTTTTGTGTTATATTTTTCTAATTTTCTAATATGGCTTTGAGCAGTCGAATATAAAATACCACCAACATAAAATTTTAAAAAAACAATTTCTCAACCTTGAAAATTTATTTCGAAATGAGAAAATTGATTCATTGTGTAAAAACGTTTTGTGTTATATTTTTCTAATTTTCTAATATGGCTTTGAACAGTCGAATATAAAATACCACCAACATAAAATTTTAAAAAAACAATTTCTCAACCTTGAAAATTTATTTCGAAATGAGAAAATTGATTCATTGTGTAAAAACGTTTTGTGTTATATTTTTCTAATTTTCTAATATGGCTTTGAGCAGTCGAATATAAAATACCACCAACATAAAATTTTAAAAAAACAATTTCTCAACCTTGAAAATTTATTTCGAAATGAGAAAATTGATTCATTGTGTAAAAACGTTTTGTGTTATATTTTTCTAATTTTCTAATATGGCTTTGAACTGTCGAATATAAAATACCACCAATATAAAATTTAAAAAAAACAATTTCTCAACCTTGAAGATTTATTTCGAAATGAGAAAATTGATTCATTGTGTAAAAACGTTTTGTGTTATATTTTTCTAATTTTCTAATATGGCTTTGAACAGTCGAATATAAAATACCACCAACATAAAATTTTAAAAAAACAATTTCTCAACCTTGAAAATTTATTTCGAAATGAGAAAATTGATTCATTGTGTAAAAACGTTTTGTGTTATATTTTTCTAATTTTCTAATATGGCTTTGAACAGTCGAATATAAAATACCACCAACATAAAATTTAAAAAAAACAATTTCTCAACTCCTCTCCTAATTTAAAAATCAACTATAATAAAATCGAAGAATTTAAAAGAGGTTCTCACACGTGCGACTAAACTACCTGTTAAATTTACTACGCTATTGCTTTATTTTCTGCAGAACTGAAAAATTGTAAATACATAAAATTAAGTGAAATGCACGTAAACGTCCGAATAGGTAAACAAATTAAGTCGTTACACAGTAAAATTCCTAACGTCGACTTCATAGCTGAAAAATCGGTTAGAAGTATTTTTTTCCCCCAACGCCATAATTAATTTCTTTATAGGCCGTTTAAATTAAGCTTTTGGTGTGTCTTAGCCGCTCTAAGCAAATTAATTGCGAGGTCGTTCATACCGATTTCAGTCGTTTCAATCGAAGTTCTCATGAAACCGAAAAAGATTTTTTTCTTAAATCACACAAATGCATTAAATCGTAATTAAATTCATTAGAGCGCAGTTTACCTTTCGCTTTTTTCGAATGGAAGTAAAATCGGCGGATTTCTTCATTTTGCACTTTCGATTCGATTCTTCTGCTCCGATTAGTTTTCGACGTTTGGAGGAAAGTTATTTTTTTGAACGGAAACAATGGTTGGGCATAGAGCGATTAACTGCCGCTTTGTTGGGCGTTTTGTTACTTGCAGTTTACTGCCATTCCATGGGCGTGCGTCTCGCAGGGATCCTCGTAAATCACTGAAAATTGCGGTAGTTTGAGCACACACGTCATAAATGTATTCATTGTAAGGATATTCATGTTTATCTACGTCTTTGTTTGCCTTGTTCCACAGTCGTATGCATTTATTTCATTGCTGCAAAACTCGCAATTTTCTTTGACTTTGAAGAAAGCATGTGTAACAGTTTTTACGGCCGTTGCGGAAAATTACCCGCCCTTTTTTATTACTATCGACGCTGGGCATCTGCCGAAGTGGTCGATAAATTTTTATTTGTTGCAAGCGTTTAGTTTGGCAATTTAGTAATTTTGTTCTTTATGTTGCAGGTAAGAATCTCTTAAAATTACATGCGCACAGGCATAAGCGGTCGGGTAAGTTGTATTTTTTTACAACCTTTTAACTTCAAATAATAAAATTTCGCTCCTTTGAACCGGCCGCCTCAATTACATTTTATGTGGTGTCTTTGAACCTCGAAAAATAAACAGGGACCCAATCAAACAATTTAGTCGCATCCCTCGTGCCACCCACCTAGAGAAATAAAATCCTCCACGGTACTTTTGGGGTTCCAATGCACCGATCCGGTTCGCTTCCTTGCAGCAATACCCGAGGCGACCTGGCTAATGAGAAAGATAAGTGGAAAGAATATACAGAGGAGTTGATTAATTTCGGGCACTATGTTGACTGTCTCATGTAATAATGTAATATGTTTTGCCTAATCTAACACGATCTCTTAGCAGAAATGCCTGATGGTATAATGCAAGAATTTTCATTAATCATCTTAAATTGGAAAAGTCCTGCTCCACTACTTAAGTGCAGACAGATGGAGCAGTTTTTTCGTTTTGTCTCGCGTTTAAATTACGATTCCTTTAAATGCAGGATTAAAAATTCTTCGGTGGGTAACAGGTTGAGTAAATTAAATTTGCTTCGACATAAAGCTAGCCGGGTTTATATGGTCCCATAAAATTCTTTTTGAACCTTTTAAATTTTCGGAGGTAATAGCACCCAACAGCTTGCATCGGCATGGTGACAATTGCACCAGGTACAAAAAATTATATTGTCCAACAGGCACATTTCTAGACAAATTAGAATACTGCTTCGTGGAACCATTACTACCTGCTGGTCCGACTGTCACGTTTCTGCACCAATTTTTGCATTTACCAAATGAGCTATTTGTTACCGAACGCCGTTTCCTTTTTGAAAACTAAGACTTTCTCACAGAAACAAATTTGAAAGATTTTAATCTGACCAAATAGGTACAGCCTTATTATTTTTCTTTAAATTTATGTTGGCAATTATGAGTGAAATAGTTGATAACTTAAATTTTCTTCCTACACCAATTTTTACTGCTAGCAATTTAGTTTCTTCTTAGAAGATGCTATTTTTCTTTTTTAAAACTAAGACTTTCTAATAAAAACAAAATTGGAAGATTTAAAATTAATCTGCTTAAATATTTTTATCTTCTATAAAGCTAGGTAATTATTTTTCTTTAAATTTATGTTGGCAATTATGAGGAAAGTAGTTTATAACACAACCTTTCTTCCTAAACAAATTTTTATTTCTACCAATTTAGTTTCTTCTTACAAGATGCTATTTTTCTTTTTTAAAACTAAGACTTTCTAATAAAAACAAAGGTGGAAAAGTTAAAATTAATCTGATTTAATATTTTTTATCTTCTATAAGGCTATGTAATTATTTTTCTTTAAATTTATATCGGCAATTGTGAGTAAAGTAGTTTGATAACATAACCTTTATTTCTACCAATTTAGTTTCTTCTTACAAAATACAATTTTTCTTTTTTAAGACTAAGACTTTCTAATAAAAACAAAATTGAAAGATTTAAAATTAATCTCATTGAATATTTTTATCTTCTATAAGGCTATGTAATTATTTTTCTTTAAATTTATGTTGGCAATTGTCAGTAAAGTAGTTTGATAACCTAACCTTTATTTCTACCAATTTAGTTTCTTCTTACAAAATACTATTTTTCTTTTTTAAAACTAAGACTTTCTAATAAAAACAAAATTGACAGATTTAAAATTAATCTCATTGAATATTTTTATCTTCTATAAGGCTATGTAATTATTTTTCTTTAAATTTATGTTGGCAATTATGAGTAAAGTAGTTGATAACATAACCTTTCTTCTTACACCAATTTTTACTTCCACCAATTTAGTTTCTTCTCACAAGATACTATTTTTCTTTTTTAAAACTAAGACTTTCAAATAAAAACAAAGTTGGAAGATTTAAAATTAATCTGCTTGAATATTTTTATCTTCTATAAGGCTTCGTAATTATTTTTCTTTAAGTTTATGTTGGCAATTATGAGTAAAGTAGTTGATAACATAACCTTTCTTCCTACACCAATTTTTATTTCGACCAATTTAGTTTCTTCTTACAAGATGCTATTTTTGTTTTTCAAAACTAAGACTTTCTATTAAAAACAAAGGTGGAGGATTTAAAATTAATCTGATTCAATATTTTTATCTTCTATAAGGCTACGTAATTATTTTGCTTTAAATTTATGTTGGCAATTATGAGTAAAGTAGTTGATAACATAACCTTTCTTCTTACACCAATTTTTATTTCTACCAATTTAGTTTTTTATACAAGATGCTATTTTTCTTTATTAAAACTAAGACTTTCTGTTGAGGTTATGTTGTGATTATTTACTTGTTCTAAATAAACAATTGCACTGTTAAAAAAGGAAAAAAAAGAAGAGAAGTACCAATTTTTATTTCTACCAATTTAGTTTTTTCTTACAAGATGCTATTTTTCTTTTTTAAAACTAAGACTTTCTAATAAAAACAAAGTTGAAAGATTTAAAATTAATCTGTTTGAATATAAAACTATGTAATTTTTTTTAAAATTTATGTTGGCATTATGAGTAAATTACGTGATAGCATAACTTATGCAATTTTGACAGATCACTCTTAACTCTTGCTGGATGTTTAATAGTGAACACAAAGTATTCTTTACCGGAAGTTACTTTCAAAATGGTATAAAGTTGGAAAAGAGATAATGGTTTCATGCATAATAGAATTTCGCACTTCTTCACTTAACCTGAAACTGTCAGATAGTGTTGACGTTATCTTATTACCAACATAAATTTAAAAAAAAGTTTTCTAGAGGACATTAGTATTCGATTGGGTGGTATTAACAAAAATGCGAAATATTCAAAACCCATTTTAACGAGGCATGTTTAAAACATGAAATTGTATTCCGAAAAAAAATAACAGTGAAATTGCATAATAGATAATTACCAATCCAAGCGCGTGTGCTTTTTCACTCCCAGTACAGTTATACACATTATTACAAGAAAAAAAAATCCATGAACTGGTATGGCACGACGCCTACAACATTTTAATTGGATGATTTAACAAAAGCGACAATCGTTCGTTGTGGGGTGTACTTGTACGGCTGCGGCCCCCCGTCGTCAAGACCCTCTTCAAGATGACGTGTGTCCCTGTTGGATACCCTGAAAGGGGGTCACTCCGCTACTTACAAATTGATAGCAATGTTCGATCATGGCTGTCAACACCGTAATAACATCGAGTTGCATGCGTGCGCTTTGTTTTTGAATACGTGACGTCAAGCGGCGATTTCACACACATTTTGATCTAATCCGCGGCTACGGAGGAGAGCAGTTTATAATTGTATAACGGTACGATCTCGTCTGTAATAAACTCATTTATTAGACCACAAAATGATAAACACCTATTTTAGTCGTGGTTCGATTCTTTTTCTTGTTTCGATCGGCTATTTTTGCAGGCCAGATTGAGTAATTTAATATTAGGAGGAGGAATCTCGGTGTGTACGGCGCTGAAATTAACTCGAGGCAAAAAAAAAGAATTTACAGCTGTAAAATTTAATTGGTTTTTGGTATTATGCTGAATTCTCGACTTGCCCCGTCTCTCCGTATGAGTGCGATATATAAAACGCCAATTAATGAAAACTGTAAAATTAGTCGGAAAGGTATTTGCGAAAATATGTTAAAAGGTCAATAGACGTTTAAAAATGCTACCAATTGCGGCTGCTTTTCTTCCACACGTGGGCGAAACCGACATTCTTAGACAAAAAATTGTTGGAGTGGAAATTATAATTAAATACCGAACACATTTTTTGAAAAAATTAACTTTGTTAATGAATTTTTAAATTGTTTACTTTCCCAATTAATTATTAAAATCTTTGACGATTCCACTGTTAAATTAAAACCAGTCGATTCTAAATTCATTACAAACGTTACAAAGCGTTTACTTTGATTTATGGTTCCAGTCATTTTATACAAAAAAACACCCAATCTTCTAAAAAATTCCAAATGAAGATTTTCTTTGTATCGCTATAAGCAACACTGTATAAAAAGTCCAAAGAAATTATTAAAGGTTGAAGGTGGCGAAAATCAGTTATTCTCAAATATCTCGTAAAGTATTGGTTTCATTTTATTTTAGTTATTATAAAATTTGTTTATTATCAAAATCTGCACAAAAAAGGTGCTATATAAAATTTACGTGGGACCAAGAATTTTCGAGATAGCGATACAAAGAAAATTCCGAAGGAAAATCTTCACTTGAAATTTTTCAGAAGATGAATACTAAAATGACTGGACTTATTATTTATGTCGAATTTCAGGCGACTTTGGTTGAGTCACTTTCAAGTTTTAGTTACTTTCTAAAGCATTTTTTCATTGTTCCTGGCCAATATATCATCGGAACGAAACAGAACTGCACCTTAAAACGCCGAAAAGTGAAATTAACCAAAATTCGTTGAGATTGCATTATGCGATTGTAAAAAAATCTATAAAAACGCCAGACAATTTAATTAAACGATATTGTATAAACAATCAACGCGTTTGAATGGCATGAATTCCCGTGACATTAACAAAAAAAGTCGTGCAATAACCAGCGCGGAAATTGGATATACAACACACTATACAGGGTGGGGTCAAACTTGACCCTATTAAACCAGCGATTCCAAATGTGAACGGTGAACTTACACCTGTTTAGATTTCCACTTATGCAACGTGCACTTTTGATGGAGCTAGAAATGAATAGAAAGTTGCCGCCACCTACAATCGTTGAGAGGTTCCAGTTTCAAAAAGTTCTGTCGACGAAAAAATATTTGTTTAGCGGAGCTTAAACATTACACAACGCGCTAGAAAGAGACTCAACGACCAGATAATTTCAAGAAAAATGACGGTAATTATTCTTGCAACAAATTGTTCCCATTCGAGCGGCGTTACAACATGCGCACCTGCAAAAAGGCCCTGGATGTTAATCCTCCGACCTCTTCTATTTACATCTGCCCTCGCGAATTGAATTTTTGTATTCTTCATTCGCCAACTCCTTGCCGGTTTGAAGGACAATCGGTTTGAAGTTATTACAAAACTTGAATAAGTGATTTTATCATTGCTCTGTATCATTTCCTTGATGGTTGGCCATTACGATTAGAAGACTGAAAAAATTCAGAGTGATCTGAAGTTATCTTCACACAAATTTATAAAACATGTTGGTGTCAGGTGGTTAACGTTGTGTCCAGCTATCAGCCGTGTTTTAGAACAGTATTCAGCAATAAAGAAATATTTTTTGGAGTTTATTCCAAAGTACAGAAGTTCTTTAATCAAATAAATCTTAGTATAAAGATATTATTATATTTTTAAAAAATGCAACTTCTATAGTGGATCTTTATTTTATAGAATATATTTCGCACATTTTTACAAATTTACGGAATTTTTTCAAAAGGATGAACCTTTAATTCAAGTATTATATTCATAATTAAAAGAGTTAACTAAGATTATATTATTCAAATTTTTGAAAAAGAAGCAGCTGTTGTTTTTGATAATGTGCTTGCAAATACTGAAAATGTTTGTATCGTCACGAATTTTTTTTGCTATTGAAGGCATTAAATTGTGGAGTAAAAACTCAACAAGATCTTGGGAAGCCACCTGAGAAGGAACAATTCAATTTTTTAAAACATTGTCAACATTTTTATATGAAAGCTGTTCATCGTTTAATAAATAAGCCTTGAAATTAGTGTCGTTGGAATATTTTTCAAATAATGTTACTAAAGTGTCTGATAGTTACGTGATTAACATTTGTAATACTCTTCCCATAGACATTGCTGTGGATAAAGTATGTGATAAATTCAGATTACTGCAATCGGTCTTATTAAAGAAGAAGAGAAATTTTGATGGAAACCTAAGAGTAGCCGAATTTTGGTTATTTTTCAAACACTATAAAGAATTATTTCAAGTTGTTAAAATGTGTCTATCTTTGGCACATGGAAGTGCATCAGTTGAAAAGGGATTTTTCCTTTCGGGGCAAATTTTAACTCCAGACAAGTCAAACATGAGTCTACGAACACTGAATAACAAGTTACGTATTCGTAGTGATTTAAAAAAATATAATAATCAAATAGAATTGGTTCCAATAACACAAGAACTTCTAAATATGGATCGTAGAGCTTATAATTCGTATAGAAGTTATTTAGAGCTTGAAAAATCGAAAAAACAACTATCAGAAGTTGAAGAAAATCAAAGAAAGCAAAAGTTTGAAGAAGAGAAACAAAAAATTGAGTTTGGAAAACAAAAAAAATTGGTTTGGAAAAACAGTTGGAAAGCCATAGAAAATTGAAGCAAGCACTAGAAAATAATTATATTACAAAGCAGGTGTTGCTCAAGTTTTACTTGAAGGGTTGGCGACGAGGAGAAAAAAAGACAAAACCAAACTTATTAAATAAAGATATTCTTTAAAGAAAGACTGTCATATTAGATAATTTTGTTGCAAAAAGAAATGTAAAAAATGATTTAATTATCATAGTCATTTCATTTTGTTTTGTTTGTTTGTTAAGAATATTTAATTTTATTTTGGAGTTTAATAAATTATTTTTTTAAACTTTATTTTCTATATTTCAAGATAATAAACTATTTAGTCACTTTTTTTCTTCTGGTAAGTCACTATTTTTTGGGAATACAAGTGCTACGATCCCTGAATCGGCAACGAGTTTGCGAATGGAGAATATTTGCCATTTGAGGTGGATTTTCGAGATTGAATTTTGCAGAAAAATGGGAACGGTTTTCAGTTTGATGGGAAAAAAGTTGTCACACGTTTATAAATAACAAATGCGGGAATCATGTTGATAATGTTGTTGATGGTTTACAGTACAGCTAAATGGCTCCTGAGACACAGCTAGCATGTAATTAATGCTATAAAAACAATGAATTACGCGCCATGTAAACGTAGTGGATATCGTGTTGTCGCTGAATACGAATTGCAGATACCGAGGTGACACTACGGTGTGTATGTAACTGTGCAATACTTTACTGTATGTGTTGCATATCAAATGAAACCTGTTTGAGCTATTTTAAACGGCGTTCTCTTTTGGGCATCCCTTAAGACCGCACTGTTCGCATACCAACTAGGACCGAATGTACGACCTGACAATTAAAAGCCACCGAGTTGACAATAGGCGTGTTTTGGGCAATCGTTAGTGGCGCGCAATTGCTTGTTAGCGGAGGAGTCGTTCCCTTTTCAAAAATTTTCAAACATTGGTCGCCGTTTTTTTTCGCCGATCGGGAATGTGTCTCCGTGCGTATTCGCAGCACTTGCTGATTACACTTTATAGTCTGAACTTTTAATGGTGTGTCTTTTGTTTAGCGCGCCACTAAATAGCTTGGTTCAAACTATTTATGCGGCTAGCGCGGGGCCAGTAACGTACAACTTACACACCGGTCAGGTAATGAGGTGTACGGACACCGTGTGGGTGGTTGGCATTCATATCGTGGTACTTGCTTATTATGCAATTGCACAACTTTGCAAAGTTTGTTTGGCGACGTTAAATCGACTGATTAAGAGGCCACGAAGGTCTTTAATTGCATTACAAATGCAATGGCGATTTTTTTGCATTACTAATTGAAGCCATATAATTTCATATTTATTTGAATAATTACGTGACACGTTTAATGTTATTAAATGCAATATTTACTTGCGGTGTGGTGCGATTTTCACCCACTCGCACGCAATAAAATTACTGAAATACAGGCACTTCGCGATAGTTTTATGGGCGACGTATTTTATTCATGCAAATTGTGATGAACTTTTTTCAGATAGCTTTCACAAAATTTATACATGGTGATTCACAAATGGCATCTTGTGAAGAAGTATTCCATTTTTTGGTAATATTTGCTGCATGTTTAAAATTCCTAGCGTTTAATTTTCCCAAATTCAACTAGTTATACCGCCTCAAGACGGACGCAGTCAGACACTATTCGTCAGCCACCTTGTATTTAAGTAATTAACTGCGAAAACTTGACAACGTAGTCCTAAAAACAAAGTGGAAACCTAGCATTAATTTTTACAAGCCAAGTTGCCAATTGGACGTGCAGGATTCCCTAAAATTACTGACAGCTGTCAGCTGTAACATGGCTGTAGTTATTGAAATTCGCTCGTTTTCTGCGTTGTTGAGGTTATATCATGCCATTTGCCTATTTATTTTATATTTCAAGCCAATTCATAGTTTCAGCAGAACGGAGTTACCGCTCACACTGCTGGAAACAGTATGACCATGACTTAAGTGGAAGTACACTAAATTTCCTAAATGCAAAATATCCGAATATCCCAAATGACATAATACATAATTCTGAAATAGAAAAATTTAAAAAAATTATTTTATTTTATATTCAAAATGAGCCGGCCGTTTTTTTGAATTGCAGTATTTTATTTTGTTGTAATATTTGAATCAACAGTTTTTTTTAATAAAAAAATTAAAACAACCAAAAGCTGAAACTTGATAAATCATTTGTATGAATTAGGTCAAAAATTAACTAAGTAGAGGAAGAACTTCTAGTATTTGCACGTTTTGGTTGGAATTGACAATGATTTTGGCTGCATTTTGACAGGGTTTCATTTTTTTGCGAAAATAAAATAAAATTCCTGTAATAGACTGTTAATACTCAATACATTTGCCTGCCACTATAGTTTCGAGTAAAAAACAAATATCATAAAAAGTGCGGTATCATCTGAATCTGTATTCAATTTTCTACTGAACGATTTAGTCAAAGTTGCAAATTTCCATTTCATAATAGGAAAAATGGAACAATTAGTTTTGCACTACAATATCATGCATCTTCAATTATAACATATAACAACAGTTAAATCCCGATTTTTTGTTTAAACTGAAATGTAGATATTACAGTTTTATTGCTATAACTTAAAAGATATCGAAAAAATTTCAATAAATATAAGAATTATAATGGCAGAACTATTTTTGCCTTGAGATTAGAATAGCGATGGAAGATTTGCAACAGGCTATTATTATATGATGAAACCATCAACCCTGCTAATTTTTTTATTAATAGATAAAGTTTGTAACAGCTATAAGAGTTTATAAAATTCTCAAGGTCGAACTAAGTGAGGATCCCTCGTAAGGTGGAAGTACACTAAATTTCCTTAATATAAAATATCCGAAAAAAATATCACATGTTGCACAGGACATAATACATAATTCTGAAATAGAAAAATTAAAAAAAAAATAAATTTTATATTCAAAATGAGTCGGCTGCTTTTTTTAAATTACAATGCTCTGTTGGCAGTATTTTTGTTGTTGTAATATCTGAATCAACAGTTTTTTTTAATAAAAAAATTAAAACAACCAAAAGCTGAAACTTGATAAATCATTTGCATGAATTAGGTCAAAAACTAACTAAATGGAGGAAATCTTTTAGTATTTGCACGTTTTGGTTGGCATTGACAACGATTTTGACTGTATTTTGACAGGGTTTAATTTTTGTGTGGAAAATAAAATAAAATTCTTGTTAAGACGGTAAAATTGAGCCTTGTAACTGTGACCAGAAAAATAAAATGCAAATTGATTTTGTAAATCCTCGGAATTAGATTTAAATGAGTTGTGTGACTGAAAAGAGATTGATCGGTCATAAGTGATTTGCTCTGTAGGATTCGCTCATGCGATCAAGACGCTGGTTATGGTGTTTGTAGCAAGGATTCTGTCAACTAGAAATTATGTTCGTTATTTTTTTCCCACGCGTATTTTTAGTTGCGTTTTTTAATGCGTTCACACGAGCTGCAGCGTCTGCTGTGTAAAGTGGAGGTGTTGCTACAAAGTGTCACCAGTCGTGTTTTATAGCGATAATTAGGGAGGATATAGCCAACGTGTAATGCGATGGTCCTCCTATTTTATCTCTCGGTTTCCCATAAGTTTTTTTTGCCTCCCGTGCACACAGTCGAGGCGCGTTCAAGAGCGAGACAGGTATTATTATTAAACAAAGAGCGGGGCCGGGGTGAGAGCTAACTTAGGTCACGGGTACTAGGAGGATTGCGTCGCCTGGCGCATCTACAGCTCGTATATCGTTTAAGTGTGGAAATTAACAGCTGCCTGTTGTAATAAGATATTGTAAAGTCCGCTTGCGAGAATGTTAGATGCCACATACAGGTAGCCCTCGGTTTACGCCGATTCACAATAACGCCGCTGTGCAATTCACCGTTTCGCCGTCTACATAATTGGGTACTTCACCGATTCTCCCTGTGCTAGACTGATTTTCGCTTCAGTGTTGAAGTATTTACTGAGCCGCGACGGTGAGGATTTTTTTTTCCAAAAAATGCAAGAGATCCGAAACTTTGAAATTTCATTTGCTTTTCTTAATATTTTTTAATAAAAACATTTCACTTTACTTTATCATAAAATACATTTTAAAAATTAAGTTTATAATACAGTCAAATTTCCCTGTAACGAACTTCTATTTAACGAATTTCTCTATATAGCGAATTTTTTTAGTGAACCCTGGAGACGTTTTTAATGCATTTCATACCCTTTATAACGAAGTAAAAATTTCCGTATAACGAATTTTTCCCCCAACTTTACAAATTTTCGAGATTAAAACTGTTTTTTTTTTTGTTGTTTCACTGTAACTTCGGAAAAAACTCGGTTGTAGTGATATTCCTAGATGTATCCAGGGTTCAACGTTTTATGAGAGATTAGCCGACGAAGTAAGTGCCACTAATTTAAGCGTGCAAAAATTTTACAATATTAAATGGAATCGACAAAGTTTTACTGCATCAATTTTTTTAAATTTTATTACCATGCTTTGCCTTGTCTTTTAAAAAATGTTTCATAACATATTTATTTAATTAATTAAATAAATACGTAACTGCATATTAGTCCTCTTGCGACATAATGTGTCCCAACGTAAATTTTGAAAGTACGTTGTTTTATGTTAAATAGATACCCTGTCATTTTAATGCCTAAAATCGTATTGGTTCAAAAATTCTTGTCAACTTGAAAGGGTTAAACTGAAATTTTTTTCCCAAGATGAATTTCTATATAACGAAGTTTCTCTATAACAAATTTCTTTAAGGTCACCGTAACGCTTCGTTATATGGAAGTTCGACTGTGTATGTATTTTGCATTATATTGTATTAATAAACAAAATTATTTGCTTCTTCACTTATGTAGAACCTAACCCTATACATCACTGTAAATATGGGTTCTTTTTACACCGATTCGATTTGCGCCGGCTTTTGTAAGAACGGAACTGCGGCGTAAACCGAGGGCCACCTGTACTACTCCAGGCGTTTTATTCCGATTAATTTTCGAAATAAATTCGTTTCCTGAAGGACATAAACCTCCCTGTGTCCGCTTATATTAACCAAATGTACATTTACGGTTACAAAGTATGCATTTAATTCGTTTGGATTTCAGTGCAGATAACGTTTAAATTAATTAAGTACTGTTTTCGATATACAACTTCTCCTGGTCCGTCTGTCTCGCATCCTCTCGTGAGCGATCCGAATCGCCCTCTTTCTCTGAACCGGCCATCCTCGTCTATCTGAAATATTTAAATCGAGCTTCATGCATGCGGTTTCCTTGTCGCACTGTTCGGTTTACACGGCTTCACTAAATACGGAAATTCTGTGCCGCCGTCAACTGACGATAAATGACACTTGGGATATGCATGCGAGCATACATCGCTTGTAAAGCGATCCACTGTAAACTATAGCGAAGAGAAAGAGACCGAAGACGGCTTTCTTGAATGCGCATTTGCATGCGGCAACGTTATTATACCAAAAGAATGGCGAAATAAGTTCATCGACATTCGAATTTAAGGGTTGCGCTTTATCTGATCTTTTGAATGCGTCGAGAGGAAAAAATATATTGCAGTGTCAACGTCAATGCGCCTTCGGCTGTTCTTTTAAACAATGCCGTAAGTTAACGATATACTTAGTTAAAATACCTGTTACGCCGCGATGTTCGTCGGTCGGGGATTTTTGCCAAAAAAAGATTGATGTCGGATGCATAAGATTTTCGAGTGCATGTTTTCGTTTTATGCGTTAAACTCTCATAACTTAATCGCAGACGGTTGTCTTAAGCGCATAAATCATTGCATACCATTGAATTAATTTTATTAAAAAAGCATTCGGCGCATTTTGACATCTCCAATGCGCATACAAATTCGTACTGCAGTTTATCGCTAATGGCCGCATACCAACAACCACAAAAACAAACAAACACCGAAACTCTTTCATTCATAATTAATATCTGTGTCAATTTTTCTGCATTTGCAATTTATAATCGAAATAAATACGTAGGTAGGGGATTTGTGGCTCAAATGGCACCTTAGGGCAAGACGGCAAAACCCCGGAAGATTATAGAAACATTTTTAATACTTCACTTCATTGACTGACAGGTTGCTAGTATCCTGTGTTTATTCTGCTTGGTATCTAGCAAGTATTCTATTTGAAAACGTCAATTACAGTTCATATAGGGTTGCCAGGCGTTTTCTTTTTAAGAGGAGACTCCTCTATTTGGAGGTTGGCTCTTCACTCCCCTTTAATATCTGAAAAAGGAGCAAAATCTATCATATTTCGGTTTTCTAGAAAAATTTAAATTTTCTCATATCATATTATTTAAAATATTGTTCTTTGTTTTCATTAAAAAGGAAGATTATTATATAAGTTATGACTTATGTTACCTTAAAATTTTGATTTTTAGATGTTACCTATCCTCACTCCTCTTCAATACCAGAAAAAGGAGCAAAATATCTCATATTTCGGTTTTCTAGAAAAATTTTAATTTTCTCATATAATATTATTTAAAATATTGTTCTTTGTTTTCATTAAAAAGGAGGATTATTATATAAGTTATGACTTAGTTACCTTAAAATTTTGATTTTGAGTTGTTACCTATCCTCACTCCTCTTCAATACCAGAAAAAGGAGCAAAATGTCTCATATTTCGGTTTTCTAGAAAATTTTTAATTTTCTCATATCATATTATTTAAAATATTATTCTTTGTTTTCATTAAAAAGGAGGATTATTATATAAGTTATGACTTAGTTACCTTAATATTTTGATTTTTAGATGTTACCTATTCTCACTCCTCTTCAATACCAGAAAAAGGAGCACAATATCTCATATTTCGGTTTTCTAGAAAAATTTAAATTTTCTCATATATTATTTAAAATATTGTTCTTTGTTTTCATTAAGAAGGAGTATTATTATATAAGTTATGACTTATGTTACCTTAAAATTTTGATTTTTAGGTGTTACCTATCCTCACTCCTCTTCAATACCAGAAAAAGGAGCAAAATATCTCATATTTCGGTTTTCTAGAAAAATTTTAATTTTCTCATATAATATTATTTAAAATATTGTTCTTTGTTTTCATTAAAAAGGAGGATTATTATATAAGTTATGACTTAGTTACCTTAAAATTTTGATTTTGAGTTGTTACCTATCCTCACTCCTCTTCAATACCAGAAAAAGGAGCAAAATGTCTCATATTTCGGTTTTCTAGAAAATTTTTAATTTTCTCATATCATATTATTTAAAATATTGTTCTTTGTTTTCATTAAAAAGGAGTATTATTATATAAGTTATGACTTATGTTACCTTAAAATTTTGATTTTTAATTGTTACCTATCCTCACTCCTCTTCAATACCAGGAAAAGGAGCAAAATCTATCATATTTCGGTTTTCTAGAAAAATTTAAATTTTCTCATATCATATTATTTAAAATATTGTTCTTTGTTTTCATTAAAAAGGAAGATTATTATATAAGTTATGACTTATGTTACCTTAAAATTTTGATTTTTAATTGTTACCTATCCTCACTCCTCTTCAATACCAGGAAAAGGAGCAAAATCTCTCATATTTCGGTTTTCTAGAAAAATTTAAATTTTCTCATATCATATTATTTAAAATATTGTTCTTTGTTTTCATTAAAAAGGAGTATTATTATATAAGTTATGACTTATGTTACCTTAAAATTTTGATTTTTAGATGTTACCTATCCTCACTCCTCTTCAATACCAGAAAAAGGTGCAAAATATCTCATATTTCGGTTTTCTAGAAAAATTTAAATTTTCTCATATCATATTATTTAAAATATTGTTCTTTGTTTTCATTAAAAAGGAGGATTATTATATAAGTTATGACTTAGTTACCTTAAAATTTTGATTTTGAGTTGTTACCTATCCTCACTCCTCTTCAATACCAGAAAAAGGAGCAAAATATCTCATATTTCGGTTTTCTAGAAAAATTTTAATTTTCTCATATAATATTATTTAAAATATTGTTCTTTGTTTTCATTAAAAAGGAGGATTATTATATAAGTTATGACTTAGTTACCTTAAAATTTTGATTTTGAGTTGTTACCTATCCTCACTCCTCTTCAATACCAGAAAAAGGAGCAAAATGTCTCATATTTCGGTTTTCTAGAAAATTTTTAATTTTCTCATATCATATTATTTAAAATATTGTTCTTTGTTTTCATTAAAAAGGAGTATTATTATATAAGTTATGACTTATGTTACCTTAAAATTTTGATTTTTAATTGTTACCTATCCTCACTCCTCTTCAATACCAGGAAAAGGAGCAAAATCTATCATATTTCGGTTTTCTAGAAAAATTTAAATTTTCTCATATCATATTATTTAAAATATTGTTCTTTGTTTTCATTAAAAAGGAAGATTATTATATAAGTTATGACTTATGTTACCTTAAAATTTTGATTTTTAATTGTTACCTATCCTCACTCCTCTTCAATACCAGGAAAAGAAGCAAAATCTCTCATATTTCGGTTTTCTAGAAAAATTTAAATTTTCTCATATCATATTATTTAAAATATTGTTCTTTGTTTTCATTAAAAAGGAGTATTATTATATAAGTTATGACTTATGTTACCTTAAAATTTTGATTTTTAGATGTTACCTATCCTCACTCCTCTTCAATACCAGAAAAAGGAGCAAAATATCTCATATTTCGGTTTTCTAGAAAAATTTAAATTTTCTCATATCATATTATTTAAAATATTGTTCTTTGTTTTCATTAAAAAGGAGGATTATTATATAAGTTATGACTTAGTTACCTTAAAATTTTGATTTTGAGTTGTTACCTATCCTCACTCCTCTTCAATACCAGAGAAAGGAGCAAAATCTCTCATATTTCGGTTTTCTAGAAAAAATTAAATTTTCTCATAGTATATTATTTAAAATATTGTTCTTTGTTTTCATTAAAAAGGAGTATTATTATATAAGTTATGACTTATGTTACCTTAAAATTTTGATTTTTAATTGTTACCTATCCTCACTCCTCTTCAATACCAGAAAAAGGAGCAAAATCTCTCATATTTCGGTTTTCTAGAAAAATTTAAATTTTCTCATATCATATTATTTAAAATATTGTTCTTTGTTTTCATTAAAAAGGAGTATTATTATATAAGTTATGACTTATGTTACCTTAAAATTTTGATTTTTAGATTTTACCTATCCTCACTCCTCTTCAATACCAGAAAAAGGAGCAAAATCTCATATTTCGGTTTTCTAGAAAAATTTAAATTTTCTCATATCATATTATTTAAAATATTGTTCTTTGTTTTCATTAAAAAGGAGGATTATTATATAAGTTATGACTTATGTTACCTTAAAATTTTGATTTTTAGATGTTACCTATTTATTAAGAGTTTAGTTTTGGGTTTGATAATAATAATAATGATTTCGAAAAATTCTTCTCTTTGCGAATCTCCTCTAATTCTTGACAGATTTTCTTCTATTCAAAAAAAAATATTCTGGCAACTCTATTCATATGATGTAATCATAGTAATTTTTGTTGTTTTTACAAATAACTAATAAAAATTAAAAACTGTTGAATGTGCCATCTCAGGCTCGTTTCCCCTAGATGTGAAATGAGTCTGAATTGAAATAGAATCAAATTTTTCTTGTGTAATCTCAATTTGTACGTACAAGGGTCAATAAATCAGTTTCCTTCTCCACTTATTGAGACAATTTCGATAAAGTTAGAAAAGTTATCTTGGCACATTTTATGGCTGTACTTATTAACATTTTAACAGCATTTCGAGTAGCGCTTACGGTGATTCATGCGTAACGAAGATTAATAAAAGCTGATTTTATGTCGTTATTTATTCGCTGGCAGCGTTCCCTGCAATGACACATGTGCGAAGGAAGATTCTTTGAGAACGTTCCGAAAGCCCATCGAGAGGAGTTAATTTAAACGAAAGGCCACTTGCGAGCCGCGTAATGGCTCCATCATTATGCGTAATTAGGCGTAATTTACCCGAATTGATTCCCGAAATGTTGTACTAATCTGCTGTGAGCAAGGCCTGGGTATGCAGAGCGAATTTTTCGCAATTCTGGCAACGCAACTTAATCGGCCGGTGCCATCGTCTGATATTAAAAATTTGTGCAATTCGAGTGCACTGACCCTCTTTCTCTCTGCATGTTCTCGTCTTTTTTCCGAGAATCTGATGGAATCGCAAACTGCAGTGAAATGTCTCGGCATGTCACGGTGTTGGCGTCTGGTCCGTCCAGTTTCGGGGGACTCTTTTGGGGGATACGTGCGTCTTTACATCGACCCGCAGATTTCTATCGCCGGCAGTAAATCGGTCGCTCGAGACAAGTAAAATGCGGTAGCGCGGCGAGGCGCGAGAGGAACGAATCGCCGATTTCGTTTTCGCTTAACGCACCCTGTATACGGCGCCACGGTGTTCTAAAATTGAAAACATTCACACCATTGATATGTCAATTACGGGGGAACCTGTTTAAATGACCTGACGAGGTAACGAACCTTCGGAGTCACGAACTATGAACCATATTCCATGTTGCTTGCTTTAGCTCCTTAAAGCACGATTTCTGACACTTTTGGTCGATTTATTAAAAGTGCCCCAGTCACAACACGACTTTATGGGGCGATTTTGTGGAATAGCTCGACATGCAGATACACTGAGAGAAATAGATAGTCAAAAATAATATAATTTATGATTAAAATCAAATCACAAACAGAATTTTCATTGATTATAATTTATTAACGGTTCGAAATTTCGAAAATTAGTAAGAATATTAATTGTAGAGCTTATTAATATCTACAACTTTTATTAAATCACTTTTTTTGTAAAATGAATGATAACATTATTTTTTGCCATATTGGCATCTACATTTTTCTAAAAGATACACCCAGAGAAATAGATAGTCAAAAATAATATAAATTATGATTAAAATCAAATCACAAACAGAATTTTCATTGATTGTAATTTATTAACGGTTCGAAATTTCGAAAATTAGTAAGAAGATTAATTGTAGAGCTTATTAATATCTACAACTTTTATTCAATCACTTTTTTTGTAAAATGAATGATAACATTATTTTTTGCCATATTGGCATCTACATTTTTCTAAAAGATACACCCAGAGAAATAGATAGTCAAAAATAATATAAATTATGATTAAAATCAAATCACAAACAGAATTTTCATTGATTGTAATTTATTAACGGTTCGAAATTTCGAAAATTAGTAAGAAGATTAATTGTAGAGCTTATTAATATCTACAACTTTTATTAAATCACTTTTTTTGTAAAATGAATGATAACATTATTTTTTGCCATATTGGCATCTACATTTTTCTAAAAGATACACCCAGAGAAATAGATAGTCAAAAATAATATAAATTATGATTAAAATCAAATCACAAACAGAATTTTCATTGATTGTAATTTATTAACGGTTCGAAATTTCGAAAATTAGTAAGAAGATTAATTGTAGAGCTTATTAATATCTACAACTTTTATTAAATCACTTTTTTTGTAAAATGAATGATAACATTATTTTTTGCCATATTGGCATCTACATTTTTCTAAAAGATACACCCAGAGAAATAGATAGTCAAAAATAATATAAATTATGATTAAAATCAAATCACAAACAGAATTTTCATTGATTGTAATTTATTAACGGTTCGAAATTTCGAAAATTAGTAAGAAGATTAATTGTAGAGCTTATTAATATCTACAACTTTTATTCAATCACTTTTTTTTGTAATATGAATGATAACATTATTTTTTTGCCATATTGGCATCCACATTTTTCTAAAAGATACACTGAGAGAAATAGATAGTCAAAAATAATATAATTATGATTAACTTAAATATAATTTGTATTTCATATATGGACAGCAATTTGGAATATTAAAGGTGCAATATTTATATATTAGGAAATATATTGTTGTTTTAAATATATTGGTATTGTAACAATCATATATTTAATTTAGCACTCCCAAGATTGTTAACTGAATAATGAAATTTTTACTGAACGTAATATATCATATTTTAAGCATTATTATGCAGGACTGCTAAACCATATAGCAAAGATTATTAATTTAAATATCTTACAAGATCGACTTAACAAGAGATTATAGCTGGCTGTAACAGAACATATTTTAGTTTTTGTTATTGCTGAACCAAATACTACAGGTTGTTAAAAATATATTTGGGATGTAATTTTTAAATATTTTTATTTTGTAAAGATTAGTAACAAATTATAGTTGCATAATATAATTTATATCGTATAAATTTTCTTAAATATAAAAACATAAGTTTTAAAAATAACAAGAACATTAAACTAAAATAACATTTATAAAACACAAACTAAAACGAAACACGTAAGTTTTAAAAATTTTAACTTTATACTATAATAACATTACATAAAAAAATATAAAACAAAATTTTTTGGGAGGTAATGATTTCAAAAATCTATCATTTAAAACTTCATCTACTTCACTGTCTTCGGATGTCACCGTAGAAGCTGTTGATGTGAAACTACTCTCTGATAGAGTATTACACTGCGTTTGTGACAAAAATATCAGAATTAGATAATTATAGCTAATAGATTATAGCAGCAATATAATTATTTTAGTACAAAACAAATAGCTACGTATACATAGAAAAGTTGTTTTTTAAGTATAAATAAAATTTCAAAATAAATTTAACAACAATTTAGAAACCCGTCAATTGGAGATCAAGGCACTTTAAAACGTGTATCAAATTAAGTAATTTAAAATGGAAGCACTGAGCTCTGATATGGTTAATACTTCAATCATCAAGGCTCCCTATTCTTTTAAAAACAAAAATTAATTTGTCACTGATTTTTCTCAAAAAGTTTTAATTTTTAATTTTTTTATGATTATTAATACCTACTTCTGGTGCGCGTATAAGAACTCAAACTTATGGGAATTTTTTTTCATTTTAATCAAAAGTAATAATAAAAATGTACAACCTACCTGAGCTACTTTATAGGCGTTGAACTTGTTCACAAATTTTAACCGATCTCCAATTTTAGGAATTAGCTCTTTTAGAGCGTCGTTGTCCAACAGTGAACAGGCTTCCTCATCTATTCCATTATCTGGAATTTATAAATGTAACTAAGAAATATACGTGGACGGTGGAGGGAAATGAATAACGGACGGTTAAAATAAAATGACTATCTTACCTTTAAATACTTGCACGTAATGTGCAAATCCCCATTCTTCTAGCAAGTCCTCTACCACCGCCATTTCACTTTAAGCACCCTTAACAGAATCACTGATTTTTTCCTGATTTCGGCACTACACCCAAAACCAAACGTGCAGAAATGGTACAAAGCTTGGGCTAATGAGTTGATAAAATATTGTTTAGCAAGAAACATACATCTTGAATATTTCCAAGAACAATCTTGAATTGTTACGTTTCATATAATAGTTTTTGTTGACAGACGAAAATGCAAATAGTAATATAACAGATATTTTAAACAGCCATTCTGTCGTAACAAATATCCATAATAGCGAATACGTTTATTTTAAAACTAATCATTTTTAAGACAACAATCTTCCATGTTTAAATTCACAATAACTAAATAAAATAATATATTAATGCTAACAAAGAACCGTTGATTAAGGTAAATGTAAATATATAAGCGATTGCAATAATAATCACTAATATCTATTTGTAGCAATCTATTTCTCTCAGTGTAGAAAACAATAGTGATCATTCCGTGAGCGATTCTGTATTGCATTCTTTTCAACGTGGAGTGACATTCCGGTGGTCTTAGCATCCACGATGCTAATTCGACGCATGCCATTATCTTGACCTTGCACTGTCACACTAAGACCCGTCGTGCGTGCCTTTTTTTTTCTAATAATCGCCGAATTTACATGTGAATTTCGCTATTTTAAACCACTCATCCAGGTAGTAATTCCGCTGGTATGATTGGCGTCTTCTTAAAGTCCTTATAATAATGTGGATTTGCCAGTACCAATTATGCGGTATGACTAGCGCATTTTCCATATCTCAACTATTTATACGACAAGGAATATATCGCAGTCACTAAAAAATTTCAAATATGTTATGCATGACATACACGCGTGAAGCTCGTTTCGCGTTTGCCTTTTTGTGAGGCTTCGGTAGGTGTGCTTGATTTTGCCATTCAATTCCGAAGATCATTCCAAAAGTTTAATTTGCCCCCGAAACAATCTCAAACTTATTTAATTAAAAATCGGACTTTGCTTTTAATTTTGAAATTGCTGCACACGATGACTTTGATGTTCCGCAGCTAATTTTAGATTAGACGTTAACTTTATCATATTTAAGGAATTAAGGCGTTTCTGATCATGGCTGATTTGGTTCAGATCTGCCTACAAATTGATTGCATATAAATCAGCGGCGGTGGCAACTTGACCTTTAGCTACGCTGCTCGACATTGAAATGGAACAGCACTTTTGGCCATTTTAAACAAATTTGTAATTGAAAAAATTAAATCGCATCAACAAATCAAGTGTTTTAATTGTTTCCTCATTTCTTGTAATAATGTTTTCATAATATTTTATTAGTTATAGCTCATAATTTCATTACAAGTTTATTGCATTTTGAAAATGATGTGCTTGGTTTGTAATATTATGACTAGTCGTAGAAAAAATGGTGTATGCAACTCACATTTAATGGCCATTAAATGCTCATTGCATAATATACTATTATATCTCAAACTGAGTGTATTTTTTTAGTCATGCTACAGTTTTTAAATAATATAAATAAAAAGAAATTTACAAGTAAAGTGAGTGTCCCAAACATTAAAAAATTTTGCGACTGTTCTGTGATCTTCGATCATATGGAGACTTTTATTGAACAAAACTTTGCTAAAAACGTATTATGTTTTTTTTCATAGTTCCAATTGGTAAACCGAGCCATTACAAAATAACGACCTGTGGTTATGTCAGCGGTCCATTTCAATTGTCATGCAGTGTATTTATGTTTGCATAATTTGTCGACAAATCTCTTAAACGATTGGAAAAAGAGCCAATGAGGCTCGGTTGTAATGAAACGATAATTATTCATCTTGGTTTATGAGATTGGATTAAAAGCTCGGCTATTGATTAATTGATTGATTACGGTACCGATAAAAAATTAGTTTACCACTCAATTTTTTTGTTTCGACTAAATATGGCAGGTGAATCTCCACAGAATCAATTTCAGTTAAAGTCAAAATCTCAATCTGTTTAATTGAACGTGGTGAAAACAAATACTCCGGGGTTTCTTTTATTACGCCTCTTGATCAGATGAATTTCAAATTAACTTATTTGTGTCGAGTGGCACGATGAGTGGTACCTCAACACGATTCGTATAACACGTAGGAATCTCTCGGAGAAAAAATGAGCGACGCTCCTCAGGCATTTTAAAAATTCTCCATCGGTGTGTGTGTGTGTGTGTGTGTGTGTGGACCCTTCCTAATTACGAGGCCACAAAAAAACGTTCATCCCCCGGTCGGATCGTCTCGAGATTTCGCGACCGGATTTGAATAAAATCTTGCATCGTGACGTCATGTTGTGTGTGTTCGATTGTAGTATTGTTAATGAGTTGCTTAATTACTTGGTAAGGTTATTTGGCCGCAGCGCGTATTCGAGACCTCAACTTTGTAATTAATGGTTGCCTTTGTTTTGATTATCCCACAAGTGAAGCTAGAAAATTGCTGATCGGGTTTTGATTGGTTTCTTAAGAGGCTGGTGTGGCGTCGGTCCTTTTTCTTCGCTTGAGTTCGGTCGGGTGCGACGCAGCTGGGGCGATTACGGTTAGACTGAGACGTCCTTATAAAAACTAATGAACAGATCGAAGCCTATCCCTTTTTAATTTTATTTTTTATGCTTCGTTATTAATATTTTAACTCATTTTAACCGCGCTGGTATTTTACGGCGTTACGCATGCTCGGCGCGATAAGCTCGCCGGGTTCAAGCCCCAATCATTTCGGCGATCGTTGTTAATTAATAAGATGTTGACATATCGCGACACCTGATCTATATTCGCTGACTTTTAAATACCTCCTTGACGAATCGGGGGTAAAAGCATGCCAACACTGTTGCCATAAAAGCGTTACATGGGATGCAGTGGCGGCTCGTACTGTCAAAAACTTAACGCCAAAAAAATTAACTTCGTTTGTATTTAATTTATAAAACGTAATATTGAAAAAATTGAATTTCGCCACAGAATTTTATTTTCTTAATCGCAACAACTCGCACCTCGTAACTCCATGTCTTCATGCAATCGAGGATCCAACATTCCAACAAACCAGTTAAGTTTTGTCGTGGTTTCAGCGGAGCGGGCCATTGTTTTTATACTGGGCCATTCGAGGCAGTGCACAGAACTGCTTGAGACACCCCCACTATCCCCCTCGCGTCCTGCACATACCCAAACTCTTTCGCTACTTTAATGCTCTTTATGAGCTGCATTTCACGCAGTTCTGTCACACCCTAGTCACTCAAATATAATGTCCATGATTAAATGTATTGTAAGCAACAATTGTATGATGGCGCTTTCAACGTTCCTGAAAACAACCGAGAATTTCCGTATTTCGAACTTCGGCAGAAAATTTGCAAGGTTCGCAGAAACTTATCTTCAAGTGCGTGGGTTTTAATTTTCGTCAGTTATTATTTTATGTTTTATTATCTGTGCAGTTCTGTTTCAAATTTCGGATGTTATGTTACGTGCGGTTTTTCGCTTTGTGACTTTGTCGTTGTAAACTGTGATTTTATACTTTCGTGTTCGTGTATTGTATTAGTGTTTTTTTGACAATTGTGGACAATTTGATTAATTTTAAGCGATTTATGAAGTATAGTTACGAAGAAAAAATAGATTTGAAAAATAAAGGTCGACCGCTGCCGGACATTATTATTGAAACAAGCGGTATTAGTCGTGGAAAACCATATAAACGTCAGTTCAACAAAGAAATTTATGCAAGGAATAACTAGATTTGTGGCTGCAACAAGAAAAATGCTCTTTTTGGCTTTCCATGTTTGCTTTTTGGTGGAGATAAAGCATGGACACAGGTAGGAGTGACTGATTTAGTACACTTGAGTGAAAAAATAAAAAAGCATGAAAACTCCAAAAGTCATCTTCATAATTCAATGGAGTTAGCAATATTAGGAATCAATCTCAATTAAATTCGGCATATTGGAAACACATACAGCAGCATATTGATAATGTGACAAAAATAAATATAAATATATAAAAACACGACCCTGATTATATGAGATGCAAATTGCAGGACACCTATTTTATTGTACCACGAGCCGCCACTGATGGAATGTGTGCGAGCGAATCAGATTTTTAACGACACCTCGTTATTTTTTATGCCCGAGAAGATAGAGACGGAACACAATCCAAATAATAATTATGACAAAAATGCGCGGCGGTGTATAATTTTAGACGTGGCCTGTACTCTCCTGCGAGAGCTAATGACAGACTAGAGTATGTCATTGGCGAGCCAAGGTTGCTGCCGGGAGCCTCTGGCTCTGTTGAAGACCCCTTCAAACTTATCCGTGAGGGCAATTAGCCCGGCCGGTCTGAAAGACCCAATCTCTTATACCTGCACTCGCCCTACTAATCGAGACGGTGTTAGTTGGGAACGTTTTTTTTTTTGTAATTGTAAGGTAATTTCGGCGGATTTGTACAGTAACGTTAATGCGCTTTAATCGTGCCAACGTAAAAACTATTTAATGATTGCTTTTTTATGAACCAATCGTGATTTGATTAAATAATTTCAACTCGGTTTGTCCAACCAAGTTTTTAAGCAATTTTTGTATCATTTTGACCTCAACGGGTAACAGTAAACGCCTGTTCAATTGTGGTTTCACTGTATGCTCAATAAATAATTACAATAGAGTTGAGACACCACTTTTAGCCACTTTAAGGCGATTCTGGCAGAGAGAAATGAAGCATTAATTGAACAAATAAATTTTGCTAAAGAAATTCAGAAAGTCACGAAATTATTTGCTCTACTTTATGGCGCTATTCTGACTTTAATTCTTTTATTTAAAGGCAAGTTCGTGACACAACTTTCTTGTAAAAGCGAATTGCAGACGAGAAATGTGTTTAATATGAAACTCTATCCTTCTACACGTGACTCTGTCTTGTGAATCGACGGTGTTCTTTATCGAGTATTTATTTTTTCCTTATCGTTTAAGGAATTTGCATGGCCAGCAAAAGTACTAACTGGTCCAAATTTTGTTGTAATCAATAGAGTCTGTACTGTAAATCGCACATAATATTCACATCATGATAAAATTACTAAAGGCCAGAGAGAGTCAATTTTATGGATTCCAGAACGACGCAAAAAACCATGGTCTCAGTTTTTGGAAAACTTTGCAAGTTTAGGTCTACAACTGATTCAGCTAAAACGGCATGGGAAATGCCAAAAGGGTTGATTGATGACAAAAACCTTCTAAATAAGTAAAGTGGTTAAAAGTGGTGTCTCTACCCTACTTTCACCTGGTTTTGAACGATTTTTCTGTTTTCGCGTGTTTTGAGCAAAACAATTTCAGCCCAAGGCGTTCGGAATAGTTTAGAATGGAACTCCAGACCAGCAGAGACCATGCAATTATATAATTTTCAAATTCGATCAAAATTAGTGTCTCTGTGGGATCGTATCAAATCTCCTAAATTAGTTTAGGAGAATTCCGTCCCGAAGTTGTCTAATAACAGACTAAAATCTTCCACAGTAAATGCAAATAAAATCTCGAGAAATAAATTAGGTTACGAATGTCAACGAAACTCGGAAGGGATGCCATTTTTTTTTTTAGATATTTATGATCAAGATTGTGTCGTTAATTGGCATTGTGAAGTGGTTCGGTAGCTGGATTAAGCCCGTGGCGGTATAATAAGGCGCCATATCGCCCATCAAACAGCTTCTTGCTCGCAGAATTTATGTAACAAACCACCAGGAAGGAAACGTATTCACAAAGAATTGTTTAATTAGTTTTAAAATGGCACACTGAGGACTTTAATGTGTTAATAATTACAGGGATCATAGTGAGGTCACTATTAAGTGATTTGTCACTATTTTAGCTTTTAGGTCACTATTGGTCACTATTTCTAAAAATTGGTCACTTTTTTCACTATTTTGGCGCGAAATTTTTCGACCGTCGCTCTCGAAATAAAAAACCTGCAATATTCACAATGTTCACAATTCCTTTTTAAAAGAATTACAAAAGTTTTCAAGTAAAGTAAGTGATTTTATTATTATTCTGTATCATTTCCTTGATGGTTGGCCATTACGATTAGAAGACTGAGAAAATTCAGAGTGATCTAAAGTTATCTTTACACAAATTTATAAAACATGTTGGTGGTGGTTAACGTTGTGTCCAGCTATCAGCCGTGTTTTAGAATAGTATTCAGCAATAAAGAAATATTTTCTGGAGTTTATTCCAAAGTACCGAACTTCTTTAATTAAAACTGAATCTTAGTATAAAGATATTATTATATTTTTAAAAAATACAACTTCTATAGTGGATCTTTATTTTACAGAATATGTTTCGGACATTTTTACAAAATTTACGGAATTTTTTCAAAAGGATGAACCTTTAATTCAAGTATTATATTCAGAATTAAAAGAGTTAACTAATCGTAAGATTATATTACTCAAATTTTTGAAAAAAGAAGCAGCTATTGATTTTGATAATGTGCTTGCAAATACTAAAGATGTTTGTATCGTCACGATTTTTTTTTGCTATTGAAGGCATTAAATTGTAGAGTAAAAACTCAACAGGAACTTGGGAAGCTACCTAAGAAGGAACAATTAATTTTTTTAAAACATTGCCAACATTTTTATAAGAAAGCTGTTTATCATTTAATAAATAAGCCTTGAAATTAGTGTCGTTGAAATATTTTTCATAGTCCAAATAATGTTACATTTACATTACATTTGTAATACTCTTCCCATAGACTTTTCTGTGGATAAAGTATGTGATGAATCCAGATTACTGCAATTGGTCTTATTAGAGTAGAAGAGAAATTTTGATGGAAACCCAAGAGTAGACGAATTCTGGTTATCTTTCAAACACTATAAAGAATTATTTCAAGTTGTTAAAATGTGTCTATCTTTGGCACATGGAAGTGCATCAGTTGAAAGGGGATTTTCCCTTTCTGGCCAAATTTTAACTCCAGACAAGTCAAGCATGAGTCTACGAACACTGAATAACACGTTACGTATTCGTAGTGGTTTAAAAAATTTAATAATCAAATAGAATTGGTTCAATAACACTAGAATTTCTAAATATGGGTCGTAGAGTTTATAATTCATATAAAAGTTATTTAGAGCTTGAAAAATCGAAAAAACAACTATCAGAAGTTTGAAGAAAATCAAAGAAAGCAAGAGCTTGAAGAAGAGAAACAAAAATGGAAGAGTTTGGAAAACAAAAAAAAAATGGTTTGGAAAAACAGTTGGAAGACAAAATTAAAAATAAGTCATATGAACAACTAGTGGTAGCGAAGCTATTGGATGAAAGCCATAGAAAATTGTAACAAGCACTAGAAAAGTAATGATATTACGAAGCAGGTGTTACTCAAGCTTTACTTGAAGGAGAAAAAAAAAGACAAAACCAATGTAGTTGACTTATTAAATAAATTAAATAATAATAATAATAAATTAAAGAAAGACTGTCATATTAGATAATTTTGTTGCAAAAAGAAATGTAAAAAATGATTTAATTATCATAGTCATTTCATTTTGTTTTGTTTGTTTGTTAAGAATATTTAATTTTATTTTGGAGTTTAATAAATTATTTTTTTTAAAATTTATTTTCTATATTTCAAGATAATAAACTATTTAGTCACTTTTTTTCTTCTGGTAAGTCACTATTTTTTGGCATTACAACTGCTACAATCCCTGAATTGGCAACGAGTTTGCGAATGGAGAATATTTGTTATTTGAGGTGGATTTTCGAGATTGAACTTTGCAGAAAAATGGGTTACTATTTAGTCACGTTTTCTTCTGGTAAGTCACTAAAGTCACTATTTTTTAGCATTACAAGTGCTATGATCCCTGTAATTAGAAAAAAATTGGCGTACGCACACAACCACACACAACCTTAATTAATTCCTTGAAGCAATCTCGGTTTTCTTCAGTTTCATTGATTTTCGAACGCTTTGTACGACCGAAATTTTATTATAAAATTAACCGTTAAGTTTCATGGGCAAAAATCATCTCGTCATGGTGCGCGCGTACCTGACTCTATTTCAATTTTTTTCCGCGCAAAATGATTTGCTTGAGGTGTGTGTTGGGTTCCTGGAATCCCGGCCAGAAGAGCAAAACGATGCCCGTACGCCGGTCGACCCGAAAAAAATTAAACAATCGCATTCGCGGACGGCTGTAATCAAGCTGTAATCGGGCGCGTTTTCCGCACCGATTTTTTTCTCGATCATTTCCCGGCCGAATGCGAGGTCACCACCCGAATCCGAGACGTAGAATTTGGATAATTACGGCTTTTAGTTCGGTATGTAGGTACTTAGATTTTAATAGATCCAGTTGTCTCGGAACGATCATCACGAAAGTGTCGAAAGATATCAATTAATAAATGTACATAAATTGGTTCGGGAATACATTTATTCCGCGGAGTAGTGATTACGTTCCGGCTGGTTCTTAAATGAGAAGTTTGATTATTTGTTCGAGGCAGTTTTAAATACGAAATTTCGGTAATCATACCCTCCGATCGTACGAGCATTAGAAGTTAAATTACACGCCTTAATGAATGGTGGTTTGATCCCGGATTACCCAACTCTTATTATTCGACCGAATTTTTTCATTCCGTTCCATTTACAATATAAACGCGCCAGATTTTTTATTCAATACGCTGGGAAACGATTCTTGTTAAATATTAAATAAAACAGTAAATGCATTTGTGCATTCCAATAGCATATTGTCCTTTGTGTGAGGATAATCAATTATGTTACTGCAATTCACACAGTAATCATATGCCATTGCCACTGATAAGCAACTGCATGTCCAAGTAACAATTTGATGTTTGATAAAAGTCGAGACATAGCAAATCTTATAAAACAATATTTGTAATAAAAACGTTTTCTTAAACGACAAATAATCGGTCTACGTATTGTTGGTGTGTGTGAAGAATTTGGCTTTGTTGATTTTTGTATCATATCATGTTCCAGCAGTACTTCAGCTTGGGTGTAGGATTTACGGTTGGGTGTTCGGATGCCATTTCTCAGTCTCGGGTAGAGTTTTTCCTGTAGTTGCTTGTGAATGATACAACCTCGAGACATAGCAAATCTTATAAAACAATATTTGTGATAAAAACGTTTCGCGAACAGTTATAAAACAATTCAGTTCTTTAACACTGTTATAAAGCCAGTTATATAAACGTTTATACAGCGTTTATAAAACATCAAGAACACTCTTAAAAAGCAATTCTATAAAAGCTGTATAATAGTTTCGTAAGCTTTATTTTCGTACAGCTATAAAATTGTTTTGCTGCATGGCGTTACATCTATAAAAGTAAACGATTCTATAAATGTATCTTTAAGAAACAAATTAATCTTATCGCTTTCTTAAACGACAAATAATCGGTCTACTTATTGTTGATGTGTGTGAAGCATTTGGCTTTGTTGATTTGTCGTCTTAATCATGTTATGGCCAGCTTTTGTATCATATCATGTTCCCAGCAGTACTTCAGCTTGGGTGTAAGATTTACGGTTGGGTGTTCGGATGCCATTTCTCAGTCTCGGGTAGAGTTTTTCCTGTAGTTGCTAATGAATGATACAACCTCTGTAATTTGCGGGGTGGTTACTCTTGCAATTAACACAAACTACCTTGTCATTTTAACACATCGTGGAATGTGTTGATATTTGAGATTTGATGCTTCAGTTTGATCTAAAAAACATTGTTTTTTTATTAAAGATTACTTACTTTACTACACTAGTGTTCATTAATAGTTTGGTATTGTAGATTTCCTTGTTTTTTAGTTCAATGATGATACAGAAGGCATGATAACAAATTTTATAACAAGCAACAGTACAATTCAAAACTTTCTTAACCTCACTTTTCACTGCTAACTGTCAATTTACTCGCCAAGTAAAATTTACTTTGTAGAAATATCTCGAATAATTTACTTTGGAGATTTACTAGCCAAGTAAAGTTATTTTGCGTTTATAAATGTTTTATAAATTGGCAATGACATTTACAAAACTATTTTATAAACTATTTATAAAGAGTTTTTAAGTGCTGTGAAACGCAACGAAACAGCCGTTATAAAACAATTCAGTTCTGGAAGCTGAAATGCCATATAACGATGGTTGTATAAATGTTTACATAACAATTGTATAATTATTTTATAAGTTATTTTATAATTTTGCTGTAAGAACGTTCTCATCGACGACTTGAACAACAAATTAGTTTCAGGCAACAAATTGTTTTATTCGCAACTTTAACTCAACCAATTGGTACCTGCGAAGCAACAGTTCTATTGGCTAAGAATTATATAGCTACATTGTTACTTGGCCACAATTCAAACACATCATGGCAATTCTAAAAAGTACCGTGAGATCAAAAATAAACGTTCTGAAGTCATGTCTTAGAAAAGTTACTCAGGTGCGTTAATCAACGACTTACGTTACGTTAGTTCAATTTTTTTCGATCGCACGGTAGATGCCGAAATCTTGTTAGCTCACCGATTAAATACAGTTTCGTAAGAGTAAATATGAGCTTATCTGACATGTCAATTTTGTCTTAGAAACGGGCAAAAAACGTGTTCAGCACATGTAGCCGAGCGAAGCTTTCTTTGGCACTGTTGGTGAAAGAATTTCTTGACATGTCTTCAAACTTGCGGTCGAGGATGGCGAAACGTTGAGATTGCGCTTAAAAGCCTTTCATGGGCGTTGCAGATTCGTAACCAAAAAATTGATTTGAATAATAAGAGTGTAAAAGTTAACTGAATCTGACAGGAGACACCGGATTTAATTACGAAAAATATTGTGTGTGTGTGTTGCTACCGTGTTAATAAAGATATGACAGGGTTCAAGGCGACATCGATTGCAATCTCTCGCGGCGCAAAAATTTGCCAAATGAAATCTAATAAAAAATAAATTTGCAGGCCAGAACGGGTTTCTTTCCTTAAATTATCGGAATTTTAACTCCGCGTGACGTATATGCGTTTTTAAATAAATTTTTTTTCCCGACTACAAGAAGTCAAATGTTTGAATCGTTAAAAGGCAACATTATTGTTAGTTTTTTTTCTTACTCTTTCTCGAATGAATTTCACTACGGGTCCGACCCAGGTGGTCGATCATTCACGGAGGTATAGATATATATTTATATCATTTTATAGCATATTTAATATTGATGAGTGACATTTACAGCATATTAAATTAAATTATTATAAAGGTATTCTCCGAGTAGGTAAATGTGTCTTTGCCACACGCTCAAACAATGCAACATGAAAATCCCTTTCCAATTTATTTATGTGACACTTGCGAACCCGTTATTAATAACGTTTCCACAATTTCGACAACTCCCATCAATTCCAGATTTACGAACAGCTCAATCGACAAAAAATCAAATGAATTAATTATTGCCTCCGAAATTTAATTCGTCCGATTTGCGTATCGGACGAAACAAGTTCTTTCACACCTGCGTATTATTTTAATTCGAAATTTAACCCAAAAGAATTCACTTTAAATTAACCGTCGAATTATCATAATACCCTCGCAGGGGCGACTCGCATATAACAAGCAACGAGTAGCATTAACGCGTTTAATCCCGAGATTAACGCCACTCGTCGCATTTTTTACAACGCTCCCCGCAGAATAAAAATAAATTCCTCGGACATGGCTGCTTAACTGCACTCTTTTTATTCGCGCTGCAAGTCACGCTATCTACTATTTTTACAAATTTAATTATAATTCTTATTATATGCAACAGTCGAGGCTTCTGGTAACTCAAGCGATTGCTGCTGATTCGACCGAAAAGGCCATCGTCAATAGCGAACCGAACGATTTGTTTTCCGCCGATAGAGACACAAACGAATTTCCGATTCATAACAACTCTTCAACACAATTGCAACTGTTGGTTGCTTCGTCGACTTGTTAGCAGTTAGAAGTCTAATTGAGAGGGTGGCTTATTGCATTAATTGAATAGATACAAACCAAATCTTTTAACGAAATTTTGTTGTTTAATAATCCCAATTTCTAAATCGAATTGATTGATTGATTCCTGAAACACTTTCTTGGTTCAAATTGAACATTTTCAAAAAATCTTGTCTTTTATAGTCATGAAAAACCATGTTTAATCATCTCAATAATTTTTAGATCAAAAATGATTTAAGTTAGGTTAGTGTTGACTTAGTTGGCACTTAGATTGATTCCACGCTAACATATGAAACATTTTCTCAGATTAAAAGAAACGTTTAATAAAATCTTGTCATTTATAAAGTCGTGGAAAACAATGTTTAATCATCTCAATAATTTCTAGATCAAAAATGAGTTAAGTTAGGTTAGTGTTGATGTGGTTGACACTTAGATTGATTCCTGAAACATTTTCTTAGTTCAAATGAAACATTTTTAAAAAATATGTTTTTTTATAAAGTCATGAAAAACCATGTTTAATCATCACAATAATTTTTAGATCAAAAATGATTTAAGTTAGATTAGTGTTGACTTAGTTGGCACTTAGATTGATTCCTGAAACATTTTCTTAGCTCAAATGAAACATTTTTAAAAAATCATGTTTTTTATAAAGCCATGAAAAACCATGTTTAATCATCACAATAATTTTTAGATCAAAAATGATTTAAGTTAGGTTAGTGTTGACATGGTTGACACTTAGATTGATTCCATGCTAGCATATGAAACATTTTCTCACATTAAAAGAAACATTTAATAAAACCTTGTCCTTTATAAAGTCGTGGAAAACAATGTTTAATCATCTCAATAATTTGTAGATCAAAAATGATTTAAGTTAGGTTAGTGTTGACATGGTTGACACTTAGATTGATTCCTGAAACATTTTTTTAGTTGAAATGAAACATTTTAAAAAAATCTTGTCTTTTATAAAGTCATGAAAAACCATGTTTAATCATCTCAATAATTTTTAGATACAAAATGATTTAAGTTAGGTCAGTGTTAACTTAGTTGGCACTTAGATTGATTTCATACTAACATATGAAACATTTTCTCAGATTAAAAGAAACATTTAAAAAAAATCTTGTCGTTTATAAAGTCGTGGAAAACAATGTTTAATTATCGCAATAATTTCCAGATCAAAAATGATTGAAGTTAGGTTACAGTTGACGTGGTTGGCACTTAAATTGATTCCTGAAACATTTTCTTAGTTCAAACGAAACATTTTTAAAAAATCTTGTTTCTTATAAAGTCATGAAAAACCATGTTTAATCATCACAATAATTTTTGGATCTAAAATAATTTAAGTTAGGTTAGTGTTGACTTAGTTGGCACTTAGATTGATTCCATGCTAACATATGAAACATTTTCTCAGATTAAAACAAACATTTAATAAAATCTTGTCGTTTATAAAGTAGTGGAAAACAATGTTTAATCATCTCTATAATTTCTAGATCAAAAATGATTTAAGTTAGGTTAGTGTTACCGTGGTTGACACTTAGATTGATTCCTGAAACATTTTCTTAGTTCAAACGAAACATTTAAAAAAAAAAGTTGTCTCTTATAAAGTCATGGAAAACCATGTTTAATCATCTCAATAATTTTTAGATCAAAAATGATTTAAGTTAGGTTAGTGTTAACTTAGTTGGCACTTAGATTGATTCCATGAAACATTTTCTTAGTTGAAACGAAACACTTTAAAAAAATCTTGTCTTTTATAAAGTCATCGAAAACCATGTTTAATCATCTCAATCATTTTTAAATCAAAAATGATTTAACTTAGGTTAGTGTTAACTTAATTGGCACTTAGATTGATCCCATGAAACATTTTCTTAGTTGAAACGAAACACTTAAAAAAAATCTTGTCTTTTATGAAGTCATTGAAAATCATGTTTTAATAATTTGAATAATTTTTAACTGTAAACTGATTTAGATTAGGTTAGCGTTGACATTGTTGACACTTGGATTAATTATGTGGTAACGTATGAAATATCAGCAGGTTTTTATTGTTTTTTTTGTGCTGGGGCCATTAAAGTTGAACTCGAGAAATAGTGTGGAGAATGTACCCGAGTTTAAGGTAATCTTGGGTATTAGGCATTTCTGAGAGGTTTCCGAGTGAAAAAAGCGGGAGCTCAAGTGTGTAACATTCAATTATGCACACACAGAAAAATCCTTTCGTTTATGAATGTGGGCAAACTAGCGATTCAATTTGAATGCGTCCCTCTTCGGTTATTTAATTCCAACGAACCAACTTAACATTCAATTTATGCATCTCTTGGAAGCTGGCTGGAAAGAAGGTAGTACTAATAGGTAATTACTTAGATCATACACAATGCATTAGCAGTTACTGATATTTTTTCCAGTGCTCAACAGCGACGAGTTTATTATTAATTAAATGTTTAATATAAGATTCTCGTCACGAAACTCGTATACACTGGAAATTACTTTTAATAATCTTTAAATATAGCAATACGCGCACACACACACAGCGGTGCTTTTTAAAATTCTTAAATGTTCATTATAAACCGCAATAAAAATCTCCGCAATTAATTACTTTTAACCTTCCAAGGAAAAACATTAGTTTATTGTAAATGTTGAAGTTGCTTGACAAGTCGTCAAGTTAATATTGGTTTGTTCAATATCCACTTTTTGGGGATATTGGGTTATAGATGTCGCAGACGGATTGTAGAATCCGCTACAATACAAACCGGCTAGCCGCATTATAAAACAGCTCGGTTTTGTAAATCGGCTGGTTAACGTTTAGGCGGGTTGTAATACGGCTAAACGTTGGTCAGCCTTACTGTAACGACGTTTCGCGTTCTCCAATGCAACAAAATGACGGGTCGCCGTTTTATAAAACGGCGAAAAGGGATTTTATATAAAGAAAACCTTTCCTTGTAGCTATGACAAATATAAAGTGATAACTATAAGAAAAAGGTTTAACTCGATATAAAAGGTTTTTTTTAAATAAAATGTTTAACAATTCTTCCTTTATCAAACGGACTGAGTTATTCAGCGATTCATAAAGCACCTAAAATTTTCAGTCAAATTGTAAAAATTCTCTGTTCATTCTATATTTTACAATCTCCCCAATCATTTAGAAAACGACTGAATTTACAATTCGCCGTCGACATCTACAATATGGCTGATTGTCGCCCTACATTACGCAGAGTCAACATTTCGGCTAAACAATCTGCCTAAACGTTAATCAGCCGTTTTACAAAACAGAGCTTTGTAAAGTGGCTAGCCGCTTCGTATTGCGGCGGATTCTACAATATGGTTGCGACATGTACACCAAAGTTTAAGTTAAAATTTAAGTTAAGATTAGCTTGTTCAATGGTCCACAAGAAAACCAGTAAAATAAAAAGTTTTCAGTATTTATTTTGTACAATATCTACTAAAATTATTAAAATTTGTAGTATTGATTAAAGTTTTTTTATTTTTTTATTTTTTTTAAATGTTTATGGCATAACAACTTAATAATACACTTGGAAAGGCTATAATTTATTACCAATTTTAACTTAAGATTTCAAAAAAATATAGAATTTTCTTTTGCGGAGTCACACTGCACAGCGACTACTAATGTCTCGAAATAGGTGCGACTACTGGAAGGTTAACCGTAAACATTGACATTGTGCTTCAAAATTGAACTTTTCGAAACGTTCGGAGGAAGGAACGCGCGTGTTATCGCCGTGTAGAGCGGCCATCAGCGTCTTCGCATTTGATTAATTATTGCAACAAATGCCGGTTTAGAGAATACACCTCTAGGTACTCATGTTTTTCCTTTATTTTCTTTTACCCGGTCGCTCTCACACACAGCCGGAGCTTTGCACTTTTATGACAAAATAAATCATAAATTTATTGCATGTTTACTCTGTTTTGTTGCGCGTAAACGGTTTGTTCGAAATTAGAATTTTAATTCTACCGAGAACGACCGTCGATTATTGCGAAATCACGGACCCCAAGGATTAACCGGCGAGCAATTTCCGCCAAATAAACTTTTCTCTCCGATTAACATTAAATAAGTTTGAATGAAACGGTTAACAAAAAGCGACGATTTTAAAAAGATGAAAGCAGTTAACGAGAGAAAAAACGAAAAAATTAGCACTAAACGACCCTACCAATTGAAGGTCTTTAAATAACGTTCAACACGATCAATACAAATGAAATATTAATGAGAGAACTTAGACACACAAACAAACTAAACAATGCCTAAGAGCCTAATCACGACTGTGGGATTAGTGTCGTCGACTTTTAATAAAAGAGCCAAAAAATTTGTATCGATTTGCCCTTGCCGACGAACTGCCGCGCTTTACATAAAGATATTTTGTTACGCATACGCGGCATACATTTAATGCTCAATCGTTACGCAGATATTTACGATTTCATAGGCAATCGTCATTGTTTGAATAAGTAATAATAGTATATTATTATACAAGTTTTATAAGACGATCTATTGTCGCACGAATAAGTTTGGGGTACGACGAGCGAAGCGAGGAGTGCTCCAATGTCATGAGTGCGACAATACGTCTTATAAACGCGTGTAATATACTATTTTTTCTACTTTGGCGCTCTCAGTTTCATGAAAATTTGAAAATTGTGCTTTCTAAATATTTTAGAGATTTTTAGGATTAGGTACTGCTTGGGTTGGTAATTTGTCATGTGTCATATGTCAACTAAAACTTCGAATTTAAAATCTCGAGTTTGATATTTTTGTGAAGAAGTCATGGAAGAATTAAGCTGCACACTTGGCTTGACCTTGACAGGAGCTCGGTAAAGATGCCCGACGCCGGCCAGCGTGCTATTACAGCAATACCAACGTAATTATTATCAAAAAAAACACCAAAAAGCCGTGTCACAAAAAGTTCCTTTGTGACACTGCTTTCAGTTTCACAAAAACTCGCTTATGATACCAAAGTAGAAAAAACCTTTTACGACCCCGATAAAGCATTGGCTGCAATGATGGAAGCGAAAATTTTTTATGCGTCGCTGCGTTTCGACTAATTCGAAAAATTGCCACCATAAATCAAATTCGTCCGTGAAATTGTATTAATAAATTAGTATTACATTTTAGATGAAACGTGAATTCAATCGAAACCTAACAGTAACTATGCAGGGGAATTTTTTCGCCGATTGATTGCGAATTCCTGGAAACGGTTTTACACATTTTTACACACGTTTTTACAGCCTCGCTGAAATTATGGAATTATTTATGGCGCCATTGTGCTTACTTACTTAACCCTGTTATTAATTTCATTCAATTGGTAATGTAAAATTAATCCTCATATTAGTTTATTTTTGGACACCTAATTTCACTTATAATCTTAGATGTTGTCCTTTTTGGAAATTTAAAAATTAGTGTCTTGAATTAGATAATATTGTTATTGCTTGTTTGGAGAAAAGTTTTGAATATTAAATTTACAATAAGATCTTGGACTCGAATTGGCCAAATTACCAATCCGTTTTGGTGGATTAGGTATAAGGTCTATAATTGATATTTCCTCGCCTGTCTTTTTGTCTTCTATATTTTCCAATTCTGAACTTATTATGTCCATTCTACCTTCTAGTTTTTCTAATTTTGAAATTACATCCCTTACCGAGGTTGTTGATTATTGGAAGGAAATTTCTAATTCGTTTTACTTCCAAAGAAATTGGGACTTACCTATCTGTGAGAAAATATTCCAAAATTTATTATCTTCCTCAAATATCACACAAAAAGCTATCTTATTAGCTGAATCTGAACTTGAATCTGGAGCTTGGCTTGAAGCTCTTCCATCTTGTAAATTAAGTACTCTTTTAGAAAAAACTTTTTACAAATTGCAATTTCACTCAGATTGGGCATCAATTTCTGTCATCCTCATATCTGCTCGTGTGGTTCTTCTGTAGACTCGTTGGGTCATCATGGTTTATCGTTCATTAAAAGTGCTGGTAGACTCTCTCGTCACAGCTGTATTAATGACATTATTAAACGTGCTTTCTCTTCTGCCAACATCCCTTGTATCCTTGAACCTAGTATTCTGAGGGATGATGGCAAACGTCCAGATGGTATTACAGTTATTCCAAGGAAAGTAGGTAAATCCTTAGTTTGGGATTTTACTTGTACGGATACATTTGCTCCTTCTCGTTTGACTGATTCTTCATTTTCTGCAAGATCTGCTGCACACTTGGCAGAAAATGTTAAGAAATAAAAATATAAGTCAATTTCTGGTGATTATTTTTTCGTAGCCTTCGCTGTGGAAACTTTGGGTCCTTGGAGTGTTGATGTCCTTTCTCTCCTTGAAGATTTGGGGAGGCGTATTGTTCAAACAACGGGAATTCCTCAAGCCAAAACATATTTGAAGCAACGAATAAGTTTGGCTATAGAAAGAGGCAAAGTTGCTAGTGTTCTTGGTACAGCCCCGCTTTCTTCTTCTCTTAATGAGTTATTTTATTTATTCTACTTATTAAGTTATGTTATTTTATGTAATCGTTAAGCAAATGTACCTAAATCGAATGAGGATAAGATGACATAGTATGATGTCCCAACCAAACATTTTGTTTGTTTGCAAATAATTAGTTGGTTAGAATTGAATTTTGATTAAACTTGTTTACAATAGACAATATTAACTGAAGAGGATAGTTGACCATTAAATTAATCAAATCAACCATAAGGTAAACATACAGGGACAGAACAAAAATAGTTTTGAATGGAAGGAAAAAAAGTTTGGTATTGATTGATCTGAAAAAAGCCTCATAAATCTATTCATGAAATGTTTCTCTCTCGCATGGTGTGATCGCAGCTCTCGATGTACAGGAAACGTATAACAGATATTAGATAGATATCTCATCTCAGCGTTATGTTGTAGTTGAATCGATATAAACAAAGCAGTACTGTTAGCTATGCCCGTGGGAGGAGCACTTGCACTGTCATCATTCGTGTCAATTCTTTCGCTCATTCATAAAAAAGTGGGGTTCCGAAACGTGTATGCAAAATCAGTGCCGGCATTGTCTGCAATAATGGGATAGATCGATCGATTAAAATGCAATAACAGTTACCGCGGGGGGAGCTGCACGAAATTAGAGTTAACCAGTTTTGTGTCACACATTGCGTGCTGGTGCGGTTCGCGTTGCGGCATAAACCAGCGAGACCTATTAATTATATGCGCGTATACAGCGTGCAGGAGTAAAACGCAATCATGCATTCAATGCTACGGCACCGTGGAAATGAATTTTGCATTAATGCGAGCGCAAACCATGTGTTTCTTCAAACCTTTTCAGTAATTACGTATTACACGCATTGAAAGAAAAGATGATTAAAGAACTGGTATATCCCGTTTAGGTATTTATTAATGTCCTAATTAAGGTACCGATCTCTTAGATTATGATGTTTGAATTATTGTTCGTTAGAAACGAGTTCACATACGCGAAAAAAATCTCGCCGGAGTTTTCCATTATCGATGGACAAGATTCGATCACACGAGATATCAACTGCATTAGAACATGCAAGCACAATGTTTTCAAATACGCCGGCCCACCCAAACGTATACGAGTGTTGTCTGAAATAGAATAATGACGCAATTACAACATGGCTAATGTCAAGATGGAGATTCCGGTTTGATTTATAATTTTAGCCGATTATTACCATAAACTCGCGATATATCGTATTGTCACATTTGGGTATACATACATCCTTCTTTCAATTTTTTAATTTTTTGGTAACACAATAATTTCGTAAGCTCCAACGAACAAACAGTAATAACTGAATCTTGTTCAACAAGTTTATCATAATGAATATTTTTTTAAACATTAACCACAGATCGGGTCGTCAAGTTTCTTTCGGACGGAAAATTGTTGGCCAATCCCCGTATTTTCTGGAAATTGAGAATTAAGATACCAGATTATTTGATTAACAGGAACGATGACTACCAATTTAGGCAAGGCTAGTGTTGGTGTGGTTGGCACTTGGATTGATCCATGCCACCATAATGAAACAGTTTCTTAGGTCAAACGAAACATTGTAAAAAATCTCGTCGTTTATAAAGTTGCTGAAAACAATATTTAATCATCTCAATAATTTCTAGATCGAAAATGATTTAAGTTAGGTTAGTGTTGCCGTGGTTGGCACTTAGATTGATTCCTGAAACATTTTCTTAGTTCAAATGAAACATTAAAAAAAAATCTTGTTTTTTATAAAGTCATCGAAAACCATGTTTAATCATGTCAATAATTTTTAGATCAAAAATAATTTAAGTTAGGTTAGTGTTGACTTAGTTGGCACTTAGATTGATTCCATGCTAACATATGAAACATTTTCTCAGATTAAAAGAAACATTTAATAAAACCTTGTCATTTATAGGGTCGTAGAAAACAATGTTTAATCATCTCAATAATTTCTAGATCAAAAATGATTTAAGTTAGGTTAGTGTTGCCGTGGTTGACACTTAGATTGATTCCTGAAACATTTTCTTAGTTCAAGTTGAACATTTTAAAATTTTTTGTCTTTTATAAAGTCATGAAAAACCATATTTAATCATCTCAATAATTTTTAGATCAAAAATGATTTAAGTTAGGTTAGTGTTCACTTAGTTGGCACTTAGATTGATTCCATGCTGACATGAAACATTTTCTCAGATTAAAGGAAACATTTACTAAAAACCTTGTCGTTTATAAAGTCGTGGAAAACAATGTTTAATCATCTCAATAATTTCTAGATCAAAAATGATTTAAGTTAGGTTAGTGTTGCCGTGGTTGACACTTAGATTGATTCCTGAAACATTTTCTTAGTTCAAATGAAACATTTTTAAAAAATCTTGTCTTTTATAAAGTCATCGAAAACCATGTTTAATCATCTCAATAATTTTTAGATCAAAAATGATTTAAGTTAGGTTAGTGTTAACTTAATTGGCACTTAGATTGATTCCATGCTAACATATGAAACATTTTCTTAGTTCAAACGAAACATTTAAAAAAATCTTGTCGTTTATAGTCTGGGAAAACCGTGTTTAATCGTCTCAATAATTTCTAGGTCAAAAATTATTTTAGTTAAATACTAACTAGCTGACATGGTTGGCACTTAGATTGATTTCAAGCTACACGAAACACCTAATTAGGCCAAATGAAACATTTAAAAAATCTGACCGTGTATAAAGTTGTGTAGAACTGTGTTTAATAATCTCAATAATCACAACAGTTTATTTTAAAGAATATTTTTTAAAGTTAAAGTTAAGTTTGTTTTGATTGGAAAACCGTTGAGCAATCCCCGTATTTTCGGGAACGATGATTTCCATTTTTTAAATTTCGCCCAAATTGAGGTCGTCCTTGTCGCTCCCGCGAGCGAATTAAGATACCAGATTATTTGATTAAAAGTAACGATGACTACCAGTGTAGACGACGACAGTGGTTATTATTTTTTTCTTCGAAAAGAGTTGCCCATTGTGTTCTCGTGATGAACTGGCACAAATACAATACGATCCTTAATGTAATCCAACGGCGATGCATTAGCGAGTAATGCGCCAGAAGCACCTTCCTCTCTAAAAAGAGGCGATTACAACCCTGTTCGAGGAATTTTTTCGTGGGACTCTTATCTGATCGGGCAATTTCGTAACTCGTACAAGTAATTAGCGCTAATAAATGCGTCACTTACGTTTATTAAAAAGGCGCATTTCATGCGTTTAATTAAAATCCAGTTAATTGAAACCGACCGCGTGGCTCTGCTTTCCCTTTCGAAAAACGAAATTCCCTTCCAGGGCCGGACTCGCAGTTTCGCGGCGTTAATCCATCGTTTCTGGATATGTGAATTGAAAAAAATGCCCAAACAAAAGCAATAATAACAGAAATAGTTAATTGTTTATCGTACATTGTGTGCCTTATATTACTTTATATTCCCATTATTAGAAGACGCCGTACTAAGTCATTTAATTAGTATAGATGACGGTGTAATATTTTTAACAGCTGTATAATGGCGGCATATGATTTACATGATGTAGTAACAGGGCACCTCAAAAGGTTTAGGCGACTGTGAACTTAACTAGGATCCATTCGACTGCGATAATCACGGCCTAATGTCATTATTACAAAAGTAGACGGTTTTTGTTGGGCTTACTTCGTGCGTACCGCACACCCCTTTGCCTCCTCTCACCAGACCATTTTTCCCCTGAAATATGTTTAAAAGCTTCCGGTGGCTCACTGTTTCACCAGCGGATTAGAGCCGGGGATACCCCAAAACAATAACCGATTTCTTGGAAGCTTCGCCTCGACAGTTTAATCGCATCCAATTTTTTATCGGCGATTGATGGCCACGGTTTTTTTTGACCGAGGGTAACTATTCTTCAAACTATATTTGTCGTTTAGTGGATGTTTATGACGTAATCAATATCACGATTCAAATTAGTACTCTCGCATTTATTGCTTCTTATCTGGCTGTAACTAAATAATTGCTTTTGTGGTCACTATACAACTGTCAAAAGTTGTTTAGGAGGTGTTTTCCAACCAATATTGAGATCGCAAATTTACGATTACAAGCGTTTCACTTAATGGGAGGTTCAACTGCATACAGTCACTTTTTTCCTGGTAATACTATCTGGACTTTAAACATTCTTTAATGCAATCACACAAAGAGAGTCACAACGATAACGTTACCGCCAACGATAAACTCAACGTTAACGTTATCGCGAAAATAAGGTAATATAATTACAACAAAAGATCTAATTCATATACAATTATTTTTCATACATGAGCAATCTTACTTACATTTAAAAACGTCCTTGTTTTTATCCTCATGTCTTTTCTTCTTTAGAACACTTAGTCCCATGTCAAATCACTTATACACATTTTAAAAAAAACATTTTAAAAACGCATTTTAAAAATCATATTTAAAAAAATTTAGTCATTAACCAATTAAACCACAATTTTTATTTATATTTATTTATAGGTATTTATAGGTATGATTTGACATGGGAAGAAAAGACACGAGAATAAAAATAAGGACGTCTTTAAATGTAAAAAAGATCTAATAAGCAAATATTAATTAAAGGATTGAAGATACCAATTTTTTTCTAAAATGCTTATTTTTTTTATTTGAATTTATGTTTATGTTTTGAAGAATGAAAACAAAAAAACAAGTGTTGGAAACAAAATTAGGGGTATCTTTGGAAGGATTGCTTGTTTATGTTTATGTTTCTAATTTTTCACGAAACACGCTGTATAATAATAATGGAAAAAACTTCCAAGGAGATGGTATGTCTAGTAATAAATTTATTTTGCAAAGAGAACACCAACAAATTACTTCAGACACATTCTCTTTTAATGCCAACAGAAACATTGTAATAAAACTCTGAATGAAACCTCATTACTATATCCCACCGAGTTATTTTCACTTAAAAGTAGACATAGTTTCGCCTTAGAACAATCTACGTCTGTTGTGTCAATAAATAACTGCAGGTTGCAAGCACAACCGGCCAAGATTAGTGTTATACATGTTCACTATTTACAAAGTTATGTGCGAAATCTGATTTAATGTGCGTTAATAGACCAGGGACATTCTTTTGTGTTTTACTTATGCACATGCAACATCACTTCGGGAAAATGTCATCGAGTTAATTAGAAGACACTGTTCGGATTTAATTATTCATATCTGAAATAAACGTTCACAATAAATTAATGTAATGAATATTAATTAAGCGTACAGGGGAATTAATTATGCGACGTTTTTGTGCTCAATGGGAGACTTACTATCTGGAGTATGCGAAACATGCAATTGCTGCGCTATATGATTTAAACCTCTTCCTGCTGCCTGTATGAAGAGGCCTGCGCTCAGATTTCGTCGCAAGAGCGATTTTAATGATCCATCGCGAAAAAACGTCAATTAGATTGGAGAATTTTATCGGCGAGCAGGGGCGGCTCGTGGTACAATAAAACAGGTGTTCTGCAATTTGCATCTCGTATAATCAGGGTCGTGTTTTTATTTATTTATCATTTATCAACCCACGAAATATTCCCGGATTTTGAGAAGTCTCGGTTTCATCCTGTCCGCGCAATATCAACTCAAAGGCTCCACAAAATTTTATACAGTTTATAATTTTTGATAGAACGTATCTATTTTTTGTCACTTTATCATTATGCTGCTGTATGTGTTTCCAATATGCCGAATTTAACTGAGATTGGTTGTTGATTGTTCCTAATATTGCTAACTCCATTGAATTGTGAAGATGACTTTTGGAGTTTTCATGCTTTTTTATTTTTTCACTCAACTGTACTAAATCAGTCACTCCTACCTGTGTCCATGCTTTATCTCCACCAAAGGGCAAACATGGAAAGCAAAAAGAGCATTTTTCTTGTTGCAGTCACAAATCCAGTTATTCCTTGCATAAATTTCTTTGTTGAACTGACGCTTATATGGTTTTCCACGACTAATACCGATTGTTTCAATAATAATGTCCGGCAGCGGTCGACCATTATTTTTCAAATCTATTTTTTCGTCGTAACTATACTTCACAAATTGCTTAAACTTAATCAAATTGTCCACAACATCCATTGTCAAAAAAACACCAATACAATACACGAACACGAAAGTATAAAATCAAAGTTTACAACGACAAAGCCACAAAGCGAAAAACCGAACGTAACATAACATCCCAAATCTGGAACTGCACAGATAATAAAACATACAATAATATCTGACGAAAATTAAAAGCCACGCACTTGAAGATAAGTTTCTGCCAACCTTGCAAATTTTCTGTCGAAGTTCGAAATACGGGAATTCTCGATTGTTTTCGGGAGCGTTGAAAGCGCCATCATACAATTGTTGCTTACAATACATTTAATCAAGGACATTATATTTGAGTGACTAGGGTATGACAGAACTGCGTGAAATGCAGCACATAAAGAGCATTAAACTAGCGAAAGAGTTTGGGTATGTGCAGGACGCGAGGGGGATAGTGGGGGCGTCTCAAGCAGTTCTGTGCACTGCCTAGAATGGCCCAGTATAAAAACAATGGTCCGCTCCGCTGAAACCACGACAAAACTTAACTGGTTTGTTGGAATGTTCGATCCTCGATTGTATGAAGACATGGAGTTACTCGGTGCGAGTTGTTGCGATTAAGAAAATAAAATTCTGTGACGAAATTCGATTTTTTTCAATATTACGTTTTATAAATTAAATACAAACGAAGTTAATTTTTTTGACGTTAATTTTTTGGAAGTTCTGCAGCTCTGCAGCACTTATGTACGAGCCGCCACTGTCGGCGAGATATACAGGGTGTCGCCCGAAAGCGCTCGCGGCTATCTAATTATTTCTGCACACAATGGATCGGCTAAATAATTACATGTTTATCTTTGTCGTTTAATAGTTTTACGTTGACACAATTTTTCCCCTATTGAGAGACTGAATTCCTTATTGCCCATTAATTTATATTACCGTCGTTCAATTAATTGATTTTAAAAATATTCCAGACAAAGCACAATTAATGTTGCAAAATCGTGGGTTGGATTATTTCCTTTCAGTAATTGGATTGTGACTGACGGATTTCAGACGTCTGTCACTTTGGTCAGACGAACTTCGACCTGTGTCTAATTCATCAGCCGAAGTGAATTCGTTTGATTTCATTCCAAGCCGCGACTGCAAAGTGTTGAAAAACAAGAATTAATTGCCGATTGAGATATAATTTCCACTGATTAAATCGAAAAGAATAATGCAATAATAAATCGTCGAGTTGTTTATGCAAACATGTCTTTTAGCGAATTTTTTGCCATCGAACCGGGATTTCTCTCTTTGAGCGCAAGTTGATAGATGTCCAAGATAAACGCGCGACGTTTCTAGGTCTTTCTCGCAGCAATTTTATAAGAGAAGCCGCGTAATTCAGTGTTACTTTCTTACTTGAATCGTGCGTTTCTAAACATGATAAGAAAACCGGGAAAAAATCCGACTCCCGTTGTAAATGTGTGCCAAGGAAACGGGTAAATTATCGAGTGCCTCCGACTGCATAGCCATGCCTATCATTTTGCAATTGACTTTTATAGCCGCAAAGAGAAATTCTCGGATTTTTCTCTTTTTTCTCCGTTTATGTAACCTGCGATAATTGATTGTCGTGCGTGCACTTGCATGAACTTTTGGTAACGTTTGTACTGGGTGGGTCAATGGAGATGTTTGCTTGTAGCTGTCCGAAGTGGCTATAAAATCAATCGATCATCGAATGGAGCAGTTCCTGGGCGCGCAGTGAAAGTGTCCAAATTTAGGCACGCCAAATGTATTGGCCAACAAATAATAACATATCCCCGGCTAATATCCATGAAATTATCTGTTTTTTTCCTCGTCCGAATCTTGTTAATTTAAAAATTCTTTTATTAATACGAATTGTTTCAGTGGCCCCCAGTTCACTTTCTAAACGAATTTAACGCTCCAGTTCCAACAAAGAATTGCCAAACAATATTAATCTTGCCGTGAAGTACTGCATTTGCAAACTGTCCAAAGCGCCTCCTCAAAAAAGGTCGACTTCTCATTTATTTAGAGACGTTAAAAAAAACCTTCGTTTAATTCCTGCATACCTGTATTTAACTTTAAGGAACGATTACGCTAATCTCAACGACGCAGAAAGAGAGAACTCCAATCGCTGCCAGGCTTTAATTTCGTTCTCCTGCCGTTATTTTACGACTGAAATTTAGGCCAGTGTTAGTTCACGGGCGTAAAATTAAAAATCCTCAGCGTAATGGCGCTGTAATTCTTACCTGTAAGTCGAAAATGGGGAACCTAATGGCCCGTCTATCAAGCGGTGGCTCCAGCAAGGCTTCAGCCGTTGCGGCCTGTGTCCAAATTACAGGATTCCGGGTACACTTGCGCTCCTCGTTACAGACAATGACGGAATGTTTCTCAAGCGTTCGGTTTTCTATTAGAAAATTGTCGCTCTTCGCGCTGCATTTCGCCGAACTTTCTCCTGTCAAGATCGGCGGATAATTGCGATGATTTAGACATCAAAAGCTGTGAATTCAATGCAAATTATTTTTCTCTTGTAAACGTTTCGAACGTTTCCGCCTGTTATGCAAAGACATAATTTGCGGATCGCTTTCTGAGACGTAAACAAATTAGGCTAATTTAAATAAGCAACGACAGCAGTGCAGGCAGATCCAATTGCTCACGGATCCATTGAGGAAGTAGGGTGGAAACGCCAGTTTTAGCCACTTTAAAAATTTCTAATTGAAAAAAATCTGAAAAAATACCACATAAAAAATCTGTGGTGTTGTTTTTTGAACTATTTGATTTTTTCTATTAATAATGAATCGACCGATTTTTGCAAAATTTTCTACATTTGTTTGAATTTGAATTCTCTATTAGCTGTATTTATTTTGGATCATTTGAATTAATAGTTTTCTTTTAAAAAAATTAAAACATCTTGTGGTAATTGGGAAGTGCCATCTATAAAACGAAACCAGAGCTAAAAGTGTTTCAGCTGTGTTTCATTTTACAAAACTCTAACGATGTTGAAATAGACTTTCACAATTTTGAAATCTGTTTTATAATATTTTGTTGTACACTGCTCGAATTGATTTAAAAATTACATGGTGCAACGACGGTTTTGTCTCCTAAATAAAAATATGTTAGTTGGAAATAGAACAGATTTAGTGTCATTTAGTGGCATAGAGAAATGACAATGACGGCATATCGAAACATTTTATACGAAAAAAAAACCACCCAATCTTCTAAAAAATTCCAAGTGAAGATTTTTCTTCTGTATTTTCTTTGTATTGCTATAAGCAACACTGTATAAAAAGTCCATTGAAAAATCAGTTTTTCTCAAATATCTCATGAAGTATTGGTTTTATTTGAATTCTGGTTATTATAAAATTTGTATACTATCAAAATCTGCACAAAAAAGTGCTATATAAAATTTAGGTGGGACCAATAATTTTCGAGATATAAGGCTAAGAAAATTTGATGATGTATTATACAGACAATATGAGGTATTTATATAGTTGTAATATAGTTGTAGTGTTTGATGGTTATGATGACAATAGTAACAATATAAAAGCAATAGAACAACTTCGTTGAATGAAAACGACCCCAAAGGATTACCATGTTCAATAATATGTGGCTTTTGTCGTGGCCAGTCATATATAAATACTACTACTGAAATGTTGAAATAAACGACGACAAAATATACCTTATTACTATGTTATCCCCTGAAATAATTGTAGATGATAACAGTAACGAAAATGATGAAGAAGAAGTAGAAGTAGAGGAAGAAGAAGACAGAGGCGAAGAAGTAGAAGAAAACGACTCATAATAGGCCAGGTAAAGAAAATGCGCCTTGTATTCTACCTCAAAGGTGGTCCAAGTTTTCTCAGTCTCATATCCCGAAAACCATTGGTTCCACATAAATTTTGTATAGAACCTTTTTTGTGCAGATTTTGATAATACACAAATTCTGTAAAAACCAAAATTCACGTAAAACCAATACTTTAGGAGATATTTGAGAAAAACTGATTTTCCCGACCTTCGACCTTCAACAATTTCTGGAATTTTTTAGAAGATGAATACTAAGATGATTTGACTACAAGTGTATTTTATTAATTGAACATAATTTCTTGTTTCTTAACCAAACCACTAAGGACTAAGAACTTTGAATGAAAAATAGAGACAGATGCAAACCTCATAAATAAGGAATTTAAAAGTAAAGTGGCTAGAAATGATGTTTCTACCCTACTGAAAATGAAAAATTAAGTTTAACTCTTAAGGGTCACTTTAATTACCATTAACTGTCGATTTAAGGACTTAATGGTGACTTTTGGTTTTGGATTTGTGTCAAGTATTTTATTGAACGTAATTAAAACCCGGGAATGGTTAAAAGAACGCAATGACTTCCTTGCACGTGCTTTTGGTCGATCAAGAACCGATTTTTAACCTATTCGAACGTGGCACGTCGCCACAAGTTAAGAACGTGTTTAACCTAGACATCAATTTCATTAATACTCCCGAGTCGAGAAAGTTTTTTTCTGTTTGCGCGTCTTCGTCTCGAAAATTAATTCAAAAAATCGAAATCCGAACAGTTATTCGTTTACGGTTCGGGCGGATTTGTCTTTTTTGTTTTTAAAACCAATTTCGAAAGAGAAGGCTCTAAATTGTAACGGTGCCGTAACAAGTTTATATTGTTGTTCGGACCGTATTGCTATTATTCTCGACAAAACGTTTTACTGTAACTTTTTTTGCGGAAAAAAGCCGACGATTTCTTGGCGGATTTATGCGCGCACCTTCGCGACTCAGTTTGGCATTTTTTCCCCGTTTCTAAATAGAGCCATTAAACCATTGTTTTTGATGCGATTAAACGACCGTTTCATTTAAAAATTCCTCTTTAGAATTCTAACGTCGGTAGGAAAGTCGTTAAATATTTTATTGCCTTTATATCTGTGTTCGGTTTCGGATTACGCCTGTTATGGCACTTAAAAGGTCCACACAATTTTTTTCGTTTGCTGCTTTGTGATTCTTTTAGCTCTGCAAATTACAGCTCTTGATTTCATGAGATGCCAAAAAATAATGTTCGAATTCATAATGATATGGTAACGTAACAAATAATAAAACCATTCAATTTGACCGGGCATTCGGTTTAATTTGTTTAATTATGTGGTTCGGATTATGTAACACAACAGTTTTATTCCTCCCCATCTTTTGAGCTTTTAATAGGAGCAATCGTGAATCTATAATTGAAATAATAGCAGGAATTTGGAATTTTTTCCATCGCACAGGATGGAATAGAAGTCAAAATTTTACAACTGGTTATTAGGCTTTTTTCTGTTTGATGCCAGGGACGTACGTGGACGACACCTTATCATTGATTGAAAAAAATTTAGTTTAAACTGGACGTAACGCCCAATTTAAAATACCATCCGATGCCAAAACGATGATGATTGGGCGTGCATTTCCAACATGGGAAACTAATAAAAATTAAAAGCTGTCCGATTCAATTCCGCGCAACGGTTTCTAGAAAATCTCTCAAAAGTAACGGCGGCGCAGACAACGTTGCGTTCAGAGAAACCAACTAATATGCAATATATTTACTTTTCGCTGTTCATCAATATCTTCTATTAGCAGTTTAAGTCGGAGATTCAATTAGAAAATGCACAACACGCCTTCAGTACAAGCGACATCGACTTCTTGCATATTGACTCGATCAGAAAAGTTATGTTCAATATTCAATATTCAAAAACCACAACATGCTACAAAAAACCTATTTAAGTTTCATATTTTTGGAAACTCCTGATAAAAATAACTGTCAAACTGGCGATTTAAATATGATTATATTCTGCGACGAGCGTCACAAAAATGCAGTTGTTGCAGCCAGATTATGCACCCAACCGACAAAACATTTAAACACTATTTTAATTAATTAAAAATAAATACAAAAGTTATGAAAATGAAAACCATGTGAAGATAATTCAACGAAGCAAATTTTAACAGGAAATATATTACATTTTTGTTGACCAAATGAGACACTATTTGACTACAAAAAAATAAAAAACCGGATCAACCTTTTTTTCGGTCAAAAACTTTTCCGTCATGATTGAAAACTATTGATGTAACTTCGTTATTTTTTCAAGTGGGAACTTTACAATAAAAGGTTTTCATTCAAGAAGTATTAATCTATCTTTTTACGTTGAAACATTATAAAAACATCTATGCCATTACATTTACAGACATAGGTTTGTGGGGCTAATATGATATGGCTGAAGGGGCTAAATATGATACATTACAAAACCAAATGTTTTATTTAGTTGTCTAAAATTGAATTACAAACGGTGTATGATCCATTTTTTAATGCCAATTTATTATATTAAAACGAACTTAAACAATGTTTTATTTAATTTTATTTTGAAGCCTTGTTTTTGAACTGCCAGAACCATCGGAAACAAGCTCTCCTAACTCAGGCCTGGTAAGAGATAAAAATTTTAAAAAGGTATCGATGAGACCAGACCCAGGGGTGTATCAACGTAGCCCCAGATTTCCTCTATGATTTAAAACCAATGAGATATAAGGCTGTATCACTTTAGCCCCATACGTGTATCGTATTAGCCCCATTTGTGGTACACCTTAAGTCCTTTTAACTCTCAATGTGGCTTTAGTATTGAAAGGCACACAATTCTTTTTCTTTTCAAGTGTTTGCAACAAATGGTATAGGAGTTATGATGAAAAATATGAGTTTCTGTATCATATTAGCCCAAATTGATTTTATGTTCTTTGTATCTAGCACGTTTTGAATATTGGGTTCCGTGCATTGATCGTATGCCTCGGAAAGTTATGTGAAACACCCAGTACAATCATATTTTTCCATCGTTATCTATTCAATCTATAACCTATACTGCAAAAGCTTCTTCTTCTTGAACAGGTTTAAAATAACTATAATTAGCAACTAAATTCCCCATTCATACTTTGTGGTTCCGGAACGCATACAAAATAAATAAAATCAGACGTGACAACTTCCAATTTGTTTATCGGTGAGCTTGCAGCCAAGTTTGGTCGCTTCACACTTGCAACTTTTGAATTTCGAAGCTGAGATTTGCTTACAGAGAAAAGTCACGTATCCACTGGCATTTTTCCAGATTAATAATTAATAGCCGTGCAGGCATTTTGATTGTAACACGCCGTTTACAAGTAACGATTGCATACGTTATGCATTAAAGCCAGACCTAATTGGAGTGATGTTAATGATTCGCGGTCGTCCGATATTCCATTTCTGAGCTGACTTATGGAGTAAGCCACGCCATTTGAGTTTTCATTATGAACGTTGAATCTCAAGTAACATCTAAAGTAGTGAAGTTTTTTCCGAACCTGAGTTGAATAAATTAACCGGAAACAAAAAGTCGCACCGAAGGCTTCAGAAAGGCAACGTACCGAAAATGTCGTCGGGAAGAAAAAATTACGAAAAAACCCGTTTTTATCACCTGTTGATAACATTAAATACCATTTAGGAGGAAAAAATTCGAGGATTGATTAGAACTCATTTATAGGCACGACATCGATTCGATTCTTAAAAGCTCTTAAATTAGAATTTTTATTGCACACTCACACAATCGGCCGCGACGTGAAATTCCTCCCGACGCGGCCCCCCTCTTAATGTCTCTATTTTATTTTCGCGATTCCGGCCGTTTTGACAGCCATTGTTGAAAATTAATCGATGGCTCCCACACGCGCCCCGAGTATGATGTAACGTCGGCGGAATATCACAAGAACGCATTTTCTTGCTTTTAATTGATTCGATTAATTCGAACTTGTGACACAAAATTAAGCCTTATCTCGGCGCAGTGGCGGCTCGTGGTGCATCCCATATAAGCAGGGTCGTGTTTTTATTTATTTATCATTTATCATTTATCAACTCACGAAATATACCCGGATTTTGAGAAGTCTCGGTTTCATCATGTTCGCGCAATGCCAACTCAAAGGCTCCACAAAATTTCATACAGTTTATAATTTTTGATAGAACGTATCTATTTTTTGTCACATTATCATTATGCTGCTGTATGTGTTTCCAATATGCCGAATTTAACTGAGATTGGATGTTGATTGTTCCTAATATTGCTAACTCCATTGAATTGTGAAGATGACTTTTGGAGTTTTCATGCTTTTTTATTTTTTCACTCAAGTGTACTAAATCAGTCACTCCTACCTGTGTCCATGCTTTATATCTCCACCAAAAAACAAACATGGAGAGCAAAAAAGAGCATTTTTCTTGTTGCAGCCAGAAATTCAGTTATTCCTTGCATAAATTTCTTTGTTGAACTGACGTTTATATGGTTTTCCACGACTAATACCGCTTGTTTCAATAATAATGTCCGGCAATGGTCGACCTTTATTTTTCAAATCTATTTTTTCTTCGTAACTATACTTCACAAATTGCTTAAACTTAATCAAATTGTCCACAACATCCATTGTCAAAAAAACACTAATACAATACACGAACACGAAAGTATAAAATCAAAGTTTACAACGTCAAAACCACAAAGTGAAAAACCGCACGTAACATAACATCCGAAATCTGGAACAGAACTGCACAGATAATAAAACATAAAATAATAACTGACGAAAATTAAAACCCACGCACTTGAAGATAAGTTTCTGCGAACCTTGCAAATTTTCTGCCGAAGTTCGAATTACGGGAATTCTCGGTTGTTTCCGGGACCGTTGAAAGCGCCATCATAAAATTGTTGCTTACAATACATTTAATCATGGACATTATATTTGAGTGACTAGGGTATGACAGAACTGCGTGAAATGCAGCACATAAAGAGCATTAAAGTAGCGAAAGAGTTTGGGTATGTGCAGGACGCGAGGGGGATAGTGGTGGTGTTTCAAGCAGTTCTGTGCACTGCCTCGAATGGCCCAGTATAAAAACAATGGTCCGCTCCGCTGAAACCACGACAAAACTTAACTGGTTTGTTGGAATGTTGGATCCTCGATTGCATGAAGACATGGAGTTACTCGGTGCGAGTTGTTGCGATTAAGAAAATAAAATTCTGTGGCGAAATTCAATTTTTTCAATATTACGTTTTATAAATGAAATACAAACGAAGTTAATTTTTTTGGCGTTAATTTTTTGGCGTTAATTTTTTGGCAGTTCTGCAGCACTAATGTACGAGCCGCCACTGTCTCGGCGACTTTTTTCTCAATTCGGCGACAAAACGAAAACAGAATGTCGAGAGGTGATGTTAAACGATTCATTACTTAATGCCTGAATTTCACGCCGAAACTTGACACTTCTCCAAATTTTATTGATTGATTTATGTCGGCACCGGAAAAATCTCAGTGTTCTATGAGAGAGGAGAGACGTTTTTAAGCGTTTCTCTTAAAATTAATAAACAGGTTTGGTGCAATGCCCTTGTCGAACTGGCAATAAATTTTCGAGACCACAATATTTGTTGAGGCGACTTTTAAAGTCACTCCCGCTGCGGTTTTGTTCTTAACCTTTCGCCTCCTTTCAAGCGACAGTTTTCCCTATATCAATAAAATTTGTGACAATTTGTGACATCGCTGACAGTTGACGTTCCTAATTAATGAGGATAGAAAGTTTTACCGTGGCTGGAAAAATTATACGGATATTGCATGAGTAATTTATTGGTGCAACATACCCGTGCAACCCACCTTGATGTAAATATATCTAATAAATTTCGCTTGATAAATTAAGACTAGCAGATTATTGGAAAAATGTGATTTATATGAGGCGAGCCACTTTTTCCCTTTCAATAAAGCGATTAGTTACCATTTTAATTTTTTTTTTGTGTCACCCTGTACAGGGTGTCCCATCACTTGTGGCCACCCCCAAATTTGAGCTTTAATTGAAAGTTATTCATTTGAAATTTGGTGCACGCATGACTCTGGTATGAGGCTAGAAATTTCCAGTTTTAAATGTTGTTCGTCGGCGTTAGTTTTCGAGAAAAAAATAAAAACTGATTTTTTATAAAAATAATATCTCCCAATTTGGTCAAATTTCACTTTTCAAGATCAGTATTATTAAGGCAAAGATATCCAAAGTAAAAGAAAAATTCCAAAAGCTGTAAGTGATCCTGAAAAGTGAAATTTGACGAAATTGGGAAATAGTATTTTTTTTTTTAAATCAGTTTTTTCTTACCAGAGTCGTATCTGAACCAAATTTCAAATAAATGACTTTCAAATGATGGGACACCCTGTATATGTACCGATTTAGACTGTAGTGGCTGAAAATTCGCACCTACGCTTTATCCCATTAAAAACAATGAGTTGAATTGGGTGATTCCTTTCCGTTCTCACGACGAGGCATGGAAGGTGGTAATTATTATTTCTCATTTACACATTTATTAGTGGATGTTTACCGTAGCATGAAACAAAAATGTATTTTAGAAGGCGGGTCGGCGGTTAATAGGGCGGTACACAAAATGGCGTGCTTATTTACATTTTAATTGAGAGAATAAAAAAAGTTTGATTTTTTCGCATCCGTTTTAGATACTGTTTTAATAAAAATTAGCGACCTCTCATACGCGATTCATAAATTACGGAGCGCACGATGCGAGAGGACGTTTATCTTCAACGCATAAACTTGAAAAAAAATTAAATCCGAGCTATAAACGTCTCTCGAGCCACTTGCAACAAAGTTGCCTTTGCTAATATTATAATAATGTAATGTATTCATTGATTTGCTTCATATGGACCGTTTTATGCTCCTTCTATAAACTTACATTAAAAATTTCTTGTAAATTTCAAAACTTATTTGTTAAAAACAAAATTTAAAACACCAACATGGTAATCACATCTAAATGTAATTATAGATCATACATACAGGGTTCTAACATTTTTTTTTAAACTCACATCTATTTAGTTAAAAAGTACACAATATAGTGGAACTGTGTCAGAGATGGTCTCTTAGGGTAAGATGGTAACCCCCTGAAAATTATGCAAACATTTTTAATACTTCACTTCATTGCTGTGCTTTTTCTGCTTAGTATCTCAATTGTTAAAGACATTTACTGTTAAGATAAGTAATGCATTCTAACTTTTAAAGGGTATTTATATTATTAAGTAGTAGAATATGCATAATTTCTTAGAAATAATATTGTGGAATGCTCAGTTATATGCCAACTTGTCAAACTTTTGTAAAAACAACTCTTCAAACATAATTCCCCTACTGTTTCTGTTGCTTGGTTACTTACCATGTCGTTTGACAGTAGGTTATTTTATTTAACTAGTACTATAAAATTTGAGGATAATTTTCGACTCCGAATTAAGTTAAATGTTAATTTAAATTAAATTTTAAGTTATGTTAATTTTTTTTAAAATGTTACTTATTACTTAATATGCTTTTATGTTATTATTTGTTTTATAATTTAAACTGATGTAGCATTCTTAATAATAAAGATATAAAGCGTTGAATAAATATTGTATATACAGGTTGTATTATATTAAGTGTCCACCATCGGTAACTTTGTTATTATTGGAGCTACAAAGTCGGTTAAATTAGCAAGGTATTGGTGTTTTCTTCGCTGATTACTATAATGAAAGCAAAAAAGCAATCGAACGTCAACTGCCGAGATATTCACGAAAACAACATGTTTTTAAATGGAATGGCCTATACTTTTTTACATATTTAGAAGGAATGTTTAATTTTGAGTAAAAAAAGTCTTAATGTACTAGTGCTATTAAATTAACTACCAAGAAGTTACAACAATTTTATGTCAATTAACTACAATAATCTAATTATACAGGGCCCTAAAATAATTTGTTTTGATTGATTTGCGTTAGCTAAGGTATATTCCGTTGGTTTTGTTTGGGTAATTCGGATGAAAGCACACATACGGTGGTCGAATTAGCGTTCTGGTTAAACAAAACGTAAAGATTTGTGTTTTAACATTCCGAGATGTTTTATTTGAATAAACTTACCGCGAGTTTATTTGTACAGGCGCCGTATAAATGTTATGTGTGTTTGAAGAGTCTACCGGTATTTTTATGATACCGATATTAACACGAAAAAACCGAGCTCATACCGGGCTATGCAGAAAATGTGCAGGAGTGTTTTCGTGATGTGGAAATCCTTGAGGTTTTTAAGTCGAAAAAATTTGACGCGTTTAATGCGTGCGCTTGACACTTTTATTGGCGGAGTGTAATTCGTTAATTATGATAATCAGTTACACTAAGAAAGTTCAATGAAAATTAATGTTAATGGCGCTTAAGTTTCGCATAAATTTGTCTTCGAGGATATAAACTGAAGTTTTTATCGTCGCGATTTTTTTAATTAATTTTAATAATTGTAACTGCATGTCGCGCTAATTGTATAACATTATAACTAAGAATGGCATTGTTTATCGTTCAATGTTCGATTAGCGCAAAAAAAAACAATTTTCGATCGGAGATTAGCTAATTGGGTGTGGAAATTTATGAGGTAAATCATAGTTTGAATTCCGGTAGCCCGAAGTGGTGTCTCGGATTTCACAACTTTCAGCCAAAGCAGATGTGATGTTTGTGTGTGTATGCGTATATGTCACCATTTTAATAATCTACACAGGATGAATCATTAAACAGATTGAGATTTCAAACGCGATAATACCTTTATAAATTTTAATTAGTACGTGTTTACCTTCTTTACTGCTGTAAACATTATTTTTTGTAACCATTCAATGAGTTTACAAAAATGCGTCCATAAAAGACTAACGACATTTTCACAATTTTTTTAAAACGTTTTTAATAGGCCAAGCAACAGAGCAAAATAAATGTCATAATTTAACATAAATACTACCTGGAAACCGACTGTGAGATTTTGTCAAAGACAGTTAGTAGATCAATTCTGCATAATTTCCAACTTGAGAATCATAATTTTTAATTTCTTATAAACAATTTTCAACAAAAAATTGCGTTTTTTTTTTGTTTCTTGCTTGTAAAATGGAAACTAGTGAAGCAATCTTAATAATGTCAATAGACGAATTGTAGAGAATTAAATTCCGAAGAGAATGAGAGGTCGAATCGTCCGATCGGATAATCAGAACCCGAGAAAAGGCGGAAAATCCCGAAAATTCAATGTTTTCTTAAAAAATTCACAATTTCGCCTTTTTTAATTTTAAAAATTGAAACTGCACAAAAATAGCTATTTATATACACTTTATGTGTGCAAAACCCCGACCCTGTCGGACTATCAGTTCTTGCACAATCACCATTTCAATTTTTTTTTTGCGATATTTTCGCGGAGGGTTGGATGATTCTGTGATTATCCGATTTAAATGTTAAAAACAGAATTGCAAACAGAATGCGCACAGCAACAAAATGCCTATTTTGATTTTTCCATAAAATGCAGAGAAATAGCTGAAAAACGGTCGTGAATATGAGTAAAAACGGTCGAGCATGCGCTAGTGGTCGAGTAGTGGGGGAAGACCTGTCATCGAGAGGAAGCGCATCCCGGTTCTATTCCTATACAATGCGCTTCCCCTCAGCGGCCAGTCTCCCCCCACTACTCGATCACTTTCGCATGCTCGACCGTTTTTCCTCATATTCACAACCGTTTTTCAGCTACTTTGTTGCATTTTATGGAAAAACCAAAATACACGTTTTGTTGCTGTGCACGTCTAGTTTCCAATTCTGTTTTTAAAATTTAAATCGGATAATTACAGGAGCATCCAGCGCTCCGCGAAAATATCGCAAATAAAAAAATGAAATGGAGATTGTACAAAAACCGTTAGTCCGTCAGAGTCGGGGTTTTGCACACATAAAGTGCATATAAATAGCTACCTTAGTGCAATGTTTCAGTTTTTAAAATTAAAAAATGGCGGAATTGTGAATTTTTTAAGAAAACACTGAATTTTCCGGATTTTCCGCCTTTTCTTCGGTTCTAATTATCCGATCGGGCCGTTCGACATCTCATTCTCTTTGTAATTTAATTCTCTATAATTCGTCTATTGACATTAAGATTGCTTGATTAGTTTCCATTTTACAAGCAAGAAACTAAAAAAAAACGCGATTTAATGTTGAAAATTGTTTATAACAAATTAAAAATTATGATTCTCAAGTTGGAAATTATGCAGAATTCATCTACTAACAGTCTTTGACAAAATCGCACAGGCGGTTTTCAGATAGTATTTATGCTATTGAAAAAAATGCTTAAAATGGAATTTTTCATTGGAATCGATTTTTTATAAAATCGAACGACAAAATCATTTAAATTATGTAAAAATGTTTGCCCGTTAGGGCGAATCGATGTCATAATTGTATCACGGTCGAGAAAAAAGTGGAAATGATGGGAATTCCGAGCATGGTGTATTGAAATCACGAAATCGCCGGTTATAATTCGGTTCTGACAGTAATCGAGAACTGGCTGCCTTCCTGTACTTGATTTGTAGGCCTTGAAATACAGCGCTACCTTCAAATTATATCTCTTCCAGCTTCCCACCTACATATGGACATGATAATTTCTTATTTCGACGAAATAGCGTTGCACCATCTGCACGAAAACGTCGATGCGTTTAGTGAAAAATTTAATCTTAAAAGTGATATCGAATTATGCACTTTAATAATATATTAAAACGACCGTTGTAAATTAAAAATAATTAAACAGTATGTAATGTATGCCGTTGCATTTGGCATTCCATATATCATCATGAACTTATAATACCCATACTCTTTCTCAATACTATCGGTTAACCGTGTAATTTACGACAGTTTTTTTTCTCTCTTTCCGTGCACTTAAAATTATTGCCTGTGTGACTGACAATTTTTTCAAGTCGTGAGTGGAAATTCGCTTGTTCGTTTTAACAGATGCGTATGGAGGAATCTCTTTCTTGATTAGCAGCTTTGTGTAAATATTGTGAAGAGACCATCGGGAATGCCTTTGAGTCGGGGTCCGTTCATATCCGCAGAAAAACCAAATCTCCGTGAAATTTTCGTGAACGCAGCATTTACGTTTGTCGGCTTGACTGTGCAGTGCGTACAAGGTCTCCCTGCGATTATTTTCGTCGGGAAAAATTGTTCCAAAGTTTCAACTCGCGCCATTATTATGAAAGGCTTATTTATTTCAAGGTATATCGTGAAATCGTTCCGAGAAGACACACCGCATTTATTGTGCAATAACTTTTTTATGAACTCGGTACTAATAGATTTTATTTTCTTGCTTCGTTTATATAACGTAAACGACACTTAAAATGACTCGTCTTTTTTTCTTGCCTTCGTTTTGGTAGTAGGTTTTTAACGATCGCTCTTGATGGCTATCGATCTCTTTAATACCTCAGCGGTTACGATTTTTAAACGGCAGGTTTAGTGAAACCGATACTCCCTTTACTAAAACTTTGTTGTCATTAGTCGCTTGAATGCAATTTGAGTTACTTAAAATTGCTTGATCAATATCAAATCATAGTTTTCTGATTTCAAATATTTTTTAGTTTTAGTTTGACTTGATTTCAGATCACTTGACTTGAGTAATATAGTCTCGCTTATATTGTTTAAGTTATCTAACTTCAAGTGCTTGAAGTTTAGTAACTTAAAATGGTCTGACCAATATCAAACGAATAATTTTTTAGCTTAAAATATCTTTTAATGTTGGTTTGACTTCATTTCAAGTGCCTGCAGTCATGTGACTGGAAATAACTTGAATAATATAACTTAGTTTACATTGTTTAAATTACCTAACTTCAAGTGCTTGAAGGTTAGTAACTTAAAATGGTCTGACCAATATCAAACGAATAATTTTTTGACTTAGAATATCTTTTAATGTTGGTTTGACTTCATTTCAAGTGCCTGAAGTCACGCGACTGGAAATATCTTGAGTAATATAACTTAGTTTACATTGTTTAAATTACCTAACTTCAAGTGCTTGAAGGCTAGTAACTTAAAATGAACTGACCAATATTAAACCAACCATTTTTTGGTCTTAAAATATAATTTAATGTTAGTTTGGCTTGATTTCAAGAGCTTGAAGTCACGTGACTTAAAATAACTTGAGTAATATAACTTTGTTGACACTGTTTAAGTTACCTAACTTTAAGTTCTTGACCTCTGGTAACTTAAAATGGCTTGATTAATATCAAATCAGTAATTTTCTTGACTCACAATGCATTTTAGTTTTAGTTTGACTTGTCTTCAAGTGTTTGAAGTCACATGACATGAAATGGCTTGAGTACATTACATTACGTTCATTATTTAAGTTATTTATGTGGTTGAAAATGGCTTAACTAATATCAAATCAGTCATTCTCTTGACTTGAAATATATTTTAGTTTTAATAATGCTTTGATTTCAAGTATTTCAAGTGCTTCAAGTCACGTGACTTAAATTTGCTTGCCTAATATTGCCTTGCTTACATTTATTAAGTATTTGGAGTCTTGTAATTTGAAGCAGTTTTACCAATATAAACTAGTTTATAATTTCACTTAAAATGTTGCCAGTTTCAAGTCAACTAATACTAAACTTGAAAGCCATTGATAATTATTGGTTTTCAAGTCACTTAAAGTCGATCAACTTGAATGAGAACTAGGTTTTGAGTCAGTTATTTTCTCGACGTAGTATCTTTTCAAATTTCAAGAGGTACTTTGATTTTTTTTGGTTGTCTTGAAAAATCATTGATGATTTACTTGACTTCAAGTGGCTTCAAATAAGTTGACTAAAAGGCAACTGGTAACTGGTTTCAAGTTATTCAAGTGCACGTCTTAACTGACTTGAAGTTAAGTGATTTCACTATTGTGAACGAACTTATTAATTTTTTTCAATCTAGCTGTGATATGTGTGACATGTGGATGGAAAAGTGTGGCAGGAAAGCGTGCGGTCTTGATTGATGATCTAGAAACTTCTCACCCTCGCACATTCGTTTTGTCATTTTTTTTTATTACAAAGCGGTTATCAGAAAGCAATAAGTCAAACACACGTCAGGAAAAAAGATTGAAGATACGCAAATTAGAAACAAGCATCGTCGGTGATTTCTTGTAAGAGGTGACATGATTCATTGTCTTTTGATGGATTGCGTCACATAGCGAAGTAATTAAAATAGTTCCCGAGCGACGCGAGTTTCGAGGTCAAGGCAGTCCGAACACGAAGTTGAGGAGAGCACACAAAGAGGAAAGGGCGAAAATAATCTCAAGTAACGGTGAAAAATTCAGGAATGGTTATTAAATGGCTGGGATAATAAATTATTTTTTTGCGTTTTCCCGTGTCTTACCCCCGATGCGGCGCAACTGTGAATGGTGGGCGGATGAGGCGATGACATCTCCTCCGCTAGCACCACATAGAATGTAACTCCATTCATCTTGGTTCACGGTCATCCTGCTTCACCAAAGATAGATTAGGTATTTTGCCTACAATTACCGAACAGTTATAATCTTATTCAGTGACAATAAACGCTAACGGAAGCGAAGAAATTTTTTTCTTAAATAAAAAATCGCAAGTCCGCTTTTCTCTTGTAATAAATCAAATCTTATCAAAACTAGCTGCTTGATGAATGCGAAATATTAACGGAATTCTCGTGCGATTTCCTGCATTACTCGATTTACGAGACGACTTTGCTAAATTGTCTCGAAAATCGGATTTTCTGTGTCGTTAACTAGACTGCGATGCGCCTCAATTAGAAAGCGTAATTAATTAATCAAGTCGGATTAAGCGAAAATTTTCGCTTGCTGTGGAATTGTGAACGTTTTTAATTGCACGGGTGAAATGATTAACGGCTGAATGCAACCATTTCCTGGATTATTAGTTAAAACAAGAATTTGAAAGTGTTATTATGTAACTGATTTTTTGCTGATTTGCCCCCTCAAGTTTTTCAGTAGGCATTATTTCCACGCGATTTCTAAACCATTTGAATAATTGAAAATAAAAAATTTGGAGCACTTTTTCAGCCATTAAATAACCAGTTGAATTAAAATTTCTCCTGTTGTGACATTCTAAAAAATTCCAAGTGAAAATTTTCCTTCGGGATTTTCTTTGCATCGCTATAAGAAACACTGTGTAAAAAGTCAGTTGAAAAATCGTGTCCGCCAAAGAAATTATTGAATTACCAACACTTCACAAGATATTTGAGAAAAACTGATTTGGGGGACTCGATTTTTCATTGGTTTTTTTATACAGGTGTCCCATCACTTGTGGCCATCCCCAAAATTCAGCTTTAATTTAAATTTATTTATTTGAAATAAGGCTAGAAATTTCCAGTTTTAAATGTTAATTGTTGGCGTTAGTTTTCGACAAAAAAAATAAAAACTGATTTTTTATAAAAATAATATCTCCCAATTTTGTTAAATTTCATTTTTCAAGATCATTATTATTAAGGCAAAAATATTCAAAGTAAAAAAAAATTACAAAAACAGTAATTAGTCTAAATTTTTCTTATATTGGAAACTTAAGACCGGCCATTACACTAAAGTGAATAATAGATGTCACCACGGTTCAAATGCATACCCCTCGTATAATGTAAATTACACTCGTTTTATCAAACATATCGTTTATAAAGAAATATTATTAGTAAATTAATGCGTCAAACTTGGTCAGAATGGTATTCATATTATAATTCATTGGCCGTGTAGTAGTTTATGTGATGTTTTAACACAACCAAAAACCAGTTATATGTTATCTTCAAATTCAATGATAGAGGTGTTAGGTCATAGAAAAAATTGCCGCCAACGGAGTTTACTCAATATTCCAGTTCAATTCCTAATATTTTCGATTCGAAGTACATTTTTCGATTCAAGTTTACAGTTCCGTGAAAACATGGCCGACGCATTAGCTGAGAAAGTTTGGATACCATCCACCAGAGGGTACGATTATAAATTTACTAGCAGTTCGACGTCTTTCCCGGGTATTTAACCCTAGAGTAGGCGCGTGAATTTACATATGTAATCCAGTGTTCTTATTTTCATCAGTAATATCACAAGAGAGTGAGAATAAATTGAAAATAATTCGACAGATTTTCGAGAACTTGTTGCCAGAGAATAGATACGAGAGCCCGTAGGGCTCGAGAATGGCAACAAGTTAGAGAAAATACTGGAAAATTATTTTCTAATTAATTCGCACTCTCAAGTGGTATTCAAAAGGTTATTTTATAATGTTTAAATAAAAAATACAGCTTTTTAATATTATTTCTTTTAATTGAACAGTTTCTCATTATAAACTTAGCAAAATGTGTTGTCAGTTCTTAAAATAAAAAAATGTGGGAATTGTGAATTTTTTTAAAAAACACTGAAATTTCCGGATTTTCCGGGTTCTCTCCGGTTCTAATTATTGGATCGGGACATTCGACCTCTCATTCTCTTCGCAATTTAATTCTCTACAATTCGTCTATTGACAACATTAAGATTGCTTCATTAGTTTCCATTTTACAAGCAAAAAACTAAAAAAAAAACGATTGTTTCTTCTAAATTGTTCATAGCAAATTAAAAATTATGGTCCTCGAGTCTAAAATTATGCCAAATTGATCTACTAACTGTCCTTTATGTAATCGCACAGTCGGTTTCTGGGTAGTATTTATGGCATGAAAAAATGCTTTATTGCTTGGCCTAGTAGTAATGCCACTAGAGGTTAAATTTTTTCCGGAAATTTTTTCGAAGGTATGAATATTTTGAAAATTATTCCTAGCCCCAGGCGAGGGATAATTTTCTTAAAATATTCATATTCGAGAAAAAATTTTCGGATTTTAATTTAACGTCCAGTGGTATTCGGTAAGAAAATTTTGCACCTTTTTGCAATTTAATTTATATATTGACATATTATCTATAAACGTCACTCAACGCCATAAATAATATGATGAATCTTATTTCGTTGAACGATATTTGAAACATCTGGAATACAACTGTCGCAGGTAGGTAAGTTCGAATGCATTTATTTATGGGAGGTAATAAAGTACTTAAATCATGAAGCTTCTGGGAAAACTGTGTTTTGCATAATCGGTTGATACAAAAAAAAATTAGTCAAAGCAATGGTAAATCAGAAAGACTTTCTTCTCGCGGCTGCAGGATATGTAATTTTAAGTGGTGCACAGAAAAAAGAAAAGAAAAGATTTTGGATTTGCCCATTATTAAGGTCTCGAAAGCGATACAGTGGTAATGGGCAGCGACATCATCAACGATTTAAAAGCCGACGACATTGTTCCGTTTTGTAATTAACCCTTTGAGTGCCAAAGTGATTTTTAGAGAATTAGCTAAAATTGCCAATTCCAAAAACAATAAACAATAAACAAGAATCGATAAGTATGAAAGAGAGATCGATTGTATTAGTTAGTGTGGAAGCAAAAACGCGATCGCGCTCCTGGCATTTTCGGACAGTGTATTGACGAGCGCGATTGCGCTCCTTGTCACTCAAAGGGTTAATGATGAATTGCGGTGTGACGGAAATTTTAAAAATTTTGCCAGAATACCAAGCGCCGGTTTTGAATTTTTAATCAACGAAGTGGGACAAAATATGTAAAACGATTTTCAAACTAAAGTGTCAAATATGTAGTTCCTAAAGACGCAGTTAAAAGCTTTTAAAATAAGAAATTTATAACCATCATAAAATTTGTCACAGCACAAAAGAATTAGAAAATTTGCGATATTCAAGGCTGGAGCCCGTCGCTCTAGGGACGATTTGTACGTCAATTCTGGTTGCTAGGGACCACTGACCTGCTTAAACAATGACAATTTTAAAATTTTCCTGTTCTGTTGATTTTCAATTATCTTAAATTTCAGCCTTTTATAATGTTGAGCTTGTGTTTGTTTTTTAACCCTTTAAGGACGTATGTCGCCCATACGCGTCACACTAGAAAAGAAGCAGTTTTCCCGAATGTCGCACATTCGCGACACAAATCTAACTACATCAGAATAAATTCCGTCCCATGGGATCTGTAACCGAAAATAAATTCCGTCCTTAAAGGGTTAAAATGTTTAATTTGTGTGTCTAAATTGGTGTCTTCTTATGGTATTACTAGCGATTATTCTTTTTTGATTAGAGGAATACATTTTTTTCTAAAAAAATTCAACCATTCAAATTTAATTCAATTTTATGTGTAATTCAGTTCAGTGGGTATTTGGATTTGTTCTACGAGTAACGTCACTGTGCAACAAGGACGCAAATACCCTGTCTCCCATCCCAGAAATTCTAAAAATAGATTTGATGTTTCTTTTGATATTGTCGGGCCATCTATGAAGCAGAAAAATTATTACACTTTCTTAGCGTAGAAACATTTGGACTGTGGAATAAAATTGTCAAACCCCCACCATTTTTGGGCCGCCCTTAAGGGGGCCACTTGAGAAGCAAGATTCACAAGATGGCGCCACCGTAGTAAAAATGTCAATTTTGTAAAAGCTCTTTTCATTAACAAGCTTTTTTATATAAAAAACTAGTGGTGGATATAAAAGATAAAAAAGTGATCTAGGTGTAGACATAAATTTAACATGGAAAAGCTTGAAAAAAATATTTATTCAAAAATGTCACACTTTCCGATGCTTTTTGACTTAAATACTGACAAATCTGATTAGATAATGTACGAGTATACTTATGATTAATGCTTCCAGGGTGTGATCAGCAAGATTTTCTTTACTTTTAACAAAAAATTCAAATATTATTGAAAGTTTGACATTTTTGAATAAATACTTTTCTCAACTTTTTCCATGGCAAATTTATGTCTATACCTAGATCATTTTTTAATCTTTTATATCCGCCACTAGTTTTTTATATAAAAAAGCTTGTTAATGAAAAAAGCATTTTACAAAATTGACACCTTTTTCTACGGTGGCGCCATCTTGTGAATCTTGCTTCTCAAGTGGCCCCCTTAAGAGTAAAAGTAATAATTTATGACTATAAACAGTCCTTAGTACCTATCCGAAAAGTTAAGTACGATTTAAATGTATGGCATTGCAAAATTTTCTCCAAAACTGGAAGTAGGTAACTGGTACCTCGAATGGTCTGTCTCTTTTCCATAACCGCACCGAAAATATTTCGAACGAAAAATGTAATAAGTCGTCTTCGAGTTAAAAACAATAATTTAACATTCACACTTTAAAGTATCTTCGTACTCATATTCGTAATTTATTAGAGGACTTGCAATTTACGTAAATTGGAGAAATCTACAAGAATGTAAAAAGGCTCGCTTAGGTGCGCTCCTGTTGTTCACATCGACCGATTTCCATTCGACAGTGACAAATTTTTACAATATCATGAATTTAAAGCGCACTTACCTCTGTGGAAAGATACTAACGACTATTTACAGTCATAAATTATTAATTTACTCTTGAGATTCCAATATAAAGGGAATTTTAGACTAATTACAGTTTTTGAATATTTTTTTTAACTTTGGATATCTTTGTCTTAATCATAGTGATCCTGAAAAGTGAAGTTTGACGAAATTGGGAAATAGTATTTTTATACAAAATCAGTTTTTATTTTTTTTACCAGAGTCAATTTTAGGGGTGGCCACAAGTGATGGGACACCCTGTACAGTTTTTTTATACACTTGGAATTTTGAGAAGATTGTGTGTTTTTTTGCATAAAATGACTGGACTATGAGTTGTGAAAGGCAAATACCGAGGGATGGGATCACACAATTTTTTGCAGCCTTTTGAGTCGCTTAATTAAAGCAGCGAAATGTATTTGCGAGATTTGTCCGAATTAATCGGTTATTTTGTGTTTGCAGATAAGTAGCTTTGTGTTGTCCGAAATTACGAGCGAATTAAAATTCAGGAGCCCAAAATTCTCATTTTTTTTGTTGCCCGCGCATAGAGAGTTAATGGGAACCTTGGGATACTATTTATATTTTGGTTGCCTCTCAAAAGAAGAAGTAGAAGAAAAAACTTGTTTTGGCTATCTTTTTTAGCTCTTTTAACCTATTATTAACGAGGTTTAAGTAACGATGGTTTAGTAATTTTTCCTTCCTCTCTTCGCTCTCCGGTCCACCTCTGTTTTAATAAAAATTCAACTTGCTAATCGCAAACTTGGTGTCTAATTGTAAATTAGTGGATTTTTAAAAGTCATTAAATTCAGTGCCCGCGCACGCAAAAAATCATTTTCAGTGTAGGTAGGCTTTTAATAGAGTATTTTGCGATGCGTAAAAAACTTGATGAACGGAAAAAAAAAATAAAACGAAAAATGATAATAAACGTGTATCGATAATAAAAAGCAATCTATTTGTACGCTTTAATTACATGGTTTTATGCCCGGGACATAACTCAGCCGTGTGGAATTAAAGGCACGTTAGCTTCAGGAATGGACAATAAAACTGGAATGATAGAAACGTGATCTTGTAATTAGGAGAGAGGCGTTCCTGGTCCACCTGCCCAGCTGCACCTATCATATTCGAACTTGCAGTTTGACATATCGCAGCCTGAAACGGATATTAGCTTGCTCGTAGCTTCACTGCAATAACTAATTAAATCCCAATGAATTATAAATATTCCCCACACTTTACTGCACTACGCACCGCACATCCAACCAACTCCAACCTTCCGGTCTGGAACTTTCATTCCTAAATTGAACCGCTGTCACAATTTTCCCAATTTCACCTAACGAAATTACAACATCTTCAAAAACCATACTTATTATCTCTAAAATTGAATTCTGACCCTTTAAGACTTATTGAATTGAATTGGAAAAAGTGGCCCAATATAGACAACCTCATCTATTAAGTGGAACAACAAAAGTTTGCTTTATTACAAATTATGTTCAATGCAATTTCTTATCAATTTAATTTCACTGGACTGTTTTATTTTAGGTTATAATTTGAAAGGTTGTGATTCCTAAATAGGACCACTGTTACAATTTTCCCAATTTGACCTAAGAAAATTACTTACAACATTTCAAGAACCATACCTGTTATAACTGAAATTGAATTCTGACCTTTTAAGGTTTATTGAATTGAATTGTACAAAGTGGTCCAATATAGGCAATCTAATCTATTAAGTGAACCATGTTTTTGTCTCATTAAAAATTATTAAATGTGGTTCAGCCTCTTATCAATTTAATTTCGCTTGGACTATTTTATTTTTGATTCCTTTTACAAAACTGGACCACAAAATTGCAAAATCTACAAGCATCAGCTGAAAATTTAGCTGTGATAAGGTTTCATGAACTAAATTGTAAAAATGGTCCGATATCAGCAATCTTATCTGTGAAGTGGTGCCTGAATTGAACCACTGTTACAATATCTCCCCTTTGACATTACAAAATTGTAACCTATTCAAATCGAGTTAAGGTTTAATGAATCAAAATGTAAAAAGTGGCCCAATACAGGCGATCCTATTTGTTAGAAAATTCTTGGATTAAAAACGAGCGAGTGGCGAGTGTTTTCATTCTAACACTGATATAATTTTGCCCCTTTGACCTTACAAAATTGCAAAATTTTCAAGCACCATCTGTCTAAAATTAAGTTTTATGAACTACAATGTAAAAATGGTCCAATATCAGCAATGTTATCTGTAAAGTGGTGCCTAAATTGAACCACTGTTACAATTTCTCCTCTTTGGGCTTACAAAATGGCAACTTATTCAAAGTGAGTTGAGCTGAATCAAAATGTAAAAAGTGACTCAATACAGGCGATTAAAAACGAGTGAGTGGCGAGTGTTTTCATTCTCTGTTATAATTAATAGTAATTCTGATTGACGAATTCGTTTCATGAGGTATATTTGTAGGCAAATTGTTTGAAAAAGGAAACCGTAATTGAAACGTTATTGGCAATTACACCGATTTTAGCCAGGTCTTTAATTTGCAAATTAGATGCACAATCTAACGGCGTTTCCTTATGCGGCCGTGCGTAAGGACGAAGGGGTTGGAATTCCTGCATGCGCCTGGATGCACTAAACCTAACAATTATTAATACTAAATCACTTGACTGTCATTTTTGTTTAATTAACGGCGTGGATGCGTATCAGATGCAGACAGCCCCCCAAAGGGGAGCAGCTCACGTAAGGTAATAATGGGCGTCCCCCAACTCCAGCAATTTGCGATGTGGTCGGCTGGGAGGAGTCGCTTTGACAAACATCCTCGCTCATCAACTAAAGATTGGATATTGCATATACTGTTATTATCGGTTACTCTTATATGCGGTTAATAACCCGGCTTCTAGTGTCTCTAATCGTTGTGGTAAGCTTGACATCGATCGGGTTCAACAACGCACATGATTGCGTTTTAAAATTACGTCGGTTTCAATCTTTCGTTGTTTTCTTCATAAATCTTTCGTTAACTAGATTAAGTCGAGCTTTACCAAAAAAAAGCTCGCGTTATCTCGCGTTATTTATCTCGGCGTGTAATGGTAATGTTTAATTACATGTGACGATACCAAAAGCGATTATGATTAAGGGGCGGATTGTCATTTTTGTTGTGGAAAAATTAAGATTTTATCTGGCGCGCAGGAGGGGCACAAATGAGACACGTCGGGATCAGTGGCGGCTCGTGGTACAATAAAACAGGTGTTTATATTTATTTACCATTTTGAGAAGTCTCGGTTTCATCATGTCCGCGCAATGCCAACTCAAAGGCTCCACAAAATTTTATACAGTTTATAATTTTTGACAGAAGTATCTATTTTTTGTCACATTATCATTATGCTGCTGTATGTGTTTCCAATATGCCGAATTTAACTGAGATTGAATGTTGATTGTTCCTAATATTGCTAATTCCATTGAATTGTGAAGATGACTTTTGGAGTTTTCATGCTTTTTTATTTTTTCACTCAAGTGTACTAAATCAGTCACTCCTACCTATGTCCATGCTTTATCTCCACCAAGAAACAAACATGGAAAGCAAAAAGAGCATTTTTCTTGTTGCAGCCACAAATTCAGTTATTCCTTGCATACATTTCTTTGTTGAACTGACGTTTATATGGTTTTCCACGACTAATACCGCTTGTTTCAATAATAATGTCCGGCAGCGGTCGACCTTTATTTTTCAAATCTATTTTTTCGTCGTAACTATACTTCACAAATCGCTTAAAGTTAATCAAATTGTCCACAACATCCATTGTCAAAAAACACTAATACAATACACGAACACGAAAGTATAAAATCAAAGTTTACAACGACAAAGCCACAAAGCGAAAAACCGCACGTAACATAACATCCGAAATCTGGAACAGAACTGCACAGATAATAAAACATAAAATAATAACTGACGAAAATTAAAACCCACGCACTTGAAGATAAGTTTTGGCGAACTTTACAAATTTTCTACCGAAGTTCGAAATACGGGAATACTCGATTGTTTTCGGGACCGTTGAAAGCGCCATCATACAATTGTTGCTTACAACACATTTAATCAAGGACATTATATTTGAGTGACTAGGGTATGACAGAACTGCGTGAAATGCAGCACGTAAAGAGCATTAAAGTAGCGAAAGAGTTTGGGTATGTGCAGGACGCGAGGGGGATAGTGGGGGTGTCTCAAGCAGTTCTGTGCACTGCCTCGAATGGCCCAGTATAAAAACAATGGTCCGCTCCACTGAAACCACGACAAAACTTAACTGGTTTGTTGGAATGTTGAATCCTCGATTGCATGAAGACATAGAGTTACTCGGTGCGAGTTGTTGCGATTAAGAAAATAAAATTCTGTGACGAAATTCAATTTTTTCAATATTACGTTTTATAAATTAAATACAAACGAAGTTAATTTTTTGGCAGTTCTGCAGCTCTGCAGCACTTATGTACGAGCCGCCACTGGTCGTGACGATATGTCAGACAAGACGCGAGACAACTAGCATAACCTAATAGGGTAAATCTTGTCTGCAACTGATTGATATAATTAGACGGTCAACCAGACGGGTATGACCTCCTTATCGGCTTTAATTGATTTCAAGTTTTGCGAAAATCGGACGGTTAATCTCACAGCCGAAATTTCGTAGTGTCCTACTTAGCCAGAGGACCAACGTATCATTATCCCATGTAATTTTCTCCGGCCCGAGAAAGAACCCGCATGCCTACGTGATATCGTGAAAATGCTTTCGAAGATTGCCATCTTCGCAGCGCTACATATTATGTTTTTAATTTTATAATAAAATAACGAAGAAAGAGACCGAGTTGCATATATGCAATTAATTTTAAAAGGTTTTCGCGATATTATTAAAGATAAGTGAGCCAGTCGATTTTTTTTCTCCAGGACGAAATTAAAACGCTCGTTACGCAACGCGTTTTATCTGCAATTGAATATCTGAAAAAATTGGACGGTGTTGAAAAGCATTAAGGACGGCGCTCATTGAACACTACTCCGAAACTTAATTTAAAGCACGGGACCGACGAAGGAGGCTGACAGTGATGCATCGTCTTTTGGGATCGAAGGTCGGCTTGGGTGGATGTGTACTTAGAACTGGGCAAACTGGAGTTGCTTTATTTTTGCCACTCCAATTAACTGATTTGCTAAATTTACAGGAATTTCCGAAAAAGGGAAAAAATTTGAGGATTTATTATTGACCCAAACCCAAATTTATGCACATTATGATGGCATTTTCTAAATCACCGATCGACAATAAAATGGAACTCTGATATCACCACATTGCACATTTCTTTAATAATTTTGTAATGATTTGGTTCACCAATTGGAATTATGAAAATTCTGTACGATACACATTTTTTAACAAGGTGGAACTTTTTCCCAAGGGTTGTTTAGTTTATTGAAGCCTTGGTGAAGGCTTACCTTTACGATGGTCTCTCAAGGAAAAGTGGCAAGTTTTTTTAATTTTTCACCCAGAATCATAAATGGGACAATTCAGCAATTTAATGATATTAATAGTGTTAGTTTTTTAGACCAAGTAATTTTTCATAACATAAATACTACCTGGAAATAGACTGTGCGATTTAGTCAAACACAGTTAGTAGATAGATTCTGCATAATTTCCAACTCGAGAGTCATAATTTTTAATTTGTTATAAACAATTTTCAACAAAAAATTGCGTTTTTCTTAGTTTTTTGCCTGTATAATCGAAACTAATTAAGCAATCTTAATGATCTCAATAGACAAATTGTAGAGAATTAAATTATGAAGAGAATGAGAGGTAGAATGGCCCGATCGGATAATTAAAACCGCAGAAAACCCGGAAAACCCGGAAAATTCAGTGTTTTCTTAAAAAATTCAGAATTCCGCTATTTTTGAATTTTAAAAATTGAAACTTTGCACAAGAATTGCTATTGATATGTACTTTATGTGTACAAAACTCCAACCCTGTCGGACTATCAGTTTCTGCACAATCACCAATTCAATATTTACAATTTACAAGAAAAAATCTGTTTTTTTAGTTCTTTGCTTGTAAAATGGAAACTAATGAAGCGATCTTAATGATGCCAATAGACAAATTGTAGAGAATTAAATTACGAAGAGAATGAGTGGTCGAATGGCCCAATCGAATAATTAGAACCGGAGAAAACCCGGAAAATTCAGTGTTTTCTTAAAAAAATTCAGAATTCCGCCATTTTTTAATTTTAAAAACTGAAACTTTGCACAAAGGTAGCTATTTATATGCGCTTTATGTGTGCAAAACCCCCACTCTGACGGACTAACAGTTTCTGTACAATCTCAATTTCATTTTTTTTTGCGATATTTTCGCGGAGGATTGGATGTTCCTGTAATTGTCCGATTTAAATTTTAAAAACAGAATTAGAAACTAAACGTGCACAGCAACAAAACGTGTATTTTAGTTTTTTCATAAAATGCAGCAAAATAGCTGAAAAACGGTTGTGAATATGAGTGAATATTCCAGGCGTTTGGAAATACAGTTGTAGAATAGAGACACCACTTCTGGGCACTTTAAGCAAATTTGTACATGTAAACCACATTTCTCTATTTATGTCTTGAATTGAGTCTTTATATTTTTTCTTATATCTTGGTAATTTGATTATTTGGTGATCACAGTGGAGTGACAATGACTCATGTTCCGAATAGACGACGAATTAAATTCGTGTCCCGGGATATTATAGGATTATTTGCTCGCATGCATGGTTAATGATTTAGCTTGTTTGTGCATGTTGTCATGTCAGCACTAGTTGCTGCAACGAACACAGACACGTGTCCAGATTCGTAGTTAAACGCGTAAGTTAGTGGACGAGTTGGCGAATAAATTGTTGTGTTCATTATGGTCGTCGTGTCTTACTTGTTCGAATGCTAACTCAAAACGACTTATTGGCCTCAGTTTCTATGAATGTAAAACCGTACATCGGAACGCACATTTGTTGCCTTATCGTTTTTCAGCAATCTTTTATGAACCCACCGTTTTATTCAAATCGACCGTCCTTTATGTGTCCAGAAACAAATTTGTTAATTGAGCGAGCCGTGTGTGTTTAAACGCAACATCATAAAGCACAATTAGCACGGGCTTGTGTGGTCGCGACTGGTAGGACGTAAATGTAGTGCACTCTTGTTTCATGGCTCTTCGGGTGTGAACTGCGATGTTAAAGCGCTCTACTTAATCGGCGATTTTCTGCGACAAAAAATCGCTAATTATAAATTATTGCGACAGTAAAAATCGTCTCTTTCGGTGCGAGCGGAGAATTAGTGTTTTTCATACAGGAACGGACGTTAACATGATGCGATAAATAATATCGGTTCACGGGATATTACTCGGCGAGCGGTGCGGCGAAAGAGGGAAATCGGTGAACACTGCTTCATAGGGGGCGACCACGAAGTTAAAACCTCGCGAACAAGTCTTATAAATCGCCGGCTTGAAGGATTAATTTCGCGTTAATTGTACGCAAATAGGCTTCAGGGTTGCGCTACTGTGATGGAATGCACTGTCAAAGTTCAGAGATTCTTTGTTTAATAAGAGAAAGTCGCCGTCGTGGAAACACACGGATGCATTGAGGAGGCGGCGATCCGTGTTAATATCGGACGAGACGAGGTTAAATATCTTTTAAAATTAAAACAAATTAAGATTAGGAACATGTAGGAAAGTAGCTTTCAATTAACATTCTTTTTCAGCTTAAGTGGTTGAATATTCAGGAGGGCGTTCTTCTACCAGCGGCGTGCTTAAAGCGGTTTCCCTGTAACTTACAAATCAGACTTTAAAAAAAAAATTAATTTAAGTCAAACTCAGGTAGGGTTGAAACACCACTTTCAGCCACCAACACTTACAGGCACATTACTGTCTCTATCTCTAATTTAAATTGGTTAACAAACAAATTTATCATTAATTATTAGTGAAAAGTTTATACATATTTAACAGTTTACATTATAAATTGAACATAACATAACATAAGTAATAAATTAATTAAAACAACACAACTAGAATAAATAAAATAACTCATTAAGAGAAGAAGAACGCGGGGCTGTACCAAGAACATTAGCAACGTTGCCTCTCTGTATAGCCAAACTTATTCGTTGCTTCAAATATGTTTTGGCTTGAGGAATTCCCGTTGTTTGAACAATACGCCTCCCAAAATCTTCAAGGAGAGAAAGGACATCAGCACTCCAAGGACCCAAAGTTTCCACAGCGAAGGCGACGAAAAAATAATCATCAGAAATTGACTTATATATTTTTTTCTTACGATTTTCTGCCAAGTGTGCAGCAGATCTTGCAGAAAATGAAGAATCAGTCAAACGAGAAGGAGCAAGTGTATCCGTACAAGTAAAATCCCAAACTAAAGATTTACCTACTTTCCATGGAATAACTGTAATAATACCATCTGGACGTTTGTCATCATCCCTCAGAATACTAGGTTCAAGTATACAAGGGATGTTGGCAGAAGAGAAAGCACGTTTAATAATGTCATTAATACAGCTGTGACGAGAGAGATTCTACCAGCACTTTTAATGCACGATAAACCATGATGACCCAACGAGTCTACAGAAGAACCGAACGAGCAGATTTGAGGATGACAGAAATTGATGCCCAATCTAAGTGAAATTGCAATTTGTAAGAAGTTTTTTTCTAAAAGAGTACCTAATTTACAAGATGGAAGAGCTTCAAGCCAAGCTCCAGGTTCAAGTTCAGATCCAGCTAATAAGATAGCTTTTTGTGTGATATTTGAGGAAGATAATAAATTTTGAAATATTTTCTCACAGATAGGTAAGTCCCAATTTCTTTGAATAGAAAGCTCTTTTGGAAGTAAAGACGAATTAGAATTTTCCTTCCAATAATCAACAGCATCGTTAAGGGATGCAATGTAAAAATTAGAAAAGCTAGAAGGTAGAATTGACATAATAAGTTCAGAATTAGAAAATATAGAAGACAAAAAGGCAGACGACGAAATATCAATTATAGACTTTATACCTAATCCACCAAAACGGATTGGTAATTTGGCTTCGAGTCCAAGATCTTATTGTAAATTTAATATTCAAAATTTTTTCCAAAGAAGAAATAACAATATTATCTAATTCAAGGCACTCATTTTTAAATTACCAAAAAGGACAACATCTAAGATTATAAGTGAAATTAGGTATCCAAAAACAATGGCGGAGTAAAAATAAACTAATATGAGGATTAATTTTACATAGATTTGAAGAAAGTAAAGAGAATGAATCAATTTTTTTAGAAATGAATGGAGGAATTGCTGCATCGAAAATAAGACAACTAAGAATAAATAGGTCTTCAACATTACAAACGTGAATACAAGGAGCTAATAATTCGAATCTCTCCAAAAGTGAAGACTTGTCTAATTCCGAAACATTATTAAGGAAGAAAAGTTCACATTTATTGAAATTAAGAGCCAAACCAATTTTCTTAAATTCGGAAATTATCGTTTCTAAGTCTTATAATACATCTAAAGCCTTACCACCTAAAGAACCATCATCTAATTCTGAATTCAAAGTCTTAATAATTAATAATTGCCTACTTAGTTACTTATTAATTGTTTCAATTGCAAGAAGTGGCTAAAATTGGCGTCTCTATTCTAATTGTTGTAGTACTTATTTCACATTTTGAGTTTTAAAAACAAACCGTTAAAACGCCGATTAAATTAATAAACAAAATATGAATTTCAAAAGAGTGTGAATTTGCCAATTCATAAAGCACAAAAGAACTCAATGGAGCTTTCTGTGGATTATGTGATGCACGACTGCAACCAAATGGTTGAACTTTTCGGTGAAAAATAACATTAAAAAATCATAATTAAATTAACCGTTTGGTTCAATTTTAATAAAATATAAGGCAACAGTTTCACAATGCCCCGTTTGTGTCATCCCATGCGGAACCAATTCCGGGGACTCAAAAAGGATTTAGTCAAGTATTGGAAATGAGTTCCCACAGTTAAATCTCGCGATCCTTATTTTTTCGTCTGCATATTACGTTGTTAAATTTTATTATTGAAAGGGTCGTTCTGCGCGAAGTGCAAAGATACTCTCGTCGCTAATTGCGCTTCTGAAGAATTAAAAAAGGAATTTATTATGTAATTACGGTCATTATTACCAGCGGCCATTACCATAAACACAACAATCTCTCAAAATATTATTTAATCTCGCGAAATGGCCCTTGATTATAACGTGGAAGGAAGCTAGTCGATTACCGAAAACGGCGGGCTGAATTGGCCAATTGCGAACGCTAAATTTCACTTATAATGCACTGAAAAAAAAGCAGTAAATAAAACTACAAATGTAAAAATTTGTACCACAAATTGTATTACAAATACGACTAGTTACATCATTGTATCATTTTTTTCTTAACAGTTGTAGTAACTAGGTTGTAGGTACATTTGCAATAATTATTGTTATTTTCACTACAACATTTGTGGCATATAATACTAACGTGTATAGCGAGATTTTCGACAAATATTATAGTAAAGTGTACTACGAAGTCATTTCAAACTTTACAGAAATAAAGAGTAATATGTTTCAAATGTTTGCAGCAAAAAGTAAAAGATTTTATACTAAAAATTACTATTTTAGAGACTAAATTTTGCGACAAGAAAGAGGAACAGTTACCGTTACACATATCCATTTTTATTATTATTGCTGTTACTTTTACTACAGGTTTTGTAGCATAATTTGCAAGAATTAGTAGGCTTCTGAGCCTAATTAATGTATGAATCACATTTTGTTACATTTTTTTTTTTTGTAAAATGAACCAGGAAAAATGAAACGCAAGAATTAAGAATCACAGGATGTCTGTTATATATTTTAAACAATAAAACATACAAATATAAGTATAAAACTACCCTAGTAGCAAAGAAATATTTTTAAAATATTTTTCTTGAATATTTAAAAAATATTAGTATGACAGATTTGTTATAACACTAAATGTATAAAAGATAATCAAATTTTTTTTACCTTCCTCGTTACTATAATTTCTGTTATCGAAGCAACTAGTTCGCATGTCTCTTCCTTTTTATATCTCTTCTTACTTTTTGTTCCGACGGAAATAAACTAAAAACAATTTGTTTAATAGCTATTACACTGAAAAAACTTTTGAAAAAATCATTCGATAAGGTAAAGTGTGGGAAAAATTAAAATTACAACAAATTTACTTATATGCGAATTTATCACACACAGAATCAGAAAATCCCCATTATTTCAGTATCATTTTTAGAAATGGTCTTTGAAACTGATCATTTTGCTGATCGACATTTAATATTGCATTAAATTAACCTCTTCATCTCAGCACATTAAACCACTTCTAATATTTCCCATTTTTCATAATTAAACATTCACTAATTATTTAAGGTACGAAAACTTACTTTACATTAAAAATACAGAAAATGCACACCGTAATATGTTTTTACTTACTGGAAGCCGAATTAGTTCTGATGGTTGGAGGTAACTTTTAAGAAATTCTAAAGTAATTTATCTATTGTCAGTAAAGCTTTAAAAAATGTCGGTCATAAACCAATTGACAACATTCCTTTTATTGTATCCTCGTAGCTGGACCTAACGGTCCCTCCAAATAACCTCAATAAGGTCATCACAAAAAGAACCCCTATTTTTTCTCATTTTTGGCCAAACAGTTTTCGCTTGTTTAATATTGGAATTAATTCCTTTCTACGGTAGTCTTGACGAAATCATCCATAGCTCACACAAAATCACAAGCCACAAAACAAATAATTATTAATAAACTCGAAGCTCGATTATCGTTTAAAAATGCAACTATGAGATCACGGCATCCGCGAATCCGTTCGTACCCGCTCGATAACTTTCAATAAATTCATTCGGCAAGCACGTGCCAACAATTATGAATTTGTATTGGCCAGAAATTTTGGAAAATATCCAATAATTCTCATGACGTTAATTCATTTATTTTGTGGTAAAACCCACTCAAAATATAATGTAAGTTGCAACAATCTTATAGCAAATATTGAAACAAATGTATTACCATAATTGTTTGGAAAAAGTAATAAACTTTGTAGATAAGATTGCTACAAAGTTTTAACTACAAATGTTTTAAAAATTGTATTACAATTTTAAGTAACAAATGCTCTTTTTGTAGCAAAAATTGTTACAAAATCTGTGCTACCTTATTGTAGTAATTTGTAACATGTGATTTTTTTCAGTGTGCGCCCGGAAAAAACAAACCGAAAAGGCGCTTTTAATTTAATTCATAACATGATGCCGTGATGTCTTGTTCTAACTATTTATAGTCGCAACCCTACGATAGCTTCATGTTACTCAGACCGCCCCCGCACTCATGAATAGTGAGCGAGCTCATTAGCGTGGAAGGGACAGTAATGACCAGTTCGGTGACAGTCGTGATACCGTCCCTCTGCGCCCCTCGGAGGGTGCAAGCTATCCCCGCAATTAGACACTATTTAATGAATCAAACAATGAAAAATCCGGCCGATTGTTAATAACGTTGCATTGAAATTCAGGCTGCATCGGACGAGAAAGGGGAACTAGATTCCGGTCGTGGGATTTAGAATAAAAACGCAACAAATTAACAAGCTCTTTGTGTAAACTTCATTCGATTATCTTTATTTTAATTCGCCGATCCCTTGTCCGCCGTGGCTGCCGATGTGTGTGTGTGTGCGCTGCTCGCAGATTAGAGACCGAAAAAAGGAAAATTTGCATTTCGTGATGCTCCTTAACTATCCTTTTGTTTAAATAGTTCCGCTCACCGTGGACGTTACAGTCAAACAATTAAGACACAAAGGAATTTTATTGATACAATCGGGCGCCGTCATTTCGGTACTAAAGGGTTAAAAAAACCATGACATCACTAATTTTAAAAATATTAATTAGATTGGGACCAATTTATAATTAATAGTTTTGCAAATAATTAAAAGCGCTAATGTGTGCACCTGCTCAAATTAAATAACGCGACGTTAAAAGAGAGGCCCGAAGAAGAACAAAAAACCAATTAATAAGTAGCATTGTTCTTTTCTATCGGTGTGTTTACGCCTACCTTAAAAACTTTTCGATACAGACAGGAGATAATTTCATCTCCGTGTTTTGATTATTGCTAATAACAATAATGATAAGTTGGCCTGAGTGTGGTGGTTTATGAAGGCTACCAATCGGTAATTAGACGAAAAAAGTTCATCAGCATACATTCGCAACTCGTTTTTTTTAATTTGAAACGATCGACTCTTGTGGGTGCGTTCTCTCTGATAGATTTACTGTTTCCACTCCAAGCAATCAAACTGGAAAATTTAATGGAAGGGACGATCGCTCGAAGGAGTTACGATATGCGATTCACAGCACACAAAACCGTAAACATTGTCGTTAATATCCATTTTTTCTAATATAATTATAAATAATCGCAAAATAATCAAATTGCAGATTGATTTATATTTAAAATTCACTATTGGTAACCTTGTTACTCAATATGTATCATGGCAGATTGATTTATATTTAAAATTCACTATTGGTAACTTTGTTACTAAATATGTATTATGGAAGATTTATTTATATTTATAATTCACTATTGGTAACTTTGTTACTAAATATGTATTATGGAAGATTGATTTATATTTATAATTCACTATTGGTAACTTTGTTACTAAATATGTATTATGGAAGATTGATTTATATTTATAATTCACTATTGGTAACTTTGTTACTAAATATGTATTATGGAAGATTTATTTATATTTATAATTCACTATTGGTAACTTTGTTACTAAATATGTATTATGGAAGATTGATTTATATTTATAATTCACTATTGGTAACTTTGTTACTAAATATGTATTATGGAAGATTGATTTATATTTATAATTCACTATTGGTAACTTTGTTACTAAATATGTATTATGGCAGATTGATTTATATTTAAAATTCACTATTGGTAACTTTGTTACTAAATATGTATTATGGAAGATTTATTTATATTTATAATTCACTATTGGTAACTTTGTTACTAAATATGTATTATGGAAGATTGATTTATATTTATAATTCACTATTGGTAACTTTGTTACTAAATATGTATTATGGAAGATTTATTTATATTTATAATTCACTATTGGTAACTTTGTTACTAAATATGTATTATGGAAGATTGATTTATATTTATAATTCACTATTGGTAACTTTGTTACTAAATATGTATTATGGAAGATTGATTTATATTTATAATTCACTATTGGTAACTTTGTTACTAAATATGTATTATGGAAGATTGATTTATATTTATAATTCACTATTGGTAACTTTGTTACTAAATATGTATTATGGCAGATTGATTTATATTTAAAATTCACTATTGGTAACTTTGTTACTAAATATGTATTATGGCAGATTGATTTATATTTATAATTCACTATTGGTAACTTTGTTACTAAATATGTATTATGGCAGATTGATTTATATTTAAAATTCACTATTGGTAACTTTGTTACTAAATATGTATTATGGCAGATTGATTTATATTTATAATTCACTATTGGTAACTTTGTTACTAAATATGTATTATGGCAGATTGATTTATATTTAAAATTCACTATTGGTAACTTTGTTACTAAATATGTATTATGGCAGATTGATTTATATTTATAATTCACTATTGGTAACTTTGTTACTAAATATGTATTATGGCAGATTGATTTATATTTAAAATTCACTATTGGTAACTTTGTTACTAAATATGTATTATGGAAGATTGATTTATATTTATAATTCACTATTGGTAACTTTGTTACTAAATATGTATTATGGCAGATTGATTTATGTTTAAAATTCACTATTGGTAACTTGGTTACTAAATATGTATTATGGCAGATTGATTTATATTTAAAATTCACTATTGGTAACTTTGTTACTAAATATGTATTATGGCAGATTGATTTATATTTATAATTAACTATTGGTAACTTTGTTACTAAATATGTATTATGGCAGATTGATTTATGTTTAAAATTCACTATTGGTAACTTGGTTACTAAATATGTATTATGGCAGATTGATTTATATTTAAAATTCACTATTGGTAACTTTGTTACTAAATATGTATTATGGCAGATTGATTTATATTTATAATTCACTATTGGTAACTTTGTTACTAAATATGTATTATGGCAGATTGATTTATATTTAAAATTCACTATTGGTAACTTTGTTACTAAATATGTATTATGGCAGATTGATTTATATTTAAAATTCACTATTGGTAACTTTGTTACTAAATATGTATTATGGCAGATTGATTTATATTTATAATTCACTATTGGTAACTTTGTTACTAAATATGTATTATGGCAGATTGATTTATATTTAAAATTCACTATTGGTAACTTTGTTACTAAATATGTATTATGGAAGATTGATTTATATTTATAATTCACTATTGGTAACTTTGTTACTAAATATGTATTATGGCAGATTGATTTATGTTTAAAATTCACTATTGGTAACTTGGTTACTAAATATGTATTATGGCAGATTGATTTATATTTAAAATTCACTATTGGTAACTTTGTTACTAAATATGTATTATGGCAGATTGATTTATATTTATAATTAACTATTGGTAACTTTGTTACTAAATATGTATTATGGCAGATTGATTTATGTTTAAAATTCACTATTGGTAACTTGGTTACTAAATATGTATTATGGCAGATTGATTTATATTTAAAATTCACTATTGGTAACTTTGTTACTAAATATGTATTATGGCAGATTGATTTATATTTATAATTCACTATTGGTAACTTTGTTACTAAATATGTATTATGGCAGATTGATTTATATTTAAAATTCACTATTGGTAACTTTGTTACTAAATATGTATTATGGCAGATTGATTTATATTTATAATTCACTATTGGTAACTTTGTTACTAAATATGTATTTTAATCACATGCTAAAAAAAATAACAGCCAAACTGACAATTTAAATATCATCACATTCTACGACGAGCGTCACAAAAATGCAGTTGTTGCAGCCAGATTATGCACCCAACCAACAACACATTTAAACACTGCTTTAATTAATTAAAAATAAATACAAAATGAAAACGAAGCAAGTCCATCATTTTCTAAATAAACTCGACTGTGTCTCATAAAAGATCCACGAACCCAACTTAAAATTTCTGGTGTGATTTTTCTACAAGCACGTATTCTCTCTTTTAATACTTCCAAATTTTGAAATGGGTTTCGTATACTTTATTTTTTATAGTTCCTCATAGTAAGAAATCCAAGGGTGATTCCCGTTCTATCCACTTCCTTCCAAATCTGTTGTCCAAATAAGTCCTCACATTTCGCGCAAAATGAGGAGAGGCCCCATCCTGTTGAAACCACATTCTTCTTCTAATTTCTAAGGGCACATCTTCCAAAAGTGTTGGTAAAATGTTTTTCAAGAAATTTAAATAAATATCACAGGTCAAATTATTTAAAAAAAAATAGGAACCAATAATATTGATTGAAAACAAGTTCTGAAAATGGTTGTGTCGTATCCAGTGTGGATTTTCCAAGGCATAATAATGACAGTTGTGGCGGTTAGCTGCACCATTATCTTGCACAAAATTACAAAAATTGTAACGTTTCCTTTAATTCTAAGGTCACATGGTAGGGATGAAATTTATTTCCTTTTATTATTCTACATACTGACGACAGACTGATTCCAGTTTGTCGAGATACTTGGCGTTGGCTTACGTGGAGGTTTTCGTCTATTAGTTTGATTACACGAACTTCGTTGGCCATGTTTGTCGCTGTTGGACGCCTATGCCTTTTTGGTTTGGGCCAATTCTCCCTTAATTCATTTTCAATCTGTTTAAATGATTTGTCGGTTGGGTGTCTACGCTCAGGGTAACGATGCCTGTATAATCCGGCTGCAACAACTGCATTTTTGTGACACTCGTCGTAGATTATGACCATATCCACTCTTTTATCGTTTGAATACATTTTACAAATTTGAATTATCACTTTGACAGTCATTTTTGTTAGGGGTTTCCAAAAACATTACACTTAAATCTATATATATTTGTATCTAGCATGTTGTGAGTTTTGAATATTGGGTTGCGTGCATTGGGCCTAGTATTTCACAGGAATATTTAATTCTTAATTAAAAAATCTTAATAACAATTAAATTAAATCTCTAAAAGTTAGAAACAATTTAAGCTTTTATTATATTTAACCACAATAATCAGGTAGGCAACGAAACAGTTCAAAATTATAATTATCATAACATTGAAAACAATTAAATTAAAATTAAAACGAGCATGAAGTAATTCATTTATTTAGGAATTTGTAAAGTGTAAATAAGTGTATCGTAAACTAGAAAATTTCTTTATTCCTTCTTATTCTTATGTGGCCACTAAATTGCACATTATTGTGTGCCTAGGCGCACAAATAGCTATTATCCTTTTTCCGTTGTTTCATTGCCTACTTGATTTTTTTTAGTTATCTGCAATAAAAGTTTACATTGCTTGTAACTTTTTGAGATTTAATGGTATTCCTGTATTAAGATTTTTAATTCAGAATTTAATATTCCTTCGAAATATATGAAAATATTTAAGGTAGTCCATTTAGAAGATGTTGTTTTCGTGAATATTTCAAAAGGTTGACGCTGGATTATTTCTTTTTCTTGCAGTTAACAAAGTTTTCAGTGGCCTTATTAAATAATTTTAAATTGATTGCGCCTAAAAGTTATGTAAAATGCACCTGACTTAATTTTTTAAAACCAATCAATTAATATTACTTATAAGTTATGAAACTCCAAGCTAATAATAATTAATTTTGTCGCTTTTGAAACGTTAATTGCCAAAAATTAATGAAAACGTTAAATGACGAGCCAATATCGACAATAAATAGTCAGTTGGCATTGTGTTCAAAAAATTTGTCAAAATCGCTTTTAATATTAAGACGATATCAGCGCCAAGAGGTGTAACTCGTCCCGTGCATATTGAAATTTTGATCGCTCCTTTATCAGGAGGACATGAATAGCTGGCAGCGTTTCAATTCATCAAGCCGTGGCATAAAGTACATAACAAAAAAAGGCCACGATTCAATGTATGTAACTGTTTTATTTATTTTTTGTTGCGACGCTTTCATCTAAAAATAGGCTGGAAAATTTCACGTACCTACTTGTGTGTGTGTGTGTGTGATGCAGTCACGTGGTCCAATTCGGCTGAATTTTTTTTTTTCTTGCAATAAACATTTTTATATTAGGAGAATACGAACGTAGGCAGGTGTTCTGGCACGGAACGTTTTCAGCGTTTGGGCCCAAGTATGAATTTCCATTTGTCGAGCGCGCAGATTTTGCTTAAAGTATAAGCTCCGCGTGTAATGACATGCATGCATATAAACTTAAGTCTTTATCGTAGTCTGGTATCGAAAAGGCGTGCCACCGACTCATTGTCACTGAGCATTCCTGAATAATACTCTACTATCGCTACTTGCGCTAAAAATCCTAACCTGTATGCCGAGTCCTGGCTCTATCCGATTCTAATATCTTGGGAGCGCGCGCACTTGTGATTCAGACAAGGGTGGTCCAAATTCACGAGGGTTAAGGACCTTAACGTTCCAGTAGTCGCCACTTTTTTAGAACATTATTATGACTCCAAGTGTATTATTAAGTTGTTATGCCATAAACATTAAAAAAAAGTTTTGGGCAGAAAAATTTTCAAAAAACTTTAATGAATACCTACAACACAAAATTTTAATAATTTTACTAGATATTATACAAAATAAATACTGAAAACTTTTTATTTTACTGGTTCTCTTGTGGACCATTGAACAAGCTAATTTTAACTTTAACTTTAACTTAAACTTTGGTGTACATGTCGCTGCCATATTGTAAAATTCGCCGCAATATGAAGCGGCTAGCCACTTTACAAAGCAGCTCTGTTTTGTAAAACGGCTGATGAACGTTTAGGCAGATTGTTTAGCCGGAATGTTGACTATGTGTAATGTAGGGCGACAATCAGCCATATTGTAGATGTCGGCGGCGAATTGTAAATTCAGTCGTTTTCTAAAGGATTAGGGAGATTGTAAAATATAGAATGAACAGAGAATTTTTACAATTTGACTGAAAATTTTAGGTGTTTTATGAATCGCTGAATAACTCAGTCCGTTTGATAAAGTAAGAATTGTTAGATATTTTATTAAAAAAATCTTTTATATTGAGTTAAACCTTTTTCTTATAGTTATGACTTTATATTTGTCATAGCTACAGGGTGAGTTAAGTTTTACCGCCCCAGCCATAATACCTATTAAAGATTGAGGGGAAAGTATGCGATTTACATGTTACATCAGTTGAAGTTTACACTTTCGATTAGTGCTACAAGTTTTCCAAATCATTTTTATTTGAAGCCAAAAAAGTAAAACAAAGAGTTTCGAGTAAAATTTCCATGTTTGGTTTTTTATTTCAAAATTTGTCAAATTATTCGTAGCATTGTTAATTGCAATTTGATTCGTTAAAAAAATTATTACCTTTTGAGTTAAATCAAATTTAACATAAAGCATGAAAAATACTTTTATTTATGACTTTCCAACAATGGATAATACGGTCTACCACGTAACAATACCTGATGATCGACCCATAAAACTGAAGGGAACGGCGTTTTAGTTGTTGCCAGACCCGTATTTTGGAATTTGTGAGAAAAATAAAATAAGTTTTTAATAGGTAAATATTAAGTATATTTTATAAAAGATGCTCAAAGTGATGCCCTATTACCCATAAATTAAAAGCATTTCAAGCTTCTCCTCGACTGAGTATTGAAATGGCATGATTATACCTGAACTAAACACAAATGTTCACTATTCCACAAAACAAAGTTTTAATTTTCACTTTTTACCAACGATGTTTAAGTGTTGGAAGATTTATTACGAATGTGAATGTTTCTTTATTCACAAAGTGACCCCTAGGGTTGTGACCAGGGTTTTTAAACTTTGAGTTAGTTAAGCAATTTATTTTATGGGAAGGTTCAATAACCGATAGGTATATAAACTTTGCAGACGGCAAAATTAAAACACAAAATTGTAGACAGATATACTAACGAAAATTAGAAGCTGGTAAGCGATTTTCTTATCAAGTTTAAAATTTAATATTGCAAAAATTATTTTTTATTATAATTATAATTACCGTGTAGCTGTTAGTTACGATGTTGTAAACTTTTAAAGAAATAGCGAAGACCCTTATTCTGGTCCTGTAAAATGTAACGTTGTACCTTTTAACTTAACTTTATGACTGTCGTAAATAATCAGTCAAGTACCCAAAACCAATACCATTGTTAGGTGAATTGGTCAGCTTATGTCGTAAACCATTTAAAAAAATACCCTCTAATACGGAAATGGCTTTATTTAATGAACGCAAATTAGTAAAATTATTTCAATTTCACTAAATTGTGTGAAAATATTTTACTGTTCATACATAAAAAAACTAATAAATTGAGCAATTAGTAATTGAAAGAAAGCCAAAATTTTACCTGATTAAAAAAAAAAGATTTTTTCTTGGTTTCTATGTACCTTAATAATATAAAATTACTCATGCAATTTATGAGATTTGACAAATTATTTTAAAGGCCTATTTTGCCACGGGCGGTAAAACTTAACTCACCCTGTACAAGGAAAGGTTTTCTTTATATAAAGTCCCTTTTCGCCGTTTTATAAAACGGCGACCATAAAACTGCGACCCGTCATTTTATTGCATTGGAGAACGCGAAACGTTACAGTAAGGCTGACCAACGTTTAGCCGTATTACAACCCGCCTAAACGTTAACCAGCCGATTTACAAAACCGAGCCATTTTATAATGCGGCTAGCCGGTTTGTATTGTAGCGGATTCTACAATCCGTCTGCGACATCTATAACCCAATATCCCCAAAAAGTGTATATTGAACAAACCAATATTAAGTTGACGATTTGTCAAGCAACTTCAACATTTACAATAAATTAATGTTTTTCCTTGGAAAATCAAAAAAAAAAAAACATAGTCGTGCGGAGCGAGACTCCGCATGCGACCACTGGAAGGTTAACCAATATCCAGACAATATCTGTGTAGTGGTTACCTATAGGGCATGCACACCTACATTTTATTCATGATTGATGTTTCATTGATGGAAACAGTTTTGACAGTGATTCATTGTTTTTTACATGAATAAAGCGTGGGTTGCAGAGTTGTCGAATTTAGAAATAAAAATCTCCAATTTATCGATTTCTAATTTCTGTTTTTGTTTGTTTTCAGGTGTGTACCTACCGTTTTTTCCTCGCCGGCTGAAAAACGTCTGAAATGGTAATTTCGTGAGTAATTGCTTTCCCCACACTCGGTCGCCAGGCAGTTTTACTTGATTTCCAATCATTGTTGTGGCTATGCCGTTGGTACGTGCTCCGAGTCGCTTTTTTCGGAGCACCGGCGCGTTCCCCCCCGATTGATTTTACCTGAACCGATTACTTCATGCGAAAATAATATTTTTATGGTGGTTGGAGTCTCATTAACTTGACGCGATTTTTTTAAATTGCAATCTCCGGTTCGCCCATAAAGATATTCCAAGGACGGATTTTTTGCAACTGAATTTCGAGCTTCTAACTAATAATCAAGATTTTTGTTCAATTTAGAATTTAATTTATTGTTTCAACTTGTTTTTAACAGAATTTTATATTTAAAATTTTCAATTTTATGTAAAACCGTAACTATGTACCACTGTACCCCAAGGTGCCACCTCAAACCAAATCCACTACTTTAATTTTGTTCTAATTTCCCGTTAGTGGAAGTTTATGAGAAGATAAAATCAAGAAGACATAAATCAAATCGATTTGTGCAGCTTTTTTAATCAGTTGAGATGTAAATGCACCGGCTGTTAATTCTGAAAGAGTGTCAAAAACAAGAAATTAATTATAAACGAATTTAAAATGTATTTGATGTAAAAAATCTTTTTAATTTATTAATTTTCGTTAATCTGAATAGGAAACGCGAAAGACACAAGGCAATCTGTAATGGATTGGAGCTTTTTTTGGATTTTTTTTTGTAACTAATAATCAAGATTTTTGTTCAATTTAGAATTCAATTTATTGTTTCAATTTGTTTTTAACAGAATTTTATAATTAAAATTTTCAATTTTATGTAAAACCGTAACTATGTACCACTGTACCCCAAAGTGCCACCTCAAACCAAATCCCCTACTTTAATTTTGTTCTAATTTCCCGTTAATGGAAGTTTATGAGAAGATAAAATCAAGAAGACATAAATCAAATCGGTTTGTGCAGCTTTTTTAATGAGTTGAGATGTAAATGCACCGGCTGTTAATTCTGAAAGAGTGTCAAAAACAAGAAATTAATTATAAACGAATTTAAAATCTATTTGATGTAAAAAATCTTTTTAATTTATTAATTTTCGTTAATCTGAATAGGAAACGCGAAAGACACGAGGCAATCTATAATGGATTGGAGCTTTTTTGGATTTTTTTTTGTAACTAATAATCAAGATTTTTGTTCAATTTAGAATTCAATTTATTGTTTCAATTTGTTTTTAACAGAATTTTATAATTAAAATTTTCAATTTTATGTAAAATCGCAACTATGTACCACTGTACCCCAAGGTGCCACCTCTAATCAATTCCCCTACTTTAATTTTGTTCTAATTTCCCGTTAGTGGAAGTTTATGAGAAGATAAAATCAAGAAAACATAAATCAAATCGATTTGTGCAGCTTTTTTAATGAGTTAAGATGTAAATGCACCGGCCGTTAATTCTGAAAGAGTGTCAAAAACAAGAAATTAATTATAAACGAATTTAAAATGTATTTGATGTAAAAAATCTTTTTAATTTATTAATTTTCGTTAATCTGAATAGGAAACGCGAAAGACACAAGGCAATCTGTAATGGATTGGAGCTTTTTTTGGATTTTTTTTTGTAACTAATAATCAAGATTTTTGTTCAATTTAGAATTCAATTTATTGTTTCAATTTGTTTTTAACAGAATTTTATAATTAAAATTTTCAATTTTATGTAAAACCGTAACTATGTACCACTGTACCCCAAAGTGCCACCTCAAACCAAATCCCCTACTTTAATTTTGTTCTAATTTCCCGTTAATGGAAGTTTATGAGAAGATAAAATCAAGAAGACATAAATCAAATCGGTTTGTGCAGCTTTTTTAATGAGTTGAGATGTAAATGCACCGGCTGTTAATTCTGAAAGAGTGTCAAAAACAAGAAATTAATTATAAACGAATTTAAAATCTATTTGATGTAAAAAATCTTTTTAATTTATTAATTTTCGTTAATCTGAATAGGAAACGCGAAAGACACGAGGCAATCTATAATGGATTGGAGCTTTTTTGGATTTTTTTTTGTAACTAATAATCAAGATTTTTGTTCAATTTAGAATTCAATTTATTGTTTCAATTTGTTTTTAACAGAATTTTATAATTAAAATTTTCAATTTTATGTAAAATCGCAACTATGTACCACTGTACCCCAAGGTGCCACCTCTAATCAATTCCCCTACTTTAATTTTGTTCTAATTTCCCGTTAGTGGAAGTTTATGAGAAGATAAAATCAAGAAAACATAAATCAAATCGATTTGTGCAGCTTTTTTAATGAGTTAAGATGTAAATGCACCGGCCGTTAATTCTGAAAGAGTGTCAAAAACAAGAAATTAATTATAAACGAATTTAAAATGTATTTGATGTAAAAAATCTTTTTAATTTATTAATTTTCGTTAATCTGAATAGGAAACGCGAAAGACACAAGGCGATCTGTAATGGATTGGAGCTTTTTTTGGAATTTTTTTCAAAGTTAATTACAAGTGCCAGCAAAAACCCCATCGCGGATCTGGAAATAATATTAATAGCAAAACGCCATTTAGTGCGATTAATTGGAAGTACTTAGCCTTTTCGTGAAAGACTACTTGGCCAGTAATTGCAGGCATATGCCTCCATGGCCGGTTAACCCCAAGTCCTTCGCGCAATAACTGCTTATTATTATTGCAGCGTGAGAATTTCACTTATGAGGGATCGCTTTGAAACTAATTTCAACGAAAAAACGACCTATTGTTAAAATGTAATTTATTATGATTGACTGTTTAGCTGTGAAATTCGCGTTTCTATCGCGTTCCATCGTGACGATTCAGCGTCCGGACTATGTTCGGCGAGGTTTAACAAATTCCAGCGTTTTAGCATACAACCGGTGTGTTTTGCAGTTTTGCAGAAGCAAGGAACGATTTGCAATATTTTAAGCGCATTGTATTTTAATAAGGAACGATTGCTTTTGCGCTTTAGCATAAAACGTTTTCACATATTACCAATTTTATGAGTCGACTGAGTTATTTTATTGTGATAACGAACCTTTCCCGGAATAACGTTGCCCGGAACAAATATGCAGTCCCTGTTGACATCAGTTTTGCCACCTGGTACATTTCACGCTTGCAACTTGCAACTTGTTAATGCAGATAAAACAGAACGTTTCTGTTCCAACCGTATAAATATTTAGTAGTCACGATTCCTCTTACGTCGATGTAAATGAAGAAACGATTCTACCCTCGCGCGGAGGGACGCGGAGAATATTTTATAAACGCAAACAAGTCGTACCATAAAAGCTCATAATGAGAAGCCATGCTGTCTTTACCAATTACCGGTGATCGTCGCAGCTCATCATTACCCGCTACTGTTATTATTATCATTATTATGCGACCGGACAAGTGTGGTAACCAACCGGTAGCTCGAGGACTGGTCTCTTCAGCCAATGGCGAGCAGGGGCCGACCGGTCGTTTACCGCCTCTACCTGGCCTGATGAGACCACCAAAAAATCAAATCATGTCTTCCTGTGTGCGCGCGTACCTACAAATCATTTTTCTAGAAAATGGTAGGAAATCGTTTTTTTCCGCTAACGGGACGATTTTTCGGATCACAATTTCTTGCGGTCGAAATTGCTGATATCCTGTCTGGACCTAATCACTCGTCTGGGGGATCCTTCGACCACAAGACGAATCAACCGAATCTCGACAGAATTCGTATAAAAACCGAATTCGAAAACCGCAAAACCACACACAAGAATTTTTGAATTGAATTTTTAAATTGATTAACGAATTTGCATTACAACGCTAACGCTAACGCTAACGCTAAAGCTCATTTTTTGGTTGGTGCTCATGCGCAAGCTTTATCGTCTAATTTGGTTACTTTTGACATTTCGCTTCATTGTGCAATTAAAATTTAATTTCGGTTGGCAATTAAAATTTTTGTGCTCGCCCTTTAATTGCCGCATTCGTACGCACGTTCAATTAACCTCATCATGTTTCCTGATGTCTATCATTGTTTGTTATTATCCGGAGATAATTGCGCAAGAATCAAAATATTTTACATCTCGATGAGAACTCGGTTTTATTGTCCGCAAAGTATAATTATCGATTACTTCTGCACTACATTTTTGGTGCGCCTTTTCGCGATTAAGTGGCGACTTAAGTTTTATCCTTGCGATCGTTTTCGAAAACGGCCTCTTCCTACCGCTTCATAATCGCAGCAGCAATTTTTATTTGCCATTTATTAATGTGTAAATACGGGTTTATTATATTTTAATGCACTCTGCAATTTCGCCAGATAATCAACACACAGGTGCTAATTTATCAACTCTAACTTAATCCTCTCAGTTAAAAATAAACCATTTTATGGGCAAACGATTTTAAGTGGCCTTTTGTAATTAGTAATTTCGCCATTAAAAGAAACAACCTAACATCATTTTTTAGAAAGATTTCATGAAGAAAATAACAATAAATTAATAATTAATAAACCACTAGACCACTTTTAACAGTAAATTCAACATTAACACCCAAAACTAACTTGTTCCTTACTTAAGCATCACTTATTTCTAAGTGAACCTTAAAATTTTAAGTGGAGGTTTCAAAATACTTAAATTTAAGGACCGGTTTAACGTTTAAGTTGAAGTTGAAAATAAACCATTTTATGGGCAAACGATTTTAAGTGGCCTTTTGTAATTAGTAATTTCGCCATCAAAAGAAACAACCTAACATCATTTCAAAAAGATTTCATGAAGAAAATAACAATAAACTAATAATTAATAAACCACTAGACCACTTTTTAACAGTAAATTCAACATTAACACCCAACACAAACTTGTTCCTTACTTAAGCATCACTTATTTCAAAGTGAACCTTAAAATTTTAAGTAGAGGTTCCAAAATACTTAAATTTAAGGACCGGTTTAACGTTTAAGTTGAAGTTTTGAAAATCATAATTAAAAATGAGATTATATTTGCAATTTGGCTTACTGTTTATTTTTAGTTAGTTAATCGACCACTTTTAATAATAAATTCAGCAGTAAAATACAAATTGCAGACCGTTTTTAAACAAACTTGTTCCTTTAAAGTGAATTATTAATTGTGAATTGTTTTAAAAGTTGTAACAATTAAAGAATACTTTCAAGGAATTTGGACTAAATCAGTTCGAATATTTCTGCAAATATCATTTTCGAGTTCCAATTTTCACAATTACTTTCTCAACAAGTTGCAAATAAATAGTTGCAAAGAGGTATGCATTTAATTTCCCATGACCCGTTATGAATTGTGTTATGTAGAAATCTGGTTGAAATGTAGTATTTTGTGTTCTGTGATTAACTGTAGGAAAGAATAATTTTGTGTTTATCCAAATTGTGTTCCACTCTTCATTCATTATTTTTTTCAAATTTTGTTTTAGTGTAGTGTACATTTATCAAATGAAATTATACAACGAGAATTAATTATTAAAGTTGATTTTAATAAATGAATTTAATTTCATCATTTATTTTTTAAACGTGAAATTTTAAAGTGATTGATGAAGAATTTTTTATTATATGAAGGGATTGCTTGATGTTTTGAATTTGTTGGTTTGTTGAGTATATGTTTTTTAGTTTCCAAAATAATTTAATATGCTTGTAAATGAATGATTATGTGAAGAATTATGTGTGTTAAAATTTCATTTAGTATGCGATTTTTGACACTTAAATTTAAGGATCGGTTTTTAAGGTTAGTTTAAAAATGCGTGCGCATCATCCACTTGTTGGATTTAAGTAACGCTTAACTTGAAATTTTATTAAAAAGCTTGTTTTCATGAAAAATGTTCGTTGTCTGAATGAATTTCCACATTTGTTGTAATTATGATTAATGATTGCGCTCGTGGGCGTTATTAAAGTAGTTCGATTTAAGCTCAATAAATAACATGTTCACTGTTACGTTAATGTGTGCCATAATCATTTATAAATAATAGAATAAAATATAAAAATGTCCAATCACGTTTTTCCGATGCAAATGCATTGAAAATGTGCAATTTGATCACGGTTTTCGAGTCGCAATATATCAAATCAAAAGTGCCCTTTCTCCTGCATAAACACAGTGTTTAGCCGAACGATTAAAACGCATAAATAATTCAACATCAAAACAAACAATTGTCGACGTTACAAAGAGCATGATGCAACCGCGGTCAATTAAGGGGGCATACCATTTAAATAACTTTTTAGGTGGAATTGAGTAAGCTACATGGTTGAACCACCGATTCCTGCTTTAACTTATTGATGCGATTTGTGCATTCTTGTGCAGGTATTGTGCAAAACGTAATTAGTGTAGTGAATGTGGTTTATAAATGAGGCTATCGAGTGGGTAACTATGTACGTATGTAGGCTCGTTTATTTTACCAGGACCGGATTTCTCACGTGATTAATAAAAATAATTCTATTAAGAGAAATGTGGAAGTGGCTCTTTACAATACAATGACAATAAAAGCTCTAATTAAAAGATTGTAATAAATGGCTCTTGCCTTCATTACTATTGTTCTTTGCGGTTGGTACAAACGATAAGGTAATGACTTGACAGTCTTCTACACTGCTACTTACTGACGTAAAGCAGCTTATAATGAAAACAGTAAATCTCACCTATTTACGATTAGAATAAATAACGTTTGCACAGAACGTTGAGTTGAGTTGTCACTTTATTGGCCATTAACAAGTCGTGAAGGCAAAAAGTTGAGAGTCCCTCCCTGGTCTTACAAAAGCTTATTGTACGTTGTTTTAAAGATAACAGCTCAGGTGCATAGGAAAGCAAATCGGCCCGTTATGTAAGTCCTAAGCCTATGACACCAGCAATCGATATAATGACATGGGCAATTTATACGAGGTTGCGTCATTTTAAGTGCGGCCAAAAAAATGGTGAGGACGTAAAAGGAAAAAGCTTTTATAAACGTATTTTAAGAAGTTTGTTTGAAGGAAGAAAGAGAGCAGGCCCCGTAAAACGCAGTTAGTCGCGCATTATTTTTAAATTACATCTCTCCGGCCGATTTGTATAAAAAAGTAGTGAAATCATAAATTGAGAAAATAACTAATAATTACCCCTGAGTGGTCCCACTCATCCCAATTAGTGTTCTCTAATGCTGCTGAATCATTCCACACTCCACAATCAACGGCTGTCGTTTTATTATTATTTTTTTTCCGTTGTTGATTTCAATTTGTGTTTCCTGCGCGCGGCTGCGGATTCGTCGCCCGGTTTTCCGGAAAAACCGCCGTCTCAGACGCCGTCCAGATTGGATATTAAATTAAACAAATCGAATTTTCGATTAAAAGTTCAGTGGTGAGTAATCAAAAGTCGATTCTCGCGGCCATGTTTGTAATACCGTCATAAAAAGTCTCTATATTTATTAAAACATTGTTTCGTTTTATACTCGCCGCCCAGAATTTTTTAATAAATTGAAACCGCCGTTAAAAGTCTTAGTCATGTAATTAAAAAACTTGTAATATTCACGAAACTTTGATGTGATCGCGCTGCGGATCAAACGCGTAACGGTTAATATCAATACATGTTAATCATAAATGTCAACATAAAATTAAAAAATTTCGCCCGAATCGGTGTGTGTGTGAGCGCGGATGCACCGAGAAAAATAGAAGGCAAAAAATCGAATTTCGTTAGAATCGCCGGATTTAATTAAAGCGTTCGTCCCATCTGTTTACCAATCACTGAAAATATTTTCCCTTTGATTAGCGCGCGACTGGTTTTTTATCGATTGAATATTCCTGGCGCACTCGGCTTTAATTCCGCGCGAAATATCTTTGCAGTTTGACGCTAAACTGGGCATAACACACATTGCACAATAATACAAATGTGACACTGATGTTTTCCATTAGTTGCGATCACCGGTCGCATAGCTTTCAGTAAATAATTGAACAAAGGACTAATCTCACGATTTCATACTTGCAACCCATTGTTGTTCCGTTTCTCTTAAGAACAAGAATTTAATTAGAAATTATTTCAGATTAAACTCGGTTTAAAAAATTACAATTCGTGATTAAGATAAGTTGAAGTTCTCCAAGTCAAGTGACTGAGAATTTCTCAACCGAGTACAATATTGTCATCATTAATTAACAATCTCAGTTCAGAAATCCTTTCACAACTAATTTTCTCGCTGAAATTTATGAGGTTTGTGTTGACATCTCTACAAAGTTGTTTATTCTCAAACCGCACGTTCAAAACAATATGTTGTCCAAATTCTGAATCTACTTTAAAAATCCCAGTTTCCATAACTCATTTTTTCAGAGGAATTTGTTAGGTTTGTCTTGACATTGCTACAAAAAAATTTATTCTCAAACTGCTCATTCAAGACAATTAAAAGATATTGTTCTGATTTGAGAATACATCCCTAATGTACTGTAAAAATCTCAGTTTAGAAATCCTTCCACAACTAATTTTTTTACAGGAATTTTGTAGGTTTTGTGTTGACATTGCTACATATTTTTTTATTCTCAAACTGCACGTTCAAGACAATTAAAAAAATATTATTTTGCTTGGAGAATACATCCTTAATATGCTGTAAAAATCCCAGTTTAAAAATCCTTTCACAACTAATTTTTTCAGAGGAATTTATTAGGTTTGTGTTGACATTGCTACAAAGAATTTATTCTCAAGTTGCTCATTCACGACAATTAAAAAATATTGTTCTGTTTCGAGAATACATCCCTAATTTACTGTAAAAATCTCAGTTTAGAAATCCTTTCACAACTAATTTTTTCACAGGAATTTTGTAGGTTTTGTGTTGACATTGCTACATATTTGTTTATTCTCAAACTGCACGTTCAAGACAATTAAAATAGTATATTAAAATACAAGTAGCAGAAGGCATCTATTCAAGCACGAATTTGAAATTCCGAAACGAGCCGCAAGGCGAGTGGAGGAACAAATGAGTGCTTGAAGGACCTTCTGCTACGAGTGTTTTATACTGTTTTTTCTATTTTGTAGCTTTATATCATTTTATAAACTATAAAATAAAAATTTTAAATCTAGGGAATTTCGTGGTGATTGCTGACATTTTTGTGGCGTAATTATAGGCGGTTGTGAAAAAATTTAATTTCAAACGTCAGTTTTTTTTTATTTTCACGTTTAATGTTTAAAAATAAATGCTGAAGAAGGTTTATCACTAACGCCGCCGAAAATTAGGCAAATTGAACAAAAGACGTTAGAAAATTTACTACCGTTATAGGCAACATCAATGTTCATCAAAATACTGTGTCCGATCAGAATTTACATGGTGTCACTATAAATTCCCAAGATACATCACATGTAACTGCAAGTGTGTATAATAATTGTACTTTCCACGGTAATAATTTAGATTAAGCTTCTTTTTCATTGTTATTTATTAATTTGCTTTGTTTTTTGACGTGTCAGTTGACGTTGACAGTTCAACGCTACCAGGCTACCAACATCAAAACAGTAAATTTTCCTACTCTATTCTAGCACGCCAGCGACTTATTAAAGCACTCAAATGACGTCATTTGGGTGCTTAAATGGACTTATTTTAAACGCAAAATAGAAAAAAATATTATTCTGATTATTCTGATGTCCTTAATCTGCTGTAAAAATCCTAGTTTAAAAATTCTTTCACAACTAATATTTTCAGAGGAATTTATTAGGTTTGTGTTGACATTGCTACAAAAAATTTTATTGTCAAACTGCTCATTCAAGACAATTAAAAATTATTGTTCTCATTGGAGAATCCATTACTAATTTACTGTAAAAATACCAGTTTAGAAAGTCTTTCACAACTATTTTTTTCACAGGAATTTATTAGGTTTGTGTTGACATTGCTACAAATTTTTTTATTCTCAAACTGTAGATTCAATACAATTAAAATTTTTTGTTCTAATTCGAGAAGACATCTCTAATCTACTGTAAAAATCCCAGTTTGGAAATCTCTTCACAACTAATTTTTTCAGAGGAATTTATTAGGTTTGTGTTGACATTGCTACAAAGAATTTATTCTCAAGTTGCTCATTCACGATAATTAAAAAATATTGTTCTGTTTCGAGAATACATCCCTAATTTACTGTAAAAATCTCAGTTTAGAAATCCTTTCACAACTAATTTTTTCACAGGAATTTTGTAGGTTTTGTGTTGACATTGCTACATATTTGTTTATTCTCAAACTGCACGTTCAAGACAATTAAAAAAATATTATTCTGATTATTCTGATGTCCTTAATCTGCTGTAAAAATCCTAGTTTAAAAATTCTTTCACAACTAATATTTTCAGAGGAATTTATTAGGTTTGTGTTGACATTGCTACAAAAAATTTTATTGTCAAACTGCTCATTCAAGACAATTAAAAATTATTGTTCTCATTGGAGAATCCATTACTAATTTACTGTAAAAATACCAGTTTAGAAAGCCTTTCACAACTAATTTTTTCAGAGGAATTTTCTAGGTTTTGTGTTGATATTGCTACATATTTTTTTTATTCTCAAACTACACGTTCAAGATAATTTAAAAAATATTATTCTGATTGGAAAATACAACCTTAATCTATTGTAAAAATCCCAGTTTAGAAATCCTTTCACAACCAATTTTTTCAGAGGAATTTATTAGGTTTGTGTTAACATTGCTACAAAAAATTTTATTCTCAAACTGCACATTTAAGACAATTAAAAAAATATTGCTCTCATTGGAGAATCCATTACTAATTTACTGTAAAAATACCAGTTTAGAAAGTCTTTCACAACTAATTTTTTCAGAGGAATTTTCTAGGTTTTGTGTTGATATTGCTACATATTTTTTTATTCTCAAACTACACGTTCAAGATAATTTAAAAAATATTATTCTGATTGGAAAATACAACCTTAATCTATTGTAAAAATCCCAGTTTAGAAATCCTTTCACAACCAATTTTTTCAGAGGAATTTATTAGGTTTGTGTTAACATTGCTACAAAAAATTTTATTCTCAAACTGCACATTTAAGACAATTAAAAAAATATTGTTCTCATTGGAGAATCCATTACTAATTTACTGTAAAAATACCAGTTTAGAAAGTCTTTCACAACTATTTTTTTCACAGGAATTTATTAGGTTTGTGTTGACATTGCTACAAATTTTTTTATTCTCAAACTGTAGATTCAATACAATTAAAATTTTTTGTTCTAATTCGAGAAGACATCTCTAATCTACTGTAAAAATCCCAGTTTGGAAATCTCTTCACAACTAATTTTTTCAGAGGAATTTATTAAGTTTGTGTTGATGTTGTTACAAAAAAATGTATTCTCAAACTGCACGTTCAAGACAATTAAAATAATATTATTCTGATTGGAGAATACATCCCTAATCTACTGTAAAAATCCCAGTTTAGAAATCCCTTCACAACTAATTGTTTCAGAGGAATTTAGTAGGTTTGTGTTAACATTGCTACAAATTTTTTTATTCTCAAACTGCTCATTCAAGATAATTAAAAAAATATTGTTCTGAAGGGAAAATGCAATCTGAATCTACTGTAAAAATCCCAGTTCAGAAATCCTTTTACAACTAATTTTTTAACAGAAATTTCTTAGGTTTGTGTTGACATTGCCACATATTTTTTTATTCCCGAACTGCTCATTCAAGATAATTAAAAAAATACAATGTCATCTTGGGGTTAATAATAGCCCGTTTAATAAAATGGGTTTAGTGTCTAGTAATTTTGGATCGTAAACTGTCGATCTCGGCCTAGCAGGAAGGCATAAAACTCTCTAAAAAACATGGTCACTTCATTAGTACGGTAAAATATGGTAATCCGGGTAAAAATCGCGTATGAAATGATGGCAAAATCGGCATGTTGTACGGTAGTGTCTCCATTTATGTAGCGAATTAAATCCGTATTTAGAATGTAAGTGTTCAGCTTTCTCACCCAATGGAATGTAAACATATTGCGTGGTGATTGAAGGATGCAACTGCAGATCCGACTCGAGCTTTCGCATCAATCTCAACGTAATATTTCATTAAAAGATTGTTTTTCCTGCAAATTTCGTGGCTAAGTCGCCGTGAACCGCTGTTTATGCAGAAGTGACGGAGCATGTAACGACGTAATGTCTGGTTACTTACACACAAATTCATTTGCATTTCAATTCTTGAATAAAAATTAATGGATCTCGAAAAATTGGTTCAGTTATCGTTATCGTTAACGTTGCGATAACTACAATAAAATTTTAATTAGCAATAAATGTACTCAATAAATACATGTTGTGAAAATAAAGCTCTGCAAGAAATAAAACATGCGGCCACTTAGGAAACGCAATTGATTTTTTCCAGTCGTTGCGAATCACATTAGTACCAATTTCACGCAAGCCAAGAAGAAATATTTAAGATAACGTTATGTTAATGAAGAAAGATGATTAAAATGCGATATCGTGCATTACAAACAATGAGTCAATTCAATGTTATTGCTACGAATGTAATTACAATTAAAGAGATTTAATGCAACAATGTTATTAATCTCAATATCGACAGTTTGTATTTATCCCATCGCCAGCAATCGACTGCAGCAGCGCGTCGTGGGCGTTGCATTTCCCGAAAGCGTCGAAACCGTGAGCTTTCCCAATCACGGCGGAACGGATCGATTCGAGTTTTTGGTGCGTTGACGTAATTGCGTTTTTCGGGGACGATTTTTTCGCCCGTTTGGCAAAAGGTAAAATAAAGCGGCGACCGATCGCCTTTTGTATAAATTAAATCCGCGGAGCGGCGAAAAACGGATTTTTTCGCCTCAAAAAAGATCCACTTCCTCATTCCACCAGGCCGTAAATTGTATCATGCAAAGAGAATCATACGACCGGCCGCGGTATGTGTGTGAGTGGTTTACCTTTTAGGTTCACGGAGCAAATTGGATTTCTAAAGTAATTATGATTCGGCGGTGTGTCCACCTTTTATTTGTTGGTGTGTGTGAATTAAAATGTATTTTTTATCTGGCAGTATTTCTTTAAATTTCGTTTGGGTGGTCATACTTTATGACTTGTTTGAATTTATCGGCTTGAGTCGACTTTAGAATGTCACCGCGATTCAATCAACCAATTTGTTCGTGTGTGCGCGCGCGCGTATTTAAAATAAGCACATGTAGCAGAATGTTCTTGTCGTAAAGTAGCCTTTTATAGCGAATAGTTTTCCAGCCTCATCAGAACTGGTCAAGATTTCTTCAATTAATGCCAATCTGTATGTCAAATGTTGCATATAGGTATTTTAAAGAGTTTGCGCTCGCTACTTTATCAACAGGATCACAATTTTTTTTTTAAATGAAACATGTTTCAAATCGTTTCTTCTCTCTTAATAACTATAAAATATACTAAAGTAACGTTTTGTGAAATTTTCAATTTCATTTCATTGAATGAAATATTCCACGGTTATATGATTTTAATTATCACATAATTAAACCTAAAATAAATTTTTTTCTTCAGATCTTATAACCGTTGCAACATTGGATACGTTGTAATGCGATGATATGGTTACAATGACAGACTTTCAATTAAATTTGTTAATCAGTGGGATTAAAAGGAATTAGTGGGGAATTAGAACCTCTTAGCTTGTTAATGTGACCACCCTGTGACAAGATTTTACGTTTAAGGGAATTATGTTCATTAATTCTTGTTAAATTAATTTAAAATATATATAGTGGACCCTGTGATGTTGATAATGAAAATAAAATTAAAACAAGAACCTTATAATCACAAAAAAATTTATATAAAATAAAATTACTTATTTACTTATGTAAGTAATTTTAGTTTATATAAATTTTTTTGTGATTATAAGGTTCTTGTTTTTAAATTAATTTAATTAAGTAATACAGGTTTTATTGTTTACTTCGATTTTTTTCATGGTTTTCAGCACTTCCAGTTAGTCAAACAGCTGAAATGAATTATTAACAGCAACATCTAATTACCTTATCAAGTTAAGTGACTGAAATGAAACGGTCAGGCGTAGGCAGACATACGATCACATTACAAAGGTTCTATTATAATTAAGTCATGAGCGTTTTGAAGAGGTGTGAGGTAATACAGCCCAATAATACATCTCATTAGCACGATCGAACTGTGGAGGAAATGTCAGCAAGCTGGAAATGTCCGAATTATTTTATTCGTCGAGTTCAAGGCGACTTACGCACTTAAATTCCAATCACATACCGCTAACGATGTTTACTTACACGACAAACATCGATAATCTAATGAAGCTTTTAAAAAGTTTCGACGCTTGGATCGGTCTCTCTTTCGGAGCGTCCCTTTCCTCTGGCGAACATTTTTTTTATGATGTTGCGTATGTAGCACATGCTCACGTACGACAAGCGTGTCCATACTGCATATTGTCACATTAAACGTTTTTTTTCTTCGTTTTTAAAATGGATGTTGTGCCTGATGTCATATCTCCTTTGTTGAATGCCCTATCCAATTGTCGTTTGTTATGCCATTATTCATATCCTTTTGTCAATTTTATCTTTGTTTATATGTATGCTAATGCAAAAGATTGAATTTGCCAACCACTGTATTATAATACGGACGCAAACAAGAATAATTATGCTCGGGTACGCGGTGATTTTTTTAATTGCACATAGGAATTTATGTTTGTTGCAAAAGCTGCGTTTTTAGCTTGTAAATTTGACTGCCCACAACTTAAAAATTAGTTGAGATACAAACAATCTCTAAGAATAAAAATGGTAGACCACATCAACGCCTAAAACTTCTGTATAAACTATTTTTTCGATTTCAAAATAATAAGGACAGTTTTGACACGTACAATTTTTACCTCATATTTGACTGCCCACAACTTAAAAATTAGTTGAGATACAAAAAATCTCTAAGAATAAAAATCGTAGACTGCATCAACGCCTAAAACTTTTGTTTAAACTATTTTTTCGATTTCAAAATAATAAGGACAGTTTTGACCCGTGAAATTTTTACCTCAAATATGACTGCCTACAACTTAAAAATTAGTTGAGTTAAAAAAAAATCTCTAAGAATAAAAATCGTAGACTGCATCAACGCCTAAAACTTTTGTTTAAACTATTTTTTCGATTTCAAAATAATAAGGACAGTTTTGACCCGTGAAATTTTTACCTCAAATTTGACTGCTTACAACTTAAAAATTAGTTGAGTTAAAAAAAAATCTCTAAGAATAAAAATCGTAAACTGCATCAACGCCTAAAACTTTTGTTTAAACTATTTTTTCGATTTCAAAATAATAAGGACAGTTTTGACCCGTGAAATTTTTACCTCAAATATGACTGCCTACAACTTAAAAATTAGTTGAGTTAAAAAAAAATCTCTAAGAATAAAAATCGTAGACTGCATCAACGCCTAAAACTTTTGTTTAAACTATTTTTTCGATTTCAAAATAATAAGGACAGTTTTGACCCGTGAAATTTTTACCTCAAATTTGACTGCTTACAACTTAAAAATTAGTTGAGTTAAAAAAAAATCTCTAAGAATAAAAATCGTAAACTGCATCAACGCCTAAAACTTTTGTTTAAACTATTTTTTCGATTTCAAAATAATAAGGACAGTTTTGACCCGTGAAATTTTTACCTCAAATTTGACTGCCTACAACTTAAAAATTAGTTGAGTTAAAAAAAAATCTCTAAGAATAAAAATCGTAAACTGCATCAACGCCTAAAACTTTTGTTTAAACTATTTTTTCGATTTCAAAATAATAAGGACAGTTTTGACCCGTGAAATTTTTACCTCAAATTTGACTGCCTACAACTTAAAAATTAGTTGAGTTAAAAAAAAATCTCTAAGAATAAAAATCGTAAACTGCATCAACGCCTAAAACTTTTGTTTAAACTATTTTTTCGATTTCAAAATAATAAGGACAGTTTTGACCCGTGAAATTTTTACCTCAAATATGACTGCCTACAACTTAAAAATTAGTTGAGTTAAAAAAAAATCTCTAAGAATAAAAATCGTAGACTGCATCAACACCTAAAACTTTTGTTTAAACTATTTTTTCGATTTCAAAATAATAAGGACAGTTTTGACCCGTGAAATTTTTTACCTCAAATATGACTGCCTACAACTTAAAAATTAGTTGAGATACAAAAAATCTCTAAGAATAAAAATCGTAGACTGCATCAACGGCTAAAACTTTTGTTTAAACTATTTTTTCGATTTCAAAATAATAAGGACAGTTTTGACCCGTGAAATTTTTACCTCAAATTTGACTGCCTACAACTTAAAAATTAGTTGGGTTAAAAAAAAATCTCTAAGAATAAAAATCGTAGACTGCATCAACGCCTAAAACTTTTGTTTAAACTATTTTTTCGATTTCAAAATAACAAGGACAGTTTCGACTCGTGAAGTTTTTACCTCAAATTTGACTACCCACAACTTAAAAATTAGTTCTACTTTATTAACCAAATCACTAGGCATATAAATAAAATAATTACTTTCAATAAGAAATAAAGACAGATGCAAACGTTGTAAACGAAGTGGCTAAAAGTGGTGTCGGTACCCTATATTTTAAGTATTACAAATGAGATTTTTTGTTTGGTTTCAAACTAAACTTTGATGAAAAATAGTAATTGGAAACATTCGATGGACAGGTAGAAGCAAACAAGGTGAACGTTTCGTGGAAAAACACATCAATAAACCGGACATTTTCACTTATGTCATTAAATTTTAAACACAAATTAAATTTAATTGCTAACCATCGTTCAGTGCTAATAAAAGAGTATAAAAACCGAAACCAAATACAAGGAACAATTATAACGTTAAATTAAAACAGATAAATACATTAATATCGACCGCATATAACACATGCTGACATTTGGAAGTGATGCCCAGGGGATTTTAGATGTAGTGCGATATTATTCAAAACAAGATTCGTATCACAAGAACAAAAAAGAGGGAACCAAAAAATCCGTTGCATTACCAGTAGCAGATTGTAACGATTACGCGAACATTTTTTTGAAAATGGTCGCATTTGAAACCGTTACAGCCATAAACTCCTTGCGTGATGTATTCCTGTCGAGCGAATAACAAAAAGGACGATGCTGCAGCCGTGACCTCTCGTCTCTCGCGCGCAGACGTTTACGTGAGCTTGTATCTCAAAGGGTTCTGGGTTATCTCGTGGATTACATCAATATTTCGGAGCGGCTCGGACGTGGGCTGACTATCTCCAGAACAATAACGCAAACCAACAGCTGAATATAAATTTTCTCATTTCTGGAAGGACATTGGTTCGATCGTGACTCCGGTTTTCTACGATTCGCCGATCCGGGAGTTATTTTCAATTATCTTTTTGTTAAGTAGCTTTGTGTGTACCACGGCCGAGTACGGTGGTGTAGTTTTGAGCGCGGAATTTAGCGTTTCCGCAATAAACCATAAAACCATAAAAAGGAAGCTCTTTTAAGATTGTAATTGCGTAAATAATCTCGCAGGTTACGAGGCTGTTAAACGTCGCACTTTGTTTTTAATTAAATTCGATAATTTCGAAAGGGCGATAAAAAACGCCCCTGTGAGAGAGTCATCTAATGATGATCACTTCGACGTAAAACGACATCCGAAAAACAGATTTAATAACATACTGGGTTAGAAGAAAAAATTACTAGTCTCGAGACCGTTTTTTTTTCTCGAAGCCTCAAATACCTCGTGTTTATGGCATATAATGAGCAATTTTCTTTGTCGCTGCACCAAGAACCACTCACTGTATAATTTTAACTCGAATCATTTCAATAAAACAACTGAAAATATTTCCGTTTGGGATTTTACGTGCGCCCAACAAACCACACTTAAATCGACGCAGCTTTCGGTTTTCTCCTGCCTGTTTTACATAGGGTATAGGCACCACTTTTGGCCACTTTACTTCTTCTTTCTCCAAACAAACAATTATTTTATTTAAAGTTGAACTAAAAGTGATTAATGTTTAGTAATTTCGTAGGTAGGACTAATTTTTAAGTTGTGGGCAGTCAAATTTGAGGTAAAAATTTCACGGGTCAAAACTGTCCTCATTATTTTGAAATCGAAAAAATAATTTAAACAAAAGTTTTAGGCGTTGATGTGGTCTACCATTTTTATTCTTAGAGATTTTTTGTATCTCAACTAATTTTTAAGTTGTAGACAGTCAAATTTACAAGCTAAAAACGCAGCTTTTGCAACAAACATAAATTCCTATGTACAATTAAAAAAATCACCGCGTACCCGATCATAATTATTTTAGGCGTTGATGCAGTCTACGATTTTTATTCTTAGAGATTTTTTGTACCTTAACTAATTTTTAAGTTGTGGGCAGTCAACATTGAGGTAAAAATTTCACGGGTCAAAACTGTCTTTATTATGTTGAAATCAAAAAAATAGTTTAAATAAAAGTTTTAGGCGTTAATGTGGTGTACGATTTTTATTCTTAGAGAGTTTTTGTATCTCAACTAATGTTTAAGTTGTGGGCGGTCAAATTTGAGGTAAAAATTTCACGGGTCAAAACTGTCTTTATTATGTTGAAATCAAAAAAATAGTTTAAATAAAAGTTTTAGGCGTTGATGTGGTCTACGATTTTTATTCTTAGAGAGTTTTTGTATCTCAACTAATGTTTAAGTTGTGGGCGGTCAAATTTGAGGTAAAAATTGTACGGGTCAAAACTGTCCTTACTATTTTGAATTTAAAAAAAAAGTTTAAACAAAAGTTTTAGGCGTTGATGAGGTCTACGATTTTCATTCTTAGAGATTTTTTTGTATCTCAACTAATTTTTAAGTTGTGGGCAGTCAAATTTGAGGTAAAAATTGTACGGGTCAAAACTGTCCTTACCATTTTGAATTCAAAAAAATAGTTTAAACAAAAGTTTTAGGCGTTGATGCAGTCTACGATTTTTATTCTTAGAAATTTTTTGTACCACAACTAATTTTTAAGTTGTGGGCAGTCAAATTTGAGGTAAAAATTTCACGGGTCAAAACTGTTCTTATTATTTTGAAATCAAAAAAATAGTTTAAAGAAAAGTTTTAAGCGTTGATGAGGTCTACGATTTTCATTCTTAGAGATTTTTTGAATCTGAACTAATTTTTAAGTTGTGGGCAGTCAAATTTGAGGTAAAAATTGTACGGGTCAAAACTGTCCTTACTATTTTGAATTCGAAAAAATAGTTTAAACAAAAGTTTTAGGCGTTGATGAGGTCTACGATTTTCATTCTTAGAGATTTTTTGAATCTTAACTAATTTTTAAGTTGTGGGCAGTCAAATTTACAAGCTAAAAACACAGCTTTTTTTGGTATAACGGCGCCCTAAAGTACGAGGCTTTTTAATCAGAAAACTTGAATTTGATTAAACTACAATAAAGATAAGATTGTATTGAAATTGTGGATTTTCCAATTTAAATAAATTGCTTTGCCCGCAATTTTACGATTGAATTCATTCTTAATTAATCCAATCTAAATTTTCAACATAGTTTGTGAATACACTTGAGATTTATAAACTGGATGGAGTAATTATGAATATTTTTAAATTCGCAATGTAATTTCTCGAGCTTCTGTAAATCATTAGCCGATTTCCCTCGAATTCGCTGTAATTATTAAACGATTTGCCATAAGGCCTGCATTAACTGGCAAAGAAAGTTTCGCGTCACGCTGAGTTGTTCGACGTTTTGTTAAATCGACAAAATTTATTTAAATTAACAAGTTATCATCAGAAAAAATACCGTTGATGTGCAATTCAAAACGTAATCCTTTCACCGGGATGCTCATTATGATTGCAAATCACCTCTCACTTTCTCGCGATTTTATTGAATCAAAAAAAAGGTGTTGATAAGATCGCATTTTAATAAACGCTTTTTGCGCCGTAAAACAATCCTTCTTTATATCGACGGATCTGGTTTGTCACTGTTACATAACGCGGAACCGAGTTTTTTCTTGATTTCCATTAAAAGGCGAGTGTGTATGGTGCAAGCCTACGCAACGTTTTTTACCCAACGTAATACGTGTGTATATTTCCAATCTGAATCCGATTATGATAATCTCCGGAGACACGCTGACTGCCAAAGCAAGTGCAATTGTTGACGCAACCGGCGGTTTTTCTATTTGGCCTTCGCGCAAGAGAGTGATCTCTGGAATGGGTGCGCTACACGCCTAGAACGAGGCGTAGCCGAGACCGTTTTTTCGCAGTCGTTTAAATGTCCCTGAATTTCTTCACATCGCAGACAACCTGTCTGCACTTAATTTGATTCATTAATGCTAGAAAATCCTTCAATTTAATATTTTATCGGTGCGCGAAGAGAGCGCATTGTCTCCTAACAGCGGCGATATTTATGTGAATTACTTATGTTTATTTATTACGGATATGGATGTCGTTTGTGTGTTGTAATTTACTATTTTGTTGTTGTCAATGGCTGCGGATAGTAAAAGTAAAAGTTAATGACAAGTATTAGTACTGGAAATGTCTCGAGCGATCGTTTATCATATCGATCGCCCAGTTTGTTAAGAGGCAGTCGTAAAATTTAATAACAGTCGGCATTGTACAACAAACTGTTTTAATTATACCTGCACACATGCAAACTCCAATAGGATGCCCAAATAACTGTCGTAGGTTCTTATGCAATGAGCGTTTTTTTAAAAAATTGTATCTTAATGAAAATTTTGTATCTTAATGGATATCATTACAGTACAGGTAGCCCTCGGTTTACGCCGGCCCAATTTACGCCGATTCACAATAACGCCGCTGTGCAATTCACCGTTTCGCCGTGTACATAATTGGGTACTTCACTGATTCTCCCTATGCTAGACTGATTTTCGTTTCAGTGTTGAAGTATTTACTGGGATTGTTTTTCCCAAAAAATACAAGAGATCCGAAACTTTTGATTTGTTTTTCTTAATATTTTTTAATAAAAACATTTCACTTTACTTTATCATAAAATACATTTTAAAAATTAAGTTTATAATACAGTCAAACTTCCCTGTAACGAACTTCTATTTAACGAATTTCTCTATATAGCGAATTTTTTTGGTGAACCCTGGAGACGTTTTTAATGCATTTTATACCCCTTATAACGAAGTAAAAATTTCCGTATAACGAATTTTTTTCCCCAACTTTACAAATTTTTGAGATTTAAAACTGTTTTTTTTTGTTGTTTCACTGTAACTTCGGAAAAAACTCAGTTGTAGTAATATTCCTAGATGTATCCAGGGTTCAACATTTTATGAGAGATTAGCCGACGAAGTAAGTGGCACTAATTTAAGCGTACAAAAATTTAACAATATTAAATGGAATCGACAAAGTTTTACTGGATCAAATTGTTTAAATTTTATTACCATACTTTTCCTTGTCTTTTAAAAATTGTTTCATAACATTGAGGTGGTCTTATTTATTCAATTAATTAAATAACTACGTAACTGCATATGAATATTTTTGCGACCTTGAGACATAATGTTTCCCAACGTAAATTTTGAAAGTACGTTGTTTTATGTTAAATAGATACCCTGTCATTTAAATGCCTAAAATCGTATTACTTCAAAAATTCTTGTGAACCTGAAAGGGTTAAACTGAAAAATTTTTCCCAACATGAATTACTATATAACGAAGTTTCTCTATAACAAATTTCTTTAAGGTCACCGTAACGCTTCGTTATATGGAAATTCGACTGTATATGTATTTTCCAATATATTGTATTAATAAACAAAATTATTTCCTTCTTCTTCAATTATGTAGAACTTAACCCTATACATCACTGTAAATATGGGTTCACTTTACGCCGATTCGATTTGCGCCGGCTTTTGTAAGAACGGAGCTGCGGCGTAAACCGAGGGCTATCTGTATTATGTAATGAGAATTATTTTTTTTAAATTTGTACCTTAATAAAAAAATTGTATCTTAATTGATATCATTACAGTACAAGTAGTAAATGTTTAATAAATCGATTAAAGTATGGGCGTAGAAAAACCTACAGTGCCCGCCACCATATGCCAAAAGTGTGTGCATGTTCAGAAACCCAAAATAAATGGAATTTATCGAAACTTCAAAAACTGAAAAAAATCATAATTAAAAAAAAAAAATATTTTTGACGAAATTTGGGTAACATTAGTTAGATATTCAGTAGATGCGATACCAATTATGAAAGCAGATGAGTTTCTTCAATAGATGCCCAAAAAAAATGTTATTTTTCAAATTTCAACTTTCTCTTACAATTTCCACGTGTAATTTTGAATTTTAATTATTTCAAATCTAAGTGTAGTTAGTTTGTTTATTTTTGTCTTAAAAAAATCAATTAAACCAGTACAATCTAATATTACAAGTGAAAATTTTAATTTCAAAAGAAATTTTGTCATGTTATTTTACATTTTTGGTCCAAAGCCTTTTTATCACGAAAAAACACATTTTAAGTTTCGGCTTGTTTTATAATTTACTCAAAATACCTGTAACTTAACAATAACATCTAAAATTGGAAATTTTTAGCCTTATATATACTATTTTCACTTTGCTCCCTCGTGAAAATGAATTGGACAGTCTCAAATGCAGTAATCAGCGAGACAGTGTATGAAAATGACAGAATTTTTGCAACAGTTAGTTTAACCGTTTGATGGGTCGGCGACTTTCCCATGCGACGTCAATTCGTACGCTAATTTAGCGACATAATGGCATGAGAGAACCGCAATTTTTCAAGCTCATTGTGTGGAAGGAGGATATTTCCTTGCATTAAAAACGTGGTCACCGACGAGTGCACGACACCCAGTGGCGGACACGGGTCACGAACCAACTCGATTTGACTTACGTTCCTCGGCTATCATAACTATGAGGATTTAGTGGCTGAATACAGGTCGTCTATTCTGAAAGGGCTACTGCCATTGTTATTGTGAAACACCATGTGTTACACAAGAAAACTTTAATATCTGTTTTACGAACTTTAAAACCGCAGTGAAACGTGTATTATATTTACAATTTAAGAACAAAGCGAGTTTGATTGTCGTCCTTTTTTTCGGTTCGTAAGAAGTGATGACTTTTTTATAATTCCTCGGATATTCGCGGCGAAGCGATACGTGCACGCTTGTTCCACTTCACTACCACGATCTATGATTAGAAACATAAAGGATGGAACAACCTGACTTTTTTTCAACACATTCCTGCGAGAGCTGCACTTTACTGTTTTATAAACTGAACAATTCATTTTCGCACACGTCCAGCTAAAAACTTCATTCAAATGGGCAAAGTGGAGCTGTCACGTAATACCTCGTACAGTTTGCTGTTTAACAACGTCGGCCGGAATGGAGGTTTTTATCTTAATTAAATACCTAATGAAACGTGTTGTCATTTTGAAAGCGACGAATTTGCGGCGAATGTCAATAAACTCATACAGATGGTGAATGGAAAACTTAAGAATCGCCCCAAATAACTTGAAAGCTCTGTAACCGATTTTACAGTCAAAAACTGTTATGTAAGGTCTTTCTGAAGTTTGTTGTGACATTTCTTTATAATTAGTCATTAGTAATTTGACCATTTTGAATTTGTTTAACTTAACAATTACCCCCCAATAACTTGAAAGCTCTTCAAATGTTGTTATAATCAAAAACGATTCTATAATGTTTTTCTAAAGTCTATTCCGACATTTATTAGCGATAATTACCGCTGTCACATCCTAATTTGACAATTTTTAGTTTGTCAAGTTACCTCAAAGCTTAAGAATTACCTCCAAAACTTGAAAGCTCGTGAAATTGTAATCAAAAAAGATTGTATAATCTTTTTCTAAAGTCTGTTTTTACGTTTCTTAATGGTAATTACCTTTGTCGTATCCTAATTGACCAGTTTGAGTTTGTCAAGTTATCTCAAAGCTTAAGAATTACCCCTAACACTTAAAAGCTTTTCAAACGTTGTTCTAATGTTTTCCTAAAATCTGTTCTGACATATCTTAGTGATAATTTGACCATTTTTAGTTTGTCAAGTTACCTCAAAGCTTAAGAATTACTCCCCAAAACTTGAAAGCTCGTCAAATTATAATCAAAAACGCTTTTCTAATCTTTTCCAAAGTCTGTTCTGACATTTCTTATTGGTAATTACTTTTGTCGTATCCTAATTGACCAGTTTGAGTTTGTCAAGTTATCTCAAAGCTTAAGAATTACCTCTAAAACTTGAAAGCTCGTGAAATTGTAATCAAAAAAGATTGTATAATCTTTTTCTAAAGTCTGTTTTTACATTTCTTAATGGTAATTGCCTTTGTCGTATCATAATTGACCATTTGGAGTTTGTCAAGTTATCTCAAAGCTTAAGATTACCCTTAACACTTGAAAGCCTTTCAAACGTTGTTATAATCAAAAACTATTGTATAATGTTTTCCTAAAATCTGTTCTGACATTTCTTAGTGATAATTTGACCATTTTTAGTTTGTCAAGTTACCTCAAAGCTTAAGAATTACCCCGAAAACTTGAAAGCTCGTCAAATTATAATCAAAAATGATTGTATAATGTTTTTCTAAAATTTGTTCTGACATTTCTTAATGATAATTTGACCATTTTGAGTTTGTCAAGTTAACCTCAAAGCTTAAGAATTGCCCCCAAAACTTAAAAGCTCTTCAAACGTTGTTCTGTTCTGACATTTCTTAATGGTAATTACCCCAAAACATAAACAATTTTACTTATAAACGTGGTTTGCCTCGAGGAACTAAAATGCAAAGCTATCAAATGAACTGGCAGAGATAAAATAATGAGGTATTCAATGCAAGACGACAAAAAAAGATGCGTAAAGCGAAATATTTGGTTAAGATAAGATCTTGATTTTACACAAAATATAGCAAAGACGAGAGACGGTGACACCACACTCGACCGAAAAAAAGTTGATACACGATACATACGGGCCGTATAAACTGGAATCAGTTGCACTTTAAAAAAGGTCCAAACAAAAATAAGATTCGTCGCCAACAGCCGTTCCACTTGACATTTGTGTGATGCACCTACGCGATTTTAACTAATTCTCGTAATTAAATCAATTCACTTTCATCGATGAATCACCGGACGAAAATTTTTCACTCGGCCTTTATATTATTTTCAGTCAATTTAATTAGGCAGGCGGTTAACCATCACAACAACTGTCACGTGAGTTAACACATCATTAAGCCGAGCTGTCCAATTGCATCGATAAAATTTCCGGCAAACGCACGCACAGACCGTCGTCGGCCAAAAATCCTGCTTTCTCCGGAGTGTGGTCGTGTTATCAGAAAATAACTATTTCTCCGATTTGAATTGAGACAGTAGAGTCTTCGCAGCGGGGGTTTTCACGATTTAGTTTACCATTTTACATTTGTAACCGTGCGCACGTTAACCTTCTTCCGGGTTTAGTGTGCTTCGAATTGATTTATAACTTCAACTTTGATTAGGCGAGGTTAAGGCCACGGGCATGTGAAAATTGCAACCAAACTAATCTAACAATTAATTATTATCGCAGCTACTTTCTATCGGTTTTCCTCGAGTGTTCCAATTAGAAAAAAAGAGGTTTTACAGCCGAGAATGCGGATGGAGGTGATGCAATCAAAACAAACATCCAAAATACCGATTTTAATAAAAAAAGTTATGATTTATTATCTACTTAAAATTCGATGAGATTGCAACACTTGAAATTTCACGGTTTATTTTCCGAGAAGAGTTAATAATTTTTTTCTGAAAGTGGCAAGTTCCGGTTTCAAGCGGAACTGGTTGAAAGGTGCGACTTAGTGTGTACAGGTAGCCCTCCGTTTACGCCGCAGTTTCGTTCCTACAAAAGTCGGCGCAAATCGAATCGGCGTAAAGTGAACCCATATTTACAGTGATGTATAGGGTTAGGTTCTACATAAGTGAAAAAGAAGCAAATAATTTTGTTTATTAATACAATATAATGCAAAATACATATACAGTCGAACTTCCATATAACGAAGCGTTATAGTGGCCTTAAAAAATTTGTTATAGAGAAACTTTGTTATATAGAAATTCAGCTTGGGAAAAACATTTCAGTTTAACCCTTTCAGGTTCACAAGAATTTTTGAAGCAATACGATTTTAGGCATTAAAATGACAGGGTATCTATTTAACATCTATTTAAAATTTACGTTGGGACACATTATGTCGCAAGGTCGCAAGGTCGCAAAAGGATTAATATGCAGTTACGTAGTTATTTAATTAATTGAATAAATAAGACCACCCCAATATTATGAAACAATTTTTAAAAGACAAGGCAAAGTATGGTAATAAAATTTAAAAAAATTGAGGCAGTAAAACTTTGTCGATTCCATTTAATATTGTAAAATTTTTGCACGCTTAAATTAGTGCCACTTACTTCGTCGGCTAATCCCTCATAAAATGTTGAACCCTGGATACATCTAGGAATATTACTACAACCGAGTTTTTTCCGAAGTTACAGTGAAACAACAAAAAAAACAGTTTTAAATCTCGAAAATTTGTAAAGTTGGGGAAAAAATTCGTTATACGGAAATTTTTACTTCGTTATAAGGGGTATAAAATGCATTAAAAACGTCTCCAGGGTTCACCAAAAAATTCGCTATTTCGTTCGTTACAGGGAAGTTTGACTGTATTATAAACTTAATTTTTAAAATGTATTTTATGATAAAGTAAAGTGAAATGTTTTTATTAAAAAATATTAAGAAAAATAAATAAAATTTCAAAATTTCGGATCTCTTGCGTTTTTTGGAAGAAAAAAATCCCCACCGTCGCGGCTCAGTAAATACCTCAACACTGAAACGAAAATCAGTCAGGGAAAATCGGTGAATTACCCAATTATGCACACGGCGAAACGGCGTAAACCGTGGGCTACCTGTACTAATAGCCAACATCTGATGTTGCAAATGCTTACACATAATCGCATAATATCCCCATAAATATCTCGGCTTGAATTTTATTTAATAAATCAGCGGCGAGTAAGTTTCGAAATGCCAGGTATCATATCTGAGCCTAACCTAATACAGGTAAACCCTGACCCTGACGGGGCAATTTCACAAGTGAACGCCCACAGAGAAAATCGGCGTCTGCAAGAGGTAACCCGAGGAATCATTACCGGCGGAGAGTTTCTCCAACTGATCGAGTCTAGACCAAACATCCTTTTCGGTGTGAGCGCAATCATAATTCCCACAAATGACACCAAATTGGGTATTAAAATGCACGGTCACGATTAATATAAAATCTTTTTGTTTCACAAGAAACCGATTCGATGGCTCATTCAGCTGTGAATATGGTTTAGCTCGGGTTTTTTTTCGGCAAAAAGTGTAATTGTCAAAATTAATGATCCGTGAAACTAGACCAGTAAAACAAATTAAGAAAAATTCGCTGAAATTAATAATCCCTGATTTATTTATTGTGAAACCCATCACTTTTAATTTTTATTTTAAATAAATTCATTTAAACTCAGTTTTTTAAACTGAAACCGGTGTTACAATAAAAATTCATTAAACACCGTTCCGAGTCGAAGAGGGTTGTAAAATGGTATCGTACCATTTAAATAAAGTTCCTGAAAAAATTTTAATGCCGGCGAGTTTATGGCTCAATTAAACTCAGATAACAAGATATATAAGGTCGCTTAAAATAATGGCTTATTTTTGTCCAATTAAAGCTGACTTTAAAAATTGTTACAATTAGTGACACAAATGTCGAGATAGGAAAATTGAATCCGCCGAAAAAAAAAATAAACGCCCGATTTAAATTAAATCATATATTTCACATTAAACGCAAGACAATGTACGACACGAAAGTGTTATCGTCGCTTTTTTAAATGGTGAGCGATTACAAAAGTGGCATCTTTATCAAACAGGTACGACTTTCGGGACCGAAACAAAAAAAGACACCAGACTCAGGTAATAAAAACGAGAAAAAAGTTGATTGCTTTTTTACCCTCAACTTGCAGATGGTCCACACCTACTAATTTATTTAAGAGAGGAAAAGGGCCTCGAGATTATTTTTAAAACCACAACGGCGACGACGGCCGGTTGTTTGTTGAAGCGCCGAAAAAAATTGTGATTAATAAAATGAGTTTGCAATGAAAATCAGAAAAATCGCCGCACCCATACCGGTGGCTTATCTGCCCGTCCAATCGGTTAACTTAAAGATGGCTGTCCGCATATTGATGCATGTGCGACAGTCATATGGCACTTTTAATAAAAATGCATCTGCAGGTGTCTGATTTTAATATGTACGAGTTGCCTACATTTTTTCGACTCACCCACGTGCGAGCCGAACCGCGATTTCTTGTCTCGCGAAAAAACTTGTACCACCGATAAAAGGACAATTAAGCGCCGGTTAATTTTCTAGTATTCGCCGTATTTATCTAAATAACATCATCAACCTTGGCGAAATTAACATTACATTCATTAAATTCGCGATTTGTATCCTCTAAATCTGATAAATTCAAGGATATCGGAATAAATTAATTAGCATCGTTTGCACATGTTCGCTCAACTTGAAAATTGCATTGCAATAGGATTGGGCTCTCAGATCGTTGTGGTGGGTCGCAAAACGGTCACAAAACAATCTGGGACAACTAAAACTGTCACCTTAAGACAACCACTTATTTGTACAAAGAGAATCTCTACAAGTTCTTGAAAATTCTTAAGCACCCACCGAAGTTAAAGCCGATTATACCGCAAATCCGATGCGTTGGCAACTCTACCGATAGCGATAAACTCAGTTTGTTCCAAAGAAACTGTACAGGTAGTCTTCGTTTTACGCCACAGTTCCGTTCTTACAAAAGCCGGAGCAAATCGAATCGGCGTAAAATGAACCCATATTTACAGTGATGTATAGGGTTAAGTTCTACATTAGTGAAGAAGAAGCAAATAATTTTGTTTATTAATACAATATAATGCAAAATACATATGCAGTCGAACTTCCATATAACGAAGCGTTACGGTGACCTTAAAAAATTTGTTATAGAGAAACTTTGTTATATGGAAATTCATCTTGGGAAAAAATGTTCAGTTTAAGCCTTTCAAGTCCACAAGAATTTTTGAAGCAATACGATTTTAGGCATTAAAATGACAGGGTATCTATTTAACATAAAACAACGTACTTTCAAAATTTACGTTGGGACACATTATGTCGCAAGGTCGCAAGGTCGCAAAAGGATTAATATGCAGTTACGTAGTTATTTAATTAATTGAATAAATAAGACCACCTCAATGTTATGAAACAATATTTAAAAGACAAGGAAAAGTATGGTAATGAAATTAAAAAAAATTGAGGCAGTAAAACTTTGTCGATTCCATTTAATATTGTAAAATTTTTGCACGCTTAAATTAGTGCCACTTACTTCGTCGGCTAATCTCTCATAAAATGTTGAACCCTGGATACATCTAGGAATATCACTACAACCGAGTTTTTTCCGAAGTTACAGTGAAACAACAAAAAAAAACAGTTTTAAATCTCGAAAATTTGCAAAATTGGGGGAAAAAATTCGTTATACGGAAATTTTTACAACGGTATAAGGGTATAAAATGCATTAAAAACGTCTCCAGGGTTCACCAAAAAAATTCGCTATATAGAGAAATTTGTTAAATAGAAGTTCGTTATAAGAAATTTGACTGTATTATAAACTTAATTTTTAAAATGTGTTTTATGATAAAGTGAAATGTTTTTATTAAAAAATATTAAGAAAAACGAATAAAATTTAAAAGTTTCGGATCTCTTGCATTTTTTGAAAAAAAAATCCCTACCATCGCGGCTCAGTAAATACTTCAACACTGAAACGAAAATCTGCCTAGCATAGGGTGAATCGGTGAATTACCCAATTATGTACACGTAAACCGAGGGCTACCTGTACTTGCGAAATGTGCGTTTATGATTAGTGAAAGGACAAAGGTAAAGTCGACTATAAAATATACCAATTTAAATTTTTAAATGGCCAATAAATAGTGCGACTAGTGATACAAACAATGGGAAAGAGCGGCCCGTAATGAAATACCACGCCTTCGCAATAAAATAATATTCTAATTAATAATACTCTCAGTGTGCACACAACGACCATATGGGGTTGTCGCGTTCGCATTACAACTGTATTATTCTCAACTAATTAAAACATTTTATATGGGTTAGATCAGATAATACCGTGGGTCGATGAAGTCAATTCACACTTACCTTTGTCAATACCGTGTCATTGTCGATTTTTCGCCTTTTTAATGCCATTAAAAGGTCATAGTTCCCAGTGTGTTTTCATGCATGTTCTAGCGCTGCAAGTAAATTTTTTCCCACGTCTTAGTGCATTCAACCATAAATGGAACGCCATGATTTTCATCTTATCCAAGATCCAAGGCGCAATATTCGATTTGAAATTAGTTTTTATGGAAATAATTGTCGAGTCGGTGTCAGAGATGTTCAAAAACCCAAAACTGACTACTCGGATTCTGGAAGCGATTTTTGGTTTCAGAGAAAATAGAATTTATCGAAACTGAAACTGAAAAAAATCATAATTTTTGGCGAAATTTAGACTAATTACAGCTTTGGAATTTTTTTTTTTACTTTGGATATCTTTGTCTTAATCAGAGTGATCCTGAAAAGTGAAATTTGACGAAATTGGGAAATAGTATTTTTATAAAAAATCAGTTTTTATTTTTTTTCTCGAAAACAAACGCCGATAATTAACATGTAAAACTGGAAATTTCTAGCCTCATACAAGAGTCATGCGTGCACCAAATTTCAAATAAGTAACTTTCAATTGAAGCTCAATTTTTGGGGTGGCCACAAGTGATGGGACATTCTGTACTTTCAGTACTGCTGTGCGCCATGAATTGCAATTTTTTAAAATCATTGGGACGTGCGGCAGCGTAATGAAAATTGCCGGTAACTTTGTAATTTGCAAAAAGGCTAAATTATGGCCGATTAGCCCAAAAAAACTTCAGTTAAATCAAATTTGAACGTTGGATTGGCGAATTCCTCGTTCGTCATGAATTAAACAAAAAGAGGCACCAAACCCATTCGGAATACTTCATTACTGACATAATCAGATTTTCCAAATTTTCCCAACTTATTATTCCGAGCGCTTCGCGAACGCACGTCGGAAATATTGATGGCGGCCGTGAAATAGTTATGCAAAATAAGTGGCAACATTCTTCTTTCCGAAGATAAATAAACTGTTTGATTTCCGCCTAATCACAGTGGAAAAAAATTAAAAACATTATAATAACACAGAGGCCTCGGTAATTTTAATTTAAATGCAACACTTTTTTGGTTTAATTATAAACCTCAGAGTAGAGGATATCGAAGTGTATTTTCATCGACTGATTATGCATCTGTAACGATCCAGAGCAGTTGCTGCACACCGTATGATTAAATATTTGTCATAAATATTGTGACTGTTGCCATTAGGCTCACCGTTCCAATAATTTATTAATAAAGCATAACTCCAATAATTTATAGCCAATATATTATGCCAATTATAAATTGCGGTAGGGAAGAAAACCTTAAGTTCCAACAGGAAGCAGCGTTTCACTTATCAGCGTAATTACTAGGAAAAATTGCGATGGGAAAAAGCAGCGACAATTTTCAGTTATTAAAATCGTTTTGCTGTCGCACGAAAATAGCTGCATTATTCCGCAGAGATTCTATCGACACTTGAGCAACGAAGTCATCAATTTCAAAGAGATTTTTGTGTTCTCACTTGGTGTACGCGCGAGAATTCGCTTCGGTTTGCATCACGATGCAATAGAGCACTGAAAAGTTATGTATTGATGTATTGCTCCAGTAAATTGAACGTCAAAATGTAGTTTTTGCCTTTTCTTGTTGCAATGCTTGTATTGACTTGTAATTAGCTTACTCCATTGCCCGTGCTTGTAGGAGGTTGTTAAACAGGGTGTCAACGTGGCAACAATACTAACGGGCACTGTTCATCTTACTATTTTGCTCCAACAGCGTGGATGCATCATGTTTACTGCATTTAATGCTTGGTACTACAAGTGCACATCTTATTGCACGATCCTAATTGCACCATAATCCTTTTAAAAAACATCCACGGTTTTTAGTTAAGTGCAACTTAGTTTAATTGAATCCTGTAGTTCCAAAACGTGTCTTTTCCACTTTCTTTAGATCTTCAGAATTAACGTATTTCTCAGATATTATAATGCAGTAATTTTGCATTCTATGGAAAGATTTTGAATTACTGATTCAAATACAAAGATCGGTTGCAAGATCTTGATTAAATTAATTAACTTTTTCATTTTTAAAAATGGATAAGGCAAGTTTCGGAACTGTAACTAGGAGAAGACAGATTTTGGAATAACATTGCTGGATAAGGCACAATTTGGAAAAACACAGAAAACTTTAAAAACGTTTTAAGAAACATTGTATTCTATATTTTTTAATCTTCTAATACTAAAATAAGACAAGACCAAAGGTTAAAAAAATAGTTTAAAAAGAATAGGAAGTTAAATTATATTTAATGTACCAATGCGTTGTTCTTAAATGAATTGTTGAACATCTGGTTCAGTTTCGCAATAATTTTAATTTTTTTTTGTTCTTCATGAACCAAGTTTTGATTGGGCATAATATTATTGTAATACATTTTCTCTCACGCACTGCCAAAATGCTTTACCAAACGTTGTTGGACATTCCTAAATTTTGGATTTTGGGTTTGTTAGTTCCTTTTGCAATAATTTCTGGTTCCATTTCATAAAGCTTGTGCCCTTTCTTGAATAGTCCTGTGAAGTTACCTGCATCTGCTTTGGAGCTGTTTTCACCTCGAATAATGATGTTATGCGATTTTTTCTTCAGAAACATTCTCTTACATTTACTTAAAATACCAACTCCCAGCTGTAATTTTTCAACTCCGGACTTCCAGTTTAAAATTGTACGGTCTTCATCTCCTCACTTTATTCAAAAATGGAATAATATTCTTTTGGATTAATGATTCAGTATTTTTCTTCACTACTCAATTCTAGCAAAAACCCTTTCTGAAGGATAAAATGATTGACCAGTTACAGGAAAATAAAATACCATCTGTTGAAGTTTTGTTCTGGCCTGCACAGGTCCAATTTGCATGGTGAAAAACGGCACTGGCAATCTCATTGGAGCCCTTGGCATGTTTGCTTTCTAACCAAGCGTAAATGAAAACACCGTCTTTGTTTAAATGGTCTTTTGATGAGTCTTTACAAATAGTAAAGTTATCATTGCCTGTTGTAATATGCAGATTGGTTATTTTGGGCAAAACAAAGCATTAAAGCATTAAAGAACTCTTTGAATCTGAGTTTGTGTACATATTTAGCAATCATCCAATTATTTCTGCTTCAGTTTTAGCATTTGAAATTGAAATGTCTGTACTTATACAGTAAGATCAGTTGCAGGCTGCCCAAACCCTATATTATATTTTGTATTGACCAAGTTTCTAAAAAAAGACTTCTTGGTCTTGAGATTCTCCCACTCTGAGCATAATATGTTTGTCAGAAATACACAAACTAAAAAGATATTTAATGAGAAAGAACACTTTAAATATTTTGCTACCCGTGCTAAGATATTCAGCTGGAAAATAACAAGTTTCTGACGTCATACTTTGATTGGATAAGACTTACTTTGGAAATATATGTAATAGACACGAAATGGAACCAACTTTTGCTGGATAAGACAGTTTGGAAAAAAAAACAATTTTGTGTTACTAAAATAAGCTGTAAAGGATTTTTTTTGGAGAAGACACGTTTTGGAACTAGGATTCATATCACTTAAGTAAGATAACGGTTGAGTTGATTTTCAATACTTAAGCTTGATTTAAGTGACACTTGGAAAAAATTGATTTTCCTTTCCACAAAAAGCAGTAGGTAGATGTTGACTGTCAGAAGCGTATAAAAAACTCGCACGACCTAAACGATTAAATTTTGATGAAATTGATAACATCAGCTCGAGCTAAAAGGATTATTAATAACGTTTAAGATTTATTTAGCGTTTTGAAAATGAGGGCATCCGGTATGGTACAATTTGGAGCCGATTTTTTGCCTGGGATTGTAGGCGTGCATAGAGAAAAATGTGGGGCATGCAAGTATTTTTCCGCTTCATTAAACGCCACTCTCTAACGGTTACTTCTGCGAACCGATTCGTATGCAAGTTTTTCGGACAAACCGATAACCCATATTCGCCTCACACGTTTGATTGATTGGCCAAACAGCCGTTAAATGCCGCACAATTATTTCTCTTTGCAAAACGAACGGCAACAAACGTGCAGTTGAGTGAATAAACGCTATTCGGTGGTAAATTCGTCATTAATCACAGCGCGGAGCTCAATGTGTTTATTAAAAAAAATAAATTCGAGCAGAAATGATTCTATTAAATTATTGTGTCAACATAAATTTGCATGCACAAAGCCAAATTAAATTCTTGCGTCTTCTTTCTCTCTTTGCCTTCCAATTGTAAGAGGCAGTAATTAATTACATTCCGAGATAAAAGAAACGTCCCGAATGGTATTTTATGTACGGGTAGTTATACAGTGTGGTCCGTGCCGATTTTTTCGTCCTGTCGCTTGATTGAAAGGCGGAAGAATGGCCAACGGTGCTCGATTCTCGAGAGCAAATGCTCTTTGTGTAAGATCATAATTGCGGACCGCTAAATTTCTCGCGCCGTCCGATTTTTTCGGTAATATTTTCTGAGAAACGATTCCGCGCGCGAAAAAAACTATGTGTATTTCTAACAGTATCATTTTTAAAGCGCTGCGAGTTTTGAGTCAAGGTGAACGGGATCCGATGATTGCAAAGAGGGCAGATTAATCAAATTGCTCAAAATACAGGTAGCCCTCGGTTTACGCCGCAGTTCCGTGCTTACAAAAGCCGGCGCAAAACGAATCGGCGTAAAGTGAACCCATATTTACAGTGATGTATAGGGTTAAGTTCTACATAATTGAAGAAGAAGGAAATAATTTTGTTTATTAATACAATATAATGCAAAATACATATACAATCGAACTTCCATATAACGAAGCGTTACGATGACCTTAAGAAAATTTGTTATAAAGAAACTTCGTTATATAGAAATTCATGTTGGGAAAAAATTTTCAGTTTAACCCTTTCAGGTTCACAAGAATTTTTGAAGTAATACGATTTTAGGCATTAAAATGACAGGGTATCTATTTAACATAAAACAACGTACTTTCAAAATTTACGTTGAGACACATGTTGCAAGGTCGCAAAAGGATTCATATGCAGTTACGTAGTTATTTAATTAATTGAATAAATAAGACCACCCCAATGTTATGAAACAATTTTTAAAAGACAAGGAAATGTATGGTAATAAAATTTAAAAAAATTGATGCAGTAAAACTTTGTCGATTCCATTTAATATTGTAAAATTTTTGCACGCTTAAATTAGTGCCACTTACTTCGTCGGGTAATCCCTCATAAAATGTTGAACCCTGGATACATCTAGGAATATCACTACAACCGAGTTTTTCCGAAGTTACAGTGAAACAACAAAAAAAAACAGTTTTAAATCTCGAAAATTTGTAAAGTGGGGAAAAAAATCGTTATACGGAAATGTTTACAACGGTATAAGGATATAAAATGCATTAAAAACGTTCCCAGGGTTCACCAAAAAAATTCGCTATATAGAGAAATTCGTTAAATAGAAGTTCGTTACAGGGAAGTTTGACTGTATTATAAACTTAATTTTTAAAATGTATTCTATGATAACGTAAAGTGAAATGTTTTGATTAAAAAATATTAAGAAAAGCAAATGAGATTTCGAAGTTTCGGATCTCTTGCATTTTTTGGGAAAAAAAATCCCCACCAGCGCAGTAAATACTTCAACACTGAAACGAAAATCAGTCTAGCATAGGAAGAATCGGTGAATTACCCAATTATGTACACGGCGAAACTGTGAATTGCACAGCGGCGTTATTGTGAAACGGCGTAAATTGAGCCGGCGTAAACCGAGGGCTACCTGTACACCATTTAATCGCCCCGGTTATAATAAAGCATTTGCGCGTTTTTGTGATTGACAATAAAAATTTCTTTGTTCTAATTTAAGCAGTCCCGAGCACTTGCGGTGTGGAGCAGCTCGCAGTGAAACAATTTAAATTAAAATTTAGCAAAAAAGGCCAATAAAGTACCGATGCAAAAAAGTAACATTCAAGCTCGGTCAGATTTATGGCGCAATTGTTTTTTTATTAATTTTCGTTGCTTTAAAGAATATCTACTCCGATTTTTATCTTTTTGAGTTTGAAAAGATAAATGGTTGAATTAAAACAACAAGTCGTACGAGGCTCACAGGACGAAGGTGCGCTTCAATTTCGTTTGGCACAGAAGTTGTAGTCGCAAAAAATGCCGAATTAAAAATTCAAAAAGTTGTGTGTGTCTACGATTATCTCAAAGTACAAACTTGTTGACAAATTACATTCTGTCATTGTGAGGTTTGCGAAATGTAGATCATTATTAGTAACAACTGGTTTATAAGCATATTCATATTCTAATTAAAAAGCGTCCTCGGGCGGTTTTGGTGCCTACAACTTCAATTCATAATTGGTACGTGTCCGGCGAAAAAAAGCGTCAACGAGAAAACCGTTCCCAGTCGTTGTTTCGAGATGCATCAAGCTCCATATAGCACACTGTCGCATCCCATTCATTAACATACAAACTGCAGTCGTGTCCGCTGCCAGCCTTACATTCAATTTATGGAAGCGCTAATGGGAAACGTTCTTCCCATCGCAACTAACGCTTTAATTAACATGTAATTAACCAATTGGTGCGACTTTAAATCAAACCAAACAACCAAAAATTCTCTTCTTTTCGCACACCTCGACGAGACAGAAAATCGTTGCCTAAGCATTCGCATGTATGTAATTTGCGTACCGAGTTGCAATACCAGTTCTTTTGCTGCAACAAAAATGCCATAATGGCAATACTTAGTTGCTGAAAAGAGACGACCTCTGTTTCTTGCTCTTATTACGAAAGGTCTCGGATGAAATCTCAACCATAGGGTCGTGAAATTAAAGGATCTACATATTTATCATTGCATGTAACTGGAGGAACTGGAAAATTTTTAAATACCACTTTCACGATTCGCAAATAAAAATTGTAATCGGTCTACTGCAATATCTCCACACCTTGAACAATTGAAAAGTTTCAAAAATTGTATAGGACAGAAAAGTGAACTCGCTGAAATCGCAGGGAACCAAAATTTGAATGAATTATTGAAATGTTCTAAAAATGCTTTGGAACGGAAATGCATTTTTGTCAGTGGCTCGTGATAGAATAAAACAGGTGTTCTGCAATTTGCATCTCATATATTCAGGGCGTGTTTTTATTTATTTATCATTTATCAACCTACGAAATATACCCGGATTTTGAGAAGTCTCGGTTTCATCATGTTCGCGCAATACCAACTCAAAGGCTCCACAAAATTTTATACAGTTTATAATTTTTAATAGAACGTATCTATTTTTTGTCACATTTTCATTATGCTGCTGTATGTGTTTCCAATATGCCGAATTTAACTGAAATTGGATGTTGATTGTTCCTAATATTGCTAACTCCATTGAATTGTGAAGATGACTTTTGGAGTTTTCATGCTTTTTATTTTTTCACTCAACTGTACTAAATCAGTCACTCCTACCTGTCTCCATGCTTTCTCTCCACCAAAAAGCAAACATGGAAAGCAAAAGAGAGCATTTTTCTTGTTGCAGCCACAAATCCAGTTCTTCCTTGCATAAATTTCTTTGTTGACCCGACGTTTATATGATTTTCCACGACTAATATCGCTTGTTTCAATAATAATGCCCGGCAGCGGTCGACCTTTATTTTTCAAATCTATTTTTTCTTCGTAACTATACTTCACAAATCGCTTACAGTTAATCATATTGTTCAAAACATCCATTGTCAAAAAAACACTAATACAATACACGAACACGAAAGTATAAAATTAAAGTTTACAACGACAAAGCCACAAAGCGAAAAACCGCACGTAACATAACATCCGAAATCTGGAACAGAACTGCACAGATAATAAAACATAAAATAATAACTGACGAAAATTAAAACCCACGCACTTGAAGATAAGTTTTTGCGAACCTTGCAAATTTTCTGCCGAAGTTCGAAATACGGGAATTCTCGATTGTTTTCAGGACCGTTGAAAGCGCCATCATACAATTGTTGCTTACAATACATTTAATCATGGAAATTATATTTGAGTGACTAGGGTATGACAGAACTGCGTGAAATGCAGCACATAAAAAGCATTAAAGTAGCGAAAGAGTTTGGGTATGTGCAGGACGCGAGGGGGATAGTGGGGGTGTCTCAAGCAGTTCTGTGCACTGCCTCGAATGGCCCAGTATAAAAACAATGGTTCGCTCCGCTGAAACCGCGACAAAACTTAACTGGTTTGTTGGAATGTTGGATCCTCGATTGTATGAAAACATGGAGTTACTCGGTGCGAGTTGTTGCGATTAAGAAAATAAAATTCTGTGACGAAATTCAATTTTTTCAATATTACGTTTTATAAATTAAATACAAACGAAGTTAATTTTTTGGCGTTAATTTTTTGGCAGTTCTGCAGCTCTGCAGCACTAATGTACGCGCCGCCACTGATTTTTTGTGATTAATTTCTGCATACACATTGCACATTGAGGAGGGGTCATTGCCGCCGATAAAATGGAGTGCAATAATTTATATTCCCGTGTTTGGCTCAGTGTCCTTTTATGCGGAATTTTATTCGTCCCCTTTTATTCTCATTGTATTTCGCAGAGAGAGGAACACACTTGATAAGTTTTCACCGGTATCGCTGGATAGGCCACCTCTGGCGGCCCCACGTGGGATATTTATAGCGTACTGGTTTACAAGCCCTCCACAATACCAGATATATTCAATACAAAACTTGTTACACGGTGTGTCCAAGAGCGGAATCGAACCTAGTGTCATGCTAATCGGACATCGCCTCTGTGAACTCGCGTACACCTACAACAACAACCAAACCAAAATCGGGTTTGACGCTATTTTATAAACAGGGACACGAAATTGGACCGTGGCGAGAATGAGTCTCCACCTACATTGATTTATTCATTTCATTAATCTAGACTTGCGAGACGAAAAAAATAATCAGGCCGATTGAATGCATTTTTTCGTCGCGTCCATTCATTGTTTACGATATTGGCGGGAGAGAGAGAGAGAGAGAGAGAGGTCAGTGCGAATTTGCATAATATACCCGGAGAAGTTTGGTTATTAGGGAGATACATTTATTCGTGCGTGCTGCAAATATGGAGATATGGATGTAAACCACTTTCTATCTCTCAGGCGTATAACCGCAAGTTATTTAAGATCTGAAATCAAAACATAATCGCTTATTAATCATGTTTTTTTTGTATTTATTGAATCGTCGCATGTACATGTCTGACTGTGCGTATTTATTTATTTTATTATCACTCGAGTTCATATTTATATGTTTGCTTATGCTTGTTTCTGTAATCTGACTCTTAGCAGCTCTGTAAATACTTTACTTGGCAAAAGAATTACTTGTGTACTTTTTAAGCTTTAACATACTCCAGCAAAAAAGGGAATAAATTCAAGTTCGGAATGCAGCGCCGAGTGGGAACTAACAGTAGGTCTGTTAGTACTGTCCTTTTCAAAGCAAAAACCATCTACCTCCAACTAAAAACAAATTTGATCGTTTTGATGTTAGTATTGTCAGTTTTCACTGTTTCCAATCAAACAAAGTTCCAACAAGAAACAAATTTGGTCGTTTTGATGTTAGTACTGTCAGTTTTCACTACTGTCAATCAAACAAAGTTCTAAGAACAAACAAATTTGGTCGTTTTTATGTTAGTACTGAGTTTTGATTATTTTCAATCCAGCAAAATTCAAAAAAAAAACAAATTTAGTCGTTTTGGTCTTAATACTGTCAGTTTTCACTGCGTCCAATCAAGCAAAGTTCTAACAAGAAACAAATTTAGTCGTTTTGGTATTAATACTGTCAGTTTTCGCTACTGTCAATCAACCAAAATTCCAAGAAGAAACAAATTTGGTCATTTTGATGTTAGTACTGTCAGTTTTCACTACTGTCAATCGAACAAAGTTCTAAGAACAAACAAATTTGGTCGTTTTTATGTTAGTACTGAGTTTTCACTATTTTCAATCCAGCAAAATTCTAATTAAACAAATTCAGTCGTTTTGGTCTTAATACTGTCAGTTTTCACTGCATCCAATCAAACAAAGTTCCAACAAGAAACAAATTTAGTCGTTTTGGTGTTAATACTGTCAGTTTCGCTGCTGTCAATGAAACAAAGTTCCAAGAAGAAACAAATTTGGTCGTTTTGATGTTAGTACTGAGTTTTCACTATTTTCAATTCAGCAAAGTTCCAAAAAGAAACAAATTTGGCCGTTTTGATGTTAGTACTGAGTTTTCACTATTTTCAATCGAGAAAAGTTCCAAAAGAAACAAATTTGGTCATTTTGATGTTAGTACTGCCAATTTTCACTACTTCCAATCAAACAAAGTTCCAACAAAAAACAAATTTAGTCGTTTTAATGTTAGTACTGCCAATTTTCACTACTTCCAATCAAACAAAATTCCAACAAGAATCAAATTTTGTCATTTTGATGTTAGTACTGTCAATTTTCACTACTTCCAATCAAACAAAGTTCCAACAAAAAACAAATTTAGTCGTTTTAATGTTAGCACTGCCAATTTTCATTACTTCCAATCAAACAATGTCCCAACAAGAAACAAATTTTGTTTTTTGATGTTAGTACTGTCAGTTTTCATTACTTTAAGACAAACAAAGTCCCAACTATAAACAAATTTGATTGTTTTAACATTTGAAATTTGACTAGTGGTTACAATCCTGTTCATTTGAATAGGTTTTACTGTAACTAAAAAATAAAAAATCAAGGATTGCGTTGTGAAACGGTCAATATTTAATTTATTGGATTAATAAATGGAGATTTACGAAATGCAACAGTCATTAACCTCGATTCACTTCTAATCTCCCAAGTATTAAATGCCTCATTTTTCTAACTAATTAAAGAGTTTGTAAGTATGAAAGGAAAAAATTCGAATACATTTCCCCTTCTGAGCTGGGAAGACAAAAACCACAGAGATGAGACGCTTCTTAATACCTGCCATCGCAACATTTCCAGCGAATAAATATTAAATGTTAATCCTCTTTTACACAGTGGCAGTAATTCCGTACTAATTGCGTAAATGGCACAAGCGAATTTATCTTGCATACTCACAGTGAGAACCAAACGACAATAAATTGCGCGTTTAAAAACGACTTTTCAAAAAGTTCACAACTGCAGATATTGAAATTACTTTGTTTTATTATGACAAGTGTACCAACCGGCCTTGTTTCAATTTTTCCCACAAATGAACAAAAATAAAATAATCCTACTGTGTACCACGTGAAACGTCTAGGGGATTATGTCTCTCGTAATCTTGAAAATATTAAAGTATTAGTATATTAATTGTTACGATCGAATTTATTTATTGCCGCAACAACTACACCACTGTTTCTGCATAATCAATAACGAGTTGTTAGTTTAACTTCGCGGTTTGTCTTTGTCTAGTCTTGGGAATTTATTAGCTGGAATCTAATTTTAATTTAAATGCGGTTATGAAATTGTTGTGATTCTGCAGTTTTGGTTGCATTTGATTATGCACGGTTTGGTTAAAGCGGACGCGCACACACGCGAACGGCTTTTTCAGATGTGGAAGAATTTTACTGTTAGTGGGAGGGACATTTAACCTCATAGAAGAGAGTTTGAGATGCTTTTCTAAAGGCTATTATTCATCTTACAAACCAAATTGTTGTCTGGTGCGCTGTAAAAAATCGTTTAAGGCGGTCCAACTTTTTCACTTTAAATTAACTATTTCAAGGCTCCGAATGTTTAAATAAAAATTACAGTTAGAAACTTCAAAAGGAAATGGATACGACGCCAAAAAAAGCCTCTTTCAACTCACCATCTGCAATTTTTCACTCACGTACGCTCCGTTAATTGCCAAACTCTTGCATGAAATTCCTGCAACACAAAAATCATTCCCAATCAGATAAACAACAAATTTGTAATTAAACGCAGAATTATAGATTTAACCAGCTGCATAATGCAATCCCCTCGTATAATTTTAGAGATGCCACCGTTTGTCGCCTTTATTATGACGCGCCAGGGTCGCGGATGTCACACCAGGACGAGAAGGACGAACGCAACTGGAGGACGAACAATAAAGCATACATAAAGTACATCTTTATGTTAAATATCTCGGTTTTCGATCTGGCACGAAGTTGGCGTAAAAACATGTCGATTTGAAATGCAAAGTGGCAAACTCTACTTCTCCACATCGAACCGAACCGTAAACATGCAGAAAGCCAAAGAGAAGTTACGTCTTATCTTAACAATCGCATATTTTTGTCATTATCGTCCTTCGTTCGCCGATCAAACGTCGATTCGGATCTGACGTGCGTGGAAATTATTTCGGAAAAAATCGCGCCTAAACTGTGCAGTAAACCCCCCATCCCATGGTCAGATGTTAGCGTTTTATTGTTCCACGTCATCTTTTACAAGCGGTGCGTAAATTAGGCCAAGCAACAGAGCAAAATAAATGTCATCATTCAACATAAATACTACCTGGAAAGCGACTCTGTGATTTTGTCAAAGACAATTTCCAACTCAAGAATCATAATTTTTAATTTGTTATAAACAATTTTCAACAAAAAATCGCGTTTTTTTAGTTTCTTGCTTGTAAAATGGAAACTAAGCTTTTGTAATTTTTATAATCTTATTTTATAATAGGTGCATTTGCATAACATAAAATAACATAAGTAATAACTAGAATAAATAAAATAACTCACTAGCAACACTAGCAATGTTGCCTCTCTGAATAGCCAAACTTATTCGTTGCTTCAAATATGTTTTGGCTTGAGGAATTCCCGTTGTTTGAACAATACGCCTCCCAAAATCTTCAAGGAGAGAAAGGACATCAGTACTCCAAGGACCCAAAGTTTCCACAGCGAAGGCAACGAAAAAATAATCATCAGAAATTGCTTTATATTTTTTTTTCTTAAGATTTTCTGCCAAGTGTGCAGCAGATCTTGCAGAAAATGAAGAATCAGTCAAATGAGAAGGGGCAAGTGTAACCGTGCAAGTAAAATCCCAAACTAAAAATTTACCTACTTTCCATGGAATAACTGTAATACCATCTGGACGTTTGCCATCATCCCTCAGAATACTAGGTTCAAGAATACAAGGGATGTTGGCAGAAGAGAAAGGACGTTTAATAATTTCATTAATACAGCTGTGACGAGAGAGTCTACCAGCACTTTTAATGCACGATAAACCATGATGACCCAAAGAGTCTACAGAAGAACCGCACGAGCAGATATGAGAATGACAGAAATTGATGGCCAATCTAAGTGAAATTGCAATTTGTAAAAAGTTTTTTTCTAAAAGAGTTCCTAATGTACAAGATGGAAGAGCTTCAAGCCAAGCTCCAGATTCAAGTTCAGATCCAGCTAATAAGATAGCTTTTTGTGTGATATTTGAGGAAGATAATAAATTTTGAAATATTTCCTCACAGATAGGTAAGTCCCAATTTCTTTGAATAGAAAGCTCTTTTGGAAGTAAAGACGAATTAGAACTTTCCTTCCAATAATCAACAGCATCGTTAAGGGATGTAATTTCAAAATTAGAAAAACTAGAAGGTAGAATGGACATAATAAGTTCAGAATTAGAAAATATAGAAGACAAAAAGGCAGACAAGAAAATATCAATTATAGACCTTATACCTAATCCACCAAAACGGATTTGTAATTTGGCTTCGAGTCCAAGATCTGATTGTAAATTTAATATTCAAAATTTTTTCCAAAGAAGAAATAACAATATCAAATTCAAGACACTCATTTTTAAATTTCCAAAAAGGACAACATCTAAGATTATAAGTGAAATTAGGTATCCAAAAACAATGGCGTAGTAAAAATAAACTAATATGAGGATTAATTTTACACAGATTTGTAGAAAGTAAAGAGAATGACTCAATTTTTTTGGAAATGAATGGAGGAATTGCTGCATCGAAAATAGGACAACCAAGAATAAAAAGGTCTTCAACATTACAAACGTGAATACAAGGAGCTAATAATTCGAATCTCTCCAAAATTGAAGACTTGTCTAATTCCGAAACATTATTAAGGAAGAAAGGTTCGCATTTATTGAAATTATTATTTTTAATTGATTAAAACAGTGTTGAAATGTTTTGTCGGTTGGGTGCATAATCTGGCTGAAACAACTGCATTTTTGTGACGCTCGTCGCAGATTATGATCATATATAAATTGTCATTTTGACAGTTAGTTTTAGTTTAGTTTAGTTACGTGAAACACCCAGTATGTGTATAGGATAAGATGATTTTTAATCTGCTTTCATTCCAGCTAATTACGTCTCACTGTACCATTCATCAATTTTGAGAGTACCATGACTGGTCTGGAATAATTCCAATGTTGGGATTGATAGTGAAGCTTGAGAGTTTTGATCAAGAAATTATTACGACCATCGACGAAAAATTCGCCACGGTGCACGCCACTCTCGTTAAAATTACACAATAGACAATGGCGTGCTTTTAAAGCGGCCGTGAATGGAGTCGCGATTTGCGGCAGAGTATTACGTAGCGGGTGGTTTTGTGTGCGTACAATGAGCAAAACTGTTGAACGATTTCATGGCAACTCTCGCCTCAGTGTCAATGAGCCACGGTCGCATTTGTCATAATCATTTTGGGCCGAGCGTGCGGCGCGCGCACGCGCCTTCCCACAAAGACAATATTATTTATAGTAACTCGGGGGGCTCGTATTTCAAAAGTTGCGTGATTAAATGCGTTTTGTAACGTTTTAGAAATTAATTAAGTTTCGGGTTTCTATCGACTGGTGTTTCTCTCGACTCACTGATACACACCTATATTAAACGAGATGAGTTATTTTCGAGGGAGAGGCGAAATTCTATCGATGAAATCAGAGACTTCTATTAACTTGCATGAATTATTGTCGGGTTATTAATTAATTTCGAGTTTTTTCTTTCATTGCTGAATCTGATAGAAGAAAGCCACCTTAAAAATTCCTGTTTAGAAAACCAATCAATGGACTTCCTCTTCGCGGACTTCCACGATTTAATTGAAAGCCAAAGCGACCAAAACGTCGCATGGACTTTGTGGGCCCAGACTGAAAGTATGAATAAGCTGATGTGCGAATATAATAAACTATCCGCCTCACCATGTAGCTATAATATAATGCTGTTGCATGCGAATCTACATCGCCAATAAATTAAGGCATTAAGGTACCACTGCATTAACGGCCTCTCGCTGTTTATTCTGCTGGTTAAATTGGGAATCTACAGACCTATGACCCGGCCATAATTTATAATAGATTTCGGCCAATGAATCGCGTTACTGGTTGTGTAATAAAGTGCAACGTTTTATGGCTGGAATTCCTCATTCACCGGTGATAATAACACATCTCCAACTTGAATCATTGTACGAAGAATTCTCAATTGTTGTCTAACACAGATCGACGCAAACACGACCATCAATATCTCTATGACACGTTGATCTATATGATTAAATCTGATTCTAACCAGCGCTTAATATGCACATGTGTGCAAGGCTGTCACACGTCCGACATGATAATTAGAGCTTTTTTCTCTATACAGGGTGTCGCCGTTCGCCGCCAAAACCAAGATTAATAAAGCATTTGTTCATAACATAAATACAGGTAGCCCTCGGTTTACGCCGCAGTTTCGTTCTTACAAAAGCCGGCGCAAATCGAATCGGCGTAAAGTGAACCCATATTTACAGTGATGTATAGGGTTAGGTTCTACATAAGTGAAGAAGCAAATAATTTTGTTTATTAATACAGTATAATGCAAAATACATATACAGTCGAACTTCCATATAACGAAGCGTTACGGTAACTTTAAAAAAAATTGTTATAGAGAAACTTCGTTATATAGAAATTCATGTTGCGAAAAAATTTTCAGTTGAACCCTTTTAGGTTCACAACAATTTTTGAAGTAATACGATTTTAGGCATTAAAATGACAGGGTATTTATTTAATATAAAACAACGTACTTTCAAAATTTACGTTGGGACACATGTCGCAAGGTCGCAAAAGGATTAATATGTAGTTACGCAGTTATTTAATTAATTGAATAAATAAGACCACCCCAGTGTTATGAAACAATTTTTAAAAGACAAGGAAAAGTAAGGTAATAAAATAAAAAACTTTTGATGCAGTAAAACTTTGTCGATTTCATTTAATATTGTAAAATTCTTGCACGCTTGAATTAGTGCCACTTACTTCGTCGGCTAATCCATCATAAAATGTTGAACCCTGGATACATCTAGGAACCATCTACAACCGAGTTTTTTCCGAAGTTACAGTGAAACAACAAAAAAAACAGTTTTAAATCTCGAAAATTTGTAAAGTTGGGGGAAAAAATTCGTTATACGGAAATTTTTACAACGGTATAAGGGTATAAAATTCATTAAAAACGTTTCCAGGGTTCACCTAAAAAATTCGCTATTGTATAGAGAAATCCCTTAGAGGGAAGTTTGACTGTATTACAAACGTAATTTTTAAAATGTGTTTTATGATAAAGTAAAATGAAATGTTTTTCTTAAAAAAATATTAAGAAAAACGAATGAAATTTCAAAGTTTCGGATCTCTTGCTTTTTTTGGAAAAAAAATTGACCTGAGCTCACTTTATGGAAATGTGCACTGCAATTTGCATGGTTTTACCTAGGAAACCCGACTTTTAAAATTCAACCCTTGTTGTAATCATATGAAAACGAGAAAATGGAATTTTTTTAACCTGAGCACACTTTATGAAAATGTGCACTGCAATTTGCATGGTTTTTCCTAGGAAAACCGACTTTTATGATTATGATTACAACAAGGGTTGACTCTTAAGAGTCGGTTTGCCTAGGTGAAAACATGCAACTTGTAGTGTGTTTGTTTTAACGTGTTTATACATATAATTTTTTGAACTAATGAATGTTGAAATTATTTAAAAACATATAGTCGAATGGAGAAGACTCGGTGTTTTTATTCAAACCGAATCACCATATCCAATGAAAATTCATTTGTACTCCTTTTATATAAAAAATAGTTGGTCACCTTACTATAGCTACTATATTTTAAATACAGTAGAATCCGGTTATAACGAACTTCAAGGGACCGTCAAAATCGGTTCATTATATCCGAAGTTCGTTATAAGCGTTATTGAAAGAATACATGGAAGAGTGTTTTATGAGACCTTTATTGTCTAATATAAATATGCATATGTATAAAACCATTAAGAATATAAGGACTAAACTTAAGTGAAACAAGGCAAAATGCAACAAGTAATTTTATTTGAAAAAATTTGTTATTTTCGACTGATCTGTCGCATTTTTAAAGTATAAATTGTCGTTTCAAAGTCACTAAGATTTTCAATAATTGAGTTTGGCACGCCGTAAAACTGTAAAAAATTACGAATGTTGTTATTACTAGATAAAATCTGTAATGCTGGTGCTTCCGGCTCATCCTCATTCCTCATTGGCTTCTTCTTGGGCACTTTTGTCTACTACAATTACCCAAATATTCTGTTGTAACTAATAAATTGTTTACATTAATAATCATTCATTTTTAAGTTTTCGAAAAAATTTCAATTTTTTAATTGAAGGTCTCTATGCAAGAAGTACCTAAGTCACTTTTCATATTCTGTGATATTTGAGATTTATAATTCTGTTTAATCTGGAAATCACATTTTTTTGATTTTGACTGATCCTTTTTACTAAAGAAAACTTACTTTAGTAAAAACAAAGATCATTCAACGTCAAAACAATGTGATTGAAACACATTGAAACATCAAATATAAAATATAAAATATGAAATATGAAAAGTGACTTAGGTACTTCTCGCATAGAGCCCTTCAATTATTGCTGAAATTCACGTCCCCTTTGTTTCTATTTTTGTAACTATTACTCATTTAATGACAAGTCATCATCAGATTCATAGGTTATTACGCGTTATATACAATGCAAAGTTCGTTATAGTCGACTTTTTCAGATTCGTTATATGCTATAGTTCGTTATATCCGAGTTCGTTATAACCAAATAATTTTTACATCGTTACATAGGGGAAAATGTCGGGATTTAGAATAAAGTTCGTTATAACCGGTAGTTCGCTATAACCGAAGCCGTTATAACCGGATTCTACTGTACATTGCTTTTCAAACAACTGGTGTTTTTAAATTATACAATACAATACAAACTAATGTTGTAAATACTGTCAAGTGTCAACATTCGTGAAACAGTCTATAACATCTTACTCTCACATAAACAAAATTTGTTCTGATTATTTTTTTTTCAAAATCTCTGACATTTTCAAAGCTAGTAAATTGAAGAGTTAATTTTCATTTTGCGGTCGGTGTGATTTGTACAAAACTTGTCAGTGACTGAATTAGTGTGCGATAAATTAAGCTGATCGTAAATTGCGGCATAATACCGTTGTTATTAATTATTAACTGTTTATTTTCGCTCATTGTATCTGGACGATTATACTGTCATTCGTTTCCACGAAGGTTACATTCGAGGAATTTTCGTTCGATGTTCTCACAAGAGCTTTCGTGTATTTTTATTTCAGTAATTTCAGCAATACTTGCCCACATTTAATTTATTGTATAATATTGCATTGTCTTACTTCCACTTACGGTATATTCGTCTCGTTCGAAATTGTTGTTTATTTTTTTAAATTGAATCTGATTATTTTTAACATTAAAATCGGCGATTGTTTATTACCATACGATTTGTTATGAAGACTCGAATAAAAAATTCTTTCTTTTCGTGTTTATTTAGGGGCCTGTTTGAATTGATCGAAATCGATCGAGCCGTCCTTTTCGATGTCGATTCGCTATCATATCTAAGCCAAATCGTCGAAAATAGTAGTTTCAGCAACACCCATTCATTGTATTGTCAATCTGAAGCATGCATAGCGACGGCATTCCGCGCTAAAGACGTGGAACTTTCGCCGGCAAAAAATCCGCCGAGTGATATGTGAAAAGTTTTGACGTGCCTTTTTTCCGCCGGTATCAATCAGCGCAAGAATCTCGCCGATTTGAAAATTCATATTTCGCACGCGCAAAAAGTTGATCGAAGCGGCCTCTCGATTAACTTTTTGCCCTTCTTACGGTCCCGGCCCAAATTGCGCTTTGCGTAGATTCAAATTCGAATTCGTCCGATTTCGACTGCAACGTAATTTATTTTCGCAGACACAATGCCATTAATTAATTTCGTTAATTAGTATAACAGTACCGAGGGAACTGTTTCGCGTTCCTCCTCTCGATCTTCGGAGATGTGCTTTAAGAACGAAGCTGGAGGTCGTTCGTTTTTTTGCGCGGATGTGTTACATCATTGCTTATTACAAGCCAATTTAACTTTTTAAATGGTAATAACGCGACCGAGTGAGAAAGGAGAGGGCCGTATGCCTTAAAAGTGGTATAAATCGAATAAAAATGATTACGAAAATTGATCTGGTTTCAGCGCGACAGCGTTGGTTTCGTGAACATGTCTGCTTGTCGAGAGAATAATGGATGACGGACCAAACTGTCAACCTCATTATCAAAGCGTTGCCTTTAATCGATCATCCGTTTTTGACGAAGAATTTTTACATTTTTTTTTTTTTGTTTCGTTTTATTTCTGGGATGCTTCCATTTTTATCGATAATTACGCGCTCACGATTATCATCCCCACAAGCCGGTCTTTTTAAAAGTTACAATTATCGCGCACGGTAACTGCATTTTCCGTAAATTTCACCATAACGACTTGTTATATTTATACCGTTACTGAATTAAATCAATTGCTTTTATTTTCCACGAAGAAACATTCTGTGCGTATGATGAAATTTATAGAAAGACTATAAAATATGAAATCATGCTGAAACAAAAATTAGTATTGGTGTGCAGATAAAATTAAATATTTTGTTTCTCAATTTAATTGGCAGAATTGGCAAAATGTTATACATGGCGTTGCTAGGTCTTGTTAGTTAAAAACAAAAATTGTCCTGTTCTTAGACTACTCAATTTTGATTTTATTTTCTCAATTTCATTTTCAGCTGCGCAATTGTGCCCGGTAATTTAATTGGCATAAGAAAAGGGTAGAGAAGTTCTATTTTTTGTTGTTAGAATGCTATACATGGTTTTGCTAGGTCTTGTTAGTTAAAAACAAAAATTGTCCTGTTCATAGACTACTCAATTTTATTTGTATTTTCTCAATTTCATTTTCAGCTGCGCGATTATGCCCAGTAATTTAATTGGCCAAAGAAAAGGGTAGGGAAGTTCTATTTTCTGATGTTAGAATGCTATACATGGCTTTGCTAGGTCTTGTTAGTTAAAAACAAAAATTGTCCTGTTTATAGACTACTCAATTTTATTTTTATTTTCTCAATTTTGTTTTCAGCTGCGCGATTATGCCCAGTAATTTAATTGGCATAAGAAAAGAGTAGAGAAGTTCTATTTTCTGACGTTAGAATGCTATACATGGCTTTGCTAGGTCTTGTCAGTTAAAAACAAAAATTGTCCTGTTCCTAAACTATTCAATTTTGTTTTTATTTTCTCAATTTCGTTTTCAGCTACGCAATTGTGCCCGGTAATTTAATTGGCATAAGAAAAGGGTAGAGAAGTTCTATTTTCTGATGTTAGAATGCTATACATGATTTTGCTGGGTCTTGTTAGTTAAAAACAAAAATTGCCCTGTTCATAGACTACTCAATTTTATTTTTATTTCTCCAATTTCATTTTCAGCTGTGAGATTGTGCTCGGTAATTTAATTGGCATAAGAAAAGGGCATAGATCTATTTTCTAATGTTATAATACTATACATGGCTTTGCTAGATCTTGTTAGTTAAAAACAAAAATTGTCCTTGTCATAGACTACTCAATTGTATTTTTAGTTAGGTATATAGAGAAAACAATGGTACTATTTCTGAAACAATGTTTTGATGATTGTAGCTGAACGTCACTTATTTGTCACTTGGTCGTTCAGAAATTACTAAAAATTGTATCAGCTGGTTGACTTACGGCATCGTCCGTAATGTAAAGCGACTTTTATAGGACGGAAATGTCAAAAAGCCATAAAATCAATTTATGAAACGTTTCAATTAATATGTATATTTAAATTCCGATTATAATGAAGGATAACAGTATCAGGTGTATGGGTTCAATTGAAATTCCCGAGTGGTCGCGTAAAAAATCCTTTTAGTGCCTGTTAGGAAACAGACATAAATTTAAACGTGCAGACATCACTCTAAGGCGAAATTTAATTATGAATGAAATTTCTCCGGTGAACGTGATGCCAGCGTTACAGCACATATAGGAAGCTTTACGAGTTCCTTGCGTTTTATTTATTGTATTGTGTGTGCGTGTGTGTGTGTATATTTCGATATAACGGTGAATTCCTCTAGGTGTTACTAAAATGTTTCCCGTTGACAGTTGCGAGCATTTATGGGATATGATTAATTCAGAAAGCTTGTCATAATACATAAGAGAAAAATTAATTGATACTAAAATGTGTTGTGACAGGAGAACAACATTTTCGACCGTGAATTGCTGAAGCGTATAACATTCGCGCTTTGAATAAAATTTTTTTGTTATCTTAAATATCGAATTAAAAAAACCAAACAAAATATTCACAACACGAATTAAGATACACCTCATTTTTTTCGCCGGGTTTTTATCCAGCACTACCTGATGGGTGTAAAGTTTATTGAGGGGTTTTATTATGCAGGAAACGATTGAATCTCGCCATTTCATAAGGTTGCGCCCCTCGGGGCGAACGTTTTATTACCGCGCGTGTGGGAAGCCGGCAGGAAAAATCCCTGCAATAATTGAGAACTGCTGCGCGCTGGACATACCTGAAATTTGGCAGGCAAAAAGCGAGGGGAAAAAGCGCAGTATCGTTGTTTTAGAGCCTCTTTTGTCACGAATCGTTCAATTGCCAGGCACGATTCCTCTTCTTCTTCACGGCTTGTAACAAGGAATGCGCCGACCTTATCGTAACGTACTTTAGTTGTCATTAAGATTTCAGATTGTCGGTCTTTATTTTTCAGTACCAAATACGTGTTTACTATTGAAGTGTGTTAAAAGAATATAAATTATCGCGCAATAATCGATTTTATTTTTTTAACGTTTTATTGTCTCGTTTCAGGTGAGTCGACCGTGGCAACCACCACATAACTCATGCTATCTTCAAAAATCATCAAAAGCAAACTCACACGTAAGTTAATTGAACCAAAAACTAGTTTGCGTTTAACACTGTTGCACGTGCATGCCGGAAGTACAATCCTCACTTTCCTCCACGAGGATAATACAGATAACTGCATTCTGATCTAGAAAGCGTGATTTTTTTCCATTATTCCAAAACCTCAAACGATACCTTTAATTGAAATTTAGATAACGACGACATTTTTCAAGAAACCAGTTACATCATCCATTTTATTTCCGTTCCAAATTTTGATAAGTCAAGGCCCCTTAAATGGTTCATTTAGTCACGCAAGGAATCTTCCTGAAAAACGAATGGGAATTTAAATTTATAGTCCAGTTATTTTATACAAAAAAACACCCAAGTTTTCTCAGTCTCATATCCCGAAAACCATTGGTTCCACATAAATTTTGTACAGAATCTTTTTTGTGCAGATTTTGATAATAACCAAATTTTGTAATAACCAAAATTCACCTAAAACCAATACTTTATGAGATATTTGTTCAACGGACTTTTTACACAGTGTTTCTTACAGCGATACAAAGAAAATCCTGAAGAAAAACTTAACTTGGAATTTTTTAGAAGATGAATACTAAAACGACTGAACTATTAATTAATCCCGGTTTTAAAAAAATTCGGAGGGAGCGGTCGGTCGGTCACATCTCAATTTCTTTCCACCTTGTTTTTTCTATCACTTTCCGACAGCATCCGATACACGGGTCCGCTTTTACAAAGACTTAAAGTGCTCTAACTTGTTTAGATAAGGCCCGTATGCGAGAGAACTCGTCTCGAGGAATTTTTTCTTTAAATTTCCACAAATTACTCGCACCACGGGTTGCCCTCGCCAGACAATCCCGAAACGAAAATAATAACAGAACTCTTTGGCGAATCAATCGGTTTTTTATCGGCGTTTCCGTTAGTGCCGAAAGGTCGTGCAAATTATCTAATATTAATAAGCCGAGGAGAATCCAGGTGTGAGAGATGTAATCAGCATCTCATTGTGCAGCATAAATGGATAAGATATTAAATTACCAAGATGGCTGTTTGTTTCTTTATGAATGCAAGACACAGTGGTCACGGGACGGTAAGTGGATGTCGTGACCACTAACCGTGGCACCAGAACGCGACATCCCCATCTGAAAAATAATTTCCCACGCGGAAAATTCGGTTTTTCTTCAACCAAAACTGCTCGAGCAAATGTCGTGCAGCAGTGGCGGCTCGTGGTACAATAAAACAGGTGTTCTGCAATTTGCATCTCATATAATCAGGGCCGTGTTTTTATTTATTTATTATTTATCATTTATCAACCTACGAAATATACCCGGATTTTGAGAAGTCTCGGTTTCATCATGTTCGCGCAATGCCAACTCAAAGGCTCCACAACATTTTATACAGTTTATAATTTTTGATAGAACGCATCTATTTTTTGTCACATTGTCATTATGCTGCTGTATGTGTTTCCAATATGCCGAATTTAACTGAGATTGGATGTTGATTGTTCCTAATATTGCTAACTCCATTGAATTGTGAAGATGACTTTTGGAGTTTTCATGCTTTTTTATTTTTTCACTCAACTGTACTAAATCAGTCACTCCTACCTGTCTCCATGCTTTCTCTCCACCAAAAAGCAAACATGGAAAGCAAAAGAGAGCATTTTTCTTGTTGCAGCCACAAATCCAGTTCTTCCTTGCATAAATTTCTTTGTTGACCCGACGTTTATATGATTTTCCACGACTAATATCGCTTGTTTCAATAATAATGTCCGGCAGCGGTCGACCTTTATTTTTCAAATCTATTTTTTCTTCGTAACTATACTTCACAAATCGCTTAAAGTTAATCAAATTGTGCACAACATCCATTGTCAAAAAAACACTAATACAATACACGAAAACGAAAGTATAAGATTAAAGTTTACAACGACAAAGCCACAAAACGAAAAACCGCACGTAACATAACATCCAAAATCTAGAACAGAACTGCACAGATAATAAAACATAAAATAATAACTGGCGAAAATTAAAACCCACGCACTTGAAGATAAGTTTCTGCGAACCTTGCAAATTTTCTGCCGAAGTTCAAAATACGGGAATTCTCGATTGTTTTCAGGACCGTTGAAAGCGCCATCATACAATTGTTGCTTACAATACATTTAATCATGGAAATTATATTTGAGTGACTAGGGTATGACAGAACTGCGTGAAATGCAGCACATAAAGAGCATTAAAGTAGCGAAAGAGTTTGGGTATGTGCAGGACGTGAGGGGGACGGTGGGGGTGTCTCAAGTAGTTCTGTGCACTGCCTCGAATGGCCCAGTATAAAAACAATGGCCGCTCCGCTGAAACCACGACAAAACTTAACTGGTTTGTTGGAATGTTAAATCCTCGATTGCATGAAGACATGGAGTTACTCGGTGCGAGTTGTTGCGATTAAGAAATTAAAATTCTGCGACGAAATTCAATTTTTTCACTATTACGTTTTATAAATTAAATACAAACGAATTAATTTTTTTGGCGTTAATTTTTTGGCAGTTCTGCAGCACTTATGTACGAGCCGCCACTGTCGTGCAGTCTTCACAATGAACTTCACAATGTCACTGCCGATGCTGACTCACAGTTTGTAACTAGCTTTGATTTCACATGTGAAATGTACCAATTTAGTTAATCGTGCCTGTGTGTGTGGTGCGTTCCTAATTGGTCCCTATTTTTGTTTTCCAAAGTGCCATTCATTCGAATTAATTGATTAATTGGATGTCGCGTCCTCCCACCTCGTTCTCACGTGCTTTTTCGTTTAATGCAAAAATTTCTAGGAACGGTTCTTATCAAGACCATAAACTTTTTTTTCATTTACAAGAATTTCGTTGTCGCGTCCCACACGTTAAAGCGCGTAGACGTGAAATCTATTAAAACGAAACTAATAAAACGTATCGGGACAATGGAAAAAAATAATTTTTATGATCGAATCGCCAAATTATAACGTTCTAATTCATCGATATCGCTTGAGCGAATCGGACGCGATTATTTATTACTTGTAGGTATTAAGATGATTTGTTCTTTTATTATAATTTTTCTAATCATTATAGTCGCATATATTATAATGAAGCGTCACGTCTAATGGTTCTCTTAATATTCGAAACGTTTCAAATAAATAATAAATTCCGATCGTAATTTCCGCCGAAGTATTCTGATAACATCGATTGGAATTCCCGAAAAAAGGCAACAGAAATCGGCATGCCGTTAGCGCCGTTAAGTGAATAAAAATTCTTCGGCGACGCATCGCCGCAAAAAACAGACGGTGACACTTTTTTTTTGATTTTATTAATTAATAAAAAAATTAGGGACGAAGAGATGTGATTAAATCACTTGCGGATGCGGAGTTATCAGAATTTATTAATAAATTTAATTTCGATGACAGAATCTTTCTAATAAAATACGAAATGCATTATTCTATTCCTCCAGCGATAAATAGCAATAAAATAACAATAACTCGCCATTTTGTGGGTTATTTCCTTTGGGTGGTTTTACATAACACGAACTATAAAATTCTATAACTTGACGTGCAAAAAACAGGACAAAATTCGACGATCACTTTGATAACGCAGAACCGGAATTTTTAAAGAAATCAGGCAGAATGTGTCAATTAAAATTAGTTTGTGTCGATGACCTGTACAATTAACGTAGGCTTATAAAGTTCGCCAAACTCGGGCCTTTTCTTTTTCTATTTTGATGTAAAGTTGTCGACGACAAACATAATGTTTTTAACAATTTCGTTTATAATTTACGTTTTACTCTATGCTTTATAATGTATACTTTACGTTCCGCCTTACACTTTATGCTTTACACTTTTTAATGTATTCTTTATAACTTATAATTTATACTTTGTATTGTGTACATTACACTTTATAACTTGTAATATATACTTTATATTTTATACGTTTTATATCTTATAACTTACACTTTATACTTTGTACGTTATAACTTATACTTTACACTTTATACATTGTAGTGTGTACTTTATACCTTATAACTAAAGAGCGGATTCCTAGGCATTATGCTTATTGTAAATATTGAAGGCATAAATTAAGGAAAATCTTGTAATTTGGCGCAAAGTTTTTTATGCCTTTTTTGCTGTTTGTGCTTATTTACACTTTTTATGCTTATGTTAAGCTTTTGTGATTATTTTTAAACGTTTTCTTTATTTTCGGTGTATTCTTTTTTTAAAATTTAACTCAAAAATAAAGAACTTGAAAATAATTTGACTTATATAAAAGCACATTACAATTTTGTAAGCCACACCATGAAATCTTTAGAATCTGTAAAAATAATTAATGGTTTCAAAGATGCCATTTCGAAAGTACCAAGACGCACTGGTCAAGAAGTAAAATTAAAATCAGACGTTGTATTTTTAAAAAACGAGGGATTTTCAACAATAAACAAAATTTTGAGTCGAGATAACGTTTCGGATTTGTAAAGATAAAATATAAACCAAGTTTAAGGCAGTATTACCTACCTAGAGATTTTTTTTTTAGGTTTCGATAGTCATTGTTTGACAAGTAATTTATTTTAATAAATTAAATTGTTATTAACATTGATTTCTTACCTATATTGTATTAAACCTTTTTTAAAGCTTTTTTTTTTTGTAATGTTCAGACTTTTTTTAATGCTTTTTTGGGCTTTTTAAGCACTTTTTTGTGTTTTTAATGCTTTTCTATCAGCTCTTTTCTTATACTTTATAAAGTGTACTTTATACACTACACTTTATACGTTATAACTTATACTTTGTACTTGGGACTTATGCTTTATACCTATTAACCCACTTTGTACTGTGGGCAGTATACTTTGAACTTTACATTTTACTGAAATTAATTAGTTAAGCTAATGAAAATGAAGGTCAATGAATGAGTTAATTTAGCATTTATAAAACTTTATCTCACATCTAAATGTTGCCAGACAATAAAATTGTCACCTTCATTGCCCTTTAAGGTTGTTAAATGTGCATCTTGATATCTGGAGTAAATATTATTGCATTTGAAGATCTGCGTAGATAAAAAACATGTTTAAAATAGGTTTAAAAAGTTTTATATAATTATTTGAGTATCAAAATCATTCCACTCCCCCTTTTAATGTTAAAATTGAATCACAGTCCGGGATAATACGTTCTAATGATTAACTATGTGTGCGATCAACTTACAGTATAATCAACTCTCACTGTAATTAAATGATTATGATCAAAAATCCTATAATCAAATGTCCACTTTGAAAGCTCCTCCAAACAAGATTAACCGATTTTTTAATTACGATTCTTTAAATGTCTAATTGTTTTGGGACAGACATTAATCTTTATTAGTATTATTTATCACAATTTTTCGAAATTTTTTGTGAAACCGCTTTCTCGCTGGAAGAATAGAGGACCGTTTTATCTCCGATCTTGTACGGTAAGTGTTTCGTCAATCCTTTACGGTACTTCCACACGTGGTCAGACCCAATTCCCGCGTAGAATAAAGAAGACATTTTTCCGACGCTTTTTATAAATTTCAAGCTACGGTTTATTTATAACGCACAAAACACTGTTTGCTCAACGATCGACTTAACCGTTAAATGCGATCTAGTTCCGCGGTTACACAACAAACTATATTATTATGTAATAGAATAACGATAACATAAAATAGCATAACATAAGTAATAACTAGAAAAAATAAAATAACTCATTAAGAACACTAGCAACATTGCCTCTCTGTATAGCCAAACGTATTCGTTGCTTCAAATATGTTTTGGCTTGAGGAATTCCCGTTGTTTGAACAATACGCCTCCCCAAATCTTCAAGGAGAGAAAGGGCATCAGCACTCCAAGGACCCAAAGTTTCCACAGCGAAGGCGACGAAAAAATAATCCCCAGAAATTGCCTTATATTTTTTTTTCTTAAGATTTTCTGCCAAGTGTGCAGCAGATCTTGCAGAAAATGAAGAATCAGTCAAATGAGATGGGACAAGTGTAACCGTGCAAGTAAAATCCCAAACTAAAGATTTACCTACTTTCCATGGAATAACTGTAATACCATCTGGACGTTTGCCATCATCCCTCAGAATACTAGGTTCAAGGATACAAGGGATGTTGGCAGAAGAGAAAGCACCTTTAATAATGTCATTAATACAGCTGTGACGAGAGAGTCTACCAGCACTTTTAATGCACGATAAACCATGATGACCCAACGAGTCTACAGAAGAACCGAACGAGCAGATATGAGGATGACAGAAATTGATGCCCAATCTAAGTGAAATTGCAATTTGTAAAAAGTTTTTTCTAAAAGAGTTCCTAATGTACAAGATGGAAGAGCTACAAGCCAAGCTCCTGATTTAAGTTCAGATCCAGCTAATAAGATAGCTTTTTGTGTGATATTTGAGGAAGATAATAAATTTTGAAATATTTTCTCACAGATAGGTAAGCCCCAATTTCTTTGAATAGAAAACTCTTTTGGAAGTAAAGACGAATTGGAAATTTCCTTCCAATAATCAACAGTCTCGTTAAGGGATGTAATTTCAAAATTAGAAAAACTAGAAGGTAGAATGGACATAATAAGTTCAGAATTAGAAAATATAGAAGACAAAAAGGCAGGCGAGGAAATATCAATTATAGACTTTATATCTAATCCACCAAAATGGATTGGTAACTTGGCTCAAGTCCAAGATCTTAATGTAAATTTAATATTCAAAATTTTTTCCAAAGAAGAAATAACAATATTATCTAATTCAAGACATTCATTTTTAAATTTTCAAAAAGGACAACATCTAAGATTATAAGTGAAATTAGGTATCCAAAAACAATGGCGGGATAAAAATAAACAAATATGAAGATTAATTTTACATAGATTTGAAGAAAGTAATTTGCAATAAAAGTTTACATTGCTTGTAACTTTTTGAGATTTGATTTAATGGTATTACTGTATTAAGATTTTTAATTCAGAATTTAATATTCCTTCAAAATATATGAAAATATTGAAGGTAGAAAATGTTGTTTTCGTGAATATTTCAAAAAGTTGACGCTGGGTTGATTTTTTGCAGTAACAATTATTTGCGAATTTAACCGACTTTCTTAACGAAGTTTTCAGTGGCCTTATTAAATAATTTTAAATTGATCGCGCTTAAAAGTTATGTAAAATGCACCTGACTTTATTTTTTAAAACCAATCAATTAATATTACTTAAAAGTTATGAAATAATACAAATAGGTAAGTCCCAATTTCTTTGGATAGAAAGCTCTTTTGGTAGTAAAAACGAATTAGAAATTTCCTTCCAATAATCAACAGCCTCGTTAAGGGATGCAATTTCAAAATTAGAAAAACTAGAAAAACTAGAAAAAGGCAGGCGAGGAAATATCAATTATACCTTATACCTAATTCACCAAAACGGATTGGTAATTTGGCTTGAGTCCAAGATCTTATTGTAAATTTAATATTCAAAATTTTTTCCAAAGAAGAAATAACAATATTATCCAATTCAAGACACTCATTTTAAAATGTCCAAAAAGGACAACAGGATTATAAGTGAATTTAGGTATCCAAAAACAATGGCGGAGTAAAAATAATTAATTTTACATAGATTTGAAGAAAGTAAAGAGAATTCTTACTTTTTTGAGATGAAATTTAATTGTATCTCCTCCAAGCTTTTGCCCTTGGTCTCGGGCATGAATTTGACGAGAAAAATCAGGCCCAAACCGCAAGAGGTGGCGAAGATCCAAAACGGTACGTGCATTCCGAAGGCGTCAGCAGTGATCTGAAAAACTTTCGCCGCTAGTGTGGCAAAGGTGATCTGAAAAATGTCGGCGACGCACAACGCCTTGGTTTTTATGTTCGTGGGGAAGAATTCGCCGGTTAGGATGATGGGGATGGTCGACAGACCCATGCTGAAAAAAACTATGTACATTAAGAGCGCAACTAGAGGCAGTCCTCCCCAAATTTCTTCCCTCTTGTAGAAGTACAAGCCTTCGATTGATAGGGCGATTGCGCTACCGACGGTCGATACGATCAATAAGGGTCGCCTCCCGAATCGATCGGTGTAAATCGACGCAATAATCGTAACGAGTAATTGGACGCTCGTGTAGATAATCACCGATAGATGAGAGCTGATGCTGCCGCGCGCTGTTTCAAATATCGACAATGTGTACAGCGTAATTGCGTTTTTTCCACTGAATTTGTTCGTTGCGTATAAAATAACTAAAATCACAATCGCTTTTCTATTACTTTTCACCGCGAACAGATCGATTAGCCGCGCTTTTTTGTTGGATTCCTGCCGATTCACAGCGCCGCACAAACTTGTCATTTCGTTTTCAATGTCGTCGATTCCTCTCAATTTTTTCAGGCTCCCCCGCGCCATCTCCAGCTTTTCCTTTTTGATGAAGTAGTACGGCGATTCGGGCATGAAAATGAACGTCGCGAAATGAATGAGCGGCAGCGCCGCGGCGATCAGCGACGTCTCGAAAATTGACATAATGGGTCCCAACACATTGATCACCAACGTTCCGATTATGGCCGCGATTGAGATGGTGGCGGTTAAGATTCCTCGTATTTCAGCGTCGGAAATTTCAGCCAGATAAATCGGTAGTGACGTGTAGTAGCTGCCCTCGGCCATTCCAATCGCGAAACGTGCTGATAACAGAACGAAAACCGTTTCGGCGTTCGCAATCGCTATCCATGCTGCGGTTATAATCGGCGTCACTGCAAGTATCGACGGCTTTCTGCCGATTTTGTCCAGCAAAACCGACGCTGCGAACGCGCCTAATGGTTCACCTAAAAGCGGCATTACCGCACACCAAGAACCTTGTTCACTTGTCATGGGGATTACTGTTGAGTTGGGGTTCAAAAGTTGCGGTAGGTACGGCGACGTCCATGCGATATTTATTCCGCTGCTGATTAACGCGAACGATCCTGAAAATAAGATCTCTTAATTATTTAATTGGAATATTTGGAAACACTTGAAATAATAATATCTTTTCAAGTCTCAAGTAAAGTTGTAATACTTGAAACTTGAAAAGTCGTTGATTTTGAGTGACTTGGCCAATCCGAATCCGTTATTTCCTTAACTTGAAATATTTTTTCAGTTTGAGGTACTTTAAATTTGAGAAGCTATTGATAACTTGAAACGATTGGATCAATATGAACCAGTTATTTTCTTGATTTGAGTTTCAAGTAAACACACTTGAATAGCCATTGACTTGGAAACGACTTCCGTTATTTTATTGACTTGCAATAATCTTTTCAGTTTCAAGTGAAGCTGAGGTACTTTAAACTTAAAACCCTACTAATAATTACTTGCCTTCAAGTGACTTTAAGTCAAGCAACTTGAAACGATTCAATCAAAATGAACCAGTTATTTTCTTGACTTGAAATATTTGTTTAAGTTTTAAGCAAAGTTAAAATAATTCAAACTTGAAAAGTCGTTGATTTTGAGTGACTTGGAAACGACTTGGTCAATACGAATCCGTTATATTGCTTTTTAGTTTGAGATACTTTAAACTTGAAAAGCTATTGATAACTTGAAACGATTGGATCAATATGAACCAGTTATTTTCTTGATTTGAAATATCTGCTTGAATTTCAAGTAAAGTTGAAATAATTCACACTTGAAAAGCCATTGACTTGGAAACGACTTCCGTTATTTTATTGACTTGCAATAATCTTTTCAGTTTCAAGTGAAGCTGAGGTACTTTAAACTTGAAACCCCACTAATAATTACTTGCCTTCAAGTTATTTTAAGTCAAGCAACTTGAAACGATTCAATCAAAATCAAATAGTTATTTTCTTGACTTGAAATATGTTTTCAAGTTTCAAATAAATATGAGTTACTTTAAACTTGAAAAGTCGTTGTTAATTGCTTGCTTTTGAGTGACTTGGAACCGACTTGATGAAGACGAGTCCGTTATTTTCTCGCCTTGAAATATCTTTTCAATTTCAAGTAAAGTTAAGTTGATAATTACTTGCCTTTAAGTGACTTGGAGTCAAGTAACTTCAGCAGTTATTTTCTTCACTTGAAATATCTTTTCAGTTTGATGTAATTTAAACTTGAAAAGGTATTGATAACTACTTGCTTTCAAGTAACTTGCGGTCAACCAACTTGAAACAATTGGATCAATATGAACCAGTTATTTTCTTGACTTGAAATATCTGTTTAAGTTTCAAGCAAAGTTGAAATAATTCAAACTTGAAAAGCCAATGACTTGGAAACGAGTGTACCAATACGAGTCTATTATTTTATTGACTTGCAATAATCTTTTCAGTTTCAAGTGAACCTGAGGTACTTTACTTGAAACCCCACTAATAATTACTTGCTTTCAAGTGACTTTAAGTCAAACAACTTGAAACGATTCAATCAACATGAAATATGTAATTATTTTCTTGACTTGAAATATGTTTTCGAGTTTCAAATAAATATGAGTTACTTTAAACTTGAAAAGTCGTTGTTAATTGCTTGCTTTTGAGTGACTTGGAACCGACTTGATGAAGACGAGTCCGTTATTTTCTCGCCTTGAAATATCTTTTCAATTTCAAGTAAAGTTAAGTTGATAATTACTTGCTTTTAAGTGACTTGGAGTCAAGTAACTTCAGCAGTTATTTTCTTCACTTGAAATATCTTTTCAGTTTGATGTAATTTAAACTTGAAAAGGTATTGATAACTACTTGCTTTCAAGTAACTTGCGGTCAACCAACTTGAAACAATTGGATCAATATGAACCAGTTATTTTCTTGACTTGAAATATCTGTTTAAGTTTCAAGCAAAGTTGAAATAATTCAAACTTGAAAAGCCAATGACTTGGAAACGAGTGTACCAATACGAGTCTATTATTTTATTGACTTGCAATAATCTTTTCAGTTTCAAGTGAACCTGAGGTACTTTACTTGAAACCCCACTAATAATTACTTGCTTTCAAGTGACTTTAAGTCAAACAACTTGAAACGATTCAATCAACATGAAATATGTAATTATTTTCTTGACTTGAAATATGTTTTCGAGTTTCAAATAAATATGAGTTACTTTAAACTTGAAAAGTCGTTGTTAATTGCTTGCTTTTGAGTGACTTGGAACCGACTTGATGAAGACGAGTCCGTTATTTTCTCGCCTTGAAATATCTTTTCAATTTCAAGTAAAGTTAAGTTGATAATTACTTGCTTTTAAGTGACTTGGAGTCAAGTAACTTCAGCAGTTATTTTCTTCACTTGAAATATCTTTTCAGTTTGATGTAATTTAAACTTGAAAAGGTATTGATAACTACTTGCTTTCAAGTAACTTGCGGTCAACCAACTTGAAACAATTGGATCAATATGAACCAGTTATTTTCTTGACTTGAAATATCTGTTTAAGTTTCAAGCAAAGTTGAAATAATTCAAACTTGAAAAGCCAATGACTTGGAAACGAGTGTACCAATACGAGTCTATTATTTTATTGACTTGCAATAATCTTTTCAGTTTCAAGTGAACCTGAGGTACTTTACTTGAAACCCCACTAATAATTACTTGCTTTCAAGTGACTTTAAGTCAAACAACTTGAAACGATTCAATCAACATGAAATATGTAGTTATTTTCTTGACTTGAAATATGTTTTCGAGTTTCAAATAAATATGAGTTACTTTAAACTTGAAAAGTCGTAGTTAATTGCTTGCTTTTGAGTGACTTGGAACCGACTTGAGGAAGACGAGTCCGTTATTTTCTCGTCTTGAAATATCTTTTCATTTTCAAGTAAAGTTAAGTTGATAATTACTTGTTTTTAAGTGACTTGGAGTCAAGCAACTTCAGCAGTTAATTTCACGACTTGAAACATCTTTTCAATTTCAAGTAGTTAAGTTGATAATTACTTGTTTTTAAGTGACTTAGAGTCAAGCAACTTGAGCAGTTATTTTCTGGACTTTAAATATCTTTTCCAGTTTGAAATAAAATTGAAGCCGACTTTATTTGAAGTCAAGTGGTTTGACCATTGAGAACGAGGCTTTAAATTAAACAGTTCCTACCTGAGAGTGTTGCTAAATATTGATAGAGACGAGTCTTGTGGAGTCCATTGTTCGTTTTGGTGATCATTTTACAAACCGTTTGGTCGAAACTGTTAATACTAATGAAAATTTATCTAAATTTGAACAATGATGAGTAAACATGTGGATTTTTGAATTAAGATAAGACGAATTTGACAGCGAAAACACGCATCGTGTGGGCACACAGTTACGTCCATGAACCCCGATTTACACAAAGTGTGAAAAATATTGATTAAAATGAGTAAAACAAGAAAAACAGCCATAAAGAAAATAACCGTCAGATTTTATAGTCTTAATCACAGCTGCTTTCAAAAAAAGCCGAAGCCTTTTGCGTACCGTTACTTTTAATAATTATTGGAAACACTTTCAATAAAAAAAACAACAGTCGATATAATAAAATCAATCACTCCAACGCGTAAATATTTTTTTCTCGAGAGGGGGCACCGAAACATCATTCGGTTGACACCTTTTCTCGTTTGTCGTAATGACCCGCCAAGTGTCACACCTGTGCCAAAATTCAGATAACAAATCGTCGAAATTGACCTTTTATTATTCATATTGCGGAAAGGTGTAACACGTGTTTGTTTTCGGGCTAAGAAATTTGCTTAAGTAGCGAGCACGTAATGTTTCATTTGGCCCACAAATTGCGGGTTATTTTGCCTTCTGCGAATTTAGTTTAAATTTCGACCTTCGAGTGCATTTTCGCCGTTTGAAAACAAATCTTTTTATGAGTCAAAACGTGCTTGAGGATAAATTCGCAGTTGGTGTTATTATCGAAGTTCAATCTGGATAAGGAAATTATGGACTAAAATGGCGGTTGACATTTGCTGAAGTGCTGTTATTAATTTTGATTAATAGTTCTGATTCATTACCGAACTGAAATTTGAATACAGGCAGCCCTCGGTTTGCGCCGGCTCAATTTACGCCGATTCACAATAACGCCGCTGTGCAATTCACCGTTTCGCCGTGTACATAATTGGGTGATTCACCGATTCTCCCTATGCTAGACTTATTTTCGTTTCAGTGTTGAAGTATTTACTGGGAATTTTTTTTTCCAAAAAATGCAAGAGATCCGAAACTTTGAAATTTCATTTGTTTTTCTTAATACTTTTTAATAAAAACATGTCACTTTACTTTATCATAAAATACATTTTAAAAATTAAGTTTATAATCCAGTCAAACTTCCTTGTAACGAATTTAACGAATTTCTCTATATAGCGATTTTTTTTGGTGAACCCTGGAGACATTTTTAATGCATTTTATACCCCTTATAACGAAGTAAAAATTTCCGTATAACGAATTTTTTCCCCCAACTTTACAAATTTTCGAGATTTAAAACTTTTTTTTTTTGTTGTTTCACTGTAACTTCGGAAAAAACTCGGTTGTAGTAATATTCCTAGATGTATCCAGGGTTCCACATTTTATGAGGGTTTAGCCGACGAAGTAAGTGGCACTAATTTAAGCGTGCAAAAGTTTTACAATATTAAATGGAATGGACAAAGTTTTGCTGCATCAATGTTTTTTTATTTTATTACCATACTTTTCCTTGTCTTTTAAAAATTGTTTCATAACACTGGGGTGGTCTTATTTATTCAATTAATTAAATAACTACGTAACTGCATATGAATCCGTTTGCGACCTTGCCACATAATGTGTCCCAACGTAAATTTTGAAAGTAAGTTGTTTTATGTTAAATAGATACCCTGTCATTTTAATGCCTAAAATCGTATTACTTGAAAAATTCTTGTGAACCTGAAAGGGTTAAACTGAAATTTTTTTCCCAACATGAATTACTATATAACGAAGTTTCTCTATAACAAATTTCTTTAAGGTCACCGTAACGCTTCGCTATATGGAAGTTTGACTGTATATGTATTTTGCATTATATTGTATTAATAAACAAAATTATTTGCATACCCTATACATCACTGTAAATATGGGTTCACTTTACGCCGATTCGATTTGCGCCGGCTTTTGTAAGCACGGAACTGCGGCGTAAACCGAGGGCTACCTGTATTTAAATATTTATTTGAACGCATTTTTTTACAGTTTTTTTTTAATGTGTGTTTAAGCACAATCTGCGAGCTTCAGAAAAAATAATAATAACCGTTAATTTTAATTCTAATAAATCTTCCGATTTTGTAACCTCGAGTTATTTATTAGAAAATGTAAATTTTTAAACGCCAACAATGATAAATCTTGTAAAAAACTGCATTCAAATTCGTCCATTAGTAAAAATTAAAAGCCGAAAAGATCTTGTTGGTGCCTCATAATTTACAATTTTTTTTGGGCAAAAGCAAGTAAGACATGCGACAACCGCATATGCAAATCGAAACGCGCATCGATGTCAATTGAAATATGTTCGCATTACCAACGTTCTTTGTTTATTGACTGAGAACTGAAATGGAAAGCGATTCTTCCTGCATTTTTGAGTTGAAACGAAACCTGTTATGAAAATGACCCACCGTCTGCGCGTCCATTCGGGAAAATGCGATTGGGAAACGCAATACATATGGTCCACTTGGCACAAGCTCATCCCGAGGCTAACATTGTAATAATGCTAATAAGTGGCCCTCGATTATAGGGTTTTCTGATCGTAATGCCAGATCGGCGCACCTCAAGTTTTTTCCATCGTCGTTGCTCCTATTACTATCGTCGTTCTTGCTCAAAGGGGGTGTGTCTGCACAGTAGCCAGCCGGAGGCTCAACACGCGGGTGCACTGTTATGCAAAATACCACCAGTTAGGCACACAATTAACCGCAACGTCCATCCGTCCGTCCGCACGCTCCTCAACTTTTGAGTAATCGATCTCGCGATAAATCAGTCCTTCAGACCACCGCGAGAAATCCTTCTTTCTGCATAATCGCGAGCCGGTAAATGCAGCTATTTCAGTTTAAAAACTTATCCCATAACTCACTTCTCGGAGTAAACACTTGTAATAGCTGTGTATCGCATGCTTGTACAACTAGTTGATATGCGGGATTTGTGGAAAGAAAAAGATGAATTTTTAATTACCCGGAGGAAATATGTAGCAATGCAACCTGGCTATGCGCGAGTGCTACTCCACAAAAGGCTTCTTTCGGGCAAATGTGCAGATTAAGTCATTTGCGGTGAATTCACACAGCTGGTTTACACAATTACGAGACGACCATCCATCGGAAGTGGATAAACATGCTCCGGTGCAGCTTTTTATATCGCACAACGATTACAGGGAGCGGATACCCAGAACTGTGCTGCTTTTATAGATATCTCTTATGATTTACCTTGCAGAAGTTCTAAACAATATCGGCAACACCAGCAAATCATTGCCACGTCAATGTGAGGAAATTATTGATCCGGAACTGACATACAGTAGAATCCGTTTATTATGAGCACTGAATATTCAATTTTAGTTACAACGTTAGTTATTCATGTTAGAATTGAAATAGAAGATTCAAAAGAAACTGTACAGGGTGAGTTAAGTTTTACCGCCCTAGCCATAATACCTATTAAAGATTGAGGGGAAAGTATGCAATTTACATGTTACATCAGTTGAAGTTTACACTTTCGATTAGTGCTACAAGTTTCCAAATCATTTTTTATTTAAAGCCAAAAAAGTAAAACAAAGAGTTTCGGGTAAAATTTCCATATTTTTTTTTAATTTCAAAATTTGTCAAATTATTTGTAGCATTGTTAATTGCAATTTGATTCGTTAAAAAATTATTACCTTTTGAGTTAAATCAAATTTAACATAAAGCACGAAAAATACTTTTCTTTATGACTTTCCAACAATGAATAATACGGTCTACCACGTAACAATACCTGATGATCGACCCATAAAACTGAAGGGACGGCGTTTTAGTTGTTGCCAGACCCGTATTCTGGAATTTGTGAGAAAAATAAAATAAGTTTTCAATAGGTGAATATTAAGTTTATTTTATAAAAGATGCTCAAAGTGATGCCCCATTAACCATAAATTAAAAGCATTTCAAGCTTCTCCTCAACTGAGTATTGAAATGACATGATTATACCTGAACTAAACACAATTGTTCACTATTCCACAAAACAAAGTTTTAATTTTCACTTTTTGCCAATGATGTTTAAGTGTTGGAAGATTTGTTGTAAATGTGAATGTTTCTTTATTCACAAAGTGACCTAGGGTTGTGACCAGGGTTTTTAAACTTTGGGTGAATTAAGCAATTTATTTTATGGGAAGGTTCAATAACCGATAGTTATATTGACTTTGCAGACGGCAACATTAAAACACAAAATTGTAGACAGATATACTAAGAAAATTAGAAGCTGGTAAGCGACTTTCTTATCAAGTTTAAAATTTAATATTGCAAAAATTATTTTTTATTATGATTATAATTACCGCGTAGCTGTTAGTTACGATGTTGTGAACTTTTAAAGAAATAGCGAAGACCCTTATTCCGGTCCTGTAAAATGTAACGTTGTACTTTTTAACTTAACTTTATGACTGTCATAAATAATCAGCCAAGTACCCAAAACCAATACCATTGTTAGGTGAATTGGCCAGCTTATGTGGTAAATCATTTAAAACAATACGGAAATGGCTTTATTTAATGAACGCAAATTAGTAAAATTATTTCAATTACACTAAATTGTGTGAAAATATTTTAGTGTTCGTACATCAAAAAAACTAATAAATTGAGCAATTAGTAATTGAAAGAAAGCCAAAATTTTACCTGATTAAAAAAAAAGATTTTTTCTTGGTTTCTACGTACCTTAATAATATAAAATTACTCATGCAATTTATGAGAATTGACAAATTATTTTAAAGGCCTATTTTGCCACGGGCGATAAAATTTAACTCACCCTGTATATTAGTAGAATGAGATTTAAAGGAGCGCGATGCACAAAAAAATCTTTTTAAATTATTTTTTAATGTTAAATTATTATAGTCGGAACTATTAAAAACTATTTCGTAAAAATCCAAGGTAAAAAAAATATGTGGATAGTGTTCCAACCCAAATTGAAGAAAAAATTCAGGATAAAGAGATAACCAGAGTTGAAAGTCACAAATATCTGGAAATAGTTTTTGATTGTAATCTTAAATGGGACAAACACATCCAATATATTATTAAAAAAACAAAGTATTTAGTCTAGATTTTTCATAAAATTGCTAGCTCAATGTCAAGTGATACAATAAGGATGGTCTACTATGGGTTTTTCCATAGTATAATAAGCTATGGCATTATAGCTTGGGGAGGAGTCTACAGAATTAATCGAGATTTGCGGCAGAAATTGCAGGACAAAATTCTAAAAATAATTAACAAAAGTGATTGTGTTACACAAGATAATCCCCTAAACCTTGTGCAATTCTTTACATATGAATCGCTAAGACTGCATTACTGTGATCTTAAAAGTCAATACCTGGAATCTTATAGTGTCACTAGAAGTAAAACCCTAATTTTGCCAAGAAATAAAAAGAGAGTGATACGAACCACCGCGACGCGTCATCGCATTTAATATATTTATTAAAAAAAACTAGACATATTAAAATGTTGGTTGCACTATCGTCTTCAGTACAAAAAAACAGTCTAAATACTCGTAACAAAATTTCTAAAATATAATTTAAAAGTAGGTAAATTATCGTGTGAAGGGAGCAGTTTTTACACGTGTAAGATAGGCCGCTGCGATGAGCAGGGACCAGTGACGTCACGCGCCTATTTTAAATTTATTATAACTCATAAAATAACCTGAGTAGAAGCACATATACCATTTTTCTTAGAATTAAACGCACTTTTAAATTAAACCAACTTATCTTTTTCAGTGCAATGAAATGTTGATAGAAACTTGGAAACTTAGTTCCAAAGTTAAAAAAATCGTTAAAATCAGTTTTGAAATTGAATTTTCCAAGCGGAAGAGATGATTAATAAGCGAAAAGGTCAAAAGACAATCCGGTCACTTCAAACTGGAAGGTAAAAGTGTTTGTCAGATGTCAGGAACTTCCAAAAGCGATTTAATCTTGCGTCATGAGAACGCATTTTCTGATTGCATCCAGATAGTAGAGAAGGATTTTGAAACCTCAAGAAACTGAAAATTAATTTATTCATTTGGTCATTTATAATAATTAGCCCTAATAACTTTGAATGACCCCCCGAGGTAATCGGTGTTGTCAATAATAATGATAGTGTGTTAGTGCAACCAGTTGCAAAATTAGCACCTAATTACTTAATAAACTGAAAATGAAGCGGCAATAGATTACCAAACGTCTTGCCAAACCGTCGAACAATAATCGAGAATATTTGTGATGGCCTCTTTCGATTAGAGTTACGAAACTCTCTAGGAAGATGTGAAAGAAGGTTTTTGAGAACCACTGGAAGCCAGCATTCAAAAGTCCGTACGTGAGACTTACTAATTGCTCTGTCTCCAAGTATTGATACTTCTTCATTACACTTGAGTGCTATTGGTGATTAGCATCCTAATGAAGGCTCATGTGACAAATGCCACCATTACACCAAAACGTCGCATGTCAGATCCGATAATTTTTTTTCTCGACGGCTTCATCGGTTTTCGGTCGCTGCAAAAAGGGAAGCACATTTTATTGACGTTTTATTGATAGGTGTAAACTAACAATAAAATATGAGGAATTTACGTTTACAATCCTGTTGTGATGTATCGTGCCATATAAGACGAAATGAATCATTTTACCGACTCTCTCCATCGCAACGAAAGGTCACCCATTTCTTCTTGGAGATTGAAGATTTGATTTTTATTATTATTATTTCTGAGATTTAAATCGGATGATAAGTCACAGGATGAGCAGGGTGGCCAACTCTCGGTGTGTTATTGGGCCTCCCGCGGTTAAAAACGCACGAACTAAATTTGGTCGGTTTTTTATTCGAGGGTGTTGACCTTCCCATTGCAAATCCTTATAGACGTGCGTAATATCCACGATATTTTATAGATTATTCGAGAAACTTGAATAAAAAACCGACAGGCGTGTAGAAAGAGAGATTTTAATTAGGTGTGGAATACAGATGGATCCTCATTATAATTCAAGAAAGCATTATCTAAACTTGAAGTCGTTCCATCAAACAAAAGTATCCAAAAACCAATAACGGATCAATTCAGACACTTTAACAAAATACACGACACATAAATTATATAAGTCGCTTTTGATTATGCCCAGGGTCGGATCTGATTTATTTTTCAATTTCTTTTCAGTTCGATTTCGCCAGCGAAACGGGTAATTAAGGTTCTCATCATTTATTCGGTGGTTATCGCGCGTGAAATCTTCCTCGACCCAATTTAAATGCCTCTAACTGATGCATTACATCGAAATTAAAATTCCGGTTAATCATTCGCATCAATATTATCGAAACCCCTTTTAAAACATCTTCTAATTAAGTTTCTCACCTACAACTTTTCAATATTGCCAAATAATCCAGGTGTGAAGCAGTGGCGGCTCCTGGTACAATGAAACATCTCATATAATCAGGGCCGTGTTTTTATTTATTTATCAACCCACGAAATATACCCGGATTTTGAGAAGTCTCGGTTTCATCATGTTCGCGCAATACCAACTCAAAGGCTCCACAACATTTTATACAGTTTATAATTTTTGATAGAACGTATCTATTTTTTGTCACATTATCATTATGCTGCTGTATGTGTTTCCAATATGCCGAATTTAACTGAGATTGGATGTTGATTGTTCCTAATATTGCTAACTCCATTGAATTGTGAAGATGACTTTTGGAGTTTTCATGCTTTTTTATTTTTTCACTCAACTGTACTAAATCAGTCACTCCTACCTGTCTCCATGCTTTATCTCCACCAAAAAGCAAACATGGAAAGCAAAAAAGAACATTTTCTTGTTGCAGCCACAAATCCAGTTATTCCTCGTATAAATTTCTTTGTTGAACTGACGTTTATATGGTTTTCCACGACTAATACCGCTTGTTTCAATAATAATGTCCGGCAGCGGTCGACCTTTATTTTCCAAATCTTATTTTTTCTTCGCAACTATACTTCACAAATCGCTGAAAGTTAATCAAATTGTCCACAACATCCATTGTCAAAAAAACACTAATATAATACACGAACACGAAAGTATAAAATCAAAGTTTACAACGACAAAACCACAAACCGAAAAACCGCACGTAACATAACATCCGAAATCTGGAACAGAATTGCACAGATAATAAAACATAAAATAATAACTGACGAAAATTAAAACCCACGCACTTGAAGATAAGTTTCTGCGAACCTTGCAAATTTTCTGTCGAAGTTTGAAATACGGGAATTCTCGGTTGTTTTCGGGACCGTTGAAAACGCCATCATACAATTGTTGTTTACAATGCATTTAATCAAGGACATTATATTTGAGTGACTAGGGTATGGCAGAACTGCGTGAAATGCAACACATAAAGAGCATTAAAGTAGCGAAAGAGTTTGGGTATGTGCAGGACGCGAGGGGAACAGTGAGGGTGTCTCAAGCAGTTCTGTGCACTGCCTCGAATGGCCCAGTATAAAAACAATGGTCCGCTCCGCTGAAACCACGACAAAACTTAACTGGTTTGTTGGAATGTTAAATCCTCGATTGCATTAAGACATGGAGTTACTCGGTGCGAGTTGTTGCGATTAATAAAATAAAATTCTGTGACGAAATTCAATTTTTTCAATGTTACGTTTTATAAATTAAATACAAACGCAGTTCTGCAGCTCTCCAGCACTTATGTAGGAGCCGCCACTGGCCGTGAAGAATTGAAAAATTTGACGGGCAGAGGCGGATTTGAATTAATTTCCGAACTGCATTTCGTGTTGTGCATATTTCGTCGGTTCGAGTCCGGGCCACGGTGCGGTTGTGAAATGTCACCTCGAGGACAACCTTTACACGCCCACGGTCTGATTTACTATAACATTAAAGTAATAAATTAAAAACACTTCGGAGACTTTTTGTCGCTTTAAACATGATACTGACTAATTATCACGGAGCAGAGGACCGGGAACGTCGATCTCCCATTAAAGCCCTTTAATTACGTCGCTTTGAATATAATAGAATATTTAATTTGGACGGTTTTTTTTAAAAACCACGAACGCGTTTTATGTAAGGAAAGTAACACCTTCCATTGTGTTCTCAGTTTTAAAAGCGCCGTACAATGGATAGTCACACCACACAATATTACGAACATTATGGTAAAAAGATGGTAATCCAATATCTGCATACAAAAACGTAAAAGCGAAATTGCGCTCGGATTTACATGCGGCGTCCAAAACGGTATTTAAATTTTCGCCAGAGATCCGCGAGTGTGATATTTGCCGAAGAAATCCGCGAAATTTGCAAACAGAAGTGCAGCGCGGATTTCACACGGTTCTCCGCTTTTACAGAGACGTAATAATTTTGAGGTTCGCTGACCATCTTTGTAAATTTTGCGCTGCGGCGCTCGCATGCAACTTATATGCGCATATTTAATGCATTCGATTCGCCTTTTTGATTTAAGTTTTTCTCGTTAATTTCTTAATGTAAACACGAATTAATATTTACATTTGCCGCCTGCAATAACTTCGAATGTCGCACGGTTAAATTACGCTTTTTAATTTTCGTTTTTTCGACGCATTGTTTATTGCACACTTAATTTCAACATCTAAGTTCCATGAAATCGCCAACCGAAATCTCGTGCATAACTCATACATGCAGCAAAACGCAATCATTGTTATGAACAAGCCATAGGATTTTAATTAATCCAATCGAGCACTTCACAAATCTTAACCAAAAATTAACTAAGTTTTGAGCATTATTGCAAAGAAGAATTGAGTAAAAAATTGCAAGATTTTAGGAGACACTAAAGTAGTGCTTTGTCAATATATGGAATTGTAGTGCATTACTTAATCTGTCAAAATAGTATTTTTGTCAACATTTGGACATAGTACAAATAATTGTTTTACTTATTGAAATCTGAAATTAAATTTTTACCCTGAAACACTTTAGCAACCTATTGTCAAGTAGTTACTGATTTAATCCTCCAAACTCAAACGATTTTTTTTAATAATTGAAAATTTCAATTTAAAGTTTGTGAAGAGACATTAAAATAGTGTTACTGTCAATATATGGACAAATAGAAAGCGATCAATTTCTCTTTGGTCAAATAATTGTTTTACTTATTAAAATCTGAAATTAAATTTTTGCCCTGAAACACTTTGGCAAACATATTGTCAAGTAGTTACTGATTCACTTTTCCAAAATCAAACGATTTTTTAAATTAATTGAAATTTGTAATTTAAAGTTTGTGAAGAAACATTAAAATAGTGTTATTGTCAATATTTGGGCAAGTAGAAAGCGACCAATTTTTCTTCGGTCAAATAATTGTTTTACTTATTGAAATCTGAAATTAAATTTTTACCCTGAAACACTTTAGCAACCTATTGTCAAGTAGTTACTGATTTAATCCTCCAAACTCAAACGATTTTTTTTAATAATTGAAAATTTCAATTTAAAGTTTGTGAAGAGACATTAAAATAGTGTTACTGTCAATATATGGACAAATAGAAAGCGATCAATTTCTCTTTGGTGAAATAATTGTTTTACTTATTAAAATTTGAAATTAAATTTTTGCCCTGAAACACTTTGGCAAACATATTGTCAAGTAGTTACTGATTCACTTTTCCAAAATCAAACGATTTTTTAAATTAATTGAAATTTGTAATTTAAAGTTTGTGAAGAAACATTAAATTAGTGTTATTGTCAATATTTGGGCAAGTAGAAAGCGACCAATTTTTCTTCGGTCAAATAATTGTTTTACTTATTGAAATCTGAAATTAAATTTTTACCCTGAAACACTTTAGCAACCTATTGTCAAGTAGTTACTGATTCACTTTTCCAAAATCAAACGATTTTTTAAATTAATTGAAATTTGTAATTTAAAGTTTGTGAAGAAACATTAAAATAGTGTTACTGTCAATATATAGACAAGTAGAAAGCGACCAATTTCTCTTCGGTCAAATAATTGTCTTACTTATTGAAATCTGAAATTAAATTCTTGCCCTGAAACACTTTGGCAAACATATTGTCAAGTGGTTACTGATTTAATCTCCCAAAATCAAACGATTTTTTTTATTAATTAAAATTTTGAATTTAAAGTTTGTCAAGAAACACTAAAATAGTGTTACTGCCAATATATGGACAAGTAGAAAGCGATCAATTTTTTTTTAGTCAAATAATTGTTTTATTTATTAAAATCTGTAATTAAATTTTGCCCTCAAACACTAAAATAGCGTTTTTGGCAACGTACTGTAAAATAGTTATTGATTTAATTTCTCAAAATTATATGTTTTTATTATTAGTTAATTTAAATCTTTTTAAGAAAATAGTGTTTTTGTGAAGATATGGACAAGTCAAACGTGGCCCATCATTCTCTCTTTGGTAAAATAATTGTTTTATTAATTGAAATCTGCAAATTAATGTTTTTTAAGAAATACCAAAATAGTGTTTTTGGCAAATTATGGGCAAGTTAAAATTCTTCCTTCGTTTTGTCGAATAATTAATTGTTTTACTTATTTAATTTTTGACACTAAATGGTGATCTTGATACAACATATTGACAAGTAACTATTGAGTTAATCTATCGAAGATGAAAATTCTTCTTTTCTTCATTGTTTTTGCTTTCATTAATTAAAATCTACAATAGACAAGCAGTGGTCAAGTAGCTACTCCTTTGATCTCTCTATTTTTTAGAAAACAATAATATTTTGTCACTTACGTTTCTAAAATTAGAATTTCTGCCTTTTCTTCGGTTCAAAATTTTCAATAAAAATCAGCAATGCGTTTACCCAACACCCGGAAATAAAAGCAATGACTTGATGTTGGAACGTTAAAATTTCTCCCTTTGACCGAATGACATCCGAAAAACCAGCGAATCATCGTCGGTCGAAGCTCCTCGGATCCGATCGAGTAAAAAAACAACTTTCCTCCGCGAAGATACCTGTTGATCATATCGTTCGAGTGCGTGATGCGCTATTTTTTTGTTGTTGTGTTAACAAACTTGAGAGATACAGATGCATATGAAATCATTCTGTGATGGTAGCGTCGAAAGGGACGTTGAACCTCGGAGATGGCAGTGATAGGCAACCGCGTGGGCCATAGGATGTCGCATTCTGCTAATATATCTCTCGTTGGTTATATCCACTGGTTGTCCATTAAAACTAACGGCACTGTCTCGTATTCAGAGACATACAGCGGAAAAAATGCCTGCTCCGGCTCTTTTTGCATCAAATAGGTCTGATCCGAACCACCTCTGAATAAATAATGCCCATCTGCGGCTGCTAATAACATTACACATTAATGGGTGGATGTTGGTCGTTTGTTCTGCGCCCAGCGAGATTATTGGCGAGTTAATCAAATTGTTAATATCGCAACATTAATTAAAGCAACGTGCCGGTTTGTACGTTTGAAATAACTTTCGTTGCCCATATTACGTTCAAGGAAAGATGACTACATTTCTCACACATCTTTAGATTTCTTGTTTACGCTAATGACTGTTCCTTTAATGTTATCTCGCCAGTGACGTTCGTCCGATTCGTTTTCAATTGCCATAAATTATTATCATCAACTCCAGGTTGTGTGCTAATTTCAACGAGAAATTCGCGATGAGTGAGGACTTTTTTCTCCTGGTAATTGGCGATAAATATATTTCGAGAAAAGGTTAATTGCGCCAAATGGAAGTTTAATGAAATGCGTTTTGTGATAGTTATTTTGGGATTATGGTAATCAGTTTTTTGATCCAATTTAATGGCGAGTTTAGAAAAACTAACTACCAAGCGCTGCAGATATCAACACCCGTTTTATTGTCGTTTAGATTAGCGACTTAAGAAATTGCCACGTAACTTAATTTATTAGTTGCCAAATTATTCGACTTTAATTCTAATCGACTGAATTTATTAAACCGTTATTTATCACTTTATTATCGCAAGTTACTTTCGGTTTTCGTTGCGCTCTTGAAATGATGTAAATTTTTCGAGGAGAGGAAAAGAAACTTGATTGCCTGTTAATTTTCCTAAAATATTGCCGGCCGTTTATAAGCATGTAATTAGTCGAACGAAATATTTATGAAATTTCTTGGTTACGGTTATTTGTAATTTTGTACGCCACTGTTTGAAAACCCCGAGTTATGAAAAATAAACTGCTTGTTCCCCATCTTCTTCTCCGGTCATAATTAACCACGGTATCCGTCCTGCTCATTTACTAACGACCAATATAATCTCGTCCTTATCTTATAACTTAAACATTCCGGATTGTCTGGCTCACTCGGCCATCAGCAACACACAGGTTAATGACGAGCCTCCCACCTTTAGACATGTGGTGTAATCAGTCATGTCCAACCAAACACCTATATACGCACCTCACTCGGACTTTGATATATTATTTGTGTGAAGAACACAAGATTAAAAACAGTCGAGATTTGTTCTGTAAAGTTGTCATGTTTTCGATCTTTACACCTCTAACTTTTCATCAAATTACTGGCTACACGATTACCCCAGACATTGGCGTTTGTTAACAAATGATCGATTACCTTTTACTGTCTCCTCGTTAAAGCTTTCATGGATTTTCAGGTTTCAGCGACGGATCCCGATTGCGGGGTGAACGCCATGGTCAACTACACTCTCGGGGACGGCTTCACCAAGCAGAAGGAGTTCGAGATACGCTCTGGGACCGGCGACATATGCATCACCTCGCCGCTGGACTACGAAATGCGGAACGTCTACGAATTTCCAGTGATCGCAACGGATAGAGGTGAGCGTCGTAGGAATTTAGTAACATTGCGGAAACCAACGGTGCATAACGAAATGTATTTCCTTCCATTAAGTATTTATGAAGTGCAAACAAGGCAAAAACAAAGCGAAAATCACGATGTCATTCTTTAGAAACGGATACTCACGAGATCGTGAATGCCTATCTGTTATTCGGTTTTGTAGTAAGATTCGAGAAGAAAATTGCGCTCAAATTATGCGATCGAAAATTTTCATCAAAAATGACTCTTCAAATTGATAAATAGGCCAAGCAACAGAGCAAAATAAATGTCATAATTTAACATATTTTGTCAAAGATGAATTCTGCATAATTTCCAACTCGAGAATCATAATTTTTAACTTGTTATAAATAATTTTCAACAAAAAATCGCGTTTTTTTTAGTTTCTTGCTTGTAAAATGGAAACTAATGAAGCAATCTTAATAATGTCAATAGATGAATTGTAGAGAATTAAATTATGAAGAGAATGAGGGATCGAATGGCCAGATGGGATAATTAGAACGGAAGAAAAGCCGAAAAAAGCCGGAAAATTCAGTGTTCTCTTAAAAAAATCACAATTTCGTCATTTTTTATTTTGAAAAATCTAAACTTCGTACAAAAATAGCTATTTATATGTACTTTATGTGTGCAAAACCCCGACTCTGACGGAGTAACAGTTTTTGCACAATCTCTATTTCAATATTTTTTTTGCGATATTTTCGCAGAGGGCTGGATGCCCCTGTAACTGTCAGATTTAAATCTTAAACACAGAATTGGAAACTAGACGTGAACTGCAACAAAACGTGTATTTTGGTTTTTCCATAAAATGCAGCGAAATAGCTGAAAAACTGTCGTGAAAAGTAGTAAAAGCGGTCGAGCACACAAAAATGGTTGAGTAGTGAGAGAGATCAACCGTTGAGGGGAAGCGCATCCCGGTTCTATTCCTATATAATTGCCTTTCCCTCAGCGGCCAGTCCCCCCCCCACTATTCGATCACTTTCGCGTGCTCGACCGTTTTTCAGCTATTTTTGAAATTTCATTTCATAATTTCATAATAAAAACATTTCACTTTACTTTAACATAAAATACATTTTAAAAATTAAGTTTACAATACAGTCAAATTTCCCTATAACGAACTTTTATTTAACGAATTTCTCTATATAGCGAATTTTTTTGGTGAACCCTGGAGACGTTTTTAATGCGTTTTATACCCCTTATAACGAAGTGAAAATTTCCGTATAACGAATTTTTTCCCCAACTTTACAAATTTTCGAGATCTAAAACTGTTTTTTTTTGTTGTTTCACTGTAACTTCGGAAAAAACTCGGTTGTAGTAATATTCCTAGACGTATCCAGGGTTCAACATTTTATGAGGGATTAACCGACGAAGTAAGTGGCAATAATTTAAGCGTGCAAAAATTTTACAATATTAAATGGAATCGACAAAGTTTTACTGCATCAATTTTTAAAAATTTTATTACCATACTTTGCCTTGTCTTTTAAATATTGTTTCATAACATTGAGGTGGTCTTATTTATTCAATTAATTAAATAACTACGTAACTGCATATTAATCCTTTTTCGACCTTGCGACATAATGTGTCCCAACGTAAATTTTGAAAGCACGTTGTTTTATGTTAAATAGATACCCTGTTATTTTAATGCCTAAAATCGTATTACTTCAAAAATTCTTGTGAACCTGAAAAGGTTAAACTGAAAATTCTTTCCCAACATGAATTTCTATATAACGAAATTTCTCTATAACAAATTTATTTAAGGTCGTCGTAACGCTTCGTCATATGGAAGTACATGTACATGTATTTTGCATTATATTGTATTAATAAACTAAATTATTTGCTTCTTCTTCACTTATGTAGAACCTAATTCCATACATCACTGTAAATATGGGTTCACTTTACGTCGATTCGATTTGTGCCTGCTTTTGTAAAGACGGAACTGCGCTGTAAACCGAGGGCTACCTGTATTTCAATATTTATTTGAACGCAAAAAAAAAATGAAATGAAGATTGTGCAAAAACTGTTAGTCCTTCAGAGTCGAGGTTTTGCACACACAATGTGCATCTAAATAGCTACCTTTGTGCAAAGTTTCAGTTTTTAAAATTAAAAAATGACGGAATTGTGAATTTTTTAAGAAAACACTGAATGTTTCGGATTTTTCGGCTTTTCTCCGGTTCTAATTATCCGATCGGGTCATTCGACCTCTCATTCTCTTCGTAATTTAATTCTCTACAATTCGTCTATTGCCATCATTAAGATTGCTTCATTAGTTGCGGTTTTACAAGCAAGAAACTAAATAAACGCGATTTTTTGTTGAAAATTGTTTATAACAAATTAAAAATTATGATTCTCGAGTTGGAAATTATGCAGAATTCATCTATTAACTAACTGTTGTTGACAAAATCGAACAGCCAGTTTCCAGGTAGTATTTATGTTATGAAAAAATGCTTGTCCTAAAATAACCCCGCCAACGGGTTCTTCTCGACCGTAAATCATTCCATTATCAATTGGCGCTTTAATTTTCTATTTTGTTCCAGGAGGATTAAGTACCACGGCGATGGTAAAAATCCAAGTAACAGACATAAACGATAACCATCCGACCTTTTACCCTCGCGAATACAACGTATCGCTCCGCGAAGGTGGTGTGTCATCGTCGGCGACCACCCCGGTGGTGGTCGTCGCTGCGACCGATCCAGATTCAGCACGATTCGGATTGGTCAACTACAGGATTGCCGCGGGCAACGACGCCGGCCTCTTCAGGATCGATCGAAGCACCGGCGAAATTTTCGTCAACCGCCCCAGCCTCCTCTCGATCAGGAGCCAACCCTATCATCATCTGAATATCTCCGCGAGTGACGGTGGTGGTTTGAAGTCGATTTATGATGCTGAAGTGTTCATAAGTGTTATCGATTCGGCCCAAAGGCCGCCGATTTTCGAACAGCCGCGTTACACTTACTCGGCCAAGGAAGATGTTAAAAGGGATACCGTTATTGGAACTGTTAAGGCGATTGTTACCGACTCCGGTGAGCATTTTTCAACGTTATTTTCAATTTAAATAAATTATGGGGAGAGAAAGTTTGCTGATAATGAGGAAACTTGTCGGAAATCGGTTGATTTTATTGCAGTTGACACAGGCTTGGTACTCATTTGCACATCTACTTGTCTTTTTGTTTACTTTTTCTCATTAACTTTTTGCGCTCATCCCATTTACATGATGCTCAGTTGCACAGTACAGTTTTTGAGATGAATTGCAGAACTGCGATTAAAAAACGATTCATTATATTTCTTCTGTTCTCTCAAATGTGGTCGATTTAAGGAAAAAGAGGAAACAATAACCAACGTTTCTTGAAATGTTTAATGAAAAATAAAAGATATTGATGAAGAAGAATCTTCTTCTTCTTTGTATATTAACGGAAAGAAGTTATTTTCTTCCTTAAACAACGAACGAAGAAAACATATTATCTTCTTTAGATATTAATGAAGAAGAAAATATTATACTGTTTATGAATAAGAAAGGACATTAGATTCTTTAGATATTGATGGGAAGAAGTTATTTTTTTCGTTAAATGTCGATGACGAAGAAAACTTATTATCTTCTTTAGGTCTTAATAAGAAAATGTAATTATTTCCGTCATTAAATGTTTAACGAAGAAGAAAGCATATTATGTTCTTTAGATATTGATAGGAAGAAGTTATTTTCTTCCTTAAACATTGATGACGAAGAAAACATATTATCTTCTTTAGATATTAATGAAAAAATAATTATTTAATGAAGAAGAAAATATTATACTGTTTATGAAGAAGAAAGTACATTAGGTTGTTTAGATATTGATGGAAAGAAGTTATTTTCTTCCTTAAATATCGATGAAGAAGAAAACATCTTATCTTCTTTAGGTCTTAATAAAAAAATGTAATTATTTCCGTCATTAAATGTTTAACGAAGAAGAAAGCATATTATGTTCTTTAGATATTGATAGGAAGAAGTTATTTTCTTCCTTAAACATTGATGACGAAGAAAACATATTATCTTCTTTAGATATTAATGAAAAAATTATTATTTAATGAAGAAGAAAATATTATACTGTTTACGAAGAAGAAAGGATATTAGGTTCTTTAGATATTGATGGGAAGAAGTTATTTTCTTCCTTAAATATCGATGAAGAAGAAAACATCTTATCTTCTTTAGGTCTTAATAAAAAAAGTTATTATTTCCTTCATTAACTATTTAATGAAGAAGAAAGGATATTAGGTTCTTTGGGTATTGATAGGAAGAAGCTATTTTCTTCTTTAAATGTCGATGAAGAAGAAAGATATTGTCTTTTTTAGATATTGACGAGAACAAATTTTTCCTTCGTTTAATATTTAATGAAGAAGAAAAGAGATTATCTTCTTTAGATGTTGTTGAAGAAAAGATGATATATAATGCTGTTTCCTTTTAGTTGCTAAATCTATCACATCTAATCGTCGGGATTGCAACTATAAAAATGAACATTTTAAATACATCTCTGACCCACTGGTTCAGTGGTTGACTTTCGAAGTTTCGTAGCGAACATAAATTGTTTTAGAAAAAGTTGTTTTAACACTTAAAATGCTTGATGAAAATCAAAACAGATTTAACCAATAAACACAGTCATTTTGGTTAATTGCAAGTTTATTGTCCGATTCGGTGTAGAGGTACACAATTTAAAATCGAATGAAGCAATAAAATGCCCATAATGATTGCTTTTATGATTACATGAAATTACAGTTGACCCCAAGGCTCTCCAATAGGTTCGTTAAATTTTTTTAATTATTTCAACGTTTCCTTAAAAATTTTCGAAAACTTATCGCGCGCTAATGCGTTCTTCCACAACTTTTTTCGACATTCCGGCCCATAAAACATGAATTTATGATTTGTTTAATGTGGGCAAGATAAAAGTTTATCGTCGGGGGTTTTACACGGGAGAGGAGTATAAAATTTCTCGTCGGTACTAAACGTAATGTACGAACTAACGAGTTAAAAGGCCATTAATAATGTCATTTGCTCTGGAAATTAGTTGCACACACAAGTCCAAGGCCGTATTATTTCTCTCTTCCAACTCCATTGCACGACTGCTATAAATTCAGGATGCTAAGAATATCCAGACACCGAGGTATTTCAGCAAAATACATAATGCCAGCGCGCTCAGGCTACGTGACGAAACAGACCGTCCGGTCGTGAAAATACAGAGGAAAAAGCTCGTTTATGACTTATGTGATTCCCCATATAGTTCCCAGCTGTAAAAAAGCTCAGAGCGGAATTTTACACCGCGGCTTCCTGCAATAAATATAAAAACTTGTAAATTAAATGGATTTATGATTTTAAGTTGGACGTTCATGCGCCCGTTTTAATTAAGAACAAATTGGCGTGTAACCAGTACGTGCGTTCACCAATCGATGACACTATCAAGTGAATAATTTCATGCAATCAAGTTTAACCCGCTGTTAAAACGACAATAAAATTTTTATAACAAAACCGTTACCGGCTCACAAATTAGGATATCCATAACGTCAATAAATCTCCTAACGAAACTTCTAATCGGTTTGATCGCTAAATAAAACAGTACTTTTAGTATAATTTAAGAAATTTTTTATGGCCGCCATAAACATCTTATCTATTTCGGCCCCGGGCGCGCGGCCTTTTTCTGCACTTGGAGAACAAAGTAAACAAACACAAGTGCTTTGCATACTTCCCCGTTGAGCCAACATTAGTTAATGGCCACTTCCTGTTCGGAAGAATGCTTTATCCGATGTTTAACCACCCGTATAAATTATTGTCATCATTATACATCAATTTACAATTATATTCGGAGGACGACAGTTTATTTGTTCCTGATCATGGACCGTTCTTCTATTAAATCCGGTGGCGAGCAAACGTATCGCGGACTTGAAAGTGACTTTGCCGCTTGTCTCGTTCCACCCCTCCTCCCCCCAATCGAGACGGGAGCGACCCGTTTGGTAAGGTTTTGGGGGTTTCAAACAGCAAGCCAACTTTTCGGCAATGTAATAAATCGAATGTCTCTGCATCTCGGATGCTTCAGCGGTCGCCAACATTTTTTCATTTTCATTTTTTCCATTAATTTCGATTCATCAATTCGATTCGACTGTTCGAATCGAGTCCCGAACCGGAAAAATTGGGGAAAATTAAAATAGTTGCCGAGGGGAATTGGGAAGGTTATTTTATTGTTTTGGGGCTGCTGGTCGGTTTGGAAGTTGATTTCGGGTCCGCGGACGCGTATCCCGAATACAATGGCCGCTTTTCACTTAGCATACTACCGAAATGTCTGATACACTGAAGAAGAGACATGCACAAGCGGGTCTTCTTTCGGTGGAAAAATAATTGCCTCTTTCTAGTTTTGTACGGTTTATGCTAATAAGATTTCGGCGACAAAGTTCGGTTTTTGGAATTTTAAACAGCCGCTCTCGCACATTAATTATTGCCGAATTTATTGAACGCTCGAGAGATGCACAATTTGATTATGTTTCGGGACGAGAGGGCCACTTCCCGGGGAGGTAAATAACCTACCATTATGTCGACAATTGTGAATTGCATCAATAACTTCGACAGTTCAATGAGAAAATATTTTTGCAATGCTAGAGAAAAGTGATAAATTTAATGGCCATTCTCGACATTTTCTCTAGTGAGAGAAGGCATGGAAGTTATGCTTTTGATGCAGCGAATAAATTAATGGCAAAAACGTCGATTTTTGTCCTTCACATAAGTGTTATCTGAAGAGAATAAAAACCGGCAAGAAAACATTCATTTCAAATTGAGTTAATTTTTTAGTCACTAAATCAATTAAAGGGTGAAAATGAACCTCTTTTAAAACGCCATAAAATCAGAAACCGTTTAAAGAACCAAGTCGCAGTAATTCAAATCGATTCCTGTTAACAGTTTTATTGCATGCGCGAATAGAACCTCGAGAGTGTTAAAATTTTATTTAAAGATTCGCTTAATTGGATCACGTTGTTACAAGCCGAAAACTCAGAAAAATAAGTTTAGCTAAATATAAGAAAATTTTTGTGTAATACTACCTGTAGTCTTTGAATAGGCGCCAATGCACATATATTTTATTTTATATAACTACAAAGTTATATTCATAAAACTATATTGTATATTGTATCTCCTTTCGATGGATTCTCTCAATGAGACACCCTTTTTTGTTAAATTTATTTTATGCTAATGACACTATTTTTACAATACACTTAAAGTATACAATATGATCATTTTACGATGTTGAAAGTTTGAGCTATTCAAATAAACTGAAAAACTACTAACGTTCTGTTAAAAGGGACCCGGTCAGATACTCTCCCCTGACCCGGATATGTCGGTCCAGATGAGGACGTCCAACATTATTAAATTTTATGTAGAAAAGATCAGTGCACCCTTTTATTTCTATTCTTTGCTTCTGACCAAAGTTTATTCATTTATTATTGTTATTGTAGGTAACTATTGGGTATTAAAACATTTTATTGGTATAGATACATATATGGATAGTTGACATAAAATTCTCGAGTTCGTATTTAATATAATGGTTCTTAATACTCAAAATATACTAGGTTGTAATATTAAGTTAATAATAATAATAATACAATCGAACTCCTCTATAGTGATGTTCGAAAAGCCATGAAAAAACATCACTATAGAGAAACTTCACTATATAGAATTCAAGTATAATTTTACAATTTTGGCAGTCACTTTAAAAACCAATTGATATTCAAAACAAAAAATTAAAATTTATTATATTTGAAAAAATATTTGTTTAAGTATATAGAAATACACACAGTTATTAATAAACAATACAAATTTTCATCTGAACACTTACATAACATGTACTTATTGATGAAAAAATCTGTGCAAAGTTGATTGCATAAGTAAGGATTTTGCAAGAAATTCTTTTAAGGATTTTTCAGGTTTTCTATTACCGAAAATTTCATTCCTCGAGAATTTTGGCAAACCTTTCGTAAAGAATAATCACTATATAGAGGCTTAACATCATAATATAGAGGTATTTTTAAATGGAAAACGTTCAAAAATGCACGTTCCTGATAAAAACATCACTATAGAGAAAAAATCATTATAGAGGAGGTCACTATAGACGAGTTCGACTGTACTTAGTTTTGTATTAAGATTTTTTTTTTAAAATTCTCAGTGCAGGCTCACATTTCTTAAATAAACAGCTGCCAAAAAATCATAATCTCATCCAATTGTGAGAAATAGTTTCACTAAACGATGAAGGTCTGTTTTAACGATTCAATTAACAGGAGAAATCAATTAGGTTTAATTCAAGTAATCACTGGCGACATTTACTCTAATTTAAAGGAATGCATTTGTCACAAGTGGTAAAACCGAAATAATCTTAATTAAACAAGTTTTAACCATCGATGCAGAAATAATCCAAGAAAGAAAATGAATCGCCACTTTTGCTGATAAACGGCCGAAGAAATTCCGCATTTAAAACGACACTATTTCCCATTGAATTCAGCCGCGTTTCCGCATTCTTTGCCCACGATTCCCATAACGCCCGACCGTAAATGAGACATTGCTGCTATCAGAAATGAACGTTATCAAAAAAACGATTATATTGCGGTCTCGTTCCTTTTCACTCGTATCTGTAACAAACGGCTAAATAAATGAATCCACTTGAAACAATGGCCTTTAGTATGGGCGGACAAGTTGGAAGGACAAGACAATAGTTAGCAGAAGACTCTACATTTGCCGGTGGATTAGTACACAACACATATAACTAACCAGAAAAGGTTGCGATGAATTTTTGTTTGCTTATTTGGGACTACCGATCTCCCCTTTTTCAGCGATGACAACTCGCATTCGCCCCGGTAATATTCTTCCCTGGCGGCGCTAAAAATCCGGTTATGCAACAGTCGCGATTATTTGCGTTCGAAAATCGCTGTTGAGTCGAAGAAACAAAAGGAGAGTAATTAATAAAAGTCACGCCGCATCATTGTGGCGAGGACAATTGGTACCTTTAAGAGTTTTTCATTTTTATTAAATTAACCACACAAGTTGGTGTAATAAACTAAGCAGAATAACAGGATAATAACTCTCAGTGAACGAAATAATAAAAATCTTTCTATAAGTTCAGAGTGTACCATTTTACCCTTAGTTGTCATCTGAGACACAATTCCCCTAGTAATGAATGAAATTGCACCATTTAAGTTTCCCAATGTGACTGGACGTAATTTAAATATTGCATTGCTGACCCTCTCATGTATCATAATATTTATGATTGTCTCCGGTGTGCCACTTACTTTCACTTCGTAGGAGTTGCAATAAAATCTAATGTATATTACTTCAAAAATGCACGCCCTACTAATATTTGTACGTTGTTAGCATCAAGTTACATTTTGTCATGAAATCACCGCTTGTAATCTAGGCAATTGTGTAAATTAAAACTCTTTGAACACTTGCCATAAATTTCATGGGTCAATCTATTATGTGCCAATATATTGTGGCCACAATGCAGTTATTTCATATTATATTCCCACATGAATTATTGTTACAAGTAATTTTCGAAATTGAAACTGTGATCAAATTATCTCAGCTGGATTAGCATAACAAGAGACCTTCAACATTTTTGATCTTAAAAGGATACACACAACTGCAGAGTGGAGTGTAGCTACATAAATAAACACACAGGAAACATGATCTCCCATACCTTCCTCATTCTCTCTCCGTACAGTCAATTTATAAACCCATTTTTAACTCGAAACAAAAAATCTAAACAAACCTGACATTCATAGTTGCAAATGCAAGAGCCGGTTTCCAACGCAGCAATCTGTCTCTCCTTTGCACAATATGGAGAATTAAATTAACTCTCATTTTCAATTACAGGACGGTACCGGACGATTCGATACTCGATTTATTCCGGCGATCCAGATGGCTTCTTCAGAATCGATCCTGTCACGGGTCTGCTCAGAACTGCTTCAAATTTAGACCACGAAACTAGAACCAACGTGCTGCTCAACATCCAAGCCACCAGCGGCGATCCACCGGCTTATGGTCACACACAAGTAAGTACCCAAATCAAAATCCTTCCACAATCTTCATGTAATGTTATTTTAGGTCAACATTGAAATCGAGGATGTCAATGACAACGCACCGGAATTTGAATCTGGGACGGTCAAAATCTCAGTTCCTGAAAACGTCGAGATTGGTACGGCTTTGTATGTGGTCCACGCGAGGGACAAAGACTCCGGAGCTAATGGAATCGTCAGTTACGAAATAGCCAACATGGCTCAACATGGAGGGCTGTTTAAAATCGACCCAAAATCGGGCCACCTAACTATCACAAGGCATTTGGATTACGAAACGTCTCAAAGACACAGTTTGGTGGTTACAGCTTCTGACACGGGGATTCCGCCGTTATCTGCGAACGTTTCGGTGTTGGTTGAGGTTCAAGATGTGAACGACAACCCCCCGATTTTTGAACAGGCGGAATACACTGTCAAGGTTCTGGAATCGCTACCTGTTAATTCTCAGGTGAGTTCAACGTTTACAAATAGTCGTCAAATTTTGACAGTCGGTTAAATACAGGGTGAGTTAAGTTTTACCGCCCCCGTCATAACACCTATTAAAGATTGAGGGGAAAGTATGCAATTTACATGTTACATCAGTTGAAGTTTACACTTTCGATTAGTGCCACAAGTTTTCCAAATCATTTTTATTTGAAGCCAAAAAAGTAAAGCAAATAGTTTCGGGTAAAATTTCCATGTTTGGTTTTTTATTTCAAAATTTTCCAAATTATTCGTAGCATTGTTAATTGCAATTTGATTCGTTAAAAAATTATTACTTTTTGAGTTAAATCAAATTTAACATAAAGCATGAAAAATACTTTTATTTATGACTTTCCAACAATGGATAATACGGTCTACCACGTAACAATACCTGATGATTGACCCATAAAACTGAAGGGACGGCGTTTTAGTTGTTGCCAGACCCGTATTCTGGAATTTGTGAGAAAAATAAAATAAGTTTTTAATAGGTAAATATTAAGTTTATTTTGTAAAAGATGCTCAAAGTGATGCCCCATTATCCATAAATTAAAAGCATTTCAAGCTTCTCCTCAATTCAGTATTGAAATGGCATGATTATACCTGAACTAAACATAAATGTTCACTATTCCACAAAAGAAAGTTTTAATTTTCACTTTTTACCAACGATGTTTAAGTGTTGGAAGATTTGTTGCGAATGTGAGTGTTTCTTTATTCACAAAGTGACCTAGGGTTGTGACCAGGGTTTTTAAACTTTGGGTGAGTTAAACAATTTATTTTATGGAAAGGTTCAATAACTGATAGGTATATTGACTTTGCAGACGGCAAAATTAAAACACAAAATTGTAGGCAGATATACTAACGAAAATTAGAAGCTGGTAAGCGATTTTCTTATCAAGTTTAAAATCTAATATTGCAAAAATTATTTTTCATTATTATAATCACCGTGTAGCTATTAGTTACGATGTTGTGAACTTTTAAAGAAATAGCGAAGACTCTTATTTCGGTTCCGTAAAATGTAACATTGTACTTTTTAATTTAACTTTATGACTGTCATAAATAATTGTTAGGTGAATTGGTCAGCTTATGTCGTAAATTATTTAAAAAATACCCTCTAATATTGAAATGGCTTTATTTAATGAACGCAAATTAGTAAAATTATTTCAACTACATTAAATTGTGTGAAAATATTTTACTGTTCGTACATAAAAAGAACTAATAAATTGAGCAATTAGTAATTGAAAGAAAGCCAAAATTTTACCTGATTAAAAAAAAAAAGATTTTTTCTTGGTTTCTATGTACCTTAATAATATAAAATTACTCATGCAATTTATGAGAATTGACAAATTATTTTAAAGGCCTATTTTGCCACGGGCGGTAAAACTTAACTCACCCTGTACAATCGGGCGCTAGCTCGAGCTTGTTGTAAACTGGCCTTGTTCATCGATGATGGATAGATGGAAGGGTCATGGAGACTCATTACCACGTCACGTCGTAGATCAGTGATTTACAATTTTTTTCGCAGGTCCTCCAAGTAACCGCCGTCGACTTGGACACGGGCAACAACGCGAGGCTGACGTATCGCCTGGTACCAAACACCTCGGAGATTTCTTCCGAAATTTTTGGCATCTTTCCGAACAGCGGATGGCTTTATCTGAAGAGCAATCTCGATCGTGAGTCGCGCGATCGTTATGATCTCACCGTGGTAGCGACGGATAATGGGACACCATCTGAGACGGCGACGACCAGGGTGATTGTGAAAGTGTTGGACGCGAACGATAACGACCCGGTGTTTGTGAAGGAATCGTACGAGTTCAGTGTCGAAGAAAATTTGAGGAGAGGCGCGGTGGTCGGCAAACTGGCGGCCAGGGACGCGGACATCGGCGCGAACGCTGTGATAACGTTCAGCCTGATTCCTGTTAACACCAGTTTCCAGATTAATCCTCTTAACGGTGAGTTGGTTCTCTGGGTATGTTTAAATTGAGTCGTCGCTAATAGCGATTTCGTGTAATCGTAAGCAAATGTTTGAACGCTTTTTTGAGACTCGTCAAATAAAGTAAATGAAATACAAATAAGCTTTATGTGGTGCCGGTACTTTCTTCGGCAGTCTAATGGAACCTTCAAATTCATTTGGAGAAAGATTTTGGATGACTGAATTATAACGCAGTCGCTATAGAGACACTAAATGCACGCAGTTGACCTCGTGTCCGTGTAATATCAGTATGCGGTACCACGGAACCCCAGCAATACTCGGTACTACCGGCAGTTAGACATGCACATTTTTAACTACACAATACCATGTACCGCTTATCGTATCTCCTTGAACAGAGGCGTACAATATTTGAACCGTTCTCAAACAGTTCAATGGCGTTTTACGCAATTTTGTATTGCTGCAATAAATTCATTTTACCCAATCAAAACGGTTACTGTTATTACCGGCGCGTTCAGAATTTTTAAGTGGATACAAAGTGTTTCCATTTGAATATCAATACCGATTGCCGGTAATTATTAACTTAACGACTTCATAAATGGAAGAAAAGACCTTTTTAATGAGGCCATAATTCTACAATAAAACTGAACAAAAATTTAACAACAAATAATCAAGTCTGCAGAGCTGAGTACAAATTAGAGCCAACGTAGTGTCAACACTAACAATTGAGTTTATTGTTAGCGTTATCGTTGACACTACGATAACTTTTTTAAATTTCTTTTACAATTGGCCTTTTTTGAGTTGTTTGACAATGAGAGGGACGCCTATGCAAAACCGTACGGTTCCTCGACGATTCCCAGATTGCAAGAGGACAGGAAATGCACGATATAAGCATCTACATAATCCGATTGAGTTATAACATAATAAAGTAGAACATCGAATGCCTGTGATGGATTTTTTAGCATAATGCGAACGAAAATTTAACAACAAGTAATCAAGTTTAGGAAACTGAGTACAAATTAAAGTTATCGTAATGTCAACACTAACAATTTAGTTTATTGTTAGCGTTATCGTTGACACTACGATAACTTTTTTAAATCTCTTTAAAAATTGTCTTTTTTTGAGTTGTTTGACAATGAGAGGGACGCCCATGCAAAACCGTACGGTTCCTCGACGATTCCCAGATTGCAAGAGGACAGGAAATGCACGATATAGGCATCTACATAATTCGATTGAGTTATAACATAATAAAGTAGAACATCGAATACCTATGATGGATTTTTTAGCATAATGCGAATGAAAATTTAACAAGTGATCAAGTTTAGGGAACTGAGTACAATTTAGAGTTATCGTAGTGTCAACACTAACAATTTATTGTTAGCGTTATCGTAGACACTACGATAACTTTTATTTGGATTTTTTTTTGAAAACCGTACTGTTCCTCGGCGATTCCCAGATTGCAGGAAGACAGGAAATGCACGATCTACATAATCCGATTGAGTTATAACATAATAAAGTAGAACATCGAATGCCTATGATGGATTTTTTAGCATAATGCGAACGAAAATTTAACAAGTGATCAAGTTTAGGGAACTGAGTACAATTTAGAGTTATCGTAGTGTCAACACTAACAATTTATTGTTAGCGTTATCGTAGACACTACGATAACTTTTATTTGGATTTTTTTTTTGAAAACCGTACTGTTCCTCGGCGATTCCCAGATTGCAGGAAGACAGGAAATGCACGATCTACATAATCCGATTGAGTTATAACATAATAAAGTAGAACATCGAATGCCTATGATGGATTTTTTAGCATAATGCGAACGAAAATTTAACAAGTGATCAAGTTTAGGGAACTGAGTACAATTTAGAGTTATCGTAGTGTCAACACTAACAATTTATTGTTAGCGTTATCGTAGACACTACGATAACTTTTATTTGGATTTTTTTTTTGAAAACCGTACTGTTCCTCGGCGATTCCCAGATTGCAGGAAGACAGGAAATGCACGATCTACATAATCCGATTGAGTTATAACATAATAAAGTAGAACATCGAATGCCTATGATGGATTTTTTAGCATAATGCGAACGAAAATTTAACAAGTGATCAAGTTTAGGGAACTGAGTACAATTTAGAGTTATCGTAGTGTCAACACTAACAATTTATTGTTAGCGTTATCGTTGACACTACGATAACTGTTTTAGATTTCTTTAAAAATTGGCCCTTTTTGAATTGTTTGGCGATGAGAGGGACGCCTATGCAAAACCTTACGGTTCCTCGACGATTCCCAGATTGCAAGAGAACAGGAAATGTACGATATAAGCATCTACATAATCCGATTGAGTTATAACATAATAAAGTAGAGCATCTAGTGTCTATGATAGATTTTTTAGCATAATGAGAATGAAAATTTAACAAGTGATCAAGTTTAGGGAACTGAGTACAATTTAGAGTTATCGTAGTGTCAACACTAACAATTTATTGTTAGCGTTATCGTAAACACTACGATAACTTTTATTTGGATTTTTTTTGAAAACCGTACTGTTCCTCGGCGATTCCCAGATTGCAGGAAGACAGGAAATGCACGATCTACATAATCCGATTGAGTTATAACATAATAAAGTAGAACATCGAATGCCTATGATGGATTTTTTAGCATAATGCGAACGAAAATTTAACAAGTGATCAAGTTTAGGGAACTGAGTACAATTTAGAGTTATCGTAGTGTCAACACTAACAATTTATTGTTAGCGTTATCGTAGACACTACGATAACTTTTATTTGGATTTTTTTTTTGAAAACCGTACTGTTCCTCGGCGATTCCCAGATTGCAGGAAGACAGGAAATGCACGATCTACATAATCCAATTGAGTTATAACATAATAAAATAGAACATCGAATGCCTATGATGGATTTTTTAGCATAATGCGAACGAAAATTTAACAAGTGATCAAGTTTAGGGAACTGAGTACAATTTAGAGTTATCGTAGTGTCAACACTAACAATTTATTGTTAGCGTTATCGTTGACACTACGATAACTTTTATTTGAATTTTTTTTTGGAAAACCGTACTGTTCCTCGGTGATTCCCAGATTGCAGGAAGACAGGAAATACACGATCTACATAATCCGATTGAGTTATAACATAATAAAGTAGAACATCGAATGCTGGCTTTGACGGATTTATTAACATAATGCGATTTAAAAAATCGTGTTCACCATAATTCTTATCTCTTAAGCGGGTGATTTATATGATCGCGAAATAATTAAACCCCGATAATGCCCGGTCGGGAAAAAAAACTTGGGTGGAACGAAGACGGTGGTAACCGTTTTTTCCCCATCACATTGAGAAATTTGATTAGTGATGCTGTGAGAGAATGACTTCACACTTTACTCAGCAGGAGACGCTCGTGTTGATCGTAGACATGCGTATCCCAAGATTCTTTTCTCTCACTCGCCATGGGTTTTATGAGATATTGCTCATTTAAACAACGGGTACGTTTCATTTCCAATAAAGACGTTATTTGTTGGAAATATGTTCATTGCACGTCATAGCCATACATATTTATGGGCGCTGGGTTCTCTTCTTAATTGCCGAATCGACAAAATCACGTCCAGCCAATTTCCTGCGCTCACTTGTCCTCCGAGCATGCGGACGCCATAATGATGAGGAGCTTTGCTTCCAATCTAGGCCGAATATTATCATCGTAATTCCAATGGGCGAATAAATCTGCACCCGATGATTGTAACGCTAAACCTGCCACCGATATTATTTATGCGAGCTGATAAATCAACGAAATTTGACCTGAGCTCGCCGCACAACCAGCAAAAGGAGAACGGTTTTGTTGGTTGTAAGTCGAAACCAATTGGGTTTTATAAGTTCGCGGTTCTAATACATCTGTCTCATTAAATATAACACATGCAATTAATCAAGGCTTTATAAATAAGTTGTAGATTTAATCAGCGGGTTCAGTACCGGCACTTTGACTAAATCCTAAGCCTCTTAAGCGACCGGAGACTCGTCGAGGTGTCGAAATTAATCGCGTGCTACCGGCGTTTCCGATGGTACCGTTCATTTTTTCCTCGCAATAAACAAGTACCGCGATTACAATGTAACAATTAGTCATCATAGAGACGAGCCTTGATCTAAAAGCAGCTGCATCAGCTGCACCAGAGGGACCGCGCGTGAAGTATGTCCGTGGAATCTGACGTACGAGACGCGGAGGGGTTCGGTCTGAAGAAGCAGTCCGGCCACATTCCCGGCCACCGAACGAAGCAAACCGAAACCGAGGATCGCATAGACCGCTACGCCATTCACACACACACACACACACAAACACACACTAGTTTTCAAGAAGATTGCTACGTTTCGGCCAAATCGAACATATGCGCAAACTTCAATGATTAAAATGTGATGCAACACGTCAGCGGTACCCGAAACGACCGTAGAACTCGAGGAATGCTCTCGGCATTCCGCTCTCAAAACAAATAATAAACAGTTGACACTTTCCATAACTACTTAAGACCAATCAACACATTTTTTGCGCCCCGATTGTGTCTTTCTTCGAATTAGGTCGAAATCCAATTACCGGATAAAAAATTGCGGATGTAATTCGATCTCGTCGTTACAGCTCACGATTTTACGACCGCGGTTCGGCCAATTTTCATATCCATGCTCACGTGAACAGGATGATTAGCATGCCGTACCGGCGGTAACAAAAGCGCCTAATCGTTTAATTTGTTTGCAGGTGAAATCGTAACAAAAGAACCACTCGATCGCGAACTGAAAGAGGTGTACGATCTGGTGGCAGAAGTGAGAGATCAAGGAACACCCTCGAGAAGTTCTAGAGTAGCAGTGAAAATTCATATACTTGACGTAAATGATAATGCGCCAGAAATAGTCGATCCGCAAGAAGATGTTGTTAGCGTGAGAGAAGAACAGCCTCCTGGCACGGAAGTGGTACGGGTCAGGGCATCTGATGCGGATAATGGTTATAATGCTTCTGTTACCTATTCGATATTGAAAAGTCGAGATTCAGACGGTTACGGGATTTTCAACATAGACTCAATCACAGGCGTTATCAGAACGAGGATGATTTTGGACCACGAAGAAAAAACCATCTACAGGTTGGCGGTTGCCGCAACCGATAGTGGCACCCCGCCCAAGCAAACCGTGCGAATGTTGAGAGTCGAGGTCTTGGACTTGAACGATAACAGACCAACGTACACCAGTTCTAGTTTAGTATTCAAGGTAAGTGCCAATTGCCACCCGTAATTAAATTGATCTTTACCATATAACATCTTTATTACAGGTGCGCGAAGATGTCCAAGTAGGCTATATAATTGGTTCCGTGGCGACGTCGGAATCTGGTGAACATGAAAACTTTATTCCAGGAAGCAGCGGCGGTCATATAACTTACACGCTAACATCCCGCACGTCAGATAACGTCAATGATGCTTTTGACATTGACAGAAGCACCGGTTCGCTCATTGTTGCCATGGAATTGGACCGTGAAACGCAGGCTGAATATTCTTTGGAAGTCCGTGCGCTCGACACCAGCACTCTGAACAACCCCCAAAGCAGCGCTATTACAGTGCGCGTTGAAATAGTGGACGTCAATGATAACCACCCGCAATGGCCCGAAGATCCGGTGACGATTCAAATTCCAGAAGACACACCAGTTGGGTCTTCTCTACACAATTTCACCGCTTTTGACGTCGATTTTGGGAGTAATCGCGACTTGCGGTACAGCCTAGCCAAACAACATCCAGAGCCCAACACGTTTTCGGTAGATCCCCTGACTGGAACCTTGGTCTTGACGTCACCACTAGATTATGAAACCCTATCGGAATACACAATAATAATAAAAGCCACCGATCAATCTGCAAACATATCAGAACGTCTTTCCACTTCAGTCACTGCAAGAATTATAATCACGGATTCGAACGACAACTCCCCAAAGTTTGTGATCCCATCGGTTTCTAATGTTGTAATCAGTGATACTGTATCAGTGGGGATGTTGATTACGCGTTTGGTGGCGGTTGATAGTGACGACGGTGATAACGGCCGAATTACTTATGTAATTTCCAGTGGCAATGATGGGAATCGATTTGCACTAGGATACGACACTGGTACTCTTACATTGGCCAAACCATTAACTTCCATGGATTCGTCAAAAACGTTTACTTTAAATGTGACGGCCAGTGATCATGGCACCCCTACCAGACAGGCACACACAGTGTTGAAATTGTCGATACGTGGAAGCGACGATAATCCTCCGAAATTTCGCAATTCGCTGTATCAAGCAAACGTGCAAGAAAATGCGCCTGTTGGAAGCTTCGTGGCCAAAGTTTCGGCCAAATCTGGTCTCCAAAACGAAGGTAAGACTATTTAATTTACTGTCAGACAATTTCATAACCAAGCAACTAACACACCCATTTATCGCCTCGTTCCATAAAGTCCTACATTATACAGGATGATAAAATATATATAGTGGACCCTGTGATGTCGATAATGAAAATAAAAACAAGAACCTTTAATCACAAAAAATTTTATATAAAATAATATAAAATTACTCACATAGACGCGTTTCGGTGGCTATGCCACCATCTTCAGTACATCTACTAAATCTAATTTTACAAACTAAGCCTTATATACTATTATTTACGCATCCGTGAATTTAACACTTGAGTGAGTTTCACGGATGGTTAGTCAAATCTAGTAATCTATACAATGGGGTATTGGGAATGGGGCCCATATCACTATTTAATAATTTTTTCCTATTCTTATATATAATCAAACTTTCCCTACTATTTAAATTCCTATAATCTGATTCTGCCCTAACCAATTTTAAATTGTCTATACCTATTGTATGGTTGCATTCTAGTACATGCAGGGCAACACTAGATTTCTCTGGTCTATTGTATTTGATATGAGCCATATGCTCTTTGAATCTGGTAATGATAGAACGTCTAGTTTGCCCAATATATACCAAATCACAATCACTACAACTAATCTGGTAAATACCTGACATATCCCTATCACTATTTTTGTCCTTCGGATTACCCAACAAACTACTTAATGATCTATTGTTATTACTGTGAACTATTTTAAGGTCAAATTTGTTAAAGATTCCACCAAGGCCATTTGTAACTCTTGGGTCGTAAGGAACTTTAACAAATCTGACCTTAGGATCGGTATCGCTGCTAAAACGAAAATTAGAAGCTGCTAAGCAATTTTCTTATCAAGTTTAAAATCTAATATTGCAAAAATTATTTTTTATTATGATTATAATTACCGTGTAGCTGTTAGTTACGATGTTGTGAACTTTTAAAGAAATAGCGAAGACCCTTATTCCGATCCTGTAAAATGTAACGTACTTTTTAACTAAATTTATAACTGTCATAAATAATCAGTCAAGTACCCAAAACCAATACCATTGTTAGGTGAATTGGTCAGCTTATGTCGTAAACCATTTAAAAAAATACTCTCTAATACGGAAATGGCTTTATTTAATGAACGCAAATTAGTAAAATTATTTCAATTACATTAAATTGTGTGAAAATATTTTACTGTTCGTACATCAAAAAAACTAATAAATTGAACAATTAGTAATTGAAAAAACAGACAAAATTTTACCTGATTGAAAAAAAAAGATTTTTTCTTGGTTTCGATGTACCTTAATAATATAAAATTACTCGTGCAATTTATGAGAAATGACAAATTATTTTAAAGGCCTTTTTTGCCACGGGCCGTAAAACTTAACTCACCCTGTATACTCATTGCATAATTGTATTATTTCACACATTTAGCGGATTTTCAATAAATCACGACTAGGTTTTCTTTAATTGGGCATTTACTGCCCGATTGTATGAAGTTTAAATAACGCAATAAGCGTAGTTGTTAGCTGAGAGTGAATGTCAGATTGAAATTGAGTTTTGCACTACACGGAAGTGCTTTCACAATTCGAGTGAAGCCAAACATTTTACAGGGGCCAATAACATTCATCTCACAATGGGCGCAAGGAAGAGTTTATGGTGAATGTAATATTGTTTCTAAGCATTTTTCAAATTTAACTGTTACGCCGCTGATGTCTAGTCGGATACACGATTGAAATTAGTTCTCCCTGTTGCAACAACATCAACGAGTGCAGGTTTTATCCGATCTAAAATCCAATTAATCTTTCCAGTTAACATCCTCTCTTATACGCGCGCAGTTAATAAAACTATGAATATTCATTTTACGTCGATAGAAGATTAATATAAATGTAAATACGAAATCAGGTTATTCAATGATAACAGCCTTAAGTCATACTCTTATCTGCTCTTACAACCATCATTCATTTTTCAGATGGCAATTTAACGTATTCCATCCCCGAAGGAATCGCCGATAATACTTTCACAGTAGACCGGGTGACAGGAACTGTAACAACCAAATCCACTCTTGACCGGGAAACCACCTCAGAATATACATTTCCAATTTATGTAACCGACACAAGTTATCGTGGCGGTGTAAAAGTAACGAAATTTGATGTGGCTACCATTGCCATAACCGTAACTGACGTGAATGATCATCCACCTGAATTTCGGTTGGGTTCCTGCTATCCATTATCAATTCCGGAGAACAACAACGTCGCAGTCATACACACTGTGGTGGCCAAGGACTTGGATTTAGGAAAAAATGGTGAAGTTACGTACAGCATCACAAACGGAAATTTGGGAAATAAGTTTAGCATCGATATGTATTCCGGAGATCTAACCGCACGACTCCTCGACCGTGAATCACATTCCCGTTACCATCTGACCATAACGGCTCAAGATCGAGGCAGCCCCAACTTGCAAGGATCGTGCAACATCTCAATACTAGTCGAGGACCAGAACGATAACGACCCCAAATTTGATAATCAAGCCTACATGACCACCATCCTCGAAGACACCCCCATCGACACTTCAATCTTGAGGGTCAGGGCCGCCGACGCCGACATCGGTGTGAACGGACGAATCATTTATTCCTTGGCCAACGAAAGCCAATGGTTATTTCGCATAGACAACAAAACTGGCGTAATAACAACCGCAGGCCAATTTGATCGCGAGCGCCAAAGCGCTTATAACTTCCTGGTGGTGGCGACGGATTCAGGAAAATACAACGTCCGGTCCGCGAAAGTCCCAGTGAGGGTTCAAATCGGCGACGTCAACGACAACAAACCGATTTTTTCGCAATATCCTTTCAGAGAAAAAGTTTCCGCGTACATCCAACCCGGACAGACCCTGCTGAAAATCGCCGCGACCGATTCCGACCAAGGAACCAATTCCGAAATAGTTTACAGCCTGGCGAGCGACGGGTTCTACAACAAGTTCAGAATCAACCCAAACACCGGCGTGCTATCGGCCTCGCAAAGTTTGGCCATCGAAAACGGAAAAATAATTTATCTGAACATAATTGCGACGGACAAGGGAAATCCCCCTCAAAAATCAACGGGTTTGATCGAGGTTCGCGTCGGGGATATTTCAGAAAGTGCGGCGCAATTGCGTTTTCAAAACGGCACTTACAAAGTGGTCCTTCCTGAAAACACCGAACAGTTTCGGGATGTGATTCAGGTCACCGCTGTCCGCACGGATGGGCGTCGACAGCGGATTTTTTATTCGATTGGCAGTGGAAATGAAGAGAATATTTTTATAATCAATTCTGAAAGTGGCATAATTCAAGTGCGCGATCCGAAATACCTTGACTATGAACTGCATAAAGAAATTCGTTTGATTGTTGAGGCGAGGACTGACGGTAGTACCAACCTTCATGGTTACTGTGAAGTTGTTGTTGAATTGACCGATCAAAATGACAACGCCCCAACGTTCACTCAACAACAGTACACTGCTTCAGTCTTGGAAGGCAACAGCAAAGGGGCTTTCGTCCTACAAATTATGGCTTACGATGCTGATAACGATAAAAATTCGCGAGTTTTGTACCACATCGTCGATGGCAATCACGACAATGCCTTCATGATCGAGCCTGCCTTTAGTGGAACTTTAAAAACGAACATTGTCCTCGACAGGGAAATTCGTGACACCTACCGTCTGACTGTTATTGCCACAGATGAAGGCGTCCCACAAATGACCGGAACCGCTAGAATTTACATCAACATCGTTGATGTCAACGACAATCAGCCAACCTTCCCGCCACACAGTATTATTACAGTCAGTGAAGCCACAGAAGTTGGAACAGTTTTAACCACCGTCACCGCCAATGATGTAGACACCAACCCAGCGCTAACTTATGGATTTTCTTCCGAAACTGACAAGGACGAAACTGAAATGTTCAGCATCGACCATTTCAGCGGCAAGGTAATCTTGAAGAAGCATCTGGATTACGAAACTCGAGAAGAATACCAATTGCGAATCATCGCCTCTGACACCGAGCATTCCGCACAAACTACACTAACAATCCGAGTCACTGACATCAACGACAACCCACCAGTCTTTTCACAAACCGCCTATTACACAACACTTTCCGAGGGAACTTCCTCCAATCTCATCGAAGTTTTGGCCGTCAACACGACAGATGCAGATTCTGGCGAAAATGCGCGAATTAACTACTCCTTGCTGAACCCACCTCCTGGGTTCTCCATTGGTGCCTCGGATGGTGTTCTTCGCGTGAACCAAAGCAACCTTCCAGTCCTGCAAGATTTCCAAATCACCGTTCTTGCAACGGATTTTGGCAAACCTCCTTTGCATGCAACCGCGTCGATTAGAGTCAAAGTTAATGGCGGAAATGGATTGGAACCGCAATATTATAAAACCGATTACAAGTAAGTTTTCTGCGATTTTTTGAATTGTTTAAATTACCAAATTTGGTTATTTTCAGGACTCACATTCCGGAGAATACTCCAAAAGGAACCACGATTTTACATTTGGTTAAATCGACCAACCACGACCAGATGAATAGTCTAACGATCGTTGATGGCAATGATGGAGGTGTTTTTGAAGTTTCCAACCCATCCAACACCCTCGTTTTGGTCAACACGTTGGATCGAGAGTTACAAGATTCTTATAATCTCAAATTAGTGCTTGGTGCATCAATTCGAACCAACAACACTGTTATTAACATTGTGGTTGGAGTGGACGATACTAACGACAACGCTCCAGTTTTCAAACAGACTGATTATGAGATTACCATTAGTGAAGGCACCAGTGTTGGTACTTCGATTATTAAAATCGTGGCAACTGATGCAGATTTAATTGGCACTCCAAACTCAGCAATCATTTATGACATAACTTCTGGTAATGATGAAAACTTGTTTCAACTCGATCCAACCACTGGAATATTAAGTGTTAACAATACCCTCGATTACGACAATGGAGTCACCGAACACAATTTCGTAATGCGCGCTTGTGACATGGCTTTAACGCCATTATGCACCCTTAACACATTTCATGTGGGGCTGGAAGACGAAAATGACAACTCCCCTCGTTTTCCGGTGTCTGAATATTTAGAATTCGTTGGCGAGAACGAGCCGGTTGGTACCGCGATTTTTAGTGCCAAAGCAACCGATTTGGACAAAGGAGTGTTTGGGACGTTAAATTACAGCATCACTAGCATCACCACGAACTACCCAAGCGCTGAAGATGCGTGGAAACTCTTCCAAATCGACCCTTCGACCGGTTTGGTCAGCACCAATTCAGTTTTCGATTACGAGCAAAAGAGTCGTTATATTTTTGTCGTTCGGGCGGCTGATATCGGCGGAAAGGCTGCCAATGTGAAGGTACGAATCGAAATCGAGGGTCGTGACGAATTTCATCCCCAATTTACCGAGCGAACTTATAAATTTATATTGGCCACACCGTCTTCCGGTAGTCTTCCTGTTGGGTATGTCGTGGGGCACGTGACTGCGACCGATCGCGATAAAGGACCGGATGGACGGGTTGTCTATCAATTGACCACGCAAAACGCTTATTTTAAAATGAATCGCACTACCGGGGCCATTTTGGTGAAGAAGAAATTCGCAAATTCTGAATTGTTACAAACGGCAAAAGACATAAGCCTAGTTGTTACAGCCAGCAGTGGGCGACAAGGTTCTCTGACGAATATGACCGTTGTTGAAATAACCTTAGATCCAAACGCCGATCCCAACACGAACCTTGCAAGCAATCGAGAAAACAACGCGACAGTCGCTGCTGCTAATGGCGGAATCACCGACTGGGCGTTAGGACTCATTATCGCTTTTTTATTATTGCTCATAACTTTTGGGTCGGTTTTCGTTTTCTTCCACATGCGTAACAAACGCAATAAAAAAATCAACAAACCCAGCCTAAGTTCAGAAACAGTTTCAACTTCTAACAATTACGTCGATCCCAGCGCGTTTGATACGATTCCGATTCGAGGTGGCGTAACAGGTGGAAACAACCAATTTGCACCGCCTAAATACGATGAAATTCCGCCGTACGGCCCTGGGCATGCTGCTAGTTCAAATTCGGGGGCCGCAACTACTTCAGAACTGTCCGGTTCGGAACAATCAGGTTCTAGTGGACGAGGCTCGGCCGAAGATGGCGAAGATGGCGAAGATGAAGAGATTCGAATGATCAATGAAGGGCCCTTGCAACGAGATTCGGGACTTCACAGGCCTAACGATGATGATGACAATCTTTCAGATGTTTCAGTGCGTAATACGCAAGAGTATTTGGCAAGGCTTGGCATTGTGAACAATACAAACACTGGGGTTCCACAAACTGCTTCGAGGTTGTGTGCTGATCCGAGGAACCCGAATGGAAAAGAAAATATGCACCATCACCAAGGAGTGCCCTTGGACAGCCTTCACATGTTCGAAGAGGAAGGGAACGGGGAAAATGACATAACGAATTTGATTTATGCAAAATTAAATGATGTCACTGGAAGTGATTGTGCAAGTTCGGCAGGGGAAGGAGGTGCAGCGACCACGGGAAGTTTAGGTGCCACAATGGATCACGTTATGGCTATTGGAGGGTATGGCGAGGTCCCCACCCATCAACCGTCGATGAACGGTTCGCTTAGTTCGATAGTGCATAGTGAGGAAGAACTAGCTGGTAGTTATAATTGGGATTATTTGTTGGATTGGGGTCCCCAGTACCAACCATTAGCTCATGTGTTCTCAGAGATAGCAAGACTGAAAGACGATACAGCTTCTGTACAAAGTGCTGCTAGTGGTAATTCAAGTGTAAAAAGTAAGGGTTCAGTTGCAGCCGCGAAAAACGTTCCACCTCCCTTAATTACCAGCGTCGCGCCCAGGTCGATTGCGATGCCGATTTTAAGTGCACGAGGGGGTTCTAGTCATCATCCTTCCAATAACCATAACCAAATGCACATACTTCCTAGGTCTCCTATTAATCACGACGCGTCCGGCGCCACATTTAGCACATCCGCGGCGATGTCTCCGAGTTTTTCACCGTCACTGTCACCGTTAGCCACGAAGAGTCCATCGATATCACCACTCGTTACACCAGGAATGCCAACGGCTCATCACGTAGTTGCGAGACAATCAACACAGTCTAGGAATAAACCAGTTGTTGATACCGAACTGAGACTATGAACTAATTAAATTAATAGTGTTTTGGCTGTGTTCTGTAAAAAATTGACTCATAGTGATAATTTTAAAGTGTGTACGACTGCAATATGATTGTAAATAAAATTTTATATGTAAATACTGTAACGAAAATGCTCATTAGTTCTTATTAAGCCTGCCATTATTAGCCATCAAGACTTGTAATTAATTAAATTTTGACATTGGCAACTTCTTAGTGGCTCCGCCATCATTTTTATTTTTGTAAAAAAATAAATTATTTAATTGTGAAACTGTAGATATGTAATTATTGAAGTGTCTCCGATTTTATTATTTTCATAATGAAAATATGAGATATCGAAATGCAATATGATGCAAACCTCTCAATATTATGTCTTTAAAAGATGTTAAAAAGCGAATGTACAAAGTGAATAAATAAAAACTATTAAATTAATTGGGTAAAATACCTATTCTTGTGAAATTCCGTTGAAACTGAGTATTTTAATCACAATTTAGTTTCAAAATTTCGAAACATCAAGCGCCATCTTTAAATCACTCACGGCAAACCTGGCCAGGCTGGCCAACCGCTCACTAGTTCGAAAACGAAAATGTGAATTATTTATTAATGGCGGCCTCAATAATTTGTTGTTGTTCTTCATAACCACAAGAAAAATAGAAATGGACGCATTAAAGCAAGGAAAATGCTCCAGTGAATCCCTCACACAAACCACTAATAAAAACGCAGATAAATCTAAATTTCAATGCAAGATTTGTGAGGGAATATTTTCAACATCGGGCAACTTAAGCACCCATCTGCGAATTCACACAGGTGAAAAGAAGCACATGTGCAATGTATGTGACAAAAAGTTTTCTCGTTCCGATCACCTAAAAGCGCACGTAAAGGGCCACCTGGGAATCAAGAATTATGTCTGTTCGGAATGCTCCAAATCTTTCGGTCGCAGTGAACAACTCACCAGGCATTTAACCAATGTCCACCTGAACAAACGACCATTTAACTGTGTCCTCTGTGACAAACAGTTCAAAACGAAATTCGACCTGCAAAATCATGTTACAATTCACACCGGCATCAAGGCCCACAAATGCGACCAGTGCGATCGCAATTTCGTCACAGGGAGTTTGCTGCGAGTTCACTCTCGAGTTCACACCGGCGAAAAACCTTTCGTATGCGATAAATGTGATAAGGACTTTGCGACGCTCACAAATTACAAACTTCATTGCTTCAGCAGCCATCCGCACTTGAAGATATTTGAATGTAACATGTGTGAAGAGGTATTCACAAAACTGTCGGCCTATTATTATCACAGGAAGAAACACAAGAAAACACTTTAATTTAATATAAAGATTATGTTTATGAAATGTTTTTAAATAAACCGCCATTTTTGGTATTAGTTCTTGTAGGTGCCGCCTTTTTTGTTTGTAGGTTAATTTCCCGCTATTGTCGCAAATTGTGATTGTTTTTGTGCTGTGCACAATGAATACAATACTCGGAAATTGTTTATTATGTAAAAATAATTCCATTCTTTTGAATGATCCAACAGTTAAGACCTATCTCGACTTGGCTAGTAGGGCAGTTTTGCAAAACTGCCCTGAAGAATTATTAAAGGTTAGTCTTCGATCTGAAAATGTATGCACTAAATTATACCTTTCCAGTTTCAAAAACAGCGAAACAATCAGAACCTGTGTGTGATATGTATCAAGAATATTCAGGTCGCGCACGACTTGAAGCAGCAAAATGAAAAATCTTTCCTTAACCTGCTGGATGCTTGTTTACTATGTGGTACGACAAAAGATGTTCTTGTTAAAACAGATAAAATTCTGGAGAAGATCACCAACATGGGAGACTTTATGACTTCAATATTGATGGTAGACAATCTCGATGACACTGTGTTATGCATATCTTGCATCTACAATCTTCGAATTAGCCTGGATATTCGAACAGAGTTGTTGCAATACCTGGTAAGAGCTTTACATTTTGAAGTTTTGAATTTTGCATAATCTGCTTGCAGTCAAACAATAATGTGCCTCCCAAGTTAAAATCGTGTCCGCCAATAGAGCAGCACATTCGAAATAAAATTGATGCAAAGTTTATAAAAAGTAACGAAACTGTAATTTATAAACGAATTAAAAATATCCCCACCGCAAAAGCTGAGATTCAAGACAGACAAATAATGGTCAATAAACACAACAAAGACATCAAACTTTTTGAACAAGTACCATTTGTCCTTGTAAAATCGGAACAATTGCATAAAATTACTAAACCAAATCGCAAGTTAAAGAAGAATAAATTGAACAAGCGTCAAGAAGATGCGATTGTGCTTGATTCAGACAGCAGCACAAGTTCAAATACAAAGAAAATTGCCAAAAATATAATTTCGCCGAAACCTTCCCTCAGAATTTCGTTTAAATCGAAAAAGAATTTGTCATTTGATTTCACACCAAAGAAATCTAAAGCACAGAAACCTGCTGCAACATGCAAGATTTGCGACGAAACATTCCAGACCGTGTGTTCTTACAAGCTGCACATGTTGAAACATGAAAAATTTGATGAGGTAAGAATTCTGTTGCCAAGATGTGATCTTAATGCTTTAAAATTGAAAACCAATTCAAAGAAGATAGATCCTCCCGTTCCTTTAGCACAACAAAAGGCGCTTCTTAAAAAGTACCTTAACATATCAATTGATTCAGATATTTTTACTGAACAAGAAGAGACTGACAAAATGATTGTTGATGAGCAAGAAGAAGCTCCAGTTGCACCACCTGTAGAAAATGAAAATGTGGATGAAAAGACTGCTGAAGAATCAATGCACGAAGATGAATTGGAAGGAAAGCTCTCTAACAATAATGACTCACAAGAGAAGAACATTGATAAGTTAGAAGTTGAAGAAAATGGTGAAGATAAGGAAGAATCACAAGAGAGGAACAATAAGTTAGAAGTTGAAGAAAATGGTGAAGATAAGGAAGAATCACAAGAGAGGAACAATAAGTTAGAAGTTGAAGAAAATGGTGAAGATAAGGAGGAGTCACAAGTAAAGAATGTTGATAAGTTACAAGTTGAAGAAAATTGTGAAGATAAGGAGGAGTCACAAGAGAAGAACATTGATAAGTTACAAGTTGAAGAAAATTGTGAAGATAAGGAGGAGTCACAAGAGAAGAACATTGATCAGTTAGAAGCTGAAGAAAATGATGAAGAGAAGAAGGAATCACAAGAACAGAACATTGATAAGTTAGAAATTGAAGAAGATGGTGAAGATAAGGAAGAATCACAAGAGAGAAACATTAATAAATTAGAAGTTGAAGAAAATGATGAAGATAAGGAGGAATCGCAAGAAAAAACTATTGATTGCTTAGTATCAGAAAAAGTTATTGCTGAAAATTGTGAGGAGATAATAGAAGAAACGTCTGAAGAGCCTGAAACAAATATTGGCAACTTGGAAGAAGTTGAGACTCAAAATTCTGGAGAGGATGCAGTCATTGATAATTCTGAATCAAGAGAAAGTGATCCTTTGGGAGAGGTGGATGAATCAGAAGATGGAACCATTGATGATGATTCAGTATTGCAAGAAAGTCCTGAAAAGGCAAATGAAACTGAATTGAGTAAAAAGGAGCGAGCAGAAATGAAGAAAGCATTTTATTTAACTGATGAGAACTATCAGTCTGAACAAACAGTGGAAACTGCTAAAACACAAGAACCTGCAGAGGAATCTGAAAAATTAGCAGTAACCTCCTCAAATGAAGACAATCAATTTACCAATTGTAAAAAGATAGCACGGGAAGGTCAAGAAACCTTAGGCAGTAGTGACAAGATTGAGAAACATCTTCAGGAGATTTTTGGAGATATATCAGATTTACCTTTAGTAGATGAAACGGCGGGAAAAGGGACAGCAAATGGCTGTTCCCCCCCGATGCCTGCAAAATTGGAGCAAGAAAATTCATCAGAAAGTGGTAGTTTTAAAAGCTGCAATTTGGAAACAGATTTTGAGAAAAATCAGTCTGATCGTTGTGACGAGGTGCCACGAAAACGAAAGAGGAACATGAGTTCAGAGAATGATGATGAGGTAGTTCCATTAAAGAGAGTTGAATTAAACAGTAGCGTTAATATAATTTAGGAAGATATTAAAAATGTGTAAATGATGCCACAGTTAATTGTTAATATTTGTAAAGAGGGAAAGAATTTTTTGATCAATGTTGTTTTTTCGTAGAAACCAAAGACAATCTGATTTACCTTACTGATTGAACTCATTTGTGAATAAATTTAAAGAAGTTATTTAGTTCAAGGTCGTCTCCATGTTTTCTTTTTTGTAATGTACTGTATGTTCAGAAAAATGCACACAATCATTATACTTCAATCATTTCTTTAATTTTTGTAATATAGTTATTGTTTATTTGTGTGTACATGTAATAAATTGAGTAGTGAATCGTTTGTAGTTCTGAAACGGCAAAAAATTTGAAGTCAGTGTTGCCAAGCGCGTAAAATTTACAGTTACACATCTTGTTTAGGTTATGTTTGTGTTCAAGAAATTTCAGAATGGATAATTGCTTTATTTGTAAAAATGATCTACCAGCTTTAGATAAGAAGGCCACAGCTGAATTTATCACCAGCATTGGTGCAACATTTTTAGAGAAGCACCCCAAGGAATTATCAAAAGTACTCAACGAAAATGCAACTTTGATTTATAAAAGCTTTTATTATTTTCAGCTTCAAGCGTTGCGAAGTAGAGAAAAATTATGCGCAATATGCGCCCAGAAAGTACGAATCGCTGTTACTTTACGACAGACTAGTAAAAAAGCTCTTCGCAAAGTAGGCTCAATAAATTGTTGCTTGTGCAATTCAGCAAGTGAACCACTCAAATTGGCCCCAATTTGTGTCGAGCAGTTCGTTGCAAGATTAGCAAAGTTCTCGCCAACCTCAAATCCACAAGCATTTCGTCAGTTTGTAGTGTGCATTTCATGTTTTCATAATTTGGATGTTTGGTACAAATTTCGTGTCGAATTATTTCGTTATTTGGTAAGAACTGCTTTTGATTTTGTTAAAATATGTCATAAGTTTTTGTTAACAGGAGATACCAACCGGTGACGATGATTCATCTGGTAATAACAAATTTCTCCCTAATTGTTTTTTGGTTTGAGAATCAAATGATTGTTTACAGATATGAACAAGTGTGACCACGTTCAACTGTGCCACATTTGCTGTGAACAGTTTTTGACTGCGTGCAGTTTGCAGTTGCATCTTCTGAAGCATGAAGACTCTAGGGAGGTTGCAGTTTATCTGCAAAACTGTGATCTTCCCAAACACATCAAAGCATCAAAATTCGCAGCCATTGAGCACCGGCCTCCAACTTTTAACAAACCACCTTCTACCCAAGAAACATCAAATAGTGAATTATTGAAAAGCACCCTCCATCACACTAGTAAATTGAACACTGTGTTCAGTAACGATTTCAAACTTTTCAATACCTTAGACAGTAATGTTTCGCCTGTTTTCTCGACCAATTCAGATTTCTCCGACCTGGACTGTTCTGACGCTATCACAAATTGCAAGTTTCAGCCTCGAAAACGTAAAAGAATTGATGATGAGAGTGTAATTGTTCTCGATAGCGATGACAGTGACACTGAAATAATGTCCCCTAAGAAAGTTAAGTTTAACAATAGTGTTAGCATAATTTGTTACGATGCAGATAATGATGATCGTGACTGCACAGTAATATACGACATTGCTGAAACTCATTATGATGAAAGTGCTGATTAAATTCAATTTTTGTCAGGGCTAGCCACAAGATGATGAGCCTGAATTACATTTTGTAAAGCTTTATATTGAAAAATTAAATTATGAAGTCGTAGGTTGAAGGGGCGACGAAAATTATTAAGGTAGTCTTCAAATGTAATTTATTAACTGAAGTGTTGAATGAAACAGTTTCCTCATTGTAAAATGATGATGTAAAATTAAAATGATTTTTTTGTGAGGTATACAAGGTCACTAAAAAGTGTGGAAACTGTTAAATATTTTCAAAACGGTTTATCACAACCCTTTGAAATTTGGAATATAATTAGTTAGAAGTATTTAAATTCTATCTGAGGTTTTTTCAATTTTACACCGTCGTTTGTTTTTGAGATACAAGCCTAACTTGATTTTTTTTAAATGGGTTGGTCAAATTTATTATTTCTGAAAAGAGCTTTTTTTTCTGAATTTAGTGATTTATCACACGCCTACCTGTATTTGTGTTAAAAAGTAAAAAAAAATTGAAAAAAATTCTTTTCTAAATAAGTAAAACTAAAGTAAAAATTCAGAAAAAATTGCTTAACAGTAATTACATAAGTGGTAATAATTTTTTGATAATTTTAGCCAGATTTCTTAATAGCAACAAAGATGAGTGTTAATCTAGTTAAAATTATTAAAAAAAATTAACATCACGAATGTAATTCGGCGTGATTATTTTTTAATTTCAAATCGACCAATAGCATCAAAATTTTAATCCTATTAGTCGATTTGTAATTTTTTCTCATTACGATTGGCTGACAGGACTATTTAAAAAATAATCTTTTCAAAAATAATAAATTTGACCCACCACGTCATTTAAAAAAATCAAGTAAGCCTCGTATCTCAAAAACAAATGACGGTGTAAAATTGAAAAAATCTCAGATGATAGAATTTAAACACTTCTAACTATATTTCAAATTTTGAAGGATTGTGATAAACCGTTTTGAAAATATTTAACCGTTTCCGTACTTTTTAGCGACCCTGTATGTGTGTGGATGTATGTGTGATGTATGAAAGGAGGGGGTGTCTGGTATAAAACAGAAGGGATGTGGCATATTGTGACACCTTGGGGCATAGGGAGCGGTTAAATTTTCAGGAAAACCTATGGATTTCTAATTTCATTTTTAAACAGGAGAGTACAATGCAGGCTTTAGAAAATGTATTTACTTGGTCCAGGATCTCATTTTATGTGACTAGCCCAAATTTTAGTTCAACAGTTCAAATATTTTTGCTATGAAGTAAAAAAAATACAACTGGTTGCTTCAAGATTTTTCTCTAATATAAAAACTATTTACGTATTATGTTTGAATATCTTACACAATAAATTTATTGAGCTAAAATAGCGTTTAGTTAATTTGAAAACCATCACGAAATTAATTCCTCCATTTCGACATCTGCATTGTTCTCAATAGAAGATTTGCTCGGATCAGCTTCGCTGACGTTCAACACGGTCTCCTCCATAAAATTGCTGACGTCTTCAGTAGACATTTCTTCAGTCGTTGAATCTTTTCTCTGGCTCATGCCAGTGTCGGTGCTTCGTGATGATGAAATCGCTTGTGAACTTTTAAGGGTGCTCGTGGATATTTTCGACTCCCTCCAGTCAAATTGTGGGTCTTCTTGTTCTTCCTCATTCGAAGCTAAAGAAGACTTTCCGACTGAAGGAGAGTCGCAAGAGGACCAAAATATTTCACGGCTGTCCTTCCAATTAGCCAATTGTAAAACGTATCGATGTCCCGCAAGCATCTTACCGCAATTTAATATTAGCTCGGCGTATTTCGGCATCAATTCTTGCCCTAAATTTTCAATCGGTTTTATTTTCGATAATTAATTCATTCGCATTAAGCATGCGACCAAGAATTTTTAATTGTGATTGTGTAAGCGCCGCCCTCCACTGCAGTCTTAACGCAAACGAATTAAAGATTGTGTTGCAATACCTGCAGATATTGCCGCTAAATTGCGCACTTGTTCTCGATTCAATATGTCGCTTAGTTTGTGGAAAATATTGAGAGCCTGGATTAAGAGCGGCGTTGCCAACGTCGGTTTTCCTTGGTTAAGGTAATATTCTCCAAGAAATCGATGGGCTTGTGCTATGTAATACGTCAAGTTGTTTGTTTCTGCAAATGAAAGTAAATTTTCCAATTGTTCCAACGTTTCAGGATACTTTCCAATTCTAAAAGGGACAATTACGGAAATTATTTTTAAATACCCCTAATATATTGCAGCAATATATCCACATTGCAATTGCAGCACAATATTGCTGCAACGTTGCTGCAATATTGCTGCAATATATCTGCAATATTGCTGCAACATTGCTGCAATATTGCGTAGGGCGGACATAGATAGATTGTAGCAATATTACACGCAAGATTACAAGATTGTTGGAAAATGTTGCTGCAGTACAGAGTGATGAAAAAAAGGCGCCCATGATTAGTTACATGTTATAGACGATTTCTAACGAAACACGAATTTGAAAGCCAAAATGGAATTTGTTGTCTTTTCACCAACTTATAAGCTTTCCTATTCAGACAATAAAAATCTATGCGATTAACAATTTTATAATAATTTCATCGCTAGTCTAAATTTGATGCAGTTGGTGCTTTTAAAAAAAAAAGTGTAAAAAATCTATTGAAACCAACTTTATTACCGATGTTAAAGTACGGTATCTTGGCTCCGAGGAAAATTTATCAATGTCGCAACATCGCAAATCTCATAGGAAATGTTGGCAACAATAATTCACTTTTCAATGTCAGTTCTCTTGTCAAATTTGAACGATACAAGTTAAATGTCCAAAAAAGTCTTAAAATGGAATACAATTTCAGTGAATATCTAGACATGTTGCTCCTCTTGGGTGAAACAGATAATAACGCATCGGAAGCTGCTAGAGAATATGCTAGACTGTATCCACATCGACGTCATCCAGATGCTAACGTAATTAGAAGAGTGGAGCAAAGATTAAGAGAAAATGGCCAAATAATGTCGATTTCTGTAAATGGTGGACGACCTCGTGAAGTTCGCACACCAGCGTTGAAGGAAGCAGTTGTGGAAGCGATTGAAACTGCACCAGGACGAAGCATACACTTTTTCATATTCTGAGATATTTGAGATTTTGTTTCAATTTGATCTGGAAATCACATTGTTTCGTTTTGATTGATCTGTTTTTAATAAATAACATGGTTATGGGCCGTTTAAACGGGAATCAGTAAGTGCGACCGAAAGTTCATCCATTCTTATCAGAAATAGCGCAAATAGTAGAAAATCTCTACGTCACTTAGGGACTTTTTGCAAACAGTCCTTCAATTACCCGTTTGTTGTGTATTCTTGTTTAATTACATTAAATTCTTTTGAAATAAAAAAAGTTATGTCAACGTGACAGTTGTTAGTATTATGCAAGTGACAGTATCTGCCAGTATTGGTTGCTTAAATGCAAAAAGTAGGCCTACCTGAAAGTAATTCTTTAGAAAAAGAAATATGTACAGTATTGCCACGTTGTTCTCTTAGACAAACTGTTTCAATTTTAAACAAAATCTACTTGGACCACTTTTGTTGCGATTTCCATAATGCTTCAACAGAAAGCATTGTACTAATATCAATCATGGGCACCTTTTTTTCATCACCCTGTATATCCACATTGCAATTGCAGCACAATATTGCTGCAATGTATCTGCCATATTACAAAGCAACCTTGCTGCAATATTGCTGCAATTTATCTGCCATATTACAAAGCAACATTACTGCAATGTATCTGCAATATTGCTGCAATATATCTGCAATATTGCTGCAATGTATGCAATATTTCTGCAATGTATCTGCAATATTGCTGCAACATTACAGCAATATTACACGGAACATTGCAAGATTGCCGGGAAATGTTGCTGCAATTTGTCGTGCTGCAGGGATAACTTACTTTAAATAGGCCAAAGCTGTATGAATTCTTGCTTCGCAAACTTCCTCGATCCGATTGGCTTTCGTGTGTATCGATAAAGCCTTCAAGAACGAAATTACAGCGGAACCCGCGTCTCCAGCTGCCATTTCGCAGAAACCTTTCAGCATCAACGCATCAGCTTCGCCCTTGTGGTTGCAGGCTGAAACGAAAGTGTTTTTTTTTACTGTTTGTTTCCTTAGGTTGGCTCACCATCGAGGGCTCTTTTTCGGGCAATGGCGCAAATGCGAGCACCCTTAAGCGGATCGACCGCTAACATCTCTTTCGCTTCGATCAACAGCGCTTGGTACAACAGTGCACAACTTTCGACGAAAATTGTCTCTTGTTTGCAATCTAGTTCTTTATTTGCATTCCACGCTTTACCGATGGAGAGTTCCCGGCAGATCTTCAAGTGCTCTTTCGCTTCTTCGGCGTCTTTGACTGAAAGCGCATTGACTAGATTTTTAAATTCGCGATGGTTTCAGAGCTTACTGTTTAACAACAGAAATTTTCCGTAGATATATCGACAGGTGGCTTGCCGTTTTCCTCCATCACCGTGAAAATCGGAAGTTACCGAAACGCACTGAAGGAATAGTTGCTCGCCCAACCACCACCAATCTTCCGACCCCAACCCAAAATGCACCGCGAGCTTAATTAATTCGTCGCATTCGCCTCCGACGTTCCCTGCAACCAAATTACAAATCCAAATTGAAATTTTCCCAATATATTAAAGTATTGTTAGATTTAGGTACATTTGCTTAACGATAACATAAAATAACATAACATAAGTAATAACTAGAATAAATAAAATAACTCATTAAGAGAAGAAGAAGCGGGGCTGTACCAAGAACATTAGCAACGTTGCCTCTCTGTATAGCCGAACTTATTCCTTGCTTCAAATATGTTTTTGGCTTGAGGAATTCCCGTTGTTTGAACAATACGCCTCCCCAAATCTTCAAGGAAAGAAAGGACATCAGCACTCCAAGGACCCAAAGTTTACATAGCGAAGGCGACGAAAAAATAATCATCAGAAATTGACTTATATATTTTTTTCTTAGATTTTCTGCCAAATGTGCAGCAGATCTTGCAGAAAATTAAGAATCAGTCAAATGAGAAGGGGCAAGTGTATCCGTACAAGTAAAATCCCAAACTAAAGATTTACCTACTTTCCATGGAATAACTGTAATACCATCTGGACGTTTGCCATCATCCCTCAGAATACTAGGTTCAAGGATACAAGGGATGTTGGCAGAAGAGAAAGCACGTTTAATAATGTCATTGATACAGCTGTGACGAGAGAGTCTACCAGCACTTTTAATGCACGATAAACCATGATGACCCAACGAATCTACAGAAGAACTGCACGAGCAGATATGAGGATGACAGAAATGGATGCCCAATCTAAGTGAAATTGCAATTTGTAAATTTTTTTTTCTAAAAGAGTACCTAATTTACAAGATGGAAGAGCTTCAAGCCAAGCTCCAGATTCAAGTTCAGATCCAGCTAATAAGATAGCTTTTTGTGTGATATTTGAGGAAGATAATAAATTTTGAAATATTTTCTCACAGATAGGTAAGTCCCAATTTCTTTGAATAGAAAGCTCTTTTGGAAGTAAAGACGAATTAGAAATTTCCTTCCAATAATCAACAGCCTCGTTAAGGGATGTAATTTCAAAATTAGAAAAACTAGAAGGTAGAATGGACATAATAAGTTCAGAATTAGAAAATATGGAAGACAAAAAGGCAGGCGAGGAAATATCAATTATAGACCTTATACCTAATCCACCAAAGCGGATTGGTAATTTGGCTTCGAGTCCAAGATCTTATTGTAAATTTAATATTCGCACCTTTATAATGGTCACTTTCGGCTTTCCTCAACCCTTCGTACAGCAAGTCCAGGTGAGGCCTTGTATCGACCAGTTTTGGCCTGCTCCAAACGGCGGTATCGGGGCCGTGCTCCTTCCGTAAATTTTCCTGGTAGTCTATCAACTGCTTTAAAAATTCCGCCGCGCTTGCAAACCCCTGTTCTTGCAGTTCGTAAAGTATCGCTTCGTGGTACGCCAGTCGGTACCTAATTATTTTATTGATGGGATTAACAATCGAGAGATTAAATACCTGCGAATTTCTTCTCTGTTTAGGACGGGCAAATCGGAACGCATTTTTTCTTTGAGCTCTTTCTGTTCTTGTCGTTTGAGGCGTTCACGTTTAACAGGAGATATCATCGTGTCCATATATGCCATTTTAGTTGATGTGTTTTGACAAGAATTGGGGAATTGTGACGCGTGATGTAACTAAGGAAATTGGAATACTGGATATTTGTGATTCGTTGGAAAGTTATGTAATAGGCCAAGCAACAGGGCAAAATAACAGTGCATTATACTAAGGTGACCCAACGTACTCCTTTTTTGTGAACCGCACTACTTTTAAAACAAGTACTCCAAAAGTACCCCTTTAAATTCTTTTGTACTCCTTTGTACTTCTAAAAATATAAAAACTTGGCATTTAACTTTAACCTTTAACCTTTAAAAAAAGAGTTTCCGTTTATTATAGAAAATAAAGAAAACGATGAATCTATGTTTAAATGTACAATCTGCAAAGGAGAAATTTCGATTGCAATTGGTGGATGAAGTGCAATAACAAAGTACATTGATACTAATAAACATAAAAAATCTCTTGATGCAGCGGCTTCAACGTCTAAACTAAATACATTTTTTAAAACTGATAGTTTTGGACCAAATGAAGATTGAAATAAAAAGTATTTCAAAGAAAAATAATCACTTCTATTCTTGGTTGATGAAGTTTTCTATTTTCTTGTTTTCAAATGATTACACCAAGGGTTGACTCTTAAGAGTCGGTTTGCATGCAACTTGCAGTGCACATTTTCATGATTTTACCTAGGAAAACCGACTTTTAAGATTCAACCCTTGTTGTAATCATTTGAAAACAAGAAAATGAAAAATTTGTTTACTTTTATGAAAATGTGGATCCTAACATAAGTCAAAAAAAAAAAATTGACCTGAAAATGTGCACTGCAAGTTGCATGGTTTAACCTAGGAAAACCGACTTTCAAGATTCAACCCTTGTTGTAATCGTTTGAAAACAAGAAAATGAAAAATGTTTTTACCTGAGTAAACTTTATGAAAATGTGGATCAAAAAAAAAGCCAAACCAAGGAAAAAACTTTTTTTCTTTCTTGCTTAGAGCGTCACATAAACATGAAAACTTATGTATTTGTTTTGCGAGGAACACGATGGTGCAATTAAAAATCGATTTGCTCTAAGATTGACAGAGATAGAAAACTATAAATCGAGAAAATGGCCGTAGCTCCGTTAATACTGGAGAAACTCAATTGATTCTTGTTCCATCGTTTCCGGCAGGAAAAGTTGTCCTATTAAGGAAAAAAAAGAAAAAAAAAAGAGAGAAAAAAGCCAAACCAAGAAAAACACTTTTTTTTCCTCCTTGCTTAGAGCGTCATATAAACATGAAAACTTATGTATTTTTTTGCGAGGAACACGATGGTGCAATTAAAAATCGATTTGCTTTAAGATTGACAGAGATAAAAATCTTAAACCTTAACTAACATAACCTTACCTATCTTAACCTGACCAAACTGGGTTTATCTTTTCGTGTTTCTCTTTCGGGGATATTTTTAGAGTTTTTACACTGTTGAGGTTATGTTGTGATTATTTACCTGTGCTAAATAAACAATTGCACTGTTCAAAAAGAAAAGAAAATGACCTGAGCAGACTTTATGAAAATGTGCACTGCAATTTGTATGGTTTTACCTAAGAAAACCGATTTTTCTGATTATGATTACAAGGGTTTGCCTAGGCGAAAGCATGCAAGTGTGTTTGTTTTAACGTGTTTATACATATAATTTTTGAACTAATGAATTTTGAAATTATTTAAAAAACATATAGTTGAATGGAGAATGGAGTGTTTCTATTCAAACCCAATCAGTATTTGTACTCCTTTTGTATAATTAATTATTGTATTAATTATAAGTACATCGCGGGAGAGAAATGCAAGATTTTTCCTGAGGAAAGACCAGCCGCTGAGGGCAAGCGCGTCCCGGTTCTATTCCTATATAATGCGCTTCCCCTCAGCAACCAGTCTCCCCCCCCACTACTCGATTACTTTATCGTGCTCGACCGTTTTTTGCTGCATTTTATGGAAAAACCAAAATACCCGTTTTGTTGCTGTGCACGTCTAATTTCCAATTTTGTTTTTAAAATTGGAATCTAACAATTACAGGAAAATATTGCAAAAAAATAAATAAATGGAGATTGTGCAAAAAATGTTAGTCCGTCAGAGTCGGGGCTTTGCACACATAAAGTCCATATAAATAGCTACCTTTGTGCAAAGTTTAAATTTTTAAAATTAAAAAATGACGGAATTGTGAATTTTTTAAGAAAACATTGAATTTTCCGGATTTTTCGGCTTTTCTCTGGTTCTAATTATGCGATCGGACCTCTCATTCTCTTCGTAATTTAATTCTCTAAAATTCGTCTATTGACATCATTAAGATTGCTTGATTAGTTTCCATTTTACAAGCGAGAAACTAAAAAAACACGATTTTTTGTTGAAAATTGTTTATAACAAATTAAAAATTATGATTCTCGAGTTATGCAGAATTCATCTACTAACTGTCTTATATATAATATATAACCGCGCAGTCGGTTCCCAGGTAGTAATTTCTGTTATGAAAAAATGCTTTATTGCTTGGCTTATTAGAACAAATTTTTAATTGCAAATTAGAAATTATGTAATAAGTTTTAATAGAAAAAAATCCCTTGTTACATTTGTTTCAGCATCCCTTCACTGAATATATAATTTACTAATAAATACAGTACGAAACAAAATGTAAGTAAATCATTGCACTTTTACAGTGGCTGGTTTTCTTTCCTCCAACCGAATCTGAAATCCTTCAGCACGTTTCAGAATAATGTCTGCTTGCAACTGAAAATCTTTCTCCTTCAAATGCGAATGAATCCGGAAATTTCTTAAAATTGTCGACAACAGAATTTTCAATTTCAACACAGCGTATTTTCTTCCTGCAATAACAAATAAGGTGAGTGAAGTGGATGAATTCTTTTTAAATCTTACCAACGCAACTACGCGGACCAGCACTAAACGGGATGAAGGAATAGTAGTGTCTCTTCGCAGTGTGCTCGGGAAGAAAATTGTCAGGGTTGAATACGTTCGGATTGGGGTAGATTTCCGGATGGCGGTGAACCTTAAACGTCCCGATGATCACGCTGCATCCAGCCGGAATTGTATAGTCGCCGGAGGCTAACAAAAAAGTTATGAACACCTGAAATACCACCAAATTGCAACCAACCTAATTTTTGGTCTTTTTTCAATTCACGAGCAATCACTGGTACCGGGGGGTACATTCGGAGCGTCTCCAACAAGCACCGTTCTAAATATTTCATTTCCAGGGTGTCGGCGAAAGTCGCAGGACGATCAGAATCGCCGAATATGTCGTCCAATTCCCGGATAACCCTGTCTTGGATCTCCGGATGGCAGGCCATCAACGACAGGAAAAAGCTGCTCCCAGCGGCGGTGGTATCATGTCCTTCAAACATGATTGTATCAACCTGCTCCTTGATTTCCTTATCGGTGATTATGACACCGTTTTGAGACTGCTCGATCAGCAGGTCGAGGAAAGCCAATCGCTTCTTTTCGCCGACGTCGTTGTCCTCGTCCAAGTCGTCCTTGAGGCCGTCCCGTTGTCCGAACGAGACTCCATCGACGACTGTTTTGTGAATGATTTCCTTATCGGCCGTTTTCATCTTAAATTCTTCTGGAACTTCAGCGACGGAACCGCGAATCCCCTTCTCGAAAACTTCCTTCTTCCTCTTCACGACTCGCGTCGTGAGGCCGTGGATGATGCTCAGAAGGTCCTTCTGCCGTTGTCCGTATTTGGTGAAGCGAAAGATGAAATCGGGGAATAAATAAGGGGTGGTGTGACGGAGGTGGAGGATGTCGCACATTTTCATAACGGCCAGGGCGTATTCGTAGCCGCTCTTGTTTTGGGTTTTTTTGCTGACACCCATCGCCGTTTCTGCGACAAAACAATTTATTAAGGTAGGTGTCCCAAATTCAGACACTAACCCAAATTCAGACATAGTTCTAGTTATTTGTTTAAAATAAGAACAGTACAATATTAAAAAAATTGTTGAAAAATTTGTTTGACCCAATGCAGCATTATATTTTTTATTTTAAAATTGTTTTCTGTTTTATATTTAGTGGTGTAGGTTTGGTATAACTTAGAAGTTAGCCATGTATTGTGAATGGGATATTGTGTTTACTTTGCGGTTAGATTCAAATTAATTAAAAACATAGGAATAATTTTTATTTAGGGCCAATGAAAAAACTTTAAATTTTCATTTTAACATACTGTATTGTCATTTTTACCACCAAATTATTAAAATGTATATGATGTCGGAATTGGGTACATTATAAAAATCAACAGATATGGTCCCTTCTCTTTCTTTCCACCTAATATATCATCATTTACCTTACCGTTGGTTGATTTTTTCCTCACATCCCAACAAGGGTGTCGGAATTGCGGACAAAAAATGTCTGAATTATGTACAGGATCTCCCATCACTTGTGGCCACTCCCAAAATTGAGTTTTAATTGAAAGCTATGTATTTGAAATTTGGTGCACGTATGACTCTGGTATGAGGCTAGAAATTTCCGGTTTTAAATGTTAATTGTCGGCGTTAGTTTTCGAGAGAAAAAATAAAAACTGATTTTTTATAAAAATACTATCTCCCAATTTCGTCAAATTTCACGTTTCAGAATCAGTATCATTGAGACAAAGATGTCCAAAGTAAAAAATAATCCAAAAGCTGTAATTAGCCTAAAATTCTCTTATATTCAAATCTTAACAGTAAATGTAATGATTTATGATTGTAAAGATCGTCAGAAGCTATCCGTAAAGTTAAGTACGATTTAAATTTATGGCATTGCAAAAATTTGTCACTGTCGAGTGGAAGCCAGTCGAAGTAAACATCAGGAGCGTACCTAAATCGAACCTATTTACATTCTTGTAGATTTCTAAAAATTTTGTAAGTCCTCTAATAAATTACGATTATGAAAACGAACATGATTTAAAGTATGGATGTTGAATTTTTTTTTTTTAAGTCGAAGAGGACTTATTGCATTTTGAATTAATGTTTGAGTTCAAAGATGAATGCGAAAGATTTTGAATATCGGGCTGATAATGAGTATCGAACTGAATGATTTTGGAACTCGTTCGAGACTAACTTTGTCATCCCCATAAATTTGGAAATTAGTTTCACGGATTATTGTCGTCGTAGGATGCTGCTCGAGTCTTTCGTGAGAACCTGTTCAAAAGCAAGTCTCATCCATAAATATTTAATGACTTTATTGCTAAAGTTGCTTCGGAATTACATTTTTCAAGTAAACGTAGTCGGAAAAATCGAGTGTCAGTTATAAACGTAGGGTGGGTGTATTATTTTTGTTATGAGTTCAACTTCAGCTTTTGAAGAGTAACTTCGTCCAAAAAGTTTTTATCTGTGTGTTTTATTTGTGTGTGATTTAATTAGTTTTCGTTTATAATGCCGGTTACCTTCACCTTCAAAGAAAAGACTGATATGATATTAATTTATGGAGAAGCACGGCAAAATTCTGTTCAACCTGCTCAAATTTACGCCCAACGTTTTCCGCGAAGAATTCCGCCAGAAAGAAAAATATTTCAAGGACTTGTTGATTCCTTGAAACGAAACGGAAATTTAAAGGGCAAAGAAAAAACGACAGTGAATTCCACGCTCACGCATGAAGTCAATCAAGCTGCAGTTTTAAATCTCGCTGATAATAATCCCCATTTGAGCATTAGAGAAATCAGTTAAAACACTGGAATGAGCCGATCTTCAATAGGGAGGATATTAAAAAAGCACAAATATCATCCTTACCACATAGAATTACATCAGCAACTGCATGATCGAGATTTCGAAAACCGCGTAAATTTTTGTCAATGGGCTAATAGAAAGCTCCGCGAGGAACTAAAATAACTCAACATCCATACTTTAAATCATGTTCGTTCTCATAATCGTAATTTATTAGAGGACTTACAAAATTTTTAGAAATCTACAAGAATGTAAATAGGTTCGATTTAGGTACGCTCCTGATGTTTACTTCGACTGGCTTCCACTCGACAGTGACAAATTTTTGCAATGCCATAAATTTAAATCGTACTTAACTTTGCAGAGAGATCCTGACGGACTTTACAGTCATAAATCATTACATTTACTGTTAAAATTCGAATATAAGGGACTTTTAGGTCAATTACAGCTTTTGGACTTTCTTTTTTAGTTTGGACATCTTTGTCTCAATAGTACTGATCCTGAAAAGTGAAATTTGACGAAATTGGGAGATACTATTTTTATAAAAAATTAGTTTTAATTTTTTCTCTCGAAAACTAACTAACATTTAAAACCGGAAATTTCTAGCCTTATACCAGAGTCATACATGCACCAAATTTCAAATACATAGCTTTCAATGAAAGCTCAATCGCTAAAGGTGTCTGAATTTGGGACAGTTACCTTAAAAGAAATTCATTTGGTTTACTTACCCAACAAAATTTCTACGGTCGCTTCGGACATGTATTCGTGGCAATCGAAAGTTTTTCCGTTTTCCTTTCGCATCCTGTCACACGTTATCCTGCTGTTAACGTTGAAGAGTTCGATAAAGGTCTTCAAAACGTTCAGATGAAACGTTGGAGCGATTATTTTACGATGAGCTTTCCATTTCTTGCCAGAGCTGATTAAAAGTCCATCTCCAAACCACGGCTTGAAGAATCGGTATTCGTCTGATTTATCGATGTGTTCGTGGCTACTCAAAATCAATTCAATATCGCGTGGGTCGTAAACACCAACGACTGCTTTGGGACCCATCCATAACTTGACGATGGTTTCATACTCAAAAGTGCGCGCATACAGTTTCTTAAAAAGCGCTAAAAAAAATTAATTCCTTGAAGCGAGAAGGGCGAAAGGAGGATTATGTTACCTGGTGGATTGGGGACGCCAATGAGTTCGTGCAAGCTTCCAATTAATGGAAAATCTGTGGGCCCGGGGATTTTTGACAGCAGCTTGATCATATGATTCCTGGTGATCCGAAAGTAAATGTAACTGAGCAAGATCGCCGGAATTAAAAGGTAATAAAACACTCCCGAGGGTGAATTAACCCGGCTGGTAATTTCCCAGAGAACGTTTTGGATGAACATTTTTAAGCGGCCGATTTTCGCAACACTTGGTGCTGAAATGACCTATAAAAACTAACGAAGTTAAAAAAAGTTTTGTTTATATAGCTAATTTTTGTGCTGATGCATGAAAATATTGCTTTAATTTGAGTAAATCAACCTTGGAATTTACATTGCTCCACCTTTTGTACTCTAATTTGCATGAAAAGAATAGTAAACCTGCACTTGTAAAAAGTTCCATTATGAACTCGGAATTGGTTAATTACAAAAAAAATCCGCGACAGTTTTAGGACTTTAGAAATAATACAGGGCGGTTGATATGGTCAAATCACTCGAATATCGAATCTCGAACTGATTTGATCAAAGCTCCTGGCTGATTATTGTTTTTTATTTTTCCCCTTCAGACAATCGCCATAATTTATTGTATATTTTTCGATTGTATATGACTGGCGAATTTAATTTTAGCTGTTGTTGCAAAATTTGGTTTTAAAATGTCTTGACGCAGGCCCTTGACGAAAACAATAAAATTTGTATTCCTGTTTGGATTAAATTAAAAAGCCAATTTTAAATGTTTACTCATAAGTAACACAACGTTTTAAAAATCATGTGAACTGTGATTAGAGCATCATTGAATTTAATGAATCATTCTTCAATCGATTTAAATAAATTGCAGCAAACACACAGTCAATAACATGTGCATACATTATGCATATATGGAATACATTATGCATTCATAATACGCAAACACCGGCGGAAGTAGCTTTTTATGGTTTAACCCAAACCTTTTATCGAACAATAAAAATTTATAAAAAACGCAGATTTAAATACAATTTCAATAACAATCAGCATTAACAATAAAAGAGGTGGGGCGAACGGGTTTCCATTATTGTAATTTAGTTTTTTTGGTATTTATTTTTGCAATTTGGCGATTTGTTCCAGAAAATCCAAACAACAGGAACTACTAATTTCTACTGGGTTTTATTCCCCTCTTAAGATTAATTTCAACTTCAGGAATTATTTTCTTTCTAATTCTATATTACTTGTGCACTCCTGTGTTCTGAGCATCATCTGCTAGAAATCATAAGAAAGAAGACCGATTTTCAAGCTATTAATATTCGTAACTTGATAACTACAAATCAACCTTAAATTTTCAGATAAAATTTACAGAATTCATTACGGATGTTTTTATGTCATAATTATTCTCAGTCGTTGTAAAACCATCATGTAGTGGTGCAAATGTTAACCTCGGTTCAATATATATTAGAAGTGATGTGCTTTTAACCAGAAAATAAAATGAAGCTTAAAAGCGCCGTAAAAGTGGCAACAGTCAGAAGTTATGTGTTGGTATTTGCAGGGATTTATTTTTATTTATTTTAAAATATTGGGGACTCCAGAAAAGTAACCATTGTATTGGCCGAGTGAGTCTTTCAGCAATTGATATGTTGTATACAATATTTTATAATTACAGCCAATCGTAAAATACCTGACGATGCCTTATTACGCCCCTGTATTTGAATGGATGTTATCATGGATCGCATTTACCTAATTTTTAACTTGTGGAATATGCTTGATTAGTATATCAGTCGTAAGTAACCAAGTTTTAGTACTCAAATTCAGACTGTGTATCCTGAAGAATTGAAAAGGTTCCCTGTTTTTATATTGTTGAACCGGAAATCGTGTAACTGTGGAGGTAAGTGTCGCCTCAATGATTTCTTTAGTGACTTTTCAGTGCTCAGTGATTGTGTTTATTTGTCTGGTTGGGTTCTACACCATGAATTTAAAAATATTACAATGCTGATTCAAATAGGCTCATGAAAACTGCCATCTGCGTTTGGTTTAGTGGAACTAAATCTGGACAAGGTAAAAAATATTTACTAACGGATTATTCAAATTTAATCCAAAACTGTATTGAATTAGTTACAACGATTTACATAAAAATTAATTTTTATTTTAGGTTGTCAAGTTTAGATTTTCATTTCATACTTTATTAAAGTGCGTCCTCGAAACTAATTAACGAATGCTTTAAATAATAATAATAATAATAATTTAGAATCATTACAAATATATTATAACAAAAGTAGCACCAAAACAACCCAAATTTTTATTTGTGTTACTAAAAAATTATCTCCAACAAACCTGCAATTATTAACACAAGAGACTAAATAATTTAAGCTTTGACAATCAATTAACTTCAACAGGAGCTTTTCGTGATTCGAGCCTGATTTGAAATCCTTCGGCCCGTTTCAGGATGATGTCGCCTTGCAACTGGAAGTCTTCTTCTTTTAGATGCGAACGAATCCTGAAGTTCCTCATTATGGCCGACAATAAAATCTTCAGCTTCAACATTGCATATTTTCTTCCTGAAAACATTTCTTTTGGTCACCTAATCCTGCAAACTGACTACCTACCGACACAACTGCGCGGTCCGGCGCTGAAAGGAATGAAGGAATAGTAATGCCGATGGGCGGTTTTTTCCGGGAGGAAGTTGTCCGGATCGAATTTATTGGGATTGGGATAAATATCCGCTCGGCGGTGAACTTTAAAAGTGACGATAGCTACTGTTGTTCCAGCAGGGATGGTGTAATTACCGGAAGCTAAAACGAAGTTTTATTAAATATAAACAAATCGCTGGCTGAATACCTAATTTCAAATCTTGATTTATCTTCCTTGCGATTACAGGCACTGGTGGATATAAACGCAGCGTTTCCAGTAAACATCTTTCCAGGTATTTCATCTCCAAGGTGTCGGCGAATGTCGCGGGGCGGTCAGAATCGCCGAAAATTTCGTCCATTTCCTGAATCACTTTATCTTGAATCTCCGGATGGCAGGCCATCATCGACAGGAAGAAGCTGCTTCCAGCAGCGGTGGTATCGTGCCCCTCGAACATAATCGTATCGACCTGTTCCTTAATTTCCTCGTTTGTTATGATCACACCGTTTTGTGAGGCTTCGATCATGAGATCTAAAAAGGCCAATCGTTTTTTTTCTCCAACGTCGTTGTCGTCTGCGTCGAGGTCGTCTTTGATGCCGTCCCTCTGCCCGAAAGAAACTCCTTCCACGACCGTCTTCTCTTCCACGTTTTGCTCGGTTGGTTTCAATCTCACCTCATTTGGAACCTCGGCGATTGATCCTCTTATCCCCTCGTTGAAGGCTTCCATCTTGCTCTTAAGTACCTTGCGAGTTAATCCGTGAATAATTCCCAAAAGTTGTTCCTGGAGTTTGCCGTACTTGCTGAGCTTGAAAATCCATTCAGGCCTGAACCAAACATGAGTGTGGCGTATGTGTAAGATATCGCACATCTTCATTACGGCCAAAGCGTATTCATAACCACTTTTGTCTTGAGTTTTCTTACTTACTCCCATGGCGGTTTCTGAAAGTGCAATAACTACTATTGGCAGGATTTGAAACGAATTGTTTTACCAAGTAGAATCTCGACGGTGGCTTCCGACATATAGTCATGGCAATCGAAAGTTTTTCCATCCAATTTTCGCATCTTCTCACAAGTCGCTCGGCTGTTTGCATTGAAGAGCTCGATGAAAGTCTTCAAAACGTTCAAGTGGAAAGTAGGTGCGATCAACTTGCGATGATTTTTCCACTTTTGGCCTAAAAAAAACTTCAGCGATTATATCAAAAATGGGCGAAAATAGTTACCTGAGCTAATTAAAAGTCCATTTCCTAACCAAGGCTTGAAAAACCTGTATTCATCCGATTTGTCGATGTGCACGTGACTATTTAAGATTATTTCCACATCTCGAGGATCATAGATGAAAACCACAGTCGCTGGCCCAAAACGGAACTTAACAACCCCGTCGAAATTGTTGGAATGTTCGTAAAATCTTCTGAAAATTTCTGTAAACAGTGAAGTCACGGAAGGAACGAAATTAAATTTGTTCTTACTGGGCGACGATCCTACAATTTCCAACAGGTTTCCGATTATTGGGTATCCTGGAACTTCTGGAAGATTGTCCAACAGTTCGTTCATGTGTTTTCTAGTCGCACGCCAATAAACATATGGCAGAACGATAGTAGGCAGCAGAAGAAAATAAAACACATTTTGACTGTTGAAATAGTGAGGCTGCTCAGAATTCAACTCCGACAAAGACATTTTAACAAAACAAACCACTAGGGCGGTGTTTGGGATTTTATAGTCGACTGTGTAATTTATGTAAAAGCGTATTCTCTTATTATTAGGAATTTACATAAAAACAATGATGAGAATGAATAAGAAAATTTTACATGTTAGTAATTATTGAATTTGTGATTTGGAAACTGTTTATTAAAAACGTTCCACCCAAGATTTTCAATACATGTAAAACGCAATTCCTTTTTATACTTTTATTTTTAATTTTGAAAAGGAGGTCGATACTTCATCTTACAGAGAATACCAATCTACTTTATTGAAGATACAAAAATGTTCGCATCTGTTGAACACTTATATTGGAATGCAACCTCTCGAAAGCCGTTTTCATTGTTACACATAGACCTATTATCCACTGCACTTTACCGTAATTATGGTGATATCTGGATTATAAAAAAGTCTGAGGTGTTGCATGTATTTAGGCGTACGCTAAAGCAATAAAAGCAAATTGCATTTGTCAACAATCTTTAGGGGAGGGTCTTAAGTTTTGGTTGGTTCTGCTAGAAAATATCAGTATCGACGGTAACGCTACCGCTAACGATAAGTTGACTATTCAACGCAATAATTATTCAAAATTTGTATAATTTATTATCCAAAATGGTTCCAGTTTTAAGCACGAAAAATAATCACTAAATAATTATAGGCAATTACCATTAATTAACAGTTCAACATTAATATCTACATTGTGAGAAGAAGTTTTATGCTTTCGCCAGCGGTGTTCTGGGTTCGAGTCTGATCTTGAAGCCTTCTGCGCGCTTTAAAATAATATCCCCTTGAAGCTGAAAGTCTTTCTCGGTTAGATTGGAATGGACGTGGAAATTTCGCAGAATTGTCGAAAGCAGAATCTTCAGTTTTAACATCGCATACTTTCGGCCTGAAAATTAGAAATTAATTAAACGAAATCGGAAGATTGATGCAACCTATGCAACTGCGAGGTCCGGCACTGAACGGAATGAAAGAGTAATAATGCCTGTTGGATGTTCTTTCAGGAAGAAAATTATCCGGATCGAATTTTTCCGGATTGGGGTAAATATCCGGCTGGCGGTGGATTTTAAACGTGCCGACGATCACCGTACATCCCGCCGGTAAGGTATAATCTCCGGAAGCTGAAGAAAACAATATTTTCATTGGTTACTAACCGAGCTTGAATTACCTAGTTTTAGATCTTCTTTGAGTTGACGTGCGATGACTGGAACTGGTGGATATAATCTCAACGTCTCCAATAAGCAACGTTCCAAATATTTCATTTCTAAAGTGTCTGCAAACGTGACAGGGCGATCTGAATCGCCAAATAGGTCATCTAATTCCTGGATGACCCTCTCTTGGACTTCCTGGTGGCAAGCCATCAACGACAGGAAAAAACTGCTCGCAGCCGCGGTTGTATCGTGTCCTTCGAACATAATTGTATCAACCTGCTCCTTGATTTGTTCTTCGGTGATTACAACGCCATTCTGAGAAGATTCAATCAGAAGATCGAGGAAAGCCAACCTCTTCTTTTCCCCCACATCGTTGTCATCCACGTCGAGGTCGTCTTTGATCCCCACCCTCTGTCCAAACGATATTCCTTCAACCACGGTTTCTTGTTCCGTTCTTTGGTCGCTCGGGGTTAACTTTACATCGTCTGGTACTTCGGCCACCGAGCCTCGTATTCCTTTTTCGAAAACCTCCTTCTTGCGTTTGATGACTCTGCTAGTTAGGCCGTGGATTATTCCGAGAAGTTCCTCTTGAATCTTACCGTATTTTGTAAATTTGAAGAGCCAATCTGGCCTCAACCAAATGTGGGTGTGACGGATGTGCAGGATGTCGCACATCTTCATGACGGCCAGGGCGTATTCGTAGCCACTTTTGTTTTGAGTTTTCTTGCTGACTCCCATTGCAGTTTCTTGAAACAATAAAAACTAAAATGTAAGGGACTGCCAGTTTTGGCTGATTTCTGAAATAATTGGTCCCAATTTTTGAGAATTGTATTTATTTAGTATAACAACTAAAGCTGACTGGTACACTCGACCAGGATAAAAATGTCCCTGTTGTAAAAGGACCCCTCAGTCGGTGATTATTAGCTAAATGGTCTTGTCATAAATCAATAGAAAAAAGAAAAAAAAACCTTGGTGTGTTATTTAAAATGTTTGATATAAAATAATAGATTTAAATTTATAACATTCAAATATTTCTAGTCTTCTTTTATAATATGAAACATCAACATCATTTTTTTAAAGAGGACAACAAACTTTTTTATTATTTCTGCGGTAATCACAGCCGGTAAAGAAACACATTAAATTCATATTTCTGGTTAATATAAAAAATTGATTATTCTTAATATTTTCCATAATATCCGTTATTTTCATTAGTAATACAACGAGTGCATTCTATGTTATCGATAATTTTGCTTAGGTTAATCTTGAATGCGTGTTAGGTATGAAAACTGCACGAGTGCGTAGCACGAGTGCGGTTGTCTTCTTAACATGCATGAAAGATTAATCTAAGCAAAATTTTCTGAGGACATGGAATGGACATGGATAATTGCCAAAAAAATAACAGAATTGCCCATTTACAAAGTTAGCTGGTGACAAGAAAAAAATTTGACGTTTCAACGAAGCACATCCATAAAATGAGTGTGCGGTTTGGTGCTGTTTTAGCAAGCAAAATACAACTTGTAATGTCTGAACTGGTTGATAAACGAAGATGCCATTCCTCAGAAGACCAAGAACTCGGGAAAATATATTTGGCGATAGTTTGAAGCGTTTTAGAAAAAGCTGTCAAAATGACAACCTGTAAATCGATAACACAAAATCGATAACACACCAGTAGCCACAGTCAGACGACACTTATCGCCTAATCAGATACCGATTGGTTTATTTTCCGAAATTCAACAAATATTATTGGATGACAAACGTCATATGACGTTTGTGTGCAATTATCAATACAATCTGCCAATCGCATGCTATTTGACAGATGTTTGAAAATCGAAACGACTTCCAAACTTGGTGAACATGCTTGGTTAATTCCTGCTGCGTCCTTTTTGCTAAGGAATTTGAGAATAATAATTGCCACACTTAATTATTAATTTATGATTGACTTAACAAGACTTAGGGCCAGTTACAGAAACGAAGTTAACAAAGGTGTCAACTAACAGAGCGTTAACTTCGTTTTTACAACTGGCTCTTACACTTTTGAAAATTTCCAAAAAAAATTGAGTTGTTACATTATTGAACTTTGCCCAAAATTTCGTTTTATGGTTTGACAAATTTTGAAAATTCGAAATGTTACTCTTTTGAATTGAATAAAATACACTTTTTACTGTTGAATATTGCGCTTAATACAAAAATGACTTTTTTTAACTTGTTACACTATAGAAATGAGGTATCGATACATAAAAGTAGTTGAGAAACTGATGTAAAAAATATAATTCTTGGAACAAAAAGAAAAGTGGCCCTAAAACAATCTTAAAACATGAAGTGAAAAATGTTTTAGTACAATTAAAATTTATAAAAATATTGAGAAAAATAGATTGAAGCCATATTTAACCTCTTCTTGTTCATCAGAATCTTAAAGAACTTAAAGAAAAACACAAATTTAATTATCAAAAAACGAACAATTTTGAAACCAACGAAATGCTTTCAAATACTGTTTCAGACAACTAAAGAGACGGGGATTTATAAAAAAAACTTTAAAAACGAGTGGAGCTGGAAGTGTTGCGAAACCAAAAACTGTGTGATGGTTTAAATTCGAAGATGGTCAAGCCCTCTTAGACTTAATCGTTTTACGAACTCAGGGTCGCCCTAAAAATTGATTTCCAAGACGTGCTGTTTTGCAACTTCGATATCCTCGGAAAGTTGTAAATATTACGTCATAAAATCGTAAACAAAGAAGGTATGAACAGACTAAAAAATCAAAATATGCACAGTAATTAACCTAGACAACTTTTTCTTACTAAAAAGTTACAACCATTCTTATTTGATAATTTTGTTACACCCTATATATTAATGGTTTGATCGTTAATTAAGCTGAAACGTAAAATCAAATTAAATATTTGAAAAATTATTATAGGCCAGCAACAATGACTACGCCTAATAACGATATAAATCTATTAATTCATATGGTATAGTATTTCGCTCGGGCGAGTAACATTTGTTTAGTTAGACATCATTCAAAACTTCTTGTAGATAAATATTAGTTTAGCAAAAATGACAACAAAGCGATGCACCTGTTTTCTTTAGGACCGATACAAGTTCTACAATGCCACTGGTTTATGGCAGGACTATTCAAGTAATAATCACCGACCGAGGGGTCCTTTTACAATAGGGACATTTTCATCTTGGCCAAGTGTACGACAGGTCACTTTTGGTTTCATTCAGTTTTAAGTGCAACGATTTGACTGGAGCATAAACTGATAGTGTGTGTGGGGCTTAAGATTGTGTTAGCAACGATTAGTTATTATATTCAATGCAATAAATAAAGTAGTGTTTGCTAATGCAATTCACATTCATTTATCGATGCAATTTATTAGCCACGTGTCTATCATTAACCTTGATTCTCTATCTTAAACTCGAATTTTTATCGAAAAGAACTATACCTGTTTTTACAATTCCTTCTATTCTGTTAATTTAGTCACAAGTTTAAGTATTCAATGTCGAACACTTGTAGTAATAAATAAAATACAAAGAATGCAAAACCAGTTAATTAACATTCGGAAAAATATAATTATTAGAATTTTTATAATTAATTAAATATGTCAATTAATTATTTATGGACATTATTCCATATTTAGATTCTTGAGTTAAATTTTGCTACTTTATGAATCGTCTCTTTTATTGCTTTTTTTTTGGTAAACTTGTTTATAGTTTAACGATAACTTGTAGTAAACAAATATTAAAAGACCATCTAGAATAACAATTAATTAATTAATTAAATTAAGAACTTTATAATAACAAATTACAGATTTTGGCTAAAATTGAATTGTTGTTTAAGTTGTTTTAAATAACCACAAGTTGTTTACTTAAATTTAGTAAATTGCCTCAATGTCTTTTTTTTAAATGTCTTTTTAACAATTTTTAATAATTTCTACTTACCAAGTAGAATTTCCACTGTGGCTTCGGACATATAATCGTGGCAATCAAACAATTGTCCGTTTTCTTGCCTCATTTTAGTGCAAGTTGCGCGACTGTTTGCGTTAAACAATTCAATAAACGTTTTCAAAACGTTCAGGTGAAATGTTGGTGCAATTAATTTTCGATGGGCCTTCCATTTTTTACCTTATAAAACACGAATCTATAATTTCAATAAAAAATTACCAGCAATGCCTACCTGTACTGATCAAAAGGCCATCACCCAACCACGGTTTGAAGAATCTATATTCGGCAGATTTGTCAATGTAGACGTGACTGCTTAAAATTATTTCCACGTCGCGAGGATCGATCAGAAACACCAAAAGTTTAGGCCCAATCCACATTCTCGCTAGACTTTTAAAGTGATTAGACAAATGGTACACTTTTCTGAAAATATCTGCAAAAATTTATTTTAATTGTCAAAAAATGAATTAATTTCGTACCTGCTGAGGTTCCAATGAACTCCAGCGCGTTCCCGATGAGCGGGTATCCGTCCGGACCCGGCAACTTTTCAGCTAAAGTCAACAAATGCCTCCGGGAAAGCTTGAAATAAATGTACCAAAGCGCCAAAGCCGGACATAAAAGAAAAAATATATTGTTGGCCACTGACGGTCCTTGCTGAATTGTCGAATCCATTTTATTCAACAAAACTTTCAAGCGATAGTCCAAATGTGTGGTCACTTTATGTTTAAGTTTGCTTATTATTTTTTCAGCGTCTCCGCCACCAAACTGGTCCAATGGTGTAAAAGATTTACTTTATATAGTGAAACTAATGTTCACATGACGTTAATTTCTGCATTGTGCCCCGTATCGATAGGTATTTAAAAGCGAATGTCGGGGACCGGCTGTTGAGGAAGAGGGGAACTTCGATGGTAAGTATAAGAAAACTTTGTAATTGGAATTGACAATTAATTTCAATGCCACCGTGATAAAGTGTGTTTTATTGAAAAAGATTCCAACTGTCTTTAAACAGATTACCGGACTTTAACCCTTTTTAAAAAATTTATTTTTTAGTCGAGGATTTCAAAAACAACTTTTCTGTTTCCGTTCTATTTTCTGTATTGAATTGGGAAATTCGTCCAGGAATTATATTTCTTGCGACTTAACTAATGTTTGTGTTTTAAAAACGTTTTGGTTGCAGGTAATAAGAAATAACTTTCTAAGCGCGCTGCAATTGCTAACATTTCCTCGTAATCAGTACTTTCTACAAATTGGTACGTGCACATAAAAAGAACGATGACTCGAAAGCTTCTCCATTGCGATTATCTTCGGCAGAGTTGGCCCACCGACTATCTTATATTTCCCCTCAATTTATCTTTTTTTTTTAAGGGCTCTAAGCAAGAAGTTCCCAAGTCACTTATTTCATATTCTGTGATATTTGAGATTTGTTGTTTTAATATGATCTTTTTTTAGTAAAAAAAATCAGTCAAAATCAAAACAATGTGTTTTCCAGATCAAACTAAAACATCAAATCTCAAATATCGCAAAAAATGAAAAATGACTTAGGTACTTCTTGCATAGAACCCTCCAATTATGAAATAGTTTGTGTAATTTTAATTCCGTTGGAACCGATTTTCCATTGTAAACAAGTTATGTAACCGATTTGGTTCTTGTTCTTGTTCGTGGTAAACACAATTCCGGAAAACCTGCTTTAAACGTGTTCCACGATTTAATAATGTCGAGCAACGTTTTTTTTAACTGTGAACCGTTAAAAAGAAAATGCGTTATGCAACAGTGAAAGTGCGTGGCATCGGAAATGAACGACGATGATTGCACCTTGTTAGGTTGACGAGGTTAACGGATTACTTAAGAAAGCTTGTCAAATTGTTTATTGAGATCTTGTAGTTTTGTAAAGATTGTAAGATTGTAACCTATAAAAATATCTACCAAAAGTATTTTTTTCATTTTGTGAATTAAAACAACTAAAATTGAAATTTTTGTGCCTAAATTGCAACTTTGTAATTAACATATCTGCTGTTCCGGAATAAAGCAATTGAAAGTAGAGTAGAGACACCACTTTCGGCCACTACACCATTTTTAGCCACTTTACTTCCAAATTTCTTATGTATGCATTTGGCTCTTTTGTCACTTAAAGTAAGAATTATTTTATTTGCCGCTTAGAAGGATGATGTGTTGTTAGTGATTTGGTTAAGGTGGGTTTGGTAGGTCTAGAAGTGAGGTTAGAATTATTGAATTTTCAATCCAAGTTAATTTAAATATTACAACTTTAAGAAACATTTACTCAGTGTTACACTGTAGCCTACTTAATACCGAATGAGGAGACATACTTGAGAAATTTAGGTAATGAGCAAAATCGCTTGAAAATATTTTAATATAACATACTAAATTATGAAAAGTATATGTCATCATACCTTCATGCCAGTGGTTTGCGATTTCTACCTTTTGAAGCTTATCTGCACTGTACATTTTAAATTAACTTGGATTGAAAATTCAATAATTCTAACCTCACTTCTAAACCTACCAAACCCACCTTAAGGTTCAATTAATCATATAAGTTTAGTTCATTATTATATTAATGTGTTTAAATTAATTGTTCATTTAAATTCATTTTTTAAGTAGCGTTAAACAAGGCTTCTTGAAGAACAAAGTGGTCGAAAGTAATGAAATTTTACATATCGCCTAAATAGTGAAGTTACCACGATTTGCGGCATTTCAGCTTAAAACCAAAAAAATATAAAAACCGAGTTTAAGCTATTCTTAGTTATTTGTTAATGTTTTAAATTACAAATTTCCTAAACGTGGCTAAAATTGGCATCTCTACCCTACTTTAATATAATGAAATTAAATGAAATAGTCTTCATTGGTATCCAATTTAATTGACATTGCAAATATGCAAATACTATGACTTGTAACTATAAAAGTAATAATATTTATAGAAGTGATTGTATCGTTGGAAAAATGTCTGGAATTTTGCAGTCGATGGTCACAGATGAAGCCTGAATTCAATTAGTGCTACCTACGTTTTCAGTTTTAATTATTTAAAATTCATATTAATTTAATTATTTATTCTTTATTTTAAAAAGCCAATCAGTTATGGTAACAACTGCAAATAGATTAAAACCTGATTGTAATAAAAGCCTCCGATTTATTGAACAATAGCCAATTATCACACAAAATAATAAAATTTATAGCAATCTTGCTACAAATGTAAATACGACCCATTCACTTTTAACATCAGCCTTGTGTATTCAAGACAGTCGTTTTTTCTCTCAGTTTTATGCTAATCGGGAATCCCTCTCGTCGTTTGAGGACCGTTTGGGCGGCCAGCACGAAATCCTTCTCGCGCCGTTTTGAAGAAATCCTGAAGTTCCTCAGTAGAGTCGCCAATATCACTTTTATTAAAATCATGGCATATCTTGAACCTGCAAATGCAATGTCACATAACAATTGATCGCATAAACGTCAGTGGAATATTTTAACATCACAAAGGATTTTAATTCGCATTAAAACTGCTAGTCATAATCGATCTTTTAATAAATATCGTTACAGTAAATAGTTCCCGAATAAAATTCCTAAGATGAAGCAACAGAATAATTCGTAGTAAAACAGCCACTCACCGACGCACGTTCGGTATCCGGCCGAAAATGGTATGAAGCTATAAGGATGGCGCGCTTTAATCCTCTCAGGTAAGAAATTATCCGGGTCGAATCGGTCCGGATTGGGATATTGATTGGGGTTCCGATGCAGGATCATTATGATTATTGGCACGCCGCAATGTTTTGGGAGGACGCAATTTTCTGTAATAAACTAAAATTGATCACTGCTTAACCCCTATCGCCCATCACCTAGTTGGATGTCTTCTGTGGCCCTTTTGGCAATCAATGGGATCGGTGGGTATAATCGCCAAGTTTCTTGAATAACCTGCTCCAGGTATTTCAATTGCTGGACGTCTTCATAAGTGACTGAACGATTGGATTCCCCGAAAATTTCGTCCAATTCGGCCATAATCTTGTCCTGAAATTACTCCATAAAAACAAGTCTTCCAAAGGTACAAGCAAATCACCTGAACGAGCGGGTAAATTCCGATGAGACTCAACGCGAATCCTACAGAAACTGTGGTGGTATCTTGCCCCTAAAAAATCGTTCACTAATTTAACGGTGTTCCACCCTAAGATTTTCAATACATGTAAAACGCAATTCGATTTTAAGTCTTCATTTTTAATTTTGAAAAGGAGGTCGATACTTCATCTTGCAGAGAATACCAATCTACTTAGGGATGGCCCCAAGCCGTAATTAAATAATCATAATTAACCAAATTCTGAAATTCGTTTTTTTGCCTTTAGTTATCAAAATTTTGTATTCAAATTTTTTGGACTCGTAGATTAGACTTTTTTATTTTGAGCTGACCCCTAGCTGTTTTAAGCAACGCAATCGTTTTTGATTTATTCAATGTTCTTTAGATCAAGAACCGAAATTGAAGTAGCTAATTTTTGCCGATTTTCGAGCTACGTCAAAAAGATTTACAACGTCGCAGCAGATGATTATGGTTTCCCAGCAGGGATACTTTAACAGCAACAATATTCGAAATACTTTCAAAACCAAGTTTTGTTTTCAAACAGTTTATATGAAATAATTTATAGTAAAAACTTTTTTTAAAAAACAAGCTTTTATTAAGACGTAGTAAAAAGTTAAACCTAATTTTGATATTGACCTAAATGATTAAAAATAAAGACAATTTTAATAAAAGGTTGTTTTATTGAAAAAGTTTTTTACTATAAATTATTTTTTAGTCTTGGACAATTTTAATCTTTATTATCTACATTAACTTAATAGGATATAAATTCAACTCTAAGGTCTTATTAATTTTAAAAATCGCTCGTGAAGGCCCCCGTTAAATAAATGAATGAGAATAAGCTTAAATTATAATTTCTTTCCAAAAACATTGCTTGGCTTTTTATCCCACATTAATTTAAAAACATAAGCTGCAGTGGTGATTACTTATAATAAGCTAAAACTGCAATTTTCTGTAAAAAAACACTACGCGTTAAGGGGTTATGTCAAAAAAAAGTGAAATTCAATTTAAAAATTAAGCTTAAATTGTAATTTTTAATTAATTAAGCTGTAGGGTTAACGACTTATAATGTTATTGTTAATGGGATCTAATTTTTGGCTTGTGCCTTAAGGGGTTAAACTTTTATGCATTACGAAATTCAACATCTGTTCCGAGTTCTGAACAGAATTTTCTAGAAAAAGTAATAAAATTGTATGACGTTCGTCAATACAACCTTTCTAAAAAAAAAAAAATCCAAAATATCAATTTGGTGCTTGGTTAGGTCGTGCATAACACGGTCCAATTTTCTGTAAACAAAAACTGTGTCTTAAGGGGTTAATCTTTTACTCATTGTGTTTTAATTTATTAATAAATATTAGTCCTTTCGAATACGAAATTCACCATCTGTTCCGAGTTCTGAACAGAAGTTTCTAGAATAAGTAATAAAATTTTATGACGTTCGACAATACAACCTTTCTTCAGACAGGTTATTTACACTAAAATTTTAACTAGTCAGTTGCATTCCATTATCTGTTTGTTCGCATATCGTAACAAATTGACAAAAAATACAGTAACCGCAAAATTATTAAAAGAACGCGTACATTTCAAAATGAAGATTCTGATTATGGTGATATCGAGATAGATGATATTCCGGATATGTCATTAATACAATTTTAAACGGCTAAAAATCATTTTTTAAAAACGATTTACGATATAAATATAAATTACGTTGAAAAAAATACCCGGGATCAACATACTAACCCGTTTTGACGTAAATTAAAACATTTCAGAATGACAAGCAGTAATAACAAAACTTCTTTACTAACAATAAGTAAATAAAATTGTTAAATTTAATAAATTCTTCTTGCATATTATAATTTTAGTTTAAATTATATCGTTCCAAATTTATTGAAAATACAAAAATTTTCGCATCTGTTAAACAGGTATATTGGAAAGCAACCGCTCGAAAGCAGTTTTCATTGTTACAAATAGACCTATTATCCACTGCACTTTACCGTAATTATGGTGATATCTGGATTATAAAAAAGTGTGAGGTGTTGCCTGTATTTAGGCGTACTCTAAAGCCATAAAAACAAATTGCATTTATCAACAAGCTTTAGGGTGGAGCGGCCTTAAATCCGACTTACCGCGAACATCATCGTCATGACTTCGTCTTTAATATCTTCGTCGCTCAAATTCATCCGACCTTCCTGTTGAACGCTCAGCAAGTTGTCCAAAAACACCGACCATTGACTTTCGACCTCTTCTCCGGTTTCAATTTTGCGCGCCTTGCGCGCCTTGCACTCTTTTTTTCTTTCCTGAATCACGCGCTCCGTGAGAGGGTTTACGACTCCCAAATATTTATCTTGTTGCTCTTTCACGCTCGAATACTGGAAGAAGATGTCCGGATGGAGCCACAACTTGTAAACTCGCTTGAATGCTAGCCTCCCCAATCTAAAATTTAATTTAATTTAATAATCAAGAGGGTAAATAAGCGAAGTTACCTTTCAACAGCGCGCGAATAAATAATAGCTTGTTCTCCGATCGCTTTTTTACTAACTCCTAAGACGGTTTCTAAAAATCAATTTTAAGTTTGGTTCATCATTGAAGCAATTTTACCTAAGAGGACGTTCATGGTGCATAAGGTTAAATGAGGGTTGATGTCGAATTCATCTTTGTCCAATTCTTCTTCTAGGATTTTGACCAAATTTTTAGAATGTTGGTTAAAAACGTCCAGGAAACATTTTAAATTGTTTGCATGAAACGACGGCATTATTAATTTCTTGACTTGCTTAAATTTTGATCCTGTACTCAATAGGAGACTATCGCCGAGCCATGGTCTTAAGAATTCATATTCGTTTGCCTTTTCCACATTTCGCGTTGCCCTCAAGACTACTTCGATATCTCTCGGATCGAACAAAGCCACGTGTAACTGAGGACCAATCCATAAAGCGGCCATTCTTGTGTACATTGTGCTTAACTCGCCCATTCTTTTAAAGACATCTGTCAAAGATTTTTTTCATTAAGACTCCTGGACTTTTCGCCGGCTAACCATCGGCGCAATGTGATTTAAATGGAAAATGTCATTACTGGTTTTAGCCACATTTTTAAGATTTGAAGAATAGGTCGCTATTGCATTTTATAAGGGTGCTCGGTCCGCATTATTCTATCGGGTTCTTTTTTTGATGGTGTCTCGATTAAGCTAATTATTAATTAAAATGTAAAAAAAATTTGAAACCTCCAAATATTTAAATTTTGGTTTCAAATTTATATGAGCTTATTGCTGACACTTAAACGCATTATTATGTCCGCATCGATTTTCTTCAAATATTATAGTTTGCTTATAATTTAATTAAAATCGTTTGAGCTCGTCGTGCAGAAAACACATTTTTTCATAGCTCGAGGGTAAAGTGTCAACAAGATATATTGCCCCAACAAAGGCACTTATAAACGAGTGGAATCGTAAATTATTTCTTCGCAAAGTATTTATTTTTGAGATCTTTTGCAAATGATTTTAGTTTCGATAATTTACTTATTGTGTTGTCACGCATTTATTGATAACATAAAAATCTTATTTTATCGAAAATAATAATTGAAATAAAATATGATTTTATATAAATAATTGTACCCAATTTAATAATAATGCACGTCAATGATTAAATGACTAGGTATTCCATAATAATTGAAAGGGTTAGAATAAAAAGGGTACAAGTAAAATTTGCATTTTTTTGATATATTGGAATTTGAAGTTATGTAACTATAAAACAGTCCAGACTTTTTTTTAATAAAATCTTATTTTATATTAGTTAATTAAAAACTCGTTTATACTTAAAAATGTATTTACAGTATAATTTAAGTAATTTAACTTACATATTTGTCCTCCTTTCCATATCATTGAAGTTTTTTAAAAAATTCAATGATGTGGAAAAGAGGACAAATATGTAAGTTAAATTACTTAAATTATTTAGTTTCATATCGGGAAAAAACTCGTTTGAGGATAAATTAGCCGAATATGGCACTAGAAATACAGCAACTATTTTACAAATTAAAACTCCGAGTGCACAGCATCAACGCCAAAATATGGTTCAATAAGCAATGTATAAAGCATACAATTACACCTAAATACGCGACAGTAAAATATAATACTAAAGATAATGTTATCAAAGGCATTTTACAAAATGAGATACAATATCAACAGCCTGTATAAGCAAAAACAGATAGCGAATACAGAACTATATAAAATGCATCTGAAAACATCCAATGAATTGTCTAACATTGAATGGGATTTGTATTACAGCGAATGCGATTATGAAATTAGTAAGATACTCCAGAAAAAATATGATGCTGTTAATAATAGAATTCAAAACTTAATAGCGAACCAGCATAAAAAGTCACATTATAGTCAAAACAATACTCATAAGTTTCATCCAAAGGTGGTTAATTTAACGGACACAACGTTTAACGACAATCAACCACCATAAAACAATGTATAAAAAATATGTTTTTAAAAAATATGTTTTAAAATGTTTAAATGTAGTTCTTTAAATGTAGGTAAATGTGACGAACTTTAAATTTAAGGTGAAGTTTTTTTAAAAATTCAATGATATGGAAAAGAGGACAAATATGTAAGTTAAATTACTTAAATTATTTAGTTCCATATCGGGAAAAAACTCGTTTGAAGATATTTACAGTATTGTCAGAAACGTTTTCAAAAACTGTAAACTCATTTTCAATGTTAGAGAACGACCTCCGTTGTCAACGCACTTACCGCATGACGTTTGAAATGATAATAAAAAAGTTTTAGGTATTGCCTGTATTTAGGCGTACGTTAAAGCAATTAAATTTTATTAGCGACCTTGAAGGATGAAGACCGTTAATGTGAAAATAATTCAAATCGCTCACTTTCTGGTTTGCCCAAAAACAGCAATGCGTTCCCAATGAATGGATACCCTGTCGGTCCAGGAATTTTGCTGCCAAGTACCACCAATCGCCTTCTGCTTAAGTAGTACCAAAGCAGAACCACACTCAACCAAATCAGAACCAGTCCCATTGCCATTTTGTTTTTCTGAATCGATCTGAACAGAAAATCCCAAAAATTAGCACGCATCACAAAACTGAGTAATCACAATTGAAATAAATCTTACGAATTTGTGGATGATGGAGGGAATCATATTTCTGTGCTTTGTCTTGTGGTGTTTACAATAAATGACATTATAACAAATATGAGATGGTAATATATGTCGTTTGAATTCATAAGCTGACACAAGTGAAAATTTGTGATGCGGCCATGAATACAAAAGAGTTTAAAAAATCACTCACCAAGGAAGAAAAATCGGGTGCCACTTTTGATGCACCAATCGAGAAGACAATGATCGCTTTGTTTAAATTTTATTGTTCGTGTGATATTAACACACAAGGAGTCGAAGGGGTTGCGTGGGCTTTCAAAATTATTTTAAAGCATTGTATTTCCACACAATAAGTATTTACATAAAATCTAATCTAATCTAATCTAAACGCTCCACACACATGTGACGAAAGTTGCCAAATATTGTTCTATAAACGCTTATAACTTTTTAAGGGATACGGCAAAGAATTTGAAACAAACGGCAAAAATTGGCAAAGAATTAGCAAAAAATTATAGACTAATTTTTTTTTCGAAATTGAAATGTTGATACTGGGCGTCAAGTTGCAGTATCATTTTTTAAATGCTTATAACTTTTTAAGGGATGCGGCAAAGAATTTGAAATATACGGCAAAAATTGGCAAAGAATTAGCAAAAAATTATAGACTACTTTTTTTTCAAAATTGAATTGTTGATACTGCAACTTGACGGACGTATTGGTTGAGATGTTCGGTTTAAGAGCAAAAAATTGCGACATCGTTTCCATTAGCCGTTCAGGCTGAACAAATTTTAGCTCGTGGTTTGACAGTAGCACCAGACTTCTGTTTTGTCTACTACGTCATAATAATAATTTGTATCGATTATTGTGTAATCTTCTGTACAACTTACGACGCATCCCGATTTTATTACTATATAATGCGCTTCCCCTCAGCGGCAAGTCTCCCTACACTACTCGATCACTTTCACGTGCTCGACCGTTTTTACTTATATTCACGACCGTTTTTCAGCTATTTTGCTGCATTTTATGGAAAAACCAAAATACACGTTTTGTTGCTATGCGCGTCTAGTTTCCAATTCTGCTTTTAAAACTTAAATCGGACAAATTACATGCGAAAATATCGCTAGAAAAAAATTAAATGGATATTGTGCAATAACTGTTCGTCCGTCAGAGTCGGCGTTTTGCACACATAAAGTGCATATAAATAGCTACGGTTGTTCAAAGTTTCAGTTTTTAAAATTAAAAAATGGCGGAACTGTGAATTTTTTAAGAAAACACTGAATTTTCCGTGTTTTCCGGCTTTTCTACGGTTCTAATTATCGTCTCGGGCCATTCGACCTCTCATTCTCTTCGTAATTTAATTCTCTATAATTCGTCTATTGACATCATTAAGATTGCTTCATTGGTTCCCATTTTACAAGCAAGAAACTAAAAACATCATTAAGATTGCTTCATTGGTTCCCATTTTACAAGCAAGAAACTAAAAAAAACGCGATTTTTTGTTGAAAATTGTTTATAAAAAATTAAAAATTATGATTCTCGAGTTGGAAATTATGCAGAATTCGTCTTAGACAAAATCGCACAGTCGGTTTCCAGGTAGTATTTATGTTATGAAAAAATGTTTTATTGCTTGACCTATTTTTGGGATCTGTTGTTGAAAAAAAGCAACTTTGAATAAGAGTAATTCAAATTTAAATTGCACATTTTTGAAATAACCATGAACTGTATTCAATCATAAAATATAGTTTTAGCCAAATGATGCTTATTAATTCAAATCTACAGAAAAATTAGCTTATTCCATATTACAATACTACAATATTACAATATAAAACATTTGCATTGGGTCGACAATTAGAGAAAAATTTTTCTTCTTTCGACAGTTAGACACTTCTTACACGAATTTTGGTTGTAACGAGGCTGTGAAAGGTTGTTATGGATTTCAGCACAACGCGATCATTAATTACACGAAATGAAACGTTGCTAACCCTTTAGGCCCCCTCCGAAACACAACGGAAAGCTTAACGTTATCAACCCCCTTGAATTTTTCTTTTGCGTTAATCTCATCTTCAGGAAAAGTATCATTAGTTTCAGTGGATGGGATCAAATGAAAATTAATGGCTGAAGCCCAATCGACTGTAAATTACCTGAATCTGTGAGTTCTTGGGACGACTTCCTGTGTCGAAGTGCATGAAAACGAGTCTCGACAAACGATCCAGAACGACAGCAGCTCCACGCACCCCGCGGTGGTAGATGTTCAATGTGACCACCGATAATCCGGAAGCGAATGACACCAGACATATGCTCACTCCGTAATACATGCCTGAAAAGTGTAAATTTACAGTTTTAGGGACCATTTGTCAAAATTGACACTTTTTGTGGGTTCACTTAAGGGTCCTTATCTGTTCCAGTATTTGCCGACTTTCGGGTTCTCTAAAATAATTTAGCGTACGCCTAAATACAGGCAACACCTAAGACTTTTTTATTATCATCATTTCAAACGTCATTAGGCAAGTGCGTTGACAACGGGAGTCGTTTTCTAACAATTAAAATGAGTTTACAGCCTTCAAAAACCTTTATGACAATACTGTTGCATCGTAAATACATTTTTAAGTATAAACGAGCTTTTGTATAAACACACCAAACGATGTACTAATTTTTACAGTATTTGTCATGTATTTATCAAGCTATAAAATGCCATCCAACACATACATTATGTTCTTTGTGCGTAACTACGGTAAAAAGAATTAACAACTAAGTCTGTCGGGCTAAGGTAGTAAGTGTTTTCTTAATAATTGAGGGTTTTTTGCAAAAACGTGACAAGTCCAAAATTGTTTAGAAAGTATAAATTTCCCTCGGATTTCTTACTGGAAACAGGAAAGCTTTGGTTTTATAAATTCCTATAACTTCGCATATGTGATGTTTTTGCTTTCAATTAATTGTTCTTCACTTGTATAGATGCAAAGTTTTACTATAAAGTGACGTTATAATTTCAATTTTGCCAAATTTAGACTAGTGACGTTTTTGCAAAAATTCCTCGATTACAACGATTCCCACCAAAAAGTTCAAATGCAGGTAAACGAAAAATAAATGATCCTCCTAAGAATTTAGAAACAGGTGGAAACGGTTTGGAGCTTGCAACTGTTGATAACTTTAAACAGAGGATTTTTATTTTTATTTTTGCATTAACCTGACATCAATTTGATATCAGAAGTGTTCCAGAACCGGCACAGCTTAACTGTTGACACCTGAATATTGATTGGCAAGAGCGTTGTAATAAATAAATAAAAAATTAACTGAGGGGAGCGGTTGAGGTTGAAACAAAGAAAATTAATTAAACTGAGCCCAACTTATGCGCAATATGAATAACGGCTTCGACGTTTTTAGGAACTAAAGAAACCTGTGGTCAACCAACTTCATCGTGAATTAATATGTTCAGCCTTTGAAAGTCGCTCGTTCTTTTCGCCAGATAATTCCATTAGAGTCTAAGAAGTTGGAAAGATAAAAATTACTTCGGAAGTGCGTATGAGGAAGAAATTTCGCCAATCTTTTAAATTGCGCTTGACACCGGTATTTTTAGCTCTCTGATTAACAATTTGCTCTCCGGAAAAATATTAATATTCATTCCTTGGAAATATGTAATATCCTCCTCTTGCTGTCCCAATTAATTAGGAGGTGCGTTCATAAGAAATTCGCTTCTGTTTTCAAAAGCTAAATTACTTTTTTGGTTAAAGTCTAAACGAATATTGAAAAGATAAATACAATATGCGCTCAACTTACTTGCAAGTTTAGGACATTTTATTTTCAAGCATCAATTTTTATTAGTACATACCGGGTACTGTATGTATAGTACATAGCAGCTGTACCTACTTCCTCAAGTATGGTTTCGACTGGGGATCTTAAATAGGATTTATTACAATTTTACAAATCTTTTAATATCGTCTGATTGTTTTCTTCAATATTAATCCGTAATTTTGTACAAAGCAGCTGTGCGTGCTATTTATCTATATGCTTTCGTAAAAATTATTAAATTGGTGAAATTAAATGTTTTGATATTTAATACGGTTTGGTAATTTTTAACACTGGCAAGGCATCTGCATTCAAGAAAATTTGCATCGTCCTTAAAAATGTGTAACACTCGAGATTTCCACTTAAAGTGAATACAAATTTTTCGCCACACCGCGCGACTCAAAAGCAGTGTTTCCACCTCGTACGTAATTACTGATCTGAATTTCTTTCTTCCCACATCCGCCCACTTTGAAACCTCGAGAATTGCGATGCATTTGCCTCAATTTATATGAAACTGTTTTCAGCCTCCGTTGTCATTACAGACATTGAAAAACGAACATCCGAGATAAGCATCTCCGCATCAATCAAAAATTAAAAATGCTTTTTGCACTCCCTGCTTCCAAACAAGCGAAATGCGCACGCAACTGATATACGGAAACATCTACTTTGAAACACTCGTGCGTGAAAATGTGCCAAAAATCACTCGCTAATTAGACCGTTTGCAAGCAAATTATTGCTTCATTTATATTCTTTAATGTGTACAATGCAATTTACACCACTTTTTAATTCAATGCATTGGGGAATAGTGCAGAAATTATAAATTGAAAGTTGTAAATTTCGAATGACATTTAACAGCTGACAGTTGTTTCCGGTTCAATTTATTTATTTATTTTATTTTGGGGTAAAAATTCGTGCAAAAAATACCATACACACCTTGTGCGTAAACAATATAAGAGAATTCGTGCCCTTTTGCACTTCACTCGTGTGCTACGCCCACTCGTGTTTGCAAATCGGGCACTCATTACCAAAACATTTCTTTCCGCACATGATACGTAAATAACTATTTCAGTCGAAGTTCGATCAGAAATCAAGGCCGTTCTTCAGAATAGCTGACAGGCTTTTTCAGCCCCTTAAGGGCATGCGGACGGGTCCACAAAAATTCACCAAACGGTAATTTGGAAAGCACCTAAATAGTAGGCATAACACCGTACATTATTTTTACTATTAACAATATTGCTGATCTATAAAAAAAAAACGTACCGACACTTTCGCAAATCAAGGTAATCAAGTTTTTCACAAAAACAAAATCGTGACAACTCATAAGATAAAATTAACCACATTTAGCTGTATCTTTTTACCTGTAATCCTTTGGTTTGCGTCGTTGTTGGGCATTTACTATTGTATCGGAACCTGTCAATTCGGGCAACATGCAATTTTTATAAAACGCGATTAATTTTGGCAACATGCAGTTATCTGAAAATTCTTTATCTTTTTTAATTCTTATTACTTCCAAATCAACGTCAGTATCTACATAAAACCAGATCATACAAATTTCTTTTTTAAATATTTACTCGTCATTGAATTTAAAAATAATAATTGTGATTTGTCATCTTTAATCAAACAGCAAATTGCTTTCAAATTGTTCTGGACAGCTTGGCATATATTTTGGTCTTTCATTGAAAATAAATTCACTTCCAAGAACCAAACCATTGAACTCGCCCCTAAATACCGATTTTCTTTCGAAATAAAGAAACCACAAGAATCTATTATCACATTCATTTCGACCATAACTTATTGCAGCCGATGAATTTGAAATACCTACTTGTTGTATAGCAAATTATTTAGATGTACATGACATGATGCAAATTGTTTCAAATGTGTGCTAATATAAAATATTGTACTTAATTTAGCATTAATTGCAATTAGCTCTAGTTGCTTCCTAAAAGTATCACCTTTTATTAATACAGCAGACGTCGCTTAATTATATCCCTGATTAATTGACCTCACCCCTTAATTGACTCAAGGTGTTGTAACCAAGTTTGTATATTGGTTATAACCGCTGATTGACTAAAAAATTGCATTTACCAACATAATACCAAATGCAATATACCTGTTCAACAGATGCGAAAATTTTTGTATCTTCAATAAATTTAGAACGATATAATTTAAAGTAAAATAATAATATGCAAGAAGAATTTGTTATATATAACAATTTTTTTACTTATTGTTAGTAAAGAAGTTTTGTTATTACTGCCTGTTACTCTGCAATGCCTTAATTTACGTATGTTGATCCCGGGTATTTTTTGCAACGTAATTTATATTTATATTGTAAATCGTTTTAAAAATTGATTTTTAGCCGTTGCAAATTCTATTAATGACATATCCGGAATATCATCTATCTCCATATCACCATAATCAGAATATTTATTTTGAAATGTAGGCGTTCTTTTAATAATTTTGCGGTTACTGTATTTTTTGTCAATTTGTTACAATATGCGAACAAACAGATAATGGAATGCAGCTGACTGTAGTTAAAATTTTAGGCCAAATAACCTGTCTGAAGAAAGGTTGTATTGTCGAACGTCATAAAATTTTATTACTTATTCTAGAAAATTCTGTTCAGAACTCGGAACAGATGTTGAATTTCGTATTCGAAACGACTAATATTTATTAATAAATTAAAACACAATGAGTAAAAGATTAACCCCTTAAGGCACAGTTTTTGTTTACAGAAAATTGGACCGCGTTATGCACGACCTTGACTAAGCGCCAAAGTGATATTTTGGAAATTAGCTTTCCATGTAACGTATAATGATGCTATCTACATCCAAAAAAATCAATTTGACGTAAAATCTATTTCTTGCCAACAAGCCAAAAATTAGATTCCAGTAACAATAACATTATAAATCGTTAACCCTACAGCTTAATTAATTAAAAAATTACAATTTAAGCTTAATTTTTAAATTCAATTTCACATTTTTTTGATATAACCCCTTAACGCGTAGTGTTTTTTACAGAAAATTGCAGTTTTAGCTTATTATAAGTTATTACCACTACAGATTATTTTTTTTAATTACTTTGGGATAAAAAAGCCAAACAATTTTTTTGGGAAGAAATTATAATTTAAGCTTATTCTCATTCATTTATTTAAAGGGGTCTTCACGAGCGATTTTTAAAATTAATATGACCTTTCCTATTAAGTTAATGTAGATAATAAAGATTAAAATTGTCCAAGACTAAAAAATAATTTATAGTAAAAAAGCTTTTCCAATAAAACAACCTTTTATTAAAATTGTCTTTATTTTTAATCATTTGGGTCAATATCAAAATTAGTTTTAAATTTTATTGTTCGTGTGATATTAACACACAAGAAGCCGAAGGGGTTGCGTGGGTTTTCAAACTTATTTTTAAAGCATTGTATTTCTACACAATAAGTACTTACATAAAATCATTCTGATTTTAATAATGTATGTTTGGAAAAAAATGAATTAAAGAAATAATTTAATTGACTGTTTCGAAGCTGTTTAAAATGGCCAAATACGAAATGCACGAACCCACTATCTAAAAATTAATTTTATTATAAATCGAAAAAGATTTTTCTTGTAATTACCGAATAAGCGAGGGTGTAGTCGAGTGGAAACCATTTATTGGCTGAAAAAGAAATTTCCATTGCGTCCAAACAAAGGGCCTGTTTAATTGTCTAAAAACAAATTATGAATTGCAGAAAAACAATCTGTTGGACTTACAATATTATTTTGAACCATTTTCTCCATAAATAGGCTCTTGAATTTCTTACTGTTAACATCGATTTTACCACAAACTGTTATAATAACAGCCATGTGCGTAAAATGCAAAACGCTCCACACACATGTGATGTAAGTCGACAAAATCGTATTGTAACCTGGATATTGGCTGTAAAAAAACATTAGAGGTATCTTGTGCAAATTAAACATCATCCATATGAAGGAGTGTGCAGTTAGGAATAAAAAAAACAAGCCGTAGACTTTATTAATTTTTGTGGCAACGTTGCAAATATTCAAGTGCAGTTTCCAGGCTGTTTGAACCCCGTCAGATTTTTCCAATAAATCGTTCACCATTTCCATTTTCTTCTTGACCAACAGCAGCAAATTCAACACGTTAAATATTGACATGAGCACATGAATTTCAGGCAATGTGTAGGCTATCGAATCCATGAAGTTCCCTTTAGCCGCATCCACAGCGCTGATTGCAATTACAATCAGCCCCATGCAAATAAATTCCGCCTTAATGATCCTGTTAAAATATTGATATTGTTCTTCGTTGTTGTTGAAATCAATCGCTGTGAGAATGTTGTAAATACTGATAATTTTTTTCTGATATCGGAATTGTGTGATCACACAAGTTATATTGAAAATCCTGGTGAAAACGATGGCGGCCATAAATATTTTTCTGATGATCAGAACTTGAGTCAGGTAAGTTATTATGCGTGGTACGACTGATACCACCACTATAACGCAATAGATCATTGCTCGAATTGCGATTAAAGCGGTGATTTTGGTCTGTTTTAATTTCATTTTATTGCCTCGAATTTTTAAGTTGTACGGCGCGAGCGACAATATTTTTGATAAGTAGAAGAAAAATTTTAAATATTTTATGTCGGACATCTCACAATTTAATTCACTCCGACGAAAATACACATTCGACGCACAATTTAATTTGCTGAAAGCTTCATACAAAATTAATACATTGCGATTAAATCTATGAGACTGGTCGACAAGTTCGAAATTAAATGATAATTTTTTGATGAGGCTTGAAAAGTCGATTAAGCATAATTTTATGCTTGAGAACCTGATAACGTGAAACTCCGATGAAACCTTAGTTGTGGAAGGATTTCGTATATTTGGAATGCATTCTCTAATTGGTTGGGATGTTCGGTTTAAGAGCAAAAAATTGCGACATCGTTTCCATTAGCCGTTCAGGCAGGACAAATTTGAACTGGTGATTTGACAGTAGCACCGGACTTCTATTTTGTCCACTATGTTATAATAATAATTTGTATTGATTATTATGTAATCTTCTGCACAACTAACGACGACACTTCTCATCATTTTTTTAATAATGGTTTAATGAAAATAATTTCAGACAAAATTTTCTGAATAATGGTTCTAGTTCTTTGTGATTCTGATTTCGATAACGTTAATGTTCACCTGTACTGCTTGTTCAGTAAGGAATTGATTGAAGCTGTATGAGGTTTTAGTTTTGGTTCATTTAATTACAGAAATTTTATTTTAGGGTTTTTAGGGGATGACCGCCGGTGGATTCACCAAAATGAATCGTAAACTTTTAGTTCAGGTTTCCTATTTAATTTAATTTTAAACAAATCACTAATCGTTTTATTTTTAGTTTTTTAAATTTGGAATGTCTGTGTTGTTATAGGGCAAGCAACAGATCAAAATAAATGTCATAATTTAACATAAATAGTACCTGGAAACCAACTGTGCGATTTTGTCAAAGGCAGTTAGTTTCCAACTCGAGAATCATAATTTTTAATTTTTTATAAACAATTTTCAACAAAAAATCGCGTTTCTTTTAGTTTCTTGATTGTAAAATGGAAACTAACAAAGCAATCTTAATGATGTCCACAGACGAATTGTAGAGAATTAAATTACAAAGAGAATGAGAGATCGAATGGTCAGATAGGATAATTCTAACCGGAGAAAAACCGAAAAAAGCCGGAAAATTCAGCGTTTTCTTAAAAAATTCACAATTCCTTCATTTTTTAATTTGAAAAATTGAAACTTTGCACAAAAATAGCTATTTATATTTATTTTATGTGTGCAAAACCTCGATCCTGTCGGACTTTCAGTTTTTGCACAATCACCATTTCAAAAAATTTTTTTGATATTTTCGCGGAGAGCTGGATGCTCCTGTGGTTGTTCGATTTAAATTTTAAAAACAGGATTGGAAACTAAATGCGCACAGAAACAAAATGCCTATTTTGGTTTTCCATAAAATGCTGCGAAATGAATGAAAAACGATCGTGAATATGAGTAAAAACGGTTGAGTACGAAAAAGTAGTCGAGTAGTCGGGGGAAACCAGCCGTTGAGGGAAAGCGCATTCCGGTTGTATTCCTATATAATGCGCTTCCCCTCAGCGGCCAGTCTCCCCCCACTACTCGATCACTTTATTGTGCTCGACCGTTATTACTCATATTCACAACCGTTTTTCAGCTATTTTGCTGTATTTTATGGAAAAACCAAAATATACGTTTTGTTGCTGTGAAAATCTAGTTTCCAATTCTGTTTTTAAAACTTAAATCGAACAACTACAGGAGCATACAGCCCTCCGCGAAAATATCGCAAGAAAACAATGAAATGGATATTGTGCAAAAACTGTTAGTCCGTCAGAGTCGGCGTTTTGCACACATAGAGTACATATAGATAGCTACCGTTGTGCAAAGTTTCGGTTTTTAAAATTAAAAAATGACGGAATTGTGAATTTTTTAAGAAAACACTGAATTTTCCGTGTCTTCCGGATTTTCTCCGGTTCTAATTATCCGATCTGGCCATTCGACCTCTCATTCTCTTCGTAATTTAATTCTCTATAATTCGTCTATTAACATCATTAAGATTGCTTCTTTGGTTCCCATTTTACAAACAAGAAACTAAAAAAAAACGCGATTTTTTGTTGAAAATTGTTTATAACAAATTAAAAATTATGATTCTCGAGTTGGAAATTATGCTGAATTCGTCTGAGACAAAATCGCACAGTCGGTTTCCAGGTAGTATGTATGTTATGAAAAAATGCTTTATTGCTTGACCTATTTTTGGGATCTGTTGTTGAAAAAAAGCAACTTTGAATAAGAGTAATTCAAATTTAAATTGCACATTTTTTAAATAACCATGAACTGTATTCAATCATAAAATATAGTTTTAGCCAAATGATGCTTATCAATTCAAATCTACAGAAAAATTAGCTTAAACAATATTACAATATTACAATATAAAACATTTTCAAACAGATATTTATTTCCTACAACATTTTTTGGAGCAAAATTGAACTGATTAAGATATTTTACATTCTACATTAACGTTGCAACTAACTCTCTTTACGCTTGCCAATCGTTTTATCAGTTAAACGGTACTCTACAATTTGAGCCGTCACAGTGAAGCGCAGAAAACATGTTTACCAACATGTGGTGGTACTAATTTACACGCATCAACACCTCCTAGTCGAAGGTTGGTGACCCATGAAATTCAGTGCAACTACAACCCTACCATTACTTAAACCAATTCGAGTAATTCTGAATACAAACATTAATAACAAACATTCCTAAACATTACTCCCCATTTACTATACGTCATCGGGCGGACTCTTGCATAAAATTGTTGTCGTGGAAATGATTGTGATGAATAAAAACGCGGCTAAAAGTAGTCGATCCAATACTAACGAGGCCTGTTTCCATTCTAGTTCGGTTAATTCTTTTCGTTCTTGTTCTGTAAGTCTCTGTTCGTTGCGGTCGATGCTGGCGTGGACTTTGTGCAAAATCCGTATGATCTGATTTTCAAAAGTGTCTATTCCATCGGAAAAACATAAAACAAAGTATTAATTGCGAACATTTCTAAACATTGGAATATTTAAAATCGATTCAATACCACAGAGAAAATTGTGGCCTACTTTAACAACGAGATTTTTCCTTTTTCAAAAGATTCTTAAATGAGGAAGAAAAACACATTTTCACCTATGTCCTCGCCGCGCTGTCGCGGCAGAAATCGCGGAGATCTTTGTTGCCGTTGCTGCAAACAACATCCGTCCTCTTGGGGCAATTTTTCCGGCCACGGCCACGGGCAGTCGAGTCTGGTGCCAGTTTGGGGGTTTACTTCCTGCGAAACATAATTTTCCGAATAAATAAAACGTAATTTTAAGTCGTGCGTGCTGTGACGCTTTAATCCCATTTCCGACACTTCGTCACACAAGCCGCGAACAGCTGCTTCCCTCTCATATGTTTCATTTTCATAATCCGCGGTTTTTCAGGAAAACAAACATTTTATTAATGACGTACCTACGAGCTTGCAGAAATATTTAAAAGTCCAAGAGAAAAACCGAAATATTGATTTCAAACCGTGTACAGTACAACCTCGCCAATTCGACCACTCAGCTCCGATTGGCAGCTCGAACAATACACTGAGAGAAATAGACTGCTACAAATATATGGAATAAAGTTTGGAATAAATTCAATAAAACATTTTAGAAGAATTTTCACAAAAAGTCCTCGGACCAGTCAACTTTAGTTTCTAAAACTGCATCCTTTTTAATATCTATAAATTTACAATCGTCTTTTGTTTTCGTACTATGACGTCATCATCAATTTTTTTAAATAGCACCCCATACTTTTGATCGCGAATTTGGATGCAGCACATTTTTCTGAGTAGGAATATGTCAAATTCGTATGACCTTGAAGAAAAACGTTTTCGAAATAATCAGTCCTAAATTTTCGAAAATGTTTAGTGAATTTACTAGAGTAGACCTATCATAATGTCATCAAGAAAGCGTTGGAAACAAAAGAGGGATCACCAGATTTGACAACCTTTGATTACTTTTTGTGGGGATGCTTAAAAAGTAAAGTGTACGTTAGTAGGTTATAGAATTTAGAAGATTTAAAGCAACAATTTGTCATGAGATACGACAAATCCCTCCTGAAGTTATTGACAATGTTCAAAAAGAATTTATTGATCGCATTGGCTGCTGTCAACAAGTCAACAGTGCACAATATTTAAATTAGTTGTTTCTTGAATTTAATCATTACTCAAATTTAGTATTTTGAGATAGCTAAACCGTTTTCTTTATTTTTTTTTTTAATCATTCAGTTTGTACCAATCTTATTTCAAAAAATACGCTACTAAAAATAAAATTTGACGGATTCGAGCGTTTTCCCAAGAAATTTTGTTGATGTCAAAACCGTCTTTTGTTTCCAGCGCTTCCTTGATGATATTATTATTGGTCTACTGTAATAATTTTACCATACATTTTCGAAACTTTCGGACTAATTATGTCGAAAACTTTCCTCTTCAAGGTCATATAAGGTCGTACTCAGAAAAATCTGCTGCATCCAAATTTGCCATCAAAAATATGGGGTGCCATTTAAAAAAATTGATGACGTCTAACCGATCTTAACCTGACCAAACTGGGTTTATCTTTTCGTGTTTCTCTTTCGGGGATATTTTAGAATTTGTACACTGTTGAGGTTATGTTGTGATAATTTACCTGTTCTAAATAAACAATTGCACTGTTAAAAAAGAAAGAGAAAAAAAAACATTGACCTTATGAAAATGTCCACTGCAATTTGCATGTTTTTTTTTGGCCAGAGAGTTAAATAAAAATGAAAACTTATGTATTTGTTTTGCGAGGAATACGATGGTGCAATTAAAAATCGATTTGTTCTAAGATTGACAGAGATAGAGCTCTTAAACCTAAACTAACATAACCTAAGGTTTAGCAGTCGTGCATAATATGTTTAAAATGTGATATATTACTCTCAGTAAAAATTTCATTATTCAGTTAACATTCTTGGGAGTGCTAAATTAAATATATGATTATTACAATACCAATATATTTAAAACAACAATATATTTCCTAATATATAAATATTGCATCTTTAACGTTCCAAATTGCTGTCCATATATGAAATTTAAATTATATTTAAGTTAATCATAATTATATTATTTTTGACTATCTATTTCTTTCAGTGTAGGTACCTCTATAATCCAAAACTAATTCCAATTATTTGGGTCGGATTGACGAGGTTGCACCGTACTTAAGTTTCGCTTCATTGATCTCACATCAAATTAAATCTCTCCCTTAAAACGGAGTAACAATAAGATAATTAATCACATTTGAAAAGGGTTTAACGCATTGTTTTAATCAATTCATTTTACTATGGTCTCCTGATGATACTTGCGAACAGTTAATTAAGGAAATTTTAAATTACTGTTAACAATATAAGTTTCAAAGCCGAATTTGTAAAGTTTGTTGCCAATTATGTAATTGCAATTAAATTAATGTAAATCCCTTTAATTTCAACAAAACATTTGGATGGGGCAAATTGAAAATTCCTCTTGTGCGTGGCTGTTAAATTATGAGTGCATATTCAGGCGTTCTACTACAATTCATTGAAATTTATTTGGAAAGTTAAAAGGACTTTAACCCCGTTATTTTGCTTGTTCAGTCGTCCGCATTGTGCTTTGGTTGTTCAATTTTTAAATTATTTATAATATCAATTTACTTATACTGATTGATTTTAAAGTAGTAAGAAAGCACATTAATGCAATTACAAAAAATACCTTTAATAACAAAAAAAATTAAATTAAATTAGAGCCCAAATGGAATTCAATTGGCCATCTGAATTCAAATTAATTAACTTTGAAATTCAACAGTTGCTTTAGAAATTTTCTTAACGACTTTTCGAAGACCTCAATCCTGAGGTGCAAAGCGTTTTAAGGCAATTTCAAAAGTAATTTAATCACAATGGGCCGAACTTTCCGAACGATGCAATCAAGCCTTTTGTAATTGCGTTTAGTTTTATGTTTGTATTAAATTTTGGAAATTGATTATGCAAGACAAATTGGTTGGTGTAACCTTCAACCTCAACAACAATTTCGGTCATTTAATTTACAACGCAAACTAATCCAAGCGCGGATTATAAATCTTCTTGGTAAATGATGAGAGCGAATTTTTTGTGAAATAACAATAAATCTTGAACATCGCAACAGATGTTGAAAAAATCATTATTACATCTTCTTCCCTCGTTTATAAGCAGCGCCCATTACTTCATACTTCAAGATGCCTCCAGGGAAACCTTTAAAATATTTCTGTCGCGTCTCTCAAAATTTCTCGACTAATTCCAACCAATCGCACAAATAACTGCAATTTAGAAAAAAATTTCTTTGACGTGCAATTTGAATCCTCGACGAGGCCGAAGATAAAAATAGCTGGATGACGTTCGAATTTTGACTTGATGTTCCCTTGGGACGCGCGGTTTCAGCGCAAAAGATCTCACCAAAAACGCAAGGAAGTAAAACTGTTAACGCCAACTTAAAAGTGAACTTCCTTTCGATCGATTTCGCGCGGGTTTTCTAATTTGTGAATTTGTTGGAAAGTTCTGAATTTAAAAGCGAAAAAAATTGAAAATAACTTCTCGTCGATGTTGATTTTGAGTGGTTACTTGACGCGGCAATGAGGGAACGTCAAAGAACGACGGAAAATCAAAATTACAAATCCTTTTTTGCAATTGAAATGCACAAAAAATATGGTAAACCAGCGCTTGTGTTCACAGTCACGTTACGAAAGGTCATAATTTTTTCTTCCAGTTGAAAGCCAATTGAAATTAAATTTAACATCTTTTTTTTTTAGAGTACTTAAACGCAATTAACGAAAAGATAAAATTTACTATGGAGTTAGAAGTAAATAACTCCATTAATTTTTTAGATTTAAATATTGAGAAAAAGGACAACAAGTTAAATTATGACATATACCGAAAAAGCACAGCAACATAAAATGGCAGCATTTAGACATTTGATATATAGACTGTATAACGTACCACTTAATAAAGTTAACTTTGAAAACGAATTAAAAACCATTAAACAAATAGCCGTCAATAATGGATATAATATTAAAATCATATATAAGTTAATAAATAAATTCAAATTTAATAGAAGTAAATACAATAATAGAGATCAAGAAAACAGTCACAAATTAATAAATAATAATGAAAAAAATTGCAAATGGGTAAAATTCAATTATTATGGACACGAAACGAATAAATTAACAAAAATTTTCAAAAATCAGAATCTAAAAATAGGGTTAACAACTAATAATAAATTTGACAAATTTTTCAAACCAAAAATCGAAACAGAGGATAAATATAACTTAAATGGGATATATGCTATTAAATGTAATACATGTAGCAAAAAATATATAGGTCCGACGGGCAGGAGCTTCTATACACGATACAAAGAACATATCAATAAAAATTACACAACATCTAACTACACAAAACATTTATTCCAAGAAAAACACCAGTATGGAACAATTGAGGAAACTATGAAAATTGAAAGAATAATGCAGAAAGGAGTTAGAATGAACATACCAGAAAACATACACATTTACAAAAATAAAAATAAAATACAGCTTATAAACGAACAAGTAAATATTAAAGATGATATGTTACTAAAACTAATAAATAAAGTTAATGTATAAAATATAAAATATAAAAACAAGACAAAAACAAAATAAAATAAATAAAGAAAAAGATAAATGAAAAATGGAAGGGGAAGATATAAGTCAAACATGAGAAAAACATAGGCAGAGATCGAATACTACTGAAGATGCAAATACGCAAAAACTGTTTCGTGCATAGACAGTTATAGTATCGATGTATATAAAAAATAGTTTAAAATGTTTTTAAAATGTTTTTTTTAAATGTGTGTTTATAATATGTGACAAAATTTTTTATAAAATGTTAAAGTGTTTAAAAACATGATATGACTAAATTTAAATCAATAATTAATATGTGGGAAAACAAAGGACAAAAAATAAGTCAAATTATTATATGAAATTAAATTGTTTTATTAATATAAATAAACGTAAAATTGAATTCCTTCCGCGGTTCATCCCTCCATTAAATTAGGTCAAGTCTTTGGAGCGCGTTTACTTAAGAAAGGAAAACATTTGAAACACTTGGCCCCAATATTCACAACGGTTGTTATTTTTTCAGTTTCACAAGTGGGAATCTGCAATTTCCGGCCAACTACTGGCGACCGTTTAAAAAAAACTTTATCCAACAACGCAGCAGGTAACTCCTGACAGCTTTATTAAAACTTCTGCCGAAAAGTGAAATAAATTCACCGCGCTTGGGTCGACAATTAGAGAAAACTTTTTCTCCTTTCGACAGTTAGACACTTCTTACACGAATTTTGGTTGTAACGAGACCGTGAAAGGTTGTTATGGATTTCAGCACAACGCGATCATTAATTACACGAAATGAAACGTTGCTAACCCTTTAGGCCCCCTCCGAAACACAACGGAAAGCTTAACGTTATCAACCCCCTTGAATTTTTCTTTTGCGTTAATCTCATCTTCCGGAAAAAGTATCATTAGTTTCAGTGCATGGGATCAAATGAAAATTAATGGCTGAAGCCCAATCGACTGTAAATTACCTGAATCTGTGAGTTCCTGGGACGACTTCCTGTGTCGAAGTGCATGAAAACAAGTCTCGACAAACGATCCAGGACGACCGTGCGAATTATCTTCGGGACAGCAGCTCCACGCACCCCGCGGTGGTAGATGTTCAATGTGACCACCGATAATCCGGAAGCGAATGACACCAGGCATATGCTCACTCCGTAATACATGCCTGAAAAGTGTAAATTTACAGTTTTAGGGACCATTTGTCAAAATTGACACTTTTTGTGGGTTCACTTAAGGGTCCTTATCTGTTCCAGTATTTGCCGACTTTCGGGTTCTCTAAAATAATTTAGCGTACGCCTAAATACAGGCAACACCTAAGACTTTTTTATTATCATCATTTCAAACGTCATTAGGCAAGTGCGTTGACAACGGGAGTCGTTTTCTAACAATTAAAATGAGTTTACAGCCTTCAAAAAACTTTATGACAATACTGTTGCATCGTAAATACATTTTTAAGTATAAACGAGCGTTTGTATAAACACACCAAATGATGTACTAATTTTTACAGTATTTGTCATGTATTTATCAAGCTATAAAATGCCATGCAACACATACATTATGTTCTTTGTGCGTAACTACGGTAAAAAGAATTAACATCTAAGTCTGCCGGGTTAAGGTAGTAAGTATTTTCTTAATAATTGAGGGTTTTTTGCAAAAACGTAACAAGTCCAAAATTGTTCAGAAAGTATAAATTTCCCTCGGATTTCTTACTGGAAACAGGAAAGCTTTGGTTTTATAAATTCCTATAACTTCGCATATGTGACGTTTTTGCTTTCAATTAATTGTTCTTCACTTGGATAGATGCAAAGTTTTACTATAAAGTGACGTTATAATCTCAATTTTGCCAAATTTAGACTAGTGACGTTTTTGCAAAAATTCCTCGATTACAACGATTCCCACCAAAAAGTTCGAATGCAGGTAAACTAAAAATAAATGACCCTCCTAAGAATTTAGAAACAGGTGGAAAGGACTTGCAACTGTTGATAACTTTAAACAGAGGATTATTTTTTTTATTGTTGCATTAACCTGACATCAATTTGATATCAGAAGTGCTCCAGAACCGGCACAGCTTAACTGTTGACACCTGAATATTGATTGTCAAAAGCGTTGTAATAAATAAATAAAAAATTAACTGAGGGGAGCGGTTGAGGTTGGAACAAAGAAAATTAATTAAACTGAGCCCAACTTATGCGCAATATGAATAACGGCTTCGACGTTTTTAGGAACTAAAGAAACCTGTGGTCAACCAACTTCATCGTGAATTAATATGTTCAGCCTTTGAAAGTCGCTCGTTCTTTTCGCCAGATAATTCCATTAGAGTCTAAGAAGTTGGAAAGATAAAAATTACTTCGGAAGTGCGTATGAGGAAGAAATTTCGCCAATCTTTTAAATTGCGCTTGACACCGGTATTTTTAGCTCTCTGATTAACAATTTGCTCTCCGGAAAAATATTAATATTCATTCCTTGGAAATATGTAATATTCTCCTCTTGCTGTCCCAATTAATTAGGAGATGCGTTCATAAGAATTTCGCTTCTGTTTTCAAAAGCTAAATTACTTTTTGGTTAAAGTCTAAACGAATATTGAAAAGATAAATACAATATGCGCTCAACTTACTTGCAAGTTTAGGACATTTTATTTTCAAGCATCAATTTTTATTAGTACATAGCGGGTACTGTATGTATAGTACATAGCAGCTGTACCTACTTCCTCAAGTATGGTTTCGACTGGGGATCTTAAATAGGATTTATTACAATTTTACAAATCTTTTAATATCGTCTGATTGTTGTCTTCAATATTAATCTGTAATTTTGTACAAAGCAGCTGTGCCTGCTATTTATCTATATGCTTTCGTAAAAATTATTAAATTTGTGAAATTAATTTTTTTGATATTTAATACGGTTTGGTAATTTTTAACACTGGTAAGGCATCTGCATTCAAGAAAATTTGCATCGTCCTTAAAAATGTGTGACACTCGAGATTTCCACTTAAAGTGAATACAAATTTTTCGCCACACCGCGCGACTCAAAAGCAGTGTTTCCACATCGTTCGTAATTACTGATCTGAATTTCTTTCTTCCCACATCCGCCCACTTTGAAACCTCGAGAATTGCGATGCATTTGCCTCAATTAATATGAAACTGTTTTCAGCCTTCGTTGTCATTGCAGACATTGAAAAACGAACATCCGAGATAAGCATCTCCGCATCAATCAAAAATTAAAAATGCTTTTCAGTCGAAGTTCGATCAGAAATCAAGGCCGTTCTTCAGAATAGCTGACAGGCTTTTTCAGCCCCTTAAGGGCATGCGGACGGGTCCACAAAAATTCACCAAACGGTAATTTGGAAAGCACCTAAATAGTAGGCATAACACCGTACATTATTTTTACTATTAACAATATTGCTGATCTATAAAAAAAAACGTACCAACACTTTCGCAAATCAAGTTTTTCACAAAAACAAAATCGTGACAAATCATAAGACAAAATTAACCCCATTTAGCTGTACCTTTTTACCTGTAATCTTTTGGTTTGCGTCGTTGTTGGGCATTTACTATTGTATCGGAATCTGTCAATTTGGGCAACATGCAATTTTTATAAAACGCGATTAATTTTGGCAACATGCAGTTATCCGAAAATTCGTTATCTTTTTTAATTCTTATTACTTCCAAATCAACGTCAGTATCTACATAAAACCAGATCATACAAATTTATTTTTAAAATATTTACTCGTCATTGAATTTAAAAGTAATAATTGTGATTCGTCAACTTTAATCAAACAGCAAATTGCTTTCAAATTGTTCTGGATAGCTTGGCATATATTTTGGTCCTTCATTGAACATAAATTCACTTCCAAGAACCAAACCATTGAAGTCGCCCCTAAATACCGGTTTTCTTTCGAAATAAAGAAACCACAAGAATCTAGTTTCACATTCATTTCGACCATAACTTATTGCAGCCGATGAATTTGAAATACCTACCTGTTGTATAGCAAATTTTTTAGAAGCACATGACATGATGCAAATTGTTTCAAATGTGTGCTAATATAAAATATTGTACTTAATTTAGCATTAATTGCAATTAGCTCTAGTTGCTTCCTAAAACTATCACCTATTATAAATATAGCAACCGCCGCTTAATTAAATCCCTGATTAATTGACTTGACCCCTTAATTGACTCAAAGTGTTGTAACCAAGTTTGTATATTGGTTATAACCGCTGATTGACTCAAAAATGGCATTTACCAACATAATCCTATTAAGCGATACCTTCTGTTCAATAATAAATGTACCTACTTATAATTATTTTCGTCCAACTGATATGTTTTTCGGTGTCTGCTGGTGAAAAATTCTTTGTCTATTGTGGAACTGTCCCCTGTCATAAATTTTAGTTGTTAGCTATATCTCCGTTCAGAGATTCCAGTCACTTCGCGAACACATCGTCTCTCTTGCGGAAAAATTTTTCGAACGCGCGACAGTCCACCCGAATCCATTGATTCGGGCGTCAGCGGACTACGTACCCGATCAGCGTGATCGGTATCGTCGTCCGAGGTCCATCATCGTATAATCCCTGCCCCCGCGGCTCTTTCTGTGCGTCCACTTCCCGTTCTTTTGAACAGCCACCCACAGCGTCAGAAGTATAGAATAAATATTATTCCAAGCTTCCTGTTCCAGGCAAAACAACATCAAAGCCTAGAGGGGTTTTTAGTCAGTAATATGTTCCCGCTGGGTATGGTCTGATGGCTTATTGATATCCCATTGCTGGCAGCACATGCTGCCGGCAGTGGGCCGTTGGTGGGCTGGCATATTGTACCCCTTGTGGAAAACCTGGCTCGTCTGTTGAAGTTGGGCCGACAGACGTTTTCTTAAAAATTTTCCTCTCTCCCGAAGTTAAAAAAAAAAAAAAAAACGTTCAGAGATGCTCTGTTTATGCGTAAATTTACAAAAAAAAAAACAATACAGCTTCCACATTGTATAGGCTTTAATTATTAATTGATTCTCATAAATTTTAGATAATTATATACATTACAGCAATCTGTTGGACTACACTCAATAAAAAATATTAATAATTTAGAATTGCCGTTGTAAAAAGCAAAAATTGCATTAGGGATTACGAAATAATTAATATCTTTTAATTGATAGAAAGTTACGCTTTGACAATTGGAGGAATTCCTAGAGAACATGTTTCCCAATAGAATGACGAAAAAAACATTTTTTTAAGATTAAAAGGGTAAAGAACGTGGAAGAACATGTAAATCTAACTTAGAAACTAGTAATAATACAAATTTTTTTTTGTCTGCACTTCAGCCAAATAGATTCTTATAACATATTCCATGTTTCTTTTTCTTTCATTTATTGCCAAAAAGCCAAATTTTAGGTTTAAATATGGCATCGTTCTGAGGTAAGACTCGCTCTTAATTTTGACATAATAAAACCTAAAAGCTCACTTACTTATTAGGGGAGTTTTCTCGGTCGGCGGTAGCGTTTCCCGGATGGTCATGAGAAAAACAGTCATCGACAACAGCGCGCTAATTCCCAGCGTCACCTTCTCCCCGCTTTCAGACGGCACGTAAAACACCAGCAGGGCTGAAATGTCATGTTTATTCCACGTTCGGTCCCGACGTGGAGCTTACCGATTCCATTAATCAAGATGCAAGGCAAAATTAAATTGAAGACGTAAAACAGCGGCCTCCTGCGGAGTCGTATTGTGTAGGTTATGTCCGGGTAAGGTTCCGGACAGCAGGAATAAAACTCGACGTGTTTTTCAGCTGAAAAACTGACCAAATCGAACTCGCCGTTGGCCTGGTAGTTGCTGACGTCCCCCTCCTCGGTCTGTTTCACCAGCTCCACCTGAAATAAATCTCGCGTGAGGGCTGCGAAAAAATGGAAATTTCCTGCAATTACGCCGACTTGCAGCACAAAGGGGCTTTATTGCAAAGTCGACATTAATAAATATTTAAATTTGGCTGGAATTTTTTAAATAATTCTAAACAATATCGTGGGAATAAATAATTCTTGCAGGTGAACGAAATTGCGTGGGGAGCGAAACTGATGACATATTTTTTGGTTTTCATCCGATTTCTTTCAGGTGGAATTGCGTTGCCTAGTTGTCAGTGATAAAGATGACGAAATTTGTATCCTCGTATGCGGTTTCTTATCTAAATTCGTTCTTTATAAATCGAAGTTGTGTAAATTCAAGTCATTTGATAAATTTTTTCATTTCAAACAATTTATTTCATAATCTGAAGCATTAAAGTATGAAGTTCAAGGTAATTTAGATGTTGCAAAACGAGGATGTGGATTTGATGTACATCTAAGCAGTGGCGGCTCGTGGTACAATAAAACAATTTGCATCTCATATAATCAGGGTCGTGTTTTTATTTGAACTTACCTATTTTGTTGATGTTGATTGTTCCTAATATTGCTAACTCCATTGAATTGTGAAGATGACTTTTGGAGTTTTCATGCTTTTTTATTTTTTCACTCAAGTGTACTAAATCAGTCACTCCTACCTGTGTCCTTGTTTTATCTCCCCAAAAAAGCAAACATGGAAAGCAAGAAAGAGCATTTTTCTTGTTGCAGCCACAAATCCAGTTAATCCTTGCATAAATTTCTTTGTTGAACTGACGTTTATATGGTTTTCCACGACTAATACCGCTTGTTTCAATAATAATGTCCGGCAGCGGTCGACCTTTATTTTTCAAATCTATTTTTCTTCGTAACTATACTTCACAAATCGCTTAAAGTTAATGAAATTGTCCACAACATCCATTATCAAAAAAACACTAATACAATGCACGAACACGAAAGTATAAAATCAAAGTTTACAACGACAAAGCCACAAAGCGAAAAACCGCACGAAACATAACATCCGAAATCTGGAACAAAACTGCACAGATAATAAAACATAAAATAATAACTTACGAAAATTAAAATCCACGCATTTGAAGATAAGTTTCTACGAACCTTGCAAATTTTTTGTCGAAGTTCGAAATACGGGAATTCTCGGTTGTTTTCGGGATCGTTGAAAGCGCCATCATACAATTGTTGCTTACAATACATTTAATCATGGACATTATATTTGAGTGACAGAACTGCGTGAAATGCAGCACATAAATAGCATTAAACTAGCGAAAGAGTTTGGGTATGTGCAGGACGCGAGGGGGATAGTGGGGGTGTCTCAAGCAGTTCTGTGCACTGCCTCGAATGGCCCAGTATAAAAACAATGGTCCGCTCCCCTGAAACCACAACAAAACTTAACTGGTTTGTTGGAATGTTGGATCCTCGATTGCATGAAGACGTGATGGTGCGAGTTGTTGCGATTAATAAAATACAATTCTGTGACGAAATTTAATTTTTTCAATATTACGTTTTATAAATTAAATACGAAGTTAATTTTTTTGGCGTTAATTTTTTGGCAGTTCTGCAGCTCTGCAGCACTTATGTACGAGCCGCCACTGCATCTAAGTACCATTTTAGATGTGAACGGAACATATTTTATCTCGATTTCACCAGATGCTCAGTTTCCAAACTAAATGTGGTTGTTTGGGACAATTCATTATTCAGAATAACTTCAATGGAAAAAAATGCAATCATGAAATGAGCAAATTGCATGAAACTTACATAACAAAATATTTATGCCATCGCCAAGTCGTGAACTAAACCTCTATGAATATCTTATAAATGAACTGAATGCAAACGGCATCATCTTTATGCTCGAGGTGTTTAAATTTTAATTCCGTGAATGATCGCAGCCATTATAAGGTTCTTAGTAGCTAAACCCCAACGCTAAACAATATCTTCTGAATAAGTTAAGGGACCTGGTTAAACCTTAAATAACAACCGTATTTTTAATTTCAAATTAACAACAATTATGCTGCCAAAATGCAAAAAACCCTTGATAAATGAACTGTAACATGGCTAACAGTGTACATTACTTAATTAATATTTATGATGATAAAACGATGCTACAACGACTTACAGCTTCGTTAAAAGGCTTAATTGAATCAAAAACAGTGTTTACCAACGTGTATTATCAAGGAGGATGAAAATGAAAATGACAAAAAAGGGAATCGCAGCCAGGAAATTTCTGCAATGTGAGATTCATCTCCGCGTTTTAGCGAAAACAAAACAAAATTAGAAACGAAACCGTCGCGTTCGGAATCGATAGTGCGACCTGTCAAATTTAAACTGACGCCTTCGACGTTCAATCTTTAATTTTTAATGGCGACGTATCGAAAATGCGACATTAAAAGTAATTAATCCTTTTTGTGATACTTTTTCGGCAGATTGGTCCTTTCATAACTTATTTGAGCCGTAATGGAAGCACAGAGCTGAATAAAATCGCAACTTCTACAGATTCCTCTTATCTCATATGGAATTAGAGGTACTGATACAGGATTTCATCCTTTCCCAATACAGAATGTTTTATATTTGCGCACTGGTTAGATCTGCAGATTTTCGAGCCCCCTGAATCAATAAGAAGGAACTTTAAAACAATTTCTTAAAACGCCGGCGAACGACGACCCTTCATGTGTCCATTTCCGTCCAATTAATTGACTAATCTAAATTACAATTTACTAATCTGAGTTACAACTGACGCTTTATCAACTATATTTGACGAATCACAGTTACAACTGACGTTTCCTAAATTACAATTTACCAATCTGAGTTACAACTGACATTTCCTGAATTACAATATTCTAATGTTAGTTACAACTGACGTTTTCTGAAATGCAATTGACTAATCTGAGGTACAACAGACGTTTTCTAAACTACAACTAAACTGAGTTACAACCAGCGTCTCCTGAATTATAATTTTCTAATATGTTTACTAATATGAGTTACAACTGACGTTTACTGAACTGCAACTGATTAATCTTAGTTACAACTGACGTTTCCTGTATTACAATTTATCAATCTCAGTTACAACTAACGTTTTATGAACTTCAACTAACTAATTGGAAATACAACTGACGTTTCCTAAACTACAATTTACTAATCTGAGTTACAACTGACGTTTTATGAACTATAACTAACTAATCTAAGTTACAACTGACGTTTCATGAATTACAATTGACTAATCTTAGTTACAACTGACGTTTCCTGTATTACAATTTATCAATCTCAGTTACAACTAACGTTTTATGAACTTCAACTAACTAATTGGAAATACAACTGACGTTTCCTAAACTACAATTTACTAATCTGAGTTACAACTGACGTTTTATGAACTATAACTAACTAATCTAAGTTACAACTGACGTTTCATGAATTACAATTGACTAATCTTAGTTACAACTGACGTTTCCTGTATTACAATTTACCAATCTCAGTTACAACTGACGTTTTATGAATTTCAACTAACTAATTGGAGTACTGACGTTTCCTAAACTACAATTTACTAATCTGAGTTACAACTGACGTTTCCTAAATTACAATCTACCAATCTGAGTTACACTGACATTTCCTTAATTACAATATTGTAATGTTAGTTACAACTGACGTTTACTGAACTGCAATTGACTAATCTTAGTAACAACTGACGTTTCCTGTATTAAAATTTACCAATCTAATTTACAACTGACGTTTTATGAACTTCAACTAACTAATTGGAGTTACAACTGACGTTTCCTAAACTACAATTTACTAACTGAGTTACAACTGACGTTTTATGAACTATAACTAACTAATCTAAGTTACAACTGACGTTTCATGAATTACAGTTTACTTACCTGAGCTACAATTGACGCTTCCTAAATTACAATTTGCTAATCTGAGTTACAACTGACATTTCCAGAATTACAATATACTAATGAGTTACAACAGATGTTTTCGAAACTACAATTAACTAACCTGAATTACAATTAACGTTTCCTGAATTACATTTCACCAAACTGAGTTACAATTGACGTTTTCTGAACTACAACTAAACTGAGTTACAACTGACGTCTCCTGAATTATAATTTACTAATATGTATTGGACAATTAGAGCGAAAAATTAACGCAATTACCTGATATCCATCGTAGGTCCAAGACGCCCATTTCATGTGGCAACTCTGCAGGTCGAAAGGAAAGTACTCGACGTTTATGTCACAGGAGGAGCGGTAGATCCCGTGGCTTAGCCACACAACCTCCCCCGAACTGGATACGATCACGTTGGTATTAATTACAGACGACTGGAACTGAGGATCGGCACTAAAAAAATCAAATCCCCGCAATAATTAGCGCAATCGAATAAAATTAATTAAGGAACATGAGACTCAACCCCGAGTTTGGGTTACAAATTCGAAGGTTTCTTCCTGTTTGCAAATTATATGTTGAATGCGAGATGAAAGGGTCTCGTGTCATTTTTCATTTTTATTAAGCTTATCTGTTTTATCGCTGAAAAGAGGCCTCACGGCAAAACCACATCAAAAAGTACAATTTTCGGGTATTGCTGACATAAGGGATGAGCCGTGTCATTTTTTATTTTCGGGCGTCTGATTTAAAATTGTACTTTGTTGAGAGACATCTTTTAGCAATATAAATCAACCTGTATACCGGGTCATCATTTTAAAAACGAACGCCTTGCAATCTCACAAGATGTGCAAGATGTGTTGCCTATTCTGAAACGGTTTTAATTTGAAAAAGCTTGGTGTTATTGCAGTTTTCATTCGCATAGTTTGTCAGTTACTGTGAAAAATTTTTACTGAATTTTTTTCTTTTTTTAACTAAAGCTGAAAAACATGAATAACAAGCTTGTTTTAATAATGAACGCTGCTCGTTAATTTTAACACAATAAAACATTATTCCCATTTAAAAAAATTTGTAGTTCTTACAATTTTTCTACCATTAATTACAGCCGCCGTAAATTACAAATCGATAAAGTCACAATAACAAGTTTATGCATAGAAAAATGTTCATAACATTGTTTTACAACTCAATTAGTATCGGACACCAATTTTGTAAGTATGATTCCACCATTTTAACGGAATTAACAGAAATTATAAAAATATAGTGCAGAACACACAATCACAATAAATAAATGAATTAAGTAACGTGTGATCTAAAAAGCAGGACAGAGTAGGCGCTGAAATCTTCAAACGCTTGATAAATAGGCCAAGTAATAAAGCATTCTTTCACAACATAAATACTACCTGGAAACCGACTGTGCGATTTTGTCAAAAACAGTTAGTAGATGAATTCTACATAATTTCCAACTCGAGAATCATAATTTTTAATTTGTTATAAACAATCTTCAACAAAAAATCGTGTCAAATGAAAACTAATGAAGCAATCTTAATGTCAATAGACGAATTGTAGATAATTAAATTATGAAGAGAATGAGAGGTCAAATAATTACAACCGAAGAAAAGCTGAAAAAGCCGGAAAATTATGTACAACAAGGGTTGAATCTTAAGAGTCGGTTATCCTAGGTAAAACCATGCAAATTGCAGTGCACATTTTCATAAAGTGTGCTCAGATAAAATTTTTTTTTTTTTTGACGTGTAAGAATCCACATTTTCATAAAGTGTGCTTAGGTAAAATTGTTTTCCATTTTTTTGTTTTCAAATGATTACAACAAGGGTTGAATCTTTAGAGTCCGTTTTCCTAGGTAAAACCATGCAAATTGCAGTGCACATTTTCATAAAGTGTGCTCAAATCAATTTTTTTTCTTTTTTTTGACTTGTGTAAGAATCCACATTTGTTTATAAGAAATTAAAAATTATTCAACTTTTTCATTTTTCTTTTCCTTTATGTGGACATGTAATATAGTTAAGTAAACTTACTTTTTTATTTCCTTAGATTTCCACATGATTTGTATTTTAACACCTGAATTAATCAAGATGTGTCCATTTTTCAGTTATTACACTTTAAAACGCACTTCACTACATTTAACATTTTTAAAAAAATTTTGAAACTTTTTAAAACGTACGTCACAAATTTTTTACATAACACAAATAACATTAATTATCGATACTAAAACTGTTCATACTACTAACAGTTTTCGCGATTTCGCGTCATCAGTAGTATTCGATATTATAAGCGCTCCTTCAAGTTTTTTTTTTTTTTTCTTTTTTAAATGTTAAATGTAGTGAAGTGCGTTTTAAAGTGTAATAACTGAAAAATGGACACATCCTGATTAATTCAGGTGTTAAAATACAAATCATGTGGAAATCTAAGGAAATAAAAAAGTAAGTTTACTTAACTAAATTAAAAATTATGATTCTCGAGTTGGAAATTATGCAGAATTCATATACTAACAGTCTTTGACAAAACTGCACAGTCAGTTTCCAAGTAGTATTTATGTTATGAAAAATTTTATTTTGATCTGTTGCTTGGCCTAAAACGATTTAACTGAACCCGGAACGCATTATGGCGAACGAGCTTATCTAAGACGTGACTCTTCCATTCATATTTGATCTCACGGTATAAGGCACACTTTCTAATTTCAATCAACTAAATTAAATTGAAACACTTGATGGGATTCACAACGGCAAGTTAAACACTTAAACCTCATAAAATTTCTTGCGGGTATTGTGAATTCAAGCAAAAAATAACCGAAATAAATAAACAACTAACTTGTTGTAGAGGATTAAATCCGGCCTCCACACTCGACTGTATGGGATCCTGATAACTTTAATCCCAGCGAAATCCGACGTATTCCAACGTAAATGATGATCAATCCAAATTTGCGTTATCCAGCAGTTCGTCGTTAGTATTTGGTTCTTTTCGTCCTAAAGGGATAAAAATAAACGTCACTAAAACTTCCGGTTAAGTCGGTGGATTCTTGCACGCGCATTTACATAACGTAAATACTTACGACATCAATTATGTGATGTAATGAAACGCCGAAAATTACTGTTAGGGGAAGGGAAGAGTTTTCCACCGGCCTCACGGCCGGATCGTAAGCAGTCATCAGGTGTCGCATCAATCTCGACTCATTTTCGTCTCCGTTACTACCTAAAAAAATTCGTTTTAAATTGGACGTTTTTTTGGGTCAGTGAATTAAACGCGGTTACAACTGGAACGACAGCTCATAAAATGGAAAAAAAATTAATTAAATTCGATTCATCGAAACCGACAGATTTTAAAACAGACCACCGATTCATTTCCGAACGGATTTTATTTTATTATTTACTTCTCATCCATTGTTGAGATTTCGTATCGTCTATTTGTCTGATTGAAAGTTGTCTCGGTCTTGTAATAATACTACCAGGTTTTTCTTATTTCTACTTACAGCCGGATCGTAAATAGAGTACATACTCTGATATTTGAGTCATGCAAGCGAAAATTTTAACAAAAGGAGAATATCCTTTGGATTTGCATGCTTCGTATTGTGTGTGCTTTCGATGTGGGTTTTCGTTTGGAATCAAAGAAAAAATTACTGGAGCTAGAGCTTCATTACGCAAGTTTTCCTTGCATAAATGGATCATTTAACTTCGCTGAAGGTCCTGCAGCTTCATTAAGGCTGCGTCACCCTAAAGATTGTTGACAAATGCAATTTTCTTTTATTGCTTTAGCATACGCCTTAATACAGGCAACACCTCAGACGTTTTTATAATCCAGATCTCACTATAATTGCGATAAAGTGCAGTAGATAATAGGTGTGTAACAATAAAAACGGCTTTCCAGGGGTTGCAATCCAATATACCTGTTCAACAGATGCGAAAATTTTTGTATCTTCAATAAATTTAGAACAATATAATTTAAAGTAAAATAATAATATGCAAGAAGAATTTGTTAAATTTAACAATTTTATTTACTTTTTGTTAGACAAGAAGTTTTGTTATTACTACCTGTTACTCTGCAATGCCTTAATTTACGCCAGAACAGGTTAGTATGTTGATCCCGGGTATTTTTTTCAACGTAATTTATATTTATATTGTAAATCGTTTTAAAAATTGATTTTTAGCCGTTTCAAATTCTATTAATGACATATCCGGAATATCATCTATCTATCAGAATCTTTATTTTTAAATGTACGCGTTCTTTTAATAATTTTGCGGTTACTGTATTTTTTGTCAATTTGTTAGAATATGCGAACAAACAGATAATGGAATGCAGTTAACTGTAGTTAAAATTTTAGGCCAAATAACCTGTCTGAAGAAAGGTTGTATTGTCGAACGTCATAAAATTGTATTACTTATTCTAGAAAATTCTGTTCAGAACTCGGAACAGATGTTGAATTTCGTATTCGAAAAGACTAATATTTATTAATAAATGAAAACACAATGAGTAAAAGATTAACCTCTTAAGGCACAGTTTTTGTTTGCAGAAAATTGGACCGCGTTATGCACAACTTGACCAAGCGCCAAATTGATATTTTGGAAATTAGCTTCCCATCTAACGTATATCTATCTACCTACAAAAAATCAAGTTGGGGTAAAATTCTATTTCTTACTAACAAGCCAAAAATTAGATCCCATTAGCAATAACATTATAAGTCGTTAACCCTACAGCTTAATTAATTAAAAAATTACAATTTAAGCTTAATTTTGGAATTCAATTTCACATTTTTTTGACATAGGTAACCCCTTAACACGTAGTGTTTTTTTACAGAAAATTGTAGTTTTAGCTTATTATAAGTTATTACCACTACAGCTTAATTTTTAAAATTAATGTAGGATAAAAAAGCCAAACTATTTTTTTGGAATAAAATTATAATTTAAGCTTATTCTTATTACTTTATGTAAAGGGGTCTTCACGAGCGATTTTTAAAATTAATATGACCTTAGAGTTGAATTTATATTCTATTAAGTTAATGTAGATAATAAAGATTAAAATTGTCCAAGACTAAAAAATAATTTATAGTAAAAAAACTTTTTCAATAAAACAAGCTTTTATTAAAAGGTGTCTTTATTTTTAATCATTTAGGTCAATATAAAAATTAGTTTTAAATTTTTACTACGTCTTAATAAAAGTTTATTTTAAAAAAAAAGTCTTTACTATAAATTATTTCAAATATACTGTTTGAAAACGAAACCTGGTTTTAAAAGTATTTTGGATATTATTACTGTTAAAGTATCCCTGCTGGGAAACGATAATTACCCACTGCAAAGTTGTAAATCTTTTTGACGTAGCTCGGAAATCGGCAAAAATTAGCTACTTCAATTTCGGTTCTTGATCTAAAAAACATTGAATAAATCGAAAACTATTGCGTTGTTTAAAACAGCTAGGCGTCAGCTCAAAATAAAAAAGTCTAATCTACGAGTTCAAAAAATTTGAATACAAAATTTTGATAACTGAAGGCATAAACAGGAATTTCGGAATTTGATGTTTTCATTAACAACTTGGTTAATTATGATTATTTAATTATGGCTTGCGGTCAGCTCAAAGTACATTGGGATTCTCTGTAAGATAAAGTATCGACCTCTTTTTCAAAATTAAAAATGAAATATAAAAAGGAATTGCGTTTTACATGTATCGAAAATCTTAGGATGAAACGCAGTTAAGAATGATTATGAAGACACCTGAAGTTTGCATTTTTTGTCACTTTATTCCCGTCCTGATTTAGTATCTTTCAGTGCTGAATTGCCCGAAAACTACGTCTCTCAGGAATCCGAATAAATGGAATAATGCATAAAGGGCGTATTAAAACCGTTGGTGGATAAGTATCAATTTCTTGCGCACCTGCGACACGGAAAAGTTCAAAAATGGCGGTGAAAAGGATAAAATTGTAAATGTGATTCAAATCAATCATAAAGGGTGCTAAAAACGATAGAGGGGACACATTTCAAAAACGAGCGCCTCGCAGAATCACAAAAGACAACCCGTATTGCGTTTCAAGACCACTACAATTATTAATTATTATTCAATACTTTTTAAATTCTTTTTTGGTTGTAAATTGTGTTGCCTATTTTGAACGGGTCAGGCGTTTGCTATTAATAACAATTATTGTAATTTGCCAATTTAATTGAGCTTTTAATAATTTTTGAGTGTTTAGATAAATGAAATTATTGTTTACAACTTGTTTTCAAGTCAGAACGATAAGTCCAATTAAAAATTCCAGTAATTTGGTGAAAGCATTGGAATTTAAAAACTAAAAACTTACTCAATTAAATTCTAATTTAATATGTTGACTTAATTGCTCGGTGTAAGCTCGATTATATGCACTCCACTAATTATCGATGTAATTCTAAATGAATATTAGGAGCAGTGAACCATCAGCCTCCAATCATTTCGGTTGGATTTAATTTTCCGTGTCAAATCTTCGCAATCAATTTTTTTCCAGATTACATGACCGATACGGTACGAACTTGTTTTTTCTCTCGAGATTTAATCAGCAGCCAGACGTTCTAATTTTGGAAATCACTAGTTAATTAGCCGCAAACAACGGGGTTTGCTTAATTGCCTCGTCGAATTTCTTGTGTTGGAGACACTCTCCCTATGGTCAGAAACGGTGAATGGTCCTTTTGAAACGTGCGGGCGCCAGTGACTTGTATAATTGATCGGTTTTTGATATACAAAAGATTTTTGGCCCAATCGAAACTGTTTCAGACTTGTTTGGTGAGAATTCGATTAAAAATAGTGAAATCCTTATTAAAAGCGAGGCTACAAATTGCAATTAAACGATAGTGCAATCTGCAATTTAAATTACAAAAAAATCGAGTGTCTAAACAATTAAAATTAAATTGTGGCGAAAGAATGCAAACTCAAACGAACCGTTTTTGAAATGTTTTCTTAAGTTGGAAAATTTAACGACAAAGGCCCTCAAAATTTCAATTACAACTTAAAACCAACTTAACTTCAGTTTTCGGACTGAAATGTAGAAGGCCGGAAGCTTTTTTTAAATTTTTTAAATTTATTCCTGCCTGTTTGTTGGAGACAATGGCCGCACAACAAAAAGGATTATTTAAAGTGGATTTGATGCGTTTCGGTTGGGATATGAAGACTGAGGGTCGCCTTGACCGTCCTTTCAGAATGAGATTCCGGCTATTTTTAGGGAGGAATCAAATGGAAAAATAACTGCGAACTCTTGATCTCACGAAGTCAGATATAGGGTGTTCCATCACTTATGGCCGCCCCCGAAATTGAACTTTAATTGAAAGTTATTTATTTGAAATTTGGTGCACGCGTGATTCTGGTATAAGGCTAGAAATTTTCAGTTGTAAATATTAACGTCGTTGCACCCTAAGATTTTCAATACAAGTAAAACGAAATTCCTTTTTATACCTTTATTTTTAATTTTAAAAAGGAGGTCGATACTTCATCTTACGGAGAATACCAATCTACATTGAGCTGACCCCAAGCCATCATGAAATAATTATAATTTACCAAGTTATTAATTAAAACATCAAATTCCGAAATTCCTGTTTATGCCTTCAGTTATCAAAATTTTGTATTAACATTTTTTGAACTCGTAGATTAGACTTTTTATTTTGAGCTGACACCTAGCTGTTTTAAACAACGCAATAGTTTTTGATTTATTCAATGTTCTTTAGATCAAGAACCGAAATTGAAGTAGCTATTCTTTGCCGATTTCCGGTCTACGTCAAAAAGATTTACAAAGTCGCAGCAGGTAATTATGGTTTCCCAGCAGGGATAGTTTAACAGCAATAATATCCGAAATACTTTTAAAGCCAGGTTTCGTTTTCAAACTTTTTTTAAAAAACAAGTTTTTAATAAGACGTAGTAAAAATTTAAAACTAATTTTGATATTGACCTAAATGATTAAAAATAAAGACACATTTTAATAAAAGGTTGTTTTAAAGAAAAAGTTTTTTACTATAAATTATTTTTTAGTCTTGGACAATTTTAATCTTTATTATCTACATTAACTTAATAGGATATAAATTCAACTCTAAGGTCATATTAATTTTACAAATCGCTCGTGAAGACCCCTTTAAATAAATGAATGAGAAAAAGCTTAAATTATAATTTCTTTCCAAAAAAATTGTTTGACTTTTTTACCTTACATTTAAAAAAAAATAAGCTGTAGTGGTAATATCTTATAATAAGCTAAAACTGCAATTTTCTGTAAAAAAAAACATTAGGCGTTAAGGGGTTATGTCAATAAAATGCGAAATTGAATTTAAAAATTAAGCTTAAATTGTAATTTTTTAATTAATTAAGCTGTAGGGTTAACGACTTATAATGTTATTGTTAATGGGATCTAATTTTTGGCTTGTCAGTAAGAAATAGATTTTTACGCCAATTTGATTTTTCTGTAAGTAGATAGCATCATTATAAGTTAAGGAATTTAAAAAAAAGGGGGTTAATCTTTTACTCATTATGTTTTAATTTATTAATAAATATTAGTCCTTTCGAAAACGAATTTCAAAATCTGTTCCGAGTTCTGAACAGAATTTTCTAGAATAAGTAATAAAATTTTATGACGTTCGACAATACAACCTTTCTTCAGACAGGTTATTTGGCCTAAAATTTTAATTACAGTCAGCTGCATTCCATTATCTGTTTGTTCGCATATCCTAACAAATTGACAAAAAATATAATAACCGCAAAATTATTAAAGGAACGCGTACATTTCAAAATAAAGTTTCTGATTATAGTGATATGGAGATAGATGATATTCCGGATATGTCATTAATAGAATTTAAAACGGCTAAAAATCAATTTTTAAAACGATTTACAATATAAATATAAATTACGTTGAAAAAAATACCCGGGATCAACATACTAACCCGTTTTAGCGTAATTTAAGACATTGCAGAGTAACAAGCAGTAATAACAAAACTTCTTTACTAACAATAAGTAAATAATATTGTTAAATTTAACAAATTCTTCTTGCATATTATTATTTCACTTTAAATTATATCGTTCTAAATTTATTGAAGATACAAAAAATTTTGCATCTGCTTGAACAGGTATATTGGAATGCAACCGCTCGAAAGCCGTTTTCATTGTTGCACATAGACCTATTATTCACTGCACTTCACCGTAATTATGGTGATATCTGGATTGTAAAAAAGCCTGAAGTGTTGCCTGTATTAAGGCGTACGGTAAATCACTAAAAAAAAATTGCGTTTGTCAACAATCTTTAGGGTGGAGCAACCTTAATTGTCAACGTTAGTTTTCGAGAAAAGAAGTAAAAACCGATTTTTATAAAAATAATACCTCCCAATTTCGTCAAATTTCACTTTTTAGGATCAATATGATTGAGACAAAGATATCCAAAATAAATTAAAAAAATTCAAAAGCTGTAATTAGTCTAAATAACTTTTAATCAAAGCTCAATTTTGGGGTTGGGCACAAGTGATGGGACACCCCGTACAGTGAGATATTCTGAAACGTTCCATCACCTATTAAAAGGTTCCGACAGGTTTCCCTGTAATAAGAACCTGAATAAAAAAAATATTCATTGAAACATTCATTTTAATGAGTAAACAAAGAGACGAAAAATCCTAATAAAATTGTGAATAATTAAAAAACCAATTTTTATATAAAAACGCTTTTAAAACGTCAATTAGAAAGCCCGTTTCGATTTTAACCTTTTCGACGTCCAAACAATAATCCATTTGATTAAAAGCTTTTTGGTTAGCAGCTTTTTTACTTCCACAAACATCATCACTTATGAGGACCGCCGAGTACAAACAAATTTAATAATCTGTGGCGAAATTATTTAAGACTAAGAAGGTTGCCTGCATAAATTAAATGGTTAAAGTTACTCTTGGGGATATCCTCGTTTTGGAGAGGGTGTTATCCTAATGGTCTGTGCCACTCAAGATTTTCCGGTTTTGCAAATTGAAAATTACCAACTGAACGTACCTGTGAGTAGAATTAACGTCACTGAAATTTTAAAACTGTTCTGCAACAAACTCATCTTGTTCTAAACAAAGTTTAGTTGGCGAAAATTCAGTTTGAACATTGTTGAAAAAGAGTGGAGGTTTCGTGAAAGCATCTCGCGTCGGCGTCGTGTGCGTCGATTGTGTTTCACTCCCGGAGTTCAACCGGAGTCTGAGTAAACGGCGCTGTATATTTGTAACACGTACCGAAAGCGATGAATTTTGCAGAAGAGAGCAATGTTTGACGCATGTCAACAAGCGAATGGGAAATTAAAATTTTTCAAACAACAAACTACAATCCATCAGTTTTTATTTCTTGAAACGAAAAATGACACTTCCGTCAATGGAATAATGATTCAAAACGTTGATGGATGCTTCGGGAAAAACAAAACATTGTAAACGATCGTCCATCATATTTTGATTTTATTGTTCAAATTGTTCAATTCAAACACCCGGCGTTTCTGACTAGCGGCAGCGCCACCTCGTGCGCCATAGGAAATCCAACCCATCGACCAAAACTGCAAACCGCAACAGTTGGTGAAAATATTGCACGTGCGTCTGACCTATAAGTAAACTTGAACCGGAATAATAAAAACAAAGTGAAATGGGCCGCAAGAACCACCTGAAAAATTCGAGGCAGAATTCGAGAAGCGACTTCGTCAACAAGCAAAACGAACTGCACAAGCTGATCGACAGTTTGCTCAAGTTAAGTACTATTACGCAAAATCAGAACTTTGCGAAAACGCTGCAATTACACAGAGAGATCCACGAGGTTTCAGAAGCGATCAAAACCTTGGAGACTCAATTAGGTTATCACCGAAATTTAGCCAGCGTGCGAACCGATACCGGCACGTTAACCGCCTTCACCAGATGGTTGAGAGAAAATGGCGCCAATTTTGAAAACGTCTCCATCGAAGAATTCTCCGGTTACGAACTCGGATTAAAAGCCGACAGCGAACTGGAACAAAACGCAAAGATCATCTCCGTCCCCAGGAGGTTGATGATGACCGTCGACGACGCGAACGACTCAATTTTGAAGCAGCTGATCGAAAAGGACGCTTTATTGAACAACATGCCGAACGTGACTTTGGCCATTTTCCTGTTGACGGAGAAGTACAGGCAAGATTCCTTTTGGAAACCGTACATTGATGTGTTACCGGCGAATTATACGACGGTTTTGTATTTTTCGATTGACGATTTGATGGAATTGCAAGGATCGCCGATTTTGGAGGGCGTGCTGAAACAAATACGGAACATTTGCAGGCAGTACGCGTATTTTCATAAAATGATTTATGCATCCGACGATCCGGCGTGCAAGATTTTGAAAAAAAACTTCAGCTTTCAAGAGTATTGGTAAGTTTCAATAAAACGGTCACGTTCCAATTCGGTAATGGCGCTTTTAAAACCGGATTCCCCAATTACACGGAGTGATTTTTAAATTTTAGACAAGAATCACAACATGTTAGGTACAAAAAACGTATATTTAAGTGACAAAAATAACTGTCAAAATGACAATTTAAATTTGTAAAATATATTCAAACGATGAACGAGTGGATATGATCATAATCTATGACGAGTGTCACAAAAATGCAGTTGTTGCAGCCAGATTATACAGGCATCGTTACCCTGAGCGTAGACACCCAATCGACAAAACTTTTAAACACCATTTTAATTAATTAAAAATAATTAATACAAAGTTATGAAAATGAAAACCATGTCTACGGTCAGGGTAACGATGCCTGTGTAATCTGTCTGCAACAACTGCATTTTTGTGACGCTCGTCGTAGATTATAATCATTGTCAGTTCGGCAGCTATTTTTATCAGGAGTTTCCAAAAATATGAAACTTAAATATACAGGGAGCGCCAGCCAACTGGAATAAATTTATTATCTCAATTATTGTGCATACAGGTAGCCCTCGGTTTACGCCGCAGTTCCGTTCTTACAAAAGCCGGCGCAAATCGAATCGGCGTAAAGTGAACCCATATTTACAGTGATGTATAGGGTTAGGTTCTACATAAGTGAAGAAGAAGCAAATAATTTTGTTTATAAATACAATATAATGCAAAATACATATACAGTCGAACTTCCACATAACGAAGCGTTACGGTGACCTTAAAGAAATTTGTTATAGAGAAACTTCGTTATATAGAAATTCATGTTGGGGAAAAAATTTCAGTTTAACCCTTTCAGGTTCACAAGAATTTTTGAAGTAATACGATTTTAGGCATTAAAATGACAGGGTATCTATTTAACATAAAACAACGTACTTTCAAAATTTACGTTGGGACACATTATATCGCAAGGTCGCAAAAGGATTCATATGCAGTTTAATTAATTGAATAAATAAGACCACCTCAATGTTATGAAACAATTTTGAAAAGACAAGGCAAAGTATGGTAATAAAATTTAGAAAATTTGATGCAGTAAAACTTTGTCGATTCCATTTAATATTGTAAAATTTTTGCACCCTTAAATTAGTGCCACTTACTTCGTTGGCTAATCCCTCATAAAATGTTGAACCCTGGATACATCTAGGAATATTACTACAACCGAGTTTTTTCCGAAGTTGCAGTGAAACAACAAAAAAAAACAGTTTTAAATCTCGAAAATTTGTAAAGTTGGGTGAAAAAAATTTGTTATACGGAAATTTTTACTTCGTTATAAGGGGTATAAAATGCATTAAAAACGTCTCCAAAAAAATTCGCCATATAGTGTTACCTAAACGGTCTTATGCAGCCACGGCGGCTGCTTGACTGAGCACGGACGTTGTAGCTGGCCATGTTTTACTGTTGCCACGGGCAAATAAAATAAATAGAAACGTCACCTTTTTTTACAAAGGGAATGACCAGACGTGTTTTACATTTTATTCCGTATTTTATTTGTGTTTACATGTGAGTTATTATTTAATGTTTCAATGAGTTTGTAACAATAGAGAAATTCGTTAAATAGAAGTTCGTTACAGGGAAGTTTGACTGTATTATAAACTTAATTTTTAAAATGTATTTTATGATAAAGTAACGTGAAATGTTTTTATTAAAAAATATTAAGAAAAACAAATGAAATTTCAAAGTTTCGGATCTCTTGCATTTTTTGGAAAAAAAAATCTCCACCGTCGCGGCTCAGTAAATACTTCAACACTGAAACGAAAATCAGTCTAGCATAGGGAGAATCGGTGAATTACCCAATTATGTACACGGCAAAACGGTGAATTGCACAGCGGCGTTATTGTGAATAGGCGTAAATTGAGCCGGCGTAAACCGAGGGCTACCTGTATTGATACTGAGAAGGCAAGCAAAAACAATTGAAATCTTCATAAAGTGACATAAATACTTATCAACATTTTTCGTTAGTTGACAGCGTTAGTTTAGTTTAAAGTGCTGATTGATTATATTTTTTACTGTATGACATTACTAAGAACGAAGCGCTCTTAATTTTTGATTTTTTAATGTGTTGTAACGAATTTCGTTTAAGAAATGAATTTTTTTTTATTGTTCATTTTTGCAATAAATATTTAAACCATAGCATTTTTGAATAGAGCATGAACACACCTTTCAAATGAGATATCACAAGCCCCCCCTTTCTGTTGAAAAATTTGGGGGTTGTAACTGTCACTCGAAGGGGGTTGAGGTTAGGGATGAAATGTTCACTTTACAGGATATCATGTGATAGACTAAAAATGACGTGTTTCGAGATTTTTTCTAAATATGCACAATAATTGAGATATTTTTTGTATCTAGCATGCTGTGATTTTTTAATATTGGGTTGCGTGCATTGGGCGTAGGCTTCGGAAAATTACGTGAAACACTGTGTATAATGTGCACATTATAATTCAATCATCGTTAATCATAACATGTAGCAGCAATTCAAGAATGTTATTGCCTCGGCGAATCAAACAATAACTTGCAAGAATGACAATAGAAAAGTGTTTTAATCGTTTTTGTTTATTACCAAATCTTAAATACATAAGGCAACTTATTTACACAAACTGTGAAATTATACCGTTAAAACGACGTTACCGCTGCAAAGTCACTCTAACAGTATTAACAATAGATGCGATACAGTAAAACAGGCACTTCTCTGATTTAATTCAGTTCAAAAATCATAAATAAATTTACTGTGGATAATGTAAAAGCTTGCAGCTAACGATGAACTGAATTTAACGTTAATCCAAGAATAAACGTTATTTAAAATCGGAATTGTGTAAAAAAGTTAAAAAAGTGAGACAATCATGAATTTTTGGCAGGAAGAAAATTTCATGATTGAAGCAACAAAAGTCTTACCCTAACAATTACATAACAAATAAAATAAATATTGCACTTATAATCACATGTAGATCAGTTATTAACGAATCGTTTTACTGAAACGGTTTCCTGTCGTCCCAAACGTAATCTGACATACTCTGCCGCGCGAACAACGTCCTCCTTCCGAGAGTTTCGTTCATGATCGTTCGGATGCTGCGTCGCGGTTTCGTTTCCAAAATAGGCGATTTTATTCTCGAACTGGAAAAACTGTTGTTGTAGCTCAACCGCTTTCTCTGCTTCTGCGACCACTTGAAGATGATGAAAATGGTCAGGAAGACCAACATCGAGGTTCCGACTATTACGAAGCTGGCGATAATCGTCGATTTAACACGGGACGGAATTTTTATGTAACTCTCCCCGTCGTCGATTTCCTCGTAATTCTGCTTGAGCTCGATGTTGAGCTGCTCGTTGACCGCTTCTGCGACCTGATTTTCGATATTGTCCACGCGTTTGATTTCGTTTAACGAATTGTCGTAATCGTAAACGCTCGGCGGCGACGTCTTCCAAACTGGAAATGAAGGGTTTTCCGTTTTCAAATTTTTGTTTATTTCAATTTTGTACGTCGGGAAGCTCGTCACGAACAACACATCTTTCGATTCTTTTTTCAACTCCAAAGGTTTTATGTCAATTATGGGACGAGAAGTCGCTTGCTTTTGGAAGATATCAAAAATTGAGAAGTTGTTTATCTGGCCAATTAGCGGTTCGTCTTTGGGTTCGGGTTCTTTCTTGCTGTTGTGGAAAATATCTGCCAGGTGCACCTGGCTGGAACCCCGTTCTCTTTGCGCCACCAGCTCATCCACGGTCATGTTTCGAAGCTCCAAGATCCTCGACAATCTCTCCTTACTCGATGGATCCTGAAGAATTCCGAGGATTTCTTCCTTGGCGCTAATTGGGTGGATTTTCTCGAGCGATTTTGTGGTAGGTTCGATCAAATTTATTTTTCCTTCTTGTGGTTTCTTCACTAAATCATCTATGCTTATCGACATTTTCAAGGGTTCATCCGATTTATTCTCTTCTTTCAAACTGTTGATTCCCAACAAATCGGCTATGCTAATTGGAACTGCATTCGGTGGAACTTTGGGATAAGATTCTTTTGGAGAAACAGTTGTGAGTTTATTAAGTTTGGCATTGGTTATGGGCAAAATTTTAAGCCTTGGTTTTCTTGGCACGCTTGGTCTTTTGGTCATTTCCGCGATTGAATTGTCGATGGTGGTCACTTCTTCAGTCGTGGTGGCTTCTTCCGTCATCCCATCGGTTAAACCTTCCATATCTGGAAGGAAATCAAATGACGTGTAGTATTTAGGATGAGATGGAACAAAAATTCGCCTTTCAGTCGTACCATCGTTCGATTTGGACATTTCATTATAAATCCGATTGTCTTTGCTGTTATGAAGCAACGCCAAACGTTTCCTCTGCTCATCTAGATGTTCTTTCGAAACCAAACTTTCCGTAGAATCGTTTTCAACATCATAATTCCTATTGGTGGTTTTTTTAAACTTCATGTCGTAGACTTCGGTCGTCCCCAACGGTTTTTCAGTCAGAACTGAAATGGCCTGCTCTTTCCCTTTCAGCAAGTCGGAAAGCGACAAATTTTTTTGTTGCAGAATCTCGCTCAAACTCAAACCACCGGAAGATTTCAGGAGGCTTTTTAAATCGGTTTCTTCCTCCTTCTGTTTCATCTTCAGCCGCGCTCTTTCGGCCTCTTCGAGCGCTGTGAACGGATCGCGAATTTTTTCGAATTTCGGCGTCGTGTCTTCTTTGAACTGCGGAGCTATTCGTCGCCGGTGGTACGGCCGTCGGTACGATTCCTCCTCCATTTCTTTCCAAGGTTCCTCGGTTTCGTCCAATCGTTGCGGGCGTCGTAGCCGTCTTCGAGGAAGTTCTTCGCCTGGTTCTTCGTAAACTGGAGGGCGTCGTTTGCGTTTGCGGACTCGACGGCGTCGGAGCGGCCGCTGTTCCTCGATTGGCCATGTTGTGTTTTCAGAATTTTGCCACACCTGCTGCAGAAAGTTACTTTCATTTTTTGGTAATAAAATCGTTTTATGAGTTTAGAAATTGGTAAAAGCGACGCGAATCAACAACACTGCTTTAAACAAACCGGCAAGGTCGCAACTGCAATTAGTGCGTTTATTTATTAATTTAATTTAATTAAGTTTTTAATTTCTAAGTGGCCTCAACACACAAAAGATTGTTATCGCAATGAAGGTTTAATATAAGATCTTTGAAAATTTGTATAAAAATTATTGCATAATAATTACTTAACATTACTTCCTTACGTTTAAATACAAGTAACGGTTTGTTTGTTTTTTAAAGTTTTGTCTATGAGATTTAAATCAGTCACAACGATTGTGTGTTAATTTTAACACATTTTTTCCACATTCGACCGTGAAATACAATCTTAAACTGTTCATTCTCTAATTATGCAGTTTTCCCAAACTAGAAAACCGTATCAAACTTATTATACAGGGGATTCGATTTAAAAACGAACGCCTTACCGGTTTAGAACAGGCAACACATCTTGCATCCTGAATATCGATAAGTTTGATTGTTTTAAAAAATATTAAGTGACACTACTAGTTTAATTTTATTAATGAAAACGGTCTTGGTAGTGCAGTATGTGTTGCCTATTTTGACTCTGGAAGGCGTTGGTTTTTAAATTGCAGATCCTGTATACATTCTTTAGTCAAAAATAATCATTTAATGTAAAAATGTAACTATTAACGTTATTATACCTGTTCTAATTGTATTTCAGAATTCAGTAATTCAAAAATGGACGTTATTACAATTGATGGTTTCTTAATTACAATTTCTAAATTACAATTGAAATTTTCTGAAATGCAATTGACTAATCTGAATTACAATAATTGTTTTTTAAATCACAATTGATAGTTCCTGAAATACAATTGAAAATATTTTGGGATTATTTCTCATTTTGAACATTTTGTAGAACTTGTGTTTATTTACGCGGGTTAATCAACTGCTAATTGGTAAACAAACATCTGAAATAGTGCTAATTTTATTCACACACTGCAATACCATGCTAATATTTTCTATTAATTAGACTAATGTGTTACAATAATTTTGTCTTGCATTTATTGAATTAAAACGCGAAAAAAGTGGGTTACAGACCTACTTCACCTATTATAGCGTGATCTCTTCGTGAAAATCGATAATCAAACTTGACCTTGATTAAATCAACTAAAAAATAATCTCACCTTATTAAAATCATCCCTTAATTCCACATTGGTGTCTTTAGAGTCACTTTCATTCTCGCCCACACCGGCGGCGATTCCGCACAAAAAGTACAAACAGAACAAAAATTTCAAACTCATAATCCACGCCGCTCGTAACCCTCCGATTTGTGCACGTTAAGTATTCAGTTTAAAATGACGATAATGCATGCGGTTGTATGTACATTTTCATTAGAGACACCTTTCACCCGAAGGAGGGGAAGCGTCCGATCCGTCAAAGAAAGAGATTCAACATTTCTACTCAATGTAAATAAATTTGCGTTTTTTTCTCGCGTGGATAAAGCACATGGGGGCTTTCTCTCCTCCGATGAATAGTTTTCTTCTATTTAGAAATCATAACGAGCTAAAAGGATCGTGTACTTAATGTGTGGGGTTTTATTGCGCCGATAAGAACACAAACTTTCAACGATAAAAAATCCTTTTAAATAAAAACCATTATTCAAATCAAGAATCAATCCTCCGACGAAATTGTTTACCGAGTTCGAACCATCAATCTAAGAGGAATGTTATTTAAAAAGTTTTAATATATTTTTTCGATTTTCTACGAGTGTGGTTTTTCTTGTTCTAAAATTGTGTTACACAACGTTTTTATGAGGCGATTCTTCCGCCTTATTCAACGGTTCGTTAATGCACTCTTTGAACCTTTTATTTTATGAATCGTAAATTACTAGAATCTACTGTTTGGGTGGCGTGTTTACAGAAATTCGAAACGCTCCTCCGATGCGGTACGCCGACAAGAAAATCGTGGCCCGAGGGAGAGTCGTACCCTAGTCCTCGATTTTTATCATTTTTTATTGTGAATTCACTTTCTCCGTTTTTGAATTCATCTGCAATGATGTGAACTTTCCTGCGATAGGTTTTAATTTCTTTCACACGTTTCAAACGCTGAATTCGTTCAGAGTTGTGGGTTAGTGAGCAGAGACGTACTTTCGCGGAATTAATTAATTTATATCTTAGCAATGTTTGATCAAGGCGCGACCTTGATCAAAGTACAAAGTAGTCGGCACCGAATTGGAATAATTCATGAATTAGGTCTGCGACAAGTTGCCATTACTGCCATTCATTGAATATATTATTTGTAGACTTTTTTGCTTTAAAAAGTTGACTGTTTTAGTGTCATTTTTTCAACGAGAAAGTGTGCATATCAGTAAGTAAAAACTGTTCACGAAATCGGTTTCGTAAATGTACTTACAATTCGAGTAATTTCTCCTTGTCACTGCATTGTGTAATATAATAAAAGGCTTCTTGGTAGGCATAATCTAGCTTCGGTTATAATGTGAATAATTAAGAAATAAAATTAGCATTTAACAACAGTTGAATTCAATTTACAACCCAAGTAACAATTTGATGTTTTATCAAAGTCGAGAGAACGTTTACACAGCAAATCTTATAAAACAATATTTGTGATAAAAACTTTTCGCGAACAGTTTTAGAGCAGTTATAAAGCCAAAATGGGCGCAGTCTTATAAAACAATTCTGTTCTGGAAGCTGAAATGCTGTATAAGGATGGGGTTATAAACGTATACATAACAATTGTATAATTGCTTTATAAGTAAGTTGTAAATACGTTCTAATCGACGACTTAAGACCGCTCCACCCTAAAGATTGTTGACGAATGCAATTTGCTTTTATTGCTTTAGCGTACGCCTTAATACAGGCAACACCTCAGATTTTTTTATAAACCAGATATCACCATAATTACCGTAAAGTGCAGTGGATAATAGGTCCATGCGTAACAATGAAAACGGCTTTCGAGCGGTTGCATTCCAATATACTTGCGATGCGAAAAATTTTGTGTCTTCAATAAATTTAGAACGATATAATTTAAAATAAAATAATAATATGCAAAAAGAATTTATTAAATTTAACAATTTTATTTACTTATTGTTAGTAAAGAAGTTTTGTTATTGCTGCCTGTTACTCTGCAATGGCTTAATTTACGCCAAAACAGGTTAGTATGTTGATTCCGGGTATTTTTTTCAACGTAATTTATATTTATATCGTAAATCGTTTTTACAAATTGATTTTTAGCCGTTTCAAATTCTGTTAATGACATACCCGGAATATCATCTATCTCCATATCACCATAATCAGAATCTTTATTTTGAAATGTACGCGTTCTTTTAATAATTTTGCGGTTACTGTATTTTTTTTCAATTTGTTACAATATGCGAACAAACAGATAATGGAATGCAGCTGACTGTAGTTAAAATTTTAGGCCAAATAACCTGTCTGAAGAAAGATTGTATTGTCGAACGTCATAAAATTTTATTACTTATTCTAGAAATTTCTGTTCAGAACTCGGAACAGATGTTGTATTTCGTATTCGAAAGGACTAATATTTATTAATAAATGAAAACACAATGAGTAAAAGATTAACCCCTTAAGTCACAGTTTATGTTTACAGAAAATTGGACCGCGTTATGCACGACTTTACCAAGCGCCAAATTGATATTTTGGAAATTAGCTTTCCATCTAACGTATAATGATGCTATCTACCTACAAAAAAATCAAGTTGACGTAAAATCTATTTCTTACTATCAAGCCAAAAATTAGATCCCATTTACAATAACATTATAAGTCGTTAACCCTACAGCTTAATTAATTAAAAAATTACAATTTAAGCTTAATTTTTAAATTCGATTTCACATTTTTTTGACATAACCCCTTAACGCGTAGTGTTTTTTTACAGAAAATTGCAGTTTTAACTTATTATAAGTTATTACTACTACAGCTTATTTTTTTAAATTAATGTGAGATAAAAAAGTCAAACAATTTTTTTGGATAGAAATTATAATTTAAGCTTATTCTCATTCATTTATTTAAAGGGGTCTTCATGAGCGATTTTGAAAACCTTAGAGTTTGAAGAAAAGTTTACAATTAAACTTTCCTTCAAAATCAGAGTTGATTTATGGGTGAAAAAAATCCTAACGCAAAATTCGATTATATCTAATGAACCTGCTTTTTAAAATTCAATTCGTGGACGATGCAGGAGAAATTTCACACACGCACTTGTTGTGTGAGAGTTAACCATGTGTGACAATGCTCTACCGAAAGTGATCCAATTTTGACCTGGATACGTGCTCTGGTTCTGTCTGTATCGTGATTATATTTTATTATCATGGGCATTTAACCAAGAAACGAAAGTGGAAATTATTCTAATCGATTTTTGCATCGGAATTCCGCAACGATAAGAAACCTCCAGGCTTTCACCACAAAAATATTAAAAAACGATTAATCCTTAAAACGGCAAAATTTGGCCATCTTTGGGAGACTTTCTTTTATGCTGATTATCACTTTGTACTTTCTCCGCGAATTAATTCGCTGGGTCGAAAATAAAACGAATTAGATAAGTCCAATTGGGGAAATTTGAGATTAGAGAACGCTTCAGTTTACACAACTCCAATTACAATATTGGCAAATTTAATGGCGGTGATTAATTAAGGGTGATTTCAGTTGGGCCGTTTCGACGGTTATGACCCGCCAAAACACCGTCCCTTCAAAAGATGGGACGCGCTTGATTAACGCCCTCATTCCCCTGTGGGACTTGTGCAACCACACCAATGGAACCGTAAGTATTTCTTCCTGTTTTTTTCCGTTTTATAAAAAGAATTTCAGATAACCACCGATTATAACCCGAAGCTCGATTGCGCTGAATGTTTGGCGATCAGAAATTTTAAACGAGGAGAACAAATATTCATCTTTTACGGCCCTAGAAGCAACGCCGACCTATTCGTACACAACGGGTGAGACATTTAGTTTTTAAACAGGCAATTCAAGCTAAGCATGCGACTTTAGCGTAAATAAATTCAACTAAGTGAACTCCTTGTCGTGACGTCATGTCGTGCCACGTGCGTTTGTTATTGTTCGAGTTTTGTAATAATTTGATTAGTTTTCGATCATTCTAAAGAAAAAATGGACTAATTTGTAATTTGTTTGTTTGATATCAAGTTGTTGGCCAGATTTAAAGTGTCAGTGTTAACATTAATCATGGATACATCCGAAACTAACCTAAAAAAAATTCTCACGCTGAAGCTATTGAGAGGTAGAAAGGGCATTAGTGTTTAAATTATAAAAAATGTTAATAAAAGCAGTTGCAGATATTAAAAGCATCAACAATTTATATTCTAACGATTTTTATAAATCTTAAACTGTTTTTAAGTTTGGGACTTTACAAAAGGCATTATTCTTCAAGCTACAAAAAAATATTACTAATTTATATTCTAATTATTTTTATAAATCTTCAACTTTTTTCTTATGGTTACTTGATTTACTGGCCGATTTCGATCATTAACCAACCTCAAGTTTGGGACTTTATAGAAGGCACTATTTTTCAAGTTACAAAAAAATGTTAATAAGAAAAGTTGTAGGCACTAAAAACGTCAATTTATATTCTAACTATTTTTATATATCTTAAACTGTTTTCAAGTGATGGTTGCTTGATTTACTGGCCGAGTTAGCTCATAACCAACCTCAAGTTTGAGACTTCATAAAGGGCATTATTCTTCAAGCTACAAAAAAATATTATTAAGGAAAGTTGTAGATGCTAAAAGGACCAACAATTTATATTCTAATTATTTTTATAAATCTTCAACTTTTTTCTTATGGTTACTTGATTTACTGGCCGATTTCAATCATTAACCAACCACAAGTTTGGAACTTTATAGAAGGCACTATTTTTCAAGTTACAAAAAAATGTTAATAAGAAAAGTTGTTTTGCATCGTCTCCGAAACTGATCCCATTTTTCAGATAGTTTGCGTTGTTAATCTTTCAAATCCAATTTTGGCAGATGACAAATTTGTAACATAATTTTCCCATGATTTTCCCAATTTTTATAATGGCGCATATTTACAAAAAGTCACTTTAACCGGCGACGTGCACTGGCGTTAAAAATTTCTATCCTGGGTATGACGTCACAATGCGACCTATATTTTCGATACGCGATAAAACTAATTTGAATTCCCAATAGTAATGGACTTTTAGTTTTGTGTATGACGACAACGAGCACGATGGATATTGGCTTCGATTGGGGATCAGCAAATCGGATCCTCTCGGCAGCAAGCGCACGGAATTGCTGCAAAAAATTTCGTCGCCGGAAAATGGCGAATTCTGGCTCAAAATCGGCTTGGAACCGGTCGACGGGCAACTTCTGGCGTTCGTCCGGATTTTCAATATGAACGAAGGTAAATGATTCGAAAAGTTTTCAAATTAAAACAGTCTTTTGCGTTTAGACCAGCTTCAACATTGGCTGGAGAGTGACAAATGCGGCGATTTGTTGTACGTCGATTGCGGTCTCGATACGGAATTAGAAAATAAATCGTGGACCTTTCTTCAGGCAAGAATGAGACTGTTGTTGGCGTCGTACAAGACTAGCCTGGAGGACGACGTGAAATCGGCGGCAGATGGTGGTAAAACTAAAACTGTTGCAGTTAAAATGAGGGCGAGCGAAAAAAGGATTCTAAAAGGTGTTCTGAACTATGTAGACCAACGGATCAAACACTGACCATAAAATGCATCCAACTAGTTTATGTGTGCTTTCCTATCACAGCAGATGCCGCTTAATTGGATCACTCTTAAAGGAAAATAATATTTTTGATGGGCTTTTTAAATTAAACTCGAAGTTATCATGAATATTAATTAATAGGACACAAAAAATCAATTAAGTGGTATTTATTGTATACAGGTTGATTTATACACCGTGTTTCACGTAACTTTTCGAGGGCTACGCCCAATGCACGCAACCCAATATTCAACAATATTCAACAATCACAACATACAAAAAACATATTTAAGTTTCATATTTTTGGAAACTCCTGATAAAAATAACTGTCAAACTGACAATTTCAATATGATCATAATCTACGACGAGCGTCACAAAAATGAGGTTGTTGCAACCAGATTATAAAGCGTAAACACCCAACCGACAAAACATTTAAACACTGTTTTAATAAATTAAAAATAAACACAAAAGTTTTGAATACCATATGAAAATAATTCAATGAAGCAAGTGTTCAAATTGACGTCCATCATTACATTACATTTTTGGCACTTTTGCAGTTTTTGTCAGGTTTCCAAAAACATGACACCTAAATATATATTTTTTGTATCTAGCATGTTGTGATTTTTGAATATTGGGTTGCGTGCATTTGGCGTAGGCAAATTACGTGAAACACCCAGTATAGTGCTCACCATTGGCCAATTGTTAACGAACAATTGTTATTTTTCGACTGAAATAGCGAAAGTAATAAACCAATCAAATATCTCAAGAAATTGACTACAAAGTTACCAATGGTCAACTCTTAATATAAATCAACCTGTAATGTGTTATCTAGTTATTAACACAAACTAAAATGAGTGTGTTAGTTTCTCAACTTATTTATTGTTTGAATTGTAATAAAAAGCGCTTTGTAAAAAAATTTGTCTTAATTGTCTTTTTCATTTATTTACCCAAAATGGTCTAAACTTCTTTCGCGCTTGTTTTCGTCGTTCAATCAACGTCTGAATTAAAAATGGTTTTTAGCGTTTGCAGCACAATAAACGACTTACTTTTTATTCGCCAGAATTTATCGTTCTTAAAAAAAATCGTTAAGAAAAATGGTATTTATTCATTTTCCATCAAAACAATTTTTTTAAACCGGCATTAGTAGATTAATTTTTCCCTGTACAATTTGAAAATTTCTGTATGTAACAATTGAACTTCCCATCTAGCAATAGATGGAGCCAGGTCGCGATATTGATAAAATGTTATCTGACTCAATTTTACCGCCACACAAAGTGTGAAAACAATTCTAAAAGCGGTGCTTAATAAACGTGTGTGACTCTAATCTCTCTCCTACGTATGCGGTACATTATTAGGTAAATACGTAAAAAGTGCACGATTAAACCTGAATAAACTTTATTGTTCGTTTCAAAAATAATGTGAATCATTCGAGCGTTTAAAATGAACACAAACGCGGAATCGTTTGAAAAATCCTTTTCCAGGCGTGAATACACCTTCAAATTTTTAATAATAGGCGATTTTGGAGTCGGTGAGTTTATTTTTTTTTTTTAAATTGAGTCAAAATAAAATGATTTCAGGCAAAACTTCGATTATCAGACGTTACGCGAAAGGTAAGATTAATTTTCCATTGTTCGTTTCTTTGAATTTTTGCATCAATCGATGATAACACAGTTAAGTGGACAGATCTACTGAATTCCACAAAAATCGATACTTGCCGCATTCCTTGCATACTTTTCAGCGTCTCAATCAATATACCGGACTAATCCAAACGCTTCAAAAATGTTGCACCGAAACGGAATTAATTTCGACTATTCGCGATAAACAAAACTCAATGTCCAATGTTATCTCTGGAAGATAATATTGACGTATTATTAAAATCGACTGTTTGTAGGGACGTTCTCTCCTACGTATAAAATCACGATTGGCGCCGATTTCGCCCTGAAATTTTTGGACCTGGACGACTATACCCGCATCAACCTGCAATTGTGGGATATCGCCGGCCATGAAAGATTCGGCTGTTTAACGCGCGTTTATTACAAATATGCGTAAGTATTTTCATTTTGCACGCTCTCGTTTGATTCGAGTCATTCAACAGAGTCGCAGCTGCAATCGTTTTTGATTTAACCAGACCGGAAACGTATAAATCCGTCGAAAAAGTGAGTATTCGTGAGATTGATTTTCAGTTACAAATTATGCAAAATGGCCATAAATATCATTTTATTATTAACACCATTTTGAAAATATGATTAATTAATAGTTTTAATACCTGAAAATTTCAGCGTTTTAATAACAGATATTTGTGACCACCTTGTACAACAGTTGAATGATTAAAAACGTTGTTTTTCAAATTACAAAAAAATGCTTAAGGCCGCTCCACCCTAAAGATTGTTGACAAATGCAATTTGCTTTTATTGCTTTCGCGTACGCCTAAATACAGGCAACACCTCAAACTTTTATACTCCAGATATCACCATAATTACGCTAAAGTGCAGTGGATAATTGGTCTATGTGTAACAATGAAAACGGCTTTCGAGCGGTTGCATTCCAATATACCTGTTCAACTGATGCGAAAATATTTGTATCTTCAATTAATTTCGAAGGATATAATTTAAAGTAAAATAATAACATGCAAGAACAATTTGTTATTATAAGTTATTACCACTACAGCTTATTTTTTTAAATTAATGTGGGATAAAAAAGCCAAACAATTTTTTTGGAAAGAAATTATAATTTAAGCTTATTCTCATTCATTTATATAAAGGAGTCTTCACGAGCGATTTTTAAAATTAATATGACCTTAGAGTTGAATTTATATCCTATTAAGTTAATGTAAATAATAAAGATAAAAATTGTCCAAGACTAAAAAATAATTTATAGTAAAAAAACTTTTTCAATAAAACAACCTTTTATTGAAATTGTCTTTATTTTTAATCATTTAGGTCAATATCAAAATTAGTTTTCAATTTTTACGGCGTCTTAATAAAAGCTTGTTTTTTAAAAAGTCTTTACTATAAATTATTTCAATTAGACTGTTTGAAAACGAAACTTGGTTTTAAAAGTATTTCGGATATTATCGGCAAAAATTAGCTACTTCAATTTCGGTTCTTGATCTAAAAAATATTGAATAAACAGCTCAAAATAAAAAAGTAATCTAAGAGTCCAAAAAAATATAATACAAAATTTTGATAACTGAAGGCATAAACAGGAATTTCGGAATTTGATGTTTTAATTAATAACTTGGTTAATTATTATTTAATTATGGCTTGGGGTCAGCTCAAAGTAAATTGGTATTCTCTGTAAGATGAAGTATCGACATTCTTTTCATAATTAAAAATAAAGGTAAAAAAGGAATTGCGTTTGGCATGTATTGAAAATCTTAGGGTGGAACGCCATTAAGAGAAAAGTTGTAGATGTTGAAAGCTTCCAAAAGTTAGTTGTTATAATTGTTTTTGTATCTCCAACCATTTCTAATTTATGATTAAAAAACAACTTACACTAAGACTTAATTCAGTGGCTGTTAGATTTACGTGAAAAAGTGACATCAGACACTGGCCAAGCTGTACCGGTTATACTCTTAGCCAACAAGGGAGATGTAAATCTATCAAACATCCCCGATAGCATAGTACAATTTTGCAACGAAAATCAAATCTTGGCCTGGTTCATTACATCAGCCAAGGAAAACACAAGAATAGGTAAAAAAAAGTTCCCTACAAAATATAAACTAATTTAGATAATTTTTAGATGAGGCAATGAACGTTTTAATCAACGCCACATTACAAAATTATGGCAATACTCAATGGAAAGACAGCGACTCCATCCAATTACAAAATACTCCTAGTAACACAACCACAAAACAATCTTGCTGTATAAAGTGATCTCTTGTAATGTACTTCATCTAATTTATTTTATTTATAGGAATAAACTTCTTAAACAGAATTACAACTATACTAATCGAATACCATGCATTTTCAGCTTGGATTTTGGCCTAATTTTTGTGCGGCCGCTAATGCATTTTCGTTAGCTACCATCTGAAACTCTTGAAACCGTTGCGAAATTCTTTGGTTGGCTTTTAGGAACTTTTCCAGGCAGTTCAGAGCACATTTATCCTAAAATTGAAAGTTAATACTGAAATTTTGCGATTATTCAACCTACCTCCTTTGGCTTCACATTCCTTGTAGTAAAATCCGTTGCACAATCGTTAAAACACAATTCCGTTAATCTATTATAAGATATCAGAAAATCTTTAAACTGAAAGAAATTAAAGTGAGGTTAAGTTGGTCGAATTTTGTGGCACTTACAGTTTTAATTTGATCCGTGTCTAAATTTTCGATTCCTTGACCTGGGGGAAGTGGCACGCTCATGTTGACTTCAATTTCGATTTAGAATTGATAAAATATTAGATTTCAACGCGGTATAAGGTTAGTTTTGACATAATTCAAATATCGATATCTGTAACACGTCGTTTGGTAAGGTTACCTTCCGATAGGGTTCGCTAGTAGTGCTTAAGTTTTCAAGCTTTACGTCAAAATTTTAGTTCTTCCCCGGCATTTTTAAGATTTGTGGAAAGAGTTAAAGTGTTCATGAGCGAAATTCATCGATTTCATCATCGTCAATTCATGTAAAAGTAAAAACCATGCAAAAAAACCTCGATTACAAGTAAAATTCATTAATGTCAACGTCAAGCTAACCTCAAAAAAAATTGTTTACAAACATGGATATGCAGAAGAGATCGAAACGACGCTGCACTGTTTATCCAAAAAACGCGCCGCCGAGCCGCGACAGCAGCAGCGGCAGCAGTACCAGTCAAACCAGTGACCAACGAAAAGCTGAAATAATCAGGCACTTTTCTCAGTCAGTTTCGGGTGGCAATTCTAACGACACCGATAGCTTAGAGGAACTGCCTATGAAACTTTATAATTACGATGAGGAAAAGGAAAAATCCGAATATCGTCCTAAAATGCCCACCAAACGACCGTCGTTATCCTCAAGTAGCAGTTCTGGCTCTGATAGGCCCCCCTCGAAATTTGCCCCAAACAAAACGCGTTTACATTCGATCATCAAAATGCCAAAACCTAGAAAAACTACCACGTCCCTATCTTCGACCTCTTCAGACGATAACACCAATGGATTGACCAAGCCAAAAGACCCCTCCCCGCCCCAGTCTGAACAGGGTCTGATGAGGCCAATAACCACCACCCTGAATACCATCGAAAATCGTATCAGAGTTAACTTGCACAATATAAAAAAAAGGGGCGAAGTCCGCCTGTCCATAAGAAATATCGAATGCACCATGAAACCCAAAGGCCCGGATTTGCCACCGTCTTATTCGATAGTAACTCAGGCTTATGTAAACGATCTAAGAGACGAAATTAATTCGGCAAGGCCGTTTACTCAAACAAGTTGTGCCAGTCATGCCAACGAATTGAGAGCTGAAATAGCGCAATACAGGAATAATCAGCCAACTGGATGTACCATGCCGGATCAGATCGACTGTAGGCTGAGGAAGTCGGCCACCGAAGTCACTGTGGCTTACGACGCTGGACCGTCGAAAAACGTAGGAAAAGGAGGCTGTCCGGGTTCGTGCACCGAGAAAAAAGGTGAGATTTTTCGTGCCGACCCGACACTACCGTTAACCCAACATGCGCACGGTTTACACATATTTACGATTTTATTGCCAGCGACACGTTCGCATTACGTGCATGAGAAAAACTTGAAATACCGGCGAGAGAGAATAAACGGTTTTATAATAATTCCACTCGTGCCTTATAAAGTTGGTAATCATGTTTCACAGTTTTAAAAATTAATTAAGACATAACGTCGACATTTTGGCACTTAATTAGGGTCAGTTGGGGTAAATGGAAACGGTTTTTACACTTTTGAAATTTCAGTTTAGTTTTTGAATTCTATTCAAGTCTTTTTAATCCACAAATTTAAATATAAATAAGTCATACCCTCTCCTTTAACCATGCGGTTTTTTATAAAGTTCAACATGTTTTCAGAAAAAAATACTTATATTAACCTATGTCGTGTTTACAATTACCCTTGACATGTTGGGGTAAATGTAAACGAAGAACTATTTAGTCAAGCATTGCTTAAAATTGTGATATGATTATGATTATGATATGATTTAAAGCCCATGTCTACATTTACCCCATGGTATGCCAAATATAATCTGGTGTATAGAAATGTAGCTAACATCACTTTGATTAATGGCAAACAACATTTTGGATAAGTCCCAGGACTTTAGACTGGTGATTTTTATTTCCGTTGATTCAATATCTTCAACCACACAAACATATTTGAATAGGGTGACGTTTCCTTTTCCTCCTTTGAAACAAACCAACACAAATTTTCCTTTTGATAGTTGTGAAATATTCTCTACTTTTTCAATGTCTCTATCTTCATGAAATGTTTCATCCCAAGGATCTTCGTCGCTCTCAAGGAGACTTATCTCACTTTCATCATCCGACGATTCTTCTTTTTCATTTCTGGGTTTCTTTGGTTTTGTCTCTGTTTTCAATGTATTTTTTTCTGTGATTATTTTTTGTTTACGCTTCGGTTTTGGCTTTCTTCTCTCCTCTGCTTCTCTAATCGTTTCAGCACTTCGCTTGAAGTTAAAACTTCTCCATATGTTTGTTGTTTCAATCTAGCAATTATCAATCTCTCTTATTTATCAGCAGGTTTTAAAGAATTGACTTGATCAGGAATAAAAATACTAGATAGAGTAGTAGTAGTTGCAGATGACGTTGACGGCTGAGGATCCTCAGCAACTTGAAACGATGTCTACGGCTGGGGTTCATCCATAGTTTTACTTAAATTTGTTTGAGCAATTGGAGATGATAAACTCTGTTCATCATCGCACCTAGAGATCGATATGTTAGGCAAAACATTAACAGTTAGCGCTTCATTTCCACTTTGCTTTTTTGGTTGATTTTGTAAAGAAGTTCTGTACTTTTCCAAATCTTTAATGGAAAAATCTTCTTCGGAAAACATGGTTGAATTAAAAGGGTATATGTTTTTTTTTTAAACCAGATATTATATTCTTAGCCAGCATAGATTCTGTTCATGTCGAGCCGAGAAGTTCAGAAAAGATGTTTTTTGGTAGTCTTCCAAAATATTGTTTACATTTGCCCCAAAATTTTGTTTACGTTTCCCCCATAAAGACAAAACATCGGGGTAAATGTAAACGCCTACGTAAAAATCTAATAAAGTATTCAAAGTTTGATCTTGTAAATTTTACCTGATTATATTGCAGAAATACGCAGTGACAGAAAACGCACGCTCGGCATACATATTATTTTAAAATCGGATATTTTTATTCAATCCCGCAAGTCCCTCGGATCCCGCATGTGTAGTTCCGCATTACTGATCCCGCAAAAATCACGCGGGATCCAGCGTTTACGGGATTGGAATCCCTAGTGCCAACCGTATGCAATATCAAAAACTGTCAATTTTTTTTTAAAGCTGTTGGCATTCCTTCTCTCCTTCGCTTGTATTTTTTATTAGTCTCTTTTCCAATTTATTTTCATTCTTTCTGAATTAATTAATTTGAAAGGCCGATTTTTTTATTGAAATATTTACCAGCGATTTTATTCCACTTTTTTAGCAGCCTCTGATATTTATTATTATGTTCTCCTTGTAATTCTAAAGAAACGATAATAAATAGCAGCACGTTTTCTGAAATCCAGACATTAATTTACTCGCTGTAATATCCAGTAACAGCGTTTTTTTTTTTAAATTTATTGCAGCTTAATTACAACAACATTTTTTAATTTTCAGTTGGAACTCTCCAGATACCCGATAAACCATACAACGCAAAAAGGTAGGAACTTGAAATTTTATCACAGTGGCACCTCAATTTCGCACACAAAATGAAAATAACCAGATCAATTACAATGTGGCCATAAACATCTGTATCTGAATTTCTTTTTTATCAGAATTATTACAGATTGCTGTAATGTAGTTAGAGTGGGAGACTGTTCACATTTCAGGGTGTCAATAATAGTTACACCCACCGACATAACAGATATTTATGGACACGCTGTATTATTAATTATTAAAACTGTTTTTGCTCAATGAATTTTTAACTGGTGGAGCAAGGTTTTCCCTTAAAAGTTCGAGTTTTCATCGATTTTCTGTTTTAAACATTCATAACATTACCGACAAGTATTTTGCGTTTAACGACATCGAACAAGCGTAAGAAGTGTACTTAGGAGGAATTTGTGAATTCTCGCGTAGACGTAGCTTATTGGTGTCATCGATTTTAAGGTCACACATTCTAATACTTTTTTTTTACAAAGCTCCCAGCTTTCTAAGTACACATCGACGTAAAAAAATCGTTTAATATTATTTTATGAGTGAGTGTTCAAAACGTGCGAACAATCAGGTAAGAACCATAAACGGTAAGTTGAGTGGGCGCTTATATTTCATTCGCATTAAGACTGCAGGAGTGAAAAATTGGTTCACATTACTCAACGTCAGAAGTGCTGCTGTGTGAATGGGGCGTTGTAAGTTCTGCCCTCCGCTGCAGTCTTAACGCGAACGGATTATAATTGGTCGCGATAAGAACTATCAAAATATGATTCAGACGTAATTTTTCGTTTAACTGATTAAAATGTTGACGAAACTGTTCAAGTTGACACACATTGATATTAAGAAATGAGATTACTCGACGCGTTGATTAAATGTCTAATTACTTCGCTTCTAAAATCGAAATACGTAGTCAAAAAAACAAGTAAAAGATCGTGGTCGTTAATAATTAATTGTTGGCTCGCGGTACAACACCAGGAACTGCTTTTTACATATTAATTTTTTTTATAACTTATTCACGGGTGAGTGCTCTTAAATACGACGAGATTTCGACCACATTACGTCATTTCTTTATAATTCACAAACAGTTCTTCCGTTCAAGGATACTTCTATTTGCAGATGTCTTTCGAAATATCCCCTAATTCTAGTCCTTTTTTTCGATTTGCGTATGTGGACAGCTGTGTACTTCTTACAACAAGGGGCCTTTCTTTGTGCCATCTTACGTGTAGCGTTCCAATAAACGCCCTTCATCGGGTATTGCAGAGGCGCGTCAATTTTTTTTATCAAACCATTAAAATCAAATGGCTCGATTTAAATCACAAACTGCCATTAATAACAACAACGATTTATCTCGCTCGGAAACGACCGAATTTATCGACAAATCGAAATACATCATTGCCCAATCGAATTGCGAGTTGGAGATTATTTTTTATGTTTCAAAATTAATTAAATTGATTGGGTGTTACGCCGCCACTGGGCTTTTCGTCCCCTTGAGGAATTTGTTTTGCGTCTTACGGCCATTGTGCAATGTCTACCTGGGGTCCTTACAGAAAGGACAATAAATTAAACGAAGGGTGCAATCCGGAGATTCCTTTGTCGCGAATACACACGTGGCCTGCACGAGTTTCTTGGGGCTTTGTGCGCCATCCTTTAGAATTTTTTTACTTCTAATAAAGAGGTAATGTAGGGTTGGTCGCCGTTCACGTTACGCCAATGGCTCAACATCTGTTAATTTATTTGGTTGGATAAAATGCGCCGATAAAAGAAAAAAATCCGCTAAAATGGCAAAAGATGACCTTCTGCGCGAAGGTGTGGAAATACAAGGAAGTCGAGAAATAACAAACGAAATTATCCACAAGACGTGACGACACTTTTATTATGGTTAACCTTGGCGTTTTATTGACCCCGTTACCTAATAATAATTTATTTCTACCGACAAATTAGAATTTCGGACGGTTGTGTTTATCAGGCAGGTTTACAAGACCCTATCGTGTGAGCCTCTTTAGCTCAGTGGTAGAGCACTGGTCTCGTAAACCAGGGGTCGTGAGTTCAAACCTCACAGGAGGCAGCGCTAAATTTTTACAGTGATGCTTTCGATTTTTTTTAAATTTTATCGCTGCATATCGTTTATCTGACGAAAATCTACGGTTAATTTACAACTTGGACCAGAAATGAATTTAATTTCGCGAAAATTGATGATATTTACACAATTTTTTTGACATCATGTCGTCATTAATTTCATAAATTAAATTGATAAGACTGTCATTTTGACAATTGCAATGATAACCTCTGCCGAATTTAATTCACTTTCGTTTTTGACGTATTTTTGCTATTAACGATAAAAATGAAAGTTATTAACAACCGATTGCATTATTGACGTGCTGGCGACTCGTTTTAAAGCGCAAACTCTGGGGGAGCTTTATGACAATTCGATTTTATCCCGTCTGGCGGGCAGCTTCATCCCTGACGATCCTAGTTGGGCTTGGAGCGATTTCACTTTTTTCGTTGCATCCCAAATGCTTGTTCGGTTTCATTTAGATTACTTGATCACCACATTAAGGGAGAAAATAGTACTCATCCAAACCAGACAATTAATTTTGATGTTTAATTTGCACAGGATTTAGTGGCCAAACTGAATGCGAAATGAATAATTTATGTTTGGTTTATTGATAATATTAATCAGTCATTATTATGCAGTAATTTCAATATTGTATTGACATCATCAGCGGAGAACATTTTATGAATGAGCAATCACCAAATTGCGGCTGGTTGTTAGTACCAACTTGGAAGAAACGTTGAAATTGATGTCCAGGGACGGATTCATTTCATTTATAAGGTCAGAAAAACGCCCAACCTTGTCGTTTTTCTTGAATTTCGGCCTCAGTGTGTCAAAATTGTTGATAGTAAACCTTTTACCATGAGAACCAAAACGCATTTTGTATTTGAAAAAATAAGTAAGTCGAAGCTAACTTTGTTCAGTCGGATTTCATAAACTTAAATGTGTGAATTAACGATTTTCTACTGTCACATTTGGAAAAATGCGAGGAAAGCGATTCCTTCTTAAAAAAAATTTGTTGAACAACGTTTCTAACTCCCTTCCAATGCACCATTGTCTAAACAGGATAGTCTATGTTGTTCAGAAGATAGGAGATGGCAATCAATGAAGTGCCAAGATGATTGAACAAAGCGAAAACGAGGAGCCAACTATATTGAACCAATTTATTTATTTTTGCTGATTTTGCTGTGCTCAATTTAGAAGAAAGCCGAAAAATAGTGCGTCCCTCATCCCTGGTTTTATATCCAGTTGGAATCAACACCTCCTGACAATAAAAACTGAGTTTCAAAGTTTCCATTGCGATGATAATGCGGATGGTTGTTAGTACCAACTTGGAGGAAACGTTGAGATTGATGTCCAGGGATTAATTTCATTTATAAGGTCTGAAAAATACCGAACCTTGTTGTTTTTCTTGAATTTCGGCCTCAGTGTGTCAAAATTGTTGATAGGAAACCTTTTGCTATGGGAACCAAAACGCATTTTGTATTTGAAAAAATAAGTAAGTCAAAGCTTACTTTGTTCAGTCGGATTTCATAAACTTAGATGTGTGAATTAATGATTTTCTACTGTCACATTTGGAAAAATACGAGGAAAGCGATTCGTTCCTAAAAAAAATTTGTTGAACAATATTTCTATCTCCCTTCCAATGCACCATTGTCTAAACAGGATAGTCTCTGTTGTCCAGAAGATAGGAGATGACAACCAATGAAGTGCCAAAATGATTGAACAAAGCGAAAACGACGAGCCAACTATATTGAACCAATTTATTTATTTTTGCTGATTCTGCTGTGCTCAATTTAGAAGAAAACCGAAAAGTAGTGTGTCCCTCATCACTGGTTTTATATCCAGCTGGGATTAACCCCTCCTGACAATAAAAAATGAGTTTCAAAGTTTCCATTGCGATGATAATGTGGATGGTTGTTAGTACCAACTTGGAGGAAACGTTGAGATTGATGTCCAGGGACGGATTAATTTCATTTATAAGGTTGTTGATAGTAAACCTTTTGCCATGGGAACCAAAACGCATTTTATATTTGAAAAAATAAGTAAGTCAAAGCTTACTTTGTTCAATCGGATTTCATAAACTTAGATGTGTGAATTAATGATTTTCTACTGTCACATTTGGAAAAATGCGAGGAAAACGATTCCTTCCTAAAAAAATTTGTTGAACAATATTTCTATCTCCGTTCCAATGCACCATTGTCTAAACAGGATAGTCTATGTTAAGCAAAAGATAGGAGATGGCAATCAATGAAGTGCCAAGATGATTGAACAAAGCGAAAACGAGGAGCCAACTATATTGAACCAATTTATTTATTTTTGCTGATTCTGCTGTGCTCAATTTAGAAGAAAGCCGAAAACTAGTGCGTCCCTCATCCCTGGTTTTATATCCAGTTGGAACCAACCCCTCCTGACAATAAAAAATGAGTTTAAAAGTTTCCATTACGATGATAATTACAGTTTAAAGTCTGTTTCCTCCCTAGGGACGTAATTTCTCCCCTTCAATTTGTTATTTTAATTGCATATTTTGCGCCTGCAGTTGCGTTTATTCTCAGTTAGGAATGTAAACATGAAAATCAATCGTTACGCCGCTTCTGGTATTTCGAGGATACGCGGGATAGGTCCTGTGTGACACCTTTAATCAATAACGGCTAGTCCTTCTGTATTGATCCGGCGGCCATGTTGAAAATGCGCTTTATGTAAACACACGTCCGATATGTCGAGAGTATTTTTCTTTGTTTGACTCGTTTTAATGGAGGACGTTCCTCGAAAGGTCGTAATGCACTTTGCAGGTGCATATTTAAAGACTAATGAAGAAATCTCGTGTTGATCTTTGTTAATTTACTGGCAACGTTCTTTTATTAATGACTTGTGTGAACACAGCAGTTTACATAATTATGGGTGTGTTTTGAAATGCCGACTAAAAATGACGTCAAACTTTTGCTATTTATATATTAAATGCTTGTATTTATAATTAATACCTGTACACATACATGTGTCTTGTTTGTTTATAGGTGCGCTTGTGTGTGTGTGTGTGTATTATTAATGGAAAAATTTATAATCGAACTGTCATTTTTAATCGAGTTTACCCACAAAACAGGTTCCTTTTTTCAGTCAAAATACCAAGTTCAATCAGCTGTTGCTGTCGCACAAATTCTTGGATGGCATGGCGTGACAAAGTGCAGTCGATCAAAAATTCGATTCACACAGTCTTATCGAAGCCAAACTTGGGTGTAAATGATAAGAATTTTTTTTTAATGGAACACACCTTCTATTCATTTTTTCTGTAATCCACACCTGAATTATTGATCTGGTTATTTGATTTGAAATGAGTTACATTAGGAATTATTTTCCAACCAGTATACAGGGTGTGTTATTACAATTTTTTTAACCGAATGGGGATCATACATTAAAAAAAATTCGTCTGCTTAGTTAAACTTATTCTGCCTTTTAGTTGGGGTTTGCGTTTTCTGGACAGCTGTATAGAGTTAAGCCATTATGGTTAAATTTAAAAGGCAGGTGAACAACTCGACGAACATAAAATGTTTGCGATTCATAAATTTAGTCGCGGTTTCAAATAACGTTCTTATCGACTATTGTTCTTGTGTACAGTTTTAATTTACAGCGCCATAAAATATTTAATAGTGCGTAACATTCATGATTGAGTCCTTGGATGGATAAAGATGGCAGACCCGTTCGCCATTCCCCGTCGGTTTTTTTTATTTTTATCACTCGCATGCGATTAAAACCGGCCTCGATCTTGAACGTCTCTCCGAACGCACCAAAAAAAAACACACTACGTGACACAAATACAAGAAGGAACATTGCGCCAAAAGGAGAAAAAAAACGTTAATGTCGAATATCGCAAGTGCGATCACATATTCGTCTCGCATCCACACACGGCGTTTCCAATCTCGTCACGTTTCGGTATATCTGCGGAACTGGGGAATCGGCCCCGGGAATAAAATGGTATATGAACGCCGTTGCGAAGTTTACGGTTTTTCGAAATTCGTGATAGTTTTTTAACCTTCCAGTAGTAGCATGCGTTTAGGCGGGTTGTAATACGGCTAAACGTTGGTCAGCCTTATTGTAACGACGTTTCGCGTTCTCCAATGCAACAAAATGACGGGTCGCCGTTTTATAAAACGGCGAAAAGGAACTTTATATAAAGAAAACCTTTCCTTGTAGCTATGACAAATGTAGTCATAACTATAAGAAAAAGGTTTAAATCAATATAAAAGGTTCTTTTTTAATAAAATCTTCCTTTATCAAACGGACTGAGTTATTCAGCGATTCATAAAACACCTAAAATTTTCAGTCAAATTGTAAAAATTCTCTGGTCATTCTATATTTTACAATCTCCCCAATCATTTAGAAAGCGACTGAATTTACAATTCGCCACCGACATCTACAATATGGCTGATTGTCGCCCTACATTACACATAGTCAACATTTCGGCTAAACAATCTGCCTAAACGTTAATCAGCCGTTTTACAAAACAGAGCTGCTTTGTAAAGTGGCTAGCCGCTTCATATTGCGGCGGATTCTACAATATGGCTGCGACATGCACACCAAAGTTTAAGTTAAAGTTAAAGTTAAAATTAGCTTGTTCAATGGTCCACAAGAGAACCAGTAAAATAAAAAGTTTTCAGTATTTATTTTGTACAATATCTAGTAAAATTATTAAAATTTTGTGTTGTAGGTAGTATTCATTGAAGTTTTTTGAAAATTTTTCCGCTCAAAATTTTTTTTTTTAGTGTTTATGGCATAACAACTTAATAATTTTAACTTAAAATTTCAAAAAAATACGGGATTTTCTTTTGAGGAGTCGCACTCCGCAGCGACTACTAATGTCCCAAAAAAGGTGCGACTACTGGAAGGTTAAAATTACGTGACCTGCGAGGTGATGCAACCTCTCATCCCGACGTACATATTTTGCAAAAGCGGTTGACATTTTCGATCGGACTATTTCGAGAAAGTGTTACGTCTTTTACGAGTCTGTTTACTCGTTTTGTAATATTTGGAAGTAAAGAGGGGTTTTAAAAATACCGGGTCGCTCTTTATTGTTATAAATAGAAACTTCGGCGATCTGTGCAATTAAAAAGGACTCTGGCAACGTGGCTTGCGCAAAATAGATTTTGCATGACACGCTTGAAACTGGAAACGTTTGCCAGTTTATGCGGGTGGAAACCGAGAGGGAATACGTCATCAGTCCTTGAACTCTATTCTGTTCGGCCATCGAAAAAATCTATCTCACAAACGCAACGTTGCCGTTCGGCGTCACGCCTTTTAACCACGCTCCCATTTTGAATTACCGTTTCTAAACTTTTTTCCGTTTATGAATTACAACATAGGTCGAATTTTCCCAGTAAGAAGAATCGAAATCATCGAAAAGTCGGCTCATGCAGTCAAGTTAAAACAGGTAGAGCAGGTCTGCGGGTAAAAAACCGCGCAAGTAGAAGGCAACGAGAACAATGTGTTTGGTATTCAGATCTCGTCGCACTCTTGCGAGTTGTAAAACTTGTCTTGCGCACATTTACCAGAAGGGATTAAAAAGTAAAAAAGAGCATTTCTCGAAATAGAGTGCAGTCTGAAAGCTCACTGCCAGCATTCAGGCCATGTTTGGAAAGTTTTAATATGGGAAAAACGTTTGCCTGTTTTTTCGGTTTATTTTTCGTCGTCCGAACAAAGAGCCGTTTATAATTCAATTCGCGTCGATATTTACTGAATTAAAAAGAAGCTCGAGGAAGATTAGACGGAAAAAAGGGTAGTCGCGCATATTTATATTCAGGAGTCGGGATCAATAAAGGTCCCCCGATCCAGTATTCCAGGCACTCGCCGCTCCTGCGGGATGCCCTCGTTCAGTAGGGAACTCCTTTTCGTTCACCTCACGCAACAGCCATTCAAGCAAAAATAAAGCATTGCTGAAGAATGTTCTGTGGCTGTAAATTCTTTTATTAATCCGAAAGTTAAACACTAAATCATCTGGCATTTTGGTAACAGACCATGTTCGGTCCACTTGTATTTTGGTGTCAGTTGTAATTCAGAAAGCATCAATTGTTTTTTAAAAAGTATCAATTGTAATTCCGAATTTTACAAAAGCGTTTATTTTCTAAATTGCAACTGATGCTTCTGAAACAAAATTGACGTTTTCTGAATTACAATTGACTTTTCTGAAATACAATTGATGTTTTCTCAATTACAACAGATGTTTTCTGAATTACAACAGATGTTTTTTCAATCACAACTGATGTTTTCTGAAATTCAATTGGTTTTCTCAATTACAACTGATGTTTTCTGAATTACAACTGATATTTTCTAAATTACAATTGACTTTTCTGAAATTCAATTGATGTTTTCGCGATTACAACTGATGTTTTCTGAAATTCAATTGGTTTTCTCAATTACAACTGATGTTTTCTGAATTACAACTTTAACCTTTAACCTTTGAAAAAGAATTTCCATTTATTGTAGAAAACAAAGGAAATGATGATTCTATGGTTAAATGTACAATCTGTAAAGGAGAATTTTCTATTGCGATTGGTGGACGAAGTGCAATAACAAAGCACATTGATACTAATAAACATAAAACATCTCTTGATCCAGCGACTTCAACGTCTGAACGAAATACATTTTTTAAAACTGATAGTTTTGGACCAAATGAAGATTGAAATAAAAAGTATTTCAAAGAAAAATAATCACTTCTATTCTTGGTTGATGAAGTTTTCCATTTTCTTATTTTCAAATGATTACAACAAGAGTTGACTCTTAAGAGTCGGTTTGTCTAGGTGAAATCATACAACTTTTAAGATTCAACCTTTGTAATCATTTTAAAACAAGAAAATGGAATTTTTTTTTACCTGAGCACACTTTATGAAAATGTGCACTGCAATTTGCATGGTTTCACCTAGGAAAACCGACTTTTAAGATTCAACCCTTGTTGTAATCATTTGAAAACAAGAAAATGGAAAAAAAATTAACTTTATGAAAATGTGGATCCTAACATAAGTCGAAAAAAAATGAAAAAAAATTGACCTGGGCACACTTTATGAAAATGTGCACTGCAATTTGCATGGTTTCACCTAGGAAAACCGACTTTTAAGATTCAACCCTTGTTGTAATCATTTGAAAACAAGAAAATGGGAAAAAAATTTAACTTTATGAAAATGTGGATCCTAACATAAGTTGAAAAAAAAATGAAAAAAAAAATGACCTGAGCACACTTTATGAAAATGTGCACTGCAATTTGCATGGTTTCACCTAGGAAAACCGACTTTTAAGATTCAACCCTTGTTGTAATCATTTGAAAACAAGAAAATGGAAAAAACTTTTAACTTTATGAAAATGTGGATCCTAACACAAGTCGAAAAAAAAATGAAAAAAAAAATGACTTGAGCACACTTTATGAAAATGTGCACTGCAATTTGCATGGTTTCACCTAGGAAAACCGACTTTTAAGATTCAACCCTTGTTGTAATCATTTGAAAACAAGAAAATGGAAAAAAATTTGAACTTTATGAAAATGTGGATCCTAACATAAGTTGAAAAAAAATGAAAAAAAATTGACCTGAGCACACTTTATGAAAATGTGCACTGCAATTTGCATGGTTTCACCTAGGAAAACCGACTTTTAAGATTCAACCCTTGTTGTAATCATTTGAAAACAACAAAATGGAAAACAAATTTAACTTTATGAAAATGTGGATCCTAACCTAAGTCGAAAAAAAAATGAAAAAAAAAGACCTGGGCACACTTTATGAAAATATGCACTGCAAATTGCATGATTTCACCTAGGAAAACCGACTTTTAAGATTCAACCCTTGTTGTAATCATTTGAAAACAAGAAAATGGAAGAAAAATTTAACTTTATGAAAATGTGGATCCTAACATAAGTCGAAAAAAAAATTGACCTGGGCACACTTTATGAAAATGTGCACTGCAATTTGCATGGTTTTACCTAGGAAAACCGATTTTTAAGATTCAAACCTTGTTGTAATCATTTGAAAACAAGAAAATAACATAAAACATAAGTCGAAAAAAGAAACAAAAAAATGGAAAAAAAATTGATCTGAGCACACTATGAAAATGTGCACTGCAATTTGCATGTTTTTATCTAGGAAAACCGATTTTTATGATTATGATTACAACAAGGGTTGACTCTTTCTCTCGGTTTGCCTAGGTGAAAGCATGCAACTTGCAGTGTGCTTGTTTTAACGTGTTTATACATATAATTTTTGAACTAATGAATTTTGAAATTATTTAAAAAACATATAGTTGAATGGAGAAGACTCAGTGTTTTTATTCAAACTGAATCACCATATCCAATGAAAATTCATTTGTACTCCTTTTGTATAAAAAATAGTTGGTTAATACTAACTTATAAACGATATTGTATCGGTATGCCAATGGTTTAAATTTATTATATTATTATTGTGGGTTTAATTTGAATTACAGATAAGAGAATGGTAACATAATAAATCCATTGATTGCGATATCTGCCTTATCGTTTTTTTTTCTCAACTGAAAAAATTAGTAAATCTTATCAAAAACACACAAAGGTGTATGCGTTATCACATGTTTTTCAGAACCGTGTGTTCCCACCTCTGCAGGAAATTTTATCTTAAGGCACAGATTACACGATCAAATATTTATATAAAAATGTAAACGAGAGGAAAGATCGTAACCCAATAAGTACGAAATGGTTTTTATGTAGGTAACTAATGTTACCAGATTATAACGTAATTAAAACTTGATTTATGCGCGTGTGTGTGTGTGGTATCAGACGCACGCACGCACGACAGTCCGCAAAAATTATTGCGTTGGGAACACATTAACAGAAAGAATGTTAATGGTCCACATATGCAGTTCGCATATAATTTGAGTTGGTCACGGGATGGTTTATGACAGCCGGTGCATGACTCTCGGTCGTCACGCTCACGCGGGATAGTCACGCAGTCAGGCACGGTGTCACGCACCTGGGCGTCTCGCTAGCTAATATGTCGGAGCAGGATTCATGCGATTGCGTGCGAACGAAATTAAAAATCATCGTGAATTAGTATTTCGTTGCACGTAAACACACGCACCGAAAAAACCGTTGTTTACATTAGATCATCGTTTACAGGAACCAGATCTGTTCGATTTAATTGAGCGATGAAAGGAAAACCGAAAAATTCAAGTAATTCCAATTTCCCCCGTTTATCTCCTCGAATCAAGGTTAGTTAACCAAGCGTTGTGGAGACCGCGGAGCGTGAAGATGTAAATTTGTAAGAAGTCCGGTTTCCTCTTCTTTCAGACGCTTCGAGGCTTTTACGCCATGCGTGACGCAACCAAGCCCAAACGAAAATGCCCAGTTGGAGGGCCGTTGGTTGATATTCTGTGTGGGAACTTCGTCTTTGCGTGTCGAAAAAAAATTGCTCTTGTGTGAACCACCGTAAGTGCATGAGGAATGTCCGTATTACTCCGGAAACTTTTTATGAAACTGTAGACGCACCAATTTACATAATTATTAATGAATGCGGTATTGTGTTCGCTAATTATGTTGCAGCGTTGTGTAAAAACCGAGCGTTTTATTGTTAATTTGTTATTGTTTTTATGAGTCGGATTTCTCAAGGGGATGTTTAACCTTCCGGTAGTCGCACGACTGTGTTTTTTTGATTTTCCAAGGAATTTTCCATTCTCTCGAACGGCCGTTTTCAGTACCTTCCTAATTTATTGTCTAAATGTTAGTGGAGCAATATCAGAGCTGCAGATACATTATTTTTGCTTTTTTGCATATTGCGGAGTGAGACTCCGCAGCGACTATTGACGTCTTAGGCAAATTTTTGTATACATTTTGGCATTTTCGGTTTACAGCAGCCCAAGGTAAATCTGTAATAATCATTTTCAATACAAGTGCACTGTACAATAATTTTCAAAGTGTGTGGTTGCTTATTTCAATCACGAAGCCAAGGTGTGTGATGGAAAAGCTGCACAAAATGACAGCGTACGTTTTCTCATATTAAAAAAAAACATTAATTTATTGCAAATTTTGAAGTTGTTTGACAAATCGTCAAGTTCATATTGGTTTGTTCAATATCCACTTTTTGGGGATGTTGGGTTATAGATGTCGCAGACGGATTGTAGAATCCACTACAATACAAACCGGCTAGCCGCATTATAAAACGTCTCGGTTTTGTAAATCGGCTGGTTAACGTTTAGGCGGGTTGTAATACGGCTAAACGTTGGTCAGCCTTACTGTAACGAAGTTTCGCGTTCTCCAATGCAACAAAATGACGGGTCGCCGTTTTATAAAACGGCGAAAAGGGACTTTATATAAAGAAAACCTTTCCTTGTAACTATGACAAATATAAAGTCATAACTATAAGAAAAAAGTTTAACTCAATATAAAAGGTTTTTTTTTATAAAATGTCTAACAATTCTTCCTTTATCAAACAGACTGAGTTATTCAGCGATTCATAAAACACCTAAAATTTTCATAAGTAATACCACAAGACAGTGAGAATAAATTGAAAATAATTCGACAGATTTTCGAAAACTTGTTGCCAGGGAATAGCCACTCGAGCCCTACGGGCTCTCGTGTCTATTCCCTGGCAACAAGTTTGAAAAATAACTGGAGAATTATTTTCTAATTAATTCGCACTCTCGAGTGGTATTCGGAAGATTATTTTTTAATGTTTGAATCAAAAATGCAGCATAAAAAATACAGTTTAACAGTTTAAAATAAAACTGGTGACAGATGTCAGATAATTCTTCCGGGAATTTTCTACAGTTGAAAATTCTCACTATAATAATGTTGTGATTGGACAGAATTAAACACGTGTGCCCAAATACTGCTAAACGATTGGTGAATTAAATCACTAAAAAATAATCATAAGTAATATCACAAGAGAGTGGGAATAAATTGAAAATAATTCGACAGATTTTTGAAAACTTGTTGCCAGGGAATAGACACGAGAGCCCGTAGGGCTCGAGTGGCTATTCCCAAATGGCAACAAGTTTGAAAAAATAACCGGAGAATTATTTTCTAATTAATTCGCACTCTCGAGTGGTATTCGGAAGATTATTTTTTAACGTTTAAATAAAAAATACAGCATAAAAATACAGTTTAATTCATTATAAACTAAAATCAAACTGGCGACAGATATCAAAACTAGAAATGTGCTGTCAAGTAACATATGTAAACAAAATACTAGAAATTATGCTCGCGGGAATAATGTACAGTAGAAAATTCTCACTATAATAATGTTGTGATTGGACAGAATTAAACACGTGTGCCCAAATACTGCTAAACGATTGGTGAATGAAATCATTAAAAAATAATCAGTTAAATTCTAAAAATTCTCAGTTCATTCTATATTTTACAATCTCCCCAAACATTTAGAAAATGACTGAATTTACAATTCGCCGCCGATATCTACAATATGGCTGATTGCCGCCCTACATTACACATAGTCAACATTCCGGCTAAACAATCTGCCTAAACGTTAATCAGCCGTTTTACAAAACAGAGCTGCTTTGTAAAGTGGCTAGCCGCTTCATATTGCGACGGATTCTACAATATGGCTGCGACATGTACACCAAAGTTTAAGTTAAAGTTGAAGTCAAAATTAGCTTGTTCAATGGTCCACAAGCGAGCCAGTAAAATAAAAAGTTTTCAGTATTTATTTTGTACAATATCTAGTAAAATTATTAAAATTTTGTGTTGTAGGAAATATTCATTAAAGTTTTTTGAGAATTTTTCTGCTTAAATCTTTTTTTTTAATGTTTATGGCATAACAACTTAATAATACACTTGGTAAGGCTATAATTTATTACCAATTTTAACTTAAAATTTCAAAAAATATTTAAGTCACACTCCGCAGCGACTACTAATGTCTCAAAAAAGGTGCGACTACTGGAAGGTTAAATAGGCCGTTGAAAAACTGGTTCATGCAAATCTTCCGTTTGTTTGTTTTACTACGAAATTGAAATTAATTTCATGTTGATGCGTTTGTTGCACAATCGTCCGTGACTGAAGTGACGTCTGATCAATTCACAAACAGGACATACAAATTGCGCCGACCTGGGTCAGCAAATCGATATCGCCGGCAGTCTCATTTCAGCAGTTAATCGAAGGACAAATTGCGATATTAAAGTCCAGTATGGTAATTTTTTTCAAAAAAACATCCTAACGTAATAATACGTCGTGGATGTTGGACGTTGTAATTTTGCAGGAAATTATCACAAGGAAAAATTTGTGCGTGTTGAGTTCAACCGTGAATTAAAAATTGCCAATAAGTAAAACTTAAAAATTAATTATTCTCTAATTCACCAATTAGTTGCAGAATTTAAATCATCGTAAACCCACGTAATCAGTAAACAATAAATTAAAGCAATTAAATCAACACAACAAGTATAGAAATGAAAACATAAATTAGTTGTGGATGTACTGGAAGCTGCCAGATTTTTAATGGCAAACCGGCGAAGAGGTGGCGAACCAACATGTAAGGGGTGATCGTTAAAAATTGACAAAAATTCTAATTCTATTTGGGTCAGGGGAAACTATAATTTCAACTTTTAAACGCTTTTGTCATGAAATTTTTAAACGATCGATTTAGAAAACTTTAAATTGAAGCCCGTTTCCAATTTCACACAAAAATTGTCGACTCAATGCACGGTTTCACGAAATGTAATTTCTTTCCCATTAATAATGCAATTGAAAGGTTCGACTTGTTTACCAATCATTTTTTCAGACGTTTTATTTGTCACCGGTTATTGCGTTAATCAGTCAAAGATAAGTTATCTGGAGTGGCTGCTACATGCACGATGATGCAACTGAATTTATTAAATTATTGTAACAGTCTCGATTTTTCTCGTTACTTTGATTGATGGCACTTGGGCGATTGCATTGAACGTAATCAATTTTCGAAAATTATTTTTAGAATTTTTATGCAGCCGAAATTCCGACCTTTCACCTTTGCCCCATTGAACAGATCTCACTTGCTAAAACGCTTCTCATAATTGTCATTTTTAGCGCCTGAAACGTAACGGCGTGCGAAGGGATTATCTAAACTTGTTTTTCCTAATTTGCTCGGTTAAAATGTTGCGTTTCAGGATTTACGCCAAGCTCGTTTCGTTGTGATAAATCTGAATCGCGAGTTTGACAAAGTGCAAATTTAATTGAGCCTACTTTTAGACGATTTGTGTGAATTAGGTGGCCTTTGCTAAAGTTGATACGAACGGGACGGAAACGGATGCGGTATCAGAAATTGAAACCCACTGAAGTTGATAAGAAAAAATTATTTGTAGTCATTTATCATTTTTAAATAGAATTTTCTTAGTTTCTAGCCAAATGCGGTTGCGGCGGAAATTTTCACCATCAGAAGGATATAAATAGGCAATTCAAGCTAAAACACAATATCGTCCTTATGAAATTTCAAAGTTATCTCAAAGATAAGCTGCAGCCCCTAGACAAATGCGTGTTTGGCCCAGTAAAACTCAGTTGGAATAGGCAACTAATCAGGTATGGGTCGTGCTTCAGGAAGACTACCAAAAAAACATCTTTTCTGAACTTCCCGGCTTGACATGAACAGAATCTATCCTGGCTAAGAATGTAATATCTGGTTTTAAAAATACTGGCATATACCCTGTTAATTCAATTATGTTCCGAAGAAGTTTTTTCCATTAAAGATTTGGAAAAGTACAGAACTTCTTTACAAAATCAACCAAAAAAGCAAAGCGGAAATGAAGAGGTAACTGTTAATGTTTTGCCTAACATATCGACCTCTAGGTGCGATGCTGAACAGAGTTTATCATTTCCAATTGCTCAAACAAATTTAAGTGAAACTATGGATGAACCCCAGCCGTCGACATCGTTTCAAGTTGCTGAGGATCCTCAGCCGTCAACGTCATCTGCAACTTTTACTATTCTATCTAGTATTTTTATTCCTGATCAAGTCAAGTCTTTAAAACCTGCTGATAAATAAGAGAGATTGATAATTTCTAGATTGAAACAACAAACATATGGAGAAGTTTTAACTTCAAGCGATGTGCTGAAACGATTAGAGAAGCAGAAGAGAGAAGAAAGCCAAAACCGAAGCGTAAACAAAAAATAATCATAAGTAATATCACAAGAGAGTGAGAATAAATTGAAAATAATTCGACAGATTTTCGAAAACTTGTTGCCAGGGAATAGACACGAGAGCCCGTAGGGCTCGAGTGGCTATTCCCAAATGGCAACAAGTTTGAAAAAATAACTGGAGAATTATTTTCTAATTAATTCGCACTCTCGAGTGGTATTCGGAAGATTATTTTTTAACGTTTAAATAAAAAATACAGCATAAAAATACAGTTTAATTCATTATAAACTAAAATCAAACTGGCGACAGATGTCAAAACTAGAAAATGTGCTGTCAAGTTACATATGTAAACAAAATACTAGAAATTATGCTCGCGGGAATTTTCTACAGTAGAAAATTCTCATAAGTAATATCACAAGAGGGTGAGAATAAATTGAAAATAATTCGACAGATTTTCGAAAACTTGTTGCCAGGGAATAGACACGAGAGCCCGTAGGGCTCGAGTGGCTATTCCCAAATGGCAACAAGTTTGAAAAAATAACTGGAGAATTATTTTCTAATTAATTCGCACTCTCGAGTGGTATTCGGAAGATTATTTTTTAACGTTTAAATAAAAAATACAGCATAAAAATACAGTTTAATTTATTCTAAACTAAAATCAAACTGGCGACAGATGTCAAAACTAGAAAATGTGCTGTCAAGTAACATATGTAAACAAAATACTAGAAATTATGCTCGCGGGAATAATGTACAGTAGAAAATTCTCACTATAATAATGTTGTGATTGGACAGAATTAAACACGTGTGCCCAAATACTGATAAACGATTGGTGAATGAAATCATTAAAAAATAATCACTATAATAATGTTGTGATTGGACAGAATTAAACACGTGTGCCCAAATACTGCTAAACGATTGGTGAATGAAATCATTAAAAAATAATCACAGAAAAAAATACATTGAAAACAGAGACAAAATCAAAGAAACCCAGAAATGAAAAAGAAGAATCGTCGGATGATGAAAGTGAGATAAGTCTCCTTGGGAGCGACGAAGATCCCTGGGATGAAACATTTCATGAAGATATAGACCAGGGGTGGCCAACCCAAATGATCTTGCGGGCCACTTTGGAAATGCATCATAACTCCGCGGGCCACATATAAAGTTATATATCCCCATATTAGATTTAGACCTACTATTTTTTAAATACATTAGTTTTCACTACTTTGACTCAGAAAAAAAATTGACCTGAGCACTTTATGAATATGTGCACTGCAATTTGCATGGTTTTACCTAGGATAACCGACTCTTAAGATTCAACCCTTGTTGTAATTATTTGAAAACGAAAAATTTTACCTGAGCATGCTTTATTAAAATGTGGATTCTAACATAAGTCGGGAAAAAAAGAAAAAAAAGAAACCAAACCAAGAAAAAAACTTTTTTTTCTTTCTTGCTTAGAGCGTCATATAAACATGAAAACGTATGTATTTTTTTTGCGAGGAACACGATGGTGCAATTAAAAATCGATTTGCTCTAAGATTGACAGAGATAGAAATCTTAAACCTAACCTAACCTAACCAAACCGGGTTTTTCTGTTCGTGTTTCTCTTTCGGGGATAATTTAAAATTTTTACACTGTTGAGGTTATGTTGTGATTATTTACCTGTTCTAAATAAACAATTGCACTGTTAAAAAAGAAAAAAAAATGAGAAAAAAACCAAACCAAGCAAAAACTTTTTTTTCGTTCTTGCTTAGAGGGTCATATAAACATGAAAACGTATGTATTTTTTTGCGAGGAACACGATGGTGCAATTAAAAATCGATTTGCTCTAAGATTGACAGAGATAGAAATCTTAAACCTAACCTAACCTGACCAAACTGGGTTTATCTTTTCGTGTTTCTCTTTCGGGGATATTTTTAAAATTTTTACACTGTTGAGGTTATGTTGTGATTATTTACCTGTTCTAAATAAACAATTGCACTATTAAAAAAGAAAACAAAAGACCTGAGCACTTTATGAATATATGCACTGCAATTTGCATGGTTTTGCCTAGAAAAACCGACTCTTGCCTTGTTGTAATCATTTGAAAACAAAAAATTTTACCTGATCACACTTTATGAAAATGTGGATTCTAACATAACTCGGTAAAAAAAAAATTTGACCTGAACACACTTCATGTGTACTGCAATTTGCATTATACTACCTAGGAAAACTGACTCTTAAGATTCAACCCTTGTTGTAATCTTTTGAAAACAAGAAATTGGAAAATTTCATCACCCAAGAATAGAAGTGATTATTTTTCTTTGAAATACTTTTCATTTCAATCTTCTATAATTAACAGCTTTTAAATAAACACGTTAAAACAAATACACTGCAATTTGCATGCTTTCACCTAGGCCAGAGGGGGCCAACCCAAATGATCTCGCCTGCAAATGTCAAAATGTATATAAAGATTTGCCTAAGACGTCAATAGTCGCTGCGGAGTCTCACTCCGCAATATGCAAAAAAAAGCAAAAAAAAATTATCTGCAGCTCTGATATTGCTCCACTAACGTTTAGACCAGGGGTGGCCAACCCAAATGATCTTGCGAGCCACTTTGGAAATGCATCATAACTCATAAAATAAATATATTTTGTAAAAGTGTGATGAACCTCGCGGGCCGGAAAAATGTTCGAGGCGGGCCGCATGCGGCCCGCGGGCCGCGGGTTGGCCACCCCTGATATAGACATTGAAAAAGTAGAGAATATTTCACAACTACCAAAAGGAACATTTGTGTTGGTTTGTTTCAAAGGACGAAAAAGAAACGTCACCCTATTCAAATATGTTTGTGTGGTTGAAGATATTGAATCAATAGAAATAAAAATCACCAGTCTAAAGTCCTGGGACTTATCCAAAATGTTGTTTGCCATTAATGAAAGTGATGTTAGCTTCATTTCTATACACCAGATTATATTTGGCATACTATGGGGTGAATGTAAACATGAGCTTTAAAACAAAGGCAATGAAAAGCACTTTGTGTACGTTTGCCCCGCAATTTTAAGCAATATAATGCTTGACTAAATAGTTCTTCGTTTACATTTACCCCAACAGGTCAGGGGTAATTGTAAACACGACATAGGTTAATATAAATAATTTTTTTTCAAAACTTGTTGAACTTGAGAGGGTATAACTTATTTATATTTAAATTTGTGGATTGAAAAGACTTGATTGGAACTCAAAAACTAAACTGGAATTTCAAACGTGTAAAAACCGTTTCCATTTACCCCAACTGACCCTATTGCCACATATTTACAAAAAGTCACTTTAACCGGCGACATGCACTGGCGTTAAAAATTTCTATCCTGGTTATGACGTCACAATGCGACCTATATTATCGATACGCGGTAAAACTAATTTGAATTCCCAATACCGTATGTTCAAAAAGTAGCTGAATGGGTAGGTCTATGATTCACTCATCGACCTGCCTTTTTGAACCCACATTGGCGTGTTGGAGAGTTTTGAGGATTACAAGGTCGATTTTATAATCGACGCTAATTCATTCGCCACATCTTCTGAGTTATCGTCGTTCTAATTGAAAGAGGAAATATTGTGCGTTCACAAAAGTAACGTCTCCGGAGGCTGGACAGGTTTTGATTGCGGCCTATTGATATTTTTTAGGTTGCCAAAAAGTCGGAGCAAAAGGTGAACCACGATCGTCTCCTTTCGGTGTCTGCAAGAGGACGGTTCACCGTTATAACCAACGGTCGCGGGGCACCGGTCACTCGGTCTCGCCTTTTACGCAAACCGTTTTTTTTTCACGCCGACATTCCTGATAATGCATTAATTCGATACCAATGCGGCATAAGGAATCGGCTGGTCCAATGAACTAACCCGATTACTTTTATTGTAATTTCGCAAGGCCACGCATAATTAAATGTTGCCTACGTTGTGTTATACGATTTTGTGTTTTATATTTTCTGGTTATCTAAGCGTTATCGTACACACGAGTTAAACAACTGATTAAAATAAGAGAATTCTTGTGATGTGTGGAAAGTTCCATTGATGTTGTTTATCACCGTATCGTTCACCCTACGCGCTCTGTGTGTGTATATTAGTCCCATTGTTTTAATCACTTGGTGTTATCATTCTTATCGGAGCTTATTTTCGTATGTTGTATCTCGTTGGCCAAGAAAAAATATGTTCTAACGCTCGTGCGATATTTTATCGTGTCATTCTGGATATGTGTGCGTTTTATCTTTATTTTATATAGGGCATCATAAAGTTACAAATTTATCGTTACGTATAAAACGCTGATAAAATGTTTGTGATCAACAACACTTATCTAAACAATGTATTTTCGTCTGATGCGTGTATTCAAACGTGGATGTTTTTTTTTTCGTTTAATCTCTTGTTATTTTATAATGGCAACACAAGTTTTTTATTTGAAATGCTCTTTGTTAAGAAATAAAAAACCAATACCTTGATTACGTTGCCTGAGATCTGCTATCGCCGATTTGTGTGTTTGAACAGATACGCCGCGGCCATTGACGTTGAATTAAAAACAGAATTATTTCGAATTGAAACGCAAAATAAATCACACTTTTACGAGACGCAAAGCCATTAAAAAGAAATTGAATTGGAAATTTGAGATAAAGGATAAAAACAATATTTACACACAAAGTTCCAGCACCATGTATATGCATGTAAATTGATTAGCACTTTGTTTATAAAAACAGATTGTTAAATTTATTTATATTGGCTACTAGGAAATAATTAACAATCAAAATATTATTCAGAGAAGTCCCCGTTGTAGGTAGCCAAGCGTAAATTTGCGGTAGTCATAACAATACAAAAAAAATTGTAAATAAACTGAACACTGAAATCAGCGCTGCACTAAATAATCAGTCCAAAATAGAGCTCCCATAAACGTATAATGAAACGGTCAAAATTGCTCTGTAAAACCTTAAAAAAAAAAAATTAATGACTGTCTTTAGTTGTTGGTGAACGTCTAGCAATTTGATAAATTCATAATATAATTGCTATTAAATGTGGTTTTTGACCCTTTAACAATACAGTCAAATTTCGTTATATTCGCCCTACTTAAGTGTCACTTAAATTCACTAAGTGAGTTTTTTGGTTATCCTTAAACGTCAAACCATAAATTTAGGTGACCCTTCAATTTTAGAACCGTCTTTAATTGCGATCTGAACAAATTTCTAAATGTGATTGTGGAAATGGAACTGAAAATTATATTGCTGAAGATTTTAGTCAAAATTTCGTAAAAATGGCGTTGAATTCTTGCAGAAATAAACATTTTAAATCATTTGTAATGTTGAATCATACAAAATGAAGAAAATAGTCGATCAACTCTGAAAAATTGAATTTTTCAGGCTGCATTCCTCAACGTCCAACTCCAGTTTCAAATTTTCCTCTCGAAATTTAATTAACCCAACCTTACTTAAGGGACAGTTTGTCACGCCTTTTAAGACTCACTTTAAAGTAAGTGTCACTTAAATCCACTAAGTGAGTTTTCTGATTAACCCTAAACGTCAAACCATAAATTTAGGTGACCCTTAAATATTAGAACCGTTTTTAAACAAATTTCTAAATGTGATTGTGGAAATGGAACTGAAAATTATATTGCTGAAGATTTTAGTCAGAATTTCATATCAAATGGCGTTGAATTCTTGCAGAAATAAACATTTTAAATCATTTGTAATGTTGAATCATAAAAAATGAAGAAAATAGTCGATCAACTCTGAAAAATTGAATTTTTCAGGCTGCATTCCTCAACGTCCAACTCCAGTTTCAAATTTTCCTCTCGAAATTTAATTAACCCAACCTTACTTAAGGGACAGTTTGCCACGCCTTTTAAGACTCACTTTAAAGTAAGTGGCACTTAACTAAGCGGTCCTAAATTTCTTTGCAGATGTGCATTTTTGTTTCATTGACTCGTTGGTGGAACGTGTTTTTTTAATAAACGCTGACATTTAAGAAAAAGTCAAACCAATTTCCCGCAAACGAGTTATTGACATTTCGTGCCTCATAATCGGTTTAAATCTGATTGATCTTCTTAGCAATCCGCGTTCCACTTTCCAAAAGATCAACTCCGCCATAAAATCGTTTGGATGGGTTTTTCTGCGTCGCAAGGATTACATTTCTGAAAAAAAAACCTGAAACGTAGGCCTGCAGACATGCTGATGTTCCAGATATAGGATATCTCTTTATGTTCGAATGCAATCGTAGACAGAAGCTCGCTGTCGACAAACTTGAAGAAAAACACTCGGCCAGATTACGCAAAGCCCGTTCGAAAATATATTTTTGTGGTTATTTCAAAAATAGCTTAAACGTAGGTGCGTATTATTGAGGCTAAACAACTCGCAGGAATAAAAACCTCTTGTAAATCGGTATTATTGGGTCAACCGTGTGCGTTTGGGTAACGAATGACGTTCGAAATTACCCGTCGAAAATGGGCGACGGTTTTATAAATACTGTTTCGTGCGGATCGTGTGTTTTATCTTGACCTTTTCATTGTGACCCTGCGTTTTGAATCAGATTGCGTGTTTCTTTTGTGTATTCTTTAAAACCACTATTTCTCATCCGGTGTAATAATGTCTGAGAAGGCTACGTCACGTTATTATTTCCTGTTTTACATAGATTATCTCGTTTCTGCCATTTTCCCGCTGAAAAATCGACTGTTGGGTGAGGCGAATGTTTATATTCTTCGGGGGCGTTTACCCTCCGGCCATCGGGTCTCTTTTTGGGACAACTTTTCTCCATTTAGTTCAGTCTTTTCCAAAAAATACGAGCCTCTATCACGAACCATGGGTTCCTCGTTTTCATCTTCATTTACAATTTCCTCGTCATCAGTTGTATTTTCCTGCTCAGTTTCTGTATTGTGCGCACTGATGCTCACAAAATCTGGATCCTCGATCGAATCATCATCAGATTCTTCTATTTCACCGTCCGTGCAAACTTCCTCATTCAGTTTCAGTAGTCCCTCTATTTCTTTTTCATACGAATCCATTCCACAAGATTCTAACAAAGAAATTGAATCAGTAAATTGTGGGGTATAAAGTCTGTTAAATAGAATTTTGATTTAGAATGATGAAATGAAACTATAGTAAAAACTATATAAACTGTTGATGCACTTTACTATTTTCTCTGTTCATAAATGATGAGTTTCTATCGTGAAGTGAGGTATTGATGGCGTGGTAACGATTATATACTCAGTAATTGGGGGAATAACCGAATTATACATATTACTGCTTGCACAAAGTTGGCAGACACAAAAATGCACAGTGCTGTCTACTAAAATGAGATGGTAACAAAATTACCACCTAAAAAATATTACACATTTGATCGGGTGGGGTATGTCAGGATAATATGCCATGCAGCAACTATATGAAATTTTGAAAAACAGTTTTGTATAATAAAAAATATAATATAATAAAAAAATTATTAAATTTTGAAGTGAAAACTTCTTTAGGCGCGTTAGACGATTTTTGGATGGGGTAAATCTTACGAGTTCGCGTCACCTAGTTACGTCACCTCGTTACCACATCACCTCGTTACCGTCTCACGAAGCCACTAATTTGATTAATTTATCGACAGATTAATCCTCAAAAACAGTTGTAAAGCATGTTTCTAAATGTCAGAATTTCCATAATTCGAAAATTGCAGGCCCATCAACGCGAAATGTGCCATATGTTCCACTAACTCATACTGGGGGCCTATCAACACGGAATGAACCATACATTCCAGAGTCACATTCAGATTATGATGACGAAATTCACAATGATATTCCTCCACAAGTTCAAATTAATTATGTTTTAAGTCTTCACTTCTGTCGGCAGTCCCCAATAACTGCCAATTTCTTTTTTATTTTGCTGTGGACTCACAGACCACACCCGACGATTGGAGGGTTAAAGCAACGCCGAGCTTAAAATATCAGTGTTTACACGCGTAACTACCCATTATTATCTTTACCACTTTAATGTAGTTGCGATATGAAGTTATTTTTAAAATGCCTGTCAAAGGGCATTTACCCTCCTCGTATCTGCTTCGAAATGTGTGCGCAGATAAAAATAAAATCCAGTACCGTACTACGTACAAATTTCCAAGCCGTGTGCAATTGTTTATTATCGTTTTCAAACAAATATTTATAAAATATCGTCGCTCCTTTACTGATAATAAACAAAATATTCTGGGAACACTCTTGCAATGTTTTATTATTCTTTTTTTATAAATCGTGAGTGACTCAATATGTATACACAGAGTTGGAAACGAGCAAAAAAAATTTAAAAAACCTGCGTCAACGTCTCATTTTTGCGCCATGAAACATCCGACCAGAAACACATTTTTACTGTGTCAGGTGCAATAAAATTTGTCGGAATATTTTTCAATCGATTAAAAAGTTTACGGTCGTCGTCGGCGGGAAAAAATAAAACCGCCTCAGAAAACGCCCATCGCTTTTACATAATTACACCGACGATCGGTCGAAGAAAATTTCGACCCGAGTTTCTTTTAGAAAGTGAATGAAATCAGTTGGCCGAGTGGTTCCATCAAGATCGATTTTTTTCCCGCCCGGCGTATTTAATAATAATCGGTCGTTTTACACGCGCCCTCGTTCTCCGAAGACTGTACCGGTGGATCGAGTAAATTTTTCTTCGCGAGTATACTGTTGGCTGGCGACCAGGCCGGGCTCGGTGACGTCACACACGATCAATGTGCTCCCGGCGAGTGAAAGACGCCACAAACCTTCTCCTCGCCTCGTCTGTTGCAGTCCTAATTGCGTCTGCATCCATGAGTGTTTCAAGTATGCAGAGGTTTTCTTTTTATTACCGAAGGCATCTGCAGAGAGAGAGTTGGAAGCGTGCAGTAACCTTGGTTGTTATTATTGAAATTTTTGAGTGGTTGTTATTTTCGAATTTTTCAAATCTCCAATCTCGGATTGATAAAATATGAGTATGTTGCCGCCGCTTGATAAATTAGCGGTGACGTAACGCGCCACGTGGAACGAGGGAAAAATATCTGGAATCGAGCATCTGGTCGTTGCTTTTCCTCGCAAACGATAATCTAGTTTCGGTCGATTTTTTTGACCTTCGACCACCAACGGAGACGCTAAATTTCCTGCAATAAAAATTATGTCTTGTTTACACAGTATGGTTTCGACATTGCGGTTTAATTTCGGAACGCAATGAGTCAGTCTCGAGCATTTCCGAAATATTTTTTTCAATCAATATTTAAGAAACGTGTAAATATTGATGCAAGCGAGTTGTGCGAGGTCATTTTTCAATGTCGTTTTAGCGCATTTTTCCCAGGCGGTTTTGAAATTATTTTTTTAGAAAACCGTCAATCAAAACGCTATTTCGGTCGGTCTTGAGTGCGGAATAAATGCCAAGATTTACAGCGCCTCGTGGGTAATTCGAAATTTGACTTTAGACCGAAATTCCGTCACAAAAATTACACGTTTTCAATGGTATCGTGTATTTCCTCGTTATGCAATCGCGTTTCGAACACTCGTTTCCGTTGTAAACACAATTGTCGATGGTATTTAAGTTAATCAAACGGACATACGCACTCACCGTGAAACTTACTTAAAAACTTATTGTCAGGCAGCAGTGTTTAGCCCTAGAAAGCTAACGTTAGTGGATTTAACAGTTTTGTATCAAGCAAAATTCGACTGTAACCGATATTGTTGATATTACGGTTTATAGATAAGAGCTGGGGGTTCCTGCTCAATTTGCATTTATTTATTTATATTATAAATCCGAAACGGTGGTAGCAACAATTCCAAACGTCGCATTTAATTATTAGAGTTAAGTTCGTCGATGCTGATTCTTAAATTTGAACGCACAGATGTTTGATTTTGTCGAAATAAACCTTTCCGACAAAAAGTCAGACCATTTACTGAAGATAGGCGACTCTATTGAAGCAAGTAACAAATTGTTTGATGGGTACTGGTTTACAGCGAGTTGACAGCTTCTTATCTGTAATTCAATACGATTCAAAATATATCAACTAAAGTCGCTTATTGTATGCAAGCAAGTGCTCAAATTGGCGAGCGTTAGCTGCCTAGGGTTAAACTTTCAGCCACTCAAACTGTTCGTTTAGCGCAATTGGGGGCCAATGCTAGTTTAAACTTTCTCAATTTTTGGACAAGGGACGAAACTAAAAGCTTAAAAAATTCTGTGACAACGTTGTTCGAGAATGGCTATTATACAACGTCCCCAAACAACTGCATTCACCACCCCAGTCGCCGGATTTCAATCCTATTGAACACATATGGGATTATCTGGAACGAAAAATTAGAAAACATAGAATAACTACAAAAAAAACCCATTGAAATTAGCATTAGAAGAAGAATGGGATAAAATTTCGGCAAACGTTGCAGAAAATTTGGTTAGTTTCATTCCTAGATGATTAGGGGCCGTAAGACCAGCGTTTTCCAACTTAAGCCCGGTCTTCCGTTAAGGAATTTTAACACAAAAAAAAGCAGTAAGAAAATCTAATGGAGGTCCGACTAAGTATTGAAAAAAATCTTACTTAAGTTTAGAATTAGTTTTTGTTCCTGTACGAAAACTTTCGTGACATTCGATATTCATATGTTTATAATTTTAAGAAATAAATATTATTTTATTATTATATTATTATATTTAATGTTTTTTTTAACATTTTAAAGATATATAAAAAACATTATATCGCATTTGAATGTTTACATTTTGAACTATGCATAATTAATAAGGTGTACGAAAACTGTATGTATTAGTTTTCAACAAAATAAGATAATAGGTTTTTTCCTTCAGATTGTAATGTATAAGTATATGATCTAAGGGGTGATAATTCTTAATCAAAAGCACACAATAAAAATATTAGAAGTTTTATTGGGTAAAATACATCCGAACACCCCGGAGGTAGATGGAATAATCCTCCTCGGGTTGAACCATACGTGAGTAGTACTCGAAATTGTTGTGTCCATGTAATCAAGGGTACATTCCAAAGACGCGACTTTGTTTAGACTATCCAGGAATTGGGGGTCGTAGCTCACATATATATTTGTAATCGATAGTAACTTATCGACCGTATAAATACATTTACAATAACAGAAAAACAGAGATGAATAATAGTAAAGTTACTGGCTAGATATCAATGTTAAATCCAACTATAAGCGTTCAAATAATAAAGAACATTGTTTTAATTGTATCACACTTGTCCTAATTGCGGTTTTTACTGAACGCACGGTATAAATAAATAAATTTCGTCGGTCAGAGGGTTGTTGAGTTTCGGAATTTTTGTGAATGAGTCACCGCCATTGTTCCGGCCAATTACATCTTTGGCTTGGGTTCCGATCGTAAGTGCAAGAGAAATTTAACGATAATTGGGGAGCCATGTTCACTTGAGACTTGAAAAATCTTTCGTGGAAGTGAGAGAAATAAGGTGCGCTATAAACGGTTGCCAAGGATTTATACATCATAGTATATCGATTGCTTGGAAGCCATTCCCAGTCGAGTAAATGAACTTTCAAGGGGAAATCGAAGCCGTGACCATGCATCTTACATTGTGAATTAATCGAGTCTCCGACGCTTGTCGTAATCTCAAAATCAATAATAGGAACGTGCCGCGGAACCAACTAACCACAGTCGGTTATGGTGCGTTTCACTTCTGCATCGGAATGATAACGAAACCTTGAGCTTGAATCGTGATTTCATAATTAATCATTCCGGGAAGAAAAATACGAGCAGTTCCGCCTCGGAGTAACGATTGCGGCGTTCCACCCTCGCCATTTGTCTATGTGACTAGTCACGAGCGCCCCGGGGCCTCGATTCAAATTTCGAACCGAGTCATGTCTTCGGAATTCAAATCACATGCGGCTTATTTTGCATTAAGGTTAAAATGTGCTCATACAGAAGGATGGCGTCAGCCACATGAATTAAGGATGTTTCCGATGAAATATTACGTTGCATGCTAATTTGAATTATTCATTGAATTTTTTATTGATTTCCAATAGCGCGTGCGAGTTATTGATTCGGTACGTCACCTACTTATCTCATCCGTGCGTGATTCTGCAAGTCGTGGAAAGAAACCGCCCCTCGCAGTGAAAATAAAATGTTTGTGTTGCGTGGCACATAAGGTCGGCGTCATATTTGCCGGCACGGCGCGGTTTTTGACGTTTTTATTATGATTTCTGTGAGTCGGGAGCGGTTTTTTGAAACACCGTTCGACTGACCAGCGAAATAGTCTCGATATTATTTGCAATCATAAAATTTCTAATTGTTTATATTATTTAAACGTGTATAATTGATTTTAATTTCCAATCATAAGATAAGTGTTTTTTCCGTTTGTTGACAATCTTTATTTTGGCAACGTATTAGTAATCAGCGACTTCTAAAATCCCTAGAATTATTAAATTTGTGTATTTCGTTACAGTTTTTAACTCAATATAAAAGGTATTTTTTTAATAAAATATCTAACAATTCTTAAGTTTACATAAAATATCTAAGTATTCACAGAATACTGAATTATGCACTTTGCCGCACTTGATTGAGATAGTTTGTGAAGGACGACTGTCGCATTTAAAAAATAAAAATGTCAGTGTCGGCTCGAAGTTGATTTTTCTAAGATTAAACATGAATTAGGGGATGAAGAACAATAAGCTTATATCAAATTCAAGATGAGACATAATACATACAGGTCTATTAGGGAATCTATGTGCAAACATTTGTTTATAAAATATTCTTACTTTTTAATACTCCCTGACAGTCATACACATTGTGCACCTTATCCAATAAGAGTGTTTTTATTTAGTGCCGAAATGAACTTGCTGTTCTATCAAAATGAATATTGGTATACTGACTGTCTCTATACATATATCTTCTTTGATATTGGTGTTAAGAATACATATTCAAAACCCTTGTTGTAAAATTGAATAAAAATAAAGTAAAAACTTCTTTAAATAATAATAAAAAATTTAAAAAAAAAAAAAATCATTGTGTTTGATGTTTAATGTATGTAATTGACAATGTTTTACAAAATGTGTTTTTAAAATGTTTGTGTGTGATAAATCTGTAATATGTGGAAATTTTTTTAAAAAAAAGTTGTTATGGAATAAGGAAACTATTGTAAGTGACTAAACAATTATACATAACAAGGGAAACTTGAATTAAATAAAATTGATTTATCAACTTTTGTAGAAGTTCATTGTTCGGTAATCACAGGCCCATGCATTTATTTTCGGCAGAATCCGTTGTGCGGCGAATATTTTCATTATATATTAAATTTTCTTTTGGCTACAAACAGTTCACAAAAATCTGTAACGAAATACACAAATTTAATAATTCTAGGGATTTTAGAGGTCGCTGATTACTAATACGTTGTCAAAATAAAGATTGTCAACAAACGGCAAACACTTATCTTATGATTGGAAATTAAAATTAATTATAATCGTTTAAATAATATAGACAATTAAGTCCACCTGTTGAAATTTTCATGATTGCAAATAATTCGAAAAAACGTCAAAAACCGTGCCGTGCCCTGCCGGCCCGTTAAGTATGACGCCGACCTAAAAAACTGGACTTTGTAAAACTTTATTGACGTAACGAACCCCACAATTGAAACTATGACGTCATCTGTTTTCAAAAGTGAAACGCTTAAATGGGACCTAATTGCAATGATTGGCTCAAGTGGCGATCGCGATGGCCACGGTGTTACACGTTGATTATGTAAGCGACACAACAATATAATATTGTTGATTGAAACCGTAGATGCAGACAAAGGAGGAAGGTCCTTCTCTAAATTAAGTCATGAGAAAGAAACGTGCACGATATAAATAAAACCTCACAACCAAGTGCAATGTTAATGCATCAGTGGCAGGATGTTGTGAATGGGGGAACTCTAGGGTTTATTAGACTTAACAGTCCTTGGGGCCCGGCTAAAATTAAACTGGTGATGTCGCGCGTTTTAAAAACGTCGCGCTCGCCGGCGGCGCTTACCAAGAAATGCAAATTGCCATCAAACCGTCGCGTCGCGTCGGGCCATCGATCGCCGCTGCTACATATTTTTTCCGTAACGCGGAAGCGTAAAATTAGGGGAAACGCAAACAATGAAAATGAGATTTACGTTTCTAAAATTAAACAAACGACGCGCTTTTAAAATTAGGTTCTCCCGAAACGAACCTTTAGGTCGGCGTCAGATTTGCCGGCACGGCACGGTTTTTGACGCTTTTATTGACAATCTTTATTTTGACAACGTATTAGTAATCAGCGACCTCTAAAATCCTTAGAATCAGTGGCGGCTCGTACATAAGTGCTGCAGAACTGCCAAAAAATTAACGCCAAAAAAATTAACTTCGTTTGTATTTAATTTAAAAAATGTAATATTGAAAAATTGTATTTCGTCACAGAATTTTATTTTCTTAATCGCAACAACTCGCATCATCTCGTAACTGGATGTCTTCATGCAATCGAGGATCCAGCATTCCAACAAACCAGTTAAGTTTTGTCGCGGTTTCAGCGGAGCGGACCATTGTTTTTATACTGGGCCATTCGTGGCAGTGCACAGAACTGCTTGAGACACCCCCACTATCCCCCTCGCGTCCTGCACATACCCAAACTCTTTCGCTACTTTAATGCTTTTTATGTGCTGCATTTCACGCAGTTCTATCATATCCTAGTCACTCAAATATAATGTCTTTGATTAAATGTATTGTAAGCAACAATTGTATGATGGCAACGGTTACAGGTCTAAAATGAGTTGGCGAGAATATAGATGTAAAAAATAACGATAACGCTAACGATAAAATATCGGTTACAGTTAACGGTACGTTAAATGTTTAGGTCCAATTAAAACACATATAGTTTGTGTTATCGTTACGTTATGCAATAGCCGTGGCAGACGGTAATCGATAGGTCAGCGTTCGTTCACTGCACCCTTAACATGCGAACGAATTGAACATTAAACACACCCACAAATCTATTCGTGCACAAAAACCACCTGCTACAGTGCCTAATCGCACATAATAGCCCATTGTTTAGCACTGCAACGGAAACTGTCTTTTCAAAGTCAATTGACAGGCAAGATGGAAGTTTCGTACGGTTGCAAAACTAGATGCTGCATGCAGATATAAATCGATTGCAACTTGTAAAATTATTGTTTATTATTAAAGGCACGGCTGACTACCAATTTGATAAATTAACAACCGTTAATTACAACTATTGCTGTTAATTTCCCTTCCATTCTTTAACAATTCAGTCAAATCTCGTTAAGTTAAAGTTAAGTGTCATTTAAATCCACTAAGTGACACTTGTCAAAAACGACGTGCGCCAACGTGATCCAATTAATTTAATTTATTTAATTTATTTAATATTGCAGTACATCCTATTTTATCTGACTGGAATTCCCCATAATTTCAGCTTCTGTTTGAACGATGATGTTCCTTTTAAAATTTAAAAATTAATTAAGCTTGTGGAAGTTTCAATTCCTGCTGAAATATGCTGAGCATGCAGCCAGCGAGATTCGGCGGGTGATGTCTTGTTTCCTTTGTTCTGTCTTGGGAATGGTAGGACAAAAATGGTTTTCGTCGCGGTAAATGCGACCGGATTTGAGCGTTTTCCATGTGTACATGAGTTATTTTCATCTTGATATGTTTATTCTGGACGGTAGCCAGCCTTCTTTCCGCGCAATTATTCACACGTATGTTTTTACGTTCGTCATAATACAGTTTATTATTTAAATAAATGTTATTGCAATTACCGATCACATTTTTTTGATTGCCGAAACGTGACTCATGGATGTCTTAAATGGTAATTAAGCGTGGCTTCCAACCAATTAAGTTTTCAATTTTTTTTATCGCCGTTTTTAAGAATGCAGTTAAACGTTGGTTTAGCAGTAAAATGCCACAAGTCGCGTTGTTATGTAAAAGTTGTCGCTCGGTCGTTTCCGTTAGTCCAACTTTGAAAAATTTGTGCCAATTTTTTTTTTTTGGGGTCACAATATTTTTAAAATTCCCAGAAAAAAGCTACACCTGATTTTAACCGAAACGACGAACGTTTTTAAATTCATTAAATTACCTCACCAACTGGATTTAGATACGCCCCTGCGCTCTTTACTTGGACGCGGTCGAAATTTCTTGGCGTAACATCCGAAAACTGGTCGTTCTGAATGGCACACATCGGATAGGTCAAAGTAAATACACTGATACGCAAGATTATCCGCTGTTTACTTTAACGGACTGTCAACATTCTGTCCTGTTTTTTTTTGGCGCGCTGTTTACATCGTACGTCAGAGTGTAAGACCCAACGAGATGACGTACACGCCTGTATCACGTGCGTGGCCGATCTCTTCCGTTATCTCTTGTGCCACATGTCTATGAGGATGTTTGGGTTCTGTCGCGCGATTAGATGCAACCGAATATTGCCGCGGTGAAAGTAAATTGCATGCGGCGCTGGTTGGTTCCTGAAATTATTGATTCAGTCTCCTCCGCCGCTCCCTCTCTTCGAGAGTTGCATGTCTTTCTCGTACTCCGTACGTCACGTCCATTCCGCTCGCTCGGATTGAGAAAGCGATCGAAAATACAATCGAATCGATGATGTGGTTCCGGAGCCCGGTTGCGACATGCAGGCTGTTTTTTCTGGTTTCGTGCGCCATCGGCTATATTTATTCACTGGCCGGACAATGCATTTTTTAGATTCCCATTAATTCGCCGCCAAATCGAATCCAGGTCACAAATTAACGGTGTGACAATTACATTACCCCGAGCTTCACGGTTACACGGATTTGGTGCAGCGCGCGCATTGCGTGACGTCGACGATGTTGCCATTGGTTTGCCGTACAGCGTGACGTCACGAACGATAACGATTACCGTGGCACGTCTGCTCCCCGCACTTGGCGAACGAGCATGTCGTTCGGGGTTCAGTTATAGCGCAGCGTTCGTTCGGTGATCGTGTCGTTTACCGCTAGAATGGCCTACGCGTATTGATACACAGTCTGGTTTCAGTTTTTTCCAGTGAGCCGAGTTGGATTATATTTCGGTTAGATAATAAGGTGATGGACATGTCGGTGATGCAAATGCAGCAGGCTAAACGTCAGCATTGTTATTTGTGCGACCTCCCGCGCATGCCGTGGGCTATGCTGAACGATTTCACGGAGGCCGTATGTCGGGGTTGTGTTAATTATGAAGGAGCCGACCGCATCGAAGTGGTTCTGGAAACCGCGCGCCAAATGAAACGCGCTCATGGCTTCCAGGAGCAGCGTTCGGGCCATGTCACCAAGAGCCATCGCACTTCGAGCACCGGACATGAGCACCAAAACGGAGATGTGGCCGCCACCAGCCGCCAACAAGCGGCGGCGGCTCACCATTCGACCGGTTACAGTCTTCACCACACCAGAGCCGGCATGTTGGCGGAGTACCAAGCCGCCCAACCGGCGCCGCCTCGCGGTGCGACCTCCATGAGTCGCCCAACGCTTCAGGAAGCGAACGCCGAGCACGAAGCCATGGTCAATCGGGCTTCTGTGAGATTACCGACCACGGCGCACCTCGCCGTGGCGGCGTCCCACCACCCCTCCCTGCACCACCACGCGACCAACGGCCGAACCGCATCTTTACCCCAGCAGGTTTTGAAAAGAGGATTATCGAGCAACGACGACGACGACCACCACGGCCACCACACGAACGGCGAAATGAACGGCTCCAAGCGGATGATGTCGGTGGAGGAGCACGGCAATTCGGTCAGGCCGCCCCTGACCAGGGGAGAGTCTCTTCCGGCCGTTTCTCTCGCACAGCCTTTCGCGGTGAGCGCGGAGCAGCGGTCCTTCAAACAGGAAAAACATCCCATCAGAACGCCATCGTTCGACACGGCCACCACGTTCAAGCCAAACGGTGAGAACCTTTTTTCCTTGCGTAAAAATAGTCGTTATTGATCGCGATGGGTTTGGACAAAAACAACTCTCTTTGCTCTTTTTAACCGATGGCGTCCGAAAGAAGACCTTGTGACGTCATTTTTTTTATTGTATGCGGGACACGTATGTCGGCGTCACATACCCATATGTTGTGGTTCTTTTTAAAAATATTAATCGGGTGACTGAGAACGTTCAATTCACTTCATCCGGTTCGTCGGTTCCAACGGATTTAATTTTTCTGACGCAATGTTTATTTTTAAAATTGCGATGGAGAAATCATGTGTGTGTGTTAATGTCACGCGAGAGAACCTCTACCGTTGTGGCCCAGAATACACCCGATTGTGAGTCACCCACAAGCCAACAATAAACTGGATTTTATCATGGAAACTGTCAGAACTGAAATTATTTAACCTTCCAGTAGTCGCAAAAGAAAATTCTGTGCTTTTTTGAAATTTTAAGTTAAAATTGGTAATCAAATATAGCCTTTCCAAGTGTGTTATTAAGTTGTTATGCAATAAACATTAAAAAAGAAGTTATGAGCAGAAAAAATTTCAAAAAACATTAATGAATACTACCTACAACACAAAATTTTAATAATTTTACTAGATATTGTACAAAATTAATACTGAAAACTTTTTATTTTACTGGTTCTCTTGTGGACTATTGAACAAGCTAATTTTAACTTTAAACGTTAACTTAAACTTTGGTGTACATATCGCTGTCAAATTGTAGAATCCGCCGCAATATGAAGCGGCTAGCCACTTTACAAAGCAGCTCTGTTTTGTAAAACGGCTGATTAACGTTTAGGCAGGTTGTTTAGCCGGAATGTTGACTATGTGTAATGTAGGGCGACAATCAGCCATATTGTAGATGTCAGCGGCGAATTGTAAATTCAGTCGTTTTCTAAATGATTGGGGAGATTGTAAATTATGGAATGAACAGAATTTTTACAATTTGACTGAAAATTTTAGGTGTTTTATGAATCGCTGAATAACTCAGTCCGTTTGATAAAGGAAGAATTGTTAGACATTTTATAAAAAAAACCTTTTATATTGAGTTAAACCTTTTTCTTATAGTTATGACTTTATATTTGTCATAGCTACAAGGAAAGGTTTTCTTTATATAAAGTCGCTTTTCGCCGTTTTATAAAACGGCGACCCGTCATTTTGTTGCATTGGAGAACGCGAAACGTCGTTAGAGTAAGGCTGACCAACGTTTAGCCGTATTACAACTCGCCTAAACGTTAACCAGCCGATTTACAAAACCGAGCCGTTTTATAATGCGGCTAGCCGGTTTGTATTGTAGCGGATTCTACAATCCGTCTGCGACTTCTATAACCCAATATCCCTATAAAGTGGATATTGAACAAACCAATATTAACTTGACGATTTGTCAAACAACTTCAAAATTTACAATAAATTTCTGTATGTTTTAATATGAAAAAACATGCGCTTTAATTTTGTGCAGCTTTTCCATCACACACCTTGGCTTCGTGCTTGAAACAAGCAACCACACACTTCGAAAATTATTGGACAGTGAACTTTTATTGAAAATGATTATTACAGATTTACCTTGGGCTGTTGTGAACCGAAAATGTCAAAATGTATACAAAGATTTTCCTAAGACGTTAATAGTCGCTGCGGAATCTCACTCCGCAATATGCAAAAAAAAACAAAAATAATGTATCTGCAGCTCTGATGGGAAATTCCTTGGAAAATCAAAAAAACATAGTCGTGCGTAGCGAGACTCCGTATGCGACTACTGGAAGGTTAAAAAAATTGAAAAAAGACTTTGCGACCGACGTCACTGTTGGTGGCTTTGCCAAATGAACAATAATGAACTTTGTGAGATGCGAACCGGTTTTACCTATTCGTTGGCCGACCGCTACGTCACAGCTTTCACAACTTTACAATCCATCCGTGTTCTCGGAAATGACTGTGTTGAATTAATCTCTTCTACCTGGCGTGGCCCCTTTTCGGTGTACCGTTGCACACCGACAAACCGATTTTTCTCTGCCCGTTTCTCGGTGCGTTGGAATTTACTATTCTCTTGCACGTATGCAATTGAAAAAACCGGCACGCAGACTTCACATTAAAATAATTCCAATTAACTTTGTTATTAATTGTGGACGCCACACGCGTTGCACAATGAGAATAAGAACAATAAGGTTGTCAAACCAGTACGGGTAGGTACGACGCGACGGCCTTGATCCCATGGGAGTTTCTCACGGTCTCGACTTGCTCCCTTCCGAGAGAGGGTCTTTGTACAGAAAACCGTGGGATACGCGGTGCAGGCCATCGATAACGCTTTCAGCGTGGGCTGAAAATTTTCGTGGGCGTTTTCTATTATCGCTTCTGATAAACGAAAGTTATTTAGATAAACAAATCGTGACCGATTCTGTTGGGCGCAACGTTTAAAAATTATTTAAGTGTTTAAAATTCTGGTTTATAATTTCATGGCCGCGAATTTGCGTGTTGTAACTACGCGTTAGAATCGCAACGATTCACACGAATAATGCAGCGACGTCCGTCAGCAACTGGGTCAAATTTTGAGGATTTTTTGTTTAATAATTTTTTTCCAGTAGGTAGTATTCATTCAAGTTTTTAAAAAATTTTCTGCTGAAAACTTTTTTTTTTTAATGTTTATGGCATAACAACTTAATAATACACTTGAAAAGGCTATAATTTATTAGCAATTTTAACTTAAAATTTCAGAAAAGTATAGAATTTTCTTTTGCGGAGTCTCACTCCGTAGCGACTACTAATGTCTCAAAAAAGGTGCGACTACTGGAAGGTTAATTATCGGTGTTAGTTTTCGAGAGAAAATATAAAAACTGATTTTTATAAAAATAATATCTCCCTATCTCGTAACTTTGCGGGTAGACTGTTTACAGTCATAAAATCACTACTTTCACTCTCAAGAATCCCATACAAGAAAATTTTAGACTACAGCTTTTGAAATTTTATTTTACTTTGGATATCTTTGTCTCAATCATACTGATCCTGAAAAGTGAAATTTGAGGAAATTGCGAGATTATTTTTATAAAAAATGGTTGGACGTTATTCGTGAACCGGACGCGATTCTCTAATTTTTTTGCGCTTGTGAGTGAATTTTAGGGAAATGCAGGGCGCAGATGCAACCGCCTTTACCCTATTTCACGCACAGCTGCTAAGGAAATAGATAATAACATCTTACAACGGTATCAGACACCTGTACCGTCTGTTTAGGTTTTTTGTTGTTGAATTAAGGAAACAAGATGGTATCGTAATCCGATATGGATACGTTACCGTGGGGGGTATTTTCTTTGTGCGCGCCCTTAAACTTAATTATCTGTGCAGTAATTACTTATTGAAACTGTCTGGAACTTGCGTGTGGGATGATACACAAAGAGTGCTCACAAAATTAGCCGCGAGCCTGTGGTGTGTGCGTCTGGCATGCAATTTTATTTGCTCGCTTGTCAGAGTTAGAGCTGTATTGATAAAATCGCTAATATAATGTTTATATCACTAACAATGAGTAATTAAAGTTGCATTTTTAACAATGGATATTTTATCAGAGATTCGTTTTGCATTTTTCATAAACGAAATGGGTTCTTTAGTTTTCTTGCCCCCCTGTCTTTTTTTTTTCTTTTTCGGTCGTCTGATGGCGGCTTGGTAACACGCATGACGCCATTTCCGTCGTTGAATAAAAATATACGTAACGACAGAAAAAACTTGTCGTGGTCACATTCTTCGTTCTGAGATACACGAAAGATAACGAACATGCACGATCGCCGGAATTGTCGTGATGCTACGTCACGCAACGCATATTGAGGTCACGTGAACGCGACGCGACCGGTGTTCCTGGCTGGTTGGAACTTGGCTGGCGATGTAGTAAATACCTACATATGCACGATCCAGTTTTTGCGACGATGTGTCACTTCATTTGATTTTCAAATCGATGCTAATAGGAAGCAGCCGACTTGTGCTTGGTCACTTTCCGATTTATTATTTACGTTTAAGCATTGCGTTTTTTTTTGCAATCCTTTCGTGGGGTTTATTGAGCAATTTTTTATTTTTTAAATGGGTTGTTAATGGGACGGGAAATGATGCGCCGGTATGACTTTAAATTTGTATTCAGGCAGCGTTTGGGTATGCGCTACCTGGTGCGGATATTAAATTTCCATTTAATCCTTTTTACGTTTTATTTTTATGTACAAACACAATTGGTAGTACGGTCACGGTTGCTGGCTTCGTTTCATGTCTGCCTCTGCGTGGTACTCTCATGTTACACCACCATATGACCAGGATGCTTGTTGTCATTGTCCAGTTGGGGAAAAATTAAATTCCCGATGGTGCCGACGTGCGACAAATTGGCGTTATTTTGCAGTTCCACGTGGTACGGTTTCGATAGCGCACAATGGGCAGTTAAATTGTTTTTTTCTTCAAATAAAAACGTCGATGTAGTCATATGTTTTCCAGCCTATTGTTATATTTTACGACCTTTTTAATTAAATGCAATACACCCATCCCTCGATATACGTTGTAGTTCGGTTCCCGGGAATTGCTACTTATGTCGAAACTACGTATAACGAATATGTTTTAACATTATGTTATATGGGTTTGGGACTTTTGTATTAAAAGTTGTATACCTATAATTAAAAAAAAAAACATCTTAGTGTAATTAAATGCATGTATTTATTTATTTCTACAAAATTAAACATTTTTAAATTATAAAATATAAAAATACAAAACATTTAAGATAAATTTTCTGTATCATCAGGGATAGCTACGGTAGAAACTGGTTGGAGGAACGATTTTAAAGTTAACTGCTTTATTCGACTTTTTTTTTCTTTATAAAGTTGTTTATAGCAGTCTATTTCGCGGTTAACACCACGCGAAACTCTTAAACTTCGTTCCTCCAGCGGATCTTTTCCCCGTAAAATTTGTAAGCCTTTTTCAAAATAATGGAGAGCTTCCGATAAATCTTTGTGGTAAACTTCTGACTATTTGGGATATCACAATCATCTCCATCTTCCGGGGAAGGCTCATTTCCTTGTACCAACTGCATCAAATCATCATTAGTACGACTATCTTTTTGAAATTTTATCATTTCAGTAACATCTGATTCTGCAAATTCCTCAAAACCCATTTGAACTCCTAGATCAACAATATTTTCAATTATTTGCGAAAGAACTGTAACGTCATCCTTAATAACAATCTCTGGCCAACTATTCTTCCAAATATGATTTAATATAGATTGTTTCACTTCGCTCCACGATTCTCCAATATTATTCACAGCTTCCTTAATGTTATATTTTCTCCAGAAAGTTTTCATTGATTCAATATCTGATCCGTTGGTGGAAGCTATTAATTGTTTAAAAGTTCTCCGCAGATAGTACGCTTTAAATGTTGATATCGCCCCTTGGTCCATTGGCTGAATTAACGCTGTAGTGTTTTTGGGGAGATATTCAACTCTCACATTATCAGATAAGTCACATAAATTGATGAGATGTGCTGGGACATTATCCAACAGTAACAACGCCTTGTTGGTAAGATTTTTACCTTCCAAATAAGTTTTCACCGAGGGACAAAAAAATTGTGTAAACCATTCCTCAAATAGGAATGAACTCATCTAAACCTTTTATTAGATCTCCAAGTAACAGGTAATTTCGATTTGTTACATTGTTTGAAGGTTCTTGGGTTTTCGAAGAGATATATTAAAAGTGGTTTCAGTTTGAAGTCTCCAGCAGCATTGCAGCCAAGTAGTAAAGTTAGACGTTCGTTCGCCACTTTATACCGAGGGCATCTTTTTCCAAAAAAGGCCTGTCTCATCGACGTTAAAAACCTGTTCAGGTACATATCCTCCTGCTTGAATCATTTTTTTGAAAATTATTGGGTATTCATCAGCGGCCGTTGCATCCGCGCTGGCAGATTCGCCTTTCATTTTTAAATTATGTAAATTATGGCGTTTTTTAAATTTCTCAAACCATCCTTTGCTAGCGTCAAAGGATGCAGTTTCTATTGTACAAGATTTCTTTAAATTTTCATAAAAGCTTTTGGCTTTTTCCTGAATTATCATTGTGCTCGTAGGGATATGGCGTTGATTATTATCCTCCATCCAAACACTCGAAAGCCTTTCCATATTTTCCATAATGGAGCTTCTGCTGCGAGTTTTTTTTTTCTGTCACTGACGGATTGAGTAATTGTGCCATCGTATGAATTTTACTTTTGTTATCACGTATTGTTGCAACTGAAGTTAATGGGAGTCCTAATATTTTCGAAATTTCTGCAACTTTTTGACCTGCCTTCAAACGTTGCAATGCATCCATTTTTGTTCTTAATTTAACCGCTTTTCCACTTTTCTTAATAATCTTTCAAGCTGTTATTTGTTTGGTGGTCATTTTCTTCGGACTGATATGTTTAACAAATTGTAAAATATTCGAATAATTTTCAAATACACTTACCAATTTAAAATAAAAGATTAAAAGCAATGACACAACCGTTTAAAATCGCACAGAGAAAAAAAATGATAAAAATCCGTACTAATGATTGTTTATGTTTGCATATTCGCGCTCGAACATATACAGTTTTAACGTCTCAATAAATTGTCCGATAGGATTGATAAAATAATAACAACGTCAGAATGTAAGCAAATTTTTTTTGGGTAGGTTAATCGAAACTTTGCTAGGTAAAACGATAATGTTCAATCTATTTGAGAAGCTACGTTAAGCGAAACTACGTAAAGCGAGACTACGTATAAAGAGGGATGGGTGTATTATTCTCAATTCGTTGATAATTTCATAAAATTACGTCTGAATTTTATTTTATTAAATACAAGGCGTTTTCCATATGACTTATTATAAAATTGGATTGTAGGTTACACAACGCCGGTTTCGGTGGCAGGTGGAACCGGAACTAGTTCCAGTTCACCCCTTGGCAATCGTACTGGGTCGCCTCCGGACACAAATTTACCGAATGGTGCCCCACAACCGCAACCCACTTCGGGGACGGGACAAAGTCCGATGGCGGCGCTCATGTCAGTCGCAGACAATCTACCGCCGGGGAGTCCCCGGTCCGCAGGAGGAAGCCCACCAGGTAATGCCGCACCCAGATCTGCTTCTAGAGGATCGCAACATTCGCCTAATTCTACAGGTTCGCACATTCTTAAGTTGAAAATCGCGAACCGCTCGTTGTGTAGGCGAATTCGAAAACGTTTGGGCTAGATGAGAATTTTTCGTTTCAGCTGGATCGTCGAGTAGTCGCAGATCGTCAGGGTCCAGGCACGTCTCGTCGACGACGGTCACTTCCACCGAAGCGGGTGGTGCGCTAGGAGCGGTCGCCGAAGTCATGGCCGGTGCCACCGAGGGCGTGACACCGGCGCCGCCCGCCACCACAACTCTGAAATGTACCCTTTGTCAAGAACGGCTGGAAGACACCCATTTCGTCCAATGCCCTTCAGTGCCGCATCATAAATTCTGTTTCCCTTGCAGTCGTGATAGCATTAAGAGACAAGGGGCCGGCGCTGAGGTAAGCACGTTTTCGTTTTTTCCGCCAAATTGCCAGTTCGAAATTAGCTTTTTTGATGGGCCAAGCAATGAAGCATTTTTTCATAACATAAATACTACCTGGAAACCGACTGTGCAATTTTGTCAAAGGCAGTTAGTAGATGAATTCTGAATAATTTCCAACTCAGGAATCATAATTTTTAATTTGTTATAAAAAATTTTCAACAAAAAATCGCGTTTTTTTTTAGTTTCTTGCTTGTACAAGGTGAGTTAAGTTTTACCGCCCCGACCATAATACCTATTAAAGATTGAGGGGAAAGTATGCAATTTACATGTTACATCAGTTGAAGTTTACACTTTCGATTAGTGCTACAAGTTTTCCAAATCATTTTTATTTGAAGCCAAAAAAGTAAAACAAAGAGGTTCGGGTAAAATTTCCATGTTTGGTTTTTTATTTCAAAATTTGACAAATTATTCGTAGCATTGTTAATTGCAATTTGATTCGTTAAAAAATTATTACTTTTTGAGTTAAATCAAATTTAACATAAACCACGAAAAATACTTTTATTTATGACTTTCCAACAATGGATAATACGGTCTACCACGTAACAATACCTGATGATCGACCCATAAAACTGAAGGAAACGGCGTTTTAGTTGTTGCCAGACCCCTATTCTGGAATTTGTGAGAAAAATAAAATAAGTTTTTAATAGGTAAATATTAAGTTTATTTTATAAAAGATGCTCAAAGTGATGCCCCATTATCCATAAATTAAAAGCATTTCAAGCTTCTCCTCGACTGAGTATTGAAATGGCATGATTATACCTGAACTAAACACAAATGTTCACTATTCCACAAAACAAAGTTTTAATTTTCACTTTTTACCAACGATGTTTAAGTGTTGGAAGATATGTTGCGAATGTGAATTTTTCTTTATTCACAAAGTGACCTAGGGTTGTGACCAGGGTTTTCAAACTTTGGGTGAATTAAGCAATTTATTTTATGGGAAGGTTCAATAACCGATAGGTATATTGACTTTGCAGACGGCAAAATTAAAACACAAAATTGTAGACAGATATACTAACGAAAATTAGAAGCTGGTAAGCGATTTTCTTATCAAGTTTAAAATCTAATATTGCAAAATTTTTTTTTTTTTTATGATTATAATTACCGTGTAGCTGTTAGTTACGATGTTGTGAACTTTTAAAGAAATAACGAAGACCCTTATTCCGGTCCTGTAAAATGTAACGTTGCACTTTTTAACTTAACTTTATGACTGTCATAAATAATCAGCCAAGTACTCAAAACCAATACCATTGTTAGGTGAATTGGTCAGCTTATGTCGTAAATCATTTAAAAAAATACCCTCTAATACGGAAATGGCTTTATTTAATGATCCCAAATTAGTAAAATTATTTCAATTACACTAAATTGTGTGAAAATATTTTACTGTTTGTACATAAAAAAAACTAATAAATTGAGCAATTAGTAATTGAAAGAAAGCCAAAATTTTACTTGATTAAAAAAAAAGATTTTTTCTTGGATTCTATGTACCTTAATAATATAAAATTACTCATGCAATTTATGAGAATTGACAAATTATTTTAAAAGCCTATTTTGCCACGGGCGGTAAAACTTAACTCACCCTGTATAATGGAAACTAATGTAGCAATCTTAACGATGTCAATAGACAAATTGTAGAGAATTAAATTACGAAGAAAATGAGAGGTCGATCGGATAATTAGAATCGGAGAAAACCCGGAAAATTCAGTGTTTTCTTAAAAAATTCACACTTCCGTCATTTTTTAATTTTAAAAATTGAAACTTTGCACAAAGGTAGCTATTTATATGCACTTTATGTGTGCAAAACCCCGACTCTGACTGACTAACAGTTTTTGCACAATCTCCATTTCATTTTCTTTTTGCGATATTTTCGCCGAGGCCTGGATGCTGTCTTTGACAAAATCGCACAGTCGGTTTCCAGGTAGTATTTATGTTAAATTTTGACATTTATTTTGCTCCTGTAGCTTGGCCTATGATAACTGTAATTGTTTTCGAGATAAGGCGATTTTATTATCAAATGTTTGTCACGGTTTCAAATTCCACTTTGGTATTTACATTTCGGTTTAAAATTCTCACTCATGCGCTTTAACGTTCCGTTGAAACATCAATGCGCATGCGTGTGACGATTTTGAACCGTTTGTAACTCCTGCTGGAACAGACCTATGTAAAGTTTTGCTCGAATCGGCGTGGGATGTTGCGAAACAATGTTGCAGGTTCAATTTGTACAATGTTTGTCCCACGTTGATTCGAAAAAATCTGAGGAATTTACTAATTAAATGGGGGAAAGGTCGATTTGAAACGTTGCTTGGTTTGTAGGTGTACTGCCCGAGTGGGGAGAAGTGTCCGTTGGCGAATTCGAACGTCCCGTGGGCGTTCATGCAGGGCGAAATAGCGACGATTCTGGGCGAGGACTACAAAGTGAAAAAGGAAAGGGATACTTAATTGGAAAGCGAAAAAATCAAGCACATGTATATAGTGCTGGCTCTCTCTTGTTCTTTTCTCGACAACGTCGAGAAAAATCTCATTCTAAAATGAGATATGTCTCGAATTCTTGGTAAAGTTGGCGAAAGTTAGTGAAGATATATAGTTGGGTTTTTGGTTAGCCGGATGAAATAACGAAATAATGTAAATTGAAAATGAAGAAGGCTGTGTTGAATTATTTAGTTCTAATCGGGGTTCAATCCAATTATATCCGTCTGTTCGTGTATTACACCGAATTAATCATATATTGTGGCTAAATATCGCCGAATATGTAAATACCTAACGCCATTCAGTTGGCGATTTTTTGTTTTTTTGAAATTGGACGCTGCAGATCCTTTCGTTTTTTTGCTTTCGTGAGTTGTATGTAGTAAAGGACTTGATTTTATTTTTATTCTGTTGTATATAATTGTAAATAAGCAGTCGGTGCCCGCGCTATTATTGTGAATTGTACAAAAAACATTTCAGTGTCGTAGAAATAAATCGATACGCACAACTAGTCGGTAATGTTGCAGGTCCGTTTTACCTAGCTAGTTGTAAGTATGGGCTTTATTTCGATTTTTAAAAAGTGGTACATAGTTTTTATTTTGTTCGAACAAAGAAAAGAATTTTGTTGAAAGGAACTATCGCACATTCATTTGAAATAGTCGCGTTATTTTCATATTTTACAATTGGGCCATTAGTTATTTATGAATTTTTATAAACTTTTTGAAAAAGTATCCTAGTCAAATAATGAAGTGTTTCTACATTTCATCATAGGAACTCCAAAACTCGCTGGTAAAATGTAAGAGATCGATTTTCAATTTGTATAAAAAGAATAATCTCCCCCTTTCTCCCCCTGATTTGCTTGACTAGATTGTCGATGTGCGAAAGAAAATGCGGCGAGTTTTAGTTGCATTTTGATTGTATTGTCGCAACGAATGCGCCGCACTTTCTTCTGCACAGCTTTAGAAACGGTCGAAATTAATTCTTTTGTTAGCTTTACTAACCCAATAATAAAAGATCAGTTTTTCGAATTGTAAAATTATTGTAAATAATATTTATGACTGTATTCTCCCCGTGACTAAAAAATACGTTATTGTCCAATAATATAGAACTGACCAAATGTTAAAGTGTCAATTTGGGCTTTATTATTTTATATTCGCTATATTTGGTCTTGTGTTATCTTTCAGCACTTTTTGAAGGACGTTTCCTTTTGTGTTCTCTATATTAGAGTTGAGTTGTATTCGGCTCTAAGTTTTGGTGATTAAATGTTATAGGGGCCTCTACTAACTTTTTTAAAATGCTCGATTAAGGGGGCGGCTTGCGTTGTTTTTCTATTTCTCAATTCATTTGTGGGCCGCCGCGGATCGATTTTCTTGTTCAAAATTTGTACAATAAGGTAGATTGTTTCTATAACGCGTAATTACTGTTAAAAATTGTAATTTAGATGTGTACAAAAGATGTAATTGCAAATTTGTGACTAAGGCACAGATATATGTATTGACAATGTCAGTTTCTTTTTCTAAAAAAAAAAAAGTGGTTTCTACTGACTGACAAATTGTTTTTTTTTTGAGCTTGTACAATCCGTATTGTTAATTGATGTCGAATGAATTGATATATGTGAAACAAAAATTGTATTTTTATTTAAACCTTGACCCAAATAATGTTCTATTTTAAACGCGAATTTCCATTGTTTGGCAGCGCTTTTAAAATTCAAATACTTTGCAAGGACGGAGTTTGTTGTCGCACTGGATTTTGATAATGCGTGGTTTCTTTCGGTGGTTTTGACGAGGTGATATGATTTGTTTCGGGAATATCAAGTGTCACCATTTCCGCCATTCGTTCGCAGAACAATAAATTATATCTCACAATTTAAAATTAATCTACACTCCGGTGCATGAAAACCGGACCACCCATGTTTTTTTAAATATTTTATATTTGCATTACTTACTATAATTCGAATAAAACTTTGTATTTTACGAGAAAGTGTAGAAAAAAACAGCATATGGTACTTATCAATTTCTTTAATGAATAATAATAATCACAAAAGAAATTTTACCCTTCAGTAGGCGCCTGTTATTTTGTTAAACGAATAGGCGCGTGGATTATATATGTAATCAATTTTAATTGTTTATTATTGCGTTAACAAAATATTTTGTTATTATTTTTTTTAAGGTAATGATACTTTAATACCTTTTATAACGTGTAAAAGAAAATTTTTGTCTTGAAGTAAATTTATAACCATTAACTTAATAATTGTCCACACATGAGATAAATGTTTCAAAAATTATTTTACCTTGTTCCTTTTTTTTATTCTCATGGTCACTTCTGTTATAATTTAAAATATTTAAATAAACATTTTTTTACACCAACCATTGCTTAGTCACACACAAAATTTTTTTTAATATTTTTAATATTTTTTTGTGTGTGACCAAGCAATGGTTTGTGTGTAAATGTGTTTTTAAAATGTTTATTTAAATATTTTAAATTATAACAAAAGTGATCATGAGAATAAAAAAAGGAACAAGGTAAAATAATTTTTGAAAATTTATAACCGTTTAACATAAATAAAATTAGAAGTCTCCAAAATGGCAACGCAGCGACGGAAAATATAAATAATAACACAGTTACAAAAAATATATGATCACTTTATTTATGTAACAAGATTTCTATAACTACTTATTACAAATAAGTTTTCGTACCAAAATTAAAGAACAAAATACTCCTACCTATAAAAAAAAAATGGATGAAGTTACAGTAACATTTCAACCTGTATTTTCGACACAACTCACACAAATGTCTAACAAATGGCCTTTACACATCCAATTACTACATATTGAACACCATCTTCTCGTAGATTAATTTGCTAACTCGACCACATTCATAACAACGTCCTAAAGGTCCTCGTTGTTCGTGAGGCACTGTCGTTGATCTTGATCGTTGACCTAACAGAATTCTTGCACGTCTGCATTCAATTTATCTGCCGCTTGTTTCGTAATTTTTCATTAATTCAAAATTAAAAGTGAACCAAGTTCAAGTTCAGTAGTTTTCACAAAAAAACAATTTACGACCTGTCGGATAAAAATTAAAATGAATCTCAATCGTAAAGAAAAAAAAATTCAAATCAACCAATAGCATCAAAATACACTGACAATTTGCTACTACTGAAACTATAACGCTATCGCCAACAATTAACACATTTTTAATTTCAGATGCTGTCCCGCTCCCTCCGTGCCATTGCCAACTTCAAATCCATGCCGTGGATCACATTTTTACGGAGAACATCAAAAGCATTTATTATTAGTGGACGACCTCGTCAACCAAGCAGAAACCACATTGCAAGCCATCAAAGATGAATTCCAACAGTACGTGAAAGACAACAAATCCCAGCAAGATTCCTCCAGGCCGCCAACTCGCAGGCGATCTAGCAGCTTGGAAGGCGGCAGACGAGGCGCAACCAAGAAAACCAACCGCAAACGAAGCGAAAGCCCCGCCAGAAAAATAAAATCTCTGCCTGGATCGTCGCGCGAACTACAAAAGCCCCACGCGTCTCCTCAGAAAAATCCCCGCAAGCAGACGCCCAACTGCAGCGGGAAAAAGGACGAATTGATGATCACGATTTTGCATCCTGTTAAGGACACGAATCTGTCTAAATCCGAACCGGAAAACAATCCTCCCAGCACGAGCGAATCAACACTGTTGGAAGATGTTTCGTCGGAATTGATGCAGTTTCCTCCCAGACATGGAGTCTCGATTGTTGATGTTCCCCTGACGATTCCGGATTTGGTTGAGGGAGGCGAGAGCAAGGAAATAATTTCCTGCGACGAGAGAAACCTTTCGGAAGAATTCAGCGAGTTGTACAAGATGGACAGCGACAGTGATCAGTTGAATACGATTTCCGAAAGGACCGAACGAAGTGAAAGCTCTTGTCGAATCGTCGTTGAAGAAGTTAAAAAAGCTGAAGTCGGAACGACCAAATTATCCGTGCAGAAGATGCCCCAAATCAGTATTAGAAGAAGCTTGACCACTCAGAAAATTCTCAATATTGAGATTAAGCCGAGCGAAGCCGAGATCGTCGCGCAAAATTCTGAAATTACAAATGTTAAGTACCTGGAGATCAAACATTCAGAAACGATTTCGGAACAGGGAAAACCTACTTCTGTTCTGCAAATAGCTTGTTCTGGTAATACCTGCGTTCCTCCTCCTCTCCAAGTGAAAAAAAGTTCAGGAGTTATGACAGAAAAAATTGAAACTTGCGATAGGAGTGTCAATACGAATGCTGAAGAGTACCTCCTTCCTCAATGTGTCCTACTTGGATACCCGGCGGAAGTTCTAATCGACTTACCACAACAACCGATTGAACCAATTCGTGCATGTCCTTGTAAGACGATCCAAACATCCAAAATATCAGTCGGGGGAAGTGTAGAAGTGTTAGAGGGCGCGAGCCTCAAATTAAGCAAGAAAAGCACCGAATCGAAATCTGCAGAAGCCCCAATTACAACTTACATGAATCAGAATTTTCAACGACTTTCTGATTCGGATCAACGCTTGAAAGAAATGAATAGCCCCAGTGATGTTACAAGAACGAGCGGTGGTGAGGAGGCGAGGCCGAGAAGGAGCAGTCTTTACAAAAGTGAAAACAGTGAATCCCGATCGGGACGACACATTTCGATAGATTTAACGCGAGAGGCCCAGAAACTGGCCGTTTTTAAATCGTATCAAGTGGTGCAGGACGCTCTTTCGGATCACGATCCTGGAATGATCGACGATCGTTCCGTGCTGTCCAACATCGATAAGGATATCTACCAGACGTTTATTAACCCTGAAGGGTTGGAATTAAGTCAACAACCACCGTCAACTTACGCGAGTACCCTTGAAATTAAGAACTATTTTATTAGTAAAGTTCCTAGCAAAATTGATTTCGACGATCATCCAACTGAAACGTCTAAAGTTTTGACTGTGTTGGAGCGACTTTCGAAATACACTGCCAGTTCGGATTCTGAGTCGAATCAAGACGCACGACGCCAATCAACGCTATCCGAAATGCAATTTTATGCAACAAAAGCCACCCAATGCGAGAGTTCAGATGAATCCAGGCCGAGCAAGTCAGGAAAATCGGTTTTAATAGTGCCTGAGGTTGCAGAAAGAGATTTTGAAGAGACCGTCCCAGCAGAAGCAGATTCAGGCAGTTTCTTATTTATCCCTCCTGAAACCACAACAGACAGCATCCAGAATATGGTTGACGAATTCGACAAAATCAGCGCGGAAGAAGAAATTCCGCTGTCTACAGTTCACGACTCTCAAGAATCAATCGAGTTAAAAGCAGACAAATCTTCGAGCGACAGTTACATCATAATGCACGACGTTTCCACGCAAGTGTCCGGAGAAACGTTGGCGAATAAATCGATAGCCTCACCGGAGCGATCTTCAATTCCACCCCTCGACTTGAAGCCATCGTCTAATTTAGATATCGTCGCGGATAGTGCGACCGTCCGGTTGTTAAAAAAACCACCGCCGAGGATTACAGCCAGTGTCGCATCGAACACGAAATGTTGCAGTCCGAAACGGAGCAAGAAGATGCCGGATGATGTTTACTTGAAGAATCCGGTGAAGGTTGTGCAAGATCGAAAACACTCGAATCTTTCTGAGTTTCGGCCGGTGCCTTACGAGTTGGAAGAGACGCCTTTCGTGTGGGCCGCAATTGAAGCCCAGCAAAACTACCAAGAAGATGTTTCCGTTCAGGTGGATACCAGGGATAGTTCCGAAGAAACGGATTCTGCAAGGAAGAAGCCATTATCTCCGACCTTTTTACAAGCCTTGAAGGAAAGCAGTAAAGCGGCGTCGGACCATCGGTTATCATTGGTGATACCACATAACACTGCAGATATGGTTTCTTGTATAAGAAAAGAGTCGGCGGCTTATTTCAATTTGCAGAAAGGTAAAGATGGAAAAGGCAGTGTGGAACAGACGAAATCGGTCACCGATCGAGAGGTGACTGTGATGACGGTGAACTTGGGGCATTTGGATCCTCCCCAAACCAACGTTCCATGCGGGGATAACATGGACGCTCGAAATTATTTTGGAGTGAAGTCGCCAAAATGCCAGAATGATTCGGTCACATCCTCGAGCTCTTCCAGCGCTAGGAAACACCACAAAAGAAGAGCTTGCGTGGACAGTTCCACCGAAGAGAGCGTCACCGACAGGACTTCGCTTTCAGACGGTGAAATACGTTGCAAGTGCAACGCAAGCATCGGTGAAATTCATTTATGCAAGTACGCTCAGAGCATCAAATCAAGAATGCACTATTTGAGGCGCAACCCGAGGAAACTGTTATGTTACGAATTTGCCGATCCGAATATTCAAATCAAACATCAGAGAGTTTTTAATAATAATTGGGTGGCTTATTACGTGTCGAAAGGTCCTAATGCAACGGTCGATAATAGTGAAACGTTCACATTCAGCAGTTCGAGCGATTCAAATAATTTAAGTTCGAAAATTAAGAAGTGATTCAGTTGTATTTTCAGAATTTTGTATTTTTGTAAACGGCAATAAAATATATACGATTAAACCCCGTTTTTGCGTTTTTGAAGGGAGCGACAAAAAGAAACGTAGGTAGATGGAGGGACAACGAAAAATTTTCTTTAAAAAATCATAAAAATTAATTTTTTTACATATTTTTTCTACAACTTAATTCTTCCATGACTGTTTTACAACAATACAATTTTAAATTTGAAATTTTAGTTGACATATGACACATGACAAATACTAACACAACCAGTACCTAATCCTAAAAATCCCTAGATAATTTAGAAAGCAGAATTTTGAAATTTTCATGCCCAATAAGTGAAATTGCAATTTGTAAAAAGTTTTTTTCCAAAAGAGTACCTAATTTACAAGAAGGAAGAGCTTCAAGCCAACCTCCAAATTCAAGTTCAGATCCAGCTAATAAGATAGTTTTTTGTGTGATATTTGAGGAAGATAATAAATTTTGAAATATTTTCTCACAGATAGGTAAGTCCCAATTTCTTTGAATAGAAAGCTCTTTTGGAAGTAAAGACGAATTAGAAATTTCCTTCCAATAATCAATAGCCTCGTTAAGGGATGTAATTTCAAAATTAGAAAAACTAGAAGGTAGAATGGACATAATAAGTTCAGAATGAGAAAACATAAAAGACAAAAAAGCAGGCGAAGAAATATCAATTATAGACCTTATACCTAATCCACCAAAACGGATTGGTAATTTGGCTTCGAGTCCAAGATCTTATTGTAAATTTAATATTCAAAATTTTTTCCAAAGAAGAAATAACAATATTATCCAATTCAAGACAGTCATTTTTAAATTTCCAAAAAGGACAACATCTAAGATTATAAGTGAAATTAGGTATCCAAAAACAATGGCGCAGTAAAAATAAACTAGTATGAGGATTAATTTTACATAGATTTGTAGAAAGTAAAGAGAATGAATCAATTTTTTAAGAAATGAATGGAGGAATTGCTGCATCGAAAATAGGATAACCAAGAATAAAAAGGTCTTCAACATTACAAACGTGAATACAAGAAGCTAATAATTTGAATCTCTCCAAAATACATTTATTTGTTTCAACTGGTTGCTGAGTAGGCAGTTTTCGTTTGTACCGATCTGAGAGGATGCGCCCTCTGCCGTTGTTTGCGCGAATTCCGCGGTGGTGGTTGTGGAAAGATGGCCGCGTTGTCTAAATCCGCTGACATCCAAACAAAATAAAGTAGAAGTGGCATGTGAAGGGTGTTATTGTGTCGCATCGACGTGCAGTGAGTTAAACAATAGGAAACCAATGGGTGTAGCAACAAATGTGCCATCAAGAAACAAACTGAAAAGATTAAAATTAAAACCGAGTCCTTGTACGGCGTTTTGTGTTCAATGACCACCTGGTAGTTGTCAACCGGCCCTAATCAATCAAAAGTTACGATGGGCTTCGTAATATCGAAATCGGCAGTCAAGTTTAACGGTGCTGCTATCGCGAGGTTGCATTAGGATTTAATTCTCACAGTTGTAACCGACGAGCTCGACGGATGCCTCCGTTAGTGGAGCAGTACCCCTTAAAGTCCATGGAATCGCCCCGCAATGGAGACATGGTCAGCGCAGTGCACGTCGGCGAGCGTCCGCACTGTTCCCGGAACCCAATCTCGCCGTCCCTATGGACGGCACTCTACGACTACGATGCTCAAGGCGAAGACGAACTGTCCCTGCGAAAGGGGCAAATCGTCGAGGTGCTCTCGGAGGATGCCAAAATATCGGGCGACGAAGGCTGGTGGACGGGCAAAATTGGGGACAAGGTGGGAATCTTCCCTTCTAATTTCGTAATGTACGACGATCCGATCGATCACGTGAACTCCATCATCAGTGACATACATCCGATCGAAATCGACTTCGGCGAGCTGGACCTGGAGGAGGTGATCGGCGTCGGCGGGTTCGGCAAAGTCTACCGCGGCGTCTGGAAGGGCCACGAGGTGGCCGTAAAGGCGGCGAGGCAAGACCCCGACGCCGACATATCCGTGACCCTGGAGAACGTCCTCAAGGAGGCCAAACTATTCTGCCTGCTTCAGCACGAGAACATCGTGTCTTTGGAGGGTGTGTGTCTTCAGGAACCTAATTTGTGCCTCGTGCTTGAATATTGCCGCGGCGGTTCGTTAAATAGGGTGCTGGCAGGACGCAAAATAAGACCTGATGTGTTAGTTGACTGGGCCATACAAATCGCGCGAGGAATGGATTACCTCCACTGTGGTGCGCCAATCTCGCTCATCCACCGAGATCTCAAGAGTTCAAACGGTGAGGGTTTTTCTAACTTATATAGATACACTAAGTCCTCGTTTAACGCTGATTCGATATAACGCTGTCTGCTCGAATTCTAAAAAAAACATTACGCTGATTTAAATTATTTCGCCATTTCATTGATTCGTATATAGCTACATAGTACGATTATTTCTGAACAATTAGCGAAAGGTGGCAATTTATCGTAGCGCTGTACTTTCCCTAAATCTATGTTTACTTGGTACGTTTATTAATTTATGTGCTGGAATCCTTGATATTATTGTGTAAGAAAATCGATAAAAATTCTATTTATTCATTAAAAATAAATCCGTACAATTTTTTAGACTATTCCATTCACCTGTCATTTGTAAAAATTGTACCAATAAAAATCCAAATTTACACATTTGGACCGAATATTTCCACTCATGGAAATTTTATTGGATATACCACTAGTGTTCCCAGCGAATATTTTTAACAAATGAATCTTTTCAAAAGAAACAAAAATTATCTATTTATTAAACATTAAAAAAAAATTTAAACTAAGTAGAAAAAACTAGGAAATTTGTATGCTAGATAACATTACAATATCAAAGCAAAATTATAATAGTTATCTGGAAAAGTACAAGCAACATTTAAAAAATCTAATATTTTGACAATTGTGAGGCACAACTTCTTTCACCAAGGTCTGAGGATCATCACTGAAGGTTTTCAGAGGATCACTACCGGTTACACCTGACGTACTAGTAGATGCTACACAGATAGTGGTCGTTGTAATGTTGCTTCTCATTTGCTCTACGATTTTTTCATGAGAACTGCTATCGATTTGTAAATACGATTTAATAAAGTTAATATTCTGCCTTGCCTAGGAAGAAGGCAGTAACTACAAAAACATGAAATCCGAGAAAATCGTAGTTTAATAAAATTTTTTAGATGAACTACGTGTTCAGCCTAAATATCTTGCATTTTGTTTCTGTCAGGTATAAAACCAACTAGTTAATCTATTTATAAGATAAAAAACTTTTTAAATCATTTTAAAATTGTTTAAGGGGGTTGGGTACGCTACCATAAGGATCAATGTATTACATAAGTATACTTTTCTCGAGAACCGTTCAACAGATTTCAACCAGATTTTGTACACATTTAATTTTACGTCTTTCTGACCTATTCAAAAAATTTTATTTTTTATACTCAAAAGTCGTTATTCAAAAAAAAAGAAAAAATTACATTGAAGAATTTTTTTAAGCAAGTTCCAGAAATAATTTTTAAAATTCCTCCATTCAATCGCTTCAGAAATGTTTTATGACACAAAAAAATTTCAAGGCCCTAGCTTTATACGTTTTGTAGAAAAATGTACCTAAATGGAAAAAAGTCTACTTTTCAGGAGAAGCGAAAAACTAACTGACGCTTTATGTAAATTGCACGACTTTGTTATCTTTGTCCTCAAAAATTTGGAGCACTTTTAGTAATCATAGAACTCTCGGAATATATAGTTTTGCTCAGAAAACAATGCAGTAATTAAATATACAAAAATAAAAGAATTGCATTTTTTCAATGCGCCCAATTTTGTTCCTCTAATCGGCGACCAAAGGTCACCTAGGAATATTTTATTGTTTGATTTCGTCTGTTTCCATATAATTAAGTTTCGAAGTCCACAACATCGATTTGGAACAGACTAATTTTATCAGCAATATAACGCAGGTAAACTGTACGACGATTTTCATTAAAGAAGGTTAAGTAACTGAAATAAAACGAATTGGTGGTTTAATGAAATTAAATTATTGTTAATTCGATTGGGGGTATTGATTTTAATAATAAGTTGGCAACACGCAAATTTTTATGGACCGCACGGTATAATATTTTAAAGTTAAGGCTTTTTTGCCTTTTTTAGGCATTTTGAAAAAGGTCAAGAACCTCCTTTTAATAAAATTTAGCCCTATGATTTAAAGCTAAACCGAATATACAGGGAGATTCCTAAAAAACGTTCCACGCTTTTGAACTTAAAATTTTTCGTTTTTCTGTGCCATCGTTGTTAACTGTGGAAAGGCAATTGAATACTGAATAAAAATAGTAACCAACTTGAAAAGGACAATCCAGCATTTCTTGTAACGAAGTTTGATGTCAATGCAAGTTAAAATATTGTCTTAAACAAAGTTTATGTTACAGTCACGTACGCGGCGTCTGTTCGACTGTCCGTTAACACTGGAGAATTATCGATACGTAAAATTTATACCGTGCTTGCATACAATAAGTGAGTTTAGTTGATATATTTTGAAACGTATTAAGTTACTTATAAATAACTGATAACGCGCTGTAAACCAGTGCCTATCAAACAGGGCGCTAGCCGCGAATAAAATGTATTTCGCGCCAGCTCTGGCGGTTTAAATGCGGCGTTTGAAATTTTTGCCATCATAAATGCAATAAATGCATAAATGCAAAATCGGCAGAAATTCACAACTCTTATCTGTAAACCGCAATATAATCAATATTGATTAAAGCCGAATATTCCTTGGCACCAACCTATTAACTCCAATGGCGATAGCGTTCTAGTGTTAAAGAGAGAGTTTTCTTCGTAGTGGGACGAAAATATCCTGTCCGCGTCCGGTCAAGAGAGTGTCCGCTTAAGAGACGACATTTTATTAGGAAATCATATAACTTTTTGTTGGTGCAAGCAAAATCGTTCGCCTATGAGAGATGTCCGTTAACAAAGATTTTACTGTATATTTTTTTCCGAAATTGTGCAATAAATAACTGAATTAGAGCGAGGGACGTTTTTTAGGAATCACCCTGTATGTATTGTTGAGGGGGTTTTTAGCACAATATTGGCAAGCGGTTTTCTTGCATTTTGAATTGTGAGCCTGCGAGATGTTCCACTGTTAAGTTATCCGTTTGCGTAATTTAATCAATTCCATAATTCGTTTCCAGTGAAGTAGTTTGTGCAGTGGGAACGTGAAAAATGACGAAAGTTGCACTTAATTAAGGCGGGAAAGAAACACTTGCAGTTTTCAATGTTAACGACCGTATTTGCATTGAATCAGGATTCGTGTAAAAATTATCGGTTGTCGAATTAAAAAACGCATGAAGAGTGTTTTTCGGCTGTTGATTTGTTTGAACGGGAAGAGGTTTTTAGTCGAAATAATAAGTAACATTTTTATTGTTCCACAGAAGTTTCGTCGCAGCGTTTCATTTGAGCGGTTGTAAACGTTTAAGCAAACATGATAAAAAGTGCTTTATCAAATGAAATAGCCACCGAATCGACCACGTGCTTTTTACGTACACAACGTAGACAATTCGTTGTCTCTGCGTGCTAATAAGAATCTACGCGCCTTTCGAATAAATAGCGAAACTTTTAACCGCAGGATTGTAAAATGTTATTAAAATAACAGACCTGAAAAAGTGTTCTTTCCCGCCACCAGAAATTAATTTCATTCGAGAATTAATTTATTTGCAATGTTTGCCATCATTTTTAATTAATGCAATTGCCAAGTTGGGTTTGTTTTGTCCAGCTCAAGTTTGGTACATTTTTTAACTTTAAATATGTAAATGCTTTCGCGAAAATTTGAGGTTTAAATTTCGACTTAATTGCTGGAATTAAAATGAATTTATGGCCTCTTGTTTAGCGAGTTTATGAAATTATTTTCAGCAATAAAACGCACCTTTGTCAGTGTTAACCGCTGTTTTAGCTGCTTTGGCGCAAACGCCTTGAAAACAGTACAAACTTGCATTGTTTTGAAATAAACAAAATTTTTTATCTTGTTTCCCTATTAACTGAGACTAATATTTGCACTGGAACTATAATCTCACTTTGCTCAAATGTTATTCGACATTAAATAGTAATTATGATTAGGTAACATGTTCCACAGTGACACAATAAACTCATGTTTATGTGTGACACAAAAAGTTTGGTCAACGGAGACACGTGCGTACCTGTGTCACTGTTTTTTCCTTATCGAATATTTCCTTTAAGTTATTACTATTATTTTTTATGATTCAATAAAATCAAAGCACATATTGATGAAGCCAACGGTTTTATAGAAACATTGAACGTTAAAAAATACCTGAATTAGTTGTCTGAAATCGATTTTTTATGTAAATTTATTTTAATTTTTATTGCAAACATATTCACTCATAGATTTTGGAGATGAATACTGTCCTTTTTGGACCATTTATTATTAATAAGAGTCAGTGGCGGCTCGTGGTACAATAAAACATTATATTTGAGTGACTAGGATATGACAGAACTGCGTGAAATGCAGCACATAAAGAGTTTTAAACTAGAGAAAGAGTTTGGGTATGTGCAGTACGCGAGGGGGATAGTGGGGGTGTCTCAAGCAGTTCTGTGCACTGCCTAGAACGGCCCAGTATAAAAACAATGGTCCGCTCCGCTGAAACCATGACAAAACTTAACTGGTTTGTTGGAATGTTGGAACCTCGATTGCATGGAGACGTGGAGTTACGAGATGGTGCGAGTTGTTGCGATTAAGAAAATAAAATTCTGTGATAAAATTCAATTTTTTCAATATTACGTTTTATAAATTAAATACAAACGAAGTTAATTTTTTTGGCGTTAATGTTTTTGGCAGTTCTGCAGCTCCGCAGCACTTACGTACGAGCCGCCACTGATAAGAGTCGTTTTCACGGTGAAGATTACTGACAGGGTGAAATTTTTGATGTAAATTTGTGAAAATAACACCTACTGATAGACACCGCAAACCAAAAACCACAGATAAACCTGAAACACTTAAACATATTGGTAGAATTCAATTTACACTGGAATTAGCGTTGGAAGAAAGATTAAACAAAAATTTCGCAAAAAATTCGTTGCCATCTTAAAACCTGGAAGAAACAATTGAAAATATTTCGCCTGAAAAATGCGTTAAAAAATCGACAACTTCAGATCTGAATAGAATGCACGTTTATTGAACTTGCAATTGAAAATGGGCGTTTTTTAATGCTTTAAGCGGTGCAATTAGCAAGAATTAAAAAAACGCTGCGGTGAGTTCTCCTTCTCCGCACGGTTAGAAAATAAGGCAGCCTAATACGTGCAAAACAGAACGATTATCGTAAATTTATCTCGAGAGAAAAGCACCCGTTTGTATCGCAGAACTAAAACAAGAACAATCGCCGTCAATAAAATACGTGCTGTTAATAAAATCCGAGTCGAAGTAATGCAGAAGACAATTAAACCGTAATCGCAGAAAACTTGTTTAAATTTGCGACGCAAACCATTTTTTTTTTTTTTTTTTTTGTAAATAATCAAAACAATTCACGGCTTCTTGTTTACGCGTTTTTTTTTCTTTTTATTTAAAGGCCACTGACCGGATACTAATTACATTTTTCGCGGTGAAGTCGATTTACACTCGGTCACCGTTTAAGGATATTCAATGTCGAATATTGGTTAAATTGAATTTGCACCGATCTAATTTCGCGGGGAATTGAATCGAAAAGAGCGGACGTTAAAAAAACGTTATGAAAAAAACCCTCAAAACAGTTACGATCCGTTAAATTACTTGATAAGCAGCCAAGACGGAGGAGTGGGTCAAAACGTTCATTATCATCTTCGTCTTGAAGTTTCAGGGCGTGAAAAGGTGTTAATTTTTATTATTGTTTATGTAAATATGCTCAGATTTGTGGCGTTGGGTTTGTGGGTGTTGCATAATGAATAGGTTATTACTCGTGCTTAATTTACTTTCAATTAACTTACTACCAAGGATAAAGAGGAATAGCCAGGGAATTGCATGACACTTTGTTTTTTTTTTATTCTTACATTTTTGATTTGATAAAGAGCAGAATGTCTGCTTGAAGTGGCCCGGAGTGGAAATTCTTTACTCAAGATGAGAAACGCAATTTTAAATTATTTACTGTAGCGTCCTGAAAAAGCAGGAATTATTGTTATCCTTTCCTTTTCTCTTGTAGCTATTCTGCAGATCGGTCTACGATTTTGTACCCGATTGTAATTCAGAATTTCCTGACAAAAATATGTCATAAATTTAAATCGTACTTAACTTTGCGGACAAAACTTGACGATCTTTAGAGTCATAAATTATTACATTTACTGTAAGATTCGAATATAAGAGAATTTTAGGCTAATTACAGCTTTTTGTTTTTTTTTTTTACTTTGGGCGTCTTTGTCTCAATAATACTGATCCTGAAAAGTGAAATTTGACGAAATTGGGAGATAGTATTTTTTATAAAAAATGAGTTTTTATTTTTTTTCTCTCGAAAATTAACGCCGACAATTAACATTATACCAGAGTTATACGTGCACCAAATTTCAAATACAGAGCTTTCAATTACAGCTTAATTTTAGGGGGACCACAATTGATGGGACACCCTGTACAATGATGCATTCTGAATTTCAATTTTTATTTTATGAAATATAACTCATCTGAATTACAAATACTTTCTGAATTGCAATTAATGTTTTCTGAAATACAATTGTTGTTCTCTGAATTACAATTGAGGTTCTGTGAAATACAATTGATGTTGTCTGAATTATAATTGGTGTTAGCTGAATTACAATTGATTTTCTCTAAAATATATTTGACTAATCTGAATTGCAATTTACATTTCTGAAATACAATTGAAATAGATGTAGAATGGCCCAGAAAGACTTCAGCAAAAGATCCTCCCTTGAAACCTTTTTCCAATTTTTCTCAAATTTAATTAAAAATAAATTCAATTCACAATAGATCAACACTTTCTCTTCCGAGGATTACTGTAACTCCCATCAAGGTGGTCGGTCAGTCGATACCGATTCTTTTTTATCACCAGACTTCCTATCTTGTTCCAAGATAAACATTAAAAGTTTTCTCTTTATTAATGTCAACTTTTTTATGCGAAAAATTTATTTGCGATTCGCCCCCATTTGTGGGGTTAATTTAGGTCTGTGAAAGTTGGAGAGCTCTTCATCAGCCTCTTCTCGCGCGCTTTTATCTCCCGTCTGGAATGTCGGAATACTTTCGTGGAAAGTTGCCCGCTATGTAATCCGCCACAATTAAATTGAAATTTATCGCCGTACGTTTGGCAAAGAATGGCCACGTTTTTTTTACGGTTCCGTCGACTCGCGAATACAAGGATGTGGGAACGCGTACGGTTGTTTACTCACATCCCATATCGATAACAATTCGATTAAATAAGAGAAAAAAAACTGTTCGAACGTTGCATAATTATTAATATCGGGATCCGGTTTTGCAGAGGTCGATTTTTGCCTGTGGCAAAAATCGACGACTTACATCAGGCAATTGGTAAATTTCGTTGTAATTAAGTGGTACCAAATGTAATAAAATATCGGCACGAAGTAGGTGGAAATGGGAATCTAATAGAAAAACCCACCAGTTAGCCTTGTGTGAATAGAAACCTATGCGATTATTTCGAAAGTCAGCTGTTGGTGCGCCTCACGGCTTCTCCGGAACGAGAAAAAAACCGGAACGTCAATATACCGAAGCTATAAAACGGTGAACCCTCTCCAGGTTATTAAAGCCATAAAGTTCTTCCCGGAATCGGTGTCAAAATAAGGGCGTTCTCCTCGATCGTAAGTTGCGCAACGTTCGCGTTTCCTTTAAATACTGGTTTGAAAAATTAAAAACTCGTAAATCAGCGTTCGTTTCGACACAGCTCCTTTTAAATCCGCCTCTCTAAGTACGCAATTTATTGTACACGCTTATTACAGCACAACGAGCGGCGTTCACCGCAAATAAGTAAACAGCAAGAGTTGGGTCAGTGGTAAAAAGGTGAACATCTCTCGTCCCCTGCGACCGGTTCTCTTCTCTTTTTTTATATCGCATCTGTCCGCCGAACGTCAATACCGCGCTTTCCGGTTGTATCGATGTCGATGTGCCATTTCCAATGCATTAAAAAATGTCCCATCAATACCCGTTGTAATGTGAAAAATTATTTTATTAGCAGTCAAATTACTTCAGCATTTTGTTTTGTTTAGTACATTATGTAATGAGCATTTAATGATAGCTATTAAGACACGATTATGAGAATATGAATATGAGTGTCTTAATAGCCATTAAATATGAGTTGCATACACTATTTTTTCTACGGCCAGTCATAATTTTAAAAAACAATCGCTTTATTTTCAAAATGTATTATATGTATTAAAGTTGTAAAAAAAAACACAAACATATCGATACCTCAATTCTATAATGTAACAAGTCAAAAATTCAAGTGTTGAGATAATCGCATTTAAATAAATAATAGTTTTCTTGACTTTACTAAAACTTTTTTGTGCTAAGGAATTTACGGATAAGAATTGGCATACTTAATAATTATTCATTTGTGATTGCCTTAATAACACTTACACTTCTGAAAATTTACAAAAAAAATTTGAGTTGTTACACTATTGAACTTTGCACAAAATTTCGTTTTGTGGCTCATCTAAAAACGAATTTTGAAAATTGACTGGAAACTCTTTTGAATTGAATAAAATACACTTTTTCCTTTTGAATGATGTGCTTAACGCAAAAATGAGTTTAGATCCGCCCATCCTCATGGCAATACTTGATATTGACCGAATATTAGTAACGTTGCATTTCCATTGGTTATAAATTTGTAACATAATGAAAATTTTGTGTCTTAATGGGTATCATTAAGGTACGACTTGTAACTGTCTAATAAATCGATTAAAGTATGGGCGTAGAAAAGAAAAACTATTCAATTGTGTTGGCAATGCTGGAAATTTGAATTATTGCCAACTTCATTTCATTTCATGTGTCAATTTAAAGCACTACATCCTTTGACACATGACCACGTGGAATTATGAAGTGAAGTCGGCAATAATTCAAATTTTCGGCATTGCCAACACAATTGCGTAGTTCTTTTTGTTTTCTTAAGTTCATTCTATATTTAAACGTGGACTGAACAACAGGCCCTAAGTGAGATTTGAAATTAAACAATCACAAAATGAGAATGGCAACTGTCAAAACTTATCTAATGGTACATATTGAGAAATGCCTTCCGAAGTAGATGAATGACGTTGGAAATACAACGGAATCGATACAATGCTATATTTATTCCATTGTAGAAGGTTCAGAAACGTCGGTAAATTTTTGCAAGCTTTTAAATAATGAAATACAGCAGACAAACAGGTAGCAGTGGACATTGGCCACTTGGCACCGAAATTATTTTATTAAAAGCACAAAATTGACGTTGAGCTAAAGTGATCCTATTGACTAACTGATTGCATGTAGTTAAATGATTGAATTTAATTCGGTAAATTATTTTAACTTGGACCGAAGAATCGCGAATTTAATATTCTATTCAGGACTAATAAATCGATGGTATTCCGGTGGTATTGCTTCATCGTTAAGATTTAATGTCGGCATAAAGATTAATTTTCGCTGATAAGTTAATTCACGACCTTTCTGCAAAGTCGATTGGTCTGGAAACGTTAAAAAAATTCATCAGTCGCTTATCGGTTTTATTTTGAAATAAACTTAAAAATTTGTCAATAAGTAGCGTTAGAAGGCTATTTGTGTTGGTAGTAATGAGTGCTCAATAATAAGCTATACAATTTTGCATTACTACCAACATAAATTAAAAAATAAATTATTTTGCAGACTTCTAACGCTGTTCTTGGTTTAAAAACGGCTTTCTACGACGGGTGGACGTTGTTTATTTAAGATAACGCTGAATTGTGCACGTCAATGGAGCTATTTCCTGCACAAACATTTTACAGAAAGGAGCAGTGCAGCGCGAATCGATATTGACATTTTTAGACCAGCGTCGCTAATAATTTAGTGAAAAGCCTCGACTGATATCTCCCACGTAGTTTTTACATTGGGAAATACGTGTTATTTATCTAGTTTCGACTTTAATCTTATCTTCGCAATTATTTCGGACACCGTGTTTATGTTTTGAATACTTGCCTTATCTCAACACATAAACGTGTTGTTGTTTTAAAAATGAACTTCCGCAATTATTTGTTTTGCAGTTCTCCTCAGCGAGCCGATCGAAAACGACGATCTTCAGTTCAAGACGTTGAAGATCACCGACTTCGGGCTGGCCCGCGAAGTGTACAAAACGACGAGAATGTCACAGGCCGGCACGTACGCCTGGATGGCACCCGAAGTCATAAAAAATTCCACGTTTTCGAAAGCGAGCGACGTTTGGAGCTACGGGGTGCTGCTGTGGGAACTGCTGACCGGCGAGACGCCGTACAAGGGGATCGACACTCTGGCCGTCGCTTATGGCGTCGCGGTCAACAAACTTACTTTGCCTATTCCGAGCACGTGCCCGCAACCTTGGCGCGCACTCATGGAAGGTGAGTTTTCTTATGCGCCGAGAGATGTTTTCGACGGTTTCAATGAACAGTTTCTTTCGTCATGAATTTTTTAACCTTTCAGTAGTCGCACGACTAGGTTTTTTTGATTTTCCAAGGAATTTCCCATTCTCTCGAACGGCCGTTTTCAGTACCTTACTAATTTATTGTCTAAATGTTAGTGGAGCAATATCAGACCTGCAGATACATTATTTTTGCTTTTTTTGCATATTGCGGAGTGAGACTCCGCAGCGACTGTTGACGTCTCAGGCAAATCTTTGTATACATTTTGACATTTTCGGTTTACAACAGCCCAAGGTAAATCTGTAATAATCATTTTCGATACAAGTGCACTGTCCAATAATTTTTAAAGTGTGTGGTTGCTTGTTTCAAGCACGAAGCCAAGTTCTGTGATGGAAAAGCTGCACAAAATGACAGCGTACGTTTTTTCATATTAAAAAAACCCATTAATTTATTGTAAATTTTGAAGTTGTTTGACAAATCGTCAAGTTAATATTGGTTTGTTCAATATCCACTTTTTGTGGATATTGGGTTATGGATGTCGCAGACGGATTGTAGAATCCGCTACAATACAAACCGGCTAGCCGCATTATAAAACGGCTCGGTTTTGTAAATCGACTGGTTAACATTTAGGCGGGTTGTAATACGTCTAAACGTTGGTCAGCCTTACTGTAACAACGTTTCGCGTTCTCCAATGCAACAAAATGACGGGTCGCCGTTTTATAAAACGGCGACAAGGGACTTTATATAAAGAAAACCTTTCCTTGTAGCTATGACAAATATGAAGTCATAACTATAAGAAAAAGGTTTAACTCAATACAAAAGGTTTTTTTTATAAAATGTCTAACAATTCTTCTTTTATAAAACGGACTGAGTTATTCAGCGATTCATAAAACATCTAAAATTTTCAGTCAAATTGTAAAAATTCTCTGTTCATTCTATATTTTACAATCTTCCCAATCATTTAGAAAACGACTGAATTTACAATTCGCCGTCGACATCTACAATATGGCTGATTGTCGCCCTACATTGCACATAGTCAACATTCCGGCTAAACAATCTGCCTAAATGTTAATCAGCCGTTTTACAAAACAGAGCTGCTTTGTAAAGTGGCTAGCCGCTTCATATTGCGGCGGATTCTACAATATGGCTGCGACATGTACACCAAACTTTAAGTTAAAGTTTAAGTTAATTAAATTAAATTAGCTTGTTCAAAGAGAACCAGTAAAATAAAATGTTTTCAGTATTTATTTTGTACAATATCTAGTAAAATTATTAAAATTTTGTGTTGTAGGTAGTATTCATTGAAGTTTCTTGAAATTATTTCTGCTCAAATTTTTTTTTTTAATGTTTATGGCATAACAATTTAACCCTAGACCGGTCGCATCAAATTGAGGAACGTATCCGGTCGCGTGGTTGACTTTGTCAACCACAACTTTTTATTTGAATTTCTGGCTTTTAATCAAACAACAAACTGTTCATTCAATTTTTTTTGTTATATTTAGAGTATTAAAAGATTTTTGGGCAAGTTTTGCATCAGAAATATTAAACGCTATCAAGGCATTTATATAGAGTGTCTCCAAAAAACAAGACGAGTCCATAGCTCCCTTATTTATCGGAAAATTTCAGTTATCTAAATACCAAGTTAAATGGTTGAGAGTAGACTACAAAATAGCATAACAAAATCACATATTACCTTAAGGGCATTAAGGCTATACCGTCAGAATATTTTTTTTTCAAATTGGAATATATGCATTTCTTTACTAATTCTGCTAGAGATTTTTATTCCGAATACAACAATACATCACAAGTATATGCTTACATAAGAAAAATTAAACAAAACAAAAATGAAACACCGTTTAGTCTTGTGTAAAAAAAATAACACTAGCTTTGGAAACAAATGATGAGCACTAAGTAAGAAGCTATCAAAATGTATTAAACAATAATAAAATAGAAAAAAAAATTCTGGGCCCGTGGTTGACTTTTCAACCAGCCTGTTTCTAACTCCTTTTATATTAGTATTAACACACTTATTGAGTTTACTGTCTCGGATACAATGCTGACTGGACAGTAAGGAACTAAAGATAAGGTACTGAAGGCGGCAGTACCCCAAGACTTTATCTAATCAAACAATACCGCCTAAATACTCGGATGGTTGACAAAGTCAACCAACGCGACCAGTTTAGGGTTAATAAAGGCTATAATTTATTACCAATTTTAACTTAAAATTTCAAAAAATATAGAATTTTCTTTTGAGGAGCCGCACTCCGCAGCGACTACTAATGTCTCAAAAAATGCGCGACTACTGGAAGGTTAAGGAAATGGATTTTTATTGTTGGTCTCGAGTTGAACTGATAGTAAAGGTCGTCGTTTACGTTTGCCGTATCGTCACTGTAAGAAAATTGTTTTTGATTGAAATGTTTGTTTAAATGCAATTTCGATGTGTATTTTTGTATTGAAATAACACGGTTTTTCTATGATAATGTGCCATTTACATTTATATTGTATTTCTGCAGGTGACATATTATTGATAACATCTCCATTTGCATGGTGGCATTGTGGTTTGGATTTTCCAATGTCGCTTTCCACTTGTCCCATTGTTTATTTTTATTAGACGTGCCACCTCTTGTGAATAGTAATGAATTATTTCTTTTATAACCCAAATAACAGTATTGTGTGCAGTCTGTGTTGACAAATTCAAAACTGCAAAATAAACATTCAATAAAGAAACAATCTGTGTTTTGCAATGCGGCGACAAAACGATCAAAACTCATAAATTAGTTTAAATACACAAAACATTTTGTCCAATCTTCTGATTTAGTTTATTTATTCATTGTTAATGGTGCGTTTCGACAAGCTATTAATTATATAAATAAAAAGAAACGAGACATTTGTCATTTTTAATTCCATTAGATACCGGGTGTTCATAAAGCCCAGACAAGATATGCTTTCCAATTTTAAAAAATTTGTTTCGTTGATCAGCCTGTTGGGAATCCGACCCGCACAGGAGGCCAACGTTCGAAGACATTCTGGAGTCGCTGGATAACATAGTCCACTCGTCGTTCACCCAGACGCCCCACGAAAGTTTCCACACGATGCAAGACGACTGGCGCCAGGAAATCGAAGAGGTCCTCTTGGAGCTCCGCAGGAAAGAAAAGGTAAATTTTTGCTCTTGCCGTACGCTGCCAATTTTACTGATTCATTTGTAAATTTCTGTTGCGCTGCTCTGCCCAGGCTTGTAAATCTTTTGAAGAGGTAAATAAAAAAACAGCTATATTAACAATAATAACATTGTACAAGTAAGCAATCGAATTTTTGATTTAGGAATTGCGATGCAAGGAAGAGGATCTCAACAGGGTTCATCTGCAACAACGCATGCACGAAGAACACCTCAGGCAGAAGGAGCAAGAATTGCAGGCGCGCGAAATAGACCTTTTAGAACGGGAGCTCCACTTCATGATCAAACAGCAAACTCCGACTCCCAACAAAAGAAAAGGTTCGTCGGTTCGATTTTTTTCGACGAATTTTCTGTGAGTTTGTGTTCTTGTCGCAGGAAAGTTCAAACGGTCGAGATTAAAGCTGCTGAAGAAGGAGCCGGGTTCGGTCATCAGTTTTCCTTCGGACTTCAGACACACCATTACAGTACAACACACCGTTGACCACAAGGCGATTAGTGGGGTTTGTTCGCCGAATAGTCCGCCCGGATCTCCGGCGATACCTAGGTTGCGAGCCATCGCCCGTAAGTGCACCTATTTGTAACTGCATGGTTTTGTCATTGATAGCATGGATTTCTTGTTATCAATATGAAATTTAGCGTGCCGATAACCTTCATGTTGGAACCTTTGACTGTTGAATTCGTTTGTCCAAATTTTTTGGTCGGAAGAATATATTTTTTTGTAGTCAATACGTGATGATGTTGATTATAATTGTGTTTTTGTCAGTTGTAAATTGCGAAGTGAAATTTTCTGATTGAATGTGAACGAAGAAAACAATAGCACAAACTTTCAGTTGCCATTATTACTTTCCTGATTTTATTTAACTGCATTCCTTTTGCAACGAATTCAGTTACCTTCCTGCACCAAAAAGAAAAACTCATTTCATTTTTTCTTCCCAGCTTCTTTATACAGGGTGATTTCACGCTCTAACTCAGTTATTTATTGACCGATGTCAGAAAAAAAATTTATAATTAATTAGTGGAGTAAGTACTACAAGAAGGTATTAATTTGGATTGTTTCCCACATTAACTTCAATGCGAAGCGATAGTTTTATTTATTGTGGTAGAAGATTTTTTTCTAAAAACGAGATTTGAAAGTAACGAGCAAACAGGCTATTCTTGACTGTAAATCCCGCCTGGGAGAAAAGTTCTTGGTTTAAAAACTCGCCTGCAGACTTAAAAAGAGTCAGCACTCAATGTAGGGTTAAATACTAAGAAGTTGAAGATAACAAATCATTCGCACAGATCATCTGCAATATCTGCGTTAGCAAAAAATTGAGTCTGAGAACAGTAACTAATTAAGCTAACAGGACACACAAGTACTCAGCCTTTGAAACCCTATCTTCAGCTTGACATAGAGCATCATGACAATTTAGTACAAAACTTGAGAGGGAACAGTGATGACTCGTCAAAACAAACAACTCCTAAGGAAAGAGAATGCAATCAGGGACAAAATGTATATTACAATAATTGCTCTATTCACATGGTCAATAATACTAAATAGTTTAAAATAAAATTGCTTTGTCTTACCTGTTTCATGAAATAGTCATGTCAAATTTCATTCGTGAGATAATTTTGCCGGCTAAATAATCACACTTATTGTATATGAAAAATTCAAATTAATAAATTCTTGTGGTACTTACTCAAATAATTAATTATATTTTTTTTTCCTGAAATTTGGCAATAAATAACCGAGTTAGAGCTTGGGACGTTTTTTAGGAATCACCCTGTATCTCCAATTTACTATCTTTTAGTTTCATTGCCCATTAAGTTTGTCTTCCAACTGAAATAAATTTCAAATGATTATTCGACAGTCAATAGGTTGAGGTTGTGCGTTTTTTTTTTTTGTTTTGAAGCTTCGTTGTGTTTGATGACTAGCATTATTTGCCGTTAGCCGCAAATGCACAGTATTTTGAACATTGGAACACGATAAAAAAAAAAAATGTGAAATTTCAAGCTAGGGTTGAGATACAGTTTTAGGACACAGACAGGTTGTTCTATTGCAGTTCCAGCTGACGGAGTTAAGGGGAAGACTTGGGGCCCTAGTACGTGTCATCAGCGTGAAAGGGGTCAGATACCGTTGCTACGACCTGCCCCCACGAGACCGGGCGGCATATGGTCGAAAAGTGCGCCCAACCTGGATAAACCCAGGACAGTTTTAAGCAGACCCGCCCACGATATAGGTAACAACTCCATACCTCAAATTAATAAAACTGGTGATAAAGGTGATAACCTAAACATTTCAACTCTGCAATTATTTAAAAATAAAGTAACCGCTTTAGCTGTCTCTGATTTTAAACTGTTTCGTGGCTCTGTTCGTAACAATAGTTATCCTACAAATAACGCTGCTTCTTTAACTCTCAAAACAAACAGATTGAGCCGATCTATCGGGAACATCAGCGAGTCTCATTACGATACCGTTTTCAGCACGAATAGGTTCGTGATCGCGCGCGGCATCAGCAACAATAATTTAGAATACGGTAAAGATTTGAGCGGGTTACACGACGATACCGAGAGATTGCTGAAAAATTAGAGTAAAATTTTGTTTTTAAAGGCATTTCCGAGGAAAATCTACACCCTACTTGTAAGTTTCAGTTGAGACCCTCAAACAGTACATTTTTTAGTCCGCTACAGTTTTAGCACCCACAAGCATGAATTTTTTAGTCGGCCCGATTTTTTTTAAATTTTACGATTTTTATTTTCAGCTTCTGCAAGTTTCTTATGTAGTTTTTTTTTGGTTTTTTTACTATTTTTTAGTATGTAGTAGTTAAGGTTTTTGTTTTGCTATTAATATAGTTGGTGATTATGTGAGTTGAATGCGTTTTTGTTTTTGTACCAAATTTTAGTTGTGATTTTTTGTTCGGCTGTCGACGTGTTCAAGATGCATAATTTACTTTCTGTGGTGATGGTATACTACATGTGTAATTATATTTAAAATAAACATTGTAATGATGTTTTTTAATTGATGTATTTTATTTGAATACACACTTGGCATGTTCCCTGGGTTTACATGCACTATCCAATTTTTATTATCCTTTTACTTATATTGCAGAGTATGTAACAGAAATTGTTTCACGCGAGAAACAGACCAGAAATTTATTAATTTCTTAAGAGAAGGATACACGGACGAGCGGTGCACCCGATCGTCCGTGTATGCTCGGCTTTATTGTTTTTGTCTGAACTGTTTCTGAGTTTTTTTCTCTCGATTTCTTAAATGCTCTGCGTTTTGATTTAAAGTCGCGAACATTTTAAAGAATTCTTCTCAATAAATGACTAAATTTTTAACATTTGCTTCCATGTGTTAACACAGACTAAAATCCTAAAACAATTTAACGTTTCGACAAGTTACAAAATTACAAATTTTCTATTGCTTTTCTGTACTTACGTATATGGCTTACAGTGTTCGTGACGTTTTTTTTTATTTTCTTTTAAATGAGTGTCAGCTAGAGTGTTTATTTGCGTTGACAGATTTCGTATCATCTGATGATTGGGGCCCGGAATATCCGATACCCGGTACCTTAAGACACAACGTGCCTATGCCTACACTTTACACAGATGGTAAGTTTGTTGAAAAAAACTGTAGCCAAACTTCCATAAATCGAACCCTTAAAGTGTGATTATGCCCAATTGTGGCCTAATCCACGAAGCTTCCACTTATGGAGTTTGACCGTACAAGGTGTCCCATCACTTGTGGCCACCCCCAAAATTGAGTTTTAATTTAAAGTTATTTATTTGAAATTTGGTGCATGTATGACTCTGGTATAAGGCTAGAAATTTCCGGTTTTAAATGTTAATTGTCGGCGTTAGTTTTCGAGAAAAAAAATAAAAACTGTTTTTTTATAAAAATAATATCTAAGAATTTCAGGATCAGTATGATTGATGCAAGGATATCAAAAGTTAAAAAAAATTCCCTTCCAATGGAATCTTAAAAGTAAGATTTATGACTGTAAAGAGTCGTTAGTATTACCCGCAAAGTTAAGTACGATTTAAAACTGGAAATTTCTAGCCTAATACAGGGTGTTCCGTTTTGAAACCATGAAATTTTGAAACAAAAAGTTCATATAAACATATATCGAAAAATGCTTCCTAAGGGAGTTACGTCCCTTAAAATCAAATGTGACCATGGAAAATAATTGGTTTGTCATCAACAGAATTCTTAGTTTTGCATTAAACATGCGAAGAACTTATTCCAATGTAGAATATGCAGAGATGCATTTTGTTTGCGGCCTTTGCAACGACAACGCCATGGAAGCTGTGCGTGATTCAAGGCACTATCCAAATTGCCGACTACCGCATTACACATTCAGTAATGTTCACATAAACTTTCGGGAATACGTATTAGGTGGTAGAAGAGGGTCTCAGCGTGGAATACAAAGAAGAGTAAATGGTTTACAACAACGTAGAATTTTAAATGCTTTTCCCAAAAATAGTAGATTAAATATTGGCAGAGCAGCTCGGCAGACAAACATAGCAAGTACTACTATTTTTAGAACTTTAAAACTCAACCACTATTAGGGCATATCATGTGTCCCGAGTACCAGCTTTACACCCAGGCAATGAGGAGATAAGAATTCAATTTTGCAGACTTTTTAACCACCAGCTCGAGCAAGATCATGATTATTATTAAATAATTATATATAATTATTTTAGTATAAAACAAATAGAAATAGAAAAGTTTTTTTTAAGTATAAATAAAATTTCAAAATAAATTTAACAACAATTGAGAAACCCGTCAATTGAAGATCAAGGCACCTTAAAACGTGCATCTAATTAAGTAATTTAAAATGGAAGCGCTGGGCTCTGATATGGTTGATACTTCGATTATCAAGGTTCCCTATTCTTTTAAAAACAAAAATTAATGTGTCACTGATTTTTCTCAAAAAGTTTTTACTTTTAATTTTTTTATGATTATTAATACCTACTTCTAGTGCGCGTATAAGAACTCAAATTTATGAAAGATTTTTTTAATTTGAATCAAAAGTATTAATAAAAATGTACAACCTAGCTGAGCTGCTTTATAGGCGTTGAACTTGTTCACAAATTTTAACCGATCTCCAATTTTAGGAATTAGCTCTTTTAGAGCGTCGTTGTCCAACAGTGAACAGGCTTCCTCATCTATTCCATTATCTGGAATTTATAAATATAACTAAGAAATATACGTGGACGGTGGAGGAAAATGAATAACGGACGGTTAAAATAAGATGGCCATCTTACCTTCAAATACTTACACGTAATGTGCAAACTCCCATTCTTCTAGCAAGTCCTTTACCACCGCCATTTCACTTTAATCACCCTTAACAGAATCCTGATTTTTCCCCGATTTCGGCACTACACACAAAACCAAACGTGCAGAAATGGTACATAGCTTGGACTAATATGAGTCACCAACTCATCAATGAGTTGGTAAAATATTGTTTAGTTGCAAGAAGCATACATCTTGAATATTTCCAAGAACAATCTTGAATTGTTACGTTTCATATATATAGTTTTTGTTGACAGACGAAAATGCAAATAGTAATATAACAGATATTTTAAACAGCTATGCTGTCGTAACAAATATCCATAATAGCGAATACGTGTTATTTTAAAACTAATCATTTTTAAGACAATTTTCCATGTTTAAATTCAGAATAACTATCTAAATAAAATAATATATTACTGCTAACAAAGCACCGTTGATTAAGGTAAATGTAAATATATAAGCGATTGCGATAATAATCACTAATATCTATTTGTAGCAATCTGTTTCTCTCAGTGTATGTTTATATGAACTTTCTGTTTCAAAATTTCTCGCATTTAATTTTCATGGATTCAAAACGGAACACTCTGTATAACAATCGTGCGTGTACCAAATTTCAAATAAATAACTTTCAATTGAAGCTCAATTTTGGGGGCCACAAGTGATGGGACAGCCTGTACATTAAATGAATACCTCCTTTAACAACCAAGTATGAATTAGGTTTGAAACTAAAGCCTAAACTCAGCATCATTGAACTATTTATGTACAACGTAGCGGCCATGCTAGCAGGGGTTGCTTCCGGTTATGATGTAAGATTATCCAACATTTCTCCACTACATCCGAGGCTACAACCCAACAGGTATTTACACCATAACAGTTAAATTGTTTGAATCATGTTTGTTTTTGAATGAGTGAAGGCCAGAAACTGCAACTGAAGTAACTCCCGGGAAGCCGACCGACAGTCAAGAGTACGAAAATTCTTCGTCGAGCGGTTACAGTCACAATACGTACCACGGGCCCGTTCGTCATCACAGGCCCATGCTAACCGGATCTCAGTTAGTGCATCTTCAGAGCGAGGACCAAAAACCGCTGAGGTTCACCGATTCACCGCAACATCACCCAAACATCACGCCAAATCCATCTCCGAGAAGAAAGTCAAGTTCGACTAGTAACGACGGCTCGGAGCAGCTTTACACTCCTTACGAAAGAAACGCCACCATTTACATTCCGGGTGAATACCATGGATGTCCAACCGAAGGCAACTATTGCTGTGCACGGCCGGAAAATAATTACAGGACTGAAACCAATCTAGGTTATAATTATGGCCATCAACACGATAATTACGGCGGATACAGTTCGGAGTACAGCGGGACCACAATGTACGGATACGGAACTGATTATGCTTACGATAATCCGAGCAGTATCAGCAGCCACAGCGGATCGAGAACGCCACAGCGGTTGCCCATCCACACCCACAGGCGAACCCCTTCCAACGTCTCAAACGCGAGTTCGACAACGACCAGCGGATCGAACATAAATCCGAGTTTTCGGCTGGACGATGAAACGAGCTACACTCCCACCCATTATTTTCGCAAGCCTGCAGACTATGATTACAACAACTATTCCAGGCAAAATTCGCACGATTCCGTGAGCATAGAACGCCCGACAACCCTGGAAACGACCGGTTACACGAAATTGAGGTCGAGTTTGAAGAGGAACAACTACCAGGCGACGCAAGGACACTCCGGAGGGAATACTCCTACGAACCCAACGCCACCGGACAGTCTCACCAGCGACGATAGTTCTTACGTTTCGGCGAAAGATAGCAACAGTTCTGTGAGTAGAGTTCGATTTTCGCCCACCACACTTATGGATTTAACGGTACCCGGCCAAAACCAAGACAGCACCGCGGTCTTGCAAATCAGAAGAACGAGGCAGAGACCATCCCTAGCGGATATGGAACGTGAATTTTTGTCATAACGTTAATCCCGTTAGAAGGTGCTATTTGCTTTTTTATACGTGGTGGTTCCTAAAAAACGTCCCACGCTCTAACTCAGTTATTTATTGCCGGATTTTAGAAAGAAAAAAAAAAAACTTAACCTTCCAGTAGTCGCTTGCGGAGTCTCGCTCCACACGACTATGTTTATCATTTGATTTAGAAAAAATCTACCATAATAAGTTTTACCGCCCCGGCCATAATACCTATTAAAGATTGAGAGGAAAGTATGCAATTTACATGTTACATCAGTTGAAGTTTACACTTTCGATTAGTGCTGCAAGTTTCCAAATCAATTTTATTTGAAGCCAAAACAGTAAAACAAAGAGTTTCGGGTAAAATTTACATGTTTGGTTTTTTATTTCAAAATTTGTCAAATTATTCGTAGCATTGTTAATTGCAATTTGATTCGTTAAAAAATTATTACTTTTTGAGTTAAATCAAATTTAACATAAAGCACGAAAAATACTTTTATTTATGACTTTCCAACAATGGATAATACGGTCTACCACGTAACAATACCTGATGATCGACCCATAAAACTGAAGGGAACGGCGTTTTAGTTGTTGCCAGACCCGTATTCTGGAATTTGTGAGAAAAATAAAATAAGTTTTTAATAGGTAAATATTAAGTTTATTTTATAAGAGATGCTCAAAGTGATGCCCCATTACCCATAAATTAAAAGCATTTCAAGCTTCTCCTCGACTGAGTATTGAAATGGCATGATTATACCTGAACTAAACACAAATGTTCACTATTCCACAAAACAAAGTTTTAATTTTCACTTTTTACCAACGATGTTTAAGTGTTGGAAGATTTGTTGCGAATGTGAATGTTTCTTTATTCACAAAGTAACCTAGGGTCAGGGTTTTTAAACTTTGGGTAAATTAAGTAATTTATTTTATGGGAAGGTTCAATAACCGATAGGTATATTGACTTTGCAGACAGCAAAATTAAAACACAAAATTGTAGACAGATATACTAACGAAAATTAGAAGCTGGTAAGCAATTTTCTTATCAAGTTTAAAATCTAATATTGCAAAAATTATTTTTTATTATGATTATAATTACCGTGTAGCTGTTAGTTACGATGTTGTGAACTTTTAAAGAAATAGCGAAGACCCTTATTCCGGTCCTGTAAAATGTAACGTTGCACTTTTTAACTTAACTTTATGACTGTCATAAATAATCAGCCAAGTACTCAAAACCAATACCATTGTTAGATGAATTGGTCAGCTTATGTCGTAAATCATTTAAAAAAATACCCTCTAATACGGAAATGGCTTTATTTAATGAACCCAAATTAGTAAAATTATTTCAATTACACTAAATTGTGTGAAAATATTTTACTGTTCGTTCATAAAAAAAAACTACTAAATTGAGCAATTAGTAATTGAAAGAAAGCCAAAATTTTACCTGATTAAAAGAAAAAGATTTTTTGTTGGTTTCTATGAACCTTAATAATATAAAATTGACAAATTATTTTAAAGGCCTATTTTGCCACGGGCGGTAAAACTTAACTCACCCTGTACATTGCCATTTGAAAAAAAAGTTTACTGTCGCTTCGCATGGAAGTTAATGTGGGAAAAAATTCGAAATTAATTCCAGCTTGTAATACTTACTCGACTAATTAATTATATTTTTTTTTCTGAAATCGGGCAATAAATAACTGAGTTAGAGCGTGGGACGTTTTTTAGGAATCACCTGTATCTACCTTGATCGTATACAGGGTGATTTTTTTCTAAAAATCCTTTTCTGTGTATGTTTGTAAATAGGTGTCAGATCTTAAAAAAAATGCATACTGCCTTGGCTGTTATTGTATTTAATCAGATGAAAATGTTATTTATCGATGTGCAAATTACCTGAATTGTATATAATTCTTAACAAAAGAATCTGCTCAAATCACTGTTATTCAATCCATTAAGTAGCACATCATTTTTAAACATAAGTATGTGATCACGTGTCACAGTCCATAGTGCCTGAATCATATTTTGCAGCTTAAATGTGTAGCGTTTAGGATGTTATCGATTTCATGTCACGGTTATAGACGGCTCACAAACTGAAACTATCGTAACTGTTTTTTTTTTTGAGAACCGTTTTTAAAATGTAAAGTCAAACTAGTCAGCATCAGCAAAAAGAATTAGAGCAGTGCCCGCAAAATTTAATTTTAATTAGTTAATGATTTTTAAAATCGCCTTTTGAAAATGTTAGGCGCTGTTACATTAGTGTTTCACTCTGTTCAGATACGAGATTTTTTCCTGAGTAACACAAACATAGTCAGTATTGTGCAATTTAATTTAATACAGTTGTATTACTTAGCATTTTTGCTGCCCTAAAATACTTATTGAGATTAAAGAAAAAATTAACATTTTATTCTGCAAAAGAAGTATTAATTCCTTCGATTTTATATTTTTTAATTAATTTTATATACAAGATGGTGGTGGTGGATACATGTTTTTTTTTATATATATATTTGACTGTATATTATGTAAATTCGATGATTTATTCCAGTATTTTGTACAAGAAATTACATTCCAAATTGTCTTATGTAAGATACTTTAACTTTATTCCGTGTTGTTGAGTAAGATACTGAAAGTGGGTGCAACACTTTGCACAGGAGTACTTAATATATAATTTACTAATTGTATTGTAAGAAATAAACTGTCGGAAAGGAAGGCACGAAAAGTATATTTTCTTTAAACGATCGTGGCCATTGCATGTTAACAATCCCCAATATACAGTATTGACTTAAATAATAAAATGTCTGTAAATATGAATTTATAAATAAATAATAAGAAGAGTAAAGAATAGATTAGAATTATAATGCGTGGCTTCCACTTCATGGAAAATCATGTCTAGATTATTTATTTAAACTGTATGAAACATTCCAAAATTTTACCTTCTATCAAGAGAAAGATTACTAATACTCATATTGTGTGAATGATTGTAACAAGTGACTCAAAATATAATTTTTCAAAACTAATCTTGTATTCACACATCCTTTCCTCAATGGAACTTAAAAATAATGACAAAAACGTTTAATTGAATCGCATCAACAATTCACGTATTGAACGGGAAAACAAACAAAATAAGCACATTACAACTAAAATAGCGAAACGGCAAAAACGGTAATAAGACGCTTCGGTGTGAGACACAAAATCGTCACTAGACGCCTACCTATATTCAGAGACCTCCCGTTTGGTGGTCAAATGTAGCATCACTAAACGATACAGCGCTGTTCTAGCCGGTTAGGGAATTAAATAGATATTTCTAGCGGCCAAAATATTTCATTCAAAGAATTGAAAATGGGAGTAGATAAGCAATTGGGTTTGCGGCACCTTTGATGTCGATATTTTGATTCGCGAAATTTATCGCGATTTTTATTGATCTAATTACGTTTAATTGCCCTAATTACGCCCCTCAGCTTACTCTTTTAGGGGCACTCCTCGCAAGCTCGTCGTGCCCTAAACCCGTGCGTGCGACAAAATGCCTTATGGACGAGGTATCATATACTATTTTTTCTACTTTGATACATTTTTTAACCAAAAAATTTCAAGATCTAGGGAATTTCGCGGCATTTGGAAAATACATTAAAGGCGGCTATGGAGGAAAATGAATTTGAAATGTCATTATTTCAATAAATTCTGAAAATGAACTTCGCTGAAGATGGTTTAGAGTGTACGACTCCAGAAATACGAGTTTTGGCAAAAAATACAATTGGTAATTTGCTACTCACAAAATCACGCCATATTTATGAAGAAAAAAAAAAATACGGCGAATTTAAAAATCGTCTAAGGAAAACAAGATCTCAACAATCTCTGAAAATATTATCCTGGCATATTTTCAATTGCAGCACCAAAAGTATAAATCCTCCAGTTTGTGGTGTCTTTAGTCACAATGTTTGTTACTCCTTTTCTCTAGAAATGTAATCATAATTTCTTATAATAAAAATCTTATTGTTGCACTCTTGCCTTTTGAGGTTATGTTTGTATGTCTGGAAGCCTTTTGTGACAGTTAAATCAAGCACAGTCAAAGAGTTTTTCCTTTTACTATTTCAATTTGATTCAATTACAAGTCCAAATTTAGTGTTGACAGTAATATTAGGTTGCCAAAATTAAAAAAATAGTTTTGTTGAAATTTGTTCTTTTTGAGCGCTTTGTAGCAAATTTTATATTGTAGAGTTACAGTAGTATATGAATATAATATCTCAGTTCTGCTTTAAAACAACAAAAATGAAATATTCTTACAAGTAAATATAATCACAGCTCTACATTACAGTTAATGCTTAAGTTCAGTTACTAATACACCAATTAAAACAGCAATAACAACGGCTGCAACAATAACTAAAATACACAACTTTCGCCTATAACGACTCTGATATTGTGATGCTTTGATCAGTTCAGAAGTTCCCTCTTCAACATTACCTGTTGCATGGTCAATTGTGTTTTCAATAGTATCTGTAACAACAGTTTAAGTATCACAATAAAAGGACAACAGGTCCCTACCAATGGTTTCAGTTTGTTGATGTACAAGAGAACCCAATTCTCTCATAATTTCATTAACATCTAACACATCAGCTTCGATTTGTCTCACTCGAGCTTCCCTTTCCACCAGCATATCTTGTTCAAATCTCAATTCGCTTGATATTTGCAGTTGTTGTTGTAATCCCGGTTCTTCCATTTCATTTTCTATGGTAACTTGAAGAAAATTTGCTTTCATCTTATCAGCAACTTGCTATAAATTAAGTTCTATTAACTGGGCCCCATACTCCTATCAACATACCTTTTGAATTAACGAATACTTTGCAACTACTTCTTTAAATGTTTCCATGAGTTTGTCTGCTTGAAGTTTTTGCTGCTTGTCCCCTTTTCGAACGAGGGCTGTAAGTTTTTGCATATCTTTGGTAGTAACTGTGATGATTTGATTATTACTGAGTTGAGTGACGTGTCTACATTAATTATAAGTTAATAGTATACTTTTGTGGGACAATAAAAATCTTACATTTTGTCTCTCAATCCTTGATTATCTCTGGGCGTTCCTATTGATTTTAAAGCGGTTTCTAATGTTTTCCATCCTGACTTTATCGTGTGGATGTTTGTAACGACATTATCGCATATATTATTAAAATCAGCCGATAATTCACCAGCAATGAGCACATCTGGAGTTGATGACATCGAGCCATAACTTTGAGGTCTTCTGCTCATTTTGAAATAAAATTGGCGACCCTAAGTAACAACAGGAATTGAGTTAACTTACTGTAAAAAATGTTCTATCTATTTACTGCTTCAAGATCCTATCTATGTAATTTATCAATTTTGTGACTCATGTAAAATTAGTAGATATGGGTCGTAGTTGTCAATTTAACAAACAAACGCCTTATCACTGACATTTCCTAGTTATATTTGAACTACACTGCATATTTCATATGAACTAATATTTATAAATAATTTTGGATTACACTTTACTGATCTTGAGAAAAGTTATCGTAGGTATTCACTAAATAAAATTTAAGAGCAATTCAATTTCGTGTCAAATGTGCAACAAAACTAATGCTAAATTCTCGCTGGACACAAGTGCATCTTAGGAGGGGGGGTGGGATAACTAAAAAATATTTTCGCATAGAAAGAAGTGTCATGCAGCCACCAAATTTTGTACACAAGTGCATCTCAGTAGGGGGGGGGGAATAACTAAAAATTATTTTTGTATAGAAAATGAATTTAAAAATTACCAATCATACGAAATTGTTTTTAAAAATTACCAATCATACGAAATTGTTTTTAAACCCATTATTTCCTCCTGCATAAATTTGACAATAATTTCAGATCGTGCTGCATGAAAATTTTAATTTTAAGTAAACAAAGTTGATCTCTTGTGGGAAAAGCTTATATAAATCGTCTTCCCAGTCGATAGGGCAAAAAAAACTTGTAACTTATCGGTATTTGCATTTTTATATTTAACAAAAATCTACAAATAAAAATGCTTTCTTGTGATCACAAATAAGAATTTTTTTAAGTCAACAAAGTAACAAAACGATATGATGTGTACGATAAAAACTATACATTGCATCCAAGTTTAATTTAACTCAAAAATTATTTTGTAATACTCAGATTAATAATTTTTGATTTAGAATATTATTCCAATTATCTCTATCAACAATTTACTTTGTACAATATTGTTACAACAAATTGCGGTTACTAATTCAGCGATCTGCTTTAATACATTTTGATAAATTAGTCGCCGGAAAAAAACTTGCTTCCTCAAAACATACTGAACATTTCTTTAGATATCACTTCTTGTGTTTACAATGAACTTGAAGACCTATGATACGATTAACATAAATCACAAAACAATGACTAAAATTCAACTCAAGAATTTTTACAATTTAAACAAACAATTTGAAACTTCACATTGCACAATACTGTTTTATGCTTACAAAATAAAATATGGCAATAAATTAGACTATGATAAAATGGATTCACTGCATCTTGGAAACTTCAAATCTGGTGTTCACCAACTCTTCATCTGAATCCAAAATCGGCAAGGTTGGATCGCTCGAGACGTTCTCTTCCAACCATTTCAAATCCTCTTCCACCGAATTCGATTTCGGATTATTGGACTTCGGATGATGATTAATGCGAACTTTAACCCCATAAGCGTCATTCACGAGCTGGTCCTCTTCCTCATCGTCCCCGGTCTCCAAAAGCGGCACAAACGCGTACCTCTGGTTGTTGTTCGTTGGTCGCCACAAAATCATGATTACCATGAGGACGGCCGAGAATAATATGTGCCAATAAGCCTCCTCCAGCCAAATGTCTTTCCAAACGGTCAAGCACGTGATAATTCGATGCGTCTTAATCGCATAAAGCATGAAAATCACAGAGGCAATCACGGAAAAAATTAGAGTATTTGTGAAATGCTTGTATAAAGACAATTTAACTTCGTTACGGCGTAATCTCAATGTGCGTGTGGTGTTCACGAGAGCGTTAAAAATCCACCAACAGATCGCAGAGTCCAAGACGGCCAGGGGAACGGCCGCCACCAACAAATCTTTGCTTTGGTCATTTTTCGCCCTCGACACCCTCAAATAGGCTTCGGATGCCGCCAGGAAAAAATACAGCAACCCAACGCCGACGACACGGTGCAGCGCAGCGCCTAACCGTGGTTTAACTATCCCAAAACCTAAGCTCACAATCACAACAAGCATCCGCGCCAATGTGCGCTTGGCGCATGAAACCCACTCAGCAAACAGCATGGCGCCTTGCACGCGACTTCCTGTGTTGTTGATGCTTTGGAACTCGGCGTAAAAGGTGGCCTTTTCCAGCATTCCCAATAAAATGACCGCACCGATCCAAAACTGCACTCGAAGCAAATCACGCCACTGAAGGAACGACACCACCAGCCAAGCTATGCCTAAAAAGACGTAAAAAATACACATAAGGCCATAAAATGGCAGCAATGGCCAGTCGGCCGCTGAAAGATAGCCATTTTTATTTCGCATCTCAACATGTACACCCAAAGTGAAAGGGTTCGCTACATCGCTAGCTCGCAAGACGAAAACAAAAATTCCATCGTTTGGAGTTGTATAAATTGAGTGAGCATTTCCGTTCTGTTTGGAATCTGAACTTGTACTCTCTAAATCTATGTGGTCATTGCATTTAAATGACCCATCTGGAGATCGATAGTAATTTGAGGCGTTGATTCCCGATTTAGAAGGTAATAACAGGATCTGGAATGAAAAAATCAATTATTGTTCAGATGTGGGGTAGAAACTCACATCTCGACCCAAATTTATGGCGTCGCTGAAATCCCAACAAGCGGATTGCACCACCGCCCAACTGATGTTGATTCGTGTGTCGAAATTGCTCTCACAGTTTACTGAAATTTGGTTTTAAAGAGCGGGAGGGATGTGTTAAAAAATGCGTACCTTTCACGAAAATATGAGAACCTTTGTAGAGGCTTTTTGGCATGGAAAGAGTATTTTCCTGAAATTATGAATCACAGTTATAAAAAGAATCGGAAGATTGGAAAAGTGTTAATCTGATCGCGACTCACTGAAGTAACGTTAAAGTCCCACTTTCCTTCGTCTGGTAAAGCGTAGTTTTGGCATATTTTCGCAAAGAAAATTATTAAAACTAAAATTGAATGTGACATTATGTTTTGAGGTTAAACAACTCAACGTCGAGGTTGCCAACTGCACTCAAAAATACAGGGTGATGAAAAAAAGACGTCCGTGATTGATACTGTACTGCAATACTGTACATATTTCTTTTTCTAAAGAATTACTTTCAGGTAGGCCTACTTCTTGTATCTACGCAACCAACACTGACAGATACTGTCACTTGTGTAAGACTAAACAACTGTCACGTTGACATAACGTTTTTTATTTCAAAAGAATTTAATGTAATTAAACAAGAATACACAACAAGCAGGTAATTGAAGAGCTATATTAAGGTGACCAACTATTTTCATTGGATATGGTGATTGGGTTTGAATAAAAACACTAAGTCTTCTCCATTCAACTATATGTTTTTTAAATAATTTCAAAATTCATTAGTTCAAAAAATTATATGTATAAACACGTTAAAACAAACACACTGCAAGTTGCATGCTTTTACCTAGGCCAGTGGTCGGCAAACTTATTAGCCAAAGAGCCAAATATGAACATTACAACAATTTAAAAAAAAAATGGGAGCCAAATCTGCTTGTTTAGTAAACTTTTATTACACTAAATAAGTAGAACACTAAATAAAACTAAATTTCATACTTAATAAATATTTGTGCCAGAGCCGCACTTAAGGAGCCAAAGAACCACATGCGGCTCTGGAGCCGCACTTTGCCGACCACTGACCTAGGCAAACCGACTCTTAAGAGTCAACCCTTGTTGTAATCATTTGAAAACAAAAAAATGGAAAACTTCATCAACCAAGAATAAAAGTGATTATTTTTCTTTGAAATACTTTTTATTTCAATCTTCAGTTGGTCCAAAACTATCAGTTTTAAAAAATGTATTTAGTTTAGACGTTGAAGTCGCTGCATCAAAAGATGTTTTATGTTTATTAGTATCAATGTGCTTTGTTATTGCACTTCGTCCACCAATCGCAATAGAAAATTCTCCTTTGCAGATTGTACGTTTAACCATAGATTCATCATTTCCTTTGTTTTCTATAATAAATGGAAACTCTTTTTTTAAAGGTTAAAGGTTAAAGTTAAATGCCAAGTTTTTATATTTTTAGAAGTACAAAGGAGTAAAAAAGAATGCAAAGGAGCACTTTTGGAGTACTTGTTTTAAAATGAGTACAAAACTCCCTAAAGGAGTATGTTTGGTCACCTTACTATATGCAAAAAGTCCCTAAGTGACTTAGAGATTTTCTACTATTTGCGCTATTTCTGATAAGAATGGATGAACTTTCGGTCGCACTTACTGATTTCCGTTTAAAAGGCCCGTAACCATATTATTTATTAAAAACAGATCAATCAAAAACGAAACAATGTGATTTCCAGATCAAATTGAAACATAAAATCTCAAATATCTCAGAATATGAAAAAGTGTATGCTTCGTCCTGGTGCAGTTTCAATCGCTTCCACAACTGCTTCCTTCAACGCTAATGTGCGAACTTCGCGAGGTCGTCCACCATTTACAGAAATCGGCATTATTTGGCCATTTTCTCTTAATTTTTGCTCCACCTTTCTAATTACGTTAGAATCTGGATGACGTCGATGTGGATGCACTCTTGCATATTCTCTAGCAGCTTCCGATGCGTTATTATCTGCTGCATCCAAGCGGAGCAACATGACTAGATATTCACTGAAATTGTATTCCATTTTAAAACTTTTTATGACATTTGACTTGTATCGTTCAAATGTGACAAGAGAACTGACATTGTAAAGTAAATTATTGTTGCCAACGTTTCCTAGGAGATTTGCAACGTTACGACATTGATAAATTTTCCTCGGAGACAAGAAACCGTACTTTAACATCGGTAATAAAGTTGGTATCAATAGATTTTTTACACTTTTTGTTTTTAAAAGCACCAACTGCATCAAATTTAGACTAACGATGAAATTATTACAAAATTGTTAATCGTATAGATTTTTATTGTCTGAATAGGAAAGCTTATAAATTGGTGAAGAGACAACAAATTCCATTTTGGCTTTCAAATTCGTGTTTCGTTAGAAATCGTCTATAACATGTAGCTAATCATGGGCACCTTTTTTTAATCATTCTGTATAACTAGCATTGCCACAATTATTAAAATTTAAAAATTAAAACTGATGAGGACGTATTATTTACTATAATCAAATCGTAATCGTTTCAATGAAAATGGGGTTTAATTCTTCAAAGTTAACTTGTAAATAAGAAAATTCAGTCAAGTATGAACGTCCTTGACCGCGACGTTTGAAGTGTCAATATGTGATGTTTACATGCTCATCCGATGGATTTATAGAATTAATTGATTAAAGCCAAGTTTTAGTTGGAAAATTGCTTATTTTAATGTTGCGTGTAAATTGGACCAATTCCTTTCACGCTTTCACTTGAAATGTTAACTTTGTTGAGTGAGGTGCATTTCTGGAGCACAAACGATGATATTTTGATAAAGCCTAACGATTATGGCTCATTTAAGTAATGTATAATCCTTATTGTTGAAATTTTTGTAAACATTTTTGCTGTTTTAGATATCATATTAAAAAAGACTCAAACGATTCCCTTTATCAGAAGAGCAAGAGATCATATTGTGAACAGCGCGGCCAGGCATGGAATCCTACAAACAAACGTCCACACAAACTGAAAGAAAAATTGAAAGAGCTTGAAGTAAGTCGAGATTTGATAACCTCAAATTATTGACATACTTTTCTTTCAGATTTATTTATTGTATAATAAAACCATTGCCTTCTCATGGGAACACAACAAACTGCAGTTACTACTTTCAAAAGGAATTTTAATTACCATAATTGTCAATGCGAACAGCGATTTTACCAGCATTAATTTCGATAAGCATCTAACAACGAAAATTCAAACAGAATTAATTTGTGATGGTAAATCTGAAGCTAATTTAAATCTCAATGCTAATTACTGTTCGTTTAGGTGTTATAAATGGTTCACATGTCGCTTGTATTTGCACAGATGGCCGGGTACTGGGATACGGTGGTACTTGGCGTGAGGGTTGGGTCATTGAAAGTGGGCCTAGAAGGCATTTAAGCCTTCAAGGCGAAATTTTAACAGTTTGGGGACGAGCAAGTGTTGAACACCCTCAACCTTGGAGTCCTCTCGCAAAAGACCATCAAAGAGCCAACCTGCACATGTATTGGATCGGAGCTAGAGGACCGGAACTCCTTGCTTACAAAAAAACAGACAGTGAGCCTATTACGATTATAGTCAGTAAGATATTTATTAAAAGCCTGATTATTATTGAACAGAAAGTGTCACAGAGAGGTAAATTGCAGCAAATGTTTCGACAATTAATTTAAATTGACTTTCAGGAGCCGTTTCAGTTGAAGTTATCGCTCTGGAATTGATCGGAACCCTTTTAAAACGTACCTCAGTGACTTCAGTTCCTTTACAAACTCAAGTCAGTTGTTGTGCACTAAGTCCGAATGAGATTCATTTAATTCTCGGGTGTATTGATGGCTCGGTGGCACTTTTGGATAGGAATCGGGGATCGACACGTGTTTCTAAAGCTTCATTTATTCCAACACTTGCCGTTTGGCACGTTGCAGGAACTCTAGCGGCCCTTTCCAACGAAAAGGGACAATTGCAATATTTTGATGTTGCCTTAAATTCAGTTAAAAGTCAACTAAACGGGGAAGATTGCACTCCTATTGGATTATTCGACCTTTCTGGGTATTTCAATAGTCAGAAAACAGTCGCTTCCATACATTGGGGACCAAAAGATTTACTTGTGATCTTGGAACAAGGACCTCTGCTTGTTCTTACGCACATGGAGAGGTCTTTAAATTTTTTATCAGTGTCGCAATGTTATGTTTCCACCGGAAAAGTGGATAAGGCAATTAATTTATTATTGTGTTGGGAGTTTAATGACCAGTGCTTTAGCTTGTTGCAACGAATAGTGGCTTATCTTATGAAGCAACCCTTAACGGAAGATAATGCACAACATTTACAAAATGCCTTGGGAAGCTTTCATAATTCTCCTGTGCCTTTAACAACTGATGTTAGGCATCGATTTGGGAGTCAGGTGCGTAAAAGTTACCTTTAATTGTGTAACTATTTGAAACATTTTAGGTTCGTGCTTTAACAAGACGATTTTTTCACCAGTTGGTGAGGTACAAGATGTTTGAAACAGCCTTTTTACTAGCAGTAGACATAAGTCATCATGATTTATTTATGGATTTATATTACATTGCTGTGAAACTTGGTGAAAGAGAAATGGCAGCAGCAGCACGAGCACAAGCTTCTGCATTACTGAGCAATTGTTCAAGCACTGGTAATTATATTTAAGATTAAACAATCAAAATTTAGATTTAGCCCAAGCAACAGAGCAAAATAAATGTCATAATTTAACAGAAATATTACCTGAAAACCGACTGTGCGATTTTGTCAAAGACAGTAGATGAATTCTGCATAATTTCCAACTCGAGAATCATAATTTTTATGTTATGAAAAAATACTTTATTGCTTGGCCTAATTTATTAGTGAAAATCACGTGTGAAAGTGTTTTATTTCAGCTTCAGAATGCTCGAGATCATCTTGTTCACAATGTTCAGGAAGTGCTAGCAGTGATTTTGAAATTGAAGAAAAACCATTTGTCGTGCATAATGACAATACTTTGACCACCAAGTTTAACAGCCCTAAAATGGCACGTCCTGTGTACGTACCACCTGTTCCTAATTTGGATTTACCCAAGGTAACTCTTCCAAAACCTACCTCTAGCACTAAGCCAATTTTTCAACCTGCATTATACCGTTCCACAAACGTTATAAATTCATTAAACATTCCACCATTACCGATTACATCACCGCAACTCTCACCTGCGCATTTGAATCATTCAGTGCCGCCTATACGTACATATTCCATGCCAACACTGAACATTCCTAGTCGATCGGTGCGCCCCAAGCCTACAGTTCAATCTGTAAGACCAGTCGTACCACCCCCTCTTCCTGTAGCTCCACTACTTCACAATCCTCCACTAGCCGCATCCTTTCCAACTCCCCAATCGTCAGCAAATAAAAAACCGCAAGCCAAAGTAAAATTTTCTGATACGGTAACGGCATTTATCGTGCCTGAAGTTAAAAGACCGGTACGTCCGCCGCCCCCACCTTACATAACCGACCCGCAAAAAGAATTGGCTGATAGCTTGCCTTTATGCCATCCCAACGAAGATTACCTTAAAGATTTCACGCCGGCAAGAAGGGGAGAAAACGATGAGACACCAGCACAGTCAAAAATTAAAGTGGTGCATTTTGGCGTGGTTTAAAAATGAGAGTATTTAATATTTAATAATCCGTCCAAAAATAGTACAAATAAGTTTTGGGTTCGTTCTGTTGGAAATGAAAGGAACTGTATTTTTTAACTTGTATTTTTCAATTTTATAGTTTTATACTTGCTGTTTTGATATTAATATACTATAATTACAGTTTTGGGATTTGTTTTTAATTTGTTGTTAAAGTATCCCTGCTGGGAAATCATCATTACCTGCTGCGCAGTTGTAAATCTTTTTGCCGTAACTCGGAAATTGGCAAAAATTAGCCACTTCAATTTCGGTTCTTGATCTAAAGAACATTGAATAAATTAAAAACTATTGCTAGGGGTCAGCTCAAAATAAAAAAGTCTAATCTACGAGTCCAAAAAATTTTAATACAAAATTTTGACAACTGAAGGCATAAACAGGAATTTCTGAATTTGATGTTTTAATTAATAACTTGGTTAATTATGATTATTTAATTATGGCTTGGGGTCAGCTCAAAGTAGATTGGTATTCTCTGTATGATGAAGTATCGACCTCCTTTTCAAAATTAAAAATAAAACTATAAAAAGGAATTTTTTAAATTCCCACACTTTTTAGTAACATTTGATATTCGAACTGTTGGCACGACGTTTGAAATTATAACCTATGACTTCCATCTAATCATAATGCAATCATGACAGTTGTTAATCGGTTAAAACTGTGTGCAAAAGATATCGATTCAAATTTAGAAAATCTATCAATACAAATTAATGGTACCGATAATTCCGTTGACAAAGAAGAACTAGTGAGATATGAAAATGAGTTGATTCAACTAGATCTGAAATATATTGAGCTGTTGAATGAAATTACCGCTGAAAATATTGCCACCAATAAGTTTTTGTGTGAAGCTGAAGAGGTTGTTGGCCCAGTTTTAACAGAAATTGGGGATTTCGAAATTGAATTGCCTTCAAATTATGAAGACGTGTCTCAAGAAAACGGTAATGCATCCCCACCAGCAAATTGCGCACATTCCAACTCTTCAGATTATAATGTAACACCGGACGATCCTTTTGATATAGACGGTCTTTTAAATTGGAATCAACCTAAATTGAGTTGCCTGAAACAAGATGTATTATCATGAAATCATTATGTAACCAATTTAATGAGGAAATATTACAAAATCAGCAGAACTAATTACAGTAAATTGTATTTTATTAATTAAATAGCTATACTTCCTGATTGGGAATTTATTTTTTACGGGGACCTCCTAAATCGTCCAACTGTTGTTTCAACCCTTTCAGTTCGACATCAGGAACGTACCGAATTTCTTCGTGCCAGTCTTCATGTTGTACAACTTGCAACGTCACTCCAGGAGGTGTACTAGCCGCTAATGCCCTCAACAAATTCGATAACTAAAACAATGAAATAATTAACTGATCGAAACTGATGAGATGTCTCACTTGTGGCGTTGTTACATCAGTTATTTGCACTGTGCGTTGGTAAATTTTTAAATTGTATTTTGCATTGACTATGTCACTTTTGGGTTTGTATGTGTGAACTTGCATGTCTTGTGCTGGAGTTGCCCAGGACTCTTCAACGTCAATGTCCATGTTTTTGACCATGTTGTGCACGAATTTTTGGTAATTTTCTAAAAGTGGGTAATCGTATCCTCTTAATTCGATATTTAAAGTATCATACAGTGGAACTTTTGATTTCATTGCCTGAAATTTTTGTGATTTACGGTCGTCGAATGAAAATTATTATCCTTACTTCTAAGTAGTCAGGTTCGTATAAGTTGTTACTGTAAGCTCGTGTCCTTTTACATAATGTTCGCACGGTTCTAAACAGAGTGTTATGAAGAAAACTCATTTCGAAAAAAATTGGTTGTTATTATAACCTCAATCAAATGTCACATTTGACAGTCGGACGCATGTGTGGCAATAGGTATACAAGTTCCAAGCGAAAAGTTTCCGCATATATTTTTATTTTTTTTTAAATTAAAAGCGAGAAAAGAATATACAAGCTTTAAAAAGCATAAATTAAATAGAATATTGTATTTTAGTATCATCAGCATGGATATGAGAGTTATACAAATTTGAACAAAACCCAGCTTTCTATTGTGTAAGTGATTTATGATATTGGATTTTTATAAAATCTCAGTTTTGTAATTAAATAACATTGTTGCTTGTTTTTCACAAAATGTGAGATACGATGGATTTAGATCAATACATAATAAATGATTTAAACTTTTATTTCTGAATCAAATTGAACAATAAAATTAAATATAATTTGATTTTCAATTTTGGGCATATGGAGGAAACAGATTAGTGTTTAGATAATAAACGCCCGATGTAGAAGGCGACGCATTTTCTCCCATTATCGCTGAATCCGTACACATTCCCATGAGGAATTGGAAGTAATTGGCACATTTTTTCGCAATAAATCCATTGGACTGTATACTTTCGATCCACAAATAAATACTTCGCGTATGACTGCAAAATACTAAAGGCCTATTATTAATCGAGTGACTAAAATAAGAAGTTCCAATACTTACTACTTCCAAGTATTACAGACTGAAAAGTTGAATTTGGAAAAGGAACAAATATAGGGCAAGGTAATTGATAAATTCCTCCATTTGGATAGGAATCAAAATGGGCGTAAGGTTGAACAGTACCAAAACCAATGCCATCTGTGTGAATGGCATCCATGAAAACTGCAGCGTCTTTGGAGATTTGGCTTTCTGTGGGTATATTTCCAAAGATGGGTTTTGATGCATCTAAGGCAGATATTCTGGGAAGTTTTTGACCAGCTAATGATTGTACTTCCCGACCAGCGGATGCGCTGACGTGGGCGCCCATTGAAAATCCAACTAGATGCATTTTACTTATTGAATATCCCGAAGTAATTAATTTATTAATAAACTTTCCAAAGTATTTCCCAACGTCTGATACGAAGCTCGCTGCACTTACTGGATCAGTATTTGAATAAGTAGACCAATCGAGTACGAATACATTATATGACCCTTTGGCCAAATAGGTTGTGGTCATGAGAGGAATCCACGGCGACGCTGGATTTTGAAACCATCCAAATACAATAAATTTGGCGTCTCGTGAAGTATCGATTGTTTGGAGATTGGCATCTGTTATAACTTGTGGAGAAGAAGGATTTTCTCGAGTGAACAGCAAGATTTTTAGGTTGTTTTCATCAAATCCAGTTTGGCAGAATACTGAAACAAATCGATTCTGCTTGGAAAATGTCTGGGAACATAAATTTACTATACCTGGTGCCACTAGGAATAAGAAGATTAGCCCACACATTATGCAGTCAAGGCGATAATAACTGTAAAAATTATTTTATTTCCACAAGTATTTATGTGTAACTTGGGTAAATTTGAGCAAGGCTTAAATAAATGACTTCGTATTGTGTGAGAGATTTGTAATACACTCGAGTCTTTTTTTATGCGGATTTGAAATTGCGCGGTCTGTAATTTTAAGAAAATTTGGAACTTTCCTGTAGTATCGAAGTCGGTGGTTCTCCGGTATAGATAAGGAAACTGCCACGTTTCACTAAATTGTATATGAACAGTGCATTTTAACTTTCTTATAAACAGTGCGAGCGTCAAAAATTTAATGTTATGAATATATTAACCAATCGAACCAGTCTACTTCCGCTGCCCAGTCTAATAAAGCATTTTTGGCTAGCAACGGATGGTTAACTGACTTTTTTTTTAAATGCAGAAGCGGCCAAAATTTTTCCGAAGGACTTAGCTAGAATTATTGAAGAAGATGGATATTGTGCAGATCAAGTCTTCAAAGCGGACGCAACGGAATTATTCTTGAAGAAAATGCCTAGTTGCACTTACATAGCAAAGTCTGAGAAAATAGCAAGTGGATTTTTAAATCGAGTAACATTGTTGCTTTGTAGCAATGCATCTGTAGATGGAATGTTGAAACCTTTCTTAGTAAATCGATCTCTAAGACCACGAGCGCTGAAAGGCAAAGATCTAAAACAGCTGCCTGTGCATTGGATGGCTCATACAAAGGCATGTGTAACAACAACTGTATTCACTGAATGGTTTTATAATTTCTTTGTGCCAGAAGTGGAAACATATGAAGCAGAAAGCTTTCGATTTCAAAGTTCTATTAATTGTTGATAACGCACCAGGTCGCCCGCATTTAGAACATTCAAATGTACAGTTAGTGTTTTCACCACCCAATACAACAAGCATTATTCAGCCATTAGATCAAGGCATAATTGCTACTTTTAAAAAATATTATGTTAGGCACACTTTTCAATTGAAATTAGATAAACTAGAAAATGAACCATTAACAGTAATAGACGTTTGGAAACAATTTTATATTTTGGATTGTTTAGAAAAATAACTTTCTGGCCAATGATACAGATTCAGAACGAGCCTTCAAATTCCAAAGGGAGCTCAAGAATTGCATTGCTGGATATCGCAAACTGCACAAACGATTAGTAAAGCCATTCCTAAGTTTAATCACTGATTATATTGTCATATGGAAAAAATCCACCCAAAACGAACCTGAAATTGTCCCTAATTTAAGTGATAAAAGTGACTTTGAATCAGTTATTACTCTTGAAAACAATTAAAAATAAAATTTTGAAACAAACTTACAGTGGAACCCTGTTTTTACGTCCCCGCATTTCACGTTTTCCCGTTATTTACGGCTAATTTTTGCAGTACCCTTTCATTTTAATGTAGATAATACCCGATTTTACGTTTATTTTTCCCGCTATTTACGTTGGAAATGTTTAAAATTCAGGGATTAAATTTATTAAAATTAAAAATTCCATTTGTTTTAGCACATTCGATTAAATCTATGGAAATCATTGAAATTAATATGTTAGTAGTTTTTAGACACGTCTGCACTTTGCAAAGTTTCGTGATCGTGATTAGGTGGACAATTTTTTATTTCATTCGGTATTGATTCTCGAAAAAGTGAAAGAACACGTGAGCTCACGCGTTTCGCTCGCGCGTAATTTTGATGTACCACTTTGGCTACAATAATAAAAAATCGTGAATCAATTAAAGCAAGAGCCATACAATGTCATCCCATGGCAAAAAAAACGCATGCACAAATGAATTTCAAAGTACGAAGAAATTATAGTATTGCAAGAAACCTATAAATACAAGAAAAAAATTTACACCAAACTAATTTGTATGATTTTTTAAAGAAAAATTTTCATTGCCCTTAATTTACGTTTTCCCTCCATTTACGTTTTTTTTTATCGGTCCTTTCAAAAACGTAAAAACGGGGTTTCACTGTATTTTAAGTTTTATGGGCATAAACTTTCTGATTTTCGAACCAATTTTTTTTTAGTCATTGTGATGTTCTGAATTTTTTTATGCGATTTTCGTTGATTTTTTAATTTGCTGATTTGGTTTTATGCGGTTTTAGGAAATTATGGAATCTATCCCTATTTGTACCATATAAGCAATGCCCTTTTTTATGTGAATTTTTTTTATGCGGTTTGCTGTGGAACGTATCTGCCGCAAAAAAAAAGACCCGAGTGTACTGTAAATTTGATAAAATCTTCACTTACGACCAGGTAAATTATTGTTGTATAGAAATGTTTTACTTATTTGTTTTATAAAAATAGCAATAGGAATTAAATAATTAAAAATTGTGAAATAAACAGCACCATAAATCCTTTTTCCTTCCATCATGAAAAAAGTTGCATATCATGATGAACATTATTTTTGACAAGACATAGATATGTATAACTAAAGCTTTTAGGTTTGTAAATGTAAAACTAATTTTAATTTGAACGTTAATCAGACGTTTTTATAAGTTTTTAAAAATTCTATTTGACAAACAATTTCGTAGAATCTGTTGTGACTTTATTTATATCGGCGTTAAACATTTTCGATCTAATTTGTTTCAAATAAATTGGAATTTCTTTAGTTTTAATTTATATATAGTTCCAGTAAACACCGACAAATTGAAAGAATAATGTAGCTACCCAACGCCATCTTTATTTTACAAGCCGTGAACTAAGAAATTTGGCAGCAGTGTTGCTAGGCGGACATTTTGCGTTCTTCAGTTCAGCATTGCATCATTGAGTTGTTGTTGATATTGTTATAAAGTGCAGTTAACGTTAGATAGTTGTGGTATTTCCAAACCTGTGTGTATTTATCAGAATATTTAACTCAATAATTTGATATTCGACAATATAGAAAGTAAGTACATTTAACCTTTGGTTCATGCTTTTCACATGAAAACTTTTTAGATGACTAGAAAATGTTGTGTCCCAAGCTGCAAATCGAATTACGAAAGTGTATCCGTAAAGGGGCAAGCTGCAGTTACTACGTTTTCATTTCCAAAAGATGAAGAAACGAAAAAGAAATGGCTTCGAGCTATCCCGAGGAAAAATTGGCAGCCTACGAAGTATTCATCTGTTTGTATAAAACATTTTAACGAAAATGATGTTATATTAGATCAGATATACAAAAACGGGTCAACTGTTACTACGTTGCTATTAGCACACCCAAAATGAAAGGAAGACGCTGTACCCACAATTTTTCAAAATCTTCCAGTTTATCTGTCTTCAACTTCAACAGTAGTTAGACGAAAAGACCCTGAAGTAAGAAGGAAAGCGTTGCAATCAAAAGAAGCTGGAAAAATTGAAGAATTTGTAAAATCTGATATTATAAATGACTTTACAAATTTTCTTGACACTTTTCAAACAAAACTAAAGGTATAAACAGTGAAACAAAGTGGAACTTTAAAATTAAGAGCAACTTTGGTGTTTGGCTGTATTTATTAAATATTGAGTGTTCTAATAGTTCTTCTGAAAGTGAAACTGAGTTAAGTGCCGCCGAAATTTTATGTAGTGTTCTTGTGAAAAGTGATTTAACATTAAAACTCTTTATTGGAAAAGAAGAAATTTCTGCTCACGATTTGAACTGGATTCTCCCTTGTGATTTAAAATTATCTCGATGGTCGCAACTTGAAAATATATTAGTTAGGTATGCCAACGTAAGTCAACACAATTTAAGGACTCGATCTTTTGAATTTTTCTTGCAAAAGTCGTATGAAAATTTAGTTACGTGTAACGAAAAAGCTGAAGAAATGGAAGACTATCAACATAAAAAACAATTGGAACTTTTAATTGATCAGTTAAACATGATATTGTTAAAAAGACGAAAATATTCCCCAGCAACTATTTTGTTTGCATTTATGGCTTATTCATATTCATCGTCTTGTTACATGCTCTTACAAGATCATTTGCTGCTGCCTAGTAAACGATATTTACAACAAATATCTTCTAGATTTAATGTAAAACCAGACAAAAATCTTTCAAATACAAGTCACTATTTGAAACAAATTTCCAAAAACTTGACTGTTCGAGAAAAATATACAATATTACAAATTGATGAAATTTATGTGAAATCTAAGTTAGATTTTAAAGCCAATGGAATTGTTGGCAGTTCAGAAAATAATGCTAAGGATCTGGCAAAAACTATTGAAACTTTTATGATCTCTTCTGCTTTTGGTAATTTTAGTGAAGTTATTCGACTAGTTCCTGTGAATAACACAACAGGAGATCAGTTAAAGATACTCGTTAATGAGGTAATTGAATTTGTTCAAAAATGTGGTTTTCCTATAGTTGCGATACTAACTGATAACAATAGAATAAATCAGAATATGTTCACTTTAATTTCTTCAAACGAATCTATGCCAAATCCATGCTTCCCTGATATTAATACTTACCTATCGTATGACACTGTTCACATTTTTAAAAATGTTAGGAATAACTGGTTGAACAAAAAAGATACTTTTCACACTTTAATATATCCTGATTTTGAAAATTATACAATAAAACGGTATGCATGTTTCGAACATTTGCGACTATTTTTCAAGGACGAGCAAAATAAGTTAATTAAAAAAGCATATAAGTTGAGTTATAAAACTTTGTATCCCTCGAATTTAGAGAGACAAAACGTTTTGTTAGTGGATAATGTTTTTCATATGTCAACTATTGCTGCTTTACAAACGGAAGAAAAATGTACAGATACTGCAAATTTTTTACAAATTTTCCGCATCTGGTGGGATATTGTAAATTCTAAAAACCCTATCGTAGGAAAAATAAAAAGAAATGAATGGGCAGGACCAGTTTGTAGTATTGAGGATGAAAAGTTATTGTTTTTGAAACGTTTTTTGTCTTGGATAGAAGCATGGCAGTCTTTCAAGGACAAAGCTGGCTTAAGCTCCGACACATTTGAAGCAATAAGAAGAGCATCTCAAGTGTTATGTAAAATTGCTAACGATGCTTTAACAAAATTTAATGTTTCGTATGTACTCTTGGGGAAATTTCAAACAGACAAGTTAGAGAAAAGGTTTGGAATGTACAGACTGTTAAGTTTGTATGAATGTATAGAAAAAGAGGTTGGTAGCAAAAGTGACGCGTAGAATGTATGTACAATGGGGCGTGCAAGGTATTAAATAGTAAACGTCTGTTAGTATGGTCCTACAATAAAGGGTCTGTTAAATAGTGTAAAATGTATTTACTGTCATTTTCATCGAATCTTACATCCCTCGATATTATAATTTGGTCAGTTTCCGGGTCCCATAGTCTATAGCTTGCGCTCCCATAGCCAACCATTCTTGTGCTAATAGCACGTTTTTCCATTTTCGAAGGTGTGGGCAGTATTTTTGCCCATGCTTTACATCCAAATACTCGCAGCCTTGACAAGTCTAATTTTCCAAAATATTTTCTTGCCGGTACATTTCCAAATAGTGCTTTTGTCGGGGATCTATTTAACAAATAAGCTGCACACTGTATGGCTTCGCCCCATAAATGTTTTGGTAGATTTGATTCGATCATCATTGTCCTTGCTTTATCCTGAATTGATCTATTGTACCTCTCTGCGACCCCATTCGACTGTGGTGAATATGGTAGAGTATATTCTAGTTTTATTCCTTTGTTTCTACAAAAACTTTGTAAATCATTAGATGTATACTCACCCCCATTGTCACATCTTATTCTTTGTATTCTTATTCCTTTTTGGTTTTCTACATTCTTAATATAATGCATCAAGTTTTCTCCGGCTTCTCCTTTATGTTTCAATAAGTATATGACACAAAAATGACTGTGGTCATCAATGACGGTTTGATAGTACCTTTCATCATTCTTTGTTGATGGTTTTACCGGACCAGCAATATCGCTGTGAATTAATTCCCCAATTCTTCTTGTTCTTGGTAACTGTTGTTTTCCAAATGGTAGTCTGGTTGATTTTCCTTCCATACATTCATTACATACTTCTTTATTGACCGGTAGATTTAATTTCGTCAAACCCCATCTGTTCAAGTGTCCTAAACGTCGATGCCATAAATTTTCCTCTATGCTACTGTTTACTCTTTCATAATTTTCTGGTTCAATTCTTAATGTGTATAAACTTCCACTTAAATTTGCATAGATATTCAATCCATCTTTATATATCCTTGCACCTTCTTTGTTAAAATTCAATTTTAGATTTGCATCCATTAATTTTCTAACAGAGATTAAATTATGTGTTAATCCAGAGACGATCAATGCTGCTATATTAACATATTGATTTCCACATTTGCCTCTTAATACTCCCCTTTTGTTTGCTGTCAGGGTCTCACCATTTGCTACTTTAATTTTAATGGCATTTTCCATTTTTTCGACTGATGTCATATATTTTTCCAATTTGTCTTTGACTAAATTTTCTGTTGCGCCAGAATCAATAATAAAGTAATGATCATCTGTTAAACATTCTGTGCTTAATGCTACAAATGATAATTCCGTTGTGTTTGCTCGTTCGGTTTTATTGTCCCTTTGACCTAGATAATTTGTATAATTTCCTCTTCCTCGTCCTCGAAACTCTCGACCTCTTCCTGGTCCAGTTTCACTCCTATTTTGTTTTCCAGTATTTCTCCTGCATTGCTTAGCTTTATGCCCTTTCAAACCACAGGTATAACAGGTAAATGGAAAGGCTGTAAAAGATTTTTCTGTCTCAGTCTGTTTAACTTCCTTACCTTGTAGTTTCATCTCTTCATCAAGCAGTCTGGATTTCACAAAGTCCATTGTCAAGTTAGCGCTTACAGTTTCTATTGCTGTAATAACATTTTCGTATTCTTCATTCAATGATAGAAGTAAGTGGCATATTTTATCTTCTTCTTCCATTTTACTTCCCAAATTCTCCAATTCCCTTATTAATGAGTCAAATGTTAAGAAGTGATCTTCTAATCTTTGCCCTTTATTGTGCTTCACTAGCAATAATTTTCGCTTTAATGTAAGTTTTGTGAACACACTGTTACGTTGAAAAATGTCCCGTAGCGCTTTCACCATTTCGCTTGCATATTTTGCATCCTTGATGATATCCAAGTGCTTATCTGTAACGCACTGTATGATAAGCGATTTTGCTTTTGCATCTTTACGTCGATAATCTTCTCGTTCTTTATCGGATTCCAAATCTCCATAATTTATGTCTAAAATTTCCACTACACCTTTTTCTTCTAAAATTGCTTTTATTCTGAAGATCCAATTATTAAAGTTTCCAGTACTTAATTGTGGATATTGAATAATTTGTGTTTTGGCGGTTTCCATGCTTCCAATTTTTAGGTTATCGTTTACCTTTTGTCTGCCCTAACTTTTATGTTATTTTCTTTTCTGGGCCCATAACCTTTTATATTTCTTTATTATGGTTACGATTAATACATTTTACACTATTTAACAGACCCTTTATTGTAGGACCATACTAACAGAAATTTAAATTAATCGATTGCAAAGTAGCCAAAACTCCAATGGAGAAAAATTTCCAAAATGAAGAAAATGAAAATGTAATCAATATTCCTTATAGACAACTTATCGGTGGTCTCATGTTTGTCGCCACAACATCTAGACCAGACATTACTTTTGCAGTGTCGTATCTAAGTCAATTCCTGGACAAACCAACTCAAAGCTTATGGACTCAAGCAAAGAGGGTGTTAAGGTATTTAAAAGGAACAAGGGATAAGTGCCTGGAATTTAATTTAAAGAAGGATGATACATTGGAAGGATTTTCTGACGCGGATTGGGCTCGTGATCGCACAGACCGCAAAAGTGTAAGTGGTTGTGTAATATTTTACCGTGGTTGTGCTATCTCGTGGTACTCGCGAAAACAAAGCTCCGTAGCTATATCAACAGCAGAAGCAGAATATTTGGCTGCTGCCAACGCTGCTGCAGAACTAATTTATTTAAAAGGACTGCTCACAGACTTTCAAGTAAATTTAAAAGGTGTTCTGTATATAGACAATCAAAGTGCCATATCGATGATTGAATCATATGAAAACAGCAAGAGAAGCAAGCACATCGACATAAGGAGCCATTTCATAAAAGATCTAGTATTTAAGAAAATAATTGAAATACAATATGTAGAAACAAATGAAAATATTTCAGATATCTTTACAAAACCCTTGGATTGTTCAAAACATTTATATTTTTGTATTAAGTTAAGAATTGAATAATAGCAATTAGTTAAATCTGTTTCAAATTTAATTAATTGAGGAGGAGTGTTAAGTTTGTATGAATGTATAGAAAAAGAGGTTGGTAGCAAAAGTGACGCGTAGAATGTATGTACAATGGGGCGTGCAAGGTATTAAATAGTAAACGTCTGTTAGTATGGTCCTACAATAAAGGGTCTGTTAAATAGTGTAAAATGTATTAATCGTAACCATAATAAAGAAATATAAAACAGACGACTATCTGGATCAAACTATAATGTATCAGTTAGGCAAGTAATTGAATCAGAAAACAAATTACGAATAAGACATATTTTGAAAATGATCAATAAAAGAGAAGCATGCTTTAGCAACTTTGCTAATGAAAGTACTGAATCAAATTTATATAATGTTGACATTGATCAATTTCGCCCCATTATAACTTCAAATTATCTTGAATTATGTGAAATCGAGGAATCAAGCTGCATATATGTTTGTGGCTATGGAGCACGATCTGTTTGCAAAAAACTGGAATGTACTGCCTGTGTTTTTTTATTTGAGGAAGGACGCGGTAGTAATGTTTGCAACGAATATTTTGACTTTTTACAGCGAGGTGGCTTAAGTGTACCAAGTTACCATGTTAAGTGTGTTTTCTTTCATATGTATGCTTTGTTAGAATATATTGTAGCTAATAGCGTGTGGGAAACAAAATTTTTGCAATCTTCCTGTCAAAAAGGCATTTTAATTCAACTGACACAGTTAAGCTTAAATTCCAATAACTTTTTTCAACAATTTGAATTACATTGTCTGTGTGGCAACGATGTTTCTAGATTGTTTAAAACATTGTATTCTGTTTTTGCAAATATTCTGTTGAATAACTACACAAAATATTCAAAAGAAACAAATGGCACTAAAAATTTAGAGAAAAAAAAGAAATTAGCTACGCTAACAAAAGAGAAGAATAAACGTTAAAAATATGTTATTTGTAAATAATGTTATTTAATGTTTAACAAATACCACAAAATAAAATCTCCTGCCCTTACTAACTTTTGTTTTATTTCTTAATACTATCAGAATAATGATGTAGTATGGATCATTTCATGTTAGTTATTTTTTAATAAGTTTCGATTGCAACCGACGTGCAATGATACCCGGCCTACTTCTGTGCATTAATGCGGTGTTGCCAAGCATGGCTTCACGGCTTGTAAATAAAGATGGCGTTGAGCTACCGCATTGTCATATATAATACAACAAGTGAAATCGAGATTATCAATGATCACGATTCCACGAATTGTATTCGTCAGATTATATCACGAATGAACAATTTAATACTTTTTCGGACAAAATGTAATTCCGAGAGTCGTAAAATTCGGTAAATTGGGTCCAAATATATTTGTGAGACTTTACAGTGTTACACTGTTTATGATTTTATATCTTTTCATCAATATTGTTTAACGAACAATTACCGAAACGCGCCATTTTTGGTAACTGTAACATTTCAATTGACAGCACCGTACACTAAATTTGCGGAACAGCACATTCTACTCAATATGGCACACCAGATTTCCGGAGCAGCACGTGGGATTATCACTTATTAATCTTACTCCAATGCTGATTATCATTTATTAAGCGATCGCTAGGATAGGGAAAAATAGCACTATGAGTAGTATAATCATATACAATACAACAAGTGGAATCGAGATTATCAATAATCACGATTCCACGAATTGTATTCATCAGATTATATTACGAATGAACAATTTAATACTTTTTCGGACAAAATGTAATTGCGAGAGTGGCAAAACTCGGTAAATTGGGCCTAAATATATTTGTATATATTTACAGTGTTACACGGTTTATGATTTTGTATTTTTTCATCAATATTGTTTAACGAACAATCACCGAAACGCGCCATTTTTTGTAACTGTGACATTTCAGTTGACAACACGGTACACTAGATTTGCGGAGCAGCACGCGGGATTATTACTTATTAATCACATTCTAGTCAATATAGCACACTAGATTTGCGGAGCAGTACGCGGGATTATCACTTATTAATCTTTCTCCAGTGCTGATTATCATTTATTAAGCCGTCGTCGTTAGGATAGGGAAAAATAGCACTATGAGTGGTATAATCATTGTAATGGCCATAAAAGTGTCTGAGAGGTTGCCAGTATTTTAGGCGTAAGCCAGGTAGTTAGTCCTCGGAAAAAATTGTAGTCAAGATAGGCAACACATATTACAAATGGTTTAACTTCCACAAAATGAGGTGAAACGCGGATTGTTTTATTATAACTCGACCATGAATGTACATATTACACGTATTACATCGTTATGTATTCATTTATTTATATATTTTGCATTTTATACTTTCCAAATTTCATAAAAAATGTTTACATGCATAACACTACTTACAAAATATTTACAAACACTTCTTTATACAAGCTTTAATAATAATTAATTACATACAACAAATACCCCTTAGATTACTGTACTCTATTTACAATTACAATATTCAAATGAATGCAGTCGACTATCCATACATAAAATGAGTCATTTATTGTCTTTTAGATTTGATGTGCTCTAAAACTTGGAAGCGACACAGATTTGTAACAACTACAACTTAATAACGTAATGAAGACTCCTAATAGTTTACAATGAAAGTTCATACTTATTAGTACTTAAAATCACTTAAACATACATACAATAAAATCACAACCATTTTCAAATTTTCAATCGCTTCTTAAAATTTGACTTTACTTTTGATTAAAAAATTTGCAGATTAGTTATGACGGTAACTTAAATAATACTCTAAAGCCGGTAATTAAAATTGTATCACAAGACTACTCTTAACCATTGCAATGCCCCGAAAAAATATTGAGCTAATGCGGTTTTCAAGACGTCAGTTTCCACCTTTGCGTTATCGAGCTCGTGTTGCACCGCTCGGCCGTGATGCCTTTGACTTCAGTGAAACGCGAATCCAAGCACAACGGAAGTCTTGAATGTTTTAACAATCCGCCGGTTTCAACGTACCTCCACTTTTGATTGTCCGAACCGTCACAGATGCGCATTATCACCTGCGCACCCTTCACATATTTATCTATCGTTAAGCACAAATCGTGGTGTTTTATTAAGCCGCCGCTCGTGAAGCCCCATTCTTGGTTGCCGCCGGTGTTGTGGCACTGATACAAAGCCACAGTTCCGTCGATGAGGTGTCCCATCGTGTCCAAACAGAAAACTCCCTGCCGGAGCGAACCGTAATTGGTCGTGGTCGCGCGAGGTATTGTCAATTCGGGGTAGATGTTGTCTAAATACCAACGGAAGGGTTTGCACTGGAGTCGTTCGCGAAGTTCCAATCGCTCTTGAATGCTGAAACGGAATTAATTAAATTAAAGGGGCATAATAGGGGCCCTTCAAATATTACGTAAGCAGAATTTTAGCTATTTGTAACCACCCACCCCCCCCTTGTCAGCAAAAATAAGCAAAGCTTTAACCGTCCCTCATGCGCTTACGTAAGCATTTATATAATTTCCTATAGTTATTTTTTCAAATACTAGTGATAATTCATAAACAAGTGTCATTGACATTAATTTGAGTCTCTTTCTATGAAACAAACATTTTACTAGTAAATTAAGTTTTTTTTTTTTTAATAGATTGCAAAATATGTACAGCAGGCGCTCGGTTGTATGAACATCCATTATATGAACTATTCATTACAGTGAACAGAATACTACGTTCCAAAGAATGAACAAGATCAATTTCGATTATATGAATGGCCTGTTTTAATCCCAAAATTTTGTCTTCCGTGAATGTACTATTGTGGCCACCGAAATGTGCAGGTGTTCTGACACAAATATCCCTATTTTTCCATAGATTAAAGCTGGCTTTATCCAGTGACTTTCGTGCAATAATATTTGTCATAAACAAAATAATATTGACATTTTGCTAATTTTTTTAGGACGCCTATGATATGAAGCAAAAATCAAGTTGCTAAAAAAAATCGTGTACGTTTCGGTGGCCGTAATAGTACATATGTATATACAGAACAGAATAGTGTTCACATTATCAGAAGAAAACTTGGAACAAAAGAAATATGTATTTTTAATTCTTAACGAATTACTGGTATTCTAAAAATGCAAGAAAAAAGCATTCCCGAAACATTTGTCTGCAAAGAGAGTATAAACACAAATAACACAATAGTTTAATACACTTTAATCGTGGAAAGCACGAATAAAAAGGACTGTGAACAATTTGATTTTATCAACACCTCTGGTTTCTATTAGTTCATATAAACGAGCGGCTACTGTATGTTTGAAATTATTTAACTGTTCTCACTCCAAAACACTTCTTTGCTGACGTAATCACCATTCGAACCCCCCCGGCCCCATTGTCATCAAAAATAAGCAAAGACGTAACCCCCTCCCCCTACTGATGCTTACGTAATACTTGAACGGCCCCATACACAAAAAATAAGTTCGTTTAATTTAAAAGTACGTTTAATTCTAAGAAAAATGGTATATGTATTTTGTTTCTACAAATATAATTTTTAGGTAGATAAGTCATTGTGCGAAGCGAGTATCTTTTACATGCAAAAGATAGGTCGGTTGCTTGCCTAAGGACCAGTGACGTCACGCGGCAATTCTAAATATCTTAATATCTTCTAAAACAATTCTTTTTACATTGGATTTTTGCCAAATAGTTTTTCATAGTTCTGACTACAATAATTTAACATTAAATAATGATTTATTTTTGTGTATCGTTAAGATTGAGAATTTTGAGTGACTTACTCTCCGAATGGAATGTTCCTAGCTAGCGGAACCGAGGCGTAATAATAATTTTTAAATTCGTCCATCCACACTTCGGCTGCTCTGCGGGTGTTCCTAGCGAACACGTTTCCGCTTCCTCCCGGGAACGAATAAGGATGTCGCTTGCGGAACACGTGCCCCACGCGACTGCAAGGGATTATCTCCAAGTTTCCTCCGCATTGCCAGACGCGAAACGAGATTTCCAAATTCTCCCCGCCCCAAATGTCCATTTTCATGTCGTATTTTCCCAGCGTTTCGAAATAGTCTTTGTTGATGACGAAGAGTCCTCCAGCGATCATGGGCGTTCGGATGGCCTGAAATTTGAATTTAATCGTGGAATTGTATTGAAAATTAACGGCGTTTCACCCTAAGTTTTCAATACATCTAAAACGCAATTCCTTTTTATACCTTTATTATTAATTTTGAAAAGGGGGTCGATACTTCATCTTACAGAGAATACCAATCTACTTTGAGCTGACCCCAAGCCATAATTAAATAATTATAATCAACCAAGTTGTTAATTAAAACATCAAATTCCGAAATTCCTGTTTATGACTACAGTTATCAAAATTTTGTATTAAAATTTTTTGAACTCGTAGATTAGACTTTTTTATTTTGAGCTGACTCCTAGCTGTTTTAAACAACGCATTAGTTTTTGATTTATTTAATGTTCTTTAGATCAAGAACTGAAATTTTTGTCGATTTCCGAGCTACGTCAAAAAGATTTACAACGTCGCAGCAGGTAATTATGGTTTCCCAGCAGTGATACGTTACAGTAATAATATGTGAAATACTTTTAAAGCCAGGTTTCGTTTTCAAACAGTATATTTGAAATAAATTATAGTAAAAAGTCTTTTTAAAAAGACGTAGTAAAAATTTGAAACTAATTTTGATATTGACCTAAATGATTAAAAATAAAGATACATTTTAATAAAAGGTTGTTTTATTGAAAAAGTTTTTTTACTATAAATTATTTTTTAGTCTTGGACAATTTTAATCTTTATTATCTACATTAACTTAATATGATGTAAATTCAACTCTAAGGTCATATTAATCTTAAAAATCGTTCGTAAAGACCCCTTGAAATAAATGAATAAAAATAAGCTTAAATTAGAATTTCTTTCCAAAAAAATTGTTTGGCTTTTTTCCCACATTAATTAAAAAAAATAAGCTGTAGTGGTAATAACTTATAATAAGCTAAAACTGCAATTTTCTGTAAAAAAAAACACTACGCTTTAAGGGGTTATGTCAAAAAATGTAAAATTGAATTTAAAAATTAAGCTTAAATTGTCAATTTTTAATTAATTCAGTTGTAGGGTTAACGACTTATAATGTCAATGGGATCTAATTTTTGGCTTATTAGTAAGAAATAGATTTTACGTCAACTTGATTTTTTGTAGGTAGATATCATCATTAAACGTTAGATGGAAAGCTAATTTCCAAAATATCAATTTGGCGTTTGATCAGGTCGTGCATAACGCGGTCCAATTTTCTGTAAACATAAACTGTGCCGTAAGGGGTTAATCTTGTATTCACTGTGTTTTCATTTATTAATAAATATTAGTCCTTTCGAATACGAAATTCAACATCTGTTCCGAGTTCTGAACAGAATTTTCTAAAATGAGTAATAAAATTTTATGACGTTCGACAATACAACCTTTCTTCAGACAGGTTATTTGGCCTAAAATTTTAACTACAGTCAGCTGCATTCCATTATGTTTGTTCGCATATCGTACCAAATTGACAAAAAATACAGTAACCGCAAAATTATTAAAAGAACCCGTACATTTAAAAATAAAGATTCTGATTGTGGTGGTATGGAGATAGATAATATTCCGGATGTCATTAATAGAATTTGAAACGGCTAAAAATCAATTTTTAAAAACGATTTACTATACAAATATAAATTACGTTGAAAAAAATACCCGGGATCAACATACGAACCTGTTTTGGCGTAAATTAAGCCATTGCAGAGTAATAGGTAGCAATAACAAAACTTCTTTACTAACAATAAGTAAATAAAATGGTTGAATTTAACAAATTCTTCTTGCATGTTATTATTTTAAATTATATCTCTCTAAATTATTGAGGATACAAAATTTTTTGCATCTGTTAAATAGGTATATTGGAATGCAACCCTCGAAAGCCGTTTTCATTGTTACACATAAACTTATTATCCACTGCACTTTACCGTAATTATGGTGATATATGGATTATAAAATAGTCTGAGGTGTTGCCTGTATTAAGGCGTACGTTAAAGCAATAAAACCAGATTGCATTTGTAAACAATCTTTAGGGTGGAGCAACCGTAAGACCTACTTGAGTTGGATCGTGCTGTCGAAGTTGGCGTTCCGCCGAGCTCAAATATTCCCATTTGAACACCAGGTTCCAATCGAAGCCGCCCCTTAAATCGGCCGAAGCTCCAATGTATTGGAACGTGTCCATACTAATGACATCGATCACCGGACACACGACTCGGTGCTTATCCTACGAAATTCAGAAAGTAAGCAAATAAAAAATCTACGGTGAAACGGGCGGCACCTCAACCACCCTCTCCAGGAGGGGTTCGAGCCAGTTAGCGTTGCATTCGCAATGACTGTCGAGAAACGTCAGGACGGAGGCTGTAGCCGCGTCAGCACCGCGAACTCGGGACCTCATTAATCCTTCGCGCTTTTCGTTACGCAAGACGCGGACTTTCTGAATTTTGGCCAACTCTTCGCCGTCTTCCCCTGAAATATCGCCGAGTCAACGAAACGAGTCCGGAAATTTAAATGATCACTCACGGTTATCGCTGTAGTCATCAACGAGAATTATTTCTTTGATGAGCTGCTCCGGGCTGCGGTTCAAAACGCTGGAACGAAAAATAGCGTTTAAAAAAAATTAACGTTTCGGCAAAAAATTTTAATAAACCAGATGGCTCAATTAATTAATCTTAACTCTCTGTGGCTTTAATTGGCAGCTACACAAATTAAAATAATGGAAAATACAGTAGATGCCGCTTAATTGGTTCATCGGTTAATTGAAAAAAAATAGTTTCATTTAACCGCCGCTTAATTGTATCACAAACTGCGCGATCCAATTAAGCGGCTTCAAGTGCATCATAACATCTTGGAAATTTCAAATTAATACAACACAATGTAAATTTTAATTATGGTCCCGTTTCTAATTAGCACACAAAATTGTGCACGCTTTACACAAGTAATTAACAGTTGGTTTGCTGTTTTTTCTTCGGAATATAGAAACCGGATGTACAATCTTCACAGCGGAATGTTTTTCCAGTGCAGGTCATTATTAAATGTGCAAACACAATGATAATTAACTGTAAATTTCGACGTGTAAATATTTAAATTGTACTTTACGTTAAATGGTTGCCAAAAACTGCCGATAGATCAAACAATAACCGAAAGCTAGTTTTATAAAAATAATTGTGGCGCTTTAAATTATAGCGCTAATTCCAACTAATTGGGACACTGGACTGTGTTCGGATTAGCGATTTTTCGGATTACTGGAACAATGCAGTCAATTCATAACTTGTCATAACTGCTGGAATTATAGAGACCTGAACAGTTTTATTGGTTTGGCATATATTTTTTAGCCGCTGTTCGGATTAGCGAGATTGTGCTGTGCTTATATTAATTCCAAATAATTTTAGAAATAAAATTTTAATCAACTAAAGATATTGTGATAAGGAATTTTCAGACAAATACGTTTTATCGATTAATCATTACTTATGATAACAGTAAGCAGTCATAAAGAATAATTCAGAATTTTTTTAAATTTAAAGTGACGATTAATTTTTTAATGTTCACTTTCGCGACGCAATGTTGCGTTAATTGCGTGTAGGCCGACCTGCGGGCGGAAGAATATAACGGAAAATTAAATAATTAGATGAAAATGTAATAAAAATTAGTTTGAGGAAGTAAAAACGGCACCGTGCACCGTGAAAAAAAGTGAAATTTGTAGCTCCGCGCCCCCGTCTGGGGTTGATGGAAATATCAACAATGCATACTAATGGAGGCGACGTTGGAATATTAACTAAGCAAAGAAAATGTACTTCCATTAGTGCGATTATAAAGTTTTCGGAACAAATCGGAAAGTAAAATTCTTTTATACAAATTTAGACAAACAAATGTTGCATAACCTTTCGTTCGTCAAACATTTTTTAAAAATTATTAACTATCACGTTATAACTGAAATACAATTTGACTATCCTGAATTATAATTATCGTTTTCTGAAATACAATTTGACTATTCTGAATTACAATTTGACTATTCTCAATTACAATTGTTGTTTTCTGAAATACAATTTGACTATTCTGAATTATAATTTGACTATTCTCAATTACAATTGTCGTTTTCTGAAATACAATTTGACTATTCTGAATTACAATGTAACTATACTGAATTACAATTGTCGCTTTCTGAAATACAATTTGACTATTCTTAATTACAATTGTCGTTTTCTGAAATACAATTTGACTATTCTGAATTACAATTTGACTATTCTCAATTACAATTGTGGCTTTATGAAATACAATTTGACTATTCTCAATTACAATTGTCGTTTTCTGAAATACAATTTGACTATTCCGAATTACAATTGACTATTCTGAAATACAATTTGACTATTCTGAATTACAATTGTCGCTTTATGAAATACAATTTGACTATTCTCAATTACAATTGTCGTTTTCTGAAATACAATTTGACTATTCCGAATTACAATTGACTATTCTGAATTACAATTGTCGCTTTATGAAATACAATTTGACTATTCTCAATTACAATTGTCGTTTTCTGAAATACAATTTGACTATTCCGAATTACAATTGACTATTCTGAATTAAAATTTGACTATTCTGAATTACAATTGTCGCTTTATGAAATACAATTTGACTATTCTCAATTACAATTGAAGGGGTGAGTGAATGAAGGTGTCATGTACATTAACCTAAGTTACGAGATATAAGCATTTGAATATATTTTTTTGGTAGCTTTTCCCTATAACATAACAACTTTAGCATTTGATAATTCGATACCTAATTGAAATTGAAATTCTAAAAATTTATCAATGAGAGAATATTGTAAAAGGAATTGTTTTAAATGAAAAAATCGATTTTCCTAAAAATGTTACATGACACCTTTATCCACTCACCCCTTCAATTGTCGTTTTCTGAAATACAATTTGACTATTCTCAATTACAATTGTCGTTTTCTGAAATACAATTTGACTATTCCGAATTACAATTGACTATTCTGAAATACAATTTGACTATTCTGAATTACAATTGTCGCTTTATGAAATACAATTTGACTATTCTCAATTACAATTGTCGTTTTCTGAAATACAATTTGACTATTCCGAATTACAATTGACTATTCTGAATTACAATTGTCGCTTTATGAAATACAATTTGACTATTCTCAATTACAATTGTCGTTTTCTGAAATACAATTTCACTATTCCGAATTACAATTGACTATTCTGAATTACAATTGTCGCTTTATGAAATACAATTTGACTATTCTGAATTACAATTGTCGTTTTCTGAAATACAATTTGACTATTCTGAATTACAATTGTCGTTTTCTGAAATACAATTTGATTATTCTGAATTAAAATAGACTTTTCTGAACTATAACTGCAAAGTATGAGAACTTGTCGAAGTAAATTAATTTGAAATAAATCAAAATAGTCCCATTTATCAATTCGCTGCATAAATTTAAAGAAATTAATCAATCATCCGCAGTTTTTATTATTATTCACATCGGAAGCAACGTTTTAAAGAACCCGAAACAAAAGAAGGGAATCCTGGAAAGGGTGGTCCATTAGCATGATAACAAATCCATTTTTCGAAGACTGGCTCTGAAATAATTTGGCCAACCAACCGAACTTACTTCTTCAATTGCGAACCGGCAATGCATTAATCAAAATGTCGAGGGATATTTTAAAATTTACGGTGCCTCGCGTAATTAGATTCGCAGGCGATCGACTAAAATTAACTTCTTCTCGTTTCATTTCCACGCGACAAGTGAAATTAACTCGAAGCTTGCACGCGTTTAGGAAAACCTGTGCTTCCACTAATTTCGTTCGAAACCGAAAGGTCAACGGCGATTTTTCACAATTCATATGAAAAGTCACCAAAATCGAGGTCAGAAATTTTCCGTCGCTTTCATAATAGTCGAATTTCGAGCGAATTAAAAAAAAAAAACTTGCCGAAACAGAGTTGAAGGTTTACTTTTTAAATTCCCGTTTCTTGCAAGATCAAGGTTTGCATTCTTGCAATTTTTTAACTTTTGCAGAAGCGCACTGCCGTTCAATTTCGTAAGCGATGAAATTAAATCGGTGTTACATCATTTCAACCTAGTTCTGACGCCAGTCCCAAACTGGTTCAATCGCAAGAGCATATTAGGAAGAAACTGTGTGTCAACGTCCCGAAAATTTGTTACGAAACTAAAACCATATAAAAACGTTTAGCAGCGAGAAGAGAGATCAGTGAAGTACAGTTCTTAGACAATGGTATTCAAATATTTAGTGTTGGCCACGGTGGTGGTTGTGGTTAGGGCTGGAGTCGTTCCTACAGCTTATAGTGCACCAACCTACGCTGCTTACGCGACCCCAGTTGTTAAAACCGTGGCACCCGAACCATACGATCCCAACCCCCAATATTCCTTCGCTTATGAAGTCCAAGATGGCGTGACAGGGGATCATAAAAGTCAATCCGAAACTCGAAATGGAGATACCGTTCAAGGAAAATATACAGTGGCGGACCCTGATGGTACCATTCGAACCGTTGAGTACACTGCTGATCCTCTGAATGGTTTCAACGCCGTTGTGAGCAAACAACCTCTTGCTAACTTTGCAGCACCGGCGGCCTACGCTTCGCCTTATGGTGCGGCGAAATTTTCTGCACCATTAGGCTACGCATGATCTGCATTTTCATTTATTTTTCTTGTGTAATTGCTGTAATAAAATTTATTTAGAACAATATTGAGACTCACCTCACCACCGTCCTGAGCAACGTCGAACGTGCCTCGTTGTGGAATGTGATTATCACACTCGTGGATGGAAGATCGTCGCGATACTTGTTTTTACGGCACCTGAAAATGAGATTGAAAAGTTTGAATGAATCGACGGATTTAATAACTTCATTAATTAATAAACTTCCAAATACCGCTCGACGTTAATTAATTTTTCGATGAAAGAGTTGTTTCGGCATTTCGATATTAAAGCTATATCCCTGCATAATTTCAGAAATAATAGTGCGAGCAATATTGCGATAGGTTAGGAATTAATTTCTGATTGATGCGGCTACCGAAAACTTTCTAATCGAATATTGGCACAATTTTCATTGACCACAAATTTCTTGAACAAACAAATATGCAAGAAAATTTGTGTGCGTCGAGTGAAAGTGACGAAAACATGTAGTTATGCTTAATAAATTCTGATGTGTGACCTTGTGCTTCTGCCACCTTAATTATGATCGTTGCCCAATTGTGTTGCCATTAAAACTTTGCTCTTCTTCACTTTCGTTTTACCAAACTAGTTTTTGGTCGAATAGAAAGTAGGCTTGTTTGTTATTCCAGATGCAATAAACCTAGAAATTGTTTTAGTCACTATTCGGAAAATTTTCCATAAAACAAAAAACAAACTTTAATTTTAGTTGCTTCAAAGATCTGTCTTTTACTCGCAACTCAAAGATGGTATAAACGCACATTTCTAACGATTAAAATATTTATTTTTCTACTTTGCGTTCGTACTGAGATTATTACGACACACTTTTGCGTATCGTACTGGACAAAAAGCGTGCGGTAAAAAAACCACTAAAAGCAGTGTAATTAATTTTTATCATTTTGCCAACTTGTGTCTGTGACAACCTAACATTACTGTCAACACTAAATTAACAGTCAATTAGCTCTGGGAATCTTGTAATTCAATAAAATAGAAATAGTAAAAGGAAAAACTCTTTGACTGTGCTTGATTTAATCGTCACAAAAGACTTCCAGACAGTGGCGGCTCGTGAAAGAATAAAACATGTGTTCTGCAATTTGCATCTCATATAATGCGGGTCGTGTTTTTATTTATTTATCATTTATCATTTATCAACCCACGAAATATACCCGGATTTTGAGAAGTCTCGGTTGCATCATCTCCGCGCAATACCAACTCAAAGGCTCCACAAAATTTTATACAGTTTATAATGTTTGATAGAACGTATCTATTTTTTGTCACATTATCATTATACTGCTGTATGTGTTTCCAATATGCCGAATTTAACTGAGATTGGATGTTGATTGTTCCTAATTGTGATAACTTCATAGAATTGTGAAGATGACTTTTGGAGTTTTCATGCTTTTTTATTTTTTCACTCAAGTGTACTAAATCAGTCACTCCTACCTGTGTCCATGCTTTATCTCCACCAAAAAGCAAACATGGAAAGCAAAAAAGGGCATTTTTCTTGTTGCAGCCACAAATCCAGTTATCCTTGCATAAATTTCTTTGTTGAACTGACGTTTATATGGTTTTCCACGACTAATACCGCTTGTTTCAATAATAATGTCCGGCAGCGGTCGACCTTTATTTTTCAAATCTATTTTTTCTTTGTAACTATACTTCACAAATCGCTTAAAGTTAATCAAATTGTCCACAACATCGATTGTCAAAAACACTAATACAATACACGAACACGAAAGTATAAAATCAAAGTTTACAACGACAAAGCCACAAAGCGAAAAACCGCACGTAACATAACATCCGAAATCTGGAACAGAACTGCACAGATAATCTATCTATCTATCTATCTATCTATCTATCTATCTATATATCTATATATCTATATACAGGTTGTATTATATTAAGTGTTCACCATTGGTAACTTTGTTATTATTGGAGTTGCAAAGTCGGTTAAATTAGCAAAGAATTAGTGTTTTTTCCGCTGATTACCATTATGAAACCAAAAAAACAATCGAACGTCAACTGTTCGAGATATTCACGAAAACAACATTTTTTTAAATGGAATGCCCTATACTTTTTTGCATATTTTGAAAGAATGTTTAATTTTGAGTGAAAAAGTCTTAATGCACTATTACGATTAAATTAACTACCGAGAAGTTACAAGCAATTGAATTTTTTATTTCAATTAATTACAAAAATCACGTAGGCACTGAAACAATTGAAAATGGTATTTATTGAAACATTTCTTCCACGGCAAACTGAGAATAGAAATTTAGAAAAACATATTGCATGACCAAGACATTATAATAAATGTTCGAAAATGCCACCGTCTTGTTCAACACATTTTTGGGCTCTTTTTTGAAGACACCGCGCTGCTTTCAAAATTTTTCTACCATCCAATACATTAATTATTGTTAAAATTTTATTCTCCAATTCATTAACTGTTGCATATCTCTCCCTGTAAACTAAATTTTTCACGTACCCCCACAGAAAAAAATCCATGGGGGTTAAATCTGGCGAACGTGGTGGCCAACGCACGGGCCCATTAGTTCCTATCCATTTATCAATGAATAATCTGTTTAACAAATTGGTTGTTCCGTGATAATTATGGGCCGGTGCTCCATCCTGTTGGAAATGGATGTATTGAAATTAAATCCATTTCATCCAAACAGTTATGCAGGACAGTGTTCATAAATTCTACGTATCTCACTCCAGTCAAATTACCACGGTAAAAAGATGGTCCAATAATTTTTGAACCTACAATTCCACACCACACATTTAGACTGAACCGCATTTGTGGATTTATAGGGTGTACTTGCAATGGATTTTCGCGGGCCCAATAATGATTCGTTTTTCTGTTGTACATTCCAGAATTTGAGAAGTTCGATTCATCGGTCCACAGAAAATGAAACTCGCTATTGAAGTGTCTTTGGCAGTAACTTAAATACCAGTTGCAAAAAGTTAATCTTCGATTTAAATCGCCTGGAAGTAACGTTTGCACCGGGTGATAATGATAAGGAACCATCTTATGTTTCTTTAAAATCCTTTCAATGCTGTTCAAACTTAAATTTAACTCCCTTGAAATATCTCGTATTGAATTTCTAGGATATGCCTCAAAATACGCAATTACATTAATTTCGACTTGTTCAGAAATTACAAATTTTTTCTTCTCTCTTCCCTTTTGAAACACTGTTTCGTTACTCCTAAACTTTCTATACAGTCTCAGAAAATACTGTTGAATTGGTTGCAATCGAAGCGGGTACTGCTGCTGGTAATAATCTCGAGCTCTCGCCGAGTTCTTGCCGCACATAAGATATGCTTCTAACATGTCACATTTTTCTAAATGTGAAAATGCCATGTCGGGAACCAAAATTGAACACAGCTGTTACTAAATCACACCAAAAGTAATAAATGTTGAATATACCACGTTAATGTTTGATGAAAATATTAACTAACACATTCATTCAATTGTTTTTGACGTTTTAATAATTACAATTTTCAATTGTTTCAGTGTCTACGTGATTTTTGTAATTAATTGAAATAAAAAATTCAATTGCTTGTAACTTCTCGGTAGTTAATTTAATCGTAATAGTGCATTAAGACTTTTTCACTCAAAATTAAACATTCTTTCAAAATATGCAAAAAAGGATAGGGCATTCCATTTAAAAAAATGTTATTTTCGTGAATATCTCGAACAGTTGACGTTCGATTGTTTTTTTGGTTTCATAATGGTAATCAGCGGAAAAAACACTAATTCTTTGCTAATTTAACCGACTTTGCAACTCCAATAATAACAAAGTTACCAATGGTGAACACTTAATATAATACAACCTGTATATGTTACAGTTGATGTGTTAATTTAGTTACTGTATACACTAACTCATGAATGTATACATTTACTGAAGGACATAGTTAAAGTGTTCACATATGACGTTATTGATACTTTAACTAGTATGTGTATACACTTACTGCTCAAATATAATGAAAGTATACACTATGTAAATTAAAAGTTGTATACAAACAACATAACCTCAAAAAATTTTATAAGAGTAAGGACGTGGAGTGGCTAGTGGTTTCATTATCGCACTTACTAATATTTACAAGTAATTTTCGTCAAATATTTATACAGGTTTGTATACTTGAAGTAATTTTGTGATTGTAGGTATTATTTTAATAATATTCAACAGCATTACAATGGAATTAGTTCAAATGAAAAAAAAAATTCGAGGAGTGTCTGTCTAAGAAAAAACAGAAAAGCAACAGTTTTCAAATGAATCACGAGAAATACAACAAATTAGTTGAAGAAGTGAAAGCAGCCAAAAGTGGAAATTCAATAGAAAATCGTCGTTACTGGCTGTTAAAGCATTACGATGTTGTAACGGTGGGTGGAAAAGAATACCTAATTGTTCCCATCGTAAACGACCAAGTCCTATATTATATAACGAACAAAGACTTATTTGATATTTTATCAAAAACCCATGAATCAATTGGTCACGGTGGTCGAGACAGAATGAAAAATGAACTGAAACAACGATACAAAAACATTACTCTTTATGAGATACAAACTTTTTTAAATCTATGTGAACCTTGTTTACAAAAAAGAAAAAGTGAAAAAAAAGGTTTAGTAATCAAGCCAATGATTCTTTGGCAATTTAACAGTAGATGCCAGGTTGACTTGATAGATTATCAATCGCAAGCTGATGGGGAATTCAAGTTCATCATGGTCTATCAAGACCACTTGACAAAGTATGTTGTTTTACGAGCTCTCCGTAGCAAAAAAGCCGAAGAGGTTGCTAAACATGTACTCGATATTTTTTTATTATTTGGTGCACCAACTATATTACAGTCTGACAATGGTCGCGAATTTTGTAATCATATAATAGAGGATTTAAAAGTAATGTGGCCTGAGTTGAAAATTGTTCATGGTAAACCTAGACATAGCCAATCCCAAGGAAGCGTAGAACGTGCAAATCAAGGTGTGGAAAATATGTTAACTACTTGGATGCAGGATAATCATTGTAATAACTGGAGTAAAGGACTACCTTTCATACAATTTATGAAAAACCGTTCTTTGCATGCTGGTATAAAGAGATCTCCTTATGAAGCCATGTTTGGGCAACCTCCAAAGGTTGGTCTTACGTCGTCTACGTTGCGTAAAGATACTATTGATGATATAAATACTGAAGAAGACTTGAACAATTATTAGCTGGAGTGCAAATATTTGAAGAAGAGAACGAAAGTGAAGATTGTTTCTTGCAAGAAGAGGAGGAAGGTGAGGATTTTTTCTTGCCAGCTGAGGAGTCGGCAGAAACTGTATATCAACCAGAAGAGGAAAAAGAAGAATACATTATCAATGATCAAGGAACATTACAACTTATGAAACATTGTGATATATGTTACAAAGAATTGGAATTTGCTGAAAAGAATATATATGCTCTGTGTTCTAAAAGCATTAAAATTAAAACTACCAGAAATGAAGCCAAGGAAAATTTAGAAGCACAAGCAAAACGTATGAAACGTATTTCGGATGCCTCACATCCAGAAGGTGAAATAGGAATGACGGTAAGAGTAAGAGTTCCCGATGTAGACAGAGGTAGAGGAGAGGCACGTTCGATATTAGCTATCATTCTCAAAAAAACAGAAGATGGTTTTATTCTACTAGGCACCAAAAATGGGGTTATAAAAGGTTTATACGCTAGATCTCAATTTAGTACTTGTCCAGAGAAAGTTCTTTCCATTGAAAATATTCCATTAAATCAAGAACTTCCACTTAGAACTGTTGCTACACACCAAGCAATTGGATCAGGACAAGGCTTTACTAAATGTCACTGCAAAACTAAATGTTCTAATGTGTTTAAAGAAAAAAGTACTGTGCAATTAAAAATGTCATGCTAGTTTACCGTGTTGCAATAAATAATGTTTTCAAACTTAATAATTTACTGACGTCACCCCACCCTTGTCTATTTACAGATCAGGTGCTTTGAATTATCCAAATCGATCAATATTAAAAAATTTCAGAAGAGTTTAATTATGAAATAATTAATATAATAATAATAATAATAGTTATTTATGTACCAAGTCAGTAAAGTGATTCTTTATCGAACTAGTCTGAGATTATGAGCCGAGCGAGCGAAGCGAGCTAGGCGAGTAACAGACGAGTTCGATAAAGGCACTTTACTGCAGTGGTGCATACAAAATTTTATCGCCAACCGTAAAAATTTATAATTAAAAAAAATGGAGTTACACATTTTATTATGACAAAGTAAACAGCGAATACAAAACAAATCTACTTATTAGTTATATTAAACGTGAACGTACACCCTGACGCATTATAAAAATTAATTCCTGAAGTCGAAGGGGTTTGAATTGAAAATGTTTGAGGATTATTATCTATGTTAATAATTTGTAAATCTTTATTTGAATTGTCATTGGTAACAACTATGTTGTCAGTTTGATTTTCACCTAAAATCGTCTTTGCGATTTTTGTTTTATTGAGCACAGATTCCTCAACATAGGACTCTGCAATCGTGTCGCTTTTCCACCCTCCATGGCGTTTTAAATTTTCCTTACTACCGCCTGCGTTGGCAAAGAGAGTGGCAGACGTTCTGCGAAAACAATGTCCCGTATAAAGTGATGGTTCTGGCAAATGCAGATAGTTGGCAATTTTGCTTGGTACACTTCCAAAAGTATGGATTCCAACTGGCTGGACTGAGCATTTGCCATTTCTATAAGTTAGGAAAAATCGGTCGTGGGGCGTCTGCTTAGGACGCAGAGTTAAATATTTGTTAAATAATTCTATGGATTTTACTTTTCCTTCAAACTCTGAAGTGATTACAAATAGTCGAGGCCTGTTGGTCTTTGTTTGAGGTATATGAACAACCAGAATTGTTTCTTTATGCTCTATGTCACTTACTTTTAAATTTAAAAGTTCTTCATTACGTAAAGCCCCAGCAATGCCAAACACAACACAAATCTAAAATAATTACAACATTTATATCAAATTGGTTTTTCAAAAGTTGGCATTAATTACCTTCATCATTAAGTACATTTCATCCGGTGCATTTAGTAAAAATTCAAGTATTTCTTCTTGTGAAAGGGTTTTGGACTTTTTTGGAATATGATTTCTTCCTTTTTGTTTTAAAAAAGCCGTAAGCTTTTTGTATTTACTAATATCAACGTCATTTTTTGCTGAAAGGGTTGCTTTTACCATGGAATAATATGACCACATCGAAGAAGGAGAATACTCTTTCGATAAATCGAAAAAATACGCCAGTAAAACGTTTTCACTATATTTTTTAATTTCGTGTTTCTTGCACCACTCCATGAATATGTCATACTGGCGATTGTATTTTTCGAGTGATTTTTGAGGCAGAATTTCCAAAGACGTCTCTAACGACTTCTTCTGAATTTCAGGCGGCGTGCACTGAAGGTCTTCTTCCATTATTTTCTACAAATAATTCGCCACAAAACTTTTACTGCTGGAGCTGTCACAGTGACAAACGATTTCTGTTTAATGTCAAACAGTTATGGCTATTTTGATAAATATTTGCGGCAGGTAAAATGCTTGATTTGTACAGTAGGATAAAGTGTTTGTTTACTTCCGAAAAACGCTATGGTAATGCATGGCTCTATTGACGGTTGGCGATAATAGTTATTTAACTACGGAAATGTAATCCCATCATTTCAGTATAACAACATTAATTTGTTAACTTCTTTAACTTAATCCCAAAGTCAATTAACACACTTACTATCTTATATTAGTGACTGTACACACTTGCTAGATAGTGTATACATTTACTAGTTATAGTGTTAATGTCAATTATTATTTCATACTTCTACTGAAATCTTCCATAAGTGTATACATTTACTAGTTAGTGCATGCACTCACTGAAGTTAACACTTCAACTGTAACATATATATAAAATTGGATGTATGTATGTATGTGTGTATGTGTGTAGCTTATAGACTCGGAAACCGCTGAACCGATTTTGATGAAATTTTCAGGAATACTCTAACTTAACCTGGAGAGTGTTCCTGTGAAGTTTGGTACCGATCGGGGGGGGGGCAAAGTGTCATAAAGTCACCAAATTTTGTACAAACGTGTATCTTAGTAGGGGGGACTTAATTTAATGCCCATCGGGGGGGGTTCAAACAAAAATCGCACGGGGGAATCACTGAAACTTATTTTCGCATAGAAAGAAGTGTCCTACAGCCAACAAATTTTGTACACAAGTGCATCTTCGTAGGGGGGACTTAGTTTGATGCCGATCGTGGGGGGGGCAAACAAAAATCGCACGGGGTGATAACTGAAACTTATTTTCGCATAGAAACAAGTGTCCTAAAGCCACTAAATTTTGTACCCAAGTGCACGTTAGTGGGGGGGGGATATCACCGAAACATATTTTCGCATAGAAAGACGTGTCCTAAAGCTACGAAATTTTGTACACAAGTGCATCTTAGTAAGGGGGACTTAATTTAATGCCCATCGGGGGGGGGTCCAAACAAAAATCGCACGGGGGAATCACTGAAACTTATTTTCGCATAGAAAGAAGTGTCCTACAGCCAACAAATTTTGTACACAAGTGCATCTTCGTAGGGGGGGCTTAGTTTGATGCCGATCGTGGGGGGGGCAAACAAAAATCGCACGGGGTGATCACTGAAACTTATTTTCGCATAGAAACAAGTGTCCTAAAGCCACCAAATTTTGTACCCAAGTGCACGTTAGTGGGGGGGGGATATCACCGAAACATATTTTCGCATAGAAAGACGTGTCCTAAAGCTACGAAATTTTGTACACAAGTGCATCTTAGTAAGGGGGACTTTATTTAATGCCGATTGGGTGGGGGAGGGGGGGCAAACAAAAATCGCACGGGGGGATCACTGAAACTTATTTTCGCATAGAAAGAAGTGTCCTACAGCCAACAAATTTTGTACACAAGTGCATCTTCGTAGGGGGGGCTTAGTTTGATGCCGGCCGGGGGGGGGCAAACAAAAATCGCACGGGGTGATCACTGAAACTTATTCGCATAGAAACAAGTGTCCTAAAGCCACCAAATTTTGTACCCAAGTGCACCTTAGTGGGGGGGGGGATATCACCGAAACATTTTCGCATAGAAAGACGTGTCCTGCAGCTACTAAATTTTCTACACAAGTGCATAATTTCGCATAGAAAAAAATATCCTACAGCTATCAAATTTTGAACACAAGTGAATCTTGGGGGGGGGATCGTCCAAACAGATTTTCGCGTAGAAAAAAGTGTTCTACAGCAACCAAATTTTGTACACAACGGCATCTTAGTAGTAGGGGGGGGGGGCTATCGCCCAAACAGATTTTCGCATAGAAAAAAGTGTCCTACAGCCACCAAATTTTGTACACCGAGCGAAGCCGGGTATTTCATAAAATAATAACTGACGAAAATTAAAATCCACGCACTTGAAGATAAGTTTCTGCGAACCTTGCATTGCCACCGTAAATTTACGTCCATAAATTTGTACTCTGATGAGCTAAATACATATTTAAAAACCATACTGTACTCTTAATTTAAAAAATTGAATTTAAATTAAATTAGTTTATTATAAGCTTTCCATGTAATCGATATTTAATGAAAGCGTCACTTTTAAAGAGACTTGCGGGAAACTTTAATCAAATTTCTTTTTGATAATTAACTTTTTCTTTACATGTATACAAGTTTTAATTTTGTCTTAATTGAACGCGGTTTAGCTTGCAGGAATAATTTTTCAAGAATTTGTAATGTCTAACCATTAGACGATTTTAAATTTAAATTGGTCTGCATGTATCTGTTACGAAAGGTGTGTCGAAGTGTTACAACACATTACTGGACGCATGTTAAACAGAAACAATAATATCGTGGGACGCTTAACGCATGTACAATTAACAATACACGGTGTTGCGCTTTTTGCTGGTTAGAATACAGTTACTGCCCGTTCAAGCAATGAATGTATTTTTAAATTACTAACATTAGCATAATACATACGGCGGTAATGCCTCGTAAACTTGCACTTTCATCATTTCTGTTTATGGGTATGTTATTGTAAAAGCTGCTAATCACTTGCCAAATATTTGCGCTTCCAATTTGTCGAGAATTAGCATTATCAAATTTTTGATGCCAAGTGATAGTGACGTTGGTTGAAGAAAGCACAAGAGCTGCTTTGATTTATTACAATAAAATAATTTAGTCCATTTAACCTTCCAGTACTTAGTTGCATGCGGAGTCTCGCTCTGTGTATACATTTTGACATTTTCGGTTTACAACAGCTCAAGGTAAATCTGTAATAATCATTTTCGATACAAGTGCACTGTCCAATAATTTTCAAAGTGTGTGGTTGCTTGTTTCAAGCACGAAGCCAAGGTGTGTGATGAAAAAGCTGTACAAAATGACAGCGTACGTTTTTTCATATTAAAAAAAACCATTAATTTATTGTAAACTTTGAAATTGTTTGACAAATCGTCGAGTTAATATTGGTTTGTTCAATATCCACTTTTTGGGGATATTGGGTTATAGATGTCGCAGGCGGATTGTAGAATCCGCTACAATACAAACCGGCGAGCGGCATTATAAAACGGCTCGGTTTTGTAAATCGGCTGGTTAACATTTAGGCGGGTTGTAATACGGCTAAACGTTGATCAGCCTTACTGTAACGACGTTTCGTGTTCTCCAATGCAACAAAATGACGGGTCGCCGTTTTATAAAACGGCGAAAGGGGACTTTATATAAAGAAAACCTTTCCTTGTAGCTATGACAAATATAAAGTCATAACTATAAGAAAAAAGTTTAACTCAATATGAAAGGTTTTTTTTTTTTCCTTTATCAAACGGACTGAGTTATTCAGCGATTCATAAAACACCTAAAATTTTCAGTCAAATTGTAAAAATTCTCTGTTTATTCTATATTTTACAATCCCCTCAATCATTTAGAAAACGACTGAATTTACAATTCGCCGCCTGCATCTACAATATGGCTGATTGTCGCCCTACATTATACATAGTCAACATTCCGGCTAAACAATCTGCCTAAACGTTAATCAGCCGTTTTACAAAACAGAGCTGCTTTGTAAAGTGGCTAGCCGCTTCATATTGCGGGTGATTCTATAATATGGCTGCGACATGTGCACCAAAGTTTAAGTTAAAAATTAAGTTAAAATTAACTTGTTCAATGGTCCCAGTAAAACCAGTAAAATAAAAAGTTTTCAGTATTTATTTTGTACAATATCTAGTAAAATTATTAAAATTTTGTGTTGTAGGTAGTATTCATTAAAGTTTTTTGAAAAATTTTCTGCTCAAAACTTTTTTTAAAAATTTTTATGGCATAACAATTTAATAATACACTTGGACAAGCTATAATTTATTACCAATTTTAACTTAAAATTTCAAAAAAGTATAGAATTAGTAAGAACTGACAATTCATTTTTTAAAATAAAAATATCTGCACACAAGTTCTGGCCAGTTAATTACAATCGATAGTCGCGCCAGTATGTTTAACAGTTTATGCAAAGTTATTAAAAACGGACACGCGATGACCAGGTATTCAGGCTAATCATTGCCTTTCTCTTGTATTTGCTAGGAGATGTTACCGGGTCACGCATGTTAAAAATTGTGAGCAGATAGGCGTATCCCCAGATGAGAAGAGTGCTGTTAGTTTGCTGCAGGCACTAATGGAATCGGCATTCTCGTGGGATTCCATCAACCCCAAAGCCTATTGAAAGTGAGTCACGACCGAAGGAACTCGCGGTGTTTACACATAAATTACTAGATACCGGCGAAGTTACCAACTATTACTCTCACTGGACGTCCAGCGAACGGTTTTCAAATCGAGTAATTTCCCATGAACAGCGATAAAATTGTCGGTGAAACCTGCACTTTTTGTTGCATCGCTCTCTCACTGCAGCATTCCTCTTCCGAGGCATAAATCTCCTGGTATCTTGATAAAAGTGGAAAAGTTTCTAATTTTTTCTAATCAAGTTATTTTAATTTCGACACGTTTTACATTGAAATTTGAAACAAGCCGGTTCATTTACCTCAACTAGGTATCTTAATGTCTGCAATTAGCATTGCAGATTTAAAAGGAAACGCGATTAAAGGAAAAAGGCCGGCCGGAAACCCAATTTTATGTTGCCACATAATGAAAATTGTACATAGATAAATTTGTGCTTTTAAGTTGTCTGTCGATAATGAATAATATAACTATAAATCAAAAAGAGTAATTGTGAAATTTTCTTTTTTTGTTAATTAATTAATTTTCGGATATCGATACCTCAGTTCTGTGTTGTAACAACTAAAAAAACTCATTTTTGTGTTAAGTGCATCATTCAAAAGGAAAAAGTGTATTTTATTCAATTCAAAAGAGTTACAAGTCAATTTTCAAAATTCGTTTGTAGATGACCCACAAAACGAAATTTTGTGCAAAGTCAATAGTGTAACAACTCAATTTTTTATTGTAAATTTTCAGAAGTGTAAGTGTTATTAAGGCAATCATAAATGAATAATTATTAAGTATGCCGTAAATTCCTTAGCACAAAAAAGTTATAGTAAAGTCAAGAAAACTATTTATTTTTTTTAAATGCTATTATGTCAAAACTTGAATTTTTGACTTGTTACATTATAGAACTTTTACAAGTTTAATACATTTAATACATTTTGAAAATAAAGCGCTTGTTTTTTAAAATTATGACTGGTCGTAGAAAAAATAGTGTATGCAACTCACATTTAATGGCTATTAAGACACTCATATTCTCATACTCGTGTCTTAATAGCTATTATTAAATGCTCATTGCATAATATACTATTTGAAGAATGTTTTTGGAGTTAAAAAAACATAAATCGTTAGCGCTTGCGGTTCATTTATGAATATGTAGGGTCATTTCAATCCAAGAGATCAACTGACTTGGAATAATTTGTCGAATGAATGAAAAAACTGTTTCAAGATGTCGATTAAAATTCTAGGACGCATTTTGCGCTTAAAATGGCAAATGAAGATGTCCAATGAAAGCGAAATTTCAGGAAAAAAATAATCGCATAGCATCCTCGCGATTTTCCAAAAGAAAAGCCGCATGTAACTCGAAAAGGAATGCAATTAATTTGGCGCGCACGCGGAATTTAAATCGCGCTGAGCAAACGTAAGAAGGCACTTTCAATTTAATTAACCCCGATTTTGTTTGAACTTCGGGATTTATAAATAACGAGATGAGTCCGTTTCGGACGCAATTAACAATTAAATGCAAGACTAAAAAATGCTGGTCACAATGAATCGTTGCATTATTTAACGTGAAATCGTTTAGCATAATCTGCATTGCATGGTTGTTAATCGAATTAATTCAAGGATGTCTTGTGGAATTCAAAAGGATAGTACCGGATGTGCTGAACATCTGTAAATTGTATTAACGTTATTATCGTCTCTCAATGCCCGTAATGGCCCGGTAGAAAGTTGTTGAATTAGAGAAATCTATGAGAAACCTATTTTTCAGTCGTTATAGTTTTTATGCACTTAATCAAGTCATACACGTTATCTCGACTGCTAACAACCGATTTTATGTCGAAATTGATTGGGTAACTGACAAATCGAAAAATTGATAAATTGAAGAAAAAATAGTGCCACAATTCAGATTTTTTAAACACAACAATCTGAACCTTTTATGATTTCTTGACTTTGACAAATGTTTACTTTCAGCAATCAGCTGAAAAATCGTTTTTATCAAGTTGGGGTTGGTACAAACTTGTGTCAAGCGGTTCAATGCCTTTTTGTTAATAACACAAACGTGTTCTCTTCTGTTTCCAAATATATTTAATGCGTTGCTTTGTGGATTTTAAAAATTGATTGATAGAATTGTGGAATTTTGTTTTACACTTTGTAAAATGGATTGATTCAATACTGCAGCATGATTGAATTATCGCTTATTAAAAGCAGCGTTTCAGTGTTTGCCTAATTGAAATATTTTCAACATTTTGGTTGAAAAAAAATTATGCTGAAATTAAATGTAACACAATGCAAACGATCGATTTAATTAATTTCAACTTAAACATAAATTTGATACGTTAAACTGTTTCTATGTAATTATAAGGATCTTACGTGTAAAAAACACCATTGTAATGCTAACACTTTAATTGCTCGACTAATTTGCACCGTGCTGTTATTAATGTCACTGACAGCAGGTGCGGTACGGATTTTGCTTATCTTCTTACAAACAATTTTAATCGAAATTTAATTAACTTGCGTTAATCACACTTTTTATGTGTTTTTTTATTTATTTCTTTTGTTCATCAACACTTTAGTAGATTGCTTTATGTGTTCAAACTTGTAAATCTTATTAGACAGTTAATACATATTTATTCCTCGAAACATCTATAAATAATTTCATGTGAGCAAGTTCTCAATCAATAATAAAATAATAGAACCCATGACATAAATATCCCTCTTTTTTCCAGCAGTTGCTCTTTTTTATTTCATCAATTCAATTTCAAATCCCTCAATCCTTTCTCGTTATACAATTTATACGCGCAATTCCTCAGCTCCATTCTGAGGCAATAACACACATGCTACATTCGACTGTTGCAAACAGATTAACTAATCACTAATTAATGGCATTCACTCGATTAAGCCATCAAAATGATGAGATCATTTTGTACCGACAACTCTTTTCAGGAGAATGTAATTTTTAATATACAGCACAACCTGGTTTCGGCGTACAATAGTATATTATGCAACGAGCATTTAATGATAGCCATTAAATGTGAGTTGCATACACTATTTTTTCTACGACCAGTCATAATTTTAAAAAACAAGCGCTTTATTTTCAAAATGTATTAAATGCATTAAACTTGTAAAAAAAACCACAACCATATTGATACCTCAGTTCTATAATGTAACAAGTCAAAAATTCAAGTTTTGAGATAATCGCATTTAAAAAAAATAATAGTTTTCTTGACTTTACTATAACTTTTTTGTGCTAAAGAATTTACGGATAATAATTGGCATACTTAATAATTATTCATTTATGATTGCCTTAATAACACTTACACTTCTGAAAATGTACAAAAAAAATTGAGTTGTTACACTATTGAACTTTGCACAGAATTTGGTTTTGTGGATCATTTGCAAACGAATTTTGAAAATTGACTTGTAACTCTTTTGAATTGAATAAAATACACTTTTTCCTTTTGAATGATGTGCCTAACACAAAAATGAGTTTTTTTGAGTTGTTATAACATAGAACTGAGGTATCGATATCTGAAAATTAATTAATTAAGGTCCGGGAACTGCTAAGTAATGCACAATTATTCCGCTCAGGGGGCACCAATTTTGCCCCTTAAAATAAAAAATGTTTAGGCAACCAAAGAGGTATCCTCACTAATAAGGTTTGAAACTTAAGTATTGAACAGAGAAAGAACAAAAAAAAAGAGTTGCGCGTTTTTCATACGATCGTAACTTGATAAATAATATTTATATTATGGTCTGCGGCGATAACGACGGCAATCTCAGTCGGAAAAAAAATTAGTCTATAATTTTTTGCTAATTCTTTGCCAATTTTGTGTTTTCATAGATGTACCTGCTATAATTAATCCGGTAACAGGCTGCAAACACATTTTCAATTATGCAAAAAGTAATCTTTATCCCCATTTTTATACGCTCATAATTTGATAAATATTATTTATATTATTGTCTGCGGCGATAACGGCGGTAAAATCAGTCAATGCGATTGCTGCATACTGTTTTTTTTTTTGTAATTTTTTGTAAATAGATGCTTCAAACAATTTTTCCTACGGTGCTATTCGAAACTAATATATATTGTACAATTTAGTAGGCTCGAAAATGTTTCATATCGTTACGCGTGCGAACATGGATATTTTGCATTATCAAGTGTGTATTTTTATAAATTTTTAGAGTTTTATATCCTTACGTGTGCGAATATGGTTATATCCTAACAATTTGCACTATATCAAGTGTGCATTTTAATACAAATTATTCTATCCATGCCGTCAATCAAAAAGGTACAGATTTGACAGGACATCTGTGAGTAAAAGGACGAACTATTGGACTAAAATCTTATGGGAAAACAACTTTTCCCCGAAAATGTAAAATTTAGACATTTATCCAATTTGGTTTACGGAAATTATTTCTTAGGTGCTAAAGGAACATTTTTATGTAATTTGTTGACGATGTTGTGTTCGGAAAGCAATAAAAAACCCGATCAAATAATACTGTATTTCGTACCACAACTTTTAGATTTTTTTTCAAAGATATTCACCATGTTATCATAAAAAAAACATGTCATATTATACTACTATATGTTTAGTATAAGTACTCCGAAGGAATTTCTACAATATAACTTACTTTTTGAGCTGAACTGAGTTTACTGGCACAGTAAATTTTCAAAAAAATATTGTTGCCAATTTTTTTCTTCTTAAGTTATCAACTTTCTCGCAATAAAAAAAATATTTTCTTACAAGGCAATATATTCTCTATAAGTGCTGTAAAGTGCATTGCAAAATATTTCGTAACTCCAAAGATTTCAGTGAAAAACCCTCACTACTACATTTTTGCGAGAATTGCACTTTGGGAAGTTAAATTTTGAAAACTAGGCACTTCTTCACCAAAGCAAATATATCATTAGATGCGGTAACATTATGTTTACAACTGTTGCTTCGCAAATTATATATTGATAAGTATTTTTTAAGCGATACTGAGTTTCTTAAAACTCTGCATTTTTTGAGGTTGGGTTCCCCAGCCTTAACAAAAAGGAAATTTCACAATTATTCTTTTTGATATATAGTTATATTATTGATGGTGCAATCATAAAAATGCAGCTGGGGCACTTTTGTATTAATATTGGTGGATGTTATTGTTGATGTTGATGCAGCAATATTTACTAAATTGTTGGTTTGGCTGCATTCAATTGAATTCAAAATTTGATCGGCTACGTTGATTTTATTTTGAATTGATTCGTCAATATAACTTTCGGCCACTGCCGTGGATTTCCACCAACCGTGACGTTTTAGTGAGGTAACATCACCATCAGCATCAACCAATATTGTAGCAGAACTACGACGAAAACAGTGTCCGGCATATAAATTGGGATCCTGAAGATTGAAGTAAGCGGCAATTTCTTTTCCCATGTTCCCAAATTTATTTATTCCTACGTTTTGTATGGTGCATTTTCCGTTTATGTAATTAATAAAACTAATTAATTATAATTTTTTACAATTAAGTCAAGAGTTATTGTAAAAGAGATGCTGTAGTTTACAATGGCACAAAAAAATCAGAAATATTGAAAAATAAAGGCTGTAGAGCAAATCCAGAAACCCTTCAAAACGACACTATTTTCAACGGTCGGCTTCCTCTTAATGAAAAGTTTGTATCTTAATGGGTATCATTAAGGTACGACTTGTAACTGTCTAATAAATCGATTAAAGTATGGAGTTGGAAAAAATAATGTTACCAACCACCTCCACATCTGCAACAACTAATTTCCTTTCTACCGAAGCTAATTTTTCATAATTAACGTTCATCAACACTTTAATATCTGTTTACACGAAGTGAACGTAAGATAATTAAAAAGAAAGGTGCACTGAAGACGTTTCGTTTCGCTCGAGTGTTGATTTAAACGCGGTCATGTGTCTGAATTTCGGTCGCGATGAGCGATTTATGAACGCGCTTTTACGTTGATTAAGTCTCCCGCTAAATCGGTTTAACTGTACTTACATGGCATTACGAGTGTCTGGAATTTCTCTATTACTAGGCAAATTGTCGGTAGCTTCCTGATTAAAGCGATTGCGAACGTAGGGATCCTCGCCTTGCCGGAGCGATCCCCTGGAAATGTAGCCGGCCTCGTCGAAATAATTCCAAGTGAGACGCCCGTCGGTCGTTTCGAAGCTCTGCAGCGCCATCGGCACGCCCGGGCCTTGGCCGGTGTCGTCGCTGTATTGCACCGCATTGGACGTTTCTTTCAGTCTTAACGCGCGGTTTTCAGTCTGAAACATAAATCGAGAGAAATTTTACTGGCTCTGTGGCTTGGAGGTAATTGCCCGGACACGAATGCACTCTCCATTCGTAAATTACGAGCGAGCAATTAAACTAAGAGGTATTATTCGAACGCTAATTTAATTAATCACACACGATACTGATAATGACATGTTTGCGAAGGTTTTTATGTTTATTTTTCGTGAAACAACGGCTTGTATTCTTCCATGTGGGCGTATCATGTAGAATTATGTTAATTGCACTTTTTTTTGCTTAAAATTTAAAAAATTAAATTAAATTTCAGTAAGATTACAAATCCGAACGAAATATTGCTTTTGATTTCGTCACTCAAGCGCAAAATTCCGTATTTTCTGAAGTGACATGTTGAGTACTTATATCGTGAGGTTTTAGAAGTCTTTCGCTTGTCTTCACATGTATTTTTAAAGATGTTCAAGTTTCGCATATACAGAGTATTCCATTTGAAAACGAACGCCTTGTAGAGTCGAGATAGGCAACACATATTGCAATAATAAATTATATACTCTCACATTGGCTTATTGCTCTAATCCTATCAACAACAAAATATTTGTTGTCGCCTTAGTAGCAACAATACCTTTATCATATTTACTCATTTTGTGTTATTTAAATCTTGCCATTATAGAGGAATGACACGAGACGACATTCTCATGTAATCAAATTTTAAAGCGGAGTAGATGCAATTACTTAACATGCAAAGTTTCCTGTGGGTGGTTATTTATGGGCGTCTGAAACGCCTTTCCATTGGTGAAACTAGCATAATATTGATTCATCACAGAGTGCACGCTATTTTGTTTTTAATTTCCTTATTCACAACTTTATAATATAACAGTTTTGTTGACAAGATTCCTAAGTGGTGTCCAGATCTTTTCCAATTGTATTTCTGTATAAAGCATCAATAATTGTAATTCAAAAAATAAATGCTTGAGCTTTTTTGTAAAATTTGGAATTACAATTGATGTTCTCCGAATTACAATTGGTGTTCTCTGAAATGCAATTACCACTCTGAATTACAATTGATGTTCTCTATTACCACTCTGAATTACAATTGATGTTCCCTGAATTACAATTGATTTTCTCTGAATTACAATTACCACTCTGAATTACAATTGATGTCCTCTGAATTAAAATTGATTGGCACTCTCTGAATTACAATTAATATTACTTGAACTGCAATTAATCACTTACTGAATTAAAATTGATGTCTCTTGAAATTCAATTGTCTAATCTGCATTATAATTTAATGCTACAATTGTTACTTTCTGAAATACAATTAGAATAGTTTATGTTCCTGCTAAACCCTTACAATAAAATTTTGTGGAGCCTTTGAGTTGGCATTGCGCGAACATGATGAAACCGAGACTTCTCAAAATCCGGGTATATTTCGTGCGTTGAAAAACACGACCCTGATCATATGAGATGCAAATTGCAGAACAGTCGTTTTATTGTACCACGAGCCGCCACTGCCTCGACGTAAAACTGAGAACATCGGCATAGAGCACGGAACGCGATTATTAATAATAGATCGAAACATATTGCGGATATCTGAACTGAACGTTGCATAATGGAAATAAAACCCTTTCGAAAACAGAGTTTGAAAAAGCAGAAGTCGAAAAGTCATTGCAAGCAACCGATGTTTTAATTAAATTTCAAACTTTGAGGTAAATGTCGAAAAATTCACAGCGATTGTAATAAAACCATTAAGAAGGTAAAATAACAAGCGATGTGATTAAATTGGAAATTAATTAATATTCAGAAAGGCTCTGCTTAAAACTAACAAGACATTAGTTGTTAAAACAGTAAGGTGTGAATCGAAAATTAATGTTCCCAAGCCATTAAGCAAAACAATGCGAAAAATTTATCGCATCAATCAACAATAAAAGTACAAATGATGCCATTAGCCGGAAGTTGAAAATCGCAACTTGATGAAACTTTCCCTTGAAATTTGGAGCAGGAAGACACCCGAGAGGCCGCTTCCACCTTAAAGGCATCTACCAAAAGCCACTAAATGTAATTAATTTTTCTTGTTACATCAACCAGCTGGCAACAGCAACACAATAATTTAATTAATTGCAGATATTCTCACATTAATAAAAATCAAGACCCGGTTAATCTCAAGCCGGAAGAAAAGGTACAATGGCTAAATCGTTCAGTCAAAAAAAAAAAATGCAATAACGTTCACTCTCACTGAAGAACGCGGGAAGTGCAGCCCATACATCTTCTCATTTTGCAACTAAGAGAAAGGATATTTCCATTTTAGATGTTGATTAACGCCAGGCGATAAAATTAAACTTATGAGTGGGACGATTTTTTCCATCGGCTCCGGTAAGTAACCCCAGAGATATCATCATTTAAATTCAGAGAAGTCTGAATGCCCTGTCAAGTCCATTCAATGGGAACAAAAAATGGGACGTTATATCACATCTCGTATGCCGAAATGTTGTTCTCCTTTTCGCCACTTTCATTAGTTTTTTTCGTATTGTTTCCTTTCTGCGTATATTGCGCAAATTTATCGGTTTTAAAAGCAGAAATAACGACGCGTTCGACGGTTGTTCTTCAGTTTTACAACTAGTGATAACGGCGAGATTGTTATTGTAAGTCGGCGAGAGAAATCGATTCGGGGGAGGAGGAACTCCTCGGTTTGTGGGAAGTTTTAAACGTCTCCAGCACACAAACAAAACGGCGCACACACAACTACCTTAAATTAAATTTCCACTCCGGTGACTTTCATCTCTTCAGAACGATCTAGTTTATAAACGATTTCATGCGTTACTAGCTTTAAAAAATGATGTAGCACGCGCATTACGATGGAGATACCGACAAACATTTACATGAGGGACCGTTAAACAGAACAGCCTCGCACGAGCGGTAACAACCGCATGTCGTTTATAATGATATGAGATGTTTCCTCAAAAGGAAACATTTCTTTGCGGATTCAGTACACAATTTATATTTTCTTGGAAGCATTCGTTGCAACGCTGAAACTTCCCCGTATTGGTTTACAATCCATCAAACTAACGATAAAACTCAATTTCAAAAAACGTCAGTTGTAATTCAGCTTATTTAGTCTGTGTTTCAGCAAACGTCGTAACGTTGTAATTAGACATTTCATAAACAAAATGCCTTTTAAACTATAATTCATGCTTTTAAACTATAATTGATGCTATCTGAACTACAATTGATTCTTTCTGGATTCAATTGATGCTTTCTGAACTACAATTGATTCTTTCTGGATTCAATTGATGCTTTCTGAACTACAATTGATGCTTTCTGAACTACAATTGATGCCTTTTAAACTATAATTGATGCTATCTGAACTACAATTGATTCTTTCTGGATTCAATTGATGCTATCTGAATTACAATTGATGCTTTCTGAACTACAATTGATTGAAGGAATATGGGTTTAAAATTAAATTAAAAACTCAGATTCAGAAAACCAATTGCTTTATTGAAAACTTAATTTGAACGACAATCACTTCCAAAGGTTAACAGTGGAATAAATACAGTCATGTGTGTTTAAAAATCTTAATGATATTTACGGTCTGGGAACCGCCCTGACCAGACGTATGTAATATGATATCTAGCTAAGGGTTGCTATTAATATAAGTGTTAAAAATTATAAACAGAGACTTATTGATTACAAATGTGAGATTTTATTTTTGTCGAATTCCCACATTGATGCCTTTCAAACTATAATTGATGCTATCTGAACTACAATCGATTCTTTCTGGATTCAATTGATGTTATTTGAAATACAATTGATGCTTTCTAAACTACAATTGATGCCTTTCAAACTATAATTGATGCTTTCTGAATTACAATTGATGCCTTTTAAACTATAATTGATCCTATCTGAACTACAATTGATTCTTTCTGGATTCAATTGATGATATCTGAAATACAATTGATGCTTTCTGAACTACAATTGATGCCTTTTAAACTATAATTGATGCTATCTGAACTACAATTGATGCTTTCTGAACTACAATTGATGTCTTTTAAACTATAATTGACGCTATCTGAACTACAATTGATTCTTTCTAGATTCAATTGATGCTATCTGAACTACAATTGACGCTTTCTGAACTACAATTGATGCCTTTCAAACTATAATTGATGCTTTCCGAACAACAATTGATGCCTTTTAAACTATAATTGATGCTTTTGGAACTACAATTGATTATTTCTGGATTAAATTGATGCTTTCTGAACTGTAATTGACATTTTTTGAAACATAATTAACTAAAGATCAATTTGAATCGACGTTTTCTGAAATACAATTTACTCATATGAATTACAATTGGTACTTCCTGAAATCGAATTGGAAAAGGTGTATTTTGATTGCTATTTTCTCATTTTCGTTGTAAATCTTGTCGAAGATGAGGGCCTAGTTGTGGAAGAACGTGACTGTGCGTGCTGCTTTACTTATTAAAGAAATGTGAGGTGCAAAAGTGGGCCTTCAAGTACGTGGCTGTGACTGCAGACTTAATCAGGATGCAAGCGATTATCTAACATTTGGCGCCGTGGATTAAGTTAATTAATTCAGGACCTCACGAGTGAAGAAAGTCAGAACCAACTTTTATGTGCCGATCCCAAGTCGAAACTTCGATATTTATCTTCTGCCAAAAACTTTGCTGGAAAGTGGAAGTTGTATTTACTTCCCGTATGTGTTTATACAGTACTTGTGAACTCGGTGTTATCAAAGTAATTAACGGAGGAACTGCTTCCTTTTCAAATCTTTTTTTATTAACTTAAGATAAATGCTGCTGGATTTATGACTGTAAAGCTTTCATAAAACTAACTAATAAAATTGTTAATTTTTTTGGTGTTTTATTAAATTTTAACTAAACTTTCTAATTGTTTACAGGGCAATTTAAGTCTGAAATTTGAAGCGTTATTTTTGTTTAATTCTTCATTGAGTTATTTATAACGTTTACATTTACATTTATGGAGAAGTTGCAAGTAAATAAAATTCGGCAAAAACATTTGCTCTATTTTATTTCTGGCTTTCTCTTTGGTAGTGCAAACTTTTTTGCCATAAAAAGAGCGTTCTCGTTGCGCAACGTAAAATTTCTTTAATCAAACTCCATGAATGGCAATCGTGTATGCAGTAGACCGTTAAAACAGTGCGTTATTAATCCGTTTTATTGGACTAAATACTTATAACAAGTGTTATTACCGCGTTACGCATCCACAAAGCAAACACGATTTTATTAACCGGTCGCTCAGAAACATGCAACGATTTCCCTTCCGATTTCGTGTAACTTGCACGCTGAAACTTGATAAACGGGTGAATGGATGTAATTACTTCCAGGCGATTTTTAAAATCGCGCGAAACGCAATATTCGCCTTGAATTATGCGAAGCGAAGAAATCAAAAAAGTGCGAACCGGGCGTTTAATAAAAGAAAGAATACGTCGCGGGGCGGTCGGATATTGCGCTTTAACATTCACAAAAACTGAATTATTGAAAAAGCTTTTTGCTTTTATGTTCTTTCGTAAGCTCCGATTAAATATTGATTCATTTTTTAAAAGTGTAGTTTCGCGCGGGCGTGTAATCCAAATTGCACGTGGGCGTGATTCGATAAGCCCGTCTAAAATTGAGACCGTTCGGGAAAAAAGTAACCTTTAAAGTGCACCAAAAATTAAATTCGCTGAAGGCGCCAGCTTTTCACGTGGGCGCGCGGAAAATCTGCAACAAATTGACGTCGGGGTGGATGGAGTCATTTTTCTAGTCGTGGATTTATTTTATTTGAGTTGGGATTTCTTTCACTTTTTCAGTTATATTTCAAATGCAATCAGAAATATTTCAGAATCATTGTAATTCAGGGAACAACAATTGTAAATCAGAAAGCGTCAATTAATGTTTTCTGAATTACAATTGACATTCTTTGATATACAGGGTGAGTTAAGTTTTACCGCCCCGGCCATAATACCTATTAAAGATTGAGGGGAAAGTATGCAATTTACATGTTACATCAGTTGAAGTTTACACTTTCGATTAATGCAACAAGTTTTCCAAATCCTTTTTTATTTGAAGCCAAAAAAGTAAAACAAAGAGTTTCGGGTAAAATTTACATGTTTGGTTTTTTATTTCAAAATTTAACAAATTATTCGTAGCGTTGTTAATTGCAATTTGATTCGTTAAAAAATTATTACTTTTTGAGTTAAATCAAATTTAACATAAAGCACGAAAAATACTTTTATTTATGACTTTCCAACAATGGATAATACGGTCTACCACGTAACAATACCTGATGATCGACCCATAAAACTGAAGGGAACGGCGTTTTAGTTGTTGCCAGACCCGCATTCTGGAATTTGTGAGAAAAATAAAATAAGTTTTTAATAGGTAAATATTAAGTTTATTTTATAAAAGATGCCCAAAGTGATGCCCCATTACCCTCAAATTAAAAGCATTTCAAGCTTCTCCTCGACTGATTATTGAAATGGCATGATTATACCTGAACTAAACACAAATGTTCACTATTCCACAAAACCAAGTTTTAATTTTCACTTTTTACCAACGATGTTTAAGTGTTGGAAGATTTGTTGCGAATGTGAATGGTTCTTTATTCACAAAGTGACCTAGGGTTGTGACCAGGGTTTTTAAACTTTGGGTGAATTAAGCAATTTATTTTATGGGAAGGTTCAATAACCGATAGGTATATTGACTTTGCAGACGGCAAAATTAAAACACAAAATTATAGACAGATATACTAACGAAAATTAGAAGCTGGTAAACGATTTTCTTATCAAGTTTAAAATCTAATATTGCAAAAATTATTTTTTATTATGATTATAATTACCGTAGCTGTTAGTTACGATGTTGTGAACTTTTAAAGAAATAGCGAAGACCCTTATTCCAGTCCTGTAAAATGTAACGTTGCACTTTTTAACTTAACTTTATGACTGTCATAAATAATCAGCCAAGTACCCAAAACCAATACCATTGTTAGGTGAATTGGTCAGCTTATGTTGTAAATCATTTAAAAAAATACCCTCTAATACGGAAATGGCTTTATTTAATGAACGCAAATTAGTAAAATTATTTCAATTACACTAAATTGTGTGAAAAAATTTTACTGTTCGTACATAAAAAACTAATAAATTGAGCAATTAGTAATTGAAAGAAAGCCAAAATTTTACCTTAATAATATAAAATTACTCATGCAATTTATGAGAATTGACAAATTATTTTAAAGGCCTATTTTGTCACGGGCGGTAAAACTGTACAATTTCTTAATCTGAACCACAACTGATATTTTCTGAAATACAATTTGGGATAAGTGCATTTTGTTAGTTTTGTTGTTGTTACTGGTGTGAAAATAAATTCGTGTTTTCATTAATTTCCAATCATTGGTAACGGTTTCAGGATTTGATAATTTGTTGGCTGAAATTTTGTGGAAAATGATTTATTATGTCAGGCATCACTTCGGTTTCCAATATGTAGTTTCCACGTCACTGTTCAGCAACTTATGAAAGCAACTGCGAATGTTTGATAGAATTTACTGTAAACTGTCAAACTATGGTGAAGCACAGCTTCCTAGTGTACGCGATCATGTAAAGTTATCAATCGTTAGTTTTGAGTGTTTACTTGAAACTTTCGAGAAGTTTATAATTAGAGAAATATTTAGATTTGATGTTGAAGAATAGTGATTAACACGTTGAAAATTGCAAACCAGTTCTGAAAGGTTACTATATATAATTTTCTTATTTAAAAATAATTTTTATTTATCACAAGCTTGGTCTTACATTTTACATTAATCTTCCAGTAGTCGCACATTTTTTGAGACATTAGTCCACAAGAGAACCAGTAAAATAAAAAGTTTTCAGTATATATTTTGTACAATATCTAGTAAAATTTTTAAAATTTTGTGTTGTAGGCAGTTTCATTAAAGTTTTTTGAAAATTTTTCTGCTGAAAACTTTTTTTTTAATGTTTATAGCATAACAACTTAATAATACACTTGGAAAGGCTATAATTTATTACCTATTTTAAATTAAAATTTAAAAAAAATATAGAATTTTCTTTTGCGGAGTCTCACTCCGCAGCGACTACTAATGTCTCAAAAAAGGTGCGACTACTGGAAGGTTAATAATCCTTTTCGTTTAGAATTAACTTTTTATTACTTAATGATTAATTAAATTAGCCTATTTCAAAACTTGTTGTGCAACTCATGGAGAACTTTTGTTTTACAAATAACGGCGAAATTGCACTTTGCAGAAAGACGAGATCGATAGAACGTGCAATTTTGAAATAGCAGCGCAAATCACGACCACTTACGAGGAAGCGATACATCTCAGACACTTTTTTTTCGTTCACTAATTGCCCCACAAAGTAGTTTTGCGGAAGATTTCTTTCGCTGCGAATTCCACTCAATTCACCGTTTAATTATCATCGCAGAGAAATGTGATTTTAATTCGTTTCATTAAAAGATTCACTTTCTGACATTTATGTCTAATGAGTTCAGATTATTATGCCACAATAAGTGAAAGGATACGCAATTTGCATAGAATTTGCATTACATAAAACTCATCTGCGCCAATTGTTGGGGAGGTGTTGTACTGAATAAAAAAATGTGGGAAAATGCGGAACTGTTTACTTTTTTCTATAAAAAATCAGGAAGATATGGAGCCAGAAACGTCAATAAAGAATTGGGTTTATCTGGAGATAATCTAAGGGTTGCAGATGCGGAGGGGACCAAGTGTGCCTGTCATTTTCTGGGCCATTCACAAGCGAACTATAAATTGGAAGCTTGGCCTGGATTTTGTTGATTCGGTGACTAGCAGCACATGTGACGAAGGTGCCGCAAACGGGAGTTGAATCCTGATCCCTTGGAAACTATCCTTAGTGACCTCCCATCCATCTGAGTTATGCCAAACGTTGAATTATCGCTAGTTATACCATAAGAGCTTTGAATTAATCAATTAATTTACGATAACTTGTTGCAACACAACTTAAAAGAGTATTAAAAAACGCGACCGCGTAGCTGGAGCGTTTTTATCATCAAATTTACACGATTTAAAAGTTGCTACGCAGGAAGTTTGAGTTAATTAATCGAAGAAATTCAAAACTTGAATCACGATTCCACGAATTGTATTCGTCAGATTATATCACGAATGAACAATTTAATACTTTTTCGGGCAAAATATAATTCCGAGAGTCGCAGAACTCGGTAAATTGGGCCCAAATATATTTGTGAGACTTTACAGTGTTACACGGTTTATGATTTTGTATCTTTTCATCAATATTGTTTAACGAATAATCACCGAAACGCGCCATTTTTTGTAACTGTGACATTTCAGTTGACAGCACGGTACACTAGATTTGCGGAGCAGCACGCGGAATTATCACTTATTAAGGCTGGGGAACCCAACCTCAAAAAATGCAGTTTTAAGAAACTCAGTATCGCTTAGAAAGTACTTATCAATATATAATTTGCGAAGCAACAGTTGTAAACATAATGTTACCGCATCTAATGATATATTTGCTTTGGTGAAGAAGTGCCTAGTTTTCAAAAATTAACCTCCGAAAGTGCAATTCTCGCAAAAATGTAGTATTGAAGGTTTTTTACTGAAATCTTTAGTTACGAAATATTTTGCAATGCACTTTACAGCACTTATAGAGAATATATTGCCTTGTAAGAAAATATTTTTTTTATTGCGAGAAAGTTGATAACTTAAGAAGAACAAAATTGGCAACAATATTTGTTTGAAAATTGAGTGTGCCAGTAAACTCAGTTCAGCTCAAGAAGTAAGTTATATTGTAGAAATTCCTTCGGGGTACTTATACTAAACATATAGTAGTATAATATGACATGTTTTTTTTTTATGATAACATGGTGAATATCTTTGAAAAAAAATCTAAAAGTTGTGGTACGAAATACAGTATTATTTGATCGCGTTTTTTATTGCTTTCCGAACACAACATCGTCAACAAATTACATAAAAATGTTCCTTTAGCACCTAAGAAATAGTTTCCGTAAACCAAATTGGATAAATGTCTAAATTTTACATTTTCGGGGAAAAGTTGTTTTCTCATAAGATTTTAGTCAAATAGTTCGTCCTTTTACTCACAGATGTCCTGTCAAATCTGTACCTTTTTGATTGACGGCATGGATAGCATAATTTGTATTAAAATGCACACTTGATATAGTGCAAATTGTTAGGATATAACCATATTCGCATATATAAAACTCTAAAAATTTATTAAAATACACACTTGATAATGCAAAATATTCATGTTCGCACGCGTAAGGATATGAAACATTTTCGAGCCTACTAAATTGTACAATATATATTAGTTTCGAATAGCATCGTAGGAAAAATTGTTTGAAGCAACTATTCGCAAAAAATTACAAAAAAAAACCAGTAAATAATGCAGCAATCGCATTGACTGATTTTACCGCCGTTATCGCCACAGACAATAATATAAATAATATTTATGAAATTATGAGCGTATAAAAATGGGGATAAAGATTACTCTTTGCATAATTGAAAATGTGTTTGCAGCCTGTTACGGGATTAATTATAGCAGGTACATCAATGAAAACACAAAATTGGCAAAGAATTAGCAAAAAATTATGGACTAATTTATTGCCGACTGAGTTTACCGTCGTTATCGCCGCAGGCCATAATATAATTAATATTTATCAAGTTACGAGCGTATGAAAAACGCGCAACTCTTTTTTTTTGTTCTTTCTCTGTTCAATACTTAAGTTTCATACCTTATTAGTTAGGATACCTCTTTGGTTGCCTAAACATTTTTTATTTTAAGGGGGAAAATTGGGGCCCCCTGAGCGGAAGAATTGTGCATTACTTAGCAGTTCCCAGACCTTAATCACATTCTAGTCAATATGGCACACTAGATTTCCGGAGCAGCACGTGTGATTATCACTTATTAATTTTTCTCCAGTGCTGATTATCATTTATTAAGCGGTCGTTAGGATAGGGAAAAATAGCACTATGAGTGGTATAATCGCTGTAATTCCGTGTTGCTTCCTTAAATAACGAATTGTGATTGGCTATATTAGCCATGAATAAAATAATCTGATTAAATTTTAGACACAAGGTTGCAATGATGAACCGAACATCTGGTTGTGGTCTCTTCCTCCCTCAAGCCTTTATACACTGCCAACCACAAGAGATAATTACACCATTTGAGGCCCTCACAAACAAAATACCCTCCTTAGGATTAAGTCGGCATGTAGCGACCGCGTAGCGGATTAACGAAATTGCATTACTTCCTGAAACGTTTCCGCGGTTAATTTAAGATCGGTGCAATTTTCGGTTATCGCATCGCCGCACAAGAAAATCTCAAGCCTGAGAGTAAATAACTCGAGTAATGAAAAGTTTCTCGAGGGCAATAAGACTCCGCAGCTTTTTTAAGAACTATAAAATGGATTTTCTCGGTAAGAGTTCCATCGTTATCATCGACTTTTTGCGAGCCGGTTCATTTTATATTCTTTTTGAAGGTTTGTTTAACAGCGCAAACATTACCGAATCGTTTGAATCGTCGATATTTTCGGTTTGAGTGCCCTCCACTTTTATGCAGCTGCCTTTTTGCGCACGAGTGCACATTTTAATGCACCGAAAGTGCTTCTCGTGAAATATGCAAACGATGCATAGCAAAACATTTTAGCAAATAAACTTTTTCAATAATTCAGAAATAACCGAGTTTTCGTTCGAAGGTTTTCGATGGCCGCTGAAAGGTTCCGATTCGCGTTTGGTGCACCGATGCAATTTTAAAAGTGTAATTGAGATTTCGTGGGAAATTCTCTGGAGCATGTTTGGGGTATTTCTATTGGGAATTTACCTTCTACAAACATTTTATTTTAGTTTAAGTTCTTTCAAAATAAAAATGCTTGCAATGCAATTGCGGAGATGATTTTGAATGAAGATGGATAGACGAGATTGATCACCGTTATCTTCATTGCGCGTCGTCAGCAAAATGGGCCGAGTTGAATGGGAACAATTAGTGAACACTCATCTTTCGTGCACCGATTAACGATGCCGTTTCAATTTCTTGCATTTTCAGAAAGCTTTTCACTTCGATCACAAAGCGAACATAGCCATTATTTGAATATAATGGCAGCGTACGTTTTTTCATATTAAAAAAAACCATTAATTTATTGTAAAGTTGTTTGACAAATCGTCAAGTTAATATTGGTTTGTTCAATATCCACTTTTTGGGGATATTGGGTTATAGTGTTGCAGACGGATTGTAGAATCCGTTACAATACAAACCGGTTAGCCGCATTATAAAACAGCTCGATTTTGTAAATCGGCTGGTTAACGTTTAGGCGGGTTGTAACACGGCTAAACGTTGGTCAGCCTTACTGTAACGACGTTTCGCGTTCTCCAATGCAACAAAATGACGGGTCGCCGTTTTATAAAACGGCGAAAAGGGACTTTATATAAAGAAAACCTTTCCTTGTAGCTATGACAAATATAAAATCATAACTATAAGAAAAAGGCTTAACTCAATATAAAAGGTTTTTTTTTATAAAATGTCTAACAATTCTTTCTTTATCAAATGAACTGAGTTATTCAGCGATTCATAAAACACCTAAAATTTTCAGTCAAATTGTAAAAATTCTCTGTTTATTCTATATTTTACAATCTCCCCAATCATTTAGAAAACGACTGAATTTACAATTCGCCGCCGACATCTACAATATGGCTGATTCTTGCCCTACATTACACATGGTCAACATTCCGGCTAAACAATCTGCCTAAACGTTAATCGGCCGTTTTACAAAACAGAGCTGCTTTGTAAAGTGGCTAGCCACTTCATATTGCGGCAGATTCTACAATATGGCTGCGACGTGTACATCAAAATTTAAATTAAAGTTTCAGTTAAAATTAGCTTGTTCAAGGGCCCACAAGAGAACCAGTAAAATAAAAAGTTTTCAGTATTTATTTTGTACAATATCTAGTAAAATTATTAAAATTTTGTGTTATAGGTAGTATTCATTAAAGTTTTTGAAAAGTTTTCTGCTTAAAACTTTTTTTTAATGTTTATGGCATAACAACTTAATAATACACTTGGAAAGGCTATAATTTATTATCAATTTTAACTTAAAATTTTAAAAAAATATAAAATTTTCTTTTGCGGAGTCACACTCCGCAGCGACTATTAATGTCTCAAAAAAGGGCGACTACTGGAAGGTTAATAGCGAAACTTAAAATTCCCCTTTGATGCTGCAAAAAAAAGCAAAAATAATGTATCTGCAGCTCTGATATTGCTCCACTAACATTTAGACAATAAATTCAGAAGGTACTGAAAACGGCCGTTCGAGAAAATGGGAAATTCCTTGGAAAATCAAAAAAACATAGTCGTGCGGAGCGAGACTCCGCATGCGACTACTGGAAGGTTAATGAAGATGAAAGCAGTACGATTTCTTTTCTGCATAAAATAATCGTCTGATCGCTTCTTTTATAAACAACTTTTTTAATTTTTTACCACCAAACACGCCAAGTCGACAAAAAACCAAATCAGAAGCAAGAGACTTTATTAAAACATTTCAACGTCAGACCTCGTTAAATAAAAAATGCCTGAAGAAAATTAAGCGCAGATTGTGAATCATTTTCCTCAAAAATATTTGATGAAAACATCTCAGAAAAGGCTCAAACGGTCAATTGTTAAATAACGAAATTAGTAGTCGCTAAAAAAGTTATTTTAAAAGCACACAGTCAAGCTTCAATTAAGTCAACACGAAAAATATTCGCTGACTAAATATTTGCTGCAATTTAGAAAAAACTGTGAAAACGGCACAAATCTCCGTAATTTAAAGCAAATGTTGGAAATTTTCTCTCAAATTCTTAAACGCACCACAGACACACAAGAAAATCGCTATTATATCCTTCTGAACGATCACCGGAGGATAATAAAAAAAACGAAAACTTTCAGTTTAAAAGGCGAATGGGGGAGTTATAACTTTCTGTTTCCGTACCAGATCTTCTTTTATTCGGCCGTTTTTTCCAATTTAATTGACTCCTTCGTGTTCTCTCGCCTGTAAACACACTTAATTATAACGTTTTCAAGTGTCGCCCGGACGTGTTGCTGCGAACGGGGTAACACGTACAAATTAACTATTCAGATCCTGAAATGTTTGCGCAGCTCTTGCGATGACACTAATTTGTCGCGCGTGCTTTCCATCCTGATCAAATTCATTAGACAGTTGAAATAATTTTTTTCTTCTAGGGAATTTTCCTCACATCGAGCGAAAACCGCCCTTTTCTTTTCAAAGGAAGTAGTTCAGAGTCCACGTCTTTTGGCATCCTGTGCATATCGGTGCGGCATTGTCCTTTCTGTTTGATCGCGTCAGTCACGGTCTCTTTCAAACTTTCTTCAGAATTTCGCTGTAGTTAAAGTCGATGCAATTTTCCGTCAATGGCTCTTCGAGATGTTTCAGAATTTTGATGCTTCTGGCGAGAGAGTCACCGAGAATAATAAATAATGTTAAAACGTTTTCGTTGAGCGACTGAAAGTTTGAAATGGGTTTTTGATTGTTCAACACCGCCCATATGTAGGTATATTATTCCAGAATATAGCAATTTTGGATTGCATAAGAGTATAGAAATTTTAGATTGCACTAAAGGCTACCGCATAAGAATATAGAAATTTTAGATTGCACTAACGGCTACCGCATAAGAGTATAGAAATATTAAATTGCACTAAAGGCTAACGCATAAGAATATAGAAATTTTAGATTGCACTAAAGACTACTGCATAAGAATATAGAAATTTTAGATTGCACTAAAGGCTACCGCATAAGAGTATAGAAATTTTGGATTGCATAAGAATATAGAAATTTTAGATTGCATAAGAATATAGAAATTTTGGATTGCATAAGAATATAGAAATTTTAGATTGCATAAGAATATAGAAATTTTGGATTGCATAAGAATATAGAAATTTTAGATTGCATAAGAATATAGAAATTTTGGATTGCATAAGAATATAGAAATTTTAGATTGCATAAGAATATAGAAATTTTGGATTGCATAAGAATATAGAAATTTTAGATTGCACTAACGGCTACCGCATAAGAGTATAGAAATATTAAATTGCACTAAAGGCTAACGCATAAGAATATAGAAATTTTAGATTGCACTAAAGACTACTGCATAAGAATATAGAAATTTTAGATTGCACTAAAGGCTACCGCATAAGAGTATAGAAATTTTGGATTGCATAAGAATATAGAAATTTTAGATTGCATAAGAATATAGAAATTTTGGATTGCATAAGAATATAGAAATTTTAGATTGCATAAGAATATAGAAATTTTGGATTGCATAAGAATATAGAAATTTTAGATTGCATAAGAATATAGAAATTTTGGATTGCATAAGAATATAGAAATTTTAGATTGCATAAGAATATAGAAATCTTGGATTGCATAAGAATATAGAAATTTTGGATTGCATAAGAGTATAGAAATTTTAGATTGCACTAAAGGCTACCGCATAAGAATATAGAAATTTTGGATTGCATAAGAGTATAGAAATTTTAGATTGCACTAAAGGCTACCGCATAAGAATATAGAAATTTTAGATTGCATAAGAATATAGAAATTTTGGATTGCATAAGAGTATAGAAATTTTAGATTGCACTAAAGGCTACCGCATAAGAGTATAGAAATATTAAATTGCACTAAAGGCTAACGCATAAGAATATAGAAATTTTAGATTGCACTAAAGACTACTGCATAAGAATATAGAAATTTTAGATTGCACTAAAGGCTACCGCATAAGAGTATAGAAATTTTGGATTGCATAAGAATATAGAAATTTTAGATTGAATAAGAATATAGAAATTTTGGATTGCATAAGAATATAGAAATTTTAGATTGCATAAGAATATAGAAATTTTGGATTGCATAAGAATATAGAAATTTTAGATTGCATAAGAGTATAGAAACTTTGGATTGCATAAGAATATAGAAATTTTAGATTGCATAAGAATATAGAAATTTTGGATTGCATTAGAATATAGAAATTTTGGATTGTATTAAAGGCTACCCCATAAGAGTATAGAAATTTTGAATTGCGTAAGAGTATAGAAATTTTGGATTGCACTAAAGGCTACTGCATAAGAATATAGAAATTTTCGATTCCACTAAAGACTACTGCGTAAGAATATAGAAATTTTAGATTGCACTAAAGGCTACCGCATAAGAGTATAGAAACTTTGGATTGCATAAGAATATAGAAATTTTAGATTGCATAAGAATATAGAAATTTTGGATTGCATTACAACATAGAAATTTTGGATTGTATTAAAGGCTACCCCATAAGAGTATAGAAATTTTGGATTGCACGAAAGGCTACCGCATAAGAGTATAGAAATTTTGGATTGCATAAGAGTATAGAAATATGGAATTGCGTAAGAGTATAGAAATTTTGGATTGCACTAAAGGCTACAGCATAAGAATATAGTAATTTTGGATTGCATTGGAGTATAGAAATTTTGGATTGCACTAAAGGCTACCGCATAAGAGTTTTAACTGGCAAACGTTGCGATTTTGAAACCGTCAGGTACAAACGTTGGAATGACACTGGCTGGAGACGTCGATGTACTTGAAAAAAACTCTTTTAATGCTTCTGGAGAGAGAGTCGCCGGGAATAATAAATAAATAATGTTAAAACGTTTTCGTTGCGCGACTGAAAGTTTGAAATGGGCTTTTGATTGTTCAACACCACCCATACGTAGGTATATTATTCCAGACGGTTCGGAAGTGAATAAATAACGCGAAAGCGCTGCGGTAATACACAGAGGATTAATTTGCGAATTTGAATAATACACAAATACACATTTCCCCGACGCTATCGCAGGATGTGTTAATACAAATGTTGATACTAATACTTTGCAAGTAAATTACACAAGTTTCCAACTCGATAATTACAACATTGAAACCGAATTTCAGGGTTGATTTTAATGTCCTGAACTGAACTTACATAAGGTTGTAATGATGACATCGAAAAAAATTCTAAGAAATTGTGAGAGGTTTGTAATGCCAATCGTGTGTGCAGTAAAAGGAGGAAAAGCAATAACCGGGGCATGTCGCACGTTTGTGCCATATTTTGTCACGTTATAACGTGACCGGGATCGCTACACTTCGACCCCAGGTAAGGAACGGCTTCACCGACTAAAATACGGATTTATTTTTTACCGTCATCAACGGAGTAAGTCGCCGTGAAATTAAACCTTTACCTTATGAATTTCACAACACCCTCTTGCTCGTCATTTCTGAAACGGTAATTACATGATATTTGAAAGTCGGAGAAACATGACATCAGTAGATCTTGTGAAGGACGCGGGTATAATATCGGGTCATCCTTACTTTCGCTTCGGACGATTAGTAATAAAAAAAATTCGTTTCTTCCATTTGGAGCGGGTTTTATGGCTTCTGCCAGCTTTTTATTGCGTTTCCTGCCATAATTGCTCGTTTGAAGTAAATGTATCAATCGAGCGTTTCCGTTCCGGGTTTTATTAAGTAATTCAGCAACCAATTACTTAAAATGGAATGCTTATTTTAATCTCAAAAAATCAGGGAAATGTGAAAATTTGCACATTAAGGCGGGTGGATCCAGTGACTACATTCCAGTGGTTTGACTGAAAATCAGCTGGGTTTACATTACTCCTAGTCTATTCATACACTTCAGGTAAAAACTGGAATATTGAGGCTCTACAAAAATTATTAGTTTACATCATTCCAACGGTACTGGACATAGAGTATAGAAATGTTGGATTGCATAGAGTAGGTATAGAAATTTTGGATTGCGTATAGTAAAGAAATTTTGGATTGCATAAGAATATAGAAATTTTGGATTACACTAAAGGCTACCGCATAAGAATATAAAAATTTTGGATTGCACTAAAGGCTACCGCATAAGAATATAGAAATTTTGGATTGCATAAGAATATAGAAATATTGGATTACACTAAAGGCTACCGCATAAGAATATAGAAATTTTGGATTGCATTAAAGTATAGAAATTTTGGATTGCGCAGAGTATAGAAATTTTGGAACTGGAACACTATTATTTTATTATTCCTGTAATAATTCGGTGCTGGATTGGATCACTGAATTGGACTAATGTAAACCTAGTGTAAAGTATTCATCATTTCCGTTTAGATTCTCGCAAGAGATTTAATTAAGTTTGTTGTATTGGTAATTAGGTGTGGAACAGCTGTAACTGCCACGAGTAGTCAAGCGGTTGTTCTAATTAGCTTAGATGAGGGTAAAGTAACCGCCGAAAAACAAGCAGGAAATCGTCTAAAATATTCTCGATAAATTTGAAGAAAAATTGGAAGGAATTCCAACGCCGAATTTCAGATGAGAGATTTAAAATGCCTCAAATAAACGTTTATTAGATAATTCATTTTCGCGTTTACGAAGTTTGCTTAGTGAAGCGATCGCGCTCGAAAGCACACATACTCTGATAAATTAACAATTTATTGACTTTGTCAGTAATTGACGGACATAAAAAATCGGTTAAATTGCAGACTTTCATCATTTACAGCATGACTTGATTATCGAAACGCAGAGAATTTTTAAAATTCACCGTCCAGACAGTTACGACCATTAAGACAAAACGTAGGACAAAACTTGATTCAATTTACGATGAAAACGTTGTGTCAAGTTATGCCCTTACGTTTTGACAGATTTAAAGAGTTTTGCAGGAATTTGAAAACACTTTCTAAGCTTCCCGTTTCGAGCACAAAAAGAAAATAAGACATACGGCGATCGCCGCACATTGCTAATCAATATTCACACTTGGAAACTCTCTCGCATTTCCTAGTTGTTTACCGCTGCGGTCATTTCGTTTGGTATGTATCCAATCTCTGTTAGTTAACCTCAAAGCGTCCCGGAATACTGATTAAGCCGACACATTTAATAAGAACCGCGAATTGTTCCATTAATTAAAACGTGGACTTTGTCGTCTTCGAGAAAAAAAAATCAGGCGCCACTTTTCCACATTCGGTGAAATCGTAATTAATTATTTTTCTTCGGTGAAATCAATTGCGTCAATTCGAAATTAAGTTACAATGGATTAGCGACGATTAACATAATCGTAGAAAGTTGAGCAAAAATATTTGTTTTTTTGCGCCAAGTTATCAAAGACATCAAATTAATTATCTCCTGGCGACACGAAGTTATTAACCAACTCCCTTAATACCGACTTAGCTAAAGCAGTGGCAATCAACGGATATGAGGTTTCTGCCCTTTGAGACGATAGAAACGAGGCTCGACTGCGCCGTGATCGATAAACGCGAGAGGACTCTTTATTTTCCATAATTATAAAAAGTCGACTTTAAAAAGGGAAAAAATCATTGAGGCTTGAATCGATATTTTAGAAACGATTAGAGACCATTTTTAAACCAGGAAGAGCATTAGAAGACTATGTAATTATTGTTTTATTTAATTTATGTTGGTATTTTGTGCTACATGCAACATTTTGAAGTGACATTACTGATATAACAAGAACCTGTCAGATGTAAAATGCCAATATCATCAATATAGGCCAAGCAATAAAGCATTTTTTCATAACATAAATACTACCTGGAAACCGACTGTGCGATTTCGTCAAAGACTGTTAGTAGATGAATTATGCATAATTTTCAACTCGTAAATCATAATTTTTAATTTGTTATAAACAGTTTTCAACAAAAAATCGCGTTTTTTTAAGTTTCTTGCTTGTAAAATGGAAACTAATGAAGCAATCTTAATGATGTCAATAGACGAATTGTAGAGAATTAAATTGCAAAAAGAATGAGGGGTATAATGGCCCGATCGGCTAATTAGTACCGGAGAAAAGCCGGAAAATCCAGAAAATTCAGTGTTTTCTTAAAAAATTCACAATTCCGCCACTTTTTAATTTTAAAAACTGAAACTTTGCACAAAGGTAGTTATTTATATGCACTTTATGTGTGCAAAATCCCGACTCTGACGGACTAACAGTTCTTGCACAATCGCCATTTCATTTTTTCTTTGCGATGTTTTCGCGGAGGGCTGAATGTGCTCCTGTAATTGTCCAATTTAAATTTTAAAAACAGAATGGGAAACTAGACGTGCACAGCAACAAAAGGTATATTTTGCTTTTTCCATAAAATGCAGCAAAATAGCTGAAAAACGGTCGTCAATATGAGTAAAAACGGTCGAGGATCAACCGATAATAGAAGTGATTATTTTTCTATAAAATATATTTTATTTCAATCTTCTATCATTAACAGTTTTTAAATAAACACGTTGAAACAAACACACTGCAAATTGCATGCTTTCACCTAGACAAACCGACTCTTAAGATTAAGATTGCTTCATTAGTTTCCATTTTATGGGCAAGAAACTAAAAAAACGCGATTTAATGTTGAAAATTGTTTATAACAAATTAAAATTTATGATTTTCGAGTTGGAATTTATGCAGAGACCTTTATTTTGCTCTGTTGGCAATATAAACTTAAAACAAAATTATTTCACAACCTTCTAACGCCATTCCTGGTTTAAAAGCGGAGTATAGTCCGGTAGAAGAATGAAATTATTTTAAAAAATTCAATTATTTAGAATGACTGTTTAGAAAGAGTAAATTGACTGTCAAGATAGATTTCCGGGAATGAAACCGCAACCCAGGTAGATAATTCATAACAGCGGAAGTGAGGACGCACGGCAGGATAAGCCTAAACTGAATCATGATGACATTTAATAACGCACACAGCCCCTTCTTGGGATAAAGGGATGCTATCACTGCTGTTAAGTTGAACATGACAGCTTTTGAATATATACCCTTCCGTACCGCACAACTGGGAATGCATTAACATGTTTTATATTCTCAACTTTTTTATTCTCAATTAATCATCGAATTTATCGTGAGTGGAACCGCATGGTCGCCGCAATTGCAAAAGGAAATAAAACCACAATGGAGTCAATCAAGGCGCAATTTTCCGCTGGATAGCAGCGATACGAAAATCAGCAGACCGTAAAAGAATACATCAGAGTCACCAGGTCATCGGTAGAGACATTAGTAAATTAACGCCGAAAATGATATACCGGGGCCTTATCAGGAACATTTACTGCGGTCAGCTGAAACGACTCGCGGTAATGCGAGGTCGTAAATCTAAAACGATTTGTGCATGGAAATGCACGAAATGGCATCCAAAGTGGGTCAGACGTATAAAAATCGCCTTTTTCCTCAAACTGCAAGTACTGTAGCGTGCCAGACTCCGATTAATAATTGTAATGAAACGATTCGAATGGAAATGTTGTGTGTGGAGGAGGACACAATCGTGAATGTCACAAAAATCGTTCCATTTATTTTTAGTTCATTCACATGACTAAAATGTGGAATTTTATAATTAAATCCTGAAAATACTTCACAACTAATTGTTTCAAGTGAACTAAAAAAAGGCTTGAAACTATTTGCTCTCGTGCAACCACACAGACACAATTATTTCATTAAATTTAATTTGCACGTATATAAAGTGGAACAAGTTCAAACAACCAGTAAGTGCAAAACCTCGTAATGACGATTCGAGCCTGCCTGGTTCCCAATTTACTGTACATGAACAATAAATTTGAATAAACAATTTAAAAAAAAGAAGTAATTTCACGCTTGTGTAACAGAAATTACTGAAATTAATATAAATCACACGAAATTTAGTTTAAAAATGATTGCACTGAAAGCTGACAATCAACTCAGATACACAATATTGTTTGTTATCAATTTGTATTGTTATCGACTTTTTGTTTCCGTTCTGGAATTTGATCATTACGTTTGATTATGCTTTCAAGAACAATTAGAAGTAGAAGTAATAAAAACATAATAAAAAATATTTGATCGTTTGATATTATTGTAGCCAGCACGTTTTAATACGGTTCACTGAAAAATGGTAATTTCTTTGCAGCTCTACTTCCTATGTGCATAAATCATACAACTATACTGCAGTTACCGACTCAACGGAGCAATAAAACTTTAAAGTTGTCTTTTCAGTATTTGCCTGAAACGTTTGAAAGTCGTTTACACAGTAACGAACGATACTCAAGTCTGACTGAAGTTTAAAGGTCTGAAGTTTTAAGCAAAGCAGTGTAAAAACGGCTTGTGCACGTGATCACTTCGTAGAATGGGGAACTCAAGTGTAGTTTTAGTTTAGATGATTTTTTTATGATGAAATTAAGCCACTGATTTCGTATCGAGTATTTAATAACTGCAAACAATGAGTAATATAAAATGCATGAATTTAATTAACCACTTAATTTAATCTCCAACAAAAAATGTCAAACACGAACTGTGAAGGTTTTAAAAAGTCAACCAATTACAACTACAATTGTCACAATTCGTTATTTGAGGAAGGAACACGGAATTACAGCGATTACACCACTTATAGAGCTATTTTCCCTATCCTAGCGACCGCTTAATAAATGATAATCAGCACTGGAGAAATATTAATAAGTAATAATTCCGCGTGCTGCTCCGCAAATCTAGTGTGCCATATTGAGTAGAATGTGATTAATAAGTGATAATCCCGCATGCTGCTCCGCAAATCTAGTGTACCGTGCTGTCAACTGAAATGTCACAGTTACAAAAAATGGCGCGTTTCGGTAATTGGTCGTTAAACAATATTGATGAAAAGATACAAAATCATAAACCGTGTAACACTGTAAAGTCTCACAAATATATTTGGGCCCAATTTACCGAGTTCTGCGACTCTCGGAATTATATTTTGCCCGAAAAAGTATTAAATTGTTCATTCGTGATATAATCTGACGAATACAATACAATTATTCATAATCTCGATTCCACTTGTTGTATTGTATATGATAATTCTGATAACACTTCGAGTTTCTTTTGTTATGGGACCTCGAGAGAGCGACACTTCTTCGTACAAATCTTTATTATTCGTAAATAACACTTAATTTAAATAAAACTGACTAAAACTATAACTTAATAATAGGAGAGTAGTAGAGACTAACGACAGACTGTTATCAACTATCAAACTATCAAAACTCTTGACTGTTATTAATTTGAATCCCTTATATACGAAATTTATCTGTAAACAGGATGAAAAACAAGTGCATACAAACCACTAAAAAATACAATAACAAATAAACAGGATGAGAACCAATATAAGATGAACCGCAAATAAACATGATAATAAGTGAACAGATTAATAATAAGTAAACAACTTCATAGTTAAGTGATTAATTAATATAGGTACTTAATAATTATGTGATTAACTAATATAGGTACATAACACTTTATATCGACAAAAAAATTTCAAACAATTTTATTTGTGTCAAATTTTATACATTCATAAAATAATCTAATCAAATACCATTCAAGCTTTGAATTTCTTCGATTAATTAACTCAAACTTCCTGCGTAGCAACTTTTGAATCGTGTAAATTTGATGATAAAAACGCTCGAGCTTCGCTGTCGCGTTTTTAATACTCATCAAATTTACACTCTTTTAAGTTGCTACGTAACAAGTTATCGTAAATTAATCGATAAATTCAAAGCTTTTGTGGTATTACTAGCGATAATTTTGTCAAAATACCTCAAATTGACCATAAAGCATAATCATGAGAACGCGCAGTAGAAACGTAACGGCGGAACTATTAAACTTCTGAATTTTATGTCAGTACCAAGTTCAGCGAACTTGTTTTTCCCGACAGGGACATTTTTTCCGGACCTTAACAGTCGCGATCAATAAAACAAAAATCTATTTTCCATTTGCATTTATATTGCGACCCCCATTGACCTCCAATTATCGGTTTTCACAATTCTGTGCCAACTTCTTGCAATTCAACTCAACGCATCCAAACTTCTCTCCGAATTTCGGCGATTTTCGTAAACGTCTCTTTTTTGTCGGGCTGATTTACAGGATATATCTAGACAAGAGAAGTCGCTCCTCGGATAAGTAAATATAAAACATCAGAACTTGTTTGTGTTTTATTAAAAGACTCTCGACGGTTCCCTTTATGTGCGAGAAAGGCAACATAAATCTAACGCACAAAAAAAGCATTTATTATGCTTTTCCCAACGAAAATGATTTAATGGCGGCGTTATTTTTGCAATTTTAATATAAAACCGTCGCGGGTCTAATTAAAGGTTTACGATTTTCTCTTTTTGAATGAGATCTACATCGGCCGAATATGGGATATTTATTCTGCACTTTAGTGTCTGGCTTCATCAAGCTTTGCCATAAATTCCGTTCTTAAAACCCTCGAGGGTTGAAGTCTTAGAGTTTATGACATATCTGCGAGACGGGTTATGCCGGACATCTTGATGGGAATGGAGCAAATAATTTTGTTGTTGAGACTGGGAAGATGCCACAATATAATTCTTTAATTTTGGTAAAAGGTTGTCTCAAAGTCGACTTTAACAGCGATCGTTTTTTTTTATCTATTATCTTGTGGTGTGATTTAGGAACCCTCCTGATGTTCACTTCGGCTGGCTTCCACTCGACAGTGACAAATTTTTACAATGCCATAAATTGAAATCGTACTTAACTTTTCGGAAACCACCTGACGATCTTTACAACCATAAATCATTACATTTACTGTTAAGATTCGAATATAAGGAAATTTTAGGCTAATTACAGCTTTTGGATTTTTTTACTGATCCTGAAAAGTGAAATTTGACGAAATTGGGAGATAGTATTTTTATAAAAAATCAGTTTTTATTTTTTTTCTCAAAAACTAACGTCGACAATTAACATTTAAAACCGGGAATTTCTAGCCTTATACCAGAGTCATCCGTGCAATTAAAGCTCAATTTTGGGGATGGCCACAAGTGATGAGACACCCTGTACAATATTAAACCTTCCCAGCCACTGTTGCATGGATGTTCGAAAGGTTGCATGCAAAATTTCAGTGTCCAGTATTGTACATATTATTTTAAATTTGTTGAAGATTTGAATTTTTTATTGAAAATGTCCTTAATTTGAATTGATATGGTTTTTTAATAGTTTAAAAAAAAAATCATAATACATTTTCGGTGCCAGATTTTCACTTATCAACGCACAGTAAAAATTTCACAAGCATTAATTCTTAGAAAAAAATTAAAACAAAACGAAATGAATTCAATTTTCCGAGAAGAACGTTCTTATACAAAACAAAATTGCTTGTTATCAATTTTCAACCAGAGCACAATCTGAAATAATAAAACCCACCTCGAATCTGAATATTTGGCCATCTTTTTATTCATCAATCAGTTAAATAAACAAACCTATTTATTCGATCAATAAATGTATCCAAAACGTTTAAATTATGATTCCCTTCTAACATTATACAAAGTAAATACTTTCAAGATAAACACGAACCGAATGCAATTTCCAATGTTACCAAGTTTTTTGAACAAATCGATAAGTACTTAAGTACACATATCTCCACTTTAAATGTAAACATTATGGCGCGATAAAAAGACAGTCACGCGATTTCTTACATCAAGGCAAGGCACAAAATATTGACGCAATTGAGTTCTTTAAATCTATGTGAATCGTCGAATCTAAGTAGGAAACTTCTGCAAGACTTTTGCATTAATCACTGTCGCGGAGTTGATACATTTTGATGCTTTTCTTGCTTGCATCTTGGAACACTTCAATTCCTGTAATTTTTGCATAATCCTGCAAGGATTGCTATAAATCTCTTTTTGCTTGTAACGTAACGCTTGACACAGATAGCGCGTTCCAGTTGCGTCAAGTTATGCTAAGGAACGAAATTTATCGGTAGCTTCTTCATTTCCAGGCTTTTCAATTCGATTTGGCGCAAATTGTTTCAATTTAAAATTCTGATTTGATATTGAAGCTTGTTAAAACCATCGAAATTACGGTTGTACACAACAAGTGCATGTTAATCAGATGTACATCTTTTCGCGTGTCAAATCGGTAAAGTTGGCGAATAATAAAAAATTAACGAAAACTGGCAAGAAATTTTGTGAAAGTACGGAGCATGTGTGTACAAAAAGGAACAACGGCCTATTGTTTACTCGGCTTTACTAATTTTGTTATAATACTTTAGTTCCCATATTTGAATAGGTTTTATAAGAAAACGCTTCCGGTGTAATCAGAATTAAGTGAACGCGTTCTCTTTTTAAGAGAAACGTCACCGTCGCAGATTATGTGATTTACAGAGGCGAAAATGCGCGTATCTAATGTCGATAATAATGTTTATCGCCAACCGTCAATAGAGCCATGCATTACCTAGCGTTTTTCGGAAGTAATGAAAATGTCCAATGCAATTTGCATGTCTTTTTTTTTAACCAGAGAGTTATATATAAAAATGAAAACTTATGTATTTGTTTTGCGAGGAACACGATGGTGCAATTAAAAATCGATTTGCTCTAAGATTGACAGAGATAGAAAACTATAAATCGAGAAAATAGCCGTAGCTCCGTTAATACTGGAGCAACTCAATTGATTCTTGTTCCATCGTTTGCGGCAGGAAAAGTTATCCTAGTAAGGAAAAAAAAAGAAAAAAAAAAGTAAGAGAAAAAAGCCAAACCTAGGAAAAAACTTTTTTTCTTTCTTGCTTAGAGCGTCATATAAACATGAAAACTTATGTATTTTTTTTGCGAGGAACACGATGGTGCAATTAAAAATCGATTTGCTCTAAGATTGACAGAGATAGAAAACTATAAATCGAGAAAATGGTCGTAGCTCCGTTAATACTGGAGCAACTCAATTGATTCTTGTTCCATCGTTTGCGGCAGGAAAAGTTATCCTAGTAAGGAAAAAAAAGAAAAAAAAAAAAAAAAGTAAGAGAAAAAAGCCAAACCTAGGAAAAAACTTTTTTTCTTTCTTGCTTAGAGCGTCATATGAACATGAAAACTTAAGTATTTTTTGCGAGGAACACGATGGTGCAATTAAAAATCGATTTGCTCTAAGATTGACAGAAATAGAAAACTATAAATCGAGAAAATAGCCGTAGCTCCGTTAATACTGGAGCAACTCAATTGATTCTTGTTCCATCGTTTGCGGCAGGAAAAGTTATCCTAGTAAGGAAAAAAAAAGAAAAAAAAAAGTAAGAGAAAAAAGCCAAACCTAGGAAAAAACTTTTTTTCTTTCTTGCTTAGAGCGTCATATAAACATGAAAACTTATGTATTTTTTTTGCGAGGAACACGATGGTGCAATTAAAAATCGATTTGCTCTAAGATTGACAGAGATAGAAAACTATAAATCGAGAAAATGGCCGTAGCTCCGTTAATACTGGAGCACCTCAATTGATTCTTGTTCCATCGTTTGCGGCAGGAAAAGTTATCCTAGTAAGGAAAAAAAAAGAAAAAAATAAAAAAAAAGTAAGAGAAAAAAGCCAAACCTAGGAAAAAACTTTTTTTCTTTCTTGCTTAGAGCGTCATATAAACATGAAAACTTAAGTATTTTTTGCGAGGAACACGATGGTGCAATTAAAAATCGATTTGCTCTAAGATTGACAGAGATAGAAAACTATAAATCGAGAAAATGGCCGTAGCTCCGTTAATACTGGAGCAACTCAATTGATTCTTGTTCCATCGTTTGCGGCAGGAAAAGTTATCCTAGTAAGGAAAAAAAAGAAAAAAAGAAAAAAAAAAGTAAGAGAAAAAAGCCAAACCTAGGAAAAAACTTTTTTTCTTTCTTGCTTAGAGCGTCATATAAACATGAAAACTTATGTATTTTTTGCGAGGAACACGATGGTGCAATTAGAAATCGATTTGCTCTAAGATTGACAGAGATAGAAATCTTAAACCTAAACTAACATAGCCTAACCTATCTTAACCTGACCAAACTGGATTTATCTTTTCGTGTTTCTCTTTCGGGGATATTTTTAGAGTTTTTACACTGTTGAGGTTATGTTGTGATTATTTATCTGTTCTAAATAAACAATTGCACTGTTAAAAAAGAAAAAGAAAAAAAAGACCTGAGCACACTTTATGAAAATGTGCACTGCAATTTGCATGGTTTTACCTAGGCAAACCGACTGTTTCGATTCAACCCTTGTTGTAATCATGGAAAAAAAGTTGAGCACACTTTATGAAAATGTGCACTGCAATTTGCATGGTTTTACCTAGGAAAACCGACTTTTATTATTATGTTTACAACAAGGGTTGACTCTTAAGAGTCGGTTTGCCTAGGTGAAAGCATGCAACTTGCAATGTGTTTGCTTTAACGTGTTTATACATATAATTTTTTTAATTAATGAATTTTGAAATTATTTAAAAAACATATAGTTAAATGGAGAAGACTCGGTGTTTTTATTCAAACCCAATCACCATATCCAATGAAAATTCATTTGTACTTCTTTTGTATAAAAAATAGTTGGTCACCTTACTTTATCGAACTCGTCTGTTACTCGTCTAGCTCGCTTTGCTCGCTCGGCTCACAATCTCAGACTAGTTCGATAAAGAATCACTTTACTGACTTGGGACATAAATAACTATTTATTAAACTGTTTTTTTTTTTTAATTTGATGATTAATGCATACAAATTACAATAATATTTAAATTGTAACGATGTTCACATGCGTATAAAAGAGAATTTCATTGTGAAAAGTAACGACTGTGGGTCGTTACGAAAAAAAAATCGTAAAAAAAAGCACTGTTATTAAATCGAATATGAAAGACATTTATACAGGAGAAATGTACCCATTATTACCGCCTTATCTTTCTCTGGAATTGACGCACTGATTTATGGCTAATTTTATTTCCCCATCCGTTCGACCAAACCTCTAAAATATCAAAAATAATATTAACTGAATCGAGGTGTAATAACCAACTGCAAGAAATTACTAAGTACTTTTTTCATGTTTTCAGATAATTCACTTTTCAATATTCAAAATCTAATTTAAATATGAACAATTATCATAAGTGTCTGATTTAGATATGTGATCTTCATGTTATGACAATTGATCATATTTAAATTCGATTTAGAATATTGAAAAGTGGATTATATTAAAACATGAAAAAAGTATTTTGTAATTTCTTGCATTGGACCCTTGAATTCATATTTATGACGATAATAAAATGCTATGATGACTACTTCTCATAAAAAAAATAGTTATTATGTAACCGCCGTTTAATGGAATCAAAAATCGTCTATTGCATTTTCATTTCTTCGGGCGCCTCATTGCCGAACAACTTTGAAGCAAACAACTTTAAAGGTTGAAAACTCCGTGACAATCACATCCCCTTTCAAAAATAACACATAAATTATGTACACAACGATATTAGAATGGCACTTACTTAATCAAATAGTGATATATTTTTAGCATGAGTTCCGTGCGGAACAAATACTGTAGAATTTGCATGATCAATTGTCCAATGAAAATTGGCGTACTAAATAGGAAAATTGCTATATCGGATTGTTAGTTACCCGCATCAAGCACGATGTGAAGCATAACAAAGGGTCCAACCATAGAAATGAGTATTCGGGGATAGCTTAGATATTTCCTCGATTTTGAGTCGATTGTTATTTACATATTAATGGCTTTTGTTCGAATGCAATTCTCCACATTACAAAACATACATTTTAATGAAACGTGTCTGTTTTACAATCAGCACCGTCGTTGACCGTACGCAAGTAATAACTTGATTTATAGGCTGAAGAAATATATTTTGATTTGATATGTTTTTCATGTCGGTAAATCTTTCGCGCCAACAGTTAATCGTTGAAAGAACATCACACCACCACTTTCAAAGTAAATTAATTTCCTTAGATATCCACTGAAATAATGCCACCTAATTTGCGGATAAGCCTGGTTTAATTAAACTGTTAGTACCAGATGATAAATTTAGAAAATCAACATTCATTCCAAGATAAAATTATACTGTTAATAATACAATGATAGAATGACAAAAAAACCCAACGTAGTTTCAATCAAATATTCATAAGGCAAGTACACTCGGGTCTTTTTTTATGCGGATTTGAAATTATGCGGTCTGTAATTTCAAGAAAATTTGGGACTTCCTCGTAGTATCAGAGTCGGTGGTTCTCCATTATAGATAAGGAAATCGCCACGTTGCACTAAATTGCATATAAACAGTGCATTTTAACTTTAAAAAATTTAATGTTACGAATATATTAACCAATCCAACCAGTCTACTTCCGCTGCCCAGTCTAATAAAGCATTTTTGGCTAGCAAAGGATGGTTAACTGGCTTTTTAAAAAAAATGCTTATCATAACGTCAATATCCAAGGCGAGGTTGCATCAGCAGATGCAGAAGCGGCCAAAAATTTCTCGAAGCAGTTAGCCAGAATTATTGAAAAAGATGGACATTGTGCAGATCAAGTCTTCAAAGCGGACGCAACGGGATTATTCTTGAAGAAAATGCCTAGTCGCACTTACATAGCAAAGTCTGAGAAAAGAGCAAGTGGATTTAAAGCAAGCAAAGATCCAATAACATTGCTACTTTGTAGCAACGCATCTGGAGATGGAATGTTGAAACCTCTCCTAGTAAATCGATCTCTAAGACCACGAGCGCTGAAAGTCAAAGATCTAAAACAGCTGCCTGTGCATTGGATGGCTAATACAAAGGCATGGGTAATAACAGCTGTATTCACTAAATGGTTTTATAATTTCTTTGTGCCAGAAATGGAAACATATGTAGCAGAAAGCTCTCCATTTCAAAGTTCTATTAATTGTTGATAATGCACCAGGCCACCCGCATTTAGAACATTCAAATGTACAGTTAGTGTTTTCACCACCCAATACAACAAGCATTATTCAGCCATTAAATTAGGGTATAATTGCTACCTTTAAAAAATATTATGTTAAGCACACTTTTCAATTGAAATTAGATAAACTAGAAAATAAACCATTAACAGTAATGGACGTTTGGAAACAATTTTCTATTTTGGATTGTTTAGGAAAATGACTTTCTGGCCAATGATACAAATTCAGAACGAGCCTTCAAATTCCAAAGGGAGCTCAAGAGTTGCATTGTTGGATATCGCGAACTGTACAAACGATTAGTAAAGCCATTCCAAAGTTTAATCACTGATTATATTGTCATATGGAAACAATCCACCCAAAACGAACCTGAAGTTATCCCTATTTTAAGTGATGAAAGTGACTTTGAACCAGTTATTACTCTTAAAAACAATTAAAAATAAAATTTTGAAACAAAGTTATTTTAAGTTTTATAGGCATAACCTTTCTGATTTTCGAACCAATTTTTTTCTAGTCATTGTTATTTTCTGATTTTTTATGCGATTTTCGTTTATTTTTTAATTTGCTGATTTGGTTTTATGCGGTTTTAGAAAATTATGGAACCTATCCCTATTTTTACCATATAAGCAATGTCCTTTTTTATGCGAATTTTTTTTTATGCGGTTTGCTTGTGGAGCGTATCTACCGCATAAAAAAAGACCCGAGTGTATTCTAACTGAAAATACATTTTCCTGCTTCGATACCTTATCCACCATAAATGTTTAAGCCACCAAAAGTTGTTGAAATATTTGTCAAGATTTAAGATTAAAGATAGTATAAAGAACTACATTTTCATGGATTTTTCTAGTTATTTTTCGAATTTTACCAAGGCAATAAATGTAGACACACGTTTGAATTTATCGTTCGAAATTCTGTTTCAAAAATAAAATTTTCAGCACGAATGAACCTCCTAACCGTTCGACGAAACAGTGTTTACAGATAAAAGGTTCGCAAATAAAATTGTCTCGTGCATTGTTAGATTGGAAAATCTGAAAAAAACCTACTTGGGAATTATAAATCAGACATTGTTCTATAAATTTCAGTAATTTCCAATTTTAAACGGCATAATTTACAGGTACTTGTTTAACATGTCGGTTTAGTGGAAAGATAAACAAATATTTCGATACCAATTGATTTATTGGTGAACACGGCCCATTAGTAATATTACAGAAACCAAAAAAATACAGGAAAACCTCTTTAGATTCAGATTCAGATTTTTTTTTCACTTTTACCTAATAAAGTGCCCACATTTAATTTTGGACATCTCAATTTAGAATAAAAGATTAACAGTATCAAAATAAAAGCCCATGGGCTTTGTTTCTTTCTGAATTTGCAGAAATATTCAAATGTCAACAAGAAAAATATTCAAATCTTGAGGCTATAAAAATTGTAATGATGCAGGACTTCCCTGGTGTTTGCTTACTACTCACAACTGGATGTTTGGGTCAAGGCCGTAGCAATATATACAAATCCGATTACTGAATGCCTTTCATGAAAATTTGCAAGTTCCAATGACACTTGAGCAAGATGAGTTTACGCAAAAAGTCCTTTCGAATGAAACCATTTAGCTGAAGAAGGGACGTCGCCGAAAAGTAAAAGCATTTTCGCGTTTCGTAACTTTAGAATGTGAATCTTCAATCACTTTAATGTCAAGGATAGTTAGGCGATGAGTAGAATTTTTTTTTTTTTTTGTAAAAGAGGAAACGCACATGTGCTCGCGTACAGGGAAAAAAATAATTATTTAACCAACCTTCGCATCCCGACTCGTCTGCAGGTAATAAACAATCACGAACATCCATGCCATTGAAAAAACCAACAAAATCTTGACATTTCTTCTCATGGTTTACGAACCTAGATTGTCACTCAAAAACGCTCTCATTTAAAACACAGGCCACAATCGGTGGAAAACCCGCTACAGCGACGGCTACCGACACAACACTAGCAAGCCGACATACAGGCGCTCCATGTTTTTTGCATAAGTGGGTGTTAGAAGGGAGAACACAGCTCCTTCTCCGTCACTTTCACGCTTGCACAATAAGGACAAACGCAATTTCGGGCATCCGCGTGCTACTCCAGTTGTTTATGTCTGCGCATCCCGATATTTCGCTCAATAAATGTCACGTGGGACTTGACCCAACCTACGGGTGGCCATAAAGCCTCTCATCACAAACGCTCCCCTTCATTCCCTCAGTAAATTTTAGAGCAACTTTGTTTTTAGATCTCAAACTAAAATGATTGCAAACATAAACGCAATTTTATCAATGTTTTCTCAAGTTCAACACAACGGATTCTCATAGCTGCTTTTTTTTTAAATAAACAGTACTTAAATAATTCATTGTTGGAAAATCGTTGTAGTATTGTGGAATTATCGACTTGAAAGAAGATATTCGAAAGAAGATGGAAAAAATTAGAATGCAAGTTGTAAGGGGAAATAAACTTTGTGACGAACTGTAGGAAGTGGTGGTCCACGAACACCGCAACCAGTTTAACAACCAGATGATTTACCGCTACACGAACAACACGAACAAAGCAGCCTTTCAACGTTAGTTTGTTATTTAGTCTCCTATTAATCTTCGTGTTTAGTGTTTTAGTTAATAAGCACGTGTGATGTCGTCGCATGTGATTTGTATCACTTCCGGAGGTGGTCTTCCAGTTTTTACAAGAAAGCGAGGAAACATGGAAAATGTAACAAATTAGTAAACCTTTTTTTACAATTAAAACCATAAACGACTTTTAATTTTAGTTGCCATTTTCCATAATTGGATCTTTAAATGGGGTCCACATGTTTGCAAAATCTCAAAATTTAAATCTACTCGATACAATCACCGAAGATTATGGTGTTGCGTGGAAAGAATTTCATGAAAGGTATTAAAATTGGTTAAATTAGTTTAGTAATTCGGCAAAATAAAAATATTTCGAAACTGAACGTTCTCAATCCTTGAATTCGGCAACCAATCATACACGATTTTCCCTCTAGCGTCATTCTCATTTCAATAGCGAGCGGATGCCGAGTGCCGATTTTAAACCGTTTTCTGGACTCGGTTTTTAACGCCATCGTCTTAATCGTCGGAATCGATGAAATTAAATCGCAAAAGAACATCGAGCGCCTGAAGAGAGAACTAAAAGTTTGCTATCCGATCGTCGAAAGACTGCTGGATTCTCTGGATTGCGGCGATTCGTCCAATAAACACTCTTCCGATTTGGTGTCGCTTGTTGAAACGATCATGTCCAACGAAAATTACCAGATCCAGGTAGATAACATGCGATTTTTTAAATTCTCGACATGTGAAAACTAAAAATCACACTGTACAGGGTGAGTTAAGTTTTACCGCCCCGGTCATAATACCTATTAAAGATTGAGGGGAAAGTATGCAATTTACATGTTACATCAGTTGAAGTTTACACTTTCGATTAGTGCTACAAGTTTTCCAAAAAAGTATAACAAAGAGTTTCGGATAAAATTTCCATGTTTGGTTTTTTATTTCAAAATTTGTCAAATTATTCGTAGCATTAATATCTGCAATTTGATTTGTAAAAAAATGATTACTTTTTGAGTTAAATCAAATTTAACATAAAGCACGAAAAATACTTTTATTTATGACTTTCCAACAATGGATAATACGGTCTACCACGTAACAATACCTGATGATCGACCCATAAAACTGAAGGGAACGGCGTTTTAGTTGTTGCCAGACTCGTATTCTGGAATTTGTGAGAAAAATAAAATAAGTTTTTAATAGGTAAATATTAAGTTTATTTTATAAAAGATGCTCAAAGTGATGCCCCATTACCCATGAATTAAAAGCATTTCAAGCTTCTCCTCGACTGAGTATTGAAATGGCATGATTATACCTGAACTAAACACAAATGTTCACTATTCCACAAAACAAAGTTTTAATTTTCACTTTTTACCAACGATGATTAAGTGTTGGAAGATTTGTTGCGAATGTGAATGTTTCCTTATTCACAAAGTGACCTAGGGTTGTAACCAGGGTTTTTAAACTTTGGGTAAATTAAGTAATTTATTTTATGGGAAGGTTCAATAACCGATAGGTATATTGACTTTGCAGACGGCAAAATTAAAACACAAAATTGTAGACAGATATACTAACGAAAATTAAAAGCTGGTAAGCGATTTTCTTATCAAGTTTAAAATCTAATATTGCAAAAATTATTTTTTATTATGATTATAATTACCGTGTAGCTGTTAGTTACGATGTTGTGAACTTTTAAAGAAATAGCGAAGACCCTTATTCCGGTCCTGTAAAATGTAACGTTGCACTTTTTAACTTAACTTTATGACTGTCATAAATAATCAGCCAAGTACCCAAAACCAATACCATTGTTAGGTGAATTGGTCAGCTTATGTCGTAAATGATTTAAAAAAATACCTTTTAATACGGAAATGGCTTTATTTAATGAACCCAAATTAGTAAAATTATTTCAATTACACTAAATTGTGTGAAGATATTTTACTGTTCGTACATAAAAAAAACTAATAAATTGAGCAATTAGTAATTGAAAGAAAGCCAAAATTTTACCTGATTAAGAAAAAAAGATTTTTTCTTGGTTTCTATGTACCTTAATAATATAAAATTACTCATGCAATTTATGAGAATTGACAAATTATTTTAAAGGCCTATTTTGCCACGGGCGGTAAAACTTAACTCATTCTGTACAGGGGTCCCATCACTAGTGACCACCTCCAAAAATGAGCTTTAATTGAAAGTTATGTATTTGAAATTTGGTGCAATTAACATTTAAAACCGGAAATTTCTAGCCTTATACCAGAGTCAAACGTGCACCAAATTTCAAATACATAGCTTTCAATTAAAGCTCAATTTTGGGGGTGGCCACAAGTGATGGGACATCGTGTATAATTGGGTATGTTTTTATTCCAGACGGTTCTAAATTCGTATACGGAATGCGTGGATTCCGCTTACTGTTGTTTGTTGGTGCATGGAAAAATAGCGGCGGCGACTGAAAACTGGTGGAGCCTCCATCCGGTCGAACTGAAGCTTTTGGCCCTGTTGGCCACAATCGAAAACACGTCCAGCTCAAAAGACATTCCGGTGTTTCTGCCTTATAAAAGCCCGAGCATCGCTTTGCGTTTCGTTACCTGCACGTTAATTCCAGACGTGCAGGTGTGTTGCCTTTGCGGACCCACGCCGTCTCTGGAAGAAATCGAGCAATTAACCGCGCAATGTTTTAAATCGATGCTTGAACCCTTGGGATCGGCTGTTCAGTGCCATCCCCGCAATTTTCCCACGAATATTCAACTGGATTCCGGAATTCTAGGGTGAGTTGCGCTTAAAGGGGAACAATACACAAAAAATAAGTTGGTTTTGGTTGGTTGGCTTTAAAAGTATTTCGGATATTATTGCTGGGAAACGATAATTGCCTACTGCGACGTTGTAAATCATTTTAACGTTGCTCGGAAATCGGCAAAAATTAGGTACTTCAATTTCGGTTCTTGATCTAAATAACATTGAATAAATCAAAAACTATTGCTTTGTTTAAAACAGTTAGGGGTCAGCTCAGAATAAAAAAGTCTAATCTACGAGTCCAAAAAATGTTAATACAAAATTTTGATAACTGAAGGCATAAACAGGAATTTTGGAATTTGATGTTTTAATTAATAACATGGTTAATTATGATTATTTAATTATGGCTTGGAGTCAGCTCAAAGTAGATTGGTATTCTCTGCAAGATGAAGTATCGACCTCCTTTTCAAAATTAAAAATAAAGATATAAAAAGGAATTGCGTTTTACATGTATTGAAAATGTTAGGGCGGAACGCCGGTAAATAGCATAGGGACGGAACGCTCAGTTGGCGCTGTTCTTGTTTAATATTTAAAAAAATAACTAACACCGTATTAAAATTTTGATTCTTTTATCGTCTTTGGCACAATCATTCACACAATCTCATATAAATTAAGCATTAACAATATAATTTTTAGGTAGATAAATCATTGTGCGAAGCGAGTAGCTTTTTCACGTAAAAGATAAATATCTTTATATCTTTTAAAACAATTTTTTTTTACATTGGATTTTTACCAAACAGTTTTTAATAGTTTCGACTACAATAATTGAGCATTAAATAATAATTTAAAAAGATTTTTTTTGTGTATCGTGCTCCTTTAAATTTACACTTATGCAGGAACTTTGGAAACAAAGTGGCGAAGTGTTGTCTCAATTATTTAAATATTAATTCTCTGCATTTCATCTCATGTGGAATGTTCTACACAAGTGTCCGAGGGTCGAAATATATTTTTTTCTTTTTGCAGCATGTTACTCATCAACATAACCCACGGAAAATACATGATAACACGAAATCCGCATCAAGGGACCGGCAAACGAACAAGCGGCTCACATCGTCTCGACATTCTCCGAACATTTTTTTACCAAGCAGTGTTAAATCATCTAATTAATGACGAAGAAATGGACGGACAAGAAAAAAATTTGGAAACAATGGGAAAAGAGACTTATTGGTGTTCGGAATATCATAAATGCCACGCGGCAAAAATCGACGACAATATTTTGTGCGTTTTATACAACTCATCGATTCCAACTCACACAATGAGAAACATCACTCAAAAGACTGTTAAATTGTTAATATCAGATAAGCAACTTTGTTGGTAAAATTAAACTTTAATAATGAATTAATCCATTAATTCTGGTGGGAGTGGTGGAACTGGAGGTGGTCTCCGTCCGGGTTTCCCTTGATAACATCCAATTATCCACATTGTGTACTCACGATTTTCTCTTTCAGATCCAGTCCCGTAAGAACTTCTTTCATAATGGGCAGTTTGCAATAAGCGCAATCCCGAAGCAACTAGCAACTTTCAGGAAATAATTTTTTTAAGTATAAATTGCTAGAAACTTACTTGCAAAAGTGAATAACCGAAAACTCTTCCTACAATTTTCCATCCAATCGATTTTTTTGCCTTAATAATCGCCGCATGGCACCCATGGGAAGATAAGCTAAGATTTGCCTCTTTGTTGTATGAATAAGACAAACTGCCGCTTTCAATTCCATGGTGAATGCAAGGATAGACTGAACTCATTGCGCAACAACTAAACGGGGCTTCCCCTGTTACATTGGTATCGCTGCAAAAAAGCTGATCTATACCGTGCCTTCAATAAAATTCAATTAGAACAAACTATGATTTTAAAGTGGTAACGCGTTTTAAATGTTGCCAACTTAATATTAAAATCACAGACTTTCTTAATCGAGTTTTTTATTGAAGGCACCTTGTTTTAATCAAGTTCGTGTCGTACCAAACTATATCATACCATTCGTCGTACTTTTTGCTCCCGCAACATTGAAATCGTATTTGTAACATATCGACTCGAACTTTGATGGCCGAATTTGAGGAGTAATTTTTCATGGCGTCCGTTATGCCGTCGTGAAGCGCTTCGTGGGACGAATGCGCATGCGTCAGCGCCAGAATGCAAATTGTCCAAAAAATTAAAACACTTGCCAAGCATATGACTGCAATTGCGAACATCATGTAATTAATGAACGGTTTTTTCTTTTTACTGAACACTTTAAGGAGCAAATAGAAGGATATAACGTTAATTGGTAACGCGAGAACCCCTGGTATGGCTAATAACGTTGGCAGCACGTTTCCTTCCGGGTTCGACACCAAATTTATGTACGAACCAACATTGATTTTCATTTTTACTGCAGAAATGAAAATCCCAAAAGCCAAAATTATGTTGAATATATTTAAACACGTAACAATCTTCGCAACAAGTTTGATGGTTTTATACTTAACGTCTAATACGGGTTTGCCGAATTTTATATTTGAATCTGTCATTCTGCCAAACTAATCGTTAAAACAGAACTTGGTTGTCTCCATTATACTGCCTCTTCACAGGTGGCGCAACGATTGTTGAGGTATAACCTCGAAAATATTTCAAGAATTGTAAGGAAAATGACTACCTCAAGTGAAGAAATTTTATTACAAGTACCTCAAGTGCGTTTTAAGAAAGGCGATGGGACGTTATACCTAATGGACCAACGCATAGCTTGGATGGTCGAAAATCGAGACACGGTCTCAATTTCCCATTCATATTCTGATATCAAAAGTAAGTTCCTTGCAATTTGGCGATTTTAATTAATTGTGTTGCTTTCAGCTCAAAAAATATCGCCGGAAGGTAAAGCTAAAGTACAATTGCAGGTCGTTTTGCACAGTGGAGTGTCTTCGACATTTCATTTTATTAATAAAGGTGGTTCTCACGCGCAAGCGGCTGATCGCGATCGAGTCAAGGAACTTCTGCAAACACTCTTGCCGAAATTTAAACGTAAAGTAAAAAGATTTCAATTATCTATCTCAAACGGATTAATGGATTATTTTAATTTAGGTTGACCGTGAGTTGGAAGAAAAGAACAAGCTGTTATCTTCCAATCCGGCTTTGCTGCAGCTCTATAAAGATTTAGTTATTTCTGAGGTGGTTTCGTCTGAAGAATTTTGGGCGCAGCATGCTTCTCAATATATGGAGAGTCAGAAGACTCCAGTTCAAGATATTGGCGTGTCTGGTGCGTTCCTAGCCGATATTAAGCCACAAACTGATGGTTGTAACGGACTGAAGTATAACATAACGGCTGATATTATTGAATGCATTTTTAAAACGTATCCAGCTGTTAAGAAAAAATATCTGGAGCACGTTCCTGCAAAGTTATCAGAAGCTCAGTTTTGGACAAAATTTTTCCAATCGCATTACTTTCACAGGTGAATTTTAATTAGCTCCAATTAACTGTCTTTAATGAAATCAATTGCAGAGATCGTAAATATGCGGAAAGTAAAGATTTGTTCACAGAGTGTGGTAAAATCGATGATAATGAAATGAAGAAGGATATTCAAACTGGGATTAACGACACTTTGTTGGATATTACGGGGTTTGAAGATAAATCACTCGATGAGGGATACGGTCTGCAAGCGGAAAAATCAGCCCTCACTACCGGAACTGTTAGTCAGGCGATGATAAAACGTTTTAATCAACATTCAATAATGGTAATAAATTGTGAATTTTTTAAGAAAACACTGAATTTTCCGGGTTTCCGGGCCATTTGACCTCTCATTCTCTTCGTAATTCAATTCTCTACAATTCGTCTATTGACATCATTAAGATTGCTTCATTAGTTTCCATTTTACAAGCAAGAAACTAAAAAAACGCATTTTTTTTTGTTTATAACAAATTAAAAATTATGATTCTCGAGTTGGAAATTATGCAGAATTCATCTACTAACTGTCTTTGACAAAATCGCACAGTCGGTTTCCAGGTAGTATTTATGTTATGAAAAAATGCTTTATTGTTTGCCCTATAATGTCACTGTAAAATTGCTGCCAACATAAATTTAAAAAAAACTAGTGCCTCTGAAATTCGTTGATCTGAAAATATTTCCCATTCAGGTATTAAAGGCTTCGAAAAATAAACCACCGGACCAATCGAACGATGATATTAAAGGAGGCACTTCGAAAGACAACGACCACGTCCATGAACATGAACATTCCAGCAAAAGGCAAAAAATAATAGACAAAGTTACTTATGAAGATTTGAGCTCGAATAACAATAACATTGAGGACGGTCGTGCAAAACTACATTTATCAAAGGTAGATTGATCACTTTGCGTTAGTTTCTTAATGTTTGTTCAAATTTAGATTGAGAGGTACCTCCACGGTCCAATGCCTGGTATTAATAAGGAACGTACAGGTTCCGAAAAAAGTATCACACCAAATCTTCAAGCAATACGCCAATGGTGCAATGGGCGACCGACTTTGTCGACTTTGGTCAGTCCGGCTGCTGCTGTTGGCGCTTTAGGTGAATTATCGCCAGGTGGTGCACTTATGAGAGGATTCCAAGAGCAATCCCTAGCCCGTAAGGATTTACCATTTTTTTGTGCTTAATTAATTAATTAAATTTTGTAGAATTAGTTCCTAATGATATTGAGAAAGAAGTTAGAAATTTGTATTTATCACTGTGTGAACTTCTCAGTCATTTTTGGAAATGTTTCCCGGCCACGATGCCAAATCAGGAACAAAAAGTTGTTAAGATGCACGAAGCATTACACAGATATCACGGCGCAAGACTGAAACCATTTGAGGTAGGTGACGAGTCTGTTTAAAAACTAAGAGAAGTTAGAAGGTTCTGTGCTGCCAACTTGAATCTTAATTATACATAGTTTCCCTAATTTCATAGCCTTGTAACCTTTCTCTTGGTTTTTAAATTTAAATTGTACAGGTTTTGCAACTGACTTTTTATAATCTGTGATCATTTAAGGATAAATTAATGAGAGAATTATCGCCGCTATCTCATCACCTCACGAAACATTTAAACCAATTGTTAAATTCAGCTTACCAGAAATTCAATGCCTGGCAAAAGATGAAGACTCATCGGTAGTTAGAAATGTTCTTTTTTTGTACTGTAAATAGTTTACGGAACCAGTTCTACATAAATTTTTTAAAAGGAACATTTAATGTCGATTTTTTATCTTGAAATTATGTCTGTTGATGCAATAAAATTCCTAAAATGATCCTTCAAAATTACCTGTTGTAACAAAAACTTCCATCCTTTTGTGACTTGTTACATGATGTGCACGAACCGTGTCGTTTCTCAATACCGTTGCAAAAAAAATCTAGATGAACACCTGCATTTCAACGGGCAATACAATCACAACTAGAAAAATAAAATGTGGGCAGTTTATTCAGCATAAATGAAAACTACTGCATATTAATTCAAAAAAGCAACTTAAGAAATAAATATGCATAAATACATACAGTGCCTTCAACACAACTTAATTAGGGTAACCTGTGATTTTAATTTTAAGTTGGCGACTTTCGTGTTACCACCTTGATATTAAAATCGGAACCTACCCTAATTGCCTTTTTTATTGCAAACACTGTCTCAATTAAATACTGTAAAAAATTGATTTGCAACAATTTAATAATAATAATCATAAGCAGGAGCGGATCTTTGTTCGAAATATCTAACCGGCGGTTGGACATCTAATTGTACCAATCCAGAATCGTAACGTGGTTCGTATTGGGGAAACCTCCGGTATCGTTCGTACCCACCATCTTTTTCATAAACCCTTGGATCTTCATAAACGGTGATGGTTTTTTTCGATGGAGCACGATAAGCTGGTTCGTCGTAATATTCCTGCGCGGGGTAATACGGTCTCGGTTGGTGGTAATGAGGACGAGCTTGGTATTCTTCTTGCTCGAAACGACCCTCCTCTCCCTCGCGATTTCCTTGGTTAGCCTTCCCGCGATTTTCATTGTCATTGTGGTATTTTTCTCTGTTGTACACTCTGCGATCGCCCAGATCTTTTTCGTAACTTCCTCCATTATTATACCCTCCATGTTTGGCGTTGTCATTTGCATATTGGCTACCATCCAACCTTGTACCGTAATTACGTTGCGAATTTAAATCGCCAAATTGTCCTTTGCGGCTGTTGTGGAGGTATTCATCCCCTTCGTCACTGCCATCATCGAAATAGCTCGAATTGGAACCAGTCTCATCCTTGTGGTAGCTGTTTCGGAAGCCAGTTTTATGATGGCCTTTTTTGTGCCCGATTTTGCTCCCGACGTCAGAGAACGCGTCTCCTCCCTCCTGTCCAAATTTTTCATTCAAAAGACTCCCTTCGTTCAAGTGGTATTTTTTGTTTCCCTCTTCTTCATTGTACCGTCCCGTGTCAGCGGCGTTCACGAATTTTCTTTCGTTGTCCTTGTTGAAACCTTCGTCGCCTTCATAGTTCGAAATCCCAATTTTAGAAGATAGGTCGTAAAGGTCCGCGTTTTGGTGTTGCGAATGGTCTTTGAGTATCCCCGATCTGATAACGATCGGCGAAGATGTCACAAACACAAGTAACGGAATCGATGCGAATATTTGAGGCCACATAATTTGAATTAAATTAGCGCGAGCGTATCGAAACTCGAACGAAACTGGTGGCTTCAGCAGGGCCCACTTCTTTTTATATGAAGCAGGTCGTTGTAAAAGGTGACCTTCCAATGTTAGAATCAAAAATATCCTGTTCTATGGGCTTCACAGTTTAATGCGGTAGGATGTAGTCTTTTTCGGCAAGAAAGGTCGCTTAATGCGACAGCAATGCGTTGCAGAGTTGGCAAATTGATTGCCAAATTTTGTATCGATTCTCTTCACTTTATTGTTGTGCCAACGACTCTTCTGCTCGGTTTTTTTGCTGGGAACGTGTTGTCCTTGAAATCGACTGTGCAAAAAAAATATTTGATTACTTTTAACTGTCGAGTATTAATTTTTTTTGTAAATTAAATTTCAAAAAGGACGTGAGTAAGTTTGAACGAAAAAATTTGTTAAATGGGCAAATTGATTATAATTAACCTTGGCGGGAAGCACTGTCCGTTGATGCAAGGCAGCCTTCATGGTGTGACATACAATAAGAATAAGAAAATCAGGAATTCCACCGATTTTAACAATGAATAACCCGAAAAGGAAAAGAACCGCTACGAAATTACCTATGGCAATTTCGCTGTGAGATGAACTGGAAGAAGCGATGAAACTTTCCTGCAACAGCCATCAAAAAGATGCAATCCGATTTACAAGAATCAAATTTACAATGAGGTTTTCAGGTCGTGTCTAAAGGTTGCTTCCTTGGTGCAATTCTGTTTCACTGAATCGAAAATTCAATTTTAAGTGTGTTGTAATTCTGGGACCGATTTCCTGCGTTTATTAGGCCAAGCAATAAATCATTTTTTCATAACATAAATACTAGTAGATGAATTCTGCATAATTTCCAACTCGAGAATCATAATTTTTAATTGTTATAAACAATTTTCAACAAAAAATCGCGTTTTTTTTAGTTTCTTGCTCGTAAAATGGAAACTAATGAAGCAATCGTAATGATGTCAATAGCCGAATTGTAGAGAATGAAATTACGAAGGGAATGAGAGGTCAAATGGCCCGATCGAATAATTAGAAACGGAGAAAACCCGGAAACCCGGAAAATTCAGTGTTTTCTTAAAAAATTCACAATTCCGCCATTATTTAATTTTAAAAACTGAAACTTTGCACAGAGGTAGCTATTTATGTGCATTTTATGTGTGCAAAACCCCGACTCTGACGGACTAGCAGTTTTTGCACAATCTCCATTTCATTTCCTTTAAGTAGAATTTAATTAGAATATAAACTAGTTTTAATAAATAAATTATTTGACAACTAAAATGACAGTTTTATTTAACTACGCCTGCGCACACGTGTTATATAACCGTTTCTTAAATAACGTCCAAATTAGATTTTCCTTTGTGGATCCTTGAATATTACTTCCAATTTTCCGCCATATTTTCTGTTTGTGAATTCCTTCTAAATTTGCAGCATAACTCAGGAGGAAAAATGTCTTTCTCCTCTGAAACGTCGCTCGAAGGAGTCAAGTCGCTAGGATACACAGGATACTATTATCCTTCACGAGCACCGTTCCCTCTTGACAATCCTTTGACCATTTCAGTGCATTATGTTGAAATGATTTATTCTGGACATGTCAGTTTTATTAAATATTTGCGACGTCCTTTGATTTTTTGCGCTGCGATGGAAGAACAAGGCGCGTTTCGTAAAAACGACCGCGCAAAACCTCCCCGTTAAAGTGGGACTTATCAGATTGAAACCGAATTAAATTGTCGAAATTAAGTTGCGCTCTCTCAAAAGAACGACCGCGGGGCACAAATTTAAACCCAAAATTTTATTTCGATATCCGCATCTTTCTTAATTGTGTTATTTATTCGCAAAGAAACGATGTTGCTCTTAATTAAAATATAAATGCTTTTTGAAACGACGGGGAAATTAAATTTGTTGTTACAGTCAAAAATTGTTGCAACAAGTTTTACGTTCTTTGAACTTGTGCAGTTTTTGTGCCGGTGATTCATAAAAACCTTACCAATTTCACTTTGGTATGGATACAGTTTTTTGGAAAGGAACTCAAATTTAATCATTGAATTCTATTGTGCATTAACCAACCGTAAAACCGTTCTTATACAACGAATAAGGACAACATAATTAGTGCTAAGAAAAATTGACAAATTCTTATTGGGTTAGTGACTGTGGTATAATTTTTTATTTGTCCCAAAAAGAATATGTGTGTGCATTAAAAATTAGTTTAGTGCCTCGTCACTTCTGATTTAATTGTAGTTTTAGTTTTTCATCCTATTATTGAAGGATTTTAAATCTAATAGGTATTTACTGTAGTGCTCGAGTATAGTACGACGTTTTATCTAAGGCTTCTTAATAAAAATCGTGAGAAAGAAGTTTTCATTTAAGAGTTGAGTTATGGTAATCAAAAACGCATTAGTGTGTAATTTAAATTTTAGCACCGCTGCAAAATCGATATTATTAGGAATAAGAATTTGTAAAATGTTTTTGTCCACTTATCTATAAATTAAACGTTTTTCATTGCAATACAATTTTATCTATGAATTACATAAACGGTTTTGTACATTAATGAAATTATTTATTTAATGGAGAAACGAAATGATGTTCTTAAACGGTAAATGCAACTCTATAAATCTATCGAACGCCGTTGTTGTCGTCTTACGAGCTCATAAGTACAAAGCCAGATAACAAAGTCCCAACTTACTATTTAATTATAAACCTGAGATACACAATAGAGTTATCAGCGGAATCGGGTTCGCATAAATCTCAAGTTCGATTGGAGTTACCTTAGTTAGCAGTTTCAAAGCGGATAATCACACTTTTGTTTTCGACTGTTTTCAACGATTATTACCTTGTTATTCCCCTAATAGCTTTCTCTTTATCTTTCTCCGAACTTTTATATACCGACAGAGTTGTTCCAATTAAATCAAATTCAGAATAACGTTAACGATTTTGCCGAATTGTGGTTAATTGTTCTCTCGAATAAAAAAATTGGTCATTTTTTAATTATATTAGTCGCATTGTAATGCGACCAGCTGTACACAAACTTAGCTTTCAGGCGCGAGGTAGTCTATTTCTCAGCAGTGAAGTATTAATTTTTATGAGACTGTAAGTCTTTCGAAGTTGCGAACAAACTTTACGAATAACTTTCGGAATGAAACAATCTCTTTCCTTCGATTTTTCCTGTAATTGCAACTTTGTTACTGTTCATTCAGCGCTTCAGTTAACTTGGAAGATTTATTAATTTCTTAGACTTTGTTGTTTTCAGTTTAGTACTTGGGAAGATTTTATTGTGTTTCAAGCGATTTTTTTGCTAATGACTGAATTCGATAATTGGAACTTGATATTTTCAGGCATTAATGTCGCTAACAAATTCTAGATGGAGCAGAACGTGATTCAGGCTCCACATTCTTCAAAGGCTTAAAAAATAATATTTCCTGAACAAATAAAAGGCACAGCCAAATTGATACAGAAGGATGTCGTTATTATCTTATCTTACCCAAACAGACAATTAGTTTTTCAGTCTTTTATTTTTGAGGTCCTCGAAGATCAGTGGCGGCTCGTGGTACAATAAAACAGGTATTCTGCAATTTGCATCGCATATAATCAGGGTCGTGTTTTTATTTATTTATCATTTATCAACACACGAATTATAACCGAATTTTGAGAAGTCTCGGTTTCATCATATCCGCGCAATACCAACTCAAAGGCCCCACAAAATTTTATACAGTTTATAATTTTTGATAGAATGTATCTATTTTTTGTCACATTATCATTATGCTGCTGTATGTGTTTCCAATATGCCGAATTTAACTGAGATTGGATGTTGATTGTTCCTAATATTGCTAACTCCATTGAATTGTGAAGATGACTTTTGGAGTTTTCATGCTCCTACCTGTGTCCTTGTTTTATCTCCACCAAAAAGCAAACATGGAAAGCAAAAAAAAGCATTTTTCTTGTTGCAGCCAGAAATTCAGTTATTCCTTGCATAAATTTCTTTGTTAAACTGACGTTTATATGGTTTTCCACGACTAATACCGCTTGTTTCAATAATAATGTCCGGCAGCGGTCGACCTTTATTTTTCAAATCTATTTTTTCTTCGTAACTATACTTCACAAATCGCTTAAAGTTAATCAAATTGTCCACAACATCCATTGTCAAAAAAACACTAAGACAATACACGAACACGAAAGTATAAAATCAAAGTTTACAACGACAAAGCCACAAAGCGAAAAACCGCACGTACCATAACATCCGAAATCTAGAACAGAACTGCACAGATAATAACACCTAAAATAATAACTGACGAAAATTAAAACCCACGCACTTGAAGATAAATTTCTGCGAACCTTGCAAATTTTCTGTCGAAGTTCGAAATACGGGAATTCTCGATTGTTTTCGGAACCGTTGAAAGCGCCATCATACAATTGTTGCTTACAATACATTTAATCAAGGACATTATATTTGAGTGACTAGCGTATGACAGAACTGCGTGAAATGCAGCACATAAAGAGCATTAAACTAGCGAAAGAGTTTGGGCATGCGCAGGACACGAGGGGGATAGTGGGGCTGTCTCAAGCAGTTCTGTGCACTGCCTCGAATGGCCCAGTATAAAAACAATAGTCCGCTCCGCTGAAACCACGACAAAACTTAACTGGTTTGTTGGAATGTTGGATCCTCGATTGCATGAAGACATGGAGTTACTCGGTGCGAGTTGTTGCGATTAAGAAAATAAAATTCTGTGACGAAATTCAATTTTTTCAATATTAGTTTTATAAATTAAATACAAACGAAGTTAATTTTTTGGCAATTCTGCAGTTCTACAGCACTTATGTACGAGCCGCCACTGTCAAAGATTTTTTTAATCGTTTGTAATTTATAAATGAAATAAAGTCAATAGAGGCAACCCACAATACTGGGTCGATTCAATAGTAAAAACCGAGTGAATGAAGAACGGAAATGCAATTAATTACAGTTAAGAAATAATGGCCTGGGGAATCCTTGCGAGTCCTTTAAAAGATATATTTGGAAACTTGAGTAAAACTGAGTAAAATTCGTTTGCATAAATTAACAGTTGCCAGTAATTGGTGGCCTTTTGTAACTCGGGTGCACTATTTAGATATACCCCGCGTTCGAGTTTACAGGCAGCCAAGTGAGTCATCACGTCTAATTAAGCTTACAAATCCTTGGCCAAACTTTTAATATCCCGCTCATAATACCTGGCCCGATTCCGACAAACTCTCATTTCAGTCCTGAAACTTAAACTCAAGATGTTAATACGCATACTTCTCGCTTGTTTTTAAATGAGTTTTAATTTGTTTACAGCTCCCGAAGGCTGTAGCAAGTTTTTACAACTTTTTTATTGGCCGTTTTATTCAGTGCGCAATTTTTAATGTTTTTGTTTTCGGCTTAACAGTTCATTTGAATAATGGATTCGGGGTCCCGGGGCCGTTTGCAGATATTTTGGTAATTTTGTTGCTTGAATTTTAAAGTTAATTCAACCTGCGATTATCTCCGGGAAAATAATTCCTCCTGAAGGATAATAAAGTACGGGATTGTAAAAATATTAATTGGTAAAGTTAGCGAGCGCTCATGGGAGCGTTCAAGAGCGCGAAGAGTCGCTAAGTCGCTCAGTAAGGTTCCGTCCTCCATTGCACGGCCACAGTCAGGGCATAACTAACTACAATTTGCTCATTGTTCCGTATCTCTATTAAGTTTTACTGCTGCCGAGGTTTGTGCTGTATAACAACACTCAACCGTCTGACGCCAAGACGGCTCTGCTAGATATTTAATATTGATAATGTAACCCCCTTAACAGTTAAACATTTCGCTGCACAACGAGTTAATTTATTTTCGGGAAATTCAGAATATAAATCCTAACGAGTATAATTAAAGCTGTCAGGTTTAACCGAGACGCTTTATTCTTTTCAGATACAGTAGATGCGCGCTTAATTGGTAATTCATTTGTATTAATCTAAAATTCTCCTTTTAATTGAATAATTAAAAATTGTGTCGGATTTTTAAGATTATGATTTTTGGCTCTGCAATCAGCCCAGTATCCATCAATTAATTGATATTTTGTGTTTTTGTGTTGTGTGCTATGACGACTGACTTACTCACGATGTAAGTATAAGTATAACTATACCTGGGGGAGAAAATAAAAAACTATAAAACTGTGTTGGCAATGCTGAAAATTTGAATAACCCCATTTGGCCATACTTTCACATATTATGAACACTTGGAATTATGAAGTAAAGTATATAATAATTCAAATTTTCAGCATTGCCAATATAGTTTTATAGCTTTCTATTTCCTCCCCTAGATATATTGGTTGATGCTGGTGGTGATATTACCGCACTAAAACGTCACGATGGGTGGAAATCCACGGCAGTGGCCGAAAAGTTATATTGACGAATCAATTCAAAATAAAATCAACCTAGCCGATCAAATTTTGAATTCAATTGAATGTAGCCAAACCAACAATTTACTAAATATTGCTGCATCAACATCAACAATAACATCCACCAATAGTAATACAAAAGTGCCGCAGCTGCATTTTAATAATTGCACCATCAATAATATAACTATAAATCAAAAAGAATAATTGTGAAATTTCCTTTTTTTGTTAATTAATTCATTTTCAGATATTGATACCTCAGTTCTATGTTGTAACAACTAAAAAACTCATTTTTGTGTTAAGCACATCATTCAAAAGAAAAAAGTGTATTTTATTCAATTCAAAAGAGTTACAAGTCAATTTTCAAAATTCGTTTGTAGATGACCCACAAAACTAAATTTTGTGCAAAGTTCAATAGTGTAACAACTCAATTTTTTTTGTAAATTTTCAGAAGTGTAAGTGTTATTAAGGCAATCATAAATGAATAATTATTAAGTATGCCAATTATTATCCGTAAATTCCTTAGCACAAAAAAGTTATAGGAAAGTCAAGAAAATTATTATTTTTTTTTAAATGCGATTATCTCAAAACTTGAATTTTTGACTTGTTACATTATAGAACTGAGGTATCGATATGTTTGTGTTTTTTTTTTACAAGTTTAATACATTTAATACATTTTGAAAATAAAGCGCTTGTTTTTTAAAATTATGACTGGTCGTAGAAAAAATAGTGTATGCAACTCACCTTTAATGGCTATTAAGACACGAGTATGAGAATTACGACACGAGCCGTAGGCGAGTGTCGCAATGAAGATGAGTGTCTTAATAGCTATCATTAAATGCTCATTGCATAAGATACTATTATGTGACCCCCGCTTAATTGAGTAAATGCGACATCTACTGTAGTTTGTTGCGGGACGCAAAAATTGTTTATCGAATTTCCCGTTCGCCGTATGTTCGCTCGTCGTTTATTTTGCGATATTTCGCCGGAATGTGGCAGCAGTATTTTGTAGTAACTGCTCACGTCTGTGTTACAAATATATTTTCAACACGTATGGTTCAATCATGCAGTTTTCACGCCTGATTGACTTTTATGCTTGAATATAGTGGTTCCAGCGGCTCGGATTTTTTATGCTCGTTATGCATAATCATCGTCGAATTTTTTTTTGTTTAAATCAAGTAACAATTGGACGCATTTTGTAACTGTTTTTTTACTAAAAAGGCACTAGAGAAAGCCAACTACAATGCTACCGCTTTCAAAATTTGTTTCATTTTCTATGCATTCAATGTTATCGTTAACGTTAACGTTATTATTCACGATAACGTTTTTATTAACATTTGGAATTATGTTCTTTAAATTCGAAATTTATTGTTTGGCTGATTCTAATAAGCGGTTGATTCGATTAACCGGTGAACCATTGAAGCGCAATCTACTATATATTACATTCATTCTTATGAAATAGAGATTTTACTTAATAAAACAATTCTGGTGTTATGAAAGTATTTATTATGAGAAAGGACACTTTTTGCCCGAAAGTGCAGTAAGTTAAAATGTAAATAACAGACGCAAGAAATTATACGAGCGGCTGCAAAAAACCTCATCATCTTCAAATTACGATCTCAAGAACTATTCTTTATCCGGAACCATTAATCTTTCTTTATGGTCTGAGCAATTTTATGCAAAAGTTGCTATTATCCTGTAGTGAAGAGTGAAGGACTTATCTTAAGGCCCTCTCGATTACCGCGCAAATCGCGTGTCATTTGTTAACTCCTGGAGCGTTGGGAACGCACAGGTGCACGCTGGGTAATTTAGCCAGGATTTACCGTGCAATAGGGGGTACTAGTTGTTCCCATTTTAACCCAATCACACAAACAAATTTTTTCGAGGAGTGAATTTTCCACTGCACGCTAATATCAATAACAATATCCTGCGTGTTAACCGGCCATTAAGAGGAATCATTAGCGCAAGGAAGAAGAATCTGCGAGAGAATCCTGCGAAACAATACAACTGAAATTGAGGATCACGCGATAATTACGGCGGAAAGATAACTCTTTTCGGCCATAATTCTTCATTATAACAGATAAGGACATCAAAAACACGGCAGAAAGTAATGGATTCCTTGCACCTCGTAAGAAGTTGGTTTGAATTTAATTATATAATCCGCCGGGCCCACTAAACTAACAGCGACTGTACACAGAATCTGTTAAACAATGAACAAGCATAACGCTATAACTAGCACATATCCTTGCATGCAAATATCTCAATCCTTAGACGTATAATTCTGGGAGGTGTTAACCAAGCCAGTCGAGTCGATTGCGCGCTTCGGCGGGTGTTAATCAGCAATTTGGCCGACTATAACGTGTCTTAGAGGGAGGTTTTAGCGATCTTATGACAACAGCATTGCAATTATGTGCTGTGCGGGTAGCTAACTCAAGAATCCTACCGGGGGTAAGGTAGGTCCTATCCTTGGGCTGTTTGCTGAGCCGTGGGAATTAAACACATACAATTGTATTTTGTATCAAGTTAACATTGTCGTTAGTAAAACAATGTTCAGCTGAGATGCTCGCTTTGATTATATTATGGTAATTTAGTTGTTTTTGACTAAAATTAACTGCATTGTTATTTTTGTTCTACTTACGAATCCAAACTGTTTTCTTACCGGAATGAATCGCAAATTCGTGCCAAACTTATTCCCTTGGCAATTTTGTGACTAATAATAATAATTATTATTATTAACTTACAAATTACCCTAATAACGTTAAGAACCAATTAAGTTTGTCGCGGACGGTTTTGAATTTTCATTAATTTAAAACTTGAAAATTGGTTCAAATTAACTCCAACAACTGAAAAAAATCTCCAGACATTGTGACAATCGAAAATTATTATGTAATGTCTTCCTTTAGTCTATTTTAACATTTTTTAATGTTAATCATGTTTGTCGCTGACGGTTTAGCATTTTTCACTTAAAAACGACTTCACTAACTCTTCAAACAGTTTAGTTCTGTACAAGATTCTAAATTAAAAATATTGTTTTTGGATAAAGAACAATAATAATAATAATTATTATTATTAAAACCTAATAAAAACATTAAGTTTGTCGCTGACGGTTTTGAATTTTCATTAACTTAAAACTTAAAAATTTACTCAAATTACCTCCAACAACTGAAAAATTTCTCCAAACATTGTGACAATCGAAAATTATTATGTAATGTCGTCCTTTAGTCTATTTTAACATTTTTTAATGTTAATCATGTTTGTCGCTGACGGTTTAGCATTTTTCACTTAAAAACGACTTCACTAACTCTTCAAACAGTTTAGTTCTGTACAAGATTCTAAATTAAAAATATTGTTTTTGGATAAAGAACAATAATAATAATAATTATTATTATTAAAACCTAATAAAAACATTAAGTTTGTCGCTGACGGTTTTGAATTTTCATTAACTTAAAACTTAAAAATTTACTCAAATTACCTCCAACAACTGAAAAATTTCTCCAAACATTGTGACAATCGAAAATTATTATGTAATGTCGTCCTTTAGTCTATTTTAACATTTTTTAATGTTAATCATGTTTGTCGCTGACGGTTTAGCATTTTTCACTTAAAAACGACTTCAACAACTCTCCAAACAGTTTAGTTCTGTACAAGATTTTAAATCAATAACATTGTTTTTGAATAAACAACAATAATAATAATTATTATTAAAATTAACCTTAAAAACCAATTAAGTTTGTCGCTGACGGTTTTGAATTTTCATTAACTTAAAACTTAAAAATTTACTCAAATTACCTCCAACAACTGAAAAATTTCTACAAACATTGTGACAATCGAAAATTATTATGTAATGTCGTCCTTTAGTCTATTTTAACATTTTTTAATGTTAATCATGTTTGTCGCTGACGGTTTAGCATTTTTCACTTAAAAACGACTTCAACAACTCTCCAAACAGTTTAGTTCTGTACAAGATTTTAAATCAATAACATTGTTTTTGAATAAACAACAATAATAATAATAATTATTATTATTAACTTACAAATTAACCTAATAACGTTAAAAACCAATTAAGTTTGTCGCTGACGGTTTTGAATTTTCATTAACTTAAAACTTAAAAATTGACTCAAATTATCTCCAACAACTGAATAAATTCTCCAAACATTGTGACAATCGCAAATTATTATCTAATGTCTTCCTTTAGTCTATTGTAACATTTTTTAATGCTAATTGTGTTTGTCGCTGACGGTTTAGCATTTTTCGCTTAAAAACGACTTCAACAACTCTCTAAACAGTTTAGTTCTGTACAAGATTCTAAATTAAAAACATTGTTTTTGGATAAAGAACAATAATAAGAATAATAATGATTATTAAAACCTAATAAAGTTAAAAACCAATTAAGTTTGTCGCTGACGGTTTTGAATTTTCATTAATTTAAAACTTAAAAATTCACCTCCAACAACTGAAAAATTTCTCCAAACATTGTGACAATCGAAAATTATTATGTAATGTCGTCCTTTAGTCTATTTTAACATTTTTTAATGTTAATCATGTTTGTCGCTGACGGTTTAGCATTTTTCACTTAAAAACGACTTCAACAACTCTCCAAACAGTTTAATTCTGTACAAGATTTTAAATCAATAACATTGTTTTTGAATAAACAACAATAATAATAATTATTATTAAAATTAACCTTAAAAACCAATTAAGTTTGTCGCTGACGGTTTTGAATTTTCATTAACTTAAAACTTGAAATTTGGTTCAAATTAACTCCAACAACTGAAAAAAAACTCCAAACATTGTGACAATCGCAAATTATTATGTAATGCCTTCCTTTAATCTATTTTAACATTTTTTAATGCTACTTATGTTTGTCGCTGACGGTTTAGCATTTTTCACTTAAAAAAGACTTCACTAACTCTTCAAACAGTTTAGTTCTGTACAAGATTCTAAATTAAAAACATTGTTTTTGGATAAAGAACAATAATAATAATAATTATTAAAATTAACCTTAAAAACCAATTAAGTTTGTCGCTGACGGTTTTGAATTTTCATTAACTTAAAACTTAAAAATTGACTCAAATTACCTCCAACAACTGAAACAATTCTCCAAACATTGTGACAATCGAAAATTATTATGTAATGTCTTCCTTTAGTCTATTTTAACATTTTTTAATGCTAATTATGTTTGTCGCTGACGGTTTAGCATTTTTCACTTAAAAACGACTTCAAAAACTCTCCCAACAGTTTAGTTCTGCACAAGATTCTAAATTAAAAACATTGTTTTTGGATAAAGAACAATAATAATAATAATTATTAAAATTAACCTTAAAAACCAATTAAGTTTGTCGCTGACGGTTTTGAATTTTCATTAACTTAAAGCTTGAAAATTGGTTCAAATTAACTCCAACAACTGAAAAAAAAACTCCAAACATTGTGACAATCGCGAATTATTATGTAATGTCTTCCTTTAATCTATTTTAACATTTTTTAATGCTACTTATGTTTGTCGCTGATGGTTTAGCATTTTTCACTTAAAAACGACTTCAAAAACTCTCCAAACAGTTTAGTTTTGTACAAGATTCTAAATTAAAGGCATTGTTTTTGGATAAAGAATAATAATAATAATAATTATTATTATTAACTTACAAGTTACCCATGTTGTGATTTTTGAATATTGGGTTGCGTGCATTGGGCGTAGGCCTCGGAAAGTTTCTTGAAACACCCAATAAAATTAAATGTTATTAATGTGTTACCTATTTTCACTTTACAAAGCGTTCGTTTTTAAATTGTGTAAACACCCTGTACGTATATAATCACAAATTGTGATAGCAGGAAATGTGTGGCACACCCGGTATAGTTGAAAAAGGAGTATTTTATGCACCGTATTTTAAATTTATTTAAGGGCAAATATTGATGAAATTTGTCGTTATGAGGGCGTAAACCGTGTATGTAATACCACAGCAGTAGATGTGTAATATCGGATCACATCTGCCGTCCGATTGAAGTACGTGCATGAGATTTAAATCGCCCGGGTAGATTAAACTTGAAATGGAATTCTTTTTTCTTATACATATGCTGCCTGCCTATGATATTGCATAGTCATATACTATCGGTACATTCAGCGCTGAAAACTTTTCAGACACCTAATCGAAACTTCCGCCGCGAACAAAATCATCAACGCACAACGATCCACCCTATAACTCAGTCAGCATAAAATATGTAAACGTAACTTGCAGTCGGAATCAACAGAAGAAACCTGTACGTACAATAAAAATAACTAATGAAAACCGCGTGCCATGCTGAATAAGATTGTACTTTAAGCTCAAAGCCACTCTACATCAATATTTAGGGTCTATATAACTCGACCGCCTGAGATTTCATTCTTTTTATATTTCGCACGTTTATCGTCTCTGAACACAAACGACCCAAATCCACATAAATATTGACTATAACCGATATATTCCGCAACGGTTTAGCGCGCCGTTTAATTTTTCTGTTTAATTAGCGACAACCTGATCTCGGAGCGCCGCCAAGGATTAAGTTAAACCCTTTTGTTAAGACGATCGCGGTTACAAAACAAACACATTCTAAGAAAATAAACAGATCCTTCGTTATCTGGAACCGAAACCGTGGTAATACCTAACGCTAATATTACCGTCGCAACGGGATAACGGTACCTAACTGAAAATAACTGGCGCTAGGAATTTTCGTAATGGAAAACGGGCAAGTTGTATCGAGCGGAATTTAGTGCGGCCTTATCAAACCAATTTTTTTGTGCGAAAATGAAGACGTTTAAGAGTTGATGAGCTTCGATGCGGGGCGCAGCAACAAATGGTACAGATAGCGTTAATGTTTGCAGCTGCTCGCTCCCATGTTCCGAAACCTTTATAAATAACCATCATTAGCTATGTTTTCTTCAATTTTTCCATTTTCGCACACAATCATAAAAAGGTGCATGTTGCAGCGCCTTTTCAGCCGTTTCAATTAATTCGCTGTTTTTAATTTAGAATCTTGTATAGAACTAAACTGTTTTTAAGTGAAAAATGCTAAACCGTCAGCGACAAACATAATTAGCATTAAAAAATGTTAAAATATACTAAAGCAAGACATTACATAATAAATTTCGATTGTCACAATGTTTGGAGAATTTTTTCAGTTGTTGGAGGTAATTTGAGTCAATTTTTAAGTTTTAAGTTAATGAAAATTTAAAACCATCAGTGACAAATTTAATTGGTTTTTAACGATATTAAGGTAAATTGTAAGTTAATAATAATAATAATAATTTTTATTGTTCTTTATCCAAAAACAATGTTTTTAATTTAGAATCTTGTGCAGAACTAAACTGTTTGGAGAGTTTTTGAAGTCGTTTTTAAGTGAAACATGCTAAACCGTCAGCGACAAACATAATTAGCATTAAAAAAATGTTAAAATAGACTAAAGGAAGACATTACATAATAATTTTCGATTGTCACAATGTTTGGAGATTTTTTCAATTGTTGTAGTTAATTTGAACCAATTTTTAAGTTTTAAGTTAATGAAAATTCAAAACCGTCAGCGACAAACTTAATTGGTTTTTAACGTTATTAGGGTAATTTGTAAGTTAATAATAATAATAATAATTATTATTGTTCTTTAACCAAAAACAAAATTTTTAATTTAGAATCTTGTACAGAACTAAACTGTTTGGAGAGTTTTTGAAGTCGTTTTTAAGTGTAAAATGCTAAACCGTCAGTGACAAACATAATTAGCATTAACAAATGTTAAAATAGACTAAAAGAAGACATTAGATAATAATTTTAGATTGTCACAATGTTTGGGGAATTTTTTCAGTTGGAGGTAATTTGAGTCAATTTTTAAGTTTTAAGTTAATGAAAATTCAAAGCCATCAGCGACAAACTTAATTGGGTTTTAACGATATTAAGGTAATTTGTAAGTTAATAATAATAATAATTATTATTGTTGTTTATTCAAAAACAATGTTTTTAATTTAGAATCTTGTACAGAACTAAACTGTTTGGAGAGTTTTTGAAGTCGTTTTTAAGTGAAAAATGCTAAACCGTCAGCGACAAACATAATTAGCATTAACAAATGTTAAAATAGACTAATGGAAGACATTACATAATAATTTTCGATTGTCACAATGTTTGGAGAATTTTTTCAGTTGTTGGAGGTAATTTGAGTCAATTTTTAAGTTTTAAGTTAATGAAAATTTAAAACCATCAGTGACAAATTTAATTGGTTTTTAACGATATGAAGGTAAATTGTAAGTTAATAATAATAATAACAATTTTTATTGTTCTTTATCCAAAAACAATGTTTTTAATTTAGAATCTTGTGCAGAACTAAACTGTTGGGAGAGTTTTTGAAGTCGTTTTTAAGTGAAAAATGCTAAACCGTCAGCGACAAACATAATTAGCATTAAAAAATGTTAAAATAGACTAAAGGAAGACATTACATAATAATTTTCGATTGTCACAATGTTTGGAGAATTGTTTCAGTTGTTGGAGGTAATTTGAGTCAATTTTTAAGTTTTAAGTTAATGAAAATTCAAAACCGTCAGCGACAAACTTAATTGGTTTTTAACGTTATTAGGGTAATTTGTAAGTTAATAATAATAATAATAATTATTATTGTTCTTTAACCAAAAACAAAATTTTTAATTGAGAATCTTGTACAGAACTAAACTGTTTGGAGAGTTTTTGAAGTCGTTTTTAAGTGAAAGATGCTAAACCGTCAGCGACAAACATAATTAGCATTAAAAAATGTTAAAATATACTAAAGCAAGACATTACATAATAAATTTCGATTGTCACAATGTTTGGAGAATTTTTTCAGTTGTTGGAGGTAATTTGAGTCAATTTTGAAGTTTTAAGTTAATGAAAATTTAAAACCATCAGTGACAAATTTAATTGGTTTTTAACGATATTAAGGTAAATTGTAAGTTAATAATAATAATAACAATTTTTATTGTTCTTTATCCAAAAACAATGTTTTTAATTTAAAATCTTGTACAGAACTGAACTGTTTGCAGAGTTGTTGAAGTCGTTTTTAAGTGAAAAATGCTAAACCGTCAGTGACAAACATAATTAGCATTAAAAAATGTTAAAATAGACTAAAGGAAGACATTACATAATAATTTTCGATTGTCACAATGTTTGGAGAATTGTTTCAGTTGTTGGAGGTAATTTGAGTCAATCTTTAAGTTTCAAGTTAATGAAAATTAAAAACCGTCGGCGACAAACTTAATTGGTTTTTAACGTTACTAAAACTTTAGGGGTTAATTAAAAATTAAAATTTTTAAATAATTTAAAATGAATTTAAAACGTTAAAATGACAGTATGTTCTATCATTTATCAAGTTTTCAAAACAAATTCGACAATAACTAACAAAAAACAATTATTAAGAGTTTAATTAATAACACAACAAACAAAAACTAACGAAGAAGCTGTTCAAAGTGCCTTCCATCTGTTTCAAGACACAAACGTAATCCGTTCCTAAATGATCGACGCAACATACCGGGTGTTATATCCCTACATTTTTGCCTTATTCGATTTTTTAAATCCTCAATGTAAAAAATCGGTTCCCTGTATACTTTCTCTTTTAATACTCCCCAACAGAAAAAAACCCAAGGGCGTTAAGTCAGGGCTACGAAAAATTAAAATTAAAAAGGCTTGAAAAATGAGATCCGCTGGAATGAACGTATATAAATCACAAAGTTCACACATTTTCAGATTCGACTGTATGTGATTTTCCCATTATTCACGCGTGCATGATACGTGTGCTTGTGCATATTTTACAAGTGTCACTACCTTGTTGAACCGGCCATGATTCTTCATGTGACAAACAGCGTATTTGTTATCGCCGTTTATTCAAGGATTTTTTTTCGGCAGCGCCGTTGTAAATTTCGACCGTTTGTGCACACAACGTAACAAAAAATTATTGCAGAAAAAGGCCATAAAAACGTATAAAGTCTATTACAGTTGAGCATGGAATTCAGCTTCGGAATCAAAAGCAGCAAAGTAAGATTGTAATCTCAAAACGTTATAACGTGTTTTAACGAAGCAGTCACGCAAATTGGCCGCAACAACATGTTCGAAATTGCCGGTCCAAGTTTGTGTTTCTTAAAGTCCAATATTTATTAACCTTTGTAGTAAGTGCATATTCCACATGTCAATCGCTATGAGGAAGGCTAACCTTTCTGTTTATTGCCCTTATAATTTAATCAGAGGCTTTAGTAGCAAGAACGACCTTTCAATTTCATTCTAATTTCATTATAATATCACGATGACATTACAAACTTAATGACGTCCTAAATATAATCTTGTAAAAATTTTAAAATATGTGTGACATGCAAATTGGCCCTAATTTCCATTCCGAATACGAAAGTGTAGCGCGGGATCGGTCTGAAACTAAAGTCCGGATTTTCCGGTGTCCCCGAAGTCGACGCCCTACAGTTTTTAATACTGCTTCCGGTCAACCGTCTTGCTAACAGTCTGCAGTCACGACACGGCTCTCTCCATTCGAAACATGCCTGACCAAATGTTTAATTAATATGGTAATATTATGAGAGCCTTGATTCCGATCGATTCTGAAAACGTTTTTCGCACAATTTTTTTTTCACGCGGGGTCACGCACCTTTCAGCGACTGGCGTTTTAATGAAATGAAATTTTATTATTTTTCAGATCGAAACTAAAATTTATTCAGGTCAATTCGTTTGATAAGTTTAATTATTTTTCTACGCCCGTACTTCAATCGATTTATTAGACAGTTACAAGTCGTTCCTTAATGATACCTATTAAGATACAAAATTTTCATTAAGTTACAAATTTATAACCAATGGAAATGCAACATTACTAATATTCGGTCAATATCAAGTATTGCCATGAGGATGGGCGGATCTAAAATTTATCAATTTTGACAGTTCTGGTTCATAGTTACTGTTAGTCTATTAAATGTTACCAATTAAATCGTTGAAAATGTGCGATAGTGACGATGAAATCGAAAATTCAACTCCACCAGAAATTGTGGAACAAGCTACAAGAGTTGAAAACAACTTATTGCCCGTAAAATCGGCAAAAACCTACGAAAAATTTTACTCCCAATTTATGAATTGGAGGGAGAAAAGTAAGGTTAAGAGTTTTTCGGAAAATGAGTTAATTGTTTATTTTGGTGAGTTGTCTATAAAATTGAAATCCACAAGTTTATGGACGCATTTTTCAATTTTATAATCTACGTTGTGTATCAAAAACATAAGGTGGACATATCCAAATATCCCAAATTACAAGCCCTATTGAAAAGAAAATCAAAAGGGTATACACCCAAAAAAATCTAAAACGTTTTCTACAAATGAAATCAAATTTTTTATTGAAGAAGCCCCAGATCTTAAATATTTATTGTCTAAAGTAAGGAAATTTTAGTTTTCAATGTAATATAGTATACAGGTTGTATTATATTAAGTGTTCACCATTGGTTGCTTTGTTATTATTGGAGTTGCAAAGTCGGTTAAATTAGCAAAGAATTAGTGTTCTTTCCGCTGATTACCATTATGAAACCAAAAAACAATCGAACGTCAACTGTTGGAGATATTCACGAAAATAACATTTTTTTAAATAGAATGCCCTATCCTTTTTTGCATATTTTGAAAGAATGTTTAATTTTGAGTGAAAAAGTCTTAATGCACTATTACGATTAAATTAACTACCGAGAAGTTACAAGCAATTGAATTTTTTATTTCAATTAATTACAAAAATCACGTAAGCACTGAAACAATTGAAAATGGTATTTATTGAAACATTTCTTCCACGACAAACAGAATAGAAATTTAGAAAAACATATTGCATGACCAAGACATTATAATAAATGTTCGAAAATGTCACCGTCTTGTTCAACACATTTTTGGGCTCTTTTTTGAACACACCGCGCTGCTTTCAAAATTTTTCTACCATCCAATACATTAATTATTGTTAAAATTTTATTCTCCAATTCATTAACTGTTGCATATCTCTCCCTGTAAACTAAATTTTTCACATACCCCCACAGAAAAAAATCCATGGGGGTTAAATCTGGCGAACGTGGTGGCCAACGCACGGGTCCATTAGTTCCTATCCATTTATCAATGAATAATCTGTTTAACAAATTGGTTGTTCCGTGATAATTATGGGCCGGTGCTCCATCCTGTTGGAAATGAATGTATTGTCTTGAAATTAAATCCATTTCATCCAAACAGTTATGCAGGACAGTGTTCATAAATTCTACGTATCTCACTCCAGTCAAATTACCACGGTAAAAAAATGGTCCAATAATTTTTTAACCTACAATTCCACACCACACATTTAGACTGAACCGCATTTGTGGATTTATAGGGTGTACTTGCAATGGATTTTCGCGGGCCCAATAATGATTCGTTTTTCTGTTGTACATTCCAGAATTTGAGAAGTTCGATTCATCGGTCCACAGAAAATGAAACTCGCTATTGAAGTGTCTTTGGCAGTAACTTAAATACCAGTTGCAAAAAGTTAATCTTCGATTTAAATCGCCTGGAAGTAACGTTTGCACCGGGTGATAATGATAAGGAACCATCTTATGTTTCTTTAAAATCCTTTCAATGCTGTTCAAACTTAAATTTAACTCCCTTGAAATATCTCGTATTGAATTTCTAGGATATGCCTCAAAATACGCAATTACATTAATTTCGACTTGTTCAGAAATTACAAATTTTTTCTTCTCTCTTCCCTTTTGAAACACTGTTTCGTTACTCCTAAACTTTCTATACAGTCTCAGAAAATACTGTTGAATTGGTTGCAATCGAAGCGGGTACTGCTGCTGGTAATAATCTCGAGCTCTCGCCGAGTTCTTGCCGCACATAAGATATGCTTCTAACATGTCACATTTTTCTAAATGTGAAAATGCCATGTCGGGAACCAAAATTGAACACAGCTGTTACTAAATCACACCAAAAGTAATAAATGTTGAATATACCACGTTAATGTTTGATGAAAATATTAACTAACACATTCATTCAATTGTTTTTGACGTTTTAATAATTACAATTTTCAATTGTTTCAGTGCCTACGTGATTTTTGTAATTAATTGAAATAAAAAATTCAATTGCTTGTAACTTCTCGGTAGTTAATTTAATCGTAATAGTGCATTAAGACTTTTTCACTCAAAATTAAACATTCTTTCAAAATATGCAAAAAAGGATAGGGCGTTCCATTTAAAAAAATGTTATTTTCGTGAATATCTCCAACAGTTGACGTTCGATTGTTTTTCTTGGTTTCATAATGGTAATCAGCGGAAAAAACACTAATTCTTTGCTAATTTAACCGACTTTGGAGCTCCAATAATAACAAAGTTACCAATGGTGAACACTTAATATAATACAACCTGTATATAAAAAACTGTTTTTTCGTAGGTGGCAATGTCTCTTTGGTATTATGGGAGCTTGTGGAAGGCACGAGCTACACAAGTTGGAACTTAAAGTTGTTAATGATTTTACATCAACCCTTTTAGTGACAATTAAAGATACAAAAACAAAACTACACGAAAATTCACAGTTACGGGAAAGTATTATAAAATATGCAAGCAGTACATGAATCTTCGTCCAAAAAATTATATTACCCCATCCCTTTTTATTAATTGCATAAACGGAAAATGCACCACACAAAACGTAGGAATAAATAAATTTGGGAACATGGGAAAAGAAATTGTCGCTTACTTAAATCTTCAGGATCCCAATTTCTATACCGGGCACTGTTTTTGTCGAAGTTCTGCTACAATATTGGTTGATGTTGGTGGTGATGCTACCTCACTAAAACGTCACGGTGGGTGGAAATCCACGGCAGTGGCCGAAACTTATATTGACGAATCAATTCAAAATAAAATCAACGTAGCCGATCAAATTTTGAATTCAATTGAATGCAGCCAAACCAACAATTTACTCAATATTGCTGCATCAACATCAACAATAACATCCACCAATATTAATACAAAAGTGCCGCAGCTGCATTTTAATAATTGCACCATCAATAATATAACTAAATCAAAAAGAATAATTGTGAAATTTCCTTTTTTTGTTAATTAATTAATTTTCAGATATCGAACCTCAGTTCTATGTCGTGATATGTAAATGACATGTAAATGACCCACAAAACGAAATTTTGTGAAAAGTTCAATAGTGTAACAACTCAATTTTCTTTGTAAATTTTCAGAAGTGTAAGTGTTATTAAGGCAATCATAAATGAATAATTATTAAGTATGCAAATTATTATCCGTAAATTTCTTAGCACAAAAAAGTTATAGTAAAGTCAAGAAAACTATTATTTTTTTTAAATGCGATTATCTCAAAACTTGAATTTTTGACTTGTTACATTATAGAACTGAGGTATCGATATGTTTGTGTTTTTGTTTACAAGTTTAATACATTTAATACATTTTGAAAATAAAGTGCTTGTTTTTTAAAATTATGACTGGTCGTAGAAAAAATAGTGTATGCAACTCACATTTAATGACATACTATTTTGGGACATCAATAAAAAAGGTCAAGATTCCAAATAACGCTTTACCGTGTTGGTTTTATCGATTCATATGTAAAGCACACTATGTCGAATTAAAACCAAGAAAAAAATATTTTCCAGCTGAACGATTTTGCATATTTCCCGAAACCCAATTTTTCGATTTTTCGTCAAAATTAATTTTGCAAATTACCGCCTGGCAATAATACCGTAAGCAGCTCCTGCTGCCGCACCGGTGATAGAAAGTTGCAACATAGTTTAGTTTCTGCATAATTCATGTTGCGTTATCTGCCGCAGATAAGCCATTGTTACTACAAGTTTGAATTTCTTCCTCACTTTTCTCTCAGGAGTATTTTTCGGAGTTCTGATTTCGTGGTTTCACGTTGTGATAATACACAGAGCAAACTTTTCCTAAGTAATTATTTAACGTTATGGTTTCTACTCCGCTGATGTTTACTTGTTACATTAACGTTATTTTAAGAAAGTCCCGGTAACTACGAAGAAAAATAAACTGTCGAATAAAACTTTTCCGGACAGATCCCGATAAAAATCGTTTTGTTGCCAGAATTATGCATTTTAATCGACATATTCGGGGTTTTCAATTCAAAAACGAACGCCGTACTGTTTGAGATTAGACAACACATCTTACATGCCAAAGATCACTACGTTCAATTGATTTAAAAAATATTAAGTTGGATAACACACACATTTCATTGGACTAGTTTTTCATCTTGCTGCTTTCGTTATGCTTTATGACCCGGGATCAATTTTAGTTTCACATATGAATCACTTAAATGCATATATGTATGTGTGTGTATCCCTGGTCGACTTTCAGGAGTCGTTTAAGTCCGCCTTTATCTTACTTTTTCCATTTCCGGCTTGTTTTATTCAAAGCAAGCTTTCGTTTCGTTTTTATCGCCTCGAATTCACTTCTGTAGGTAATATACACCTTTTCACAAGTTTAAATTGCGTCTTGTTCGATAACGCTAAAACTTTTATTTGCGCAATTTATACCGTTTTGATAAGATGATTCGAAGCAAATGTGAAATTTTTTCGGAATTAATCTCGAGCTTAAGACGCCGGCGGGATATTCTGTGCGAGTCTTCGTGTAACAATATACTTTGAGTTGTTATAATTTAGTTGTTATTTTGTCTGCCGGAGTTTGACTAATCTACGGTACGTGCAGCGGGTAGGAATCCTGCTGTTGACTTAAAAGATGGACAGTGATGTATATCCATTTCATGATAGCATCTTCCCTTAGAAAGTTTTTTTTTTACGGACGTTCGGTCGGAATTGAATCAAATCGACGGATTTACGACAAAACGACATAACCGCCATTTGGTAAACTTTACAAGAGGTAGAAAAAACCGATTAGTTTCTTTGAAATTTTTTATATCTTAATCAGCCAAACTTCTGTTTGTTGTATTTTTTTTTTTAATTTTCTATCTCTTTAAAAGACTATTTTTGATAACGATTTTTTTCTATTTTGAGGAACTGATGAAAATTTGTCGCTTACGTCATTTACAATTTTTATTTGTCGGTTATGTCTATGCGATAGTGACATTTATGCTCCCTAGCCATTTTTATACAGTTCTGGCGTTTATGGCCCCTTATGTCAATTTGTAACCTTTATTAATTATTTAAGCGTTTGTGTCATATAATTATGAAAATTTACGTTGCAAAACTTAAATAGGTGTAATAATAATATTTCCATAATAATTAAAAAAGGAGCAACAAATTGAACACAAATTATAATTTTTCAAAAAAGTACAGAAAGCAAAATTACAAGTAGGTATAATTAAAATAACCAAAATAATAATAATAATAGATTGTAATCTTTTTTGACCAATATACATGGAAAAATCTTAGGTAGTGGTTCAGTCAAAATCATATCATTAGTTGATAATATCACAGTTGAATCTTGGTTTATAATATTATTACTTTCTAATAACACAGCCGTTTCTTCTATTAACATTTCATCATTTTCGTTATTTAAAAAAATTATATTATTTTGCAAAACTAAATCTAGGTCTTTTACAAAGAATTTGGAAGTTCGGAATTATTTGGAGTTTGAACGTCTACTAGAAAATTGAAGCTACTTGATTCAGTCTTATCGTTTGGTATAGTCATTTGCTCACAATTATTTGGCGTTTGAATATCTACTGAGAGATTTGAACTACTTGTTTCAGTCTTATCATTTGGTACAGTCATTTCTAAGTCGCAGTTTTTGTTTTTTGACAGGTTGTGTTCCTGTAGCATAGTAAATATTTTTTTCGTCCTGGAATTCATCCTTCTGAAAAGAACAAAATGGTATAAGCGCCAAAACTAAAACCACGATTATCTGACAGATATATTATCTAACTTATTAAATTAAGCAATTTTAATGGTTCCAAATAAATTAAAGTATAATTTCTGCTTGTAAAAATTGTAAGTTAGCTTCTAAATATTACAAATTGTTTGTTTAATTATACAGGGTGAGTTAAGTTTTACCGCCCCGGCCATAATACCTATTAAAGATTGAGGGGAAAGTATGCAATTTACATGTTACATCAGTTGAAGTTTACGCTTTCGATTAGTGCTACAAATTTTCCAAAATATTTTTATTTGAAGCCAAAAAAGTAAAACAAAGAGTTTTGGGTAAAATTTCTATGTTTGGTTTTTTATTTCAAAATTTCTCAAATTATTCGTAGCAATAATATCTGCAATTTGATTCGTAAAAAATGATTACTTTTTGAGTTAAATCAAATTTAAGATATAGCACAAAAAATGCTTCTATTTATGACTTTCTAACAATAGATAATGCGGTTTACCATCCTAACAATAGTTTATGATCGACCCATCAAACTGGACGAGACAGGTTTTCAGTTGCCGATAGACCTGCATTCTTAAGTTCAGTTTAGTGACCGCCATAAATAATCTTTCAAGCACCCCTACATCAATACCATTGTCTGGTAAATTAGTCTACTTATGTCGTAAATCATTTAAAAAAATACCTTCTAATACGGAAATAGCTTTATTTAATAAACGCAAATTACTAAAATTATTTCAATTACACTAAATTGTGTGAAAATATTTTACTGTTCGTACATCAAAAAAACTAATAAATTGAACAATTAGTAATTGAAAAAAGCCAAAATTTGACTTGATTAAAAAAAAAGATTTTTTCTTGGTTTCTATGTACCTTAATAACATAAAATTACTCATGCAATTTATGAGAATTGACAAATTATTTTAAAGGCCTATTTTGCCACGGGCGGTAAAACTTAACTCACCCTGTACTAATGTGTTTGCATAGGAAAATGTCGCCTATGTCAATCTAATATTTTGATAAAAAAATTGACATAAATGCCAAATATTTAATTAAGATTTTGAAGATGAAAACAAAAATAACAATGAAAACAAAAAAAATATTTAAGAAGTTTACCGTTCTAGAAATGGGAAAATAAAAAAGTTATAGTATTTCTCTACTTACATTTATGAAATTTCACTGGGTTTATGTGCTGTACTATTCTTATGAGAATTTACATGGTACTGGCGTTTATGTCTTACCAACTTACGCATACGTGGTCATATGGTGTTTATGCAAACTTAATAGCTAAATAACTGTATTTTTTGTCGCTTATACTATTTATGCTAGTGCATGCACTTTAAAGTGATATGTACGAATATTTCAAGTTCTGATTTTTGGCGCTTATGTCTTAAACAATTAACACATTCTCCGAAAAACTCTTAACCTTGCTTTTCTCCCTCCAATTCATAAATTGGGAGTAAATTTTTTTGTAGGTTTTTGCCGATTTTGCGATTTTGTTTTCAACTCTTGTAGCTTGTTCCACAATTTCTGGTGGAGTTGAATTTTCGATTTCATCGTCACTATCGTACATTTTCAACGATTTAATTGGTAAAATGTAATAGACTAACAGTAACTATGAACCAGAACTTGTTACCGCCCACCTCCACGAATGACAACGGTCTCGCCCGACGACCCCCGATCCCAACAAAAACGCCTATAAAAGGTGGGGATTTTTGTACATTCGCCAGTTGAGCTCCGACTCTGACAGAGTCACTTCAATAAACAGTAACTATCTTAACCGTAGTTTCTTGTCGATAACCCCAACGTTCAGTTATCGTTCTTTTTAGAACGCTAGCCCCGTTTCGTGGCATAAAGAATTCGGCATACGCAACGTTCAGCTACCGTTCTTGTTAGAACCCTAGCACCTCTTCGAGGTATAAGAGTTCGGCGTGCGCAAACGTTCAGCTATCGTTCTTTTTAGAACACTAGCATCCCTTCGGGGCATAAGAATTCGGCAGGCGCCGAAAGAATTCGACACGCTTCCGTTGCTACGTGCCTTCGTTAAGCCCGTGGGTAACATTTGGCGCCCAAGCACGTGGGGCAAGAGTTTTTGAAAAAATTCACGAGGACCCACCCCACCCCGCAACATGACGACTCCTAGGCGTTGTACGAGGGCGCACCCGATGGACGACGTTATCACCGGAGAACCCTCCATAATCCAGGAAGACCTGCTGGGAGAGGTCCAAACCTCCCAGTGGCGCCCACAACAGTCAGCACAACAGCTGATACAACAACAAGAGAGAACCATCCGAATCCTCCAGGTCCAGATGGAGGAATTACAGAAGTCCATGGGAAGGATGTCCACTCCAAGGCCTTCACCTGCGATTCCGCCGAGGGTAAACCCTCCACCATTACCGGCGGTTCCCGTGGCAACTCCCGTCTTCTTCCCGGTCGCTCCTAGGCTCCCGAAGTTCGCGGGACGTGCGGAGGAGGATCCGCACGTATTCCTACAGCGTCTCGAGCGCTACTTCGAGATTTGCCAGGTGGATCCGGCAGACCAAGGGGAGATCGCAGCCGAACAGCTCCAAGCGGACGCGAGGAAGTGGTACGACGTAAACGTGCTGATGGGTTACTCCTTCGAGGACTTCCGAAGGATGTTCCAGCAGCAGTACTGCTCCAAAGCCGCAGACGCAAGACTCTCGGGCCGTTTCTACGGAGAAAAACAGCTCTCCTCGGAGTCCGTGGAAACTTTCCTCAAAAGGAAGCGGCGTTACCACGATCGACTGGGCCTGAAGTTAGCAGACGATACCCTGGTGAGCCTTCTTTCGCAGCAACTCGTGAAGGACTTCCAAAAGGTGCTGGTGTTCGGAGTCCCGGAGAGCTTTGAGGAGCTGCTAGCCATCGCGAGCCGTTACGAGGCCTTGCAAGAACAACCCCGCCATGGGACCGCTCCGGCTGTCCCAACACGCCAAACCATGCCGGCGTGCAGACATTGTGGAGGGAACCACCTTCACAGGGAATGTCCAAACCGGTCCACCACCGCTTCGGGAAACGAACAAGCCACGACGTCCCGCCGCGAGACGCCGCAATAGGGCCACACGCGGTAACCATCAACGCCCTGTTTGGCCAGCAAGGACTTCCCCGAGTCCTACTCCAGGTGGGCAACAACTCATACGGCGCCTTGGTCGACACAGGAGCATCCGCCAACTTCGTACGGGACGGTCTTTTCCCATTCCTCGTTGGAAGAGATCCTGGGGCACGCTCACCACTCACCGTGGGCGTCTCCACGTTCACCACCAAACCCGTGGGAACAATACGTCTCGTTTACGAGCTAGGCAGCACCACCATGGCAGACGTCTTCCATGTCGTGGAAGATCTCGCGGAGGACATCATCCTCGGCCACTCCTGGCTTAAAAACCGCGACGCCGTCATCGACGTGGCCCGTGGTTGTGTACATTTCGGGACGAAACAGAGACAAACGTGTTTTTTCCAAACCGCGACCCCTGTGCGAAAAGACGCAATACCCCTAGTGAATATACCGAACAATTTTCCCCCAGCGCTCAAGGACGCACTACAAAACACTCTGGGAGTGCATGCACGCGTGTTCGCGGACAGTGCCGTTATAAAAGTGACGCGTTCGGCGGAACATGTGATTTCGCTCATAGACGAAAAACCCGTGCACCAGGCTCCTTACCGCTATAGTGACGCGAAGAAGCAAACCATCCTCGAACAGGTCCAGGAGATGTTAGCAGCTGGAGTGATTGAGCCATCCACTTCCGCGTACTGCTCGCCAGTTGTCCTGATCGGCAAAAAGGATGGAACGCCCCGTTTCTGTGTCGACTACCGTCGCCTGAACGCCGTCACAGTCAACGAGGCTGCACCGCTGCCCATCATCCAAGAGACGCTCCGAGATTTAGGACCAGCTAAGGTATTTAGCGTTCTCGATCTCAAGAGCGGGTATTGGCAGATTCCGGTCGCACCTCGATGTCGCCACTTGACCGCCTTCGCGACGCCGCAGGGATCCAAGTATCAGTTCCGGGTAATGCCATTCGGGCTGAAAAACGCACCAACCACATTTCAGAGGTTCATGTCCCAGGAAGTCTTGGCAGGCTACCTACAAAAATTCGTCCTGGTATACCTTGACGATATCGTGATATACTCGGCGAACTACGAGGAACACCTCCAACACCTAGGGCTGGTGTTTGAACGACTAGGCATCCACGGCCTCCGATGCGCGCCGAAAAAGTGCCACCTGGGGACGAGCCGCATCGACTACCTCGGGCACATCATAAGCGACGCCGGAAACGAACCCCAACCCTGCCACCTGGAGCAAGTGGCCAAGGCGCGTCCACCAACCTCCAGAAAGGACCTTAAGCAGTTCCTGGGGATCTGCGGATGGCTCCGCGATTACGTCGCCAATTTCGCACAGATGGCGGCTCCCCTTACAGACCTGCTGTCTCCCAAGCAGAAATGGAGATGGGGACCGGCAGAAGAAGGCGCGTTTGCAGACGTAAAATCCGCCGTAGCCGCTCCACTTCGCCTGGCCCGTCCCGACCCGAGCAGGGAGTACGTCCTGCAGACCGACGCCAGCGGTGTCGGCATGGCCGCCGTCCTTTACCAGTTGGGCCCTGAAGGTAAAAAGGACATCGTGTCATATGGTAGCGCTCGATTCACCCAGACGGAGCGACGCTATCATATTAACGAACAAGAGTGCCTGGCCATTGTGTGGGCAGTGAAGAGGTATCGGCCGTACCTAGAGGACCGCCACTTCACCCTGGTGACGGACAACCGGGCATTGCTATGGCTTGCGAACGCCCGCGACAACGCGAAACTAACGCGTTGGTCACTGTTGCTCCAGCCATTCGCCTTCACGATAGTACACACTCCAGGGAAGGAAAACCAACTGGCGGACATCCTATCCAGGGACCCACTGCCGCAACATGGCAACGTCGACGCCCGGGACGAGGAACAGCTCGTGGCCCCAAGGACACGGGAACACACGGACCCGCCACCTGAAGCTCTAAACGCCCTCGTGTTTACCACCCTTCAGGAAGAAGTCCGTGTCGCCCAACGGAATGACCCCAGTTGTCGCCGTCTCGTGGAGAGATGGCATCGCGTCCAGAGGGACGGTCCACAACAACCAGGGGATCGTATGTACGGCACCATTTACCAGGTCCAGGGGGACCTCATTTACCGGGTCCAACCCGGAGGGTTGCGACTACTCGTGCCCCAAGCACTGCAGGAGCAGATCACGCAGTACCATCACGACTCCATTCTAGCCGGTCACCCCGGAGCTGAGGAAACGGAACGAGCGATCCAGGAAACGTTCCACTGGCCCGAGATGACAAGCTACGTACGGCGGTACGTGCAAACCTGCTTACTTTGTGCCCAGTACAAACGTAAGCCAAATCGGGAGCGAGCTCCTCAGAGGCCAAGACAACCTCGCACCCCGTGGGAGACCGTCGCTTGCGACCTCATGGGCCCTTACCCGGAAACGCCACGAGGACACCGCTTCATCTTTGTCGTTACAGATTTATTTTCACGTTGGGTCGAAGCTTTTCCGCTGGCGACCGGGACGTCCAGGACCGTTTGCAACCTCCTGGAGAAGGAAGTCTTCGGGCGATTTGGTTTCCCAAACACCATCATTACTGACAACGGGTCCCAGTTCACGTCCCACTGCTGGGAAAAATGTTGTCAGTCATGGCAAGCGGACCACTTCGCCACCGCAGTTTACCACCCCCAGGCTAACCCTACGGAGAGGAGGAACCAGGACGTCAAGAAGGGGCTGCGAATCCGCATGGCCAACCGCCGTCCGACCACCTGGGACCTCCACCTTCCGCCAGTCCTCTACAGCCTCAGACGAAGGCGTAACGCGGCAACGGGAAAAACTCCTGGGGAAGCACTCCTGGGATACAACCCCCGGCTCCCAGGTGCCTGGGACTCCGACGTCGAACGCCCCCCCACCCCGGACCTGGGGGACATCCGCGATGAGGCCCGCAACAACCAGCGGGCCTACCTGAATCGACGCCACCCCGAGCAGCCTCCGGCCAGGCCGTACCACGTAGGCGACCTCGTCCTAACCAAGGCAGCACCAGGAAGGCAGCGCTTTGGACCAGCCTGGCTAGGCCCGTACGCGATCGCCGCTGTCATCACCGATACCATCTTCATGGTAGACGTAGCAGGACATCAGGTCCGATACAGCGTCAACCGGATCCGTCCAGCACCGCCAACGCCACCGCAACCCCAGGACGAACCACCTCCCGCGGCTGCGCAGTAAAATGATTACCTGTATATATAATTGTAGAAAATTGTAATCATACTAGTTTAAGACCCGTCGCGCGACCGTTGCCTCAAAGGGGGGGCGACTGTTACCGCCCACCTCCACGAATGACAACGGTCTCGCCCGACGACCCCCGATCCCAACAAAAACGCCTATAAAAGGTGGGGATTTTTGTACATTCGCCAGTTGAGCTCCGACTCTGACAGAGTCACTTCAATAAACAGTAACTATCTTAACCGTAGTTTCTTGTCGATAACCCCAACGTTCAGTTATCGTTCTTTTTAGAACGCTAGCCCCGTTTCGTGGCATAAAGAATTCGGCATACGCAACGTTCAGCTACCGTTCTTGTTAGAACCCTAGCACCTCTTCGAGGTATAAGAGTTCGGCGTGCGCAAACGTTCAGCTATCGTTCTTTTTAGAACACTAGCATCCCTTCGGGGCATAAGAATTCGGCAGGCGCCGAAAGAATTCGACACGCTTCCGTTGCTACGTGCCTTCGTTAAGCCCGTGGGTAACAAACTGTCAGAATTGATAAATTTTAGATCCGCCCATCTTCATGGCAATACTTGATATTGACCGAATATTAGTAACGTTGCATTTCCATTGGTTATAAATTTGTAACTTAATGAAAATCTTGTATGTTAATGGGTGTCATTAAGGTACGCTTTGTAACTGTCTAATAAATCGATTAAAATAAGTAGAAAAAACAACATTTTTGAGTAAAACTGAACCCAAATAATTGGATCAAATTAATGAGCTGAACAAAAACAGAAAGTGACAAATTGCGCAAGTTTTGTTTGATAACAAGTATAAAACATGCAGCATCTGCGTACGATTTGTCCGGTTGTGCGGGCGGGTGTGTGGTCGCGCGACGAAAACTAAATTTGTACAAGTTGAAATGCACCGACGTCCTTGTCTCCCGCATCTGCGTTCAGTTAAATACGGCCTAACTTTCCGTACATGACCAAACACTATTGACTTTCTAAGCTCGACTGTTTCATTAATTGTGACCATTCTTTTAATCGGCGTTCATATAGAGACCGCAGCTCTGTTTGCCTCAGACAAGCCAGCTTTGGACAAAGCTCTCAAACTTGAACTCGCCACAACAGCCGGAGGGCACTGTTGCGGTGAAGCGTGTCATCAGCAAGTACGATTCATATTCGATTGTCGGTTAATTTCAGCAAATCAGGTAGTTTTAAACATCCGGCGGACCGTAAACAAGTTGAGGATGACCTCGTGCTTAAATAACGCTTCACCGTTGGGTGACCATTAATGATCGTGCGCTGCTGTAAGCAATGGTCCGAACTGGCGGCCGGCACAGGACACTGAAACATTGCGGCGGTCAGCTGAATCTAACTGCCCGACTTTATCATTTGTTCTTCTCTCCGGGCTAAACTAAGTAAATACCGGTGATTTGTGAGCAAATTAGCCAACAAATTGGATACTTTTTCAAGCGGCGAGCGGGGTAGTCAAAACGGAGGAAATTTCAGGCATCAAACTGCGCGTATCGTGATTGCATTAATCTCTTTCGATGGGTCCGTTTTGTAAGTGAAAGCGGTATATCTCAACTGACCATTGTTTAAACTAACTTTGTTTAGGCACATATACCGTTATCAATATGTATACAATATTTCATTAATATTCTGTCTTGTCAAAGGATCTCTGTGTAGAGAAGTTACAGAACATGTCTACGCTGTTTCCGTCGCCAGCTTTGTAACAAGGAACAATGTATGTTTATTTAAAACTGCCTTGTTACGTTTCAATTCTGATCGGAGGCCTTCAGAAATCTATGAGCCAATATTCAACTTCACATTAAAGTTTTAGATTAACAAATGTGTTATTCTGAACAAATCTATCCATCTGCAACTTTAACAATTTTTAAATTTATCAACCCTTTCCAGTTAAGAGGTGCTTGAGGCCTTGAAATATTCTTGGAAGTATTCTTTTTCAGAATGTGAATTTTAAAAAGTGTTAGTTTTGGAAAAATGTATGTATGTTGGGCTTTCAGTAATGAGAGTTTGCATTTAGATTTTAACCATTTTATAATTCAGGGATGCTTGGGGGCTTGAAATATTTTTTGAAGTTCCCTTTATCAGAAAATAAATTTAAATAAAATGGTAATTTTGAAAAAATTTATATATTTTCAACTTTCAGTAATGAAAGTTTTAATTTAGAATATTTCAACAATTTTTAAATTCATCAACCGTTTCGATTTCAGGCTTGCTTTGGGGCTTGAAATATTTGTTAAAGTGTCTTTTATCAGCAATGAAATTTAAAATAATGGAAACTTTGAAAAAAATTACGTATTTGGGGCTTTCAGTAATGAGAGTTTTAATTTAGCTTTTAACAATTTTTGAATTTGTCAACCATTTTTAATTCAGGGTTGCTTGAGGGCTTGAAATATTCATTGAAGTGTCTTTTATCAGCAATAAAATTTTTAAAAATGAAAACTTTGAAAAAATTTATGTATTTTGGACATTCAGTAATGAGAGTTTTAATTTAGATTTTAACAATTTTTGAATTTGTCAACCATTTTTAATTCATGGTTGCTTGAGGGCTTGAAATATTCGTTGAAGTGTCTTTTATCAGCAATGAAATTTTAAAAAATGGAAACTGAAAAAATTTATGTATTTTGTACTTTCAAAAATGAGAGTTTTAATTTAGGTTTTAACAATTTTTAAATTTGTCAACCATTTTTAATTCAGGGGTGCTTGAGGGCTTGAAATATTCGTTAAAGTGTCTTTTATCACCAATGAAATTTTGAAAAATGGAAACTTTGAAAAAATTTATGTATTTTGGACTTTCAGTAATGAGAGTTTTAATTTAGATTTTATCAATTTTTAAATTTGTCAATCATTTTTAATTCAGGGTTGTTTGAGGGCTTGAAATATTCGTTGAAGTGTCCTTTATCAGCAACGAAATTTCAAAAAATGGAAACTTTGAAAAAATGTATGTATTTTGGACATTCAGTAATGAGAATTTTAATTTAGATTTTAACAATTTTTAAATTTGTCAACCGTTTTAAATTCAGGGTTGCTTAAGGGCTTGAAATATTCGTTGAAGTGTCTTTTATCAGCAATGAAATTTAAAAAAATGAAAACTGAAAAAATATATGTATTTTGTACTTTCAAAAATGAGAGCTTTAATTTAGATTTTAACAATTTTTAAATTTGTCAACCATTTTTAATTCAGGGTTGCTTGAGGACTTGAAATATTCGTTGAAGTGTCTTTTATCAGCAATAAAATTTAAAAAAATGGAAACTTTAAAAAAATTTATGTATTTTGGACTTCCAGTAATGAGAGTTTTAATTTAGATTTTAACAATTTTTAAATTTGTCAACCATTTTTAATTCAGGGGTGCTTGAGGGCTTGAAATATTGCTTGAAGTGTCCTTTATCAGAAAATAAATTTTTAAAAATGGTAGTTTTGAGAAAATGGATATATTTTGAACTTTCAGTAATGAGTTTTAATTTGGAATATTTTAACAATTTCTAAATTCACCAATCGTTTAGAATTAAGGGATACTTGAGGATTTTAAATATACTTTGAAGTGTCTTTTATCAGAAAATAAATTAAAAAAAATGGTAATTTTGAAAAAATGTATATATTTTGAACTTTCAGTAACGAGAGTTTTAATTTAGAATATTTCAACAATTTTTAAATTCATCAACCGTTTCGACTTTAGAGTTGCTTGAGGGCTTGAAATATTCGTTAAAGTGTCTTTTATCAGCAATGAAATTTTAAAAAACGGAAACTGAGAAAATGTATCTTTTTTAACTTTCAGTAAGGTTTAATTTAAAATACTTTAGTAATTTTTAAATTCATCAATCGTTTCGAATTCAGGGTTGCTTAAGGACTTGAAACATGCGTTGAAGTGTTTTTTATCGGAAAGTGAATTTTACAGAAATGTTAATTTTGAGTAATTCATTTATTTTGGACGTCCAGTAATTTTTTTCCTGCTAAGAAATGTGCTGGTCTTGGAAAAAATGCATAGGATCTGCCCCGTTGCTTGCAAGTTTTGATTTATGTGAGCAGATTTAAGAAGTTTCCTCTTATCGGAGTTGCTGCCGCGGTTTCAGTTACAATGACCATTTGATACTTTTTCTTTGCGATAAAAGACTTCTTCCCGAATTTTTGCATTGAAAAGATACGTTTTGATTTATGTGCACCGACTATTCAGAATATCGGATGAAAACTTTCTCCTGGTTCGTCTGAAGACACCGATCATAATCCAAAATTTAGCGAACGTTGCATCGTCCGGCCTATAAATTATCCTTCCAAGATGTAATTCCTCGGTCTAACTCGAAATCAAGCAGTTAAACCGTAATTAATAATAAATCATTGATTTGTATACGTGCCAACTGCGGCCTCCGCAGCAAACTTAACAGTTGGATAAGTTCACCCAAATTTTCGACACATGAATATTCATTCCAGAACGTACAAGTCGAACCGGGATGAAAGGAACACTTAATGCCGCTTAAAGAATTTAGTTAGGTACAGTCCTAATCCATTTCAGTAACATGTAATTCATCCACTGAGCATTGTGCAGAATCTGTGAAGCAGATAGTTTGGTTTTGGTCTGTTGGTAAGACGGCCTCTGTAACTTATCGAAGTTCTATGTCTCGACAAGACTGCATTAGTCAAACAAGTATATCCACTTCCGGGCCCGCCACACTAATCCTTCGTCCTGCTTAACTATTGATGGCCTGAAGGGTTACACGACCCCATTAAATATTTAAAACTTTCAGCTCTACCAATTAATATAAAACCAAGACCCGATATCTTAAGTTTAAATCCTAATTAGATGTTTTAAAGTGGACGCATCGATTTTTTAAGGCTAGGGAACCCAACCTCAAAAATGCAGAGTTTTAAGAAACTCAGTATCGCTTAGAAAGTACTTATCAATATATAATTTGCGAAGCAACAGTTGTAAACATAATGTTACCGCATCTAATGATGTATTTGTTTTGGTGAAGAAGCGCCTAGTTTTCAAAAATTAACCTCAGAAAGTGCAATTCTCGCAAAAATGTAGTAGTGAGGGTTTTTACTGAAATCTTTAGAGTTACGAAATATTTTGCAATGCACTTTACAGCACTTATAGAGAATATATTGCCTTATAAGAAAATATTTTTTTTATTGCGAGAAAGTTGATAACTTAAGAAGAAAAAAATTGGCAACAATATTTTTAAAAAATGTAGTGTGTCAGTGAACACACTATAGCTCAAGAAGTAAGTTATATTGTAGAAATTCCTTCGGAGTACTTATACTAAGCATATAGTAGTTTAACATGACATGTTTTTTTTTTATGATAACATGGTGAATCTTTTTGAAAAAAAATCTAAAAGTTGTGGTACGAAATACAGTATTATTTGATCGCGTTTTTTATTGCTTTTCGTACACAAAATCGTCAACAAATTACATAAAACTGTTCCTTTAGCACCTAAGAAATAGTTTCCGTAAACCAAATTGGATAAATGTTTAAATTTTACATTTTCGGGGAAAAGTTGTGTTCCCATAAGATTTTAGTCAAATAGTTCGTCCTTTTACTCACAGATGTCCTGCCAAATCTGTATCTTTTTGATTGACGGCATGGATAGAATAATTTGTATTAAAATGCACACTTGATATAGTGCAAACTGTTAGGATATAACCATATTCGCACACGTAAGGATATAAAACTCTAAAAATTTATAAAAATACACACTTGATAATGCAAAATATCCATGTTCGCACGCGTAAGGATATGAAACATTTTCGAGCCTACTGAATTGTACAATATTATATTAGTTTCGAATAGCAAAAAATTGTTTGAAGCATCTATTCACAAAAAATTACAAAAAAAAAACCAGTAAATAATGCAGCAATCGCATTGACTGAATTTACCGCCGTTATCGCCGCAGACAATAATATAAATAATATTTATCAAATTATGAGCGTATAAAAATGGGGATAAAGATTACTCTTTGCATAATTGAAAATGTGTTTGCAGCCTGTTACGGGATTAATTATAGCAGGTACATCTATGAAAACACAAAATTTGGCAAAGAATTAGCAAAAAATTATAGATTAATTTTTTTTCCGACTGAGTTTACCGTCGTTATCGTCGCAGACCATAATATAAATAATATTTATCAAGTTACGAACGTATGAAAAACGCGCAACTCTTTTTTTTGTTCTTTCTCTGTTCAATACTTAAGTTTCAAACCTTATTAGTCAGGACACCTCTTTGGTTGCCTAAACATTTTTTATTTTAAGGGGCAAAATTGGTGCCCCCTGAGCGGAAGAATTGTGCATTACTTAGCAGTTCCCGGACCTTAAAACGTCCAAGTCGTAAAGGGTGAATAACTTAGATCAGTCAGTTCCTGCTTACTTAACATGGTTTCCACAACATTACGCGCATAACTCGAAGCTCTGTATTAAATTAACTCAGCTGGCATCTGCATGAAGCAGTAAGTTTTCAAAGGGAAGTGACAAGATCGTCCATCCGGAAGTGAATCGGCGATTCGTGCATCGATAAAGAGGCCAGACCCCTTTGTCGCGGATTTTTACTGCACATCCATTGATGTGTCTTTTTTGCTTCGTTCCTGTCCGACGTGTTGCGTCGGTTTTGGTGTCGCCTTTTTTAGCGGAGGCCGACGGAGCGCAATCATCTGATTAGGTTTAATCGTGGTTTGCCGACGACTGTGTTCGCTTACGCTTGTCATTTGTTTTACACATTTGTTTATGCTACATTACCCCCTGCGTCAGTTTGCGTCCGGAATTTTATTTAGGTTTGTAGATTCTGACCGCTAAATCGATTATCAACGTAAAAATGTAGATTTTATTCTAAAATGAATTCGTAATTAATAAATTATTTAGAAAAAACAAAAACTTTTAATAAATATGTTCCTTAGTTAAGTGTCACTTACTTAAAAGTCAACCTCAAACGCCTGCCACTTAACTAAGGATGGTAACAGCACTAATTTTAACGTCTGACTGTCAGTTTTGAAAGTTGTAACGCTGAAATTAAAAATTGGAGGAATAATTTCGAAAAATGCGCCTATTTAAAGATCACTAAGTAAAAGTAAATTGAACAGTAAAGTTCATCTGTCACTTAGTCGTGGCAGTTAACTTTGTGGATACAAAATCTCATAAAACGTTTGTAACTATTTAAAACTGTCACTTAACTAAGTATGATAATAGTACTAATTTTAACGTTTGATTGTCAGTTTTGAAAGTTGTAACACTGAAATTAAAAATTGGAGGAATAATTTCGAAAAATGCACCGATTTAAGGATCACTTTAAGTAAAAATAAATTTAACAGTAAAATTCATCTGTCACTTAGTCGATTTAAGTGGCACTTAACTTTGTGGACACTAAATCTCATAAAACATTTGTAACTATTTAAAACTGCCACTTAACTAAGGATGGTTATAGTACTAATTTTAACGTTTGATTGTCAGTTTTAAAAGTTGTAACACTGAAATTAAAAATTGGAGGAATAATTTCGAAAAATGCGCCTATTTAAGGATTACTAAGTAAAAGTAAATTTCACAGTAAAATTCATCTGTCACTTAGTCGATTTAAGTGACACTTAACTTTGTGGACACAAAATCTCATAAAACGTTTGTAACTATTTAAAACTTTTACATTTGTGGGAGAGAAATTAAAAATTGGAGGAATAATTTCGAAGAATGCGCCTACTTAAGAATCACTTTAAATAAAAGTAAATTTAACTGTAAAATGCATCTGTCACTTAGTTCATTTAAGTGGTACTTAACTTTATGGACACAAAATCTCATAAAACGTTTGTAACTATTTAAAACTTTTACATTTGGAGGAATAATTTCGAAGAATGCGGCTATTTTAGGATCACTTTAAGTAAATTTAACAGTAAAATTCATCTGTCACTTAGTCGGTTTAAGTGACACTTAACTTTGTGGACACAAAATCTCATAAAGCGTTTCTAACTATTTAAAACTTTTACATTTGTGGGAGAAAAATTCAAACCACAGACACAAAAAGCTCGACATGAATATGTATAAGAGCTTGAACGTTCATTTAAAAAAAAAATACACCAACATACGAATATTTTACAGTTTCACATGGAAGTGGTACTACACTCTTAAAAATGCGTCCAAAACGCAAAAATTGTCGCGTTTTGGAGAACTTCCCATCTGTGTGAATCGACCTCTGCGTTCGCTGCACTCGTTTGCGACTGCTGTGACGTATCGGTTCGTTTAATGCGTTTAGGTTTGCATCAACTCGTCGTACGTTACTGTGATTTAAACGTAACGGTGTACGAAATGAGTTTTTAAAATCTGGGATTTAACTTTTTAATTGAGCTTAATCTAATCGTGCGAGCAAGGATATCCCAGTAATTGGCCGGTGACGTCATGCGAGGTCCTGCGGGACCGTCCTATGAATAAATTAACAATTATCTTAAGCTCATACAAACACGACCAACTGCGTTACGGGCTGCATTATAATAGGTACAACCGAAAAACTTATTGTGCTTTCGGTGGCGCTGTCTCTTTCTCTAATGTACACCGTTCACGTGCGATAAGTGTTACGTGCAGGCAACTGAATTAAATCGCACGTTTCGCATTCTAATTGTTTTACCATATTTTTGATTGCAGTTCGTAAACTGCAAATACATTGTAGTTTGCTCGAAAGTGTACTTTTTACGGTAGTTTGTAAATCGGTTGCGCGCAATGTTATCATGAGGTTGATTAATTTTGCCAGTCGCAACCCTCTATAAACCGAACGTTGTTAATACAATTCGAAATGAATGGCAAGATATGAAATATGTTTCAGAATAATGGCTGTCACCTAAAGTGATGTTATAATCTTCAAGTCGATTTGTGTTGCGTTCGTCTTATCTTTACACAGAGGCACGAATTACCTTCGTCTACGTTTATCACACAGGGTTCCAGACACAAAAAGTTTTTGTTGTAAATATGATACAGGGTCTTCGATTTAAAAACGACCGTCTTGCAGTGTTAGGCAACACATATTGCATCCCAAGGGGCAGTGGCGGCTCGTGGTACAATAAAGCAGGTGTTCTGCAATTTGCATCTCATATAATCAGGGTCGTGTTTCTATTTATTTATCATTTATCATTTCTAATTTTTGATAGATCGTATATATTTTTTGTCACATTATCATTATGCTGCTGTATGTGTTTCCAATATGCCGAATTTAACTGAGATTGGTTGATTGCTCCTAATATTGCTAACTCCATTGAATTGTGAAGATGACTTTTGGAGTTTTCATGCTTTTTTATTTTTTCACTCAAGTGTACTAAATCAGTCACTCCTACCTGTGTCCAATCTTTATCTCCACCAAAAAGCAAACATGGAAAGGAAAAAAGAGCATTTTTCTTGTTGCAACCACAAATCCAGTTATTCCTTGCATAAATTTCTTTGTTGAACTGACGTTTATATGGTTTTCCACGACTAATACCGCTTGCTTCAATAATAATGTCCGGCAGCGGTCGACCTTTATTTTTCAAATCTATTTTTTCTTCGTAACTATACTTCACAAATCGCTTAAAGTTAATTAAATTGTCCATAACATCCATTGCCAAAAAAACACTAATACAATACACGAACACGAAAGTATAAAATCAAAGTTTACAACGACAAAGTCACAAAGCGAAAAACCGCACGTAACATAACATCCGAAATCTGGAACAGAACTGCACTGATAATAAAACATCAAATAATAACTGACGAAAATTAAAACCCACGCACTTGAAGATAAGTTTCTGCGAACCTTGCAAATTTTCTGCCGAAGTTCGAAATACGAAAATTCTCGATTGTTTCCGGAACCGTTGAAAGCGCCATCATACAATTGTTGCTTACAATATATTTAATCAAGGACATTATATTTGAGTGACTAGGGTATGACAGAACTGCGTGAAATGCAGCACATAAAGAGCATTAAACTAGCGAAAGAGTTTAGGTATGTGCAGGACGCGAGGGGGATAGTGGGGGTGTCTCAAGCAGTTCTGTGCACTGCCTCGAATGGCCCAGTATAAAAACAATGGTCCGCTCCGCTGAAACCACGACAAAACTTAACTGGTTTGTTGGAATATTGGATCCTCGATTGCATGAAGACATGGAGTTACGAGATGGTGCGAGTTGTTGCGATTAAAAAAATAAAATTCTGTGACGAAATTCAATACAAACGAAGTTAATTATTTTGGCAGTTCTGCAACTACAGCACTTATGTACTGCCAAGGGCCATTTTGAGAAAGCAAGGATTTTGTGATATATAATTGAATGATTTGAATTCCAACACTTTCTAAAATGCATCTAATTGTTTCTGAAATATAATTGGAAAGGTGTGGCGATTTGTGCTGCAAGTGCAAGATGTGTTGCCTATTTTGAAACAGTAAGGCGTTCGTTTTTAAATTGCATTGCATTAAATGGTTTAAGTTCAGTTCGATTAAGTATTTATGTAAATTCCTGGGCGCTCTCTGGAGCGATGTAATTCGGCGTTACGAAGTGTATGTGGTAACTGCGCCCGTATAATGTGTGCACGTTTAGGCCCCATTATCCGCGGGTTATGAACCAGAAGTGTGATAGCGCCACAAAGGAAATGACGTCACACGCCTATTGACTGCTCCCTGTGTCGGATTGATTCCTAATCGATCACCAATACGACCTGTCATGCCGACATTCAGCCGGTTATCTTTATAAATGATGTTTGATGTTTTTATAATAGTCATGCTGTACGAGGATCATCACGATTCGAACGCTTATCGCTTTATTACCCTCATGAAGTATTTTTTGCCATTTTTCGCGCGCGCACGGAAAACATTTTCGCTGACAATTTTATAAAAATGTAATTTGCGAAGCGATTTATTTATGAATGCAAACAGGAAATAATTCTTATTAACAATTCCCTGATGCAGACGAAGTTAGGATGTTGACTTCAATAATTGAAGTCGGTCTCCGTTAAGAGTGAGGGGGCAGTGATGTCGACTCATTTCCGGCGAACTCGACAAGATTTTTTTCTTATGAAAGCATTTTAAGTGAATGGTTAATAAATTAGAGTGAAAAAAAAATCGCTGGGAAAGAGGAGAAAAATGTAAACGCATTAATCTTTTAGGTAACGCTATCGGGCCTTAAACACTTTATTTTATAGGAGACCGTTCCCAAGACACAGTACGATTTAGTAGTTAGCGCTGGTTAAATAATGTAGTGCGGGCATTGTGAGGCTATGCTGGTCATCCTGGGAAATCCTGAGGGATTTGCGGATTAAGTTGGCAGCCATTACTTTCAGGGTTAGGAATATCGATGCTCGCCGGACGCGCTGCGGTTACCCCTAGCTGCGGGTTCAAGAAAAATTGCTCTTAATGTACGAGGTGAGCAGGGCAGAAACGCTCATTTTTATTTTCCCTCACGACCCGGATTAAATAAACACGCGGCATTTAGCGGCGGTTAATCAAGGAAGAGAAAAATCAAAATAAAATCGTATTTCGAAAATCCGCAAAGTCCATTTTGATTACTTTATTACGGCAGTTACTGCAGCTTTACGGCTATCATTTTCATCACCCTTAACCCTGTCATATAAGTTTCCGTTATCTCTTTCTTCGTTCCGATTCCCTCTCTCGCTGATTTTCCCTTGCTACTTATGAACAAACCATCGCCTCAATCTACTTCACCGCCGTGAACGATATATACACAATACCACTCGAGGGGTGTCTTTGTTTGACTAAATGTTACAATTTAGAAGTTTCCAAGTTGTTTGCTGGGTGAGGTTTCTATTATTGTCCTTATTAAATTGAAGTTGCCATTTACGACGACATTGTCTGGGAAATCTTATAAACTATTGAATAATAAACGGGTATTCACTTGGAAAAAAAAATTCTTCTCCCACTCGGTTGTGTGGCAAAAATTTCAGTGTCTCTCTGAATATTAAATCTGTATTTTTTGTGTTTCACACGTGTCGCATAATATATTTTCTTGAGCGCGACAAATTAAATTAAAGCATGAAAAAGGAATACCTAATAATCAATGTACAGTGAGGACGCGTGGGTTGGAACAAATTCATTTAAAATTCATGGACTTGGTTTTTGGAAAAACGCTCGGACATCGATTTTTGTTTTTAAAACTGCATCTTTTTTTATATTTATAATTTTACGATCGTCATCAATAATTTATTTTAAATTGCACCTCATATTTTTGTTCGCGAATTTGGATGCAGCACATTTTTCTGAGTATGGAAATGTCAAATTTAGACTTACTACAAAATGACATAATACCTACTGTAAGTGCACTTTACCTGAATAATGAGAACCCAAATATACCGACAGATTCGATATGGTTCCAACAGGATGGAGCGCCCCCACACTATTCGAGAACAGTACTAGAATACCGCCATAATATTTTCCCAAATAGATGGATCGGAAGGAGAAGTTTTATCGAATGGCCAGCTAGGTCTCCAAATTTAACCCAATTAGATTTTTATCTATGGGGTTATCTGAAATGTAAAGTCTACTTCAATAAACCGGAAAATATTGATGAATTGAAGAATAGAATTATAGCCGAAATACAACAAATCCAGCCACAAACGTTAACTGAAGTGTTACCAAAAATTGAATTTCGACTTGCCTATTGTCAGGAAGTTAATGGTTAACAGTTTGGACATTTAATTTGATTTGTTGTTGTTTTTTTTTAATAAATCGGTCGTTTTCAGGCCACAGAGTGAAATAAATTTTGTAGGATACAATCTCCGTTATTGATATGTTCAATCGTAAATGTTTCGATAACTGTTGAGTTTGGGTATAGGACATGGTACATAAAAATAAAGTTGATAGTAACTTATTTTTGGGCCAGCCTTTGCACATGAATTTACCTTACCATCGACATTTCCGAGCGTTTTTCCAAAAACCAAATCCATTAATTTTAAATGAATTTATTCCAACCCACGCGTCCTCACTGTATATACAGAACCTTCATTTAAATACAGGTAGCACTCGGTTTACGCCGCAGTTCCGTTCTTACAAAAGCCGGCGCAAATCGAATCGGCGTACAGTGAACCCATATTTACAGTGATGTATAGGGTTAAGTTCTACATAAGTGAAGAAGAAGCAAATAGTTTTGTTTATTAATACAATATAATGCAAAATACATATACAGTCGAACTTCCATATAACGAAGCGTTACGGCGACCTTAACAAAATTTGTTATAGAGAAACTTCGTTATATAGAAATTCATCTTGGGAAAAAATTTTCAGTTTAACCTTTTTAAGTTCACAAGAATTTTTGAAGCAATACGATTTTAGACATTAAAATAACAGGGTATCTATTTAACATAAAACAACGTACTTTCAAAATTTACGTTGGGACACATTATGTCGCAAGGTCGCAAAAGGATTAATATGCAGTTACGTAGTTATTTAATTAATTGAATAAATAAGACCACCCCAATATTATGAAACAAATTTTAAAAGACAAGGAAAAGTATGGTAATAAAATATTTTTTTTTTGATGCAGTAAAACTTTGTCGATTCCATTTAATATTGTAAAATTTTTGCACGCTTAAATTAGTGCCACTTACTTCGTCGGCTAATCCCTCATAAAATGTTGAATATTACTACAACCGAGTTTTTTCCGAAGTTACAGTGAAACAACAAAAAAAACAGTTTTAAATCTCGAAAATTTGTAAAGTTGGGGGGAAAAATTCGTTATACGGAAATTTTTACTTCGTTATAAGGGGTATAAAATGCATTAAAAAAGTCTCCAGGGTTCACCAAAAAAATTCGCTATATAGAGAAATTCGTTAAATAGTAGCTCGTTATAAGGAAGTTTGACTGTATTATAAACTTAATTTTTAAAATGTGTTTTATGATAAAGTAAAGTGAAATGTTTTTATTAAAAAATATTAAGAAAAACAAATGAAACTTCAAAGTTTCTGATCTCTTGCATTTTTGGAAAAAAAAATCCTCACCGTCGCGGCTTTGTAAATACTTCAATCGGTGAATTACCCAATTATGTACACGGCGAAACTGTGAATTGCACAGCGGCGTTATTGTGAATCGGCGTAAATTGAGCCGGCGTAAACCGAGGGCTACCTGTACTAAAAACCTTGCAAAATGACAATAGGCAACACATCTTCCATCCTAGAAATCACTGAGTGACAGTGCACAAGGCAGTACAAATACAAGTATCAATTGTAATTTCGTCAATTATATTTCAGTAACGTCAATTATAGTTTGGAGTAGTCAATTGTATTTTAGAAGACATCAATATTGTGGTTCGGAACATAAATATTTGTTTGCATTTTTGTATAAAATCCTGAAATTCAATTGATGATTTCTGAACTACAATTATTGATGTTTTCTGAACTACAATTGATGCTTTCTGAATACAATGAAGATCTCAGAAGTACAATCGACTAATCTGAATAAAAATTGCCACTTTCTGAAATACAATTGGTAGAGATGTAATATTATATAAAATTTGCCTGAAATGTTGTTCGCTGAAACAAATATATTTCCAGGTATTTATCTCTTTGTGAGAGCTTTTATTGCCGTTATTAAACGCAAATTTTTTACAACTAGCGCTCGCATATCCCCCAATCTAAAAGTGCCGGATTAACTGGGCATTATCAGCAATTAAAAATCAAACGAGGCCCTTACAACACAACCGATATGCAAGGGTAAATTGAACTAATTAAAAAAGCATTATCGAATGACACACGTAAAAACGCAGCAAAAAAATACGAACGACCTGTCGGCGTGCGTAATTAACAGATTATGACATTACCGCGTGAGAGACAGCCGGTCGGGCAGAACGTGCGAGGTAAATAGAGAAACGATATACAGACCAATTAGAGTCATGTCATAAACAATTGGTCATATCCTGAAGCGTCTGAAATGGTCCCGAACACATGTTCTTTCTGTTCCGACAGGATATTATCGTATTTATGTGGCGCTGTCCTATTTCCTGCCTTAACGTACAGGCCGCAGTGGACGTTACGTTTTGTTTGGGATCGGCTGTAATCTGATTGATAGGTTCAATATATTCGACGTCACGAATTATGGATATGCACAACGGACCGCGTTTGAAATCAAATTGATTGCACACAATTAGGATTTTTTTTTGTTCTGTTATTCGGGCATAATTGAGGGTATTGCCATTCGGGGTGTTTGTTTTAAACTCATTAGCAATAAAATTGGATTCGTTGTAATTTATAATTCGGTGCACATTATCGTTAATTAATGCGGCGGTAATGAACTAATTTTAATAAACTCGTTATCGAAAACATTGACATTGTGTTGCAATTTTCGAAATTTAACAAGAATTAAGTTAAAACGAGTTTCAGGCGAAAAAACGATATGTGTAAAATAGGTACATTTGCTTAACGATGACATAAAATTACATAACATAAGTAATAACTAATAAAATAACTCCTTAAGAGAAGAAGAAAGCGGGGCTGTACGAGGAACACTAGCAACATTGCCTCTCTGTATAGCCAAACTTATTCGTTGCTTCAAATATGTTTTGGCTTGAGGAATTCCAGTTGTTTGAACAATACGCCTCTCCAAATCTTCAAGGAGAGAAAGGACATCAGCACTCCAAGGACCCAAAGTTTCCACAGCGAAAGCGACGAAAAAATAATCATCAGAAATTGCCTTATATATTTTTTTTCTTAAGATTTTCTGCCAAGTGTGCAGCAGATCTTGCAGAAAATGAAGAATCAGTCAAATGAGAAGGGGCAAGTGTAACCGTACAAGTAAAATCTCAAACTAAAGATTTACCTACTTTCCATGGAATAACTGTAATACCATCTGGACGTTTGCCATCATCCCTTAGAATACTAGGTTCAAGGATACAAGGGAAGTTGGCAGAAGAGAAAGCACGTTTAATAATGTCATTAATACAGCTGTGACGAGAGAGTCTACCAGCACTTTTAATTCACGATAAACCATGATGACCCAACGAGTCTACAGAAGAACCGCACGAGCAGATATGAGGATGACAGAAATTGGTGCCCAATCTAAGTGAAATTGAAATTTGTAAAAAGTTTTTTCTAAAAGAGTTCCTAATGTACAAGATGGAAGAGCTTCAAGCCAAGCTCCAGATTTAAATTCAGATCCAGCTAATAAGATAGCTTTTTGTGTGATATTTGAGGAAGATAATAAATTTTGAAATATTTTCTCACAGAGAGGTAAGTCCCAATTTCTTTGAATAGAAAACTCTTTTGGAAGTAAAGACGAATTAGAAACTTCCTTCCAATAATCAATAGCCTCGTTAAGGGATGTAATTTCAAAATTAGAAAAACTAGAAGGTAGAATGGACATAATAAGTTCAGAATTAGAAAATATAGAAGACAAAAAGGCAGGCGAGGAAATATCAATTATAGACCTTATACCTAATCCACCAAAACGGATTGGTAATTTGGCTTCGAGTCCAAGATCTTACGATTAGTGTAAATTTAATATTCAAAATTTTTTCCAAAGAAGAAATAACAATATTATCAAATTCAAGACACTCATTTTTAAATTTCCAAAAAGGGCAACATCTAAGATTATAAGTGAAATTAGGTATCCAAAAACAAAAAACAAAAAATTTTGTATTTAAATGTTGGTAAGTTATGAAAAAAATGTTAGATTGTGTTTTTGATTGTGTTTTCGTTATTTCGTTGAAAAAGTAAAAAAAGAAATTAAGACGAATAGTTACACGCCATACGGTTATATGTCTCACTATAACGGAGAAGGGATCCGGTGGTAAATGCGGACAGATTGTACATTATATTTATATTTCACATGTTTCCCAGCAATTTGTACCAATATTGTGACTCGCAATAGCCTATAAAACACACAGAAATCCTTTTTAATACGAAGAAAGATAATAAACTTACCCAACTACCGGCGATAGCTTACACCGAAATGATTTACTCTCAAATAAACTTAACGCCGTGATTTAAGGGTAAAGTTTGTGTACTGTGCCACATTTTTAAGGCGCAATTTTTTCGATGAAATATGTGTCACATTCCTGCCACTGCTGACCGTAAGCTTTCCATTAGAGGGTCGATCCGTGCATGAATCAAGTTCTGTTACACATCCCGGCGGATTTTCGACCGCCCTGCAAGGTATCATCAAGGGGGCAGTTACACTAACTCTGCTGTAAATCTAAACTGTCCGGATCTTCCGGAATTCCAGGTCTAATTTGCGCAATTAACAGCGTGTGTATGCGGTGTCGTTTTCTTAATTTCACCGAATAATTTTATTGCACAAAGACGAGACATCGATTAACCGCCCGATTAGTGGTCGTTAATCCGTCCTTAACCGCCTGAATCCTGGAGTTTACCCGGACTAATGTGGGGCTATTCATTATTCCGCGTTTACTTTCACCCGTATAACGACACCCTTTTGTTTTGTAAGCACTTATTACGGATCCCGTTCTTCACTCACTCCAATTGTGTTTCAGAAACGATCAGATGTATTCAGAAAATATCAATTATATTCCAAAGTAGTGAATTATATTTCAGAAAGTATCAATTATAATTCAGTTGAAGGTTCCTGAAGTACAATTAATGTTTTCTGAAATACAGTTAATTATTCGGAACTAAAATTGACGCGTTTTAAATACAATTTACTATTCTGAACTAAACCTGAAGTTTTCTGAAATACAATTTACTATAATTGGCATTTTCTGAAATAAAATTGACTATTTTGAACTAAAATTGGTGCTTTCTGAACTGCAATTGACGTTTTCTAAAATACAGTTGCCGATTCTAAACTGAAATTGTCTTTTTATGAAGTACAATGAAAAATTATGAACTATAATTGACATTTTCTGAAATAAATTTGACTATCTTGAATTAAAATTAATGCTTCCTGAACTGTAATTGACGTTTTCTAAAATACAGTTGCCGATTCTAAACTGAAATTGTCTTCTTATGAAGTATAATGAAAAATTCTGAACTATAATTGACATTTTCTGAAATAAAAATGACTATTTTGAACTAAAATTAATGTTTTCTGAACTGCAATTGACGTTTTCTAAAATACAGTTGCCGATTCTAAACTGAAATTGTCTTTTTATGAAGTACAATGAAAAATTCTGAACTGTAATTGACATTTTCTGAAATAAAATAGTCAATTTTGAATTAAAATTAATGCTTTCTGAACTGCAATTGACGTTCTCTAAAATACAGTTGTCGATTCTGAACTGAAATTGTCTTTTTATGAAGTACAATGAAAAATTCTGAAATATAATTGACATTTTCTGAAATAAAATTTACTATTTTTAACTAAAATTGATGTTTTCTGAACTGCAATTGACGTTTTCTAAAATACAGTTGCCGATTCTAAACTGAAATTGTCTTTTTATGAAGTACAATGGAAAATTCTGAACTATAATTGACATTTTCTGAAACAAAATTGACTATTTTGAATTAAAATTAATGCTTCCTGAACTGCAATTGACGTTTTCTAAAATACAGTTGCCGATTCTAAAGTGAAATTGTCTTCTTATGAAGTATAATGAAAAATTCTGAACTATAATTGACATTTTCTGAAATAAAATAGTCAACTTTGAATTAAAATTAATGCTTTCTGAACTGCAATTGACGTTTTCTAAAATACAGTTGTCGATTCTGAACTGAAATTGTCTTTTTATGAAGTACAATGAAAAATTCTGAAATATAATTGACATTTTCTGAAATACAATTTACTATTTTGAACTAAAATTGATGTTTTCTGAACTGTAATTGACATTTTCTGAAATAAAATAGTCAATTTTGAATTAAAATTAATGCTTTCTGAACTGCAATTGACGTTTTCTAAAATACAGTTGTCGATTCTGAACTGAAATTGTCTTTTTATGAAGTACAATGAAAAATTCTGAAATATAATTGACATTTTCTGAAATACAATTTACTATTTTGAACTAAAATTGATGTTTTCTGAACTGCAATTGACGTTTTCTAAAATACAGTTGCCGATTCTAAACTGAAATTGTCTTCTTATGAAGTATAATGAAAAATTCTGAACTATAATTGACATTTTCTGAAATAAAATTGACTATTTTGAACTAAAATTAATGTTTTCTGAACTGCAATTGACGTTTTCTAAAATACAGTTGCCGATTCTAAACTGAAATTGTCTTTTTATGAAGTACAATGAAAAATTCTGAACTGTAATTGACATTTTCTGAAATAAAATAGTCAATTTTGAATTAAAATTAATGCTTTCTGAACTGCAATTGACGTTCTCTAAAATACAGTTGTCGATTCTGAACTGAAATTGTCTTTTTATGAAGTACAATGAAAAATTCTGAAATATAATTGACATTTTCTGAAATAAAATTTACTATTTTTAACTAAAATTGATGTTTTCTGAACTGCAATTGACGTTTTCTAAAATACAGTTGCCGATTCTAAACTGAAATTGTCTTTTTATGAAGTACAATGGAAAATTCTGAACTATAATTGACATTTTCTGAAACAAAATTGACTATTTTGAATTAAAATTAATGCTTCCTGAACTGCAATTGACGTTTTCTAAAATACAGTTGCCGATTCTAAAGTGAAATTGTCTTCTTATGAAGTATAATGAAAAATTCTGAACTATAATTGACATTTTCTGAAATAAAATAGTCAACTTTGAATTAAAATTAATGCTTTCTGAACTGCAATTGACGTTTTCTAAAATACAGTTGTCGATTCTGAACTGAAATTGTCTTTTTATGAAGTACAATGAAAAATTCTGAAATATAATTGACATTTTCTGAAATACAATTTACTATTTTGAACTAAAATTGATGTTTTCTGAACTGTAATTGACATTTTCTGAAATAAAATAGTCAATTTTGAATTAAAATTAATGCTTTCTGAACTGCAATTGACGTTTTCTAAAATACAGTTGTCGATTCTGAACTGAAATTGTCTTTTTATGAAGTACAATGAAAAATTCTGAAATATAATTGACATTTTCTGAAATACAATTTACTATTTTGAACTAAAATTGATGTTTTCTGAACTGCAATTGACGTTTTCTAAAATACAGTTGCCGATTCTAAACTGAAATTGTCTTCTTATGAAGTATAATGAAAAATTCTGAACTATAATTGACATTTTCTGAAATAAAATTGACTATTTTGAACTAAAATTAATGTTTTCTGAACTGCAATTGACGTTTTCTAAAATACAGTTGCCGATTCTAAACTGAAATTGTCTTTTTATGAAGTACAATGAAAAATTCTGAACTGTAATTGACATTTTCTGAAATAAAATAGTCAATTTTTGAATTAAAATTAATGCTTTCTGAACTGCAATTGACGTTTTCTAAAATACAGTTGCCGGTTCTGAACTGAAATTGTCTTTTTATGAAGTACAATGAAAAATTCTGAACTATAATTGACATTTTCTGAAACTAAATTGACTATTTTGAATTAAAATTAATGCTTCCTGAACTGCAATTGACGTTTTCTAAAATACAGTTGCCGATTCTAAACTGAAATTGTCTTCTTATGAAGTATAATGAAAAATTCTGAACTATAATTGACATTTTCTGAAATAAAAATGACTATTTTGAACTAAAATTAATGTTTTCTGAACTGCAATTGACGTTTTCTAAAATACAGTTGCCGATTCTAAACTGAAATTGTCTTTTTATGAAGTACAATGAAAAATTCTGAACTGTAATTGACATTTTCTGAAATAAAATAGTCAATTTTGAATTAAAATTAATGCTTTCTGAACTGCAATTGACGTTTTCTAAAATACAGTTGTCGATTCTGAACTGAAATTGTCTTTTTATGAAGTACAATGAAAAATTCTGAAATATAATTTACATTTTCTGAAATAAAATTGACTATTTTGAATTAAAATTAATGCTTTCTGAATTGCTATTGACGTTTTCTAAAATACAGTTGTCGATTCCGAACTGAAATTGTTATTCTATGAAGTACAATGAAAAAATCTGAAATATAATTGACATTTTCTGAAATAAAATGGACTATTTTGAATTAAAATTAATGATTTCTGAACTGCAATTGACGTTTTCTAAAATACAGTTGCCAATTCTGAACTGAAATAGTCTTTTTATGAAGTACAATGAAAAATTCTGAACTATAATTGACATTTTCTGAAATAAAATTGACTATTTTGAACTAAAATTAATGTTTTCTGAACTGCAATTGACGTTTTCTAAAATACAGTTGTCGATTCTAAACTGAAATTGTCTTTTTATGAAGTACAATGAAAAATTCTGAACTGTAATTGACATTTTCTGAAATAAAATTGACTATTTTGAATTAAAATTAATGCTTTCTGAACTGCAATTGACGTTTTCTAAAATACAGTTGTCGATTCTGAACTGAAATTGTCTTTTTATGAAGTACAATGAAAAATTCTGAAATATAATTGACATTTTCTGAAATAAAATTGACTATTTTGAATTAAAATTAATGCTTTCTGAATTGCTATTGACGTTTTCTAAAATACAGTTGTCGATTCTAAACTGAAATTGTCTTTTTATGAAGTACAATGAATAATTCTGAACTGTAATTGACATTTTCTGAAATAAAATTGACTATTTTGAATTAAAATTAATGCTTTCTGAACTGCAATTGACGTTTTCTAAAATACAGTTGTCGATTCTGAACTGAAATTGTCTTTTTATGAAGTACAATGAAAAATTCTGAAATATAATTGACATTTTCTGAAATAAAATTGACTATTTTGAATTAAAATTAATGCTTTCTGAATTGCTATTGACGTTTTCTAAAATACAGTTGTCGATTCTAAACTGAAATTGTCTTTTTATGAAGTACAATGAATAATTCTGAACTGTAATTGACATTTGCTGAAATAAAATTGACTATTTTGAATTAAAATTAATGCTTTCTGAACTGCAATTGACGTTTTCTAAAATACAGTTGTCGATTCTGAACTGAAATTGTCTTTTTATGAAGTACAATGAAAAATTCTGAAATATAATTGACATTTTCTGAAATAAATTTGACTATTTTGAATCAAAATTAATGCTTTCTGAACTGCAATTGACGTTTTCTAAAATACAGTTGCCGATTCTAAACTGAAATTGTCTTTTTATGAAGTACAATGCAAAATTCTGAACTATAATTGACATTTTCTGAAATACAATTTACTATTTTGAACTAAAATTGATGTTTTCTGAACTGAAATTGTCTTTTTATGAAGTAAAATTGAAAATTCTGAACTATAATTGACGTTGTCTGAAATACAATTCACGATTCTGATTTTCTCGAATACAATAAATTTATCGTTTTTGATATATAATTTACATAACTGAATAATAATTGTAAGTTGTATACATGAAATTTAAAAAATCATTCTGTGTAAAATAAAATAAAATAGTTTAAATACAAGTTTCACGAAATTCAAAGAACACAGCAAAACTTTCGTGTCCTATATTTACTTGAAGACATAACAATAAATACGTTTAATAGAAAGGGGCCTACAACCACGTGAAATATTTGTTTCCATGTTCTTTCCTTGCATACTTTAGAGCGGCAGATAGAAATCACGGTCACCATTATGTCGCAAAACGAGCAGCAAACATATAGAATGCCGAGATATAGTGAGGGGTCAGTCGCGGTGTCAAAACGAACGTTTTCGCCACCAGATAGCTACTACATTGTCTATTTATGGCCATGTTTGTCTTGCACTGGCACACATCCAAATAGTCGAATGGTGTTGGCGTAGGTGCAGACAAGCAAAAAAATGTGTAATTCCGTGATATGAATTTCAAATTAAAAATGGAACGGAAGTAATTTATGTTATCAAACGGTTTCGTTCGCCACTAACAACGAGAATTTAATGTTTCGAAAAAAGTGACGATAACGTCCGTATCTTGAAATTGAATACGAAATGGAAAAAAGCTCCAGTGGATGTAGTCACTACGCCACTAAACTCCTGCCCAACTTAGGATAATCTTTATCTGTTGTGATGTCTCCATCACGGCTTGCGGTATCTCCGGTACTTTACGCTTTCTATTCGTTTTCGGTTAGTTTTATCGTTATAGTTTCCGATTCATCCTTTGTCCCGTTATGACGCTGTCTATATAGGTATAATCTTCAGGATGGATGCCGAACCCTTTATAACTTGTTTTTGTGCTTGTTTTTCAGAAGTAAGTCAGAAAGTAAATACTTGATTTTCTTTTTCTGAACTACAATTGATGTTTTCTGAGTTACAATTGATGTTTTCTGAACCCCTATTTACTAATTGGGATTAATATTGGACATAATTTACAAATCTGAATTTGAATTGATACTTTCTGAAATACAATTGGAAAGGTGCAGTATGGATAAGGAACTTCACTAAAGTGTACTGCGTTAATTATTGCATTACATTATTACATTACATTTTTTATGATCTCAATCTGATGAATCAATTTTAAATTCATCGCTCACCATACTTTTTTTTATTGTATTTCAGAAACGATCAATTGTTTTTTGGAAGTAATTCAGAAAGTAAATACTTGATCTTCTTCTGAACTACAATTGATATTTTCTGAGTTACAATTGATGTTTTCTGGACTCCAATTTACTAATTGGGATTAATATTGAGCATAATTTACCAATCTGAATTAGAATTGATACTTTTTGAAATACAATTGGAAACGGTGCAGTACGGATAAGGAACTGCACTAAAGTGTACTGAATTAATTATTACATTACTTCATTACATTACATTTTTATGATCTCAATCTGATGAATCAATTTTAAATTCATCGCTCACCACACTTTTTCTATTGTATTTCGGAAACAATCAATTATTTTTCAGAAGTAATTCAGAAAGTAAATACTTGATCTTCTTCTTCTAAACTACAATTGATGTTTTCTGAGTTACAATTGATGTTTTCTGAACTACAATTTACTAATTGGCATTAATATTGAACATAATTTACTAATCTCAATTAGAATTGATACTTTCTGAAATACAATTGGAAACGGTGCAGTGCGGATAAGGAACTTCACTACTGCATTAATTATTGCATTACATCACATAACGTTATGCAACTCGGGTCACTTATTGGTTTAGGGCATTGAAGCATGTCTGTGTGAAACCGAGTTAGCTCTACACCTAAAACTTAAACTTCGTTGGTGTTCCCCTAAACTTGAAGTAACGCAAAGGTTTCCAACTCGTGCAATTCTCCATCCGAGTGCATAATATAATATCTCAAATAGGCCATTCCGGATGTGATATTCATTAAAGTGATTTAATTAAACGGTGTGTATATATAACTAAACATGAACGATCCCCAACCTCCCTAATGAAATAACTAAACGTCAAATCGAAGTGGCAGCTCGACCTCTAATTCCGCCTAATGCCCCACGAATATCTCAGGGCGACGAAATTGTAATTTGTTAATTTCAGTTATTGCAATTGTAAAATAACCGATTACATACTTGTATATGATATTAGTATGAGGTATGCAAATTAACTGCTGGAATGAGTATCCCTCTTGTCGGAATCCGACTCCCTCACGTTCTCCACATCCCCATCGGAGTGGAGAGTTATTGGAAATACGATTAAACGGCCTTTGATCAGTTTGCTACATTTGACAACTGATACGCTACAGTTATATTGTTGTTACTGTTGTTACACTTCATTAGTGAATAATGTCTGCGCCGGCACGAATATTGTATTACCAACTATTGCCTACTAATTATGCTGAATTTCTAACTGAATTAAATTCTAAAATTAAATTCATCGCATAATTTTCATTGCATTACCGGTGATTGAATCACGCGAATGTTTATTAAATTCTGCTGTAAATAGTCAACAATTTGGGAGCAATAACGTACGCGAGCCGATTCTTGTCAGACATGTCTGATAATATGAGAGAGTTTGAGCTAAACCAAAATTAACCAAGTTAATTCCAAGTTACTGGCTTTAAATACCCCGGAGCTTACATACTGATGGGCTCAGACAAACCGACCCGACGTATTTGATGTAATTAATGAAGTTATAATACCTGCCAGTCTATACATAAATGTGCCATACTCAGTAAAATATTTCGGATAGTTGCATTAAATAGGAGAACACAAATTTGATTTCAATAGTTTGTTTTTCAAAAAATCTCTTGAATGTACAGGGTGTCCCGTCACTTGTGGCCATCCCCAAAAATGAGCTTTAATTGAAAGTTATTTATTTGAAATTTGGTACACGCGTGCCTCTGGTATAAGGGTAGAAATTTTCAGTTTTAAATGTTAATTGTCTGCGTTAGTTTTCGACAAAAACGATAAAAACTGATTTTTTACAAAAATAATATCTCCCAATTTTGTTAAATTTCACTTTTCAAGATCAGTATTATTAAGGCAAAGATATCCAAAGTAAAAAAAAATTTCAAAAGCTGTAATTAGTCTAAAATTTCCTTATATTGGAATCTTGAAAGTAATAATTTATGACTGTCCTAAGTACTATCCGCCAAGTTAAGTACGATTTAAATGTATGGCATTGTAAAATTTTCTCCGAAACTGGAAGTAGGTAAACCTTATACACTTTCAGTTGGGGCGATGTCGTTAAAGTACTTATCACGGCTTAAAGTAATAAAGCTGTTATTTAGGTGTGAATTCTTACCGGACGTATTCAGGTAAAAATTTGGATTCTCGAAAATCTTTTGTTACGTAAAGTCATTTATTTCTTATCTCTAACAACATCGCCCCAACTGAAAGTGTATAAGGTATAACTGGTACCTCGAATGGTCTGTCCCTTTTCCATAACCGCACCGAAAATATTTCAAACGAAAAATGTAATAAGTCGTCTTCGAGTTAAAAAAATAATTCAACATTCACACTTTAAAGTATCTTCGTACTCATAATCGTAATTTATTAGAGGACTTGCAATTTACGTAAATTTTAGAAATCTACAAGAATGCAAAAAGGCTCGATTTAGGTACGCTCCTGTTGTTCACATCGACCGACTTCCACTCGACAGTGACAAATTTTTACAATGTCAAAAATTTAAATCGCACTTACCTCTGCGGAAAGTACTAACGACTATTTACAGTCATAAATGATTACTTTTACTCTTGAGATTCCAATATAAGGGAATTTTAGACTAATTACACCGTTTGGATTTTTTTTTTACTTTGGATATCTTTGTCTCAATAATAGTGATCCTGAAAAGTGAAATTTGACGAAATTGGGAAATAGTATTTTTATAAAAAATCAGTAACATGTAAAACTGGAAATTGCTAGCCTCATACTAGAGTCATACGTGCACCAAATTTCAAATAAATAAATTTTAATTGATGTCAGAAAAAAACATTCAGTTTTCGTATACCAATTGATAGGAGACCTATTGAAATCCAGTTCATAATATTTTTTACATTGTTTTGGGAACTTTTAGAATTGTTTGGGTAATTTAGGGTAATTGTTCAGTTTTGGGATAAAATAAAAAATTGAAAATCATCAGCGACAAAGTTAATTACCATTAAGAACCATCAAAATAGAATGCAGAAAGAAACTATATATTTTTTAAGGTGGAATTGTTTGCAGTACCTTTTAAATTGTTGGTGGTAATTATGGTAATGGTTTTGAGGTATAGTAAATATTCACAATCCTCAGATTAATGTGTCAAAGGTATCAAATATTAAAATTTAAATAATTTTATAAATAATAGTACTAAATAATGTGAAATTGGTGAACTTGGAAAAACGAAACTGGGAAACGGTTAGGGTTAAAAAAAATTATGCAGACTTGGGTACATAAATATGGCTTTAAGGTCATAGAATAAATTGCACCTAATTTAGTACGGCGTGCAACGTTTTGTGAATTTTAATTGGACTCGCCTGATTGCCTGCTCATGTCGGTGCCTTCTTTCGATTTATAAAAAACCCCAAAAAGTATTAATTAATTATACGGTCCCCAAGCACCTCAGGTCAGTGATTGGAAAATTCCTGGAAAATTTGACGAGAACGGCTTCATCCTGCACCGGAAGGATTGACGGTTTAATTCAATCCTCTTTATCCGACAAAAATTTTAAAACTGTGTTTAAATGGGAGTATTTTTCTGTGTGTATCTTTCGCATCAAGTAATTTATCCGCGAAAAAAGAGAATAAAATACAAATCAGCTGAAATAAATGACCAACGGTGTGGCAATCCTGATCCCGAAGCTTAAATCCATATACACCGCTCGCTTCCAAAAAGCTCGTTAGTTGCCATAATTACTGTTGCTAATTACTGATTTTTATCAGAGCACGTGCTATAAACCTAACGGGCTGTATTTTTGCCCGCGGCTCTGCCTCGGTAATTATGAATCAGCATCGCATGTTTAACCCTTTTATTGACTATCGTATATCATAAATGTGGCAGGTTTGTTTCACAGAAGGAATCCCTCGTTCGCGTTTGACGATGGTCGCACCCTTTCTCGGCAAGGTAAACCGTTTTAAACCTGGAATTATAAACTTTATCGAAAACTTAATTGGAAAATCGTTCCCATTAATTGGTCGGCAACAGTTATGAATATTCACATATTGCTAATTGCTAAATTTTAGGAAACCGTTTCGATCCTCCGAACATGTGCAATCCCACAAACAATCTGCGGTAATTGGTGTGTCACTCACTGTATGACGCGGTGCGAAGATCCCCTCATTGCGACGCCGTTCGAGAAATTCCCGGCCCCGAAAGAATTTATCACCTCTTTCCAACTTGGAAAAGTTTTTGCAAAGAAGCAAAAAAAAAACATGTTTGAACCAGCCCTGGGAGGTAGCGTCGGCCTGCGTGGAGCACGTGGACACAATCACGTGTCCTCGTGGCGTCGCGGCGTTCGGGCGTCGACTGGTCACAAACTAGTACGATTGGGAGAGGCGTACACGAGGCGGGGTTATCCATACCTCTCGGAGGCGGCCACCTGGATATCTACATCTCAGAAGAAACGTTTGATAGAGCTTATTGTGCTTGGAAGTTGGCACTGTTAATTTAAACTTTTACATTTCGAACATTCTTTACCTCAATTCTGACAGAAATACATTTATAAACGCCACCGAGTTTTCGGGACGCGGTGCAGGCGTCTTCGTCGAACGCGCAGATGACAGCCTTTCGTTCTTAAGAGGGATCCTCACGTAAATTTCTTGTGGGACACTCAATACATTTGCTTGCCACTGTAGCTTCGAGTAAAAAACAAATATCAAAAAAGTGCGGTTTACGGTTTAGTCAAAGTTGCAAACTTCTATTTGCACGGCAATGCCAATATCTTCAATTATAACATACAACGTGTCCCAGAAATAATGTCATTAATTTTAACCAGTGACAGAACTCGTCAAATCCAAGAACTTTTTTAAATAACTTTTTGGTGTAAACGTTTTGATTAACAAGTTAAAATTGTTGACAGATTTTACTCTTATTTCGTTACCCGCCTATGGATAATAATGCTGAATGTTAAACACCGATAAGCGTAGAACAAAAAACCAATGCAAGAAAACATTCCCTGCTTTTTAGTTCAGTCGACGCAGCAACTCATTAATTTGACCGTTGCTGTTATTGTAAAGTTCTGGAATGCAAATTGAAAAATGCTATGGTAATACATAAATGAAATAATTTGAGTCCTTGTCAAAGTTTTACTACCAAAAATGGTATGTTCAAAATAATTGTTACAAGTCGCAATAACAATGACTAGATGTGCGGCGGGTGGTTTAAATAAGTGTGTAGCAAAATTATTTATTATAAAACGCACATATCTTGAATATCCAATGAAAGAAAGAACAATACGAAGCAGGACAAGAAACATACTAACAAAACGTAGATAATTTTTTATACAGTCAGCAAAAACTAATATTCGCGATCACCGTCAGTGATTTATCAAATCAAGGCTCGTCAATTTTAGGGAGGGTAAAATGCCAAAGTAAAATTGCGATTTCGAAAAAATGGTACATAGAAAAAATGTTTGTTTTGAGGAGTTCTTCTACGAAATGCGGTATTACATTTTTATTGCTAGAACTTAAAAGATTTCGAAAAAATTTCAATAAATATGAGAATTATAATGGCAGAACTATTTTTTCCTTGAGATGAGAATAGCGATGGAAGATTTACCTACAACAGGCTATTATTTTATTATATTATTTTATTTTATTATTATTTTATGATGAAATCACCAACCCTGCTATTTTTTTTATTTATAGATGTAGTTTGTAACAGCTATGAGAGTTTATAAAATTCTCAAGGTCGAGGTTCGTGAGGATCCCTCTTAAAATTCAATAAAACATTCAAAACTTGTAGTTATATTTTGAATCTAATAATAAATATTTTTTATGTTTTCCGCAATTTGTGAATACAGTAGATACCACTCACTTGGTTGACTCGTTAATTGAGCCAGTCGTTTATTTGAATTAAAGTGTAATAACCAAACAATTGATGTAAAATTCTCTCAAAACATCTTTGGCTAAGTAACTCAAAAAAAAGTTGAAACGTAGGACGTAGAGCTTCTGTTACAGTAGCGAACATAACCCTACTTATAACTGTCAAAAACTGAAATTAGCTCTTACTATTATTAGCTGAATGTGCCCATTACTTCCTTAAAAACGCTTTACAAATTTCAGCTGTAATTTATCCAAATTGCAGTTAAATGTCGTTTCAAAATTGACAAAAGTTACAACATACGATAACGATGACATAATATACAAATCCACAAGTTGTTTTGAACGCACGTTATTTAACAAAATTTAACAAATTGTACAGATGCAAGATTTATTTTGACCGTCAGATGTAATGCCACCCAATGTACTTTTTATAATTAGATATTTAATCCATGAATGCTTTGATAGACTGCCATTTTCACGTTTTACCCAAACTACTTTGATTGTTAATTGAATAAAACTAAAGAGTTTGGGGTATTTTGGGTTGCGTATAACTTGATTTTCAGGAGTAAATGTTAGGCACCAAAGAAAAATTGTAGTTTGAAGAGTGGTTCCCATCGGTAAACTTACGGCGGATTTAAACGTTCAAATTCCAGCCATCCGTATGTTCGGTTAAGTATTCGTCATGCTATGTTTTAATTAAGCACATATTTCGCGACAAGGAGCAGGTAAACTCAAAGCTCCCTCATAAGCTCGAGTTCGTGAGCCAAGGGCCGTGTTTAACACAACTATGCGACATCAAAAGGACGAAAAACGAGCAGATATTTTGTTATTTTGTTTAGCTGCTACTCCACCTTTTTGTGTGTCGCAGAAATGTGCTCCTACGATTTTAATTAATGCTTTTAACCGTTTAATAGCCACGGGGCGAAATTATGAATTATCAATTTCGTCGGTCACTATTTCAGCCCGCATCGATTGAGGTAATTTGATCGTGCGATGGCCACTGTCCAATTTAAAGTGTGACGGGGTTCTGGCAACATATGGTACGACAATCGCCTGGTCACAGCTCGCTAATATACAAATTACTGGACCCATCATTGATATATTAGCAAACACAGCACACGGGGTCCTCTTTATGGAATCAATCATTGCGCCATATTGTCAAACTAATTGCCTATTCTGAATCGGTTGAATACTTTTAAATTAATTCGTAAATTGCAATACGTGGATTTTATGGGTTCGAAATAATCGCACGAGGGGAATTATTTATAATTCAACACTTCAATTTCACCAAAAGTGGCTTTTGTGATTTATTTGTGCGAGTCGTGTTGTGGCGAAAAAAAATAATTAACGCGCGCTTAGGTTTAATTGAAACTTAGATTGCAAGTGCTCTAATAAATTGCGATTATGAGTACGAAGATACTTTAAAATGTGAATGTTGAATTATTTTTTTTTAACTCGAAGACGACTTATTATAGTTTTTGTTTGAAATATTTTCGGTGCGGTTATGGAAACGGGACAAACCATTCGAGGTACTAAGGTAAAATAGGTACTAAGCAGTGGCAGCTCGTGCATAAGGGCTGCAGAGCTGCAGCACTGCCAAAAAATTTATTTATAATTTAATTTATAAAAAGTAATATTGAAAAAATGGAATTACGTCGCAGAAATTTTTTAATCGCAACAACTCGCACCTCGTAACTCCATGTCTTTATGCAATCAAGGATTCAACATTCCAACAAACCAGTTCAGTTTTGTCGTGGTTTCAGCGGAGCGGACCATTGTTTTTGTACTGGGCCATTAGAGACAGTGCACAGAACTGCTTGAGACACCCCCACTATCCCCCTCGCGTCCTGCACATACCCAACCTCTTTCGCTAGTTTAATGCTCTTTATGTGCTGCATTTCACGCAGTTCTGTCATACCCTAGTCACTCAAATATAACGTCCTTGATTAAATGTATTGTAAGCAATTGTATGATGGCGCTTTCAACGGTCCCGAAAACAACCGACAATTCCCGTATTTCGAACTTTGGCAGAAAATTTGCAAGGTTCGCAGAAACTTATCTTCAAGTACGTGGTTTTAATTTTCATCAGTTATTATTTTATGTTTTATTATCTGTGCAGTTCTGTTCCAGATTTCGGATGTTATGTTACGCGCGGTTTTCGCTTTGTGACTTTGTCGATGTAAACTTTGATTTTATACTTTTGTGTTCGTGTATTGTATTAGTGTTTTTTGACAATGGATGTTGTGGACAATTTGATTAACTTTAAGCGATTTGTGAAGTATAGTTACGACGAAAAAATAGATTTGAAAAATAAAGGTCGACCGCTGCCGGACATTATTATTGAAACAAGCGGTATTAGTCGTGGAAAACCATATAAACGTCAGTTCAACAAAGAAATTTATGCAAGGAATAACTGGATTTGTGGCTGCAACAAGAAAAATTTTTGCTTTCCATGTTTGCTTTTTGGTGGAGATAAAACATGGACACAGGTAGGAATGACTGATTTAGTACACTTGAGTGAAAAAATAAAAAAGCAAGAAAACTCCAAAAGTTATCTTCACAATTAAATGGAGTTAGCAATATTAGGAACAATCAACATCCAATCTCAGTTAAATTCGGCATATTGGAATCACATACAGCAGCATAATGATAATGTGACAAAAAATAGATACGTTCTATCAAAAATTATAAACTGTATAAAATTTTGTGGGGCCTGTGAGTTGGCATTGCGAGAACGTGATGAAACCGAGACTTCTGAAAATCCAGGTATATTTCGGTGGTTGATAAATGATAAATGATAAATAAATAAAAACACGACCCTGATTATATAAGGGAATTTAAGACTAATTACAGCTTTTAGAATGTTTTTTTTTTACTTTGGATATCTTTGCCTTAATAATACTCGTGAAAATCGTGAAAAGTGAAATTTAACAAAATTGGGAGATATTCAATTTCACCAAAAGTGGCTTTTGTGATTTATTTGTGCGAATCGTGTTGTGGCGAAAAAAATTAATTAACGCGCGCTTAGGTTTAATTGAAACTTAGATACTTCCCGAAACAGATACATATTTATATTAATAAAATACGCACCGTTACACAACATAATTAAAACGGCGGTGGCTACTGCTGTGTTGTAGACAGATTGCTGTCATGTAAATATGGCTCCAGGCAGATTTAATTAACAATCTGCATATCGAAAATAACGCGAGATAGCCACGCTTGGTTAGCGACTCCCCTAATTCGGTTAATATTACAGGGACGTATCCGATTTTTCAACTTTTTAATCGCCCACTAACAAGCCCCGACAGAAACACGTTCCGCTCGAACGGCCGCGAATATCCAGAATTTTTTTAGCCCTAATCAGGCATTGCAAGAACTCGTGTAACTTTTTCCCAGCCGATCGTTTAATAAGCGATCAGATACGGCGCTGTTTAAAGTGTCTGTACTGCCATTATTGGTAACTTGATATCCTTAATTAGGAATTCGCAACTGGCTTTGACAAATTGCCGAACTCTCAACCTAACCGAAATTAACTATTTACTCTCCGTAGGTGTTGTGAATATTTAATTAAAATTATTGATTCATTATAATAAAATCAAATTAATATCGGCCGGGGATAAAATATTATCGATAGCAGTCGATCTAGACACGATTAGGCAATTAAAATGTTGCCACTGCTGTTTCGGTATTGAGGGTAGAAATATGTATTGCGAAACTGGGAAACGGTTTCCGGTTATTAATTTTTCATCAGCGCGTTACCGATCAATCGAATCCAAAAAATTACCATTTCAGAGTTATTGGAACCGGGAAAAACGAATTTGCTCAATTTTAAATATTTCGATTGCAAAACCAACGTCTTTCTGTTTCACAATAGCCAACAGTTCTATAGTGTAACAACTCAATTTTTTTTTTGAAATTTTCAAAAGTGTAAGTGTAATTAAGTGTGCCAATTATTACCCTTAGCACAAAAATCTTATGATAAAATCAAGGAAACATTAATTTAATTTAATGTCCTTTTCTAATTCCCCAAACTCAAGTTAGCCTAAGAAATCATAAATGGGCGTATGTCACCGGGAATCCCGTATCGCCTGAACACTGTGTTTGTCCTGCGTTCAACGGTAATCCACCCACACTGAAGAGCGCAGGAAGAGCGTCACGTCACATATAAAAACACATATTCTTGAGAAAGTTACAACATTAAAATGCTGTCAGATTCTGCAGAATATGAAACTAATGCAAGCCACTCCACATTGTGAAGCTTAAGTGTAATTGTGAATTTGCCAGCTATTAAAAATCTGACACGATAAGACGATTAAAACTTGGCAAACTTGAAAGTGGTCGTTGAATACTCGCTATGACAGCAGTAATTCACTAGTTTACTAAATATACAAAATTTAAAGCTACAAAAGCAATTTCATTTAATTTCATACAAGTGGTATTCGACCGATATTAGGAGTGTACAGTTTTCATCAAATTTTCAGTGAAAATTAATCAAATACTGTTATTATTAAAAACATTGTTACGATTGATCGTCTACACCTTCGCCAAATTGTATTTCTAAGAGAGTCAATTGTGATTCAGAATTTTGGAATTATAATCGACGTTTTCTGAAATACAATTTACTCATCTGAATTACAATTGACACTTTTTGATATACAATTTTCTAATCTGAATTACTATTTACTAATTTGAATTATAATTTACACTTTTTGACACACAATTTACTAATCTGAATTACAATTGCCTAATCTGAATCTGAATTAACACTTACTGAATTACAATATCGACACTTTTTGTTATGCAATTTACTAATTTGAATTATAATCTACATTTTTTGACACACAATTTAGTAATCTGAATTATAATTACCTAATCTGAATCTGAATTAACACTTAGTGGATTACAATATCGCCACTCTTTGATATGCAATTTACTAATTTGAATTATAATTTACGCTTTTTGACACACAATTTACTAATCTAAATTGCAATTGCCTAATCTGAATCTGAATTAACACTTACTAAATTACAATATCGACACTTTTTGATATGCAATTTACTAATTTGAATTATAATCTACATTTTTTGACACACAATTTAGTAATCTGAATTATAATTACCTAATCTGAATCTGAATTAACACTTAGTGGATTACAATATCTACACTTTTTGATATGCAATTTACTAATTTGAATTATAATTTACACTTTTTAACACACAATTTACTAATCTGAATTACAATTGCCTAATCTGAATCTGAATTAACAATTACTGAATTACAATATCGACACTCTTTGATATGCAATTTACTAATTTGAATTATAATCTACACTTTTTAACACACAATTTAGTAATCTGAATTATAATTGCCTAATCTGAATCTGAATTAACAATTACTGAATTACAATATCGACACTCTTTGATATGCAATTTACTAATTTGAATTATAATCTACATTTTTTAACACACAATTTAGTAATCTGAATTATAATTGCCTAATCTGAATCTGAATTAACAATTACTGAATTACAATATCGACAATTTTTGATATGCAATTTACTAATTTGAATTATAATCTACACTTTTTAACACACAATTTAGTAATCTGAATTATAATTGCCTAATCTGAATCTGAATTAACAATTACTGAATTACAATATCGACACTCTTTGATATGCAATTTACTAATTTGAATTATAATTTACGCTTTTTGACACACAATTTACTAATCTGAATTACAATTGCCTAATCTGAATCTGAATTAACACTTACTGAATTACAATATCGACACTTTTTGATATGCAATTTACTAATTTGAATTATAATCTACATTTTTTGACACACAATTTAGTAATCTGAATTATAATTACCTAATCTGAATCTGAATTAACACTTAGTGGATTACAATATCGCCACTCTTTGATATGCAATTTACTAATTTGAATTATAATTTACGCTTTTTGACACACAATTTACTAATCTAAATTGCAATTGCCTAATCTGAATCTGAATTAACACTTACTGAATTACAATATCGACACTTTTTGATATGCAATTTACTAATTTGAATTATAATCTACATTTTTTGACACACAATTTAGTAATCTGAATTATAATTACCTAATCTGAATCTGAATTAACACTTAGTGGATTACAATATCTACACTTTTTGATATGCAATTTACTAATTTGAATTATAATTTACACTTTTTAACACACAATTTAATAATCTGAATTACAATTGCCTAATCTGAATCTGAATTAACAATTACTGAATTACAATATCGACACTCTTTGATATGCAATTTACTAATTTGAATTATAATCTACACTTTTTAACACACAATTTAGTAATCTGAATTATAATTGCCTAATCCGAATCTGAATTAACACTTAGTGGATTACAATATCGACACTTTTTGATATACAATTTATTAATTTGAATTATAATTTACACTTTTTAACACACAATTTACTAATCTGAATTACAATTGCCTAATCTGAATCTGAATGAATACTTACTGAATTACAATATCGACATTATTTGATATGCAATTTACTAATTTGAATTATAATTTACACTTTTTAACACACAATTTACTAATCTGAATTACAATTGCCTAATCTGAACCTGAATTAACACTTACTGAATTACAATATCGACAATTTTTGATATACAATAATTGACAGTTTCTGAAATAGAATATACGAATCTGAATTGCAATTATTGATAGTTTCTCAAATAAATGATTGTTTCTGAAATGCAAGTGGAAAAGGTGTAGCAAAGTTTTAATGTCGCTGATGGTCGATAAATAGCTTCCGAAGAGTTCGGCAACAACAGCCTCATTAACGTCGCATTATACACCCGCAGATTTGTGTAACATTACATTTAAACACAGGTAGCTGTTGGTAATGATTACTGGCGTCATAATGGGATTAAGTTAGTCCGATAATTTATAGTTCAAATCAAAGCTCCACAATTCCATCTCTGCTAATCCGAACGGACTATCAATTGTGGGATTGCTCTACCTGAATCATTTATAACTTCAAAAAAGTTCCTTTTTTATTTGCAACGAATCAAACGCAGGTGCATATGATGTTAAGCTGATCCGCTATGATTTATACACAGTTCGTTAGCGCCGCTTGTTTATTGTTTAATTTATTGCTGAATTGATACAATTCGGTCATGTTTATACAATATTCGCGATAATGTGCGCGCTCGATATTAATTTGCCAATTTGCCCGAATTCATTACGAGGTATTGCGTCGCGATTTTTTCGCCGCGCAAATGGCCGATCGGAAACCATAAAAGTTAATCCGGAGTGAGCAGGTTTGCCATTTGAATGCGAAAGCCGACTGAAATGACAATACGATTTAATTAATTTTAAACAAGGGATGCTATTAATTCGGAGGCAATGTATTTAGAAACAATGTTGCAATAGACATCAATTAGTACGCAGCAGTGAACTTGTTTAGTCTCAATTACACGCAACAGACGGCTAGCCAGTGTGCGAAATGCAGATAAACTTCCCTAGTCGCTTTCAGCGGCGGACACTGAAAACTATGAAATGGAAAATGCTCCTCTCGGCGTCTTTCGTTCGTTTCGAATACGGGGGAATAGCCTCGATTTACATAGTTAAATATTGAATTAAACAGTTCTATAAGGCGCTTTTAATTAGTAATGTCGTTATAAACTCCGTTGGGAACATTTTCAACTTATGCACTTAAACTCAATTATTAAAAATTTATTGACTCTTACCACGCTTACTTCAATACGTAAAACGTCATATTGAAAAAATTGAATTTCGTCACAGAATTTTATTTTTTTAATCGCAAGTCTCCATGCAATTGAGGATCCAACATTCCAACAAACCAGTTAAGTTTTGTCGTGGTTTCAGCGGAGCGGACCATTGTTTTTATACTGTGCCATTCGAGGCAGTGCACAGAACTGCTTGAGACACCCCCACTATCCCGCTCGCGTCCTGCACATACCCAACCTCTTTCGCTAGTTTAATGCTCTTTATGTGCTGCATTTCACGCAGTTCTGTCATACCCTAGTCACTCAAATATAATGTCCTTGATTAAATGTATTGCAAGCAACAATTGTATGATGGCGCTTTCAACGGTCCCGAAAACAACCGAGAATTCCCGTATTTCGAACTTCGGCAGAAAATTTGCAAGGTTCGCAGAAACTTATCTTCAAGTGCGTGGGTTTTAATTTTCGTCAGTTATTATTTTATGTTTTATTACCTGTGCAGTTCTGTTCCAGATTTCAGATGTTATGTTACGTGCGGTTTTTCGCTTTGTGGCTTTGTCGTTGTAAACTTTAATTTTATATTTTTGGGTTCGTGTATTGTATTAGTGTTTTTTTGACAATGAATATTGTGGACAATTTGATTAACTTTAAGCGATTTGTGAAGTATAGTTACGAAGAAAAAATAGATTTGAAAAATAAAGGTCGACCGCTGCCGGACATTATTATTGAAACAAGCGGTATTAGTCGTGGAAAACCATATAAACGTCAGTTCAACAAAGAAATTTATGCAAGGAATAACTGGGTTTGTGGCTGCAACAAGAAAAATGTTCTTTTTTGCTTTCCATGTTTGCTTTTTGGTGGAGATAAAGCATGATCACAGGTAAGAGTGACTGATTTAGTACACTTGAGTGAAAAAATAAAAAAACATGAAAACTCCAAAAGTCATCTTCACAATTCAATGTAGTTATCAATATTAGGAACAATCAACATCCAATCTCAGTTAAATTCGACATATTCGAAACACATACAGCAGCATAATGATAATGTGACAAAAAATAGATACGTTCTATCAAAAATTATAAACTGTATAAAATTTTGTGGAATTTTTGAGTTGGTATTGCGCGAATATGATAAAACCGAGACTTCTGAAAATCCGGGTATATTTTGTGGGTTGATAAATGATAAGTGAAAAATAAATAAAAACACGACCCTGATTACATGAAATGCAAATTGCAGAACACCTGTTTTATTGTACCACGAGCCGCCACTGGTACTAAGGACTATTTATAATCATAAATTATTACTTTTACTCTTAAGATTCCAATATAAGGGAATTTAAGACTAATTACAGCTTTTGCAATTTTTTTTACTTTTGATATCTTTGCCTGAATAATACTGATTTCATTATAAATGTAAGTATAAATAAATAAACTTACTTTTTATTGTTCCTTTGATTTTCCACAAAAATTTTTAGTAGACTTAATTTAACGTAAATTTTTACGTTACATGGTCAGTTTGAGTACTTTTCCGATATATGTTGTAATTTATTTTGTTGTTCTTTTTCTCAATATTTAGGTCTAAAAAGTTTATGGAATTATTTGATTCTAACTCCATAGTAAATAAATTACAACATATATCGGAAAAGTACTCAAACTGACCATGTAATACACGTTAATTCTAACCATCCATATCAATATAAAATGGCAGCTTTTAGACAACGTACCACTTAGTAAAGACAATTTTAACAATGAATTAAAAACCATTAAACAAATAGCCATTAATAATGGATATAACATTAAAGTTATATATAAATTAATAAATAGATTCAAATTCAATAGAAGCAAATATAAACAAGAAAATAACCAGGAAATAATAAACAGTGAACAAAATAAAAAATGGGTAAGTTTTAATTATCAGGGGCGTAATACGAATAAATTAACAAAAATTTTCAAAAACTATAATTTAAAAATAGGTTTAACAACCAACAACAAATTAAATAAATTTTTTAAATCAAATATAGAAATTGAAGACAAATATAAGTTGAATGGAATTTACTCGATCAAATGTAACACATGCAATAAAAAATATATCGGACAAACAGGTAGAAGCTTTTATACGCGGTATAAAGAGCATACCAACAAGAATAATACAACATCCAACTATACTAAACATTTATACAACGAAAAACACCAATACGGAACAATCAAAGAAACAATGAAAATCGAAAAAATTATGCAGAAAGGTGTTAGGATGAATATTGCAGAAAATTTACATATTTACAAGAATAAAAATAACATGCAACTTATAAATGAACAACTAAGCATTAAAGATGACATATTACTAAAAATGATAAACAGAATTAAAGTATAAATAACGGCGAAAAATAAGATTCAAATAAAGATAACATAACAAAAACGTACAAATGGGTCGAAATGGGGAGGGGAAAAGTAAAAAAGTGAAACAACAGTCTAAATAGAACAATCAGTCGATGATTACTGAAGATGCGAATATGCGAAAACTGTTAAATAGTAAAAAACAGTTTTAATTATCGATGTGTAAAATGTATGACAAACTTGTAAAGGTTTTAAAGTGTGTTTTTAAATTTGTATGTGTAATATATCTGTGACAAAATACTTTTTAAAGTGTATTTTAAAAATATGACGTAACTTACAAATTTACGTTAAATTAAGTCTACTAAACATTTTTGTGGAAAATCAAAGGAACAATAAAAAGTAAGTTTATTTATTTATACTTACATTTATAATCTCATATGTCCACATAAAGGAAAAAATGAAAAAATGAAATAATACTGATTTCAATTTCAATTAAAGCTCAGTTTTGGAGTGATGGAACACCTATATTTGCGACGTAAGATGTGTTGCCTATTCCTAAGCAACTAGGCGTTCGTTTTTAAATTGAACACCTCGTATAAATCCAACTAATATAAAAACGTGGATAAATATGTAATGAAGTAATTACAACCAAAGCAGTGAGTAGGTTTCAGTGCAAAAAGTAACCAGTTGGTGCGAAGCAAAACTGAGTTATTGCCTTGACAAGCATCGCCCCTCTCCATTGTAATATTGCTGGGGTTAGGTGTGCTTATTATACACAAAGGATCCATCGAATAGACTTCCCGTACTTCGAGGGCACTCCTTCGGAAATCATTCCTTTTAATTAAGTAAATTTAACTTGAAGAATCGTTAAAGAATTAATTAACGAGTGCATTTACGGCATTTTTTCAGACACTAAACAATCATTAATCGCTGGAAAAAGTACAGCAAATGGAATTAAAATGGATCGGGCTAATCCCGGTAGATAAGTGAGCCGGTAAACCGTTGTCGAGGAGAATAAGAAAAAAAAACTTGGCGCATATTTTCAGCTCAATTTGCCGGCGGCTCATCTTCTTAACGACTTTTAAGGTGCTTTTTTAAATTTATCAGGACTCTCTTAAGACCAGTTAACTACGATAGCTACGTGAGCGGCTTCCGAGATTTATCATTTATCATTCGGCCTTTTTCTTCCTCAATGACTCCTAATTTTTATCATAACTGTACCGATATTCTTAATTGAAGCGATAGTTTTCGCGACGTTACGTAAAGCATTGCAGAACAAAAATTAACTGCATCGTTCCGAATGTATGTAAAACAGTCGGTCTGAAGCACCCTCAATTTGGTTCGCTTCGAGCTGAAACGGAAGCGTTTATTTGGGTTGCTGCACGAGGGGGGAACCTCCAATTAGTGGTATTAATTAGCAGACACTTGAAATTCTACCGCGTCATTCGGGTAGTGCGACGAAAACTCGCACTTATGCTCCACATACCCTTGCGTAATAAAATTTGTTTTACGTCTACTTATAAATTTTGCCTCCTAAGCGCACTTGCCATTTTAATTATGCGACCTTTGTTTTGCTAATGCGGCCGACAAAGTGAATGATTCCGTGAGAGCAAATAATTGCACATAATGTGGAAATGTAACACAGTCGTTCACTCGCGACCAATCCGACCGTGGTGAATGTATGACGAACGAATATACTGAAAACATCAAGTTAATTACGATTTTATTCGAAATTTATTCGCACAAGTTTATATTAACAGCTCTTGCAGAAAAATCTCAATTGTAATTCCGAACAGAAAATTGCATATGAGACAGTGTCAAAATGTAATTCAAATTGGTCGATTGCATATCAGAAAATATCAATTGTAATTCAGAATTATCAATTGTGGTACAGAAAACCTCAATTGTAAATCACAATAATCAATTGTAGATCAGAAAATGACAATTGTTTTCCAAAAACAGTCAATTGTATTTCACAAAGGGTTAATTGGTTTTCAAAACTGTCAATTGTACTTCCGAATAGTAAATTGTATTTCAGAACAGCTCAATTTTAATTTTAATTTATACTTAATTGCAAATTGTATATCAGAAAGTGTCACTTGCAATTTAGAATCGTCAATTGTATTTTAGAAAGTCTCAAATGTAATTCAGAAAAGTCAATTATTTTCCAGAAAACGTCGATTGTATTTCCGAAAAAGTCAATTGTAATTCCGAACAGAAAATTTCATGTAAGACAGTGTCAAAATGTAATTCGGAACAATCGATTGTATTTCCGAAAACATCAATTGTAATTTAGAATTGTCAATTGTATTTTAGAAAGTGTTAATGGTAATTCAGAAAAGTCAATTGTTTTTCAGAAAACCTCAATTGTAAATCATAATAGCCAATTGTAGATCAAAAAATGTTTTTCAAAAAGAGTCAATTGTATTTCAGAAAGTGTTAATTGTTTTTCAAAACTGTCAATTGTACTTCCGAATAGTAAATTGTATTGCAAAAAAGCCCAATTTTAATTCATAATTGGAAATTGTATATCAGAAAGTGTCACTCGCAATTTAGAATCGTCAATTATATTTTAGAAAGCCTCAAATGTAATTCAGAAAAGTCCATTATTTTTCAGAAAACGTCGATTGTATTTCCGAAAAAGTCAATTGTAATTCCGAACAGAAAATTGTATATCAGACAGTGTCGAAATGTAATTCGAAACAGTCGATTGTATTTCCGAAAATATCAATTGTAATTCAGAATAGTTAATTGTATTTTAGAAAGTGTTAATTGTAATTCAGAATTGTCAATTGTGGTTCAGATAACCTCAATTGTAAATCATAATAGCCAATTGTAGATCAGAAAATAACAATTGTTTTTCAAAAACCGTCAATTGTATTTCAGAAAGTGTTAATTGTTTTTCAAAACTGTCAATTGTATTTCAAATAGTGTTAATTGTTTTTCAAAACTGTCAATTGTATTTCAGATAGTGTTAATTGTTTATCAAAACTGTCAATCGTATTTCATCAAAACTGTCAATTGTATTTCAGATAGTGTTAATTGTTTATCAAAACTGTCAATCGCATTTCAGGTGTTAATTGTTTTTCAAAACTGTCAATTGTATTTCAGAAAATGTTAATTGTTTTTCAAAACTGTCAATTGTATTTCAGAAAGTTTTAATTGTTTTTCAAAACTGTCAATTGTATTTCAGAAAATGTTAATTGTTTTTCAAAACTGTTAATTGTATTTCAGAAAGTTTTAATTGTTTTTCAAAACTGTCAATTGTATTTCAGAAAATGTTAATTGGGTTTCAAAACTATCAATTATGTTTCAGAAAGTGTTAATTGTTTTTCAAAACTGTCTGTCAGTTGTGTTTCAGAAAGTGTTAATTGTTTTTAAAAACTGTCAATTGTATTTCAGAAAGTGTTAATTGTTTTTCAAAGCTGTCAGTTATATTTCCGAACATGAAATTGTATTTCTAAAAGTGCCACTTGCAATTTAGAATTGTCAATTGTAATATTTTAGAAAGCCTCAAATGTAATTCAGAAAAGTCAATTGTTTTTCAAAAAACGTCGATGGTGTTTCAGAATAGTCAATTTGTGTTTCAGAAAACGTCAACGATGAATGCGGTAGTGGATTCAAAAACGTCCTTATGTCAATTAATTTCGTCCCCATTCGTGTGTTAAAGTTGCCACGAATATCGTGAACCCCAAATTATGAAAGGTCTAACATAAATACGGTACATTAGAATCCGTTATAATCCATCGGTGTCAGTTTCGTAATCTGTTTGTAACTACATAACAGCATTAAGTTGTCACAAATAAATACGTCCAAAATGAAACGAGCAATTCTGCAGATCCGCTGTCAAAATTGGTTAAAATTTCGCCAGGAAATTATTGAGAACATTTCATTCGATTGTTCCGCATCTCCAGTTTAAAATCCCGATAAAACGAGCCTCTAATTTAAACCCGGTATGACAATGGAGAACGATTTTGCATATTGTACGTCGCGAACAATATTAACTGTGACAAACAAGGCGCCTCAAGTTGGCTTACGTAGTTGCCATCGATCACGAATCACATAGTAAAAGATGCGAAGATAGTCGCTTCCGTTTCCTCCCGCTGGCGACTTTATCAGCGAAAGTTTGAATTGTACAAAGAATCGAAATAGAAAGAGGAAAACTTCGCGAAATAACTTGTTAAGCATAATTAAGTCTTTCTCTTAATTAACACACAACAGTGGCGCGTCCCTAACAAGCTCGATGGTCTTCGTCTTCAGAACCGAGATGATGAATACAGGGTGTCTCATCACTTGTGGCCACTCCCAAAATTGAGCTTTGGTCCACGTATGACTATGGTATAAGGCTAGAAATTTTCAGTTTTACATGTTAATTGTCGGCGTTAGTTCTCGACAAAAAAATAAAAACTGATTTTTTATGAAAAAAATATCTCCCAATTTTGTTAAATTTCACTTTTCAAGATCAGTATTATTATTCAAAGTAAAAAAAATTCCAAAAGCTGTAATTAGTCTAAAATTCCCGTATATTGGAATCTTAAGACTAAAAGTAATAATTTATGACTATAAATAGTCCTTAGTATATATCCGTAAAGTTAAGTACGATTTAAATGTATGGCATTGTAAAATTTTCTCCGAAACTGGAAGTAGGTAACTGGTACCTCGAATGGTCTGTCCCTTTTCCATAAGCGCACCGAAAATATTTCAAACGAAAAATGTAATAAGTCGTCTTCGAGTTAAAAAAATAATTCAACATTCACGCTTTAAAGTATCTTCGTACTCATAATCGTAATTTATTAGAGGACTTGCAATTTACGTAAATTTTAGAAATCTACAAGAATGTAAAAAGGCTCGCTTAGGTACGCTCCTGTTGTTCACATCGACCGACTTCCACTCGACAGTGACAATTTTTTACAATGTCATAAATTTAAATCGCACTTACCTCTGCGGAAATTACTAACGATTATTTACAGTCATAAATTATTACTTTAACTCTTGAGACTCCAATATAAGGAAATTTTAGACTAATTACAGCTTTTGAATTTTTTTTTTACTTTGGATATCTTTGTCTTAATCATAGTGACTCTGAAAAGTGAAATTTGATGAAATTGGGAAATAATAGTTTTATAAAAAATCAGTTTTTATTTTTTTTCTCGAAAACTAACGCCTACAATTAACATGTAAAACTGGAAATTTCTAGTTTGATACCAAATTTCAAATAAATAACTTTAAATTGAAGCTCAATTTTGGGGGTGGCCACAAGTGATGGGACACCCTGTACAGGGTGAGTTAAGTTTTACCGCCCCGGCCATAATACCTATTAAAGATTGAGGGGAAAGTATGCAATTTACATGTTACATCAGTTGAAGTTTACGCTTTCGATTAGTGCTACAAATTTTCCAAAATATTTTTATTTGAAGCCAAAAAAGTAAAACAAAGAGTTTTGGGTAAAATTTCTATGTTTGGTTTTTTATTTCAAAATTTCTCAAATTATTCGTAGCAATAATATCTGCAATTTGATTCGTAAAAAATGATTACTTTTTGAGTTAAATCAAATTTAAGATATAGCACAAAAAATGCTTCTATTTATGACTTTCTAACAATAGATAATGCGGTTTACCCATCAAACTGGACGAGACAGCTTTTCAGTTGCCGATAGACCTGCATTCTTAAGTTCAGTTTAGTGACCGCCATAAATAATCTTTCAAGCACCCCTACATCAATACCATTGTCTGGTAAATTGGTCTACTTATGTCGTAAATCATTTAAAAAAATACCTTCTAATACGGAAATAGCTTTATTTAATAAACGCAAATTACTAAAATTATTTCAATTACACTAAATTGTGTGAAAATATTTTACTGTTCGTACATCAAAAAAACTAATAAATTGAACAATTAGTAATTGAAAAAAAGCCAAAATTTTACTTGATTAAAAAAAAAAGATTTTTTCTTGATTTCTATGTACCTTAATAATATAAAATTACTCATGCAATTTTTGAGAATTGACAAATTATTTTAAAGGCCTATTTTGCCACGGGCGGTAAAACTTAACTCACCCTGTACAATTTTTTGGGCGAAATTATTTCTGTACTTAATCCTGCGCTGCAGGAGTGAGTGGCTCGTTACAACGCAGAACGCGATCCTTCCTCTCTCTGCTTTTGGTAATATTCAATATTCCCCCAACTCCGTTTTGCATCAATCATTCGATTAACTGTTTAATTGCGCTATCCATTTTGTTTGTCAATTTGAACTACGAGGCTCCGCATTCATCAATTTACGAATTACCCTCATTTTCTTACAGCCACATTTCCGCTTCTATCTATAAAATATTTTTTAGCACCTTTATTATGATTTATGTTACGGTGATTACACATTTACTCTTATTCATTACGTTTTGAAAAATTGACGCTTTTTTGCGACTTGTCGATGGTGGCTCGCGTGCGCCACACAGTATCCGGTCAACTAGTTTGTCGCGTTTCCAACAGGAAAGGGGGTAGATGAAACAATTAAAAGCGACGGTGGTAATGCATAGTAGCTAAGACGGGAATTACATGCAAATCGTGAAACATTACTTACAACTTAGACATTATCATTCGGCCAATCTAATAACCCCAAACTCTTTGGTGATTATATACTCCGCTTTGTTAATATTCTTTTGTTCGCAGGTGCTAATTTTTTTTGCTAATTGCTGTATAAAGCTTTTGTCTTCAAGCTTGAATTGAGGAAATTAAGATTAACGGCCATATTTGTTCATATTTGAATCGACAAAATTAAGATTAACTTGCATTTGGCTTACCTAAGTGATGACACCTCAAAGCTTAACAAAATAAAGATTAACTTACATTTGACTTATTTAAGTGGTATGCACCTTATAAGAAGCCATGTTTGAATTGACAAACTTAAAATTAACTTACAATTGACGTAACTAAGTGATGTATCTAAGAATTTTCGATTTATTCATATTGACACAATTTATTAAGATTGACTCACTGTTGACTTAGCTAATTGTAAGTGATGATACCTCAAAACTTAACGAAATTAAGATTAACTTACAGTTTACTTATCTAAGTGGCATGCACCTTATAAAAAGCCATGTTTGAATTGACAAACTTAAAATTAACTTACATTTGCCTTAACTAAGTGATGTATCTAAAAATTTTCTATTTGCTCATATTGACACAATTTATTAAAATCGACTTACATTTGACTTAGCTAAGTGATGGCACCTCAAAACTTAACAAATTTAAGATTAACTTACATTTGACTTATCTAAGTGTCATGCACCTCACAAGAAGTCATGTTTGACTCGACAAACTTAAAATTAACTTACATTTGACTTAACTAAGTGCTGTATCTAAGAATGTTCTATTTGTTCATATTGACACAATTTATTAAGATTGACTTACATTTGACTTAACTAAGTAATGACACCTCAAAACTTAACAAAATTAAGATTAACTTACATTTGACTTATCTAAGTGGCATGCACCTTATAAGAAGCCATGTTTGACTTGACAACCTTAAAATTACCTTACAATTGACTTAACTAAGTGATGTATCTAAGAATGTTCTATTTTTTCATCTTGACACAATTTATTAAAATTGACTTACATTTGACTTAGTTAAGTGATGACACCTCAAAACTTAGCAAAATTAAGATGAACTTACATTTGACTAATCTAAGTGGCATGCACGTTATAAGAAGCCATGTTTGACTTGACAAACTTAAAATTAACTTACATTTGACTTAACTAAGTGATGTATTTAAGAATTTTTCTATTTGTACATATTTGAATTGACACAATTTATTAAGATTGACTTACATTTGACTTAGCTAATTGACGTGCAGCTTAGAATGGGACAGTTTAATTTCCCAGTAATTAATGACTGTTGTAACAAGTTTGGGAGGGGGTTTAATAGTGAAACTTTTTGCAAGCAAGTTGTGCAAATTTGTGTAAATTAAGCGTCCGGCAAGGGTTAGTTTAGGTGGATAGAAGTTGAAGATATTAGGAACAAAAAATGTAGAAACCCCGTTATAAAGAGTATCGTAATTAACTATTGAATAAATTAACTCGGTCGGTATCAGATTCGCCACGCCAGTAGGATTATATCGATTGAGCAGTTCATTAGTTACTCCCTTAATTAAGGCCAGCAAAAAAGGAAACCTTCCTTTTACATTAAGTGGTCACGTCACAAACGGCGTTTATATATCGCGTTTCACCTTTGTTTCCCAATATTCGGACGTAATTTTTCACTGTTCGCCGAATAATAATCGCGGATCTGGAATTTAAAATGCCGCGGCAATAATTTTAAACGCAAAACATTTTGTAATCTTTACGAGTGAAATTAGAATTCATTTAATTTGTAATTTACGGACTTTCTGATTAGCTTTTAATTATATCATGATTTATTCCTGTTTTTACGTATATTTTTAAATTGGGTATCGTATTTAAGAGGATTTTTTACTATCTGAGCTGTTCGAGGAAGAATTATTAATTACGAACTTTTAGAATCGCGTCAAAAGAATGCTGGTTTGGGGATTTACTTTACGGTTAATTATCTTTGAGCAGTTTTTAATTCAATTTTTATTATAATCGCCAACAGCACATTCTCATCGTTTCAAAACTTTAAAACAGTCATTTATTGTCAGATTTATTAAAGTCAACGTGACAGTAAGTGTCATGTCACAATGGTTTTTCATAATTTCGCTGATACTGGTAATCAGTAAAACTTCTTCGGAAGACCTGGAAGAAAATTTCGTTCTTCATCCATCGACATTTCCAATGATGGCCGGACTTTTTTCTAAAGTGCGCCAACCCGGTACAATCGGCCCAATCGAATGCAGCGGAGTCCTACTAACACAACGGTTTATTGTGACTGCGGCCACTTGCTTCAAGGAGTGCCACCTCGACTTCCAAATCGTCTTAGGTAACTCACTTATTTTTTTCCACATAAAACAATCAAATTATTGCAGGATTAACTTCGTTCGAAAATTCCTCCCCATCTAAAATCCACACTCCAAAAATAGTTATTATTCATTTTGAATTCAACAAGAGGACATTAGACCACAATATAGCGCTAGTCAAATCAGAAGAGCCAATGCGTTTAGGTATCTTTGTGCAGAGAAAAGCCGTGTCCAAGTATACCATCGTCCATCTCAGGAAAACCCTCCTCACAATTTTTTTTCCAGTAACATATTCTTCGCTCCGGAGCTGAGAGATAACTGTTTTGCAGTTGGATGGTCGTTCCAAAATAAGTCCTTAAAAATGTTGGCCACCGGCGTACAAGGCACAGTGCCTTGTTCTGCAGAGGACTATTTTAATTCGGCGTTCATGCTATGCATCGTGGTGCAGGATCCTCAAGTCCTGCGCGCTTTTTTGCCGGGAGCTTCCGTTCATTGTGCCGATGGAGATTCTTTCATATTGTCCACGAAAAAAACTCATCTCATTCGGCGCCCAGATGTGGCAATTTTCACAAGTTTGACGATACACAGAGAATGGCTGAAAGACATAGTCGAGGTCAAAGTGAGCAGTTTTGATGTGACCGAAGCAGGTGTTGGTCTTCGTTGCTCAAAAATGATCGTCGTTTTTGCAGTGTTCAGATTGTTTTTTTGATTAAAGATTTTTACTATTTTTAATTTACAGAACGTGATACAGCCGTCCCTCTTTATACGTAGTCTCGCTTTACGTAGTTTCGCTTAACGTAGCTTCTCAAATAAATTCAACAGTTTCGCTTTACGTTGCAAAGTTTCGATTAACGTACCTAAAAAAAATTTGCTTACATTCTGACGTTGCTATTATTTTATCAATCCTATCGGACAATTTATTGAGACGTTGAAACTTTATATGTTCGAGCGCGAATATGCAAACAAAAACAAACATTAGTACGGATTTTTATCATTTTTTTTCTCTAGGCGATTTTAAACGGTTGTGTCATTGCTTTTAATTTTTTATTTTAAATTGGTAAGTGTATTTGAAAATTATTCGAATTTTTTACAATTTGTTAAACATATCAGTCTGAAGAAAATGACCACCAAACAAATAACAGCTGGAAAGATTGTTAACAAAAGTAGAAAATCGATTACTTTAAAAACAAAGCTAGATGTATTGCAACGTTTGAAGGCAGGTTAAAAAGTTGCAGAAATTTCGAAAATATTAGGACTCCCATTAACTTCAGTTACAACAATACGTGACAACCAAAGTAAAATTCATACGATGGCGCAATTACTCAATCTGTCAATCACAGAAAAAATAACTTGCAGCAGAAGCTCCATTATGGAAAATATGGAAAGGGTTTTGAGTGTTTGGATGGAGGATAACAATCAGCGCCATATCCCTATGAGCACAATGATAATTCAGGAAAAAGCCAAAAGCATTTATGAAAATTTAAAGAAATCTTGTACAGAAGAAGCTGCATCCTTTGGCGCTAGCAAAGGATGGTTTGAGAAATTTAAAAAACGCCATAATTTACATAATTTAAAAATGAAAGGCGAATGCAACGGCCGCTGATGAATACCCAATAATTCTCAAAAAAATTATCCAAGAAGGAGGATATGTACCTGAACAGGTTTTTAACGTCGATGAGACAGGCCTGTTTTGGAAAAGGATGCCTGACAGAACATTTATTTCGAAAGATGAAAAATCTGTCCCTGGGTATAAAGTGGTGAAAGAACGTCTAACTTTACTACTTGGCTGCAATGCTGCTGGAGACTTCAAACTGAAACCACTTTTAATATATCTCTTCGAAAACCCAAGAGCCTTCAAACAATGTAACAAATCGAAATTACCTGTTATTTGGAGATCTAATAAAAAGGGTTGGATGACTTCATCACTTTTTGAGGAATGGTTTACACAATTTTTTTGTCTCTCGGTGAAAACTTATTTGGAAGGTAAAAATCTTACCAACAAGGAGTTGTTATTGTTGGATAATGCCCCAGCATATCCCATCAACTTATGTGACTTATCTGATAATGCGAGAGTTTAATATCTTCCCAAAAACACTACAGCGTTAATTCAGCCAATGGACCAAGGGGCGATATCAACATTTAAAGCGTACTATCTGCGGAGAACTTTTAAACAATTAATAGCTTCCACCAACGGATCAGATATTGAATCAATGAAAACTTTCTGGAGAAAATATAACATTAAGGAAGCTGTGAATAATATTGGAGAATCGTGGAGCGAAGTGAAACAATCTATATTAAATCATATTTGGAAGAATATTTGGTCAGAGATTGTTATTAAGGAAGACGGTACAGTTCTTCCGCAAATAATTGAAAATATTGTTGATCTAGGGGTTCAAATGGGTTTTGAGGAATTTGCAGAATCAGATGTTACTGAAATGATAAAATTTCAAGAATATAGTCTTACTAATGATGATTTGATGCAGTTGGTACAAGGAAATGAGCCTTCCCCGGAAGATGGAGATTGTGACATCCCAAATAGTAAGAAGTTCACCATAAAGGATTTATCGGAAGCTCTTCATTATTTTGAAAAAGGCTTACAAATTTTACGGGGGAAGGATCCGCTGGAGGAACGAAGTTTAAGAGTTTCGCGTGGTGTTAACCGCTAAATAGACTACTATAAACAACTTTATAAAGAAAAAAAAGTCGAGTAAAGCAGCTAACTTTAAAATCGTTCCTCCAACCAGTTTCTACCGTACAGAAAATTTATTTTAAATGTTTTGTATTTTTATATTTTTAGACATTATTTAGACACCATTATTTGTTTTTTCATGTCATTTAAAAATGATTAATTTTGTAGAAATAAATAAATACATACAATTAATTAAACTAATTGTAAGATGTTTTTTTTTATTATAGATATACAACTTTTAGTACAAAAGTCCCAAACCCATATAACAAAATGTTAAAACATGTTATACGTAGTTTCGATATAAGTAGCAATTCCCGGGAACCGAACTACTACGTATATCGAGAGATGGGTGTACTTTACTAAAACACTTTCATGTCCTAGTGCTGTAATATAATATTTTCATAGTAGAAAACGATGTTGTAAGTGAGCATTTCTTTGACAGCACTTGAATTAATGAATTGAAATAAAATTGTCTTGAATTGGCGAGTTGAAAATATGATTTTAATTTCGCTAAGAACGTTTCAGTTGTAAAATAGGCATTATTCGCTAATAAAAACTATAAAATGCACATGTAGACCGATATCCGTAAATTTATATTTTATAGATTCGTTCACAGTTTCGCACCTCGAACGGGAAGCTTTCTCTCGTATAAAAGTTTAAGAAATGTCGCACTAAGTAGAGCCTACTTTATGTTATGTTTGGACAACACGTGCTTTCTGACGTTTATACTGAATATATGACGCCGTATTTTATATTTTATGCCTTTTTTCTCCTGTGTAAAATCGCAGAAAGTGTTTGACGTTAATCTCGTTCGCTGTGTTTCTTTTCAAGTTAAAGAAAATAAGGACACTAATTTAGCAATAAAAACAACCTAATCCGCTAATAACTGGTTTCTGAACTGCAAATTAAACAAGCGACGAAATGCACTTTTTTAATTCTGAATGTTGAAAATTATTTAGGTGATTCCGTTTGGTATACGTCGTTTTTTAATTCTATTAATTTTTAATTTTAATTATAAATGCTAATTAATTTTATAAAAAATACATATTTATTTATAATAATACAATTAACTCTTATCCCTATTTAAAACATTATAAAATTAAAACATAAAAATTAAACTACAAAATGCAAACTTAAAATTATATTAAATTAAATAATTCGTCCAGAGAAGAAGAAATAGGCACAGTTCCCAGAACGCTGCCTGCGTTGCCCCTCTGAATGGCAATACTAATTCGTTGTTTTAAGTATGTTTTCGCCTGAGGAATACCTGTGACGTCAATAATAAGTCTTCCCAAAGCATCCAACAACGATAGAGCGCTCATACTCCAAGGACCAAAGGTTTCAACAGCAAAGCCAACGAAAATGTAGTGATCCGCTAACGAACTATATTTTCTTCGCTTAAGATTTTCTGCTTTGTTTGCAGCAGATCTAACAGATATGGACGACTCAGGTAAATGTGAAGGTGCAAGCGTATCTGTACAGGTGACATCCCAGACAAGGGATTTGCCTTCCTTCCAGGGAATAATGGTGATTCCATCTGGACGTTTGCCATCATCTCTCAGAACCCCGTTGGGTTCAAGTAAACAAGGGATGTTGGCAGATGAGAAAGCACGTTTTAAGATGTCGTTAATGCAGTTGTGTCTTGCGATTCTTCCTGCACTCTTTATGCAAGACAGTCCATGATGACTGTATGTGTCTACTGAAGAACCACAATTACATATATGAGGATGACAAATACTAATGCCTAATCTTAGAGAAACGGCAATTTGTAAAGTGGTTTTTTCTAACAAAGTGCCTAATTTAGAAGAAGGTAAAGATTCAAGCCAAGCTCCAGATTCGGGTTCAGACACTGCCAATAAAATAGCTTTTTGAGTTACATTTGAGGAAGACAATAGCTTTTGAAAGTTATTTTCAATAATTGGCAAATCCCAATTTCGTTGAATGGAGGGAGATGTCGAGGGTAAAGATGAGGAATTCGATATAATTTTCCATTCTTCAATGGCTTCACTGGAGTAAGATGTCTCGAAGTTGGAAAAACGAGAAGGTAGAATAGACTTAATGAGCCAAAAAAAAAAAAAAAATACATTAATACAACTAATGCCAAAGCTTTGAATGTTACAGATAGTAATTTGTGAGCGATTATGGACATCGACGATATTACATTGACCTCCAAAGTGTTAGACAATGCAAATATTGCCTGTTTAAGTATATTTTCGGGAAAATTTAGTCCAATTTATTTATTACAAAATGAAATTTCATTAAATTTGGTCTCCTCAATTAAACAAACCCATTAATAAACCATCAACGAAAAGCATAATTTATACCAACAGAAAAATTACTTTCATCAATCAACAGACGACATCCAGTTGATAAAATGTCTCAAACATCTGTTGCTAGTGTTTCACAGTTGATACTTGGTCTCCCAATTAGTACAACCATTGTGTTTGTCACCAAAAACACAAATTAGTTACAATATTTCAAGTTGGTTTGATAAGTTTTGGGCTTGAGAAGGATCGAAATTATTTTTTAGGCTTTTATGACGGCCCATAAAGCACCTTAAGAGTATTATTATCAATACACCCGATATATGCTTCGAGAAAATTATTTTATGTAAACGGCTCCCCGTCCTGTAATTTCACAAACCCTGCCATACGACACCTGTACCACTTACCGTAATTACTTCGACTTCAGTCATTGTTTTCCTTTTTATTTTTCGCTTTTGTAATTTAAATTCCCAATATTACAACCACGACTTGATCATACTCGTTAAAGTTCTTAGAGTAACGTTACGTGTTGTGTAGTGAAGCCTTTATAAAATTTAACGAGGACTTTCAACACGGTGCTTACTTTGTTTATCAAATTAATTAATTAGTTGCTTCATTATCGAGCAACTTAACTGAGCACAAGAGGTCTGCGAATTCATTCACAAAAGGGGCAATGTTACAGTGGCAGCTCGTGATACAATAAAACAGGTGTTCTGCAATTTGCATCTCATATAACCAGGGTTGTGTTTAATTGAGATTGGATGTTGATTGTTTTGAAGATGACTTTTGGAGTTTTCATGCTTTTTTATTTTTCACTCAAGTGTACTAAATCAGTCACTCCTACCTGTGTCCATGTTTTATCTCCACCAAAAAGCAAACATAGAAAGCAAAAAAGAGCATTTTTCTTGTTGCAGCCACAAATCCAGTTATTCCTTGCTTACGTTTCTTTGTTGAACTGACGTTTATATGGTTTTCTACGACTAATACCGCTTGTTTCAATAAGAATGTCCGGCAGCGGTCGACCTTTATTTTTCAAATCTATTTTTTCGTCGTAACTATACTTCACAAATCGCTTAAAGTTAATCAAATTGTCCACAACATCCATTGTCAAAAAAACACTAATACAATACACGAACACGAAAGTATAAAATCGAAGTTTACAATGACAAAGCCACAAAGCGAAAAACCGCACGTAACATAAAATGCGAAATCTGGAACAGAACTGCACAGATAATAAAACATAAAATAATAACTGACGAAAATTAAAACCCACGCACTTGAAGATAAGTTTCTGGGAACCTTGCAAATTTTCTGTCGAAGTTTGAAATACGGGAATTCTCGGTTTCATAATGTCCGCGTAATGCCAACTCAATGGCTCCACAAAATTTTATACAGTTTATAATTTTTGATAGAACGTATCTATTTTTTGTCACATTAACATTGTGCTGCTGTATGTGGTTCCAATATGCCGAATTTAACTGAGATTAGATGTTGATTGTTCCTAATATTGCTAACTCCATTGAATTGCGAAGATGACTTTTGGAGTTTTCATGCTTTTTTATTTTTTCATTCAAGTGTACTAAATCAGTCACTCCTACCTGTGTCCATGCTTTATTTCCACCAAAAAGCAAACATGGAAAGCAAAAAAGAGCATTTTTCTTGTTGCAGCCACAAATCCAGTTATTTCTTGCATAATTCTTTTTTGTTGAACTGACGTTTATATGGTTTTCCACGACTAATACCGCTTGTTTCAATAATAATGTCCGGCAGCGGTCGACCTTTATTTTTCAAATCTATTTTTTCTTCGTAACTATACTTCACAAATCGCTTAAAGTGAATCAAATTGTCCAAAACATCCATTGTCAGAAAAACACTAATACAATACACGAACCCAAAAGTATAAAATCAAACTTTACAACGGCAAAGCCACAAAGCGAAAAACTGCACGTAACATAACATCCGAAATCTGGAACAAAACTGCACAGATAATAAAACAAAATAATAACTGACGAAAATTAAAACCCACGCACTTGAAGATAAGTTTCTGCGAACCTTGCAAATTTTCTGCCAAAGTTCAAAATAGGGGAATTCTCGGTTGTTTCCGGGACCGTTGAAAGCGCCATCATACGTTGCTTACAATACATTTAATCAAGGACGTTATATTTGAGTGACTAGGGTATGACAGAACTGCGTGAAATGCAGCACATAAAGAGCATTAAACTAGCGAAAGAGTTTGGGTATGTGCAGGACGCGAGGGGGATAGTGGGGTTGTCTCAAGCAGTTCTGTGCACTACCTCGAATGGCCCAGTATAAAACAATGGCCCGCTCCGCTAAAACCACGACAAAACTTAACTGGTTTGTTGGAATGTTGGATCCTCGATTGCATGAAGACATGGAGTTACTCGGTGCGAGTTGTTGCGATTAAGAAAATAAAATTCTGTGACGAAATTCAATTTTTTCAATATTACGTTTTATAAATTTAATACAAACCAAGTTAATGTTTTGGCAGTTCTGCAGCTCTGCAGCACTTTAGTACGAGTCGCCACTGCAACGCTACATAAACGTGGTTGATTCTGCCTTTGTCAACATAATGGTTAACGCGCATGCGTTGAGATTATCGTTAGCGGTAGCGTTATCGTTGCCACCGCGATAATTCTCTATTAGGTTAGAAAGAATAGATTTGAAAGTTGACAGTGTCCCTTTGGGATGAGTTGGGGTGTTGTTTGCGTTCATTCGGCGTGCGGATATGAAATGATGTGGGCTGCATAAAATTGAATCTCACGTGATAAACTGTGCGTATCAAATGTAAAATGTAAATAATAAACACACCTAAATCAAGCGTGATATTGTTGGACGGTGGTTCCGGAGGTAACTAGATAATGTGTGCGGGTGAAACTAATGACCGGAGAGTCCGGTGATTTATCCCAGGTTCACAGTTTCCGGTTTTAGTGTTTGCACAACACACAACGTTTTGATATACACCTGCTCCTTATGAGCCCCAATCCTAACGGCCCCACGAACGGTAAAAAGCGCCCAACTCGAGATAAAGGCGTCACGGCAACAATTTTAATTTATGAAATCATCCCACGAAATTAATATCACAACGTTGCGCGTGCAGAACAAAGGGTATGAATTGTTTGAGGAGAGCAATGATTAAATTATTAATTAAATTCTTTAACTTTCGAATTAAATTTTTAATTTACTGCACCTCGTGGTACCGTTGTGTGTTCTTCGCAATTCTTAACTAAACTAATAATCACCGCAAACGGGGGCAGCAGCGAAAGTACTATAAAACGCGAATTCATGATTGTGTATTTTACAATTGGGGTTTGGTATGCCCGGAATTACTCGCGGAATTGGCTTTTCTAATTTAACCCATCCAATAAAGGGTTGTAGTATTGTCCCCGACCCCTACACGGCTGCTTATTGCCTGTTTTACGATATTTAATCTCGATTTGCACGGAAGAGACTTTAATTAAAAAAATCGAACGACAAAATATTAATAATATCGTGTCGCAATAAAATAATCGGATAATTTTAAATTAAACGCTCGTTTGCCTCAATGCAATTTGAAGATATTTTACCTGGAATTCTTGTAATTAACAAATTTTAACATAAAGTTGAAATTTTAATTAAAAAGTTTTTAATTTATAGCGGCAACGCAGAATTAAGAAGAAACAATGTAGCTCTGCATATTTTTCATGGTTTTGTTTGTATCGGCCTGAAAAAAATGGTTGCTAAATTCAATTTTACAAAATACATTGCCGATGGTAGGAAACTGGAGGAATTCAAATATTATTTATAATCAGTTTTAATTTTTTTAAATTATAAAAAGAACGCCTTACCGTTTTCAAATAGGCAACCCAACTAGCATCTCAAAGATCACTAAAATTGTAAAACATTTTAATTGACAATTTGAATATTACAATACACAAGTGACTACGAAGCTTGTTATTAAAATTTCCTGTGTTGAAAATGGTTTTTGGAATGGCACATGTGTTACCTATTCCGATTCTGAACGGAGTTCGTTTTTAAATTGAATACCTGGTATGAAGATAATTTTAGTAAACAAACTTCAATACTAAAAAAAGTACAAGGTATTTTTTCAATAGTCCTGATAATGTTCACAGTTATTCAAAATTTCAGTTTAAAAATAAAGAAAATTTGTTATATAACGTACGTTCAAAACAATTTGTAGTTTGTGTCAATTGTCGAACGTCATTTTTAAAGGAATTTAGCTGCATTAAATTGTTAAGTAGGTGGTGGAGATATTTTGTATTTACTGTAATAACTAATTTCTTTCCACATACAATTTATTTATTAAATCCTTTTCATGTTTTTCTGTTGTTACAATGTTCACAGCTGTAGCAGATGCTCTACGTCCTACGTTTGAAATTTGCTGGTAGGTTACTTAGTCACAAATTTTATTGAACGTGCGTTATAATCAACATAAATATTATTAGTGTAAATATGCAGTTTATTTGTTTTCAATTTCTGTTTGTACATTTTATTTATATTTTTTAAAACAGTGTTTTAAACAATAAATAAATGAATTTGGTTGTTAAACCTTGATTCCAATAAGCGGCAATGTTGGATATTGTTACTTAATTTTATTGAAGTTTGAAAAATGCAAATCCATGATTTTTAATGCTCGCTATTAGTCGATATTATTTTTTGTGAGCGCTAATTAAAAACATAAGCTTAGTAATAAATAAAGTAAATGTTGAGCCGGTGACGCACGAAAACTCTTATATTTTTTCCATTAAGTGGATCGAGCCAATTTAGTTAATTACGGTAATATAAAGCGTAAAATAAAATTGCTTCGACGTAAAATAATTACCGAAAGCAGAAAAATCGGCGATTATATTTGATCCGGGGTATCTAGGCACAAATTGGCAATCTTGTTAGAAGTTGTTAATTGCGAGGCTTAAAGCAATTCGTATGCAATGCACAACTTCCTCTCATAGCGCGGGATTAATAACAGAAGCTTTGTTTTCTCCTAGATGCGAATATTAGCAGAACTTTAGGCACCTGACTGAAATTGTTTCGTGCGTCGTCGGTCTCCTCTTTTTTAACCGCTTTAACCGCACATAAAGACATCAAACTTGCATTCGGCGCAACTTCCCGACATCCCTTTTCAACCCTCAAGCGCAGACTTTGATGGGGCTGTAATCGCAGATAATTGTGAAAGAGAATTAGCTCAACAACAATGTTAGCTTTTTATGTAGACAGCTCAGCTTGTAAAAACATCTCGGTCAGACCGGAAACTAACTTTGTTCGTCCGGGGGAGTGGGAGGCGAATGCGACTTTATTCTCTTAGGGGCTCATCCGTTCTAACGGATTTTCATCGAAATAAACGCACGTCATTTTTGATTATCCAAATTCTGAGTGGCTTTTTGCGAATGGAACTTTCCTGCGGGAATTATTAGTTTCGGTATAGTTTTGACGACACTATTACACTGTTCCAGTTCCGGCGGCAATAATGGAAGTAATAACGTGAAATCGGTTTTTATGAGCTTTCGTATAGCTGACATGACAGTGCATTATATGGTGGTAGGTCTTTTTATGGCGATTGAAAGACAACTGTTTTTATACATCAAACTTTTGACGTTTCTATTTTATTTGATGCGGTTCGAGAAGAGCTTTAATGTATCTAAGCTCTTCATGGGGAAGTTACGTCGAATGATTCTGGAGATTGTGGTTATTTTGATACTTAAAATGTTTGTTTTGTAAGTTTAATCGGTTTATTATTTCGGCATCGCAGATAAATGGATTTAGGGCCATATAAAGATTCGACAACATTAACTAATACATTTTCAGAAATTACCAATTACTTCCTTTTCACATTCCTTAAAGTGTCTTTATGACGTACATATTATTATTAATTCGAATAAAATTGGAAAATAAACTGTGACCGACATGTTAGTTATACCGGGCGTTTTTTATGAAACTATACTTAAAGTTGCTCCACCCTAAAGATTGGTGACAAATGCAATTTGGTTATATTGCTTTAGCATACGCCTTAATACAGGCAACACCTCAAACTTCTTTATAAACCAGATATCACCATAATTACCGTAAAGTGCAGTGGATAATCTTCAATAAATTTAGAACAATATAATTTAAACTAAAATAATAATATGTAAGAAGAATTTGTTAAATTTAATAATTTTATTTACTTATTGTTAGTAAAGAAGTTTTGTCATTACTGCTTGTTACTCTGCGATGTCTTAATTTATGCCAAAACGGGTTAGTATGTTGATCCCGGGTATTTTTTTCAACGTAATTTATATTTATATCGTAAATCGTTTTTAAAAGTTGATTTTTAGCCGTTTCAAATTATATTAATGACATATCGGGAATATCATCTATCTCCATATCACCATAGTCAGAATCTTTATTTTGAAATGTACGCGTTCTTTTAATAATTTTACGGTTACTGTATTTTTTGACAATTTGTTACGATATGCGAACAAGCAGATAATGAAATGTAGCTGACTGTAGTTAAAATTTTAGGCCACAAAACCTGTTTGAAGAAAGGTTGTATTGTCGAACGTCATAAATTTGTATTACTTATTCTAGAAAATTCTGTTCGGAACTCGGAACAGATGTTGAATTTCGTATTCGAAAGGACTAATATTTATTAATAAATTAAAACACAATGGGTAAAAGATTAATCCCTTAAAGCACAGTTTTTGTTTACAGAAAATTGGACCGCGTTATGCACGACTTGACCAAGCGCCAAATTGATATTTTGGAGATTAGCTTTGCATCTAACGTATAATGATACTATCTACCTACAAAAAATCAAGTTGGCGGAAAAATCTATTTTTTACTAACAAGCCAGAAATTAGATCCCATTAACAATAACATTAGAAATCGTTAACCATACAGGTTAATTAATTAAAAAATTTCAATTTAAGCTTAATTTTTAAATTCAATTTCACATTTTTTTGACATAATCCCTTAACGCGCAGTGTTTTTTTTACAGAAAATGGCAGTTTTAGCTTATTGTAAGTTATTACCACTACAGCTTACTTTTTTAAATTAATGTGGGATAAAAAAGCCAAACAATTTTTTTGGAAAGAAATTATAATTTACGCTTATCCTCATTCATTTTTTTAAAGGGGCCTTCACGGGCGATTTTTAAAATTAATATGACCTTAGAGTTAAATTTATATCCTATTAAGTTAATGTAGATAATAAAGATTAAAATTGTCCAAGGCTAGCAAATATTTTATAGTAAGAAAACTTTTTCAATAAAACAACCTTTTATTAAAATGTGTCTTTATTTTTAATCATTTAGGTCCATATCAAAATTAGTTTTAAATTTTTACTGCGTCTTAATAAAAGCTTGTTTTTTAAAAAAAGTCTTTACTATAAATTATTTCAAATATACTGTTTGAAAACGAAATCTGGCTTTAAAAGTATTTCGGATATTATTGCTGTTACAGTATCCCTGCTGGGAAACCATAATTACCTGCAGCGACGTTGTAAATCTTTTTGACGTAGCTCGGAAATCGGCAAAAATTAGCTACTTCATTTCGGTTCTTGATCTAAAGAACATTGAAAAAATCAAAAACTATTGCGTTGTTTAAAACAGCTCAAAATAAAAAAGTCTAATCTAAGAGTCCAAAAAAATATAATACAAAATTTTGATAACTGAAGGCATAAACAGGAATTTCGGAATTTGACATTTTAATTAATAACTTGGTTAATTATGATTATTTAATTATGGCTTGGAATCAACTCAAAGTTAATTAGTATTCTCTGTAAGATGAAGTATCGACCTCCTTTTCAAAATTAAAAATAAAGGTATAAAAAGGAATTTTATGTGTTATTAGAGTATACATAACGATGATGTATAATGTTATAAAAATTGAGTCTATGCACGAAAAGAATATTGTAACAAGACACCTTCATCCACTCATGTCTTCAATTAACACTAAAACAATAATTTTTCTTAAAGTATACATATCATTATGGCTACATTTATGAGTCAATTGTAAAACAAGAAAACAATATTGTAACTAGACACGTTCATGCACTCACTTTTCAATTAGCACCAAAAAATGTGTTAACAATGTGTTATGAAACGCCTGGTATATTAATGATAGAAAGGGTGCAAATAAGATGAAGCAAATTTTGCGAAGTGACCCAAATGTCCCTGAATGCAAAACAGAATACTGAAAAGAAACTAAAAGTGAAGAATAAAGGAGCAAATGCAGCATGTGTCCTTATTTCCTTTACACTTCCACCAGCGAGATGTGCAAGTAATCTGACGAGGAGTCTGTTAATGTTTCCCTTGGCGGTCGTTACGCGGGACTCTTATCGCCGACTGAGCCACTGATTGCTTCATTTCAGACAATTGCCTGTTTATATTCGGCGGACCGCAACCAGTCCTTATCCTGATAAAACAAGGACCTGTTCCTCACACAACAGTTGTTTTGTTTGCCTGTTTTGTACACGCGTACAACCACTAAACGCCGCAAGAACGCGGATAATCTTCAGGATAATGGTGATCACTTCGGTTCCCACTTGTCCCGCTGAAACCGTAATTTTTGAAGCCCCGATTTAAAATATCTTCTGTAGTTTAGGCGTACTTTAAATCTACACGATATTGGCCATAATGGTGCTAATAGCTATTTCGGAGCGTTATGTGGTAGTATCTCGTTAAACCGACGACCGCAGTGCCGGTTTACGTGTCATTTGCGGCCAGACTGGAATTAAAAGTTAGGGCAATTTTATCCATCGCGCCAATACGGGCGATCATAAGCGATCATCGCCGGTCACCGTTCCCGGACATGACCGCCACTAAATTCTTGAGATTAATTAAAAATTATGGGCGCGTTTTTCAATTTTTAATCCGGCCGGATAATGAAGCGACTGCCGCCCGGAAAAATCCATAAACGAAGCGCTGGAATTCAATCAGTGCCCCGTATGATATGGGCGTTAAAAAGGTCATGAAGGTACGTTTATGCGAGAGATAAATAATAATTGCATGCAGCTCTAAATGAACGGGTTTTGTATCACTATGGGATGTGTGCATGTGTGCCGCCGAATGCTCAATATTTCATGGCCTAAATGCCGCTGTTATGAGATAATGGCTATTAAAGTGCAGCACAGTGCGCTATTACATATTTGTTGTTTTGTCATTTTCCTACATTTTGCTCGCTGTTTTATGCAAACGAAATTATTTTTGATTTATTTAGTGCCGAAGTTTTAACGCTGTTCTAGTAAACTACGATTATTTATTGCGACTAATGACAATATTGATATATTACAGTCGAACACAGGACGAGCATTTTCTATTCGGGAAATTCCGACGCTAAAAAAATCCCTTTTACAACAAAAAAATTAATTATTTCTATTAATACCAAGCATTAAGTAAACTTGAAATCATTGTCGCTAGACGTTTCTAGCCGTAACTTCAAAACGGTTTGAGAAATAAAAAAATTATTCAAATAAAAATTATGGAGATTTTTAATATCTACAACTTTTCTTCTCAACATTGTTTTGTAATTCAACAATTAGTACCTTTTTTAAGTCCTAAACTAAAGGTCGCTTAACGAATAAAATCGGCCACTGAACCAAGTAATCATAACTTTAAAACGGTTTGAGATATAAAAAATTCTTAGAATATAAATTGTAGACACGTTTAATATCTACAACTTTTCTTATTAACATTTTTTTGTAAATTCAAAAATAAATAGTCCCAACTTGAGATTGATTAATGCATGAAATTGGCCAGTAAACCAAATAACCATAACTTAAAAACTAACGACAATTGATAAAAATAGTTAGAACATAAATAAATTAACGGTTTTAGTATCAACAACTTTTCTTATTAAATTTTTTTTGTAACTTGAAGAATACCTTCATGAAGTCTCAAACTTGAGGTTGATTATGAGCTAACTCGGCCAGTAAATCAAGTAACCATAACTTGAAAACAGTTTAAGATATATAAATATAGTTAGAATATAAATTATTGACGTTTTTAGTGCCTACAACTTTTCTTATTAACGTTTTTTTATAATTTAAAAAATAGTGCCTTCTATAAAGTCCCAAACTTGAGGTTGGTTTGATCCAAATCGGCCAGTAAATTAAGTAACCATAACTTGAAAAAAGTTTAAGATTTATAAAATTAATTAGAATATAAATTGTTGGTCCTTTTAGCATCTACAACTTTCCTTAATAATATTTTTTTGTAGCTTGAAGAATAATGCCTCTTGTAAAGTCCCAAACTTAAAAACAGTTTAAGATTTATAAAAATCGTTAGAATATAAATTGTTGATGCTTTTCATATCTGCAACTGCTGTTATTAACATTTTTTTATAATTTAAACACTAATGCCCTTTCTACCTCTCCAAACTAATATTACTAATATTTGATTGGTTGTAATTAAATTTTAAAAAACTACTTTTATTTGCATTGCATTGTTTCAATCTGGAAAATAATTATATGCATTAAAATAGAGGTAATGGGTAAGTGTGAGATTTTTAGTAAAATTGAGGTGGCATTCTCGTTCCCTTAATTACCACTTCGGGTGCAGTAACACATCGTCCCCATTATCTGCCCCTTAACTACTATTCCAGAAAGAGAATATGTGTAAAGGCACGCTCAGCTCTATTACACTTTTAAACCTTACCTTTCAAAATAAGATCTTACTCCTAGCATTAAAAATTATAAAAGTATTTGATAAACTTAATTTTCTATACCGAAAAGCTGCTTACAACTAGAATTATTGCGAGGATTTAAATTATCTCAAAAAGTTGTCTTTCGATTTTTTTGCTTGCTAATTTAACCGACTTTGTATCTCCAATATTAATAAAGTTGCTTAAAATAAATCAACCTTTATTCGAGGTATTGGAAATTCAAATTAGTTTTACCGCGTATCGATAATATAGGTAACTGTCGCATTGTGACGTCATTATTACAAAACTTGAACAATAACAAACGCACGTGGCACAACGTGACGTCACAACAAGGAGTTCGCTTAGTTGAATGTATTTACGCTAGAGTCGCATGCTTAGCTTGAATTGCCTATTCAGTTTAAAAATGAACGCTTTACCATTTCAAAATAGGCAACACATCGTGCATTTAAAAGGCACTATACCGTTTTTTTATTTGAGAACAAGATTCAAACAGATCGCGCCAAAGATCTATGATTGGCTGCCAACAGTTTGCAGTTATAAGTTACTGTGTAATTTTATATTATAATAATCTTGTGAATGTGTTGCCTATTTTGAGATTTCAAGGCGTTTATTTTTAAATAGACGACCCTGTATTAAAAAATTAAAAATGTTAATTGCAAAAACAAATCACAGGAACAGGGGTGGAAAAATTAATTACTATTGCGTTCTGTTTTATTGCTTGCACACTATCAAGTGGATAAAAAAGGGAAGTTAAACGTTTGACATTAAACTTAATCGAAAAGAATAAAGAATTTAAAACAGTTTTGTAATTTAGAAAATAAGGCTTGAATTCAGAAAGTGCGCAATAAATTACCAAAAAATGGCTCAGCAAACTTCATTCTTACAGCTGCATTGTTCTACCTGTTTTCCTTCCGGAGCGAGGCATAATATAAATAATCTTCCTCTTTTGTTGTGCCTGTGTTTAATTCGAAACGAGTAAATATTTTATGTTTTGTACTTGCGATGTAAGTCGCACAACGTTGCTATAACATAAATATTTAAAGAGAGGTCACGAAATTATCCGTTGTTAGGTGTTATCTGTATGTATCAGTGCCAAATTCATTAATTCGTGTTAGCCGTGTTCGCTGTGTTGCCTTTAATAAGTCCACTAACTGGAAATTAACATCCACTCGACTATGATAATTTATTTGCGGTTCTTGGGAACGCAATTTTGGTATTCGCCGGTCTTATCGTTTAAGAAACGTTTCGTCCCACAGTCCTTCATCGGCAGGTGAAAAAATGAGATTGCGTTTAAGAAAATCGTGCAAAAATGATTGTTCGATTGGCGAAGGCTGGTCGCGAGAATTTCCAATCTTCGCGAAATTGTTTAATCAAAATTAATTTCTAGGGTGACCAGCAGTGGCCCGGTTGGCAATTAAACTAAGGACATTATTTTGCTAATTTCATTGCTATTCCATTAGAGATCTGCGTGATGCAGATAGCTTGGCTCCGGGCTGTTATTAATAGTCCAGTGTGGTGGAATGCAGCTGATTGCGAGGCCGTCTCGTGCTTGCAAAATAGCGCAAAAATTTAAAAATCGATTTCCTAATTCAATTAACGTTTTCATTAAAAAATTCACATGAGACCCAATTGATCTACAATGTCAAATTGATACAAAAGTTATTAATTGATTAATAGGAAATTAACTTTCAGACATGAGCAAAAATTGTACTTGCATTTATATTATTTCCTTATTTATCCTCATGTATTATCTTGTTCTTTTTATTGAAAACGTTTCGTTGTTTTTTAAATTGTTTGAAAATGTTTTTTAAAATGTTTAAATTATTGTGACATGGAATAAACATTTCCAAGAAAAAGAACAAGTTAATACATGAGGATAAATAAGAAAAAATATAAATGTAAGTATTATTAATTTATTGTTATTGTTTCAATTATCTTCTTCGAAACAATTTTTAAAAATATATATACAGTGCCCGCCATATTTTTCGCACGTTCATCTTCGATTTCTTTAAAAATGTAAATCTGCCAAAAGTTTGTTAGCTTGACCAAACTGGGGTTATCTTTACGTGTTTCTCTTTCGGGGATATTTTTAGAGTTTTTACACTGTTGAGGTTGTGATTATCTACCTGTTCTAAATAAACAATTGCACTGTTAAAAAAGAAAGAAAAAACATTGACCTGAGCACACCTTATGAAAATGTCCACTGCAATTTGCATGTTTTTTTTGGCCATAGAGTTATATAAAAATGAAAACTTATGTATTTGTTTTGCGAGGAACACGATGATGCAATTAAAAATCGATTTGCTATAAGATTGACAGAGATAGAAAACTATAAATCAAGAAAATGGCCGTAGCTCCGTTAATACTGGAGCAACTCAATTGATTCTTGTTCCATCGTTTCCGGCAGGAAAAGTTATCCTAGTAAGGAAAAAAAAAAAGAAAAAAAAGAGCGAAAAAAGCCAAACCAAGGAAAAACCTTTTTTTTGTTTCTTGCTTAGAGCGTCATATAAACATGAAAACTTATGTATTTTTTTTCGAGGAACACGATGGTGCAATTAAAAATCGATTTGCTCTAAGATTGACAGAGATAGAAATCTTAAACCTTTTTTTTTTTTTTTGTGTTGAAATTCCTTATTGGAAGACCAGGCCTAATTAATTAATTAATTTACCCGGTACTGTGGGGTTCCCCTGAATGGGTCGCTACCCACTAAACGCACCCCTTCATAGCTCCACACAGCCCAGAACGGCTCACGCATTGCTTCAGGCTGTGCTGCTCTCGATGCCAAGTGCATCCCGCCACACCGTTTTTATAAAACGTTCTCCTTTTTTGTAGACTCTAGCTCTACCTCTATAGCTCTAGCTCACGTACAAATTCGCTAAATTTTCTAAATTTTTGGAAAAAAGGAAAAAAAAGATGAAATTTTCAATCGGCCAGTCATCCTCGAGTTAGTTCCTCACATTCAATCTAGAATTTTTCAAAACAAAAAATAACAAAAAATACAAAAAATACAAAAATACAAAAAACAAATTCACTCACACATAAATTCACACAGCTCCACAAAAAAAAACACAAACTGACACAAACAGCCCCCCAATATTCACTATAGTTCATCCGCTTTCTCCAATTCTCTCTCTAACTTTTCCTTCGCTTGTACCACTGCCGTAATGTATCCTGCTGCCGCGTTCCACTTTTCCTCCGTTTCCAACATTTCTCTGATGATGCTTCCGCTCCCTATGACGCATCCCAGCTTGGTTGTGAGAGCAGCCCTCTGTTCCTCCCATGTTTGACACTGGAACAGTGCGTGCTCTACATCATCCACGTCCCCTCCGCAGTGCTGGCAGGCGGGCGTTTCACGCTTTCCGATCCTGTGGAGGTATGATCCGAAGCAGCCGTGTCCCGTCAAAAACTGAGTGATGTGGTAGCTGTTTTCACCGTGGCTTCTTTCTACCCACTCCCGTACATCAGGGATCAGTAACCTCGTCCAGGCTCCCGTACTACTACTCTCCCACCTATCCTGCCATTCCCGCATCCTTTCCTCGTACAGTTCCTTCTCAATCTGCTGTCTTTCTTGTATTAAGCTGACCTTGCATCGTTCATAGTACGTTGCCCTTCCTTTGGCTAGTAAATCTAGAGGTGCCATGCCCGCCAGAACTCCTGCTGCAGCATCCGAGACAGTCCGGTATGCCCGAGTGACTCGCAATAATCCCGGTCTTTGAGCTTTCCTCAACATTTCCCTCACTTTGCCCCACTTCAGTGCTGTGGCCCACGTTGGTGCAGCGTATAACGCCACCGAGTTGGCGACGCTCATCAACAGCCTCCTCCTCGCGTCTCTAGGCCCCCCCGTGTGCGGCATTAGTCTGACTAACGCGTTTGTCATTGCCACCGCACGCGCCGCAGCACTTTCCACGTGTGCTATCATCTTCAGAGCCGGATCCATGATGACGCCCAGATATTTTAATTTTTTCACTACTCTCAATCTAGTTCCTCTCACCTCAATCCTTGGGGGAGCACACTGTCTTCTGCCAGACATTACAATAACTTCCGACTTCTCCGGCGCTATGTCAAGGCTGTGGTCCTGCAGCCAGTTCACTATATCCTCTAATGCACGATTAACATTTCTTTCAATGTTTTCCATGCACCTGCCTGTTCCCACTACCGCCAGGTCATCCGCAAATGCAATAAGGTTTACCCCTGGGGGCATGTTCTGCCTGAGGACTCCATCGTATACCATATTCCACACGGTCGGGCCCAGCACGGATCCCTGTGGCACCCCGCTGCTTAACCACCAGCTTTTTGACGTGCCTCCCACATCCATAATCAGTCTCCTGCGATTAAAGTAGCTCCGAAGGATGTCGACCACGTACTGAGGCATTTTCCAGTCCTCCGCGGCTTTCAGAATCTCGCTCCAGTCCAGCGAGTTAAACGCGTTTCTGATGTCGAGTGTGGCCATCAGAACGTACTCCTGCGTCCTCCAAACATAACTAACATAACCTAACCTATCTTTCCCTGACCAAACTGGGTTTATCTTTTCGTGTTTCTCTTTCGGAGATATTTTTACAGTTTTTACACTGTTGAGGTTATGTTGTGATTATTTACCTGTTCTAAATAAACAATTGCACTGTTAAAAAAGAAAAAAGAAAAAAAAACATTGACCTGAGCACACCTTATGAAAATGTCCACTGCAATTTCCATGTTTTTTTTTTGCCGGGAAAACTTATGTATTTTTTTGCGATGAACACGATGGTGCAATTAAAAATCGATTTGCTCTAAGATTGACAGAGATAGAAGACTATAAATCGAGAAAATGGCCGTAGCTCCGTTAATACTGGAGCAACTCAATTGATTCTTGTGCCATCGTTTCCGGCAGGAAAAGTTATCTTAGTAAGGAAAAACAAAGAAAAAAAGAAAAAAAAAGAAAAAAAAAGAGAGAAAAAAGACAAACCAAGGAAAAACCTTTTTTTGGTTCTTGCTTAGAGCATGAAAGCTTGTGTATTTTTTTGCCAGCAACACGATGGTGCAATTAAAAATCGATTTGCTCTAAGATTGACAGAGATAGAAATCCTAAACCTACCTAACCTAACCTAACCTAACCAAATCGGGTTTATCTTTTCGTGTTTCTCTTTCTGGGATATTTTTAAGTTTCAGCTTGTTTTCTAATTTACTCAAAATACATGTAACTTAACAATTAATGTGAATAAATACAAAAGAAGCGTATTTTTCCGTTAAACACACTAGAAAATTATAATAAAGTTGCAACTTGAAAAATAACAATTTTTTGGACATTAGCTGAAGAAACTCATCTGATTTCATAACTGGCATCGTATCTACTGAATATCTAACTAATGCTACCCAAATTTCATCAAAAATAATTTTCATTTTAAAATTATGATTTTTTTCAGTTTTTGAAGTTTCCATAAATTCCATTTTCTGTGAAACCAAAAATCGCTTACCGAATCCGAGTGGTCCTTTTTGGGTTTTTGAACATGCACAAACTTTTGGCAGATTTAGATTTTTAAAGAAATCGAAGATGAAAGTTTTTCCCATATGGTGCGAACAATATGGCAGCCACTGTATGTATATATTTAAGGAACCCGATATACTAGCGGATCGATTGGTCGTCGCGGCCGAACGGCTTGTACAATGGGACCCTAATTTACTATACTACACTGAATTTTCAAAAGTGAAATTATTAGGATTAGAATTAATTTAATAGTTGACCAAAGAAAATAATAGATGAAGTTTTGATGAAATTATGGTTGTCCTGTTTGAAGGTGAGTCAATTTGGGCAATTAATCAATTGATAAGGGGGAATTAAATAAAAGTGCGCGTTTTAGAATTGGAGCGAGCCGAAACTAAATGACGTATAAAGTTAAAATTGTAAATCGAGTTATGGTAAGCTGAAAACGGAAAGCAAGTCGAGGGGGTGAGATCAGATAACGGCGTGAAATCAGCGCATAACAACGCGGTTTACCCCATTATAACACGGTGCTCACTTCACCCTCGTACACTGTGCGATCACTTACCCGATTTACCCACACACGCGTTATATGACTCCCTATAAATGCATTCTAGATAAATCGCTGCGATAATATACGGACTTTAGTTTTGTATTAATGTAGAGAATGATGCATGGACGTTAGCCCTTGATGAATGAGTTTATAAAGGGCGATATAGATTTAACACTTTCGGGAAAAACGAAAGCGGTTGTTTTCCTCTGGAAATTTTATTTTATTAAATCAAAACGGCCGAAAAACCGCCACATATACATAATTTATAACGAATGAAAAAGTTTCGCAACTTCAGTCATGCAGAAAAAGAAATATAAACTACAATTCCACTTCTAATAAATATTCAAGAGCATTCCTCGAATCAAGCCCAGTTGCATGCGGCCCCGCTCCACCCCAAAACAACCTCAAACGAGTATAAGAAATTCAAAACGATTTGCTCTTCAATTCATTTCTTTGGCCGTGCTGTTATGAAATGGGTACACTCCCGGATGTTGCCTTCCATACTTTGTTCTTTAGTTTAACTAAGGGTAAATAAAGACGGCGTCAGGTAAAAATAATTCAAGTCGACGCGCACCAAATTCGGTTGTAAGGATGGAACCACCCCCTCGCATTGTTGGCGACGCAATATTTCTGCGAGACTGTATCCAAAATAATAGTGTACCCATTCCATGCAGTGGTCCGTGTGCAAATCTGCCGTCAAGCCGATTCAATTACGATCTTATCTACAAAATAGATGACAGTTATTTCCATGAAAGGGCAATGCCCATAAGGATCACTATAACCTAACCGTTACAGTATAACTCGACGAAACTGGCCCTTAACGGCCCACTAGCTACAGAACATGTCAAGCTAAAGACGTTTTTCATTTTATTTAATTTCGTATGTAACCAAAAAGATGACACCGTTTGCTCTGTGTGTTTTTTTGTTTGCTTTACAACGGGAGGGTGGCTGCCCACTTTTATAATCAATGACTAAATGAGTCCGCGTTATCGCCTGACGATCTGTATTCGCATTTTTCATTTTAAATGTGTTATTTTTGAGCTTTCTCTTTCCATGTAATCTTACATTAAATGTTGAATGCGTCACGCTTTAATTGTGGAGCTGGAATGGATTCCACGAATTCAGAATTTTCACGTGCGCTTATTAGCAACAGTCGGGGGAAACGCTTTTTTATGCGGCCACTTTACAAACACTATTTTGACGACGATTTTTTTCAATACATGTAAAACGCAATTCCTTTATATACCTTTATTTTTAATTTTGAAAAGGAGGTCGATACTTCATCTTACAGAGAATGCCAATCTACTTTGAGCTGACTCCAAGCCATAAATAAATAATCAAAATTAACCAAGTTATTAATTAAAACATCAAATTCCGAATTCCTGTTTACGCCTTCAGTTATCAAAATTTTGTATTAAATGTTTTTGGACTCGTAGATTAGACTATTTTATTTTGAGCTGACTGACCCCTAGCTGTTTAAAACAACACAATGGTTTTTTATTTATTCAATGTTCTTTAGATCAAGAACCGAAATTGAAGTAGCTAGTTTTTGTCGATTTCCGAGCTACGTCAAAAAGATTTACAACGTCGCAGCAGGTAATTATGGTTTCCCAGCAGGGATACTTTAAACAGCAATAATATCCGAAATACTTTTAAAACCAGGTTTCGTTTTCAAACAGTATATTTGAAATAATTTATAGTAGACTTTTTTTTAAAAAAGAAGCTTTTATTAAGACGTAGTAAAAATTTAAAACTAATTTTGATATTGACCCAAATGATTAAAAATAAAGACACATTTTAATAAAAGGTTGTTTTATTGAAAAGGTTTTTTTACCATAAATTATTTTTTAGTCTTGGACAATTTTAATCTTTATTATCTACATTAACTTAATAGGATATAAATTCAACTCTAAGGTCATATTAATTTTAAAAATCGCTCGTGAAGAGCCCTTTAAATAAATGAATGAGAATAAGCTTAAATTATAATTTCTTTCCAAAAAAATTGTTTGGTTTTTTGTCCCACATTAATTTAAAAAAATAAGCTGTAGTGGTAATAACTTATAATAAGCTAAAACTGCAATTTTTTGTTAAAAAAACACTACGCGTTAGGAGGTTATGTCAAAAAAATGTGAAATTGAATTTAGAAATTAAGCTTAAATTGCAATTTTTAAATTAATTAAGCTGTAGGGTTAACGACTTATAATGTTATTGTTAATGGGATCTAATTTTTGACTTGTTAGTAAGAAATAGATTTTACGTCAACTTGATTTTTTTGTACGTAGATAGCATCATTATACGTTAGATGGAAAGCTAATTTCCAAAATATCGCGCTTGGTCAAGTCGTGCATAACGTGGTCCAATTTTCTGTAAACATAAACTGTACCTTAAGGGATTAATCTTTTACTCATTGTGTTTTAATTTATTAATAAATATTTGTCCTTTCAAATACGAAATTCAACATCTGTTCCGAGTTCTGAACAGAATTTTATAGAAAAAGTAATAAAATTTTATGACGTTCGACATTACAACCTTTCTTCAGACAGGTTATTTAGACTAAAATTTTAATTACAGTCAGCTGCATTTCATTATCTGTTTGTTCGCATATCGTAACAAATTGACACAAAATACAGTAACCTCAAAATTATTAAAAGAACGCGTTCATTTCAAAATAAAGATTCTGATTATGGTGTTATGGAGATAGATGATATTCCGGATATGTCATTAATAGAATTTGAAACGGCTAAAAATCAATTTTTAAAAGCGATTTACGATATAAATATAAATTACGTTGAAAAAAATACCCGGGATCAACATACTAATCCGTTTTGGCGTAAATTAAGACATTGCAGAGTAACAAGCAGTAATAACAAAATTTCTTTACTGAAAATAAGTAAATAAAATTGTTAAATTTAACAAATTCTTCTTCCATATTATTGTTTTACTTTAAATTATATCGTTCTAAATTTATTGAAGATACAAAAATTTTCATTGTTACACATAGACCTATTATTCACTGCACTTTACCGTATGGTGATATCTGGATTATAAAAAAGTCTGAGGTGTTGCCTGTATTAAGGCGTACGCTAAAGCAATAAAACCAAATTGCATTTGTCAACAATCTTTAGGGTGGAGCAACCTTACTGTTTTCACGCGTTAATATCAGATGAACTTAATTTTCTTAGTTATTGAATGAATGTTATTATAGTAAAACTAGGGATTTAAATAAGAAAAGGAAATTACATATTTTATTTGGTCCGAATTGGTTTTTCCTTGCTAATCGACGTTGACAAACGTGCCATAAGGGTCGAAGCGTTGTTTCATGTAGATTCGGCTCAAAAGTTAATGGAAGCATAAAAAATTTACTTTGTAATTGATATACGATGATCCAAACAACCCCTTAATACGTCATATGAAATTCAGCACTATTTCAGCATTCGATACATTAACCAGGTAAAAATGAAAACTTGTGATCACGTCACTTGGGACATCGAAACATTGTTCTTCCATTTTTCCGACCTAAAATAACCAACAGCCAGTTGTCCTGCTAATGGACTTCCCCCGACTCCCGCACTGACATAAATACAAGTTTAAAATTTCCGCTCAAAGATTCAAATTGAAATTAAACCTGAAAGAATTGAACGGAATGGATAATTTAAATTAATAAAAAGTTCTGAGATTAATAAAGCTAGGATTAACAATTTAGGTATAGTAAGTGCTGGATCGAGTCTCTCATTCTGAGAGACTGATCCCGCCAATCAAACAGTAACAGGACAATGGGCTCGTCAGGGCATTTACAATGAGCGCTCAAGAGCTGCAAAAACTAGAGCGTAATTTCCCCACTTGGTTAATTGGCAGTTTGCATTCGCAAAAAAAGACGGCCGCGATTCGATTTTGATTTTATTTTTATTAATTTCTAAAATCTACTTAAGGCTGGGGAACCCAAAAAATGCAGAGTTTTAAGAAACTCAGTATCGCTTAGAAAGTACTTATCAATATATAATTTGCTAAGCAACAGTTGTAAACATAATGTTACCGCATCTAATGATATATTTGCTATGGTGAAGAAGTGCCTAGTTTCAAAAATTAACCTCCGAAAGTGCAATTCTCGCAAAAATGTAGTAATGAGGGTTTTTTACTGAAATCTTTAGAGTTACGAAATATTTTGCAATGCACTTTACAGCACTTATAGAGAATATATTGCCTTGTAAGAAAATATTTTTTTTATTGCGAGAAAGTTGATAACTTAAGAAGAACAAAATTGGCAACAATATTTGTTTGAAAATTGAGTGTGCCAGTAAACTCAGTTCAGCTCAAGAAGTAAGTTATATTGTAGAAATTCCTTCGGGGTACTTATACTAAACATATAGTAGTATAATATGACATGTTTTTTTTTATGATAACATGGTGAATATCTTGAAAAAAAATCTAAAACTTGTGGTCCGAAATACAGTATTATTTGATCGCGTTTTTTATTGCTTTCCGAACACAACATCGTCAACAAATTACATAAAAATGTTCCTTTAGCACCTAAGAAATAGTTTCCGTAAACCAAATTGGATAAATGTCTAAATTTTACATTTTCGGGGAAAAGTTGTTTTCCCATAAGATTTTAGTCAAATAGTTCGTCCTTTTATTCACAGATGTCCTGTCAAATCTGTACCTTTTTGATTGACGGCATGGATAGAATAATTTGTATTAAAATGCACACTTGATATAGTGCAAATTGTTAGGATATAACCATATTCGCACACGTAAGGATACAAAAGTCTAAAAATTTATAAAAATACACACTTGATAATGAAAAATATCCATGTTCGCACGCGTAAGGATATGAAACATTTTCGAACCTACTAAATTGTACAATATATATTAGTTTCGAATAGCATCGTAGGAAAAATTGTTTGAAGCATCTATTCACAAAAAATTACAACAAAAAAAAACAGTAAATAATGCAGCAATCGCATTGACTGATTTTACCGCCGTTATCGCCGCAGACAATAATATAAATAATATTTATTAAATTATGAGCGTATAAAAATGGGATAAAGATTATTCTTTGCATAATTGAAAATGTGTTTGCAGCCTGTTACGGGATTAATTATAGCAGGTACATCTATGAAAACACAAAATTGGCAAAGAATTAGCAAAAAATTATAGACTAATTTTTTTTCCGACTGAGTTTACCGTCGTTATCGCCGCAGACCATAATATAAATAATATTTATCAAGTTACGAACGTATGAAAAACGCGCAACTCTTTTTTTTGTTCTTTCTCTATTCAATACTTAAGTTTCAAACCTTATTAGTTAGGATACCTCTTTGGTTGCCTAAACATTTTTTATTTTAAGGGGCAAAATTGGTGCCCCCTGAGCGGAAGAATTGTGCATTACTTAGCAGTTCCCGGACTTAAGGTGGGTTTGGTAGGTCTAAAAGTGAGGTTAGAATTATTGAATTTTCAATCCAATATAATTTATATATTACAACTTTAAGAAACATTTTCTCAGTGTTACACTGTAGCCTACTGAATACCGAATGAGGAGACATACTTGATAAATTTTGGTAATGAGCAAAATCGCTTGAAAATATTTTAATATAACATAATAAATTATGAAAAGTATATGTCATCATACCTTCATGCCAGTGGTTTGCGATTTCTACCTTTTGAAGCTTATCTGCACTGTACTTGGATTGAAAATTCAATAATTCTAACCTCACTTCTAGACCTACTAAACCCACCTTAAACATGAAAAATGTAAAACGAACGAAACGAACCAGTCAATAACACAACCCGAGCACTAGTTTGAGAATTGAACACTTTATAACAAAAAACACGCCAAAATTAATCGAAATTCGACATGTTTGTTTGACGGTTGCTACTCTCATTATTTTGATTTTAATCTAGTCGCGACGGCTCAAATTCGTGACGTTTCGGCCCAACTGAAAAATTCATAATGGAAGACATATCGGCGATTTTGGAAAACACAAGCGCCACGGCCGCTGTTAATAGGTCAGCGACGAAATTGCCATACATTTTTAAAATCGCTGCATTTCAGGAGCACCGGTCGGCCGGACGCCTTGAACTCGGAGTTTCTGTACTACAGTTCGGTGCTGAAGGTCCTGGCGCCCGCCCTCACCGGAGATTTCGACCGCCAACTGGTCATCCCCTGGGTGCGGAAGCTCTTCCGGCCCGAATATCACAGTTCTCAATTCAGAGAAAAACGAAACAAGTATCTGCTGTACCTGACGTTGACTCTGCTCAACGACGAAGCTTTCGGCATCTTTCGGACCGTTCCGCCGACGGGAGCCTTGCAGGAAATTCAGAACGTCGAGCAGGAACCCATCGCTGCGGCCGAATGGGAAACCGACGGTATGTGGCAAGAAACCTTGTTGGGTCTGCCCGACGATTTTCAGAGTTTGCAGTGCTCGATTCATGGCACGAAGAACGAATGCGCCCGCGACCACTTATTGGATAAGGTTTTGGATCAGGAATTTCAGTTGTTGTTGTACATTGCGAGGCCTTTCGCCGCTTTACTGAGTGGAGCCGAAGATCGCACGAAAATAGCTAGCTGGCTTCAGACGCTTTGCACTATTCACGGGGAGGCTTGTTCAAGTATGAGGGCCATTCGAAACGATTATCTAATGGCCCTATTAGGGTAAGTGAAATGGCAGTTCTAACTGTATTGCATTGTTTTCTTTCCTCACTAGTGAGTGCAAATTTAACATTTTGTGTTGGACAAACATTATTTCTTTGAGTTTTTCTTGCGGGAACATATTATTTAAACATTTTAAATGATTTGGAAACTCTGAAATAATATTTCTAACTGTATTGCATTGTTTACTTTCCTCACTAGTAAGAAGATCGCAAATTACATATTTTTCGTTGGATAACATTTTTTCTTTGAGTTTTTGTTGTGGAAACATATGATGTAAATATTTTAAATGATTTGGTAAATTCTGAAATAATAGTTCTAACTGTATTGTATTGTTTACTTTCTTCACTAGTGGAGATCGGACATTTCCTCTGCAGATTTCACATTTTGTGTTGGACAAATATTATTTCTTTGAGTTTTTCTTGTGGAAACATATTATTTAAATATTTTAAATGATTTGGAAATTCTGAAATAATAGTTCTAACTGTATTGTATTGTTTACTTTCCTCACTAGTGAGGAGATCGGACATTTCCTCTGCAAATTTCACATTTTGCGTTGGATAACATTATTTCTTTGAGTTTTTCTTGCGGGAACATATTATTTAAACATTTTAAATGATTTGGAAACTCTGAAATAATAGTTCTAACTGTATTGCATTGTTTACTTTCCTCACTAGTAAGAAGATCGCAAATTTCATATTTTTCGTTGGATAACATTTTTTCTTTGAGTTTTTGTTGTGGAAACATATGATGTAAATATTTTAATTGATTTGGTAAATTCTGAAATAATAGTTCTAACTGTATTGTATTGTTTACTTTCTTCACTAGTGGAGATCGGACATTTCCTCTGCAGATTTCACATTTTGTGTTGGACAAATATTATTTCTTTGAGTTTTTCTTGTGGAAACATATTATTTAAATATTTTAAATGATTTGGAAATTCTGAAATAATAGTTCAAACTGTATTGTATTGTTTACTTTCCTCACTAGTGAGGAGATCGGACATTTCCTCTGCAAATTTCACATTTTGCGTTGGATAACATTATTTTTTTGAGTTGTTCTTGTGGGAACATATCATTTAAACATTTTAAATGATTTGGAAACTCTGAAATAATAGTTCTAACTGTATCGCATTGTTTACTTTCCTCACTAGTTAGGAGATGGGATACTTCTTCTGCAAATTTCACATTTTGCGTTGGATAACATTATTTCTCTGAGTTGTTCTTGTGGAAACATATTATTTAAATATTTTAAATGATTTGGAAATTCTGAAATAATAGTTCTAACTGTATTGTAGTGTTTACTTTCCTGACTAGTGAGGAGATCGGACATTTCCTCTGCAAATTTTACATTTTGCGTTGGATAATATATTATTTCTTTGAGTTTTTATCGTGGAAACATATTATTTAAATATTTTAAATAATTTGAAAACTCTGAAATAATAGTTATAACTGTATTGTATTGTTTACTTTCCTCACAAGTGAGGAGATCGGATATTTCCTCTGCAAATTTTACATTTTGTGTTGGATAATATTATTTCTTTGAGTTTTTATTGTGGAAACATATTTAAATATTTTAAATGATTTGGAAATTCTGAAATAATAGTTCTAACTGTATTATATTGTTTACTTTCCTCACTAGTGAGGAGATCGGATCTTTCCTCTGCAAATTTTACATTTTGTGTTGGATAATATTATTTCTTTGAGTTTTTATTGTGGAAACATATTTAAATATTTTAAATGATTTGGAAATTCTGAAATAATAGTTCTAAGTGTATTGTATTGTTTACTTTCCTCACTAGTGAGGAGATCGGACATTTCCTCTGCAAATTTTACATTTTGCGTTGGTTAATATTATTTCTTTGAGGTTTTATCGTGGAAACATTATTGAAATATTTTAAATGATTTGGAAATTCTGAAATAATAGTTCTAACTGTATTGTATTGTTTACTTTCCTCACTAGTGATGAGATCGGATATTTCCTCTGCAAATTTTACATTTTTTGTTGGATAACATTATTTCTTTGAGTTGTTCTTGTGGAAACATATTGAAATATTTTAAATGATTTGGAATTTCTGAAATAATAGTTCTAACTGTATTGTATTGTTTACTTTCCTCACTAGTGAGGAGATCGGACATTTCCTCTGCAAATTTTACATTTTGCGTTGGTTAATATTATTTCTTTGAGGTTTTATTGTGGAAACATTATTGAAATATTTTATATGATTTGGAAATTCTGAAATAATAGCTCTAACTGTATTATATTGTTTACTTTCCTCACTAGTAAGGAGATCGGATATTTCCTCTGCAAATTTTACATTTTGTGTTGGATAATATTATTTCTTTGAGTTTTTATTGTGGAAACATATTGAAATATTTTAAATGATTTGGAAATTCTGAAATAATAGTTCTAACTGTATTGTATTGTTTACTTTCCTCACTAGTGAGGAGATCGGACATTTCCTCTGCAAATTTTACATTTTGCGTTGGTTAATATTATTTCTTTGAGGTTTTATTGTGGAAACATTATTGAAATGTTTTAAATGATTTGGAAATTCTGAAATAATAGCTCTAACTGTATTATATTGTTTACTTTCCTCACTAGTGAGGAGATCGGATATTTCCTCTGCAAATTTTACATTTTGCGTTGGTTAATATTATTTCTTTGAGGTTTTATTGTGGAAACATTATTGAAATATTTTATATGATTTGGAAATTCTGAAATAATAGCTCTAACTGTATTATATTGTTTACTTTCCTCACTAGTAAGGAGATCGGATATTTCCTCTGCAAATTTTACATTTTGTGTTGGATAATATTATTTCTTTGAGTTTTTATTGTGGAAACATATTGAAATATTTTAAATGATTTGGAAATTCTGAAATAATAGTTCTAACTGTATTGTATTGTTTACTTTCCTCACTAGTGAGGAGATCGGACATTTCCTCTGCAAATTTTACATTTTGCGTTGGTTAATATTATTTCTTTGAGGTTTTATTGTGGAAACATTATTGAAATGTTTTAAATGATTTGGAAATTCTGAAATAATAGCTCTAACTGTATTATATTGTTTACTTTCCTCACTAGTGAGGAGATCGGATATTTCCTCTGCAAATTTTACATTTTGCGTTGGTTAATATTATTTCTTTGAGGTTTTATTGTGGAAACATTATTGAAATATTTTATATGATTTGGAAATTCTGAAATAATAGCTCTAACTGTATTATATTGTTTACTTTCCTCACTAGTAAGGAGATCGGATATTTCCTCTGCAAATTTTACATTTTGTGTTGGATAATATTATTTCTTTGAGTTTTTATTGTGGAAACATATTGAAATATTTTAAATGATTTGGAAATTCTGAAATAATAGTTCTAACTGTATTGTATTGTTTACTTTCCTCACTAGTGAGGAGATCGGACATTTCCTCTGCAAATTTTACATTTTGCGTTGGTTAATATTATTTCTTTGAGGTTTTATTGTGGAAACATTATTGAAATGTTTTAAATGATTTGGAAATTCTGAAATAATAGCTCTAACTGTATTATATTGTTTACTTTCCTCACTAGTGAGGAGATCGGATATTTCCTCTGCAAATTTTACATTTTGCGTTGGTTAATATTATTTCTTTGAGGTTTTATTGTGGAAACATTATTGAAATATTTTATATGATTTGGAAATTCTGAAATAATAGCTCTAACTGTATTATATTGTTTACTTTCCTCACTAGTAAGGAGATCGGATATTTCCTCTGCAAATTTTACATTTTGTGTTGGATAATATTATTTCTTTGAGTTTTTATTGTGGAAACATATTAAAATATTTTAAATGATTTGGAAATTCTGAAATAATAGTTCTAACTGTATTGTATTGTTTACTTTCCTCACTAGTGAGGAGATCGGACATTTCCTCTGCAAATTTACATTTTGCGTTGGTTAATATTATTTCTTTGAGGTTTTATTGTGGAAACATTATTGAAATGTTTTAAATGATTTGGAAATTCTGAAATAATAGCTCTAACTGTATTATATTGTTTACTTTCCTCACTAGTGAGGAGATCGGATATTTCCTCTGCAAATTTTACATTTTGCGTTGGTTAATATTATTTCTTTGAGGTTTTATTGTGGAAACATTATTGAAATATTTTATATGATTTGGAAATTCTGAAATAATAGCTCTAACTGTATTATATTGTTTACTTTCCTCACTAGTAAGGAGATCGGATATTTCCTCTGCAAATTTTACATTTTGTGTTGGATAATATTATTTCTTTGAGTTTTTATTGTGGAAACATATTGAAATATTTTAAATGATTTGGAAATTCTGAAATAATAGTTCTAACTGTATTATATTGTTTACTTTCCTCACTAGTGAGGAGATCGGATATTTCCTCTGCAAATTTTACATTTTGCGTTGATTAATATTATTTCTTTGAGGTTTTATTGTGGAAACATTATTGAAATATTTTATATGATTTGGAAATTCTGAAATAATAGCTCTAACTGTATTATATTGTTTACTTTCCTCACTAGTAAGGAGATCGGATATTTCCTCTGCAAATTTTACATTTTGTGTTGGATAATATTATTTCTTTGAGTTTTTATTGTGGAAACATATTGAAATATTTTAAATGATTTGGAAATTCTGAAATAATAGTTCTAACTTTATTGTATTGTTTACTTTCCTCACAAGTGAGGAGATCGGACATTTCCTCTGCAAATATTACATTTTGCGTTGGTTAATATTATTTCGTTGAGGTTTTATTGTGGAAACATTATGGAAATGTTTTAAATGATTTGGAAATTCCGAAATAATAGCTCTAACTGTATTATATTGTTTACTTTCCTCACTAGTGAGGAGATCGGATATTTCCTCTGCAAATTTTACATTTTGTGTTGGATAATATTATTTCTTTGAGTTTTTATTGTGGAAACATATTGAAATATTTTAAATGATTTGGAAATTCTGAAATAATAGTTCTAACTGTATTGTATTGTTTACTTTCCTCACTAGTGAGGAGATCGGACATTTCCTCTGCAAATTTTACATTTTGCGTTGGTTATTATTATTTCTTTGAGGTTTTATTGTGGAAACATTATTGAAATATTTTAAATGATTTGGAAATTCTGAAATAATAGTTCTAACTGTATTGTATTGTTTACTTTCCTCACAAGTGAGGAGATCGGATATTTCCTCTGCAAATTTCACATTTTGCGTTGGATAACATTATTTCTTTGAGTTGTTCTTGTGGAAACATATTGAAATATTTTAAATGATTTGGAATTTCTGAAATAATAGTTCTAACTGTATTGTATTGTTTACTTTCCTCACTAGTGAGGAGATCGGACATTTCCTCTGCAAATTTTACATTTTGCGTTGGTTAATATTATTTCTTTGAGGTTTTATTGTGGAAACATTATTGAAATATTTTAAATGATTTGGAAATTCTGAAATAATAGTTCTAACTGTATTGTATTGTTTACTTTCCTCACAAGTGAGGAGATCGGATATTTCCTCTGCAAATTTCACATTTTGCGTTGGATAACATTATTTCTTTGAGTTGTTCTTGTGGAAACATATTAAAATATTGTAAATGATTTTAAAATTCTGAAATAATAATTTCAACTGTATTGTATTGTTTACTTTCCTCACTAGTGAGGAAATCGGATACTTCCTCTGCAAATTTCACATTTTGATTTGGACAAACATTATTTCTTTGCGTTTTTGCCATTTGAACAGTTAAATTAATTTTATGAAGCGCATCCCTTAATTAGCAACGAAATTGATTTGATTTAACAGTCGTTTTGTTTTAGTTACATTAACGATTTGCGGGTAGTTGGTCCGTTCACTGAATACCCTCCCTGGAGCACGTTGCCGCCGTTGGCCCACGCCGCTAAATCAGCTGCTGAAACGAAACCGCTAACTGATCCTACCGGACCTGAAGCGAACGAATTTCTTGCATCGCAACCCGTCCCCGAAAACGGCGCGTTTTGTTACATCGCCATAACAGGCGATCTTATTTCGAGCAGTTTCGGACCGATGTAATAATAACGAACAACTGAGTTGGCGTTTTTTGCTGTTTGTTTGTTTAAATAAAAATTGTACCAAAATTTGTTTAAGCCGGCTCGCAATTTCTCCAACATAAGCGACCCTTTAGAATCTTACTCATACATTATAACAGTTAGTAAAGATATCAGACCCTAGGCGCGCTCTCTATAAACAAGCGAACTTAGTCCAATCCTAATTAGCATGCTGCGATCTTAAATAATGGGCTGTATTAAGAAATGCTTAAATAATCTGGGAACAACCAGGTGGGATCCAAATTTACGCGCTAAATGCCTTTATTTTTCATCTTTCTCCATCTTGCGCCGAAGTTATTCCCCATCCTCTCGAGCTCCTCTTCTTTCTCGACTGCGATCCGCGCCGCTATTGTACATTTCTTTCTAGCCCCTAAGCTCCTGCAGATTTACATAAGATTATTTCACAAACTGCAGTCTTTAACTTTAAACCTACTTTAGGTACTAAACGGAATTTAGAATTGGAAGTTGGGTGGGAACTTGTCTAAAGTTCTGCATATTTGATTGGGGATTTTAGTGTCATTTTAATCTCTCTAAGTTGATTAGGATGGGTTAAAATTAAACGGTCTAATTTATTAACGAGAGAAAGATTTATTTATAGATTAGTGCGCTACTCTTTCAATTACTCACGAAACTTTTGAACGAGTTGTCACACTTCACTCTTTTCCTTACATATTATTGGGAATTCAAATTAGTTTTACCGCGTATCGATAATATAGGCAACTGTCGCATTGTGACGTCATATCCAGGATAGAAATTTTTAACGCCACGTCGCCGATTAAAGTGACTTTTTGTAAATATGTGGCATTATAAAAATTGGGAAAATTATGGGAAAATTATGTTACAAATTTGTCATCTGCCAGAATTGGATTTGAAAGATTAACAACAGCGCAAACCATCTGAGAAATGGGATCACTTTAGGAGACGATGCAAAACCTCTAAAGCTTCTCGACATAAAACTATTGAACAAAAATGTTGCATCATCTTAGTGTAAATGAAATAAAGCATTTTTTTACTAGAAGTAGTATTCGTTTCCATTCAATAAACTTATCATCTGCTCGGATTGGGTTTGAAAGGTTTACATACCATTACAAAAATATCTGCAAGTGGTAGTAGATTGGCTGGCAAGCAATTTGCCAATATTTTAAACGTTTTTATTCTCTGATTAGACCTCTCAATATGGACCCTAGCCGAAGATATTTGAGCAATCTCAATAGATTCAGCGTGAGAAAAGTTTTTAGGTTAGTTTCGGATGTATTCATGGTTAATGTTAACACTGATACTTTAAATTTGGCCTGCAACTTGATATCAAACAAACAACTTACAAATTAGTTCATTTCTTCTTTAGAATTATCGAAATCTAATCAAATTATTACAAAACTCGAACAATAACAAACGCACGTGGCTCGACGTGACGTCACAACAAGTAATTCGCTTAGTTGAATTTATTTACGCTAGACTCGCATGTTTAGCTTGAATTGCCTATAGCTATGTAATTAGTCAGAATACAATTTTAAATAAATAATAATTATTTACCAAAACAAATAATTCCTGACGATATTTAGATGTAAATTAAAAAATAATGTGTTGCAATTTATGTTGATTTTGTGGAGCTTCAATTCGAAACTAATTTTTCATTGGGCAATAAAAATGAATCTCCTGAGAATTACCTCGAAGGCATCTCACCAAACAAACCCACACAGTACCATCTATTTCAATATTGGTATGTGAAATTGTGTAACGAGAAATAAATACGACCAGATGTCAACATTAAAGTGTGTCCTTTTGGTTTTGTCGTTGTCACATCTTAAAGAACAAAAAGATGGGACGTCATAAGCTTATCTTTCTAAGTCACCAGCGCTTGCTGCATATATTATCCTGCAAACAGCTTACAGTTAGTAAACCCTTAATGCCGCTATTATAAACTACTAACAGAGCCTTAATCTCGTTACAGGGTATAAAAATGCCTTACAGTCGCGCATATATTCAGATAACGAGAGCTCGTTTGTAATGCAGACTTACCGGCACTGCTTTATTCACACCGGCTTCGTCTAATTAGCCTTGAGTGCAAATTAATTTAGATTATGGCTTTGGAACTAATCATCGCGTTTCCAAAAATTCGTGCAACCGATAAACCACTAGTTAAAAGAAAAAGGAACGGCGCCGAAAGATAATAATTCAACAGCTACGATCGGTGCACATGAATTCATTCTCAGAACTCACGTCAAAGATTAAATTTAACATGCTCACGAACCAGGCAAATAAATGATCCGAAAATGAGTGCATGGAGCATCCTTAAAGAACGAATAACGCTATAATTGTACTTTATGTGTGACAGATAGGTTTGCAATGTCGGTTCGGTTTTGGTGCCGAGACGGAACATTTACTCTTCCGCACAGTTTTCCTGGACAGTTCACGTCTCCATTTCTACTGTGCGGTGAATTGATTTTAAAGCGGTGATTTGAATACCCAACGACAAAGAATTCTAACATTTTAACATCCTGCATGTCCAAGACAATTTAATAATATTTTCCTGATTGGAGAATGCATTCCAAATTTGCTGTAAAAATTTCAGTTTAGAAATCCCTTTATAATTAATTTTTTGACTGCAATTTATTAAGTTTGACATTGTTCAAAATGGGTATCAAAATTTTTTATTTTCAAACTGTTCAGTCACTTAAAAAAAAATTTTCTTGATTGGAGAATGCGTTCTGAATCTACTGTAAAAATTCTAGTTCAAAAATCCTAACGTAACTAATTTTTTCCAATGAATTTATAGGATTTGTATTGATATTGCTCAAAATGTGTATCAAAATTTTTATTTTCAAACTGTTCAGTGAATTAAAAAAAATATTTTCTTGATTGGAGAATGCGTTCTGAATCTACTGTAAAAATTCTAGTTCAAAAATCCTAACGTAACTAATTTTTTCCAATGAATTTATAGGATTTGTATTGATATTGCTCAAAATGTGTATCAAAATTTTTATTTTCAAACTGTTCAGTGAATTAAAAAAAATATTTTCTTGATTGGAGAATGCGTTCTGAATCTACTGTAAAAATTCTAGTCAAAAAATCCTAACGTAACTAATTTTTTCCAACGCATTTATGTATTAGGTTTGTGGTGACATTGGTCCAAACGCATTTTAAAAAAATTTATTCTCAAACTACATGTCTCAAACTAATTAAAAAAATATTTTTCTGAATCTACTGTAAAAATCCCAGTTCTGAAACCCTTTCATAACTAATTTTTTCAAATGAATTTATAGGATTTGTATCGATATTGCTCAAAATGTGTATCAAAAATTTTAATTTTCAAACTGTTCAGTCAATTAAAAAAATATTTTCTTGATTGGAGAATGCGTTCTTAATCAACTGTAAAAATTGTAGTTCAAAAATTCTAACGTAACTAATGTTTTCCAATGAATTTATTAGGTTTGTGGTAACGTTGGTCTAAAGGTATATCAAAATTTTTTATTCTCAAACTACATGTCTCAACTAATTAAAATTTTATTTTTCTGATTGGAGAATGTCTTCTGAATCTACTGTAAAAATTCCAGTTCTGAAACCCTTTCATAACTAATTTTTTCAAATGAATTTATAGGATTTGCTCAAAATGTGTTTCAAATTTTTTTATTTTCAAACTGTTGTCAATTAAAAATATTTTCCTGATTGGAGAATGCTTTCTGAATCTACTGTAAAAATCCCAGTTCTGAAACCTTTTCATAACTAATTTTTTCAAATGAATGTATAGGATTTGTATTGAATTGCTCAAAATGTGTATCAAAATTATTTATTTTCAAACTGTTCAGTCAATTAAAAAAATATTTTTCTGATTGGAGAATGCTTTATGAATCTACTGTAAAAATCCCAGTTCTGAAACTCTTTCATAACTAATTTTTTCAAATGAATTTATAGGATTTGTATTGATATTGCTCAATGTGTATCAACATTTTTTATTTTCAAGCTGTTCAGTCAATTAAAAAATATTTTCCTGATTGGAGAATGCTTTTTGAATCTAGTATAAGAATTTTAGTTCTGAAATTCTTTCATAATTCATAATTACATAATTTGTTCAAATAAATACAGGGTAGTGCTGACAATACTTCAAATGGTTGTTAATATTTTTTATTCTCAAACTGCATCTTTTAATCAAGAATATATTTCCCTGATTGAAGAATGCATGTCACAACTAATTCAAAAAATATTTTTCTGATTGGAGAATGCTTTCTAAATCTACTGTAAAAATTTCAGTTCTGAAACCCTTTCATAACTAATTTTTTCAAATGAATTTATAGGATTTGCTCAAAATGTGTTTCAAATTTTTTTATTTTCAAACTGTTGTCAATTAAAAATATTTTCCTGATTGGAAAAATCCCAGTTCTGAAACCTTTTCATAACTAATTTTTTCAAATGAATGTATAGGATTTGTATTGAATTGCTCAAAATGTGTATCAAAATTATTTATTTTCAAACTGTTCAGTCAATTAAAAAAATATTTTTCTGATTGGAGAATGCTTTATGAATCTACTGTAAAAATCCCAGTTCTGAAACTCTTTCATAACTAATTTTTTCAAATGAATTTATAGGATTTGTATTGATATTGCTCAATGTGTATCAACATTTTTTATTTTCAAGCTGTTCAGTCAATTAAAAAATATTTTCCTGATTGGAGAATGCTTTTTGAATCTAGTATAAGAATTTTAGTTCTGAAATTCTTTCATAATTCATAATTACATAATTTGTTCAAATAAATACAGGGTTGTGCTGACAATACTTCAAATGGATGTTAATATTTTTTATTCTCAAACTGCATCTTTTAATCAAGAATATATTTCCCTGATTGAAGAATGCATGTCACAACTAATTCAAAAAATATTTTTCTGATTGGAGAATGCTTTCTAAATCTAATGTAAAAATTTCAGTTCTGAAACCCTTTCATAACTAATTTTTTCAAATGAATTTATAGGATTTGCTCAAAATGTGTTTCAAATTTTTTTATTTTCAAACTGTTGTCAATTAAAAATATTTTCCTGATTGGAAAAATCCCAGTTCTGAAACCTTTTCATAACTAATTTTTTCAAATGAATGTATAGGATTTGTATTGAATTGCTCAAAATGTGTATCAAAATTATTTATTTTCAAACTGTTCAGTCAATTAAAAAAATATTTTTCTGATTGGAGAATGCTTTATGAATCTACTGTAAAAATCCCAGTTCTGAAACTCTTTCATAACTAATTTTTTCAAATGAATTTATAGGATTTGTATTGATATTGCTCAATGTGTATCAACATTTTTTATTTTCAAGTTGTTCAGTCAATTAAAAAATATTTTCCTGATTGGAGAATGCTTTTTGAATCTAGTATAAGAATTTTAGTTCTGAAATTCTTTCATAATTCATAATTACATAATTTGTTCAAATAAATACAGGGTTGTGCTGACAATACTTCAAATGGATGTTAATATTTTTTATTCTCAAACTGCATCTTTTAATCAAGAATATATTTCCCTGATTGAAGAATGCATGTCACAACTAATTCAAAAAATATTTTTCTGATTGGAGAATGCTTTCTAAATCTACTGTAAAAATTTCAGTTCTGAAACCCTTTCATAACTAATTTTTTCAAATGAATTTATAGGATTTGCTCAAAATGTGTTACAAATTTTTTTATTTTCAAACTGTTGTCAATTAAAAATATTTTCCTGATTGGAAAAATCCCAGTTCTGAAACCTTTTCATAACTAATTTTTTCAAATGAATGTATAGGATTTGTATTGAATTGCTCAAAATGTGTATCAAAATTATTTATTTTCAAACTGTTCAGTCAATTAAAAAAATATTTTTCTGATTGGAGAATGCTTTATGAATCTACTGTAAAAATCCCAGTTCTGAAACTCTTTCATAACTAATTTTTTCAAATGAATTTATAGGATTTGTATTGATATTGCTCAATGTGTATCAACATTTTTTATTTTCAAGCTGTTCAGTCAATTAAAAAATATTTTCCTGATTGGAGAATGCTTTCTGAATCTAGTATAAAAATGTTAGTTCTGAAATTCTTTCATAATTCATAATTACATAATTTGTTCAAATAAATACAGGGTAGTGCTGACAATACTTCAAATGGTTGTTAATATTTTTTATTCTCAAACTGCATCTTTTAATCAAGAATATATTTTCCTGATTGAAGAATGCATTTGGAAACTACTGTAACAATTCCAGTTCAGAAATAATTTCACAATTAAAAAAATCAAAGTTGAGTCATATAAAATGTTTCAAAGCTATTATTTTATTTAAAAAAAATTATCCAAAAAAGCGCTCAATTTAATTGTATCAAATAAGAATTGCTGGAGTGCTCAGTGTCAAGTGCAAGGGGTTGCGGTGCCGCTCTGTAGCGAACCCAGTCCGGACGATCTCGTTCACACTTCTTAAGGATTATTTTATTCGAGTTCTTCTCTCATTCTACCATTCTCAGGATCAACTCGGCCGTGTGTGATGCGATAGTCGCATTTAAATACGAGTTCTGTTCAATGGTGCGACACTGCAATTTATTCGCCAAAACATGCTCGTTCCGAACTAAAATATATATATTTGTATTCAGTGGCGGTGCCGTTTTAACATCATAGATAAAGTATTTGTGGATTTTATGTCATTTCAAAACGTGTTTTATGAGCGAGAAACTTCATAATACGAATCTTTCAGCGACTCCGGCGGCGTGAGGTTCCGGTCGGTGCGGCGCGGCGAAATTTACAATTTTGATTATTGAAAAATTGACCTTAAGTCCCCTCGCGGCCTTTGGCCCAAAAAAGCAATCTTCCTACACTGCACTACCCACTACCGAACTAGTAGTATTCAGGAAAGAGGGCATTAAACAACAATGGAAGCTTCTAAAAATGTTAGTACCCTTGCGGAGAATAGTCCATTTATGTCACATAACCCACCTTATTATATACAGCAATTTCAGATTTGCGGCATAAGAAAAATTACACCTCTCCCCCTTACACTATCCGTCTTACTCGATCGTCCTGGAAGCATCGCTCGCTTCTTCTCCGTCGTCCATGATGAAACCGCTATCTCGGCAATCTTTAATTTCGTAGCTTGTAAACTCAACTTACAACAATAACCGACGATATTGAGTAGATTTTCTCAAAAAAACTGGGAACGAAATGACTTTCCACTTTTACTTACTATTTTTCCGTTTTTATTTCTTTGGTCAAATCATTTGGTATATCATCTTAATACAGTTAATAGGTACATTTTTAATTGTACAACAAAATTCTAAAATTGGCACCTACTTAAGTAGTGAATCAGTGGCGGACGGCGATGACTTCCACAATGCGTGACCGCAAGAAAATATCCAATCAAAAATTAATGTGACTTGCAAATGATGGAATGTAAATGTACATTAAGAAGCCGCAAGTACTGATGTATTTATGGCCCAACGCTGAATATTAAGTAATGACAAAAGTAATTGGCAAAACATTCTAATAGCTTTTTGTGGTAAATCAAGATTTCATTCATTGTTTTTTGCTGCGTGGCCTTATTAATAAATAACAAGCAGACTTGCATTTGTATTAAAAAAGTGGCCTTAAGGGGGCCACTTGAGAAGCAAGATTCACAAGATGGCGCCACCGTAGTAAAAAGTGTCAATTTTGTAAAATGCTATTTTCATTAACAAGCTTTTTTATATAAAAAACTAGTGGCGAATATAAAAGATAAAAAATAATCTAGGTATGGACATAAATTTGACATGGAAAAAGTTGAGAAAAGTATTTATTCAAAAATGTCAAACTTTCAATAATATTTGAATTTTTTGTTAAAAGTAAAGAAAATCTTGCTGATCACACCCTGGAAGCATTAATTATAAGTATACTCGTACATTATTCAGTATTTTTAAGTCAAAAAGCATCGGAAGGTGTGACATTTTTGAATAAATACTTTTTTCAAGTTTTTCCATGGCAAATTTATGTCTATACCTAGATCATCTTTTATCTTTTATATCCACCACTAGTTTTTTATATAAAAAAGCTTGTTAATGAAAAGAGCCTTTACAAAATTGACACTTTTACTACGGTGGCGCCATCTTGTGAATCTTGCTTCTCAAGTGGCCCCCTTAATGTATCTGTGTTTGCACTTGTGGCCTCCAAAATTGAGCTTTAATTGAAAGTTATTTATTTGAAATTTGGTGCACGCATGACTCTATAAGGCTAGAAATTTCCAGTTTTAAATTTTAATTGTCGGCGTAAGTTTTCGACAAAAAAAAATAAAAACTGATTTTCTATAAAAATAATATCTCCCAATTTTGTCAAATTTAACTTTTCAAGATCAGTATTATTAAGGCAAAGATATTCAAAGTAAAAAAAAATTGCAAAAGCTGTAATTAGTCTAAAATTTCCTTATATTGGAATCTTAAGAGTAAAAGTAATAATTTATGACTGTAAATAGTCCTTAGTAGTATCCGCAAAGTTAAGTACGATTTAAATGTATGGGCATTGTAAAATTTTCTCCGAAACTGGAAGTAGGTAACTGGTACCTCAAATGGTCTGTCCCTTTTCCATAACCGCACCGAAAATATTTCAAACGAAAAATGTAATAAGTCGTCTTCGAGTTAAAAAAATAATTCAACATTCACACTTTAAAGTATTTTCGTACTCATAATCGTAATTTATTAGAGGACTTGCAATTTACGTAAATTTTAGAAATCTACAAGAATGTAAAAAGGCTCGCTTAGGTACACTCCTGTTGTTCACATCGACCGACTTCCACTCGACAGTGACAATTTTTTACAATGTCATAAATTTAAATCGCACTTACCTCTGCGTAAAGTACTAACGACTATTTACAGTAATAAATTATTACTTTTACTCTTGAGATTCCAATATAAGGAAATCTAATTACAGATTTTGAATTTTTTTACTTTGGATATCTTTGTATTAATCATAGTGATCCTGAAAAGTGAAATTTGACGAAATTGTGAAATAGTATTTTTATAAAAAATCATTTTTTGTTTTCTCGAAAATTGAAAATTTCTAGCCTTATACCAGAGTCATACGTGCACCAAATTTCAAATAAATAACTTTCAATTGAAGTTCAATTTTGGGGGTGGCCACAAGTGATGGGACACCCTATACAGCAAAACTTTTGTAAAACGGAACAAATTTTCAGTTTGGAACCGAAATTGACATATTTGTTTGTTTAAAATTTATAACATTGGGAATTAGGATGGAAATTTTCTTTAAATTTCTGATTGATAATTTAGTTTGCTATTTATAAAGAATTATAATTAGTATAGTGGAAAGTTGTGTCCTTTTTATTCCTTAAAAAAATTAAAAACCGTTTTATCAAGTTTCGCTGTACTTATTTTACTTATTTGTTACGAACAAATCAAGATCGCTGTTCTGGACGTGTACTAATTTTTTAATGTGTTTGTAAGGCTGGTTCTCACGAGATCGAATTACATAAATGGTAGTTTGTCATGAAACTGGTTCGAGCGGATTGAAATGTTCCAAGTAAGGAGAAAGTTTTAGGAAAAAAATTTTCGCTTGGTCCGCACGGATTTTAAGAAGAAAGAATCCGCCACTGATCTTAAAATTAAATTCGTCAAGCATTGTAAAAATATATCAAAAAATAAATAACACGAAAATGGCAACGGTAACATAGAGGAATAGAGTTATATGATTATAACACTTACGTTTTGAAAACAACTAAGTAATTAAATTACAATGTGTTTAATCAACATGTAATTTCTAACAGGTTCTATTTACACGATTAGTAATATTTAAATTTGGATAATAATTCCACACTGAATATGTGATATAGAAGGGGCGACGCCACCTCAACGAAGTACTAAATAACGACAACAAATTCAGTCAGATCGGTTCAGCACTTAACTTCTTCCTATGTCAAGCATTCAGTGATACTGCAGTTTCCTTATATCAAAAATCACTTTTCCGCACTATTGCACAACTAAATGAGGTTCTTTTGAGCACTTCATGAAAAAATACCGTATTTACACGAGGACCGTTTTTAAAAGCGATTTCAACTGGTCGCACCCAGTGACATCGCGTTAGTTTTCAAATGTCCTGCCGCTGGAAAAGACTGATTCGCCATGGAATGCGGCTGCTGTCCTGCAGCTGACATGTTGTTGTTGAGATCTCCATTCGATTGGGGCAACGGTGGCCGATGGCCGTTCATTAAATGGTTCGGCACGGCCGGCTGCGAAACAAAAATCAAACACGCCTGGTAATTGAAGCGGGCGGGAAAGGGCGCTTTACTCACCGGCGGGATGGACGCGGTCTGCCTCTTGAGGTGTGCGAGCGACGGCGGGTTGTACGCCATGTTGGCGAACACCAAGCGCTCTTCGTAATCGTACTCGCAGAGGATTTTATTCTCGCACAGATAAAACCTGTCTCCGACGCAGAATCTGCAACCGAGAAGAAATCCTCACTTGAATGAAAAAACCATAACGCCGGTATTGACTTAATGCGGCATTAAATCAAAACATTGCAACAACGATTTAACGCCGCAATAACTGTGCGGTATAAATCAGCGCGCCGAAGACCCCGGATAATGGACCAACTCGCATAAACGGTTTGATCAAAAATGAGTGATGAACCTGCATTTTCAATAAACAAGCCACTTTCATCTGAAATTAAATGTTGGCTTGAAACTGAACTTAACTGCATACTGACATGTGTGTTTTTGCATAGTTTTTCCTTGCACGATTTGGAAATGGAATTTAATTAAAATCTCATGCAATTTCTTTTTATACCTTTATTTTTAATTTTGAAAAGGAGGTCGATACTTCATCTTACAGAGAATACCAATCTACTTTGAGCTGACCCCAAGCCATAATTAAATAATCATAATTAACCAATTTACTAATTAAAACATCAAATTCCGAAATTCGTTTTTTTGCCTTCAGTTATCAAAATTTTATATTAACATTTTTTGGACTCGTAAATTAGACTTTTTTATTTTGAGCTGACCCCTAGCTGTTTTAAACAACGCAATAGTTTTTGATTTATTCAATGTTCTTTAGATCAAGAACCGAAATTGAAGTAGCTAATTTTTGCCGATTTTCGAGCTACGTCAAAAAGATTTACAACGTCGCAGCAGGTGATTATGGTTTCCCAGCAGAGACACTTTAACAGCAATAATATCCGAAATACTTTTAAAATCAGGTTTTGTTTTCAAACAGTATATTTGAAATAATTTATAGTAAAGACTTTTTTTAAAAAACAAGCTTTTATTAAGACGCAGTAAAAATTTAAAGGTAATTTTGATATTGACCTAAATGATTAAAAATAAAGACACATTTTAATAAAAGGTTGTTTTATTGAAAAAGTTTTCTTACTATAAATTATTTTTTAGCCTTGGGAAATTTTAATTTTTATTATCTCCATTAACTTAATAGGATATAATTGCTCGTGAAGACCCCTTTAAATAAATGAATGAGAATAAGCTTAAATTATAATATCTTTCCAAAAAAATTGTTTGACTTTTTTATCCTACATTATTTAAAAAAATAAGCTGTAGTATAATAAGCTAAAACTGTAATTTTCTGTAAAAAGACACTGCGCGTTAAGGGGTTATGTCAAAAAAATGTAAAAATAAAATTGCTAAATTTAACAAATTCTTCTTGCATATTGTTATTTTACTATAAATTATTTTTTAGTCTTGGACAATTTTAATCTTTATTATCTACATTAACTTAATGGGATATAAATTCAACTCTAAGGTCATATTAATTTTAAAAATCGCTCGTGAAGACCCCTTTAAATAAATGAATGAGAATAAGCTTAAATTATAATTTCTTTCCAAAAAAATTGTTTGACTTTTTATCCCACATTATTTAAAAAAATAAGCTGTAGTATAATAAGCTAAAACTGTAATTTTCTGTAAAAAAACACTGCGCGTTAAGGGGTTGTCAAAAAATGTGAAATTAAAATTGTTAAATTTAACAAATTCTTCTTGCATATTGTTATTTTACTATAAATTATATCGTTCTAAATTTATTGAAGATACAAAAATTTTCGCATCTGTTGAACAGGTATATTGGAATGCAACCGCTCGAAAACAGTTTTCATTGTTAGACATAGACCTATTATTCACTGCACTTTATCATAATTATTGTGATATCTGGATTATAAAAAAGTCTGAGGTGTTGCCTGTATTTAGGCGTACGCTAAAGCAATAAAAGCAAATTGCATTTGTCAACAATCTTTAGGGTGGAGCAACCTTAAAGGGTAAATATTACTAGACTACACGACAACAACGGATGCAGACATAAAACAGTAGTTAGTTCATTCTTTTGTGATAAGTATGGTCTCAAAATTATTTTGTAATTGTTAATTTTGATAATACAAGGTGGCCATAAACAACTGTTGCCGTAAGCAATTAACTACACACACACACACACACACACACACACAGATCTGATATTGTGGACAACCCTTCAAACACCGTTGCAACACGGGTCACGAAGTGATCACACGTCATTTATTGTGCCAATCGGTTGCCTATATTTCCGCATACATTGAATCAATGTAAAATATTGTTGAGTTGATTAACGAATATACAAATAGGATTTATTTTGAAAAAGTTTCGATGAAAAGAGATACATAAAAGAAATAGTTTGTTTGGTGTACATGACTCTATCATTTAAAAACCTATTGTATGAATTTAGAATTTAGTAGAAAATCAGAGAAACATGCAATGAAGTGTAATGCCCCTCTTACCTTCACGATTCACTCAGCACAATCTTACACCCGGTTTATTACCGTAGTACGTAGCTTTGATAGATTCTAATAACTGTTCCAGTAACACAAAGTGCCTATTCACTCAACTGTGGTCATTCAATTCTGTTACTCGAAATAAATTTATATTTTTATTTATTCCTGCGCCCGGTTAAACGAATCGACGACACAAAACGTTATTGAATAAAACTTGATTGAAATCACTTCTTCCCCAGGTTAAGGTTGCTTGCACGAATAGTTATTACTATTCATATTTGATTATGAATGAATACCGGTTTGTAAACGCAGAATAATATCTTGCATTGATCGTACAATGGTGGTCACGGAAAATGAGCCATAATGTTTGCAGGGTTGCTTACAAATGTCATGTTGAGTTAGCCAATCTTGTGAAAGACTCATTGTCCGTTCTACACCAATTACCTCAGTACTGGAAAAATCCAAAACCATAATAAAGGAAGGAACTAATGTGAAACAAAGGGCCCGCTAATAAAACACAACATCACACAAAAACTGCAATTACAAACACGACAATGGATGGTACGGTTCGACTCATAATGCAGTTAAATATATTAATAATCGCAAACAATAAAAGTGGATTATTTCGCATGGACGGCCACCATCGAGCCGCTCTCTGCTGGTATGACGAGCTTTCAGGATGCGAGAGAGACCGGCCGAGGGGATGAGAACCGCGGGGTTCTGGTCCAGGGTTCGAGTCATACTGGATTCATTTGTCCGGCTATCACAACGCCTGCACAATGGACGCTACCGAATAGGGTAATGACTATGATTTAGGACACCAATTAAAATGTTTATAAAAGAGCTCTCTCTCCCCGCTCAACAAATATATCTGCCCAACTAGGATTGTTTCAATAGTAAGGGCGAATTTTCAATATGCGGTGAATTTACTAAAAAGTGGTTAGAAAGTTGCGAGTCGTTGAGCTTTTATGAAAGTAATTTTTTGGAGGGAACCGTCGCAGGATTGTCCGCTCGAGTGCGACGGTGCGCGGTGTTAACCCCGATTGTCAACTTTTGTTACCGCCAGATAGCAGGAACTGTGCAGATTTAATTTGTACAAACATAAATTTAACAATCAAGTAAACAATGGTCGGTTTATCGCGATGTTCAGATTTTGACTTTATGGGTTCAGTTATGTGGAAATCGGTGCTAATAAACGAAAATAGATGAGGCTATTAGCGGGTTACCGTCGCTGCACACGATCATTATCGTTATGTCTATATGAAGGGAAAAGGTATAAATTCGGTTCATTAAAATTCAAGCTGTGCGTTTCTTTAATCAGGCGGCGTTTCGCAGTATGTCATTCAGCCAATGTCAGCGTAATTCTCAAAAGTGTACTGCAATTTTATAACAAGACCAGCGTTGAATATTTGAACGCTCGAACCTATTCGCCAAATCAAGAAGTCGACTGTCCTCTGTAGAGGCGTAGAACATATTGTATCTGCATTCATCCTCGCTAGATAGAGCTTGGCCGGCGTAGTGTCTTTTAAAACATTTTACAAGCCTATTGGGAAATCATTTCTACATCCCGGTTCGTAGACTATTTGACTTGTGATAGATACGTGGCCTATTCTTTAGCTTATTGTTCTTGTATTGTGGCATTTGAAATTTAGATGGGACGCGCCGATATTAATTATTTCGCCCCAAATACGCCAAAATAAAAATTCGATCAATATGAAATTGGCGAGTTTTGGAAACAACTCAAATTTATACACAGGTGTTTCTTGTCGACGGTTTTTTTAAATAGCAACCAAATTTTTTGGCCATAATTTTGGTAGGTATTTTAATTGTCAAAGTAGTTGTATAAAAATTTTAGTCTCTTGTGATAATTTTATTCGCAACATTAGGAAAGGAACTGTTGCATGTAAAGGGATAAAATTATTTCCAATAAATGTGAAATTGAATTTAAATTTTTTTGGATTGTAAAGGTTTAAAGGAGCACGATACACAAGAAAATCTTTTAAAATTATTATTTAATGTTAAATTATTGTAATCAGAACTATTAAAAACTACTTGGTAAAAATTCAATGTAAAAAACAATTATTTTAGAAGATATTAAGACATTTAGAATTGTCGTGTGACGTCACTGGCCCTGGCGTACAATGATTTATCTATCTAAAAATTATATTTTTAATGCTTAACTTATACGAGACTGTGTGAATGGTTGTGTCAAAAACGTTAATCGAATCAGAAACTCAATACGGTGTTTAGATATTTTTTTAAATATTAAACAAGAACAGCGCCGACTGAGCGTTCCATCCCTATGTTACTTAACCTTCCAGTAGTCGCATGCGGAGTCTCGCTCCGCACGACTATGCTTTTTTGATTTTCCAAGGAATTTCCCATTCTCTCGAACGGCCGTTTTCAGTACCTTCCTAATTTATTGTCTAAATGTTAGTGGAGCAATATCAGAGCTGCAGATTTTTGGTTTACAACAGCCCAAGTTAAATCTGTAATAATCATTTTTGATACAAGTGCACTATCAAATAATTTTCAGTGTGTGGTTGCTTGTTTCAAGCACGAAGCCAAAGTGTGTGATGGAAAAGCTGCACAAAATGACAGCGTACGTTTTTTCATATTTAAAAATACATTAATTTATTGTAAATTTTGAAGTTGTTTGACAAATCGTCAAGTTAATATTGGTTTGTTCAATATCCACTTTTTGGGGATATTGGGTTATAGATGTCGCAGACGGATTGTAGAATCCGCTACAATACAAACCGGCTAGCCGCATTATAAAACGGCTCGGTTTTGTAAATCGGCTGGTTAACATTTAGGTGGGTTGTAATACGGCTAAACGTTGGTCAGCCTTACTGTAACGACGTTTCGCGTTCTCCAATGCAACAAAATGACGGGTCGCCGTTTTATAAAACGGCGAAAAGAGACTTTATACAGGGTGAGTTAAGTTTTACCGCCCCGGCCATAATACCTATTAAAGATTGAGGGGAAAGTATGCAATTTACATGTTACATCAGTTGAAGTTTACGCTTTCGATTAGTGCTACAATTTTCCAAAATATTTTTATTTGAAGCCAAAAAAGTATAACAAAGAGTTTTGGGTAAAATTTCTATGTTTAGTTTTTTATTTCAAAATTTGTCAAATTATTCGTAGCATTAATATCTGCAATTTGATTCGTAAAAAAATGATTACTTTTTGAGTTAAATCAAATTTAAGATATAGCACAAGAATTGCTTCTATTTATGACTTTCTAATAATAGATAATGCGGTTTACCATCCTAACAATAGTTTATGATCGACCCATCAAACTGGACGAGACAGCTTTTCAGTTGCTGATAATCCTGCATTCTTAAGTTCAGTTTAGTGACCGCCATAAATAATCTTTCAAGCACCCCTACATCAATACCATTGTCTGGTAAATTAGTCTACTTATGTCGTAAATCATTTAAAAAAATACCTTCTAATACGGAAATAGCTTTATTTAATAAACGCAAATTACTAAAATTATTTCAATTACACTAAATTGTGTGAAAATATTTTACTGTTCGTACATCAAAAAAACTATTAAATTGAACAATTAGTAATTGAAAAAAAGCCAAAATATTACTTGATTTTAAAAAAAAGATTTTTTCTTGGTTTCTATGTACCTTAATAATATAAAATTACTCATGCAATTTATGAGAATTGACAAATTATTTTAAAGGCCTATTTTGCCACGGGCGGTGAAACTTAACTCACCCTGTATAAAGAAAATCTTTCCTTGTAGCTGTGACAAATATAAAGTCATAACTATAAGAAAAAATTTTAACTCAATATGAAAGGTTTGTTTTTATAAAATGTCTAACAATTCTTCATTTTTTGTGTATTGTGCCCCGTTAAGTTTATCGAATTGTTGCGTTGCTTTTGCCGCTCCCTGTATTGAAAAAATCGTTCTAGGGAAGTTTGACTGTAATTTCCGAAATTATTTTTTTTCTTCAAAAACGTTATAAAAGCAAGTTCGATTGTTTGGTTCGCAGGGTTGCCAATTAGTCAGCTAATGACGCTGTGAAACAATAAGTTGGCCTGTTAAAAATCAACAAATACGGGGTGTGCCATTTATTATTTTCATATTTTATTGTGAAGTACTTGCGAAATGAAAAGAAACGTTATAATAAACAACTCGTTGTCAATCAACAATCACGCGATCAATTTTCAATTCCAGTCAGTTAGAATAAAATACAGTTTTTTTCATCCCTTACCTGTGATTACATTGTTGACATGCAAAACATTCCAGATGATAGACGTTGCTTCTGGCACGCATAACCATCTCGAATGCCGGAATAATTTTATTACAAGCTGCACAATAGCCTGTATTTCCGAACAATCTCAAATAGTCCCTCTTGCACAGTATTAAATTAGCTTTTGTGTAAAGTGTTGAGCCAACTTCGCCAAGTCGGCAGTCGCAACAGCCGCACTTCAGACAGTCTTCGTGCCAGAAGAGATCAAGGGCTTTGAGGAGGTAGCGTTCGGTTATGGGCTTACAGCATCCTGCACATTCCTGGGGTCCTCCCGACGAGTTAGGCTTCGGCGCCTCCCCTTTCGACACGTCCATAGTCATCATTAAACTGTTCGAATTTTTATTCCGATCTGAAACAAATGCGAAATTTTAATCAAGTGTCGCGAGGCGCAATGTTTTATATTGGCTGGAAATTAAGTGGCAATTTACACTATCCGGACAGGATATGAACCTAGAAATCACTGTATAAATTTTTCCTGAGCATTTTATTATTTTACACACGAGTTGGCAGCAGATTTTCACTCAGTGCGACAGCGAAACTTTCATAACACAGTCGCGTGTGTATATTGCTTCTCCATACCACAATATAACGCGGATCAAGTATACATTTCTCTCTTCATTTCCCGACCGGGGGCGGAAGACAATTTGATTTTTACGCGCGCGTGAAGGTAGAATAAAACAGGATGGATTGTATCAAAGCAGGTCCGGCAGCACGCGGATAAATAATGTAAGGCAATAATAAAATATGGCCGGTCCGGCGGTAACATACCTCCGCTAGTTTAATATAAACGTCACCAGTCGCGAGTCCAAACCAAATAAGGGCGCCTTTATTCGAAGTGGCTTTCATCTCCCTTTTCCTTCGCCGCTTTAATATTAAAATGGGCGCGCAAAAGGAACGGTCCTCGACAACGAATCAATTACGTTTAAGATAATGCACCGAAAAGCCGAAACACCGTTCCTCCAAAAGACCGGTCACAACTAGGAAATAAACTTCTTATTGTAATAACACTGCGATAAAACCGTAATATTTCCGCTGCTTCGTCGTAAACTGGCGTTATTGTCGTTCCTGCTTTTTAGGATGTCTGAACGAGGATGCATCAACATTTTTAAGTCGGTTGCCCAACTTAAGGCCGATTCCACCCTAAAGATTGTTGACAAATGTAATTTGCTTTTATTGCTTTAAGCGTACCCCTAAATACAGGCAACATCTCAGACTTTTTTATAATCCAGATATCACCATAATTACCGTAAAGTGCAGTGGATAATAGGTCTATGTGTAACAATGAAAACGGCTTTCGAGGGGTTGCATTCCAATATTCCTGTTCAACAGATGCGAAAATTTTTGTATCTTCAATAAATTTAGAACGATATAATTTAAAGTAAAATAATTATATGCAAGAAGAATTTCTTAAATTTAACAATTTTATTTACTTATTGTTAGTAAAGAAGTTTTGTTATTACTGTCTGTTACTCTGCAATGTCTTAATTTACGCCAAAACGGGTTAGAATGTTAATCCCGGGTATTTTTTTCAACGTAATTTATATTTATATTGTAAATCGTTTTTAAAATTGATTTTTAGCAGTTTCAAATTCTATTAATGACATATCCGGAATATCATCTATCTCCATGTCACCAGATTCTTTATTTTGAAATGTACGCGGTCATTTATTAATCTTGCGGTTACTATATTTTTTGTCAATTTGTTACAATATGCGAACAAACAGATAATGGAATGCAGCTGACTATAGTTAAAATTTTAGGCCAAATAACCTGTCTGAAGAAAGGTTGTATTGTCGAACGTCATAAAATTTTATTACCTATTCTAGAAAATTCTGTTCAGAACTCGGAACAGATGTTGAATTTCGTATTCGAAAGGACTAATATTTGTTAACAAATTAAAACCCAATGAGTAAAAGATTAACCCCTTAAGGCACAGTTTATGTTTACAGAAAATTGGACCGCGTTATGCACGACTTGAGCAAGCGCCAAATTGATATTTTGGAAATTAGCTTTCCATCTAACGTATAATGATGCTATCTACCTACAAAAAAATCAAATTGGCGTAAAATCTATTTCTTACTAACAAGCCAAAAATTAGATTCCATTAACAATAACATTATAAGTCGTTAACCCTACAGCTTAATTACAATTACAATTTAAAATTAATTTTTAAATTCAATTTCACATTTTTTTGACATAACCCCTTAACGCGTAGTGTTTTTTTTACAGAAAGTTGCAGTTTTAGCTTATTATAAGTTATTACCACTACAGCTTATTTTTTTTAATTAATGTGGGATAAAAAAAACAAACAATTTTTTTAGAAAGAAATTATAATTTAAGTTTATTCTCATTCATTTATTTAAAGGGGTCTTCACGGGCGATTTTTAAAATTAATATGACCTTGAATGTATATCCTATTAAGTTAATGTAGATAATAAAAACTAAAATTGTCCAAGACTAAAAAATAATTCATAGTAGAAAATCTTTTTCAATGAAACAACCTTTTATTAAAATGTGTCTTTATTTTGAACCATTTAGGTCAATATCAAAATTAGTTTCAAATTTTTACTACGTCTTAATAAAAGCTTGTTTTTAAAAAAAAGTCTACTATAAATTATTTCAAATATACTGTTTGAAAACGAAACCTGGTTTTAAAAGTATTTCGGATATTATTGCTGTTTAAAGTATCCCTGCTGGGAAACCATAATTACCTACTGCGACGTTGTAAATCTTTTTGACGAAGCTTGAAAATCGGCAAAAATTAGCTACTTCAATTTCAATTCTTGATCTAAAGAACATTGAATAAGTCAAAAACTATTGCGTTGTTTAAAACAGCCAGGCGTCAGTTCAAAATAAAAAGTCTAATCTAAGAGTCCAAAAAATTTTAATACAAAATTTTGATAACTGAAGGCAAAAAAACGAATTTCGGAATTTGATGTTTTAATTAACAACTTGGTTGATTCTAATTATTTAATTATGGCTTGGGGTCAGCTCAAAGTAGATTGTTATTCACTGTAAAATGAAGTATCGACCTCCTTTTCAAAATTAAAAATGAAGGCTTAAAATGAATCGCGTTTTACAAGTATTGGAAACTTGAGGTGGAACGTCGTTAAAACATGAAATTGAGGAGTTTTCAAAAGTCACAATTCAATAGGCAACACAACTTGCATCCAAGATTTGGAAATGCAATATGTGACAATATTTGAATTTTAGTAAATTTGTCCAATGATGTACAAAGAACTTTCAACTGAAATTTGTTGAAGGGAGGCGAAGAAATTGATGGAGAGACCGAAGGCGCGGCAAATTAAGCGAAATTAACGCATTGTAAAAAAAAGTTCCAAGTAGAGTCATGCGCAGGAATTTTTTAATTTTTAAGGCACTAAAACAAAATAGGTTGTAATTTTAATTAAAAACTTGGAAAGTATCCTTTGTTTTAGTAGCTGAAACAAATAAACCTGAAGGGGCGGATGTTTTGTTTCCGTAATTAGAAGGAAATTAAACAGTTGTGGATGGTCATCCGAAGAACACTCTAATTTTAACTTCTCTCCCAGATTTATTCGAGTTTTTATTGCTGCAAGTTTTAGCTGTTATAAATTGCATCGGATTCGACGTGCTTCATAAAACCGTACAGAGATCTCATTTTAAGATAGTCTTCCGTGGATGTTTCGGCTCAAATCTACCCCTTTATCTTTAAAACCGCGCACAAATTTAGATTATTAAATATTGTCTGGGATTTGCGAACAAAATTGCAAATACGTCCCATAAATAAAGCGCGGGCGAAGGGGCGGCGGCAATTATTTTCTTAAAACTCGAGGTTTAAAAAAGACTTCATTAAGGAGGAGAATAAATAAAAGGGTGTCATTAAAAAATACATGGCTTTAAATTTCGAAGCACGTACGTCAATTCTGACTGCGAACGGGCAGCACTTTAAACGAAAAAAACTTTATACTTGATTAGTAGCGTTAAATTAAGGCCGGCGAAACTTAATTAAATTTTATATAATGAACTAACTGAGGAAATGCTGAACAAAAATAATTAAAAACCTAAATTTGCTCTGCCTGTGTACTGTTAAGTGACAAACTTAATTAACAGGGTTATTCTTCGGATACTTTTCAGCGGGGCCCCAATTCCTTATCGTCGAATTATTGTCTCTCATTCAAAATGCCCCTCTGCCCGCGGACCCATTTAATTACGCTCGAAATTGAACGCTTTTTTAATGCTGTCTTTTCGATCGGATCCCAATTCAATGCGAGGAAAAATTAATAATCTAACTGAGACCCAACTTCGGTCGATTTTTATCAGCTTCCTTTTAATTAATACTGTTTGCTTTCATTAACATTCATGTCTGCCGACCAATTATTATTTATTCCATTTTTAGACGGTTTCAAAACCAGCCTCATTTTTTCTCGCGAAAATCCATTCAGTTTTAAGTAACAAAACGCGACAGGTTCGTGTGGCTGCTCTTGATAAAGCGTCCCAAGATATTGATCTTTAAATCTCCAATTAAACATGCATTTCAATAATTACCTCAACTCAATCAAATTGCTATAATACAATTCAATTTGATTCAAACCGATGAATATCAAAGAAGTTTTTTATTAATTAAGTTATAATTCACCTCATTTAATTTACTTTTGCAATAAAATTAGGTTAGGCTGCTTTAAGATAGGTAAATCAGGAGGTTATACGGTATTTTTTAATTTGAGAAGATTCAAACAAATCGCGCCAAAAGGTAGATATATGATTGGCTGCCAGAAAACTGCAGCTGGCTGGCAGCCAATCATAGACAACGTGTCCCGAAAATAATGTCATTAATTTTAAAAACAAACATTTTTTCTATGTACCATTTTTTCGAAATCGCAATTTTATTTTGGCATTTTACCCTCCCTGAAATTGACGAGCCTTGATTTGATAAATCACTGACGGTGATCGTGAATATTAGTTTTTGCAGACTGCATAAAAAATTATCTACGTTTTATTAGTATGTTTCTTGTCCTGCTTCGTATTGTTCTTTCTTTCATTGGATATTCAAGGTATGTGCGTTTTATAATAAATAATTTTTTTACTCACTAATTTAAACCACCCGCCGCACATCTAGTCTTTGTTATTGTGACTTGTAACTTGTAACAATTATTTTGAACATACCATTTTTGGTAGTAAAGCTTTGACAAGGACTCAAATTATTTCATTTATGTATTACCATAGCATTTTTCAATTTGCATTCCAGAACTTTACAATAACAGCAACGGTCAAATTAATGAGTTGCTGCGTCGGCAGAACTAAAAAGCAGGGAATGTTTTCTTTCATTGGTTTTTTGTTCTACGCTTATCGGTGTTTAACATTCAGCATTATTATCCATAGGCGGGTAACGAAATAAGAGTCAAATCTGTCAATAATTTTAACTTGTTAATCAAAACGTTTACACCAAAAAGTTATTTAAAAAAGTTCTTGGATTTGACGAGTTCTATCACTGGTTAAAATTAATGACATTATTTCTGGGACTATAACCGAATAGGTTGGATTGGGTACGATTAATTTAGGTTGGGTTAGGTTAAGTTGGATTTTAAAAGAAATACTGAAAAACCTCTTACATCAATTTTTTTAAATTTCAGTTCAATTCGCACAATGAATTCCACGACCTTCCCAACATCCTGTATGCGTGAAAGTTGTGTGAACTTTTCGCATTGAACGTTTAGAATTTTGTTTGATTAATTAAAAGTTGGAGAGTCCCCATATTGCGCGATGACATTCAAAATTTTCGCATCGTTAAACGAAATTGCAGCAAGGAAAATGATAACAGGGAAATTGTTCCGAAAGCCCGCCTCTGCGTAAATAGGTAATGAGATGATAAATTGAATGAATCTAATCTGAAATAAATAAGCGGAAGAAGAAGAAAAGCAAAGTAGAAGTAAGTGGCACTAAACGAACTAAGTGACGGATGGGGGAGCAAGCAGGACAAATAAACATAACAGATTGTTTCTCAGAGAGAGACAGCGAATCGAACAGGACAATATTAGCGTGAAATTGATCGGGGACCGCTTCCGACTCTGTTATTTCAAACTTGGAATGTTAAGTAAATCCGAATAGTACAGTTTGGATCGATCATCGATTTCGGGGCCGCCGGTGCATTTTTAATAACAAAAAAAGTGTTGTGTGGACGCGATGAGTGGTCGACTGGATTACAAATTCAATGAAATTTTTAATCAGACGTTTCAAATTGTGCGTTACGCAAACAAATCCTCGCGCGCCAATTAAAGGAAAAATGAATGCGCCGAACCCTTCCCCACGTTTTAAACGAGCTCATTTCAATTTCAATAATCTAGAGGAACAACCGTTGAATTGATTAACAAAAGTCATAATCAATCTTAAACACACCAATTATCTGTAGAGAACTTCAAAGAAGGTCTTGTGGTAATCAACGCTTCCAATTAAACAGCGCTCCTGGCAGCTGCGAAATCAATCAAAAAACTAATTGAAAGCCTACCATGATCCCTGGAATCTCTTCGATTATTCCCGTCCTGCTCTGACGCATCCGCCGAATCGGAGACGGACGGCGCCCTCTCCGTCTTTCGCAATTCTGATAACCGTTGTCTGTTCTGTTTCATTAATAATTTTCTGGATTCAATTTGGTATTTGACTTTATGTGATTGTGGTTTGGATCTTATTGTTCCACGATATTACCGAGTTTATTGAGTTTTAGTGATATTGTTTTTATTGGGAATTCTGAACGTTACCCAACCGTTTCTTATTTTATTTTTCATTATTTTTCCATTGTCTTCACATAATTGTTTTAGGTTTTCAGCTTTTATAAAACCGCATTAAAAATAAATAACTCGGCCTTTCAAGCGAAATGAAACGTGTTACAGCGGTGCGCAAGTCGCGTTTAAGCGTCGCTAAATTTGCAATTTTTGTCAAGGCCAAACAATAAAGCGTTTTTTCGTAACATAAATACTAGCTGGAAACCGACTGTGCGATTTTGTAAAGGACAGTTAGCAGATGAATTCTGCATAGTTTCCAACTCGAGAATCATAATTTTTAATTTGTTATAAACAATTTTCAACAAAAAATCGCGTTTTTTTTTAGTTTCTTGCTTGTAAAATGGAAACTAATTTTGCAATCTTAATGATGTTAATAGACGAATTGTAGAGAATTAAATTACCAAGAGAATGAGGGGTCGAATGACCCGATCGGATAATTACAACCGGAGAAAAGCCGAAAAATCCGGAAAATTATGTACACTCTACCTCAAATTAAATGTCACACGACGTTCGGGCGCTTGCAGACCATGTTACAAGGATGTTTGCATGGTTGTATACAAATTATCAGGTCCGTATGCTAGATTTGATATTGAGGATCCGTGTTATGAAGTTATGTTATTTTTTGTACTGTAGTTAAACATTATACTGTTAATATTTTTTAATTAATTGCATTTGTTTCGTATCAGATTAAATATTTAAAAGTCGGTTTGCCTAGGTGAAAGCATGCAACTTGCAGTGTGTTTGTTTTAACATGTTCATCTAAAAACTGTTAATGATAGAAGATTGAAATAAAAATTATTTCAAAGAAAAATAATCACTTCTATTCTTGGTGATAAAATTTTCCATTTTCTTGTTTTCAAATGATTACAAGGGTTGAATGTTAAGAGTACGGTTATCCTAGGTAAAACCATGCAAATTGCAGTGCACATTTTCATAAAGTGTGCTCAAGTCTTTTTTTTGACATTTGACTTATGTTAGAATCCACATTTTCATTTTTTATCTTCTCATAAACGAAGCACCAAGAACATCAATTAAGACTTTTGATGAGCTACAATAATATTTTATTAAATGCGTGTATATTTCTTATCTATTTAATAACAACAAATTAATGATTTATTACTTTCATTAATAATAAATACGGTTTAGTAACAAATTTGAGCTTGTTTTCTTGAAACTGTTCGACTGTTACACGAACGTATTTTATTCGTTGTTTCTCTCGATTCACTTATTTATTTTGATTTTTGACTTTATAACACCGATCCTCAATATCAAATCTATCATACAGACCTGATAATTTGTAGACAACCATGCAAACATCCTTGTAACATGGCCTGCAAGCGCCCGAACGTCGTGTGACATTTAATTTGCGGCAGAGTGTACAACAAGGGTTGACTCTTAAGAGTCGGCTTGCCTAGGTGAAAGCATGCAACTTGCAGTGTGTTTGTTTTAACGTGTTTATTTAAAAACTGTTAATGATAAAAAATTGAAATAAAAGTATTAGAGAATAGCGAAACACAAATAATCCATAAGAGCTTGTTAATAATTTAATTTAATTTAAATTTTTGGTGCATTACCAATTGCAATATTTATTCCAACATATTTGTTAATGTCCAAAACAACCCTAAACCCTAAGTTATGTGCCAATATTGTCGAGTTGTTTTCCCAGTTGTTTTCCAATTGTCACTTGATGTTTTCTAAATCAATTACACTTCTGCATGCAAGGTGTGTTGCCTGTATTGAAACAGCGAGGCCTTCGTTTTTAAATTGAACCCCCTGCAACTTATTTTCAACAATTCTTGTTATTAGAGAATAACGAAACGCAAATAATGCATAAGAGCTTGTTAAAATTTAATTCGTTTGGAGTGCAGTCGTTGTTAACGACGAAAATAACTCACAAATTGCAGTTAGCCGTCCAATTAAAATAAACAAAAAACAAAATTGATTGGAGCTTTATTAATTATCTTCGCCCGTCGACAGATGCGTTCGCACAGGTAATTTGAGCGCAATTTTTGTTTCGCCAGGCCTTCGGGCCGAAAGTGCGTATTTGCATGTAATGTCCGTAAATAATAACGACCGCAAATTGGATTAAATTTAAATCGGGTGAATAAATCATCTTCTGTTGCATAATTACGTCGTCCGGTTTTTAAACCGACGAAGACCTATATGTGGAATGTTCTAAAGAATTAATGTACTTAAGTGTTCGAGCAAAAACTAAGGTTTCCGAATCCATAAAGAAGGGTTTCAGACGGAAATATGGATGTATGTGGAAGTGGATTGAATTCTTTTTAGTTGATTACAGCAGTCAATTTGGATAATGGGCAGATGTTTGATATATGCACGGACTCTAAGTGTATTACAGATAGTGATAGGATAGTATTGATGACGACCGACAGTCCATTTTATTATTGCAGTTCGTGTTATTTTTATTTTTCTAATACACTAAATGGGCGATTCTTATTAGTGAAACGGGAACGGAGTAACTCGAACAAAAGCCTTCAGTTCGCTTCTATACAATTAATTTAATTTACTGGCGCAGTTTTACGGTAATAGATTTTGTTTCTGGATTTGGTTAAAAGTTTCTGATGTAATGACCCCGCCGTTAAAAGCTACCGTTCCACTATTGCAAATCCCGCGATTCCGGTCGCTAGGTCAAGATCACTGATTTGGCCAGGCAACACAGCAAAATAAATGTCATAATTTAACATAAATACTACCTGAATTGTTGAAAATAAGTTACAGGGGGTTCAATTTAAAAATCAACGCCTCGCTGTTTCAAAACAGGCAACACATCTTACATGCAGAAGTGTAATTGATTTAGAAAACATCAAGTGACAATTGGAGAACAACTGGGAAAACAACTCAACAATATTGTCACATAACTTAGGGTTTAGGGTTGTTTTGGACATTAACCAATATGTTGGAATAAATATTGTAACTGGTAATGCACCAAAAACTTAAATTAAATTAAATTTTTAACAAGCTCTTATGGATTATTTGTTTCGTTATTCTCTAATAACAAGAATTGTTGGAAATAAGTTGCAGGGGGTTCAATTTAAAAACGAACGCCTCGCTGTTTCAAAACAGGCAACACACCTTGCAAGCAGAAGTGTAATTGATTTAGGAAACATCAAGTGACAATTGGAGAACAACTGGGAAAACAACTCAACAATATTGTCACATAACTTAGGGTTTAGGGTTGTTTTGGACATTAACCAATATGTTGGAATAAATATTGTAACTGGTAATGCACCAAAAACTTAAATTAAATTAAATTTTTAACAAGCTCTTATGGATTATTTGTTTCGTTATTCTCTAATAACAAGAATTGTTGGAAATAAGTTGCAGGGGGTTCAATTTAAAAACGAACGCCTCGCTGTTTCAAAACAGGCAACACACCTTGCAAGCAGAAGTGTAATTGATTTAGGAAACATCAAGTGACAATTGGAGAACAACTGGGAAAACAACTCAACAATATTGTCACATAACTTAGGGTTTAGGGTTGTTTTGGACATTAACCAATATGTTGGAATAAATATTGTAACTGGTAATGCACCAAAAACTTAAATTAAATTAAATTTTTAACAAGCTCTTATGGATTATTTGTTTCGTTATTCTCTAATAACAAGAATTGTTGGAAATAAGTTGCAGGGGGTTCAATTTAAAAACGAACGCCTCGCTGTTTCAAAACAGGCAACACACCTTGCAAGCAGAAGTGTAATTGATTTAGGAAACATCAAGTGACAATTGGAGAACAACTGGGAAAACAACTCAACAATATTGTCACATAACTTAGGGTTTAGGGTTGTTTTGGACATTAACCAATATGTTGGAATAAATATTGTAACTGGTAATGCACCAAAAACTTAAATTAAATTAAATTTTTAACAAGCTCTTATGGATTATTTGTTTCGTTATTCTCTAATAACAAGAATTGTTGGAAATAAGTTGCAGGGGGTTCAATTTAAAAACGAACGCCTCGCTGTTTCAAAACAGGCAACACACCTTGCATGCAAAAGTGTAATTGATTTAGAAAACATCAAGTGACAATTGGAGAACAACTGGGAAAACAACTCAACAATATTGTCACATAACTTAGGGTTTAGGGTTGTTTTGGACATTAACCAATATGTTGGAATAAATATTGTAACTGGTAATGCACCAAAAACTTAAATTAAATTAAATTTTTAACAAGCTCTTATGGATTATTTGTTTCGTTATTCTCTAATAACAAGAATTGTTGGAAATAAGTTGCAGCGGGTTCAATTTAAAAACGAACGCCTCGCTGTTTCAAAACAGGCAACACACCTTGCAAGCAGAAGTGTAATTGATTTAGGAAACATCAAGTGACAATTGGAGAACAACTGGGAAAACAACTCAACAATATTGTCACATAACTTAGGGTTTAGGGTTGTTTTGGACATTAACCAATATGTTGGAATAAATATTGTAACTGGTAATGCACCAAAAACTTAAATTAAATTAAATTTTTAACAAGCTCTTATGGATTATTTGTTTCGTTATTCTCTAATAACAAGAATTGTTGGAAATAAGTTGCAGGGGGTTCAATTTAAAAACGAACGCCTCGCTGTTTCAAAACAGGCAACACACCTTGCATGCAAAAGTGTAATTGATTTAGAAAACATCAAGTGACAATTGGAGAACAACTGGGAAAACAACTCAACAATATTGTCACATAACTTAGGGTTTAGGGTTGTTTTGGACATTAACCAATATGTTGGAATAAATATTGTAACTGGTAATGCACCAAAAACTTAAATTAAATTAAATTTTTAACAAGCTCTTATGGATTATTTGTTTCGTTATTCTCTAATAACAAGAATTGTTGGAAATAAGTTGCAGGGGGTTCAATTTAAAATCGAACGCCTCGCTGTTTCAAAACAGGCAACACACCTTGCATGCAAAAGTGTAATTGATTTAGAAAACATCAAGTGACAATTGGAGAACAACTGGGAAAACAACTCAACAATATTGTCACATAACTTTAGGGTTTAGGGTTGTTTTGGACATTAACCAATATGTTGGATTGTAATTGGTAATGCACCAAAAACTGTTACAAAACAGCTTGTTAGAGAAAATGTTAGTATACGTTTAAAAACGAAAAAAAATGTAGTCCTAAATAGTACAGTTTCCTTAACTGCAAATTTATTGTACAATAAGTAACTGGGAGTGCAATATGTGTTGCCTGTTCGGATTGTAACTTGAAGACCCTGTACCTATATAATTAGTATAATTGACAGTAATAAAATTGAAAATAGGCGAAATTATCAACTGAGATATTTAATTCTCTAACGTCGCTCCGCTTAGATCATTCGATTTGTCTTTATAAGGTTTGAATTCGCATCAAATCGCATTATCGGAAACAAAATTGTGAGGCAATAAGTTAAAAAAATGTAGCAGAAAGAATACAGTTTGGATGGTAAATTTTGGATGAAAGCAATTTATAAAAGAGGGGGCTGTTTTGTGTCTAAACTGTTTCATCGACATTTGTAACATATCCACTTCCAATTTACTTAAAAGGGCCCCTGGTTTCTTTTAAAGAAAGACGCTAACATTTTATAGATATTGACACTTTCCTGCGACACGTTTCATCCCCGGCCGGTGTAATAATTACTTTAATAAATTCATGAAAGCGACATTCATGGAAATAATAATAAATGATTCGTCGTTTGAAAAGGAACGTGTGCTCCTTATTAAACGCTAATATCCCGACGCTTTACGAATGCATTAAAGCCACTTTTTCAGATGTCATTCTCTGTAATTGCGGTATCCAGTTACTAATTACAGTAATGGCGGGTCCGTAAATAATACCAGAGGCTATTGCCTACTGGATTCACACTTGTCTGGTAATGGCGACCATCTGTTATGACGTTTGAGCCACCTACCGAGATCGTTAGCGGTGGTCCTTTTTAACGCCACTTTTTCCTATCATCAAAATATAGTTACGGATTAATGCGATACACCTTCCGCTTGCGTGCCCGTAAATGAATAAAAATCGCCCTGTATACGCCCACGCTTAATTACGTTAACTTTATTTATCTCGTAATGACAAGCGTTTTGAAGAACACGGCTGCTAATGGAAAATCGATTTAAAATCTTGAATAATCTATATCAGAGATCGCGACCTTATTTCCAATTAAGAGTGTCACCCAGTATAAGCAGCCCGTGAATAATTCATGACAACAGCTTTCTTACCTTAACCCACGGCGACACGCCACCAACAAGAAACTGTCAAGATGTAAATGCAATTAACATCCTAAAGTGCTTCGCAAAATAATTACAAACGTTACCAGAGATTGCTTAGATGCTACAAGATATTCCCTTTGTGCACAACTACTGTTTCAGAGACGCCAGGTAGTAGGTAATATCGTTAATCCGATTCATTTGGATCTGCAAATTCAACAGGTCGAGTTGAGAGCGTTCAGTCATAATCTGCCAGGAATAACCAAAAGTTAAAACCGTTGGTAAATGACTGTAACAGCTGTCTAAATAAGAACATATTCGCACCACCTTGGAATGTATCTTTAACACGTAGATATCCTCGGGGACGGGGATTTATTCTTGTTTATATAGTAACAAAAATATTTATGGGTAGTACCGGAGTCATTAGTCAGACTTAAACCACAACATCTGAATTCGTAAATGGCTGTTGATGCACTTAATGTCTGCGTTGAGTGACCGATGGTTCCTCCAGATTACAATGCGATTTTAACCTTCCAGTAGTCGCACCTGACTCCGCAAAAGAAAATTCTATATTTTTTTGAAATTTTAAGTTAAAATTGGTAATAAATTATAGCCTTTCCAAGTGTATTATTAAATTGTTATGACATAAACATTTTAAAAAAATATTGTGAGCAGAAAAATTTTCAAAAAACTTTAATCAATACTACCTAAAACACAAAATTTTAATAATTTTACTAGATATTGTACAAAATAAAAACTGAAAACTTTTTATTTTACTGGTTCTCTTGTGGACCATTGAACAAGCTAATTTTAACTTCTTTAACTTAAACTTTGGTGTACATGTCGCAGCCATATTGTAGAATCCGCCGCAATATGAAGCGGCTAGCCACTTTACAAAGCAGCTCTGTTTTGTAAACCGGCTGATTAACGTTTAGGCAGATTGTTTAGCCGGAATGTTGACTATGTATAATGTAGGGCAACAATCAGCCATAATGTAGATGTCGGCGGCGAATTGTAAATTCAGTCGTTTTCTAAATGATTGGGGAGATTGTAAAATATAGAATAAACAGAGAATTTTTACAATTTGACTGAAAATTTTAGATGTTTTATGAATCGCTGGATAACTCAGTCCGTTTGATAAAGGAAGAATTGTTAGACATTTAAAAAAAAAAACCTTTTATATTGAGTTAAACCTTTTTCTTATAGTTATGACTTTATATTTGTCATAGCTACAAGAAAAGGTTTCCTTTATATAAAGTCCCTTTTCACCGTTTTATAAAACGGCGACCTGCCATTTTGTTGCATTGGAGAACGCGAAACGTCGTTACAGTAAGACTGACCAACGTTTAGCCGTATTACAACCCGCCTAAACGTTAACCAGCCGATTTACTAAACCGAGCCGTTTTATAATGCGGCTAGTCGGTTTGTATTGTAGCGAATTCTACAATCCGTCTGCGACATCTATAACCTAATATCCCCTAAAAAGTGGATATTGAACAAACCAATATTAACTTGACGATTTGTCAAACAACTTCAAAATTTACAATAAATTAATGTTTTTTTTAATATGAAAAGTTACGCTGTAATTTTGTGCAACTTTTCCATCACACACCTTGGCTTCGTGCTTGAAACAAGCAACCACAAATCAAAAAAACATAGTCGTGCGGAGCGAGACTCCGCATGCGACTACTGGAAGGTTAAATAAAACGGCGCCCGCTGCCAATTTTCCCCGCTTCAACGACTTAAAAAACAAATTCAACAGTGTTAAATGCGCCCCGACTGTTATCCTCATCATAAGAGCGTTCGTTGATTATTTTTCTAAACTGTTAAGGGGTGGTTATTTTTTTAAAAACACATCTGGTTCATATTCCAGACACCCTAATGGCATTTACTCTTGAAATGAGTTTAAAAATGCATTCCCATGAATTTTTGGAAACAGAAAAGCCAACCAAGTGTCGATGGGATTTTGGTGCAGAATTAATAATTAAAATCGCTTCCAAATTTCATAATGGGACATTATGTATTAAATTGACGCACGGTTTGCTGTTTGTTTCGCATAATTATCATCGACTTAATTGGTGTAAAAATAGATTGATTCTATTTTGTCACAACAGTTTAATTAAAGATTTAAGGTCACGATTTTTTTATTGAATTGTTCACAACGAGGTTAACGACTTCCAACAAGCTTTACTACAGTTTTAAATAAACAAACAATCGTAGATATTAATGAAACGGGATTTTGTGGCGAAATTTGAATCGCACGATTTGAAAAATTCCGAGACAGAACAGCGAAAAACGTTTTTGACGCAAATCTTTGTTTATTGTTTTATCTAATGACCCCACGTCGCCTTCATTCACTGTTAACTTATCTCTTTGTAATTAATTCCCTAATGAGTGGAAATCATTACTACAATTGCGTCAGTTGATTGAGCTCTTATCTCTGTGTAGGCTTGTTATTAATTAGGACAGATTTAAACAGCTTATAATCAATTTTTAAATCTCTTAACGTTAATTAATTATTACACATCAGATTGTACACAATTAAAAGTTAATTTTGAAATTGTACTATGTTGCCATTGCGTTCGCCTTATTGGCAAAAAATAAAACTAAACTCCTTCCGAGTACACAGAAAAAACAATCCTCTTTGAAGTACACAAGTTCTTAATGACTGAAAGTTGCGAACGTATAGATATAAATTAGCCGTTTCCAAAGTTCTGAATAAACTGAAGCGACATATTTATCTTGTCTAACATTGAAACGTTTTTAACTAGAGAAAGAGGGAGTTTTGAGCGATAATAAAATAAAATGAAATACAAGACGTGGACTGGATTATATCCAAACAATCCCACACTTCCTGTTAATGATCCGACAAGAACATCACACTAACAACAAACTACCACACGGATAGATACAATGTAAATGATGCAAAAACGTAACACGTTCGTGTTGTTTATTTCTCGTTTTTTCCTGAATTATTCCTTCGCGATCCAAGTAATTTATCGTTCAATTAAATGATTTTTTGTCGCTTGTTACAACATATTCGTTTTATTATCACGAGTTGAACTTTGTGTTTTGCACAGACAGGTATTCATATCAATTGAGTTACGTTCGTTTTAATTGTTATTTATTACTTTCGATAATATTCAACTATGATAATGAGCAGTTCGAAATGTGCATACCGAATCGACCATAAATTTAACTCTTTCGTAAATAACGCCAGCTGCATTAGAAAGATGCACCGGATACGTTTTTTAATTACTTTCAATGCATTTCGAAGCAAATTAATAAAATTGAAATGCAATTGTAGTAATCGGCGGAATGGTTTCAAGTTCTACATCTGTACCAATTGTAATTCAGAAGATGTCAACTGCAATGCAAATTATTTTTTCAGGTTGCAGAAAGGTCAATTGTAATTCAGAAAAGTCAAATTGTATTTCAGGCGACATCATCTTGTATTTTGAATTACAATCGAGACTTTCTGAATTACAATTTACGTCTCAGAAATACAATTTAGTAACTTTATTCCAGAAGAGGTTCAAAACTATCGCGCCAAAAGGTACATCTATGATTGGCTGCCCGTAAGCCGGTTTTACACTGATTAAATTATGGAAAATAGGCAGTCGCTATATTGTTGAAACAGCTGATTAGATTTTTGTGTCATAGAAGCTAATTTTCGTAAATTTATATAAATGATAGTAACAGTTCTTCTCAAAACTTCGTGATTTCAATTACATTTATATAAGTAATAAAAACAGTACTTATCAGAATCTGTGTCTTGCATTGTGCATCAGCGCACCTTTTGCTGTTTGTATTACCATTATTGATTATACAAATGTTAAAAATAATAAAATTCAAATTTGCCGCCAAAAACTATTTTTTAGAAATATTCCAATGTAGTTTGTTCTTTCAATTTCATGTCTCAAATTAAAAAATAGAGTATAGTACCGCGAAGACAACATTATCGTTTAAACAAACGAAAGCGCTACATAAACAGGCTTGAAAAACTTACTTTTCAGACTAGGATGTTAAAACGAACTTTTCTTGGTTGCGCCATTAAATTGACTAATGTTTTAAATCGCTACTTTCACCAAAGCGAAAAAATCAAATATTGTGTGGATCTGCATCATTACTTCCACTAATTGCAAGCGCTAATTACATTTCCCGAGCTTGAAAACGTATTTTAAATTTTTTCACAATAATTAAATAGTTCTGAAAGCGATGTTGGTAAAACTCTTAATTTGCCCGACAACACAACTCAAACGTCCAGATTTTCTTTGGGTTCATGTGCGAAACATAAAAGCGACAATTCAAAAGAATCCCCCCTCGCGCGCTCGCCGTCAAGAAAAAATAATTAATGCAAAACATTTATTTTACGTCTGAGAGCGATTTAAATTTTTCATATAAGTCAAACGGGTGCATTCAGATGCAGATTTCGAAATAATATTTTTTAATAATGAAAAGTTTTAAAAACTCGTATTCGCCTTGTCATAACACTGTCATTTATATTACGATCTTTTTTAATTTTAAAAATCTTTAAGACGCGCGAATTAAACTTCCCGCCAGGATATTGCTAGAATAAATCAAGCCAGACTGTCACTCGTCCGCATTGTTTTAATATCAATAACGCACATTAACGTTTTTAATTCCTGGTTTGTTTAATCAAGTCAACGGAATATGTCGCTTCTATTACTTTTTGCACGAGCGAATTAAAAAAGGTTTTAATTAGCGCACACACCGGAGTTTGCCTTGCCTCGGCCGATAAAAATGCACGTTATTACACAAGTGACGCTTAAGAAATAAATAATTCGCTCGCCGTTCGATTAGCCAGTTAATTTTGTTTAATGTTGCAAAGTTAATTTATTTTATTGTACCACAGGTGGTTGGGTAATTGCGAAATTGTTTACATCATAAATAATAACCGGACAATAATATCTGCCGCTCAACGTTTAATTAACATTTCTTGCATTGAGGGAACGCGAATGTAAACTGCAAATGTAACAGTTTATTGCAATTAATTTCACTGTCCCTCCGACTCGACAGTCGTATCTCCGCCTCATATTTTTACCACTTCTTGCACATTGTTTGTGCCACCTATATTCGAAAAGTCGCACTTTTTCTAAAATATTTTTTTTAACTTCTAAAATCTATATTTCACTCACAACACAAACATTTATATTTTCCTAAAATCAAAATATCTGTTTAGAGCTATGGGATACTATTGTGGCCACCTATAGGCAATTCAAGCATGCGACTCTAGCGTAAATAAATTCAACTAAGTGAACTCCTTGTTGTGACGTCACGTCGTGCCTCATGCGTTTGTTATTGTTCGAGTTTTGTAATAATTTGATTAATTTTCGATGATTCTAAAAAAGAAATAAACTAATTTGTAATTTGTTTGTTTGATATCAAGTTGTCGGCCAGATTTAAAGTGTCAGTGTTAACATTAATCATGGATACATCCGAAACTAACCTAAAAAAAATTCTCACGCTGAATACTACTTCTAGTTTTAGCTTATTTAATTATTCGATTTGTAAAATAGGTACATTTGCTTAACGATAACACAAAATAACATAACATAAGTAATAACTAGAATAAATAAAATAACTCATTAAGAGAAGAAGAAGCGGGGCTGTACCAAGAACACTAGCAACGTTGCCTCTCTGTTTAGCCAAACTTATTCGTTGCTTCAAATATGTTTTGGCTTGAGGAGTTTTCGTTGTTTGCACAATACGCCTCCCCAAATCTTCAAGGAGAGAAAGGGCATCAGCACTCCAAGGACCCAAAGTTTCCACAGCGAAGGCGACGAAAAAATAATCATCAGAAATTGACTTATATTTTTTTTTCTTAAGTGTGCAGCAGATCTTGCAGAAAATGAAGAATCTGTCAAATGAGAAGGGGCAAGTGTATCCGTACAAGTAAAATCCCAAACTAAGGATTTACCTACTTTCCATGGAATAACTGTAATACCATCTGGACGTTTGCCATCATCCCTCAGAATACTAGGTTCAAGGATACAAGGGATGTTGGCAGAAGAGAAAGCACGTTTAATAATGTAATTAATACAGCTGTGACGAGAGAGTCTACCAGCACTTTTCATGCACGATAAACCATGATGACCCAACGAGTCTACAGAAGAACCGAACGAGCAGATATGAGGATGACAGAAATTGGTGCCCAATCTAAGTGAAATTGCAATTTGTAAAAAGTTTTTTTTCTAAAAGAGTACCTAATTTACAAGATGGAAGAGCTTCAAGCCAAGCTCCAGATTCAGTTCAGATCCAGCTAATAAGATAGCTTTTTGTGTGATATTTGAGGAAGATAATAAATTTTGAAATATTTTCTCACAGATAGGTAAGTCCCAATTTCTTTGAATAGAAAACTCTTTTGGAAGTAAAGACGAATTAGAAACTTCCTTCCAATAATCAATAGCCTCGTTAAGGGATGTAATTTCAAAATTAGAAAAACTAGAAGGTAGAATGGACATAATAAGTTCAGAATTAGAAAATATAGAAGACAAAAAGGCAGGCGAGGAAATATCAATTATAGACCTTATACCTAATCCACCAAAACAGATTGGTAATTTGGCTTCGAGTCCAAGATCTTATTGTAAATTTAATATTCAAAATTTTTTCCAAATTACTTTATTTCATTTACACAAAGATGATGCAACATTTTTGTTAAATAGTTTTTTTTGCATCGTCTCCTAAAGTGATTCCATTTTTCAGATGGTTTGCGCTGTTGTTAATCTTTCAAAACCAATTTTGGCAGATGACAAATTTCTAACATAATTTTCCCAATTTTTATTAATACATGCATAATGCAACATATTTACAAAAAGTCACTTTAACCGGCGACGTGAACTGGCGTCAAAAATTTCTCTCCTGTCTATGACGTCACAGCGCGACAGTTACCTATACTATCGATACGCGGTAAAACTAATTTGAATTCCCAATCACTTAAATTTATGTCCACCTTGCATCTGATACATATTTTAACCCAAATGTTAAAATTACCTGGCAAATTGAAATATTGAAATATTTTTTCATATACGAATTGAAGTTTTTGTTAATAAATATCTTTAGTTTTCAGTGAGTTCTTTATAATTTCATGGTTCCGAATATATCATGGGCCTCTCGGTATGCTACTTATTACACAAATTAACGATTCGTAATAATTGACTATATTTTCGTTTGCGTTGAGTCCACCGGACGTATTTGGTAAAATTCTTGAACCATTTAGCAAATATTTGTTTTACAATAGATTTAGTTTTGATGTGCTTGCATTACCGAGTGATCTCTTCAGATAACCATCGAGACTGAATGGACCTTTCATTGTTATAGCGCTGCCAGTTGTTTTCTCGCTTGAAAATCGCAAGAATATTGCATCAAATTGCATACAATGTGTTTATCTTTTGGGATGTTAATCATGCGCGATCGTCGCAACAACGGCCATGACTGAGGCCTTTTCCGAATTAGAGGCTGTCTCCTTGCGACCGAGCAGAATTTAATTAAAATCATTGGAAACGGTTTTGATAAAATTTATTGTGGCGCAGGTTAAGGTCGCATAATTGATGCACGGCCCCCGGGGAGCATTCAAATTATTTTCCCGCCGTCGCACTTGCATTCGGCCAGATGGATTTAACTGGCGGCGGTTATTGTTGTTAATTTAATCCCGCTTCCAAGTCAAAACTGGAAGTAACAAATGTACATAATAGAATTTGAATTTTAGTTACGGTATGCAGAGCACTCGAGACCGGACTGAACGCCGACGTTAATTGAATTCTGTGTTTGCGGATGCTTATTACCAAATTAGCAACGCTTAATTACCAATGTGTTTTATTAGTAAACACAACTACTCGCTTACATTAGGCCGCATTAGCGTTCAAAGCTTTACACTTGGAAGTAAATGGGGCCCGTTTTATTTAGTTTGTTGAACAAAGTGACGCTTAATCTCGCCATTTTTGCGTTTAGTACCAAAACACCAACAATTATTTATTGGGCCCAAACCCGACGAGCTGTGTTTGTTCGCGTAGGCAGTTATAATCAGGCTTTTGTTATAATTTCAATCGATTTAATTGCTAATGAATTTCTATGCATATAGATTAAGTAATTGAGTAAATATTTATTGTATAACGAGCATAATTTATCGTATTTAAATAACTAATTAAATAACGTTAATTAAACTTATGTTATTTAATCAAGTCACAACAAAGCTTTGCGGGTAGAACTTGATCCGTTGGAAAACGTCCTCGCCGCGTCTCGCGATATTAATTATAAACCCAGCTAAATACTACAAAATTATTATTATTAATAAACGCACCATTTAAAGTTTACACATAAACATATCATGCCATGTGTCGTCGACGCTCCTCTAATTAGGATGTTTAGAAAGTCGTAAAGTTCAGACTTTTTTGCTCGAAATTCTAATCGCTCCCTCCACATCCTGTACGTGTGTGTGTGTGTTGATCCGTGCTGTCATAATGAAATAATGACTTAGAGGTGTCGTCGCAATTTGTATCTATTAGTTGCATCCGGTTGTGTCGCTATGTTGCTATCGTTCGGAAAAATTGTCCGTTATGACAGATAATGTGGACGAGATAACCGGGAATTGAGGACTGCCAGCTTGTTTAACCGTTCCAACTCGTCTACAATACATAAAATTATACTTTTGCTCGCCACAATTGTATTTCAAGAATTGTGTTTAGACACTTGTAGTTCAGAAGTGGTCAATTGTAGCTCAGATTAGGCAATATTGTAGTTCAGTTTAATCAATTGTAGTTCAGATTGGTTAATTGTAGTTCAGAAGTCTTTAATTGTAGTTCAGATTAATCAATTGCATTTCAGAAGTTGTCAGTTGTAGTTCAGATTGGTTGATTGCATTTTAGAAAATATCAATTGTAATTTATTTTAGTCAATTAAATTTCAGAAGACGTCAATTGTAGTTAAAATTAGTCTATTGTTATTTCAGAAAGCATTAATTTTAATTCAAGCTACTAAATTGTATTTCAGAAAACGTCAATTGTAGTTAAAATTAGTCAATTGTTATTTCAGAAAGCATTAATTTTAATTCAAGCTACTAAATTGTATTTCAGAAAACGTCAATTGTAGTTAAAATTAATCAATTGTTATTTCAGAGGGCATTAATTTTAATTCAAGCTACTAAATAGTATTTCAGAAAACGTCAATTGTAGTTAAAACTAGTCAATTGTTATTTCAGAAAGCATTAATTTTAATTCAAGCTACTAAATTGTATTTCCGAAGACGTCAATTGTAGTTAAAACTAGTCAATTGTTATTTCAAAAAGCATTAATTTTAATTCAAGCTACTAAATTGTATTTCAGAAAACGTCAATTGTAGTTAAAATTAGTCAATTGTTATTTCAGAAAGCATTAATTTTAATTCAAGCTACTAAATTGTATTTCAGAAAACGTCAATTGTAGTTAAAATTAGTCAATTGTTATTTCAGAAAGCATTAATTTTAATTCAAGCTACTAAATTGTATTTCAGAAAACGTCAATTGTAGTTAAAACTAGTCAATTGTTATTTCAGAAAGCATTAATTTTAATTCAAGCTACTAAATTGTATTTCCGAAGACGTCAATTGTAGTTAAAACTAGTCAATTGTTATTTCAAAAAGCATTAATTTTAATTCAAGCTACTAAATTGTATTTCAGAAAACGTCAATTGTAGTTAAAATTAGTCAATTGTTATTTCAGAAAGCATTAATTTTAATTCAAGCTACTAAATTGTATTTCAGAAAACGTCAATTGTAGTTAAAATTAGTCAATTGTTATTTCAGAAAGCATTAATTTTAATTCAAGCTACTAAATTGTATTTCAGAAAACGTCAATTGTAGTTAAAACTAGTCAATTGTTATTTCAGAAAGCATTAATTTTAATTCAAGCTACTAAATTGTATTTCAGAAAACTTCAATTGTAGCTAAAACTAGTCAATTGTTATTTCAGAAAGCATTAATTTTAATTCAAGCTACTAAATTGTATTTCAGAAGACGTCAATTGTAGTTAAAATTAGTTAATTGTATATGAATGTTAAATGCAAAAATTGATTATCAGATTTTGTTAATTTTTTCCTTAAAAAGTAAACGGCGTGTAAAATGCAAAAATCAAGCTAATATCGACTAATCAAAAGTTACTAAGGACTATTGATAGTCATTAATTATTACTTTTACTCTTAAGATTCCAATATAAGGGAATTTTAGACTAATTACAGCCTTTGGAATTTTTTTTTTACTTTGGATATTTTTGCCTTAATAATACCGATCTTGAAAAGTGAACTTTAACAAAATTGGGAGATATTGTTTTTATAAAAAATCAGTTTTTATTATTTTCTCGAAAACTAACGCCTACAATTAAAATTTAAAACTGGAATTTTCTAGCCTTATACCAGAGGCATGCGTGGATCAAATTTCAAATAAATAACTTTCAATTAAAACTCAATTTTGGGGGTAGCCACAAATGATGGGATACCCTGTACGTATGCTATTTTTTCAACGATGCGGACACAAAATTTCAACAATCTAAAATTCCCAACATGCCAAATTTGGCTATTGCTTGAGAACGACTACTTTTTGAAAATTTGCAAACACAGGAAGCAGCTGAATCAAATAGAATCTGGATAGTGAATATAATTAAGAAGTAATTTTATTAATACTAAGCAATAAAAAGCAATTGATTCCCTTCCTTTTTACACAAGCCTCACTGTGTATGAAAGTTAAATGCAAAAATTGGTTATCAGATTTTGCTATTTTGTTATTTCAGAAAGCATTAATTTTAATTCAAGCTACTAAATTGTATTTCAGAAAACGTCAATTGTAGTTAAAATTAGTCAATTGTTATTTCAGAAGGCATTAATTTTAATTCAAGCTACTAAATAGTATTTCAGAAAACGTCAATTGTAATTAAAACTAGTCAATTGTTATTTCAGAAAGCATTAATTTTAATTCAAGCTACTAAATTGTATTTCAGAAAACGTCAATTGTAGTTAAAACTAGTCAATTGTTATTTCAGAAAGCATTAATTTTAATTCAAGCTACTAAATTGTATTTCAGAAGACGTCAATTGTAGTTAAAATTAGTCAATTGTTATTTCAGAAGCAAACAAGCAAGAAACTAAACAAAACGCGATTTTTTGTTGAAAATTGTTTATAACAAATCGAATTGGAAATTATGCAGAATTGATCTGCTAACTGTCCTTGACAAAATTGCACAGTCGGTTTCCAGGTGGTATTTATGTTAAATTATGACATATATTTTGCTCTATTGCTTGGCCTAAGTACCCTTTCGGTGCGTTTGGGCTGGAAATGTATTTTAAATACAGTCATTAATTTCCAGAGAAAATGTAATTTGTTGAAATTGCTTAAAACCGAAAAAAACGGCGACAGGGTGTAATGGCTGAATGGTGACATTAAAAAACCACTTTAAATTAAATTAACACACCTTCTATCAATCAATATTGTGACCCGCCGCTTGACAAACTCGTTAAGCAATTGTTTACCGTTTACACCGCAAGTACCATCAGGACAAATTGCAAACATAAAGTCAATCAGACAGATTGTGGCCAGATATGACGGCGCATAACATTAATTTAATTCGAACTTGATTTTTATATGAACTAATGTCGATTTGATAACGAGAAAGAAAACGGTTGACTGAAGTTAACTTCTTAGCGTTCAAATCAAGTTAAAGTCATCGGAGCCTCTCATCTGATACATGGCCTGACGATTCTCTACTCCATATCTGAACCAAATTGTATTACATCTCCCCAATCTATCTGAGAGCCAAGAAGCTGCGCTTTGCTTGAAACAAAGCAATCCCATCAAGCGATAGCATCACACATTATGACGTATTATTAGCGCATTACAGCTATTGGAGAGCGATTCAATTATTGGAACAGCCGCCGTTGTGGCGAGCCGACAACCTACGATCAAATATCAGAGATTTCGTTCAGAGATTACCTTCGCTTCCGCTCCGTTTCCCGGTTTAATTTTTCTTAAAAATGAAGGTCGCCGCGTGCGTACAAAATTCGAGCCTGTAATGGCCATCGTTTTACTTCGTCCCGTCAGCACGCCGCTGGGCACGAGGAAATTGCTTTTCAATCCTCGGACTTTCCCTATTCGAGTTATTACATCTATACGCTCCCCCGCCCGCCCCCCGGCGCGAAACCATATTGTCCACTATTTTTTCTGAATTTTTAGTTTTTCATCCCCGCTTTAGGTGGGCGATATGATACACATATGCGCCCGGCTGAAAGAAGGGCGCCCTTGTCAGAATAATGCGTAGTTAATTGGATTTGTTTATGCGTGCGTTGCGTTTGAATATAATTTTGAGTGGGTCGGGAATTGAATAAGCTTGTTTGGGGAAATTGTTATTTTTTTATTTATTTTGCACTACGGGTTTCAATTTAGTGTTCTATTCTGACTTTTGATTGGATCTGGAGGGGCGCTGGGAAAGAAAACTGATTTCGCTTGTGTGCCCTGTTATGAGTAATTTCAAAGGGAAACTTTTGATTAGTCGATATTAGCTTGATTTTTGCATTTTACACGCCGTTTACTTTTTAAGGAAAAAATTAACAAAATATTATAATCAATTTTTGCATTTAACTTTCATATACAGGGTGAGTTGAGTTTTACCGCCCCGGCCATAATACCTATTAAAGATTGAGGGGAAAGTATGCAATTCACATGTTACATCAGTTAAAGTTTACACTTTCGATTAGTGCTACAAGTTTTCCAAATCATTTTTATTTGAAGCCAAAAAAGCAAAACAAAGAGTTTCGGGTAAAATTTCCATGTTTGGTTTTTTATTTCAAAATTTGTCAAATTATTCGTAGCATTGTTAATTGCAATTTGATTCGTTAAAAAATTATTACTTTTTGGGTTAAATCAAATTTAACATAATCACGAAAAATACTTTTATTTATGACTTTCCAACAATGGATAATACGGTCTACCACGTAACAATACCTGATGATCGACCCATAAAACTGAAGGGAACGGCGTTTTAGTTGTTGCCAGACCCGTATTCTGGAATTTGTGAGAAAAATAAAATAAGTTTTTAATAGGTAAATATTAAGTTTATTTTATAAAAGATGCTCAAAGTGATGCCCCATTACCCATAAATTAAAAGCATTTCAAGCTTCTCCTCGACTGAGTATTGAAATGGCATGATTATACCTGAACTAAACACAAATGTTCACTATTCCACAAAACAAAGTTTTAATTTTCACTTTTTACCAACGATGTTTAAGTGTTGGAAGATTTGTTGCGAATGTGAATGTTTCTTTATTCACAAAGCGACCTAGGGTTGTGACCAGGGTTTTTAAACTTTGGGTAAATGAAGCGATTTATTTTATGGGAAGGTTCAATAACCGATAGGTATATTGACTTTGCAGACGGCAAAATTAGAACACAAAATTGTAGACAGATATACTAACGAAAATTAGAAGCTGGTAAGCGATTTTCTTATCAAGTTTAAAATCTAATATTGCAAAAATTATTTTTTATTATGAATATAATTACCGTGAAGGTGTTAGTTACGATGTTGTAAACTTTTAAAAAAATAGCGAAGACCCTTATTCCGGTCCTGTAAAATGTAACGTTGTACTTTTTAACTTAACTTTGTGACTGTCATAAATAATCAGTCAAGTACCCAAAACCAATACCATTGTTAGGTGAATTGGTCAGCTTATGTCGTAAATCATTTTAAAAAATACCCTCTAATACGGAAATGGCTTTATTTAATGAACCCAAATTAGTAAAATTATTTCAATTACATTAAATTGTGTGAAAATATTTTACTGTTCGTACATGAAAAAAAACTAATAAATTGAGCAATTAGTAATTGAAAGAAAGCCAAAATTTTACCTGATTAAAAAAAAAAGATTTTTTCTTGGTTTCTATGTACCTTAATAATATAAAATTACTGCTGTAATTTATGAAAATTGACAAATTATTTTTAAGGCCTATTTTGCCACGGGCGGTAAAACTTAACTCACCCTGTACAGTGAGACTTGTGTACAAAGGAAGGGAATCAATTGCTTTATTGCTTAGTATTAATAAAATTACTTCTTAATTATATTCACTATCGAGATTGTATTTGATTCAGCTGCTTCCTGTGTTTGCAAATTTTCAAAAATTAGTCAAAATTTGTTTGTTTTAAAATGCACCGCATGATGGGAATTTTAAATTAATGAAATTTTGTGTCCGCATCGTTCAAGAAATAGCATACGTACAGGGTGTCCCATCACTTGTGGTCACCCCCAAAATTGAGCTTTAATTGAATGTTATTTATTTGAAATTTGGTGCAGGCATGCCTCTGGTATAAGGCTAGAAATTTCCAGTTTTAAATTTTAATTGTTGGCGTTAGTTTTCGATAAAAAAAAATAAAAACTGATTTTTATCAAAATACTATCTCCCAAATTTGTCAAATTTCACTTTACAAGATCAGTATTGTTAAGGCAAAGATATCTAAAGTTAAAAAAAATTCCGAAAGCTGTAATTAGTCTAAAATTCCCTTATATAGGAATCTTAAGAGTAAAAATAATAATTTATGACTATAAATAGTCCTTAGGTGCTATCCGTAAAGTTCAGAACGATTTAAATGTATGACATTGTAAAATTTTCTCCGAAACTGGAAGTAGGTAACTGGTACCTCGAATGGTCTGTCCCTTTTCCATAAGCGCACCGAAAGTATTTCAAACGAAAAATGTAATAAGTCGTCTTCGAGTTAAAAAAATAATTCAACATTCACACTTTAAAGTATCTTCATACTCATAATCGTAATTTATTAGAGGACTTGCAATTTACGTAAATTTTATAAATCTACAAGAATGTAAAAGGGCTCGACTTAGGTACGCTCCTGTTGTTCACATCGACCGACTTCCTCTCGACAGTGACAAATTTTTACAATGTCATAAATTGAAATCGCACTTACCTCTGCGGAAACTACTAACGACTATTTACAGTCATAAATTGTTACTTTTACTCTTGAGATTCCAATATAAGAGAATTTTAGACTAATTACAGCTTTTGAAATTTTTTTTACTTTGGATATCTTTGTCTTAATCATAATAATCCTGAAAAATGAAATTTGACGAAATTTGGAAATAATATGTTTATACAAAAATCAGTTTTTTTTTTTTCTCAAAAACTAACGCCGACAATTAACATGTAAAACTGGAAATTTCTAGCCTTATACCAGAGTCATACGTGCACCAAATTTCAAATAAATAACTTTCAATTGAAGCTCAATTTTGGGTGATGGGACACACCCTGTACAATGTATGCCCCTAATTGCTTGAAATTAAACGGGTATTGAATTTAAAAAAGGTAAACAACCGAAGCCTTAAAAATCGAATTCTTATACATCATGTCACCCCTTAGTGGCAAGAAGGGATGTGAGCAAAGAAATGCATGAGAAGGTTTCCAAATCAAATATTGAGAAATTCTTATATTTCGCATTAAACTTTTTATTTCAATTAAAAGTGCCAGCAAGTCTGTCTGCGTGGCAATTCGCCATAAGCAGCGGCGTCAGTTAATTTTTACAATTTGCTTAAGGTCAATTAATGGAAATAAGTTTTGCAATGTTTTCGAAAGCTGCGCGCGGACCCATGCGAAGACAATAATTAGTCGAACATTTTTCTTAATTAAAATTACAAGAATCGCTCGTTATGTTTTAATTAGCTTTGAAAGTAACGTGAAATAAATGTCGTACTTTTAAATAGAATTTAAACGGCCTTGCGAACGATAAATTAACGTGTTGTTTGTGAACGAAATGATGGCAATATGCATGATTGGTTATAAAGAAACGTAAAAACATGGAGTGGACGACGAGCCGGTCTTATTACAGTTTCCTTTTCAATTTTGTTTCTCTATTTGAGCGTAAAAAACAAATTTGTTTTTTCTCGAGTCCATTATGTAGGGACGGGGTTCCACCAAGACCGACTGCATGCGACGGGTAGACCCTCCTCTGCACACAGTAGTCGGATATTGAAAAACCTGATTGTTAATATCTTTTATGATAACCCCTCCGTGGTGGCCGCGACAATTTATTTTAATTTCTAATAACCCAAATCGATTACTAGAGTATTTTTGTACGGGGCTTTAACGCCCACCTGAACTGTCCGAAACAACGGATTCGAGTGTGATAAAGTGTCACTTTATGGAACGGAAGTGAGCGAAACTCCCCATGTAACGCGCAGTTCCTTCAACGTACTACAACGGCGATTGAGAGCTACGAAATTGATATTGTTATATTTATTTTGTGGGATACCGGAAATCGAGTAAATGAAAAACTAATTCAAACAAGATTGAAGTTGTACAGGATATTTTCTTGTTTGCACAGTTCGGTTAAGCGGGGCTAGCCTAGAAAATGTGGGGCCACCGCCACAGTCTGTACCAGATAAGCGGATTTGAAATTAAGATTAACCGAAGTGTGTACAGTTTGATAAATTCGCCCCAATAAAAAATGGGCTTAATGAAGATTAATCCCTCCAATGATAGATCACAAATATTAAAATTATTTGGGAATTAAATCTAACTTCAGGGGGTTCAATTTGAGAATAGGCAACGCATCCTGCATCGTAAAGTTTACTATTTAATTGATTTAAGTGACAATACGTTTTTTACAACAACTATAATTCATTTTTAAACCAGGAAGATCGTTAGAAGGCTATTAAATAATTGTTTTATTTAATTTATGTTAGCAGTAATTACAATTTTGACAGAATCACTTAAATGTTATAGAATAATTAATATTGAAGACAAAGCTTAAACTTTCTTTTGAAATTGCCTTGTTGGTTCCTTCCACAGAAACATTTCGCACTACATTTTCTAATTTTTAAGTGGCATCTTAAACTGTCGGATGCAAAATGCCAATACTACCAACATAAACTACAGAAAACAGCCTTCTAACTCTCTTGATGGTTGAAAAACGGACTGTTGTCAGGTTACTAGTGGATTTGTGTCTGAGGTGAAAGTGTGTATAGTTTGATAAATTTTGTCCCAATAAAAAATAGGCTTATTGAAAATTAATCCCTCCAATGATAGATCACAAATATTAAAATGATTTGCAAATTAAATCGAACTTCAGGGGGTTCAATTTGAGAATAGGCAACACATGCTGTATCCTAAAGTTCACTATTTAATTGATTTAAATGACAATACGTTTTATAGAACAACTATAATTCATTTTTAAACCAGGAAGATCGTTAGAAGGCTATGAAATAATTGTTTTATTTAATTTATGTTGGCAGTAATGACAATTTTGACAGAATCACTTAAATGTTATAGAATATTTAATATTTAAAACAAAGGTTAAAGTTTCTTTCGAAATTGCCTTATTGCTTCCTTCCACAGAAACGTTTTGCACTACATTTTCTAATTTTTAAGTGGCATCTTAAACTGTCAGATGTAAAATGCCAATACTGCCAACATAAACTACAAAAAACAGTCTTCTAACTCTCTGTCTGGTTGAAAAACCTACTGTTGTCAGGTTACTAGGGGATTTGTGTCTGAGGTGAAAGTGTGTACAGTTTGATCAATTTCGTCCCAATAAAAAATAGGCTTATTGAAAATTAATCCCTCCAATGATAGATCACAAATATTAAAATGATTTGCAAATTAAATCGAAATTCAGGGGGTTCAATTTGAGAATAGGCAACACATCCTGTATCCTAAAGTTCACTATTTAATTGATTTAAGTGACAATACGTTTTTTACAACAACTATAATTCATTTTTAAACCAGGAAAATCGTTAGAAGGCTATGAAATAATTGTTTTATTTAATTTATGTTGGCAGTAATGACAATTTTGACAGAATCACTTAAATGTTATAGAATATTTAATATTGAAAACAAAGCTTAAAGTTTGTTTCGAAATTGCCTTATTGCTTCCTTCAACAGAAACGTTTTGCACTACATTTTTTAAATTTTTAAGTGGCATCTTAAACTGTCAGATGTAAAATGCCAATACTGCCAACATAAACTACAAAAAACAGCCTTCTAACTCTCTTTCTGGTTGAAAAACGGACTGTTGTCAGGTTACTAGGGGATTTGTGTCTGAGGTAGTGCATTTAGGAGTTTCTTTTGGCGCGTCTCATTTGAAAATTTATTTTAAATCGAGTCATTAATTAACAAGAAATGCATTATTGTTATCTTTGAGCTAATACTCGTGTAAATGTAAATGTGTTTTAAATTGTAGCTCTGAATTTGAATAAGTTGATTACACTTCCATTTTTCAATCTGCACGGTCTTACTTGTACACATTCTTCCAGGAGCATAACCCTCGTGAAATTGGAGGATTACTGCAATTTCATTTATCAGCGCATAACCGGCTATAAATAAAAACTTCACACAAATAAAACCTTGGAATCTTATTAGCGACGCCTCAATCTGTCTCGATCGCCAATACGTCAATTAGAGGACGCAATAAAAAATAAATGTGTTTTTGTATAAATCAAAGAGGCTAATTTCGATCCAATCCCAAAACTATCTCATAAGATGGAAGGGCCCTAAAAACTTTTTTATGTCCGGGGATATCAATTTAAAATAAGCGAAAGTGGAAAAGAGAGGGCTGTATAAAACTAATTCAAATTCTGAAATTGGTTTAGGAGTGTTTGAGTAGAAAACAATCATACGGAGGAAACGAACGAACCACGGTCAAGAGCCGCTCACCCGTTCGGTAAACAGATCACTGTGATTGACAATATCGAATAAGGGAAGACCATTTTCTCCGGAGATAATCATCCGGGGCGAACACTCGGTTATACAAATTTCTCCTGAAAAATGGCTTGTTTATGGATGTAATTTTCTTAAATTAAACTCTCGGCGAATTAATCACGCGCACTGCCTTTTTTATGTCCGATGGTTTTGTATGGCGAGTGCGAGGGAACGGTCCCTACATAATTGGCTTGAAGTAACACACACACACACACAAAAATAAATTGATTATTAAATATTTATGCAAGCCAGTAGCGTGGATATTGTAAAACCTTGCTAATAAAACAGGTCCATGAATAATAGCTCTTGTGTAAGTCCGACCAAATAAAGTATAATCTTTGCAGATACAAGTGTTCCAAACTGACAACTTGTTTGCTTGATAGCCTGTTTTATTTTCCTCGGATAATTGCATTCGTTGTGTTGAAATTGTTTCAATTAAATGAAATTAGATTTAAATTAAGAAGCGTTAATTGATTTTTTAATATTTACACAGTTGTTTATGTCGCCGATCAATAATAAAAAGCTGTTGGGAAATTTTGGATCTTCTTCATTTAAGTGGAATTTCAAAAATGATGACAACAAAAAATTTACGGCGAGATTTGCACAATCGCATTTGCGCTGATTTGCTTCTATGGTTGAGGTTGAGGTCGTTAAAAATTTGAGGCAAACCACAAAGCGCAAGCTGCATCATCGCTATGAAGATTTACTGGAAAAATTTAAACTATGACAAATATTTAATGTTCTGGCCACGCTAACTTAACTTCTTAATCACAATTTACTGTACAACTTTTGCTCTAATTATTATTATTATTTTCCACAAATCATTTCGTACTTGGAAATTTTAAATTTGACTTTTAATCTGAAACGATATTGTCAATAAATGTTACAAGATTGGTCAATTTGAAAATGAGGTGAAGTTAAACTTAACTTCTTAATCACAATTTACTGTACAACTTTTGCTCTAATTATTATTATTATTTTCCACAAGTCATTTCGTACTTGGAAATTTTAAATTTGAGTTTTAATCTGAAACGATATTGTCAATAAATGTTACAAGATTGGTCAATTTGAAAATGAAGTGAAGTTAAACTTAACTTCTTAATCACAATTTACTGTACAACTTTTGCTCTAATTATTATTATTATTTTCCACAAATCATTTCGTACTTGGGAATTTTGATTTTTAATTTTAATTTGAAACGATATTGTCAATAAATGTTACAAGGTTGGTCAATTTGAAAATGATATCAACGTGAATTTTCCAGACTATTACTGTATAACTTTTACTCTAATTATTATTATTATTTTCCACAAGTCATTTCGTACTTGGGAATTTTGAATATGAATTTTAATTTGAAACAATATTGTCAATAAATGTTACAAGATTGGTCAATTTGAAAATGAAGTCAACATGAATTTTCCAGACTGTTACTGTATAACTTTTGCTCTAATTATTATTATTATTTTACACAAATCATTTCGTACTTGGGAATTTTTAATTTGAATTTTATTCTGAAACAATATTGTCAATAAATGTTACAAGATTGGTCAATTTGAAAATGATGTCAACGTGAATTTTCCAGACTATTACTGTATAACTTTTACTCTAATTATTATTATTATTTTCCACAAGTCATTTCGTACTTGGGAATTTTGAATTTGAATTTTAATTTGAAACGATATTGTCAATAAATGTCACAAGGTTGGTCAATTTGAAAATGAAGTCAACGTGAATTTTCCAGACTGATACTGTATAACTTTTACTCTAATTATTATTATTATTTTCCACAAATCATTTCCTACTTGGGAATTTTGAATTTGAATTTTAATTTGAAACGATATTGTCAATAAATGTTACAAGATTAGTCAATTTGAAAATGAAGTAAACACGAATTTTCCAGACTATTACTGTATAACTTTTGCTCTAATTATTATTATTTTCCACAAATCATTTCCTACTTGGGAATTTTGAATTTGAATTTGAATTTGAAACGATATTGTCAATAAATGTTACAAGATTGATCAATTTGAAAATGAAGTAAACACGAATTTTCCAGACTATTACTGTATAACTTTTGCTCTAATTATTATTATTTTCCACAAATCATTTCCTACTTGGGAATTTTGAATTTGAATTTTAATTTGAAACGATATTGTCAATAAATGTTACAAGATTAGTCAATTTGAAAATGAAGTAAACACGAATTTTCCAGACTATTACTGTATAACTTTTGCTCTAATTATTATTATTTTCCACAAATCATTTCCTACTTGGGAATTTTGAATTTGAATTTGAATTTGAAACGATATTGTCAATAAATGTTACAAGATTGGTCAATTTGAAAATGAAGTAAACACGAATTTTCCAGACTATTACTGTATAACTTTTGCTCTAATTATTATTATTTTCCACAAATCATTTCCTACTTGGGAATTTTGAATTTGAATTTTAATTTGAAACGATATTGTCAATAAATGTTACAAGATTAGTCAATTTGAAAATGAAGTAAACACGAATTTTCCAGACTATTACTGTATAACTTTTGCTCTAATTATTATTATTTTCCACAAATCATTTCCTACTTGGGAATTTTGAATTTGAATTTGAATTTGAAACGATATTGTCAATAAATGTTACAAGATTGGTCAATTTGAAAATGAAGTAAACACGAATTTTCCAGACTATTACTGTATAACTTTAGCTCTAATTATTATTATTTTCCACAAATCATTTTGTACTTGGAAATTTTGAATTTGAATTTTAATTTGAAACGATATTGTCAATAAATGTTACAAGATTGGTCAATTTGAAAATGAAGTAAACACGAATTTTCCAGACTATTACTGTATAACTTTTGCTCTAATTATTATTATTTTCCACAAATCATTTCCTACTTGGGAATTTTGAATTTGAATTTTAATTTGAAACGATATTGTCAATAAATGTTACAAGATTAGTCAATTTGAAAATGAAGTAAACACGAATTTTCCAGACTATTACTGTATAACTTTTGCTCTAATTATTATTATTTTCCACAAATCATTTCCTACTTGGGAATTTTGAATTTGAATTTGAATTTGAAACGATATTGTCAATAAATGTTACAAGATTGATCAATTTGAAAATGAAGTAAACACGAATTTTCCAGACTATTACTGTATAACTTTTGCTCTAATTATTATTATTTTCCACAAATCATTTCCTACTTGGGAATTTTGAATTTGAATTTTAATTTGAAACGATATTGTCAATAAATGTTACAAGATTAGTCAATTTGAAAATGAAGTAAACACGAATTTTCCAGACTATTACTGTATAACTTTAGCTCTAATTATTATTATTTTCCACAAATCATTTTGTACTTGGGAATTTTGAATTTGAATTTTAATTTGAAACGATATTGTCAATAAATGTTACAAGATTGGTCAATTTGAAAATGAAGTAAACACGAATTTTCCAGACTATTACTGTATAACTTTTGCTCTAATTATTATTATTTTCCACAAATCATTTCCTACTTGGGAATTTTGAATTTGAATTTTAATTTGAAACGATATTGTCAATAAATGTTACAAGATTAGTCAATTTGAAAATGAAGTAAACACGAATTTTCCAGACTATTACTGTATAACTTTTGCTCTAATTATTATTATTTTCCACAAATCATTTCCTACTTGGGAATTTTGAATTTGAATTTGAATTTGAAACGATATTGTCAATAAATGTTACAAGATTGATCAATTTGAAAATGAAGTAAACACGAATTTTCCAGACTATTACTGTATAACTTTTGCTCTAATTATTATTATTTTCCACAAATCATTTCCTACTTGGGAATTTTGAATTTGAATTTTAATTTGAAACGATATTGTCAATAAATGTTACAAGATTAGTCAATTTGAAAATGAAGTAAACACGAATTTTCCAGACTATTACTGTATAACTTTTGCTCTAATTATTATTATTTTCCACAAATCATTTCCTACTTGGGAATTTTGAATTTGAATTTGAATTTGAAACGATATTGTCAATAAATGTTACAAGATTGGTCAATTTGAAAATGAAGTAAACACGAATTTTCCAGACTATTACTGTATAACTTTTGCTCTAATTATTATTATTTTCCACAAATCATTTCCTACTTGGGAATTTTGAATTTGAATTTTAATTTGAAACGATATTGTCAATAAATGTTACAAGATTAGTCAATTTGAAAATGAAGTAAACACGAATTTTCCAGACTATTACTGTATAACTTTTGCTCTAATTATTATTATTTTCCACAAATCATTTCCTACTTGGGAATTTTGAATTTGAATTTGAATTTGAAACGATATTGTCAATAAATGTTACAAGATTGGTCAATTTGAAAATGAAGTAAACACGAATTTTCCAGACTATTACTGTATAACTTTAGCTCTAATTATTATTATTTTCCACAAATCATTTTGTACTTGGAAATTTTGAATTTGAATTTTAATTTGAAACGATATTGTCAATAAATGTTACAAGATTGGTCAATTTGAAAATGAAGTAAACACGAATTTTCCAGACTATTACTGTATAACTTTTGCTCTAATTATTATTATTTTCCACAAATCATTTCCTACTTGGGAATTTTGAATTTGAATTTTAATTTGAAACGATATTGTCAATAAATGTTACAAGATTAGTCAATTTGAAAATGAAGTAAACACGAATTTTCCAGACTATTACTGTATAACTTTTGCTCTAATTATTATTATTTTCCACAAATCATTTCCTACTTGGGAATTTTGAATTTGAATTTGAATTTGAAACGATATTGTCAATAAATGTTACAAGATTGATCAATTTGAAAATGAAGTAAACACGAATTTTCCAGACTATTACTGTATAACTTTTGCTCTAATTATTATTATTTTCCACAAATCATTTCCTACTTGGGAATTTTGAATTTGAATTTTAATTTGAAACGATATTGTCAATAAATGTTACAAGATTAGTCAATTTGAAAATGAAGTAAACACGAATTTTCCAGACTATTACTGTATAACTTTAGCTCTAATTATTATTATTTTCCACAAATCATTTTGTACTTGGGAATTTTGAATTTGAATTTTAATTTGAAACGATATTGTCAATAAATGTTACAAGATTGGTCAATTTGAAAATGAAGTAAACACGAATTTTCCAGACTATTACTGTATAACTTTTGCTCTAATTATTATTATTTTCCACAAATCATTTCCTACTTGGGAATTTTGAATTTGAATTTTAATTTGAAACGATATTGTCAATAAATGTTACAAGATTAGTCAATTTGAAAATGAAGTAAACACGAATTTTCCAGACTATTACTGTATAACTTTTGCTCTAATTATTATTATTTTCCACAAATCATTTCCTACTTGGGAATTTTGAATTTGAATTTGAATTTGAAACGATATTGTCAATAAATGTTACAAGATTGATCAATTTGAAAATGAAGTAAACACGAATTTTCCAGACTATTACTGTATAACTTTTGCTCTAATTATTATTATTTTCCACAAATCATTTCCTACTTGGGAATTTTGAATTTGAATTTTAATTTGAAACGATATTGTCAATAAATGTTACAAGATTAGTCAATTTGAAAATGAAGTAAACACGAATTTTCCAGACTATTACTGTATAACTTTTGCTCTAATTATTATTATTTTCCACAAATCATTTCCTACTTGGGAATTTTGAATTTGAATTTGAATTTGAAACGATATTGTCAATAAATGTTACAAGATTGGTCAATTTGAAAATGAAGTAAACACGAATTTTCCAGACTATTACTGTATAACTTTTGCTCTAATTATTATTATTTTCCACAAATCATTTCCTACTTGGGAATTTTGAATTTGAATTTTAATTTGAAACGATATTGTCAATAAATGTTACAAGATTAGTCAATTTGAAAATGAAGTAAACACGAATTTTCCAGACTATTACTGTATAACTTTTGCTCTAATTATTATTATTTTCCACAAATCATTTCCTACTTGGGAATTTTGAATTTGAATTTGAATTTGAAACGATATTGTCAATAAATGTTACAAGATTGGTCAATTTGAAAATGAAGTAAACACGAATTTTCCAGACTATTACTGTATAACTTTAGCTCTAATTATTATTATTTTCCACAAATCATTTTGTACTTGGGAATTTTGAATTTGAATTTTAATTTGAAACGATATTGTCAATAAATGTTACAAGATTGGTCAATTTGAAAATGAAGTAAACACGAATTTTCCAGACTATTACTGTATAACTTTTGCTCTAATTATTATTATTTTCCACAAATCATTTTGTACTTGGAAATTTTGAATTTGAATTTTAATTTGAAACGATATTGTCAATAAATGTTACAAGATTGGTCAATTTGAAAATGAAGTAAACACGAATTTTCCAGACTATTACTGTATAACTTTTGCTCTAATTATTATTATTTTCCACAAATCATTTCCTACTTGGGAATTTTGAATTTGAATTTTAATCTGAAACGATGTCAATAAATGTTACAAGATTGGTCAATTTGAAAATGAAGTAAACACGAATTTTCCAGACTATTACTGTATAACTTTTGCTCTAATTATTATTATTTTCCACAAATCATTTCCTACTTGGGAATTTTGAATTTGAATTTGAATTTGAAACGATATTGTCAATAAATGTTACAAGATTGGTCAATTTGAAAATGAAGTAAACACGAATTTTCCAGACTATTACTGTATAACTTTAGCTCTAATTATTATTATTTTCCACAAATCATTTTGTACTTGGGAATTTTGAATTTGAATTTTAATTTGAAACGATATTGTCAATAAATGTTACAAGATTGGTCAATTTGAAAATGAAGTAAACACGAATTTTCCAGACTATTACTGTATAACTTTTGCTCTAATTATTATTATTTTCCACAAATCATTTTGTACTTGGAAATTTTGAATTTGAATTTTAATTTGAAACGATATTGTCAATAAATGTTACAAGATTGGTCAATTTGAAAATGAAGTAAACACGAATTTTCCAGACTATTACTGTATAACTTTTGCTCTAATTATTATTATTTTCCACAAATCATTTTGTACTTGGAAATTTTGAATTTGAATTTTAATTTGAAACGATATTGTCAATAAATGTTACAAGATTGGTCAATTTGAAAATGAAGTAAACACGAATTTTCCAGACTATTACTGTATAACTTTTGCTCTAATTATTATTATTTTCCACAAATCATTTCCTACTTGGGAATTTTGAATTTGAATTTTAATCTGAAACGATGTCAATAAATGTTACAAGATTGGTCAATTTGAAAATGAAGTAAACACGAATTTTCCAGACTATTACTGTATAACTTTTGCTCTAATTATTATTATTTTCCACAAATCATTTCCTACTTGGGAATTTTGAATTTGAATTTTAATCTGAAACGATGTCAATAAATGTTACAAAATTGGTCAATTTGAAAATGAAGTAAACACGAATTTTCCGGACTATTACTGTATAACTTTTGCTCTAATTATTATTATTTTCCACAAATCATTTCCTACTTGGGAATTTTGAATTTGAATTTTAATCTGAAACGATATTGTCAATAAATGTTACAAGATTGGTCAATTTGAAAATGAAGTAAACACGAATTTTCCAGACTATTACTGTATAACTTTTGCTCTAATTATTATTATTTTCCACAAATCATTTCCTACTTGGGAATTTTGAATTTGAATTTGAATTTGAAACGATATTGTCAATAAATGTTACAAGATTGGTCAATTTGAAAATGAAGTAAACACGAATTCTCCAGACTATTACTGTATAACTTTTGCTCTAATTATTATTATTTTCCACAAATCATTTTGTACTTGGGAATTTTGAATTTGAATTTGAATTTGAAACGATATTGTCAATAAATGTTACAAGGTTGGTCAATTTGAAAATGAAGTCAACGTGAATTTTCCAAACTATTACTGTATAACTTTTGCTCTAATTATTATTATTATTCATTCAGTCATTTATTCAGTTATTTATTCAGTCATTTCGTACTTGGGAATTTTGAATTTGAATTTTAATTTGAAACGATATTGTCAATAAATGTTACAAGATTAGTCAATTTGAAAATGAAGTAAACACGAATTTTCCAGACTATTACTGTATAACTTTTGCTCTAATTATTATTATTTTCCACAAATCATTTCCTACTTGGGAATTTTGAATTTGAATTTTAATCTGAAACGATGTTGTCAATAAATGTTACAAGATTGGTCAATTTGAAAATGAAGTGAACATGAATTTTCCAGACTGCAATTTATAATGATCCGGATTTATTTAATCGTCCAATTTGTATCGAGTGTCCTGCAAACTTGCGCCGATTCTAGGTTAATAACTGCGGTAATTGGTCACCCCTTTTAAGGGGGCACTCCTTGCCGACTCAATTAAAATGCTCAGAAACGAAAGTCATAACCGATTTTGTCGCTCACAAAAAGTAATATGATTAGAAAGAAGCAATTTGACGCTTGACTTAATTTCGATTCTTAAAAAGGTTATTACATTCTATTGAATTTTATTCCTCGGACCGTAAATCTCGGCAACATTGAATATTTTATCGAGTGAAATCTTAGCCCCGAATGAGGCAAATTCTTTGGCGGGACTCATGCGCAAAGTGAGTAAATAAAACCACGTGCACACGCGACTTGTCGAAATTTCTCGGCTCAATTAGGATTTCGGTCGCAATTTTCGCGGATTAATAAAAAAAAATTGGAGAAAACTAAAAAAACGTGTGCTGAAGTGATTAATAAAAATGAAACTTACATTTGAGTTGGGTCCAGCGATGCGGTCGCTGAATTGTTCAGTTCGGCCTGAAAAAGTACATCACCGCACAACAAAAATCTGCACCGGTTTGGTTAAAATCACTTTTGGTGGTATCGCATGCGCTCGCAGCACTAAAGAAGCGTGAGCGTACGTCTGCACCGTTCGGCGGTTTAACTCTGAATGCGAAAGCTGTGCGACTCGTACAGCGAAGATTCCAAAACGAACGGAGCTTTGACAAACGCGCATCAACTAAAGCTCTGCCCAAGGGTGGGGGATGGAATAACATAGAAGACAGTCGCACCGCCTGTCAGAAACGTCATGTCAAATATTTAGACGTGCTTGAAATAGGGTTTGATGTCTAAAAGGTTTATTGAAAGTGTCTATTCTATTACGCACTGCTAAGGGAGTTTCCCTGTTTGTGCATCGACAATGTAATTGATATAATTTTATCGGTACACTTGTATTTTTCCCATTGTTTATTCACTGTTGCGTGTCTGCTGCCCTTAAACTGTAAACGGTTAACTGTAAACGGTGAGTTTTCACGACAGCTATCGTTTCTTCCTTGTGTCATGAAATATCATAAGGTTGCAGCACTTGAAAACTAAAAATCGATCAGTCAATCGATGGAAATTATTAAAATATTTTTCCTGTATTAAGATTATCAAAGGTTTGTGTTTTGAAACTAACATAAAATCAAACTGAAAAATTATATTATAATTAACCATCCAATAGTCGCATGTTTTTTTGATTTTTCAAGGAATTTCTCATTCTCTCGAACGGCCGTTTTCATTACCTTCCTAATTTATTGTCTAAATGTTAGTGGAGCAATATCAGAGCTGCATATACATTATTTTTGCTTTTTTTGCATATTGCGGAGTGAGACTCCGCAGCGACTATTGGCGTCTTAGGCAAATCTTTGTATACATTTTGACATTTTCGGTTTACAACAGCCAAAGGTAAATTTGTAATAATCATTTTCGATACAAGTGCACTGTTCAATAATTTTCAAAGTGTGTGGTTGCTTGTTTCAAGCACGAAGTCAAGATGTGTGATGGAAAAGCTGCACAAAATGACAGCGTACGTTTTTTCATATTAAAAAAAACATTAATTAATTGTAAATTTTGAAGTTGTTTGACAAATCGTCAAGTTAATATTGGTTTGTTCAATATCCACTTTTTGGGGATATTGGGTTATAGATGTCGCAGACGGATTGTGGAATCTGATACAATACAAACCGGCTAGCCGCATTATAAAACGGCTCGGTTTTGTAAATCGGCTGGTTAACGTTTAGGCGGGTTGTAATACAGCTAAACGTTGGTCAGCCTTACTGTAGCAATGTTTCGCGTTCTCCAATTCAACAAAACGGGTCACCGTTTTTTAAAACGGCGAAAAGGGATTTTATATAAAGAAAACCTTTCCTTGTAGCTATGACAAATATAAAGTCATAACTGTAAGAAAAAGGTTTAACTCAATATAAAAGTTTTTTTTAAATAAAATGTCTAACAATTCTTCCTTTATCAAACGGACTGAGTTATTCAGCGATTCATAAAACACCTAAAATTTTCAGTCAAATTGTAGAAATTATCTGTTTATTCTATATTTTACAATCTCCTCATTCATTTAGAAAACGACTGAATTTACAATTCACCGCCGACATCTACAATATGGTTGATTGTCGTCCTACATTACACATAGTCAACATTCCGGCTAAACAATCTGCCTAAACGTTAATCAGCCGTTTTACAAAACAGAGCTGCTTTGTAAAGTGGCTAGCCGCTTCATATTGCGCCGGATTCTACAATATGGCTGCGACATATGCAGCAAAGTTTAAGTTAAAATTAGCTTGTTCAATGGTCCACAAGAGAACCAGTGCAATAAAAAGTTTTCAGTATTTATTTTGTACAATATCTAGTAAAATTATTAAAATTTTGTGTTGTACGTAGTATTGATTAAAGTTTTTTGAAACTTTTTCTGCTCAACACTTTTTTTTCTTAATGTTTATGGCATAACTTAAGAATACCAATAATTACCAATTTTAACTTAAAATTTCAAGAAAACATTTTTTCTTTTGCGGAGTCATACTCCGCAGCGACTACTAATGTCTCAAAAAAGTGCGACTACTGGAAGGTTAATAAAACTAAAATCCTGAAAAAACTGAAATCTATATGATGTTTTGAAGATATTACAACTTTTGCAAGCTTCTGGTGAAAGGTACTGTTCCCAGAATTTAGTGTTGGCGACTTAGGGTAAAGTGGTACAGTAGTTTTTCAAGGCATTTTTAATATATCACTGCGTTGACTAGAATGTTTATTATGTTTGGTAGCTCGCAAGTAAGCTCGTTAAAAGTATCAATAATTGTGTCTAACTTTTGCACGGAATTTATTTGATAATGAAAATTAGTATTGGTGTGTTGTTAAATAATTTTTAACCAACGATATGAATACCTTATTGTAAAAGCGTACTGTGAAATGCATGAGTTATACGTCGCTTGGCGGGTTTTTGAAAATTGGCTAAGACGGCATGGCAAGGATAAGACAGTATGACGTCATCACTGGTGTAGTGAATGAAATAATTTGTTCGCTATATTTGGAAATGATTAGTTAGAAATTGTTTTTTTTTGTTAAATGTTAAATTTAAAAATAATCTGAGAGGTTTTAGCCTAGCCAAGGGTGAGATGGTACAGTAAGGTTAAGATGGCGCAATAAAAATAGGCCACTAACCGCAAATACATATTTTCATAAAATTAGCACGAAAGGACTTAAGATTCCTCTAAATTTCAATATTCAATGATGAATGTAATTTAAAAACAACATTTAACCTTAATTACAAGTAATTGCGGTGAACTGCAATTTTCAACTTTGCTTTCCCGTAACGTATGTTTAAAATTGTGCGTTCAATAAACACTGTGAAAGTAACTGATGTTATACTGACAATTGTTGCATAATTTCTATTAATCTAACGACATTTAACTATGCAATCTAAAACATACAGATACTTAGTTATAATATTATGCAACATACCGGGCGTTTTTTATGATATCATTTTTGTGTACTGTTATAAAAAACGTTATTTTAGTTCTAATTGTAGACATGAATGAAGAATGGTGCCATATTCCAATCTTTGTTTAAAACAATCGTTAAGAACACCTGGACCTGCATTTTATAATGCATTGACTCGTCTTTTATTAATACACCATATGGTTACAAAAAAAGTAATTTTTTTAAGTCGCTTTTTCATGAAATGTATAAACAATTCGTCAAAAATTTTACAATTCCTTGACACATTTTTTATAAAAGGTATACATTTAAAAAAAAACACCCGGAATACCAAATTTAATTGAATTTGAGACTTCACAGTTCGTTTCAGGGGCATTTTGGGAGGGCCAATTGTTCCGTGTAATTTCGCTGTATTAGCATTTTCAGTTGCACAAAATTTAACAAAGATGCGAATAAAATAAAAATAAAAAAATAAAAAAAATAAAAAAATACCGACTGTGAGTAAAATCGAGACTGTTTTCTGACGGCAGGTAGGAGGCAGCAGATGGTTCAGATGGTTCGGGTTCTGTTTAACGTAGCTTCATAAACTGTTGCAAATATTAGCCAAGAATGCCGACTAAGTTTACTTTTCGGCGTACTTTCGTACCATAAATACCGTAAAATATACAGCTTTACTTTTCATACATGAATAAATGATTCACACAACTTTTCCCCAAAACAAATCTCGATGTTAAAATTTCGGAACGGCGTTAAATGATTTGTCACGAAAAAAACTCTTCGTTATTAGAACCGGCTTAATATCAGAATGCTATAACATTAAAAAGAGGGTCGCATCGTGGGAATAACGTAAAAGGATGACTCGACTACCCCATCCCTGTATTACATGGCATTCAGCACCTTATTGTGTTCGCCTGTGGCCGGCTGATATTATGCAATTTGATTTCTTTTTTCATTCACGCGCAGATAGACACTGTAATGGGATGACTTTATAATTGAATTACGGCTTCTCTAATCTTAATTACACGCGTGAATTTTTTCGACGGCGTACCGTGCGAGCTCGCTGCAGATCTGCCAATTTATAAACACAAAAGTGATGTTAATCGGTTAGATAGCGTTTAATAAAGAAGCCACGTGGACTGTCGGTATCAGCAGCCGCAGAAGCCACGTGCTGGCTATCGGTGCCAGATCTGTTTGTAATCCATGCTTGGGTGATTCTCAATGCAATTCATTGGCGAAATTTAAATTATCATAATCTCCACTAATGTGTGTACTGACGGGATTTAGATATAATGGAGGTAGTTTGTGATGGATTTAGACGAAATTAAATTGGTTTGGTTCTTAATTTCAATAAACGCGAACTTTTCTTCCTTCATAATGTTTCGGAATTAGACAAGTCTTCAATTTTGGAGATTCGTATTATTAGCCCCTTGTACGTTTGTAATGTTGAAGACTTTATTCTTGGTTGTACTATTTTCGATGCAGCAATTCCCAATTCATTTCTAAAAAAATTGATTCATTCTCTTTACTTTCTTCAAATCTATGTAAAATTAATTCTCATATTAGTTTATTTTTACTCCGCCATTGTTTTGGATACCTAATTTCACTTATAATCTTAGATGTTGTCCTTTTTGGAAATTTAAAAATGAGTGTTTTGAATTAGATAATATTGTTATTTCTTCTTTGGAAAAAATTTTGAATATTAAATTTACAATAAGCTCTTGGACTCGAAGCCAAATTACCAATCCGTTTTGGTGGATTAGGTATAAGCTCTATAATTGATATTTCCTCGCCTGTCTTTTTGTCTTCTATATTTTCTAATTCTGAACTTATTATGTCCATTGTACCTTCTAGTTTTTCTAATTTTGAAATTACATCCCTTAGCGAGGCTGTTGATTATTAGAAGGAAATTTCCAATTCGTCTTTACTTCCAAAAGAGCTTTCTATTCAAAGAAATTGGGACTTACCTATCTGTGATAAAATATTTCAAAATTTATTATCTTCCTCAAATATCACACAAAAAGCTATCTTATTAGCTGGATCTGAACTTGAATCTGGAGCTTGGCTTGGAGCTCTTCCATCTTGTAAATTAGGTACTCTTTTAGGAAAAGACATTTTACAAATTGCAATTTCGCTTAGATTGGGCATCAATTTCTGTCATCCTCATATCTGCTCATGTGGTTCTTCTGTAGACTCGTTAAGTCATCATGGTTTATCGTGCATTAAAAGAGCTGGTAGACTTTCTCGTCACAGCTGTATTAATGGCATTATTAAACGTCTTTCCCTTCAGCCAACATCTCTTGTATCCTTGAACCTAATCGTATTCTGAGGGATGATGGCAAACGTCCAGATGGTATTACAGTTATTCCATGGAAAGTAGGTAAATCTTTAGTTTGGGATTTTACTTGTACGGATAAACTTGCCCCTCCTCATTTGACGATTCTTCATTTTCTGCAAGATCTGCTGCACACTTGGCAGAAAATCTTAAGAAAATAAATATATAAAGCAATTTCTGATGATTATTTTTTGGGTCCTTGGAGCGCTGATGTCCTTTCTCTCCTTGAAGATTTGGAGAGGCGTATTGTTCAAACAACGGGAATTCCTTAAGCCAAAACATATTTGAAGCAACGAATAAGTTTGGCTATACAGAGAGGCAACGTTGCTAGTGTTCTTGGTACAGCCCAGCTTTCTTCTTCTCTTAATGAGTTATTTTATCCATTCTAGTTATTACTTATGTTATGTTATTTTATGTTATCGATAAGCAAATGTACCTAAATCGAACAATACTTTAATATATTTATCCAATTATGGAGGTAGTTTGTGATGGATTTAGACTAAATTAAATTATGCCCTCAGAAACATAAAAACTCACCTGCCCATTATAGAGCCTTCTGATGCAAACGATAATTGATATTCGGGTTTCATCGCTATAATTAACTATGTCGTGGACAATAAGAAATTCAAATGCGTTTTCTTATATTAATTTTAGTAAATGGCACAGGTGCCCGACAACAGATAAATTATCGACTGGCAATAAATTATCACAAAAATTTGCATAAAATAATAACAAAGCGCTTTGATTAAGACGTGTTTTATTAATTGGAAACCAACCGGTAATCGGTACCAAGAACTAATTATACACTTTGTCGCCTTCAACGTCTTAATTTAATCGTGTGTTTTTAATTGTAAAATTCAAAAGTTATGCATTAATTAAATTGTTTTCGTAAACAACTTAAACACTCTTCTAATCAATTCACCCTGTTGTTAGACTTTTGAACGATAAAATCGTAATCAAATTGGACACTGTAATTACCACAACGACCAACATAACATTAAATTTGGATGGCCACCGGAATTTAGTACGTTTGTGTTAACATCGCTCCTAATATGTGTCAAAATTTGTAATTCTTAAACCGCACGTTTTTATCTATTAATTTTTTTTCTTCAAGATTGAAGAATGCGTTCTAAATGAGCTGTAAAAATTTCAGTTCATAAATCCTTACAGAACTTTTTTTTCTATTGGTCTAAATATGTGTCAAAAATTGTAATTCTTAAACTGGACGTTCTTATCTATTAATATATTTTTTTTCAAGATTGAAGAATGCGTTCTAAATAAGCTGTACAAATTTCAGTTCAGAAATCTTTACAGAACTATTTTTTTTTCTATTAGGTTTATGTTAATAATGCTCTAAATATATCAAAAATTTTAATTTTTAAACTGGACGTTCCTATCCGTTAATCTTTTTTTTCAAGATTGGAGAATGCGTTCTAAATAAGCTGTAAAAATGTCAGTTCAGAAATCCTTACAGAACTATGTTTTTTCTATTAGATTTGTGTTAATGTTGCTCTAAATATGTGTCAAAAATTAAAATTCTTAAACTGGACGTTCTTATCTATTTTTTTTTTCAAGATTGGAGAATGCGTTATAAATAAGCTGTAAAAATTTCAGTTCAGAAATCCTTACAGAACTATGTTTTTTCTATTAGATTTGTGTTAATGTTGCTCTAAATATGTGTCAAAAATTATAATTCTTAAACTGGACGTTTTTATCTATTTTTTTTTCAAGATTGGAGAATGCGTTATAAATAAACTGTAAAAAATTCAGTTCAGAAATTTTTACAGAACTTTTTTTTTTCTAGGTTTGTGTTAATGTTGGTCCAAATATGTGTCAAAAATTTTAATTCTGAAACTAGACGTTCCTATCTATTAATTATTTTTTTCAAGATTGGAGAATGCGTTCTAAATGAGCTGTAAAAAATTCAGTTCAGAAATCTTTACAGAACTAATTTTTTTCTATTAGGTTTGTGTTAATGTTCCTCTAAATATGTCAAAAAATTTAATTCTTAAACTGGACGTTCCTATCTATTAATATTTTTTTTCAAGATTGGAGAATGCGTTCTAAATAAGCTGTAAAAATTTCAGTTCATAAATCCTTACAGAACTATTGTTTTTTTACATTGCTCCAATTAGACCTCAAATTTTTTTATTCTCCAACTGCCCGTTTCTGATAATTAGAAAAATATTTTCCTGGTTGCAGAAAGGATTTTAAATATACTGTATAACTCTCAGATAGAAATTCTTTCGCAACTTTTTTTTTCATCGGAAGTTGCCAGATATGTGTTGACATTGTTTGCAGTAATTCATTTCATTACATTTTTGATATGTTAGAAATTTTGAGGCACTTAAGAAGTGGGAAACAGTCCATTCTTAACCAGAAATTTGTGTTGTTAGAAAATTATTGGTTACTCACTAAAAAACTACAGGTTAAACAATAAAACACGGGGGTGCGTGTTAAACAGCTCAAAGCACATTCGCGTGCAGGTATTTCTTTGTCATGTTTGCAACTTTAAATAATAGTTTACTTAGTAGAGCCTAACTATGAAATTATGCACAGTATGCTTCGTGCACTGCACATAATATGCAATGCAAAAGTTTAGTTTGTAATACCAATAAAGTATTAATTAACAAGGGAATATAAACTTAATGTTATACAACAATGTTATAATTTTCGATACACTGTCGTACCTTTAATTAGTTCCGCGACTCGTGCAAGCTCATTGTCCTCAAATAAGGACTGTTTGCAGGTCCAATTTTTAATTTCAGATAAAAATCGTGCGAATTTAATTAAAAATTAGCAAACTGACAGCTTTTAAATCGGAACGGAAAAAACTTGCTGCATTGAAAGTATTGTTTTATCAGAAAATTGAATGTCACTTTTTCTTCAACAAAACCCAATAAACTTATTGTTCGGAACGAAGTAACCAAGATTAAATGTTGCCGCATTCCGAAAATAACGAATTTTTTTCCAAAAATCCGGCAGTTCCACAAAGTTATTTGCGGAACGGTCTTGGGAGCGTCCGTCGTCGCGGCTGAATATTACAATTAAGTACTAAATCAAAACGCGATGAAAAATCCGTGAAAACAGTCTTTTTGTAATCAAACCGTTTCAGCGTTTCAGCGCGTCGTTATTCCGCGCAAACATTTCAGGCTTGATTTTTTAAACGGCGCCGAGGTAAAAATAACAAAACATTTAATTACAGTAATGCTGTTAATTAAAAACAACGAACCCCGGTAAATCAAAATTGAAAATGATTGAAATAGTTTCTCTTTCATTACAAGTATTAAATTCTGACTGTGCGAGGAATTCGCTGGTTTATCATTTTATACTGCGCGATTCTCAATTAAAGAAGATTTAATTCATATTTCTGCGTTTCAGCGCTGTGTGTTGTGTCTCGTCTTGTGCATCGCTTGACGCAGGTTGTGTTAGGTAGTGCGTCTCGTCATGAAAGTAATCGACGAGTCGCGCTAATTTATTGATGAATGTGTGTCTCGAGTATTTTAATTAAGGGCGCGCTTACATTTCATTAGCCCATGAATAAAAACCAGCGAGTCACAGTCACAATTTATCTGGCAATGTTTAGCGCAGCTTTTAATTAGCTTTTTGTATAGGTACGCCGAGACATCTGGGAGCTTTCTGTCATTTAAAATTTTAAAATATAATTACGCTCGTTTGTGAGTTTTATTTCCTCTGTTTTCACTCGCAGCAAAACGAAATGAACCGAATCCACCAAATAAAATCCTAAAAGCCTGAAAAACAAAACATTTATATAAATATCGACGGATTTATACCAAAACGACATAAACGCCGAAAATTCGAATTTGAGATATTGGTATCACTTGAAAGAGAATTTTAAAGCACTGGCATAAATGGTATAAGTTTGCATAAATGCCATATGACCACGTATGCGCCAGTACCATGTAAATTCTCGTATACAGGGTGAGTTAAGTTTTACCGCCCCGGCCATATTACCTATTAAAGATTGAGGGGAAAGTATGCAATTTACATCAGTTGAAGTTTACGCTTTCGATTAGTGCTACAAATTTTCCAAAATATTTTTATTTGAAGCCAAAAAAGTAAAACAAAGAGTTTTGGGTAAAATTTCTGTTTGGTTTTTATTTCAAAATTTGTCAAATTATTCGTAGCATTAATATCTGCAATTTGATTCGTAAAAAAATGATTACTTTTTGAGTTAAATCAAATTTAAGATATAGCACAAAAAATGCTTCTATTTATGACATTCTAACAATAGATAATGCGGTTTGCCATCCTAACAATAGTTTATGATCGACCCATCAAACTGGACGAGACAGCTTTTCAGTTGCCGATAGAGCTGCATTCTTAAGTTCAGTTTAGTGACCGCCATAAATAATCTTTCAAGCACCCCTACATCAATAGCATTGTCTGGTAAATTGGTCTACTTATGTCGTAAATCATTTAAAAAAATACCTTCTAATACGGAAATAGCTTCATTTAATAAACGCAAATTACTAAAATTATTTCAATTACACTAAATTGTGTGAAAATATTTTACTGTTCGTACATCAAAAAAACTAATAAATTGAACAATTAGTAATTGAAAAAAGCCAAAATTTTACTTGATTAAAAAAAAAGATTTTTTCTTGGTTTCTATGTACCTTAATAATATAAAATTACTCATTCAATTTATGAGAATTGACAAATTATTTTAAAGACCTATTTTGCCACGGGCGGTAAAACTTAACTCACCCTGTACAATACAACAAGTGGAATCAAGATTATCGATAATCGCATGAGTTGGGACACGAAACATGTTGTCAAAAATTAATTTCACGACTCGAAGAGGAGTGAAATTATTTAATAACATGTTGGCGGTAAAAAGTGGAAGACTGATGATAATCAAAATTTTCTTAGGTGCAATCAAAGAAGTTAATGAAAACGCCTAAGAGTATTGTGTCAAATATTTGCGCTCAGGGGATAATATAGAAAAACTTTTAAAGTTCAACTACAAATTATCAAGAAAACAATAATATCTATATTTACTCCAAAATTATAACATTATACGTTAAATTATAAAATACAAACTAAAAATTACGTTAAATTAAATAATTCGTCCAGAGAAGAAGAAATAGGCACAGTTCCCAGAACGCTGGCTGCGTTACCCCTCTGAATGGCAATACTAATTCGTTGTTTTAAGTATGTTTTCGCCTGAGAAATACTTCTGACGTCAATAATCTTCCCAAAACATCCAACAACGATAGAGCGCTCATACTCCAAGGATCAAAGGTTTCAACAGCAAAGCCAACGAAAATGTAGTGAACTGCTAGCGAACTATATTTTTTGCAGCAGATCTAACAGATATGGACGACTCAGGGAAATGTGAAGGTGCAAGCGTATCTGTACAGGTGACATCCCAGACAAGGGATTTGCCTTCCTTCCAGGGAATAATGGTGATTCCATCCGGACGTTTGCCGTCATCTCTCAGAACCCCGTTGGGTTCAAGTAAACAAGGGATATTGGCAGATGAGAAAGCACGTTTTAAGATGTCGTTAATGCAGTTGTGTCTTGGGATTCTTCCTGCACTTTTTATGCAAGACAGTCCATGATGACTGTACGTGTCTACTGAAGAACCACAATTACATATATGAGGATGACAAATACTGCCTAATCTTAGAGAAACAGCAATTTGTAAAGTGTTTTTTTCTAACAAAGTGCCTAATTTAGAAGAAGGTAAAGATTCAAGCCAAGCTCCAGATTCGGATTCAGACACTGCTAATAAAATAGCTTTTTGAGTAACATTTGAGGAAGACAATAGCTTTTGAAAGTTATTTTCAATAATTGGCAAATCCCAATTTTGTTGAATGGAGGCAGATGTCGAGGGTAAAGACGAGGAATTCGATATAATTTTCCATTCTTCAATGGCTTCACTGGAGTAAGATGTCTCGAAGTTGGAAAAACGAGAAGGTAGAATAGACTTAACGACCCGAGAATTATCAAAGATAGAAGATAAGAAGGCTGGAGTTGAAATATCTGCACCAGATCGAATACCTAGACCACCAAAACGAACTGTGACTATAATAATGTCCTCTTTAATTAAATTCTAGACATTGAGATTCCAAATTTCACACCAGATGATCGGAGAAGATAATATTTTCGATACACCAATAACAGAAGTTCAAGAATAGCCCACATTTTATTATAACTTTGGTATTTTTGTACTTTATACTTTCACAAGTAAAAATCACTAAAAGTTTATCTGCTTGTTTCTTCTCAACCCTTACAAATTTTCCGAGTTTGTAAAATCTAGGCAATGCTAATTGATAAAATAATATGCTCTTGCCCCAAGTGCACTGGATACGGGTTCAAATAGGAAGATATAACGCGAAAACGCACTTGCCCCAACCCACTGGGGCAAATGTATCTTCGAGACTTCATCATATATTAATATTTTTATTCTTACTTTGTAACCTTATATTTGGAAAAACTTTAAATATTCTGATTAATGAATGTCCAATTAAGACCATGAAATGCTTTGAAAGCAAATTTAATACCCTAGGATGGTATTGTTTCCTATTTTAAAGCGAACTATCTGCTTGTTTCTTATCAACCCTTACAAATTTTCCGAGTTTGTAAAATCTAGGTCAATGCTAATTGATAAAATAATATGCTCTTGCCCCAAGTACACTGGATACGGGTTCGAATAGGAAGATATAACGCGAAAACGCACTTGCCCCAACCCACTGGGGCAAATGTATCTTCGAGACTTCATCATATATTAATATTTTTATTCTTACTTTGTAACCTTATATTTGGAAAAACTTTAAATATTCTGATTAATGAATGTCCAATTAAGACCATGAAATGCTTTGAAAGCAAATTTAATACCCTAGGATGGTATTGTTTCCTATTTTAAAGCGAACTATCTGCTTGTTTCTTATCAACCCTTACAAATTTTCCGAGTTTGTAAAATCTAGGTCAATGCTAATTGATAAAATAATATGCTCTTGCCCCAAGTACACTGGATACGGGTTCGAATAGGAAGATATAACGCGAAAACGCACTTGCCCCAACCCACTGGGGCAAATGTATCTTCGAGACTTCATCATATATTAATATTTTTATTCTGACTTTGTAACCTTATATTTGGAAAAACTTTAAATATTCTGATTAATGAATGTCCAATTAAGACCATGAAATGCTTTGAAAGCAAATTTAATACCCTAGGATGGTATTGTTTCCTATTTTAAAGCGAACTATCTGCTTGTTTCTTATCAACCCTTACAAATTTTCCGAGTTTGTAAAATCTAGGTCAATGCTAATTGATAAAATAATATGCTCTTGCCCCAAGTACACTGGATACGGGTTCGAATAGGAAGATATAACGCGAAAACGCACTTGCCCCAACCCACTGGGGCAAATGTATCTTCGAGACTTCATCATATATTAATATTTTTATTCTGACTTTGTAACCTTATATTTGGAAAAACTTTAAATATTCTGATTAATGAATGTCCAATTAAGACCATGAAATGCTTTGAAAGCAAATTTAATACCCTAGGATGGCATTGTTTCGTATTTTAAAGCGAACTATGTAATTACGCATATGCATTTACCCCAGTTGACCTTATAACAAATTATAAATTATGATTCTTTATTTTGAAATTATGCAGTCGGTTTCCAGGTAGTATTTATGTTATGAAAAAATGCTTTATTCCTTGGCCTAATTTGGGTTGCTGATTTTCACGGTTCTCTGCTTCATATCTTGCTGGTGGTCCATTAACTAAGTTTCAAAATTGCTTGTAAATCCTAATTTAAACTAAAATAAGCATAATTCAATGATAAACGATATGAAATGACTTAGATATCCAAGAGGGTCAATCCCAAGAGTTCTGAAAGTGCTGTAGGAGACATCTAATGGCCACGGAGATGCCGCGAGGAGGGTCTCGCCGATAGATTACACCGTCGGGATTCGAACTTCGAACCCGTAAGTTCGTAATCCGTGATTTGCAAACCTCTATTCCCCAGTTATTTATCCACTTTCAGCGGATTTAAAATAACGTCAACTCGCCTAAGCGGCGCTCCTCCTTCGGCCAATTAAAAAGATCGATCGCTTCGATTCGGCGAAAGATTGCCGCGAAATATGTAAACATAAAAATCTGAAATATCCAGCGCCGATAATTTATTTCCTGATTCCCTCGACAGCCACAGATGCAACCGCACATTTAAAGTAGGAAATTTAACGGGAAAAAACGCGCGTTTGACGTTTCGTTTTCCGTTCCACGGAGTTAATTTTATTTTAATACTGCGGTTTCTATCGGAAAAGAATTAAGACTGGTATTTGCCGCACGATGTCTCCGCATAAATCGGGGAGGAAAACACACTTTCGGACATAAAATCTGAACGTTTACCTTAAAAATCACTTAGGATAAGTTCAATGCAAGGCGAAACGTAGGGCGTAACTTGATTTGGTTTGTTTATCTACTAATGCAAAGTTGGGTTATGTTTACAATTTGGTTTCTTACTTTAAAAAGGAATTTTCTTGAAAACAATTGACATTCATTTTTAGGCCAAGCAATAAAGCATTTTTTCATAACATAAATACTACCTGGAAACCGATTTCGTCAAAGACAGTTAGTAGATGAATTCTGCATAATTTCCAACTCGAGAATCATAATTTTTAATTTGTTACAAACAATTTTCAACAAAACATCGCGTTTATTTTAGTTTCTTGCTTGTAAAATGGAAACTAATGAAACAATCTTAATGATGTGAATAGACGAATTGGAGAGAATTAAATTACGAAGAGAATGAGAGGTTGGATGGCCCGATCGGATAATTAGAATCGGAGAAAACCCGGAGAACCCGGAAAATTCAGTGTTTTCTTAAAAATTCACAATTCCGCCACTTTTTAATTTCAAAAACTGAAACTTGGCACAGAGGTAGCTATTTATATGCACTTTATGTGTGCAAAACCCAGATTCTGACGGACTAACAGTTTTTGCACAATCTCCATTTCATTTTTTTCTTGTAATATTTTCGCGGAGGGCTGGATGCTTCTGTAATTGTCCGATTTAAATTTTAAAAACAGAATTGGAAACTAGACGTGCACAGCAACAAAACGTGTATTTTAGTTTTTCTATATAATGCACCAAAATAGATGAAAAACGGTCGTGAATATAAGTAAAAACGGTCGAGCACGTGAAAGTGGTCGAGTAGTGGGGAGCGACTGGCCGTTGAGGGGAAGCGCATTATACAGGGTGAGTTAAGTTTTACCGCCCGTGGCAAAATAGGCTTTTAAAATAATTTGTCAATTCTCAGAAATTGGATGAGTAATTTTATATTATTAAGGTACATAGAAACCAAGAAAAACTCTTTTTTTTTAATCAAGTAAAATTTTGGCTTTTTTTCAATTACTAATTGTTCAATTTATTAGTTTTTTTGATGTACGAACAGTAAAATATTTTCACAATTTAGTGTAATTGAAATAATTTTAGTAATTTGCGTTTATTAAATAAAGCTATTTCTGTATTAGAAGGTATTTTTTAAATGATTTACGACATAAGTAGACCAATTTACCAGACAATGTAAGATTGATGAAAGATTATTTATGGCGGTCACTAAACTGAACTTAAGAATGCAGGTCTATCGGCAACTGAAAAGCTGTCTCGTCCAGTTTGATGGGTCGATCATAAACTATTGTTAGGATGGTAAACCGCATTATCTATTGTTAGAAAGTCATAAATAGAAGCATTTTTTGTGCTATATCTTAAATTTGATTTAACTCCAAAATTAATCATTTTTTTACGAATCAAATTGCAGATATTAACGCTACGAATAATTTGACAAATTTTGAAATAAAAAACCAAACATAGAAATTTTACCCAAAACTCTTTGTTTTACTTTTTTGGCTTCACATAGAAATATTTTGGAAAATTTGTAGCACTAATCGAAAGCGTAAACTTTCAACTGATGTAACATGTAAATTGCATACTTAACTCACCCTGTATAGGAATAGAACCGGAATGCGCTTCCCCTCAGCAGCTGGTCTCCCCCCACTACTTGACCACTTTCACGTGCTCGACCGTTTTTACTCATATTCACGATGGTTTTTCACTTATTTCGCAGCATTTTATGGAACAACGAAAATAGGCATTTTGTTGCTGTGTGCGTCTAGTTTACAATTATGTTCTTAAAATTTAAATCAGACAATCACAGGAGCATCCAGCCCTCCGCGAAAATATCGGAAAAAAATATTGAAATGGTGATTGTGCTAAAACTGATTGTCCGTTATAGTCGGGGTTTTGCACACATAAAGCACATACAAATAGCTATTTTTGTGCAATGTTTCAATTTTTAAAATTAAAAAATGACGGAATTGTGAATTTTTTAAGAAAAACTGAATTTTCTGGATTTTCCAGCTTTCCTCCGGTTCTAATTATCCGATCGGGCCATTCGACCTCTCATTCTCTTCGTAATTTAATTCTCTATAATTCGTCTATTAACATCATTAAGATTGCTTCATTAATTTCCATTTTACAAGCAAGAAACTAGAAAAAACGCGATTTTTTGTCGAAAATTGTTTACAACAAATTACAAACTATGATTCTTGAGTTGGAAATTATGCAGAATTCATCTACTAACTGTCTTTGGCAAAATCGCACAGTCGGTTTCCAGGTAGTATTTATGTTAAACTGACATTTATTTTGCTCTGTTGCTTGGCCTAAAATGGTTAATTTGGGCTGATAACGTCAAAATGACATTAACAAATCAATCGTTTTTTGGGTTGCATATCACCTAATTTTTGAAAGTAACCCTTGCGACTGTAACTATGTTAATATCGCAAAATCAGAAGAAAAATACTGATAAAGTTCTGCGTTGGGCGCAGCGCATGTCGGCACTCCGGGCTTGGGAACGCCGCGCTAGTTTTGGATCTGAGACGTCACTTTTGTATCAGGCCAACAGGATGCAAAGGAGGTGAAAAATTTGAATGCAGTTCGCGACAAGCACTGGTGGGGGCGACAGAATACAACATTATTTGCGTTCAGAGGTTTGATTCTGCGATATTTGTTCTAGTTTAATGTAGATGGCAATGCTTGTGGCATTTCGAAACGGCGGATTTTGAAATTATGCGCGGGCGGGGATTCGTAACTTTTTATTTTACCCTTTTGAAGAAATTCGCACATGTCAGAAGCAAATTCAGTCAAGCTACAATATTGTAAATAATACTTTCATATATTTATATATTTACACATTTGAAAAATATATTAATATGCTCAGTATTCGATAAACTAACATAATTACAACTTACAATCTGTTACAAACTCATTAATAACAAAACAACAAATAAAATAAAATATACAACCTGTGTACTCTACAATATAATCAATAATATATTGAGCAAAGGTATTAAAAGTTCGTTTATCCAAATTACTTTACAATATTTCTGAATTTAGAAAATTTAGAATAAAAAATGCTACACTACTCTTCTTGGGGACTGACTCTGGGACACAGCTGCAACAAAAATCAAATGTTAAATCAACAAAGTTGCTTTTAGCTTCAACCAAAATTATTTATTTAATTTAATGGATCTTAAAAAATTGAATGCAAGTTCGTATGCTGTTTTTTCAACTATACGAATTTTCAATAATTTACAATTTTGGTAAAAGAAATTTAAATTCATTAAAAGCGCCCTTACTCCTAGAAGATTTCTGGGAACGTAGCCCTCCTCGTCGTCTAGTCTGGACCACCACCATTCCCTTTCGCTCTCGTCGCCCTTCCTAAGCACCGTTAATTGTTGACCCGCATTAAAGCTTAATTCGTCCGGTTGTTGCGCGGTATAATCGAAAACTGCATAAACGACTCCACCAGACAAAATCCCCAATTTCTCTTGTACACCTGAAACAAACTCATTTCACCGATTGTCCAACACAGGTAATTATACAGGGTGACCATGCACATCTGTGTTACTTTTGGAACAATTTTGACCACATGGCCACGTAGGCCAAGCAACAGAGCAAAATAAATGTCATAATGTAACAAATACTACCTGGAAACCGACTGTGCGATTTTGTAGAGGAATTCTGCATAATTTCCAACTCGAGAATCATAATTTTTAATTTGTTATAAACAATTTTCAACAAAAAATCGCACTTACCCCATCAGGTATTTTCTCTCAAGTATTTTTATTACCAGTCTAAATGAATACTATTATTGCTCACTAGATACAAGATGGTTCGTAATTACCAACGAAAAACTAACAGAGGTCAACATTACACCCAGGAGGACCTGAAGACCGCTGTTATTGCGGTAAAAAGTGGTAGACTGATGATAAACAAAATTTTTTTAGGTGGAACCAAAGAAGTTAATGAAAACGCCCAAGAGTATTGTGTCAAATATTTGCACTCAGGGGATAATATAAAAAAAATTAAATTTCATAAGGCTGACTATGATAATGTCCTCTTTAATTAAATTCTAGACATTGAGATTACAAATTTTACACTAAATGATCGGAGAAGATATGTTTTCGATACACCAATAACAGAAGTTCAAGAATAGCCCATATTTTATTTAATTTTGGTATTTTTGTACTTTATACTTTCACAAGTAAAAATCACTAAAAGTGTATATGCTTGTTTCTTGTCAACCCTTACAAATATTCCGAGTTTGTAAAATCTAGGTCAATGCTAATTGATGAAATAATATGCTGTTGCCTCAAGTACACTGGATACGGGTGTGAATAGAAAGATATAAAGCAAAAACGCACTTGCCCCAACCCACCGGGGTAAGTGTATCTTCGAGACTTCATCCTATATTAATATTTTTATTCTTACTTTGTAACCTTATATTTGGACAAACTTTAAATATTCTGATTAATGAATGTCCAATTAAGACCATGAAATGCTTTGAAAACAAATTTAATACCCTAGGATAGCATTGTTTCTTATTTTAAAGCGAACTATCTGCTTGTTTCTTCTCAACCCTTACAAATATTCAGAGTTTGTAAAATCTAGGTCATTGCTAATTGATAAAATAATATGCTCTTGTCCCAAGTACACTGGATACGGGTTTGAATAGAAAGATATAAAGCAAAAACGCACTTGCCCCAACCCACTGGGGCAAGTGTATCTTTGAGACTTCATCATATATTAATATTTTTATTCTTACTTTGTAACCTTATATTCGGACAAACTTTAAATATTCTGATTAATGAATGTCCAATTAAGACCATGAAATGCTTTGAAAACAAATTTAATACCCTAGGATGGTATTGTTTCCTATTTTAAAGCGAACTATCTGCTTGTTTCTTCTCAACCCTTACAAATATTCAGAGTTTGTAAAATCTAGGCCATTGCTAATTGATAAAATAATATGCTCTTGCCCAAGTACACTGGATACGGGTTTGAATAGAAAGATATAAAGCAAAAACGCACTTGCCCCAACCCACTGGGGCAAGTGTATCTTTGAGACTTCATCATATATTAATATTTTTATTCTTACTTTGTAACCTTATATTCGGACAAACTTTAAATATTCTGATTAATGAATGTCCAATTAAGACCATGAAATGCTTTGAAAGCAAATTTAATACCCTAGGATGGTATTGTTTCCTATTTTAAAGCGAACTATCTGCTTGTTTCTTGTCAACCCTTACAAATTTTCCGAGTTTGTAAAATCTAGGTCAATGCTAATTGATAAAATAATATGCTCTTGCCCCAAGTACACTGGATACGGGTTCGAATAGGAAGATATAAAGCAAAAACGCACTTGCCCCAACCCACTGGGGCAAGTGTATCTTTGAGACTTCATCATATATTAATATTTTTATTCTTACTTTGTAACCTTATATTCGGACAAACTTTAAATATTCTGATTAATGAATGTCCAATTAAGACCATGAAATGCTTTGAAAACAAATTTAATACCCTAGGATGGTATTGTTTCCTATTTTAAAGCGAACTATCTGCTTGTTTCTTCTCAACCCTTACAAATATTCAGAGTTTGTAAAATCTAGGCCATTGCTAATTGATAAAATAATATGCTCTTGCCCCAAGTACACTGGATACGGGTTTGAATAGAAAGATATAAAGCAAAAACGCACTTGTCCCAACCCACTGGGGCAAGTGTATCTTCGAGACTTCATCCTATATTAATATTTTTATTCTTACTTTGTAACCTTATATTTGGACAAACTTTAAATATTCTGATTAATGAATGTCCAATTAAGACCATGAAATGCTTTGAAAACAAATTTAATACCCTAGGATAGCATTGTTTCTTATTTTAAAGCGAACTATCTGCTTGTTTCTTCTCAACCCTTCCAAATATTCAGAGTTTGTAAAATCTAGGTCATTGCTAATTGATAAAATAATATGCTCTTGTCCCAAGTACACTGGATACGGGTTTGAATAGAAAGATATAAAGCAAAAACGCACTTGCCCCAACCCACTGGGGCAAGTGTATCTTCGAGACTTCATCCTATATTAATATTTTTATTCTTACTTTGTAACCTTATATTTGGACAAACTTTAAATATTCTGATTAATGAATGTCCAATTAAGACCATGAAATGCTTTGAAAACAAATTTAATACCCTAGGATAGCATTGTTTCTTATTTTAAAGCGAACTATCTGCTTGTTTCTTCTCAACCCTTACAAATATTCAGAGTTTGTAAAATCTAGGTCATTGCTAATTGATAAAATAATATGCTCTTGCCCCAAGTACACTGGATACGGGTTTGAATAGAAAAATATAAAGCAAAAACGCACTTGCCCCAACCCACTGGGGCAAGTGTATCTTCGAGACTTCATCCTATATTAATATTTTTATTCTTACTTTGTAACCTTATATTTGGACAAACTTTAAATATTCTGATTAATGAATGTCCAATTAAGACCATGAAATGCTTTGAAAACAAATTTAATACCCTAGGATGGCATTGTTTCCTATTTTAAAGCGAACTATGTAATTACGCATATGCATTTACCCCAGTTGACCTTATGACAAATTAAAAATTATGATTCTAGAGTTGTAAATTATTCAGAATTCTAACTGTCTTTGACAAAATCGCACAGTCTGTTTCCAGGTAGTATTTATGTTATGAAAAAATACTTTATTGCTTGGCCTAACACGGTATCTTCTACACTTACTGTACAAATATTCGGAGCATCCGTCGAAGCCTTCCTCGTCCTCTTCGCATTTTTCCGCCGCAGTTTCGTGGTCACTCAACGTGGTCGCGAAAATGCAGGCCCCATGTTCGACCAGAAATTTAACCATGGCCACGTTGTTGCAGCTGGCCGCGCAGTGGAGCGGCGTCCAACCGTCGCTGTCTTGCGCGTTGACGTCGCAGCCAAATTCCACCAAGAACTTGACGATTTCAAAATGCCCAGCGCAGATCGCGTTGTGCAACGCGGTTATGCCTTCATCGTTCGCGGCGCTCGGATTAGGAACTTGCGACGCCGTTTTCTTGACCAATTCCAGCTCTCCTTCCAAGCTCGCGTCGAGCAACAGCGCCAGAGGGTCGAAACTGACCCGCCTCGACAGATTCGCTTTGCCGGTTTGCTTCAAGTTGCCCTTTTTACAGCGTCGGATGACCTCGGTTTTTAGGTCTTCCTTCGCGGCGTCGACCTCGTCGACGGGTTTTTCTTCGACTTTCTCCACTTTCGCGTCGTTGGATTCGGATTTGTCGGCAATTTCTGGAAAATAATACGCCGGTGGCATTTCAATCCGACGGTTATTCGTGATTAGGCCGTTCAGTTTCGTTGCTGAATTTACATTTCTTAATTTAGGCTGTTCACTCAAAGGCTGCTTTTTAATCGTTAGTGGTTTAGCTTTGATTATGGGCATATTATCACCATTCGTTTGACTGTTAGATGTTTGACTGGCATTAGCAGGATGGTTAGCTTTCTGGTTAGCCACACTTGATGTACCTTTGGGTTGATGGATCTTTTGGTTCGATTTCAAGGTGTCATCGGGTGGTTCCGATTGTGGCAAGGGCGGCGGCAACGAATGGTCATTTTCATTCGTGAGTTGCGTTTGTCGGGGCGGCGGTTTGATGGAAGGTTTCGGTGGTAAGGCCGGCCTTAACAATTTATCCGTTGCAGTTTCGGGCGTCCCCATGGGGGTGCTCGTCGACTGTGGAGGTGATAAGGCCAATGCTTGAGGAGACTGAGTGGTCGTGGGAACACTTGGTGGGTGCTTGCCACTGATTGTTTGTGGTTCCACCGGCTGCACCTTCATTGAGGAAGTTTGATAAATGTTTGAGAATTTGTTCGAGTGGTGTATTGAAGTCGGTGCCACGCTGCTAATAGGTTTCTGAAATTAAATGGTCAGTAACTTCCAAATTATTTAACGGCGCTCCACCCTAAGATTTTCAATACATGTATAACGTAATTCCTTTTTATACCTTTATTTTTAATTTTAAAAAGATAATACAGGGAATACCAATCTACTTTGAGCTAACCCCAAGCCATAATTAAATAATCATAATTAACCAAGTTATTATGTTTATGCCTTCAGTTATCAAAATAGTTTTTGATTTATTCAATGTTCTTTAGATCAAGAAACGAAATTGAAGTAGCTAATTTTTGCCGAATTTCGAGCTACGTCAAAAAAATTTACAACGCCGCAGCAGATAATTATGGTTTTCCAGCAGGGATACTTTAACAGCAATAATATCCGAGATACTTTTAAAGCCAGTTTTCGTTTTCAAACAGTATATTTGAAAAAATTTATAGTAAAAACTTTTTTTTAAAAACAAGCTTTTATTAAGACGCAGTAAAAAGTTAAAACTAATTTTGATATTGACCTAAATGATTAAAAATAAATACACATTTTAATAAAAGGTTGTTTTATTGAAAAAGTTTTTTTACTATAAATTATTTTTTAGTCTTGGACAATTTTAATCTTTATTATCTACATTAACTTAATAGGATATAAATTCAACTCTAAAGTCATATTAATTTTAAAAATCACGCGTGAAGAGTCCTTTAAATAAATGAATGAGAATAAGCTTAAATTATAATTTCTTTCCAACAAAATTGTTTGGCTTTTTTATTCCACATTAATTTAAAAAAAAAATAAGCTGTAGTGGTAATAACTTATAATGAGCTAAAACTGTAATTTTCTGCAAAAAAAATACTACGCGTTAAGGGGTTATGTCAAAAAAAATGTAAAATTGAATTTAAAAATTAAGCTTAAATTGTTTTTTTAAAATTAATTAAGCTGTAGGGTTATCGACTTATAATGTTATTGTTAATGGGAACTAATTTTTGGCTTGTTAGTAAGAAATAGATTTTACGTCAATTTGATTTTTTGTAGGTAGATAGCATCATTATACGTTAGATGGAAAGCTAATTTCCAAAATATCAATTTGGAACTTGGTCAAGTCGTGCATAACGCGGTCCAATTTTCTGTAAACATAAACTGTGCCTTAAGGGGTTAATCTTTTACTCCTTGTGTTTCAATTTATTAATAAATATTAGTCCTTTCGAATACGAAATTCAACATCTGTTCCGAGTTCTGAACAGAATTTTCTAGAATAAGTAATAAAATTTTATGACTTTCGACAACACAATCTTTCTTCAGGCAGGTTATTTCGTCTAAAATTTTAACTACAGTCAGCTGCATTCCATTATCTGTTTGTTCGCATATCGTAACAAATTGACAAAAAATACAGTAACCGCAAAATTATTAAAAGAACGTGTACATTTCAAACTAAAGATTCTGATTATGGTGTTATGGAGATAGATGATATTCCGTATATGTCATTAATAGAATTTGAACCGGCTAAAAATCAATTTTTAAAAACGATTTACGATATAAATATAAATTACGTTGAAAAAGATACCCAGGATCAACATACTAACCCGTTTTGGCGTAAATTAAACCATTGCAGAGTAACAAGCAGTAATAACAAAACTTCTTTACTGACAATAAGTAAATAAAATTGTTTAATTTAACAAATTCTTCTTGCATATTATTATTTTACTTTAAATTATATCGTTCTAAATTTATCGAAGATACAAAAATTTTCGCATCTGTTGAACAGGTATATTGGAATGCAACCGCTCGAAAGCCGTTTTCATTGTTACACATAGACCTATTATCCACTGCACTTTACGGTAATTATGGTGATATCTGGATTATAAAAGTCGGAGGTGTTGCCTGTATTTAGGCGTACGCTAAAGCAATAAAAACAAATTGCATTTGTCAACAATCTTTAGGGTGGAGCGGCCTTAAGGTTGGGGTTTACGCCTCGAAAGACGCCTGGGCACGAATTTTTGCTTACCTGATACGAGACGGAGCCGCCGACGTGTGGGGTTTCATTGGTTTGGTGTTTGACTCCATTGACATTCTTCCCGTCGCCGTTACTATAATATGACTGCTGATTATTTACAGATTGTTCCTTATTCCTAAGAATATCGTTTTGACTCAATGGTGTTGCTATGTTCTTATTAATTATACTTAAAGGTGCACTGTGTACAGTCATGTGCTGTGACTGCATATTTTGATTATTTACAGGTCCATTGGAAGATATGTGTGATTCCGTTTCTTTAGTATCACTGTGGTTGGTGTTTTCATTGTCCGGCGGTTTATTAACACGTGACACTAAACTAACCGTAAATTTCGTATTATAAGGTAAAGTCTGATATTTTGGATCGGATTTTGAAACGGAAAATTCTTTTAAAAGGTCACTGTCTTCCGTCCTGGCAGGAAAATGATTCGAAATTTTCAGATCTTGCTGTTCCACGTTGTTCTGGTCTGGGTCCGCTTTTATGTGATTGTTCTGTTGGTAAACGGGATGATATGTTGTATTCTGCAACGACAGATTTGCTATATTAACCGAAATTGCAACGCTTTTAATTACCTCAGGTGCACCACAATGAATATTTCTCATGGGATGATTATTAGGTATAGGAACATGATTGTACGGCTCAACGGCTGCTATATTTCCTCTGGACAAACCGTTCGGGGGTTGATTGTTAACTTGAGGTTTCCTACTGTAACCTTGATTAGCTTGATCCGCTGGGCCGGAAAGTCTGAAAACAAATTTCATTCAATTAACGTTTTAAAACTTACAATTTGAAACGAACCAAACACTTCCATGTCCAGTAAAGTAAGGATTTAACTTCGGAATGAAAGTGAGGAAATTGCATTGCAACTTTTGATCAGCCACTGTATATTCAATAATTAGTTTTGTATAGCGAACTATATACCTGGCTCCGTAGTTTACATAAGCGTAATCCTATACGGATGCGCCCGTACCACTCCCCGCGCTGTATCTCCAAAACGGTTGATTATACGGAAACATGCATGAAATACAAATTGAAGATAATTTTATGGTTTACAAGTTTTATAATTCCCTTAAATGAGATATGACGCATAGAAAATGAGATAATGGCGAAAACCGATTTTGTGAGGCGGACACGAAATTATACGAGACTTTTCAGCCAGTCTTCAGAACGTCAAAACAAAACTTAATGCAAAAATACAGCTTTCTCACTTTCATTCCGAAGTTTACGTTATTTGACTGCACTATCAATAAGAGGACAGCGAAAGATTCTGTATGAAATGAAGAACATTTTTTTGGTGCAAGGTTAGCTCTTTGAAACGTACCTAACGAGTTGGTGATAGGCATTTTTATTCGAAGCGGCGTTAATTTGATTGGCCAACTGTTGATTTAAAAGTCGCTTTTTATGCAGCCTCTCCTGTAACTCCGAAATTCTTTTGTCGATGCTGCTCATCTCTTCTTGGCGGGCGGTTAAAGCCTCCCTCTGCTGATTGAGCCTTTGATTCTGCTGTTCGTTGAGCTTGTTTCGATACTGAAAAACAGAAACGTGCAAAATTCCGGCGATAGATCGGGTTAAAAATAACGATTAGCGTGAAATAAAGTGAAATTAATGACACATTGTCGAGGATTTGCGGCACAAAGAAACAAATTTGACATGCCGTCACTGCAACACAATGCAAATGTATCGATTTATCGATGCGCGCTTAAAAGGGGGGATATTTAAATGGGTCGTAAACGCTGAACGGTCCTTCGGGACACAACTAAAATTGGGTGATAAAATCAAAAGGGGTTTCTCCGCGCGCGCGGCTGTTTGGGCGATTATTTATTTACCATAAGTTCCCGTCGTAATTTATCGAGTTCTAAGGCTGCGGCCGGAGGCGCTTGATCCCTCGATCGTCCGCGGCGCAATTCCTCCAGTTGCCTGGTGAGTTCCTCCACCTTCGCGACCGCCACCGACAGTTCCTTTTCTTTTTCATTGAATAAAGCTCGGATTGATTCAAGGTCACTTGCTGAAAGCGAACGAATTTAAATTTCACATTTGCAAAAATTTGCATGCAGACAGCGTCCGCTTAGACTCACTGAGAGATATATTGTTTTGTTTATGGTGGTCCACTTGTCCTCTGAGCGCGCGTAGTTTGCGCAGCTTCAATTCTTGCGCGTCCACGCGGTCCCGAAGCCTCCGCAGCCGTTCGCTCTCCGCCTGCACGCGCTGCTGTCGCGCCTCTTGATCCTTCAGGTACCTAAGTCTTTGCTCCTTCGCCGCCAACAGCTGGTGCTGCGAGTCGATTTGGGCCTGCTGTCTGCACGCCATGTCGCGGAGTTCGCCTAAAGTTAGCTGCACCCCGTCTGGCAACTGCAATAAAAACAAACTCGTATCAAGAAAACAGTAAAATCGCATAATTTTTATTATTTTCGCCGAATTTGCGGAATCTAATAAAATTCGAAACAATTTCCATGCGGATTTGCTCTGATTCAGTGGCGTGCCCACGCGAGGGGACGTTGAACCGGCCCCAGAGAGCGTGGGAGCACGTGGGGATGAGTGAAAGAGAAAAAGTTTTTCATGGGCAGATCCTGTGACATCTTGTTACTATGCGGCGCTCGCACAAATTGGCTTTTCCCTTTTACTTTCTTGGTGAGATTTATTTATTTGTATCAGTTACAACTTTTGAAAGAAAAATAACAAAGATAGGTAAACCCTCCACGTCACAAATGACCCCTGGTTTGAGATGTCAATAAATTGTATGCAGAATAACTGTAGAGCTTGTCGATATTTACAAGTTTTCTTATGTCACCTTTTTGTAATTATATTCAGGCCCAGGAAGAGGGGGGGGGGGTCTTTTGGCATGGGCCTCTTAATTAAGGGGACCTCCAAGCAACACTATTTGAAACTACATAGTACCCGCCATATTTTTCGTACCATATAGAATTTTCTATAACTGTTTGCAAAATTTGCAGCTGGTGTTCTTCGTCAGTGATCCAATGACCATGTGGATGTTTAAATTTTGAATAAAATTGTCCAACTGTTGTATGGGAGATATTTTTATTTTGAGTAAATTAGAAAACAAGCTGAGACTTAAAATGTGTTTTTTCGTGATAAAAAGGCTTTGCACCAAAAATATAAAATAACATGACAAAATTTCTTTTGAAAATAAAAATTTCATTTGTAATATTAGATTGTACTAGTTTAGTTCATTTTTTAAGACAAAAATAAACAAACCAACTGTATTTAGATTTGAAATAATTAAAATTCAAAATTGCACGAGGAAATTGTAAAATAAAGTTGAAATTTGAAAAATAACAATTTTTTTGGACATTTATTGAAGAAACTCATCCGATTTCATAAGTGGCATTGCATCTACTGAATATCTAACTAAAGTTACCCAAATTTCGTCAAAAATAATTTTCATTTTAAAATTATGATTTTTTCAGTTTTTGAACTTTCGATAAATTCCATTTTCTCTGAAACCAAAAATCGTTTACAGAATCTGAGTAGTTTATTTTGGGTTTCTGAACATGCACAAACTTTTGGCAGATTTAGATTTTTAAAGAAATCGAAGATAAAAGTTTTTCCCATATGGTGCGAACAATATGGCGAGCACTGTACAGGGTGAGTTAAGTTTTACCGCCCGTGGCAAAATAGGCCTTTAAAATAATTTGTCAATTCTCATAAATTGCATGAGTAATTTTATATTATTAAGGTAACATAGAAACCAAGAAAAAATCTTTTTTTTTAATTAAGTAAAATTTTGGCTTTTTTTCAATTACTAATTGTTCAATTTATTAGTTTTTTTGATGTACGAACAGTAAAATATTTTCACACAATTTAGTGTAATTGAAATAATTTTAGTAATTTGCGTTTATTAAATAAAGCTATTTCCGTATTAGAAGGTATTTTTTAAATGATTTACGACATAAGTAGACCAATTTACCAGACAATAGTATTGATGTAGGGGTGCTTGAAAGATTATTTATGGCGGTCACTAAACTGAACTTAAGAATGCAGGTCTATCGGCAACTGAAAAGCTGTCTCGTCCAGTTTGATGGGTCGATCATAAACTATTGTTAGGATGGTAAACCGCATTATCTATTGTTAGAAAGTCATAAATAGAAGCATTTTTTGTGCTATATCTTAAATTTGATTTAACTTAAAAAATAATCATTTTGTTACGAATCAAATTGCAGATATTAATGCTACGAATAATTTGACAAATTTTGAAATAAAAAACCAAACATAGAAATTTTACCCAAAACTCTTTGTTTGACTTTTTTGGCTTCAAATAAAAATATTTTGGAAAATTTGTAGCACTAATCGAAAGCGTAAACTTCAACTGATGTAACATGTAAATTGCATACTTTCCCCTCAATCTTTAATAGGTATTATCGCCGGGGCGGTAAAACTTAACTCACCCTGTATAGGGGACCATGTATGTTGCTTGACCTGGGCCTCCAGGTGGCTCTAAACAAGCCTTTCAACAGTTTCGTTACCCACTTGATTTTTCTACTTAACGATTTTTAAAATTAAATTGATTGTAACTTTTAAAAATCAAGACTTTTCCATTTGACTGTATTTCCAGTTAAAATCGCGTTTTCAGTATTATAGTCATTATGACTGACGGCAAAACTTTCAAAGAGATCCTGAATACAGAAAATTAATAAATTTTCAAAGGCCGGTTTCTCATCGGGAAAATCGCAAAGTTGGCAAGAAATGACAAGATTAAAAGCAAGGAATTTTTGAGGTTTGGCATCTCTTTGTTTCTTTCATTCGCATGTTTTTCTTTTCATTCAGATCCCTCCCGTAGGTATGTTGACAAGTATTTTCAATTTTCTTCCGCCACCTACTTCAGAAGGGATTTGAACTTTCCGTTGCAAAATGAAATTCGACTGTTTGGAATAATACAAAGAACGCGAAACCGGGGGGTGCGATTTGATCTTTGTGACTGGAAGCAATCTCAGTCTGAGAAACTTTCCCGGATTCCCTTTCAAATTAAAACAATTTCGAATAAAATACCTTATCAAAAATGGCATCCTTAAGGCCGCCGGACGAATCGTTATCACTTTTATCGTCGGATTTGGGCTCGGCGTTCACTATGTTTTTACGGGCGGCACTTGGTTCACTCGTTATTACCTTCCGCAACGTTCTTCCGGGTTTCGGGACGGCTCCGTGGAGCTTAACCGGTGGCGCCCCGAGCGGGATCGGCGAGCGCCTGAAAAGGCCCGTGTCTGCGGGTTGACAGACGCACGCCAACATGGTTGCCATGCACTTCAAGAATTGTTTTTAGTCAAGATTTTATTTCGCTGGTTGGGACACTTGTTGCCTGAAAGTTAAGAAAGTTCTGAAGGAAATGCGGCATTAGTATCCCAGACGTGTTCGTATGTCTACCGTCAAACTGATAAGCAGGAGAACACCTGTTGGTTGGTCCTGTTCGTGCCGCTCTTTATTGTGTTGTACAATTATATGAATGTGACACAACAGATTTAAGAGGGATCGACTAATTGATAACGGATTCTATAGCGCGATGAGCTCATTGTGATCGCATTACGATAACGTTGCTAATTAATGATGGGAATATTGTCGACGCTCTGATTATAACGTACGAGTTGGCGCGGCTTAAAATTAATATTTGTTTTCTGATTTTGTTGCGATAAATTTATGTGCTGTAAACTGGCAGCGCCCTTACTGTTTCATAATCTCGCTATGGTAATGAGAAATGTGCGTGGCCTTACATCTTGACGAGCTTTACCAAATAGTAGAACAACTGTAAATTTTCCACCAACATTCAAGGAGCTTCTGAATGCCACGCTCAATGCCGTTATTAATGTCGTTACGGTTAACACCCTGGTATTAGTGCGAAAGTGGAAACTAACCAAACAGCGGGAAATATGAATTCTTTAAACAAATTAGCCAAAATGACATTTATGGAACTCCTCCGTTATCAAACTCACACTTCACCTTGAAATAAATACAGCGTGATTTATATTAAGTGTCCATAAGGTCGGCGTCATACTTAACGGGACGGCGCGGCACGGCACGGTTTTTGGCGTTTTTATTATGATTTGTGTGAGTCGGGAGCAGTTTTTTAAAATATAATTGATTTTAATTTCCAATCATAAGATAAGTGTTTGCCGTTTGTTGACAATCTTTATTTTGACAACGTATTAGTAATCGGCGACCTCTAAAATCCCTACAATTATAAAATTTGTGTTTCGTTACAATTTTGGTTAGTAGTTGACCTATGGGGCTTTCGGGACACTTGAGATAGGGATTTTACATGGGCGGAAAACGTGCGACATACGTAGCACGGGTTGCCTACATCACAGGCCTCCGCAGCACGGGTTGCATATATCACAGGCGTCTGCGCGGAATTTTCCGCGAAATTCCGAGAAATTGGCGGTAATCATGTGTGGTTATGTAATCAATGTAATCAATAAATTCCGAGAATCCGCGGAAAATTCCGCGCAGACGCCTGTGATATATGCAACCCGTGCTGTGGAGGCCTGTGATGTAGGCAACCCGTGCTACGTATGTCGCACGTTTTCCGCCCATGTAAAATCCCTATCTCAAGTGTCCCGAAAGCCCCATAGGTCAACTACTTTGGTTGAAATAAATTGCCATCCTTGTCATTTCGTAATTTGATCAGAATTGATATGTTAGCGGCAAAGTGTACAATTCGCTGCTGAGGAATTATTAGATTTTTTATAAAAATTTATATTCATCCTATAAAACTCATAACTAGAAGGAAATTTTTTAACTCAGTATAAAAGGTTTTTTTTAAATAAAATATTTAACAATTCTTAAGTTTACATAAAATATCTAGGCATTCACAGAATACTGAATTATGCACTTTGCTGCTAACAGGTATAAAATTTAAGCAACTTGGAAATGTTGAAACTGATTGAGATAGTTTCTGACGACCGATTGTCGCATTTAAAGAATAAAAATGTCAGTGTCGACTCGAAGTTGATTTATCAAAGTTTGTAGAAGTTCATTGTTCGGTAATCACAGGCCGATGCATTTATTTTCGGCAGAATCCGATGTGCGACGAATATTTCCATTATACAGTGAGGACGCGTGGGTTGGAACAAATTCATTTAAAATTCATGGGTTTGGTTTTTGGAAAAACGCTCGGAAACGTCGATGGTAAATTCATGAACAAAGGCTGTCCCAAAAATAAGTTACGACTATCAACTTTATTTTTTCAAATGTAAACACCTATTTTTTATTTCATTTTTGAATTCTGCATCGAATTCGAAGTATTATTATGTACCATGTCCTATAACCAAACTCAACAGTTATCGAAAAATTTACGATTGAACATACCAGTAACTGAGATCGTATCCTACAAAAAATTAAATATTCAAACTGTTGACCATTAACTTCCTGACAATAGGCAAGTCGAAATTTAACTTCTCGTAACACTTCAGTTAACGTTTGTGGCTGGATTTGTTGTATTTCGGCTATAATTCTATTCTTCAATTCATCAATATTTTCCGGTTTATTGAAGTAGACTTTAGATTTCAGATAACCCCATAAATAAAAATCTAATGGGGTTAAACCTGGATACCTAGCTGGCCATTGGATAAAACCTCTCCTTCCGATCCATCTATTTGGGAAAATATTATGAAGGTATTCTCGTACTGTTCTCGAATAGTGTGGGGGCGCTCCATCCTGTTGGAACCACATCGAATCTATCGGTATATTTGGGTTCTCATTATTCAGGTAAAGTGCACTTACACTGGGTATTATGTCATTTTGTAGTAAGTCTAAATATTTTTCAGAATTAAGTGTTCCCTCAATAAAAAATGAACCCACAATTGAGGTACCCACAATTCTGGCCCAAACGTTCACTTTCTGAGGGAATTGTGTATGACTTTCCATTCTCGAATGTGGGTTTTCTGGTGCCCAAGAAAACAAAAGACGATTGTAAAATTATAAATATCAAAAAAGATGCAGTTTTAAAAACAAAAATCGACGTGTCCGAGCGTTTTTCCAAAAACCAAAGCCATGAATTTTAAATGAATTTATTCCAACCCACGCGTCCTCACTGTATATTAAATTTGCTTTTGGCTACAAACAGTTCACAAAAATCTGTAACGAAACACACAAATTTAATAATTCTAGAGATTTTAGAGGTTGCTGATTACTAATACGTTGTAAAAATAAAGATTGTCTTATGATTGGAAATTAAAATCAATTATAATCGTTTAAATAATATAAACAATTAAGTAAGAAAACTGCTCCCGACTCACACAAATTATAATAAAAACGTCAAAAACCGTGCCGTGCCGCGCCGTCCCGTTAAGTATGACGCCGACCTAACAATAAAATTTAATAATCAACCAATGGCGGCGAAATGCAACTGCAAAGAGCATCTTCCCAGTCAAATTAGTCGCCCTAAGCTGAGCAAGACAGGCCGCAATTATTTTGATTTAAATTAATTGGCCATTCTTTCATTCCGGCAATTTGCTTACTTTTGGACTGCTCATTAAAATAATCAGACTGGAAATGACTGTGTCGACCTTGCAAAATTCGTAGCATTTTGGTGGAATTACAGCAGATCCCGAACGTTTTATCACGCAACACCTGATGTTCATTTCATACGGTGTAACACGGCACTGCTATCTGACTGGCGTGCTGCTAAATTAAGGGTTAAAACAGATTTACTTTCCGCCCGAAAAATGGAAATTAGGCGGGCACACAAACAAAAAAAATCGTCGCGGAATTTCTCATAAATTTTTCAATATTTCACTTCGACACTTCGCTCGGAAAAGTCGATGAGGCCCGTGTGGCACAAGTCGAACATGAAATGAGGCCGAAATTTCGCGCGGATTCAACAGACCGTTTTTATTCGAAACGTCAATTAATAAGTGGTTTACTTTGGGGTCGCACTCGACGCGCTCCACTAAATGAAACGAAAACGAAAGTGTTCCAGACAAAAGATGAAAGGTCAATATTTGAAACGTAAACTCATTTAAATGGCAGCGAAAAATTAACCACCTTCGCAGGTATTTGTTCTGATGAAAGCCGAAAAGAAATTCGCGCGCCGAGTTCAAAAGACGGTGAGGTATGACTAATAAAGAATTTATAAGATACAGCAGGTGCACTCTGTTATGCTGTTTCGGGCGTTTTAATCCATTAGCGAGTTTTTTTAAATATTCGTGCCTGAGTAAACAGCAATTTACAATTACAAACAGTTTATATCACATAAAAAAAATACTGCGTTATGTCAACATTAGCGGCAATGCGGTAAACAATGTTACGAAATTCGACATGGAATATGCATGGTGCTTTTAGCTGAGAGACTGCATACCTTCATAGCAGGATTCAATAATTCATGGCAACAGATGCTTGCTTGCTTGCTTGTAATGTCAAAGTCTAAGGGCCCCATTATACTGGCGATTCAGTCAACCTAACGAAAACCAGGTATTGAAATGAATGCCACAAAATTAAGTTTATAAAGTTTATAAGTGTAAAATAGGGAAATTGTGTCTACGGTGGTACCTTAGGGTAAATGGTACAGTCGTTACAAATTATATTGGTCGTCGCGATCGAACTGCTCGTATATAGGGACCCTTAGTTATTTCAATTCGGTTGTGATAATATTTTTACAGGTCGAGTCAATAATAATAAAAAATACATTTTTTTAAAAGACCAGATCATATATTAAAATATATATAGTGGACCCTGTGATGTCGATAATGACAATAAAAACAAGAACCTTATAATCACAAAAAATTTTATATAAAATAAAATTACTTACATAGACGCGTTTCGGTGGCTATGCCACCATCTTCAGTACATCTACTCATGATATACTGAAGATGATGGTGGCACAGCTACCGAAACGCGTCTATGTAAGTAATTTTATTTTATATAAATTTTTTTGTGATTATAAGGTTCTTGTTTTTATTTTCAGATCATATATAATCATAATTGTTGCATATTAACTAATAATTAAATAGTAACACTGTACAGGTGTCCCATAACTTATAGCCACCCCCAAAATTGAGCTTCAATTGAAAGTTGTTTATTTGAAATTTGGTACACGTATGACTCTGGTATAAGGCTAGAAATTTCCAGTTTTACATGTTAATTGTCGGCATTAGTTTTCGAGAAAAAAAATAAAAACTGATTTTTTATAAAAAAATGCTATTTCCCAATTTCGTCAAATTTCACTTTTTAGGACCACTAAGATTAAGACAAAGATATCCAAAGTAAAAAAAATCAAAAGCTGTAATTAGTCTAAAATTCCCTTATATTGGAACTTCAAGAGTAAAAGTAATAATTTATTACTGTAAATAGTCGTTAGTACTTTCCGCAGAGGAAAGTGCGATTTAAATTTATGACATTGTAGAAATTTGTCACTGTCGAGTGGAAGTCGGTCGATGTGAACAACAGAAGCGTACCTAAGTCGAGCCTCTTTACATTCTTGTAGATTTCTAAAATTTACGTAAATTGCAAGTCCTCTAATAAATTACGATTATGAGTACGAAGATACTTTAAAGTGTGAATGATGAATTATTTTTTTTAACTTGAAGACGACTTATTACATTTTTCGTTTGAAATATTTTCGGCGCGGTTATGGAAAAGGTACCAGTTACCTACTTCCAGTTTCGGAGAAAATTTTACAATGCCATACATTTAAATCAAACTTAAATTTACGGATCGATACTAAGGACTATTTATAGTCATAAATTATTACTTTTACTGTTACGATTCCAATATAAGGTAATTTTAGGCTAATTACAGCTTTTGGATTATTATTTTTTACTTAGGACATCTTTGTCTTAATAATACTGATCTTGAAAAGTGAAATTTAACAAAATTGGGAGATATTATTTTTATAAAAAATCAATTTTTATTTTTTTTGTTGAAAACTAACGCCGACAATTAATATTTAAAACTGGAAATTTCTAGCCTTATACCAGGATCATGCGTGCACCAAATTTCAAATAAATAACTTTCAATTAGAGTTCAATTTTGGGGCTGGCCACAAGTGATGGGACACCCTGTACAGGTAGTCACAAATGCATATTACAGGATGGTCACAAATGGGGCTAAATTACAGTCATTAAATCCACGTGGCCACTTTAACGGGTTTTACTGTATTCTTCAAGAACATCAAATTTATAAACATTAATTATAAATAAACGAATCGTGGTGTAACTGTTCTCATTAAGGACGCACTTAACAAATAATTTATGCAAATTGAAATATGCGTCAGATTTGGACCTAATTAATGGTTTGCAAAAATCGCAATCGTTGCAGATTCGAGAGGCGATAGGTTGTAAAAACCGGCCGTTAAATAATTTATTAATCGACCAATAAAATTGGCCAAGTTAAAAATAAACCTAATATTTTAAGTCCACATTATTTCCTAATATCCTTTCAATTATTTAGTAATCAGAGTTGGAATGTGGCCAAATCACTTTTTCATTAGAAAATTAGTTAATAAAACTTTTATACCGTTGTACCGATTTTTTTATTCGAACACACTAAAATTGTCTCGCGTTTTTGTTTTGGCGAAAGAGCGAGTCCCGACCCGAACGCGACCCGGAGTTTGACTGGAGTTGCCGGCGTCGGATATGGGGGTAGTTGCCGAACGGACTGCGTTTTGCAGGGCTGTTTTCACTTAAGCAAGCGGTGTGCGCATGTCTTAAAAAGCGCGATAAGGGGCCTCCTGTTTTGGTGTTAAAACGTTATCATGCAGATTTGAGTGGTTTTAACCATAAACATAAATGTAAGACCGTCGTTGCGCTTTTCGAGACAAAACTTCGGACGCCGGCGGAATCTAAATGCATTGCGTTATCTGGAATTCCAGGAGAGCACCGCTGATAAAGTTCCAACAACTTCCAGAGGTGTATCCTTTGCTACTTAACCTTCCAGTAGTCGCATGCGGAGTCTCGCTCCGCACGACTGGTTTTTTTATTTTCCAAGGAATTTCCCATTCTTCTAATTTATTGTCTAAATGTTAGTGGAGCAATATCAGAGCTGCAGATACATTATTTTTGCTATTTTTTGCATATTTTTTACAGCTTTATAACCGTCTCTGGAATTTAAAAACACATTATAGCGATTAAAATATTTATGTGATACTACTTTTGACACTTTTTTAATATGCATAACTACCGTAAACTTATCTTATACCAATTTATTGTCCACAAATTGAGTTCATCGTTAGCGGTATCGTTATCGTTGACACTGCGATAACTCCCTAGTGACTAATCACCCCCAATCGAAAAAACCTAACTCACAGTTTAGTTATCTTTACTGCAGATAGCAAACGGCGTTTTATTTAATTTTCTAACAAGAAAATGAGGTTACGACCGAAAGTACAAACAATTCAAGAGCCCAAGAATAAATTAAAAATTAATTAGTACCAGGAACTCTAAGTTAAATAATGCATTCCCATTTGAAAACGTTATGCAATCCGTGGGATAAATGTTTGTCTTGAATTTCGATTCCGATTCGACTCTTTCACACACGTTACGCCATTGAAGTAAATGTGTACGTAAGCGCAGCCTAATTATGTATGCAAGACCGCGTATGACCGTTCAGCACGTCATTTTTACATATCGCATGCGATAGCTCTTCGCAGCACATTTACAGTCGGAAAACTCGACAACTTTTCAGCGAAACAAATGGCGAATGAAACGGCCAACAAAAATCCTGTTTCTAATTAAGTCGACGAAATCTTGTGAACTTTTCGGAAAGTTTCTTTGGATGGACGCACGCGCCGCTCTTGAGGCCAACTCTTAACCATCCAGTAGTCGCACCTTTTTTGAGACATTAGTAGTGTGACTCCGCAAAAGGAAATTCTATACTTTTTTGAAATTTTAAGTTAAAATTGGTAATAAATTATGGCCTCTCCAAGTGTATTATTAAGTTGTTATGCCATAAACATTAAAAAAACAAAGTTTTGAGCAGAAAAATTTTCAAAAAACTTTAATGAATACTACCTACAACACAAAATTTTAATAATTTTACTAGATATTGTACAAAATAAATACTGAAAACTTTTTATTTTACTGGTTCTCTTGTGGACCATTGAACAAGTTAATTTTAACTTAAATTTTAACTTAAACTTTGGTGTGAATGTCGCAGCTATATTGTAGAATCCGCCGCAATGTGAAGCGGCTAGCCACTTTACAAAGCAGCTCTGTTTTGTAAAACGGCTGATTAACGTTTAGGTAGATTGTTTAGCCGGAATGTTGACTATGTGTAATGTAGGGCGACAATCACCCATATTCTAGATGTCGGCGGCTAATTGTCAATTCAGCTGTTTTCTAAATGATTGGGGAGATTGTAAAATATAGAATGAACAGAAAATTTTTACAATTTGACTGAAAATTTTAGGTGTTTTATGAATCGCTGAATAACTCAGTCCGTTTGTTAAAGAAAGAATTGCTAGACATTTTATAAAAAAAAACTTTTAATTGAGTTAAACCTTTTTCTTATAGTTATGACTTTATATTTGTCATAGCTACAAGGAACGGTTTTCTTTATATAAAGTCGCTTTGCGCTGTATTATAAAACGGCAACCCGTCATTTTGTTGCATTGGAGAACGCGAAACGTCGTTACAGTAAGGCTGACCAACGTTTAGCCGTATTACAACCCGCCTAAATGTTAACCAGTTGATTTACAAAACCCAGCCGTTTTATAATGCGGCTAGCCGGTTTGTATTGTAGCGGATTCTACAATCCGTCTACGACATCTATAACCCAAAAAGTAGATATTGAACAAACAAATATTAACTTGACGATTTGTCAAGCAACTTCAAAATTTACAATAAATTAATGGTTTTTTTTAATATGAAAAAACGTACGCTGTCATTTTGTGCAGTTTTTCCATCACACAACTTGCCTGAAAATAATGTATCTGCAGCTCTGATATTGCTCCACTAACATTTAGACAATAAATTAGGAAGGTACTGAAAACGGCCGTTCGAGAGAATGGGAAATTCCTTGGAAAATCAAAAAAACATAGTCGTGCGGAGCGAGACTCCGCATGCGACTACTGGAAGGTTAAGTATTACTACAAACATAAAGTAAAAAAAACATATTTTTCACAGCAGTCTAACCGTTTCTAGAATTCAAAAACACACCATAGTGTTCTTTCTAAGAAGTAATGAGATATTGTTAACAAATTTAACACATAATTTATAATAGTATAATGAAAAATGGGATTGATTTACAGCAAACTGAGGCTTTACTGTACTTAATCCTCTAATATAATTTCAAATCAAACTTGCAAGTTTAGGAAGGCTTTCATGGGGCGTAACTTGCTTTCGGTTAGTTCTACGACAATATTTATCATCACCAATGAATATTTAATTACAGTTGAACCTTCATTAATGGTTTTAATACGCAATTACATAATTGTGAAGAACTACTAAAAGTATTGTTCGTATTTGAATATTTGAATGAAGTTATTTACTTCATGTTTTTATGGTGGAATTAGAAACAACCAACTGCTGTTTCACCGTACTTCCGATTCGCAGTATTAGAACAGGAATTTCTGGCAGGCTTAACAGTGCTTTTAGGGGGCGTAATTCGCTTTCAGGGATATTTACATGTGGAAGATATTTATAACTATGTAAATGAAGAGGTTCAAAATGTTTACTTTTCGCCGCTCACAACCGAAATGTGACCTTTGCGATAAAGGAAGAACTCGCATTCGTTCTAATGTGCTGTTCAATTTTTTTCGGGATAATCTAGTAAAGATGGCTTTTAAGATCGGGTAATTTTGGAAGTGAATGCAGACATTTTTCATCGTTACATCAAAAAACAATTTGTTTCGAGGCAAAAACTAAATTCCAGGCACTTAGGCATGACATAAAGCATGCGAGGCGTTGATATAGGGCAGACCCTATCTACAGACAGGTCTTTAGGAGGGCGGGAGGCGCCAGTATCCCTGCTGTGAAACCCTGATAACCCACATGTACCGAATCATCTGGCATAATAGCTACTTCTGAGTGTACCATTATATCCCCATGATGTAGAAGCAACGGGAATCGATCTGTCCCCGATAATACCTCAATGGGCATTAGCGAATAATACAAAATTGTCCGATTTTAAAGGCGCTACAAAACGTCCAGTTGAGTTATTAAACGAAAAGGTGTTTTCCTGGAAAAAATTAATTAAGGGATAAAAAGGAGCGTCGTTCCCCGCGGGATAATTTTCGATTTAATAATGCAAGAGTTCATTTTTGACGCGACGCACGTGCGTAAGTTGATTTTTCTTCGATAATCCGCGTCCCAACGTGTATTTAATGGCGAATTAATTTTTGATAAAGCAGCTTGAAGAGGACGAAAAACGTTCATTTCGCCGAAAGGGATCAACGTAGCGAGAAATTGCATTGCGAACTGATCGATCAGGGAATGATATCCTTGGAAAGATTAGATTACCTCTGCATCCAAGGAAATGGTAGATTGTTCATCATGGGCGCACTGCAATCTCTTATCCATTGGATTTCCGTTAATTGTTGAACTAAAACTGCTCCAACATGCAAGGGTTTGTGAATTAAATTGTTTTATCTCGGAATTTCCATTACTGTGTTAAAGCTGTTCAACCAAAATCATTGCTTTAACTCCAAATTAAATCTGAATTTAATGCGAGCCAAATCCCAGAGAAAATTTAATGTAATGAAATCGAGCCGCCGACAACAATCGCAATTTTTGTAAATGTAATTGGCTAAATTAAGATCATCGATAACATAAATGTGGCTTCTCGGTTACATTTACATTTAATTTCAACCAACAATAAATTCATGGGTTTTAGATTCACTCAGTTTATGAAGGAAATTAGAATCCGTGGGGACTCTATTAATAAAATACAGTGAAACCACAATTTAATAGCCATCGCAACTGTCCATATTTCGTATAGTATTTAATATCACCGGGTATTTTTTTAACATTGAACATACAAATATTTACATTGTATGTTCAATGTTAAAATAAACAGACGGTATATTTATTTACTTTATTTCAATTCAGTTCAAACTAAAAAAACAAAATTCCGTACCAAGGCAAGTATCGGCTGTTTTAATATTTAATCGACTGCGATACAATTTTTTTTTTTATATACAGTCGAACTCCTCTATAGTGACCTCCTCTATAATGATTTTTTCTCTATAGTGATGTTTTTGTCAGGAACGTGCATTTTTGAACGTTTTCCATATAAAAATACCTCTATATTATGATGTTAAGCCTCTATATAGTGATTATTCTTTACGAAAGATTTACCAAAATTCTCGAGGAACGGAATTTTCGGTAATTGTAAAATTATACTTGAATTCTATATAGTGAAGTTTCTCTATAGTGATGTTTTTTCATGACTTTTCGAACATCACTATAGAGGAGTTCGACTGTATATATATTTTCTATTTGCAATCTGCAATTTTACAATAAGCAAAACATATGTTAGAGACTAATAAATGGCATGAAAACAATGACATGAGGTTGAATCCAATGATTAACAACACAGAAGTAACTTATAGACTACATGTTTGCTTTATAACGTAAGTATACATTTTATACTTAAGATTAAAATCTATATGGCAAGTCCAGAGGTTTATATCGATTTAATCTTTGTATATGAGCACTATTATCTAATAAATTTAGGACCAATAGATTTGAATGGAATTCTAATTTACTTAAATACTTTTCACTGCTTTTAACAATCACATTTTTGACCGAATCTACTTTTAAGTAATTTAGGATGTCCACATTTCGCACAAAGTAGAAGACATCGCATATTGCTCGTAAAACTTTGGATTGGAACCTTTCATTTATATCGATGTTGGAGTTTGAAGCTGTTCCCCACAGTTGAATACCATATGACCATATGGATTTGAACGCTGCATTGTAGACAAGAAGATTGTTTGAAAGGGATCTTCTTCCAAGTAGCCAGTAGTGTTTTTTAAACTTATCTCCGAGTTGTTTACGCTTCTTCCAAATGTGGGTTCTCCATGTCAGGCTCTTATCCAGGTGCATACTTAAGTATTTTATCTCCGTCACTTGTGTAAGCGGTATATTATTAATAAATACTGGTGGTGTAATACCATTGCATTTTGCAAAAGTAATGTGAAATGATTTTGCTTCGTTCAATTTTACACGCCATTTTTTGGCCCACCGCACGACTTCATCTAAACACTGCTGTAGGTTATTTGCTGCTGTTACTGGGTTCTTGTGTCCTACCGTAATGACTTTGTCATCAGCAAAAGATGCAATGAGAGGATGTTGATTAGTAGGTATGTCTGCTACCCTGTGGTACTCCTGATTGAATTGGATGAAGAGCGGTTAAGTATTGACCAAATTTTACTTGGAAGCATCTTTCTGATAAGTAAGACTCTAGGATGACGAATACAGAGTGGAGGAGGCATTTCTTTAGCTGGCAGAGTAGGCCTGTATGCCACACTTTATCAAACGCCTGACTGTCATCAAGAAACACAGCTGTACAGTATTTTTTTTCTTCGAAGCCTTGGTTAATAGCATCTACAACTCTATGTACCTGTTGAATGGTAGAATGGTCTTTTCTAAAACCAAACTGGTGATCTGGGATGATGGCCGATACAAATGAAATACCAAAAAGCAATTCTCCACGAAAGGGAAAAATTCCATGTCGCAGATTAAAAAACGAGACCTAAAATTCCGTTTAAAACGCAGGTTTAATTTAGTCCGCAATTTATTTCGACATTTAAATCCCCATTTTCTTGGTCGTTGGTGTAATTTACTACTTTCTTAAATAAATTGGGTAATTTCGAGCAAAATGTGCAGCATGTTTCGCGAGATGCCCCGGAACGACAAAGCGACAAATTAAAAACAAAAAAAAACAATCTTTATCTGTGACCGCAAAGTTTTAATGCTTTCGATAATTTATTAACTCCGCTGCGTCACTCAACTTTAAACGAAAATTCGGTGTGCAGGTCGGTCTTTGTGGGGAGGAGTTGCGATCTCGATATATTAAGTTAATGCTTTTCGGAAAGTTTCTCAAAAGTTTTTTCCGATCGGAACTTCTATGGATTCCTTAATTAAATTAAACGCGCGAATTTAATAAAAGGAAAAATTAAATTCGAATCGACGCTGGAAATTAAATTTTTCTTTTGCTCGGCGATTGCGAGCCTGTTTTCTTAAAAGGGCTCAATTAAAACTTCTAATTCGCGTAGTCTTCAGAAGCTTTAAATAAATTATTAAATTCAATTATGAATCGACGAGTGTTTTTGCAGAGCGCGAAAAATACTTTAAATGCTTTAAATAAATGCCTGTTTTCTTAAAAGGGCTCAATTAAAACTTCTAATTCGCGTAGTCTTCAGAAGCTTTAAATAAATTATTAAATTCAATTATGAATCGACGAGTGTTTTTGCAGAGCGCGAAAAATACTGTTTCATTACAATGTAATTTATATGCATAAGGGAGGACTTGGGAGATTTTTAAATTTTTAAAATATGGACTGCATTTTGCTGAACCGTTTCGCGAACCTGCACGTGGAAGCGAAAATACATTAACATTCGCGAAGAGGGTGAAAATGACTGAAATTAACAAACTCTTTTTGACTTGTTTTCTGGCTTTTAAAATTTAACAGTTTAATTAGATTTTACAATGAAAAAAAAATTCCAGAGTGTGTTCATTACAAAAGCAGCGTCGAAACGCTCGATCCCACTCAATAGATGCCCTAATTTCGAGTTGAGCATGTGGCATGAAGTAACCGACAATGCGATTAAGATAAGACGCAAATTGCTCCTCTTTCAGTTCGCGGTGAACTTTTTTAAACGCACTCTCACTTAAAATTCTTGACATGAAAAACACGGCAATTAATCACACGGTCACTTAACTGCAATCTAAATTGTGAATTCGTTCGAGTGGAGGGTTAATAAATCAAATTATCGATAAAAAATAATAATCGCCCAAACCGTGGCGCAATTAAATCAAAGACCGACCTTTGGAATAGAGGCCATCCCCCCATTCAAACGACTATTTACAAGCGGCTGAATTTTTAATCTGCTTAATGTTTTACAATCTGTTGAATTGCCTGCACTGAGTTAACCTACATTTCAGCCTTTCATCAATTATTAAAAGATTGTTTTTTAATGTTTTTATTACTGAGCGGTGATTTTATTTTAATTAGGTCATCTCATACGCAAGTCCAGAAGAAAATTACAAAAACCTAATTAAACAATAGGCACCGCTGTCAGAAAAGGCTTGTTTTCGATTCAACGGACGTAGCATTCATGAGACAACTCCTACGCATAATACAAGAACGTGACACGACGGGATGACATCCACAACAGAAAATGGAATAAAAAGGTGTAAACAGCGGCGAATTGACGTACGAAATAAATGGGCTTCAATCTGTGAATTGAAGATGGCTCCAATCTTCCCTTCAAAGTGTCAACCCGATATTGATATTTAATATTCACTGGCCGTTCTGCTACCTTGAAACAGTAATTTCGATAAACACTACGCCTTGAGAGTTAGAGAGTTATCGCCGTGCAAACGATATCGATAACTGTGGATGTTATCGTTATCGGTAGTGTTACCTGCAATGATTGTTCGTTCTAATAACATCAACAGTTTTTGTTAACAAATTTACTACTTGTATTTAATGCAAAGGTAATATCACCCACAAATTGGTGGAAACATAACTCTTAATTGCCATGAAGGTGTTAGTGAGCCTCATTAAAACACTTAGCTAATGGTGTCATTAAACTTGCAATTCAAATCGATTCCAGTAACTCTACTATATCATTAAGATTATAAACTGCTTAATTTCAAAAATATCACTCTTGTGCGTGAAGTTAATTACTAGTAATTAATGAGACAAATTGCAGACCAAGTAATTCGAACACAAATTCCAGCTCCTTTCATTTGCATTATTATTGAAGCTTTAATGCATTCAAATTTAATTTTTTTTAATTGATTGGTTACATTGTGCACTCAAATAATGATCGTGGGACCTGTCGTCAACTGGCTCTATTGTTATTAAATTTGTAAGGCATTTCAGAAGTGTTTAAACGAGGTCACAAAACAGTGAAATCGATCATGACCTTGTACTGCGCGTTTTGCGAATAAAGGGAACAATCGATTTAAAACTTTATAAAATCGTAGAATGCTTTTCAACGTCACAAAAATTTACTAAAAGTAGATGGTTAGTTTGAGTTGTTTTATGAAATTTCACTAAATTACGATGACTTACCGCCGTGTAATCGAAGTATTGTGTCAATAACATTGAGATTAAGGTCCGGGAACTGCTAAGTAATGCACAATTCTTCCGCTCAGGGGGCACCAATTTTGCCCCTTAAAATAAAAAATGTTTAGGCAACCAGAGAGGTATCCTAACTAATAAGGTTTGAAACTTAAGTATTGAACAGAGAAAGAACAAAAAAAAGAGTTCGCGTTTTTCATACGCTCGTAACTTGATAAATATTATTTATATTATGGTCTGCGGCGATAACGGCGGTAAACTCAGTCGGAAATAAATTAGTCTATAATTTTTTGCTAATTTTTTGCCAATTTTGTGTTTTCATAGATGTACCTGCTATAATTAATTCCGTAACAGGCTGCAAACACATTTTCAATTATGTAAAGAGTAATCTTTATCCCCATTTTTATACGCTCATAATTTGATAAATACTATTTATATTATTGTCTGCGGCGATAACGGCGGTAAAATCAGTCAATGCGATTGCTGCATTATTTACTGTTTTTTTTTTGTAATGTTTTTTGAATAGATGCTTCAAACAATTTTTCCTACGATGCTATTCGAAACTAATATATATTGTACAATTTAGTAGGCTCAAAAATGTTTCATATCCTTACGCGTGCGAACATGTATATTTTGCATTATCAAGTGTGTATTTTTATAAATTTTTAGTTTTATATCCTTACGTGTGCGAATATGGTTATATCCTAACAATTTGCACTATATCAAGTGTGCATTTTACTACAAATTATTCAATCCATGCCGTCAATCAAAAAGGTACAGATTTGACAGGACATCTGTGAGTAAAAGGACGAACTATTTGACTAAAATCTTATGGGAAAACAACTTTTCCCCGAAAATGTAAAATTTAGACATTTATCCAATTTGGTTTACGGAAACTATTTTTTAGGTGCTAAAAGAACATTTTTATGTAATTTGTTGACGATGTTGTGTTCGGAAAGCAATAAAAAACGCGATCAAATAATACTGTATTTCGTACCACAACTTTTAGATTTTTTTTCAAAAATATTCACCATGTTACCATAAAAAAAACTATAATATGTTATAGTACTATATGTTTAGTATAAGTACCCCGAAGGAATTTCTACAATATAACTTACTTCTTGAGCTGAACTGAGTTTACTGGCACACTAAATTTTCAAAAAATATTGTTGCCAGTTTTTTTCTTCTTAAGTTATCAACTTTCTCGCAATAAAAAAAATATTTTCTTACAAGGCAATATATTCTCTATAAGTGCTGTAAAGTGCATTGCAAAATATTTCGTAACTCTAAAGATTTCAGTAAAAAACCCTCGCTACTACATTTTTGCGAGAATTGCACTTTCGGAGGTTAATTTTTGAAAACTAGGCACTTCGTCACCAAAGCATATATATCATTAGATGCGGTAACATTATGTTTACAATTGTTGCTTCGCAAATTATATATTGATAAGTGCTTTCTAAGCGATACTGAGTTTCTTAAAACTCTGCATTTTTTGAGGTTGGGTTCCCCAGCCTTAATTTGATAACATTAAAAACTAGTAGTCAATTAAAATTGGTGTTGTTTCCAACCTTACTTAAGCGGCAATTCGTAATACCCTTAAGCTGAACTTTAAATTAAGTGTCACTTAACTGAAAAACCAATTTGGAAATAAATTACAATCGTTTACAGGGACTCATAAAGATTGCAAATTGTCGTGCAAATTGCAGCACCTTTTTCAGCCGATGGTTACATTTCGCAAAACGAAAAGGTGGTAATCGTGTTGACAGACTCCAGGCAGTAAGGCACCTCGAAATTTAACGCGGCGCACCTAAGTAACACCGCACTTACAAAATTTGACGCCCAACCCGCGGAATTATTGATATGTCAGCTGTTTGCGTTTTAGACACGGGCAGGAATTGTTTCAGCGTGATCGTTAAGATGACAGTTGATAATTCAGTCGTAGCGAGAATTCCGGGTTCAAAGCTCGGGGTGCGAAAATTTACGGCCGCTTGTAAATTTCTCGATCTGCAAGAATTACACCTGAAAGCATTTTTACGCGTTTTATTTTATTACGAAATTATGTTTTTTATTGGGCCGCCACTGTCGACGTAACGGCCGCAATAATTTCCCCCAGATTACAAATGGGAATGGATGTATAAAACGAACGTGAAATATTCCTTTTAATGCCGCAATATTTCTCCGGTGTATATCGCGCAATTTGAGAAAAAAGTGGCCGTTTTACGCACATGCCGCGCGTATTATGCCGGTTCTTATGAATTTTTCCGTGCATGGGACTGCGTTGCGTTTCCGCCCACACTTTCGCATAAATTTGAATAAATCTGAAACCTTTTAAATTACAATAGGTGTAACTCCTTTGCATAAGAATAGACGCAACTGCCTTTCAAAATGTTTATTGTTGATATTGTTTGACAAATTCCTGGAGGGAATTCTTTTTGTAATGACGCTGACGAGTACTTGAACACCGCAGAAGAGGAGTGGTGACTTGCCCACCAAGACTGAATATCATTATCAAATCGCAATTACCAATTATAATTGCAATTCCTCCAGAACAATTTTTTTAATCGATTTATTAGACAGTTACAAGTCGTACCTTAATGATCCCCATTAAGATACAAAATTTTCATTAAGTTACAAACTTATAACCAATGGAAATGCAACATTACTAATATTCGGTCAATATCAAGTATTGTATGAGGATGGGCGGATCTAAAATTTATCAATTTTGACAGTTCTGGTTCATAGTCACTGTTAGTCTATTAAATTTTACCAATTAAATCGTTGAAAATGTGCGATAGTGACGATGAAATCGAAAATTCAACTCCACCAGAAATTGTGAAACAAGCTACAAGAGTTGAAAACAACTTATTGCCCGTAAAATCGGCAAAAACCTACGAAAAATTTTACTCCCAATTTATGAATTGGAGGGAGAAAAGTAAGGTTAAGAGTTTTTCGGAGAATGTGTTAATTGTTTATTTTGATGAGTTGTCCATAAAATTGAAATCCACAAGTTTATGGACAGATTATTAAATTTTAAAAACTACGTTGTGTATTAAACATAAAGTGGACATATAAAGATATCTCAAATTACAAGCCCTATTGAAAAGAAAATCAGAAGGGTATACACCCAAAAAATCTAAAACGTTTTCTACAAATGAAATCAAATTATTTATTGGAGAAGTCCCAGATATTAAATATTTATTGTTTAAAGGAAGTAAATTTTAGTTTTCAATGTAATATAGTACAGGGTGAGTTAAGTTTTACCGCCCCGGCCATAATACCTATTAAAAATTGAGGGGAAAGTATGCAATTTACATGTTACATCAGTTGAAGTTGACGCTTTCGATTAGTGCTACAAATTTTCCAAAATATTTTTATTTGAAGCCAAAAAAGTAAAACAAAGAGTTTTGGGTAAAATTTCTGTTTGGTTTTTTATTTCAAAATTTGTCAAATTATTCGTAATTTGATTTGTAAAAAAATGATTACTTTTTGAGTTAAATCAAATTTAAGATATAGCACAAAAAATGCTTCTATTTATGACTTTCTAACAATACATAATGCGGTTTGCCATCCTAACAATAGTTTATGATCGACCCATCAAACTGGACGAGACAGCTTTTCAGTTGCCGATAGACCTGCATTCTTAAGTTCGGTTTAGTGACCGCCATAAATAATCTTTCAAGCACCCCTATATCAATACCATTGTCTGTTAAATGAGTCTACTTATGTCGTAAATCATTTAAAAAATACCTTCTAATACGGAAATAGCTTTATTTAATAAACGCAAATTACTAAAATTATTTCAATTACACTAAATTGTGTGAAAATATTTTACTGTTCGTACATCAAAAAAACTAATAAATTGAACAATTAGTAATTGAAAAAAAAGCCAAAATTTTACTTGATTAAAAAAAAAATTTTTTCTTGGTTTCTATGTACCTTAATAATATAAAATTACTCATGCAATTTATGAGAATTGACCAATTATTTTAAGGGCCTATTTTGCCACGGGCGGTAAAACTTAACTCACCCTGTATAATATGAAAAACTGTTTCTTCGTAGACGGCATGTCTCTTTGGTATTATGGGAGCTTGTAACAGACACGAGCTACACAAGTTAAAATTTAAATATGTTAATGATTTTACATCAACCCTTTTAGTGACAATTAAAGATACAAACTAGACGAAAATTCGCAGTTACGGGAAAGTATTATGAAATATGCAAGCATTGCATGAATTTTCGTCCAAAAAATTGTATTATCCCATCCTTTTTTATTAATTACATAAACGGAAAATGCACCATACAAAACGTAGGAATAAATAAATTTGGGAACATGGGAAAAGAAATTGCCGCTTACTTAAATCTTCAGGATCTCAATTTATATACCGGACACTGTTTTCGTCGTAGTTCTGCTACAATATTGGTTGATGCTGGTGGTGATATTACCTCACTAAAACGTCACGGTGGGTGGAAATCCACGGTAGCGGCCGAAACTTATATTGACGAATCAATTCAAAATAAAATCAACGTAGCCGATCAAATTTTGAATTCAATTGAATGCAGCCAAACCAACAATTTACTAAATATTGCTGCATCAACATCAACAGTAACATCCACCAATATTAATAAAAAAGTGCCGCAGCTGCATTTTAATAATTGCACCATCAATAATATAACTAAATCAAAAAGAGTAATTGTGAAATTTTCTTTTTTTGTTAATTAATTTTCAGGTATCGAACCTCAGTTCTATGTTGTAACAACTGAAAAACTCATTTTTGAGTTACGCACATTCAAAAGGAAAAAGTGTATTTTATTCAATTCCAAAGAGTTACAAGTCAATTTTCAAAATTCGTTTGTAGATGACCCACAAAACGAAATTTTGTGCAAAGTTCAATAGTGTAGCAACTCAATTTTTTTTTGTAAATTTTCAGAAGTGTAAGTGTTATTAAGGCAATCATAAATGAATAATTATTAAGTATGCCAATTATTATCCGTAAATTCCTAAGCGCAAAAAAGTTATAGTAAAGTCAAGAAATCTATTATTTTGTTTTAAATGCGATTACTTTAAAACTTGAATTTTTGACTTGTTACATTATGTTTGTGTTTTTTTTTACAATAAAATATATATAGTGGACCCTGTGATGTCGATAATGAAAATAAAAACAAGAACCTTATAATCACAATTAAAAAATTTATTTTGTATTAAATATTTTATTGTGATTATAAGGTTCTTGTTTTTATTTTCTTTTTTTTACAAGTTTAATACATTTAATACATTTTGAAAATAAAGCGCTTGTTTTTTAAAATTATGACTGGTGTAGAACAATTTTTTGTTGGAGTAGGTCTCTTCTTACAGTCGAGGATCAGGGTCACAGTGGAGAAAAAACTTCTTCCTTTACATGTTTCCTGAAGGGCCACTTTATGTTTTTTTCTCGGAGAACGTTCTTGTTAGAAGTCGCTTTTTTTCTCGGGATGCTTTAAACGAAGAAAATGATACAAGAAAGCATCAGTTTCGCTTTTGATTTGAGTTTGTTAGACGCGAATTGAGATGAATGAAACGATCGGCGTTTTAGGCTGCACTTTGTGCTAATTTGCATATGTATTTGAGCTTTCTCTTTTTACCTTTACAGCACAAAGGTGAGATTTTTTAAAGCGCAATTATTTTTAAAATTCTGCATTTGCGTTGCCGGCGGCGCTAATAAAACATTCAATAGCAACCGTGGCTAGATTTAGATTGTGAATGTGCCATGTGTTGCAACGGAAATATTTAAATGAAATGTTTTCTTTCTTTCCAATTCAAAAAGTGCGATGAGTGATTATTTAGTCTTGCTTTAATTTACTCCAAGCTCACACACACCTGAATAAAAGTAATTCACGGGGGTGAACTAATATATCTCGTTCTTCACAGTTAGAGATAAAAGATGTGTGCGCAAACGAAAATGAAATTGTGTCTTTTATTGCCTACAAACTAAAATAAATTCCGGTGAAATGTCTGCGAAGCTGAAAACTAAGATTAGTAACCTCAAGGGGAGAGAGATTAAATGCACACACAACACTTCGACAATTTGAATTTATTTTATTTCAAAAATGCGTTTCTTAACGAAGGGCCGCTTACTTTAAGATCAACCTTAAAATTGTCACTTAACAATAAAGTTCAATTTTAACATAACCCCTTAACGCATAGTGTTTTTTTACAGGAAATTGCAGTTTTAGCTTATTATAAGTTATTACCACTACAGCTTATTTTTTAAATTAATGTGGGATAAAACATCCAAACAATTTTTTTGGAAAGAAATTATAATTTAAGCTTATTCTCATTCATTTATTTAAAGGGGTCTTCACGACCGATTTTTAAAAATAGTATGACCTTAGAATTGAATTTATATCCTATTAAGTTAATGTAGATAATAAAGATTAGAATTGTCCAAGACTAAAAAATAGTTTATCGTAAAAAACCTTTTTCAATAAAACAACAATTTATTAAAATGAGTCTTTATTTTTAATCATTCGGGCCAATATCAAAATTCGTTTTAAATTTTTACTGCGTCTTAATAAAGCTTGTTTTTAAAAAAAAGTCTTTACTATAAATTATTTCAAGTATACTGTTTGAAAACGAAACCTGGTTTTAAAAGTATTTCGGATATTATTGCTGTTAAAGTATCCCTGCTGGGAAACCATAATCACCTGCTGCGACGTTGTAAATCTTTTCGACGTAGCTCGGAAATCGACAAAAATTAGCTACTTCAATTTGCGTTTTACATGTATTGAAAATCATAGGATGGAACGCCGTTAAGTAGATGATTCCCAATAACTGTAAGAACCAGTTCGACATTTACGGTTAACCTTAAAAATCTGTCACTTAGTGGATTTAAGTGACACTTTGAGGAAAAGCTAAACCTAGGAAAATCTGAAATTAAGTTAAACTGATATCAAATGAAATCTGCAGAAAATGGAGATGCATTAGATTAAACCCAAGGTTCATGTCAGTCCAAATCCTTAATCATACTTCCAGATGAGATGGTCAAATACAATTGACTAATACATTTGATTACAACAATGATGTTGTCTGATCACGATTGTGACGGCAGCATGATTTGTACGAATTATGTCAATGCTTCTGTTCGAAATTATTTCTTAACATGTGTATCTTAGACATCCGCCTATGGGTTATGCTGCGAGTCAGATGTTATCGCACCGCATGCGCCGCCCATGTCGAGCCTTTGGCCAGCAATAAAACTGGTTATGTGGGTACTTTCCGTTTATGGTTCTTTTTTAGATTTCTAACGGAGGAAGTTCTTTGATACTCGGCCACAAATTTAACGATTAAGAAATCGGTGGCTTAGTTTATCGAAAAAATAAAAATTTCAGGATTCTTCCACCCGGCGATGTTGAATAAAGTCAATCGTTAATTTAACATGCAAGGGCTTCTTGACCTTTCCGGGATGTTATTGAATTAATCCGGGAAAGCATCAAGAACAGGTGCGGGCGGAATGCTTATTCGGGACATTCTGCCGGATTACTCTGAAATATGTCAAGCTCTTAAGGAAACAGCTTAAATCTATTATCGATTGCTCGGGCGAGTTACGGTACGATACACTTAAATCCAAGTTTGGCAATTTTGATGGATCGGAAACTGAATGGTAGGCCTAGCAATAAAGCATTATTTCATAACATAAATACTACCTGGAAACCGACTGTGCGATTTTGTCAAAGACAGTTAGTAGATGAATTCTGCACAATTTCCAACTCGAGAATCATAATTTTTAATTTGTTATAAACAATTTTCAATAAAAAATCGCGTTCTTCTTAGTTTCTTGCTTGTAAAATGGAAACTAACGAAGTAATCTTAACGATGTCAATAGACGAATTGGAGAGAATTAAATTACGAAGAGAATGAGATGTCGATTGGCCCGATCGGATAATTAGAATCGGAGAAAACCCGAAAAACCCGGAAAATTTAGTGTTTTCTTAAAAAATTCACAATTCCGCCACTTTTTAATTTTAAAAACTGAAACTTGGCACAGAGGTAGCTATTTATATGCACTTTATGTGTGCAAAACCCAGATTCTGACGGACTAACAGTTTTTGCACAATCTGCATTTCATTTTTTTCTTGTGATATTTTCGCGGAGGGCTGGATGCTTCTGTAATTGTTCGATTTAAATTTTAAAAACAGAATTGGAAACTAGACGTGCACAGCAACAAAACGTGTATTTTAGTTTTTCCATAAAATGCAGTGAAATAAGTGAAAAACGGTCGTGAATATAAGTAAAAACGGTCGAACACGTGAAAGTGGTCGAGTAGTGGGGGGAGATTTGCCGCTGAGGTGAAGCGCATTATATAGGAATAGAACCGGGATGCGCTTTCCCTCAGCGGCTGGTCTCCCACCACTACTTGACTACTTTCACGTGCTCGACCGTTTTTACTCATATTCACGATCGTTTTTCACTTATTTCACTGCATTTTATGGAAAAACAAAAATAGGCATTTTGTTGCTGTGCGCGTCTAGTTTCCAATTCTGTTCTTAAAATTTAAATCGTACAATCATAGGAGCATCCAGCCCTCCGCGAAAATATCGGAAAAAAATATTGAAATGGTGATGGTGCTAAAACTGATTGTCCGTTATAGTCGGGGTTTTGCACACATAAAGCACATACAAATAGCTATTTTTGTGCAATGTTTCAATTTTTAAAATTAAAAAATGACGAAATTGTGAATTTTTTAAGAAAAACTGAATTTTCTGGATTTTCCGGCTTTCCTCCGGTTCTAATTATCCGATCGGGCCATTCGACCTCTCATTCTCTTCGTAATTTAATTCTCTATAATTCGTCTATTAACATCATTAAGATTGCTTCATTAATTTCCATTTTACAAGCAAGAAACTAGAAAAAACGCGATTTTTTGTCGAAAATTGTTTACAACAAATTAAAAACTATGATTCTTGAGTTGGAAATTATGCATAATTCATCTACTAACTGTCTTTGACAAAATCGCACAGTCGGTTTCCAGGTAGTATTTATGTTAAATTGACATTTATTTTGCTCTGTTGCTTGGCCTACAACTGAAAATATCGAAATTTTCACTCACTAATTTCCATCCCGCCCATTTTAAAATTCTCCTCAAAGTGGCGGCTTTGCCGACATCAATGGAAACGGTATAATCCCGGCCTTCTTCATCTTCTCTCTTCGGTTCACCATCTTTTTTCGCGTCACATACTTCCTGACAAAGCATCACATTTGCACTTGATTTATTTTCCATTACCTCCGACGGTTTTATGCATGCACCACGCCGCGACTTCTCTTCTTTCTTTCTCCACTTTTTGATAAGCGAACGTGACGGCGCATAACGCACAAAACAATTTGCAACCGATAGACCACCGACGATTTTCGATCGACAATTTATTTTTTGGCCTAATTACGGCCCAAGCGCGAATCGGCGGTTCCCACAGGAAACTAGGTGGGAAAAACGGGGAATTCTGTGTGGATGTCTGAGTGCGTCGGGTATATTTAGCTCGACGGGGGTCACGTGGCCCTTCAAACGAGCGACTCTCTTCAAAACTTGCTTTCATTTACAATTATTACTGTTTCGTCTGTGAAACTTTACACCCGAAGAAATTAAATTTAAACCAAATCCACTTATGAGTGGGAACGGCCGTAAAAACCCAATCACTTACAAAACCAACAATTAAACTGTTTATAAACACAGTTCGAGGAATTTTTTAAACTAACCTCGTAAAAATAGTTTTTATAGATTAAAATGATTCTACTTTCCGTTACAAAATCGATATTTATTTTGATAGCCATTCTACGATTTTCAGCACTCAAGTGAAATATATTTTCCTTTGAAATATACAGTGCGCGCCATATTATTCGCACCATATGGGAAAAACTTTTATCTTCGATTTCTTTAAAAATTTAAATCTGCCAAAAGTTTGTGCATGTTCAAAAGCCCAACGGGCCCAATGGGCTACTCGGATTCTGCAAGCGATTTTTGGTTTCAGAGAAAATAGAATTTATCGAAACTTCAAAAACTGAAAAAAAATCATAATTTTAAAATGAAAATTATTTTTGACGAAATTTGGGTAACATAATATGACGATGATCTTATTATTATAATTTTCTAATGCCTCTAAAGGAAAAATACGCTTTTTTGTATTTATTCACATTAATTGTTAAGTTACATGTACAGTCGAACTCCTCTATAGTGACCTCCTCTATAATGATTTTTTCTCTATAGTGATGTTTTTGTCAGGAACGTGCATTTTTGAACGTTTTCCATATAAAAATACCCTTATATTATGATGTTAAGCCTCTATATAGTGATTATTCTTTATGAGAGGTTTACCAAAATTCTCGAGGAACGGAATTTTCGGTAATAGAAAACCTGAAAAATCCTTAAAAGAATTTCTTGCAAAATCCTTACTTATGCAATCAACTTTGGACAGATTTTTTCATCAATAAGTACATGTTATGTAAGTATTCAGCTGAAAATTTGTATTGTTTATTAATAACTGTGTATTTCTATATACTTAAAGAAATATTTTTTCAAATATAATAAATTTTAATTTTTTGTTTTGAATATCATTTGTTTTTAAAGTGACTGCCAAAATTGTAAAATTATACTTAAATTCTATATAGTGAAGTTTCTCTATAGTGATGTTTTTTCATGGCTTTTCGAACATCACTATAGAGGAGTTCGACTGTATTTTGAGTAAATTAGAAAACAAACTTAAAATGTGGATTTTCGCGATAAAAAAGCTTTGCACCAAAAATGTAAAATAACATGACAAAATTTCTTTTCGAATTAAAATTTTCATTAGTAATATTAGATTGTACTAGTTTAGTTCATTTTTTAAGACAAAAATAAATAAACTAAACTATATTTAGATTTGAAATAATTAAAATTCAAGATTACACGTGGAAATTGTAAGAGAAAGTTGACATTTAAAAAATAACAATTTTTTTGGACTTCGGTTGAAGAAACTCATCTGATTTCATAACTGGCATCGCATCTACTGAATGTCTAACTAATGTTACCCAAATTTCATCAAAAATAATTTCGATTTTAAAATTATGATTTTTTTCAGTTTTTGAAGTTTCGATAAATTCCATTTTCGCTGAAACCCAAAATCGTTTGCACAATCCGATTTTTAAACTTGCACAAACTTTTGGCAGATTTACATTTTTAAAGAAATCGAAAATGAAGGTTTTTCCAATATGGTGCGAACAATTTGGCGGGCACTGTATAAAAATTTAGAGGGCGTTCCATTAAAAAAAATGTTATTTTATCTCAAAAAATTGGTGTTTGATTGTTATTTTGCTTTCATCATGGTAATCAGGGTCAAAACAACAATTCTGTTCTAATTTAAGTGATGGGTAAGTTTTCTTGCACTGAAGTTGGTAGCATAGCTGTCGAAATTCGTATTTATTGTTACAATGATTTTTTTATTCGATTCATTTGGCAGATAATTATTATTTTCATAATACAATGGGTAATCAGCAAAAATGTTTGTTCTCACCTACCGCACGTCCCATTAACCCACTGACACGTATTCCAAATTTCCGGTTACAACTATGCTTTATGCAAATACAACTTTCTAGACGTTTTATTCTCCATTTAATTTCGTATTATTAAAATCGGCAAGTCGGCGTTAATTGCGGCCCGCGGAATCCAGCTAAAAAGGAAATGTTTTAAGTAGCCGTACATTACGCGAGGTCAAAGATCAAGAATGATTTGCGTGTTGACACATTCGAAGTCCCTCTCTCTTGGTTCATTCAAGAATCATTACAAATGTGTTCAGCATGAAAAGATAGGATCTGTTTGCATAGCCGGATAGGAGTGGCACTAAAGCCGTACGTACACACATACCTACGTATAAATGCGCCGTCCCACGCTCGATTACCATTCGGTTATTCATCATTAATTTTCAAAAATTACAAATGCTTCAAATCGATCGATATTTCCGACAGGCTTGTTTCAGTCAAGTCGATAACCTTCCAATTACAGTAGAATCCGGTTATAACGGCTTCGGTTATAGCGAACCGCCGGTTATAACGAACTTTATTCCAAGTCCCGTCATTTTCCCCTATGCAACAATGTAAAAATTGGTCGGTTATAACGAACCCGGATATAACGAACCCGGATATAACGAACTATCGGATATAGCAAACCTGAAAAAGCTGAAATTAATAAAATTTGAATCGTTTATAACGAACTTTCCATTGTATATAACGCGCAATAACCCTTGAATCTGATGATGACTTGTCATTAAATGAGTGGTTACAAAAATAGAAACAAAGCGAACGTGAATTTCAGCAATTGAAGGGCTCTATGCAAGAAGTACCTAAGTCACTTTTCATATTCTGTGATATTTGAGATTTGATGTTTCAATGTAACCTGTAAATCACATTGTTTTGACCTTGAATAATCTTTTTTTTACTAAAGTAAGACTTCTTTAGTGAAAAAGGATTAGTCAAAATCGAAATAATGTGATTTCCAGATCAAACAGAAATATAAAACTCAAATATCACAGAATATGAAAAGTGATTTAGATACTTCTTACATAGAGCCCTTCAATTAGAAAATTATAATTTTTTCAAAAACTTAAACATGAATGACTATTAATGTAGACAAGTTATTAGTTACAACAGAATATTTGGGTACTTGTGGTAGACAAAAGTGGCCAAAAAGAAGCCAATGAGGAATGGGGATGAGTCGGAAGTACCAGCATTACAGATTTTATCTACACAGGAAGCTGTGAGAAGTATTAAGAACATTCGTGATTTTGTACAGTTTTATGGTGCGCCGAACTCAATTATTGAAAATCTTAGTGACGTTGAAACGTGTGTGGGCAATTTATACTTCAGTCGAAAATAAAAAAAAATTCAAATAAAATTACTTGTTGCATTTTGCCTTGTTTCACTTAAGTTTAGTCCTTATATTCTTAATGATTTTATAAATATGATATTTAAATTAGACAATGAAGGTCTCATAAAACACTCTTGTATTTATTCTTTCAATAACGCTTATAACAAACTTCGGATATAACGAACCGATTTTGACTGTTCCTTGAGGTTCGTTATAACCGGATTCTACTGTACTTCTCGATTTGTCCATGAAAGCGTTTCCTAATGCCAGCCAGCGACAACACGTGCACGTTTCGGGCCCTCGACACATTTTGAACCAATTCTGGGTAAAACGAACAGACAATAGCGCCGATGATCGATTGTAACGATGTGTGGCAAAGTTGGTTCGATTGAGCTTAATTAAATTTATTCTAATCTTACCCGACCGGATTGAATGAACCACCGAGCTAATAAAAAGGCGATTACGTAACAGAATTTTCAATGGCTGTAATTAATTGCACGCTTTACATTGATGAACTTGTAATTGCGTTCGGCTCAATCCATAAAGTTGCAATTCTTATGTTAAATATTCGTTTAATTAAAAAAAAAATCTAAAACAATTTCAAATTCAATTTTTACTTTGTAAAACTCGAGATGAGGAAATTAATTTTCTTAGGATTTGCAAATGAAATCCTGAAAGAACGCTGTTCGGCGCCTAATTTCGACTTTTAGGTTGAAATTATGTTATTTACTTTTCATCGATTTGAGAAAATTAATTTTCGTTCAATCCGCTCTCAAATGCGGAAATGATTTCGCATTATCACCGCCTGGATAATGTATTCTCGGTGTACCCTAGTTGTTACATAATAAATAGTAATTATGCTGATACGCAATTAACATACGATTAGGGTAATTGCGTTTAATGCGTACGTTTGAAATGTCATTTGTAAATTTATTCATAAACCTGCTCATTATAGACATTTCAGGCGCTCAAGAAATATTGTCGAGCTTTGTATGTAAATATTAATGGCTCTGTTCGGTCATAATTTCATTTCTTTTTTGATTCGAAATTAGGTCAAACTAAATAAAAATTAGTACAGTTTTCATCTGAATTAAATTTGGAATTATACTTCAGTTACCCATTGTGCCAATCACACTGAGAGAAATAGATTGCTACAAATAGATATTAGTGATTATTATTGCAATCGCTTATATATTTACATTTACCTTAATCAACGGTACTTTGTTAGCATTAATATATTATTTTATTTAGATAGTTATTGTGAATTTAAACATGGAAGATTGCTGTCTTTATGAAAATGTGGATTCTAACATAAGTCAAAAAAAAAAAAAAAAAAAAAAAAATTGACTAGATGAAAATGTGCACTGCAATTTTAATGGTTTTACCTAGGAAAACCGACTCTTAAGATTCAACCCTTGTTGTAATCATTTGAAAACAAGAAAATGGAAACAAATTTTACCTGAAGAAACTTTATGAAAATGTGGATTCTAATATAGGTAAAAAAAAAAAATAATAATAAAAAAAAAGACCTGAGCACACTTTATGAAAATGTGCACTGCAATTTGCATGGTTTTACCTAGGAATACCGATTCTTAAGATTCAACCCTTGTTGTAATCATTTGAAAACAAGAAAATGGAAACAAATTTTACCTGAAGAAACTTTATGAAAATGTGGATTCTAATATAGGTAAAAAAAAAAAAATAATAATAAAAAAAAAGACCTGAGCACACTTTATGAAAATGTGCACTGCAATTTGCATGGTTTTACCTAGGAATACCGATTCTTAAGATTCAACCCTTGTTGTAATCATTTGAAAACAAGAAAATGGAAACAAATTTTACCTGAAGAAACTTTATGAAAATGTGGATTCTAATATAGGTAAAAAAAAAAAATAATAATAAAAAAAAGACCTGAGCACACTTTATGAAAATGTGCACTGCAATTTGCATGGTTTTACCTAGGAATACCGATTCTTAAGATTCAACCCTTGTTGTAATCATTTGAAAACAAGAAAATGGAAACAAATTTTACCTGAAGAAACTTTATGAAAATGTGGATTCTAATATAGGTAAAAAAAAAAAATAATAATAAAAAAAAAGACCTGAGCACACTTTATGAAAATGTGCACTGCAATTTGCATGGTTTTACCTAGGAATACCGATTCTTAAGATTCAACCCTTGTTGTAATCATTTGAAAACAAGAAAATGGAAACAAATTTTACCTGAAGAAACTTTATGAAAATGTGGATTCTAATATAGGTAAAAAAAAAAAATAATAATAAAAAAAAGACCTGAGCACACTTTATGAAAATGTGCACTGCAATTTGCATGGTTTTACCTAGGAAAACCGACTCTTAAGATTCAACCCTTATAATCATTTGAAAACAAGAAAATGCAAACAAATTTTACCTGACCAAACTTTATGAAAATGTGATTTCTAACATAAGTCAAAAAAAAAAAAAATGACCTGATGAAAATGTGCATTGCAATTTGCATGGTTTTACCTAGGAAAACCGACTCTTAAGATTCAACCCTTGTTGTAATCATTTCAAAATAAGAAAATGGAAACAAATTTTACCTGAGCAAACTTTATGAAAATTTGATTTCTAACATAAGTCAAAAAAAAAGACTTGATGAAAATGTGCATTGCAATTTGCATGGTTTTACCTAGGAAAACCGACTCTTAAGATTCAACCCTTGTTGTAATCATTTCAAAATAAGAAAATGGAAACAAATTTTACCTGAGCAAACTTTATGAAAATTTGATTTCTAACATAAGTCAAAAAAAAGACCTGATGAAAATGTGCATTGCAATTTGCATGGTTTTACCTAGGAAAACCGACTCTTAAGATTCAACCCTTGTTGTAATCATTTCAAAATAAGAAAATGGAAACAAATTTTACCTGAGCAAACTTTATGAAAATTTGATTTCTAACATAAGTCAAAAAAAAAGACCTGATGAAAATGTGCATTGCAATTTGCATGGTTTTACCTAGGAAAACCGACTCTTAAGATTCAACCCTTGTTGTAATCATTTCAAAATAAGAAAATGGAAACAAATTTTACCTGAGCAAACTTTATGAAAATTTGATTTCTAACATAAGTCAAAAAAAAGACCTGATGAAAATGTGCATTGCAATTTGCATGGTTTTACCTAGGAAAACCGACTCTTAAGATTCAACCCCTGTAATCATTTGAAAACAAGAAAATGCAAACAAATTTTATCTGAGCAAACTTTATGAAAATGTGATTTCTAACATAAGTCAAAAAAAAAAAAAATTGACCTGATGAAAATGTGCACTGCAATTTGTATGGTTTTACCTAGGAAAACCGACTCTTAAGATTCAACCCTTGTAATCATTTCAAAACAAGAAAATGGAAAAAAAATTACCTGAGCACACTTGATGAAAATGTGCACTGCAATTTGCATGGTTTTACCTACGAAAACCAATTCTTAAGAGTTGTAATCATTTGAGAATAAGAAAATGGGAAATTTCATCACCCAAGAATAGAAGTGATTATTTTTCTTTGAAAGAAATGTTTTATGTTTATTAGTATCAATGTGCTTTGGTATTGCACTTCATCCACCATTCGCAATAAAAAATTCTCCTTTGCAGATTGTACACTTAACCATAGAATCATAATTTCATCATGGAAACTCTTTTTTTAAAGGTTAAAGGTTAAAGTTAAATGCCAAGTTTTTATATTTTTAAAAGGAGTACGGTTCACAAAAAAAGAGTACAAAACTCCCTAAAAGAGTACGTTTGGTCACCTTACTGTTATATTACTATTTGCATTTTCGTCTGTCAACAAAAATTATATATTGAAACGTAACAGTTTAAGATTGTTCTTGGACATATCGAAGATGTATGTTTCTTCCAACTAAACAATATTTTATCAATTCATTGGTGAGTTGGTGACTCATATTAGCCCAAGTTTTGTACCATTTCTGCACGTTTGGTTTTGTGTGTAGTGACGAAATCAGGGAAAAATCAGTGATTTTGTTAAGGGTGCTTAAAGTGAAATGGCGGTGGTAAAGGACTTGCTAGAAGAATGGGGGTTTGCACATTACGTGCAAGTATTTGAAGGTAAGATGGTCATCTTATTTTAACTGTCCGTTATTCATTTTCCTCCACCGTCCACGTATATTTCTTAGTTATATTTACAAATTCCAGATAATGGAATAGATGATGAAACCTTTTCACTGTTGGACAACGACGCTCTAAAAGAGCTAATTCCTAAAATTGGAGATCGGTTAAAATTTGTGAACAAGTTCAACGCCTATAAAGCAGCTCAGGTAGGTTGTACATTTTTGTTATTACTTTTGATTAATATTTAAAAAATCTCCCATAAGTTTGAGTTCTTATAATCATAAAAAATTGAAAATAAAAATAGGAAAATATGATTTAAAGTGTAAAAGTGATAAAAACCTCGAGGGGATTGATTGATTCGGCGCATTTGCACAAATTTAAATACCCACATATTCCGAAAGTGTCAATAAATACATTTTTTTGCGCGAATAATTGATGATCGTTGCTGTCGACGCGAGCACCGTAAGATTGTAAAAAGGTCTTGGTCCCATGTTGAAAATCTATTTAAAAACTTCTCGAAATGGCTTTGTCTCCTGAAAGAATTTAGTTCATTCAAGCGTGAAACCATTATTTACCAGCGTTGACCGTCAGCCTACTTCATATTTCATATAAAGCCTCCTCGCTAATGGATGTCGGGGTAAACAGATACCCACCGGATTTACGACGCAACATCTTATTCCAATAATATATATTTTCGTTAATTGCGTCGAGGTGGATTCAGCGGAATCAATCATCGCGGTGACACCGCCAGTTATTGATCGAATTCGCAAATTCACAAAAAAAATGAAATGGACTGTTTGCGTGGATTGTAACGATAAAAATCATCGTATTTATTATTTAAAGTCTCATTAGAGCGTCATTATGCATCGCTCGTTCTGAAGATAGTAATCGCGGATTTTATTAAACTTCTTATTAAATTTGTTTACTTCTCAAGCATGCCCGGGTTCAAAGAAGTATTACTTAACGGATTTAATTACGTTGTACAAAGCGTGTGCTCTCATAAAACTCTTGCACAACTGATGAGAAACAGGTAAATATTTTTACCGAGATAATGGCAACTATTAAGTAAATTGTCGCTGGGATCAGATTATGCAAGTTTAGTGCACCACAATAGAAGCCGCTTGTCTTCGCGGTTTCTATGTATTTCGTATCCTCCGATAGTCCAGTCATTTTAGAATTAATTTTCTAAGAAGTTCCAAGTGAAGATTTTCCTTCGGGATTTTCTTTGTATCGCTATTAGAAACTGTGTCCGTTGAAAAATCATGTCCGCCAAAGAAATTGTTGAAGGTCGCAAAAATCAGCTTATCTCAAATATCTCGAGAAATATTGGTTTTATTTGAATTTTGGTTATTACAGGGATCATAGCCAAAAAATAGTGACCTTAGTGACTTACCAGAAGAAAAAAGTGACTAAATAGTAACTTTTTGCCGTTTACCATATTGAAATATAAAAAATAAATTTAACACATTTTTAATAGTAAAAACATTTACATTGAAAAATAATTTATAATAAACTTCAAAATAAAATTAAATATTCTTAACAAACATAAACAAAACAAAATGAAATAACTATGATAATTAAATCATTTTCTACATTTCCTTTTGCAACAAAATTATCTAATATGACAGTTTTTCTTTAAAGAATATCTTTATTTAACAAGTCAATTTCTTTGGTTTTTCTCTTCTTCTTTTTTCTCCTCGTCACCAACCCTTCAAGTAAGACTTGAGCAACACCTGCTTCGTAATATCATTATTTTCTAGTGCTTGTTTCAATTTTCTATGGCTTTAATCCAGTAGCTTCGCTACCACTAGTTGTAATTTAATTTAATTTTGTCTTCCAACTGCTTTTCCAAACCAATTTTTTTTGTTTTCCAAACTCTTCCATTTTTTGTTTATCTTCTTCAAGCTCTTGCTATCTTTGATTTTCTTCAACTTCTGATTGTTGTTTTTTCGATTTTTCAAGCTCTAAATAACTTTTATATGAATTATAAGCTCTACGACTCATATTTAGAAGTTCTTGTGTTATTGGAACCAATTCTATTTGATTATAATATTTTTTTAAACCATCACGAATACATAATTTGTTATTCAGTGTTCGTAGACTCATGTTTGACTTGTCTGGAGTTAAAATTTGCCCCGAAAGGAAAAATCCCCTTTCAATTGATGCACTTCCATGTGCCAAAGATAGACACATTTTAACAACTTGAAATAATTCTTTATAGTGTTTGAAAGATAACCAGAATTCGTCTACTCTTAGGTTTCCATCAAAATTTCTCTTCTCTAATAAGACCAACTGCAGTGATTTGAATTCATCACATACTTTATCCACAGCAATGTCTATGGGAAGAGTATTACAAACGTTAATCACATAACTGCAGACTTATTTATTAAATGATGAACAGCTTTCATATAAAAATGTTGGCAACGATTTAAAAAAATTAATTGTTCCTTCTCAGGTAGCTTTCCAAGTTCTTGTTGAGTTTTTACTGCACAATTTAATGCCTTCAATGTCAAAAAAAATTCGTGACGATACAAACATCTTTAGTATTTGCAAGCATATTATCAAAATCAACAGCTGCTTCTTTTTTCAAAAATTTGAGTAATATAGTTTTAGTTAACTCTTTTAATGCTGAATATAATACTTGAATTAACGGTTCATCCTAGTGACCAATAGTGACCTAAATGCTAAAATAGTGACAAATCACTAAATGGTGACCTCACTATGATCCCTGTTATTACAAAATTTGTTTATTATCAAAATCTGCACGAAAAAGGTTCTATACAAAATTTATGTGGAACCAATGGTTTTCGGGATATGAGACTGAGAATTTAGTTCTGAATCTTGTGGCTTGTCGAGTGAAGTGGTTCCAAAAAAATTGCACGGAGTGACCGGAGTGACCATGGTAAAACCAGCTCACTACTTTCATAATTAAGCAGATTATCTCTAATTAGACTTTTAATTCAGAATGAAATAAAAACAATTTATCTTCCGCCTTCCCGAAAGTAAAATACTGAAATTTGTCTCGGTTAAAGACCGTCTACGGTTCGCAAATGAAATCTAAGCTTTACTGCTCATTATGTTTTCCTTCTTGTTTCATAAGAGCATTACAGTCGCCGGTAATTACGTTAAGGATTAACTGAACGTTAACGAAAACGGTCGAATCGAATTTTGATGCGGTGCCAGGGAAAATTCCAGATTTGGTGGCGCTTATTTTTCGAGGTCGCATCGAAAAACGCATTGCGTGTAGCAACACAACAACAAACACCGAGTGTGTCCAGCGATTAGATCTCCTGCGAAGGAACACCCGCAAATCGCGCATTCCACAACTTGATGACCTTGAACCGAACAAAACCCCGCAACGTTTCAAGGACAGCTATTGAAAATCGAAGAAGAAATTTCAAGCGACCGCATCGTCTTAACCTTCCAGTAGTCGCACCTTATTTGAGACATTAGTAGTCGTTGCGGAGTATGACTCCCCAACAGAAAATTCTAAATTTTTTTTTTTGACATTTTAAGTTAAAATTGGTAATAAATTATAGCCTTTCTAAGTGTACTATTAAGTTGTTATGCCATAAACATTAAAAAAAAAAGTTTTGAGCAGAAAAATTTTCAAAAAACTTTAATGAATACTACCTACAACACAAAATTTTAATAATTTTACTAGATATTGTACAAAATAAATACTGAAAACTTTTTATTTTACTGGTTCTCTTGTGGACCATTGAACAAGTTAATTTTAACTTAAATTTTAACTTAAACTTTGGTGTGCATGTCGCAGCTATATTGTAGAATCCGCCGCAATATGAAGCGGCTAGCCACTTTACAAAGCAGCTCTGTTTTGTAAAACGGCTAATTAACGTTTAGGCAGATTGTTTAGCCGGAATGTTGACTATGTGTAATGTAGGGCGGCAATCAGCCATATTGTAGATGTCGGCGGCGAATTGTCAATTCAGCCATTTTCTAAATGATTGTAAAGATTGTAAAATATAGAATGAACAGAGAATTTTTACAATTTGACTGAAAATTTTAGGTGTTTTATGAATAGCTGAATAACTCAGTCCGTTTGATAAAGGAAGAATTGTTAGACATTTTATTAAAAAAAACCTTTTATATTGAGTTAAACCTTTTTCTTATAGTTATGACTTTATATTTGTCATAGCTACAAGGAAAGGTTTTCTTTATATAAAGTCCCTTTTCTCCGTTTTATAAAACGGCGAACCGTCATTTTGTTGCATTGGAGAGCGCGAAACGTCGTTACAGTAAGGCTAACCAACGTTTTGCCGTATTACAATCCGCCTAAACGTTAACCAGCCGATTTACAAAACCGAGCCGTTTTCTAATGCGGCTAGCCGGTTTGTATTGAAGCGGATTCTACAATCCGTCTGCGATATCTATAACCCAATATCCCCACAAAATGGATATTGAACAAACCAATATTAACTTGACGATTTGTCAAACAACTTCAAAATTTACAATAAATTAATGTGTGTTTTTTAATATGAAAAAACGTACGCTGTGATTTTGTGCAGTTTTTCCATCACACACCTTGGCTTCGTGCTTGAAACAAGCAACCACACACTGAAAATTATTGGACAGTGCACTTGTATCGAAAATGATTATTACAGATTTACCTTGAGCTGTTGTAAACCGAAAATGTCAAAATGTATACAGAGATTTGCCTAAGACGTTAATAGTCGTTGCGGAGTCTCACTCCGCAATATGCAAAAAAAGCAAAAATAATGTATCTGCAGCTCTGATATTGCTCCACTAACATTTAGACAATAAATTAGGAAGGTGCTGAAAACGGCCGTTTGAGAGAATGGGAAATTCCTTGGAAAATCAAAAAACATAGTCGTGCGGAGCGAGACTCCGCATGCGACTACCGGAAGGTTAAGGTAAATTGCGCGTTTTTGCCGGCTGTATATGGAAAATAGAGAAATGCAAATGTAATTCGCGTATTGACAGTCGTTTAGTCACGTCTGGCAATATCGACTCGAGTTTCAATAACCAGCCGATAAAAAGCGAGGAAGTGATGGGACATCGTAGCAGTTTGTAAACGATCATATCGTGACGTGAGATATTCCCATTGCACAGCGGATTTTCTAATGCCACTTTCGACTTTCTGGGGCGCAATCTTTTCCAGCTTTGCGTCCGTAAAACTTAAGGACGCGGAGCTTTAATGTTAACTCTTTTTTTCGTCGAACATTTATTACCGGATTCGATATGGGAGGAGGCGGACAAAGGCAACCGCGAATGGAAGAAAATGAAAAGGCTTATAAATAAATAACTCACCGTTTCACCGAAGTGATCTGGTTCCTTCATACCATTTCTCTTTTCGTAGGTTCCACCTATAACAAAAGAGTTCATCAATTTCAAGTTTTATTGGGAACTTAATATCGTTACATGCCCGCGAAACGTATTTTATTAAATAAGATATCAGGAACGCTTTTAGATATCACGGGAAAAGTCCATTAACTTCCTCCGCTTATTGCGAAACAATCGTTATTATTACCAAACATCAGAATTTACGGAAAACAATCATTCCGAAATGACAATGTGAACTTTAATGAAAGAATATTTTTCAAGTTAGTAATTGCAGATCTTCAAATGATTAATTTTGTCTCTTTAATCTCCTAATTCTCGATGAAAGCTATTTACAGCAAATTTTGGCTCTAATTACAATTCAGGCTCTTTAAATTGTTAATATCGACTCTCTAAACTATTAATTCTGACTCTTCATTTTCCAAATTCACATTGAAAGCCATTTTTATAGTGAATTTGTTCTGGAATTTCAGTTTTGGCTCTTTAAATTATCAATTTTGGCTCTTTAATTTACCAATTCTCTTTGAAGGATATTAATCAATATATAGTCAATTTGTACAGGGTGAGCTAAGTTTTACCGCCCGTGGCAAAATAGGCCTTTAAAATAATTTGTCAATTCTCATAAATTGCATGAGTAATTTTATATTATTAAGGTACATAGAAACCAAGAAAAAACCTTTTTTTTTAATCAAGTAAAATTTTGGCTTGTTTTCAATTACTAATTGTTCAATTTATTAGTTTTTTTGAATTACGAACAGTATAATATTTTCACACAATTTAGTGTAATTGAAATAATTTTAGTAATTTGCGTTTATTAAATAAAACTATTTCCGTATTAGAAGGTATTTTTTTAAATGATTTACGACATAAGTAGACTCATTTACCAGACAATGGTATTGATATAGGGGTGCTTGAAAGATTATTTATGGCGGTCACTAAACTGAACTTAAGAATGCAAGTCTATCGGCAACTGAAAAGCTGTCTCGTCCAGTTTGATGGGTCGATCATAAACTATTGTTAGGATGATAAACCGCATTATCTATTGTTAGAAAGTCAAAAATAGAAGCATTTTTTGTGCTATATCTTAAATTTGATTTAACTCAAAAAGTAATCATTTTTTGACGAATCAAATTGCACATATTAATGCTACGAATAATTTGACAAATTTTGAAATAAAAAACCAAACATAGAAATTTTACCCAAAATTGTTTTTTTTTTTTTGGCTTCAAATAAAAATATTTTGGAAAATTTGTAGCACTAATCGAAAACGTAAACTTCAACTGATGTAACATGTAAATTGCATACTTTCTCCTCAATATTTAATAGGTATTATGGCCGGGGCGGTAAAACTTTACTCACCCTGTACAGTTCTGACTTTAAATTTGCGATTTGGTGTTTTTAAATTGTTAATTCCGTTAATTCTGGTTTTTTAATTTACCAATTCTTGTTGCAGACTATTTACAGCCAATATGTTCTGTAATTACGTTCCGACGTTTTCACTTTAGTTTTGGCTCTCTAATTAATTTTCCATTTGGGCCATTTAATTTAATTTCGAATGGTTTGACTTCTTCGATTTCAAGTTTAATAAAACATCAATAAATGGTCGAGATGGGTTAGAGTAAATTTATACTTTCTAGAATGATGTAATTTGCTGTACGACATATGTCATAAAAGCACAGGCACGACCTGGTAGTGCATTCTTGTTCCGCTTTAAATTTAATTTAGCGTTTAGTCGTATTGTTTTATTTGTATGTATGTGATGCAGGCTAGCGTAGGTAATATCCCGAGCTGCCGGATTTACTTCGATATCACAAAATTGGATACAGTAATGAAAATTTCGTTCCCCTTTCCGTCCCGTCCCGTCTTAATAAGAATATATATTGGAATCTATAATCAAAATGAATCTTAATAAGAACCGAGAGTTTAATTCCTTCCTATATTCAAAATCGCCGGTTGGGAAATCGTGGCTGAAATTGAACCTTGTAAAATGTCTTCAAACTTCGTTATTAACTTTCTTTTAAGTTCAACGTTATCAAAACAATTAATTTTTTTGATTTCTGATAGTTAATCAATTCTTTATAATATCTCAGTAAGTTAATGTTAATAATTTGAAATTTTCTTTTGGTCGTTTCAGTCGATAATGACTAAACTGTTCGCTATGACTGTATTGAATCATAAACAAGACTAGACGGCGAGCCCCTCGTTGAATCACGCACGGAACTTTTTACAGACGTACCAATTAGCGTTCGTGTTGCGTTCCCATTTACAGTGCAGGATTTACGTGTAAGCTACACAAGCTATAGCTTAGGGCCCCCACTTTTTTGGAGGCCCCCAAAAAAATTTGTCTAGGTATCCGAAAATCATATTTGGCACTGACATATTAAATTTGGCAAACTTTACAGGAGATAGAAAAAACCGATTAGTTTCTTTGATTTTTTTTGTAATTTAATCAGCCAAATTTATTTTTGCTGTTAATGTTTTTTTAAATTTTCTATCTCTTTAAAGGACTATTTTTGATGACGATTTTTTTCCATTTTTGAGGAATTAATGAAAATTTGTCGCTTTCGCCATTCACAATTTTTATTTGACGGTTATGTCTATTCGATAGTGACATTTATTTATGTTCCCTAGCCATTTTTATACAGTTCTGGCGTTTATGGCCCCTTATGCCAATTTGATTATAACTTAACCTTTATTAATTATTTAGGCGTTTGTGTCATATAATTATGAAAATTTGCGTTGCAAAACTTAAATAGATGTAATAATAATATTTCCATAATAATTAAAAAAAGGAGCAACAAATTGAACACAAATTATCATTTTTCGAAAAGTTTAAAAAGCAAAATAACAAGTAGGTATAATTAAAATAATCAAAATAATAATTGTAATCTTTTTTGACCAATGTACATGGAAAAATCTCAGGTAGTGGTTCAGTCAAAATCATATCATTAGTTGATAATATCATAGTTGAATCTTGGTTTATACTATTATTACTTTCTAATAACACAGCCGTTTCTTCTATTAACATTTCATCATTTTCGTTATTTAAAAAAATTATATTATTTTGCAAAACTAAATCTAGGTCTTTTACAAAGAATTTAGAAGTTCGAAATTATTTGGAGTTTGAACGTCTACTAGAAAATTGAAGCTACTTGATTCAGTCTTATCGTTTGGTACAGTTATTTGCTCACAATTATTTGGCGTTTGAATATATACTGAGAGATTGGAAATACTTGTTTCAGTCTTATCATTTCTAAGTCGCAGTTTTTGTTTTTTGACAGGTTGTGTTCCTGTAGCATAGTAAATATTTTTTTCGTCCTGGAATTCATCCTTCTGAAAGGATCAAAATTGTATAAGCGCCAAAACTAAAACCGCGATTATCTGACAGATATATTATCTAACTTATTAAATTAAGCAATTTTAATGGTTCCAAATAAATTAAAGTATAATTTCTGCTTGTAAAAATTGTAAGTTAGCTTCTAAATATTACAAATTGTTTGTTTAATTATACTAATGTGTTTGCATAGGAAAATATCGCTTATGCCAACCTAATATTTTTATAAAAAAATTTACATAAATGCCAAATATTTAATTAAGATTTTGAAGATGAAAACAAAAATAACAATAAAAACAAACGAAATATTTAAGAAGTTTACTGTTTTGGAAATGGAAAAATATAAAAATTATAGTACAGGGTGAGTTAAGTATTACCGCCCGTGGCAAAATAGGTCTTTAAAATAATTTGTGAATTGTCATAAATTGCATGAGTAATTTTATATTATTAAGGTACATAGAAACCAAGAAAAAATCTTTTTTTTTTAATCAAGTAAAATTTTGGCTTTTTTTCAATTACTAATTGTTCAATTTATTAGTTTTTTTGATGCACGAACAGTAAAATATTTTCACACAATTTAGTGTAATTGAAATAATTTTAGTAATTTTCGTTTATTAAATAAAGCTATTTCCGTATTAGAAGGTATTTCTTTAAATGATTTACGACATAAGTAGACTAATTTACCAGACAATGGTATTGATGTAAGGGTGCTTGAAAGATTATTTATGGCGGTCACTAAACTGAACTTAAGAATGCAGCTCTATCGGCAACTGAAAAGCTGTCTCGTCCAGTTTGATGGGTCGATCATAAACTATTGTTAGGATGGTAAACCGCATTATCTATTATTAGAAAGTCATAAATAGAAGCATTTTTTGTGCTATATCTTAAATTTGATTTAACTCATAAAGTAATCATTTTTTTACGAATCAAATTGCAGATATTAATGCTACGAATAATTTGACAAATTTTGAAATAAAAAACCAAACATAGAAATTTTACCCAAAACTCTTTGTTTTACTTTTTTGGCTTCAAATAAAAATATTTTGGAAAACTTGTAGCACTAATCGAAAGTGTAACCTTCAACTGATGTAACATGTAAATTGCATACTTTCCCCTCAATCTTTAATAGGTATTATGGCCGGAGCGGTAAAACTTAACTCACCCTGTATTTCTCTACTTATATTTATGAAATGACACTGTGCTTATGTGCTGTACTATTCTTGTGAGAATTTATGTCTTACCAACTTACGCATTTGTGATCATGGGGCGTTTATGCAAACTTAAAAGCTAAATAAATTTACTATATTTTTTGTCGCTTATACCATTTATGCCGGTGCATGCGCTTTAAAACTCTCTTTCAAGTGATACCAATATCTGAAATTCGAATTTTTTGACGTTTATGTCCTTTTGGTATAAATCCGTCGATATAATATCTGGACTTATAAACGGCCCCACATCTCAAATAGCTTAGAGCCTTATCAAGTCTAAATCCGGCCCTGCCCATTTAGTCCATTTTAAACCACGTGCGCAAAATAACCGGAATCGACAAAAACCAGGATCAATAAGACCGCAAATCAGATGGGTTAATGTCGCAAATTGTGATATTCCCATCCGGTGATAAAGCCAACACCGGAGATGAATCCGGCCTCACCATTAGCTTATGAAGTACAGTGCAAACACATCGACGACATTAAGGCGGGGTTACACCCCATCAATTTTATTGCGATCCGAGAGAATTAACATTGGCGACAATTTGAGAACAATTTTAATGCAAAAATGATTTAACTGTTTAATTTCGCCTGCAAGATTTCAAAAATCGGGCTTTTATAACGCCGAGTCACGAAAAAATGATTTCGTCTCTTTTAATTGGCTCGATCGTGACGACTCGAGGATGTAATTCAAAACATTACAACAGCGATTATTTAAATGTTAAAAGTCGCTCTCACAAATCGGCGAAACTAGCAACAAACTTCGTTTCAGTTTCAGGAGCTTTTTGTAAAATAATTTTTTCTTCATTAACGCGAAATTGCTTTGGCAAACCAATTTTATTTTCACTTTCAATTTTATATTTTAAAATCCAATCATCGTTTTTACAAATTCGATTAAAGTTTGATGTTTGCTGAGATGACCATTCAAATTTATGGCAAATTAAAACAGTCACCCCATTTTCTCTAAACGCATCGATTTTGTAATCAATCGAAACTGGGAACTTTTAACAAGAAATTGTGAATGCGTTAATTGCAATTTCCGGCGTTCATTAGCACAAACCGCAGAGAAATTAACACATTCCATGCCGACTTGTTGCGCGGATTTGAAAGTGCAAGAAATAAATTTTCCCTTGCAGAGTCCAATCGTTCGTCAAACTCGAGCGTCGGTATCGACGAGTTCGGGAAAAAAAACTTAATAAATGTTCTCCGGAAAAGTCGACTTGTGAAATAGACTGATACTCGCCGTTTCCGAGCACTTAAAGAAGTAAAGTTAGACAAGTAAAAAGATAATCTAGTGTAGCTGGGAGACACATGAAGTGTGCGGTTTCACTCGAGAACGGCCCCGAGGTGTAATCACAGGAGTTGATTAATGATGTAACTACTTTGAACAACCCTCGCATTCGGCCGTGTCGGGGGCGAAAGGGGGTTTCTTTATTTTATCTGCGAACGAACTGTTTCGCGCTTTTTGGTGCGCGGTAACGTTTTTTGTGTGCGCATTACGATTTGTCACAACAGCGGAAATAATTAATAAGAACGACCCTGGGCTAAGAAAACAAGCGGGCGAATTTCACATATAAGAAAATAAAGTCGGCTCGAGAGATATACCCTCATTTATCATACAGAAAGGGCGGTGAATGTCTTTGACATCTGAATACTAACAGCACTGAAACTGCATTGACAACCAGGCGAATTTTAAGCTTCGTGTCGTTCCACATCTGATGCGAGGATATTTGAAATGCATTTCGACTTTCTAGTGGGTAATGATAGGAATACCACACACATCAAATACAGCTAAACCTCGCTTGAGTACAATTCTAAGGTCGGCGTCATACTTAACGAGACGGCGCGGCACGGCACGGTTTTTGACGTTTTTATTATGATTTGTGTGAGTATTCGGGAGCAGTTTTCTTAAAGACCGTTCGAGAGGACAGCCGATCAGCGAAATAATCTCGATATTATTTCCAATCATAAAATTTCAACAGGTGGACTTAATTGTTTATATTATTTAAACGATTATAATTGATTTTAATTTCCAATCATAAGATAAGTGTTTGCCGTTTGTTGACAATCTTTATTTTGACAATTATTAGATTTTTTATAAAAAATTATATTCAGTTAAACCTTTTCCTATAAAACTCATAACTAGAAGGAAAATTTTTAACTCAATATAAAAGGTATTTTTTTAATAAAATATCTAACAATTCTTAAGTTTACATAAAATATCTAGGCATTCACAGAATACTGAATTATGCACTTTGCTGCTAACAAGTACAAAATTTAAGCAACTTGGAAATGTTGAAATTGATTGAGATAGTTTGTGACGGACGATTGTCGCATTTAAAAAATAAAAATGTCAGTGTCGGCTCGAAGTTGATTTATTAACTTTTGTAGAAGTTCATTGTTCGGTAATCACAGGCCGATGCATTTATTTTCGGCAGAATCCGATGTGCGACGAATATTTCCATTATACAGTGAGGACGCGTGGGTTGGAACAAATTCATTTAAAATTCACGAGTTTGATTTTTGGAAAAACGCTCGGAAACGTCAATGGTAAATTCATGTACAAAGGCTGGCCCAAAAATAAGTTACGACTATCAACTTTATTTTTTCAAATGTAAACACCTATTTTTTATTTCATTTTTGAATTCTGCATCGAATTCGAAGTATTTTTATGTATGTCCTATACCCAAACTGAACAGTTATCGAAAACTTTACGATTGAACATATCAATATCTGAGATTGTATCCTACAAAATTTATTTCACTCTGTGGTCTAAAAAGGGCCGATTTATTAAAAAAACAGAACAACAAATCAAATCAAATGTTCAAACTGTTGACCATTAACTTCCTGACAAGAGGCAAGTCAAAATTCAATTTCTTGTAACACTTCAGTTAACATTTGTGGCTGGATTTGTTGTATTTCGGCTATAATTCTATTCTTCAATTCATCAATATTTTCCGGTTTATTGAAGTAGACTTTACATTTCAGATAACCCCATAGATAAAAATCTAATGGGGTTAAATCTGGAGACCATTCGATAAAACCTTTCCTTCCGATCCATCTATTTGGGAAATATTATGAAGGTATTCTCGTACTGTTCTCGAATAGTGTGGGGGCGCTCCATCCTGTTGGAACCATATCGAATCTGCCGGTATATTTGGGTTCTCATTATTCAGGTAAAGTGCACTTATACTGGGTATTATGTCATTTTATAGTAAGTTTAAATAGTTTTCAGAATGAAGTGTTCCCTCAATAAAAAAGGAACTCATAATTAAGGTACCAACAATTCCGGTCCAAACGTTTACTTTCTGAGGGAATTGTGTATGACTTTCCATTCTCCAATGTGGGTTTTCTGGTGCCCAATATCGAAAATTTTGCCTGTTTACCGAACCATTCAAACAAAATGTTGCATCTATCCATCATTATTTCGCAAAATTCTAATCTCGGGTTGAGATCGTTTTTAATAAGTTCCTGAACAAAATGTACTTTGTATGGGTGCCATTTGTTCTTGTGTAAATATTTTAGAACAGAAGATTTACTTACTGACTATTCTGCAGCTACTTGTCGACTTGATTTGTGAGGATTTTGTTGTAAATCGAGCAAAACATTCAATTGTGTGTTTTCTGGAAATGTAACATGGTTGGTTTTGTAATTGTCTCTTACGTGGCCAAAGTCTCTAATCTTTTTCTCTATCTTACCATCTACTGATTGTGTAATAGGCCTCTCCGGGTACTTATCATTGAACAATTCGCAAACTTCAGCTTGTGTTGGAGTATTATCGCCACATCCTACCATCATCAACATTTCTATTCGTTGTTTCTCAGTTAAATTCTTCAAACTTTGCAACTGTACTTGACAAGTCAATAATCAAAAAAACAAAAAAATAAATTAAATCTGATTAAAAAAATTGCATTTACTTCGACCTGTTTTTAAAATTGAAACAACTGAGTACTTGAATGCATTTCAAGTTGGAAGGTAATGATGGGAAACGCATTTCGAACAGAACAGCAATGTTGTAATAACACGATTCGACGGCAACACTCATCAAGGGGCATTTAAAAACGTTCGTGAATACCTTTTGTTCGTCGTGGAAGTTCCCATTAACTGGATGATTACCGTACCATGAAACAATACACGAAATAATCAAATTGTTGCGAGAGTGTTGTATTTCACTGTCGTTAGGAGTTGTACCAGTAATTTGCATTTTTTCCGGCAAACAATAAACTTAGCGTGACGCGAAAGGGTTCTCGAATTTATGGACCAGTATTATCTCAACCCTCCGGTGAATGGCGCTAATTAATCATATTTGCCCTGTCGTCACGCGTCAAACCGATATCATATCCGTAATAGTCGGCCATGTGTCGCATCCGGGCCAGAATAACTTTAATTGCAAGATTCGGTTTCTTCATTATTAATCGCATCGCAGTGACCTTTAATTAAACGCAATTAACCTGTCCTTGCGGCAACTTCCATAAATGCAATCAAGTTCAACCGTACGCCTTGAGTGCAATTAAGAAGCAGAGAGCAATTTTCTTCGACGAGGGTTTATGATTAGCGCTCGTCGCAAAAATTCCTTATCGGAAATCCTTGCGTAGCGCCCACTAATTCTGCCATGATGGGTCGCAATTGATCGTAAAAATGTAGCTCGAAAGTGGTTGCGAATATATCCACTAATAAACCACACCAAACTACACATTTTGATGCCACATAACAGAATCGGTTATTTTTATCGAAAAATCTACTATGTACTATACTTTTTCTATTGACGAATTGTTAAATTATATTTTTGACACATCATAAACATATTAATAAGATAGGAAAATCTTTTTTATTGACTATGATTTTTACCTTAACTAAAGTTCATTTGAATTCAGCAAAATCTAAATTAACAAAATTGGCTTTGGTGGTTTTTAGTAGCCACTAGTTTGACAGTTACTATTTTTTTGTGGCCCGTTAGGATTACAATTTTTCTCGGTGCTTTTTCGAACAGTCCGGGTACAAATTGAAATGTTGGTATTCCACGGTTTACATAACTACACCATTAGAACCTTGAAATTGTCGACTTATTTACTTTTAAGTTATTACAGTCGGTATCGCATGCTTCTGCGGTTACCATTACGTTTCCAGTACATATTTATTGCCAGGTAAATTCCGCAAGGTACTCCCTATCTGAATTTATTCAGCGGTGTTGTATTATTTTATGGCCTTTGTACTCGCACGTAGCAATTAATTCCAAATATAGACGTTACGTTTTAAAATTCGCTCTCACACGAGATTGTGACACGGGTTGCTAATTAAAACTGTTTCCTTAACCTTCCAGTAGTCTCACCTTTTTTGAGACATTACTAGTCGCTGCGGAGTGTGACTCCGCAAAAGGCAATTCTAAATTTTTTTGAAATTTTAAGTTAAAATTGGTAATAAATTATAGCCTTTCCAAGTGTATTATTAAGTTGTTATGCCATAAACATTTAAAAAAAAAGTTTTCAGCAGAAAATTTTTCAAAAATCTTTAATGAATACCGCCTATAGCACAAAATTTGAATAATTTTACTAGATATTGTACAAAATAAATACTGAAAACTTTTTATTTTACTGGTTCTCTTGTGAACCATTGAACAAGCTAATTTTAACTTAAACTTTAACTTAAATTGGTGTACATGTCGCAGCCATATTGTAGAATCCGCCGCAATATGAAGCGTCAAGGCACTGTACAAAGCAGCTCTGTTTTTGTAAAACGGCTGATTAACGTTTAGGCAGATTGTTTAGCCGGAATGTTGACTATGTGTAATGTAGGCCGACAATCAGCCATATTGTAGATGTCGGCGGCGAATTGTAAATTCGCGGCCGACATTTAACTATAAGAAAAAGGTTTAACTCAATATAAAAGGTTTTTTTTTAATAAAATGTCTAACAATTCTTCTTTTATCAAACGGGCTGAGTTATTCAGCGATTCATAAAACACCTAAAATTTTCAGTCAAATTGTAAAAATTCTCTGTTCATTCTATATTTTACAATCTCCCCAATCATTAGAAAACGACTGAATTTACAATTCGCCGCTGACATCTACAGGATGAGTTAAGTTTTACCGCCCCGGCCATAATACCTATTAAAGATTGAGGGGAAAGTATGCAATTTACATGTTACATCAGTTGAAGTTTACGCTTTCGATTAGTGCTACAAATTTTCCAAAATATTTTTATTTGAAGCCAAAAAAGTAAAACAAAGAGTTTTGGGTAAAATTTCTATGTTTGGTTTTTTATTTCAAAATTTGTCAAATTATTCGTAGCATTAATATCTATAATTTGATTCGTAAAAAAATGATTACTTTTTGAGTTAAATCAAATTTAAGATATAGTACAAAAAATGCTTCCATTTATGACTTTCTAACAATAGATAATGCGGTTTACCATCCTAACAATAGTTTATGATCGACCCATCAAACTGGACGAGACAGCTTTTCAGTTGCCGATAGACCTGCATTCTTAAGTTCAGTTTAGTGACCGCCATAAATAATCTTTCAAGCACCCCTACATCAATACCATTGTCTGGTAAATTAGTCTACTTATGTCGTAAATCATTTAAAAAATACCTTCTAATACGGAAATAGCTTTATTTAATAAACGCAAATTACTAAAATTATTTTAATTACACTAAATTGTGTGAAAATATTTTACTATTCGTACATCAAAAAAACTAATAAATTGAACAATTAGTAATTGAAAAAAGCCAAAATTTAACTTGATTAAAAAGAAAATTTTTTCTTGGTTTCTATGTACCTTAATAATATAAAATTACTCATGCAATTTATGAGAATTGACAAATTATTTTAAGGGCCTATTTTGCCACGGGCGGTAAAACTTAACTTACCCTGTACAATATGGCTGATTGTTGCCCTACATTACACATGGTCAACATTCCGGCTAAACAATGTGCCTAAACGTTAATCGGCCGTTTTACAAAACAGAGCTGCTTTGTAAAGTGGCTAGCCACTTCATATTGCGGCAGATTCTACAATATGGCTGCGACGTGTACATCAAAATTTAAGTTAAAGTATAAGTTAAAATTAGCTTGTTCAATGGTCCACAAGAGAACCAGTAAAATAAAAAGTTTGCAGTATTTATTTTGTACAATATCTAGTAAAATTATTAAAATTTTGTGCTATAGGTGGTATTCATTAAAGTTTTTTGAAAAATTTTCTGCTCAAAACTTTTTTTTTAATGTTTATGGCATAACAACTTAATAATACACTTGGAGAGTCTATAATTTATTACCAATTTTAACTTAAAATTTCAAAAAAAAATAGAATTTTCTTTTGCGAGTCATACTCCGCAGCGACTACTAATGTCTCAAAAAAGTGCGACTACTGGAAGGTTAATAGCGAAACTTAAAATTCCCCTTTGTTTTCCGGGCGCAACAACTCAATCTAAAATTTCGACTGGAATGAAAGGATTATTGATCGGTGAGAAATGCGTTTTTCTTGTTTTTACCGCGATTGATTCGAGATCTTTGGCAGCGAGATTTATTCACTTCAATTAGGCACGGAAGAGATTAATTTTTTTTGGAAGCAGACAGGTGGCCTCTACATCGATTCGATACGCTAAATTTACTCGTTCACTTCATTGAATTGCACGCGCTCAAGAATAATTCTCAAGGCCACCCTTAAAAAAATCGCAGTCGAACGGGTTAAATTTTATAGTCGGAAGTCGCCGAATTTGAGGAACGCGAACTCCCCGGATTTTCCGGTCGAGTAATCACCGGAAAGAGGACGAAATTCAAACGATGAGCCCTTCGCGAATGGATAATGAAAAATGATAATTAAACAGAGAAAATTCAATCGAAGCTAATTCGAGCAAATCGTGTTGGTTTTAACTTTCCCCGCTCGCAACGGACCTAATTGGATTTAGTTAATTGGATTGATTCGTTGGGTCACGTGATGGTAATTTCAACCAACATTTCAGTTCAGAACGGAATCTTATTTGTAATTTGTGATAAAAAGTAACTTTTATTCAAATAAGCGACTGATTCTATTAACCAGCGTTTCTACTGTATTTACATTTCACCTGTATTTGCGTTCAAATAGTGGAAATAGCAGTGTAATGAAATTTAATGTCGAGGTTCAGTGCCCGAAACTGACAAAAGCATGTTCTGTGCAAACAGACTTTCAGGAGTTTCTGAAGTCTTCATTTGCATGCTAGTTTCAGAAGTAGATTTTATCAGAAAGTCAGTTTGGATTACGTTTTTTTTTGGGTTGGGCTAAATGGGTGCGTCTTTTATCGTTTAACCTAAATAACACAATTTAAGTTTGAATTTCAAATCCGAGTTTGAAGAAGTTTACGGAAACTGCACTTCATCTTTCTGATGATATTAAACTTGGAGGTTTTGTAGATATTTTTTAAATGCATGCAGGAATTTATATCGATTGTGAATTCAGTAAAACAGTTCAGTAAATACTAACAAAAAATACGATTAACCCTTCAGTAGGCGCCTGTTATTTTGTTACACGAGTAGGCGCGTGGATTACATATGTAATAAAAAAATGTATACGTTGCCATTTGAAAAACAAGTTGACTGTCACTTCGCATTGAAATTAATGTGGAAAAAGATCCAAATTAATACCTTCTTGTAGTACTTACACGACTAATTAACAATTATTTTTTTTCTGAAATCGGGCAGTAAATAACTGAGTTAGAGCGTGGGACGTTTTTTAGGAATGTAAATGTATCAGCAAATTTTCCCCGTTACTGCATGGTAATATTCATTACGTTGCAGTCCCTTCCCCAGTTTTTCATTGCATTGCAGTACTTGTAATTTGACATTTACACCAGTTTACTCCAGTATCTTAATCGGCTCACTTAACTAGAATTTTTTCAATGAAAAAAAACGCCTCCGGTGAGAAACTCATTATTTGCAGAAAAGCTGTAAACATTTCTCTTTTCCGTTTCTTCATTTCTTTGAAGGACATGCTGACGGAAATTACTGGCAACCACCATAGAAGTAATACGGGGTTTTTTTCGAGCAGGAAAATTTTCAAGAAATATAAAAAACGTTGGACATAATAACTTTTTTAAAAGAAGTCTTAATAGGTAGTTACAGCTGACAGCGAGAACTCTTCATTATATTAATGTTCTTTTCAACAACTTTCAAATTAACTTTTTATTTTTTGCTTAAAAAGTGTCAAAATAGACCGTAGGAAAACATCACATACCATATTGTTTTTGAGTTGTTGGGGCTAATTTGGCTCAACGTGAAAAATTCAAAATCGTTAGATTACAGTTGCAACAAAAACAAGAAATGTCAGAATGGACTCAAAAAAGACATTACATAATAGTTTTCGATCGTCAAATTGTTTGGAAAGTTTGTGAAGTTGTTGGGGTAATTCGGGCCAACGTGAAAAAAAATATTTCTTGTTTTATGTAAATAGCTAGGTTTGATACTAAAAAAAACGATCACGTAATACTAATTTCCATCAAATTTGTTGTTATTTATTGTGGGAGGCAGAAGTTGTTTTCGTGTTAGGAAGGAATTTCTCAAGGTAATCTTTTGTTCATTGTTTAAATAAAGACTACAATACCGCGAGTTCAAATTTACCAACGATTTGTTTTCTAATTCTAAACAACACGTAATCACGACTGATGCGCAATACAAGGAAACGAACCGGCGGTACTAGGAAACGCAAGAAAATGCACTTTAATAATAGCCAGTTAATTAATTTGATAACCTTCATGGGAGTACGCATCTTAATGTGAAAAATGCCTACAAATTAACGACGTTACGCCAACATCCGGTTGTTACACCATCTTGGGCATTTTCTTTCCTCACTGCATTAGAGGTTTACTGTTACGGCGACAATGACCTTTCCGATCATGCTTCGTATCATCCTCGCGATAATGCCCTACATTGTGCTGCTTATTCCGGTGTGGCGTTTCAAGAGATTAGCAAAAATATAAAATATAAAATTGCTTTTGTATCGCAATCATTTTTCTATAAAGAAAACGTATCGCGCCTAACTAACCATCGCGCGAAATTGTGTCAAAATCTCGAGCGTAAAAATTTCCCCATGCTCGCGAATCGAATGGCTTTTTGATCGATAGAATGCGTTTATTCACGGTTGACGTACGGGGGCCAGTTGGGCCGCATTTTGTATAAAACAGTTGATCAATCACGAACAATTCTGTATACGTCGAACAAACAGGAATTACACAACAGAATTTACGGTTGTTTACGATTTCTATGTGTACACTTGTTGATTGATGTGTTTATTGAATGCGAATTTCCTCTTTTAACCTTCCAGTAGTCGCATGCGGACTCTCGCTCCGCATGACTATGTTTTTCTGATTTTCCAAGGAATTTCCCATTCTCTCGAACGGCCGTTTTCAGTACCTTCCTAATTTATTGTCTAAATGTTATTGGAGCAATATCTGAGCTGCGGATACATTATTTTTGCTTTTTTGCATATTGCGGAGTGAGACTCCGCAGCGACTATTGACGTCTTAGCCAAATCTTTGTTCAGGGTGAGTTAAGTTTTACCGCCCCGGCCATAATACCTATTAAAGATTGAGGGAAAAGTATGCAATTTACATGTTACATCAGTTGAAGTTTACGCTTTCGATTAGTGCTACAAATTTCCAAAATATTTTTATTTGAAGCCAAAAAAGTAAAACAAAGAGTTTTGGGTAAAATTTATATGTTTGGTTTTTTATTTCAAAATTTGTCAAATTATTCGTAGCATTAATATTTGCAATTTGATTCGTAAAAAATGATTATTTTTTGAGTTAAATCAAATTTAAGATATAGCACAAAAAATGCTTCTATTTATGACTTTCTAACAATAGATAATGCGGCTTACCATCCTAACAATAGTTTATGATCTACCCATCAAACTGGACGAGACAACTTTTCAGTTGCCGATAGAGCTGCATTCTTAAGTTCAGTTTAGTGACCGCCATAAATAATCTTTCAAGCACCCCTACATCAATACCATTGTCTGGTAAATTAGTCTAGTTATGTCGTAAATCATTTAAAAAAATACCTTCTAATACTGAAATAGCTTTATTTAATAAACGCAAATTACTAAAATTATTTCAATTACACTAAATTGTGTGAAAATGTTTTACTGTTCGTACATCAAAAAAACTAATAAATTGAACAATTAGTAATTGAAAAAATGACAGAATTTTACTTGATTAAAAAAAAAGATTTTTTCTTGGTTTCTATGTACCTTAATAATATAAAATTACTCATGCAATTTATGAGAATTGACAAATTATTTTAAAGGCCTATTTGCCATGGGCGGTAAAACTTAACTCACCCTGTATACATTTTGACATTTTCGGTTTACAACAACCCAAGGTAAATCTGTAATAATCATTTTCGATACAAGTGCACTGTCCAATAATTTTCAAAGTGTGTGGTTGCTTGTTTCAAGCACGAAGCCAAATTGTGTGATGGAAAAGCTGCACAAAATGACATCGTACGTTTTTTCATATTAAAAAAAACATTAATTTATTGTAAATTTTGAAGTTTCTTGACAAATCGTCAAGTTAATATTGCTTTGTTCAATATCCACTTTTTGGGGATATTGGGTTATAAATGTCGCAGACGGATTGTAGAATCCACTACAATACAAACCGGCTAGCCGCATTAGAAAACGGCTCGGTTTTGTAAATCGGCTGGTTAACGTTTAGGCGGGTTGTAATACGGCTAAAACATTTAGACAATAAATTGGCAAGGTACTGAAAACGGCCGTTCGAAAGAATGGGAAATTCCTTGGAAAATCAAAACAACAGAGTCGTGCGGAGCGAGACTCCGCATGCGACTACCGGAAGGTTAAACACTTAATAAAACTTTGAAAAGGCTGATAATCGCAAGCCCGAGGAAAAGTTGGCGGACGTTGAAAAAATTTGAATTTATAGCGATACCCAAGTCGGTGTGTCGAGTCACGTTGAAGGTAACGAATAAACTAGGGTGACATTCAGTACCACCGAGAATGTAGGAGTGCATCTGAATTAATGCATGCATTAAAACAATGTTATCTGAGAAGAAACGTATTGCATGTTGCATGCGCAAACTTGATACTGCAACTTAAAACAAACTTAACAATAATAACACAAAATTTTATAATATACAAAGACTAAAATTTAAAATCACACTTCTTGCTGTTTCAAAACAGGCAACACAACTTACATCCAACACAGCACTAAATTTAATTACAAAATGCATTGCCTAATCAGTTTTAAATTGGAGACCCTGTATTTTAAGTTTGTTATTATTATTAATTAATATAAAAATATTTAATTATTGATTATTCAATTGCATAAGTGTTTCTATATTCGCTGATGCATTTCTGAATTGAAACCTATTTTTATTGTTTCAAAAATAACTTGACTGGGTGTGTGCCGTTGCAAAAAATCCGTTCCGCAGGAATGTCCGAAATTTTTTTTTGTGTGAATAGTGGCGAAATTTAAAAAAATATATTATGCGATTCAATCAATGAAACTGTTATGTTCCAAGTTTAGAAGTGTTTTTGATTTGCATAAAGATGGGAATTTTATGCAAAGTTGTTGACAAAAAACTGTGTTTCATTAAGTTTTGAAACTTAAAACGGTTTCTGTTGGCCGAACCAGTGAAATTAAATAAGGCGCCGGCTGCAGGAATAAAATCGATTTGTAACAAATAGAAATAATGAAATGAAATTTCAAATTGCCTCGATTTTAAATTTAAAATGATTTCCTGTTCGAAGGACCAATTGGACTGATTTACCCCATTTGTTCGTTCAATCATTAAATTAAATGGAGACGTTAGAAGGACTGACTGATAACAACTAAATGAACATTAATGAGCCAGTTAATAACCGTAAATTAGATAAAATTGTTTTAATATGTAATAAAAATTCTTCACAATGAAATCCGCGCATAATTTAATGTTATGGTGAAAAGATTGACATTTTACACAATCTCAAGTCATTGAAATAATTTATTATAATAAACAAGACCTACGTAAGTAGTCCGGCGAGTTGTGCATTTTATGCCACAATCATTTCAAATTATGCACAGAACATTAAATATTTCTCGCCGCTTGCATTTCCGCATATCAGCATGTCATTACGTCCGGTCGGTAATTTTATAGAATTTCCCAGTTAAAATCGCCAAAAGAAACGGTCGGTTGTTTAAAACTAATTGCCTGAATGGGAGAGAATCGACGCGCGAATCGAAACGTAATTGTATCTTTGTAATTCACAATTTTCAATTTGATTTAGTCGATGTTTATTGGTTTCGTGTCGTCTTGAGCTGCTCTCCAATTTAAACGGTAACCTTGACGGTTTCGATTTCAAATTGATTCTTGTAAAAAGTGGTCGAAGCAGCACTCGGCTTGTATTAAAGAATTTGTCTGAATCCATACTGGAGAGGCTCGGTGAGATCCTGTTTCAAATTTAATGCTTCGAGTCTGATACCTTACTTCGCCGCAAGAAAAAGAATGCAACGTAAGCTCCGATGATAATGGGCCATCTTCTTTTGGTGTCGTGTGACAAATTTTAAATAAATTGTTTAGTGGAAACTATAAGTAATTAATATTTATGAAGACTTACTTTGAGTTTTTTTTTTTAAAAAGAATGTTGTTATGTAACCGCCGCTTAATAGAATCAAAAATGTGATCCAACTAAGCGACATGTACACTGAAAGAAATAGATTGCTACAAATAGATATTAGTGATTATTATTGCAATCGCTTATATATTTACATTTACCTTAATCAACGGTACTTTGTTAGCATTAATATATTATTTTATTTAGATAGTTATTGTGAATTTAAACATGGAAGATGCACTGCAATTTGCATGATTTTACCTAAGAAAACCGACTCTTAAGATTCAACCCTTGTTGTAATCATTTGAAAACAAGAAAATGCAAACAAATTTTACCTGAGCAAACTTTATGAAAATGTGGATTCCAACATATGTAAGTAAAAAAAAATTTTAAAAATGACGTGATGAAAATGTGCACTGCAATTTGCATGGTTTTACTTAGGAAAACCGACTCTTAAGATTCAACCCTTGTTGTAATTATTTGAAAACAAGAAAATGGAAACAAATTTTACCTGAGCAAACTTTATGAAAATGTGGATTGTAACATAGGTCAAAAAAAAAAAAATTGACCTAATGAAAATGTGCACTGCAATTTGCATGGTTTTACCTAGGAAAACCGACTCTTAAGATTCAATCCTTGTTGTAATCATTTGAAAACATTGACATGTTTGAATAAATACTTTTCTCAAGTTTTTCCATGGCAAATTTATGTCTATAACTGGATCATTTTTTTATCTATTATATCCGCCACTAGTTTTTTATATAAAAAAGCTTGTTAATGAAAAAAGCATTTTACAAAGTTGACACTTTTTACTACGGTGGCGCCATCTTGTGAATTTTGCTTCTCAAGTGGCCCCCTTAATAATAATTATATTATTTTTGACTATCTATTTCTCTCAGTTATTAATTTCACACGCACATGTGTGTAAACATTTCTTGGTAAAACGTGTAAATTGCCTAATCACATTCTGTCAATCATTTCACCGTTAATAATGAAGTGCTTTTTAACCCTCACAATAAATTCCGCTACACTTAACATCTCCAAAAATGCGGCAAATGGCAGATATTGATGTGTGGTCCTAAACGTTCACGGTTTGGCAGTAAATCGATGCGCATTTGCATATTGGCAGAATCGTTGCACAATGCACTGTGGGCGAGACGTTTAATCGGGAATGCACGTTTGGAGAAGTCAAACGGCGCATTTCCAGCTGCCACGGTTTGAAGAAAAATGCGCTCCCCAGTCGTGACTTTACGAATAAAAAAATATTTCTAAGAAGATTACAGGCCTTTCTGCTCATTATTGCGCGCACCACAATACAAAAAAGCATTGCATGGAGCAATGAGTTTTTTTTCGCCGAACAATACGCGTCAACTGTGAATAGTGTGGATGAACACAATAACGCCAGCGGATGTATTCGAAATATGTAATAAGAAGCTTTTATATCGGAGGTACAAATAAAGCATAATCAAAATGCTGAGCACATTTTAAAACAAAGCTTTCCCTGCAGGAATTCGTCCTGAAATATTTTTAATAAACCTCCGGTAATTTCATACGAGCTCAATTCAAAAAAAAAAGTGGAAAGACGATCAGCCACATTCTTCTCGACATCAGTGTAAACACGGCGACCTGGTCACTTTCAATGCATCGGTGAGGGTCATCGCTTTCATAATCGGCATTTAATCGTTTCTAATTGAGCCAATCAAATCTTTGGCGGTAATCAATAATTATTTGTACTAAACTGCCGACATTGTACGGCGATTATTTTTTAATGATTTCATTCACCAATCTTTTAGCAGTATTTGGGCACACGTGTTTAATTCTGTCCAATCACAACATTATTATAGTGAGAATTTTCTACTGTACATTATTCCCGCGAGCATAATTTCTAGTATTTTGTTTACATATGTTACTTGACAGCACATTTTCTAGTTTTGACATCTGTCGCCAGTTTGATTTTAGTTTATAATGAATTAAACTGTATTTTTATGCTGTATTTTTTATTTAAACGTTAAAAAATAATCTTCCGAATACCACTCGAGAGTGCGAATTAATTAGAAAATAATTCTCCAGTTATTTTTTCAAACTTGTTGCCATTTGGGAATAGCCACTCGAGCCCTACGGGCTCTCGTGTCTATTCCCTGGCAACAAGTTTTCGAAAATCTGTCGAATTATTTTCAATTTATTCCCACTCTCTTGTGATATTACTTATGAAAATTTTACTACACTATAAATCACCGATTCGTCACTCCATTGAAAATTTCATTTGGCGTTCATGTTGTTACAGTCATGCACTACAAGTACACAGTGGCAGCTCGTGGTACAATAAAACAGCTGTTCTGCAATTTGCATCTCATATAATCAGGGTCGTGTTTTTATCAACAAAATATCCATAACATTTTATAAAGTTTTGATAAAACGTATCTATTTTTTGTCACATTATCATTATGCTACTGTATGTGTTTCCAATATGCCAAATTTAACTGAGAATGGATGTTGATTGTTCCTAATATTGCTAACTCCATTGAATTGTGAAGATAACTTTTGGAGTTTTCATGCTTTTATATTTTTTCACTCAAGTGTACTAAATCAGTCACTCCTACCTATGTCCATGCTTTATCTCCACCAAAAAGCAAACATGGAAAGCAAAAAAGAACATTTTTCTTGTTGCAGCCACAAATCCAGTTATTCCTTGCATAAATGTCTTTGTTGAACTGACGTTTATATAGTTTTCCACGACTAATATCGCTTGTTTCAATAATAATGTCCGGCAGCGGTCGACCTTTATTTTTCAAATCTATTTTTTCTTCGTAACTATACTTCACAAATCGCTTAAAGTTAATCAAATTGTCCACAACATCCATTGTCAAAAAAACACTAATACAATACACGAACACGAAAGTATAAAATCAAAGTTTACAACGACAAAGCCACAAAGCGAAAAACCTCACGTAACATAACATCCGAAATAAAACATAAAATAATAACCGACGAAAATTAAAACCCACGCATTTGAAGATAAGTTTCTGCGAACCTTGCAAATTTTCTGCCGAAGTTCGAAATACGGGAATTCTCGATTGTTTTCGGGACTGTTGAAAGCGCCATCATACAATTGTTGCTTACAATACATTTAATCAAGGACATTATATTTGAGTGACTAGGGTATGACAGAACTGCGTGAAATGCAGCACATAAAGAGCATTAAAGTAGCGAAAGAGTTTGGGTATGTGCAGGACGCGAGGGGAACAGTGAGGGTGTCTCAAGCAGTTCTGTGCACTGCCTCGAATGGCCCAGTATAAAAACAATGGTCCGCTCCGCTGAAACCACGACAAAACTTAACTGGTTTGTTGGAATGTTGGATCCTCGATTGCATGGAGACTTGCGATTAAGAAAATAAAATTCTGTGACGAATTTCATTTTTTTCAATATTACGTTTTATAAATTAAATACAAACGAAGTTAATTTTTTTTGGCGTTAATTTTTTGGCAGCTCTGCAGCACTTATGTACGAGCCGCCACTGCAAGTACCTAAGCAGCAAACAGATCCTTAATGAGATATAAAGTTTCGAGGTCATTTTTTGTGATTAAATTGTCGGTATGATGAAATGCAAATCTCAGTAACAAGTGGTACAGATGTTCAATGCGTTTGGGTCATTTGTACGATTTAAGATTTCAATTTGCTCGATCTCGGCAACAAAAATCGACTCAAGGGCATCTACTGTCACTTTTACGGCTGTTTTAAGTCCTTTCATGCGTGTTAATTTGTGTCACGACCTCACAACCATTTTTGGATAATTGGACCGATTTTCTTGTAATTAAAACGAATTGATAGATTCTATCTCAGGAATTTCCAACAAACGGCACGATTCGATCGCTACATTTTTCACGAGAAAACGCAGAAATATTTATTCCATTCGCGTTACCTGAATTAAATAGATTGCAACGATAAAACTGAAACCTTGACCTTATGTTAAATAACAGAGGATGAAAAATGACGCAATAAATTCTTGCCAAGTCTAAAATTAAATTTAAAAACTGCTTTTTTAATTGATCGCAAAAAATCACTTTTGTAAACATTAAACACCGTCGTATAATAATAATTATCATTCGGTGGTACTATAAAGATGTAAAGGCGTTCCCGAGATCGTAGTTCGAGTTTCGAAAGTTTGGCAAATACCACAACTACTGTGCTTGTTATTATTCACAACAGTAATATTGTGAGCAGGGTGATATCATGTTTCCACCGCCCTTATATCTCTGAGTAAATAATAACATACCACGACTTTACTGAAACAGAATTAATTCACTTCAAAATTAATCCGCTGACGTTTTCTTGGCAACATTTTATATTTATTGGCAATTAACCAATAACTTTGCCCGGTTAGTTCAAGCGGAAAATTAAATTTCGAATTTCTGCTTATCGAAATTAAAAAATCAATGAAGCATGGAAGCTGCATACACTGAAAAAAATGCGACCTAAAAATATTTTAAAAACCCACTTCTTACATTAAGAACTGATAAGTGTTGTATTTATTTGCTATTATTGGAGTAAGCACGTGGATTCGCAATTTGTGGTGACCTCACTGAAGGTTTTGTTCGAAATAAACGTTAGGTCTAAGGGTTCTATAATACCATTGTTTACAAGCCATGCGCTGGGTTCAGCTGGGCGGATACAATTGTACGGAATGTTGTAAATTGCTCTATGACCTTCTGCAAAGGACTGTTTACTGACAATAGATAAATTACTTTAGAATTTCTTACAAATTTAGTTGAAAATCGTTACACCAAACTCTGTATTTTTATTGTAAAGTGAATTTTTAGTAACTTACATAATTAGTGAATGTTTAATTGTGAAGAAATGGGAAATATTACAAGTGGTTGAATGTGCCGAGATGAAGATGTTAATTTGATGCAATATTAATAAATATTGATCAACAAAATGATCAGTTTCAAAGACCATTTCTAAAAATGGTACTGAAATTATGGGGATTTTCTGATTCTGTGTGTGATAAATTTCTTACCTATAAGAATTTTTTTTCTGAGTGTATTGACAAGCATTAGTTATTTGACAACCGTTTTAATAAGTCTCAATTAATAAAAAAGTAAATAAAATATTACCGACAGCATTTGCCAATTTTGGTTCAATTTTTTGCAGTCGACACATCATTCCGTAACGGTAAGTAAATAATTTCAATATTTACTGCTTGTCACTATTCAAAAATAGAAACCGACGAAGCAACCACACAAAATAATAAAGAGTCAATTTGATAACAAAAAATTCGTTTCAGTTCGCCAAGGTAATGTTTACTTCAAGCACCATAAAAATACCTGTCCATTAATTAAAATCGTGGAGGAGATTTTTAATTAAAGATAAGAAAACCCGAGATTCGTGTAATTCGAAATGTAAGAAGCCCACATTTGATCGCTTTCTCTTAAGAGCGCGACACACATCAATTTTTATGAGCATTGCAGTCGTTTACCTCTTACCTGATATTTCAAAAAATATTAGGTATAATTAATTCTAGTTTTCTGCAATCTCTTGAACAAATATCAATCTAAGTTCCTCGTTAAGAGTATCATGAGAAAAAAAATTAGAACTATCTGAAATAACGAGTGGAAAATGTGTATTTTTAACATGAAACCACTTTTTTTTTCCATAACTTATTAAGAACTTATTCAAAATTTTCGTAACTGGGAACCTAGGGTAGACTTTTGTCTCTTAAGAAATTTTTAAATTTTTAAATTTGACTCATTAACAAAAAAGATACAAGACTAGACGCAAGTCATTACAATTACACATTTTGGCATCGTGATATGCTGCCACCTAGCAGGTACTGATACGATGAAAGAAACGCTCAGCAAAGTAGTGTCGACCGTGGTGTGCTACAAACTGATTCATAGGGTGAAGCAAGGAAATTTGAACGATTATTTGAAATAAAGTTTTTAATTCTTTATTTTGAAACGTAATAATTTAAAGAAACATGTAATAAGATTTCCATTCTTTTTAGGCGTTTAGTTTAAAATTTTTTGGATTAAAATTTCATAGGTTCAAATTGTTTAGGTTCAATTAGTTCGAAGATTTTTAGAATTAATAAGATTTTTCAGCACTTTCTTGTCAGTATTGCAGTATTGCTGATTATGATTTTTCTGTTAACACAAATCATATTTAAAATTTATTTCATGATTAACTGATTCAGCTTCCGTTATTACGATTTATAAGAACAGGATGTTAACAAATTTAAAGATTATTTTGCAGTTTCCACGCTGATTGCAGATTTTTTCTTAATGAACACAAATGATTATACTTACAACTTATTTCACGAATATGATTCAGCTTCCGTTATTCCGGTTCATAAGAAGAGGATGTTATGGACTTTTGCAACTTTTTTTGCAATTTCCTGGCCGATTACGGATTTTTTTGTTAAATTTACAATTTAACTTGTGATTACTGATTCATGAGAACAGGATGTTATGGTCGCCAACATACATATAAAAATGAGAAGCACGGCTTCCCATTTTCATAACTCTTTGCACTTCGGTCTTAGAAGTGCAAAGTTAGAAGTTATTACTACTGGCTTGTGCCTTACCTAATCAAAGTTTCTGTGAATTTAAATGTGTATCTGTGTATAAAACCATACTATATAATACTTTCACCACGGTGTCTATCTTCCGCCGAGTGACAATTTTATCTACGTTATGGATTATCGCAAAGGTTCTAAGAAGAGACTTTATTTAACTGCAAAGCGCAAAAAAAATGATGGCGCTAATTATTTAGAAATGTGGAGGTAAGTCTGTAATTAGGTATTAAATTTAGTCTGTGAAAAACGAGAATAAAATCACAATTTAATTCCGGCAGAGCATAAAAATTAAATGATTTTAGTTATTTGGTATAAACTTTTAGAGCAAAATCGATGAAGGAAGGGTTACAGTTACCGAAATGTAACGAAACAGATCCCGTTGTTATTCAAAATGATTATCAGGAACAGTGCAATAGTCCTGCAGATCCAACAGAAACAGTTCATGATAATAATTTTGTAGCAAATGAAGATGAGGAAATTATGTAATATTCTCAATATCATAAAAATTACTTATCCATGTTAAAAAATATATATTTAGGGAAACGTCAAAAGATTGTTCCCAAGAAGTAGAATTTTGCCCAGAAGGAAGACGCTTAGTAGATATTAATTATTTCTTCGAGCAAATATTTACTTCGAAAAGTCACGGTCCTTTCGGATGTAATATAACGGATATGTTCATTTTAAAAGAAACCGTGATGGGTCTTTTGAGTACAATTACTCTCAAGTGTAAGATGTGTGGAATTGTAACAAATCTGTGTACTGATCGCCAGGAAGGCAGTGAAGTAAAAATAAATAACGAAGCTGCGTTAGGTGTAATTTCTTCTGGCATAGGGTATTCCACAGGTCATGAATTTTTTTCTACGCTAAATGTACCATTTATGGCACATGGGACGTTCACCAAATGCCAAGATAATGTTGCTGATGTTATTCATAATACTCTATGGAAGCAAATTGAAGAGAATGGGAAGGAAGAACGAAGATTGGCAATATTACATGAGGATGTGGATTTGGATGGAGTGCCCACCATTGCTGTCATTGCTGATGGAGCGTGGAGCAAACGGTCCTACAATATAAATTATAATGCTCTATCTGGAGTTGTAAGCGTTGGAAACTTGTGAACACAATTTATACATAATTGTTTATTTCAGGCATGCATTATAGGAAAAAGGACCCAAAAAGTCTTATTTTTCGCTGTGAAAAACAAATATTGCTGCATTTGCGCTAGAGCAGGAAATAAAAATATTTCACCACCAGATCATGTGTGCTATCGTAATTTTTACGGGCCATCCACAGCTATGGAAACTGAAATAATTGTTGAAGGCTTTAAAAAAAGTATGATAATGCATAATATGAAATATACTAGACTGGTGGGAGATGGAGACAGCAGCGTTTACAAAAAACTTGTTGAAAGTCGTCCATATGGTACTTCTGTTATAGAAAAAATAGAATGTAGTAATCACTTACTGCGCAATTTCTCCAAGCATCTTCGTGAGATAAGTATGCGCAAGAGAAGCAACAGTAAAAACCTGCCAGTTTCTCCACAGCTTCGTAAGGTTGTTTCTGCCAGAGCTTATCGTCTTGTCGCTGCTGTAAAGAAAGGTGTTGAATATCGGAGAAATCAAGATATTCCTTTACAAGACAAAATTTTGGCACTTATAGAAGATATGAAAAATGCGCCATCTCATGTCTTCGGAGAACATAAGAAATGCGAAGAAAGGAACTATTACAATTGCGAAAAATTGGAAGAAGAAATAAATTATGTTCCAATAATGTCTGAGTGTGGACTTTATGAAGACGTGAAAGCCTGCTTCAAAAGGTTAATCAGTAACGCTTTTAGCTTAATTTTAAAAATGACGAATAATGTAGCTGAACAATTCAATGCTATTGTTTGTAAATTTGTTGGGGGGAAAAGAATAAATTATTCTCTAAAACGGTCGTACGAAACACGCTGTGAAGCCGCAGCCGTCTCTTATAATAGTGGCAGTGATTTTCATTATATTCTACACAAGGAATTAACACAAAAAAGTCCTCGTGGTGCCACTAAAAAATACATAACCAAAGTTAAGCGCAGAAGGAATTACTATGAGAAAAGGAAACAGTGCAAGAAACAATTGTTTAGGGGTAAAACAAGTACATTTCCTGATGAGCATTACGGAAGATCAGAATTGGTAGAGTTGGTGCCGGACCTAGCAGACGAAGAGTATAAAATAAAAATGGAGACTTTTCTAAAGGGTTTGATGAAAACACGTGAGGAAATTGTAACAATTGAACAAGAAACAAGAGGACAAGCTGGTAATCCGTTATGGTTTAAAGAAAGATCCAATAGAATCACCGCATCAAATTTTAAAGATATATGCAGAATGAAGAAATCCACTTCATGCGTAAATAGAGTGAAACAATTATTGTACACCACCTTTAAAGGTAACGAAAAGACTCGCTACGGACGACGAAATGAAATGCGTGCCATAAATGATTTTGAAAAACAGTACTCTTTGGCTGTAGATACATGTGGTTTTTTCGTTGATGAAGAGTATTGTATGTTTGGAGCTTCGCCAGATGGCCTAGTAGAACATGACACTATTGTAGAAATAAAATGTCCTGCTAATGCTGCACACCTACATCCAACAGAGGCTATAAAACAAAATATTATTAAATTTTCAACATTAAATGACGATGGTAGTTTACATTTGAAACTTAAACATCAGTATTATTACCAAGTGCAGGGTCAACTCCACGTAACGAGAAGAAATATTTGTTATTTTGTAATTTGGACACCGCTAGGAATAACAGTTGAAAAAGTAAGGTATTAGAATAGTTTATAAATAAAATATATCTTCTCTTTTTTTAGATACTAAGGGATGATAAATTCTGGAAGGAGGAAATGGAAGGTCAGCTCCTTACATTTTACCACAAATGCCTTCTTCCGGAAATTATAGATCCTCGTTATATAAGAGGAATGGAGATACGAAATCCACCACGGCAATAAATTCATCAATGAAAATCAGTTTTTCGAAATCATTTACGGCATGAATTTTATGTCTTCTTCTGTGACGATTCTTTTCATTTCCTTTGAATATAGAGTAAAATAATTTCTTCACTTTATTTTCAAACACGGTTTTCTTTATTTCGAAAACATCTTTAAAATTTGATGGCATAATTCTATTGGATCTTTGTATGAACTATAATAAACTACCAGCGTGTCCTTTTATTTCCTTGTAAAATTCACACTCGGAAATTAGCAAAACATAATTTATTTCCTTTTCTAACTTTTCACCATTACAATGGTTTCCATTAATTCTTTGTGTAATATGGTATACTGGAAGATAAATTTATTTCTTTGCCCTCAACAAATTTACAAACAAAGGGATTGCATTCTTCAGCTGCATTATTTGTGAAATATAATGTCAAGTCTTCATAAGGTTCACATTCGGGCATTAACAGAACATAATTTATTTCCACATTTCTTCACATTTCGTATGTTCTAAAAGTGCTCAAATTTTATCTGGAAAAGCAATATCCAGCTTTCTCCGATATTCAACACCTTCTCTTACACTGGCGACGAGATCAAAACAATTTTTCAAAATTGAGTGGGAACTAGTAAATTTTTACATACTTCCCTTTCCTATACTTTTCAAAAGGATGCTTGGAGAAATTACGGAGGAAGTAATTATTTTATTAACAACGCAGGTACCATATGGACGAGTTTCAACGATTTTCTTTTTATAAGCACTACGGCCATAAACGGTACGTTTAAAATAAATAAAAATTCATTACATGTAGAGTAACCTTCTTTTTTATTGTAGAATAACCTATACCAGGGGAAATGACACCTAAATCCGATCAGAATGTTTCTGATTTCAAATAAGAAGTATTAAAAAAATGCGAATCGGACCTGTTTGAGGATTATTGTTCAAACTAAATTTGACTTTTAAAAAACCATAAAGAAGATATTTATTTAAAAGGATTAACTTTATTATATCCCTTTAATAATGGATAAAATATATAACATCACACTAAATTTTATTAATTACATACAGTGCTTTCGTAAAGTAAGGAATAAATTCGATAAAACATTTTAGAAGAATTTTCACAAAAAATCCTAGGACCCGTCAACTTTAGTTTTTAAAACTGCATCTTTTTTAATATTTATAATTTTACGATCGTCTTTTGTTTTCGCACTATAACGTCATCAACAATTTATTGTAATGTAATTAGTGTTATAAATATTATTTTGAGATTGAATAAAGGATAATTTATACTTTTACATATTATTATTATTATCCTTTAAATTTGATCTAAATAATAAGCAAAAAAAAAAAAATAGAATTAGGTAGGTGTTCAAAACATAATTTTCTTGTTCACCAAAATATCTCGTTCTCACAACAACGCCCGCCGAGCATCGAACTGACCAGCTAGTATTAAATCGGCAAAGTTACGAAAAATCCCGAACTGCGAAGTTTGGTACGGCCTACTGGCTACCTCGTCTCTCACTGCTGCCCCGCCGTAGATGGTCCTAAGCTGCTCGAGCGGGCTCTTAAACTCCGCTCAAATATTTATGCAATCAAAGTGGGTCGCATTAAGGACGTACAATACAATCCTAAAAGTTCCAAAACTCGCCGTAATCGATTGTAAACATTCCTACAGATTTATTTCGTTGATGAAATCTTCCAAGTGTTTGAAATGACTGTCATCTTCGCGCAGATTCATACGAATTTTTTTAAACAATTCCTCCAAATGTTCCAACCGGTTCTGATTTATTGAAAAGGCAGGTGGTTCACACAAGTTGTTTATACGGTGTAAACTGGCTTAGTCCAACCGTAACTCGGTTATGGATCGGGTCATTCGTGGGAAAGCGCATCACAAGAATTCCAATAATTACGCGCATTTACTCAACGAATTAGAGCTTTTATTAAATTTTATTGTTGCTTTTATTGCTTAATTCTTGAGTCGTTAGCGACTGAGTTCCCTTTTCCGGAGCCCCAAAATCTCCGGGCCACTCTTAAAAAAGTTTCGTGCGACAACAAAACGTACGCGAATATTCCAGACAGGATGCAGGAAATGCATTGTACGTTCATAACGCACTGGCGGGAAATCCGGCGAGTGCTTGTAATCAATGTGCGTTATGAGCGGAAAATGGGTAAATACCTCATATTACTTGTAGTAAATTGCGCTGTAAAGTTTTTATTTTTCCCCGTCGAGTTACGACCCAATCAGTTATACCGGGTATCAATTCGTTGATGGCCGAACGTAAATTGTAACGCTTGATAATGGCGGCGTGAACGGGTGTGGAAATCTGGATGAAACCTTCCATGCGTCTTGGCGACCGTTTGATAACCACGGACGCAGGATAACATCCGTTATAATGGCGGTTTTATATGCTTTTCTGGCAATAAACTTCGGTCACAACGTATGATTTAAAGCGGCCGACCGGACACATTCCATTATCCGCATTTAACCAATCATTTTTTCTTCAACGTTTTTACTTTTTACCTTTTCAATTTGAAACGAAATTGGGTCAAAGAGTTGCCCTCTTTTGTCTCTTACAAACGGCAATTCTATTATGAAGTATCATCTTAAGTGTGTAATTAAAAAATATTTTCCGGTTTTCCCGTTCCCTATTAGGCCACATTTTAATTAGTGTTTGTGTGATTAATTGGCTAATTATATCTTGCCAGTTTTAAATAAATGAAAGAAAAAGTGGCAGTTTAGTTTGGTTGATTTATGCGCCAGTTTTGAAACACAATCGAAAATGTAATCTGGGTGGTAACTCGATCCTTTGAGGAAAATTCACAGACGGAAACTGCGTAGCAAAAAAAAATTGTTTGGATTAAGCATTCGAAAATTTTCGTCGTTATACTTTTTTTTTCAAATACCGTGCGATCAATTGAAAACCCCCAAACGTTGATAAGATGACTGAACTGTGTCCTATTTTGAATTGATCAAACGGTAACATTAAAATCCGTAAATTAAATCTTGGCAGTTGAGTGTTAACGAAATGAAGATTTTTAAGATTGTCTGAATAATGAAACATTTGACTAACAATACTTTTCATGGGAAAAACAATGCACAGAAGGAAACATCTATTTTCCTGACAGTTGCATGATTTGTTTGATACCATTTAAAATGTTCATTTGAAGCTTCAAAACAATTCGCTATTGCAGGGTTCATAGCACTTGTAATTCCCAAAAATAGTGACTTTAGTGACTTACTTTTTGCCATTTATCATATTGAAATATAGAAAATGAATTTGACACATTTTTTATAATAAAAACATTTACATTGAAAAATAATTTAATAAACTCCAAAATAAAATTAAATATTCTTAACAAACATAAAAAAAACAAAATGAAATGATTATGATAACTAAATCATTTTTTACATTTCTTTTTGCAAAAAAATTATCAAATATGAGTCTTTCTTTAAAGAATATCTTTATTTAATGAGTCAACTTCTTTGGTTTTCTTCTTTTTTCTCTTCGTGACTAATTTTTAGAAATAGTGACCAATAGTGACCTAAAAGCTAAAATAGTGGCAAATCACTAAATAGTAGCCTCACTATGATCCCTGCTATTGGAATAAACGAATGACAACTACATAATTTTTTTTGATGAAATCGGTAATCAATTAAATTAATTAATATTTCTGTTGATAACAAAATGCTATGAGAACTTGCAGTTTCTTTAAAAAGCTCACAAAAAAATGGCTTTAAATAAATAATTTGTGAGAAAAAGATTAACGTCTAATAAAAGTTTGTTTGAATATCAACAATCGTGACATAAAATTTACTGCTTTATTATTAGCGGACGAAATTGATTGCTGATCGTTATCGTTAGTCGTTCAGTGAATGTATCGGCGGCGATCTCTTGAAACGTAAAATTAATTTCTGCGCACTAAAACAAATTTCAGTAACTAGTTGAGGCGCCCAATTTCGAATAAATAAAAATTCCCGAGATTGAGTGGCAAAATTTACACCGCGCAACGTCGCAAACTCAACAAGTAGTTAATCGCAAGCCCCTTTAAAAAATTGGCTACCATTTTTCTTCAAGTTTAAATTTACAGTCGCGAGAATAAACAACGACCGCTAAGCATGGCGCAAAAAAATCGCTTGAAAAGTGGGCATTTCGCCAGATAAGCGAAAGTCCGGCTGCATGTGATGCGGTCCGCTTTTTCCGATAAAACAAATTAGAAAGTTATAAACTGGTAGCAGTGTTGTGATTGTAAAATGAAAAAACAAGATTCGTGCGTTCTATTATGAAAATACGTAATTTCAACTTGGGCAATAAAAATTACGATACGTCAACTTTCTAATTCTGATATACGCGCCAGAACACAATTACAAAGTTCAATAGCCCCCAAATTAAAATTTTAATGCATCTTCCCAACTCCCATGTAGGTCACCAGAAACAACAATATTAAATTACGATAGGTTATCTACAAACGTGGTTGCATTAATTATAAACTTAACCTTCCAGTAGTCGCGCCTTTTTTGAGACATTAGTAGTCGCTGCGGAGTATGACTCCGCAAAAGAAAATTCTATATTTTTTTCACATTTTAAGTTAAAATTAGTAATAAATTATAGCCTTTCCAAGTGTATTATTAAGTTGTTCTGCCATAAACATTAAAAAAAAAGTTTTGAGCAAAAAATATTCAAAAAACTTTAATGAATCAAAATTTTAATAATTTTACTAGATATTGTACAAAATAAATACTGAAAACTTTTTATTTTACTGGTTCTCTTGTGGACCATTGAACAAGATAAATTTAACTTAAACTTTAATTTAAACTTTAGTGTACATGTCGCAGCCATATTGTAGAATCCGTCGCAATATGAAGCGGCTAGCCACTTTACAAAGCAGCTCTGTTTTTGTAAAACGGCTGATTAACGTTTAGGCAGATTGTTTAGCCGGAAGGTTGACTATGTGCAATGTAGAGCGACAATCAGCCATATTGTAGATGTTGGCGGCGAATTGTATATTCAGTCGTTTTCTAAATGATTGGGGAGATTGTAAAATATAGAATGAACAGAGAGTTTTTACAAGTCGACTGAAAATTTTAGGTGTTTTATGAATCGCTGAATAACTCAGTCTGTCTGATAAAGGAAGAATTGTTAGACATTTAAAAAAAAAACCTTTCATATTGAGTTAAACCTTTTTCTTATAGTTATGACTTTATATTTGTTATAGCTACAAGGAAAGGTTTTCTTTGTATAAAGTCCCTTTTCGCCGTTTTATAAAACGACGATCCATCATTTTGTTGCATTGGAGAACGCGAAACGTCGTTACAGTAAGGCTGACCAACGTTTAGCCGTATTACAACCCGCCTAAACGTTAACCAGCCGATTTACAAAACCGAGCCGTTTTATAATGCGGCTAGCCGGTTTGTATTGTAGCAAATTCTACAATCCGTCTGCGACATCTATAACCCAATGATTATTACAGATTTACCTTGGGCAATTGCAAACCGAAAATGTCAAAATATATACAAAGATTTGCCTAAGATGTCAATAGTCGCTGCGGAGTTTCACTCCGCAATATGCAAAAAAGCAAAAATAATGTATCTGCAGCTCCACTAACATTTAGACAATAAATTAGGAAGGTATTGAAATTCCTTGGAAAATAAAAAAAACATAGTCGTGCGGAGCGAGACTCCGCATGCGTCTACTGGAAGGTCAATGTTCAAATTTTGATTTTTTAAGCGTTGAAACACGCACGCACGCAGAAAGAATTCCACGCACTGATTTATACAAAAGAGTCGGCGAAGCGAAATGAGATCGCGGAAACCGCTGTTACCGGTTGTGAACGACGTGCAAACGGGGAAATCAACACTAACGGTATTAGAATGAACATCTGTTATGTCGCATGTCTCACCGGCCCTATTACAATTGCATTTCCTCTACAACGCGCATAATTACTGCTCTCACCTGCAACTGGAAAAAATTCGGAACAATCCACGAGGGGATGCCGCTCTGAATCTAATTACGCCGACCAAGAAGTTGACAACGAAACCGTAAAAGTTTTAATTACTGGTTCGCATTGACATGGGTCCGTGAAACCGCATTTAAACCGTGACGAAGCCTTAAAATTAATTTGTTATTAATTTAAATTCGGCGAAGTGTCCCTGTTTTTTTTTTTAAAACACCGGAAGTACCAATATTTACTTATCAATACATATTTATACGTTTTGTTTGCTTAAGTTATCGTGCTCTATTTACAGCTGTGTCATTATTGTAATGATAAACAATGCAGTCGGTGATGGAGTGTTTCTAAATTAATTTCATTAAAGGTAAAACTTGAAAAACCAGGAGGCTGAATTAAGTTGTTCAACACGAATTTTATTTCAGTTTATTCCACCTGAAGAGCTTCTTCAGTTCACACGAAAAGAAGTCAATACAGATTATCGGAGTCCGCTAACTACAAACTGGATTCCTTTTTCACTTGACTTTCAGAAACGATCTGATGTAGTTCCGAAAGTATTAAGTAATTCAGAAAACATCAATTGTAATTCAGAAAACATAAATTGTAATTTAGAAACTATTAACTGCAATTTGTATTTCAAAAAACGTCAATTGTAGTTCAGAAAACATCAATTGTAATTCAGAAAATATAAATTGTAATTCAGAAAACATAAATTGTAATTTAGAAACTATTAACTGCAATTTGTATTTCAAAAAACGTCAATTGTAGTTCAGAAAACATCAATTGTAATTCAGAAAATATAAATTGTAGTTCAGGAAGTATTTCAGAAACGTTCCGATGCATTTCAGAAAGTATGAAGTAATTCAGAAAGCTTCGATTGTAATTCATAAAACATAAATTGTAATTTAGAAACTGTTAACTGCAATTTGTATTTCAAAAAACGTCAATTGTAGTTCAGAAAGCATCAATTGTAATTCAGAAAATATCAATTGTAGTTCAGGAAGTATTAACTGTAATTATTTGTATTTTAGAAAATCTCAGTTGTAGTTCCGAAAGCATCAATTATTACAATTTACGTTTGCTGAATTACAATTGATGTATTTCTGAACTACAATCGACTAATCTGAACTATGATATTGATGTTTGCTGAACTATCAGAATTATAATGACAATTAATACTTCCTGAATTACAACTAGGGTTTTGTGGAATATAATGGACTAATCTAAAATATAATTAATACTTTCTGAACGACAATTGACGCTTTCTGTGTTACAATTCATGTTTTCTGAATTACTATTGATGCCTTCTCAGTTACAATTGATAAGTGCTTTCTATAATGCCTCTCTAATAACGTAATTTGATCAATAAATTGTTTAGTCACCTGAAAAAAATTTCCAGTTTACCAAACATGTTATTTGCTGTTGCATATTTACAACATTTGCTTTGCCACATGAAACAATGCAAACAAACCAATTGAATAAATATCACAATAAAATACAAAGTCAATTAATCGAAAGAACCGATCTGGGTGGCCTTTTAGTCACAACTGAAGGGCTCATTGAGCTCATTCATTCCTGGCAAGTCTCTATTAAGAATTTCTTAGAAACGCGAGCTGTAAACATGAGCCCGTTAAAATTTCAATTATTATTTTTTCAGACTGCATCACAGTCCGTTTCGTCGCCATTGTCCACCTTTTCGCAACGGAAGTGCCGCACATTTTACGATTCGGGAATAAAAACGTTTTTTTAACAGCGATTTGGAGGGTTGGGTTTTTGTCCGGGCGGTTGAAAGCGCCCCCGGATATTTCATTTTTCCTAAATGTCAATAATTTTCTTCGGTAGAAATTTTGCTGCAACTGGGGTAATTACCCGCTCGTCCATTAAATGGGCCGGTTCGCTCAAACTGTTGTATTATGTGTGCCAAGTTGCACAAAGTTTTGAAAGAAACGGTTATATCTATTTTGGAAACCGGGGATAATTTTTTAAGAATGAGGCAATTTTCATTCAGAATTTGAGCTAGTCGGGTATTAGTATGGGGAAATACCCGGTCAAACCTCGCAGCGCCCGGTGTTCGAAAATAAATACCGAATTAGCAACGGTTACATGGATTGCATAAACCTGTATTTAACCTGCACATCACTGGAAACAAATCGTTTTGTTTTGCGCGGGGTTTGATTGATTTCGCAACGCCGCCATTAGCTCCAGAAGATTATCTAATGACAGTTAAATAAATCCCAGCGTTTTGTTGTGATTGATTGAAAACAAACTCAAAATAAAACCCAACGTTAATAACTTTCTATTCCGTTCTCCCATTGTACTCCCCCACATGATCTAGATTATTTTCGCTCGAACTTACCTCGTTAAGAGCACTTCGCGATAGCTGTAATAATCCAAATAGCAAAACAGGCACTGAATTTTCACACACCGAGAAAATTTTCACCCTATTGAAACTTGTGCGCCGATGAATCACACATAACGCACCGAACAAAAAATTCGCGGGCAAAAATTAACGCTGCGGAGGCGCTCGCGGAACTCCGCGGATTTTTCATCAATTCACCCCCGGAATTTCACTTTTTCGAATTTAAAAAACTCCGAGTCGAATCGTGCCTTCTCTTTGCACGAACTTTTGCATTGGTGTGTTGACCGAACGTTAACTTTGGAGACCACTGTTGCACAAAACTTAAAATTAACGATTGCAGGACACAAACACAACGATAAACTTATGGTTTTCACATATTTTGGCTTTTAACCGCGAAAGCGACGCGTAAATCGGCCGTTTCCACGCTATTTTCGTTTGAAATTCAAGCACTTGTGTTAAAACCGTTGGGTTTAGTTGACGCGGCGGTCATACTTTGCTTCACTGGTTGTTGGTATCGCAACCTGTACGGGAAAGGTGGGGGATAGTACACCTTTACCTGTATAGGTATACAACGTGGCTGAGAGCCGTGCACACCATGTATACCTGTACGGTTCAAAAAATACTTTCACGTTCTCATAAATATTTTTTTTAAACCGTTACCGAACAATAACACTTAATTACAAAATAAATATAAATACGGAAAGTTGCTAAATAACAAATAAAAATTAATTCGTGTCAATTTGCACATTTTAAATAAACTAATTAGCGCCTGACACTCTCAAGAATTAAATTTCAGTTTGGGCTTTAAAAATGATTCATTTTGCTATTGTGTAGAATTAGGAGTTATCATTAAGAAAAATAAGATATTAGTGTCATCTTGTAGGAAATTTTTAACTGCATATACTGTCGTTTATAAAACGTCACAAAACTCTCATTCTCTCATAAAAATTCATTCTGTTACAAAACTCACATTCAGAAGTTTTTTAGCATTTTCTCGACTTTGGTTATATTGGATAGTGTTAGTTTTGTAACTAGACCCCTCATATTATGTATAATTGTTTTTCAAGTCGTTTCACACGTTTTTACTGCTTCGTAGATTCACCAACTGAAGTATGGTATGATGGCTTTGCTTCCTGAAAGCTAAGCGTTACAGGCAAAAATTCTTTCTTAAGAAATTAACCCTTGGAATATAAAAGAACAGGATTTATGGAAATTCCTTTAACGCAATAAAAGTCACTCAAGTTATTTATTACCATTTGAAAAATAATTTTGGTTAAGTTAGTTAGAAAAAAGCTCTTAGTCATTCTTAAAACCAATTTCCAGGTATTTTTATGGAGGACTTAATAAACCTTTTCCCACATCAAACTGGGCAATATATAATATCAGTGAACGCAGCGATTCATTGGAGTTCCCGCACGCAATTACACCACTTAACACGTCCATGAATCGCACCCTTATTTTTGATAAATAAAAGGGTTTGAATAGGATCTGAAAGGCGGCTGAATGCATACTACAACGTTGAAAGGCGTGCAGATATGAATACAAATTATCCAGTTTGAATCTGCAATTTATCTTAGCCGGGATGGATCAAATACTTGACCCACCTGTGTATACGAAAAAGGCGGGAGAAACAGGTAGTTACGAACGATTTAAACCAGACAGAAAGAGACGCGAACAATGTGGCAGTTGAAGAATACGTTACGCTACCTTGAATAACAAAGATGACGTAAGGAAATAGTGGGTAAAGAAAACCGAGACGCAGCATATGAAACACATCTCCGAGAAAAGAATACAACCTTCGGAAGCGGACAAAACGAATAAAGAGAACGGTCCATTTGCAAGAGATGCTGCGAGGAGAGGGCGCACCGTCGACCAAATAGTTGTTGAAGATTCCGATTAATAAACGAGATGCAGTAAATACGGTTTAATAGTCATTTTATTGGGACAGTAACTGGCTTCGGTAATGTCAATTTTTACGGCCCTCTCTCGCAGTCGAATGCATGGCTGGTCGATTATTTTAACTGGGATTGGTTGCCCGTAACGATTTCGCTCGAGGGTTTCACTTTGAGAAAACGAAGAATGAAGCCGCATTCCAACAGGTGTTTGTAGGTTAAGGAATTTGGCTTGAAGACGACCTAGAGACCATTCTCATTGGAGCGCTCGCACAGGAGACATTTTAGAACTATTTAGCAGCATACGTTTCGTGTGTTTGCTGCATAACTTCGGCTCGGGGAATTCCGACCTGATTCCAATCCTGTACTACCGGACTAATTTCCTCTCGGAGGTAATAACACATTTTTCACATTCGAATTTAAATTGCGACCTGAATCGAGTTTTCAACAATAAAATCGAACGTTACGATCGAGGACGTCAATTTATTCTGAAAATTGTCAAACTGAATACAGTAAGGCCTCATTGTAACGGCCAAACTGTTAAAATATTGTGACCTAAACTTACAGTTTTCTCTAATAAACTTAATTATGAAAAGATTTCTGAACTGGGATTTTTACATTGGATTCGGAATGCTCCAATCAAGAAAAACAATTTTTTAATTTGTTGGGACCGCAATTTAAATTTCTTTAAACAATATCGATACAAACCTATTTTCAGATGATTCGAAATTCATTGTCCAATTAGGAAATTCCCTATCAACATTTTTTGAATTGGCTTAATGATGGTCACTATATAAAAGAGACCCCTTTAACAAGTAAAATTGTCATTATAATCAGCTGGTCTCTTTAACCTTCCAGTAGTCGCATGCGGAGACTAGCTCCGCACGACTATGTTTTTTTGATTTTCCAAGGAATTTCCCATTCTTTCGAACGGCTGTTTTCAATACCTTCCTAATTTATTGTCTAAATGTTAGTGGAGCAATATCAGGCTGCAGATACATTATTTTTGCTTTTTTGCATATTGCAGAGTGAGACTCCGCAGCTACTATTGAAGTCTTAGGCGCGAAGCACGAAGCCAAGGTGTGTGATGGAAAAGCTGCACAAAATGACAGCGTACGTTTTTCCATATAAAATAAAAAACATTAATTTATTGTAAATTTTGAAGTTGTTTGACAAATCGTCAATATTGGTTTGTTTAATATCCACTTTTTGGGGCTATTGGGTTATAGATATCGCAGACGGATTGTAGAATCCACTATAATACAAACCGGCTAGCCGCATTATAAAACGGCTTGGTTTTGTAAATTGGCTGGTTAACGTTTAGGCGGGTTGTAATACGGCTAAACGTTGGTCAGCCTTACTGTAACAACGTTTCGCGTTCTCCAATGCAACAAAATGACGGGTCGCCGCTTTATAAAACGGCGAAAAGGAACTTTATATAAAGAAAACCTTTCCTTGTAGCTATGACAAATATAAAGTCATAACTGTAAGAAAAAGGTTTAACTCAATATAAAAGTTTTTTTTTAATAAAATGTCTAACAATTCTTCCTTTATCAAACGGACTGAGTTATTCAGCGATTCATAAAACACCTAAAATTTTCAGTCAAATTGTAAAAATTCTCTGTTCATTCTATATTTTACAATCTCCCCAATCATTTAGAAAACGACTGATTTTACAATTCGTCGCCGACATCTACAATATGGCTGATTGTCGCCCTACATTACACATAGTCAACATTCCGGCTAAACAATCTGTCTAAACGTTAATCAGCCGTTTTACAAAACAGAGCGGCTTTGTAAAGTGGCTAGCGGCTTCATATTGCGGCGGATTCTACAATATGGCTGCGACATGTACGCCAAAGTTTAAGTTAAAGTTTAAGTTAAAATTAGCTCGTTCAATGGTCCACAAGAGAATCAGTAAAATTAAAAGTTTTCAGTATTTATTTTGTACAATATCTAGTAAAATTATTAAAATTTTGTGTTGTAGGTAGTATTCATTAAAGTTTTTTGAAAAATTTTCTTCTCAAAACTTTTTTTTTAAATGTTTATGGCATAACAACTTAATAATACACTTGAAAAGGCTATAATTTATCACTAATTTTAACTTAAAATTTAAAAAAAACAGAATTTTCTTTTGCGGAGTCACACTCCGCAGCGACTACTAATGTTCTAAAAAAGGTGCGACTACTGGAAGGTTAAATGTACCCTTCACAATGTTCCACTATTAGATTCGTCTTGATGGTGAATTTTGGTAATGATTTTGAAGTCGGTTAAAAGAATCAAGTTTTGATTTCCTAATTTCAAACCGCGAGTTTAGCTGCAGTGTTGTATTCCTGGCTGCATAAACCCGCTGTCCTCAATTTAATCAAAACGGAATTTATTTTTGTGACCAATTTTTCGTCGATAAAAATCCCATATTAATTGAACAAAAGGTACAAATTTCAAATTATGCAAACGCTGCCACAAACAACTAATAAAGTACCCATCGATATTGCGTGTACTGTAATTTCGCCGAAGGGTCACTTAATATTCGGAGGAAGTCCAGAACCGACTAATTAATGCGGGCCAATTTTTCATACCGTTTAGAATTAATTAAGACTCGGCAATTTAATACAAATTAATAGGAATCCAGACGTTCGTTTTTAAAAGGAAAGAAAAAAGATCATTTATATCGTGGAAGTGTCCGCGACAGACGTTAGTTAATATACAAAAAACCAGCGTTGACGAAACGAATTCACATAAACTGAACGCCGAGAATTTCTTAAATTAAACAAAAATTAATAATGCATTCGTGCGCTTTCTTTGTCGAGTTAATTGCATTGCGGGAACGACTAGTTTTAGCGCTGCTAATATAATTTAAGTTTGTGTTGTTTCATGCATTTTTATTTTCTGGAAAGCGTTAATTTAATTATCGCTTATATTGGTTGGTCGAATTTTTTTTTATTACCACTGAAAGTGGCAAAGTTTTTAATTTCAAATCGGAGAGCTTTGGACGTCGTTTAGAACAACTTTGGATCATAAAATAATAATTTTGATCAAAACTATAATTGAAACTTGTGAACGCCACACTGAATTTATTCGACGAGTTTTCGCTCCTCTCTGCTTTTCCTTCATTATATGATAAGAGACTCGAAGTTCCTTTTTCCGGCGGAGGAAATGTCAGAGAACAAAAGAAATACCTTCTTGCTTCACAGATTGGTTATCTCCAGATTGATGAATTTTTGCGTCATAACGAACCAATTTTAACAATTTTCTCAAGTTCAACGTTGCCTTTAGGACTTTCCTGAAGTTATTCCTTTAATTAGGAGATATCGATTTATTCTGATTCTTTCAGTTTGTCAAAAATTATACGAAATGATGTTGTGCTCGCGAGTGAATACAATGACAAGTGTGTGCCTAACAAAATTACTTTGATTGTGATTTTATTACTGCTTTAATCAAATTTTTCGTTCTTAAATTATTCATGCATTCGCTCGACTCTCCTTTATGTATGTAGTTAGGAGGAAAAAATGGAGTTCAGATTGATTTTATGCACATATTTAACCAAACGCATTTTCGACTTAACATTTTAATTGTCTTTGTAAGTGTGTTATAGTTCAAGGGTCTCGCCTTGTTACATCAGCTTAAGTTTCAATTTATATGCGCGACACTTCCTAAAACGCCCAGCAGCTAATGCAATAATGCGAGCTAGCGCCAAATTTTCAGCAAAAGAGAAAAAAAATAAAGGCTGACTGGTTCGGTACTTAAAAGAACCTCCCAGTCACATTAATTTCCAATAACTTATTATTATAATTAATTTGCATTATTAATCATTTATGTTAATTGATGTTATCACTGAAATTGTACGTAAATTCATTGCGATACCTGTAAATTACGGTGTTCACAAACACATTTTATTACAGTTCATTAACTAAGCCAGTTGCAAAAGGCTAGACTGAGAATGTACGGTAATTAATACTATTAAGGTACATATCAAGGTAAACCCCTCTTAATTTGCCTCAAAGATTTGTCCTGTAGTTACATCATATCAAGATAATATTAACGGTCTTCATTCTTAAAGATTTGTAGGGTCGCTAATAAAATTTAATTGCTTTAACGTATGTAATGTAATTATTATGAAATACCAAGTCATTTAGTCATTGACGTGCATCATTATTAAATTGGGTACAATTATTTATATAAAATCATATTTTATTTCAATTATTATTTTCGATAAAATAAAATTTTTATGTTATCCATAAATTCGTGACAACACAATAAGTAAATTATTGAAACTAAAACCATTTGCAAAAGATGTTTGCGAAGAAATAATTTAGGATTCCATTCGTTTAAGGTAAACTTTATGGCAGTCAATAAGTGCCTTTGTTGGGGCAATACATCTTGTTGACACTTTACCCTCGAGTTATGAAAAAATGCGCTTTCTGCACAACGAGCTCAAACGATTTTAATTAAATTATGAGCAAACTATAATATTTGAAGAAAATCGACAAGGATACAAAAATGCGTTCAAGTGTCAGCAATAAGCTCATATAAATTTGAAACCAAAATTTTAAATATTTGGAGGTTTTATGAGGGATGCCAGTTTCGAAAAAAATTTACATTTTAATTAATAACCAGCTTAATTGAGACACCATCAAAAAAAGAACCCGATAGAAGAATGCGAACCGATCAATATTATAAAATGCAATAGCGACCTATTCTTCAAATCTTAAAAATGTGGCTAAAACGAGTGACGCCGTTTTCCATTTAAATCACATTGCGCCGATGGTTAACCGGCGAAAAGGTCGAGGATTCTTAATAATTTAGTTCCTTATTCCGTTTTATACAGAAAACCTGTATAATAATTATTGGTTAAATAAATAAATCAATTAAATGTAAATTTCGGTTACATATTTTGATTGCACAATTTAATTAAAACGGTTTCCGTTGCAGTGTTGCATAGAGCACAAAATACTAATACTGGATGACAGGATATTTTAATTTACATTGAAACGTTTTTAATTGAAATTTCGGTGCAGCAGTTCACAGTTTGTGAAATAAATATGCAAAACCAACAGCTTCATTAAAGTCCAGAAGCCATTTTCGCCCATCATTACGCTGTAGGTGTTGAGGTTTGAGGTAAATAAGGGCCTTAAGTAATTTATGTATCTTTTGGGAACCGACGGGACCGCCATTCTTAAAGATGGATGGCGCTTTTTGTAAGTCGGCTCGGACTGCACCTGGGGGAAACTAAATAAAACAGCCTTCATCACAACTTACGATTACAAGGCGAATTTAACTCGACGACTTTATCAAAACGAAATGAAATCTTATTAAAGCGAATAAATCCCGTTTCCGCACCGAAATTAAGATCTCGAATATATAATCAACTGCAATGCAGCACTTTACGCCGCTGAGGAATCCTAATCCTTACGGATCGCCTTCGCATTGTTTAATACAAATTTATTCCGTTTAAACTCCTTTTGATTAATTCGGAAAAACGACTCAGATTACGAGATCAAGAAATTCGGAGCTCGTAATTAAAACGCACTTCCAAAATCGTGGCGCGAAATGAAACGTTCTGTTCAAAGGGGGCTTAACAGCTTTCTTCGTTAAATAACGTTTGATAAATAATTAAATGGCTTGCTCGAAATAAAGTCATCTATCATTATTTGTACGGATAAAGAGCGAGATCGATATCACATTAGGTTTTGTAGAAGAAGATAAAATTTGACCCGACAAAATCGTTTATAACGTTGACACTCTTTTTGGACATTGCAAGATGTTTTATGTATTAGTGATAACATTTTCAAGATTGATGATCACTCATTTCTGGAGCTGCATTTGATTTGCTTCATAAACATAAATGCGTTTATGAAGTTTTATTAATGAGATTTCGCTGCGCGAAAATGAAAATCCCACGCGACATGAAATATGTATGCGTTGCACACATTTAAGCAAATTCCACATGTGGCTTAGGTACCAGAAATGTGGCGTTTACATTAACGGAACGTGTGGAAATTCTCAAACTTTGCAAAACTAGACTCGGCTGGATTGTCAAGTAAAGCAGCCGGGAAAATTGATTATTATTATTTGCCCAAATTATTATTCAACTTTTTAATTGAAACAGATGGTTGTGGCTTTAATTACAAATGGGATTGATTTTTTTTACTGTCATTATTCCACGATTTTATAATTCAATTTAAAAATTAACGCCTTACAGAGTCAAAACAGGCAACACATATTACATTCATCAATAAATTATAGTTCCCTCAGCGAAATGTGTTGCCTATCTGACTCCACAAGGCGTTCGTTTTTAAATTGAACATGCTGTATGTTTATTGGCAAAATTAAAAATTCTGATCAGTATAAATTAACCCTCGATTCATTATAACTTTTGTAAGTGTGGATATAAAAAGGGCCCTTTAATCTTCAAGGAACATTTATGATCTTAGCATTTTAAGTGTCTAAACCGCGTTAGAGCAAATTTAATGCAAACTTAATTAGAGGGAAACGTATTACCTCGCTCTCGCGGATGGTATTACAAAATTTATTATTTGGAAACAAGCGATGAAAATTCGATCATTTTTCATCTGAAATTTAACGTGTTGTTCGTTGTTTCAGTTAAAAATGACAAAATCTCAATCAATGATATTATTTTTCAAGCGAGTAAACTTGTAGGTGCGAGATGTGTTGCCCATTTTCAAACGGCTAGGCGCTCGTTTTAAAATTGAGCCCCCTGTACATAATTCAACGTTGCATCACGTTTTAAACACATCAGAATCGCCCGGAAGAGATTTAGATTCCTCATCCGCGATTAAGTCTTGCGTCCAAAGAAAATTTTCTCAAAATAAGCGACACATTGGAGATATAATCTGATTGGGCACATTCACTCAAGTAATCCTCAAGTTTAAATGAGACTTCATTCAATTACATCCATTAGGATTTCAGCTTCGTTGTGAAATGTGTACGTTTGGAGATTAAATGTTAATTAGACGAAGAATCTGAAAAGAATAATAAACGACGGCCCAACAACAGGTATTGTACAGTTAATGAAGTTTCAGGCAATCTCAGATAATGTGTACAGTAGGCACGCGTTTAATAACCCGTTGTGCTTCTAATTTAATTCGTGTGGGGAAACGAAATTAAGCCAATGCACAAATGGTCGCTGAAAAAATTGAAAAAGTTTCTTGTTCTTAACCTTCCAGTAGTCGCATGTTTTTTGATTTTCCAAGGAATTTCCCATTCTCTCGAACGGCCGTTTTCAGTACCTTCCTAATTTATTGTCTAAATGTTAGTGGAGCAATATCAGAGCTGCAGATACATTATTTTTACTTTTTTGCATATTGCGGAGTGAGACTCCGCAGCTACTATTGACGTCTTAGGCAAATCTTTGTATACATTTTGACATTTTCGGTTTACAACAGCCCAAGGTGAATCTGTAATAATCATTTTCGATACAAGTGCACTGTTCAATAATTTTCAAAGTGTGTGGTTGCTTGTTTTAAGCACGAAGCCAAGTTGTGTGATGGAAAAGCTGCACAAAATGACAGCGTACCTTTTTTCATATTAAAAAAACCCATTAATTTATTGTAAATTTTGAAGTTCTTTGTCAAGTCAAGTTCAATATCTACATTTTGGGGATATTGGGTTATAGATATCGCAGACGGATTGTAGAATCCGCTACAATACAAACCGGCTAGCCGCATTATAAAACGGCTCGGTTTTGTAAATCGACTGGTTAACGTTTAGGCGGGTTGTAATACGGCTAAACGTAGGTCAGCCTTACTGTAACAACGTTTCGCGTTCTCCAATGCAACAAAATGACGAGTCGCCGCTTTATAAAACGGCGAAAAGGGACTTTATATAAAGAAAATCTTTCCTTGTAGGTATGACAAATATAAAGTCATAACTATAAGAAAAAGGTTTAAGTCAATCTAAAAGGTTTTGTTTTATAAAATGTCTAACAATTCTTCCTTTATCAAACAGACTGAGTTATTCAGCGATTCATAAAACACCTAAAATTTTCAGTCAAATTGTAAAAATTCTCTGTTCATTTTATATTTTACAATCTCCCCAATCATTTAGAAAACGACTGAATTTACAATTCGCCGCCGACATCTACAATATGGCTGATTGTGGCCCTACATTACACATAGTCAACATTCCGGTTAAACAATCTGCCTAAATGTTAATCAGGCGTTTTACAAAACAGAGCTGCTTTGTAAAGTGGCTAGCCGCTTCATATTGCGACGGATTCTAGAATATGGCTGCGATATGTACACCAAAGTTTAAGTTAAAGTTTAAGTTAAAATTAGCTTGTTCAATGGTCCACAAGAGAACCAGTAAAATAAAAAGTTTTCAGTATTTATTTTGTACAATATCTAGTAAAATTATTAAAATTTTGTGTTGTAGGTAGTATTCATTAAAGTTTTTTGAAAATTTTTCTGCTCAAAACTTTTGTTTTTAATGTTTATGGCATAACAACTTATTACCAATTTTAACTTAAAATGTGAAAAAAATATAGAATTTTCTTTTACGGAATCGCACTCCACTAATGTCTCAAAAAAGGTGCGACTACTGGAAGGTTAATCGAAACCAAGGTTTATTTTTAACCCAATTTCTTTTAAAAATTTAACTGGAAGATGGCAGATTAAGATATTGAATGTCATTACAGCCATGAATGGTATTATAAGCTGAAGATGGCTTGGATGGATATCCATCCTTTCGGGAAAAACGCCGCAGTTATTTCATATTTCAGGAGGCTGTTTTATTCAAAATTTAATCAAGCCCCGGATTAAGCGAGCATTTCATTGTTTTTTTTTTACCTCGGGGGTGTTAACACCTAAAGTGGTTTATTAAACTTTTAATTATGTTTTGAAATATGTTTTTAATAAAGTTTTTGTTTGCAAAGTGGATTAATTTAGCTTCGAGATTTATCGCGATGGGATTGAAAATTATCGCCTTTTATTATTATTTAGTGCGCCGTTTCGTCGGTGGAAATGGGTTCGCGTGGGCCGAAAAAAATTCATGATTTAGAATTGGGGCAATACAGTCAATACGACGTCTCAACAAATACTTGATAACGCCCACACCACCCATTCACATGTGATTTACATATAGATTGCCCGTAATCCCTAGGGCCGGCTAGGAACGCCTTTGGTTCGAAACTAGAAAGTCTTTCAATAAAGTTCCATTTCCATTTTCAACATTTATTGGGTATAACATAAATACCGTTTTGACTTTTTTCAAAGGAACGCTCGTCGATTGAATCTTTCACCTCTCCCGGTCGAGCCGCACATTTCTAAACCATACCGGCCGTAATTACGTCAGCGGGAGCGGATACTTCCGGTCCGAAATTATGCGCCCGGAAGGATTTTAACTCGACCATTTAAAGCCTTTTAATACAAAAGCGTTCGAATTTAATATGACTGCAATTAAATAAAGTTCGCGGTTTATAATTTGATATTATGAAAACGGAGCTTTTTGTAAATAGACACGTCTCTTAGCATACAAAAGCTTTCCATTGAATTTACGGCTTCCTGAACGCCGGTATTATTTTCTGCTTGCTCGGTTGCGTTTCTGGAACCGTTCATCTTGTCGGACACTTGCTTTTTTTCAAAGTGCATTCGTAATTTGCCTCAAGAATCTATTTTATTAAATGAGATAATTCTGCTATTTGTATGGTTAAACGGAAACTTTAGTTTAACCGTTGGTTGAATCCACAAACTTCAGGGCAGCTTTAGATTCAACGAAAATGCTAATTCAATTATAGTTTGTAGCTTACTAATGTTTGTTTTATATGTACTTCATTCAGTAACTTTGTGTAATTTTAACGCAGTTACTATAATAACCAGCTCCGGTCGGTCGGTTCGCTTGTAACATGCACTGCGCATGTCCAATTTAATCGTTGCTAAATGTGGACAAACAATTTAGTCAATGTAATCTTGTAAAGAGTTCCAAATTAAATTGTTACAAATGTCCGCAATTTCATTAAACCACCAACAATACAATTAAATATAATTAAATTTAATTACCATCTGCCAACATTAATTACAATTCACTAGATTTACGGATACACAGTAATTATTAATTTCATCTGTTTAGTTTCGTTCCATTTAAATTACACAATAACTACATTTCAGTGCAAATACTTTTATATTAAATTTTCCAATTTTCTTAAGGCCGCTCCACCCTAAAGATTGTTGACAAATGCAATTTGTTTTATTGCCTTAGCGTACGACTAAATACAGGCAACACCTCAGCCTTTTTTATAATCCAGATATCACCATAATTACCGTAAAGTGCAGTGGATAATAGGTCCACGTGTAACAATGAAAACGGCTTTCGAGCGGTTGCATTCCAATATACCTGTTCAACAGATGCGAAAATTTTTGTATCTTAAATAAATTTAGAACGATATAATTTCAAGTAAAATAATAATATGCAAGAAGAATTTATTAAATTTAACGATTTTTTTAACTTATTGTTAGTAAAGAAGTTTTACGTCAAAATGGGTTAGTATGTTGGTCCTGGGTAATTTATATTTCTATCGTAAATCGTTTTTATAAATTGATTTTTAGCCGTTTCAAATTCTATTAATGACATATCCGGAATATCATCTATCTCCATATCACCATAACCAGAATCTTTATTTTGAAATGTACGCGTTCTTTTAATAATTTTACGGTTACTGTATTTTTTGTCAATTTGTTACGATATGCGAACAAACAGATAATGGAATGCAGCTGACTGTAGTTAAAATTTTAGGCCAAATAACCTGTCTGAAGAAAGGTTGTATTGTCAAACGTCATAATATTTTATTACTTATTCTAGAAAATTCTGTTCAGAACTCGAAACAGATGTTGAATTTCGTATTCAAAAGGACTAATATTTATTAATAAATTAAAATACAATGAGTAAAAGATTAACCCCTTACGGCACAGTTTATGTTTACAGAAAATTGGACCGCGTTATGCACGACTTGACTAAGCCTCAAATTGATATTTTGGAAATTAGCTTTCCATCTAACGTATAATGATGCTATCTACCAACAAAAAATCAAATTGGCGTAAAAATCTATTTCTTGCTAACAAGCCAAAAATTAGATCCCATTAGCAATAACATTATAAGTCGTTAACCCTACAGCTTAATTAATTAAAAAATGACAATTTAAGCTTAATTTTTAAATTCATTTTCACATTTTTTAATATAACCCCTTAATGCGTAGTGTTTTTTACAGAAATTGCAGTTTTAGCTTATTATAAGTTATTACCACTACAGCTTATTTTTTTAAATTAATGTAGGATAAAAAATCCAAACATTTTTTTTGGAAAGAAATTATAATTTAAGTTTATTCTCATTCATTTATTTAAAGGGGTCTTCACGAGCGATTTTTAAAATTAATATGACCTTAGAGTTGAATTTATATCCTATTAAGTTAATGTAGATAATAAAGATTAAAATTGTCCAAGACTAAAAAATAATTTAAAGTAAAAAACTTTTTCAATAAAACAACCTTTTATTAAAATTGTCTTTATTTTTAATAATTTAGGTCAATATAAAAATTAGTTTTAACTTTTTACCACGTCTTAATAAAAGCTTGTTTTTTAAAAAAAGTCTTTACTATATATTATTTCAAATATACTGTTTGAAAACGAAACCTGGTTTTAAAAGTATTTCGGATATTATTGCTGTTAAAGTATTCCAACTGAGAAACCATAATTACCTGCTACGACGTTGTAAATCCTTTTGACGTAGCTCGGAAATCGGCAAAAATTAGCTACTTCAATTTCGCTTCTTGATCTAAAGAACATTGACTAAATCAAAAACTATTGAGTTATTTAAAACAGCTAGGGGTCAGCTCAAAATAAAAAAGTCTAATCTGCGAGTCTAAAAATATTTAATACAAAATTTTGATAACTGAAGGCATAAGCAGGAATTTCAGAATTGGATGTTTTAATTAATAACATGGTTAATTACGATTATTTAATTATGGCTTGGGGTCAACTTAAAGTAGATTGGTATTCTCTGTAAGATGAAGTATCGACCTCCTTTTCAAAATTAAAAATAAAGGTATAAAAATGAATTGCGTTTTACATGGATTGAAAATCTTAGAGTGAAACGCCGTTAAATCTGGACTTCATCCACTGCATTGCTGTGATACATTAATTAAATTACAGAAAATTATGTCATTCACAACACTGGTTGAGATTAGAGTTACAATGTGCATCTGTAGAAATAACTTTCATTGAAAAATGAAAATTGCAATTTAATTAAAAATTAGTTAGTGTGAGGGAATTTTATTCAGTAGCGAATCGTTTCGCGCGCCGAACGGTAAATAGTGCAAAGTAAAATGGAAACAAACCCCCGGGGGAGAGAAGCACATTACCAAATGAAAAGGAAATGTTTTTGCGGTTGGCTGCTTTTTACATGCACAAATTGAATACTTCGACCCCATCCCGCTGGTAATGTAACCGTTTTAATTACTGAGAAAAGCTGACTGCTGACCATCCCATCTTTCAGTGGATGTTTTGCTGACAACGGCGTTTACACACCAACGTTCGACCCGTCGATTTGGAAAACCGACTCGTGCGCCAATTTTATATTCACTCACCTTTATTGCACCGTTTCCGTTACAGTGAGTTAAAATTTGGTTCCCGGAGGATATCTAATTTCACAGACCGTTGCGCCCGGTTTTCTTTCGATGGTGTAAAGTAAATAGAACCCCTAAACGAATTATTTGAGTGATTAATAGTTTGTTTTTGTTGATTTTCTGCAGGCTGATTATGGCGCAATCTTTGTCAGGTGCCGGAAGTCAATATTTGAGGATGAGCGAGTCTTCAGTCGGCAATTTCTCGAATTGCTTCCGCTAATATAAAAATCCGCGCGCACAAAGTACTTCCTGCCATTTCTTTCCTATTTTGTTGCTTGAGGATTAATGATGAAAGTCCATTTATTTAGGCGAGGCGTTAAATTGATCGCGCGTTAACGCACCTTTTACATAATTAAATTCGTTGTAATTTAAAATTTAATACGGTAGATGGCGCTGAATTGATTCGCCGGTTAATCGAATCAAAATATGATCCGATTAATCGAATTTCATTTATTCGTTTCGGTTAATGAATCTGCCATAAGCAAATTTTTATCATTAAAAAGTTCTTTCAACTTTTCGAAGCCATTACCGTCGAAATCTGATTAAAAAACTTTACGAGTACGAAATTAATTTTTTAGATGGAACTGATAACTTTGTTTTGTTAACGCTTTAGAACTCAATTAAGGCGTTTATTTCCTGCTGCGTTCATTATTTCCTTTAATTCGTATCTGAATTTGTCATCGGCGGCGAGAGGTGTGCATCACCGTCCGTAAATCACCCATTACACGACAGTTGCATTAAGAATCGAATTTGCGTTACGTGCGCACGATCGGCTCAAACCATCAGTCAAATCCTCCGCCGACGCCAAACAAGGAAGACCGAAGCTGATGGTGAAATGTCAACGCTGAGCCACCGTCATCCATATCCGTAATACCTTTGCCATTTCGACTCGAAATGGAAATTGCTTTTTAGAAAATACATTTTGCAATGTCGGTATCCACAAAAAAAATCACTTGTCGTTTAATGCGGACCCGCACCACTAATTTACGGCCTAGTTGCGCCCTAAATTGCATTGCTCGAAATCGCCCACGTGTGCATAATCAAATTATTATGTGCGATTAATCAAAATCCTGTGAAATTATTAACACGACCGAGCACTAATTATTCGTTGGCGGCGTTCAAAAACTCGGAATGAGGGATGATCTTTGGTGTCGTCGCATAATTATACCGTTTAATACTGTGCATTACTTGTCTCAATATTGAGCAAAATAAATCTCTCACGGAACGAAGTGAAGTATCACAAATGTTTGTATAACTTTCAGCGGCTTTGAAAAGGCTACCATACCATCTTAACCTAAGGCGCCACCTCAGACACGATTCCCCTAATGCTCTAGAGCGCCTGGATTTTTATTTTAACGGCGTTTCACCCTAAGATTTTCAATACATGTAAAACGAGATTCGATTTTAAGCCTTCGCTCGAGAAGACCCCTTTAAATAAATGAATGAGAATAAACTTAAATTATAATTTCTTTACAAAAAACTGGTTCAGATTTTTTATCCGGCGCTTGGTCAGGGCGCGCTTAACGCGGCCCAATTTTCTGTAAACATAAACTGTGCCTTAAGGGGTTACTCTTTTTCTCATTGTGTTTTAATTTATTAATAAATATTAGTCCTTTCGAATACGAAATTCAACATCTGTTCCGAGTTCTGAACAGAATTTTCTAGAATAAGTAATAAAATTTTATGATGTTCGACAATACAACCTGTCTTCAGACAGGTTATTTGGTCTAAAATTTTAACTACAGTCAGCTGCATTCCATTATCTGTTTGTTCGCATATCGTAACAAATTGACAAAAAATACAGTAACCGCAAAATTATTAAAAGAACGCGTACATTTCAAAATAAAGATTCTGATTATGATGATATTCATTAATAAAATTTGAAACGGCTAAAAATCAATTTTTAAAAACGATTTACGATATAAATATAAATTACGTTGAAGAAAATACCCGGGATCAACATACTAACCCGTTTTCGCGTAAATTAAGGCATTGCAGAGTAACAGGCAGTAATAACAAAACTTCTTTACTAACAATAAGTAAATAAAATTGTTAAATTTAACAAATTCTTCTTGCATATTATTATTTTACTCTAAATTATATCGTTCTAAATGTATTGAAGGTACAAAAAATTTCGCATCTGTTGAACAGGTATATTGGAATGGAACCGCTCGAAAATAATTTTCATTGTTATACATAGACCTATTATCCACTGCACTTTACGGTAATTATGGTGATATCTGGATTATAAAAAGTCTGAGATGTTGCCTGTATTTAGGCGTACGCTAAAGCAATAAAAGCAACAATCTTTAGGGTGGAGCGGCCTTAAATGCAGTCGATTCAGAACACAGACTCTGTACATCCAATAGGTCAATAAACGCAATTTAACCAGACAGTTCGTCTCATAATAAAATTAACTCTCACACTGACTAAGATTCTCATGTGAATTACTGTTCGTGAACTTTGCAACCATTATTCTTGCTCGCACGTTGTTACCAATTATAAAATTTTTATTTGTTTAATTCTCATAAAATTACATTGTATTTTACATTGCTTGTTACGTTAAGGTTTTATGGTGCGATAAGAAAATGTAATTCCTGAATTATTGATTTTATTTGCAATACAGGGTGTTTCATTTTTCTTCAGCTATTACAGAATATCCAGTAAATAATAAAAAAATCATTTTGTAAAAAGAAATCTCAATTAAAGTGATCCGATATGACGTAACGATTGAACTGAACGAAACATTGATATTTCCTATTCATGTCAACCGAGGGAAATTCTCTAATTAAAAAATTCCAGTCGACAATTACCGGACGATTTTAATTCGGCGGAATTCGAGCCGCGCGTTAGTTTCAATTTGTTAAAATTGAAGATTTATATAATACAGTTTAACGTTTCCGGGAGCTGAACCGTAGTAATTGAATGTTTGCAGTGTCGATCCGCTGCGGGCAAAGAAATTATGTGACGTCTAGAAATACGGGTGACACTGCAATTTACTTTAAACGAGAATTATTTGTATTACAGTCTGAATTCACCTTCATTAACAGATCCGATTGATGCGCGATTTTGTTGTGCGTTAACACTATACGCGGACGCCCGGAGTCGAGTGAATTTAATTTTGATTGGAACTGCTCTGCATTTGTGATTTTGTAACCTCGTTCGATAGATAGAGAAGCGCACCGGAGTGAATTATAAAGGGAGAGAAACGGCGATAATATGGGGAATTTGGCAAGTGTGGTTTGAGGAAGACAGTCCCCAATGGCGTCCCAGCCAGATTAAACACGTGTCGCTCGCTGTAATTGCGTATTTCAGTGAAGTGCTATTCTATATTTGAGCCACAACTAACAAGGCTGCACCGAATTCGAGGCTCAGTCTAAACAAATTTAGTGATCTCTCGAGTTTTATCACATTTTGAGATCAAATAAGTTTTTGAACAAGCAAACTCGGGGATTAGTGTCAACAAACCGCAAATTCAATTTCGACAAAATTTTAAAATGTTTGCGATTTTGCAAAATAAATATGCGCGTTCCCCTGCGAACGCCTCCCATTTCCTGACTGAAAACTAAAAAACTAGATTGTTGTTTCCTGTCGGTCCCGGCGACATTAATTAACTTTTCCATATAAATCATTGTTTTGTGTGAATAAAAATCGCCGGATTCAAGAGTAATCTGTTTATAATCTGGTGAGCGTAAGTGCGCATTAATCCGGCATTGAAACTCATTCATAAAACCGTGCTCGGTGCTCTCCGCTCTCATTGCGGGGATAAAGTCACACAGACTGAATTTCGCATGATTTGCGACATGGAACGCGAAAGCTTTAAACTCCTTCCTGCGGCATTTTTCGCGCGGAGAACAAATTATTAAATTTTATTTTTCCCCTTTGTCATATTGAAGCACTGTTTCGTCTCTTGCGAAACGGATGTTAAACCCCGTTAGTCTCTGAAACGACCACATATCCCCAAGTCGATTCCTAAACCTGAGCTTACGAGCTTAGATATTAGTCTGCCGAATACATTCATCATAAAACAGCCAGCGGCATTTACTTCGCTGTGGTTGAATGCGATCCCTGAGCTTTGATATTAACAGTCTCTTACACTTTAGGGCACAATCGCACATTTTATGGTACAATAAACAACCGTAATATTTATTCCAAGACTTTTTTTAGGAATTTTAAAAAATGTCCACATTACCCCAATAGACCAAGCAATAAAGCATTTTTTCATAACATAAATACTACTTGGAAAGTAGATGAATTCAGCATAATTTCCAACTCGAGAATCATAATTTTTAATTTGTTATAAACAATTTTCAACAAAAATCGCGTTTTTTTTTAGTTTCTTGCTTATAAAACGGAAACTGATGAAGCAATCTTAATGATATCCATAGACGAATTGTAGAGAATTAAATTATGAAGAGAATGAGAGGTCGAATGGCCCGATCGGATAATTAGAACCGGAGAAAACCCGGAAACCCGGAAACTTCAGTATTTTCTTAAAAAATTCACAATTCTGCCATTTTTTAATTTTAAAAACTGAAACTTTGCACAAAGGTAGCTATTTATATGCACTTTATGTGTGCAAAACCCCGACTCTAACGGACTAGCAGTTTTTGCACAATCTCTATTTCAGTTTTTCTCAAATATACCGTAAAGTATTTTTTTTATTTGAATTTTCGTTATTATACAGGGTGAGTTAAGTTTTACCGCCCCGGCCATAATACCTATTAAAGATTGAGGGGAAAGTATGCAATTTACATGTTACATCAGTTGAAGTTTACGCTTTCGATTAGTGCTACACATTTTTCAAAATATTTTTATTTGAAGCCAAGAAAGTCAAACAAAGAGTTTTGGGTAAAATTTCTATGTTTGGTTTTTTATTTCAAAATTTGTCAAATTATTCGTAGCATTAATATCTGCAATTTGATTCGTAACAAAATGATTATTTTTTGAGTTAAATCAAATTTAAGATATAGTACAAAAAATGCTTCTATTTATGACTTTCTAATAATAGATAATGCGGTTTACCATCCTAACAATAGTTTATGATCGACCCATCAAACTGGACGAGACAGCTTTTCAGTTGCTGATAATCCTGCATTCTTAAGTTCAGTTTAGTGACCGCCATAAATAATCTTTCAAGCACCCCTACATCAATATCATTGTCTGGTAAATTAGTCTACTTATATCGTAAATCATTTAAAAAATACCTTCTAATACGGAAATAACTTAATTTAATAAACGCAAATTACTAAAATTATTTTAATTACACTAAATTGTGTGAAAATATTTTACTGTTTGTACATCAAAAAAACTAATAAATTGAACAATTAGTAATTGAAAAAAAGCCAAAATTTTACTTGATAAAAAAAAGAAGATTTTTTCTTGGTTTCTATGTACCTTAATAATATAAAATTATTCATGCAATTTATGAGAATTGACAAATTATTTTAAAGGCCTATTTTGCCACGGGCGGTAAAACTTAACTCACCCTGTACAATTTGTTTGATATTAAAATCTGTACAAAAAAGATGCTATACAAAATTTACGTGGAACCAATAATTTTCGAGATATTTGAGAAAAACTGATTTTCGCAACCTTCGACTTTCAACAATTCTTTGGTGGCCATGATTTTTCATTGGACTTTTTACACTTGAAATTTTTTACAAGATAAATACTAAAATGACTGCTTTTAGTGGTAATTTGAACTTTTGATTTCGTCCCAAAATTAAAAATTACCCCAACAACTTTAAGCCAATTATTGTGTGACAAAAGAATAATTTTTAACCGAATGAAACATGTTCAGAAATGGCTGTTTCGTTGATTAAATCGGAGCCATATTTTAATGCCTCGTTCGCGTGTGCAAGAACCTTCCAGGTAGAACTATGAAATTATTCAATTTACGTTATTAGAGCAAACATTCCAAGACATACACCCCTTAGTGCCACGAGCGAGTTACTGAACAATATCCAACTTTACGTCATCATAACTTGTTCGCTCGAACGTTTTATACAGTGTCGTCGTTTTGTTATTTCGATTACACCAAAATAAATTGCTTTCGCCGGGATGTGGAGTTCACGGTTAATTTCGTACCTTTGGGGATTTTTATAATCATACGAATAAATCAAATTGCAGTAAAGAGGCTTCCCAAATCTAGGAGTGAGTAATAAATATCGAAAGACGTGCCTGGAGAACTAAAACCGTCAGTTCTGATCACGGACTGTGTATTTCATTTTCAACTGACAGAGTAATACTGCAAACCCACAAAGCCCATAAAACATCCCCCGAAATAGTTGCAAAACTCTGTGAAAGACGGTACGCGCACGGACCGCACATGTACGCGGATAAATTGCTTGTCACTAATGTAATTACGAATGTTTGTAGAGAAAATGCAGGATGCGTGTTTCGTTAGAAATAAAAATAAGCGACCCATTTCTACTAAATTTCAAATTTTCACTGGCGATAAAAGATTCATTTTGGGACGGATTTAATTAACTTAATGATTTCATTTATTTATAAGAAAGAACCGTTGGGTGGTTAGATGTTCAACAACAAGTGGGGAAGTTTCGTTTCAACATTTAGTTATCGCTTGTGGAGGAAATTGTTTGAGCTTTCATGTCTAAATAGCTCTTTTAATTAAAGCCCGTTACTTTAAACTTATTCATTTTTTTTTTTAATTGCGCTTCAGGTGAAAATATTACCTGGTTTAAAGTGGAAAGTAATTAAATTTTTACTTGCAAAGTGTTCCGGCGAAATTACTTTAAAAATGACTATGCTAATCGTGAAAAGGCGTACTTCATAAAAATTCAAATGTGACTTTCATTTGGCAATACAGAATCTCTGTCGATCCAGTTGTATTTTTTGCTTGCCTCCAAATAAATTCTGATTACAATACAAGTTCTTGCTTATTCAAGACCCCTAGTTCTACGCAGAGTTGCAACTATAAATCACACCTTTGTTTCACGTTGTACGATAGAGTTGCGTGTTGATAAAAAAAAAAATACTTTTTACTGTCTCAACGCCTTAATTTAATCTAAAAACCTTATTTCAATTCATACCACAACATAGATACAGATCGAAATATTTATTTAGAGTTATGATACAATGTCAACAAAACTATATTCTTTTAATCTTTAATTTAATTTAATCTTTTACTCATTGTGTTTTAATTTATTAATAAATATTAGTCCTTTCGAATACGAAATTCAACATCTGTTCCGAGTTCTGAACAGAATTTTCTAGATTAAGTAATAAAATTTTATGACGTTCGACAATACAACCTTTCTTCAGACAGGTTATTTGGCCTAAAATTTTAACTACAGTCAGCTGCATTCCATTATCTGTTTGTTCGCATATCGTAACAAACTGACAAAAAATACAGTAACCGCAAAATTATTAAAAGAACGTGTACATTTCAAAATAAAGATTCTGTTTTTGGTGATATGGAGATAGATGATATTCCGGATATGTCATTAATAGAATTTGAAACGGCTAAAAATCAATTTTTAAAAACGATTTACGATATAAATATAAATTACGTTGAAAAAAATACCCGGGATCAACATACTAACCTGTTTTGGTGTAAATTAAGCCATTGCAGAGTAACAAGCAGTAATAACAAAACTTCTATACTGACAATAAGTTAAAGAAATTGTTAAATTTAACAAATTCTTCTTGCATATTATTATTTTACTTTAAATTATATCGTTCTAAATTTATTGAAGATACAAAAATTTTCGCATCTGTTGAACAGGTATATTGGAATGCAACCGCTCGAAAGCCGTTTTCATTGTTACACATAGACCTATTATCCACTGCACTTTACGGTAATTATGGTGATATCTGGATTATAAAAAAGTATGAGGTGTTGCCTGTATTTAGGCGTACGCTAAAGCAATAAAAGCAAATTACATTTGTCAACAATCTTTAGGGTGGAGCAACCTTAAGGTCAAAAATTTTTTCTCTTTCTAACTTACATATTTTCAAAAATTTTAAAATAACCAATCGATTTATTTTGAATATAAAAACTAGAATAAGGCAAAAAATATAGTTTTTAATTTGTTTTATCCAATGTTGGTTAACTATTTTAAATTCCTGAAACAAGAAAACACTTACCATTGGCACTAAGTACGGTGTATCTTAAAACGAGGCGTCCAGAACCCCATCGTCGTAAAATTTCCAGAGGATGGTCGTTCTCCTGAAGAGGGCACTCTGAAATGCGAAACAACCTTTTACACTTTATTAAATTCCGCGCAGTAATCAAACGGCAGCAACGTTTTCGCACTCAATTTTTTCTGCGAAATTTTGCCATATCCGCGGAGAATTACAATAGAAAGGGGGAAACTATCGGGGGAGAGAGCCCGTGAGCGATACAAGTCGGTCCCCCGAGAAAATTCACGAGACATCAATAGACACTATGAGGAAAATGACGTTACTTTAACGGGCAGAAACGTGCCGGAAAAGCGTGAAAACGAAGGTGTTTGGAGGTTAGCTGATACGAATCGGCGATGTTTGATGAATACATTAACGCTAATTATTTAATTCGAGAAACACGACAAGAGTGTCAGAAAACATGTTTAGTTTAGCGGACATTTAAGTGGAAAGTAATAACTGGTCGGTTCGACGACTTCATGAATTACCAAGCGACAGTGACACATTAAATGAATGTTATTTTTCAAATAAAAACTTACATTTAATTAACAGTAATACGAATTCAATTATTGAATTTGTAATTATCATTGTCAGAGCTTTGGGACAATTTGATGCCGTCATTAAATAAATCACCAAGACAAATTAATTGTTGTTGTTGAGAACATTTACATCCTGAATTAATATGAGGAGAAATAATGGTAATTAATAACCGTAAAGTCGTTCGTCATTTTGACACTATCTGTACGTTACATCTCAGGATATATTTTAGCTCGAAGCTCCCACATACGCACTTTATTAAACGCAGAAATTCGATATCAATCAAATTAAGTCAACAATATGCAATTTATTATATTATACAAGTATTATACAGTAGGCGGAATTAACTTAATATGTACAATGGTCGACAATCCAAACAAGGGAAGTTTACCAGCCGCGGACGGACGCCACCAAAGGGGCAGCAACCGGCGCCACGGCTTTCACAGCGAGGGGCTGTCTGTTAACGACTGCGTTAAAACCGTTAATTGGATCGGCGACGTAATCGACGGTGCGGAGGGTGCCATCGGGATCAACAAGGGAGTAACTTCCTTGGACGACATCTCCGTTGCGGGTCTCCACCTGCCTCTTGGAATCGCCGGTCAAGGCGTCTTGAACTTCGTAACCGAACGAGTATTGAGCTGGAGCGGAAACTTCAATCGGAGCGGCCCTCAAGACCGGCGCAGCCACGGCGATGGGTCCAGCGGACCTCAAAACTGGAGAGGCGATTCCTGCGTTGATTACACCAGCGCCCAAAACTTGCTGGCCAATTAAACCAGGACCGGCCCTCAAAAGCGGAGAGCCAATTCCTGCGTTAATTACACCAGGACCGGCTCTCAAGAGGGGAGAGCCAATTCCTGCGTTAATCACAGCAGGACCGGATCTCAAGAGAGAAGAGCCAATTCCTGCGTTAATTACAGCAGGACCAGTACTCAAATATTGGGAGCCAATTCCTGCGTTAATTACACCAGGACCGGATCTCAAGAGGGGAGAGCCAATTCCTGCGTTAATCACAGCAGGACCGGATCTCAAGAGGGAAGAGCCAATTCCTGCGTTAATTACAGCAGGACCGGTACTCAAATATTGGGAGCCAATTCCTGCGTTAATTACACCAGGACCGGATCTCAAGAGGGGAGAGCCGATTCCACCACCAAGAACGCCGCTCCTCAGGAGCGGAGAGCCGACTCCTCCACCAAGCCCGAGGGTTGAGCCGTAGGCGATGGAACTCAAGGGGGCGGCGGATAACTGCTGCCCGTAGATTCCGGCCCTGGCTACGGCCACAATTGCGGCGAAAACTACAACTTTGACTGCCATGTTTGAACAGTTGATTGGAACTGAATTTTTCGAACAAAAATTTTGCGTTTTATATGTTTGACTTTCGTAATAAATTGTAAATTTTGAGGCCAACCACCGATCGCAAACTTGAATTGCCACTTTACCTTCCTAATACACCCGAGTATGTTTTGGATGATGCAAAACTGAATTCGCTTTTATCATGGCAGAGTTGAGGTGATGTAGGTTAAAATGATGCAAGAATGATCTACTTTCGACAATTAAGATGAATATCCAAGTGTATATAATAGCATTGACTATTGATTAGTACATAAGACAAATTGTAATATATTACATTCTTACTGCTTAAAAAAAAAAAAAAAACTTTAAATTTTTTTTAAAAAATAAATAAAATAGATTATAAATATTTTTTTTTTTAAAAGTGTTTGATTATGTAAATATGATTCTAAAATTGTATTTAATTAAATTCGCCGATTTATGTAAACGAGCGCTTGTAAACACATCCGTTGGATATAAAACAAGCGAAAAAAAATCGGTTCGGGCTATTTTAGCTTCTGTTAAAACTTTTCCGTTGGTTTTAGAAAGAATGGAACTTCAGAAATAAGTTTTAATGTAATTTCCAGACATTGATTGCAGAAAGCGGATTTTATTATTGGTTGCAACTTGTTAATATATTTTTCTTTAATTTTTTCAACGTCTTCAGGACTTTCAGTTTTAAATTAAAAAAAATCTTCGTTGCAGGAAGAGAGCGCAACGAAATCCTTTGAGTATTTTTTAAGGATATCCTCCTTTTCATATATTCACATCATTAGATTTGTACGTTGGCGTGTGTGGGAGTGTCGGTTCATCCAGAAGATAACTTACAAAGAAAAATGTCATGCAGACGAGTTTAATATATCACACCGAACCTTGATCTGCAAGGTAAGTAATTTCGCACCCTCCGAAATGATTTGTGCAAGAGAACACAAAAAATAAAATGCGTTTTTGTGCCCATTTACAATATTCGGGGAACTGGGTCTGAGATGGCAGTTTGGGTGGTATTTATAATCTTAATAACCATTTTGACTCAACATTTAAAATATGAAAGGAAAATTTAATAAAAATTAAAACACAACCGTACACAGAGAGAAAAGAAGTGAAAATTTTGTTAATAACAAGGCAACTTCGTTAACTATTAACAAATATTGATTGATATTTGGCCCACAAAATGTTTATTTACGATTAACTGACAGTTTATTAATACGATTTCAATTAGCTTAATTTACTTCTAACACATTGTTATTTATAATAAAGTAAGCAATTATTAAAAACAAAAAAGAATTTGGTAATAGTTAACACACGTTTAGTTACACCAAATAAATGTATTATTCAGTCTTAATTTGCTTTATTTTGGAGGAATAGTTGTTTATTAATAAAAAATAAATGTATATTAAAATCAAATAAATATTTGTTATTAATAAATATTCTCTCATAAATATTTGTTAACATTAAATATACGTTTAATAATAGTAAATAATAATACAACCAAGATTTATTAATTATTTATATCATTTTCATATGTTGTTTTTTACTAATGAATTTCAGTTAACAATTAAATTAGCATATTAATAATAACAGATAATATGAGAGAAATATTTACTATAAACCCTTCATTATTTATTAATAAATATGTTATAAATTTGATTCTTAATAATAATCTCATATTAAACTGAATTTTTTTGTTTAAAATGAATAAAAATATTTAAAATACAATAAAATAAAATAAACATGAAACAAAACTTATACCTATAAATAATAAAAAAAATATTAGAGGATCATTCAGTGATTAGAAATGTTTGTAAAATGTCTAAATAATACAGTTGCTGTCGTTATAGATACTTATTAATATTCTTGGTTCATGCAGGAAATAAATTTACGTCCATCACCGATTAAATGAATATGTGTGGGAAAAGTGCAACAAATATCTTTAATGTCAATAATTTGTTTAGAAGTGGAAAAAGCATCATCAGTCACTTCATATGCTTCAAAATCTTTACCAATACCATAACAATACCATTGTTTTATATATTTGCAACAAAGAACTTCCATTAGAACTACATTCTGTATTTCCCTGGTATAACCAGTCTCGTACATAATTAAAAACCTTCGTTCGATAAGTAGAGTTGCGCTATAGGAAGAACACAGAAATAAATCTATTTTCGCATATTTTATTGAAACCTATCGACCGAAGTTTTAAATAGAAAAAGTATGTTTGCATTCAGCTTCACTCGACAATCAATAAACTTCATACCACCTCAACTTATCCGAATCTTGAAGGTTTCCAAGAACCGATAGCTGGATTTTAATTCCGTAAAGTGCGAAACGTCTCATTTCCTCGTCGCTAATCATGCAAAGCTTCGTGTGAATGTTAATGAAACAAAACATAAAATTAACATACAAATTAAGAACGTACCGTTAGCGACACGGTGCTCACTGAATTTCGTCTTTGCAGATGTTACCTGCACGAGCATTTTCACCAACTTAACAGCCTTCACCACCGGTGGAAAGTTGACTACGAACTAGAAAATCCTGTGACAGTACACGTACGAATTCGATCCATGTTCCTCCAATAGAAGCCACAATGCTCGATATTAATTATGTAAGCCGTTTCCGATAGACGAATCGGCACCTTCTTACTAAAAATAGCGATTGAAGGCGCTTAATTGCGGGAACAATGTGTGTCACAGGTGAGGGACTTATGGAAATTCGATATCATAACTGTACCACTCCCTGTCGAGCATTTTGCGATGCGTGTGGGGCAAATCATGCGAAGGTTCTTCGGAAAAATCCTTCGGGCCGAATGATCTACAACTCGTTTATGGGAGTCAAACATGAAATTTAAGTTCCCCCAAGTGATTGAAATCGTTCCAAGTTGTCTAGTGTTTTACGGTTTCTTAGAGAGAAGCGCAGCGCTAATGGATCTTTATTTACACTAAACTTTAAATCGTGAAAATTATTTAAAAACGTTTTAAAAGTTTATCTTGCAGTTTGGACGCGCCCCAAAAACTGGAAAATGCTCTTAAAAAAACAATAATATGATATTTAAGCTTTTACTGGAGAGTTTCACACTCTTCTCCACGTGTCAGATTGATATTTCCAGTCAACTTGTAATGCCAAAAAATAGTGACTTTAGTGACTTACCAGAAGAAAAAAGTGACTAAATAGTAACTTTTTGCCGTTTATTATTTTGAAATATAGAAAATAAATTTAACACATTTTTAATACTAAAAACATTTACATTGAAAAATAATTTATAATAAAAATAAATATTCTTAACAAACATAAACAAAACAAAATGAAATGACTATGATAATTAAATCATTTTCTACATTTCTTTTTGCAACAAAATTATCTAATATGACAGTCTTTCTTTAAAGAATATCTTTCTCTAATAAGTCAACTTCTTTGGTTTTCTCTTCTTCTTTTTTCTCCTCGTCACCAACCCTTCAAGTAAGACTTTGGCAACACCTGCTTCGTAATATCATTATTTTCTAGTGCTTGTTTCAAATTTCTGTGGCTTTCATCCAGTACCTTCACTACCACTAGTTGTTCATATGACTTTTCTTTAATTTTGTCTTCAAACTGTTTTTCCAAACCAATTTCTTTTGTTCTCCAAACTCTTCCATTCTTGTTTATCTTCTTCAAGCTCTTGCTTTCTTTGATTTTATTCAACTTCTGATTGTTGTTTTTTAGATTTTTCAAGCTCTAAATAACTTTTATATGAATTTAAAGATCTATGACCGATATTTAGAAGTTCTTGTGTTATTGGAACCAATTCTATTTGATTATTATATTTTTTAAACCACTGCGAATACGTAACTTGTTATTCAGTGTTCGTAGACTCATGTTTGACTTGTCAGGAGTTAAAATTTGCCCCGAAAGGAAAAATCCCCTTTCAACTGATGTACTTCCATGTGCCAAAGGTAGACACATTTTAACAACTTGAAATAATTCTTTATAGTGTTTGAAAAATAACCAAAATTCATCTACTCTTAGGTTCCCATCAAAATTTCTCTTCTCTAATAAGACCAACTGCAGTAATTTGAATTGATCACATACTTTATCCACAGCAATGTCTATGGGAAGAGTATTACAAACGTTAATCACATAACTGCAGACATTTATTAAATGATGAACAGCTTTCATATAAAAATGTTGGCAACGATTTAAAAAAATTCATTGTTCCTTCTCAGGTAGCTTCCCAAGTTCTTGTTCAGTTTTTACTCCACAATTTAATGCCTTCAATGGCAAAAAGAATTCGTGACGATACAAACATCTTTAGTATTTGAAGCACATTATCAAAATCAACAGCTGCTTCTTTTTTCAAAAATTTGAGTAATATAGTCTTATTTAACTGTTTTAATTCTGAATATAATACTTGAATTTACGGTTCATCCTTTTGAAGAATTCCGTAAATTTTGCAAAAATGTGTGAAACATATTCTATAAAATAAAGATCCACTATAGAAGTATTTTTAAAAAATATAATAATATCTTTATAAGATTTAGTTTTGATTAAAGAACTTAAATTCCAGAAAATATTTCTTTATTGCTGAATACTGTTCTAAATCACGGCTGATAGCTGGATCCAACGTTAACCACCTGACACCAACATGTTTTATAAATTTGTGTGAAGATAACTTTAGATCACTCTGAATTTTCTCAGTCTTCTAATCGTAATGGCCAACCATCAAGAAAATGATACAGAGAAATGATAAAATCACTTACTGCACTTGAAAACTTTTCTAATCCTTTTAAAAAGGAATTGTGAACAATGTGAATATTGCAGGTTTTGTATTTCGAGATGACGGTCTAAAAATTTCGCGCCAAAATAGTGAAAAAAGTGACTTTAGTGATCAATTTTTAGAAATAGTGACCAATAGTGACCTAAAAGCTAAAATAGCAACAAATCTCTAAATAGTGACCTCACTATGATCCCTGTATTCCAACGTCAGTTTTTGTGGCGACAGAACCCGAACGCAGCGCCAATTAAGGGCCCCAATATACTCGACGAATCCGTTGCATGCTGTTCTAGCGGCCGCTTCGCATAGTTTCTCCGAGTATATTGGGTCTCTAAAGAGTATTATCGCCTGCGGCAACATCTCCTGCCAGTTTTCACCCAAAACATTATTTATTTAAGATTCAGGTGGTGATTTCCCCTAAGGTGACGTTTGGCGGCGATTGACACGTTTTAAACCAGATAATCGGGGTAGCTGGTTATTTTCGAAGGGACCGCCCAGCGGAAAGTACACACCGACACGAACAGTGGCAACGATTCGAAATGAAGGTTGAACAGGGGTTAATAGAATGGTTTGCAGTCTAACAAAAGTCGAACAATAGAACGAATACGGGCAGTATTGCAGTATCGAGAATCAGAATCACGTACAGCCTGTGATACCAGTGGCATATAAATTATTCGATCCGCGATTTCCACTTTTGCTACAAAGAACGGCTTTCTGTTTCTTCCTACCTCATCCAATCAAATCCTCAATTTGTTTCAGAGTCAAAAAATATGGTTGAGCTTCCAATTTTAATTAGCCGAAAATAACAGCCGCCCCAAATATAAAGTAAAATATTACTTTAATTAGAGTCGCTATTAAATGAGCTTAAGTCGCCTATTGTCGCATAACCCTTTTCACGGCGGAATGCCGCGTTTAATCAAAGACGTTTGCAAAACTGTAATAATAATTAAAATGAGGTTAATTATAATTTGAGCGCAAAATTGCTCATAAAACCGAATTTTCGCGAGGAAGAAAAAAAATAAACGTAATTACACACATAAAAACGGTAACAGTGCTTTTCAGTTTTAATTACACGGAAAAAATTTTTTATTGCAAACCTGCGCCCTTTCAACTTGTCCATAAAATTCCTTGTTCGCCGAAACGCCAGTCTTAAGTTAAATAATCGCTCCGAAGAATATTATACCCACCGATCCGGCGAAAATCTTGACATTGCGAACGGAATGGAGCAACTAACGTTTAGTTTAGAGGCGTTCTTTGTGGGGCGAAATGAGGTCTTTTGTATTCGCGTAAGTCAATACTATTATCGAATATTGTTAAGCATTGTGTTCCAATTTAATAAAATCCGACGTTATAATTCCCAGAATGATGATACCGAACGATGAAGTTCAGACAATTACAGCGAAGCAAAAATTAAATTAGTTTTATATTAATTAAACCAAAAGTTTTAATAGCAAAAGTAATAAGAGCAAAACAATAAAAAGGATTTTAATTTGAAATGTCAAAGAACTGAAAATGCATCTGGGGAATGGACTGAAGCAACAATAGTTTTCATTATCGGTGGAGATGTAAAAGGAACGCAAAGTAATTGGAGAATTGTTAGTTTTGCGATACACATTACAGTAATTCATTAAAATAATTAAAGGAATTGAAGCGAAAGAGTTGAAAAGTAAATCAGTAAATTTAAGAAACTTATAGGGAATTTAATTTATTTAATGTGTTAACTAGAAAATACACACAGGTAAAATTTATAAATTAAAAACGACTTTTTAATTAGTTTCATGGAAAATTGTAAAATTCAAGTCACAAAAGAAAACAATTATTTTTTTGTATACTTTTATAAAAAACACCCGGTATATCATACCGTAGCAATTAAATACAAGAACATTAAACTTGATCGCTTTAAATGAGTGATAGATGATATACACCCATCCCTCGAAATACGTAGTAGTTCGGTTTTCGGGAATTGCTACTTATATCGAAACAACCGTTTAAAATCGTACAGAGAAAAAGAATGATAAAAATCTGTACTAATGATTGTTTATGTTTGCATATTCCCGCTTGAACATATAAAGTTTCAACGTCTCAATAAATTGTCCGATAGGATTGATAAAATAATAGCAACGTTAGAATGTAAGCAAATTTGTTTTAGGTACGTTAATCGAAACTTTGCTACGTAAAGCGAAACCGTTGAATCTATTTGAGAAGCTACGTTAAGTGAAACTACGCAAAGCGAAACTACGTATAAAGAGGGACGGGTGTACTTTGTTTTTTGTTTGGTAAATAAAATTTCAGGAAAAATATCCTTCGACGAAAATAAATAAACTTGGAGTTAAGTAAAGTATTTGTAGAGGAAAGAAAGGACCGTTTGCAACAAATAAAAAAGAAATATTATTAAGCACTCCGAGGTAGTTACTAACTTGAGACATTCTCGTTCTATCGTCGTAAGCGATACGAAATAGCACTCATCATTTTGCCAGAAAATAATTGGGGATTTTATTTCCCATCTTGCAACAATATTACATTTCGATTTAACAATTCCCATCGTTTCAGCAAGTAACCGATACGAATAGATTATTTGCAATTGCAATTTTATTCCTCGCAGTGTCATCATCGTTTTCGGTGGCATTATATTCCCGGCGGGTTGTAATACAAGATTCGTTTCGCAAGTCATAATACAAATCCGGTCAGACGTATACGCATGCATTGGTTGAGATAGTGTCGCGTGATGAATGAAAATAGCTAGCTACACATGTCCGTTTCCGTTTCAGAAATACGCTCGAAGAATTTCAGCGAAAAGTTCCCATTTGGTAGTCAAATTTGCGATTAATAAATGTAAATTTAAAAAATACACACGAAACATTCGAATCATCGAAATTGAAATTTACGATCGTTCAATGTTTGTCTTAAACCTGAAAACTTTGTTTTGTTGCCGTTCGGGATATTATTGTTTACTTTTCGTTATCCTTTAGGAGGGGAAAAATCTTGTATTTGCGGCTTTTTCGGAATTTATTTTCGGAAATTAGATATATGCGTTTTCTCGTGAAAACTTTTGCGTTTCTGTATGTCATTACACATCCGCCTCGAGATTAGCATACATCAATTTGTTATATTCTTGCGTTGAAGTGGTTGGGATTTCAGGAATTCACGATCTCGAGAGAACAATAGGTCGCATTAGTTGTGCTGTGCAGCAAATAACGTTACCGCGCGCTCTAACTTGATTTGCACATTTGGTCCAAGTCGACGCTGTCACGGCCTTTGACACGAGAACTTGCCGCACATCAAATACGAAATTAAACTCAATCTGCAACTAATTATTTGCAGTGTTAAGATTCTGCACCTTTGCTGATTGTAATTTAACTGTATCAACGGCGTAGCTAGCATGGGTGGCACCCGGTGCGGATATTGAGGTGTCACCCCAAGAATGAAAATTATTAAAATTATTAAAAATCCGATAAACGTAAACTATGATTTTGAATGAATACAAATGAGAGTAATTCATAATTAATTATGATAGTAATAATACTGCTTTATTATACATTCTTTGACATTCATGTATAAAATTAAAAACCAGGTATACCAAAAAAAGAATAAGAGTAGAATTAACATACTCTCATATACATGTTACATACAAACACTTAAAATCTCTTCTTTCTAGTTTTAATTAATTTAACTTACATTTTCCATATCCTTGAATTTTTTCACTTTAAATTTAAATTTAAAGTTTGTCACATTTAATTACATTACATTAAAAACACATTTTAAAAACACATTTTAAACACATTTTTAAAAAATATTGTCTGAGGGTGGGTCTTTCTAGCTTTAACAGCTGCAAACTCGGAAATCACCTCTTCAAAATTTATATTTTGTGTTGCCTGGTGTTCTATCGTTAATATGCCAAGATTGTTAAGTCTCATTTCGGTCATTGTAGCTCGCAAGTAATTTTTAATTAATTTTAATTTGCTGAAACTCCGCTCACAAGAAGCAACTGATACGCAAATTGTCCAAAATAACTTTAGTGCGATCATTAGAATCGGAAGAGATTCTGTAAAATCCCATTCCACGATGAATTTCAAAAAATCTAGAGACACCCAATTAGAAACTGTAACATTGGCTGCCTTTAAATGTCTTCTCAACCTTGGTATCTCTACGAGAAGATCTGTTTCTGATACCTCATCATAAAAAGAAGTAAATTTTGATACAGCTAATTTCAACTCTTCAATGTTTGCCAAAAGCAAAGTATTTGTTTGCACATCCTCAAACAATGAAACCACATCTTGAACGGATTTTGATCTAGTTAGGAGTTCAATATTGAATCGGTCAAGATATTCCAACATATCCTTTTGAAGTTCGGCTCTCAGTGTCAGACCTGCATCAGTGGCCAACTCACCGGCCATTCGTTTTTTAAGACGAATTTGCCTTTCCATTGGAATGTCGTAATCCTTCGATTTTTTTACAGCAAGATCTATTGCCTCTTCTACAATGCGACTCCGTTTTTCTTCAATATAAAGACGAAGTGCCTCTATTTTGATAGCTGATTGATCAAAACTCAAGCCTTTACTTTGCAATACAATCTGAGCACAATTTATTTCCCTTAGTACATCATTCCAAAAGAAAAGAAAGCAAAGAAATGTGAAATTACACACAGCAGGCAGAAGGTTCTGTGCAGCACCTCTGGTGTCTAAATTTTCTTGTTGATCACATAATTCCTCAACTGCAGTCACAATCCCATCGAAATTTTCCGCCAACACTTTTACTGCAGCATAATGAGCACTCCAACGCGTTGTTGAGAGTCTTTTAACTGATGCTTTGTTGTGTTTAAGAAGCACTCCCCAGCGGCCAGTGGAAGCAGAAAAAAATTTAAAAATTGTATCTATTGTTCCAAAAAATGTTACACATGATATATTTTGTGCAAATAAGTGTTGGCCACGTAAATTAATTGAGTGATCTATACATCCAACAAAAATTGCTTTGTTATTTTTTTCTTTAATAATAAATTGCACTCCACCATGTATGCCGCTCATAACAGCTGAATTATCATAACCCTGAGAAAGACACAGCATAATATCTAAACAGTCCTTTTCGAGCATCTTCAAAATTTCGTCACATAAATCAGAAGCTTTTTTTCCATGTAAGGAAAAAATCTAAGGAATACTTCTTTGACTTCTACTTTTCTATTATCAATTTTCACATAACGAATTACTTCCGACATTTGATCAATATGTGAAATGTCAGGTGTGCTATCAAACATAATTCCAAAATATTTAGCAGATTTAATTACTTAATTAAGCTAAAACATTTATGAATTCATTTTGTATATCTGGCGATAAATATGATACTTTTGGTGATTTAACATGCTCCAAATTCAAGATGTGGTCTTTCAACACTACATCATATTTTGACAGTAGTTGAACTAGTTCTAAGAAGTTACCTTTATTTGAAGAGAATTGTACTTCATCATGTCCACGAAATGCTAGGTTTTGTTTAGCCAGAAACAAACTTATATCTAATAATCTAAATAAAAGATGTTTCCACTTCTGTTTTTCAGTATCGATTAATTACAAGGCTGCGTCATCTATTGTTTTATGCAATTTTAGCCTCATTCCCAAAGTTTTCCACTTTTCAAAATTTTCTAGATGTTCACTTGACGTTTCATGGTCGGATACTCTTGGATTTAGTTTCCACCACTTCTGAAATCCAGTCGTAAATGCTGTTTTTGTATAAGTGGTGGCAGCAAATAAACGACAACAGAAGCAATACAGGTTATTAGTTACAGTAGAATAAATCATCCATGAGCGCAGAATTTTTACACAATCAGGCATTACTTTGTAAAACCATTCTTTTGAAAGACGACGAACATCACCTTTAATTTTTAACCCGTGTCTAGATACAGTGGTAAATGATCCTTCTTTATTTTGGAAATGTTCACTTTCTCTTTTTATTATCTCGATGCGAATATTATTAGGAACGGGTATACTCCAATGTGAGACATCTCTTAAATCCTGAAGTGATTCATCCATGCGCATACTGTCTGTTGTGATGGTTTACGTAAGTTTTTATTTTTTTTCACGGTCGGGTGTCACCCCCAAACGGGTGGCACCCGGTGCGGGCCGCCCCTGCCGCCCCCCCTAGCTACGCCGTTGACTGTATTTCAGAAAACAATCAATTTATTTTATAAAAATATGACTTTCTGAATCGGAGTCAACGTTTCTGACATATTATTGACTAATGTGAATTACAATCAATCCTTTCTGACATCTTCTGAAATACAATTGGCAATTTAAATAACAATTGATGGTTTCTGAATTACAATTGACAATCTAAATAATTACAATTCATGTTTTCTGAATTACAATAATTGTAAATACTTTTTGCTTGTAAAATGGAAACTAATGAAGCAATCTTAATGATGTTAATAGACGAATTGTAGAGAATTAAATTACGAAGAGAATGAGAGGTCGAATTACCCGATTAAATAATTAGAATCGGAGAAAACCCGGAAATCCCGGAAAATTCAGTATTTTCTTAAAAAAATCACAATTTCGCCATTTTTTAATTTTAAGTACTGAAACTTTGCACAAAGATAGCTATTTATATGTACTTTATGTGTGCAAAACCCCCATTCTGTTCAATTAACGGTTTTTGCACAATCATCATTTCAATTTTTACTTGCGATATTTACACGACGGATTTTCAGCTATTTTGCTGCATTTCATGGAAAAACCAAAATACAAGTTTTGTTGCTGTAGATATCTAGTTTCCAATTCTGTTTTTGAAATTTAAATCGGACAATTACACCAGCATCCAGACCTCCCCGAAGATATAGCAAAAAAATAATTGAAATGGAGATTGTAGAAAAACTGTTAGTCCGTCAGAGTCGGGAGTTTGCACACTTAAAGTACACATAAATAGCTACCTTTGGACAAAGTTTCAGCTTCTGAAATTAAAAAATGGCGGAATTGTGAATTTTTTAAGAAAACACTGAATTTTTCGGGTTCTCCGGCTTTTCTCCGATTTTAATTATCCGATCGGGTCATTCGACATTTCATTTTCTTCGTAATTTAATTCTCTACAATTCATCCATTGACATTATTCAGATTTCTTCATTAGTTTCAATTTTACAAGCAAAGAACTAAAAAAACGCGAATTTTTCTTGAAAATTGTTTATAAAAAATTAAAAATTATGATTCTCGAGTTGGAAATTATGCAGAATTCATCTACTAACTGTGCTTGACGTAATCGCACAGTCGGTTCCGGGTAGTATTTATGTTAAATTATGACATTTATTTTGCTCTGTTGCTTGGCCTATTTCTGAAACACATCTGATCGATTCCGAACTACAATTGGAGAAGGTGTCGAAAACTTTGAAAAAAGCAAACGTTTTAATGCCTGTCAAGCCCGGATTCTATTAATTTGATTCCAGGCATTGATTAATACCATTTTCTCCTGCACCGATACGAGTATTGCTAGTAGCAGGTCGATTTTCACCTGACAGTTACTTAGATTGATAGCAACAAATATCTAAAATGGATGATTACCAATTTACCTTAATGCATATTGAATCGATAAAAGTGCTACTCAAAATTTGATGTATGTTTTACCAATAGAAACAAATCGACTTTTAAGTAAAATATCAGGTAGAGCATTCATCCATAGTTTACATAATTAAAACGCCGAGAATATCACGAAACCATGACAGTTGTAATTATAAAATCATAAAATTTAATGAGTCAACCTGTCCCATGAAAACGGAAAGATAACAAATAGGTTTCTTGCACCTGAGCCGCGAGAATGTCGAGACAAAATCTTCATGCATTTGCCTTGACGAGGATTTATTTATCATTTTTCCCATTAATTAAACGGGGCGAGGTTTTACAATCGGAAAGTCGATACTGACCTCCGTGCTCCGGACATACAGCGACTAAATTGCAAGTGTCTTCGCCAGCATCTCGACAGCATTCAATTACGTCCGAGCAGGTCGTCTCAGGTGTCACCGGGACATCTGTCGTTTCACCGTCTCCAAATACTCTGACGATCATCTGAAATCAAACGCGAAATTAAGTTAATTAATCAAAACACCGCGGGAAGGCATTACGGCCCGAAATTCGAAACGACACTTGTTCGGGCTTTGAATTATTGGTTATCGGGGAAACTTTCGCAATAGCAGCACAAGCATTTCTAAAGATAGGAAACCCCGAGCGATTTTAATAATGAGGGCGAAAACTTAGGTTACCCAAATCGAAGGAAATTCCGCTTCTGCAGGAAACGCTTTCTCAGTGCCATCTGACCCAAATTTAAACAGATCCTTTTTTATTAAGAGACTGAAATACTCGTGTCGTGGCTTCATCAATCATAATTTATTTTTTCCGACTTCTGTTCCCAACACGTGACAAATTGTGTGATAATTGAGCTGTTTATTTTGAAAGTGGGGCAAGTCCATTTTTAAAGGTTTACATTTTAATAAATTTAAAAATATTGGTAAGCACAAATAGACATTTTTTTGGTATTTTGTGGTGTTAGATAATGTAAGTTTATTATCCAATAGTGTTTATAGTGGTGGCTAAAAAAAAATAGAGGTTTTATTATACCTAAATGGACTTACCTCACTTTTAAAATTAATAAATTATTGTAATCGTTAATTGAAGAAATAATATTTCTGTTGTATCAGCGTCTTTTTAATAATAAAAACAACTATTCAATTTTTATTCATTTGATAAAAAGTGAAATAAAACAAAGAAAATAGTTTTTAAATATTAAAAAAATTAAATATTACAATAATACAGTCGAACTCCTCTATAGTGACCTCCTCTATAATGATTTTTTCTCTGTTAGTGATGTTTTTGTTTGGAACGTGCATTTTTGCACTTTTTGCATATAAAAATACCTCTATATTATGATGTTAAGCCTCTATATAGTGACTTAAGTAATTTAACTTACATTCTTTTTGTCCTATTTTTTTGTCCTATTTTCCATATCAATAAATTTTAAGAACTTCACTTTAACTTAAAGTAAGTCACATTTAAAAACTACATTTAAAAAACTACATTTAAAAAACATTTTAAAAATATATTCATTTAGGATGGTTGATTGAACTGATACTATTTAGTTTTTTCAGTTTCGTTTCATACTTCTTCAGCAATCAACTCACACTGATCCGATTGCACATTGGCCGATTATCAAGCATTTAAAGAACTTTTATGGAATATGTCCGTTTTTGTCTTTGAATTGTTTTATCCTGTATATCAGCTTAAAAATTGCATCATTGTTTGTATCGACTTGTTCATTTAATATTTGACCATTCCTTTTGTTTTTGTATATACATAACGTTTCTGCGATATTCATCTTGGCTCCTTTTTGCATCACTCTCTCAACTTTCATAGTTTCATGTATTGGACCATGTAGGTGTCTTTCCTCAATCAAATGTTTAGTATAATTTGATGTTTCGTTCCTCATGTTTATGTACTCTTTATATCGCGTATGAAAGTTTCTTCCAGTTTGTCCGACATATTTCTTTTTACATGTATTACATTTTAAAGAGTAAATGCCACTAGAATTGTATATATCTTTCTGTTCTAAGCTAGTTTTTAATACCGTTTCTATTTTATTATTCGTCTCATATGTCACATTAATATTCTATATAGTGATTATTCTTAGAAGAATTTCTTGCAAATTCCTTACTTACGGGAATTGCCATTTTTAAAAATACTGCTGTGCAATCAACTTTGGACAGATTTTTTCATCAATAAGTATGTTATGTAAGTATTCAATTACATATGATAAAAGTTTATTAATAACTGTGTATTTCTAAATAAAGAAATATTTTTTCAAACATAATAAATCTTAATTTTTTGTTTCATTTTGCATATCGATTGGTTTTTAAAGTGACTGTCAAAACTGTAAAATTATACGTGAATTCTATATAGTGAAGTTTCTCTATAGTGATGTTTTTCCATAGCTTTTCGAACATCACTATAGAGGAGTTCGACTGTAATTCTTTTTTATTAAGAGTTTCTAAGGTTGATACTAACTTGCGTATAGGCAACTCAATTCGCACGCTGTTTGATTTCTCTTTTTTACGAGCAATCGATACGTTTGAGTATATAACTGTCTATTAATCAGCTGATAATGAGATCATAATGTTAGCGTCGAAATAATGATTACCTAAAGGGGATTTTAACGAGCACATTCGTGTGGCAAAGTGATATGTCTACCGGAATTCATTATCTGACTTTATCTCCGTTACTTGAGCACACCCCATTGCCCTGATTTAAATACACGGGGCTCATTAACACTTCCCGATAACCTTACACCTAAAAGGGGTACAATCCATCACAGATTTCTTTGTCTCGTTTCTTCGCGATTATCAATTGTGCAATTTAATTAATTTCGTTAGGTTGTTGTGTGTATCGGATACAAAACTGCACATCCATCTGGATCGTTTAAGAGAGCTTGCAATTAGCGAAAAGCTTCGGTAAACTTTATTAATTACAGAACTCGGTTACAAAAGTTTAGTGAAGACTTTAACAGCGTCCTTTTATTATATCGTCTTTGCTGCTTATATAGGAAACCGAGCTTCATTTAGTCCCCGGAACTTTCTCTGTTTATTACAAACTTTTACTATTAATATAACGATCTCGAAAAAAATTGTAAATTTACACAACAAAACCACTAAGATAACTACTGGAAATGTTTGATAATCGCTGTGTATTCAGAAGAATTACGCGGTGCAGACGCAGCAAGATTAAGACTAATCCCTCGAAAGATTTTCTGAGCGGATGCCATTACAGTTCTAAGACCATTCTGAAAAGAGCTGACAAAACTATAGGCGCACCACTCCCGGTATTTGTTTTGTGTGCCGGCAGTTTACCTTTTCAATTGTATTTCAAAAAGCAGCAATTCTAAATTAGTCAATTTTTTACCAGAAAATTCGGAATTTTATAATTACAATAAATTGTTACTTTTTGAATTACAATTGATGATTTCTGAACTTCAATTGACAATTTCTGATAAACAACTGACTAATCTGAATTACAGTTTACATTTTCTGAAATGCAATTGACAATCGGAATGACAATTGATGCTTTCTGAATTACAACTGACATTTTCTGAAATACAAAATAATTTGAATAACAATTCATGCTTTCTGAATAACAATTGATGGTTTCCGAATTAAAATTGGCCTTTTCTGAAATACAATTGCTAATCGGAATGACAGTTGATGGTTTCTGAATTACAATTGATGCTTTCTGTATTAAAATTGGCATTTTCTGAAATACAATTGATGGCTTCTGAATTACAATTGACATTTTCTGAAATACAAAACAATCTGAATTACAATTGATGCTTTCTGAATTAAAATTGGCATTTTCTGAAATACAATTGATGGCTTCTGAATTACAATTGACATTTTCTGAAATACAAAACAATCTGAATTACAATTCATGCTTTCTGAATTAAAATTGGCATTTTCTAAAATACAACTGATGCTTTCTGAATTACAATTGGCATTTTCTGAAATACAATTGATGGTTACTGAATTACAATTGACCTTTTCGGAAATACAAAATAATTTGAATTACAATTCATGCTTTCTGAATAACAATTGAAGGTTTCTGAATTAAAATTAGCATTTTATGAAATACAACTGCTAATCGGAATGACAGTTGATGGTTTCTGAATTACAATTGATGCTTTCTGAATTAAAATTGGCATTTTTTTAAATACAATTGATGGTTTCTGAATTATAATTGACATTTTCTGAAATACAAAACAATCTGAATTCCAATTCATGCGTTCTGAATAACAATTGATGGCTTCTGAATTAAAATTGGCATTTTCTAAAATACAATTGATAATCGGAATGACAATTGATGCTTTCTGAATTACAATTGGCATTTTCTGAAATACAATTGATGGTTACTGAATTACAATTGACCTTTTCGGAAATGAAAAACAATCTGAATTGCAATTCATGCTTTCTGAATAACAATTGATGGTTTCTGAATTACAATTGACCTTTTCGGAAATACAAAATAATTTGAATTACAATTCATGCTTTCTGAATAACAATTGAAGGTTTCTAAATTAAAATTGTCATTTTATGAAATACAACTGCTAATCGGAATGACAGTTGATGGTTTCTGAATTACAATTGACATTTTCTGAAATACAAAACAATCTGAATTCCAATTCATGCGTTCTGAATAACAATTGCTGGCTTCTGAATTAAAATTGGCATTTTCTAAAATACAATTGATAATCAGAATGACAATTGATGCTTTCTGAATTACAATTGGCATTTGCTGAAATACAATTGATGGTTACTGAATTACAATTGACCTTTTCGGAAATACAAAACAATCTGAATTGTAATTCATGCTTTCTGAATAACAATTGATGGTTTCTGAATTACAATTGATGCTTTCTGAATTAAAATTGGCATTTTCTGAAATACAATTCATAATCGGAATGACAATTGATGTTTTCTGAATTACAATTGACCTTTTCGGAAATACAAAACAATGTGAATTGCCATTCATGCTTTCTGAATAACAATTGATGCTTTCTGAATTACAATTGATGCTTTCTGAATTAAAATTGGCATTTTCTGATATACAATTGATAATTGGAATGACAATTGATGCTTTCTGAATTACAATTGGCATTTTCTGAAATACAATTGATGGTTTCTGAATTACAATTGACATTTTTTGAAATACAATTGATACGTTCTGAAATGAACCTCATCTGAATTGGTATTTATATTTAAAGAAAATTGATGGAGGTGATTGAAGTGATTTAGAAACAACTCGATATCTAAACGAACTCATAATATTAGAAGTTCAAATTGCCAGTCGAAATGCAGCAACACACAGTAATTCCTGCGGAACACAATAAACGTGCATATTGTTAATCGTATTTTTTCTTCTACAGAGAAAACGTTTTAGATGGTCGCGTAGATAAAGAAATAAATCGCAAACGAGTTCTACTTAAAAATTTAAGCAGTTTGCATAACAGTTTGAATTCGATTAAAAAATTCTTTATAAATGCAGAAAATGGTTTGAAAATAATTTAGATTTGTCGTCACGGACCGGCCATAAATTTCAAAGTCGACTTTTTCTTGAAGATATTCTTTCGCGATTTACGAAATGGGTTTACATGAACTGTACGAAGCTGGGTCATGCGGCCACCGACAAAAACGTAAAAAAATATACGAAGTCTGGTCACACACACGGAAATTGCTACAATATCGTTGAAAATGTGGTTTAATCTAACTGTTTACTCAACCGGCCATAAAGTCGACGGTGGTTTGTTCGTTTCGAACCGACTGTTTTTTCTCACTTTTTCACTTACATCATAATTACGTTGGTGCATTTAATCGTTCTTTCAGTCTGCAACCGAACATATATCACGCCCCAGACAGCGATTAGGTCTTCCTCTGTACTTAATACTGCGGGGACTGGGATTGACACGGACCGAAATTACCCAATAAATCACAAATTTAGAATTAGCGCAAGTCTGCCTTGTACATTCAACGAAAACAGTCGACGCCAACAAATGAGACAAATTAAATCAAACTCCATCAAGAAAATTAGAAATGCGAATGCGTGCCAGTCGTTACAATAAACGACGCTATTAGCCGCAATTAAATTTCGAGACTGAAAACTTGCATCTCAATTAAATTTGATAAACCGTCTGAAATGTAATAATGTTAACTTTCAAAACCTGCATTGCGATACAGATTCGACGCGGTAATGGTTTAATGTTTGGTCACACCTGACTTCCTCAGTGCGAAACACTGCTCCGAATTTTTTATTATTTTTATTGAAACAAAAGGGGGCTTTAATTGGATTTAACGAGAGTGGCGATTAAGCGGACTTTCAGCATTTCCACTTAAAAACCTTACAACGTATCGGATTTGCAGCGCGAAATTGTCTCCTTCGTACAAAGGAGAATCGTTGCGCACGGAAAATTCTGCGGCTCTTTGGCATGCAAATTCGAAATAATTTCGCCTGCAAAAATGTAAATAAGCTTAATTCCAAATTGTGGAACGAGTTTTTAAAACAAATTATTAAGAAAACTAAAACCGTTAATTTTATCGGAGAGTTAGCGCTAACGAAATTTTTCGGTCAGAAAATACACATTCTGAGTCAGAAAACGCAGATTCTGAGTCAGAAAAATCGATTCTGGGTCAGAAAAGTCGCATTCTAAGTCAGAAAAAGGAGATAATGGGTCAGAAAAATCGATTCTCGGCCAGAAAAATCACATTCTGACTCAGAAAAACCAAATTCTGAAACAGAAAAATCGATTTTGGCTCCGAAAAATCACATTCTGAGACATACAAATCAGATTCTGCGCCAGAAAAATCGTTTCTCGGCCAGAAAAATCACATTCTGAGTCGGGAATGAGTCGGAAAAAAGAGATTCTGAAACAGTAAAATCGATTCTCGGCCAGCAAAATCACATTCCGACTCAGAAAAAGCAGATTCTGACTCAGAAAAAGCAATTCTCAGTCAGAAAAATCGATTCTCGGTCAAAAACATCACATTCCGACCCAGAAAAAGCAGATTCTGACAGAGAAAAATCGATTATCGGTCAAAAAAGTCACATTCTGAGTCTGAAAAATCAGATTCTGAGTCAGAAAAATCGATTCTCGGCCAGGAAAATCACATTCCGACTCAGAAAAAGCAGATTCTGACACAGAAAAATCGATTATCGGTCAAAAAAGTCACATTCTGAGTCTGAAAAATCAGATTCTGAGTCAGAAAAATCGATTCTCGGCCAGCAAAATCACATTCCGACTCAGAAAAAGCAGATTCTGACTAAGAAAAAAGCATACTATCAGTCAGAAAAATCGATTCTCGATCAGAAAAGTCACATTCTAAATCAGAAAAAGATTCTGAGTAAAAAAAATCGATTATCGGTAAAAAAGTCACATTCTGAGACTGAAAATCAGATTCTGAAACAGAAAAATCGATTCTTGGCCAGCAAAATCACATTCCGACTCAGAAAAAGCAGATTCTGACTCAGAAAAAGCAGATTCTCAGTCAGAAAAATCGATTCTCGGTCACAAAAATCACATTCCGACTCAGAAAAAGCAGATTCTGACACAGAAAAATCGATTATCGGTCAAAAAAGTCACATTCTGAGTATGAAAAATCAGGTTCTCGGCCAGGAAAATGACATTCTGAGCCATAAGAAGCAGATTCTGAGGCAGAAAAATCGATTCTCGGCCAGCAAAATCACATTCCGACTCAGAAAAAGCAGATTCTGACTCAGAAAAAGCAGATTATCAGTGAGAAAAATCGATTCTCGATCATAAAAGTCACATTCTAAATCAGAAAAAGATTCTGAGTCAAAAAAATCGACTATCGGTCAAAAAAGTCACATTCAGAGTCTGAAAATCAGATTCTGAGTCAGAAAAATCGATTCTCGGCCAGGAAAATCACATTCTGAGCCAGAAAAAGCAGATTCTGAGTCAGAAGAATTGATTCTCGGCCGGAAAAATCACACTCCGACTCAGAAAAAGCAGATACTGATTCAGAAAAACCAGATTCTCAGTCAGAAAAATCGATTCTCGGTCAGAAAAGTCACATTCTAAGTCAGAAAAAGCAGATTCTGAGTCAGAAAAATCGATTCTGGGTCAGAAAAGTGACATCGTAAGTCAGAAAAAGCAGTTTATGATTATGATTTATTGAAAATACAAATTCTTTTGCATCTGTTAAACAAGTATATTGGAATGCAACCCTCGAAAGTCGTTTTCATTGTTACGCATAGACCTATTATCCACTGCACTTTACCGTAATTATGGTGATATCTGGATTATAAAAAAGTCTGAGGTGTTGCCTATATTTAGGCGTACGCTAAAGCTATAAAAGCAAATTGCATGAACACATCGTTTTGAAAACTAATTTTCAACTTCTTCAATTTCGTCTAAAAATCGCAATCGTTTGAACTTTTTCAATAAGTGCAATCCTAAAAACGTTACGTTTTGGTGTTCGCTTCGAGTATAGTCGTTAAAAATTAAAATTGGCACGCCGTGAAATATAAGTGGCAGATCTGGTTTCAATTCAATGTAAACGTGAACATTTTCAATATGTACCCACCTTCCGGGATGAATACACTGAAATGCAATACGCCACGTGAAGTTTCTAAACTTATCAGATGCTTTGTGATGATTTATAGATACACGTGCGATTTAAAACACGGTCCGGCGTGTTTATTCGCCGCCGCTCTAAATCATTGGACATTTTTCAATCAGAATTACCGGCAGTCGGTTTTATCGCGATTCATGATCTCGCGTCACTTTTTCTACTCTCCAGTGCGACAATTACAGCGCGAGTTGCAACATATCACGTTTTCAGCTTTTCAATAAGGCTCTCCGCGGCATAAATCAAGTCGGAACGCCTTCGCGAGGAGATATTCCGTGCTTCTAATGCTCCGGCGTTATTTAATAAGTCGGTGATATCCGGATTTCGATTTTCTCGGCATAATGGCGCGAGAAAAGAAACAAATGGTTTTTTAATGCGGGCAAAAACGCGCTCCTAATGACCGTTCGGCATCTCCTGATCAATTTTCACTTTTTATGAGTGAAAGCGTCGCACCTACTCATTGTGTGCGCACATTTACATGCAGATTTAAATCAATCACATGCGTTGGAGTCGCTTCTTCCGCATTGTCCATCCCACCCGGTCGGACAATCTGAAAAAAACCGCGTTCTTACACTTTCAGTTTGATTGGCGTTACCGTTGACGTACCGACTCAATTATTTGTTTAATGATTGGGTCATTGGTATAACAGCAGATGACAAAGTGGAAGAACAAATAAAATTAATGTTAACGAGCCAGTCCCGTTTGTTATTGCACATTTTTAACGTCACATGTGGTTTACCGCAGTGGCGGCTCGTACATAAGTGCTACAGAGCTGCAGAACTGTCAAAAAATTAACGCCAAAAAAATTAACTTCGTTTGTATTTAATTTATAAAACGTAATATTGAAAAAAATTAATTTCGTCCCAGATTTTTATTTTCTTAATCGCAACAACTCGCACCTCGTAACTCAATGTCTTCATGCAATCGAGGATCCAACATTCCAACAAACCAGTTAAGTTATGTCGTGGTTTCAGTGCAGCGGATTATTGTTTTTATACTGGACCATTCGAGGCAGTGCACAGAACTGCTTGAGACACTCCCACTATCCCCCTCGCATCCTGCACATACCCAAACTCTTTCGCTACTTTAATGCTCCTTATGTGCTGCATTTCACGCAGTTCTGTCATACCCTAGTCACTCAAATATAATGTCCTTGATTAAATGTATTGTAAGCAACAATTGTATGATGGCGCTTTCAACAGTCCCGAAAACAATCGAGAATTCCCGTATTTCGAACTTCGGCAGAAAATTTGCAAGGTTCGCAGAAACTTATCTTCAAGTGCGTGGATTTTAATTTTCGTCAGTTATTATTTTATGTTTTATTATCTGTGCAGTTCTGTTCCAGATTTCGGATGTTGTCGTTGTAAACTTTGATTTTATACTTTCGTGTTCGTGTATTGTATTAGTATTTTTTTGACAATGGATGTTGTGGACAATTTGATTAACTTTAAGTGATTTGGGAAGTATAGTTACGAAGAAAAAATAGATTTGAAAAATAAAGGTCGACCGCTGCCGGACATTATTATTGAAACAAGCGATATTAGTTGTGGAAAACCATATAAACGTCAGTTCAACAAAGAAATTTATGCAAGGAATAGCTGGATTTGTGGCTGCAACAAGAAAAATGCTCTTTTTTGCTTTCCATGTTTGCTTTTTGGTGGAGATAAAGCATGGACACAGGTAGGAGTGACTGATTTAGTACACTTGAGTGAAAAAATAAAAAAGCATGAAAACTCCAAAAGTCATCTTTACAATTCAATGGAATTAGCAATATTAGGAACAATCAACATTCAATCTCAGTTAAATTCGGCATATTGGAAATACATACAGCAGCATAATGATAATATGACAAATAATAGATACGTTCTATCAAAAATTATAAACTGTATAAAATTTTGTGGAGTCTTCTCAAAATCCGGGTATATTTCGTGGGTTGATAAATGATAAAAGATAAATAAATAAAAACACGACCCTAATTATATGAGATGCAAATTGCAGAACACCTGTTTTATTGTACCACGAGCCGCCACTGGTTTACCGTAAAATCGACATCAACCGAGATGTAAAATGACGTACGAGACGTTACAATACGGCGGAGCCCAGTTGGCAATAATTGCAGCATTATTTATCAATCGCCATTTAACTGAAAGGTGCATAACAGTATTTCCCTCTATTTATGGTTTGGTTTACAATCGCCATCAGGATTATTATTCTATCAGGAAATCGTAGACTTGATTTGTGCGAGTTCGAGTAGGAATGCGACGACACGCGTTTAAACGCAGATCAAACGTCCTGCAGAAATCCTGTGAAATTTTTAGCGTAAACAACGTTTGAGGAAAATTAATCATTCGCTTGATTGATTGCCGCCATTGTGTTGCAAGGTTTGATTTATTAATGGAATCATTATTCTTGCCCTTAATTTCTCCGCAGTTTCTCGTTGATCTCTTATGAGGTCGTAAACTTGTGTTCCTAAATGCCCCCATAAGAAAAAACCGAGTGGTGTTAGGTCAGGACTGCGAGCAGGCCAATGGAATGATCCATATTGGCCAATCCAACTTATCAGAAAATGTTTTCTTGAAAAACTCTCTGACGATGGCAGCACTATGGACAGGTGCTCCGCCATGTTGAAATAGTATTGCTCCGTTGCATCTTAAAGCATCCAACTGAGAGCCTACCTCCATTTCAAGAAGATCTAAGTATTTATGCTGGTTCAAATTTCCGTCAATAAAAAATGGCCCGAAGTCGCTCTATACGACTGTTACTGTATTATAGTGGATAAAAGGCAATTTTCACGAAAAATGTGATACCTTTTCAATGCGTTTTATATTTAACTTGTAAAATTAATAAACAATCTTATCGCAATCACTTTATAAAGGTGCATTGTTTGACATGCACTTTATACGGTTTCCATCATTAAACAATGTAAACATTGTTTGAATATTACCCTTGAGATAACAAATTTCGTTGGATAAAATGACGTGTTATTTAATTTTTACTTTCACTCCCAAAATATTGTGTAAACACATATTTCAGCGCCCACACGTACACCATCGCACAAAAAAGGTTCAACTAAATAATGTAAAAATATTGGGAAGAATTTTCTAAAAAGACTCGCTTGTGAAATTGATTCGCCACGAAGTGAAAACTGAAAGAAAAACGTATCTGTTAATTAAGACCGAACCCTAATTTATATCTTTTGATGCGAATAAATAAAATTCCGAAGAACTGGCGCGCGGAATGTGCGAACAGAGTTGTCTCAACTTCTCAATTTCGTAGACAAATAATAACGTCCCATAATTTGATACTCATTCAGTTCAATGATTTGTTCTGCTTTACTTCAGACTTTCCACTTGACGAGATTCTTGTTTATTCATGGTGTCTGCGTTTTGTAATGTGATCTAATTTTTTTTCTGTGTGTGATCACTTTTCAAGTACAATACGTTTCCACATTATCGGGTCGCCGAGCCTAAACTCGTAATTCATCGAAAGAGAAATCATTGGACGAGTTATAATTTAACCTTCCAGTAGTCGCATGCGGAGTCTCGCTCCGCACGACTATGTTTTTTTGATTTTCCAAGGAATTTTCCATTCTCTCGAACGGCCGTTTTCAGTACCTTCCTAATTTATTGTCTAAATGTTAGTGGAGCAATATCAGAGCTGCAGATACATTATTTTTGCTTTTTTTCCAAGGTAAATCTGTAATAATTATTTTCGATACAAGTACACTGTCCAATAATTTTCAAAGTGTGTGATTGCTTGTTTCAAGCACGAAGCCAAAGTGTGTTATGGAAAAGCTGCACAAAATGACAGCGTACGTTTTTTCATATTAGAAAAAAACATTAATTTATTGTAAAATTTGAAGTTGTTTGACAAATCGTCGAGTTAATACTGGTTTGTTCAATATCCACTTTTTGGGGATATTGGGTTATAGATGTCGCAGACAGATTGTAGAATCCGCCCCAATACAAACCGGCTAGCCGCATTATAAAACGGCTCGGCTTTGTAAATCGGCGGGTTAACGTTTAGGCGGGTTGTAATACAGCTAAACGTTGGTCAGCCTTACTGTAACGACGTTTCGCGTTCTCCAATGCAACAAAATGACGGGTCGCCGTTTTATAAAACGGCGAAAAGGGACTTTATATCGAGAAAACAATTCCTTGTAGCTATGACAAATATGAAGTCATAACTATGAGAAAAAGCTTTAACTCAATATAAAAGGTTTTTTTTAAATAAAATGTCTAACAATTCTTCCTTTATCAAACGGACTGAGTTATTCAGCGATTCATAAAACACCTAAAATTTTCAGTCAAATTGTAAAAATTCTCTGTTCATTCTATATTTTAGAATCTCCCCAATCATTTAGAAAACGGCTGAATTTACAATTCGCCGTCGACATCTAAAATATGGCTGATTCTCGCCCTATATTACATATAGGCAACATTCCGGCTAAGCAATCTGCCTAAACGTTAATTAGCCGTTTTACAATACAGAGCTGCTTTGTAAAGTGGCTAGCCGCTTCATATTGCGGCGGATTCTACAATATGGCTTTAAGTTAAAGTTTAAGTTAAAATTAGCTTGTTCAATGGTCCACAAGAGAACCAGTAAAATAAAAAGTTTTCAGTATTTATTTTGTATAATATCTAGTAAAATTATTAAAATTTTGTGTTGTAGGTAGTATTCATTAAAGTTTTTTGAAAATTTTTCTGCTCAAAACTTTTTTTTTAATGTTTATGGCATAACAACTTAATAATACACTTGGAAAGGCTATAATTTATTACTAATTTTAACTTAAAATTTCAAAAAAATATAGAATTTTCACACTCCGCAGCGACTACTAATGTATCAGAAAAGGTGCGACTGCTGGAAGGTTAATTATTAGATTGTCGAATTTGTGCGCGAAATGGGGCCACGAAATTTTCACTTCCTCGGAATAAATTAATAGCGACGATTATTATTACTTACCGGTACGATAGTCGACATCGGTATGTCACTTTTATCTTTTGTTAGAGTCTGTGCAGGACTTGATACATCCAAGGCCATAATAACTATCAGTCATCTGAAACCAATAAAAAAGATATATCTAAAAAGCTACCGGGCGCAATCGTGCTAAAAACAAGTGCAGCAGGAAGGGGGACACCGTCTGCTGCTTTAATTAAATAAGCTCGCAGTGTACGCCGATTAACTTACACACGGAAACATTACAATGCACGTAATTCAATATAAAGGACGCGGATTTAGCTCGGGTCGGATTCCAAATCTCACACGTGCCGCGGCTAAAAGGTTTCTCCCAGCGAAAAAGTCGCATCAAAATATGAGTAATAAACCGAGGGAGTTGCAGGGGTAACGCCCCGTGTAATGAGGTTCATCTGTATTCGACTCGCGCGCAAATTTTTGTTTTCTCACGAAAACGTGCTTAACAAAACGACCCCGCGCAATTTTCTCGGTAAAATTAGACTGTGCGTCAGTCAATAACACAAATCTGAGACGGTTTATTAGTTATCACGCTGTGGAGAGCACGCCGAAAATTAAAGGGGGAATTTATGAATCATAAACTCCAGGAAATTTAATGGGTTCATTGTAAATGACCCTCGAAAAAGAAAATAACATCCTCAAAGCGCCTGGAAAATGTTTACTTTACATGATGTTGCTTTAATGTGTGCATTTTGCGCAAGTCGCTTCATTATCGGAAAAATAATCACGAAAACCGCTTTCAACCGGCTCAGTGAAAGCGGATTTTTAAGGGAACAAAGTTTTTTCATGAATATTCACTCACACTTGAGCTGAGAAAATGCTAATCGAGGAAAATTAATAATGAAAACATTATTTTTAATAAATTGGTCACTTCGGAAAGGTTCTACTGTACAGGCATCATAGCACTTGTAATGCCAAAAGACCTTAGTGACTTACCAGAAGAAAAAAGTGACTAAATAGTAACTTTTTGCCGTTTATTATCTTGAAATATGGAAAATAAATTTTAAGGCATTTTCAATAGTAAAAACATTTACATTGAAAAATAATTTATAATAAACTTCAAAATAAAATTAAATATTCTTAACAAACATAAACAAAACAAAATGAAATGACTATGATAATTAAATCATTTTTTACATTTCTTTTTGCAACAAAATGATCTAATGAGTCTTTCTTTAAAGAATATCTTTCTTTAAAGAATATCTTTCTTTAATAAGTCAACTTCTTTGGTTTTCTCTTCTTCTTTTTTTTCCTCGCCACCAACCCTTCAAGTAAGACTTGAGAAACACCTGCTTCGTAATATCATTATTTTCTAATGCGTGTTTCAAATTTCTATGGCTTTCATCCAGTAGCTTCGCTACCACTAGTTGTTCATACGACTTCTCTTTAATTTTGTCTTCCAACTGTTTTTTCAAACTACTTTTTTTTGTTTCCCAAACTCTTCCATTTTTTGTTTACCTTCTTCAAGCTCTTGCTTTCTTTGATTTTCTTCAACTTCTGATTGTTGTTTTTCGATTTTTCAAGCTCTAAATAACTTTTATATGAATTATAAGCTCTACGAACCATATTTAGAAGTTCTTGTGTTATTGGAACCAATTCTATTTGATTATAATATTTTTTTAAACCACTACGAATACAAAACTTGTTATTCAGTGTTCGTAGACTCATGTTTGACTTGTCAGAAGTTAAAACTTGCCCCGAAAGGAAAAATCCCCTTTCAACTGATGCACTTCCATGTGCCAAAGATAGACACATTTTAACAACTTGAAATAATTCTTTTTAGTGTTTGGAAGATAACCAAAATTCATCTTCTCTTAGGTTTCCGTCAAAATTTCTCTTCTCTAATAAGACCAACTGCAGTGATTTGAATTCATCACATACTTTATCCACATCAATGTCTATGCTAAGAGTATTACAAACGTTAATCACGTAACTGCAGACTTATTTATTAAATGATGAACATCTTTCATATAAAAATGTTGGCAACGATTTTAAAAAATTAATTGTTTCTTCTCAGGTAGTTTCCCAAGTTCTTGTTGAGTTTTACTCCACAATTTAACGCCTTCAATGGCAAAAAGAATTCGTGACGATACAAACATCTTTAGTATTTGCAAGCACATTATCAAAATCAACAGCTGCTTTTTTTTCAAAAATTTGAGTAATATAGTCTTAGTTAACTTAGTTAACGGTTCATCCTTTTGAAGAATTCCGTAAATTTTGTAAAAATGTGCAAAACATATTCTATAAAATAAAGATCCACTATAGAAGTTGTATTTAAAAAAATATAATAATATCTATATAAGATTTAGTTTTGATTAAAGAACTTCTGTACTTTGGAATAAACTCCAGAAAATATTTCTTTATTGCTGAATGCTGTTCTAAAACACGGCTGATAGCTGGACCCAACGTTAACCACCTGGCACCAACATGTTTTATAAATTTGTGTAAAGATAACTTTAGATCACTCTGAATTTTCTCAGTCTTCTAACCGTAATGGCCAACCATCAAGGAAATGATACAGAGCAATGATAAAATCACTTACTTCACTTGAAAACTTTTCTAATCCTTTTAAAAAGGAATAGTGAACAATGTGAATATTGGAGTTTTTTTATTTCGAAACGACGGTCAAAAAATTTCGCGCCAAAATAGTGAAAAAAGTGACCTAAAAGCTAAAATAGTGACAAATCCCTGTACTGTATTTACGTTTGCTTATTGCGGCCAAAATACAGTAGACCATTGGCAACTTTGTTACTATTGGTGAAAACAAAAAAACACAAAGGTCATCTTTTTGAGTGGCAATGGTCAAAAAATACATTTCAAGGCTGCACTCATTAAAAATACCTTAATTAGTGTGGGTCATACACGGCCAAATCGCACCGATGCGCAACATGGCATGCAAAAAATTAAGTGAAGCTTGCAAATAAAGCAACACGAAGAACTTCAACCACAATTAATAGACGAGCGCTGTCGTTACTTTCAATCCTTAATGGAATTCCGTTGATATATTGCAAAAATTGTTGAAGGGTTAATGCGGCGGTTTTGCAACAATTGTATTCTTAAACGCCGACCGATTCATAATTTCAGACCATTCACCACACTGGATGATTACTGGATGGAAGGCACGCACCCATGGCCGCATTATGATAATGGTTGTTAGGATTGGTCGCGTGCCTTGTAATCGCTATTATTTTTCAAGTTTTCCAAGATTCCAAGGTCGCCTTCTTCTTGCGGTCGCCTCATGTGTCATTGTGTTTTCGTTTGAATAAAATCGTCCATAAAACCGCAAGACAACCATCGCATTAATTTGTAAGCTAAAACTCGCTGCGTGGCGTTCTTTACAATGTAAATGACATCCAAAAGGACAAGTGAAAAATTAGCATTAAAATCGCGGTAATAAGTTAATGGCAGCTTTTGCTTCTGTAATTTAGGTACGGAATTACGTCAGGGAAATTACAAATCAAAAACTTTTTACTCGTCCCAAAAATACAGGCTTTATTAACTTGTCACCGAGATGGTTTTCGAAACATGTCAAGTAACGCGTTCATCACTCGGCAATTTCATTTAGTCGACTAGCGGATTTTGTGCCATTTAATGGACGTCACTGCAGTAACGACTTCTGAAAAGTTTCATTGACAATAAATAACTTTCTGTGCGTCCACTGCAATTTAATTGCTCCAGTATGTGCAAAGTGTAATAAGGACATCGAATTTTTTAACGGCGAGTTACAGTTGATGACCTGTCCGAGTCCGAAAAGAGTGGCTTCGTATTTCAACGTTAATCTCTTGGTACAACTGGTTCCTTGTTCACTAATGATTCTCTCAAAATAGCTCACTAATATTTTACAATTAATTTTTGTGATTTTATATAAAACTAGTTAACCTTCCAGCAGTCGCATCTTTTTTGAGACATTAGTAGTGACTCCGCAAAAGAAAATTCTATGTTTTTTTGAAATTTTAAGTTAAAATTAGTAATAAATTTCCAAGTGTATTATTAAGTTGTTATGCCATAAACATTAAAAAAAAAAATTGAGCAGAAAAATTTTCAAAAAACTTTATTGAATACTACCTAATAATAATTTTACTAGATATTGTACAAAATAAATACTGAAAACTTTTTATTTTACTGGTTCTCTTGTGGACCATTGAACAAGCTAATTTTAACTTAAACTTTAACTTAAACTTTGGTGTACATGTCGCAGCCATATTGTAGAATCCGCCGCAATATGAAGCGGCCACCCACTTTACAAAGCAGCTCTGTTTTGTAAAACGGCTGATTAACGTTTAGGCAAATTGTTTAGCCGAAATGTTGACTATGTGTAATGTAGGGTGACAATCAGCCATATTGTAGATGTCGGCGGCGAATTGTAAATTCAGTCGTTTTCTAAATGATTGAGGAAATTGTAAAACAGAGAATTTCTACAATTTGACTGAAAATTTTAGGTGTTTTATGAACCGCTGAATAACTCAGTCCGTTTAATAAAAGAAGAATTGTTAGACATTTTATTAAAAAAAACCTTTTATATTGAGTTAAACATTTTTCTTATAGTTATGACTTTATATTTGTCATAGCTACAAGGTAACGTTTTCTCTATATAAAGTCCCTTTTCGCCGTTTTATAAAACGGCGACCCGTCATTTTGTTGCATTGGAGAACGAGAAACGTCGTTACAGTAAGGCGGACCAACGTTTAGCCGTATTACAACCCGCCTAAACGTTAACCCGCCGATTTACAAAGCCGAGCCGTTTTATAATGCGACTAACCGGTTTGTATTGTAGCGGATTCTACAATCCGTCTGCGACATCTATAACCCAAAATCCCCAAAAAGTGGATATTGAACAAACCAGTATTAACTTGACAAACAACTTCAAAATTTACAATAAATTAATGGTTTTTTTAATATGAAAAAACGACGCTGTCATTTTGTGCAGCTTTTCCATAACACACCTTGGCTTCGTGCTTGAAACAAGCAACCACACACTTTGAAAATTATTGGACAGTGCACTTGTATCGAAAATGATTATTACAGATTTACCTTAGGATGTTGTAAACCGAAAATGTCAAAATGTATACAAAAATTTGCCTAACACGTCAATAGTCGCTGCGGAGTCTCACTCCGCAATATGCAAAAAAAGCAAAAATAATGTATCTGCAGCTCTGATATTGCTTCACTAACATTTAGACAATAAATTAGGAAGGTACTGAAAATAGCCGTTCGAGAGAATGGAAAATTCCTTGGAAAATCAAAAAAACATAGTCGTGCGGAGCGAGACTCCGCATGCGACTACTGGAAGTAATTATTAAATAAAAATTGGCGATTTTAGTACATAGCAGCTACGTCGGGTTCCTCCCAGGCCAAATTAATGGTTATTTGTAACCTACAAATTAAAAGATTCGTTTAGTGGTTACAACCACTCAGTAAAAAAATCACGTGGGAATGTCATTAGTGCCAGTTTTCAGTACAACGTTTACTGTTAATAACGCGTAATACCTACGCAGTTTTGAAGTGTAAACAAAATGTGTGAACTGTGAAATTGAGTTAATTACACCGAGTACATAAATTAGTGTAAAAAGTGATGTGATAAAAAGTATAACAAACATAATGTGGCGCAGAAAAAAAAACAGCATAAATCCATCACTAATTATATAATCGTTTACAACCGGCGTGATGTCAGAGCGCTCCAAAATTAAATATTTTTACAATTTCTCGATTGACCAACGAATGAAGTATCCGCTTTGTAAATAACATAAGCCTATTAAAAACATTTAACGAGGCGAGTAAATTATATAAGAGCGAAAACAGAGCCGGGAATTCTGAAATACCATGCAAATATTTATGGATCTGTATTACCTAACAACAACCTCGGGAAAATAAAAAAGAGCGCATTTATGACTAAGATCGGATCGGACTGTTTCATCCTTCCATAACAGGTTGGAGATTTTTTTCCGTCCGTGTGGTCGATAACCCAAAAAAGCGAAGATTTAATAAGAAAATAATCGGAGGAATGTCGACATCAAACAAGCAAATGAAGACATTAAATAAATGCGTATGTCATAAATTGAAGTAGGTACTGCGTGGTAACTCCGGTAGCTGAATAAGCACTAATAAGTGACCATCAAGGTCAGGAAATGTCCACAATAGAAAATATGCGAACCATGAAATATGTGGTGGGTGCTCGCTCACAAGTTTTTAAGACCGGACAAAAGTCATTGCGCAGCGAGTTACAGAACCGGATATGAAGAGTCACGGAATCGACAAATGACAATAATTGTTTAAGTCATTCATGTCAGAGTGAACTTTCGCAATCCCTGTCAACACCAAAGTCACCTACATATTGTCGTAAACCGCATGTGGTCCCCTCCAATTACTCTGAGCAGCTTTTATGCTGCGTGGCCACATTCAATTGCCACTCTTTCGTTGGAGCATTCTTGAAATCATTTACTTCCGGTTTCAACTTCGCTTTTATTTATTCTGACCAATTAATGATTTCAAGAGACCTGTAAAAATCTTAGTTCAGAAATTTTTTTGACAAATGGTTTGCTCAACATTTTCCTGATACTGTAAACATTCCTGTTCAGAAACCCTTGGTTAGGTTTGTGTTGACGTTGTTCCCGTCAACAAATTTTATTCTCCAACTGCACGTATGAATCAATTAAAACAATATTCTCCTGATTGAGGAATGCATTCCAAATTTGCTGTAAAAATCTCACTTCAGAAATTCGTTCAGAACTAATTTTTTTATCAGATTTGGTTGGGTTTGTGTTGACGTAGCTTCAAATAGACGTCAAAAATTTTATTCTCAAACTGCGCGTACCAACCAACAAAAAAAAATTCTCCTGATTGAGGAATGCATTCCAAATTTGTTGTAAAAATCTCAGTTCAGAAATCCGTTCACAACTAATTTTTTTATTAGATTTGGTTGGGTTTGTGTTGACGTTGCTCCAAATAGACGTCAAAAAATTTATTCTCAAACTGTGCATAACAACCAATAAAAACAATATTCTCCTGGTTGGGGAAGGCATTCCAAATTTGCTGTAAAAATCTCAGTTCAGAAATCCGTTCACAACTAATTTTTTTATTAGATTTGGTTGGGTTTGTGTTGACGTTGCTCCAAATAGACGTCAAAAAATTTATTCTCAAACTGTGCATAACAACCAATAAAAACAATATTCTCCTGGTTGGGGAAGGCATTCCAAATTTGCTGTAAAAATCTCAGTTCAGAAATCCGTTCACAACTAATTTTTTTATTAGATTTGGTTGGGTTTGTGTTGACGTTGCTCCAAATAGACGTCAAAAAATTTATTCTCAAACTGTGCATAACAACCAATAAAAACAATATTCTCCTGGTTGGGGAAGGCATTCCAAATTTGCTGTAAAAATCTCAGTTCAGAAATCCGTTCACAACTAATTTTTTTATTAGATTTGGTTGGGTTTGTGTTGACGTTGCTCCAAATAGACGTCAAAAAATTTATTCTCAAACTGTGCATAACAACCAATAAAAACAATATTCTCCTGGTTGGGGAAGGCATTCCAAATTTGCTGTAAAAATCTCAGTTCAGAAATCCGTTCACAACTAATTTTTTTATTAGATTTGGTTGGGTTTGTGTTGACGTTGCTCCAAATAGACGTCAAAAAATTTATTCTCAAACTGTGCATAACAACCAATAAAAACAATATTCTCCTGGTTGGGGAAGGCATTCCAAATTTGCTGTAAAAATCTCAGTTCAGAAATCCGTTCACAACTAATTTTTTTATTAGATTTGGTTGGGTTTGTGTTGACGTTGCTCCAAATAGACGTCAAAAAATTTATTCTCAAACTGTGCATAACAACCAATAAAAACAATATTCTCCTGGTTGGGGAAGGCATTCCAAATTTGCTGTAAAAATCTCAGTTCAGAAATCCGTTCACAACTAATTTTTTTATTAGATTTGGTTGGGTTTGTGTTGACGTTGCTCCAAATAGACGTCAAAAAATTTATTCTCAAACTGTGCATAACAACCAATAAAAACAATATTCTCCTGGTTGGGGAAGGCATTCCAAATTTGCTGTAAAAATCTCAGTTCAGAAATCCGTTCACAACTAATTTTTTTATTAGATTTGGTTGGGTTTGTGTTGACGTTGCTCCAAATAGACGTCAAAAAATTTATTCTCAAACTGTACATAACAACCAATAAAAACAATATTCTCCTGGTTGGGGAAGGCATTCCAAATTTGCTGTAAAAATCTCAGTTCAGAAATCCGTTCACAACTAATTTTTTTATTAGATTTGGTTGGGTTTGTGTTGACGTTGCTCCAAATAGACGTCAAAAAATTTATTCCCAAACTGTGCATAACAACCAATAAAAACAATATTCTCCTGGTTGGGGAAGGCATTCCAAATTTGCTGTAAAAATCTCAGTTCAGAAATCCGTTCACAACTAATTTTTTTATTAGATTTGGTTGGGTTTGTGTTGACGTTGCTCCAAATAGACGTCAAAAAATTTATTCTCAAACTGTGCATAACAACCAATAAAAACAATATTCTCCTGGTTGGGGAAGGCATTCCAAATTTGCTGTAAAAATCTCAGTTCAGAAATCCGTTCACAACTAATTTTTTTATTAGATTTGGTTGGGTTTGTGTTGACGTTGCTCCAAATAGACGTCAAAAATTTTATTCTCAAACTGCGCGTACCAACCAACTAAAAAAGTATTCTCCTGATTGAGGAATGCATTCCAAATTTGTTGTAAAAATCTCAGTTCAGAAATCCATTCACAACTAATTTTTTTATCAGATTTGGTTGGGTTTGTGTTGACGTTGCTCCAAATAGACGTCAAAAAATTTAGTCTCAAACTGTGCGTACCAACCAATTAAAACAATATTCTCCTGATTGGGGAATGCATTCCAAATTTGCTGTAAAAATCTCACTTCAGAAATCCATTCAGAACTAATTTTTTTATCAGATTTGGTTGGGTTTGTGTTGACGTAGCTCCAAATAGACGTCAAAAAAATTAGTCTCAAACTGTGCATAACAACCAATTAAAACAATATTCTCCTGATTGGAAAATGCATTACAAATTTGCTGTAAAAATCTCAGTTCAGAAATCCATTCAGAACTAATTTTTGTATCAGATTTGGTTGGGTTTGTGTTGACGTAGCTCCAAATAGACGTCAAAAAATGTATTCTCAAACTGCGCGTATCAACGAATTAAAAAATATTCTCCTGATCCATTCCAAATTTGCTGTAAAAATCTCAGTTCAGAAAACCATTCACAACTAATTTTTTCACCGGATTCTCTTATACAAAAAAAAAACAGTAAAGATTAAAAATAACCTTTTAGTTTTTTATTTGAAAAGGACTATATTTTATTGTTAAAACGAAGGGTTCATGTGAAGTAATATCATACGTACATCGGTCAAATATTTTTCAATGAGATAAATATAAAACAGCAAAGCCATAAAAGACATTCTAGAACATTGGGTGCCCGTAGGGTCCGGGCCTAATGTTATTATCCAAGGTTTAAACGCTAAAACAGCCGACGTGAAACCATAAAAATCGAGTTAACGGCTCAATGTCCTATTACCTGTGTCAAAACCCATTTCACTAATTAAACGCAGACGAAAATTAAAATATTGAACGCGTCAGGACTGGCCATGTTTCAGACAATCATCTTGCTATGTCACGTCAGTTTTTAAATTTTTTATATTAAATGACATGACCACTTCAAACCATTACGACAGTGCAAATTATGAACATTAGTGTTTTAGCACTACTTACCATGACTATTATTTATGTGTACAGTGAAGATGTGGAGGGCGAAGAAAAAAGCCGAGTTGATGCGAATATCGCCTGTGTAAACGGCGAGCAGTGTCAAGCGAACAATAATAATAAAGCGTCGGGGGCCAAACAGAAGGTGACGAGCATCGCGCAAAAAGCCGCGGCGGAAGCCAAAGCCGCCGAGGACGCGCAAGCGGCGGCCGGCCAACAGGCCGCCCACCAGGTTAAGGAACAACTCGCCGAGAAGGCCGTAGAAGCGGCGCAAGCCGCCGAAGCCGCTTTCGCGGGCAAAGAAGCGGTCGTCGAACAGATCCAACAGGAAATAAAAGAGGCGAAAGAGGTCGCGCAAGAAGAAAGTGCATCGTTACAACAAGCGCAAAATACGGTCAACGCGGCCGTACAAGCGGCCCAGGAGGCGCAAGCCGAGCTAAAAATGTTAAACAACGCCATCCAATTAGGCCAGGCGAACGCCGCGAACGCCGCGCAAGCGGCCGAAGGCGCCCAACAAGAACTCACCGAAAAGGAACAGCTCGTGGAAGCGGCTAAAAACCGCGTGGAGCAACTCATGAAGCAATTGAGCGCGGCCAAAGCGGACTTGGCGAACACCAAACAATCCGCCTCCAAGGCGGCCACGGCCGCGAAAGAAGCCAAAGACAATGCGTCGAGGAATCGCAGGAAAGTTTACAGGAGGTCCGACAAAGAGTAACTTATACAGTGTTTTTAGTATACTATTCGTGTTTTAATCCAATAAATGATTAAGTAGTTTATGTTGTTGGTCAATAATTACTGTAATCGATTGGTTGAGTACACTTGCAAATTTCGATTGGCTTTTTACAGACAGAAACGTTTACGCTGTCTCTTTCAAAAGTCGCTTCGCTCTTCGACGTATAATACTAATTACGATTCATTTAACATTGTTTAAACACGAACAGACCTTGCATGTTGAAATGTATTGTCTTCGTGGCTTTTATTCGCATGGCGACTGTAAGGCTGAATCAACGAAGAAATTAATATAATTAACTAAAAGTCAAGGTATTAATTCAAACGTCACATCGGAACAACTTTAGTGACAAAGAAACGAAATTTAAATCTTGTAATTAATGTGTGAATGTGTGAATTACATAATTTGACTGCGCGATGCTTATCAGAGTCAGTGCCGGGTAGAACTATAATTACCTAAAGTGTGTACGCAATCAGATGGAGTACAGGAGTTTCAGATAACCCGTGGACTGTATTAGACATTCATATAATGCAAAAGATTCGAATTTAGTTACTAGGTGAATAAGTTTACAGTTAAAATTCAGATGTCCTTCCGACAAACAATAATTGTGTGAATTTGTTTGCAATAAGTGTATTACACAATCATATTATAACTTGTGCACAAGAATTATATTGGGAACTACATCTTTTACAATTCATTGTATTTCAGAAAGTATTGATTGCAATTCAGAAAGCATCAATTAAAATTCCTAAAGCATAAAATGTAATTCAGAAATATTAATTTAATTTCAAAAACGTTAATTGTAATTCAGAAAGCATCAATTAAAATTCCTAAAGCATTAATTGTAGTTCAGAAACATTAATTGTATTTCAGAAAACGTCATAATAATTCAGAAAGCATAAAATGTAATTCAGAAACATTAATTGAATTTCAAAAACATTAATTGTAATTCAGAAAGCATCAATTAAAATTCCTAAAGTATCAATTGCAGTTCAGAAACGTTAATTGTAATTTAGAAAGCATCAATTGTGGTTTAGTACCGTTATTTGTAGTCCTAAAATGTTAATTGTAATTCAGAAGGTATCAATTGTAATTCAGAAATATTAATTTAATTTCAAAAACGTTAATTGTAATTCAGAAAGCATCAATTAAAATTCCTAAAGCATTAATTGTAGTTCAGAAACATTAATTGTATTTCAGAAAACGTCATAATAATTCAGAAAGCATAAAATGTAATTCAGAAACATTAATTGAATTTCAAAAACATTAATTGTAATTCAGAAAGCATCAATTAAAATTCCTAAAGTATCAATTGTACTTCAGAAACGTTAATTGTAATTTAGAAAGCATCAATTGTGGTTTAGTACCGTTATTTGTAGTCCCGAAATGTTAATTGTAATTCAGAAGGTATCAATTGTAGTTCAGAAACATTAATTGTATTTCAGAAAACGTCATAATAATTCAGAAAGCATAAAATGTAATTCAGAAACATTAATTGAATTTCAAAAACGTTAATTGTAATTCAGAAAGCATCAATTAAAATTCCTAAAGCATCAATTGTAGTTCAGAAACGTTAATTGTAATTTAGAAAGCATCACTTGTGGTTTAGTAACGTTATTTGTAGTCCCGAAATGTTAATTGTAATTCAGAAGGTATCAATTGTAGTTCAGAAACATTAATTGTATTTCAGAAAACGTCATAATAATTCAGAAAGCATAAAATGTAATTCAGAAACATTAATTGAATTTCAAAAACGTTAATTGTAATTCAGAAAGCATCAATGAAAATTCCTAAAGTATCAATTGCAGTTCAGAAACGTTAATTGTAATTTATAAAGCATCAATTGTGGTTCAGTAACGTTATTTGTAATCCCGAAACGTTAATTGTAATTCAGAGGGTATCAATTGTAGTTCAGAAACATTAATTGTATTTCAGAAAACGTCATAATAATTCAGAAAGCATAAAATGTAATTCAGAAATATTAATTGAATTTCAAAAACGTTAATTGTAATTCAGAAAGCATCAATTAAAATTCCTAAAGCATCAATTGTAGTTCAGAAACTTTAATTGTAATTTAGAAAGCATCAATTGTACTTCAGAAACGTTAAGTGTATCTATTTCAGAATTTGAATGACAATAATTGACATTTTCTGATTTACAATTTACTGATCTGAATTACAATTTATACTTTCTGAAATACAATAGGAAAACGTGTAAGAAAAACAACGCAAATTTGCTTCATCAATAAATGAATGCAACAGAAATACAATATGTGAAACCCTCTCCTAAATAAGTTTGTGATTTAAAGTCAAATCCAACTCGTCATGACATATAATTCATGACCTGTAAATCTCCATCATCAAACTCATTTACCAAAATGGATTTAATATGTCCACAGAGGACGATCATTAACGCAATATAAATCAAGCCTCAGCAATGCTCATACAGCGGAAATAGTTTTCTTTTTGCCAATAATTTCTCGAAAGCAGTAAAAAAATTGTCAGGAATTAGTATCAGATGAACACTTCTGTTCGTTCGATTTACTTCCAAGAAGATTAACTCAAGTTGCGGTAAAAGTCTCCAAGGCTGAAAGTATTAATTTTGGAACTACGATTCGTCAGTCGGACAAAAAAAAGTCGATCCACTTTTTCGCAATTAACGTTAGTCGTGGTCGACGTTGGGCACAATCGAGCTGTGCCTAACGTGGACTTTATTAAAAATTGAATTTGGTCACAGTTCCGAATCGTTTCGAATCGAAGAATAATTTTACCTGTTGGTAAATAAATTGCGCAAGTTCACCTGTTCGCGAAACAGCCTTGAGACGTACGCATACCCACTAAGCCACTGGCCGCAATAACGAATCTCAAGGAACTACTTACACTTCATTTTTACGGGTCTTTATGTTCAACAATGGTGGGAAGGACCTTATCAACTTGTAAATCTCCTTTTAAACGTTCATTCAATCTGCTATACAAACTCAATTATACTTTTCATTGTAAATCGGACAGACGGTATAATTTAATTCAATTTAATTAAATACACCATTCTTGATGTTAATGATATGATATCCTTTCCGGGGAAACTCGATCAATAAACAAACTCATCGCCACTAACTTCGAATGGGCTTATTTGAAGTTTCAAGTAAGCAGTAAATTAAATTTGTGTATAAAATTATAAACGGTCCGCAAGTAAATATTAGTATGAACGGGCGGCGGTTAATTAATCTCATGTCAAGTTATGTAAACATTGCTCGGTTCTTCTTATTAATCATTTTCGCCTCGATTTACTTTAAAATGTATCTGAAGACCGATCCTCGTTAACAGGATTAATTTCAGCCAAATTTTACATTTGTGCGAAAATAATTGGCAATTTTTTTCAACTAAACGATTTCACAAATTGTTGCCTACCATTGTGAGAGGTTTTAATAGCTTTATTAGGTTCGAGTGTGAGAAAAATGTTTTTCTTGGTAATTTGTGTGTTCATTAAATAAGGGAAGTTGTTATTGCAACCACAACAATTATTTTCAGCAGTTTGAAACTATTAATAGCATTAAACCAATAAAGCGCATGCGTCTGATAGTTTCAAACCGTTTCGAAACTGCTGTTGGAACAGACCCATTGTGGCATTAAATTTTTATGGTGGGATTTTCACAACAACTATTAATTTCAGGGTAATGTTGATGGATTTCTTTAGTTAGTGAATTTTTATATTGCACGACAGTTATGCTACATAATTAACCTTAATAATAGTAGCAATAACTCTGAATATTTACTAATGAGTGCTGCGAAACGCTTTATGCTCATCCGATTTATCGACAATTGCAGAGAATGTCAGACGTCATCTGTCGCCCATTACCATCCTTTCCATTGTGTAAATAATGTATCATAATTTGTTGGCTTTGACCTGGTTATAGTCATCACAATCTTTACTTTTTATCTCACCACACAAACATAAATTGGACGTTTACTGCATATTGCACCCTAAGAGAAAAAAAATAATTACCTTCTTCTAATCGATTTTTGAAGTGCAGCTTATTATGTAACAAGGAGTTCATTGTCGCATTAATCATAAATGTAACCGTATCACTTCTGATTTCTTCATTAATTTATAATTGTAGCCCTGAAGTAGAATTTATAATAGAGGCTTGATGAATTAGACTTATTATCCGTCCACAAATAGCATTGTTTGGTTTCCTACCGCAAAATATAAAAACCGTCAGCCACACAACGCCACATTTATAAAATTATCTATTGTTTACCCGACAAGTTTCATGAAACAATGACTGGTCTCACTATTTTCACGACTTTTTTTCACGCCGAGAAGAGGTTTATTTCTGGCGACAATTAATTATCTAATCGGCGATAGTTCCTGGTTATTTCATGCAAATGACCCATCTCATCAACTTGAAACCTTCAGATTCGAAAGTAATATTTTGGTTAATATTTGCGCAAGGTTGCGAGGTTTCTGAAGAACCCAGACCAGTTTCGACCTTGATCAAAAGATTATTACGCTTTTTATCTGTATCAATCAAGATATATTATTGCGGCTAATTAATTTGAACTGTTGGTTTCCTTTATATAACCACGGCCGGATTTAAATAATATTTTTACAATGGAGGAATTGTAAAGCCAAACCACCATGCGAAATGGCGAGGAAAAAATCTGCAGCGTCTATTCAAATAGACTACACAAATACCATCCAGCTTTTCGGTGCCCAATAATCTAGAAGACCAGTGGAGCCGAACAGTGACCTGCTGCGCTCGGTTATTGAAGCAGGTTCCTTCCAAACCAAAAAATTATCAGAAAAACTTAATTCTTCGCGACACAAAGAGATTTGTTAACTAGCAAACCAACGGTCAAGAAGTATTTATTTTGGATCGATTTCATGGGCAACCAAGGGAATAGCCTTTTCCAACCAATCCAATTTGAAAACGTTACTTGTGAGCGTGTCACCGGAAATTGAAGCTCCGGTCCCTGCAGCATTTTGTTACTTGGACACTTTAAGAACATTGCAGCCGGGAGACGGCCCATTAATTACTACGAGCATCTTGGGTCTAGTCGCAACTTCACGGGATTTGCTGCACAGTTTGTCGCTACATCAACGAAAATAGGAACGCGGGCGTAATGAGCTGCAATTATGTACGCCGCGTCTCGACTATTAATAAATTATTTACGATATCAGAACGTGACCATCTTAATTTTCTATTCCACTTTATGAGGTGTCGTGCTGGTTCGAATGCTCAATGAAAACGCCAACCGACAATAAAAAACCGCTAATTAAAATTAGGGCTAACTTTTACCTGGGTTGGGCGGTACGTTTTTGGACAATTATGAAATTCGCCTTTTTATGGCAATACAATAGAAAGCTGATTTGTGAAAGTTCCCTCATTATAAATCACACTTTGATCTGCATAAAGAAAACAATCAAATTGTCTTATTCGCAGGATGTTCTACCCATTCATTAGTACTCGTGTTTCTTTGGTGAAATTAACCTGGAATGTCGCTGACAGCAAGCAATTAGACTCATCCCCGTATAAGGATTGTTAATTGGTTGCAACACTCTTCCATTGTTAACAGAGTTTCCTCAAAATATATTCATAAATAATTATTTCGTCATAGTTTTATGATCAATACAAACATTTACATATGCAATTGTTGCATTGTAAGCCTAATTAGGCCCAGAAACAAGGCGTGTAGGGACCTATTCAGAATCAAATTTAATAAAGTTGACTGTACTCCCCAGGCAAACGAACAGAACACTACAAATGTTACAATTAAGATTTAAAATTCAAAACTGAGAAAGTCGCAGTGGTATTTCAATTACAGAAAGTTTTTGAAATGAATTCATTCTGAATTTGCATTAAGCAAATTATGGTATAGAATTCCGTTTTATTTAAATTGCAGTGCAGTTTCAAAAGTAACTTTTACAAGACGAATTTGATTTTATAAACACAATTTCGGGATGTTACATAAATTCGTTTGAACTGAAAGAAACTGCAACGTTGTGTGGGTTTTGGTAAACCAGTGAATTTCTGTCCACAGTGAGCAATATGTTTTTGCCCCAACGAACCTTAGGAGAATTGTGTCTGAGATAACACCTTCGAGAAAGATGGTACAGTAGTTACAAGCAATTTAAGTTTTTATTGCAGCTAACTACAATCGGAAACTTTGTGGCTAATTTAATAAGAATTAAAAACTGGTAAATATCACAACTCAGACACAATTCTCTTAGACAAGTTGTATTTAGAAATCCGACACAGTTGGACTTTAATTTTATTCAGACGGGCCTCTCAGGGCCGCAAAAATCGCAATCGCCTCGGTGTCGCTTAAAAATAAGAAAGAAAGTATAAACTAGTTCTAACAGTCAAAATATGATTTCCCCGGCCATTAAAATTGGTAATGAACCGACTTCCAGGAAATTTAAAATCGTTACTTAGCTACAATAATCATCGTCGAATTAACTTGAGCCATTAAAATGTGGGAGTAAGTAATAAACATAATTTCTGCAGTTAGAGCTAACAATAAGTGTAATATGTCGCGGTTTCAGTTTACGATTTGTGCAACATTTCACTTTAAAGGTTGTCGCATTAATAAAACAGTTTCTAGCAAATATTTACGTATGCAAATTAAGGTGTAAAAAAACGCTCTTGAGCAGACTTTCGGCAAATATTTACACGGCAAAAACAAGTTGTTTATAACAATTCTGCGGGATTGGTAATTAAGAAATAAGCCTCGGACACCCTCCAGTTAAATTATGTAAGGCATTCACGAAGTTACGTGCAGTAAATCATCCTTCGTGAACCGCATTCACTTTTTGGTTTTTTAAAGCGCAACACTTTCCTCCAGTTGCTCCAAGTTTACCAAAGAATGCATTGTTTCACCGGAGGCTTGGCAGCGCAATTCTCCGCAGATTAAATAACAGATGTCAAATAAATATCCGCAGGTAAAGAATTAGAATGGCCGATTTGATCTTCACTAATGAGTCAGAACTAAATGGCCCACAAACATTTCAATCCAATTAAAACAATCGGTTTTAATTTGATTTTTTTTGAGATCCAGTAAAATATTCTTGCATGAAATTTCTTCCTGTATTATATTAGTGAATCTAATTTGATAACAACACAAAAATTGAGCTTCAATTGAAAGTTATTTATTTGAAATTTGGTGCACGTATGACTCTGGTATAAGGCTAGAAATTTCCGGTTTTGAATGTTAATTGTCGGCGTTAGTTTCCGAGACAAAAAATAAAAACTGATTTCTTATAAAAATACTATTTCCCAATTTCGTCAAATTTCACTTTTTAGGATCACTATGATTAAGACAAAGATCTGCAAAGTAAAAAAAAATCAAAAGCTGTAATTAGTCTAAAATTCCCTTATATTGGAATCTCAAGAGTGAAAGTAATAATTTATGACTGTAAATAGTCGTTAGTACTTTACACAAAGGTAGGTGCGATTTAAATTTATAACATTGTCAAAATTTGTCACTGTCGAGTGGAAGTCGGTCGATGTGAACAACAGAAGCGTACCTAAATCGAGCCTTTTTACATTCTTGTAGATTTATAAAATTTACGTAAATTGCAAGTCCTCTAATAAATTACAATTATGAGTACGAAGATATTTTAAAGTGTGAATGTTGAATTATTTTTTTAACTCGAAGACGACTTATTACATTTTTCGTTTGAAATATTTTCGGTGCGGTTATGGAAAAGGGACAGACCATTCGAGGTACCAGTTACCTACTTCCACTTTCGGAGAAAATTTTACAATGCCATACATTTAAATCGTACTTAACTTTTACTCTTAAGATTCCAATATAAGGGAATTTTAGACTAATTACAGCTTTCGAATTTTTTTTTACTTTCAATATCTTCGCCTTAATAATACTGATCCTACTGAACAATTACATTGAAAAGTTCCTGGTTGAACTTCCTCTCAAACAGATGCGAAAACTGCCTTTTGATAATGCACACTTACAGCGAAACAGGTGATAATCCAAATTTGCACAAACTCAACACTTAACACGCACCGATTGGACTGTACAAAACCGTCGCGACGCACATTCGAAAAAAAAATTCCCATACACGAACATATCAAAATCAAACGAATTCGCGAATCTTATCGCCGGTGAAAGAACACCCACTGCACCGCACCATCCGTACGCCGAAAACTAAGGTACGAAAATTTTTAATCTGTGTATTCGCATTAAGCACACACAAGGTCGACGCAGAGCCACGTGAATAAACATCAAATCAAATTCAGGTTTCGGCGCGAACGTGGATACCACGGTTACAGGCGAAACAACCTTTGATTAGTGGACGAGTTCGCGTCCACGCACGCTCTCTCGGGCTCCTCGCATGGTCGAGGAGGATCTCAACCGCTACTCTTCTCGTCACTATCGAGACATGACTAACAGGGCAATCCTAATTTCGTTCGAACCGTTCACTTTTTCTTCTTCAAATTTTGAGAAAAAATAATAATACTCTTCAAAGGATCGTGGAAAACGTTCCATGATTCCACCTGCAATACTGGCGTTATAACTTCGGTAATTGCCAATGGCGGCTCGTGGTACAATAAAACAGGTGCTCTGCAATTTGCATCTCATAATTATAATCAGCGTCGTGTTTTTATTTATTTATCATTTATCAATTCATGAAATATACCCGGATTTTGAGAAGGTTCCACAAAATTTTATACAGTTTAGAATTTTCGATAGAACGTATCTATTTTTTGTCACATTATCATTATGCTGCTGTATGTGTTTCCAATATGACGAATTTAACTGAGATTGGATGTTGATTGTTCCTAATATTGCTAACTTTATTAAATTGTGAAGATGACTTTTGGAGTTTTCATGCTTTTTTATTTTTTCATTCAAGTGTACTAAATCAGTCACTCCTACCTGTGTCCATGCTTTATCTCCACCAAAAAGCAAACATAGAGAGCAAAAAAGAACATTTTTCTTGTTGCAGCCACAAATCCAGTTGTCCCTTGCATAAATTTCTTTGTTGAACTGACGTTTATATGGTTTTCCACGACTAATACAGCTTGTTTCAATAATAATGCCCGGCAGCGGTCGACCTTTATTTTTCAAATCTATTTTTTCTTCGTAACTATACTTCACAAATCGCTTAAAGTTAATCAAATTGTCCACAACATCCATTGTCAAAAAAACACTAATACAATACACGAAAGTATAAAATCAAAGTTTACAACGACAAAGCCACAAAGCGAAAAACCACACGTAACATAACATCCGAAATCTGGTACAGAACTGCACAGATAATAAAACATAAAATAATAACTGACGAAAATTAAAATCCACGCACCTGAAGATAAGTTTTTGCGAAGCTTGCAAATTTTCTGCCGAAGTTCAAAATACGGGAATTCTCGATTGTTTTCAGGACCGTTGAAAGCGCCATCATACAATTGTTGCCTACAATACATTTAATCAAGGACATTATATTTGAGTGATTAGGGTATGACAGAACTGCGTGAAATGCAGCACATCAAGAGCATTAAACTAGCGAAAGAATTTGGGTATGTGCAGGACACGAGGGGGATAGTGGGGGTTTCTCAAGCAGTTCTGTGCACTGCCTCGAATGGCCCAGTATAAAAACAATGGTCCGCTCCGCTGAAAACACAACAAAACTTAACTGCTTTGTTGGAATGTTGGATCCTCGATTGCATGAAGACATGGAGTTACGAGATGGCGCGAGTTGTTGCGATTAAGAAAATAAAATTCTGTGACGAAATTCAAATTTCTTCAATATTACGTTTTATAAATTAAATATAAACGAAGTTAATTTTTTTGGCAGTTCTGCAGCTCTTATGTACGAGCCGCCACTGGTTGCTGTAATAAAAGAAAGTGACACAAATGTGCAATAAAGGGCGAGACTATTAAATTTGTTCTATAATTTAAATTTTAGGATCAGTTTACACCACTTCCCATTCAAAAGACAAAACAGCACTAACCAAGGCAATTTGGGTTGCATACAACCTCATTTTTAAAAATGAAAATTGGAATCAAACATTAAAACGTTTTTCCTTACACTTTATTCTTGTATATAAATAGCAAAACATAGTAACCAACAAAACAATATAAAATCTTAATTTTATAACAGTACATATTAATTTCATCAACTTTAATGCAACAACTATTGCCAGGAAACAAAAAATTACCACAACGGTAGCCAAAACAATTCTTACACATATAAAAACTAAAATCTTAATTTCTGTATAAATCCATACAATACAAAAACAATCTTTAAAACTATTTTTCATTTATTCCACAACAGTAAAAATATACGGCGCCTTCAATAAAAATCTCAACTAGAATCAGAGCGTGATTTAAGTTGGCAACTTGATTAACCAACTTAAAATTAAAATCAATTTTTGTTGAAGGCACTCTATAAAGATGAAAAATATTGGACACTAATTCTAATAATCTTTTGGTTATAGTCAGGCTTGGAAAAAATAATTGTGCAACTACACAAAATGAGATCATAACGACCCATTAAATTCCTGCACAACCGTGATATCTTATCAGAGCGATAACGCGCGTCCGTTTGGCAATATGTTCCGCAAAAATTAAATAAGTTTCCTTCCTCTTTGGCTACCAAATTAAAGTTATACAAAAGTATCCTAAGTACTATATAAAATTCAGACTTGGAGTTTTCATATTAGTTTTATTGTACTTAATGAATATTGAGCCTATTAACTTATTTCCAGCTGTTTTATCAAGGAATTATCATTATTCATGTTTAAGAAATGCGAAGAAATCTTATCACAACCCCTATCACCAGAGCAATTATTGTGGGCCTTGTTCGTGATGCACCTTAATAAAGCGTCAAAAAAATTGGGGAAACCATCGTAACCCGGATAGGCGTTCACATCGATGATGGCGTATTTTCCCGTGTAATTTTCAATCACCACATCGACCCCCAGTAGATCCATGCCGAAAACCCTTCTCAAAGTTGATGCAATTTTATCTAAAACCTCAGGACTTGGATGGCGCTTTGGAATCAGGCCATCATCAGGGTCCAGAACCGACAGGCTGCTTTCTGAGCCGGCTTTCGACACATCACTGCTCTCGAAAAAAATAGAATCTTGGATGTTGTCGGCGTAAAAATTTTTTAAAGATGGCCGTTCAACAAAATAATGCTCCTCCCCGACAATGAATATTTTATATAAGACCGCATTGTGATTGATGAAGTTCTGAGCGACGCACGGGGGCTTGCAGTCCTGCAAATTATTTTCATTAAAAATGATCAACATTTCATGGGCCTCTCTGGAACCGTGCCCCAGAGACGGTTTGCAAATAAACGGAAATTGCACTTTGGACTTTTTCAACTCCTCCATGGTCTTATCTATGTTGTGAGTGGATATCTCACAGAAATTTGGCGTAAACACTCCATACTGATGTAAATCCGTCGAGTGGATGATACTGTAAGACTTATATCTATCTAATAATTGACGAACATTTGGTATGGGATCGACAACGGTCACCTCAGGATGAGCCGAAATGAAACTTTCAACTAAATTGATAACGTTGGTGCTCTGTAACAATCAATTAGCCACAAAAAACCTCCCAACAACAGTTTGTTACCTTTATATCACCTTGATTGGCCAGTGCGATTATATCAGTTAGCTTATGAAGTAAGACACAAAAAGCACCTTGGGACTCCAGATTCCTGGTTAGGTCCAGCTAAAGTTCATCGTTTAAACGAGCTAAAAACGTGTTCAACACTTACTTTAAGTAATTCGTAACCGTTTCTTCTGCAGGCCTGCTCGAATTCTGTCCATTTGATTTTCTGCAATTTTTTCTCCGACATCCAGTACGCAATACACCTAATTCCAGGCATTTTTTTTGCTCTTTACATAATCGGACTCGATTGCGAACGAACACACCTTTAATCTAAATTTACTTTCGAAACGCATTTATCAAACCATAATCAAAACAAACACACGTTTACAAGTGTCGATCTCAAGCGTCAAATCGAATTGATACCAACGGATCTGTGACCAACCGCTCGGCTAGAAAGAACCAACGGTGGCGAATAAGTTGCATACACTGCAGGCTGATTTTGAGTGCTTTTATGCCTAATAATACAGCTCTACAAAAATATGTCATGTTTTAACATCTTATTCGCGGTTTTCTTTAGGTGACTCTTGAGTTTTTTGTCTGTTTCTTAATGACGCTGCCACGTTTCCACACAGGGGAAGTCCCGAAGTTAACGAGGATGGTACGGAATGTTTCCAATTGTCCACTTTAATGTTGGGTAACTCTGAATCATTCAATTTGTCGGTTTATTGAAAATAAATATTAATTTTCTTACCTCTAGTCACACTTGATCTTGACGACTGCGCACGAGGTGGCAACACTTCTTTATTTTTTACACCACTTGCTTGCACACTCTGAGCGCGATTCAGAATGGATGGTACCGGTGGTGGTAGTGTTTCGCACGTTTCTTGCGGTGAAGACTCTATAATTAACTGTTAGGCTCGAACCAACTTAGAAAGATACATTTGGTGGGGAAAAATTGACCAAACTAAGAACCTCGTGCCAGTAAGGGGCCATGCATAAATTACGTAGCGCCAGGGAGGGAGGGAGGTTGGCACGTTACGGCGTGTTACAAAGAGGGGCTGGTGATTAATGTGTTGTTATTATAACGATTGATAATTATAGCAAAAATCATATTTTTAATTTATATAAGTAAAAAATCTTATTAACATAACGTAATATATCAACGTACACTTTACCGCAAATTAAATGTCACACGACGTTCGGGCGCTTGCAGGCCATGTTACATGAATGTTTGTATGGCTTATTATCAGGTCCGTATGATATTGAGGATCAGTGTTATGAAGTCAAAAATCAAAATAAGCACTGTTAAAAAAGAAAAAGAAAAAAACATTGACCTGAATAGACCTTATGAAAATGTCCACTGCAATTTGCATGTTGTTTTTTTTTGGCCAGAGAGTTATATAAAAATGAAAACTTATGTATTTGTTTTGCGAGGAACACGATGGTGCAATTAAAAATCGATTTGCTCTAAGATTAACAGAGATAGAAAGCTATAAATCGAGAAAATGGCCGTAGCTCCGTTAATACTGGAGCAACTCAATTGATTCTTGTTCCATCGTTTCCGGCAGGAAAAGTTATCTTAGTAAGGAAAAAAAAGAAAAAAAAGAAAAAAAAAAGAGAAAAAAGCCAAACCAAGAAAAAATTTTTTTTTCTTTCTTTCTTAGAGCGTCATATAAACATGAAAACTTATGTATTTTTTTGAGGAACACAATGGTGCAATTAAAAATCGATTTGATCTAAGATTGACAGAGATAAAAGTCTTAAACCTAAACTAACCTAACCAAACCGGGTTTATCTGAGCACGCTTTAGGAAAACCGACTCTTAAGATTCAACCCTTGGTGTAATCATTTGAAAACAAAATTTTTTACCTGAGTACACTTTATGAAAATGTGGATTCTAACATAAGTCGGAAAAAAAAGAAAAAAAATTGACCTGAGCATACTTTATGATTATGTGCACTGCAATTTGCATGGTTTTACCTAGGAAAATCGACTCTTAAGATTCAACCCTTGGTGTAATCATTTGAAAACAAAATTTATTACCTGAGCACCCTTTATGAAAATGTGGATTCTAACATAAGTCGGAAAAAAAAGAAAAAAAATTGACCTGAGCATACTTTATGATTATGTGCACTGCAATTTGCATGGTTTTACCTAGGAAAATCGACTCTTAAGATTCAACCCTTGGTGTAATCATTTGAAAACAAAATTTATTACCTGAGCACCCTTTATGAAAATGTGGATTCTAACATAAGTCGGAAAAAAAGTTGACCTGAGCATACTTTATGAATATGTGCACTGCAATTTGCATGGTTTTACCTAGGAAAAACGACTCTTAAGATTCAACCCTTGGTGTAATAATTTGAAAATATTTTTTTTACCTGAGCACACTTTATGAATATGTGCACTGCAATGTACATGGTTTTATCTAGGAAAACCGACTCTTAAGATTCAACCCTGGTGTAATCATTTGAAAACAAAAAATGGAAAACTGCATCAACCGAGAATAGAAGTGATTATTTTTCTTTGAAATACTTTTTATTTCAATCTTCTATCATTAACAGTTTTTAGACAAACACCCTGCAAGTTGCATGCCTTCACCTAGGCAAACCGACTCTTAAATATTTAATCTGATACGAAACAAATGCAATTAATTAAATAATATTAACAGTATAATGTTTAACTACAGAAAAAAAAATAACATAACTTCATAGCACTGATCCTCAATATCAAATCTAGCATACGGACCTGATAATTTGTATACAACCATGCAAACATCCTTGTAACATAGCCTGCAAGCGCCCGAACGTCGTGTGACATTAAATTTGCGGCAGAGTGTACCAGAAAGATTTTTAAATTATTTTTTTTTGTACTCCAAATGGGGGTAGTAGTCTTCGCGTTACGTAACTTTTAGGAGGGTGGGCTTACATAGTGTTACGAACTGTTACAGAGGGGGGGGGGGGTAAAAATAGTTAAAATTCTGCGTTACGTAATTTATGGATGGGTCCTAAAGGGATCTTTATGCCCAATTTGCCCCAATTGTATTTCAAAAATGATCTTACCTTCTTCGAATTCTTCCCCATCTAATTCTTTCAAAGTCGGTAAGAAAGTTTGTATCTTGTTCCTGTAGTTACAGTTTTCTGTTATTTTATCGTTCCCCTCCAGAATTAATTTCTTCAAATTTGTGCAAAGCGACAGGAAACTCACTGAATCGATATTGTTCAAGCAATTCCTGAAATGCAGTGGGTAATTGTTTGCGATAAAATAGGCGAACTAACATTTTTAGATCAATCACTTCTATTGATGGTAAAAACGCGCATGGACTTATGTCTTCGATGGTATTATGTCCAGCGTACAATTCTTTCAAATTCTCGAGGGCGAACATCCCATCGAGGCTCGTCAGGCCGCAGCGAGGCACCGACAGAACCCTTAATTTTTTCAGTCCGCACCCCAGGTCGCGCAGTGACGAAATCACGCTTCCATCCAAATTCAATTCGCGCAATAAAGGAGTGTAGATGCTCAATAATTGTAAACTGACTTCCCGTGCAATAATTTTTAATTTTACAACCGTCACTTCCCTCAAATTGTCAGTGCCGGTCACTTTTACCTGCAAATTTTTAGTCTAAAAATTTTATAATAAATTTGAGCCATTACCAGTAATTCTTGCAAATTCTGTTCGATGGGAATATGCAATCTTTCATAAATGGCAGCAAGATCAGGTGGTGTAAACGAATCAAAAGAACCCGATCCTGGAGAGAAGCTTTCCGCCGGCGACAATACCTCCAAAATCGGCGTTAAAGTCAGCGACGGTTCTGGAGTCGACTCAAAAATTATTACTTCTTTATTTGGTGGCATTTTCACGTTTATAGTAAAATTTTATGAACTGTCAAAACGGTGGCTATGCCAACGGTCAATAACAAGCATCGATTTGCAGCAATTATTGATCGCAAAAATGAAGAAACCTTTTCAAACTTCTAAACCCTTTATTAATTAAAAGGGCATTTTTAAATTAAAATTAAATGATGATTAAATTACCTACAAAGTTAGATGGCAAATGAAATGTTTAGTTCAAATAAAACTGAAACTTCAAAATTGTCAACGAAAATAACTTACCATTTATGGTGATGCATCAAATGCGATGTACCCTTACCGTCGATTAAAGAAATCGATTCGAAGAAGACAAATTTACGGTTTCGGCTGGTTAGGAGGGGCCGGAAAAGCAATAGGGTCCTTACTGAAAGATCTTCAAATCGTTTGGTCTCAGGATCCGCCCTTCCCGCCCAGCGTTCGCATTTTGATCTCACTGATGCTGATTTGGGCGATAATAATGCCATTTTTGTACATCCTGGTAAAACGGCGGAGATTGCGTTCAAAATTTTGAAAATGAAATTTTTAGGTTCCTCCAGCTTTGACCACTTTCACGATATATTTGCTGTATTCGCAAGAAGTTCCCGCCATGCCCGCCATGCCCGCTATGCCGCCGTTGGCGGCCGTCCAAAAGTGGAATATCGTTCTGACGATCAAAGAGTTGTTCAAAAAAGGCATGTATCGCCTGTCCATGTTGGTGACCTTGTATGATTACGTGCAGACATTTAGGGCTCTTGGAGGGTTCAACCTGCAACGTTAACACATCTGAAAACTTTTTTTAAATTCATTTTAATAGCGCTTCTGTTATGTTGATTACCAGCAATAAATTAACAATAAATCAGGAGTTTTTTTATTAACGCGCAGGCGCACGTCAGTAGAACTGTCACTTTTAAGTGTCAATTTAAAAATGTTGCAATTTGTATATTGCCAACTCATGCTTTATTTACGTTTACAAAACTCTTTTACTGAAGATAATATCTGTACCAGAGAAGCAGAACGATGCATGTCCAGTTTTTAAAACCATGAAATTTTGATGTAAATATATTGATTAAAATATGCCCCATCTACACATTGCAGGGGGAGTTATGTCCAAACTTAGAATTTGGGTTGTATTATGATGTATATCCAAGCATTACTTTAAAGGAGCACATTACACAAAAAACTTTTTTTTTAAATTATTATTTAATGTTAAATTATTGTAGTCAGAACTATTAAAAACTATTTGGTAAAACTCTAATGTAAAAAAAATTGTTTTAGAAGATATTAAGACATTTTAGAATTGCTTGTGACGTCATTGAGCCGAGCTCACCGAAACTCCGTATCTCTCACGTACAAAAGTTACTCGCTTCGCACAACGATCCATCTACCTAAAAATTATATTTTTAATGCTTAATTTATATGAGACTGTGTGAATGGTTTTGCCAAAGACGATAAAAGAATCAGAATTTCAATACGGTGTTTAATTTTTTTTAAAAATATTAAATAAGAACTGTGCGTTTCGTTCCTATTTTATCTAATTGTGTGTAAAGTTCGGCTAAGTTTATGACTGTGCCTTTTACAATACTATAAGTGATCCGTTCATAAAAGCAACGAGGTTTGTTGCACCCTGCAGTGAACCCTCATTATTATCAGTAAAAGTTGATTGCGATTTAAAGTCGTAAATGCAGAATAACTCCGAGTTATTTGCAACAGTAGCCACCAGAACATCGCCGACCAGTTTTTGGATGCAGTGAACCAACGGGACATCGTTTTCCTAATAGAGAAAAATCGCCGAAACGATTTGCATTTTGGTCAGAATTTTGTAAAAGGCAATTATTTCAACCAGGACAAAATGCAAGAATTTGCAATAAACATTTTTTAGAAAGTGATTTAGACTAATCGTGTGTTCTAAGAAAAATTTTTCAAAAGAACCTTGTTTAAAAAAAAGTAGGTACAGCTTGATTATCAATAAATTGGACTCGACAAGTATGGTGGGTTGCATTGGTTTCCCAAGATTTACATTGGAAGGTAGTCTAAAGCAGGTAACTCTAAACGGAATTCCTTTACGAGAAACGTCGAACTGGAAATGTGTTCTTTTGCAAGAAATGCATTTATACTTTGAAGGTTTCAGGTAGTTTAAAAATTCGTTCGTCATTCAATGCATATTGACATACTTTTAAATTTATATCTATTAACCACAATGTTATCGTTTGAGGGAGTTCTTCTAAGACAGTTATTTTAGTCGATATCTAAGGTTTTAATACATTTTAATAAAAGCTTGTTTTGAAGAAAAAAATGTTTTACTATAAATTATTTTATTGGCTTTTTTTAGTCTTGGACAATTTTAATCTTTATTATCTACATTAAATTCATTTAATTCAATAGCATATACAAGTTGTGCTAATGTCTTTGTTTTATGGTGTCTTCCGACTTAAACCGACGAATTTTAATAATCTTCCCTGACCGAAGGACCGAACAATGGTCCCACACCGTTAGGGGGTTCTCGACCTACAAATCACTATTGTATTAACATAATAGAGATTAAAAGTGATCACTATTTGTAAAAAATGCGGTTGAAAATATGAAAATATCGTATTGTCATATAAACTACTTATGTATACAAAATTTTTAATTCATCGAACTACTCCAAGTGCGGCAAAATTAATTTTTAAAGTTTCATCTCACGACTATTCAAGTGAAATTGAAATAAATGCTTGTAAAAATACAAACTGTTTGTTTGTATTCCGAACTCTAAATCGGCGTCAGTACGACCAAAAAACATTGAGAGTTTTAATAATGAATTTGCTAAATAATTATGAATTAAAAATAATTGGATGATTTTTGTATTGTGAAATCCAGTTATAGATTTGTGATCTCTAAAAAACAAGTAAAGTTTTAATTAATTATTTATTTACATTTTTTAAGTCCATTAGTGAGTGATGTTAACATAAGCAATTTTTTTTGTGTATATTCAATGGAGGAAAACAGCAATTTTACTGTTTACAAAACAGTAAAGAAAAGTGCAATTTTTCTCGTTTTATGTTTAAACACAAAAATTAAATGATTAAAAATAAAATAAAATTCATAATACAAATAAAATGTATTTTCAAAATGCTATTATTAAACTTCTAAATTCAAAATTGTTTTAAAAAGTAAAATTTACCAGTTTATTTCAAAAATTTCAAGTAAAAGAATTTGTTCAATATTATTAATATCGCCGATTATTGTATGTGTCATAAAAAGAAACCGAAAGTAACATAATTTATGTTCTTAAATGTTTTAAAATTTAACTTAACAAAAATAATAACAAAATTATTTACTTACAGAAAGATTTACTTGAGCCATTATTTCTTGAATTGATATACCTTGTTCCCATAATGTTACAATATTTGGTTAAATAGTCGTAAAGAAAGTGGGGAGAACAAAATAGAATTTAAGTTTATGACATTCCAATTTTTGCGTACAGAGAACAACACATCGAAAAAATAATTTACAGATGTAATAGCGGCATCAATAAAATTTACGATACGTTTCTGTTAATAGTAAGACCGCGCCTGGTGCAATTTGCCACTTGGATTATTAGGAAATGTAAAATCAAACAATGACATTGAACAAACCAAACCATAAAAATTGCAGTAAACCAAGTGTCCAGATCTTTATATTTTTTTAAAGCTTTTAAAAACAACGCTTAAATATGTCCAAGTATAGATCATGCAATCGATATTTAACGTGTTTTTTATGGCTTGTGAGAATGTCAATTTTGGCCGAGACAGAAAACAGAAAAGACAGTTACGTTTTTGATATTTGTCCACCCAGCTTATGTTTTGTAATAGATTGTATATTATTTTATTATTTTGTATTATAAATTAAACGCATACTCATTTTTAAATTTATATGTATTAACCACAATATTATCGTTAATTAAAAAAGATTATTTTAATCAAATTTTTATTTCGACAGAAAACTATTTTATAAATGAAATCAAGATATTTTCGCCCCAAGCTTTTATTTTTAATCATATGATGGAGTTTTGAGGTAATCGCATTTAAGAAAATTAATAGTTGTTTAAGGAATTTACGGATAATAATTGGCAAACTTAATTATTAATTTATGATTGACTTAACAGCACTTACGCTTTTGAAAATTTACACAAAAAATTTAGTTGTTACATTATTGAACTTTGCGCAAAATTTCGTTTTGAGGTCATCTACAAACGCATTTTGAAAATTCGACTTACTATACTCCTATACTCTTTTGAATTGAATAAAATACAATTTTTGCCTTTGAATAGTGTGCTTTACACAAAAATGATTATTTATTTTTTGACTTGTTACACTGTAAAACTGAGGTATCGTTATAATTCATTATTCATTAAAAATAAATAAAAGCAAAACAATATTTTTTTAATTCATAATTATTTAGCAAATTCATTATTAAAACTCTCAATGTTTTTTGGTCGTAATCCTACTGACGCCGATTTAGAATTCGGAATACAAACAAGCAGTTTGTATTTTTACAAGCATTTATTTCAATTTCACTTGAATAGTTGTGAGATGAAACTTTAAAAATTAATTTTGCCGCACTTGGAGTAGTTCGATGAATTAAAAATTTTGTACACATAAGTAGTTTATATGACAATACGATATTTTCATATTTTCAACCGCAATTTTTTACAAATAGTGATCACTTTTAATCTCTATTATGTTAATACAATAGTGATTTGTAGGTCGAGAACCCCTTAACGGTGTGGGACCATTGTTCGGTCCTTCGGTCAGGGAAGATTATTAAAATTCGCCGGTTTAAGTCGGAAGACACCATAAAACAAAGACATTAGCAAAACTTTTATATACTATTGTATTAAATGAATTTAATGTAGATAATAAAGATTAAAATTGTCCAAGACTAAAAAAAGCCAATAAAATAATTTATAGTAAAACATTTTTTTTTTCAAAACACGCTTTTATTAAAATGTATTAAAACCTTAGATATCGACTAAAATAACTGTCTTAGAAGAACTCCCTCAAACGATAACATTGTGGTTAACAGATATAAATTTAAAAATATGTCAATATGCATTGAACGACGAAGGAATTTTTAAACTACCTGAAACCTTCCAGTATAAATGCATTTCTTACAAAAGAACACATTTCCAGTTCGACGTTTCTCGTAAAGGAATTCCGTTTAGAGTTACCTGCTTTAGACTACCTTCCAATGTAAATCTTGGGAAACCAATGCAACCCACCATACTTGTCGAGTCCAATTTATTGATAATCAAGCTGTACATATTCGGTCAATAAAAAAACATATGAATTGAGTCACATTTTTTGAAAGCTACAGGAAGTTGGGTTTATGACGTGATATATTTAAAACATCTTTGTCAATAACCAATTTTTCAAACAAATTATTTTGTGTATTGCATGTATTATTACCAATTAAATGTTTTATATTATCATATTCTTGACAACATATAGACTCTTCATCTGTTGGCATAGACACACTTTTTTCACATTTACACTAATTACAAATTCCACTTCGATTTTCGTAATTTATGTTTACACTACTAGGTTCAAAAAAAGTATTAACTTCGTCGTCATCTGTGTATTCAGGTTCAAATAAATAAGGAGTTGTCATAATTAAAAATTAAATTTATAAGTGTAACCAACCAATTTAGCAGTAAATACTAGAATACTATTGTGACCTAAAAATTCAAAACATTCAAAACTCCACGACGGTCAGGCGTTTTGAAAATAATTGTTTTATGAGCTCTGTCTGGGCGGTAGAAATAACCTTTAGAAGCGCGTAAAAATGGTACGAATGGGCGAGCCGTGTCATCGCATTTAATTTATTTTTTTTAAAACTAGACACTATATTAAAATTTTGGTTGCAATATCGTCTTCAGTACAAAAAAACAGTCTAAATACTCGTAACAAAATTTCGAAAACATTGTTTAAAGGTAGGTAAATGATCGTGTGAAGCGAGCAATTTTTGCCTGTATAAGATAGTCCGCTACGGGTAGCTCGGCTCAGTGACGTCACGCGCCGATTTTAAATTAATTATAACTCATTAAATAATCTGAGTAGAAACAAAATACATTGCCATTTTTCTTAGAATTAAACGTACTTTTAAATTAAACGAACTTATTTTTTGTGTATTGTGCTCCTTTAAGGCAACAAGGGTTGACTCTTAAGAGTCGGTTTGCCTAGGTGAAAACATGCAACTTGCAGTGTGTTTGTTTTAACGTGTTTATATAAAAACTGTTAATGATAAAAGATTGAAATAAAAAGTATTGCAAAGAAAAATAATCACTTCTCGGTTGATGCGGTTTTCCATTTTTTTTTTACAAATTATTACAACGATGGTTGACTCTTAAGAGTCAGTTTGCCTAGGTTGGGTGAAATAAAAACATAGCTAATTACAGTGAAACCCCGTTTTTACGTTTTTGAAAGGACCGACAAAAAAAAAACGTAAATGGAGGGAAAACGTAAATTAAGGGCAATTAAAATTTTTCTTTAAACAATCATACAAATTAGTTTGGTGTAAATTTATTTCTTGTATTTATAGGTTTCTTGCAATACTATAATTTCTTCGTACTTTGAAATTCATTTGTGCACGCGTTTTTTTTGCCATGGGACGACATTGTATGGCACTTGCTTTACTTGATTCACGATTTTTTATTATTGTAGCCAAAGTGGTACATCAAAATTACGCTCGAGCGAAACGCATAAGCTCACGTGTTCTTTCACTTTTTCGAGAATCAATACCGAATGAAATAAAAAATTGTCCACGAAACTTTGCAAAGTGCAGACGTGTCTAAAAACTACTAACATATTCATTTCAATGATTTCCATAGATTTAATCGAATGTGCTAAAATAAATGGAATTTTTAATTTTAATAAATTTAATCCCTGAATTTTAAACATTTCCAACGTAAATTGTAGGAAAAATAAACGTAAAATCGGGTATTATCTACATTAAAATGAAACGGGACTGCAAAAATTAGACGTAAATAACGGGAAAACGTGAAAAGCGGGGACGTAAAAACTGGGTTCCACTGTAGCTTCATTTAACACCTCTATAAAAAAAAGCTTCATTTCACTACTATAGCTTTTTTTTACGAACAAGATAGCTTAATGTGTACTTACCGAAAATTGTAGTTGCAGTGTCACGCTTCGATATTCTTGAAGTTATATTATTTTACAGTTTACATAACCTAACCTAACCAAACTGGGTTTATCTTTTCGTGCTTCTCTTTCGGGGATATTTGTAGAATTTTTGCACTGTTGAGGTTATGTTGTGATTATTTACCTGTTCTGTTAAAAAAGAAAAAAAGCTTTGGAAGACAGATTTCTGTAAAAAATTTTTTTTTGATCATATCTATGTTAGGTGGCGATTTCGAGCCTAAAAATTGCTTTACCTTATTTTATTAGTTGTGAATTATCAACGCTGTCTCATTTAAAAAAGTAGGCGTGCGCGCAATCTAATCTAACGCAGATAAAACTATTTACAATATTACACACCAAACGCACTGGCTGGTGTAACCCTCACAAATTGATTGTTTAGGATGGAGAATTTATATCACAAAACCAAGCCGTTCACCTGCTACTTCTGCAATGAACTCATTGAAAAGGAGACTCAACAGGTAAGTGGAAAATTGATCAAATTAAGTTTGATTTATTTAAATTTTAGGGACACATTTCCACTTGCAGCTCGGTTTTGGAACCTTGTGCAAATAAGTGCGGTTCGTACATTCCAAGAAACATGAGAAATCAACATTTGAAGGAATGCAAAAATAAAAAGTGGAAATCCATGGTGAAATTGCCGCCGCCAGGGTATGATCCTTACGAAAATCCAACCGGTTCGTTGAGACTCCACAACAGGACCAGTCAACAGTATTCAATGGTACCGCAATACCAACCACCAATTGATTTCACCAATATCATTGCACGTTTACAAAATTTAGATGAAGTTTACAAACAACTTGCGAACAGTTTGAATGGAATTAAAATGAAACAGCAAGATGATATCTTAACTTTGCGCACCGCTCACATTCAAGGTAAGATGGAGTTTGAGAAAAGCCAATACCAAAATCAAGCCCTCTTCGATTGGAGGAACAAGATGGACCTCCAAATGGAAGCGTTCAAACAAGATTGCAAAAATTTTGAGAAAATCAAAAACGACATTGGTTCTCAATTGGTAAATATTCAAACAAAATTGGGCGGGCTTCGGCAATTGGAAGGGGATTTGAAAGAACAAGTAGCTGCGTTTCTTCAGGACCAAGCCGAAAATCGGGAAACTCACACAGAACTGTTTTCCAAATTGAACGAGTTCAAAGATTTCTATGTGCAAGAGAACGCTTTGATTGGGACGTTGTGGCACGACCACAAGATGCAAATCGAAAATTTAATGCGCGAAATCGACATCCTCCAGAAGATTTTCGACGAGCAACGGAGCAAATTCAGCGGTTTGGTGTTCGACGTCCGAACCGTCAGTCAAATTTCGTCGGAAACGTCGGAGAAATTGGAGATTCAAGAAAGGCGACTGGTGGATTTAAGGAAGGATTTGTCTCAATTGAGATTAGATGTCGGAGGGATTGAAGATTTGATTTCGAATAGTTCGTACAAATTCGGCGCGGTTTGCAGCAAATCTGGTAGGATGGTGTGGCGCGTGGCGGAATTTGCGCTGAAGATGGACAATGCCAAGGAAAATGATTGCATGATTAAGAGTCCAATCTTTTACACGCACGATTTTGGTTACAAAATTCGAGTAAGTTTTTCAATTATTCAGTGGCCTTAACAAAATTGCATGAAATTATTTTCCAGTTGGAAGTGTACTTGAACGGAATTAAAAAATGGAAAGGGCGACATATGATCGCGTGTCTGCACGTGCTAAAAGGAGAGTTTGACGCGTTGTTAAAATGGCCTTGTCACATCGAAGGTGTATTCATATTGCGCGACTTGCAAGATCCAGAAAACGTAAGTATAATCGCTAGTAATACCAGTGGCGGCTCGTACATAAGTGCTGCAGAGCTGCAGAACTGCCAAAAAATTAACGCCAAAAAATGAACTTCATTTGTATTTAATTTATAAAACGTAATATTGAAAAAATTTTCTTAATCGCAACAACTCACACTATCTCGTAACTCCACGTCTTCGTGCAATCGAGGATGCAACATTCCAACAAACCAATTAAGTTTTGACGTGGTTTCAGCGGAGTGGACCATTGTTTTTATACTGGGCCATTAGAGGCAGTGCACAGAACTGCTTGAGACACCCCCACTATCCCTCTCGCGTCCTGCACATACCCAAACTCTTTCGCTAGTTTAATGCTCTCTATGTGCTGCATTTCACGCAGTTCTGTCATACCATAATCACTCAAATATAATGTCCTTGATTAAATGTATTGTAAGCAACAATTGTATGATGGCGCTTTCAACGGTCCCGAAAACAATCGAAAATTCCCGTATTTCGAACTTCGGCAGAAAATTTGCAAGGTTTGCAGAAACTTATCTTCAAGTGCGTGGATTTTAATTTTCGTCAGTTATTATTTTATGTTTTATTATCTGTGTAGTTCTGTTCCAGATTTCGGATGTTATGTTACGTGCGGTTTTTCGCTTTGTGCCTTTGTCGTTGTAAACTTTGATTTTATACTTTCGTGTTCGTGTATTGTATTAGTGTTTTTTTGACAATGGATGTTGTGGACAATTTGATTAACTTTAAGCAATTTGTGAAGTATAGTTACGAAGAAAAAATAGATTTGAAAAATAAAGGTCGACCGCTGCCGGACATTATTATTGAAACAACCGCTATTAGTCGTGGAAAACCATATAAACGTCAGTTCAACAAAGAAATTTATGCAAGGAATAACTGGATTTGCGGCTGCAACAAGAAAAATGCTCTTTTTTGCTTTTCATGTTTGCTTTTTGGTGGAGATAAATCATGCACACAAGTAGGAATGACTGATTTAGTACTTGAGTGAAAAAATAAAAAAGCATGAAAACTCCAAAAGTCATCTTCACAATTCAATAAAGTTAGCAATATTAGGAACAATCAACATCCAATCTCAGTTAAATTCGACATATGGGAATGTGACAAAAAGTAGATACGTTCTATCAAAAATTATAAACTGAATAAAATTTTTTGGAGCTTTTGAGTTGGCATTGCGCGGACATGATGAAACTGAGACTTCTCAAAATCCGGGTATATTTCGTGGGTTGATAAATTTTTCCGCTGAACTTGATGTAGCTTTAGGCGAACATTTACAAAATGCTTCTGTATTTAAAGGGATGTTTAAATAAATCAAAACGATCTTTTAGACTGCATGCTTGAGGTTTCTTTCGAAGAAATTATTGATGAAATTAACGAAGCGTCATTTTATCAGTAATAGCGGACGAAACTACTGATGTAACAACAAGTACTCAGTTATATGAGATGCAAATTGCAGAACACCTGTTTTATTGTACCACGAGCCGCCACTGAGTAATACCATAAGAGCTTTGAATTTATTGATTAATTTAATTTTTTCAATTTGGGACAATTTTTTTTTTTCGTTTGATTGTAATTTTTTTTTGCAGCCTAAAGATTTCTCGAAATTTTTAACGGCCAAACGTCATTTCGGAGATGAAGAAAACGAAGAGCCCCAAGAGTCGTCGACGCAATACATTTTCGTGCCGCACACCACTTTAACAAAAAACGCCCATTTGAAGGACGACACCGTTTACATGGAAGTTAGGATAAATAAGAAAAGCAGTAGCGCAGTAAAACACGAAACTGAATTGTAAATTGTCCACACATTTTTTTAAATAAATTTTGTTTTTAAAATTCGGATCGAAATGCAAACAATTTTGATTAGTTTTTCTGTCCCACAAACATTCACGATACGTTTTAAATTAAGTGGTCAGGCAAGAACAAATAATTGAAATGGATCCCAATGTTTCAAAACCCACAAGCTCTTTTAGGGAGCAACAGAATCTTTTTTCGTTCGAAATAAAAGATTCCGATACAATTGTTGTTTCCTACCCCTGTTCCGGTGAGTAAATTAGCATTTTAAACGACCCCTCATCTTGATAATTAAATTAGGTTCATCGTGGCTTGAAGAAATGGTTTGGTTGCTAAAAAATAATTTCGATTACGCCGAGGCTAAGAAACCATTATCTGAACGAGTTCCTACTTACGAGTAAAATAAAAACTTGCTAAAACAACAACAATAATGATACTATTTCAGGTTGGACACAATAAGTAAGTTGAAAGAGGCAACTTCTGATTTGCACAAATCTGGAATTGAATGTCCCGAGGTTTGTAGAGATTCGTTTAGTTACACTTCAAAACTGAAAGATCCCAGATGCTTCAAAACGCATTTACCGTGGATCATGCTACCGCATGATCTCACAGCAAATCGCAAACAACCCAAAGTAAGTTACAATTTTAACAACTAGCAGTCCAACATTTTTTTAAATTTTAGATAATTCACATCTACAGGTATCCATCAGAAGTGTGCCTAGCGTATTACAAGCGTTGTAGAGACGACATGCCTATTCAAACATTTGCCAAAATATTTATGTCGGGTGAAGGTAAGTGAAAATAAAAGCACTAGTTACTAGTCACCCCGAAATCAATCAGAAACACATAAAATTAAAATTATTTTATGATTGCATGAGTACTAGCCACTCTGTATAAGGTAATAAGAAAAATAATTTCTTAACAGTCTTGATGGGCCCGTTTTGGAAGCACGTGCTGGGATATTGGGACCAAAGAAATAAAGAGAACTTCCTCTTCGTGAAATTCGACGATCTGTTTAAAAATCTTCCATCTCTAATTGGTACCGTGGCGAAATTTCTGGATGTGGAAGTTAGTGATGTCCAGTTGGCAAATTTAATATCACACTTGAGCTTCGACGCCATGAAAAGGAATCCGGCAGTTACTGTATCACCCCTAACGAAATTTGTTAAACAAATTAAAATTCATTCAGAGGAAGCTTCTGGCAGCTCCACAAGTAACCTATCTGCTGCTAGCCGAACTGGCGCCGTTATAAATAAACAGTTGAGTACATGGTTCGAGTTTTGGTGCTTCATCAAAACAAACAGAACCGATTTTGATTGGAATAAAAAATTGTAACCGATTTTGTATTATTGCAGATTAAATTGTACTTCTCTATGTTAATTTTTGTCCTATGAAGATTTAGATTTATCTGGCTTTTCAATCATTCCCATCATCATATTAAACTCAGACAATTTCTTTAATTTGCTTATTAAAAAAGATATTTAAGTGATAAAATTTTGAATAAAAATTAACACATTTCGATAATTTTTTCCGTTGACAAGTCGTTCCAGAAACGTTCACGAAATAGATTTTAAATTAAATGGCTGAAGACGCAGGAATGTTCAGTGACGCGTATAATTTTGTTGAACCCGATCAATTCTATTTACACCGAGATTACATAGATGATCAGAAGAGGATTGGTAAATTTGCAGTAAGGGATTCTGATATCATCATTGGTTCGTTCCCCTTTTCCGGTGAGTAAATTCCCATTTTCCACGATTGCCTACTTTAATGATTAAATTAGGTTCCCCGTGGATTGAGGAAATGGTTTGGTTACTAAAAAATAATTTCGACTACATTGGAGCTAGAACCAAAAGTTTCAACGAACGAATTCCAACTTTCGAGTAACACTGAAAATTTAGTTGACAAAACACCAAACTTAATAATATTATTTTAGACTACCATCCAACATTCATCAATTTTGGAAAGTATACGTATCAGAATTAAAGGATCCCAGATGTATAACGACAAATTTACCGATGAGCATGTTACCAAAAGATATTATAGCAAATCTCACACATCCCAAAGTAAGTTACAATTTTAATAACTAACACAACTTATATTTTGTTTCAGATAATTCATGTTTACAGACATCCAGTTAATGTTTGTAAAAAGTATTACGAATGTGTAAGGTCGATTAATGACCCCCCGACTCTTCCGATATATGCTGAACTATTCATGCAGGGTAAAGGTAAGTTTAAAATTTCTGCCAAATTATTAACTAAATTTTTGCAACAAAAGCAACAGTTGTCTTGTGTTATGATGGATGCACAGCTGTAACTACCAATTTCTTGACAGTTTTCATGGGCCCGTTTTGGAAACACGTCCTGGGATATTGGGAAAAAAGGACCGAACAAGACATACTATTCGTGAAATTTGAAGATATGATCAGAAATCTCCCATCGGTAATTAATTCCGTGGCCCAATTCCTCGATGTGAATGTTAGCGAAGAGCAATTACCGTATTTACTATCGCACTTGACCGAATTTAGAGGAACAGTTCTCTCTGCTTTTGATGTTACTCCTAGCTGTTCAACAACTGAGCCATCAACTTGCGCCGTCATAACTGAACAGTTCGATTTGTGGTCCCACGTGAAAACAAACGGGACCGGGTTTGACTGGAAAGGAACATTGTGAATTTTATTATTGTTGTAATTGTATTTTATTGTGACTTATTGGTGCCACCCAATTAAGCAAGTTTTTCCCTACTTTTAAGTTCCATTAGTTTTAGAAAATTCTATTTTGAGTCGCTTGTTACTATCATTCAAACAATATTAGTATGCATTAGAAACCTTCCTCTTGATGAATGGTAAAATTTTAGAATGATTCATACAAAGTTGCCTACATGATTCAAATTTTGGTGCTTCATCAACACAAACGCAACCCAATTGGACTAAAAAATTGTAAGCGATTTTGTATTATTGCAGATTAAATGGTATTTCTCTTTGTTAATTTTTTCCCTTTGAGCAATTATCGATTCTGCAAGATTGTACACCACAAACCATGATTACAAGAAGATAAGTGATAGCTAAATATAAAAATTTGAATAAAAACGTTAAAAATTTTGATAACTTTTTCTGTCCGCAGCCATTCGAGAAACGTCCACGGCATAAATTTCAGGTTAAATGGGTGAAGACACAAGAATGTCTAGTAACTCTAATAATTGCACAATTGTTGAACGACATGACAAGTTTTGTGTAATTGGACCCGAAAGGTTCTGCTTATCCATTACTCACGTTAATGATCTACACAGCATTTGTGAGTTTGAAGTAAGAGACTCTGATACCATCGTTGCTGCTTTCCCCTATTCCGGTGAGAAAATTCACTTTTTTAAGGTTGAATACTTTAATGGTTAATTTAGGATCGCAGTTGATTGCGGAGATGGTTTGGTTACTGAAAAATAACTTCGATTACGCTGGGACTAAGAAGCATACTTTTGTCGAACGAAATCCTTGTTTCGAGTAAAAATAAAAAGCAAGATAACAAAACAAAAATGGTAATAATATCGTTTCAGATCACTTACTCTAATTAAGCCACACGCTGGAGTTGAATTTCCAGAGGCATACGATGATTCGTTAAGTTACGCAGCAAAATTAAACGACCCCAGATGTATGATGACACATTTACCGTTTAGTTTGATACCACCAGATATTAGCGCAAAGTTCAAACATCCCAAAGTAAGTTACTATTTTAATAACCAAGGGCCAGATTTCAAGTCAGAATTGCGACGGTGCAAATCATGGACTCACATCTCAAATTCAAGTTAAATTACTAGGCAGTTCTAACTTGAAATTAGGATCTGACTCTGACTAAAAATCGACCCCTAAAAACACAGCTTGTATTTTGTTTTAGCTAATTCATGTGTACAGACATCCAGCGGAAATTTGCAGAGAGTATTACGACTATTTTAAAAAAGCGACAAATACCACCACGACTTTTGCAACATATGCTAAAGAATTTATGGGAGGTACAGGTAAGTTAAAAAAATTATTGACACTTAAATTTTGGCGCTGAGATCTTTTTATTTACATTTTTATAAACAACAGTTGACTTGTGTTGCATTTATACTTTTACTTATACTTTTCTTGACAGTTTTGATGGGCCCGTTTTGGAAGCACGTCCTGGGATATTGGGAAGCAAGAAACGAACAAGACATACTCTTTGTGAAATGTGAAGATATTATCACAAATCTCCCATCCGTAATTAATTCCGTGGCGAAATTTATCGATGTGAACGTTAGTGACGAACAGTTACCAGATTTACTAGCGCACTTGACAGGATTTAAGGAAACAATTTCTGCACTTTGCCAACACACACCAGACACATCTGCCGGTGGTTCGCGTAACGCCGTTTTGACTAAGCCGTTGAATAATTGGTTCGATTTATGGTGCCGCGTGAAAACAGACAAGACCGAGTTTGATTGGAAAAGAAAATTGTGAATTTTATTATTATTGTAGTTTTTTTTTGTGTGCTTATTTCGTGTTTTCTCGTTCAATTTGTGACTTGTTGGTGCAATCCAATCAAGTAGCTTTTCCCCTACTTTTAAGTTCTGTTATTAAAATTGTGTTTTTCAATCCTTCACACAACATAACTATTAGTAATCTTTCTGTTGGCAGAAGGTAATTTTTGGAATATTTCGTATAATTGACTAAAATGGTTCAAATTTTGATGCTTCATCGAAACACGCAATTCAATTTAATTGGAATAAAAAATTGTAAGCGATTTTATGTTATTGCAGATCAAATTGTTAATTTTTAGTCGATGAACGTGTTTCCATTGTACAAAATTAATTCTAACGAAACAATATACAAATTTATGAATAGACTTTCATTTATAGTCTCTTTATAACCTGAATGTCTTCTTCTTCTTTAATTAAAAAAAATATTCGAATTCTGATTCTGTAAGAAAATATTCACGAAATTATTGCAAGTAAAGAGTCTTTCGAAAATCTTGATAAAGTGCTAAAATATTATTTTGAAACATTTTGTAGTTCAACACTGAGTAGTATAATCCAAATCCAACACAATATATTTATTTTAAAATCCAGCGAAGGCAGGGAATGTCAAAAAATTATTCGTTATTTATTTCAGTAAAGCTGGTATGATTCTTGAAAATTACCAAGATTTTTTTTGTAATTGTTTGCGAAAAAGTATTGCCGAAATTACAAAAATTTAATTCTGAGAATCACAGGATTAATTAGACTTATTTTGTTTTATTATTTTATTTTTAATAATTTTTATTAAGATATTATTATTATATCGAAACATACAGGGCGCCTGGATTGATTTGTCAGTCAAAATTGACCTTACATCTGCTGGACGCCAAAGTAATTTTGCACAGTGTTTTATTAAATTTCTTAATGGACACTCTACAACACTTAAACTAACACAAACAAACTTATTTACAAACAAAATGAATTATTAAATGAATTAAATGTAAAATGTGACAATGTACGTGGTGCTTCTTTCGAGGTTGAAAACAAGAATTAGAATGATCTTTTCCCTCGCCTTTCGAGGGTGGTTGGTCGAGTCTGTTCGGCCCACGCTGAGTCATAACTTGCACCTGCTTTTCTTACGGCGTAACAGCGCCCGAATTTCTGGTTGCGGTCGTTTTCAATTTAACAAAACTAATTTTGATCAGTTTAAAAACAGCCCCAAGCTGAATTTCGGGTTGTGGTTGTTTTTATTTTGAGAGAACTAGCTATGTGCGATTTATTCGCTCAGTGGCCGTTGTCGGGCTTTGAGCTTAACATACAAACTGGCATTATAGAATTTTCTCGCTTCTCTATCATGACTATCATCATCATAGATATATATTTTAAGCATACTAATAAAACAGACATTTTTAATTTGTTTATTATAATTGAATGAACAACGTTCACTAAATGCATACAAAAAAATATGTGCTTACAAAATATAAAATTCCGAATAAAAATGTTAAAAATTTCGATAACTTTTTCCGTCTGCAAGCCATTCGAGACACGTCCACAGCTTAGATTTCCGATTAAATGAGTGAAAACGCAAGAATGAGTAGTAACGCTAATAATCCCAGAATTGTTGAATGGCATGACAATTACTGTTTAGTTGGTCCCGATAAATTCTGTTTATCCATTACTCACGTTGATGATCTGGACAGCATTTGTGAGTTTGAAGTAAGAGACTCTGATACCATCGTTGCTGCTTTCCCCTATTCCGGTGAGAAAATTCACCTATTTGCGGTTCAATACTTTAATGATTAATTTAGGATCGCCGTTGATTGCGGAGATGGTTTGGTTGTTGAAAAATAATTTCCATTACGCTGAGAATAAAGAGAAAACTTTTGCCGAACGAGTTCCTTGTTTCGAGTAAAACTAAAAAGCAAGATAACAAAATAAAAATGTTAATAATAACATTTCAGATCACTTACTGTAACTAGGCGACACCCTGAGCTTGAATTTCCAGAGGCATACACTGATTCGTTAAGTTACGCATCGAAATTAGACGACCCCAGATGTATGATAACACATTTACCGTTTAGTATGCTACCACCAGATATTATCGCAAAGGTCAAACATCCCAAAGTAAGTTATAATCTTAATAACCAAGGGTCCGATTTCAAGTCAGAATTGCGACGGTGCAAATCGATTAGGTACCATGGAAACTACAATTTCAAAAGACTTGCATCCCAATTTCAAGTTACATTAGTCGATAAATATAACTTGAAATTAGGATCTGACCCAAATTGCTATGCGTCATTCCTTTGGTAACGAATTTGCACTGTCGCAACTCTAACTTAAAATCGGGCTCTAAAAGCACAACTTATATTCTGTTTTAGCTAATTCATCTGTACAAACATCCAGCGGAAGTTTGCAGAGAGTATTACGACAATTTTACAACATCGACAAATACCACCACGACTTTTCCAACATTTACAAAAGACTTTATGGGGGGCACAGGTAAGTTAAAAAATATTAATAATGCCTGAATTTTCCACTAAATTATTAACAGTTAAATTTGTGTGCCGAGTCCTTTTCATTTACATTTTCATAAAAAACACGTTTCAAAAGAAACAGTTGGTTTGTGTTGCATTTATAATTTAGCTAATAATTTCTTGACAGTTTTGATGGGCCCGTTTTGGAAACACGTCCTGGGATATTGGGATGCAAGAAACGAACAAGACATACTGTTTGTGAAATTTGAAGATATGATCCAAAATCTTCCATCGGTAATTAAATCCGTAGCAAAATTTATCGATGTGAACGTTAGTGACAAACAGTTACTAGATTTACTAGCGCACTTGACAGAATTTAAAGGAAAGATTCCGATACCTCCCTCTACTTCTGATGATACTCCTAGTCGTTCCACAACGGACACATCCGCAGCTGGTTCAACTAAGGCCGTTATGACTAAATCGATGAATGATTGGTTCGATTTCTGGTGCCGCGTGAAAACAGACAAGACCGATTTTGATTGGAAAAGAAAATTGTGAATTTTATTATTATTGTAGTTTTTCTTTTTGTGTGCTCATTTTGTGTTTTCTCGTTCCATTTGTGACTTGTTGGTACAATCCAATTAATCAGTTTTTGCCCTACTTTTCCGTTCCGTTATTATAATTGTGTTTTACAATCCTGTACACAAGATGACTATTAGTAAGCTTTCTGTTGGCAGTAGGTACCATTTTGGAATATTTCATATAATTGACTAAATATGGTTCAAATTTTTGTGTTTCATCGAAACAAACAATTAATTTTAATTGGAATAAAAAATTGTAAGCGATTTTATGTTATTGCAGATCAAATTGTTAATTTTTGATCGATGAACGTGTTTCCATTGTACAAAATTAATTCTAACGAAACAATATATATGTTGGGTTCAAAGGCCGACAACGGCCACTGAGCGAATAAATCACGCAGAACTAGTTCTGGCGAACCAAAAAAAAACACAACCCAGAATTCGGCTTGTGGCTGTTTTAAAATTGCTCGAAACTAAGTTTGGAAATTAAAAACGACCACAACCCGAATTTCGGATTGATTCTTTTAATAATCGCATAGGACGGGTTGTATCGCTCAATATAATAATTATATTAATAAAAATTATTAAAAATAAAAAAATAAAACAAAATAAGTTAGTTTAATTAATCCTGTGATTCTTAGAATTAAATTTCTATAATTTCGGCAATAATTACAACAAAAAAAATTTTGGTAATTTTCAATAATCATACCAGCCTAACTGGAATACATAACGGTTAATTTTTCGACATTCCCTGCTTGCGCTGGATTTTAAAATAAAAATATTGTGTTGGATTTGGATTATACTACTCAGTGTCGAACTACAAAATGTTTCAAAATAATATTTTAGCACATTATCAGCATTTTCGAAATACTCTTTACTTGCAATAATAAATTATATTCGAACGTTTATGTTACTAATGTTTCTTAATTCTTAAGTGAACCCGATGTTGTGAATATTTTCAGAATCAGAATTGGAATAATAATATTTTGAGTGTACTAATGAAACACACATTTTTAATTTCTTTATTATAATTGAATGAACAACGTTCATTAAATGCAGACAAGAAAATATGTGATTACAAAATATAAAATTCAAAATAAAAATGTTAAAAATGTCGATAACTTTTTCCGTTTGCAAGCCATTCGAGACTCGTCCACGGCATAGATTTCCGGTTAAATGGGTGAAGACGCAAAAATGTGTAGTGACGCTAATTATTGTTTTGTTGGTCCCGATAAAATCTGTTTATCCATTTCGCATCTTGGTGATCTGAACAGCATTCGTGAGTTTGAAGTAAGAGACTCTGATACCATCGTTGCTGCTTTCCCCTATTCCGGTGAGAAAATACACCTTTTTGCGGTTCAATACTTTAATGATTAATTTAGGATCGACGTTGATTGCGGAGATGGTTTGGTTGCTGAAAAATAATTTCGATTACGCTGAGAATAAAAAGAAAACTTTTGCCGAACGAGTTCCTGCCTTCGAGTAAAACTAAAAAACAGGATAACAAAATAAAAATGTTCATAATAACATTTCAGATCACTTCCTGTAACTAAGCGACTCCCTGAGCTTGAATTTTCAGAAGCATACACTGATTCGTTAAGTTACGCATCAAAATTAAACGACCCCAGATGTATGAGGACACATTTACCGTTTAGTTTGCTACCACCAGATATTATAGCAAAGGTCAAACATCCCAAAGTAAGTTATAATCTTAATAATCAAGGGTCCGATTTCAAGTCAGAATTGCGACGGTGCAAATCGATTAGATACCATGGAAACTACAATTTCAAAAGACTTGCATCCCAATTTCAAGTTAAATTAGTCGATAAATCTAACTTGAAATTAGAATCTGACCAAAATTGCTATGCGTCATTCCTTTGGCAACGAATTTGCACTGTCGCAACTCTAACTTAAAATCGGGCTCTAAAAGCACAACTTATATTTTGTTTTAGCTAATTCATCTGTACAAACATCCAGCGGAAGTTTGCAGAGACTATTACGACCATTTCACAACATCGACAAATATCCCCACGACTTTTCCAACATTTGCAAAAGACTTTATGGGGGGCACAGGTAAGTTAAAAAATCTTAATAATGCCCGAGTTTTGCACTAAATTATTAACAGTTAAATTTTTGTGCCGAGTCCTTTTCACATACACCTTAATAAAAACACGTTTCAAAAGAAACAGTTGGCTTGTGTTGCATTTATTCTTTAAGTAATAATTTCTTGACAGTTTTCATGGGTCCGTTTTGGAAACACGTCCTGGGATATTGGGAAGCAAGAAACGAACAAGACATACTCTTTGTGAAATTCGAAGATATGATCCAAAATCTTCGATCGGTAATTAAATCCGTATCAAAATTTATTGATGTGAACGTTAGTGACGAACAGTTACCAAATTTACTAGCGCACTTGATAGAATTTAAAGAAGACATTCCTCTACCTTCCTCTACTTCTGATGATACTCCTAATTGTTCCTCAACGGACACATCGGCAGCTGGTTCAACTAAGGCCGTTATGACTAAATCGATGAATAATTGGTTCGATTTATGGTGCCGCGTGAAAACAGACAAGACCGAGTTTGATTGGAAAAGAAAATTGTGAATTTTATTATTTTTGTAGTTTTTTTTGTGTGCTTATTTTGTGTTTTCTCGTTCAATTTGTGACTTGTTGGTACAATTCAATTAAGCAGTTTCCGTACTTTTAAGTTCCGTTATTAAAATTGTGTTTTTACATTTTTTACACAACATGACTATTAGTAGGTAAAATTTTGGAATATTTCATGTAATTGACTAAACGTGGTTCAAATTTTGATGCTTCATCGAAACACACAATTCAATTTAATTGGAATAAAAAATTGTAAGCGATTTTATGTTATTGCAGATCAAATTGTTAATTTTTGGTCGGTGAACGTGTTTCCATTGTACAAAATTAATTCTAACGTAACAATATACAGGTTAGGCTCAAAGCCCGACAACGGCCACAGAGCGAATAAATCGCACAGAACTAGTTCTGGCGAAACAAAAAAAAAACACAGCCCGACTTTCGGGTTGTGGCTGTTTTAAAACTGCTCGAAACTAATTTTGGAAATTAAAAATGACCACAACCCAAATTTCGGATTGATTCTTTTAATAATCGCATAGGACGGGTTGTATCACTCGATATAATAATATTATCTTAATAAAAATTATTAAAAATAAAAAAATGAAACAAAATAAGTTAGTCTAATTAATCCTGTGATTCTTAGAATTAAATTACAATAATTTCGGCAACACTTTTTCGCTAGTAATTACAAAAAAAATCTCGGTAATTTTCAATAATCATACCCGCCCAACTGGAATAAATAACGGATAATTTTCTGACATTCCCTGCTTGCGTTGGATTTTAAAATAAAAATATTGTGTTGGATTTTGATTATACTACTCAGTGTCAAACTACAAAATTTTCCAAAATAATATTTTAGCACTTTATCAACATTTTCCAAACACTCTTTACTTGCAATAATAAATTATATTCGAATGTTTATGTTACTAATGTTTCTTAATCCCTACGTGAACACGGTGTTGTGAATACAGTAAACCCTCGTTAACACGAACTCGGTTAAGACGAACACCTCGTTAACGCGAACGAACACTGCGGTTCCGGCCGGTTTCTTATTGTTTCTCATGGAATATCGCTCGGTTAACACGAATTCTCGTTAACACGAACTTCGAACAAAATTTTGGAACCTAACAAAGCTAACAATTTCGTTTAGCACGAACATAACACATGTTTTACTGTCTTACTTGCATACTAACCCCTAGAAATTTGAAAACATTGGTTAAGGGCGTGTAGTGCCCTCAGAACGTTGATATGTTTAAATCTAAAATTTGGCGTTTTAGCAATAAATGAAAGAAAGAGATGCATGGAACATGTTATAAGAATCTATTTCGCTTAATTGTAGATAAAAAAAATAATTATTACTAATAGTTTAGAAGTTGGATTTATTTATTTTCCCACATAAGTTACCCTTTTATTCTTAAAAAATATATATTTAGTTTTCACCATTCTATTAGGAAACATGTTCTCTAGGAATTGGCCCAATATTAATGCGTATTTTTTATCAATTAAGAGATATGAATTATTTTGTAATCGCGTTCGTAGTCAGTTACGCATTTTTACGCATATTTTGTATTTTATTGCTGCAACTTTTTTTATATTACATATTACGTGACTTGTTTTATTTGATTTATTTTCCCATATAGCCATTAGACAAAGCAAGAAAAATTAAGTAACTTAAAAACCTATAACTCGGTTAACGCGAACAAATATAGAACTAACTCGGCATTTTCCGGCCCCTTCGAGTTCGTGTTAACGAGGGTTTACTGTATTTTCAGAATCAGAATTGGAATAATAATATTTTGAGTGTACTAATGAAACACACATTTTTAACTTCTTTATTATAATTGAATGAACAACGTTCATTAAATGCAGACAAGAAAATATATGATTACAAAATATAAAATTCTAAATAAAAATGTTAAAAATTTCGATAACTTTTTCCGTCTGTAAGCCATTCGAGACACGTTCACGGCATAGATTTCCGGTTAAATGGGTGAAGACGCAAAAATGTATAGTGACGCTAATTATTGTTTATTTGGTCCCGATAAAATCTGTTTATCCATTTCTCATCTTGATGATCTGGACAGCATTTGTGAGTTTGAAGTAAGAGACTCTGATACCATCGTTGCTGCTTTCCCCTATTCCGGTGAGAAAATTTACCTTTTTACGTTTCAATACTCTAATGATTAATTTAGGATCGTCGTTGATTGGGGAGATGGTTTGGTTGTTGAAAAATAATTTCGATTACGCTGAGCTTAAAAAGAAAACTTTTGCCGAACGAGTTCCTGCTTTCGAGTAAAACTAAAAAGCAAGATAACAAAATAAAAATGTTAATAATAACATTTCAGATCACTTAGTGTAACTACACGACTCCCTGAGGTTGAATTCCCAGAAGCATACACTGATTCGTTAAGTTACGCATCGAAATTAAACGACCCCCGATGTATGATAACACATTTACCGTTTAGTATGCTACCACCAGATATTATCGCAAAGGTCAAACATCCCAAAGTAAGTTATAATCTTAATAACCAAGGGTCCGATTTCAAGTCAGAATTGCGACGGTGCAAATCGATTAGGTACCATGGAAACTACAATTTCAAAAGACTTGCATCCCAATTTCAAGTTAAATTAGTCGATAAATCTAACTTGAAATTAGAATCTGACCAAAATTGCTATGCGTCATTCCTTTGGTAACGAATTTGCACTGTCGCAACACTAACTTAAAATCGGTCGCTAAAAGCACAACTTATATTTTGTTTTAGCTAATTCATTTGTACAAACATCCAGCGGAAGTTTGCAGAGAGCATTACCACTCTTTGACAAGAACGACAAATACCACCACGACTTTGCCAACATTTGCAAAAGACTTTATGGGGGGCACAGGTAAGTTAAAAAATCTTAATAATAACTGAATTTTCCAATAAATTATTAACAGTTAAATTTTTGTGCCGAGTCCTTTTCATTTATATTTTCATAAAAAACACGTTCCAGAAGAAACAATTGGCTTGTGTTGCATTTATGCTTTAGCTAATATTTTTCTTGACAGTTTTCATGGGCCCGTTTTGGAAACACGTCCTGGGATATTGGGATGCAAGAAACGAACAAGACATACTGTTTGTGAAATTTGAAGATATGATCCAAAATCTTCCATCGGTAATTAAATCCGTAGCAAAATTTATCGATGTGAACGTTAGTGACGAACAGTTACTAGATTTACTAGCGCACTTAATAGAATTTAAAGGAGACATTTCTCTACCTCCCTCTACTTCTGATGATACTCCTAATTGTTCCTCAACGGACACATCCTCAGCTGGTTCAACTAAGGCCGTTATGACTAAATCGATGAATGATTGGTTTGATCTCTGGTGCCGCGTGAAAACAGACAAGACCGAGTTTGATTGGAAAAGAAAATTGTGAATTTTATTGTTATTGTAGTTTTTGTTTTGTGTGCTTATTTTGTGTTTTCTCGTCCAATTTGTGACTTGTTGGTACAATCCAATTAAGCAGTTTCCCTACTTTTAAGTTCCGTTATTAAAATTGTTTTTTTAAATTCTTCACACAACATAGTCATGTTAGCAGTAGGTAAAATTTTGGAATATTTCATATAATTGACTAAACACGGTTCAAATTTTGATGCTTCATCGAAACACAATTCAATTTAATTGGAAAAAAAAATTGTAAGCGATTTTATGTTATTGCAGATCAAATTGTTAATTTTTGGTCGATGAACATGTTTACATTGTACAAAATTAATTCTAACGAAACAATATGCATATTAAGCTCAAAGCCCGACAACGGCCACTGAGCGAATAAATCGCACAGAACTAGTTCTGGCGAAACAAAAAAAAAACACAACCCGAAATTCGGCTTGTGGCTGTTTTAAAACTGCTCGAAACTAATTTTGGAAATGAAGAACGACCACAACCCGAAATTCGGATTAATTCTTTTAGTAATCGCATAGAACAGGTTGTATGACTAGATATAATAATATCTTAATAAAAATTATTAAAAATAAAAAAATGAAACAAAATAAGTTAGTCTAATTACCTAATCCTGTGATTCTTAGAATTAAATTTCTATAATTTCGGCAATACTTTTTAGCTAATACAGTCGAACTTCTCTATAGTGATGTTCGAAAAGCCCTGAAAAAACATCACTATAGAGAAATTTCACTATAGAGAATTCACATATAATTTTACAGTTTTGGCAGTCACTTTAAAAAACAATCGATATTCAAAATGAAACAAAAAATTAAAATTAAATTTTATTTATTGTTTGAAATGATATTTCCGTATTTAGAAATACACACAGATTTATATTACATAACATGTGCTTATTGAAGAAAAAATTCATCTAAAGTTAATTGCACAGTACTCTTAAAAATTATTTTATTTTCGTAGAACGTTTCACACTTATTTAATGCGTTGAATATTCTTTCTGGAACATTTTCTTGGCATTGCAAACCTCGGCGAATAGTCTCAAATGCCATGACCATCTCGGCTTTGGAAGGATTTTCGATAGAATCTTCTTCATCCTCTTCTTCCAAATTAGACAATTCGTTGTCTTTTCTGACACTTTCCAAAATCTCGATGTCATCAGGATATTCAGTAATTAACACATCTTTATCAATGTTTAAAAAATCCTGAAATTCCACTTAATCACAAATAATGTCCAACGCTTTTAGCTGTTCCCAAGATTTCTTCAATTCTGACAATTGAAGGTTATCTTCTTCCTCCAAATTAGTCAAATTTAAATTAATAAACCCTGCCTTGCCAAAAGAATTTTTTATTGTAATCTCCGTCACTTCAAATTGCCATACTTTTGCTATTTCAGATATGGACGTCCGAAGATTTATGATATTATATGTAGGTTGATTTTCTTCAATGGCGGTCATAATTTTCTTTAATATCCTTTTCCGATAATGGAATTTAAAATTTTTATGATTCCTCGACCCATCGGTTGCAATTTTGACGTTAGATTTGGTGGTAAGAAAATCAATTCGACGTTTTTACATTTTGATTTTATAAGCGCAGGATGGGCTGGGCAGTTATCTATAATTAACGCAACTTTTCGTTTTTCTCTGCCCATTTGATTGTCAAACTTTAGCAACCACTTTTCAAAAATCTGACTGGTCATCCACGCCTTTTTATTGAAGTCATAATCCACTTCTAACGATTTGACGCCCTTAAAACAACGTGGATTTCTACTGCGACCTATTACAAGAAGCTTCATTTTTTCACTTCCAGTCATATTGGCACCAATCATGACAGTTATTCGCTCCTTGCTGTTTTTACCTCCAAAGCACTTATCGTTTTTAAACGTTAAAGTTCTATTTGGCGTACACTTAAAAAATAACCCAGTTTCGTCAGCATTAAAGACGTCTTTAGGATGATATGTGTCCAAAATTTTTTTTAAAACCGACTTTAACCATTGGTTACAGGTATGGTCACTAATTATAGCACTTTCGCCGCTAATTACTTTTCGGAAATTTTATGTCTCTGTTTAAACTCGTCTAACCATCCGTTACTTGCTTGAAAATTTGAGTATCCCAAGGCTTCTGCGTAAACCAACGCTTTTTCTTTTACTAATGGCCCGGACACCGGAACATTTTGGGCGCGAATCACCTGTAGCCACTTTAACATCGCTTCATCTAAATCTTCATATGTACACAGCCTCATTTTTTTCGTCCCGAATTAACTTCTTTTCTAAGTTTTTCACGATTTTTCACAATTACGGATACGCTATTTGCAGCAATACCAAATTTTGCGGCAACATCTTTTTGCTTTACACCATTATCAACGTCTTCCAACACCTTTAATTTGTCTTGGATACTCAAACACTTTCGTTTCGCCATTTCACGTTCTAAAATGCGTGTGGTACAAAAATTGAAGCGAAACTAAAGTGCAAAAGTATAAATGCAAATGTAGCCAATGCATTTGGTGAGGGTAGAAATTTCCATAAATAAGGGATTTGCAATAAATTGTTCTAAGAATTTTTCAGGTAGGTTGTCGGAATTTGAGAAAAAAAACAGACGTTCAATACATCCATTGTTGGTAAATATTTCTCAAAGAATAATCACTATATAGAGGCTTAACATCATAATACGGAGGTATTTTTATATGCAAAACGTGCAAAAATGCACGTTCCTGACAAAAACATCATTATAGAGGAAAAATCATTATAGAGAAGTTCGACTGTAATTACAAACAAAAATCTCGATAATGTTCAATAATCATACCAGCCTAACTGGAATAAATAACAGATAATTTTTATGTTACTAATGTTTCTTAATTCTTAAGTGAACACGGTGGTGTGAATATTTTCAGAATCAGAATTAGAATAATAATATTTTGAGTGTACTAATGAAACACACATTTTTAATTTCTCTATTATAACTGAATGAACAACGTTCATTAAATGCAGATAAGAAAATATGTGATTATAAAATATAAAATTCCAAATAAAAATGTTAAAAATGTCGATAACTTTTTCCGTCCGCAAGCCATTCGAGACACGTCCACAACATAGATTTCCGGTTAAATAGGTGAAAACGCAAAAATGTGTAGTAACGCTAATAATCCCAGAATTGTTGAATGGCGTGACGGTTATTGTGTAGTTGGTCCCGATAAAATCTGTTTATCCATTTCTCATCTTGGTGATCTGGACAGCATTAGTGAGTTTGAAGTAAGAGACTCCGATACCATCGTTGCTGCTTTCCCCTATTCCGGTGAGAAAATTCACCTTTTTACGGTTCAATACTTTAATAATTAATTTAGGATCGCCGTTGATGGCGGAGATGGTTTGGTTGTTGAAAAATAATTTCGATTACGCTGAGCTTAAAAACAAAAAATTTGCCGAACGAATTCCCTGTTTCGAGTAAAACTAAAAAACAGGATAACAAAATAAAAATGTTAATAATAACATTTCAGATCACTTCCTGTAACTAAGCGATACCCTGAGCGTAAATTTTCAGAGGCATACACTGATTCGTTAAGTTACTCATCAAAATTAAACGACCCCAGATGTATGATAACACATTTACCGTTTAGTATGCTACCATCAGGTATTAGCGCAAAGCTCAAACATCCCAAAGTAAGTTATAATTTTAATAACCAAAGGTCGGATTTCAAGTCAGAATTGCGACGGTGCAAATCGATTAGGTACCATGGAAACAACAATTTCAAATACTTGCATCCTAATTTCAAATTAAATTAGTTGATAAATCTGACTTGAAATTAGGATCTGACCCAAATTGTTATGCGCCATTCCAATGCTAACGAATTTGCACTGTCGCAACTGGAACTTAAAATCGGGCCCTAAAAGCACAACTTATATTTTGTTTTAGCTAATTCATGTGTACAGACATCCAGCGGAAGTTTGCAGAGACTATTACGGCGATTCCAAAATATTAACAAATACTACCATGACTTTTCCAGTATTTTCAAAAGAATTTATGAAGGGCGGCTCAGGTAAGTTAAAAAATCCTAATAATGCGTGAATTTTCCACTAAATTATTGACAGTTAAATTTTTGTGCCGAGTCCTTTTCACATACATTTTCATAAAAAATAAGTTTAAGTGTGTTGCGTTTATCCTTTAGCTAATAATTTCTTGACAGCTTTGATGGGCCCGTTTTGGAAACACGTCCTGGGATATTGGGAAACAAGAAACGACCAAGACATACTCTTTGTGAAATGTGAAGATATGCTCCTAAAGCTTCCAGCGGTAATTACTTCCGTAGCAAAATTTCTCGATGTGAATGTTAGCGTCGATCAGATGCTAGAGTTACTATTGCACTTGTCAGAATTTATAGAAAAGATTCCGTTAACTCTCCATACTTCTGTTGATACACCTAGTGGTTCCTCAACGGACACATCCGCAGCTGGTTCAACTAAGGCCGTTCTGACTAAACCGATAAATGATTGGTTCGATATCTGGTGCGGCGTGAAAACAAACAAGAGTGACTTTGATTGGAAAAGAAAATTGTGAATTTTATTATTATTGTAGTTTTTCTTTTTGTGTGCTTATTTTGTGTTTCTCGTTTGTGACTTGTTGGTACAATCCAATTAAGCAATGACTATTAGTAATTTTTCTGTTGGCAGTAGGTACCATTTTGGAATATTTCATATAATTGACTAAACATGGTTCAAATTTTGGTGTTTCATCGAAACAAACAATTAATTTTAATTGGAATAAAAAATTGTAAGCGATTTTATGTTATTGCAGATCAAATTGTTAATTTTTGGTCGATAAACGTGTTTCCATTGTATAAAATTAGTTTTAGCGAAACAATATACTGTCATTTTAGAATTTTCTTGCTTCTCAATCATTACCATAATCCTCATAGATATACAGTGCCCGCCATATTGTTCGCACTATATGGGAAAAACTTTCATCTTCGATTTCTTTAAAAATCTAAATCTGCCAAAAGTTTGTGCACGTTCAGAAACCCAAAATGAACTACTCAGATTCTGCACACGATGTTTGGTTTCAGAGAAAATGAAATTTATCGAAACTTCAAGAATTGAAAAAAAATCTTAATTTTAAAGTGAAAATTATTTTTGACGAAATTTGGGTAAGATTAGTTAAATATTCAGTTGATACGATGTCAATTATAAAATCAGATGAGTTTCTTCACAGATGTCCAAAATAATGGATTTTTTTCAAATTTCAACTTTCTGGTACAATTTCCACGTGTAATCTTGAATTTTCATTATTTCAAATGTAAGTAGTTTATTTATTTTTGTCTTTAAAAAATGAACTAAACTAGTACAATCTAAATTACAAATGAAATTTTTAATTTGAAAAGAAATTTTGTCATGTTATTTTACATTTTCGGTGCAAAACCTTTTTATCACGAAAAACCACATTTTAAGTTTCAGCTTGTTTTATAATTTACTCAAAATACAATTAATGTAATTAAATACAAAAAGCGTAAAATAGCATGTCGGAATTTCTTTTGAAATTAAAAATTTCATTTACAATTTAGATTGTAGTAGTTTAGTTCATTTTCTAAGGCAAAAATAAACAAACTAACCACTTAGATTTGAAATAATTAAAATTCAAAATTACAGGTGGAAATTGTAAGAGAAAGTTGAAATTTGAAAAATAACAATTTTTTTGGACATCGGTTGAAGAAACTCATCTGATATCATATTTTGAGCGAAGTAGTGAAACACAAATTTTTAATTTGTTTATTATAATTGAAACGTTCATTAAACGCAGACAAAAAAAATATGTGATAACTAAATATAAAATTCCGAATAAAAATGTTAAATATTTCGATAACTTTTTCCGTCCGCAAGTCTTTCCAAAAACGTAGATAGATTTCAAATTAAATGAGTGAAGACGCCAAAATGTTTAGCGACGCCAATAATCCCAGAATTGTTGAACTACATGACGGATTCTGTTTAGTGGGTCCCGATAAATTCTGTTTATCCACTACTCACATTGATGATCTGGACAGAATTTATGAGTTTCAAGTAAGAGATTCTGATACCATCGTTGCCTCCTTCCCCAATTCCGGTGAGTAAATTCACATTTTCACGATTCAGTACTTCAATGGTTAATTCAGGATCGCCGTTGATTGCGGATATGGTTTGGTTACTGAAAAATAATTTCGATTACGCTGAGACTAGACAGAAAAGTTTCTTCGAACGAATTCCTGCTTTTGAGTATAACTGAAAAGCAAGATAACAAAACGAAAATGCTAATAACATTATTTCAGAAAACATGCTGCACTTAACCGATACCCTGAAATTGAATTTGAAGAGGCATGGGCTGATTCGTTAAGCTACGCATCAAAACAAAGCGACCCCAGATGTATGATGACATTTTTACCGTTTAGTATGCTACCAGCAGATATTACGACAAAGTTCAAACATCCCAAAGTAAGTTATAATTTTAATAATCAAGGGTCCGATTTCAAGTAGGATTTGCGACGGTGCAAATCGGTTTCAAGTTAAATTAGGATGTGACTCAAATGCCTTATATTTTGTTTTAGCTAATTCATGCGTACAGACATCCAGCGGAAGTTTGCAAAGCGTGTTACGACTATTTAACAACATCATCAAAGACCACCAAGAATTTTCCGACATATGCTAAAAAATTTATGGAGGATTACGGTAACTAAAAAAAAAAAAAAATTTAACGAAACAGTAAAATTTTTGCGTCGAGTTCTCTTCATTTACATTCTCATAAAAAACGTGAAACAGTTGCATTTATCCTTTGATGGATACATATCTTTAGCTAATAATTTCTTTACAGTTTTCATGGGCCCGTTTTGGAAACACGTCCTGGGATATTGGGAAACAAGAAACGAACAAGACATAATGTTTGTGAAATATGAAGATATTGAGAAAAATCTCCCAGCGGTAATTAATTCCGTGGCGAAATTTATCGATGTAAATGTTAGCCACGAACAGTTAGCAGATTTACTATCGCACTTGACAAGATTGAGAGAAACAGTTCCCTCTACTTCTTTTGATACCCCATGTTGCTCCACAACGAACCCATCCGCCGTTGGTTCAACTGACGCCATTGTAACTGAAGCGATAAATAATTGGTTCGATTTCTGGTGCAGCCTGGAAACAAGCAACACCGAATTTGATTGGAAAAGAAAATTGTGAATTTTATTATTATTGTAGTTGTTTTTTTGTGTGCTTATTTTGTGTTTTGTCGTTCAATTTGTGACTTGTTGGTACAATCCAATTAAGCAGTTTTTCCCTACTTTCAACTGCCGATATTAAAATTGTATTTTACAATTCTTCACACAACACTAATAGTAAACTTTCTGTTGGCAGAAGGTAAAATTGTAGAATATGTTATATTACCATGATTCAAATTTTGGTGTTTCATCTAAACAAACAATTCAATTTAATTGGAAACAAAATTGTTAACGATTTTATGTAATTGCAGATCACATTGTTAATTTTTCCTCGATGAGCGTCTTTCCATTGTACAAAATTAGTTCTGACTGTCATTTTAGAATTTTCTCGCTTCTCAATCATTACCATCATCATCATAGATATATATATTTTGAGCCTACTAATTAGACATACATTTTCAATTTCTTTATTATAATTATTTATTTATTATAAAAAATATGTGATAACTAAATATTGAAGTACGAATAAAAATGTTAGCAGTTTCGATAATGTTTTCTACGCGAAGACACAAGAAGAAAAATTTCGAAATTTTGAAAATTTTAATTAATAATTAGCTTAATCGAGACACCACCAAGGAAAGAACTCGATGAAGATTTGCTGACCGAGCACTCTTATAAAATGCAATAGCGACCTTTTCTTCCAATCTTAAAAATGTGACTTAAAGGAGTGATGCCGTTTTCCATTTAAATCACATTACATCGATGGTTCGCCGGCGAAAAGATCCAACACCGTTAATAGAAAGTGTATTGCTTTCATTAAAAATCTAACGCAATGGACCCAGTTTCACAATAAATTGATTAGATAAAACGTTTTGAAGTTATAAAACTGAGAGTATAATCACTTTATTATACTTATAGTAACAATTGTACATATATTGTATGCAGACATTTTCCTTTGGCAATGTGGATATAAATGGTACAGGCTTCATTACAGCTAGAAAGTGATTAATTTAATAAACCATTCTTGAAATGTTAAATAATTAGTTATTATTTTAATGAGTTCTGTATCATACAACCCACCAAGTAGAAAGTACCATCAGTCAATGCAGACTAATTTTGTAGTCGATAAAAATATAATAACTTTTATGATGAAATCTCAGCAGTGGGTTAATTTAGAACTTTGTGCTTTGGACTCTTATCACATGTAATTAAACGTTTATCATTGCGTATTTTAGAATTAGTGTCTTGTGATCTCTCTTGACTGATGATTTAAAATGGGGTTGAAGATTGCGATAGGATCACCTTGAACATTTTTTTTCCATAAAAAGCACATCAACAGTCTAATTCTAATTACATTTAGAAAACATTTAAAACGTTACATGCATTGAGCATTGCTGCACCGACTATTGATACAATTTGTATACATCTGCCGTAATAAAATATTTACGAAATTTTTGAAAAGTCAAAATTATAGAAATGTACACCATAGGACGTCCAAAAAGTCACGGCGATAATAAATTGATAGCCCGCAGCGACTTCTCGCAACACATTCTTATATAGGGATGCTTTGCCTTTTTCAAGACACATATTGGACCGAAAGGGTCGGAAATCAAACCAGTTTAGCACCGTCAATTTTCACTTTCCAAGCTCTTGGTCCCAGTTTGGGCTTCACCTGAAACTAATTACGTTTTCACACGTTTCAATTCCTGAAACCAACCCACCTGCTGTTTATACAACTAAGACTGATCGGTAGCGTATCAGTGGATGTAGGGGGAATGTGTCCTGGGATGGATTCCGACAGCGTGTACCATTGCGCGACCGGTCGTCTGGGATTGTCCAGCATCTCCAACCAATGGTCCCTTCCGATTCCAATAAAACTGGAACCTATGGCCGTGCATCCCATTAGCTCATTGGATCCAATCCTGCAATAACCGTCATCTCGTGAGCTCATGGCGAAAATTTAATATTAAACAGATTACCAAAAGTAATTACTGTCATTTCAAAATTTTTGATTTATGGTTGGAAAAAATAATCTCAACCTGAACTTTGTTAATTATGTGCTTCGATATCAAATGACAGTTTTAATTAACACACAGATAATTACTGTAATAAATGCGTCAGAAAGGCAACTTATCTTGTTACGTAAAAATCGATAATTACAATATTTCCTATTGTTAATTTTTAATGAATTGTCAAAAATAAAATCTTGTTTGATTGTTTAGGTGGAAGACAAAAATTAAGCTTTGGTTTTTGGTCGGAACAAGTAAAAAATTGATCTTTAATTGAAAGTTATTTATTTGAAATTTGGTGCACGCATGCCTCTGGTACAAGGCTAATTGTCGGCGTTAGTTTTCGAGAAAAAAAAAGATTTTTTTATAAAAATACAGTAAAACCCCTGATAGTGGACGCCTCTCTAATACGGACACCCCTCTTAATAGACACTTTTTTATAAGTCCCGGCATTCCTCCATAAGATTACATTATACAAACATCCCTCTAATGTGGACACCCCTCTATTACGGACATTGGACTCTACTTCCCGTACTTGGAATTTCCCCCTCTATTGTGGACACTTGATAAGCATTTTGGAGAATTTATATCATGTTTTCAAAAAAATACTATTGCAACTTGTGGTGAATTAGACACACATTAAAAACGTTTATTTTAAATAAAGGCAGTGAACCTGCTCTGTATTAATTATCAAATTTGGAAATACATTTTGAATAGAAAAATGTTCTAATATGTATAAACATAATACATGTTTACGTATAATGTTTAATAAACTGCTTACAATTTGTAGTAGTTTTGTAAATTTTTGACAAAAATAATTAGGACCCCTCGAATACGGACACCCCTCTATAGTGGACAGTTTTGTCCAGTCCCTTGAGTGTCCACTATGGAGGGGTTTTACTGTACTATTTCCCAAATTCGTAAAATTTCACTTTTCAGGATCACTATGATTAAGACAAAGATATCCAAAGTAAAAAAAAATTAAAAAGCTGTAATTAGCCTAAAATTCCCTTATATTGAAATCCAAAGAGTAAAAGTAATAATTTATGACTGGAAATAGTCGTTAGTACTTTCCGCAGAGGTAAGTGCGATTTAAATTTATGACATTGTAAAAATTTGTCACTGTCGAGTGGAAATTGGTCGATGTGAACAACAGAAGCGTACCTAAGTCGAGCCTTTTTACACTCTTGCAGATTTCTAAAATTTACGTAAATTGCAAGTCCTCTAATAAATTACGATTATGAGTACGAAGATACTTTAAAGTGTGAATGTTGAATTATTTTTTTTAACTCGAAGACGACTTATTACATTTTTCGTTTGAAATATTTTCGGTGCGGTTATGGAAAAGGGACAGACCATTCGAGGTACCGGTTACCTACTTCCAGTTTCGGAGAAAATTTTACAATGCCATACATTTAAATGGTACTTCACTTTACGGATAGTACTAAGGACTATTTATAGTCATAAATTATTACTTTTACTCTTAAGATTCCAATAAAACGGAATTTTAGACTAATTACAGCTTTTGGATTTTTTTTTTTTACTTTGGATATCTTTGCCTTAATAATATTGATCTTGAAAAGTGAAATTTGGCAAAATAACGCCGACAATTAACATTTAAAAATGGAAATTTCTAGCCTTATACCAGAGGCGTGCGTGAACCAAATTTCAAATAAATAACTTTCAATTAAAGATCAATTTTGAGGGTGGCTATAAGTGATGGGATATCCTCTACAGTTCCAATGTTGTGATTTTAGCTGATGATGGCATGGTTAGCAAGTGAAATACTGTGCTGCCATTGGTCGGTTTAGTGATGTAATGAAAATCTGTTAATAAGCTCATTAGAGCTTAGTAGTATAAAAAGATGTTTACACGTCAAAAAAATAAGATAAAACACATTTTGTGAAGCAATTAAAGAACCCTCGTGAAATGTAGTACCAATAAAAATTGTAGGTATATATTATTGCAGAATTATTATTTCCGCTCAGATTTGATTGGAAAATAGCTGCCAACATATAACCATAATATTGAACATTATTTTTGTTATGATTTCGAATTCGTTCGCGAGATAAATAATTTAGATTCTTAAATTTTCACCGCAGTCTTGCAATAATTAATGGCGCTCGTTGTGAGAACCGCGTTCTGCAACATCAATTATACGCTGTATGTCTGTCAGTGAGTGCAGTGAAATATGGTATTTTTAATTAAACCGAGAAAAATCGTATGCTGCAAATTAAACGAAAGAATTTTGTTGTAATTTAGGAGAAAGTTGTTAAAATGTGAATTAAATTTTACCTGTCGTAATCGATAACTTTCACGATCATACTGACGTCCTCAATGTTTTCAGCAGGTACGTCGAAAACGAGAGCCTCGTTATACACCGGACAAAGGGTCGATCTTTTCACCGTCGTCTTCTTCTTCTTTATCCGTTTCCCCTGACAAAGTAGATAAACCTTAACGTACGGATCTGGAAAAGAACTCGTTACAGTTTCCTTCCAATCTCAACGACTGTTTTTCAGCCTTCCGATCTTTCTCATAATTTGGGATGGTTCTCCGGTTTTAGCTTACCCGATTTTCCGGTGATATCCATCGCCTTCAGATTTCGGCCCTTGATGACGGTTAAAGTAAGCCTTCCGGCGGTGGGCAGATAACACAACGACAGCATAATTTCGCCCAGATCGATTTTATCCTGTAATTTAAATTTAATGTCAATACTCGAGGATTTATTTTATGTCCAGATTACGTTCGAGGGTTTTTGTTCGTTAGTTATAATCCTAAAAGCTTCCTGTTGTAACTTATCTGTTGAAGGTAGCATCGTAAACTTGAACGTAATTTATGTAGAATTTAAAATTACTCCCAGAAAAAAATTAGGACGCATCAAGCAAAGTTTGCAAACTCGCTGCACATGGAACCAATAATATAGGGCGACGAGAGAGGGATGCAACGCGAATTCAGTCACGGTCAGGTCAGGAATCCCAGTATAACCCACTTTCTGTCCCGAAAATAGGTCAAGGTGCGACAAGGAACGAAATCCAAGTGAGCGAAATCTGAAGAGAGAGTTTGATACACCGAGACTATGTTTAGCACCGACGGTCTAAAAATAAAACGGCGCATTGTTACAGAACCGACGCGAGATAAGAAGCGAACAAAAAATTCTATTTCCGTTATCTTCCGCAAAATTCAATTTCCAAACTTGTTGCCTCTTAACTAACGCGCATCCGACTAGGTGTGTCTGCAAATAAACGACTCGATCGGCAACGAGATAAATTAAAGGGGTACAATACATAAAAAATAAGTTCGTTTAATTTAAAAGTACGTTTAATTCTAAGAAAAATGGTATATGTATTTTGTTTCTACTGAGGTTATTAAATGAGTTATAAAAAATTTAAAATAGGCGCGTGACGTCACTGGGCCGAGCTGAGCGCTTCACACGATTTACCTTTAAACAATATTTTCGAAATTTTGTTACGAGTATTTAGACTGTTTTTTGTACTGAATATAGTGTCTAGTTTTTGTTTAAAATACCATTTCGTACCATTTTTATGCGCTTCTAAAGATTATTTCTACTGCCAAGACAGAGCTCATAAAGCAATTATTTTCAAGACGCTTGACCATCGTGGAGTTTTGAATGTTTTGAATGTTTAGGTCGCAATAGCATTCGAATATATTAAAGTATTGTTCGATTTATGTACATTTGCGTAACGATAACATAAAATAACATAACATAATTAATAACTAAAATAAATAAAATAACTCATTAAGAGAAGAAGAAAGCGGGGCTGTACCAAGAACACTAGCAACATTGCCTCTCTGTATAGCCAAACTTATTCTTTGCTTCAAATATGTTTTGGCTTGAGGAATTCCCGTTGTTTGAACAATACGACTCCCCAAATCTTCAAGGAGAGAAAGGGCATCAGCACTCCAAGGACCCAAAGTTTCCACAGCGAAGGCGACGAAAAAATAATCATCAGAAATTGACTTATATATTTCTTTCTTAACATTTTCTGCCAAGTGTGCAGTAGATCTTGCAGAAAATGAAGAATCAGTCAAATGTGAAGGGGCAAGTGTATCCGTACAAGTAAAATCCAAAACTAAAGATTTACCTACTTTCCATGGAATAACTGTAATACCATCTGGACGTTTGCCATCATCCCTCAGAATACCATTAGGTTCAAGGATACAAAGGATGTTGGCAGAAGAGAAAACACGCTTAATAATGTCATTGATACAGCTGTGACGAAAGAGCAGCACCAGCACTTTTAATGCACGATAAACCATGATGACCCAACGAGTCTACAGAAGAACTGCACGAGCAGATATGAGGATGGCAGAAATTGATGCCCAATCTAACAATAAGTGAAATTGCAATTTGTTAAAAGTTTTTTTCTCGAAGAGTACCTAATTTACAAGATGGAAGAGCTTCATGCCAAGTTCAAGTTCAGATCCAGCTAATAAGATAGCTTTTTGTGTGATATTTGAGGAAGATAATAAATTTTGAAATATTTTCTCACAGATAGGTAAGTCCCAATTTCTTTGAATAGAAAGCTCTTTTGGAAGTAAAGACGAATTGGAAATTTCCTTCCAATAATCAACAGCCTCGCTAAGGGATGTAATTTCAAAATTAGAAAAACTAGAAGGTACAATGGACATAATAAGTTCAGAATTAGAAAATATAGAAGACAAAAAGGCAGGCGAGGAAATATCAATCATAGACCTTATACCTAATCCACCAAAACGGATTGGTAATTTGGTTTCGAGTCCAAGATCTTATCGTAAATTTAATATTGAAAATTTTTTCCAAAGAAGAAATAACAATATTATCTAATTCAAGACACACATTTTTAAATTTCCAAAAAGGGCAACATCTAAGATTATAAGTGAAATTAGGTATCCAAAAACAATGGCGGAGTAAAAATAAACTAATATGAGGATTAATTTTATAGATTTGAAGCAAGTAAAGAGAATGAATCAATTTGTTTGTACAAATGCAAGATTTATTTTGCCCGTCAGGTGTATGCCACCCAATGTACTTTTTATAATTAAATATTTAATCCACGATTGCTTAGATAGACTGCCATTTTGACGTTTTACCGAAACTACTTTGATTGTGAATAAAATTAAATTAAAAGGTTGGGGTGTTTTGGGTTGCGTTTAACTTGATTTTCAGGAGTAAATGTTATGCACCAAAGAAAAATTGTAGTTTGAAGAGCGGTTCCTATCGGTAAACTTACGGCGGATTTAAACGTTCAAATTCCAGCCATCCGTATGTTCGGTTAAGATCCAGCTAATAAGATAGCTTTTTGTGTGATATTTGAGGAAGATAATAAATTTTGAAATATTTTCTCACATATAGGTAAGTCCCAATTTCTTTGAAGAGAAAGCTCTTTTGGAAGTAAAGACGAATCAGAAATTTTCTTCCAATAATCAACAGCCTCGTTAAGGGATGTAATTTCAAAATTAGAAAAACTAGAAGGTAGAATGGACATAATAAATTCAGAAGTAGAAAATATAGAAGACAAAAAGGCAGGCGAGGAAATATTAATTATAGACCTTATACCTAATCCACCAAAGCGGATTGGTAATTTGGCAATAATTTAACATTAAATAATAATTAAAAATTATTTTTTTCAATTAAACAGCCCCCAAAATTAAAATTTACCTGCGGTGGACACAGGATGTTCATCGTGTACTCGATTTCCTGTTGCAAATCGGTGCTCTCCAGCAGCCCTTTGAGGACGACGTGTCCAATTAAATCGTGCCGCGAAAATCGATCAAAATCGTACACCGAAAATTGCAAGTACCGTTGTCGCAGTTCTTCATAAGGAACGCTGCAATAAAATCGTAATTGCGCCATCGGACGTGGTGAAAATTGAAAACCGTTACCTGAATATGAAGGTTTCGTTGAAAACTGGGTTCAAGTTCTTTCGGTGCACTTTGGTCTGATACTTCTTCTTCCGATCGGGAAGTAAGTAGACCTTAATGTAAGGGTCGCTGCTTCCAGAAACGTCCTTAATCGGTAAATCTCGAGATTCCAAAACCTGTGAGTCGACAGTTCAAAAAAATCTAATCAATCTCGAGACGTTTTAATTAATTAATTTTTCGCCGAGGTGCGAAACTGTTTTTTGCCCTTCTTTTAATTTGAATTTTTAAATACGTTAATTTCGTTATGACTGCGAGCGGAGCTATTATTCTTTCGAGATTAAAACACATGGCTGTGTTTGTTTAATAAAATTTTTTAAGCAGTTTTTTTAATCGGATTGTTAGTGAATTTATGTCTGAGGTAACTTCGTGGGGTAAAATGGTACAGTTTCAGCCGCTCAAACTATACAAACATTTGCTGCACTTTATAAAAAAATATGATAATGATTTATTTACAATCTGTTGCGCTTGAACAATAAGTAAATTGTATAACTCTTAACTAACTTACAAACTACTTACAATCATAAAATACATTGTAATTTTTGCACGGTTTAACTACCGTGCGTTTTTTTTAAACTATTGCCATAGGGAATTGCATGGTAGAAATTGTACCCGTGTTTACGTTTGTTCTGTTCAAAATATTTAAACAATTTTTGGACCAAAGTTGGAGAATTTTCTAAACTATCGAATAGATTACAATTCAATATCCTAAACTGTTGAAAACTTTTGAAAAAAATATTTTTATAAAAGCGTTCTGAAATCAAGAATGACCAATTCTTAAATTTGACAAGAAGAATGAACATTCTTGAAACTCAAGAAAGGCCAATTCTTAAATTTGACAAAAAGAATGAACATTCTGAAAACTCAAGAATGACCAATTCTTAAATTTGACAAGAAGAATGAACATTCTTGAAACTCAAGAATGACCAATTCTTAAATTTGACAAAAAGAATGAACATTCTTAAAACTCAAAAATGACCAATTCTTAAATTTGACAAAAAGAATGAACATTCTGAAAACTCAAGAATGACCAATTCTTAAATTTGACAAGCACGAACATTCTTAAAACTCAAGAATGACCAATTCTTAAATTTGACAAGAGTGAACATTCTTGAAACTCAAGAATGACCAATTCTTAAATTTGACAGGAGTGAACATTCTTAAAAATCAAGAATGACCAATTCTTAAATTTGACAAGAGTGTGAACATTCTTGAAACTCAAGAATGACCAATTCTTAAATTTGACAGGAGTGAACATTCTTAAAAATCAAGAATGACCAATTCTTAAATTTGACAGGAGTGAACATTCTTAAAAATCAAGAATGACCAATTCTTAAATTTGACAGGAGTGAACATTCTTAAAAATCAAGAATGACCAATTCTTAAATTTGACAGGAGTGAACATTCTTAAAACTCAAGAATGACCAGTTCTTAAATTAGATAAAAAGAATGAGCATTCTTAAAACTCAAGAATGACCAATTCTTAAATTTTACAAGAATGAACATTCTTAAAATGATAGAAATGATCGTGGCAAGAAAACGCTTGTAAAAAAATATTTTTTTTAAAACTTTTTCGACAGTTTAGGATATTGAATTGTAACTCTATTCGATAGTTTAAAGAATCTTCCAACTTTGTTTCATCAGAACAAAAGTTAAACGGGGTACAATTTTTACCATGCAATTGCCTATGGCAACAGTTAAAAAAACGCACTGTATACTTACTTACATAAACTAAACAACTTGAAAGTGAAGTGATTAATGAAATAAAAATTAAAAACTCTTAAATCTCACTACATAGGAATTCAAAACGTGGTTTACCTTAACGACCAGTCCTTCGACATCCTTGTCGTATCTCAACGCGAAATGCAGCTTTCCGCAATATTCCATTTCAGGACCTCCGGAACTGTCGGTGGATGATTGCCGCACTAAATCCTTTTTGTACAATTCCGGCTGAAAATTGCATGAAATAACAGCGCTGCCATAAAAAAGTTTTAACAGTTTTTTTCACACGATAAGGGAGCTTTGACCTGCGACCCCTATAACTGGCTCTCATTTCGCGATTTCAGGAAAAAAAGTAACGACTCGATATAAAAGGAATTAATATCATTCCCCGGAGGCTTAATCTAAACAGTTTCTTCTGAAAGATGAACCCCAAAAATGCAAATCGAATAATGTTATTATTCTCTTGCGGCCCACGCAGGTATTTGCACATCACAAAGGCATCTAAAGCCACGAAATTAATTTAAACTTTCACCTTTAATTAATCTAGAATTTTGCTGCCTTTGTATTCGTGTATCTTTGAAACAAACATACTTTGGCTGAAAAGCCTTTGGGCGATTAATTTGTTTAAATGCTCAACCGATCCTGTCTTACTTTTATAAGTCCGACGATGCTCGAATCGCTTCTGTGTTCCAAGCTGCAGATGCTGAATTGAATAGTCGCCGGCATTTCCAATCGGTGTGATAACTGTCGCTGAAATGTTTGATGTCTGGTGGGCACAATCGGTAACGTCGTCTGACGCATTACCTGAAAAATAATTTCACTGGTTTTCATAATGTGACCGTCGCGACGTTGACAAATTGCTCTACTTTCCTTTAAACAACTAAAAAGTGAAATGAAATCATCGATCATACTAACGACAATTAAGCGAAGAGGTCAAACGTTATGAATTGAAAACGACCCCTCGTCGTTACCTTTTTGATGGAATTTTTGTGTTCCTGGATGTATTCTTGTGTGAGTGGTTCGGTTTGAAGATCCGGTAACGAATGACTAATCCTAATGGCAGCTTGTTTTCCAAGTGCCGTTTCGCCGTCTGAAGAGTCTCTGCAGGTCTTATCTTTGATCCATTTCCAGGTGGCGGCGCATTGGTAGCTCACGGCGGCTAAAATCACCAAAGCCATTGCTGTTACTGCGACAGTACCAATTACTTGATAAGGAAAGAATTCGGTCCACTCGTTGTTATCTAGAAAATGCAGTCTAATAAATTAAATAAATTACAACATTTCAAAATGAAACGTCTTGCGTATAGGCAACACATGATGCATTCCAAAGATTGTTAAGTAACCTAGTATGCCATACGTGTTGCCTACTTATCTTTTAAAATGTAATGTATGTTGCTCGTGTATACAACAGAAAAAGTGTTTTTATTCCATAATTGGAAAAACTAATAAAAGCAACATTGATTGAAATGAATGCTTCACGAACAGTTATAAAAAAAGCTTTCGATACAAAAAGGCAGGTTAAATGCAATTTTCATCAATCTAATTAACGGCGTTCCACCGTAAGATTTTCAATACATGTAAAACGCGATTCGATTTTAAGCCTTCATTTTTAATTTTGAAAAGGAGGTTGATACTTTATTTTACAGAGAATACCATTCTACTTGGGGATGACCCCAAGCCTTAATTAAATAATCATAATTAACCAAGTTATTAATTAAAACATCAAACTCCGAAATTCGTTTTTTTGCCTTCAGTTATCAAAATTTTGTATTAAAATTTTTTGGACTCGTAGAATAGACTTTTTTATTTTGAGCTGACTGACCCCTAGCTGTTTAAAACAACACAATGGTTTTTTATTTATTCAATGTTCTTTAGATCAAGAACCGAAATTGAAGCAGCTAATTTTTGCCGATTTCCGAGCTACGTCAAAAAGATTTACAAAGTCGCAGCAGGTGATTATGGTTTCCCAGCAGGGATACTTTAACAGCAATAATATCTGAAATAATTTTAAACCAGGTTTCGTTTTCAAACAGTATATTTGAAATAATTTATAGTAAAGGCTTTTTTTAAAAAGCAAGTTTTATTAAGGCGTAGTAAAAATTTAAAACTAATTTTGATATTGACCTAAATGATTAAAAATAAAGACACATTTTAATAAAAGGTTGTTTTATTAAAAAAGTATTTTTACTATAAATTACTTTTTAGTCTTGGACAATTTTAATCTTTATTATCTATGTTAACTTAATAGGATATAAATTCAACTCTAAGGTCATATTAATTTTAAAAATCGCTCGTGAAGACCCCTATAAATAAATGAATGAGAATAAGCTTAAATTATAATTTCGTTCCAAAAAAATTGTTTGGCTTTTTTATCCCATATTAATTAAAAAAAAGTAAGTTATAGTGGTAATAGCTTATAATAAGCTAAAACTGCAATTTTCTGTAAGAAAAAACACTACGCGTTAAGGGGTTATGTCAAGAAAATATCAAATTGAATTTAAAAATTAAGCTTAAATTGTAATTGTGTAATTAATTAAGCTGTAGGGTTAGCGACTTATAATGTTATTGTTAATGGGATCTAATTTTTGGCTTGTTAGTAAGAAATAGATTTTACGCCAACTTGATTTTTTTGTAGATAGATAGCAACATTATACGTTAGATGAAAAGCTAATTTCCAAAATATTAATTTATTAATAAATATTAGTCCTTTCGAATACGAAATTCAACATCTGTTCCGAGTTCTGAACAGAATTTTCTAGAATAAGTAATAAAATTTTCAATACAAAAGGGCAGGTGAAATGCAATTTTCATCAAACTAATTAAGTTTCGTCGGGCCTTATTAAATATGTAGTCATCAGGGTGTAAAATTGATGGGATTGATTGCAACATTTTTTCCGGTACTTTGCGTTATAACGTTTCAATACGTTTATGATGTGATTCAGGAAATATTAGTTGCCATGTAATTAAATGGATGCATCACTATTGTTTGTGCAACTGGAAAATTAATTCCAAGTGAGGCTGAGGTACGTTTCGAAATAAAGCAATACATTTGCGTCGTTAGTGAATTGGACGTGATTCGAAATATTTTAAGATAAAACGCAGTTGTGTTTTAGACGAATCCGAGTAAAACGTGGGTCCAACAACGTGGAGCAAAACAATTTTTTACGGGGGCGTCATTCATTGCTTGGGGAAACAGGGTTGTTTGCAATTATATGCTCGTTTGTGTAAATAGAGCCGAATAATTATTCAAAAAAAAAATGGCAACAACAACTTGTGGTTCCATGGAGACGGCAAGATCAACTGACCCCGCCTAATGAGAGTTCCACGAAGTGAAACACGTCCTGAAAATATTATTGGACCGTAAAGTTCCCAAAGGACAGCCACGGGATCAATTCGCCGTCGCCAAACGCACCTGGTTTCCAAGTTTCCTAATCTTAATAAACTCCAACGGTGTTAATTTATGTTGCTGTTAACCTGGGTGTGTCTAACTAAGAACTTTTGTCGCAGGACGTGTGAGACTCTATTTCTGTTATGAAATTTATCGTTGGTTTGAAAACGTAATTCCGCAAGTCAATACCAGTACTCTCTTTATAGTTACAGGGAAAATCAATGTTGCAGCATTCTGTTCCGAAATCGCAGGAGGAATTAATGATTATGTTTCTCGGAAGTGTCGGTGGTTACATCATTAAAATTTCAATAAGAAAACCTTATGATTTAAAAGGAATCAGCTGAAATTTCCTTTATACAGAGTGATTCCTAAAAAACGTCCCACGCTCTAACTCAGTTATTTATTGCCCGATTTCAGAAAAAAAAGTATATAAATAATTAGTCAAGTAAGTACTACAAGAAGATATTAATTTGGATTTTTCCCACATTAACTTCAATGCGAAGCAACAGTCAACTTTTTTTTCTAATGGTAATTTATGGTATTTATTGTGGTAGAAGATTTTTTCTAAATCTAATGATATCTAATGACTTGACCTTGAAGTAATATTAAGGAGGGAAAAAAATATAATATATAAATAAGTGGGAATTCTAATAAAAAAATTAGAATGTCTTGGAAAACAAGATCATCACGTGATAAATGTCATTTAAGTGTCAATGTAAGAGTTTCATTCAAATTTTCAGCTATTAATTAATTAATACAGTCTTGTAGTACTTACTCGACTGATCATTAATACAGGGTGTTCACGAAAAAACGCCCCAGCTCCTAGCGCTATTATTAGGAGTCCAATTGTAACAAACGATACGTCAAATTAAATGGTTTAAAAAGTACTACAAAGTGTAGCTCAAACATAATTTTTACCTGTTTCTCCATTCAAAGGCCAAAGATCAACTTCATGTTTTTAAATTACAACCTTATATTTTTCTTTGATTATTTTTTAATGATTTCATTCACCAATCGTTTAGCAGTATTTGGGCACACGTGTTTAATTCTGTCCAATCACAACATTATTATAGTGAGAATTTTCTACTGTAGAAAATTCCCGCGAGCATAATTTCTAGTATTTTGTTTACATATGTAACTTGACAGCACATTTTCTAGTTTTGACATCTGTCGCCAGTTTGATTTTAGTTTATAATGAATTAAACTGTATTTTTATGCTGTATTTTTTATTTAAACGTTAAAAAATAATCTTCCGAATACCACTCGAGAGTGCGAATTAATTAGAAAATAATTCTCCAGTTATTTTTTCAAACTTGTTGCCATTTGGGAATAGCCACTCGAGCCCTACGGGCTCTCGTGTCTATTCCCTGGCAACAAGTTTTCGAAAATCTGTCGAATTATTTTCAATTTATTCTCACTCTCTTGTGATATTACTTATGACAATTTGATAGAGATTTTTTTTTTGAATTCAACGATGTATCACAATCAATATTTCTGATTTATTTTAGGGTAATAAAAAAATTAAAATAATAACTGATATTATTAGCAATAATAATAATAAATTTAAATTTAAATTCAAATTTAATGATATTTTCCCGATATGAAATTAATTATTTATGCATGACTTAGGTGTCGATTTTTGTTCCTTATTCCATATCTTCTTTTTTCTTTTTCTATTTTGGAATGTTTTATTCCTCGTAACATTTTTTATAAACTACATTCAATTTTTACATTTAACACAAACATTTTAAAAAACTTTTGAAAACACTTCAAAACATTTTAAAAAACTATTTGAGTTATTGTCATTACATTATGTGCACTTCTTTTATTTTATTTCTTAGAACTTGTAAATTTTTTATTTTAAAAATATTACGCAAGTTTTCGTTGCCATCGTCAGTATTTTTTTCTGAAATCGGCCAATAAATCGAACGTTTTTTAGGAATGACCCTGTATGTGCATTTGATATTTGTATGGTGCATTTTTTAATTCCAGAATCGGTTAGAAGGTTATGAAAAAATATTTTCTTTTACTTTATGTTGGTAGTAATCCACACTAAATATCATAATCTATACAGTTTTGACAGAATCACATCTGAAGTTTAGTTGAAAATAGTTATATTGTTTAGGCAGAACCGTTTTGTGCTATATTTTCTAATTTTAAAGCCACATTACTAATATAACCTTAAAGTGTGGGATGTAAAATGCCATTCCTATCAACTTAAACAAAAAAAAAAAAATTCACAGCCTTGTAACCGTTTCTGGAATTAAGAAACACACTATACACATAACTAGCGTTCAGTAGCTTTTAGTATTATTATTAAATAATTTAATTAAATAAGATTGGTCTTATAACGATACAAAGAAAATCCCGAAGGAAAATCTTCACTTGGATGATGAACTATTTATTAATAATCGATTTCGATAATTCACTGGACGAAAGTAATGAATATAAAAAGGAATTTATGCTGTCGCACTAGTACGTCGTTCACGGTCAAATTTCATGGATAAAAAGCTCCAGTTTTTGACACCCGATTAATATTTTTCTAACGAACGAACAGTTTCGGTTTTTACAAAGCGAAATATTCGCTCAGACGGGTGATTCGCATTAATTATACGTGCGTAGCAGAACGGTTAGTTAAAACGCGTACAGGTCGAGACAATCCAGGTTTAATTAAGACGCACAGTTATGAAGTTAATATTTCAGCCTGAAAAAGCTTCGGTTAAATTTAAGCTCCATTCAACAGTTGTCTGATTTATGAAACCGTCGGTGAATGTGTCGGAAGGCTGTAAATGCATGTACATGCAGATTCGTCGCGCTATCAAAGTTAACGGCTGAATAGGTCTGCGAGGAAAACCCCGATCCAACAAATAAACGGCGTATTGATTTTTGTAATGTTACATTTCAATAACCCTGAAATAAACCGTGTAAATTAAAGTTGCGGTTGAAAAGTATCCGTCTTAATTAATTTTTAACGAGCGAAATTCGTCGCTGAAAATACACCTCACTCAATGTCGAACCGCGTACGCGATTTTTTGTTATGTGCGCGTTCGCATGTTAAAATTTCCGTCGGATTTAGCACCGACACGCGAGTCCTGCAGGAGCTCCGGGGGCGGATCGGATTATTCAGCCAAAAAGGATTTTTTCGGAAATAAAAATTTAACGCTATCGCCACCGGAATATAGAGCGAAAAATTTCGATATGGTTTTTACTTTATTCAAATCGCAAAAACAACAACACCGCCCCAGAAGTCGGAGGCTGGTTTTTCCGGGGATGAAAGTGGCGCGATGAAATTAATTAAAATTAACCGGGGAGTGTGCATTACATGTGATATTTACATAAACAAAAACTGTTTTGTTTCCTTTGTTCTTGAAAATATATTCCATTCTTTTCTGCTGCAAGGTTCTCCATTACCACGCGCCAGGAATTTTCAATTTGCGCTTCATTATGGATCGTAAACAGTGCACACACCTCAACTTCCATCAAAACTATATTGCTTTCAGGTCGAGATCATATTTTTGTGGCCGCAACTTCACCAAAGATATAAGTCATTTTTAAATTTAAGAGATTAATTTCACTTCACAGTTACAACCCCTCGAGTGCAGCCAGACAACAACAACTTATTTTGGCAGTTCACTGATCTCAGACAATGTGGAAACTTGACAAAGTATGTGAACACGATATTTGTTGTTGTTGTAAGTCATACAGACAATGGAATTTTTCATTTCGTTTCACGTTTCAAACAATCTGCTGAAAATAAAAAAGTTAGAAAATTGCTTGTCTGAGTATTCCTTCCTGCACTAATTCTCCCAATAAATTTTACAGTAACAAATTTGGGTCAAATAATCTTCAAAAGTGCAAGAAAAAAGCGAGGCCATCGCTGTTTATTAAAGGCAAACATTTCGCAGATTTCTTGCAAAACCTTGACCCGGAGCTTTCTTGCTGAAAAAAGCTCTCCGTTTCCCTAATTTAATTTAAAGTTATAATAGGCATCGCCACCCTTCCTATAATTATCCCGGTTGTGATTTCTTGTTATCGCAAATATTTGAAGACCTTAACCTCGTTAGGAAATAAATTTGAATTCGCAATTGAATTATGAAGTAATTGTGAATTTCATGAGATGTGGAAAAATGCGTTTTATTAATGTAATTAACGGGCTGCAATTTTATCACGAATGGCCGTGCCTGTAAACCACCGACTGCATTAATTGTATCGGTCTGATCTTCGGTGAATTAATTACGGTGCACGTGTGCGACATTATCCATCGATCTGAGAAAATTGACCAAATTAAAGTTTCAGTCTCATTAATTATTAATGTGAAAATATTTAATAATAACAAATTGTGAAGTAGCAATTTATTTCAGTTGGGGCTGTTTTACAAAAACAATTTTTTAACCAAAGGTGTTTACCTAAAATTTGATTGGAGCTAAACGTTGTCAGAAAAATTTCAACGTTTGTTGCTACAATACACAATCTATTTGAAAATAAAAGAATCGTTGATATGTCTGCACTGAAAGAAATAGTCAGTCTAATAGTAAAAAAACGCGTATTTGCAGCTGATTTATTTATGTTTAAGTATTTAAATTGTCAAAAAGTACACTTTATTAACTACTACCAATTCTTATAAATCAATTTATTTTTTAGAAATAAACTATTTATTACTTTCGACTTTGTTTGAGATCAACATAGCGTATTATTGAAAACGAATATGTTCTCAATTCATGCAAACAACAATTTATTAAATATAACAATGGGTATTTGTTTATAATAATTAAGGTTTTTTATGTGTAATGCATACTATTTGGTACTAATTCATTGTTAGTGAAAGAAAATACATTTGTACATTTTTATCAAAAATAAATACTCATTTGTTGAAAAAGTAAGTTGTCTAAGATAAAAAAATGCTTATTTTACAATTGAACCGAATGTTTGCATTAACAGCCAAATCATTTCTTTGCGTTATTCGGTAGTGTTGAGAAGTGCATTAAAATAATAATATGGAACACGCCATCATTTTAAAAAAAGGTATAATCGTTCAAGTAAATCGGGACGTATATGGTGAACCAGCTTTTGGAAAGGTCGTTAATGTATTGTACACTGGTGACAAACAAATGCATTTAATATATAAAACAATTGTTTGTTATGGTATTGATAATGATTTTGAAGCATATGAAGTGACTGATGATGATTTTTCCACTTCTAAACAAATTATTGACATTAAAAATATTTGGCGCACTTTTCCCACACATATTCATTTAATCGGTGATGGACGTAAATTTATTTTCTGCATGAACCAAAAATATTAATAGGTATTTATAACGACAGCAACTGTATTATTTAGACATTTTACAAACATTTCTAATACATTTCAAATTGAATGATCCTCTAATATTTTTTTTATTATTTATAGGTATAAGTTTTGTTTCATGTTTATTTTATTTTATTGTATTTTAAATATATCTATTCATTTTAAATAAAAAATTTCAGTTTAATATGAGATTATTATGAAAAATCCAGTTTATAAAATATTTATTAATAAATAATGAAGGGTTAATAGTAAATATTTCCCGCATATTATTTGTTATTATTAATATGCTAATTTAATTGTTAACTGAAATTCAGTATTAAAAAACAACTTATATTAAAATGATATAAATAATTAATAAATCTTGGTTGTATTAGATTTACTACTATTAAACGTATATTTAATGTTAACAAATATTTATGACAGAATATTTATTAATAACAAATATTTATTTGATTTTAATATACATTTATTTTTTTATTAATAAACAACTATGCCTCCAAAATAAAGCAAATTAAGACTGAATAATGCATTTATTTGGTGTAACTAAACGTGTGTTAACTATTACCAAATTCTTTTTTGTTTTTAATAATTGCTTACTTTATTATAAATAGCAATGTGTCAGAAGCAAATTAAGCTAATTGAAATCGTATTAATAAACTGTCAGTTAATCGTAAATAAACATTTTGTGGACCAAATATCAATCAATATTTGTTGTTATTAAGAAATTTTTTACTTCTTTTCTCTCTGTGTGATGTGTTGAGAAACATCAAATAGATTGCGCCCTGGAAAACGGTTGTGAATAGAATTTATCGAAAATTGTCACGGAATGTGATCATTTGGATCACAACATTGTTTTTGTGTGAAGGGATTAGAAATTTATGGTTTCAGTGACTTTCAATCATGGCCAAAATGACTTAATTCGATCAGCTTGGTATATTATTCTTGCAGATTGTTTGCCAATTCGTTTTCAGTTTAACTGAATATAATCATAGAACGAATCAATCATTTAATTATAAATTGAAAATTTCAACATTTTATTGTGGCCATCAATCATTACAGATTTGTTTTGCATGTGTTTATTGTCATGTTTACTGAACACCTGAAGATCTTTTTGTTTTCGAGTACAACATTAAGAAAATTGCTTGTTCGTGGACCTCCCCAACCGTAAAAATAGTGCCTTTTAAGCGAATCGTGCAATTAGCTTAAACGTTGCTCCACTTTTAAAAATTCCCTGGTCTGGGTTATTCGGAAGGTATCGGCGAATAAATCTCCTAATACGGCAGAAAGGGGATAACGAGTTTTATGCCTGTTCTTTCATTTTATTTTAAGGTACACATTTTCTTTTCGCTTCCTAAAATTCAATTTGTGTAATGGGCTCTGTGTTACATATTCTCCCTTTACAACTTGTCAGAAAACATCTTCGACGGAAATCGAATCAAACGCAACGAAATGAGTGATGATATTCATTAAAAAAATTTCCCTAAAGTTCGGAAGTTTAGACCTGTTGCGTTTAGCTTCAAAGCAACAGTTGGATTGTGGAAGCCTGCCGAAGGTCGTACGCTCTGAATTGATTTTGTGTCCACCAATTACAGAGTTTTAAACAAATTTAATGGCAAATGTGCATGGAAATAAAACCGTGCCGCCAAAGTAATCACAAAAGGAACAATCGTCTGTTTCTAAACATGGAAACGTTTTGTTAACTCGAGCTTTTACACTAACTTGACTGCTTTTGAAGAAATAATTACAGTTTCAAAAAAATGAGGGAGGGACTTTTATGCCGGAAAAACGGTTTGAAATCACGTCCGGATCAGAAAGTTGGAACGTGTCTAGACAATTCCAATTTATGTGGTTGCGCCCCTATCAAAATTCTAAAATAAGGAAGCACAAAGAATGATAAAATATTCGACCCTTTTATCCACTTGCGATAATAAAAGTGTACCACCGCACCGCGCGTTTTTTCATCCCCTGAAAGATTGATCGTGGAAACCGATTTATTTCAAGAACATTTCCATCTTTGAACGCAATTAGAAGTTTAAACATTGCTTTTGAGATCATTGGTGTTTTGGAAAAACATTAATTTTATTATTTGAGTCCAATATTTTACTTGCAAACTTGTATTTTGATTTGTCTAATAAAAACACACGAAATTAAATTAAATTTAATGTTTTTTAAATGGTTTGGTGGAAAATAAATGTGAAACTGTTCATTTAAAACAATGGGATTGTACTTTTCATTACAAATTAAATGAAACGTTAGGTAAATCAATTGGCTGGCAGAGTGAGAATTTTTTTTAAAATGCTCTCCCTGGAGAAAATTGTCGTTGATGTTCGCTCGTTATACCCGTCTTAATTCGATCGTTATTAAACAAATTCAGAGGCAGCTCGAGCTTTTACCTACATTAGGTCAGATATTCCCAAGTGGAACAACGGAAATTAAATTAAAGAAATAGTAGGAGTAGTTGCAAGCTTTATAAATTACAAATTAGCCCGGATCCACTAACTTTGCACAAAGTTTGAGTAAATTGATTATGCATGCAAACCGAAATAAAAGCATCTGAACGCTGGCCATAATTTATAAAGTTGTAAATAATTTAAAAATGGTAAAAAATAATTTATAACTCACCGCTGTCACTTGTTATCTCCGAATGATTGGCTTCTTCACTTGGAAGTAGTTCTGGTGCAGAACTTCTCACTAGTCCCATGGTCGGTGGGTGAGTGTGCGTCCGAAACCGCCACCGAAGTTGGCGCGTCTCGTCGCACGCACCCCTGACGTCAGCCACGACCTAGTCACGGATTGGCCACTGCCAATGTCATGTCTGGGTTAAGGGTAGTTGTAGCAAGGTAGTCCCCGGATCACCCAGACCAGGAGTAACTCCGGGTACTCGAATAATGCCGACTTACCAGCGAATAAAAAGCGCATCTAGGTTAAACGCGTCGATAAATAACCGTTTCAATATTTGCCTTGTTTAAGCTGCAGATCGATGGCTGAAGTGAATCATACAACTTTCAGGAAATGCATCGAGCGGAATTCTTCGGATTCGAAGCGGGGAAATTATAAATCTTGCAGCAGGTCACAATGTTCAATAATCGTAAATTTTTCCACGACTTTCGGGAATTTCCCGAGGTCGAAACTTTACCAGGCTGTAAAGTTTAAACTTGTCTGACAAGGGAAAGTAAATGAATCTTTGTGATGCAGTTTCGCGACTAGATTATTCCAGCAAAATCTGCAGTTTCAGCAATATTCTAATTAAAAGTATTTTAAGCGAAATCTCTATATAAAATAAAGGCAGTTTTCTTAAAAGTTACATTTAGTGGATGTCTTTGTAAATTAGCGTTACATTTGTAGCGACTTGATTGATTAATTGAAAACAAAGAGCAACTTAAGTTTATTTATTTATTACAGTTAAAAAATGTTACACACTTAAAATTAACTTACGAGTTAACAAATTAAAAAAGGACGAAAGACGCGGTTCCTCTCAAAAAACAGCTTGAGTAGTTTTTCAGGAGAAAAGGGCGTCTCTTGTCCTTGAAGTCAGACATTAATTAAAAACTGTAGGCTAAAATCAGATTTAAAAAAATTAAAAATTGCACGTTTTTTATTAAAACACTAAAGATCTCACGGACGCAGCAAAATAGATATTTCGACCCCATGAATTTGTAAAACCTTATGGCAAAATTGATAACATTGACCATTAGCTGATTCACAGCAACACAGATAGCGGGAATGATTAACTTCCGGTACCCCGGAAATATTGATCGCGCGAATTTCACTGGAAAAAGTGCGACCGTTCGTTTAGTTTCTGCTGATGCCATAAGCTGTTTTTAATTTCGGTCAAAATTAACAGTAACTGCATCGCACCAATCCGACTTCATCACAGTTCATACATTTGAGCGCTACAAATTCCGTTGTGAAGTCGTTCCTGTGGACAGACTTTTTGCTGCCATTGCACACCGGACAGGGCAGCAGACGGTATCCTCCACAGGATTTGCAGGTCGTGCAGGCGTCCAAACTCTGAAATTAAAAAAAATAAATGAGACGGTAGATCTGGAACTGATTCGCCTAAGGTGGAAAAGTTGTTTCACTTCGGTACGTTACATTATAACGATTCCAACTAATGAGAGAAACTTCCTTAGTAATTAACGGTTCATGTTGGAAGTTTGAACGGATATCTTACCTTGTAGGGCTTCAGCATTCGCCTCAATTCGCCAGATTCGTTCAATCGTTCCACCGTTTCTGCATCCTGCAACGCAGAAAAATTACAATTATAAAGAATGGCTTTAAAAAAAATTTTCGTCGCCATAATTGACTTTATTATATTGTTTTGGAAGTGGTTACTTCAATAGAACTTATTAGCTTCGAAGAATACCTCAACTTTTATTAGAAAATTTCGCCAAGTATTTGTCCAAAAATAATAATTATATATTTCCATGACATAAGAAATAATTCCTGCAAACTTTTTACCGGAGTTTCGTACAGCGGTTGGCCATAAAACAAACACGGATGGTTTACAATTCAAAATTGTGGTCGTTTAGGTGGCCCACGCGTTTTCCTTCTTTCCACGTTCAGGACAATAACCTTCATCCAGACGAATCCCGCCTGGCTCTTCTCCTCCCCACGGTCGATTTCGCTGCATACTGCAGCAGCCTGTAGATTTCAAAGAAATATCCCTCGACTGACACCAGGAAGTACTGAAATTCTTCTAGGGTTTTACTGGCGTTTTAAAATTTAACCTACGCACAATCCTTTAACGCCGAAGGTGCATGTGTGGATTTATGGATTTAATTACAAATTCAAAACCAACCGTGACGCATTGTGTTTTATTATTGAAGCGATCCCCGGAAAAAATTGTTCGCTATTTTAAACGGTGGACGCAAACGCACATTGTGTTGCAAAACAACTGGAAGGCGTACAAGATGGCTCCATTAGCAGCCGCAGGTGCAAGTGCGGTCGATAAAGCTGGAAGTGCGAGCGGAGAATATTTGAATAAAGCGGAAAGGTGTAAAATCAATTTTTTAACCAGATTAGAATCAACAACTGTTGCTTCTTCCGCGATTATTTCAGGCGATTTCTAAATTGCAATTTCCGGATCGAATGGCAGATGCAACCGAACAACTTGCTGTCATCACTTATGGATCACTAGGACGCGGAAATGAGGTCGTCTTGTTGCGTTGTTTTTTCGTATGCTAAAACCGACCGAGCAGTTTTTCAACAAGCGAAAACTTCCTTCCATCTGCGTACAAAAGAGCACTCGTGTCGGATTTTCCCCTTGGTTTCATCCGTTGTCAATTTTTGGGAAGTTTCGTGCACAGGAGAAAGCTTCGTCGTAGAACTGAAGGAATTAGTCGGTACCAATCGAGGACGAGCATTTAGGTCAAATAATTTAATACAAATCACGTATATCGCATAACAGCGAAGAGATACCGAGTGTATTCTTGCATAAATCTAATGCACCTGCATGTGTTTATTGAGTAAATGCCAGGTGACGGATGTTGTGCATTTAAGAATGGATGGCGATATCTTATGCTTAAAGTGATAAATTTCCAGCTTGTGGTGTGTCTTTGAGTAATGTTTCCATCCGGTTTAGTTTAGACTACGTTTTCAGTAATTAATGGTAGTTTTGCTTAATAAAAAGTCCCCCGTTATGAATGCTCGGAATTTAATTAAGTCAGAGCTCTTAAGAGCTAAACTTACTGTCTGGTTGTCGGTCTCAGCAAACACTAAAGTTTTAATTTGCTTTAATTTTGAGCTACTTTGGTTAGAATGTTGCATATTAATTTAATTAATAAATTAAAATTACTGAATGATAACAACCAACTAGTACCGTGCGATCGAAAAAAGCAGGATAGAGTTGGCGATGAAATCTTCAAAGTCAGTCTTTGATGAATGCACTCATCTAAGATCTGACATCAGGCTTTGCATGGCCTGTTCCGGCGCCTATTTATATTCGATCTTATGGTACTTACTATTCTTTTGGTTCCAATTTTGTATTATGTTAAATAAGGTAACCAACCGTACTCCTTTAGGGAGTTTTGTACTCCTTTTTTGTGAACCGTGTTCCTTTTAAAACAAGTACTCCAAAAGTACTCCTTTGCATGCTTTTGTACTCCTTTGTACTTCTAAGAATATAAAAACTTGGCATTTAACTTTAACCTTTAACCTTTAAAAAAAGAGTTTCCATTTATTATAGAAAACAAAAGAAATGATGATTCTATGGTTAAATGTACAATCTGCAAAGGAGAATTTTCTATTGCGATTGGTGGACGAAGTGCAATAACAAAGCACATTGATACTAATAAACATAAAACATCTCTTCATCCAGCGGCTTCAACATCTAAACTAAATACATTTTTTAAAACTGTTAGTTTTGGACCAAATGAAGATTGAAATAAAAAGTATTTCAAAGAAAAATAATCACTTTTATTCTTGGTTGATGAAGTTTTCCATTTTTTTGTTTTCAAATGATTGCAACAAGGGTTGACTCTTAAGAGTCGGTTTGCCTAGGTGAAAGCATGCAACTTGCAGTGCACATTTTCATGGTTTTACCTAGGAAAACCGACTTTTAAGATTCAACCCTTGTTGTAATCATTTAAAAACAAGAAAATGGAAAACATTTTTACCTTAGCAAACTTTATGAAAATGTGGATCCTAACATAAGTTGAAAAAAAATGAAAAAAAAAAGACCTGAGCACACTTTATGAAAATGTGCACTGCAATTTGCATGGTTTTACCTAGGAAAACCGACTTTTATGATTATGATTACAACAAGGGTTGACTCTTAAGAGTCAGTTTGACTAGGTGAAAGCATGCAACTTTCAGTGTGTTTGTTTTAACGTGTTTATACATATAATTTTTTGAACTAATGAATTTTGAAATTATTTACAAAACATATAGTTGAATGGAGAAGGCTTAGTGTTTTTATTCAAACCCAATCACCATATCCAATAAAAATTTATTTGTACTCCTTTTTGTATAAAAAATAGTTTGTCACAATATTTATTATGAGAAGTTATTTACCGATAACTTTATTTGCATAGATTGAAATTCTAGCAATATTTGGTTGCGTTTAATATTTGAATTCAATGCAATCATTAACCGCTATTTCATGTTGAAATAAAGCTTTGAAATTCCAACAAAATTCGTGTTTATTAGCTTTAATTTTCCATTTTCAACAAAATTGACGTTTGAATCAGTTGTATGTTATTGCGTGAAATTGAAATTTCACGTTTTATCGAAGTTTCCCGTGCATTTGAACGCGGTTTTCACCCGTTCGATCAAACCAGATATTAAATTCAATTTCCCGGAGGGCGATTAAAAACCTTTGTCGCCAAAATGCAGCCGAACATTAATTAGCTTTGCATCCACCGAAATGTAATGCCGCTAGAACTATGATCGGGTCAAATGGACCCAACAAATAAGTTGGCGTTTAATTTTGGATTTGGGTCAAATTGACCGGATCGTTGGATGCAGGGTTAATTAACGCAATTGCAAAACGGCGTGAAGGTAAGATGTAGCAGATATTGCAGCTTAAAAACAATCATTTTCCGCTGGTTGGTTCTGATGGAACAATGAAAATTCAAAATCGCGTCACGCCAACGAATTATTCGTCGTTTGTATTCGATTTGGGTTAGTTCTGGGTATCGACAAATCATGAAAAAAAATTGTCGTTGCGATTGAACGACCGAGAACACTTTCGAACCTTGTGTGACAATTAAGCGAAAGTGCGGTGTTATCTGTTGTGTTAACCGGCGAATAAAAATAGCCGACTGCACAAAAAAGTCGAGGCGAGAACGCACAGTTCAAGGCTGCTCCGTGCATCTGCAGACGACTATAATGGGGATCTTATTACGGCCATCCTTTCAGTAAATTTTTAGGATCGTTTTACGCCGCGAAAGGAAACTGGCAATTAAGACAGAAAGGGGATAAAACCGGGACTCAAGGACAATCGACTTACTCCAATATGTTGCCCATCTACGAACACCTGTGGCACAAGGATGTAGTCGCAGCGCATGCGATCCTTGATTTCCGCTTGAGACTCGTTACTCATAAAAACGTCCCTCTCCTCGAATTTCACCAGAAGCGTCCTCATGATCTGCTTCACCATCATGCAAGCGTTGTAAGTCTCGCGCACGATGCCCATCGTCGTCGTGTAAACCACCACCTTCCCCGCGTCTTTTTCTTTGTAGCTCTGAAAAATAATTTGCTGATTAACTAAGGTGGCCAACTATTTTTTATACAAAAGGAGTATAAATGAATTTTCATTGGATTGGGTTTGAATAAAAACACTGAATATTTTTAAAATAATTTCAAAATTCATTAGTTCAAAATTTTTTATTTATCTGCTGCATGAATTTTTTAAAATATTTCTGGATTTTCTTGCAACAGCGCAGAAACGTCGGGATAACTTAAATCCATATTGAATTTAACAGTTAGAACTGCAGCTAGAGTCCTGACCGATAGTTGCGATTTTTCACTGCTCCAATAATTATTTTCAAGTGAAAATACTTTTTCAACAGCAACATTAGTGCCGGGGAAATACAGTACACATTCAACCAATATCTTTAAATTTTGGTGGGGATATATTGTTGGTTAAAATGTGAAAATATTTCCACCCACCTTCTATCCACGCTCACTTTTTCATTCTACCAATTTTCCAGCATTTCTTCATTTCACTACCTCAATCAGTCTTTTCCAAATGCTGGCTTTATTTTTTTTTAATTCTTAAACATTTTTTTAAAATTCTTAAAAAAATACAAGACATGGCAATAAGACGTTCTTTTTTCGGAAATATGTGTAGCAAAAGAATAAAAAATGAAATTAGAATAATATCGAAAAATTAACGACTCTCTCGTCATTTAAAAATATTCTAATTACGTCCTTGAAAAAATTTAAAAAATATTTTGAAAATTAAGCCTATGAAATAGAAAGTAACAAAAAAATTTGGGGAAAATTTCAGCTAGTAAGCGGTGTTTCGCGTACAAAATTTATCAGTTCCGAGAACTCTAAACAGAAACATAATGATAAGTATTTTACGATCCCGATGCAATTGCTGTTCAGATCAGATTTTGTCAGTGCCAAAAAGGAATTTAATGCTAATATTATTGTTTTTCCACTACTAGCCATACATACAGCATATCATTTTAATGTACCTATATTAGAATGCTGTAACGTTTAATTTTACTACCGTTTGTTCAGTGGCAAGTAAATATTTTTTAAATTATTAATCTAAGATCAATAATGAAAAAAATTACAGTTTTTGATGATCCTATTACAATTGGAGAGAAAATACTTATAGAACGAATTGCTATAATGGGCGTTTTATGTTTACTGAACAATTTGGACTAGAAATATTTGATTGATTAAAGGTTAAAGTTAAATGCCAAGTTTTTATATTTTTAAAAATACAAAGGAGTACAAAAGAATGCAAAGGGGTACTTTTGGAGCACTTGTTTTACAAAAAAGGAGTAGAGAACTCCCTAAAGGAGTACGTTTGGTGGCCTTAGATTAACCCAATAACTGCACGCTTTTCTCATTAGGGGTCTTTAAACTTCGCGGTCGTGTAGGAGTTGAAATTTTCCAATCGGAAAAGCAAGAACTTTTGTGTGTTCGCATTGTTTCGACGCTTTTGACCTTTCTTTATGAGAGGCAGACACAAACACTGTTTAAAATTGAGAATTTGATGATTCCTTGAACTATAACGAGGTCCACTTAGCGGCGAAAAAGAAAAAGTATGGAATTAAAATTTTTTAAAACTAATTTAACAGTCGCTTCCCAAATGGTGTCAAGATTGTGTTCATTTATATACATCTGTCGCTGAATTTTTAAGAAACAGTTTTAATTTAATTAGAGTAACACAGTTTTTGTGAGATTAGTACCAGTTGGTGTGAAGATCTAAAACGTACTCTACTTTATACAATTTATTTTAAATTCATTTCTTAACTGTATTGATTTTACTTCTTTTCTCACAAGCACACAAAATCGTTTAGGTTTATGTTGTTGTGCACGATTGTGATCTCATCTTCTTTAGCGGGAATTTCGCAATACGTGCGTTTTCTTAATTCACACACGTACAATTTGCATAACACAAGAGTTAATAAATAATTGGTACTTCGGGGCACAATCAGCAAAGGCTGGGCATAAAGTTCAAGGCAAAAGAGCTTGTGGTTGCTTTATAATCGCAACAATTAATGCGCCTGTAAATATTACAAAATCATCGCAAAGTTATTTTAATTAAGTACTTGTTGAAAGCACTTCTTTACCTAATCCTATTACAGAAAGACACGACGTTGTAACGTGAAAAATCCCCCAGAGAATTGTGGAAATGGGATTACAATGAGTAACTGATTAAATTCGAGGAAAACTCTGGGAAATCTGTACGTGTGTTGCATTTAATGGAAACCTCTTCATCTAATTATCCTTGATCACTAAGTCTCCAAAAGGTATGTGTTAGCGGTTTATTCAAAATTCATGTTCTAAATATAGATGGCAGTAACTCACTGCCATTCCTGCATTTGTACCCAAAGGTCAATAGTTAATGGTTTATTGAAAGGGCGTACGGCCAGTTTATTATTATTAATTATTAATTTCAACAGCTATTGATTTAATCGTTGCATTCGCTCAATTTGAACAAATTTATTCTTTTCGAAAAGGACACACGCCACTGGCATACAGGTAAATTAACAAATTAACAAACTGACAAAATAGCAAATTGACAAGTGGTTGCTAAACGGCCAAACTGATTGTCAAACTGACAAACTGGCTGCCATACTGTAAAACCGGAAAATTAGCAAACTGATAAACTGGCCAATTGACAAACTGACAACATGTCATATGGACAAACTGACAAATGGCCAATTCATTACTGTTAATTATTAATGTCAATTGCCTTGATTTATTGCCTTTTTACAGATTTACCTTTTCGAAAAAAGTCTACTTTTTGATAAACTGACAAAATAAAATTAGCAAACTGATAAACTGGCCAATTGACAAACTGACAGCATGTCATATGGACAAACTGATAAATGGTCAATTCATTACTGTTAATTATTAATGTCAATTGCCTTGATTTATTGCCTTTTACAGATTTATCTTCTCAAAAAAGGTCTACCTTTTGATAAACTGTCAAAATAAAATTAGCAAACTGATAAACTGGCCAATTGACAAACTGACAACATGTCATATGGACAAACTGACAAATGGCCAATTAATTACTGTTAATTATTAATGTCAGTTGCCTTGATTTATTGCCTTTTTACAGATTTATCTTTTCAAAAAAGGTCTACCTTTTGATAAACTGTCAAAATAAAATTAGCAAACTGATAAACTGGCCAATTGACAAACTGACGACATGTCATATGGACAAACTGTTAATTAATATCAATTGCCTTGATTTATTGCCTTTTTGCAGATTTATCTTTTCAAAAAAGGTAGACACACCGTTAGCAAATTGAAAAACTGACAAACTAACAAAATAGCAAATTGACAATTAGATAAAACTGATAAACTGGTTGCTGAACCGGTAAACTGTCCGTTGAACTGTCTAATAAACTGTAAAATCAATATATTGGCAAACTGCTAAATTGACAAAATAATAAACTAACAAAATGACAAATTGACAAACTGATAAGCTGACTGCCACACGGTAAAACTGATAGATTGTCAAATTCATAGACTACAAACCGTCAAACTGGCAAACTGTCCAACTGGCTGTCAATCATCAAACTACTAAACTAGAACATCGATTGGTTAGCAAACTGATAATTGGCAAATTGGCAAACTGATAGAGTGGTAGCCTAGCAGACATGCAGGAAATATTTAAAAGCACCAATTCGCCACTGAAATGTAATTTAAGAGTGCTAATTACCATGGACGACGCCGGTAGTCTGTTGGCACGCACAGTCTCATCCCTTCGGGCCATAAAGTTATTATCGCAATGAGATAAAGAGAAGGGTTAACGACCTGAATATAATTTTATTAAGCAGCACCGGATAATTTAGGCGGTCGAAGCGATGTGGCGGACGACCGGCAGGCAGTTTTGGCCGATTCCATCGAAAACATTAAAGCGGCAATAAAAAGCAAAAATTTAAAACCGGCTCCAGGCGACCGATTTACGACATTAAAATGTATTCCCTTCACGTATCCAAACGCGAAGTTACGGCGGAAAACACAATAAAATCCGCAATCGTCCAGGAACGTATTCGAATTCGGCGCACAATTGGGCGTAATTGTTTTCAATTTGTTACTTTAATACAAAAATTAATCTCTCACATTCTGAAAGCTTGGAGATGACAAAACCTTTCTGACAAAAAGCGCTCTTGGGTACGAATTTTCTGAATGTATTAAGGACGTCACTCAGCCGCAGTTTCGGGAAAATTATGAAGAATATTTTAGGCTTTTAGAGGCACAAAATGAAAGCGATAAAGTTTGGTACAACATTGTAATGTAAAATACGGGGCAATATCGGATAAATGTGGATTTCATATTGGAGATTTTTTAGCAGGAAGCTGGTAATAAAAGTGGTCAAATTCGTGTACTTTATCGAATTTTTTATTACAAAACTTTCACTTTTATTTTTGCGCCTTTCTACCTTTGAAAATGAAACCACACAGCCACGAGTTTTACTAATTTCTTTTTGTATCCACACAAGCAAAACTAATAACCAGTCGTTTTTTTCTTGACATTTTCTAGTTGAAATTGGACTGTAATTAAGAATAATTTGTATTATTATTTTCATGATTAGCTATCACCGGTCTATTCAAGTTTCGGTTAGAATTACAAACTTGGAACGTTTACATTTCATTTCATTACCAGGCCAGGAAAGGTATACAGGGTGAGTTAAGTTTTACCGCCCCGGCCATAATACCTATCAAAGATTGAGGGGAAAGTATGCAATTTACATGTTACATCAGTTGAAGTTTACGCTTTCGATTAGTGCTACAAATTTTCCAAAATATTTTTATTTGAAGCCAAAAAAGTAAAACAAAGAGTTTTGGGTAAAATTTCTATGTTTGGTTTTTTATTTCAAAATTTGTCAAATTATTCGTAGCATTAATATCTGCAATTTGATTCGTAAAAAGATGATTACTTTTTGAGTTAAATCAAATTTAAGATATAGCACAAAAAATGCTTCTATTTATGACTTTCTAACAATAGATAATGCGGTTTACCATCCTAACAATAGTTTATGATCGACCCATCAAACTGGACGAGACAGCTTTTCAGTTGCCGATAGATCTGCATTCTTAAGTTCAGTTTAGTGACCGCCATAAATAATCTTTTAAGCACCCCTACATCAATACCATTGTCTGGTAAATTAGTCTACTTATGTTGTAAATCATTTAAAAAAAATACCTTCTAATACAGAAATAGCTTTATTTAATAAACGCAAATTACTAAAATTATTTCAATTACACTAAATTGTGTGAAAATAGTTTACTGTTCGTACATCAAAAAAACTAATAAATTGAACAATTTGTAATTGAAAAAAAGCCAAAATTTTACTCGATTAAAAAAAAAGATTTTTTCTTGGTTTCTATGTACCTTAATAATATAAAATTACTCATGCAATTTATGAGAATTAACAAATTATTTTAAAGGCCTATTTTGCCACGGGCGGTAAAACTTAACTCACCCTGTACAGGCCGTTTGAATACAATTAGCTGAGTCGACACAACAAACTGTTTTTTAAAAATAGGAAAGAATTAATAAAGGGCCATATAAAAAACCGTTGCCATAATCTGAATAAAAATCTGACTTTGTAATTACAATCAATTATTGCGGAAGTGCGTTAAAATGAACCGGTTCAACGCTCGCTAATTAATTAAACAATTACATGAGCAAGTTAGCGTGAAAATGTGCGATTCTCACTTCTGCAATTAGGTTTTCCGTTTCAGCCGAAATTGTGCAAATCCGTTTCCGCGAAGCCAGTGAACTTTTGACTTTAACGCGCGCCACTCCTCGCACTTTAAGGAATGTCAAAATGTATTTAACGACAAAAAAGCTCAAGGTAGCTCAGAGAACGGTTAACCTTTCGTATTTTTTTCAACGACACGTACCCGGTTCGAAATACCGATAGCGAGTTACGAGTCATTTAAGCATAATTGCTCGCTTAATTTGAGAAAATACGCTTTAATTTAAACGTCACACTTAATTAAACTAATAATTTGCTTCCAATTTAATAATTTGCACGCAGACTGTTAAATAATTTGCGAGCAGGATGCGGTGCAACTATGGTTAAGAAAAAACTGGTCTTTAAGTGTTCTGGAAGTGTTACACACACAAATTATTTTAATACATTTAAATGAGATAGGAAAATCTAGAACGAATCTAACTCTCCGTGTGATGAAGAGGGAATTACTGTAGCATAACGTACCGCTATGTGTTCCATCTACCGCTACCTGGAGATAAAATTGCAGGTGACTTTTTTCTTCCTCACAATGTACGTAACAGATATTTAAAAAAATTGCGGCACGCAATTTGTAAATTCAGGTCGTTTTAAATTACTGAAATATAATTAAATTTCTATTCGGAAACGTTTAAATTAATACCTTGTTTTGTCTATTTTAAACAGTTATGACTTATTTACAAAATCACACGGTATAAGAATTATAAGGTAATTGTCAAAAGTTGTTGTTTTCAAGCAAATACTAAACGAAAAAAACGTCAAAAAATAACCCAGCCTATAATTAAGACAATAAAAGTATCTTACAAGGCCGTGACTAAAAGCAGGAATGTAAATTCTCAGAAAGGTAAAAAATAACTTTACTTCAAGATCTAATCAATAGTTTGAAAGCTCTGCGAGTTAATCTGCAGCAAGTATTAATTTATGTTGGCGATAATTCAGGTGACCCGGAGGAAAAAGATGAACTTCCTGTTAATCTCTTCGAAACGACCCTCGTAATTTCGACCTGAACGCCACCTGTGCCTCGATTAGGCCCCTACGTTGTCTCAAATTCAATTAACGGAGGTATTGAATTAAAGCAATCAGAAACTGGTATTAACGTGTCAAACGTCGAGTTGTTTTCGCAACGAAAACGCATTAAAAACTTAATTACACAGAATCTTAATGACTCGCTCAACACATGTTGGATCAATTTGGCCGAAAAAGTAAAAAAGTCGAGTTTCGCCATTGTGAGAAAATTTGTGGCTAATTAGAGAAACGTTACAATCGCATTGTGACTTGTTTCGACAGCATTCACATCATGCGAATCGTGAAGCATGAGAAAGAAAACGCTCGAGAATTTATGCAAACCGAAAACAAATAAATAGAGGCAACGAATGTCCCACTTGGCACGGCCACTTTGAAGTTAGTTTTCTCTGAGAAAATCGAGTCGATGCATTTGCATTTCGGTACTGTTTTTGAATAAAAATCGCGTAAAAGGATGTCAAGAAGCGTATATTTAGACATTCTCACCGACACGATTTCTTGGGGCTTCAATAAACAAGGCTGTTGTTAAATTTTATCGGTCGGCGCGAAAGTGGTTTGCTTTTGGAACTGAATTTAAATTGTTTGGTGATTGCATTTTAATGGTTAAGAAGTATTTTTAGGTTGATGATGTCGTCCAAAGTGTAACCGATGAGTACTGTTTACTGTGTGGCTTAATACAACCGGCTTTTCAAGATATTACATCATAAGTGTTAAAAAAAATAATGTTAAGTCACAAATCAAGATTTGAATAATCTCATCGTCGTTTGAAATTATAATTTGAATTTTGTACATATTTTAGAAATAAATTTTAGATAAGAATAATTAATTGCTGCAACTTTTACATTCATATTTCGACGCGTTTTTTTACCTACCAATCTTAAAACTAATGTGTCAAATTTCACGTCGGCAAAAAATCGTTTGAGATTTGATTTCGTGTCTTGTGCGATAAATTACACCTTCACCAACTTTCCATTTGTAATTTTTAGTTTCCATATGCAATACACTGTTCGGCATTGAAACGGAACACCAGAATGAAAATTGAAGCAATGTGAAAACATGCCATTTTATGCTTGGTTTAATATAAAATTTTGGAGGATAATTATAATTTTTTATGTTCTTCAAAATAAAATTACAAATGTGTTTTGTTTATTATCAGGCGAAGCAATAAAGCATTTTCTCTTAACATAAATACTACCTGGAAGCAAATAATTAATTCGTTTTAAAATCTGTTCATTCAGATTAATAATCAGGAAATAATTATGCCGAAACCCCGCGTGCATGAAAATAGCCTGATTAAATTTTTACGTTTTTGTCGCAACATTTTGCCATAAAGAAATATTTCTCGTAAATTTTCCACCCAAAATTCCTCGTGCTTCGCACTCGAGATTTTGTTACGTGGCAAATTTGTTCAACATATTTCTAGGCAAAACATTTTGACAGAAACATCAAAATTTATTCGGCTATTTTGACCGGGATGAGCTTCCCCTCCCACTACTCGGCCACTTTGGCGTGCTCGACCGTTTTTACTCATATTCACAACCGTTTTTCAGCTATTTTGCTGCATTTTATGGAAGAAACAAAATAGGCATTTTGTTGCTGTGCACGTCTAATTTCCTATTCTGCTTTTAAAATTTTAATCGGGCAATTATGGGATCATCCAGTCCTCCGCAAAAATATCGCAAAAAAATATTGAAATGGTGATTGTGCAAAAACTGACAGTCGGACAGGGTCGGGGTTTTGCACACATATAGTATATATACATATCTATCATTGTGCATAGTTTCAATTTTTGAAATTAAAAAATGACGGAATTGTGAATTTTTTAAGAAAACACTGAATTTTCCAGATTTTCCGGCCTTTCTCCGGTTCTAATTATCCGATCGGGCCATTGGACCTCTCATTCTCTTTGTAATTTAATTCCCTACAATTCGTCTGTTGAAATCATTAAGATTGCTTCATTAGTTTTCATTTTACAAGCAAGAAACTAAAAAAAACGCGATTTTTTGTTGAAAATTAAAAATTATGATTCTCGAGTTAGAAATTATGCAGAATTCATCTACTAACTGTCTTTGACAAAATCGCACAGTCTGTTTCCAGATAGTATTTATGCTAAATTGTGACATTTATTTTGTACTGTTGCTTAGTCTAAAACTAAACAATCTTTGCCAAGAAGCACAACTTTGTTAAAAAGTGAATATGTATTTGATACAAGAAAAACATTGTCTCGTAAGTGACAATTGGTGAAAATAAAATAATTACTAAAGAAATGTACCCAAATCAGTGATCCATTTTTTGTCCAACAGTTTACCTCATTTATTTCTATTTATTATAAAGTGCAGATCAATTGCATTGTAGGAAGTTTCAAATGCGTAATCACAATAAACGGTACTTATCGTTGAGCACACACCAACTTTCAATCACAGCATGAAATCAAATTCCATAATCCTACTGTTGCGGAAGTTCCAATTCGATTTGTCTTTAGAATATTAAATACCGCCAACGGTAAATATTTCAGAATTAAAAAAGCGGCTTAAAACAGCTTGAAGATTGCAAGTAAGTTTCCAGCAAATCGCACAAATTATACAAGAATTTCAGGTTGCATCAAACGTATTTCGCAAGCCGCGAACCTTTAACAAAAATGTCCGTCCCCATTACGATACATTCACCTGAAGTGCGTTAAAATTAACGTTGGTCTCAAATCGAACGTGCGTTATCTCAATAGAATTTTACAGGTGCGCGGAGAAAGCGGGTCAGAAGATACAAAATCCAGAAGAACCAAAACCACCACGGACTTATTTCATAACCGATTTGCGAAACGCGTTGCTCAACTTACCTTCGTGGTCGAGTTGATTTGCAAAAAAGTCGCGATTCCAGCTCGGACGCGGTTTTTAACGCCCCTAATCGTCCCTTTGGCGCTGCGTATCGTGGACGACCCGTCCTCCCCCAGAAGGTCCTTATAACCGGCGAAGGAGTCCTCTTGAGGCTTTTTCGGCGGCGCCACCGGCTCCGCAAATTCGTGCTCGTTGAGGTGAAAATCGTAGAATCGATCGGTGTCGTACAACAACTTTCGGATGGCTTCGGCCTGTTGCTGGTCCTTCTCCAGCTGTTTCCGCTGTTCGTAAGTGTTTTCGTCGATGACTGTTTTCGGCGGTTCTTGAGATTCCTCGTCGGCCTCAACCGGCGATAGTTTCGCCGATCGGTCTCTGATATCCCGGAGGAGACCTTGGGGCAAAAAGGCGCTCGCATTGTCCGATGGTTGGGGCGCGATTTTGATTTCCTCGGCCAGCTCGGCGCTGTTGAGGGAGTCGCAGCTTATGTTGCTCTCGTCGTCGCTTTCGAGGTCGGCGCCGCTGCTGGCCAGACTCGGGGTTCTTTTGTGCTCGGCGCCGATTACGGTGACCGAAACTCCTGCGTTTTTCTTTTTGGGCAGGGGCGGCGGAGTGCCGTCCAAATCGCTGCAAGTACCCGAGTCCAAAGTGTCGCTGGGCGAGACCTGCCCACTGGACATGATGGCGCTGTAAAAGAAGTACGGATTCGAACGTTCGGGGGTGGCTTTAATAAAATTTTCAGTCATTGTGCTCCTTTGTATCATTTCGCTGTCCGAGTTTACGCTTATCGTGATGCAGGGAGCCACGTCACACACACTTGCAGTTTCACCCTTCACTGTTTCACTTTCCTGGGGGTTGATCCGGATTTTGACCACATGATTGCCGGTGCCGACACTCGAAGACGAACTGCCTGCGTGAACTTCCGGGAATCTGTACTCGAACACGTCAGTGGAGCCAGGGAGTACCGTTGCGGAGTCTGGAGGGGCGCGTCGTGTCTTCGGAGGCAGAGGCGGAGGAGCCATCACGATTTGCTCCATAATTACCAGCTTCAATCAATCAGAGAATTTCCATCAAAACCGGCGGTATTTTCCCAATTGGTGAACTAACTGTACGCGCGCACGAACCGCAGACCGGCCTCGCGAGGACTGACTTGTGCCACTTGCGATCGTTGCAGTCTCCGCGACCCTCGGCTTTCTCAATGACACTGGACAGTCTCACACTCTCACCACATAATGAGTTCGCTTCTTTTTACGCCGCTAACCTGAATTTTTAGGACGCAAACAATCCCACAACATTAACTGCACGTGACGGGGAAAAACGTTTTCGCGCTCACGTTGGCAGTGGGAAGTTATGCATAAATGCAGCGAAGGATTAATCGCTGTTATCTCACACAAGAGCTGAGATGAACATGACCTTTGAGAAAACGCGGAAACAACAAAAAAAAATTTCCTGGTTTGAAGTGAAAGCCTGTTAATTTTCAGCAAAAATGTTAGTTGCGGTGAACTATTTTTGTTTTTATTGACAACATTACCGGAGTCACGTTATCGTTTTTATTATTCAATTATAACGACAAGTTATATACAAAGAGAAAACCGATTTCCTGATTGAGTAATTAAAACACATTTATCGTTTACCTTTCAAAATTGATCTGATTAAACGTGTAATTATACAGTTTGGATATAGTTATTCCGAATTTACAAACAGAATTTTGTTACAGGCGACACGCACGTGTACCTGGTGATTTATTTGCGTCATTCAGTTCGGTTAATTGATTATGATATTCAAACGTGCCCTAAAATAATCAGAATTTAACGCCAGCAAGTGTGCAGTGTAACATTTACCTGTATCTTTTTTAAATCAATATGCAATTAACGTAACAACCAGAAGTGATTTTAAATTTTGATTGGAAACTTTTTTGATTCAATTAATTTATTTTAAGAATTCATATTTACATAATTAGATTAATTAATAGCAATAGTTATTAGGTAGTTATTAATTTTTACAGTGCGAGATTACTTAATGTGTACAGGGTGCCCCATCATCACTTCTGGTATAAGGCTAGAAATTTCCATTTTTAAATGTTAATTGCCGGAGTTAGTTTTCGAGAAAAAAAAATAAAAACTGATTTTTTATAAAAATAATATCTCCCAATTTTGTCAAATTTCACTTTTCAAGATCAGTATTATTAAGGCAAAGATATCGAAAGTACAAAAAAAATCCAAAAGTTGTAATTAGTCTAAAATTCCCTTATATTGAAATTTTAAGAGTAAAAGTAATAATTTACGACTATAAATAGTCCTTAGTTTCTATCCGCAACGTTAAGTACGATTCAAATGTATGGCATTGTAAAATTTTCTCCGAAACTGGAAGTAGTTAACTGGTACCTCGAATCAAAGAATAGATACATAAATGAACAAGAAGCGAAACGGGACGTTTTAAAGGTGCTATTATTTGAATGCGCAGGTCTGGCGAACCTTTCAAAGGCACATGCAAGTTTAAATACCGAACTTGTCAGCGGGACTTTAAAATTTGAAAAATTTCAGAGAAATTTAAATAAAATCAGAGAAATTTATTGAAAATTATGGAATTTTGGATTTTACAGTTTGTTTTGTATTGTTTTTAAATGGCTGTTAGAAGTTTGTTGGGAGTGTTTATAAATTATTACTCGTCCTGTGTAGGTGGTTAATTACGTAAATAACAGATAAGTACACATTTCAGAAAACCAAAGGACCAAAAAATAAATAAATTAGGAAACAAATTTATGCATGCATTACAAAGACGTGATTGATAATTTTTTTTTTGTAGCAGTGTTAATATTTTTCGCGATCTACGTGGTGCGTTAAATTTAATTAGTTCGCGCTTTTTTACACATTTGGTTCTTCGAGAACAAAAAAATTAAGTGAAACTGTGCAGTGTTTTAACATGAAAAAAATGCAAAAACTAATTTCGTATTGTGCAGTTGCAAACTGTGGCACGAGAGACGATGGCAGACTAAGTTTTTATAAATTTCCTCGAGCGGATTTAAGGTAAATAAAATAAATAAATAAAGTTTACTAACAAAAACTTTTTCTAATTTTTAAATTTGCTATTATTACAGATGCATTGAATGGTTAAGTCAGTGTTGACGATTAGAGCTCCTTAATAAAAACTGTGATTATTTTCAAAAATTAAAAGTATGTGCCAAACACTTTGAAGCAACAATGTTTTTAAATATTCACAGGCGTAGATTACTTCCCCATGCTAAACCGACACTTTATCTCCCCGAAATGTAAGTTAAAAATTAATTGTGATTTTATAATGTTGAAATGTCCTTCATGTTACTTTTTTTTAATATTAGTACTTATTCCTCAACAACAAATTGGTACTGTCCAAGAACCAGTCTCAGTGCCGGCTATTCTTCAATCGTCTCCGAAGTCGTCTTCTTCCGCAACTCAAACACCCCAGGTTTGCACCGCAAATACGCCGCGAAAGAACAAACTGCGGCGAAATATATTAAAATTACAACGAAAGAAGAATATTCTAGAATCCAAAACTTTGACAGTGAAAGAGAATGTAATATCAGTAGAAGAATTCAAAAGGCTATGTGAATTTTTTTTTTATTTGTAAATAAATATTCGCGGCGTTGTTTGAAAATAACCTGTATCTTACATTCCTGTTATTGGTCGTGAACAGATTTTGACAGGTTGGCCAGACCTGCGCATTCAAAATCCATGACACCAAATAACAAAGGATTTCTATCTCGTTTCGCTTCTTGTTCATTTATGTATCTATTCTTTGCTCGAATGGTCTGTCCCTTTTCCATAACCGCACCGAAAATATTTCAAACGAAAAATGTAATAAGTCGTCTTCGAGTTAAAAACAATAATTCAACATTCACACTTTAAAGTATCTTCGTACTCATAATCGTAATTTATTAGAGTACTTGCAATTTTTCGTAAATTTTAGAAATCTACAAGAATGTAAAAAGACTCGACTTAGGTACGCTCCTGTTGTTCACATCGACCGACTTTCTCTCGACAGTGAGAAATTTTTACAATGTCATAAATTTAAATCGCACTTACCTCTGCAGAAAGGACTAACGACTATTTACAGTCATATATTATTACTTTTACTCTTGAGATTTCAATATAAGGGAATTTTAGACTAATTACAGCTTTTTAATTTTTTTTTACTTTAAATATCTTTGTCTTAATCATAGTGATCCTAAAAAATAAAATTTGACGAAATTGGGAAATAGTATTCTAATAAAAAATCAGTTTTTATTTTATTTCTCGAAAACTAACGCCGCCATTTAACATTTAAAACTGGAAATTTCTAGCCTTATACCAGAGGCGTGCGTGAACCAAATTTCAAATAAATAACTTTCAATTGAAGCTCAATTTTGGGGGTGGCTACAAGTGATGGGACACCCTGTACAATGTTATTAGAGAGTTACCTTAGTGTCAACGACATAGCGCTTATTATTATTGTTTTCTTACATTCTTTGGTTCATCTAGGGGAATTGTGCCTCAGATGGCACTTGAGAGAAAGTTGGTACAGTATTCTTTCAAAACTCTGTTGACTGAGAGATTAATAGTATTGTGTCTTTATCTCGCTGATTAAAAACATTTATTGAGAAAAACAATGTAACTTGTGCACAGTATTTATATTATTATAAAACCAAACGAGCATACTGTAAAGAAGAGGGTAAGTTGTAGAATTTGGTACCAGTTAATCATGAGCGGTTAATTTAATGAAAATTAAAAGCTCCCGCAATTTCCTTTCACAAATATAAATTCCAGAATTTTTTATCGAAACTTTCTTCTAAATTTGCCGACCTAAGACACATCATTAATTTTTTTCTTCTTTCAGGATGCACTAAATCGAAAGTTTCTGCCTCTAATTTACTAAAAGCGTCGACTGGAATTTTAATGTGGGCAATCAACGAGTAAATTAGAAAATTAAGTAAAATTTAACAAAAAAAATGTCCGATTTATAACCAACATTAAAGTAGGTATTTTATGGGAACATTTGAAACACACGTAGGAGAGCCGGAGGAGTCAGAAATTCCAACCGTTTTGAAACCAAGCGAAACAAAAAGGTAAAAAATGCAAACAACATGGAGAAAAACGCTTTAATAACATTAAGAAATAAATTTACAATTTACAACTTTCTGCGGAATTAAATTTAAAATACGACCTGATTTCAAAATTCAATGAAGTTAATTGCCGTTTAGTCAAGTGTAACAAGCTAATTTACATTTTGGCAAAAGTGACCTTAGAAAAAACATAAAAATTACATGACATCATCTGCATGCTTTTAACGTTCCATTGCGATGAGCAAACATGATCAATTAGAGAAGAGAAAGAAAGGAATTGTATGGTTTTAAAGTGTTTTCTTCGTTAATGAGGCTTTTCCACCTAACAACTGATTTATTGTTACAAGTCGGTCAGTTTTTAGTTATACAGCATAAATAAGCAAACACACACGAACAAGCAACAAGTGATTTAAGAATGAGGCGGTTCACCTTGCCGTCAAGGTGATTGTGAGCCTGCGGCCGATACTAAAAAAGTTAAATTTTAAAACAATTCTATAAACATAAGGCTGGCGCATTGAATTGCAGATAACGGTTGATGCAACTGGAAAACAGCTGTTCTGCTGTAATTTTGTAATTAAATCTGGCGCGTTTGATTCGTGGAATGCGAGACTTAATACACGCATTATTAGTATTATGTTCCTGCAGACCTTGATGATCGTTGACGATAATTTGACATTGCGATTGTTCTCAGTGCTGGATTTTAAGTGTACGTCATTATACACGCCCTGGTTGTTGCTCCACGCACCTATCGAAAACCAGTTACTTTTACTTTTTTTGCGAGTAGGTGCATTATAGCCTACGTTTCAGCGATCAATATGGGACATTCAATGACTTTATTTATTTACCACCGCCCACGGTAATTATTATACCATTACGGTTATTAACTTAGTGATTTCTAAGTTTTTAGGCGATGGGAAAATCGGCTAATTCTTTCAAGCTTTACGCCAATGTTGTGGAGAAATTGCCATTACCTTTTTTGCAAATTTTGCCAATTAAATTACCGGGTACAATTGCGCAGCCGAAAACTAAATTAAGAAAATAAAAATAAAATTGAGTCTATGAACAGAATATATTTTTTTTTAAACAGTACAGGGCGTCCCATCACTTGTAGCCACCCCCAAAATTGAGCTTCAATTAAAAGTTATTTATTTGAAATTTGGTGCACGTATGACTCTGGTATAAGGGTAGAAATTTCCAGTTTTACATGTTAATTGTCGGCGTTAGTTTTGGAGAAAAAAAATAAAAACTGATTTTTTATAAAAATACTATTTCCCAATTTCGTCAAATTTCACTTTTCAGAATCACTATGATTAAGACAAATAAATGCAAAGTAAAAAAAATAATTCGAAAGTTGTAATTAGTCTAATATTCCCTTATATTGGAATCTCAAGAGTAAAAGTAATAATTTATGACTGTAAATAGTCGTTAGGGCTTTCCGCAGAGGTAAGTGCGATTTATACTTATGACTTTGTAAAAATTTGTCACTGTCGAGTGGAAGTCGGTCGATGTGAACAACAGAAGCGAACCTAAGCGAGCCCTTTTACGTTCTTATAGATTTCTAAAATTTACGTAAATTGCAAGTACTCTAATAAATTACGATTATGAGTACGAAGATATTTTAAAGTGTGAATGTTGAATTATTTTTTTTAACTCGAAGACGACTTATTATATTTTCGGTGCGGTTATGAAAAAGGGACAGACCATTCGAGGTACCAGTTACCTACTTCCAGTTTCTGAGAAAATTATACAAATTTAAAAATGAAAACTTATGTATTTTTTTGCGAGAAACACGATGGTGTAATTAAAAATCGATTTGCTCTAAGATTGACAGAGATAGAAAACTATAAATCGGGAAAATAGCCGTAGCTCAGCCGTAGCTACTGGAGCAACTCAATTGATTCTTGTTCTATCGTTTCCGGCAGGAAAAGTTATCCTAGTAAGGAAAAAAAAAGGAAAAAAGAAAAAAAAAGAGAGAGAAAAAAGCCAAGCCAAGGAAATAACTTTTTTTTCTTTTTTGTTTAGAGCGTCATATAAACATGAAAACTTATGTATTTTTTTGCGAGGAACACGATGGTGCAATTAAAAATCGATTTGCTCTAAGATTGACAGAGATAGAAATCTTAAATCTAAACTAACATAACCTAACCTATCTTAACGTGACCAAACTGGGTTTATCTTTTCGTGTTTCTCTTTCGGGGATATTTTTAGAATTTTTACACTGTTGAGGTTATGTTGTGATTATTTACCTGTACTAAATAAACAATTGTACTGTTAAAAAAGAAAAAAAAAACATTGACCTGAGCACACCTTATGAAAATGTCCACTGCAATTTGCATGTTTTTTTTGGCCAGAGAGTTATATAAAAATCAAAACTTATGTATTTTTTTTGCAAGGAACACGATGGTGCAATTAATTAATTAATTTAAATCGTACTTAACTCTGCGAATAGGTACTAAGAACTATTATAGTCATTATTACTTTTACTCTTAAGATTCCAATATAAGGGAATTTTAGACTAATTACAGTTTTTGGATTTTTTTTTACTTTGGATATCTTTGCCTTAATAATACTGATCTTGAAAAGTGAAATTTGACAAAATTGGGAGATATTAGTTTTATAAAAAAAAAAAAACTTTTTTTTTTCTCAAAAACTAACGCCGCCAATTAACATTTAAAACTGGAAATTTCTTGCCTTATACCAGAGTCATGCGTGCACCTAATTTCAAATAAATAACTTTCAATTAAAGCTCAATTTTGGGAGTGGCCACAAGAGATGGGACACCCTGTATAGCATTCTAACAAGAAAATAGAGCTTCTCTATTCTTTTCCTCAAAAGTCGCGGTTAACCGATTAATTATATTATGTTTTCTCAATTAATTGTACAATTATTTAGGGTTTAATTTATATGTAAGCATTTTTTATCAACCCATTAAAATTTGAGGCAATAAATCTAATTAGTTTTGGGGTCACATTATTGCTAGATATTTAAATAAGCTAAACCGTTTTGAACGGTTAATTTGATGTTTTATGAATTTTACTAAATTTGGAATCCGTTAGCATTTTCTTAAGCACATTGTAAAACGGATGTTACTTAATTTTCTTCGGCCCACGGCAATTAAAAATCGACTGTAGAACATTAGCTAATGGCGTTTTATTTGTGAAGAAACAGTTAAAATTGACTCAGGCCAAGCCTTGTCTCGCAGCTAATTACCTAGAATGCTTTTGTGAAATTAAAAATGCACCTTGTGATTTCTAAAACCGCACCTCTGTATCATCCGGAATGAAACCGGCATTTATACTTCTTCAAAATTTCTCAGATCTATTAGTAAATCATTCTGACGAGGGTTTGATAGAATAGCTAAACAATTTCGCCCCTAATCAATTAACTTGAGAATCGATTTTATTATTTAAGAAATCATCTGAAGTCACAATGTTGATACTGGTTTTAGTGGACAGTATTTTATATTTGTTTGTTGTATAATTTTTTTAGTAGTTTTTTGATTTGCACAACGTAAATCATTGAAAATTTATGTTGGTGGTTTCCCTGCCATTTCAAATCGAGCACAAAAAGGTAAGCTTGTTGTTTGCCTGAAATAAAGATATTAACTTGTTTTTAGGTATGTGGATGGTTTATCTTCAGGTATTTATTTGATACAGTACATAGAAAACACAAATTTAAATATAAAAGTGGATTTTAATTGATGAATTCATTTTCTGTGTTTAAATAAATGAAACCAAGTAAAGCAACCGTCTCAACAAAGAATTGTAATTCTGAGGATTGTAAGTAAACAGCTAGTTCTACAAAAACAATAACGAATTTTCTGATTTAATAACATCAATTTGTTTAACAACTATAACTCTCAATTGCAGCTATTTTAATTAAAATTTCTAAAAACCGTACTTTTCACATAAGAAAGTAAACTTTCCTAAAATCAGCTAATTATTATGATTATTGCAATTACCATACGTCGACCCAGTTCGCCACAACAAGCCAGTTGCACGGTGACACAATCAAAGTTCTGCACGACATGTGATTCATAACTCACTCGTGCAATTCTTCGCCGGAATTGCTTCGAGACAAAAACCAAACGTTCATAGGCTCGGTTTTACCTTTCATCGCTATCGGACCGCGGTATTCGAAATTGAACTGAGGGTCGCAGTTGTCTTCCTGGCATAGGCATCTGAAAAAAGAACTGCATTAGGAAACCCAACAACTTTAATCCAATAATAGCATTATCTAGTAGTCTAGTTTGAATAAATTTTTGTGGCTTTTTGTGTCAAAACGGTTAAGATAGTATTCAGTCGTGCGTCCGGTACTATGGAAGTAATTTTAGAACAATTTTTCCAAAATTTTGGTGAACTAGAGCGAAACAGTTTGCACGCCTCTTACAAGCGCAAGTGGATGGTAGAATATTTCAATAGGCTCATATTGGGGTGCAGTCAAGGTAAACTATCCCTTAATAGGCCAAGCAACAGATCAAAATAAATGTCATAATTTAACCTAAAAACTACCTAGCAACCGACTATGCGATTATGTCAAAGAATTCTGCATAATTTTCAACTCGAGAATCATAATTTTTAATTTGTTATAAACAATGTTCAACAAAAAATCGCGTTTTTTTAGTTTCTTGCTTGTAAAATGAAAACTAATGAAGCAATTGTAATGATGTCAATAGACAAATTGTAGAGAATTGAATTAAGAAAAGAACGAGTTGTGGAATAACCCGATCGGATAATTAAAACCGGAGAAAATCCGGAAAATCCGGAAAATCCGGAAAATTAAGTGTTTTCTTAAAAAATTACAATTCCGTTATTTTTTAATTTAAAAAATTGAAACTTTGCACAAAAATAGCTATTTATATGTACTTTATGCGTACAAAACCCCGACCCTCTTGGACTGTCAGTATTTGCAGAATCACCATTTCAATATTTTTTTGCGATAATATCCCAAGTGCATCAAAATAGCCGAATAAATTTTGACGTTTCTGTCAAAATGTTTTGCCTAGAAATGTGTGGAGCAAATTTGCCACGTAACAAAATCTCGAGTCCGAAGCACGAGGGGTTTTGGGTGGAAAATTTACGAGAACTATTTCTTTATGGCAAAACGTTGCGACAAAAACGTAAAAATTTAATCAGGCTGTTTTCACGCACGCGGGTATTCGGCATGATTATTTACTGGTTATTAATCTAAATAAATAGATTTTGGAACGAATTATTTATTTGCTTGTCGAAAAATCTTCGATAATGATTGCAAAAAAAATTCAGAAGCGATTAAACGTCAAAATTTAATCGGATAAATTTTGACACATTTTGTTACCGGAACGGCCCTTCTCTACATGCAAGCGGCCGCCTAACTGAGCACGGTACATGGCAGTAGGCGATATTTTGGTTGCCTTGGCAGAACTTAATAAATAAAAATGTCATTCTTTTTTACAAAGAATGATCAGACGTGTTTTACATTTTATTCCGTATTTTATTTATGTTTACATGTGAGTTTTTATTATTTTAATGTTCCAACGTTTGTAACATTTGTCGCCACAACGTGGGGCACGAGGGAAAGGATTTTCCTCCGGACTTTCACCAACGACCCCGATGCCGCGATGCCCTTCTGGAGGGGGGTCAAATCCTAACATCAGGAACCTCCAGTGGCGCCCGCAACCGATGATCGCTACACGATTCAGCGCTAACAGCTGCAACAGGCGACTCCATTTCCCGGAGCTCCGACGCACAGCGTCGAACTACAAGGGGATCGTCAGCGACCGAACAGCGCCGCGAAGAGCTGCATTCCGCCGCCTTCCCCGCTTTCGGCATGACACGAAAGATGCCTGCGTACTAGACCCGCGTCACTCCAAGGAACTATGGATGCCTGCAGCAAAGTCTAAACCAGTAGAAAGCAACCACGCAACCGACCACCGCTGTACCGATCCGGTAACGGAGTGCAACTACGCAGCACTGCAAGAACCATTATGTCGCCAGGACCCGCTTTGAGAAGCTACGTTCTGACGTTTTGGTCAAACTGGAATTAGTGCTCGAAAGCAAACACGTGCAATATCTCGGTGGGCATTTATCCAAATTGATAAAAAGCCTCGCAGAATTGCACGAAAACACTCTTGGACTGCTGTCCGCTATTAATTTGTAACCTGGATGTTTCGGATGACGCCGAACCAGTTGAAACTGAGTCATTGATACCCGATTTCGGAACTATCCAATTAGAACCTGATTATAGTGTTATGGATAATCTTATTCTTTTGACGACCCCACTTTCCGGAGCTCTGACGCACAGCGTCGAACTACAAAGGGATCGTCAGCGACCGAACAGCGCCGCGAAGAGCCGCATTCCGCCGCCTTCCCCGCTTTCGGCATGACACGAAAGATGCCGGCGTACTAGACCCGCGTCACTCCGAGGAACAGATAGTCAACTGCAGCTAAGAGCGAACCATAAACTGTATAATATAAATAACCCAAGGCAACAGCTACTTCCAACACCGTGCTCAGCCTTTAGGGGGGGGCGTGTTACCGGAACGGCCCTTCTCTACATGCAAGCGGCCGCCTAACTGAGCACGGTACATGGCAGTAGGCGATATTTTGGTTGCCTTGGCAGAACTTAATAAATAAAAATGTCATTCTTTTTTACAAAGAATGATCAGACGTGTTTTACATTTTATTCCGTATTTTATTTATGTTTACATGTGAGTTTTTATTATTTAATGTTTCAATGAGTTTGTAACAATTTCAAACATCAAAATTTAATCGGGTAAATTTTGACACGTTTGAAACGTCAAAATTTAATCGCCATCAAACTGAGGACAACCATGGTGACTGGGACTTTTTATGTGCATGAAGGAAGTAATCCCCTCAGCAGCCAGTCTCCTCCCACTACTCGATCACTTTGGCGTGCTCGACCGTTTGTATTCATATTCACGACCGTTTTCCTGTTATTTTTCTGCATTTTATGGAAAAACCAAAATATACGTTTTGTTCCTGTGCATGTCTAGTTTCCAATTCTGTTTCCAAAACTTAAATTGGACAATTACAGGAGCATCCAGCCCTCCGCGAAAATATCGCAAAAAAAATATTAAATGGAGATTGTGCAAAAACTGTTAGTCCGTCAGAGTCGCGATTTTGCACACATAAAGTGCATATAAATAGCTACCTTGGTGCAAAGTTTCAGTTTTTGAAATTAAAAAATGGCGGAATTGTGATTTTTTTAAGAAGACACTGAATTTTCCGGATTTTCCGGCTTTTTTCCAGTTTTAATTATCCGATCGGATCATTCGACCTCTCATTTTCTTCGTAATTTAATTCTCTATAATTCGTCTATTGACATCATTAAAATTTCTTCATTGTTTTCCATGTTACAAGCAAGAAACTAAATAACGCGATTTTTTGTTGAAAATTGTTTATAACAAATTAAAAATTAAGATTATCGAGTTGTAAATTATGCAGAATTCATCTACTAACTGTCTTTGACAAAATCGCACAATCGGTTTCCAGGTAGTATTTATGTTATGAAAACATGCTTTATTGCTTGGCCTATAAGAATACCTCCTGGTAATGAATTTTTAATAGGGGAACAATGCGATACAGAAAAAACGTGCAAAGAAGCGGTGATATCCATATTGCGTTATCATGAGAAGACTCGAGACGAAAATGGAGCCGTTTGTATAATGGGAAAATTTCATAACATTCTCTACGTGGCGATTAAGTTATGTTACGACTGGCAATTGAAGGACTCCGCGACGGTGGCGACACTTCTCGACAGCATCTATTACTGTGAAAAAACCTTCGAGAGGATTTGGATCGGCGCATTGTTCGGAACCAAAGCGCCTCATTATATTTCAGGTTGGAAGAGCGACTTCGAAAGCCAAGAAGAAAATTTGCGCGCGGTCGTTTACTTCCTCGACCATGCGAACAACTGCGGGGCCGAATATCCTCGCGGACAAAGAACGTTGCGGTTCATCGACGTTCCGATAGAAAGTTGCGGCAAGAGCAGCCCTCTACGGATCGCAGTTCTCCTGGGCCACCCTGATAAACTGCACATGTTATTGCGATTCGGGGCGCAAGTGATCGATTCGGACAACGAAATGGTCGTTGATGTCTTGTTGGAAAGATTGGCCGAATTTAGAAAGGTCTATCCGTACAATTTACTGGCGTGTCTGCAGCTTTTCGCGAGGGTTCTGCCCGAAATCAAAATCGACAGGCAGGGAGGGTTGTGTGCGGATTTAATCAAAGACGGAATTGTTCCGTTAACGCGTTGCGGAATCGTTCCTGCTGAATTAAAACATTTATGTCGGTGCGCAGTCAGGGACAGCTTGTGGCGGAATTTTCAACTTCCAAACGGAATTGCTGATTTACCGGTTCCTCAAACGCTCAAAAGGTATCTGGATCTGATGGAAGATTGAACCGACCAGAAATGTTGATCAAGTAAACTTAATCCAATGTTTGAGAGTGGTGTAAAAGCTTTAAATAAAGTAATTACCCGTAAGCATCTTCGGACACATTGATTTTTCCGGGTACGCCTGTTGTTTCAGTCCGACTGGTTAAATTTACAGTGTTTCCAAAAAGACAGTATCGCGGCATTCTGTGTCCTATTACTCCGGTAACCACTTCTCCGGAATGGATGCCAATCGTTAGTTTCTGTAAATTGAAAATACGAATACATAAGTCGAAAAAAAAATTGACCTGAGCACACTTTATGAAAATGTGCACTGCAATTTGCATGGTTTTACCTAGGAAAACCGACTTTTAAGATTCAACCCTTATTGTAATCATTTGAAAACAAGAAAATGAACAAAACTTTTAACGTTATGAAAATGTGGGTCCTAATATAAGTCGCAAAAAAAAGAGATAGAAATCTTAAACCTAACCAATCTTAACCTGACGAAATTGGGTTTATCTTTTCGTGTTTCTCTTTCGGGGATATTTTTAGAGTTTCTACACTGTTGAGGTTATGTTGCGATTATTTACCTGTTTTAAATAAACAATTGCACTGTTAAAAAAGGAAAAAAAAACAAAACATTGACCTGAGCACACTTTACGAAAATGTGCACTGCAATTTGCATGGTTTTACCTAGGAAAACCGATTCTTAAGATTCAACCCTTGTTGTAATCATTTTGAAAACAAGAATATGGAAAAAAGCATTACCTGAGCACACTTTATGAAAATGTGGATCCTAACATAAGTCGAAAAAAAAAGAAAAAAAATTTTGACCTGAGCACACTTTTATGATTATGATTACAACAAGGGTTGACCATAAGAGTCGGTTTACCTAGGTGAAAGCATGCAACTTGCAGTGTGTTTGTTTTAACGTGTTTATACAGAGTGAGTTAAGTTTTACCGCCCGTGGCAAAATAGGCCTTTAAAATAATTTGTCAATTCTCATAAATTGCTTGAGTAATTTTATATTATTAAGGTACATAGAAATCAAGAAAAAATCTTTTTTTTAATCAAGTAAAATTTTGGCTTTTTTTCAATTACTAATTGTTCAATTTATTAGTTTTTTTGATGTACGAACAGTAAAATATTTTCACACAATTTAGTGCAATTGAAATAATTTTAGTAATTTGCGTTTATTAAATAAAGCTATTTCCGTATTAGAAGGTATTTTTTAAGTGATTTACGACATAAGTAGACTAATTTACCAGACAATGGTATTGATGTAAGGGTGCTTGAAAGATTATTTATGGCGGTCACTAAACTGAACTTAAGAATGCAGCTCTATCGGCAACTGAAAAGCTGTCTCGTCCAGTTTGATGGGTAAACCGCATTATCTATTGTTAGAAAGTCATAAATAGAAGCATTTTTTGTGCTATATCTTAAATTTGATTTAACTCAAAAAGTAATCATCTTTTTACGAATCAAATTGCAGATATTAATGCTACGAATAATTTGACAAATTTTGAAATAAAAAACCAAACATAGAAATTTTACCCAAAACTCTTTGTTTTACTTTTTTGGCTTCAAATAAAAATATTTTGGAAAATTTGTAGCACTAATCGAAAGCGTAAACTTCAACTGATGTAAGGGGTCGTGTACAAATTACGTAAGGGCATTTACTCCAATATTTAACCCCCCCGTACCCCCATGTAAGAGACCGTAAGTTTTGCAGAACCCCTACCCCCCTGTCTTACGTAAGATTTTACAAATTCAAGAGGGGGTAACAGCGTGTTTATGAAAAAGATTTGGTTGTTCTCATACAGTTATTTGCGGCTATTTATTAACTATCCAATTAGGTAATAATTAATCATTTAAATGATGATTTAATAAAAAAAACAATTCTATAATAATATAATTTAATATTTTTATTATTTCTCATCTATGGAAAAAGGGTTAATTAACCATTCAACAAAAGAGCTTATTACTGGTATGCTGCGTTCATCAGCTACAGTGTCACTCAGGCAGTCACCAGATTCTGTTTCAATATCGAGATGTTCTGATTCAATCCATTCCGAATCATTTTCTTCTCCTTTTCCATCATGCAGAATGCACAGTTTTTCGGATCCTCGAGTTTTGAGGATCGACTTCGATTTAATTTTTCTGTTTTCTCTTGCTTTTTTAACTGAATGCCCTAGTAATTTCATGTGTGAAATCGCTCCTTTTTTCGAAGCGAAATACAATCCACACGTTTTACAGACACGGTTACTTAATTGCTCGCGAACTGTAGGGCAGTAATAATCATAGGGCATCTCAGAAAATGGTTCATGAGAAATTGGCATTCTTATTGACAGTCTCTGGAAAAGTGGAAGAAACTTTGCATTTTCATTTTTTTCATTCCATGTCTGTGGTTTTAATCGACCATTCGTGTAGGTTACGAGACATGGTGCAGGAAAAAAGCCGTTTAGAAGTACTTCCTTTAGGTTGCTTCTTAGTAAACTACAGCAATCGATATTATCGCATTTGAGTACCTATAATAAATTGGAAAGTTAATTACAAGTTACAAATTTACGTTTAAAAATATATTCTAAATTATTTTTTAATGATTTCATTCACCAATCGTTTAGCAGTATTTGGGCACACGTGTTTAATTCTGTCCAATCCCAATATTATTATAGTGAGAATAATCTACTTACATTATTCTCACGAGAATATTTTCTAGTATCTTGTTATTGCTACTTAATAACGCATTTTCTAGTTTTGACATCTGTCACCGGTGACTATTAATAAATAATATTAAAAAGCTGTATTTTTCTATGCTGTATTTTTTAATCAAACATTAAAAAATAATCTTCCGAATACCACTCGAGAGTGCGAATTAATTTGAAAATAATTCTCCAGTTATTTTCTCAAACTTGTTGCCATTTGGGAACAAGTTTTCGAAAATCTGTAGAATTATTTTCAATTTATTCTGACTCTCTTGTGATATTACTTTTGAAAACTTACTTGCAAAAAATACTGAGATTCTCGTACATGAACTGAGTACCAAGCGTCGTCAAATTCAAATGCTAGAGATTTATTTGGTTCTTTCGGGCTTATATATTCTGCTGTAACTGGATGATCATCTATAACTAGTTTGCTCCAAATTTCGGCAAGACTTACACCTGCATTTTCAAAATTTTTAATTTCCAAATCATCATCAATTGTTTTTCCTCTCCCATCTAAGTGACTTCCACATGCATCATACTTTAATATTACGCCTGATAATTGACTGCTAAGAGGCGCCATTCTCCGCTCTACTCTATTATACGCACTACGCCCTGGCGCATTTGTAACGATATATATAGCATCTAAATCATACTGTTTAAAATGGTTTATTGCATATGTTATAGTCTTGGTGTAGCTGCAACATTATAAATCATTTTTCGTTATTATACTTTTTCTTTTAATATATTAAAAGATATAATAAATGTTTGTAAATAAAACTCACCGAGGGTTTTCATCTGGACCACCGTCAACGGAAAGTATAAATATAGGCTTCGCAATACCATTTATTTTAACAATACTTTCGAAACTTTCTAGTTCAAAAAGTCTGGTAAAATCGATCGCATGAGTAGCAGCCGTCGACGAAGAATGTTTGCCACTTCGGATTGCTATATATGTTGGACCAGAGTATGATACTGCGTCGGGTATTCCTAATCCATTTTCTTTTACGACTATGCCAGCATAAACCGAGGGAATTAGTTGGTGCTTTTCAGCAATTACCCAGTCATGATCCGGCAATTTTACACGATACTGAAGGTGCATCAAAAGTGGAGACTGCTTTTGGACTGCGGTCATTCCAATTGGAACGCGTGCTTTGTCATCTTGAGAAATGAAGCTAGCATTGCTAGGACCCAAAATAGAAGCTAAAGACTCAACATAACGAATGGATGCTGTACAAAACGGACCATCTTTATGCATTTTATGACCATCTGCTTGCGCTCTACACAATTTAACCGGAACTGTCGTAACATGCCGTTGGTCTGACAAAGTCACAAAATTTTTTGGCAAAAGACGAAAATAAAGAGCACTTTTAGACAGATTAAATCCTAATTCTACAAGTTTTTTGTGCAGATCGTCAAGTGTCCTGCAGCTTCTGATTTCCTCGGTTCTTCTTCGATCATGAACTGCACTACCAAACATAGCTAATGATGTGATAGTGTTTAACAATTCGGGTTGTTCGATTTCTAGACGAGGCCTTCCAACTGTCGACGTTGAAAAACTATTACTGACAGCACCTTCACTTAATTTATGCTTTAGTTTTTCCCTGTGCTTCTTTTGATGTTCAGCATTTAGTTGTTTGTTTTTCAAATTTTGTTTAGCCTTCATTAGTTCTATTTGTGTTTTCTTTATAGTTTTATTATCAATCTCGTTACTTAAACCAGCATCTCTAGCCAATATTTCAGAATTTAATTTACTCTGTAGAGCTTGAATTTTTTTGGATTGATGATCTTGAGCAGGAGTAGAATATTTCCTTTTCAAAATATTCGATTTTTGACTAAAATCCAACTGACTTGACATCTCACACGTATTTGCATTCGCAGATACTTCTTCAATTGGTTTTTTAGTTTCAATAACTTGACTATTTTGATCAGATTTCGAATGACTAATCCCATAAGTACTGACCGTAACCTATTTAAAGTTAAATAGTAAAAATTATCTTTTTCATATTTAGGTAGAAGTACTTATTTTTTGAAATTATTATTCAAGGGGGTATTCTGGTGTAGAAATTTGAAAAAATCAATTTTTTTCTTCTCATATTTTGAAAGCTTAACCATTCAAGAATATGTCTTTAAAATGATTTGTCAAAATTTTAATTATTTCCGGACACGACATCCAAACCAGCTCGGCCGGAACAACACTGGGCGTAATTTTACCCGAAACTTTAAACGCGTTTTTCTCGAAACTACTTTTTTGAAAAAGTTTGTCATGATTTCTCAAGTTCTACTTAACCGATTTACTTGTAATTTGGTGTAAGTCGTCTCTATATATATCTCTATCGTACTAACTATGATTTATAACAAATTAATTTTTTTTACTATTTTTAAAAAATTCAGAAAAGTCAAAAAAAACAGTAAAAAAGTTTATAATTTTTTCGGACATCCGCAAGTTAGCGAAAAAATTTTTTTTTCATTTTTTTTTTTAGTTAGTACGATAGCAGCATTTATCTAGATAAATAATCTTTTTTATTTTTTTGTTTCACATCATTTGGAGGGTTGCATTCGTGACAGACTTGGCGCGTCATTTTTTCCAACACATTTTGAGCTTTCTATTTTTTCACTTTTTTTAATTTTTTATGTATTGTTAAAACATGAATTAATATCTTGTTAAAAAATAGATAGTAAAAATATTTTTTGTTTTTTATTTATAGCACGCAAAAAACACCTCAAATTCATGCCTCTAGACTAGAATACCCCCTTAAATAAATTATATATATATAAGTAACGTGTTTTTCTCGCATCCCCAGAAACAATTTTCTTATGTTGTTATATTCAAAGAAGTTAATTTATTATTTTATTTGACGATTTTACAAAGAATTAATGAACTTACCGTATTGGAGCAAAAAAACCTCATAGCAGTTGCCTTTCGTCGTGACACTCTCGTTTCACATGTTTTTATTTCACCTCCAATATGATTAAAAAAGTCATCAGAAGAGTTAAACTTCTCTTTGGCAGCTTTCCATATAGCATTAACCTTATTTTGCGCTTCTCCACCTTTTATCTCAGGATAAGCCGTTTTGTATGTATTAAATAATTTTTGGTACAATTCACCCCTATCACTCATCTTGAATATAAACTTCGACGTTCGATTGTGACCACGTATAAAACAATATTCACAGCACTGAAACTTTTTCGACAATTTGCATGACCTGTCTATCTCGCGAAAGTAAACATTGTTGTCTTCTGAGATTTTTGAACAACTTTATTTTGAACGCTGTTGTTGCATTCTGAGATTTATCAGTGGGTTTGTTTTGGAAAATCAAATTGACTTGTTCAACTCTTCAATAAATCTGTCATAGGCCGGTACCAGAATCCCATTCTTTCGAGAAATGTCACGCTTGTCTTGTAACTGATTTACACATTTCCGGCCGACCGGACCATACATGTAAAAATCAAAGACCCCCCTTTCTTGATAAGTCGTTTAGAACCTCGAACACAAAATCTTTGTATGTAAAAATGTTGAAAATATCGGAAAAAATCGTCTTACGTAATTGTCGTTTTAATCCCCCCCTACCCCATGTAAGGATTTGTCAGGGTTTTCATAAACCCTACCCCCCCCCCCCTTCCGCTCTTACGTAATTTGTACATGACCCCTAACATGTAAATTGCATACTTTCCCCTCAATCTTTAATAGGTATTATGGCCTGGGCGGTAAAATTTAACTCACCCTGTACATATAATTTTTGAACTAATGAATTTTGAAATTATTTAAAAAATATATAGTTGAATGGAGAAAACTCAGTGTTTTTATTCAAACCAAATCACCATATCCAATGAAAATTCATTTGTACTCACTCCTTTTGTATAAAAAATAGTTGGTCACCTTAATTGTAACAAATTGACAAAAAATACAGTAACCTCAAAATTATTAAAAGAACGCGTACATTTCAAAATAAAGATTCTGATTATGATGATATTCATTAATAAAATTTGAAACGGCTAAAAATCAATTTTTAAAAACGATTTACGATATAATTACGATATAAAACGTTGAAAAAATACCCGGGATCAACATACTAACCCGTTTTGGCGTAAATTAAGACATTGAAGAGTAACAAGCAGTAATAACAAAAACTTCTTTACTAACAATAAGTAAATAAAATTGTTCAATTTAGAAAATTCTTCTTGCATATTATTATTTTACTTTAAATTATATCGTTGTAAATTTGTTGAAGATACAAAAATTTTCGCATCTGCTGAACATGTATATTGGAATGCAACCCCTCGAAAGCCGTTTTCATTGTTACACATAGACCTATTATCCACTGCATTTTACGGTGATTATGGTGGATTATAAAAAAGTCTGAGGTGTTGCCTGTATTTAGGCGAACGCTAAAGCAATAAAAGCAAATTGCATTTGTCAACATTCTTTAGGGTGGAGCGGCCTTAAGTAACTAGCCAGAGATGTTACAGTTATACCACAGTCGTCATTGTGGCTAGTTGCGGTAGTATTTTTATTTAAGAATCATTTCAGTCATTCGTGTTTTATGTAGTAATGAATTTTAATTACCATGGGTTCGTCATCAACGAGAATTTCATGAACCATGCCCATCATATCCAAAGCCAATCTTGCGATTCGTTTGGCATGAGTTTTGCATCTTTCTGGTAGTCCACTCACGGCCATGTATTTGTCTCCGACCGTTTCGACCTACGGATTTCAGAATCAGTAATCAGATGGGCGGATTGTAGGTTTCACCTTGTAAATATGAGGATTATTTTTAGGATCAGTGAGCGTATCGAATGTCGTGTACAGTTGATTTAACATCTGCACTATTCTCATTACGCCTTTGGCGTCCGAATTTTTCGCGCAGTAGCTGGAAAATCCCACGATTCCAGAGAAGAGAAGCGTTACACAATCGTACCTTTTAGCAGGCACCGGTCTTTTATGTCGCAACTCATTCGCCACGCTTATTGGTAATACCGAATATAACAACCTGTGTGTGAGTTACGAAATTTTTTTAGAAAGTCACCATTTTATAATGTGTTATAAGCGGTTTTTATTTTTTAATGTGTACCTGTCGGTTTTCTTTTTTTCGCGTTCGAGTTCGCGGTACGTCTGTTGGAGCTTGTCGGTGAGGAGCTCCAAATTTCGAGTCAGCTTGTAATCGGCTTCGAACTGCTCGGACATCAACACCAAGTCCCTGGTTGCATCATGCAGTGGAATGTCGCTAATGTAAAGTCCGCGTCTAAAAATAACGTAATAACGTAAGGAATAATTAACGGGTTTTTGAAAGTTACCTTGTAAGGTCATCGAGGTTCATGACGCTCGGATATGCGAGAAAAATTACCAAATCGGTTTCTGGTACATATAACATTTGCCCTTTCAAACGTAAATAACGATATTCGGGCGGTGCATTAATTTCCATAACACCTGAGCGTGTTTTTAACACATAAATTGTGTTGATGTGCGAGAGAACGTTTTCAAAATTCAACTCTAAATGGGGACGTATCTAAAAATCGAAAACTCTTGAACTTTTTTACGAAAAAACTTTTGGTAATTACGTTAAAAATAGCGGAATGTTATTTTGAATTTAACGTTACCGTAACTTTTAACGTTAAGCTACTAAAACTTTGTAATTACCGCATCTAATATGTCTGTGAATTTGCAGTCTGGTGACGTTACTTTCGGAATTACCCTTGCAATAGCAGTACCGGTTTGAACAATTTTTAATTCCCGATTGAAGACTATATGGAACGGGAAAACTCGACAGAACGTCGCTGGACTCACTTTCGGTTCTGCAATTTAAAAACCCCTTAAATTAATGCCAATGCTTTAAGGCTGGGGAACCCAACCTCAAAAAATACAGAGTTTTAAGAAACTCAGTATCGCTTAGAAAGTACTTATCAATATATAATTTGCTAAGCAACAGTTGTAAACATAATGTTACCGCATCTAATGATATATTTGCTTTGGTGAAGAAGTGCCTAGTTTTCAAAAATTAACCTCCGAAAGTGCAATTCTCGCAAAAATGTAATAATGAGGGTTTTTTACTGAAATCTTTAGAGTTACAAAATATTTTGCAATGCACTTTACAGCACTTATAGAGAATATATTGCCTTGTAAGAAAATATTTTTTTTATTGCGAGAAAGTTGATAACTTAAGAAGAAAAAAATTGCCAACAATATTTTTTTGAAAATTTAGTGTGCCAGTAAACTCAGTTCAGCTCAAGAAGTAAGTTATATTGTAGAAATTCCTTCGGGGTACTTATACTAAACATATAGTAGTATAATATGACATGTTTTTTTTATGATAACATGGTGAATATCTTTGAAAAAAAATCTAAAAGTTGTGGTACGAAATACAGTACTATTTTATCGCGTTTTTTATTGCTTTCCGAACACAACATCGTCAACCAATTACATAAAAATGTTCCTTTAGCACCTAAGAAATAGTTTCCGTAAACCAAATTGGATGAATGTCTAAATTTTACATTTTCGGGGAAAAGTTGTTTTCGCATAAGATTTTAGTCAAATAGTTAAATAGATAAATAGATGTCCTGTCAAATCTGTACCTTTTTGATTGACGGCATGGATAGAATAATTTGCATTAAAATGCACACTTGATATAGTGCAAATTGTTAGGATATAACCATATTCGCACACGTAAGGATATAAAACTCTAAAAATTTATAAAAATACACACTTGATAATGCAAAATATCCATGTTCGCACGCGTAAGGATATGAAACATTTTCGAGCCTACTAAATTGTACAATATATGTTAGTTTCGAATAGCATCGTAGGAAAAATTGTTTGAAGCATCTATTCACAAAAAATTGCAAACAAAAAAAACAGTAAATAATGCAGCAATCGCATTGACTGATTTTACCGCCGTTGTCGCCGCAGGCAATATTATAAATAATATTTATGAAATTATGAGCGTATAAAAATGGGGATAAAGATTACTCTTTGCATAATTGAAAATGTGTTTGCAGCCTGTTACGGGATTAATTATAACAGGTACATCTATGAAAACACAAAATTGGCAAAGAATTAGCAAAAAATTATTGACTAATTTTTTTTCCGACTGAGTTTACCGTCGTTATCGCCGCAGACCATAATATAAATAATATTTATCAAGTTACGAGCGTATGAAAAACGTGCAACTCTTTTTTTTTGTTCTTTCTCTGTTCAATACTTAAGTTTCAAACCTTATTAGTTAGGATACCTCTTTGGTTGCCTAAACATTTTTTATTTTAAGGGGCAAAATTGGTGCCCCCTGAGCGGAAGAATTGTGCATTACTTAGCAGTTCCCGGACCTTAAACAAGTTCAGTGAATTTGATAGTAAACAACTGTTAGTTTGTGCTTAATTTAACGTTAAACGTCATAAAACGGTAAAACGTGACGTCATTTACCCAGAGACAGTGTTTCAATCTCGGCGATCTCCGGATGTTGCAGCCTTCTAGGGCCGGACTTTTCGGTTATCAAAAACTGCACGTGATCCGTCGGCACCTCTTTGGATTTTATCATCTCGACCGCGACCTCCGTGCCGTGGAGTTTGCTGGCGACGGTCTTAAATCGGATACGGTGGTTAGTCATAAAAAATTACTGTCGCTTGAGTCACCTTAACTATCCCAATCACGATATGTTCCAATCCGGGTCTGTCCGAATAATAATGCAAGATTAAAGCTCCGTCTTCGGGACGTTCCGTGCACCGGAAGCTCGGAGCTTTCATTCCGGGATACAACGTTCCCAGATGGTCGTGGAGGGCGTCCAGATTCTGCAATTAAGTTATTTTACGCGTCGCTGGGGGGTGGTAGGTTTACCTGAAGGAAATCGCGCGGGGTCGCGCCGAGCACTTGCAGGATTTTGTCGTAACCGGAGTCTTGGCAGAATTCGAAAAAAGTTTTACCGAATAGTTCCAGGATCGCATCGGCCGGAATTTCTAAAATTATTGTAATCAACAACCGCACGGTTTAGTTTGAGCAAATTACGTAGGACATCAACAGCGGCCGCGATCAGGTTGTAAGTGATTTCGTCGTCGTAAATTTGACGAACCAAGAATTGACCTTCCATCTGCACTTCGGCGTCTTTTCTGAAAAAATTTATTTACCCAAAGTTGAAACTAGCAGGAATCTTACTTGATTTTTTCCCATGTTTCTTGGCCGAAGGTTTTTATTACCAATAATTCCAAGGCGTAGTTTACGAATCCGTACTGAAAATGATCAAGATTAATTTTGGCCAGGTTTGGAAGTTGGTCGTACCATTTTCGAGTGTTTACCAAGACAACGCAGGCGTTCAAAGTGTTGCGTCCGCGTGTGAAGAAGGCGCTCTCCGAACTGAAAACCCGTGGGATTTTCAGGAAAATCGATTATGCAGGCATGCGCTGTGCTAATAGGGAAAGTCGCCGAAAGATGGCGTCGTAGCTGGAATGTCTCAAATGAAATTACTTTTTAAAAACGGCCCTTTTGATCGATGAGTGAATTTCAAGTTTTAACCGTCGAGGGAATAAGTTTCCTGAAATTCGAAGAGACATCTCAGTCAAGATTTAATGATATAATGGCAGCTGAACCAATTGGTCCGTGATGGGTCGTGTGGAGGCCCCGGCAATGAAATTCCTGCAGATATAGCTGTCTCTTGAATTCTTGATGAATTATTGATTACCCAATTTAGACGGTTCGGCACCAACAATATCGGGCCAAGTCTTCTACAAAATTAAAAAAGGATTAATTGGCGACAAATTCGCCCGGCCGGGAGATAATTCGAAGAAGTGTCTAAGGGGGAATTTTTTCCTCACAGAATTTTTTACGAACAGTAAGAAAATTTCTAATTCAACCTTGTTACCATTTGGAGATAACGCAAAAGTTATTGCACGGAAAATTGGCGATTTACATTAATTTAATTTAATGAATCCCCCCCAATCAGGTTACATGAATCAGAAAATAGTCGTTTAGGTCCTTAATCGACCCTTTCGTAATCAGGACAGTTGTCGTTTAGGAATTAAGGTTTACACGGCCGTCCCTTGAAAATTGCTTGACATCATACTGCAGATCTGTGATATAAACCAAGCAATAAAGTGTGATTACATAAAGGACAATTAGTAGATGAATTCTGCATAATTTCCAACTCGAGAATCAGAATTTTTAATTTGTTATAAACAATTTACAAGAAAAAATCGCGTTTTTTTTTAGTTCCTTGCTTGTAAAATGAAAACTAATGAAGCAATCTTAATGATCTCAATAGAGAATTAAATTACGAAGAGAATGAGAGGTCGAATTACTCGATCGTATAATTAGAATCGGAAAAAACCCGGAAAGCCCGGAAAATTTAGTATTTTTTAAAAAATTCGCAATTTCGCCATTTTTTAATTTTAAAAACTGTAGGTTTGCACAAAGGTAGCTATTTATGTGTACTTTATGTGTGCAAAGTTTCAGTTTTTAAAATTAAAAAATGGCGAAATTGCGAATTTTTTAAGAAAATACTAAATTTTCCGGGCTTTCCGGGTTTTCTCTGATTCTCATTATCTAATCGGGTAATTCCACCTCTCATTCTCTTCATAATTTAATTCTCTACAATTCATCTATTGAGATTATTAAGATTGGTTCATTAGTTTCCATTTTACAAGCAAAGAACTAAAAAAAACGCGATTTTTTCTTGTAAATTGTTTATAACAAATTAAAAATTATGATTCTCGAGTTAGAAATTATGCAGAATTCATCTACTAACTGTCCTTTATGTAATCGCACAGTGGGCTTTCGGGTAGTATTTACGTTAAATTATGACATTTTTTTGCTCTGTTGCTTGGCCTAATAATCACGAGTCATGAATTTTTTTTTAATAACAGTAACCCTCATAATAACGATAATGCTCGATCCTTTATTTACCTTTTCAGGCTGATATCATAATTTGTTTTTGATTATTCCGTATCGCGCGATAAGTTGAATTAACTTTATCTAATTATTTCTGTGCCATTACAATGAAATCGTTTTTATTTTAATCAACAAGACATTTGGAACTGAAATATCAATAATTCATAACGAACATTTCACTACATTTACCGGGTTGTTTTCAATTGTTTACTTCATTAAAATAATATCCTGGGGACTCAATTTAACCTTGTTAACCAGATGAAAAGGTTCGATTTTCTTCTGAACATTTTGCGTTAATTTGAACTAAATCAAAGATCAAAGCGCGCCCCTCGGACGTTGCGGTGACATCTGTTGATTTAAACTTGTGAAAATTAGGCCGAAGCAAGTAATTTACATGAAAGCTGTTTTTGGGTTCTTCGTTTAAATTCATTTTTGTCATCCCTCGTCATTAAGACGATTTCAACGGAACGACTGGAAGCTACAGTTAATTGCAATCAACCCAGGCAGCATTTTATTTTTTCCATCTCTCCAGTGAAGCAAAATTTCATGAAGATATCCTCGTCGGAATTTTTCCGCCAGTAGTATCGGTTTCAATGAATAAATTACGGTACCCTTCGCACTTTTCGGCTTATTAAGTCGCATGCAAACCTGAAAATATCAATTAACTAAAAAACGGTTTTGTTTTATGTAACTTTGAGATCAATAATTGCGATATGAAATGAATTTAATTAATTCGGCTCATAAATCTAAACACCAAGCGTTAATTAATCAGAAAAATAAATAGTTTGATGTGCCTAATTTCGGCGATAGTTAATCACAGCTCGTTAAGTTGGAGCACTTCTCTCGACTCGAGGGTACGAATTAGACGATTTTATATCGGGTTGTATTCTGAGAGGCAACAAAGTTACCTGTTTGTATGGTCATGAAATTTCAATTTCACAATCAATAAGTGGAAAACAGCGTACAAATTAATTTTCCATTTATGGAGCTGTAAAGTAGCTGCAAAAATTTATTGCAGTTTTATGCTTTTAGGGTTACAAAGTAGTAAGACCATTCTGGCTATAAAATAAGTAGACATTGATGCACTTACGGTTCGCTCATTGAATTGCACGAGGCAGTAAATTGTGTTCGGTAGCACATTAAAACGAGGGCGAATTTATAAAGAACTGTAATTATCAAAGGCATAAAAGACTTCAAGTTTGTTTATGACGTCGAAATTAAAACCGACACTTGTTGACTGTTATCACAATTAAATGAAGTCTTCATTTTGTGTTAACTATTAATTTACTTCTAATAAAAGCGATAATCGTTAAAACAATTTGCATTTTAATAAGGACTTGATGGGCTTTAAAAATTACATTTTAAGCTTCGGTTAGATACCTCAATGTAAACTTGTTTAAAATTCTAAAGCTTTGGAAAATTAAATACACTGCTGGACATTGTAATGAGATGAATTCAAGACTATATTTTGTAAAGCGTTGCCTGCATTAGAATTGGTAAACCTTAATTTAGTTCGATATAAGAATGTGAGAATTCCAATATTTCAAGGCAAGGCGGTGTGAAAGGGGTAAATATTGTCACCGTGCTTTGCACTCTCGTTCTAAATAAACATGACTTCCAATCGCAACACCTTCGTTCCCGGTTGTGCAGGGATACGGATAACAAGAATGTCAGTTAGTAGAAAAGACGACACGGTCGAAAGTTCTTTTCGCTCGCTGCAGCCGAGATCGCCCTAAGGGGTAATGGTGTTTAATTTATATTTTTTTTAACACTACGACGAGCATAACAATTGGCGCCCAACGTGAGTGCCTTTCTGGAAGAGAACTTCCAGCGATTCCACGCCCAAGCCCAGCAAGCCAAGCATGATGTTACGGAGCGCACGAAAGGATCAAGTGTCTCCAGGAACATCCACGGTAGACGACGTCGAGGCCGTTGTCGTTCCAGCGATGTCACCAACCCTTCTGGGGGAGGGTTCACCTTCGATAAACCCCCAGTGGCGCCCAGCACTGACCAGCGAAGAAATTGTGGCGCAGCTCATCCAGAAGCTGTCCATGATTTCCACAGCACCGGTTCGTTTACCTATTTTAATTTTTTATTCCGGCACAATTACCGAGTGTCCCGAATACTTCCTCGAGAGGTTGGAACGGTACTTCGTAGCAATCGAAGAAACTGACGAGCAACAGAAAACGCTTATTGCCGCCCAGCAACTTGCAGGACCCGCCAAAGCTTGGTTCGCAAACCATGAATTACTCCGACCGACGTTCGGAGAATTTCGCACACTGCTCAAGGCTAAATACGGGACAGAAAGCAACTTATTGAAGTTGCACGAGCTTCTGTATACAGGAGCCCATAACCGTGCCACAGAATCCGTAGACGTTTTCCTACGTAGGAAACAACTTCTGTGGTTGCGAGTGCATGGCCCAGGGAAGGACCAGGAGATGCTAAAGGTTTTAAAGGCGCAACTGGACGTTTCCATAAAGCCTTACTTTGTTGTGTCTTTGTACGACTCCATGGAGGCTCTCCTGGAAGCCGCCATAGCTGTGGAAGAATGCTTACCGCCACCTTCAGTACCGATCAGTGCAAGAGCCGTGACTCCTAGAGTCGTCTCGAGCTGGCGTGAACGCCCAGAGCCGACATCAGAACGTCCACTTCTCCCTTGGTGTCAATATTGTCCTGAACGACATTTAAATCGGAACTGCCCTGTCGCGAATCAGGGAAACTTCCAATCTGCCGGACGCATAAACCTCGGAGCGAACGGCAGACACTAAACGCAGCAGGTGAATCTGTTCTCCGTTTGAATGCACACATCAACGGAAAGCACTTGCGCGTTCTTCTCGACACCGCGGCAAGCGGAAACTTTGTGCGGTCCGGAGTGTGTCCAGCTCCGATCGTTGAGCAACAAAGTTTTCTCAACCTCGCAGCTACAGGCTGTAAAGCTACCGTACTTGGTAACCAGTGCTTCGCGATAACAATTAGTGAACAAACATATTCGTGTGAAGCCAGCGTAGTGCGCGAGTTACGGGAAGACCTTATTCTAGGCTATCCGTGGCTTAAACAAGTCGGTGCGACAATCGACCTAGAACGCGAGTGCGTGTATCTTGGACGCAACAAGCGCGATACAGTGTACTTCGTTGCACCAGACTTGAAGATGAACACTACTGCAGTGCCATCGACACTTGTGAACGGTTTTCCAAAACAGTTACAGCGCCGTTTTAGTGAACTCATCACAAACTTCAGTGAAGTGTTTAGCGAACGTGCGTTGACACAAACGAAGACCGTCACGCATGAAATCCGTCTCCATGACGAACGTGCCATCGCCCTCCGGCCGTATCGTTATAGCGAGGAAAAAAAGATCATTATTGATCAACAGGTGCAAGAGATGTTATCGCAAGGAATCATCGAGCATTCCAGGTCGGCCTACTGCTCCCCGATCGTTGTGGTAAAGAAGAAGGACGGTAAACCACGTTTCTGTGTGGACTACAGAAAACTGAACACCGCCACCGTAGATGAAGCTTCGCCACTTCCAGCGATTCACGAGACGCTCAAGGACATCGGGACTGCGCGCGTATTTACAGTGCTCGATTTAAAATCTGGATATTGGCAGATCCCAATGCACGAGGCTAGCAAACACCTTACGGCTTTTGCGACGCCTAATGGGTCTCTGTATCAATTCCGCGTCATGCCTTTTGGGCTCAAAAATGCACCTGCCACGTTCCAACGCCTGATGGCCCAAGAGGTCCTCGCTGGATATCTCAACCATTTCGTGATGGTCTACTTGGACGATATCATCATATACTCCAATACCTATGACGAGCACCTCGACCACCTCCATAGGGTCCTTGAACGCCTTCAGTTACACGAATTGTGTTGCTCAATTCCGAAGTGCCACTTTGGGAAGAAGGAACTGGAGTATCTGGGTCATATCGTGTCATCTGACGGCAACCGTCCCCAACCACACCATCTTGCAAAGATTGCCGATACACCACCTCCTCGATCCCGCAAGGAACTTCGAGCGTTCCTCGGACTGTGTGGATGGCTCCGAGACTACGTTCCCAACTTCGCGGAAACTGCAGTTCCTCTGACCAACCTCCTGTCTGAGAAGCGGAAGTTTAAGTGGAGCAGCCAGGCCCAGGAGTCCTACACGAAGGTGCAAGAAGCCCTCAACATTGCAAAACCCCTCAGTCGACCCGATCCGAAGCGCCGGATGGTGCTTCAGACCGATGCCAGTGACCTGGGAATGGGAGCTGTGTTGTTCCAGGAACGCGACGGCGGACGCGACATCATCGCGTACGCAAGTTCCAAGTTCAATACGACTGAGAAAAACTACCATATTAATGAAAAGGAATGCCTGGCCATTATATGGGCGACGAAACGCTACCGTCCATACCTGGAGGACCGACCATTTACTCTACGTACCGATAACCGTGCCCTCATCTGGTTGAACAAAACCAAGGACGACCGTGCGAAACTCACTAGGTGGTCTCTGCTGCTGCAGAGTTTCTCATTCACCATTGAGCACTGCCCCGGCCGTCTTAACGAGTTACCTGACGCACTTTCCAGGCAACCAGACGACACAGCACGCAACATCGATGTAGAAGACATCCAGCCACTCCTTCCACCGCCGCTACTGACCCCAAGACAACAACATCCGACTCCCTTGGTGTGTCAGCTTGAACAAATGACCGTAAGTCAGGAAGTTCGTCTCGCGCAAGACAACGACCTGGAAATTCAACGGTTAATAATAAAATGGCGTCAATTACAACCCTTGGACCGCGCCACGCTGACCGCGGCCGACCGGGGATTTCTGGATTACTACATAGTGTGCGAGGGTTATCTTTATCGCCAACACGACGAAAAAAGACTGCTCCTCGTACCAACCGTACAACAACCACGCATTTTATATTTTTTTCACGACAGTGCACTCGCAGGTCATCCCGGTTCGGACGAGACGGAACGAGCGATCTCTGAGCAATTCCACTGGCCTGACATCTCCAACCGAGTCCGAAGATATGTCGCAGGGTGCCTGCTGTGCGCCCAATATAAGCGACGACCTCCACATCCCGCAGCACCGCAGCGTCCGCGTCAACCTAAGCATCCATGGGCCACGGTCGCTTGCGATTTGATGGGACCATATCCGAGGACTCCATCCGGGAATAAAAATATCCTGGTCGTTACCGATCTCTTCACCAGGTGGGTCGAGGCCTTTCCACTAAAGGACATTCGGACCGAGACCGTCGCCACCTGTCTGGAAAAGGAAGTTTTCCAACGATACGGCTTCCCGGAAAGCTTAATCACGGACAGCGGGACGCAATTTAGCAGCCGAATGTTCCGACGCTGCTGCATCCGTTGGGAGACCCAGCACTGGGCCACTGCTCTCTATCACCCCCGTGCTAATCCCACCGAACGACGCAATCAAGAATTTAAAAAAATTCTCCGAATCCACCTGGCTGGAAAAGACCCTGCCACCTGGGACGAACACCTGTCCATGGCGCTTTACTCCTTTCGACGACGTCGCAACGCCGCTACTGGACAAAGCCCTAGCCAGCTGCTGCTCGGCTACAATCTGCCCCTACCAGGTGCGTGGGACGGTCTTCAGCCAGTTCCAGTGGATCGTCAACAACGTCTGCAGCAAGCCCGAGACCACCAAGAAGACTACGTCCACCGGAGAGCTCCACCTGCCCGGCTCGCTCCCGTATTTCAACCCGGAGATCTCGTCTTGATAAAGAACTTTACTGGAAGACGACGCCCTTTCGCCCAAAAATGGACCGGACCGCACAACATCCTCCGACCAGCTGGTGACGTCACATACTGGGTGCAAATCGGCAACGCCCGCTGCAAATACCATGTGGACAATATCAGGCCATCCCCGCTGCTTCGCCAGTAAAATAAAAAAATGTACATTTGTGGATTTGACAATAAAAAGATCTCGGTTGCTCGTGGAAGTCATGTCTCAAAAGGGGGGGAGTGTCACCGTGCTTTGCACTCTCGTTCTAAATAAACATGACTTCCAATCGCAACACCTTCGTTCCCGGTTGTGCAGGGATACGGATAACAAGAATGTCAGTTAGTAGAAAAGACGACACGGTCGAAAGTTCTTTTCGCTCGCTGCAGCCGAGATCGCCCTAAGGGGTAATGGTGTTTAATTTATATTTTTTTTAACACTACGACGAGCATAACAATATGTAATAACGCGGATAATCACTTGTTGATGTATTTTCCGTACATTGCTTAACCCGTAGATAAAGGAGCACACCATAAATTTAATTTATGACCCATTTATTATCTCCGAATCTGCGATTCAACCCTAAAGCTTTACGTCTTCCTTTTCATGGAAGTTCCCTTTCGTTTCAGGTTTGCGCGAGACGTTTGTCCTTAAAATAAATACTTGAAAATGCTTTTAAATTAAATATTATCCTAATTACCGCCACAATATTAATATTCGGCGATATTAAAATCGTACTAAAGGAAACTCGCGCTAAATGAGATCCCCGGCTTTAGATTTAGTGTTATGAATAATTTATGGCGTTGAGCTAAAAATTAAATTTGCATTATAATCTGCATAGTACAAAACAAATTTCACCACTACTACGTGTCGAGGAACGTCGCAAAAACGCAACATTTTTTATTCATGAATTGTTGTCGAGACGTTTCATAATATGCAATTTACTTTAAGTAAGCTGGAGGAAATAACGAGATAAATCGGAAGATGAAGGAAGCTGTTATATATCGCCGCTCGTAAACCAAGCCAAGGTGTCAGTTATATTTCAGGCTTAAGCACCGTGATGTTATCAGAAGCTTTCTTAAAAGCAAGTGTGAATTATCATTTTTATAAAAATAGTTGACTTACCTGAATCGCTAAATTTAAATATTTACATCACATACATTTCATGAGACTGAACTTTAGTTGGGACTGTAACGATGAAGATAAATATAACTAGGAATTGTACTAGGAAGCTGATGACACAATTACCAAGCAGTGCCAGACCGCTGTTATTCTTATAAAAAGTGGCAAAAAATAGGGTTCAAGGTAAAACCGAAGAAGAATTGGCACCAAACTGAGAACAGCAGCGCGCATATTGCCAGTTGCTGACCTGCTTTTAATTCAATTGCCTGTAAGGAAATACCGTATCTTGAAGTTCCGCTACTGTTTACGCTCAAATTTACCCTTAATTTATGCCAACCTTTCAACAGAGAAGTGGGGCTATTCATTACTGTAACTGCGTATAATTTTCCCGAGACGAAATAATGCTTTAATGAACCAACCGCAACAGAAGTGCATTATATCATGCAACGTTCTTTTTCAGGAATTTATAAGTATGTCGCGTTCTCTCCCACATACTGCACAAGGAGTAATATTTTTGCTGTATTGAAGACGAGCCGAGCTCTGAAGAAACGTGTCTGAAATAACAAAAATCTGTATTAAGATGAATGTCTCGGTTTTATGTCACACAAAACAGATACTCTTTTAGCAATTACTGGGCATCTGGAAGCTCGGTCCCCGAAGTGCTCGCTGGAGGGTCGATAATTGCGACTTCATGATGAAGCCATCGTTGCATATATGACAGCATTTTAACAAAGGGTTGACGGGCTTATTCTGTGCAATCTAAATTGCATTGGCAATAATCCAATGAATTGACGTCAGCGCGGATCAATTTTCAGGGAATCAGAGACGAAAAGTTAAATTAAATTTGTTTCTTTTAATTCAACTTGAATCTTTCATTAATATTCATTTTTTAAATGTCAACTGTAATACTTCAAAACTGACAAATAGTAAAAGCATGTCATAAATTTAGTTGTTTTTTTTAGTGCTTTTCAGTTTAACAAGCTCATTAGATGCTCACGAAATCCCCGTTTCGGTAAAAGACGACAAGAAACATCAACCGTCTTAAAGTAATTACGCAAAACCTTGTCTTCCACAAAAAAAAGGCATGAAGATGTGGGAAACACCTCAAAAGGAACGCTTCTATTTCATGAGAAACTTTCAAGGAAATAATTTTCATCTTGTTTATCTCCGGATTTGTTTCCAAAGTGGAATCTGTAGTTAATTATTAATTTGCAATCAATTACAGGAGAAAAAGACCTTCGTCAAGAACTTCTGCCACAAATTATTCAGTTAGTTTTCAGATTGCCTGAAGATTTAAAACGACCGGGATAGACAACACATCTTACATTTTTTCAAAGATAACTTAATTTTTAACATTGAAGTGACGTCTGCTAAGGTTACTATTAAAAACCGGACTCGGGGATGAAATATGTGTTGCCTGAAACTAAATCCACTTGTGTTTCAAATCGCCTGAAATAATTAGAAGTCCGTTATCGATTAAAGTATCGTTTACAAATAAAAGTTCTTTTAGGTTCCGGTGGATTTCGTGGGTGCACTTAACTGACAGAATAGGGCCATTAAGAACGTTCGTTAATTATAACGAAGGTTCGTTTCGAACAAAAATTTTAAGGAACCGTTTAATAATAAAACAGCCGGCTTCACCCTTGACATATTATTCTTGGGATATTTATTATTTACAATAATCGTAACGGGAACAAGCAAACGTGAAGTCTGATGTAACGAAGAAAAATGTACGAACCGAATTCTGGATCTTTCAAACAAATGTAAATCAACTGATTAATGGCAACAAACCGGAATTAATAACGTGGAACCCTCAGGGTATTATTTACAGACTTAGAGATGTTAAACGAGGGAACCGAATATATTACAAATTGAAGCCGCGGGCAAAACCAATGGCATGATTATTAACATCGGCACGTAGGCATTAATCATGATCGTGTCTTTTACTCCAAATGGCAGGACGTAAACTGCAACACTACTTCGGCCGTAAAAATTGATGCACCGCTATAAAACGTCTGCCAACTTGGGTCAATATGTTTGCAGCCTTTTGGATGGCACTGAATTCCGATGAGGGTAATGTGGCTGAAATTTTCTTGACCTACATTTGCAGTTATATCTTCAGTCGTTAAAATTGAGCTTTTAATGCGGCTTAGTTTTATTTGAGGCAATTACTTTCAACGTGATAATACCGCATTCATGTTGGGAATTTATCATTGCATTTTTGATTGTGTTTTTTTTTAAACTTAACTAAAATTGGGAAGGAATTGAAATACTATCAGTAAAGTCCTTGAGGAAAATCGCATAAAATGTCGAAAAGTATTGCAAGCTCGGGAAATAAATTTGTTTGTAGTTGCAGTTTATTTAGTTTTAAATTGGAAAAGAACTTTCGTGAACAAGTCGTGTCTGCGTCCAGAAATAGGCGAAGTGCCGTTCCAGGTATTTATTTCTAGACAGTATAAATACACAACTGTTTTCTTAAAGAGAACTAATGAGCATTTTGTAGAGCATTACGGTTGCCTTTATTATTCTCTTTGTTAACGAATATTGTCCAATTTTGTTTTTATTCAAAATAAATGGAACTTCAAAAAATGTTTCCAGGAATAATTGAACGTAAATATCTCAGAATGATTGAAATAACACAAAGTAGAGTCTTCTTTACCTCAAAACAAAAAAATTACCGAAAGAGAACCGAAATCCGGGCAAAGCAATCTCCGAAGCCATAAAAACCCAAACTTGTTCAGATTTAAGAAAAAAAATTAAAAGTTTTAAGCCTCCCTCGGGAACCCAACCGAACGATTCTCGCATTAAATAACATTTAGACGATTTGTGCGATCTTGAAATCGACGACACGTCACGTACTTTTAAAATAACAATTTCAAAGTATCCAGGCGCTTTTTCCGGTTGATCCGAGAACTTAACAAGCTCAAACTTCACGAAAGTTTCAATTAACAAAAACGAACGACTTGTTAAAATGACGGCAAGTCACTCTTCTGGTTGCACTGCGCTGGCGTCGAGGAAGCTCGGTTTGAAGCGTCCCGATGCCAGTTGTGTTTACATCGCAGAACGAACGCGTTGAAGGAAAATTTGTTTGCGCGTTTTAACATCGTCCGCGAGTGTTTCGATTGTTAAAATTGAACATATCATGTAAATAATGGCTTCGTGCCCGATTGGACGGAACGGGGGTGTGAAACGAAATTTCACGCCTAGGCAATGCTCGATTCAAATTTCAGCCGCCGAAGAGGTCGAGGAGGAACACAAAAATACGCTTAACTTAAGGCAACTCAGTTCTGCCATTCTTATTCTAACTTCACCGCCGGTAAGTATTCCCTCGAGGGACGTTTTATGCAATGCAATAAAAGAGAACTGCAATTTAAATGAAATGCGTTTCCATTCTTTACTAACCCATGATAGAAGCTTTTAAAAGCTTATGATCGAGTTACAATTTCAATTATAATAATAAAATTAACTAATTTATTGCGACAGTAAATCAAGCTAATTTATAGTATTCAAGATTTCGGACACACAAATGTTATTTAGCTGATGGAATTTAAGTTGTATCTTTCGAAAAGCTCATTTGTGAACCATTTTATAATAATTGTGTTTGGAGTTGCGAGAAATTTCTAATTAAATCATACACATTAAATAGCAATAATTTTGACTAATTTCTCAGTCGTTTTATACCTCTATTTAGCGGAAATGAGTATTTTCGCATCAACACTTCAAGTTTCAGAAGATACTGTAACTAAATAGTTTGACGTCTCTGAAATAAATTACAGTTTTATATGTTGTTTGAAGCTATTGTAGATAAATTGGAAAACAAAACAACCTTTGCAAGTGGAATCAACAAAATAGTCAGACAACGTTTATGAAAAACTTGCTAATCGATTTCTATCAAACTCTTAGTTGTACAGAATAGGCAACACATCTTGCATTTTACTGAAAAAATCAAGTGGCAATTTTTGAATGTGTTGCTTATTGTTACTTGTTGAAAGGTGCTGAAAACATCCATAAATAGTTGGATTTCATAAACTTTTCGAGGGCATAATAGGAAATTATATGAGGAACTTGTAATGGAGTTAATCTTACAGGATGAGGTGTTAATTCAGCCGGTAAACTCCAATCGGAGATAGCTTGAAGCTCTCAGACAGACTCAATTTGCCCTCTGAACATCTGTGAGAGCAGGAAATTTCAGATTAAAACTTCAAACTAGATTCCAAAAACCAAACGTTTGCAATGAAAAATCACTCCTTTCCCGAAAATATACGAGCCATAAAGCCCGCGGCCATAAAAATCTCTTATTGTACGAAATTCGCGTTAACGGCGTTTGGTGGTCATACTGCAAATCTTCCCAGGGATATGAGAATCTACGACTTAACTTGGCAACATTTTTAGGTTAATTCCAGTTGAAATTACTTTTTAACGACTCGCGCGCGCGGAAAAACGACCCGAGATGTTTAACTCGATCGGTTTAATTCGCGGCCCGGAGGTATTTTCTTGAACTTTTTGTGAAAATTTCCGCACGCGCGCGATTATGAAATCAGCAAAAATGAACACACACAACCGGGAGAATTTATTCGGGGGAAATGTTATTCAGAAAGTTCTCGGACTTGTTTTCCAACAAAAGTTTCCTTATAAATATGGGATTCATAAATTGTTTTGTATAATTTCGGTGGCACAACTTTAGTTTAAATTACCACTTTAATTCTCAAATTTAGTTGAGCAGATTTTAATGCATTTTTTGTAGTTATAAAGGAAACATCGATTTCTTGAATCGCCGTATCTATTTCAGTTTCAGTCCAAATTAGATTAGTGACTAGAAGTAGTGTCGTCTGCAATTCCTTTATAATCATAAAAGAAAATATATGGTCGGGATGGGAATGCGATTTCTTTTGTGTTTACAAGGAAGAACGGGAAAAAATAAACGATTTATTGAAGGGAATGTAAAGAACAGTGTTGGGACGAAAAACTGCTGCTATTATTGTAACGTTAAGAAGGAGGTGTTGATTACCAGCCGTTAGTTTGAGAATCTTTTATGCACTCTCATAATAACGTAGCAGCTGGATTTGAAGTTTTAAATGATTAAATTCTTGAAGTTAGAAATGTGTTGTTGCACCTTTGTGTTTTGTGTTGATTGGAGTTAACAGCGACTGTACAAAGCTTAATTAGAATCGATCGTTGTTAAATTTTTAAATATGCCATGAAAATGATTAAAAAAATGCTTTCAATCCACATTAAATTTGCTTGCAAGTAGTGTTTCAGTGAGATTTATTTTAGATTTCAATCATTAAATATTCAGTGACGAATACAAATTACAGCATTCCTTTTAGACTTCAAAATAATTTTCCGATAATTAATAATCCAATTATGTCGATTCCACGATAAGCTAACCGAACAGCTCATCAACAAAAAATAAATTGATGTATCCCTGGGGGATCGGAATCCTGAGGAACCAACCGTCTCATGATACAAATAAACAATAATAGAACGGATTCCCGAGGACGAACACTGTACAATTAATCCTTTGTTCTCGTGTGTCACGCCGAATTCTATTATTATTCCATAATTACATTAATTTCAGGGGAAAGGTTTTCTCGTGCCTAAAAGCTGTAGGAGTCATTACCTAAACCGATACAAGCGCACTTCAAACAGATAAAATTAAACGACGAAAACATGAAAGCTTGACGAAGTAATGACGGTGAAGTTAACATGTCTTCCGCGATTTCAAAAATAGCCCACATTTTGAAACGGTTGCGGCGTTTTTTGTTGCGACTTGTAGATCCTTTTTGTTCGCATGTGGCAATCAATTTTGCACATCAAAAACACGTTCAATCGTTAAATGCCCCATTATTTTTCGTTCGGTCGCAATAAATAGACAACAAACGAATGTTGCAATAAATTTCTTTTTCCAAAATAAACAAGCCCACATTAATTTGTTTCTCAAATAAATTGCCATCAAAATGTCGTCAAGCGTTAATTCAGAGATGAATGCATGCGAGGCCACGTTTAATTTTTAACACTGCAGTAATTTTAAGCTTTATTGATCGTTTTGTATTCAAATTAGTTGAATAATAACTTGCCAGGCTTTCGACAAAGGTCCGTAAAATCTTTTTATGCTTGTAGCTGTGTGAAGGTGCAAATGAGAAATTTTAATATGTAAACGCTACATTCCATTTATTTGAAATAATCTTTATAATTAATAATGGAGTTGTTTCCTTGGGGGATGGTTTACATAAAAAATGTGTGGGATCCCTGCCGTTATATTTGTCGTCGTTTACTGCGACTTCCTAATAATAACGCTCTACAACCACCCTTATACATTCACGCGTCATAATGCGTCGTCACAGGTAGGAAATACTGACATGTAAATAACATTTTGATCCCTTTCAAAAACGCTGCACCTAAATATTTTTATTTACGGTAACTACTCAATTCATTAGGACAGGCATGTTTAAAGCCGTGGAGGGTTGCGAATGGGCGTGCAAATTTGCATAAAATGATTCCAAAAATTCAAATTCCCAAATTAGTTCAAATTTAATAATTGATCGAATTTAAGATAATCGCTTTCGCAAACAAACGCGCCATATATTCAATTAAATCGCTTCCATTGAAGAGTCCACACTTTTCAAATATTCTTTACGATTATGACGACTATTTTAGGGCGGCAACATTTAATTAAGCTCCGGGGGTAATGGGGGCACGTCGAGGATTATTAAACGGGCCGTTTGTGTCACAATAAATCTCATCAATAAAAGCCCTGATTATTATTATTGAAAGAACCCGCAGTTAATGGCGATGGGAGATGAATGTACTTTTCAAGCAATTGATTACGGCGAGTGGATTTCTAAGTTATAAGACCGCGGATTAAGGGAAGTGTTAAAATTCTTTACCTAAGATCCGCGCAACTTTCGATTCAAACTCACCGACACCGAGAAATAAATTTGTCGGTTAGTAATTAATAAAATTATAACTAACTAAATTGGAGATTAAAGTGTTTACTTCCTTGAAATTTAATTCTTGAGCCTTGTATTAAATTTAATTGAAGGATTCATTAATTTTATCTTCTTAAAATAATGTAAAAAATGTCTACTTGCTATTGAAATATTAAACAAAGAGATAAAACTAATTGCTTGCTTCAACGAACAAATAACGTAAATTTTCTTTCATTTTTCATTCATTTTTCTTCTTTCCGGTTAATCGAGACGGAGGTTAATTAATTTTATCTTCGAAAAAGCGCGCCCACATTAATTTCGTTAAAGTCATTCATGAAATTCAATTAGAAACGAGATTTCAATAAATGGGAAACGAAACTAATTATAATTTTATACTTTCAGACAATTTTATACTTCCAGACCGAATAAATCGATCGGTCCTTTGTAGGAAATTAATAAGTGATGCACGTGACGAGATTTTGATGAATGTTGAATTTATATATTCTTTTGTGAAGTGCGTGAATGTATAAGCGACAGGTTTTTGAAGGCAGCACAATAAGTAGCAGGAGAAAAAAGGAAAATAAATTATTTATTTCCAGTGAAATATACTTCTTGTAAATGAAATCTACTGGGGGGTGAAACGAGTCAAAGGAACATACATTATGCATGAAAGGTATAATCTCCAAGAAAAATGAAGTTGGTTTATGAAATTCGTTTCCTTTCGCGATTTACTTTTGGAGGCAATAAATTTCAATGTTATAATTACTCCTGGTTGTCATAAATGTATAAATTAGAGAATTCTACCCAATTTCATGTGTGCAATATAAATTTAATGTGACGGGATCAAGATTACCTTACCACCTTCCAGAAATAGTGTGACAACCAATTAAGTTTCTAATTAATACTGGTAAAATTAATTTTTGCATCCCCAATCAGCGACGTAACACTAATTGTTGCCTAATATGGTTTCCAGACAAATAAAACATAAAAAATTTACAACCGTGCAAATTCTATTGCGACAAAGCTTTAATTAGACAGAACATTCCACATCTTAATCAGTATAAGCTTTCTTTAATCTCAAATTCAGTTCGCAAGCTTACACAGGAAATTTAATTCAGCTCCCAATAAATTAATGAATGATACCCTGAAGGATAATTCAATTGGTTAAAATATGGTAGCATTGGGCATTCATATGAATGTGAAATATCGATCTTAAAACAAAAAAAAATGAAATGGTTCGCCGGCCAGTTAGTAAAAAGCACTTGACGGCTGGTACAATTGTCAATTAGTCAAACCGAACATATTGTGAACGAGAGGACTCATTATATAAAGGTCGATGTAGCTACATTTGATTGGTTACTTGGGCTTTAATTGTGTGGACAGTAAATTAGGCAATTCCAATTAACTTTAGCTGAACTGACACATATTTTCAACACAATCATTGCACGTTTCCTGTTTAAAACGCGTTAATTACAGCTCTTTGTATTAATTTCACACATTTTCATTATTCGTTTGAAATAAAGGTGAGATACTAGGTTTTGTGGTGTCGTGAGCTTAAAGGGAACTGGAATCAAGATAAATTAATTTTCGAAATTCGCCTGAAAGTTTTTTCGAAAGGAAATTAAGTAAATCTACCCCCGGTTTGACAACGCTTTCAGATTACATTACGTCCATTAAAAATATTAAATTTCTTCCAGGGTCCCGGAAGAAAGCGATTTAAATTGCTAACATCTTTTTACGAAAAAATCTCAGTAAGTTGCATCGCCATCACGTTCAATTTCGCTTCTAAAAAACATCTTGACAGTATCCTAACTAGCGTCGCAGCCAATTTTAATGATACTAAGAGAAAGCTGAAAGCTGCTGAAGACAACTCAATAAACTTGCTCGACTTCGTTCCAGAACTCAAGTGAATAAACAATTACAGATACGAGCAACTGCTATTTACCAAGATCAGAAAAAAACGTTATTATGATTGTGAAAATGTTCAGTCGAACTGCCGACTGAAACTCGCTGAAAGTTCAAATTACTCAAACCTTGAGGTTGCAATTTGAAACGAAGTTAAATCGAGTTTCAATTGACCAAGAAATAAACTTTTCGGCGTTTGTTTGCATAAGATTTTGGAGTAATTGCTGCAAAATTCCGGTTAAGATATTTCCGTTTCATATGAGCGATTACCATCCGGGCATAAAGATGGATCGCGTTTTATCATACGATCGGAGGCGGATTTTTTCCTAGAAGGAGATGGTATATAATGATGCGGTTGACCGTACGTCGATCCATCTTGCCGGCGTCTGAGGGTGGTAAAGTCTGACGGTATGAGATAAACCGCCACCCTCCGGTATTAAATGAAGTTTGACAGCAATGTATCAAGAGGCGGGGCGCTTGTGTTGGAGCAATTTTACTCGATTTACCGCGACACGCATTGATTTAAAAATTGATCACGATTTCAGGAAATTAAATGAATAAAGTTGCGGTCATCGGGCGGAAATTAATCGAAAGCCTTAGATCAAATCTAAGATCGGATTTGTTGTCTCGGAGATTTTATTTTAATTTAGACCCGTTTTCCCCTTTAATTACGAGATTTTTCGATGTTAATTCCAAACACAAAAGAGAAATGTTGAAATGGTAATCAGATTATTAAACCGGAAATACTCGCAGCCCCTTGTTCTGATTCTAATTACGATCTGCTTTAAAATTTATTACATTTTGTGATGATTCGTAACGGGGTAGCTAAGAAAAGTGCAATCCTGAAACCCGGCCAAAACTGACCGTCTCATTTGCATTTGAATAACGCATTAGCCATTTGTGCAGCGACAATATCGATTTTGCTTCCTACTATGTTTAGCGCGTTTCTACCTGTTTACCACCGCTAAGTTGAAACATGTTTCGCGTCAATTACAACAAAACAACGTTCATGAATCATTTTCACCTTCATCGAAAATGCTTAACTATATTTTTTCCAGTTTCAATTTCATCTCAGAAGACGCAACAGAATTATTTGAACTGAAGCACTCCTTCCAATCATTTTGAACAAATATTTTTTTCATTTGGTAAATAACAGCGAAACTTTTACAACTCGTTTGTAAATTGTTCTTTACGTAAACTTTTTTCTAGAAATTAATAAAAGTTTTTCATGTTTGTATTTGGGAATTATTAGCTTTTTTCTGGAACTTTCGAGTAAGCAGTAATTTTTATCTTTTGGATTTTTGTGATTGAGAGTATAGAGCACATCCTAATTTCAATAAAATTAGATGCGTTGCAAACTATTATGCACCGTCGCAACTCTGACTTGAAATCGGGCCCTAAGGTTCAAGCTGTTTTTAAAGAGTCGTTCGTCGTTGTTTAATTGAATTGGACTACGACGAACAATCTGCTAATTAGATTATTCTACCACCGAATTCAAACACACATTCCCTTTATAATGTGAGCTACTTTTGTTAAAGGGGTACAATACACAAAAAAGTTCGTTTAATTTAAAAGTACGTTTAATTCTAAGAAAAATGGTATATGTATTTCGTTTCTACTCAGGTTATTTAATGAGTTATAATAAATTTAAAATCGGCGCGTGACGTCACTGAGCCGAGCCGAGCTGTGCGTAACGCCGTATCTTATACATGGAAAAATTGCTCGCTTCACACGATCATTTACCTACCTTTAAACAATGTTTTCGAAATTTTGTTACGAGTATTTAGACTGTTTTTTTTTTGTACTGAAGACGATAGTGCAACCAAAATTTTAATATAATGTCGAGTTTTTTTAAAAATATAATAAATGCGATGACACGGCGCGGTCATTCGTACCATTTTTACGTGCTTCTAAAGGTTATTTCTACCGCCCAGACAGAGCTCATAAAGCAATTATTTTCAAGACGCCGGACCATCGTGGAGTTTTGAATGTTTTGAATGTTTAGGTCGCAATAGTATTCTAGTAGAAAACACGATAATAGCAGTTACTCCGTATCAGTCAGTATTTACTGTTAAATTGGTTGATTGCACTTATAAATTTAATTTTTAATTATGACAACTCCTTATTTATTTGAACCTGAATACACAGATGACGACGAAGTTGATGCTTTTTTTGAACCTAGTAGTGTAAACATAAATTACGAAAATCGAAGTGGAATTTGTAATTGGTGTAAATGTGGAAAATGTGTAGCTATGCCAACAGATGAAGAGTCTATATGTTGTCAAGAATATGATAATATAACACATTTAATTGGTAATAATACATGCACTACACAAAATAATTTGTTTGAAAAATTGGTTATTGACAAAGATGTTTTAAATATATCATGTCATAAACCCAACTTCCTGTAGCTTTCGAAAAATGTGACCCAATTCATAGGTTTTTTTTGAGCCAATAGGTTAATATGTACTGATGGTACAGCACTTTTTTTTAAACAAGGTTCTTTTGAATTTGGTAGAAATTTTTTTCTTAGAACAAACGATTAGTCTAAATCACTTTCTAAAAAATGTTTATTGCAAATTCTTGCATTTTGTCCTGGTTGAAATGATTGCGTTTTACAAAATTCTGACCAAAATGCAAATCGTTTCGGCGATTTTTCTCTATCAGGAAAACGATGTCCCGTTGGTTCACTGCATCCAAAAACTGGTCGGCGATGTTCTTGTGGCTACTGTTGTAAATAACTTAGAGTTATTCTGCATTTACGACTTTAAATCGCAATCAACTTTTACTGATGATAATGAGGGTTCACTGCAGGGTGCAACAAACCTCGTTGCTTTTATGGACGGATCACTTATAGTATTGTAAAAGGCACAGTCATAAACTTAGAATATCTTTAGCCGAACTTTACGCATAATTACATAAAATAGGAACGGAAGGCACAGTCGGGGCGCTATTCTTATTTAATATTTAAAAAAAAAACTGAACACCGTATTGAAATTCTGATTCTTTTATCGTCTTTGGCAAAATCATTCACACAGTCTCATATAAATTAAGCATTAAAAATATAATTTCTAGGTAGATGGATCGTTGTGCGAAGCGAGTAACTTTTGCACGTGAGAGATACGGAGCTTCGGTGAGCTCGGCCCAGTGACGTCACAAGCAATTCTATGTCTTAATATCTTCTAAAACAATTTTTACATTAGAGTTTTACCAAATAGTTTTTAATAGTTCTGACTACAATAATTTAACATTAAATAATAATTTTTAATGTAATGTAATTGTTCAAATAAAGTCGAGATGATGAAAATTGATTTGATTTAGAATTTGACAAGTTTATTACATTTTTGAAAATCGTTAATGAAAATTTATTGCCTGCTAAAGAGAATGACGAGAACTCCCCTTGTTTTCCATTTTAATTAAATTATTATCCACTTAAAGCTCAGTACAATTCGAATGTTTTAACGACATATTATGATCGCAAGGCAAAACTTAAATTAAATATTGACGGTGCCGTTAATTAATTGTGAGCCGAGTCTTCTTTAATAGGGACAATCTGATCTAATTTGAGGATTGTTTAATACCGTTGAAAGCCCTCCTGCGAAGGTTTTTCATGCGTGCACGCACGCATACGTTTGCATGAATAGTTTATTTGCTACAGTGCCTCTATTGACGATTCGATTTTCAAGCTTCGCCAAAAACAATTTGCGCCGTTCTTGGCGATAATTTCGGATTTGGGGTGTGTGCACCCATCAAGCGCATCACTTTGTGGAAATTATGGCGATCTGACACACTTTCACTTCAGAAATCAAACAGAAATTATTTTTAGCCGCCATGGGCGCAAAATGAGTTATAAACCAATTTGTACATTAGCGACCCCTTCGCATTACAAAGTTACAATAACTAAATTGGAAAGTAGTTGAACATTTACAAGTTGGAGACTTTGCAGGTATTAATTTTGCGGTACACAAGAGACATTATTAACTTGTCTGAAAAATGTCGCCCGGGGAGGAAATTAATTAATGGAAGTTAGTTTCTGCGTTGAGTGAATTTTACAAATTACTTGAAACGGGACCCAGAATTTTTTGTTCATGTAAGACATAGTGGTGCGGTTTCGATCTCCGCAAATTGCTTGGCGAGGGTAAATTCGATTGGAAATGACGAAACGTCCGTTTCACATTTTTTTAATAAATTGCCTTCTTCTGAATTAAAAGCGAATTGGTCTTGGAAAACGATTAATTATGCTGTTTACACGTTTTCCTTCGAGATCGTTTGTTCAGTTCAAGAAGTGTCGGTAGTTTTTAAAAAATGTTAACACATTTACGATTTCATGAATTTCAGCTGTTCGGTGACGGCTCTATTGTTCTGCGAAGATTAATGCCAACAAAAAGTTCACAATTACATGAAAAAAGGCTCGTTTTCCAGTTAAATGGAATAATGCGCGCGTATTTTTCACAACTCGGTTATTTATTGGATCCGTAATTGATACAGAGAAATGTGGTAAAAGAATGTTACTTAATTTGACACCCAACAGCGTTGGTTCGATGTTCAATAAATTGGGAGGGAGTATGCTGAAATAAATTATTACTTTTGCAATATAAATTGCCAAGTGAAAACTGTCATTGTGAAATACCTATTAGACATGAAAACTATATTCGGTGAAAAATGACTTGCGCATATCATAGCCAAACCAGTTTCTTCATAAAGTACAACCAATTAACTAAAAAATTGAATTGAAAGGCATTGTTAAACGGTATTGTGTTATTACAGTTTAGATTTATATTTATCGAATCTTCGGACTTTCCTGGGGCTGTTCGGGGAACATTGTTCTGTTCTAAATTTATTGCTGGAAAATCTTTCACTGTATGCTACATTTAACGCATTAGTTTTTGTGGAACCTGAAAACAATTCCATGAAAAACTCTCGCTGACAGAAGACCACGTAAAAAGGCTGAATAAAATTAAGCTCCATAACAATACAATGTCCAAAACAGAGTTAAATATTTTTGTGTTTCGACTCTAAAAAATCACTACAGTTTCATGCAAAAACATGAAATTTTGTAACCCGTGGCGGGGGAGACGTCTCAAATTTCATGCCTTTGAAAAATAGCGAAATTAATTCCGCAAAAGTATTCAAATGAACCAAAAATAAAATTTAATAACAGAGAAAATTTCAACGAAAACACGGCCCTTTTAATTACATTACATCCTTTCCACAATTTTTGCAGATTAAGTTATGTAAATTTTAGGCAGATTTGAAAAAATCGCCGCACTCCCCGCCAGTAATCTTCCCTGATGATGGTTAAATTTATCGTTAAGTTATTCCAAAAGTGGTAAATATTCAGGAACAGCCAGCTTACTTGTCTTACAAAGCATTTCGTACTCAATACAACGTTGTCAGGGCTTATTTCTTCCGCATTGAGAGAAATTGGGATTATATGAACTGAATTTCAACTATGACATGATACACACCTAACTTAACGAAAACCAAGCCAACTCATACGCCATAACTTAAATCGTGCAACTCAAAGAGATCAATACAAAAGTAATCGAAAAGTCGAACACCTGAAACTCCATCCGGGTTGTAAGAACGATTTGTGTACGGAAATCTCACCGGCTTGGTTTGCTGTAACCTTTCAGAACAAATACAATTCCACAAGGCTTTTTATTTATTCATTTTTGATAAGAAACAATAGCTCGCAAAACTTGCAAATAATAGGTAACCCTCGTCCAGTTAACAGTGACATCAACGTTTAAGAGTTTAATTAATGACAAGGAAAATATTGCTTGTTTCTCTGGACGATTTTAATTAATCTCTTCCGATGAGATTGGTTCTTTGTGTGTGTGTGTGTGGATCGAAGTAAATATAATTTGTTGCATTCTGTTTGTTTTCGTTTTCAGAACGAGGCGCTTCAAGCAGCTGTGACGTCTTTGTTGGAAAAAGAAACGAAAACCGATCGCAGCACATACTCTTGTCTGTAAGTAGGTTTGATTATTTTAGACATCCGAAAGCTTAAAAGCTCGGCAAACATTTGGTTTAGGTGGTTGTTTATTTATCATAAAGTTTCGGTGTGAGCTTTTAGTCTGCAGATCCTTACCCCACAATATCGCGATACAAAAGCATGTTAATCGAAATTTGCAACGAAAAAATCAATGGAATTTGTTTCAATTTAGTTCAATCTTGAACGATTCGATTCTCGAGTTCATTCTTTTAAAGTTTTCATAATGCAAATCCATTGTTTCACACTTGGAAAAGTAACTTTTCTTGTTCAATCGGATGAAGATGGAGTATTTTGTTGACGTCCTAGTTATTATTTAATGTTGAGGAATAATTCATCAGATTATATCACCTTTTACTTACATAAAACAAGTTACATCAGTGATATTCGTTAAATTCTGCATTAGATAGTTTCAAATTGGTTTCACCAATTTTTCGAAGAAGTTTTAACTGTTTTAAAAGCTTTTACCTATTTTCGCACACCGAATTGTTTTCAACTTTCTCAATCTACCCACTTTAACTCTATTTCTTCTATGTTCTGCATTTGAAAATATAACTTGTTGCAGTAATTTAAACGTTTAATAAAACCTTTTTGCAAAAGGACACAATCGCAATTTTAATTTTCCACGTTAGCCAATCTAAATTTCAAAGAGACTCTCAAATTACTCCCGGCGAAGTAGTGCTACTTTATGGATATTAATGAAATTGGAGAAAGAGAAAATACGGTCCCGGCAGAATGTGAACTTTGTTTTGATGGAATCGATAAAGAAATTTAAGCTAATAACGTTTCAAGCGCCAGTTATTAAATTTCGCACTGAAAGAGCAAAACGAAGAATAAAAGGCACGACAAAAAATTTCAGCAAAAATATTCGCGACTGCCTCAATTTTCGGGGGTTAAATAGAATCCCCTGCACCTACGATTTTCCCCGCGTGACACGATTAATCAAATGGGAGAAATTGCGGCGGAAGTTATTAAGTATTGAGTAAGATTGAAATCAGAAATTCTCCCAATTCGCGAATAAATCGCTTCTTTATGCAACAAGATGACGTCGGTTTTAAATAGAAATTAAATATTGAACTGGCGAAAAAACTTTTTAACTGGAGTTTTCGCTATAGAAATTTCTTATTATGTAAACCGTGCGTCCATTGATCGATATTAGATTCGCTTGGAAAATATATAATTTTATGCTTCAATGATTTGCAGTACGATTTTGGTTATCTTCACTGTTTCATGAACTTTACAGGAACACAGTAGAACAATTTATTGCCAGCGTTGTTACGATTTCAGCTTTGCATAAACTTAGTTTTTGATTAACAAGCATTACCTGCATTCGAAGCCAACCAAGTCCGGAATTCGTAAGCGTTGTAAAGACACAGTTACAATTTACCTAGTTAACTACGATGGAGTGATGAAGTGCTTTCGATTTAAAATTTTCTACAATAAAAGCTCTTTTTATTAATTCCCTCTTTATGGAGCGAAAATGTTTTGATTACTACCGAAGTGCGAGTTAATGGATTTTTAATACATTTCCGTGCCGTCTTTCTTATCTGCGAAGCAGGAAAAACTATTGAAATGATTTTGACAATTTGACATATTTACCAAATTTCTGTATTTTCAGGACTGGATTGCCCAGTGATGTAAGCAGCTGCAATCATTACGCCTTTTTAGAAGATATTTACGACTTAGTAACTAACGATCAAGGTAACTTTTCTCTATTTTCAATCAATATTTAAATTCAACGAAGAATTTAGAACAAACATCCCGGATTATGAAATCCTACCAGCAGAAAGATCCTGGAGCAGATTATAACAAAGCACAGGCGATGCGTGTTCAAACAATTCTAACAAAACATTCCTTTAATCAGAGAGCAGTTAATTTTAAACGATTATTAAAGTTGTGCATTTTTGAACGCGACGGAAATAGCTTTTGTAATCAATGGTTTCATTTCATTGCATTAATCTCCCCTGGAATCAGTAACAGGCATTTATTAACAAACACATCGTCAAAATAAGCTTGTTATAAGATGAGTTTTGAAATGTGGAAAAAACAATTTTCGGGATAAAATACAGTTAAAATTAGATTAATCCTAACCTGACCTGAATTAACCAATGTTAAGTACAATAATTGAATAATTGCATGTCATCTGTGTAGCTCAGTGCACACATTAATCCCAACATATCGGTAACTATTGTAACTAGCAAAACGTAATTTTTCAGGAGAGCGTTTCAAAGATTCTACATCTTTTCTTTTCCTTTTTCTTGAGGAGATAATTCTTTTTTGGGTTTGAAATTGATGGATACTCATTTATTTTAACTCATATAACATCACTGTATAATTTATTTTGCCAAAATTTATTGATTTAACGGATTTACCAGCGTTTACCATTGTTCATAGAAGTAATGTTTGCAGTTATACCATTGTAACTTCGCTTACAATTATTTTGCACCCAGAATTTTTATCGAATAAGATTATAAAGTGTTTTACAACTCATTTACTTTTTTTAATTTGTTGTAATAATATTGTAAGCTCCAATACATTGCAACTTTTTAGACTGCTTATAACAATAATTATAATAAAATACGATATAATATTGTAGTAGTATTACTGATAACGGGGAATCATTTTTATTAATATTCGAATCTTCGGAAATATCTGAAGAACAACAAAATCTTATTAGTTACACCACCTTGAGATTTTCAGAAAATCAATTTTTTGAAGTGAGCACAGCAAAGTACGGCCGCATCTCGGGTACTTTGTTCAAACTGGTGTTTAAGATATCTTGAAATTTACTCAACCGATTTTGATAAAACTTATACCACGTATTGTTGATATTATCTAAAATGTAGCATAGGACTTTTATGATTTTAATAGCTGCGTCAAAAAAAAATTATATTTATTCTTATTTTTCCGAGCGCCTTAGGTGCCTTAGGCGGTTGTCCGAGTTAAAATAACAAGGTTAGGTTGAACCAATGCAATAATTAACAAGTCTTACTTACCGTGTTGATTTTGTAGCAACTCCAAAATTTTCCTTCCACGTGAAGACATGACAATATTGTTTTACTAACAATATAATTCACTCGTATTCGCAAAATACTAATAAAATCAAACTGCAGTGTTTCGATGTTACCGAATTTTAAGCGGGAAACAACATTCTAAGTGTGCGCAGTCGTCGTTTAGTCCGATAACCATTGATGCAATAACATTGTAAGCCAATAATCTTAAAGGAATCCGAAGAATAACATTGTAAGAATCATTAACATTCCTATGAAAGAGCGTAAAAGAATTTATTATTCCGGCAACAACATTGTAAGCTTTAAGTAAATTTGTTAATTCTTGGAAATGTAAAGTATGTTACAATTTTTAGATCACGCATTAAATTTCAGTAAAATTCTTTACCATGTTTTATCTGTTGGTAGGTACGTTATTGCAGATACAATGAGATAAAAATTGATTTTTTTCATGATAATACAAAAAATAAAAATAAATAAATAAATAACTGAGAAATAGAAATTGATTTTTTTATAATAAAACAAAAAATAAAAAAGAATTTGAGTTTACTAAATCATGTAAATCACACCCAAGATATTAAATGTGAAAAAAAGTGAAAATCGACAAATTGTCAGTTACATTGTTGTTAATTCCGGCTACCGATATTCATTCATTCATTAATTTAATTTAAAAACTTGTGTTATAAATGCGATTTTAATTAATATCATTTCATTAAACAAATGCTTTTGAAACTGTTTTATTCAAGTTAACATTTTCGTGGAAACAAAACCAAATTTTGTTACAAAGAGATCATAAGATCCACCCGAGTGTGAACTTGAAAGCAAACTAAACAAAGAAAATTGTGTCCCGGATTTTATTGCAATATGCACCCAGTTGCCCTTTGTGAAATCCTTTAAAACTCCTTAAAATTTCCCTTAACGCTTGAACTGGTATTTACAAAGTTTAAAACTCTTTTATTTCACAGACATAAATGAATATGACTTCTTAGAAAAGTTGGGCCAGGAATTAATTCTAACTTGTTGTACCGGGCGATTAGAGCGAGCATTCGTGTGCTTGGGAGGTAATTTAAAGGAATTCTTGACCACTCTGGACGGAGTGCACGACGTTCTGCAGTACCAGCAAAACACCGACGAACTCGAACACGAAGCTATATTCATTTGTACGGCTTGCGAAGACTATCTCCAATTAGATTTCACCACAGAACGACCGGCGGTTGCTTATCTTTTGGTTGGGAGTTTAAAAGCGCTCGCCAAAATTCTCTATTCCACCGATGCTCAGATCACAGTCAGGCAAAACAACCACGACTGTCGGCATTTTCGGTACAAAATAAAGTCGAAAAGTCCCGACTATCAGAACAGCGCGATCCCAAACAGCAGTTCGTCTTCGGTGGTTGATCTTCAGATGGGCGTACCGACGTTCTGCAAAGCCTTTCCTTGGCATTTTGTGATCGATCGCCGCCTCGAATTGGTGCAGATAGGTTCTGGATTCATGAAGTTGTTCGGATGTGTGCTGACGACTTGCGGCACGGCGACGGCCACTTATTTCGAATTCCACCGCCCCAGGAGCATAACGTTGTCGTTCAATGAGATCATTAAAAGGGCCAACACTCCGTTCGTGCTCGCGATCCGGAAGCCCCCCGGAGTGGAGCCATTTCCCGCGGAAGTAAGTCGTCTTTAATTTGCTGCACGAAATTTTTAACCGATGAAGGGAAAATGTCGTCGATCGTGTTCGAGGAGGGCGAGTTTCATCACCCGCACGAAAAGATTTTCCATTACATTTTTATCGCACAAAAGTAGGATAAAGTTTTCACGTCGGGTTTACTACGGGATAAGATACAGCGGCGCACAATAGCCGCAAAAAACGGGGACGAAGTTGTTAAATGTAATTTGGGGCATTTTTACACAAATTGCACTTCTTTTTCCTACTCGGCTTTTAGTGGAATTATCAATTTCCTTAGCTGTGCGAAACTGCCTCTAATTGCAAATTTTTGAGTAAATATTAAAGGCTAAAACGCGTGGTTAGATTCAACTCGACCTGAATACAAATCGGACCATAATGTGCTTGAAATTTATTAGTTGTTTGTGTTTGATTTTAAATCATTGGCTTAAAATAATAAAATTCACTTTACCGAATTGCTTGAATTAAATTGTAAATGTGAAGTATTGAACATAAAAATGTTTATAAAAGAAATGTTTGTTTATGAGTGGTCCCCAAGAGTGGGCAATCTTGTCGTTTTTCCCTTGAAGTAAAAAATTATACGAGAAACTTGTTATTCATTTCTTCATGAAAGTGGAGTCGCAGTTACTGCATAAATCCATCTTTATATGTCTGCTTCGAGCAGAATTCAACTGAAAACCACTTACCGTGATATAATGGCGTGTAGCATATTTATCATTCAGCCTGTATTAAATAATATTTTGTTCATTCTCAATTAAACTATCGCATTTTCAGGGTTTGGAATTGAAAGGACAAATGGTTTACTGCCCCGAATCAGATTCGATACTTTTCATCGGATCTCCCTTCTTAGATGGGCTTGATGGATTAACAGGAAACGGGCTTTTTATATCGGACATTCCCCTTCACGACGCTACCAGGGATGTTATTCTAGTCGGAGAACAAGCGAGAGCTCAGGTGGGATTTCTCATATCTTTTTCCTGATAATAAATCAGTAGTTATGATACACTTCCGGCGACTGGCAGGGCTTAGGTGGTTCTCACCGTAGTGGATTGACACTAATTTTTGAGCTTAAAGACTGCATTTCACATTTCAGTCAAACGAATTAAAATATTTCGTGTTAAATTGACATTTTATGGCTTAATTCTCCATTGGGCCATTATTTATATAAGCGGTAGAAAGAAAAAAGACATGTGTTACTGAAAAAGTAATTTTTTAAGCTCACCCTTGCTTGGACAAGTAGCTCGTGAAGTTTAATGATTGCAGACCGGTAGTCAGTGGCAGATTCAATGAATGCGAACAACTCACGGTTGAAGTCATCTGGGCACAAAATAGTATCAACTTTATTTTCATCTATTGTTTAAACATGGTTTTCATTTAATTCAGGTTGTTTCAAAAACGTAATCTTGTCTATTAAAACAATGGGGGGAAATTAATACCTGCGCTGCTCCTTTAATTTATGACTAAATCTGCACAAAAAAATAACTGTGCTTATGAGGTTTTAAAAAAACCAATAAGAACAACAACGCAAACATTCCCTGCAGATCTCCACCGACAGTGAAAAATAACCGTCGTACACAACTGTGACATCTACATTTGTATTGAAAAAAAAATTCCGAAAGAAAAGCTGTTAAAAGCTGCCTAAACTCAGCGGCATTTGATTCTTTCCAGGATTCGCCCACTGTTTTCCTTCAGTTCCTGAAACACTGCAACAATTTATTTTAAAATTGAGATGTGGTTTTATGGGCCATATAACAATCTTAGCACAAACGAAAAAGTTTTCTTTTAAAATTCCGTTATCAATGTGGCAGAGGTCAAAAAGTCCATAAAGGGAGTAACCGAAAAGGTTTATTTTAACTTCACTTTATTCGACAGTTTCCGAAGTTTATATAATCTTAGCGCCGCGACCGAGGCTAGCGAATACTGATGAACGAAAAACGTGAACGGAAATTGTAAATGAGCCCCCGGTTAATGTAATAAAAAGGAAAAATTCTGGCATTGATTTGGTTTCGTTTCAGGACGGCCTCAGAAGGAGGATGGACAAATTGAAAAGCTCCATCGAAGAAGGTAATCGCGCCGTTGATAAAGAGAGGGAAAAAAACGTCAGCCTCTTGCACCTTATATTTCCACCGGATATAGCGAAGCGCTTGTGGTTAGGTAAAGAGGGCCGAAACAACGATGACTTGTATTGAAAATTATGCCCGTTTCAGGCGAGACTATCGACGCCAAGTCCCACGAAGATGTGACCATGCTTTTTAGTGATATCGTTGGATTCACTTCTATTTGCTCAACGGCTACTCCGATGATGGTTATAAACATGTTGCAAGATCTTTACGAGCAATTCGATGTCTTTTGTGGACAGCTTGACGTTTACAAGGTAAAAATTGATTAAAGTAATTAAAATTGGAACTTTGTGAGTCTCGATAACACCGGAAATGTTCAATTCGATTCCTGATATCCTTGCACTGAAAAAAAGCAGTAAATAAAACTACAAATGTAAAAATTTATACCACAAATTGTATTAAAAATACTAGTTACAAATTGTATCATTTTTTCTTAACAGTTGTAGTAACTAGGTTGTAGCTACATTTGCAATAATTATTGTTATTTTCACTACAACATTTGTGGCATATAATACTAACGTGTATAGCGAGATTTTCGACAAATATTATAGTAAAGTGTACTACGCAGTCATTGCAAAATTTACAGAAATAAAGAGTAATGTGTTTCAAATGTTTGCAGCAAAAAGTAAAAGATTTTATACTAAAAATTACTATTTTAGAGACTACATTTTGCGACAAAAAAGAGGAACAGTTACCGTTACACCTATCCATTTTTATTATTACACTGAAAAAAAAAAGTAGTAAATAAAACTACAATTGTACAAATTTTTACCACAAATTGTATTAAAAATACGACTAGTTACAAATTGTATCATTTTTTTCTAAACAATTGTAGTAACTTGGTTGTAGCTACATTTACAATAATTTGTGGCATATAGTACTAACGTGTATAGCGAGATTTTCGACAAATATAATAGTAAAGTGTACTACACAGTCATTGCAAAATTTACTAAAATAAAGACTAATGTGTTCCAAATCTTTACAGTAAAAAGTATAAGATTTTATACTAAAAATTACTATTTTAGAGATTAAATTTTGCGACAAAAAAGAGAAACAGTTACCATATACACATATCTTTTTCTATTATTATTGCCGTTATTTTTACTACAGGTTTTGCAGCATATTTTGCAACAATTAACAGACTTCTGCGCCTAATTAATGTAGTAAAAAGTAATATGTATATTCGTTGCAAAATACTACATTTTTTATGAATCACAATTTACTACTTTTTTTTGGAATGGAATTAGTGGTAAAATGAACCAGGTAAAATGAAACGCAAGAATTAATTATAACAGGATTGTTTCTTATATATTTTAAACAACATCTACAGTAATAATACAAGTAAATACAAAAAGAACTTTTACTTACAAATTATGTTCCTTGTTCATAACAATTTTTAAAATTTTTTAACACTTATTACAAATCACAAACATTTTAAAAAACACATTCTTTAAAACATTGTCAAATACACAAATTACATTTTAAAAACATATTTTTTAAAAACATAAGGGAAAAATGTAATAAATTAAATAAACAAAAAGAGCATGGATAATACATAACTTACAATTGTAACACATTTAACAACAATATTTAATAGAAACGAAAGTTTTTTCATTCATTTTCTTTTTTAAGCATGTTATGTAATCATGTAAATCGTTAAATAATATAATTTTATTTGCCACCTTGCTAGTAAATTGGAATTAATTCCTTGAGATCTTCTCGATCAAGATTGAGTAAGGTCTGTTTGTCGACTTCGTTTACTGTAAAACAAATTTCATAATTAATAGTTACTGTCAAATAAAACGCGGTAAAACAATAGAGGTATGTTGCAACGATGGACTTTATGAATACTTTATTAATGAATAGTAAAAACTGTTTCGATAGTACTTACCGTCAAAGCTCACCCTCAACCGGTCTAACAAGCCCCAGCTTTCTAAGGTTGTCTTAACGAAGTCATCCATACCTAACTCACACAAAATCACAACGCAAAACTAATAATTATTAATAAACTTATCGCACTTATAGTCAGTAAGTTAAGACTTTATTAATTTCACTTTACTAACTAATTATAATTAAAAAGATTGATACAAAATTATGCGTATTAAAAAGAAGTTGTTCGTAAGCTCTCGAAAGAATGAATGACCGTTTTTAATCAGTTTGTTTATATTGCGAGGTTGTTTATCACTCCAATTGCTGGAAGGCGCTCTTCACCGGCTCCACCGACCAGCCACAACATCCTCCTTCACGCATATCGACTACACACTGTTTCGGATGTATAATATAAATAAATAAATGCAAAATCAGCAGAAATTCACAACTCTTATCTGTAAACCGCAATATAATCAATATTGATTAAAGCCCAATTTTCCGTGGCATTAACCTATTAACTCCAATGACGGTAGCGTTCTAGTGTTAAAGGCGTATTTTGTGTGACTTAATACTGTTTGGGTCAGAAGTCCAAATATACGTTATACACGGCTTGTAAAACAGACAATGAGAGCAAAATCTCAAAAAATAGTTTTGTTACGATATTTTTCCCTTGTATCATATTTCCTAGCGGGGTGCGATCAGTGTAAATTATTTTATTGTCGGCAATTTTTCGGCAACGGGCCGCGTCCGCAAATCTGTTCCTTCCCTCTCGATCACTTTCAATAAAATACATTCGGCAAGCACGTGCCAACAATTATGAATTTGTATTGGCCAGAAATTTTCGAAAAATATGCAACAATTGTAGTGACGTTAATCCATTTATTTTATAGTAAAACTCACTCAAAATATAATGTAAGTTGCAACAATCTTATAGCAAATATTAAAACAAAAGTAATACCATAATTGTTTTGAAAAAGTAATACACTTTGTAGATAAGATTGCTACAAAGTTTTCACTACAAATGTTTTAAAAATTGTATTACAATTTTAAGTAACAAATGCTCTCTTTGTAGCAAAAATTGTTACAAAATATGTGCTACATTATTGTAGTAATTTGTAACATACGATTTTTTTCAGTGTATTGCTGTTACTTTTACTACAGGTATTGTAGCATAATTTGCAAGAATTAGTAGGCTTCTGCGCCTAATTAATGTATGAATCACATTTTGCTACATTTTTTTTTTGTAAAATGAACCAGGAAAAATGAAACGCAAGAATTAAGTATCACAGGATGTCTGTTATATATTTTAAACAATAAAACATACAAATATAAGTATAAAACTACCCTAGTAGCAAAGAAATATTTTTAAAATATTTTTCTTGAATATTTAAAAACTATTATTATGACAGATTTGTTTACATTTTAAAAATATTTTTAAAAAACGTTTTAAAAATATTTCTTAAAAAGATTAAAAAATATAAACAAATCTGTCATAATAATATTTTTTAAATGTTTTTTAAAAATATAAAAAATAATATTCAAAATAATATATTGTAATGTAATAATTAGTAACAGATGTAAGTATATGAAATGGAAGCTCGTCGAAGTCATTAGCCTTTTCAACGAATTTTGGCCGCCACACAGTGTGCGTGGAACAAATTAGTCAGATTGTTTATATCTCGTGCCACAAAGCTTCTGTAATTTAACTACGAATTAATACCGTGAAAGCGATTGAAATCCGGCGGAGGATTTTCGTTTAGCCGAAAAAATTAATTAAATTCCCGTTATCAAACGGTTCCTCGATAAATCAAATGTTGATCCGGCGACTTTATTAAAACAATTTCTGGGCGGGAAATAATTTCGCATGACCCGAGATCGACCGCTGAAAAAATCTGAAAGAAACAAAATAGCAAATAAAACGTAGTCACGTATGAAATCCATATCGGATCCAATTTCATCCCTTTTCCCTTTCCTCACCTTTTCATTTGGTGTCTTGCAACGAAAATGCTTTCAGAACTTCCAACCGTTCGAATTTAGTACAATAAAACTGTTGTCGGGCCGTGGATTATGATAGAATCTTGTCATTTATTTTCCGGAATTTATATGAGGGATACGTTGCGAAATGCAGCGACGCACAAAAGCGCAAATTTTTGTCGGGGACGATTCCGGGTGATTGGAAGCGTCGGTACGTGATTAAAACGACCGATTGAAATAATTAAACGTGTTGCTTATCGATCGAATTCATATTTCCCAGCACACATTCGCCCACACGTCCAAGCATTTCAACATAAGATTCGCACATTAAGAATGATGGATAGCTGCGATTATGATCCGGGTCGTATGCATATGGCTTTTAAACTCTGTGTGACACATAAGAATTACAAACTGTGTAAATAGCTTTTTCGTGTTATCGGGAAAGGGTCGCTCGGTCCGTTTTGCATTAAAAAGTGCAAGCGAGTATTAAAATCGCGTCCAGATTAACACACTCGAGAGCGAAGCGAAGTTTAAATCCCTCTAAGTATCTTTTAACGAACGGGCTTCCTCTCTTTGGTCACGTATTTACTGAAGTGCTCGTGTAGAAAATGAACGACTTGTCAACATGATATTGAAGGGACGGAGATATCCTCCGGGATTCCAAAGTCTGAACTGCGGTTATTGTTGTTGCATTTATCGATCATTACGGATAATAGCTTCGGCTTACGGTAATCCCATTTCAAATGTCATGGTTATCGACGTTCAGTTTTACACATTTGCACACTCAGAAAAAAATTCTTATAGGTAAGAAAATTCGGGCTTGAATTTAAAATTTTGACCCAAGAATTGGCCATTCTTGAGTTTTAAGAATGTGCATTCTCGTTGTCAAATTTAAGAGTGGTTCATGCTTGATTTCAAGAATGTCTATTCTATTTGTCAAATTCAAGAAAGGGTCGCTCTAATTTTAAGAACTTTTATAAGTTTTACATTTAAGAATAGGTCATGTTGATTTCAAGAACTTTTATTTAATTACTTAAGAATGTTCTTATTTAATGGGTTTTGTTATTTAAGAATTGAAGATGGCCTTATTACATTAAATAAGCACTTGTGAATACAATAATTTTTTTCTAATTTTTATGAATTGTAGAATGGAATGCTTGAATTGAAGGAATTTTAGAATATAAAGTTGTTTCTCACACATATTGTTATTAGTTGGTGAAAATTTAACATCACATCACATCCTGTTTAAAAATACATTTTCAGTTTAAGAACCACATTATCATTTGGTAACAGATGTACGTATATGAAATTGTTTTTCTCTCAAGAAATAATTGTCCAAAATTTACACCACTCGAAAAACAAACAAAAAAATGCTTACATTGTACCATGGATATATTTTTATAAAAATTTAGCCAATTTACCAGTTTGAATGCTTCAATAATAACCATTCCACTTTATGCAGATTTCCTTTCCGCAAATCCGCGTACTTCAGTCACGCTTCTGTTTTGTTAAATTCTTACAAAGAGCTCTACATCCCCTAGAAAGTAAAATTTGTTATATGATAGATAAATAACACTAAATGTGTAAAAGAAAATCAAAATTATTTTTTTACCTTCGTCGTTACTATTAATTCTGTTATAGAAGCAACTGGTTTGCATGTCCATTTCTTTTTATTGCTTCTTACTGTTCGTTCGGACGGAAATAAACTAAAAAACAATTTGTTTAATAGCTGTTACATTGAAAAAACTTGTAAAACTTTTACAAAATTCATTCGGTAAGCTAAAAGTGTGGGAAAAATTATAATTGCAATAAATTTACTTACATGCGAATTTATCACACACAGAATCAGAAAATCCCCATAATTTCAGTACCATTTTTAGAAATGGTCTTTGAAGCTGATGATTTTGTTGATTGACATTTATTAATATTGCACTGAATTAACATCTTCATCTCGGCACATTAAACTACTTGTAATATTTCCCATTTCTTCACAATTAAAACTCACTAATTATGTAAGTTGCTAAAAATTCACTTTACAATAAAAATACAGAAAATGCACACCGTAATATGCATTTTCTTACTGCAAGCCGAGTTTGGTGTAATGTTTTTCAACTAAATTTGTAAGAAATTCTAACGTAATTTATTTATAGTTAGTAAACAGACATTTGCAGAAGGTCATAAGGCAATTTACAACATCCCGTACAATTTTATCCGCCCAGCTGAACCCAGCGCAAGGCTTCTAAACAATTGTATTATAGAACCCTTGGACGCAACGTTCATCTCGAACAAAACCTTCAATGAAGTCACGACAAATTGAGAATCCCGTTCTAAACCCAAAACGGTGATTTGCTTGATTTAATATTGTTCTTGCTAATATCAAGCAGAATCGTACTAAATACAAGGGGTTTTTAAAAAATTCTTAGGTAGCATTTTTTTCAGTGCATGATGCAATAGATTCAAAAAGAATTCCTTCATTGGATTTCATAATCAATTACATATTAGGAAGTCAGCGATAACATTACCGTTAACAAAAAATGTATGTTATCGTTAGCGGTTGAGTTATCGTTGACGCTACGATAACTCTCAAAAGTGCGCTATTGTTTCTTCTACAACCAATTTAATTGGCATTTTACCAGTTCCGCTGTTGTAGGTCGAAACTATTGGTGACGCTTATTGTGTGGCAGGAGGTTTACACAAAATTGGCGTGACACACGCCCAACAAATCGCATGGATGGCACTTAAAATGATCTCAACATGCATAAATCATCAAACACCTCAAGGCCAACAGATAAGGGTGAGCATTAAAAATGATTTACAGCGTGTTGTCAATGATGTAAAAAGTGAACAAAAATCAGGGATTAAAAAAAAATCCAGCACGAATTCGCTTTCAGACACATTCATGTTCATGACGCTCGACTAATAACGTTTGATTGACTGAAAAATCATTTCGGAGGGTTGAAAAATAAGTTATTAATTTCTTGTTCACTTAACAATCATTTTCAGATGCGCATCGGAATACACACGGGGACCGTTCTGGCGGGAGTCGTGGGGGTGAAGATGCCACGTTACTGCATGTTCGGACATAACGTGACGATCGCTAATAAGTTCGAATCCGGCAGCGAGCCGCTGAGAATAAACATCAGTCCTATCACGTACAAGTAAGTCGCGGTTGTGTGTTAATTCACCACCAACAATTTAATTTCAGCCGTTTGAACGAGACGGCGGGTTTCAGTTTTGAGGCGAGGCCGAGGGAGTGCCTCCCGAAAGATTTTCCCGCTCACATACCGGGAACGTGTCATTTTTTAACGGGATATCGGTGCGCAAGTATCGACCAAGACTCCTCGTTAGCCGATCACATTGACGCAGCTCTCAAAGAAATTGGCCTAATTGCTGAGACGTCTTAATGAAGGCTGTTGTAGTCGACGATTTTCATCTTTCTAGCAATAAATTCAGAACTTTTTGCGTTCTTTATTGCGACTGATATTAGTTGTATTTTTTGAAAGGGTTTAAAAAGCGCGTTCAGTGATAAATAGACTGTTTAGGTAAAATAAATAGCTTTTTTTTCAACTCACGGGTTTTTTATGGTAGATTTTAACGAATTGCAATAAATTAACGTCTGCTACTAGGAATTTGTTACTTTTATTACCGCCAGAGGATCAGAACATTATTAGTTTATCGACAAATTTAACGTTCCGCCAACAATTTAAAACAAAGGCTCTTTTTTAAATGGAAATTCGATTGGTAAAGTTTACTTTGCCAACGCCAGGGAAGTTTTAATACCATTCCAAAAAAATTTGACTTCTGCACTAAAATATTCATGCGATTTTAAATGTGAAGGTTTGTTTTGAATGACTTTCAACCCTCAACAGACCATTTTCCGGGATTGCATGAGTTATTGTTTTAATCAGTTTGAAAAGTACAGGTTTTGGTGTGGTTTAAAATTATTAATTCCCGGAGCAAAATTATCTTTAGAGTTGAAATTTATAAATACAGGCTGAACCATCGTATAGCATTTTGGAGATTTAACTTATTTATTGTTTGTTTAAAAAATTTAAACTTGCAGGTAACAATCTTCAATTAAAGTACTACACCATAGTAATTTTTTTTTTTTTTAATTAAGTTTCTAAACAGCGTCGGGACGCTATAAAGTGAAAAAATTGAGAAATCCAATTTTTTTTAATAATTACATTGAAAATATGAAGTTTACAATTTGATAGGAACCTTTGATTTTAAATTAATTAAGATTTTGTGATTTTTGTCGGGAAAGTATAAAGGATTTATTGCTGTAACTTCTGTCCGCAACAAATGTGCGTTCACAATGCCCGCTGTAAAGTATTACAACCAACCATAAATCACAAAAGGTATCTCTGACGAGCCGAGGGTAGTGTTTATTTCAGGGCCGGACTTAAAATTTTTATCCATAATTATGCCATGTTGTAGTATCAAAATTGAAAATCATTTCCTCCAATTTTCACCTTTTTTGGCCATTATAAATAGGTTAAATTTTAAAAATGCCATACGATGGTCCACCCTGTATATTTAAAGGTTTTATTGATTATTCAAAAAGGTATTTATTTTACAACATACTCGGTGAATTCAAAGATCAAGTTAAGATGTTTACAAATTGCTTAGTAAATGAACCACCCGGTACAAAAATCAGAAATACTCCTCAATTCTGCCACTATCTAGTCGTTGTTTATAAAGTACCTTGTGTAATGCATACAGGGGTTTTATTATAAGAACGAACGCCTTGCCGGAATACAACACACAATGCATCATATAATTTGAGATGCATATCCGTTCGTTTCTAAACTGAATTCCCTGTATATTTATTTATAAGTTGATGTAAAAATCAAGCTTTCTACTCATTGAAGCTACTTAGCTTTAAGAGAATGAATGTTAAGAAGAACTACAAATCGACACAGTCATTAGAATACAATCATGAAACGCAATATAGTTTAGCTCAATGCAATGAAATCCAAATAAAAGACACGTTTGCAATAAATAATGTTTGTGTTTCACAGTGTATATTTACTAAAAATGTAAGCGATGGTTCTAAATTTTTTCAAGTATTTAGCAATCAAGAATGGCGAAATCTGTTAACATTGAAACTTAATCGACAAACTAATGTCCTGATGATTAACAAGAGCTACTATTGTACCTATATTTTTTCATTGTCTGTAGAAACTTGTAAACTCAATCATTTTTTGTTTCAAAGCTGGACCATTAAATGTATTATCAAATTACCAGTGTTCATTTATTTACCCATTTCGTTACCATAACAAACAAGCCTGTCATCGATCAAACTTCGTCAAGACAATGATAAAACAAACCTGTCATTTTGAAACTGATTTTCTCGAGGCAAACTAAAAATGTTAAAATTTCAACTGATGACAGAGCGTGACCGCCAAGAGGCGGCGGCACTCGAACGACGCCAGGCGAAAGAGGAAGAACGCAAAAAACGCATTTTCAATCCACGCGCCAGACTAATAGGGGTAAGTAACGTAAATAGACTCCCCATGATACAAGCAAGCATTTCAGATCGACTATGAAGCGCTCGACAAACAGCTCGAGGAAAAAAAGCAACGCCTCGCTGAAGAAAAACGAATCGATGCAATGTTTCAGGACCAAATGGAAAAAAATGGTCAACTCGCACTGGCTTTGGCAGTGAAAGAAAAAGAGGTATGGCACTGTTGGGCAAGAAACAAGAAAATAATTTTTAGTTTGCAGGAGCGCATGAGAGTCCAGCAAGACATCAATAGGTACCGTCAGAACTACCAGAAGTTTGAAGACAGGCGCGAATATGATCTGAACGATAAACAATTTTTAAAAAAGTCGCTACCGGCGAGATTGCGCGACGACGATCCGCGTTTAACAATTTCTTCCGCTCAAAAGTAACGCTCGTTTTTTTCGTTTGGGGGAAATTAATTGTTCCGCTTGTAGATTCGAAGGTGAGGACGTTTTAAACGAAGAGAGATCAAGAGTGATGCGCGACCAGTTCAAAGCGTACTTGGACCAGCAGGTGGAGGAAAAAGATCAGACGAAGAAAGAATTCAAAGCAGCGGACGATGCATACAAAGCCGCGGTAATCGCCAGAGATCAAAGGGCGATTCAACTCGATAACATGGAGAAGGATTGCAGGACCCGCTTGGACCGTGCCTGCAGCAAATTTAACAGGGCGTTGGTAATTTGAGTTTCGTAACCCTAAGTTTTCAATACATGTAAAACGCGATTCGATTTTAAGCCTTCATTTTCAATTTTGAAAAGAAGGTCGATACTTCATCTTACAGAGAATACCAATCTTGGGGATGAGACCCCGAGCCGTAATTAAATAATCATAATTAACCAAGTTATTAATTAAAACATCAAATTCCGAAATTCGTTCTTTTGCCTTCAGTTATCAAAATTTTGTATTAAAATTTTTTTGAGCTGACCCCTAGCTGTTTTAAACAACGTAATAGTTTTCGATTTATTCAATGTTCTGTAGATCAAGAACCGAAATTGAAACAGTTAATTTTTACCGATTTTCGAGCTACGTCAAAAAGATTTACAACGTCTCAGCAGGTGCTTAACGTTTCCCCGTAGAGATAATTTACGAGCAATAATATCCGAAATACTTATAAAACCAGGTTCCGTTTTCAAGCAGTATATCTGAAATAGTTTATATTAAAAAGACTTTTTTAAAAACAAGCTTTTTTTAGGACATAGGAAAAATTTTAAACTAATTTTGATATTGACCTAAATGATTAAAAATAAAAGCATACATTTTAATAAAAGCTATTGAAAAGGTTATTTTACTATAAATTATTTTTTAGTCTTGGAGAATTTTAATCTTAATTATCTACATTAACTTAGTAGGATATAAATTCAACTCTAAGGTCATATTAATTTTAAAAATCGCTCGTGAAGACCCCTTTAAATGAATGAATGAGAATAAGCTTAAATTATAATTTCTTTCCAAAAAAATTGTTTGGCTTTTTTATCCCACATTAATTTAAAAAAATAAACTGTAGTGGTAATAACTTATTGTTTGGTCCACTTGGGCAACTATGTCGGCACCAGAGGAGCGCCCCTCCGATTCGAAATGTTAAGGGAGAAGGCACGCCCCAATAATCAGTTAGTTTTTCAAACTCAATAGAGTAACACTGAAAAATACCCGTTGTGTTTCAATTAAGAAACCCCGTCCGAATAAAATACACAAAATGTTAATACAATAACATTAATAATATAATAAAATTAATAAAGAATAATATTAATAAAATAATAAAAATTAATAAATTAAATTAATACCAATAAAATGGTTCAATAAAATAATAAAATAACGGGAGCCAAATAAATAGGCCCCATCACTTATAATAAGCTAAAACTGCAATTTTCTGTAAAAAAACACTACGAGTTAAGGGGTTATGTCAAGAAAATGTGAAATTGAATTTAAAAATTAAGCTTAAATTGTAATTTTTTAATTAATTAAGCTGTAGAGTTAACGACTTATAATGGTATTGTTAATGGAATCTAATTTTTGGCTTTTTAGTAAGAAATAGATTTTACGCCAACTTGATTTTTTGTAGGTAAATAGCATCATTATACGTTAGATGGAAAGCTAATTTCCAAAATATCAATTTGGGGCTTGGTCAAGTCGTGCATAACGCGGTCCAATTTTCTGTAAACATAAACTGTGCCTTAAGGGATTAATCTTTTACTCATTGTGTTTTAATTTATTAATAAATATTAGTCCTTTCGAATACGAAATTCAACATCTGTTCCGAGTTCTGAACAGAATTTTCTAGAATAAGTAATAAAATATTATGACGTTTGACAATACAACCTTTCTTCAGACAGGTTATTTAGCCTAAAATTTTAACTACAGTCAGCTGCATTCCATTATCTGTTTGTTCGCATATCGTACCAAATTGGCAAAAAAATACAGTAACCGTAAAATTATTAAAAGAACGCGTACATTTTAAAATAAAGATTCTGATTATGGTGATATGGAGGTAGATGATATTCTGGATATGTCATTAATAGAATTTGAAACGGCTAAAAATCAATTTTTAAAAACGATTTACGATACAAATATAAATTTCGTTGAAAAAAATACCCGGGATAAACATACTAACCCGTTTTGGCGTAAATTAAGACATTGCAGAGTAACAAGCAGTAATAACAAAACTTCTTTACTAACAATAAGTAAATAAAATTGTTAAATTTAACAAATTCTTCTATTTTACTTTAAATTATATCATTCTAAATTTATTAAAGATACAAAAATTTTCGCATGTGTTGAACATGTATATTGGAATGCAACCGCTTGAAAGCCGTTTTCATTGTTACACATAGACCTATTATCCACTGCACTTTTTGGTAATTAAGGTGATATCTGGGTTATAAAAAAGTTTGAGGTGTTGGTTGTATTTAGGCGTACGCTAAAGCAATAAAAGCAAATTGCATTTGTCAACATGTTTTAGGGGGAGCGGCCTTAAACCAATCTTATCGTTGATGACTGAAATTTTCAGGCCGACGAAAGGGAGACGGACGAAAAGGAACGCGACCGTCACGAGCGCGAAGATAAATTCGCCCAAATGTACAATGTAATGACGAGCGACATGATGACTGAAAATCCGGACGTGTCCTTAAGCAATCTTGGACGGGACAGGCGAATCGGATACCTGTATAAAGGGATGACGCCCGAGCAGCAGCTGGCCGTCAGGACAGTGCAATTGGCGCAAATAGAGGAAGGCAAAGTAGGTGCGCAGGGAATAGAATCGTGCGTACTTTATCTCTAATTTCAGAAAAAGAAGGCAGAGGAGACTCGGGTTCAGAGAGAATGGGACGATTATGTGAATGGAATGCAGAGAACCGTGGCGATAATGGACAGGGAGGCAGACAGGAAGAAGAAGTAAGGTTCGAATTAATTAAATTTAAATATTTAATGGAAAAATTACAGGGAAATGAGCAAACAGTTGGCTGAAGAAAATCAGCGAATGGCGGCGGAGCACAAGAATTACATTGAGTACCTAAACAAAATTGTTTACAGCAACAAACCAACCGCCGCTTTTTACGAACAATTTAATAAGGGAACGCGGTAATATGTGATGAAAATAAATAAAGAGCCGTTATTTTAAATGTTGTTTTATTGAAGCAAATTAGTAACGCTTGATTGGCCCATTTATTAAGGCAAGTTTGTGAAGGTTAATTATCGAATCGGCTATGATTTTCGCTGTTTTCTTCAAATATCCACCGCTCGTCAACATTACAATTGGAATTCCTCTTATGTGAGCTTTCGAAAAAACGATTTCGTCCCTTCTGATTATTCCCTGCAATATTCAAATATTTAATTTTAAAGAGGAAAAGTTTTCTCCACAATAATATCATCAATAAATCACTCTCGCATCCTTGCCATTTTATATAAAAGCAACATAAAGCATAAATTGATAAATTTTATCAGTGTCTCCAAAGTTGGAGATTTTTCTCATCCATTTTTATTATGTGAGAATTTCTCGGAATTTATAGCTTTTACGTTCCTCTTAAATGCTCATTTCTGGATTTTTGCACTTTGTGGAACCTTGCGAAATTGCTGTGTTCTTGTCGTCGGCACGTTTTTCAGATTTGAATACAACGCTGCCCCATTTCAATCTCACATTCAACTAATTTTCTCCAACTGGTCTTTTTAATTAAAATGATTTATATGAGATTACACCACTTTTCATTGAACAAAGTTATATCCTGTTTATGGAAGTCACTTAAAACTTTTTCCATTTCACCAAAAACAATTAAAATGCCACTTTTAAACTTTCATAAATAATGCAAACTGAAAAATATAACCCAGATTTACCTTAGCCGAAACGCGAAGATATCCCAAACCGTCTCCTTCCAAAACGTCTGTCCCTGCGTTATATACGATTAAATCTGGATTAAATTCTTTTAAGGCCGCTTCGAAGTTGCTGCAACAACATAAATTTATCGGGCGAATTTACGAACCAAGAGGAGCTTACGTTTCGATTTTTCGCAAATACTCTGAATCTTCAATATAATTGGAAAGTTCGACGCACTTCCTTATGGAGGTTTTCGCTTCTTGGTCGCGCGGATAGATTCCTTTGTTGTACACATCCATAATGTAAACGCGCGGATCGTCTTTGAAATCGTTTTCGTATCCGTTACCCTAAAAAAACTCGTTTAATACAGGGTGATTCCTAAAAAACGTCCCACGCTCTAACTCAGTTATTTATTGCCCGATTTCAGAAAAAAAACAATATAATTAATTAGTCGAGTAAGTACTACAAGAAGGTATTAATTTGGATGTTTTCTCACATTAACTTCAATGCGAAACGACAGTCAACTTTTTTTTTCGTCTAATCATTTATATTATTTTTTTTCTGAAATCGGCCAATTAATAACTGAGTTAGAGGGTGGAACTTTTTTTAGGAATCACCCTGTATGTAAATACAACAAAAAGTTGGCTGTACTTGATGCGCGTCTAAATCGACGATCATCACAAGCTTCACTTTGAGCGGATAAAAACGAAACAAGAACACTATAAGCAAGGTTATGTCGGCGTAAGCACAGAAGCCACCGCCGGAACTAGAACTGCAATGATGAAACCCGCCGCCGATATTAATAGCCCAGCCCCTTTCCAACGCCAATTTGCCCGCTAAAATTGTCCCTCCGGTTTGAAACCTATAAGATGATTAGTTCAATTTCGCTCGAGAGTAACCAACAGCTTACCGCATCGGCCTCAAGTACCCGCTTTGAATTATAAAATTTGGCACTAGAAGAATCGGGGCCACTTCAGCGATCCGCGCCACGGTAAAACTGCACTGGAAATCAAAATTAAAATTTAGATTGAATTTTCACTTGTGGAAAAAAAACCTTTAAACTTTTGAGGTAATGCTTGCTGTGCACCATCAGTAAATCATCTTTCGTGGCCTCATTGGGGGTTGTAATCGAACCGTCGTTGACCAGTCCTGCAGTCTTGAGGAACTGAAACACATTGCCCCACTTTCCTGCATCAAATGGATGCAATTTTTCCAACCCGAAAAAGTGTACGTTATATTCCGGCCTGTAAATAATTGGCCACTGGGTTTCCTGAATATTTACATAAAGGGACGTTCTAAAACCGAACGATATTAGTTAAATAGAATACAATTTTTGATACGTACTCCATCGTGTTGTAATTCGAATGAACGCAATTCCCACCAGAAACTTTCGGTATTGATTTTAGCAGGCAGCTGCTTCACTGTCATGCAAGGGTGTGAAAATTCGGTTAATAGATGTCCAGTCCTGGTATTGTTAATATTTGTGGGTGAGATCGTAGTGTCGCAATGTATGTGAAAGTGCTAAATTTAGTTCACAATATTTACACAGATAGCACTCGGATTGGTCGCCAAAATCTTTTTTAAAAAATGACACATTTTGTCAAATTCGTTTACGATAAAGGAATTTGCAAATATTTCTAAAACAATGAGTGAAGGAATCGACTTCAGGTAATTCAGTCAACACCAATAAACACCGTTTTTATTATTTCAGTTTTCAGGGATATTGTGACATTACTAAAAGAATATGAGAATGTGATAAACACCCTCAATGAAGAAATTGAATTTTATAAGGTACGAATTCACTAACGTGGATTTATTAACTCAGATGGAATTTTCAGATTGAACACGTACAAGTAAAATCGAGCATAACAGAATTGCTCAGTGAAAATAAAAATTTAGCCAAAAAAATCGCCGAGTTAAATGAAATTAAAATAAACGACGTTGATCTCACGGAAATTAATTTAGTCGACAACTTAAAGAACCAACTCAAGCTCACGTTAAAAGTAAGTACTGTGATGATTGAAAAAATTAAATAACGATTTCTTGGCAGGAAAAAGAATCAGCTGTTGAACTTTGGCAAAACGCCTTGAGAAATATAGATCATCTCGAAGAGGAACTTTGTTTGTATCAGGGCCGTACCCACGGATATGTCAGACAAGAAGAAATTGAAAAGGTAATTGGCACAGTTTGAAAACAACATTCTTTATGAGCTAATTCCAGTTGCAAAAATTTCACGAGGCGAAAGTTAAAAACCTGGAAATGAATTTAGCTAAAGTTGAAGAAAAGGTACAAGTGAAAGCGATCGAATTGGATAAGGCGTTGGAAGGACAACGAGGTACGTTACGAACCGTAACGGAGCTGGAAGACGAGGTCAAAAAATTACAGAAAAGACAACAAGAAATCGTGTCGATGCGTGATCAGTTAGAAAGAAGACTTAATGACAAAAATAAAATCATCGAAGAACTGAGGCGCAAAGAAGTTGATGCAAAGGCGAAAGTTTCAGAAGCTTTACAAATAGTTGAAGCAGCTTTCGTGGAAAAAGATGCGGCGCTAATGAGGGAAAATGAGGCAAAAGGTTAATAATTTTAAACTTATTTTGAAAACTTTTTCTGAGGACAAGAAATTAATTAGTGCAAAAATTGCCATCTCAATTATTTTGTTGCACTCATTAATTTTTATGTTCAGATTAGTTTTCGGCAACTGGCAACATTCTGATTTAGATGAAGTGACAAGAATAACAAAGGCACTTTCGGAAATAGTCGACGAAACTGGTGGGAAAGTAAAGTGTGAAATTGAGGCCGTCAAGAAAGATTACAACAATAAATTAAAACATTTAATAAGTGACACAAAATCACTGCAGGACGAGTTAGCAGCAAAAAATTCGCAATTGGACAACTGCACAAGGGAATGTAAATTGTTAGAACAGGAACTGGACAGGATACGAAGAGGAAATTTAAACATCGATGATAGTAACACGTCCAAACTGTTGATTTTAGAAAAAAATTTAGAATCAACTTTTCAGAAATTGGTAAGACAAAACGATTAATCAAATAGACTGTAATTTCTATTTAGTTGCTGTCAGAAAGAAAAAATCTTCAATTGGCCAGTGAAAGGGACAGCATCAAAACAGATTTAGAACAAATGGGGGGGCATTACGAACGAGACATTAAAGCACGTGAAGTTGAAAAAAGGGTACTAGGACGTAGAATTCAAAAGTTAGAGCAGGAATTGAATGTCAGTAATTCGAGTTTCATGCAAGTTGCTGGGAAGGTGGAAGAACTGAATTCGAAACTTAAACATATGGACGCTGAGATTAGGAAACAAATTCAATTACAAGATGTGTAAGATTTTACCAAAAGCTTTTCCTTAAAATTGCACATGTAACAAATAGGCAACACATCGTAACTTTGCAATATAATGTGTTGCCTATTCAAATTTTGAAAAATCAAACCAAATTATTTTTTTAGGATTTGTGAAGCAACCGTTGAAAAGAAAGTAAGTGAGGTGCAGCAATATAATGTGAAAGTGCGCAATGAGCTTGAAAATTACCTTAAAATTCAACTGGAAATCAACCGTAAATGGCAGAGTGAATCGAAAGCAATCACAAAAAAATTAGAAGATCGTATCCAGGAACTGAAAGCCCACACACGCAGATTGAGCAAGATTAACAAACTTCTGGCAATTAAATTAGACGAGAGCCATACTAAGGTTCTAAATTATAAAAACAGCCTGGAAAAAATATGTTCAGATGTACAAAATGTGGCAACAATTTCTGCACAATAATTTATTTAACTTACAATTTGGATGAATTAACACAAGCAGCAAATAAACTAGGAAAATAATATAATTTCTCTGTTACATCTTGCAGATCGATCCAGGCTAGTCCTTCCTGTAACAGGTGATCGAGTGCTTTGATTGCCCTGTCTTCCTCCCAATTTAACTGTTTCCGTAAAACTGACACTGAAACGAAAGCTTCATTCGCGGTTGCAACTTGTAACACTGCAGTGTGGTCCATACTCAATTCACCAGGCACCGATTGCACCATATACTGTCCTTTTCCGACCGAAACAACTTGAAAACCATTACCCAAGATTTTCAGTTTTTTAGCAGCACAGAGCAGATCGTCCTGCGTAATATCTTGATGCTGTTTTCCTTGCCCTCGCGCTTTGATCAATCTTAGCCTCAATTCACTTAAACTAATAAGGCCACCGTTTTTATAATTTGTGGACAAACACACCTCTACGATTTGAACTCCTAATTCATAATAAAAATCACCAATTCCCAAAACTGACCAGAATCCTTTGCCTGAAGCTAGAGGGTCCACACCGATCGATGCACACATCTCTTGAAATTGTCGACGAAACTCTGCATTTTTCTTAATTTCGTTTTTATGTCTGGTAGCAAACTCTTCTAGGTTAACTCGAAAAACGTCAAGTTGTTTTGTCATTTGTTCGAATTGCGACTCTTGGATTTCATTTCCTTTATCTTTGTATTTTTCTTGTTCCAATTTCTGTTTTTGAATGGCACCAAGACCCACTCTACGTCGCATTGTAAATAATTACAACAAGAACGATCACAGACGCAATTGTAAATAAATTAGTGCACTGTGTGTTGCCTAACATGTTGTTAAGTTCCTTGTCGACATTTCAGAAAACTGATTTTTTCTGATAAAAATCCTGTCTTGTATGTAAGGTTTGACTATTTGTAAGAAATACCTAATTTTGTAAAGACTCGGTCATAAAAAAAAATCGTTGGGACGAAGGTTATTTTCTTTTAATTTAAATAATTATACATATTTCTAGTTTATTGAAGTTTAATTAATAAACGTTCAGAATGAAAAGGAAAAGTTTTGTCCTTTTGAAGCTGACCTTTTTATTTAAAGTCATACAAACCGTAATAGTTTTTTTAATTAAAACGCCAATCTGTTAAGCTAAAGTTCGATGGTGCAGAACTCTTCTCTTGTGTTTTTGTGGCTAATTAATTTGAATAAGGAAGTTTGATAGAAAATAGTCAACAATTACTTGAAACAATCATTATTAAAAAAATTAAACTTATAACAACATATTTATCACTTTTTAGAAATGCACAGTGATTTGACTATTTTTTGATTTAATGTCTTCAGTCTGAATGTCGGAATTTCCATTTTTTAAACTTACTTTGCCATTGCCCATTATGGCACCGATTGTGCTGATAAAGCACAATTGCTTCAGGCCACTTTTTACCATATCCAACTCAGGTATCACTTTTTTATACAATCTTCTGGCAATATACCCCAGGATGGCCATCTCAAACAACATCAATGAATTGTAAAGTACTGAAAGAAATTGAAATTACTTGAGGATTTTTTTCTTGTGTGCAAATTACAGTTTCCGTATACTGCCGGAGTAATTGGGGATTTACACGGTAATAAACCGAGCCACACAATGATCCTTGTCACCAATCCTTGAAATTTTGCAAAAATCAAAACCATTTGCAGTACCATAAATTTCGCCGGCATTGAGCAATCGTTCAATACGTTTTTTACTAGCGTTATAGTCATGATCATTCCCCATATACCGAACAGAATCGATGTCATAATGATCGGTTGAATATACAGGTAATTGATTTGATACAGGCTCTGTAATACAAATTTTAATCTGATATCCTTTGAATCGGTATTTTGTGTTTACTTCTCGTTCGGCCCACATAATTAAAAGCGTCATGTACACAAGCCCTTGCACTACGGGAAGCTGTAAGACGAGAAGCCTCAAGCGACGCACGTTGTTTCTGCAAATATGTAGATAATCAAGGAAATGTCTGTGCGATTAAGTAAAAGCAGAATTAATTGAATTTCTGCTACTTTCTCTCGGATTGACGCGGAAAAACGAGTTTTTGTTGTAATGTGCAAATATTAATGTTCACTTATGCAATGAGACAAAATATTTTTGTATTTCAAGACTTTGAAGAACATTTTTTAAAGAAGTACAGTTATACCCCGAAGTTACGCATTAAGTTTCAAACGGGCGGTGGGATCGGCCAAGCAATAAAGCATTTTTTCATAACATAAATACTACCCGGAAACCGACTGTGCGATTACATAAATGACAGTTAGTAGATTAATTCTGCATAATTTCCCACTCGAGAATCATAATTTTGAATTTGTTCTAAACAATTTACAAGAAAAAATCGCGTTTTTCTTAGTTCATTGTTTGTGAAATGGTAACTAAAAAAGCAATCTTAATGATGCCAATAGACAAATTGTAGAGAATTAAATTACGAAGAGAATGGTAAGTCAAATAACCAGATCGGATAATTAGAATCGGAAAAAACCGGAAAGCCCGGAAAATTCAGTATTTTCTTAAAAAATCGTCAATTTCGCAATGTTTTAATTTCAAGAACTGAAACTTTGCACAAAGATAGCTATTTATATGTAGTACTTTATGTCTGCACAATCCCGACTCTGACGGACTAACAGTTCTTGCAGAATCTCCATTTAATTTTTTTTGCGATATTTTTGCGGAGGACTGGATGCTCCTGTAATTGACCTGAGCACACTTTATGAAAATGTGCACTGCAATTTGCATGGTTTTACCTAGGAAACCGACTTTTATGATTATGATTACAACAAGGGTTTACTCTTAAGAGCCGGTTTGCCTAGGTGAAAGCATGCAACTTGCAGTGTGTTTGTTTTAACGTGTTTATACACATAATTTTTTGAACTAATGAATTTTGATATTGTTTACAAAACATACAGTTGAATGGAGAAGACTCAGTGTTCTTATTCAAACCCAATCACCATATCCAATGAAAATTCATTTGTACTCCTTTTGTATAAAAAATAGTTGGTCACCTTAAAGTTTCAGTTCTTAAAATTAAAAAATGGCGAAATTGTGAATCTTTTAAGAAAATACTGAATTTTCCGGGATTTCCGGATTTTCTCCAATTTTAATTATCCGATCCGATCCGATCGATTTCTCATTCTTTTCGTAATTTAATTCTCTACAATTTGACTATTGCCATCGTTAAGATTGCTTCATTAGTTTCCATTTTACAAGCAAAGAACTAAAAAAACGCGATTTTTCTTGTAAATTGTTTATAGCAAATTAAAAATTATTATTCTCGAGTTGGAAATTATGCAGAATTCATCTACTAACTGTCTTTGACAAAATCGCACAGTCGGGTTCAGGGTAGTATTTATGTTAAATTATAAAAAAATTTTGCTCTGTTTCTTGGCCTAGGAGGCCTGTAGGAAACAGTCGCTTGACTCGTAAATCGAGGTATTACTGTACCTGAAATTTGAATGAGAATAAAAAAACTTGCCATTGAAACAATAATTAATGTTCCGTTCAATACTTACAATAGAAATAAAAAACTCCTCGCTTGGTTTTAGTAAATAAATTGCAATTAATACTACAAAAAGTTACAAATGATTTCTGATTCAGATAAAATGTCTTTGAAGTCAATAATAATTGTAATTTTCCGTAATTGGGTTGAGACAATAATTATTTCCTTACTTAAACAGTGAAACTGGTAACTTTTACTTCAGGTAATAATTACATACTTGTTCACTTCAAAAGATGGCAAGAAGAAACAGCACGGCAGACAACATAATGGTCCAACCCTGCTGTTTAGCATCGCGGGTTTAATCCTTCTGATTAATTCAGCTTCCCCTCCGCAGTATCCGACGAACAAGCAAAATAACTGATACATTGCGGCCATGAATATGCCTTGGGTAATTGCTTCGGCTAATAAATGCGACCTGGGAACTAGCATTGCACAATACGTTGACAAAGCAACGACCTAAAAGAAACCTGATTAGAAATGCGTTTGGAAATAAAATTAACATGCGCTCTTAACGCGCTTCAGCGTCGTTCCCTTTTAAGGGCTAATTATATTCGACATTGTTAGTTACAAACATTTCTTTGATCGATTGAAGAATAGTTGGTTAATTGAAATGCCATGCAGCGGACGTTTATGTCTGTAGTAAGTATTTTTTTTTGTTATTACTTAATAAAGTGAAAATTGTTTAATTTTGGTGTAAATCAAAAAACTCCCAGTGAAGCAATAAATAATAGTAATCCAAAAATTCGTTTGGGTTTTCCAGCTTTCTGTGCTGATTAATCTGTTGCGACAAGATGATTAGTTATTACCGGATAAACTCCGACGACGAATGCCGAATGTGTCTTGACACGCGACGACGAATTTTTCATTATGTAACTTAAGGTGTCGATAAACATTGCCACCACCACCAGCACTATGAGTCCTCCGAAGGTAAACAAAGCCATTCCGTAGACGTTGATTTCTGAAATTACAAAATAGTGTTGGTAACCGCTTCGCACAGTGCGTGCGATGCTTAAGGGCCTTTTATTATGTAAAGAAAAGGAAAGCAATTTCTTCTTTACTTAAATAAGTGAAAGTTTAGAAGCATAACGCTGCATCAAGTTATTTAGGTCACATTATGTAAAACTGAATTACATTTCTGAATTAATTTAATCAAATTGCAAATCTTCCATTTGTTTAAGTAGGACGTAACAATGATATTTCTTCACGATTACAAATTTTACCTGACAAATAAGCGTGGATCGAAGGAACTGCATAATTGGGGCAGTAAGTTGCATTGGCCCCATCGAATTTTGAAACGCGTTCCGCACCAAATTTTCCTATTTCTTCGAAACTCACATTTTTCACGCCACTAAATTCACCCATCTTAACAAGTCTTATTCGTCATTTTACTAAAAAAAAAAACAATTAACAACCAACACATTGAATTGTTTAATTTTATGGAAACAAAACGGATTAAGCTTGTGTTTATAAATGAATTACCTTTAACTAAGTTTTTGAAGAGAATGTAACGTTTCCCACTTGGCGATTTTAAGTGGGGTGTTGTAGTTATATCGACTAACTTGTAATATTTGCGACATTTATAGTTTAACTACTTTTGGTTTAATTGCACGTTTTTTCTTCAACAGGCAATTTCTAAATAACATTTTGGTAGAAAGTTGTCACAAATCAAATAAAAGAAATTAATTCTGCATTTGCTCTACTCATTCAATCTTGACCTCTTAATACCAGTGTGTTGCAGCCAGTGTTGGGCCTAAATGCCAACTTGGCCCGCATGCTGGTTACAGAGTTGGTGCAATTTAATTAAATTCTGTATTCTATATTTGCTTTTTTTAACCATCGACTTAAAAGCAGGAAATATTTTTTCCTTATCTTGTTGATGTTTCCACTTATAAATATACAAAGGAGCTTTCACGCCATGCATTTCATTTCGCCCTCCTTATCAATATCGATGTGTAAAGTAATAACTGATATATCTAAAATTTATCGGAATTTCACTTCAGTTTTCATCGATTCGTTATTGAAACGTTCGAGGACTGCAATTGTAAGTAGAATTCAAAATTGAAAAGCTGGTAATTTAAGATATGGCCCTATAAAATAAATAAAAACACTTTTACATTTATTACCTTTAGTTAATTTGTTTTCATTTTTAATGATCTTATCATATTACATTGTGTTTTAATGAAAAAAATAATAAAGTTAAAACGCAGTTACCAACCGCGTGTACTATCGATTTGATAACGCTCTTTTAATCTTATCTCCTAATTTTTATTCGTGTTATTGCTTTTTACAGGGCATTATGAATAGGATCGGTTTACTGCTAATATCTGCTTTTATGCAATTGAATTTCTGCGAAGCAGAATGTCCGAATATGTGTAGGTGCTTCAATGGAAATGTAACTTGCGCAAAAACTTACCTCGAAGAAATTCCTGATTTAACAATGGTGGAAGAGAATATTTTGAGCCTCGATTTGGCATTCAACTACATTCAAGACATCAACCAAACAAATTTTAACGCTGCAAGCCTAGAATTCGTCCAGGAAATAAATTTAGGGACGAATGGCGTTACAGAAATACCCGAAGACACGTTTGCATCACTCACAAAACTAATTGTTTTGAATTTGTCTAATAATATTCTGGAAGAAGTGCCAGCGTTTATGATTGAAAACAATTTATTTTTAGAGTACTTAGATTTGTCTGGAAATTTGTTCGACAATAATCCACCGGAATTGGTATCCAATAGTCTGAAACAAATGGATTTATCTTTCTGCAAGATTTCGGTGTTTGCTCAAGAAAATTTAATTGGTTTGCCAAGTTTACAATTTTTATCTTTGAGAGGTAATAATTTAAAGTCGATTTCTGCTGAACTGTTTACTATGACTGGTATATCAGTTGATCTGTCTTACAATTTTTGGATTTGTAATTGTGAAACGGTTAAGACTTTTGATAAACTTGTGCTAAATAAATTAACGGTGATAGATGAACCTATGAAATGTCTTCAAGAAGATAAATGGTATGGCGACATTTATTCAAGTAAAGGCGACGTTTCGAATTATTGTGGGATTCCTAAACAAATAAATCACTCAGAAAATACAATGGAAATGGACCAAGAGCAGCGATTGTTTGAATTAATGACAATCGCGTTGGGGGTTCTTATTTTAGTAATAATTTTAGTCGCAGGTATTATCATAGGTATATATTTTAAAAAACTATTTACCAAACGTTATGCCAAATTAGCGGTTTCAACGATCAATTACTAACGATTAAGTGGTTATTTGTGCAAACTTGGTCTTGATCTCGAGTAGATATAAATTCCCCGAAAAGAGTTGTTGCAAAATGTTCATTTTATTTTCCATATTGTAATTATGTTCTTATCTCTATTCTAAATTTAATTTAGAACACACGGAAAAATTAATTGAAAATAAAATTAACTGAACAAGTTAAACTTGCACGCATTGTGGGTTGCCTGATTGGCGAAACGTAACCTAATAAATGTCATTCAGATTCTGAAATTGAAAATAATGCACAGAAACTAATCAGCTCTATAAAATGTACCCTTGAGCTTTCCTCTCAATAAATGTCAGAATTACGTGTTCTTTGCTTAACTAACTTGTATTCGGTGTGAGTGATTGCAACCATAACCTAATTTGTTTTCCTTTTAAACAATGAGTGTTTTTCTAAGACAATTAAATGCAATAGGATGGAACAGAATAGTACGAATTTTTATTGCAATTTGGTTTATAATCTTGTTAGTTACAATTCTATCCATGATGAGCTCTCATGGCAATATGGCATCGGAAACAAAAGTAACGGATCGCTTGAAAAGAGTCACGGCAGATTTAGAAGCCCTGAGAAAACAGAATGAAGAATTGCAAGCATTAATCAAAGATATAAATTTTTCGTAAGTTATGAAACTCGTAAGTCTCAAATTAATGTTGAGTTTGTAGAGATCTGAAGGGGGATCAGAAAGAAGCACTTGAAAACTTCCAGTCTCGTTTAACAAAGGCAGAAAACTTTGACCAACAACAAGATATAGGGTACGTCAAGCCTAAAGACGATCCAAATGCACAATATGAATTATTAAGGCGAAGGATTTATTCAAACATACAGGAGTTATGGTATTTTGTTAACAACGAAGTCGTGAACCTGCAAAAGAAGGCTAAAGATGTTGCACCGGATTTAGTAAAACCTCTGAATAATATTTTAAAGCTAGGACTGGAACACAAGAGGTCATTGCTGCACGATATGCAAAATCTGGAGGAAACTGATGGGTATTCGATGTGGCGAGAAAGAGAGGCAAATTCGTTGAGTGATTTAGTTCAATCGCGATTTAGATATCTTCAAAATCCGACCGACTGCTCAACGGCCAAAAAAGTTGTTTGTAATTTGAATAAAGTAAGTTTATCTTTTTTATTTTGTTTGTGAGGTTTATTAAATTGAGGTGATGCGAAGGACGAATTGAAACTAAAATCGTTTAATATGTTTCTTGTAATTAGGGATGCGGGTATGGTTGCCAACTGCACCATTTAGTTTACTGTTTTACTGTCGCGTACGGCACCCAAAGGACTTTAATTTTAAAATCCAAAGGGTGGAGATACCATAAATCTGGTTGGGAAGAGATTTTCCAACCATTAAGCGATACTTGTGTGGATGATTCAGGCGAAACATCTGGTCACTGGCCAGGTAATGTCATAAATTTGCTTAAATTGAAAACTAAAAGTCTTCTTAAAATAGCTACACCCGAAACACAAGTAATTGTACTTCCTATTGTCGATTCCGTATATCCAAGGCCTCCATATTTACCTCCTGCAATTCCTGAGGATATATCTCAGCGATTAATAAAACTACACGGTGATCCAATAGTGTGGTGGATTGGGCAAATTTTAAAATACGTTTTAAGGCCTCAACCACAAACGACTAGTCTTCTTCAAAACGCCATAACCAATACAGGATTTCAGAGACCCATAGTTGGGTAATTATTTTTTTTTCATTCAGTTTATCACATGGTTTATCACTAGGCCAAGCAACAGAGCAAAATAAATGTTACAATTTAACATAAATACTACCTGGAAATATTGAAATGGTGATTGTATAAAAACTGATAGTCCGACAGGGTCGGGGTTTTGCACACATAAAGTACATATAAATAGCTATTTTTGTACAAAGTTTCAATTTTTAAAATTCAAAAATGACGAAATTGTGAATTTTTTAAGAAAACACTGAGTTTTCCGGATTTTCCAGCTTTTCTCCGGTTCTAATTATCCGATCGGGCCATTTGACCTCTCATTCTCTTCGTAATTGAATTCTCTACAATTCGTCTATTAATATCATTAAGATTGCTTAATTAGTTACCATTTTACAAGCAAGAAACTAAAAAAAACACAATTTTTTTTGAAAATTGTTTATAACAAATTAAAAATTATGATCCTCGAGTTGGAAATTATCCAGAATTCATCTACTAACTGTCCTTTATGTAATCGCACAGTCGGTTTCCAGGTAGTATTTATGTTATGAAAAATTGCTTTATTGCTTGGCCTAATGTATGGTTCTATTTTCACTCCTTTCTAGGGTTCACGTGCGTCGAACCGATAAAGTAGGAACAGAAGCAGCCTTCCATGGAATCGACGAATACATGACCAACGTCGAAGAATACTTCAATCAACTGGAATTAAAAGAACGCGTCGACAAACGCAGAATTTATCTTGCATCTGATGACCCTAAGGTCATTCACGAAGCCAAGAAAAAGTACTCACATTATGAAATTTTAGGTGATCCTACGATTTCTAAAATGGCCGCTGTCCAAACTCGATACTCGGATTCTTCCCTGCAGGGGATCTTGGTGGACCTTCACATGTTGTCAATGTGTGATTTTCTAGTGTGTACATTTTCCTCGCAAGTTTGTCGGGTCGCTTACGAGATGATGCAGAGCTATTACCCGGATGCTGCAGCTAGGTTTAGATCATTGGACGATGTGTTCTATTACGGCGGTCAAAATGCGCACAATCATGTCGCCGTGTTGTCTCATGAAAGTCAACGTGCCGGCGAAATTAGTTTAATGCCCGGGGATTTGGTAGGGATCGGGGGAAATCACTGGAACGGGTACAGCAAAGGTAGGAATTTAAGGACGAATCAGATTGGGCTGTTTCCTGGTTTTAAGGTCAAAGATAAAGTTGAAACGGTCAAGTGTCCGAGATATCCTGATGGTGACACTTTTTCCAAACCAAACGTTTAAAACTGATTTTTTTATTTGGTTTTTAGGGGTGTTTACTGTGTGTTTGTTTTGTTTCCACTGTTCATAGTCTATCATACAGTTGATAATTTATTTCCATCACAAGCGAATTTTATTGATGCATTGTTTATTACACTGAATTGCCGCTTTTTGTTTTGGTAATTTTGAAGCGTTTGATTGCACCAGAATGATTTCTGATGATTTCTGACTGAAAGTGTGTAGACATTTTGACCAATTTCCATGGGTCGCATCGTACGGGAAAGCTGGGTAATTTATTAGTGTCTAAATTGGGTCTGTAAAGTGCTAGTGTCCATTTTTGCTCAAAGCAAAAGTAAAGGCTCTGTTTCGAAATTTATTGGAGGACTCTCTAAGTCATTAGACTTATAACTGTGGTGTAACAATTATTTAGTTTTTGAAACTGCATAACATGAACAGGTTTATTTATTTTGACAAAAACACCTATCGTTGTGTAACATCAGTAGAACTGTCATTTTAAAATTGCCGCGTTTCTCAATTGTTACCATCAACAAGTGCGTGCAATATGTTTACACATACATACTATGAGACACAGTTTTTTATATACTTTTCAAATATTATTGACCTAATTTAATGAAAATAAGTGATATTAAATTAGGCAATGGCCGTGGAAGCTTTATGACAGTTCTATGTCGTATGTGATACACCAAATTAGAATTTACATGACTATCCGAACAATCTGTATATAGTAGAATTATTGGACAATATTTAAAAGGACGGAATTTAAGCAAGTTTGGTGTATTGCTTTTGGATATTTTATGTTGAGTGTTTATGTTGACTTGTCTTGGTATTGCAGTAACAGCTACACAAATTGACATAATAAGTCTGTTCAGCAACAGTTTCAACCGGTTCAACATTAAGCTTTAGGTTAAAAACCTTAAAATGTTTGATAGTTTCAAGCCGTTTGAAACTGTTATTACAACAAACTTAATCAGTATTAACTTGCCAAAAATAAACCATTCATATTTTTAAAACAACGTTCAAAAGACGCATTGGTGCTAGTTTTAAATGACAAGAGAAAAATGTAAAACGAATTTAACTACTTATTAAGTTCAAACTATTTTTCTTCCAAATTAATTTTTGGTTTAGACAATTTTACTTAACTTCCAGTTACAATAAATCTTGTATGTTAATTTTTTATACGACCATCCGGTTTTGTACAGTAAATGTAAGGACAATTTCGTTATAAGAATATTTTGTACAAATGATAGTTTGTTAGTGCAATATTAGAAGCGATCGAAACAATAAGGCCTAGCCGAGATACAAAAATGTAAAAAGAATTATGTACCTATCGTAGCTAAGAGCATCATTCACATGTGTGTAAATTTTTTTATAAAATAAATTGATTGTTATAAAATGTTGTCAATGTCTGCACCTCAACATTCGAGACATCGACCGCACAAATTTGAACGCGGAACGCCTAAAAGACGCTGAGGAAGTAAATTTAAGAACGAATTGCTTAATTAACAATATTAAATATCAAAAATAATTTTAATTTTTACTACGTTTCCATGAGGGATTGAATTCGTATTGAAAACGGTATTGGGATTGAATCCGTTAGTGTTTCCATGAAGTAGTTTGAAAACGAATTCAAAACGATTTGAATCCAGTTATAAATGACATGCGCCGAATGTCTGTCAACGTTAATGTCAAACTGCATAAATCGTTGTATACATCACAGATAGTAAACTTAGCCTAAAAAAGTGAAGTGTGTTTTAGTGATACTAAAATGAACCCAACTATAAAATACATGCTGTGTATGGTGGTATATCAGTTTCTTCTGTCTGTGTTATTGCTTATCACCGAAGAAGAGCTAGAACATCAAAGACGATTAACCGAAGCCGGTTTTTTTCTACTCCAACATCGAATGATGTTGAGCGTTTACCGCCGGAACAGACGAAGAATAATTCGTAAAAGAACACGCCAACGGAGTTGTTGGGTAAAGACAAGAAGTACGGATTGGTGGAACCGAATAGTACAACATCATTTTTCCGATGACGATTGGATAGAAAATTTTAGGGTTTCTTCTTCTACATTTAGATATCTTTGTAATCGCCTTAGAACTTATTTGGAAGCAGACAAAAGTTCTGTTCGAGAGCCAGCAACTGTCGAAAAAAAAGTGGCTATTGCTTTGTATAAATTGGCTTCGTGTGCGGAGTACCGAGTGGTTGCTAATCAGTTTGGGACCAACAAATGTATGGTTCACAAATATTTATATGCATTTTGCAAAGCTGTTCATGCTGAATTCAGAACAGATTACATGGATCTACCGAATGATGTAGAAGCTGAAGAATTAGGCCATGGATTTGAAAATATCTGTGGCATACCAAACATAATAGGTGCAATTGATGGCACCCATATCCCTGTTTTACCACCCCAAGAAGGATATCGGGATTTTGTAAATAGAAAGGGTTGGCCTTCTTACAATGTTTTGGCAGTTGTTGATCATTTATACAGGTTCACGATTGTATTCCGGTTATTTACGATTAACGTTTACATTTTTAATTTTTAGATTTCGATATATAACTTGTCAACATCCAGGATGTACACATGATGCAGCTGTTTTAAAGGACTCGAATTTATATAAACATGCGGACAACCTTCTACCAAAAAGATGGATAGACATTAATGGTACACCAATCCCCTGTTTAATATTAGGCGATCCGGCATATCCTCTTCTACCTTGGTTACTCAAAGGATACAAAGGAACTTTATCAGAAGAACAAGAATCATTTAATGTTTATCACAGTCGTGGCAGAGTTGTTGTGGAGAACGCGTTTGGCCGATTAAAGGCACGGTTTAGATGTCTGTTGAAACGGATGGATATTCACTACACCTTTGTACCAATGGTTGTAGAAACTTGCTGCATTTTGCACAACATAATTGAAAGCCGAAAAGACGCTTTTAGGCAAAATTGGTTGGATGCAGTTGCTGAAGCAGAAATATATTGTCCACAACCAACCAAAAACATTTGCAGAGATTTTGATTCCTTGCAAGGTGCTACCATTAGAGAGGCCCTAACAAATTACATGACAAAGTACCCTTTAAGGACTTCCCGGTTAAGATGAACTAACATGTACTCTAGGTACAGATGCAATTTAATTTAATTAATGAAATGAATAAATTTAATTAATTATTTTTTGAAATCAATAATTATTGTGTTCTGTAGATTAACCCATTAGCCTACTATGACGGCTCAGAGACGTGACCGCAGTACAAGTCCATTTATACCTTCACGGCTGCCACATAGAATGGGCCACCGACTCCTCATCTTTTATTTATAGGTTGCTGTAACTGGGTGGCTCAGGTTATAAATCGCTACAAAAATCTTGTGATTATTCCACTTTTACCTGAAATATTCGCATTGGTGAACCATATGTAAAAAAAAAGAGTATGCCAATGGGTTAAATTCTTTTAATTTTTATAATTTATAAAACAATTAAAAAATTATTGAAACTTCGATTTCTTTGCTGGCGCTTCCTCAACCTCTGCGGAATCCTCCCTTTCATTGCTGGTTGAAAATGATGGTCGACCGTTCCCATTAGGGTGAAACATGTTATGATGCTGGGCTGGCATCATCATTGGCATGTACTGCTGTGGAGCACTCATGACTGATTGTATTGTGCTCGTGAAACTGGACAATAATCTTTCGAACTGTTGTGCCCTCCTTTCAGAACTTCTTTCTTCGCTTTCCCGTTGGTGTTCGAAGAAAGTCGTCATCATTTGTTGCTGCCGTTCGTAAAATTCTGTATCCAGTTCTTCCAGTGTTCGATGCCGTTTCTTATTTTTCTTCAATAGAAAACGTGGGGTATCTCCTGGTGGACGTCTGCTAGCTGCACTATCGCTTCGACTCGAACAAGGACTACACTCTGCAATTGGAGGCGTACACAATTGCGACAACTCATCTTCAGTAATACTCTCATCTACTTCCACAACTACCTGTGGCGGTTTATTGGCGGGCGCGATATCGATGGCATCTACTCCATCCAAATTTGCAGAAGGTCGTGATCCCAATATTTCGTCTAAGGTAGTGAAGAAGTCGCACACGACACGATCTGCACCACTACTACTGTTCCATTTTTTACATTTGTAATAGGATACCTTCATTGACTTCCACTTGGTTTGAATTTGATCGGGAGTTTTATTTGTGACCCCCTTTTTAGCCATTTCAGAATGTACTAATTTGTAAATTTCAGCGTTTTTATATTTTTTCCCATCAAATAATTTATTAATATTTTGTTCGCGAAACACTTCCAACATCACTTCGCATTCTTGCTCACGCCATACATTGCGAACGTTCTGTTTTTGGTTGGAGCAACTCATAATTCAGCAGTTCAAGTTCAAGTCGAAAGCAAAACTGAAATGACTTCACACAACGTGGGTGCGAGAAAAGTTTGGTTAAGAAGCCCCTGTCGACTGTTAACTTTTTGAAAAATGCGCGGCAAAGTAACTGCGCATGGTTGGATTCAATACGATAGTGTTTCCATGCATAAAATTGTACTTTCAATTCCGATACGATCCCAGAATTTGCCGTATCGACCTTGAGACTCAAATCGTTTTCAATACCGTTTTTAAAGTGTTTCCATGGCAGTATTGAATCCCAATACCGTTTTCAATACGAATTCAATCCCTCATGGAAACGCAGTATTTATTTATATTTATTGAACTTGCGTGCATTCTGGGTTGCCTGATTAACAGCAACCATCATTTAAATTAAAAAATTGAAAATAATGCACACAAACTAATCCGGTAATAATTAACACATTCTTTCAAGATATTTACCATTTGTTAAATATGTACTGGGGAAAGAAAAAAAATTAAAAAATTGTAGATAAGTTAAAAGCTCACATTTTCAACATCACTTATTGTCTTAATCAGACTAAACTTACTCCTGTTCTATGATCATTAAATAACTTCCAGAAAGCTTTGAATTTTTAATTAAAATGTTCTTTTGATTATAATGTTTTGTCCCCGTTTGACAAAAAATGTATGTAGTTTGTTATACAACGTAAGTTTTCAGATTTAGATTTTGTATTAGCAAAGTGAATTCCTTTATGGACATAAGAAAATGAACAATTGGTTTGATTTTTTATGCTTTGTCATCAATGAATATACACGGCCCTTATAACTTTTTCCAGTGACTCGTACAAAATTTGATGTGATGTGTATGTGGTTTTCTCTTCCCGAATGGTTTTTCCTGCATGATTTATTCGGTTTCCTGTTTTAATTGGGACGAATAACTTAGGAAAATTGCATTTGAAGTTTGGTAGATTATGTGATCAGACAATTAAATTATTTCTACATTTTACATTTTTATGCGTTTTTACATATTTATTGTTAAATGTTAGTTGAAATGCCAGTTACAGATTTTTATTGCAATTAAAATAAATATAAAACAAGTTCAAATTTGTGAATATCTCTGCAATCTCAAATATTTCTGGCCATTAAATTACGAAATCGCATTGCAGACTATAACAATTAATAGTAAATGTTTTTACATGCTTCGCATATTAAAAACATAATCGACTGACTTGCTTTTGGCATCTTCAAGAATAATATCATTAAACGGACGCATTGAAAATATTAATGGGCGCTATCGCCAGTTTTAGAGTTTTTAATGTTCAAATTTGCAAAAACAATGCAAGGTGATCAAATAAATAAAACTGTGTCAGTGATTTGCGTATTAGATTATGGAAAACGCAAGTTGTGCAATGTTGCGAACAAATTTTAAATGTCGAGAAAATGAGATTTTTTGAGAACTGTGCTTTCAAAAACCGGCCTGCCGATCTGACACCAATTGCTCAATCTGCCAACAATTCATTATGCATGTACAACCGCGTGGTTTTGATAGACGTAAATGGAAAACAGGTTAATGTAAACATTTTTCTTTGGAGGGAATATTCTTGCGGATTTTGAGAAGATGAAAGCGAAAGCGAAAGATTTAACTGAAGAAATTAAAGTTTGTTGTGTGTTTGTTCCCACCAAATTTAAGGCTAGTTGTTGACAGAATTTGTTGAAAAATAAAAATATGGGCATAGCCTCGTGATCATTTCCACTTGCCAATTCGCCACTACCACAATTTCAGTGTAAACTGGTCGTTGTACAGTAACCTATCCGGCCATAGCAGGATTATCATTTCTCTTTTACTTTCAACGTCACGAGTATCGGTCAATTTAAGTTGAAACTTCTACAGCTTGATATCGCGCCGATATCTTCGCGTAATGTAATTTCGATCGGTGGAGTTTTCTTGTGAATTTTTTCGAGTGGTCGAAATGGGATGTAGGACCCCCAACGGACCAAGCAAAAATTTTGGAAGTGATTTCAGTTAATAAACTCAAAAATCAGCGATTCGTATTTTTAAAAATTTTCAAGTAAGTTACCTTCTCAATTTGTTGTTCAAATTAATTACTTGATATTATAAAATCATCGAATAGTATAAATTCGGAAACAGGAAATGAGCTTTCCTTGCATAACTTTACGGCGATTGTTTCCTAAGTGTAATGGTATTCTTTTTAAAAAGTAATTTGGTGGTAACACTTCCGACTTGTATTATTACATTACCTATTAAGATTTGAAGAATTCGGTTTCACTGGCGTCTCTTAGAAAGTGGTAAGATGAGCGAGAGATAGTTTTACTCCTCGCTCTTGAAATTAGGTTGTCATTTAAAAACCTTACCAATTTACATAAAGAATATCAAATATTTTACGTTCTATTTTTAAGGTAGGCTGCAGCTAATCGTTTCATTTTTAATAAGTGAAAACACAGATGTATTCAATTGCACATAATTATAAGAAACATGACCTAATTGAGAATAATTATGGTTTTTTGTACTCAACGCAGAAGAACGATTTTAACGTTTCCTCTGAATGTGGCTCGATCCGCAAGCTTCACCCAATTCTTAATTTTTAGAAATTGATTAGTTGAATTTATTTACATTTATAGTTACTATGTAATATACTCGACGAAAGTTCACTAGACGTTATTGACGCTTGGTTTTAATTTATTTCCCCACTTTTCGGTTGGCACAGTTTTTTTCTTTTCGACGAATTTTCATTTTTCGACACGAACCTAAAAAATGTTCAGTTTAATTAAATTATAATTGCTAAAACTTGTTGAAAGTGGGTTAGTTTTTTGGCATTTGCAAATGTAATTTGAAATGAAATTTTAGATGAGGGAAATTGCAAAAATTGTTTTCTACTAATCTGCCTTCGAATTATTGCCAAATTGATTTAGCAATTCTAATGACGTCAATGGTGGACCATAAAATGCAATTTTTCGCCGGGAACCTTTCGATGATTGTGATGAAATTTTTTGATCTCTAATTTGCTTAGAGGGTAACTACTTTTTTTGTGTCAAGAATCGAAAAACGTTAAAAAGTCGCCGGTTGGTCTATCGAACTGGTATACCATATTTTCTAATTTGAGAAGAAGATTCAAACAAATCTACCTTTTGACACAATCTGTTTGAATCTTCTTCTCGAATTAAAAAATACAGTATAGTCTCAGATTCTTACAGACTAAAAAACCGTCTCTTTGAATTAGAGAATTGTTTACTTCTGACTGTTTGATTTGCATTCATTACAGCAACTGAAAAGAAGTTAATAAGGGAGCCGGGCGTTGAGGGGTCACTAAATTTATTTTAATTTTAATTTTTGGTATTATAAAACCCAATACTAAAAAATGTATTGATTTAATACGGTTTCATACAGGTAAAAAAATAATGCAATTGCCTGATGAATAAATAATTAAAAATAAGTTGTTTACAATGAAAAACAAAATACTATTAGATTCATTTTATGTGTCATTACGCCGAGATTACGTGCAAGTTACATCTGCAGAAAATAGAAATATCCCAACCGGATTTCAATTTCGCTTTCACTCGGCAAACTTGAGAGAAACACTGACAGATAAAAAAAAATTCTGCCATTGCCTCACCTACTAACACTATCAATATAAACAGTTTATGCATGCATTAAAGTGCCATATTTTTATGGTTTATGTCGACGTTATGAAGTATCAATTAAAAATCATTGACAGCAGTGTGAATGTCCTTTACAAGGCGACTAGAAAGGAACATTAGAGAAAAAAATCCTGCAAACCGTAAAATAAAATGCAAAAACCGTTATAGCCGAGCGACCGCAAGAAATCGCAGTTTGTATAACTTTTAAAATTTTCTGTACTGTAACCGAAAACCGAATTAAAAACAACAACCTTGACCGGGAGAAAGTCATTAAACATGGGCATTTTTTAGTTTATATCACTTATGTCTCCGGCGGTGAAATTTTTCTTGTTTGCCGAAAGAGAAAATAACACTGTTACATACGTTACTTGGCATATTTTGCGCAAATAATCGGCGAGTTATTGTTAATAACTTTCACTGTAACGAGAAGAAGAAAAAAACAAGACCGAATTTCATAACTAATTACGTTAGACTATTTTTCAATTATAAATTAATTTTCATCGGAGAAAGTTATTTTTATGACGAATTGATTTCAGGAATGTTATGTATGATAACGCTAATAGCGGCGCTCTGCGTAAGCATCTGCAGTTCGGCGAATATTCTAATGATTACCATGGGTGGGACCAAATCGCACAAAATACCGTTTTGGGAACTGGCGAAAGGCTTGATACCCAGGGGCCACAACGTCACTTTTATCAATCCGTTTCCCGCTGATTTTATCGTGCAAGGGCTGGAAGAAATCACACCATCCGGATTGGTGTTCTATGTGAAGAACTACACAAATTGGGATTTGGTCGGTGCTAGGATGAGAGGCGAAGAACCCGTCCAGCCCATAGATATCCTCAGATATGGATATCAGGTAAACGGTTATTTTTTTAACTTTTAAAAATCAGAGAAAGTTTCGCACAAAAATGATGCAAAAATTACTTTCAATGGCGTTGTTTTGATTCCATAATTTAGAGAGGTACAATTGAAGCGGAAATTTACACTGATTCATAAACTAAGCAGACACTTGCATAACGGAAATCCTATTTCTTGTTTGATGAACACGCCTAATACAGCTTTTACAATTTTCTACAACAGTACTTTGGTTTGAATATTAACAAACAATAGAATTTTTTTAATTTTATTAAAATTGATATTACCGGAAATGTAATCAAAACTCAGTTAGAATAGCCAGAGATCTGTATCAATTTGTTTACTGCTGGTTCATTTGTCGCCAAAATAATTACGACTTCCTCTCTTCACGGTTAGATACCTATCAACAAATAACAACAATGACTACATTTTCAGGCATGTGATGCTTTATTAGAAGACACAGAGACCAAAGACTTCCTGCGTATGAATAAAAAATTTGACCTGTTAATATTAGATGGTGCCTATCCGGAATGTGCCCTCGGATTCGTTTACCACTACAATTCTCCCTTCATGTACATAAACACAGTCGGCTTTTACACGGGCTCGTTGTCGTTAGCCGGAAATCCGACCCTCTATTCAGTAACGCCGTTCGTGGCACGACCATTTACCGACAATATGAACCTTCTGCAAAGAATCATCAACACCGTCTGGTACCTTGCAGCCTACTCATTACATTCTGTAATGGTCAGGGGTTTCTTACAAAACGTCTTGAGAAATCACTTCGGAAACAACATCCCATTAGTTTACGACATGTCGAGGAATGTCAGCTTCATTCTGCAAAACGCACATGCAACCGTCAGCTACCCAAGGCCTTATTTACCAAACGTGGCCGAAATAGCTTGCATACATTGCAAACCAGCCAAACCTCTACCCAAAGTAAGTAAGTTTTACAGATAATTAACAAACGTAAAATAAGTAATTCCAGGACCTAGACGACTTCATTAACGGAAGTGGCGATTCAGGATTCATTTACGTCAGCATGGGTTCCTCGGTGAAAGCTGCCAACATGCCGGAATACCTGCGAAGGCTTTTGTTGAGAGTTTTTCGGCAACTTCCGCAAAGAATTCTCTGGAAGTGGGAAGGGTCCGAAATCATGCCCGATCTTCCGGCGAACGTCAAACTCAGCCGTTGGTTACCTCAACAGGACCTCTTAGGTACGCTTACCTATAGATAGGACTCAGTTATTATTATCATTGTTGCAGGCCATCAGAAAATTCGTGCTTTTATAACGCACGGGGGTTTACTGAGCATGTTCGAAACGGTCTATCACGGGGTACCGATTGTATCGCTTCCGGTTTTTTGTGATCACGATTCGAACGCTGCCAAAGCGGAATTGGACGGTTACGCGCTCAAAATGGATTTGTCTATGTTGACGGCGGAAAGCTTGTTATGGGGGATTAAAAAGGTCATACACGATCCGAAGTACAAGGAAGCAGTTAAAAAGAAACAAGTATTGTTGAAGGACCAGAAAGAAACGCCTCTTGAACGAGCTATTTATTGGACGGAATACGTTCTGAGACATAAAGGGGCAAAGCACTTGCAATCTCCGGCTCGAGAACTTTCTATAATTCAATATTATTTAATCGATGTTAGTGTTATTTTAATGTTAATCGCTCTGATGTTGTGGTTTGTTGTTAAATTTATCGCGAAGCTAATCGTCGGTTTTCTGACTGGAACCATCAATGTAAATATATTTAAAAAGAGCATTAAAGTAGAGTAAGCCACAATTATTATTAATCCAGTACAAAACCTGTTTTAATTTTAATTGTATTTAATTTAATTGTCCTATATAATGAAAAATGGTGATCTAAAAGTTAGTTTAATCACGTTTAATTATTTTGTTACAGTTGAGTATTTTTAAGGCCTCTAAATCAGCGTTAAAACTACTTCCATTTATTGTTGTGTTGTGTTTTTATAGTCATGAACTTTTGTTGAAATTTGTGCAAATTTCGTTACATAAAACTTGTGTTTATGAGGTCTTATTATTTCATTTTTTTGATGTAATGATTCGTTAATTTAAACGTTTAATCATTAAGTTTCATTGAAAATTATTAACCTGGGGTAATATTAAATCAATCGATAACTAAACTTTTCAATTACATGTATTAAGCTGTTTCTTGTATCTCATTCTAAGAATTCGAAATGTGGTTCTTTAATTAGAAATGAGGACAGTTTATCCGGTGGGTATAATCAAATAATCAATGAGCATCGTTTTCCTTAATAAGATTTATTAAGTGTACAAATGTACAGAAATTTCGTGGTTATATACAAGGCACCTTAAGGATTCAAATAGTCTTTTTGCTTACTGTGCTATTAACAGATAACCCCATGCACTAAGAATTAAAAATGAATAAAAAATCAGTGACCTTTAGTGCAGGAAATATTTGCCGATTACTTAATACTAACTATATCATCGCCTACTTCCAATTGGCAATAAAATCTTTAACGGCGATTTGTAATCACGATATATTTTCTCCGAGGAACCAATCCTATTCTATACATACATGATAGACATAAATCTGATATTTAGTTCTTATCAACTAACAAAAATGAATTGCACTTACGATTGACTATAACAAATTATCAATACTTATCGATTTCGTTTGATGTGTTGTTGTTGGCGTAATCGCCCACCCCGATGGTGCTGATACTCTTCCGCGGTTCCGCACTGGACGATTCGACCTTCCTTACGTTTTTGGTGACTGTGATGTTCTGGGAATTTTTGAAGTGTAAAAATGCACAACCGATCATGCCGACGATGGTGGTCACAAGTAACACCCATTTGGTTATATTGACAATTTTGATTGTTTTGAAGAACGTTTTTAATGGCGCCGTAAAAGAAGAATTCAAGGCAACTCCCTGAAAGAATCGAGAATAATAATTTCCCTAATAAGTTTACTACTTACCTCTTCAACCCACATGAGTGGTAACAAGGTGGTTGGTAAATCTTTCATTAGTGGAATTTTGGCCACTGGTTCTAAAGGTAAATTGAACTGCAACCTCTTGTGAGCGGCAAGAGGTGATCCGGTATTCTAAAACAAACCAAAAATTTCTTACAAATTTTCGAAAATTGATTGACGTACCCTTTCGAAGAGCAACTCAATGCTGTGGTCGTGTTCGTTCGGATGAAGCCCTCTGACTCCTTTAACATAACTTTCGTCGCAATCCCAAAAGTGCGGCAAGGAGACAACCATTGGAGCTCCAACGCATTTGGTCAAGTCCATGACGCCTTTCTTCATGCAAGTCTGTGGAGTTGGACAGTAACACTTTTCGTCTTCATTTCGCGATTGATCGCCCAAAGAAGCTGTGTACCTACTGACTGGTATGCCATCGTATTTAACATCATTGGCGTAAACAGCTTTTAGGGATCTAGCAATTACATTTTAAAAATGGTAATGCATTTTTGGGCAAACTTACCTGCAAAGGTCGCCTGCGAACGATTCGAGCCCCTCTTCGGGTGCCAAGAACGGAGGGAAAATTGTGCCATCGGTGCCTCGATATTGGTTGCATTCCTTCGACGGCCACACGTCCATCTGCTTTTTTCCATCGTATTCAATAACTCGACCTAAATCTCGTGAATTTTTGATGCCGCGGTGAACTTTATATTTCTTTCCTAATGTCCCGTTCCTCTATAATTAATGAGAGATTATTACATGTAATTTAACCGTTGCGTCATGCAATCAAATAGACTTACATGTCCAAAAAATGAAAACTTGAAAATATCGTCGGATATGTGTATAAGATCAGGCGACGCCCTTAATTGTGTGCAGACGGCCTTCCCTGCGAAATCAGTCACCGTACAGTTGATTATAACGCCATCGAAGAGAATGTCGTTAACAGGTGCCGTTAAGAACACGCTTGTGGGATTTCGGTATATGGCGTTTATTGCCTTATTGATCAGCGATAACATTCCTGGTTTGTCCCGGGCCACAACTACACCCATTCCCTGAATTCGCATTAATTAAATAAAAATTTGGGTTTGAACTAGCGGGCTTACTAAAATTAGAGGATGAGGAATGGTGATTTTTTCGTTTCCGGTAAGAGGTAGTGTTTTGTCCGGTTGAAATATCCATGTGTCTTTCGCTTGGAATATCAAAGCGTCTTCTTCTTCTACGTCTACGAGGTTTCCTTTGGCTTTCCATTCTCTATAAGAATGCACTTGTTAAGCACAATCGTGGGAACGCAGACTATCACTTAAGTATATTAACCCATCCATTGTGTTTAGATGACCTACTATGTTTTGGTTATTTGTATTTTTTAAATTATTGTAACGTTGCAAATTATTTAATTTTTTTTGGATAAGTTATTTTTAGCCTACGTATTTTTGGCCAAATTCAAAATCAAGACAGATACGATTTTTTAAAGTTAAATATTCGCGGAATTATGATTTAAAAGCAAAAATCTGGCTGTATCTCTTTTTCATGGATTCTCCTAATGAGACGCCATTTTTTGTTAAAGTTGCTTATTGCTAATAATGACGCTATTTACACAATAAATTTAAGGTATGCAATATGATCATTTTTCGATGTTGAAAATTTGAGATATTCAAATAAACTGAAAAACCACTAATTTTCTGTAAAAAGGGGCCCGGTCAGATACTCTCCCCTGACCCGGATTATTAACAACGCACTGCATATGCTATACAATTGACAGAAAATTGTTACTTGGGTAGAAACGACCTCGCATTTGCTAAAATGTTAAAAGCAAAAATCAATTTACCTGGCTGTATCTCTTTTTCATGGATTCTCCCAATGAGACGCTATTTTTTGTTAAATTTGCTTATTGCTAATAATGACACTATTTACACAATAAACTTAAGGTATGCAATATGATCATTTTTCGATGTTGAAAATTTGAGATATTCAAATAAACTGAAAAACCACTAATTTTCTGTAAAAAGGGGCCCGGTCAGATACTCTCCCCTGACCCGAATTATTAAAAACGCACTGCATATGCTATACAATTGACAGAAAATTGTTACTTGGATGGAAACGACCTCGCATTTGCTAAAATGTTAAAATTTCCTTTCCAAGAAACATAAATGGCCCTTCGATGCCCAGCATCGCAGTTTCACACCACAATGACCCCTACAACATCCAACGTTACAATTTTTTGCCAAACTTAATTTAATTTAAGGTTTGTAGACAAGCTAGTAAGTGCTAATCACAACAAAACTTTCATTTATTAATATTTGTGATATGGTGACAAATGTTGTACATCTTATAAGAAACATGAATACTGACTACAGAACATGCAAAAAAATTGTGAGAACTTACTCGAACACAAAAGGTCCAACTTCGTCGACCACTGGCACACCACCCTTCATTATTTCGTCCGGGTTCGTCACATTAAAAATATAAATTTTAAAATCTAATCCGAAAGGAACATTTGAGTACATTTTTCGAATTTCACTATTCGGTTTCAGCGCCAAGTTCTAAAACAAAAAATAAAATAAATTTCGGCTAATTTTTTTGGGGTAACCTTCGGGCCGCTAATGTCTAACATGATATTACGGGCATAATGGGAATTCGATCACTAAATTATAGTGTTTTAACGAGCATCACATGCAAACGCAAGCTCCATTTCAGTAAACTTTATAAACTTCGATGTATTATTTAATAGCCATGAAAACGAGAAAAGTTCCGGGAGAATCAAGTTTTTGTAGAATCGATTGCACAACGTTAAGTTAATCGAATAAAAATATTAATATCAGTCAAATCAACTTACACCTTTGATTTTACCCTTAATCATCTTAGGAAAACCGACGAAGAAAATTAAAACTACAAGGATGCAAGTGACCGCCAAACCGATTCCGACTTTTCCGGGCAGTTTCATTTTTTTGTAATTTTTTAAACAGACCAACGATATAAAACGCGTTTCCGGTAAATGTTTTATAATAAAAGGTAAAACGTAATGTTTCATTCACGTTTCCATTTGGAATGAAAATTGTTGGATTGGTGCTGATAGTGAAACCGTCTGATGAACACTGGATTATACGGTGACAACTTGACAAGAGATGGACACGGTGGTGGGGATGGATTTATCTATAAAGTATAATTCTCGATTCATTTATATTTTAAATGGACACATAATCGTGCCACTTTTCCACAAGACCTTAAAGAAGGTTAAGTTAACCCACGACTTGAGCCAAATCTGCTCCACAGAATACATTGCGAGCGCTTTTTGAATGACTCCTTCCAAATCATAGACAATGCAACTTGTCATTTTGCTAATTGAAGTGGTTGCAAGCTGTGATTACTTTACTGTTTTAAGATGGATGAGATTCAGTAACAAGCGAAGCTTGATTTGAAAAGTATTCTCTTAAAAATGGGGTGCACGTGCCCCGGGCGGTTTTTATTTTTGAAAATAAGGTTATCGTGTTCAAGGTAATGTTAGATTCGAAAACTATTATATTAATACTCTGAACAATATAATTACTCATGCATGGTTGGCTTATATTCTCATATCGAATATTAAAGGCTGACCTGCACCCCATTATTAAATTATGAGCTTTGAATATTCATACACGTAACTGTTCAGAGAAATGTAAATGGAAACACGGTCTCAATATAGTTGTGCCGTCTCGATTAAATTAATTTTAAACTTTATCGATCGCCCTGTATCAAGTACATTTTTCAATTATTAATTGCGCTCGATCTCGGTCGCAATAATTATGAATTAAAAGGGACGTAGGTCGTCTTGATATTGAATTAAAATTAAATCGATATTTTCAGGGGAAATTAAGAAATTAATTCCCACAAATCCGCAGGGTGGTTTCTCATGACTCAACCAATTTTTTATTTGGACTGATTTGATTTGATAAATATTGGATAAATTATTTTTGACTGTAACTTTAACGACTATGAATTGAGATGATCCTTTTTTATGTGTCTGTGGCCACTTGTTAGATTACCCCTCAAAATTACCTATCACTGTTGCGAAGAAAATGATTTATTAATGGCGTCGTCAATAATTAAGTTGGAACTTCTTGTGTAGGCTTGACCGTGTTGAAAACTTGAAAAATCTATGTTTTTAGGGATGTAGGTTTATAAATAATAGTACCTTTTTCCACAAAAACAATTAGGGCGAATCATAATAAAAATTTAATCAGTAATCAGTAACTTTTGTTGCATCTGTACAGCGATAATTACATATAATTGATATAGATATTCGTACAAAGAGTAACGCGTGGCCTTTAATACGACATACAATGCTAATAAGTGACATTTCATTTTTTTATATCCTGTTTGAGAAAAATAACAATTTTTATTAATTTAGCGGTACATCGATTTATTGTTGGTAAATTTTTAATGATTTTGACAAAATTACAGTTATGAATTGGTTTCGGAAACATGAATTCCAATTAAAAACAATTAAATAATAAATATAACTACGAAATGATAAGTTACAGAAATGTAACGAAAATGAATGATATCAAGCTTCATCCCGACCGTTTTGCGGTGAAACTTTAATGTTTGTGTAGGTTGTTAAAAGTGGAAATAGAAAAAAAATTATAAACCGCAGAGGAGCATTACTTATTGATGGTTTGGGAATTTTACATGCCCTTTGATCGATACTGTGCGAATGAATAAAAAACAATGGGAACCAAGGAATGGCACCTAGTCATTTCATTCAATACTTTATGTAAATTTAAAAAAACCGCACTTTTCACAGATGTGACCTTTGCCTGAAAATTTTCACAAATGTTCAGCCTTCGCTGTCAAATCGATTCGAAAATCAAATGTTGCAACTGTATCATTAAATTTGTGCATTGAGGGTCAAAATTGCCTCCAACCTGCTTTATAATCGCAGGTGAAAAATCGTCGTGTGACAACCCCTAATAATTACCGTGGTCACTTGTTGATTCGCCCACTTCTCTATACAACTTTCTCGAATAAAAATTCAGCGACTTTCCCAAGAGCTCTTTTTAACGGAACTCGCGCGTGATGATTTAATCCAAGAAATACGTGGTACAGGTAAATGTACACAGATTGGAACGTACAAGTCTGCGATTTGATCATCAAGTGACGTAAGAGCCATAACAAAATTGCACATAACGTCGTTGCTTGATGCTGAATAGATCCATCTGGTTATCAAAAGGTAAGCAGAACTTAATTTAAATTTCGATAAACATTGTGCGACATGTGAATTTATAACGGGCAATAAATTAGTCCAATGCGCACAAATTTTAACAGTGTTTTAAACAATGAGTGCTCCGGAACGTTTCGTTAACATTTACAAATCGTTTTGCAGGAAAAGCAAAATGGTTACGGAATTTAAGAAGTTTTGCTGTGGATTCAGCTTGAAGACCGGCACGATCATCATAGGCGTTATGCAGAGCATTTTGGCCTTCATTTTTCTCGTGTTGAGTGCCGCTTATGCTGAAAATCCGCATGAATTAGTCGACATGTCCGATCCTTCTGTTGTGCCCGATTTGTACAGTAAGTTTTAAGCTCCGCAAATTTTTGTGTTAATCAAAATAATTGCAGCTCTTAGGTGCATTCTAATAATAATAGCGGTTGCAAGTGCGTTGCAGTGTACGTTTTCCATTTTAATCATTTTTGGAGCTGAAACGGTAAGTTGGGTTGCAAAATTTCAGGCGTTTTATTAATTTTTTTTAGAATCGTCCTTTATTTCTTTTGCCTTGGTTAATGTTGAATCCACTGGCAATCCTTGTGTATATAATTGGAACATTGACAGCTATCATTCAACACACCGGAATAACGAACGCCGGATTCATCGTGGGACATTTGCTTGTGGGCATTTCTGTTTGCCGTAAGTTTTAATTTTTACAATGCGTCCATTGTTAAATTTTATTGCAGTACTGGGTGGATATAACATTGCCACCGTCCACAACCTCTACAAGCACCTCAAGAGTTTAAATTTTTAACTGGAATATTGTTTAGTCGTTTTTTTGTAATTTCGCCACAATTTATTTTATTTGCACCAACGGGGCGGAGAAATTTTTGGAGAATCATTTAATAAATGTTATTTTATTATCTTCTTGTTTGTCATACCAATTATCAGTAAATCATAAATTAAAAATAGAAATTAGATAAGAATATTTCCAGATAAAAATAGTTCGAATTGGAGAGACTTCCTACAAAAATATCGACTGTGATTGCAGGGCAGGAGTCGGTAATTTGATTGCATTATTAATAGGTAATTGAAAGGTCCGTTACCGGAGTCGTGTTTTACGAAAATTGATTTGGGGAGCAATTGATGCATTAAAATTTGACGGTCATTACTAAAAATCTCTTCATGGTGCGTACTAGAAGTTTCTTATGGCTACATTTTGATATTTATTTAATCAAAAATTAAACTAAAAACTTATTTAGAAAAAGTAATAATGCATTTACAACTATGATTATCTAAGCAAATAAAGCAATTTTCTTTTATTGCTTTAAATAAAAGACTTATGAAAATAGTTATTGTGTTATATTAGAATGAATTTATGACAGAAAAAGCTATTTAAATTGTTTTATAATGTGCGCTATTACAGTCAACGTCGAATCGGAAATATCGACTACTACGTAGAACCCTTGACGCTTTCAGGAACGTTTTGAGAAATTTTATTTTGTTTCAAATTGAAAACCAATTTCAAGTACTCAACAAAAGCACAAAAACTAATTTTAATTATGAGTAACACAATGCAAGATTATCGTAAAATATTCAATAGATAAAAATAAAATTTTATTTAAACGTTTATTTCTACGAGATTTACATGGTAATATATCACAGATTAATTATGAGATTTTTGTGGAAAGTTTAAACCTTAACTGTTACACCGATTTGCGAATGTTCGATTTCTTTCTCAGATTTGTAATAACCATTAACGACCATGAGGCTTTCCATCATCCAAACTATAACATAAAATTAATAAAGAAATTTGCTTTAATAAAATCAGTTTGGAAATAAAATACTTACTTACTAGAACGACCGGCATAAAACACAACAAGATGTCGTAATAAATTGATAAACGAGTGATAAAATAGACCGTCCCACCAACGAACAAAAGGAATAATATGATGGTTATAATAACAGCTGCCGTTATCCACAAACGGACGTAATGAAGTTTGTGCTGAAATGTTACTATGAAATTCAGTTGGATTTATGTTAACATATTTACTTTTTTAATTCCGGTGAGAAGTAGAATCGAACATATCCAAGGAAGAATATTGAAACCAGCCGCCATAAACAGCAACTGTTGAATAACTGAAACCAAAATGTTACAAATGCTGACCAGGAACAATTAAGGCACTTACAAGTTGGTTCTGCTAACGAAGTTTCATCAAATTCAACGCCTAAGCAGAAATAAGTTGCAATTAATGCAAGATATATAATCTGAAACAAAACGATTTAATTTTCTGAAAATGTTTCCTGGGTAACTTACGAAATGTGATATCGCAACTCTGTAAGCGGACGCTGGAGATTTGTCACCAAGAGAACAACAGTACTGCAACATCTTACAAGTATTTGGAACAACTGAACAATTTAAAATTTTAACGCTTTTATACTTAATCTTAGTGACGCAAACTTATCTTTTAAGAGGTACTTGTAAATACCTGAAAGTGGCTTAACAGACATTTTATTTCTGGATCTGATTTGACTGATATAAACGTTTTTAAACTTCAGACATTATTCTCTAGTGCTGGATGATTGCGGAGGTTGGCTAAAAATAGCTTTTTATAAGCTATTAATATAATGAAGATGATAATTGGTTAAGCCAATTTGTATTATCGAAATTTAGAGCGACATAAATTTTCCCACTTTATGAATTGGAATTTTTAAAATTCCTTTTATCGAACCGACACAGGAAGTATCGTAGCATCCGTAATGAAACCACATTCTATTTGTTTCCAGCTGAGGTTACGGTTTTTTATTCAACGTTGAACTTATGGAAATACCATCTTCCTGATAACATTTAAATACGCCACTTTACTTGATATTGTAATCAGTGATTTACTTCCATTCTTTCCAATAACAATTTATAACAAACAGTCTGATGGATACAGTTCAAAATATGTCAAGTAGAATAGCTAATTTGAACGCTCACTGTTTTTGCTGCCGTATGAAGATATTAACAAGAGCGTTTGCAATTATTGATATAATTTTAACCAGTGCTTCTTTAGTGATAGGCGGCACATTCTACAGCCAAGTCGTACCTGGTAAAACTCTTTTACTATTCTATTTACCACTTTCATATATTATTTTTCAGATTGGCAAAATAATTGTTTACTAGTGGGAATAATTTCGTTGGTTTTGTTGGTATATCATGTGGTTCATTTAGTTTCCCTTCACAAAGTAACTTTTACTCCAAAACCTTTCATAATTTTGTATTTTAATATATTTTTAGGAACATTTATTTTTGTTGATGATCTGGTGTTACATGCAGACCGTTATTGGAGTGTTCTATGGTTTGGGGATAATCTATTTAATTTACTACGAAATTAAAGGCGAAATTTATGAAAAACCATTGGAACTGATTATCGTACTTTCCTGTATAAGTAAATAACACACTCAGACTATTTTATCATTGAATAACAAAACAATGTTTTATAGTGTATGCACAAATTCGTATTTTTGTGACCTATCTCACTATTTCTGATATCGAAGACAGAAAACGCCAAGAAGGCACACAATTAATATTTAAGGATGATGTCTAGTTTGGAGGAGGCTTGGTTCTATTTTTATTTGGCACTTATTTGATATTTAATATTGCTAAATTAATTAATTGTAATGTGATATTAATTAAGTTGATTTGTATGTTACTGAAAACCGTTTTTACATGATTTTTTAATAAAAGGTTTAATGCATTTCTAACAGTTTCATTGCACCAAGCACTGATAACATTCTGCTTAATCAATTGCAAACTTCTTTTATGCGGTTATTTGTCGGTTGGGAAATTCTTTTTAAGGTTGAACGCACAATCATTTTTTTAAATTTTAACCTTTAGATCGAATCAAAATGAAAACAATTTGTGCGTTTTAATTTTTGATGTCATAGTCAAGTGCGGTAAAAAATCCCGATTCCGGTTTGGCTCGAAGAAAAACTAACAATTTCCATCCTTTAAATTGCTAGAATTTCCCAGGTTTCTAAAATTCAGTTTATTTGACACTTGAAAACAAGTAATTAAGCAATTAGTTTAAAAACCATTAATAATATACATACAAACATATAAAAATTAATAAAACATGTTACAATATTGTAAATCAGTTGGGTGATTAAGAATTAAAGTAGAAATTTAAACTGGGACAACTGCTGTCAAAAATATTTTCATATCATCCTGGTTCCTTTCTCTTCTAATTTTTAAAAGAGCAACCGATACAACATATAAATGATAATATCCATAACCTGCAAGAAATAATTTAATCATTCTGTACCCATTGATTATGGTCACATTACCTAAAGTGGCTATTGTTGCTGTTACACCAATTAAGTATTTATTATCACATCCTGAAAGTTTCTCAACAATTAAATAATATGATCCACAGGCACAGAAAATCACCAAAACCGATTGAACCAAGCACCAGGCAGCTAAAAGTAGGAAATACTCCTAAAAAATATTATTTACAGTCAAGTTTTTAAGTTGTCAAAGGTACCTTAATGATTCCAATAATATGTAAAATATGATAGACCACAAGAAACGCCAAGATTACTCCACTGATTAAATAACGTATCTTCCAATCTGAACCTGTAGGTACGACGATATAAAAACTGATTTAAAATTAAAAATATATTTACTTGTTGCAACGGTGGCGTATGAAGTAAAAAATAAAATTGTTGATAATAATGTTACAAGAACATCAAATACAGCAAATAGCAATAAGAAATCTCTTAGTAAACAGCCACAGTAATAATTACTTCCCAGTATATCTCTAACCATTTTTACTGCTCAATAATAAAACAATTAAAGAATTATAACTAAATGCGACCTAAAAACTGAGTGTAACACTTTTATGTTGATATGGTGGTAACCGCAATGTAGTGATATTTTAAAGCAGATTACATGAAGTTATCTTTTAGGTATTTCCTACCTCTGAACTAAACAAGCATTTTGATAACTAGTCTTTATTTTTTCTCTTTATCACAATTATTACAATTGTCCACAAATAGATGTTGCATAGGCAAACCTAAATGTTAGGAAAATATTTTATTATTCTGTTGAAATATTCATTAATTTATCTCTTATATTGCACCGCACTGAATAAACTATACACATTTGATAATATTCAGCAACTAAAAAAAAATAATAAATTATTTAATTATCATTTTAATGGAAATTAATTTATAAATAATTTATTATTACCTGAACAGAATATTAAAGCAGCTAGGAAAATAGTTCCAGCTTGTACATATCCAAATTTGAAGCAATAAACTGCTAAAATTAGAGCTACCGATATTCCAGCAATCACTTGAAACAGTGCGATAATTAGCCACAATTTCAGTAGTTTCCTGTTTCCCTAAAAAGAACTTTATCAGAAACGAAATTTTTTGGGCAGGTTTTTACCTTCACTAATCCTGTAGCAAGTATCGTAGCGGCTATCACAGGAATAAAGAGAAGAACGCCCAATATCAGAAATACGACGACATGCTCTACATTTTTTAAACTTAAACATTATGCAACATAGTGAAATTTTTACTTGCCTAGATTTATAACAGCATAAACAACGAAACAGGTGACTATTAACAATGCAGAACAAAATAATTCAGCCAGTGCATTCGTAAATGCGAATTGTTCCACAGTATAACACAACGGCCCATTTTTGATTCGTCTGAAAAACATGGTTTTAAATAAATTTTAAAATCACACATTTACAAAATACTCTTCGTGAGTGCGGGCTGAATTTAGCACTTGTTGCTAAAACTGAATGCGTGATGTCATCTCGACGACCCTGATTTGAAACCTGCAACATAAAACCACTCTTCCATATTAAAATCTAACAATAAAAGTCTCAATGATTTCCACTATATAAAGTTTTTATTACAATATTAAAATTATACAATTCTAATCACACTGTGGGACTACTGAATTTGTAATTGGACTGCTTCTTTCTCTTTCATATTACAGATAATTGTGTAAACAATACGTCTATGGAAGTAGTGTAAAACTAAAAAACAACACTTTCAAGATCACATAAATTAGTTTGATGAATGGAAATTTCCTTCCATTTACCTCCTGTTACTCCAGCGAAAATAAATGGCATTATTCCATCTAGAATTTTATGATTTATAAATGCAAATGTAGCCAGGCTTGCGAGAATAATTATAACAATCGTTGTCCATATTAAAGAAACCGTCATCCATACTCTCAGAAGTTTTAATTTATTCTGCAAAAAACCGTTTTCATTTTCTAAATTTAGAACAGTGTCGCTGCATACTTTGCACAGTCCGGTCACTAACGTGCCAGCAATGATGGCAACGAAAAAGAAAATAACGGTCGTCAGAATTAAAGAAATTTTCGTGTGCAAATCGTCTGCAGGAAAACAATGAAAATTACTATCACAACACAACACAGTTACCTATTTTTAAAATAATAGTTGCACCTAATGCCACCGGACATAAGGTGGAAGCCAGCACAAGTTCAAATATAGCCGATTGCTTTTCGAACTTTTCTACCGATTTACCCAAAATTTTTCCTTCTATGCGCTTCAGAGGCATTTTGATATCTATACGAAATCCTGCAGTAATATCGGCTTAAATTTATTATAAACATTGATGACCTTTTGGTTTATCGCCAATGGATAACCGTATGCCTATTAAAGCAGATAGAGGTTTGAAACATTACTTATCAATCATCAGAAGCATTTAGAAAAATATATTTTTATTTAAGTTTGGGCAAGTGAAAAATTACTACATTTTTATAAAATCTGGCGTGCCAGTGAAAGCTGTCATAAAACGTAATTAAATGCACATAATTTGTAAAATAAATGCAACCAACAATACACATTCCATATTTGTTCAATATTTAGACGCCTAAGTTCTAAATTATGTAGTCTCCATGTAAAAGATACGTTATCTACCCTTTTCCGCCCTATCCAATTAGGATTTGGAATAAAAGGCGGTTGTGAGGCAGCAGTTCATTCAATTAGATCGTACATTAAAAACCAATCTGATGCTGATGTGATTCTTAAAATTGACGTCAAAAATGCTTTTAATTCTGTCGAAAGAGACGACTCTCTTCTTTCTATCGTCAAAGATATCATCCCAGATCTTTACCCATACTTCTGGCAATGTTCCAAAAAAAAAACCTGAGCGTACTTTATGAAAATATCTACTGCAATTTGCATGTTTTTTTTTTGGCCAGAGAGTTATATAAAAATAAAAACTTATGTATTTGTTTTGCGAGAAACACGATGGTGCAATTAAAAATCGATTTGCTCTAAGATTGACAGAGATAGACAACTATAAATCGAGAAAATGCCCGTAGCTCCGTTAATACTGGAGCAACTCAATTTATTCTTGTTTCATCGTTTCCAGCACGAAAAGTTATCCTAGGAAAAAATAAGAAAAAAAAGAAAAAAAAGAGAGAGAGAGAAAAGCCAAACCAAGAAAAACATTTTTTTCTTTCTTGCTTAGAGCGTCATATAAACATGAAAACTTATGTATTTTTTTGCGAGGAACACGATGTGCAATTAAAAATCGATTTGCTTTAAGATTGACAGAGATAGAAATCTTAAACCTAAACTAAGATAACCTAACCTATCTTAACCTGACCAAATTGGGTTTATCTTTCGTGTTTCTCTTTCGGGGATATTTTTAGAATTTTTACACTGTTGAGGTTATGTTGTGATTATTTACCTGTTCTAAATAAACAATTGAACTGTTTAAAAAAAAAAAAAAAAAAATTACTTGAGCATACTTTATGAAAATATCCACTGCAATTTGCATGGTTTTTGTTTTTTTTGTCAGAGAGTCATAAAAAAATGAAAACTTATGTATTTTTTGCGAGAAACACGATGATGCAATTAAAAATCGATTTGCTCTAAGATTGACAGAGATAGAAATCTTAAACCTAACCTAACCTAACCAAACTGGGTTTATCCTTTCGTGTTTCTCGTTCGGGGATATTTTTAGAATTTTTACACTGTTGAGGTTATGTTGTAATTATTTACCTGTTCTAAATAAACAATTGCACTGTTAAAAAAGAAGAAGAAAAAAGAGAAAAAGCCAAACCAAAAAAAAAAAAACTTTTTGAGCAATGCAGTTATGATGTGTTATGTCACCAGAATTAATCTCAACAAAATATTAATTAATATAATAAGGGTAAATAAAAATTTTGTTATCTCACCATCTTACACACTTGGCTGGGGTTTCCTGTACTTACTTTTCTTTTGTAATTTTTCTGAATGATTGGATGTAGCAATATTAGCAAAAATTTTGTTGTTCTTGAGCACGTCTTTGTGAAATCAACATTACTATTTTTTCCAGTGGAATGACTATGGCGAAAGAAGGAAACTAAAAAAGGAAATGGGGTATTAAATTATTAAGAACTTATTACCATACCATGAATTATTGTACATTCACTTCACATGTTCTACGTAAACAATATACTTAGCCGGTGGAAAGTATTTTATAATATTCCATATTTGTAGTCGAATTCGCAAATAAAGCATCATCTGACTAACGGTCGAGTTCTGAGAGTATTTCCAGGAAACAAATACTTGCCAATATTCGACAGAAAGTGACTGAAAATATTGTAGATAACTATGTTCACCTGTAAAGATAAGATAACGCGCCGTTTCGTAATTTATTGAATCATCTGCTTTCAACAAGAACGCACATAGTTAAGTTACCTATGGATGTAATAAAATCCAATCAACATGGCTTTAACGATGCATATATCTTACGGTCATCGGTCAGTCAAATCTTAACGTTTCTGTTATTATTCGCACATTTTTTATTGCGAACTTCGGATCAGCATTCTGGTATATCCGTAAGTTAATTTGATTCCACCATTTAACCGATTACTATTTTAGAAATGAGGGAGACCATGACAATCATATCTGTGATATGTGCCATTATTGCCACATTTTCAGCGCTCCTTTTCATCGGTGTAATCAAGGTAACATTTTTAGATCAAGCGACAACGCAAATAACTTCCAATTAATTTGTAGAACAACACAAAACTGTTATCAATTTGGGTGCGATACGCCTTCTTGGAAGTGATCACAGTTACACTTTTTCTCTTCGTAGTGGAATTGTTTTGCATAATTCCCAATCAAATTGGATTCGGATTGATTGTGATGACAGCGAATACAGTATTAAAAGGTGAGTGGTACGTTACAAAACTACAAATAATTCATGATTTCTTGCAGGATTTAAAAGTTTGATGATTGTGACGATTCTAATATATGCCGTTCCAACGATATTTTCCAAATTTTTGTACGTCGGATTTGGGGTGAGTAATTGTTGATTTTGAACAGAAATTAACAATTTTAATTACAGGGAAACTTTCCAATTTTATTCCTTTGGCTGAAGTACGTTGTAATTGAAGCACTTTTTTTTCTGTTGCTGTTTTCGGCTATCGGAATTGTTTACTACAATCCAAATGAAACCGTTTACGGATTAATCACAATCGAATTAGCTCTCATTTTAGCAGGTTGATACAAACTCATGAGGGAATAATTTACAAAAATGTGTTTTTTAGCCTCAAGATATTATCTCATTGTAATAGTGGATGCGTTACGTGCCAACTTAAAAAACGTGCAAGGATCTCAGACGCAATTGAAAGTCAATAGATGTTAAATATTTGTTTAAACGTTATAAACCGAGTATTATTTTATAAGTATTTTTATAAAACTTTTGCACTATTAAAGAATGAAACGGCATTTATAGTTTCGCTTGCGTCACACAATCTCCAACCAATGTAAGGTTTAGTTCAAAAGTACCTACGTTTGGTTAACCCACATTGTTTATCAGTACAATTGGATAGATAATTTTTTTTTCGTTGTTTGAAGGATGCAATTGATTTTTTAATGCACTAAAATTTGAAATCGTAATTACCAACCGTTGAGAATCAGTCATGGAAACTTAATTGATTTTAATTACATGCAATAAATTAAATAAATAAAGAACATGATTTTTGTTAACTTTGAGAAGCAGCGTTTTGTGCTTTTTTGTCCTCGATGTTACAACGTACACTATATACTATCAGTATGATGTAATATCGTGAGCCTGCGAAAAGAAGAAAAAATTAATTAAAATGGGGCTAGCAACTTTCATGCGTTATTTAAAAAGACTGCTGCTTGACACACAAAAATTACAAAAACAAGTTAAACTTAAAATCAGCACAGTTTAAAATTTTTCAGTGCAAAAACGGCACTAACCTGCAAATAAGAATCCAACCGCAATCATTATGATTCCGTCGACAATTGGCAAAGCCAGGATAAAACACATTATTCCAATCGCGATAAAAAATACTAAAACCGCCGCAATCTCTACAAAACCGTACACAATCCAAATCCACAACAACTTTGCGCTTTCCTGTAAAATAAAAATTAGGACAAGTTATTGGATGTTTTATTTGCGCTCACTTTTAGAACTGCAACGAGTAACACAAAGCTGAATACACAAGGAATTACAAATATAACCGAAATTGCTATCGACACTGCTCTGAAGTCTGGAAAAAATATTTTAGTAACTGGGTAAAATTTAATTAGGTAATACCTGGCTTTGAAACTGTTGCATACCAAGCAAAAATTCCAACAACGAACCCGAACAAGACAAATTCACCTAACGCGGTACGAAAGGCATAATCTTCTACCGTCCAACAGCAGGGACCCGACTTTAACCTTCTCAATATACCCATTTTGTGAACTATGTGTAATTTTGAAATGGAAAGTTTGCATTTATACCGTTTTTGTTATCAGCGCGAATCGTAATATCGCTATCAAAATTGAGAAAGAAGTAACTATGACTAATTTCAGTTTATTAAAAAACAATATATTTTTCTTAGTTTACAGAAAATCACATTAACGAAAACAGACACTAAAATGTACATTTAATTTGTAAGTACTTGGGTATGTTTACAAAATTTACCAAATTTTGTGTCCACTATGGCCGACGGAATGAATTCCTAAGCCGTGTCCACCATAACCAAGGGAACTGATTCCTAGTCCGTGGCTACCATAGCCGTGTCCACCATAACCGAGGGAACTGACTCCTAGTCCGTGGCTACCATAGCCGTGTCCGCCATAACCGAGGGAACTGAGTCCACCAATTCCTCCTAATCCAATTGAGCTGCCACTGAATCCAAGTCCACCTCCTCCAATAGAAATAGGTTGAGCTACAGGTACCACTACTGGAGTTGGTACTCTAACAGGAACAGCCTGTGGTACAACGACGGGGTAGGGTTGTGGAACTGAAACTGGAACGGGGTGTGGAACGGAAACTGGAACTGCATGTGGAACTGCTACGGGCACTGCACGAGGCACATTAACTGGTACATGACGAGTAACTGTAACTGGGTACGGTTGGGGTACGTCAACTGGAACCGCGCGAGGTACATCAACTGGAACTCGAACTGGTACTGGAACAGCTACTGGACGATTCACAGTAACTGGAACTGGAACTGGTGATGGAATTGCAACGGCTCGGTTGATTGTTGTAACTGTGTTGAGGCCGCCTCCAATGGCGCCACCTCCAATTCCGCCCCCGAATCCTCCAAAGCCAACGCCGCCACCCGATAAGGCAATGGCGCCTCCACCATAACCGCCATCGTATCCACCGCTAATTAAACCACCATGTCCGCCATATCCTCCAAGTCCTCCATGTCCGCCATATCCTCCAAATCCTCCATGTCCACCATATCCAAGTCCTGCGAGTCCCCTTTTGTCTTGCTTTTTGGCTGTTTCACAACTGATCGTGCCAATTAAGGCAAAGAGAACAGCGCAGATCTATAAATGAAATTAAAATTAAAATACAACTTGAGCGTCTCATTGTACGAATTTACCTTAATTCTCATGTTTGTGTTTTTAAGTGAATGTGCAATTTGAACAAATCCATTTTGCTTTTATATCCCCCGAAGAGGTACAGAAATCCACCACCACTTTTGAATTCAGCAGGGACATATTTGCCTGATATTACGAGATGCAGCATCGGATATTATTGTAACTATAATACTTTCACTGATACACATGCGTAACCGGAAGGTTAGATTTCATGTCATGTTATTTCATATCGCGATAGAACACGAGTTTTTTACTTTTGGTGAAAACTTGCGACCTAACCTGGAAACTCTCGCTCTCATAATCATTAATTTCGAGATTTTAACGACATTTCAAAATTTTTAATTTCACCCGAGGAAAGTCTAGAAATAATCATTTATCATTTTTGATATTGCACCACAAGCACATTGAGATTACTAGGAATTTTACAGACATTTTAAGGTGTGGAGATGAACCATTAAAAAGTAGAAATGTTCGTTATGCAATTACTGGTATGTAAAATTGTGTTATGGTTTTTTTCAGATAGATATTCGGCTCGATCAAGTCGAAATTGAATGTCAAAAGTTATGCGATGACATAAAAAACTCTTTATTTTCGAGCAGTGGTTATTAAGATACAAAGTCGTTCGGTAAATCAATTTTTAATTATTTTTTTTCTAACAGTTCATTATTTATTTCACTGTAAGAAAATCATTGTTTAATGCAGAAATTGGGTTCATCAAATTGGAACTTTTCAAGTTTGAGAAAGTTCCTTTTAATATTGATGGGTTTTGAAATTTTGCAAATGAATAATCTTAATTTAAATTTGTGAAAGCTAAAATGGACTAAAGTTCGTTTTTGAAAATCAATTATATAATTTTTTTGCGACAAGTAATAAGATTTATAGCAAAGCTTTACTTCCGATCTGATAAAAGCATTCATTGTTAATATCAAATTGAATTTCTTGAAATTGCTTAATTCTTTAAGCAATACCTAAACATACGATAATCGTTATCTTCTTCACATTGTTTGAGCAAGTTTCCACGAATGATTACGTTGATTTCAACGTAGACGACAAGGAAGTTTTTATTGTAACTGGAACTATTAGTGCAATTTTTCTACATTGCCATTAAAAGAAAATCTCCGTTACATAGTTTTCTAGAAACTTTGACGAACGCGTCCGTTTACCACACCTGAACATTGTTTTTGCAAAATATCGATTATTTTAAAATTCATGACGAGCACTTATAATAGGGGAACTAGATCAAGCAGCACGGGGGAAAGTTACAAAAATTACACTTTTTTATGGTCTAATGCGTCCATATTTTTACAGGTCACGCTTATATCATCCAAGAACGTCCGAAAAAGTCTTTGTCCACTTTCGGTTTCGTTCCTTTTATTTAAAAACACGAATAATTAGATAAATACACGCGATACCAAATAACAACATGTGCGATCGTTACAGTTTACAGGCGTTACATCACACAAGTCGCATGTCCTACATCTCTCTTCAACATTTACATAAATGAGTATTTTCAGGTCGTAAATTATCGGCTAAGTATCGCAAAGGACTCATTCGCGGCAATAATTCCTTTTTTTACAGAATAGCCTTAATTAATTTCAAATGTAGTTCATTACTAAATATTTAGAACTTTAGAAATAGGGGCAAGCAATTCAAATGCCCCCGTGACCAAACTGGGATGCAATAAATAATAAAATTAAAGTTTCAAAGACGACCTTCACACTCATCTTGAGACGTCTGCCTTTCATCCCCTCCCTATCGGTCGATGAAGATTAGGACTGTTTTTAAATTTCTTTTTCTTTCGAGGACGAAGGTCATTTAACCATCACGAAGTGCTTCTCGTAAGGAGGTGAATGTGTGCATTTAACAAAATGTGTTTTTTTCATGTGTGAATCAGTGCGTGAACGGTAACCAAATTGATCTGTGTATGTAATGAAATCTTTTATGTAATTAGGTGTCGATTATTTATTTTTTTCGTATCTTTTACATAAGACTAGAACACATGATCATAATTGCAATTATTATCGGCCCACGCCCATGAAACGATACCGTGAAAGGAGCTGAAAATCGTTTGATAATGCAATCCTTAAGATTGCCTAACGTCTGAATTCTCTATTGGAGTTTTTCTTGTTTTAATTAACATTCTCGGAGCGATCCAGCCACTTTCTTTTGATGTCCACGCTGTAATAATTTTTCTCTAAATATTTATAATCGATACTCGGGGATACAGGAAATGTTAAGTAACCGTTTGGTCAAATGGACTCTTTCAACTGCTGTTGTTGCGTGCTTTCACTACTGCAACCTCTTGTCCTCATCGACTCCTTTGTCTTCGGATTCTTACTAATTTTTTTTTTTATTATAAAAATTGAGACCGAACACAAATCTAAATGACCGGTAATGAACTAAATAAGTTACAATATCTGAATAGTAAATAGCTTTTTACTGTTTAAACACAAGTCAAGCGTACAAAAGGAAATTTGCTTAATTAAATAGGGACCATTCGTAAGGAATCTAAAATAACTTTTTTATTTTTTTAAGTTAATTCGCTTTAAACATGATTATTTGTTGGTCGCATTATATTAATTTATCAGCAAATTTATTTAAGCCCCTAAATCCGCCTTATCCATTTATTTTGATAAATTTGTCAGTTTCAATGAGGAAGATATAATTTTCAATTAATCTGGAAAAAGATTGCAGGAATGGTTTTGTTAATAGGTGGACTACCTACCTATAAATTGACTGTATAACGATTTCACAATGATCTGCAGATCTAGAAAATTAGTGAAGTGAATCGACGAAATCAAAAATGCTCCCTACATTGACTCGCATTACATAAAATAATAAGCAGTTAAAGCCATTTACATAGGAAATACATTCTCTTCAAGGTGGAGTATTTTGCAGTTCACTGAAACGGAATACTAAAAAAAAATTGATCACACAACCTCTTATTGCACAAATATGCAATCCTAGTATTGCACTTATTCGACCGCATAATTTGTGCCGATTGTAACTGTTTACGCATTCTTTTATAATTAATTAGTAATTAAGTAAAAGTTTTAATGTGGATTTGTTGAACCTTGAGAGCTTTTATTGTGGTATCAACCTAAAAATTTTACAATTTTTGTTTTAGTGGTGCAATTATCAATAAGCATGTAATGTTGGAAGAGACTTATAACGTACAACCAATAAATAAACTGAAAAGGTTAAATCTGTCTTAGTGAATTAATGTTATCGTTATCTTCGATGATCTAAAGTAAGAAGAAGGCATTTCAGTCGTGATATTTGCATGGAGTGCAACCCTATTGTTCTGCAATAAACGAAAGAAGAAATTAATTTTAAGTCACTTACGAAATCAAACTTTTCTATTTGAAAATTTACAATGTGCAAATTGACGTTCTGGCAAAAGTGGAACGTCTCAGTGCCTGAATCACCAAATGAAACAAAGTTCTTTATTATACTAGCAATGAGGTGCCATTTTCTTGAAGTTTCAAAAGAAATATAATGAATTCATTAAAAGCCTTCGTCAATTATATCTCAATGAATTACCAACAACGGTTGATTTGCCGATTTTTGTTGTTTTAGCGTTTGTTATTACAACAGTTGCGTTCAAATAAAAAATAGTGTAAATGATGTGAATTAGCTGGAGTCGGCATTGTATTATACAACGTGCACATTGTGAACGCGCTTTAATTTAATTGACAGGTAAATTTATGTAGCACTTAATCGTTAGGTAAATATTATCAGCCATTTTTTTTATTGAAGTAACTTCTCATTGATGCAATAAAAACTACTTTTACATGTTTACACGTTCAAATGAACCGCTTCCTGAAAAACCAGAAGCCTTTTCACTTGGTTATGGAGTTTTATGTAAAATGATATTCTGGTTGGCCGTCCTCTTAACCTAATTAACTTTTTCACAAATCGGCTCATTTACATACTTCTTCTCAAGTTTGCGACTCTGTTGCAAAACAATACGAAATTCTGTGCGGCAAACTAAACAGAGAAAGTGTTACTATTATTGATAAGTCAAGATATCCCTGATACACACAGAAGAAGTAGTATCCCAATGTTTTTGCAATAAAACTTTAGTGGGGGTTGAAGTATATAGTTTACTTCTATTCAACACACATTCAGTCACTAATTTTACTCAAAGTGTGATTTTCATTCAACACGATGAAGTCTTTGGTACGTAACCATTACTAAACTAAAAAAAAATATTAATTAAATTTTGAATTAATGTAAACATTGACAGGCAATAAAATAATATTTACAAACTTAAACGTTAGTAATTCATTTTGTACATTTGAGGCCTTAAACTTCATAATTGGATGAAATTCCAAAACATGACCGCAATTTTTGCTACAAATTTCGCCGGTCATTGCCTAAGGCGATTTTAAATTGCGCAAGTTCTAGTGCAAGTTTTACTATTTACTATGATCAGATCGTACAAAAAACTTTCTCTCTAAAGGCTGTGTGATGAATGAGGCACGATGTTGCATTGAACCTTTCGTTTGCATGCATTTATTACCTTTCTGTTGCAGATCTGCGCATTTTTACTGTTTGGCCTTGTACTGGCCGACCCTTCTGACAAATCTGAAAAGAAGCACGAAAAACGTGGCCTCCTCGGTTTAGGATATGGCCACGGAGGCGTCGCTCATTCAGTTGGTCTAAGCAGCGGTTTGGCTCTTGGTAGTGGAATCGGAGGATTCGGAGGATTCGGAGGATTCGGAAGTGATTTGGGTGCTGGACTTGGAGGCGGAGCGGGAGTAATCGACTTGGGATCCACTGCTAATGTTCACACTACGATAACTCAAAACGTAGGAGTACCGGTTGCCCAACCTTACCCGGTCACTGTTGAACGTCAAGTACCAGTAGCAGTGCCTGTTAGAGTAGCAGTACCTGTTGATCGCCCATACCCTGTATCGGTACCCAGACCGTACCCAGTGCCTGTCGAAAGACACGTAGCCGTACCCGTCGACAGGCCGTACCCAGTAGCAGTACCGCACGCGGTTCCTGTTGCAGTACCACACCCTTATAGTGTACCTGTACCTGCTCCTTATCCCGTACACATATCCAAACCTTATGCAGTCCCAGTAGCCCATCCTGTTGCTGTTCACGTCGCCAAACCCTTCGTCGTTTCCAAGCATAGCATTTGGTAATAGTTTTTGTACATTTATTTAGTACAAAATTGTAATTATGTATTTTTATATGATGAAATGATGTCTATTTTTTATATTATAAAATCGTTGCAATAAATTTAATATAGTCATAATTTTTGATACTTTTATTGTGTTTGTAATAACTTTTACTTTTGCATCAGATTATAGGATTACTTTTTTGATTTGATTGAAGCTCGCGCTTTAAAATAACTGTATTTTTACGATTGGGATATAAAACTGGTTTATTAGCAAGTTGTCGAAAAAGAATTAAGAAATTATAATAACGTAACATAATGGTAAAATTCCACAAATCATCAAAGGCCATAAATTTAAAACACATAAGGAATATAATAGTTTTTTGAACCTTCGATTATACAACACACTGTAAAAAAAAAAAAAAAATGGACAATTTAACTTTACTTTCAAACCTGTTCGATTCGAATTCATCAACTTTTGTTCAATCAGCTTTTATTTCAGTATTACGTAATTGAAATTTACATGTGATTTGACTTATTGTTTTACTTTCTAGGTACTATTTATTTATTGATAACAAGAAAACCTTTTAACACCGTTTATTTTCAGATCCGATTGCTACTTTGTTCTGAATTTGTTGTGACACTTGGATTATAACGCAACCATACAGGGTAAGTAAGAATTCATGTAATTACATAGCCATTTCCATTCTTGGCCCGACACGCCATTTTTAAGAAATATTTTATTAGAAATAAGATTAATTAGAAATGTTAAGGATATATGCAATTTTTATGACACCTTCATGCAATAACAGTTTTGCATCATTTTATTTCACAAGTCGAATAAATTAAAATTAAATCAAAATATACATAAAAAGTAAATAAACATAAAGTGTCAATTTATTCAAAAATCTGTATTTCAATACAATTTTTTTCAACAATTTTATCAAAACAAGACTGACCTCAATCGAACCAATCCTAAAGTTTAATTTGTTTTAACCTGTCAATGTAATAAAACATAAAAACATAATACGAATTAATATTTGAACTTCCTTTAGAACAATGTAAACAGTTATCAACTGACTTTTAGTTTAGATTAAGGTGGGTTTGGTAGGTCTAGAAGTGAGGTTAGAATTATTGAATTTTCAATCCAAGTTAATTTAAATATTACAACTTTAACATACTTGAGAAATTTTGGTAATGAGCAAAATCGCTTGAAAATATTTTAATATAACATAATAAATCGACTAATAAATTGTTTTCCTATGTGGGCTTATCATTAATTAGAAATCAACTTACAATTATTCGTTGATCTAGGTGTTTTCCTTTTTTTCCCACAATTTCTTTTATATTTTTTACTTATTTAACATTTTTATTTTTCATTATTATTTTATTATTATTATCAAAAATAAAAATGTTAAATAAGTAAAAAATATAAAAGAAATTGTGGGAAAAAAAGGAAAACACCTAGATCAACGAATAATTGTAAGTTGATTTCTAATTAATAACATAATAAATTATGAAAAGTATATGTCATCATACCTTCATGTCAGTGGTTTGCGATTTCTACCTTTTGAAGCTTATCTGCACTGTACATTTTAAATTAACTTGGATTGAAAATTCAATAATTCTAACCTCACTTTTAGACCTACCAAACCCACCTTAATAAAATTTTAACTTAACAAGATAAATCAATTTTTAGTTTTTTTTTTTTTGTTCATAAGGAAACAAACCGGAATTTATCAGTTCCTTTCTATAAATCAAAAGTACGTTCAAAAAAAAAAAAAATTCATAAGGAATCCAGTTCTTTTTAGAACTTACTAATAAATAATAATAATAATAATAAATCATTTTCTTCCGCACATCAAAGTTTTATTTATTAATTGTGACAGTTGGAAGTAGGGTTATGTTCACAACTGGTAACAGTCGCTCACTGGATTACAGATGTTTTTGAAGGCACGTTACAAGTTGAATGGCGACAAATCAAAAGTTGAAGTTTTAATTTAAATTACAAATTAGATAAAAAATAAACAACAATCACATAATTATATTTATTTTACGAGCAAATAAGTATGAGTAATTAACCTTTAATTGATTCCATTGTTTGGCCAGTATTTTTTTGAGAAGTATACAATTTGAGTAAAAAAGATGAAAGGTGCACCGGCTCTTTTCCTATGTCTACATGTTTTACGAATATTTGCCCTACCTGAAAAGAAAAACATGACAATAACAGGACAAGAACCGTGGATAATTCCCAACGTCTGCAGTAAACTATCTTCTTACTGGGCGCCCGCACTTAATAAACGATTTTGTTCGTATAATGACGACGTATATTTGACTGCTGTAAGTTTTTTCAGTGGTGATTTTGTATAAAAGCTTTTTTAACCTAGGGTCAAATAATAGCCATTCACGGATATCGATTGGAAACTTACGACGTTACGACAGACGATGGTTACATCCTGCTGATATATCGAATACCATCCAAACAAAACGTGTCAATTCCAGTGCTGTTAGCGCCTGGTTTTGCTGCCAGTTCAGATGCTTTTACAATTACTGCAAACAAATCATTAGGTATTTTTCTCCGATGTTATTAACATTTTAACCGACTTTTTATAGCTTTCAAACTTGCTGACGCTGGCTACGATGTTTGGCTGATAAATTATCGGGGCACGATTTATTCTCGTCACAAATCGTTGGAACATAACAGCCCAAAATATTTAAACTTTTCGTAAGCTAAAACAAATTATTTTAACGTTATTTATCGTTATTAGCATTTTAAATCAGTTTCTCAAAAACACACATATACATAATACACAACTGATTGTAGTTTTCACGAAATTGGAGTTTATGACATTCCTAGTACCATAAAATTAATGCAATCTCACACAAAGGGAAAAATGATTTACATCGGCCATTCGATGGGTACTACGGCGTTTCACGTGTTTGAGTCAACTTACAGAGATTATGCGAAAAAAACCATAAGAGCCGCCGTTCATTTAGCACCGGAAATATTCTTCAGCAACACAAAGTTGGGCATAATGCTTCTTCAGTCGAAATTTCAGAATCAAATGGCGGTATGTTACTGATTTATACAAATATTTTGATGGCTTCCTTTTTAGTTGTTTCAGTACCTACCCACCGTAAACAAAACAAAACCTGATGGTTTTGTCGATGTGATTATCAGAATTTTATGTAAATATTTACCACCCGAAGTTAACGTGTGCCACAACGCTTTTTACTTGTCATTCGTTTATAATTCTGTTTTAATACCTCCGGTAAGTTTCGTTTTTGCATCAAATTCCGGTGACCCTTTAGTTCTAGGAATATATTCCGCTTATTTTGAGACACTTCCCTTCGGGCTATTCTATGAAACAAGTGGAACACTATATCCAGCTGATGAATAACGATCAAGAGTTTTATTATTACGATTATGGAAAAACTGAAAATTTAAAAAAATACGGAAGGCCGTTGCCTCCCTACTATGATGTCGCAGGTACACAAGTTTCGGTGTTTATCTTCTATTCGGAACACGCTGCAATTTCAGATGAGAAAGTGTGTAATTTTAATGGTATTATTTTTTGTAATCGAATTATTTTAGGACGCCCTGAAATTGTACAACAAGTTACCGAAAAGTATGCGGCTAGGTTTGTACAAATTGAATAAATTGCAACACGTCGATTTCATTGTGGGAAGCAATGCAGATAAAATCGTTTACGAACCATTGATGGAAACAATAAAAACATTTCATTAGAAAAACTTGAAAATTATAATAAGAATTTTCCAAATTCAAATTATTAAATAAAACTTTAAGCTATAAAGTTGAAATGAAATTAGCATGCGATATTTGTTATACATTAAATTAAATTTATTATGCGTTAAATTGAATTGTAATAGTTAAATTTTCTTTGGAAGGATATAAATAAACCAATCTTACAAATTTCGTCTTATTCCGTTGTGATTTACTGTAGCTGACAGTTCGAAAATGATGATATTATTTTTGCAAGCATTTATAATAACATATTCACACGCACAAAATGTTACTTTGGGAAAACCGAACGTTTGCAATAGCTTAATGGCCTATTGGACATCATGGTTTAATTCTGGAACTTGTTGGTATAATCCAGACGTTAATTCCACAGTTGTAAGTTTATTCACATCATCTTAATTGACCTCATTTTATTTTTTAAGCCGAATATAATAACTGCCCATGGATATGAGATGAAAATACATAGTGTTGTCACTGCAGATGACTTCAATTTGGCATTGTTTCAAATACCAGGCAGAAAAGGTTTGTATGGTGGTAATATTACCGGCAAACCTATACTTTTGGTACCCGGCCTAGCCTGTAGCGCTGCAATTTGGACTGATACTGGAAGCAACTCTTTAGGTAAAGCGTTATTTAAATTAATTAAATTTTACTTGTTCAATTGCAGCTTTCATACTTGCTGACGCTGGTTATGACGTATGGTTAGCAAATCACCGAGGTACGACATATTCAAATAGGCACAAAGTTTGGAACCTTACCGATCCACAATTCAGTAATTACTCGTAAGTAAATATATGACTAGTTCTGAGAATCATTAACACTGTTTTAGATTTCATGAAGTCGGTATCTACGATATTGCTTCGATCGTTTACTACATACAAAACCAGACAAAACACAATGACAAAATTACCTACATCGGTTATGGCATGGGTGCTACTGTTTTTCACATTTTCGAAAACTATCACAAAGTTCTGGCTGCATCCTGCATAAAAGCCGCTTTCCATCTTGCACCACACATTTTCATGTCCAAGGCTCGCCTGGAAATTAAAATATTATCCTATTTTAAAAATCCAATTAAAGTACAAAATGCGTTGAATTTGCCATTTAGCTAAAACGTTTCTTTCAGTTTTTTGAATACTTGACCAACGTCAGTCACATTGGATCGGAGCAGAGCTTCCTAGAAACAGCGATTAAATTCATATGTAAATCTCTTCCGACTGCGTTGAATTTGTGCAAGAACGCCTTTTACCTGTCTTTCGTTTTCATGTCTTCCAAGATTCCATCGGTTAGTTTGCTACGTTTTTCTTCAAGTCGTAACTGGTAATTTTTTAGGAGTATCTTCCAATCATCGAGAGTCATTTTCCAGCAGGGCATTCTGTTAAACAGCTTGATCACTACGCGCAAATAATGAACGCTAGAAATGAATTCAAACATTTTGATTATGGGAAAAAAGGAAATTTGGAGATGTACAAACAAGAAAAACCACCAGAGTATGACATAAGGGGCACGTCGGTTCCGATTTTTATATATTATGGACTAAAAGACTGGATGTATGACGAAAAGGTAGAATCTAATATCAGATTTCATATTTAAAAACCAGCTTGTTGCAGGATATTATACAGATATATGCTCGAATCCCTAAACGGATGCGTCTAGGTTTGGTAGGGATGCTATATTATAATCACATCGATTTTATATTTGATGCAGAAGTTGCAAATACCCTTTATTTTCCTCTACTTGACGAAATAAAGGCATTGGGGTAAAATGTAGGGCTATTTTATTTCATGAAGCACCTACCACGTGACGTATTGCACGTTATAATTAGGGAAGTCCCCGTTTCTCTATCATTGACACTTGAATTTCTTCTCAGTTGCTACTTAGATTTAATCTTTGATAATCATAATTTAAAATAGTATATCACATGACAGGTCCTTCTTAAAGTAATTGATTGTAATCTATTTAAATTATTTGTGTTACCCATCTATCTGTCGTTTTACCAAATCCAGTTCACAATTCGTTTAAAATATTATATTTCTACACAAAAACTAAATAAATGTACAAATAATGAGGGAATGTCAGAGATAACTATCAATTGTTGTAACATTGGTTTGCATTTTATTGTTTGAATGTAAAGTTATTTCCTAATGCCTGGGTTTTCTGCAGTCTGATATTTAATTTAAATTTAGTGGAAATCAATTTTTCACTGATCAGCAATTTTGGTTGCATACTTGCTGCATTGGTTAATAAAATAATGATTAAGTATTTGTTTGCAATTTGGATGGATGAGTGCTTTTCAATTGATCTTACCTACACTACAATTAAAAAAAGAAAACTTAAAATGGCCCCAACAAGCAAAAATTTTATTAAATAAATTTGTACAACGGAAATTGCATTGAATCCAATACACAAGCTACGCAATCCTTAAACTCTTTAACTTTGATTTCTTTTCGCTATTATTACTTGGGTTCTTTAAGTCTAAAGGTCGCGTTTTAACTACAAGAATAGCAAATCACATTCTCTACTCATGACGCTAATTAATCAGAAGGTTATTTAGTAAAAGGAAATAAGAATGGCCAAAAAAATCGTACTTTGAGCAAGTGACAAACAAAATAAATTCTCGGACATCATGTTTCATTTGCAAACTTCCGATGGAACCGTATTTAACAAAAAAATAAAAAATAAATCTTGAAATCATGTCAAGGCATAGTTTTTTTATTGCACACTATCATAGAAATTATTTTACACTAACAATTACTAGTAGCAATATTAGAAAACTATCGCTCGATGTTTAGACTAGTCGCTTTATTTGTTGCTGTTACAGCTGTTGGTGCCAATAAAAACAATGTGTGCAAAAGCTTCGAGGATTATTACAAACCAGAGAATAATCCAAATTGTTGGTATAATTTTGCAGCGGATGTAACAGTGGTAAATTATTAATGATTTCTATTTTCCACAACGAAATGAACATTATTTTGTTTAATTTAGGATGAAATTATTCGATTATCTGGTTATCCAGTAACAACGCATAAAGTCGCCACTGCAGATGGATATATTTTAACACTGTTTCGCATCCCTGGTAAAAAGAATCCTGTTTTTCTTCAACACGGTATACTGGCTACAGCTGCATTATTTGTAGGCATCGGAAATGATTCTCTGGGTAAATAATCAAAATAAAATTTACCAAATTAATATTCATAATTGTAGCTTTTGTCTTGGCACGGGATGGATATGATGTCTGGTTGGGAAATATGAGAGGAAATCAGTACGCAGAAGAGCACGTAAATCTAACAGTCTATGACAACAAATTTTGGGATTACAGGTAATCAAGATTCGTAACAAATGTTTTCAACAATATTATTTTTAGTATGGACGAAATTGGTTTGTACGATATTCCAGCTCAGTTAAATTATGTATCTGCAGTGACCGGTCAGAAGGGTAACATAATCTTCGTCGCGCATTCCCTAGGAAGTACCGCAGGTCTTATATATTCCACCTCTTACCCCGAAGAAGCCCGTGACATGGTGAAATTTTTTGTATACCTTGCACCCGCAGGAACATTACCAAATATGGTCTCACCCGCGCGTAATTTAATACCGTTTGTTAACCCGCTATTAGTAAGTGCAAAAAATAATTTTTATCCAAGAATAAAACTTTCTCTTCAGAATGCAATTTACGAATTGGATTTGATACGGTTGGTGTCTCATTCAGAATTCACCCACGGGTTAGTTAAACGACTGTGCTTGGAATCTCCTCGGTTAATGAGACTTTGCATGCAAGGGTACAATTTGTTTTACGGTACCAATACCCAATTTGGACCGGTAAGTAAATGTGTTGTTAAAAATGTCGCTGAAAAATGATTGCAGGAATCGGTGCCAGTTTATTACAATCAAGTTCCTGGGGGATTCTCTTTTAAAGCAATTGATCATGCAGCAGACTTAGTTCGTAATAACTTTAGGAAATACGATTATGGTATTGTTAAGAATCTTCAAGTTTACGGCAGTCAATTTCCTCCTAATTATGATATTTCACGGATATTAGTTCCTTGTTATTTTATGTACGCTGTTGGAGATTGGGCGATCACTCCAAAGGTAGAAACTACTGCTCTTATGGACTGTTTTAACACTTGCTCTTTCAGGATGTAAGAAATTTGTACAGATCTCTGCCAAAGAATGCTCAATTAGGAATTGATGAAGTTAATGTTACTAATTTTAATCACATAGACTTTTTGTTTGGAAGAAATGTGAAGAGTATAGTATACGACCGATTATTAAATGTCTTACATAAAAACAATTAACTACCAATAGTTTTATTTATTTATTTGTAAACATTTATTTTTGTATTTATTAAATAAAATAATAAATTAGTATGAAAATAGACCACTAATAGAAAAACTGATTTAAGTAAGATTCCAACTTTAATAATTTGCAACAATTATTCACTAATGAATAAATTTCTGCTATAATTTGAGGTTTCTGTTAAACATGTTTGTGCGTCATTTCAGTAAAGGTGCTGTCGTTTCGAATTCCTTGCCGAACTACATTCGTGCGTCAATTAATTAAACATTATACAAACTGTACGAAAATTAATTAATTAGTGATTATTTTTCAGTCAGCTAGAACTAGATTACAATAATAGTTATAGTTAAACTTATTCATATTTGATTATATGATGTAAGTTAATTATGTTATAAAGTTGCAAAGCTAAAAACAACAATAGACACAATTAATCACTATTAATGACCTTTGTACTTTCCTTTTAGTGCCCTCAACAAGTACTACATAATCGTAAACTTTTTGCGGCATGTGAAAAACTCTTTTAGAAAATGTCCTTGTCCTGCATTGATCTAGTTACTTACCAATTATCTCTTAATTTCTCCATTAAATACATTAAGCTCTTAAACGCTAAATTTTAAATTCCTTATTGTAATTTTAGTGAAGAAGAAAATAATTGTCTGACGTGATGATGACCAACATATTTTAACGTTAATACAACTGTGTAAAATGATCACAAGGTGATGAATTGAAATTGAACTTATCGGAGGACAACTTGTTGAAACCTAACAGCCTTGTTCCAAAGGAAAAAAAATACTTATATATCTTACGACACTGAAATAAGTGGTCAAAATTTTCTTATTGCCGCCAACGGTACAATGATTGTAAAATTTATTAACTTACTTGCTTGCGTTTCGGTAATTGTGGCAAATAAAAATAATGTGTGTAAAAGCATAGAGGATTATTACACCATGGAGGAAAATCCAAGGTGTTGGTACAATTTTGCGGCAAATGTGTCAGTGGTATGTTTACATTTTTTGTTCACATTAAATTTAACAACAATTACGTTTTTAGCCCGAAATCATACGATTATCTGGTTACACAGTGACTGAACATAAAGTTACAACTGAAGATGGCTACGTCTTGACAATGTTTCGAATTCCCGGGAAAAAAAATCCCATTTTCTTGCAACATGGATTAGTGGCAAGTTGTGCACATTTCTTGGGCATTGGAAATGACTCGATTGGTAAGTAATTAAAATCCATATCACTAATGTATTAATACAATTCTTGTAGCCTTTGTTTTGGCGCGCGAAGGATATGATGTTTGGTTGGGAAACATGAGAGGAAATAAATATTCAGAAGAGCACGTAAACTTGACAGTTTACGACAAAAAATATTGGGATTACAGGTAACAGAATTTAAATGAAATTACGAATTTCAACAGATCCTTTTGTTAGCATGGACCATCTAGCTTTGTACGACCTTCCGGCTGAGCTGAATTATATAGCAAAAACGACGGGTCAAAAGGGTAACATCGTTTACATCGGCCATTCTTTGGGAACGACGATAGGTCTCATGTATTCTTCTGCCTACCCGGAAGAAGCTCGAGAAACAATAAAACTTTTCATATATCTTGCACCAGCTGGTCCTCTACCGAATATGATTTCACCGATCCGGTTGATAATGCCTTATTTGGATTCGGCGTTAGTAAGTGAAACTTGAAGCTTAACCGCATGAAAAGTGATGATGACTTTTTTATAGGACATAATCGATACTTACGATATGATGCGTTTGGTTTCTCACACGGATATGGTGCTCGGACTGGTTAAGCAAGTTTGTTTTGAATCTCCACGACTGCTGCAACTCTGCATGCAGGCATACAATTTATTTTACGGGCCAAGAACTACCTTCTCTCCGGTAATTACAATAATAATTAGTTTTGATTGATTCTGATTATTTCGCAGGAACTTCTTCCCGTGTATTTTAACGAGAGTCCAAGTGGTACTTCTTTCAAAGTGATAAATCACGCTAAAAATTTAGTTTATAATAAACTAACGAAATATGATTATGGAAGAGAAAATCTTCGGGTTTATGGCAGTCCGACGCCACCAAATTATGAAATCTCCAAAATTCAAGCTCCGGTTTACATGGTTCATGCCGCTGGTGATTGGGCAATAACACCAAAAGTATAAAAACTTCAACCTATTGTTGATATTGTTAAAATGATTTTTTTAGGACGTTAGGAAGTTGTACCAAATGTTACCTCAAGAAACGAGAGCAGGCATTTTTGAAGTAAAGCAACCTAATTTTAATCACATTGACCTTTTATTCGGCAAACACACTAAAACGATAGTGTTTGATCACCTGCTAAAAGTTTTGGAAAATTTCTAATAAAGTTAAATACATAATAAATGAAACCAATTCCTTTCCAAAATAATTACCTTGTCCTTGGAATACCATCATGAAAGAATAACAACAGTTAAGGATAACTAGACGCAACCTGGTAACCTTGTGACATGAAAGTTTTGTAATTAAGAATCTGCAATTTACTTAAAGTATTCAAAATGTTCAACGTCCATGTTACAAGGTGTCTCGTTGTGCTGTTTACTTTTATTTTAATAAATGAAGCAAATAAAAAGAATGTCTGCAAGAGTTTTGAAGACTATTACACGATAAATGAAAATCATCGATGTTGGTATAATTTCGCAGCAGAATTAAGCGTGGTAAGTACCACTTACTATTATTTACTGTACTGTAAATAAGTTTGCTGTTAACGCCACGCTTTGTTTTATAAAGGGCGGCCATAAACGTTTATCTAATTTAAAAATTAAATGGCATTCACATTACTGAAACTTGTTATTCATCAAAATTATTACAGGTCGCTATAATGAAGTTAATCATAATCGAGTGTTCATAACAATAATGAGTGGTTATATTATTAATAGTGAAATAAGCACTAACCACCTTCGTTACTGGAATAACAGATATTTATGGCCACTTTGTATTTGATGGTTAAAAACCAAAATTCTTTTGACGATTATACAAACAGATTATACATTTTTCAGCCGGAACTTATTCAGCATTCCGGTTATCCAGTGACTGAACATAAAGTACAAACTGCCGATGGTTACATCCTAACCATGTTTCGAATACCCGGCAAAGGAAACCCTATATTTTTGATGCATGGCTTACAAACAACTTGTGTTCACTATTTAAGCATTGGCAATGATTCTTTAGGTACGAACAAATCTCACCTTATTGACACAGTTGTAAGAATATTAAAAAGTAATAAAACTGGTTACACTTGAGCCAATTCAATAAGATTTGTTTGGTAATATAAACAGTCCACTGGGAATATATATATTGTATTGTAATTTTTTCGTGTCCTAAGTAATGTTTTTTAGGATCGCAGCCACTTTCTACGCCAGCGTTGTTCCACGCGTTTGTTAATTACAATTTTTTATTTATCCCATATTTCCGTCCGTTTTATAGAAAGTCTTGCATAATTATATAATTTAATAATACTGCAGCGAAAAACAGGTGTTAAATTAAACGATCGAATTTTCAAGCCTTCGTCCTTGCACGCGAGGGATATGATGTGTGGTTGGGAAATATGAGAGGAAATAAATATTCAGAAGAACACACAAATCTAACCATCCACGACAAAAAGTACTGGGATTATAGGTACACTTTTCTGAATGATCATTTCATTTTTAAATTATTTTATTTAATGAACAGTATGGATGAGATTGCGTTGTATGACATCCCGGCACAACTCAATCACATAATATCATCCACAACCGGTCAAAAAGGCAACATTGTTTACATAGGGCATTCTCTGGGGGCAACTGTGGGCCTCATTTACACCTCATTACTTCCTGAAGAATCGCAAGGTATTTTAAAACATTCCATTTACATGGCCCCTGCTGGCATGTTATCAAATGCGATAACCCCAATTAAATATATCGCCCCATTTATTGACACGATTTCGGTAAGTTTCATTAAAAAGTTAAGGTTAATTAAATGTTGGTGTCTTTTAGGATGTTGTTGACACTTTCGATCTGATTCGCTTCGTCTCTCAAACACAAACAGTTAACGGTTGGGCTAAACAGATGTGCTTAGAATCTCCACGCCAAATGCAATTTTGCACTGAAATATTGGCTTTACTTTACGGTCCTAGTTCTAAACTTCGTCCTGTGAGTAAAGCAATTTTTTTAAATTTCAGTAAAACTTCTAATTTATTTCAGGAATTGGTTCCGGTTTTTTTCAACGAAAATCCTAGTGGAGGTTCTTTGAAAATGGTGAATCACGCTAAAGAATTATTTGCGAACAATTTCAGGAAATATGATTACGGTTTGGAAAATGTAAATATTTATGGCAGCGCATCTCCACCGGATTATGATATGTCCAAAATTGTAGTTCCCTGTTACTTTATTTATACTGTCGCCGATTGGATGGTTTCGGCGAAGGTAACAAATTGACTTTTGCTGATGACTTTGTTTAGACTTTTATTTGTTTAGGACGTATTGAATTTATATCAGACGATTCCACGAGCGGCCAGATTGGGAATTTATGAAATAAACGATCCTGACATTAATCACGTTAATTTAGTGTTCGGTGAAAATGTTAAAACGGTGGTTTATAATCATTTACTAGATGTGTTAAACAAGTATAAATATTTTTTAAGAGTTGTAGTGAAGTAATTACTATAATTATTTTACAAGCAGCCTCTATCAGGTTGCATTTAATAACATCAGTTAACCATGAACCAAAATAATATCTTTAAAGCAATAAAATAAATTACACAAACGGGATATATGTTTCTAATATCCAATACTTCCGCATGGTACTTTTCACTGCAATTACTATATCTGTTGACAACTCCTCCCCGTAATACTCAACGTTTAAATTGCGCGGAAAACTGTTATCGCAGTAGTGCTTTACCTTTTATTAGGTGATCTACTAAAATAGGTACAACCTAATTCTAATTAATACACATATTCATGAGTTTTTACATTACATTACATTTAACTTAACAATGATTTACCTAATGGTAGTTTTGGTTAGCTTTATTAATTTCACCAGCGGAAATAAAAATAATGTGTGCAAGAGTTACGAAGATTATTACACGATAGACCGAAACCCAAGATGCTGGTACAATTTTGCTGCCGATGTCACAGTGGTATGTTTTGATTAATCACAATTTTAGTCTTCAAGCTATTTCGGACTTTATAACATTGATAAAACTCGGGTAAACGTAGAACTTCTAAAAATAGTAAAGTAACATGTTCTCAATTTCCCTTCGGAAGTTATGCACGCATTGGTATGGCTGGAACTTTCACTGACCGATGAGTGTACGTATAGAAATCATACCACCTGCAGCGTTACTTCTTTGCAGTGCAACTTTTTTTTTCAACTCAAAAAACCATTCAGAACTGCACAAACAAAAAATTATTTAATTTGTAGCCAGAACTTATAAGATTGTCTGGTTATCCAGTTATCGAATACGAAGTAACAACAGCGGATGGATACATTTTAACAATGTTCCGGATTCCCGGAACAAGGAATCCCGTATTCCTTCAACATGGACTGCTGTCAACTTCGGCAAATTTTTTAAGTATTGGCAATGATTCCTTAGCTTTTATTTTGGCACGTCAGGGATATGATGTTTGGTTGGGGAACGTACGAGGTAACAGATATGCAGAAAAGCATATTAATTTAACAGTTGCAGATAGTAAATTTTGGGATTACAGGTAATTGAACAAATTTTTATATAATTAATTAATGTCGAATTTCAGTGAGGACGAAATAGGTGCTTATGATATCTCAGCGGAATTAAACTTCATAACGACCAAACGAAAGAGAAAGATTATTTATATCGGCCATTCCATGGGAGCAACCGTGGGCATAATTTATTCTTTGCTTTTCCCTAAAGAAGCTCGCGAAATGATCAAGTTATTTATATTCTTGGCACCTGGTGGAACGTTGTCGAATATAGTTTCGCCTATAAGAATAGTGCAACCGTTCTTTAACCGCATGTTAGTAAGTGGTACAACATGAATGCGAGCAAATTATGAACTGTAATTTTCTCAGGAGTTAATGAACCGTTCCGGGACAATCCGATTGTTCTCACAGTATGAAGTAATGCGCAGCTTTGTCACAAATTTTTGCATGGCTTCTCCACTGATGTTAAAAACTTGCATGGAAATGTACCATTTATTTTATGGAATCCGCAACCAGACGCCTCCTGTTAGGACAGTGAAATTTTGTATTTACCCAATTTATTACCATACTTTCTAGGAGGCAGTGCCCGTTCATTTTCATGAAAATCCTGGGGGAGCTTCTTTCAAATTGTTCAATCATGTCCTAGGTTTAATTCGCAACGATTTGAGAAGGTACGATTATGGTAAAAAAAATTTGGAGATCTATGGTAGTGTACTTCCTCCAAAATATGAGCTTTCATCGGTTGAAATTCCTTCTTACGTTGTGTACGCCGTTGGAGATTGGACCGTTAGTCCCAAGGTGAGACAAATTCAATTTTGATAATTATACACATTTTATTTAATTTAGGACGCCTGGAGGTTTTACGAGTCGCTACCACATAGTGTTAGATTAGGAATTCATGAAGTTAGCGTGCGCAATTTCAATCATATCGATTTCATGTTTGGAAAAAATGTTAAATCGATTTTATACGACCATTTATTAAATGTAATTAAAAACTTTTAGCTTTTAATTAAAGTATTTTTAATTCTAATTTAATTTTCTGTTTTTTGCAACATTTCCGCATTTCACAAAAATAATAAAACAATGTTAAGCTAATTTATATGCAATTTCTTTAATAACATGTTAGTGACACCATTCAGGTGTCGTAACTGCTGCAAGTTCAAGCCAAGTGAATGTCACGTATCGGGACCTGTTGCAATCAAAGTGACACTTAAAGAAATAAATTGTAAAAACCACTCAATAAGGTTTTTTATATAAGTTTAACGAAAACATAAATAATTTAAACGAGGTGCAATAATGACGAACGTCCTCATTGATTGCAGCACCGGTTACTAGAGACTTCCAATATACAGTTACTCAAAGTAGGTCTTTAAGAAGGTCAGCAACTCGCTTCGGAAATCTGAGTAGTATCAAGTTCACGGCCATAGTATTAACTTCTGTACTTTAAAACCTGCATAAAAAGCCATTCGTGACAACATGGATAAATTAGTGTTCTTATTATTAATTGGTGGATCGATTTTGCCGAACGTTTCGCCCGCGAGATATGTGCCGAAATGGAAGAAACAAGTAAGATGGCTCGCTTTATTCCAGTGACATGCTTTCACATCGGTTGTTTAGGCTTGCGAAATTCCTGCTTCTCAAAATGAACATTCACATTACATATGCGACGATGATGGCGAGGTGAAATGTTTGCCCGGTTGGATCGGAGATCTCTGTGATGTGCCGAAATGCAGACCCGGATGTGATCCTCTCCAAGGATACTGCAATCGTCCCGGAGAATGCCTATGTAAACTGGGATTTTATGGAGATAGATGCAATAAGTGCATCCCACTGCCCGGTTGCCAGCACGGGTATTGCAACTCTAGTTTCGAATGCATCTGCCGCGAAGGATGGGACGGAATTTTTTGTTCTGAACGTAAGAAAACTAATTAGAATCGTTGCCTTTCTACTGATTTTTTTAGCGGTTTGTCGGGCCGATTGTCACACATCTAGGGGATACTGCGAAAATCCTGGTGAATGTAGATGTCGACTGGGATGGGCCGGAAGGGCGTGCAGAGATTGTCAAGTACTTCCTGGCTGTTTGAATGGATATTGTCAAAAACCGCTTGAATGCAAATGCTATCCCGGATATACCGGAATCTTATGTCAAACACGTGAGTTCACAAAAACTGTTTCTATTTAAATAAACAAACCGATTTCAGCGATCTGCGCGTCAACTTGTAATAAAGAGAAGGGTTATTGCCGAAGACCGGGCGAATGCAGGTAATAATTAAATTTCAACAAATTTTGCTTCAAACTGTTTGTTTAAGATGTAAAGTTGGATGGTGGGGCAAACACTGCGACACTTGCTACCCATATCCAGGTTGTGTCAACGGAAACTGCACCAGACCTTGGGAATGCAACTGCAAAGTCGGTTGGGGAGGAATGCTTTGCGACGAAGGTAAACTTAATCAAATTTCGTTCAGGTTTTAATGTAATTATTGCAGAATTAAACTATTGCGAAAATAATCCCGGCCTGTGCCAAAACGGTGCAAAATGTGTTTCACTAACTAAAGAAGAAGGGAATTACAGATGTCTGTGCAGAGAAGCGACCAGAGGAAGAAATTGCGAAATTTCCTATCTATCAACTACGATAACCATTCCAATTTCGTTACCCACAACGCCAATTCCAGCGGAAAGTTCCAGCAAACCTCCGGATGAAGAAAAAGAGCCGGATTCAATTGAGGACGAACCAAGCGTTCCGAACATTGACAATGAAGCTAAATAATGTTAATTGCCATAGACTGTTATTTTTATATTTATTTATTTATTTATGTAATAAGGTACATAAAAGCCCAGCTAAGTAATTAACACTTTTATTATTTAGTTCTGGATTCAAGGATAATAACAGTTAATCACACGTTTCGAAGAAATAATGTCGTTTTTTTGTCGTTTGTCTGGACACTTTCACAAAATTTCTTATTACTCATCGGTCGGTGGTACATTTTTTCAACTTTGACATTACTTCAAGTAAAAGTTGGATTATTCGTGAATTCGGTAAATGGCGAGTAATTTCTTTAAACGTCGATAATTTCGTAACCTTATTGGCAGGTGAATGTAACTTGGTTTAAAAGCGTATCATCAGATTAATAATTCGACTCCTTTTTGATGTATCTCTGCTAGCTTAGGTCAACGTGCCGCAGCACAAGATAACACCTTTCACTCAAGGGTGCGCCGCAATTTTGTATCGAGTGATACCTTTATTAATTAGTGACTAAATTTTGTTGTCACTTAACCAATTGCGTAAAATTACTTGAGTTTGTTGTTTATTATTTCTCTTCATTGTCCACCAAAATGCATACATTTTAGGTAATTTTACATTACATTTTATTATTAAAATTAGTTCATATAAAAACGTTTTTGTAAATAGTGTCTTGCATTTAACAATTGTTGCGTTACAAACACAATTTTTTATTTCAATCTACCGCTTATATAATTGTTTTCTTTTAACAAAATCAGAACTAATCGCTATCAATAAACGCACTATTAATTAATGAATAGAAAAAGGAAATGTGATTTGTCACATCTGACTTTTACGACAGAAATTGATTGACTTCAAAAAGGCTGAGATCGTTTAATTTTATTTCAACAGACATTAATTTTCGATAATAAAATCGCCATAATCCGCATTTATGTTGCCTATTCATTAATTAAAAGATTCCTTTCGCGACCAACTTTCAAATTTCTTGCATCAATGACACAACGCGTTGGCATATTTAACAGTTTCAAAAATATGATTAAAAAATCTAATGAAAGCGTCCAACATCTTATTTTAGCCACTGTTCTAAAATTGCACACACACCAAATTTAAAAAAATAATGTTCGAAATCAAACTCATCATCGCTGCTTTCACTAAAATTTCTTGCCTCGTTAAAGATTTAAATTGATTTTCAGATCACACGCCAAATTAACTCATTACGATTTTTGCACGCATGTGTTCAAATGATTAAATCAAGGGTAAAATTTCTCCTTTACACTATTCTGTTTGCACAATTAATTGTCTACTTAATGGAATTATATAAACGAATTCGAATAAGGTGAGCGGCCAAGCGCGACCATCTCGAATCACGAAGGTCAATAACAACTTAATCCAATTAGATTTGAAAACTGTTTTCGGGTAATTAATTGCAGGAAGATGGTTCGCCAAAAAAAAACTTTTTAAATATTGGGCTTTTGTTCATTTTGTTCCAGTAAACAGGCGTGAAATAACGTTGCCACATATGAAAATGTAAAATGAAAAATCAGTACTTCCTTGTATTCCAAATAAAAAGTTTTTTAAAAGTTATTAAATACAAAGCAACAATAATTTTAAAAAAAAACAACTTGCCCGTTCATGAAACTAGGTTACGTCTGAATAGCTTTTTTACACACAAAGGACTACGTGTGGTTAACACTGTCGGTGAAATAAAAAGCAATCACAATTGCAGGTCATCGTAAAAAAATATTTTCGGGTTTTAACTCGTGCCAATAAATTAAATAATTAAAAAAATAAATTTGACACGCACCATTAAATCCTGCACGCGTGCAGGAACTAAAAAACTAATCATCATGTTAATTTAAATCAGCGCGACAAGAAGGAACAAGAAGACAGGGTGGAGCCCGGAAAGCGAAAGTGATTCGAGATGTATAGGTTTTCCCCTCTCGCATTAAATATTAACAGCTACATACAACTGTGCGTAGTATTCAAATCTAAGCAGTGTCCCATGCCGAAAGTGAAGGGGGTACATATAAAACTCTTTCATTGGCAAAATTTGAGTCACTTACAACATTTGCATTAACTTCCTAACATGAACTTGGTATGTAAATCAGACTAAATATTCTTAATCCAAGATCTAATCTTAATCGTTACAGTTTTGCTTCGTTTTCCTAGCTCTGACAGTTGCGGCTGCAGAGGAGGCTACAAAACGGACTAAAAAACGTGGGGTAATTGGCGAAGGCGTTATATTCGACAACGCACATGGTTTATCAATTGGCGGACTTGTAGATCTCGGGTCTGAAGTGCATGACGGTTTAGAAAATTATCCCACAAATTTTGGAAGTTATGGGGGCTTTTTCAATAACCATTTAGGGGCGTACCCATATAATCAAGGTTTCAATTTATTAACTCCGTCTTCATATCAATTACCAACTGCCTACGTCAGTGATCTTCCTCTTCCAATTTATAATCCCCCTGCCATAGTTTCTGTACCCAATAGTGTACCAGCCAGAGTTGGCATTATTGAAGCGAAACCCGCACCAATTATAGCAACGGCTGCACCACCAGCGCAAATTCCTCAAAATCAAAGAGTTGGTTCTGGGTCATTAGGTTATGTGAATTTGGGTAATGGAAAATTTGCTGTTGGATCGGGCTCGCTTGGATATTCAGGAGCGGCTCAAGTCATTTCATCAGCTCCAGTTAAAACTATTGCAAATTACGCCGCTACAGCTGCTCCCATTTCAGGAGCAACCTATCAAAGTGGAACTGGATTAGGTGATAACTCTTACCTACATTATGATGGAATATTTTCTGGATCCAACCAAGGATTGTATGGAAATCCTGGATTGCAAAATATTGAGTTGGGAACTGCTGGATTCGTGACTGCTAATCAAGAATACAGTGGCTTATCACAGTTGTCTTCTAAGGGTTACTAAGAATGTCGTGAAAATTAGTTATAAGTTGTCTTGTATGCTCAAGTAGAATCACTAGTCTTAACACTTAGGAGAAATGTGATTAAATATGTTGTATTAATAGAATAAGAAATAAAAAATTTAATATAAGTTGCATTTCTTATTAAAGGAAAGCAGTTTGAAAACAGGAAGTTGTAGCGGCAGACAAACCGGTAACAGATACATCAAAAAACTGAATTACATATTTTAAAAATCATTGTAACCTAAATTTATTGTGTAACATTATACTTTTGATACAGTTATCACCGCTGAAGTCATGAGTTCTAATAAAGTAGTTATGATATTAAAATTTGCATTCCTGTTTACATTTCACCGCAATAAAAAATAGAAACCTATACTTTCGAAGATTAAAATTACCTTTCCTTAAAGTTATACTATTCCTAAACATAAACGTTACGGTTCTACATTTAGCAACTGCATCCGCAAAAAAATGATGAACTGGAGTGAAACTGTTCCTGAAAATCATGGAACAATATATTTGAGCCCACGAGTTAAAACTTTCTACAAAGGGGTCTCCAAACTAATTTATGATCGAATCTTTCAAGTCGTAAAAGTTAAATAAATCACTGATAAACTGGTTGCCTGATATTAGATGACCTTAGATACGAATTGGTATTAATATTTATCTATTCGTTACGATCTCCCTAACTAGTTACTTGATGCACACTAATCGAGTGCATTTTATGTAATAAAACCCCACACTGAAAAATGTTGCTTTATAGAACCGGTACGTCATCGAATTTGCAAAATAAAGTCATAAAACTAAAATTCATGAAATTATAATGAAGCCACCTGCGATTTGAAAGTGCAATATATTAAGAAAAATATTTCGAAATTTTTAACAAACAAAAATAATAAAGTAAAATTCACTGTCACTGGTCTTCCGGACAAACATACGTGTTACATTTGCTCGTGCGTTGCGTAAGTCCGAAAGTAGTCCATGCATCTTTCGGGTGGATATTGGGTATAGAAAGGCGACTGCATGCGAACATCTGCCCCTCTTGTTAACTCCACATTTTCAACCCGGTATAAAAGCCGACGTCAATATGCGTACAGTATTCAGTCTTCTGCTATCATTTCTTCCAAGTAAAGCATCATGAAGACTTCGGTGCGTTTTGTTGAATTAAAATTGCAACAAGTGAACTAATTTTATCCGTTTGCAGATTTTCTTCGTCCTGGTGGCACTGACCGCGTGCCTAGCGGAGGAGAAAGAGAAGAAGACCACAAAACGTGGTGTCTTCGGTGAAGGTCTCTCTCTTGGAGGTGGCGGTCTGGGTCATGGCTTCGGCGGCGGTCAATCGGGCCACGCAATTTCAATCGGAGGCGGTGATGTAGGTCACGGTATTTCCATTGGAGGTGGTGATTTCGGCCATGGTGGCAGTATTAGTGGCGGAGATTTAGGCCACGGGATCGGTATTAGTGGAGGCAGTCTAGATCTTGGCGGACATGGCGGCAGTTTCGGCCATGGGCATGGTCTTGGCGGAAGTCTCGGCGGAAGCCTCGGCGGAGGTCTCGGCGGTTACGAATCACATGGAGATATTGGAGGAGGCGGCTTCAGTGGAGGAATTGGTTCAGGTGGAGGATATGGTTTTGGCGGAGGAATCGGTGGAGGAGGAGGACATCTCATTCCTCTTGGACAACACATTTCAAGACACATCACAATCACGAACAAAGTTGGAATTCCCGTTCCTAAACCTTACCCAGTCCAAGTGACGAAACATGTTCCAGTTCCGGTGCCACACCCAGTGGCCGTTCCCGTAGATAGGCCATATCCCGTTCCAGTGCCAAAACCATACCCAGTAACAGTTATAAAGAAGATTCCAGTACCCGTAGACAAACCATACCCAGTTCCAGTAAAGGTACCAGTAAGAGTTCCAGTACCACATCCATACCCAGTACCTGTACCTAAACCATACCCAGTGCACATTCACAAAACCATTCAAGTACCAGTACCACATCCAGTCATCGTTAAGAAGCCAGTTCCAGTTTACATCAAGAGCGAACATGGACACGACAGTGGATTCAGTTTAGGAGGAGGATCAGATTTCGGTTCTAGTTACGGAATTGGTTCCGGTGGATTTGGAGGACATGGTCTTTCTTCAGGAAGTAATTATGGACATGGTATTTCTTTAGGAAGTAGTTACGGACATGGAGGCGAAATCAGTTACTCACACGGTAGTGAATTATCACATGGGGGCGGAATCGGCTTGTCCCGTGGAAGCGGAATCGGCTTGTCCCATGGAAGTGGAATCGGTTTGTCACATGGAGGCGGAATCGGTTTGTCACATGGCGGTGGAATTGAACTTGGACACGGATCCATCGGCAGTGGAATCGAACTTGGACATGGTTCCATCGGCGGTGGTCTTAGCTCGGGATACGGATCAGGACACGGTTGGAAATCTTGGTAGTTCTGTGATGCATAATCATTGTTTCATCATTATTTTGCCATTTTCACAATTGTTTATTACTAGTCCGCATTATGTACATTGTGGTATCATTTACATTTTGTAAAATAAAATTATTTTTCACAAAAAAAACGTTTTTAATGTTTTCTACAAATTAATAAAGAAAGGTATATAAAAGTAAAAGTTTTAAAAAAATTAATGGATGATATTTAGAAATTGCAAAAAGGATAGATTTTAATCACTCTTCCTTGTGGATTTCGAAACGTCTGCAATAAAATCAGTTAATAGATTCCTGCAAAAGTAGCTGTGCACATGCAAACAAGAGTTTCTTTATTAAAAAGCGATTCCTGCAAACACGATTTCTCGAACAAGTTTTAACATTTCAGATTAATTCCAGTAGATGGTTCTCGACTTGCTTGAATTTGGATTCTTACAGGGTTGAGGCCCGATAAAGGTGCTGTTGGCATTTTAGCGAACGTGCAATTCAATTACATAATTAAAAATTACATTTGATTTAATTTTTTTTGTAGAAAAACGGTTAAACTACTTGGAAAATTTTGATAACGTTTATTTTACAGTCACATTAGAATTGAAACGTTGCAGAAATTATTTTGTGCTAAACAGAGCAAAACTCTGCAGGATGAAGATGCTCGATTTTGGAGATTTATTGTTATCCGATAACAAACCGTTACAAAACTAATTTATGTCATCAAGTAAATCGACTATTGGCGCGATCTTCAGTAAAAGTCTTCCTCTTGTTGATAGACTTGTGATTCTACCGTTTTTTTTTTAACATATTGGTTGCATGTTACTCTTTACAAAAGTTATTATTTACTGATAATTTTGTGTGGTGATCTCTTGTCTAAAGTAAAATGGTGTTAATTATCGGTAATTAAAAATGTAATCAGAAGGTAAATATTTTGTGTGGATTTATCGACAGTTAATTTTATTATTCAAGATTATTTTAATTAGTCAAATATTTCGAAATCAACAAGGTGTCCCATTTAATAAATCCGTTTACATTTGTTTTCATAAAAAAATCTGCGAAACTAAAGAACCATGAAATCGTTTCGAAACATCGTTGTAGAAGATTGGTGGCAAAAGTAACCCTTGGCCTAAATAATTTATTAGTTCTGCTATTTCCCTTTTCTTGATGAAAACCAAAAACCTTGATTATTCAGCCATTTTGGTTATAAGTTCAACATCAACTCAAATATAAAAAAAAAATATTATTATTTAATTATGTGTTCAATGTGTTCGTCTCATTTATTTTTTTAAATTTTTGACTTGAAAAGAGAAAAATTAATTAAGTGCTGCCCATTTATAACATGGAATTAACTAAAGTACTGCTACGCTATTTCGAACTATGGACACGAAACGCATTTAGAGTAAAAGAATTTGCGCAATCTAATGGTATACCAAACATATTATTTCGCCGAAACTTCCTCATTTCATTTTTTCAGTTATTGTAGCACTTATCATGACTTGTGCATTAAATAAAATAGCGTGAAAACATGCTCAACCGTTGAGATTAAGAAAGTCTCTTCTTTTTCCTATAAGATCAATCACATGTGTCTAATGAGAAGCGGATTTAATGAAATGAAATGCTTAGTAGTCTTGAGATGAAATTGTTCTAAAGTAAGTTTCCTGTTTTAAGGAACCAAATGAATTGTCCATCCGGTTTAACAACCTTTTGAAAAGCGCCTATTATAATGTGATCATTAGGAAATGAACGAATCAATGGTTTATGATGAAACAGCAGATTTTTAAATCAGATAAGATGCTTTTAAACAAACAGTGAATCGTTATTTATACGATTTTAATTACACAATTAGATTGTGGTAGCACCGAACTAATTTTGATTAATTGAAACAGAATAAACAGTAAATAAGGATGGAAAACCCCAAGATCGCATTTGCTCTCCTCATAATGGATGAGAGTCAGCGATGCCTAACGAAAAAAAAAAGGACCGATGTCTGCACACAAGTGATTTTTTGCACTCTATTATATTATATTTAATTTAATTTTTCTGCACTTGTTACTAAAAAATTTGGTACAAGATGGCAGGGGAAAATGGCGAAAGTACTATCTCTTGTCTAATTTACGAGGGGCGGAACTGCACTATATAAACCTCCGGGCATCATCGACTTACAAGCACAGTTGCATCTTCTACTCTTCTCAGCAACATGAAGTTTCTGGTAAGATCTACTGACATCCCTTAAAAGTGATATTTTAATATTTGTCCAAAACAGGTTTGCACCCTCTTGGTTACATCGGCAGTCTTTGCCAAAGAGGCCGATAAAAAGAAGACCGAAAAGAGAGGCATCGAATCACTAGGCTATGGAGGTGGCGGTGATTTCGGTGGCGGCGGAGGTGGATACGGCGGCGGCGGTGGTGGTGGTGGATTCGGCGGTGGTCATGACGGCGGAGGCGGCGGAGGCGATGGAGGATTCGGTGGCGACAGCGGAATTGGCGGTGGTCACGGTGGAGGATTAGGAGGTGGATTCGGCGGCGGCGGCGGTGGATATGGAGGCGGAGGATTTGGAGGTGGAGGCGGAGGATTTGGAGGCGGAGGCGGTGGATTTGGAGGCGGAGGCGGTGGTGGATTTGGAGGAGGTGGTGGTGGAGGAGGAGGCGGTGGAGGAGGAGCTGGCGGTGGAGGAGGAGGCACCATCAGTCACATCACAATCACCAGACAATTCCAGGTTCCGGTACCTCACGCTGTACCATACCCAGTTGAGAGGAAAATACCAGTTCCCATCAGAGTTCCAGTTCCAGTGAAAGTCATTAAGGATTATCCAGTTCACTACCCAAGCCCAGTCTTAGTACCCGTCAGTAAGCCATTCCACTACAAAGTTGAAAAAGCTGTTCCAGTACATTACAATGTACCAGTCAAAGTACCCGTACCAGTTCAAGTACCTGTACATCTCCCCAAACCATTCCCAATTCAAATCACCAAGAACGTGCAGATTCCAGTAAATACTCCAGTTATCATCAAGAAAACCGTCCCCGTACATATAGGCGGTAGTGGTAGCGGTTTTGGAGGTGGTCTTGGCGGCGGTGGCGGTGGATTTGGAGGTGGATCCGGTGGCTACGGAGGTTCCGGAGGCGATGGCGGTTTAGGAGGCGGTCATGGTGGATTCGGAGGTTCCGGAGGAGGCGGCGGAGGCGGCGGATTCGGAGGTGGATCCGGTGGCTACGGACACCACTAAATGTTACGAAACGTTTCAACTTAAATGTGATATTTTTCTAGCATCGGGATAAGGTTGTATATAAATTAATCAAATCATGCTGCAATTTAATTATTTAAATCATTTTTTTTACTGCTCACCATCATTTTGTCATTCAGTTAATATCATCGCATCATGTAAAATTAAATTGCAAAGTGATTGTCCTCCATAGCTCATAGTGTTTCACAATTAATATGACCAGAAACTTGTAATGTTAGCCATCTACTGCTGCGTTTCCTGATCGGAATATTTCTAACGTTGTCATTTTTCATTTCACATACGAACCACGTTTTCTGATTAAACGTGTTTCGTATCAGTATTAATTGGATTCCGATGCAGTCTATAACACCTTAGTTCTATAAGTCTCAGCTTTAAATGTTTTTTTAGCATTAGAAATCAAAAAAAAAAAAAACTTTGTCCCTCAAATGTACTGTTTATCCTTGTTGCATAATAAATGTAATTTTGTACCGCTAAAATGATTTTAATTTACAATACCTCCTACCACTAAAAAATCGCCTTGTAAAGAACGCCAGTATTACTTTGGCTCACACTGTATATTATAATAAATAATAACAGACACAAATTAATAGGTTAACACGGAAGTTAACGAATTAATCGCAGGTAAATAGAGCAGCGTAGTAACTACACTCCTTATATAAGCCAAAATCCATCCTTTTCTATGCTTTTTCGAAATGAACAGCAGAAACAGAGATGAAATTTTAAAAATGGAAAATTCACCAAGGGGGAAAATCGGAAAAACTTTCCTTTATTTCCAGCTATAAAAGCTACTATTTTCAGGATTATATCACATAGTCCGTCATGTACTTTATGGTAAGTTGATATTTTCTTTGACTGTTAATAATTTTGATTTTTCAGGTAATCTGTGTCATCATTAAATCCGCCTTCGCTGGAGGCGAATTGGATTACGGCCAGAATTACGGCGGGCATGGAATATCAATTGAAGGAGGACACGGTGGTCATTCTATCGGAGAAACTCACTCGATCGGAGCAACCCACTCGATCGGATCAAGCCACTCGATCGGATCAAGTCACTCGATCGGATCAAGCCACTCATTAAGCGAAGGACACGGCGGTTATGAATCTTACGGAGGAGCGGACGGTGGACACGGGGGAGGATACAAGACAATCACTCTGACCAAAGAAGTTCCGTATCCAGTGCCGAACCCCGTTCCCATTACCATCATTAAAAAAGTTCCAATAAAAGTTCCTTATCCAGTTACGGTAGAAAAGCCTTATCCAGTTGCCGTACCAAAACCTTACCCTGTAATCGTCGCAAAACCGTATCCCGTTACTGTTGAAAAACCGGTTCCTTATCCCATTAAAATACCGATTAAAATACCGGTGGCGGTGCCGCATCCCATTCCCGTTCCTCAACCAGTCGCAATCCACCTCAAAAAACCAAAATTCAAGTTGCACCTTTTTAAGAAGAAAAAATCCGTAATTCCCATACCGCACGGTCTTGGACATAGTTTCGGACATAGTCTTGGACACAGTCTTGGACACAGTCTCGGGCATGGTCTTGGACATGGACTTAGCGGTTACGGGGGCCATGATTTTGGACACAAATTTTAAGACAGGTGCGTGCATGAACTTTTTCTCGTTTCGTAATTGTAAAACGATCAGTCGTTCACAAGCTGATTGCAAAATTGAATTGCGTTTATGAATGGCCGCAAGTAGTTTCACTAAAATTTCTGGTCGAATCGAATTAATTTTCAATTGCAAATTACCAAAACGTTTCAAATACTACCACATTATTCATTCAGAAATCTTAAAACTCCTTTCAGAAAAATTTTGTTTGCACAGACATTAAACGTCGGCGCTTTGATGTGATTGTAATTCATGGTATTTTGATAGATTTGTTCACACCATCGTCTAAGAAGGGAATACTGCATTTTCAATTCCTATTATTGGAATTGAAGTTTTAACTTTAAGAAATTCATTTTTTACGCTGTTTTTACCAAAAATTGTTTCCAACAAAAATAGATATATCTCGCCACAATAGAGGCGTTTAATTGTGTACTGTTAAGTTAATGTATTTCGTTTGATAATAAAATAATTCATTTAATCTCGGACCATAATTTAAATCGCTTAAAACGCTTGAAATTAAGAAATTTAACCCACATTAGCATGTAACAAACGTTGACAACAACTAAATTCACGGACGAATCGTACCAATGAACTTGTGCAAGATGACATTTATAGCCACCGTTGTTGCATAATTTTACAAGATCGATGTCGCTGCCTTGACAGAGCTTTGATCTAAAAGGAGCCATTGTGAGGACGAGAGCATTTGCAAATATGATTGAAATTTACCCCGTCTGCTATTTATAAAGGAAAGAAATGTTGAGTAATCCAAATTAATTATAGATAAAGTAATTACGGTAATTCGGAGAAACTATAAATACTTTTCGACTTGATTATTTTTACCTCGCACTAATTGTGTAACGGTGAAATCATTTTTGAGGATGTGACGAAACGAAATTTGCAAATTAGCAAAATCTGAATCGATAACATGCAATACAGGAAATGCAACCGTTCTTAACTGCACAATTACAATAAAAATCAGACTGTAGCTGAAGATATCTCTGCAGCATCTCGCACACAAAGGAAAATTGTATATTTACCATCCGGTAAATCGGGAACTAACTTTGAACAATAAAACGTGTAAAATCGCAAATGCGTTAATTAAGCAAACAAGTAAATTTGAAAAATACATGATCTTTACATTCATCATCAGGAAGTTTTTTATTCTCAACATAAAGTGCGTAAAAATTGGGTTGTGTAAGGCCAGTTAAAATTTTAGATAACCATAATTGAGATTACATAAGATGTTGGTCACTTTGCTTAAATTTGTTAATTAAAATTATTTGCTGTGAATTATACATATATTCTGTGGTTAGCTTGATTGAAACAATCTCATTATTTATTTGTAATTATTTTTTTTGCCGCAAAAATGATTGCGTTTTCCCAGTTTGCTGCAGCCATATGTAAATATAAAGGATTAGCTGCAGTAATTACCATAAATTGCAAACGAACATAATGTTACTTAAACCGAAATTTAACGCGAAGAAAATAGAGCGTAGTAATTTCCTCTTATGTAATTACAGTATTCAGCAATGCTCGACTTCTTACAATCCACATGTACATTAAATTATACGTCTGAACACAAAACGAAAATAGAGTAAATGCTTTCTCCACGATTGTCTGTTTCAAAAGTGAAATTAGCAATTTTTCTCTAATATCAGAAGAGTAAAATAACAACCAAATCTGTAACTTTCTTTCGTTGAGACTTCCTCGATCGTTTCTAATAAAATAAAATTTAGGCAGTAAAATTGCATAAACCTGGTGCGCACCATCTGCATCTGCGGAAGATTTCGCCTCGATTATGTAACAATTCAAGGTCAGCTCTTACTTTCAGCCTCATATACTTTCTCAGCGATTCAGAGGCGACGTATGAAACTGTTACAGTTACAACCTCTCAAAGAAATTTTAAAGAATTTGTCAACTCCACGCGGTGTCACCCGACTTGAGTGAATGGAATTAAAACGTCCCCAATCGCCATTGTATTTGATTACTTCTACACACGCACCGAGGGTAGGGATACGTGTGCATAGAAAGCACTATTTTCACACCCGCTACACACATCCTACCTCTTTCAGTTTACTATAAATATCGGATTATTCCTGAGGAATATTCAACAGTCGTGGTTCATTATTATATCAAAGCATGAAGTTCCAAGTAAGTATCGTCCAATTATCATAAAATTGCTTCAATCGTATTTTTTATTGTAGATCTGCTTGGTATCGTTCTTCGTCAGCTTTCTGCTCGTTTCTGGATCGCCAGGAAAGACTGAGAAAGCTGTAGAAAGCGATAATAAAGTCGCCGTCTCCGATAAAAAGGACAAAAGAGGATTATTTGACTTGGGGTACGGTTACGGAGGAGGCCTAGAACACGGTGGAGGATTTGAACATGATGGTATTGAACTTGGTGGACATGGATTGGGCGGTTTCGGTGGAGGAATTGGAGGAGGTTTCGATGGCCACGAAGGTCATGTGAAACATATAACTATTACCAAACAAATCGCGGTACCTGTACCTCATCCAGTACCTTATCCTGTCGAAAAGAGAGTTCCAGTGCCTTATAAAGTACCAGTTCCTGTACCGGTCGATAGACCTTATCCAGTTCCAGTACCAAAACCATACCCAGTTCACATTGAAAAGCAAGTGCCTTATCCAGTAGATAGGCCAGTACCTTATCCCGTTAAAGTTCCAATCAAAGTACCTGTGCCACAACCGTACCCAGTACATATTCCAAAACCTGTACCATACCCAGTACACAAAACCATTAAAGTACCTGTCAAAGTACCAGTCATTATAGAGAAGCACGTACCAGTTTATGTCAAGGGACATGAAGGGTTCAGTGGTCTCGAAGGCGGATTTGGCGGTCATGGATTCGAAGGTGGCTTCAGTCACGGCATTGGCGGTGGGTACGGCGGCGGTTTAAGTCACGGCATTAGCGGCGGATTCGGTGGCGGTTTAAGTCACGGAATCGAAGGAGGATTCGGCAGCGGTCATTTGGAACTTAGTGACTTTCATCATTGAACCTCGACTGTACAACTTATTTAGCAGTATTGCACCAATTGTATTCAAATCAGTTTGTTTGTAACGTGTTAAGTTGATTATTTTTCTATTTATATTGCAATTTTTTTATGCCCCAAATAAATTATTTATAAAAACTACTTTATTATTACCTGCCTCGATCGAACTGTTATATTATTTAAATTAAAACCATTAATATAATTTCATAAATCTAACATATAAAGTGATATTTGAGTGTCGAAATAAAATCACGATATATGCAACGACTTTTATTGCAGGTTTTTGCGAAAAACATGTTCTTTCTTCACTAATTTTTTTGTTGAAACAAGTTAAACATTCACTTTTTTAATTGGATCAAATAATTATTTTGAAGTGAATGGTGGTACGTGTAATCATAACATCATTTTCTAACTAGCTTGAAGTTACTGAAGTGTTAAGAATTTTTTTCTTTTTCCTTGTTTCTGGCAAACATTAAAACAGCAGATATTTTCAAATATTTTATTAGGAAAAACTAAAACAGATTAACAATAACAAAACAAAACAGAATTAAAAATTATCAGTGCATTTCTTCAGCTGGCGCTGAAGCACTTGGTGCTTCCTGTGCTGAGTACTGTTGTTGCTCTTGTTGGCCATTAGCGGCGGCAACAGCGGCGTAACTAGCGGACTGATCGGCGTGTCCTTCGTCTTGACCTCCATATCCTCCGCTTTGAATTGCGTCAGCAGCATTAAATTGCAAATTTTGTTCGGCCCCATGTCCGCTTTGATCGAACGATCCACCTACGCCACTACCAAATCCCCCAAAGTCAAAATTTTGTCCACCATAAGCTTGCGGTGGAGTGTACTCTTGAGCTGGAACTGGATATGGCTTTGGCACTTCAACAGGCACATGAACTGTCTTTTCAACTTCCACGGGAATTGCTTGAGGAACGGTGATAAATTGTGGAACCTGAACTGGGTACGGTTTATCTACAGGTACTGGATACGGCACGGGATGAGGTACTTTAACCGTGTAAGGTTTAGGTACTTTGTAGGAAACTGTCTTCAAAATCTTCACAACATTTGGCGGTACTGATCCGAGCGATTCGGTGCCCAAATCTGTAAGCTGGTAAGTTGGGTACATAATCGAACTGTAGCTATTTCCGTCAGGAACTGATGAGAGTTTAATTTCTTGATGACCGCCACCACCGTAGCCGTCGAGTGAAAATCCAGGCCTGGCTTGAACTGCAGCTAAACAGCATGCGAATGTCACCTAAAAAATAATAATTAGAAAATTAAATTCACCTTTGGGGTGGCTTACAAAGGTCCACATTGTATGTTGCTTGAGCAGTAACAACTGATAGTAGCCTCTATCTCTTGTGTTTATATATGAAGGCCGCCGAATCCATCCGGAGACACCCTGGTAATAACTGAGAACGTCATTTCACTTTCTTCCAGACCCTGACCGTGGAAGTTCAATCACATCACAATCGCCACCAAACGTGCTGAATTTCATTTCCATCCATCTCAGATCAATTCAGCTTGTTAAAGCGAGATGCGTGAAGGTTACTGAACAGTGGAAATTGTGACAGAACTAGAGAGTACATTCTCCTCTAATAACTGCAACCGTCCAGTCACTTAATTCCGCTTCAAGCAGATAACATTTTCTTTTTAATTTTTGCAATTGATGTACCACACTAACGAGTGCTGTTTCATAATTAATCAAATGTAGTTTTTTTAAATTAATCTCTTGCCGAAGGATTGAAAATTAACCGAATGGTTTTGCGTGTGAGAAGAACGTCGATGACATTAACATTCTATATTTACGACAATCTGTAGAAAATGAAAAGTTGTAACAATAGTATTATTTTTTGCCGTTTTTTCAATCAAAAAGCGACCGATTTTACTTTCATTTTAGTAAAGGGAAGTGATTTTAATGGGACATGTAAAAAAATTAAATTCAACTTGTTCGGATGAATGGCAGAGTAATGGAGAAAATGACCATGACGGTTGTCTTTCATTTTACCAGTTTCTGCTCTTTATCTCGTCTAAGAAAAATTGAAGTATCGTTGCGTTTCCGTTCACTTTTAAGTGAAGGGAGCAAGATTTATAAACAGAATCACTTTCGCTTGCTTCCGATCTCAATTTGAGTTGCCAAAAAAATTCAACTTTGTCCGTACATGCAGAAACACACCTGAACATTCATAAAGTTTAAAGGAAGAGAAGTAGCGTTTAATTGCCATAGTTAAATCAGAGCGGATATGCGTCGTTAAGTCACAATAATCTGTTATTTACTTGTTAAGTAATATTTATTGAGAGAAATAGAGGCAAATTCTTGATAAAATATAAAATTACATAGTACACTCTGCCGCAAATTAAATGTCACACGACGTTCGGGCGCTTGCAGGTCATGTTGCAAGGATGTTTGCATGGTTGTATACAAATTATCAGGTCCGTATGCTAGAATTGATATTGAGGATCAGTGTTATGAAGTTATGTTATTTTTTGTACTGTAGTTAAACATTATACTGTTAATTATTTTAAATAATTGTATTTGTTTCGTATCAGATTAAATATTGAAGAGTCGGTTTGCCTAGGTGAAAGCATGCAACTTGCAGTGTGTTTGTTTTAACGTGTTTATTTAAAAACTGTTAATGACAGAAGATTGAAATAAAAAGTATTTCAAAGAAGAATAATCACTTCTCTTGGGTGATGAAATTTTCCATTTTCTTGTTTTCAAATGATTACAACAAGGGTTGAATCTTAAGAGTCGGCTTTCCTAGGTAAAAGCATGCAAATTGCAGTGCACATTTTCATAAAGTGTGCTCAGGTCAATTTTTTTTTTTTTCTTTGATTTATGTTAGAATCCACATTTTCATAAAGTGTGCTAAGGTAAAAATTTTTTTGCATATTCTTGTTTTCAAATGATTACAACAAGGGTTGAATCTTAAGAGTCGGCTTTCCTAGGTAAAACCATACAAATTGGAGTGCACATATTCATGAAGTGTGTTCAGGTCAATTTTTTTTTTTGACTTATGTTAGGATCCACATTTTCATAAAGTGTGCTAAGGTAAAAATTTTTTTGCATATTCTTGTTTTCAAATGATTACAACAAGGGTTGAATCTTAAATATCGATTAACGCTGTTAAAAAGAAATCTTCTCATAAACGAAGCATCAAGAACATCAATTAAGGTTTTTGATGAGCTACAATAATATTTTATTAAATGCGTGTATATTTCTTATCTATTTAATAACAACAAATTAATAATTTATTACTTTCATTAATAATAAATACGGTTTAGTAACAAATTTGAGCTTGTTTTCTGGAAACTGTTTGACTGTTATACGAACGTATTTTACTCGTTGTTTCCCTCGATTCACTTACTTATTTTGATTTTTGACTACATAACACTGATCCTCAATATCAAATCTAGCATACGGACCTGATAATTTGTAGACAACCATGCAAACATCCATGTAACATGGCCTGCAAGCGCCCGAACGTCGTGCGACATTTAATTTGCGGTAGAGTGTACCAACTGTCATCTCAATTTCTTTTAGCAATGTCAACATTAATATAAAATTTTTTACATCTAACACTTAGTTGTAATATTGAGAAATACAAATTACTAGTCTTTGGCAAATTTCACAAATTTATAACCAGGCTCGTTTTTTAAATTATCTTTAATGTTTATTAATTTGAATAAATAAAAGATAAATTGTACAATCCTTGCCACTAAAAGTCCTGTCTGCTGCCCTCTATACCTTGCAACTTGCAATATCATTACTTATCAGAAACGAGTTTGAAAATTTCTAGCTTCAACAAGTATCGAAGCGAAACTAATATCAAAACTGCATTTTCATCCGTTATTAATATTTGGCGGTACATTAAACTGGTTTGCTTTTTAAGTGATCGAATTGCACAATATTAATTCTTTCAATTTTTTAACGACTGTTCCGTACACATGTCAACTACAACAGTTAACGTCATAATCGTTCACAATTTTAAAAAGTGAAAACTTAACGCTGAATGCTTAGGACAATAATCCGTTGTAGTAAACAGAGGATTTACTTTCAAAATATAACATCTCTGAAATACGTGGACTAAGCATTTCCTTCAATCTTGCAAAATAAGGAAACGCGTGAGAACAGGAAATCCCAAGAATAAAATTTAAGTTAATAAATGGTCGAATTAATTAATTTTCGGTTAATTTTACAATGAAGGACTTAAACCACGACGTTACTTTCTCACATTATGAAAGTTTCTTCATTAAACCCTTATGGATTAGTTTTGCATCATTTCTATGTGGCTTTCAAAATTGAAATAGTTTAACGCAAAACATTTACAATATGTAAAATAATCAAGAAGTGAGTATTAAATAGAGCAGATAATTATCGCATGCAATGCAATCTGGAATTTTTTGTACAAAGTTACATTCTACAGTCACATTGAGCAGTCTTCCTTACTATTAACCGGCGATAAGTACAAAATACGCACTTCCTTCCTGGTCAAAGATTGAGCCATAATTAATCCACTTTTAAATTGAATGGTTTTTACGAACGAGTGGTCTTTGCGAATGTTCTGAAATGGCCAGTTTAATGAGGAAACACCAGAAATCAGTTTCCGTAAAAGTAAACACCGTAATTTGTAGTTAATAAAGTGCGACCTTCTACTTGCCAATTAGAAAAGAACCGTTTTACTAACATACGAAGAATGCTGTTAAAATTGTTTAATTTGCTAAATCGTTCTAATTTTAAAACGATTTTTTACAATAAACTCGATTTAGGTATGAAATAATTAAATAAAAAGAATTCGATTTTAATATGTTTATTTATTTTTAATTTCTTTTATGCAAATTATATCAAATACCAAAGGTAAATTATTATTGAATCATTTTTGCATTAACTGCTTTTATCAAAACTTTATTTAATTAAAAAGCAGTGTTCACAAGTGAAAATGTATGTTCAGTTATAATATTTGATTATGAAGTGGTTTCTTTTTTTGAAATTATTAACTCCCATTTCCAAAATCCAGTTCAAAGATTTTTTTAATTAAAATGAAACTATACAAATTGATTGACAAAATTGTAAACATGTTTACTCTTGTATATAAATATTGCCAATTCTAATTATTTCCTCAACTTAACGTACAAATTGATACATAAAAACCGCGCCTAACTTTCGCTTAGTTTTATTTGATTTTTTTGTTAAAAACATCTTACGTCCCTTCGCAAATCTGTTTAATGTCAAATTCAGTTTTACATCGATAAACCAGTTTCGTATCTTTGTATTAATTACAGATCGAAAACTGATTAATTTATGAAAGTGTTTTAAGCCTTCCTGGTTTCCTATATCTTCAATCGCTTTTCGATGCTAAACAAATTGAATGACTGCCAGTTTTAAATCGGACAGTTTTTAATCACATTAAGCACATTCTCTGCATTTGCAACATTTTGAGAAAAAAACAACTAGAGAGCGTTTTTAACGTGGGTAAATGTTGCTCCATTTTCTTGAAATCTAGAGGCAATATACTGCACTACTTTCAAAACTATTAGCAAGTTGCATGGATAGGATAATGGCATGCAGTAGAACGGCAATAAAAAAATTAAATCAAAATTCTAGCTGTAATTATTTCATCTCAATTGATTGAATTAATTTCCCCACTAAACTGGATTGTAAAATTGACTGTAACAGTTTTGGCAAAACGCACCGATTACATAACGTTAAGCAACTGTTACGCATCACAAGAACTTTACGTGTCAAAATGTGTCGTATTAGACTATTATTCCGTTATGAAATGATAAAAAAAAATCCGAATCACTTTGTTGGCTGTTGCCTTTTTTAATCACCAGTTTAATTTACTAGTTAGATTGAAGCAATTTTTTGAGGCACAAAAGTAATCGTTACTTGACTTTTATTGTATTAGAGAAATTGCATTTAGTACAAAAAAAACTTACCTTTCTCAAGTTCTATTCTTCGATGAAATATTCGTGTCGCATAAACTTGACCCGATTGGTAAATAATCCTCTGTACTTAAATTCGAACAACTTTCATGAACAAAATGTGCAGGGTTTTGAAATTCTATTTGAAAATCAATCATGACCTAAGGTAAAGCAAAAAGCGTGAAGCATACTTGGAAGTGATTTTTAATTGCAGTTCTTATCTGCACATATCTCAACGGTCAAATTTTTGCTTTAGAAAGCATTAAGCATATTTAAAGAACCCTGTTTATATTCAGCGCAATTTTTATGTAATCGTTTTAAATTACAACGCCATCAACCTAAACATAATTTTGTAGGAAATTGGTGTGTTTTATTTGGGTAATCGAACACAATATAAATCACATTAGGAACGGTTATTTTTCATTTTAAATTTTGATTTCTTTTAGATTTTAAACAAATTTCGAAATCGAATGCACAATATTATTGTGTTATTTGTGTGCCAAGCTTAATTTGATAATTATAAATTGGATATAAATCGTTACGCTTTACTTTTTTAGTAAATAAAAAAAATTGTAGTATTTGTGTTTTCTTATTTGATCTTGGAATCACCGCAACCCTGAACACTATTAGTAAATGAGTTTTATTGTGTTTAGAAATCTTTTCAAATTAACTTTAATCTAAGTTATTCAGAATCAATAATTGGAACAAAACTACTTTTGTAAGTCATTTTGCAGGTAATTTGTAATTTTCATCGCATTAATCACCAAACAGCATTTTATAAAAATCTTAATTGTAATTGGTAATCAAAATTAAATGACATGAAAGATTACAATGTATTCGTTCATGTGAATGAAAGGGTCATTTGAAACTTTTATGAGAAATCCTTTGAGAACAATGCGAATAGACGCTTTTGTTCGTCGCATGATGACAATAATTTGTAATGTCCCCGATCCCAGTGTTTTATGACCGCCATTCGATACTACTGCAGAGAAAATGTTGAATGAATCTTCAACTACAGGACTTTATAGCTTGCTGTTGTTACTTTCGATTCTTGAATCTAACGTATTTCGAAAGAATCCGCATCGAATTGTTTTAATTTAGCACAAATAATGGCTTTTGATAATCGATGATTTTCGGAAAGGCTTTATTTTACCGATTTATTGAGGCTAGATTATTGTTAGTTAATGTATGTAATGCAGGTAATTGTGACGAGCCGTGGTACGAAAAATGGTGTTATAGTTAGCGGGACCACATGTTCAACGATGCGACGCCTAGTGTGAATGTATGGGATGGAGTGATGCACCCGCCCAGGTGAAAGTAAAGCAAAATAACCCTCACCATGTCGGATTCATATATAAACCCACCTCGCTAAGGGTAGAGCATCACTTGTCATTGCTCTTCATTCACATACAAGACATGAGGCAATTTGTGGTAAGATATATAAAACATACAATATACAAAAGAATTTATAACAATAAATCTTAGGTTGCAGCTTTACTGCTGGTTGCTGTCAGCTCCGTTCGTTCCGGCGAACAGGCGGCTGTAGCCTCAGAGAAGAAAACTGAAAAAAGGGGAATTTTGAGCGGTGACATCGGCGGTGGAGGCTTTGGAGGACATGGAGGAGGCGGTGGAGGCGGTGGAGATTTAGGAGGAGGACATGGCGGTGGATTAGGAGGTGGATTAGGAGGTGGATTAGGCGGAGGAGATCTTGGTGGTCACGGAGGATTCGGTAGTGGCGGAATCGGAGGTGGTTCAGGAGGAGGTTACGGTGGAGGTTTCGGAGGTGGCTCCGGAGGTGGTTTCGGAGGTGGCTCCGGAGGTGGATTCGGAGGTGGTTCCGGAGGTGGATTCGGAGGTGGATTCGGAGGTGGCTCCGGAGGTGGAGGTGGAGGAGGCGGCGGAGGTGGTGGTGCCACTATATCAACTATCAACGAAGTTGTTCAAGTACCTCAAGCCGTACCCGTCCCCGTGGAAGTAGAGAGACCATATCCAGTCGCTGTACCTGCTCCATACAATGTTTACATTAGACGTCCAGTAGCAGTGCCAGTACCAGTAGCAAGACCAATAGTTGTACCAAGACCAGTCCCATACTACGTTAGACGACCTGTACCAGTTCACATACCACAGGCTGTTCATGTACCTCAACCAGTTCCAGTTCCAGTTCAAGTACCTCAACCTTATCCAGTTGAAGTCACTAACACTGTACAAGTTCCTGTACCGCAAGTGCAAGTTGTAAATGTACCAGTAGCAGTTGGCGGTGGCGGTGGCGGTGGAGCTGGAGGTTTCGGCGGAGCTGGAGGTTTCGGAGGAGCTGGAGGTTTTGGAGGAAGTGGAGGATTCGGTGGATCTGGAGGATACGGCGGATCTGGAAGTATTGGTGGCGGACATGGTGGATTCGGAGGAGGAATCGGAGGTGGATTAGGAGGAGGTTCTGGACACAGTTTTGGAGGTATCGGTGGTGGACTTGGAGGAATTGGCGGTGGTCATGGAAGTAGTCTTGGAGGTGGAATCGGCGGTGGTCACGGAGGCGGTCTTGGAGGCGGACTCGGTGGACTCGGCGGTGGTCACGGAGGCGGTCTTGGAGGCGGACTCGGTGGACTCGGCGGTGGTCACGGAGGCGGTCTTGGAGGCGGACTCGGTGGACTCGGCGGTGGTCACGGAGGCGGTCTTGGAGGCGGACTCGGTGGAATCGGTGGTGGTCACGGAGGTGGTCTCGGCGGCGGACTCAGTGGAATCGGCGGTGGTCACGGCGGCGGTCTCGGAGGTTTAGGTGGTGGATCCAGCGGTGGATTTGGAGGTAGTCACGGTGGGGGAGCTTCCAGTTACTCCAGTGTTAGCATCGGAGGTCACTCTAAATATTAAATTAAATTAATTAAGTCATTCATGTCATCGTTTTTTCCATTAATTCATCGACTCATGTGATACACTACTTAGTATTTTGTTATAAGTGATGGGAAGTAATCCCATCAAGTGTATATATTTTATATGAGCACTACAAGTGAAAATATAGCTTTACTTTACATTATTTCTACTTGTTTGTCTTTGTACTTTTTGAAAATATAAAGTTTGATAAATCTTTTTGTATTGTATACCTATTAACCCAATTTCAACAAAATAAAATTAAAATAAAACGATTTAACTTATCGATAGAAAGTAATGTTCATTAGAAAAGTACCACATTTTTAGAACGACGTGTTAAGTTGACCATTAAAATGTCTCATCTGCTTAAAGAATATTTTATTCCTAACCGAATCGAATCCGATGAAACGAATTAAAATTAAAAAAATAGTTGCTATTGTAAAGTGACATGAACACATTTTCTATTTTTCTAATGGTCAATATTTAAATCATAAATACAAACTTGTAATCAATCGATTAGCTTCGTTTAATTGAAGCAATTAATCTTAAAAAATAAACTTTGCCTTTTGATTTCGATAAATCAGCCCTCACTTTTATCAATTCGTACTATCCTTTTTCTGAAATACAAAATTAGAATTATTTGATTAAAATAGTATCAACTTATTTAATTTCAGCAGTCGCATTGTCTATCAATTATGAAGAAGCTAAAACAATTGTAATTTTTTTAATTTAAAAACTGTAAAGTTTCATCAAAACCACTTACAACTAAATAATTATAAAAGTTATTCTACCCTCAGAAGTTTGTTGAAAGTGCCTCATCACATTAGCTTCGCTGTCTGCAAAAGTAATATTTTTTAACTTATTTATCAACAAATCTTGCTACACAAATAAAGTTCCTTCAGATTAATTAATATACGAGAAGAAATGGGGGATTTACAAAGACCCAATGAAAGCTTTTACTTGTTTGAATATCCGAGCTTTTCTTTCAGATTAATTACTGCAAAATTAGCCATAAACATAAATAAAATTATTTTCGGTATCGTTAAAGTGAAATGAGTTAGTACTTTCTAGTTAAAATAGCTCAATAAATTACATTCACACTTTACCACAGATTAAATACAAACCGTTATATTTCAGTCGTTCACAAAACTGTTGACTAAGGAGGAAGTCAATAAACTAAAAAGTTCGACGATTGCTCTCAGCTAAACAGTTAAGATCTCTAATTTTAAAATTTTACTTCAAGACGTAAGAAAACAGTTAAACTTATCCACAAGTAGCTATTACAAATTTTTGCGAACTCACCTAATTTTTTCAAACCGAATGAAAAAAACGACTAACCATAAGTTCATTTTACTGATTAGCTTTCCATGTATGAGTTTTATTTTAAATTTTGATTTTCTTTTTGAAAATCCTTCCTGAAGCATCTTCAGGCATCAACATAAAGCAGCTTTTCTTGTTCCTAAACTCAAGAAAAATGCAATTATAATCGAGATGGAAAATGTAAAATTATTGAAAGATAGAAGAAATCAAATATTTTACATATTAATTACAATAACAAGAAGACACAAGTACAGTTGAACCTTGGAAATGCGCTTTGAATCGGTAAATTACATAAATGAACTTTTATAAATATCAGAGAATAAAACAATCTACCTTGATTTAGATATTTGTGTGAATAGTGCTTACAATTAATTTTGACACTCTTTACCATGATTTACAAATGACGTGGTACAAATTATGCCAACGGATATGTAATTCCTGGCGTACGTTTTTACACTAAAACGTATTAAATTATACACTTCTTCGCAATACCACATTTCTAAACGTTACTAAGCGAGTTGTCATTTCAAACTGTGATAATATTACAGTATTTTAGAAGAATGGGCTTGCTTAGAATTACGTGTCATTACACTGAGATGACTTCGGGATGGAAAAACCAATTCCATGAATGCACATTTATTCTAATTTTCGAACTTTCTCGAGCAAAATCTTCCTGGATTGTGCTCTTAAGGAAGTCATTTAATTTGAATGCATTTTTGTTAATTGCTGTTTTATCTGCAATCACAACTGTAGACAATCATTTCTTCGTTGGTACAAATTCAAGGCCATAGACAAAAGAATCCTTAAAGTAATTAATTTTTGCAAAATATGAATCATCACAGGTCTATCTAAAGATTTGACGCTTCGTTTCCTTTTGACAATTGCGTTTATTACATTTTGTATTTCAACTATGACGGTTGCACTTTTTTCAATACAACTAAAGTTTGTGTAACGTTCAAAATTCGTTGCTAACTGCAAAATTTTTATTCATGGAACCGCTAAATCTGGTTATAATAAAATTCAATGGTTCGTCTTTCACAATGATTCGACTTTTCAAACCGTGGCTGAATTCATTAGACTGTGTGAGGAATTTCCAATTTAGTATGCAAAGTTCTTCTGGATTACAAATGGCACCATTTTTAATTATCAATTCTTCTATGCTTCTATTGTATTGATTTCTACACTAATTAATATTGAGCAAAGCAATTATTGCGTATTACTCAAAAACGTTAGGAAAAAAGGATTAACTGCTAGGGCAATAGTCGTAAGTGTGGCTGAACATGTGAAAAGATCATCTTCCACATGTCCAATCAAGAAAAATCGAATTTGTCCACGTAATAGATGTGAGCATGGAACGTTCAAAGATCGAATGCGTAATGTGAATGTAGGTAGAGTACGGGATGTCCAAAGATGCACCCGATTAGTGAAAGTAAAGCAAAATAACCCTCCTCGCCCAGGCCCGGTTGGTATAAAAGCCGACCGCTTCAGGGGTAAAGCATCAATTGCACTTCTTCCTTCCTTCTAGTAAAACATGAATCCTCTTGCGGTAAGTACTTATTAAAAAACGTTTTGATTTCAATCAATTTGTGTTCTCAGATTTCAGCGCTGCTGTTAGTTGCTGCCACATTAGGTAGCTGCGGCAAACAAGCCGCAGTTTCCGAGGCAGGCAAAAAGACCGAAAAGCGTGGAATTTCTGGTGGTGACATTGGAGGCGGCGGCGGCGGCGGATTTGGAGGCGGCGGCGGCGGTTATGATCTTAGCGGTGGAAATGGCCAATTAGGCGGCGGAGGAGGAGGAGGTCATGGCGGCGGCGGCGGCGGCGGCGGATTTGGAGGATCCGGTGGTGGTGGATTCGGAGGATCAGGAGGAAGTGGATTCGGCGGAGGCGGTGACGGAGGTTTCGGAGGAGGCAGCGGTGGATTCGGAGGTGGCGGATTTGGCGGAGGAGGCGGAGGTTTCGGAGGTGGCGGCGGAGGTTTCGGAGGAGGCGGTGGAGGCTTCGGCGGCGGAGGTGGTGGATTCGGCGGCGGTGGTGCCGGCGGTGGTGCCGGTGGTGGTTCCGGTGGCGCTTCCATCTCAACCATTAACGAAATCGTTCAAGTACCAGTTCAAATCCCAGTCCCAGTGACCATCAATCGCCCAGTCCCAGTTGCAGTTCCTCAACCTTACCAAGTTATCGTACCACGTCCAGTTGCTGTGCCAGTACCCGTACCACGACCAATTTACGTACCAAGACCAGTACCTGTAACCGTAAATCGTCCACAACCAGTACACATTCAACAAGCTGTTCCAGTACCGCGACCAGTACCATATGCCGTACAAGTACCTCAAGTAGTCCCAATAACTGTAACTCGTCCAGTAGCTGTTCCACAAGCCCGACCCGTAGTTTTACCTGTGCCAGTACCTTTACCCGCTAACATTGGCGGAGGCGGAGGCCAAGGCGGAGGAGGATTCGGCGGTGGTGGTGGAGGAGGATTCGGCGGCGGTGGATCAGGAGGATTCGGCGGAGGATCCGGTGGTTTCGGCGGTGGATCCGGAGGATCCGGTGGTTTCGGCGGTGGATCCGGAGGATTCGGCGGTGGATCAGGAGGATTCGGCGGTGGATCAGGAGGATTCGGCGGAGGATCCGGTGGATTCGGCGGTGGATCCAGTGGAGGTGGCTACGGAGGCAGTGGAGGATTCGGCGGAGGATCCGGCGGAGGTGGACACGGAGGCGGCGGAAGCGGCGGATTCGGCGGTGGATCCGGTGGGGGAAGTTTCGGCGGTGGCGGAGGAGGTTCTAAACACTAATTTATTTTTCACCACCTAAACTTCATCTTCCATGATTTCTATTGTGATATTAGTTACTTCGATGTTTCATGTTTTATAGTTTATTTTCATTCATTGCATTGACGAAATAAAAACATCTCTTTATATTTTAGTTTGTTTTTTGCATTTCCAAACCATCAATGTTTTAATGCCTTTATTTAATTATAAATATTTTTACAAACGTTAACAACAACACTCGAGATAATGTGTAACGACAATATTCAAGCTAAATTGCACATAAAAAAGGCACACTAAAATGTAGTATCACTTAAAACAAGATTTAAATCACCATAATTTGCATCTACTTCCTTTAGGATTCATATCGCTGCCAACGGGGCAATTAAAAGCGGTGGCGAATTCGTGAGAATTTTGCAAAGTTCCCATAACCCTTATATAATTTGGAAAGTGTTCGTCGTTTTCAATTTGATAAAGTAACGAATTTGCGTTTTGAGGTGTTTCACGCCAAATCTGAAATTATTATTGTGTTAACAAAAATTCCAGAAAAAATTGATTTAATTACGTTTCCAAAAGCTATAAAAACATTTGATCGCTGGTGAACTCTTCAAATCCGGGCAAATGGACCTCTGGGCCATATCTTTCTATAAATTTTTTGTAAGCAGTATAAGCGTGATGTAAACCGCCATTGTCGGCTAAATTCTCTCCTAACGTGTTTTCGCCACGAATCTAAAAAGTATTTTCAAAATTAATCTTTAAATCGGTAGTCATTGTGTTCCTCCATTTGACCAGGAAGCATTCTAAGATACTTTCACAAAAAATGTTTTATTACAAAAAAATCATATTCTTTTAACCTAAATTAATTGCTAAAATAGACATAATCTCATAAGACTTTCTTATAGGAATACATTCTCTTCAACAATAAAATCTTCAACGTTTAATCGAAAATTCGATACGGAAATTTATTTTAAATTTCCATCACTCGGTGGTGAGATCCGAAGTGGAAAACCCTGACATTTGTTTGCAATATTTGCTTTTAAAACGATTCAAAAATTTAGTTCCGTCATCGACATTTATTGAAGTTATTAAACGCTCAATCTAATTTTCGTACAGCAAAACTAATTAATAAAATAGAAACGCGAAACGTTAATCGAATTCATACAAAAGTTGTTTCAAATAGGCGAAATCAATAGTCTTTTAAAACGCAGATTTTTAGACACAATACCAAAATAAATATAATAAAGAGCTTACATGTTCTTTAACAGGTGGTACTGTGTAATTGTTGTACTGGTCGTTGAAACACTGTGTTTTTTATTCAAATGTGTTAATTGTGGCATTACTCCACCATTGGATGTAATTTCCATACTTATCAAATTTTCTACCTGCAATAAACTCTTTCAGCTTTGTACTGAAGACCATTGTTAATTACCAGTATTATCAAAACCGTGTGTTAATTCGTTAATTCGTTAATTCAGCACTCTAAAAACAGCTTCAATAAATTTCCATAAAACAAAATGTGACAATGCTTACTCCAGTCCTAAATGGTAAAATGGGTAAGTTAAGATGGCCATAGGAACAGCTGTAAAAAAATTTGTATTGAATTAGCACGGTTAAGATTCAACCTTTCTACCTACTTATTGAATTATCTGAGAAGTGATTATAGGCATTAACGGTTGTTGGATCAGTTCGCCAAGTTCTTTCACTCTCGTTCCTCAAACAAGTAATCAAGTTGTTCGGGTGGAATGTACAAGAAATCTTCGCCATTTAAATCTAACTCAACATCAGGAACACCATCGAACAACAAAGTTATGTAACGTTCCCAAATTGGCTCTGGTTCCTCGTCATTGTCCCTCAAATATTTATCTGTGGTGTTTTGTAGTTCGGTAACTTTCATTTTGAGCAAATCAATCTCATCTGTTGTGTAATTTAAGTTGGTCATCTGAAATCATATTACCGAAATTAACTTAACTGTTAAACAAAAGGTAAAGTAAACAATAACCTCGGCTACTTCTAATGATATGTTTAAAACCTCTTCAGCCGCCTCTTCTAATATCAAATCGTCAGGTGCTTTACTTATATTCGCAATAACTGTCCTCATCACTTCTTTGATGACTCGTTTCAAAGCTGCTTTTCGTTTCTTCTCAAATTCTTCATTTTCTTCCGCCTCCGCCTTCAACTTTCCTTGTTTGGTTCGTTTTCTAAAAAGACTACAACTCGGGTTAATTTAAATTACTTGTTGGTGGTTGATTACCTAGGAAGAGGACAGCTTGAACCGGGCATCCCCATATACATTACATTAGTGGTGCGATTGTAAATGTTGGCGTCGACAATAAATCCAATAAAAGTGTCCATGGCAAAAGTCTTTTTTAACGCCACTTCAGTCTTTATCCAGTCGAATCTGAAATCTGTAGAAATTGAGGAATTGAAGTAATTAGGAACCAGAGGCAAGTTAACTTCTTGTAAGTATTTGTAAATGACCGAGTAACCTAATTTATTCGCAGCCTCTGTAATTCAATTTGTTGTTTTATAAGGAATTTTAGGGATAGTTAAAACAACCTGTATTCAAACACGCTTCAAAAAATTGTCTACTTTGTTTGACCGGAACTGGTTCATCTTCAGACGAATTTGTGTTGAAGAATTTTAAAGTCGCTATAACTATGCGTTCATTGATCGATTCGAAACTGGAAAAATGGGGATACCATCCGTGGTTCGGATGCTGGTCCGTCCAATGGCCACAAGTAAACTGGTAGAAATCATCGCAAACATCCACCGTTACGTCCATCGATAATTTTAAATTTGCCGCTGAACGCAGACATTCCTCCGATGTGCAAATCTTCTTGAGTTTTCTTAAATCTTTCCACGCATTTATATCTGAAACGTAATATTATCAACTGAGATTTTTACGATGGATTTTGAATGCATTCTCCAATCAGGAAAATATTTTTTTAATTGCCTGTTTGTAAACATAACCGAAATTGAATTTGTTTCCATTATCGAAAATTACAGTTACTTCCTAAATTATGTAAATAGCAAATAGAGCTTTCAATTATCATTGTAATAATTTTTTAATGCATTCTTTATTAAAAGATCCTACAGCGTTATCTTATCGCATTAAAACCATCTGATAACGACTTTTTTAATTAAATGTTATCAATAGAATTTAGTCCTAATTTATCAGTCGGTGAAACCTTCCCAAAAGGTCACATTTCATTTCTGTCTTAGATTGATTTTACTTACAATAGAATAACGTCACTATTAATCCAATTAGAAGCGTTATTATTAGTATGACCAGCAGTATCGAAACCTTCTTGTAAAAATCTCGTTTCTTAAAACTGAAAATAATTTATTTCGTGAGTATACCATTTTCACTATCAGTTGGGGCGATGTTCTTAGAGATAAGAAATAAATGATTTTACACTAGTCATCGTAATAAAAGTTGAAATATAGCTTGCTCCGGTAAAACCGAACACAGTACCGGACTTACAATCGGTAATTTTAAAATATTTGCTAACAGGTAAATTTACGAATTTAAACGAAACGAATTAAACTTTCAGTTTTGCATAGTGGCTAATCCTAATGTGTAAATATGCAAATATAAAATTTTAATTCATTTTGTACAAATTTTTTAGTATTCAAATTTTGACCTGAATACGTTCGGTAACAATTCACACCTAAATAACAGTTTTATGATTTTAAGCCGTGATAAGTACCTTAACGCCATCGCCCCAACTACCACTATTCACTATATTCTGTTTACACAAACGAGTAATATAGCTGAGCTGGTTTGAGGTACTTTTATATCAAATTGATATCAGTTTAATCCATCAGTGATTCATGTGTAATTACCTCAGGTGCATTCTTTCATACTTATCTAGTGACTACATCATGGAAGAATGCACCCGGTGACCTTGAAGCCAAAAGGTCATTAAGAACCCATTAAGCTAATTACACATAAATCACTGCTCGATTAAACTGTTACAATTTGATTTGATGAGGATTCGGTGGAAGATCCGGTGAATTCGGCGGTGAATCCAGTGGGGGAAGTTTTGGCGGTGGCGGAGGAGGTTCTAAAGACTAATTTATTTTTCACCACCTAAACTATATCTTCCATGATTTCATGTGATATTAATTACTTCGATGTTTCATGTTTTATAGTTTATTTTCATTCATTGCATTGACGAAATAAAAACATCTCTTTATATTTTAGTTTGTTTTTTGCATTTCCAGACCATCAATTTTTTAATGCCTTTATTTAATTATAAATATTTATACAAACGTGAACAACAACACTCGAGGTACTGTAACGACAATATTCAAGCCTACTCAAAGCTAAATTGCACGTAAAAAAGACACATTAAAATGTAGTATCACTCAAAACAAGATTTAAATCACCATATTCTGCATCTACTTCCTTTAGGATTCATATCGCTGCCAACGGGGCAATTAAAAGCGGTGGCGAATTCGTGAGAATTTTGCAAAGTTCCCATAACCCTTATATAATTTGGACAGTGTTCGTCGTTTTCAATTTGATAAAGTAACGAATTTGCGTTTTGAGGTGTTTCACACCAAATCTGAAAATATTATTGTGTTAACAAAAATTCCAGAAAAAAATTATTTAATTACGCTTCCAAAAGCTATAAAGAACATTTGATCGCTGGTGAACTCTTCAAATCCGGGCAAATGCTCTTCTGGGCCGTATCTTTTTATAAATTTTTTGTAAGCAGCATAAGCGTGATGTAAACCGCCATTGTCGGCTAAATTCTCTCCTAACGTGTTTTGGCCACGAATCTAAAAAGTATTTTCAAAATTAATATTTAAATTGATAGTCATTGTGTTCCTCCATTTGACCAGGAAGCATTCTAAGATACTTCCACAAAAAATGTTTTAATACAAAAAAAATCGTATTCTTTTAACCTAAATTAATTGCTAAAATAGACATAATCTCATAAGACTTTCTTATAAGATTACATTTTCTTCAACAATAAAATCCTCAACGTTTAATTGAAAATTCGATACGCAAATTTATTTTAAATTTCCATCACTCGGTGGTGAGATCCGAAGTGGGAAACCCTGACATTTGTTTGCAATATTTGTTTTTAAAACGATTTAAAAATTTAATTCCGTCATCGACATTTATTGAAGTTATTAAACGCTTAATCTAATTTTCGTACAGCAAAACTAATTAATAAAATAGAAACGCGAAACGCGAAACGTTAATCGAATTCATACAAAAGTTGTTTCAAATCGGCGAAATCAATTTTATTAGTCTTTTAAAACGCAGATTTTTGGACACAATACCAAAATAAATGTAATAAAGAGCTTACATGTTCTTTAACAGGTGGTACTGTGTAATTGTTGTACTGGTCGATGAAACACTGTGTTTTTGATTCAAATGTGTTAATTGTGGCATTACTCCACCATTGGATGTAATTTCCATACTTATCAAATTTTCTACCTGCAATAAACTCTTTCAGCTTTGTACTGAAAACCATTGTTAGTTACCAGTATTATCAAAACCGTGTGTTAATTCGTGACCTAAGATTGATCCAATTGCCCCGTAATTCAGCACTCTAAAAACAGCTTCAATAAATTTCCATAAAACAAAATGTGACAATGCTTACTCCAGTCCTAAATGGTAAAATGGGTAAGTTAAAATGGCCATAGGAACAGCTGTAAAAAAAATTTGTATTGAATTAACACGGTTAAGATTCGAACTTTCTACCTACTTATTGAATTATCTGAGAAGTGATTATAAGCATTAACGGTTGTTGGATCAGTTCGCCAAGTTCTTTCACTCTCGTTCCTCAAACTTGCTAATCTATATGGTGTGTAAATCTTAATCATGCTCATCATGTTTTCCAAGTAGGTATCAGATTTAATCACGAGCTGAAAGTTAAATTAAAATCGTTACGATTGCAAAATCCGTTGTTAGCAACTTACGTTTCCGTAATACGCTTCTAATGCTCCTTTTACCAGAAGCCATTCCGGAAAACCGATGAAACTAATCATTTCCTTGCTTTTATCTAAAGTAGCTTCTTTTGTGTATTTGTCCATCCACGTTAAGTCATTAACCCTCGCGACAAAAGCATCTTTAATATCGTTTAACATTTGTTCTACCTGACCAAAAGAAATCGTTATATTATGTAATTTTCCGTGCTGTACGAAAGTGTCCATCGTAGATGAAAATTTTAATTATGCGAAAAGAATTGCAGAAAATATTATTCTTAGAAATAATGTGATTTAAAAAGTGAATGTATCCAATTTTGAAAGACTGTGTTCGCTTTGATGGTGCAATTTTAAAATTGTTACAGTCAGCGACTTCAATTAGTTAACATCATTAATTAATTGTTGTTTGAAGACTGTTTAATTCGCCGGTTCTCTCAATATTTTGTAAGATTTAAAATGAGATTATTATTAATCCACCTAACAGAGCATGAAGCATTTTAAAAACCAACCTTTGGTTTAGTGCTGTTGAGAAATGTTTTGTCCACGATCCCATAACTTACGGCAATTCCCATAAAATCGATCGCCAAATTACTGCAATCCACTGATCTAAAACAAATCAAAAAGTTCCACAAGAGTTTTCAGCAAACGCTGCATAATTCTTGTTGCACAAATCAATTTACCTCGATCTCACTGTTGGACTGATGCTAAAAGGTGCAGCTTCCTTTGAAATGTACGTCGCAATTTCCGTGGTTGTGTTTATGATCATTGCATAAACTGTAACCCACCACATGTACAATTCCAAAATTAAATCTGGCATTGTTACAATATATTCCGCTACTTCCGACAAGTAATCAAGTTCTTTTGGAGGAATGTACAAGAAATCTTCGCCATTTAAATCTAACGCAACATCAGGAACACCGTCGAACAGCAAAGTTATGTAACGTTCCCAAATTGGCTCTGGTTTCTCGTTATTGTTCCTCAAAAATTGATCTGTGGTGTTTTGTAGTTCGGTAACTTTCATTTTGAGCAAATCAATCTCATCTGTTGTGTAATTTAAGTTGGCCATCTGAAATCACATTACCGAAATTAAGTTAACCGTTAAACGAAACGTAAAGTAAACATTAACCTCGGCTACTTCTAATGATATGTTTAAAACCTCTTCAGCCGCCTTTTCTAATATCAAATCGTCAGGTGCTTTACTTATATTTGCAATAACTGTCCTCATCACTTCTTTGATGACTCGTTTGAAAGCTGCTTTTCGTTTCTTCTCAAATTCTTCATTTTTTTCCGCCTCCGCCTTCAACTTTCCTTGTTTGGTTCGTTTTCTAAAAGGACTACAACTCGGGTTAATTTAAATTACTTGTTGATGGTTGATTACCTAGGAAGAGGACAGCTTGAACCGGGCATCCCCATATACATTACATTAGTAGTGCGATTGTAAATGTTGGCGTCGACAATAAATCCAATAAAAGTGTCCATAGCAAAAGTTTTTTTTAACGCGACTTCAGTCTTTATCCAGTCAAATCTGAAATCTGTAGAATTTGAGGAATTGAAGTAATTAGGAACCAGAGGCAAGTTAACTTCTTGTAAGTATTTATAAATGACCGAGTAACCTAATTTATTCGCAGCCTCTGTAATTCAATTTGTTGTTTTAGAAGGAATGTTAGGGATAGTTAAAACAACCTGTATTCAAACACGCTTCAAAAAATTGTCTACTTTGTTTGACCGGAACTGGTTCATCTTCAGACGAATTTGTGTTGAAGAATTTTAAAGTCGCCATAGCTATGCGTTCATTGATCGATTCGAAACTAGAAAAATGGGGATACCATCCGTGGTTCGGATGCTGATCCGTCCAATGGCCACAAGTAAACTGGTAGAAATCATCGCAAGCATCCACCGTTACGTCCATCGATAATTTTAAATTTGCCGCTGAACGCAGACATTCCTTCGATGTGCAAATCTTGAGTTTTCTTAAATCTTTCCACGCATTAATATCTGAAACGTAATATTATCAACTGAGATTTTTACGATGAATTTGGAAAGCATTCTCCAATCAGGAAAATATTTTTTTAATTGGCTGTTTATAAATATAACCGAAATTGAATTTGTTTCCATTATCGAAAATTACAGTTATGTAAATAGCAATTCAATTATTATTGTAATAATTTTTTAATGCACTCTTTATTAATTGTTTGCGTTACTTTCCATTTACCTAATATTAAATATATACTACCTTATCGCATTAAAAAACTTGAAAACGACTTTTTTAATTAAATGTTATCATTAGAATTTAGTCCTAATTTATCAGTCGATGCAAACCTTCCCAAAAGTTCACATTTAATTTCTGCCTTAGATTGATTTTACTTACAATAGAATAACGTCACTATTAATCCAATTAGAAGCGTTATTATTAGTATGACCAGCAGTATCAAAACCTTCTTGTAAAAATCTCGTTTCTTAAAACTGAAAATAATTTGTGTCATGAGTACCATTATTCGCTTTCTTCTATTTACACACACAGCCACATGTTCGCTCGCAAACGATACTGTTAATTACATTCAAATTGTTTTTGCGAGAAGTTTTCACCAAGTGACAATGAATATTCAAACCAGGTACGCAAATACCTTTTTTGGGAACGAAACGTGGTGCGTTTTAATCGTTGGAAAATAACACTTACTAAGCCGACCTAGCAGTAATTGCCACCAAGTTGTCCAAACTTTCTGATGGACCGTTAGCGGAAGGAAATCCTGAAAATTATAAAAATTACTAAAAATTTCTGAATGTTGTTACGGCCGTACTCATCACTGAAAATAATTTTCCATTGTCGGCCCGATTTCGGTTATTGTCTTCCATTGGTGCGAACTACATTTTACCGGTACAGTATTGCCGGTAGACTATCCGGACAGTTACAAAGTTGTCTCTATTATGGTGAATATAGACAACGCACACTGAAAAAATAAGCAAATCGATTCCTTTGAATATTGATTGTTCAAGCATATGTGACATGGACAATTGTAACTCTTCTTCGAACGATTTACTTACCCCTTTAGTGGGACATTTTGATTAATTTACCCACAGATTGTATATTTATGATGATCTTAAAAAATTTTCCATTCATCTTTAAATTATGCAATACAAACTAACGATAGGCAATTTTACATCTATTGAGAATCTGGAAATAAGCTTTTCTTAGATAAGTTAAGATTCAAATGCAACAGAGACAAATAGGATGTGGTTTTCGTGTCCATAATTATGTCGGGTAATCACAGAAGTTACCGTTAAGGAAACAATGTAATTGCCTCATAAAAAATGCTTTATACCACTTGAGGTAAGGAAATAAAAATTTTCCAATAAAAGCCTTGAAAGATACATGCAAAGTATGTTTAAACTGGCTATGGAACAATAAATTATTAAAAGCAAATCAATTTTATAGACTCAACGAGGACATAAAAATGCAAACAAATTTGCATCATTATAAATGAAATATTGAACTCTGTTGCTATTAGGATAAAGTAGAAAAATAGTTCAATAGTTCAACGCACGCACTCCATTAAACGCGACATTTTTTATGAAACTGAATTATAAATGAAGAAGACCAGACAGTAATGGATTTAATTATTTTAATGCCGCAACACAAATATTTTAATGTTGCCTGATCTGTTAACATCGATTAGGTTGATGATCAGTTTTACTCAATTCGGAACGATATTATTGAAAATAGATAAAAGCCGAACCTTAATCTATTCATTTATAGCCTCACCCATCCATTTTCTAAACAACAAAGTATAAAAAATGCTCTTTATTTTAATTGATCAATCCATACAACAAAATTCATGTAGCGACAAATAAATAATCAGACAACAAATTTAATGATATGATGGGAATGCTGGATATCCATGGCCGTAGGAAACTGGAGCAGGCAGAGCGAACGTCTTCAGAATTGGTGCAGGCGCGGCCACAATTGTCTGAAAACAGGAAAAGAGACATTGATCTTCTTCATTCATATTAATGTTCACATCCAAAAATGGAACAGTGGTGATAACAATCGAGTAATCACTGGCCACAATAACATTGCGTGACTCCACTGATATATAAACTGTATACACTACTGATCCATTAACGATAAAACCATTTTCAAAAACGTTCAAATTAACGATTAGATTTTAATAAAAACTTTAAACATTTCCTAGGAAAATGTCGATTTTCCAGGCTTTATTATTGACTGTCGCAACCTTGAACTGATGACCTCAAATCTCGAACAATCAATTACCAATATAACAAGGGGGGCAGACAGAAAGCTATTATTATGACACATTTTACATGTCGTAATATGACAATCAAGTTAGAATACAATATGAGGATCCTTTTCAGCAAAGATAAGAAAGTATTACCGAGTGGGGATATTAGGAAGAAACAAATTTTAAATTTCAATAGTTTAGCAAATATCATTTTAAACTGTTACCTTAACAATGGGAGCTGGAGCTGGATGGGCTACATGCACTTGCGTTACGGTAGCGTAACTTGTTGCTGGAGCTACTGCTTTCACGATGGGTGCTGGTGCTACAGCCTTTATGAATGGTGCGTGGCTAAAGACTGGAGCTGGTGCAAAAACATGCGCTGGAGCTGGTGCAAACACAGGTGCTGGAGCGTGTGCGAAAATAGGTGCAGGTGCAGGTGCAAATACAGGAGCTTTGAAGTAAGTCGGTGCGATGGCTGGTGCCGGTAACGCTGCTGGAAATCCGTGTAAACCAAAATCATAGCCTGGATTCGCTGATGCCAAAGCAAAAGCTGACAATACTATTACCTGCAAACGATCGATTATTATTTAAATAGTTTTAATTTTAAATAATCGAGCAAACTTACCAATGAATGCATGTTAGTCATTGTTAAAAAAAGGAATGTAGTGAACTGTGAAAATCATAAGGTTTAATCCCTTTATATAGAGATGTTGATGGTAGGTAGGGAAAACGGTTACTTAATATAGAAATATGCAATTGCATGACTATAACAAGTACATGTGCAGCAAATTAATGGGATAAAATGTACAATAATCGTAAAATACACCCATGACTATACATAGAGAGTTCAATGTAACAGAATCGACGTCTGTGTTCTCGTATATGTAACGAATTGTGCAAGGATGCCCCAGATTAGAAAGTAAGAAGCAAGTATTAAATAAAAGTAACGAGCAAAACTGCACATAAGTCACATAACCTACTGTACCGCCTTATCGTAAATTTTGATCGATTTTTTCAACCAGCAAAGAAGTAAATTAATTGCACTGCATTCTTTACAAATTCTTGAACGTATTGTGAAAACAGCTCCACGTTTAGTAAACTATGCTTTAAACATAAGTATTTTCACTGAAGACTCATCTGATGGAAGAAAAACAATTTCCTTCACTTTCTTTTCTCCTAATTTAGTTTTAAATCTCTTCTTCAGAATTAAAATTATAAATAAAAAATAATAAAGTATTTTAAATTAGTTAATTTCACTAGATATAATTTTACTTCGGAATATTACATATCAAATGGTTATTAAAACATAAATTAACCAAATCTACAGTAATTTAAAATTCGCGCCTCGTGTTGAAGTGTCAGTTGCAAATGTCAAGACGTTTACTTAGTTTTTCGCAAATGTAACATACCGTAATTTCATTGCTTTAATTAAAAACTACTTATGTTTTTCAGTGATAATGGAAAATATAGGTGTCGAAGTTGGTCAAAAAATGAGGGTAACACCATAATTTTTTGTTTTATTTGTTTCTTTCTAGGTTATATTTGCTAAATATACAATTTCTTTCTTTATTTTAGTCTGCTATCAAGGCGAAACTTATGGAACTGGGCTGCTATGTTGGTAAGTTACGTTTCGGTAATTTTAATCAAATACTTTCGATGCTTCTTGAGTGATTCTGATAGTTTTCGTAACATAGCGAACCCTCTTCTAGATGATGAATTACCAGATTACATAATGGTTATGGTGGCAAACAAACGTACAAAGTCACAAATGAACGACGATTTGCAATTATTTTTAGCAGCTAAAACATCATCGTTTGTCGATTGGCTACAAATTGTGTTGAAGAAACTCAAAGAAGTCACTGTCACCAATCCAGGTTGTCTTTTTAAATTTCTCTGCCGTTACTCACAAATTAAATTTCAGCTGTTTACAAGAAGGTTGAGAAGCGCAAGTCCGATGAACCAGCAAAGCCTGACATTAAAATAAAAAAAGAAAAGAAGGATAAAACCAAATCCAAGAAATCGAAGAAAAAAGATTCACCGAAGCAACCCGTTATTAAAGATTTGCCTCAAATGAAATCTCTCACTGATGATTTACCAATACATGCCCACCAGTTGACAGAAAAACGAAAAATTGTTGTGATACAAGAAAATCAAAATCTAGCGCTGGCTAAAGCATCAAATTCTGAAAATGTAATTGAAGACAGTTTTGATATTCCGCTGCTTTCAGAAGTTAATTTATCAAATGAAAACGAGCTTATCGAAATTGAAAAACGAATTAAGAATGTGAAAAATCGTTTAGGTATAGTTATGGACAGTGATTCTGAGGATGAGGATTTTATTAACTTAAAAGCTGAACCAGAGGAACTATTTCCTAACGAAGGTACAAATAACTCTGTTATAGATGTTAAAGAAATTGAAAAAGCAGCAAGAAAAATTAAATTGGTCCGAAGTTTAAATCCTGTTCGAGAAACAGTAACAAGCAATAATGAAAGTACTTTACAAACTAATCAAGCAAACATCCTTGTTAACCCTGAGAACCCGAAGAGAAAGTCGGTTTTAGAACGATTGGGTAAAAGACCGAAAGGCAACGATGAAGAAAATAGAAAAGGAACGAAAATAAATTTAACGGAAACCATTCGAGAAGAGGAAGAAATATTAGGGAATATTAGGGAAATGCAGAAAAGTGATTTCTTCAATCGCAACAAGAATGAAGTGGAAAAACCAAGAGAGGTATTTTTTTTTGTTAATAATATAAATTAAATTTAAAATCTTTTTTCTAATAGAGCGCCCTTAAGCGCCTTGGTGTCTTGTCGAAAGTTTCTGTACCTCAAAAACAATTTGATGAAGAGGAACCGATAAAGCCTGTACCAAGTGCCGTGAAAGTAAAACCACGAATAATTCCTCCAAATGCAAAACAAGCCAACAAGAAGCTGCTTCTGAAGGCAGTGGCAGAAGCTCAGAGAAGCGTAGCACAGACTCCAATTGTGGGTTATGCAGTGAAGGTAAGTTAATTTGTTGAAAAAATTATAACGTTATTGCAACTGTTTGTAGCCTGATGCTCTGTTTACGAAAAAGTATCTTGAAAAAATGGGTTCAGAAAATGCAAGCAAGAAAATTTCAAACAAAGACAAGGATAAAATTAAAAACATTTTAATGCATGCGAATAAAAAGGAACGTCAGGAGCTTAATTTCAGCAGCGATGATGATAATTTGGAATACGTTCCGAAACCAGTTCGTAAAAATATCGAAAAAAACGTTGATTACGTTCCTAGTACGAAGGAAGCATCGGATGAATCAACTGAAGCGAATTATTCAGACAATGCGTCTGAAAAGCAACAGCAATTTATTGTTACGTTAGATGGAATCGATTCAATTAAAAAAAAATCGACAGTCGAGAGAGAAGTCGAAAAACATCGAAAAAAATCACCTTCGCCAATTATATTTGGCAGCAACAGGACTGCAGTTAAAACGAAACTGAAAGTGCCGGACAAGCTGCCGGTTGTGTTTCCGATGTCACTTAAAACCAAAGAAAAATGCAAGTATTGGCCTGTTTGCCGGCAAGGTGACAGATGTGAATTCGTTCATCCTACAAGCACTTGCAAAATGTTTCCCCAGTGCAAATTTGGTGATAAATGTTTGTACATTCACCCAACATGTAAATTTGAAGCTTCTTGTACTCGAAAAGATTGTCCTTACAGTCACACTTTGAAAAATTTCAACAGCAGTAAGTTACAGTATTAAGGGTACTTATGATAATTGTTACTTTATGCTTCAGGCCCACTTCAGTTGTGTAAATATTACCCCAACTGTACTAATGCCCACTGCACGTTTTATCATGCAAAACAGTGCAAATTTGGAAAGTACTGTAAAAATCAAGGAGAATGTAATTTTCTACACACTGCTTTTACTCCAAAAAAAAGTAATTTGATTTGGCGTTCAAACAAGTCATAGGTTTGATGCTTTTAACATATGTAACGATTATTTTAAAATAAGTTAGTTTGTTTATTCATAGGATTTTACTGAATAAATCGTTTACTTGAAAATTATTTTTTTTTAATAAAGTTTAGTTGATAGGCAACACATCATTCGTGTTTTGTTTATTTCTGGTACTATTTAGAAAGTGTCAAAATTTTTGAAAAATGACTTGAATAATTAAGTCCAGACGCCTTCATCATGTTTGCAAAATTAAACAGTGCAACTTTTAGATCAACTTACTGTAATAAATACAGCTTAAATCTCGCGAGGTAAGTTTTACTATTCTCTAGGTTATATAATTTTCTTGGAATGTTTTTCATTTTCAGAAAACTTCATGAAAGTCACTATGATATTTTACAATTGCCTAATGATTGTTCATCCAAAGATATTAAAGAATCATTTATAAAACTTTCAAAGGAGGTAGTAATCGATGTCGAAGAATTGGTAGCCTTTAATCAAAGTTTCTCCTTAGCACCATCCTGATAAAACCAGCAATAAAAATTCACATAAGAAATTTGTTAAAATTGCAGAAGCATATAACGTGCTTAGTAAGCCTGATTCGCGTAGACTATATGATTTAGGTTTGATTCAACCGTTTTACACTTCGGGGGTACGTCCTCGACCATACTCCTCAGAGCGTCCTGAATTTTACAGAGAGTAAATATTTTAATTTTGGCCATTTGTTTTATGACAGTAATTTTTAGTCCTTGGACTGATCCAACATTTTGGCAGAATGGACGGCGAAGACGAAATAAAAATCATGAAGAGGATTTCTATTATGGCATTAATGGATTGAAGAAAATGTCAAATGGCTTAATCTTTCTGGTGTGTGTATTCATGACTAGTATAGGAATTGGATTACAAATGTTAGCAATTAAGTAAAAAAAGAACTTTTGTAAATTTATACTTTAATGCAACGGTTGTGTAGGTCCTCTTTCACATTAAGAAGAGATGAACTAATAAGGCGTTCTTTAGATGCTGAACAAACTTTGGCTGCTGTTCGTGCTGAAGCATCGAAGAATAAGAAGGAGAAACAAATAGAGTTACTAAAGCAGAAATATGAAGAGAGGCTGCGTAAAGATTAGATGTAAATTATTTTGCAAATATTGTGATGTATGTAAATATTGAATATTAATAACATTGCAAAGTATAAAATGAACTTTTTTTATTTTCTTAAATAATTGATAATTTGGTATACTTCCCTAGTAACATACAATATCCCAAGTAACACCGTATATGCATAATACATTTCTCTAATATGCAGCAAACATTGGAATATTTCCTGCATATTAGAGAAATGTATTATGCATATACTGTTACTTGGGATTTATTTAATATTTATGAAATATTTTTAAAATATATTTAAAAAATATTTATTTTTGCCTATTTAAAAAATATTAGATTTACATAATAAAAAAAATATTTATATCAAGAAAAAAAATATATTTTTGCATATTTAAAAAATATTAGATTTACATAATGAAAAAAATATTTCTTTTTGTACATTCAAGAAATATTAGATTTATATCAAGAAAATAATATTTATTCTTCCATATTCAAAAAATATTAGATTTACGTAAAGAAAAAAATATTTATTTTTGTACATTCAAGAAATATTAGATTTATTTGCCCTTTTAATTAAACTGATTATTCTTGACAAATAATTTTGCAATATGAGTGATGTGATCTGAACAAAATTATAAATACATTTTTCTTGGCCTAAGAACTGTTTTTTTTTTCAAAAATAAATATTGATTATTTAAAACATTTATTTTAATCGACACAACGCGATACATTATCACACCTACGTAAATATGTAATAGGTTATCAGGAGTGGCATGTCAACAGAAAATTTGTTAAATTATGACCTATTTTTATTCATTCTGTAACTTTTATTCACTTGATAATTGATAAATTAATACAATCAACTCATCTGTTTGATTTGAATATTTTCAATCTACTTTGTAATTTAATAAAAATATTTTTTATTGTTTAACTATGAATGTAATAAATACCGTGCCTTCAATAAAACATTTTGTAAAAAATCAACAGTTCAGAAAAGAGTCTTTATTTCCAATTATTTTTTATGCTTTAATCAAACTTCTTTGCTGTTGACCTTAATGAAGATTACCTTTCCGCAGTATTTCATTTTTAAACGGAGCAACTTGAATATAATTTTAGTTTTTTTTTTAATTTAGCGTTCTTAACGAAGAAAACCTTTGTTATTTCGCCAAGTCGCATTCAAAATTTGGCAAATGGCCAAATTACTAAGTTTCCAAACGCTATAATTTTGCTTGACATTTTCGGTCACATACAGGGTCATGAAAAAAAGGTGCCCATGATTAGCTACATGTTATAGACGATTTCTAACAAAACACGAATTTGAAAGCCAAAATGGAATTTGTTGTCTTTTCACCAAGTTATAAGCTTTCCTATTCAGACAATAAAAATCTATACGATTGACAATTTTGTAATAATTTCATCGTTAGGGTCTAAATTTGATGCAGTTGATGGTGCTTTTTAAAAAAAGGTGTAAAAAATCTATTGAAACCAACTTTATTACCGATGTTAAAGTACGGTTTCTTGGCTCCGAGGAAAATTTATAAATGTCGCAACATCGCAAATCTCCTAGGAAACGTTGGCAACAATAATTCACTTTCCAATGTCAGTTCTCTTGTCAAATTTGAACGATGCAAGTCAAATGTCCTAAAAAGTCTTAAAATGGAATACAATTTCAGTGAATATCTATGTTGCTCCGCTTGGGTGCAGCAGATAATAACGCATCAGAAGCTGCTAGAGAATATGCTAGACTGTATCCACATCGACGTCATCCAGATACTAACGTAATTAAAAGAGTGGAGCAAAGATTAAGAGAAAATGGCCAAATAATGCCGATTCCTGTAAATGGTGGACAACCTCGTGAAGTTCGCACACCAGCGTTGAAGGAAGCAGTTGTGGAAGGGATTGAAAGTGCACCAGGACGAAGCATACCCTTTTTCATATTCTGAGATATTTGAAATTTTATGTTTCAATTTGATCTGGAAATCACATTGTTTCGTTTTTGATCGATCTGTTTTTAATAAATAACATGGTTAATGGCCTTTTAAACGGGAATCAGTAAGTGCAACCGAAAGTTCATCCATTATTATCAGAAATAGCGCAAAAAGTAGAAAATCTCTACGTCACTTAGGAACTTTTTGCATAGAGCCCTTCAATTACCTGTTTGTTGTGTATTCTTGTTTAATTACATTAAACTCTTTTGAAATAAAAAAAGTTATGTCAACGTGACAGTTGTTTATCTAATGCAAGTGACAGTATCTGTCAGTGTTGGTTGCTTAGATACAAGAAAGTAATTCTTTAGAAAAAGAAATGTGTGCAGTATTGCCACGTTGTGCTCTTAGACCAACTGTTTAAATTTTAAACAGAATCTACTTGGACCACTTTTGTTGCGATTTCCACAATGCTTCAACAGAAAGCTTGTCCCAATATCAATCATGGACACCTTCTTTCATCACCCTGTATAACTATGGGTAAAATTTTACGAGGCCAATATTATGAAGGCGATAATCCCAAGGCGTATCAAATTATGTAATCGCCGAACATTCGCTATCCCAAACGCATAATTAAAATACATTTATTTACACACACTAATATAACCAAACATCTCCTTTGTACATACAAGTTTTGTACATGAAATCAAATACAATTTAAAGTTATCACACTTATTAAATTTTACCATTCTACGTCTACGGAATTGCAATAATTACTGAAACGGTAATGTGGAATTGTGCCTTGTGATAATTACTGAAATTAATTTCGATTACTGAATTTAGGCCGACCACTATTCTGCCCTCCTAAGAAAGACCCCCGTATCTACAGAAAAAAATTATTTTTTTAATTTTAGTACTTATCGCTTCTGCTCGATTTATATGACATATTTACTTAATCAAAGACCGTAAATGCAATGCTTTCTTGCATTTACGATCTTTTTATTAAGTAAATATGTCATATAAATCGAGCATAATCGAATAAGTACTAAAATTTCAATGTTTTTTTTTTTTGTAGATACGGGGGTTTTTCTTAGGAGGGCAGTATTAATAACAGGATAAATAAAACATGATTTTATAAAATGAATGTAATCAAATTTTTGAATCGTTTAGGCAAAAATTAACTGTATAAAATGAACATTATACATAGTATAACGTGACAGCCTCGATACAACAACCAGTTTGTGTGTAATTAGTCTACGATTATTTTATGAAATCTTTTGAGTGTAGACCGTAACTGAATTGTGGGGATGGTGAGGCGTGAAAACGGGCCGCCCATTTATTTTGTAGTCTTCATACTTCAGCGTGTAAATGCAATCAAATCCAAGTCTTGCTATTGCCCTGGCGCTGTAATTACTTGTACAATCAACTCTCATAAGTCCATAGCCTTGTTCGCGTGCAAGGTCTCTGTAAGATTAAAAAAGCGTGTGAGAAAAGTTCTTTAAACTTTCGTAAGGACGTCGCGAAAATGCCACCTACTTTCAACGATTATATTATGTAACACGAAATAAATCCGCGTCGTAAACACATCAATTTAATGTGACCCAATTAAATTTCCCGATCTGAATGCGTGTAATTCCGGCTTTAAGGAACCGTCGAAAGAAAACGACCTGAAGATTGATTCAGTCCTTGACCCGTCGCGACCTTCCCTCAATTGCGTTTTAGGGTCACTTAATATCCTTACCTGGTGCGATCCATCAATTCCTTGGCGATGCCCTTTCCTCGCCACGCGCCGTCCACGGACAGAATAAGGACGTTCATCATTTTATCAACTTCGGGGAATTTGTCGAAAACGTCGGCTTGTTTGTCGACGGCGTCGAGCAAAGTCAAAATTTTGGAAAATTTTGGGTCGCGGCATTCGTTCGATTTTTCCGGGTCGTCTCTTCGTTGTGAGCTGTTGAGGCACACCCCGATCACCGCTCCCGAATCGGTGATGGCCATCATGGAGTTTCCCTCTTTTAAACTTTTGACTGAATAACTTTCGAGTTCCAAACAAGTCGAGTCTTCCTTTTCGAGGAGCTTTACGTTGACGTTTAAGGGTTCGTCTCTGAAAAAGAATCGCCTCAGATGGTCCAAGACGATCGGTTCGTCGTTGTTGGTTATTATTTTGATGTTGTACGGTTCTATGGGCGGCGAGCCTGGTTCTGACGACGGCGTCGACGGAGTTGACATAGTATCCTCGGACTGTAAAAATGTATGCAATTAATGCAACGTATGCGCCTGGGATAAAAATCAATTGAGCTCGTGCAGAGCGTATGTTGAACTTGGCCGTTTGGATAATTTTTTTTATTGGAAAACTTAATTGGTAGAACTATTAATTTTTTGGCCTCACTCCATCTAATACGATTTTCCATCTAATATTAGATTTATTCGAAAGTTAGAGTCGTGGCTGGTAAATAGTGATCATAATATTTATAAAACACTTGTAAGTTAAGAGAGATTTATTATTGAAAAGTATCATTTTTATGAAATGGCCAATTTTAATGGCCAATTTGTTTTTCAATTTCCTGTCTACAATTTATTCAAAAAACCGACCCGAAAAGAAGATTTCAGTTGATTGAAGAAACGAAAAATTCTTACCACATAATCGGTGAATCGAAGTTTTTCAAACTTTTGGGGTAAAATGAATGCCGATTGCATTTCAACTGCCATTTTAACTGCAGACGTAAACACTGTATGCAAATGTAAACACTTAATTGACACAATGTTTTGGTTTAGTGTTACGTCGTGAATTCACTTTACAAACTGCACACAGTTTTCATCTTCTACTTTTATATACCCCCCAAACTCTATAAAGAAATTTAGTTTTGAGGACGTCTGCCCGCCGTGTTGTGTTTGTACAACTGAACAGAATTTTATTTCTACACCGTTCAGGTCTGCGAGAAAATGTTCTACTAGTTCATGGACAACCAGGAGTAAGCAGGAAGTTTTGTTCGTTTTGCCAATCGCAATTTATTTTTGTCTGTATTTTTGTTTTGATCGAAACGAACAGACATTTTCTTGTCAAAAATTCCATTAATTAACACGCCAGTGCGAAAATCATTTCAATGTAACTAATTTCCTGTTTTGCTAATTCTTAAAAATGCTGAAAATGATCTTAAATTGGTGCATTCTCGTCATTACAAAAAAGTTTGCAACAGAATTTTCTTCAAATCTTTTAATCAAATAAAGTTCAGCTTTGACGTACGTTGCAACTAGTAAGATGTCTAGTGCCAACTTTCAGGAGTTTTTTTACGCTGATGTTAGAAAATGTGTTACTGTAATAAATAATTTTTTTACACACATATAAGTTTCATTCTTTAATTAGTTTTTTATATTGTCTTTCAGTGGTTTACAAGTAGGGTTATGTTCACAACTGTATCAGATGCTCTACGTCCTACGTTTGAAATTTTTTCGCAGAGGTTTTTGAAATCTCAAATTACAATACCAACGAGATTAATATTGTACCAATAGGCAATTCAAGCTAAGCATGCGACTCTAGCGTAAATAAATTCAACTAAGCGAACTCCTTGTTGTGACGTCACGTCGTGCCAAGTGCGTTAGTTATTGTGTGTTTTGTAATAATTTGATAAGTTTTCGATAATTCTAAAGAAGAAATGATATTTTTGTAATGGTATGTGCACTTGTAAACCTTGTAAGTTTATTGAATGAAAACGAATACTACTTCTAGTAAAAAAAATACTTTATTTCATTTACACAAAGATGATGCAACATTTTTGTTAACTAATGTTATGTCGAGAAGCTTTAAAGGTTTTGCATCGTCTCCTAAAGTGATTCCATTTTTCAGATGGTTTGCGCTATTGTTAATCTTTCAAATCCAATTTTGGCAGATGACAAATTTGTAACATAATTTTCCCATAATTTTCCCAATTTTTATAATGCCACATATTTACAAAACGTCACTTTAACCGGCGACGTGCACTGACGTTAAAAATTTCTATCCTGAATATGACGTCACAATGCGACAGTTACCTGTATTATCGATACGCGTTAAAACTAATTTGAATTCCCAATTATAAAAGTATTAAATAAATATTGCTTTTTTCCTAAAAAACGTGTCGTTGTTTACTGTTTAAGTGATAATTGCATTAATAAAAACTAAAAATGCATCTGAAAATTTGCGAATGTGAACATTGCTTGCCAAACTAGTTAGCACGAGCTGTCCACCTGACCGTCCCTGATTGCAGCTTGACCACTGTTTTTCTTGTCTTCTTATAAGAAAATGTTATAAATCATAAAAGTAATAACTACATTGTAGTTACTGTCATTCAAATTTATTCCATTTCGTTATAATATGTCAAGGCAAATCATTATCTTTTTACAATTAAAATATTTCTGAAATGTTCTGAAAAAAGCGTTAGTGCAATTTGAATCGACATTAATTTATTGACTCTCGATTACATCACTTTAAAACGAAATTTGTTTAAATATTATTCAACTTTTATTGACTTGCTAAAAGTGCAAAATTTAAATTAACGTTTTCAAACAAAATCTTTAGTTGTCATTGCTTTTAATAATCTTCACCAGTGGTATTTCAATTTTAAAAACAACTCATAAAAAAAAAAATAAACCTGTTTTGACTGCTTTGCTAGAATTTTATCACAACAGTTCATGTCAACAATAAATATTTTGACAGCTATGCTACCGCCTTCGGCAGAAGTGACCTGTAGTGATCTGAAGTGATTTGTATTACAACTAGCCCAGGTTCCTAATGTAATTGTTACATAAATTGTTGATAATTGTTAGATGTTTTGTAACAACTGATAAATTCAAGTTTACAAACTTATCATTTGTGAAATAACAAAATAAATAAAATAGAACCCCGATTTTATAGTACAACGACGAGATAAGGAATCACCGATTGCAGTATAGATAGGATGGTAGCTATAATGATAACAATAATTGTGTTTTCTTGATTAATAAAAATTATACCACTGATTAATTTTCAATAACTTACGATTTTACTATAAGAAATAATAATAAGAAAGTAACACATTAATTAACCATGTGTAGTTTGCATTCATTAGTGAATGATATTATTGTTCAATTAGCATCTACCTACTTTTACTTCAATAACGTTTTATAATTGCAAATGTTGGTCAATAAATTGACAGCAATAGATGAATACAAATGTAACTTTCCGGAGCTTTTTAATATCAATACAGTTTCCCCGCGCGTTAAATCAGCTATTTGTGGTACCTGCAAAATAAATATTGCTTTAAGGAAATTACAAAATTGATTTGTCAATAGTTTTTACGTTTAATGGCCGATCCTACTTAATTACGTGCAAGACAGTTCGATCATTTTAAAAAGTTGTTTTTGAAAGTTAATTAAATTTTCCAAATCAAAACATTTCTTCGAATTATTTTTCTCGTGTTAGGAAGTCGCCCATTAATTAGTTCTTCTAATGCATAAATTGTTGACGTCCTATTGTTACGTCACATGCGTTAATAACGCAAAAGTTTGTGACATCATCGAGGAATAAATTTGCAAATACTTAAATACAAAATCTCGTGACGTGTATTACGGTGGCCTCAACTATAATATAATTTTTTTCATCTTTACCACCGTTTATATTAGTGCAATTCAAACGGCAAAAAACTGCACTCATGTATAATTAAAGTAAAAGTCACAATTCGATTACAATATGACATTTAATCAAATAATCAGTTCTTTACAATAATGAATCGTTTCCATGGTGGGCGTGTTTTTGTATTATTTATAAAGTGTTCTGAAGCAGGAAATATCGCACAATACTTTCAATTTTTTTCGAGACAAGAGGCCGTTTTGCACTGAATTTTTGGCGCGTTTTAATTCAACCTCGAGGTAAAATCGCTGCTGTCCAGTAATAATAAAATTTCCTTAAAACGACGATTAAAGGTTTTTCCCCTTGATTATCACAGGCTCGCAAAACTGAAAGGACAGATGTCGGTAAAATCCACTGAGAATGTGAAATCGTATGATAATGAAGGAAAAATGGAAAGGTTAAGTTGAAGGACGACGACACTGACTTAATATATTACTGATACATCACAAGGTTGCATATTGGTGACTATCAAGTCGACAATAATTATAATAATTTGTAATTTCTTGGAAAGCTTCCAGCGAATAGTAGTTGCATTTAAAAAGGAGTCAATGGGATAATTGTTTTCTTTTAAAACTTGCCCAAATCCGCGAATGGAATTTGAAAACCCCATATTTTTGTTTATTATTAGGGAACTGCATAAAAACATATTCTACTTTGTAACAAATGTAAATGTAAATGAAAACCATATTTATGCAAAATATAAAATTATAGTCGACATGTGAATTTAATCTGCATGTAATTACAGAATCTTAGTGACATTTAAAATTGATTAATCGATTCTTACAAAATAATCAATTTCGCGGAGTTATCTCAAATCGATTGGCACAGAACATAAGTGTTTTGGAAAAATTCTTGAACTTGTTATTGAATCATGATTTTATATCATTCATCAAGGCTTTAAAAAAAAAAGTAAACGTCACATTGTAACCAGTTTAACGATAGAATGTAAAGCAGCGATAAGGAAACTAAACGCACACCTCTAGTTTTTTAACTCTTTTTTATTAAGGGGCTCGACCAATGATAATAAATTGAATTACAGCCCAATTTAATTGATTCAAAAAAGTTAGAACAAACACCATTTATTGCGGCAACTTCGTTGTATGCAAAGAGATTGGGTATGTGCCAATCGCCAGCTGTCATAATATTTTAAATATTTTTATCTCAAGTTGCACATACGCATAGTTATCCTTGCAAATCCGAAAGAGAATGCACCTATGACTCAAATAACAATAAAAGTGCAGCATTCTCAATGCTAATGTTATGTACCTATATTAGTTAATCACACAATTATTAAGTACCTATATTAATTAATCACCTAACTATTAAGTTGTTTACTTATTATTAATCTGTTCACTTATTATCATGTTTATTTGCGGTTCATCTTATATTGGTTCTCATCCTGTTTATTTGTTATTGTATTTTTTAGTGGTTTGTATGCACTTGTTTTTCATCCTGTTTACAGATAAATTTCTTATATAAGGGATTCAAATTAATTACAGTCAAGAGTTTTGATAGTTTGATAGTTGCTACCAGTCTGTCGTTAGTCTCTACTACTCTCCTATTGTTAAGTCATAGTTTTAGTCACTTTTATTTTAAATTAAGTGTTATTTACGAATAATAAAGATTTGTACGAAGAAGTGTCGCTCTCTCGAGGTCCCATAACAAATTTTTGGTGTCAGGAGCGGGATAATTTGCTGAATAACTTGGACAAATCTTGGAAGATTCACAAACGTGACGATTTATCGAAGTCTCCAGATCTATTCCTTGGTAGATTCCCATCTTTAAAAATCAGCAACGAACTGGGATCCAATTGGACATGCACATCATTGTTCTTGTCATATCGTAAGTAACCACTCACAAATCAAACTCTAAATCTAAATTCAAACTCAAATCCTAAATCAATTAAAATAATCTCTCTTTTACAATGCCTACTGAACAATTAGAAGTACCTTTAAGCTTTTTATCAAAATATATAACACCATTTACGGGTGATCGCAATCAGCTAATATCATTTATACGAAATTGTCAGAACGCGTACGATTTAGCCACAGCAGCTCAAAAGCCAATTATTTTCTCTTATATCTTATCACAAATTCAAGGTCGAGCAGAAATTATAATTAGTAATCACAGTTTTACAAGTTGGAATGATTTGAAAAAGTTTCTCAAAGATACTCATTTAGAAGTTAAACACTTTTCGCAGTTACATTTAGAATTGCAAGCGTGTAAACAATATCATAATGAAACTGTAATACATTATACCCAAAGAGTTGAGACTTGCACAACGCAACTTCTGCAAGCCGCGAGAAATGATACGGTAGATCTCGTCGAACTTCGTGGAAAGTTCGAAATGATTAATAAAATGGGTTTACAAACATTCTTACTAGGTATATTACCCCAGTATTCAGTTATTTTACGGGCGCGTGACCCTGAAACACTCTCGGACGCATCGGATATCGCTTTAAATGAAGAACGCATCAATTCATATTTAAAAGAAAACATTTCACATACGTCAAAATTCTGTTCCTTTTGCAAAAAAACGGGTCATACAACATTTAATTGTTTTAAAAAATCAAACAACGTACAATCTCCTAAACCTAAACAGGAACCTAGAGTTTATAACGTACATTCACAAAACACAAATACTTTTCAAAAAACCCAAACTCCAAATTCAAAGTTCTGTAACTATTGCAAGAAAACCGGGCATGTAATAGGTGAATGTCGGAAAAGACAGTATAATCACGCGAAAAGACAATATCCTCAACAAAATACGAATCAAAATGCGAATTCTAACAATAATTTAAACTATCAACGTCCCTCAACCCCTGCCGTAACGAGGAACGTCAATCAAGTTTCGGCAGAATTTTCACAATTAACTCAACAGCCTTTGTAGAACTTCATATACCGGAGTCAAAAACAAAATTCCTAAAATTATTAATAGACACAGGTGCCGATGTTTCATTAGTTAAGTATCAATCAATAAAAGGCGAATTAGCATGTTACGAGGACGAAAAATTAAAATTAAAAGGTATCAATGATGAAATCATGGAAACATTCGGTTACTCAAATTTTCACATAAATATTGGTAATTCCATTATCGAACATAAAATGCATTTAATTAAAAATAGTAAAAATATACCATTTGACGGAATTTTAGGGATAGATTTTTATAGGAAAACAAATGCTGTGATTGATTACAAAAACAACAGTCTAACATTTAATCATCACACAATTCCTATTCTTTTTGAAAATAAACCTAATTCTAACGTAGAAACGAACTTTGTAAAACCTAACTCAACGCAAACTCCTAAATCTATCGAAAATCATAACATTATTCCAAATCTAAATCAAACTCGAAATCTTACAAACTCAAACTCTTTATTAAATCAAACGCGAAATCTTACAAACTCAAACTCTTTACTAAATCAAACTCAAATTCTTACAAACTCGAATCAAATTTCCAAATCTTCTATATCTCCAAATCGAAATTCAAAATCTTACATTATCCAAAATCTAAATCAAAGAGTAACTCATGAACCAATTTTTAAATCCTCTCAAGATCAAAACATTTTCAAACTCAAGCCACGAACAGAAACCTTAATTCAATTTAACGTACAAAATCCAGAAATTCAAGAAGGCTTAACTCCAAATATAGAAATTCTTGAAGGTGTATTTCTTTGTCGTTGCATCACAAAAGTCGATCAAAATCAAAAAGCTATCTCTACAATATTAAATACGACCAGTAATGAGGTCACTATCAAACAATTAGACTTAAATTTAGAGCCCTTAAACAATGACGAAATATTTTGCATCAATTCAATATTACAAGTAGAAAACGGGAATATTACAAATCGTAATGAAATCTTGAATAAAACTATTCGAACCGATCATTTAAATCAAGAAGAGCGCGAGTCTCTAATGAAAATTTGCCACGAATATAATTCTATATTTCAACTTGAATCCGATAATTTAACTAGGACAAATAGCATCCAACACACGATACCTACAATATCTCAAAATCCTATTTCTTCTAAAACCTATCGTTATCCGGAAATTCACAAACATGAAGTAAATACTCAAATTGATAAAATGTTAAAGCAGGGAATAATTGAACCTTCTACTTCACCTTGGTCTTCTCCTTTGTGGGTTGTTCCTAAGAAAAAGGACGCATCTGGTAAATGCAAATGGAGAATTGTAATAGATTATAGGAAGTTAAACGAAGTTACAATAGGTGATGCTTTTCCATTACCCAACATAACAGAGATATTAGATCAGTTAGGTCATTCTAAATACTTCACCACTTTAGACTTAGCTTCGGGATTTCATCAAATTCCCATGAATTCAGAAGATTCCCCAAAGACAGCATTTTCGACGCCATTAGGTCACTATCAATACACACGAATGCCTTTCGGTTTAAAAAATGCACCAGCAACCTTTCAACGGTTAATGAACAATGTACTATCAGGATTACAAGGGATCAAATGCTTTGTATATCTTGATGACATAGTTATCTATGCCGATTCCATTGAAACACATTCACGTAAATTAAAAGAAATTTTTGAACGACTAAAAAGTCACAATTTAAAGCTCCAACCCGATAAGTGTGAATTCATGCGTCATGAAGCAGCATACTTGGGACATGTCATATCTGAAAATGGAGTACGTCCAAATTCTGATAAAATTCAAACAATTCAAAATTTTCCAATTCCCAAAAATGCGAAAGATATCAAGTCATTTCTTGGATTAGCCGGGTACTATCGTAGATTCATAGAAAATTTTAGCAAAATTACCCGACCTCTTACTAGCTTATTAAAAAATGAAGTAGAATTTGATTGGTCATCAACTCAACAGGAAGCTTTCGATGTTCTTAGAAATTAATTAATCTCAGAACCTATCCTCCAATACCCAGATTTTTCTAAACCTTTTAATTTAACAACAGACGCTAGTGGGTATGCAATAGGCGCTATTCTTTCTCAGGATTTTAACAATAATAACTTACCAATTGCATATGCTTCTCGAACTATGAATCGTGCTGAAACAAATTATTCAACAACTGAAAGAGAATTATTAGCAATAGTATGGGCAACGAAACACTTCCGACCATACCTATATGGAAGGAAATTCAATATCATTACCGATCATAGACCATTGACTTGGTTAATGAACGTCAAAGACCCTGGTTCGCGATTAACTAGGTGGCGCTTAAAACTTGAAGAATATGAATACAACATTATTTTTAAACCAGGTAAACAAAATACTAATGCAGATTGTTTATCGCGAATTCAAATCGAAAATCCTCAAATTTTAAAGTTACAAATGTTGACTGATGACACGTATAACGATTTCTTGAAATTCCATTATATGGATCTAAAGCCAAATATTCACGATTTTCAAGAAACTGACTCATCTTTGTTAGATCAAGACAATAACATTGCACATATCATCTCCTCAGATTTTCGAAATTCTGAAGGATTGTCCTTAGAAAATAGTAAATTAATCACAAACTATGAATCTTTAAAACTAGAAACCTCAAAATTATACGACATTCTAATATCCCAATTCAAAAATAAATTCAGAGTATATCACTTGATAATCAAGCAAAACTTCTGGGATAAACCAACATACCAAGATTTATTTTATTGTCTTCAAAACTTAAGAAACATTTTAGAAAGAGATAAAATAAGCTCAATTTCATTTCCTTTATTCATTGATCAATTTATACAATTTAACCCTGAAAAATCAAAACAAATATTATTGTACGTATTTCGGAATTCAAAAATCAGTATCATATTATGTCATAATAAAATAATAAATCCAATTAGGGAAGACATACCTAAAATTTTATCAGAAAATCATAATTCCCCAATATCAGGACATTCAGGTTATCATCGTACCCTAAATAGATTAAAATTTAAATATAAATGGAAGAACATGAAAAAAGATGTTAAATCCTATATCAAACAATGCGAAAGTTGTCAAAAAAACAAAGTAGTTCGTAAAACCTTCAAACAACCAATGGAAATTACCTCAACCTCAAACCACTCATTTGAAAAATTAGCAATGGACATTGTAGGTCCACTTCCATTGACTGAAGACGGCAACAAATTCATTTTGACAGTACAAGACGACCTTACTAAATTTTCTCAAGGTTATGCCATTCCAAATCATGAATCCTCCACGATCGCTGATATGTTAGTGAAACATTTTATCTGTAATTTCGGAATTCCCAAGCAAATCCTTACCGATCAAGGTAAAGACTTTACTTCCAACTTAATAAAAGACATTTCATCCTTATTCAAAATTAAACGAATTCAAACCACAGCGTATCATCCACAGTCAAACGGTGCACTAGAAAGGAGTCATGCAACTTTAGCTGATTACCTAAAACATTACATAAACGATAAACAAACTGACTGGGACAAATGGATTCCTTTTGCTATGTTTTCATACAACACAACTCCTCACAGCTCTACCAAATTCACACCTTTTGAATTAATCTTCGGACAAAAACCTGAATTACCTACTTCAATCATACAACCTCCTGAATTCAAATATACATACGATACTTATGTAGATCAATTAAAATTAAAATTAAGCAAATCACATGAAATTGCTCGCGAAAACTTAATCAATCAAAAACAAAAGTCTAAAGAACATTACGACAAACATGCAAATACTATTCAATACAATATAGGCGATTTAGTATATTTACGCAATGAACATACAAAACTCAATCAATCTCGGAAACTAACTCAAAATTATCTAGGGCCTTACGAAATCGTTAAGGTAAATTCGTCCGCAAACGTAGTAGTCAAAGTCAAAAATAAAAACGTAACAGTTCATGTCAATAGACTAAAACCAGCATTTATTTCAGGACCTTCATCATCGAAGGCCATGCCTCGAAGTATAATGTAACAAGGTTTGAAACATCACCAGGTTTATACTACGAAAATCTAGGAAAATTGCAATATTACGATAGCACATGGAACTTAATTGCACATGTTGATACTAACTTTTTAACTCAGAAACTCAATCTAGTAGTCCAAACTTATGAAAATACAAAACACATGTGTGAGAAGGTAACGTTTACTACAGACGCACATTTATGCAGACAATCGTTAAATTTTCTGGAAATCAAAATTCCTACAATTCGAACAAAACAGACAGCATTTTTAGACTTAGTAGGATACACAAGACAAAGACGAGGTTGGTTTGATGGTATCGGTTCCGTATTCAAGACCATTATCGGTACATTAGACGCCTCAGACGCAAAATATTACGAAGATTCGATCAGTAAAGTAATGAAAGACGATACGAATATTTTGAAACTATTAAAAGAACAAAATCAAATAATTAAGACAACAATTTCAAATTTCAATCATACCATTTCAAATTTGAAAAAGAATGAACAAGTATTTAACGACAATATTAATCAATATCATAATTTTACTCAGGCAACAACGCAAGAAATTAATCACATCCAATTTACTCAAATGATATTAGAACATATGTCTTTACTCACATATATATCTAACGAACTAGTTTCAGATTATGATCAATTAATTAATTCCGTGTTATTTGCACAAAATAATCAAATTCATCCTTCTATAATAACTCCAAATCAAGTTTTATATGAATTAACCAATACCCTAAGTCAATTGCCAACAGGAACTCATTATCCTTTACCACTTAAGAGAGAAAGTATTCATAAATTATTGAGTATAGCTGAACTGAAAGTTTATTTTCTGAATTCAAAATTAATATACATCATTTCTAACCCTTTGGTTAAAGAAACAGTATTCACTTTGTTTCATATATTACCTCTTCCAACTCCAACGAGAGACCCAGCAAATTTTATATTCATTCAACCAACTCATCAATATCTAGCAATATCGATAAACAAGATTCAATATGATTCATTTGATTCGCTAGACGATTGTAAAAGAGTAGATGAATATTATAATGTATGTAAACAAACTGTTTTATTTATTTCTCATGTTAAACCAAATTGTGAGACAAGGTTACTTTCGGTAAATGGCATAATACCAGAAGAATGTAATACTTATGTTGTCAATAGTAAACTAGATCTCTGGCATAAACTTCAAAGTGGAAATCAATGGCTTTTTGTTCTTTCCAACTTAGATCTTGTAACAATAAATTGCAAGAATGGAAACCCTATCGATATCCGCCTAAATGGTACTGGAATACTTGGCCTGCATGAAGATTGTAAGGCGTACGCAAGATCAACTACCTTAGTTCCAATGAAGGGCTATAATAGCAACTACGTTCCAATCGTTCCAATAGCAAACATCCTTGAAGATGACTGTTGCAACGAAAAGAAGATCAACAGGACCTTGCCGAAAATTCAAATTCCTCATTTCGTCACAGCTAACGTCGATTTAGATGATTTAGCGTTTGTTTCTCATAAGTTAAATAACTTTGATAAACAAATTGATGATATGTTACACGAAGAAACAATCAAAAAACATATTAGTATATATACATATTTGGTTTATATAATTTCTTCAGTTTTAGCGACTTATGCTGTTTATAAATTGTATATATATTTCACTCAGAGGAAGAGACGAAATCAACCGCTTGAAATCGAATATCGTTCAGGACGTGTATGCTGTAATATTTTCAACATCTGCCGTGATTCCACCCGAATCCAGGATTTCAACAGCGACCCTGAAACATCCATTGAACTAACTGAGGGCATTCAAACACCAGCAAGAGGACAAGCTGTCCATCGCACCTCAACATTGAGAACAAACCTTTAGTGGAAATAAAACAAATTGTATTCCCACTCTTAAGGAGGGAAGTGTTATGTACCTATATTAGTTAATCACACAATTATTAAGTACCTATATTAATTAATCACCTAACTATTAAGTTGTTTACTTATTATTAATCTGTTCACTTATTATCATGTTTATTTGCGGTTCATCTTATATTGGTTCTCATCCTGTTTATTTGTTATTGTATTTTTTAGTGGTTTGTATGCACTTGTTTTTCATCCTGTTTACAGATAAATTTCTTATATAAGGGATTCAAATTAATTACAGTCAAGAGTTTTGATAGTTTGATAGTTGCTACCAGTCTGTCGTTAGTCTCTACTACTCTCCTATTGTTAAGTCATAGTTTTAGTCACTTTTATTTTAAATTAAGTGTTATTTACGAATAATAAAGATTTGTACGAAGAAGTGTCGCTCTCTCGAGGTCCCATAACACTAATACTGTTTAAAAATTTCATTTCGAACTGAAAGATCCGCTTTTCGTTTTACACCCCATAAAACATTTCAATTGAAATGACCAAAAAAACTGTTTTAATTAAATTTCAACAATCGGTACATTCACCGGATTCTTATTGAAACCATGAAATATTACAAACTGTATTTCAATGAAGTGTGGAAAATGAGTACCTCAATAGATAAGTTAATACTAATTATTGTGATTTTATTGTAATTTATTTACAATCGAGGAAAATCCAATTGCACGCCTCTTCTATTGTAAACACTGTGAAAGGAAATACACATTTGCAGCTTCAATTAATCCATCAAAACAAAAACCATACAAACTCATTGAGTCCAATACGTGAATTCGTGCGCGTGTGTGTGACTTATTCCCAGAGGATATTCAAGAGAGAGCATCGCTTGTAATTTAAACGGGATATGAACACTCGTGTGACCTACTATTAAACGTATCCTATTACAAGAAGTGCTTTTGACGTACAAACGTTTAAATTACAAAAACAGAACTCGATGATGACGACCACTTGTCCTACGCGTTTTCTTTTTCTCCATCGAGTTTTTCGACATTTGGTCGACGCATCAGTGGTCCAAACAAATCGAAAATTTTCACACTTCGAAAGTACAAAATTTTCCATAATTTTTGTTTCGTGTCGCAATATTTGTTATATAATTACTAGACGTGTTATGCAACTGCGTATTTACTTACATGAGTGCACAGAATTAAATTTTTTATCGCGTCGCCAGCTCGAAAAGAGGAAAACAAGTAATAATCCGTGGCTTGGTGAAAAATATTTACAGACGATTAAAAAACTCATGTGCGGTGAAGAATGACCAATAAATTGCATTCTTTAACGCTCATTAAATAATCACAATTGCAAAAAATTATTTTTATTTATTTGCAGTTTTTCATATTTCGAATTAACCGCTTGAATTGTAGTCTCATTAAAAATTAAATTATCTCCATACGAGCACAGTTCAAGGAAAACATGATAATCGAACTCTACCTGATGTTTATTCGTCCACAAAGTTCCAACTTTGACCTGAAAGTTTCTAACAGATACAGTGCATTGACGGGGATACCACATGTTCCTTAGTGAACAGGAAAAGCATCTTATTAATATTCTGACAGGCATCTTTTTGATTTCCTGGAAATTAATCAATCAGAGATTGTTTAAAAGGGGCAAATGATAAAAAAGAAACAAATTCATGGAAACACAAACGAATTCATAAATTGATGTTTCCACAAGAAACTTAATGAACTGTCCTTGTACACCTTGAATTTAAGATTGTTGAACTTTTTTTGATTTTGGTGTTACTTGGAACCACTCAAGCGTGCCATTGTTGTTGTTTACTGTTATTCCCATCGAGATGAAATTTTTTATTGGGTGACAGTTGTGTGTTTCATAAGCAAAACATGTGTTTGTTTATTAAACATCGAATTGGTACAAGGAATGTTAACCATATGAGTTTCGCAAAAAAATAATCAAAATTCGCATAATTGTTGTTTGTATACACGCATTTGCATAATTGTTTTTTGACGTAGCTTTGACGCAGTTTGAGCGAAAAGCTTTCGAACTGACTAACCTTTTCTACGTAAATAATTTCTGCACTAATCACAGATTGGTATTAAACTAATAATTTGAAAAATGTAAAAAATTGCATATTTATTTTCGCGAGTCGTGTGCCAAGGTTAACAAATTCTATCGCTTTTCGAGTGGCTCGCTCTTTAAAAAAACAATCACTTCCAACAGCACAATCTCACGTATAACAACTCATTTTATCCGGCGGAATCTCATCACATTAAGCAACATCTCTTCCTTATTGATTGCGCTATTGTGTCTACTCTCTTGCATTCGCAATCTTGATGGCAATCAAGCGGCAAATTCGCCCAAAACAAGAACAAAAATAGAAGCAACTGGTCTTTTGGTAAATAACAGAGAAAATTTTCTGAGAATTAATTCTCGCCTATGTAAATAAACATTTTATTAGTCCATTCATTTTCCCAACAATTTTGCTCTAAATATTATCTATCGGTTAGTTAATGAGGTTATTGTAAACGGCCACGTTGAAATGGTGGGCGAAATTAAGAAGTAATTCAGGTCGTCGTCGGGACGCTCTAAAGAGCGTCGCGTTTAAATCCTAAGTGGTTACCCCCTACAAACAACGTGACTATAGCAACCAACAGACCTTCAACACTAAAGTTTGTCGTTATTTTTTTTTAATTTAAATTCTAAACGAGTTTTTCCATCAAAGTGGCCGATTAATTGAAAATGAAAAATCCCTCGCTCAATTCCGCTTTCGGCGTTGTCGGCAATTCAATCTAACGTACCTCGTAAATTCAATTACAGTTTTAATTGGAAAACAAAATGTGAGTTATTGCTCGTAAATCTAATAACAATTCTCGCCTAATAACAAACAAAGACCTTTTGTGTTCTCGCAACACAAATTCTCCCCTCTCAGGTCGTGGGCTTGATAAAGCAATCCTTGGAAGTATCAGGTGAAGAGAATTCCTTTCACCGTCAAAGGAATACGATACAAGGGAAAAAGGACGTGGGAGATTACATCCGGTGTCGCGATTTTTTTCCAAAATTGATTGATTCGTTACTTGCACAAGGTTATCATAAATTTGCGAAAGTGGAGAAAGCAATCGAATTATTAACATTTAGTAATAGCGCAGAAAATGCATAATTTAAATCGTTTGATTCAATATCAAGGTTAATAAAGAGGTTTTTCTAGTTCTCATTGGCGCAAATGAATGTTAAGAAAATTTAATTTGTGTTTTAAAATTTAATTAAATCGATTAGTTTACCTTTGAACGTGAATGCGATACGCTCTGATTAACATCTAAACGGATTTGGATTCATTTTCATTACAATTTATTTTTGCACGGATTCATAAATCTCAACAGGAATGCAAATAAGATCAGAACTGCAAAGTTCTGAATGACAATTTTTAAAAACACGACTAAATTAAATTTCATGATAAGAATTGTAATAATCTAAAGCAGCCATTTGCGTCACGAATAAATTTGGCACAAACATTTGGTACTTTGCTTATCAGTTACTTATCCGTTTTAATTATTAAAAACATTTCGCTTTAATCAATAAGTACTGATCTTCATTAAAACAGAGAAATATTTATACAAATAGGGGATTGTGTTTGAGTTGGGATCTCAGGGTAAGATAGTATTTTCCAAGCCCCTGAAAGTTATACAAACATTTTTACTCAGTATCCTACAAGTATGACCATTAAAAGCATCAATAATATCCTGTTAATTTAAGTAATACATTCTAACTCCTCTTATACCGTTAGATGTCACGGTGTGTGTTGCAACCATTGTCAAACCTAACCTAACCTAACCTATTGGTTGTTGGTAACATTATTTTCTCATTTAACCTTCCAGTAGTCGTACCTTTTTTGAGACATTAGTAGTCGCTGCGGAGTATGACAACATCTAGTAAAATTTTAATAATTTTACTAGATATTGTACAAAATAAATACTGAAAACTTTTTATTTTACTGGTTCTCTTGTGGACCATTAAACAAGTTAATTTTAACTTAAGCTCTAACTTAAACTTTGGTGTACATGTCGCAGCCATATTGCAGAATCCGCCGCAATATAAAGTGTCTAGCCACTTTACAAAGCAGCTCTGTTTTGTAAAACGGCTGCTTAACGTTTAGGCAGATTGTTTAGCCGGAATGTTGACTATGTGTAAACTTCTTCTTTCCGTGTCCGGTCAAACAGTGTTCTTCCAATATATTGCGGCTGATATAGACTATGTGTAACGTAGGGCGACAATCAGCCATATTGTAGATATTTTCGGCGAATTGCAAATTCAGTCGTTTTCTAAATGATTGGGGAGATTGTAAAATATAGAATGAACAGAGAATTTTTACAATTTGACTTAAAATTTTAATGTTTTATGAATCGCTGAATAACTCAGTCCTTTTGATAAAGGAAGAACTGTTAAACATTTTATTAAAAAAAAAAAAAACTTTTATATTGAGTTAAGCCTAATTCTTCTAGTTATGATTTTATATTTGTCATAGCTACGAGGAAAGGTTTTCTTTATATAAAGTCCCTTTTCGCCGTTTTATAAAACGCCAACCCGTCATTTTGTTGCATTGAAGAACGCGAAACGTCGTTACAGTAACGCTTACCAACGTTTAGCCTTATTACAACCCGCCTAAACGTTAACCAGCCGATTTACAAAACCGAGACGTTTTATAATGCGGCTAGCCGGTTTGTATTGTAGCGGATTCTACAATCCGTCTGCGACATCTATAACCCAATATCCCCAAAAAGTTGATATTGAACAAACCAATATTAACTTGACAATTTGTCAAACAACTTCAAAATTTACAATAAATTCATGTTTTTTTAATATGAAAAAACGTACGCTGTCATTTTGTGCAGCTTTTCCATCACACAACTTGGCTTCGTGCTTGAAACAAGCAACCACACACTTTGAAAATTATTGGACAGTGCACTTGTATCGATAATGATTATTACAGATTCACCTTGGGCTGTTGTGAACCGAAAATGTCAAAATGTATACAAAGATTTGCCTAAGACGTCAATAGTCGCTGCGGAGTCACACTCCGCAATGTGCAAAAAGAGCAAAAATAATGTATCTGTAGCTCTGATATTGCTCCACTAACATTTAGACAATAAATTAGAAAGGTACTGAAAACGGCCGTTCGAGAGAATGGGAAATTCCTTGGAAAATCAAAAAAACATAGTCGTGCGGAGCGAGACTCCGCATGCGACTATTGGAAGGTTAATAAGAAAAAATTTGACTCAACAAATCTTTAAAAAAACGGTAGTTTTATCTTATGTTCAGCAATTTAAAATACATTGTTTCTGACTTAACGGATTTTTCGACCCTGTATTCATTTATAAGGCTTTGTAATAAACTTGAATTCGTAACCTTAATCGTAAATGCCTACCTAATCTTAATTATTGTTTTAATACGTTACTAAACCTCTAATAACATTGGCAGAAAATTGTTACTTATTCTCTTAACTGGTCTATTAATTAAGCACCTTTTTATTCAGTGCTTATTGCCACTTCATGAAGTGGCAATTTATAAATGTTAAAATGCGTCACAAATACATCAAGCCTTTCAAATTTTGACAAAACCCAAACCACCCACGATACACATTTCAAAATGGTACTTGAAAACAATCAAAAGTTAATTTCACTTACCTGAAACTAAAGATATTGGTGAATCCTCGTCGTATTACGAACTGTTGGTAGCAAAACGATTCATTTTAATTCAATACAAGTTTATCGTTTATCGCTGCCCGTTCTTATCACTCGTTTATAAATAATGCGTTCTGAAAAGCGTTCATTATCATTATTTTTATGGGACGTATTCAATTCAAACTATAAAGGACCGTGCATGTATGTGTGCTTCCTATTTATTTACATCCTGCTTATACAATACAAATTTCAAATTGAATTTTTTCGTTGGCGTAAGGCTCTCAAAAGTTCATCATAAGACACTAATCCGCGACAAGAAAATCACTTAAAACAGACTGGGGTATTATCATTAGTCGAGGTGATACAATTGTACCGGAGTTTCAGGCCAGGAAACCTTTGGATGTTTGATTTCCGTCTTATTCTGTTGTATTTTAGTTTGTTATTCGTTCTCCTTTATCGAAAGATTGATTGCGCACTCTCTGGAATACCTGCTACAAAAATGAGGTGAAATTGGTCGTTGAATTGTTAATGAGTAGCTTATGCTTTTCTTTCACTGTCGATTGATTTTTCTGTTTCTTTGAACCGACTATTTTTAAATTTCTGCCGATTATTTATCAAACGTTAACTAGACACGATTTATATGTATTTTTCATGTCTGGATTTGAAACAGGTGCGATTGGATGAAACGGCCTTAAGCCGCCGATAGCGCATATTAAATTTAAGTTCCTTTCACATAATACTGTAATTTTTATTTCCGTTCAAATATTTTCAAATCGTTCAGACATAATTGTACTGCAATGTCTGATTTCCTCACAAGATAAATATTTTATTGCACATATATGTTAATATAGACTTTAACATTTAATGGATTGTTCGATCTATAAATCTTACTATATGGTGCGAGGGTCGTTCGTGAATTAAAAATTTTCACAAAATTCATTGATTACAATTAAGTCTCGGTTTTTTAGTATTAAGACCCCTTTATGACGAAAACCGGCCCTGCGTGTAACCGATCGACGCACGACGGGGTTATTTGATTTGTAAATTTGGCCAAATGTAATTTTTTTTGAACTAATTAACCTGGAGATCAATTAGTACCCCTAGTAGCCCGCGGGCGCCAAATATCTTAGTACGGCGCTGCCTTCCACATTCTTGTTATCGCCAGACGTGAAAACAAGAGGATGCAACCTACCACCTTTGACAAAGTGATAAAACTTTATCACATTTTATCATTCAAAAACGGTGGTTAAATTAGTATATTATGGAATGAGCATTTAATGATAGCTATTTAGACACGAGTATGAGAATTACCACACGACCATATGTGAGTGTCGTAATAAATGCGAGTGTCTTAATAGCCATTAAATGTGAGTTGCATACACTATTTTTTCTACGAGCAGTCATAATATTAGAAACCAAGCACTTTATTTTTAAAATGTATTAAACTCGTAATGAAATTATAAGTTAGATCTAAGGAAATATTATGAAAACTTTATTACAAAGAAAACAGACAACAATGAAGATATTTTCTGAAAAGTTTTGAGTCTTATTTTTGTCCTTCCAATTCATAAACAGAGTAAAAAATTTTATATTATGGACAATAATTTTTTTTCGACTTTTGTAAGTCATTGCACAATTTCTGGTGGAGTTAAATTCACAATTTCACTATCACCATCGCACATTTTCACCGATTTTATTTGTAAAAAGCACAAATTTTAGGAATTTACTACGTTAACAGTAACTACGAACTGCCAAAATTGATAAATTTTAGATCTGCCCCATCCTCATGGCAATACTTGATATTGACCGAATATTAGCAATGTTGCATTTCCATTGGTTAAAAATTTGTAACTTAATGAAAAATTTGTATCATAATGGGTATCATTAAGGTACAAGTAGTAAATGTCTAATAAATCGATTAAAGTATAAACGTAGAAAATAGTATACTATTATACAAGTTTTATAAGACGATCTATTGTCGTACGAGCAAGTTTGGGGCACGACGACCGAAGCGAGGAGTGCTCCAATGTTACGAGTACGACAATACGTCTTATAAAACGAGTGTATTATACTATTTTTTCTACTTTGGTGCTCTTAGTTTTATGAAAATTTGAAAATTCTGCTTTCTAAATATTCTAGGGATTTTTAGGATTAGGTACTGGTTGTGTTGGTATTTGTCATGTGTCAAGTAAAATTTCAAATTTAAAATATCGAGTTTGGTATTTTTATGAAACATTCATGGAAGAATTAAGTTGTACACTTGGCTTGACTTTGACAAGAGATGCCGGACGGCTGTCAGTGTGCTATTACAACAATACCAACGTAATACGTTTCAAAAAAAAAAAAAATTTTACAAGAAGTTTCTTTGTGACACTACTTTTAGTTTCACGACTTACTTACGATACCAAAGTAAAAACAATAATAAAACAAACCATTATAGATATCTAGTTGTGAAATTGTTTGATAACTTTTTGGTAATTACTTAAGGTACCTAATCATTTTCAATAACTGCGGTTAGTTTGTAGAAGTTATCTGTAGATAAAATAGCTTGCAACATAACAAACATATGTTTCCACAATGCACAATTGCACAATTGTAATAAATGCAATTGTAAATACTTAAACATAATTATTATTTAATTGCATAGACTATAATATGAAGTTATTTAATAATGTCTGATCATAATAAACTGGTTAGAACATAAAGACCGTATCATTCTTATTCTCACGTGCTAACTTCGCATAATTTCTAACAAAGTTTTCGAATGTGACCCGACCAGGAAGGAACTTGAAGTTTCGCCACACGCGAACAAAATCAATTTTAACGTTAAAAGTAGATAATTTAGCTACAAAAAAAATAATTGTGTGACTCATGTTAACTTGATTTTTAATTTCTTATATTTTTAATGAAAAATGGTTTGAAATAAATGCATTAATGATAATAAAATCCCTAAAAATATAGCATAAACAAATCATAGATTGGGACCGAAGTTACAGTGACATCTACATTATAATAGCGATACAGGTCCGTAGTACTAACAGTGATCTGTACTTATCCATTTAGAAAAAATAGTTGTCTTTATGAAAACCATTCATAAGAATATGTTGCAACCCACGTTGCATAGTAGATTGATGAACGGTAGATGTTTAGGCCGACACAAGCTAAATTAAATAACTATTAGAGCCTTAATAATAAAAATTTTGATTATTTTAAATGCATATTAAAGCTAACCTTTTAAAATTGCAAATATCACTTAAACTTGGCATATCCCTTAATAGCAAGTTGCCCTATAAAGCTGCTAAATGTTATTCAACGAAGAGTTCAGCTCTCTTTTCAACTATCAGCAAAGTTAAATTGTAAAAATGAAATGAACATCTTTCCTGATGGTAAAAACAATTCTAATTAATTATGTTTTTGTTAATAAAGATAATAATAATAATAATTAAATGTTTAGTCTTTATTGAAATCGAACAAGATTGCCTTTTCTAATTCAACACAATTAAACTGTAATTTAATTATTATAATAATTGAACATTTCCAAATTTAGATTACGCGCTGTTAAGATCAAGTCGAGATAATTTTATAGCACCATTGGGATGCTGCAAGGATAAGCGCAAGCGCTAGTATAAAGATGCGCTTGTTATAACGATGCTGCTGCCTGTTTTTCGCCTTCAGCGACCCACCACATTCTGAATAATGATCTCAGCCTCAAAAGAAATCCCAACTGTGCGAACAGTTTTGGAAATGTACAAATTGTAACAGGGAAAGTTAAATTTCCCTTCTCCAAACTCTACCGCGCCCTGAACTCGTGAGATATCGTACACTTGCCGCAGTGTTGTGTGAACACTCGTGTTGGTCGGGTAAGCCATGCGGGATATGGTGGGTAAAATGGCAGAATTAAAATTTGAAGCGCCACTTGCTTCCTTCGAAGAAAGCGACGATTGGGGATCAAGTGAATTTCAATCGAACGCGACCATCAACAAAAACGAATTGAACAACATCAACTTCAACAACATAAACATCAAAGACAAAGATTTAAACGATGTGCTAAAAGAATTCAACGGAGATATTTTGATTAACGATAATTCGAAAATTGTGCCGCAAAAAATCGTTTTGAATAAGAACGGCGACACGACGACCGCTTCGGTCGCGGACAACTTCACCGAGACGTTCTCCGGCTCCCTCGAAGACCTGGTGAACACCTTCGACGAGAAGATCACGAAATGTTTCGGAAATTACGACGAATCGGTCGAAAAGCTGGCCCCCGTGCAAGTCCGGACCCAAGAAGAAATCATGAACGAATGCCAGTGAGTTTTTTATCGTTTCTTGCAGTTTAAAATGAGATTTCCCGCGCGGGAGGCAATTCCTGTGACTCATGCCGAACATTTGAGGAATTTCGCTTCTTTGTCATTCCGTTATCTGGGAAGATTGACGTTTGTTTTTGCGATTGAAATGTTTTTGGGGGCGCAAGCGCGCTTTTGGGGTGAAGCAGGATATAAAATCAATACCGGCACCTTCGAGGGCGTGTTGGTCACCCCTCGACCCTCGGTATAGACTTGTTACTCTTCCATGTTCGAAATGGACCTCAGAATTTCGGAAAATCCTTTTATGAGGACTTTTTTCTAAATTAAACATTGTAGTTTGCCAATTTAACTTTAACAAAATTTTCAGTAATTTTCTCCAATCAATTCAATTATTTGCACAATTCAAATAAATTGTTTCAATATGTACAAATCGTTTCAGAAACAAAAAATTTGATTTTCAATATAGAGTTTAGATTTCAAGGTATCTCAATAAATTTGCACAGAACAAACAAACTAAAATTACCTGAAAAAATAATAAAAATTCATGAATGGACTGTAAAATGCTTATTAAACAACTTCCTGGTCTCAATATCAATTATTCGTGCAAGTGAACGAAGACTTTGCGGCGCCGAGCGTCGCGACGTCGGGGTCGAATTTCATATTTCGTTCAATACCGCAGGTACTGTTTATTGATAAAATATTTAAACGTCTAGTCCACGTAACTTCGCAGTGCAGTTCGTTAATTAAATCGAGATCTCCCCAATTAAACGAAAGGACAGGACGCACGCTTCGAATCGTAAATTTTTTATGAGCCCCTTACAGCACAGACGTTACCTTCCAGGAACTAATGCAGCTCTTTTATTGCTGTAAATAAATACAGGGTGTCCCATCACTTGTGGCCACCCCCAAAGAAATTTGGTGCACGCATGCCTCTGGTATAAGGCTACAAATTTCCAGTTTTACATGTTAATTGTCGACAGTGACAAATTTTTACAATGTCATAAATTTAAATCGTACTTGTCTCTGCGGAAAGCAACTAACGACTATTTACAGTCATAAATTATTACTTTTACTCTTGAGATTCCAATACAGTAGAATCCGGTTATAACGAGCCTCAAGGGACCGTCAAAATCGGTTCGTTATATCTGAAGTTCGTTATAAGCGCTATTAAAAGAATAAATGCAAGAGTGTTTTATGCCACCTTTATTGGTCTAATATAAATATGCATATGTATAAAATCATTAAGAATATATGGACTAAACTTATGTGAAACAAAACATAATGCAACAAGTAATTTTATTTGAAAAATTTGTTATTTTCGACTGAACTGTCGCATTGTTAAAGTATAAATTGTCCACGCACGTTTCCACGTCACTGAGATTTTCAATAATTGAGTTCGGCACACCGTAAAACTGTAAAAAATTACGAATGTTGTTAATACTTCTCACAGCTTCCTGTGTAGATAAAATCTGTAATGCTGGTGCTTCCGGCTCATCCTCATTCCTCATTGGCGTCTTCTTGGCCACTTTTGTCTATCACAAATACCCAAATATTCTGTTGTAACTAATAAATTGTCATTCCTAACTTAACCTAACCTAACCAAATTTTGTTTATCTTTTCGTGTTACTCTTTCGGGGATATTTTAGAATTTTTACACTATTGAGGTATGTTGTCATTATTTACCTGTTCTAAATAAACAATTCATGTTTTCGAAAAAATTTGAATTTTCTAATTGAAGGGCTCTATGCAAGAAGTACCTAAGTCACTTTTCATGTTCTGTGATATTTGAGATTTATATTTCTGTTTGATCTGGAAATCACATTGTTTTGATTTTGACTGATCTTTTTTTACTAAAAAAGACTTACTTTAGTTAAAAAAGATCATTGAACATTGAAACATCAAATCTCAAATATCACAGAATATGAAAGTGACTAAGGTACTTCTTGCATAGCGTTCTTCAATTGCTGAAATTCACGTTCCCTTTGTTTCTATTATTGTAACTACTACTCATTTAATGACAAGTCATAATCAGATTCAAAGGTTATAACGCGTTATATACAATGCAAAGTTCGTTATAGTCGATTGAAATTTTATTAATTTCGGCTTTTTCAGGTTCGTTATATCCGATAGTTCGTTATATCCGAGTTCGTTATAACCAATTAATTTTTACATTGTTACATAGGGGAAAATGTCTGGACTTGGAATAAAGTTAGTTATAACCGGTGGTTCGCTATAACCGAAGCCGTTATAACCGGATACTACTGTATAAGGGAATTTTAGACTGATTACAGCTTTTTAATATTTTTTTTTACTTTGGATATCTTTGCCTTAATCATAGTGACCCTGAAAAGTGAAATTTGACGAAATTGGGAAATAGTATTTTTATAAAAAATCAGTTTTTTTTTTTTTTTTCGAAAACTAACGCCGACAATTAACATGTAAAGCTGTAAATTTCTAGCCTTATACCAGAGTCATACGTGCACCAAATTTCAAATAAATAGCTTTCAAATGAAGCTCAATTTTGGGGCTGGCCATAAGTGATGGGACACCCTGTACAGCACCGAACTTGCTTGATGTTTATAAAATACCCAATTGTGTTAACATTTTTCTTTTCGCATTTCCGGCGATTATATTTGCATATCCGTCGTCTTCATTCATCAGAACGCCTCTAAAGACCATAAAGTTTGAATTACAAACAGATCCATAAACGCGTTTTTATTGCTTCGGGGTCGATTTAAATCGAACCACCCTAACTGGACGCCCGGAAGAAATTCCGCAAAATGTTTCTTTGTCGCTTTACTTAAAAAACGAATCCTTATCGCCCAAGCGACCTAAATATAACTTATCGTTATTCCAACAACTCGATTTCAAAAATGTGGCTCGTTTTGTTGGAGAATAATCAACAGGATATGTGCGATGTATGATCAGATCACCTACGCTTCTTTTCTTGTATGAGGCCATATTATAATGGAAGCTCGAGTCCTAAGTAGGTTGAAATGTGTAGCGAGATGACCCTCAGAGCGTGTTAAAATTTCGGTGGAACGAATCCTCTGAAAAAGAATAAGCGTGACGCAAGTTGTGTTTATACATGTGTTTAACGGCGATGTATTAAATGAAGTAACGCTTCGTATGTAGTTTTGCATTATTACGTAACTGACTTTTAAATTTCGCGTGAGGATTATCACCCCTGCTGGAATTCAGTCTAAATTTTACTCCCATTTGCGCTGGTGACGTCAAACTATTATTAATTATTTCCTTCCATAAACAGTTTTGCAGGCGGATTTATTAAATTACATTTATGAGGATGTTCGCTCAACTTTACTATATTTATTTATTCACTAAAATAACGTCGTTTTCTAATCATTTCGTCGTTTTTATTACGTCTTTTATATTTTTTTGAACGATTTGGCAATAAACATCATCTAGCAGAAATAAGAAGTAAGTTAATCGTCTTCATCATTAAGTTAATCAATCTGCGGAGTAATCATGCATTGTTCACGTGCTCAGTGCCTGCAAAACTGTTTTTGCAAGATGCTCATGTTTAAACTTTAGCCACAATGAATTGAGTACCCAATTCACTACCCACAAAATGTACCTTAAACTTGTCGACCACGTTCTTGTATTGCTTCATAGATTCAGTAAATCTGACGTAAAGCAAAAGTGGTATTATTGATTGTCGTTTTCTCTTTACTTTTATGGAATTTCTTGCAGCTTACTGTTATTAACTAGTTAGGTTTTTTTTAAACACCATAATGTGAAATTGGAAATTACTTTGCGAACTGTGTCCATAAAGTATGCAATTTTCTCTGTAATTTTTTCTCAAAAGCTCCAATAGAAAGTGAACGACTAAACGAAGAAAAATTCAAAAGAGAGTCCACACATAAAATGAAAATAAATCTTGAGGACACTGAACTGTCTTTTACATGGTCTTAATATTAACTATTCAGCATCACGTTAATATTACTTATTCAGAACTTAATGGAGAAGTAATTTAGCGCGCACGTGAAAAAGTTTTAAAAGGAAAACTTTTTCAATTACGTTGGCAACGAAGTTCCACTAAACCTTTAATTATGTTATGTCCAGTGGGCTTAATATGCAATTGTTCTATATCAATAAAATATCGCCAGTAATAACATAAGAGCTTTCAATTGATCGATTAATTTACGATAACTTATTGCTTAGCAACTTAAAAGAGTGTAAATTTGATGAGTATTAAAAAGGCGACAGCGGAGTTGGAGCGTTTTTATCATCAAATTTACACGATTTAAAAGTTGATACGCAGGAAGTTTCAGTTAATTAATCGAAGAAATTCAAAGCTTGAATGGTATTTGATTAGATTATTTTATGAATGTATAAAATTTGACACAAATGAAATTGTTTGAAAATTTTTTTTTGGTGGAAACTAGGCAACGTCGATTTAAAGGAACTCGAAGTTTTATCAAAATTATCGCTGTAATTCTGTGTTCCTTCCTCAAATAACGAATTGTGATTGACTATATTAGCCATGAATAAAATAATCTTCACTTAAACCTTCGACCTTTGGTAATTTCCGTACAAAGTAATTCCATAATATGCACAAAACCTATCTTCTTATCACTTCTTGATTAATCATAAATAAATACACTAAGCAGCTGAGATATCAGACAGTTAAGATATGGTTTCAAAGAAAGAAGCTTTAGGTAAATCCAAATAGTTATATAGTGAGTTCAAAACAATATATTAACTGGCATCACTGTGTTGCCGTCACCATGGAATTTCTGAAGTCTCGTGAAATCAGCTGCATTTATCAAAGATTTACGTTTAATGTCCTGCTTTTTTGAGCTCACTGTAAATTCATTGCCAAACTTCATCTAAATTTGTTTTTGAACTTCCGCTACCTTCGCATAAAATGAACTAAATACAAATTGCAAGAAATCATTGATTTTTTAAAATTGACGATTGGCTTGCGGCGTGTATTTGCGGTTAGAATTGTAGACTTAATATGTGGACACTCAAGAGAAAGTTTTCGGTCGTAATTTAAGTCTAATTGCGGTTAAAGTCTTGTAAAATTTGGTTTAATAGTCATTCAGCCGAAATTTATTTTTAAATCTTGAAGGGGCGCCTCTATTTTTAGTCTTTAACGTACGAGGAAGCCGCGCATGAATGACTAAATTTCACCGCAAAAGTGCGTCAAATGTGGAAAATCGTGTCTCGTGTCAAACCGCGTTTTTCATGATTCTAAAAAGTTGCGTCACTGCCCCATTTATATCTCTCCAATAATTATGCAACTAGTTATGTTGATTACTAAATATGGACATACGCCTGTAATAATAATAACGGTTGGAATTCGTTTTTTCGAGGTTACTTCTTAGAATTACCTTTGAGCAGATTTGCATGTCTCAGGGTCACTAATTGTTAAATTTTGTCACCTGTCGGTGCGTTTCGAGCAGTGGCAAGGCCACCGTGTAGAGGGTGCATTTTTAAACCCTGATTTTTAACACCTGTTGAGAAAATTTTTGAACACCTGCTTCAACTTGACAACCACTAACAATATGAAAAATTCTCGGGACAAAAGTTGTAGGACTTGCTATTATCTGTAACTGCCTTTCGATACATTTTTTTTGTAACTCTAAAAATAACGCCAATTTTTTATATTCTTTTATTAGAATTTAAATGAGACATTGCAGATCCTGTACCATCTACAGTTTTCTGGAAAAAACTTGACATAAAGTTTTCATTAGTAATACAACGAGTGCATTCCATGTTATCGATAATTTTGTTTAGGTTAATCTTGAATGCGTGTTAGGTATGAAAAATGCACGAGTGCGTAGCACGAGTGCGGTTTTCTTCATAACATGCATGAAAGATTAATCTATGCAAAATTATCTGAGGACATGGAATGTCCGAGATGCATTTTGAAGATAATTGCACAAGAAAATAACAGAATTGTCCATTTACAAAGTAAGCTGGTGACAAGAAAAAAATTTGACGTTTCAAAGAAGCACATCCATAAAATGAGTGCGCGGTTGTTTTAGCAAGCAAAATACAACTTGTAATGTCTGAACTGGTTGATAAACGAAGATGCCATTCCTCAGAAGACCAAGAGCTCGGGAAAATATATTTGGCGACAGTTTGAAGCGTTTTAGAAAAAGCTGTCAAAGTAACAACCTGTAAATCGATAACACGAAATCGATAACACAAAATCGATAATTCACCAGTAGCTACTGTCAGAATTGAGACGACACTTACCGCCTAATCAGATAACGATTGGTTTGTTTTTCGAAATTCAACAAATATTATTGGTTGACAAACGTCATATGACGTTTGTGTGCAATTATCATTATTATCACTGGCATGAATTAAAATAATAGGTTTGTTCCAACTGCAGTTTGAAAGAGATAAATTATTTAAATTAAATTATTTTAAGGAAACGTTACTTTTTCGCTTTCTTCCCACGACTTTTCCAAACGCAAAATATTACCTCACAATTGCCAACCTAATTAAACGTATGCATTCAATTTGGCAAAGACTGAACTATTTCCAACGAGTACAACATAACAGTGAATAAATAAATTTCGGGTTGAATATATAAATAAAGGTGATGGTCTTCAAACCGTAAGGTCAGACGCCGAAAATAACGCAACTTTATACAAATTTCTCCGCATGACGGAGTTATTAAAATCTTCTGACGAAAAACCAGGACCCCGTTGGCATTTTGAAAGTACTTCTGTATGCATCGCTGATTTATTTAAAAATTCAGCGCGCGAACCCGCCAACCGAGAAACTGTATTGATTTTTATGCGAAGCTCGTGCTTTCATGTCGTTTGCGACGAAATCTTTACCGGGCTTTTATGCAAATCGCTGAAAGAACGAACGGTGGTCTCGATTTCCAATAAAGAATAGTTAACATTGGCCTTGGGAGTAGGCACGCGACCTTCAAAGGCATTTAAGAGTCCTTTAGATAAGATACCACTTTCATCGGTTCTTTGAGTGATCAAAATTAGAAGCATCTGTCGAGTTTACGGCAACTGTTAAAGCGTTGTACGATTTCGTCGTCGAGGTACTGTTAACAGGCCATTTCGCTCCTGATAAATGTGATTTTGTCCAGATGTGTGCTACATGCACATGAGTCAGTGGCGGCTCGTGGTACAATAAAACAGGTGTTCTGCAATTTGTATCTCATATAATCAGGGTCGTGTTTTTATTTATTTATTATTTGTCATTTATCAACCCACGAAATATACTCGGATTTTGAGAAGTCTCGGTTTTATCATCTCCGCGCAATACCAACTCAAAGGCTCCACAAAATTGTATACACTTTATAATTTTTGATAGAACGTATCTATTTTTTGTCACATTATCATTATGTTGCTGTAAATGTTTCCAATAAGCCGAATTTAACTGAGATTAGATGTTGATTGTTCCTAATATTGCCAACTCCATTGAATTGTGAAGATGACTTTTCGAGTTTTCATGCTTTTTTATTTTTTCACTCAAGGGTACTAAATCAGTCACTCCTATCTGTGCCCATGCTTCATCTCCACCAAAAAGCAAACATAGAAAGCAAAAAAGAGCATTTTTCTTGTTGCAGCCACAAATCCAGTTATTCCTTGCATAAATTTCTTTGTTAAACTGACGTTTATATGGTTTTCCACGACTAATACCGATTGTTTCAATAATAATGTCCGGCAGCGGTCGACCTTTATTTTTCAAATCTATTTTTTCTTCGTAACTATACTTCACAAATCGCTTAAAGTTAATCAAATTGTCCACAACATCCATTGTCAAAAAAAACACTAATACAATACACGAAAACGAAAGTATAAAATCAAAGTTTACAAGGACAAAGCCACAAAGCGAAAAACTGCACGTGACATAACATCCGAAATCTGGAACAGAACTGCACAGATTATAAAACATAAAATAATAACTGACGAAAATTAAAACCCACGCACTTGAGGATAAGTTTCTGCGAACCTTGTAAATGTTCTGCCGAAATTCGAAATACGGGAATTCTCGATTGTTTTCAGGACCGTTGAAAACACCATCATACAATTGTTGCTTACAATATATTTAATCAAGGACCTTACATTTGAGTGATTAGGGTATGACAGAACTGCGTGAAATGCAGCACATAAAGAGCATTAAACTAGCGAAAGAGTTTGGGTATGTGCAGGACGCGAGGGGGATAGTGGGGGTGTCTCAAGCAGCTCTGTGCACTGCCTCGAATGGCCCAGTATAAAAGCAATGGTCCGCTCCGCTGAAACCACGACAAAACTTAACTGGTTTGTTGGAATGTTGGATCCTTAATTGCATGGAGATGGTGCGAGTTGTTGCGATTAAGAAAATAAATAACGAAATTCAATTTTTTCAATATTACGTTTTATAAATTAAATACAAATGAAGTTAATTTTTTTGGCGTTAATTTTTTGGCAGCTCTGCAGCACTTATGTAGTACGAGCCGCCACTGAATGAATTGTATTTCGTTGCGATGGTGGATTGAATTTCGTTGAGCTGCATCTGTTACGTGAACCAAGGTAAACCGGTTAGTTACCTGAGGTTTACATTTAACCTGGAACTACTTAAGGTGGTCGTTAAGTGCACTGACCGAAATTGTAATCAATTTTAGAAAAACGATTTCGCTAAAAACCAACTGATGGCATCATGCAATCGCTCAATCCTACGTTGATCCCGCATGGCCGGGTCACATCGCATAAAGATAATAACAGCACTTAAGATTTATTTTAGAAAATTGGCATTAATAAAAAAATTCGCCATTACAATCTACAAACGGAAAAACGTGACGCACTTTGTAGGATGGGACCTTCAATAAATTGTGGCATTTAAAACAGATGTAACTTTTTCGGAAGAAGGTCGCATGGTAATTAAAATTGCGCATTTCAAAGGGTAACTGTACTTCCAAGAAACAAATTAGTTGGGGGATTAATTTTCACAGCCTAAATTCATTGTAAAAACATTTTACAAGCAACAACAAAAACTACTGTTTATAAATGTAATAAAAAACTGAAATGTTGAAAGTTGCACGCACCGTTGGATGGTGTCATCAACTGCTTTTTTCGAAAGTAGTATTCTTGTTTTAATTGTATGACATAATTAAGAATTATTTTTAAAATGAAAAGTTTTCTCAGTTTGTAGTGGGTGATTTTTTAAATTTTACTTTCAAGGTGTCGGCGGCAAATTTAAAAAAACATCCGGCATAAATTTTATCTGACATTCTTATCAACTCGTTAAGTACATATTTCAAAAGCAAGCAATCAGTGGAACCTAATCGAAGGTGATTACTGTTTTTTTGTTGTGCGGGTAAGTAGACGACTACACCGACGTTTCTGCAAGCATTTAACCGCCGCGTTTTCGATAAAGAAACAATAAATCGCATTAATAAAACAGTCCACAGCCTGCCGTTTTTCACATATTTTGCTGCATTTTATGGAAAAACGAAAATAAACATTTTGTTGCTGTGCACGTCTAGCTTCCAATTCTGTTCTTAAAATTTAGATCGAACCATTACAGGAGCATCCAGCCCTCCGCAAAAATATCGCAAAAAAAAAATGAAATGGAGATTGTGCAAAAACTGTTAGTCCGTCAGAGTCGGGGTTTTGCGCACATAAAGTGCATATAAATAGCTACCTTTGTGCAAACTTTCAGTTTTTAAAATTTAAAAAAGGCGGAATTGTGAATTTTTTAAGAAACCACTGAATTTTCCGTGTTTTCCGGCTTTTCACCGGTTCTAATCATCCGATCGGGCCATTCGACCTCTCATTCTTTTCGCAATTTAATTCTCTACAATTTGTCTCTTGACATCATTTAAATTGCTTCATTAGTTTCCATTTTATTTTATGTTTTTTTTTATTTATGTTATGAAAAAAGCTTTATTGCTTGACCTAATAGAATTGCAAGGATTCCGCTAAAGAAATATAAACATGAAATTTAAATAAGAGTTCATTTTTTTTAGTCATTTTATAGTGTTGGTGCTGTGATTAATTTTAATTGTTCTATTGTAGAATGTGGTGGACGATAACCGGAAATTTTGGAAATATCCTACCGATTGACTGGTCGAAATCCTGTGCACGAAAACTTCACATGCCAGCGTTGAACTTAAATGAAACCAAGGTAATTTCATCAAGAGATAGAAACACTGTTTAAACGCTTCCATAAACGTATGAGTCAATTAAAAAACCACGAAACGAATTTAACGCACTTAAAGCGGTGACTAATGTTTTGTGTATCAACAACGTTTGCTCTAAATACAGCCAATTTAACACATCTTTGCTCCATTTGTCGCGTCCATGAGATCACCGCTCAAAAAATAATTCGCATGCTTCGAGTGATTGCTTAAAATATAAATTTTCAGACCCCTTCAACCCCTGACGATGATCTCGAATTAAGTTCAGAAGACGAGGCGGTCGCCAGCGATTTAGACATGCACGCGCTGATTCTCGGCGGCCTCCACCAAGACACGGAACCACTAAAAACAGCCGAAGAAGTCATACAAGAAATCGACGACATGATGCAAGAAGATGCGGAGTCTTTGGAGAGGTCGCCCGAATCCGGAGATTCCCCATTCGACACGAATGAAACGTTGGAAAAGGCCAAAGAAGTTCTAAGTTCACCACTCTACGAAGACAGTAAGTCATTCTCGGTTTCGAAGGAAATTTGCGAGCATTTTGTTGCAGAACTGCGCGATCTGAGTCTTTCTCAACTGAACGAACTGTTCATGGAATTAGAAGTTTTAATTAGGGAATTTTCCGAAACGTTAATCGCGGAGTTAGCATTAAGGGACGAGCTGGAATACGAAAAGGAATTAAAAAATACGTTTATTTCGCTCCTTCTTGCCGTACAAAATAAAAGGAGGCAGTACCACGTCGAGAAGAAGAGGAGTTCGAAGAGCAATACCGTGCGACCTCCTAACGGATTTGATCCGAAGGTTCGTGTAATTTCTGGTATTTTGCAGTAAATAACTTTTCTTTTTTTTTCTTTCAATTTGATTGGCAATGCATAAAAGCAGTTTGTTATGTAAAACACCTTGTCATTTGATTGTATTTTTAAAAAGCAGTCTATTAATAAAAACCCAGTCAGCAAATTAATTTATATCAGGTGTGAAAAATGACTTACAAAACGCAAACGTGCATCATTTATCATTTAGTCAACATATAATATTGAAGACATCATCAGCTTACATTACAAAGAACCTTATTTGAAAACCTACAAAATTGATTGCTACACTATTCATTACCGAAAATTGTTTGATTACAGTATCTGACTACAGTAATTCCATACCATTTAGACAGTGGGCCGCCCGATAACCATACCCTACAGGTTCTCATAAAAAGTTGGTAAAACAATTTTATCTTGTAGCCAAAGTTAATTAACCTTTTTACAGTTTTAAAAGCCATTAATGAAGATAGCCCAACTGTACCAACCCTCTTGACAGATTATATTTTAAAAGGTACGTTTTGTTGAATATTGATTGAGATTTCTGACAATTTTTGTTCTAGTAATCTGTCCAACGTAAAGGGATCATAATGGTGTATGTCGTAATCATGACATTTTAAGATTAGCTTAATTGAATTTAGTTTTAGGACGACTGCAAGAGGCTTGTAAAGAGAAGCACATTTATTTTGTTATTTTGCGCGATTTTAAAACTATTTATTTAATTGTTGATGTTGATGATTGTTCCTGTCTCTCTATTATCATATGTACATTTATTTTTTCAGAGTCGATTATGTAAATAATAATTTCGCTTAAAGATTCTAGTCTTACTGTAACTATTTCTAAATACTAAGAAAGAATACTTTGTAAAACTTGAGAATCTTGCACGTAATTTTCAGATTCAATTTGCAATACGCGACAAAATTGTTTTGACTAATTTTGTGTATAAAGTGATATTAGCTTATTTAAAAGTGAAAACTACCAATGTACTTGCCATTATTTTGTCTTAAATAAGTTATAATTCAACAACCAAGTTCATGAGGTTCCACTGTAGCATTAACTTTAGAATATTTTTCGTTTAAAATTTTGACCAGTTCTGCTGAAAGACAAACTCGCAACTTGAGAGTTGAATTATATGTGAATGTCTTGTTTATATACAAAAAGTGAATTGTGAGATTAACTGTAAAGAATTAAGGAGCATTTAAGATAAACTATTGTCTTAAATGTCAATTAATGCCAGAAAACTGTTACTATTTAGAGATCTCAACGGACAAAAATATAACTGCTACTCCACAAATTGTGTTTTATTAAACTGTGAATGAATGTACCAGTAGCACATAGCAAAAAATTTAAAACAGTGTCATAATTGATTACAAAATTAAAATTTAATGATAACGCAAGTAAAAGTTTAAGTATCACTATTATCAATTGCAATTATAATACAATGAAAAGAACCAATTGAAGTTTATTAATTCTTTGTGTTTATTGTACTTGTGTTCTACACTTAAATTGATCGTATAATTCCATTTTTTATTTATTTTAACGTTATCTGTTTAATAAAACAGCTTGGGGTTCTTAAAGTTTATTAAGAAAGAAACCTTCATTTGGCGGTTTTCTTTAAATTACAACCGGTTGTTCCTGTGTGACAGCGCCCTCATCGACGAAACTAAAATTTGAGAGTGCAGCAAAGTGTGGTTATATATCAGTTTTAGATTTTTATTTCAATTAGTATCTATGTAGAAAATGTACTTAACACATTATTCTAGTTGATTTTATAGAGTTTATTAATAGTATATTAATGTAAGTGTTATGATTGACTTCAAAAATACACCGTATTCACAAGAGGAGGTTAGTTTTGCACTTGTGTTTCTTGGTTTTTATGCACAATTTACATCTTTTCTATAGTTTTTTTTACATTGCTGTTTCATTGAACATATTTTCTTTTAATTCGTTTCAACAAATTCCACCTCTGTAAAATACTGTAATTGTGCAGTTTTAGAAAAATATATTGATGGATGTTATGGATTTAACATCGGTTTATAAAAATGTACCTGTTTATCCATCTACAACAGGGTGGAGTTACTCGATGCGTAGAAATATGCAAGAAATCATTCCTGGCGTATTTTTAGGTCCATTTTCAGCTGCCTTAAAAACCTGCCGTGCATTGTTACTTGATAGGGGTATTACCGGCATAATATGTGTTCGACAGGATATCGAAGCACATTTCATAAAGCCACAATTTCAAGATTCAATTTTCACCTACTTGACGTTAGACATTGCCGATATTGCCACCGAAAATATTATCAGGTTCTTTCCCAAAGTGAAACAGTTTATTGACGAAACGTTATCTAAAGGCTGTAAAGTCTTGATTCATGGCAACAACGGAAATTCTCGCAGTGCGACACTTGTTTTAGCATATGTTATGGAAAAATATGGGTTAACTTGCAAGTAAATAATTAGGTACTGATTGATTGTGTGTGATAATTCGTGAATGATTTCAGAGAAGCTTATAAATTTGTTAAAGACCGTCGAGCATGCATCAAACCGAATGAAGGATTTGTCGCCCAGTTAATTGAATATGAACCAATATACCAAGCGAGGCAAACGCTTGAACATGGAGAAACTTCCATGATGGACAATCGCAGGCAAAAACGTAAAAGCGAACACCTAACTGAAATTGTCGACGTAGATCTTATTCAACCGCCACCGAGTCCATCTTCGGAACACAGTAACAACAATGAGCACACTCATGAAATACACGACATTTCCAATCATTTTAATCGATTGTGGTTGTTGAAAACCGCTTAATTTTTAAGAATTTTCTTTGAGAATCATGTTTTTGTTATTTTTATTATTAAAAATTTATTTTAAATTTGTGCAAATACAATGAAATTTCTTTTTACTTGTACATATTCCAATGTTAAGAAACTACTTATTTGATTGTCTTAAGTGTACAGAAATTTCATTGAATTTATGCCGTCCTGTAAGATTTATTTTTATTGAAAGAAACCTTTCATGGAAAGTATCGATCGACTGAATAGGTCTAGAAATTATTTCTTTTAGTTTACATTATTACTAGTCAATTTTGTACAAGGCATTAATGAGAGCTTTTTTTATCTTCAAATGGAAGTGTCCAATTATATTTCGTAACATAAAATGTGCCTCTATGTGTAATTTGTTACATAGTGTAAAAAGTTATTTTTATACTTTTATAATAGATTTAGTTATATAATGTTCCTTTAATGGTTAATAAAGATTATGTGTAAATGTTTTCATTTGGAATTATTAAAAACCAAAACCTTTTAGAAAACTACCTAAAATTTTAATTATGAAAGCAGGAGATTAAAAAAACGAACAACTATGAAATCTAAATAAGAAAAAAGGAAACTTTCTGTGTTAAGAACTGTAGAAATAAATTGCAGCAATTATATTTGTTAGAGTTTTACAGACAATACAATTTCTTTAATTTTTATTTTCTGTGCAAAAAATATTACATTATTGCATTCTGATCAAAGGTATCCTATTCAATTTTTGCTGGTATTAATGCACAAATGATATCTTCATTATGTTCGTTTTGCAGTTGCCATTTTACATCAACCGTCACCTAGAATATTTTATTAAAAGAAATTTTAAATTAAAAAATAAATATTAAAATTCATTTTTAATTAATCTGTACCTTTGGATATTTTCTTAAAACGGGTAACGTTGCAACGTACGCAAATGTTCCTCCAGAAGTTAAAGGGCATGCCAGTCCAGAATCCACACAACCATCAGGATTGGGTAAAGCAAACGGTACAGGAACACTCATCACAACTCCATGTACAACCGCTTTAACATGATTAACATTTTCCTCTGAAAGGTGAGTTATTAAAATTTGAATTTCAATCAATGAAAATCTTTACTTAAATTAAACGTAATCGTAACAGTGGCATTAGTATTTCGGGTTAAAATACATCGATAATCTGCCTGGTCACATCCTGATATATCCACAGACGTTAATGTTGCGATCTTTGAACCTACAAAATTTAAACAATGAATAAGCCATTAATTTGTGTTAATTGCGAAGAAATTTTAATTTTCACGGTTATCTCGTTAAATTGCGATTTTTAATTCCTTTTCAAAATTTTAGCTGAACTTAATTATTAAAAAACGATACTCTGCGCACAACGAATTAAATCTGTACGAATTGGATTTTAATTATCTAAATATATTTGCATCGTAATTGTCGCAATCATGCAGCAAAAAAAAATCGCTTACCACAATCTGAATAAGTTGCGTCCGATATTGAAATGTAACAAAAAAGCAAAAAAACTAACGTGGCCTTTTCCATATTTAAAGAGATGTGGACACTACATACAATGTGTTATCTACTGAATGACCACACTGTCTTTCACGGTAATACAAACAATTCTAGCGAGTAAATTATATATAATTAAGCTGTATATGCGCTTAAAAGATGAATAACAGGGGAATAATCAGCTCAAGAACGTGACCAAATAAAAAATATTGCAAAAACTTTTAATCGAAATAGATTTGTCTAATCTCTGTTCTTGAAAAAAACTAACCAAGCGAATAAAATGTGCACAAAAATGTTTAAATACATACAATGCAAAAAGTAAACGGAAACTGATAATTTACATCAATTATCCTTATTGCGCGCTATTTAAATTTCGCGCCAATTTATCTTTATTTCGCCTGAGATAACGCCCAATAATTTTCTCCTTATTTCTCCTAATTATCATTTGACATAAGATTTCGATCAGTTTGTAGGGGCCAATAAACCTTGGAAGAGAAAATCAGCTGAGGGGAAAGCGCTGTGTATGCGTTTACACGTCACCCAATCTGCCATCGTGGCCAGTTGGTTGTTCATGTTTGTGACGTAGATCGCTCTATTTCTATCATAACAGTCGCAGAGTGTGTTGAGTTTTTGACGTTTCGAACACAGATTTAAGGTAAACTGAACCAAATTCTTAATCTATTTGTGTTAGAATTTATGTCTTTAGTGAGAAAATGGACCAAGTTACGAAATTTGTTGAACCTGGACGCCAATTTGCTAAAGATTCCCTTAGATTAGTAAAAAGATGTACCAAACCAGACAGGAAAGGTAGTTTTTTTTTTTTTAATTGACTGTTTAATTGAAAAGTTGTATTTTAGAATTTCAAAAGATTGCAATTGCTACAGCTATTGGATTCTGCATTATGGGCTTCATTGGATTTTTTGTAAAGCTTATTCATATACCAATTAATAATATTATTGTTGGATCGTAAAGGGGTAAATCATGATATTTATATTTATGTACTAAATGTTATTTAAATTCATTAAGTAATTCCGAATAAATTTTTATAACAAAATTGACATAGTCTACATTGCATACCTGCATTCAATGTTGGCGGTATCTGCCAACCATTTTGAACTTTAAACAATATACCTGATTTGGGTCAGTAATCTAGAAAATGATATTTAATTTGTTGTGGTTGGTATCTGCCTGTCACTACATATTTGATTTTCAAATTTAAAGTGACATTTTGTTTTCTTCTGAAAATAATTAATTTATTAAAATGAATTATGGCAACGCCACCTCATATAAAAGAAGCAGCTGAAACAATAATAAGCAATGTATTACCTGCAAAATCTGCAACTCATTATTGGCAAGTTTACGAAGAATTCAAGAAATGGTGATAATACAAATAATGTTTACAATGAGTATGTTCTACTTGCTTATTGTGATGAGAAATAAAATAAAAGCAATTCTGCAACTTTTTGGTCCATATTTTCTATGTTGAAATCAACGCCCAATATTAAAGACAATATCGACATTGAAACTTATTCAAAACTAATCGCTTTTTTGACATTTACAAAATTAAGAATCAATGCTGCCAATCCATTGTCAAGTGAATTTTTAACAAATGTCACTTATGTAAATACATACTATACCGGGAATTTAATGTTCCTGGGAGATTTTGAATCCTGCAAAACCGTCGATAATGGCTGGAGGCATGGAAAGAACATTGTACAGTTTCCCTCTTGATAAGTGGAGCAGTTAGAACTTTTTTACTAAGCACATTAGTTTCAATTATTCAATAGTATTAAAGTATTGTGCTTATTGTTTTCAGTGTTAATAGTTTTGTAGTTCAATGAAGTTTATAGCTATTATTATTGTTGCATTTCAGTTCACTTGGATTTAGAAAAAAAAAAACATTTTTGTTTTAATTTCTCATTACTTGCTGATATTGTTCTATCTACAACAAATATCAAATTGTATCAGTTTTAATTTTTAATAATGTTTGGACACATTGGCATTGAATGCCAAAAAAAATGAAAACAAGAAACTAAATAAGTCACAAAGGAATAATAAAATTGTTTTGTTAAAAATATTATTTTCTTTTTTTATACAAACTAAAATACAGTAGAACGTCAATTATCCGAACGTCAATTATCCGAAACGTCAATCATCCGAATGACGATTTGATTTATCCGAACGTCAATCATCCGAATCGTCGTTAACTTTGCCATTACATTACATTATAATGTGATTGAAATATTATATGTTGTTCAATATATGTTTATATTCTATCATTTTGAGCGTTTTAGTGCTCATAAACTATGACTGTTCGGTCATCCGAATTTTTGATTATACGAACGGTAGTCGGTCCCAATTAGTTCGGATAATCGACGCTCTACTGTACTTTAAAATTATTGCACTAATTTGAAATAGTAAAATTGTGATTAAGTTTTTTTTTTGGATGATGAAGGTTAGTATTGCAAGAAAATCAGACCCATAATTTGAACTTAAATTTATTTAACATAATTAAATGTTTCCAATCAATAAACAATTCGAAGGCACAAGTTTTCAGGTTTTATACCCGTTTTTTTTTACAAAAAGGTAACGGTGCTTTTTGAACAACCCAAAAGAGCTTTTCGGTTGTTCCTTATTTTTTATTACAAGATATCAGCATTAAGCGCATTGATGTAATTAGAAAACTTAATGCTGTTACGCTTGAAAATATTTTTTAAAACAATTTCTCTTATACATATAGCAAAAATACAAATGAGAATTGAGGAGAGAAATGCATAGGTATTATTTGTGCTTCAAGCAATGTACAACATTTATACAAGGCTTTTATGATGGTGTCAATGAGTAGCACTGTCAATGTTTATTTTTGTAAATTTTATTTATAAAAATATCAAATTAAGTGCGATGGCACATTTTTAAAATTTATAGATTTTTAAAAGATAGCTTTAAAAGACAACTCAAAAAGAAAATCACATTTTCAACAACTACTGCCTGAGCAGAACAAAAAAAGAAAAAATAGATATCACATTCAAAACACATTTTTCTCTATTAATTGCCTTTGCCTTTTTATTACAATAAAATAAGGGCAAGGGTAATAATGTATAGAAAACGCATTTAAATTTAATAATTAGAACGGTAACGATTAAATTTAAATTCGTTAATTTTTAAAGCAAACACAAGACAACTTTAAAGCAATTTTCACAAAATAAAATTGCTAAAGTAAAATATAAAGCAAAATAAATAACAATAAAAAGATGCAAGAATTCACGGGAGAAAAATTCAAAACAAAAAGAAAACGGAGGAGACTTACAAGGTAAACAATGGAAATATATGAATGAACTAACTACTACGTAAATAAGTAAAATAGAAAAATATTTTGTAAAAATAAGAGAACAAAACTATATAATCTTTTTTTAAATATTATTGTAACACGCTGTATATCATATTCAAAACAATATAGCAAAATAGGTAAAAATTTGGCAGTAAAAATATAAAAATACAGAAAATCAAATGTAAGAAACAATATTTGGAATGCAAATACACAAACTTATGCACCTTACATCTCATCTCGTCTTTGAAAAATTAAACCCAAACAAACCGAACGTAAAAAAAATGTTGGAATGCAAACAACAACAGAATATACCACAATATTTTGAACTTTCTCATCATTTTAAAAATTCTGTTCCCCATCTATACAGGATGTCTCAAAACAAAATAATTTAAAATTTATGTGGCAGAGCATAAAAACAAGCTTTCTAAAAAATATGATCCAGAGGCTTTCTTAAAAATTAATTGATCAATATAAAATGACTTAAGCTAAAAGTATATAAAGGGCAATAGTTTTATTTATAATCTTAATTACAAAAATTCATAATTTTTCAAAGCCATAATAAATAATTACAATAAAAACATCAATAAAATTTTACTGTGCAATTGTGATCATAATGAAATGGGCCACCTATGTGGTGTTAATGGAAACTTCCATAAAGTGTCAAATGAAGGGGATTCACCGGTTTTTGAAACACCCTGTAAGTGATTTCTTAGGAGCCCTAATCTGCAGATAAAGTTGTTTGCTGATTGTAAAACAATGAATTTCAGTTATCGTTTACAAAAGGAGATAATCATTTGCTGAAATACGATTTTTATTCACAAATAATTGCAATAACAATAAGGCTCCATCCACACTAAAAGGGTACCGTTCGCAGTGCAGAAACGGCGGTGCTTGGGCTTATTTTTTCTCGGATGTTCTATAAATTTCTTTAAACATTGGTAATTCTATTTTCAGATCTGGTAACAAATGAGGTTTATAGGTTTAAGATGTGCTGTTTAATGATCATTATTTTTTATATTAGGCCATACAGCCATTATCCATTCCCGTACTGTTGTAATTTTGCGTCGTGCCGTTGTAATTGTGACACTGTTGGTTACTATAAAGGTACGTTCCGTTCGTTTGATTATCCAGGTTTGTTAGTTGCGGCTGGTAGGAATCGGCGGTTTCGACGATTATGTTCGGCGGCATACTGTAATGTTTCGCAGGACGATTATAACTTACGTCATGGGTTGTAACCCCAACACTCGCTGGACGGTTGTAAATATCGTAATTTTGAGCTTTGTAGTTTGCATCAACGGACGCTGGCCTACTGTAGGAATGACTGTTTTCTATTACCGACGCGGGCAGTGAAGACATTGGCGGCAAACGATTACCTAATTTGTCTCTTGATGGCGGTTGGATATTTTTCGTGCAATGTGATCGATGGATCGTTAACATTTCAACCAATTGACGACGTTGGGTCTGTAAATCTTGCACTTGAGTTTTCAAATCGATATTTTGTGTTTCCAGCGTTTCCGCCTCATTGATTAAATTAGCGGTACGTTCTCGCTTTTTGAGGCGACATTTTGTCGCCGCGATTTTATTGCGTTCCCGTCGCCTCCGCCGCCTTTCTTCATCCTCCGCCGTCAACTGCAATAACAACATTTACGGTTAAAATAAAAACCTACTTATCTTAATGTAATGCAAATGAATTTTTATTGGTAACCTTTTAAAGAACCAATTTTTAAATTAGCCTCCTAAAGGTATGTTCACATCAACTTGATTTTTAAAAGAGCGTCAAAAGTTGTAATTGATTTAATCTGATTCGTTCAAACAAAGCTACCGTCCCTGGTCGAAAATGTGAACAGTTTTTGAGCTTTCGAATTAAAGAGTGAATTATTTGGCGATATAGTTGCTCTTTAAGTCATAAAATTTAATGAGATTTCCTTTGGGACCGGTTGAATTCGGAACCCAACGTGTCCCACTCACCTTCGTTTGAATATTTCACTTTAAAACAATTCACCTTCAAAGACTTGTTAATTAATAAAATAAAATACTTGCATTTGTGTCCCAATATTCCTCACACAGTTTCGACCTTCTCCTTTTTCCGAATTTGTTTGGTTCGATCTAATAAGAAAATTGTGCAATTAACAAGATTAATTTTTAAGAGGTTTCGGTTGTGAATTTTTAATAAATAAATGTCGCGGACATAAACAGGTCCCTCCATGCAAATTAGAAGAGGATTTCAAATTGAATTTCTAATTAGAACTAAAATATGCGGCCTTGAGTGTTTTTATTTTGTTAATTTTAATGAATTCCCGACGAAACAATGCATTCATGCTTTGAGGATGATAAAAAAAATGATTTGCAACGGACGAGTCTCCTACGTCTCGTTTGCAAAAAAAAAAACAGTTATTTAAACTCTCTTGCCGGATGCCTTGCCTTAAAAAAATTGTTTAACGTACACACAGAAAATATATTGCTGTTTTGTAGTTAATCTCGCGACAACAAGATTTCGTCCGGTTGAAAGTAATTTTTGGCCAAACTCCAATACAACCTGCTTAGAAATCGGATCTGTTTTGATCGGCCTGCCAAATCCCCGACATTAAAAATACACAAAATTTTAATATTTTTTAGCTATAAGAAATGGTTTGCTTGTTGCAACGACGTTTGGCCCGCAAGGTAATTTTTTTATACATGAAAATAGAATCCCACTTTTGTAATAATAAAACCCATCCTCTTTTAAATAGGCGACCTGTAATTATGGCGCGATTGGATTTACAATCGGTTAATAAATCTTTTTCAAAGTTATTTTTCTAGCGCTGCCCCTTCCCGCCCCGCCGCAAAGAAATCCTTGAAACCGTTGAAAATAAGAAAAACTGACGTGACCGTCGCTCAATTTTTTCCATCATTCATCAAAGTACGATCATGAAAATATGTCGACTTTTTCATAACGGGATGTTCAAAATGTCGGTACGAGTCAAATTTAATAAAACATTTCTAGTAAAGACACACGTTTTAGACGCCATGAAATGTAAAACGTACGTCTTTACTGGAACTGTTTTATTAAATTTGACTTGTAATAAATAAAATCACTGTTGATGTTTATATTAAAGATTTTTTGAATAAATTGTAAATTGAGAGAAAACGATTCTTAAAGAGCAACTATCGTTTAACCCCGTAAGAAGGCGCTTACCCCGTTGTTGTTGCATTTGTCCTCCTTCTCCGATTCGCTGCCTTTTCTGACGCGTTTGCAGTTGTCTAGGTCTAGGAGGTCTTCGCCGTCTCCGTTGAGTTTTCGTTTTTGTTCGATCGACAGTTTGAGTCCAGCTTTGATTAATTGCGAGCACGTATGTTGCACGCTGGGTGGTGTATTCGTCGGTGAATCAACTTGGCTACAACTAGAGCTATTTGAATCATTCGACATTAATGTTGGTGGTCCTGTTATGAAACTCTTGGGCGCATCATCTCCGAATGAATAGTTATCTAAGGGGTTGGTCATGGCAATCAATGAATTTAATATCTCTGGGGTTCTGGGAGTGGTACAGGCGTTTTCAACCGCCAACAAATTGTTTACCGCGTTCGCGGTCGACATGGCCAAATTTACATTTAAGTTATACATAATTATAATATCACGAGGTTTTATTTTGCCCTTTTATTCTTTATTAGGCACTTAATTCCTAAAATCACAATTATACAGCAAGTTTAACCCGCACAATTTTTGTTTTTAAAATCGTCTTTCGAAAATCTTTCTGGGGAGGGTGGGCGATATTTTAATGACAACACCGTTATCTGTTGGTGTATCCTCTAATCTTGTGGACGGTAGAATCCAATTTGGTCGGTGAATTTATCCTGAAACAAAAAAAAAACTGTTAGCTAAGGCAATTTCGCTCTTTATTTTTCTTTCAGTGACACCTGCCGATCAAAGTGAACACTTCAAACGACTCTTTTTAAAGTAACATGCATCAACGCCCTCGCACTATGAATTTCAACAATTTTTCAAAAAACTTGTCCCCGTGGGATGCCAAACCGAATTTAAATCCGTTCCTGTGGGCTTTTATGGTTTTTTTGTTTACGCTGTCTGTATGTACGTCCAGTTAGGCGTAACAGTAACCGTAAAGTATGCATTTTAAATCTCAATGAATATTAATGGACGTTTTCAAAATTGTAAGTCTCTCTCGCACCGTGACGTCATTGCGCGAACGACCAGTGCGCAGTGCAGGTGTTTACTAAAAGTGTAGTTTGTGAGTTTAAAATCTAACACTCACTTACTTGACAAATACTCAAAAAAGAAAAAAAATTGTCTATTTGTGTTGCGTGCCCTTTTGTAAATCCAAAAGTTCAATTCTGCACCCCTTCCGAAGTCACAAAGGTTTTAACTACACTAAAATTGTCACATAATTTCAAAATTTAAATAAGTCATCAATTTGACAGCACCGCAGTTACACTGCGCATGATTCTGTCTCTTACTTTTGAAAAGGTCCATTCCTAGCAAGCCGACAATATAATAAGCGCCATCTATAAATAGTTAGATTGAACTTGCAAGAAAAAAATTAACTTTCAGCCAGTGAGTTCGCACGGGAACGAGGAAATTATTTATAGATTTATTATTGGATGAGAAAAACGATTCTGTTCTCGCGCTGCATTTAGTTTAAAATACATGTGTTTGCGCTTTCGGAAGAAACTAAATTTTTGCATGCACCGTGTAGCTCCGCTAATGCAAGTCGACCTTTTATCTTTTATCAATACGTGGAAATCTGATTTGCATTGTAAATTCCTTTTTACACAAAAACGTGCCTTTTTTAATGTTGCACGGTTCTATTGTGGCGTTTTTAAATCGCATGGTTGGCGACCGGATGTGGTCATTAAGTTAACCGAATGTTATTTTCCCGGCAATTCGCTTTAAATTAATTTGTGTCGAGACACATTTAACTAACCCAAATTTAAAAAGAAGGAATGTTTCGGTGGTAAACTTTCACGCAGGAAAAATGTTTTTGCATGACGTCGCTAATTGAGGTATAATTAATTAAATCCGTCCAAATTGTTTGAGCACATAAGCTAATCACGCGAATTTGGTTTGGAGGTTCAACGTCTTTGCAAAACCTGGACCTTACTAACTTTCAGTCCAAGTGAAATCTCGTTGGTGTCCGAAAATGGCGCGTTTGAACGTGGGCTGGGTCTATTATATTCAAAAAATAACTTTCAATGTCGCTTCAATTAAACGATCATACAATATATTGTGCGAAATTTTTAGTGAAATCTTGTTTGGATTGGTTCTTATTCAAAGCACCACATCCGGCATCGTATCTGATCTTAAAACGTACTTGAAAATAATTTTCTTTTTTAAATGTAAATTAAAGACTTCAAAGCGGTATTTATTTTTATCCGCACTGCAACTAAATTGTACACTTTAAAGGCCTCATAAATATATGACGAACAACGCAATTCTGCCGCAAGAGCGAGCATTTACTGACGATTCCTAAGTTTATTTAAAAACGGTTCAAGACATTCAATATTTACAACTTTTCGAATATGACTTTTTTGTAATTCTAAGCAATAAAGTTTTCTTTATTATCAACGCCATGGATGACAAGTGAAAAGTAATTTAACGCCTAAACGAACAAGATTAGTAATTTTTGTTCAGATTGTAGTCGAATGTCCCTGGTATACGATTATTAAATTTTTTCCTAATTGAACGACGTCCCCGTCCTTGTGGGACGTAGATTATATTCAATTTGCGAATATTTAGCAACCGGTATAAACAAAATAATTTAATAAGACAGCGAATGCCTGAATACAGTTAGGAAGCATTAAAATATGCCTTTAAAACCAATAAAAGTATAATATAGAATTTTATTGCTTCGCTTTAGTACACATACTGAAACGTATTAATAAAATATACAAGCCACCACATGCGGGCGGAGGCATTAGAATTACATTTTATTACTCTCCACGATTCCAAGCGAAAATCGCCTTTAGTTCCAGCAACCTTACGTATGTGCCAATTTCACATACACATCACGAATTCGGACGAAAAGAAAAGGACCGCGAGGGTCCTTGAAGCTCTTGCGAACTGTGTGTTCGCATGAATGTGCTGGGAAAATGTTTAACTTTGGTTAAATTCGATTTTTGTTTTTAATTATTAGATTTAGGCGGTCAAGGTTTTTTTTCAATAAATAGTCGCTTTTCTAGAGGATGTGTTAAGTATGAGGCCCGCTTAAGGAATCTTGCATACGTTTTATTTATGTTCAGGTAGGTTGCATTTTTATTATACCGGTTTTTTAGCAACACTTTTTGACCTCTCTCATCCTCTCTCTCTCGCTCCTTCTTTGCCTAATCAATTAAGTCTAACCGTACATCCTAAATAGCGGAACGCATTGTCCTTTGAAGTGCGTCCCCCGAAAATATCCACCTGTTGAAACGCAGGAGACCACCGAAATATCTATTTTAAGCCAAATAAACAGTCGGCAAGACTGCACGGTTTTATGGCAGCATCCTGGCTATAATTTTTTCTGTACACATCCGTGTTTTTTTTACTATTTCACATCAATTAATCGACAACATTTTCCGTAAAATTGCCAATTTCGCGCGAATTCCATCCAATTGCCCACGCCACACGTATTATCAATTAAAGACACACTCGAGTACCACTTTTAGCTGATTGGAGATGCCACGCAGTTTGTCCCAGATTTTAACGGGCGAATTCTATCCCGCGTATATGATACTCCGCAACTGGAACCGGTTCTCGAGTCAATATTGTATTTTGCCATTTTTCACGATCGTACAAACAGTACAGCACGCGTTCCAGTCATTTTTTTATCTGAAGTAATTGCTCGCAAGAAACTTATCAATAATAAAAACACTGCGGTTAAAAAATTAGTTCAGTGTGTTTTTTCACCGAGAGCCCACCACATTCCATTTCTGGAAATCGTTGTCCTCTCGAACGGCAGTTTAACAATAAGAGATAAAATTAATTGTGCTTTACAGGACACAAAATGAGTGCAGCAGAAATATGTTGTTTATCTGCACAACAACAAGGTCACAATTCGATTTTATAGAATATTGACGTTGCAATTAGCAGGATTCAAATTTTTAACCTTTGCTGTATTCGTAAACAAAATCTGGGGTTGACGCTTCCAGTGCATCCAAAACTTTCTCGCATAAAGCGACTGGCCTGCCATCTAGGCACGTTTGGAGGTTATGATTTACACATGATACTAGGACTTTGTGCAAAGTTTCAGTTTTTAAAATTAAAAAATGTCGGAGTAGTGAATTTTTTAAGAAAATACTGCATTTTTCGGGTTTTCCGGCTTTTCTCCGGTTCTAATTATCCGATCGGGTCATTCGATCTCTTATTCTCTTCGTAATTCAATTCTTTACAATTCGTCTATGGATATCATTAAGATTGCTTCATTAGTTTCCATTTTGCAAGCAAGAATTTAAAAAAACGCGATTTTTTGTTGAAATTATGCAGAATTCATCTACTAACTGTCTTTAACATAATCCCACAGTCGGTTTCCAGCTAATATTTATGCTAAATTATGACATTTATTTTGCTCTATTGCTTTGCCTATGTGATTTATAGACGGTTCGCAATCTTAAACTTGGCGATCGGTTATAATTATAAAAATGGCAAATTAGTGACGTAAGCAGGAAGTGAATATAAAAAATTAGCCGTGAAATGGCCTTTATATTCAGAACATCACTGTCAAAAAAGCGGAATTAAGCGCATCTGAATTGAAGGCCGAGAAAAAGTTTCTCGGCGATTTTTCTTTCGCTTGTTAGGCCGACCTTTGGCCGTCTCGGTCAAAAAATAATTGGCCGAGACGTTAACCCTTCCCGAAGAAACAATTCGCAGCTGCTTATTAATTAAATTCAGCGAGAATTTAAATATTAAAGCTTGTTGAGCTCGACCAGGAACTAGTGCTGATAATAAATTAGAAAAATGCGATGGGAAAGTTGCAGAAAAAAAAAGAAAAATGCCGATTTCACACGATGAAGAAAAAAGAGGGCAAATTTTATTAAATGCAATTAGGAACGCGTTGCAAAAAACAATTCGACAATTCCTAACCGCAAATTACAGCCGAGTGAAAGCTTGCAGTGGTATTCTGCAGACGTACATGGAGAATGATATTTTGTTATTAAAATTCTAATTTATTGTAAACTTTTAAATGGGTTAAGTGCGCGAAAGGTTAATCTCAATAAAATACTCCAGTGGAATTTACATCGACAATAATTTCAAAGTTTATGGCGAACAGAAGACAGCAAAAGGGCCGTTATAACTTTTCACAACGATTACATTGCAGAAGTTACTTATTGAATTTGTGAAAACTGTTTTCGTGTTTTGATAACATGGCTATAACAATGTTTTGAAAACACAAAATCTTGAAGTTATGAATTACTTATCAGTCAACACAATCGCGCCAGAGACTAAACATTTTGGTATTTAATAAAACACATTTCATAAGTCCACAGTTACAGCAGCGGAAATTGCGTTTTTGCATGATGTATAGACTATGGACTGTTTTTTGAATGCGGTTCATTGGTTCTTTATCGAAAACGCAACGTTTAAACGCACTAAAAACGCATATGTATTTTACCACTTAATATTGCAGTAACTTTTTTGCTGATAATGAATAAGTCCTTAAAAAGTTTATGTGAACTGTATTGATGATTATTAGGGAATCCAATCCCGCATGATTTTTGCGGGATCAGTAGTGCGGGACTACACATGCGGGATCCGCAGGACTTGCGGGACTGAATAGAAATATCCGAATTTGAAAAATTATGTATCCCGAACGCGCGTTTTTTAGCGCTGGGTACTTCTGCAATAAAATGAGGTCAAATTTACAAGATCAAACTTTGAACACTTTATCATTTCTCCGAAAATATTTCCAAAAGAAATCTCAATAATTTTTCTTAATTTTTTTTTACTAATAAATGCTACTTTTATTTTGAATTTAGTTGTCTTTTATTGTATAACTAACTTCTGGTACTTAATTTTCTTAGCAACTGAAAAAAGCATTGTGATAGTTTATAATGCCGCAAATCCTGTGAACCCGCGGAATTGATGGCGTTTTGATTTTTGAAGTTTTGATGCGGAATTGGAACCCCTAATGATTATTGTCTATTTGTTTTTATATGGCTTCTTTGCATACTTTATTTCCAACATAATTTTGAACAGGGAATTGAAAGCGTGCGTTTGAAGATAACTGGAAGAATTTATTGCCTCGTTCACTTTCAGTCTGCTGCATTTTTATCAATTTTTGATAAATCGCCAATATATCCTTTTGTCGATAAGCCAGTTACAATTGGAACTTTTAAAATTTGATTAAAAATGCAATTTTTTAAAATGTCTTTTATACAATGCAACAAAAAATTCCATCTTTTTGCATTTCAACCTTTCAGACAAAAAGCAGAATTCAATTCGCAAAACGGGTTATGATAATGTGCTATGTTGTGCTGTGCTATGCCGAAATTTCTGATTTGAATGGACGCAAGCTATTTTGAAATTTTCGGAAAGAATTTCAAGCAAACTTCGATAAATCAAACGCTTGCCATTTTCCATTAAGTTTTAAAAAAGCGGATAATTTATCGGTCGATTTTGACTTGTAAGATTTGAACAAATAACAAAGATGTTTACGATTACTTTATGTTAATGATTTTTTAATGAAAAACGGTTATTAATAACTTTATCCAGCGATAAGAGATGTGCTTGGCTATTTATATTTCCAACAAATTTCCTAATTGTGATTTGCATATCGACATAATAACACGAAAAAAAACTGTTCCAATGTCGAATAATTCAAATTCAAACTAAAAAAACGCCAAACGTAAACAACCCATCACTGAATAAAAATAAAAAGAAGGTGTCAAAACATAATGTCGAATTTTTGTATGATTTATACCGGTTTTTGGGATTCGAAACGAGGCAATTAACACACTTGCACAATTCTCTCATGGGAAAAGAGCCGATATCAATCCATTAAAACCGCTCAAAATATTAACGAAATTCAAGGAGTTTCCTTAATCAGTTTTTTTTTAAATAACGGCTTTTCTGTCTGAGATAATAAATGACACGGATCAATATCGCAATTAGAAATTAATAAAAATCACATTTTGTAAAATGAAACATCTGTTAACCTTAGAGTTCGAAAATATGATACGTGCTGCGTTAAAAAAAGCAACAATAAAAAAAGTCATCTCCGAGGCGGTAATGATTTAAAAGGAGACAGCGCTACGCCCCGTTATCTTAAAATTAGATTAATAAACGTTTATATCGTTTAAGAGAAGATATCCCGCCGCGCACGTCTCGTACATTAACATATACATGGTGGGCGTCCCATTTATTGTTTATTTATTAAGTGCGATCGAGACGGAGATAGAAATCAAACAGGTGTGCGAAAGAGTCGATTCTATGTCATCTACACCCACACGATTACAAGGATACACAGTATTTGTAGAAAGCGTACGGTCAAGGTATGTTTCATTGTCCCGAAATTTTTTTAAAGGGCCCCGAGTCAAGTGCGAAAGTCATTTTATAGCCAAAAGCATGCGGTCGGAAGTTTTTGGGGAAAGTCGCGACGGGCACGGTTTAACATAATCGTCGGACCTCGCCTTAGAACCACAATGGGGGCTCCACGAAATTGAGACGGTTCTGTTTTGCAACGTCTGCACACTTATTGAATTAAAATTGCTTTTGCATAAATATTCGATAACAGTAAACTTGCAGATTTGTTTACGGATTATATTTTCAAGGATTCACCTTTTCATAAAATTTCGAATTCATAATTTAGATCCTATCCAAAACAAACCTTTGCCACAAAGTAAACAATTTGGGAAAAATACAAAATTTATTTGCATTTAATGCAGTTTGTTTATAAAGTAATCATAAATTGTTTAATTTTTACCAAATCGACTTAAAAGTTGAAAGTTATCAAAAAAACATTTCTTCAATTTTTGTTATTAGTATGTAGAAGAGAAGGCAAATTTCATAGTTCACTAGACCCACATTCATTTATAAACATGTCGTATATTTTTGGTAAATACATAGTTTTATCATCTTAATCCCTTCTTAATGGCACTACTGAGGTTTCACTGTATTCATTTATATAGTAGGTAGCAAAACACAAATTTTACAAAGGCATAGTTTGAAAATTTCAAATCAAAATTGCCTCAAATTTGGAAGAATTATTTTTTTTAACAAGCAGTACGATTTGGTTTGAACTGTGTCATTATCGGCACTTCAATAAGTCACATTTGTTTGGATATTAAATTTTTGTAAGTAGAGCAACCCACTTTTGGTGTTATTTATTCATCGGTCGAAATGAACGTCGTCAAAACGTGCATCCTCGAATGACGTAAGTGCATTTATTGTTCACATGGATGGCAATTTCGATGAGATTCTTATTGACCAAAGATTATCGTTACGAAACCAACAAAAGGACCGATTGAATTAATTATTTTTATAATTGGAATTTTTTATTTTTAAACGAAATTAATTGTTTATGTAAACACAAAAATAGATTAATTAATTGTATGTCCTAGAAAGCAGATCCGATTATTCAAAAATTACAAGACATCTGTTTCGGTCATCAACAATAAATTATCGAAATTTAGCAACGCCTGCGGGCTTTTCTGGGCCGCTTGTTTTCCTTCTTATTTTAAAAACTGCAAATGCGATTTTTAAAATAGCTTTGCTCTACCTACGGTTTCTCCTTTTTCTTGTTCGTTGGGTTGTAGGAGCTTTTTACTTTTACTAATTATTATCAATCGTTCAAATGTTAAAAAAATGTATTTCATACACGTTACAGGTGTTTTTTCTTTGAATTTGGTCTTTGAAAAGCGTCGGTTTTATTTTATTAATTTCTAGGACATGTGGGAGTTTCAAGAATTGTGTGTACAGACAGTCAAGGCGTACAAAACACTTCTTCAAACAAGGCGATTTTATGATCACGGAGAACTATTCAATCGACAAGGACGTAATTAGGCAATGTGCGCGAAATGTGATAAAAAATGATGGATTTTTTGAGGCACCTACCGTGCGATTAATTGAAAACTTTACGACCTGCCATCACAATTTTTTTACGATTGCCGGAGTCACAGTTTACTACGCCCACGTCAGAAATTTTAAAATCACTGTGAATTGAAATTAATTCGGCACCAATTTAAGCTTGTTATCTCCGCTGGAGATAACTCAACTATTTCTAAATTACGTTAAATTGGAGTAGGTTTGTGCATTCTTTTCAACAACGGAAAAAGGCGCCCCGGGAGCGAGAGTATTGAAGTTTTACTACCCTCTTCCTCTCGGCGCGTTGCGCGCCAAAATACCAATTAATCGCAGACTAATGGTGGCGCCATTCTCAATGCTCCTTAATCTATTTTTTAATAGTAATGGCCGATTCGTTCATAACAACGAAATGTTACATAATTTAATCTGGCAACAATGGGGCTATTTTTAAGTTGATTGCAAACGCAACTAAATCAATTATCAACTTTCGTCGTTTTTGGCCTGCAATCAAGGCAATACCGTTGGCAAAGTTATCACGAACTGGAGGCATTAATAATATTTACAATTTTTATTTGTTTCCAGTCATGAAATTTCCGCCCGCAATAAAACGTTTAATAATAGAACCGACAAGAAAGAGGATCGCCCGTGGCCTAAATTCGCAACCTAAACTTCAATTTTTCTTTTTCGATGGCGAATTTGTTACATGTGTTTCGTAACACCACGACGGCTCTTCGTCACAAAGAAAATTGCCCGAAAGCTTTGAAATTCGATATTTTTAAAAGGCACGACAAACTGTTAAAAGCACATTTGTTGAATGATCTACTTGAAATATTTAGTTTTGTTGGATAAATTTACATTTTCGGAGTTTATATAAACTTTTCCTTTTATGTGTTTGTTTAGATGTAGTAATTTCGGGTGGGATTTAACGAAACAAAAAAAATACCGATTCAATTTGTTGAGTGCTTTTTTAATGGGCGCTTCTTGAAAAAATATTTTGATTCGAGGATGAAGTATTAAAAAAACCAGACACCGTTTCCTGAGGAAAAAAATTAATTTGCAAAAGCACACGAGTTGAACAATGTACGGTGCAGAGTTGAAATATGCGGAAGATGTATAACAGATTCTGTTGAAGAACGACTCTGATACAGTGCATACTACGGAATGCGACGGGGTAAAGACAAAAAACCATCGTTGGAAAATTGAAACCACTACTTACACACCACTTTAACAAACTAACTTAACTAAACGTTTCTCATTTACAAAATAAACTCAAGTAAAACCGCATTAAACCAATTTGTATACAATTTTAAGTTACCTGTTTCAAGTTTTTGGGGGTTATTTGAGGTAATTTTCAGGTTCTGGGATGACATGAAAAATTCAAAATCGTCGGAAAATGATTGTGAAGAAAAAAAGTTTTGTACGAAACATTTTAAACACACCTTTCGCATACAACATGGAAAAATTACACAAAACGAAGCGAGGTAAAATATTTACTTAAACGATAAGAATTCTCTCGACAAGAAAACCGCAAATTGTAAACTGAAGAACCACAATGGCAGCTTGTTTAAAAATTTCGACAATTTATTTACATAATTCGGTTGTTTGTACGCAAAACAATTCGACTGAAATTTTCATAAAGTCTTTTTTAAACAAATAAACCACTGGGACACCTACTTGTTGAACGCAACCTTCACAATAAGCAAATAGAAAAAAAATCGGTAAACAACTACATAAAACCTGAACAGAAACATTTACAATAAAAGGATTAATCAATTACATCGAATGGTTGTTATGTGGTAAAAAAAAACTTGTCTGATTATGTGCAGTTAATTGCACATCTTGTATTGAATTGAATTAGCGCCAGTTTTGCGAATCCTTAGTGACCAAATGAAAACGTAAGGCATTTAAATATCAACTAATAAAAAAAATTGACCTTGAAGTGCAGTTAGCTGTATGTGTATCCCTCATTAAAACTGCATTAAAACCACAGAAAAAAAGACGATTTTAACTTGTTTGTTTGTATGCTAGTTTTACAGATCGTTGCGTTTTTTTGGGTGGTCTTTTTAATGAACGCAATGGGTAGTGGCACCACGCCTCCTGAAAATTCTTTTTACGGTTTCAATCGTAACCAACTTATCTCATAATTAATATTCATTAAATTTAATTCGTCGTTTCATTTATTTTCAGTTATATTGGCATTAATTTTTTAATCGGAAAAAAAAATTACGAGGTCTACGACACCATCATTGTATTTCTTACAGCTAACGCATACAAACGTGCTCATTTCAGTCATCAGTTCATTTTTTACTCCAAAACATACAGACACAACATGAGGGAACAATTAAAACAATCCCGCAAGGTGGAAATTCGTAGGGCGACCAAAGAACAATTAATAAACTGACAAGTGTACAGGGTGGCCACAAGTGATTTTTTTTATAAATGTTTGTTAAACAAAATGACAAAATTTCCAATTTTTTATTGTGATTTTAACTAAATAAAATGAAAATGCAATCCTATTTTATTATTATGTTCTGCTTCTTTTAATTATTTAATGTGCCCTAATGTGATCAGTACAACATAAAGATTGGCTATTATTATGACACCATAAACTTCTGATTTTTGTATAATTTACAGCACCTCTGTTAAATATACCGAAGACAAGCGAAAAAAATTACTCTGCGCATTACGTAATTTGCGTATGAGAATCTAACACATGCAAAATGTAATAAAAACGGCAATATTTAAAGTTTTTATGGGTCGTATAACACATGGACCATTTCCTACGGCTGTTATTCAGCTTTGAACCTTGAGAACTCAAGCCTTTTCCTGTCGACATCTATCTTGTCCATTGTTTTAAACCAAATGGATCAACACAGTTAATAGAACTGAGCTATTATGTTTTTTTTTTGTTGTTCGCCAGTTTTAGTACTTTACGTTAGGCATCAACATGTTTGCGGCTTAATAGCTTAATTAAATAATAATTTTGCAACTTCGACTGCGTTTAAGTCAGGCGGGTAGCATCGTTAACCTTCACTTATTGATAGATAAAGTGATTAACGTAAGAATAACGCACGTACACAAATTTTTAATTTAAACCAAGTCTAACTGGGATTTTTAAATTCAGTTAAAAAAGGATGTTGGTCGAGCTTGTTTCCAGTTGCATGAAAACAAATTTTGGGTCGCGTCCAATACTGGTTACAAACTAAATCTTTTACGAGACCCGATGAGATCAGTGAAGTCAAAGCTGCGAATCCCTATGGCACATGTGATTCATATCTAGAAATTAATTTCGAAACGAATTGTGTGCTAATTACACAAAGTACAACGTAATTTCTAACATTCAATTCAATTTTTTTGTTAAATTTATGTTGGCAGCGATGACATTTGACATTACTAACATAACCTTATACTGTCAGACGTTAATCGATACTGACAACATAATTTAAAAAAAAATCATAAAGTATTCATATGGTTTAAAATCCAAGTGTAATAAAGCGCCATACGGTCGTAAGGGGGTTAACGATGGATTGAATAATAGTAAGAACACAAACCGTTCGATCTTAATTAAGCCATGACAACCCTTATAATAAAAGAAATGCGGGTTTTTAGTGATGGTTATAAAAACTAATTAGTTACACGTAACCTAGATAAAAACGCATAAAAATAGAACTGCAAGGCTTGCATTACCGGTTGTATTATTGTACTGGAAAAAAGTTAAAATTAAAAAATTCTAACATTGAACACCTGACTAACATATTTTACTACGAATTTTAAAAATTACATCATTACTCGATTTAAGTTAATAAATCTGTCCATTGACGCGTTCATTTCGGAACGTTCTAGGATCGGGATTATTAAAAATGATGTGTAATTGCGGTTGCGGTTTTATTGTAATCGCGTCAAGCGGTCTCGTAGACCTCAGCTCTTCCTGGTCGCACAATTTGAGCCATTTCTTTTTTTTGCCGGTCTACCATTAGTCACGCTGCAATACGTTATAATAAAAAAAAAACAGGGAATACGCAACGAACAAAAATAAATATTTATTTAATTCTACTCGCTATCATGTGATGTTGAGAGAGGAGCAACGACTGTTTCCGGAGTTTGAAATGTTAATTACTGATAACGAAACGTTTTAGCACTTTCCGCTATTATAATAATACAATTCCTTGTGTAACCTCAATCGCTTGGAAACGATTAATTTAACAGGTAAATTTCACAATCACGTTTTAATGAAAAATGTGTTTTTCTAGTTATCAATGTATTCACGGACGCATTATCTACAATACAACCGTACGCCGAAATAAGGTCAAATTCTTTAGGTTACTTGAATACTAACGTCCTCGAGCGAATTGAAAAACATGTTTTTTATGTCATCTTTCATTAAGGGTGCGATTTTACTACATGACATGTAAACATTGAACGTTACTTAAATTAAATTTAAAAAATGTTATAACATATACACGTTATTGTATTAAAGTTACAACAATTCTAAAAAAATGTTCCCTCATTGTTGTAACATTTCAATGGTCAAATAAAATTTAGATAAAATCTATTATTTTGTTAACAAACGTTACCTAAATGTGACTGAAAACGTGAGCATCGGAGTAATATATCATAACAAGCTGTGACAACAAATACAGGGTGTCCCATCACTTGTGGCCACCCCCAAAGTTGAGCTACAATTGAAAGTTATTTATTTGAAATTTGATGCACGTATGACTTTGGTATAAGGCTAGAAATTTTCAGTTTTACATGTTAATTGTCGGCGTTAGTTTTCGAGAAAAAAAATAAAAACTGATTTTTTATAAAAATACTATTTCCCAATTTCTTCAAATTTCACTTTTTAGGATCACTATGATTTAGACAAAGATATCCAAAGCAAAAAAAAATTCAAAAGCTGTAATTAGTCTAGAATTTCCTTATATTGGAATCTCAAGAGTAAAACTAATAATTTATGACTGTAAATAGTCGTTAGTACTTTCCACAGAGGTAAGTGCGATTTCAATTTATGACATAGTAAAAATTTGTCACTGTCTAGTGGAAGTCGGTCGATGTGAACAACAGAAGCGTACCTAAGTCGAGCCTTTTTACATTCCTATAGATTTCAAAAATTTACGTAAATTGCAAGTCCTCTAATAAATTACGATTATGAGTACGAAGATACTTTAAAGTGTGAATGTTGAATTATTTTTTTTAACTCGAAGGCGACTTATTACATTTTTCGTTTGAAATATTTTCGGGGCGGTTATGGAAAAGGGACAGATCATTCGAGGTACCAATTACCTACTTCCAGTTTCGGAGAATATTTTACAATGCCATACATTTAAATCGTACTTAACTTTTCGGATAAATACTAAGGACTATTTATAGTCATAAATTATTACTTTTACTCTTAAGATTCCAATATAAGGGCATTTTAGACTAATTACAGCTATTGCAATTTTTTCTTTGAATATCTTTGCCTTAATAATACTGATCTTGAAAAGTTAACTTTAACAAAATTGGGAGATATTATTTTTATAAAAAATCAGTTTTTATTTTTTTTGGTCGAAAACTAACGCCGACAATTAGCATTTAAAACTGGAAATTTCTAGCCTTATACCAAAGTCATGCCTGCACCAAATTTCAAATAAATAACTTTCAATTAAAGCTCAATTTTGGGGGTAGCCACAAGTGATGGGACACCCTGTGCATATAACAATAGAGATTACCGCCAAGTTACGTGCCAAGTTAGCGTTTTAGTAGTAAATTTGTGAAAGTGGCAATATTTGTCTTTTAGATTAAGTTGCACCAGTGTTACAGGGCGGCGATGTCATTATTTAAAAATGACCCTTTATCAATAATTTGGAAAGAGGGTCTCTAAAATGGTTTGGTGTAATTTTCACAAATTAAGAAATTGATAATTCGTCATAAGTTTTGTTGTAATAAATAAATATGTTCACAATAAATCAATCTACAATGTTTAGATTTGACCTAAATGTACCGTTGCAATACAATTAATGCATTCAATTTGATAAACAATGTGCTTTCAATTTAAAAGCTGATCGTAATGCGTATCTGAATGTTTTTTCGTCGCTCGAAAATTTCTTTCGCCCTATATAAAGTGCTCATTCTAGATATGCACATACGATATTATAATTGCACACATTTACATGTAACTCACGCCCATTTTTACTCGCCTTTGAAGTTTCGCGACTCTTACAATTGACATTTAAAAAAGCGATATTACTCTTGTGCATTAAATTTGAATAACAAATGGACCGTCGACTTGAAATTATTTTTAATTTGCACATTACCTACTTCTAATACGTGTTATTGTACGTGCGGACGTATCATTATCACCATTTACTTAACGCACAAAGATTAATTATTATTAGCCGGTTGGTAATAAAAAGACAACATTTCAAGGTTTTTTCAGCCTCGCCAAAACATCAATTTCAACGTTTTCAAAGCTTCTGCACAATATTTTAATTAGCAGAAATTTTTTAATTGGTCTAAGCTCACTCTACGTATAACCTTCGCCGGTTTGTGTTTATTTTGTTTGTATAGAAACGTGACGTTTTGACAAATTAACATTTTATGTTAACTGTGTGGTTTAGATTGTACATGTTTCATTTTATTTTCTTGTTACTAGCCGAAATATTATCGCGCGGAGGAAGAAGTGCAAACCTCAAATCGCGCTGCACCAATTTCATCTCACAAACGGAAAAAACTTAGAATTATTCGTACACTTGCAAACCACCCACGTACGAAATGGCATTCTTTAATCATTAAAACAGTCGCTTTTTAAAATTAAGTTAAAAACAGCAATAAAACTCAAGGGCGTCATGATTTCGTAATTAATCGGATTTGCGATGTAACCAATTTCCGAATAAATCCTTCGAGGCTCAATTTCCTGAATTGTTTAAATCTTGCCAGAGGAAAAAAATAATCGCGCCGATTACGCTTGAAAATGCCTGCAATGCAGATCATACAGGTGCGCTTCGCAGTGATGCAACTGTAACCCCGTGAGATACAAATGGGTCACGGTGATCGATGTGTCTTTGCAAATTATAACAACCAAGAGAACAAAAAATTCTAAACCTCACAATTATTTTATTTTATTTATTTTTTTTAAATTTATGTTGGTAGTAATAGTGACATTGGCATTCTGCAAAAGTTAAGTGATTCTGTCAAAATTGCGCACGAAACTCATCATTAGGGGATAAAAGAGTTGGACCATGCTGTATTACATAATTATTTTACAATTAAGATATTTTGCAGGTTGATTACTTATTTAGGGTCACAATTATCGGGTTGTGCGAAACAAAATTACAAAGCGGCAATAAAACATTGCAGTAATTTATAAAAAGCACAATTACATTAATTGGCACCAAATAGTCGTCGCACTAACGCCGACTACAATATAACAATCAGTGTCCTTAAGATTCATTTATTTTCCCTAAGGCTGAACGTTTCGATATTTTTCTATTATAAGCAATTAATAAATTTATTGTGAAGATGTGTACCTACGACCTTGCAAAGAGATGGTAAAATTACCAATTTCCATAGCTATTTTTTTAATAATTTATGAACTCATAGGCTACATCATATCTCCAGTGAGGTCGCGATTTATTATTCAAAAATTCTGGAGTAATATGCATATAATGTGGGTGGATTAAATACCGCTGATCTATTGTGAATAATTACTATGTTATACTTAAACTTGTCAGTCAAGGGCTTGTCTTTTATTAAAACGCGAATCAGCTCCTATTTATAGAAACATTTTTTCTTTTTGCACTTGAAATATTTTCATAGGTAAATCGTGATCAAAACAGTTTTTTCTTTCCGTTCCATGACACATATCGTTAACATTTCAAATCGCGCCCAACTTTTACGCCCGATAGATATTGAAAAGTTGTAAAATCATAAAGTACCAAACGAACCCTGAATTTCTTATTGTGACTGCGAAATTCGGCAATTATACAGTTTCTAAAGTAATTTTCGATAAGAAACGAACGTTCTTTAAAAATTAAGCGATTTTTATAAAAATAATATCTCCCAATTTTGTCTAATTTCACTTTTCAAGATCAGTCATTATTAAGCCAAAGATATCCAAAGTAAAAAAAAATCCAAAAGCTGTAATTAGTCTAAAATTCCCTTATATTGGAAATTTAAGCGTGAAAGTAATAATTTATGACTATAAATAGTCCTTATTACTATCCGTAAAGTTAAGTACTATTTAAATGTATGGCATTGTAAAATTTTCTCCGAAACTGGAAGTAGGTAACTGGTACCTCGAATGGTCTGTCCTTTTTCCATAACCGCCCCGAAAATATTTCAAACCAAAAATGTAATAAGTCGTCTTCGAGTTAAAAAATAATAATTCAATATTCACACTTTAAAATATCTTCGTACTCATAATCGTAATTTATTAGAGGACTTGCAATTTACGTAAATTTTTGAAATCTACAAGATTGTAAAAAGGCTCGACTTAGGTACGCTCCTGTTGTTCACATCGACCGACTTCCACTCGACAGTGACAAATTTTTACAATATCAAAAATTTAAATCGCCCTTACCTCTGTGAATATATACTAACGGCTATTTACAGTCATAAATTATTACTTTTACTCTTGAGATTACAATATAAGGGAATTTTAGACTAATTACAGCTTTTGAATTATTTTTTTACTTTGGATATCTTTGTCTTAATCCAAGTGATCCTGAAAAGTGAAATTTGACAAAATTGGGAAATAGTATTTTTATAAAAAATAGTTTTTTATTTTTTTTTCTCGAAAACTAATGCCGACAATTAACATGTAAAACTTAAAACTTAAATTTCAAATAAATAACTTTCAAATGAAGCTCAATTTTGGGGGTGGCCACAAATGATGAGACACCCTGTACCTACTCATTGCTGCCAACAAAAATTTGTAAAAATTAATTTCACGACTTTCAAGAAGATAAAAATATTCGATCACACCGTATCTCCAAAAACCGGTATAAAATGAACTTTTTCGATGGATTGCAGTAAACTATAAGTCGTTCTAGGCTTGTTTCACTGTATCGACGCGAATGGTTAAAAATAGCCTTTCGTGAGAATCGCCGGTTGAATGGTTCAATTAGGGCTTTAGATGTTTATTTATTCAAACATTAATAAACAGTTCTCCAAATAAAAATATCAACGAATGAAAGTCGTGTTGTTATTGTTCACGGGTTGTGTGTGCGAGCGCGGTTATCACAAAAGACACTACATATTTAAACAGTACATTTTTAGTTGCGAAATTGTCCGCTCTTTGCGGCATTCTTTTCGCCCTGAATGCACAAGTCGTAAAAATGTACCAATTACTACATAATCGCGAGCAGCTGTGCGAAAAAAATCTCCGGATCATTTCCCAGAATTAAAATCTTATCAGACACCCCATGCAAGAGAATTTATTGCGTATTTGAAGTATAAACAAAAATTTGTTATCAACCGCGCGCGTTATCTTGGTCACGAAAAGCATCTCGGTAAAAGCTTCCAAAAGGTCACCCAAACAAGCAAACAAAACAGAACTGGAAGAAGCGTGCCACACAGCCCTTTAGGAATCCGGTGCGCGTGCAGGAAATAATTAACACGGGAAGTTTTTAAAATATTTTATTGGAACAGTTACAAAGCACAAGATGCAGGCAGCTTGGGGTAGCTTGGGGCACATGTCATGCAGTATGATTTGTTTAAGCAATGCATAAAAGTTATTAGAGAGTGGGCAGAGGGGTAAACATAAACATTTACCTCACGTTATGCCACCTGCCACTACCAGGATTCGATCCACTATTTAAAAATCGCTTAGTTTGTCTGTGTGTGTCACAAAACAAGTGTCGTCCAATGCGTTCCGGGCACTTGTTCACATATTCATTGATAATACACTCTCTAATGTTAAAACAATTCGTGTTATGGTAAATATTCATCGCATTGGTACCCTCTACTACAAGAGTGATGCTGCCCGTATGCCGCGCTAAACTCAAACATATTCCACTCCCATGTGCGTCTTTCCTTATATACCGGCTATTTTTAGACCTTGATGTCATATCACGCCGTTCGCATTGGACCCGTATTATGTCATGCTTTTCTCTCATTGGTCGGAGCTCCGCATAGCAAAGTCACGAATTTAAGATATATGCTGTTGCCCGCGAACGATTCGGACTCACCGCTTCGGATTAAAAAACAGTTGGGGCAGTTTTTTTCGGCAGCAGCACTCCTTCATTCCGCAAACGTTCGTTCCTAATTTTGTCCCTTGGACGTCCCGAAATCAAATCCGACCACAACACAACGCTGCATAACAAATAGGATGGGACGTAAAATTATCGCTTCTCTTTCTTTCGCTGACCGCTAATTTTTTCGCTGGAAAAGGAAGCCGCTGTTTAATTGGAAAATTAGTAATTCTTCCTGAAGAAATAAAGAGAAAATTTCTGATCACGTGTCCGTTTAGATTAGATTGTATATGTCGATAATGAACGTGACTGCCGTAAAATAATATCAATGACAAATTTGGGGACACTTAGAATCTGTCAAAGAAATTAACTGTAGTCGCCATTTGTAAGATCTGATAATCCGATAAATTCGAGAGGACAACGTCAGCATATGTAATTTTTTTGCAGCAGTTCAAATTAGGCCGAGAAAAAAGCTGTAGAAATTTGGGATGACATATTAAGAATGAAATAATCTCAAACTTTCATCGGTAATGTTTTCTTCTTAATAATAGCGGTTGTTGAATCTATTTAAATTTTGAAATTATTAATTCATTGTTGCACTGAAGAAACTATAAATAAGTGTAGTTATTAAGCGAAAGATAAAAAATCTTGTGACTTTTCTTCAACTTTTTCGATAAAACAAATTTAAGGACCCCCTTTTCTCCTTATTTTGCTGTATTATTTATGATCTCTTGCAGTAAATGGAACGAAGCCATCAAAGACAGTAAATTGGTACCTAATATACTTTTGTTTTCAGTTCACAAAAAAGGCGTCATTATCATGTTAAGAAGCCATGTCACCCTTGTATTTTAACAAAAAAATATTTGACTACAATCCGTTTTTAAACCAGGAGATAGTTGAAAACTACGAAATCTCTTTTGAAAGTAATTTTCAAGAAGAACAACTTTTGGCACAGCCTGTATAATGTATTCGGTTGTGAAATTATTGCATGGAAATCTAAATTAATACCAAGAAAGGCAGTAACTAAAAATGAAACTGATTTTTATACATAGGTATGTACAAAAATAGTTTTTTTAAACCTCATTGTCAAAACTAGAATTTATGAAAATTATTTAACAATGAATTAATTTATAATTTATTTATTTAATATTAGCATTTATTTTTAATGATTGGCGCGAATGCGTACAGGCAACCCAAATTACTTTGATGCGATTAGGCAACTAAAGCAGGCATACATAATATGATTACACAAAATGGGCGCGAATTTGTATCGATTTGCCGTGCAAAGTGTAAAATTTTCGAACCGACTTTGTACCAAGGTCGCATGAATTCAAGGAGCTTAAGAGGTATAAATGTTTTAAATTAAATTAAATGTCGTCCTATTTCCCATGAAAGACATTTTGAAAGATATCCCTTAATTCAATACGATTGATAAATTGTGATTTGTTAAAGTATTTTAAACTAAAACGTGCATTGCTTAAATAAATAAATTAGTGCATTAAAATATTTAATTAATTAGGCACTAACATCTAATAAATCCTATAAAAAAGAAAAGACATGTAACATCTAACTATATAAATCATTCGTTTGTACTTTTTTAATTTAAACATTAATTTAATTTTTTTGACGTTAAACAAATAGGAAAATGGTGTTTGATAAAGGATTTCAAAATTTAAATTTCCCACCATTGCCTTTTCTCTGAAGCAGGTGTTGCCCTCTACAAAACGCCGCTTTGCATCGATGTGTGTGCATCGCGTTTGTGTCGTTCTTGTGGATGGTTAGATTTTTGACATCAACCCAAACGTACCTGAAAATATCAGTTTCAGCGTGATTTCATCGACTTTGTGCGATTATTTAACAAGGTTTCCATAAGTAAAAATCGTTATAAGTGGTTGAAATTGTTAACACCAATGTTGTAAACGGAATGACGCATGTTACATGAACGCCGTTGTTGGATTTAATGTAAGGTTTATGCATCATACTTTCCAAGACGTTTTTAGTGCTGATTTATACTACATGTGAATAATGGAAGACACACGAGAGGTAATTGATGAAGCATTGCCATTAGAGCCGACAAGTGTGTCTGAAACGCCAGAAGAATCGCCGCCAAATTTAATTGATGATAACGATAGTACGAAAGCAACTGCAGCTTCTGAAAATGATAAAATTGTAGAAGAAACGGATACTACCGAAACAGCAACTACTGAAAAAGCCACTACTGAAACAGCCACTACTGAAATAGCCACACAGCCGCATGGACGGAAACGTAAAATTGCCGACCCTGAAAGCACCGGTAAGTACCTACTCATTGTTGTAAGCCTTTCTATAAATCTGAGTATTTCAGATGAGCAGTCAGCAAATGATTCGTCTGATTCCAAAGAGATAAAATTACCTCCGAAACAACTGTTAGGGAAAGGGAAACGTGCACGAATTCCTAATAAGCGTTACAGTGATATATTATTAAATCCCTCGCCTAGGGCAAATAGTAACGCTGAACTTACGATTGAGGATCCGCGCAAGTCAAAAAGCAGCCTTGAGAATGGTGAAATAAAAGATCATTCAGACACATCTAGTGCAGGAAAGGAGAACATTGAGAGCGAGACCGGTTCCGTCACAGATTTGAGGGAGGACTCTGCATTTAGTAGTCCATCTTTAAAAGCAAGCAGAACAAATCCGTCGAGTAATTCGTCTACACCGATCGCAAAAAAACCAAAAATTACGGTGGATTTGACCAATCCCAATTATCGAAAGCCTTTCCAGCATGGCTGGAAACGGGAACTTGTCTATCGGACTACTTCCGAAAGCGCAGGCCGCCGGAATGGAGATATTTACTATTATACACCGTCGGGGAAAAAGGTGAGATCCATGCGGGAAGTTTCGGAGAATTTGAAGAACAAAGAACTGACGCTCGACGACTTCACGTTTTTTAAAGAGCCTCTGGGAATAGACGATCCCGAGAAAGAAATTATCCGCGACGCTAAGTTTAAGTCTGAACGTCCTATGAAAAAAGCATCACCCAAAGTAAGTTCAACCAAAGTGTTGAGCCCAAAACTTGCTTCTCGCAGTATTGATAGTCCTAAGGTTAAAAATTCACCTAAATTAGGCGGATTTAAGGTATTTTTTGTAATTGTTGTGACATTATTTTATTGATTGGCAACTTCTCGTTTAGGTTAAATTACCTTCCAAAGGAAACAACAAATCAAAATTGAAAAAGAAGGATGGTGATGCTGAAGAATTAGAAATGGGCACTTATCCCCCGAATTGGACTCCACCTGCGACAAAAAAAAATGCTAAGAAAACACCTGCAAAGTAAGTCGCAGTATCATCCTTACGTTGTCTCACATATTTTGTTTTCTTCAAATCGCATGAAAATGTATTTAAGATGGTCTTTTAATTTTTGATTTTTGCAAGTCAGTATTGAATTAATTAATTTTAATTAGGGAACAGTTAGTTAGCTTCGGACCTGTTGTTCAGCCGCCGTTTAATATAATATACAACGTATCCCAAAATTTGCGGAACACCTCGATGGATCTAAGTATTATGAGAAAAATATAGAAAAAATTTCATCTCTATTAATTTTGAAGATATAAATATCTAAAGTTTGTACATTTGTTGTCGTTTAACTAGATTACTGGAAAATATTTTTTAAAGATTGGTGTTTATAATAGCTTGCATAATAATTTTGAATAACTATAACCAAGTTTGTAGTCGATCACTCTTCAAAATATACCATTTCCAGAAAAGCATTTTACGCCAGTTTTACCTGAAAAAACACACGGCAACATTGCTCCGAATTTACTTTTAAACCACCTTATCATAAAAAAAATATATCAAATCAACACCGTTGTCAATTTGTCCTGTCATGTTAAAATGTTTTCAAACAACGAATATGCAGACGTGCATTTGGTGCTGAGAGCATGCGAAAATAATGCTGCTGCTGCTGCTGCTAGGGTCTATAGCGACAGGTATCCTCTGAGAAGACATCCTAGTAGTAATGTCTTTAGACGATTAGACCGAAGGATAAGAGAAACAGGAAGCGTAGCACCAACGGGTGCTTTTTATTGGGATAGAGGTCGTCCAAGAACTACAAGAACCCCTCAAATAGAGGATGCTGTTTTAAATTTATTAGAAGACAATCCAACAACATCAACACATGAAATCGCTAATATGTTGGACATATCACACAGTTCAGTTGGCCGAATAATTAAGGATGAGCGGTTTCACCCCTATCATTACAGAAAAGTTCAAGCTTTAGTACCTGAAGACTTTCCATATCGTAAAAATTTTTGTAACTGGTTTTTAGCACAAATACAAAGAGATCTCCTGTTTCATAGAAAAATCTTGTGGACTGACGAAGCTAATTTTTCACGGGATGGATTTTGCAATCAAAGAAATTTACATTTTTATGTTCTGGAAAATCCTCACGTATTCAGACCAGCTAACTACCAGCATAGATTCAGTGTAAATGTTTGGGGAGGCATTATCGGAAATCGGGCCAGTCATTATACCTAAGAGGCTGGCTGGGGCCAATTTTTTAGAATTCTTGACAAATGGTTTCCAAAATTTAGTCGATGAACTTCCACTAGCGGTAATCAATAATATGTGGCTGCAAATGGATGGTGCTCCCGCTCATCATGCAGCACCAGTGAGAAACTGGTTAAATGAGCAATTTCCTGAAAGGTGGATAGGACGTGGTGGACCGTAGCGTTGGCCAGCTAGATCTCTGGACCTCACCCCTTTGGACTTTTTCTTCGGGGGTCACATTAAGTATTTGGTGTACAGAACACCTGTTTTAAATGAAGCAGATTTAGTTAACGGAATATTTCAAGCAGTTCGTTCGATAGATGAGGAAATGCTAGAAAGAGTGCAGGGAAATATAATTAGGAGAGTGGAAATGTGTAGAGATCAGCACGGACAAAACTTTGAACATTTATTATAAAATTATTTTAATTTCATCTCGGTGACACATTTGACTTTTATCATATTTGTTGGTGACGTTATAATAAAAAAATATTTCATTGTTCTCTCTGATTTCCGTGGGAACAGACAACTCCAGTACCTTAATCATTATTAGGATGAACTCAATGTGTTGCCACATTTACCTTTAGAAAAAGGCCGATATCTTCTGGAATTTTTTTAATATTTATTCCGCGTTCCTTTATCATTACTTAAAACCGTAGTGTGGAGTTGTTCCGCGAATTTTGGGATATGTTGTATAAAATAATATAATATGAACAAAAACTATGCAGTTGTAATGCTGAAACTTTCAATTATTGCCAACTTCATTTCATAAGCCCACTTGTTCATGTGTCAATTCAAAACAATACTTACTTTGCCACGAACACTAGCGAAGTTGACATTAATTGAAATTTTTAGGTTTATCTGAACAACAGGCCCTTAATTAAATAATTAATTTTTGGTTGTAATTTTTTTTTTCTGAGGTTAGAAATGCATCGAATTTTTTATTTTATTATTTTATTAACGCAAAACTTCTATAGATAATTTTCAAATTAATGATAATTGTATTGGAAAATTTATTATTCTGAACGTACTTATGCGTTATGTGTTGTCCTTTCCTTATTCCTCATCCTACACCTTGCCATCTTACAGTTTAATCAATGTGGACAACAAACCGTGTCGTCCATGCTCCATTCGATGCCAAGGTGTCACAGGGATCATTCCAACGCTGCAATGCAGATCGTGTCTTTGTCTCTACCATAATGAATGTGTTGGATTAGCACCACATGCAAACGTACAAGGTTACGTATGCAAGGTATTACATACCAATTACAAGCGAAAAAAAGAAAGTAATTGAAATTTATCTTCTGCAGAACTGTCAGCTGGATCAAGATCCAAGTACGCCAACCGTTGCTCCTCCTCCATTAACTCCAATCAATACCCTAAAACCCACCCAACCAACTGTTCTACCGAAATTACAACGCATACCGAAACCTGGTGAAACTCCGCCGCCTAATCTACCGAAATTACATCCAAAACCTTCACTGATTTCTTCAAAAAAAATAATTCCGCGTCAGGAAAGTAAAAGTTTAGTTGGTTCGGTTACCACTTGGTTTCCTTCTAGTTCAACGATTCAAGTTGGAAATGCACAAATGCCAGTTTCTAATAGTCCTGTTCAAGCTCCCAGACCTCAATTTGTCGAATTTTTGGGCGACAAAAAGTTTTTAATCATACCAAAACATAATATACTCTCTGTAGCATCGCCACAAGCAGCAACTGCGCCAAAAACATTTTCTGTTACTGATAATGTATCATTTGAAAGCAAAATTCCCGAAGAAGGGCTAACAAATATTGAAAATTTTGACTCTGCTAGTCTGGGGCCCGGTGATATCAAAACCGAACCAATTGAAACTCCCACTGTTGATCCTATCCCCGAAACTGTAACTGGTGAAGAAACGGCAAACCAAAAGCCAGAATTACGCGAGGAAACAACGACCGATGATTTAGAGTGAGTTTGTTTTTTTGTGATTTGTTTCCTCTAATTTACTTTATCATTTTACAGGCTTTAATCCTATTATATTCCATTTCGTACGCATAAAAATTTCCAATACATTAATTTGAAAATTATTTTACCTTTATGCCCTAAATTATTTATGCTGGTAACTAAAATAATCCAAAATTCAATTGGCGATAAAGTTGTTGTTTAGATTCATTTTCACCAGTTAAAGAGAAGATTTCTGTTGCAGTAACTAAAAAGGTTTCTTTAAAAATATTTAATTTTAACTTAATATGCCTACTGCAAGATAAGGTAATTCGAGATGCATATTTAATTGCTTATGAAATTCATCCCAAGTTGAATGAATGTAACATTAATTTAGTTAACCAGCATTTGAAGTAGCAGGCTTCAGAAAGTTTCATTTTCTTAGAAAATGAGTCAAAATGTGATGGTGTTTTAATTGCAGAATAGTCTCACCACCTGTTCGAAGGAAACGTGGAAAGCAAGAAACCCCCGCGCCAGTTTCCAACGAGAAAACAGACGATTCTCGTTTCATGGAAAACTATTTGCAGAATCTATCGTACGGTTACAACACCCTTCTTTATGTATTCCAATATCTGAAGGTCCAAGATTTACTGCGTGCAAGCTGTGTTTGTACTATGTGGCGTGATATTGCAAGTCACCCTGTACTCTGGCGCACCGTACGCATGAAAAATTCACAAATACACAGTTTTGATGGTTTGGCTGATGCATTAGAAAAACACGGCACTAGCCACTTAGACCTTCGCAAGATGCTACTCCCAGCAAACGGAGATGATATGTGGCCCCAGTTTTCAAGGGCAATTAAAAAAGTTGATTCATTGCGAAAGATTGAATTATGTCGCTGTCCCGCAATTGTCGTTGAACAGTTGGCCTTATCGAATCCAAAACTTGAAGTGATTAATGCTATTACGATTAAGTGTGACACTATGAGCCTCGCCCCGCTTATGCATTTAAAAAATTTACAAGAATTACGTTTGAAATCTACAAGCGGTTTTACTCTTACATCTGATTTAACTGCACTTTCTGATCTAAAACAGCTGAAATGCCTGTCTTTAACGTCGATAAAATTGTTAAACAACCTGAATATTGGTGTGATTGCCGATTTAAAATATTTAGAGTCCCTCGATTTGGGAGAGTGCACTGATTTCCCCAAAACATTTGGAATAGACATATTGCATCGTTTGGACAATTTAGAAAAGTTACGATTGGAAAAAGGGCAAGGAAACTGTTATACTTTTGAGATACTTGATGCAGTTAAGAATATGCCAAAATTGGAACAATTGGAGTTGGTTAATTTCGACATAAAAACTGGATTTGATAAAGCATTAGGTGCCTGTACAAATATTAAAAAACTACTGATAATTCCAACTTACATTTCACAAAGCGCTACTACAAATCACATGGTTCTAGGCGGTGTTTTGAGACTGCAAAAAACCTTAACACATTTCGTATGGGGAGTTACATTGGAGTTGCTCCGTGTTACAGAATTATTTGTCGATCAGTGTGAAGAACCAGATAAGAAAGAAAAGAAGGAAAGACGCGCTTCAGGTAATGGCGATAGTATTCCTGTTCTAAAACCGGTGCCGTTGCTCCATGAAGGTGACAAAAGTGATATTCCACCGGCCCAAGATCCGCCACAAGTTGAAATATTACCGTTGCCAAATTTGCAAAAACTTCTGTTGCAGAATTTGCCTACAACGCGTGTTAAAATTTTAAAAATACCTTTTCATGCTACCTGGAGACAGAGTATAACAGATACAGTGAATTAGGAGAGTTAGGTTGTTATATCGTAAATATTAAGAGTTAAGAGAATGTTTAATTTTTTGTTTGACGGAGGACTAAAAATGTTATTTTCTCACCTTAAAGTAGATTTATCATTATGTCTGTACATTAGCTTTTTATTCTTTCATGTGTTTTATTGATTGGTCATGCTGTTCAGTTTTGTAAAGAATTTTTCCTGAAGTGAAATGTGTAAGAAGTAGATTGGTATTGCTGATTTTATAAATACAATATAAGTATTTAAATGATAGCGTGTGAATGTATAATGTAAGTAACATTGATAATCTTATTTCTGGTTTACATTTAGTTATTATATTAAGGAATTTTTTCCAAATAAAATTTTTGAAACTTAACTTATTTGTTCATTGAAATGTTTATTATTTTTATGGCTCATAGGCATTTTTTTATATTAACTTTTATTTTTGCTTTTACATTTGAAAATAAAGTGTTTAAACATTGTTGAACAATAATTAGTAATATAGGTCGTTGTATAACTAGTAAGAATACACCATACAATTCGGGGTAGTTACTTTGTCAACAAACCATAGCAAATGGCGGGGCTCTGTAATAAGTATAATGTAACACTAAAAATAAATGAATGAACAAAATCGACAGTTTTCTCTCTTTCGAAACGGTCAAATTTTCTCGCGCATGAGTTGCCATCTATATGTACAACGCTAAACTCATTAATGTCTGATAAAATTAAACTTTAAATTGTTTGCTGGAATTGTTCACTGCAATACAGAATAGAATGGAAGAAAACGTTAAGAAATGAAAATTTGCACGTTGAAAATGTGAAATTCCAAAGTTACTTTGAGTATGATGGGTTGCCTACATAAAATTTACTTTTTTCAAATTTTGAACAAATATTGCATAATCGATAATTACAATACTGACGTAGTTACAATTATTAAAATGATGCGAATGTGTATATGCAATTCAAATGGCGGCATAGTGGCCCAAGGAGATAATTAAGGTTTTAATTTTAAAATTATACAGTGCCTCAAAGTTGAAGCAATTTCCATTATTATTGCATTTCAGCCATTGCTGCAAAATAATCTCAACTCGCTAGTTTTTAATACATTTCGTAGATTGGAAGAAATTTGTCTTTCGATAACGTCACGGGCTGGAGTGCCTATATCGATGATTTGCTAATTTTAGCATTTCAAGTATTTTATTTATCTCAATTGCGAAACAATTAACTTGATACATTAGTGACAGTATTCAGCTGTTGCTGTTAGATGAGAAATGGGTTTAATAAAAAATAATGCTCAGAAGAAAAAGAGCAATCCTGATGTCGATAACAGTAAGTACGATCAAACAATTTATTATTTTAATGACATTTTTCATAATCTCAAATTCTAAACAATTTTAACGCACCCATAATACATAAGTTCTAATCTGCGCAACCAAAAACAATGATAATCGGTTTTATATTTCTGCAATAATTCAGATAATCATCGACATGATTCGTCTTCTTTTGGAGATAAGTCTGCACCAAGTGAGCGGCAAAACATTTTTTTGACGATTGGAAACATTGTCATAGCTATAAGTTTAATACTTATAATTTTTGCTCCTTCTGAAAATGCCATTACCAGGTAAATTCACTCTTGTATGATTGACTAAAAACGATCGAGTCGTCCTAGGTATCCTCGGCGACTTTGGAAACTTTCAGGAGACTTTTGGCAAGCTGCGTGGGATGGTGTTTTAGATACTATCGGAGAAGATCCTTTTACTTTGCGGGTATGGGGAACTTTTATAATCACCACTATCATTTATTGGTTTTTCGGCGGACTTTGTACGTTAATGGATATTACGAACAAACCGGCGTTTTTATGTAAATATAAAATTCAACCCGAAACCAATAAACCCGTTGATAAAGAAAGGCTTAAAAAGGTAAAGTAGATAAAAACATTTTTATTATCTAATCCTAAATAAACATTAAACAGGCGATCCGCTTAGTTCTATTTAATCAATTCGTACTTGGAATTCCGCTTGCTTTTGCAAGTTATTACATGGCACACCGAGAATTTCCTCCGATACGTGAATTACCCAATTTTTCTACGATTCTGTTTCACATAGTTATTAACATGCTGGTACAAGAAGTGTTCTTTTATTATTCTCACAGGTTCGTAATAATTGCTTCAAAATTTAAAATTAATTTCGTTCTTTTACAGATTATTGCATAGCAGCTTCCTATATAAACACATACACAAAAAACATCATGAATGGACCTCCCCGATAGCAATTACGGCCACGTACGCTCATCCAGTTGAACACATATTTGCTAATATAATGCCTATAATGTTGGGAGTGATCGTAATGAACGAACATTTAGCTACGATTTGGATTTGGCTGTTCATGGCAATTTTAAGAACATTAAGCGACCATTCCGGCTACCATTTTCCACTGTTCCCATCTCCAGAAGCACACGATTATCATCATTTGAAGTAAGTGTATTTTACTATCATCCGATGTCGAACATAATCACTTATTCTTTTTGTTGAGGTTCAATACTAATTATGGCTTTTTGGGTATTTTGGATCGTCTGCACGGAACCGACGATCAATTCAGAACTTCCAAGTCGTACCTAAGACATCTCACGACGTTCAATTTTACACCACTGCGAGAAATTTATCCTGACAAACAAGAAAATAAGAAAAAACAATATTAAGCGATCAATGAATGAATGTGGGTCAAATTTGCCGCTTCCTCTAAATCATGAGAAAAAAAATTAATAGTGTTTTCGCTCTGGAGCACAGCTCTGGCGCACTCTTAGAGCACTCCGCGTGCAAAATAACGTTTCCTCGACTCACATTACTTATTTTCTGGAAGTATTCATAATAAAGCTTTTTGTAACAAAATTGTATTCTCTACTTTTTTCCCAAAGTCCCGAAGAGCATTTTACAAAACTAGCCCAAAGTTTATGAGCGCGCACGGAACTATAAAAACGATGAAGAAACCATGCAAATTGCAGTGCACATATAAGTGTGCTCAGGTCATTTTTTTTTCTTTTTTTCTTTTCTTTTCTTTTTTTTTGACTTATGTTAGAATCCACATTTTCATAAAGTGTGGTTAGGTAAAATTTTTTGTTTCGGTCCGTTTCTGACTCAGAATGTAATTTTTCTGACCGAGAATCGATTTTTCTGACTCAGAATCGGCTTTTTCTGAGTCAAAATGAGACTTTTCTGGCTCAGAATCTCCTTTTTCTGATTCAGACTGTGAATTTTCTGGCCGAGAATCCATTTTTCCGACTCAAAATCTCCGTTTTCTGATTCAGAATGTGATTTTTCTGACGGAGAATCGATTTTTCTGACTCAGAATTTGCTTTTTCTGACTCAGAATGTGACTTTTCTGTCCGAGAATCCTTTTTTCTGACTCAGAATGTGATTTTTCTGACTCAGAATGTGACTTTTCTGTCCGAGAATCCATTTGTCTGACTCAGAATCTCCTTTTTCTGACTCAGAATGTGATTTTTCTGGCCGGGGATCGGCTTTTTCTGACTCAGAATGTGCAAACATGTAGTCTATAAGTTACTTCTGTGTTGTTAATCATTGGATTCAACCTCATATCATTGTTTTCATGTCATCATTTAGTCTCTAACATGTTTTGCTTATTGTAAAGTTACAGGTTGCAAATAGAAAATATACATTTACTTACATATACATAAAAAAAAGTTTATGAAAATCACAATTTAATGAGTTTATCGTTATTCTCGCAATTCGATAAAAAGTTACACGTTAAAAATAATCCTACAATAAATGTTAAGCAAATACAATGAAGAAAACAAAACAATGGTAATTCAAAATTGAATGTCTTGCATATACAGAATGCGTCCGTAAGTAGGACTTATACAATTATGATTTTAATCATTAATTATTCCAACATTTTACATTATCAATTGACTGAATTATAATACTGTGTTACAATCGCAACCAATCCCACAAGACACGTCGGTATTTATTAGAACACTTTTTAATTAAGTATTTCACATTTCAAAAATCCATGTGGTCGTCGAGATTAACAAAACTTAAGTGATTAATTTTAAAATTGAAATGATTCTGCAAGTAAGCGTGCGAAAAAGAAATTTTATCATAACTTTGGTTTTTCTTAGATTATGTTACAAAGCGTCAGAAGCCTTAATGCAAATGTGTCCGTTTCAACAAGTGATTCCTCGATCTTTCGATCCTAAAATCTCAGAAGTCGGCCTTGATGCGGTGAGCTTTCGATCGTGAAATGAAACAAAAAGTGAGGTAACTCTGCTTTTAGATTGAATTGATAAAATTGTACGGCTATTCGGCGGAAAGACATGAAAATGTTCAAACACCCGACGGATATTTATTAGAAATTCACCGTATTTTACCAGGTGCAAAAGGGAAGTCACCGATTTTGCTAATGCACGGTCTAACAAGCAGTTCAGCCGATTGGGTTAACAACGGTCGCGAAAAAAGCTTGGCGTTTCTTTTGGCAGACTTGGGATACGACGTGTGGATGGGAAACGCTAGAGGAACTACGTGGTCTCGAAAACATTTAAAATTAAATCCTGATGAGGATAGTAAATTTTGGGACTTCAGGTAAAGCCTTTTAATTTTATTCAAAGTTTAAGTTGGAAACAATAATTCAATTTCATGCATTTCAGCTGGCACGAGATAGGAATATATGATCTTCCAACGATCATAGATTACATTCTATCGCAGACCAAAAACCAATCGTTACACTACGTAGGACATTCACAAGGAACAACTTCTTTTTTCATAATGGCATCTGAAAAACCTGAATACAACGAAAAAATTCGTTTTATGGCTGCATTAGCACCAGTTGCTTACATGAAACATGTGAAAAATCTGGTGGCACAACAACTTTCGCGGGTGTATGGAGCTCTCGAGGTAAATTCATTAATAATACTGTGGGAAGGCACAGCCGGATTACAATTATAATATTATAATCATTTTCAGCAAAGATAGAACCGGAGTAGGGCTTGTTTCCTTTGACTTGCTGAATTAAGAGAGACCCTGTATGCCATTGCCATCCTTTAACCCTTAAGGAGGCGCGTTGTTGTATAAAGTACAACACTTTTAGTTTTCTAATTCCTGTTGCAACCTGTTGGCAGTTATTTGTTCAAATCATCTTTCTATTCTTCCACTGTCATCCCCACCACCCAATGGAGTTGTAAATTTTTCATTAATTATAAAGTATTTTATTAATTTTCCCCTTTATGACGTCACAATGGACATCTCAGAAAGACGTGGTTCAATAAACTAATTCACGAGAAAAAAAAACAATCTTAAATTTTGTACAGGGTGAGTTAAGTTTTACCGCCCCGGCCATAATACCTATTAAAGATTGAGGGGAAAGTATGCAATTTACATGTTACATCAGTTGAAGTTTACACTTTCGATTAGTGCTACAAGTTTTCCAAATCATTTTTATTTGAAGCCAAAAAGTAAAACAAAGAGTTTTGGGTAAAATTTCTATGTTTGGTTTTTTATTTCAAAATTTGTTAAATTATTCGTAGCATTAATATCTGCAATTTGATTCGTAAAAAAATGATTACTTTTTGAATTAAATCAAATTTAAGATATAGCACAAAAAATGTTTCTATTTATGACTTTCTAACAATAGATAATGCGGTTTACCATCCTAACAATAGTTTATGATCGACCCATCAAACTGGACGAGACAGCTTTTCAGTTGCCGATAGGCCTGCATTCTTAAGTTCAGTTTAGTGACCGCCATAAATATTCTTTCAAGCACCCCTACATCAATACCATTGTCTGGTAAATTAGTCTTCTTATGTCGTAAATCATTTAAAAAAATACCTTCTAATACCGAAATAGCTTTATTTAATAAACGCAAATTACTAAAATTATTTCAATTACACTAAATTGTGTGAAAATATTTTACTGTTTGTACATCAAAAAAACTAATAAATTGAACAATTAGTAATTGAAAAAAAGCCAAAATTTTACTTGATTAAATACCACAACGCGCCTACTTACGTTATAAAAAGGTACGCGCCTCCTTAAGAGTTAAAAATAAATCTTTCTCCCACTAATTCCTGTGCTAAAGAAATTAACAAGTTTTCCATTTTTTTAAATTACAAGTCTTTACGCCGCTTGCTTGAATTTCTCCCCTTCAAGATTAATATTAAGCATCATTTTCAGAGTGTAGCAAATGCGATTGGATTGTATGAAATTGGGCCAAACTGTAACATCTTGCAGATGGTAGCAAATTACATGTGTAATGATGGGATGATAACGCAAGAAGTGTGCGCTCAAGTAATTTATACTATGATGGGATACGATCCGCTCCAATTAAATTATGTGGGTATATTAATAAAAGCAATTTTATTTTTATTAATGAAAACCACTTGTAGACGATGATTCCGGTCTATGCGACAAACGCCCCCGCCGGTGCCTCGTACAAACAATTCTTACATTACTTCCAAGAGGTGGAATCTGGTGAAAAAATTATTTTGCAAAATTACGCAATCTACAAACATTATTTCAGGTAGATTTTGTCAGTATCATTATGGCTCTGCTTCAAACTTTATCTTTTATGGACAAAAAGAAGCACCTGCTTACAATCTGAAGAAAGTGACTGCACCAATCGGGTTGTATTATGGCGCAAATGATAGACTTTCTGCTATTAAGGTTCGTTTTTTTTTCAAACAATACCATCTTTTCTATTTAATTACTGTAGGATGTGGAAAAATTACGAGATCGGTTGAAAAATGTAGTTGTGGATTATTTAGTGCCTCATGAACAATTTTCTCACGTCGATTTTTTATGGGCAATAGATGTCGTTCCTCTACTTTACAAAAAACTCCTAGAAGACATTGAAAGTCACTGAGGATTGTGTTATACCCTGTCCATATTATGATTAATTAATAAAATTCTTGTTAAAACGTAGCTATTTATTTTGATTTTAACAATTAAAAAATATAAGTACACAAGTAATTTGACAGATACTAAAAAATAGTCACAGTTCTATAATAAGATTAAATATTTTTAAAACTTAAACTTAACATCATAATTCATGTACCTAAATAGTAAATCAGTTCAGTGGCATAATATTATTGATACTTAAAAACAATTATATCAAAGTTTCAGCAAATGCTTGTGTGTCAAGTCACAAAGGGTCTTAAGTTTGCTTAAAGTAGCGGGTCGGCTTGCTTTAGTCAGGTTATGACTCAAATCGAAAGGATCTTGAATGCACATAGCGGCTGATGTTCGAAAATATTCCGGGTCAGAAGAATTTTTTAATTTTTCAACATAAGTAACCATTTCTTTCGGTAAAAGTTCTCCGTTTGGTTTCTCTTCAAATAGTGATTTTTTCACAACCATCCCCATTAACGGACATATTATCTAAAACACAAATTACAAATTATACAATTCTTAAATTTAGTGACTGGTATTTACATCGGTGTTATATGGAAAAGTGGCATAAAAGGCAAAAAATTCAGTGAGCAATTGCTTCACCGAGTTCTTATACGGTTGAATCAACTCTATCAGAACTTGCACCGGTGTGACGTAATCAATTAAATCCCACCCTAAAATTAAAAAAATGTAAACAAGTCAAAAAAATGAATCAAGTACCAACCATCTATTTGAAATGACGAATTTTTATTTAAATTTCTTACATTTGCTACAGACAGAAGATGATTTTTGGTTTGTAAATAAAACACAACCATCATGGAGAGAGCATAAGTTGTTACATTCTCGGTCAATTGACAAAACCACAACCACTCTTTCAGCAATAATATTATTTCTTGCATAATCGGTTGTATTTGAATGCACAATCTACATAGTTTAAGTAATATTAATAAAACAATGCTAAAAAAATACCAACCTGAGAAATTTTGTATTTTCAATGCTTAATCCATGCCGGAATGATAAATCACAATCTAGATTTGTTGGTTTGTGATACACTTGTACAATTGGAGTTCTTGCCGTAGGAATTGGATTAATGTAAGCAAAGGATGAATTTCTCTTAAAGAGTTTTGATGCTTGTTTCACAAGCTTCTGTTGACTTTCGCTATCCTGATCTTTGGTACCTGTATACATACAGTTGTCCACATCCACAAAAACATCCAAATCACTATTCTACAAAAATTGTTTAGAAACAAAAAATTGTTACGTTTTATTTTATACTTTATTGCCAAGCCCGGATACTCGTGATCCAAATGGATACACCTTGCAACCTTTAAACGAAATGGAAAGTGCACTTTCTAAATCTGAACAACAAATACGTACTTCATCTTGCGATGAAGCTACTAAATTAGCCTCAGTTGCTAATTTACGACATTGCTTTTCAATCAGTTCTTGAGATTTCAACAAATTCTTTGTGGATTCATTCAATTTAATTTCTGTAAATGCACAATTTAAAATCTTAACTAATCAAATTCAGTTCACCACCTTTCTTTTTAGCACGTACTCTTTTGGATGCTTCATGGGACATTGTAGACAATTCATGACGCTTTGTTGATATCTCATCTCCAAATATAGCCAATTTGCAAGTTTTACAGTCATATTCCTTTAGGTTTTCCTTGCGAGATTTAGCAGCATTACTGCATCTACATGAGAAGCAAATTTAAAACTTAATCATTAAACAATCAACAATAATTTACCTGGTAGCATGAGAACTAGCAGAAAGATGATTCTGCCATAAAATCTCTCTGCCATACCAAGTGTCACAAATATCACAGTAAAAATGATATGGTATTTTAGGCGATTTTGATGAAATTATGTGATTTTTTATTTCAGTCAGCCCACCTTTTACAATGCAATTGCAAACCGTACATGAAAAATTGTATGCATCTATTTTAATAAATTTTAAATGTGGTTCGAAACGACTTTCTAAACATTCTACAATGTTGTCACTTTTCGGATTTAACACAGACAAAACAATTACATGTTTTTTCGGTTGAACAACTGTGCCAATATCTGGTGACTTCGCTTGATTTATTTTCTTAATGTTGTTTGAAATTGGCTGTTGTTCTGGTGTCAAAATATCCATTTTACTGGTACTTGCGATATTTAAACTTGGTACATCACTGATTTGAAAGTTAAATCTAAAACCGTTACGATCATCTCTAATTTTTTTGGCAGTTTTTAATGAAGTTTCATTTTCTACGTAATCAGCCAGTCTTTGCTCTATATGGTCATGCACTTGGTAATTATTTTCAATCGAGTTCTTGGAAAATAAGGCAACTTCAGTTCGGCAAACGTTGCAATTAAATTCATATGGATTATTGAAAAGTTTTAATTTTCCTTTCACTGCTAGTGTATCTCTTAAAGCCATTAATTTACTAACAAACAGATTTAACTTGTTCTCATGTTTTTCTAAATTCTCTGGCGCGGATAGGACAGTGTTTACTAATATATCACCAATTTCTAGTAAAAATGTGTTGAGAATTATATCTAAGTCTTTGCATTCCTCGTAATCATTTAACATTTTCTTAAAACGGGCATCCATCTGAAAGTATAAATTCGATAATATTACCTTGGATATGACATAAACATTATATTTAAATTTGTCAATGTTTTTTGTGAAACATGAAGAAAGACAAGAAAAAAGTATGTAAGAAAAAAGATTTTGTTATTAAACTAACGAATTTATTACATAGGGTCAAAAAGCAACTTCTTCAGAAAATGCAAAACCATCTAAAGAAAAAGTCACTACACCTGCACCTGAACCAGAACCAGAACCCGAACCGGAACCTGAACCACCTATTGACTTACGAGACATCAAAATAACTATTGAAGCCGTCGATAACATAGTACATTCAACCTTATTTTAAAAGTTTGTACTAATAATTTTTATTTGTCAGATTCCAACTTTTACATCAGCTGAATTAATGATAACAGCACAATATATGGGCAATGATTTGGGACAAACTTCTAGAATTACAGTTACCGATGCTAATTATTTAGTCGTAAATTATGAATTCAGTTTACAATGCAACATAGCCGCCACCAAAGATGTAGATCAACTTATGGCGAATCCCATAGTGTGTAGGTAAATTCCATTAACAACTTAACAAGAGTAACACCAATAAATTATAGTTACCGTAATGGAATATTTGGGTCCCGCCGATGCAACCATATGCTCACAGAAAAGAACCCCGTTTCCACAGGAACCAAATATGACTGTTGATGAAGCAGCAGATATGCACGACGCCATTACAGGAGATAAAATCGAAAGGAAACAGAAAATAAATAAATCAAAAAGTGAAACAAGCAAAGAACCAAAAGATAAGAAAAGTACATAACTAATCGCCTGAAATCAGTTTAGATAACATATGAATTCTAGCGAAATCTAAGGAAAAATTATCAGATAAAGCTTCCAAGAAAAATAAAGGGACCGCTGATAAAGCTGAAAGAAAGGATTCAACCATGGAAGCTATTAAAGAACCTATATTACTTGGTACTGCCCTATTGGATCTGCTGCCAATTTTTATGGGTAAACTTATTAGTAGGAATTAATTTCATTTTGGAAATGCAAAATTTCAGGAAAATTGGAAGTATCTGAAAGTCTCTTAGTGCAACGTGTGCAAATTTTTGCTGATGATCGAGCAATTTCTGTAGGAAATTTTCCAAGTTTGATAACACACTTAAAATTAGATAGTCCATGGTTTGATAATCTTGAGCTTACAAATATACTCAATTTTACAATTGAATCCTTGTATAACATTCCTGACATTCTAACATCTGAAATGGACTATAAAGCAAGCATCCTACTCCCAGCTCTATCAGGGGTTAATGACTAAATTACCACAATTTTAAATCATTTAATATGAAATTTCAGAAACTAGAACCATTTCTTCTGGATAAAGGCATTTATAAACTAGAACAGGACATTGAAAAGATAAAAAATTGGCCCAGAAACTCCGAGACTAATTATGAAACAAACTACAGGTTGTTTTATCAACAAATCATTCTTATTATCATTAAAATAAAATTTCAGAATCGATGAGGGTGTGGAAACAATTCATAGTGCAATTGACATGGATTTAAATAAAAAATTAAGTGCAAATGATCCAAGAATTGAATGGAATATTCTACAAAGAACATTTCTAACAACTGAATCAATTGGAACATTTTCAGACCATCTGAAAAAACACAAATATTTGCCCCTGGAATTATACATAACTCCTATAAAAGTAATAATACATTAATCAAAAATAAAAATTACAGTTTGTATCAGCAGGAACAAGATGTTGAAACACAAGTGAAAGGCAAAGGTAAAGATAAAGGAGCGAATACAAAACCCAGCAAATCAAACAAATCAAGTAAATCTGATAAAATCAAACCTGAGAAAACTGAAGAAAACACTGTTGATGAAAACGCTATACATCTTATGTCTTTAATCGACGTCTCCCTTCTATTGTATCCCGGAGGTATTCAAAAACAATTTCCGAGATAATATTTAAGGAATATATTTTAGTAAAACAATGCCGTATGGTTGCTCCTTTTACCACTTATCATGAGGTCGAATTATTGGACGGTACTGGCATCAATGAATCTTATTTTATTAAAAAACCTCTCGAAATTGTAATAGAAGAAAAACCTCCAAAATCAGGAAAAGCCAACAAAAACACGAAAGACAAAGGCAAGGGCGGTAAAAGTGATAAATCTAGCAAGAAATCAAAAAATAGCAAGAAATCGAAAAATAGCAAAGCATCAAAAGGCGATAAAAAGAAAACAACAGGGGTTAACGAGGCATTACTAAATGTTAGATAGGTTAATGGATTGTGACATTGTTATTGTTATTATTTTTATAGCAGTTGAACACACCTCCACCACCGCCTTTACCTCCTAGCATAAAAGTCACCGACAACAAAGGAGAACCTACTTTTATTATTATTGAAATTGAACTATTTAAAGCTATGTTGCCAAAGAGAGAACTTCCAGATCTTGCAGAAGAGTAAGTTTTACAAATTACGTACAATTCAATTAATTTCATTATTTAGGCTTCATCAACTGGTATCGGAACGGCCTGTTTTACCAAAAATTGTTTCATCATCTCAATTATCTGAACAGTTTTTCACAGAATTTGTGAAAAATTTATCAAATGATGTAATCAAACAATATAATTTATTTTTAACAGAAGCAGAACAATGTCACTGTAAGATTGCAGTACTTAGAATTTAATGATTGTTTAATTACGTTATATTGAAGGTGATAAAGAAATGATGGAATTTGATCCTACAATGAAATTTCTGGAATATCTCAAAACAATCGGTCTTTATAAAATTTATTTAAGTTCTTGTACCACGGCTGCATCGGTCATAATTAATGAAAATCAAGATAATAATAATTTTAATGCAATTAAAGAAACACAGGTAATATTAAAGATTGGGTATAGTTCCAAATCAAGTTGATTTTTGGTGAAGAATTTTATAGGAGATATTTATGCAAATTTGGTTAAAAAAGTACATACACTGTTTAATCAAGTCACAGTATGCAATCTGGAAACTTCTTTTAGCTTTAGCAATAGTTCCGATTTATTGCTGTTTTATGCTAAAGAATCCGCAGAAATTGGAGCTGATATTCTGGCAGAAAAATACTACAAACAGGTAAATTTAATTTAAAATTGTTATTTAATAAAAACATCCAATATTTAGCGAATCTGCTACAATGAGAAAGATCCAAATTGTTGGTTTCAATATGGAATTTATTGCATAGAGAGGGGAAATAAAGAAAAAGCTTTTGAATGTATACAAGAAGCACTCTCCCTTGATATGAATCATAAATATGTGTTACTGTTACTTGGAATACTTTTGGCGCAACAAAGAATGTATGCCGAGGCAGAAACTTGTTTCTTAGCGGTGCTTTTACAACAACCACGATGGGTTGAAGGTGACTGCTGCAATTTTGTACAACTTGTTTGAAAACACTCAAGTTACAGGTTGGGGAACGCTGTATGTGTATTATAATCACAGAGGAAACCTCACTGGTATGGAAGTATGCATGGAAATGGCTAATAAGTACTTAACTGATCCACAAGATAGCGATAAATTTTCTACAACAGAGGACTTGGCGTGGACAACTACGATATGCCCGAACACAGTATTTTATCGCACTACAAAGCTTCTGTTAAAAATGAGAGTCGTTGATGTAAATTATAATCATTAGTTTAATGATATATAAATATTACAATTTCCAGTTTGCTGAGGAGGCATTAGGTTTAGAAAAAAGGAAACGTACAGATGCTTACCATTATTATATAGCTGCTATTTTATACTATCGTCAACAATACGAACATGCACTTATTCATCTAAACCAAGCTGGAAAAGAATATGGTCTAGATTGGGCCGTATACAGTTTGATGGGACACTGTCTATTTCATCTGGACAATGCTGAACAAGCTATGGAATATTACAGCCGTCTACTAGAACTGTACAACCGACCTGAAGACATGCATTTAGTTTATACTTTCGCAGCATTAGCAATGGAAAAACTAAACAAACCTCAAGAAGCTCGAAAATTTATGCTACTGAATTGTAAAAATAGTCCCACTCCTTATACCTGGATGTCTGCCGGCTTACTGTATTTCAAACTTAACGATTTACTCAGCGCCGAAGAATGTCTGACTGAAGCGAATCAATACGATAACACTCTACCAGAAATTTGGGCTTACCTCACTATAGTCAACGTCCAGTTAAATCGGGAAACTGAGGCACACATGTGTTTTAATCAAACTATCAAGGTTTCGTACCAATTGTGTTCTTGCCAAGTTATATATTTCTGAATTTCAGAACGGTTTATCTAACAAGAATTTAATGGCCAAGGTCCATGCAGCCGTGCTGGAAATGAAATCAAATTCATGAAAACTTTCAAACAAAGTAATCGGAAAATGTAGGCAAAGTTTTTTTAAGCTAAAATACAATTTTACTGTCTTACGTCAGTTTTGGTGAATACAGTGTTTACCTCTATTTGTCCACAAAAGTGAGAATTGAAATATTTTTACTAATCCACTTCACGCGCATTTAACGATGTAACTTTTGATACTAGATTTTAGGTTATGTAAAGTCGACCACTTTAATTGTGCACATCAGTCCAACTATTCTTTATGCGATCCCTGATATAATCGTATTTTTTAAGGAACAATATTCAATTGTTCAACTATTCACTGGATCACTTACTAAAAGTTGACCTATAATTGCACAGATGGCGCGCAGAATGCAAATTTTTACAAATTTCAAATTGTAAATTAAAATCCAACTTTAAATAAATAAACTTTATAAATTTTTCTCACAGATAATTTAGTATTATTTTATTCACAACAGTTTAAGTAGTATTTCCGAAATATATAATTACTTTTCACTTTAACGGAAATAGACAACCCATACCCCATTTTGTCAGTTTTATATAATTATTAAAAAACTAATTGAAAAAAATACCTTAACCATGTGTTATCACAACCTACATTTATGACGGATGATGGCGATAAAGCGCAATGGGCGTTGTTAAAACACGTTTGCGCATTGGGTGTTAGCCAGTGATGGAGGGTGTTGGTGCAGCGATAGTTCTGCAATAGATTTTGTGTTGTTCTTTCGTATGTGGTGAATTGTAAAGTTATTTTATAGTACAGGTACGTGTGAAGTTTCAGTATAAACGCGTCAAATAAGCCTGTTTTGTGTTTTCTTTGCAAATTCTTGGTTAAATCAAGGTTATCATTCAATTAATGGGCAAAATGGCCGAGCGGTAGCCGTCACTATTTCCCCTTTACTGTTTCCAATTGGTGACTTTGGTTCGATTTTGTCATCAATTACCAAAGGTACGGTTATCAGATCGGTTTTCTATTATGCACTTTAATTGGGCGTGGGCTGCCTACTTAACGAAGTGTTTTCATTTTCCGAGACCAGAGTTGCCTGCCATAAGTGGCCTTATTCCTATTAATGTTGATGATCTGTGGGATTATGTCATTCGATGACTAATATTGTTATTGTGCGTAAAGTTTATTCGAAATAATAAAATATCAATAAATTTGATAATCAAAGTATAGAAATGATATTGAACAGTTTGGAACTTGGAAAGTGAATTTCATCGACATCCTTCGTTTTTTACGATGGCCGTGACGTCGAACCCGGCTCCTCCATTTATTAATTAACTCTTATTTTGACCACGCGCTATTACATCATGGATTTAATTAACTGCACTTTAAAACGGCGGTGATGGCATCGCTCATAGTCTCTACCCTTTATGACCCAGTTTAAACCAAATTCTGCAGTTCACAGGGAAGGGTAGGTCAGGCGCCGCCTCTTACCACTTTTCACAATTGATTTTACTTACAGAATGCGCGTTTTTGCAAAAAAATCTTCCTGGTTGGCATTTATCACAAAACAATGGTGAAGTTGAACGAATGTTGGCCTTAAAATGAGATGATTAAGTTCAACCGCCAGAAACGTAAAAATCTAAAATTTTAAGAATAAAAAATTCGGGAAAATCTAACTCGTTCACAATCTGATGTAAATTAGTAATCTCTAAAATAAATTATAAACTACCTATGGGTTTTTTGAGATCAGACAAATCTGCTTCTACTTCCATTTTATTTTATTTTCTACATTTTATCTAAATTGGGACATTTACATAAATAAAGTAATACTTTGTGAATATATAGCCGCCATAAAAAGTTTTGGTAAAAGATGTTTTTCATGTACGATTCAAAGTACGTGCGTATCAAAGTTTTCAATGTCATAATCATTATTTTTATCTCCTGTTTGTTGTTAAGTGGGATATAAATTTAAAAATTACAGTTAAAATTAGTTTAAACCTATATTTTTTTCTAGAAGATTACAACCCAGCATCACTGCTGGTTCCAAAATGACTACCGACATTTCAATAGTTCGTTGGGATCCGACACTGCAGCAGGAAATCGTTGAAGATTACGAATACGATGGAGGCAATTCCTCATCGAGACTTTTCGAAAGGTCTCGCATTAAAGCTTTAGCAGGTGAAGGACTCAGTTAAAAAATGTATCTGTACTGATTTTGAGTTTTAATTTCAGATGAGAGAGAAAGTGTGCAGAAGAAAACTTTCCAAAAATGGGTGAATTCACATTTGGTGCGTGTCAATACACGCATATCCGATCTATACATTGACATGAGAGACGGCAAAAACCTTATTAAACTTTTGGAAGTCCTGTCGGGGGAAAGATTACCTCGTCCCACTAAAGGCAAAATGAGAATTCATTGTTTAGAAAATGTCGACAAGGCACTGCAATTTTTACGTGAACAGAGGGTTCATTTGGAAAATATGGGTTCTCATGATATAGTGGATGGAAATCCTAGACTTTCATTGGGCCTTATTTGGACTATTATCCTCAGATTTCAAATTCAAGATATTACCATTGAAGAAACTGATAATCAAGAAACTAAATCGGCTAAAGATGCTTTACTGTTGTGGTGCCAGATGAAAACTGCCGGATATCAAAATGTTAATGTTCGCAATTTTACCACTTCTTGGAGAGATGGTTTGGCTTTCAATGCTTTAATTCACAAACACAGGCCAGATTTGCTTCAATATGAAAAATTGTCCAAAACAAATCCCTTGTATAATCTAAATAATGCCTTCAACGTAGCAGAAGATAAATTGGGCCTTACTAAACTTTTGGATGCTGAAGATGTGTTTGTAGAACAGCCCGATGAGAAATCAATAATCACTTATGTTGTCACATACTATCATTACTTCAGCAAAATGAAACAAGAAACTGTTCAGGGAAAACGTATCGGTAAAGTGGTTGGAATCGCAATGGAAAACGAACGCATGATTCGTGAATATGAAAGCTTAACCAGTGACTTATTGGCATGGATCGAATCCACAATACAAGCTCTTGCAGACCGACACTTTATAAATTCTTTGGTGGGAGTCCAGCAACAACTAGGGCAATTTAACAATTACAGAACCGTGGAAAAACCTCCGAAATTTGTCGAGAAAGGCAATTTGGAGATTCTTCTGTTTACCTTGCAGTCAAAGATGCGAGCTAATAATCAGAGATCTTACACACCGAAAGAAGGGAAGATGATTTCAGATATAAACAAGGCTTGGGAACGTCTTGAGAAAGCCGAACACGAAAGGGAATTGGCACTTCGCGAAGAGTTAATTCGACAGGAAAAATTAGAACAATTGGCAGCTAGATTTAATCGCAAGGCCAGTATGCGTGAAACCTGGTTGAGTGAGAACCAGAGGTTGGTCAGCCAAGATAACTTTGGTCATGATCTTGCCGCCGTTGAAGCAGCCGCCAAAAAACATGAAGCAATCGAAACTGATATTTTGGCGTACGAGGAACGAGTGCAAGCTGTTGTTGCTGTTGCTGCCGAATTGGAAGCAGAAAATTATCACGATATGGATCGTATTAATGCAAGAAAAGATAATGTTTTGAGACTTTGGAATTATCTTCTCGAGTTGTTGAGGGCACGTCGACTTCGCCTCGAATTATCGCTGCAATTGCAGCAGTGCTTCCAAGAAATGATTCACATTTTAGGTAATTTTTTTTAAATACATTTATTGGAAAAATATTAATATTAATTTTTGATTGCAATTACAAAATCGACAATATTAAAATATTTATTTTGTTGTTTAGATTCAATGGAAGAACTAAAGGCTCGCCTTCTGACTGATGACTATGGCAAACATCTTATGGGTGTAGAAGACCTTTTACAAAAGCACAATTTACTGGAAGCAGACATCAATATCTTAGGAGAACGTGTAAAGGCCGTAGCACACCAGTCCCAGCGTTTCTTAGATTCTGACAGTGCTGAAGGATACAGACCTTGCGATCCTGCACTTGTGTTGGAAAGAGTTCAGCAATTAGAAGATGCTTACGCTGAACTGGTAAGATTAGCTGTTGAAAGGCGTCTTCGCTTGGAAGAAAGCCGGAAATTATGGCAATTTTATTGGGATATGGCCGATGAAAACAACTGGATCAAAGAGAAAGAACAAATTCTTTCCACAAATGAAATTGGGCACGATCTTACTACGGTTAATTTATTATTATCCAAACATAAGGCGCTTGAAAACGAAATTGCCTCACATGAACCCCAATTGAATGCCGTAGTTTCCATAGGCGACGAATTGGTCAGTTCTGGTCACTTTGGTGCGGAGCGTGTGCAAGAACGTCTTAAAGAAATTATGGATATGTGGAATCATTTGCTTGATTTGGCGTCGTATCGTCGCAAGCGGCTTGAAGATGCCGTTAATTACCACCAATTCTTCGCAGATGCTGATGATGTTGATATTTGGATGTTGGATACATTGCGTTTGGTTTCCAGCGAGGATGTTGGTTGTGACGAGGCCAATGTTCAATCTCTTTTGAAGAAGCACAAAGATGTTACTGATGAACTTAAAAATTATGCCACAACCATAGATGCCCTGAATCAACAAGCAGCTCAACTTAGTTCACAAGACTCCCAATCACCAGAGGTTACTCAAAGATTGGCATCTATTGAAAATCGTTACAAAGAACTATTGGAACTCGGAAAATTACGAAAACAAAGGTTGTTGGATGCCCTTTCTTTGTACAAACTATTTTCAGAAAGTGATGGTGTCGAACAATGGATCAACGAAAAAGACCGCATGTTACAAACCATGGTACCTGCTAAAGATATAGAAGACGTTGAGATCATGAAACACCGTTATGACGGATTTGAGAAAGAAATGAACGCAAATGCATCGAGAGTTGCGGTTGTAAATCAATTAGCACGTCAGCTCCTACATGTGGAACATCCGAATTCCGAGCAAGTAATTGCCAGGCAAAATCAGCTCAATCAAAAATGGGCGGAACTCCGCGAAAAAGCAGAGGGCAAACGAGAAGAACTGAATTCCGCACACGGCGTTCAAACTTTCCACATCGAATGCCGCGAAACTGTCTCTTGGATCGAAGACAAAAAGAGAATTCTGCAAAGCACCGACAGTCTTGAAATGGATTTGACCGGAATAATGACTTTACAGAGACGTTTGTCCGGTATGGAACGAGACTTGGCAGCAATTCAAGCGAAACTTACTTCACTCGAAAAGGAAGCTGCAAGTATCGACGGAGAACATCCAGAAGAGGCTGCTGTTATTCGCGAACGAATCACTCAGATTCATATAATTTGGGAACAACTTACGCAAATGTTGAAAGAACGCGACTCAAAATTGGAAGAAGCTGGTGATTTACATCGTTTCTTGCGTGATCTTGATCATTTCCAGACCTGGCTTACTAAAACTCAAACGGACGTGGCTTCAGAAGACACGCCGGCCTCATTGGCCGAAGCAGAGAAGTTGTTATCACAACATCAAAGCATACGCGAGGAAATCGATAATTACACAGAAGATTACAGCAAAATGATGGAATACGGTGAACGTATTACTGCAGAACCGTCGACGCAAAACGACCCACAATATATGTTCCTTAGGGAACGTCTAAAGGCGCTAAAAGACGGTTGGGAAGAACTCCACCAAATGTGGGAAAATCGTCAGCAACTGTTGTCGCAATCTTTATCGTTGCAATTATTAAATCGCGATGCCCGACAAGCCGAAGTGATTTTAAGTCAACAAGAACATGTATTAACTAAAGAGGAAATTCCAGCCAACCTAGAACAAGCAGAAAACCTGTTGAAGCGTTTAGAAGGATTTCTAACGACCATGGAAGCAAACGATGACAAAATTAACAGTGTCGTCCAATTTTCACGACGTTTGTGCGATGAAGGTCACTTTGCCTCCGATAAAATTTCGAAAAGAGCTGATAACATCGACGATAGAAGAAAATCCAATCGTGAGCGTGCTTTCGCGCTCATGGATCGATTGAGAGATCTTCTCGAGTTGCAGCAATTCCTTCGCGATTGCGATGAACTGGGCGAATGGATTCAAGAGAAGAATATCGTGGCTCAGGATGAAACTTATCGTTCGGCCAAAACTATTCATTCGAAGTGGACCCGTCATCAGGCTTTTGAAGCGGAAATAGCCGCCAATAAGGAACGATTGCTTAATTTACAAAAGGCAGGTAAAGATTTAGCGAAAGAAAAGCCAGAATTTGATGAGGAAATTCGACCTAAATTGACGGAATTAGCGGATCAGTTTGAATTCTTAGAAACCACCACTCATGACAAAGGCGAACGCCTCTTTGATGCCAATCGTGAAGTACTTATTCAACAAACTTGCGACGACATTGATTCTTGGATGAACGATTTGGAGAAACAAATTGAAAGTGACGACACCGGCTCTGATTTAGCATCTGTTAATATATTGATGCAGAAACAGCAGATGATTGAAACGCAAATGGCCGTAAAGGCGCGCCAAGTTGACGAATTGGAAACACAAGCTGCACATTTAGAACAAACTGTACCTGAAACTAAAATGGAAGACATTAAATGTAAAAAGCGCATGGTTGAACATCGTTTCCAGAAACTTAAACAACCTTTGTTGGAACGTCAAGTACAACTTGAAAAGAAGAAGGAAGCATTCCAGTTCCGCAGAGACGTTGAAGATGAAATCTTATGGATCGGGGAAAAGATGCCTTTAGCCACTTCAACTGAATATGGATCAGGCCTCTTCCAAGTTCATATGCTGGAGAAGAAAAACCAGTCATTACGGACTGAAGTGGACAATCACGAACCCAGAATTCATTCGGTCTGCAATAATGGCCAGAAACTCATTGATGAAGGTAAGGATGGCTGTTTATTATTATTATTATTTATTTTTTTAATTTATTTTATTACTCCAAAAGATAACAAGATTGATTGGAGAAAGATTGATTTCTGTTTCGATCAAGTTTTACGTTATTTTATAGTTGATTTTCACACTATCCAATTTAATTATATCAGTCGCTTTAAGAATTTTAAGGTCTTTGTAAAGCATTGTTGTGTTGGTTCGATATTGAATAGTTTTCACAATTTTATTTTGCGCCACTTCTAGTTTATTTACTTCCTGTTGCCTTGCTTGACCCCAGAATGGAGCCAGATAGATAAGATGCGAATAAACATTTGCATAGTATATTTGAAATTTCGTTTTCCTATTAAATTTCAAGATTTTGGAAAACACTGTTAGCATTGAGATTGGTCTGTAATTGTTACCAACATTCTTGGAACCGCTTTTGTATACAGGAGTAATTTTTGCAATTTTAAGGTTGGATGGAAAATACATTTATTAATTATTACTGCTAATATAGGGGCCAATAAATGCTTGAACTTCTTCGCAAGTTAGGGTTTAATCTTATCATACCCAGGTGTTGCGTTTGTTTTAATGGAGCCTATTATCTGTATTATTTCATCTGCAGTTACTGGTTTCATGTACATCGACAAATTAGATTGATTACTCATAGTAGAGTTATGATTTGATATTCAATGACTGCACAATTGGTTATTCATATTTTAATTCATAGGGCACGAGGATTCTGATGAATTTGGCGGATTAATAAATGAATTGCTGGAAGCATGGCAAACACTAAAAGATGCTGTTGAAAAACGACGAGAACACCTCCAACGGAACGAACGAGCGCAGCAATATTTGTTCGACGCTAACGAAGCTGAAAGCTGGATGAGCGAGCAAGAATTGTACATGATGGTGGAGGATCGCGGAAAAGATGAAACATCAGCACGAAATCTAATGAAGAAACATGAAAGTTTAGAATCGGCAGTTGATGACTACGCAGACACAATTAGGTTGTTAGGAGAAACCGTAAGGGCCTTAACGGCAGAAGGTCATCCATTAGCAGAACAAGTGGCCGTCAAGCAATCACAATTAGACAAACTCTATGCTGGTTTGAAAGATTTGTCCGGCGAGAGGCGTGCAAAATTGGATGAAGCTCTCCAGTTGTTCCTTTTAAATCGTGAAGTCGGAGATCTTGAACAGTGGATCGCGGATCGAGAAGTCGTAGCCTCTTCACAGGAATTAGGTCAGGACTATGATCACGTAACATTATTATGGGAGCGTTTTAAGGAATTTGCAAGAGACACCGGAGCGATTGGAAGTGAGCGCGTGGGCGCTGTTAATGGCATTGCTGATCAGTTAATAGCCGTTGGCCATTCAGATTCGGCCACAATAGCAGAATGGAAAGACGGTTTGAATGAAGCTTGGCAAGATTTGCTGGAATTGATAGAAACCAGAACGCAAATGTTGGTGGCTTCACGAGAATTACACAAATTTTTCCATGATTGTAAAGATTTACTCAGTCGCATCTTAGAAAAACAAGTGGCCATGTCGGAAGAACTCGGAAGAGATGCCGGCTCTGTATCGACCCTACAGAGGAAACATCAAAATTTCATGCAAGATTTACAAACTTTGTACGTTCAAGTTTCGCAAATTCAAGAAGAATCGGCAAAATTGCAAGCTTCCTATGCGGGAGATCGAGTTAAAGAAATCACTAACCGTGAAGCTGAAGTGGTTGCAGCATGGGCTGCTTTACAAGCAGTTTGTGATAATCGCAGACTCAAATTAGCGGACACTGGAGACCTGTTTAAATTCTTTAATATGGTACGGACACTTATGCAATGGATGGATGATGTTGTTCGTCAAATGAACACCAGCGAAAAACCTAGAGATGTAAGCGGTGTTGAACTTTTGATGAACAATCATCAAAGCTTGAAAGCTGAAATTGATACTCGCGACGATAATTTCACTGCCTGCATTTCATTAGGAAAAGAGCTATTGTCCCGCAATCATTATGCAAGCGCTGAAATTCGTGATAAATTGTTAGCCTTGAATAACCATCGCACATCAGTTTTACAACGTTGGGAAGAACGTTGGGAAAATCTACAACTCATTCTTGAAGTGTACCAATTTGCACGTGATGCCGCCGTGGCTGAAGCTTGGTTGATTGCGCAAGAACCCTATCTTATGAGTACTGAATTAGGTCACAGCATTGACGACGTTGAAAATCTAATTAAGAAACATGAAGCTTTCGAGAAGTCAGCTGCTGCCCAAGAAGAACGCTTTGGAGCTTTGGAAAGACTCACAACAGTAAGTTTATTTTTTATCGAGTATACAAAGCATCAAAAGAATCCGGACTATCCTATTTCTAGAGTAAATATCGGTCAGAAACTAAGCGTTTCTTTTTTTAACTTGCTTTATTATGTAACGTTTCACTGTCACTCTATGTATGATAGCGTTCTGATCAGATAAGAATAATTATTAACAATTATTTTAATTACAATCATCAACTTTAACAAAATTTAAAAATGATCCAGAATTATCAGGGAATTTCCACTGATTTAAAATCATTTAATTTAATTCAATGCCATATAAATTCCTGTTGCGTATTGTACAGGTAATACAACAAAATAAATAGTCTTAGAGATAGAAAAATATATATTTTTTTTTCAACATATCAAAAATAAGAATGCATATTAAATTAGTGTTAAAAATGTATCAAAGAGAATGTATCAAGTTAAAAAAAGAAACGCTTAGTTTCTGACCGATATTTACTCTAGAAATAGGATAGTCCGGATTCTTTTGGTGCTTTGTGTACAGACAACTTTTTACAGCATTTTTTAAACTCATAAATATTGTAATATTTTCCTAGTTTGAACTGAGAGAATTGAAACGAAGACAGGAAGCAGCTGAAGCTGAAGAAAGAGCTCGAAAAGAAAAAGAAGAAGCCGATCGACAAGCTGCCTTGGCAGCAATGCTGCCTCAACCGGTCCAAGTTCCCATTTCAACCCATGATCGTCCCGACAGTGGCACTACAGCCACCGAAAGTCAACCAGGTAAATTTTCTGCATGATTTCTATTTTCGGTGATCTTAACAAATTTATTTGAAATTGGCATGCAGCTGTGAATGGAGATAGATCAGTCGGGTCTCCCGGTGAAGGTAATGAAACTAATCGTTTATATTTTAGGCTTTTTATTGCTAACAGTGGTAAACCCTGCTTGTTTTAACATCGCATGACGCATAAGTAGGTTGTAAGCACGCCATATTAAATTCCTGCATGTTATCTCAGTGCATGGACAGCCACCTCTGGTCTCTTCCAGTACGCCCAAGCAACCGGTTCATAGGGAGCCTGATTCGCCTCGTTCGCAAACTAGTAAGTTAATTAATTCGTGTTTTTGTCGCATGACGCATTGTGATCGTACCATTTTTTTTTGTTTGCTATTGCTTGACGTGCTGTTCTAAGTTTTGCGCACAGAGAAGGACCGACGTAAGGATCGTTCAAGGAGTAAATCACCGTTCCGCAGTTTTCGTTGGAAGAGAGGGTCACAGAGGTCCGGCGGCGCTGCTAGCGACGACGAATCCAGTGTTGTTCAAGGTATACTCGTTTGTGGCTGTAGGTATAGTCGCTTGATATCACGCGCTTTGTTTTATTTCTGTTAATGCAATTAATTAATATTTATTTCTTGTGTAGAACAAGGCAGTCCCACCGATGATGATGTTATCGAAGGAATCGTCGTTCGCAAACACGAGTGGGAAAATACTACGACAAAGGCCAGTAACAGGTCTTGGGATAAGGTTTATGCTGTCGTTAGAAACAGCCAGTTAGCTTTCTATAAGGATGCAAAGGTGGCCAAAACGACACCTGAACAAAGCTTTAAAGGCGAACAGCCGCTTTCGTTACACAAAGCTAATGCTTCAGTAGCGCAAGATTATAAGAAAAAGAAACATGTATTCAGATTGAAGTAAGTTTTTTTTTTTAAATTGGTTTCTACTATTTTTGTTGAATAATTTTATTCAGATTGGATAGTGGAGCTGAATTTTTGCTGCAAGCTCATGACGATGCAGACATGAATCGCTGGATATCACGAATTAATGCACAGGCGGATGCAGATTCATCAGGACCATCAAGATCACAAACTTTACCTGCATCGGCACAGAAGGAAGATTCCAAGAGACGCAGTTTTTTCACTCTAAAGAAAAAGTGAGTGAAAGGAATATATTTATTCGAATTAATGTGATAAATTTCTTTTGCAGTTAATTCCTTGTATCTACTTTTACGCTTGCCCTTGAGAGCAATTCAGTGCATTGTACGAGCCCTCTTCCTTTAAATTTTATATTCATGCATATGTAGCGTTTTTTTCATTGTAGCTGCACATTGTTTTAATGTATAGTAATTATATTGATATAATACTAAAAATATTGTATTTTTTTTTTAACCAGTTGTTAGACAAACATGGGCTACAGATTTTATAGTACTTTATTATTTTCACATTAAAGCATGTATTGTAAACTGATTTTATTTTATTAAACAAATATAAAATCAATTTTAAAGTTATTCCAGTGAAGTTTTTATAGCAAGAACCACCAACCGCTGTTCACTTCTTGAAAAATTTTGGTGCCGATGCTATTTCCATTCTTGCAACTACAACATTGCATTTTTGGAATAAGAAGTTTTGACTAAAACAAATTACACTACTTTCATGTAAATTAGCCATTGAAGAAGAATAGACTGAAAATTTTTAGTTGACAAAAAAATTAATTGACATCACTTTTAGTTTTAAAATTACTGTTTTAATCTAAACAAAATTTTAAATTTCTTAAAAATGTTCAATTATAACATAAACTTTTGAAATGAGTTGCCTTTACAAACTTGTGATTGTATTTAGGAAATAAAATGTGTTAAATTTTAAAGGTACAATTTACAAGTGAGTGAAGGCACAAGTTGATAAACATAAAAAGATTCTGCACTCATGTAAAATATCAATAGGTAATATCTCTAATAACAGAGTAAATAAAAAGTTTGGAATGCATTATGTAAATTAAGTATCGATTCATAATTAATAAAATATAACAAAGATAACAACGGTAATACTAAAACATACGTATATTAAATGTGCATAATTAAAAGAGAAGAGGATCGTCAAGATGATAGATACCCATCAACATGGAATAGGCCGTCATTCGAGTAAGAAAATTAAATACTAATTTAAGACTACTTTTAGTATTGCATTTCTGAGACGTGTATGTTTACACTACTTCAACGACAGACAACTTATTACATCACAAATTTCTTCCTCTTCACTCTACTTTTAAAACAGACATACATTTGCAAATGTACACATTAATAAATAAGTCATGCATTTAATTTACACTTAAAAATAAACAACAGCGACTACTAATCGCTATATACAAACACTTACTGTACAAAAAAATTCATTTAAAACTCACAAATGAGATTCCATAATCGAGCAATTACATAAATATTAAAAGAAACTGGCATGTAGTGACTTCCTTTGGTTACATACCCTCGACTGAAACAGGTTATAAACGACCCATCTATCGTTAAAAGCAAACTAAAAAACTACTATCACATCGACAACAACATCAAAGTTAAGTTAATATCGGTAAAATATACCCCTAACAAACAGTTCAAACCAGATGATTGTCATGATATTAAATTATGAATTAATTACTAAAAGTTTCATCGGCTGACAGAACTTTATGACGTTCACTGTCCAGCTTCCATTTCGACCCTTGCCAAACGAGTTTCAAATTCCTTACACAAAGCTGCTTTAGCCTTTAAAAACAAATCAAAAATCAATTTAATACCTGCAGAGATATTTAATCAATAATACCTTTGCCCGATATTCTGCTAGAGCAACTCGCACAATTTCGTGCTGCCTCTGTAATTCATCCCTGCGATGTTCGTAAGTCTGTCCTAGCCGTTCTCGCTCTGTGACCCCGCGGTCCACCACAGCACTTGCGACTTCTCGCTTGACTCTCACCAACTCGTCTCGATCTCGATGTTTCTTAGCCAGAGCCTTCACTTCTTCTCTCCGGTCCACCTGCAATCGTTTCATCAAATCGGAAGTTTCCCGTTCCAATTGGAGCTGAAAATAACTCAACAATAAAAGACCTCGAAAACTACTTTCATTCACACACCCTGAGTAATTTGAACTGATTGGCTTGCGAAGTGCGCATGACTTTTTCTGCCGCATTGAAAATAATTTCGTGATACTTTTCTCGCAACTCTTTCTCTTGCGTCACAAAATCACGATTAACGGCAAGTAATCGTTCCGAAGCACTTCTGGGCAATGATGGCCGCTCCGCTTCAACACCGTCTGTCGGTGTGTCTGCAACAGCAGTTGGAGGTTCTGCACTGGTCGATTCGCTTGAAAATACCCCAGTAACTCTGAAAAAAAAATTATTTTATAAAAAATTCATTTTATTGTCGGGGTGGTGTATTACAATTTTGTAGTTGATATTCGTTTCACCAATTTCATATTTATCAGTTTGTTTCTTTTATCGACATTGAATTCGCCTGACTTTTGAGATTGTAATGTGATTTTCTTTTTCTCGTGTTTTTTTCGTAAACTTTCTAGCTTTTTGTCCAACTCCATTTTTTTTTCTTTCACCAATTTATTCTCTAGTACGGCCTCCAGCGGTTCCGCAACTAATTCTGCCAGTGGGATTCCTTCCTGCTTGCAGATTGAATTTTGTTCCCCTGATGCATTTACAACTGTATTGGTATTGGTATTCGTTGGAAAATCGATATCATTGGTTAGCTCCATTGATGCACCCCCGGTACAAATCGATGGTCTCGGTACGGGACTGCCATTCGTTGCTAATTCAAATAGAGCTTTCGTCGCATTGTCTTTTTTATGCATGTCCTTGCCTTCGATTGGTTCTAAATCGTCTGTAAGAACCGCCAACTGTTGAGCACGCTTTTCTAAATCACTTTGGTATTTAATTGGATTTGCCAAAGCTTCTGCAAAGTCAGACAACCTGTCCGGCACATAATCTTTAACCACTACCAATAAAAAAATTGTGGCCAATGGTAACGGTTGTCCCAATTCGGTTCTCAAGTTGACATGTCTGTATCCAGGACACAATCCGGTTACTGGCAGTATTCGGTGACCTATTAATTTCCCAGAATCCTCGTAAGCTGCAATACGCAACGAAGCCAATTCAGGCAGTACGACTTTCTTAAAAACAAACGGTTCTTCTTCATACAGAGGATTAATGCCGTTACTTTGAACAATTTTGGTACGAAACCTTTTTCTCACTGTATCGGCTGGAAGTCCATACATGTCGACTTCAACGTAAGTCCCTACTCTCTTGTCAGTCAAAAATTGTCCAGATATCACAGATATTTTTACAGTTCCTGCTATTATTCCATCAACGGTAGATTCTGCAAAAGGATCTAATCGTCGGTCTTTTCGCCGCATAAATTCAGGTTTCAAGATGTAACCACATCTGAAGTTGTATTCGAAAATGCCCAAATTTAATTGCATCGCTAAATCTAATGTTTGAAAATTTAGGGCCACCAGTTGACAGCCGGCGTTCCAAAATACTTGAGGCATAAAATTTGATGAATCGAAACGGGTTCCGGCAGGATACACTCTACTTAGCTGGTGTTTATTGTAATTAACAAATTCTATTGGACGTTCTTTTAATAACATGGTGGCTTGTTTTTCATCAAATGAGGACATTTCATAATTTCGATTTTTTTCTAAAATTACAATCGACCTTAATCAAATGACTTTTATAAAATTATAATGAAGAGAACAACTTACTTTCGGCATTGTCAAAACTTGAAAAATGTACAGGCTGGATGTAATTAACCAAGGCTGATATTTCAGCACCCGCTTCAGTTTCTTTGGCAGTGTTTGCTTTATTTTCAGGGCCTTCAATTTGTGGCTCTAACGGTATCTCACTTTCAACAACTTCAACTTCATCTTCACTTGATGAATCTTCTTCTTCTGTTCCAGTCGAATCTTTAGAACCCTGACATTAAGAGAATACACTTTATTCAATGCACGGAACATTTGCAGTCGAGATGGAGAACGAGAAATACTCACTTGTCTTATTTGTAGCAGTGGCGGAGGATGATTTGGTACATCACCGTTCCCGGTAGCTTCAAAAATTTCTTGCGGTACTGGGAGATTTTTTTTATGATGATGATGATGATGATGCTTCTTTTTATTTTTAATTATTATTTTCCGTTTGAGCAAAGAAGGCGGTGGCAATGGAGCACCGGCTTCTAATTTATGAGATTCCAGCGGTTGATCAAGCAACATATCTCCAAAAATATCTCTGCAATAATTTGCTATTTTCGTTTGTTGCCTGGGATTACAATGATTTTCAAATGAAAGTATTACAGGGTAATCTGAGGTTTTAAATGCACTTTCTGCTATCGCTTCGAGTACCTCTTTTGCCGAGATTTCTTGCACAAAAGTGTAACCGTGGACTATTACAGGTTCATCAGTTTTTCCGTTCCAAAAATCTAACTCCACACATCTGAACAAATTATTAATCTAATTACTGCAATAAAAATGTATCAAACTCACCTGCATCCGGCTAATAAACACTGCCGATAAATTTCAACGCTCGATTTTCCCGTTAATTGGTGACCGGTAAGATAAGTATTATGCGATGAATTAATAAAATAATGAGACATAGCATGATCCATATCGTCACAAAGATCAAATTTATTGGGAGCAATGATATTATTATCCTCCGACATGAGATACTTGAGGAAGCCATCGAATGACAACTGTCCTTTCTGAACGTTATACTTGTTTGGTTCATATTGTGCTATTATGTCTTTAGCTCGTGCGATGTTTGCATATGGATATAATATTTCGTTTAGTCTTGGGTCTCTTTGAGTTTTATTTAAGAAATCTACGAGTTGCGATGCGGTCATATTGTGCTTTTTCGCCGTTCCCACCCTACAGACACGAATCGACGTCAGACTACCTAATAAATTTACAAAAAGAATCGCTTACAATTCATTGAATACTTTTTCTGCTTCAGGCCTCTGCGTAAGATTTTTATACAGATTGAAAAAATCTTCAAACTGAAATTTATCTGAAGTTATCGTATCATTTTTACCCGACGGAAAACCAGACACATCTAAAGCTTTTTCCACTCTTTTCCGATCTTCTTTGTTTTGCGCAAACATTTTGATTATGCTAAAAAATAGAATAATTAGATATAATCATTTTCATGTTTTACTACAAACTTCTTGATAGGAATCTTTCCACTTTTGTCAGTAAGCAATATCAGCTTAGTGTGCGCCTTTAATAAAAACATGCTATTTGTGCCATTTATTTGGGTGAGATTATAGGCCAAATTCATAAGTGCATCTGTCCACAATCGAGCTATTTCTTTGCGAGTGCAACAAAAATTTACGAATGATATATTAACAAAGTCATTGGCACAACAGACGGTAACTGTCTTTTCCTCCAAAGTATCTTGAGAACCCATTGTCACAATTTGTCTTAATTTTGGATCCTAAAATTATTAATTATCTATTTAAGTAAAATGTTTAAAGATTATTTCCACGAAGCTTTTGAGTATCAGATTACAATTTTAGGTATGTTCCCCTTAAGCAACATCAATTAACACAACAATAATAAGACAATGTTTGTTTTAAATTAATCAGTTGGCAAAATTAATAGGCCGATAGGGGGTACGATACAATCTCAATCTTTGTTACTGTTCCGTTTCCGTTTCAACAGGAAACGTTACCTATTTAGATTTTCAAATTGTGTTTAAATTAAATTTTATTGGTATCTAATGTTACACGGCATAACAAGGAGGAACAACAACCTCAATATTAACCAACGGAAACAGAATTAATATTTATTAAAATAGATTGCAGACGCTTGAAAATTTTTATTTAACTGATGAAAATAATTGATTTGAGTAATGATTATTAGAAAAATGTTATGCATTGAACAGTTTTGATCATTGAAGATGAGTGAAATCGAAAATTCCACAATACAGTAACTTTCTATCGATTTAATCTTGCCGCGCTGTACATTGTAGCCTATAAAAAAAAATCATTGGCAATCTCGTTCACAGTTTTAAACGAAACAGATGCAACTTTCAATAAATATCGACGATAAATTCTATTTTGAATGGTTGCTTTAATTATCCGCGCCTCCGCCAAATTGTGATGTAAATTTTTCCGAATTGTCAAGAACAGTAAAACCATCTCGAACAATAGTTATCACCTAAATCCAAGGGCAATAAAAGCACGATGTTGGAAAGGCGTGGGCAAGCAATTAATTACACTGCTACAAATAGCACCCCTTGACGTCATGTCCCAGAGCTCAGACCACATACCGAGATTCGTGCAACCCCCCGAGATTATTCAAATTCTACTTGCAGAAATTTAAAAGTACAAACCTTGGGAATCTTCGCGTACTTTCCGGTCCTCGCGTCTCTTATGGTGGCGATATCTAACAGATCCATTTCATTCACTTGATCTACCCAATGTAGGTAGAAGCCGTATTGGTCAACTCTGAGTGTGACGGGCGTCCCAGTTCCTGAATCCTGCCAGGAAAAGAAAACGATTTTAATTCGAAAAAAATCGATCGTTTTAAAATAAACACGTAAGTAGGTTCGAAGAATTAGAACGCTGCATTAGATAGCTGTCTAAATAAAAAGCGATTGCCGAAGTAGATACTAAAATTGGAACGGGGAGAATACCTGCGGTTGGGTCTAGATATTTCCAACTTTGTTGGCAGCGTTATTGTTATCAACAAGTGAATAGCCTTTCCTTGCATTACCCACATATTTTATCTGTTTTGGTTGAAAGCCATCCGCAACAATAAAAGAGCAGAGAATTGCAAATTAACGAATAATGCCGACCACGCTCGTTTTATGTAAAGGTACTTACAGATTTTCTACCAAACGGTTACTTACAATTAATACATATCGTATGATCGAAAAGTCTTGTACTCTAAAACAGAGGTTGTTCACTTTTATGTTGGCAGTATAAGTGGCACAGGGATTTTACATCTGACAGTAAAGAATATAATATGACCATTCTCTATTTTACAACGTAATACCATTTCAAAAGTAACTTAATTGAGATATGAAACATTCTGTAAAAGTGAAATTATTATGCAGGCACTTTGATAATACAGGGTGATTCCTAAAAAACGTCCGACGCTCTAACTCAGTTATTTATTGACCGATTTCAGAAAAATAAAAATATAATTAATTACTTAAGTAAGTGCTACAAGAAGGTATTAATTTGGATTTTTCTCACATTAACTTCAATGCGAAGCAACAGTGAACTTTTTTTTTCAAATGGCAATGTATACATTTTTTTATTTATTGTGGTAGAAGACTTTTTTTTAAATCCAATGACCTTGCAGTAATATTAAGGAGAAAATTTTTTTTATATAAAAATAAAATCACTTCACATTGAAATCCCAATTAATACATTCTAGTGATACTTACTCGACTAATCATTTATATATTTTTTTTCCAAAATCGCGCAATAAATAACTGAGTTAGAGCGTCGGACGTTTTTTAGGAATCACCCTGTATTATCAAAGTGCCTGCATAAATTTACAAAAAAATCCGTATAAAAGTATTTGATCATACTGTACTTGAACTACATTACAATGAAACATTATAAAGGGACATTCGAAATTAATTACTTTTAATAGAGAAAATAAATTGTGAAATGAGAAAAAATCTGCAAAAAATTGCGGCGTTGCTGGTATGAATAAATTTGAAAACAGATAGCTGATAGGTAACTTCAGCTTGTAATTGACTTGATTGTTTACACAGTAATTTAACCGATATCCGTTTAAATCTATGTAAAACGCAACATAAACCCGCAATCGATATACTTGGCGAATGGAATTTTTGTGATAATGTCAGTGATTTAAAGAGCTTATAGGAGAATATTTTCAATCGTTACACTGCAAATGTGGCGGTAAAAATTACCTGTTCATATTTAGAAAATTGGTTCGATATTCCGGAAACTGAGCGTAAAACTGCACCGCTTTTCGTGCTAATTTTATGTGCACTAGGACGGGGTAATATCGAAAGTTTTTTTTTTTACAAAGCGCAGGTTAAAACTTTGATAAATCGTCTCGTGTCTGTCAGGTTCTTTTTTCTAATATTCAATCTGACATCCCTTTCAAATTTTGAATTTGAAAACTGCGAAATTGCGCGCAAAATTGTTTTAATTGCCAATTCGCACGAATCGATATACAAAAAGGTGGGTCTTTCAAAATAATTTGTAAACAATAAATATATCATTGTACCTCTAAATTGTGTTTGAGAAAAAAGAAAAATTACAGGAGTTTGGGGATACCTTGGAATTAAATTACAGCAATAAGAAAATCATCGTACACACTACCTCATCCCATTTTATAAATTTTTCCCCGTTCTGGAGGGCTTGAGGTACTTCCACAGGTTTGTAAGAGACTGCATTTGTGACACTCCCGGAGGCAGAGCTAGCCCTGCCTCCTGATGTTGCCATTCCTCAAAGTTGTTTCGTTATTTTCTCATTCCAGTAAATGTAATAACTTAAAGTGCATCAGCGTCCAGTGTCTTTAACATCTTTAGCAACAACAGCAATTGCTTTTAACACAGAAGCACGGCACGGCACAGCTAGCACACTTACATTAATCACAATTTGTTAAACGATTCATTATTAGTGCAGCTGCTATCAGCTATGGTGCAGCTTTCGATTAATGTGTGCATTTAATAATATGCAGCGTTAGTTTGACCGGCCAGACGATACCATTTTGATATCTACAACACTGACGTATGCTCAGTACATACTCGAACAATTTATCAGGATAACAAATGACGGAAAAATTGAGAAGCTTGCGATTTCCATTATTTCGCACAGAAGACAACTGCTACTGTCTTTAGAAATCTGCATTACCAGTCGGTAAGGTAGAAACAATGGACTGGTAATGTCATGTAGGGACCTGATTTAGTTCTTGACTAAACATCCCTATAGTACCGACTACCCACACGCGATGGCGCTAACTAACTTCCGTTAGCGCCCCTAGATTACATGAGGGTAGACGGTCTTCCGGCAACTACGAACCAGTAACCCTCGTTGTCTGTGCAATTCATAAATACATGCATCATCAAATCTCAAGGTGCTTTATTTTTATTCCTCGTAACATCAGCGCTACAGTCAATACAAACTTAACCTCATTCATCGAAAAGTTAGATGTGGTGATTCAAAATGTTTAAAATGTTCACTGAACAGCAGTTATTTTTTAAAGAGAACCTTTTTATCTCAAGCCTATTACTGTAATGAAATATGGGAACATCGACTTCAAGATCCGATAATTAAAAATGTAAATCTGGACGATATGTATCATGAATTGGATCAGAGATTCAATAAAAGCAAAAACATAAATGCAATAGATGTTGACATTTTTGCAAACGCCGTTCGAGACGAGTCATTTTCCGATGAATTAACAGATTTAATTTATAAGTTACATTCGAGTGCCAATACAATGAACACTTTAAATTCCACATCTCATGCAGTGGTTCGCAATTTATTCAGTTCTGAAAAAACAGAACAACTTTTGAATATTTTAGACGATCGCTTAAACTACGGCGTATTTTTAGATCATTTTGCTGCAAACCTATTATTGGATACGTATTGGAATAATAAAGATTACTCATCGGGCGTCAGAGTTGCAAGTCAGTTGATGCTACAAGAAGACACGGAACATCCTTTATGTAAAAGCCTATCTCTATTGCACTGTTACAATTTTCTGCTAGAACCGAAAGAATGGCCGAAGCCGCCAGCTCCCGTAACAACCTCTTGAGACCGAAAAGGATTCCTTTTAAATTAAAAATTAGCAGTATTGAGGACGTCAGCTCTACCATAAATGGCCAAGAATTAAATCAAAACCATTCCATATAATTACCTATGAAAAGAATTTCTTAAAAACCCGTAAATTAAGCAATTTGAAAACGGCGATGAATAGGCTTGTATTGCCAAAATTACATACGCTTTATTGTCGAAGTAAGAAAACAGCTCGTGTGTAAATCACATTCGAATCTATGCGCGTTAGTGTTTCTTGTGGCGTACAAAGCGGACAATTTCCCCTTCGTAATTATCGTCATTATTTGAAAATTGTTAAGAGGTAGCCACTTTATTGACGCCCGCAAGTCTCCGACCCTGGTTAACAAAATTTGCCATCATTCGAGATTCACTTTCGGAAAAATAAAGGTGATCAATTAGGTCGACGTGTGTTCCAGATGAGCCACACACGGAGCCAGGAAATTTAAAAAATCACGTTTAATTATCGAAACTATATATAACTTATCAACATTTTTCGTTAGCTGATATTGTTAGTTTAGTTTAAAGCGTTGATTGATATATTTTTTATTGTATTAGATTACTAAGAACCAAACGCTATTAGTTTTTGTTTTTTTTAGTGCGTCATAACGAATTTCGTTAAAGAGATTAATTTTTTTTTACTCTTCATTTTTGCAATAAATTTTTAAATTATATCATTTTTGTATAGAGCATGAAGAGACCTTTCAAACGAGGTATCACAAGCCCCCTCTTCCTATTTAAAAATTTGGGGGTTGCAACTGTCACTCGAAGGGGGTTGAGGTTAGGAATGCAATTTTCACATTACAGGATATGATGTGATAGACTAAAAATGACGTGTTTCGGGATTTTTTCTCAATATGCACAATAATTGAGATAATGAATTTATTCCAGTTGGCTGGCGCTCCCTGTATAACTCATAACTCATAAATTTAAAAAAAACAAAAATTTGTTTTTGACATTTTTAGGCTCAACTATGTTTAAAACAAATTTATGAGAAAATTTCAAAATTTTCAAACAAAAATAATTAAAAAATTAATCTGATATCTCTGACGATGGTACTTATAGAAAAGTAATTTTTTTGTGGCATATTGAAATTAAATATTAATTCGATCGATGTAGGAGGGCTGGGATGTAATAAAGGGCAGCTGCACCCTCTTACCGGTGGCACTGACCGATCAGGCTCGAGAAAAAAAAAACTGGAACCCGTGCGCTATTATAAACAGAATTTATGGCTAAATAACGAGGAGGTGCGATATTATGTTATATTTCCTAATACTCAACACGCTTCACCCATATAATTATTTACGCCAGAAAATAACGAAAAATTGGTGATTACCATCTCGAAAGGGTCAAATAACATATTTTAATTTTTAACGAGCGCCGGTTAGGAAAATCATCGGTGTGTCTTATTTTTAAAATCGTGCAAACTTTGTTGTATCCCAGTAAATATTTTTCAGTTGAAATAAGTTTGGAGAAAAAAAAAAGAAAAGTGGCGTGAATTTTTGGAAACAGAGGCGAGAAGTATGTGAAAAGCATCAATCATAATTATAACAATTTTACACCCGGATTGAAGAAAACGTGAAATTATGCTTCATTAAACATGCGTTGATCCATCATCGGCGTACGTCGCTCAAGGCACATTATTTAAATTAGAATTGGCTGCTATTTAATCAATTCAGTTGCTACAGATTCCTCGACAACATCGTCTTCTGTTTTGATGATTAGTTCCTCCGGTTCCAATTTAATTTCAAATGGTTTGAAGTCATTAGAATTTTCCATCTTTCGCCAATGAAGATTTATTCTGAGAAAATTAATTAGATTAGTGAAACTGATAGATTAGTTGTAATTTCTCCTTGACAAATCAATTTTCAAACGTTGATATCAGTTTATTCTATGGCTTTAGAACGCGTTTTAAACCTGAATTGGACCTGCACTTCGCGTTCTTAATTCTGACAGTTAGATGCATTCAAATAGCTGTATATTGGTTGCCTCGCTCTAAAAATGTAATTATTACCAACAATTTCATAGATTCAGGATTTTACTAATTATTAATAATAGTAGTTACATCAGTTTATATTTTATAACAAATATTGCATTGGAAAGAAAGACAAATTAGTGCACTTTTCTTATTAGTGTAGAACTGCTGAAGCCCAAATACAAACCTAAATAATTATAAATACATATAGGGATAATTGAAATAAAAAGATGGGACCAATTCAACTAAATTCCCTGTTATTTCTTGGTGGTTTTTATTAAATATCTCAAATTTTTTACTGAAAGTAATTCTGAACACTTATTTAATAATTAAATATTATTAAAAATAAATCAAATAACAAAATAGCAAAAACTACAATCACTTATGACTGAATGTTTCGTAAACATTCGCACCTAAAACCTTAATCTTCTGATTACAGCTGTTGGATAAAATGAGGAGCTAACATTCAATAACCGACATGTCCAAAATCAATTATTTTGGTAAATCGACAAAAACTATACACAAAAAAGTAAGAGATACATTTTAATTTTGCAAAAGCAAAAATGTAGGTGATTGTTTTGTATATGATTATGGTCACTTTTGAAGTATATACTTTTTAAATTGTACAGCCTAGAGAGAAAAAAATAGACATGTGGGTTTTTGTTTGAACTTGTTATGGACATATCGGCTTTTGAACGAAACAAGGTTGAAACTAATGAGAAGAAAGGATTTGAACTCAGAAAAACTTTTATTAAACTTAATCATTGTTTTAACATAAGGAAGAAAATTTTGCACAATTTTTTTAAATATGAAGGCCACAGACTTCGTCTAAGCAGTTGCATTCATCTTCATCATCTTCATCATCCTCTGCTTCTTTTTCGTCATTTTCATTGTTAATTTCTGGAATTTCTTCCAGTAGTTTTCTATAAAACTCCAGTTCTGGTAGATCTTGCCACTTCACAGTATATAATGTATAATGTTTTTCTAGCAATTCTCTAACATCTTTTAATTTTGCAGGTTTTATTTTATTTTTGGTTTCCAATCTTCTTAATTTCAACGCGGTTTCCTTTTTCCCGTTTTTTACCAAAGGTGCCTGATTTTTGTTTTTCTCTTCAAAATGGTAAAATACGCTGGCAGTAAAATGAATAGTATTGTGTTGTCCTTTTCTAGTTTTTTCTATTTTCTTTAAGAAAATTCTTTTCTGGCTTTGCATGTCTTTGATTTTCCTGTAGATGTTCTGGAGATCTTTGATGTTGTACACATGCCAATCTTCCTCTAATTTTCTCACAACACCTACTGTTTTGTAAATTTCGTCGTATTGGTCCGCTGTAATGATAAAATTTTCTTTTTTTAACTTCTTTTCCACTCTGCCAAAAGCTCTATCTGCCGGCAAATAGCTATGTCCACGTACAGGAAAAACCATTTCTACATTCTTGATATTTTTGGGAGATTCTCGTAACAGCCAGTACGCTAGAATGTGTACGATGTGGCATTTTTTATTTTGTCCCCCACATCCATGGCAAAATAATCTGATTGTTTGAATATTTTCGTCAAAATTAGAAGAACGAAGGTATGTCAGAAGAGCTGAGCCGACTTCAACAGCACCCCGACCTGCTTTGTGCTCGGTCCAAGTGAAAAATATAGGTTGCTTTGAATCCATACCAACGCAGCAAAAAGAATAGTAACTTGTTTGCCTTTTATAAAGAGCTTCTCCAATAGGGGTTTTTGGCAGTGGATGTACCTGCTGAAGGTCAAAACAGGCGGTGTGTACAGTAGGTTCTTGTTTTTTTGCTAATTTGTAGAAAGCCCTTGCTCTTAAATTGTGAAGTCGGTGTTGGCCCATCAATGTACTTTTCTTTTGTTGATCATTTGTTTGCTCAATCGAGTGTTTTAAGTTGAGGCAAGTTGAGCAAGTATCACAAGCTGGAGACTTAAATCCAATATTAAAATCTTTAACAAACACTCTCCTAAACATGGAAGGGGATGCTTGATATTGTTGTTTTCCCGTTTTGTGGCTCTTTTAACTTTTTTCCGCGAACCCATGTTTATGTCAGAAACTAGGGTATCCATGTTGCTAATTATGAGGTAATGCACACTTTAATTACCACTATCTATTACTTTTCAACAACGGTGTTTACCAAATACTGGACATGTCGTACTTTGATTGCATTTCACCAAGTGGATATCTAAATACTAGTGGACATGTTGTTTTTTGATAAAATTTGCGTACAAAAACCCGTTTGGATGTGTAGGATTTTGAATGAAACTCTTACTTTTGCAATGCTGTAACTTTGGGCATTTGCGATTTTCACTGAATCTGTGTCAACCAATCGACGCAGATGGTGGTTTTTGTTTGAATTTCATGTATAACTCAATTTCGTTGAAAATGGACATATCGGCTTTTGAATGTTAGCTCCTCAAATTATCCGGAAACTTCTTAGAAAACAGTCCGTTAATAATTGGAATCAATTTAGCCAGCGGCATTTGCACTTGTGCGGGATGAACAAATTCATCCTCACTCCTGGAACTCGTCGGCAGCTCAGTAATAACTGGAGGGGCATAATACTCGACAATTTGGTCCGACAAAAACATAAACCCTCTGCCGACACAAGACACAAGAGACTGATGACATTTATAGTCTTTTACCCTCATGATCAACATGTGCTTTCCAAGACTAGTTTTTCAAATAAAAGCTCTCTGACACTGTTGACACTTATAAGGTCCCCTCATGTATCAATGTGTGTTTCTTAAGATTGCTTTTTCGAGAAAATGCTTTCTGGCACTTTTGGCATTTATAAGGTCTTATACCCTTATGTATCAATGTGTGCCTTTTAAGACTGCTTATTCGAGTAAATGCTTTCTGGCACTCTTGACATTTGTAAGAAGGTCTTTCACCCTTATGCATCAAGGTGTGCGTTTTAAGATGGCTTTTTTGAGTAAATGCTTTCTGGCACTCTTGGCATTTATAAGATCTTTTACCCTCATGTATCAATGTGTGAATTTTAAGACCGCTTTTTCGAGTAAATGCTTTCTGGCACTCTTGGCATTTATAAGGTCTTTTACCCTCATGTATCAATGTGTGCATTTTAAGACCGCTTTTTCGAGTAAATGCTTTCTGGCACTCTTGACATTTGTAAGAAGGTCTTTCACCCTTATGCATCAAGGTGTGCATTTTAAGATAGTGTTTTTGAGTAAATGCTTTCTGACACTCTTGGCATTTATAAGGTCTTTTACCCTCATGTATCAATGTGTGTTTTGTAAGGTTGCCTTTTTGAGTAAATGCTTTCTGGCACTCTTGGCATTTATAAGGTCTTTTACCCTCATGTATCAATGTGTGTTTTGTAAGGTTGCCTTTTTGAGTAAATGCTTTCTGGCACTCTTGGCATTTATAAGGTCTTTTACCCTTATGTATCAATGTGTGTTTTCTAAGGTTGCCTATTTGACTAAATGCTTTCTGGCACTCTTGGCATTTATAAGGTCTTTTACCCTCATGTATCAAGGTGTGCGTTGTAAGATTTCTTTTTAGAGTAAATGCTCTCTGACACTCTTGACATTTATAAGGTCTTTTACCCTCATGTATCAATGTGTGCATTTTAAGACCGCTTTTTCGAGTAAATGCTTTTTGGCACTCTTGACATTTGTAAGAAGGTCTTTTACCTTCATGTATCAATGTGTATCTTGTAAGGTTTCTTTTTTGACTAAACTCTTTCTGACGCACCTTAATTTCTTCATTGGAAGACGAGGTGGAAGGCCCTTCAAATATGTGGTATTCATTTTCATTTATCTTGTTGTGTCTTTGACAAGTATCCACACGCTTGGGAAGTTGATTCAGTTCAACGTGACATGCCAACAGTTTATTGCTTTCGTTTGAATTGGCAGCATTTTTCTTATTACAAATTTCATTAAATTCTTCTGTTCTGGTTTCTACTTTGCAATTATCCAAAACCTCAGAAAAGCGATCTACTATAACATGACAAGCTAACATATTATTCACATCATCAATGCAACTGATTGATGGATCGACTTTCACCTAAAAATTTAAACACAATTATGAATCTGATGATTACGAAATGGAAAAACTTACCACTATATTTGCAATGCGATCCTTGATAAAAAAGGTTGGAGGATCAAAACTGGATTGGATAATAATGAATTTTTTGCTAAGAGAGCTAATCAATTCAGTTGCTACAGATTCCTCGACAGCATCGTCTTCTATTTTAATGATTACTTCTTCCGGTTCCAATTTAATTTCAAATGGTTTTAAGTCTTTAGAATTATCCATCTTGTGTCTTTGACAGCTATACACAGGCTTGGGAAGTTGATTCAGTTCAACGTGACATGCCAATAGTTTATTGCTTTCGTTTGAATTGGCAGCATTTTCCTTATTACAAATTTCATTAAATTCTTCTGTTTTGATTTCTATTTTGCCGGTATCCAAAACCTCAGAAAAGCGATCTACTATAACATGACAAGCTAACATATTATTTACATCATCAATGCAACTTATTGATGGATCGACTTTCACCTAAAAATTTAAACACAATTATGAATCTGATGATTTCCAAATGGAAAAACTTACCACTATATTTGCAATGCGATCCTTGATAAAAAAGGTTGGAGGATCAAAACTGGATTGGATAATAATGAATTGTTTGCTAAGAGAGCTAATCAATTCGGTTGTTACAGATTCTTCGGCAACATCATTTTCTGTTTTGATGATTACTTCTTCCGGTTCCAATTTAATTTCAAATGGTTTTAAGTCATTAGAATTATCCATCTTTTGCCAATGAAGATTTATTCTGAAAAAATTAATTAGATTAGTGAAACTGATTACTACTTATTTAATAGTTTTCTGTGTATGGAAGTTCTTAGGTGCTTTGAAGGCGAAGTCTATATTAGGGGGTTTGTATACAGAGGTGACGGTGTAGTTTCCAACTTCGGCGGTTATTATTTCTATGCCGTTATTGTTTGTGGCATGCACAGAGGTCACGGTGACCTCGGGCCTGGCAAACATCACACTTCCGTGTTTTGAGTGAGGAGACCATAGAGTGCGGCACAACATTACTGCACTGTATGAGCGAGGCGAGGAGGGATAAATGGACGGAGACATTTGAAAAAATGGACATGACCCACAGCAGCAAGATGGCCTGGGATACTATAAAAAAACTCTGCGGGGACCCCACAGAACGCAAACAGCTAGCCAACGTCACTGCCAACCAAGTAGCCCATCAACTCCTCCTCAATGGAAAATCTGGAAAAACAAGAGCATCTCCAAGGATAACAAAGAATTCCGACACAGAACTCAGCACCTACGCCAATGACTTCACAATGAAAGAATTTAACGACGCCGTCAATAAGCTAAAGAATGGAAAGTCCCCAGGTGTGGATGAGCTTTTCACGGAACAGATAAAAAATTTCGGGATTGGCGCCAGAGAGTGGCTGCTGCAACTGTTTAACAACTGCGCACAATCACACCAAATCCCCAAACTGTGGAGAAAAGCCAAAGTAGTAAGTAGCACTACTAAAACCTGGTAAAATCCCAGATATACCTAGCAGCTACCGCCCAATATCTCTGTTATGCCACCTCTTCAAACTCTACGAACGCATTATCTTAAACCGCATTCAAGATCACGTAGATGCCAGACTAATACCAGAGCAGGCAGGATTTAGGCCAGGAAAGTCATGCACAGCACAAGTCCTAAATCTAACCGAACATATTGAGACTGGGTTCGAGAAAAAACTTACTACAGGGATTGCCTTGGTCGATCTCAGAGCAGCATATGACACCGTTGATCATAAGCGACTTCTGTACAAATTATACAGTTTCCTGGGCGACTACAAATTAGTAAAAGTAGTAGAATCACTACTCACAAACAGACGCTTTTTCGTTACCTTACAAGGGAAAAGAAGTCGCTGGAGAACCCAAAAAAATGGCCTACCGCAGGGCAGCGTATTGGCGCCAATCCTTTTCAACATCTACACGAACGACCAACCCGTAGTACAAGGCGCCAAACACTTTCTATATGCAGACGACCTTGCTATCGCCGTACAATCCCAAAAATTCGACAAAATCGAGGAAAAACTGGAAGACGCCCTAAAAACTATGGGTACTTATTATAAGGAAAACGCTCTCAAGCCCAACCCCTCAAAAACCCAAGTCAGTGCTTTTCACCTAAACACACGTAATGTGGGGAGCATCCCCAGACGTACTACGAACAACAGCCCAAGCACTGTGTTTTTCAACAGGAGAATACGCCTGTCCAGTTTGGAATAGATCGGCACATGCGAAAATGGTGGACATCGCCTTGAATCAAACATGCAGGATAGTAACCGGTTGTATGAAACCTGCCCCTCTTAGCCTTCTCTACAGGGCCACAGGTCTTTGCATGCCAAGCGAACGCAGAGGAGCTGTGGAATACACAGAGAAATTTAAACAAACCTTTGATGACCGCCATCCACTAATAACACAGAACCCTGCGGAGAAAGGTTGAGGTCTAGGAAGAACTTTTTAAAACAGGTTCGGATAGAACCCCCTCAGAACTATCCACTATCAGAGAAACCCCCCACTGGATATAGCCTGGATTGGAATATCTGGAGGATGATCAACCGTATCAGAACAGGAGTCGCGCCTGTAAAAATAAATAAAATAAAATGGGGCCAATCTAACGCAGATGACCAGCTGTGCGATTGTGGAGAAACTCAAGATATGCCCCATCTACTTAGCTGCCCGGGATGCCCTGGGAAGTGTGCCCTCGAGGACTTTTGGATGGTCAGTGATGCTGTAATCGTTGCCCGGTATTGGGCAGAAAAGCTTGGTTAGAGTTTAGTCCGGACTCGAAAAAGTAAAAAAAACGTAAAGTTAATAGTTTCAACTTACGGTTAGATGAAAATGTTTGAATTAGTTGTAATTTTTCCTTGACAAATCAATTTTAGAACATTGGTGTCAGTTTATTAAAAACAACCTTTGACTTTAGAACGCGTTTTACACCTGGTTTTAACCAGAGAGCAATGCTTTATCTTTTGTAGACCATCGGGGTCGTTTTTTCTGTGCATTACGTAACTGTGAAATTAAAAAATTTAATGCGGTGGGATTAAGTTTTTGTGCCAAAGTTTTAATTACAGCTGTATGGGGCGATTTATTTAGTTCCTTCAGCTGCAATTTCATTTTTTGAGAAAGGAATTTTAATTTGGAAATTTGATTTTTATGGTATCTATTACAATGATAAAGAATTTTTTCTCTAGGGGTTAGTTGAGAAATTTTATTGACTCCTAATAATGAATGAATAATTTTTTTAAACATACTTGGAGTACCAATTGTTTTTGTATTAATCACCTGACTAGAAATCCCTGGATTAACTTCAAAACTTGAGTTTTCTAAATTTGTTTCCCGACTATTGATACTTGTGATGCAATTGAAAATGGAGGGAACGGCTTCTAAATGTAGACGCGTTTTTATACTGCTTGTGAACATGCTATCCGTAAAATGGTCTTCACAAACATAAAAGCTTAAGCTTTTGGTGGTATCTGTAAAATTAAAAGCGGAATTAAGTGATTGTAGCCACAATTTGCGGCGCTCTGGTCCTTTAGGGAGTCTAAACAAATGCTTATTATTATTATTTACGTTATAGCTATGTGTACTAGGACAATTTGGAATAATGCACTTATAAGCCATTTTTTAAAGAATATGAAATTGTAAGAAAAATTTTAACGAATCAATAAAATTACTTACAAGTTTTTAATACTACCTGGTTTTTAATTTCACTTTTGAAACAATCTTTTAATTGAAAAAAATCTAAAAACAAATATTAAATAGCTTTGAAATAAAAATAAATCGAGTTTCTAAATAATTGTGAAACGTGGTTTTTATAACCTTACTTTCGACAATTTTAGCACATAGAAATTCGGGAAATATTTTGTCTATTCATAAACCTGTTTTCTACCTGCACCCTCTGTGCGCCCTAGTTACACCCACTACTACTAATTTTTGCGCAAGCCCATTTCCAATTTTTTGAAAGAAAACTTTTGCCGCTAGAAATATCTGTTTAGTTCCACCAGCGACAAGATCAGCGCTGGTGGTGCTAAATTTACCGACCAATTGGGAGGTCTCTTGTCTCTGGTTTTAACTAAGAATTGGACCTGCACTTCGAGTTCTTAATTCTGACAGTTAAATGCATTCAAATAGCTGTATAATTGGTTGCCTCCCTTTAAAAATGTAATTATTACCAACGTAAATATTAATTTCATAGATTCAGGATTTTACTAATTATTAATAATACTTACATTAGTCTATATTTTATAACAAATATTGCATCGAAAAGGAAGACAAATTAGTACACTTTTCTTATTAATGTAGAACTGCTGAAGCCTAAATGCAAACCTAATGCAGCTTGTGCTAACAAGCATATATTATTTCTATCTTATGAAAAATAACAAATCATGTCGCTAAGTAATTAAAAACAATCAATGAACAAACAAAAAAAAAAACTCAAGGCATGACTGAAAAGAAAACTAAACATGGCACTAAACAAATTCTGAACACTTACATATTTAATAATTAAATATTTTTATTAAAAATAAATCACATAACAAAATAGCAAAAAACTACAATCACTTATGACTGAATGTTTCGTAAACATTCGCACCTAAAACCTTAACCGTCTGATTACACACCAGCTGTTGAATAAAATTATCCGGAAACTTCTTAGAAAACAGTCCGTCGAAATTTAAAGGCATAGTAAACTAAAAATCGATTTTTTTTGTTTTTTTTTGTTTAATTAGTAGTCAAACTATGCGATTATCAGGAATTTCTATTTATAAAACGAAAAATATTATTATTTAACTGCTGAAATGGAAGTTTCTGTGCACCGCTGACGTCATCGATGATATAGCAGTCGCTGCGTTTGCACAGATGTATTCCGTCAAACGCTCGTTTTGCGTGTACAAATCGGTGCAGTGTATTTGTTGAGGTTTTATTGGTGTTGTAGACCTGCCAATTTTATTACTGCACTCCTTAAAAAATACAATACATTTCAACAGAAAAACACATTTGACCGGATGTTACGCATTCCAAATTATCCCTAAGACACACGTGGACTATTTCGAAAAATCCAGTTTTATTTCTCAGTTCAATACAAACCAGCGTATAATCGTAGCCGTCGTTAAATACTAGCGGTGTACAAAGAAACGTGGCAACACGGCCAGCAGACCCATGTGCGCGCAACCTTCCTAAGATTCAGTATGGTCGCTTAACGGGCAGCTTGCGTGTGTATACAGTATTTATCATTTGTTTACTGCTTTTTTGGCAAATTTGTTCCGTTTTTCGAGTGATACTAAGTTGGTGCAGTGCAGAGACGTTTCCGACGTGTTTGAAGTGTTGAAGTACGTAATTTTGGTGTTTGTTTGGTGGTTTGAACGGTGAACAACAACTTGACGACGGTTACGCCATACATTACAAGTCTGAGAATTTAGGTGAGGTGTTGAGGGGTGATCGTATTGTAAATACTCCTTACGATGTTAGAATGGCCGAGAATATCGAGTGCAGCCTCTTGTGTCATTATCCGAGGAAACCGATGCATTGGGGCGCTGTTGAATCTCAGATCGTAGCAGACCGAATTCAACATGAATAGTTCGTTTATTTGTAAGTGGCCACAAATTGAAACCATTTTTAAAGCATTTGTTACAGGTTGGTGGATAATTTACCAGCCGCCACACGAATACAGAACAGGGACACGAATGAAATAATTTATGAACACGGCTATCGACTAGGTTATGTAAAAAATGACAAAGTTTACATTAATAATCACTTGAAGTTGATTTTGTTCTACCACATGCCGAGCCCGTAAGAAATTTATTTCACTTAACCTCCCAAAATTATTAATTCATTTCAGAGACATCTACAGAGTGGTCGGTTTCCTTGGGGAAAAAAAATCTGTTCATTTTGACGACCTAATTTGCAACAGTAAAACCTGCAATTTTGGCGAAAACCCGAATCCACAATTAGTGGATTCTAAATCGGGCACTAAATTATTTTTTACTTACGGACAAACCAAATCCCCAGACAAGTACCCGACCAACACTGGTACATGAATTCGTTTTTATGGTGACTACTTCAATTAATTCTTCAGTGTTTTAATTGTTTTTGTTTTAGTACTTTAATGGCAGGAATTTTGCCATTTGGAGCAGTTTTTATAGAATTGTTTTTCATATTTACTGCAATTTGAGAAAATCAATTTTATTACCTCTTTGGATTCCTGTTCCTGGTGTACATTATTTTAATGATATCGTGTTCTCAAATTTCTATTGTTATGGTTTATTTCCAATTATGTGGAGAGGTGAGTTCTAATTATATCAACAAAAATATCAATTTTTATCTGTTTTTGTTGTATTTAATATTAATTGTTTTTGAAGGATTATCATTGGTGGTGGCGAAGTTTTATTACATCAGGCGGCTCGGCGCTTTACATCCTGGCGTATTCCTTATTTTATTTTGTAACCAAACTGGAAATAACTGAATTTATACCGATTTTATTGTACATTGGCTACATCGGAATCATGGTGGTTACTTTCTGGTTGCTTACTGGAAGGATAGGATTTCTTGCCGCTTATGGTTTCATCCGTAAAATATACAGTGCAGTGAAAATCGATTGAGAGTATTAAAGCCTTATTAATTTTGTAAAATGAAATCTTAATTTAATTCAAATATTTTTAAGATTTAATTTTCAATTGTGATGAGTGTCAAAAAAAGCTCCTTTATTGTATATTCTATCTGTACATAAGGATAAAACATGACAAATTAAATTTTTTATTTCAATTGAAGTTTAACATTCATTTTTTGTTGAAAGCTTTAATTATTTATTTAGATATCTGTACATTAAAATTAGATTTTAGATTTAATTTCTTGTGCAATTGAAACTAAGAATAAAATTTAATTCAGAATTACAAGAATAATTATTTTTTCTTTTAAATTATCCCTTGCTGAAAACTGAAACATGAGTGCAACAAGAAAATGAAACAAAATAATCATCACAATAAAGATCGAAGTTTTTTAAATCAAAAAAAATTGTATGCCATTATTTATTATTATAAACAATATGCGGCTTTTGAACGCTTCGCCGAAAGTGGTTTGTGCCTAACTTAATTTAAAAGGTTTTTACCCGCCGCTATGTTCACATGGGTCCGCTAGCAGTGAGTCATGCGACGTTGCCTTTTTCTCGCCATGGCTAGTATTTAACGACGGCTACGGCTCAGTCAACGCCATCTTTATTTACAAGCCGTGAAGCCATGCTTGGCAACACCGCATTAATGCACAGAAGTAGGCCGGGTATCATTGCACGTCGGTTGCAATCGAAACTTATTAAAAAATAACTAACATGAAATGATCCATACTACATCATTATTCTGATAGTATTAAGAAATAAAACAAAAGTTAGTAAGGGCAGGAAATTTTATTTTGTGGTATTTATTAAACATTAAATAACATTATTTACAAATAACATATTTTTAACGTTTATTTTTCTCTTTTGTTAGCGTAGCTAATTTCCTTTTTTTCTCTAAATTTTTAGTGCCATTTGTTTCTTTTGAATATTTTGTGTAGTTATTCAACAGAATATTTGCAAAAACAGAATACAATGTTTTAAACAATCTAGAAACATCGTTGCCACACAGACAATGTAATTCAAATTGTTGAAAAAAGTTATTGGAATTTAAGCTTAACTGTGTCAGTTGAATTAAAATGCCTTTTTGACAGGAAGATTGCAAAAATTTTGTTTCCCACACGCTATTAGCTACAATATATTCTAACAAAGCATACATATGAAAGAAAACACACTTAACATGGTAACTTGGTACACTTAAGCCACCTCGCTGTAAAAAGTCAAAATATTCGTTGCAAACATTACTACCGCGTCCTTCCTCAAATAAAAAAACACAGGCAGTACATTCCAGATTTTTGCAAACAGATCGTGCTCCATAGCCACAAACATATATGCAGCTTGATTCCTCGATTTCACATAATTCAAGATAATTTGAAGTTATAATGGGGCGAAATTGATCAATGTCAACATTATATAAATTTGATTCAGTACTTTCATTAGCAAAGTTGCTAAAGCATGCTTCTTTTTTATTGATCATTTTCAAAATATGTCTTATTCGTAATTTGTTTTCTGATTCAATTACTTGCCTAACTGATACATTATAGTTTGATCCAGATAGTCGTCTGTACATTCCAAACCTTTTCTCTAACTTGTCTGTTTGAAATTTCCCCAAGAGTACATACGAAACATTAAATTTTGTTAAAGCATCGTTAGCAATTTTACATAACACTTGAGATGCTCTTCTTATTGCTTCAAATGTATCGGAGCTTAAGCCAGCTTTGTCCTTGAAAGACTGCCATGCTTCTATCCAAGACAAAAAACGTTTCAAAAACAATAACTTTTCATCCTCAATACTACAAACTGGTCCTGCCCATTCATTTCTTTTTATTTTTCCTACGATAGGGTTTTTAGAATTTACAATATCCCACCAGATGCGGAAAATTTGTAAAAAATTTGCAGTATCTGCAGGGGTCCCACCAATAATTTACCAATTTTTTTTAGGATTTTAGGACATTTTTTAATAAATTTTAGGACAATTGCTTAAAATTTTAGGACATTTGATCAGACCATCACATCACCCATAACAAAAAAAAAGCTTGAAGAAATACACGTCCCCTTTTTATTATGATTTAATACAAAATAACAACAATTATAAAATAAAATTATCAATTTTCTAAAATAATATACTTTATTTGTCTTTCTGTAAAACAACTTTGGTTCTTTTTTCTTCTAACTCCCCAATTTCTTTGGTAATGGTACTTATTTCTTCTATGGCCATTTCTAGCAAAGTTTGGGATTCACTAATTTTGTTTGCACTTTTTATTTTGCTTTTGCAAACTTCTTTTAGTTTTTCATTACCTTGCTTTAAAATATCATTCGTAAATTCCAACTTTGCTCTTTTCCCTTTTAACTCAATTTCAATTTCTTCTAATTCAACCTTCAAATCTTTTCGTTTTAGTTCCAGTTTTCTCTTCTCTGAATCTGCCAGTCTTGACTTCTTTGCTTGTTCCTCGTTCTCTCTTTTATTTTGTAAATAAGATTTATATTTGAAATTAGAATTCTTAACATATTTAATTAACTCTGTGCTTATAATGAAATTATTACTTCCCCCAGCCTGTCTAATCGTATCTTTAATAAGTCTCAATGATACAATAGTATCTTCATTGATGCTGGGTTTATCTGTTAATATATATTTATTAATACTGAAACCTCGTTCTGGAGCAGCATTGCCATGACTTACAATACACACACATTTTATCAAAATACAAAGTTGCTCATATTTCAATTTCCCCAGATCATCAGTGACATTACTGACTTGACGCCAATATTCTTCCATCGATACATTGCCTGAAATGTCGTTTTCCAAGATCAAGCACTGAGTTTGGTGTTTAATAATCTCTACTAAATCTTCATTGGTTTTACCACTTACATTGAATAACTTGTTTACAACATTTGTATTTTTGATAACATCCAAAATTAAACCAGCAAGAATTGCTATCTGATTGACATTTATTTTTGATGGAGACGCATGTCTAACCAATTTGTAGAAATTGTTAGTTAATGGAGCCAATGTTGTTATATATTCTGTTGCTTTGATGAAAAATTTTAAAAACTCAGTATGTAAATATAATCTCGACTTGCTATGCATTTTATCAAGTGCCAATTTTGTATCCACATTTAATTCAACCATCTCACAATGGTTATTTACTGCGTTAAAATCTACATCCAACAATTCTGAGCCGTCTTTGGGCCTTTTTTTCCCGTTAATATCATAATTTAATAAATTATCATTGATAAATCTTGACATCAACTTATATAACAATAAAGCAACATCATCGTATAAGCACTGAATTAAACAAGCATCCGACCGGTATTTTTCCAGAAAAAAATCAAAAATTAACGCAGCATCAATAATAAAATTAATGTAAACTATGGTGGCAGGGTCCTTTAAAAATTTTGCAATACTTTTATATCGATCAGTTTCTTTGAAGTTCTTGGACTTAGGCAAGTTTTCTAAGAAATATGTTTTTATGTTGACATACTGTTTTTTGATTCTTTGTAAAGCTACTTTTAAACTCAACCACCTTGTACTGACGTGTTTGAGAAGATACTCTACTGTCACAAGGTAATCTCTTCTACCTCTAGGAAATCTGCTCTTCGCACGCTAGAATATTTAAAGAAAAAATTCAAATTATTGATAAACAAGTCACAATCGAAATCCAGCTTCTCTAAACCTTTCTTAAACGCCGTATGTATCTGATGCAAAGTACATGTTCCTATATTCAACAAAGAAGTATGATGCACCTCCTCTAATTCATTAATTAAAAGTCTGTAAAATTTCTTATTTACATTAGGTCCGTCCATTCCCACATGGATCAAAAGTGTATGATCAAGTTGATATTCTTCTATGAATTTCATAACGTGTGCTTTAAGATCTTCTGAATTACAATGTCCCAAAAACATTGATCCACAATACATGGCTGGAATCCTCTTGTTTTCTTTTAATGAAAAATATTGTAGATACCCATCTAATTGCTTCTTTACCTGAGACGTTGTAGTTTCATCAAAAAGAAAAGTATAAGGGTTTCCAGGCAACTTTTCTTTAATTTGATGTTTGATGTATGGAGCAATCCCAAATTGGGCCACATATTTTAATTTTGTACAGCCCATGGAAAAATTCTTAGCAATTTCAGAATCCGGGAACATATTCTTAAATAATTGTCCGATATTTGCATTAATGTTGAATGAGAAATTCGATTCAACACATTTCAGACACCACAAAATTTCCGATCATAATATTTCTTCCTCTTTACTCAGTATATTTAAATTTGCATTAACAGTTGCAACAGACTGACTTGCAAAAATTTGTTGAATCGAATTTTTCTTACGGTTCGATTCTAAGTGAATATGTTTCTTGCTTTTGCTGTGACTGCTTACTTGACTGGAGCCACCACCGTCAATCTTAAATGTCGTTCGACAAATTGAACATTCTGCTTTGAATTGATCGTTCGTTTGCTTTAGCCACGGAAATGTTTCTTCCCATAATTTACAATATTTTGTTTTTCTGGCCATTTTAAATGAATGCTCACATCAAGGAACTTTAAAAAAAAAAAAATTGGGTTCCTTCTGTTGTTTTGTTTTTTTCTGAGATATTTAGAAGCTCTTACCTTATCATTTACTTCACACTGAATTAACACAAAATAACGAACCGAACGTTACCAAATCACAACAGCCACAGAAATTGCGAACGTAAAATACGATTAAAACAATGTTTGACGGTGGCTGCGGTGGTAGGTTTAATAATTAGCTGTATCAGCATATTAGCAGCGTGGGCAAGATATACCATGACGATGAAAAAGGACAAATATAAGGTAATAAATTAAAAATAATCTCATGATTGAAAAAATTAAATAAGATCAGCATGTTAGCAATTTCAACGTGGTTGCAAAATAACACCTTACACAGTAGCTGACAAAAAATTTTAGGACATCAAACAAATTTTTAGGACTTTTTAGGACAATTTAGGACACACTCAAAATTTTAGGAAATTTTAGGATTTTAGGACAAGTGGGACCCCTGTATCTGTACATTTTTCTTCCGTTTGTAAAGCAGCAATAGTTGACATATGAAAAACATTATCCACTAACAAAACGTTTTGTCTCTCTAAATTCGAGGGATACAAAGTTGGCATACCTAACTAATATATTTTCAAGTTGCGACCATCGAGATAATTTTAAATCACAAGGGAGAATCCAGTTCAAATCGTGAGCAGAAATTTCTTCTTTTCCAATAAAGAGTTTTAATGTTAAATCACTTTTCACAAGAACACTACATAAAATTTCGGCGGCACTTAACTCAGTTTCACTTTCAGAAGAACTATTAGAACACTCAATATTTAATAAATACAGCCAAACACCAAAGTTGCTCTTAATTTTAAAGTTCCACTTTGTTTCACTGTTTATACCATTTAGTTTTGTTTGAAAAGTGTCAAGAAAATTTGTAAAGTCATTTATAATATCAGATTTTACAAATTCTTCAATTTTTCCAGCTTCTTTTGATTGCAACGCTTTCCTTCTTACTTCAGGGTCTTTTCGTCTAACTACTGTTGAAGTTGAAGACAGATAAACTGGAAGATTTTGAAAAATTGTGGGTACAGCGTCTTCCTTTAATTTTGGGTGTGCTAATAGCAACGTAGTAACAGTTGACCCGTTTTTGTATATCTGATCTAATATAACATCATTTTCGTTAAAATGTTTTATACAAACAGATGAATACTTCGTAGGCTGCCAATTTTTCCTCGGGATAGCTCGAAGCCATTTCTTTTTCGTTTCTTCATCTTTTGGAAATGAAAACGTAGTAACTGCAGCTTGCCCCTTTACGGAAACACTTTCGTAATTCGATTTGCAGCTTGGGACACAACATTTTCTAGTCATCTAAAAAGTTTTCATGTGAAAAGCATGAACCAAAGGTTAAATGTACTTACTTTCTATATTGTCGAATATCAAATTATTGAGTTAAATATTCTGATAAATACACACAGGTTTGGAAATACCACAACTATCTAACGTTAACTGCACTTTATAACAATATCAACAACTCAATGATGCAATGCTGAACTGAAGAATGCAAAATGTCCGCCTAGCAACACTGCTGCCAAATTTCTTAGTTCACGGCTTGTAAAATAAAGATGGCGTTGGCTCAGTACATACTCGAACAATTTATCAGGATAACAAATGACGGAAAAATTGAGAAGCTTGCGATTTCCATTATTTCGCACAGAAGACAACTGCTACTGTCTGTAGAAATCTGCATTACCAGTCGGTAAGGTAGAAACAATGGACTGGTAATGTCAATACAAACTTAACCTCATTCATCGAAAAGTTAGATGTGGTGATTCAAAATGTTTAAAATATTAAAATGTTCACTGAACAGCAGTTATTTTTTAAAGAGAACCTTTTTATCTCAAGCCTATTACTGTAATGAAATATGGGAACATCGACTTCAAGATCCGATAATTAAAAATGTAAATCTGGACGATATGTATCATGAATTGGATCAGAGATTCAATAAAAGCAAAAACATAAATGCAATAGATGTTGACATTTTTGCAAACGCCGTTCGAGACGAGTCATTTTCCGATGAATTAACAGATTTAATTTATAAGTTACGTTCGAGTGCCAATACAATGAACACTTTAAATTCCACATCTCATGCAGTGGTTCGCAATTTATTCAGTTTTGGAAAAACAGAACAACTTTTGAATATTTTAGACGATCGCTTAAACTACGGCGTATTTTTAGATCATTTTGCTGCAAACCTATTATTGAATACGTATTGGAATAATAAAGATTACTCATCGGGCGTCAGAGTTGCAAGTCAGTTGATGTTACAAGAAGACACGGAACACCCTTTATGTAAAAGCCTATCTCTATTGCACTGTTACAATTTTCTGCTAGAACCGAAAGAATGGCCGAAGCCGCCAGCTTCCGAAGAACCTGAAGAAGAAGTTAAAATTCGAGTGAAGTACTTACGTAATCCTTTTGATGATGAACATTTCGATCTGAAAGACCCTATAAAGATCGTAGGAAAAACTCTTTCAACATTTACAAGAAATCCTGTGAATGTTTTAGAGAGATCATTGCATTTGGTGGGGTTGGGACTGTATGGGAATTCTGAAAAATTGTCTCAATTTATGAAACACTGTAAAGATAAGAAAATTTATAAAGAAGTGTTGATGTTATTACCTGAAGGTAATCAAGCCAAAATAGAAGCCACCAAATTGCAAACGGAATCGGGAGATTTACAAAAATTATTACAGGATCAAGTAACATCTGTAGCAGGAAATATTGCAGAAAGGGACATTGCATCCCAATGTCAAGTATATTTGCAATGGGAAGAAGAAAGAAAGCAAACTCTGGAAAAACAGAAAGAAACAATTTTACAGGCTGCTCGTTTAGTAAACATAGAAAAAGTTCAGAAGGGTCTTCAGGAAAAGGAACAGTTGCTTTGGTTCTTTGAAAATCAAGAAAATATTGAGCTGAAAATTGAGGCTAAAGAAATTTCAGCTTTGCAATCAGAGACGGATCAAATAAAAATGGATAAAGCTGATGAAGAATATATACCACCTGAAGTTGCAGCTAAGCCTAAACTATAATTTTATACAGTTTATAAACGTAAAATAAATTGTTTCACTTTTGTTGAACAAGTGTTGCCATGTCCTTCTCAATTTGCATTAAATCGGCATTGACTCTTGCCAATTTGGTGTCGATTTCACGAGCCGCTTCAGCATCCACTTGATCTTGTAAGGTTCGAGATTCCCTTTCTGCCAACCCCAGATTTGTAACGGCTTCAACAACTGCTGCACATTCTGTATGCAATGATACCAACAATTTGTAAGCTTTACGAGCAATTTCATCGTGTTTAGCATCCTGCAATAGAAAGCTTGTTTTAAAATTGAATCATGATAGATAACTTGCTGTATTACCCGAAATATGAGTTCATCAGAAAGTGTAAAAGAACGATCAACTTGTCCGTTTAAAGTGTTAATATCTTTCTGAATTTGATTGGTGTCTTTCAAAATTTTTTGAATTTCAACATTTTGTTTTTTTATGTTTTCTATTATTTCCAAAATTCTTTTTGTGTGAGCGGCTCTGTAATTCCCAAGTTCACATTATTGTTTTAATATTTTGAAAATATTACCTGTTTGTATTTTGGTTGAAATTTTCAAGTTCATGCAATAATCTTTGTTCAATATTTTCTTTTTCTTGTAATTCTTTAGTTATTTGATTGATTTTTGTTCTTACATTTTGCAGTTTATTTTGTGTCCCTTGGATCTTTTGCTGTAAAATGTAGAAGTAGTTATTGTGAACATGTCAGTATTGCTGGTAAAAATTTGAATTTCCGAGATCAAATTATGTAAATCAAGTTGAATTTCATTTACCTCCTGAAAATTCGAGTTTTCCATTAACATTTGATACTGCTCAAGAAGAGGTGTTTGAACTTCATTCCATTGATTTGTTAGATTTATTAATCTTTCATTACCATTCTGAATGAGACTTTTTAATTTCACTAAATTTTCTGTTTTTGATAGCACAGCTAATGATTTCGACTTAACTTTTATTTTAGAAATAGTGTCGTTCAATAAAGCCTCATCTTTCATTTTGGTCAAAACCATTTGATTTAATTGTGCTTTTAAAATGTTCACAGAGTCTTGAATTGAATCTACTAAAGTCTTTACACTGTTAACCACCGATGTCATATCTTCTACTTGATTCGAGTAATGCTCATTTACTGATGCTGCTGTAATAGGTTCTTTCACCTCCAACAGTTGAGCGACTGTATCTTTGTATTCAATCTTTTGCTCCCACTTTGATGAAGGCTGTATTACATTTTGTAAACTGATATTATTAAATGAATTAAATTCATTATCTTTAAATAAAACAGAAGCTAACAACGTTTCTGGTGAACACTGGGCATTAATGTCTGGCAAATAAAGTGCCCAATATTGTTGGAAAGCTATAAAAATACATTTAATTAAGAATCATTCAAAACAGGACAATCTACTACCTTCAGGATATGGCTGATTTGTCGCAGGAATTTCAAGATGATTACTTTTTAATGGAACAGAAAATTTAGTACTTTGTAAAAGTATTGAATTGTGATATTCCCTCACTCCAGCCTGAAGAAATGCACTAGGAATCCAAACATTTTCTAAACTTGATCTTATTTTATTTTTTATTTCATTTGCTAATTTTAAAACGTGATTTGTATCATCCTTACTAGAAACTTTACGATTATCCCTTGGTAAACGTTCAATTAGAAACATTAAAACTCTTCTAATTTCAATTTCATTGCAATATAATATACTCTGGTAGCCCATGTCTCCTCTGAAACCTATTGATTTGATGTGTTCGGCTATATTTGTGGCTAATTTTAAACGCAGACTCATCAATGGAGAAAGTTTATGAGAAAAATTAATTCCTGGTGTTATAGTTTCCAAACATGATACTATGCAATCTACTACCACATCCGGTGTAAAATCCTTGAGGTACTTTATATCCTCTGGTATATCACTAAAACAGTAAATTACAGATAAGAAATTTTTTTGGAATAAACATACCAGCGAATATTTTTTAATGATTCTATTATTATGTTATCAACTTCTTCCATTTTTTCTACAGCTCAAAAATGGATTTGGCAATTAAACTTTATCATTTAGTGATAAATTTTAACCTAATTTCTTAAAATTATACTCTACTTATTAAAAACTACTTCAAAAACGTATCCCAATACCACATCTACACTAAGCTTATGACAAAATAATTGGAAATTTTCATCTAAACTACGAAAATTTAATTTTTTATAAAATTTTAGGTTGACACACGATTCTAGGGAATTTGATTTTGGTGTGTCAAAATTCAAATATTCCTTAATTGCAAACTTTTATAACCTATATTTACCAAAATGAGTTTCTCTTGTACTGTTAATGGTTGTAACGCTACATTTTCAAAAAACAGTAAGCTTCAAATTCATTTACGAAGACATAATGGAGAAGTATGTAACTTAATGTTTTTTAATTTTAAATAAAACTAAAATAATTGTACTTAGCGACCGTTTATCTGTGATGAATCTGACTGTGATAAAAGCTACACAAATTCTTCACATTTACTTAGACATAAAAAGACATTTCATCAGAAGGTTCCTACTGAACGTATAACATGTAAATTTGAAGGATGCTATCTAGAATTAGCAAATACAGTTTCTTTAAAAAAGCATTATCAACGCAAGCATAATGAAGACAGGAAGTATCCTTACACTTGCAAAGAATGTAATCAAGGATTTCATAGGAAACGTATGTTGCAACAGCATTCTTTTGTGCACAGCAATATTCCGCCATTTAGGTAAACTTGATGATCGTCTGTTCATAATTTATCTATTTTTTTACAGTTGTGATGTATGTGGCACGAAATTTATAACAGTACGTGATATGAACAGGCATAAACGCACTCACACTGAGTACGCTTGTGAATGTGGCAATATTTTTGAACGTTGGAGTATGTTATTGAAACATAGAAAAATTTGTGGCCTATCAGAATCAACTTGTGAAGAATGCAATAAAAGATTTGCAAACAAGGCCAATTTGGAGGAACATCGTAAAATCCACCAAGAAAAAGACACAAAAAATGTGTATGTTTGTCCATATGAAAATTGTAATCGCTATTACTTTTACAAAAAAAACCTGATATACCACATTAATGTATACCATAAGAAAATGGAAGCTCCAAAACTTCCATGTACTTTTCCAGGTTGCGAAATGATCTTAAGTGGAAAGGTAAGGTGTAAAACTATTGGAAGAACTATTTTTAAAAAAAGTGAATTTGTTTTAAATTGTAGAAAAATTTGAAACAACATTTATTGGTACACAATAAAAATAATACATTTAAAAAACGTAAAGTACGAAAAGACAAAGGTATTCCTCGCAAAAGTATGGCGGCTATACTAGCAGGCCTGAGTATGAAACAGAGCAAGGAACTGGAATCTGAGTTAAATTCTGCAGCTATTGAAGCGAATATTAAAAATAAGATAGTTAAAAAACTACAGACAGCACTCAAAGGAAATGAATTACAAATGACCTATAATCTTGAACGGAAAACAGAAGTTCATGCAATAATGGATAATTTGTCAAACGTGAAATTTATTGTAACATAATTTTACTCTATTTAATTATGTTCATAATTATGTAACAGTAATAAATGGCTATGATAACAGTGTTTGTTCGCTTACTTTAATGATGTGCAAATATTAAAATCATATAAAAGATATTGTTAAAAATGCAGTTGACTGTTATTAGAGCGTGATTAATATTATGATTTAAAAAAAATTTATTCTAACCAAACCTAATACAATTTGAACAAAATTAACTAAATAAGCATCATTCATGAAAACAAAATTAATACAAGAACCTTATAATAATCACAAAAAAAATAATTTTATATAAAATAAAATTACTCACACTGAGTAGATGTACTGAAGATGGTGGCATAGCCACCGAAACGCGTCTATGTGAGTAATTTTATTTTATATAAAATTATTTTTTTTGTGATTATAAGGTTCTTGTATTAATTTTATTTTCATTATCGACATCACAGGGTCCACTATATATATTTTTTCTCCAAACGTCATAAAAGTGGCATTTAAATGACAGAATGTTGCTAGTAGAAGTTTCATTTATATGCTTAAGCAGATAAAGTACTTTATATGCTTAAGCATATAAAGTCCATGTTACTTGATTGAATAAACGAATACATTTTTTTCCAAACACCATGTAATGAATTTCTTGAACGCTGCTTCATAAACACCGCTTGACTTTGTAGGAAGAAGATTTTCAATCTCGGCTCTTGCTATTTCGGCTATTTCAGGTGGAGTTAATTGAATTTCGTCTGAATTAGACATTGCCACAAAATTGACTGACTTTTCTCAAACAATAATTTGTTGTTTGGCGGTTGCTACGGTAATATCTAGAAAGTGTCTATCAGGCAATGCTATTTTTGTACAAGTGTAATGTTTCCCGAAATAACCTTGTTAATTAGATGCTTATTTTTGTATTATAATTTTACGTTTGGAGAAAAAATAACATATATTATTCGGAGTATAAGCGCTTTATGTGCTTCGGCTGATTTGGCTGCCTCACTACGATCGGCAGTCAACCTATCAGCCACAGCACATAAAGCTTTGCTTATACTCCTAATAATATAAATAACTATTATTTTTAAGCATCATTCAGTAACATTGTTACAGTTTAGCTTGAATTTTTTTGGGATATGCAATCAAACCCGCCTTTCCTAAGAAATTAGTCAATTCGCCAATGTATTCCTCTGGATGGTGTCGAAAATGGCCAACATGAGGCGACTTGTTCCAGCATTTCCAAAATACTTGAATTCCCATATTCTCCCAATTTTCTCGAACTCGTTGATTAGATCTTTCGGCGCCGACTGGATCAGTTTTACTTAAGAAAAACAGAGCCGGAGCTTTCACTAAACTTGTGTGAAACATCTGGCTCGATCTCACATAATGACAAGTTGCGACTTTGTCGAATGTCTTCATATGATACCTACAATTTTTTCATTATTTTGAAATTCGTATAGCGGTGATAAGCAAATTTACAGCATGTACTGTTTGAGAGCTGATTGCATCACTGCATTTTTGGGAAATACTGCAAGTGGAACGCCTGTAGGTATTTCAGTAATATCAGCTGCACTGTCCCATATTTGACCTGATATTTTATCTACGATACTTTGGTATCGTTTCTGTTCTGCAGCAATTTGTACTAGAACTTCACCCCAAACATAACCTCCAATGGAGAAACCGTGCAATACCATTGGCCCATAATGTGAATTTGCTTCCAAAAATTTTAATACATCAGCAGCTACAACCTGAATGCGATTTGAAACATAACTGAGTACCTGTTCAAAAAAACCATCACCTGCGTTCCTTTGGTAGGCCACAACATTTGCCATGGGCTGACATTTATGTTCAATATGTCAAAACCGTGGTGCAAATAAAATTGGGCATATTTTTGTATATATTTTTGTTTCGCCATAAGCCATGATAGTAAAATTACAAGCGGTCTGTTATCTTGTTGATTTAGTTGAAATTGTTTTGGCTTTACTGACAATTTGCGATTGCTTACAAGCACCAGATTTTTGGTGATTTCAAGGTGTGAAATGTTTCTAACCGGTACATCAAAAATGTGCATTAATGATTCCTAAAAGTTTCGGTTTAATTGCCTTTTTGAAACATTGTAAATTATGACTTACTCGACTGGAATGCATTTTAGTTACACCTTTAATTCCATTCCTACCCAATAAGAACATGAACCTCAGAACAGTCATCACGATCTTTTTTAAAAAAGATGGACTTTAAACTTTTATCTGTAAACAGTAGTACCCACTTACATATTGGTTATCTTGTATTTGAAACTGAAAAGAGTTTTAAGAACAATTGATCCACAATGACGAATCATTAACTAACTGATATTAATTATTTAAATTAAATTCAAAATAATTAAGTGATTTAAATTTATACCCTCAAAAAAGCGATCAAAGTCCAAACACAACAAATGCCATGGCCATTTTTTATTACGGGCGACTATTATAATACGTAATGTGGTCATTTTTTACAAAGGACAAAAATTATACATATTCAAATGAAACACTCAATTTTTTCCAATTAAGGGTTCTGCTGTCATTACAAGTCCTTTTTCCCATAAATCAGCGATAAGTTGCATTTTATCTACATCATTGTCGATCGGCAAGTTATTTACTTCTTCAAAGGACGGATACCGTTTTATTAAAAATTCAATTCCAGAAATGAACTTAAAATCAATGTCCAGAAATTGTTGTTCTTCACCGTGGTACACTTTAGTATTATCAGTGCAATAATATATCCTTGCTAAATTTTCATTTTCAGCAGCTAGCCACAGACAATGGCGTCTCAACAATCGAATTTTTGTGTCAAGTCCAATTTCAGCCCTGCACAGAACATTATTTCTATCGAGTCATATTGTAAATATGTATATAATTACCTGTTTATGATTTTACCATTTTCTAACCGATCACCATCCTCTGCAACAGTACATTTCTTCTCGTAATCTGACAAAAATGGAGGAAGAGCATCATGCATAAACTGTACCCCTAACTTATCAGCGGCAGCATCAATAGGTGCATATTCAATTAATCTTGTCATGAGATCAGTAACTTTTTTTATAATTTTCTGGCGTATTTGTGTGGTATTTTCGGCATGGGTCATACCAACATGTTGAAGATAATGCAAGGGTAAACCTTGTCTAAAAAGTAAAAGTTAAAGTTAAGATTATACAATCGATCACAAGTTATACCTATATTCAACATCTTCATGTACAGCAGTATTCAAAGCCAGCGGTAACAAGTGTTCTATTAAATCACCATAAGATGTCTTTTGATATACAGAAACAGTGATATGTAGCGAATGCTGTTCAGTAGTGCATCCTTCATGAATAGTACCTCTTGGCATATACAAAACATCACCTGCATTTAAAGTTACTTCTTTCAAGGGTTTGCCCAATTCTTCAGCATTGAAATTTCCGCTTGAAAATCGAGGCAGCACTTCAGATGGAGTCCTAAAATAAAATTGAATAGAAACAAACTTAATAACAAAAATCTCACAATACTTTGGCGGATACAATTTCCAATGCTTGCAACCTTCTAGTTGTATCACAAAAGCTTCAATGTCATCATAATGTGGTGCAAAACCTTGACTATTTGGAGGGGTGAGATAAACATTAGCCCCGACCATTGTACCAAAATATTCTTGTAATGTAGCTAGCAAAGCGTGAACCTTGTGGGCATATGTTTGAGGATTTAAAATGCGCACACTACAACCGTTCAAGTAATAATCCCACACAATTGCTGGTAGAGCACGTCCTTCTGGATTATGAGTTTCCCTCTTACCATCCGTATATGAAACAATATCTACATTTCGTGTAAAATGTAAAGAATTACGACGAAGAATCATATCCAAGGTCTTAGTATCAAAAAAATTAAAATAATCAGACTTATTGCGCTTAATAAATAACGCGTTTTTCTCCCAAAAATTATTGAAAAATTCTTTCATTGTAACCGGTGCTATTAACCAGGACAACAACTGTCGTCCTTGATCGTATGCGGTTATAATGCCATCAATTGGATGGCTGATTTGTGGTTTTGTGGTTTCACTCGGTGGATTGGGACCATTCGGCACATTTATTGCTTCAAAACCATTCTTTATTGTTTCCTTTTGTTCATTTAGTTGTGCCCTCGCTGTACTTTTCAAAATATGATTGGAACTCGAAGGCTTGTTAGTTTTCTCTATCTTAACATTCTTCCGTTTGTAAGGCAATTTCTGGACGTTTCTTTTGCCATTGTTTCTTTTCTTTTTATTTCTGTAAACAGAAAACGCAGATTCATTCGCACGTGTGTTTTTCATCATTGACCACGTTACGTACGTCAAACTTTAAAATAGTTTGGTTAGATTTTTTGACATCTGTCACCGGTGCATTTATTATTAATAATAAGTTTCTTAATTTTTCTTACAACTTTAAAGTGGTTAGATAGTCTTTGAAATTTTTAATAAATAAAGTCTGAACTTTTGAAGTAAACAGTAATCATTTCCGTTAACTATTTTTAAAAAAAAGACAATATTTGTTTTCATTAAAACTTTTTTAACACAAATATTTTGAAGTGCTCTTTCAATTAATGCAATGTTTTTAAAAAAGTGTAATGTGACCTTCAATCTGAATTTTTCTATGGAAAATTGGTAGTGTGACGTCGTTTATCTATTGTATAACCCTACTTTACAAGCAATGCTATTTAACCATTTTTTTCGCAACTTTAACGAACAGAATGGCTCGAAAAGATGACGAAGTGATCAAGGAAGGATTTATGATTAAAAGATCTCAAAATAAAAAAATTTATACTCCTGTAAACTACAAACAAAGGTGGTTTGTTTTAACCAGGAACTATTTCATTTATTATGATACTGATAACGAAGAGGTGCGTCATTTTTGCCTTATATTTTTCTTCTATTTTAAAACAGCTTTGTAAACAGACTATTTCATGATCCAACGTTCAGCAATTCAAATTTTGAACGGTTTAGTCCAAAAATGAATAATTTCATTGAAGTTCACAACCATTTTATTCAAATTAACGCGCGTTTGCTACTGTTTTATGTCCGAATTCGAAATAGAGTCCGTTTTATAGTCATACACACTCAAAACTGCTTTACCGATTTTTTTTAAACTGAAAACGACCTGTGTTTTGAGGGTGCGCGCGACGCAGGGTGGGACACATTAACGTCGCGACGCCCAACAGTAAAATAATAATACTATCTGAGATTATAATGTGTTTTCATGCAAACACTTCACGCTGATAAGATTCGGAGTGCGGGTATGTATTGATCTGAAATTTTTTTGGAATGCTTAATTTTTTCGTTTAGAAAATTTTGTAATGATTGAGGTTTTCTCTGTTTGGTGTAAAATTTGTAATATCAAACGGCCGAATGTCGGGTCGGGTTTGAGTAAATTTAAAAATGTCATTTATCTCAGAAACGCAAGGAACGAGGCCGTATTGATCTACAGTTGGTCCATTCGGTGGAAGCTGCGTTTCTTGCAGGATCCAACGAAGAAAATCGACCACAAGGACTCGCATATCCGTTCCAAGTGGGCTATCAACAATCCGGACAAGATTACATTTTGTATCTGTTAGCGTCCAAAGAAAAAGACCGAACCGATTGGATACTTGCCCTTAGATCAGGTAAATATCGAAAATCCTAGTTGAATTTTTCAAATTGTTTGCGGTTTTGCAGTTTGCGTGAATAATACCAATTTGCGAACTAAATTTCATCAAGGATTGTGGAACGGAAGAAGGTGGTCTTGCTGTCGCAGTCCAATCCGCAACACGTACGGTTGTGAATCTTGCACAACTTGGACACCGGTTTCGGACGAAAAGGAAGTCAATAAAGAAAACACAGGACACGGTAAGTTGCCTTAAATTTATTTGTTATTCAGTAGCAGCGGAGAAAACAAACATTGCGGTGCGACGATGCATAACCGCGTAGGTTTAGTAATTGAAAGCCACATATTTAAAAAAACAGTCGCTCAAATTGGTGTCGGAAAAGTTTATTCGATCAATCTGCGCGGCCCATAGAATATTATAGAAACACCTTGGTCTACTCTCATGCTTTAAATGTGCGTATTAAATGGACGGTAGAAGCGTTCAGTTTTATGTTGAACCTGCGCGAAAGACGAGAATTCGTTCGCGGAGTATATTATCCAACCTAAAAACATTAGGTATAGCTCTATCGCTCTCTGTCGATCTAGAAGTTGCCGTTAACGCGTATTTAATACGCTTCTAATTCAGTATTTTTAAATGTTGGCGCGATTTTCTGACACGGTCAACGTTTTTAGGTTTCACTTTTGACCGCCATCGCGGATTTAAGAGCTATTAGGATCCGCCCCTTTACTCAACTTCCGGTCAGGTGAATTTGTAATCACTCTACCTACTGTATCAAAATGATATTCATTTCGATGCAGATTTTCATATACAATACAAGTGGAATCGAGATTATCGATAATCGCATGAGTTGGGACACGAAACATGTTGTCAAAAATTAATTTCACAACATGTTGAGTGCATCAATTCATGAGATTATCAATAATCGCGATTCCACGTATTATATTCGTTAGATTATATCACGAATGAACAATTTAATACCTTTTTTGGCAAAATATAATATTCCGAGAGTCACAGAACTCGGTAAATTAGGCCCAAATATATTTGTGAGACTTTACAGTGTTACACGGTTTATGATTTTGTATCTTTTCATCAATATTGTTTAAGGGTGGAGTTTTATTCGGCTGCGCCGGACGACAAACATGCTCACGAGTTTTGGATAAGAAATGAAAACTATTTATGAAATTCTTTTAAAAAATGCAAATTTACGTTCAGGAAACTTGATTCGAGTTCCTGGGGGTATTTTAAATGTTAAGTTGGACTGTTTCCACACTATACACTGTGAATAAATAATATTTAAAACACCCCTAGGAACTCGAATCAAGTTTCGTGAACGTAAATTTGTACTTTTTGAAAGAATTGCATCAATAGTTTTAATTTCTTATCCAAAAATCGTGAGCATGTTTGTCGTCCGGCGCAGCCAAGTAAAACGCCACCTTTAACGAACAATCACCGAAACGCGCCATTTTTTGTAACTGCAACATTTCAGTTGACAGCACGGTACACTAGATTTGCGGAGCAGCACGCGGGATTATCACTTATTAATCTTTCCCCAGTGCTGATTATCATTTATTAAGCGGTCGCTAGGATAGGGAAAAATAGTACTATGAGTGGTATAATCATTATAACATCTCTAAATTGACCAATGGCAGCACAGTATTTTATTTGGTAACGATATCAACATAAGTCGTTGATAAATCACAATCAATATCATTAAGAAATACAAATAAGGGTAGATTAATTAATGTTTTGTTTTTAATTAAATTATAACCGGTCGCAGGTATGCAACTCCTGCATAATGGTTGCATTATAAACTATTACCGTTCGCATTTATAATATATTTTGTGAGACACATCGTATAAAAAAATCGCGTGGCAGGACAGTGGGGAAAGATTTTTATATTATGCAATTTCGTAAAACGTATCGTCGTGCACAGTTGCACCCAGCCCCAGACATACAGAGTGACAGATAAAACTTGATTATAAAAATTATATACTTTAATGCACGATGATTTGAACGTGTAATTACATATCGAGTTCATTGTCTTGTTGAAGAAAGCTAAAGGCATAAAGTTAATGGTTACAGTACGCAAACCTGCTCTGACCACGTCTAACGGTTGAATTACCTTGACATAGACAAGTTATGATGTTACCAGTCGCCATGTTCGCGCAGTGCAGGTGTTTTTTGATAGTTTTTAACGATATGTTTAGTTTGTGAAGTGTTATGAAGCGACAAAATGCTTGTGTCCGTGTTCCGAAGTGTCACAGGTACCGAATTCTTTACGAAAATTTCTTAATTATGTTATAACTTGTTGATAATAACTAATGCCCTAATTTAGAATGGTGAATGTAACCTTTTTTCAAGGTAGATTTAATATCGCGTTGTAATATGATCGAAAAAATTAATTTTCATTTTTGTAAATTTTTGTAAAATTTTGCATACAGTGAAACCTCGCTATTTGTACACAATTCACTCCAGGAAGTTGTTCAAATCGCTCAAATCAATTTTTTCGGAAATAAATAATGGAAATGGAATTAATTCGTTCGTTCATCAAAATTTTAGATAGCAAAGTATGTCGGGCAACAAGAGAACGTTGTAGTTGCTAGTTATATTGTTCTCAGCGGACCGTTGCAATCATGAGTTTTGGAAACCCAAATTATTATACAAAATACGCATTAAAAAGAACAGTTCCACAGTTGATCAATCTGAATCTTTGTTTAGGTACCCAGCCCAGTCCTGTAATGCCTGGCGGTGCGACCCCTGGAACTCCTTCGACAAAAATAAAAGACAAATCGATGTTACGCCCAAAGGTTGTTGTAGCTCTCTACAATTATAAAGCTGTTGAACCTGGTGATTTAAGTTTAGATAAGGTAAGTGTGCCACTTTTTTGTACTTTAAGATACAGCATTCTTATGTACAGAATGCCGAATATGAAGTAATAGACGATAGTCAAGAACACTGGTGGAAAGTTAGAGACGCTCATGCGTAAGTAGTTTTCTTTACACATTTGAGCAATGGCTAAAACTGTTTTTCAGAAATATTGGTTTCATACCTAGCAATTATGTAAAGGAAAAAGAATTACTTGGCCTGCAACAGTATGAGTAAGTAAAAACAAATATCTACTTCAATAAATTTACATGTAATCTTTTTATTAGATGGTACGTAAGCGATATGTCGCGACAAAGAGCCGAATCTCTCTTAAAACAAGAAGAAAAAGAAGGCTGTTTTGTAGTTCGAAACAGTTCTACGAAAGGATTGTACACATTATCTTTATACACTAAAGTGTAAGTGCGCATTATTAATTATTCCAATGTTGATTAATCTCTTTCATTTCAGTCCCCACCCTCATGTTAAACATTACCACATAAAACAAAACCCAAAAACTGAATTTTACTTGTCAGAAAAACACTGTTGTGCTTCAATACCGGATTTAATTAATTACCACAAACATAATAGCGGTGGGCTTGCGTCACGTTTAAAAACTAGCCCTTGTGATCGTCCTGCACCTGCAACAGCCGGCTTGAGTCATGGTAATCTCTCCAAGTCTATGTTTGCTATTATCTAATCTCGTATTGTCTAGATAAATGGGAAATTGATCCCCAAGAATTGATGTTACTGGAGGAATTGGGTTCTGGACAATTTGGTGTTGTACGGAAAGGTAAATGGAGAGGGTCTATCGATGTAGCTGTAAAAATGATGAAGGAGGGAACAATGTCTGAAGATGATTTCATCGAAGAGGCCAAAGTCATGACGTATGAAGATACTCTGTTTAATTTTAATTTTAATTTCCTCTTATTTCAGAAAACTTCAACATGCAAACTTGGTACAATTATATGGTGTTTGTAGCAAGAATCGACCGATTTTTATTGTTACAGAGTATATGAGAAACGGATCGTTATTAAATTATTTACGAAGACACGAACAAACTTTATCTAGCAATCAAGGACTTTTATTAGACATGTGCATACAGGTTGGTCTTTATTTTTACAGTTAAAGTGGTTTTTTCAATTTTTATTTTGTAGATATGTAAAGGTATGTCATATCTAGAAAGGCACAATTACATTCATAGGGACCTGGCAGCAAGAAATTGTTTGGTCGGTTCCGAAAACATAGTTAAAGTGGCCGATTTTGGATTGGCGCGGTATGTTCTTGATGATCAGTACACGTCTTCAGGAGGGACTAAATTTCCAATTAAATGGGCACCGCCAGAAGTACTTAATTATACACGGTTTTCATCTAAATCTGATGTGTGGGCTTACGGTAAATAAATACGATTTTATTGATATCTACATTCATTTTCTAGTCTTGTGAAAATTTAGTCAATAATCTGTACAGAATTTTCATTTTCATTCATTTTCTTTTAAATAAATCATTTGACTGTTTTAACGATTGGCCATTACAATAGGTGTGCTTATGTGGGAAGTGTTTACATGTGGAAAAATGCCGTATGGACGTCTTAAGAACACAGAGGTGGTGGAAAGGGTTCAAAAGGGACAAATCTTGGAACGACCGAAGACATGTTATAAAGAAATATATGATGTAATTTATATGCTGTTAAAGTATTGTTTTATTTACACATTATTTGTAGGTGATGCGAAAGTGTTGGGGTCAAGTTCCAGAACATAGACCTTCTTTTAGATCATTGAAAGAACAATTACTAAACGTTTCACAAGGGTTAATGGTTGATTGACTGGCCCAGCTTGTCTATAAGACAGCAAATCGTAGTTCATCATCATCTTCTACTTGCGATTTATGTTTAAGTTATGAACAAACGTGGTTAAATGTTTGCCAAACTTTAGGGAGTCGAGTTCGTAAATCTAAGCGGTGAGTGAAATATTTGTGAAACAATCGATCAAGTGGTCGCAGATAAACAGTTCGCATTCAGATTCAGGGTAATATAAATGTTCTAACTTGTGGGATAAATGCATACTTTAGATAATTTAAACGATATCTTATTAGCTTTTATTTGTAACAGTGACGTTTCATTAGTTTTACTATGTGATAATAATTATGTTTAAAAAAGAAATGCTATATCGCCAAATGAACTATGACTTTATTTTCCTTTGTTATTGTAATTGGTCAAATTGATAGAAAATAATGACATTTTGCAAAAAAATAAGTACTTGTGATATAAGTTGTAGAAATTGTAGGAAATGAAGGTAGAAGGCAGATAACTGTTTGTTGAAGTTTTCTTATACTCAATGTTTTATTATTATGTTAGAACTACACATACTGTTGTCTAATTATGATGATAATAACGTAATGGAGACCTTTGAGTTGTAGCAAGTTTTGACACGAATGTTAAGATCTTGTTGATGATACGAGTTACTGATGGTAATGGCCTTCATGTAAATGGTAAAAATTGTTAAATTGCTTAATTTTTTATTTGCATGCAATTAATTACCAAAATAGTGATACTGACATTATTGTTATAATTGGACTTTTAGAACTTATTTGATCTCATTGAATTTGATGATTGATTGATCAACAGTTTGTTTAATGTTGAGGATTTTTGATACTAATTACATAAAAATGTAATAAACAAAATGGTTGTTCAATTTAACCCCTTGTGGACTAGTAGAGGAACTATCGATTTAATTGAGATCATTTTTTGTAATTACTCAATAAAAGAATTTTCAAATAAAAGTTTCTTTCTTTCCTGTTAAAATTACAATAAAATCGTTTCCCAAATTGTTTTTAAGCCATCCTCGAAGGGTTAAATGCATTTTGTTCTTCAAAACTTGAATATTTAAATTAATTAAATGTGCTCTGTCCACTGTAACAATTAAGCAATTTTGAAGCCGTTAATTGAAAGAAACGGTAAACTGCAAATTAAAATAAAAATCTATTTTTTTAAATAGAGGACTAACAAATCTATGTAAATACATTTCATGATTTCATGAACTTTTACTATCAATTTCATATTATTCCAAGTTATTGCCAAATATCTTGCTGAAAGGAATAACTGTGTTCAATTGTAATATTACCTATTTGTAGTATAAGCTTCCATGTTTCAATAAATGACATACCCTTCCATTTCTACAAACTATATTTTTGCACTTCTACATATAGTAAAAATTCCTTATCAGAAATGTTCATTTATTTTCTTACACATCCTAAATCTACAATTTCCAATGGTTTATTTACTTCTCCAACAATTTTCACTTCATTGATTCGTAACATAGTTCTTTCCATACGGCAAACTGTAAAGAAGCATATTTAATATTTAGCATTAATTATTTCATACTTTACAATTTATTCTTCTATATTGTTTTCTTCTTTTCATCTTAAAATGTGTCTTGGTGTGTGACAGACCTTTTTCTATAACGGTAGCATAAATATCAACTAAACCATCTTGCACTAAAGGTTTTCCGATTAATGAGAAATCTTTAGCACCGACTAATAAAACCTTATCAAGTTTTATTTTATCTCCCACATCAGGGGGCCAGTACCCTTCAATTATTATAAGATCGCCAGATGTAATTTTAAATTGTTTTCCTGCCACATGAACAACTGCAAATAATCTCCCTTGTTCCGAATTTTCACACTGCTGGTGAACATTTTTAATTAGTGCTGTAACGACACGAATTACTAGGATAATTGATAGTTGATTATAAAACAAACCTCGAGTTAACTTTTGTTCCTGATTATCGACTATTTCATACGGAGTTGTTTCGGTGCTGTAAAATCTCAAACGATTTAAAATGTGCGGTTCAAATTTATTTAAGGTACTTATTAAATGACTTTTGGGTTGTGATAAGTGATTAAATGCTTTAAATAAGTACTTTAATAAAGCTGACATTTCTCTTTAGGTTATCTACCAACATGCAGAAAAGTGAAAAACCTAAGAAAAACAAATGACCCCATAAATGACAATTGACCAGATAAGGTTAGGTTCATCGGTATGAAATCATAATAGAAGGGAAGATTGTGGAATATATTTAAATTTACAAAATAATGTTTGAAATATACTTATGTTAAGATTAATGCGATTAGACAATGGCTACCAACAAGTGACAAATGTAATTTGTAAGTTACATGTTTGTTATTAAATCTTTTTATCATTTATGACAACTACGACATTTTGGGCACATCTACACTAATAAAGGGTTAGAATAGGTTAAATTGAACTTTCAACACAGCCATTTTAATTATTTATTTTAGAGTTGAATTAATTTGCCATGTCGACATTTACTGTATTTGTATGCCACGAGTATAATATTGCAATTGTTTGTCAAGCTTCACAATTAACATCTTATTGCAAGGAAATGTTCTAACAATATCTGTGTCGCTTGTACCCCAATTGTAGCCACTAATGAATTCAGGATATTAAAGTGTCGGCCCGTTTTGCGAATGTCTAATGAAATGAGCAGAGTAGCAATCCGGGGTTGACCTCAGGGGTGTGTCAGATTGACGTGTTTTTAAAAAGAGATTCCATCTAGGGCGCCACACAAATGACACGGAAATATTGGGTGCGCCCCTCCTTTTGTTTTCCGGCCACGCAGCTCCTTCTTTTCCTCGTCGTTCCGAAATTACCACAGAGGTATTTTCCCATTGGGCGGGAAATAAATTTCCGCAAAGGTGATGACAAATGCGCGCTCGGACTATCTTATCATTTGGGTAATGAGCGATAAAAAATTTAGTCCCTCGCGTAACGTTAGATTTGATTCGCTGCACCTAACAATTTGTGACAAGTCTAGTTTACCATCATCGTGCCAATTAGTTTGTCATCGAGCAGATAGCATCCGGGCGTCATCCTTGTTTGATGAAGACAGTTTGAAACTCTCTCGTCATCTATTGATCATCACCTTTCCCGTGAAAATGTCATAAAAACACAAAGGATCGTTAAAATCATCGCCTGAAAGGTCGAATTAATAAAAGGGGTTGTCAGCTAAATGGTCGCTTCAGTCGTCTGTTACCTGTGGTATGTTTTAGAGCGCACATGAATAAAGCTGTTTCATCGCTAAATATACCAGGTGGTCAACGATTTCTCTCATTACATATTTTCGTTTTTTTTTTCCTTTTAATTTTTATAAGTGGATGTGTCTATGCAGGAGTCCGTTAACGCGGGTCAACAGTACGGATGCCTCATCACAGCATCGAATTGCGTCAATTATCGGCTTCTGGTCTCGAAAATGACTCCAACATAGACCAACGCACCCCAGGTATAGCCTTTTAACGGGCAGACTTTATAACTGTTTGCAAACTTGTGTAATTAACTCCGTACTCGCTTCGTTGTGTTAAATGTACCTATCTGCCGGCAATGAACATATGAATGAGCATTGACACGTTTTCTTGCACGTGAACTATTTTTATCGCATGGATTGTGTTTTTTGTAAAAATGCAAAGCTTAGCAAATTGTTACGAACACGTCGAATTGAAATTTTCGCTCCTAAAGCGCACATTTAAGTTTCGACGGTGAGCGCCTGCTCCTCAAAAATCGATTACAACTTCAGTATTATGAACTAGGTTTATTAAATTAAAGTAAAGGCGATATGGCCTTTTACAACAATTTATATATCATTTTGAGGAATAGATTTATAGGACGTAAGTGTTTTCTGCGTTTTACCGTTTCCTCATTTTCACAAATTTACCCAAATAATTCACAGTTTATTCTCTTACAGAATAATGCACATTTCCATGCAGTGTACTTATTCGTGTCGTTTTTGTTACTTGTTATCCGCGATCCAATTTGTTTGCATCTATTTTTTTAGATGAAGAAGATGGAACGCTATCGCCTGCCATGGATCGCGAAACGAGCACAGATGGAACAAATGTGCAGACAGAACACCGAATAATATTTATAAACCGAATTCAACCTCCGGTACCGAAGTTTATAAATAATCACATTTCAACAGCCAAATATAGGTAGCGTTTGCACAATTTCGATATGGGGTGGTTTAATATATTTTTTTAGTTTTTTACGATTCATACCGGCATTCCTATTTGAACAGTTCAGGCGATGGGCAAATTTATTTTTTCTTCTTATTGCCCTCTTACAACAGATTCCAGATGTGTCCCCGACAGGACGTTATACCACTCTTGTGCCTCTTATATTCATACTTTCAGTATCTGCCATAAAAGAAATAATCGAAGATATGGTAATAAGATTTATTTTTACCGTTTCATATTGCGAGCTTAATTTTAGAAAAGACACCGAGCTGACGATGAAACCAATCACCGATTGGTAGATGTTCTTTGTAACGATTCATGGACTCCTAAAAAATGGAAACATGTGGTTGTTGGGGATATAGTAAAAGTGCAAAATAATAATTTTTTTCCAGCAGATTTGGTGCTTTTGTCGTCTAGGTATTAATAATTATGTATTTCAAATAATAGTCCTATAATTTTGTTGCTAGTAATAGAATCACAAATATTAATTGTCAGTAAATAATAAAATGAACAGAGCAAAGTATTCAAAACAAATACAGGAAATTAAGATGATTCTAAAAACATATTTTGTTTAATCATCTAATATTATATTATATTATAATCTTACTGAAATTCATAGACAAGTCACTCAACTATAAGTGTCCACTTTGAATTTAAGCTTTAATTTACTTTTTCAAAGATTGATATAGTATAAATTCTTTTAAAGTAATGGAAATATTGCAACTTAAATTGATCGATATTTTAGTGAACCTCAAGGGATGAGTTTCATTGAAACAGCAAATTTAGATGGAGAAACGAATCTGAAAATACGTCAAGCGCTTATCGGCACAGCATCAGTAACAGCAATTAATGATCTAAGACTATTATCTGGTACAATTGAATGTGAACAACCAAATCGACATCTTTATGAATTCAATGGAGTACTAAAAGAAACTAATCAACTGTAAGATTAATTTATTAATTTATTAATTTGGTAATAATTATTAATTCAGAGCACAACCATTGGGGCCTGATCAAATATTATTAAGAGGTGCCATGTTGCGTAATACTTCTTGGATTTTTGGAATAGTTATCTATACAGGGCATGAAACAAAATTAATGTGCAATACTACTTCTGCACCCCTTAAACGATCAAGTGTGGATAAGTTAACAAATATTCAGATATTATTATTATTTGGTATTTTACTGGGTATGTGTATCATCTGTTCTGTTTGTAACGAAATATGGACTCGAAATCATGTTACTTCTGACTGGTATATTGGTCTTGAAAGTTAGTCATTTCATTAATTCATTCACAACATCATTTTAATTGTAATTTTTTAGGCGTTTTTACTCAGAATTTCTTATACAACCTTTTAACATTTATAATATTGTTTAACAATTTAATTCCAATTTCATTACAAGTCACTCTAGAAGTAGTACGCTTCATACAGGTATTTAAGGTGTATTTAATAAAAACGATGATTGTATGACTTGTTTTGTTAGGCAATATTTATTAATATGGATGTTGAGATGTACTATGCGGAAACAGACACTCCAGCTATGGCACGAACGTCCAATTTAAATGAAGAATTAGGCCAAGTTAAATACATTTTCTCTGATAAAACTGGGACTTTAACGAGAAATGTTATGGAATTTAAGAAATGTGCAGTTGGAACCGATAGTTATAATGCCAACGAAACAACATTGATAGAAGTATATTGTGCAGGAATGTTAACATCTACAACTGTTTTATATTTTTAGCATCTGCAACAAGGACACCAGAATGCTGCAATGATAAGAGAACTTTTGATTCTGTTATCTGTTTGTCACACAGTAATTCCTGAAAAGTCACCAAATAATGATACGATCTATCATGCTGCTTCACCAGGTAAGTTCTTATTTTTAGTTGAGTTTTTAAATAATCAATATTTCTTGTTAATAGATGAACGTGCACTAGTCTATGGCGCCTGCAAATATGGTTATGTATTTGAAAGCAGGACACCTGAATATGTGGAAATAAATGCGTTGGGAGTCACGGAACGGTATGAAATACTTAGTGTCATTGAATTTACATCAACTCGAAAAAGAATGTCTGTCATTGTCAAGGATCCCCAAGGAAAAATAAAATTATTCTGCAAAGGAGCTGATACTGTATTTATTTTTTATTTGGTAATTTCAAAAGTAATGATTTATTTTGCAGGTGATTTATGAAAGATTGGATGGTACTGACCACGATTATGCAAATTTGTTGCTGCAAAGATTAGAAGATTTTGCTACTGATGGATTACGTACTCTCTGCTGTGCCTATGTAGAATTAAAAAAAGCAGATTATGAACAGTGGAAAGCTACGTATCATAAAGCATGCACCTCCATGCACAACCGTGAAGGCAAGAATCAATATTTCTGTCCATTATAAAATTTCAAGTTGAATATTGCAGAACGAATAGATGAAGCTGCCACTTTAATAGAAAGAAAATTGAAATTGATTGGTGCCACGGCCATTGAAGACAAACTACAAGAAGGGGTACCGGAAACTATCGCAGCTCTATTGAAAGCAGACATCAATGTGTGGGTTTTAACGGGTGATAAACAAGAAACTGCAATTAACATTGGTTATTCCTGCCGACTTATAGTGCAGGGCATGCCTCTTATAATATTAAACGATGATAGTTTAGATGTAAATATTCGCTCTCTGCAAACCATAAATGCAATTGTATATTTTTTTCAGAGCACAAGAGAGTCGGTATTGCGACATAACGATGATCTCGGGGCCAATTTAGGAAAGCAAAATGAAATTGCACTAGTGATTGATGGGAAAACATTGAAGTACGCTCTTAGTTGTGAATTAAGAACAGATTTTTTGAAATTGTGCATATCGTGTAAAGTTGTTATTTGTTGCCGAGTGTCGCCGATGCAAAAAGCAGAAGTTGTCCAATATGTAACCCAATACACAAAAACAGTTACCTTAGCTATAGGTGATGGAGCAAATGACGTGGCTATGATTCAAAAAGCCCATGTTGGTGTCGGTATATCTGGTGTGGAAGGATTGCAAGCTGCTTGTGCATCAGATTACAGCATAGCCCAATTTCGTTTTTTATTGAGACTGTTACTAGTACATGGAGCATGGAATTATTCTCGCATGTGCAAACTGATTTTATACAGTTTCTATAAAAACATTTGCTTGTATGTAATAGAATTATGGTTTGCCATTTATTCGGGATGGAGCGGTCAGATACTCTTTGAAAGATGGTCAATAGGTCTTTTTAACGTTTTATTTACTGCATTACCGCCATTGGCAATGGGATTATTCGATAGGGCATGCAGTGCTGATACTATGCTGAAATATCCAAAACTATATAAACCATCACAAAGTGGGCAATTATTTAATGTTAAAGTCTTTTGGGTGTGGGTTTTCAATGGATTGCTGCACTCTGCATTGTTGTTTTGGCTGACAATGTTTGCTTGTGAACATGATGTACTGTGGATGTCTGGAAAGGAAGGAGGATTTCTTATGATGGGAAATTGTGTTTATACTGTAAGTCACAAAATTGATTCCATCCATTTTGGTATTAATACAAACTGCTTTAGTATGTTGTAGTTACAGTCTGTTGTAAAGCGGGATTAGTAACTAATTCCTGGGCCTGGCCAACACACTGTGCCATATGGGGATCAATCCTTCTGTGGTTTTTATTTATATTAATTTACAGGTATATTTACTTTTCTCCGAGCGACATAAATTTTGTTATCCTTTCTTTTCAACAGCAACTTTTGGCCGGTAATACCGATCGGCAGTGTTATGTCCGGCATGTATGTTATACTGTTCAGTTCAGCTGTATTCTGGCTGGGAATTGTCCTCATTCCTGTTATCACGATTACTCCTGATTTTGCAGTTAAAATGTAAGTTAAACAATCTGTGTGTATTTGCTACATTTTTTTATATGCATTGCCCACTTTTTCAGAGTACAAAGTACAGTATTCAAATCGCTGACCGATCAGATAAGGGAGAGCGAGATAAAACATACTGATCCTGATATGATCTTTAATAGAGAAGCAAAGAATTCGTAAGTTGCTTGTTTTCTTTATCGTAAAAAGCTTGTTTCAAATGTAATTGTTCTGCATGTTGACTACAATTTTGTGCATGCTTGGTCAATAAGTTTAAATTCTGTTGATTGCATGGCAGCATTAGATCTTTTAATGTTTACATTTTGTGAAGGATGTTATGCTTTTCGTGCGCAATGTGTTAAAAGAAATAATAAATCAGGTAAACTAAAATATAGAATTTAAATCAAGGTCCCTTTTGAATTCACTTGAGATGGAACATTTTTAAATTTTTGTCTAGGAGCAACATAGTTGGTATAAAATGGCGACGGCTTAATGTCATCAGACCTCTTCATGATCACGTAGCTTGATGATGTGGACTGAATACCTCTGCTGATATGGATAGAAAAACTATATTTTAAAATGACCAAATCTAAAATGGTAGTTTAGGCATAAATAAAAATGGCGAACTTGTTAAATTTAAAGCCAGGTCATTTTTATTTTTGTGATAGCTAGTTCCTTGTGGTAATTGTACGGGACCACTTTTTCAGAAGAATATATATTTTGAGAACTTTTAGTGTAAACAAGTGTGATAATATATACATATAAGTAATAAATATACGCACATACTGCACAAATTTATGATCTAAATTTCTTTATAATAAATAAGCATAAAACTGTTTAAAGTTGATTGCCAATAATTAAAATAAATCATTTAAACGGATAAATAATTAATTATACTTATATAAAATGAAAAGCATGTTTATACATTTTTATATGATTTTTTTTATAATTAGGTGTCAGCTTCCAAAAAACGCTACTATTATTAACTAATTTTTTTATGGATGAACTTGTACATAGAATTGATTCATTAATTGATGACGAAACAAAAGTTACAGGATTTTTTAAATTTATATTTTTTGCTATTTCCATTTTTACAGCATTAACATTTGAAAAGAAAAAAGAACTGATATACAATTACATAGTGGGATACTTTCATCACCCCTGTGCTTAATTTTTATTATGTTGGATTTTTGTAATTAAGTCTTATTGAGAAACAATTTTGAATACATACAGATGTGCTAGTATGTAATTACATTATATTTTATTGAATGACAAGTTTCAACAAAAGGATTTCTTTAAAATTAGATAAATGATCATGATTAGCGATTTCCTTTGTATATTCGCTACAGTTAGTTCAATGAACACAAGATACTGAAGTTTGTTATCGCCATCAAATAATGAACCAACTAAATAGCTAATTTTCCTCCTTAAAGATTTACAATACAATTGTAAGTGTGTCATGTACAATTAAAATTTAAATTCCTTATTTTAAAGATGTGATAAATACAAATTTCATAAGGATTTTTACCTTTTGTTTATATTAATGTGTTGTTATTTTTGCAAGAACCATGCATGCATTGGAGAGATTCGCAATTTGTAAGTATTTTGAGATTAGCACGGATGTTTTCCTTTTTTATGTTTCTCGTGTGTTTATTTAAAAACCGCACTGCATGATCCACGTTAGATTTGTAGCACAGCATTTGTGCAATAACATGTGAGCCAATGCACAATTTTAACACTTTACTTGCTATGTTGCTCCTAATTTGCAATATCGAGCAAAGTGTGCGAATAAAACTGCTTCCAGGCTGTCAGAGACTGCCCGTCTGCTGAAAAATGTACGGAACGTATTCTCTCGTAGGTCTCACGCTCGTGCTGATATTGAAGTTGAATTATCACGTAAGTATTGTATCAAACACGATTGCTTCAGCTTGACACATTTGCTTAAAATTCACAAAAAAAAATATAAAAGCAATACAGGAAATTGTACATTTTTGCTTGGCTAGTCATCACATTATTTACAAATATGTTTTTCAATGATACATGTAATTTTGGTAGATGGCTTTGCGTTTTCTCAAGAAGAAGGTGGAACGGTTTCACAAACGGATGTCATTCGAGCATACAACACAAACATACCAAAACCAAGTGGTTTGTAAAAATTAGGATTATAGTCTGTATTACCTTCACTTCAGTGGTTTAGTTGTATCTAAAAGTACTAAACCGGCCAAATTCTGTGCTTTATGATGCTAATCTGCAAAAAATACTTACATGTTGCGACTTGATTATTATTTCTGTTTCTTCTTATTTTTTCTTTGATTAAGGTTGTATTTAATGAGGGAATTGTGCCTTTCTGTACTTTAAATATCGCTTATAGGGAAATTAATAACTGTTTTCTAGTCGTTAATTGTTTCTTGATCTAGTGTACCGACTGTTATAGAATAATTATTGTCAACAATTTGCTATGCACTGACTTATATGCCGTGTTTGTAGGTTTATGTTGTTCTTATCAGGTTGCAGCTGACATTAGTAAATTGAATGTACTGTAACTTAATTGATCGTGTACCTCATATTTAACCTACATATAGCACTAAGATTGTTACTTATTTTTGAGAATTATTTGTTGGAAATGTGTCTTAAAATATTTAGATTATATGCTATATTACATAAATATATGTATATTTGTTTATTATGAATTGTCTTTATACACAATATTCCCTTTGCCTATTTCCATCTGAGCAATTTCATTTGATCGGTGGATAATGAATCGTGGTGATTAACAACGTCCTCATCTACCAATAGTTCGAATTCACCCATTTGCTCGTGAGTAGGAACTTTATTCCATCTGACACTGAAATTAAATAATGTCAAACATTGAAAGTAGTTTAAAATAACGTAGGTGTTTATATAGTTAATTTGTTGCTTACTCGGGAAATCCAGATGGTGGAACTACCACAGAAAAAATGTTATCTAACAGTTTGTGTTTTAAAATGCGATCATTTGCTGTAGTTGAAGTTAATGACGGTGAGGCGTTTACCTGAAGTGAAACATTAATTTTTTTGTACTACATAAAACCTTGATGATAATACTTCAATCAGCCATGGTTTTAATTTATTGTCAATGATGATGTCATATCCGTAACATTCAAAACAATGCCTATCAGTTGCAATTACAGGTGCGACAGCTTTTAATGAGTGAATTATTAGCCAGCTAATTTGGTCAAATAATCTTTCAGTCACCTTTTTACCTCTGGTGCTTTCCAAATACAATCGTAAATTTTGAACACTTAATTTCCCTCCATGTATGGAATTATACTCGGCCTGCAAAACTTAAAACCATATCGATACATCATTTTGAACACCTACATACTCCGTGTTTTTGCACCGATACGTTAGTTAAATGAACGTACATGTTATCTAATTCTGCCACACTTGAATCGTATTTTACCGTACAAAATCGACAAAATCCCAATCGAAATTGATAAGCTTTCAGTGGACGAAATGATGTGACCAAAATGTACAATCGCAAATCAAATTTTTTGCCACAAATCAACAATGGATTATCTATGTACCTAAATTTTAAACTAAGCAGCAATCTTGAAATTATATCAAGTTTTTACCTTGATATTACATAACTTTCTTTAGCAAGTTGTGGTTGCAATGGATTTTTTGCCTCTCGTGACCATCGTTTTAATTTGGAGAGTTTATTAATTAAAAAAATTCCTGATCCTTGAGATCTACCGCACGGTTTCATAATCCATGTACTTTGAGGCGCTTTGCGGTACTCTTCCACAAACATATTGTAATCCGCAGGTAAAACAAATGTCACCGGAATGAAGTCCAAGTGCAAGTACTTTGATTCTCCTCGTTCTGCCAGCGTGTTACCTTCTTTTTCTAAATCACGTCTGTAACGTTTTATATTTTTAACTAAGAGATCTTTTCTTGATATTTCATAATGGTTTGGAAAGTGATTGATTATTCTGTAAGATAAACATATTTCTATCTAGTCGATAGTTGAACAGAAATTACTTGCTGATTATCATTCATGCGATAACCACTGTCAACACTGAATAGACTGCGACAAGTTAATGTGCCAGCCCAATATATATTCCAATCATCATCAGGACCTACTTGAACCCAACCACGCTTTTCACAATTAGTCACTACTACACTTTTGTCCAAATCAGTACAAAAAGTCACCTTCATCTTGTTTGCACTTTTGCTCGACTGAAATTTTTAATGATTTGCAATTGATCAAACTTCAAATTTCCATGGATATGTTTTTATAATTACTATTTAACAGAGCATGAAAACACGAAACGAAAATCATTTAATTTATTATTAACAACTACAAAATTGTTTTAAACAATCATGCTATACCGAAAACCATCCTGGTATGCCAGGTCTAGCGGAAGTCTTCTGTACAAATTTTTTATAATTCTTCTTCACTTCTGACAACGTTTTTTCATCGTCTTTATGTGAGTCTTCTTTATCTTTTGGGAAAATATCGGGAAATTTGAATACTTGCTCTTTTGGCTAAAAATATTTTTTTTTATAAGTCATCATTGAAATGTACATTTTTTTACCAACACAATGTAGACATATTTGATGTCATCATCTTTAATTACATATCCTTTCACTGGGTCTCGTCTCGTTTTCCCTAAGGCTATTCGAGTTCTTATTCCAACGGGTTCAATCTTGTAAATCTTTTCCAAGTAATTTTTAATGTCGTACTTTGTCATTTCCATTGAGCACTCAAATTGTACGACATTTGGTGGCTGTTCATGAACAGGTTGCACTAGTTTCAACCAAAAATTTGGCAAAAATATTCTTAACTGCGGATTATTTCTTTGATATATTGGATACCTATAAAAATTTCAAGATATCAAATAATCGTGCTATATTAACTAATTTTAACCATCTTGTAGACATTTCTGACGTAAATTACACTTGCAAAACCTGTGCAAAATCTGAAACTCAACTTTTGATATATTTTTATTTCTTTGGTTATGTTTTTTTGTTCAGTCTTGTTGAGTACTATAAATAATTAATAAACTTTTTGTTCAAAATTGAAATTTTAATACCTTACGCGACATCTGTGTAATTATTGTTGAACTATTGCCAGTTCATAACCTTGTTTGAAAACAAGAAAATTAATTTAAGGTAAAACGTTCTAATCCTAAAAATATAGAATATTTTTCACTTTTATAGAAATAAGTGTACTGCATTCGTTAATTTTGTACAAATCTATAAAAAAAGATAATTAATGATGATTAATTTATGTATACTTTAACAGCAACAGAATAGTTTATATTTACATGACTTTGTAGATGACGTTTATCGTATTTGCGGTGATAAACATCCGTTTAAAAAAATACAAATACGCATAATAGATAGTTAATTTGCTCAGAGCGAGTCAGTGTGCAACTTACTAGAAATGGCTGTTTTTTGTATAGCAGTGGTTCTGATTTGTGTTAATGCTGTAAGCAGCCAAATATATAGATATCAACCTGAACAAATACATATTGCTTATGGAGATAATATTGATCAACTTGTGATAACTTGGTCCACAATGAATAATACACCAGAATCAGTTGTGGAATTTGGAATAGGAGGATTTATTCTTACAAGTACAGGCTATTCCACACAATTTGTTGATGGTGGTTATCTCAAACATTTACAATATATTCATAGAGTTACATTATCAAATCTCAGAGAAAACTCCAAATATGGTAAAAATTTGCAGTCTTTAATTATTAAGCTATTTGTTCCATTGTTGCCCCTTTGTCTTCTCTATTTAGTTATTTCTCTTCTATTTGATATTTTGTCTTTCTCTAATTCTAAAATCTGTTAACTATAATTTTTCCAACAGTTTATCATTGTGGAAGTAGCCTAGGATGGTCTTCACAATTTTGGTTTAAAACACCACCTCCAGAGAAAGAATGGCAACCACATTTGGTGATATTTGGAGATATGGGAAATGAAAATGCACAATCTTTGAGTCGATTGCAGGAAGAAGCACAAAGAGCTATGTACGATGCAGCATTACATGTTGGAGATTTTGCATATGATATGGATTCGGTAAGATTAATTCTTAATTTATTGCAGAATTTGTTGTGATTTATTTAAAAAGGAAAATGGTGAAATTGGAGATGCTTTTATGAGACAAATGGAATCAGTAGCTGCTTATCTACCTTACATGACATGTCCAGGAAACCATGAAGAGCGATAGTAAATTTTATATTGATTAAATAAATTATGTGCATGTCTAATAATTGTTTCTAGCAATTTTAGTAATTACAAAGAGCGTTTCAGCATGCCAGGAGGCAGAGAAAGTTTAATGTATAGTTTTAATATGGGACCACTTCATATCATTTCAATTTCTACTGAAGTTTACTATTTTTTAAATTATGGCATTAAGCCCTTAATTTTTCAATATGAATGGTTGGAAAATGACCTGATCAAAGCAAATTTACCAGAAAATCGTCAAAAACAACCGTGGATTATTGTAATGGGACATAGACCTATGTATTGCAGCAATACAGATCATGATGATTGCACAGAACATGAAACGCTAACAAGAATTGGCCTTCCATTTTTTCACGTGTTCGGATTGGAGAAATTACTTTACGATTACGGAGTTGATTTAGAGATTTGGGCTCATGAACATTCATATGAAAGATTATGGCCTATTTATGATTACAAAGTATATAATGGAAGTTATTATGAACCGTATGTGAATCCTGGCGCTCCTATTCACATAACAACTGGATCAGCAGGGTGTAAAGAAGGCAGGGATACATTTAATGCGACTGTACCTGTTTGGTCAGCATTTCGAAGCAGTGACTATGGTTATATGCGACTTAAAGTTCATAACAGAACACATTTACATTTAGAACAGGTATCAGATGATAAAGAAGGGGCTGTGATCGATTCATTTTGGTTAATAAAAGATATTCACGGGCCGTACAAGTAAGAACAGATTAAAACCCGTCTTGAGCATATTTGTATTATTTATTAATGTTGGACAAATTATACAATTTTGAAAGCGATTATCTTGCATAATCTTTTTAATATTGTTCCTCCATGAAAAATAGGGATGAGAGGCTATCAATTTATAAAATTAATTTTTATTAATTTATTTCGACGCCTACACCATAAAACAAAATTCCAGCACCTATCCAGTCATTTAAATTTTAAATCTACAGTAATTTAATTTGTACAAAAATAAACCAAACAATAAATTCTGTTGAAACCTAAACTAATTGTCTAAATGCTTTTTTCTTTTAACAATCACGAGCTTCAACTAAGTCAAACTAGCTGCCACACTAAATTTGGGCTAAATGCGTCCGATAAATTATGTAAAATGATACATAGTCACGAACTGTAAGAATTTCAGGCAAAACACCAAACAGGCTGAAATTCATAGTCAGTTTGACTTAATTAAAGCTTATGTGCTAGTCACGCTTCTATGATCGCAAAAGCGTCATTTTTTTCCTCTTCCAATTCTTGACCAGTGGCCTGTAACAGTTTACGAACGTTGTCATTGACCTCAAGCCCCTGAACAATTTCCCACTGCTTATCATTTATGACAACAGGAAATGAGAACATAACATCTTTGGGAGCCCCATAACTTCCATCACTTAAAACAGCCATCGAAACAAATTTCCCTGGGGCGGTTCCCAGAAACCAATCACGCATGTGATCTGAGGCAGCTTTCGCTGCAGACATTGCCGAAGACATTTTACGAGCTGCAATTACAGCTGCGCCTCTTTTCTGAACAGTCTCAACAAATTCCCCCTGTAACCATACGTCGTCATTTATTGCATCAGGAGCTGTCGTAACTGCTCCGTTGCGGATTATCACTGCATGAGATGCGTCCGGAACTTGAGTGGATGAATGATTTCCCCAAATGATAACATTATCTACATTTGCAACCGGCACTCCTGCTCGAGCTGCTAATTGGGCTCGTGCCCGATTATGATCAAGTCTGGTCATCGCTGAGAAATTTATACGTGGAATTGAAGGTGCATACTTGGAACACACCAGTGCATTTGTGTTTGCTGGATTTCCAACAACGAGGACTTTGACATCTTTTTTAGCATACTTATCTAAAGCTTCTCCTTGAACTTTGAAAATTTTGACATTGGCTGAAAGAAGTTCTTTCCTTTCCATGCCTTGCTTTCTTGGCATCGAACCGACCAAGAATGCAGCCGACACATCAGTGAAGGCCTCAACAGGGTCGGCTGTTGGAACGACGGCGTGCAAAAGTGGTAAAGCACAATCGGCTAATTCCATGACAACCCCGTTAAGTACCTCCATCATTGGTGGGATATCCAACAAATGCAAAATGAGCGGTTGGTTTGGGCCGAAAACGTCGCCTTTTGCAACAATGTACAAAAGGGAATAAGCAATCTGGCCTGCTGCTCCTGTTACAACCACACGAATCGGTTCTGACGTCTGCAAAATTATGTAAGTGAAGGGAATGATCCAAGTGTCCAAATAACTATGTAATAACTTACCATGTTGGCGAATTGTACGCAATTACTTGTACGATACTTGTGAAGATTACGATTACGAAATAAAGAGTTCAAGGTGTTATTCTGCTATCAATACAGCTGGCAATGATAAAATGACATCCTTTGACCTACCGGGATCAACCACCAGATATTGCAATGAAGTTAAACGTTGATTGGCTAGTTTCGGCGCGGTAAATATATATTAACCAATCAGAATGTCAAAAACAATAATTGTGGTGGAAAATTTAATGGGAACGAAAAATTTATCTCGTATAAATGACTCAACATTACTCTAAATATCAGAATTTATCACTTCATGTACAAAGTAGTTTACTTTAAAAGTATTATTAGTTTCCATAAAAAAATAAAATTTTAAATTAATATTTTTAATATTGAATTTTTATATTTACGGCTTTATAAAAATTATTTCAACAAGTTAATAAGAAATCATTCAAAATCATTGGAAAATAAATAAATGATAAAATTTATTGAATTCCCGCCGAAATTTAAAAAACAAATGACACCTACACAGATGGAAGGATATCCGGCTAAAGTTACAGAAGAGACAGATAGATGCAAAGCAAGGTCAGAGGTTTTTTGTCTCTGGGTAAGCTGTCAATTTAAATTTCGAATTTATATGTTCATTAACATTTGTGCCATCAAAGTGCTTAGTAGAAAACGTTATATTTATTGAGGGACTATTTAACTGTTAACAAAATGCCTGCAGATTACTATTGGTAAAACATATTTTTTCAATTTTCTTGCAAAATTTTCAATTTGCTCTTATCTGTTTCGGTTTTATAGTATCAATTCCATCTATAATAACCATAAGACGTAGGTAACACTAAGAAAGTCATTTTTTTAATATAATGTTACATCCATTTTTCATTACCTAACCTCAAAATGTGCAGTCTGTGATACCATATTAATTTACAGCTTAGATAACTTCTTCCAAAAAGTAACCAATATGGATTCCCCGAGAAAAAATAATGATTGTTATTTCTTTTACTACTCAACTTGTACAAAGGTATGTTTTATTTATGCTGTATACAAGAGAATATCATGTGTGTTAAATATTTACAGGGAGATAGTTGTGCTTTTCGTCATGAACCTTCAGCGTTAGGCTGTGAAACTGTTTGTTCTTTTTGGAAGGAAGGAAAATGCCTTAATGTACATTGTAGTTTTCGACATATGGAATTACGGGTGAGCATTTTTATGATTAAAAACTTATTACTGCAGCAAATGAATATATATTGAAATGTGATGATCAGGTTATAATTCATTCATCACGCCTCATACCGAACATTGTGAGATGACTATTTCGTTTCTATTTCATTACTTATTCTTTGCTCTTATAAGATTAAATAGCAGCAATAAATTAGTACATAATTATCTATCGTAAGAAGTTTGAGTAATGCCGGGCAAGACCGCTAATATTAAAATACATTAGTCATAAATCATTTCAAATAAAAAGCCTACAATCATAAACTTGTTTCTAGAAAAATCGAAAAGTAATACCATGTTACTGGGAACTGCAACCAGGAGGTTGCTTGAAAGCACATTGTCCATTTCTACATAAAAGTCCAAAAGATTCATCATTAATGCAAGGTGAATCTAGCGAACTGAAAAGTCCATCTTCAGTTGTATCAAATCAAGAAAATACAGGCGCTGTCCCAAAAGGGAGTCATTACAATGATGGAAGTTATGGCAGTGCTGCAGTAGATTCCCTTGTTGTTAATTTTGAAGAAGGTATGCAACTTTGTAATTAAATTACCAAGAAACTGACTACTATAAATGCTTTTTTTTTGTTTCTCCTTCTCCGAGGAGACTGTTTTTCTTCGTTTAATTTGTGATGTTTTATAATAGTTTTGTTTCTTAACCTTGAGTTTATATTTTTGAAATAAAGAATATAGAGTTGCTTTTGCATTAATATGTTGTTGAAAAAAAAAAATGAAAAAAATGGGTTCCTATAATAAAAAAGTAGTAATATGTGGTATGCAGCTATTTATGTTTATTAACTACTGCCTAATTAGTGTGTGGTTTTATTTTTAGAAATTAATGAGATTTGATAAAAGTCTGTATTTAATAATAATAATTATCGATATTGCATTCAAAATGCTGTAAAGTAAAAATATTTACTGTTTATTGCGGTACAATATTATAATATTACTGCACATTTTGACTGATGATTTTTCTGGTGATATTTAGAGATTTTTATAATAATAGAAGATGTTATTAGTTTTGTTTTTGTTTTATTTTTTAATTGGAAAAAAAAATAATGGCACTGATTACTTAAAATTGAAAAAATATTATTGCATACTCCCATTTTACTTATTTATATAGGGTTGACCACTGTTTAAAATGAGCTTGTAGACAGGAATGCTGAAGATTTATAGATTAAACGAAAGTATACTGATCTTAGTGATGAGAAAATTTTATGTTCAAAATACATATCATATTATGAGAAGGATTTAGCAATGAAGAAGTCGATGATTTCGTATTCTTTGATGGGCAAAGAGAAGAGATAGATTTCTTCCAGGGACCTGATTTTGCCATCACGTACTAATCAGCCTAATTTGGTGACTGGAATCCATGTGATCCATGTGATTCAGTATGTCTTTTTATTGTTAATTTGTTTTAACAATTTTGATTATTGAAAATGCTGCATATGCACTTATATTCTAATTTTAAAAAGCATTTTATTTAAATCAGACACTCTGGATCACAAATGGATGAATCATTGACTGTGATTTGGGCACACATATATTTTAAAAATGTGCCTTGAGATATAATTATTCATATAAACAAGAAAAATGGGGGTATTGTAATTTTTTTGTGTAATAGTGCATTCTAGATGTAAATAAACGAAAAGAATGCTTACAGGTTTTGGCCAATTTTGAAAAAAAAAAATGAGATTGAGCATAAAGTAGCTAAGAATAGTATTGTATATTCTTTCGCATTGTATTCTGACATTAGTTGGAATTTAAACAAATTATATCTTCACTTGTTATTGTACTTATGGCAAATTATTATTTGAACCACACATTTGCCATATGTACAACTCAAACTGTGTATTGTATTTAATTATTATTATTTAAGAGTGTGAAAAGTGTTACGTTTTTAGGTGGTTTTTAGTTAATTTTTTGCATTTTATGTACTCTCCCTTCTTTAAAAAAAAAAAACATTTAATTTGTACCTGTTTAGAAATAAATAATTTTATTTTCAATTTCGATGAAAAGAATTTAATCGTACGTATGTTGATAATTTCTCCAAAAAAAATGTCTCGTATTTTGAAAAAATGCATACATATGTAATAATAACGTTAATAACAGAATTATTAAAGTTTCTTTTATACCGATTTGTAGAATTTCATTGAACAAAAAAAAAAAAATCAAAACTGCAAGAATGCACTGCAGACAATATTTTGTGTCACTTGTTTTTAATAAAGTAAGAAAAAACTAATGTAGTGTATTCTTGCAGAGTCTGACAATGAATCCGCACCCACGAATTCTCCCGTTAAGTCTAATCAAACGCAGAGAACCGTTAAAGTGAAGACTTTGGAAGAAATTCGCTTGGAACGAATACAAGCCGAATCAGCAGCTTATTATTCATATCCAGGTAAATAATGCATTGTTCAGAATTCAACTCCATAGTAAATTTGTTAATATTTAGGTGCTGAACAAATAAATTCATCAGCACCGACTACGCCAGAATCGGCTGATGATCTCAGAAGCAGGATAATGAAACGTCTCAATTTAAAAACAGAAGATTCACCGATGTTAGGTGTAAATGACCTAAGGAAAAGGAAAAATCGTAATTTAAATTTAGAAGAGGAGGAAGGAAAACGTGCCAAAAAAATTAAATTCGAGAACAAGAAGGATATTAGTGAGATAAAGGTCAAAACATTAGCAGAAATAAGGGCTGAAAGACAGAAAAACTTAAAATGTGAACTTATGGATACTGAAATTACAAATGCAGAAGTTACTAGCACCTCGAGAGATTCTATCAATGAAATCAGTGAAGAAAGAAGTCCTAAAGCTGTTGAAAAACGGAAAATGGTTCCAGATGATGTTAAAGTAAAACCGAAACTGAAGAGACCAAAAATTAGCGTTAATGAAATCAGCAGCATCAGTTCAGAGAAAGGAGAGGAAGCAATCGATTTTAAGGATTTTACCAACAATGATGGAGGCGATAAAGAAATTGATGGGAATATGAAGAGAACAAGCGGACTTCGACGTGAATCCAGTAAGATTGATGATATTTTGTTGTTGGATGATGAAGATATCGACACTGGTACTACCATATCAAAAGCAGAAGAGGATATATTGAAAGATATTGATGATTTATTGAATGAATAATAGTTTATGCATTGAATAATTCTTAATCATACTATAACTTTTCATGTTAATTTCCTTTCATATTCATAACTAGAATTAGTAACTTGAACTATTTGGTTGTGTAAGAATTTTTATATATTTCAAGTATTTGTAAATATAAGATTTAATGTGTGAATAATTCAAATTATGAATAGTTTTTTTTTTTAAATTAAAATTTTACATATTGTTAGATTGTTTTCTCATCCTTCTTGGTGTGATCGCACAGTGAACAAACGAAAAAATGCTAGTTTTATACAATTCTTTATTTACACAAATTAAATTTCTGTGAACAATCATTTAATAAATTACTAAACCTAATATGCACATTAAAGATTCTTATTTATATAAAATCACATGCACAGACGTTTCTATTTTTTTCTTGTAATCGAAAAAAAGTTAGATATGTTGCTACATAAAACCAAAACGGGATATCCTATTTTTACGTTTATATTTTCTGTTATTTGAACGTTAAGTAGGTTCCCTTGCATTTAAATACCTAAAGGTAGGTATCATTTATGTACCTATTTCCATAGGGTTCATTGAAAAATTCGAGATCACATTTAATTACACAGGAAAATATAAATGGTAAAGAAGGTAACAAAACGCAATTCATTAGATTAAATTGGAAGAGTTGAAATTAAAAGAACTGGATTCATTAAAGACCGTATTTATGTTTTTAAAACATTGTGGATATATCTAGTTGACAAGTGATGAAATAAATTGGCAAACGATTCATTTCTTTGAAAAAAAATTGCACCGAATTTAACCATTCAGACGCTTGCAATGAAACAACTTGTATCCTAGTTATCCTACGGCCACCAAGGTCACTGAATGCGTGGCCAATATTGAGACATATCAGTTTGTCCAGGGACTGCAATCGGCACCGAAACACCAGGTGATATTAAACCTGCATCATGTAAGAAATTTGTTATAATAAATACGATTACTAAAGTACTGAATGTTAATCATACCCGTAGAAGAAGATCCGTTAGTGTTATACTGATGCCCATTCATCTGGTAAGGTTGCGCCGGACTACATGGTGATGGTCTGGAACCGTATCCAATTCCCAAATCGTAACCCGGAGGCCTTCCCATACAGTAGCCGCTCATAGCTGTTCCCATACTAGGACTTTCTCTTTGCTGCAGGCAGGAACTGGGAGACGGTCCCATTCCACCGCTAAGACCTCCGTGGCTAAATGAAGACATCGACGACATCGAACTGGAAAAAGACATACTTTCCGGTATTTTAAATTAAAAAATTCGTTCAATACCTGTAAGTGTCTGCCATAGACATAGGCGGATGTATGGGAGAATACATGGATGTGTTATTAAAGCTTTGAAGGCGCGGTGGTGATGTTGCAGGTGCCGGTGGATCATTAGGAGCGGGAGCACCGCGCCTCTGGTTTCTTAATTTTTCTTCACGTCGCCATTTGGCTCTCCTATTTGAAAACCACACTTGTATCCGAGCTTCTGGTAAGCCAATTTTAGCCGCTAGTCTTTCACGCGCGAATACATCCGGATAATGGGTTCGCTCAAATTCTGCAAAATAAATAGATTCAAAATCAAAATGCGCTTATAAACAGCGATCGATGGTACCTTTTTCTAAATTATCAATTTGATCGTTCGTAAACGAGGTCCGATTTCTCTGCAGCTTCCGTTTTAATCGAAGCCTTGCTTGGTCGTCGTCCGCTCCTGCACTGGAACCTGCATTCGAATTATCACCGGAGTTGGTTTCGTCAGAGTTCACACCATCTAGATCAGTTACTAGAAACAAAGAGCAAAAAAGAAAACATAAATTGAAGGTATTTTACGAGGAAGGAGACTGGCATCTCTTTTTACCATGTTGGTGTGTAAATGAGGTTGCAGGAATAACCAGAAGGGTAGACGAACGAGGGGTGGGTATAACGTTTTGTTGGGGAATGGGCGTCCCCCTCTAAGATAAGACATACCGATCTGCGTTACGGCGGACGCAGCCAGCCAGAAACTGACGATAAGGACCTCAGAATCTATTCGAGGACGTTCTGAAACACGCTTTCGCTATGGCCTCTCTTACTCACACACAAACACAAAATGAATTTTGAAAAATTAAAAAAAAAAACGTTGCGTAGTTTTGAGGAATTATCGGCGGTGAGAGAGCGTTTCGAGATTTTTTTTAATAACGTATATACGCGTCAATGAGCAATAATTTATTTGAAAAAATCCCCTACTCGTGTATTTAAAAGGCCACCTTTTTCAATTATATTCGCAATCTAGGCATTTTCGCCTGAGTGCGTAACTTGAAAACAGTTTTTCTGCCAATCTATAGGACATGTGTTCCTATATATTTCACTGGCAAATGTCGTATTACTTTTAATATTCTCTCTTTTTTTTGTTAACGCATTATAAACCTATGTAACATTTTGTAAGGAATTTTAGGTGTGTTTACATCAAATGCCTACAAGATTTCAACAAAGAATCTTTAAAAACCGTCAGATGCTTTTGTTAAAAAAAAATACCGATTTTGACTTTATTTATTTTTCAATTGAAATTAATTTGTTACTAAAATTTCGTTATTAAAGTTCATTCCAGGGGTTATGAATTTTAGCCCCGCATTCTCCTCTTAAAAAAACGTATTCATTTCTAAACAAAGCTGTTCATATGAAAAAGCGCATTGTTAAAAGTTCTGGTATGAATATGGCACAAGTCGCGTTTCAGTTAAAACACTCAACATTTATTAAAAACAGCATCTCAATTTCAACTCGAAATATTTTTGATTGTAACAATAGCCCTTATGGTCGTTTAGTTACGCTTTATTAGTACAAATGCATTCACACCGAGTTGACATCGACAATGCTAATTCGGTATAGGAATAATCTGTTATTATGAGGGTTGCCATATTTCATAGATAGAGGTATACCTACTTAACGCTCTTTATACCTACAGCACAAATTACATGATGCATTTTAGAAAATGAAAAAGGGTGAAAACGTTACCACCCATTTCAGATTGTCACCTACTTATTCCAAACTGACAGATAATTTTCTCAGTTGAACGACAATTTATCGAAATTCGGAATCTTAATTCCAATCAACTAAAATAAAAATTTCTAATTTTTTAATTTGTAGATAATACATTATTTAGTTGAGAAAGTCTAATAGCATTACATGGTAGAACGGCGGCTGAAACTCTTTACTAATAAGTTGTCAGCAATACAAGGGGGTAGAAAACAGGAGTAAGGGTACCAAAGCAAATTATTTACAGTCAAATGATTCTATTTCAATATCGGGACAAAAGAAGGGCTGCCGCTCAGAGATACATGTATCTGATACACTGTGAGTTTGAACCAATACGGAAACGGGGAGATGTTGTGTTTTATATAACAAAGCGTAAACATTTAACGCGATATTTGTAACAAAAATGTTTTAGATACGCTTCTACAAAACGCTTCAGTTTTATAATGTTTTAATTTTAAACGACCATGTACGGAGTGTCCCATCACTTGTGAGCTTTAATTGAGATTTATTTATTTGAAATTTGGTGCACGCATACCTCTGGTATAAGGCTAGAAATTTCCAGTTTTAAATGTTAATTGTCAGCGTTAGTTTTCGACAAAAAAAATAAAAACTGTTTTTTTATAAAAATAATATCTCCCAATTTTGTCAAATTTTACTTTTCAAGATCAGTATTATTAAGGCAAAGATATCCAAAGTAAAAAAAATTTCCAAAAGCTGTAATTAGTCTAAAATTTCCTTATTATGGAATCTTAAGAGTAAAAGTAATAATTTATGACTATAAATAGTCCTTAGAATCTAACCGTAAAGTTAAGTACAATTTAAATGTATGGCATTGTAAAATTTTCTCCGAAACTGGAAGTAGGTAACTGGTACCTCGAATGGTCTGTCCCTTTTCCATAACCGCACCGAAAATATTTTAAACGAAAAATGTAATAAGTCGTCTTCGAGTTAAAAAAAATAATTAAACATTCACACTTTAAAGTATTTTCGTACTCATAATCGTAATTTATTAGAGGACTTGCAATTTACGTAAATTTTCGAAACCTACAAGAATGTAAAAAGGCTCGACTTAGGTACGCTTCTATTGTTCACATCGACCGACTTCCACTCGACAGTGTCAAATTTTTACAATGTCATAAATTTAAATCGCACTTACCTCTGCGGAAAGTACTAACGACTATTTACAGTCATAAATTATTACTTTTACTCTTGAGATTCCATAATAAAGGAATTTTAGACTAATTACAGCTTTTGATTTTTTTTTACTTTGGATATCTTTGTCTTAATCATAGTGACCCTGTAAAGTGAAATTTAACGAAATTGGGAAATAGTATTTTTATAAAAAATCAGTTATTATTTTTTTTCTCGAAAACTAACGCCGACAATTAACATGTAAAACTGGAAATTTCTAGCCTTATGTCAGAGTCATGCGTGCACCAAATTTCAAATAAATAACTTTCAATTCAAGCTCAATTTGGGGGTGGCCACAAGTGATGGGACGCCCTGTACAGAGTGAACAGCTTGCCCCTTTTTATTCCACAGTTAAATCCTTATTTTATTGGATTAATTACACTAAAACAATTCTAAGGTTGTTTGAATCACATATTGTTACAATATTGTTGAATACAAAGAAAAATATTCGAACTTTCTGAGGGGTTTTACCTACAAGACCTACCGACATAATAGAAGGTAAATCAACCAAAACTACTTAAAATTTTTCAGTTATTTACAAACTGCTTCAATAACAATATCCATTTCCTGCCCCTATTGAAATATAATTGAGTTGGTAAATCTGTTAATAACAGACGCATCTTTCAAATACATAAGCACAACTTATCTACCTGTAGGTAGGTATCCAAAAAGATTCAGACGTATTTCAGAATCACATCATAAACGTCCGTCTCAATCTCGTTAAGTACTAATAGTGACAATTAACTATTCTCACGCAAGTTAAATCGGGACACTGGTGGAATAATAAAGATGTCACGTGTAATTGCACCGCGACCCGACGTGACGAGGTCAGTGAAAAGCGGGGACAGACACACACACGCATTTAGGTTGAATTTAGACCCTTCCCGAATCCACCCCTATCCGACTGTGTTTAAATCGCTTACGATACTTTATTAATCCCGCGGGATCATTTAATAACTTATTTATTCTTAATTAACAACGAGTACCTTAATATCATCCTGATGGCACTAGAGATATTGATTTTCGTTTTGCGCCTTTCGACAGCGATTTTATGCTGCAAAATGTTGACCTGAATTTGAAAACATTAATATTAATTTTTCAGTGTCATTATTATTATTATTAATAAAATTTGAATTGAAACACAGTCAAAAACGAGCAACAAAAAGTTCAAGATTACACCATTAAGTCTTTGTACGGATATTAGGCCAATGCCGTAATGTAATTCGCATTTTAAGTTGCTGTGAGTAATCAAATTCGGAGTACCTTTATGCTAATTGAATCACGTCTTAAGCCTCGACACTCTAATATAAATACTCCGGAGTTTGTTTTGATAACATCAGTTCGCCTCCAAGAGGAAAATGAAGGTACGTATGCAAAATTCAATTAAATCATCACTAACACAGGGGAGGGTTTTGCAAGGAAACAACACTGAAACGTTTTAAAGTGAACAAAACTTTAGAGAGCGAAAAACTGGACATCCCCAAAACCATTGACGTACGTTACTTAAAAAAAAAAACTAGTAATTTACGTTTTATTTTCAGTCGTTCGTTGCAATCATTTTGACGGTGGTCGCATTAGCTGCGGCGGAACCGCCTCAATTCCGTTGGTCCACTCGCCAAACAGCCCCGCTGGAATCGGAACCTTATTCCGCACGTGGATGGCGTCCATCAGGTTCTGGGTTTAATTTTCCGCTACGATCGTCGCCCCAACAAACTTACGGACCGCCGCAACCTGCGCCTTCATATGGACCTCCACCGCAACAACAACCGACCACAGAAACGCCTGCCACTACGGAAGCCGCCACCGAGGAGGCCACCGTTGATGAATCACAGGCCGAAAATTTAAGAATAAAAAGCAGCGCAAATCAAAAATCGGCGAAAACTAGTCAACAGGCTGTACCGTACTTTGTGATAGTTCCCCAAAGTGAGAATTTAGTATACGCCATACAAAAGAGCGCACCGTTTGCCGCGTTTCCATCAGCCAGAGTTGTGGCTGCACCGTTAAAAGCTGTTCCCATAAGTAGTCTATCCTCAGCTTCGATTTTCACCCCGTACAGTGCTTCGCTGGTTCAGATCTATCAATAAATTGTTATGCGTGGCGTTAAATAAAACCGTTTTGTAAAACTGTAAAGTTTGTTGAATTTGTTGGCATGAGAGTGTTAAAAATGAATGGGAATTATAGTTGCATGCAAACGTAAAGTTGTAAGTTAGTCGTCGTATTTGAAATGTATTTATGTAGCGTTAGCGAGAGAATCACTGCTTACTCTCTCCTTTCTCTGCAATTTACAACGGGGGTTCAGTTCACCGCAAAATTCCGCAAATTTAATATCTGCTCTTTGGGTAGCTCGGAATTCCGGGACCAGTTAAATGGGCGGCATGGAATTTTATTCTGTAAAACCCGCCTACTTTCATGTTACTAAATTGCAAACGTTTGCTTTTTAACTTCAAATTTTATTCATAACTTTGTTTTTTTTTCTTATCAAACGTGCACTGCAAATTAAAACATTGCGAAAGCAAAAAAGAAAAAATTCACGACAGTCGCATTATGGAATTTTCAAATCACGTGTGTGATAACATCACAAAACAGCAACTGTCTCACAGTGAGAGCTGATGGTTGCACAGTTTCAAAATCTATATAAATAAAAATTAAATGCTTGAGAACGGCTGGACCGATTTAGCTAATTGTTTTAAAAAATAAGGTGTTTAGGGAAAGAAAAATTGGAAAAGTTGCCAGTAAAATTAGATATGCGTATTCTTCTTTTGTTTTGTTTCTTGAAATTTGGACAGGACAACGTCTGTTGGATCAGTTAGTTGAAAAAATAAAAATAAAATTGAGTAGTCTCTATGAGAACAGGACAATTTTTGTTTTTTAACTAACAAGACTTAGCAAAGTCATGTATATCATTCTAACATCAGAAAATAGAGCTTCTCTGCCCTTTTCTTACGCCAATTAAATTATCAGGCATAATAGCGCAGCTGAAAACGAAATTAAAAAAATAAAAATAAAATTGAGTAGTCTATGAACAGGACAATTTTTGTATTTAACTAACAAGATATAGCAAAGCCATGTATGGCATTCTAACATCAGAAAATAGAGCTTTTCTACCTTTTTCTTAAGCCAATTAAATTACCGGGTACAATCGCGTAGCTGAAAACGAAATTGAAAAAATAAAAATAAAACTGAGTTAGTCTATGAACAGGACAATTTTTGTTTTTAACTAACAAGACCTAGCAAAGCCATGTATGGCATTTTAACATCAGAAAATAGAGCTTTTCTACCCTTTTCTTACGCCAATTAAATTAACGGGTAGTACAATCGCGTAGCTGAAAACGAAATTGAAAAAATAAAAATAAAATTGAGTAGTCTATGAACAAGACAATTTTTGTTTTTAACTAACAAGACCTAGCAAAGCCATGTATAGCATTTTAACATCAGAAAATAGAGCTTCTTTACCCTTTTCTTACGCCAATTAAATTACCGGGTACAATCGCGCAGCTGAAAACGAAATTGAAAAAATAAAAATAAAATTGAGTAGTCTATGAACAAGACAATTTTTGTTTTTAACTAACAAGACCTAATAAATAATAAGGTTTTTAGGGAAAGAAAAATTGGAAAAGTTGCCCGGAAAATTGGAAAATTTGGGAAAAATGAAAGTGCTTTTTTCTACTCACGATTCGAACGATAGATGTAACTCTTTTTTTGTTTTGTTTATTGAAATTTGAACAAGATAACGTCGGTCGAGTCCGCTAGTTTATTATAAAAATTACCTATATTACAAAAATTACAGAAAACTTTTTTAATTCATACGATTTTAGTGTTACTATTTGACAGAAAGTAAAATTTTGTGGTGCAATAATACACATAACTTGAACATTTCATGGCCAACAAAGAAGCTCCCTTTATTCTGTTTGTTTTGTCGTTCTTAATTTTGTTTTGTTCTATAAATTAGAGGCAGGTTGCTAAAACATACCTGCTTAAGACTTCTATAAATGATGTTTAGTTTTCCTAATGCAATTAATCGGTTTTAAAATAATAAAATCAACTAATTTTGCTTCTGTGACGTAATGTGACCAAATTTAATAATAATCGATTCTGATAAGATCAAAAAATGAATTTATTTTCAAGTTATTTGTAGGTACGCATTTATTAGTAAAGACCTAAATGGTAAAGTACCGTAAAAGCATACATCCCGCAGTGCGCGATCGCTATCGTTTCGTTCCCACCGAAGCTTTCTCTAACAACCCCCAACTGTGGTAATCCGGCTTATATGAACAGCTTGTTTCTGTTGTTTTGCTTGAAATTACGTAAACCGACCACATAACATTTTCATTATAGGTAACGCGAGGCCGAATTCCAACAGATTTAAACGAATAAAAGTTTGCAATAAAAACGACAAGTTTCAGTATCGAATAGCTTCCGAATTGATGGAAACCGTCATTTCAACTTGGATTTGAATCGGCACTTGAGAACTGAGAGGCGGTACAACAAAGCCAAAACCGTAAGACCCGGCAGTGTACGTAAACGTGGGAGCCTTCTTTGTTAAGATTTACCATTGATGTAAACCCTAATTCAATGTGTGTGCTTTATGTCGAGATATTTATAGGTGCGTTAAAAAAAAAACATTTTAAAAAATGCTAAAAATGACGGCACGAAGAAAGTTGTGACGTCACGAATGTCTCTGGGGTATTGATTCGAACCCCGCGGGTTCTTTGTCAGACACCCTCGCCTTCTAATGTCGTTTGTTTGTTGACACTTTGATTCAAGGCGTCAAAGACGGCCGCTATTCAATGTGATCGTACTGATTTGAAAGTTTTGGTTTCCGATTCGTCAAACGTCACCGGTTTTGCTCGTTATACATCGGTCGCGTTTACAAAAATCTGATTGATTTTTGAAATACATATCGAAATTAACAAAATTATTATGCAGCGAACCGATGTTGCAAAAAAACGTTTATGTTTCGAAACGTTTACAAAAACGCGGTGTAACATGAAATATGACTGATCAGTGAAACGTGAATAACACACGGCATCTCTGAAATTAATTGAACAAATTTTAATTAATGAGTGTAAATTTCATTAGCGTTTCATGTCCGTGGCCGTTGCAAATTGAATCGGCAACTAAAATGGTTGAAAGTTAAAATTTCAATTAGCATATGTCCGGAGGCCGGATGAGCAATGTTTACATTTTTAACTAAAGTGTCACTTGCAGAGCAACCTACACAACTCTCTCTCTAAACTGATACAGTAACAAACGAGGCCCCCACGGCCAGATTAACTACACAAAGTGGCCTCTTTGAAACTCTGTGATTGCGTTTAACAGTTCTAATCTGTTTTGCAATAGTTTCGCGCTACTACACGAATGCTAGAACGGTGCGATTTGACACAATTTTAGAATATCAAATTTGATAATTAACAATTTACCCTTCTTGTTGTTAAGGTCGTCCGACAGAATCGTCGGTGGCGGACTTAAAGGTTGCAGCGGGAACGGATTGCTTCCTGGGGGATACCAAGGCGTCGGTCTCCAACTACTTTGGTTACCATTTAACAGCCTTAATTTGTCGTAAACTGTGTCCGTTCCTGATGAAACCGGCGACTGTTGTGATTGTTCTTTTTGAGCTGCTAAATTGCGGAGCACCCTATTGATTGATGAAACCTATAACAAACACATAATGTCAATATTGTTTCCATGTTTTCAAAAAAATCATCAGCATTTTTAAATTTAAAGGGATAAAAGTAAGATAGTAGGGGAGAGTAACCACAGTCGGGACAGTATCCTAAGATGGGACATGCCAATCTTACTTTCATACAAATATGAAGTTAGTATCCTATTTTCAATCCCCAGTTTATATTTTGTTTCATAACCTTAAACGATTGCATCAGTATTAAATTTGTACTGAAAATACGAAGATTTAGTGCGTAAGCAGTTGTTGTTTTTTCCGTTTGAGGTAAGAAATTATTATATTTATGTACAGCACACATTACTAGGTTAATTGCGTGCAATATTTTCCCTTTGAGATTGTTTCAATTATTTACAATGCACATGTAAACAAAGAATGGTATGGTTACCAAAGATGGGACTTCATGCGTTTCCAAAGATGGGACATGTCCCATCTTGGGTATTTAACTTAAATTTAAAAGAATGTCCGAATTTTCTTTTCTTTTTTAGATGACAATGAACAAAGCTGCAAAGAAGAGGAAAACTTTAGATTCTACTATTTTAACCGAGTCACCCTATAAAGCAAAACTTGAGACAAAAACCTCTTCTTCAGCTGTGAAAACAGTAACAAAAACAATTTTTGAAAAACAAAATAAGGAAAAAAAAAATTAGGAAACAGGCAAAAAGGAAAGATTCATCGTCTGAGAATCAACAATGCATTGTTTGCCAAAAAGATATGTTCATGAAACATGTGGGTTTCTGAATAACTTACATTTTACTTGCTAGGCTGTGATGATGATAGTGCCTAAGATACCGTCCCATCTTTGGTGTCGATATACTAAAGACGGGACATTTGCAACGTTTTTGTTTAACCCATTATTAATAAATAAGTTTATATTATTTTTGTACAACTTTTATATTTTTACTTAATAAATAGTCCAACAAGGCGTTTCTAAACGAAAATTTTTTTTCAAGGCCCCTTCAAAAAAATGTTAAACTAAAAGTGTCCCATCTCACGATACTCTCCCCAACTAGAATTTTAATTTAATTTGTAGAGATTCTAAAAAATCATACTTATTGTTAGTTATTTGTTTACTATTTGTTTGTGTGACACTTTTTGACATAGAAGAATGACATCTACCGTGTCTTTATTTTAACATTGAACATACAATGTAAATATCCCTATGTTCAATTTAAAAAAAATTTTGTCACTTGGTCAATGTTTTGCAACCGAGCATACTCTCACACGTCAATTTTGAGGTTTGAATTATTAAATTGTAATGGTCAGACGTTAAAAGAGTAAAACGATTTATTGCAAAGGAAATAAATAGAAAATGGAAAACGCAAATGGAAATGGTAAATGAAAAATGGAAATGGTAAATGGATATGGAAAATGGAAATGGAAAATTGAAAATGGAAAATTAAAATGGTAAATGGATATGGAAAATGGAAATGGAAAATTGAAAATGGACAATGGAAAACGGAAATGGCAAGTGTAAAATGAAATGAAAAACGAAAATTGAATATTTTCAATTTTCCATTTTCCATTTACTGTTTTAACGTCTGGCTATTACAATTTAATAACACATAATCTAAAGTAAATTCACGTGTAGAGTATAACTTAATTGCAAAACATTGAATGAGTGACAAAATTATTTTTTTTAAATTGAACATAGGGATATTTACATCGTATGTTCAATGTTAAAGTAAAAACCCGGTATGGAAGCCACCTTACGAACAAAGTCACATTTTTCAAAACACCTCCCCCCAATGCCACAGACTGTCACCATTTCGCTAGCTATTCTGTTCTCATTTCGATACTTCTTATGTCGGTAAAAACGAGATTTTGATAAAGCGTCGTGCAAGACACAAAACGATATGAACGCATACAGTTATAACTTTCTGCAGCGTTATGTACGCACACCAGAAATAGTTTGATGAAGTTTGGGCATGGAAGGAATTATGCTGTGTAATGTGAGGGTCGAAGGCAGTAAACCGTAAACACGAGTGTGAAGGGTGCATAGATTTATACCGTGTTGACGAAGAAGTCTCAGACGCACAGACCCTTGACCTAAAGTAAATATTGACGCAGCAATCGATTTTATTGCAACTTTTAATTGTGCGATTATGATATGAGGCGCAAAAAATTGATGGCGAGAAATGACCGTCGCACGTGTCGCAAAAACGATTAAATTCAAATAGTGTCGTTTATTTATAAAAAAATTCAAACGGGAAATGGTGAATGGGGCACGCCAATTTCCAATATAAATGTGCAATAATCTGCTGGAAGCACGTGGACGCCACGTGGCACTCCGCACCCGTTGAAATATTGCCTGGAAGTTCCTTCAACTAAAAATTCAACCGGCGTTATCGAATTTTAATAAAACGCTTATCAGTTTTCGGCCGATCCCCTGATGGCTTTGAAATTAAGAACTCCAAGCATTTCGCATTGTTCCTCGCGAGTTACTGCGAAATTAAAATTAAACAATCTCGTAGTGCCCGATTCATTAGAAGTTGATGTCGATGTCGTCAATGGTCGCAGGTCATACAAAGCGCGGCGGGGTGTCCTCTATTGGCACTCTATTCATAACCACCCCATGATACCCATTATGACCTTTTTTTAGTTCGACCTTTTGTACAAGTCGCATACAAAAAACATGCGAGCTTACGACATCGAAGACCGTTCGGCAGGGCATTTCAATTTATATAAAATCTCACATCCGATCTCTCTTAACGTTTTTCCTCCGTCTCTGTTTCTCTTCGAGAAATGCACCGAGTCTGCTCGTCGTGCTGATAATTTCGTTGTAAAACCATATTTCGATCGGCAATTTCCCAAGCAAGGTGGTCCCGTCCGGTAAACTCGACAATTTGACATTCATTGGACTTGTGGTACTTTTTCGATTTTGACGGTTTAATAATGGCATTTGCGGTGTATATGTTCCAGTTGTCGAACAATTAAACTTTATGCGATCGGTTCTTTTGCATTGTGTTCTAAAAGCCACTTTAAAGTCACTTGTTCTGCTTTGTTCCGTTAATTGTGGGTTTTGATCTATTCAATGTTGTGACAACCAAGGAATTCAACTTATAATTTCGGCGGGACAATTTACAAATCGATTTTTATTTAATTTGCGATTTCAGTTGGTATTTTTTAAATAATTGAGACTTGTTGATATTTTAAAACTTTGATGATCAGGTACTTACTTTGAAATAATTTTTTATTTAAATAGTCTGTTTACTTTTCACTTGATTAAGAGCAGGCTGAGGGTGTCTAAAAATTTTGTTATAAACCAAATTTGACGTTTATCAAAAAATTTTGTAGCCACCCCCAAAATTCAACTTCAATTGAAAGTTATTTATTTGAAATTTGGTGCACGTATGACTCTGACATAAGGCTAGAAATTTCCAATTTTACATGTTAATTGTCGGCGTTAGTTTTCGAGAAAAAAAATAATAACTGATTTTTTATAAAAATACTATTTCCCAATTTCACTTTTCAGGATCACTGTTTTTTTTTTTTTGTTTTTGTGGGAGAGAGGTAAAAATCTTCATAAAGACACCTGTCGGCCCATGTTTAACAGGCGAGTCAGGTTTTCCACAAAGGACACGATATGCCAGCCCATTAACGGCCAACCACCGACAGCGTGCACTGCCAGCGGATCACTGATATACAAAAAAAAAACCTGTCATTAGTCTAAAATTTCCTTATATTGGAATCTCAAGAGTAAGAGTAATAATTTATGACTGTAAATAGTCGTTAGTACTTTCCGCAGAGGTAAGTGCGATTTAAATTTATGACATTGTAAAAATTTGTCACTGTCGAGTGGAAGTCGGTCGATGTGAACAACAAGAGCGTGAATGAAGTGTGAATGTTGAATTATTTTTTTTAACTCGAAGACGACTTATTACATTTTTCGTTTGAATTATTGTCGGTGCGGTTATGGAAAAGGGACAGACCATTCGATTTACCAGTTCCCTACTTCCAGTTTCGGAGAAAATTTTACAATGCCATACATTTAAATCGTACTTAACTTTACGGATAGAACTAAGGACTATTTATAGTAATAAATTATTACTTTTACTCTTAAGATTCCAATATAAGGGAATTTTAGACTAATTACAGCTTTTTTTTACTTTGGATATCTTTGCCTTAATAATACTGATCTTGAAAAGTGAAATTTGACAAAATTGGGAGATATTATTTTTATAAAAAATCAGTTTTTATTTGTTTTGTCAAAAACTAACGCCGACAATTAACATTTAAAGCTGGAAATTTCTAGCCTTATGTCAGAGTCATACGTGCACCAAATTTCAAATAAATAACTTATACTACTACTTATATTACTACTTATTAAGTATTAAGTATTATTAAGTACGAAACTACATACAGTCGAATCCGGTTATAACGGCTTCGGTTATAGCGAACCACCGGTTATAACGAACTTTATTCCAAGTCCCGACATTTTCCCCTATATAACAATGTAAAAATTAATCGGTTATAACGAACTATCGGATATAGCGAACCGGAAAAAGCCGAAATTAATCAAATTTCAATCGGCTATAATGAACTTTACATTGTATATAATTATAATGGACAATAACCTTAGTCGATAATTCCCCGTTGTACGTTTTGTGTCTTTCGTGTTGCGTTTCTTGTGACAGCATCGCCACTACGTTAGTTTACAATTCTGACAAATTTATTACTATGCCCTTTAAATAGAACATATTTCAACAGAAAAGCACAGTTGACCGGATGTTATGGTTTTCAAATTATCGCTAAGACCTTGTAAGAAGTGACCGTATCGGACACACATATACCCCTTGAGCACATGTGAATTATTACAAAAAACCAGTTTCACTTCGACTTTAAAATCAGTTTAAGAGCCAGCGTTTACACAGCATCTTTTTCGTTAAAAGAAAAATTTGAAATAATACGCGAGATAGAAGGTGGAAAAGCACAACACGAAATCTGTCGTCAAAAAAACATAAGTAACAATTTGGAAGAAGAAAAAATTATGTGCGGCTTTTGAAAGTAAAAAATGTAAACGCTAAAAAACTATGAAAATCTAAGAACGATGACGTCGACCAATCTCTTAAAAAGTGGTTTACGCAACAAAGATTAAATAAGTAGTAGTGTTTTAGAAACAAAAGCTGAGAACTTCTTTATAATTATTTTATACATATTCATATGTAAATTAGACAATAAAGGTGTCATAAAACTCTCTTGCATTTATTCTCTCATTAACGCTTATAACAAACTTCGGATATAACGATCTGATTTTGACGGTCCCTTCAGGTTCGTTATAACCGGATTCTACTGTACTTTAAAAAATATAAAGGCTAAATATAATATTAAAATTAATTATAAAATCTCAATGTTAAGTAAATTTTGAATGAATGCTGGTACGCCCGTTGTAATATTTATTTGTGATTTATCACAGGCGTCTTTTATTTCGATCGTGAACCATAAAAATATTTGAATCAGATAAAATTGGAACGGGAGATTGCAGAGCAACGGCCATGTGAAAAATCAGACGCACAGGCGCGCATATAAATAGAGAGAAGTGGCAGACAAAAGATGGGCCAGAAATGACGCGATCAAAAAGAAACAGACGTCCTATTTTGTCGATTTTTTGATATTTTGTCAAACGTCATCGTTTTTTAAATCGCCCGTGTTCTCACCGAGTTCGAAATTATTATTTTCTGTTGCGGTTACGGCGCGACCATAATGAAACATAAAGAACCTAATTTACACAAGAAAACACACACAGGAATTGCGTCAGATGAAGTGTCGTCGCGGCGGTTTTTCCGTTCGGAAGCGGCGAATAATAGGACAAAACGAAGCGACGTGACACAAAGTCTCATGAATTAAACATTATTTAACATCAGCAAATATACCGGGAAAAAGGGAAAAAACGCACTTGCGATTTGTTTCTGTAACCGTGTTAAAAGGTTATCGATCGGCGAAAAAATTGCTAAATTTCATTGCGACCAACACATTTTCACAAGTTACAATTTTATCTGTTATGTTTCCCTATCTTTACCGAACTCGCGGAGGCGGATCTCATTGATTGGAGCAGCTCCAACCAGTGAAGCGAGAGGAATCAGGTTTAAAAAGTTTGTTACCCCACGAGATTCCCGACAAGCACGAAAGCTTGTATGCCGAGAGACCGCTGGCTCCAGACGAAACATGGTCGTCCGTCACTTTTTCCACCGCTTTATTTCATCGATTCACAAAATCACAATTAGATTTTGTTTTTACACAAAACGCAAATAATAGTATATTATTATACAAGTTTTATAAGACGATCTATTGTCGTTACGAGTACGACAATACGTCTTATAAAACGAATGTAATATACTATTTTTTCTACTTTGGCGCTTTTAATTTTATGAAAATTTAAAAATTCTGTTTTCTAAATATTCTAGGGATTTTTAGGATTAGGTACTGGTTGTGTTGGTATTTGCCATGTGTCATATGTCAACTAAAATTTAAAATTTCGAGTTTGATATTTTTGTGAAACAGTCATAGAAGAATTAAGTTGTACACTTGCTATTGCAGCAATACCAACGTAATACGTATCAAAAAAAAAAAAAACAGTTTCATAAAAAGTTGCTTTGTGACACTACTTTTAGTTTCACAAAGTTTCACTTATGACCCCAAAGTAGAAATACATCTGTGGATTACTCACAAAAAAAGTCATGCGGTAGCAAAGAAAATACTTGCGCATTTTAAAAGAAAAATCCATAACGTTTTTGTTTTCAGAAATAGAGACATGACAAGGGGACGTTGCCATGGAAATTTGCATGCATCCAATAAACGGTGTTGGTAAGATTCCCTCTACCCTCTAAACTGTTAAACAGGACCGTTTCCGGAACTAAAAATGATTTTAAAATAATGAATTTCGACCGATCATCGACAATCTAAATCACAATTCGCAAGAATATTCGGTTTTAAGGGGAACAATATGACAACAAGTTATTTGCAATATTAAGCAAGGCGATGGTCGAAAACAGGTGAAATGATTCCAGTACGTCCCTGCTAACTTCTTTCAGTTCCCGTTTAAAGAGCTGCTCCTTTATTAAGGAGGGGGCTGGGGTAGACTAATATGCGGATGACTGCAGGGTGAAGTTCTATAAGAGGCTCGTCACGCAGGTTAAACTGATGATTACACACTGATTAAATGAAAGCCGTTGTTGTTATTATAACCGAGTTTAAATGTTTTCCGAAACTGAATCGATTAATATTGTTTTTCTACTTTGGTATCATAAGTGAGTCTTTGTGAAACTAAAAGTAGCGTCACAAACGAACTTTTTGTGAAACTGTTTTTGGTTTTTTTTTTTTTGGATACGTATTACGTTGGTATTTCTGTAATATCACGATGGCCGGCATCCGGTATCTCTAGCGAGCTCCTGTCAAGGTTAAGCCAAGTGTACAACTTAATTCTTCCACGACTGTTTCACAAAAATATCAAACTCTAGATTTTACATTTGAAATTTTAGTTAACATATGAATAAAATATTTAGAAAGCAGAATTTTCAAATTTTCATAAAACTAAGCACTAAAGTAGAAAAAATAGACGTATTGTCGTATTCGTACGACAATAGATCGTCTTATAAAACTTGTATAATTCAAGTACTATTGCAAAATTTGAAAGTGCCTACTTACACTTGGAATATTATCGTTCGTGCAGACGCCTTCTTGTAGCAATCTGTCTCGAATTTCCCACGCGAAAATTGAAGGACATTCTCGTTTATACGCCGAGATTTTTGCGACCACTTCTGCTGTTGCTACACGTGGTTTAGACCCACCTATCGCCCGAGGCCGAATGGATCCCGTCTCGTAATACCTAAGAATTGCAAAGCAGAAAAAAATTAGATTAATAAAAATGATTTGAATCAGGTAGGATTAAAAAAAATTTAAGTTGGCAAAATTTTACGTGACAGTTTAATCAACAGTAATATCCCAAGTGCATCAAAATAGCCGAATAAATTTTGACGTTTCTGTTAAAATGTTTTGCCTAGAAATATTTCTTTATGGTAAAAAAAAAACGTAAAAATTTAATCAGGTAAATTTTGACACATTTGAAACGTCAAAATTTAATCGCTAGTAATACCATAAGAGCTTTGAATTTATGGATTAATTTACGATAACTTGTTGCGTAGCAACTTAAAATAATGTAAATTTGATGAGTATTAAAAATGCGACAGCGAAACTGGAGCGTTTTTATCATCAAATGTACACGATTTAAAAGGTACGCAGGAAGTTTGAGTTAATTAATCGAAAAAATTCGAAGCTTGAATGGTATTTGATTAGATTATTTTATGAATGTATAAAATTTGACACAAATAAAATTGTTTGAAAATTTTTTGTTGGTGGAAACTAGGCAACGTCGATATAAAGGAACTCGAAGTTTTATCAGAATTATCATATATAATACAACAAATGAAATCGCGATTATCAATAATCACGATTCCACGAATTGTATTCGTCAGATTATAGCACGAATGAACAATTTAATACTTTTTCGGACCAAATGTAATTCCGAGAGTCGCAAAACTCGGTAAATTGAACCCAAATATATTTGTGAGACTTTACAGTATTACACGGTTTATGATTTTGTATCTTTTCCTCAATATTGTTTAACGAGCAATCACCGAAACGCGCGATTTTTTGTAACTGTGACATGTCAGTTGACAGCACGGTACACTAGATTTGCGGAGCACATGCGGGATTATCACTTATTAATCTTTCTCCAGTGCTGATTATCATTTATTAAGCGGTCGTTAGGATAGGGAAAAATAGCACTATAAGTGGTATAATCGCTTTAATTCCGTGTTGCTTCCTCAAATAACGAATTGTGATTGGCTATATTAGCTATGAATAAAATAATCGCTATAAAACTGAGGAAAACCATGGTGACTGCGACTTTTTATGTGCATGAAGGAAATAATCAACAGTAATATCACAAGTGCATCAAAATAGCCGATTAAATTTTGACGTTTCTGTCAAAATGTTTCGCCTAGAAATATGTCGAGCAAATTTACCACGTAACAAAATCTCGAGTGTGCAGCACGAGGGATTTTGGGTGGAAAATTTACGAGAATTATTTATTTACTTGTCGAGGAATCTTTGATAATGATTGCAAAAAAAATTCAGAAGCTATTAAACGTCAAAATTTAATCGGGTAAATTTTGACACCTTTGAGACGTCAAAATTTATTCGGGTAAATTTTGACACGTTTGAAACGTCAAAATTTAATCAACAGTAATATCACAAGTGCATCAAAATAGCCGATTAAATTTTGATGTTTCTGTCAAAATGTTTTGCCTAGAAATATGTCAAGCAAATTTGCCACGTAACAAAATCTCGAGTGCGAAGCACGAGGGATTTTGGGTGGAAAATTTACGAGAAATATTTCTTTATGGCAAAACGTTGTGACAAAAACGTAAAAATTTAATCAGACTGTTTTCATGCACGCGGGGTATTCGGCATGATTATTTCCTGATTATTAATTTGAATAAATAGATTTTACAACGAATTATTTATTTACTTGTCGAGGAATCTTTGATAATGATTGCGAAAAAAATTCAGAAGCTATTAAACGTCAAAATTTAATCGGGTAAATTTTGACACCTTTGAGACGTCAAAATTTAATCGGGTAAATTTTGACACGTTTGAAACGTCAAAGTTTAATCGCTATAAAACTGAGGAAAACCATGGTGACTGGGACTTTTTATGTGCATGAAGGAAATAATCGCTATAAAACTGAGGAAAACCATGGTGACTGAGACTTTTTATGTGCATGAAGGAAATAATCAGAAAAATTTGGGGAATGTGACCGTTTGCCATTTTTCAATTTTCGATAAAGAAATGTTTGTGTTCAGCATAAAACAATGTGTAAAATTTAAGTGCACATACTGTCCAAATTGTATTCGTCATTGCCAACGTAAAAAAATTAGCATTCTATAGAATTGATTTTATTTGTTGGTAACCGGAGTACTCACCTCCCCAGAATCTTTGAAACGCATCCGTTGGACACTTGAAGAATCCTGGAGATGTCACAAGGTCGAGCTCCGGAATGTGCCAACTCCACGATCTTCTGTCTCGTTGAGTCCGGCAAGGGTCGCCCGCTGACGAACACCCCCCCTAGCTGATTCACACCGCTATGACCTGGTCACAGTCATACCACAGTTATTAAAAAAAAGATTCAGTAGCGAGGAGCAGGATAAACTTGGGAAAGGTATCGACAGTATTTCGCAAATAGCTGTAGTAAACTGTGCTTTTTAATCAAAACGGTGTGATAAACAAGCTAAAGACCGATATCGTCAACTGACAACCTTGCTAGAAACGGGGTCAGAATTAGGGATGACCAAATCACAGTTTGTTCAAAGCGAAGTCAATGCAATTAATCCAGTTAATGTGGGTACGCATTGACGTTACTTTGTTATTGAAAACCGGCGTCTCCCCAAAATCAAACCTCGTTTAATACTTTAATTACATCCCTCCTTTATACAGATACTTATTTTATTTTATCTTGAAATTACCTGGAAAAGAGGTTCATTAGATATATACAAAGTTTCTAAATTAGATTATTAATGTGTTTGTAGGTATTTATCTCTCTTTCTCGCTTTATCTAAACGCGGCGCTTTTAATACGATTTGTAACGCTTTAACTTTTAAATAATTACGAAATGAGCATTCAACGGGTTGTGAGTTGTAATTATCGGCTTCTGTTTACAATCCAAAAGCACTGCAAACGTTATATTTCGAATCGAATTGATTCATAAATGATGTAAATCTAATAACAGCCTGCGATAAAATATGATTTCGTATTATTTACGCTTATTTATCCGCAATCAAGTTTATGTTACATTCTTGAATTTCAACACGAAATTGGAAATACGACAAACGATGCTAAAATATGGTTGAAGGCAGCAAGACAAAGGGGAAATTTAGGTATTATATGGGGGGTCCATCGTGCAGTCCAGTCCGCCACTGGTTGAAAGAGCAATGGGTTTAATAGAGTGTGCATAAATGAATGTGAGTCTAGTGAGCTGTATGAAATTTGAGAACTTGTTAAAATTAACAGCTCAAAATTGTCAAAATGACTTTTGTTAAACCTTTTTGCATAATGTAGAGGAGGCTGCGAATTGTATGGCTCACTTGACCCATTTTGTAGTTCAACCAGTAGATGTCGGCACGAGTAATTATAATACAGGGTGATGAAAAAAAGGTGCCCATGATTGATATTGGGACAATGTTTTCTGTTGAAGCATTGTGGAAATCGCAACAAAAGTGATCCAAGTAGAATCTGTTTAAAATTTAAACAGTTTGTCTAAGAGCACAACGTGAAAATGAAAATGAAAACTTATGTAATTGTTTTACGAGGAACACGATGGTGCAATTAAAAATCATTTGCTCTAAGATTGACAGAGATAGAAAACTATAAATCGAGAAAATGGCCGTAGCTCCGTTAATACTGGAGCAACTCAATTGATTCTTACTCCATCGTTTCCGGCAGGAAAAGTTATCCTAGTAAGGAAAAAAAAACAAAAAACAAAAAAAAGAGAAAAAAAAACCTAACCAAGGAAAAAACTTTTTTTTCTTTCTTGCTTAGAGCGTCATATAAACATGAAAACTTATGTATTTTTTTTGCGAGGAACACGATGGTGCAATTAAAAATCGATTTGCTCTAAGCTTGACAGAGATACAAATCTTAAACCTAAACTAACATAACAAAAAAAAAAAAAAAAATTGACCTGAGCACAACACTTTATGAAAATGTGCGCTGCAATTTGCATGGTTTTACCTAGGAAAACCGATTCTTAAGATTCAACCCTTGTTGTAATCATTTGAAAACAAGAAAATGGAAAATTTCAGCGCCCAAGAATAGAAGGGATTATTTTTCTTTGAAAGAGATGTTTTATGTTTATTAGCAGTGCTCTTTTTGTCATGGAACGCTTGGGAATGGCGTTCCACCACCTGTTTTCGACAAATTTTTTGTTTTTTTAATAGCTGTTGGTCTAAATAAAAATTTTTTAGCATTCCACCACCTTTTTTTTTACAAAAAGAGCACTGTTTATTAGTATCATTGTGCTTTGTTATTGCACTTCGTCCACCAATCGCAATAGAAAATTCTCCTTTGCAGATTGTACATTTAACCATAGATTAATCATTTCCTTTGTTTTCTATAATAAATGGAAACTGTTTTTTAAAGGTTAAAGGTTAAAGTTAAATGCCAAGTTTTTATATTTTTAGAAGTACAAAGGAGTAAAAAAGAATGCAAAGGAGTACTTTTGGAGTACTCGTTTTAAAAGGAGTACAAAACTCTCTAAAGGAGTATGCTTGGCCACCTTACTATATGCAAAAAGTTCCTAAGTGACGTAGAGGTTTTCTACTATTTGCGCTATTTCTGATAAGAATGGATGAACTTTCGGTCCCACTTAGTGATTCCCGTTTAAAAGGTCCCTAACGATGTTATTTATTAAAAACAGATCAATCAAAAACGAAACAATGTGATTTCCAGATCAAATTGAAACATAAAATCTCAAATATCTCAGAATATGAAAAAGTGTATGCTTCGTCCTGGTGCAGTTTCAATCGCTTCCACAACTGCTTCCTTCAACGCTGATGTGCGAACTTCACGAGGTCGTTCACCATTTACAGAAATTGGCATTATTTGGCCAATTTTTCTTAATCTTTGCTCCACTCTTCTAATTACGTTAGCATCTGGATGACGTCGATGTGGATACAGTCTAGCATCTTCTCTAGCAGCTTCCGATACGTTATTATCTGTCTCACCCAAGAGGAGCAACATGTCTAGATATTCACTGAAATTGTATTCCATTTTAAGACTTTTTTGACTTGTATCGTTCAAATTTCACAAGAGAACTGTCATTGGAAAGTGAATTATTGTTGCCAACGTTTCCTAGGAGATTTGCGATGTTGCGACATTGATAAATTTTCCTCGGAGCCAAGAAACCGTACTTTAACATCGGTAATAAAGTTGGTTTCAATAGATTCTTTACACTTTTTTTTTTTAAAAGCACTATAAACTGCATCAAATTTAGACTCTAACGATGAAATTATTACAAAATTGTTAATCGTATAGATTTTTATTGTCTGAATAGGAAAATTCGTGTTTCGTTAGAAATCGTCTATAACATGTAGCTAATCATGGGCACCTATTTTTCATCACCCTGTATAGGACTTTATTTGGAAAAAAATGCAAAGTTTTTCATATTTCCAATAACCAACCTATTGACAAGCGTGATAATACGAATACCGAGCCAACAACATAATAGGCTCCTAAACAGTTACACGCACCCTAGAGCCATTGGACATCAGCAAACATGGGATGAATGAACTAATCCTACATCGTGTCCGCAGCTAACCAAATCGAAAGCTGTCCTGCTTTTCCACCACAACAGGCACGATCCAGGCGATTCAGCTAATTCGGGTTTTCATTTGATAAACTCATAATTCGTTCCCGAAACCAACGTCGCACGGTAATAAAAAAAATGATTCAAATAGTTTGCAAATTTAAGAGGGCGATTCTAAATTGTTGCCGTAAAGGAGGAATGTTTAAAATCCACGTGCACCTATTAGGGTAACAACACCCCACAAAACCGAAACTAACTAAAGCTTACAACTGTCCGACAAAAGTAACAGTTTCAATCACAATTTGTTAAGCTCTTTCGAAATGCCGCCAAAAATAAATTTGACGTGTCAATGGAGGTTGTACATTCTTTTTTATAATCCGATGCTACTATTTTATATTCATGCGACTTCTTATTCGCTTTAAGGAAAACGGTCTCGTCTTTGAGAGTTTTATCAAGCGATCCGGATGATTGACATTTTCTACGAAATTTTCCCGCTTTTCATGATTTCTCTGGGAATTCCCTTACACTTGTCAAGTTTTCTTTACTCTCTTGCGACAGATGAACAAGTCACTAGTCTGAGCACGTATCTCCGGATAAATTACAGAAATCTCTTGCCGACAACTTTGATAACGCAAGATTTACTGAAAAAAACTTTTATTTGTTTTTGATAAACAAGCAAAGAAACGTTGCAAATTAATTGTTTTTAAATTAAATTTAATCAAAATCGGAAGTCTGTTAAGACTAACAAACTAACAAACTTGGTGTTTGAATTGTTGAGTGAAATTTGTGAATACACGAATAAGTTATCAAGCTGAATGACTACATTTAGTTAAAAGTACAGACAAAGACAAAAAAGAAAAAAAAATTGGCGAACCCGATCTCAAATCGAAACTGTCAAATAAATCTGGCAATAATAATAATAAATATAAAGCGTACAACATAAAGAAGCAGTGCCAGTGACAAGTTAAACTTCCTATGGTAATATACAGCAGCAAGGGTGCTTTTGTGAAGCTGACAACTGACTTCCAGGACCTCTTAACCAATGAATGAAGTATAAGATCTGCGTTCCACCCCCTTAACACCCTCCACAACAACGACTTGTATATTTGAGATTCCTTCATGCGTGCTCAATATATAAAAATCGAGAAATGTTCACCTTTCACTACCAGATTCCATTTGTCACGTGAAGATGTGAATAAAAGGCTTTTGTTAACCGAAAAGATTTTTCTGATTTATCGGTTTTTGTTAAAACGTTTTCTCATTTTTCCCTCAAAAAAGATAAAACTATTACCGTACCATCGGCAAACAATAGCCTGTTGTTAATAAAAGTTAGGATCATTTTCTTTTTTGGTTTTGGTTTTTAGTTGAAACTTTTTAAGAATCGTTGATCGATCAGAAAAAAGGAGACCGACACAAGTCGACTGTAAAATTTTCCTCTTCAAACAGAATAACGATTCAAGTCTCCGTTGAAAGTCCTTTATGATAACCTTTGCAGAAAGCAATGGGATTGCTTTTACTTTTTCTTTCGTTTTAGATTTTCAAAAAGGAAAAATTATGTTTGGACTTTGTACAAGAGCATTAAGCTTGAATTGTTTATTATTATTGTCTGGTGGCAAAAAACGATGTGCATTAACGCTTCTTGTTGTGACATTGAGCAAAAAAATTGAGCTCGAAATGGAACGCCTTGAAGTAGCCAACGCGTTCGAAGTGATCGATTATTATTGCGCCAACCCTTCGAAATCTGCCCGAGACATTTAATGCGATGTTATATTAACTGACCGGGGCTGATTAATATTTATAGCTTCAGATCAAAAAATGAATTTTCCTAACTTTGGCCAAACCAAGACTGATAATAATAAGTAAATCATAATTTTTAATAAAATAGTAAGTGCAATAAAGTACTAATTTAATAATAGTATATTATGCAATGAGCATTTAATGATAGTTATTAAGACACGAGCCGTAGGTGAGTGTCTTAATAGCCATTAAATGTGAGTTGCATACATTATTTTTTCTGCGACCAGTCATAATATTAAAAACGAACCACTTTATTTTCAAAATGAATAAAACTTGTAATGAAATTATAAGTGATAACTAAGGAAATGTTGTGAAAACTTTATTACCAAGAAAACTGAAAACAATTAAGACATTTTCTGAACGTTTTGAACCTTATTTTTGCCTTTTCAATTCGTAAACTGAAAGTAAAATTGTTCGTATGTCGTTGCTGATTTTATCGACAATAAATTGTTTTCGACTCTTCTAAGCCGTTTCACAATTTCTGGTGGAGTTAAATTCACAATTTTACTATCACCATTGCACGTTTTTACCGATTTTATTTGTAAAAGGCGCAAATTTTAGAAATTTACTAGGTTAAGAGTAACTATGAACTGTCAAAATTGACAAATTTTCGATCCGCCATGCTCATGGCAACATTGATATTGACCAAATATTAGTAATGTTGCATTTTCATTGGTTATAAATTTGTAACTTAATGAAAAAGCTGTATCTTAATGGGTAGCATTAAGGTACAAGTAGTAAATGTCTAATAATAAATCGATTAAAGTATGGGCGTAGAAAAAGTATATTAGAGGACAAGGTGTGAATTTAAGACAGTATCGTAGTAGGTATAGGTAACTTCCGGGGAGGGGGGGGGGTCATAAATATCTGTGACTATTTCATGCATGCAAATTTCGTCCAATCAAAATCCATCCTTTTAACGAAAAAATTGTTTCGTACCGACAAAATTTCAAAATAAAAGTTTTGCCAGTGCTGCTGAACCAAGGGAAAGCTAGAATGAAGCAACCGAGCTGTTTTTCAGCGGCAAATTTTCCTTTGTTTTTGACAAACATAGTAACCGATTCATCAAATCGCTGTTATTATAATATTTTTGAAACGTCAGTTATAAAAATGTGTGAAAATAAAAAAAGATTTGGTGATTTATCAATTGCAAATATTAAAGGGTTCACTGCCAACGTTATCCCTCTCAACACTGTTAAAACTAAAAATTCAATATGGTTGCAGTTCAGCGAATTTTGTAAACAGCGGCGTTATGCTTTATTTTCAACAACTCCTGATGAAATCGCAAAAATATTACAAGATTGGGCTTTTAACATGAAAAAAAAGAAGGGAGAAAACTACAAAGAAACTAGTGTCAAATCAATGTGGAATACAACAGCATTAATCGCTCAGGAAAACAATCTAATGAAATAGTCAACAGTAATATCACAAGTGCATCAAAATAGCCGATTAAATTTTGACGTTTCTGTCAAAATGTTTTGCCTAGAAATATGTCGAGGAAATTTGCCACGTAACAAAATCTCGAGTGCGCAGCACGAGGGGTTTTGGGTGGAAAATTTACGAGAAATATTTCTTTATGACAAAACGTTGCGACAAAAACGTAAAAATTTAATCAGGCTATTTTCATGCACGCGGGGTATTCGGCATGATTATTTCCTGATTATTAATTTGAATAAATAGATTTTACAACGAATTATTTATTTACCTGTCGAGGAATCTTTGACAATGATTGCAAAAAAAATTCAGAAGCTATTAAACGTCAAAATTTAATCGGGTAAATTTTGACACCTTTGAGACGTCAAAATTTAATCGGGTAAATTTTGACACGTTTGAAACGTCAAAATTTAATCGCTATAAAACTGAGGAAAACCATGGTGACTGGGACTTTTTATGTGCATGAAGGAAATAATCATGTCAAATTTCATTCGTGAGATAATTTTGCCTGGCAAAATTTAATGATTATTCCACTCAAGTTTATTGCTTTAGGCAATTTCGCTCATACCAATGTCAAAAAACAACTCGCCCAAGGGCTCGTTGTTTTTATCTGTCATTGTCATTCGCGAAATTGCCAAGCAATAAACTTTCTTAATAATAATTAAATTTTGCCGGCAAAATAATCACACTTATGATATTGTATATGAATAAAGCTTTAGGAAAATGATGAATCCTGATGAATGCCTAACCTAAACGATAAATGTCAGTCATCGTTGCAAAGGTAACACGATCACAGATATTTATGGACAACCTGTATGAGTTAAATTTAAATAATTTGTTTGGATACGATAATAAAACTTTACAATTGTTTCACTGAAATATCGAATATTTTTTTAAGTGTATTGTCAAGGCTTACAATTAGATAAATAAAGGCACTTGAACAAAAAGGAAGCATTATATGAACGTCGGACACAATATCTTTTTTTGTCCCCGTAAATATATCTTAAGTACCGGACGCGACACTTTCACGATTTATCGCGAAGAAGAGTGTGTCCGTTGTTCCGCGCAACCCTCGGACAAAACCACTTCCAAGATCAAATAACTAACAGCAACGTCGCCTCAATACAAAGGATCATAATGGACTTTCGGCGAGAGAGAGCGAGAATCTTGGATCTTCTTAGAAAGTGCTTTCGAATAAAAATAAAAAGCTACGGTTCAGTTTTAACGGTGGCGACACCATTCGCCCCCGGATTTTACGACAGCAAAAAGGGAAAAGCATTGCTGAAATTAGTGGACGATTGCAGGCATCGCCTGAAATTTGAGTGGATCCGAATTATTAAATCGTTAAGTTGTTTGTTTACATTCACGGGATAATCCAATCGGTCACACTGACTTACCGGTTGAAAATTAAATTTATATTGTCCATTTAAAAAGTTGACCTTTAACAATCAAAACTATAACGATCTCGCTTTATGTTGTTTCCTGTTAAACTGATAGTAAATGCGATTAAAGTTTCAATCATGACGACGAAACTTTATGTTATGTTGGTTTGCAATTATAAAAATAAAAATATTTTCCATAAATTACTATCTACCGGTTTAATTGCAACCGTAAAATTGATGTTTGCGATTCGATTACTACATAAATTGTGCTTGGAACAAAAAGACACCAAAGTCATTTTCCAACCACTTCAGTCCCTTATGAAACCTTTTGGTAAATATTTTGCTTTTGCACCCCGAATTTCTCTATTACCTTTGTGTGCCATATCGTCTACGGAGGTGAGAGCCGATGGCCATGGTGCCACCGTCGCACCGAGTTGCTGTGCCGGAAGAATGATGACGACTTCCTTCTGCTAATAACCTCCTCTTTATTACTGAAACGAAATAAAACCGCAGCTATAAAAAAAGCAAACAGTAAACGGTTTTAATGTTACCGATGTTAAAGAATAGGCTAAACTACAGTCGAAATTAGTTTGTAAATGTTTGACTACCCCATCATTCCGAATAATTGGGTGTTTGGGCATTAACCGTCCAATACATGAAACAAATGGACGATAAACAATTATCGCTTTAAATAAAAACTTTATAGGTATCTAAAGATGGTTTTAGATAACGTTGGAATAAAGCCAATTAATTCTGATAACTGTTTGTTATTTATTAATGTAGTGGTACTTAAAATAACGATTTAATTGACGCGGGTTACCTAATAATTGCAACTTCAACACAGAACTGCAAGCATATCAGTTTAATTAAAATGTGATTGGAGTTTGAATTTGCAGCGTAATTTATTGATATCGACACATTATAGCTTCAAATGAGCTTTGTAACTTTAAAGTTGCAACATGTCTGCGTATTCGTGTATGTATTAACAGTGGCGGCTCGTGGTACAATAAAACCGGTGTTCTGCAATTTGCATCTCATATAACCAGTGTCGTGTTTTTATTTAAGTATTTATCATTTATCATTTATCAACCCACGAAATATGCCCAGATTTTGAGAAGTCTCGGTTTCATCATCTCCGCGCAATACCAACTCAAAGGCTCCACAAAATTTTATACAGTTTATAATTTTTGATAGAACATATCTATTTTTTGTCACATTATCATTATGCTGCTGCATGTGTTTCCATTATGCCGAATTTAACTGAGATTGGATGTTGATTGATTGTTCCTAATATTGCTAACTCCATTGAATTGTGAAGATGGCTTTTGGAGTTTTCATGCTTTTTCATTTTTTCACTCAAGTGTACTAAATCAGTCACTTCCACCTGTGTCCATGCTTTATCTCCACCGAAAAGCGAACATGGAAAGCAAAAAAAAAACATTTTCTTGTTGCAGCCACAAATCCAGTTATTCCTTGCATAAATTTCTTTGTTGACTGACGTTTACATCGTTTTCCATGACCAATACCGCTTGTTTCAATAATAATGTCCGGCAGCGGTCGACCTTTATTTTTTAAATCTGTTTTTTCTTCGTAACTATACTTCACAAATCGCTTAAAGTTAATCAAATTGTCCACAACATCCATTGTCAAAAAAAAAAAACACTAATACAATACACGAACACGAAAGTATAAAATCAAAGTTTACAACGACAAAGCAACAAAGCGAAAAACCGCGATTAAGGTGGGTTTGGTAGGTCTAGAAGTGAGGTTAGAATTATTGAATTTTCAATCCAAGTTAATTTAAAATGTACAGTGCAGATAAGCTTCAAATGGTAGAAATCGCAAACCACTGGCATGATGACATATACTTTTCATAATTTATTATGTTATATTAAAATATTTTCAAGCGATTTTGCTCATTACCAAAATTTCTCAAGTATGTCTCCTCATTCGGTATTAAGTAGGCTACAGTGTAACAGTGAGTAAATGTTTCTTAAAGTTGTAATATTTAAATTAACTTGGATTGAAAATTCAATAATTCTAACCTCACTTCTAGACCTACCAAACCCACCTTAAGAAAATAAAATTCTGTGACAAAATTCAATTTTTTCAATATTACCTTTTATAAATTAAATACAAACGAAGTTAATTATGTACGAGCTGCCATTACTACCCTCGGAATCATAGGGTTAGTATAAATACAACTCACAAGTAAGTACATAAAATTGTTTTACATAAATGACGACTATTTTCGAAATTTGTTAACTATTACAATTTGAATAAAATAAACCTCTAATTCAATAGATAATCAGTGAGCTACCTGAAATAATAATGAAGGGTGGTTGTAGACACCTGTGATCGCGTTATCTTTGAAATGAGCAAAATGATGAATCCAATTATCAGATAGGTGATGTTTAACGTTTAGGTTAGGTAGTTGAGGAGTTGAAATGAAAATCGTGTGAAATGCTCGTTCATACATTCTAAGATATTCGATTTTTTCTCTAATGCGTACGCAATTTTGTTAAAAATTAAGAAAGTTCTTTGACATCAATATAATGTGCCTGCAAAATATTTGTGCGTACGCATTAGAGAAATATTTGAATTCTTAGAATGTATGAAAAAGTATTTAACACGGTTTTCATTTCAACTCCTTAGTTGGATTCATCATTTTCGTAAAGCGTTGCTCATTTCAAAGGTAACAGATGTTTATGATCACCCGGTAGCTATAATATGTTTCATCAAGAAAACATAATTCAGTTTTGTATTGCAAATTACATTATAGGAATTATGTTTAAATTTATTGTGCTAAAACTTCATTGGTCGCTCACTAATTAACTTCCATAACTATTGATATAAAACACCGTTGTAATCAGCAGTTAAACTGTAAAGAGATTAAACGAACGTATTTACCCCTTATATTTTGAGCGACGGAAATATTAACGTCGCAATTGAAAATTCGCGAATGTTGTTTTCTTTTGATCGGTGTGTCACAAATCTAAAAATGTCACGCATTTACACGTGGAAGTGTTGCTTATAAAACAGATGGGGGAGTATGATTCGGAAGTTAATTTTCATTAGTACTACCGTAAGTGAAAAGAGAGAGAATAGGGGAGATTTATCGAGCCACTTATTGAGGCGACTATGGATACGCTCAAGTGTTGGTTTATAGAAGATTAACAATCCGTGACAAATATTCCTAACTGTGTTTGTGACAAGGGGACGTGATGATACAATCCGATTGCAAGGTTTGACTTTTCACCCGCGTCGCGAATGTCTTAGCAAGAAGTCCTTTTGACGTCTCGTTACAGCAATCACAAAAATATGAAAAAAAACAACTTTTTAGGTAAAAATATGTTTTTATTATTTGTGAGCTTCCAAGCAGCTTTTTTAATGATTGTAGTGCCAGTGTGACGTGCTTTTCCTTCTACTTTTAAAAATGAAGATTTTTGGGGGTCGATGTATGCTCATCAAGACGGCAGATGGGTACAACAGTGAAGCTTTATGGGGTTGACTAATATAATGAAAATTTTCGCTTTGATCTGCGTGTTATGCAATAACAGCCATCGATGTAAATGTATGGTCGTTATCAGGTTTAAACATTCCTATGGAATTATATGTCTAATTGAAAACTACCATTAATTATCTTATCATACTTGTTGGATATTTATTTACAAACCTCTAAAACAGTGTTTTTCAATGTGGGGGCAGTTCAAATAATTTGCAGATATGAAGTTCAAATATTGTGCTTCCTGGACTGAATTTAATTTATAGGTATGTTTTATAATATGCAACGTGTACAATATAATTTATACTCATTGAAGAACGTTAAATTAAAACCAGTGGTACCTTTTTTATTTGAAGTTATCTATTTAGAAGTTAATTTGCTGTTAATTACACTGAAAGAAATAGATAATTGAACTTAATTTAATTTATGGAACCTCAATTTGGAATGTTAAAGGTTGCAAGATTTATATTTACCTAAAATATAAATATAAATATTACACTTTCAACATTCCAAATTACTGTCCATATATGAAATATAATTATATTAATTTCAATTATACATTTCTCTATTTCATCAAATTATTAAGAATTTGAATTCAGAATTAAATGTTTGGTACTTAGATGATGGTTCTTTAGGTGGTAAGGCTTTGGATGTATTACAAGACTTAGAAACGATAATTTCCGAATTTAAGAAAATTGGTTTGGTTCTTAATTTCAACAAATGCGAACTTTTCTTCCTTAATAATGTTTCGGAATTAGAGAAGTCTTCAATTTTGGAGAGATTCGAATTATTAGCTCCTTGTATTCACGTTTGTAATGTTGAAAACCTTTTTATTCTTGGTTGTCTTATTTTCGATGCAACAATTCCTCCATTCATTTCTAAAAAAAAATATTCATTCTCTTTACTTTCTTCAAATCTATGTAAAATTAATCTTCACATTAGTTTATTTTTACTCCGCCATTGTTTTTGGATAACTAATTTCACTTATAATCTTAGATGTTGTCCTTTTTAGAAATTTAAAAATGAGTGTCTTGAATTAGATAATATTGTTATTTCTTCTTTGGAAAAATTTTTGAATATTGAATTTATAATAAGATCTTGGACTCGAAGCCAAATTACCAATCCGTTTTGGTGAATTAGGTATAAGGTCTATAATTGATATTTCATCGCCTGCCGTTTTCTCTTCTATATTTTCTAATTCTAAACGGGGCTGTTGATTATTGGAAGGAAATTTCTAATTCGTCTTTACTTCCAAAAGAGCTTTCTATTCAAAGAAATTGGGACTTAACTATCTGTGAGAAAATATTTCAAAATTTATTATCTTCCTCAAATATCACACAAAAAGCTATATTATTAGCTGGATCTGAACTTGAATCTGGAGCTTGGCTTAAAGCTCTTCTATCTTTTAAATTAGCTACTCTTTTAGAAAAAAACTTTTTACAAATTCCAATTTCACTTAGATTGGGCATCAATTTCTGTCATCCTCGTATCTGCTCGTGCGGTTCTTCTGTAGACTCGTTGGGTCATCATGGTTTATCGTGCATTAAAAGTGCTGGTAGACTCTCTTGTCACAGCTGTATTAATGACATTATTAAACCTACTTTCTCTTCTGCCAACATCCCTTGTATCCTTGAACCTAACGGTATTCTGAGGGATGATGGTAAACGTCCAGATGGTATTACAGTTATTCCATGGAAAGTAGGTAAATCTTTAGTTTGGGATTTTACTTGTACGGATACACTTGCCCCTTCACATTTGACTGATTCTTCATTTTCTGAAAGATCTGCTGCATACTTGGCAGAAAATGTTAAGAAAAACAAATATAAGGCAATTTCTGATGATTATTTTGTTCGTCGCCTTTGCTGTGGAAACTTTATGTCCTTGGAGTGCTGATGCCCTTTCTCTCCTTGAAGATTTGGGGAGGCGTATTGTTCAAGCAAAACATATTTGAAGCAACGAATAAGTTTGGATATACAGAGAGGCAACGTTGCTAGTGTTCTTGGTACAGCCCCGCTTTCTTCTTCTCTTAATGAGTTATTTTATTTATTCTAGTTATTACTTATGTTATGTTATTTTATGTTATCGTTAAGCAAATGTACTTATATTAGTTTTTACATTGTTTTCATTAAACTCTGATTTTAAGTTACTGCCAATAACTAAATACCACTGGAAACGGTAACTTCAAAATTATTATTATTATTTTTTCCTAATTTATTTGAATATTTATTTGCTTCAGTATTAGGTACACTCATAATTAAAAATGGTTAAACATACTAAGTTAAATAAATTTTAAATCATAGATTAACTTATGTCTTTGGGAGAAAATCTTTTAATCATTATTTCATTTTGTAACATATCGCTTAAATATGTTAATTAATTACCTAACTACTTCCTCATTATAAAAACTTATTTAGGTAGTCAAATAATAAAGATCCTAGTATCAAGTGTCAAATTTTGTGCAGTTTCACTTTACTTGGGACAATATTTAATCTGAAAAGATTTACTTAATAATTTATTAGTAAAGATGATTTATTAGATTCGAAATATAAAATGACTATGATCAATATGAAATAGAAATTGCATACCTACAGAAATTTATCGAAAATTGATAAACGGTCTCAAAAATTTAATTAAAATGTTAAATCGACAGTTTTTCCTTGAATTGACCTCAAATAAAAATATCGAAAAGGTACGTACTTACAAAATCCTGGTGAAAAATCAAAAGGGCAGTCTACAAGCCAAAAGCAACAACACTGGTGGTTTTAATTTTTTTCACGCACTCCGTTCGCACACGTTGAACCGATCACCTCAATACTTAAACTTAGAACGAGAAATCACAGTTGCGTTACATAATTCCCGAACGCGAAAAAGGTCCGATTGAACTAGTCTTAAAAAAATGGAATTAAACAATCCCGTCCCGAGAACCGATTAAAAAGTGAAGAGTCAATGAGACGTTAAAAAGACGCGTTCCAGGCGACCAAACGTTCACTCTAGCGGAAGCGTCTAACGCGTCTAGCACCTGAGTGCGTTCGAATATACTCCAAGAGTCGAACTGATAACATGCCACAATCTATCATGTGTAGCGACCCTCGTACCTAGCGAGGTGTGTGCGGAGTTCAATTTCCGTGATGTACACCAATGGTGTTCGAGTGGTGTTGCGCCGGAACCAATCCCGGACTCACGGGGGATGGTTCAGCACATCGATTTTGTTACTCGGAATTGTCCATTCGCGCGGAAGGAAGTTTGCCCGAGTAGAGGGCGACACTTTTCTCACCCTTCGATAGCGAGCACCCTTCCCTTCGGGGTGTTTGTATCGGATTTCGAATGGAGACGCGCCATTTAGGCTAAGCAATAAAGCATTTTTTCATAACATAAATACTACCTGGAAACCGACTGCGCGATTTTGTCAAAGACAGTTAGTAGATGAATTCTGCATAATTTACAACTCGAGAATCATAATTTTTAACTTGTTATAAACAATTTTCAACAAAAAATCGCGTTTTTTTAGTTTCTTGCTTGTAAAATGGAAACTAATGACGCAATCTTAATGAAGTCAATAGACGAATTGTAGAGAATTAAATTATGAAGAGAATGAGAGGTCGAATGTCCCGATCGAATAATTAGAACCGGAGAAAAGTCGGAAAAGTCGAAAAAATCAGCGTTTTCTTAAAAAATTCACAATTCCGCCATTTTTTGATTTTAAAAATTGAAACTTTTCACAAAGGCAGCTACTTATATGCAATTTTTGTGTGCAATATCTTGACTCTGACGGACTAACAGTTTTTGCACAATCTCCATTTCATTTTTTTTTTGCGATATCTTCGCGGAAGGCTGGATGATCCTGTAATTGCCCGATTTAAATTTTAAACACAGAATTGGAAACTAGACGTGCACAGCAACAAAACGTGTATTTTGGTTTTTCCATACAATGCAGCAAAATAAAATGGTCGTGAATATGAGTAAAAACGGTCGAGCTTGTGAAAGTGATCGAGTAGTGGGGGGAGGCTGGTCGCTGAGGGGAAGCGCATTATATAGAAATAGAACCGGGCTGCGCTTCTCTTCAACGGCTGGTGTTCCCCCACTACCCGACCACTTTCGCATGCTCGACCGTTTTTACTTCTCTTCACGACCGCTTTTTAGCTACTTCGCTGCATTTTATGGAAAAACCAAAATAGGTGTTTTGTTGGTGTGTACGTCTAGTTTCCAATTATGTTTTTCCAATTTAAATCGGACAATCACAGGAGCATCCAGCCCTCCGCTAAAATATCGAAAAAAAATAATTGAAATGGTGATTGTGCAAAAACTATTAGTCCGTCAGAGTCGGTGTTTTGCACACATAAAGTACATATAAATAGCTACTTTTGTGCAAAGTTTCAGTTTTTAAAATTAAAAAATGGCGGAATTGTGAATTTTTTAAGAAAACACTGAATTTTCCGGGTTTTCCGGATTTTCTCCGGTTCTAATCATCCGATCGGGCCATTCGACCTCTCATTCTCTTTGCAATTTAATTTTCTACAATTCGTGCATGGACATCATTAAAATTGCTTTATTAGTTTCCTTTTTACAAGCAAGAAACTAAAGAAAACGCGTCTTTTTGTTGAAAATTGAGTTTTCCAGGTAGTATTTATGTTAAATTATGACATTTATTTTGCTCTGTTGCTTGGCCTAATTTCAAATTTCGCCGATATTGTCTCAAGTGTCAAGTGTCGACAAGTGACGTGAATTAAAAACAAATAAAATTAAGCGACAGGATGTAAAATCTGGCGAGTTAAGTGAGGGTCCACCGTCGCGTCGCGTTGCTCGGCACCATTTGGCAAGCGATGGGATTCTTGCCGCGAGGATGATCCGTCTTCTGGCTTCGGTCTGGGGATTTGTTACGATTCAGTTCCGGTTGCCTCTAATCATATCGGAAATAGGGTTAGACATGCGGAATGATTGCACCAGACGCACATATAGTAAGCGAGATACATATTTTTCTCTTCCCTGACGTTGAAACTTTTCCAAGGACCGACCCTGTTTTTAACTAAACGTTTTCATTTAGTTACGTCAAGAAGTCGGTTGGAATCAGAGAACCTACGTAACCCTCTCTCTCTCCCCGATAAGACGCGAAAAATAGATATTTTATGAAATTATCACATTCCGTCCTAGCGGCACAAATAATTTTAATGAAAATTCTGGCGTTGAATTTTGGGGGAAAGAGTGACATCAGCTGTTACGTACAGTCCAATGCTTCCCTCCCTCGCGAGAATAACGCTTCCCCGAACACATTATTCAGTCTCCCGTCATTCAGACCGGTCTCTCGCGCGATATACGCACACCGTATCTTTGAACACACGCACACATTCACACATATACGGAGAGAGGCCTTTGATGATGATTCAGTCGATGGGGTGATGTTTAAATCACCGTGTTATACTTAATTCCAATTTGTTTCGATTTTAAATCTGGGTCAGAGGAATCTGAGCTTTGGGTTTAAGAACTTTATTTTTTCTTTCTCCCTTAAATCAAGTCTACCAAAATGATCGGAGCTTTCATTGTCAATCCATCTACACATGTTACGATTTTTATTCTTCAGGTCACAAAGTGAATCGATCATTTCTTTACAATCTTATTTTTTCCGTCTTTCTATACCTATGCATTTACTACTTACTAACTTTTTTAAACTGCAGTGGCCAAGGGACCATCGTTATATCCGAATGTTAAAAGCATTGGTGCGTATGGAAATCCAACCAATTGTATCTAGGTTTCGGTCGTTATAAGATCCAATAATTACTGTCCCCGCGGCTTTTCCTATTCGTTATTTCAGCTCTATATTAAATATTCTTTCAGTCAAAAGTAAAGGGTAATTACTACGCAACACTGTCTGTTTCAGTCCAAACAACACCTGGGCTAGAGACGATTTTTTAGTCAGCAAATCTGACACTACCTGTTCGGTGGACCGACAGGCGCTTTGTTTAAAGTTTTTACGTCGCCCGAATAAATAAAAAAAGGTCGTTATAAGAGAACTGGTCGTTATAAGCGACTTTTACTTTACTAATGAATAATTATACTGCAATGTAGAAGAAACGTAGGTAAACATTGAAAAATGCGTTCAGATGACCATAGCAACTGACACGCTAACTTTGGGGTAGATCTAATGTTTTAGGCAGCGAAAAATATTTTTACTACCTGGGACTAATCGGATGGGTATCACTGTGGTCATCTCGGCCACCGTTCACAACATCAACGCACAAATTATGAAATCATTATAAATGCATTAATATTACCTACCAAATCTATAGCGAATTGTTATTACTTATGCATACTTTCCACCTATAGGTGCATACAAAGGTATAACAGTTTAGAGTTCAAAATTTAAAAATTAGCAGAACCAATTCAAAAATTTTAATGAACTACTTTACTTACAACATTCCTCTTTGTACCTATTACAAGCAATTACAGTCGAACTCCTCTATAGTGATGTTCGAAAAGCCATGAAAAAACATCACTATAGAGAAACTTCACTATATAGAATTCAAGTATAATTTTACAATTTTGGTAGTCACTTTAAAAACCAAATGATATTCAAAACAAAAAATTAAAATTTATTATATTTGAAAAAAGATTTGTTTAAGTATATAGAAATACACACAGTTATTAATAAACAATACCAATTTTCATCTGAATACTTACATAACATGTACTTATTGATGAAAAAATCTGTCCAAAGTTGATTGCATAAGTAAAGATTTTGCAAGAAATTCTTTTAAGGATTTTTCAGGTTTTGCATTACCGAAAATTCCGTTCCTCGAGAATTTTGGTAAACCTTTCGTAAAGAATAATCACTATATAGAGGCTTAACATCATAATATAGAGGTATTTTTATATGGAAAACGTTCAAAAATGCACGTTCCTGACAAAAACATCACTATAGAGAAAAAATCATTATAGAGGAGGTCACTATAGAGGAGTTCGACTGTATCTTCAAAATCAAATTATTTTCATTTAAGTAGGTAGGTACTCGTCTAAATTAAAACTAAAAAAATAAAATTTAAAGAATTCTCAAACTCCTATTCTTCTAAATCACTCGGTACTTAAAGAACAATATACAAACTGATAGGTGCACTGCCAATCAAGTTAGAATAAAATTGACTCGCAAGCTTTTTGACAAAATTATTCTAGAATAAGAAATAATTTTAATGAACTAACTAATTAATCAATAAAATATAAATAGATATGGAAATTTAAAAACACCGAATACTTAAAAGTAGATTTGAAAATCTCGCGCGTAGGTCCGTTTTAAATTGACTGACACTGTACAGGATGTTCCATCTTTTGTGAACATTTAAAACTGGAAATTTCTAGCCTTATACCAGAGGCATGCGTGCACCAAATTTCAAATAAATAACTTTCAATTTAAGCTCAATTTTGGGGGTGGCCACAAGTGATGGGACATCCTGTACATGCCTGTATCTTAGACCAGCGTTTCCTTTCGTCACAAAAGGTTCAGAGTGCAATGAAAATTCTAAACTAAATTTATAAAACAAACTTAATTTTAACAAGGCGATTAATTTCACTAAAAATTTTAAATTGGGGGCCCATCTAGACCACCCTGGTGCCTGACACCTGCTGCACTCCCCTTGTCTTAAACTACAGAAACAAATTAATTAAGTAAGCATTAACACAAAGCTACTGGTCATTTACTTGTAGATAAGTAGTAAGTTCTTGCACTTACTGATTGAAATATTTTTAGTTTCTAATTTATGACCTTTTTAAAAATATTATTGTCTTAATAAGTATCCGAATCTTTATCCATCTTAAAGTGTACCTATTGATTGGAGTAGAAAAATGTAAAAAGTAGGCATTAAAAATTACTAAAATATATTAAAATTAGATCAAACAGCAATTTTCAACTACAACCAACCATACACATTTCTCACTAAGTATGTAACTACAAGCATTTGCTTTTGTGTTCATGGTAGATCAAAATCATACGTATGTTACTTTTGTTAAAAAAATTAACCCCCAACTGATTTCATTAGTGATAGCAAAATGAATGTTAAAATAAAAATTTATTGCAGGAAATCTTGTGCACTTTCAAACTCCAGTTGCAATTTAACGTAAATTCCGCACGCCCTTGTTCCAAAACAATAAAATCTCATGAATCCCATAACGTTTTAATGTAAAGATATTTAGAGACCTAATGACATTATGTACGTATGGCACACAAGAGAACAGACGCAATAACAGTATAAGAGTATTGTTTTGAAAACGTATATATGCAAATTATCCCTCATTGTATGTGGTGCTGACTTTTGTAATACAAGTTAAACGGTTTGATATGGCATAAATTTTACATAATAGGTGTCGAGTTAACACACATACACGTACGCACACATTAAAGAGGGGAATTTCTGTTTAAGGGAAGGAGGGGCCAGATACTAATCTACCCAGCAAGGCGCGGCGTTATTAAACTCCGCCTAAATCCACACGTGCCCTTTTACTAAAAATACATTAACGTGCCTATGTGTAAATGTATGGGTGCGTAGGCTTTAAATAATATTTAATCAAATTAATTTATACAACACAACGTTTCGATTGAAAAAAAATAGTCTCTTCGTCTACCTACAATTCTCACATGTCAGAATGAAATCGTCGATTTTTTTCTAGATTTCCTAATCCACACACGATATCTAAATTAATTTTTTTTATTTAAACTTTTTTAATTGCCAATAATTTCCATCAATCATTTTTTTTCCAGATTACCTCTGAAATGAATCGTGTAGGTGCGCATTAAAAGGGTTGCAAAATTTGGTTACATTTGTGGGATTAAGCTGATGCTGGTTCCTACCTATATTCAAACATTTTTCTTTATAATTTCATTTATTCCCTCTTGCAGTAACAGAACGTTTTACTTCTTATATATTAATAGAAGAAAGTTAGATAGCTCCATTATGTAGGTGGCAGTTAGTGAAACTTTATTTATCTAATAGGTAATTTTATATTCACAGTAAAACTGCTGCAGACAATATGTTGAAATTTTGAGACCGATTAAAAACAGGTGATTATTTTTAGGGTACGAAAAGTAATCTGATACATTGCTTACATTTCCCCTCAAGTAGGTAAACATATTTAAAATTTAATTTAAGTTGCCTAACAGTAAAATCAAAATTCTTACCATAGTTCAACAAAAAGTAACAACATATTTGCTAAAAGAATGCAAATTGACAAAACCAGAAATTAAAATTGCACATAAAATTTAAAAAAATTGAGCTTTAATTGAAAGTTATTTATTTGAAATTTGGTGCACGCATGCCTCTGGTATAAGGCTAGAAATTTCCAGTTTTAAATGTTAATTGTCGGCGTTAGTTTTCGACAAAAAAAATAAAAACTGATTTTAAAAAAAATAATAAGTATCTCCCAATTTTGTCAAATTTCACTTTTCAAGATCAGTATTATTAAGGCAAAGATATTAAAAGTGAAAAAATTCCAAAAGCTGTAATTAGTCTAAAATTTCCTTATATTGGAATCTTAAGAGTAAAAATAATAATTTATGACTATAAATAGTCCTTAGTACATATCCGAAAAGTTAAGTACGATTTAAATGTATGCCATTGTAAAATTTTCTCCGAAACTGGAAGTAGGTAGCTGGTACCTCGAATGGTCTGTCCCTTTTCCATAACTGCACCGAAAATATTTCAAATGAAAAATGTAATACGTCGTCTTCGAGTTAAAAAAATAATTCAACATTCACACTTTAAAGTATCTTCGTACTCATAATCGTAATTTATTAGAGGACTTGCAATTTACGTAAATTTTAGAAGTCTACAAGAATGTAAAAAGGCTAGCTTAGGTACGCTTTTGTTGTTCACATCGACCGACTTCCACTCGACAGTGACAAATTTTTACAATGTCATAAATTTAAATCGCACTTACCTCTGCGGAAAATACTAACGACTATTTACAGTCATAAATTATTACTTTTACTCCTGAGGTTCCAATATAAGGGAATTTTAGACTAATTACAGCTTTTTAATTTTTTTTTACTTTGGATATCTTTGTCTTAATCATAGTGATCCTGAAAAGTAAAATTTGACGAAATTGGGAAATATTATTTTTATAAAAAATCAGTTTTTATTTTTTTTCTCGAAAACTAACGCCGACAATTAACATGTAAAACAGGAAATTTCTAGCCTTATACCAGAGTCATATGTGCACCAAATTTCAAATAAATAACTTTCAATTGAAGCTCAATTTTGGGGGTGGCCACAAGTGATGGGACACCCTGTACAATGAAACCTCTCCATAATGGAAATTCATGGGATCGAACAAAGTGTCTACTACGTAGAGAAGAAGTTTCACTGTATTTAGGTAATTATTAGGTAAAATAAGTTCGTACTTGTTAAGACTCTTTCATTTGATTTCAGTAGGTTGATACCACCTACTGGATATTGCTGTAGGCTGTAGATTTTGTCACAAACGCTGTAACATAAAAACCGCTGAATAAAAACAATAAAATATGTGACGACAATCGGCCCCTATTGCGTTTGATTTCAAACTGTTTTTTATAAAACATGTTGTACTAATTTTTTTCTTAAATATAGATCGACTTTAAACAATTATTCTAAACTCAAACACTTATTGAAATATGATTCCACGTCGTGTTAAATTCTTATTGAAACGTTAAAAATAAATAAGTATTTGAATAAACCGCAAGTGAAATAAAAAAATAGTTCCAAGAGAGTAATTCGATAGTATCGTAGATACTCAATATAGGTTTGGTGCAGGACTAAGGCATGCATACAGATGCACTGATAATAAGATACTTTATAAAAATCACCTGTTAATTTATCTCGACACGTCAAGAGAAAAGTGATATGACATGTTGACCACCTTGAAGTAAATAAATAAAAAAAGTCGGGTAAAAAATCGAAACGCAGTCGTTTCAAATTTGCTTTATTAAAGCACCAAATTAAGCGTAAATAGATTTTATCTGAAAAACGTTTCAAATATACCTACCTAGTATCAGATTACACCTACAAGTCGTTGCTTATGACAGATTTTTATATTGTGTGTGGTTTCATTACGCAATTCGGAGGGTGCATTTTCTCATTAAAAACGTTTTAATTTATAACTTTCGCAGGTGAAGAAGCAATATCAAAAAAAGGGATTCGATTTAAGTCTGTTTGTGGCTGATTCGATTAGGTGTGCATTTATTTACCTTCGCTTCTGTTCACTCCATTTGCTGGCCAGTGAACCTACAGTAGGTACTCTCGATGATGTTCACTTGACTTGCCGTTTTTATTTCAGCAAATGGTAAGAAAAGCTCAATTTTACAAATTAACACCGGTCGGTCGGTCGATCGGTCGGTCGTCTCGCACAAAAAGGTGTTGACAATTTGATAGTTAAATTATGATAAACGCGACGTCAACGTCGAGTGTGCGGCCCTTTTATGGCAATTTTAACAATGACACACCCGTGTCTAAAGTACCTTTAACATCTGCTGTTTTGGGGTCCACGGGTAAAAACTACTTCTGTCCCATTGTTAAATTGATTCAGGTTAGGTCAGACGATTAGTAGGTAGTTGTTGTTGTTGAGGTCAGTTTTGCATTCGAAATTTATTTTTTCTTGAATCGCTCGACGTCTTGCGTATATCCTCGACGTTCACTCATCGGAGAAAATCGAATCTCAAGCCATGTTTAATTGAGTTAGCGATGGATATTTGACGAATAAAACACGGTGAACATCCATTGAACAAGTAACGTGCCGGAAAACTACAGACGATCATCTGTTATCAATTACACTTTTCATTGCTTTCTTTATTTAAACACTGTTGAATTTTAAGTGTTAAATGATCCGGGTACAATTGCTGTTTATTTGCTCTAATAAATTAGGACCTGGTTGAAAACATGCTTTTAAATAAAATTAATGATGTTCTTAAATTTAGCAATTCCTTCAAGGTGCATAAACAAAAACAATGCAAAATTAGTGAGTTTGCTCTGAATTAAGATTAGCCCAAAAAGAAAAATTCCATTATATTTACGTTGATTGTGTAACTTTACGCGGAATGGTCGATTATACGAAATTATTAGAAAAAAAAAACAGGCTAGCAAACATTATCACAAAGTGAAGAAATTTAAAAGGTCATTGTCCTGTCACGGTTTAAGTACCTACAAGTATAGTTACCTGGGAGAAAAAAAAATTATAAAAAGGTGTTGGCAATGCTGAAAATTTGAATTACAGTATACACTAATACCCCGGTTTACGTTGATTCGCCATAACACTTTTTTAAAATCAAGTACCGCGCATGTGCACGATAGTCTTCAGTCGCTATTGCATTCTTTAATTTAATTGTTTTTAAATATTTTTACACAATATAAAATTAAATCAGTATTTCACTGTTAAATACTGTTTTCAACCTTATGGCAGGGGAGAATAACGTGAAATGGGACACTTTTAGTTTGATTTTTTTTTTAAGAGACAAATAACGACTTGAAAAAAAAATTTCCTTTAGAAACGCTTTGTTGGACTATTTATTAAATAAAGTTGTACAAAAATAATATAAACTTATTTATTAATAATGGGTTAAACAAACACGTTTGGTATACCGATACCAAAGATGGGACAACGAGGATCTTGAGATGGGACGGTACCTTAGACACCATCATCATCATAGGCTGGCAGGTAAAATGTAAATGCATTGTTGATTCTCGGACGATGGATCTTTCCTTTTTGCCTGTTTCCTAATACAGTAGAATCCGGTTGTAACGAACCTCAAGGGACCGTTAAAATCGGTTCGTTATATCCGAAGTTCGTTATAAGCGTTAATGAGAGAATAAATGCAAGAGTGTTTTATGAGGGCTTTATTGTCTAATATACATATTCATGTGTATAAAAAAATTATAAATATAAGGACCAAACTTAAGTGAAACAAAGCTAAACGCAAAACAAAATGCAATAAGTAATTTTATTGGAAACAATTTGTTATTTGTTTCAACGTCACTAAAATTTTCAATAATTGAGTTTGGCGCACTTTCCATCTTCTATCTCAAGATTTTCTTTGTACGATACTGTTTAAACGCTGGCTCGTATTAAACTGATTTTAAAAACGAAGTGAAATTTTGTTTTTTTGTAATAAATCACATGTGCTCAAGGGGTTTATGTGTGTCTGATACGATCACTTCTTAGAGATAATTTGAAAACCATAACATCCGGTCAACTGTGCTTTTCGGTTGAAATATGTTCTATTCAAACGGCATAGTAATAAATTTGTCAAAGTCGTAAACTAACTCAGTGGTGATGTTCTCACAAATAACACAATACCAAAGACACAAAACGTACAACGGGGAATTACCGACCACGGTTATTGTGCGTTATATACAATGCAAAGTTCGATATAGCCGATTGAAATTGTATTAATTTGGGCGTTTTCAGGTTCGCTATATCCGATAGTTCGTTATATCCGAGTTCATTATAACCGATTAATTTTTACATTATTATATAGGGGAAAATATCGGGACTTGGAATAAAGTTCGTTATAACCGTTGGTTCGTTATAACCGAAGCCGTTATAACCGGATTCTACTGTATTTTTTTTCTTTATTTTGTTTTTCAAAAATTGTTTTTGTTACTGTTTTCACAACTGCAAAAGAGGTTTTTGCCTCAAGTTTTGCTTTATAGGGTGACTCGGTTAAAATAGTAGAATCTAAAGTTTTCCTCTTCTTTGCAGCTCTGTGTTCATTGTCATCTAAAAAAATAAAGAAAAATCGGACATTCTTTTAAATTTAAGTTAAATACTCAAGATGGGACACGTTCCGTCTTTAGAAACGCATGAAGTCCCATCTTTGGTAACCATACCATTCTTTGTTTACATGTGTATTGTAAATAATTGAAACAATCTCAAAGGTGAAATATTGCACACAATCAAGCTAGTAATATGTGCTGTACATAAATATAATAATTTCTTACCTTAAACGGAAAAAACAACACTTGCTTACGCACTAAATCTTTTTATTTTCAGCACAATAAGTGAACAAATTTAATACTGACGCAATCGTTTAAGGTTATGGAACAAAATATGAACTGGAGATTGAGAATAGGATACTAACTTCATATATGTATGATATATGACGATAGTGATGCTTTTTGAAAATAAAATTGGCATGTTCCATCTTACGATATTGTCCAGACTGTGGTTACTCTCCCCTATTTGTATTCGTTTTTTATTTAAAATACTTCATATGACAATTTAAAAAACGTAATTGATCCCGTTTTACGTTTAATTTGCTTAATGTTTTTTTTGCCACATGAATCGTGTAAACCGGGGTATTACTGTACTTCACTTCATAATTCCACGTGTTCATGTGTCAAAGTATGTATTGTTTTTTTTATATTCCAAATTGACACATGAATAAGTGAGGAAATAAGAATGTAATGTAAATTTCGTTCATTAACATTAACTGTACTTTCCGATTTGCAATGCGTGTATAACACACCCAATATACATCATGATAAATGATTGTTATTGAGTCATAAGCCTTAACAATAGAATTTATTTCACTCGTACAAAATGATCCTTACTATTACTAAATTAGTTTCGCCACGTAGCGTATGAGTTTGAAAACCTTCCCGTTATCAACGGGGTATAACATTTGTATAAAATTTTCCCCGGTAGGTACATTGAAACTTCATATGTGCTTAGTCGCAAAATTCTCGGCATTATCGGTGTAGAGATTCATGTGGGCCCTTTCGCGAGGTCATCCATCATCGGTAATCAGGCGAGACCGACCGTCGAGAGCACCACGCCTACCCGTGCTGAACCGGGCTGATAGTGCACCTCTCATGATTTATGTTTTGATTTAGTAACTGTCCGGTGTCTCACATGCAGCGGTTTTAGCTTGAAATAGAAACCTCTTGCATGTCGCTATGAAGGTAAAACGAGGTTAATCCTACCGACAGCAGATTTTGTTCCAATGTTTTTTATTGCCCCCTTCCATTTTCATATTATAAATTTGCAAACGTAATATTATATCGTGATCCGGCGATATAATGAAAGAGGAAATTGAAATATACCTGCAGGTTAAACGAGCAAACGTAAGCATCTAAATATGTACAGGATGGGATTTATAGGATGCGCGAGATAAATACCGTAGAGAGAAATGGGCGTACGGTGATTAGACAAACTTATACAAACATCGTAAGAAGCTCGGAATGAAGTGTGCGCTCCACTGGCGATTCAAACAACTGGAAAATGAATTTCCTTCATCGCATCCATCCCAGTTAATTTACGACTGGGGGCTGTTTATAGATAGATATAAGCTCATATATACAGGATCAATCAGGGCTGTCGGAGGCACTCTTGCAAGACGCCGATAAGATTTATATACGGAGGAGTTAATACCGCAACCGTTTCACATCTTAAAAGGCTTACGCGCCTATATAAAGAGCCGCACTTTGTTACGACCATAAATAACTTCAGCATTAAATTGGAAAATCAAACTAAATTGCTTCTAGTTACCTTCGATTTATGGGCTTAACCGGACCATCACTTGCTGTAAATTAAAAAGAAAACCATATGCCTGTGACCAGTGGCGGCTCGTACATAAGTGTTGCAGAACTGTCAAAAAATTAACTTCGTTTGTATTTAATTTATAAAACGTAATATTGAAAAAATTGAATTTCGTCACAGAATTTTATTCTCCATGCAATCGAGGATCCAACATTCCAACAAACCAGTTAAGTTTTGTCGTGGTTTCAGCGGAGCGGACCATTGTTTTTATACAGGGCCATTCGAGGCAGTGCACAGAACTGCTTGAGACCCCCCACTATCCCCCTCGCGTCCTGCACATATCCAAACTCTTTCGCTACTTTAATGCTCTTTATGTGCTGCATTTCACGCAGTTCTGTCATACCCTAGTCACTCAAATATAATGTCCTTGATTAGATGTATTGTAAGCAACAATAGTATGATGGCGCTTTCAACGCTTCCGAAAACAACCGAGAATTCCCGTATTTCGAACTTCGGCAGAAAATTTGCAAGCTTCGCAGAAACTTATCTTTAAGTGCGTGGGTTTTAATTTTCGTCAGTTATTATTTTATGTTTTATTATCTGTGCAGTTCTATTCCAGATTTCGGATGTCATGTTACGTGCGGTTTTTCGCTTTGTGCCTTTATCGTTGTAAACGTTGATTTTATACTTTCGTGTTCGTGTATTGTATTATTGTTTTTTGACAATGGATGTTGTGGACAATTTGATTAACTTTAAGCGATTTGTGAAGTATAGGTACGAATAGAAAATAGATTTGAAAAATAAAGGTCGACCGCTGCCGGACATTATTATTGAAACAAGCGGTATTAGTCGTGGAAAACCATATAAACGTCAGTTCAACAAAGAAATTTATGCAAGGAGTAACTGGATTTGTGGCTGCAACAAGAAAAATGCCCTTTTTTGCTTTCCATGTTTGCTTTTTGGTGGAGATAAAGCATGGACACAGGTAGGAGTGACTGATTTAGTACACTTGAGTGAAAAAATAAAAAAGCATGAAAACTTCAAAAGTCATCTTCACAATTCAATGGAGTTAGCAGTATTAGGAACAATCAACATCTAATCTCAGTTAAATTCGGCATATTGGAAACACATACAGCAGCATAATGATAATGTGACAAAAATAGCTACATTCTATCAAAAATTATAAACTGTATAAAATTTTGTGGAGCTTTTGAGTTGGTATTGCGCGGACATGATGAAACCGAGACTTCTCAAAATTTGGTTAATTTCGTGTTTTATTGTACCACGAGCCGCCACTGCCTGCGACTGTTTATTATAAGTACCTACCTAGATATGTCGTGATTGTACGGATTGGCTTCCGTTGACATTTAAGCAGTAAAAACTTCTTTGCGGTTTTCCTCCGGTTAATATAATGTGACAAGGCTGATGAGATTATAAAGCGATATGTTTGCAAGTACGTAATATCAATACGTTTATCTGTGCAGTTGCTGTTGGTAACGGAGGTCAATCAAGTGATAATAACGACCTGAAAGATATAACTTTACACCCAATCAAGAGGTACATCGTCAATGGCTTTTAAATATATTTTTTCTTCCCACATGGCGAAGGAAAAAAGAAATCAATCGCCCGTTATGCCCGTATAAGAGCGAAAATCTGTATTTCGGAACAACATATTATTCCTCCCTTATCATTTTTAGTCTTACACTGGCTTTCCGCGGAATAACTAGTTAGCTTTATCGCTTCACACTTCGTTCTTGTGAACACAAAATGGCAAAAGTTTAGTGGCAATGTTAGGCATATAGATATATATAGGTACACGCTATCTTGAAAAGTTCGTTCTCGGAGAAGCGCACTGAAAACGTAGTATCTCCCCCTTTTCCTCGTCGTTTTCATTATCTGTGCTCCAACGACTCCATGATTCTATTAAAATGTCAACGTTGTTCTGATATTATTGCAAGATTTTCGCCCATGAAAGATAATTATTTCAATATCACACTAATGCCATTTTTTACATTTAATCCTACCCTGAATAATTGAGCGACATTTTTAGGTAAAAAAATAAGTAGATTGGTCATAGACAAATAAAATATTGTACCCATTGTATTATATGTTTAACTGTCATCATTATTATTCATTATTTACGGTTCTTTTGAACTCTCAGTCTAAATGAAATAATTGATATAAAATTAATAAAAAATATTTAATGTAGTATTAGCAAAGTAATGAAACCGTCAAGATTTGTTAACATTAAGATTTCCAAGTTTGGTAGTAAATTAGAAATGTTCAGATGAACAGCAGAACATAGTTAATAAATCCAAATTAATGCAGAAACATTTCGTAAACAAAATAAGTCTAAACGAAACAAGTTGGATGTACTTATTAGTTCCCGGCCCAAACACCGGGGAAACGTATTTTCAGACGTAATTATCTTTCTCAGTTCGTTTCTCTCATTATCAGGGCTTGAATTAAATAATCAAGGAGCGGAAGGATAAACGAAGCGAAATGACTTTTCTAAATAGGTACAACGAGGATGAGTTGTCTCTGAAAATTATAATAATTAACATCATTCCGTTTCTCTTCGGTGAAAACGGATGAAAAGATTAAGATCGGAAAAAAGCGATACGTTGCACGCACTCGGGGATTAGTTTGTAGGTAGTATGCAAAGTCCGCATACATGTAAACCCTATGTACGCTTTTGGTTCAATGAATCGTTTAAAAACCATCGGTGTAAATGAAGTTACACAAAGCTCCGACATGAAACAAAACCCTTTTAGGAGAGGATTGGATACATGAAATCGACACGGTATTTAGGCAAAGAGGATTTTTTAATTTCCTAATCGCTTTATGTCATAACAGGCATCTCTACCGAATAAATAAAAATATGACGCTGAAAAGGGGAGCTTTTTGCGTGGTTGTGTTGATATTGTTTTCGGATTATGTACGACTTGGAAGACCAGACTATACGGATAACAGACGCCCCCGCGCTATCATGTCTACAAGACAAATCTAATTGACATTTTGGATAATCTAGATGACAGCGTCGTATAAATTCAAATGCGAAGGTTACGCATCAAAGAAAATAGGTATCGAGAACAAAATGTAGATACTTCGTTAAAATTAGAAATTGATATGAAACTATTTTTAGAAATAAGTTATATCTCCACTTAATACAGTTGCTGCGACGATGGAATTATAAATTATTGGAATATTAAAATAAATAATTTGTTACAGTCGAACTTCCTCATAACGAATTTCTCCGAACATCGAATTTTTTTCGAGAAACAATTTTTTAATGCATTACATAACATCCCTTATTAACAACGAACGATTCGATATAAAAAATTTTTTACCGTCTTTTTGTAAATTTAAACATTTTATTTTTGCTATTTATTTACTTTTTTTAATAAAGCTTTTATGAATATCATGGAACTCATTCTATTGCTTTGAAAAGCTCTCACACAAATGAACAGCAATTAATTACAAACTATAAGGTACACTAAGACCTCGTTTAGCGCTCAGGATGTGTTCCTAGATGTCAAAGCGTTAAACGAGGTCATTTTAATACATAGTAAATAGGGAAAGGGGAATAAGAGACCGAAAATAACCAAATTTTATTTCTAAAATGGTTCGTATTGTAGAAACAGGCATATTTAACCCACCAGAGCTAACGCGAAATAAATTTTAATCGTGACTGGTGCCTATCTCATAGACCGAAAGTTTTTATAGTTTAAGGTGGGTTTGGTAGGTCTAGAAGTGAAATTAGAATTATTGAATTTCAATCCAGGTTAATTTAAATGTTACAACTTTAAGAAACATTTACTCAGTGTTACACTGTAGCCTACTTAATACCGAATGAGGAGACATACTTGAGAAATTTTGGTAATGAGCAAAATCGCTTGAAAATATTTTAATATAACATAATAAATTATGAAAAGTATATGTCATCATACCTTCATGCCAGTGGTTTGTGATTTCTACCGTGTGAAGCTTATCTGCACTGTACATTTTAAATTAACTTGGATTGAAAATTCAATAATTCTAACCTCACTTCTAGACCTACCAAACCCACCTTAATTATTTCGTATGTGTTCAGGAACCATTTTAAAATGAAAACTTATGTATTTTTTTGCGAGGAACGCGATGGTGCAATTAAAAATCGATTTGCTCTAAGATTGACAGAGATAGAAAACTATAAATCGAGAAAATGGCCGTAGCTCCGTTAATACTGGAGCAACTCAATTGATTCTTGTTCCATCGTTTCCGGCAGGAAAAGTTATCCTAGTAAGGAAAAAAAAGAAAAAAAAGAGAAAAAAGCCAAACCAAGACAGAATTTTTTTTTCTTTTTTGCTTAGAGCGTCATATAAACATGAAAACTTATGTATTTTTTTTGCAAGGAACACGATGGTGCAATTAAAAATCGATTTGCTCGAAGATTGACGGAGATAGAATTCTTAAACCTAATCTAACCTAACCTGTCCAAACTTAACCTAACCAAACTGGGTTTATCTTTTCGTGTTTCTCTTTCGGGGATATTTTTAGAATTTTTACACTGTTGAGGTTATGTTGTGATTATTTACCTGTTCTAAATAAACAATTGCACTGTTAAAAAGAAAAAAAAAATTACCTGAGCAGATTCTGAAACAGAAAAATCGATTCTGAGTAGGAAAAATCACATTTAGAGTCAGGAAAAGCAGATTATGAAACAGAAAAATTGATTCTGAGTCGGAAAAATCGCATTCCGAAGCAGAAAAAACAGATTCTGAGACAGAAAAATCGATTCTGAGTAGGAAAAATCACATTCAGAGTCAAAAAAAGCAGATTCTGAGACAGAAAAATCGATTCTGAGTAGGAAAAAGACCTGAGCACACTTTATGAAAATGTGCACTGCAATTCGCATGGTTTTACCTAGGAAAACAGACTCTTTAGATTCAACCCTGAACACACCTTATGAAAATGTGGATTCTATCATACCTGAACACACTTTCTGAAAATGTGGATTTTAGCGTAAGTCAAAAAAAAAAAATTGACCTGAGCACATTTTATAAAAATGTGCACTGCAATTCGCATGGTTTCACTTAGGAAAACCGACTCTTAAGATTCAACCCTGAGCACACCTTATGAAAATGTGGATTCTAACATAAGATTGAAATAAAAAGTATTTCAAAGAAAAATAATCACTTCTATTCTTGGTTGATGCGGTTTTCCAATTTTTTGTTTTCAAATGATTACAACAAAGGTCGACTCTTAAGAGTCGGTTTGCCTAGGTGAAACCATGCAACTTTCAGTGTGTTTGTTTGAACTGATTTTTGAATTGAAGTAAAATTGGGTTTTTTGAAATAGCGCACGTGTGTTCAAGGGGTTTATGCGTGTCCGATAGGATCAATTGTAAAAAGACTTAAGGATAATTTGGAGAGCATGACATCCGACCAAGTGTGATTTGAAATATATTGTATTTAAAGAGTGCAGTAATAAAATTGTCAGAATTAATGGTGGCTCTATAACAATGTAAAAAAAACAAGTTACATTTGCAACGGAATGCACAAACAATTGATAATAATTCTATTGAAGCTGTGAAAGCTGTTAAAAAAGGGACACTTTCAGGTAGCTTCTCACTGTCTCAGATCTGCAGGTCCCAACGTTAAACACTGTGCAGTTAAAGCGTTACTAACGACTAGAAATAAATATTATGTCTCTTCCCAACACCGATTTGTTCTCCTTAAAAGAGATTTTTAACTTCAAGGTTCTAAAATTCAGTTCGTAGTTCGTGTTAACCGAGCGACATTCCATAAGAAACGATAAAAAACCAGCCGGGACCACAGTGTCTGTTCGCGCTAACGAGGTGTTCGTCTTATCGAGGATTTACTGTATATTGAATCAGCGTTAAACGAGGTCTTAGTGTATTTTTATTTTTAACTAGCTGACCCCAGACGTTGTCCTGTCCAAATTTCAATAAACAAAACAAAAAGAGTTACATCCATCGTTCGAATCGTGAGTAGAAAAAAGCACTTCCATTTTTCCCGAATTTTCTGGGCAACTTTTCCAATTTTTCTCAAGTGATGCGCCTAGCAACGAAGAGCACTTAATTTTTATTTATATAGATAATCTACTTTAGTGTCAAATCTTAAAAAAATGCCTACTCAATAAAATAGTTGTAAATTGTTGGAAGAAAGATAAAACTTTGTTAGATCGAAGGGAATTTGAAACTTCCGAGTGCTCACTGAACTTTCTAAGGTCGCGCTCAAAAAACTTGAAAGAAAAAAACATTGCAAATCGAATCTTTGAAAGGATACAACAATAAAATGTATTTAACGGGAAAAATGGTTTGAATGAGGTGCACAAAAGTGTGTTAGTGTTGGTTGAGTGGTATTTGTAAAAGGAGTCAGTTTAGGATAAGTAATGACGCCCCGCTGCGTCGGGCCAGTATGGACCTCGGTGATAATAAGGCAGACTACCGACCGCGCGACATTATTACTGTCGATGCATTTTCACATTGGGTGCATTCGCTGATTTCCGTTATGCGATTAACCACAATCACATTATGTATGTCCATATCTGCAGGCATTTTATATAGAACGAATTAGGTCTTTGCTCCATTGAAATTGAATCTACTCGCTTTATTGTGTTGTTAAACAAGAATTAAAAGAACCCATCGAATATGTGGGCTTTGGCGAAACAAAAATTTCAAGCGCGCCCCCCCTCGACTAACTGGCAATCGTAACTGTTACTGAAAGGAAGAATGAGTACTTACTCCAAGTATGTACTCTCAAACACGTGTGTTTACGGCATAATAGTCTAGGAATACGGTAAATAACACCGCGGTTGTCCAAGAAGAGTCACAAATACGCGTGCGTCGGGACACATCGTTAAATTATTCCGCGAAATGATTTCAATAAGGGTCACTCGACTGATCAATCGGTATTCTTATTTTACTCTGCACGGGGGACATTGCTTTGTAGTACTCGTTACCTTTGTTTACGGTTATTGGAATTTAGCACGTGCTGTACCAAATTAATTATAATTAATTTTAACGCTATATTCCTCCCAATTAGTGTTACAATATAATAACAACAAATTCAAAGAAAAGTTGAAGTATATCTATATTCAGTGCGGCATATACGACTACGAGCCTGACCAACTCCGAATTCAACCCATCACAACTAAGAATCTGTGAAGAAGACTTAAAGTGCGTTTACATCATAAGATTTGACGCAAGATTAGTCCTACGATCAGTCGAATAGCAAGTTTTGATGTCTTTACACTGTAGGATTAATCGCGTGACTCTTGACTTTCGACAAGTCTTAGGATTTTTGTGATAGTAGCGCGTCCCTACTTTGTTTCGACTCGTCGCATGCGCATATGAGCCTGGTCGCCAATGTGATAGCTTGCAACTCGTAATTTGTTTTGATAATTGAGGTTATGCTAAGAGTTCCCGACTTTCGCAATGACGAATACGGAAGATAAGATAAGATAAAACCAACAGAAACTAATTCTTGGATGTATTATTCAGATATTGCTCGTATGCAAAGCATGGTTTTGATAACTGAAATTATACCTTGACATTTGTCAGTTACGACTTGTCTTAATATTTGTCGCATGATGTAAACAGCTCAACTCATGTAAAAAAATACTACAAATCTTAGGATTTGTCTTTGCAATTTGTCTTAATACTAGTCCTGCGGCAAATCTTACAATGTAAAGGCACTTTTATTTTACAAATTAATTATAAAATCACGATGGCCTTAAACTGCGCAGGAGCTTTTCCGACAGGATAATAACCTCTGCAATAAGCTAGCAACGGCAGAACCATCTTTTGCGTTTAAAATCATTATGCGAAAATGCATAATTAGGTAAGTCGTCATCGAGTTAAAAAACAATAATTCAACATTCACACTTTAAAGTATCTTCGTACTCATAATCGCAATTTATTAAAGGACTTTTAATTTACGTAAATTTTAGAAATCTACAAGAATGCAAAAAGGCTCGACTTAGGTACGCTTTTGTTGTTCACATCGATCGACTTCCACTCGACAGTGACAAATTTTTACAATGTCATAAATTTAAATTGCACTTACCTCTGCGGAAATTACTAACGACTATTTACTGTCATAAATTATTACTTTTGCTCTTGAGATTCCAATGTATAAGGGAATTTTATACTAATTACAGCTTTTTAATTTTTTTTTAGTTTGGATATCTTTGTCTTAATCATAGTGATCCTGAAAAGTGAAATTTGACGAAATTGGGAAATACAGTCGAACTCCTCTATAATGATTTTTTCTCTATAGTGAGGTTTTTCTCAAGAACGTGCCTTTTTGCACGTTTTGCATATAAAAATACCTCTATATTATGATGTTAAGCCTCTATATAGTGATTATTCTTTAAGAAAGTACCAAAATTCTCGGGGAACGAAATTTTCGAAAATAGAAAATACAATGGATTTATTGAAGATCTAGTTTTTTCCCAAATTTCGACTACCTGAAAAATTCTTAGAAGAATTTCTTGCAAATTCGATACTTATAGGAATTTCCATTTTTAATCAATCAACTTGGACAGATTTTTTCATCAATAAGTGCATATTATGTATTGTTTATTAATAACTTTATGTATTTCTAAATAAACAAATATTTTTTCAAACATAATAAATCTTAATTGTTCTGTTTCATTTTGAATATTGAGTGCCAAAACTGTAAAATTATACATGAATTCTATATAGTGAAGTTTCTTTATAGTGATGTTTTTCCATGACTTTTCGAACATCACTATAGAGGAGTTCGACTGTAGTATTTTTATAAAAAATCAGTTTTTATTTTTTTTCTCAAAAATTAACGCCGACAATTAACATGTAAAACTGGACATTTCTAGCCTTATATCAGAGTCATACGTGCACCAAATTTCAAATAAATAACTTTCAATTGAAGCTTAAATCTGGGGGTGGCCACAAGTGATGGGACACCCTGTACATAAAAATTTCATGTTTGGAAAAACTGGCATACATCGTTCTGCTTCTCTGGTACAGATATGTATATGTATATTTGCTTATTATTTAAGTTTAGTTAATACCTACTTTATTGTAGGTAGGTACTTAAATCAAGAAAATTGGTGCATATTTGAGAATTAGAAACTTGAACACTAATAAACAAAAATTGTAAGACATAAAATAACTAAATTATTAGATATGAGATAAAAACTTGTGACTTATAACAATTTCAGCGTCAGAAGCATCATCGTCGTCGTTACTAATTTTAAAACTAAGACACCGTCTGACTTCACCTGTAAACGACAAGTCCATAAAGTCGTTTAAATATTCACAATTAAATAACAAAGACGAAAATTCTAAAACGTTAACAGTGCGCTAATAATAATCGGGTTTCATAAACTGAACATTGTGATTTGTGAATAGAAGTACCGCACCCCTAAACTAGAAATGTAAAGCTTGACAAAATACATTGGGAGTTCCGGACGATTCCGTGTGAACCAAATATGCAATTACTGTAACCGAGGCTGTAATCATGGGCATCCTGTAGTGGCAAATGTTCCGCCTTAATGTCCCGCTGTTGAGAAAAAGACTTCAATCTTTCACAAATTGACCTTTCAAAAAAATTCACGCTTTTAAAACGCGCACTAATTTTCAAACCGCCCCACTTTTATTGACATTCATTGTTTAAGACCTGAGAAACATTTAAATTTCGAACGTTTTCACTGAAAAGACCGCGTGAATGTCTTTAATGCTTTCTTTTGTTGTTAAGAGGGGAGTGATTCTCGGACGTAGTTCCGCCGTTTCCGGTGAATTTTATCGAATGGTTTTAAAAAAAAATCCTTTTTATTGCAATTCGCCGAGAGAATTTACAGGTGGTGCCCATTTACACATCCAATATACCTGATTTGTGAACACCAAACAGTTTCACGGTGTACTGGTCGCGTATTCACCCATTACAGTTGATAAACTTGTGTGTGTGTGTGTGTGTGCGAATATACATCTCTCAAACGACACGCCAGAAACTCTGTTGCTCTTATACGCATTGCTGCTTACGGAAAATCACTTTAAAAGGAAAATCGAAAATCCTTTGATGATTCATTTTAATTTCTTCCCGAAAGGGTCGATTTCAATCGAATAATTTAAAGAAAGAAACGGGCGAAAAAAGTCGCTAATTAAGTCAAATTAACCTGAGGCGACGTATTCGAATGAGAAAATATTTTGACGGAATTCCCTCACAAAATACGAAGCACACAAATCCTATTATAATCACCCTGCATTCTCTTGCGGTGCATGGATTTGTGTGCCCGGCGAGGGGCTCATACAAATAAAATTTCTTCACTACAAATTATTCAGTTTAAACTTTAATGAGGCTGCTGCAAGTGTACACAAAAATTGTAATTTTATTTTCAACAAGAGCAGTGTAAACAGTCGCGTTGTCGTGATCATGACTCCGTGTCAAACGCACATCCAGTTTTAATTAAGAAAGGCTTTTTGTTAACATTGTATATTTCAACTTTACAATGAGATTAACTGTGCAAATACTGCAAGTTTTTGTACAATTATAACCGTTCAGTTTAGAAAGTGTACAAAATTAAAATTGCAGAACTGCTGTTGTGCGGGACGTTTAGCTAACTAAAAATTTTTGAAACTTGTTTTCAGCATTTCAATAAAATATTCCGATTTAAAATAATATTACAAACGAAAAACGATTTATGAAACCAATTTTGTTATTTATTTAAAATTTGGTGCACATATGACTCTGGTATACGACTAGAAATTTCCAGTTTTACATAAATAAATGTTAATAAATAAAAACTGACTTTTTATAAAAATACTATTTCCCAATTTCGTCAAATTTCACTTTTCAGGATCACTATGATTAAGACAAAGATAACCAAAGTAAAAAAAATTTCAAAAGCTGTAATTGGTCTAAAATTCCCTTATATTGGAATCTCAAAAATAAAAGTAATAATTTATGACAGTAAATAATCGTTAGTACGTTTCAGCAGAGGTAAGTGCGCTTTAAATTTATGACATTGTAAAAATTTGTCACTGTCGAGTGGAAGTCGGTCGATGTGAACAACAGAAGCGTACCTAAGCTAGCCTTTTTACATTCTTGTAGACTTCTAAAATTTACGTAAATTGCAAGTCCTCTAATAAATTACGATTATGAGTACGAAGATACAGTCGAACTCCTCTATAGTGATGTTCGAAAAGCCATGAAAAAACATCACTATAGGAAAACTTCACTATATAGAATTTAAGTATAATTTTATAGTTTTGGCAGCCACTTTAAAAACCAATCGATAATTCAAAATGAAACAAAAAATTAAGATTTATTACGTTTGAAAAAATATTTGTTTATTTAGAAATAAGGGCAATTGCTAATGTAGGTAATATCCCACAAGAATTACTGATTGCCTGATGTATTATGACAGATTGCAAATAAACTGTTAAATAAAATAAAAAAATTAGAAATACACAGTTATTAATAAACAATACAGATTTTTATCGTATGCAATTGAATAGTTAAATTGTATGTACTTATTGTTGAAAAAATCTGTCCAAAGTTTATTGCACAGCAATACTTTTAAAAATGGAAATTCCCGTAAGTAAGAAATTTGCAAGAAACTCTTCTAAGAATTTTTCAGGTAGTCGAAATTTGGAAAAAAATCAGTTATTCAATACATTTATTGTATTTTCTATTACCGAAAATTCCGTTCCCCGAGAATTTTGGTAAACCTTTCTTAACGAATAATCACTATATAGAGACTAAACATCATAATTTAGAGGTATTTTTATAGGCAAAACATGCAAAAATGCACGTTCTTGACAAAAACATCACTATAGAGACAAAATCATTATAGAGGAGGTCACTATGGAGGAGTTCGACTGTACTTTAAAGTGTGAATGTTGAATTCTTTTTTTTAACTCGATGACGACTTATTACATTTTCGTTTGAAATATTTTCGGTGCGGTTATGGAAAAGGGACAGACCATTCGAGGTACCAGTTACCTACTTCCAGTTTCGGAGAAAATTTTACAATGCCATACATTTAAATCGTACTTAACTTTACGGATAGATACTAAGGACTATTTATAGTCATAAATTATTACTTTTACTCTTAAGATTCCAATATAAGAAAATTTTAGACTAATTACAGCTTTTGGAATTTTTTTGCTACTTTGGATATTTTTGCCTTAATAATTAATACTGATCTTGAAAAGTGAAATTTAACACAATTGGGATATATTATCTTTATAAAAAATCAGTTTTTATTTTTTTTTGTCTAAAACTAACGCCGACAATTAACATTTAAACCTAGAAATTTCTAGCCTTATACCAGAGGCATGCGTGCGCCAAATTTCAAATAAATAGCTTTCAATTAAAGTTCAATTTTGGGGGTGGCCACAAGTGATGGGACACCCTGTACATTTAAATGCTGATGTAATACCTGCTCAGTTTCATGTGAAAAAAAGTACTTAGCTACAAATAAGAAAATACTTTAAAATTCATGAATGTAGGAACGTAAAATTTCAATTGCTAATAAAAGTCAATCTAAAAATCGTTATGTTTTATACACCTCGGGGAACAAACGCTTATGATCCACTACAAGCATTTTCTAGAGGTGCAGGGAGACATTAGACGACCGTTCTTTAGAATCAAGCGGACTGTATCGGAATCGATTAAACAATCATTGTGTCGAGTGCATCGTGCTAGAAATGAACATGAACACAAACACTACATTTGAGCACCCATAGGTACATTTCGTCTCATTACCTAGCCCTAATAACACACTTTCATAAGAAGAAAACACACCCTTTTCTTCGCGTTCAAATAAAAATATTTTTTTTTTAAATTTATACAATGTACAATGTGACAGATAGAGGGATTTAATGTTTCCGGGGAGACGTCCTAACCATTTATTTTGAAAAACAAACTTACACTCCCCATTTATTTCCGATATCGTAAATCGCAACAAAAACAATATACCAATAGCCAAACAATACAGATCAAATGTTAAAATTTGCCATTATCTTGTTATCCTTTTTGCGGCCCGGGGCGCATCTCAAAAGGATACCTTTAAGCGAATTTTTGTTCATATACCGTAAATAATATTTAATTTTTATTTGCAAAAATAATAACGCTCGCACACACGAATGAGGTATGTTGAGAATTTATATTCCGGTAACGGAGGGGCAATGTTATTGTAGATTTTGAACGCGCACCGATGATCGTTCTTCCAGAATGTGACTCCTCTCCTCTCTGACTTTCAAGTAAAAATCGAATCGCAAGCAGGTTACTAATAAAAGTTGCAGTTTCCGAAAAAAAAGTCCAGTAAAGCATTCTCGAGATCCATAAATATGAAGCGACATATCGGGATACCGTGGTTTTCCTGAAAACAGACCGAACAGGAAGCCACGCTAACAAATGGCTTTGTGACATCATATTTACACCCTCCGCAACAAAAGTAATATATGTCCGTTCGAATCATTGAACACGACTACGATGTCCCACTGCGAACTTGCGCGAAATTCCACTAGACTAATACAACAAATAAAAATGAATGTCGTAGAGTAACGGGGGTGGAATGAAAATAAAAAATTCGTTTCAAATCCAGTACCAAGATTAAATCGCCGGTTAATAGCAACATATTGGTCGGTGAATTCGCTGGAGACAAATCAACTCAATGGAGAATTGTCCCTTATTAATACCCATTTATTTACCGAGACGCTTTGTAGGGTGGCACGCTCTCTAGAGGCATTAAGTGGTGATAATGTGATAATAAACAGCGATAGTGGTCGATCTGATAACAGTAGTGTAGAGATAAATGGGATGAGATATACGTGTATGATTTGGTCCTCATCAAGTGATAAGTCAACCCCTCGTGACAATAGACCGTCACTGTCCCTGACATGTTCATTACATGCTGTGCCTGATGTGTATTAATACGACTCGAATTGCTTATCACGTTGTTAGTGACGGACTTTGATGAGATTTTATTTAAATTAGTAATGGAAATATTCATCTAAAAAGAACAAATCTACAACTGACCGATAACCAAATATTATTTAGGTACCTACGCCACAATAGTATATTATTATACAAGTTTTATAGGACGATCTATTGTCACACGAATAAGTTTGGGGCACGACGAGCGAAGCGAGGAGTGCTCCAATGTCGTGAGTGCGACAATACGTCTTATAAAACGAGTGTAATATATTATTTTTTCTACTTTGGTGCTCTTAGTTTCAAGAAAATTTGAAAATTGTGCTTTCTAAATATTCTAGAGATTTTTAGGATTAGGTACTGGTTGTATTGGTATTTGTCATGTGTCATATGTCAACTAAAACTTCAAATTTAAAATCTCGAGTTTGATATTTTTGTGAAACAGTCATGGAAGAATTAAGCTGTACACTTGGCTTGACCTTGACAGGAGCTCGGTAGAGATGCCCGACGCCGTCCAGCGTGCTATTACAGCAATACCAACGTAATAAGTATAAAAAAAAACAAAAGCCGTTTCACAAAAAGTTCCTTTGTGACACTACTTTTAGTTTCACAAAAACTCACTTATGATACCAAAGTAGAAAAAAACTTTTTTCGCTGCTTTATAGGGAGCAGTAAGTGAGTGTTATTACTGTCGTGGTCACTATGGTAGTAAGAAATGCAACCATTCTAAACTTTATAACTTTATACTTGCCATTTCGATATAGAAAACTGTGTTCAGTCTTAAGCATTTTGTAAAACTCGAACGACGACGACTGCTAACATAAATCTAAAAAATGATAATTTCATAGTCTTCTAGACTCCAGAGCATAAAAGTTTTCGATCAAACTGTAGGTAAGATACGGATTTTGTCAAAAGATTCAGCAACAGATTTTGCACAATATTGTGGCCATCTTTTTATGACAAAACCAAACATCGTGAAGCAACGTGAAATGATAAAAATTCAAATTAAAATCTGGAAAATTTATGAGCAAAAATATTACCTTAAAAAGTAGGGGTTGATATTAAACGTGACTTTACTTTCGGAGTTGGCTAACGGCCAGCTACTACCACAAACTTTATGCCTAAGAATGGGGACTTTAAATGGAAAATAAACCCCGAAAAGAGATACCGGAATATTTCTAAAGATATATGGCGGCCATAAAGTATGATTTTATGCAAAACTTTATTAAAATATTTATTACTTACTTGCGTATGCTGTTGGTGAACATTATTTCAATGGAAAAAAGTCGCCTCTTCGTTACACAAGATCCGCACTACTATCTAACGGCAATAAAACTGTTCATATTTATTTTATCTTTCTTGTACTTTCAGTTAATAAATTTCACGAATCGAGTTTGGTTTGGTGGCTAAACAAATACAAGTTGATGCAATGCAAATTTTAAAATAGAAAAAAAAAACAAGTTAATACAATAAATGTTATTATGAATATTACTATTTGATACATATAATTCTAAAATTCAAAACTATGTTCTTTAATCATCGGCTTGAAAAAAACTGAAACAAAAAATAATTCAAATTACCTACCGACAAAAACAAATCGCCGCCGATTACCTTTTCGATCAAGTGAAAGGCCCCAGTAAAATTGCAAGTTTGCAATGAACGTTGTATCCACTTTGGAAGCGAATGTTTGACACTAAACCTATCATAACGTTTATCAAGTAAAATAACCGTAGCATAATCGTCTTTATGTCTAACAGCTCTGCCAATACACTGATTTACAGATTTTGTACATAAAGCTTCGTAAAATTTTTTGCCGGCCCCTTCGCCCTAAAGAAGCTTCAATTAAAATCGATAATAGGTACCTACTGAAGAAGGAAATGTTCACCTCATGTTTATCCAAATACGACATTTTCTCTTTCAGTTCTGGTGAATGTAAATTAGCATAAGGAAGACCAACGACAATAACGCATCTTCCAAGGTCGTCGCTAAAATTAAGCCCTTCGCTTAATTTTCCACCTAAAATGTTCATTTGATACAAACGAATCACAGTATAAAATAACGTTTGAAAGTAGACATTAGACATCAAACGCGTTAACGCGGACATAATTTATTTACATATTTTTTTGATCGCACGTTACATTACATATTCTCACAACTGTGATACAACTTTACTGTAATTTTTGTTTCTCTGTAACTGATTGCTAATTAAAATCTATTAAATGAAAAAATAGCATAAAAACAATGTGCTTACCAACGACGCTAAACAGCATAGCCCCTGTTCCTTTATTAATATCACGAGCGTAATTTTCTAAAACTGAATCGACTCCCGAAGAATTTTTCGGTTCCCTAAAAACGGTTCTCCCAAAATCGACTCCTTCGAATTGTTTCCAAACCCAATTTTCATACTTATACGATGGAAAAAATACGACGATCCCTCCCGGAACCTTTTTACAAGCTTCTATTAATACTCTGCGAAGACTGTTGCCCTAAAAATACTTGTTTGCGAGAAATGTCTAAAAAAAATGTCGAATATGGAATACCATTAGCATCTGATTCTCATAATTGAACAGTAACGATTCAGATTCAACTCCTTCAGTTATTATGATCGGTAAAATGTTTTCTGATGGAATGATGTGATCACAAGAAAATTCTGTAATGCGGCTTTGTTCGGCACCGGCGCTAATAAATAAACGATTTTTAAATTCCGAAGTTGGTTGCATTGTTCCTCCAGCAACAATAATCTAAATTAGTGAAAACATAATATTCTGGGTACAATAATAGAGAAATAGGTAGGGTAAGAGGTCCATATTAGGTCCCACGTTTATTTATTTACTTTTATTTAAGTTGGCGATATTGCCAGTTAATATGTCACACTCAAAATCACAGTCTCCTTCAATTGAAGGGCTCTATGCAAGAATTACCTAAGTCACTTTTCATATTCTGTGATATTTGAGATTTGATGTTTCCAATGTGATCTATAAATCACATTGTTTTGATTTTGAATGATCTTTTTTTAAAATAAGTAATCTTAGTTTTATAGAAAACATTGAAACATCAAATCTCAAATATCACAGAATATGAAAAGTGACTTAGGTACTTCTTGCATAGAGCCTTTCAATTGAGATTTTTATTGAAGGCACAGTAAAACTTTACTAAAAAAAAACTTACGGCTCGTGCATCTCGTACAATATCCTGAAATAGTGAAGCTGGGTTCAGTAATAAAAACTGAAATTTGCTCCGTAGTAAATTCTCATCTGTGTGAATTAAGATGCGACCATCTCCATATTTGTGCGTCAATGATTCAAAAAATGAAATAACACTCAGAAATGGATTTCCGGTAGAAAGTGCAATAGATTTTTCTGAAATTACTTCACCACCACTATCATTTTCCTTATTTTCAATACTAGTTAAAAACCTTTGAACACCTGTTTGCTTTGGCTTTTCAACGCAAGTTACACCTTCTGGAAACCGAATGGCAAAACTTCGCAACTAAAAATATCACCACCTTTGTATTTGGAATGAAATAAGCCGAGCAGAACCAACCTTTTGCGCTATTCGACTGGTTTTGCAAAATTGTAGCAAATTAAACATGTTGTAATTATCAATATTAGCAGTTAGAACAAAATTTTCAACCGTAAATATGGTAGCTTTGCTTTCAGATCCAGTCGTTATGTTTTGAAACAGACGACAAAGTTTTGCTAACACAAACAAAATTTGATTTATACACAAGAGATTTTTAGGTGAAAAGCGAGTACAAAACTTCATTTTATAAGCTTTCAATTGCTGTTGAGCTTGCTGCAACTGATCATAATTTATTTCAACATTATGCATCTGCGCTAAAGCCTCCAATAAATTGTGAGCCTCATCAATAATGATAACATTACCATTCAACTTTAAACCTATAGTGGAGTTAAAAATATATATTTAATCTTTAAATGCCAAAACTCTTACCATTTGCCTCACGAGTAGCTTTATGTAATAACGTATTGTAAGGAACCAGTACTATTTCTGCCTCGTCAATTGCCTTCCTACTGGCATAATAAGGACATGCATTTAACTTCTTTCCATTCTTCAACAAATCTTCAATGTCTTGTACTTGTAACAGAGCCGAATCTTTCAATTCATCAATATGTTCTTGATTATAATATGGACATTTACCAATCGAAACCTTTTGCCGCTTAGTACTTTTTCCATCAACAGCAACTGCTGTTGTTTTGATATTAGTTTTTTGCATATCTAAACACCGTTCATTAATCATGGTGACACTTTTGAGTTTAGTTACACTAGGATTAATGCAGTAACTTTGTCTCGAGGCTAGCGATACAGCCCTTGTGTCATGGCCAAAAGGTGACTTAATAATTTCACCAACAAGTTGGGACAGTTGTGAATGAGTACGACTGCAAATTAAAATTTTAACAGGCTCATATGTAGCACGATTTTCAAATTCATCTGGTGATTCATCATCATCATTCGGCAATCCATCTTCAAGTAAGATATCATCTTCGTTAGTTTGTTGATTGCATTCTTCATCACTTTCACTTTTTATTTGCTTCTTTTTGGAGTTCCAATTTTTTTTAATCTTGCTTTTCTTCGCCAATAAAGATTCAATTTTCTTGTCATAAATTTCAATTTCATTTTGTTGAAGCTGAAGTTGGCGAAGTTTATGTGTTACTTCTTTTCCTTGTGTTTGAGATGTAAACCAATCCTCGTTGCTCGACAGTAGCTTTTCTTTTGATGCTTCTAAAGTCACAATTTCTTGTCGGAGGTTCTGTCTTTTACTTTCGTTGTGATCTTTTAGCCAGCGAAGTGCTGCACAAATGATGCTCAAAGATTTACCCTGAAACATGCTGAAATTAGCACTCTAGAAAATAAAAGAAATTCACTTACCGTTCCTGTAGGGCTTTCAAAAATACCTAATTGCTTATTTTCTAATGTTACGTATAAATTATGCATAAATTCATGTTGAATCGCATAAGGTGTAAATGGAAAATCAAAATTTGAAGGAGGGTGTAGTGATTTATTAACAATTGCGCTATTCATTCCCGCGCTTTCTAGGTTAACACAAATCACAACAGAAAACGTTCATCATTTCAAATGATTGTAATAAGATGGCACTGTAACTGCCGTATTTTCCTAACCATTTTTCATTGGTCAAATCGTTTCGCGCTTTTAAATTTAAACTCCACAACTTATGTATTTGTTAGAAGAAATTCAATTGAAAAATAATATTGACCTTATGATGCGAATAATAAATTCCACTGATAGATTACAATATTATAAAATATTTTAAATGATTATACTACCTACTTGTGAAAAACAGCAACAAATTCAAATTTCGCAATTACATTCTCCTATAAAACGGAGATAAAATTCGATTACACACTCCTTTTTTAATATATGCAAAGTGAAACTAACTCTGCGTGGAATGAGGTCATTTGAAATTCATTCTCGACTAAAGTTAATACCCTTTGCATCATTATAATGTGGAATAATTTTGTGTTCATTTTAACAATTCTTTTCTTTTCAATATCAGATAAAGCACTTGGCCAAAAGGTAAGATTTATTTTACTCATTAATACAATTAATGTTATTAAATAAATTTCTTAATTTTTTAGATTACTGTTCAAATTTTGTATGAATCATTATGCCCCGATAGTTTACAATTTATTAATGAGCAATTGTATCCAGTATGGAACGAATTAGCGCCACATATTGATGTCCATTTAGTTCCATTTGGAAAAAGCGCGGTAAACATTGTTTGAAAAAAATCGGTTAATGAAATTGTTGTTTTAGAGTTATAATAATGGTGCAAATTTTGTGTGTCAACACGGTCCTAAAGAATGTGTGGGAAATAGAATACAATCATGCGCTTTGAGTGGTATTAACAATCAAAACGCACAAGTAGAATATGTTCACTGTTTCATGAATGTTTTTAAAAAAGGTTTAAAAAACACTGAAGAATTTGGACAATCGGTAAGTAAGCAATTTATCAGTTATAAAATTTGATTTCACTTTTCCACATAAATTTGGTTCATTACTTTAATTTTTGTCAAACCTTTATAACCCGTTTTTCATTACATAACAAATGAACTTTTAGTGTGCTGCAAATGTGGGTCTTGAATGGAGTTACATAAAGGAATGTTTTGAATCAAATAGTGGCACACAGCTACAACTACAAGCTGAAGAAATCACCGTTAAGGTCTTACCAAAATTTGTACCAACAATAATATTCAATGGGGTAAATACTGTTTGCAATATTAATTTGTAAATATTTTGAATATTTTAAAATGATAACTTTGTTTTAGATTTTTGATCAGAAGATTCAAGATGACAGCTTGATAGATTTCCGAAGTGTTGCGTGCACGTTTATCACACAGCTTCATTCAGATTCTTGCCAACAACAAACAATACTTAGACTTTAAGGACAATTTATTTCTGCATTTTCAATTCCTCGCAACAATCCAAGTTTTAAATAACGAACATAATACATTAATGTTAAAAGAAACATTGAATTTTCGTAAAAAAATCAAAAAAATAAAACAGTTTTACAATTAACAAAAAAAACTGCTACGAACAGAATTAAATTAGTTATTGAGTTTCAAAATACTTTTTATAATATGAACACTGAAAATTTATACCGCAAAAAAAAATAAAATTAACTACAAATTTAAAAGCAGTTACTTGTTTTGAAAATAAGCACCAAGTCCTCGACCACGACCTAAAATAGCAAATAAACTCTATTCAAATATATTATTAAAACAAACTTACCTCTGCCAATTGATGGTCCTGAAAAATGTTAAATTTAATATCGCAAGAACTTACAAATAAAATTAAAAAATACCTGCAAGTGGGGGAAATTCTGATTGCGAAGGGCCAACCAAAGTAGCTTGGGCTACAAGACAATCATATTAACTTCGGTAAAATGTATTTTACTCACCACTTACCAACATTGGTGGGTCTTTTTGATCTCAAAGCTTGTAAAGACGATAATTGGCTGTTATATGCAGAGGAGCTGGGTTGCGAACCGGCTGCTTCATTTTCATGTTTCCAGGAATATTGTGACATCGCTGAAGATGCATCCTTGAATAAATTTAATTATCGGTTTCATAATTATTTGATATGACAGTAGTAAATCTACTTGGAATGGCGCACGTCACTAAACTATTGGAAAGAAAATTAATTTACTTACAGCAAATGATTGATCATCAAGATCTTCACCAACATCCGATATTGACATTTGAGAAACAAGACTTTCTGATACACTGCTGCCAGATTTTTTACTCCCTGGTACCTAAAATCAGTTAACATTTTAATACGATCATAAATCAATTAAATACAATTAACCATGAAATTATGTTCAACTGCATTTTGTTGAATTATAGATGTTACCACTTTGGATTTCAGTGGTAAGTGCACCCCTGGAATTAGCTTAATACCCAAGTCACCGCAACAGTTATCACAAATAACGTAGGCTTTGCGAATCACATGAGATCGACTGCAACAATGCAAAACTTCACCAGTTTCATGGTACTGTGTAATAAAACAAATAAACATTTCAATATTACACATTTGTTAACAATATTTACTTCGCAAGCAATTCCTACAGAATATTCATAAACGTCTTTATCAAATTCCATATCGGCTACAGTAAATGCTGGCCATACTTTCATTCTGGCAACAGTATTGCGAAGTGTAAACAAAAAATACTGCACACTGTACACTTTGAATACATACTCTGGGAAATCTGTTTAAAAGAAAATTGTCACTTTTGAGAACAGAAGTGGATTGGTTAACTTACCGAGATCATAACAAATATTACTTAGCACGTTTTCAATTATTGGACGAACTTTATTGTCAGCATAAAGTGGCGGAAAACTTCCATCTGCTGCCTTTTGGCTCTGAAACAATTCATTAACTAAAAAATATTCACTAAAACACAGAGCAACTCTTACATCAAGAAATACCATTAATCGTTCAAGGACTTCAGAGTAGTTATTTACATTTCCAGTACCTAAAGGCGGTTGAATGCCATGAGTTTCTTCAGCAAATTGCCGAGCAGTGTAAGTATAACCCATTGGAAGATCACCTGAAATCGTGAGATTTGTAAATTTATAGACATACACCACATACGAACCTGGTCTAATCATGATATGAAAGATATTCTCATTTTTAATACCATTTTCTAAGGTAACTCTCACAACAGCCAATTCTGCTGGATAGTAGCGTTCATCGCTATTACAAAAACAAAAATAATTAACATGAATCAGATGAAACACCAATTTTCCCAGGTTTCCTAATTCATCAGCTTGTGCCACGATTCTCTCTATGTTAGAGGTCATATTTTCTTCCTTATCTTTTGCAGCTTGTTCCTTTCTGCGAATCACTTCGATATTGACACCTAATGAAGTATATTTTCCTACTTTTACAGTTTCCTTCATGTTCTTTGCTTTATCTTCATATGGTTTACGCTCGGCTGGCGACATTTTCTAAAAAGAATTGTGCGATCAAAAGCAATTCTTAAGCTTGGAATATACCAAGTACAATTTTTTTCTTAGTGTTTCATGGGTTACAAATAATGTGAAAAAGTACCTCCCAAAAAGGTCCTGCTGCTTCTGCAACCTCTGCATTGTTTTGGAATCTGCGTGGCTGTTGTGCTTTGAAGTCCATCATAAAATAATAAAATGAATTGTGGCATGCCTTGTTTGGTTTCTTTTTACCCATTGCTGCAAATCTATCCTCAGTAATAAAATAGCTAAATTAATAATAATGTTGATTAAACCTAACCTTACTTTATAAAGTAACCGTGGAAGCAACGATTATTTCCTGATACGGAGGTAATTGATAACAATTATTCAATCACTGAAAAATAGAATGACATAGTTTATACCCACTTGAGTAATATATAAACAAATATCAAAATCAGAAATACCAAGCCAGGATGTTTACCGTATATGTTTATTTCTTTATTACCTATATGTGCATATATGTGCATATATGATTACGATTGTTACGGCGGTTCACAACTTTTTTCTTTAGGCCAACTACGATTTAGCGAACTTACCAATCGCAAAGAATGTTAAAAATTCTGATAATACTGCTTGTTTGAGTTTAACACTAATTTTTATTTTCATACTTCACGCGACATCTGTGCAATTACTGTTAAACTATTCTCGATTATGGTAGGACAACTGTATAGTGTACGCAAAAAAATACAAATTATCAAAGCCAGAATACACGAGTTACATTTAACGACTACTTGATCTTATGTCATGCCATGCATATGCATTGTTTTATTATCTGTGTCAATAGATATTCAAACCAACGGTGCCATGATTTACAAATGTCAAAAGTTTGACAATCCATCTGCATTTTTTATCAATTTTACTGGTTGTACTGTTGCTAACTTCTATATAAATAGTATTGCTATAAACATAACGTAAGTATTTAATTAAATTTGTGGTTCTTATTGGTATTAATTTTGTCAGATTAAATTTAAATAAAGTGACATTTTAATTTAATGGTATGGTACCAAAATCGTGCATTTATAAGAAATCATTCATTTATAGGGGTCATAAATGCACGATTTCCTATTCATTAAATCGACCCGTAAATCAACGATCACCGGAAAAAAATCGGGCATAAATATTTTTTTCTTCAAAGGTATTGACTTTATTTTTGAACGGTCCGAAATAGCAGCCTTCATATTTATATGCGTCGTCTGTCCACACGACATCCGATACCCGATATCCGATTTCCGAGTTCTCGGAGTCCGAGAATTTCGCTTGTTCGGATAGCCCGCTTGATCGGACCGATCGGATGCAACATACCAACGCCATCTTTATTTTACAAGCCGTGAACTAAGAAATTTGGCAGCAGTGTTGCTAGGCGGACATTTTGCGTTCTTCAGTTCAGCATTGCATCATTGAGTTGTTATTGATATTGTTATAAAGTGCAGTTAACGTTAGATAGTTGTGGTATTTCCAAACCTGTGTGTATTTATCAGAATATTTAACTCAATAATTTGATATTCGACAATATAGAAAGTAAGTACATTTAACCTTTGGTTCATGCTTTTCACATGAAAACTTTTTAGATGACTAGAAAATGTTGTGTCCCAAGCTGCAAATCGAATTACGAAAGTGTATCCGTAAAGGGGCAAGCTGCAGTTACTACGTTTTCATTTCCAAAAGATGAAGAAACGAAAAAGAAATGGCTTCGAGCTATCCCGAGGAAAAATTGGCAGCCTACGAAGTATTCATCTGTTTGTATAAAACATTTTAACGAAAATGATGTTATATTAGATCAGATATACAAAAACGGGTCAACTGTTACTACGTTGCTATTAGCACACCCAAAATGAAAGGAAGACACCCACAATTTTTCAAAATCTTCCAGTTTATCTGTCTTCAACTTCAACAGTAGTTAGACGAAAAGACCCTGAAGTAAGAAGGAAAGCGTTGCAATCAAAAGAAGCTGGAAAAATTGAAGAATTTGTAAAATCTGATATTATAAATGACTTTACAAATTTTCTTGACACTTTTCAAACAAAACTAAAGGTATAAACAGTGAAACAAAGTGGAACTTTAAAATTAAGAGCAACTTTGGTGTTTGGCTGTATTTATTAAATATTGAGTGTTCTAATAGTTCTTCTGAAAGTGAAACTGAGTTAAGTGCCGCCGAAATTTTATGTAGTGTTCTTGTGAAAAGTGATTTAACATTAAAACTCTTTATTGGAAAAGAAGAAATTTCTGCTCACGATTTGAACTGGATTCTCCCTTGTGATTTAAAATTATCTCGATGGTCGCAACTTGAAAATATATTAGTTAGGTATGCCAACGTAAGTCAACACAATTTAAGGACTCGATCTTTTGAATTTTTCTTGCAAAAGTCGTATGAAAATTTAGTTACGTGTAACGAAAAAGCTGAAGAAATAGAAGACTATCAACATAAAAAACAATTGGAACTTTTAATTGATCAGTTAAACATGATATTGTTAAAAAGACGAAAATATTCCCCAGCAACTATTTTGTTTGCATTTATGGCTTATTCATATTCATCGTCTTGTTACATGCTCTTACAAGATCATTTGCTGCTGCCTAGTAAACGATATTTACAACAAATATCTTCTAGATTTAATGTAAAACCAGACAAAAATCTTTCAAATACAAGTCACTATTTGAAACAAATTTCCAAAAACTTGACTGTTCGAGAAAAATATACAATATTACAAATTGATGAAATTTATGTGAAATCTAAGTTAGATTTTAAAGCCAATGGAATTGTTGGCAGTTCAGAAAATAATGCTAAGGATCTGGCAAAAACTATTGAAACTTTTATGATCTCTTCTGCTTTTGGTAATTTTAGTGAAGTTATTCGACTAGTTCCTGTGAATAACACAACAGGAGATCAGTTAAAGATACTCGTTAATGAGGTAATTGAATTTGTTCAAAAATGTGGTTTTCCTATAGTTGCGATACTAACTGATAACAATAGAATAAATCAGAATATGTTCACTTTAATTTCTTCAAACGAATCTATGCCAAATCCATGCTTCCCTGATATTAATACTTACCTATCGTATGACACTGTTCACATTTTTAAAAATGTTAGGAATAACTGGTTGAACAAAAAAGATACTTTTCACACTTTAATATATCCTGATTTTAAAAATTATACAATAAAACGGTATGCATGTTTCGAACATTTGCGACTATTTTTCAAGGACGAGCAAAATAAGTTAATTAAAAAAGCATATAAGTTGAGTTATAAAACTTTGTATCCCTCGAATTTAGAGAGACAAAACGTTTTGTTAGTGGATAATGTTTTTCATATGTCAACTATTGCTGCTTTACAAACGGAAGAAAAATGTACAGATACTGCAAATTTTTTACAAATTTTCCGCATCTGGTGGGATATTGTAAATTCTAAAAACCCTATCGTAGGAAAAATAAAAAGAAATGAATGGGCAGGACCAGTTTGTAGTATTGAGGATGAAAAGTTATTGTTTTTGAAACGTTTTTTGTCTTGGATAGAAGCATGGCAGTCTTTCAAGGACAAAGCTGGCTTAAGCTCCGACACATTTGAAGCAATAAGAAGAGCATCTCAAGTGTTATGTAAAATTGCTAACGATGCTTTAACAAAATTTAATGTTTCGTATGTACTCTTGGGGAAATTTCAAACAGACAAGTTAGAGAAAAGGTTTGGAATGTACAGACGACTATCTGGATCAAACTATAATGTATCAGTTAGGCAAGTAATTGAATCAGAAAACAAATTACGAATAAGACATATTTTGAAAATGATCAATAAAAGAGAAGCATGCTTTAGCAACTTTGCTAATGAAAGTACTGAATCAAATTTATATAATGTTGACATTGATCAATTTCGCCCCATTATAACTTCAAATTATCTTGAATTATGTGAAATCGAGGAATCAAGCTGCATATATGTTTGTGGCTATGGAGCACGATCTGTTTGCAAAAAACTGGAATGTACTGCCTGTGTTTTTTTATTTGAGGAAGGACGCGGTAGTAATGTTTGCAACGAATATTTTGACTTTTTACAGCGAGGTGGCTTAAGTGTACCAAGTTACCATGTTAAGTGTGTTTTCTTTCATATGTATGCTTTGTTAGAATATATTGTAGCTAATAGCGTGTGGGAAACAAAATTTTTGCAATCTTCCTGTCAAAAAGGCATTTTAATTCAACTGACACAGTTAAGCTTAAATTCCAATAACTTTTTTTCAACAATTTGAAATAAAGATGGCGTTGAACATACGCATGCCCGGGTAGCCATTTTTGTTGTTGTCTTACAGCCCTATTCTGTAACTTTGCGTTCATGAACGGTGTCGTTAGTGAACGAACGAGTTTCAACGAAGTTGATAACGAAACCTTTCAATTCGGTATTCTCTAATTCGTTCGTTGGCTGTCCAACCGTTGAAAACTTCTCAACGAAAGGAGACGATGTTTTTGACTAGATAGTACACTGACATGAAGTTGTTGCAAAGAAAGTGAGGTTATAGTGAGCGTAATTGAGCCTCCGACCAAAAAGTGCAGAAAGGCAAAAACTACTTTGCCACAATTTCTGACCAAAAAAGTGAAAAAAGAACCACAATTAACGATACGATAGAAAATTTTTCAAAAGCAAGAGAAATTGGAACTTTAGAGTTGCAGGTTCTGAATAAAAATCTTGAAAAAATTATAGCGCAGAACAAAACCATAATTTGGTTTAAAAAAAAAAATTAGAACTGCAATATAATATAAAATTTTCATTAAATGAAGAAGATGGTGAAGAAAGGGCTTGAATATTCAATTTCTCTTGCGTTTGAAAATTTTTCTATCGTACAGTTATTTAGAACGGAACTTGACTGTAGCCTAATTGTTCAGTTTGGTTTATAATAAAAAATAAGTTATAAGAGAAAATCGATTTATTTATTTAGTGTGTAAAATAGTTTCTAACTACAGAGCGCACATTGATATCCTCCTGATGTAGATCTATAATATCTACACCAATCTCATTCATGTTATCTGCATCTTTTACAAATAAATCTGAAAAAGTAAAAATATAGTAATTATGCAAAAATTGACATTACAAATAGCATACCATTTTCCACATTTCCCGTTTTCCCATTGCTTAAATACTGCAGTTGGTGTGTTGAATGGACTGCTCATATCTCGCAATTTGCGCATCAATTATTATTTTGCTGCCTATAGATAATAAAATTGAATTGTTGAAATGTATCTACTTATGGAAAAGAATATTAATGGCAATGACTTACCGCCGCTGCAATTCGTGTAAAAACTCGTAAAACGCTTCATCCATAATGTTTTTATTTCACAATAAAAAATTAACCTAAAAATCTCTCAACGGTGAGTAAACGGTGATACGAAACGCATCCGTTCATGAACGACGGTTCTCAACGAAATTCTCGTTCGTCAACGAATGTCGTTGAGTTACAGAATAACTATTTCCGTTCGTGAACGAAAACCTTTAGCCAACGGTCCCGTTGAGAGTTACAGAATAGGGCTGTTAAACGCATTTGTCAAAAACATTGAAACTTTTCGAAATATTGAATCGTTTAAGCACGGGTCACATCAATAAGCGTTTTTGCGTAACTTCCGCGACAGCCGGATAGCATCAATAAGCGTTCTGATGAATTTACTTATTTTAAAACCAAAAATCGTTGGGGGATTCAGTTTATAGGACAAACAAGGTAACTAAGAATAAAATCAGTCAATATACACATATTTTATTAACTTTTTTAAAATTTTAGCCAATTGTCATGGTAAAGAACCTAGGGGACTCTCAAAGTACATTGCAAAATTGTTGCAAATTTCATTCGCTCTTCGCCCTCCCTGCGAACTTGCAGCTGGCGGTACATCTTGTAAGCTGTTGTTGAATGTAGCAATGAACATATCTTCAGCTCTGTACCCATCTTTTTCTCGAACAATATTGTGTAAAACGACGCATGCCTTCACAATATAAATATATAGCATATAATTTTGATTTGCTTTTCATTTACTTACCTTATTTTACTACAAGTATTTCGCTTGGTAGTACGCACAATCTCTTGTGTTTCAGCAATATGTTGTCGAGGTTCCACCCGAGTTATGAACTTGCATTTTGGAAAAAAACGGTAAATTGAAGAATTGAACAAACTCCATTATAGGTTATGTTGACCTACATTTGTCAGCTGGTCAGTTTTAAAATTCACTCGCCACGGCGTTGTTCGCAGTCCGACCGTCCGATATCGGACGGTAGTGGACAAGCGGCTGGCGTTCGGTCCGTTTTTTATCGTATCAAAATGGCCGCCATCCGAACTTCGGATCTCGAATTCGGACGTCGTGGACAAACGCTCTAAGTAATCAGAAGAACTATTCAGAGTTGTGTAGCAAAAATTAGAATTTTATAATATGGAATTTTGTAGTTGTGGCACTAGAAAAACTGTTCTAAGGTATCAATTTTTACAAAATTCGCAAGTGCCAATTACTCGAAAACTAACGACTTTTTACCAAGATCATATTTTCGTATTCTGGTCAGTCATCAGCTGGTCTATCATCGCTCTAAGGAATGACGTTGACTAACGGGACAACTGTATATATATACATATAATGAATTGCAAGTTACTTAAAACAATTTTCACTTTTGGTCTGATTTATGATATAACAAATTACACTTAAAATATTACCTATTTTTGACGAATTTTCTTGAAAATTTATGGTTTATGCTTTTACTGATTGAATGTTTTCAATGTACTGCTTATCTTATCAATGCTTAAAAATTATCAAATTGTGATAACAAACGTTAATCAATTATTTGAATTCGGCTTCTAAAATATAACTCCTTTAAAATGGAATTGTTACACCATTCTTTTATTCTTAAAAGCACAACATATTATTTAAATATAATTACTACTATTTTGTTTTTTATTGAATCACTAATATGGTTGAAGTTCTTATGAATTTTGCTCTTGATGTTTTCGCAGACCTGCATATACAAATCATTTTGTTTTATTTAAAAAATTGTACACACTGAAATATATTTTTATAAATGCAAAGAATCATATAAACAATTAAAAGTACCTTCCATAATGACATCACATTTCATTCTAAAATTAAGACATATTTACACATAATTCGCATATTTGGAATTAAAAGCAACTTGGTCATGATAACTGTTTATGTATTTGTATGTGAAATAATTAACCAAGAAATGACAAAATAAAATAAAAATATAGGATAAACTGCAAGAATTTTTCGACCAGGTTTTTGACTATCCCCTAAAAATACCATTGATGCTGGAACAAGAACAAAAATTAGTTAAATATACAATCAAAACACAAATATTACCATATGTTGCCCATACAAATCCAGCCATGGACACAAAAAATCGCAAGAAGAACAACAAATTAGTCTGTTCTGCAAGTAGTATGATTCGACATACCATTAAAGCTAAAGTTGTTGGTAATAAACAGTATCCCAAGACACATACACTTTGGAAAAATGATCTGAAACAAACCACGTCAATTATTTCACAATTTAATTAATTAAATAATTTACATATTTCCTCCTAATAATTTTGAATTTAATGTAACAATCATCGAACCAATCCATACTATAACAAATACTTCTGCAAATTCAGGTCCACCATCGTTGGAGTTATCAGCCGCACTAGACCCTTGTAATATCCTGTTACATGTAATATTACTCTTCAATTTGCACAAGAAATAAATTTAGACTTACATGGCCATGAAAGTGCATAACACTAAAGGTCCCCAAAGATCCCCTGAAAAATTACATTTACAGATGTGCACAGATAAAATAGTTAAAAACTTAACATTCTTTCAGAAGAGTCTTTTTTTCTCTGGGGATTAATACATGTCCAAATTTAATACCGACAGCCTTGAGATCCCTGAGCTAAAACAAAGTTAAAAAAACCCCTTTCAATGCGCAATTACTATTACTTACGATCGTTTCTTTTATTGGTTCATCAAGGGTATTAAAGTCAGGTTCTCCTAATTTATTTGCATTCTGGCTTTTTGGAATATGCATTTCACCTTCCACGAAACCACCGACATCGTCATATAACTGGTATAACAAATTAAATGCTCAGAAAAACATCAAACTTTTGAGGTTAAAGACTAAAAAAATGGAGTTGATATTCTACATACCTCTAACTTTGTTTCGTGCATTTTTCTTTATACTAGAAATTACCAACGCAATTAGTGGCTCAATTACACAAACTATAGAAATGTGTATGTGTCACTGATACACATATTCAAATGACATTTTGATAATTTCTAAATGCCAACCAAAACTATATCATTATTGCCAACATTGACGGTAAAAGTTGACACAGTAAAACCTCGTTATTTTATCTTTATCATTTTAGTTATTGATTAACTTGTAATCAAATAACCTCAATTACTAAATTTTAAAGATTCCGCAATATTATACATACAGTTTCAACTATGTTCTTTAGTGAAGTTATTTTTATCTATTAAGTCTATGAATAAGGGCTGTTTTATAATTACAGTAAAACCCCTCATAGTGGACACCCCTCTAATACAGACACCCCTCTTAATGGGCACTTTTTTATCAGTCCCTCCATAAGATTACTATATACAAACACCCCTCTAATGTGGACACCCCTCTATAGTGGACAGTTTTGTCCAGTCCCTTGAGTGTCCACTATGGAGGGATTTTACTGTATATAGTATAGATCATGGTAGGATTTATTTAGGATCATAATAATACGTAGTCTGGTTGTATGTTTTTTTTAAATTTTATAGTCATTTTAGTAAATTGTTTAATCTAGAATATTAAGAATATTGTTGTTGTCTATTTTCATTAAAAATTTTCTCTTTCATTTTGATGAAATTATAAAAAATGTTGGCACATTCTATTTTTAAACCGCTTTCTAAAGCGTTAAGCTGTAATTATTAAATTACATTATCATTATATTTAGAGCACAATAAAGTGATGTCAAGAGAGCACATTATTTTAAAAAATGAAACCATCTTCGTTACGGTCGCATAAATGAAAAGAATTGGTTCTTGGAAACAATACGTGACATTGTTTCAGAATAACTTATAAATATAACTTATATTCTTACTCGTTCCCAGTGTTTTGTGAATATCGTCACCATGAATTTGTTGCTCTTCGGTGCTGTCATAACCATTGTGTTAATTAAAAATATCAAAAACGAAGAAACATCGATTACAAAAGATACAGTCGAAATCTTTATTGTCAACAACAAAACTAGTAATGAAAGTGCCAAAATTGCAGAATCCAACGACTCCAGTTTGGTGCAGGTTGAGCGCATTGTACAACCAACTGAATTAAAATTGCGGCAGATTGATATCGATAGTACCGTAATTCCTCAAACCAACGTCTCCGGACAGGAGCAAAATAAAAATTTCAAACCGAGTCCGCAGTTAGAAACTTATTTTGAATATAACAAATTTCCGGTGGTGCCTGCATTTCCGGAGGCGAAGCATTTTTCTGCATATAGTGGAAACAGGGCGAATGCAATGCCGTGGTCTCTTTCACCTTGGGATAGCAAAATTCGCTTTCCGACTCAAGCCACCCCGGTGATAACATCGAAAGATTACCCTTACTCTTATCAAACGAACGAACTTCCCGGAAAAAACTTTGGTTACAATTATCCCATACCGACCATCGAAAGGGACATCAACGCATTCAGGCATCCGCAGAGTTTTCAAAACAGCGCTGGAAAAATTCATCCAGGATTTGTAACTTCTCAAAACGGTCCGGCAGGAGTGGCCACAACTGTAACGAGTAATTCATTTTTTGACCCGACACCAACAGCGAATTATTTTGAAAATTTTTTTCAATCTGACAAGACCTCGTTTCCTGGCTGGCACAATAAGGGGCCGCAAAAGACAAATTTCGATTTTACATCGTTGTCCGACAAAACAGCGCCCATTACGGCCTGGAAAAAATTCGTAAAAATTTTGACCGCGTTTATTCCAATCGGACTTCTGATCGGCGCTTTGACGCCAAGCGTCGTAACGATTTCAAACGGCAATGCCAGGTGATGAGCGAATGCTGCTTTTCAGTTGTGATTTCATGGCATTTAATTTCAGTCGCAGTCGCGGCCGTGCGGAAGATGATGCAAACTATTCCTCGAACAGATTGGTTTCTTCGTTTAATTTCGTGAAAGGTTTGAAAACCGAAGGATGCGAAGAAAGGGTGTTGTGCGAGTTGCTGTTGAGCGCCGGATCGTCGAGTAACGCTCAGCAGCACGTCGAAAACTTTTTGGATACATTTGTGGAACGGTAAGCTTAAATTATTTTGTGTGGCAGTAAAAGATTTTACTTTTTAGAGAGCGAGATGGTGCCGATAAAGCCGAAGATTTGAAGAAAATTATCGATTCTGTAAAAAGTGGAGACTGTAGATCTTTACCCTGCGAAAATATCAAAAACGCAGGTAGAACTTGAAAGCAAAGTGATTAAGTTATTTTTTCTGATTTTAATAAAAATAATAAAATAAAACTGCATGATTCATTGATACAGAGCGTTCCTTATTATTATTAAATAACAGTGGCGGCTCGTGGTACAATAAAACAGATGTAATTTGCATCTCATATAATCAGGGTCGTGTTTTTATCAACAAAATATCCACAAAATTTTATACAGTTTATAATTTTTGATAGAACGTATCTATTTTTTTGTCACATTATCATTATGCTGCTGTATGTGTTTCCAATATGCTGAATTTAACTCAACTGGATGTTGATTGTTCATAATATTGCTAATTCTATTGAATTGTGAAGATGACTTTTCGAGTTTTCATGCTTTTTTATTTTTTTCACTCAAGTGTACTAAATCAGTCACTCCTACCTGTGCCCATGCTTTATCTCCACCAAAAAGCAAACATGGAAAGCAAAAAAAGCATTTTTCTTGTTGCAGCCACAAATCCAGTTATTCCTTGCATAAATTTCTGACGTTTATATGGTTTTCCACGACTAATACCGCTTGTTTCAATAATAATGTCCGGCAGCGGTCGACCTTTATTTTTCAAATCTATTTTTTCTTTGTAACTATACTTCACAAATCGCTTAAAGTTAATCAAATTGTCCACAACATCCATTGTCAAAAAACACTAATGCAATACACAATCACGAAAGTATAAAATCAAAGTTTACAACGACAAAGCAACAAAGCGAAAAACCGCACGTAACATAATGTCCGAAATCTGAAACAGAACTGTGTGAAATGCAGCACATAAACAGCATTAAACTAGCGAAAGAGTTTGGTTATGTGCAGGACGCGAGGGGAATAGTGGGGGTATCTCAAGCAGTTCTGTGCACTGCCTCGAATTGCCACGTATAAAAACATTGGTGTGCTTCGCTGAAACCACGACAAAACTTAACTGGTTTGTTCGAAGGTTGGATCCTCGTTTGCATGGAGACTTGCAATTAAGAAAATAAAATTCTGTGACGAAATTCAATTTTTTCAATATTACGTTTTATAAATTAAATACAAACGAAGTTTATTTTTTTGGCGTTAATTTTTTTGGCAGTTCTGCAGCTCTGCAGCACCTATGTACGAGCAAATAAACGATATCGATTAGAAATTGAAAATAATGAAACTGTAAAACTTACCAAATGCAAGTATTAGTGCATTTATATAGACATCAAGAAAGTAGCGATGCTAAATAACAGTTTTTAATATTTTTTTTTTGTCAGTTTTTTCCATCTCTCGCTTTCCAGCACATGCGGTCACTTTCTACGCACATGAAATTAGTAACGGCAATTACTTACAGGCTTTGATGAATGTAACAGTAGGTAACTGAGGAAACAACTGCTAATAGGAAAGACGTAGCACCGATTTTTTGAAAGGCACCTATAATAATATGTATTTAACCGAATTACGGCTATTAAAAGTGTTTTAATTACAAACGCAGTGTAATTAAGTCCGAAATAGATACACTTTACGCCGCAGATGTGTCTTCATTAAAAAAAACGAATTATTGTTTGGCCAATTTCACACCTGAAATTATAAAAGTAATTAATTCTATAACTATGCAAACCAGTTCTTTAAACATAAAACGATTGTTTTATTCGTGGCTAATATAGCCAATCACAATTCGTTATTTGAGGAAGGAACACGGAATTACAGCGATTATACCACTCATAGTGTTATTTTTCCCTATCCTAGCGACCGCTTAATAAATGATAATCAGTACTGGAGAAAGATTAATAAGTGATAATCCCTCGTGCTGCTCCGCAAATCTAGTGTGCCATATTGAGTAGAATGTGATTAATAAGTGATAATCCCGCATGCTGCTCCGCAAATCTAGTGTACCGTGCTGTCAACTGAAATGTTACAGTTACAAACAATGGCGTGTTTCGGTGATTGTTCGTTAAACAATGTTGATGAAAAGATACAAAATCATAAACCGTGTCTCACAAATATATTTGGGCCCAATTTACCGAGTTTTGCGACTCTCGGAATTACATTTTGTCAGAAAAAGTATTAAATTGTTCATTCGTGATATAATCTGACAAATACAATTCGTGGAATCGTGGTTATTGATAATCTCGGTTTCGCTTGTTGTGTTATATATGATAATTCTGATAAAACTTCGAGTTCCTTTATATCGACGTTGCCTAGTTTCCACCAACAAAAAATTTTCAAACAATTTTATTTGTGTCAAATTTTATACATTCATAAAATAATCTAATTAAATACCATTCAAGCTTCGAATTTTTTCGATTAATTAACTCAAACTTCCTGCGTAGCAACTTTTAAATCGTGTAAATTTGATGATAAAAACGCTCGAGCTTCGCTGTCGCATTTTTAATACTCATCAAATTTACACTCTTTTAAGTTGCTACGCGACAAGTTATCGTAAATGAATCAATAAATTCAAAGCTCTTGTGTTATTACTAGCGATAATCCCACGTTTCCCGCAGTCGGTCGTGAAGATTATCAAATTTTGTTTGAAACTTGTGAAAATACTATTGAAACTTTGCATTACTACGAAAAAATCAAGTACCTCCAAATGATGTTAGATCTAAAAATTCTTTAATCTATAAGGTCAAGCAATTACATACAGATCGTTAAATATGTAGTTCAAATGATAATTTTAATGGAATAAAAACTTTCACTAAACTGCAGGAAAAAATTCAAGATCAATGCTTCGAACTTCAAATTATCTTCAACAGCTTTCATTTTAACATTTCCAACGAGTATTTTCAATATTTACTTTCCTGGATGCAAGTGCAAATGAAAGTACGGCTTAAAACAATTCTGTTATTGTGAAAATAATTAGAATACGAGGTGTCTTCATATAATACTCGGATCTCACGCACATGTCAACATAGTTTATTGCGACTGGCCAGACATTTCAAGTGTTTCAAACGTTTTAAAAACAATAGAACTTAAATTTACAATGATGAAAATCCAAGAATGACATCGACTTCTATACTAATACAGACGGAAAAATGGTGAAACAAATCTTAAAAATGTCTACAAGGAGGGCTTTCAGAACTTAAAAAGTCGCTTCTACAATCTTTTATAAATAGGTAAAATTTTAAAATGATCATCCAGATATTATTTGATTGCCCATCGTAGATGATATTTTGATATACATCTGGTATAATATGAACTATTACAATTTCAACAACAGTTCTATCTTTCCATAAACATCTCGTAATGTAGATACAATCTCTAAAATGAAGAGACAATTTTTTAAAACACACCAATCAACAACAACAACAAAAGGCGCCCAACAGCGCATATATTCCACAGACCAGCGTCAAATTGAACGCAATATTACAGAAATAAAAAATTAATTACAGTACAATAGCGAAAATATGTTAAATATGTTAGAATTAAGGAAAAACTGTTTAAAACAATAGGGGCACAATCAATTAATTCATTTAAATCGAATCTAAAATTATTTTTAACACATTCCGCTCAGCTAATTTTTAAATTGTTTTTTATAGTGAAGGTCGAACATTGACATCAATCAGTAAAAAATTGTATCCCTTTTTCTTACGGTTTCAATTAACTTTAATTAGCGATAGACATTTTCGAATGGTCGCTTTTCTAACACACACACATATTCGACCGATATTTTTATTATTACTCTACTTCTGTCAATCAGTTTAAACTTTTTGCTCACTTCAAACAACTAAATTTTCTTGAACGTACTTCCTCACACGTTAACTTTGTCACTAATACTAATTACAATCGATTTAATGTTTTACTTATAAAAATTTAAGTTTTTCGAGATCTTATTGTAAAAGAAAACGGTTTCAATTGAAGTGTGCAATGCATATTAATCATCAGTTTTACTTGCAAGTGCTAAAATGGAATAGAAATCGATTAAACTTTTACGTTTTAAAAGAGTGCACTTATGAGAGTAAATAAATCCATTCCATTGTTCTTATTTATGAGAAAGTAAAAGTAGAGTAAACCATATGATGTCCTAGTTCACGAAAGCGTGCAATTAAAAAAACGGTTACTTTTTAAGTATTTTGATAATGAGCTGAGTGCATCACGCAAATCATAAACTTGAACATTTTTGTTGTTATCTCGCCATTAGTTATCCTTTGTCAATTGCTTAAAGACTAAAAATAAATTCATAGCTAAAACAAAAATCAATAATAAGTATTTAAGTACATAAATAGGTACTTTTGAAAAAACCGCACTTATTATTTTATAAAAGGACTACACTATTAAAAAACTGTTTTGTACATATTATGTAAGTACACTAAGACCTCGTTTAGCGCTCAGGATGTGTTCCTAGACGTCAAAGCGCTAAACGAAACAGCGTTAAGACTCTTCTATACCCGCGTGTGAACGGTGAGCTGAGAGAGCAAGCAAAGTTCAAAGTAGGATACCAATAGATGACGCATTGAAAACATTCTCTATATTATCCACGCAGCTGACGTACGGAGTCAATTAAATGAAAATGAATTGGTGCGGGCGCCGACAAAGAATCTTGATAAGGCACGTGCAAATTTTTACTGCAACGGAATAGGATCAGTGGTGAATCGCTGAACAATTATTTTAGTTGAGTTTGTGTTTCCACCCGTGTCTCAATTTTACAGAAGATATCGGTTACCTAACTAATTTAAAAAATGGGTAAATCTAGTGGCGATTTACGTAAAGTAACCAAATTTGGACGAAAGAAACGAAGCAATGGTCAGCAATTACAAAATTTAAATCAATTCAGGGGTAAAAAAATACATAAATTATTAACATTAGCATTAGCGTGATTACCACAAACCTGTGATATTAAAACTGCTTTGCAAATTAATTTATAAACACCCCATACAACATACAATTTTTTAAAAGTTCACGGAAAGAAAAGTATCACTTTCGTCGCTAGTAGGAAATAAAAGTAACTTTTCTACTAAGGAACTAGCACTTTCCATTATCTTGTTATGACTATAAGGGTTATCGTTTGATAAAGATATTTAAAGAAAAATTGGTCCACTTCGTGAGAAAAGTCGTACTTTTCCCATTAATATGTGGTAGGAAATAAGTTTCTGTTTTCAGTAGTCGACATAATTAATTTTGCAGGTTTGTGTTATTACGTATTGGCATAGATGTTAAGACGCAAAGGCCCAAAAAGACCAATGATCGAATAAGTCGAGTCATTAGGTACTTTAAGCCAGGTACTTTTTAAAACGGTGCTATATTATGACCCTAGTCGGTACATACATTCAAGGTAATCATAAAATTTTTGGTCTCATTACGAAATATAAAATGCAATTCTAAATGACACAACAATGGTTCTTGTAAGAATAAATAAATTTCAATTATGTTATATTTAAAACACATTACCTTTTCTTTCGCCAACCCTTTCGTTAGATCAATATGCGATTTTAGAAAATTGTGATGAAAATGTACGATACGAGAAAGAGGTATTTTCATAAATTGAAAAAAGTAATAATTATTTATACAGCTCAAATGTAGGTTTGTACTTCATCAAAAGAAATTGAAGGAAGAAGAATAGTTGACCTTCAACATTTATTTTTGGAACTAAGAAGACTTAATTGTCATGGATCCAAATTTGGATGTACTTTCAACAACCTGGAATTTAAACGGGAAAATCGAAAGGGTCTGTCGTCTGAAATTCAATTCGAATGTAATATGTGTCGAGAAAAGTTGTCCTTACCCCTTCTTAGCACCCATAATTCTTTGATGGATGTAAACACAGCAGCTGTTGTGGGCGCAATGAGTATCGGAATTGGTTTCTCAAATTCTGAAGAACTTTTCACGGCCATGAATATACCATATATGACCCCTAAGACATATGCTAAATATCACGATATCGTAAGTGAAGGGTGGCAAAGAACTGCCCTAGAAACAATGGAGAAAGCGGCGAAGCGTGAAGCAGACTGCGCCATTGCAAATGGACAAGTTGACGAACTAGGCGTACCACTAATTACCGTAGTAGCTGATGGCTGTTGGTCTAAACGGTCCTACAGGAAAAATTATTCCGCTTTGTCAGGTGTTGCGGCGATCGTAGGCCAACGTTTTGGGGAGGTTCTCTACATCGGCGTTAGAAATAAATACTGCGTCGTTTGTATTAAAGCTAAAAACAAAACTAAAGATCCTCCATCTCACAAATGCGCAATGAACTTCCAAGGAAGCTCCACGAGCATGGAAGCTGATATTTTGGTGGAGGGTTTCAAAAATAGTGAAAAATTATATGGCGTGAAATATTCGAAATTAATTGCTGACGGTGACAGTAGCACCTACAAAAAAGTATTGGAAGCTAGGCCTTATCAGAATTTGACGGTAGAAAAAATCGAGTGTCGAAATCATCTGCTTCGTAACCTATGTAACAAGTTACTAGCGTTCACAACTGATACTAGGTATCCGTTGAATCTCCGAAGATTATTAGAGAGTAACATTCGGCGAATACGAAGTGCAGTGTTAGGTGCAATTGCCCACAATAAGTCGCAAACGGAAGGTATGAGTCTGCTCAGAAGGGATCTTGAAAATCTGATTAACCACGTCTTTGGTTTGCATGATGATTGTCAACTCTATTTCTGTAAAAGAAAACTTACTGGAGAGGCAAACCATCTTGTTCAACTCAAAGCAAACTCTGAGTTGTATTCAAAGGTTCAGTCCTATATGCACACCATAGTTATGAATGCCAGATCGCTTATCGAAGATGTCGATAGTAATGTTGTGGAGCATTTCAATTCGAAAGTGGCTAAATTTATCGGAGGAAAAAGAATAAACTATTCCCTGCGAAATTCTTACTCTGCCAGATGCTCTGCAGCAGTGGTATCATTTAACTCGGGACGTCCTCTTTACGATCTGCATAAAAAATTATACCTAACGAGTCCAAGTAAGAGAGTAAAACGTCTAGAGGCATGTAGAAAACGAAAAGTCGAGAAAGATTTAAAAAACCGCCTCGAAGTGAGAGCAGGAGGACCGTCACCTAAAAAGAAGCTTTGTTTTGGATCCAAAGATAAGGACTGTCACGAGGACTACGGTGAAACTTGTCAAAAACCAGATATGCTTCCAGATGAGTTTGAAACTGAAAAAAAAAAATTTCTTTCATCTTTAATAAAAAGCGAAGAGGAACGTATTGTTTTAGAGACAGAAACGGTGATGCAGTCAGGGAGTGGACGATGGTTAGAGTATCGAAGAAAACTGTTAACAGCTTCGAATTTTTATATCGTGTGTTCACGAAGAAAAACTACCAGTTGTTGCAGTTTAGTGAAACAGCTCCTGTACAGCAGTCAACTTCATACACCAGCCATTTTCCACGGCCGCACCAACGAGAAAAAAGCACTCGAAATGCATGCAAGACAAGAGAATGTTATTATTCGCCAATGTGGTTTATTCATTCACAAGGAATGGCCCTTTTTGGGTGCTACACCTGATGGAGTAATTAATGATGATCTCATTGTCGAGGTGAAATGTCCATTTTCTGCCCGTAATACAACTGTGGACGATGCAATTCGCTCTAAAAAAATTAAATTCTGGACCTACAATGCAGCAACCGAAACCTTTTCCGTAAATACCAAAAATACGTGGTATTTTCAAATTCAAGGCCAACTTCAAATTACCGACAGAAAGGGTTGTCTATTCGCAGTTTGGACTGGTGATGATTTCCCTATGAAAGTGGCCTATGTGAGAAGAAATAATCAATTCTGGAATGATAAAATGCTACATAAATTATGTACTTTTTACAAAGACTGTATTCTTCCAGAGCTGATTGATCCTCGATTCACGCGGAATATGCAGATTCGTGATCCTGAATCAATTATGAAAGCACAGCTCGAATTGAGGAAAAAGAAAGAAAAACAGAATTAGAGCCATTACACACCACACGTCCTCGTCGATCCGGTTTTATTGGGGCTGATGAATTTTCTTTCTACAGGGTGCATGCCAGTTTTCAATCACGTTTCAACCCTCGTGTGCGCCGGGTTTTAGAGACGATTTCTAACGAAACACGAATTTGAAAGCCAAAATGGAATTTGTTGTCTCTTCACAAAGTTATAAGCTTTCCTATTCAGACAATAAAAATCTATACGATTAAGAATTTTGTAATAATTTCATCGTTAGAATCTAAATGTGATCCAGTTGATGGTGCATTTAAAAAAAAAAGTGTAAAAAATTTATTGAAACCAACCGATTGTCAAAAGTACGGTTCCGAGGAAAATTTATCAATGCCGCAACATCGCAAATCTCCTAGGAAACGATGGCAACGATAATTCACTTTCCAATGTCAGTTCTGTTGTCAAATTTGAACGATACAAGTCAAATGTTCTAAAAAGTCTTAATATGGAATACAATTTCAGTGAATATCTAGACATGTTGCTCCGCTTGGGTGAGACAGATAATAACGCATCGGAAGCTGCTAGAGTATATGCTAAACTGTATCCACGTCGACGTCATTCAGATGCTAACGTAATTAGTAGAGTGGAGCAAAGATTAAGGGAAAATGGACAAGTAATGTCGATTTCTGTAAATCGTGGACGACCTCGTGAAGTTCGCACACCAACGTTGAAGGAAGTAGTTGTGGAAGCGATTGAAACTGCACCAGGACGAAGCATTACACTTTTTCATATTCTAAGATATTTAAGATTTTATGTTTCAATTTGATCTGGAAATCACATTGTTTCGTTTTTGATTGATCTGTTTTTAATAAATAACATGGTTAGGGACCTTTTAAACGGGAATCAGTAAGTGCGACCGAATGTTCATCCATTCGCAGTGCTCTTTTTGTCATGGAACGCTTGGGAACGGCGTTCCACCACCTGTTTTCGACGATTTTTTTTAATTTTTAATAGCTGTTAAATAAAATCGCCCTGTTGAGCGTTCCACCACTTTTTTTTTTACAAAAAGTGCACTGTCTATTCATATCAGAAATAGCGGAAATAGTAGAAAATCTCTACGTCACTTAGGGACTTTTTGCATACAGCCCTTCAATTACCTGTTTGTTAATTACATTAAATTCTTTTGAAATAAAAAAAATTATGTCAACATGACAGTTGTTTATCTTACGCAAGTGACAGTATCTCTCAGCGTTGGTGGCTTAGATACAAGAAATAGGCCTACCTGAAAGTAATTCTTTAGAAAAATAAATATGTGCAGTATTGCCACGTTTTGCTCTTAGACAAACTGTTTTAATTTTAAACAGAATCTATTTGAACCACTTTTGTTGCGATTTCCACAATGCTTCAACAGAAAGCATTGTCCCAATATCAATCTTGTACACCATTTTTTCATCACCCTGTATACCAGATAAACACATATTGACTCTTTCACAGATCGGCTGTCGGCTCGATGGTGGCTCTTATACCTCAGTGTTTTTTCACGACCGGAAATGCAACAGCATAAAATGCAAATTATAACAATTTGAAAATGGAAAACCAAACTGTGCATTTTTACCATATTTTTACTAAAGTAAAAACGACTTTTACTGTATTTTACTTCCATAAAGGAAAGAACGCGCGTCAAATTTGTGAAAAATTGCGTAAAGTTTACGGTGACAATGCCCTACAATAACGTCAGTGACAACGATGGTTGCACCTATGGCGATCATTTTTTCAAGTATGTTAAAACATTATTAAATATAATTTAACAATAATATAAATTCACTGGACGGAATCCGCTCAAAAATATTACCCCTATACGAAACCTAAATATCCACATTTGAAAATTCATGTGAAAATAATCGCCTTTTATACAAAACCGTTTCACATAATTCGTGAAACATTCATATTCAAGAAGACGTTCAAACGACTCGTAAATTATTATTATTAGTCACAGCAAAAGAGAGAAAGCATGCGTTTGCCGATTCTATCAGCAATAGTAGGGTAGAAGAGATGGCCATAGCATGGCGCCAGGATACGATGCCGATTTGATGTTTTCACGGGTGCCACGATTGGGACCTTATTTATCCAAATTTCGCATCTAATTTTTTTATTAATGCTGAAAATCATCTTTACTACAAACTGATCGGACCACTTTTTGTATAAATGAGCTCTGTCCGTAGTAATAAATTAAAATCGTTTTGGTCGAAATTAGGTATAAAACCATAAAGTTTCAAAGTGTTATTACATTAGTCTCATTTACTTTAAGAAAAAAACATCCGGTTATTTTGTAGATAAAGATTTAAACTTTCGTAATCTGGCGTTAAAAGTTTATTTTTTTAATAATTGAAGGGGGTTTTTGTGGCAGCCGTGATATAGGAAAATTACATTGAGAACGAGGTATAGAAGAGTCTTAAGCGAGGTCATTTTAGCACATAGTAAATAGGGAAAGGGGAATACGAGACCGAAAATAACCAAATTTTATTTCTAAAATGGTTCGTATTGTAGAAACACCAGAGCTAACGCGAAATAAATTTTAATCGTGACTGGAAAATTGCATTCAGCTTATTTTACTTGCATACCGATTGGCGTCGGGTCCCACAGCCGGTGACTACGCAAAACACAAAAACAATATGTCTGCACACGTCGCTATCATACGAAAGACTGATGATAGCGCTGACCAAATGAGGCAGCTACCCAAAGAATCAGCCAAATTTATTAAAATATTAAAATACAGCATTTCTAAAAAAAAGTCGGCCTCTGACACGTATGGCGCCAGCTCTTTCGGGTTAAAGCGATTCCAATGTCGAGTTGACGTTCATCGTGTTCCAGTCTCTTCAGCACCTACATTTTAATATCGTTCGAAATGCTTTTTCGTGTCATTTTGGTTTTATTACTACACTTATTCATTCTGAATAATCTAAAAAATGGCAAGGAAAAAAAAGAAAAAAAAAAGAGAAAAAAGCCAAACCAAGGAAAAAACTTTTTTTTCTTTCTTGCTTAGAGCGTCACATAAACATGAAAACTTATGTATTTTTTTGCGAGGAACAAGATGGTGCAGTTAAAAATCGATTTGCTCCAAGTTTGACAAAGATAGAAAACTATAAATCGAGAAAATGGCAGTAGCTCCGTTAATACTGGAGCAACTCAATTGATTCTTGTTCCATCGTTTCCGACAGAAAACGTTATTCTAGTAAGGAAAAAAAAAGAAAAAAAAGAGAGAGAAAAAAGCCAAACCAAGGAAAAAACTTTTTTTTCTTTCTCGCTTAGAGCATCATATAAACATGAAAACTTATGTATTTTTTGCGAGGAACAAGATGGTGCAGTTAAAAATCGATTTGCTCCAAGTTTGACAGAGATAGAAATCTTAAACCTAACCTAACCTAACCAAACTGGGTTTATCTTTTCGTGTTTCTCTTTTGGGGATATTTTAGAATTTTTACACTGGTGAGGTTATGTTGTGATTATTTACCTGTTCTAAATAAACAATTGCACTGTTGAGGTGGGTTTCGTAGGCCTAGAAGTGAGGTTAGAATTATTGAATTTTCAATCAAAGTTAATTTAAATATTACAATTTTAAGAAACATTTACTCAGTGTTACACTGTAGCCTACTTAATACCGAATGAGGAAACATACTTGAGAAATTTTGGTAATGAGCAAAATCGCTTGAAAATATTTTAATATAACATAGTAAATTATGAAAAGTATATGTCATCATACCTTCATGCCAGTGGTTTGCGATTTCTACCGTGTGAAGCTTATCTGCACTGTACATTTTAAATTAACTTGGATTGAAAATTCAATAATTCTAACCTCACTTCTAGACCTACGAAACCCACTTTAAAAAAGAAAAAAAAAAGCCAAACCAAGGAAAACACTTTTGTCTGTCTTTACAATTATGCAACCCTGAATTCTTTATGATTATAAAGATGGATACTACATACCTATGTATACGTTATAAACCTTAACAAAAAAGGAAAAACAATCTGTCGAGCTGAGTACTTTAAATGGGGTCAAGGCATAGTTTTTTTTTACACCAAACTGCATCACTAATAATTGTACAAGAAATCAAAATAACAAATTTTTTTGTTAGATAGCATGAAAAAGTTGATGAAATTGTTGAGTGGTTTTAAATTTAAACACTTCAATGGCGATAGTCTTGAATTTGACAGTGAATCTGATTATTAGCCTACATATTTTGTTCTCTATGTTTAACGAGCGTAATAAACAGTTAATGTTAGTTCTGTTTCGTTTCCTGCATTTTTTTGCATGCTTCAACTTTATAAATCTCTTATTCCTGCGGTTGAAATTTGTTATTCTAATTGATCCCCACAAAAGTGATTTGATGCATTCAGGTTTTAAAAAGTCGACATTCGTAAAAGGTTCAAATTTTTCTTGAAGAATTTGTTCATAAAAATCAGTTCAAAACTCATTTAAATTCCTTTTAAGCACTAAAAAATATCAACTTCACTTCACCATTGTAATTTATGGCTTTAATTAGTACGATATGCAAGACATGGGTCTGCATATCAGCAATTAACGTAACGTAACGGAAGTGCAGAGAACAAATGTCCAGCAACGTACGGATATAGGTAAAATGTGGGTCGACAGGTGGAAAGTGGTTGCTTCCATTGACTACAAGCGCATCTCTTCAGTCACACTTGGTGTAGTGAACAGTGCAACCCGGTCTAACAGACTCGTCTCTTAACTTGGTTACTTTGATAAAATAAGGATTTTTAGTGCCAAGTGATTATGGAGCTTCTCAAGGTAATTCTTTGCTATAACGTTTGTTATATCAGGTGATTTATTGAAAGAATTGTTTTTATTTTAATTATTTGATTGAATAATCGAATATATTAATAAATAGATTTAATTTTTTCAATTAATACCACACCTAATAAATTATTATGATAAAATTGCTTTCTTTTCTCTTGGGTTTACAATGACGACAAATAATCGTGTGATCTCAACAACCCAGTTTAATATCAATAAATTATCATTTAAGTATGATTTGAATGTGTTTCATTAACGATTCTTGAGAACCAATTAGTCGCGTGTTACATTGCAAAAATTGAATGGTAATTATTGAAATTTCCGCAGGATTAGTTTCTTTTGTAAATTACGTTACGCACTGAACACGCAATTGTGATTTTCTATGTCAAATCAATAAATAATCTTAAAATAGAAAGTAATTGATTGACATGGTCTAATTAAAAGGTTTTCTTTCTTTTACGAAAACATTTTGTTTTCCAAATTTGTTTTCATGAAGTTACTTCTATAAGTAGACACTATTTTATTTGCTGATAATAAAAATAACGTTCGATTTCCACTAAAAATATGATATCCAATAGATACCTATATTAAGTAGTTGTGAGCAGTAATCGTTAATAAAGTTCATTGAGGTTTACCATCGTGCTTTGACCGAATATTATAAACGCTAAGAAAGTTTCAGGTACTGACCACATTGCGCCTGAGACAATAACACACTTAATCACAATTAACATAATTAGCTTGAACTGGTGTTTTAAAATGGGATTCACAATTTTGCTTTTTTCTGATATCTAATTCAATTGGAAATCTTACAAATAACATGTGTGAATTCAAAAACGTGTTAGAAGAAGAATTTATGAAAAGTCGAAGGTCATGTGATGGACATATCTAATACAAGGTAAACGACTGTATTTGCACGCACCTTACAATAAGTATTTTTGCAATTTAAAACGAACAATTAAAGTAGGAATTCAAAAGGCAATCTTAATAAACAACCGAAGTATAACAGGAAAGTTATACAGATTATACCACTCATAGTGCTATTTTTCCCTATCCTAGCGACCGCTTAATAAATAATAATCAACACTGGAGAAAGATTAATAACTGATAATCCCGCGTGCTGCTCCGGAAATCTAGTGTACCGTGCTGTCAACTGAAATGTCACAGTTACAAAAAATGGCGCGTTTTGGTGATTGTTCGTTAAACAATATTGATGAAAAGATACAAAATCATAAACCGTGTAACACTGTAAAGTCTCACAAATATATTTGGGCCCAATTTACCGAGTTTTGCGACTCTCGGAATTACATTTTGTCCGAAAAAGTATTAAATTGTTCATTCGTGATATAATCTGACGAAAACAGTTCGTGGAATCGTGATTATTAATAATCGCATGAATTGATGCACTCAACATGTTGTCAAATAATAAAGAAGTTCACACCATACCGGATGTTTCAGAAATGGCTGCGGAAATAAATATTCTGTATTTATCACAATCATAAGCAATAACGTAATAACATTTAGGTAACACTATAGAAATATTCACTGTCGTAGCTATGTACGTACAAGTAATTTCCAGCGGTTATACACTCCACGCTTCTTTCTGTACGAAGAAAGTTTAAGTCAATAACACGATGGTTCATCGCGTCACCTACTTTCACCACTTATTCGAACCTTTTCGTTTTTATGTTATTAAATCAAATGCGCAAATAAAATATGCAAAAATGTCCCGAGAGACAACAAGAACAAGAATTTTGTTTCATAGTTTTAAATCAACATTAATTTATACCTACAGATAATTGCGATTGCGTTGAGAAATTTCGTCACACCTCGAGGCATTAATTGCCGCACGTGATTAATTAGTAATAAATAAATTTAGACACCTGGAAGAAATGTGTAGCACTTCCTAAATACATGTTTTCGAAACTTTCTTCGACATTCATTTAAATTAAATTGAATGGTTGAATTCGTTCGCTAATTTAGATACATATGGCTGGAAGGAAATTTTTAAAAATGAAATTGTAGAAAATGAAATTTCTAGAGAGCCGGACTTTGCCTCCACTATTTTATGACTAACAATATAAGCAAAATGAATATCGATAATTTGTAATTGTAACATTCTTTGCAAATTACTTACTCACCTACATTTAAGTATGTAAATCAAAGTCTCCGGTATAATAAGTTTGAATAATTCACCGATTGGCAAAAATTCATGTGGAAAATGAAAGCAACTAACGGGAAAATGAACCGTGTCATATGATCGCGTCTGTTCTATTCACAGACAGTGACCTTATTTTGTACGAAAAATGAATTTCTATGAGTAGTATATCGTAGTATGTGTTCGAGCATGCGTTAAAAGCAAGAAATGTGTTAATTTTAAAACTAGAGCATCTCGAAAAAATTCCTTATTAAAATATGTAGGTACTAGGAAAATTTTTTTGGTGGTCCGTTGTAAAGTTGTTTTCTGTTAGAGAAATTTATTTTATGATTTATAATAAATTTATGTTAAAAGTTTCAAACTGGTGATTTATGATTTTTCTACTTGTATCTTGAGGTGGGACACTTTTAGTTTCAAATTTTTTTAAAGGGACAAATTAAGCCTTGAAAAAAAAACATTTGCTTAGAAAGGCATTGTTGAACTATTTATTAAGTAAAAAATAAAAGTTGTACAAAAATAATGTAAACTTATTTATTAATAATGGGTTAAACAAAAACGTTGCAAATGTCTCGTCTTTGGTATACCCATAAAATTATGTTTACAATTTTTCCATTTTTAATTTCTATCTGTGTATATTATTACATTATAAATTAGTACTTATAAATCGAAAACCCATTTACAACTTATCATTTTCTTTTTATTTTGTTGCAGGCTCTTTCACTATTGATGCTTGCAATTGGCACTTGTTCTCCGGAATCCACAAATGAATCAAAAAAGCCATTACCAACATTAACACGAACCGAGTTAAAAGTTGCAAGGAGCTTAAATCCAGACGATATGCAAACTTTAAATGTAATGACAAGAGATGGAAGCGTCGCACAACTATTAGTCAAAAGACGCGATCCAAAAAGAAAATCGTTATCGGCAAATGTTCAAAACCCACCTGAAGATGAAATCCAATACACGCGTTCGTTTTATACCAATTGGATTCCAGTTTCTTCTGTATATCTGCAACCGAACTTGATCCGCTTAGATACAATTGCGAAAGTGAAAAATGCAAGTGACGATTTTTCGCAACCGTTCAATAACAAATTGGGAAATGTGATCGACAGCGATAGGTAACCTACCGACCAATTATACAAGTTTTATAAGACGATCCATTGTCGCACGAATAAGTTTGGGGCACGACGAGCGAAGCGAGGAGTGCTCCACTGTCACGAGTGCGACAATACGTCTTATAAAACGAGTGTAATATATTATTTTTTCTACTTTGGTGCTATTAGTTTAATGAAAATTTGAAAATTGTGCTTTCTAAATATTCTAGGGATTTTTAGGATTAGGTACTGGTTGTGTTGGTATTTGTCATGTCATATGTCAACTAAAACTTCAAATTTAAAATCTCTAGTTTGATATTTTTGTGAATAAGTCATGGAAGAATTAAGCTGTACACTTAGCTTGACCTTGACAGGAGCTCGGTAGAGATGCCCGACGTCGGTCAGCGTGCTATTTACAGCAATACCAACGTAATAAATATCAAAAAAAAAAACAAAAGCGGTTTCACAAAAAGTTCCTTCGTGACACTACTTTTAGTTTCACAAAAACTCACTTATGATACCAAAGTAGAAAAACATTTTTTCATATCATAAATACCACCTGGAAACGTACTGTGCAATTTTGTCAAAGACAGACAGTGAAATGGTGATTGTGCAAAAACTGATAGTCTAACAGAGTCGGAGTTTTGCACACATAAAGTACACATAAATAGCTATTTTTGTGTAAAGTTTTAATTTTTAAAATTGAAAAATGACGGAATTGTGAATTTTTTTAGAAAACACTAAATTTTCAGGATTTTCCGACTTTTCTCCGGTTCTAATTATCCGATCGGGCCATTCGACCATTCATTCTCTTCATAATTTAATTCTCTACAATTCGTCTATTGACTCTATTAAGATTGCTTCATTAGTTTCCAGTTTACAAGCAAGAAACTAAAAAAAAAACGATTTTTTGTTGAAAAGTGTTTATAACAAATTAAAAATTATGATTCTCGAGTTGGAAATTATGCAAAATTCATCTACTAACTGTCTTTGACAAATTCACACATGTAGTATTTATGTTATAAATAAAATGCCTTATTGCTTTAAAATTTAATTTATTCACACTGATTTCTCAGGATCACAAGCGCAACTCCAAAACCAGTCACGATTCGCTCTGATGAGATATACATCAAAGAACAACACAACACCAAACGAGGACGTTCGGTTATGCAGTTGGACACGGATGGGATTCCGATAATTCAGGGAGTACGCGTTCCGGACGACGAAAGCGATCGGAAAGTGTGGAGGAACGCACGCGTTATTAACGGCGAACTCGTCCCCTACGAAAAAGGATATAAACCGCCGGCAGCGATACCGATCGGGCAGCTAGTGTACGAAGATCAAACATCCAAGAAAAGCATCGGACCCTTCACGACCTCCGATAATTTCGGCGTCCCGAGCGGAAAATCGCAGGCTTCGATGGGTCCTTTCACAGTCAGAGACAACCAACCGGCCACGGGGCCTGAAACGACCTCGAGCGATTACGTCCACTTCACCCGCACCGACGACGGAATAGGGCCGTTCACGAAAGCCGACAACACAAGGATTACAAACTCAAAGTTGATCGATTACATCAAAGAGATCAACGCCCAAGAGTCGAAACGCGATTACTTTTCGGCGAGGAAGTACCGTTCTTACGAAAATTCGCCGCAAATTCAGCGGCGGATGTTGCAGTATGCCGGTAATCCTTCTTACCCCAATTCGTTGCTTTACACTCCCAATACGAAATTAAGTCACCTGAATTTTAATGAAGGAGTGCGCACTCCGATTCTGCAATACGCGCATCCTGAATTGGGCGTGCAGCCGGCTAAAGCCAGTCCTGAAGACGAGACACCGCCACAAACAGACGACTCCAAATACAACGACGTCAACCGGTCACCTTATGAAGCGGACCGCGGATCAACTTCGGACTTGGACAGTCGGAACGCGCAGTATTACACCGACGTCGGTTATTACAAAAAAGATGTGATCAATTACCCGTACGGCAATTATTACATGAAGCGAAAAACTGAACAGCCGTTTTGGATGAGAATCACCGAGTCGATCAAAGACAACGTGCAGAGCGGCTTCGAGCGGATGCACCAGCTGACCAGCCCTGTTTTTGGACCGCTGGTCGAAGCGACCCACAAGATATCGCATAATTTGGGTTTGGCCCCGGCTCCTGTCCAGGAAAAAATCGGTTTCGTTGCGCCAATAGGTACTTCAGTTATTTTGCCCGCTCTAGGGTTGGTTGCCGGCGGTGCTGCTCTCGGATTAGGGGCAGCGGCCGTCGGACGTTTCTTACATCCAGGAGATATGCGCGCTCTTAACGGCATGCACTATCCGAACGATATCTTGGTAATCATGGAAGAACCCCCCAACGACCGAAGCACTGTACAAAACGAAAGGTTGAAACGAAGCATTCAATTTGAGGAGAACTACGCGCAGCAGTTAGCATCGTCGGAAAAGGAAAACGCGTTGCAACAGCTATCAGCACCGCATTTATGGTCGGATACGACTTGCGCCAAAAGACTGTTCTGCGAGGTGATGCTGAAGCAACACGTGGACGAGGTTGTTTTCATGGAGAAGAAGATGGGCTCCTTGATGGCTAAGTAAGTTGACTTTAAGACTCCTCAGCGCCCCGTGACTGAATTCAATGGTTTCGTCGTTTCCCTAAATGCCACGCAACCACGATACCACCTCAGCCATCAATAATTGTACACACTAGAACTCTCTCAAGTAGTTATAAATAACTCCCTCGAAACGACTGATATTTCAACATTTTCACATTTTACAACTGTCCCACAGGTGTTTGGTTCAGGTCCTTGAAAGGGCCAGGAATCGTAGAAAAAATCGTCTTTAAAATCATAGCTCCTTTTTTTACTTGAAAAAATACCTATTTATATTTCCCATCAATAAAATAAAATTTATTTTACACATAAAGAGTGTCGGACGAGCCAGGTATAATTTACACAAAATGCAGCTTTGCCATTCAATGTTTCGTATACCAAAATTATACTTCTCTTGCTGCATCAGTTTACACAGTATGTCATTAGTACCCCGGAGTACAGTCATAAACTAATTTGACGTTTACTTTCAAGCAATATATTTTTTGACCAATTCTGCGCTTTTTTTTAGTATTAATTTACAAACATTGAAATAATTAAAAAACGTTAGTATAGGAAAAAAACGATATAGTGAGGGCCCCCGATAAATGAGTAAGCTACAAGACCAGTAACATTTTAAAGCAGCTCTTGTGACTGGGTGAAATTTGGATATTTTAATTTAATTTAATTTAATTTAAGCTTAATTGATATAATATCAAACTGTAAGTAAGTGGAAGCCGCCCGGATAGCGTGTTCTCGTCGTATAAGATAGCGACCTTCTTTTCAAATTTGAAAATGCTACCGTACAGCACAACGTACAGGTGTCCCATCACTTGTGGCCACCCCCAAAATTGTGCTTTAATTGAAAGCTATGTATTAGAAATTTGGTGCACGTATGACTCTGGTATAAGGATAGAAATTTTCGGTTTTATAGTCGAATTTTTCTAAGATTCCTGGCCTTTTCAAGGACCTGAACCAAACAGCTGTGGGACAGTTGTAAAATGTGAAAATGCTGAAATATCAGTCGTTTCGAGGGAGTTATCTATAGCTACTTGAGAGAGTTCTAGTGTGTACAATTATTTATGGCTGAGGTGTCACCGTGGTTGCCTATCATTTAGGGAACGACGAATCTCGTAAAATTAAAGTATTACAGAAACAGGTCAACCTGCCGAGGCACCTTAAGATTTTTTTCGATGATTATTTCGGGCGGGACTGAGCACTTTCCGCTTTCTCCGTCCTAGATCTTCAAAGTTGAATGCTTTCTACATTTATTACGATCACTCAACGCCTTTCTTACGTAACGACGCCGCGCCGGTTGATTTCAATCCAAAAATTTATAAAACGGAACGTGGAAAAAATTCAGTTACGAGTTCAGTATGTGGCCCTTCCAGTGTCTGGGTCACAGTGAAAGTAACGACATTCAGCTTCCGGCGAGTCAGCATTCTTGACTCATCTTCTCTGCAAAGTGTTATGTCCCGGAATGTCGACAAAAGCACCTGCTTTCAATTACGTTACAGCTTTCCAATGGTTTTTTTTTTGTTGCAGTGTTCATCCCGACGTAGTCAGCACCGTTGCCCATCATTTGGAAGACGTGATGAACGCAGTGAAGACGAGAGACTGTGCCAGATTTATATGCACGAAAAGATTAACAATTCCGGCGGCATGAAACGCGTTTTAATGCATAATAATTAGGTAATTTCATTCACCCGCATTTGTAGAACGAGTTGCCTGCAATACATTTTTCTGAATGTTCGTTACGTTCCAGTATTTTTTCAGTAAAACACAGCAACGGTAATTCGTAATTTTTTATGACTTTTGTAAATATATTTATTTATGTTTTAGTACTAATTTAATGTTAAGTTTATTTAATTGATGTATTAACAATTTGTTATTTCTTCAACAGTTAATTTTGTTAAATAAATATTTTTTTCTAAGAAAGTTTGTTGTTCATTTGAAAAATGCGGATAATAAAGAAAGTTTCTGTAAAACGGTTAACCGTTAACATACAAAAATGCCAGCAAAGTCTTGTTCGAACTTTCTTCTCAACATTCACCGCAAATTAAACACGAAGCATTAGTTTATGAAAATCGTGTCACATTCATTGTTGAATTAACAAGAGCGGAATCATTTTCATGGAAAGTTGGAACGGTAATTTCAAAAAGAATAATATGAATGAGGATCGTTTCGTTGATTTCAGAAGTAAATACAAGAATTTCGAAAGTCTCTTGAGAACGGTACCTATACCGGTTAAGATGAGAAACTAAGCGCATTTCTATAATAATTTGCTTTTAATTTTGAACTTAAACAAAATACAGTAATTTATGACTTCATTAAAATTGCTTTTTTTGTATCTGTTAATTGTATGAAAAGTTTCCCTTTCTCAATACACACCCTCTTCAACTCCGTAATTGTTCCAGTTGCAATAATATTGGTATCTACTACCTACATTCAGCTTTGATAAAAATATAATGGGTTGTAATAAAATCAACTTTTGGTAGGTGTATTAAAAATTTTATCTAAATTTCAAAAACAAGAAAAAGTTGAGATAACACATAAACGTCAATGGTGACAATTAAAAAATATGGACTATAGTGAAGTGATAAACCATCGTTCATTCATTTAGATCACATTGTGGGTACAAAAGTGATTCTCTGTGCGAGTAGGTAGTTAAACACATAATGATCTCAGATGGAGACATATTCAGCTTAATTTAATGTAATCTATAATGAAATCGTTATAAGAGAAAGTCTTTAGTTTCTTACATAATAGCAAACACAAATTTCCACGCTTCAAATACATAATAGATTGTATGTATTTTCATACCTATATAGGTACCTACTACTCATTTAGAAGATGATCAAAAAGTCGTGCTGTTAGAAATCTGAGAAGAAAGTCGCTTGCGATTTTCTTGAAAATCAAAAAAAATATGGTTAACTTGAATGAAGATAAAAAAACAATCAAGTAATAAATGTACTTATGATAAATGTGACAATACTTTCTGTACATCTCAGTGAATACACCGGCAATTTAAAAAAATGAAATTATAAATAATTTAGTTTGTTCTAGTCAACGACCATAAACAATGCAAACATGCTACAAGAACAATAGAATATTGTATGAAACTATCGAGTTATTTCGAAAAAAAATCGCTATAAATGGAGATAAAGACAACAACGTCTCTGCATTTTAGTCATTCGTCTTGTGTCGCCAGCAACATGGCTCCCAGATCTATAGTTGTTTCATTATGCATTTGTGCTTTTGTAAATTTCGTGTCGGGTGTTAACGAAAATGACAGTAAAAATAGGAACTCAATGGGCAGGTACTGTACTTATTTTGACACAGTTTTCCCATTCATTTAAGAAAGGCTAATTTTTTATTTTGGCAGCAGAGGTTTCGATGCAAAAACAATGTTGAGTTCTTTGGCTACCAATTTAATGTCGCGAGGTTATACAAACGGTAACGGTAACGTAAACGGGAATGGCAGCTCTCAAGTGGTTTCGTTAAATCTCACCAACCTTCTCGTTTTAATCCTCCTTAAGGCGCTCATATTTGCAGCTGGATCTCTAGGTGCCAGCACGTGGAAAGGCGGGCATGGTAGAAGCAACGACGAACCAAAGGAATTAATAACCGAAGAAGAAATCATGTTATATTTGAGCTATCTTACAGGTAATGCAGATCATTTTATTTTAACTGTATGTCAATTTTGAAACTTTAGGGACGCCAGGAGACAACGGCTGTTTACAAAATATCGCGTGTCAACGACCAGAACAGGCTAAGAGTTACGGAACTGCAGGAAATGTATTATTGAAGGCAGCTCAATCTGTATCTTTGGACACGGGAGATACGTATGAAAACGTTTTGCGAGAACTGCAAGAAGCCACAGATTTTGGATTCGCCGGTGGTGATTGCAAAAGGTACCACTGTGGAGAAAAATCAAGAACATAAAATCTGCTTTAATGACTTGTTATTTAATAATGTTACGGTAAAGATTTAACAATCGGTTGTGCAGTCTTTTTTCTTCCCGTTACATATTCGATGTAACTTAAAAATCCGTCGTGGTCAACATCATCTTCATCCAGTACTTTATCGATTAATTCTGTAACAGGTAGTTTTTAAGAGTTATTAATAAAATCAGTGGCGGCTCGTACATAAGTGCTGCAGAGCTGCAGAACTGCCCAAAAATTAACGCCAAAAAAATTAACTTCGTTTGTACCTATTTAATTTATAAAACGTAATATTGAAGAAATTCAATTTCGTCACAGAATTTTATTTTCTTAATCGCAACAACTCGCACCATCTCGTAACTCCATGCAGTGTCTCCATGCATTCGAGAATCCAACATTCCAACTAACCAGTTAAGTTTTGTCATGGTTTCAGCGGAGCGGACCATTGTTTTTATACTGGGCCATTCCAGGCAGTGCACAGAACTGCTTGAGTCACCCCCACTATCCCCCTCGCGTCTTGCACATATCCAAACTTTTTCGCAAAAAAAAAAAAGTTTATTTGCTAGGTTCGCAGAAACTAATTTACAGTTATTATTTTATGTTTTATTATCTGTGCAGTTCTGTTCCAGATTTCGGATGTTATGTTACGTGCGGTTTTTCGCTTTGTAACTTTGTCCTTGTAAACTTTGATTTTATACTTTCGTGTTCGTGTATTATATTAGTGTTTTTTTGACAATGGATGTTGTGGACAATTTGATTAACTTTAAGCGATTTATGAAGTATAGTTACAAAGAAAAAATAAATTTGAAAAATAAAGGTCGACCGCTGCCGGGCATTATTATTGAAACAAACGGTATTAGTTGTGGAAAACCATATAAACATCAGTTCAACAAAGTAATTTATGCAAGGAATAACTGGATTTGTGGCTGCAACAAGAAAAATGCTCTTTTAAGCTTTCCATGTTTGCATTTTGGTGGAGATAAAGCATAGACACAGGTAGCAGTGACTGATTTAGTACACTTGAGTGAAAAAATAAAAAAGCATGAAAACTCCAAAAGTCATGGAGTTAGCAATATTAGGAACAATCAACATTCAATCTCAGTTAAATTCGGCATATTGGAAACACATACAGTAGCATAATGATAATGTTACAAAAAATAGATACGTTCTATCAAAAATTATAAACTGTATAAAATTTTGTGGACCCTTTGAGTTGGCATTGTTAGGACAGGATGAAACCGAGACTTTTCAAAATCCGGGTATATTTCGTGGGTTGATAAATGATAAATGATAAATAAATAAAAACACGGCCCTGATTATATGAGATGCAAATTGCAGAACACCTGTTTTATTGTACCACGAGCCGCCACCGTAATAAAAGCAATTTATTCAAATACCTACCCACATAATACTCAAAATCATCATTTTTTACAACTTCCTCTCCATCTTCGTGTTCGGAAGAATCATGGGAAGTGTGATAAATGGCTTGTAAAATTTCCAAACCGTCCAATTTGGCATTCTTGTCAGTATCATGAACTTGAAAGTAATAAAACTCCAACTCTTCATCGGTCATTTTAGATAAATCGGGTTCGCGAATCATATCTTCCAGATGTTCCTAAAAAACATTTAAAAATCATTTGGTAATCTATTAAGAATACGTTAAGTACCTGTAAATGGGCAGTGTCGTGAAGCAAGTGGTCATCTTGCGTTAATTTTTCGGCAGATAAACGAGTAGGTTTGTAATGCACGTGATGTTGTTCAACCGGTCCTGGAGGATGATGAGGACCACGTCCTTCCGTAAAGCCACACGCTGCCATTACTAATAATAATAAATTTCTCAACATTTTTCCTCCTCAAATCTCATTTTAGCGCCTAAAAAATTCGTTTTCAGAAAACCCACAAAGGAAGAGTATTATTCCTCCCCCTGCAAAGATTGCACAAAGGTGCGCCCCTCTATTTTATTGAATCTCATTGAAATCGAAGTGTTGACGTTATATCAGTAATGACAGGCTAATGAAGGGGTTCGATTTTGGGTCCACAGGGACGGTCATTAGCGTCTGATAACATCTCCGGTTACATAGAGAGGGCGTATGTACATATGTGCACTGAAAGTGTCGAGTACAAGTGCAGCTTAGGGGCTTTCACTGGGGGTCACTCCCTTTGGCACGGTAAAATAAAAAATTCAAAGTTGCGTACCTGCTTTTATTCCCGACGATAATTCTCGTCACATTTTAGTCGACTGGGTAAAATCGATGGGAAGCATGCGCTTTCAGGTTCGCATCCTGCTGAAATCTTACATTCCTGCAGTTGAATCGTTTCGGTTTTCACCGATGAGGTGCGCCACTGTGCGCGAATTCATTAAAATAAATGTCCCCCATTTTATACAGAAACTCCAACTAAATTATCTCATTATCCGTTTGAATACTTTCAGCAATTGTATCTTCTGTTAAATAAAGCAGAAAATGAAATGATATTTAATATTGTGATATCCGTTTTGATTTCTTACAAAATTATTCTCTTCTCCTCCTTTTCTTTCAACTTCATTTATTTCAACAACGTACAACTTTCTCCCCGATTATTGCTTCTAGATCGATTCAAAATTAAACATAATTGTGCGATAATAAATATGCAACATTTACATTAAAATTAAGAGAATTTACAAATATTTAAATACATATTATTAGCGATACATTAAACAGAAAAAAATATTGTATAATTAGCTACTGAAATTAATAGCAAATTGAATAATCTTCATGAATGTAACCGCAATCGACTATTAATTTGTTGCAAATTCAAATTATGGGACGTGATTAGTGCAAGGTAGGTACTTTATCGAATAAAATATAACAATGGAGATTCAATCAAATCGAATTTTTATTAATATCTAAATAGTGTCGTTGCCAATTGTGCCATAACTAGCACAATTGGAAATGTAGGTAAATTTGTGTTTTTCAAGTGAAAACACTTATCGTTAGATACCATTTGCAAGTTGAATTCAGTTCTTCTAAAGATATTTTGAAATCCAGTCATAAATTAGTTAGTTTCTTGTAAGTTAAGCATGTAGTTGTTTTGAGTACACCGCTGTTTAGACACCGGATGATCAATAAGCTCGAGCTCGCGGCGATGTGCGGTTGTCAGGGTAACGTACCGCACGCAGTTTTGTACTGGGGAGCCCTTTAAAATACCTGCACGGCTGGCTTACCACAGCGTAGAGAGAGCTTTTGGTCCACCTACGCGCTCCATTACATTGTCCGTCATTTACATCAAACTTTTTAGCGTTACCGCAGACGTCGGTTTTGTTTTTGGGGGGACCACTCATTTGTCTTCGATAGTTCGAATAAAACAGTTTCAAGGATCGCCCGACGACGATATAAATCTATTCATGAGATGCTTTACATATGAAACGATGTAATTGCATATACTGTGTAACCTTTAGCCCACCACATGGTCTTATTGTTAGATGCATTGTCCCATGTGCAACGCGGATGTCTCTCTTACACAACCAGACATCTCAACATGCACCCCTTATCGAGACACGCCCACGCAATCTGCCATGAGGGATTCTCGCTATTGATGTGTACCACCGATTATTATTTACTGTATGACCGTTGTTACAGAACACGGAAATATAGTAGTAGAACAAACAACATAGCAAAAAAAATGTCATAATTTAACATAAATACTACCTGGAAACCGACTGTGTGATTACATAAAGGACAGTTAGTAGATGAATTCTGCATAATTTTCAATTCGAGAATCATAATTTTTAATTTGTTATAAACAATTTACAAGAAAAAATCGCGTTTTTTTAATGCTTTGCTTGTAAACTGGAAACTAATGAAGCAATCTTAATGATGTCAATAGGCGATTTGTAGACAATTAAATTACGAAGAGAATCAGGGGTCGAATGATTCGATCGGATAATTAGAATCGGCGAAAACCCGGAAATCCCGGAAAATTCAGTGTTTTTTTAAACAATTCACAATTCCGCCATTTTTTAATTTTAAAAATTGAAACTTTGTACAAAAACAACTACTTATATGCACTTTATGTGTGAAAAATCTCGACTCTGACGGACTAACAGTTTTTGCACAATCTCCATTTCATTCTTTTTTTGCCATATTTTCGCGGAGGGCTGGATGCTCCTGTGATTGTCTGATTTAAATTTTATAAACAGAATTGAAAACTAGACGTGTACAGCAATAAAACGTCTATTTTGGTTTTTCCATAAAATGCAGCAAAATAGCTGAAAAATGGTCGTGAATATGAGTAAAAACGGTCGAGCACGTGAAAGTGATCGAGTAGTGGAGGGAGATTGGTCGTTGATGGGATTATATAGGAATAGAACCGAGATGCTCTTCCCCTCACGGGTTGTCTCCCCCCACTACTCGATCGCTTTCGCAGGATCGACCGCTTTTACTCATATTCACGACCATTTTTCAGCTACTTTGCTGCATTTTATGAAAAAACCAAAATAAACGTTTTGTTACTGTGCACGTCTAGTTTACAATTCTGTTCTTAAAATTTAAATCGGATAACTACAGGAGCATCCAGCCCTCCGCGAAAATATCGCAAAATAAAAATGAAATGGTGATTGTGCAATAACCGTTAGTCCGACAGAATCAGGGCTTTGTACACATAAAGTACACATAAATGGCTACCTTTGTGCAAAGTTTCAGTTCTTAAAATTAAGAAATGGCAGAATTGTGAATTTTTTAAGAAAATACTGAATTTTCCGGGTTTTCCGGGATTTTTCCGATTCTAATTATCCGATCGGGCCACTCGACCTCTCATTCTCTTCATAATTTAATTCTCTACAATTCGTCTATTGACATCATTAAGATTGCTTTATTAGTTTCCATTTTACAAGCAAAGCACTGAAAAAAACGCGATTTTTTCTTGTAAATTGTTTATAACAAATTAAAAATTGATTCTCGAGTTGGAAATTATGCAGAATTCATCTACTAACTGTCCTTTATGTAATCGCACAGTCGGTTTCCGGGTAGTATTTATGTTACGAAAAAAATGCTTTATTGCTTGGCCTAAGGTACACACTGACGAGAAAAAATGTCTTTAATTGAATGCGATCCCGCTTATTTATATGCGATCAAGATTCATTTTCGTTCGAAACGAGATCGCTTGTTCTATCTATGTGTAGGCACAAACATGCACATCTATTGAAATTCCCATATCTGCATAGCCTGCGGCTGTCGGAATGCGACAAATTGCGAAATAAATTTCGGCATCAGAATTAATATCTACGTCTCTCGAACGTATATTTTTTGCGATCCCTCGAGTGGTTTTATTACCGCAAAGCCGATTATTATCAAATACTTACATGAGATGGTTGTTGTATACACATCGCTTCATCAACGGATTATTATCGCGCCGGACCCGCTACATTAAAATTTGATGGGATACTGCACTCCCTTTTTAGGGCGATGTGATTCCCCTTTGTTAATACCACCTGTCTCTTTGCTCTAGTTGCACTTTGATGTACAATACTTGTACTAGTACGGTTGACTTTGCGGTAGTGACGACGGTTCACAAAACTCAATCTGATTTCAAAAATCGTTTCTGTTTTTTAATGTATTCCTTAGCCACAACCGGACCCAACGGTGGCAAACCATCACTGGTTAGATCTCTATTTGTCTTCTTCCGTTCCAACTCCATCCTGTTGCAGTCTCTCGTCATCCATACGATCTACCTACCTAATACCTACATGTTTCATCCTTCTTTCTCTGTACTCGTCATGGAACTTGGTAGTATACCAGTAGTTGTTCGTAATTCTAAAGTTTCAAAACTTTTTTCAAACTCATCAGGATACAATGATGGATAGCTTTTAAGGTTTACTCCAAAGAAACGTTTTTATTGAAAATTACAATAAACAGCCATCTACCGGGTTTTTCCTTTAACATTGAACATGTTCAATTTAAAAAAAAATTATCACTCAGTCAATGTTTTGCAATCAAGCATACTTTACAAGTCAAATTGTAATGGTCAGACGTTAAAACAGTAAAACGATTTATTTGAAATAAATAAATCAAAATGAAAAATGGAAAATTTTCAATTTTCATTTTTCATTTCCGTTTTCCATGTCCATTTACCATTTCCATTTTCCATTTGCCATTTCCATTTGCCATTTCCGTTTTCCATTTTCAATTTTCCATATCCATTTACCATTTCCATTTTCCATTTCAGTTTTACATTTTCCATCTTCCACTTTCCATTTTCAATTTTTCATTTCCATTTTTCATATCCATTTACCATTTCCATTTTCAATTTTTCATTTCCATTTTCCATATCCATTTACCACATCCATTTACCACATCCATTTTCAATTTTTCATTTTCAATTTTCCATTTTCAATTTTCCATTTCCATTTTTCATATCCATTTACCATTTCCATTTTCCATTTCCGTTATCCATTTTCTATTTTCTATTTACCATGTCCATTTCCGCTTCCATTTTCCATTATCAATTTTCCATTATCAATTTTATTTCCATTTACCATTTTCCATTTCCGTCTTTCATTTTCAATTTTTCATTTCCATTTTATATACTTATCCATTTACTATGTCCGTTTTCCGTTTTCCGTTTTTCATTTTCAATTTTCCTTTTCCATTTTCCATATCCAGTTACCATTTCCATTTACCATTTCCATTTCCGTTTTCCATTTGCCATTTATTTTCTTTTACATAAATCGTTTTACAATTTAATAATACATAACCTAAAAGTTGACGTTGCTTGTTGTAAAACATTGACCGAATGACAATTTTTTTTTAAATTGAACATAGGGATATTTACAATGTATGTTCAATTTTAAAATAAATACACGGTATAGGTAGGTACCTTATAGGTACCTAAGTGATGTTTTCCGACACTTTTTCTTCTTATGCAAATAAATTGCAAAAAGTTAAAATTTTGCGACCCAAAGATAATTAATGATAATTAACGCAAACGTTTCCGGGATATTATTAAATTATTTATTCGTCATTAGTTATTAAAGCCGTTAAGACGAAAAGGTTTTGTTTTGAATTAATTTCAAAAACATTCGACAACCTAAAAGGTAAAATTATCATTAGTTGGTAGGTATCATTGCTCGATAAAATTTAATCCTCCGCGAGTTTCAATTTATGGATCTGTGAAAATCTGAAGGGCAAGAGGAAAACAGTCCAAGTTTGTAATTGCAAGAGATGACGTTTAATGACTTTTTAATGGACGGCCGACACGAACAGCTCTCTCTTTCTCTCTCTTTCTCTTTTCTCTGTCGAGGGAAAATACTTTTGAGCGAATTCTTTTTTCTTTAAATGAAAACTACCAAATGGAAATAAAAAAGGAACAGAACGCGAAGGTTGTAAGTTATTGTAAAATTATTGATACGAAGGTATTTATATAATTTTATTGTTTTGTAAAAAATAATTTTAGGCGTCCTTCAGCATCCTTAAACACCTCTCTCAATACTGGGTGGTGCTCCCGGCGTTAGTACGAAGAAGCAATCATTCTTACGCTTCGAGCTGTCATTTATATCTACCAATCAGAATTTAGTCTATACACACCCTATAGCAGTCTCAAATATCAGGAAAATACCGAACATTGTTAAACCGATAAGTACAGCTTTACAGTAGGTACATTGTCGACGCGGCAAGATTGAATAAAGTTAACCTTTTCTGTAAAGATTAAAGTTACTTCGAAATAAATTAGTAAATAGTAATAGTAGAATGCTCCATATTTTTCGCTAGTAATACCACAAGAGCTTTGCATTTATCGATTTATTTACGATAACTTGTTGCGTAGCAACTTAAAAAAGTGTAAATTTGACGAGTATTAAAAACGCGACAGCGTAGCTCGAGCGTTTTTATCATCAAATTTACACGATTTAAAAATTGCTACGCAGGAAGTTTGAGTTAATTAATCGAAAAAATTCAAAGCTTCAATGGTATTTGATTAGATTATTTTATTAATGTATAAAATTTGACAAAAACAAAATTGTTTAAAAATTTTTTGTTGGTGGAAACTAGGCAACATCGATCTAAAGGAACTCGAAGTTTTATCAGAATTATCATATACAGTCGAACTCCTCTATAGTGATGTTCGAAAAGCCATGAAAAAACATCACTATAGAGAAACTTCACTATATAGAATTCAAGTACAATTTTACAATTTTGGCAGTCACTTTAAAAGCCAATTGATATTCAAAACGAAAAATTAAAATTTATTGTATTTGAAAAAATATTTGTTTAAGTATACAGGGTGAGTTAAGTTTTACCGCCCGTGGCAAAATAGGCCTTTAAAATAATTTGTCAATTCTCATAAATTGCATGAGTAATTTTATATTATTAAGGTACATAGAAACCAACAAAAAATCTTTTTTTTTTAATCAAGTAAAATTTTGGCTTTTTTTCAATTACTAATTGTTCAATTTATTAGTTTTTTTGATGTACCAACAGTAAAATATTTTCACACAATTTAGTGTAATTGAAATAATTTTAGTAATTTGCGTTTATTAAATAAAGCTATTTCCGTATTAGAAGGTTTTTTTTAAAATGATTTACGACATAAGTAGACTAATTTACCAGACAATGGTATTGATGTAGGGGTGCTTGAAAGATTATTTATGGCGGTCACTAAACTGAACTTAAGAATGCAGGTCTATCGGCAACTGAAAAGCTGTCTCGTCTAGTTTGATGGGTCGATCATAAACTATTGTTAGGATGGTAAACCGCATTATCTATTGTTAGAAAGTCATAAATAGAAGCATTTTTTTGTGCTATATCTTAAATTTGATTTAACTCAAAAAGTAATAATTTTTTTACAAATCAAATTGCAGATATTAATGCTACGAATAATTTGACAAATTTTGAAATAAAAAACCAAACAGAAATTTTACTCAAAACTCTTTATTTTACCTTTTTTGGCTTCAAATAAAAATATTTTGGAAATTTTGTAGCACTAATCGAAAGCGTAAACTTCAACTGATGTAACATGTAAATTGCATACTTTTCCCTCAATCTTTAATAGGTATTATGGCCGGGGCAGTAAAACTTAACTCACCCTGTATAGAAATACACACAGTTATTAATAAACAATACAAATTTTCATCTGAACACTTACATAACATGTACTTATTGATGAAAAAATCTGTCCAAAGTTGATTGCATGCATAAGTAAGGATTTTGCAAGAAATTCTTTTAAGGATTTTTCAGGTTTTCTATTACCGAAAATTCCGTTCCTCGAGAATTTTGGTAAACCTTTCGTAAAGAATAATCACTATATAGAGGCTTAACATCATAATATAGAGGTATTTTTATATGGAAAACGTTTAAAAATGCACTTTCCTGACAAAAACATCGCTATAGAGAAAAAATCATTATAGAGGTCACTATAGAGGAGTTCGACTGTATAATACAACAAGTGGAATCGAGATTATCGATAATCGCATGAGTTGGGACACGAAACATGTTGTCAAAAATTAATTTCGCTCCTCTTCGAGGAGTGAAATTATTTGACATGTTCGTCCTTAATGTGGCGGACTCTACAACATCTGATTTCTGCGCAATTTTATTTCCGGCCTCTTCCAGTTTGGCAATAACTCTATTTTCTTTAAGCGTTTCCAGTTGCAGTTTCGTCGATACAGAAAAAGTATAATTTTTTTATATCCCGATTGTGAAATGTCGCGCTGACAAAAACCACAGTATCGAAACTGCAAATTAAAAAGAACTAAACGACCAAGCTTAAATAAAACTGACGCACGTGTCTATGAGCACGTGTCGGTCTTATTTGACTATTCGGTTTAAATAGGTAATTATTGAGTCGACTTGCAACAATGAAATGTTTTGATTGAGAGATTGTCGGTTGTAAAATTGGCTGAATGGATGTAGGAGGACACTTAATAATTTGCTATATATAAATATTTGTACAGGGAGATTCAAGGCACACGTGTTATCAAATGGAGAGCACGCGTCTACACTCATGGGTGTTTTTAAAGAATTGGTGTCTGAATGAGCACGCTGATTAACACGATATAACAGTTTGAAAATTTTCAAACGCTAGGGAGAAAGGAACGGTATTAAATTGATTGAAAAATTTCGCTCCATTCAAAAAGGAACGGAAAAAAAGTTATTTCCGTGTTTATTTATGCAAAGAGAAAGAGTTCATTTAAAAATCGTGTTTCCATATGTGTGTTTGTGTGTGTGTGTGTTTAGAGCCTCTAAATATACATACAAACGAGTAAAAGCTCTCAGGCTCTCTACGTATATTAACGAGCATCATGTATGCAGAGCTTTTTACCTCAGTAATTGGCCACCGTGCTTAAAGCTTTTAAGTTTTGTAAAGCTCCCACTTCAATCTTTATACATTTTTAAAAAGCTTCTGCGTAAAAAGGCGCTTGTGTTGCTCTTAATGCCTAACACCATATTTGGAATCTACATTCCTTTCAGTCTTTAACCGTACCTACATATTACCTATATAAAAGCTCTTTTATTTAGCAACGATAATCATCGTTGCACATTTCAATCGTTGATAAATTTTTTCTCTCAATTGGAAAGTTGACTTAGTTGTAAATTTTAGATGAACCTTTTGGAGCGTTAATAAGTACGGTTAGTGAAACATTTTAGGTTAGTTGGACACATGATAGAATTAATCTTTGTAGGTAGTAGTTTGTAATTTACCTAGTAAACTCAGAAAGTCGTTTTGTGATATGTATGCTCCACAGAATATGAATAACAGACTTAATTAAGATGATAATCATAGATAGTACACTGCGGCAAAACTAATATTTATTTAAATGAAAATTAAGAAAATTTTTATTGATACGTAGGTATTATGGTAATTAATTAAAAGATCGATACTTCTCACCTACTGTTGAGTTGTTTTAAATAGTACATAAATAAAATAATAAATAAAGAAGATTATTTTATTCATGGCTAATATAGAAAATTACAATTCGTTATTTGAAGAAGGAACACGGAATTACAGCGATTATACCACTCATAGTGCTATTTTTCCCTATCCTAGCGACCGCTTAATAAATGATAATCAGCGCTGGAGAAAGATTAATAAGTAATAATCCCGCGTGCTGCTCCGCAAATCTAGTGTACCGTGCTGTCAAATGAAATGTTACTGTTACAAAAAATGGCGCGTTTCGGTGATTGTTCGTTAAACAATATTGATGAAAAGATACAAAATCATAAACCGTGTAACACTTTAAAGTCTCACAAATATATTTGGGCCCAATTTACCGAGTTTTGTGACTCTCGAAATTATATTTCACCCAAAAAAGTATTAAATTGTTCATTCGTGATATAATCTGACGAATATAATTCGTGGAATCGTGATTATTGATAATCGCATGAATTGATGCACTCAACGTGTTATCAAATAATTTCACTCCTCTTCGAGTCATGAAATTAATTTTTGACAACATGTTTCGTGTCCCAACTCATGCGATTATCTATAATCTTGATTCCACTTGTTGTATTGTATATGATAATTCTGATAAAACTTCGAGTTCCTCTAGATCAGGGGTGGCCAACCCAAATGACCTTGCGGGCCACTTTGGAAATGCATCATAACTCCGCGAGCCACATATAAAATTATATATCCCCATATTAGATTTAGACCCACTATAAACATTTTTTTGGAGTGAAAAATTGAAACATAATGAGTTATTAATATTGTGTATTATTTGTGTTTGTAAAAGTGTGATGAATCTCGCGGGCCAGTAAAATGGTCAAGGCGGGCCACATGCGGCCCGCGGGTCGCGGGTTGGCCACCACTGCTCTAGATCGACGTTAACTAGTTTCCACCAACAAAAATTTTTCAAACAATTTTATTTGTGTCAAATTTTATGAATTCATAAAATAATCTAATCAAATACCATTCAAGCTTTGAGTTTCTTCGATTAATTAACTCAAACTTCCTCGTGTAAATTTGATGATAAAAACGCTCCAGCTACGCTGACGCGTATTTAATACTCATCAAATTTACACTCTTTTAAGTTGCTACACAACAAGTTACCGTAAATTAATCGAAAAATTCAAAGCGCTTATGGTATTACTGGCGATTAAAAAAATCCAAGTTCAATGATGGATAAAACAAGATCAACTTGTTTAGTACTGCCTACTGCTCATGTACATATTATAAGTTGCGGATTGGATGCTAGGAACTCTCCTAATTGCGCCGGAAACACATATCATATCAATTTCCGATAAATAATTTTGCCCACAAATAATGTGAGGTTGGTGATTTTGTGTTGCAATTTTTCCGAAAGAAAAACAAACAAAAATGTATCCTGATTATCGGTAAAGAAATTGGTGCCGTCGTTCGACTTCCCCTGGAACGAATTTACTTCGACGTTAGAACCCCCCTCTATACACCTCACCGGACAGTGCCCATCAGTCAGCAATGATTGAAAAATAAATTCAATTTTCTGTTCATCGCTTCTTCTTCTTTTCCGTTCCCTTCTCGTATGACATTTTTAGCACATTACTTATTATTTTTTAAATATCGTTTAAATATCGCCCAAAAAACTGCAATGAATAACTTGCCCACAAAATTAGAGTGCACTCAAAAGTGACAAATTGGTCATGAATTTTTCCAGTTTGCTGAGCCCCCGGTTTTTATGACGACAGTCTGAATCCGGGGGAGGTCGCAGAAACACGCTGGGGCCATCTGATCAAATTCAACATCAAAAAAAGCGACCTGAATCTATTACCATTTCGTTATTGATTTCAATTTATAATGCACGAACATACGGTTACATTGTGCCAGCACGATTGCATTACGGTGTTGTCGCGATGACTACAATTTTACGAATTTGCATCTTCTAAAGATGAAGATATCAATGAAATCAAATCAAATGCGGCAAATATTTGTATCTCATTCATTTTAATGCGGTTTATTGAAGATAGTTTAGTGACATGATTGAATTTAAGTGAGCCCTCTAATTAAGTGGGGATCTTAAATTTAAAAATTTACGGAGGGATCATTCTGTTGGTACCGATTCAGTACGCAATTTTTTTGCAGTCTTGGCTGGGGTTCCTGAGGGTATCCGGTCTCCTGGTGCGTTTCGCAGCTTCCATATGGCATTGGAAATATACGTTAATGCCTGCATTTGGGCGATTGTTCTTGTTGATTTTTTAATTCAATTTTATAAAATAGAACAAGGCTTTAAATTCGATTATTTTATTGAAGGCGAATATGTATATCCAATCACAATTCATTATTTGAGAAAGGAACACGGAATTATGGCGATTATACCACTCATAGTGCTATTTTTCCCTATCCTAACGACCGCTTAATAAGTGATAATCCCTCGTGCTGCTCCGCAAATCTAGTGTGCCATATTGAGTAGAATATGATTAATAATTGATAATCCCGCATAGCTGCTCCGCAAATCTAGTGTACCGTGCTGTCAACTGAAATGTCACATTTACAAAAAATGGCGCGTTTCGGTGATTGTTCGTTGAACAATATTGGTGAAAAGATACATGGTGTCCCATCACTTGTGGCCACCCCCAAAATTGAGCTTTAATTGAAAGCTATGTATTTGACATTTGGTGCACGTATGACTCTGGTATAAGGCTAGAAATTTACGGTTTTCAATGTTAAGAGGGAATTCTCAGTTCGAATAAACAAAGATTTGGAAGAGGCGTGCCGTTTATTCTAAAGATTTTTATTCAAAGACATACGTTTTGGAAGTGTATGCAGACGCCGCAGGCGCTGAGAAAAGATGAAAGATAGATATTACATTGTACCATTTAAGTAATCTAATTTATGGTTGCTCCTCGTGCGTTATTGGTTCAAGGAATTGTAAATATATGTCTCGGACGATAACCTTGAATTTACACAAATAATTTCTTAGAATTTTAATATAAATATTTTTAGCCGTGAAAACAGCTGATTTGTAATGAATGGGCGAAGAAACTGCGGTAATTAACACAAAAAATAAATAATGGAAGCTCCTTTAGCAGGAACTTGTCGATTGTTAAAATAATGTCACTAAGGGGGAATTCTCACTCCGGACAATCTGTTTTGCGAAGTTTTAATCTTATAGTACGAATACGATGGTTGGTATTTGTAGGTACAGGTAACCCCCGCTCAACGCGAAGGATACGTTCTGGACCTGATAGCGTTAAGCGAAGTTTCTTATCACATCAATTGGCATTTTTTTCAATTTCATAAAATACAGAATAAATACGTATATAAATTGTGGCATTGAGAAAAACATTTGGGCCAATACAGTTCTGATTATACCATTAAGATTATCTTGAAGGACCGGTCGGTCTATACAGAAATAGCAGTGCCTGCGTTTATGACAGTATTCTTCGTAGACACAATGCGAACATGTCTTAAAAATCATAAGAACAATGGAACACTATACCATCGGTGCAGGAATGATTAGAAAAATGGTTCTTGTCCTTAGTATGCAATTTATTATATAAAAAATTAACAAATATTTTGTATATTTAGGTAATATAACAAAAATATAACACAACTTAGTCCCAATTTAGACCGAAACGGTCTGTTACCGCTAGACTGATGTAGCGCACTCCACCGTGGTGTATACAATTTTTTCTGCTACTAGTAATATTTGAATTTAGAATATTTTTATTACAAATTATCATAAGTAATATCACAAGAGAGTGAGAATAAATTGAAAATAATTCGACAGATTTTCGAAAACTTGTTGCCATGGCTATTCCCAAATGGGAACAAGTTTGAAAAAATAACTGGAGAATTATTTTCTAATTAATTCTCACTCTCGAGTGGTATTCGGAAGATTATTTTTTAATGTTTGAATCAAAAATGCAGCATAAAAAATACAGTTTAACAGTTTAAAATAAAACTGGTGACAGATGTCAGATAATTCTCGCGGGAATTTTCTACAGTAGAAAATTCTCACTATAATAATGTTGTGATTGGACAGAATTAAGCACGTGTGTCCAAATACTGCTAAACGATTGGTGAATGAAATCACTAAAAAATAATCAAATAAATATATAATTTTTTGTTTCCATGGCCCTTTGAGCAAATTTTTGAAAAGTACTTTGCAAAAACGATGAGTGAAGGTATAAATATTGTATTTACACCGCCAAAAACTCGAAAAATTGTGGATCATTTACTTACCTAAAAGTAAAGTGACGTTAACTAAACTGACATTTGTCGAGAAGGTGAAATACTTCCAGATGATGTATCGTATGAATAAACATGTAAACTCCTACCTTTCGTACTTTTGGCATTGGACTGAACGTTTAACGGAGAACTGTTAAAATACTTTTGACAGAATTGACATTCAGATATAGGTCAATTTGCAAAAATCATTAATTTAGTTAGACAACGATTTTAATGTATAAAATGTCATTAAATAGTGTCTGCCCATTATAGCAATTCACTCTATAAGTATTTTCTCTCCAATAGTAATAGGATCATCAAAAACTGTAATTTTTTTCATTATTGATCTTAGATTAATAATAAAAAATACTTACTTGCCACTGAACAAACGGTAGTAAAATTAAACGTTACAGCATTCTAATATAAGTACATTAAAATGATATGCTGTAGGTATGGCTAGTAGTGAAAAAAGAATAATATTAGCATTAAATTCCTTTCTCCCAAAGGAGCAAATGCTAAAAATATTTATAATATGTACCTACCTAATTCGGGTTTTGTTTCACTTCATTTTTGGCAAGTATTGGAAGCATTACTTCCATAAACATTTTTGTGAGTTTTGGTAACATTTTTGAAGACCAAAACTCATCATCCCTAACGATCTGGAAAGAAAAATATTAATAACGGATCCACAGTGTGCAGCTAGCTGTGATAGCGGGGTCCTCAGTCAAAACATACCTTGTCGCACACTATGCCATTTGGAGTCCACACAACAAAATAGCAGTGTGATTTATTAGTAATTGCCAGCTGACCCTGTACTTGGTAGTAGTAGTTATGAGTTCTTTTTAGTTTAATAGTTTCTCCCTCTTTCAATAAATAATCAATTTTTTTGTTGTCAACGGCTTCCGCAGGACTTAACCTCAACGCTGCTATTTTATGTGGGCATTTTATTTCCATGATTGCGTCTTCTGATTCAATAATTCCGTCTGGACTAGCTGCTAAGAATGGATGCGTTTCGGAAATATACAAACCGCAATCTTTAATTTTTTTGGAATATGCCTCTTCGAAAGCTTCTTTGGCTATTGGTTCATGATCTTTTCCCCATTCAAACGCCAAATAATTGTGAGCAAATGACTATACCAAACGATAAGACTGAATCAAATAGCTTCAATTTTCTAGTAGACGTTCAAACTCCAAATAATTCCAAACTTCTAAATTCTTTGTAAAAGACCTAGATTTAGTTTTGCAAAATAATATAATTTTTTTAAATAACGAAAACGATGAAATGTTAATAGAAAAAACGGCTGTGTTATTAGAAAGTAATAATATTATAAACCAAGATTCAACTATGATATTATCAACTAATGATATGATTTTGACTGAACCACTATCTGAGATTTTTCCATGTATTCCTGGACCCTCAACATTGGTCAACAAAGATTACAATCTATTATTAGTATTAGTATTTTGGTTCTTTTAATTATACCTACTTGTTATTTTTCTTTTTGTACTTTTTTAAAAAATTATAATTTGTGTTCAATTTGTTGCTCTTTTTTAAAATTATTATAGAAATATAATTATTACACCATACCTATTTAAGTTTTGCAACGCAAATTTTCATAATTATACGACACAAACGCCGAAATAATTAATAAAGGTTAAAGGCATAATGGACCATAAACGCCAGAACTGTGTAAAAATGGCTAGGGATGATGGCACAAATGCCACTATCGAATAGACATAACCGACAAATAAAAATTGCGACAAATTTTCATTAATTCCTCAAAATAGAAAAAAATCGTTATCAAAAATAGGCCTTTAAAGAGATAGAAAATTTAAAACAAAAATACAACAAATAGAAGTTTGGCTGATTAAGATACAAAAAATTTCAAAGAAACTAATCGGTTTTTGTTACCTCCTGTAAAGTTTACCAAATGGTGTTTATGTCGTTTTAGCGTAAATCCGTCGATATTATAACGATCCTTGTTTACCATCATGTCGTGTTTTTTAAAAAAATTACGAAACACTTCGTCCCAAGTCACAATAAATTTAAACAAAATTTTAAAAATCATTTTAAAAATATGTAAAAAAACACACATACACATAAAATTATGCGTGTTTCAAAAAACATCCTCAGCAAGCTGAGGATAAGTATTAAATGAAATTAAATGTGTTTAAAGTATCTATAATTATCTAAAAAAAATTGTTTTGTATGTGTACGTGTGTTTTTTTAATAGATTTTTAAAATGTGTTTAAATTTATTGTAACTTGGGACTAAGTGCTTCGTAATTTTTTTAAAAAGCAAGACATGAGGGTAACCAAGGATCGTTATAATAAGTAAGCTTAGCTCATGTTTGTAAGTTAATTGTATATGAATATCGAAACTTTATATTTATTAAAATTTATACTTACCGTTTCATTTTCTGTCGAATACTTCTTTGTATATAAGGTCTTCTTTGTTTATCACACATTGTCTATTACAATATTATACAGTATACAGAACAGTAATACAGTATTATTTGCAGTATGCACTAAACAGACACTGACAAAATCTGATCTGAATAGTAATTGCATCGGTATCTTAAAATACTTATCTTTATTTTTGTTTAGAATTCTCGGAACTGATAAATGTCGTACGCGAAACTCCACAGATAATTTGGCGAAGCTCCGCCCTACTAGCCGCAACTGTACCATGTTTCACTTTAAATTTTCCCCGAAACTTTTTGTTACAGGTTGATCTTATTTAAGACTTTGTAGGCTTAATTTTGAAAATATTTTTTTAATTTTTTCAAGGACGTAATTAGAATATGTGATAGAATATGTGACCATCGTTAATTTTTTGATATTATTCTAATTTCATTTTTTATTCTTTTGCTACACATATTTTCGAAAAAAAAAATCTGCATTACAATGTCTTGTATTTTTTTAAGAATTAAAAAAAAAAAATTGTTTAAAAATTTTAAAAAATTAAGTCAGAATTTGCTAAAAACTGATTGAGGTAGTGAGCACTCCGCCTTAATTGTCGGCGTTAGTTTTCGAGAAAAAAAATAAAAACTAATTTTTTATGAAAATACTATCTCCCAATTTCATCAAATTTCACTTTTCAGGATCAGTATTATTGAGACAAAGATGTCCAAAGTAAAAAAAAATTTACAAGAATGAAAAAAGGTTCGATTTAGGTACGCTTCTGATGTTCACTTGGACTGGATTCCACTCGACAGTGACAAATTTTTACAATGCCATAAATTTAAATCGTACTTAACTTTACGGACACACCTGACGATCTTTACAGTCATAAATCATTACATTTACTGTTAAGATTCGAAAATAAGGGAATTTTAGAGTAATTAAAGCTATTGGATTTTTTTTTTTACTTTGGATATCTTTATCTTAATCATAGTGATCTTGAAAAGTGAAATTTGACAACATTTGAAAAAACATCAGTTTTTATTAGCATTTATTGGCATTTAAAACTTGAAATTTTTAGCCTTATACCAGATAAATACCAAATAAATTAAATTAAATTAAAGCTCAATTTTGGGGGTGGCCGCAAGTGATGGAACACCCTGTACTACTAGGTATTTACTTCACGATTGAGAAATTCAGGCAGAGTTCATCCCTGCTGAACAAAGTGAAACATTTTTTAGTCCGACGAGAAAAACGTTTTTTTTGGAAAGAAAGAAGAAATTGAAAAATAAAAATAAATAATAAGTAGATAGGGGGATCTAGATCTGAACTAAGTTCCATTTACAAACAAGCATCAGCGAAGAGAACACAACACTTATAGCTACAGAAAAACGAGCAAAGCCTTCTCTATATCAAAACATAAAAATCGAACTTACAGCCTTTAAATCCACCATTTTGGTGCAGCCCACCGATTGGGGTTGCTAAGGCGTTGTTATCCCTCTCTGGCCAATCGAAATGTATAATGCCGCACGCGACGTTTCTGATTCGAGGAACAAACCTACCCTACGAGTCTGATCGTACAGTTCTAGTCGAGCTTCACGTACCAGGATTAATTCAAGGTTCGACCGCGTCGAAACGAAACGGGACGTCGTCTGGATTTCGCGTCGCAAAGTAGATTCAAGCCAGCAGATAACAGAACAACACTATCACGATTTAATGTTGTTATAGTCACTTGCCGTTTGGCTTAGGCATAAGCTAGTCATATCGGGATCGGAGTTAAACTGTGCTCCAAAATTTAATTGAATCAGTCACAGATATTAACAATATCAGCGCGAGTCAATGTTTTGTGATTGAATTTCAGTAGGCGCCTGCTGTGATCTGTGGTTCATGGGACAATGGACGATTTTTTCTTCACTTTATAAACAAACGACTTTTTTAAATTAAATTGCTGGATTAGATCCAGATCAAATTATCTAATTAAATTGTGGACATGTCGGGACGTTATCGTCGGTTCTCGTAGTCGAGTGCTTCCTTTCTCATTGTGATTTTGACCGGGTAGCTTCGAAAGGAGTTTAAAACGGCATCAAGTTGGATTTCAAGGGTGTCGCGTCCAACGTGGGGGCGCTGGGCAATTCGCCGGCCCCCGCGACGGCGACCACACTATCAGACGAAGTCTGTTCGCAACAATTCAATATATTTCCCGCGATATTTAGCCGTCAATTAAATTTCAACGCCTGTCCGCAAAAATCGATGATGGAAGACTTGCGACCGAATCTAGTCGGGGTAGGAAATTTGCTAGGAGTTTCTGGCTTGTTAGATGACCATCACGGACATCTCATGAGCGGTGTTAGCGCAGACAAGATCAACGCTAGAAAATGCAACACGAGCGGATCGTCTGCTGAAGATTTTTCGGCACTTTACGGTGGACTTCCTCATGCACATGACCATCATGCACACACTCCTGCACACACGCCGCCTACCGCCGCTAGGAACATCACTGATCATACAGGTAAGTCTACACTGAGAGAAATAGATAGTCAAAAATAATATAATTATGATTAACTTAATAGTTATTTATGCACCACTTCAGTAAAGTGATTCTTTATCGAACTAGTCTGAGATTATGAACCGAGCGAGCAAAGCGAGCTAGGCGAGTAACAGACGAGTTCGATAAAGACACTTTACTGAAGTGGTGCATACAAAATTTTATCGCCAATCGTAAAAATTTATAATTTAAAAAAAATGGAGATATAACTTTACACATTTATGACAAAGTAAACAGAGAATACAAAACAAATCTACTTATTAGTTGTATTAAACGTGACGCATTATAAAAATTAATTCCTGAAGTCGAAGGAGTTTGAATTGAAAATGTTTCAGGATTATTGTCTATGTTAATAATTTGTAAATCTTTATTTGAATTGTCATTGGTAACAACTATGTTGTCAGTTTGATTTTCACCTAAAATCGTCTTTGCGATTTTTGTTTTATTGAGCACAGATTCCTCAACATAGGACTCTGCAATCGTGTCGCTTTTCCACTCTCCATGGCGTTTTAAATTTTCCTTACTACCGCCTGCGTTGGCAAAGAGAGTGACGGACGTTCGGCGAAAACAATGTCCCGTATAAAGTGATGGTTCTGGCAAATGCAGATAGTTGACAATTTTGCTTGATACACTTCCAAAAGTATGGATTCCAACTGGCTGGACTGTGCATTTGCCATTTCTATAAGTTAGGAAAAATCGGTCATTGGGCGTCTGCTTAGGACGCAGAGTTAAATATTTGTTAAATAATTTTATGGATTTTACTTTTCCTTCAAACTCTGAAGTGATTACAAATATAAATATAAATATAAAAACACAAACTAAAACGAAACACGTAAGTTTTAAAATTTTAAACTTTATACTATAATAACATTACATAAAAAATTATAAAACAAAATTTTTGGGAAGTGATGGTTTCAAAAATACATCATTTAAAACTTCATCTACTTCACTGTCTTCGTATGTCAGCGTAGAAGCTGTTGGATATGAAACTACTCTGCGATGAAGTATTACACTGCGTTTGTGACAAAAAATCAGAATTAAGTAATTTTGAGTAATAGATTATAGCAGCAATATAATTATTTTAGTACAAAACAAATAGCTACATATACATAGAAAAGTTGTTTTTTAAGTAGAAATAAAATTTCAAAATAAATTTAATAACAATTGATAAACCCGTCAATTCGAGATCAAGGCATCTTAAAACGTGTATCTAATTAAGTAATTTAAAATGGAAGCGCTGGGCTCTGATATGGTTGATACTTCTTTTAAAAACAAAAATTAATGCGTCAATGATTTTTCTCAAAAAGTTTTTATTTTTAATTTTTTATGATTATTAATACCTACTTCTGGTGCACTCACACTTATGGGAGATTTTTTTAAATTTTGTCGTTGTCCAACAGTGAAAAGGTTTCGTCATCTATTCCATTATCTGAAATTTGTAAATATAACTAAGAAATATACGTGGGCGGTGGAGAAAAATGAATAATGGACGGTTAAAATAAGATGACCATCTTACCTTCAAATATTTGCACGTAATGTGCAAACCCCCATTCTTCTAGCAAGTCCTTTACCACCGCCATTTCACTTTAAGTACCCTTAACAGAATCACTGATTTTTCCCTGATTTCGTCACTACACACAAAACCAAACGTGCAGAAATGGTACAAAGCTTGGGCTAATATGAGTCACCAACTCACCAATGAGTTGATAAAATATTGTTTAGTTGCAAGAAACATACATCTTGGATATTTCCAAGAACAATCTTGAATTGTTACGTTTCATATATATAGTAGTAGTAGTATAGTATTAGTAGTAGCAAATAGTAATATAACAGATATTTTAAACAGCCATAATAATGGATATTTGTTACGTGTTATTTTAAAACTAATCATTTTGAAGACAACAATCTTCCATGTTTAAATTCGCAATAACTATCTAAATAAAATAATATATTAATGCTAACAAAGCACCTTTGATTAAGGTAAATGTAAATATATAAGCGGTTCCATAATAATCACTAATATCTATTTGTAGCAGTCTATTTCTCTCAGTGTACCTACCTGAACTGACCCCTGTTAACTAAAACTTTCACGAAGATGCGAATTTTATCAAATTGTCAAATCAACTCTCCATAGACTGACTACATTGTCTATCTTCGGTTAAGTGACCTTTTCCTGTTAAAGCTAAAAATTAGCTTATTAAAATAAGAAAAACTTTACGAAAAAGTGGACATTTACGCAGCACCTAATTGCTATGACTGGAAAACAAATATTAATCAAAGTAACGATGCATACACAGAAAGCAATAGATAGCTTCAAATAGTGATTAATGATTATTATTGCATTCGCTTATATATTATATTTATTTATATAAATATTGGATCTTTAACATTCCAAATTGCTGTATATTTATTGCTGTCCAATTTAATTTAATCATAATTATATTAATTTCGATTATCTATTTCTCTAAGTATACAAGTTCCTGCCGGTAGATAATGGTTACTGTTGAGAAGAGTATAAGTAGATACCTACCTACATTATGTTCATTTTTTAAAATGGAAATTATAAAATTACGAAATTTAAATCAGTTCTTGTAGGCTATGTTGCTACAGACTCCGACTGCTTGATACTGCATTTAATTTTATTAAATTACTAATCAATTTAAACTAATTTAACAAAAAACCTCAAAATGACAAACCAATCATGCTTGTAATATTTAATTCCGTTTAATGAGGGTAATGAGCTGGAAACAGCCGTAAAACGTATAGTATTGGGTTGCACAAGACTTGACTGTTAAAATGTGTTATTAATATACCCGATGATGACCGTGGTTTCGTTTATTTAAATGGCAAACTTCATTTAAATATAAATTAATGGCACAAACCAATCACAAAAGAAATTGTCGAAATCGAGATGTTTCACATACCTAATATGTGTAAGAAATCAGTTCTGTTTAATTTTTAATTTTTAATTTATATTTAAATTTGCTTTCAGAATCATTCAATATTAAAAAACGTAGGTAAACTTTCACTGTCTCTTGATTCTTTCAGTTTCCATTGCCAAAACTTCCAAAAATGTACTGTAAAATTATCAAGTTTATTATTTTTTTATTGTAATAATTATGTAATTTACTTAATACAAAATATACAATCGTCACTGGTCGATCGCTGAATAAGCGAAGCCCTCGTATGTATGTACTTGCCTGAAGTGCAAATTGAAAGGGCAAGCTCTGTGTACATCTGGGACGATAACGACTGCTCAGGGTGTCCATAATGAAGTGTCAATTTACTGCACTTAAGCCGACAACATATGTACCTGCACAATAGAACGACAAAGAGGACTGCGACGCGACATAGAGGGATCCTCTGGTTAACTAACACTCAATTTGACATATTGTGTCCACTTTTAAGCACACACATGTTCAAATAGAGAATTATCGGTTTGTTCTTTCGTTAATTCCGTTATCTGGTTTGACACATAAAAACAATAAAAAAAAACGTCAAACGAAATAAACCGATGCAACTTGTCGCGCGGATAAGGGAATCGAACAGCAAGTTTTGTAAATTACATAATGACCCGGGTCACAGGTATCTGTGGCGACAAACGGCGGCAAACGGCGGCAAACGTCGGCGTCGGCAACTAAACCTTATTGAATTCATTACTGTTTATTAATGCAGTTAGTACGAACCTAATTACAATTACTGACACCGCCGCGCGCCACAAAGAATCTCACACAATCTTATTACTCCCGACTGAATGTTGTTACACTCTAAACTCAGATACGTTTACCTACTTTATGTTAATTTACGTTTTATGTTCAGAAAATTTCATCAAATTTTAACAGAAACGGTTTAAACTAATCTAATCGCATTAATTATTTTTAATATAGTACGTACCTACTTAATAGTTATTCTAAATTGAAACTTTTATACCTATTTAAAAAACCGATAGTTGGGAAAAGAAAACGGCAAACTTATTAACAAAACAAGTTTCTACCAGCAACGTTATAACAGAAAGGAGATAAGTTTCTGCTGCCAAACCTGCCAATAATGAGTACGGAACGGGGGGCACAATAAACCTTGGGACACAGTGAAACATTCCAAATAACTTTTGATAGAACAATATTAAAGAGTGCTGCTATTTGTGAGAGGGTAGTAGTATCAATACCCACTAGTGACTACTTATATTTGAAAGCTTAAAAGTAAAATTTTGGCGAGTAATAAAACTATTAGACAATTCATTATCATACTTTTATTTTTTCATATAAATATTTATTATATTTGCTTAATATTACTAACTTAATCTTTTCATTTAATTAAAAAGAACTTTGAAAAATGACTTCAAATTTGTGAACAAGTGGACTGGGGCACAACGAAACAAACCAATACGGGGTAGAGTAAAACTGGAAAAATAGTAAGGTGCGGAGTGGATTCGTTGCACACTCTGTAAAATGTGAGTTTGTGGCGTTTGCAATGGTGAGAGTAATGTCATTTTCTTTAAATGTCAAAAATGCACTGGCAGTGATGACTGTGATGTCGCTGATCCTGATTTCTTAGATTAGTTCCAAGTATAATTTTTTTTTTTTGTTTGAAGTAATTCAGTTTTTGTTTATTATCGAAATATTTTATTGTTGAACTTGTCAGATATAATTTTTGTTTATGTTTTTGTATTATTTAACATATATTTTGGTGTGCCCCTTACTGTATTTTACTCTGCCCCAACCATGGGGGTACAGTGAAACATTTACATTTTTTTTTCAACAATTGTTTTTAAGCTGTTATTTTAGAGGTATAAAGAAGGAAAAAAATGAGAATGCAGAAAAAACTTCAAATATTACAAAGCCATTTAGTTCCTTTTGATTACTTTCGTAGTTTTAAATATTTTAACAAAACCATTTTTTTTGTTTAACTGTGCTCCCCTACCTACTTATAAGTAGGTATGTACCGATACAATATTTTTGGCCTGATCTATAGGTACCTATTTTTATTGTTTCTTGCATAACTTCATGGTGACAAGTTTGCAATTTTTATTAGTTTCAACTTTTATTGCAGACGGTGCTTTTAAGAAATTAAAACCGGAACCGGTAACCTCAAGTAGCACCACGCTGGGGACGGTATCGCCGGGCGGTCCGCAACATGCAGGCCACACTCCAACGACGGCGTCCTGTCCAACCCCTGCGCGAAGAAGACACCGTACGACCTTCACCCAAGAACAATTGGCAGAATTAGAAGCGGCCTTTGCGAAAAGCCACTACCCAGACATATACTGCAGAGAAGAATTAGCGAGAAGTACCAAATTAAACGAAGCTAGGATACAGGTTTGTACACTCTGCCGCAAATAAATGCCACACGACGTTCGGGCGCTTGCAGGCCGTGTTGCAAAGATGTTTGCATGGTTGTCTACAAATTATCAGGTCTGTATGCTAGATTTGATATTGAGGATCAGTGTTATGAAGTCAAAAATCAAAATAAGTAAGTGAATCGAGAGAAACAACGAATAAAATACATTGGTGTAACAGTCGAACAGTTTCAAGAAAATAAGCTCAAATTTGTTACTAAACCGTATTTATTATTAATGGAAGCAATAAATCATAAATTTGTTGTCATTAAAAAGATAAGAAATATACACGCATTTAATAAAATATTATTGTAACTCATCAAAAACCTTAATTGATATTCTTTGTTTATGAGAAGACAGAAAATTTTCCCAATTTTTTTTAAACAGCGTTAATCGATACTTAAGAGTCAACCTTTGTTGTAATCATTTAAAAACAAAAAAATTTACCTGAGCAAACTTTATGAAAATGTGGATTCTAACATAAGATTCAACCCTTGTTCTAATCATTTGAAAACAAATTTTTTTATCTGAGCACACTTTATGAAAATGTGGATTCTAACATAAGTCAAAAAAAAATTGACCTGAGCACACTTTATGAAAATGTGCACTGCAATTTGCATGGTTTTACCTAGGAAAACCGACTCTTAAGATTCAACCCTTGTTCTAATCATTTGAAAACAAATTTTTTTATCTGAGCTCACTTTATGAAAATGTGGATTCTAACATAAGTCAAAAATAAATTGACCTGAGCACACTTTATGAAAATGTGCACTGCAATTTGCATGGTTTTGCCTAGGAAAACCGACTCTTAAGATTCAACCCTTGTTGTAATCATTTGAAAACAAAGAATTTTACCTGAACACACTTTATGAAAAAGTGGATTCTAACATAAGTCGGAAAAAAAAGTTTATATGAACATGTCTCGTTTTGAATGGTCGCTCCTCAAATATGCACCTAATCTTACGTAGAGAAAATACAATTTGAACGTCTCCAATTTTCAATTATTTTCTTTACTTTACGAAATACTAATAAATAAAAATAATATTATTAAATGATTTATTTTTTAAATTTATTTAAATATATTTAAATGTGCTCTAAAACGTTAAAATGTATAAATTTTATGTGAATTATTAACAAGTATAATGTTTAACTACAGTACAAAAAATAACATAACTTCATAACACTGATCCTCAATATCAAATCTAGCATACGGACCTGATAATTTGTAGACAACCATGCAAACACACTTGTAACATGGCCTGCAAGCGCCCGAACGTCGTGTGACATTTAATTTGCGGCAGGGTATACCTATATGCGTGTATGTACAACTTGGACAAATGGTACCTACAGAAATTTTTTGAGGGTAGTTTGGTAGAGGGTGCAGAAACACTCGGCCAGATCTTTGATTGAATTAGGCGTTCGTTAGGCCGTAGGCCCTAGAGACGCAACTGTCACAGCACACCCCCTGGTGGACCGTGACTCACGCATTAAGACCCGCACTAACTTGCCCTATCTTCGCTATCAAAGCGTTTCCTTCGCAATCAGCTTCAGACAAAAAGAAAGGGTCTCGGTTACGACGTGACTTGTAAGTTTTTTTCCCTATAAATTAAAACCGCGCCGAATCAAAAAAGAAAAAAAAATTCTCGTTCGAGATAAAATCATCGAGTTAATCCGATTGAACAAACGGATGAAACTGAGTTACCTGCACATTTCATGCTATCAAACGTTATTATCATTTCGAGTTTTATAAAATTACGACGAGAAGAAATCAACGGGCGGTTCTGAATAAATTTTTCATTCATATAAAAGGGTACTGTAGTTGCGTAGTACCTATATCAGAATAATTTAGGCTAATTTAACAGCGTAATGATAATTTTCAGTTATTAAATTATTCAATATTTATGAAGTGTGTTTCTGCTGCAGTGAAAAGGCGGTTTTCATTTTGAAAGCAACGAGACGTAAATAAAACGACTCGGGCAAATTAAAATTCATATACCTACCGCTCTTGTCGAGTTGTTGGTTTCCGTGAATATTAAAATAACTTTTCTATTCTCTTCTTCTTCTTCTTCTTCTTTCTCCTCGTTCTTATCGCTTCCCGGCAGACTGTTTTGTACTTAATTTTATGTGGGGGTAGGTAGGTACACGTTATTATCGAGCTAATTTATTACAATAAAGATTCATAATTACTTATAAGTACAGTAGAATCCGGTTATAACGAACCTCAAGGGACCGTCAAAATCGGTTCGTTATATCCGAAGTTCGTTATAAGCGCTATTAAAAGAATAAATGCAAGAGTGTTTTATGCGACCTTTATTGGTCTAATATAAATATGCATATGTATAAAACCATTAAGAATATATGGACTAAACTTATGTGAAACAAAGCATAATGTAACAAGTAATTTTATTTGAAAAAATTTGTTATTTTCGACTGAACTGTCGCATTTTTAAAGTATAAATTGTCCACACACGTTGCAACGTCACTAAGATTGTCAATAATTGAGTTCGGCACACCGTAAAACTGTAAGAAATTATGAATGCTGTTAATACTTCTCACAGCTTCCTGTGTAGATAAAATCTGTAATGCTGATGCTTCCGGCTCATCCTCATTCTTCATTGACTTCTTCTTGGCCACTTTTGTCTACCACAAATACCCAAATATTCTGTTGTAACTAATAAATTGTCATTCCTAACCTAACCTAACCTAACCAAATTTTGTTTATCTTTTCGTGTTTCTCTTTCGGGGATATTTTAGAATTTTTACACTGTTGAGGTATGTTGTCATTATTTACCTGTTCTAAATAAACAATTCATGTTTTCGAAAAAATTTGAATTTTCTAATTGAAGGGCTCGATGCAAAAAGTACCTAAGTCGCTTTTTATATTCTGTAATATTTGAGATTTATATTTCTGTTTGTTCTGGAAATCACATTGTTTTGATTTTGGCTGATCTTGTTTTTACTAAAGAAGACTTACTTTAGTAAAAAAAGATCATTGAACATTGAAACATAAAATCTCAAATATCACAGAATATGAAAGTGACTAAGGTACTTCTTGCATGGCATTCTTCAATTGCTGAAATTCACGTTCCCTTTGTTTCTATTTTTGTAACTACTACTCATTTAATGACAAGTCATAATCAGATTCAAAGGTTATAACGCCTTATATACAATGCAAAGTTCTTTATAGTCGATTGAAATTTTATTAATTTCGGCTTTTTCAGGTTCGTTATATCCGATAGTTCGTTATATCCGAGTTCGTTATAGCCAATTAATTTTTACATTGTTACATAGGGGAAAATGTCGGGACTTGGAATAAAGTTCGTTATAACCGGAGGTTCGCTATAACCGAAGCCGTTATAACCGGATTCTACTGTATGTTTAACTTGAAATTAGCTGTACAATTAATGTAATATTCTAAAATCATCGTCTTCCCCCCCCCCCCCCTGTATACCTGCATACATACCTACATATAACGTCGTGCGACGCGACTCGGTTCTTTAGCTTCAAATTCAAAGCTTTGACTTGAATCTCCCCGGTTTCCCAATTGCTTTTTGATCTTGCCTGACCTGTGTAGGTAGGTAAGCGTGTGTGACAAAGGTCATTTTTATTTTATTCTGATTAATGCAAATATTTATACGAAAAAACTCTTCAGCTCTTAGCACTTTTCTTTCTTTATTTAATTGTTTAGTTATTAAATGTTATCTTTCGTTATTCATAAATTAGTTAGTTAAAATACTGACACATCATTTTCATAGCTACCGATATGTCTCATTTATTGTTCAAAGCCTATTGCAAAAATATCAGTTATTATTTGAATTTTTTTTAGTACCCTAAAATAAATCAGATATACTAATTGTGATACATCGTTGAATTCAGAAAAAAAATCTCTATCATATTATCAAAAAAAAAACAATATGGTTGTAATTTGAAAAAATTAAGCTGACCTTTGAATGGAGAAAGAGGTAAAAACTATGTTTAAGCTACACTTTGTAGTACTTTCTAAGCTGTTTAATTTGACCTAACGTTTGTTACAATCGGACTCCAAAGTGCTAGGAGTTGGGGCGATTTTTCATGAACAACTTGTATTTTGGTGCCGTAAAGCTATTTTAGTGCTATAATAACTTAAGTAGTAGCATACCGCCAGCCAATTCAGAACGGACTCAACGATCCAGTTTTTAACAAAATTATTAACGAAATAATTATATTTATTCACAATCAGTTAGTAACATACAACTTTTCTAACCCCTTAAAGGTTGGAAAGTGAGCGATTCCATAAATACACTTCAACCGGTCAGAAATAGTAAAAAATGAGTCAGTAATGAGACAAATCAGTCAGAAATGAAACCATTTCCAACCTGCTAACGTGTGAAGGCGTTACTATCGATTTAAACTATAAATGTCAAATTAACAAATCTAGAGTATGCAACCAAATTTTCTCACGCGCATAGACGGTGAACGCAATCAATTATTTATTAATTATTTTTGATTATTATAAAATTGCTTGTTTTATTAAATGATTGATTGTGGATAAAATAGTATACAAACCTCGGCAAAAGTACCACTCATGTGTCTCGAGAACTAGTTCACTTCAAGTCTACGCCTTTCGGTAAACTATAGTTCTCTCTACAGGAATGGAAAACTTTCCACCTCGGTATGTAATATACTATAAATTAATATAAATAAAAGCAAAATACCTAGTAGTACCTATATCAGAAAATCTCAGTCACAGAGTCCGTTTTAAATTGCTATACATTACATACCTATCCATTAATTTTCTGCATGTCCAGTGAAAACGTACAAAATAGGTACATTAAGAAACTGCAGAGTAGGTATTCGAAATTGATTAGATTCCAAACTAGGTAATAAGTAGATAGTGCGAACAGGATCAGACTATGAAACAAGTTAACTGCATGCAACTCAAATTTGAATTTCCATCGAATATGATTGATCCTTGCTCGCTTTCATTTTGAATAATTTCGCCAATGGTTTTAAAAAACTCTAATTTCAAATTCGACAATGATTAATAAAAGGAAAGAGTGTTTTCTGTCGCGTGTCCGTCCGCCTTTTATTATAGATTTTAGAACAAAGAAGGCAGAGGAATCCCCTTCTGACAAAGCTACTTATACCGAGACGGGGACAAACAAAAAGAAGGCGATAAGGTCGCAAAATATGCATTAGGCCATCTTAAAGAGAGCCGCCTGGAGTCAGTTGTTTTGGGGGAGACTCTTGTGGGTGGTTGTGGGGGTGTTTCATCTGTTCAACGGTGGGGGTAACTTCATTACGGATCCATTTGATGGGATCGAGGGCGGTTGGGACGTGCTGCGCGTCTTCCGCCTGTACAGTCTACACATAGCTCAAATGGCTTTTGTTCCAACGGAACTAAATTAGACGTATTTAGGCGTTCCTAAAGAGATAAATAAAAATACAAAGCCGCCGTTTGCGCGACATCTAATGCTAACATGAGAAAATAATTCCTCTCAACTTTTTTAGGTTTGGTTTCAAAATAGAAGAGCGAAATATCGAAAACAAGAAAAGCAGTTGCAAAAAGCTCTCGCTCCGTCCGTCCTACCAGGCTGCAATGGCGCCATGATGCGAAATATTTACCCCGGAGCTGCAAGGGGATACCAACCCTATCCGCATCCTTCGGCAATCAATAGATATCCACAGGTAAAACGAAAAAATTATTTCAGCAAATTTTCTTTTGAGAGAAAGCGTGAAAGACAGTCAGAGAGAGAGAGAGAGTGATCGGTGCAAGTGTTTGGGTAATTAGATAAGGTCAAACAGGTTTGATGATTAGTTTATGTAAGACCGCATTTCCTGCGCCTACGGCCGTCGAGCGACGGACCGGTACCAATTCACAAACCGCCGCCGCCGTCGCGTCGTTTCGTATATGTATATGATCGAGTGATATGTAAATTTGATGATTCGGTGGGTTCCACGCTTGTTTGAAAATGTATGATTTTATTTTGTAAATTTAGATTTATGATTATTGTTCCTCGATTTTAGATGAGCACGAGTTCGTATCCCGGTATGGCACAATCGTTTTCAATGACACACGGTACAAATATGACCGCTGTAACAGGGATGAGACAAGACACCGTAGGTGAGTACACCTTTCAAATTTATCATAAGAATTCAACCAAAATGTGACTGTTTTTTTCGAATACCTACATATACACAGTGTTCCCACTAACCGAACATAGTGATTTTACATTCTTCAGAATAATCAAAACTCACTATCTACTTGCAGTGGCGGCTCGTACATAAGTGCTGCAGAACTGCCAAAAAATTAACGCCAAAAAAATTAACTTCGTTTGTATTTAATTTATAAAACGTAATATTGAAAAAATTGAACTTCGTCACAGAATTTTATTTTCTTAATCGCAATAACTCGCACCATCTCGTAACTCCATGTATTGATGTAATCGAGGATCCAACATTCCAACAAACCAGTTAAGTTTTGTCGTGGTTTCAGCGAAGCGGCCATTGTTTTTATACGGGGCCATTCGAGGCAGTGCACAGAACTGCTTGAGACACTCCCACTATCCCCCTCGCGTCCTGCACATACCTAAACTCTTTCGCTAGTTTAATGCTCTTTATGTGCTGCATTTCACGCAGTTTTGTCATACCCTAGTCACTCAAATATAATGTCTTTGATTAAATGTATTGTAAGCAACAATTGTATGATGGCGCTTTCAACGGTCCCGAAAACAATCGAGAATTCCCGTATTTCGAACTTCGGCAGAAAATTTCCAAGGTTCGCAGAAACTTATCTTCAAGTGCGTGGGTTTTAATTTTCGTTAGTTATTATTTTATGTTTTATTATCTGTGCAGTTCTGTTCCAGATTTCGAATATTATGTTACGTGCGGTTTTTCGCTTTGTGGCTTTGTCCTTGTAAACGTTGATTTTATACTTTCGTGTTCGTGTATTGTATTAGTATTTTCTTGACAATGGATTTTGTGTTCAATTTGATTAACTTTAAGCGATTTGTGAAGTATAGTTACAAAGAAAAAATAGATTTGAAAAATAAAGGTCGACCGCTGCCGGACATTATTATTGAAACAAGCGGTATTAATCGTGGAAAACTATATAAACGTCAGTTCAACAAAAAAAATTATGCAAGGAATAACTGGATTTGTGGCTGCAACAAGAAAAATGTTCTTTTTTGCTTTCCATGTTTGCTTTTTGGTGGAGATAAATCATGCACACAAGTAGGAATGACTGATTTAGTACACTTGAGTGAAAATATAAAAAAGCATGAAAACTCCAAAAGTCATCTTCACAATTCAATGGAGTTAGCAATATTAGGAACAATCAACATCCAATCTCAGTTAAATTCGGCTCATTGAAAACACATACAGCAGCATAATGATAATGTGACAAAAAATAGATGCGTTCTATCAAAAATTATAAACTATATAAAATTTTGTGGAGCCTTTGAGTTGGCATTGCGCGGACATGATGAAACCGAGACTTCTAAAAATCCGGGTATATTTTGTGGATTGATAAATGATAAATAAATAAAAACACGACCCTGATTATATGAGATGCAAACTGCAGAACACCTGTTTTATTGTACCATGAGCCGCCACTGTCTACTTGCACTCGGAAAAATAAGTTTTGCTAAATATAAGAAAATTTTTGTGTAATACCTACTACTTGTAGTCTTTGAATAGGCGCCAATGCACACATGGTATTTTATACAACTAATTATTTAGTTTGATTATTTTATTCATGGCTAATATAGCCAATCACAATTCGTTATTTGAGGAAGAAACACGGAATTACAGCAATAATTTTGATAAAACTTCGAGTTCCTTTATACCGACGTTGCCTATTTTCCACCAACAAAAAATTTTCAAACAACTTTATTTGTGTCAAATTTTATACATTCATAAAATAATCTAATCAAATACCATTGAAGCTTTGAATTTCTTCGATTAATTAACTCAAGCTTCCTGCGTAGCAACTTTTAAATCGTGTAAATTTGATGATAAAAACGCTCCAGCTACGCTGTCGCGTTTTTAATACTCAACAAATTTACACTCTCTTAAGTTGCTACGCGACAAGTTCAAAATTCAAAACTCTTATGGTATTACTAGCGATTATTATTATTATTATTATTATTATTACTATTATGAATATTAGTACAGTAAAACCCCTCCATAGTGGACACTCAAGGGACTGGACAAAACTGTCCACTATAGAGGGGTGTCCACATTAGAGAGGTGTTTGTATATAGTAATCTTATGGAGGGGCTGATAAAAAGTGTCCATTAAGAGGGGTGTCCGTATTAGAGGGGTGTCCACTATGAGGGGTTTTACTGTACCTACATATTTACTAATTAAATATTGAGTATTGAGCAAGAAGATTTTGAAATGAAATGTAGGTAGGTACTTACGAAATTTAATAGAATACCTACACTATAAAGTAACTAAATATCCTCGCGTAATGCATATCCCGTGGAATATAAACGCCCCAATTTCATCCCAACTAAAATTTCATCGTAAACAGGAAATGGAAACGTCTTGAAGACGCCTTAGCTTATCTTAAAGGAAACTGCATCATTTCCTTTTATCCCATGCCTTTTTAAAGCTGTCCTCCTTTCGTAAATAATTTTATTTGCTGATGAGACGTACCCACTCATCACTTTTTATGTGTTGCAGGAATGAGTGCAGAAGATGAATGGTACAACAAAAGTTTATCAGCTTTGAGAATGAATTCGAGCCATCATCCAAATTTAGCGGCGCCGATGCTGCAATATCAAACGTAATGGTCAAGCAGAGCCGGGTATTTTTCTTGATTTAATAAAAATTGAATTGTAAAAAAAAATTATTTGATGAGAGTGTTTTTACAACGAGTCTCATATTGCTCCTTGCGCTGTCCTTCATAATAGTTTCGGTGAAGTGGTCGTAAAGCAAGGTAAAATACCTGCCTGCTCCCAATCTTTTGTATAACCTAAATGGTGTGGTAACGAATAGTAAACATGATATTGTATTGGCATTATTTTTTACGCGTATAGTGTTTAAAAGAGAAACAAATCTTTTTCTAAATGTACCTATTAATAAAAAAATTATTTACGACTAAAAATTTCGTTTTGTTACAAGTACTATTATAAAGCTAACAAAAACAACACTTGTAATAGAATTATTATCGATTATAAGTATAATCCATTACATGTGCCATATTCACTGTAATTGCAATGTGTGTAACTGTATGTAGAATAAGACTCTGTGTAAAATTGTAAATATCAATAATAAATACTGAAAAAATTAAATTATTTGACCAGAGTTGAATTATTGACTTCATTTCTATCTGATATACTGAAAGAATAGGTTTTACTTGGGCAAAATTGGGCAAAGTAGAAACTAGATGTGTGCATGGATTTACGATTTACATCATTTAACTACGAACATTGTAGTTTTTTTATTAACAAATTGAAAACGACCGTATTCGTCCAATAAAATAATTATTATTGTCGACTACCAAACTCAATAATACGAAAATAAATACATGCTCGTCGAATTTGAAATCGGCGCATAAAAGGATTAAAGTTTGTAACCAAACAAAAAAAGGGTGCGGGATTCCCTAGGCAGCTGAACTCTCAGAAATTGGAAATTGAGAACAGAACAATGAATATTTAACTATCTAAAAATGATGAGACAGAAAAAAATTAAATTGCCGCTCGACGTCACCAGGATTCACTTCGAACTCGCCAGTTGAACAATATTCCGAGGGATGGCAAATAATTTTAAAATAATATGGACAGATGACAGTAACCGCGTTGAAAATTCAAATTTCAATTAATTTGTTCCAACTGGTGGCGGTCTTATTAATATTAAATTAATTTAGATTGACTTACTTAAAGATGGCTCATTAACTTATGAAACTAACAGGAATTGATATAAACGTTTCTTGATGCGACACAACATCACCAAACGAGAGTACACAATTTCTTCGATGAACTTGTTGTTCCTACAAAACCTTTTGCCAAAGACATATTATGAAATTTCACAAAGTGATTATGATCGTTAAATTAAATTATGTGCATCTGAAATTTTACTAAATTAAAAATTGGCGGTTTTACGTTAAAATAGTTGGTAATGGTGAGGTGTCAAATTTACAGTTCAAATTTACGTTGGCAGGTTGGCTGTTAATTGATTTGTCAGAGGCGGTTTGCTGTCATTCTTGTCTCCTTCATTACTTACTTACCATGGCTGATTTTGGCGACAACTTTGACGAAGATCCAGCAGCAGAATTTTTGGCACGTGAACAAAATGAACTTGCTGGTTTAGAAGATGAACTTAGACCAGCAGCTGCTACGACAACCCAAACTAACTTCGGTAATTATATACACTTCTTTCATAGGACGAGTTAATATCTGTCAATAATGTTTTAGATGAGAACATCTATTTAAAAGAAAAGTCCGGAAGTTTTGAAATGATAAATGGATTAGAACAAGACATTTTTGATACTGGAAAAGAGAGTAATCGTAAGTGTAATCTGGAAAAACTTTTTCTCGTTGAATTATTAAAATCTTTTAGTGTCTGCCTCTCCACCATTGATGAAACATGAAATTAGAGAAGAGCCGGAAAAGATAAAAAAGTGGCGTGAAGAACAAACCAAAAGACTAGAACAAAAAGGTACTATATAACGATAAAATTTTTGTAAATTACTTTCTTTGCTTTAGATAAAGAAGAGGAAATAAAGAAATTGGAGTGGCGTGAAATTGCTAAGAAGGAGCTGGAAGATTGGTACAAGCATCACGAAGAACAGATCTCTAAAACTAAAGCTGCAAATAGGTAAATCATGCTTTCATTGAACTATTGCTTTTTATTCACTATTCATCTTTTTTTGTAATGCTTCCCTAGAGAATCTGCAAAGTGAGTGTTCAGAGCTTAATTATAATTGATTTTTAAATTCACCAATGTTATTATGTACTTCTTTTAGGAACGCTGAAAAACAATTTGTTGCCGAAGAAAATGAAATAGAACCCGGAACAGAATGGGAAAGAATCGCTAAATTATGTGATTTTAATCCAAAAGCCAGCAAAGGTAGCAAAGATGTGTCACGTATGCGTTCTATTATTCTTCAGTTGAAGCAAACTCCAATTCCTACCAATAGAGCAGCAGAATAATTTGGTTGCCAATATCTAATATTAAATAAACTGCATGTGGTTAAAATGAATTTAAACATTTCTTTATTTTCTTATATTGTTTATAGTTAAAAATGTATTAATTCTAATAAATAAGTATATTACCAAGATATTGCCCATTCTACATATTTCAAATTTTTTAAAGTTCCCTCTTGAAATGAAGAGTAGTTGTAATCTGAAAGTGGTAGGTTTTAAAAGATAAATTATAAATTTCCTCGCATTCATACCTTTAGGATTGTTAGAATTGAAAAATAGTAATGTTTCTATATTCTTACAGTGGTGAGAAATAGCTACCAGAGCCACTTCTGATATGTTTGAACAATTAGCGATGGACAATTCCTTTAATTTAGGACCACTAGGTCCAGCAACTAAAGTAGCAACACCTTCATCTGTAATCTAATTTAAATTTTATGTAAGAAATGCATCAAAAAAATGTATTACCCGTGTATTAGAAAAATTAAGACCAATGAGGTTTTCTAACGTAGCTAAAAATTGTAGAGATATATCTGTAATGCTTTCACAACCACTGACATCAAGATACGATAATTTAGGGCAATGTTTTGTAATGCACATTAGAACTTGGTCATTTACACACTCGCAGTTGGGAATTTGTAAAGTGTATAAAGCTGGCACATGGGGAAAGAATGAAAGCAAACCTAAAAATGAAACTGATGAAAGGTCCACCACAATAGAACTATCTAGAACTCACCGTTGGTTGTCAGCGAGTGGTCTTTTGTCCTAGTCAAGTACAAGTATTTTAATTGATGACACCGATTTAAAATGCTCAATATATCATCATCAACTAATAAAAATGTTGTTACAATTTCTTCCACTTCAGGACAAACTAAAGCAGAGAGAGTGCTTTTAATATCTAAACTTTTCAAGGCAAATATGCGCTTTGTAAATTTGTTTAGCAATTGCTTCTTGACGTTGACTGGAAGGTACTGAAATGTCCCGATATCTTGTTGCAAGTAGAGTGACAAGTTTTGTATAATGTTATCGAGACAACTAAAACTTATCAGTATAAGTTACATATATCTAAAACGCTACAAGTACACTTACAGAGATTTCAGTGGAAAGACTGTGCGATATTTTTTGGACATGTTTTTGTAAATAAATGAAAACAGAGATTAATGACCTCTCAACATATAAAAGTGATCTTTTGTTACCTTGTTTGCACGGTTTCTAAGGTTATTTTTCTCAAAAATCATTAATTTGAAGCGCCATTTTCAAATGGCTCCAAAACTTGGGCGATTTTTTAAAATTAAGTAAACCGTTGCCTTAGCTTTGCTTAAATTTTAGTTTAATTTCTTATATGAATAAATAACTCTAACCAACACATTATAATAAATTCCGAACGATTTCGATTACGTTTACAGTCATTCTTAAATGAATTTTAGAAAAAAAATGCATCGCCATTTAAGAAATTAAAACTATGTACTTAAGTACATAGTTTCAAAATGAAATATAAATTGTTCGCTCATATTACGCCACCTCTCGAATTTATGCTGAATCCTCCAATCAAACAGTTTGTACGAATTCTACAAAAATAATCTGCTAAATTAATTTTAGTTTTGTTGTCTTGTGATTCTTTCTGTGATAATATGGATGTATAGTTTTATACATCTAAACACCTGATATGAATTTACAGTGTATTGTTGCACCTTGTACAATAATTGATATTTAGTTTAGAATAAATGTAATTAAAACATTAAACATCATGAATTTCCATATGTGATTATTATTATTGTTATACATTAGTCATTCATTTGACCATCTTATCAACACAATGGCCTTTGAACCTATGATTGATTTGGTGTTATCACTTGTCTAATGTTTAACCTACAGGCACAAATATTTTTAGTGCTCAGTAAGAGGAACGATGCAGATCTGTGGCGACAAAGTAAAGCAATGGATTTTATTCATTTTTGCTTCGATATTGACAGTTTGTGGGATTGTAGTCTTAATTTTATGGGGCAGCATTTACAATGGTCTTTTAAAAAGTGTAGGTAATCTGATTCGAGAGATCTCGTGTTGTCATTAATAAATGTTTTAGGAATTATCAATAAGTAATGAATCCATGGGCTTCAAAATGTGGAAAGAAACTCCAATAACAATATATCTTGAAGTGTACTTTTTCAACTGGACAAATTCCGAACAAGTATTAAAAGATTGGAGTGTCAAACCTATATTTGAAGAATGCGGGCCGTATGTGTTTACAGAGCATCATGTTCGAGTGAATCTTCAATGGAATGATAATGATACAATTACTTATCAACAGAAGCGAATTTTCAAACATGTTCCATCGTTGTCGAAACCACTTCAAGACAATATCACAAATGTCAATGCTATTGCATCTGTATGTAAGTTGCCCATCGATAAACGCTCAACTAATGGATAATGTCTGCAGACTGTTAGTTACTTTGTTCGGCATAAAAATTACTTAATAAGGAAAGCGGTGGATTTCGTGTTGAGGGAAAAAGAACGAGATTTAGCAATCACAAAAACAGTACAAGAATTGTTATTCGATGGTTATGAAGATGATATCTTAAAAATGATACACAAAATGAATACGACCATTATCAATATACCGTTTGAAAAATTTGGATGGTTTTATTCGGTACATAGGTGTGGGGTGTACTTTGATTTAGTGTAATTTGTGATGATTTCAGAGAAACGAGTCCGAAACGTACGATGGCACGTTTACAATGTACACAGGTCGAAATGATTTCGATTTGTTGGGTATAATGGACTTGTGGAATGGTCACTCATCTACTCCATTTTATTCTAGTTATTGTTCATTAGTTAACGGAACCTCTGGTGAACTTTGGCCTCCAGTAAAAAATTACAAAAAAGTATCAATATTTGCTTCAGATTTGTGCAGGTAAATGTGATAAAGAAAAAAGTTTTAATTATATAACAAACTTCATGATCTTGCAGTTCGCTAACTCTTGTGCAAGATGATATAAGTATGATTCATGGGGTTGAAGGAATCAAATATGTTGGAGATAAAGAAGCATTAGATAATGGAACACTGTACCCAAATCAAGGCTGCTTTAGTACAGGAGATATTGTTCCAAGCGGCACTAGAAATGTGTCACAGTGCAAGTTAGTTGTTTCCCAAATGGACAGTATACTTTCATCTTAACCTGACAATTTTCAGATTTGGTGCACCCGCTTTTATTTCATATCCGCATTTTTATTTGGCCGATCCTAGTTATCGAGATGCGGTTATCGGGATGAATCCTACCAAAGATCACGAGTTTTCTGTAGTTTTAGAACCTACCACCGGTATACCATTGGATGCACGTGCCCAAATGCAGATTAACATTTTAGTTCAACCGATTCCAGGCATTAAGTAAGAAAACATTAATACATAAACCTGGCATTCAGCGCATTTTGCAACCAAATTGCTTAACAACTCATTTCCCTCGTCATAAGATGAGGAGTTGAAATGAAAACCGTGTTAAATGCTTTTTCATACATTTTAAGATATTCAATTTTTTCTCTAATGCGTACGCACAAAGAATTTTCTTAATTTTTTACAAAATTATTGAACTAAAATTGCGTACGCATTAGAGAAAAAATTGAATATCTAAAAATGTATGAAAAAGCACTTAACACGGTTTTCATTTCAACTCCTCAGATGGACTTGGCAGGTTTTAAACCCCTCATTGTAAATATTCAGTGCTTTTTTTTTAAAACAAAAAGGTGCCGGAATGTACTTATATTATATGTATATCAGCGGCGGGCAGTGACTTTTGAACCAGGGGATGCTGTCCAAAAAACGTACCATTCATAAAGTTACACGATATGAAGATACTCTCGACGTTTTAAAATTTTAGGGGCCGCAAGCCACTGATGAATATTTATAATGTGTATATTCAGGCCCAGGAGGTTCTTTTGACATGGGCCTCTTAATTCAGAGGGCCTTCAAACAACACTATTTGAAACTGCACAATGTTGCTTGACCTGGGCCTCCAAGTGGCTCTAACAGGCCCTGTGTGTATTATATTCAATACCAAGGTGCCAGAACACCATTCCAGTGTGTTCGATTACAAAAAAAGCACTGTATTATTAATTAATATGTAGTTCCTCCGTTATGACCAACTTTGTTACAGGATGTTTGAAAAAGTCAAAAAAACATTTCTGCCTGTATTGTGGTTTAAAAATGTAGCCACATTAAATGACGAATTTGCCAATAAAGCAAAAATTCTTCTTGTGTTGCCATCAGTTGGAATTTACACTGCCAGTGGAATTTTAGTATTGGGATTGTTTTTATTAGGTGTTGCAGCATATTTGGCTTTTTGGCGTAAGAAAGATAAGGAACAAATTGGATTGTTGGCTCAACAAAGGTAGCTTTTCTTTTTGATTTTATTGGATGTTATCGATAATAATTTGTAAATATTTTTATTATTAAAATACACAATTATACTGGGTGACTGACCATCTTTATTGGAAAAACAAATCCTTGATCACAATTTCTATCATTAACTGGAATCAACCATAATATACACTTGTCCCCAAACACTTGTTTAAAATTATAGTAACGCCCAATGTTGAAAGTGTAATTTTCATTCACAAAAGTGGAAGCTCGCATATGTTCTAAAGTTGTTTCATTTTTTAACAGTAGTGACACATGAAATCCAAGTAGAGATAGTGACATGATAGTTACTCCAATGGAACAAACAAATCTAGAACAAATCAAAATGACACTTTTTACATTCTAGAAATTCTTTACCTACGCCACAACAATGTGCAGGTCATTCATATCTGCAGCATCACGAAGATATTGGATGAAATATTCCAACATAGTAGACCACATAAAGATACAATAAAGTAATGTATAGAATAAAAGTAAAACGAAATATTTATAATTTGAAAAACCAATGCAGTTATTGACCCACGGACAGTGGTGATCCATTTTTAAAATGCATCTCTTGCATTTAGCACAATGATGTGCTCGATCTGGTTTTACATGTTTACACTTGTTACAATATCTAACATAACCATTGTAAGTTCGTGTCAGCACAATTAATAAACTTTCTTGAATAAACCTTTCCAAAATTCTATTCTTATCTTCATTACTATCGGACAGTTTTACTTTTTCGTAAAGTGCAAGAGGCATTTTATAATTTTTAGGGACACTCGCTACTTGATGGCACATTGTCCTTAAATAAGCCCAAACTGTCATTAGAAACAGAATATGATAAATCAAGATAAACAGAATCTTCTTTAATAAACATTTAATGCTGAAAACACACAGCTGCACGACGTAGGCGTAATATGACCATCCTGTTAATGCACCGATCAATAAAGTCGGTACACAATGTATAAAACAAGTTGCACTTGCTGTCATTTAATTGAGTAATTGATGTAATAGAAATACATTGTTTTACATGGAAACAGAAATTAATCTACAAAATTTTTCATGCTATTTCATTGAATTAAACTTTATCAATAATAATAATTTATCAATAAGTATTCATATGTGATTGGAAATTAAAACAGATCGATTACATAAACATTTAATATTGTTTTCCCAACAAATTACAGTGAAAATAAGTCTACAATTTGTTAATAGTTAACTTGAGGTCGGAAATATTTTTGGAATTTGTTGTTTTTTAATGAAATATTTAAATTCCATTTAGCTTCAGCTCGTTTCATATAAGTAACATCCCTGGTTTTTCTAGAAATATTTAATCAATAAATAATGAAATGATTTGGTTGGTTATTAATTACCTTTGTACACTTTCTGGTTCAGTTTTTGTCCAACCTAAAGAACGATACTGGAGGAGTACCTTTTTTAATTTAGTTGATTTAGGAGTTTTAATCGATACTTGATTAGAAATACTTTGTTTATAGTAAACTAATAAACTGCGATGACCTACTTTAATTCCTGAAGGAAGCACCAACTCAAAATCAGCACCATCTAATTCAGGCAATTCCATCTAATATAATAAACTAAAATATTAAGTACAGAAATGCCATGATCATCATGATTACCTCATCATTGACGTTAAATTCATTTGCATCAGGATGTGAGGAAGAATAATCGTAAAACTCGCTACATTCCAAAAGAGCAATACCTTCATGTAACATTTTACAATGTCCTTTATCAATCATATGTTGCCTTACAGCATCAACAGAGTAAAAACTTTTGCCTTTTTCATCGCACCATAAACACATCAAACCAACAACAATTTTCTCACCCAAATATAATAGAAGTCCCCGAATATCAATGCAGTATTCAATGTCCGGTATAAAAAAGGAATGTGCTGTCGACATGTGTTTAAGTATTTTAGGAATCGTTCTACTGTGATGAGTACAAAACAAACAGTTATTGTTTTCAATGGGATTTTGTGCGTCATCTTCCCATTCATCCGAGTCGACCTCTTCGATTTCGGAATCTTCATGTTCTGTTACATGAGACTCTGGAACGATGTTCTGTTCTCGTATGCTATGTTTTTTTGATTCCAAGTGGTTAATGAAACTCTTCTCGTTAGTGAAAGTTTTACGACATGCTTTACAATAAAACGAATGTTGCTCTGCTTGTGCGATTTCTTCAGTTTGCAACGCAATTCGTTGACGAAATTCCTCCTCCGTGACAGGAGGAGCATCTGCTACTTTTCTTTTCAAATTATAACGATGCCAATCAGATTTATAATGATATCTTTGTGCGTCGGCGACCTGAAAGAAAACACGACACGTTATACATGTTAATGAGTGCATTTGCATTCTTTTGCTTGGTTGTACGGTTGTACGTAACTCGAGTAACTGATAAAAGAAAAGGTTATGGAATAACCTAGGAAATTGACAGCCAAGTGGATAGCACAGGTTTCTAATGTACCGACTGGCTGTCGTGGTGTCAATGGCGTGTAAATGTGCTGCCAATTATATACTATAATCGATCAAGAATTTTTTCCTTAATTTTTCGTTTATCAGTGTTACATGTAATCTTTCAGTTTTTGTTTATTTTCGTTTGATTGTGATTAGTTTGTTGCAAACATCACGAGCACGGAAATTTCGTCTCACACCCCTTCATCCCGACATCCAGAAATATCACACGTATGTTTTCTAAGAATATTTAAATGTTCACTTTTTAGTCGTTTCATTATTATCCATTCAACAGTAAAATCGATTTCATTTTTAGAATACAATAGCTAATTAAGTATTTTATGATTTTGTTACACAGAAATCTTAACCCACATCAGGGCTCGAATTGGTCGTGCCTTAATATTGAGATTTTTACTCGGATCCTGCACTCGTCCATAAGGGCGCAACCCTTTTATATGACTTTAGATCGGCATAAAGGTAAAACAATTTAATTTCGTTATGTCTCGACACATTTTTTGCATTTCACGCCGGCCAGTGACGCAACATTTGTGTCGAATTTAATTTTTTTATGTGCAATTTAATCGATATCGCCGAACAAGTGCGCGTGTTCTTTGCGATCGACCGTCGTTCTAACGCCGGGCTTCCTTCCCACGTAATACGCGTACAGTTTTGTGCCAACTGACAACTCGTTCATCCCATAACAGCCCATTTTGTCCCAGCTGTTAAGGGGCACCTGGCTGTTCACATGCTGCCACCCGTACATAATGGTGAGCACCGTCTCCGCCTTTAATCACAGTTACTTTGCTTTCAATCTCGAAATGGACACGTAGGTTTCATAAACAGTTGAGCAGTTGAATTTTGAAAACGTCAAATAAAATCCCTTGTTCATACCTCAAAACCTTCAAATGCGTCGCAAAACGATTCCGTATCACGTTTTAAAATTGAGGCATGAAATTTTAAGAATACGCCGCAAAATGTGCTTAAATAATTTGCAGTATGGCATACTGTAACTTCGGCAATTTTGGATGGTTTAATGCGATTTTGTAATGAAACCCAAGAATTGTTTGTAATAATTCGATCACCACCTATCTTTTTATCATAATCGCTTTTTTCAGGGCAAGTATTTATCACAATTTAATTTTTCAATTTTAAAAAAGGAATTTTTCTGTTTTGTAGTAAGTAAGCATTGGTTTCATTGTTTTCAAATCTGTTTTGATGTCTAGTTCGTTTTAATATCAATTTTGTACTTTGAAATATGCCAATCAATCAGATTGGCTTCAAAGTGGTACTTATTTTCCTGATTGCGCGGTTGTTTTCAACTCTTCCTTCGAGATATTCACCTTTCGTTCTTTCAGAGACATCATTAACCAGAAATATCGTTGGGAGTTTAGGGCCAGCGCACACGGGGTGCATGACTTCGCCGCGACAAGAGCCCAATTGTTACAGGTATTTAACAAACCAATTACCCATCGGCCACAAATTTTCTCAATAAGAAATGAAATATTCCAGAACCACAAAATTTTCTTCTAATAGGCATCGGAAGCTGCAACCGTTCCGAGAAACGTGACTGGTGGTACCAGTAGGATATTACAACATCAAAAAATCTATCAGTTATTTCGTCATTATCCAAAATGGGCAGTTTAAATATCAATCGTTCTGTCAGTGATGCTTTTTATCGTTATAAGATGCCCCGTTTGCAAGCCAAGGTAAATCCTCCAATTGATTGAATTAAATTGAATCATCACTTGATTTAAGGTCGAAGGAAAAGGCAACGGCATCAAAACTGTAATCGTGAATATGGCCGAAGTGGCGAAAGCTTTGGGAAGACCTCCGACATATCCTACTAAATACTTTGGATGCGAATTGGGCGCACAGACCCAATTTGATTTTAAAAATGAACGTTTCATCGTTAACGGGTCACACGAAGCCGCTAAATTGCAAGATTTGTTGGATGGGTTCATACGCAAGTACGATTTTGTTTACAAAACACGAAATTGTGTTTTAAAATTTTTTTTTAAAGGTTTGTGCTGTGTCCGGAATGTGAAAATCCAGAAACTGAGCTGATTGTATCTATAAAACGGGGAACCATTTCGCAAGGATGCAAAGCTTGCGGTTTTCATGGTCTGTTAGAGTTTCAACATAAACTGAACACCTACATTTTGAAAAATCCGCCAAATATTAATCCTGCCGTACAGGGATCATCGCTAACGGAAGGTAAAAGAAGCAAACGCAGTAAAAGAACTAACGGGGATGCAGGAAATGCAACTAATGGAGACGGTGAAAACAGCGAATCAGCAGATGGAACACTTGATGGTGAAGGAGCTGATAATGTAATATTACGGTACAATTTATTACGAAATTATTTTGATTATTATTTTATAGGGCACTACCGAAGTCGATAATACTGAATGGGTCGTAGATGTATCTGAAGAGGCTGTGCGTGCCCGTATGCAGGATTTAACAGATGGTGCCAAATGTATTACCATCACTGATGATTTGGAGAAGCCTGAAAAAGAACGATTGGATATGCTTTATGAAGTTGTTAAAGCCAAACGTGACGCTGGTCTTTTGGAATCGGCGCAAGTGCAGAAGGAAGTGCTCAATGAAGCTGAACGTTTAGAGGTCAAAACCAAAACTCCTCTCATTCTAGCCGAACTATTATTTGATCAGAACATTTTGTCTCAAGTGAAAAAGCACAGAATGTTGATTTTACGTTTCACTTTAAATGATAAGCGAGCTCAAAAGTACCTAATGGGAGGACTTGAACAGGTTATCGCTATGCACAGAGACACTCTGATGAATAAAGTACCCGGTTTGTTGAAGGTGTTTTACGATTTGGATATTTTGAGCGAACCTGCAGTGATAGAGTGGGCTGATAAAGTAACTAATAATTTTTGATTCTTACTGTCTCAGTTTTTAACCGTTGTCTTCTTTATAGGTTTCAAAAAAATACGTGCCGAAAGATGTATCACAAGAAATCCATAACAAAGCTGCACCTTTTGTTAAATGGTTGCAAGAGGCAGAAGAAGAAGAATCAGAAAGCGAAGAGGAAAGCGATGAGGAAGTTGAGATTGAATATAACGACCGCGTACAAGTTATTCCATTGAAGGCTGCTACTGTTGCTACTTCAAGAAAACATGAAGACGATGATGGTGAAGATGATGTTGATATTGATGCAATTTAAACTTGACAACAGGCAATGTAGATCAGAGTGTGATACTATTTGTTGAATCAGCACTAAAATATTCTTTGCATTCAGAAATTTGTGTAACCATCTGGCTTGTCGATTTTTACCTTCTTCCTTGGCTTTGTAAATTTTTCATAATTACAGGTACAACCAATTAATTTAATTTGTAGCACATTATAAGGAGCGTTGTGTGGTGTAATAAAGTATTTTTTATTCCAATTATAGCTATAAACATCTAACATTCTATACAAATAGTTGTCACCCTACCAAAATTTTTAAAACTACAGTGATAGTTTCTTTTTTTTAACAAAATTTATTGTATTTGCATTGTAATAGATAGGTTGAATTTATTTGATGTACATTGAATTATTAAAGTATATTCGTGGGTTTCAGTTTTTTGTTTTAACGAGTGAAAAAGAGTTTTATTAAAAAGCTTAATCCCCATGTATTGCAGCACAGGTAAAAGAATATTCAGCACCAATAGTTTGTTTACGTTAATTTGAGCAAGAATGGTTTTTAGTTTTAATCGATCACGTAAATCGTCAACACAGTTTGGAGATATTTTATTGAAACATTTTATTTTGAATTCTTGGCGGTAGTTGAAGTCAACATTTTCAACAGATAGATGGTGCAAGCTTCCAAAGCCAGTCGATATAATACCGTCGTGATTGACTGGGTGCGGCAACTAGTTTAGGTCACCGCGAGAGGCGTTGTTTCGCGTCAGGCAATGATTTTGGTTGGTTGATAGACACGCGACAGCGCCTCTCGCGGCGATCTAAACGAGTCACAGCACCAAAGCAATCACAGTTGTCGGTACTTTATTATTAAAGACTGATTTTGCTTTTTTCAAGTAGATCGTTGTTCGGCCATCTTTGGTTGTGTGCTGTCAGTGTGCGATAATTTTTATGTGCGATTAAAGACGATCATTGATTTATGTGGTAAATATCTTGATTGATAAAATCGCATTTCAATTTTTTAAATTCCGTTGACATTTTATTTGTAATCTATGTTGCCTCGCTTAGCATTTTTATGTTTAGCAGCTTGTTCGAATGATCAATAAACCGTAAATTTGGCCAAATTTTGCATTTTTGAAAGATTTATATTTCTCTAATTTTCGTTACAGTTAGCTGATGTTGCTTAATAACAAAAAAATTGCCGTTTTTAAGGATTGTGGAATGGATGATAAAAACATTCCGTAAGTGTCTTTTCAAGTGAATTCTGATTTTCTTTGTGACATTACATTCAAATTCAGCTGTAATTTTTGAAATATTTTTTTGGTTTGTTTCTTCGTAATTTACTCATTTAAGTTGCTTGGGAATATATTGTTACTTTCGTTGATTCAAATTGAAATTTGAATGAGATTCGTTATCGAGTGCCGCCCGTTCATGTGATAAGTATCTTCATTCTTATTGGAAAATTGCGCAGGAGTTTCCCCTCCTCGAAAGCTCCAGCATGAGTCATATATTGCGGACATCACGTCAACATTCCCCTCCGAAGTGGTTTTCGTTTTACGCGACACACCCGTTAACCCCCTCAAAAATTCTGCAGTGCTCAATGCATTAGTTTTTCTTTAGTTGAAGCTTTGATACTGTGATGATAGTGCAATGATAGTTTGTGAATTATTATCACTCATCAGTCATTTATATTGATCTTATTGCAAAAATTTTTTTTTCTTCTGACTTCAATTTATTTGTTTCAGATAACAAAGTTGTATTTTAGGGAAGGTTAGTTTCGTAATAAATTAGTGCCGTTTTGCACGTTTTCGTTTTGCAAAAAGTCGCCTTTATACCTATATAAATAATTCGTAATCAGCCAACAATAAACACAAATTTTTTGCTGCAATTTTATCAAAATGTTTGTACTCCATCACTTTGAAGGTGATGAATGAACTGCTCACATTGTTTATTGGATTAATTCAAGAGATTTAGCAACATGTCTAAAATCATCAACGCGTATAGAATGTAAGTTCATTAATTTTTGTACTATGTTTCGTTTAATTTCCTTTTTTCGCTTGACACGATTTGGTCCGGTTTCGTTGCGCTTACACATTAAAATAACACAGAAGTTATAAATGCAGCAAATTTGAAGTGATGAGTGCCAATTAAAAATCACATTCTCAAACTTACAACGCTTACGACGCTACCTTTCTCTTCTTTTTGTTTTTCAGAAAGAAAATCGAACACTTTGGCAAAATGACTGCGATGAGCCAAGAAGAAATTGTTTGTGCCGTTCGCACTGTAGCCCAAGGCTTGGAAGCTTTACGTTCAGAACATGCCGGCATATTGCACGGTCTTCACGATGTTCCCGATCCCATAGCATCAGAAAGGGCCGGACTTGTGCAGCAAAGTGCAGACATGATAGAATTGGGATTAGGAGAAGCTCAAGTTTGTCTTAATTTTCTGTAAACATTAAGAAATTATGCATTCACTAACCGCAGGTTATAATGGCTTTAGCTTCACATCTTCAGATGGTGGAAGCTGAGAAGCAAAAGTTGCGAACTCAAGTCAGACGATTGTGTCAGGAAAACGCCTGGTTGCGAGACGAATTAGCTTCGACTCAGCAACGTTTGCAAGCTAGTGAGCAAGCTGTTGCACAATTGGAGGAAGAAAAACGACATTTAGATTTTATGGCTTCAGTAAGCCGTTACGATCAAGATATTAATGAGGAATCAACTGAACATCCACGCAATGAAAAACCGGATCCTGTTGTTGATTTATTCCCAGATGATGACAGTGAGGAACGAAACAGTAAGTTCCTATTATCTTGTTCCATTGCAATCTTAACAGCTGTTAAATTAGCTAAAAAGTGGTCATTATTCTGATATGTTTACCTACAGGGTGATTCCTAAAAATGTCAAGTTATTAGATATCATTGAATTTAGAAAAAAAATCTACCACAATAAATAAAAAAATGTATACGTTGCCATTTGAAAAATAAAGTTGACTGTCGCTTCGCATTGAAGTTAATGTGGGAAAAAATCCAAATTAATACCTTTTTGTAGTACTTACACGACTAATTAACAATTATTTTTTTTCTGAAATCGGGCAATAAATAACTGAGTTAGACGTTTTTTAGGAATCACCCTGTATATCAAATTATGCAATAATAAGATGTGTTTGAAAGAGATCTTGTGTTATACACAAATTTGAACAAATTCAATCAAGCTTGCAAATGACCGAAAGGAAATTTATAGATATGTCTCCAACCCCACCAAGTCAGTTGGCTCAACAAGTTAATGCTGGATATGAAATTCCCGCTCGATTGAGAACTTTGCATAATTTGGTGATCCAGTATGCCTCTCAAGGGCGTTATGAAGTTGCTGTACCCCTCTGTAAACAAGCACTTGAAGATTTAGAAAAGACAAGCGGTCATGACCACCCTGATGTAGCGACTATGTTGAACATTTTGGCTTTAGTTTACAGGTACTTTATAAAAAGTGATTCTTACAAATTGTCATACTTTTAATTCCACTTTTCCACTACAGAGACCAAAATAAATATAAAGAAGCTGCAAATTTACTCAACGATGCATTAGCGATCCGTGAGAAAACACTTGGAGAAAATCATCCTGCTGTTGCAGCAACCCTCAATAATTTGGCAGTATTATATGGAAAGCGCGGAAAATACAAGGAAGCTGAACCGCTATGTAAAAGGGCGTTGGAAATCAGGGAGAAAGTTCTCGGTCGAGAACATCCTGATGTTGCTAAACAACTAAATAATTTGGCCTTGTTGTGTCAGAATCAAGTGCGTTTTATTAAATTTTTGTCTTTCCCCCCGGTTAAACTGTCTTTTTTCAAGGGCAAATACGAAGAAGTGGAGAGGTATTACCAAAGGGCTCTGGAGATTTATGAACAACGACTGGGACCTGACGATCCAAATGTGGCAAAAACAAAAAATAACTTGGCTTCTTGTTATTTGAAGCAAGGAAAATATCGCGAAGCCGAAGTACTTTACAAGCAAATATTGAATAGAGCACACGAACGGGAATTCGGAACTATTGACGGTGAGCGGAAAAAAGTTTAGTTTGTAGTTTCAGGTAAACATTCCGTTATTTGTTACCGTCTCCTTAATTTGTAAATTTTCTGTGTAATATATGGAAATTTTAAATATTATTTCTTTATTTAACCTCATTCCGATTTTCATTAACTGTTTTAATTAATCTTGCAATTAGAGTGCAACCTTGTTCAGGTGTTTTATATTGTTCTTTTTCAAAGGTGAGAACAAACCAATTTGGCAAGTTGCTGAAGAGCGTGAAGAAAATAAAGCAAGAAATAGAGAAAATGCACCTTACGGAGAGTATGGTGGTTGGCATAAAGCTGCTAAAGTTGATTCGCCTACAGTTACTACAACTCTTAAAAATCTTGGTGCCCTTTATAGACGTCAGGGGAAGTATGAAGCTGCCGAAACACTAGAAGATTGCGCACTTCGAAGCAGAAAAGAGGTAAGTCGTTTTTAAATTATTTTCTGTAATCCCTGATTTCTACAAATATCATTGTGCACTTTTCTTTAATTATTAAAAAGCAAAAAGCTGTTTTCAAGATGCTTTTTGGTTTTATTAAATTCAAATTGATCCACTTACTTTCAAAATTTACTTCTACAGTAATAATTAAGAAGCAAAAATTGAACTCAATAACAATCTACATTTTAAATGTTGATGTTTTAATGGTATAAACTAAAATTAAGCATTGACTGATTATGAGTAGAAATCAGGAATGTAATTAATAAAATTGAATATAAACAAATGTAAATGTGTTTGTGCAGCATGTTCAACAGGTAAATATTACAATTATTATAATATAGTTATTATTATTATTCATTGCTGCGATAAAAATAATATGTACACTCGGCCAACTTGAAAATGTCCCTGTTGTAAAAGGACCCCTCAGTCAGTTATTATTACTTGAATAGTGCTGCCATAAACCAGTGGCATTGCAGAACTTGTATCGATCCTAAAGAAAACAGGTGCATCGCTTTGTTGTCATTTTTGCTAAACGAATATTTATCTACAAGAAGTTTTGAATGTTGTCTGATCTCGACTAAACAAATGTTACTCACCCGAGCGAAATTCTATACAATATGAATTAATAGATTTATATCCTCATTGTTGGTGTATAATAATTTTTCAAATATTTAATTTGATTTTACATTTCAGCTTAATTAATGTTCAAACCATTAAATAGGGCTTAACAAAAGTATCAAATAAGAATGGTTGTAACTTTTTAGTAGTATCTTCTTTGTTTATGATTTCGTGACACAATGCGAACATGTCATAAAAATCATTTGAAAAATGGAACCACTATAACATGCTTTAATCTTGTAATTCAACCACCTGTAATACTGTTAACACGGATTTTTTTTTATATTGTGGCACTAGTAGTGAAAGTAGTGATGAAGAGATTAATGCAATGAAAATGATTTAAAAATTATGTTTTCAGGCATTGGATATTGTGAAACAAGCAAAAGTAGCAAATATTTTGGGTGATAGCGACCGACGTAGATCAGCCAGCAGTAAAGAAAAAGTGTCTCGTAGGGGATCACGTGAATCTTTAGAGATGTCATATGACGGAGAAGAGGTAAGAGGTATATTTTTTTAACCAAGAAGAAAAAATAGATTCGTTTTTGAATTACTGTCCATTACATTCAAAAATAAAAATGCCACCTTGTTTGTACTATATATTTGAAATCTATCAACTCCATTATTGCTGCTCTAATTTTCATTGCTTCATTCTTAATCTCGCGAAATTACATAAGTAGGTGGAATTTACAATTCATCAAATGGATTATTTAATTTGTACAATTAGATACTAGCGTTACCCGACATCATTCGTACGGTAAATAGGGTTTTTGATAATATATAGTTACTAGAGTTAGGTTAATGTGCCACACACAAAATAATTAATTGTTAATAATTTTTTATTTTATTATTATTGTACGTTTTTCTTGTAAAGCATCAGTACCCTAGCTCTAGTGCAAGTGTTCAGTATTGCAGTGATGTTGATTCCCTATTATTTTAACAGTCGAGCAACGCAAGGACACCAGACGCTGACAAAGGTGGACTCAAAACTAAACTTTTCAATGCTCTGGGCTTAAATTCGCCTCTCAACAAGCCTGCTTCATAATTTTACAAACTGATTTTCTGTTTCATTTGGTTTTGTTATAACAAGGATCATTTTATATTTACATTCCTTATGTTTCGTTAACAAATTCCAACAATGACCCTTATAAGATTCTATTAATATCTTCCAGCTGTTTTTACAACTGCCATCTGAAGATATGGAAATAAATAATACAATTATCACATTTCAAATTTTATTTTGTTTTGTGTTTAACTTGGAATATAACCAACAGTTTATCCTTGTACATATTTTGTATTTTTTATTTTAAATGATATTGCTAGATTAATTTTTTTATTTGAGACGATTTGTGAATTCATGTAGTGATCACATAAAAATTGTAAATTAGTAATTATCAACATTTGTTATATATTGATATAAGCAAAGATGTTACTTTTACATGAGTTTATCAGTTTGTTAACGATTGCTTTTAATAAATACCTGTAATCACAATTTTTTGCTGTTTGATTGTCTGCAAAAAGAAATGAAAAGTTGTGCTAAATAACTCGCCTTTTTTAACTGTTTAGAGTAAGCTATAGTGGAGTTGATAATGGCTCGGTTAGGCTTTTATTAAAAAAATTAATGAAGTTGCTTTGGCTTAACATGGTTGCAATTACATACCTATATGTTTAATCGTAGTGCTTCTTCTAAATGTGTACATCTAATTGTTGCTCTTTGTTTTTTTAGAATGATTCTCGCAAGATTACAGTTCTTGCTCAATAAGAAGTTCTATGATAGATAATTAATGGTACACCATTTATTTTCTTATTGTTTTCAGCAGTGATGAGAATTTTGAGGAATTAGGCAGCTGAAATTTAACCTATTAAAGCTTACTTAATTTATTTTCATTGCCTAGATTTGGGGAAATGCTTCATGTGCACACAATCTTGAAAGTCATATTTAATCGCACATTAGAATAATTATTACAACTTGTATCTATTTGAGCATTTATGTATGAAATAAACTTTGCAGAATCAAATCTGTTATTTATTAACTCATTGCAAACTAGGTGTGTGTGTGTGACCAAAAAAAGTTTTTTTGGTTTGGTTTTTCACGTTTTGTGGCTTTCCCTGACATTTTACGGCCTTTTCGGTTTGATATATCGTATTTGGCAGGAAAAGTTATCCTAGTAAGGGGATCCGGTCACGATCGCGTTAGGGGAGGGTCGCTTTAGTGATACCTTATAAATCTTTCATTCCTAGAAATTATGATCGGATACAGGAGTGGTTGTTTAGGGCGAGTGGTCGGTTGGATCAGTTTTACTTTATACGTTTTTGAGATTGAATTAAATTTTATTAAAAAATCACTAAATGCTTACTTTACAACATAACTACACTAATTTACTTTAGAAGTGTCTGGTTTTTCTTCTTGTGTTGGCGTGAAATGATCAGGCAATCTTTGCAATTCCACCTGAAAAACAATCGCAATACAAATCAAATTTTCAGTTAACTCCAACTCACCATTGTTGTTTTTAAACTGACCCCTTCAGGCAAGTTTCTCTGTATATACTCCAGTAACGTATCAGCCGTGGAACCTGTTAATTGCTGGAACTGAACAAACATGTAATAGGTCCTCGTCTCGTATTGCACCCTGTGCTTTTTCTGGATGTGCACACATTTTAACACGGTCAATCGTTCATGCGTGGGCTTGCGCCAATTCCACCTGAAAATTATCAGTAGCAACCGGGACATATACAATGAGAATCAATTTTACGAATGTGACTCCACATTTAAATGGTTTCCGGCTGTTGTTGCAAATTTTGCAAAACTTTTCAGCACGGCAGAATCGTGCCCCCGACATTCTAATTCAACAACTTTGTACAATTTATCTGGTTCACCTTTATCGATCAACTGACTGGGGAGAGCAGAAAAAGTTCGCACAAAATTCGATGGGTTTAAAACTGAACGTTGCAAACACAGTCGTAAAGAATTCTGAAATAATTGCCACTGTTAATTGATTAAGAATAACGTACCATTATTTAAAATACCATTCCTAAATTTATTTGAGGTTACCAACGTCGCTAATACAGAACTCCATATTGTTACAAACCGAATGAAATCAGTTAGTGTTAAAATTAATTAGAAGATGTCGCAGTACGTTTTAAGTTTGCAGTAAAGATGTGTGCGCGTTTTCGTCGTTTTTTGAAGGAAAATCAAAGTCAATCAATGCGCAGAAAATATATTTACACAATTTATACAATAATTGAAACTGAATAACTGAAATTTTACTTGAGCAAATATAAATATAAATATAAATTATATATATTGACTATGAAATCATTCTTTTGCTGAACACTGTTACTAAAATTAGTGACTAATTTTAAGATGGCATGTTCACAGAGAGGTCGTTAAGTGGCTATCTTCCGAAACGATTTTTCGAGAAGAACGGCTTTTCCGTCACTGCTTCGATTACTAAATTTTCAGATCCAAGGACTTTTCCTAGGAATGGCTGTATGAGTTGCAGAAATCTGTGTAAGCGTAAAGATGAGTTCTGAAAAACAATTTTTACATTTTTTAATTCAACTACAATTTATTTCAGTAAATTCTATATGATTCTTGCTTAGTTTTGTTAGGATGATTTATGAAGGCAAATCTCTGTAATTTACTTAGGACCCGATTTCAAGTCAAGAGTTGCGACGGTGCAAATCGGTTACTCTGAAAACGGCGCATAACAATTTGCAAAGGGTCACATGCTAATTTCAAGTTGAATTTGCCAGCTAATTTAACTTGGAATTAGGTGTGACTTGTTGGAAATTGTTGTGCGCCATTTCCACTGTAACCGTTTTGCACCGTCGCAACTCGACTTGAAATCGATCCCTTAGATATTAAGGAAAATACAGAAAATTGCAAAAAATATTTTTTTCTGCCTTTATTCCAATGGTTTTCTATTAATCTATGGCATCTTTCAGTTTATTATCTGAAGGGAACCTTCATCTCCAAGGTTCTTTTTATATTTTTAAACAAGAAAAAATCGGGACTGTAACGTGGATGTCACAATTCAACAAAGCCACCCACACCCCTCAATAATGTCTTGTGTTACAGCAACTGGTGGAGGATTTTCTTCTTAGGTGTCCTTCCTTAGAATTAACAGCAACACTTTTTTATTTATGACAGTTCATATTTTGCATTATTTCTTCTTCCTAGTGGATTTTACTTTTAATTATTAAGTTAAAATATCGGATTGCAAAGTTGCTGACATTAAAGTTTGTTACAAATAATTGTGGGCGGTTTTACCGTGGTAATGAATAGGCCCGGTCAGAAAATACAATTATGTCATCGCTGTTGAAATTGAAAAGTCTTGCTTTTACAGTTTGATAGAGTTTGATGCAATTTTAGTTTTTTAGATCAATTGCATTTAAAAAATTATGCGTAATGCATTCTAGACAACTGCTGTAGTTGGGAAATGCAAGTGAAATTTAATTACTGGACCAACTAACTGAAAACTGCTTTTCGAATGAAGACAAGAGTGTTTGACCAATACAGGTACCCCTCGGTTTACGTCACAGATCCGTTCCTACAAAAGCCGGGGCAAATCGAATTGGCGTAAGGTGAACCCATATTTACAGTGATGTAAATGCATACATGCCCAACAACATTAAACAGAAAAAATAAATATATTCAATAAAAATCTTTGTTTTAACAAATACGTCAACACTGGAACGAAAATCTGTGAATTACAGAATTATGTAAATTGAGTCGGCGTAAACCGAGAGTTACCTGTACTAGAAATTTCCCATCTGCAGAAAGAAACTTATTTGTACGATATTAAAGTTAAGAGTTTTATTAACATGTTTATGTTTTTTCTTGCTTATTTTTGACATTTTAATAATTTGTTTTTGTCAACTTTTAAGATTTGGTGTTAACTAACGACCGAAACTAAAAATTCCGGCGTTGGTTTACTGCAATACTTCTCAATCTTTTTGGGGAAATCCGTAAGTGCTTCCACTTAATCAGTTTGCAGAAATCTATGGAAAGTTCGCTGTCTGCAGTTTGGTCATATTTAACGTTTTATGATTTCGCATGTAAATAAAGTATGTGAATTTGTATAGTGAAAGTGGTAAGCATGTTTACAGGCGTATTATATGGTGCATACAAAGATTGAATGTAGGAGCAACATTTGTTTAGATTTCAATTCACTTTTCATTTAGATTGGCGACTGATTGCGCCATAGTAGTTTCTAAAGAGCCTTTTTATTTTACATCCAGTCGGATGGTTAAAATGTATTCAATCATTTACATTCTAATGAATGAATTTGAAAAGAAAAATGATTTTTTGCATAAATTTGAATGTGTTATGAAATCAAAATAACCAACAAGGAAGTAGAGCAGATTTTTAGAATTTAAAATAATGTTAATTAAACCAGCAAATCATTTTTTGCTTATCCAATTGAATTAATTAATCGGCGACGTTTATGCCAAAATACGATTAGCTAACTTTAAGTGCAACTTATTAAAAATAATTATTCAAATAATTACATTAGAAGTATCATGATGAACCTGAATTTAATTATCAAGAAGTATAAATGTAGCTGTTGAGGAAAAACTAAACACTTAACTGAGTGGATATGATAATTCAAAAAATATAAGTTACAAAATAGAAAGAAAATGACTTTCATGCTTTGGACCTGATTGAAAAAAAACAGAATGAAAAGAACCTATACATTTCTCTCTTAGTTTACAATCTCTCGATTGGTTTGTTGCAACATTTTCACCATTTTTCTCCATCTCCATCTTCTCTCTCATGGGACAATCTTTTCAAATCTTTGTATGTTTGGCAATTGAGATCTTGAATTATTTGAGAGGTATATTGTAACCTTGGTTTTCCTCGTGGATTTTTTCTTTCTACTGTTCCGTCCAATATTGTTTTAAGGTTTTCGTCATGCCTCAGTATATGCCCAACCAGAGAATCCCGTCCTTTCATGATGTTCTTCCATGTAGTTCTTCGTTCTTCAATTCTTCCCTATACATCTTCATTGGTGACCTTGTCCGTCCAACTAATTTTTAACATCCGTCGATAGCACCATAGTTTAAAAGCATCTAATTTTTTCTTCTCTCATACAGTGCTATACTCCAGACATATAATTTCAGGAAGTTCTTTCTAGTGTTGAGTGATAGTTTACTACTACTAGTGATACTAGTATACTCTTTTTCTTATTATGCTGTTCTTGCTTGCGCGATTCTTCTTATAATTTATTTACAACTTCTTTCATCCTTTGTAACAACGCTTCCCAGGTAGTCAAACGCTTCCACTTCTTGAAGTTTTTGCCCTTCAAGATATACTGTCACATTTTGCTGTCCAGTATTTTTCGCATACCATTACTTTAGTATTGGCTTTATTTATTTTCATGTTATACTTTTTTTTTTCGTTAACGGATTATTCGAATTCTTTTTCACTTCCTGCTAATACCACCACGTCATCGGTATGTCTCAGCATATCTATTATTATTATTGCTTGTACTTGTATTACTGTGTTTATTCTACTTCTGAATGTATTAATCGCGTCCTCTATGTAAACGTTAAATAGATCTTTGCTTCTTTTTCTATATCCCCATTATACCTATACATAGTTATTGGGAAAGAAAGAAAAAACTGTTGACAAAAAGTTTGTGACTAATAATAAATAAATGAAGAAAAGAATCCAACCAATACCATCGGAAAGAACAAGAAGCATATAGCGAAATGGAACGTTTATTGTCTTCATCTTACCTCATTAATACTTTTGAGCAACCAAACCAAAATCCAATAACAAAAAAAGACATTTTGTTAAGTTTAATCTTCTTATTCTGCTAAATGTGAGTAATGTTTTTGTTGATGGTGATTGTCTTTATAGCTGTGACTTTAAGTTCGTAAATGAAAATAGGTGAAGCACTCCTAAAGTGATGTGATCATCTTACCACATCAATAGCCGCGCTTATTGCATGCAGTTTTTTGTGCAGTTTTAATTACAACCTTGCCAAGACGAATCGCAGTTTCTCCACCGCACAAATCCTTGAAACTTCTTTTTGCAATTGATGCATCGGCCAAATTAAAACCTTTCCGGAGACAATGTTTCAAATCATCGATTTCTTCACATGCCATAATAACATTTTGTAATCCAATTATTTAAAATCGGCGACATTAACTCTCATTAATTGACCGAACCGTTACAAATGTGGCAATTTATAATATTAAATGTTAAATTCATAGAAGCAACATGAATGATGTTAATTTAAATTTCGACAGCACACGATGCCCCCAATAAAAAATTTCAACAAATTGAACCTACCGCATGAATAACAAGTTGCGTTCCGCCGTAAGTTTTAGGTTTTACTACGTAAATCGATCAAAAAGTGAAGTAATTATTTTCGGCGTTTTTATAACAAGGAATTTGGGTTACGCCACTTTCATTTCCACAAAAACGGTTAGAAGTAACAAGAAATACCTTGGCTACGGTTTCATAAGAGGATCTCCTGAGGAATACTTACAATCATGAGGTCACCTACGGTTTTCGAAAGGTTTGTGATCAACGTGAATCCCGATCCAATTAATTGACCGGGGACTTCCAGCGAGACGGGTTGATCTTTTTCGAAAATCACAATGTCTTCGGTGGTCGTTGTCGGTTTTATTGTGGTGGCCCTTTTCGGCACTTGTTTCGGCCCCTACAAGATTTACACAATTATTTATTGAATTAAGTTGTATTTGCGCATTGATTATAGGGAACTTTTTGCAGTGTGCTTGATATTATTTATTTAGATTTTAATAAGAAAACTTTCCCCGAATTGCTTTCAATCTTTAATATAAGCATAAACCAGTTTGAGGCTTTGAAAATGAAAGGGTTTCAAGGACGTTCTTTAACATTTGCTGTGTGCGAGTCCGAGTGCAACTAATTTCGTCATGAGACTTTTTGTTGCAGTTGAACTCGTTAATTTATTTTGGGGGGAAACAGATTTTATTAAAAAGATCTTCGAAAACAGTTTATTTTATTTATTAACTAAGTAATAACTACATAATTTATTTACAATAGTTCTAGTAAAATTTATTGATATAAATGCATATATACACACTGCAAAAAGTATAAAATGACTTAAAACGTCTTAAATATCACTAACTAACAAAAATGTTGCATTTTGTATCGTCGCTGGAAGACGGCTCACCAACGCTAGAAATTTCTGTGAAATTCAAACCGAAAAATTCGCAATATGCCCACACATCGCTGCTTTTAAATAAATATGGTAACAATAAAAATCGATGGGAGGCCAAGTTGCGCTTCTTTCTCAAATTTCGCCAACTAAAAATTGAGCAAAAATCGGCGTGCGAAAACACTTAACAAATAGATGTGCAATGATTAAAAGATGCATTCTCACAGAGGCAAGTAATGGATCAAGTCCGAAAGTAACAAGCGTGAATTTTGAAAATTTTAATGGAACTTATGTGTGCGCGTTGAGCGAAGCGCCGAAAGAGCCGCCGCCGCCGAGACCTCCGAGGAGGCTGCCGATGTTAAATCCCCCGGAGGCCTTGGCGGCGCCGCCGCCGCCGCTACTACCCCCGAAAAGACCGCCTAAACCTCCCGAGCTTCCGCTGGTCAGTTTAGAGGTCACGATTTGAATGAGGGGTTGGGCAGCTTGCAATTTTTGCCCGATAACGCCCGAAATGATCCCAGACAACGAAGTGACGGCGTCTTTTGGAGCTTCGATTCCGGCATGTTTGTTTTTAGCTATGTTCGTTTGGTCCAGCTGAGCTATCCAATGAGTCTTCTGGTCGATGAAAGAGTTGATTTTCTGTGAAATTATGAATTACGGTGCACATGAGGTTGAGTCGGTGAAAAATGCAGATTCTTGGGTGACTACTTACGTTGAAGACTAGGCCAAGTACTGCATTCTTAACTCCAAGTCCCGCGGAGACCACAGGCTCGATTTTCCTCTTGTCTCGGCTTGAATCGTCAAAGTCTACTTCCTGCAACATACAGCACGTGTCTTTAAGAAAAGGCTTACGTAAGAAAATGGTCTTTCATTAACAGTCGGCTCGAATACTTTCACCTATTTTATCGAGAAATTTTTCGGTGTCTCCAGGAAGTTCCTGATCGACCGGATATTGATTGCATCACGGTCGATTTTCAGGAAGTTGCTTCCGATTATTCAAATTCTCCTAGAGAAATCATTTAACGCGCGTTTAGCTCACATTACTTTCATTTTCAACTCAACTTATATGGAATTTAGCAACGTGAGAGCAACGTTTGCAATCGCGGAGCGATAAATATTACCAAGCTGTAGCCTTTTCTTGCGCAAGTCGCCTGAAGAATGGAGACTTGGGTATTAATTAAAACCCACACCCTTGAGATAATTCCCAATCCAATCAATGTTGCAATTTAATTAAATTAACTTAGTCAAAAAAGCAACTTTTACTTTATTTAGTTGAAATTAAAAAAGGGCTCGATGGTACTTACTTGAAGGGATGGATCTATCGAAGCATCCAAATGGACCTGCCGTTTGACTAGTGATCTACAATCCACGATACTACTTACGACCGTAAGCAAAACCAAAGCCGTCCACATGTATTTCATTTTGCTGCAACAAACAAAATATCAATAACCTCGAGTAACGTGCAGAAGAAGCGTCAACTTCGCCAATAATTAGAAAGCAAACGAAAATGAAAGTGCGGTGAAAATAATCGTTGCAGATTCGAAAAAACACAAATTCAAAAAAGCACACACGTTTGGAATAATGGCGACTGAAAATGGCGCGTCTGATACGAGGGTTGATTGTTTACGAAATATAAAAGAACTTCTTACACTTAGAATGGAGGCTTAATAGTGAATGTGATAATGTATTAAAATTCGTCTTATTTCTATAGTGCCTATGTAGGTCGCTCACTCTCGGGTCCGTCGATACGAACGCTAACTCGAGAGATGGCGAATGGTGCTCAAGGGGGTCAAGGAGGGTACGTCGGAGACCAATAACGAGGTGGTCCCTGTGCCCCACTAGCCACGCCACTGGAATATTATTTCGAGCGCTACCCTTCATGCCGATTGATTACGGATGTGCGTACTTGAACTTGCCGGTGCTTATGCAATTTTTACTATTTTCCAGTTGAAATTACGATTTTTTATTCGACTTTCTACCATCGATTTTACTATTGTCGATCAATTTTTTTGAATTTCGCCAATGTCGAAGGTTACTTCGGTTGTAAAATTGCGAAAATTTGTCAGAAATTGACAATAGTTGCATAGTTAAGTGTGCACATTTACTTTCCACAGTTTTAATGCTATAGATTAAACAACAGTACTTGTTATTATTTCGAAAACTAATAGATGCAATGCATGTTCGTTGCAATCGTCCTGCGAGCTGCTGTTGGTCGTTCAGATAGGATGTTAATTAAAATTAATGGCTCATTTGGTTCTTTTATAGTTATAACACCGGATTAATTGATATCATATGTTTTAGCATGTTTTTTTAAATACCTTGCAGAAAGTGAAACATCAGTGCCTTAATGTTTATTTTTAGAAAGTAATTTTTTGAGAAAACCTAGCAATGCTTGCTTTTATCGTCTTATACAGCTCAAAAAGTAACAGTTTGAAAATTGGCAACTTCAACGAAATTTTGAACTACCTAAATCTAGCATTTAAAGTGCAACATCGATCCTTGAATGGCTCTTTTTAGAAAGTAACATTTTTCTTAAAAAAATATGAATTCTTGGTTTTATCAGTTTAAAATAGTAACAGGCTTCAAATTAGCATCTAACGATCAACTAACCCTTAAATGGTTTCTTTTGGAAAGTAATTATTGGCTGAGAAGACTTACTTTCATCAGTTTAAAGATTTGATTGTTTAAGATAGAAACAGGTTGTAAATTGGCACCTTCAATTAAAATAATTAAAATGCAAAATCAAGAATGATTCTTTTTGGAAAGTGACAATTTTTTGAGAAGACCTGGCTTGCATTACTTTACCCATTTGATTGTTTAAGTTAGTATTCGGTTGAAAATTAAAATAACATTTATAATGCAAAATCAATCTTCAAGTGTTTTTGTTTGGAAAGTAACAATTTTTTTAAAACACCTACCGATGTTTTGTCTTTATCGGTTTATGGATTTGACTGTTTAAGATAGAAACAGGTTGTAAATTGGACCTTAAATTAAATTTTGAATTAAACAGAATAATTGAACTTCAAAATCAATCCCTAAGTGGCTCTTTTTGAACAGTAACAATTTTTTGAGTCGACTTATCAATGCTTTGCTTGCATTATTTTACAAATTTGACTGTATAAAATAGTATCAAGTGTTCAGTTTTCAATATAAATTAAATTTTGGATGGAAAGTTACATTTAAAATTAAAATTTAAAAAAGTTAATATTTTTTGGGAAGGTTTTTGGCAGTTGGGATAGTATCAAGTTGCAAATTACCACCTATAATTTAATATTGAACTAAATTGAGTTGGTAATTTTCGTTGGCAACATGAAATTGATTGGATTTTATGTTCTGAATATTGTTCAAAGCTGATTTTAATTTTAAGCTGCTTTACGATGCAAAATGATTTGCTTTCAGTAAATCTTGCAGTTTAATTGTGTTTTAAATAGAATTCTAAACTTTCAATAGTAATTTGGCGAAATTAAGATTTGGTTAAATCCATTGTACAAGAACCAAATACATTTCCTGGTTAGAAACTACTTTATGAAGTTGTTACTAAAAATGTAAAAGTGAGTATTAACTTACTACACAAAAGATAATCGCCATAATCTAATTGTGGCAATTCATGCTTTACACTATTATATCTTAAGAAAAAACTGTTGGAGGTAACTTCTTTAGACTACTAATTTTGTGTTTCAAAATGACCTTTTTATGAACTTAAAATGCTGCCTTTTGTGTCAAAATTTTGATCAGTTTCTACAAAAAATTTGCAAGTATATTAATAAGGCAACTTCTTAAAGATGAAAGTTATTATGTAACCGTATGGTAGCAGAAGACTATTATTGTTATTTTAACCATAATGCTTGAATAGGTCATAGTCACTTTCTTGCTATAAATAATGTTCTGTTGCATCCAGTGCTTTACAAGACATAACAACGAATTAATTTTTTTAAACACACTGATGATGAAATGATGAGATAAAACGTTTTTATTATTACAGTTGACCAGTTCGATCACGTGAAATGAAAAGTGCAGTCAGTTTATGTTGAAGAAAGGATGCAAGCAACAACTTTTATCAGTTAATTAGTGAAGCGAATTGAAGAGATCGAAAGTATCCAACTATGTTGCTCAGCTGGTTTGCTAAAAAATGAAAGCTTGTAGAGCAACTAGGCTTATAAAAACGCCTCTGCAGTGCCTATTTGCGATAAGTTATAGCTGCAGATTTTTACTAGCGATATGTCAAGGTTTAATTAATTTTTTTGCGTTTTTTTATTGGCACTTTCAGTTGCACTCAAATTGTATATTTTTCTCGTTTGTTAATATTTTATTTGAACGATTCTAAAATAAGTTACCTTAACATATTTTTAGCGACACGTTGAACTGATTTGCCAAATCGGTTGTGATATTCTGACATTAACATATTTCAGATTTTTCCAGTCGTTGCAAAATTGGTTGGTTTGCTCTTTAAAAAAATGTCAACATTCTTGTTGTTGATTAAATAAGGCAAACTGCGATACAATTTTAATTCCACAGCGTTAATAAAAGCAATATTACCATGCAGTTGTGAAGTTTCACTTCTTAATGCTTTATCCTCGGTTACTTCAATAGTTTTTATTTTGTTCAACTTTCAAAGTTTACCTCACATCTGCCGTGATATAATTAAAACCTTACATTTACTTTCAATTAGATTTAAACAAATTAAAAAAAAATCACTTCGGGAAAACGACATCAATTGTTACAAAAATCTCCCACAGGAATGTTGCATGTCATCAGATAAAGTATCTAATAATATTTTAAATTGAGAAGAGAATGCCTATCTCCCATTCTACAGTTACAAAAAATTAAATTGATGTAGATATTAAACAAAAAACAATGATAATAATTTTAGGAGAAATTTGTAGCAATTTAATTAAAACGAAAGGAACTTCATTTACCGGAGAATTGTTAATTAAACGCTAAAAATTTCTTCAAATATTATGCAGGAATTAGTTGGCAGTTATGGCACTAAAAAAGAAATGTTAACTTAAATTAAAATTGTATAAGTTGCCAAATTAGGCCATTTTTAATTTTGTTTTAACTAATAATTTGCAATCGAAACCTTGATGGGTGTAATTAAACCTTTAATTTCGTCCGATTCAAATTACATACATTTTTTCGAAGGTCGCGCTTTTCATGGTTCATCAAATCGTTGGCCTTCGGTGCCACAAAATTTTCATTATTAACTTATTTTTAATTGCAGTTGGTGCTTTTGCTGCAATACATGAAAAATAATTTTGTAATGTATAAAATGGAACTATTATTTATTGCAAAATTCATCACGTTTAAGTTTTGTAATTACACTCATTATTATGAAATGTGCAGTGAAACGTTCATTGGCCGGTGTTTAAGTTTAAGCTGGAAAACACATGTGAGGCACCACATCTTTATTTATGATTGTTTTACCGGAAATAGTATGGAAAACGTTTTTGATTCATTTCACTTTCAATTAGAAATCTGATTTTTAGTTGTTTGGAAAACTTGAAATCACATTAATGAGCCTGTTTTGGCGAAATCTGTTGGAATGCAATCAATGTAAATCAGGAAATGAACAAATTGTTTCCTTTTTGTATTTCGGCAGCGTTAAATATTAAATGGTTGCTTACACACAATTGTATGTCTGACGATTTGCTCTATAATTTTTAAAAAAACGTTATTGGTAACTTTTTAAATATTATGCAGTGGTTTATTTATTCATTTATTATTCTATTTCGAAAAGATTTTTATTTGTATTTGCTCTGAAAGCTTTCAGAAATATAACTTTGGTTATTTTCAATGTTAAGGTAACCAAATATTTGTGATTTAAATAGTATTTATTTTCGGATTACTGCGACATAATGTTACATATGTTACACCAACGTTTTTCAATCTTTTTGGCACCTCGACCTGAATTTTTAGTCTGTTAGATAAAAGTATTCTATTTTTTTTTTCCAAAACAAATTACAAAATTAAACTTTAATAATAATTATCAATTTGGTGCAAATAAATTGCACGCTAAAAACCATTTAAAATTTATTTTTCATTCATAAAAACAAATTTGGTTTCATAATGCAATTTTTGAAATGTCAAGGGTACAAAATATTTCAAATTGGGTACAAGAAACATAAAATTTTTACATGTTTCTGTGAAACGCTTAATCGTATTTGTAACTAGGAAAATAGGTTTATTTTCATGTATATCAACAAATTTTGTCAGAGCCATTGTGTATGACTTACATAAAATAGATTTTGTAAAAGTAAGAGGAATATTTCACACAACACTAACAATTCAAATGAGCGGAACGATTTCATTGAAAATTATGTCCAAATATTAAATTTCTATTGCGATATTCGCATTAGACATTAATAAAAATTCAAAAAAGTGTTAATGGAAGTGTGAAAGAGCGAAACTTTTTTGAGCCAAGATTTCTTAAAAGAGCATGCAAGTTGTGTTGCCTACAGACAGAATATTACAGGGGAAACTTTCTCGCCACAAGAATTTTTTTATTCAGTGCCCTTGTTGTTTCGCAAAATTTAAATAAATGTCGTATGTTGATTTTTCATTCACCATGATTCTAGGTAAATAACGTGGCGTAGGTTATACCCTTTCCCCAGGAAAACGAACAATACTGGCCTTGATACAGTTTTTTATTTTAACTGTTTATTATGTGTGATTAAATTAATTTTTATAATTAGGAAAATTAAATCGACTTTCTAACGTTAGGACCTTCAATTCCCATTGCAAAATTACTAAAAACTCATTTCGTTCCGTTTTACAGGTTCGTTAATTTCTAAATTAGATGTTCAGCATAACACATGAATAATGTTTGTTTTGTTAAGTGATGGTTTTATTGCGGTTTTCCACGTTAGAAAATTTAATTTCACGACGTTTTCGCTTTTTAATTACGTATTCTGAGTTTTGGTTTGCAAATTAATTAATTTTCACATCTGGAGGCGTGTTTCGTACAAAATTAAATCAGTTCAGTGTTGAATTAAAAATGTTTTACCAACCTGGCCATTTTTTACTAATAAAGTTGCAAATGAAACTTGCTACAGGGCACTTTTAACCTTAAGAAAAATAAAATATTTTTTTTTGGTAAAAACTACTTTTATTTGTGATATTTAAAATGTCCAAGGATTTTGTTTGCCCAACTAAAATATCAAAATTGCATTAATAAAAATAAATGTGTGTTTAAACATCACATTCATCGTGACTTTTAAAAAATGATTACATTACCTTTCATTAGACTGAACTTAATCGACAGGTAATATTTCTAAATTTTTCGAATAAGGCAAGAATAATTAGTTCCTTTGTGACTGATAGACAAGCAGGTTAAAGGTGAAATTCATTGTAATTTGTTACTTAAAAATTCTTTGGTAACAATTTTGTGAATTTAGTTTGTCACATGTATGTAAAATTTATTAAGTAAAAATTTGCATTTTATGATGGACCCACTCATCCTGTCAACACTTATAATGGCAAAATGTTGACATAAGTTGATTGGAAATATTATGTGGTAGTCCATATTGCAAAATTGCATATAGTGCAAAAACTTTCAGTAAATTTTTTAGATGTCTTGTTGGCGATTAGCACTTTCACTAAATCACACTTACCCAAAGTGAAGTTCACTGACTCAACCGAAAAAAAACTAGACAAGCCTTGATGCAGTCACAACCAAAACTCTCAAAACCACAAATTAATAAAACAGGTCAGAGTTCTTAAAAAAATGTGTAAGGTTGAATAATTCAGGAAAAAAAACCCTTTTTTCCGAATATATTAAAAATCCGATTGCAACCTCGAGATTAAAATGTATTGTAATTAATAATATAATTCACACCATTAAAGGTCATTGTTTCAAAATTATTGGCCTGTTTCGCAACGCTCACCTGTTCGTGTTAGAGGTCGCGATTTTATCTGCACGTCAATTATAATATCATGGAAGATGTTCCAGGTGTTTGTGACAATGCAATTTCGACATATTGAGGAATTAGCGATTCGTTGCACAATCCGATTTGACTACTGCGTTGCGAAGATATTGGGCTGCTCCTTTCACTTATTACCTGTCGTTACAATTAATTTATTCGATTTACCTTGATGGCTTTTGTAACGAAAGATAAAGACATTAAATTACTTATTTAACAATAAAATTAGTTTTTTTTTATAAGAAATGATGTAACGAATTTGCAGCAAGTCCAAAAAGTGAATATGTTGATATGGTCCAGTTATTGCTAGTGGCAAAATTTTTCCACAACATAACAAAACTTTTACAAACGATTATAAATTTAATTAACGATTTTTGTGCAATTTTAGCTTATTCTTTAAATGTTGTTACAGATTGACGATAAAAAGTACAGTTAATTGTCTTGGTAGTGAAGTTTATTGTTGTGCATTATAGTGAATTAATTAATTTATTATTAAAAATCAACTAATTAGATTTTTTAAAACGAGTAAATAAAACGATAATTGGTTTTACATTCACTTCAAGTTTTTTGTTACAAACATTTTTTTAAATTTACGTTACAGCTTAAAGTGCAGAAGAAGTTCTTATGCAATAAATATGCGCATTCGTGATCGCTAGGTTCTAGAAATTGTTAATGGAATACAAATGTTTGTTTATTTTTCTACTTGCAATAAGCAAAATATATATTAATATTATTATTATGACTTTTGAGAAATGGTAACAATACAACTAATGTAATGTGTGACCGCATTTTAATAATATTGTTTTTAGTATTTATTATGCAATCTTCTGCTATTAAAATTGATAGAGCTGATCGTAAACCTCAATTTTACCACAAAAACTTAACTTTACCAGTTACGATGGTATGTGCATGCCAGACCGGTCTCTTAACCATTAAGTTGTGTAGTTTATGATTATAACCGACACATACACATAATAGTCATGCACCTGAGATTTTATCAGCTCATTCTGTATTCAAAATAGAATTGGATTTGAATTTATTAAAATCAAATTAAGCCGACCACTTGGTAACCATCCAAATCGTTTTCTTTCCATAAATTAAAGTTTATTTTATAATTTCAACGCTTTTGCTTGAAAATCAATCTTAAGTTTAATTATCTTATTGCAAATTATTTACTTTACAAGAAATTTAATTAACGTTTCTTGTTGAATATGAAAACCGATTTTCAAACCTAAAATTATAAATGAAAACAGCCAATGTCAATTAATTCTTTTTAATTTTAAGATATTGTTAAGTGATTTAAGTACTATGATGTTTAAGAAAATTAGGATGGCGAACTTATGTAACTTAAAAAATTATGAAACTAAATTGCCAAGTTCTAGTTCAAGAAATTGGGGGAACAAAATGTCATCGTGATCATCACAGGTATTAAATAACAATTAAATATTTAAACGACGGAAAGTTAATTGCTTGTAACGCTTCGACGAGGAACAGTGTCACATTATGCAAACAGAATTATGAAACTAATGAATGGAACTTAAATTTGCAGATGCAATGTTTTTTGCTCCTCAAGTTTCATCTCAATTGACAACTTATGTGGCATGAATTGTGAAATTCTTTTCAACTTGTTGCTCCATATCAAATATTTATTTAAAGTACTTATTTCATACTTTTAAAGAAAATGCTGCAACTGAAAGAAACTGTTTCTGTTCCTAATTACAATCATTACAATTTCATTATTTTGTAAGAATATTATTTATGGAAATTCTTGTGTAAAAGTTGCATCTGGCAGTTGCGAAATAAAGTTTATAGTTGTTTTTTAATATATTACCAGAATCAAAGACCAACAAATTTAAAATTATTCAATTTAGGCAATGTGACACAATTATTTTTGTTATTAATTTCAGTTAATTGAATTGCAACAACTTGAATTACGGCTTGGAGGTATAAACAAGTTTCTTGATGTTCTTCAGGCATAACAGAAAACCATAAAATAAATTAAGAGTTGGCTAAAGCTTATGCACATATAAATTAAACATTTTGGTCTTTAAGTACAACTGAAAATTGCAGTTCTGCTGATTTATGATTAGGTTAGATAATTTCTGACCTACTTCTAGAAGTTTACTACAACTATGTTATGTCAATAGAATTAATTCTTGCTACAAACTGTAATAACTAATTGATAACCCAAAACTGGAAACATTAATTGGTTTAATTAGTAATTTTCTAATTTGTATTAATACTTTTAAATACCATAAGGGCAGATCTAGATCGCATGAAGGACCTTGGTACCCCAAGAATAAATTTTAATCCCCCTCTAGAAAAGTAAGTATGGAAATGAATCGGCCAGTAAAAAGTCAGCTGCTGTAATACATTACATCGAAGAGAAATTTAAGATTTAATAATTAAAAAACCTGTCGGATATGTAGCCACATCAAGAGGTGCAGTAATACGGTGACTTAATCTAAATCAGATCAATTGTTAACTAAATTACTAAACTTTCCCAATAAACATACATTCCAAGTGCTACTTTCAATGCCAAATGCCGGAAACAATTCATGGTGGATTTTTCAAATTATTCTGCATAATGTGTAGTTAGAAAGGTGCGACATATTCGGCGCATTAAAGGCAACTGAAATTAGCAAATCTAAGTGCTTTTGGTGTCACGGTATTAAACTAATTTGTGCATCAATTTGCAGTATTAAAATTAAATTGAAAAAACGGTTACTCAATAGCTTTAGTTAACTAAAAAATAAATAAATAGAAAACCAGTTCAAATACTCACAATCAATGACTTCCTCGTTCGGCTCTACCTTGTAGATGTTTACCACTATCACTCACTTTCTTAAATATTTACTGTTATTTATATTATTACCTGTTTTAAGGTTATTTCGCGAACAAACGGACGCGGTTCAGTTCTACAAGAATTCAAAAAGCTGTGCCTTTCTTACTGTCTTGGTCCCCACTAAAAGATTTCTTATTGCTGTATGTATCGGTCACTCTCTCTTTCATTCAATGTCGGGTAATCAACCGATCGGCTTAAAATATTTTTTTGTTCATTGTTTCAAACCACGTTATTTAATTATTGAAAGAAGAACGTTGAGGCCTCACAATCACCACGATAATAACTAATTGCAGTGCACATGCACGTTGCGAAATTTATTGAAAATAGGTTGCATTAACATACGCAACTACCATTTTCTTTGATTGAATCTGTTTGAAATTAATCCGATCTGCGCAGGAACTGTGTTGAATTTAATGCGCATTTTTAAAATGATTATTAGATAATTCCCATCTTGATAAGTCAATGTGCGAAATTGAATTATTGTTAATTAGAATTTAACCGCCGGAGAAAGTTTTTTAAAAACTGAAGATGTAACTGAGGTTTCTGCACTGTTATTTTTAAACACATGAATAATTCATTCCGTGTAATAAATATTTGGTGTATACGCCTAAGTGTGCTAGAAAGTTGTTCTAATTTATGAACAGTATTGTTCTATAAAAACTGGCATGCGAATTAATATTAACATGTGTTATGTGTGCAGTTCCGGTGTTTAATTTCTTCTCCAGGTTTTGATACACCTAAATAAAATATTCCTTATAACTGAAATTATTATTATTTTAATTTTTAATTTTATTATTTTAATAGGCATTAATTATAAGCGAAACATACGAGGAATCACCTTAACAACTAATTACATTGCTTTCATCTAATTAACGGGTTATTAAATACAATCTCAGTAATTGAATTAATCCAACGTTGAAAGATAACACAAATTTAATTTTTATTATGTTATTAACAAAACCATGTCCACTGTGACAAAAAAAAAACGAACAGCAAAATCAGGGAGTTAAATGAATTTTATAACTACACACAAATTAGCTAATAAACCATCAAATAATTGCTAATTTTGTTACTGTTTACTGCTAATTTTAAGCGAGCCAATTGATCAATCAAGAGAAATCATAGTTCTCATAAGCGTAACGTAATAGAGCTAATTGTGTTGGTCAATCGTCGTCTGCCATTGAACTTTGAAATGATTAGGCTTAAATAGTTGGATCTACTTTTTAATTTTGAAGATTGGCTTTGACACACTTTCTGTGTGAACGCTATGGTTTTAATTATTCATAAATTTCGCACACAATTTTGCTCTAAAAGTATGGGCGTGGCGAATTACAAATTAGTGACTGAAAAAAATTAAAATTGCTTAACTTTCTGAAAAATTATCATTTGTTTAGATAAATGTATTGGCACATAATGCCTAGTTAAGAAAATAAATAAATACAAGCAATTATTTGTTGTTAACAAATGTCTGAAATTTGCATAATTTGCTAAACGGGTTACATAAAGAAATTGACACGTTCTCATCTATCATTACTTACCTTACTCAACGGCTAGAACGTTTTATTTTAACAGCATTTAATGAACGTGAAAAGATAACAAGAAAGTAATTGATGGAACACATTTAAGTAATCATTTTATTACTTCGGCTTACATAATTCTGTAGACGTGAAAAGCTTCTCGCGATGGAGACATGAAATTGAGATTAATGCCCAATTAAATGTGGTCAATTTAAGCGCCACATTCAGAGTTGCTTTTTAAGTTTAAGTGCTTGTTTATACAGCAAGTGAATTTATTTTTAAACGACAATAGTCACAACCTTAACGAAAGTCGCTTACCTGCTTTTTAAGCAAGCACCTAAACTGACTGAAGTTTTATTTAAGATGATATGTGCTGAACATTCCAGAAAAACTAAATATTTTATTTGCGATTTTTGCAAATAATGAAATTAGGTCACTGAAAAAAATGCTACCTACGAATTTTTTAAAAACCCATTTCTTACATTAAGAACTGATAAAAGTCTTGGATTATTAGCACGAGCAATATTAAATCAAGCAAACCACCGTTTTGGAGTAAGCACGGGGATTCTCAATTTGTGGTGACCTCACTGAAGGTTTTGTTTGAGATAAACGTTAGGTTTAAGGGTTCTATAATACCATTGTTTAGAAACCTTGCGCTGGGTCCAGCTGGGCGGATACAATTGTATGGAATGTTCTAAATTGCTTTATGACCGACATTTTTTCTGCAAAGAACTACTGACAATAGATAAATTTAGTTGAAAAACGTTACACCAAACTCGGCTTGCAGTAAGAAAATACATATTACGGTGTGCATTTTCTATATTTTTATTGTAATTAGTGAATGTTTAATTGCGAAGAAATGGGAAATATTACAAGTGGTTTAATGTGCCGAGATTAAGATGTTAATTCAATGCAATATTAGTAAATGTCGATCAACAAAATAATCAGCTTCAAAGACCTTTTATAAAAATGGTACTATTATGGGGATTTTCTGATTCTGTGTGTGATAAATTCGCATGTAAGTAAATTTGTTGTAATTATAATTTTTCCCACACTTTTAGCTTACCGAATGAATTTTTTAAAAGTTCTACAAGATTTTTCAATGTAACGGCTATTAAACAAATTGTTTTTTAGTTTATATCCGTCGGAACGAAAAGTAAGAAGAGATAAAAAGAAATGGACATGCAAACCAGTTGCTTCTATAACAGAATTACCTAATAGTAACGAGAAAGGTAATGAAATAATTTTGATTTTCTTTTATACATTTAGTGTTATTTATCTATCTTATAACAAATTTTAGTTTTTAGCGGATGTAGAGCTCTTTGTAAGAATTTAACAAAATACAAGCTTGACTGAAGTACGCGGATTTGCGGAAAGGAAATCTGCATAAAGTGGAATGGTCATTATTGAAACATTGGTAAATTTTTATAATAATATATTCATGGTACAATGTAAGCATTTTATTTCTTTGTTTTTAGATTGATCTAGATTTTGGACAATTATTTCTTGAGAGAAAAACAATTTATTTATATACGTACATCTGTTACCAAATGATAATGTGGTTTTTAAACTGAAAATGTATTTTTAAACAGGATGTGATGTGGTGTTAAATTTTCACCTACTAATAAAAATATGTATGAGTGTTCCATTAAAACTTGATAACATTAGAAAGCATATTTTTCTAAGAAGGAATTTTTTAAGAATCACTACTTTTGTGAAACGTATACCTCAAAACGTCTAAGTGCGTATAATCGATACTCTACGGCATTTCAGTTTAATACTTTCATTTTAAAGAAACCAATTATACTTATTAAACAGTTTAAATACCCAACTTGTGACCTAGGATTTTTCGGTTGACAAACCAAGAATGTAAATAAACAAATTCGTATTAAAAACTTTATTATGATTTACAAAATATACACCTGCTATCATCAATCAAACTTTTTGCCATTATTGCTACATACTATCAATGATTCCAGGTTAGCAAATGAAGTAACCGGTGATATAAGATCAGTGCAGATTCCATTAAGGTCACAGCGGAAATTCAAAGTTCCGGAAGTAAAAAACAATGGGACCATTGATCCTACGATGATTAATCGCAGACATTTACACTTACAAATTAAGTGTTTACATTAATCATCGGGAGAAAGTCTCCGTTGTACTAATCTTGTACAGCCAAGATGCGAAGTCCTTGACGCGCTCCGGAAGGTTGAAGAATTCGACATTTTACCAAACTGGATCACCATTTTCTTTCAGTAGGTTACTCTTACACAACGCATTAATGGAATTATAATAGCTCATAAAATTTTCCGATGTCTAAATTAATTTTGACCGCATAATTGATCTTACTCCCCGGTTCGAAAGTATTTTGTTGAATCCTGGTGAGATTCCACCTTCTGAGAACATTAATTGGATAATACAGATCCGGTTGGACATTGTCTTTTGGTATTTCCGAAGATATGTTTACGATCACGTAATATCGGTGAAAGTGGTCGGGATAATACTATCAATGTTAGATGATTCGGAAAAGAAAGTTTATTGTTGTTTAGCGAGGTAGCATTATTACTAATAATATGTGTCGAAATTAAATGTTGCTTATTGTGTAAGAAACTATTTTATTGTTTCCTCAAACTGGCGGGTGATTTTGCGGATGGCGATGATGAAGATGCTGATGAAGAAGAAAATAACGTAAAGACTGACTTGAATAACGAGTTTTTTATCTGTAAAAAATGGTGTTGATATTTTGAATGATTGCAGTTTTTCAGTTACCTCTGTTAATGGGTGAGTTGGTTTTGGATTGTTGCCTGCCTATAATTAAAAAAAAAAGTTGTTTAACTTGAAGGTGTCATACAGATTTGATGTTAAACATTAACCTGAATATCTTTTTTGACATTAAGTGGTTTATTGGATTTGATCGAATCAAATTTCGAGTTGTTTGTAAATAATCATCGTTAGTAGAGTAGAACTATCTTAAACTTTTCTAGATTTTTAATTTACAACTAAAATGTGTGTAACAAAGTAGGAAAAGTTACTTTTTCAGTATTAGGTGTGGTAAACACGATTTTTCCAACTAGTGTTTGGAACAGGTATTTTTTATTTGACATTTATGAATTAAAAAGTTTGATGAAGAATTCTGCTTTCGTGATTGAACAAAAAATTGCGAATTTGTGTAAGTATTCCTCTCGAAAAAAATTGAAAAAAGTTTGTGAAAAATGTCTGATTTAAGTGAATCGTCTGATGTTGAACTTTTATCAGCAGTTAAATCAAAAGAGAAGTATGTATATACTTATGGGCAGTTTGAAAATTGGTGTAAAGAAAAGAGAATTCACTAGCGAATTTCGAACAAAAATTCCACAAGAGTGGAGCATTTTTGATCCCTCAGCATTGAAAAATGCAGAGGAAACATTATCAAAGGGGAAAATTATCGGGATAAGGACGTATTCCTTCCTTCTTATGTATTTCTCTTTTCACAACTTTCTGATATTCTTCTTCTTTCCTATTTTATTCATTGCTTCTCGGTTTTTCCCTTTTTCCCTCTTCTCATGTTTTTCTAGGTTTTCTTTCCCCTTGGCGTTTTCTCTGTTATTTTTGTTTCATATACTCTTCTTGTAAGTTTTCCTTCTGGCATTTGGCATACTAGCTTAGCTAGTTTTCTGCTACCTTATAGTTGATAGGTTGTTTCGTTTCGTGTTTTGTCTCGTCTTGTTTTGTCTTTGATCTTCGTAAGGAATCTGATCAATATTGCATTTATTCTTGATTTGTACTGTGTCCAAGTTTTGCTGCTAAATGCCATCGGGGTCTGAGTGTTTTCTTGATTATTTCGGTTTTTATATTCTCAACAATTTCCTTTTCCCCAAGAATGTCGTTCTTATTGTGTTGAATATTTTGTTTAACTTTTTTATTCTTTCATTTATTTCTTTGTGTAATTTTCCATTTTGTCTGTGATCGTTCCCAAACATCTATATTCACTAACTTGTTCTATCGTTTGTCGGTTTAATCTAATATCCTTTGTCTTCTTTATGTTTATTGTCATGTTTATTTTGTTTACTTCATTTTGTAGTGAATTTAGGTTTTATTGGAGATATACTTCTCATTCAGCCCGTACCACCAAATCGTCTGCGAATGGCAGTTCTGTGAATTTCGTTTCTTCAATCTTCCAGTACCTCAATTTTAATTTTCTCATCTTTTTTTGCTTCATTTATTGCATCGTCCATCACTTCCTAAATAGTAGCCTCAGCACATATTTTTATTTGATACTTACTTTTGCTTTGAATTTTCTTGATTATTCATTATTCATTATTTGTTCTTACATTATTCTCATCACTTTTGTACATTGCTTTAACTATCTCAAGTTTTCCTGTCGACACTCCTATTTTCCAAAGTCTACCAAATATCTTTATGCAAGTTTGGTTCTTATTATAACAAAAACTTTGTTAATGATAAAACTCCCTGCGGAATTACGAGGAAACTTAAAGGTTGTGTCTGAATGTCAAATGAAAAAACATCCGTAAAATACTTTGCCCTCAATTTGAGTTTAAAATTACCGTTTTTTGGTGCCCCAATGTAACAGATTTGAAAAACGCCGATTAAACTAAAGGTCTTTAAACTTTCTAAACTAAATAGAACCATTCCAAAAAATAAAAAATGGTCTAGCAATTTCGGCTCAATTAAATTTATATTAGTATCGGAAATTAATTTTAATAATAACCGTCAGTGACGCAATTGTTAGTGTTAACACAGTTAATTAACCTATAATTTAAAAATGACTTAATTGGGATAAATTTAGCTCAATTAATCATTATTGCACTCAACATACAAATTACTACATATCTTTTACCATTTAGAAATCCTACCTTCATTGACGAATTAACCAATTTATTAAATACCTATCTACGATCAAAAACATTTCCTGGTTCGTCGAGAAAAATAGGTTGCCTAAATGAAGGCGTTTTAATTCGGTGATTGTGTCAGAGCTTACCGCTGCGTTATCGCCGCCTTTTCCGGCGCTGGCGCTTCCTAAAAATCCAGATAAGAAGCCGCCGATATCCAAACCTTTTTGCGGATTGGCATCGGAACCTTCAGGCGCAGGAACCTGAAACCAATACCGCAAATTGATGCAATCTATTTTAATTAATTTAGTCGATCATTACCGGTCCACTAAGAGCCGGCAACAGTTTCGCCACAATATTCCCTGAGAAACGTCCTGCTCCCACCTGAAAATGCGAATAAATAAAATTAATTAATGGACGCGGTAAAGAAAGCGAAAGTCTGACCGGTCCTGCCGGGCTTGCGGATCCTTGCACGATCGCTCCGATAAGACCGCCGAGGAAAGCGCCCACGTTCGATCCGCCACCGTCTTCCTCATCGCCGCCCTGAAAAAATCGACTGAATGATTAACGACTTCGCGACACAATTAGGCAATTTTGCAGTTGACGCATGGCGATTTTTATAAAAGTTCCAATTGCTCAACGATTGTATGTAACTTTATCGCAACAAAACGTAAATTAATTTTTTTAACAATGTTTTTGCTGTTGTGTGTAATTTTTCTGTTGCCTTATAATTACATAGTGATTAATTTCCTTTCAGTTTGTCCAAGGACGTAAAAATACCTACCCCGAAGAAACTCATGAGGGTTTCAGAGAGTCCGGTGAAATCATAAGTGCCGTCTTCTTTTTGCTGAAATTTTTAAAACTTAATTCATTGATCAAAACGGTTGAATGTCGTACCGCACTGAGTCCTCCAATAATACCGACGAGTGAGTCCACATCCACACTTCCATCAGGCTAAAAAGAAACTTAATTACCATCCTTAAATTAACAGCAAAAAATTTTAGAAATTGAACTCTGATATTATTAATCTATTAATCAAATTTGGAGTAAATCTCGCAACATACAAGACCTTAACTGTGACTTGCCTCATTAATTTAGGTACAAGTTATGAAACGTACCTGAAATGCAATTTTTGTTACGCTCTTTCACAAGCAAGTAAATTGATTGGCACCAATTTTTTACCTCAAATTCATAAGTGAACGACAAAATTTGTTACAGTTGCGCCATAAAGGAGACAAGGTAATTACAAAAGGAAATGCAACACAGTTCCTGGCAAAAACTTACCCTACTGAGACTTCCTAAAAACCCTGAAATTATACCGCCGAGGAAATTTGCTTCTTCTTCGCGACCCTCTTCGTCTTCCTGTTCGGCAGCGTTGAACACATCTTGTCCGGTTTTGTTTTGTCCAATAATCGTTTCCACATCTGTTTTTTTGATTGTGTTTTGAGCGTCGTCGTCGTCTCGTTTTACATGTTTCACCTTTTCAGTTGTATTTTGTACGGTGGTTTCATTGTTTTCAGGAGGTTTCGTTGAAATTTGTAATAAGGTGTTGAGAAGAATGAAATTGGGTGGTGCTTCTGTCGTCAAAGAATTTTCGGTTGTATTTGTGTCATTGGGTTCCTGCGAAATTGTGTAATTAACAATTTAGCAAAACAGGATGTGATGTTATTTACATTTTGCAATTGATATTTGATAGAATTGGTCTCTTGGGAATCTGTGACGTTCTAAAAGAATTAATTAGTAATTAGTTGAGCAATATGCATACAATGACGAGGCCGACTGGAAGGTCCGCAACATATTATTTTGTTTTTGTTAAATATTGTTTCGATTTTATTGCCTCGTTTAGTGACTCACTGCAATTATGCGAATTGAACGGAAAAAATTGACCTTTTTAACATTTATCGATTTTTTCAGCAATAAGGGAGAGAAACCTTGGAGCGATTAGTTAATGAAATGAAAATTATCCGCTCGTTCCACTTCATTGAGCTCATTTTGCTTTGTGCAGACCGTAAAATCGCCTTTTATAAAAATATGTGATAGGCTGTAATTTTCCACAATCGGCCCAAAAGCAGATGGCGCGTGGCACAATACATTTTAAAACGCCCGGAGCTAAGTGACTGGGGATTATTCTAAGTAACCACATTTCACCTTTAGAAACTTATAATGTTGATGTATTACTAATATATGACAAAATGTTTCGACATCGTCTAACCGAAACGAACGATTACAAGACGCTCTCGAAAATTTTGGTAACTGGAGTTGTGAAAATGTTGAAAAGTAGAAACTGACTCAAATTTATTGTGATTCATTTTGGTTAAGCTTTCCATGATCTGCAGAATTTCAGAGGTTTCTATTATCAAGGCAGAAATTAAAAAGAAGACATTCAATAAACATTTAGCTGCTTTTTAAATTGTTCAGTAAATGAAACCTGAAAATCGTCGAAATTCGTATTAAAATTTTGAAATTTTATTCGCAGGAACACAATCCAATTTGCAAGAAATTAAGGCATAACTTTAACAATTTTTTCCATAAAAATGCCGTTGAATTTAATGTGTGTCATCATTGACAGTCAACAATCTAAACTTTGATCAATCTAATTAATTCAACTAATTTAAAACAAATTGATTTCATTGAGTGGCAATTGTGAACGTGATCTATCATAAAGGACCTCGATAATTCAACAATCACTATGTGATTTTCGCTTTCTAGTTAATTTTAAAATCAATTAAAGTTTTAATTTAAAGATGTATTTCAGAAAGTATTAATAATTGTATTTCAGGAAATGTAAATTGAAATTCAAAATTTTGTAAAAATAAATGCAATGAATTGATGCTTTCTGAATTACAATTGTCATCTTCTGAATTACAAGTTGTCGTTTTTTAAATTACAATTGATGTTTCTGAAATACTGACACTTTCTGAAACACATCTGATCGTTGCTGAAATACGACACCATTTTTTGGCATTGAAAAGTTAGTTATTATCTACAATTAAATAAAGAATTCTAACACATTTCACATTCGGAATAAAAACGTTAAAAATTAACTGATTGTGAGTAATTCCGGCTCAATTAAGTTCCGCTTTGAAAGCTTTCTATAAAAGGAGCAATTCGCAGAATTAAATTGCACGCTCTTTTTCGCACACTCATCGGAAATTTACCTCAAACACACCTATAATAAAAATTGAACATATTGATGTATAAATTGAAATTACTGCAATAAATATTGCCCAACATTGTAATCATTCGTTACTTATTTAATTTCAATTTTAAAACGACATGCAACTTCAATTAACAAGTCGTTAAATTGCAGAAAGTTTTTTATGAATTTACCTAATCACCCAAACTTTTATTTCAATTTTATAACTTCATTTTCATAATTAGGGAGTAAAAGAAAAAGAAATAAATTAGTGATGCAGCTTTAATAAAATTTTATTTATTACCTCCGACTTGATGGCATCCAGAGTCCTATTTAACACCACGGTTGCATTTTGATACAAAGCTGCAATTTGTTGGAGGGTGTTCTCAGTTAATTTAGAAAAATCTTCGTTTTGAATCTTTTCATCTTGAATCAGCAAATTATCGGACAGCTGTTTGAATACAAATAAAATAATTTCATGGCATTAAAGTTATAGCTACCTTCTCCTTCGTAACATCTGAATAATTATTGATAGACGGCGCGGAAAATACACCAACTATGGGCAACGCTAATATAAATAATTTGAACATAACTGATTCAGCTAATTGATCTTATAAAACGCACTATCACTGACATTAAACCAAGGTCTGTCTATTTCTGCGATTGACTGTATTGTAGAAAAGTCGGTGAAAAACTAACGCAAAAAGTAAAATTTAGAAAATAAATGTCTTTTCAGGGGACAATTTTCACAATGCTAATTATGCAAAACATCCGGGATTTGTAATAAATATGAATTTCGCTGAAGAAAAGGGATGTAATGGTACTGAACATTCTGTTGGCAATCGCCCACCTCAACATCAATTGGCTTGAGTCTCAATTCGCATCGACAATTTAATTTGGATTGCTGTAAATGGGCTTAATAATAAGTAATTATGTTTGCTCTAAATTATAGATGTCCAGTAATAATAATGCAGGAGTTAAGTTACTATTAAAGTATTAGAAATTGTAGGAAGTGTTAACTGTAATGTTGCACAAATTCAGAAATAAAGTTACGTTGCTGAAAACTTTAAATTTCATTAATCTTCCAATTGGAACCGTTTATTATTTTTAATCCTCCTTTACGCTGTTAATAGCATGCATTTAAAATGTCTCGTTATTGCATAAAATGTTTCAAAATTTAATTACAAAATTTAAGTGTAAATGATCGGCTTTTTAATTTATAATCGTTGATATTGATTGCGCTGTCCATCAATCGATTTCCTTATTAGAATCGAAATTCAGACTTTTGTGAGGTCATTGCAAATTAGTTTTGCTGGAAGTTGCGCAAAAAGGTGTCCTCAAGTTAATTTTATTTAAAGGCTTTCAACATTTTGTCCAATTTAAGTTTACTTTTGGTTCAGTTCAAGATAAAAATTCAATTTATTTCACAATTTAATAAAATTCTTAAATGTTACCGATAAACTAGTTTATCTTCAAGGATTCATTTTTACATAGTTTAAAAAAAGCGATAGCGGTAATATCACATTTTTACCATTTACCGCAATGAATATTTATAATTCATTCTGCGAATTCTTTCAACGCCTTGCACTAACATGTGTTGCTGCAATTTTATGGTAACACGCGCACAGTGTATCGTCACCGAATTTTATTTAGATTGCCAGGACCAATTATAATTAATTTCTGTTTCATTTCGTTAATTAACTGAAAACAATGACTGAATTTCGCGATATTGGAAAACTTGTGCACTTTCAATACACGTCCTACAGCCAAGGTAAACAGCTAAATTTTTTGTTTAGTTAAAAATGCCCCAGATTTGAATTGTAATGTGCGCAAGTTCTGTTTCACAACTTCATATTTTTCCTCTTTTTTTGAACTGATGTTAAATTAGAAAGTCGTTTAACTGTACAGATTAATACAGTCATTAAAGATAAACGCACGAAACGTCTAAATAATGAAATGGAAAACTTTTGGTGCAAACATTTTTTTAGCTTTTTTTGTGATCGTTACAATCGGAAATGAATATGCAACCATTTTAACAGTGAAGCGCAGCGTTAACAGTGAAATATGGTTTTAATCAATGCACTTTCTTTTAGTTAATTGTTTTGCAATCAACGATAATAAATTTTTGTAGAATTTAACAATTGTCGTAACGTTTTACTATGCTATCAATAATTTATTTTCTCAATACAATAATTTCGTCATCAAGTAATTAACGGAGAAATCGAATAACTTAAAATTTTTCTTAAACGTTTACCATCTATTTTATAACTGGTCTCGTTCGTCATATTTAGTTGCTTCACACATCGGTTATTAAAAGGACACATAATTAGAAATAGACATCTACAATATTTTAATTACAACCAAAGTAAATTATTAAAAGCGTTTTCTTCGAATGGAATATTATTTCAATTAAACTAAACATAATTTTTACCAATCATATGTTCTGAATTATTTGATGCAGTTAAATGAATTTTTGAAGTAATTAAAAATTCAAGAAACTAGCAAAAAAATAATAGTAATGTGGACCTAAAATATGTATTTTTATTATTATGTGAAAATATAAGTTACACTGTACATTGAGTACAACCAACAATTAAATGCATTAATTTACCTTTAATCGATAAAACAATAACGGATGCAAAAGTATACACACTCAGTAACATATCTCTCTGTTTTTATTCAGTAAATCGAAGGTAAACTACCTACAATAACGCGAATTAATTTTTGTATCATAAAATGAGTAAATGCAGTTAGCAACAATCCTTATTACAAGCACAAAGGGCAATACAGTGTGACCTCGATACCTCGATAACTATGCTTCTGTTTTAAATATTTTTTGTTTATGTACTATTTTCTAGTTGTTTTGTATTAAAAATTTATCTTTTCAATAAAAAAACTGCCCCGTTTCAGTTATCCGAATTATTTACTTATCCTGATCACCGCGGTTTTAATTAGTTCGGATTATTGAGGTCGCACTGTATAATCTCTTGCACGATTTGATTAAAACTTGGTAAATAAAGATTTTCATCAATAACAATATTCTTTCTTAGATTAAAAGTTCAATTAGCACCTTTTCACGATTGAAGCAATAAATTATAGATTTTCTCTTTCAAAACGTTGTACAAAATGTTTGAGTTTGAACTTTTTACTGTGAACGCAATTAATTTTGATTATTTGTCGCATTTATAACATACTGAAACTAATTAAATTTTCATGGAAATTTTACACCTTTCTTCTGGAATTCCTTCAGTTTTTGCGTTTAATAGAATCTAGCAAAAACGTTGCATGTTTGGAAGCAATAAATTAACTGTTTTGCCAACTTTGTTTGTGAATTGGCGACATTTTCACATACGAACAGGTGTTTCCCATCTCCACAACGAAATTTGATATTCAACCTTATTCTACTTATAGAAAATTGTATTGTTATGCAAAAATTTGTAAACAAAAAATTCTGATTAAGGGGTAAACAAAACAATAATAACAGTTCAGTTAAGAAATAGCGCTTTCGCAGCATTGAACCTTGCGGATTTTCAATTAAGATATAAACAGATGGACAAGAGTAATCAAGTGCGATATTATTACCTTATGAAGATTTCATAAACACCATATTGACCAATAAAAACTTCAATTAACGATGGAGCTGCAAATATCTATTATAAGATCTCTTCTTATTTACATTTTGAATAACAGTAATTATGTTGTGGCACGAAGAATAAGCTGTGATATTGATAAGTATAAAGATTATGCTTGTTGCAAAAATCACTTTAATTAAGAAGGCGAAATTACATTACTTTACATAAATTAAGTCCAAAGTAGGAATTTCTAAATATTCCTTTTAGCAGATTGAAGAAGTGATAAAAGCATCACACTTGAAATTAATTTCTCACAATAAAACCTGAATTGACATAATTATTTTTGAAAACATTGCACACACTTTTTTATTAAAATGGACAATAGAAATCAGATCAGAAAAAGATTTGTTTTAGAAATTTCCAAACGCACTAGAAATTGTTACAGTAACAATTTTATTAATTAAACTGATTACATAACATAAGAAATTAATAATTTCAGTAATTTTATGATGCATTGGTGTCTGGGATTTTAATGCTCGACGTCACCTATTGTGTAGTCGCCGGTATCAAATTGTGTTTTATCAACATGAAATTTCCTCATCTTCGAAGTAGGTTGGTACTTTCACGCTCTACCATTTTTCTTTCTATTCATTACCGACGACATATGCACACTTCTTCTCATTAAGGATAGTCACCTTTCTTCTGTGAAATCGACATCGCTGCAATAAGCCACCGAACGCTCTATTGGTTTTAATTTGATACATATTTCTTGCGATACTTTCAAACTTAAGAAAAACTAAAATGCGAAACTTTTTATGCCCCGGAATGGCACAAATCATTCACAAGTCCACAAAAAGTTGCTTGCTGTGTATTCAGCAACGCAGATTATTTGCGTAATGTGGAATTTTCGGTTCGGAATGGTTTTTGCACAAATATTCAGATTCACACAATTGTGTGTCAACTGGCAATTAAAGTTCATGTTTCGTATGAAGGTTACAATATGGGAATGGAAAATTTTAGTTGTCCATTTCAAAACGATTCATCATAAAGGACGAACTCGGAATTACGCGTTTGACCATTTTCTCACCCTCCTATTCCTTACCAGCCGTTTGAAGCTGATCAATTTATCAAATTTGTTATTGCCCAATTTCGGGGGATGACTGTAGTTTAAGTTTTATTTTGTTTACAATTTATCTAATGATTTTACTTTTTAGTTTAAAACAACTAAATTGTTTTATCCATTTCCTTGTTATTATACAAAAGATACAGTAATTTACAATTTTTTGTTTGCACTAACTGGATGCTGATTGACAAATAATACACGTTTTTTATTTGATTTTAATGGAAGCTTGTAGCCTTCGGGCTACGCCATAACAAACGGAACTCAATTACATTATGCTCTTCGCAACTAAATGGGCAAGTGAAATGATTGGAGGTTTATTTTTGGATAAAAAAATTGCAATAAGATGCAGTGAACGGCACCTCATGTAACTCTGTTTTTCGAGTGCGTTTAGAAATTTAATTGGTTTATAGGTGGTAGTTCGGGTGAACGTCTTTAGTCGGCTTCCTTTAAATCAACATATAATAGATGCCTGCTATTCATTGGTAACCATTCAAATTAAACTTTACCACGGAACTTAAAAAATTAGTGTCGACACAATTGTATTTAAGACGTGATTACTTAAATTGCAACTGGCCCTTTCAACATTTCGTTGGATGCAGGCGTTTTTTTATTGTTCTACTTTTCTAAATCCAATAATTGCATGATTGGTACTTGAGTAATTTTAAATTAATATTAAATTTCGATTAAGATCACCCGGTTCATTAATAATTTTTGGAAAAAATGTATTACATCATGCTAGAAAAAAGCTCGATTTTATAAGTATTAGCAATAACACCTTTTTGTTTCTTAATAAGTAACACCTTTTTCAAATATATTTCAGAAAATATCAATTGTAATTTACGTTACTAAATTGCATATCAGAAACCGTCACTTATGTCACTTATTTTTAACTGAAAGTGGCGTTAAAATTATTGCATATTGTAAAACACATAAATTGTGTAAGTTACAAAACACACTGTAATACTACAAAACGATTAAGATTAAATTTAAAATAAACTCAAGATTTACAAATTAATTGTTAAGCTGTGCGAAAATGTTGCATTCGTCTGTCAAAAACTAACAATTCAATTAACATGAAAAGAAATAAAATTGATTATGAATGTTTACAAAATCTTACAATTTGTGAGTGTCTTCCTGAAGTTGATGCTTTCTTATAATTATTTAATAGAGTGCATACATTAGATAGTAGAATACTGAATAATTCTTGCACTTAAATAAAATTAGATTGCAAAAACGCCTTTTATTAATGCAAATTATTGCTGAAACTAACTGTAAGTAATAATAATAATGAATAGTTTTTTGAAACTCGTTTCCAAGTATTCATACACCCTCGGCATTTTCTTTCCTTGTTGAAACATAAAAATATATTAAAATAGCAATAGGTTATTTCTACAATTCATAAATTATACAAGTTTTAAAAACAAGGTACAATACAAAAAATAAAGAAGAAACAAATCGATATTTATATGAGGTTTATTAAAGATCAAAAATCAAATAATGAAACAACCCTAATATCAACATATTTCATAAATCATTTCCAATAGAATTTAGCTTGGTTAAGAATTTAACTGTTTTTTAAAAATTAAATGCATGCATAAAACGGAAAATGATTAAGAATAACAATTTTATATTTAGATAAGTGAAATGATGCTCCTAATAATGTAATGCAGAGTGAGATTACACAGAGAGGAATTTACGAGAAAGCTATTTACCATCGAATCTGGAAAATCATTTTAAAATAACCCAATTATGAAAAAACCTTCAAAGAAAGGAAGTTCTAACAAACATTTCGTGCTATTAATAAAGACAAAATTTAATTTACATCCTATATCAGATGTACTGTTAATTAAACGCTATTTCACGAAAGTTTTAATTCTCTTCGATTAAACCATGATTAACAAAACTCCCCCTGAAACCGATTGAAAAATCGCCTGATTGTAATAGGAATGATTTATGATTTGAACAAAGAAGTTAAAAAAAAATTGTCGATGGTCGTTTCGGAAATTGTTGCACAAGTCGGTTGTCAGTCATCTGAAAAAATTTCTAGCAAAATTAATTGTCAAATCGGCAAGATTTTGTAAGATAGAGTTGAAATCATTTTCAGTAGAGGCGCTGAAGTAAAAGTTTTAAAGTAGGGAATGGCGGGAGAGTATAGCATTTGGTTACCACCTTTAAAACGTGCAGTTCTAGTTTATACCCTGTGTTGTGCTGTGTGTGTTTTATTTTAATTAACACAGTAAGTGTGCTTTCATTTATTTATTTTCCACGCATGGTGCACGCATATGTGCTTACTTATCCCGACGACTTTCGTTGCTTCCATCTCAGCGATTTTTAACAAAATTGTTAGTAACCTTCATTAGTTAAGTACAGTAATTTACTTATAAGGATTAAGGTCAGCCACGCAAAGCACTTGTCATTCAAACGGACCGTCGAAAGTTCCTCAAGTGGTCATTTTTTCTGAATGAGTACCCAAAGTAAGCACAGCGTGCTCGCTAAAATACCTACAATGAAATTGAAAACGCCATTCGATTCGTACTTTCATTTGTACAACTTTTACTTATCTTGTGCCATTTACAACCTCGTAACTACTACAGGTGTTTCGAATATCAAGTAAATATATGCATGCGACTACGTCAGTAAAAATGTATTCCTTCATCAATTGTGACTAATAAAAGTAATAGCTAGGAAATGCAGAAACGTTTAATGTGAAAGGTACTAATATGCTTTACTATGAATGCACTTCAATGCTTCGAAATTCGATGGATGCACCTTTCTAAATTAATTATTGCAAACAATTTTAGTTTTGGTGAATGTTTTCTTTGATCCTTTGGCGATTAGGTATTTCTTAGAAATTAGCGCTAGTCAAAATATGTAGATTGGATTTTAATGTACAGTCTTGTTGACCTAATGTCAACTTTCTTTTCAAATATCTCGCTCGATTGAATTTCACTAAATTGTTGGGGGTAGCCTGAAGCGAATTTATTCAGTGATAAAAATTAAAACAACCTTGACGGGTTCTTTAAATTCGTTGAAGGTAAGTTGTGATTTATTTACAACCTTTGAAGATGCCCTGACATTATCAAATTAACAAGTTTATTATATTGGTACGGTCATTGATGTGACTAAATTAATGTCGTAATATTTCACACACTGCCTGAAAATATTATTTGTAATTACTAGTCTACAAATTAAATAAAGAGTTTTTATTGTTTTGCACTTCCAGGATTGCCTGGATCGATTTCAGTTCTTTCCAACTTTTTCAGTGATTAATGTACCCCCCCCCCCTTGCCAACGTCTATGCGGCATAAAATGTATATGTACAGAATGTCCATAAATATCTGTGATTCTGTTATATTTCTATAATAATAATATACCCACTTACCGCTTCTAAAATATGGCTCAATTATAAAAATCTTCATTAATTTTGATAAATAGGAATTTGCGTTGTAATGATGAGTGAATTTAAATGTTAGGTTAGGTTCTTAGATGCATTACTTTCCAAAAGTCCAAAAGAGATGAGATAATAGGTGTTTACGACCACGTTGTATAATGTAACGCTGGTTTATTTTATTTACATTAACAGAGTTCATTTTTGATGTCTTAATTTCTATTTCACTTGTGCATCGCTTTTAACTATAATTAAGGAGTGTTTCCTGGATTATAAAATTGTTGCCCATTTTACATCTCATAAACTTAATTGCTCGTGACAATCTGTAGTGATTATTTACCTAAACAGTTTTTAATTATTTCGAAAACTGTAAATAAGTTAATTGTTTAAACAAAGCTTCGTTTCGTTTCATGAATTTTATACTTTGAATGATCCTTCGCAATGCAGCAAAAAAGTTTGGCATTTTGTTTGCATTTTTTAAAATTTGGTTTTGTGCCCTTTTCAAAAATTCAAAAAACTAGTCGTGTTAAAAGTCAAGAACAACTCTTCATTTGATTTACTGCAACCAAAGATGATTTTCTAAACCTTCTTAATTCTATTTTTTATCAAGATGTTTTATTAAAACCGTAATTATAATAAACTGGTTATGACACAGAAAAAGGAATATGTAATTAGATGTTTGAAAATATTTGACCTTAGAATTATACTCATTTGCCTATTTATTAATCATTTTAGCCATTTGTCCTTAAGTATGTCTATTGAAAACTTAACCAAAATTTGTTCCTTGGAATTTACATCTGATAACAAATTTCTAAATTTTGTATCTGTTATATAAGATTGCGCAGGAGTTTCACTTTTTTAAATGAAACACCATATAATCGTATCAGAATCCCATGTATTTAACATTTCAGTAAAGTGCCCCCTTTCAATACAATCATTACCACTTTTTATCTAAAACTCGGTAGCAGTTTACGCCCCAATTTTTTGTTATCAATAAGAAAAATGTATTTCTTGCACGTTTATAACGTAATCGGCTCGGAGCTGCGTTTATTACAATTTTATAACAAAAAATTAATTGAGTAATCATTGTTTGTAAAAGTAAGTAACGGTAGAACACATATGCTCATGAAATACATACGGCTTATTAACGGTTAACTTTGAAACCAGTTTGTCTCGATGCAGTCACCTCGTGTTGAGTAGGTCGCCAACGAAAGTGATCGTTGAGACTGCAACATTGGAAAGTGAATTGCTTCCATTCGATCACATCGATTTTTGTGGGTAATCGAAAGCGGTTTCAAATTCATTGTGTTTGCCACAAAATGCAATAAAAAAATTAAAGGTCTACAAGGTGCTAAAATCGCTGACTCAACACTTCTTGTTGTTGAAGATGGTCGAATGTGTTTTGTAATGTGTAATTCAAACAGAAGATTCAATTTAAATTTTTTCCAATTGGATTTAAAGATACAAAAATTTGCGTCAAATTAGTATAGAATATTGCTACAGTTTCAATTTAACTAGAAACACTTTTCTGTAAATATTAAAGGCAGCTAAACATTTCAATTATGATGCAACAGAGGCTTTCACAAATTATCCATATTCAGAACGATCTTAAATTTCATCAGAAAAAAATGTATCTGATGAGTAAATAATTACAATATAAGATCATGTTACACGTATTATGCAACCGGAAATGAATTTCCATAACTTCTTGTAAGATTGTTAATCGGTTGCAGGTCACTTTCAATGCATTATCTCCTATTTCGAAACACAATTAAATTATTACATTGCGTTGTCTCGATTTCTGCTCGGGAGAAATTTATGAAGATAAATGAGTACAGAAACCAAAAGCTGTTAGACACAGTGCAGCAACCTCGCCCACATATCTCCTTAAGTCTCTAAACTGAAAGGAAAATAGTTGTTTTTTTTGCCAAAATTATTACCAAACACTTGCATATCATTTCAAAATTTGAAAAGTTAAGCTTTGATAAACGTGACGAATCTTGCTTGGCTTGTAATTTTAGTGTGGGTGCAATAATGAATAAGTTTCTAAGCTTGTGGCTATTCTCTGTTTACACAATGCTAACAAGTGGAGCAAAGTTTAATTGATTTATAAGATTCGGTTCCAACTTTATTGTTGAGGGGAAAACTTGTTTTTATGGCAATAAATAAGAATGAGTGATCAAAAGAATTAATTAGGAACGATATTCATTAATTTCTTAAAAATATTTCCGAATTAATGCATCAAATTTCAATCATTAACCAACTAGTATTTCTGGTTAGTTATCAAAATTGAAACGTTTTGTGAAAGCTGCATAATTTTGTGCAAAGTTTAACAAGTTTCAAGAAGCGGTTTTAATCCTCATTAGCATAATAAATTAATTAAGTAATCGATTTTATCACAGAAAATGTTAATTAATTGAAGAAAATTCGGCGACCTCCAAATTTTGCCTCAATCGTTGCGGAATTTTTTCAGATTTTCACCTGAAAGTCGCAAAGTGCAACGAACTCTCCTTTAAAATTCAGCGTTGAAACGCCCACGATGCGTCCCGCTTCAGCGGCGGAACAATTCCCACCTCGTTAAACGGTTTCAGCAATTCAGTGCAGTTGCATAGGTTTTTCATTCGATTAAGTAATTTTAGATCTGTTGCAATCTGTAGGTGTTTTATATCAACTGAACTGCAGGTCATTTGCCCTTTTTGTGGTACTTAAGTTATATAATAACATTCAAAAATTGAATTGGTCAATGGTCAAATAGTTTTTCAGCTTTGGGCGTTATTGCAGCACTACTCGCTTAATTATGTAGTCCCAAGTATTTCATTTTGTAAGTAATTTTTTGTGATGAATTTTCCTGCTTTAATATTAAGAAGATGGAACTGATTTTATTAGGAATTTATTTTTGAATTGCAATATTTTGAAAACGGAATAATACAAACTAATTTTTTTTTAATGGAATTTGAATTGGTTTACTTACTTTTTAAATAACCAATTTAAAATTTTTTCCACTAAATTTATTGAATCATTAATCTTTTTTGAATGGACGTGCAAGGACATAACCGGTAAAACACCAAACGATATCCAGCAATAGCTGTCCATATTTCCTGGCAGTTTAACGTTTTCTTAGTCATAAAAAATAAATTACAATTCTTGGACTGTATGCAAACTTTCTCGTTTTACAAACTTTATGGGCCGAAAAAATTAGCTCTGAAACTGTTTGCAACATTTCATAATTTAATTTCGCAATATCCACATTCCTTAATTTTGTTCTAAATTCATATGGCTGCATGTCTGAACTTGATACTTTTTATTGCCACATTAATTTTTTTCTACGCTAATTTCAGGTCTAGGTTCAACATATTCGCAAATCTATTATTATTTTAGCAATCGGTTATTTAATCGTTCGATTTTGAAACGCCACTCGCACTGGAGTCAAAATATCCAACGTCACAACTTTTAGAAAGCGGATCAAATTTTCAGTATATTTTACGGCAACTTAAAACACAATTTTTTAAATTTTTTCGCTCTTTTTTCATTATCTTTTTAGCTGCATTATCGAATTCAAACATTTCCACTTACTTACTTTACATTATTAAAACTAATCGGTATTTATGATTTACGTCACGATGACAATACGTCTCATTTTATTACACAGTTTGTATGTGAAATTTCTCACATTTTGCGTAAATTAGTGAGTACCTCTGACATGAATTGCTATAATTAAAAAAGCTCATTTACATACCATTGCAAATAATGTGCGAAATTCGAATAGGCCTCTCATAAAGTATATTGCTTCATTAATAAAAAAAAGTAAGAGATTTGGTCAATAAAATCAATTGGCAGGTAAAAGTCTTAATAATTAAATCCTGAAAGGGTCTTTTTTGTCGCAGAATCATTTAAAAGTCTCCTCTGTGCTGTTAATCAAACTTTCGAGAGGTACTTTCTACTTCAGAAAATATCAAGAACGTCCCGAACGTATTCAGCGATTTTGAAAGTGTTGTTTACAAATTATGTGCGATTAAGTCGATCGACGACAATATACGGCTTTTCCAGGGATCGGCAATTAAAAACGTATAATTAGATAAACATTCTTTTACGTCAACAGAATATGTAATGTTGCTAAACAAACAACATAGAAATTCAAGTAGAAAGTTAATTTTTGCGCGCAAAAATGTTAATCGCTGGAATCTCATTTTTTATCGTTAATTTCGTTGTAAATGGAGAATTCCGAGTCGATCGTTGCTTGTTCAGTGAAAATGGTCTTTCATTGTGCGCTGTTAAAAACAGGTTTGCCGCCTTTTCAATGAAAAATCAAATGGGTCAATGATCAATAAAAATATTACATCTTGAAGATCCTGATCAATCAGAAGTGACCTTAAGTTAGTCTTGACATAAATTAATTATAAAGAAAATTTTATTTTATAAATATAAATTAATTATTAAATTGATCCACAATTACTTCAATTAAATTTCACTTCATTATGTTATTCAATATTTAAGTTACGTGACTTTTAACAGTTTAAATTTTAAATAACTAGCAATCACAAGAAATAATAAACAGCTGATCAATACCTACCAATGGAATTATACCTTATTATGTATAATAATAAACAAAACCATAAAAGTTTAAAGCTTAGAAAATTAAGGTTTAAATATAATAATTAAGGAATATTTTATGGTCGTTATTTTATTATGCCGTTTTAGAATTGCCAACAAACAAACGTTTTGGCTGTTAAAATAAATTAGTATCTACCTATGTCTTTATCTTACTTTCAAGAAGACTTCAGTAGTTTTCAAAACTCTGAAATTTAGTTTTCCTATATTACCATAGATGTAGTTTAGTTGGCATATGCTGTTTTGAATCCATTAAGCGACGATTATATAAAATTAATTTTGAAAGTCATCATCATAAATATTAATTAATTGGTAGGTTAGTATTTTGGTTAATTGGATCATTGGTATTTGATAAAAAATTATAATACTTTCAAAACAAGAACGTCAATCAATTTATTGCCAAAACACTTTGGTTACACGGTGATAAAATGTCATTTTTTCAAGAACACTTATTCTTTTGGGAACTTCAGTGACCTTATAAGTAATACCATCGTCCTGCTCATCTATAAACAATCTAGTTTTATAATTTTTGAATTTGGAACGATTCTAATTAAAGTAAAATATTACACGGACTTTGTTGTCACACCTTGAGTCTAATAAGCGGCGGAATAAATTAACCGGTGAACCAAATAAGCGCCATCTATTGTAATTGCTGGACAAATCACTTTAATAACACATTTAGTATGACAATTTCCATCAATCGACTGGATGTTAATACTGCAATTTAACTATAACGATGAGGTAGTAACTATAATGAGATAAACGCAGGGATAATATAAAAAAGCACGTTTCTGTTATTGTTCACGAGCACATAGTTGTCACGGTCACGACAGTTTGAGATATAATGCGGAGCACAGGTGTAATATTTTCATAACGACGTCGGTACACGACAGAAATCAACCTTTTTTTTTGCACTACTTATCAATTGCAAATTAAACGGATGCCGATATTTATCGCTCGGTTTGTTGCAAATTCATTCATTCGTTTAGTTACAAGAAACATTTTTGTTAATGATTTTTTCTTTGTTGCAGGAGTGGTAATCTAGTCTAGTCAACATGAGGTGTTACATTAGTGTCGCGTGTGCTTTAAGTGTTTTCGTATCGGTGTGCCTGGCCGCCCCTGCTACTCTAGATCAATCCGAATTGAGCGAACTTGCTCCGATCAATGATCAGGTGCGTAAAAAATCATGAAATCATCACGTACACCACCGATAAAGAAAGTAAAACCTCAATGTCTAACGAGTAAGTAAAAGCTGAATTAAAAAGTAAATATACGTCTAGGATTTCCGGAAATACCGGAACTTTATACATGGGCTGAAAACTTTCTTGCCGACCTTCCTTGAAATTAAGGCGCATTGAGATTTTATTTTTTAAATCATTTTCAGATCATTATCTCATCCAATCGTGCGCCGTTAGATAATCATTTCTAGTAAGTTTGTCATCTTCGATTTTTTGATTGTCCCCGAGTTATTTTTGCTCCTCAACCGGTTTAATCGAAGAGTACAATGCCGCGAAGAAAGTAAGTGAAAGTAAACATGAGTTGATATATAGAAAGAGATACTGCGTCATTAACATCATTGGCTGGTCGATTATGTCACAATTCATTTCTTCGCCGACGCGGATGTTGTGGAAACCCTTGACAATATGAAGATTTACACCCGGAAACCGCTGCGTTCTCGATGATGACTTCCTTTTGTTGTGTGATGATCGCGGCGAGCAAAAGAGCTTGCGAAAAGATGTCAACGGCAGATTAGGACACGAATTATTCATAAGTCGGGTCCGGCGATTCTAATCGGTCGTAATTGGCCAAAAATGCCCGTTTTTAATCAATTTGGTGAAAGTTTGGCAAGTAAATAAATCTTTTGTGAAATTTAAATTTCGCTTTTGCCAGTCCTTGAACCGCCCAGACGAAACAGCACTTCCTGAACTGGTTATCAGTTTAGGTTTATCTAATCGACAAAACAATTTTTGGAGAAATTATTTTCACTTTTTGCATGATTCAGAAAACGTTTTCCTGTTCACAAATTGAACAGTTAATATTTAAATGAAAAAAAAGTGGCTTACTAACATTTATCTATAGCATTCGTATTCGAGGCTTGCAAATGTTGCAATTTTAAGAGAAATTGCATATTATATTGTAACAGTAATTGGCACTTTTCTACAACGTATATGCAATTCTGTGGCGTCACTAAAACAATTAAACAAGGTATAAACCGTGTCTTGCATAAAAAATTCAAACCAGATCATTTGTCACTTTTCATTAAAATAATTAAATTTTTTGCAACAGTAAATTTAACTCAGTATAGTAAATTGTATTTAAAAAACCTATTTCTGAAGAACCTAATTCAGTATTTCAGAAGATGTGAATTGTAATTCAGATCAATCAATTGTAATTCAGTAAACGTCAATGGTATTTCAGATGACGTCAATTGCAATTCAGATTAGTTAATAATTGTATTTAAGAAAACGTGAATTGCAATTTAGAAAAAATAAATTGTAATGTTTTTATAAAATTCTAAAATACAATGTTTTCTTTAATTACAATTGAAGGGCTCGATGCAAGAAGTACCTAAGTCACTTTTTCATATTTCATATTATCAAATTTGAAATAACATTGTTTTGATTTTGACTGATCTTTTCTTATTAAAGATTACTTACTTTAGTAAAAAAAGATCATTCCAAATCAAAACAATGTGATTTCCAGATCACATTGAAACATCAAATCTGATAATATGAAATATGAAAAAGTGACTTAGGTACTTCTTGCATAGAGCCCTTCAATTTACACTTTTTGATATACAAATTACTAACCTGAGTTACAGTTTGTACTTTCAGAAATTCAAATAAAAAAATGTTTCAGGAAATGATGCTTAAATAATTACACCTTAAAGCGCAGGCAAATGTCAGCGAGGTCAATCTATTATAATAACTATTTTCGTGGGTAAAAAGATGATGTGTGAAAGTGAAGACGCCTTTAGCGATTTGTTCGAGTCGATCTGCAGACGAAAGTTTTTCTTTTCCAACGACAAAGGTTAATAATCTTGAAGCTGAAACGGTACCAGCTATATTCGCATTAGAAATCGACATCTTTACCTTTTGACATTCATCATAAAAATAGACAAATCGTTTTTGGAATTTGGGAATTACCAAATTTAACAATTATAAGTTAATGGGTGGTTTTCGATACTCGTTGCTTGAAATTAATATCTGGTGCATTAGAAAGTATAGCTGATTTTGTGGTTATAAATATTTTCAAATAAAAATTCTTCTGATAAAATCTGGAACAATTCAATAAACTGCCTGCGGTTTTTCTAATTAACTGACTGATTGATTTATTTAGCATTACACAAATGGGTGGATACATTAATACAATTTGTTCGGTTCAAAGAACCATTCGCTGAAAATGTTTTGACGTTCACATCAGCATCCATTCACCACTTAATCATTAGTTAACATAACACTTTTTGTGCATTACCTGCCTTTCATTTTATATCACAATTTAAAAAATTTGATTCATTAAATTTTATTATGGATAATCAAAATGTCACAATGTCGTGCTTGTAACTTTTTGTTGACAAGTTTCTTAACAAGCTTCTTTTGCCCGTTGAAACATCATCACTTAAACTATAATTTTTTGCGTTCCACTGTTTGTAAAATTGTCTTCTCTGCTAATTTATCAGCAATTTGTTTAATTAAATTGGAGGTTTTCGCAATTCACTCACTTTCAATGTGGATTCATTACATACCATCATTACAACGTCGGTAAAAGTCTGCAAACGACACGACGGACATCCATCAAGTACAGAAATTGCATTATACTTTATGTTTATTAAATAAATAGGCATTAAGTGTTCCAAATGGGGTCCTTGGAACGTCGGATAACACAGAAGTAACAAGGAATAAAAGAACGATCGGAATACTCAGGCAATTATTCCCTCAACTGTCTAAGGTAACTACCCATAGTTGTCTATTTAATATTTAAATGTGTCACATCGACTAATAACTTAATTGTGATATCCTTGCAAATTTGCAAAACTCTTTGGCATTGATGGAGTTAATCCGGGCAGTAAAGAACACCTGTAACTTTAATTATGTTAATTAAAGCCTTTTATTGCGCAATTTTCTAAGCACATGGTAATTTATTTGAAAAATTTTATCTATTTTTTCCGAGAAACAATAAACTGCATTAAGCAACTAATTGCAAAATGAAAGGCGATCTAAAACAACACTTATCAAACTAATTGGTTAAATTTTTGAGTCCAGTTACTTTAAAAGAATCTTTTCGAAAGCAAATTTTTCTGTTGTTAAGAACAAATTATTATCCAAGTAGAACAAAAAAAGCCATTAATGACAGTTTGAAAGTGAATATGTAAATTGAATTCAATATTGTCTATTCCAATAAGCACCTTATTACCCAATCGGGAGAAAAATCTTGAATTTAATTGCATTATGTTAGCACCCATCGCATAAGTGACCTGGCACGATTCAACAACCTTTTGACAGACTTTCAAATTATTATTTTTGGTCCAAGATCAAATCAATTCGATTCAAAAGTGTTTGTTCATTATTTTTGCTAACGATTGAATTGAAAAATGATTTTTTTGTGATATGTTAAACATTGACCTACTTCAGAAGTCACACTTTACCGGCGATTAAGTATTCTGCAAAGGACTGGTTGTGATCACATAAATCGATTAGCGACGTGACGTAAAGTTATGTTTTAGTTAAGCACATAAAAGTGAAGTTCATAAAATTTGCAATCTTTTAATTAAAAACAAAAATTAGCCTAATAAAAGACAATCATAAAACTGATGGCAAATTAGGAGTTTAATATTTGTCTATCAGAAAATATATTTGCTACAAAAAGTTTATGTCACTCCAATAAAAATCATAATAAAAATTCCACTTGGATTTCTTACTCGCCACTTGGGTTTAATATTTTGTTAGTTAAAAATGAAAGTTATTATTTAACAATTAAGTAGTTTCAGGGTTTAGTTTTAGGTTTGTTCAGCTTCTATTAATATTTATGAAGTTACAAATATTAAATCTAATCAATCAAATCAAATCAAATATTTGCTTATATCATCAAATATTACACACCGAAAAACCTGCGAAATAAATCGCCAAGAATCGCATGACATTTAAACCGGCACTTAACACGAAACCCATACTTAAAATTTTAGATATTGCAATTCTAGAACTTGAACCTTTCACAACAGCCTACATCACACATTAAGTAATAAAAACGTTGCATATTTGCCGATTTGTATTTCGAACAAGCTCTACCATATTTATGTCTAGGTTGTCGACAACGTGATCCAGAATCTCACAGGTCAAGTCTTCAGGATATTCGGAAGCGCGATTTTAAGAAGCGGAGGGTTAGGAGGAGGCGGCAACCGAGGCGGCTCATCAAACGACAGGAAAGTCAGCGTGGTGTTGCCGACGTTCCCGCCAGATGAGGAGGATGAGGATGATGATGACGAGGATGATGACAGCGAAACTTCAAACAGTCTACCTCTAGGAGTCCGATTTGGGGACAGTACTGAAAATATTACCTTAAGCAATGCGCTTAGCATAGACTCATCGACTGATACGTCTGCGACGAGTGGCAGTTCAATAAGTACCGGCACAACTAGTGTATCAAGTACAAGCGAATCAAGTACAAGCGAATCAAGTACAAGTGAATCAAGTACAAGTGACTCTTCTACCTCCTCAATGACACTTTACACAGTGAGGTTTAGTTTTGTTCACTGATATGATGGGAATTGCTAGCTTCGTCTCGTTTTAATACTTGCGAGACGAAGTTTCATGAGATAATCGCTCCTGAACGGAGCGACAAACATTAATTTTTTCCTTACAGTTCATATTACAACGTTTCTAATAATTATCATGTAATCATCAATAAAATCCCTAATGGCAGACCTGTGGGGATGTTTTCGATTTCGTCATATTTTCTTCCATTTCTCATATGATTGACAGATATGGGAAGTTTTTCATCTTAACGCCATTTTCGCGGCGAAAAATTGCATGTTTTGTATCGGTTTCCTTTCATTTAATTTTAACCGATTTCGTGCTTTTTGGAGGGTGAATTTAACGTTTTTCCTTTTCATTTTTTTAGTCGGCGACCAGCGACAGCGAAAACAGAATCGTTCGGCAGATCAGGATAGCGAGAGATGTCGATCAGGAGGCAGCAGCTTCGGGCGGTAACGGCCCTTCACTAATAAGTGAAGACTTATCGAACGTCGACACTGAAAGTGATGCGGATAGAAACAAAAGATTTTTACCATTCTTAGGAGGTGGAGGTGGTGACGGCCACTCTTCGGGCGGCGGTTCCGGAAATTTTTTGTTTGATATCATCAGGGTAAGATAGACATAAATATTTTTCATGTAGGAAATTGGTTAAGGCGGTTTTAGAAACTTAGGTCCGTTTCAGTTTTGTTTTTCATAATTCACACCTTTATAAGAACATTCACAACTTCACTGATCATAATAAATTCAAAAATTGAAAAAAGTTTTCATGTAAATGCAACATTATTTTTTCATTGTCACGTAGGTATGTAATGAATTATTCTTATTAGATGTAGGTATGTAATTTTTTTATTTGTATTAGCTGTTTTTATTATAACTCTTATACAGTTAATAAAATGTATTTTTATAAGTGCCAAGGTAAGGTACATTTTATTCGATTTGTTTGCGACGCATTCAACATTTATTATTTATCTCAAAAAATGCATAAAAATAAAACGTTTGTTTTAATCTTGGCAGAACTGAAAGCATATCAGGTACCTATATGACTCAATTACGAAACATACGACCACAGAGCTAATTGGCTCTAAAGATTCGAACACGCAGACGTCACATTCCCGACCTGTTCAACTTTCACTAGTCAAACTTATCCGTTATTCGATGCGTTTTGTTGTGAATTTTATTTGGCAATTAGACAAAGCAAATTACATGTAATTTAGGTTTTAAAATGCTAACAGCTTTCACATCTCCAAATAAAATAATTCTATAACTTTTTTGTTACATCAGATTTTAATATAATTAATGAATTTGCAACGTTCTTCATAGTTAAATAAATCTTAATCGACAACTTTTCTATGACGTTGAGATTAGCTATATAAAATAATAACCACATAACTGGTGGTATTTAACATTAATAGTATCACAATTTTAACTCAAATTAGCCATATAATCCGACATTAATTTAAAAATTAAAAAAAATTGGGTGTTCTAATTTATCCACTAAGTTATTTATTTTTGCCAACGACTAGCATAATTATTTAAATTTGTAAAAAATAAAATGCACCGGACATTCAAGGAAATTCCACAATTTTCCAATTTTAATTTTGATTAGTCAATTGAATTTCAGAAAAAGCCAATTGTATTTCAGTATAGTCAATATTGTATTCCAGAAAAAGTCAATTGCAATTCAGGAATAGTCAATTCCATTTCAGCAAGCGTCAAGTGTATCTCAGAAACCGTCAATTGTACTTCAGATTAGTCAATTGTGTTTCAGATAGTCACTTGTATTTCAGAAAGTTTTAATTACATTTGAGATTAATAATTTGAATTTCAGAAAGCGTCAATTGTATTGTTAATTAGTCATTTGTATTTCACGAAACCTCAATTGTATTTCAGATTAGTTAGTTGTATTTCAGACAACGTCAATTGTAATTCAGATTACTTCAATTGCATTTCAGAAGACGTTAATTGTATTTCAGAATAGTCAATTGTATTTCAGGAAACGTCAACCGTAATTCAGATAACTTCAATTGTATTTCAGAAGATGTCAAGTATACTTCAAATTAGTCAATCTCATTTCTGATAATATTAATTGTGTTTCAGATTAGTCAATTGTATTTCAGGATACGTGAAAATTCAGATAACTTCAATTGTATTTCAGAAGATGTCAAGTATATTTCAGATTAGTCACTTGCATTTCAGATAACGTTAATTGTCTTTCAGAATAGTCAATTGTATTTTAAAAACCGTCGTTTGTATTTTAGATTAGTCAATTGGCGCTTTTTGAAATACAATTGACTGATCTCAATTACAATTGATGTTTTCTGAAATACAATTGACTGATCTCAATTACAATTGATGTTTTCTGAAATACTATTTTGAACTACAATTGATTTTTTCATGTGAACCATTTCTACAAAACTTACCTTAATTTAGATATTGTAAAGGAAATAGAAAGAATCAGCTTCTGAACTGTTAGTGTGAAATTTCCCAACAGTTATATTTATTTCTTCCGCTTGGTATATAATACCTGAATATTTACCCTGCACATTAACAGTTTACAAGTTTGTTTTAACATTGAAACAATTTGTGCAATGAAACCAGCCGAAACGATAATTTTTTATATCATTGTTAACATTAATTAATTAAGAATGTTGCAATTTGTTAGTTTAATTAAAGCAAATTTCCATTAAATTCACTCAAAGAACACGCTCTCCAAAATTTACCGTACGCATTAAATCCGTGTGAACCGAAAAGTGAAAGACATTGTCAATACAAAAGATGTTAATCAACTCGCTCTTGTAACTCCCAAGAAGGTAATTACCTCCACGTAATAGAAACACACCATCCCTAAAACAAAAACATTAACGTTACTTACCTAATACGATGGGAACGGTTAGATCAGGACATTTATATAACCGATCTTTTGATTTGATTATCGATTTTCAATGCGTTAATCGAATCAAAGGTCACAAGACATTTTGTCGTACTGAAAAACTCGTTACGACAATGTGGTGATGATATGAGTGTTTAGCAATCAGCAGATCAAGCGGCACGTGCGGCTGGAACAGTCTATCGAATGGTCGCAGGTACAGAAAATTTGGGATTTGGTATCACCGCCACTTCGACTTCTAGCAAGACTGTGGCTACTGCAGCCGGTCCCCAGGTACCCACCCTATCCAAACCTGTGCTTTCTTTGGTAACTTTGTCGCTTATTTTGCTTGAAACGCACTTTTGTAACGCTTCAGAAACGGTGATTTTAGACGGACTGGACACTTAACAACTAATCGGTGATGAGTTCTAATTGTATGTACGAATAGTGCTTGAGTGGACTCGTTGATAATTGAATGATTTGCCCGGTTAATTGTCATGTCTGTGGCTTCAAGCACTATTTATTAATGGGTTTGTGATTTTTCTGATTAACAAGCGACTTTCGCGGCGATTAAAACATTTTATTCGTCACGTTTAATTTTCCTTTCAGCTATTGACACGTTTCTTCCTTTTTCGTACATAACCTTCTAACCGAGTGTTCCTAACGTTTCCTTTAATTTTCCCAGACATGACATATCACGACCGATACGAATTTAAATTGACGAAACTTACGACATTACAATCGACATAATAATGGTCACTAAACGCTGGCCGAGTGGAAAGTACTTACCGATGTTCAGATTAAAATTAAAAACAGTGAAAGGATCTTAGCTTTCACATATGAGGATTATATTTATCAAATGTATTGAAGCATCGCACAGTTTATACATAAGCAGAAAATGGATCGGTTATGTAACGAGAAATTGCAAAAACGTTGCTGTATTTAGTCATGGTAAAATTGGCACGTACATGATTTACTGGTTTGTTGGAAACCTAGTTTTTGAGTGGGCATAGCGACAATTAAAATTGGCAATCTTATTTCAACTGGAGAAATCAAGTTTCAAAATTTTCTTGTTTCTAGGAATTTCCATGCGCTTTTAATACAAGAAAGGTGAAAGTGTCACAAGGAAATTAGATAATTATTTATTATTATAAAGTGACAAACATTAAATCCAAGCGACAATCCAAAAGACAGCAATATTTATTTTTATTTCATTTTATTCACTCCCAATCTTTTTGTGACTCAGTAATTGCGGCCGAGCAACCTCTTTGGAACTTATTGCAAAATTGTTATTAAAGGGCATGGTTTAATTACGTTTTTGAATGGAATGAAAGCATTTCAATTATAGGTTCGCCTGTAGCCAAATCTGCATTAAAATATTTGAATGAATGCTTGAGAACCAGGAAAATGTTTCGACACGAAGATGAATTAAAATGTGCCAATTAATTTATAAATATTCTACTTATGAAAAATACCATAGCTGACGTCCTTATAAGCAACATCATGCGATTAAATACAATTTGAACTGAATTCTATAATTTGCTTAATCTGAATGTAAGTTAAATTGCCAAGCAAGTAGTGATTAATTAGTATCTTAATTTCTGTACTTCTCATTTTTCAGGTAAGTAAGTAGAAGTTGAAATTATACAATTAAATTAGAACTTATTTTAGCGCTAGTAGATTAGTCACATAATTTCTCATACTGTACCCACAAGTCAACGTTCACTTTTACTCTACTCCACTTAATTAAACAATATGCAAATCAATGATAATTAATCCTTAAAATAAATCGTTGTATAATACAACAGATTTTTAAACACAAATAGGCAACCAATTCACCAATCGAAAATTTTCTTGCCTACAATTACACAAATCCTCAAATGTCAAGGATAACTAGTTAGGCGCACCAATATTTCAGTAGAAAAAGTAGGTAACATCTCACTGTATTTAGGACGGATAGTCGACGCCAGATAGCGTAGATTTGAGTATTTGTAGCTGAGAAGGTCGATTTTGGTAATTTTGTGTCCTAATTGAAATTGTTTTCCCGCAGTTGATAGCCGGTTCCGGCGCCACGGAAGAATCCGATGAGAAAGAAAACGGAGCCGAAGGTCCCGGTGGCATCGTCGAAGTCGACGTCGCCAAAAGCGATGAGCCGATTCCCGGGCCTATTACGCGCCTTTTGGTCGTCGCCAATCGCGGCATCGCCAATCTAGTGCAAGATTTAATCCTGGTAAAGCATCGGTTTTTATTAAGCAAACTCCGAAAATTCGGTTAAAGTTTAGAAACTGACTTTCGAATATTTATGAAACTTATTGGTAACGGGTGACTAAAAAACTCAAAAAAATGCGTTTGCCGTTTGCGAAATGCAGGAAATTATTTCAAGTTTTTGTTCAAATCGCGACTATTTTCACGAGGGAATTCGTGTGAGAAGAATCGTTGTTTCCTGCTCAAGTTTTTGCCGGCGTTGTGGTTGAAATATAGGCAAAACATTTCATTCTGAAATCTTGCAACTTTCTTTCCTTTACTCTTTTGATTAACCAACTGTTGAGTGCATTTTCGGCATTTTTCTTGATTCGTTACAAAACCGAGCGGAGGTGTTATTCTGAATCAGCAAACTCGAGAAAGTGGTTTTTGCCGATTAATTTATGATTCACATTAAATTGCTTATCATTTTTAGTTTGTTGCCGTTACGACATTCATTCAAAAGGCCAACAAAGACTTAAAATTAAAAACCAAGACTTATAATCAGTAAATACGATTTATGACATCGGTAATGTTATTAATGTCATAAAAAATATTATTTATGTAAAATAAAAGTTTCATAAAGCAAACAAAAACCACTGTCACTATATCGAAAGTAAAGTGTTAATTACCTCTGCAAAAGTTCAACAATGTTAAGAAAATACCTCTTCAGTTCTAACCGGTTAAGCCAACACAGAATCTCCTGTTACGAAACGGTCAAAAAATTGTCAAAATCAAAGGAAACCAAGTTTCACAAAATAATTCAAACAGGTTTCCCTTGGCTAAATTTCTCAACATTGTCGAAATTAATTTAAATGTCAACTAATTAAGAGTTAATAATGCTAATGTTCTGTTTTTTTTTTTGTAGCGTTTGGCCGCAACAAGCGAACGGATAGTCAACTTTAAGGCCCGATTAATTACATCACTCATTTAAATTTCAACACCACCAAATTAAATGCTCAATTTTCTCGTTTCTTTTCCAAATAAATTTCACCGTGAGTTCTGTTATTAACAGTCTGTACTACTTGTTTCCTTAGACCTATTCTGTTTTACTAACCCAAACAGCACCATTTTCATTAATGTATTTATATAATTTGAGAGTAGTTTAATCTTCACTAGTGCGTCATAACTCTCATGGTTTTATTGGTATCGAACGTCTTGCCATCAAATTCTTCCCACTTTTTAGTTTTAAATTTACGTTTCTTCTTGATTTCTTCCGTCTGTTTAATGTTACAATTTTAAAATATTGTGTTGTGTATTTATAAATTATAGCAAGTTACCTATAAAGTTTTAAAACAGCTTATTTAATAGTAGTAATAGTTGATACGCCTTCTCTAATGTTATTCTTTTATTGGAAATTGTTGATAAAAATGTAAATAAGAGGAAACCATTTCATTTCTTCTGGTGTAGATACTTTTTTTACCTATTAATTGTAAGATAGGTTGTAAATAACTATTATCTTATTGTAAAGGATTAGAGAGGTTTGTAATGTTGTAAAATTATTTTTATGTGAATATATAATTTTAAATTTTAAATTGTGCAATTATTTCTGTCCCTAGTAAGGATTTAAATTGATTAAGTCGTCATCCTTATATGACTACTTAATACATTAAGACGTCTGATGCGTCCCTAAACACAATGCATTGCCGAATCTTATTGTATGGAAATGGGATGACTTCATCCCCTAGTCTTCCTGCATTATTCTAGTAATATATCATTCGTTATTATGTCATTTGGAGAAAACGATCTTCAAGTTTTGTTTAGCTGTTGAATGTATTTTCATTAACAAGAAGATTTTTATTATTGTGCCTTTTACATCCACCAAAATCTAATTATAATTATCAAAAAATAAATTTGACGATGGACGCAACGAGCAGTTTAGTTGTCAAATAATTTATACTTATTTAACCAACATGTGTGTTAATGAGGACGATTAATAATCGAGACATTTTAACGCTCAAGCGAAACGAACGCGTTAATGTTGAGATCGCCGATTAACATAACATATATGAAATTGAAGAAAATCTCATTTTTTCCATAACAAAAATTTCAATTTTAAATTAATAGAAAGTTTGATAACTTAATCTGCATGTTTTATAAATTTCACTGGCTGCACTAAATAAATATAAATAGTATCACTAATTATATTTGAAGTTCTTATTGGTATAATTTTATATTCAATTTATCAAGTATTACAATTAAATGAAGTGGCAATTTAATGGAATATTTCAAAGATACTGAAATCGTTCATTAGCCCATCTTTTGCCAATATTGCGTTTTCGTAATGTGTTAATTAACAACTTTCTTCATAATGTTAATTTTGACGAAAGTTGAAACTAATAACAGGCGTCAACAGTCAAAGTTATGAAAATTAATTTTGTTAGTTAAAAAAATAACTTTATTCGACACAAACACCTTAAGAGTCAAAATTGGGCAAAAATAAGTAAAGATTTTAGATCCACAAAAGAATTACTGCAAGGTAGTCCCACTTCACCCTCCTTTATATCTCGAAGAAACACTTAAAACATGGAAACGTAATGTAAAAGGATGGGACTACCAATACTCTCAGTTTCGCAGATGATCAAGATGAAAACGATATGAGCTTTATGATGAGAAAAAAAAATTAATCTATGTAACTAAATTAGCTACAACACACTAAAAAATCAAAAACTTGATACTAAGAAGGTAAGCAAAAATAATCAAAATTTTCATAAAACAGATTAAATTTTTTTACTCTTCATTTTTGCAATAAATTGTTAAACCATAGCATTTTTGAATAGAGCATGAAGAGACCTTTCAAATGAGGTATCACAAGCTACAACTTCCTATTTAAACATTTGGGGGTTGTAACTGCCACTTGAGGGGGCTGAGGTAAGGCATGCAATTTTCAATTTACAGGATATCATGGCATAGACTAAAAATTAACGTGTTTTGGGGTTTTTTCTCAATATGCACAATAATTGAGATACTGAATTTATTTCATTTGGCTGGTCCGCACTGTATAATATGCTAAACAATACGTTACTTTGACTACTGTGCTCCTTCGAAACATAAATAACTATTATAGTTCAATCTATTTTCATCAGTAATAAATATCTACATAACTTTTATTACAACTTTATGTACTTAATCACTAAATCGAAGAATTAACAGGTGAAGAAAAATCAAACACTGATTCGCAAACAACGAACTTACGGGTAGAAACGCATTTTTGCAATTGAGGCACTGCCTTCGAAACCGAATGCACTTCTAACAATTTGACGGGCGGCACGCCACTGTAACATTTACCACCCTCTTTTAAAATGGCCATCTGCTCCTCAGTAGCCCCGATTATGGGAACACCGCACATATTCAGCATCTGCATGCAGACCGATTCCGGAACGCCTGGGAGAAATGTGTGCGCAAAATCCCAAAAAGTTACGAACCAATCCGAACTGTCATGGGGATTTTTATTGATGCAAGTCATCACCCGTTTGTCCACGAAGGTTTTTTTCAATAAGTAGGCCTGATTCGAACCAGTTTCACCGGATTGCTTGGATTTTTTCTCAAGTTGGTTACTAAGTACCGATTTGGGCTTGATTTGGCGCAGCACAGTTTTATTGCTGACCGGCTTGATTGCCGGAGGCACGGAAAGGATCACTGTGATCCACTTTGGGGGTTTCATGACCCATGCGGCATGTTTGAAGGGTTGTGGTGTAACGGAAAAATATTCCAGGATGTTTACGTTTTCCGGCCAGCAGTCTACGAATACCGATCCGGGAGGAAACAACATTTTGATGTCGGAAAACTTCGCTAGGACTTTGGTCCTCGGGTGATCGTTGTCGTTGATTCCTTGAAGTCGGTAGCAAAATTTCAAGTAGTGATAGTTCCAAATTGACAGCGTGGTGTGGTACTGTTTTAAATCGGCAAGGTTGCCCTCGAAATAGAAGACGGGCAGGTACCGCTCGTTGCCGCAAGTCACGTATGGCACCATCGTACCCTGATTGATCCTGACGAAACCGATCTGATCTGAGACAGTCAGAGGACCAGTAAGCTTTCCGCAACAGGTGTCCAAAAACTTAGCATAATTTAGAACCTCCTCCAGACAGACGATCAAGTCATCGGTGGAGTAAGGATAGTCGCTGAATTGAGAATCGCAATGAAATTTATTTATTTCATTTAACAGCCGACTTTCAGCTTTAGTGATGTAAAAGCTCAGAATTGAACAATTGAACATGTTCAGGTGGATTCCATAGAAAATTTTTCCGAGCAAGATTTTTTCGGCCATTTGTACAGAGCAAAACCGTTGCTTGTCTCTGAAGATATAAGGAATGTGATTTCCACTAATGGAAGATTCCCATCCAAACCGACCTTGAATCGAAGTCAAGTCGCAGATAGTATCTGCAAAAGTGAACCGTCACCGATCTGAGAAAGAAATTAGCCCCCACTTACCTTTGTCAATGGCGAAAAGAACTGTTTCACTCATTTCAGAATCACTTGTTTGCATTTTTGTAGCCTGTGTGAGGTTATGTAACAACAAAAAGCACAAATCTTTGCAAATTGGACGCACCAAATTCTTAAGGTTGTTTCAAAATGAATGCCAAGATTTTATAAGAACTGTCACCTTATTGGAATTTGATTGTTTTTTTTTTTCGGTCCAATAAGCGCGCACAATTTGTTTTCTCGATTTTTACTATGGAAACCAGAAAGTAGCGAAAGAACCAGAAAAATTGAATAACTAATTTCGTGACAACCAAAAAGTCAAAAAAATCCTAAATTATTATTCAAGTTTTATAAGACAATACGTCTTATAAAACGAGTGTAATATACTATTTTTTCTACTTTGGTGCTCTTAGTTTTATGAAAATTTGAAAATTCTATATTCTAAATATTCTAAGGATTTTTAGGATTAGGTACTGGTTGTATTGGTATTTGTCATGTGTCATATGTCAACTAAAATTTCAAATTTAAAATTTCAAGTTTGATATTTTTGAGAAACAGTTATGGAAAAATTAAGTTGTACATTTGGCTTAACCTCGCTAAAGATGCCGGACACCGGTCAGCGTGCTATTACAGCAATACCAACCTAATACGTATCAACAAACAAAAAACAAAAATAATTTCACAAAAAGTTGCTTTGTGACACTACTTTTAGTTTCACAAAGACACTTATGACACTAAAGTAGAAAAACAAATTTTGTAATAGCCAAAATTCACATAAAACCAATACTTCACGAGATATTTGAGAAAAACTGATTTTCGCGACTTTCGATCTTCAATAATTTCTTTGGCGAACACAATTTTTCAATAGACTTTTATACAGTGTTGCTTATAGCGATACAAAGAAAAATTTTCGCTTGGAATTGTTTAGAAGATTAATACTAAAAGTGACTGGACTGTCGACGGTTTCACTGTATTGCTACATTAGTTAGCTGAAGTGCCACAATTGGAATAGGTTATGTGTCATAAATTCTTCTTTGAGTAAATTACTGTCCGAAATCAACATAAACAAATAATAACAACACTTTTAGTCCAAACTTCAATGTGAAATTAAAAACACTTTCGATTATTTGTCAAACTCCAGTGAATTCCTCGGTTAAGGTCGGTTTTTAAATTAAAATTAACGAATTTTTATCAAGCCTTTGTTCGTTCTTTCAGATGCCAATTTTGTACAGCGTAGTATCGAGAGGGAACACAATTTTGGCCAAATATGCGACCTGTGCAGGAAATTTTGCGGAGGTGACCGAACAAATTCTAGCCAAAATCCCACCCCATAACGAAAAACTGACATATTCGCACGGGAACTACCTGTTCCATTATGTGTGCGAAAACCATATCATTTACATGTGCATCACCGACGATGAATTCGAGAGATCGAGGGCCTTTTTATTCTTAAATGAAATCAAACGCAGGTTTCAAGCGCTTTACGGAATCCATGCAGACAATGCGATCGGCTATGCAATGAACACTGAATTTTCAAGGATTCTGGCCAACGAGATGAAGCACTATTCGGAATCGCAAGACGTTGACACCATAGCGAAAGTGCATGGGGAATTGGACGAATTGAAAAATATCATGGTCAAAAATATAGGTAAAAACTAATCTTTTCATTGTGGAATTAAATTAAATCTTTTTGTAGATAATGTAGCAATGAGGGGAGAACGGTTGGAATTATTAGTGAATAAAACAGAAAATTTGAGTAACAATGTGAGTATTTTTTTTAAAGTTTTGGCTCGATTGGTTTAAGTTTCGTGTTGTAGTCGGTGACTTTCCGTAAGACTAGTCGCAATCTGGCTCGGTCGATGTTCTGGAAAAACATAAAGTTGTGGGTGATAGTGGTAGGTGTGGTAATTCTTGCTGTTTACATAGTGGTGTCGATGGCGTGCGGCGGATTGGCTTGGCAAAGTTGCGTCGGCAAGAAATAGTGCCTGACTTTGCTTGTATTTTTCACAATCATGAATAATAATTGCAGCACTATTTTATCTTTATTTTTTAATACTGCGGCTATGTAGATAAACTAAAATGATACGGAACATCATGTATAGTGATATTTGTTGTGTATTATTTACAATTAATTCTTGTATGATATTGTTACATTATTATAATTATCATTTAGCAACATAAATATATACTTGGATATTTTAATGAGCTTTTTTTACAAATCCTTTCTTCCCCAAAGTTTAATTTTTAACTAATTTTGTAGTTTTATTAAGGAAGAAAAACATTGAACTGATAAACGGAAGATTATTTTAATTTAGCAACGATTTATTTTTATTTATGATTTAGATTTTTTTTATGTTAACCTACTTTTAAGAGGGTCGGATGCACACTGTAAGAGCTGATAAAGATAGAGCCTTGAAATTTTTTTGTGTCGTAAAACATTATACCTGAAGCGATTGAATAAAGGAATTTCTGGAATGTGCTTAAAAAATTTCTATACTGATTTTTTTCTTTCTTTTCCATAACGACTTTTGAGTATCAGAAATAAAAAATTTTGAGAATGATTTATTTAGTAGCTCAGAAAGATTTAGAATTAAATGTGTACAAAATCTGGTTGAAATCTGTTGAACGGTTCTTGAGAAAAGTGTACTTATGTGATACATTGATCCTTATGGAAGCTGCCTAGCATGCCCGGTCCCTTAAGAAATTGAGGATGAAAAATTGAACTGATACACGGAAGATTATTTTTAGTTTGGCAATGATTTATTTTTATTTGTGATGTTTTAGATTTTTTTTTGTTAACCCACTTTTTAGTTTAAAAATTATATCTTCAATCATAATTTTTTATATTGGTTTAATAAAATCTGTTTTTTTATCAGTGGTCTTTGTAATATTGACTTCAAGTTTACCAAAATTTCTTTGTCACAAAAAAGCAACTGCCATGGTTTATGCAAAATTTGATCATGCAAAGGTTTTTCTTAGTCATTTAATGCAACTCTACTTTTACTAATTCGCAAAATAAATAGGTACATTGAACATAAAATTAATATTGAAGAGAGTGTGTGTTAATTTTGTCCAGGTGTTTCCTTATCTCAAGAGAAATAAATTTACTTTTTCGGCTAAAATTGTAGTTTTCAATTCAAAATTTAATAACACAAATAATTTTTATCTCAAGATTTAAAGTTGCATAAGGGTTTCAAGGAATTTGTGTGGAAGTTTTTTAATGCGCGTCATTGCAAGATAAAGTTGAATAGCCCAACGGTTTATGGGTCATTTGTTACACATGTCAATCATAAGAAAAATGTCAACTTGAAAATTGAAATTCAAAAGCAACTAATCGACCATAAAGTGAATAATGGCATAAATTTCTGCATCCCTTCTGATACCACACGTGTAGGCAAAACGTGTGCGTCACCCACACGCATTTTAGTGCGCAAAAGGAAATGAACTTCAAATTATATCAGCCAATCAATCCGATTGGGAAACCGGCTGTTCCTCAACCACCACCTTTTTATTCGTCGCCAATTCAGACCTTTTTCTGGCAGATTTGAAGATTGTTGATGTACAACTTGTAAAGGAAATGTTGCTGCTCCCTATTTCAAGATACAAAATAGTTGCTTAGGAATTATTAGATTTATGTCGTCCTTTTCAGTTTACCCTCGCTGTAAATAAGGATTTCGATATCTGCAATCGGTTGCAAGGATTAGGAGGCCTAAAACTAGTGCAGTGTCCTTATCAGGGAATACTTTTCCTCTTTCACAAAAGTAAATAAATTTAAGAAGTTTGTTGGAAACTTTCATATTTATTGAGTTTGAAATGTTATACTCGAAATAAATCTACATCTCTAAACTTCGCATGAAACAATTTTATCTTTGCCAACACAACTTGTATAAATACCACAAATTATACTGCGAAGTTATGATGAGGGGAGACAATATTAACACAAAGGGAAATTTTCTTAACAAGATGCAAAAATTTCTTATAAATTATTGCCAACTCTGAGACCTTCAAAGTAAAAATTATTGCATAATAAGACAAAATAAGAAACCTTTAAAGTTACAGATAACTTAAAGCTTTATTTTATTTTTTCGTCCCATAGATGTCTGTCGTAAAACGGAAACATTTACGTCTAGTTAAACAGACAAAGGATTCTGAACTGTTCCTTATTTCCTCGTTCACGATTCGCTCAATGAATAGTTCCTGATTGCTGGCTGAGTGTTTTGTGCGTATTTCTCGAGCGACGAAACCATTGAAGTTCCTCTGGGGATCTTATTTCGCGCATCACAAAAAGTCTTAATTTTTTTTCGTTATTTCGAAAACTTAAATATGTTTCAGTGTTGGTAAAGTGCTGCCCGCATTAGTAGAATCATAAATTATTTTTTTTATTAAAATAAATTTGTTGTCACTTCCTGGTAGCGCAGAGTTATGACGACAGAACATCGTAAACCTACCCTCAGAAAACACCCTTGAACTCTACCCTTCGGCACACCCCCTACTCTGTATAGCTATGTCGTTTAACCACACTCCGTTGCAGTGTGTGTTGCACCAAGGGCGCTCTGAGTCAGTGTTCCCTGGTTTCGTGCTGGGGACAACACAGTCAGACAGTGTGGGGACATTTAAACTATTTCAGTTAAACTGATTCAATGTAATTTATTTAATTAGCCCACGGGCGACATTGCAAACTCAATTAAAGACTAATTTAAAAATATTTTTATAAAATAATTTATTACTAAGAATGTTTACAACGACGGTATTCATAAATCGAAACTTAAATCGTCGGTTTAATAAGTGCATTTTCATAATTTGAAAGAATCAATATCTTATCAAGAATAATGGATGACAGCTCTCCAGATTTGAGCCTGAAGTTGAGGAGAGGCTCCAGCGACTCCAGGGATTCGTTCTACATGGACTTGGACAAAGGAATCGACTCGGACATTGAGGAAATGGCCACGACTTCCGCTGCTGACCTAGGGGACACGACTGCTGACACCACCGCTACGCCCACCGCTCTTCCTGTCGTCAAAGAGGGCACCAGGTATTTCAACCAGAAAAATCTTTAAAAACTAAGCTCAAAAACAGATCGTTTTGAATTTCGTTGGCGCTGTTTTTTCAGTAAAAAAAATATTAGGGCGAGAATAGATAAATTACATTTTTTAAGTTCCTTGTAACTCTATACCATCCATTATCGGACAAAAAAGAAATAGTTGGAGATGTGGGAGAAATACATATTTATATGATTACAGCTCGCTGGGCTGCTGCTGTTTTATATCACACAACTTTCACATGTGATGTCGTTCCACTTGTAAAGAAACGGATCGGAGCACTTAGAAACGAAATTTGTTTTTTAATTTTTCACCCATCGATACAAATGGGGGTCACGAAATAAATTCAGCTCCGATACAGCGTAAAACCTAAAATAGCGTGAACAAATTGATTGAACTATTGAATTACAATAGGTTCAGCGACCCCACGTGTTTCACACATTGTTACCTGGGTCGGTTTGATGAGTAGTTAGATACGCCGATGTCAATGTCAACGTAGAAAATTTATATGCATATTAAAGAGCGTCTCTAAAACACTGCAACTGGTCAATTTGTTACCGGTAGTCGGTAATCGGTTCTCAAAAGTAGGGAGATGTTTAAAAATAAATTACTTTCCAACTTGTGAATAATAAATATTCTATTTTTGCTGTAAAAGTGCACTCAAAAATTATATCAAGCCACTGGTGTTAAAAACATATAAAAAAGTTTTATCTGAAAATTAATTAGTGAATTCATGATTAGGGCTGTACTCAAAAGGATGTTTAATTGGTTATTCGGAAATAGGCCCCAATACTTAATGTCTTCCTAAATAATCTGTGATTCTCTTTAAAAAGAAATATTTTAAGCTTCATTTACATTCACCATGGTCCACCTGGTATCATTAGCCACAACAACTTAGAAATTGAATTAATTTTTATCTATTTTTATAAAATATGTGAAATTTATGTTATTTTACTAAATCTTAATAAAACACTCACAGTTAATAATTTGGAGACAGAAATAATTGTATTGTCTTAAAAAAAAAAGATAAATAGGTTTGTGACCGGTTCAAATCTTTATCTTACCTATTTCAAAAACCTCTATGTCCAAATATTGCATAAAGTTTGTTTGTTGTGGTTCAAGAATCCCTTCTCACCGTTTAATAAACGTCAGTGTAGATATGATATTTATTTAAAATTGTATAGCACCGAAACAAGTTCCCTATGTCGTTTCGAAATTGGATTTAAATAAAGTTAGGAAGGGAATTGGGGATACAAAGCAGATACGGTTTTTCGGACGTGCTAATCCAATACAAATTTTATACTCACTTTCATATTTAAAATTTAATTCGACCCTTTGTTTATTTAATTAATCGCTTATTTGTTTCCGACATCGAGTTTATTTGAGTTTGTAGGTATTTGCTTCAATTGTATAGATGACAAATGTAGGCATTTAAATGCACTTGTTGGGGTGTCATAACTCGGATGCTTCGGTATGCCTTAATAAAATGTGATTGATGATTTCGCAAGCCGAGCTTATTGAAAGTTTTCCAGAAAAAATGATTTATGAATAATGGAAACTTAAGTAGATCGAACAGCGACCGATTTTGATAAATAACTAAAGGAAATTCGATTATGTCGCTATTTTTAGTTCACGATTTTTTGTGACAGGTATTGATACAAAAGGAGCAACAGCATTTGATGAAAATATCGGTTCGTTTGCTTTACACATTCGTCAATGACGAATTTTCTTAAGGGCCACTTTGTACTTGGATATGTTCCCTCCACAATTATTTATGTCATGTGCGTTAACAGCACTCCACTCTATGCATTTCATTCTTGTTTCACCCCTGCTTTGCATGGTCTATGTATTTTCTGTAAGTAGCGGCTCTTTTTAACATCTTTGACGTATATTGATTGCCCTTTTCAAATGCTTGCTTGTGTAAAAAAATGAACTTTTTATAATACAATTTTTAAGAATATCATTAACTTGCACTTTCATAAAATTGTGTATTTATGAATAAATTAATACTAAAAAGGGCTTGTGTTACAAAACATATCACCACAGTAATTGAATAAATGAATCGTTAATTACAATTCACTTCAATCAAAATTAAGTAATCCGCGTCGAGCCTAAACGCTGTCTCACAGAAAATAACTGCCGTATAAATCATCTTGTTAAATGGATCTTCCTACGAAAATTTATTTCAGTTGTGAGCAGTTTTGTTCTGTCGCCCAACAACTTTCAAATCGGCCATATTTGGATTTTGAAAGAGGCTTGTTTTTATGTAAAATCTAAATCTATTGTAATACAGAAAATAACGCTTTACAAGATTCTTATAAAGCGCCGGCCAAAAATCGTAATTATGAAGTAATAAATCACCAAGCGAGCCCGACAACAAAGTGCTTTTAAGGCCAAAATTTATGATAAGCAAACAGTGACGGTTGCAGCGGACTGTAATTAATCTACACACATAACTTTCGGTTCGAAATATTAATTAAACATTTTACCTTGATTACAGCTTACCTGGAGGAGTTTTCTTTACTCACAACAGGCCATTAAGCTGCCTACAAGATATAATGCGAAATTACCTTGTACGAAATTAGAACCTTTCAGTAGCTCATAAATTTTAACTGAAGGTTTCAATTTTACAACGTTTTACGAGTGAAATTCAACAAACCACAAAAAAAACTCTTCAAAGGGCACTTTTAAAATGAAAATACCGATGATATTCCATTATTCATCTCTTCACAATTTCCATATTTATAATCTATTTCGCAGGATGTTGGAGCAAACCTCTCGTTGCAGCGCATAGTTTGCCTAACTCCATTAGTTTGCAAATGAAAAATTGATTGTGGTAATTGTTGATTAACGAGTCGTTAAATTCTTCACATCTTACTTGAATTGTGGAATGTATGGGTACATAAATATCCTGTGCGAATATTCCTAATGGCATAATTTGTTGTAATGAAATGATTAGCCGCATCATTTTGATTCCCCGTGGGGATTAGTTTGTGATAGGATGGCTGAATATTAATGCCGTCCGTGAAAATCTCTGGTGTGAAGGTTATCATGGTCATTCAGGACTCGAGGTAAAATTCTCCACTAAGACCAATTAATATCTGTGATAAAATTTTGTTTAAATCTTGTCAATGGCTAAAGTTACTTTTTTTTTTGGAAGCCAGTCTTCGTGCTTTCCCTCGTCGAAGTTTTATTAAACGACAGGCGTTTATTAATGTGAAGGAAGTGATTCAGGCGTGCATTTTCCGGCTCCCTTGTTTTCCTCGCAACGCACTTGGAGAAAATAAAGATTTTTGAAAGAGTCATATGTCCCCATAAAAAATAAAAACCTTCCGTTTAAAAATAGACCGCCCAAAAAACGAACAAAGCAAGCGGCCATTAAACGGGGGAGATATTTTAGCTTCGATTTGCTTTGTTGCACCAATTGCAGTATTAAAAAGTCGTTGATTTTCCTAATTGAAAAAACTAAAAATAAACTGAAAAATAAAATAAAACGCGCGTTTCAAATCGGAAGCTCGTTTTGATGTATGGAATAATTACCTGCCTTGATAGCAACACAAATTTCGTGACGCTGAATCTGAGGGGTCGCGTTTTAATTGTACGAAACAATGACAGGAAATTCCCCTCTTTCATGTCGAAAGTAGTAGTAAAACATGTTCGATTTGACCAAATTGCACGTACATTTCCGGGTGATTTAATCGGTGATTTTATTTTCAGTTGGCCGACGATTCCGGTGCAGAATATTAGCGGTGGAAGCAGGAGCAGCGCTTTGGGCGGTGTCGACCCTTTATTGCCGTCGCCCGCTTCACCTACGGCTGTAATTGTGTCTCCTGAAACATTAAGTCATCATTCATCTCCTGCAAAGAGCTCGAGACACCAAGGCAGCCACGTGCAAATTGCAGCGACCCCAAGGTATCGTCACAGATGTTGACGTTTATTCACTGCCAATTTATAACCCTTTCTTCAAACAAGGTTCAAGATTTATCTTTGTGATGAAACGCAGCTTTTGCTTGAAATTAAAACTATTCAGAAAGTGTAAATTTAGGTTTAGTAGCTATAGGCTATTTCACGAATGCTGACACCTATACGATTAGCGCATTATTATCGAAACTTACTAATTATTCAGACAGAAGAAGAAAAGTGTGAGGAAATCCAGCGAAAAATTTCGTTGTAGCATCAAAATTGGTCTAACATCAACGTACATTGTTACAATCCGGAATTAATAAACAGCAATTGAACCACACTAATTTTCAAAGTACTTTCGGTGTCGTTGAAGTATCAGCATTCGAGGAGAATACCCTATACTAGAAATTACCGTTACTACTTGGCGCATTTATTTTAAATTTCCCTATTTTTATTTATTGTCGCATATAAATGACTTTCTTCCCTCGGTAAAACCTTAACAATGCCCTAGGGATTGAATTCCATTCAGTTTTCATTGCGTTGAACTCCGGAGACTAAAAATGTAACTTGCCCCAAGCAGCTTGTAATAAAAGGACTGATACAGTCTGTTCCCGGTTAAAATTTCAATGATTCAATCATTTTTCAGGACCCTGCAACTGTGTCCGTTAACAGTGACACCGATCAGCTACCATTCCTACCATCAACAACCATTTCCTGTGACTCGAAGACTGTCCCTCGCCGAGAAGCAATCGACATGGAGGCAATTAGGAGCGTACGTTAATTTTTTAATTTAAACTCCATCAAACTTTTTGAAAGGTTTCTAAAGTTTACCTTAATTAAAATCACATTCTTAATTAAATTCCCGTAAAAAGCGTCTCATAATCAGTTTTCTTTCAACCCTTCTTAAAAAATCGGTTGAAAGTGTTAGATTAGCAATGTAAAGTCGCTTGGAACTAGGGTGTCAAGTGTGCTCACTACACAACGGGTGTTTCGTATCAAAAGAACCTGAGGTTGTTCCATTGGCTTAAAATGCATTAAACATTTCTTTTCTCGCCCCCAGTGTTCCGGTACTCTATTGATTTTCTTACTTCTTTCCACAATTTTCTTATGTATTTCCTTTCGGGACAGACCCAAGTCAGACTGTCGTGGCAACTTGGTTTATTGACTGCGTTTCATATTATTGCGGATACCTAGCTGCGAAGAATTCTTTATAATAAAACTTGATGTTGTTAGGGGGAAAGTCGCCCGCAGAAAGAAGCGTCATTATTTGTATGTCGGTTGTAGATTATCGTTGTCCGTTGGATGATAAACCATTATTTCGACGTCAAATTTGTATGCACCACGTGCACATGTGGGGAACCTTTTTTTGAATGCGACTTATGAAATGGTAAAATTCAGATGCACGTGCGAGTTGTAGCTTCCAACCGCCGAAGATGTTTACAATTACAGTAAAACCTCTTAAAGTATTTTTTGTCCATCTCTTCTCATTTTTGCCGAATTAATGAACTAATCGGTATATTCGGATAAGAAGTAGGGTAGAGACACCAGTTTTAGCCCCTTTACTTGCAAATATGTGTATTTATAAGGTTTGTGCTAAGTAACAAAGTGGCCGAAATTGGTGAAATTGCACATATTGGCTAAATAATTAAATTGCGACGATTTAAAAATTGTAGCATTAATAAAAAATATAAAGACTCAGTTTAAGATATAAAAAGAGTAAGGTTTTCAATTTTATAATTGCAAGTTTGCTTAAAGTGGCTAAAAGTGGTGTCTATTTCTAAATGTCATAACTATCTAATTGTTGCTGTTGTTGTTGGATTGAAGTAAGATTTTTAAATACAAATTTTATATTGTCAGCACTTGTGGCGGTCACTATAAGCAGGTTCAACCGTAATTTCAAATTTAATTTGTTAGATATTTGATAGCGAAAAATATTTAAAACCTACGCACGTAATTACCTGTCTTCATTAATATTCTACCTTTACTTAGGGACGCTTTGGCAACGACATTATCAGCCCTCTACGGCAAGTTACTGGTTGTTATGGGTACAGCTTTCCCGATGGCTGAAGTGATATCTACCTACATTCCACCCTCATTTTATGAAGTGTATTACTTGTACCTTTACATTGGAAGTATGCTGTTTCTATTTTATATGTACACCATGTTGCTCAGGGATAAAAGAAAGCGGAAGAAAGAAGCTGCCGCCCAAATGAGTGAGTATGTGAATTTTTGTGTGTCGACCCTTGACACTTGTAAAAATAAAGCCGTCAAAGTCTTCCGACCGTATCCGATAATGTTCGTAGAAGACAAATTAAAACCGCATTGCATTATGTCACTGGGAAAGCGAACGAAAATATAGTGGGGAACCCGTATATTAATGTAACGTTGAAAAGTAATTTTGTCACGAATAGGGGTACTTTTGCTTTCACGGCTAATGGTATGTTATTTCACGTTAATGTTTAAAAGTTTGGCCAGACGTGATGATTCAGTTTATTAGGTGCACCCCTGTTAATAACATATCGAAATTGCAGCAGCTAAATTACGAGACTATACTTTAGTTATTGAATCTGAGGAGTAACTGCGCACTGCACGTTGTTACAACTCGGGTTAAAACTTTTGGAGGATGACGATGAGCAACGGAATGTGTTAAATCAGAATTGAACATTGTTCCTTACTGCCATTTCAAAATGATGTTATTGTTAGGATGGTAATGTTAACGTAATGTTAATGTTACATCCAAAACAGTACAAAATCACTTTGATGTTCACAACGATGTTAATGGTAAGTTAGACTTTGGCTCAAATGCGATATTAAGTCTCATTTTTTTCTTTGCATTTCATGTTAACATTAACATCACTTCTAACATCCTCCAATGAAAAAACGTTATTTTCATTTAAAAACGGGAAATGTAATTGATGAAAGGTTCGTTATATTAACTAACTGATTTATATTGGTCAATAACCAATAATTACTAAAATTTTACATTTTCGAAAATACCCCCTAACCCGCTGTTACGGACTGTCACAATTCTGTTGACCCCTTCCCCTATCCAGTAAGACATTTAAGATAATAAGGGTAGCCAATAAAATGGCAAAATTAGAAATGTATTCCTCGGAAGATTGAGTAACTGAAGTATAGTCGAGAGAAGCTACAAGAAATTTACAAAAATGTATTAATTTAGCCTGTTAATATTGAAATTACAAAATCGGTTATATTAGCAAAGAATTGTTATCATTTTCCGCTGACTACCAAGGTGAAAGTAAAAAATCAATCTAACATCAACTTTTTGGGGTATTATGAAATTAAAAAATTTAAAGCCACTGCGGAGTTTTTTTAGCTTACGTGACGCTTATTTGTCACCCCGCCCTCACCTTACAAACTCTTAGATGAATGAATTACTTCATTGTGCATTTCTCATATTTTTTTAGTTGACAAATAAAAACTTAAATTGCATTGTCAATCTATGGAATGAAAATTTAGTTCATTTAACAAATTTCAAAATTTCTTAAAAATCACTTTTTGGCACATATATTTTATTGTTTTTCCTTCGAATAACAGCTAATGTTAGATGGCATAGTGTTACAAACCGCGACTGGTAATAGTTTTACACGACACAGCTTTATTTATTATATTGTCCCTAAGGCAACAACCACCATCGCCAACTAATAATCCGGGCGACCGATTTGTTGGCCGAAGGGCCGTTGAGGTAACAATAGTTGAACGAAAAAAGTGAAAAAAAATATGTGGATTAAAACTGTCACAGAAAAACTAACATTACTATCCCTATTCATTCTATTCAAATTACAATTTTTACTTGAACAACAATTTTTGCAGAAGACAGTCGATCGGAAAAGGACGACAGCATATCAGACAGTGGCGAAGAATCAGATCGCGACACTGGCGAAACGAGCGGCGAAAGTTCGGTGGTCCCTCACAGAAGAAGTTCGAATTCGTACGCTGCAATGAAACAATATCATTACGGAAGTTTTTACCTCCGCATGGGAGCAGTTGGTAAAACAACAGATTTCAGCGCGCGCTCATGAATATTTATCGCCGGTCTCTTTCAGCTTTCGGCATCGGCAGCATGATATATTCCGGTCTGGAATTCGGGCAATATTTCGAGCTGGAGCGGAACACGAAATGCCACAATGTACTGTTAGCTTTGACACCGGCGACAAGGATGGCCTTCATTTTTATACAGATGTACTTTATTTTTTTAAACAACGAGGTAATGAATCGATTGGCTTATAAACCAAGCAACAGAGCAAAAGAAATGTCATAATTTAACATAAATACTACCCGGAAACCGACTGTGCGATTATGTCAAAGACAGTTAGTAGATGAATTCTGCATAATTTCCAACTCGAGAATCATAGTTTTTAATTTGTTATAAACAATTTTCAACAAAAAATCGCATTTTTTTAGTTTGTTGCTTGTCAAAGGGAAACTAATGAAGCAATCTTAATGTTGTCAATATAGGGATTGTAAAGAATTTAATTACGAAGAAAATGAGATGCCGAATGACCCGATTGGATAATTAAAACCGGAGAAAACCCGGAGAACCCGGAAAATTCAGTGCTTTTTAAAAAATTCACAATTCCGCTATTTTTTAATTTTAAGAACTGAAACTTTGCACAAAGGTACCTATTTATATGCATTTTATGTGTGCAAAACCTCGATTCTGTCGGATTAACAGTTCTTGCACAATCCCCATTTCCATTCCTGTAATTGTCTGATTTAAATTTTAAAAACAGAATTGAAAACTAGACATGCACTGCACCAAAACGTCTATTTTAGGTTTTCCATAAAATGCAGCGAAATAGGTGAAAAGCGGTCGTGTTTGTGCACGCCTAGTTTCCAATTCTGTTTTTAAAATTTAAATCGGATAATCACAGGAGCATCCAGTTCTAACGAAAATATCACAAGAAAAATTTAAATGGTGATTGTGGAAAAACTGTTATTTCCAGAGAGTCGGGGTTTTGCACACATAAAATACATATAAGTAGCTACCTTTGTGCAAAGTTTCAGTTCTTAAAATTAAAAAATAGTGGAATTGTGAATTTTTTAAGAAAATACTAAATTTTCCGGGTTTTACGGCTTTTCTCCGGTTTTGATCATCCGATCGGGTCATTGGACCTCTCGTTCTCTTCGTAATTTAATTCTCTACAATTCGTCTATTGACATCATTAAGATTGCTTCATTAGTTTCCATTTTACAAGGAAAAAAACTAAAAAAACACGATTTTTTGTTGAAAATTGTTTATAACAAATTAAAAATTATGATTTTTGAGTTGGAAATTATGCAGAATTTATCTACTAACTGTCTTTGACATAATCGCACAGTCGGTTTCTAGGTAGTATTTATGTTACCTATGAAAAAATGCTTTATTGCTTGGCCTATTAAATTGTTTTTCAATAATGCAAAAATTTCAGCAAATGAAAGTGTACAAGCACAAATTGGCGGCCAGATTCGGCTTGATGCACATGATTGGAACCAACCTTTCGGTCTGGTTGAACGTATTGGTGCAAGAAACCAAGCACGAAATTCTGACGTTTTACAATCCGGAAAATAATTCTTTGCGAATTTCGCACAGATTGGGTTTTAAGAATAACGTTTTGGGCATATCCATCCCGACGCCGGACCATCCGCTGGAAGCTCATGGTCACCACATAGTCGCACGTGGTCTGAAAGGCCCCCATCGCATTTATGAATGTCGCCGGACGAATGTCATCGGCAGTTTGGTCCAAGACGCATCGCCCTTCTTATTTCCCTGCACGATCGAGTACAGTCTGATATGCGCCGCGATTTTGTACGTGATGTGGAAGAGCATCTCCAAACTGCCCCCAACCACGGTTCCTGGCAAAATCAAGCCCGAATTTACTTACAAAAGGAGCCCCCATCATTACTCCGTGGACTGCGCGAGGGCCCACAAAGGTTTATTTTTAGGCATCTTGTTGCTAGTTTTAACTATCATTTCGTTGATATTATTTTTTGTTCTAATTTCTCGCGCGGAATTCGCGGGACTTGCGGTGATCGAAGTTAACATTTGCGAATTGAGTTTGTACGGTATGACGACATTGGCCACCTTAATAGGGATGTGGCAGGTCCGTCAGCTGAAATACGACGGAAGTAGAAATTTGCAGCTCGACAACATTTTATTAATCGGTGCTCAAACGGGTATGTTCATTTACAGCACGTTCACAATAATCGGCGGCCAATTCACCATCGAAAGAAACACAGTACTGGTATTAATTACGGCTTTGGCTTCGCTGCTGCAAACGACCTGCCAAACCATTTTCGTGCTGGATGCTTCTCGCCGGTTCTGCGTAACGCCCGAACAAATTAGAAGAAAACCAGGTCGGGAAATTGTGACTTTTCTATTAGTAACAAATTTGGCTATGTGGGCCATCAATACGCTGGAGAAATCAAGGGCCGATTCCCATCCGATCCAGCTGCACTTTTATGGTCTGTGGGCGTGGACGATAATTACTCACGTGTCAATGCCTTTGGCAATTTTTTACCGGTTTCATTCGACCGTTTGCCTGTGCGAAATTTGGAAACGGGCGTACAAAATCAAACCGACATACATGTAGACCAAATTATATTGTTCGGACGGGTTGCCCATTTCAAAGTGATAGAATTCAAGAGCAGGGAGAGGTCTTGCAATATTGATAGGAAGATGACAATTGATTTTGGTCAATTTTAAATGTTTCATTAGTGTGAAAAATATTGGGTGGGTGGACGCCATTTGTGGAATAGCAATAAAACCTATTACCAATTTCATAATTAGAATTAATAGTTGTTCACCATCACATTGGTTGGATAGTTTTTGGAGTCATTTTTGAGATTAGAACTTCAAAATTATCAAATTAGGAATGCAACAAATGCAATTATCTTTCAGCAATGTCAGAATATCCTGTAAGAATAGTTTTTGTCACATTACATTTTTAAGTTTTGGGCAAACAAGAAAAATACAAATTGTCAGATTACAAATGTGACAAAGGTAATTACCATTAAGAAATGTCATTACATGATTTGGGGAGTTTTTGAAGTTGTTGAGGGTAATTACGAATAATGTTGAAACTTCAAAATTATCAGATTAGGAAAGCAACAAAGGTATTGCCATTGAGAAATGTCAAAATAGACTGTCGAAAGCTGTTACATAATCGTTTTTGACCATTACATTGTTTGGAGAGTTTTTGAAGTTGTTGAGGGTAATTTGGGATAAAGTTGAAACTTCAAAATTATCAGATTAGGAATGCAACGAAGGTATTACAATTGGGAAATGCCAAGATAGACTGTCGGAAACTATTACATAATCGTTTTTGACCATTACATGATTTGGAGAGTTTTTGGCGTTGTTGAGGGTAATTTGGGATAAAATTGAAACTTTAAAGTCAGATTAGGAATGCAACAAAGGTATTACAATCGAGAAATGTCAAAATAGACTGTCGAAAGCTGTTACATATTTGATTTTGACCATTACAAGGTTTGGAGAGTTTTGAAGTTTTTGAGGGTAATTTGGGATAAAGTTCAAACTTTAAAATGATCAGATTAGGAATGCCACAAAGGTATTACTGAGAAATTATTATTATTATTGAGAAATGTCAAAATAGACTCTATACGCCTGTTTCTGACCATTACATGGTTTGGAGAGTTTTTGAAGTTGTTGAGGGTAATTTGGGATAAAGTTGAAACTTTAAAGTCAGATTCGGAATGCAACAAAGGTATTACAATCTAGAAATATCAAAATAGACTGTCGAAAGCTGTTACATATTTGATTTTGACCATTACAAGGTTTGGAGAGTTTTGAAGTTTTTGAGGGTAATTTGGGATAAAATTCAAACTTTAAAATGATCAGATTAGGAATGCCACAAAGATATTACTGAGAAATTATTATTATTATTGAGAAATGTCAAAATAGACTCTATACACCTGTTTCTGACCATTACATGGTTTGGAGAGTTTTTGAAGTTGTTGAGGGTAATTTGGGATAAAGTTGAAACCTGAAAATTATTAGATCAGGAATGCATTCAAAACGGTATTCCGTTTTAGATTCCTGGTCCACAAATTGCGTCCTTCCACTAATAATAGTTTTCCTTACTTGTCAATAATAATTTAATATCGTGCTAATCTGTGTTCCCAAAGTGTAAAACGATATATATTTTTAAACAAATAACTATATTCTTTTAGCATGCAATTTCATATCATAAACAACGACCATAAACACAAATAATACCTCCCGACGAATTTAGCAATTAAGAAATAAATTAATTTTGTATGGCTTAGACAAAAAATACGGACTCATCTCCTCGTGCGAATTCTCAGAAAATCCGTTTTTGCCCTCATTCGTCGAAATTGTAATCTCGAACGTATTTAGCCATTAGTTAAAGGAAGGCTAGCAACAAAGTTGGGTATTCCCTTGCAGGTGATTACTACAGGTGAACGTCCACAATTCAATGTAGGTTTGCTAAACAAAATAAGTATTTTTCCACTTTTATAACGTAGCCATTTTACAGTACGCACTTGATAAAATTATACAGCCCAAGTCTTCCTAGAGTCGACTCTTCTTAGAAATTTTCACTTCATTCTAATAACGAATAAGACTCGCCCTTGCATTCCAACTAAAATTATTGGAATTGATAAAACAAAAATGAATGGAGTTAAAAAAATAAGAAGGCAATACTCAAAAAAGTACAAATTTTCACAACCACATTTTATGTAATAACTCGCTCATTAAAATTAAAAAATCCTAGTCATGCTCATTAGTCTGGTATTTGTGCAGTTTCGATGTACAATGTGAAGGGAACAATATTCTGTAGCATTCTTCTCTAAAATCGATGTTTACAATATTAATAATACGTGTGCTGTAATTTCCGTTATAAAAATCGTTTTCGTAACGTGCGAATTTTCCCAAATTATATTTTTGAGATGTCTTGTGTCGTTGTTGTAAACTATACAAATTAAGTTGAATATGTTTTGATTAATCAACTTTGGACGAACCTATTGTGAAAATGATTTGGTGCCATAATTCGACTGTTTTTTATAAATATTTGTAGAGAATTTTGATTATTCGATATTATTTGTTAACAGCTTAGAATTTTATTGTAAATAAGTATGATTTTATTTATTTAAATGTTATTGCTATATTATTCAGTGTTGCTGTGCTCAATTCATTATAACTATGTACATGTGTCCTATTTATTAATTACCTTCATATGATTACGATTATTATTATAAATAAAATCAATTTTAAACGAGCCTTGTTTTTTAGATAAAGATTTCTGTCGTTCTTATAATCAGCCGTTATGTAGTGTTTCTTGGAATTTTTTAATGACTAAATACTGTGTCAGTATTATTTCTCGATCAAAATAACCGGTCTTTGAGATGCGATCAGTTTAATGCCTCAATGTTATGTACAAACATAAAACCGATATCAAACGATTTTCTGGTCTTTATATTTTTATTAACGTTTTGATTAGACATAAAAATAATCACCCTATTTATTAAAGTTTTTGATAATAATTATCGAATTTTGATGAATGTTAATGGTAAAACATGGGTTTCTTGTGGCAGCTTCCATGTGAAGTTCCATCAAACACCAAAGGCAATCTGAGTCACATCTTGGTGTTGCAATTTCCAGGTGAAAGGTTAATGAACATGGTATCAATGAATTCATCGCTGGTCAAAAATCGAACTTAACAATTATGCATGAATAACTTTTTGTGGATGTGTAGTCGAGCAAAAACGTTATGCAAAACGTTACGAGAGGTCAGGTAACATAACATAACAGGTGTTGCAGATTTTATTTTTATAAACTAAAAACATACTCCCACTTATTTTACACATACCTTTTTAAGTCAAGGTTGCCTGCCCAAAAAGCAAACCCACAATTAAAATGTGTCACTTGCACATGTTACAAATAATATAACAAGTTTCGTTTAATTATTTTTTTTCATTTTATTGCAAAAATAATATTTTTATAGCATTGCAGTTAAATCATGAAATCACTTTCAATCGGTTTCGTTTTTAATTAAATTCTAGGAAATCGCATACGGACTAGTTTCGGTGCAGAAACGAAATTTAGGTCGTAGGAATAGTACGCTGGAGATAGGTATATTTCCGCCCTTCTCTAGGGATGCGAGGGTGTCTTATCGATCTACGATGGTCCCTCGCCACAAAGGGTGCATTTCATAATTTAGTAATTAGCATAAAAATTGGTCGTTCAGCTTTGTAACTCCATTGAAATAAATTCAGGCATTTTCGATGTCAGTTCATGGATAATGTATTGTAATTAAAACGTTGCGTTTGAACTTCAACCACAGTTATTAATGTTGCCTGTTACAGAATTTCAAATTAACGAAATGGATTAATGCATAATGAAAACAACAGCCTCTTTAGAACACTGTCATTATTTGTTGCCGCTTTTAGTCTTCTAAATATAGGTAGCTATTAGCTCCGTACGCACAGTAATTAACCAAATATTTTTAAAATAAATCCATACGTTTGTAAGGGAAGCAGTGCCATTTATAAATAAACGCGCATGGACAGATGACAGTCAAAGAACTGCAGTCACTAATTTATCCAATAAGAACAGAAAAAAAATTATGTAATTCTTGATTGGTTAATTTTGGATTTTGCCTGATGAATAATTCGTCAAAAATCGCAATCATCAATTTGCTGGTAGCTGAATGTTATATCGGACATGATTGATATCTTCTGAGCAGTTATCGTTTTGGAGATAAATACCTTTTGGTTTCTTCCTGGAACTTCTAATTTTAGTTCGATCGTTTATTTTCAATAAATTATCTCCAATCGGTTACGGTTCCTACGAAAGCGTTTTTTTATTCCAGTCAAAATTCATTTATGCCGTTGCTTTAATGACAACTTGAGCAAAGCAGCTCATCATCTTGTCAACGATTTTTTACCGACGACGCGACTTCTTAATTTTTTCTACAGATAGAGGTAATTTGTACGATAAAGAAACTTTAAAAATAGCAAACTAAAGTATTTACTATTCCAAATTTTTAAAACAATAGTTAACCCAATTTTGAAGATGTTCTTATGAAAATTTGGCTGTGTATTCAGTTTTTATCATCTGGCGTCACGACGCTCATTTATATCATTTGTCATGGACTTTTTGAGATTTTCTTTTCAAAAATTTTTTATTTATAACTTCATTAATATAAAAATATTAAAATCAGGCGAGTGTTGTAAAATTACAAAGCTTTTTGAAGAAACAAGATGTCCCGGAGATGCCAGGTAGTAACGGCACGCTTTCAATATCAGGGGCGCATTTGGGTTCGAAATTTCAGATTTCCAAAAAGTCACTGAATGGTTACCGAATCCTTATTAAGAAATACTAAGGAGTAATTATGTGTAGAAATAATTTTTTTTTGCCCTGACCTGATAACCCCAGGTTACAGTGGGGTGTGATTTACAACCTCTCATATATACTTATCATTTGGCCATCATTTGGGGTCGGGTAAATTTACCCCTCTAAGTTATTTAAAATTAGAAATATTTGTCGGAAATTTTGGTGATTTTATTATTAATCGATTTTTATGTGAAAACGCGTTCAAAAATTTTAAACAATAACATTTTTGTGACTTGTAAGATGAAATTACTGTCTATAAATGCTACAAAAATTTTTAGTTTTGTTTTTTCAGAAATTACACTTTTACAAAAAAAAAACTAATACCATTAGTTTATGAAATAAATAAAATTTTGAAGATAATAACTATGTTTGAGACCATTTTTGGGGGCGATCGTTAACGTTGTATGAGGAGCAGACTTTCAAATTGCATGTTGTCCATTTTTACAAATTTTCAGGAGAAGCAAAATACTGTTACAGACTAACTAATCGCGAGAAAAAATGCTGCTTAGTATAATAATAATGTCATCAGGTGTAAATATCGTTATCACTAGTTTTGGTACAAGGAAGTCAAAACACAACTGAAAAAATCCAAAAAGCTTTTGGACATCAAGCACTTTGTTTGGGTTGGTTGGACAAAATACGATTTGAATGTCGCCAAGTCAAATAAACAAAACAAAACTATGGTATTGTCTGGAATTTTAATAATAAAACAGTGATATAACGAAGAAAAAGCTGCTATATTAATACCAAGAACAACCTTAAGTTAAAATAAATTTCATGTTATTAAAAAAAATTGTTTCCATTAAACTTTTTAAACAAATTCATTATCATCATTTTCAGCGCATTCACACACTTCGTCAGCCTCTTCTTGCTTTTGAAGATCTTCATTTTTACTGTTCGCTGCAACAGCTGTTTCAAAAATTTCAGTCATCCATTTTAACTCCGGGTCTGTCTCGTACCATTCGTCTCCAGATAACGTGACAAGTAATTTTTTTAAACTATCAAGTTTTTTTTGTTTGATTTGATGTCCTAGAGGTACTTCAGAAAGTACGATTTGATCCAAACGCTTACGAGGTTTTAGCAGAGTTTGAAATGTTTTTGTTGGATCATCGGATCGATATAAGACTTCAGATTTCATCACTACTCCTGAAGTCGGCCTCTTTTTAATGATTATTCTCTTACTTGAGCTAATTCCTATAACTTTTTTTAAATAACCTGATGCATTTTTAATATTCACTAATGACCAGTCAGTTCCAAGCTTTCTGATTTCTCCCACTTTTGAGTAAATTTCCCAATATTTTTCAGGAGTTTTTATAACCGCATGGCGTCTTAACATTTTTTCCACCCTCCCAAAAATTCTATCTGCAGGGAGATATGAATGTCCACGCACCGGAAATGTTACCTCTATTTTCTTAATCGTTTCTGGAGCGCAGGTATGTAGCCACAACATGAGCATATGGATAATAAAACTGTTTTTATTTTGCCCTCCGCATCCATCAGAAAAGAGACGAAGAGTGTCTATATTAGGTGGAAAATTGATCTTTTTTAGAAAATGAAGTAGTGCTGAAGATATTTCTGTGGCTCCCCTGGCAGCTTGATGCTCCATCCATGAATAAAATACTGGATCTTTACAGGTTGTAGATGTAATACAAAAAAAGTAAAAGGACAGCTGCTGTGCATAAAATGCATCCTGTATAGGTACCTTTGGTAGAATCTGAATTTGCTGCAGGTCAAAACAAAATGAAATTGAGTTAGGCAATTCTTCCTTCATTAATTTATGGAACTGGGAGGCTCTAAATTTGTGAACTGTTAACTGGGTTATTAATTGGTTTTTATTGATATTATCCTTGGCATTACTGATTTGTGTGCTTGTTCTAACACAATAATTACATACGTCTGTAGCCGGGTTACCAAAAAGTATCCTGCTAAAGTATTTGTAATTAACTTTTTTGTCTTCGGTCACTTTTGCATTGTACAAATTCCAAAGCTTAGCAATACTGTATTCGGCGGATAAGTATATTCTTCTTGATTTCCGACGACCATAATGGCTTTCTTTACCTTTTAATTGAGTAATGAACCTTTTCACCTCCGTGAATTTCTCAATATTTTTTTGGGACTTTCTATCACCACCTCTTGTTTCAACAAGTTGAGATCCTATAGTTATTTTTTTGCATATTGTATTTATGCGTCTTTGCGAAACACTAAACAGAGCTCTAAATACTTTCTGGCACACCTGGTTTTTACTACCTTTTATAAATACCTGGGAAAGATGAGAAATCAAGAGTAAAATACTATTGTTGACAAACACTTTCAAATGGCTACTTACAAAATAATTAACAGCAAAATTATGAGCTCTTCCATCTTCTTTCCGACTTCGTTTCCGCTTTGGTTTTTTAATTTCCATATAGCTTGCAAGCATGTTGTCTTGCGTAATTTTGCTTGGATTTTCAAAAAAAGTTTTACGAATTTTTAGCATATCTTCTTTTAATATTTCTTGGCAATCTAAGTTACTATTATTATGCTTACAAACTATGTTGAAATTGTCCAAGTTAATGTCCAAATTTGAATATCTTTAAAATTAACAGCAATACATTAATAACATTTTTAAAATTTTTAACCTTAAAATTACCTTATTTCTTTTTTTCTTTCATGCGATGTTGTAGACCTTTTTCTTTTTCTACTACCTCTGTCGATGCTATCACCAACAATATGTTCACCTTCTAGAACTTCCATTTAAAACAATAAACAACTTGTATTGTTAATAATGTATCCACAGCACAACACGAAATGAACGAATATACCATCACAACGCATTTTGTCCATTGTTTTTGGACAAAATGCACTTTGAAAGTATAACGAGACTGGACTAAATTCCGTTTGTTTGTCTAGCTGGTTTTTCCCCTTTAATAAAACGAACATTTAATGCAGATTAACCGTCCAAGTGCTTATAAAAAAGCAGCATTTTGACCTTACGAATACAGTGCCACCTTTTTCTCAAATATGGAAAAAATGGACAAAATGCAATTTGAAAGTCTGCTCCTCGTATGTATGTACTTACAACCTCGGTAGCAAAATAAACATCTAGAATTATGTTTACCAAGAATATTAAATTATGCTTTATGGTCTTTTCTGCTTTCACCACTCCGTTTTATATGGGTTTTTCACTTGCATTTTTATACAATTAACCACAATTTTTCTTCCGTTTCCGCGTTACGGAAGTTTATGTTTTACACAAATTTCGTTTTAACAAATTTCACTGCATTTACGTATCAACAAAAAAGTCCCCACATTTTTTCTTAAATAATATTCAAGAAAAATTTATCCAAAGAAATGACCTGACCTGACCTGAAGGCGGAAGAGTTCGAAAGCTTGAAAAAGAGTCATATGTTACCGGTAAAAAAATGATGTTATACTTTTTTCTCCGAACTCGCTCAAAAACAGTTAAGCTGGTAGATTAAAAATTTGCAAGTACAAAATGCGCTTAAGAGGCAGCTTTAGCATCGCTTGAAGAGCGCTAATTCAAATCAAATTAGCTTGAATTAATTAAGAGGTCGTAAAAACCGAGTGGAAATAAAACACACCCATATCCGCACAACAAAATAAATGATTCTCCGGAATGACGAAAAACAGCAATAAAACGGCGATATAATCCAGAAATTGTCACTATAAAAAGTTTATTTTTTTATACGCGAGCTGTACCTATTTCGAAACGCAGGGGTGGATGGGGTCGCCGTTTCGAAGATACAATTCTACCCTCAAACGGCGGGTCACGTGACGTAAATAGTAGAGGGGGACCAAAACATCACGCACCGACTAACGCAATGCAACACATAGTATAGTTAGGTGTACTAAGCGCATAGTGTAGACTAGTCACAGAACTAAATAAACAATGTTTTGAGTTGCACGTGGACGATTTTAACAACAACCGTACATATCTCGACACCATATCACAATCTGTTCGAGTTTTCGTGAGTCAGATCGCAGAATTCGTTAAAAAAATTAATCCGCCAATGGTGAGGACAGTGTCGTCGTTCTTGTCGCAATAAAAATGGAAAAGTAAGTGTGCAATAATTTTTTTTATTTGATAACGATTAAAGCGTAACTCGGGGGGTAGAAATCGACAGTCATCAGCTAATGACACGCGCCATTGCATGCTATTTATTGCATAAGAGGGAGACCAACATAATGCACTCATTCATTTCTGTTTTCTTTCACTTAAAAATTTAACGTTTTGGTGTTGTTGCTTAACGTTCGCCGTGGGAAGAGTACATTGTTTGGATCGGACTTTTTTCGGACAGATAGTATGGACGGTATTCGATCGGCGTCCGTAGCGTCGCGGCGCTTCTTTGTTCGTTTAAACAGGTGTTTGGTGGGGATCAAATGTGCCCTCTTAAGGGTAGCGAACGCGTTCTCGTTTCCGTTTCGATCGCATAATCGATATTTCTTGCAACCCTTAGCATATTTTCGCGCACTCGGAAAGAACTCCGGGTCTTAATTGCGGCGAGCCATTAAACCAGATCCAGGGAAAGTAATTTAGATAACTTCAAAGTTCTAAAGTAAAGCGATTTTGAGGAAATGCAGTTTTTAGTTGTTCAAGTTAAAATTAGAATTACAGAAAAATATAAAAACCGTCATCATTAGAGATTAGAGAGATAATAAGATTATCAGTTTTTTCTTGACTGATTTTTTCCTGACTTATGGCATTATAATTTGCAATTAACTAATTTTTTCTAAGCTCCTGAAAGTTATACAGACATTTTTAATATTTCACTTCCTTGGCCGAAAGATTAATAGTATCCTGTGTTTGTTGTGGTTCGTTTCTCGCAATTAAGCTAAGTATTAATACTTTCTCTAACTTTATTGCAACGAAGTTATACGCCAACTTGGTGGGCTTTTGAAAATGGGCTAAGATGGTATTGTTGGTTTACTATGTTGTCATCAATAATGTGCTAGGGTTTCCTGAAAAATTAAATTCTTCCAACTTTTGCCAATGATTAGTTAATTAGACCTTGAATTAGGTTTGTTATATTTTTATTAATTATTTAAAATTTGTTTTTATACTTAATCTTAATAAGTTAACAATTTTCGGTATAAATTTTCTCCACCTTCTTCTATCTTTTGCTTCACTTCCCTTAATTCAACCTTTTTCCATGATTTTTTGGTCTGTTTCTTCTTCTTTTCCCAAATTCTCTAGCTTCAAATACTTTTTTAGCTAAACGTCTATTCTCCATCCATTGTTATTTCTATCGGATTATATCCAAATCTTCTCTGTATCTTTCATTTCTTATTTTGTCCATCCTTGTTCTTCCTTCTATTTTTCTTAAAAGCCTCATTTCCACACTTTTTTGTTTCTTCACTTCCACAGGTATACTATTCTTTATGGTATTAAATAGATTTTCTGTTTTTGCTATTCTATATTCTATAATTGTACAATTTCCACCATCTCCATATTCTGGAATCCCATCCTATAAGTCTTAAATTTCTGTTTACATTTTTTAATAGCTTCATTTAAAACACCATCAAAGAGTAGTGGGCTTAAGAGGCAGCCCTGTTTCAAGCCTATCCCATATTTAAACTTTTCTGATTTTTTATTTCTAGTTCTTACATAGTTCCTCGTACCTTATGTAGAGGCATTTTATATTTTCAATTAGTTCAACAGTGACATTTGTAGTTTTCAGAATCCTCCATATGTCCTCTTGTGACCCTACAAAGCAATTAAAATAATAATATAGAAGGCTTTAGTTGAGTGGGTGTGCCATCTTAGCCCAGCACCTTTGGGTGAGACTGCGCGGGAAGGCATTGAGAAACAGGCCATTTCCCTTAAATTTCCATAATGTTGGAAACTATTCCATATCACCACTTGGCCAATATTTGAACCTCCTCCATTTATTAATTCCGTTTCATACAAAACGATCGAAGATAGAATTTGGATAATTAAAGTTGCTGCAATAATAGCCGTGCCTGAGGGATTTTTTTTCGCCAACCATATTCGATGGTTACGATGCTGTCATCGAACTACATTCAATTTCTGAGCTCATTAAAATTTTGATAACTGGCCTCCGAACGGCGCAAAAAACGCATCTTTCTGAACAAGTGGATTATTGCACATTACGGTTTTTTTTACTTTGATCGGCCCATAACACGGCTTATTAACCAGCAGTTGATTGGCATGTCACGTACCGGAGAACGAATCGCCGTGAAACTTGAACCGTTTTTCCTGATTAAGTGCGAGCTTATTATAAGGTTTGAAGCATATTGCTTTTTGTTTTTTTGTTGCAACTTCATCAAAGTTGTTTTTCATCCATTATAGTTTGCGTTATTTATTATTTTTTTTCCTGGTAATTAATGATATTCTGTATGGAGCCTAGTAGCACCTTGTAATAAATTTTTAATGCCGCGTTATTCTTTGTCGGTTTTTACTATCAGGTTATCATTCAACAGCCAACAAAAAACACAATAAACAAATTAATTCATTGGCCGGATACGCTTTAAAATCTGTACAGATTACTTTCAATCGCATTGTGAATTTTATGTCTGCTGTTTAGTTACGGTGTAAGAATTGAATCAAATAATTCAAATTTCAATCTAAATTGAACTCATTTTTGTAATGTAAAATTTATGTTTACAAAATGTGCTTCGCTGGTTTTAAATTATTTATTTCCCGTTTGTGTGTGTGGGGAAAATATCGACCAGACTGTCAACCTTGACTTCATAAATGCAAAGTACTTGATATACTACGTACTGTGTATTTACATGTTTTGTGGCCAGAAAGAAATTCCGCCAATGCCCGTTGACTTTTGTCATCACTTCACTGCACACAATTGCATACTTGAGCACGTAATGGATTGTTAACAGAAGGAACATTTAACATACATTGTGCGGTTGCCATGCATTCTCTTGTTTAAAATAGTTCTGCAAACATTACTTCCTCATTGGGGTGAAAAGTCGACATTAATTTCCAACTTTATTCAAAAGTTAAAAGAATCCGTTTAAAGCAGACGTTCACCAATTATTCAGGTCATTTACATGAATACAATTATTGTAATAGAGCGGGACATGATAAATATAACCTGATTAAATTTAAATCACTTTTGTTGTTAAATTATGCTAACTTTATTAGTTTCCGTCTAATAGACATCGATTCTCAGTTTTCATTTGAAAAACAAATATCTTGTTGGCCAATTTAAAGCAATCAATATCACAAAATTCGTTTTCTGATTTTAATGGAACTAATGGTTCGAGGTCGCCTCAATTGCAAATGGCAATTTCCACAAACGTTTCTACTCGTGTTGTGCAAAAGGGATTACCTCCTGTTGGGTGTCCTGAAAGGGGAAAGAAGGTCATTGCATAACAGCAGTCTACAACAGTAGCTGAAAGGGTTCAATTCATTAAAATTACGCATCATTTTGTTTGTTGTATCATGGCAATAGTTCCAGTTGGTTAAATTTATGAAAGTGAAAGAATTTGTTTGCAATTTTGTTACCACTTCTTCGAAGTGTATGGAAGATTTAATCAAATCAACGCAGATGGTCGGTGCAAATTCTCTCAGCGTTACATACAATTTGCGCAATTTATTCTGATATTTGACTTTGGATTTTTAACGTTTATTCAAAACTTAAAATTTTCCCCAACAACTTCAAAAACTTTCTGTCTTTTTTTATCTTGTACTGCCAAAATGATACAATTTTTGACAGAGATTTATTAACCAAAATGACTTGTTTTGTTGCCCTATACAACCCCTCTCAGTTTAATGTACCACTCGTGGGGTACTCTTAACTCTATTAACTAGCAATTTTTACAGATTGGTTGTATGTTTCAATCAAAAATAAATGCCAAGTAGATAATAAATTTTGCTGGTTTAATTTTGAATGTTTTCAAAAATACAAATGCTATAGACAAACCAATAAAGATTTCGTAGAGATTGTCAAACATCAAACTTCTTGGGAGATGATATTTCAGGCAAAGTATCGATGAAAGAATATTGGCGTCAAGTCAATAATGTCACTGATGACCTGGGGAAATTAAAGTTTGAACAACTTTGCATTTTGGTAACGAGGTTTCAGTATCAATAAATATATATTCACAGATAAACCAATATACAACTAGACAGGTTCAGGAAAGTAATAACTTGATAAGCACAGAGTTAATTATAGTTGTCAAGAATAAATAAAATAAAGAATAAAATATAAAGCATATTTATAAAATAAAAGAAAGGACAAGGAACAAGCAAAGTCAAGACTGGCAGATGCAGAGAAAATAAAACTCAAATGAAAACGAAAATATTTGAAGATCGAATTGGAAGAAATCGAAACTGAGTTAAAAGCGAAAAGAAAAAAGCTGTAAATTATAAATGTTGTTAAAGCAAGGCAATGAGAAAATAAAGTTGTTTGCAAAAACAAAATTAGGTAATCCCAAATTTTACCTGAAATGGCCATAGAAGAAATAAGTACCATTACCAAAGAAATTAGAAGGAAAAAGAACCAACGTTTTTTACAGAATGAGAAATAAAGAATGTTATTAAGGGCGATTTGATTTTAAACACTGTCCAATTTCTTTTTAAATTGTCGTAAAATCCTAAAAAAATGGTAAATAATTGGTGAAACCCCTGTTTGTGTAACCCAATCTATTTGTCCATTTGATAACGTTAATGACCTTTTTTGAATTGCCCCACCAAATTAGCTTACCCTAAAGTAAACCCCCTCGATGTAACAACCCACCAGCTATGGAAACGTTGTCAATGTATCGACTTCATACTATTTATTCTGACATTTTTGTAATAAAATGAAAAAATGCTGCTTTCCAAACATTTGGTTTCTAATTTTATCAAATAGCCAATGAACTGAAATAAATTAGAATTAAAAAGTTAAAACGGGCCAATGTCATTCAAAGTTAATGATTGGGAAAAATTTAAATTCACATGATTTGTGCAGAGTTCGCATTTAGAAAGTTTACATTGATAATTTAATACATGACTTATGCACAACAATGACTCTTTACATAATTACACATAATCTTTCAGAGATTTTTCTCGCATGATTTCTCTCAATAATTTATTTATATCGATTTCTAATGCATGTTTATAAACAGTTGACTTGTCATACGATTTTAAATGAATTCAACGCGGGCACATTTCACGATCGAAACTTTGAAAAGCAGACGTTCAACTTGTCGACAGCAAAAACAGGAACATGTGCACGCAGCTTTATGAAGCATGTCATGTGGAAACGACATTAATTCTTGTTTTAATTTAAATGCGCGCATATCGTTACATCTATTTCACTTAGGTGGTTCCATTTTCGCGCGGGCATTTCCTTCGGATATTAATGGCTTAATAAATTTTAAAACGCCGCGACGGCATCGCTCATTTTGCGAATAATAGGTCGAGCGGGAGCGTTAAAGTGAGCACAAAAGCTGTCGCAGAAATTCGCGTCGGGGGCAGAAAATCAAAGCGTGCAAAACAAAAGCAGACTGCTCGACGCTGCGCCCTTATTAGACAGTGGCGTCGCCGCGACGGCCAACGGCAGATGCTCGAACTATCCGCAGCAACATGTACCGAAATGAGTGCAGTGTTGATCGCAATTTAAAGCGCACATATAAGATGCCACTTATAAGTATTTTTTTATTGAAATAGGGACCAACATGAAGATTATAAATCGCAACCAGAATGAATAATGAAACCAAGAGAACTCAAAAAACATATCTGTGTAAAGTCAAACTTGTAAGTCGTTCCATTTATTTGCCTGTGTGTGCTTTATGTGTGTTCACTTTATTTTTGGCTTGTTTTGTTTTGTGTGTGATAATTATGAATCATCTGCACCGCATCGATAAAATGGAAATTTTCCAGGCACAACAGGAAATGCATTCGGAATTGGGTCATCTATTCTGGCATCGGAAATATTAATTTACCCTGTTTGAATTAAAGCGCATTATCAAATTTAGTTTTTAATCGAATTGCATTTCCGAAACAACACTCAAATGTGATTCAACAATTTCAATTAACGATCGCCTATAAAATGCAATTGTTCATTTTCTGCTTTTCGTATGAATCATTTTCTATAATCGTAGTCGCGAACAGATTGAATTTCTTAAAATGTCCCTCCCACACAATTTAATTTTAAATAAACAATTTAATTTTGCCGATTGTGCTGCGGTGAACGTGAACCGGTAAATTGGGTTTCTTCATTGTGCAGTTAATTTATGTCAAAACTGTCAATGTCGACGATAGGATCAAACGGAACTCTTATTATTTTCTTGTTTCACGCTTGCCATTGACAGCGCCGGTTAGTTTTCTTAGTATGTTATAAAAGTCACGATAGATAAGTGAGACGTACCACGATTTTTAATCTTCCTCGGTTAAGAGAGGCATGCTGTTAAACAGCTTAATCATCTTCCTTAGGTTGTGAAATCAAGCTAATCTTTAAATTGCTTTAAAGGTAGCTTTCGATAAATTTTTAATCAAGTGAACGAAATTTTTATAAATAAGAAACATTTAATTCCGATTGAAAAAATCTTAAATTCTATTAAATTAAAGATCTGGAAGTTACAAGCAGTTAAAGTTTTTATTGCAGTTAACTGCAAAAATTAAGTAAGCAATGAAATAGTAAAAAATTATAATTATAACATTATTGAAACCAGTCAAATAAATCTGACAATTAATAGTTCCATCATCGAAATCGTCTTTAAAATAACAGAAATGTGCAGTGAAGTAATTCATTCATCTAAGAGTTTGTAAAGTATGGGAGGGGTGGTAAATAAGCGTCACGTAATGTAGAAAAACTTTGTGCAGTTGCATCGAATTTTTTAATTTAATTATTTCTCGATAAAAAAAGACCTTTTTTATTTATTTGGGAGACGTAAAAAACTTAAAAAGTCATATAAACATGAAAATTTATGTATTTTTTTGCGAGGAACACGATGGTGCAATTAAAAATCGATTTGCTCTAAGATTGACAGAGATAGAAAACTATAAATCGAGAAAATGGCCGTAGCTCCGTTAATACTGGAGCAACTCAATTAATTATTGTTCCATCGTTTCCTAGTAAGGAAAAAAAAGAAAAAGAAAAAAAAACTGTGAGAAAAAAGCTAAACCAAGAAAAACACTTTTCTTTCTTTCTTGCTTAGAGCGTCATATAAACATGAAAACTTATGTATTTTTTTGCGAGGAACACGATGGCGCGATTAAAAATCGATTTTCTCTAAGATTGACAGAGATAGAAATATTAAACCTAAACTAACCTAGCCTAACCAAACTGGGTTTATTTTTTCGTGTTTCTCTTTCGGCGATATTTTTAGAATTTTTACACTGTTGAGGTTATGTTGTGATTATTTACCTGTTTTAAATAAACAATTGCAATGTTAAACAAAGCACCTGTCGGTCCACCGAACAGGTAGAGTCAGATTCGCTGACTAAAAAATCGTCTCTAGCCCGGATGTGTTAATTGTGTTTTTAATAAAAAACAATTAAATTTACAGTTAGAATGAAACTTAGTACCATTTTATATCATATAAAAGCTTTCACCAAATGCTAGTTCAACAACTTGTAGAAATTATTTGTAATGCGAGCCTTAGACGATCAATGGAAATGACATTCAGGCCGAAGATTGGCATTCTGATTGATGGTGTAAGATAAATAAGATATCATGTTTTAAACTAAAAATTACGTGTTTAGAGATTTTTTATAAATATACTCTCCAATGCCAGAACAATAACAAAACAAGCCTTTTTGGTGTCTCTATGTCAACTGAGCTAAAAGTACTTCATTCAGATTGTCAGGTTGACTGATAAGTGTAGCACCGTCGTGATTGGAGCTAGGAATGACAGTCTGCCTGTTTATTGAGACTGTCAATCCTGATTGACTATGTAAGGCTCGCATAATGCAACAACTGTACTTATAGGGTCACTCCAAAATTGCTCCCAAATATTAAATTTTTAGTTTCTTTTAAAAAATTAAAAAGTACAGTGCGACCTCGATAATCCGAACTAATTAAAAGCGCGGTGATCTGGATAAGTAAATAATTCGGATTACTGAAGCGAGACAGTATTTTTATTGAAAAGAGGAACATTTAATACAAAACAACTAGAAAATAGTACGTAAACAAAAATTATCCAAAACAGAAGCATACTTATTAAATTTTATATTATTTTGTGAAGTACTTTGTAAGTTGTTTGCTTGATCCTTTTTTTGGGTTCATTGTAAAAGTCGTTTCAATTTTTGAAGTACAAGTGGGATATTAGTTTCTTCTGTGCACTTTATGCACACATTGAAACTTTTAACTGCCTCGTCAATCGTAACAGTCTGGTTTCTATTATTTAACTCTGGACTTTCATTGTCACTATGATGATGTTCGTCTGTAGCATCAATGTGTTCCAGTGGTATCAAATCTTCATCATTTTCCACTTTCGTGAGATTTTGCTCAGTGAGAACAGTTCTGCAAGACTTCTGGGCAGACTTTTTCGGATTATTGAAGAATTTGGTATAATGAAGGTCCAGATTATCGAGGTTGCACTGTATTGCTTTAAGAAGGAACCTTTTAGTTGGATGCACACATTATTTGAAACTCCTATTATCACACAACTTCGTTTTTGTTTTTTTACTTTGTGCTATATCTCTTAACCACTTGCAAGTTTAATTAATGTGCCCACTTCACTAGACATTTATTTATTGTGTGATGGTAGAAATAGGTGGCATGTTAGGTTTAAGTTACTAATTATCTATAATTTTTGATTACTGGCAATTTAAAGTCGGATGGGAATCCACTTAAGATTCTTCCCAGAGGCCGACGCACTGTCAAATTGTTTCAATTTAATAAATAGGTACCACTGACCGCGAAGAATACGTGCACAAGTCCAAACAAAAGGACCACTCTGTTGTATTCAAATTTAGGACAATTAAAAAGATTCGATAAACGTGACACGTATACAAGCTTTTGTGAGGCTTTATTAAAAGAGAATCGGCTTATTGAATTCACTGTGTTTTTAAAATTGATGCCCTATTTTATGATTTCGAAAGCAATTAGGTAATTTGTGATGGTAGACGTCTGCGATCAACCATCGAAAATGAATTACAGTTATATTTCACGGACAACCGACTTAAATAAACACTGATAACCAACCGAGCTGGCAAAGTATTTGTGAAAGAGATTTCGCTAAGTGTCCTGAAATCCAATGTTGACTTAAGCGAATCGCTTTTTACAGAAACGCCGTTTTACACCGACAAGATCAGAAAACTCGATGAACGATTTTTGAACGGAAAGATAAATTTATGGGGTTATTCGAAATATGTCAGCTTTACGACACTATTTACATAAAGACGACTGGAATTCTCGACAGAATTCAAGTTTCAATTTCCAGCTGTCGTTGCATTTTTCAATGGCAATAAAATCTTCAATTGGCTCCCCTAAAGTTCCATTGATACATTTTCAGACAATGCAAACAGATTACGGATTGAAAGTTAAGCAATAAAAATACAATACAGTCAAACTCGACCCAATAATGGGAAAATGGGCAAAAAGGGACCTTTTAGTATTTTATAAACAAATTGACCATTCTACTTATGTCGCTATAAGCGAGGCATCCATTTAATATAATTTTTTTACGACCACTACCGAAAATGATCAATTTTGTACAAACAATAAACTAAGTAAGCTTATTCTTACGCACGCTGTGTGCTATAAAGGAAAGCGCACAGTTAGGGACTTTTGTCAACGTTGTGTTGGTAGCGAAATTGACAGTGACAATGACAGTGGCAATTCAATGTGCAATTATCGTGCGTAACTTTTTTGCCTCGTGTGTAATTTGTTTCCTACAACTCTCGGTATGTAATTGTGTCATTTTAGCGAAATTCAACTGTATATGACTAAAAAATTCGTCAATTACTTTAAAACGAATAAATCACTGTAAACATGATTTGTTGCAGCTGAATTTGAGCAATTATAAAAAGCTGTCAGATAAGAATCTTCCAAGTTGGATGACCACAATTACTTACTGTCAGATTCTGGAACTTGTTCGGTAACGCTGTGGTTTTACTGTCGAGTTTTAGGTCAGCTAGAAAATCTTCCAGGCCTCTCCGGTATTCGCCAAATTAATCAAGCTGAAATGTTCCAGTATGCTTAAGACACCTTTTGGGGAAAAACGAACAATTTTCTCACGCGATTGCGGCGGGTTCAATTAACTCTGTTATTTTTATTTACCTGTTAATAACCAAATTCGTGCAGATGTCTATTTTTGGTGAAAAATAGCGTGTAAAATCCGTTGCCAATTGGAGCGTGCACGCCCTAGAATTGGGGCTGCGCCACATCAATATCCCTACACACCTAATAAAGTAGAAAAAGAGAAAAAGGGTTCGATGGAAAGAACAATGACCCAAAAGACTGCAATTTGCGAAAATTGTGCGTTCACATGTAGGCCAGAAGGAAGGATCGCTCCTGGGACGGGTACAGCCTCGCGCGCAGTAGCAAACTGACAGCGGTCGCGCGTCCGTCGACCTAATCTCCCTAGACTAGTTGTAGCCACGCACTTCTGTTGCCTTATTTTGTGAACACGGACTTTATTTCCGGTATTTTGTATTGCATAAACCCTCGACTTCCGGTCATTCCGTTTGATGCGCGTACGACGCCGGTGAACTTCTGATGAGTTGTAACTGTTGTCATTCTGCATTGTTAGAATGCTGTCGTGCTGTAGACTAGTTTTTTAGATCGAATGGTGAGTTAAGGTCAGATTTGATTTATTCGATGTGCAGAGAAATTCAAAGTTTCTGGCTCTCTTCAAATTTCAAACATCTCATTTTTCTCTTCGTGGAAATTAAATTCAACTTGATGCAAACCGGCAATCACTAACCAATTGTTTATTTTTAAATTCTTGTTTACACTTTTGATCGAATCGAAAGTTTGTATGTAAACATCATTTAACGCTTGCGGAAACGGCTCCACGCCTTTTACAATTCATTGCCATTTTCCAAGTGAATTAAACTGTTACCTGAACTGAGGTGAACTAAAAACAAAAATCGCTTCTAGGAAGGGCCTTATCACAAAGAACGCTCATACAAGAGCTACGTTAATAAAGGAGACGATTATCTGAAGGGCTCTAAATTACAGTATTGTTACAATAGCCGCTTTATGATATTGAAAACGAGTGGGAGCGAGCCGAAGCATTCCACAGAAATCATGACATCTTTGTGTGTTTTTCTGCGAATCGAACAGAAAGTGAAACTTGTAAAAAATTGTCTCAATTGATAAAATAACAATATCTGCCATTGTATAGTCAAATCTGACCAAGGCGAATCGATTTTTGGCCGTCTTACACAGGTTTGACTGTATTACTTTACCAAGGAATCGAATCATCCAGTTTTAAATTGTTATTGGCTATCAATTATTTGCTGTAATGTTCCTTTTCGGTGCAATGATGTAATAGTAGCGCATCATTATCCTTACATCATGTTCTAATATATGCATTACTTCTGCTTGATTATATCCCTGGAGGAGCGTTTACCTCATGTTGCTGATTGCATGCTGCGCATACTGATCAGTTATTTATTGCGAGTGCGGTCTATTAGTTCAAGTTACGTTAAATCGATTTGTGCTTTGATTTAATTAGATTAGGCGAAGTTAACTAGCACTTCTGTAAGTATTTTCAATATCATAATCAAACTACAATTTTTAAATTATATGGTGGAAATGTTGTGTAAAAATCAGAAATAAATTTTTAATCGAAAATGGCTAAATTTTAAGACAAATTTGAAATAGGTATTTAGCAACATAATAATTTTATTTATGAATTTAAAACAACATTGTGTATAATGACATACTGTATGTCTGCCTTAAAATGTGCCCACACTATATGTGTGTGATTGAATATAATTTTACTTATTTTTCTTCATATTAAGCAAATTTGAACATAAAATAATATTTTCTGGATTGATGTGCCATGCCTTACAATTTCAGAGTGACATTACTGAAAAATTAAACAGCAGAACCTAGAAAGAGAAGAATATCGGTTACCATAAGAAGGCAATCACCTGCAAAGGTTGTGTCCAATAATTACACTTTACTTAGATTAAGCTAAAATTTACAAACAGATCAAATAAGCCAATCAAATCCCATAATTAATAACAGTAATTAATTTATTGAAAACAAAAAATATACACATGAAAGATGAGATTGATTGATAAATATAATGAATTGAATCGGAATTGAAGTAAATTTTATTCTAAAATAAAGGAAAAGGAAAACTGAAACAGTTTACTAGCAGGCAATAAAGGTCCCTTTAAGTCACATTACCAGATTTTGCTATACAAATTCAGCAAAAGAAAAAAGTAGTTCCATCAATAATGTAAAGTTTTTTTTGATAATTTTGGGTATTTATGACCCCGTTTTAATACGATTCTCTCTTTGTATAATATTATCAATGTGAAAGGTCAAATTTGATTAATTAATAGTACCGTCACACTTTAAAATGAATTTGGCATAAAAGCAATTAATTTTAATTAGTGCATGTCACTTATTACATTGTTTAACAGTTGGATATCTTCACAGCGAATTGTGCAACTTTGTAACGCATTCATTAAGATTAAAAATTTCATGATTGAATTTTTTCTTCCGTTAATTTAATTATGTGAAAGAAAAAGACCTTTTTAATTAAAAAACAAAGTTTTTAAGATACATTTCAATCTTCAAACCAAATTGTTAAAACCTACAAATTACTTTTTTATTAAATATGTAATTAAGGTGGCGCGAGCTTCCTTATATTTCTCTCATATTTTGTATTCCGAGTTTAAACTTCCGCCCAAGTAGCTACACTTTTTGCAGTGTGTTGGGCTTACGTGCGGTAAAATAGCAAGGGAATCTGGCGACCCGGATGTGTTCTTAAATTGCACTCTGAATGCGGAGAGGATGTGTCACTCCCGTTATATGTATTAGCAAAAACGCTAAATTTGAGCAATTATTGATTAATTGGTGTGATTTTGCCGACTACTTATAGCGGTATCGTTTCAACAAAAATCAAGTTTATCTTAATATGTATCAGCCTGGCGCTGACATGCTTTCTGTACGCGATACCGTAATTAGGTTTGCTGGAAATCGAATCCAAACATGAATTTATTTTTCATTAAAAAGGTGGCATTCAAAAGAAATCGGGACGAAGAAATTTATTTATTAGTTTCTTGATTGGAGAGTCTTTGATCGATATGGCTTCTGCCAATTTCTGTATTTACACGTTTTCCAAATCGTGCAAATCAAAGTTACGTTGATGTTTATTCGAGCGAACGAAAATAACCAAATAGTAATCAAGTACAAAATTACGATGCACGCTATTGATATTTACTGTTGGCCATATCTGTCGCCGTTGAATTGTTTATTGGCAGTTGTTGCTGTGATGTATCGAACAGATGTGTTCGTGATAGTCATTGATGTTGTCTGTATTGTGCTGAGAAATAGGTATGGGGCGACTTTGGAACAAAGCTTTCTGTGGGCGAGCGAGGAAATCGCTTTAAATGGCTAAAATAATCTCATTCATACCGAATGGTATCGTCGCGAAATTGGCGCAAACAAGTTTGTAAATTCACATCGAAATGTAGAACTAAAATAAATGAATTGGAATCAAGATTTAAGAAGTTATAAAGGAAGTGGATTTGACATTTTAAAAAGAAGCAATTATTACCACTCGAAAATGTTATTCGTAAAACGATGATAAAACAACCTCGTAAATTTTAGACGTTATCATCAACTGAAGATTGGTTTAAGACCCACAAGAAATAGGCTTGCAGCAACTGGTAAAAAAACCAATAAGTGTTGCATTGAAAAGTCCATATGCTTGATTTATTGCAACCAAGTTAAATAGTGATGAATAATGTCGATTTCTTAACTTCCAAGCATTGCAATTTTATTATAAACACAGTAAATGCTGTTGGACAACGTACAAGGAGTGAAATTTATTTTAACAGACGATGGTAAATTAAAATGAAATAAATAAGGAAGAGGCTGGCATCTGTCAGTACCATGAGAATCATTGATAAACTAATAATTTTTCTTATTTATATAATTGAAGGGATTGAGGCAACAACCCTACATTCCACATGAAGTTAGTTTTGAGATATTAATTGTTAAAAATTCGGTTAAATTCCAAAATCAAACTTGATGATTATTATAACATTTAATGTCATAAGAAATTCGTAATGAGGGTAAATTTAACTATGCTGAGTTGATTTTTACTATAAATGAAACAAAAAACTGTAATTTTAATTATTTATTACAAAAATTGTGGCGTATACCTTTTTTGATAAAAAAATAACATTATTTTTTTTACAAGTTAGATTTCATCTTCACTATCGTCTGAAAAATTGTTGTCAGTGCTATTTCCGGGTACAACTATAGCAGCCCCTATTGATTGATAAGAAGTGTGTTACACTGAAGGAATGTAGGGAATCAGTTTTGCCAGATTTTCTAATTTTTTGAATATAATACAAATTTTAGTTGATTTTAAAAATTATTACTGAAATGTGATATTTATTCTTTTAATATTTACCACTTTAATTTGTTATTTGTGTTCGAATTTATCACGATACAAATTGAGTAGTTTTGATCATGATGAATATTAAATCCAAGTGACCAAATGAAAGAATATCTTCACTGTTATTGCAATTACTTAGAATTTTATCTAATATTATTTTTGAAAGACCATTTCTCAGCAAGTCCAAAACTCCATCCATCAACAATAAAAATAGCATTGTTTTTTATTATCAGCACAAGAAAAATGGTTGTTTACTTTAATCCTTACACATTTTTCGGATAAAGATTAGCGATTCGCTCATTAATAACACCAATCGAAATAAAATGACCTTGTTTTCTTCCAAAAAGAGCACATAAAAGCAAACATAATCATAAACCGATCTCGTTATTTTCTTATGGGCATTACAAATTTCCAAACCAATCGATCGGACAAGCTTCTATAAACACAGTCATTATCGATCAGAAATAACATCTTCGAGTGCCATTAATTCTCTTCGTCTAGCACTTCTTCCAGACGTATGCAATTAACATTGTTTACTTTGAGGATTAGTTTGTTTTTCGGGGAACGTTCAAAAACAATTTACTGTCATTTTTGGGCTGAAATGTTAAATTTAAATTCATGTTATGTCATCCGACCTCGCTACCAAATTACAGGACATTCTTTATGTTCTTTTGAATGGGAAACATGCACTTAAATGACGAAATCTCGTCAAATAAATATTGCGTTGAAGAGAAGAAACTCCGGGAATGTAAATTGCAGAGTAGTTTTTTTTTCTCGAATTAAAAAATAACTATTTACATAAACAAATTTTGTTAATTTCGAATATACAATTCGCACAAGGTCAAAGAAGTGCCACGATCGTTAGAATGCAACAAAAAAACTCAACAAACAAGAATTGTTCATTACCACAGTTCATATTATGTGAACCATAGATCGATACTCTAAATCTCGCTGAATGCAAAAGCAAATCCATTTATAATAATACTGGTAGCCGTGATGTGATGTGGTAATAAGTTGTTCTTAAAAAAAGTGAGTTGATTTTGTTGCAAACCAGTTATTTTACTAATGCCCGGTGAGTTCATGTACTATCATTAATCGTAGTAAAACAACGACTGCCAAATAAAATCGCCTGAATCACCGGATTAAAAATACCGCGATTTTAATTGTGAATCCGTTGGAAATACTCATTTTGCAATCACTCGTCCGCAATAAATGTGTTTCTGTGTTTGTGTACGGAACATGCACTTCCTTAATGTGGCAATAACTTATTTTTAACTTTATTTAGTCTGTTCATTGATCGCAACTGAAGAAAAAAAAATTGTACAGTCAACTCTCTTAAAAGTTCCCCAGAAGTGAGTACCAATACTTCCTGGGACGCAAAGTTAAGTCTTGGAAAGTTTGTAATCTCTTTTTTGTAATCTTGTAAGTTGTGATCGCAGCCCAAATGCGGCGTGGTCTTCAGCATCCTCCAACTCTATTTTAAAATGCATGAATAAGTGGTTTTACTTGGAGCTCTCGCTCTGCTATTATGAATACTATTCTAATAATGGCCCAATATCAGTTTTGGACTTGACTTAAAATAACTCTGTCGTTTTGAACTTTATTAGTTTTAAGTGGTAAACATTTTAGATCTAATTTTGAAAAATGCATGGAAAAAAAGTCATTAACCAATTTTGACATTTTCATAGGTAAAGTCTTCAAAGAGAATTTTAATATGAGAATATGTGATAATAAATAATATAAATTCATTGGTTTTAAAATTATCACTTATAGTTTTATAATTGACACTTAGAATTCAATATCATTCAAGATGGTAACAATATGCATTGTAAAATCGGTTACTTTAAACGGATTAGTTTGGGGTAATTTCAGAAACTTTGCAAATTCATTGTTAAGAGGAATTTTAGTGAACACATCGTCCAAACTAATTTGTGAAAGTGAAATTAATTTTAACTGCAAATTGGTTAATGCGGCCATTAGTTAATTGGGAACTATCAAAAGCTCCATAATCCATTAGGGCCCCGAACATCTACAGACAATTCCCAGAATTCCCATTGTGATATTGATACCTGATAGATCTGGAATCTGAACAGAAGAAACCGTAAAAGAACTCATGTTTACCGCGGTGTATTTTTGTGGCCGCTATTTAAAGTTATGACATGACCGCATTTATCAATAAAATTCCAAATAAAATAAAAGGAAAACTGAATTACATACCGACCTAAGTAGTTACAGTGCATTGACTTGCTGTTCTGCGAACAAGTAATGAAAAAAACGTTTTGTTTTTAAGAAAGTAGCATTTAAAAATGAATTATGTTGTTGACACTTATTTTTTTAATTGCAGTACAAACTGTCCAGCATGCAACGATGTCCATATATTCACGAGATGAAAGAACGTCTCTTAGGGGAGCAGATACCGATGGAACCGATTTCAAAAATTATCCCGCAACCTCCGCCACTAATCATGGACCCGCAGCCAATTGGCACCGTTGTCAAGGTCAGCTAAGTGCTAATCTGCAAAATTTTTTAATGGACTTATCAAACTTATCGCAAGGTTGAGAAGGTCATCAAAACGAATTTAAAAAATTCTGATTACATGTTTACTTGGCTCAGCTTTCGTGACTACTTTTTTAAAATTAATTTCTGTTGAAAACGCGTCACGGAATTGCATTTCAGTTTTAACGCTTTAATTTGCTAATTTCTGACGACTGATCGCAAATGGTAATGAAATTTTAGCCCTGCGCACCACCCAGTGCTGAAGTAATTGAAACCTTTGTGATTCTCTTTGATGATACCTGTTGCTGCATTGCATCACTTCGTACATATGAAAACAATTTGATTTTCTAAAGTATGATTAAGTTCTGCTGTAATGGGTCAATGAATAACTTGTGGCGTTTTTGTTGAATTAAAAATTTTTTTTTTCAATAATTAAATTGGTGATTTTGAGGTGAAGAAGTAGAGACTACCCTACTCAAGCCAATTTCTAAAAGGAGATTCCTCTCAGATTATTGGAAAAGATGAAAATCTGACGAGGCAACATCAGGAGAATATGACGAATGTTTCTTAAATCGTTTGATGCCATCTTCCCGGTTGTTTGTTATTAAATTTTAGTCTTTGGATATCAAAATCGTTGCTATTTTTTTATACGCTGTTTGAGAACAATCCGTTTAATCGACATTCATTGATACGTTCGTAATGAAATACAGTAAAACGCCTGTAAAGCGACCACTCGTGGTTCCCTTAAAAAATGGCCTCTTAAATTAATATAAAATAAACACCATATTAACTTGAAAACGTTTTATTATCAATAATGAAGACATGCGAAGGATCCTATATTTTCATAAAAATACAAAGCGTCAATTTAGACGCACACAAGATAAATTAATAATATTAAATAATAGAATGTTTAAAAATTAATGCAAATTAAAAAAAAATCACGATATAAAAAATAGTCAAGACCAAGAAATAAAGATATACATGCTTTAGTACCAAAATATTGTTCTAAAACAGTTTGCTTACAATTTTTAAATTTTTTAATTAGAGACAATTTGGGTTTTGCCACATTTGTATTTAGAAGCTAACTTTCGTTGTAATAAACCTCTTTCGCTGTCTTTAATAACATTTATGCGAGCTTCCAAATTTAAAATCTCGCGATGGTAACTCCGTTTAGCCATCATTTTCTAAACTATTTCAGAAGCACAGCGACAACGATTTTTCAACGACTGTCATAGAACTGATACGAATTTTTTGCCTTAATAGTATGTACCATTTTAAATATCCACACGACCCCACAAATATCGCATAAAAAAGTTGGAACCGAAGTTGAAGAACTGATTTATAACCGTAACAAATTTATTACCGAAAGATAGGGCATGTGTCAAGCACTTGACGAAGAAAGGTTCTTAATAAATTCTACAGTGTATAATTGACATTTTAAGTTTTACAAACCCGATCTAAACAAAGACAAAAATTAAAAGGATTTTTACAAAGTGAGAAGTGGTCGCTTTAACCGTAAATTGCAGGTCATGGTCGCGTTATGGGAGGGTCGCTTTTAAAGAGTAACAATGTATTACTGATACCGTATAAATCTTTCGTTCCTAGAAATTATGGTCGGATACAGGAGTGGTCGTTTAGGGCGGGTGGTCGGTTGGAGAAGTTTTACTGTACTTAAAATTTGATAGCCACTTTTATAAACACTGCAAAATGACTAGAATTTTGAACTTGTAGTTAAACGCGGACGGCTACGGATCGCACACATCCCCTACCCACCAAAGAACCGATAGGACGCCCCTGATGCCTAGAGAACCTGAGGATGATTTCCACTGCGTCGAAACGTCAATATTTCCCAAGAATGCCAAGTAAGTGTTGATTGTTTTCTGTCGAATTGAATGAATGGCTTATAAATTCTCTGGCGGTCTTATTGTAAATTCAGATCTTTTCATGTGTTTGAATAACGTCTGGACCATTCATATCCAGTTTGATCTGTAAAACAAACATGAATGCGAGCCTCCATATTTATTGTAAGGCGATTTCATCAATCCCTCGTTTCGAGAAAGATCACGATCGGATTCTCAACTTTTATGACAGTTTAAACTACCTTCACCTACCTAAGAACTTTTGTTTTATGGTTTCTCGTGATTGAAATAAAAATATTTTTGTATAAAACAGCAAGTGTAAAACGGCTCAATTTGCACTTGAAATAACGTAAACCATACAGTAGCTACGCCCTCGTTAGTGAAGAGTGGGAGATTTTGAGATCAATACCACCGTACCCTCTCAGCATCCGCCATTTCGAAAAATCGCGAACAAAGGACCTTTTTTGCGACCCCCATGACAAATTAAAAAAACATATTCCGGGGATTGCGGGCGCGAGTGCTCCGGTAATCTCCGGAAAATTTAAAAAATAATTAAAGTGGGAGCCAGACTTTGAACAGAAAAGAGTGGTTGAACGCCTCATTAATTATTGAAAAAAGCTTAAAAACATTAGGTCATTTGTGTTTTGCCGAGGTCACAAGAGGTCACTGGGTCGCATCCCGGGACCAGCTCTCCGAATCCTCCAATCACAAAATTCTTGTCGCGCCACGTGACGATCCTGCAGCATCCCTTCTCTCCAGCAATGCTCCTGCGAGCTTTCGACCATTGTATCTCGGCTTCTAAGCGCTCAGCTTTTACCTAATAGTTTTAAAAATCGCTGTTTACATCCACGGGCTTTGGTGCTGATCGGTTAATCAAAATTGTCGTCCAATTTTTAAAAGATGTGAAGTTTGTAGTTTTTCGAATGATGTTTACACAGTCGACTGTTTATAACGCGCCAAGGAAGAAGAATGTAATCGCTACATGAAAATCGTTACCTGAATTTCACTGTTCCGGCCTAACCATCGAGATGTTCATGTTTGTGATGCGTACAACGAATACAAAATTTAGACTGTTATTTTCGTGAATATTAAATAATAACGTGATACAATGGTGGGTGGCGGCGAAGTCAAGGTCGCGACGGTCGAGGTGGAGTCTGTCGACAACATGGCGACACTTCCGGTATCGCGGGCCCATGGCGGAAATGATACCCTCGCGGAAAAAAATAACGCCGCCAATAAGGAAATGGAACTCAAAAAAGTGCAACCGAAACCCGACAAAAGGTACACATCATAAATTCTTTCTCTTTGGTAAACAACCAGACCGACTTCCGTTGCCTCCAAAAAAATCAATTAACGCCCGAAATAACATCACAGAAAAAAAAAAACGCTCATCGATTCAAGTCGTTGGATGCAAGGTGCAATAATGGTGGCAGTTGAGCGAATGTTGATAAATAAACGGAAGTGTCCGAGTCACAACTCGATTCACTCTGACCTACTCCCTAAAATTAAATTTTATTTTTAGAAAACCGAATCGTCGGTTTGTCGGAATAGTAGTGTAGTGTCTCACCGATGTAGTATTCGCGTCCAAAATTCACCAAAAAATGTAATCGTTGGTTAAAATTTCTGTTGTTTGCTCGCATAAAAAAATACCTCATTTTTTACAAATTGCTTCTTTTCGCAGGACGTCCCTCTTCATAATAATGAGCTTCGTGTATGCCAAGCTCTTGATAGTAGTATGCGTTGCATACGTAATATCGGACGTAGTCACACACAGCATTCCACTTTACTATTATGAAGGCTTTTTCACTTACCTCTACGGAATGAGCATTTTGTTCCTCCTCTACGTGTTCTGCTTCCTCCTCCAAGAGAGCACGTGCTGTTCGGGAGGAGACAAGAAGGAGAAAATTAAAAAACCTCCGAAAGAGAAGGTCGTGAAGGAGAAGGAAAAAAAGAAAAAGGAAGAGGAAAAGAAGAAGGAGGAAAAGGAGAAACAGAAGGAGAAGAAGCAGAAAGACAAGAAGGAGAAGGAGAAAGACAAAGACAAGAAAAAAGATAAGAAACAGGAGAAGGTAATTTTTCATTTGCTGTATTAAGACACGATTCTGCTTTTGGCACGTCATGGCCCACGATTTATAGTAAATTCTGCAGTTGGGAGCAACGACTAAAATTAAACGGTTTACAAGCACTCCCACATTTCAGACTGTGTACTTTGTAGTAATATGATTCAGAAAGTGGCCCAAAATTATTACATTGTCCGAAAACGCACAAAAATGGGGTGGCTTATTTTTTTTTATTCTTATTCTTCCTCTTTATTTTAACATTACATAACAATTTTTTTAACGTTTTGGTTTCTCTTGTGACTTTTTTAACATTTTTTATTTGTGATTGTGTTAAGTTAGCTTAAGTTACTTTTGTGTTGTTGAGCGTGTTGTGCGTGTATAGAGGGAGGTGTTTCCCCGTAAGATGCGTGACGTGGTGCAGCAGAGAGCAACATCCCCCATCCTCCAGGTGAGCGAAGGTTGGTTGTTACTTTACCTTACCTTCTTACGCGACCTATTAACGCTGTTCATTCCTCCACTTTCGACGTATACGAGACATGATCGGCTTATACTCTTAACACGCAGGATGACCAATAAATATTTTCAGAAATATTCAAATTTAAATATCTTAAATCGTCGCCCGTCGCGATTCAAAATATAAGCATGAAAATATTATACACTAACAATCATATTATCTTCAGAAACACATACAGTCAAACTCGGCCATAACGTTTTATTGAATGGTACTAATTAAACCTCACTACATACAGTGCGCCCTTTATTTATGTACGAAGACATTGAATAAATGAAACAATTAACATATTCTCACTTATTGAGAATTGAAGCGGAAAAAACATTTTAATTTCATCGGTACCATCAAATGTTTAATTTCTCCATTCTATTGGGGAATGAATGTATTAGAAGGAGGTACTGTATGAAGGAAAGTTTTTTTAAATGACCGTAACGTTGTAAAAGTGTCAAATAATAAACAGTTCACATCTGTTTAGTGTTGGTTCTCCACAATACAAAAGCTTTTGTGTGGACACTTACCATCATAAATTACAAACAGTCCTACTTCACTTTATTTTTAAAAAAGTATCCCGTTACAACTTTTTGTCATCTTTGTAATAAATCAGAGCAATCAAATATAAAAAAACAATAAAAAGCTTTTTTATTTGCTGTAAACGTTTTTTTTTTTTAATATACAGTCCACAGTAGAATAATGTTTACAATTTTAAACATCCCATCATACTAGGATTGTCACAGTTTGATGGGTTGTCTACAACTTGATGTAAGTACAGTATGTTTATTCGGTTTCTGACTTTGTTGAATGCAGCATAAGACATAAATTTTCATGAGGACGTTATAACCGATTTTGACTGTATATTAGTTAAGCGCTTTTGTTGCCACGTGCATGCGATAATTTCAATAACAAATTGACACGAATTTAATTTCTTTTTGTGAGCAAACTTGGTCAAACACATTCAGTGGGCGTTTATTTTGAACTTCACGCAGGTGCGTTTATCCTGTGTGTTGTAATAAAAATTCGTTTCACCAAAGTACACGCACAAACAAGGCGCACTGTTACTTACACTTCACATCTGGGTCTTCCTTGTTTTCTTATTTTTCGTTTGTGGGGTAGAGCACGTATCGTCGGAACTCGGAAGGGGTAGTTGACGCGGGACTGTCAGGGGTTCCCGTTCCCGTGACGGAATTTAGTGCACAATCACAGTCTGATCCTCCTCCTATTGTGCAGCTGGAGACCAATAACGCAGACATCGAAGCTGGTCCAGTTTCGAAAAGCTTACGAAAACGAAAAACCACCCAAAACGACCAAAGCCACGGCAGTTTCTTTTTAAGGATCGGGGCCATAGGTATAATCAAAATTGAAATCTTGGTTCGATCTAACTGGCATTTCTGTGTGTAGCTTTTGGTTTGGGCACGATGATTTATAACGGGCTCGAATTCGGTGCCTTCTTTGAGATCCCGTTCACTTCTCAATGCTACATGATCCTCCGCGGTGTGAATCCGGTACTGCAAATGGTTTTCACTTTCATGCAGATGTATTTCATCTTCATGAATTCGCGAGTGAGTATTTTTTAGATGTTCCTTTATAACTTGTACGATTGTACAAACAGGTATTTCATACAGACTGCTAAAATTGCGCTTCTGAGAGTTGAGGTAAACTCAAATGTTATATTTTTAAGTACTTCTGCACTTCATTTTATTGTCACTTGTGTTGTATCTCTTCAAAGTGGCGCTAAAAATCATTGGTAACTTGAAAAATAAAGAACAAATTATTTGCTATACTTATTTGTCACTTTATAATACAAATAATATAGATTCCATTTGGTTTTAAAAATTGTCACTTCAATTTAATATTTGCCACTTCAGTTCCATATTTTGTCACTTCAGTTCCATATTTTGTCACTTGGATTTAATATTTGCCACTTCAGTTCCATATTTTGTCACTTGGATTTAATATTTTCCACTTGAATTTAATATTTATCCGAAGATGGAAGATGGAAGATACTAAAATTCAATAGTTTGGGTTTGTATGATTGTTGTTAAATGGTTACTGATTATGAAGTGATATAATGTTAAATCCTTGGAAAATAAGAAATCCTTTTTTATTCCAAAAACAAATAAATAATTTCAACTGATTTTGCACTTAAAAGTCATGTGAAAATGGTCTGCACCGACATTTAATGTTATCCACTTTTATTAAATTATTTAATTTTCGTTATCGTTGCATTTGTACAATTCGCCATAATTCCCAATTTGTAATTAAAAACCACTTCAACAAGAAAAATTATAATTTTCAGTTGAACATTCATCGTTTCAAAGTAATAGCCCGTTTTGGTTTAATGCATGTAGTTGCAACCAATATATGTGTGTGGATCAGAACGCTAGTTTTGGAATACCTCAAAGAAATTACAATTTACCACAAGAAAAATAACGATTCTGCACAAGATGGATTGTTGGCAGGTAGGTTTTCGTGTACTTGTCGGCACAGTAAAACTGTACATACACATCTTGCAGAAAGTGTTCGTTTGCATACCTTACGCAACGCAAATGCTGTGTTAGGCACTCATATTGCTGTGCCTGATGTTGTTACAACAACCACAACTGCTGCAACACTTACAAATTCCATTAGCTCCACTTTGCGAACTATCGCAACAACAACTGCTCGCACTGTCGCCACTACTTTGCCAACAACCGCAACCACCACAAGAAGTAAGTGTGCTTCACTTGGTGTTATTCGTTGCTTGTCGCTTTTACTAACCGTTTCAATTTCCTACTAACAAATATCTTGACAAAGGTGTTTTCACAACTACTTCCACAAGCCCGACAACTTTGTGGAGAATGTTCAGAACAACTCCGACCACCCTTTCTACGACACTATTAACAACTCCCGAAACTACTACCACCACGACACGAGCATGGAGAATTGCTACTACTACCTTAGCTAGTACTCCTTTCAAAAACGTGTTTGATTTCCGGAGTTTCAATAACGATGATAATAACATTGTTAATGGTGCGTTGCTTACTAACTAATACCTTCCTTCCTTGTAAAAGTTTTAATTATTGGTCTTCAACTAGTTGCTGATGAAGCTGGAAACGGTCTGAATGGATCAAATTTTTTGGGCGATTTGAATCCCCAAGCACTCGTCGCCACCATGAACTCAGAAAACTTGACTTCGTTGCTTTCATCCAGTTGTGGAAGAGTCAACATAATGGGGACTATCGTGCAAGATTCTGCACCTTATTTGTTTCCATTTATCATTGAATACTCACTGATCGGTGCTGCGGTTATTTACGTTATGTGGAAGCATATTGGTCGCAATCCAAGGTGCTGAAATGAGTTTACCACGAATTTGTATTAAACCAGTTTTTGCAGATATATAACGGAAGAAGACTTAGAGCACCGCCTGGAAGTTATGTTGTCCAGACGCGCCGTTGCAATGGCCCACGCGCAACACGGAAGAGTGGACTGCGTGGGAGCGTCCAAAGGACTCTTCTTCGGATTGTTAATGTTGGTCGGATCGCTGATATGTCTGATTCTATTTTTTGTACTAATCCACCATCCAGAACTGGGACTTCTGGCTATATATTTAGCAGATGTGTCGCACTGTGTTTTAATGGTGCTCAGCATCATAGCCATCATCATTGGATTCATAAGGTAAGAACGACTAAATTCGTTTTCGACACTGGCAATCAAGCTTTCAATTGGTTTGCATTTTTTTCATTTCATGCTTCTTTTATCGTTTGGCTCAACTCGTTGCACTCTGCAAATTTCATTTACAACAGCATACGTCTGAGAACCGACATTAATTATTATAGGGTTCAAACGCTGAAGTTTAAAGTTGAAGATCAGAGTGACCTTAATGATATACTTCTGCGAGTATCGGCGTTTGGATTGTTCACGTATGCCGTGTTTAGCGTAATCGCCGGATCTCTTAATGCTTTCACCAAAGAACCCAACTTGCTCGTCATGATCACAGGATTGCTCTCTATTGCTCAGGTGAGTGCAAACTGTTAAATACAGCGGACTCGCCGGTTGGTCAAATTCTCCTTTTATTTGAATCATTCAAATCTTGGAAAAAAACTTGCTCACTCAACTTGGACGTTTTAGATTTTAAGTGTTGAATATTTTGAGGAAGAGTCATGCAGTTTCTATGAGATAGCACCGTCCTGCTGAAACCATGATTTGGCTTGAAAACAGATTGATAAAATTGATGTGATTCATATAAAAGGAAAAATGAACTTGTTTGGGGAACAAAAGGGCTGATTTCTCTTTAAATTTCAGGTGGTGCTGCAGCTTCTGTTCATAGCAGATGTGTCGCGTCGCCGCGTTCACTTACCAGAACATGACCGCTCAAAGCCAGGTCGACAAGTTGTAACATTTTTGCTCATATGTAACGTAACAATGTGGATCATTTATACATTTGAAACTCAAAAGGTAGAAGCAAATCCGGTACAATTAGAATTCTACGGCTTCATCGCCTGGGCGATCGTTCAGCGCATAACGCTGCCGCTGTGCATTTTCCATCGGTTTCACTCGGCGGTCACGTTGGCCGAAATTTGGAAGACCAGCTACAAAGCCCGACTCGAATAGATATATTAAAAGTGATATTAATTTTTTATTTTTATTATTTACCGCTTCAAATATTTATTGATCATAACCAAATTAAGTCTGACAATATTGCTCAGCTAGAAACACACTTCGAGGCGATTTTATAAAAATTTACAAAATAACATTTAAGTACTCTCGATTTGTATAAGAGCAGGCCCAAAATGTTCTCTCTAAGTTTCGAATATAATTTTTTTTAATAAAGTCCGTTTCGAACGGCGTGCAAGAAACCTGCGCTCTGAAGCGGACTTGAGTTTCTGTTGTATTTTATTTATATATTCTATTTTTTTATTGTACATATGCGTTTCTTTATTTATTGCCACTATTATTTGAATGATTTCGTAACGTGCATAGTTGAAACCAAAGTTGGTCGCTACTATTAATACGTGTAACAATAAGTTAACCATCCACAATGAATGTTCAAATATACCTATGAATATACATATTTCTCGTACCTATTATATATTCATATATCCACTGTTGTACACAAGTAACTGTAGAGAAAGAACGTTTATAAAGGCTTCTTGTAAATGGTCGCCTAAAGTGAGCAACTATCTTTTAAATTTTTTGTATATTTACATATTGAGCATTAGAGCAGGAAACAATGTGTAGCTTAGACTTAATGTTGGCATTTCAAACATAATTGGCGAATGCCATATTAAACGTGTTTTAATTTACGATTTTAACATTCTTAACGCCAGTACCACATTTAGTGTGTAATTCATCATTACTTATAAAAAAGCACATTTTTTACTTTTTATACAAAATAAAATAGTTGAACAAATTTTTATGGTAACTACCGTTTAAAATGTGTGTGGACCACTCCAGCTAACTGTTTCCGTGTATCCTCTAAGTAGAGTACTTAAAAAAGAGATTTTTCCTTATTTATTGTATGTGTTTGTTGAAACGATTGAATATCTCTCGATCGGAAGTAATTTTATATAAAACTAAGATGTTCGAAAGTTTCTTGAAGAAAATGCGTTTAATCAATGAAAATGTGATTCCATTACCAGTGTAATTATAAAGTAGAGTAACAATCTCGATCTAATTCTTAAATTGTTGTCAAAAAAATTTCGGTGTATAATAAATGTCTCGTGGATAATAAGTAAAATAATATATGTATAAGTACTGTTAACAGATTTAGAGTCTGAAGAAAAATAAACTCTGTGTATATATTTCATATTGTCTTGATTGAATCGCTTGTTTCATTTAACTTTATTATTTCAAAATTGCCAACACACGAAGAAGCTTTAGTCATAAAAAATATATATAACGTAGATTATAAAACTGACGCTCAGACGGTCAAAATATTTGATAATCTTTGACCGTGAGACAGTAAATGAGTTATTAAACGTACTGAACACTGCCGTTTTCTCTAAATGTTGAAACTGTTTCCTTCTTGTCGTATTAATATAAGACTATCGCTTGTTTGATTTTTGCCACATATTTTTGGTATAAATCTTATATTTTATAATTTAATATGTTACATGTAATTCCCATAATAAATGTAATAAATTTAACGGTAGTTTCAATTTAAACTCACTTGCGTCTGAGATGGCACAGTGGACTTTTCCAAGCTCCTGAAAGTTGTACAGTGCGACGTCGATAATCCGAACGGTCTATAAAGTACACAATGGAATAATTGAAATGCTTGGCCGGATTATTAAAGAATTCGGTATAATGAAGATCCGGATTCCTGAGGTTGCACTGTCTTATGGTTCAAAAATATGATTGTATGGGAGGGGACAGGAATATTTGTTTCCTTTGCAAAAAACAAGATCCTGTCTTCATCAAAATCTTATGCTGTGCTTACACACACATTCTATGAGAGTACTAATTGGGGGGCCTTTACAAACCAGTCGATAGTTTTTACCTAAAGAGCTGATTTATGAAACTGGACAAGAAATTTAAATCAGTGTTTTCAAAATATTTTTATTTAAAGAACTATTTTTCAGTATTAATAATATATAAAAACAATTCCTAGAATGATATAATAATCGTTTGGAATTAATTTGTTGCACAAAAGCAACCAGTACGTTTTCGTAAAAATACATTTATTATTTATTTACTTAAAACTAACTTTTTCTTTTAATGAGTAAATCTCATTCTTTCTTCTTCTTCTTACTCTCCACTTGAACACCGGCATTATCAGTCTTACGCTTCTGCGCTTTTTTAGTTAAAACTAGGGAAGGCCTGTTGGAAATAGATTTGCGCTTTAATATTTTCTTCAATCTTCCAGTCTTCTCTTTTTTCGGTTCTTTGTTTTCCCACTTTATCAAGTTAATTAGAATATTACATCTGTTTTGTATGGAGCTTATGGAACAAAATTTGGAAAACCAATCGGGGTCAAATTGAGGTGAAACCTGAGCAGCTGCTGTTAATTCCCTATAAACATTCGCCTGACCAACTCCCAATTTATGCAGAGTGCACAGTAAAAATCGATCGTGTTCCTCCGTAAAAACCTCACTTTTCTTGTGCCTATAAGTGATCTGTAATTCCTGAAATGGGTCCTTGTAAAGTGCCATTTTGGCATCTAAGATTTTTTTAGTATTGACAATTAGTTGAATTTTAGCTTCTCTACGTTGAATTTGCGCCATAATGCGATCAATGTCAGGTAATTTATGACATTTCTTCCAGAAAACGGCTGAATACTTTCTAACTTCTTCAGGAGTTTTTCCTTTAATTTCTTTAACAATATTTTCCAAATCATCCCTTCCATATTTTATATTTGCCTTTATGAACTGATTGAAATCTAATTTGGTCCAATTGATAAATCCCTGACTTAACAGTCTTTCCTTTTCTGCCTGTTCCTTTTCTGTCAACGATTCCAATTCATAGATTTCTTCGCCATTCTCTTTCAGCTTCAATTTTGTATCTGTTTGATGAGTTTTGCGATAATAATACTTTTCCAGCTCAATCAGTTCTAAAAGACGTGCAGGGCAAAACTGAAAATCTGCTACTATTGAATTTAGTTGCCTGGCTTCCTCCTTCTCTTGGATCATCTTCTTTTTCTCCAGTATTTGATTTTCCTTCTTTTCTTGGATCATCTTCTTTTTCTCTAGTATTTGATTTTCCTTCTTTATCAACTTAACCAGAGCTTTGCATCTGCGAGATATTCCTGAACAGAAAACGTTCGAAGAATCAAACTCTAACTGGGGTGCAGCAAGAATAGCTACTTTCAATTGTTTATAAATATCCTTCTGATCATCTTTCAATAATTTATGTAGAGTGCACACTAAAAATCGATCTTGTTCTTTTGTAAAAACCGATCCTTTTCTGTAGTGGTAAATGATCTGTAATTCTTGAAATGGGTCTTTGTACTGTGCCATTTTGATGTCTAAAATTTCTTTCATTTTGACAAGTTCTTGGATGTTGGTTTCTCCTAACTGAATTTGCGCCATAATGCGATCAATGTCAGGTAATTCATGACATCTCTTCCAGAAAACGGCCGAATATTCTCGAACTTCTTCAGAAGTTTTTCCTTTAATTTCTTTAACAATATTTTCGATACCATCTCTTCCATATTTTACACTTGCCTTTATAAACTGATTAAAATCAAATTTGGTCCAATTTGTGAATGCCTGAGCCAACAGTCTATTCTTTTCTAGCTCTTCTTCTTCTGTTAATGATTCCAATCCGTCTTGTTCTTCCAGCGTCATCTTCAAAGCCCTGCGAGATTTGCGGTAATAATGCATTTTCAGCTTAAGCAGCTCTACAAGACGTGGAGGGAAAAACTGAAAATCTTGTACAATTGGTTGAATGGGAAGAGCCTGAATTAAAAATAAAATCAATTTAAATATAAAGACAGTAACACTTTTTACTTTTTCGGCTGTTGCAGCAGTCCATGCTTTCTTGTAGTAATTGTCGACAGCAAACGGTACTCTTGGCTCACGATTCGATGGTTCAATCCAATTGTCAATTGGATTTTCTTTTCGTTTCTGACGGTAATCCTCCCCTTCAAAGTGATAAATTGATGATGGAGTGTCGAGAGTGAAATTTCGTAAAGCAGACACTCCTTGACTATCATACTTATGCTTAAGTTCTTCAGTCTGATTAAAAAGAAATATTGATGGTCCAAGTGTGTTACATACAGGGTGAGTCAAGTTTTACCGCCGCGGTCATAGAACCATTGAAAATTGAGGGGAAAGTATGCAATTTACAGGTTACATCAGTTGAAGTCTATACTTTCGATTAGTACTAAGGTCACCATTCAGTGACCGTCATAAATAAAAAGTCAAGTATCCTACATCAATACTATTGTACGATAAATTGATCTACTTATGTCGTAAATCATTTAAAAAAATACCTTCTAATAGGGAAATGGCTTTATTTAATAAACACAAATTAGTAAAATGATTTCAATTACACTAAATTGTGTGAAAATATTTTACTGTTCATACACCAAAAAAACTAATAAATTAAACAACTAGTAATTGAGATAAAGCCAAAATTTTACCTGATTTAAATTTTTTTTTTTTCTTGTGTCTATGTTCTTTAATAATATAAAATCACTCATGCAATTTATGAAAATTGACAAATTATTTTGAAGGGCTATTTTACCACCGGAGGTAAAACTTGACTTGCAAAGAGGTGGTATTTTTCTCAATGAAAATATGCATGAAAATATGCCATCTTACACACAACATCCAACATCTCCAACAATCTTGTAAAATGTTATGGCTTTAAGTTGGCATTTTAAACCATGTTTATCTCACCGGTGACTTGTAAACAATGGTTATTTTAAATTGACAGCTATGTTGCGAGTGCAGGATTTACGTATAAGCTACACAAGCTATAGCTTAGGGCCCTCACTTTATTGGGGACCCCATATCTCAAATAGCTTAGGGCTTTATCTAAATCCGGCCCTGTATGTCGCATAAAGAAATTAAGCTAACAATCGCATAATGCATTACCTTTGCTTCACACTTTTCAAGAATGGTGTCGATGTCCTCATCGGTGATTTCTGAATCTTTAGAGGAAATTACGTGACGTGCTCCATGGCGAATCATGCTTAACATTCCAGCCTTTTTAAGAGTTGTTGAGTTACCACTGGTTACACCCTGTTGAATGACTAGTTTATCGAGCCGTGCCTTAATTTCCGCCCTTTCCATTATTTTTTCTTCAACTGTATTTTCTGTAATTAATCTAAAAACACGAACTTGTTTTTTCTGCCCGATTCGATGGGCTCGATCGATAGCCTGAAAATCCACTTGGGGATTCCAATCCGGGTCGTAAATAATAACGGCATCGGCCGTTGGTAAATTAATCCCAAGTCCACCGGCTCTGGTCGATAGCATAAAAATGAACTTAGAACTGCCAGGTTTGTTAAACTCGTCTATTTGACGTTGTCGGTCTTCAAAATCGGTGCAGCCGTCCAACCGGCAGCATTGAAAGCCTCTCCAATTAAAATAATCGTCTAAAATGTCCAACATCCTTGTCATTTGGGAAAATATTAAAACCCTCGACTGCTGCTCTTTCAATTTAAGAAGTAATTTGTCCAAAATCACCATTTTGCCGCAATTGTAAATCAAATGTTCATCGGTAGTATAAGGCGGCCCAGGTTCCACTCCACTGAAGAGGTAAGGATGATTCGAGCACTTACGTAAATGCATTAGAATGTTTTTCAGCCTCAACATTTTGTTTACACCGGCGTCGTTCAAAATATCAACGTCATTCATTAAAATTTTTGTGTACCATTCTCGCTGCAATTTACTTAAGCCGACATAAATAGTAATTTCCTTCTTCGGCTTCAGAGTTTTCTCAACTTCCGATTTTAAGCGTCTGAGCAAGAATGGCTTTAACACTGCATGTAGACGTTCAACTAAAGCACTGTCGCCCAAGCACTGATTCGTATTGAACCAAGCGTCAAAATCGTCGGCAGAATCGAATACATCTGGCAGTAGGAAATTTAAGAGAGCCCAAAGTTCGTGCAGATTATTTTGAAGCGGAGTGCCGGTCAAAAGCAAACGATTCATTGTTTTAAATTCACGCACCACTTCAGCCAGCTTGGAATTTTCATTTTTGATTCGGTGAGCCTCATCAATTACCATGTAACACCATTTAAATTTCTTCAATACTGATTTCTCTATAATTACTATTTCGTAAGAAGTAACACAAACATCCCATTTACCAGCCCTCATATCTTTCCGAATAAGCGTATTCTGAAAATAAATTTGGATATATCAGAATCCTATACGAGGCGCTCAGAAGCAGAGTGGCCCAAATGAAAAAAAACGAGTTTTCAGATATAAGAGAAATAAAAATTCGTGTCAAGGCAATAATATAACTTGGCCCAACTTTCAAACATGTCCCATTTCATAGTAAACAAAGGAATCTCACTTGGGTTACTAGGAATTTAAAGTAGAACAAATTTAGAGTATGATATGCGACCTAACTCAAATAAGGCAAATTTGTAGTTGGATCTCTCTGCTTAGTGCAAATTCAGATAATGTAACAAATTAACATTAACATAATGAAATAAAAGCAATGTTCATACAGAAAACAGATAAAAAATATTGAAGGATTGCTGAACATAAACAGCAAAGAAAATTCGTTGAAAGAATGATACTGTTATTTAAAGTACTGAAAAAACTAAGAAAGTAGAAAATAAACCAGACAATGTGTGTAAGGGAAATAATGAAAAGGAATTGCTAACAGTAGAAAAAAGGGAAAGACATAATTGCAAACAGAAAAAAGGCAATAGACAATGAAGAGGGAATGATAATGGAAGAACTAAAAAAAGTTTTGCAAAAATTGAAAACGCTGAATTGCCTAGGCAAGACAATGAAAAGAAATAAGAAAGCAAGTTTTACTAGATATCTGCATTAGGCCATGACAGACACTGGTGTCTGCTTTACATTTACTTCTGTTGTGCCAAGCAGACAGTCTATGTGTGTGGCATGGCCCTTTAAATGACGTTCCCAGTGATGGTTCTTGGTTTGCATGTATCAGAGGTGTTATTTGATGTGTGTCTACTTTTGTGCCTGAAATGGTCAATTGAAGACCATTTTTTAGTTGTTGGTATTACAGGGCCATGGCAGACACGAGACAATAAATTTTGCAATAAATTCAAAAACAGGGATAGAATGTAAAAAGAGCAAAATTTTAGAAAAGTATAAGAAATATTACATTTGAGTTGAAATCGCGATAAATAACTAATATAGCAGTGCAAGTTGAGACCTGCAAAACCGTGTTTGCAAATTGGGTCTGCTGTGATCCAGACATACACCTTTTGGTGTCTGTAAATTGTGTCTGCTGTGGCCTGATAAAACAAATTGCTAGAAAAAACGTTCAGAGGGCCAAGGCAGGCACCGGTTTTTCCAAAAATACGCTAAAAATTTTGGGATAACAAAAAAATAAAGACACCTTGTCATTCAATTAATCAAGTGAGATTTAAAACCGATTATGGCTCCTGGTGGTTTTTTTACAAAATTTGGCTTGGCAGTTAACCTGTTACATAAAGCTTGGATGGAAGAAAAATATTGCTAAGTATGGAACTAAAGACTGTCATGTTAATTGCCAATATTAATAATAAAAAGGCAATGGGAAACTGAAAAATATCAGACAAGTAACCTTGATAGAATCCCAAAGTGGCTTTAAAAAAGGCAGAATTAAACAGATACACTGAAAAGAGAAAAGGCTTATATGGCATTCATCGACCTGCAAAAGGCCTTTGACAAAGTATAGAGGAAAATAGTATGAGACAAAAAAAAACTAACCAGCAAGATGAACAGAGTAGTTATCTATGTTTTATTTACAATAATACAAAAAATACAAAAAAATCTCCCTGTACTTCAGAGAAGTGCAAAAAAGCGTTTTATGCTTTTTATGTGCTGGGGGAATTATTTTATTTGTTAATAAAGTCTTAAATTCTTTTGGAGGTCTGGTGTGTGGCAGATTGAATTAGGTTGATTAAGGCAGTTATTAATGCTTGTTAAATTAGTTTTATGGGGGGCTCCATTAAAACTTATTTAATTCCAAATAAAAAATACAATTTCAACTTCCATAATTTACTATTCAAGCAATTGACAACAACAAGGCTACGTCACCCAAGCGAATTGCTAGAACTACAAGTATCCTTGCATTGTAAGATATTTTTTTGTTAATAAATGACTAAATAATAAGAAATCAAACCTAGACCATTCCAACCTAACAAAATTCTAATTAAATTAGGTTTAATCCCGTACCCACCAAGTTTTCACATAATACCAGCCAAAATTATATCAGAAATAGGGGCCTCCACATGAGCCTTACGGAGTCATAAATATATGAGAAATATAGGAATTTGAAAAAACTACACAAAAATAAAAAACTAAATACAGTAGAGCGTCGATTATCCGAACGTCAATTATCCGAAACGTCAATCATCCGAATGACGATTGATTTATCCGAACGTCAATCATCCGAATCGTCGTTAACTTTGCCATTACATTACAATATAATGTGATTGAAATATTATTTGTTGTTCAATATATGTTTATATTCTATCATTTTGAGCGTTTTAGTGCTCATAAACTATTACTGTTTGGTCATCCGAATTTTCGATTATACGAACGGTAGTCGGTCCCAATTAGTTCGGATAATCGACGCTCTACTGTAATTCCAAAAAAAATTATTGAATCAAAGAAATTATATAAATCAAAAGAAAGCTTTTAACTTTATTTTTAGCGGAATTGTAAACTCAACTGTCCTGGTTTCACTACTCCCAATTAAGAAAAAAGTGTAAAAATCAAAGAATTAAAAAGTGGTGAGCAGCAATGAATTGAAACATACCCTTGTCTCTCGATCACCTATCAGGCAAAATACCCTCAAATTTGGACACCACCTTGCAAACTCATTCATCCAATTTGTTATGGTAGTTCTCGGTACAATCACAATATGGGGCTGTTCAATATTTTTGTGATACTTCATAAATCCCAGCAAAGATATGGTTTGCAAAGTTTTCCCCAGACCCATATCGTCGGCCAAAATCCCATTGATGCCATTTTCGTACAAAGAAATCATCCAATTGAGGCCGCGGATTTGATAATCTCTCATTTGGCCATTTTTAATGTAATCAGGTGAGGAGTCAAATTGAACAATTTCTTTACTTGTTGAATCATTTTCTCGTCTAGTTTTTCTATGATGATGACTAAAACAACATTGTTGAATACGTGAAATGTCCCCTTGAATTACTTACTCTGCAAGTGATTTGCACTGTTTCAGTCGCTTTCGTGGTTTCAAATTAGGATCCGACACAAAATGCGCAAAAATTTCAGTTTGTTTGATAAGATAGTCGAAACGATTGCCCCTATTGGATTCGAGTTTGGTTTCAAAGTCGGCGACTTCATCGTGAGATTTATTTGTACAATTTACTGCATTGTTCTCCGAATGAGCCATTTCACTTTTTTGCCTAAAAACGGTCTAACTTGAGGTTAAGGTTAGTTAAAGTGAAAAAACTTACGAAATTTTCGCTGACACTTAACTCCGATATCGTGGAATGGTTTTTTCTGAATCACAACAATTTTTACAAGTGGTCAGCTATGTCAAACCAGTGTCAAACCGAGACATAGCCTAAGCGGGAAACGTAGTTTAAAAATGGCCACGCTTAAAACCACAAATAAAACAAATTTGAAACCGTCAGTGGTGCCAACTGATACCCACCAAATTTAAAAGTTTTACGTTTTGTTTAAAATGTGTCAGAATAATTTTGAAATAAATTCAACATTGCATTAAGGAGTAAATTAATGCGAAATTCTTGTAAATAAATTTATTTAAAGACATACAAGTTCACTTTGAATAAATTAAACGTACACAAAAAATTTATTTCAATTGAATTCGTCACGGGACCATACCAACTAACACAATATCTATTATTACAAAACTGAGAAATCATTACAATGAAACTTAAAAATGGGCAAATCTCATTTTTTTTTCTTCTTTTTCTCCACTCCACTGCCGGCACTGTCATTCTTACGTTTCTGTGCATGCTTGTTGGAATTTTGGGAAGGAGTTCCAGAAACCGATCCAGATTTTGGGGCTTTCTTCTTCCGTTCGGCCCTCTCCTTCTCTTCCAGTTCCTGATTCTCCCTCTCGATCAGCGTAATTAGAGTATTGCACCTCCTCTGCAATTCCATAGCGGTGCGAGACTTCAAAAACCAGTCGAATCTGAACTGAGGTGCGGCACGAACGGCCGCTCTCAACTCTTCATAAACATTCTCACGATCGAATCCCAACTTATGCAACATACACACTAAAAATCGATCTTCTTCCTCCATGTAATTTTTACCCTTATTGGTGCCGTAAGCGATGCGTAATTGATGAAACGGAGCCCTGTAACGCGCCATCTTGGCATCTAGAGCTCTTTTAATGCTTGCACGGCGCTGTATCTTAGCTTCTCCGCGCTCAATTTGTGCCATAATGCGATCAATGTCGGTCAATTCGTGACATCTTTCCCAGAAAACGGCCGAATACTCCATAACTTCTTCGGGACTCTTACCTTCCACTTCTTTGGCAATGTTCTCAATGTCGTCTCTTCCGTATTTTTCATTGGCCTTGATAAACTGATTAAAATCACGCTTGGTCCAATTTGTGAATCCTTGAATCAATAGGTTCTCCTTTTCTACTTGCTCGTCTTCCGTTAAAGGTTCAGATTCGTCGATTTTTCTTTGTTCTTCCTTTTGTTGTTTGCTTGCTTCCGGTCCCAATTCGGGATTTTTCGGTACTTTATATCCGAGGGTTTTTCGATAAAAATAAATTTCCTGGTCGAGCAGTTCGAAAAGACGCGGAGGGAAAAACTGGAAATCTTGTACTATCGGTTGCTTTGGAGGTCTTGGAGCCTATAGTAAAAAGAAAGCAATTGTTAAAGTGAGATAAGTGAAGAAATCGAAGAAAACCACCAAGAAAAATATTTAACAAAGAACAGGGGAGAAATAAAATCTTTGAACCTTGTGAATTGGTAGAAGAGGAATAGCTTAATTAAAAACTTTGTTCAAACTCGAATGGTGAGACATTTGAACAAATTACACAAGATAGGAAGCAAGGAAAATTACAATAAGTAAAAGATGATTTAGGAAGACTTGGAGCAGAGAAGTAGCTGCAATATTGAAGGAAACAAGCAAAGATCTTATAAATAGGTACTTACCTTTGGAGCTTTAGGTTCAGAAACCCGCAATGCTTCCCTGAAGTAAGCATCAACAGCATAATTTGCCTTGCGCTCACGTTTTGGTGGTTCAATCCAATTGCCAATTCCAATTGATTTCTGTTTTTCACGATAATCTTCCCCTTCAAACTGATAAACAGATTCTGAGGGTGTATCAACAGTGAAATTGCGCAAAGAAGACTCTCCCAGGCTGTCATATTTTTGATTAAGTTCAGCGGTCTAAAAAAAATTAAATCGACAATTATCTTAAAAATTTTCTTGACATATTACCTTGGCTTCGCCCTTTTCAAGGATGGTGCCGATATCTTCATCGGTGATTGCTGAATCTTTCGAGGCGAACACGTGATTGGCTCCATGTCGAATCATGTTCAACATTTCGTCTTTATTAAGAGTGTTCGATTTGGAGTCTGTCAATCGGCCCTGTTGAATAACTAGTTTATCGAGTCTTAACTTAACTTCGGCTCTTTCCACAATTTTTTCTTCGACTGTGTTTTCTGTAATAAATCTGAAGACTCGAACTTGTTTCATCTGCCCGATTCGATGGGCTCGATCCATGGCTTGCAAATCCATTTGAGGATTCCAATCGGAGTCATAAATAATAACAACATCGGCTGTTGCTAAATTAATACCAAGCCCACCGGCTCTGGTCGAGAGCATAAAAATAAACTTAGAACTACCAGGTTCGTTATATTCGTTAATTTGACGCTGCCTGTCTTCATGAGGAGTCTGGCCATCCAATCGACAGTATGGAAAGGTCCTCCACAAACAATAATCTTCTAAAATGTCTAACATTCTCGTCATTTGAGAAAAAATTAAAACCCTCGAATCCTGCTCCTTCAATCTAGGAAGCAACTTATCCAGAATCACCAATTTTCCACAGTTGTATACTAAATGTTCTTCTGTGGTGTACGGTGGCCCTGGTTCGGCCCCATCAAAGAGGTAAGGATGGTTCGTGCACTTACGCAATTGCATGAGAATGTTTTGCAGTCTCATCTTCTCGATTTTACCAGCGCCATTTACAACATCAATGTCTTTCATCAAAACTTTCGTGTACCACTCCCTCTGCATTTTACTTAACCCGATATAAATTTTAACTTCCTTTTTCGGTTTCAGGCGTTTCTCAACCTCAGACTTCAAGCGTCTAAGCAGGAATGGCTTTAATACTGTATGCAGCCGCTCAATCAGAGCATTGTCACCCAAGCACTGATTCGTATTGAACCAAGCGTCAAAATCGTCGGCAGAATTAAATACGTCTGGCAGCAGGAAGTTTAAGAGAGCCCAAAGTTCGTGCAGGTTATTTTGAAGCGGAGTGCCGGTTAAAAGTAAACGGTTCGTTGTTTTAAATTCACGCAATATTTCGGAAAGCTTGGATTTTTCATTTTTGATTCGGTGAGCTTCGTCAATTACCATGTAACGCCAGTTGAACTTCTTGAAAACGGATTTTTCTTTGATGACCATTTCGTAAGAGGTCACACAAACGTCCCATTCACCCGGCATCATAACTTCCCTGATGAACGTGCTCTGTTAACACAAAAATAAAATGGTGTGTTGTATTTCCAAATTCCTTTTCAAGGTTTTCCATGACCCGTTTCCAGGATTTTCCAACCTTTTTTTTCTAGCAATTTGTGCCTTTAACTAAACCAGTAAAAAATTTTCAGTTCAAGTTATATAGGATAGTTTGAAAAAAAAAACAATTTTTTACCAAAATTTTGAGCTTTAAAAAATTATAAAAAATATGTGGTAGAAGTTTTATCAAAATCGGTTTGATACAAGTAGTTTCGAGAAAACTTGAAAACAAAGAAAGTACAGTACTCATCTGGCCTGTTCCACAAATTTCTGGTGGATTTAAATTCTCAATTTCACCATCACTATTGCCAATTTTATTTGTAAAAAGCACAAATATCAGGAATTTACTAGATTAACAGTAACTGGCTAGGTTGGAACAGAAGTAACCCAACTAACAGTTTGGCCTAAATTGAGTTAGCATCATTTCTGTATTTATGCGAGAAAATAGTGCACAAATGATGCTAACTCAATTTAGGTCAAACTGTTGTTACTTGGATTACTTCCGTACCAGACTAGCAAACTATGAAAAGTCAAAATTGATAAATTTTAGATCCGTCATGCTCATGGCACTACTTGATATTGGGCATGCCATTGGTTATAAATTTATATCGTAATAAAAAATTTAGTAGTAAAGTCTAATAAAGTATAGACATACCCTCGCTTCTTGATCGCCTATCAGACAAACTGCCTTCAAACTCGGGCACCATTTTTCAAATTCATTCATCCAATTTGTTAAGGTAGATTTCGGTACAATCACAATGTGAGGCCCCAGGATACTTTTGTAATGCTTCATAAAACCAAGCAGCGAAATGGTTTGCAAAGTTTTCCCCAGGCCCATCTCGTCGGCCAAAATCCCATTGATGCCATTTTCGTACAAAGAAATCATCCAATTGAGGCCGCGGATTTGATAATCTCGCATCTCTCCATTCTTAATGAAGGTTGGATTAGATTCAAATCGAATCGTCGGTTTAGTTTTCGTGTTGCTCTCAGCAAGCAATTCCTCATCTTCTTCTTGTTCGGTTTTTCGGTGGCGGTGACTGTAAAACAATACGTTAAACTCGCACAAAATCCACTCGTATTACATACTCTGCCGGTCCAATAATTTCGATGGGTTCAGGAACAGGCGGTGGCAGTTCCTTCGGTTTTTTCGGTCGTCCTGTTTTTGGTTTTCCTGATCCTTTATTAGGCTGTGTCATAAAATGGGAAAAAATTTCTGTTTGTTTGAGAAGGAAATCGAAACGTTTGCCTCTATCGGATTCAAGTTTGGTCTCAAAATCGTCAACTTTACCACGAGATGATAAAGTATCTGATGATGACGTATTCTAAAAGTCAAAATTTATTTGGAAAGTTTCATGTGCTGCTGTTTCTTGAATGAGTCATTGAACTTTTGTTTGCAAGAGCTACTGAACAAAATTAGGTTAGGATTAATTAAATAGTTAGCTTACGGAATTTTCGCAGGTTTCTGGTGCCTCTTCTACTTTAGACATTGTGGAATGTTATCTTTTACCGTGCACACTAATTTTTAAATTTACTAAACGATTTTAGAGCAATACATATCCCAAGCGGGAATTTAATTCTGAAGCCAAAGACTAGACCGAAGCCAACTGTGATTCTTCAAACGCACAATAAAAATTTTTAAAAAATCGTTAACGTGTCAGTTAAAAATAAATCTCTATCCCTCCATTCTCAAATTATCTATTTAATTAAACGAATCAATTGAATTTTAATAAAAACCATCATTTATATAATTTTTAATTGTTTCAATGTTGACAGTTCTGAATGTCATTGCCGTAGTGATAACAATTGTCAACTGAAAATTTAAAATGGTAATTCCTTTAAATAATTAAAAACGTTCCAAATTTAACATTTTCTTTCCCCCCGCAGTCGATAAGTCAATCCAGCACCTCAGTGGTGAAGAAGGCCCCAAGTGGGGCCGTCGTGCGCAAGAAAGGATCAGGACCGAAATTTGAACTAACAGCAGAACAAAAAACCGACATTCGCGAAGCATTCGACTTGTTTGACGCCGATGGGACCGGGAAAATTGACGTCAAGGAACTGAAAGTCGCAATACGCGCGCTGGGATTCGAGCCGAAGAAGGAAGAAATCAAGCGGATGATCGCGGAGGTCGACCAGGAGTGCACCGGGATGCTGTCGTTCGACGACTTCCTGATACTCATGTCGGCGAAGATGGCCGAAAAGGACTCCAAGGAGGAGATTCTGAAGGCGTTTAGGTTGTTCGATGACGACGAAACTGGAAGAATTAGTTTCAAAAATTTGAAAAGGGTCGCCAGAGAATTGGGAGAGAATTTAACCGATGAGGAACTGCAGGAGATGATAGATGAAGCTGATCGTGATGGGGACGGCGAAATCAACCAAGAAGAGTTTTTGAGAATCATGAAAAAAACCAGTTTGTATTAATTTTAACTAATCTCATATTTATTCAGCATATCAAGGTAATCGAAACATTCCATATAAAATTGCTTACAAAATAAGAATAGTTTGTACATATTCAGCTTAAAATCTAGTCAATTAATAAAAAGATAAATTAAAGTAAAATTTTTGTGGAACCGTCTTCATTCCCAATAATTACTTTCGAGGCCATTTTAATGAACAAACCAGTCTCAACAACACCTGGAATGGCCAATAATCGTTGATTCACATCCTCCCAAACTACGCCGCGTCCATCAAATTTCCAGTCCAAGATAAAATTGCCGTTGTCGGTTACAACCGGCCCTGCTTTGTTTACAGCCGCTCTTAACTCTGTTTTCCCTCCAAGTATCCTCTCAATTGAATTTTTGACTGGAACATAAGCCATTGGTATAACTTCAATCGGAATTCCCTTTTGATAATTCTGTCCCAAATAACTGGATACTTTTGAGTGATCTGCGATTATTATGAGTTCTTTAGAACAGCCAGCAATAATTTTTTCTTGCAACAAACATCCGCCTCCTCCTTTAATTAGATTGCAGCTATTATCAATTTCATCGGCCCCATCAAATGTGGTGTCGATAGCAGGATGAATGTCTAAATCTCCTAGGGGTAACTTGAAGTCTATAATTAATTGCTTCGCTTGGAACGATGTTGGAATGCAAACGATTTGTAAATTCTCATTTTCTACTTTAGCGGCAATTCTTTCGACTGCGTAAATTATCGTTGAACCACTTCCGATTCCAACGACGGTTTGGTCTTTTAGCCAATTGTCTACTGCTGTATAACCGGCAACTTTCTTGGCGGCATTCATGGTTAATATGGTGGCACTTTTGTGTAAATGACGAAAACCCCTAAAGGGAAAATAACGATTTAACCCCATCAATCTAGAATTGTGGCCAAAATAAAATTGTTTCTAAATTTACCTGGGATGAGAATTTAACCTCCACGAATTCCAACACGTTCAAGCCTGTTTCAAGCTTACAATTAACAAATAACCTCCGGTTCTTTTGCCGGCAGAATACTGTTTGGTAGTAGATCTTTATCGACAACCACAGAGATAGATGTTTTGCGCAGTAGTTCAACTACCGCTAAAAAAATACAGTAAAACCTCGGCGAAAATGAACGGTTTGATTGTTTGAAACCGTTTTGCGGTTATGGCGTCTTTCATAAATGACGTCACAGGTTTAGGCGGGGGAGGGAATTATCGGAATTGTGACAGGGGATTAGGGGGTAATTTTAAAAACGTGAAAAAGTAAAATTTTAGCAACTATTGGTAAATGACCAATATAAATTCGTTAATTGATGCATCGACCTTTCATTAACTTTATTTTCCTTCATAATTGAAAATAATTTTGCTTCTGTGACATGACTTACTTGGGGGAAGGGTGACATCTTGTGACATGGGGATCAAATTTGACGAAAAAGCTGTGACATCAATTATGGAAACCGCCTATTACAAAGTGCTGCTTTTTTGTAACATTATTTTTTATAGTTATAGTGTGAGTAACCGAAGATAGGAAGAGGTTGACCAGGGAAGATGTGGTTAGATATCGGAGTAGGTCAGATAAGTTAAGGCAACAACGAGCCGCATTGATAAAACAAAAAATTATTTAATTATGTTAATTTTGTGATTTGAAGGAAACTGTTTATTCATGGCCAGTTGTATATTTCAATATTAGTTTACAATTTTTAGGTTTTATTTATTGATTGATTCACATTTTGTACCAAAAAGAAGAAAAAATAACTGACAAACACCGAAAATGTTCAAAAAATTTATGCCAACCATTTTTGGGACATAGAAAGAATTTTGCTTAGCAATTAAGATGAATTGAAGAGCTTGGGGCAACAAGGCTACATGCCACATCAGTTAGTTTTTAGATATTAATTGTTAAAGATTCGGTTAAATCCCAAAATCAAACTCGATGATTTTTATAACAGTTAATGTCATAAGAAATTTGTAATGAAGGTATATTTAACTATGCTGAGTTATTATTAGTATAAATGAAAAAAAAATGTGGCTTGTACCCTTTTTGACAAAAAAATAACGTTATGTTTTTTCACAAATCAGCTTTCATCTTCACTTTTGTCTGGAAAATTGTTGTCCAAATTTTCGGGTTCATTATCTGTTACTTCCTCAGTGGTATTTCCTGGCACAGCTATAACAGTCCCTATTTCTTGGCAATACGTGTGATACACTGAAGGAATGTAAGGAATCAGTTGTGCCAGATTTTCTAGTTTTTTTGGATTTAGTGAAATCGGATTATTATACTTACATATTCGATGATGTTAGAGATATGCAATATGAGCGATGAAATTTACAATAAAATATTTTGAGAAAAAGGATACATGCCACATAAAAAGTTTAAATTACCTGTTCAGATTCATCTGATGAATGTTCTTCACTACTTTCAAATTGCGCATGATCCTTGTTCATAATGTTCGTTGCTGTTTTCAATATTAAAATTTCATTTTCTCTTGGCAGAAACAAGTCAGCACGATGCCACCACGATGAATTTACTTGTGGCTTGTGCTGTTATTACACAAATATTTTTACATATTTTGCAAAATTCGCTATGGGGCGTTGGTGACTTTATTCTTGGAAGAATAGCTATCATAAAAATAGGAAACACACAGATCACTCAAATTTGCAAAAAGTGTGGCATGTAGCATTTTTGCCCCAAGCCCTTTAATTATTAAATGAATTGCTAAAGACAAAACTGGAAAGGATTAATAATTGAGCTGCGACATTTACCTTACAGTTCAGATTTAGCACTCTGCCATTTCTTTTTCTTCGAAAAGCTCATAATAATAATAATAACTTCATATAAAAATAAATAAGAAAAGGCAACAAGAAAAAAATTACTACTAATTTTTATTTATGGTTTAATGACTTTGTCCTACCGTACAAAAGAGCATCGCATGACTAGAAGAACTTTTCAAAATTAATTTTCATTTCCAAGTTTTCTTTTACAAGCGAAAACAAAAGAAATGAAAAAGTTTTATAAAGGAATAATAATTTCAAATTACCAAAGTCACACAAAATTACGAAAGAAAAATCTTTGGTCGCATTTATTTTATTTCAGTTGCGACAGTAGGTAATTTTCTTTTAGATAGCCTCCGGGGAACAACAGGTACGTTTTAGAACAAAACCTTTTCCGGATAGAAACAATCATTTTTAAATATCCACGACAAACATTTAAAACGATACTTTCAAGATACGTCCAAGATATTTTGCTGCAGCGAAATTTGCATTTTATTTTGCTTCAATTTTCCGTAACATGGACTTTCTTGCAATCTTATTTTACCTTGCGGTTTTTACGTGACTGGTAAATCGTTCGAAGTAGATTTTCTCACTGACCTACCAAGACAGTATTTCTCAATGAAAACGAATCCCTATAGAAAATCCTCCGCCGGAAAATAGAAAGAGTTAGTGCCATTGAAACTATCACACAAGTATTATAAAAGTGAAATAAAGCGTTCCTTGTTGCTTTTATTCTTGCGGAAAAAACATTCCTTTTCCTTAATAGAATACGGTTAAATTTCATTTTTATTCCTTTGCTCCTCATTTAAAAAGAATAGTTTGGAAAGTTTCCAACATTAATGCACATAACGCTAAAACATTTTCCATATTGTTATTATTTAAATTTAATGAACAAAATTGGAGAACTCAAACATTAATTCAGTTTCTGAATTTTATTTATTGTTTGACGATATTGGTGGACGACTACGCAATCTAAAATCGTTCTCCCTTCACAACTTTCTCCAACATGATCAAATCTTTTAGGTCTAATTTCGAGGACTGTGATGAAGGGAAGCTACCCTACATGCAGGCACATACAGACATTTTCGACTGGCTATTCCACATTAATAAATTATCAATATAAATTGCGTCGAATAAAATGTTGAAATTGGAGTATGAATAAATTTGTAAACAATGAGCATAGATAATGAATAACATCCGTGCGAAACCTCACATTGATCCCGTGCACTTTCGTCGATAAGCTGATTGCATTAATTATTAAATTCTTGAATTAATAAAATGCAAGTTTTGCAACTTTTTATTCACAATTGAATAAATAATTTTGGTAAATATAGCTAACAATAAAATTGGCATTTGCGTTATCTTTAGATAAATTAAGAACACATAAAATAACGATTGAATAAATGAAGTGAAATAGTAATCAACTTGGGGGAAATATTTTTTCTGCAACTGCCAAGAAAATGCATTACATGATTTGTTCATGACAGTGCTACTTTACAGGACCAGGCACATAAAAACTCTATAAGGCCGGCATAAAAAGATTTCACATGACTAGTCCTGAAAAGTAACATTTCATGACAAAATGAAAGTGAATATGATTGGCAATCTTCTGTTTTTCAACATGATAATATTTATAAATGTTACAAGAAAGTCTCGCTGACTTCCTACGCTCGTGTACGACTCGTTCTAGAATGCGCCAATAAATAAAGTAAATCACTTTCCTCACTTGTTATGTAAATATCCATTTTCTGAAGTTGTTCTCATTTTATCAATTAATGAAACGTTTTGAATCAGGAAAGTACAATTTTCCTGGGCGACGATAGTACAAAATAGACCAGTCCGGAAAGTAGGATTTTCCTGACCACTATGATGACTACTATGATTTAATTACTGTGAATTATTAAAATGACTGACTGCTGAACTTTAATTATGCAACTTCAGAAAAAATAGTATACAATGTAAGTTAAGAAAGTGCTTTTTTACTTATCTTAACGGTTATTAAAGTTTCACTTCTTGGCTTCTATGTAAAAAATAACCAATTCCAAAACCATGACCTAATTATTCAAAAACACTTATTAAGCAGCTAGTTTAAAAAAGTATTCAGCAATATGATTCCAAATTAGCGCTCATTAAGGCGACTGTATTTAAAAAGGCGTTTAATGGTATCTTCTCCTTAATGTTTTCGTTGCAGATGCAAGCAACGCCCATAACATTAATTCCATCGTACCGTCCGACAGTCTTTTCACTTATGTCAACATTGACGGTTTTAAAGTTTTGAACCAGCGAAGTTAAATGGTGGCAAGTCCATAAATTGTCATTAATGGCTAAATTTCTTAAGCCAGGTGCATTTAAATGTACGGAATGGGCATCAAGATAAAAAAATCCATTCGAAGAAATATCGACGTTAACAATTTGCGTCATCGGCAACAACACGGTCGCATCGAACTCTTGGAGTTCATTTGACGACACGTTGAAAGTCTGCAACAATTTTAAACCGGAAAAAGCGCCGGGGAAGAATTTTTTTATTTTGTTTCCAGCCAAGTTTAATTCTTTTAAAGTTTGAAGATGTTTGAAAACTCCGAGTTGTATGTGGTCTAAAACGTTATGGCTCAAATCCAACGTTTCCAAACCGTTTAGATGCTTAAACGAATCTAAATGCAGCTTGTTAATCTGATTCTTAGAAACGGTGAAAACCATCATTCCAAAAATCCCTTTGAAAAGTTCCGCCGGAATTTCTGTAATTTCGTTTTCGTCCATAATAACGACGTTTGCCTCAAACCCGTTGAAAATTCCTTGTTGCAAGTTGGATAAATGATTTTTTTCTAGATGCAGTTCGTATAGCTGTCTCATCCCGTAAAAAGCTTCTGGTGAAATATTGGTAATTTTGTTGTTGTTCAAGTTTAAGTAGGAAAGAGTCCCCAGACCGCTGAATGCGCGACTTACAATACTTTCAATGTTGCTGTTGGACACGTTAAAGGACACCAAGGCGCTGTTTGCCGGGAATGTTGCGGGCGTGAAAACTCTTATCGAACAATCGACGCATTTTAAGGCATAATTCCCGTAAAACTTTTCCGGAAATTTTTTTGTTATTCCTTTACAAAAATAAGTGCGCCTGTCGTGTTCGTAATTGCATTCTTCTGTTGTCTGCTGGGATGCAACTCGATTAAGCGACCAAAAAATTTGCAGAACAACTAGCAGCTTATAATTGACCATTTTTCTAAAATGAATTTAAGCAATGTTCGCAAAAATACCAAAATGTTGCGCTTACCTCAAACATGCACTGTAGTAAACTGATTGTAAGTAAATGAAAGTGTTTAAAAATTCTATTGTTTTATATAGACTTAATTTATGAATATTCAAATTGCTATTTCAGAGAACGCCATAAATAATTGAAGGCAAAATAATAATATGTACATTTTTCGGTCGAAATTCATTTGCTCTAAGATCGACAGAGATAGAAAACTATAAATCGAGAAAATGGCCGTAGCTCCGTTAATACTGGAGCAACTCAATTGATTCTTGTTCTATTGTTTCCGGCACGAAAAGTTATCCTAGTAAGGAAAAAATAAGAAAAAAAGAAAGAAGAAAAAAGAGAAAAAAGCCAAACCGAGGAAAAAACTTTTCTTTCTTTCTTGTTTAGAGCATCATATAAACATGAAAACTTATGTACTTTTTTTGCGAGGAACACGATGCTGCAATTAAAAATCGATTTGCTCTAAGATTGACAGAGATAGAAAACTATAAATCGAGAAAATGGCCGTAGCTCCGTTAATACTGGAGCAACTCAATTGATTCTTGTTCCATCGTTTCCGGCAGAAAAAGTTATCCTAGTAAGGAAAAAATAAGAAAAAAAGAAAGAAAAAAAAGAGAAAAAAGCCAAACCGAGGAAAAAACTTTTTTTTCTTTCTTGCTTAGAGCGTCATATAAACATGAAAACTTATGTATTTTTTTGCGAGGAACACGATGGTGCAATTAAAAATCGATTTGCTCTAAGATTGACAGAGATAGCAAACTATAAATCGAGAAAATGGCCGTAGCTCCGTTAATACTGGAGCAACTTAATTGATGCTTGTTCCATCGTTTTCGGCAGAAAAAGTTAAGTTAAGGGAAAACTAAGAAAAAAAAAAGAAAAAGAAAGAAAAAAAAAAGAGAGAGAAAAAAGCTAAACCAAGGAAAAAACTTTTTTTTCTTTCTTGCTTATGTATTTTTTTGCGAGGAACACGATGGTACAATTAAAAATCGATTTGCCTTAAGATTGATAGAGATAGAAATCTTAAACCTAAACTAACATAACCTCACCTATCTTAACCTGACCAAACTGGGTTTGTCTTTTCGAGAGTTATTTCTAGTTCGTTTTTAATAACAAAAATCATGCGCAAGCATAAAGCAATAAATCGGCGTGATGTTCACGTGAAACTAGAAACTTGAGATTCTATTGGCCTTGCTAGTTAAACAAAAAATATTCTCGTGTTTGTAGGCCAAAAGCAAGTATTATTTAAAAGAGTGTTGAAAGGTGCTCCACCCTCCCCTACTACAAAGGCTAATTTTGAAAACGTGATTAAAGCCCCCATAAACTATTTCATGAAATTATCATATCGCAACTAATTAAATGGACTAAATGGAATAATACCAAGTTACAGGCTTACCAAAATGTAAATGTCTATTGTTTGCGTTTGATTTTATCTAAATAATGAATATCCTTTAAATTTCGGTAATTAAGAGGACTGATAAAATTGAAAAACATGTCTTGTCTGAGTGGAAAGGTTTAATTAATTTTTCTTATTGGGCGAGTGTTGAATTCAAATGAGGTGAAGACGTTAAACAAATTGTATGCCGGTCGTATCTCAGGAATCAAGTATAACGTCATGAAAGTGACAGTTAAAACAGTTAACTTGATGAAAAAGTGGCCACTAAGAATTACGGTCACGTCTTCCAGTTTTATCTTTGACCGCAAGGGATTACCGTGGTGCTATAGTCTTATATCGATTTTCGTCTGTATCTTCGTGGATGCAGTCATCAGGGATATTTATTTAAGGCAAATAATGTCCTCATTTCGTTCATTCTCTTGTTTGGGACATGGCTGAAAAAAACTTGCGATTTTTGACAAAAGGAATAAGAAACGAATAAATTTGCATATCTAAAATGAAAATCTCATTTACAAGAAGAGTGGCAAAGAAGCGAGCGAACGCAACATCAGTCAAATTTGCGGTAACCTGACAGTAATCCCGCGTATAACGGAGGATAAATTTAGGGTGGAGGGAACTGCATGTAAAAATATCATTTATAAGGACATATACGTGATACATTTAACGTAATCTTAAGATCAGGAATGTTTCAGAGCATTAGTATTCCCTGCAGGATTGCTGACTCATACATCAAAAGCTGATGTATTTTCCATACAGATGCAAGTACGTGTGGATCCAAATTGTAATATTCTCGTTTTTTTCTTATCTGAAAATATTATATCCATTGTGTTTGGCTTTTTCTGCTCTTGATTATTTTGTACGTACTTTGATGGCACGCGAGAGTATGAAAAACAAAGAATATTGTCTTTTGTAGTACCGCATAAGAGAGCATTTGAGAGATATTGCAATGGATTATTCAGAAGTGCTTACATAGCACACGAACAACTCTTGAATATAGCAATAACGCTTCATGGAATATTGCGTACCGCTGAGAGTTTACCTGCTAATTTCATAACCGACAAGAGTTTTTTTTACCTTATGCTTTATAAAATAATCTTCATTCAGACTAAACAACGAATGAGAGAAAATAATCACATAGTTAATTAAATTAAATGTGAAGATTAAAAGTATTTAGAATTAGGTATTTTTATTTGTGGCAAGAAAATAATCAAAACTGGTCTTTGGAATTCAGTGGATCATAAAAATTTAAAATTCCAAGTTACTATTTCGCATTGGTATGCACATACATATTAAATGCAGTAGCTGTAACGCTTACGCCTGTTAAATTTCATAATGCAACCACAAGAACACAAAACTACAATTTCCTTAATTGAAAATTTCAGTACGTTGTACAAACTACATTCCTGATTGAACCAGGTACTTTTGCAAGATTTTAAAAATTATGATCATATTATTTTTCTACATTAGGTATTTTTAAGGTTTATAGTTTCCTGCGAATCCGGTACTTTTGTGGGTTTTGATTTCCGGGATATCTAAAGTGGCTGAACGCGCCACTTCATAACGATATTTTCTATGCCGTTTTATTTATTTCCGTCACTTAATGTGACCATGAAGAATCCAGTATAATGAAGGTCCGGATTCTCGGGGATCGCACTGTATATAATTAATTGTTAAGAGCGCACAGAAAATTAGTAGTATTTACAAAAAAATAATTTTTTGAAACGTAATTTGGTTTTTAAAATTAAAAAACACATTCGTTAAAAATAAATATTAAGTCACTCATCTGTGATTGCGGAATGGAAAAAATTCGTAATCGAAATTCGAGGAATTTTTTTAATTACATTTTGAATAAATCCATTCAATTCCAAAAGATGAGCACACACAACAATATCTCTTTGATGACGACCGGCCGATAACGTGACACTCTCCTTGACCTTTAATAAAAATAATTGGACCAAGATACATCAAAAACATAATTAAGAAATTCCTGGTAAGCTCCTGCGAACATCATCTTCTGCGTAAATGGCAAAGTGTACATGATTTTTATTTTTAAAAACGCATTAATAATCCTCGACAAAATACGAGCGTCACGCGCTCGCAGGCCGTGATGATCAATTTTGATTTATTCGGGAAGTTCGTTTCGAATTCGTTTCAAACTGATAAAATGGAAGGTTTAACATTTGTTAGCCGGAAGCGTTCCGGAAAATATACTTAGCGTAATAAAAGTCATCTTAGTACGTGCTATTGACGCCTTGAGAGATACCGTAATGGCACCTGATGGATAGGCTCCGATCTTAAAACTCAATTTAAATGCATTACTTAACTCTACTGTATCTTAAAGCTCCCAGGGTCACTAAACCATCATCAAAATCATTATGCATTTAATCCAACATCAAAATTTTACAGGGTTTTAATTCCAAATTTTATTTATTTATTGGGGTTCTCTGGCTTCAATTCTTGAGGTCCTCTACGGGAACGGAGATTGTCAGTAACTTCCGAGCTTGTGGTTTCATCGCTTTCATACGAAGGGATGATGTTAATCGTCTATTTACTTGTTATATTAGTGTGATGAATATTAAAAAAATAATTAGGTACCTTAGGTTGAAGATGCTTGATACGGTCACCAGGTTTGTAATCATTGGTGGGATTAGAACGTTCTTCTTCTGCTGGTGCTTTCAAGTTAACCACACGATTAGGTTTGGTTCGCCTGCCTGGTCTATTTCCCGACGATTGTTGATGAGGAGATAGTTGGAAAAGAATCTGGAATTGTTCATCCATTGGCCCTTCCATGTTATCCGTTGGTAATAAACCTGCATCTAAAAATTGCTGATCAACAATGACGATTGGTGCATCTTCGCGTGCTTGCCTGTCGAACTGCACCGAATGGGATTGGCACCACCCAAACTAGAATTACAAAAATTCATTTTATATGGAAAATTCCAGAATTTGTAATTACCAGCGTCACTGTTAACAATATAAAACTTCTTAAAGTCATTCTGCAACTTGTAGTTATAAAGTAATTAGGTTTCACTGTTATTTATAACAGAAATATTGCTGGGGTATTGAAAACTGAAGTTAATGTTCAGCAATATGATAACGAATCGACTCGTGGGTAATTTTTCCAAATTCGATTGGACTGTGGATGTTTAAATTCTTTGTCGAGTGGAACTCAAGGCTTTATTAATCTGTCATTCTGGCAAGCATTTAAATGGAAAATATAAAAGTCTATACTGCCATGTTTAGGAAGAAGGCAGTAACTGCAAACATATTTTTCCGCGCGGATGGGTACATGCTGGCCTTTTACCTTGTAATAGGAGTCAAAATTGAAAGAGCAGTAACTGCTTTTGCCTTATAAATTACTTACGAATAACTTTTACTGCTTTTTCCACGAATCCAACGATACTCATCGCAAATTATAATATTTTGTAGTTACTGCTTTCTTCCCAAACACGACAGTATAACTACCAGTGTTACTGCTGCCAATAAAATAATTCTCGAATCCATTTTGCTACTTTCAGTTACACAATAATAACAAGTGCCACCTTTTTTTATATATAGAAATTTTGCTGCTGTCTTGAAAATTAAAATTGAAATTCAGCAGTATGATAACATATCGACTTGTTGATGACTTTTTCCAAATTCGACCAGACTTTGGATGTTGGTTTAATGTAGTTTACGTTGCATTATATCGCTTACCAGAGACCGATAAATATTCTGCCGAGAAAGGAAAAGATTTATTATTCTGTCCCTTTTAAGCAGACAACAGAGATTATCTGCCAAAAATATTACTCTGGCAAGGCAGTGTTTGACTAAAAAGTTTGGGGGAAATAACAACTTCTGCATGCAATACTCACACACTATACCACTAGCATCAGCAAGGTTTGCACCAACTCTGTAACCAGCATACAGGCCAAGTTGTGAAGTTAATAACCGACACTGACTGCAACATATACCTCAACACCTAACGGTATTATAGGACAAAGAACAAGAAAAAAAAAGAGAGGAGATAATTAAGTTGAAATAAAAGTAATTCCATTGGAGGTTGTGGGTGGGTGGGGAGGCAATTTTGTATTGTGTGAGTTGAGCTGAAGAAAAAGAATAAAACTGTGGTTATCGAAAAAAAAATTTTTCAATCGCAAATCCTGGATGAAAGACTTTGGTAGAAAAGTCGACTTACAATAAAGAAATATTCTATCATCTGAATAACGCTGTTTGTCCGTTAAAAAACCATAGACTTGAAAACGCCCTGTTGGAATTTTTGTCCCCAAAACAGAACTGAATTGTGCCAAACCCTCGATCGAGGAACCATCAAAATTTTGAGGCATTTTATCGATCAGGAATAGGCAGACATATTTGGCCAAATCTTGAGGTTGTTTATTTTTAAAAGAATGCCTGGGAGAAAGTCCCTTCCATTATTTTTACATGCTGCTTTGGGAAAGCTTAATTTGGGGTTCAGCGAAGAGAAGAAAATTATGATTTGATTGGCAGCAAAAACTACATTAATTGTATTGAAAGAATTGCCATTTCCCGGTTGGTAATACAAATGATGTAAAATGACAACTGATCCTATTAACAATGAATTCCCGCCATCTAACGGGTAATTTCAAACTATTAAATTTTTTTAACGAATTCTGTAATTTTTCATATTTCCAAACTACAACACTCTGTATTTTGCAAACAAATCGTTTTCGGATACATATTATTTTACAGAAACTTTTTTTTTCCTGTCCAACGAATGTACCCCTGCAGTATTTCCCACTGTGCCTCAGCTAATTACAGTAATTACTGAAAATTTCATAAATAATGCCTTATTGGCTTTGTTAAGCAATGATTAGAGATAGGATCTAGGAGTTAGTAAATTATCATAAAAATCAGCAATTATACATTTAATCCAAAAACCAAATTCTGCATTTTTCTAATTGTGTTATAAATTTCATATCGGAAAAAATTACATTTAATAATTGTCAGAGTACTGGTGTTGTTGTTGTTGTTGTGGTTGTTCGTATCTTGCTTGTTGATACTTCAAAGTCATCATTTTTCTAGCGGAACGATAAGTCTCTTCAGAATTGTCGTTATCTTCTTCGGAACTACTTCCTTTTTGGTATTTTCCTGCTACAGGATAGTTACTTTCTTGTTGGTAATTTTCTGCTTCAGGATTGCTATATCTTTTTTTGTAACCTCCTACTGCAGGATAATTACTTCCTTTTTGGTAATTTCCTGATACCTGGTATGTAGCTTCGTCATTTCCATATTGGCCGATGTTAGCTTGCTATTAATATGTTATATTAATGTTATGAATATTGCAAAATTAATTAAATACCTGAGCGTGGAGACGTTTCGGACGGTAACCAACTTCGTAATCATCGGCTTGGTTTGGATGTTGTTCAGCCGCTGATGCTTTATAGTCAATGGGTTGTTGAGAATTTACTCGTCTGCCTTGTCTGAACTGTTCATTAGCGGGCGAGAGATTTCCGTATTGTTGGTTAGCCCCAACGTTTGACGGTTCCGCTTGGTGTCCTTGCTGATCGTACTGTGTCAAAAACCCTTGGCACACCCCAAACTAGAATTGCAAAAATTAAAAATTTAGTGTAAGTGGAAAATGTAAGAATTTATAATTACCAGAGTCACTGCTGCTAATAAAATAGTTCTTGAAGCCATTTTGGTACTTTCAGTTATACAACAGCAGCAGGTTTCACCTTTACTTATATACAGAAAATTTGCTGCGGTTTTGAAAATTAAAATTGACGTTCAGCATTATGATAACTTATCGACTCGTGGAAAACTTTTTCTAAATTCGATTTGACTTTGCATTTTATGCAATGCACGCTCTTTATTTGCTTAATTAAAATTCTGTCATCACCAAACTGTTTATTGTACTACTCAAATTAGGACGTCCATTTGTGTACATTTAATTTGAAGCGAAATCATCTTGATTGTAAAACAACAGAATGAACTTTTGCCTCAATTCGATTGATAACAAATATATTGTGGAACAAACATGGGAACTTGCGTTTGCGATCATTTAGTATTACACGTTAACAAATAATGGATGGAAAAATTGTCGTTCTTTTATTGTTAATAAATAGTTTTGAAAATTTGAATCCAGTTGAATCCCATTTTGTACCATTCGTAACGAATACTTACAATAAGGTCAAGGATTCTGCTCATCATCTTGTGAATAAAATTTTTCATCGTCACCGAGAAAACAAAACCGAAAGCACACCAATTCCTGAAATTATCGATACGCCGATCGATCACAGTGAAAACAAACCGCGAAGTTCACCAATTCCTGAAATAATCGATCCAGATGAAGGTAAGTTATAATAATGGTGTATTGAAGGTTAATAGTTGGAATTGCAGGAAAACCTACTACGCCTTTGATCGACGTTCGTGTTGGGGAAGAAGGAGGCAAAAATGCGGGAGTAAATAATACTCAACTTAGGGTTGGTGAAGGATACCGCTTAATAAGTCCTGGAAAAAATTGCCCTTCTGGCCAAAGGCTAGATAAAGGCGGGGAATGTCGACAAGCTTATGGCTAAGTAACAGGTAGCTGATGTCATTTTCATTTTACCATAACAAATATTAAATTTAATATTAAAAGCGGATTTTCACAAAGTTTAGATTAAAATTTTATTGTTTGTATGTTTCACAAGTGGAAAATTATGCCTTTAATGAGTCGCAATTTAATGAATAAAACATATAATTAACAATTTAGTTTTATTTTTCGTAATAAAATGAAAATAGTTGTTTTTCGGAATTGTATTCTGAAAATACCGTCAGATTGGAATTTGTTTGTTTGGAGTGAAATAAAAGCCTGAACTTTTGCCTCAATTCCACTGATAACTACAATTGTGCAACAAACATGGAAGTTTATTTTTGCCATCATTTTGTGCTGCACGTTAACAAATAATGGGCGGAAAGATCATTCTCCTTTTATTTATAACAAATATTTGTCAAAATTTAAATCTCGTTGAATCACATTTCGTGCCTGGTTTTATATCGAATACTTTCAACAAAGTCAAGGATTCCGTTCATCATCTTACGGATAAAATTTTCCATCGAGGAAGTACCACGCCAATGCCTGAAGATATCCATGACCCGGTTGATCAAGATGAAGGTAGGTTACGCGACGCTGTTTTGAGAGTTTTGAGAGTTTTAATCGCAGGAAGTCCTACTACATCTTTGATTGACGTTCTTGTCGACGAGGAAACAACAGGTGCAAATTTAAATACAACAAATCTTAAGCCTGATGGACGTAGTATAATAAATCCAGGAAAAAATTGTCCTTCCGGTCAAAGATTAGATAAAGGCGGGGAGTGCCGACGAGCTTATGGTTAACAATAAGTAACAGGTATATCAAGGTATTTCAAATTAATATTTATTCTGCTTGTCTGAAAATTATCTTATTGCTATTGTTTTCTAGTGTAAAGGTTTATTGAAAATTCTACAAATTGGTTGTCAAAAGAAATGTCAAAAATGCGTTTCTAGGAACAAGTTATCTTTTGACATTAAAATTTTAATGATTGGTTTATGATTCGTTGCATATTATACGTGTAGATTATATAAAGGTTATATGCTTATCTTGAACGTTTAGTGCAGAATTCAACGAATAAAGCAGCTCATTATTAATTGACGATTATTTTGATTTTATTTCAAATTTCAAACCCACAATGTAATTAGCTGTTTTTTAGAAGTGTATTCTGATGACTAATTAATTAATTTTATTTCCTATGTCGAAAAGTATATTGCCGTCACTTATTGTAACAGGTTTTTAAAATTGTAAGTTATTTTAAGATTTGTTTGTTCACAAATAAATATTGAAGGTAAGACTAGATCGTTTTACCCGAAAAATGTAACTGTTTGTTTGGACAATACTTTGAAAAATTAAAGCATAAATCAAAATGCATAGAAAATTATCTTCAGTAATCGTTCAGCAAATAACAACAATAGCTTTTTGTTAATTTATAAATATTGTGTTTTTAATGTATAAATATTTTAATAATAAACGATTTATTAAATTGCTCCAATTCCAATAAGGGCATAATAACACAGTTGCTGGGTAGTGTACAACATCCATCTTCATTAAAATTTTATTTATAAGATTTTCGGCAGCTTCCATCGTGTCCAACGCCATTGATACACCCTGGATTAATGACATTTCTTAATTGCACTGTAAATTCACCCCTAGCAGTGGAATTGCTAGACACCGTTGAAGTTCCTGCAAATAACGAATGTTAAACAGCATATGAGTAAGGCGTGACAACTTACCATTACCAACGACAGTACTTGAGACAGATTTTCTTGATTGGTTTATTGGGTGAATGCCGTTATTTGTAGCTCTACTTGTAAACGGAGAAGAATTTACATCAAGAAAAATTTGCACGCCACTTACGAGTAGAAAGTAAATCAAAATTTTATCCAACATTTTCAAAACTAACTTAATTTCTGTTATCAAACTTCAATGATTAAAAAGGTCACTTTTGAAGAAATCGTTTAAATGAAGCACTATTTATTAGCTTCTGTAAGATTTTGTTTCCATAAATATATTAAATAAAAACGGTTTATTGCTGATCTCGTAAAATAATAAACTAAACAATTTTGCAGCAGATGTCGTTTTGTGGGCAAGCTCTTAATTAACAGAATAATCCGCTTTGAAAAAAATACAATCACGTGATAGGTTATCGCTTTTTTATGTCGATTAATTTGTTAGTTGTTTAACAACCATTTTAAGAGATTAAAATAATAATTTTGGCTAATTCAAAATTGGATTTGAATATAGGAATGAGGAGAAATTAACAAGATAGATAGATATTCATTCAGTTTTATAACTCCTAGGGTCATAAGAGCCCTTTTGTCTGCTCCCGATAGATCAGAATATGTGGTCAAAGGGACCAAATGAACAGATATCCATTTTTATGAATTTGTAGATTAAAGCATTTGATAATAATTTTTTATTGATAATTCTTATTTAAAACTGATCAATTCCTGAAATTAAATGTGATAAGGAAGTGTAAGGAAAAAAGAGATTATAACCTGTTACTGTAAAAAAACAGATAAGAATTAATTTTGTTAGATCGAAGTAATGCACAAGATTCGCATTACAATTTGTTGAAGGAAGCTCTACATATTTTATGTAAGATTTAATTTTGAAATTGTGAAGTGTTTAATGATTATAATCGATTTTTTTGCAGTAACAAATATTTGTGCAACAAATATTGCAGAAAGGAATTTTATTTTTATCAAGTTAAATCTGAATCGGGGCCATTGATATCTGAAAAAACCACAGCTGTAATATTTAAAAATGTAGGTTAAATAGCAAGGTTGGAGATAAAAATTGGCACCGTCCTTAATGGTGATAATATTTCTGTACTTTAGATCCAACATGCTTAAGTGGTATTACTCTCGGCAAAGAATGCCCAGAACATTTCATGAAGTGATTTTCAAAATGAATATTTAATTAAATCAAAATCTTTCACACAAATAAAAACCTCAATGAAAATGAAAAAGTTCCTCAACGAGATTACGTTACAAGAAAGCATCTTTTTGTAGTTCTATTTTTAGTAACGGTTTGCTTTTTGACCTTTTTGTTTTATCAATCCGGACGCACAAATCCTAAATTCACTATTAATCTCAAATCTCATTAAAACCAGTAACTTCAAGCAAGAAACGGTTAGTTTTTAAATAATAGTGTGATTGAAGGAGGTAAGTTGTTTGTTACAAAACCCAAAATATTTCTTTCAAGATTGTTGACAGCTCATTTTCAGAAATTCGCAATGTTTAACTTGAAGTACGTGTCACTTTTATCTTCGCTAATTGTTTGCGGCTTCGCTAATAACCCTTTTCCGGGGGGGATCAATACTGGATATCCCATGTACCCTTATGGATACGGTTACCATCAACAGCCAATTCATATGAACCCCTACTACAATGGTTTCCATTACCCCCCGTTCTATCAACCGTATTCGCCCTATCCATATCCATATCCATACCCTCATCAAGCTTACCCTTATCCGTCGCGTGCACATGATAACATTCCAACGGAAATAATTGATATTGGTGGAGGCGAACCGGGAAAAAACGTTGCAGTTAAGCCAAATTGGAACATTGGCAATGGGTTTCGAATAGAGCCAATCCCTAATCACAAAACAAACTTCAGAATTACCACAGGGAACCAAGACGTAAACGAGACAGTGGAATATTACCGGCCACTTTCTTCTTCATCTGTCATTTCTAATAAACCGATTCAGACGACAATCACAAGAGTTATCGACCCCAATGGAGGCGAACCCGTCGTTCAGATCAAGCATGGTGAACAAGTGGTAAATAACAACGAAAATACGCAAACGAATACCAACAACGTCCCCACCGGACCACCGGAAACCACCGACCAAAACACCAAAAAAACCAGTTGGTGGTAATTTGGAGCGTTACGTTAATTAGCCATAAAATAAATTTTGCTGCCGAACACTGGTTCAATTAGTTTCTTAGAATTAAGACATGTTTTCTTACTGGTTAATTTTAAGTAAATAACGTTTTGATTGTTTTATATTGTTTTTAAGTGTTTCAATAAAAGGAAGATAAAATTCGATGAACTTTCAATCTGCATAATCACAGCGCAGTATCAATCCGACGATTTCCAAGTACAGTTTTATAAAAATTGTGGTCGTGTGTTTAGTAAATTTGTAATAATAATATTGAGGCCACTGTATATTTTACAAAAAATCATGTTCGTGTGATTATAGAAGTTACAGTTAAATTTATTCAATTGGAAGCAGTATGATAACTAAAATCTTTGTGCTCGTTTGTTTGTCGTGCTTTTTGGTAAAAGAATTATGTGCACAAGACCCCGATAGGATTGTTTATCCGGATGATCCTGTGATCACTTCAAAAAGTAGTAAATGTACTCTCTCAATTTATTGTGATCGCAAGTAATAATTTTTTTAGAAACAAATATCACCATTGATTCAAGAAATATCTTCAGCGTTCGTAACAATGTCAACACAAGGAGACCATACATAAGGAAGTGGTACTATTCTACTAAACGCGGTTAACAAACTTTTGATATAATTATATACAATATAATTGAAATGGTATTTAATTGTATTAATATGTCTGACCAATTCAAGAAGCAATATCAGTATTAAATGGTGGTTTAAAATATATTATTGTTTCCCATTCATGTTTCCTTGAAGGTTTTTGCAATATTCTTAGAAATCGATAGGCTGTTTTGTATATGAATTTAAAGAGCAATTGGATAAACTTACAATCTATCTGACCTTCTGGGTGGTATAAATAAATCCATAATCAAATGATGCATTGCTTAAATTGGCGGAGAAAAAATTGCGTTCATTTAAGCAAGATTGGATTTAATAATAATTTGTGGTTTCTGTAAAGATTAAATGTTTTATTGTGCAATAAAATCAGGTATGATAATGATATTAAATTCCTTGTCGGTATCAGTAATCAATTTTTTTGTTTCAGACTAAGGAGGTAATACTTTTAAAGATAAATTTTTATAAGAATTGAAACTGTGCATAATAATATGGCAACGAAAATTGTTCTGCTGCTTTCGTTATTTTGCATTATATTCAAACAAACAGTTACAAAAGAATGGGCGAAAGATCCCGACAGAATTATATTTCCAGATGATGCGGCGTTTACCGAAAGTAATTTATTTTTTTAAATTTCGTTTATTTAGAAGTAACATTTTTTCAAATTTAAATACTATCACTGTAGATAACAGGTATTTGTTTAGATTTCCAAAAAATAGACCACAATAATTTAATTTTGATTGAATCATTAGTATTTATTGAAATTTTAGGCACGCCTTTTTACAAAATTTTTATTCAGGTAAATCTAAATCAATGGCAATTTCCATGTCTGCAGTAGTTAAAAGTGTCACTCATAAAGTCAGTCAAATGGCAAGACCTGGCAGAAATGGCACTATCGTTAATGGTAACGACCAAAATATGGGTTGTAATTATTTATTAAATTCTAAATTATATTTTTAGAAACTTCCATCACGTTTGGAAATACCAGTGGCTCACCTGTAATTCACATGAGAAATTTTATAATAGCACCATGTCGAAATGGGTCTGCACATGATAGCTCTTGCAGAGAAGACTTCAAATAGTAATTTCAAAATTTGGAAGTATTACTTTGAAAATTAAAAAGTAGTTTCATCATTATTTACATTTCAAGGCAGATTTTTACAGTAGCAATCCGTAATAAGAAGAATTTTGTCATCAGAATTGCAATAACAAATTTGTATGTTAATTTACCTGTTTATTTATTGATCAGAAATTATTGTAAACTAGTGTTTGTTTAAGTGCAGCATTTGAATAAAATCGATTTCGGAAGCTAACACCGTTTCAGACAATCATAGAAAGAACCTATAAAACGACAAGCCAGTGCAATTTTGAAGTATTAATAATATAAACAATTAAATTATTCAGAGTTTAAATTAAACCATGACTGATAATATTCAATTTCGTTTTTTTTTTAATAAACAAAAATATTTATGATTTAACCTCTTAATCATATTTTTGTCCAGCATTACCAAATAAATATGTTTGGTGTGTCACAGAACCTACTTACTGCCTCGTGCGAAAGGTCGGAAATTTATACAAAATATGTCGATTAAATTAATAATATTTTCGTGCTTACTCTGTGCTGCCGTTCACCTGACAAATGAAGCAATGCTCAAGAGAGATACCGACAGAATTTACTACCCTGATGATACAGCTTTATTTGGTAAACTTCTTTCATTGTAATCTTGTAGAAAATAAAATAATGATTTTCCAGGAAGAAATAAAAATTATCCAGTCGCTGCAGTTACAGGTAACTACGTTCAGGTTATTTCAGTAATTGTAAAACAAGTTATGATTTTAGCAAAGAATGAAAGAAGTACCGTTCCCGTAGATTCTCGGTTTTTATTCAAGTTTCAACTAAATTCTGATAATAGAGCAAAAGAACCTTTTAGCTAATAGAAGTGATAGGTTAATGAAATTTGTAAAAACTACCATCCGTCTCTAGATGGTCCATTTTAGTAAATAGAGAATTATTTGTGATGTATCTGTACTATGTTTGTACCATAAAATAATACAATTAGAATTAATTTACTACAAAATGACTTTGTTTTAATTGGATTTTGGTGCAATTGACCATTCCTTTAGAACAAAGGTATTAGATAATAATAACAAAAATACATCAGACAAGCAAATTACCTTATCAGATTCTCTGTGATGTTTGTATAATGTTATTAAGATAGCAGAATTTATAATAGGTTTTATACGTCACTGCAAATATTTTCGTAGATATTGTTTTTGAAAAAAAAATACAGTAGTCGGCAAGAACGCTTCACAGAGCTTAATGAGCCAAAAATTTGCAATGTTGGCCAAACAGAAAGTTGTCGTTTTTCTTTCAATCATTTTGTTACTGTCGGTTTCAACCGCAGAAGATCCCGATTGGTTTAATAATTGGTTTCTTAAAATTTTCGTCGAAAAGGTGTTAAATAAAAGTGATGCCAACGGCAGTCTCAATCGGCACATTTTTAACATTAGCTGCCGTCCAGGATTTGTTTTCTACAAACAGAGGTGCATGAAACTGTACGACTACCGTAAATAAGTAAGTAATAAATCGCCACAAATATTATTGCAGTCTGTGTTTGTTTTACCGCCACGCAAGTGAAATTGGAAATGATTCTGAAAGTTTTCCAATTTGCCCGGAAAAAAATTAGGAAATCAATTTTATTATGAAAATTTTGTTTAAATGAAGCAAAAATAAAATGAACTTTGATAATGTTTACGCGTGAGCAATAATTTAAACTTTTTTGTTGAAAGTTGATCTTTCGGAAATGCCCACGTTCCACGAGTACTTAAACGCGAGGAACTGATATTTTGATTTGATGGAAATAAAACTACGGATGTTAATATAACTATGACTAATTTATTATAAATGTTCGTCGCTGTACAAGTTATTTCTATACTGTCGTAAAGGGACAATAATTGAACCTTTCAGTATAGGGTTATAATAGCACTGTTGTATTATAACGATTTGATGGTTATAAATGAATGAACCGTACTGGTTGCTTATTCGATGATTATAATATTATTTCATACTGTCGCAAAGGTACAAAGAGTGAACCGTTCAGTATGGAGGCTACAGAGGCACTGATTTTTAAGTAAAAAACAATCATCTGCAATGGGTCGGTTACACCCTGGCTACACACATGTATGCCATTAATTCTACAAAAACACTTATCAGAACAATGTCGAATATCGCTACTGACACATGACAGATTTATTGAGGTCCGACTCCAGGGGGTCAGACTATTTAACAAGTGCTTAATTTTTACTTAGCGTGCAAATGTTTTTGAGTACAAAGAACAGGGAAATAACAGTGGGATATGTCTGTCTGTTTTAAAATATAAAGAAAAGGGGACGCAACATACTCCCGGCCTTGAACTGACCAAGTTCAAAAGAATTAACAATATTACACTTAAGTACAAAATTTAACCTAACATATTATATACAATATATTATATACAAGTTCAAGTCACTGTAACAGTAGAGGTGCAAGTCTTTTAATGCACCGCTTGTAAATACCACTTTGTGTCTTTATTGTCGCTACACGGATGACATTATCGGCGCCGGGATGGACCGCTACAATGCGCCCTAGGCTCCAATGCATCGGTGGTACGTTGTCTTCTTTGATCGTGACAAGTGTGCCGATTTTAATTTGTTGCCCATCTCCCTGGTGCCATTTACTGCGCGTTCGTAACTCGTTGAGATACTCCTTGTACCAACGCTGCCAGAAATGCTGCTTGACTTTCTGGATGTGCTCCCACGTTGAGAGACGGTTGGTGGGTACCTCGCGATAATCCCTTTCAGGCATATTGGCTACATAATCTCCAATTAGGAAATGCAAGGGTGTTAACGCTGTGAGGTCATTAGGATCAGAGGAGATTGGAGTGAGCGGGCGAGAATTAAGAATTGATTCTATGGTTATGATATAAGTATTGAACTGTTCATAGGTGAACAATGCGTCGCCGACTGTGCGATATAAATGGCGCTTAAAGGATTTTACAGCCGCTTCCCACAACCCACCAAAATGTGGTGATCGTGGCGGTGAGAAGTGCCATTGTATTCCCTCGTTTTGACCAAAATGCTCAAACTTGGCCATATTTGCCACAAAAAACGCGTGAATTTGTAACAATTCACTTTTGGCGCCTACAAAGGTTGTTGCATTATCAGAATAAACGTTTTTTGGTTTCCCTCTGCGCGCAACGAATCGTTTTATTGCTGCCAAGCAATTTTCTGTCGTTAAGTCGGTGACAAGCTCAAGATGAACGGCTTTGACTGCGAAGCACACAAATACTGCCACATATGCCTTAAGCCTTTGTTTATTTCTGAATTTCTTTTCCTTTATATAGAATGGGCCACAATAGTCTATACCGACGTTTTCAAATGGCCTAGCCTGAGTAATACGATTCGTCGGTAGCTGCCCCATTGTATAATTGGGTATTTTAGGATTTAATTTACGGCAGCGTATACATTTGTTTATTATGCAACGTATAGTGTTTTTGCCGTCAATTGGCCAATATCGCTGTCTAATTGAATTTAACGTAGCTTGTACTCCGGCATGCCAGAGCCTTGCATGTTCATTTTGAATAATTAATTTGGTCACATGATCATTTCGCGGTAGCAAGATGGGATGTCGCTTTGACCAACTGATTTTTGCATGAGTAAGTCGACCGCCGACTCGAATAATGCCATCCTTGTCGAGAAAAGGATTTAAGGAAAGAATTTTGCTTTTTGCGTTAAGGTTTTTACCCTCCTTGAGAGATTTTAATTCGCCTTGAAAATGATTACGTTGAATTAATGTAACGTTCTCATAAGAAATTTTGAGTGCCTCTTTTACCCTTTGAGTTAATTCCGATAATAACAGTGCTGCGCATAATTCTAACCTTGGAATTGATGTTGTCTTTAAAGGTGCTACCCGAGATTTTGCGCAAATTAATTGAACCATGCTATGCCCCTTTGAATCGGTTGATCGCAAGTAGACACAAGCCCCATAGGCCCGTTCGCTTGCATCAGAAAAGCCATGCAATTGCACATTTGTGGCCGATGATACAATTAATTGTCTTGCAACGCGAAATTTATTGATTGCTTCTAAATTTTTTATAAAATTGATCCATTTCGTATGTAATTCTTGGGGAATTGTTTCATCCCAGTCTATTTTTAACTTCCACAGATCTTGCATAATTAATTTTGCCGTTATGATTACTGGGCCTAATAACCCTAATGGATCAAATAGTTGGGCAACTTGGGACAAAATTGTGCGCTTTGTTACGCGCTTTTCGTCAGCAAACGGTTTTACTATATACTTGATCTTATCTGTATTTGATTCCCAGTGAATGCCCAATAATTTTTTGGATTGATTGTCTAAACTTATATTACTTTCTTGATGGTTTACTAATTCCGGCTTGTTTGACGCCCACTTATGGAGCTCAAAACCTCCTAATTTCAAAAGATTTGTGAGTTGATTTTTTAATTCTCTCGCTTGAGAAATTGTGTGGGTGCCTGATAAAAAGTCATCAACGTAGAAATCATTTTTTAAGCAATCAGCTGCTAAGGGAAACCTGCCCCCTTCATCAGCTGCAAGCTGATGAAGAGTCCTGGTAGCTAAGAAGGGCGCGACCGCGGTGCCTTGCGTAACGGTGGTTAGCTCGAAAACGCGCAGTTTTTCGCTTGGATCGTCTCTCCATAAGATTTTTTGATATTTAGTATCCCTATCATCGATTTTAATTTGCCGGTACATTTGCTTTATATCGGCAGTGAGTACAATATTGTGAAGGCGAAAACGCATGATGATGAAAATTAGTTCATCCTGAATTGTTGGTCCGACTAGTAGTACCTTATTTAGGGACATTGCAGCTGAATCTAGTGCGGACGCGTCATATACTACTCGAATTTTGTTTGTCATAACCGCATGATGCGGGATGTAGTAACCCTCATTGCGATTGTCGAATTCTGTGATTTCTCGCATGTGGCCAAGATCGCGATACTCGCGTAAATAACTGTTGTACTGTTGTTGTAAGTTTTTGTCTTTACCGTGTTTTCTTTCGACAGCTTCGTACCGTTTGCGTGCCATGCTATACGAGTTACCTAGCTTAACAACATTTTCATTAAATGGTAATCTAGTATAGTAACGTCCGGTTGTGTCACGTCGTGTATTTTCAATGTAAAAGTTTTCGCATGCTTGCTCTTGCGCTGACAAATGTCTTTTACGCGGAAGGTCTTCTATCTCAAAAAAATGATTTAGGTTGCTTTCTAATTTTCTATTATCTAAAGTAGTCAGGTTGCATACCTTAGGCTGCGTATTGCATATGCCTGTAGGTAATTCACCCGCGATAATCCAGCCTAATAGAGTTTTTTGTAGCGTCAATTTAGAGTCATTATGTAATGCAATCTGTCCATTGTCTAAGAGTTTGTAAAAAAGTGACGCGCCTATTAATAAATCAATTTCCGCTGGCTTATTGAATTCCGGGTCCGCGAGAGGAATATTTTTCGGAATTTGAAGTAGTGCTTTGTTTATAAAGAAAGCTGGCAAAGACTGTGTGATGGCTGGTAAGGCCACGAAAGACAATTCTCGTTCGAAATTGTTAATTCGCGAACGAATTTTGGTTTCTACGCGATAGTTTGCGCTAGTTGTTCGCTTGCCTATGCCTGAAATTGGCAGATTTATATGCTCTTTGGACAACTTGAGTTTATCTGCAAGCTTGTCCGATATAAAATTGAGTTGCGAACAGCCGTCCAAAAGGGCTCGGCACTCATGCATTCCCCCAAATTTGTCTTGAATTTGAATTCGCGCTGTACCTAACAGTACGTCTTCATTATAGGTGGCGGCGTGCGCCACTTTGATTTGACTCGACTCGTTTAACTGGTCAGAGTGATCTTGGTTTGAATTTGAAAAGAAATGTAATAAGGAATGATGCTTACGCTTGCAATGTTTGCATCCTGGTGCAAAACATTTCAGAGTATGGTGATTGTTGCGTAGACAATTAACGCATAAGCGCTTTTCGCGAGCCGCGGCCAGCTTCTCGTGTGCATTGAGCTTTACGAATTCCGCGCAAGCATAGATTAAGTGGTCTTTATCGCAAAACGTACACGAAAGTTGTGCAGTACTAACAAAAGTTTGAGCACGCGAGTGGTTAGACCTATCGGACTTATGATGATTGTGATTTTGCGACTTATTCCTGAAATGTGACTCTGTCTCGGGACACGACTCTTCCAAGTCGCCCCGTTCCTTTGTATTCAAAAAGGCAATTAATTCGGCAAATTTTGGCTTACACTCGTCTTCTAAAGTTTCTTCCCATGCCTTGCGCGTGATTTTATCTAGTTTTCGACTAATTATATAAATGAGGAATGAATCCCATTTGTCTACGGGTTCCTTTAATGCCTTTAACGCGTTGACATGCATTTGCGCCTTTTCTTTTAGAGTTCTTATTTTACCGACAGACAGTTTTGTAATTTCAGGTAGTGTAAGCAATTCCTTTAAATGAGATTGAATTATTTTTCGAGGTTTGTGGCACCGCTGCTTTATTAACTCCCAAGCTACCTCATAATTTTCTGCCGATGCGTCAAGATCATCAATTAAATGAATCAATTCACCTCGGAGCGCTTGTTTAAGGTGATGGAATTTTTCTACCGGTGAAATTTGTATATCGTTATGAACTAATTTAAGAAAGGAGTCTTGAAAACTGTGCCACTCTCGGGGATTGCCGTCATAAGGACGAAGTTCAAGTTTTTGTAAGGAATTGGTGTGTCTGATTGTGATTGTTTGAGGGACGCTCGCGATATTAGACGTACCTACAGGTTGAGCTGGCCGCAATCGTTCGATTTGTTTCGAAATTAATTTAAGGCATTCGTAGTAGCTGTTGTCAAATTGAGCCTTCTCAGCTTCTTGCAACTCCGCCATGGCCGTATCATTTGCTTGTTGAATCGCGAGTTCTAATTGAAGTTGAACGTTTTGAAAATTTTGAAAATACTCTTCGAGTTTCACCCTTCGTGCGTCTAACTCTGATATTGTATCAAAGTCGTTAGTTTTAAGAAAATTTGTGCTTCGCGTTACGTGTCCTTTGATAATACCGCGCGAGAGTACTAACGTATTGACTTCTTTATTGATAAGCGCCATTTTTACCTTGTTTTATTAAATAGAATCAACCTTGAATAGGATAGGATTGACACTTGGAGTAAACTGGAGATTATAATAGCGTACTTGCCTTTTTGTAGAATTCGGGATTAGATGTATCCCTGGTGATTGCGTCGGTGGATGCACTTGGCCGGCGGCTGCTTGTGTCCGTTCGGCTGGTTTTGTCCACGCAGATTTTGCTTGTCGATCTTCGGCTGCTGTTGTCCGTGAATCGATGAATGATTTTTGTGCGACACCTCACTTGATTATTACAGATTGTTTCACTGTTGTTTTAAAAATGTTAATCACTAGTTATTACATCCGGCTCGAAGGACCATGTTTACGCGTGAGCAATAATTTAAACTTTTTTGTTGAAAGTTGATCTTTCGGAAATGCCCACGTTCCACGAGTACTTAAACGCGAGGAACTGATATTTTGATTTGATGGAAATAAAACTACGGATGTTAATATAACTATGACTAATTTATTATAAATGTTCGTCGCTGTACAAGTTATTTCTATACTGTCGTAAAGGGACAATAATTGAACCTTTCAGTATAGGGTTATAATAGCACTGTTGTATTATAACGATTTGATGGTTATAAATGAATGAACCGTACTGGTTGCTTATTCGATGATTATAATATTATTTCATACTGTCGCAAAGGTACAAAGAGTGAACCGTTCAGTATGGAGGCTACAGAGGCACTGATTTTTAAGTAAAAAACAATCATCTGCAATGGGTCGGTTACACCCTGGCTACACACATGTATGCCATTAATTCTACAAAAACACTTATCAGAACAATGTCGAATATCGCTACTGACACATGACAGATTTATTGAGGTCCGACTCCAGGGGGTCAGACTATTTAACAAGTGCTTAATTTTTACTTAGCGTGCAAATGTTTTTGAGTACAAAGAACAGGGAAATAACAGTGGGATATGTCTGTCTGTTTTAAAATATAAAGAAAAGGGGACGCAACAGATAATCTGCCCTCAGTTGGAATTATTAGCTGCCCATATCTTAGATTAAAAACTGACCCCCAAGGAAAACTACAACGCTGTTAACAATTTTATCTTCAATTTAAAATGCTTCCTGATTCAATGGCCTCGAAACGCTTTGATACAGGCGCGACCATTTAAACAATAAAATTATGAAAAAAAATTTAACCCCGAATTTATTAGCATTTCATAATTTTATTTGCGTCTCTGTTAACATATTTGTACAAACGTTCAAGATAAGCTCATTCAACATGCGACGATTGTTATTTTGCGTAGCTTTTCTGCTCGTGTTGATATCCACGGAAAAAAAATCGCATGTGTTAGGAACATCACCCAACCATGTCGAAAATACCACGACTGTCTTCCGACCTATATTTACATCGGAAAACCATACGGTTGCATAAGAATTCCGAGGTTGGTATTACTAATCTACTTTACCCAATTCACGGAAATTACATCACAGTCGTTAAATCACCTTCGATTTAGTTGTGCGCCATGATAAGTGCTATCAACAGCTTATCTTTATTTACTAGCGATCAGTGAAATTTATTTAGTCGAAGTAGATTTTCAAAATGTTTGTAGGCAGCATTGCAGTCTTGCTTTTGTGTGTGTCCGTTTTCACGGAAACGAATTGCGATTGGGTGACTTTTGAACAGTATTTTAACGATTTCAACAAAATCGAACAGGCACACATAGTGCAGATACCGAATAGAGTGTGCAGCGGTCCCAATCAAGCCAAAGATCCCCTGGGAAAATGTAGAAAACTGTATTGAAGGTAACCGATTTTGTTTCTGCTTTGTTTATTATTTCGGTTAAGCATTACATAATTTCAACTATAAATTTCGAACGTAATGACGATACAGTCGGTAAATGACAAACCACATAGTAGAATTGTCTCATTTATTTTTGTGTGGATGGTAATATTTTTCCAATACAATATTCTGAATTAGATTTATTAAACTGGTTTCATCAGTACTTTCCAATCAATCGGATACGATTCAGCAATGGGAGTTTGTTCATAGAAAGTAACGACTTTAAATTGTCGTTTTTAACAATTAATTGAAACAACTTGGAAGCATATAATTCTAGAGACGTATTATCACGAAGTCACGTTTAATTGACTGATGTTTACAAAGAACTAGAGAACAATTCTAATTTCGCGCTTCATTGGATTCACCAAATTTGGTTATAATTCTTATTTTAAATAAACAATTAATACACCCAAATAACAATTAAATTGAATTAAAAATATAAACTAAATTTTCTTCTTGCTAATTTCATCGTGGCAGGATATGATTAAGAAATATTTGTTACGTTGACTCAGTTTTATTCTGAACCTATTTATCGCTTTATCGCAAGGTCACCGGCTTATCAGTTTAGTTTCCATATTCACAAGTTTCAGTTTAAACAAAATGAATTTAAAATTTCCACTCATTGTGATTTGTATAATGGCTTTAAATTTTCACCCAACGACAGCTAGAACAAGGCGGGAAGTGACAACTTTTAAAGAGTTTTTCGCGAAACAGACAACTGTAGGTATAGCACAAGCTAACATCATAAGAGTTCCGTGTCCTGCTGGGAAAAAGTGGTTTAGGGGAAGATGTGTTAGACCTTATAGCCGTTATTAGGTGAGATTTTTATTTTCCTTACTTGTCTATCGATTTGGGAAATTTTCACTGTGGTAATTGTGGAAATGTAATTTCCAGAATTTTGAAATGGCGGTTATTTGACTAACCTTTGATAAGATACGACGCTTGTTTGAACAACCGCGCGACCAGTTTCAGGAAAAATAACCATTGAATATGGCTGAAATTCATAAACTGTGCACAAATTCACAATGTTGTAATTAAGTGCGAGAAGAAAATAAGTTAATGCAAAAAGTATTCATAATTTTGTACATTTATACGAATCATGAAGTTTTTTAGTGCAATAGTGCAATTGATTTTTATTTCAGCGGTTTGGACGTTTGCTACTGTTTTGTGTAGTGCACCTGCTAATCATACACCCAGTGCCCACCTCGGTCAATTTAAGTGTAAAAGAGGATTTATATTAACTAGAGCAGGTTGCAGGCCAATGCGAAGAAATTATCGTAGTTAATGTTAGTCGTTTTTATAACTTTTATAATTCATAAATTAACGCGGACACAAACAATTTCAATTGATAAATTGCTAAATCGAGTTTTAAGAAACGGTTTAGTAATTGAAGCTGTCAAACAGAAGTAAAATCATTGTCTTACTCACTTTCATCAAAATCAAATGTCGCGATCACAAATTTAGTGACTTATCTTAATTTTTTGATAACCTTTCAATTAATCCTTGACTGTTCCGCAAGTACAACTGTAACGCGCAGAAATTTGCTGTTTAACACGTGTACGTGGGTTCTTTTAAAAATGCCCATTTAGTTCCAATAAAAATATTTGTGTTTGTTTTTATTTCTGCAACAATAATGAATTTAATTCGTGTGGCGTTAAAAATTATTTTAGTGTCAGCGCTGTGGATGATAAGTTCGGGAAATTTAAATACGTCTTCCAATCCCACCCCCAATAAACAGCTTATAAGATTTCCGTGCAACAACCGAGATCATTTTCGAACTTCTAGGGGCTGTAGACCAAGGTTGATTGTTAGTATATAATAAACTCTTTTTTTGCTTTTAATTGTTGTCTGTTCTTGACCTGTTTTATTGTTGAAAGTGTTTTCCAGCAACGATATGAAAATTGAATTCATCATAGTTTATAAAATTTGTTGTAATCTCTTTATGAAAATTTTACATAAACAAATCACTAATTGAATGCAAGGTTTCATTAATATAATTATAAACGAATCTTCTCTTTATTTTAATTGTCTGTTGTTACTATAACCATAATGGTTTTTATAATAGTAACTTATTTTTTTTTTTAATTTAGTGATGAATATTGAAAAAAACTTATCTTAATTTTTTGATAACCTTTCAATTAATCCTTGACTGTTCCACAAGTACAACTGTAACGCGCAGAAATTACTGTTTAACGTATGTGGACTCTTAAAAAAACCTATTTAGTTCCAATAAAAATATTTGTGTTGGTTTTTATTTCTGCAACAATAATGAATTTAATTCGTGTGGCGTTAAAAATTATTTTAGTGTCAGCGCTGTGGATGATAAGTTCGGGAAATTTAAATATGTCTTCTAATCACACCCCCCATAAACATCTTTTTAAATTTAGGTGCAACAACCCAAATTATTTTCCAACTTCTAAGGGCTGTAGACCAAGGTCTAATTGGGACGATTGTTAGTATATAATAAACTCATTTTTTTGCTTGCAATTGTGGCCAATTGTTGATCTGTTTTATTGTTGGAAGTGTTTTCCAGCAACGATATGAGAACTGAATTCATCATAGTTTACAGCATTTGTTGTGTTCTCTTTAAGAAAATTTTACACAAACAAATCACAAATTGAATGGTAACAAATGCAAGGTTTTGTTAATATAATTATAAACGAATCTTTTCTTTATTTTGATTATCTGTTGTTACTATATCCATAATGGTTTTTATAATAATAACTTAATTTTCTCCTCAAGCACAATTATGAATGAAATTGTTGGTCCATAAAGATTAGTTGTCTGCAGCAAGTGTAAGAATATGTACAATATCAATTACACTTTTTTAATTCCGTTTTTAACTTAGTTGATCAACTGGGGGAAAAAATAAATTTTTTGCATATTTACTTTAATTAATATAAAATGTTTCACCAATAATTCCACCATCAAAAATTTTTTTAACCACTTTACAACCGCAAAATTTACCAAAAATGCTGAAGAATGGAAACTTACCGATTGGTTTCATTGAAAAAAAGGATTTCCTTTTACTGATAATGAAAAATGCGGCTGTCAATGCCAGCGATGAAAATACTATTCAGTGTGTTTTTATATTTATTATAATGAATTTAGTTGGTTTAGTGTTCAAATTAATTTTTTTGTCAGTGTTGGGGACGATACCAACTATTTTATGTTTTTCGGAGAATTTAAGCACAACCTCTACTTACAGCCCAAGTAAAATGATTATTGAAGCTAGATGCAACACACCTGGTTTCATTCCTACTCGCGCAGGTTGCAGACCAAAAAGGTTTGATTAGTTAGAATATGATATACACATAGTCCAGAAAGTATCGAGAGAAGTAGAGGCACATTTAAATATTGTTTATTTTATAAAACGATTTAATTAACGGAATATAATCCAACTTATGTGCTTGCAGAATATACTTTTAATTGAAAATATTTCATTAGTTATCCTGGTAAGTGAGTTGTTTGAACAAAAAAATATTTAAAATCGTGTGACGAAAGAGCAAACCATCAGTAAAATTTAAAAAATCAGAAACCGATTTTCAACAGTTGATAAAAACCTGTTTCAACATAATGAAATCCGGTAATAACAGAAAATGCGTTCTAAAATTTTCATTTTTGTGAACAATGTTATTTTACAAAGTTATTTCAAAATGTAACAGAAGCTTAAATACAAATTTTAGATCAACAAAATAACAAAAATATATTTTTGCATTAAAAATGTTTTTTTATTTATTTTTATTCACCGACGAGTCAACTTTTATGACTCATGAGGTAGCTTCTTCACAGAACTGCAGGCTTAAGAAAATCCTAATTTCGAATTGTAACTAACAGCAAAAGATTTAAAAAAGTAAATAATAGGTCTTTATTATTTTAATGGAAACCTGAATCTAATTTTTATTTAGAAATTTTAACTAACTTTGTTCTGGCTGAACTGGACGATGAAAATTTAGTTCAGAAGAAAAAAAGAATGACTTTCTCTCGCCAAATGGTAGATAAGAAAGGTTACAACCCCATCTATAGATACATTATATATAGCCAGCAAAGCGATAAAAACAGCATTTAGTGCGTTTTTGTACACGTTGCAATCATGAATTTAGTTTGTGTAGTGTTAACATTAATATTTTTGTCAGTGTTCTGGCCAATATCTTCTATTTTATGTAATTCAGAGAATTTAACTCTATCCCCTGTTGATACTGACCGTGCAACTAGTTCGGTTCTAGTAATAAGATGTCGTACTGGTTATGTTCAAACTCGCAATGGTTGCAGACGAAAAAGGTGTGATTATTTACTGTTATAATATGATAAACGCACTTTGATAATTTATCGCCAATTAAATTATATCTAATCATTGCACCCACGCAACGTAAAGGCTAATTTATCCAATTAATATTTATTCAGGAACACGAACCGCATTGATTGAGGTGTTCCTGTGGTTAGCTGATAAACCACACTTAAAACTGTTTTCCCATCAATTTTTATTAATTGCTCCGACCTATTCACTGCCTCATAAAGTCAGATAAATCGGAGCAGAATGTTTTGCTTAAAGTATTTGTTTGTGTTGGTTCTTCTGATATGCTTAAGCGGCGTCTTCGCCGCTCCCGTTTACGTCCCTTCGCGTAGGAGGGTTTGTAACGAGTGGTATTCAAATTATCAGGGTTGTAAGACTTTCTATAACAGAAGAAATTGGTGAGATTACTTTATTGTTGTTTTAAGAATTTCGTGGTGACATTCTGGTATTAATTTTTATTTTGTTTCAGAGTCGGAAAGTAAAATCATGAGGGGAAGAAGATGCCTTGCACCAAAAAGCTTCATTTTGCTTAACACTTAAGTTTTTGCTTATATTGTTATTGTTCATAGAAATGCACTTTGTTTCGATTATTGAATTGCACTGAAAGCATCGTTTCAATGAAACTTATTGTAATTAATGTTTATACGTTTGCACTTTAATGGAATTCTGTATTAAATACAAAATTATTGAATTTTGCATGATTTATGTACATTGTAACTGTATTGTGCTATCATTAATTGATTATGTATTATTTATATTTTACGAAATGATACATTGATTTGCACTTATATTATTCATTTATTTCCAATCGGCCGTATTGACTAGATACTAACAACTAGAATTCGACTAAGAGTATTATTGAAGAGGAAAGTTAGGGCTACTTAAATAAATTTCAAAAGAGAAAGGTAAAGTAAAGGAAATGGTAATTCAAGTTTTGTGTTACAATAAATTATAATTATCTACGTTTTTTGTTATTTTTTTCCTGCAACTTATGAATGATATTTGGAACGTACTTTAATTTTTATGTAAATGGAACTTGGCACTTGCGTAAAAACTTTCGCGTGTTGGCTTCATTTATAAGAGGAAGTGGTAAGTAATAAAGTTGTTTGTAGGAAAAGATAAATAATTGGGGTTTCGAACATGCTTACACTATTTCAAGTTTGCGCTTGAATTTATGTAAATTTTCAAAACCTATTTCAGCTACAATACGACGTGACTGAAATTCATTTTTATTTAAGGCTGGGGAACCCAACCTCAAAAAATGCAGAGTTTTAAGAAACTCAGTTTAGCTTAGAAAGTACTTATCAATATATAATTTACGAAGCAACAGTTGTAAACATAATGTTACCGCATCTAATGATATATTTGCTTTGCCGAAGAAGTGCCTAGTTTTCAGAAATTAACCTCCGAAAGTGCAATTCTCGCAAAAATGTAGTAGTAATGATTTTTTACTGAAATCTATAGAGTTACGAAATATTTTGCAATGCACTTTACAGCACTTATAGAGAAAATATTTTTTTTATTACGAGAAAGTTGATAACTTAAGAAGAAAAAAATTGGCAACACTATTTTTTTTGAAAATTTAATGTGCCAGTAAACTCAGTTCAGCTCAAGAAGTAAGTTATATTGTAGAAATTCCTTCGGGGTACTTATACTAAACATATAGTAGTATAATATGACATGTTTTTTTATGATAACATGGTGAATATCTTTGAAAAAAAATCTAAAAGTTGTGGTACGAAATAGAGTATTATTTGATCGCGTTTTTTATTGCTTTCCGAACACAACATCGTCAACAAATTACATAAAAATGTTCCTTTAGCACCTAAAAATAGTTTCCGTAAACCAAATTGGATAAATGTCTAAATTTTACATTTTCGGGGAAAAGTTGTTTTCCCATAAGATTTTAGTCAAATAGTTCGTACTTTTACTCACAGATGTCCTCTCAAATCTGTACCTTTTTGATTGACGGCATGGATAGAATAATTTGTATTAAAATGCACACTTGATATAGTGCAAATTGTTAGGATATAACCATATTCGCACACGCAAGGATATAAAACTCTAAAAATTTATAAAAATACGCACTTGATAATGCAAAATATCCATGTTCGCACGCGTAAGGATATGAAACATTTTCGAGCCTACTAAATTGTACAATATATATTAGTTTCGAATAGCATCGTAGGAAAAATTGTTTGAAGCATCTATTCACAAAAAATTACAAAAAAAGGAAGTAAATAATGCAGCAATCGCCGTTATCGCCGCAGACAATAATATTTATGAAATTATGAGCGTATAAAAATGGGGATAAAGATTACTCTTTGCATAATTGAAAATGTGTTTGCAGCCTGTTACGGGATTAATTATAGCAGGTACATCTATGAAAACACAAAATTGGCAAAGAATTAGCAAACAATTATAGACTAATTTTTTTTCCGACTGAGTTTACCGTCGTTATCGCCGCAGACCATAATATAAATAATATTTATCAAGTTACGAGCGTTTGAAAAACGCGCAACTCTATTTTTTGTTCTTTCTCTGTTCAATACTTAAGTTTCAAACCTTATTAGTTAGGATACTTCTTTGATTGCCTAAACATTTTTTATTTTAAGGGGCAAAATTGGTGCCCCCTGAGCGGAAGAATTGTGTATTACTTACCAGTTCCCGGACCTTAATTCCGAATTGTGAACAAAAATGACTGTTGGTTGACCAATTAAGTACCTCTACCAAATGTAGGCAAAAATAGTTTTTTTGTTAACTTTGTTAAAATTGTTAATTAACACAATTCGAATAGAATAGAAACAATTTAATAGGCTTCGATTAGTGTAACGGTGGGTTTTGAATTTAATATCGCATTTGGATCGAGTTATTATTAATGAAAAAGAGCAGAAACAGGACAAAGCGTCAAATAAATCATCCGGAGTGGTTTCACTGACCTCTCCGTGATACATGTATATTTTAATTTCCTGTATTGTGATTCCATTAAAGCCCGTACATAACGGATGCGTCGTTGGAGGATGATTCGATTGACGCAATGATCATTTCCGAATAATTTTCGGCGGTTTGTTAAATCGGCCGAATTTTCGCAAGTAAACCGGCTTTCTTTTTGCGTATTCATGTTATTCCGCCGGCGGTATATCATCCACGCGAAACAAGCAGGTACAAATCAGAAATAAATACGGTAATCTCTGGTTATAATCAAGTGAGGCAACCGGGAGTGTTTTAAAATTCAAATAGGGTTGTTCATCTTTGTAAAAATGTCAAGGGGGAATTTGATAAATTTCGCGATGAAACATTTTGATTCGCAATTCAGTTATGAATATTTTATTTCTAAAATACCAAAAAAGGAAGTGTTGGCGCAATTACAGGCGTCGACTTGAGCGATAATCGGGAACGATTCGAAATCTCAAGGAGGAAGAATGAAAAATTTACTCACATCTGCGCGACATTAAAATTTTCCCGTCGTAAATAGTGCGCTTTACAAACGTAATCCTGAATTATGATGGAAAGGAAAAATAAGGATATTTGCGTTATGTATTCCAACACATTTGTTACTTTATTTACTACAGCGGAATTTTTCCGTCTGAGTTTAATAACATCAGTCGCCGAAATATTTCACACCCTCTTGCACAACAACTCGCAGGTATTACTGGCCGACAATTTATAATAATTATTATCCATTTATCCATTACGTGTTGACAATGTAATCCTTCGAGTTTAGAGGTATTGTTTATATGTCCTGAGCCAGGACATCTCACTTGTTATAATATCCCTCACTAAGCTGGCGTCTTAGTGTCTCTCTACCGTCGTAACTCATACTTAACGTCACCTTACTTCCGCCGGAAATGTTCAAAACCACCTTTAGATGCCTCATATTCGCGCTCCGTACTATTGTTTATCTCCTCTGTATATAGATATCACTTATTCGCGACATTTATTGCCTTCTGTATTTAAAATTCGCTAAGAGGATTACTGCGAAAGTATTCCGAGTGGGAAAATTCAATTAAACGGATTATCGATGATAAACTTATTAAGAACATGTTATAAAGTTAAATGGGTTAGAATTAAAGAAGAACGGTCGGATTAAGCGATAATAAACACTGAACTTATCGAGCTTATAAAGCTTTCTCATTTGGAAATAAATGAAACTTTAACTTGTGCGTTGATGCTAAATTCCCAAGTTTCAGATTGCATTTGCTTTTAAACTACTTTCAAAAGTCGCATGGTGAGCCATTTCTTTTATATTCTCAAAATTAACTGTGTATTCGGTTGACATTGATAAATTCTTCAAATGCTGCTGGAACTTATATAATGCAACCAACATAAAGACCTCCCATTATTGTTAATTTTAAATAAAGCATATTAGACATACAACAACTTAATAACGTTCTCTTCGTTATTAGACAAACAAACTTTTCCAATAAAATAATTTCGTCAGCCTGATGACATTTTGATCCATATGTTGCAAAAGTGCTGTGCAATGTTGTAAATTGTCCATCCTCACTAGTCAACTCTTCTATTGGGAATTCAAATTAACTTTTACACCGCTTATCGATAATGTAGTTAACTGTCGCGCTGTGACGTCATAGACAGGATAGAAATTTTTAACGCCAGTGCACGTGGCCGGTCAAAGTGACTTTTTGTAAATTGCATTATGCATGTATTAATAAAAATTGGGAAAATCATGGGAAAATTATGTTACAAATTTGTCACATGCCGAAATTGTATTTGAAAGATTAACAACAGCGCAAACAATCTGAAAAATGGGATCATTTTAGGAGATGGAAAACCTTTAAAGCTTCTCGACATAAAATGTGTGGGTCATGGTAAAAAAGGTACTATTGCGGCCACCGAAATGTGCACGATATCTGACACAAATATGCCTATTTTTCCATAGATTAAAGCTGGCTTTATCCAGTGACTTTCGTGAAACAATATTTGTCATAAACAAAATAATATTGACATTTCACTAATTTTTTTAGAACGCCTATGATATGAAGCAAAAGTCAAGTTGCTAAAAAAAATCGTGTACATTTCGGTGGCCGTAATGGTACTTAAATACAAACATTTTGTTTAATAACAATCTATATTATTATGTACACTCTGCCGCAAATTAAATATCACACGACGTTCGAGCGCTTGCAGGCCATGTTACAAGGATGTTTGCATGGCTGTCTACAAATTATCAGGTCCGTATGCTAGATTTGATATTGAGGATCAGTGTTATGAAGTAAAAAATCAAAATAAGTAAGTGAATCGAGAGAAACAACGAATGAAACACGTTCGTGTAACAGTCGAACAGTTTCAAGAAAACAAGCTCAAATTAAGCTCAAAATAATGAAAGTAATAAATCATTAATTTGTTGTTATTAAATAGATAAGAAATATACACGCATTTAATAAAATATTATTGTAGCTCATCAAAAACCTTAATTGATGTTCTTGGTGCTTCGTTTATGAGAAGATAGAAAATTTTCGCCAATTTTTTTTTACTAGCGTTAATCGATACTTAAGATTCAACCCTTGGCGTAATCATTTGAAAACAATTTTTTTTATTTGAGTACCACTTTATGAAAATGTGGATTCTAACATAAGTCGAAAAAAAAAAGAATTTTTTTTTAACCTGAGCACACTTTATGAATATGTGCACTGCAATTTGTATGGTTTTACCTAGGAAAACCAACTCTTAAGATTCAACCCTTGGGGTAATCATTTGAAAACAATTTTTTTATCTGAGTACACTTTATGAAAATGTGGATTCTAACATAAGTCAAAAAAAAAAAAAAGTTGACCGGAACACACTTTATGAATATGTGCACTGCAATTTGCATGGTTTTACCTAGGAAAACCGACTCTTAAAATTCAACCCTTGGTGTAATCATTTGAAAACAAAAAGTGGAAAACTGCATTAACCGAGAATAGAAGTGATTATTTTTCTTTGAAATACTTTTTATTTCAATATTCTATCATTAACAGTTTTTAAACAAACACACTGCAAGTTGCATGCCATCACGTAGGCAAACCGACCCTTAAATATTTAATCTGATACGAAACAAATGCAATTAATTAAAAAATACTAGAACAGTATAATGTTTAACTACAGTACAAAAAGTAACATAACTTCATAACATTGATCCTCAATATCAAATCTAGCATACGGACCTGTTAATTTGTATACAACCATGCAAACATTCTTGTAACATGGCCTGCAAGCGCCCGAACGTCATGTGACGTTTAATTTGCGGCAGAGTGTACAACCAAAACTATTTTAAAAGCTATTGAAGGCTGCAAATATTTATAGTTGAAGCAACTGTATTGTTGAACAACCAACCGAACAAAACTTACAAATTAAAACAAAAACATGCATATTATGGTCAAATCTAACTTGGCATGACTTTATTAAATGTAGACAGTACAGACTTTTTTATATTTGCTAGTGCAGACCATACATATCTTACTATAGCAGTTGAAAAAGATATTTTATTTATAAAAAAATTGTTATTTAAATTGAAGGAAAATTATTTAACAAAAATGTTGCATCATCTTTGTGTAAATGAAATAAAGTTATTTTTTTTACTAGTAGTATTCGTTTTCATTCGATAAACTTATCATCTGCTCGAATTGGGTTTGAAAGGTTTACAAGTGCACATATTACAAAAATATCATCTGCAATTGGTATTAGATTGGCTGACAAGTGATTTGCCAATATTTTAAAAGTTTTTATTTTCTGATTAGGCTTCTCAATATGGACCCTAGCTGCTGGTTTTTAACTTGATATCAAATAAACAAATTACAAATTAGTCCATTTCTTTACAAATTATTACAAAACTCGAACAATAACAGAAGCACGTGATACGAAGCTCTCCTGTTTGTGACGTCAGGTGCTTAGTTGAATTTATTTACGCTAGAGTCGCATGCTTAGCTCGAATTGCCTATAGGTCCATGGCTCGAGGCGTTATCGACGATTAAATTGAGACTTTTTAAATGACGGAGACGTCTAAAAACGCAGGTCCGGATTAACATGTGCTATCGAATCCGGATTATAAAGTACACCATGAAATTGAAATGCGTGCGAATTATCGAGGTCGCACTGTATTTCATAACAAATGTAATTTTGCATGAAAAAGGTGTCTCTTCAGGGAAAAACAAAGTCGTTGAAGCTGAAATCTCGGAAACAATTTTATTCTTTCTATTAACAGCAGATTTTGTTCATATTGCGGCTGAAATAGAAAGGAAGTGATAACCGGAATATCACAATGTGATTATGTTGTTTTATGTCTTCTCGACGAGTAACCCATTTTTCGTTCACAGCCCAGGAGGCCCATAATTCGACACCGGCGAATAGAAAAATAGACGTTGCTCACACAATATCGTTGAAACAAAGGTGGAGCACACATTGTTTTATCATCAGACAGGGGATTCTTGTGTGCAATAAAAGAATGCCGAGCAGTAATTACCTATCTCTGATGGATTTCCCTGCAGGGCATAAACCGTTTATTTTTAAGTCCCTCAGTAGTCGGAAATCAAAAGCTCATTTGCGAAACTCGTTCGTTTCAGCGCACATGGACAGAATTTTTATGTGTGTGTGCGTTCCTTCCGCTTTTTTATCATCAAGATTTTGTAATTTATATCGGAGCACCTCTGGAGAGTTCACGTTTAATATCTGGAGTTTTATTAGAGCAGAAGTCGCGGAAAAGCGGAAGTGGTAGTTGCTCATCCGAAGCCGTAAGCTGTCGGCATATAAGAAGATTCTATTAGTTCCTGCACACGCAGCACAAGCGATATCAAGTTCAACTAAGTATGTAAGCAAATATAGTTAATGTTGTATACTCTGTAATTTATACCAGTCCGCAATATTAGTTTGCCGAGCACTTAATGAAATCAACACCTTATAACACTGGGTAAATATAACTGGGTAATCTATTAGCTTCTTTGAAGTTAACTTAAGAAACAGTGCCGCTCTTGATAATCAAGAAAAGTGAAGGTAAACACAATTGCACCCTTCCGCACACCTCGACTAACTTTCATTTTTACAATTTCAGATTCATAGTAATCGGACACTGAAGCTTTGAAATTTTATGGCTGCGCTAATGAACACATCTGCAATAATCGGTAGCATATTTTATATCCGAGTTTTTTCGACGTGAAAAAACCTTGTTAGATGTTTTTCAGGTCACAAATTTAATAACGCAACTGCAAGAGATTGCGACAAAATAATGAAACGATATTGCGTCCAAGTTTGCGACATTTTTATAAATCTGTGTAAAGATATTGGCGTAAATTACGTTCACGCTTACGGAAGCGCGCCGCGTATAACCCGAGGCAACTGCAAGTAATGTTCTGCGAATAAAAATGTTAAAACCATGCGTTCGCGACAACAACTCGACGCGAATTTCCACATCAATTTATTTCATTAACCAAACCACATAATTGTTATTGGACCAGATCATGAATATTCTTTTAAACAAACAAAATTTGCAATTTTTCAGATCTGTTGCATTTTTTACTTTAAAAACAAGAGACAAGTGACACCAAATTGTCCGAAATGTAGTAATGTCCGAATGACTGCACTTAGAAAAAAATGGCCTTCTTATTATATTAAATAAGCACTTGCAAATACAATAATTTTTTTCTAATTTTTATGAATTGTAGAGTGGAATGCTTCAATTGAAGGAATTTTAGAATATAAAGTTATTTCTCATAAATATTTTTATTAGTAGGTGAAAATTTAACATCACGTCACATCCTATTTAAAAATACATTTTCAGTTTAAGAACCACATTATCATTTGGTAACAGATGTACGTATATGAAATGGAAGTTTGTCGAAGTCATTAGCCTTCTCAATGAATTTTGACCGCCACACAAATAATATGTTTTTCTTTCAGGAAATAATTGGCCAAAATCTACATCAATTTAAAAACAAAGAAACAAAATGCTTACATTGTACCATGGATATATTATTATAAAAATTTACTAATATAGACCAGTTTAAATGCTTCAATAATGACCATTCCACTTTATGCAATTTTCTTTCCACAAATCCGCGTACTTCAGTCACACTTGTGTTTTATTAAATTCTTACAAAGAACTCTACATCCGCTACAAAGTAAAATTTGTTATAAGATAGATAAATAACACTAAATGTATAAAAGAAAATCAAAATTATTTCTTTACCTTCGTCGTTACTATTAATTCTGTTATAGAAGCAACTGGTTTGCATGTCCATTTCTTTTTTTCTCTTCTTACTTTTCATTCCGACGGAAATAAATTAAAAGACAATTTGTTTAATAGCTGTTACATTGAAAAAACTTGCAGAACTGTTACAAAATTCATTCGGTAACCTAAAATTGTGAGAAAAATTATAATGACAACAAATTTACTTACATGCGAATTTATCACACACAAAATCAGAAAATCTCGATAATTTCAGTACCATTTTTAGAAATGGTCTTTGAAGCTGATCATTTTGTTGATCGACATTTATTAATATTGCCTTGAATTAACATCTTCATCTCGGCACATTAAACCACTTGTAATATTTCCCATTTCTTCACAATTAAACATTCACTAATTATGAAAGTTACTAAAAATTCACTTTACAATAAAAATACAGAAACTTCACACCGTAATGTGTATTTTCTTATTGCAAGCCAAGTTTGGTGTAACGTTTTTCAACTAAATTTGTAAGAAATTCTAAAGTAATTTATCTAAAGTCAGTAAACAGTCCTTTGCAGAAGGCCATAAAGCAATTTACAACATTCCGTACAATTGTATCCGCCCAGCTGGACCCAGCAGAAGACTTCTAAGCCATGGTATTATAGAACCCTTGTACCTAACGTTCATCTCGAACAAAACCTTCAGCGAGGTCACCACAAATTGAAAATCCCCGTGCTTAATCCAATACGGTGGTTTGCTTGATTTAATATTGTTCGTGCTAATAGCAAGCAGAACCGTGCTAAATACAAGACTTTTATCAGTTCTTAATGTAAGAAGTAGATTTTTAAAAAAATGTTAGGTAGCATTTTTTTTTCAGTGTGGAGTATCCGAGGTTGTACAGAGGTAGTAAGACATGTTTATTTGATCGCACGGTACTTAATAATAAACAATTATTTGAAGCTAACATGCCAGATCACCTCGGTTTGTTCTGTCATTGTGTACGGGCGTAATGACAAAAAAATCGTTGTCAAACTGGTCAATACCGAAAGTAGATTAATCATTTTTGTTTCAATTTTTTACGCGACACGAAACGGAGGGAGATATAATTTACGGCTTGTTACACAATATAAAAGATGTGTTTAAATCTTGAAGATTTTTATATCGTAATAAAATAAAGCCCTTATCTTATAGGCGCGGACAGTTGTCTTAAAAAAAGAGGAAATTCGACTGGCAGTTTGTCCTCACCACGAGGGTTTTGATTTATTCCGCCGCATAAAAAAGTTTATTACCACCGGTGAGATTTTCACGTGGCCTTATGAATTAGTTCCTTTCGTTTTCATTTAGTCGGGGAATTCGCGCTTGTTATTACAAAAGAGAAATTCTCAGTATGTCGGCGGGACTAATATGGGAAGCTCACAAAAGAATTTGTTTTTGTTTTTTTCTTGATAAAATTCCGAACCAGCGAAATAAAGTATTGAAATTACTAAATAAATTCTAGCGAGTCGCATGCACTCCCATAAATCTGAGTTTCGCCAATAAAATTCAATACATTCAATGGAATAAAGGTGGTGACATCACATCTCATAAGTCACATAAGTTGAATGCATTCCTCTTCTAAATCATTTCCAGTCTGTTGATTGCTTAAGGCGATTGTTCGCAACCCGTTTTTATAAAACTGTTAATTTTTCTTATTTTCGATATTTAATGGCACGGAATATTTAAATGCTTTTCTAAAAGGGTTTCACTGTCGGCTCTTTTGTTTAATTGTTTCAGTTTCAATGCCCAAACTTAAAAACGTTTCGCTCTGCTATTACTTTTTTTCTCCGAAATGATGAAGTTGAATCGATCGCGTGTTGCTATTAATTTAATATAATGCGAATGGAAAATAATTCATTTTTGATGCATTAAAAGCAAAATAATTGCGTTTATATGATGCTAGTGAAACATTGATTAATGAAAACACAAATATCTTTTAATTTCATACCATAAATAACGATTAAATTAATTATTATTTCAACTCAATTTTATCATCAGTCACAAACCTCAAGTTTTGTTAACAGATTTACCAGAAATAATATCATAGCGCCTTATTTGAATCTTTGGTTAATTGAATCATATGTCTTATCAATTAATATGAGAAATTCTTATATACTTTGGTAGCAACTATTTAATCTGCCCTATGCCGTTTGTTGACAATAAAATTTCCTGGCATAGTAATTTCTCCACAGTATTGCACCTGCATGTGTGATGGCTGGATCGCGGTATTTCTTAGTTAACTGCAAACACACACACACATTTATTTCAACTGTTAGAGAGTGAGGAAACTACCAACATCCGATTTTCATCTTTCCCACTTGCAATACATTTATATTGCGAAAAGGATTACTCAACGAACCAGTTTCAGTCATAGGGTAGTATGCAGAGATACCACTTAGACATGGCAATGTCTAAGCGCTCGGGGAAAAGCAGGTAGAGACTTTTCTGAGTTTGAATTTGTTCCTCCAAGAACCCACATGATAACTGGACCAATGGGATGGTTTGGTTAAAGAGCTCAAATGATAATGAGACCAATTCCGTTTGGCCGCCTAAGATCCAACGTTATGATGAGACCAGCGGGATGGTTTTCTCCTCAAAGATCTCGTATGAGGGCGAGTTACATGAATAAAAGATTTGGGGTAAGAGCTGATAGTAGCGCAGTTGAAGTTGGTGTCACAGAGAGTGTACCTGACAGATCTGAATTAAATTGCAACACTGGCTGTAGAAGAAAGGACAATTGATCTAACTTATACTACAACTAAAGCTGAAATGGATGAACTACTAGAAAATACGCTAAGTTCTGAATCATATGTTGAAAGTTTTTCACCAACACCTCAAGAAGAATTACATCCTAACGATAGTTTACCTGACCAAGGCAGCAACGTTTCCAGTGACGTCAGCACGGATATTCTCAACTTTTCTACGGAATAGCACAAGTACCACTAATGCATGGTGTCCTTGCCCGGTCTGGATAATTTCTTTCTTGTTCTCCGCATATTCTATCAGCTCATTACTGGCCCTATAGTAATGAGGATATTTGTAGATACTTAAAAATCCAAGGTTTAGAAGTCGAGCGAATTTAATTTGCTGAGAAATTTTCCTAACATTTTTTTTTTTTCAATCATGAGATTACGAGGCTTGGTCAGCACCTTTGCTTATACGTTGAATTGTTTATGATGGAGGTTTAGGGTTTATTAAATAAAAACAAGGCACATTTTTGTATGTATTTTAAAAACAAATTATTTTTAACAAATTTTAGTTTATTAGTATCATACATAACTGATATGTTTGGGCTATAATCTTAGAAAACATAAACAAGCCATAAAAACAATGTTACAAATGAAACATATTGATTTCCTATCGATCACTGTTTCAGATTTTTCTACAACGTACTATTCTATTTATTTTTCATTATTTAATCGTAAGCATCATCAGATTAGCTCAACATATAATATTCAGTCACTTAATACATCATTTTATTTGCAAAATATGATATGTTTAATTGTATTTTTTTAATCATTTAGCATTATGGTAAATAGTTCATTCACGTCACTAAAAAAAATTCATGGTAATGTCCATTTGCATTGACTTCGGAGAAGAACACTTCCTAGCAGAAAATTTTCAGTGCTGCTTCCAGCTGTTCGCCTTGTAGTAAACTTCTTTATGCATGCTCGGGCACTGTTTGCCGTTCTGAAAATGAAAACAAAAAGCCAATAAATTGAAACATGCAAAATCTCAATGCCGCTCGGAAAATGTGATACATTATTTAGGCTAATTACAAAGCGGTGTACGTGCGAACGAGACAGAAAGGGCGACGGCTGTATGTTGTAATAACACGAACAATCCATCATATGCATCGATAATTCGACGTCACATTCATTGAACAATAAGCTATTAGTTTAATGTATATGCGTATGCAAATTAATTTAATAAGCGGTCCTGTATGACAATATTGGTTGAGCCTTCTGTAATCAGAGGACCCTGTTATCACAAAATTTCTGCTGTAATCATTATAGGACGGATAATAGGGGCTGAATTGTTGTATAAAGCTTTCGGTTGTACGGAATTAATCTCATTAGGGAATATTGATGCGTGGAGAATACATGAATTTTTATGGAAAACAATATGAATTTTCAAAAAATTATTATTCGGGAACGTTTGCGCCGTTTATCCATAAATTTACGATGCGTAAACCTCCGAATGCTGCGTTACAAGCATTGCCAATAATTACCATAAATCACCTTAAGCTTAATGCATCGTCAATATTGAAGGACAGTGTTTATGGGTCCGTTACAGCCCTCTCGGTGAAAGTTCTAATTTTTGTTAAAATTTTGATTTGTCCGATTTAATACGTACCAGCTGATGTTTGAAGTCGATATTTGTTCTGACAGGCCGATGATGTAACGGTTGAGGTGGTCTAAAATTATTGCCCAACGGAGCTTTTGGATGTTTTGCGTCGCCTTGCATTAATCTTCGCAGGGCGTGCATCTGCAAAAAAGAAACGACTTTGAAATTTGGTGAAAATAGTTTCGAACCTAAAAAAATCTAAAATCAAACAATTATATAATAGAACTCGCTTAGAATGAACTTTGAAGGATGCCCCATTTTAAGTGTTCAACTTATTTAAATTTGCTTGTAACTGAAAACAAATTTAAATTATAAGTTACAAAATAAACACAAGTATAATTTACAAGAAAATTCATAAATTCAATAAGATTATTATTTGCTTATTGTTTTGGTCGCCACTAATCTGACAGGAACTGAAAAAAGAATATAAAAGCCTGGATGACTTCGGAGATTTTTAAAGATGTTATACAAAAATGGGATAGAGAATTGCAGCACAAAAATCAAAAGATTCTTCTTCTACTGCATAACTGCACAGCACATTCTACTGTCGAAAATTTAAAGTCCATCAATTTACATTTCTTGCCTCCGAAACCACTTCAATTTTGCAACCGTTAGACCTGGGCATTATTAAAACTTTGAAGTCACATTACAGAAAGCTGCACTTGATGAAAATTTTAAAAGGCTTTGAGGAAAATCAAGAGTATAAACCTAATCTGTTGGATGCTGTTAACATGATTTCAACTGCCTGGAAAAGGGTAACATCAGAAACGATAACTGATTGTTTTAAAGACGCCGGATTTTTTTTTTTGAGATCGGATAGTGTTGACGATGTAAATGAAAAAATCTTTTCACTAAGGAAGATAATATTCATTTATCTGTTTTGTTTGGACTAAATATTTTAGACAACGACCCTGAATTGCTTACATTAGTAACTGCAAACCAAAAAAAAAAGAGAAAAAAGCCAAACCAAGAAAATAACTTATTTTTCTTTCTTGCTTAGAGCATCATATAAACATGAAAACTTATGTATTTTTTTGCGAGGAACGCGATGGTGCAATTAAAAATCGATTTGCTCTAAGATTGACAGTGACAGTGGTTAGATTTTGTATCAGTAGATGACCAACTGTGAGACCTGTGAAGATTTTGTTGATGCTGAGATAGTAGAAGCTGCGAATAAAAGTAAAAAAAGCGAATATCAAGGCGAAGCCACAGATGAAGAAGCAGATGAGGATGACGAAGTTTGGCTACCAAATATTTGTCAGGCATTAGAAGCTATTAATATTTTGAGAAATTTTGCTTTATTTGTCCAAAGTCAAGAAGATTTGGTTGTAAATATTTCCATAGTTCAAAAGAAAAATAGAAGAACTATTTTCAACAAAAATATCTAGTCCAAGCAAAAATTACGGATTATCTTAAGAAAAACTAAACTTTTGTAATATTGAAAACATTTTCATTGTTAAGAATATGCCTTTCTGTTGTATTATTTGAATTTCATAAACATTACTTTTCTTAAATTTAATTATTTAATCACACATCAGATTCAACGACATCCGGATTGGATGGCCTTTTTGACTTCGCCATATACGACTTTTACTGTATTATTTGTAGTTTTACAGGTGGTTTATAAAAAGTACATGTTTCAAGCATAAAAACCAATTCAAAAGGAAATGAGCTTTTTGCGATTATACAGTGAAACTCACATAGAATGGACTTGGGGAGACCGTGCATTTTAATGGAGTGTCCAACTTATCCAAATTTGGTTTTTAAAATTGAAAACAAATTTAAATTTGAAGAAAAACTTGGCTATGGGTTCAGTGATTAAGCTCCATAATGTAAACAAAGTTTGGAGATAATAATTTAATATTTGAGATCCATTTCCGGGGTGACCATTAACGTTGGATGACTCTGTATATCCAGGCTGGCATTTTCAAATGCAAGAAATACAGTATATGCCATTTTACACAATTTTCTCTTACATTTAGGTTTAATTTAATTTAATTTTTTTCATTTGCATTTAGAGCTAATTTATTAAAACAGCTACGGTTGACCAACTGCGCGAAACAAATAAATACAAAAGCTTGATATGCAGTGTCCTTTTTAATTTGGTTCGGCATTGTTGCCCACAAGCTTCAAAATGTTCCGGTTTAACACAAATAAAAATAAATTTGAGTTCCAACAGTAAATCACACACTTTCCTGCTTTCACGGTATTCCCATAACATTCTTTCATCGCCGAACTTGGGCTTTCCAGTGCGTACAATACCACCCGCGTTGATAAGTAAAGTTGGCCGCAAAAATTTAACAATTACCGGAAGAATAATTAAAAATAATCTTTCAATTGTTCCGAAATTTTAATTAAAAAACCTATCTCCGAAGCAAACATACGGGTTATTCATCTCGGCGTGATAATTATTTTTTTATCCCATCCAGAGGGTTAATTTAATTTTAATAAAAATAGGGGTCGGTTATGAAAAAACGCCATGCATGGCTGGAAGAAAATAAACGGCGGGACTTTATTATGCACACATGCACAGATATTGGCGGCGACTTGAAAGAAAGACGCACACGAAATGCCGTAGTGTCTAGAGAGGCAGATTACCGGTCGTCTTCAAGCGCCGCCCCTCGTTTCTCCATAAATCCTGCAAGCTGCAGGAAACGGAAAGAGCCGTCAGGGCAGGAATTACATTTACAAAACTAGATGTAACGTTCTTTCGTTTGAATATGTTTAAAAGTTTGTGCTTCTCGAACTTTAACCCAGAAAAACGTCAAGTTCGCCTAAAGTTTTTTTTCAACAAATTCCGCTTTATTAAATCGCGCAATTTTTTTTTTAAACATGCGGTACACGTATCAGAGGATGTGATATGCTTGCACCTAGCTTAATTGTATTTGCACAAATATAAAATGCAATTTTAGAGACAACGTGTGATTGTGTAATCATGAATTTTATAAAGTAGTCACTTTGTACAGGGTGGTTAAGTTTTACCGCCCCGACCATAATACCTATTAAGGATTGAGGTGAAAGTATGCAATTCACATGTTACATCAGTTGAAGTTTACGCTTTCGATTAGTGCTACAAATTTTCCAAAATATTTTTATTTGAAGCCAAAAAATTAAAACAAAGAGTTTTGGGTAAAATTTCTATGTTTGGTTTTTTATTTCAAAATTTGTCAAATTATTCGTAGCATTAATATCTGTAATTTGATTCGTAAAAAAATGATTACTTTTTGAGTTAAATCAAATTTAAGATATAGCACAAAAAATGCTTCTATTTATGACTTTCTAACAATAGATAATGCGGTTTACCATCCTAACAATAGTTTATGATCGACCCATCAAACTGGACGAGACAGCTTTTCAGTTGCCGATAGACCTGCATTCTTAAGTTCAGTTTAGTGACCGCCATAAATAATCTTTCAAACACCCCTACATCAATACCATTGTCTGGTAAATTAGTCTACTTATGTCGTAAACCATTTAAAAAAATACCTTCTAATACGGAAACAGCTTTATTTAATAAACGCAAATTAGTAAAATTATTTAAATTACACTAAATTGTGTGAAAATATTTTACTGTTCGTACATCAAAAAAACTAATAAATTGAACAATTAGTAATTGAAAAAAAGCCAAAATTTTACTTGATTAAAAAAAAAAGATTTTTTCGTGGTTTCTATGTACCTTAATAATATAAAATTTTTCATGCAATTTATGAGAATTGACAAATTATTTTAAAGGCCTATTTTGCCACGGGCCGTAAAACTTAACTCACCCTGTACACTGCCAGTCAATTAAAACGACTTCAAGTGCGAGATTTTCTATAGTATTTTATTTATTTTTTCGAATAAAGTATGGAACCAAGCAAATATCTTGAAAACGGACCTTGTTTTTCTGAATCCATAAATGAAAAAAATAATGAAAAATAACAAAATTTGTAAAATAACCTTTTTTTGAAAAATTATAATTTGTGTTCAAATTGTTGCTCTTTTTTTAAAATTATTATAGAAATATTATTATTCCACCATACCTATTTAAGTTTTGCAACGCAAATTTTTATAATTATATGACACAAACGCCTAAATAATTAATAAAGCTTAAGTTATAATCAAATTGGCATAAGGGGTCATAAATGTCAGAACTGTATAAAAATGGCTAGGGGCTGATGGCATAGATGCCAATCTTATACTTATGTATACTAATTTCCCTTAAAAGCCCGTTTTAATTGACCGCCAGTGTACCTTTACTTTGGCTATTTTCAGGAGTTTCCATTTAGTTTATGAAATATTACAAAAATCTACGGACGATCATTTTAAGTATACGTTTCGGTAATCGTGTTATGAAGTAATAACTGTAACTCAATCGTTCGTCGTCCATAACAGGGCTATAGATAAGAAGGTCGCGATAAGCTCAACATGTTAATCAAGCGGTCACCAATTCGATCCGCCCTCATGATTCATATGCTACGGAAAATAAATTATCTTAGGGCATGACGAGCCGACACGCAGCTCTTTGCGCGCGTAGTCCAATAAAAGCTTCATTTGCACAACAATAGCCGTCTAAATTATACACACACATACACAATCAGACATCCGCGCGCACTCACACACACGCCGCTTTCCTACAATGTATTGCTTCGCTATTAGTTTCAGACGTTATTGATTAAAACGTAATGAAAAAATTTGAAAGGCGGAATTTTGTTCGTTATAGCTGGAATTCGGCCGAAAGAGAAACGCAATAAACTTTCATTATGGAATAGTTCAAAGGGATGCAAACTAATTCTTTCTGCACCGGCACTTAAAATTACATTTCATCCAGGTACAAACTTAACTAACGCAATTATCAAGCAGTAAACAGAAAGACAAATTTGTTTTTCGAGTGCAAATAAATTTCTCACTATTGAAATGTTAATGAACAATGAAAGTACATTTTGTAGGTTTCTGTATTTCTATTTACAAGAAACATTAAATAAAAATTCAGCAATTTTAAATCAAAATAAAAATCGGTTGTGTTTTTGTTATGTTGATTTTTATTGGAAACGTTGATTCAAAGAAAGAATACTAAATTACAGTTTTTGTAAATATAATTCAGAAACACCATTACAGGATGAAAAATTTTGTTACCCGCCGCATTTCATTGGTTTACGGAAGGCTGCCTAAAAGAAATTGCAAATAAGTAACCGCTGAAAGTAATTGACATTGCTTTTTTACTGCCATCCAAGTTTTGTGCTTAGAAGAGGTGTTCATTTGGGCGTTACTGACAAATAAAAAATCATACAATTCGCAAAGTCATTAGAAAGGAATAACATTGTTTTTTGTTTTTGATTTAACTTTGTGTTCTGAAAAATTAAATTTTACATTTATTTTTTATACTTGGCGCTATAAGTCTTTGTGCATAACGCGTTTAATGATTTAATAATTTAACTAATAAATTGGTAATCTCTTATGAAACAAACCTTGAAATTAGTTTGAGGTGCGAGAATTTTGTTTACAATAATGTGACCATCAGGGAGGATTCAGGAAGGGAAGATCCTGTTCTAAACAGATATTAAACCTGAAATTTATAATAAGATACAGGAGACTGAGAGACAAGAACATACAGGTGTTGCACTTCAAAAATGCATACGATTCTATAGATAGACACTATTTAATACGTTGTAGGAATTCGGAGTCGATGACAAATCAATTGCAATCACAAAAAAAACTCTAACAAACACGAAGTCAAAAGTAAAATTTATGGGAAAGATCTCAGAACCATTTGAGGTCAAAATAGGAGTAAGACAGGGAGATGGGCTTAACTGTGTGCTGGAGAAGGTAATGAAAGAGTGGAAAATAAGAATGGAGAACGAAGGAATTCCTAAAATAAAAATAGAAAGGTAGAAGGATAACCTGGAAATTGTTTGTCTGCCTTTTGCAGACAATCTAGCAATATTAGTGGAAATATGAAAGACGAAGACAAATAAATATACTGAAAGAGACAGCAGAAAAATCTGGACTACAAATATCATATGAAAAGACAGAATACATGACCAATAGAGAAGATGCGCCAAACAGATCATAATAAAGTATGAAAAAATCAAGGGGATAACAAGTTCAAATACCTGGAAGAATTAATTCAACCAAACGCCCTTGACAAAGAAGCGGTCCTAGTAAGAGCAAGAAAAATGGAACTACAATACCATGCCTTGCACTAAACACGGTCAGACAGTTAGGCGAGGTAGAAAGAGGGAAAGAAAAATTATACCGAAAATCCTGGGACTTAAATATGAAGATGGAAAATGGAAACTGAGAAGCAACCAGGAGATCTACACAAGAATAGAAAAAATAACAGACAGAATGAGGAGAAGGAGAATGACTTTCTACCAACCCATTAAAAGAATGAATGAATGAAGACAGACGAAGAGAATATTCATTTATTTCAACAGAAACCCCGAGACAAGGAGGTCAGAAAAGACATGAAAGAAATGAAAATAGATGGAGATGTGGTGGAGAGAAGAAAAAAATTCAAAAAGAAGATCAGAGGATTCAAGGGATTCAAGAAAAGGCAAAAAATAAGACTGGAACAAAATGGATGGAAGAAAGAAGGAAACAACATGGAGAAGAAAAAAGAGTACTGGAATAATAATGATGAGAAGTTATTTCATGTAGTCCATAATGTGCGAGTAAAGATGCTTACGCAACAAAATCGTTTCAAAAAACAGTGATTTGAGTATTTGAGCATTTGAGTTAGTTTTGGATATAAAATCGATATTCACATCAATCACTTTAATCTCTTATTATTTCAATTCCTTATTTCAAACATTTTTGTACAAATTAAATTAATGTTAAGCCACGCACACCAAAATTTTGTCGTGGATCTTATCGCAGTTATTACCGACCAGCACCTCAGTTTTAGAAAGGCGTTTTATTTGACCCAATCTAAATTAGATAAATAATTGCCCAAATAAAATGGCAATTATGTTTAAGATAAAACGGCAACCGTTTTATCATGAATGATAAAACGTAAATTAATAACATCTGATTGATATTACGGCCATAAGCGAATGCTAAAAAGTAAAAAGTAATTAACCTGGCAGCGCCACGAACGAAGGTGCGCCTTTGATTAAGTAGGATTATCGTTAAATCTTATTCCCGTATAGTTTACGTTAAAAGTTAGACGGCTACATTTAATCAAAAGCTGCGTTTCGAAAAAGAGGGAACTCGGAAGAGATCTCATAAGTTTAGGGAATTGCGTGCGCCAGTTTTAAAAAAGTTTTAAAGGTTTTTTTTGTAATTTTAATAACTGAAATTAAAAACTTTGCCCATAAAAATTTAGTTTAACGGTTTGTTAAAATCGTATACCTACTACGTTTATGTCCTTTGTTGTATTAAATTTTATGAATTATACGAACGGAATTGTGAGAAAAGTTCTTTTAATGCCTTTTTTGCCTTGTATTGTATTTTATAGCAAATACTAATTTTAAAAATTAAACCTTTTTACCCAGCCTCCTTAAAAGACATCATTTTTAACACCGTTTTGGAAGACAAACTGCTTGTTTCTATAACTAAGAAAAAAAGGTCTTTCGTTACTAGGCTTAATTTGTTTTTTCATCCTAGACTTAAAAAATATTGTATTCCATTTTTAGTTTGAAAATATTATTAATAATTATAGTAAACCGTACAATGCTGTCACATCTGGAGGTAAGTCTTCTTCTTCATAATACATCTTTACTCACAAAAAATACACAGATTCGTGGGAGATGTTTTTAGTTAACAAATATTTTTTTCCCAAAAACTAAATAACTAAATAAAGTCACAACTTGGATATCACTCTGCACATCAGTACTGTAGAATTTGTATATTTTGTACTTGGTTGTGTATTGTCGGATTAAAAATTACTTTTTTTTGACTCGCGATTTTATATTCACTCGGCTCCACTAACTCCGCCTCGCAAACACAAAATTTGTCCTCTAAAAAGTGACTTTCAATCCTAATAGAACAATGTACTATTATTTGTGGTTTGAAGTCTACGGTGCAACAAAGACATTACTTGTGTCACTGCAAACACCGCCTCCAATTTCTAACAAATCCCGGTACTCGTGTTTTGGCCGCCGAAGGTGGTGGCGCCGCATTACTGCTGCAGTGCCGTTTCCTTCCACATTTCGTGCGAGGTTTATACGCTTTGTGCGCTTAACAATTAAACGCATCCAAAATACACAAAAAAACAATAAAGCTACTTTATAAACATTCCGTGATAACTAGCCGGAACCATTTTTGAGTTAATTAAGCATGAAGTTGAACGGTTATGGAAAGAAAGGCAAATAATTGAGCGAAACAAAAATAATTTGAAAACAACGTAAATTAGACGATAACGATAATGTCGGAATAAAATAGAGCTGTAAAGCAGTGAGATTTTCTGTTGATGCTCAAATGGTGCTCAAATGAGAACATGAAAACGACTTTAGAGAACGACTAAGTTTAAAACAATGAAACAACTTAACGCAGTAAATAAGCATTACAAAACTGAGAATAATTATCTAAAAACATTCTCATTCATCGATAGCGATACACTTAAGCAGTTTACGAGCTTAGTGATTTGTTTGCAATGCCGTTTACTACCTACTTTCAATAAATACTTGCTTGAATTGAAAGCTGATCACGACGAAACTAGTGCAAAGTCTATTTTCAAAATTAAAAAGCAAATATGACCTGAAATTAATTATACAAGTAAAAAAATATTTTTACAGCCTTCTAATAATTTCCGGAATTAAAAAGCACATTTTAAACATTTTAATTTGTATGTTTATTAAATTATTTTTATGATCTTGTGACAAGATATCAGGTTCATAATTAATTGATGAGAATCCTCTTCTAATGCGATCAAATTAAATATGTCAACAGTTATTTTAATAATAATTAAGGCCCAGAAGCTCTATAATTAGTCAAAGGGGCTTGCAAGAAACGTGAGATAAGCATCAAGGGTGTAATTTATGAATATTAAAGGGCGCAATACCTATAATTAAGTTTGGAATTTTAATTTAAAAATTGTCCTTGCCGTTTGCTGTACCAGGTTGCGTCTAGATTACTTTTATAATTCTTCAAATAAAATAAGACAGTCCGGGACCGAAAAACAGCCCTAATTCCGCGAAGCCATTTGCATTTGATTAAAGAAAGGTTCTGAGTTTGTTACTGTGTGACGTTATGTTGTTCTTTGCTGTTAGCCGAGTTTATTTTATCAGCCTGATTGGACGATTGTTTTTTATTCGGGACACGTAAGAAGTTGATGAAGTTTACACTAGAAATTATACCCAAACGAAATTAGTGAATGACGAGGGTCGATCGATATTGCAATTAAAAAGTCTAAGGTGCTTCACTGTGTTGTAAACTACAGCTTTAATTAATTGCTAGAAGCAATGATTCTTCTCATCAAGCGATTCAGCTCATGCGATAACCGAAATGCAGCCGCTCAGTTCGTTACCGTAACGCTTTCCTTACAATTGAGGGAGCTTTTCCGGAATTGTGAGCTGTATCGTTGCCCTATCACGAGCAATATCCTACCTGTTCAGACTGTTTTATAATACAACATGTCATTACGTCACACGAAAACCCCCTTAATCATTTACAATTTACAAAGTAGCTCGTGTAATTAATTTTCTTATTTATTTAACTCCTAGCGCTGCTTATTTCCCGATTTTGATCCGGAAAAATCGCGTCGGTATTTCAAGGATGAGAAACCTTCGCCGGAGTGACAAACAATAACGTTATACGACGGCTTCGAGCACCGTACGAGGGTGGTTAAATGTCACAGTACCTGTTGCTTGGTGATGTAAATAGGCTTGTTGAGGATCAGCCACGTGACAGTCTCGTGGCAAGCTGGCATCGTTGTGGATCCATCATATGTCATATAGTAATCCGTTTCCGGTAACAAACCCCTCACAGAAAGTCTTTTTACTTCAACCTCTTCCCCTGTAAGAAAATTAATGGTATCAGATTGTTAATAGAATATTTATCATTTCGCGAAGCAGAAATGTCAAGAGAAAAGCGCCTGAAATGGGTTTGTCATATTATATCCAACAAACGTTAAATTGAATTAAGAAAAAATTGAATTTTGATCATTGCTTTGATGGATTATTATGAGATGCTTCAATTTATTTGGAAATGTACTGAACTTTTTCCTTTCAAGTTCAGAAAATTGAATGTACAATCACAAAACGTAACAGAGACCCTACGTATTTGGTGAATTTTGAGAAATTATTCTACATTGATAATTTTGAGGTAAAGTAATCATCAACCTCGAAAAGAATCGTTACTGTGAAAGGCAGTCAAGCAGAGAAAAAGCTTAAAAGCTTAAACTTCGAAAATTAAGATTGAAATTTCACTAAACAAAAGTAGCAAACATTATTTCATTCTAATCAAATTAAAGTATTTTCAAACACTTTATTATTAAAGTATTATTAAAGTTATTAAACTTTACAAAAAAAAAAACTAGCAGGGACTTGCCTACTTATTACAATTTCCCCCGAGATTTCAACTTTTTGATACAATATTATGAGTCTCGATAAAAACTAATTTTATGCGATGTACAGGTTGTTCCATCGTATACCATTTTTGAGTTAAAACCTTTCAGAAGTAAAAAAATTCTGTAAGTTGGAAGTAATATTCTTCAATTAACAAATCAGTGTAAAAAATGACTTTGATAGCGATTTATTAACAAACTATTAATGTCATCAAGAATTTGTTTTTGCAGTGTAGATTATAATACCAAATTGGTATTTACATTTTAATGGTAACTGAATAAAATATATTCTAGTACTGTCCAGTGCATTTATGGTAAAAGGGGCATTCCACAGTGACGGGCGGAACATTGTATTATTACATTTTCAATTTTTAGTAGTAATTTTGACTCGTAAAGTTGCGGTAAAACTATTCAGGCTGATTTAAAAGCGTCTGCAACAAAAACAGTTACAGAAGGATATCTGGTGCAAAGTAACAAAGCAACCATACTCAGACCCATACGGCAGGTATTCTGTTTGTTATTATGGTGAGTAGTTAGCGTTTAAGCGACCATAGTTGATAAGTTTTACGATCTTTCAAGGGGCAAGTTTTAAACCCTTATTATCAAAATATAAAGACTCAGTTCAAGATATAAATAAAGTAATGTGGTTACTGCTATTCCGAATTATTTGTTATTGTTTTCAGTTGCAAATTTGCTTAATGTGGCTAAAATTGGTGTTTCTACCCTACTTATTTATGCTTGACCCATTATCATCAAGATTATTCAAATCGAGATCAACTTACACGATTGTGTCCTAAGTGTAAAAATACCCTATCGATAAAGAAAAACCGATTTAGGTTTTTTCGAATCCAATGATTTAATAAACTTTAAAAAAATAGCACCATTTAACAAGTACAGGTTCATTTGGAGTTGATTCGAATTTATATTACTCAGTGCCATGTGAAACTACCTGTTGAAGCATCTCATATCAATTTCTATGTACTTATTTTACTTCCTTGCCTCTTATATCATTTTAAAATGTACTGTTTTGCAACTTACCTCCGTACCTAATTTTATCTAATTGATCAGTTAACATCCTTAACTCAGGATTAGACAGGTCTCCCATCTGAAAAATAGAGGATAATTAATTCACTTAATTTTCTGTTTTCAATTTAAAAATTTGCTGAATTGACATCAAAATAAAAATCGCTCCACTAAATTACAATAGAATATTGATCGGCAATAAAAATGCCGTATTTTTTACATCCGCCGACTGTTGATGTTATGCTCACAGTTAGATATCACGAAAAAGCTTTTCAGGGTCATTCACCCAACTTGACGTGCCCTCATATAAAACCTTGTCTTATAAGACCCATCTTTTATTCGAATTAACCTTTAACCTTTAATTATCGCATTAATGTTCTGAAAGATTTATAAGTCGCACTGAAAATTAAATCTACTTTTTTGCATATTACCAAACCATATTTTATTAAGTTCAATTAAACGCTGAAGGTGAAGTGGTAAAAGTTGCGAGCCCCTTTAAGTAATTTTAAGAGTGGAGTTTGGTTATTGAAAACAGCCGTAAAAGTGAATATTTTATACAGGAAAGTTCCTTTTGTGAAAGTTGAAGAGAACAAGTAAAGTACATAATTGGGCCATTTTGCAAAATAAACTGTAAACAAGGTTTTTCTTTTTTACGAAAATTAAATTAATCTCGGGGCAAATGACATGCATACTTTTACACGTGACACAGTAATTCACCGTCGTCGGTCGTCAGCGCCGTAATGCAAAATACAATTATTATTAAGGTACACGACGGAATTTGCATGATTACTTGGTGGCTTAAAGAGCGTTTTAAAAGTTGGGCTACAATGTCATTTGCATAACAAGTAGGCGAATTTACCTAGAACCACTTTCGTTTATATCTCTCTACTTAAGTTGGAACTCGCGAGATATGGCAAATTGTATCGTAATTTTACGAGGATCTTTCTACTCGCTCTTTACACTCCTGTCTCGAGAACAGATTAAAAATTGAGATAAAATGCATTATGTGGAAGTTTCCAAAGTGCCTGATGGAAAACGAAACTTCGTTGAAATTATTTCATTCCCCGTAATTTTCATCATCCACTTCAGAGTTAAAAATATACGAAAAAAGTTACTGCCTTAATTTGGCCGTAAAATTTCTATAAGTATAATTTAAAGTTGAGGTTTAGTGTTTTCAGTCGATTTAAGTCCTCTGCAGTTCACATTCGCGGTTATTACACAATTTCCTAATTCGCGGCAATCTCGAGAAGGGCAAGTTGAACCATGAAATAAGCGAGCAATAAATATGCGGTTGTTAATAAAGTTGGCAAAGATCTGAAGAGTTGGTTAACTGGCAATAAATAATTCCTGCAAAGTACATGAATGTAATAATAACTTCATTGAAGTTGAAGCTTTTTATTTATTTAATTGGCAGGAAAAGAAAACAGCTCGTTAATTTTGTCTTTTACTGTTGTTAGTGAGTTATGTTCTTTTGTTAATTAACTTAAGCTTTTGCACGGTTATTAATTTCTTTTCGTTGTTTGGACTCGCGACTGGTGCTTCATTTGACAACTTTTATTGTTACAACGATTTTAGAATTGATAAAAAAGTGTTCAGTTTTGGTATCCCACTGAAACTGTTATGTTTATTCTATCAGTTACAAAGTAATTACTTCAACAAGTACAGCGGGGAAAATATTTGAAAATTTTTGTAATTTTGAGGAACAAGGCCATATTTTTTGCGTCAGACAATTTTGTGAGAATGCAGCAAGAACAGGTATGTGATTTATTGATACGGAATAGCTTTCGATAGATGTATGGAGGATTCTGAAAACTAGAAATGCCAGTGATGAACTGACAGAAAATATAAAACGTCTATAAATATAAAGATACAGAGAGTTATGCAATAAGTAGAAATGAAAAATCAGAAAAGTTTAAATGTGAGAGAGGCTTGAAACAGGGGTGTATCTTAAGCCAACTGCTTTTTTAAGTAGTTTTTGGATGAAATTATTACAAAATACAACCAGGGATTTAAAACTTATAAGGTGAGATTCGAAAAATGGAGGTAATAGAGGTGTAGAACTATGCCCTGCAGATGACATGTTAATAATAGCGTAAACGGAAAGGGAGCTACAACACAACATGGAAAGACTTAACGAATAATTACAAAACACAAATATAAACATAAACATTAAAAACAAAGACAATGGTGATAGGAACGAGGAACCTGAAACACAAAATTGAAATTAATTATGTACACTGAAAAAAAAGTAGTAAATAAAACTACAATTGTACAAATTTTTACCACAAATTGTATTAAAAATACGACTAGTTACAAATTGTATCATTTTTTTCTAAACAATTGTAGTAACTTGGTTGTAGCTACATTTACAATAATTTGTGGCATATAGTACTAACGTGTATAGCGAGATTTTCGACAAATATAATAGTAAAGTGTACTACACAGTCATTGCAAAATTTACTAAAATAAAGACTAATGTGTTCCAAATCTTTACAGTAAAAAGTATAAGATTTTATACTAAAAATTACTATTTTAGAGATTAAATTTTGCGACAAAAAAGAGAAACAGTTACTATATACACATATCTTTTTCTATTATTATTGCCGTTATTTTTACTACAGGTTTTGCAGCATATTTTGCAACAATTAACAGACTTCTGCGCCTAATTAATGTAGTAAAAAGTAATATGTATATTCGTTGCAAAATACTACATTTTTTATGAATCACAATTTACTACTTTTTTTTGGAATGGAATTAGTGGTAAAATGAACCAGGTAAAATGAAACGCAAGAATTAATTATAACAGGATTGTTTCTTATATATTTTAAACAACATCTACAGTAATAATACAAGTAAATACAAAAAGAGCTTTTACTTACAAATTATGTTCCTTGTTCATAACAATTTTTAAAATTTTTTAACACTTATTACAAATCACAAACATTTTAAAAAACACATTCTTTAAAACATTGTCAAATACACAAATTACATTTTAAAAACATATTTTTTAAAAACATAAGGGAAAAATTTAATAAATTAAATAAACAAAAAGAGCATGGATAATACATAACTTACAATTGTAACACATTTAACAACAATATTTAATAGAAACGAAAGTTTTTTCATTCATTTTCTTTTTTAAGCATGTTATGTAATCATGTAAATCGTTAAATAATATAATTTTATTTGCCACCTTGCTAGTAAATTGGAATTAATTCCTTGAGATCTTCTCGATCAAGATTGAGTAAGGTCTGTTTGTCGACTTCGTTTACTGTAAAACAAATTTCATAATTAATAGTTACTGTCAAATAAAACGCGGTAAAACAATAGAGGTATGTTGCAACGATGGACTTTATGAATACTTTATTAATGAATAGTAAAAACTGTTTCGATAGTACTTACCGTCAAAGCTCACCCTCAACCGGTCTAACAAGCCCCAGCTTTCTAAGGTTGTCTTAACGAAGTCATCCATACCTAACTCACACAAAATCACAACGCAAAACTAATAATTATTAATAAACTTATCGCACTTATAGTCAGTAAGTTAAGACTTTATTAATTTCACTTTACTAACTAATTATAATTAAAAAGATTGATACAAAATTATGCGTATTAAAAAGAAGTTGTTCGTAAGCTCTCGAAAGAATGAATGACCGTTTTTAATCAGTTTGTTTATATTGCGAGGTTGTTTATCACTCCAATTGCTGGAAGGCGCTCTTCACCGGCTCCACCGACCAGCCACAACATCCTCCTTCACGCATATCGACTACACACTGTTTCGGATGTATAATATAAATAAATAAATGCAAAATCAGCAGAAATTCACAACTCTTATCTGTAAACCGCAATATAATCAATATTGATTAAAGCCCAATTTTCCGTGGCATTAACCTATTAACTCCAATGACGGTAGCGTTCTAGTGTTAAAGGCGTATTTTGTGTGACTTAATACTGTTTGGGTCAGAAGTCCAAATATACGTTATACACGGCTTGTAAAACAGACAATGAGAGCAAAATCTCAAAAAATAGTTTTGTTACGATATTTTTCCCTTGTATCATATTTCCTAGCGGGGTGCGATCAGTGTAAATTATTTTATTGTCGGCAATTTTTCGGCAACGGGCCGCGTCCGCAAATCTGTTCCTTCCCTCTCGATCACTTTCAATAAAATACATTCGGCAAGCACGTGCCAACAATTATGAATTTGTATTGGCCAGAAATTTTCGAAAAATATGCAACAATTGTAGTGACGTTAATCCATTTATTTTATAGTAAAACTCACTCAAAATATAATGTAAGTTGCAACAATCTTATAGCAAATATTAAAACAAAAGTAATACCATAATTGTTTTGAAAAAGTAATACACTTTGTAGATAAGATTGCTACAAAGTTTTCACTACAAATGTTTTAAAAATTGTATTACAATTTTAAGTAACAAATGCTCTCTTTGTAGCAAAAATTGTTACAAAATATGTGCTACATTATTGTAGTAATTTGTAACATACGATTTTTTTCAGTGTAAAGTTAGAACAAGTAAAATGATTTAAATACTTAGGAGTGATAATAAATACTGAAAGAAGTAAAACAGAACAGCAAAAACTGGAAGACCATTTAATAGCAAAAAGAATAGCATACCAGGGAACAAGAAATACCAGGTCGTTAAACCAATCCTTGACTAAGAAGTGGATCATGGACAACAACGAAGAAACAGAACAAGCAACTAACAAGCGTGGATAAAATAAGAAATGAAAGATACAAAGATTTGGATATAATCCCAATAGAAATAAAAATACAGCAAAATCATTTGCGATCGTTTGGTACAAAGGATGGAGGATGAACGTTCAGCGAAGAAAGTGTTTCAAGCTAAAAAGTTGGAAAAAGAAAGAAGAGGGAGACTAAAAAAATCATGGAAAGAAAAAATAAAGAAAGCTGTTGAATTAAGATATGTAAGATGAAAACAACAAGTAAATAAAGTAACTTTAAAATTTTGGAATAGAAGATTATCTTTGTTTATGAATTCCAATTGATAGATACTGCTGAATCAGAAAGTGTTTTCATTTTACTTAGAAATCGAATAGTATTATTTACTCAATATTGTTAATTACTGTTAAAAAACATCAGTGATATTTCAAATGTGGCACATTATATTGCTCCGTCGTTTTCTTTACACTGTAATGTCTATTAGGCAATCGTTAATAACATGTTGCTCGTAGTTCACAAACTTTGAACTTTGAAATTGTTCTCCTTACTTCATAGAGTAGTGCCAAGATGAATGTTGTAACCGACTAATTATTATCGATTAGCATTTAAATTTTGTCATCATTTTAAAATTCTGCACTGAAGTTGTTGGGTAATTCTTCATTAAGTCCGGCAAATAAGTAAATAAAGTTTCGAGCAACATTAACTTTATTTGCTCGTATTTTCTCTAATGAAAAAGCAGGACTTCTAAAAAAATTGAGTGGTCTTTTGATCGTTTATTAACTTTTGTTATTAACTCTTCCAAAAACATTTTTCATTACGTTCATAATGATTTCATAACTTGTCTCTAAATAGTAAAAATTTTGCACTATGAAAGTAACAGAATAAAAAAAAAATGTCACGAAAAGTTGGTTGGCAGTTATTGTCTCTTGTAATTTGGCACACTTCCCATTCATTAAAAATAAATTTGTCAACAATAAAATTTTATCGTTGGTAATAACGTTCTTAACCAACGTGACTAGTAATTTTTGATGCATGAAATGCAAGTTATATTTAAAGTTTAATCGATACTTTATATTAGAGACGTTTCCGATTCACATCGGTGTAATAAGTGGTCGTGGTACGATACAAAGGTGTTCCCTTTCTGAAATTAATTTGCCAGACTTATAAAACTATCGCGTTATCAAATTTCTTTCGCGTCGTGTTTCACATTTAACTAACTTTTGATTGGGGCTCGAAGTAACGAACTTGACTGCGGTTTTAATTAACTAATTAGAAGATCCAGACCGGGAAGTTGAAACTTGTTAAAAATGCGTTAAGAGCTCGAAATGGTTTAATTTGATTTAATTTTTAAACGGCGAAAAGTAGATACGCACCTGCAATAGGAGAGATATAACCACGATCCCCTGAGCCTTGTGTAGTGCCTCGGAAAAGTTTGAATACAGTTGCGAGTTAAAGCCGAAAATCTGTATCTGGAACAAAAAGGAATGAATAGAATGTGGGCCTTTCATTTTCACCGGCTGCCTCCAATCATCGCTTTATTGCTTTGCCGCTCATCGAATTTTCCGGCCCTGTTTCGCCGTATCGTCCACGCCCGTGATTTTATTTTATCGGTGCCTACTGCTTCGGGAGATTTTCGCTCTGACAGTTCACACGTCGCGCAAATATTATGATTACTTTAGCCTGACTCGATATTCGATTTCATATTTGACGATCGGCAGGTCGCGAAGACAAATCGCGCGCGATTGTATTGTGCAAGATTTATTTTCCTTTGAACTTTCGCACCCGATATAAACGCCGATGAAATTTAAAAATAAAAGTTTGTCTTCCGTTTGATGCTTGTTCAATGTTTTAAGCTTTTGTTTTTTCTTTTCTCGCCGAGTTAAAGCGATAAAAAGGAAAGTTTGCAGGAAAGTATTGTTCAGTTTCGACGCTTTTTTCTTTGTTTTAATCTATTTTAATGTCAAAGTCGCAGATATTTAAATGGATTTTTGATGTTCGCGTGTTAAGGGATAATGTAGTTCGCAAAGGGCTTCAACTTAGATTTAATAAAAATGTTTTTCTGCTTGACATATGTTGATGTAAAAATGACATAAAAATCTTTTCATCATTTCCTCTTTTAATATTGTAGGACCTGCCATCATATTCCATTCAGTCTCGAAACACCATCGCACCCAAATTTATCACTACTTCGGGGAATTGCTACAAGATAATAAATTTCACATTTTTTGTTGAAATAGATTTTCTGGTAAAAACTTGGTAAGTTTTTGATTACAAAAATTTATATAAACGAAACGAAAATAAAGCCGATTAATAATTAATAATTAAGTTATTTTAGTTTTTAATTTTTTGTGCTAATTTTTGCTGATGATGTTCATTACAAGTGTTGCTAGCGAAACGTTCATTAAAATTAAAAACTCTGAAAAATTTAGTTTCAGATTTTTGTTTTACAACACATTTATTGTTGAAGTAGATTTTTCGATAAGAACTTGCACAGTTTTTGATTAAAAAACTATATAAACCAAACGAAAATAAAGCCGACTAATAAATAAGTTATTTTAGTTTTGAATTTTATTTTTTGCTGATTTTTGCTGATGATGTTTATTGCAAGTTTGTTACCGAAACGTTTGATTAAAATTAAATACTCTGAAAAATTTAGTTCCAGATTTTTGTTTTACAACACATTTATTGTTGAAATAGATTTTTTGATAAGAGTTTGCACAGTTTTTGATTAAAAAAACTATATAAACCAAACGAAAATAAAGCCGACTAATAAATAAGTTATTTTACTTTTGAATTTTATTTTTTGCTAATTTTTGCTGATGATGTTCCTTGCAAGTTTGCTACCGAAACGTTTGATTAAAATTAAATACTCTGAAAAATTTAGTTCCAGATTTTTGTTTTATAACACATTTATTGTTGAAATAGATTTTTTGATAAGAGTTTGCACAGTTTTTGATTAAAAAAACTATATAAACCAAACGAAGATAAAGCCGACTAATAAATAAGTTATTTTAGTTTTGAATTTTATTTTTTGCTGATTTTTGCTGATGACGTTCATTGCAAGTGCAGCTACCGAAACGTTTCATGAAAAATAAAAAGTTTAAAAATTTTAGTTCCAGATTTTTGTTTTACAACACATTTATTGTTAAAATAGATTTTTTGATAATTGATTAAAAAAATGATATAAATCAAATGAAAATAAAGCCGATTAATAATTAAGTTAGTAAGTTTCGAATTTTTTTTACCGATTTTTGCTTATGATGTTTAATGCAAGTATCGCTAGCGAAACGTTTCATTAAAATTAAAAACTCTGAAAAGTTTAATTCCTGATTTTTGTTTTACATCAGCACGTGAAACCATAAAGATAAAAGTTCATATTCCTAGAATGGATTTTACTCACGCTAATGCTTATTAGGGATAATATCTGACCCAACCAAGTGTTATCAAAGAGAAAAATGTGTTACCTAGTCATTCGTAAAACGATTAGCAGAAAGGTCGCACAGGTTTATGTACACCAAATGGCAAAAGAAAAGAAATTACATTACTTTGATGAGTAGTCAATTATATGTCCCCTTCTCATAAATGGTTTCTTCTATTATAACAGATTTAAAAAAGAACACGCTTCTCAGGACACCATCATCCACTATACCCCTTACATACAACAATTTTTTTCTCAATACTTCTCAACGTATTTGCCAGTTAAAAGAACGATCGAAAACGTAACAACAAACATAACAACATAACCGTCTTTTTGTAACATTGAACATACAATGTAAATCACTATCAAAGTCCATTTTTACACTGATTTATTTAAACAAAAAAAAATTTGACCATGTTGTAGTTTGGCAGAATTTTTTCATCAGTGAAAAATGGTTTTATCTGAAGATGTATTAAAAGCATATTTTACTTGCATTATTTTTCCTTTTCCAAATACTTCTATAAACTAGAAATTCGGTAATCCGAATTAGGGGAAACTTTATCTGCCCGCATTAGTGAAGTTGTACTGTATTTACATCGTACATTCAATGTTAAAAAAAATCGGTAGGTTGCTGTTTAGAAAATTGATGATAAAGTTACAACTTCTTAAATTACAATAATTTTAACGTTGCAAGGACTTTTCTTGAGCCCCATTTGCTCATTAATTAATGTGACGTTTAAAGCTTCATTCTTCTAGAACAGATGGTCATTTTAGACCAAATTTCTCTACGCCGAGTTATATTAATTTTAGAAATGAATGCCAAGAATTATCCGAAAGGTGCAATGTTATCTATATGTGCACAAAAGTGTTTCGCATCAAAGCGCGCGCAGTCTCACCCGTGCGATTGTCTTGCATCGAGTTTGTGTGCATATGGATCCGGGCATTAATTAAATGCTCTTATCTGCAAGATTCCAATTGCAGCCGCAAGACCACAAATATCAATTAAGGATGCACTAACCATCCCGTAACTCACATTAGCGTTTCAGTTGGCCCAAGAACAATGATTCAATGCCCTCATCCTTTAATGCCCCTTTTCACTGGTTGAAACGCTTGTTGCAAATTTAAATGCGATGAAATATTAAGGACCATTCGTCGGTCGCCGAAAGTCTTTAAAGTTTCCATTTTAATCGCTTGTTGATGTCGATTTAATTAAACCAATAATTTTCGGAGTGAAGTCATATTTTAAACTAATTAAACTCATTGATGGCTTAATGAATTTAGGAAATCTCAGACTTATATAATGACAATTACAAGCCGCGTTGCCTTTCGGTAAATTCAATTATTTTGAAACTTCCAGTCGCGTATTATTAAATCCTGTTATTACACCCCGCCGATGGTTAAGAGCAATGTTTGCGCAGGGGCTCGTCCCACACGAAGAAACGCCTGATTAATCAAATTTCGTCGTTGTGTAATTTCAAATCGCGCTGAGCAAATTGTACGACGCCGTAAAGTATTTGCGGTCTTACCTAACTTAAATATCGCGATTAACTGTAATCTGCTCCTTGGGATAGTTTGCTCTGGCAAGGCCCTAATGGCTCTTTGTGGTCTCAAACAACAATAGCAACTGCTGCACTAACTTAATGCATTTGTATCTATCTGCTACAGGCAGCCGGCGAAACCGTGTAAATATAAAAACAACATCAAACGTTTAATTTTTCGACACAAAAGGAGGCTCCCCAGCTTTTTGATGGAAGAATAAAGAAAAATCCAGTGCGTCTGGAACGGCGGATGAATTAAAATCGGCCCGCGGCTTTAATCCAACAAAAGACAAACAGCTTTGTTATTTATAAAAACGTTTGCAAAGGTTGGCGGAATATGAAATTTAACGTTAAACAAGCAATTTTATTTTTGTGATTTGCGGATTTGTTTCGGATATTTATAAATTAACATAAAGCGAGTGGCTATAAATTTTCCCCACGACGTCCTTCTAATCGCGTTGGGAGAAGTAATTAATGATGTTTTATTTGCAGTAAACCTGTGTCTGCCCTATACACTGCTAACACCAAGTTGAGGTTAAATTACGTTTTTAACTGATACAAAAGTTCCTCTTCCAGTGCAGTTGGTTTAATTTATTAAAAATTACTCTTCAAACTTACACCGATTGGATATCGAAGTTTTTTAATTAAGTTCTAATGAGATTTTATTACTGGGGCATAAAAAAGTTACAGCTGATTCAATTTCATTAGTTTTGCTGATGAAGTACAATTTTTTTCTGAATAATATCGCTATAAATACTGCGACAAAGTCAGAGTCAGAAAAACTGCGAAGTGGGAGCAGTGTCACGCCAATTTCAAGAGAGTCAGAGCCGTATTCATAGACAGTTCCTGAACGAAACGTCTACCTGTCAACAGCTGTATAAACTCAAGAAGTTGTAGATTATCAAATAATTTTAATGTGTACAAATGTAAAAATCTGTTTGTATTGTTTGTAATCCTAAATAATTGTACTAACACAATTTGCACTTTTTGACATTATATTCCTCTTTTTTTATACAAACCAAATTAATGCAATTGGTTCAGCACTTATTTGTAGTTAAAGTAAACCAAAGTGAATTTAAATTTTCTGTATAAAACGTATTTCTATCTTGACAAGCGATCACGCGGATAATGCATGGTTAGTACGTGATTACTATTCGCTTTCGCTGGATAAACTATAATACCGAAGTTTTCTTTAAATGTAAGCAACAATTTATGCTTCTTTGAATTTGAAACTATTATATTTTTGCAAATAACGTTATGAAATATTTCAATTGTATAGAGTGTCCCATCACTTGTGGGCACTTTCAAAATTGAGCTTTAATTGAAAGTTATTTATTTGAAATTTGGTGTACATATGACTGTTGTATAAGGGCAGAAATTTCCAGCTTTAAATGTTAATTGTCGACGTTAATTTTCGAGAAAAAAATAAAAGCTGATTTAAAAAAAATATATTCCCAAGGTATTCAAGGTTGGGAAATAATTCCAAAAGCTGTAATTAGTCTAAAATTCTTTTATATTGGAATCTTAAGAATAAAAGTAATGATTTAAGACTGTAAACAGTCGTTACTACCTACCCGCAAATTTGTGTATGATGGATGATATGTATATACCAGGAGACAGCGCAAGGTGAGTGATTATTTTAACGGTTCTTCTGTTATGATTTGTTAAAATTTTAAGGGAGTAATCTTAAAGTCAGCTATGGAAACTATATCTTTTTATAAGAATAATTAAATACGCCAGGAGAATGATTAGTTAACAAATGTTCAAAGTTACCTTAAAATTAGTACTGAAAGTAGCAAAAATGATAATCTGCCATAACACTTTGAATATGAACGTTTGCAATTTTTCGATTGGAACAAGGTTGAGAGGGGTACATGAACCGTAGATTTTTCAAAGTTAGCTAAGTGCATAAATTGAAAATGATCAATATTGTACAATCAATAAATTAAATAAGTTCATCCTTACACACGCCGTGTGTTATAACGTAAAACAGCACATTTGGGGACTTTTATCGACGTTGTGTTGGTAGCGTAATTGATATTGACAGTGACAGTGACAATTCTGTTTAATTCTGAGACTCCAAGTAAATAAATTTTTTAATAGATTAATGAAATTCTTACTTCCTTATTTACTTTCTATGTTCAATTACCATTAATAATTTTAATAAATAAAGAATCAAAGACATTTCATTTTTTTTAATTCCCGGGAATTATTGTGGTCGTAGAAAAAGTACGGTATACAAATCTAGTTGTAAAACAATTGCGTGCGTAACTTTTTTGACTTGTGCGTAATATATTTCTTACAACTTGCGGTATGTAATATACATTCATCTTCTAATATTAGGTGGCCATTTTGGGCCAATTTAGGGCGAGTTCCCCTATGTGCGCACGTGCGGATTAATTCCGCGAATTTCCGTTACAACAAAGTATTTAATGATATCATCCGAGTGAGCTTTAAAAGAGCACGGGATAAGAATAATTCAAGGAGTATGACTCCCCACGGTGCCATGTTCGTACTTTTTCGGTTCTGGGAAACTGGATTTCGGGGAAGATGGATAGCACGATAAGTTAGCAGCAATACTGTAACTAATTCATACAAATATATTCCCGGGCTTAATGTGGTCATGCCTCTGACCGTCGGTCAATAAATCAATTACCGGCTGAATGATGTTATCGATAATGTCATAAAACGTGAGCGGCATGTTATGTTAAACGGTGGAAATGTCTTTTATCGAGTTTGGCCGTTGCGTACGTTCGCGAATACCATCTCCACACTGCACAATACAGCTGTAGATAAAGCAATAAATGTGATAAACTTCTCATATCAATTTCAATTATTGATGCGCTCTGCCTGTGCAGAATTCCTCACACGTATTGCTGCAGACGCTACTGAGGGAATTTATTTAGTATCTCACATAAACGTTCCTTTAAACACGTTTGCGAATTAGTAAGTTAAGGCCAAACTAGTGTATTGCTTTTATGTCCAATTTAAATTTGAAATGAATGTTAAATTTCGAAACTCTCCTCGTAACGTTTTGAACTTATTTTAAAAAGCGCTTTTATTGCGAGACCTGCAGCATTTCTGGCTTTAGAGTTCGTAATTAAATTATGAAGTAGTGCAGTTATCAATAATTATGTGACGTGATAAATCTTGAGGTTCAAGTTCTGCTGCACGTATTTGCAGTTTACTGAACCGGCAAATACAGAAATGAATTTATAGGGACCGAACAAAAAGTTAATACAGTAGAGCGTCGATTATTCGAACGTCAATTATCTGAAACGTCAATCATCCGAATGACGATTTGATTTATCCGAACGTCAATCATCCGAATCGTCGTTAACTTTGCCATTATATTAGATTATAATGTGACTGAAATATTATTTGTTGTTCAATATATGTTTATATTCTATCATTTTGAGCGTTTTAGTGCTCATAAACTATGACTGTTCGGTCATCCGAATTTTCGATTATACGAATGGTAGTCGGTCCCAATTAGTTCGGATAATCGACGCTCTACTGTATTTGTTTTGCGAGGAACACGATGGTAAAATTAAAAATCGATTTGCTCTAAGATTGACAGAGATAGAAAACTATAAATCGAGAAAATGGCCGTAGCTCCGTTAATACTGGAGCAACTCAATTGATTCTTGTTCCATCGTTTCCGGCAGGAAAAGTTATCCTAGTAAGGAAAAAAAAAGAAAAAAAAAGAGAAAAAAGCCAAACTAAGGAAAACACTTTTTTTTCTTTCTCGCTTAGAGCGTCATATAAACATGAAAACTTATGTACATTGACCTGAGCACACCCTATGAAAATGTCCACTGCAATTTGCATGTTTTTTTTTGGCCAGAGAGTTATATAAAAATGAAAACTTATGTACAGTAGAGCGTCGATTATCCGAACGTCAATTATCCGAAACGTCAATCATCCGAATGACGATTTGATTTATCCGAACATCAATCATCCGAATCGTCGTTAACTTTGCCATTACATTACATTATAATGTGATTGAAATATTATTTGTTGTTCAATATATGTTTATATTCTATCATTTTGAGCGTTTTAGTGCTCATAAACTATGACTGTTCGGTCATCCGAATTTTTGATTATATGAACGGTAGTCGGTCCCAATTAGTTCGGATAATCGACGCTCTACTGTAACTGTAATTCATTTTTTCAACAACGCATTTGTATTAACAAAGAAAACAGGTACAACTACTTGTGTAAAACCGTTGCATTAACTTTTTGTAGATTTGACACCGAACAGCTTAAAGAAAAAAGTTTGCGGCTTCCGCTTGTTGTCTGCTTTTATTGTATACGTATTCCGCAGTCGCGTTCAAAAAACAAATCCTTCACAACTTTGCACGAACAACACAAACACCGCGAGCAACGGCAAAAAAAGCGAAATAAAAAGGCATAAGGGAGCGAACAAGGGTAAAGTGGCAACGTACTCCTAAACAAGTGTAATATTCAATCCGTCGTTAACAAGTCGGCTCAAAGTGAAATTCCTTAACGTTTTTAGTGCTAGTGAAACCGTTTAAAATATTAATTTCGTTTCGGGCAAAATTGGAAACTAAATGCTGCTGAAATGAGTTTACTTGGTATATTGAAACTTGACTTTAATTATATAAACGATTCATCATGTTGCTCTGGTTGTGCTTTCTGCATTATTGACAGTTTAATTCAAATTAGCTGCTCGGCTTACAGTTGGACGAATTATATGCAGATTGTCCATTTAACATTTAATTATTAATTGCTAATTTTGTCTTTCCCTTATTTACGTCGCCGTGAGAAATCAGCTTACAGTGTCAGCCGCAATTATTTTTCAATTAATGCCTTAATGTCCTTTTAATGTAAAATTTTCGGACATTTTAACACATTTTAAAATAAATGTTCCTGACATTTCCGCAATTTCATAAACTAGATGATGGATTAATTAATATACTGAGTGCACTGATTTAAAATTAAATTATTTTCATAAAGTACTCGGATTAATAGCCAACGCAAAAATATTTATAACTTAATTAAATTAAAAGTTCTATTCAAAACAACAATTTTAGTTGATTAAAATCAATAGGTTACTAGAATAAATTTCCATTAACATTAATCTATTAGCATTATGTATTTTATTGTCTTAATAAATTTAGTAACTACTAAGAAGCTTAAATTTTGTTTTACATGAAGTTAAATATTTAGTTAGGTATTAGGTCTCTTGAGAACATTCTCAAGCTGCAAAGTTAATGACTATCACTTACAACAAATCAGAAAAATATTAAAGTTGGTTATCCATCTGTAAACAAATATAGCATGACACACAAATGGTTTTAATATTTTTCCAAACAATCAAAATTATCCAAAATTTTCTTTTCATTTTGGTAAATCAGAAATCATAACTTCTACAGATCAGATTAAATTTGAAGCTCCTGGCAACATTTTTCTGGCAATATTCTATTTATCAAAGAATCGCAAGAAAATATTTCTATATGTCTTGTGGAAAGAATGGCATAAATGGGGCGGTGAGGTAACTTACAGACGCTTTGAACACAAACTAGCTGTTCAAAGGACAATTTATTGTCCGGAAATAAATTTAAAATAAAACCGCGAAGAAGAGTTTAAAGATACTGTAAAACCAATGAAGTATAAATCATCTTTGTGAGGCGACTGTATTCAACTGCTCAAAACTAATTTTTTAGGATAAAAACTTGTTAATTCTCAATTAAACTTTATAATTCAGAATTTTATAAAAAAATGTAAAGGATCAAGTATTTATTTTCTGACGTTTTCTAAAATACAATTGGTCGTTTTTGAATACAATTAACACATCTCAGAATTCCGTTATACAGGGTCTTCCAACGTTAATGAAAAATTAAGATTAAAAATTTATGTGGAGTTTACCTACAGCTAATAATTTCATCTTGCAATTCACAAAAATGTTTCGAATTAAATTTTTTAAACGCCTAAGAATCCGTTAATAATTAATCACAAAAATTTCAGAAAAAGATTTGCGATTTTAATTAGTTTAGAGTGGTAAATTTATAATACTATGGGTTGTAAATCAGACTCCACTGTAACCTGGGGTTATCAGGTTCGGTCGAAAAATAAACGTTTTCTTCTGCGCTGTTTTGATGATATTAGTTGTGTTCAGTTGTTTGAAACGAACAGCAACTAATGTTTCAGGACCTTTTGTAAATCTGAAATTTAAAAGCCTAAATATGCCCCTGATACTGAAACGAGACGGAAATCTTTCTGCGGCCGCAATATTGATACATGGCTCAGTCACAATTGGGATAAAAATTTATTGACGTTTTTCCTTAATTACTAATTTTAATTAATACCAATTAATATGTTATTTACCTCTGCTGGGAAAGCATATCCATTTATCGAGTGTTCAGAGCCAAACTGGTCGTGAAGCCCATAATGAATGTGAATCTCTTGAAACTGATATTTATAAGAGAGTGGACCACCAGTAACATTTATGTGTTGGCGAGTGTCGTTATCTACCGTAAATATAACACTGTGTCCTGTGTTGCTGATAGAGCCGCCCACCTGAAACAAACAAACGATTATGTCACCCCCGCACAAATCGACACAAGTTATTCTATTTAAGGATAATTCGGGTATTAGTCCCTGTAATTCTGTTGTGATATAAGTTCGTAAGCATGAAATCATGTATAAAGGAGCTAAGCCTCTTACCCGATGTTTGTCGATGTGCAAAGGTCGAAGGTTGGGGTCAAAGAGTAGTTTGTTGGGCTCCAGATTAACAGGCGACTGTCGCCTGCCCTTGTTGCATAACGACCACTCCGGATTTATCAAGCCCCAAAACGCCGGACCTGAAAAAGAAGTTTGCCTTTTAGCGCTAATCCGTCCCATTGTTTGTATCGTCCCTATTTTACAGGATTTTCGACAAGTCGGTTTTTTTCGGACGAAATCCAATTACGCCCGTGAACGTTCACGAATGGGGCGCAAAAAATAAAAACCCCTGACGCACTGGCGCGCATGATTTATTTTTTCGTTCGGAATCGCATTGTTCATTGTCACATAAATGAACTCGATGACGTTATTTGCAGTCCGGTCCAAACTGTACGACTTTTATATTCAAATCTCTGCCGATAAAGTATCCTGCAGTTTGTGAAATTCGCTGAAACAATGCAATCATTCAAAAACGGTTCCGGCATGGCTTTCATCGGTAACAAAATTCGCCATTTAATACCGTCGATAACTGGCGTTTTGTTTCCAACACAAATCTTCAGCCCTTTTGATTTCACTAAATTTGAGAGTTGCAACATTTTGTGAATATTCGTTTGAATTTTTTGTTTCACGCTTTGCATATTTGTAATTCAAGCCGTGCTGCAAAAAAATTGTGTATGCGGAATTACAATGTGATCGATTGTGAATTCATATTTCAATCTGTTGTGTATTATCGGTTCGATGGTAGGCGTAAAGCTGAACATGCTTTATAGCTAATTTCCAACCAAGATATGGATTTGCAAAAGCAACAATGTTTATCAAACAAACTCAATTTTATTTTTTTGCGCATTTCAATATGGGGATGAAATGAAATTATAATTTGATAAATAATTACAATATTATTGAACATATTTTCTCGCAACTAGAAAAATTGTTTCATTTCATCGTTGAGCTGACTTTAAGAAACGTAGTTCTGTTTATATCAATGGAATTTCCTCTGATTACAGTAACAAGAAAAATCATCTAGTAATTTAACTAACAAAGCCACAAAGAGCAAAATATAATAAGGCGAGTGCACGAAAGTTCTATGAATTCTCATTTATTACTATAAAAGTACAAAGCTTCATGAGAACTTACGAGGTAATAAGTCTCTCGTTAAATTATAAATTGGAAATCAAATTGAAAGAAAATTCTGCGAATTTCTATTCCCGGTTCGGAGCGCACTTTAGGACATTAACAAATTAAATGTTGTGAACGTCGTCCGTGAACAGGTTCACACTTGGATCGTCCTGGGGTGGCCATGTAGTATACGAGCATCTAAAACGTCTAAACGTCACGCGATCTGGCCATAACGTGTCCCGCCGCACCTTACACACTAAACCACTGAGTTATGGTCAATATAGTTTACGGCTCCAGTATTTCTTGTAATTCATTACTGCGACCATTATTAGTGGCAACCCATTTGATCATAATACACTTCCAAATACAGGCGGCCATTTCATTTGGGAAGTAATTAAAAGATTACAATTTTCATTGTTAAATCTGGTTGAGAACGTTCAGGCAGAGTCAATATTTGAACGAGAAAGTATGAGCAACTCGTTGGTAAAAGTTCAACCAATTACATAATGAGTCGGATGTTTACAAGTCATTAGCCACTAGCTGGTATCTTCAGGGAACTTGAATTTATGCTTGCCTGTCAAATGGACAACGACTGATGAACACAATTTTTATTTTGGCTTAAATTGAATTTCAAACCATTTTAAATTCAACAAGATCACAAGTATTTTAACGAAGCTAAATTTGAAGCATTTCCAATCGCTAATTAACTTAATAAGGTATTGATGGGTGAAGTGAATATTTTACTTCCAATTAAAAATAATAAGCTTGTCAAGACGTGGGTAATTCAGCGAAGAAAAAAATTGCACTTTCAGACTGAAATTTTGAGAATAAAACATTTTTGTGGATAAGTGAACAGTTCGACAAATAAATCAGCAAACTATGTGGTACTTTTTAGCACCAGATTAGTACTTGTTTTGCGGTTTGCTTTGTGCCTCGCATACGTGTCATTAACAACGACGCAAATAGAATGTCAATTATTTATGCATTCATACGTCGGCTATAATTTATATACAATGGAGTGTTAATGGACGATGAAACAACGTTTTATTTTTTTTTTTTGTATTAAATTTGAAGCAAAACTAATAACACAAGAATGATGTAGGAATGCTATTTTACCCAAATTGCCCATACCAGCGATAACTTCAAAAATATTTCATTTAATTTTACAATGAAGAGCCTTGCTAACACCCATTTGAGTGAAATGTAACTCTCCGAATTATGGGATCATGCGTCACAGCTCCATGAAGGGCTTGTGGCAACACTGAAAAAATGCTACCTAAGAATTTTTTGAAAACCCACTTCTAACATTAAGAACTGATAAAAGTCTTGTATTTAACACGATTCTGATTACTATTAGAACAAACAATATTAAATCAAGCAAACCACTGTTTTGGATTTAGCACGGGGATTCTCAATTTGTGGTGATCTCACTGAAGGTTTTGTTTTTGTTTTGTGTTTCTAAGGATTCTATAATACCATTGTTTAGAAACCTTGCGCTGGATCCAGCTGGGCGGATACAATTGTACGAAATGTTGTAAATTGCTTTATGATCTTCTGCAAAGGACTGTTTACTGATAATAGATAAATTACTTTAGAATTTCTTACAAATTTAGTTGAAAAACGTTACACCAAACTTGGCTTGCAGTAAGAAAATACATATTACGGTGTGCATTTTCTGCATTTTGTAAAGTGTAAAGTGAATTTTTAGTAACTTACATAATTAGTGAGTGTTTAATTGTGAAGAAATGGGAAATATTACAAGTGGTTTAATGTGCCGAGATGAAGATGTTAATTTAACGCAATATTAATAAATGTCGGTCAACAAAATGATTAGTTTCAAAGACCATTTCTAAAAATGGTACTGAAATTATGGGGATTTTCTGATTCTGTGTGTGATAAATTCGCATGTAAGTAAATTTGTTGAAATTATACTTTTTCCCACACTTTTAGCTTAACGAATGAATTTTGTAAAAGTTTTACAAGTTTTTTCAATGTAACAGCTATTAAACAAATTGTTTTTTAGTTTATTTCCGTCGGAACGAAAAGTAAGAAGCGATAAAAAGAAATGGACATGCAAACCAGTTGCTTCTATAACAGAATTAATAGTAACGACGAAGGTAAAAAAATAATTTTGATTTTATTTTATACATTTAGTGTTATTTATCTATCTTATAACAAATTTTACTTTTTATCGGATGCAGAGCTCTTTGTAAGAATTTAACTAAACACAAGGGTGATTGAAGTACGCGAATTTGCGGAAAGGAAATCTGCATAAAGTGGAATGGTCATTATTGAAACATTCAAACTGGTCTATATTGATAAATTTTTATAGATGGTACAATGTAAGCATTTTGTTTCTTCGTTTTTAGATTGATGTAGATTTTGGCCAATTATTTGTTGAAAGAAAAACAATTTATTCATTGAGAAGGCTAACGACTTCGACGAACTTCCATTTCATATACGTACATCTGTTACCAAATGATAATGTGGTTCTTAAACTGAAAATGTATATTTAAACAGGATGTGATGTTAAATTTTCACCTACTAATAAAAATATGTATGAGAAATAACTTTATATTCTAAAATTCCTTCAATTCAAGCATTCCACTCTACAATTAATAAAAATTAGAAAAAAATTATTGTATTTGCAAGTGCTTATTTAATATAATAAGAAGGCCATCTTCAATTCTTAAATAAGAAAACACATTAATTAAGAACATTCTTTAGTAATTAAATAAAAGTTCTTGAAATCAACATGACTTATTCTTAAATGTAAAACTTATAAAAATTCTTAAAATTAGAGCGACCCTCTCTTAAATTTGACAAATAGAATAAACATTATTCAAATCAAGCATAACCCACTCTTAAATTTGACAACAAGAATGAACATTCTTAAAACTCAAGAATGACCAATTCTTGTGCCAAAATTAAGAATGCGTAATTTTAAATTTAAGCCCGAATCTTCTTACCTATAAGATTTTGTTTTTGAGTGCATAAGTAAATATACCCTCAATACAAGTTTCTCATGACATTAAATGTTATAAAAATCGTCAGACTTAATTTTAGGATATAACCGAATCTTTAACAATTAATATCTCAAAATTAACTTCAAGTGGCATGTAGCCTTGTTGCCCCAAGCCCTTCAGAGTTTAAATGAAATCGGTGTCACCGATCGAGCTCACAATTTTAGCGCCCCTCAACAATTCCGTTTGCAGACGTCGTGTTACAGCCGGAGCACTCGAAAGTATTCGTAAACATTTCACTGTATTTGCATAGTCAGACACATCGTTTATTTTTCGATCAATCAAAACTGGAAAACAATCCTTAAACGCATTTAGTCCTTTGTGTCAAAGCTCGTCTGGATTCAATTCGCGCGAAATATCAAAGAATATCGCACGTCTTCTCATCAAACGAAAAGGAAACAAAAACGCGGAAGAAGGAAACGAAAAAGAAACATGGAAATATTCTGTTCATTGAAGCAACGGTAACGCAGACAAGTAGAAATTGCAGTTCAGGAAAAGGACTAAAGGTTAACTGCTGAAGAGTTTCCGTCACCTCGTCTCCGACTTATTGTTTCGTTGCCGTGGTGACCAACGTAATAGCTCCGGGTGTCGATTATACGCAATCAATGCTTTCCTTAAAACCTTCTTATCTAACACTTAAGTGTCGCCAGAATGCGGGTGCGCTTTAACGGAACCGTCCGAATCGCTTTAAACTTTCTTATCTTTTTGAAATTAAATTACAAAATAATTATCGAATTTCTGTTTAAGTTTGTCTTCGAGTTGAGGTAATGATCGTTTTTACCTATTTATTTTCGATTTTTTTTTGAGCTAACCGGCGTAGACTCCGACACTGGAGATTTGGTCATTGGCTGAAAAAAATTTTTCCCCTTTTTGCGAGATGAGTCTAAATAGTGAGTGGACCTTATGCCGGAAAAAATGCTGTAAGAAAGCATCGACTGTAATTCAAAAGTTTAGAAACATGTAAAAACTCGAGCGTTCATTACATTACATTTATTACAATTACAGTAGGATCCCGATTATCCGAGCTAATGTGGACCAGCCCCTGCTCGGATAAGAAAAAACTCGGATAATACGGAGACTTACGGAAAAAATAAATGTTACACGAATACATACATAAGTCGACATTATTCATACAACTGCATACATACATATGTACATACGTATACGTAAGTTTATTAATTTGACAAATACAATGTTATTTTGGATTGTTTTGCACAATTACACCTCTTTCTTGCTGCAATATTTCGCCACCGCTTAATGAGCAGAACATCAGAAGGAGTAGCTTCTTGTTGTTGTTCAACATATCGCAAAGCAGTCTCTAATGCCATCAGGCCTTCTCCATGAGATACCAGCTGCTCGTTATCTTCATCATTACCTTCATCTTCTTTGCCAGACTCATTTTCATTATTTTGATTTAATACTTGAAAAACTATTTCTTGATTGTCCAAACTTTCCTCAGGATCATCAGCTGCAATCCATTCTTGCACTTCGGTTGGTGATACTTCCTCGCATCCTCTCAAACGTGTCATCAATTCATATAAACTGATGTCTTCTTCATCATCGTCCTCCTCTTGAAGTGCCCGAGCAGTCAAAATCTTCGACCAAGATTTTGCAAGAGTCGATCGCTTCACAGCATTCCCAGCTTCAGCAAACCAATAAACGACATGTTTTAGGTTAATATCCTTCAAAACTTTTATTAAATCTTTAGTTTCGCTCTTTTCCAACGCATGCTGTAGAAGAGAGCGTCTGTAGTTCCTCTTCAGATTTTCCAGAACCCCTTGATCCATCGGTTGAATTAAAGCGGTAACATTTGCTGGAAGAAATTTAACCGTAATGTTTCCACTTTTTAGCGTTGCTTCTTCTGGATGTGATGTTGCATTATCTAAAATTAACACTGCTTTAATAGGAAGACCGTTGGTTCTCATAAATGTCTTTACACTGGGCACAAACACATCATAAAACCAAATTTTGAACAGTGTTCTGTCCATCCAGGCAGCTTTCTGGTTTTTATAGTAAACAGGTAAAGCTCCTTGGGCTATATTTTTAAAAGCTCGTGGCTTTGCAGATTTTCCAATGCACATTAAAGGAAGCTTGTGCCTCCCAGATGCATTGCTATAAGCCATTACGTTCAATCTTTCTCTGCTGCGCTTATACCCAGGGGCCGAAGCTTCTTGTTTAGCAGCCAAAGTCTTTGCTGGTATCAATTTCAAATTTACGTCAGTTTCATCACAATTGTAGATCTGATCGGTTGAGTAACCTTTTTCGGCTAGCATTTTGTGAATATCGTCTTTAAATTTTTGAATGCCTGTTGTATCTGAAGAAAGTTTTTACCACAGATTTTTAGTTGTCGAATTCCATGGCGTGTTTTTCAGCGATCGAGCCAACCATCATCATCATTAAAATGTTTATTAAGCAATAGAGCTTTTTCCTTTAATATAGGGCCAGACACAGGGATTCCCTTGCCTCTCTGTTGTGTGAACCATAAATATAAACTATCACCAACCTTTTCGTAGTCACCTGTTTTCATACATTTTCGTTTACCAGATCGCGAAGCTTAATTTTATCTCGATTTCTTCGCCAATCACCTACTGTGACTTTGCCGACACCATATTCACTAGCAATAACTTTAATTGATTCACCCCTATCTAGACGTTCTAATGGGTCAATTTTGTTTGCTAGAGTAACCACCACTTTCTTACGCTTCTTCTTCTTCGAATGATGGCAGTGTATATGTAACTGACTTCATATAGTGCCCTGAATAAAATAAACGGAAGTGGAATTCTAAGTAATGAAAACAATCACAACGCCAGACCATTTTTTGCCTCATCCAACTTTTTTATTGAATTTCTCCGAATTTTCTCGAATAACTCGGATAAAATTCAGCATCAGCTCGAATAACACGGAACAATTAAAAAATAGGGGTCGCTCGGATAACGCGGAGACTCAAATAACCGAGACTCGGATAATCGGGATTCTACTGTAGATACTTTTTAAACACAAAAGTTGCCTAGGCAATAAATTTATTAACTTATTTGTACAAAATAAAAATTGCTCCCTCCGCAAATAAAAATATTTATCAAAACTTTGGCAATAAACAGAGCGGAAAATGAGACTAAAAAGGTTGTATTTTAATACGAAACTTTTAGTGATATGCACTTGGCGTGGATTATTTTTCAAGCAGATATTATCAAGAGCGACATTTCGTGTCGTCAAATGCCCACGAAGCTAAGAATATAATTCTCCCCCCTCCTGAAAATTTGCGATCGATTAAATTTTCCACAGAAAGTGGCATAATAGCGCTCCAAATCGATTAAAGGATCCGTTCGTTCCGTAATTAGCATATTACGGATGAGATAATGGCAATAATTGAGATTCATCTTCATCGAGTAATGGTTTCGTTTAAATTTCCCCGATTAGCTTAATTCGAAAATTAAAAGATTTCTCCGTGATTGGCTGAATAAACATTTATCCGCTTAATGCACTTAAATTAATTCGTTTAGTTGCAAAAGGAAACATGTGGAGAGTTGACAGCACTTCGTAGAGCACACACTCGACAAGCCTCCGAGACCTGTGGGTCGTCTCGAGGAAGGCAGAAGCGACTTCAAAACCTATTGTTGACACAGAAAGTTTGAATTGTGCGCTCTGACATAATAAATATTATTCAACAAAGGAACGACTCATAATAGAATATAAAGCTCTCTACTGTACCCGAATCAAACAGCAGTTTCTCAGCTGAGTCTACTATTATCTCAATTGAAAAGCATTCTCTCTTTATTATTTCTTAGATAGACTGTGAACTTGCTTTTATTATGTGCACTCGACGACATTTCTCTGTAAATTATGTTACAGTTTAAATATTAGTAATTAAAATTCGCAAACTTTGAGATGAAATTTAGATTGTGACTACTACTTTCTAATGAAAATGAAGTCTCCGCCCTTTCGTCCTCGAGTCAAAGAGGCAGGGAAAGTTAGCAAATCCTGGCTAAAAAATTAGCTTCACCGCAGATTCTGTCTTCAATGGTTAAAGACTTAGGATTGACATACAACAATAATTTTTTTCTTTTAAAATGGAAAAATATAATTTTAAAATAATTACAGTGCTTTAGTAGGAAAGTAAATTCGTCACGGCATTGTAGTGTGTCATTTTCCCTACTTTGTAAGTGTGTGTATTATTTACCACTTGAATTTCATACTCCTCACTTGAATTTAATATCTGTCAGTTGCATTTAATATTTGCCACTTGAATTTAATATTTTCCGCTGTGATTTCATAATTTCCACTTGAATTTAAAACTTTCCATTCAAATATATAAATAAAATATAAATAAGAAATACAAGTGGACGAATTTCTTAGTTTTAATTATTTTTTTTTCGTTTCCAAATTAATTTTTGATTCTAAAACGGTTTAATTATGAGTTAGTAGGATTGACATTAAATATTCAATATTTTCCACTATGATAACTGGTAATTGAATTCAATATTTTCCATTATGATAACTGGCAATTGGATTTAATATTTTCCAGTATGATAATTCCCACTTGGATTCAATATTTTTCATTATGATAACTGGCAGTTGCATTCAATATTTTCCACTATGATAACTGCCAATTGGATTTAATATATTCCATTTTACTACCTCCCACTTGGATTCAATATTTTCCATTATGATAACTGGTAATTGGATTTAATATTTTTCATTATGATAAGTGGTACTTGGATTTAATATTTTTTATTATGATAACTGGCAGTTGGTTTACTATTTTCCACTATGATAACTGACAATTGGATTTAATATTCTCCAATATGAAAACTGGCACTTAGATTCAATATTTTCCATTATGATAACTGCCAATTGGTTTTAATACTTGCCGATTGAGTTTAACATAGAGAATTAGATAATTGAGTACTTTATCATTAAATTGTTTTGGAAACATTTGTTGATATTTTGATGCTGATGAAGTGACAAATTAAATCCAAGTGACAAATAGAAAATCAAAGTGAAAACTTTTTTAATTGCACAGAACAAATAAGTGACAGAAAGATTTATTTTTGATGCAAAGATGATATGTTTATTGTATTTCAGTAAAATTGTATAAAGAGCTTTGCAATGAAAACAATTTTTTAGATATCAATGCTCGCACATTTATTGTTTGATAACCAAATAGATTGCTTGTTCGTTTCCTCGTTAATCAAATATTATGTTGTTTACAATAAGTAAATTTAATTGTACGAATCTGAAACCCGATTAACGATTTTCTTGTGAAGTAACAAACACGTTCGACATTTCGACGCTTAGGGGATTAATTAAGCGGGAAAACATCGTTATTAATTATGCGGCAAAGGGTCGAAATCTCGCTGAAGCCATGAGTAAAATATGATGTTATAACCATATGTAATGTTGGACATGTGAATAAATTGGTTGTTCAAATATTTACATTTGATGTTCCACTATTTACCCCCAAAAGTACCTGGTAATTTATTAAGCGTTACCGAAATTGCGTGGAATTACCGCAACAGAGATTAACGCTGAAACGACCCGCCTGACCGTAAAAAATTCGGAAATAAAAATTCGGTAATGCCGGCGTAATCAACAAGTGTACTCTGGCACGTGTTCATATAAAACTACCGCAGGTCACCTTTTAACGGTCGGATCTCATACACGAAAAATAATGGCGAAACTTTTTCCTGCCGAGTCGCGTCACGTCCTTTTGATGAATTGCGGCATTATCGATCGGCGGAAAGAAATTTCTTCTTCGCCACTTCAGAATCACTTTTCTCAAAAGTAATTTTCTTGCGTTGTCAAACGACCAAACACCAAATTTTCATCAAATTTACCAGAAGAAAAGGATTTCGCCCCGGAAATAACAGGAATGAGCTTAATAGTTATACAGCCGAGAGAAAAACAGAATCTGGGAAAAGGAAAACTTTTTTAATACAACTAACTCGACGGCGGTTTTTCTAAATTTATTGCTAATTAAAGCTGTAAAAATGATTGCGTCCGTTTCAACTCAGTTTGAATAATTTTAGCAACGTGCAACTTTGAACCGTCGCTGGTCGCGCGGAAGGAGTGGAAAATAGGATTCGGCTCGCGGAGTTCCCGCCGTTAATTCCGAGATCGATTTCATTCCGCAACCAGATTAGGATAGAACGAAGCCGCATCGTTCCGCGAAAGATGAAACTCATTTTCGCGTTATCGCTAAGTGAAACGGAATTATTTTTATGCGAAATGAAGCTCTCGAAAAGTTGCGTTTAATTCGAGCGAAAATTCGCTCGAATGTATCGAACGCGGGGGGCGGAAGAAGCAAATTGAGAAGTTCGTAGATAATCCAATATGTGAATTTTTCGCCTGGTGCTTCCTATTTGTTTCCGGGACCGTTTCCAATTTCTGCAACTGCACGATAATATTTTTCTGTTTGGATATGACGTCCCGGAATGATTTTTTTCGCTCTCAATCTCCCGTCACACGTTATGTCTCGCACAAATATTTATCCTGCCATCAAAATATACAACGAAATCTTCTGATTAGCCGTCAGCTTTATCTAAAGAAAACGAAAATTAAACGCAAGATGAAAGTAAAATATTTACAACGTCGGAACGAATCTGGAAAATCGAAATTAAATTTTTTCGGCGAACAACCTAAAGCGGAATTAGTTCCTTTAATAATGATAACTTTCCCGAGTGTGCTCAGCTTAAACGCAAGGGAGTAAATAAAATACCCGCAAACCCCCAATTCAGCAATTTGCCTTAAATGATAAATCACTCCGCCGCACGTTGTTCTAAACTGCGCGTGCTGCAGTCTCTGAATTTTGCCATTTTAAACACAAATGGCATAAATATATTCCCACTACTTTTGATAAGTGCAATTTCCTTCAGGTAGAAAATTAATGAACATACATTGAACTAATAGCAACAGTTTGAAGTTCCAAATGGTTCATTCCGCGTTTACTCTCACACACACCCACACACAGATAGCTTGTCATAATTACAAATTTATAATATCAGAGTGACTCTTTGAGATTGAGATAAGTTCTTACATGTGTTACTTACGGGTACTAATACGGCACTTACATGCGAGACGTTGAACTCATCTGTGTTCATGAAAACCGATTATATTAAATGGACTTATTAAGAACTCATATCTGAAGGGACAGATTGAGAATTTTACTCGTAAAGCGTCAGTTTGAATTTGTTTCTTGAAGTCTGCATAATTTCGATTGCTTTTCTTTAAAATATTACTGAAGTTAGCTACCTATGGGGGAGAAAGTTCCTAAACCTGACTGTAATCAGTAAAGTGAAAATCTGTGTTTGGAACACCAACAAAAATAAACCTCCATGTTTATTTTCATCCAATGCTTTCACACCCTGCAACAGCTTTAAGACTTTACACTAATTTCTAATCGTCTAATTTTTTTCACTAAAAGTTTTATTTCTTTTTTATGTTCCTTTTGTAAGTTAATCTTCTTCTTTTCGATTTTGGCCGACTATGGACAGCATGAAATAACTTCTCATGATTATTTTTTCCCTTCTTTCTTCTCTTCCAGTATTCTTTTATTCTCTCTCCATGTTGTTTCCTTCTTTCTGCCGTTCATTTTGCTCCAGCTTTCGTGTATGCTTTTTCTTGGAAACCCTTGAATCATCCGATCGTCTTTTTGAATTCTTCTCTTCTCTCCACCTCTTCCCCATCTACTTTCATTGCTTCCATGTCTTTTCTGACCACCTTGATCCACGCCATCTGTGTCTTGGGGTTTCTGTCGAAGTAGTTGAATATTCTCTTCTTCTAATCTTTCGGTATTTCCTTTTTTCCCAGGTATTCCGTATTATTTGATGTAGGCTTTTGATTGTCTTGGTATCCACATTTCTGCTATTATAGAGTCCTCTCCTGGGGCATTTAGTTCTCTAATAAAATCTGTTGAATTTCTGCTAGGTTCGGTGAACCCATTTTTATTCGACTAATAATAAAAAAATGAGCAATTATTTTAAATGTACTCTTTTCAAGATAATTGTTATTTTCTTTCAACACATTTAAAGGAAACAAACCAAAATTAGCATAAAGTGAATATTTTTAATTTTAACGTGGGTCGTGAATGTCGAAGAAATAATTCATTTCAACATTAACACCTTAAGTAAATTAGTTACCCCTTCTGTAAAACGATAAAGCTGTACTTCTGTTAAGCGCTTGAATGTTTGTTGTCTTGCTCATTTCCACTGTTCACTTTAGATTAACTAGCGGTTACAATTGAGTGAAATCGGTATCCATTATTAAACCGAAAATAACGTGGACACGGTGTTAGTACACCGCTTACGGCAAAGGGTTATACGGGAATCAATTAGGAAAAGCACAAGATATTAATTCGATTGGGATTATAAATTAGCAACCGTTTGGTTTAATTCCCACAGACCATCAGGAGCAGATTGCATGATTTATTTCAGAAATTTTTATTAAAAAAAATTTATTGTCGATATATCACTTTGCGCTTGTTTTCAGTATTCACGATTTAATCATTCAACCCATAAAACAAAGCCTTAACGACTTGAAACGCTTCGTAATTTTATTATGTGAATGAAAGAGATGCACAAAAGGCTTTTATGGCTTCACTTTTGATAGTTGAAGGCAGGCGCGGAAAAATGAAATATTTACTAAAAAAAATCTTTTGTCGATACAATTTTCAGCAATTATTTTCGGTTATTCGAGGGTTTCTTCGCGTGATACAAAGCAGTTAGAAAACGCGTGCTGTCTGCAACTTGAGTTCTCTCGATGGCGCTTGAATAATGGCTTTTGTTCTTGTATGCCGAACACAAAAGAGAGACCGATGACAGTTATCCTATAATATTTAAGGACAATTCAACCCCACGCCCCCTATTTACCTCCTTTTTCTCGGTTTAATTGTGTACCTTAATAAGCGTTTTTGTCTTTGTATACACAAAAATTAATCCGAAGAAAGCGCCTTGAAAAGGGGGCCGAGAAAAAAGGTTGGCAAGAAAGGGTGAATGCATTGATCAATCGAGTTTCGCTGATCTGCGGGATAGCGCTAAAGGAGAAGACTGATGAAGTTACATTTACACACGTAGTGATAAAGTGAGCATCAACAAAATTACTTAGAAAACGTTAGCTATATCTGTGTTAGGGAGATCACCGTAAAAACGGAAAACTGATTTGAATACCAATTTCCGCTCGATAGTTTCGATTCAAGTTTGGAAATAGAGCAAACTATTTGCTACAAAAAAGCACCACTTGCATCCACTTGGTCTCAAATATTATCGCTGTAGTTTAATGTACTTGCCACTTTGTTTTAATTTTTCCACTATGATTTCAGAACTGCCACTTGGCTTGGATACTTGCCGTTTGAATTTAATGGTAATTTGTTATTTTGATTTCATACTGTACTTATCACTCAGATAAAAGATAGTTGGACAATTGAGTAGTTTTAAGTTTGTGTAATTTTGTTGATTATGAATGAGAAGTATTAAATTCAATTGGCAAACAGGGAATTCAGTTGGAAATGTTTTCAACTTCCATATTTATTTTTACTGTAAAAATGATTTTATTTTTTGCATACAATAGTTAATTGCACAATAAAGTGGTGTAGATTATCATGAGGAGTATTAAATCCAAGTGGCACACAGGAAATTCAGGTGGAAATATTTTCAACTTCCACATTTACTTTTATTGCAACAATGATTTCATTTTTGAAATACAAACTTTATAATTTAGATTTATATTTGCCATTCGAATTTATAAGAAAGTTGAAAGTTAATTGTACCATTTAGTAGTTTTTTTGCTGATTTTTGTTGATTAGAAAGTCACAAGTATTAAATCCAACTGGCAAATTAAAAATCCAAGTGGTTTTTTTTTTTAACTTCCTTACAGCAGGAATTAGGGACGGAAAGATTTATTTTCTTTAGAAAGATGATTTTATTGTTTGAATTTAATATTTATTATTTGAATTAAAAATTTGCCAATTTTTCACAAATATGAAGAATAGCACAATTAAGTAGTTAAATTGTTCTTGATACTCGATGATAATTATAAAGTGATAAATATTACATAGAAGTGGCAAATAACAAAATCCAAGTTATTAGGTTATATTATTATTTGTTTGAAAATGAGAAAACAATTTGTTGTGTCTGTTGTAACATTATATCTTGGCGTCCTCACACCGAGAGCCATAATCTTTAATATTTAACGGCGACCTTCCAAAAACAGAGGAGATATTGCGACGGTTGTGTTTCAATTTAAAAACTGCAGATATTAAATCACGTCCAGGTAAGGTTGAAAGATTGAAAGAGCAATTGAGAATATAACGAAACTTTCTCAATTTACGCAAATATCAGGGGAACGATAAAGTCCAAGCATGTCTGCAGTAAAAGAGGCCTGAGGCCTTAATCAAAGTTCAATCCTCCGTGACACGAACTGACAATAATACCACATGCTAGGAGTTTATTGGCTATTGGTTTCAGGACTTCTGAATTGTAACTGTTTGGACCTTCTATTTCTCGATATTACCAGGCTCTGTGTGCGCTCGCTTACATGATTTAAAAGGTCACATGTCAATCTTACTTGCAATTACGTACATTCAATATAATCTCGAGCTAAACGATAAATCTTGATATCGAGCTATGAGATTTAATTTTAATGGTTTAATGGATTTTGCAAAGTAATTAAAATTCTTGCTGTCAGTCGCGAACTTTAAAAATTCAACCAAATAAAAAATAAAATCGCGGAGTAGTGGTAAAGCGATCCTCAGGAAAAAAAACTATTAAGGAGTGAAACTTGAGTTGGTGCGGTAATGGTATTTCTTTTATCAGTTTGTTGTTAGTAATGGGTGGAGAGGTAGTTAGTAACTTCGTCCATCCTGAGCCAAATGTTACTTCTAGTGCGCGCGGAGCCCGAACGTGTCAATTTGTAAATGTAACAAACTGGAAAAGACTTTCGTAATTACAGACCTCCACGAGTTCCCTACACTAGTTAATCTTACTTGCGCAGAATTTAGAGGTATAAAGTTTCTTAAGAAGTTGCACCTTGCTTTCCGTTGATACACACAGATCTCATAAGAATCTCCTTAATTAAGTCAATAAAAAACTTGTTACCTGAAAAATAAAAACCACCGGCTCGATATGAATTAGAGCGACGTTGATGGATGTTCCTGATTCATCTTTTCATTACTTGCCGAAAAACTACAATCGTTTGTATCGAAATAAAAAGTTTCCCTCCGAGTAAAGTCACAATTCACTCGTTAGTTATTGATGGATTCTCATAAAAAACCACAATCAAAGCAAAGCACTGTGAATGAGTGGGCAATAGAGGTTGAAACAGCTTCCTATGTATCACCAACGCATAAGAAAGATGAAGCAATCAATGAGAAAAATATACTGAAACTTTTTTATCTACTCCCGTTCTCGCATTTCACGCACGGCTTTGATTTCGCGCCCTCCGGATAATTTACATAATTGGAGTTATGAAGAAGTAAACAGCCGAACGCATTTTTTTGAAATGATGTAAGTACCGGATCGGAGTGAATAGTTTCTGATTATACATAAGGGTATCGACCTGCGTCACTTCAGAAAGTTCCGAAACCCATTACACGTTTTTGCACGCTGCCAGGTGAAGCTAAAGGATAGCAGGATCTGCCCTCGATAGATAACGCCGCAGGCCACTTTTTACCCATATCATCTGGACGATTCTCAGCCGTACCTCTTATACCACACACTTTGTTATACAATACGTTTCGTTATAATGGGGGTACACGGTTGTACTACCACGTATGGAGTGCGCTTTAAAATGGCCTTCCGTTTGTGCAGGCTTTTAGTACACACATCAAAATATCGTTTCATATTCTTCGTCTCGGCGTTGTAATATCCGCACCTTTGTTGATGTGCCATTTTTGGTTGCTTAAAAGTTTAAAAGCGAATCAGAAAGTAGATTTTAAGAATGACAATTTTTGTCAGCAACGCAATTTAATTAAAAAAGACATTCGAAGTATTTGAATAATTCAAATGAAATTAACTTCTGAGATTATCAATGATATTCCAAAATTGCGTTGGGTAAATTTGACATTAAAATAAAGAAAAATGTAATAAAAATAATCCTTGCACTTGTTCTTATTTAAAATTTATTTACAAATTCGAATTGAAAGCTTTAAATTCAAGTGGTAATTGTAAAATCGTAGTGGAAAATAGTAAATCCAAATGACAATAAATGCAACTGACAACTACTAAATTCAAGTGACGAGTATGAAATTTAAGTGGTAAATATTACCCATACTTTCTAAGTAACGAATATGAAATCCAAGTGGCATATGTTGAATTGAAGCGATGCATTTTGGAACCAATTGGAACAGTATTTTTACTGGTTTACCGATGTAATGTCGAGTGCCAGTTTGCAATCTCTTCATTGTTCTCTAATTTTGATGATCGGTAACATTGTGACGTTGGAATATGAAGTTGTGCATGCTTTCATTATGGGGTTAATAAGTATAAAAAGCGAGCATCTCAATAAAAATAAATAAACAGAGATGATCATCCCCACATGTTAACTCATTGTAATCAAAAATACGACCTAATTCTCTCTGCAGCATCGATTTTCTGTTTATAGCAACATAAATAAATTAACGGATTTTCTTGTTTTATATTTGATTGAATTGAATGTATAAGATTTTATTTTAATTTGGAATTTATGCAATTTATAAAACAATTTAATTAGTTTTCATTTCAAAAATAACCGTTTTAATTACCACAATGTCATAAATTTTTGTTGTACCTACAAACAAACAATAAATAAATTTATTTTGCGCAGTGCAAAATTTTACTGAAGTTAATTCCGACCTACTCTAAAAACTATTTTAGAACAAGAAACTATGAAATTCCTTTCATCGTTATCGTCCAAATTAAGTAATCTCTTTCATCTAATAATTTTTGAGGCTTCCAGTAACAAAGTAGATACAGTTCGTAAATTTTTAATAGAAACCTGTTGTTGTAAAGTACGAAACTGTGACCCGTTTCAGACCCGGAAAAATTAATTTTTCCTTTCGCATATGCGCAAGACACTTGTGAAACGACAATGAATAAACAGTTAGGGGTTGTAACTAAATGCTTAAGCGCTACAAATTAAGGGTTTAGAGTGGCGAATATTCCAGATACACGTTCAAAATACTATTAGCATTAGTGGAGTGAAATGTTGGGTCATTTAAGAATGATAAACGGAGATTAGGAACTGGTTCCACGGTAGCCAACCTTCAATGGCAACAGCAGTGAGCGGCAAACGCCGCGCGTTGATTAAACTGAAGTGTCGCATCATAGCACATGAATTGGGCGATTACCGTGATTGTGCACTTGCTTGTTCACCATATAATTGTTCACATGTCCATGATAAAGGGTTAAAATCTTGTCCACCGTGAAACTTGTTATAAGTTTAAATTATTCTTTATTTAGTAAACTTTTGAGTTTTTTGTGTCCACATCAATATTTCAATCTGTATTAATTATCATAAAGAAACAAACTGTAAATTGTTTCAGAAGTATTTCAGAAAGTATTAATTGTAACTCAGAGTAGTAACGTCAGTTGTAATTCAGATTAATCAAATTGTATTTCAGAAAACATCAATTGTAATTCAGTTTAGTCAAATTGTATTTCAGAAGACGTCAATTGTAATTCAGATTAGTCAATTGTATTTCAGAAGGCATCAATTGTAATTCAAAAAAAATCAATTGTAATTATTCACAAAATAAATGCTTCATCCTTTATATTGTTTTGTAAAATTCCGAATCTCAATTAATGTTTATGAATTACAATTGATGTTCTCTGAACTACGATATCGTTAAGAACACTTGACTATTCTGAACTACAATATTCACGTTTTCAGACATATAATAGGCGAAACTGAATTACAATTGACAGTTCTGAAATACAATTCACTATACTGAATTACCACCAAGATTTTCTAAAATACAATTGACGCTTTCTGAACTACAATTGACGTTTTCGCAAATATAATTGATTAAACTGTATTGCAATTGACTCTTCTGAAATACAATTCACTAAGTTGAATTACCATTAATATTCTCTGAACTACGATTGATATGTCGTGAAGTATACTTGAATATTCTGAACTACAAGTCACGTTTTCTGAAATGTAATTGATTAAACTGAACTACAAATTTCCTATTCTGAATCACTACCGAGGTTTTATGAAATACCATTCACAATTTTCAATTACCATTAACGTTTTCCGAACTATAATTGACATTTTCTTAAATAAAATTGACTAAACTGAATTACAATTGACGCTTCTGAAATACAATTCACTATGCTGAATTAGTATTGACGTTTTATAAATTAAATACAGTATTCTGAATAGCAATTGATGTTCTCTGAATTACAATTGACATATCGTGAAGTTCACTAGACTATTTTGAACTACAGTTTACGCTTTTCGAAATGTAATTGACTAAATTAAATCACAATTACATTTACATTTACATACAATTCAATATTCTGAAATAAAATTGACGTTTTCTGAACTACAATATACGCTGCGGAAATGCAATTGACTATGCTGAATCAGTACTGACGATTTCAGAAATACAATTCTGAATTCTGATTTACAATTGATGTTCTCTTAACTACAATTGATACGTCGTGAAGTGCACTTGACTATTCTGAACTTCAATAACGTTTTCTGAAATTTAGTTGGCTAAATTTGAAATACAATTCACTGAGCTGAATTACTACTTGTATTTTCACAAATACAATTCACTCTTCTGAATTACAGTTGGTGTTTTCTGAAATACAACTGACAATTCCGAACTACAATTAACGTTTTGTGAAATATAATTGTCTAAATTGAATTGTAATGGACGTTTCTAAAATACAAATTGTTTATTCTACATTACAATTGACGGTTCTTCAAATGCAATTGCCTAACCTGAATTACAATTGACGTTCCGTGCAGTACAATTTAATTTGCTGAAACACAATTGATTGAACAGAATTTAAATTGATGTCTTCTGAAATTCATTACACTTGATACTTTCCGAAATAAAATTGTTGTGGCTCCCATTATTTTAAAATAATTTCAACTATAATTTAACTGTGTTTTTTGTTGTTATCAAAAGTTGCATTACTTCCAGCAGCAAAATTCAGTTTATAATTCAGAGGGGATTACGCTGCAGTCGAGGCGCAATTATTTCGCAAACAATAAAAAACTACAGCAACGTTCAGTAAATCTACCGTTTATGTCACCATGCACGGAATAAAAATTCTTTTTAAAGTAGGCACTGAATTCTGCATTGCAGGAACTGAATGAGCGTCTCCGCGCCGTAACAGATGAGCTGTCGCAAGCGGTGCTGGCCACCGTGGGAGTTATTCATAAAACAAAACACGTCATGGCTGCTTCGGCCAAAGCACCGGCCTTTGTCTCCCAAAGATTGAGTGTACGTGCTTAGTCAGAGGTCGCAGTCAAACGCGACTCCGCGATTTTTAAAACTGTAAAAGCTCGCGTTCTAACACACGCACCATCGATGCCGAGTGAACATTTTTACGGATAATTTAAAAGAAGGATGGATTCCCAGGAGCGAAATTTTAAACTCTCCGAAAATTCAAAGTTGAAACCACAACAATTCCATTCGGTTTATATACATAAATTTCTTAGTTCTGCAGAGACCTGTAATTTCACCTATTTCGGTTTTAAAAGTAAACCTCACTAAATCTCTGTAGTCGGTTACAGTTGTTTTATTAAAGAGTTGCGGGTTAGCTCGTATTTAGTCGAGCTTTTGTATAATTATGGGATTACGCGTGTTGTTAGTACTCGTGCTGCTACAACCGTCTGGAATTATACCCATCCGATTCCAATGACCCTCTCCGTTTTATCCTCTCGTTAATGCGAAAACCTGTTAACGCATCAGCGTTTTACTTGATTGAATTAAGCGGTTAATTTTGGGTTACTTTTAATTGCACGCTGAATTTTTTATGCTTTATCTAATTTCGGATGGTTTATTCGATTGCGTTCATTAACGGTAATCGTTCTTTAATTATTTAAATACCGCAAACTTTTTCAGTTCGAGATTTCTCCGGGGGAATCTGATAAAAAATTACTGTTAAGAACTTTAAGGTCCGGGAACTGCTAAGTAATGCACAATTCTCCGCTCAGGGGGCACCAATTTTGCCCCTTAAAATAAAAAATGTTTAGGCAACCAAAGAGGCATCCTAACTAATAAGGTTTGAAACTTAAGTATTGAACAGAGAAAGAACCAAAAAAAGAGTTGCGCGTTTTTCAGACGCTCGTAACTTGATAAATATTATTTATATTATGGTCTGCGGCGATAACGGCGGTAAACTCAGTCGGAAATAAATTAGTCTATAATTTTTTGCTAATTCTTTGCCAATTTTGCGTTTTCACAGATATACCTGCTATAATTAATCCCGTAACAAGCTGCAAACACATTTTCAATTATGCAAAGAGTAATCTTTATCCCCATTTTTATGCGCTCATAATTTCATAAATATTATTTATATTATTGTCTGCGGCGATAACGGCGGTAAAATCAGTCAATGCGATTGCTGCATTATTTACTGTTTTTTTTTGTAATTTTTTGTGAATAGATGCTTCAAACAATTTTTCCTAAGATACTATTCGAAACTAATAGATATTGTACAATTTAGTAGGCTCGAAAATGTTTCATATCCTTACGCGTGCGAACATGAATATTTTGCATTATCAAGTGTGTATTTTTATAAATTTTTAGAGTTTTATATCCTTACGTGTGCGAATATGGTTATATCCTAACAATTTGCACTATATCAAGTGTGCATTTTAATACAAATTATTCTATCCATGCCGTCAATCAAAAAGGTACAGATTTGACAGGACATCTGTGAGTAAAGGACGAACTATTCGACTAAAATCTTATGGGAAAACAACTTTTCCCCGAAAATGTAAAATTTAGACATTTATCCAATTTGGTTTACGGAAACTATTTCTTAGGTGCTAAAGGAACATTTTTATGTAATTTGTTGACGATGTTGTGTTCGGAAAGCAATAAAAAACGCGATCAAATAATACTGAATTTCGTACCACAACTTTTAGATTTTTTTTCAAAGATATTCACCATGTTATCATAAAAAAATGATATTATACTACTATATATTTAGTATAAGTACCCCGAAGGAATTTCTACAATATAACTTACTTCTTGAGCTGAACTGAGTTACTGGCACACTAATTTTTCAAAAAAATATTGTTGCCAATTTTTTTCTTCTTAAGTTGTCAACTTTCTCGCAATGAAAAAAATATTTTCTTACAAGGTAATATAGTCTCTATAAGTGCTGTAAAGTACATTGCAAAATATTTCGTAACTCTAAAGATTTCAGTAAAAAACCCTCACTACTACATTTTTGCGAGAATTGCACTTTCGGAGGTAAATTTTTGAAAACTAGGCACTTCTTCACCAAAGCGAATATATCATTAGATGCGGTAACATTATGTTTACAACTGTTGCTTCGCAAATTATATATTGATAAGTACTTTCTAAGCGATACTGAGTTTCTTAAAACTCTGCAATTTTTGAGGTTGGGTTCCCCAGCCTTAATGCGAACAACTCAATCTTTCCAAAAAATAGTTCCGTTAGAACGCACCCAAAAGTGATAAATTTAATGGCGCACGTCGACAAATTTCAAATTGATTTTTCCTAAACTGACAACTTGGTCACTTTTCATGTCACCTTATATCGATGGATGGCTTAAGTAAAATGCCACAATAATTCAACGGACCAGATACCAGATAAACCCCCTTTCGTTATCAATTTCCACATATTGTTTCTACAAATGGGGCGACCAATCGAATAAAGGCCCCGCTTTGAATGTTGCACGATAACGCGATACCACAATGAACCGCACATTCGTTGCGGTAAATATTAACTGCGAATTTGAGTTTTGGAATAAAGTGGACCCATTTTTCACCTTGCGTTTAATGACATTAATAAATTCAGTTCCTGCGTCGCTGAAGGTGAGTGCAGGCTCACAATAAAAGCTGTTCAAACACCAAAACATTTGCTTTATGAACGCTACTTAGTAAACACTGAAATGCCGTGCTACTTTTAATTTAATGAGAATGTTAACGAGTTTCCGATAAAATTGTGTTTTAATCTTTATATCCAGGAGCAAGAAAGGCTCGATCATTTCTGAGTAAATGTAATTTTTTTCTGCGCTGGCAAATGGACCGTTATAATAATTTATTGTGACGTGAGCATTTCCTTATTTTTCCTTTTGTTGCCATGGGTCCTTTCACATGTTGTTTATCGGGTCTGTCGTTAATGAACAGGTTCCAGCTGTGCAGATAGTGTGCATTGTCTTCAATGAGACGTTTAGTTTTGGAATATTGAGATGGTTTAATTTTCCACATCTGTACACCGTCGGTTTATTTGGTTTTTGACCCTTTTGTGCTTTATTTAGTACATCATTAATATTAAACGAACCTGAATGTTAATCCCCTTTAAATACCGAGATTATGCACCCTTTGCTGTTAATTTTTTCCAGATATAATTATTCTGAAATTTTGTTATTATAGGGTGTTTCGGTAACACGAAGTTCGCCGTCGATAATTATACCTCAACTTAACATTCAAGATGATCCAATTACAGAAAATTTTGAAAGCACCTTTTCCCAAATGAGAAAGTAGATGCGACGCAATGCGGCACTTTAGAGTCGCTAACGATATGGACTTTGTTTTTAAATACTTTATCATTGAACAAATCCTGAAAATCCTGAAAAGCGGGGCCGACCGTCTTAAAACAACAACCGTGAAATTCATGTTCCGACATAATTCATAATTAATGTCGTCAACAGCACAAAATTAAATCAATTTGATCAAATCAAAGAAATTTATAGTTTGAGTTTTTTTCAGGACGCTGAAAGCTGGACATTTAAATAATTCTATTTGAGAATGGATTAATTTTAATTAATTTGTTGTAATCATTTGAAAACAAGAAAATGGAAAAAAAAATTATCTTATGAAAATTTGGATCCTACATAGGTCGGGAAAAAAAAAAAAATTGAGCTGAGGACACTTTATGAAAATGTGCACTGCAATTTGCATGGTTTTACCTAGGAAAACCGACTTTTAAGATTCAACCCTTGTTGAAATCATTTGAAAACAAGAAAATGGAAAAATCTTTTACCTTATGAAAATTTGGATCCTAATATAAGTCAAAAAAAAAAAAATTGACTTGAGCACACTTTATGAAAATGTGCACTGCAATTTGCATGGTTTTACCTAGGAAAACCGATTTTTAAGATTTAACCCTTCTTGTAATCATTTGAAAACAAGAAAATGGAAAAAATTTTTACCTTATGAAAATTTGGATCCTAACATAAGTCGAAAAAAAAAAGTAGATGCGACGCAATGCGGTACTTTAGAGTCTCTAACAATATGGACTTTGTTTTTAAATACTTTATCGTTAAACAAATCCTGAAAATCCTGAAAAGCGGGACCAACCGTCTTAAAACAACAACCGTGACATTCATGGTCCGACAAGTTGTTTCATAATTAATGTCGTCAACAGCACAATTAAATCGATTTGATCAAATCAGAGAAATTTATAGTTTGAATTTTTTCAGGACGCTGAAAGCTTGACATTTAAATATTTCTATTTGAGAATGGATTAATTTTAATTAAGTTTATGTAAAAATTGGACGGATTCAATGCAACTGACAACATTTAATAACTAAAATGAAGCCCTTTGATGTTACAGCTTGCCTTAATTCCACTGAAACTATCCAAGTATAAATTAGTTAAAATCGTATCATTTTGAAGAACGAAAAATTCCTATTACTAATTTAATTTCCGTTGACAAAAGGAATGTTGTACTTCAGTAAACGTTAAGTATAATTCAGAGTTTTATCAAACAGTGAAAAGACCAACTTACAATCTACGTTTTCTGAATTACAATATACGGTTTCTGCAATACAATTGACTAATCTGAATTACAATTGACGCTTTATAACGCACAATTTAAATATTCTGAATTGCAAATGACTATTCTGAATTATAATTGACGTTTGCTGAAATACAATTGACTAAACTTAATTACAATTTGAGGTTTGCTGAAATATAATTGACTAAGCTCAATTACAATTGACGTTTGCTGAAATACAATTGACTAAACTCAATTACAATTGACGTTTGCTGAAATATAATAGACTAAACTCAATTACAATTGATGTTTGCTGAAATACAAATTGACTAAACTCAATTACATTTCTGGTTTGTTAGAAAACAATTAACTAATATGCATTACAAATTACTTTTGCTGAAATACATTTAACAATCTGAATTACATTTGCCATTTTCTGAAACACAGTTGATTAACATGAATTATAAACGATGCTTTTTGAATTACAATTGACGTTGCTGAAATACAATTGACTGAACTCAATTACAATTGACGTTTGCTGAAATACAAATGGCTATTCTGAATTACAACTGATGTTTGCTGAATTACAATTGATTTTTGCTGAAATACAAATTGACTAAACTCAATTACATTTCTGGTTTGTTAGAAAACAATTAACTAATATGCATTACAAATTACTTTTGCTGAAATACATTTAACAATCTGAATTACACATTTGCCATTTTCTGAAACACAGTTGATTAACATGAATTATAAACGATGCTTTTTGAATTACAATTGACGTTGCTGAAATACAATTGACTGAACTCAATTACAATTGACGTTTGCTGAAATACAAATGGCTATTCTGAATTACAACTGATGTTTGCTGAATTACAATTGATGTTTGCTGAAATACAAATTGACTAAACTCAATTACATTTCTGGTTTGTTAGAAAACAATTAACTAATATGCATTACAAATGACTTTTGCTGAAATACATTTAACAATCTGAATTACATTTGCCATTTTCTGAAATACAGTTGATTAACATGAATTATAAACGATGCTTTTTGAATTACAATTGACGTTGCTGAAATACAATTGACTGAACTCAATTACAATTGACGTTTGCTGAAATACAAATGGCTATTCTGAATTACAACTGATGTTTGCTGAATTACAATTGACGTTTATTGAAACACAATTGACTGAACTCAATTACAATTGACGTTTGCTGAAATACAATAGCTATTCTGAATTACAACTGACGTTTGCTGAAATACAACTGACTAAACTCAATTACAATTTAGGTTTGTTAGAAAACAATTAACTAATATGCATTACAAATGACGTTTGCTGAAATGCATTTGACGTTTACTGAAATACAGTTGACTAACATAAATGATGCTTTCTGAATTACAATGGAAATTTTCTGAAATACAATTGATGCTTCTTGACTTACAATTAATATTTAGTAAAACAATTTTGACTACTAAGAATTACAACTTTGACGTCTGATTGTAAACTGTGTAGATTGAATTTTGAATAAGAAGTAAGGAAATAGCAATTAAGATTTAACAAATGACCAATTTGTTGTTTACATTTCATCGTTTCTATTATATTTTATTGAACATTCGTTTGTGATAGGGTTTCTTCCGTTCCATTAAAGATATTAAACCTTTTATTTACTGTTCTTTTTCCGTTGATTTATTATTTTCCCTAAGTACAAAACAGGCAATACATTCAAAGAATTGATGTCGGTTATTTATTTTATTGTTCCCTTTCCTATCATAACATCATCAACGGCACGACAAAACGGAGCGCGAAAGGTGAACTTTGGACGTCTTTCTTGCTCGCTCACGTCACTTCTCAAGTAGGTAATTTCTGAACTAATCGCTCCCCTTTGTCCCAAGACACTAGATCCAACTCCCAGTGCTCAAAAGGCTGTGTTAATCGTTGCCACCTGGGGGATCCCAGATCGTCGTGCCCCATCCCCGTTCGGAAAACCCCTCCGGACCTCAATACCGCGCTGCTCCCACATGTGGTATCCTATTAAGGGGTGCGGATAATTTATCTTTTGTTTCGTCAAGCGCGTTCTGCGATGAGTTCTTTTGTTGTCGACACGTTTTTGCTTCTCTCAGCGCATTTCTAAACGACTCGTGTATTTTTAATCTTTCCGAATTATTATCTCCTTAAAACGTCTCCGAATGACCCGGGTAATTTGGTCGCATAAATTGGATCGAGACCCGTATTTTAAAATGAATACTTTGCGATGACAAGTTTTACCCGGAGATATGTTGAGTGCGGCCTGCTCTTCTGATTAAGCACTCCCGCTCTTGACCCGATTCAAGTGGTTATTCTTGTTACAGGCCGGGTCGATAACTCGCGAGCTTACAGATACGAGATTTTTAGCCTGAGTACTAAAACATGTCCTAACAGCGATTGAATTGGCTGACCTGGCGAGGGACGGATTGATGACAACCACAGACACTCGCATAAACGGAAAAACGGCGACAAGTCTAATAAGACCAAAGAGAGAGAGACCGCAAACGTAACGAGGTTAATAAAAAGTGGAAAGATAATTTAAATAAGGCAATGGTCTAGAATAATTAAGTAACCTGGTCGGTTACGGAGGAAGATAGTGCAGTTTTTATTGGCGAACTGATTACGAGATATAGCGAAAATAAAAAAAGTCGTAAAAACTTCAGGTTAGATAAAAGTGAAATGTTGAATTCACGATCACTTTTTGTGTTTTAATTAGGCATCCGGTCGGTTTCAGCTTCCGATCTCACTTTCCCTCAAACTAAAATTTAATTTTGAACCTCTGTACTCGACAAATTTATTGTTGGGTGAAATCACATTTTAATAAAAATTTATTATTGCATTGACAATAGGCAACGCATTTTTTCCACAGTTTAGACCGATTTAAGATCTATACGAAAGAACTGTTCTTGTGAAGTGGCGCTTAAAAGCGACCTTAAGTGGTAGTAAAAAAGAACACTGGAACTGTAAAGTTGAGAAATACATGGACATAAGTTTTTGCTTAACGAACAATGCTGTAATAATGTAAAGGTTAAAATTAATCTTCAACCTGAATTACATTGTCCACAGGCCTTTCGAAATAATAATTGTTTCATATAATGTTAACTAATGTCACTTTAATTAAAATTTAAGCATTTAAAAATTGCCGGTTGTCATTTGAGCAATACATGATTTGAAAAATATTGTTTATGGAAATGCGGTCTGCTGGTTGCAATTATTTTCAAGTTTTGTTCAAAACTTATTTAGAAGGTAAAATTATTTTCAATAATTTGGAATGTTACTTTGAAAAAGTGCAGTTAATATAAATTTTAAGTGAATAACATAAGGCACTAACAGATGTTTAATGTGCACTTTGAATATACTTAAATCTGAACACCAAGTACAGTAGGCGCTCGGTTATATGTACACTTTATTATGTGCACGATCCACAACAGTGAACAGTTAAAATTTTACACATCAGGTTCTATAGAGTGAACAAGCTCAATCTTGAATATTCTTACATCTTGTTAGTACAGAATGGAAAATAAACTGTATGAATGGTTCTACGAACAAAGAGCAAGGAACCTTCCAATAACGAGTGAACTAGTAAAAATTAAAGCAGTCTTTACATGAAGTTCTGAAAAGAGGATGATTTTCTTGCTAGTAGTGGGTGGCTACAAAAATTTAAACGCAGATTTGGCACTCGATTCTTAAAGATATCTGGTGAAAAACTGTCAACAAATCCTGAACCTGCGGTTCCTTTCAAACAGATTAAATCTAAGAAATGACCAAATTTATAATGCCGACGAAGCTGGTCTCTTTTGGAGACTATTTTCCGAGAAAACTTTGCTAAAAATTGATGCAAGAACAGCTCTAGGAGAGGAAAGTTGAAAAAGCTAGGCTAACTTTTCTTGCTTGCACAAATGCAACTGGAGAACACAAAGTTAAATAAACCACTTGTAATCGGCAACGCAAAAAATCCAAGGTGTTTTAAAAACTTTCCTCTTTCTGTGGATTACGATTATTCCAAAAATGGTTGGATGCCATCGGAAATTTTTGAAAATTGGTTGCATAATTGTTTCATTGTTCAAGTTAGGAGATATTTAAAAGAAAAACATGTACCCATGAAAGCTATTTTTCTATTGGATAATGCCGCGAGTCATTCACCTGTGTTAAATTTAGGTTCAGATGATGGAAATATTTTTGTTGAATAATATGCCTCCAAATGTAACACCCTTGATCCAACCAATGGATCAAAATGTTATCCGCATTTCAAAACTCTACTAGAGATTAAGTTTGTTGTCATCAATTGTATCTTCCAAATCTGAAGATCTGGCAAAACTTCTAAAAATGCTGTATTAAATCTTTTTTGACATGGAATGGGCTTCAAGTTGAAACAATAAAGAAGTGCTGGCAAAATATTTTGAACGTTACGGAAAACGATGAAACGCATGATTCTGGTCCGGAAGACGATATTCCCCTTAGTGTTGTGCAGGAAATGTGTAGAAGTGAAACAGAAAATCTAAACGAAGCCACAAGATATGGATAGTCAGTCTAAACATTCAACAGGGGATACTGACGATGATATTATAAGTGAAGATGAAAATGCTACTCCAAACAATGAAATAAGTTCATCAGAGGCTGCAAATGCCTTTAATAAAGTTATTCCCTGAAGAGAGAAAAATATTTTTAATATCGATAACTTATTAGTATTGCGAAAATGAAGGCAGAAAGTATTGCAGAAAAGTTTGATTTCCAAAAAAGTCCAATATTTTAATAAAATGTAGCGACCGTTCAATATTTTATTTCCGATTATATGAACAATTCGATTTTATGAACAGCCTCGGTTTCCATTAGTTCATATAACCGAGCGCCTACTGTATTTAAATGAAAAATAGCTTTATTGAAATGGTTTATCTTGTTGCTATATTACTGTTATTGTTATTATTGTTACATTATTCTGTTATTAAAATAATTGTTTGATGATCTAAGGTTACCAAAATGAGTATAAATTCGAAAGACCATCAACATAATTGCTTAGTTCTGATTTTTCGACATATCAATAACAACTATATTTTTAAATGTATCTGAAGTGAAATTTATTTGATTCCTGCAGTTTCAATTCTCACAGTTGGCCTTCTAAAATTTTTGTAAGTATGTCATCAAATGTGATCTCCACAGCAATTTTACTTTTAATTTCGACAGGATCCTGGACAATATAAACTGAAAATTGATTCAGTTGAGGACTGTCCCGGACATCCACAAAACACCATGGAAATCCCATTTTATGTAACTTTACAGTATCGTAAAAGAAACCAATTATGTGCTAATATCAACGTTACATTTCCCATACCATTCGATGACCATTATGAAGTAATTTAATTCTTACATAATATTCTAAATTTACTGATGTAATTTTTACTACGATTTAAATATTCAGAGATGGGGCGATGGCGGTTCGAAAAGAAACTCCATTGCCATTCATAGCAGTAAAGGCTGCAGTACTGGTTTTTTATTATTTGCTGCACTAGTCAAAGACATTATTGCGACTACCAATTATTCTGGCGTTGCAGAGAGCGGTAACTAGTTTCAAAATTAACTTTTATAAATAATTTTCACCTTGACATAGGGAACTTATGCAGTTACCGACAGTCAATGGGACGTTAATGGAAATGCCCTTGATGATAGGGCGATTTAAAACGATTCTAAAATCATTTCTAGAAAAGGATTTGAAGTTTTGTATTGTAATATACTTGACTACAACTGAAATAATTTCCTACGGTTAATGATTCTTGGGAAATAACGTTATTATTTACTATTTGAATATATAATATGTTTCTAAAAAGTAAGTCGATCCCTGCAATTATTAGTGCAAGGAATTAAATACAAAATAAACTTCGTGGAATATATAAAATTTAATTTGTTATCGATGCGATTATTAAGTGGCAGTAAAAAATACACTGGAACTGTAAAATTCAGAAATACATGGACATACGTTTTTGCTTAAGGAAATTAATCTTCAGTCTGAATTACATTGTGCACAGGCCTTTCGCAATAATTATTGTTTCATCTAATGTTAACTAATACCAATTTTTATTATTTGTTTTCTAAAAAATCTGATCAAAACTTCAGTCATAACTATTATTTTCTACTTTCATAGATTGATCAAAATTGAAGCATTAAAAATTGTCGGTTGTTGTTGCAACAACAGCATATTTACATTAAAACTAATATAACGGATATGTAGTCTACTGATTTCAATTAGTTTCGTAACCGTCAAAGAAGTTTTGTTCATAACTTATTGAGAAGGCAAAATGATTTTCAATAATTTGAAATGTTAATTGGAAAAAGTGCAATCAATATATTTTAGGTGAATCATTTCACATAAGGCACTAACAGATATTTAATGTGCACTTTGAATTTTTTGGGGCATGCTACGAACGAAACGCTGCTTAAATCTTAATGCCTAGTATTAAGTTTTATTTGTTTATTTTATTGTGGGAGTAACCTCAATGCAAATTGCTGATGGATGCAATCATAATACTACCTTATCTACAAAATGTTTTCATAATCTATGGTTGTCTAAAATGAGTATAAAAGCGTCAGACCATGATCATAATTTTTTAGTTCTGATTATTCGACACATCATTCATAGCTATAGTTTTAAATATATCTGAAATGAAATTGATTCGTTTCCTCGCAGTTTTAATTGTGCAACGCAGTTGCCCTTCCAAAATTTTTGTAAGTATGTCATCAAATGTGATAACCACACAACTTTTACTTTTGATTGCGACAGGATCCTGCAAAATATAATTTGAAAATTGATTCAGTTGAGGACTGTCCCCGACATCCACAAAATACCATGGAAATCCCAATTTATGCAACTTTACGGTATTGTAAAAGAAATCAATTATGTGCTAATATGAATGTTACATTTCCAATACCATTCGATGACCATTATGATGTAATTTAATTTTTACATAATATTCTAAATTTAACTGAGGTAATTTTTAGTTTGATGGGAACATTCAGAGATGGGGCGATGGCGGTTGGAAAAGAAATTCCATTGTCATTCATAGAAATAAAGCCTGTAGTACTGCTTTTTTAATATTTGGTGCAGTGATAAAAGACCTTGCTGCGGTTGGCAATTATCCTGGCGTTGCTGAATGTCCGCTGAAAGCGGTAACTAATTTTAAAACTAACTTTTACGAAAATTTACACTCTTAAATAGGGAACTTATTCGGTTACCGACTACAGAGTCAATGGGACGTTAATCAAAATGCCCTTGATGATGGGGCAATTGAAAGTGATTGTGAAATTATTTCGGGAAAAGGATTTGAAGTTTTGTATTATAATATACTTGACTACAACTGAAGTAATTTCCTACGGTTAATGGCTCTTGGGAAATAACGTTATTGTTTACTATTTCAATATTTAATATGTTTGTATCAAGTAAGTCGATCCCTGCAATTATTAGTGCAAGGAATTAGTTACAAAATAAACCTTGTGGAATGTAGAAAATGATGCGATCATTAAGTGGTGGTAAAAATAATACTGGAACTCTAAAGTTGAGAAATACATGGACATACGTCTTTGCTTAACGAAATTAATCTTCAGCCTGAATTACATTGTGCACAGACCTTTTGTAATAATAATTGTTTCATATAATGTTACAAGCTTTTATTAATTTTTTTCTAAAAATCTGATCAAAATTTCAGTAATGACTGTTATTTTCTACTTTCATAGATTGATCAAAATTTAAGCATTTAAAAATTATCGGTTGTCGTTGTGGTTGACGATTACAATAAAGCTAATGTTACGGATATGAGATTAATCTAGTGATTTCAATTAGTATTGTAACCGGGAAAGAAGTTTGTTAATAACTTATTGAGAAATAGCTACTTTGAAAAACTACAGTCAATATATTTTCATAAGTAATATCACAAGAGAGTGGGAATAAATTGAAAATAATTCGACAGATTTTCGAAAACTTGTTGCCAGGGAGTAGACACGAGAGCCCGTAGGGCTCGAGTGGCTATTCCCAAATGGCAACAAGTTTGAAAAAATAACTGGAGAATTATTTTCTAATTAATTCGCACTCTCGAGTAGTATTCGGAAGATTATTTTTTAACGTTTAAATAAAAAATACAGCATAAAAATACAGTTTAATTCATTATAAACTAAAATCAAACTGGCGATAGATGTCAAAACTAGAAAATGTGCTGTCAAGTAACATAAACAAAATACTAGAAATTATGCTCGCGGGAATAATGTACAGTAGAAAATTCTCACTATAATAATGTTGTGATTGGACAGAATTAAACACGTGTGCCCAAATACTGCTAAACGATTGGTGAATGAAATCATTAAAAAATAATCAGTGAATAACTATAGATAAGGCACTAAAAGATATTTAATGTACGCTTTGAGTGTTTTGGGGCTGGCTACGAACGAAACGCTACTTAAATCTTAACACCAAGTATTTCGATGTCAACATTTAGCCTCAAATGGAAAAATGGTTTTATTTGTTTATTTTATTGTGTGCAAATTGCTGATTGATGTAACCATAATAATATCTTATCTACATAATTGTTTTCATGATCTACGGTTGCCAAAATGAGTATAAAAGCGACAGACCATGATCATAATTCCTTAGTGCTGATTATTCGACACATCATTCATAGCTGTAGTTTTAAATATATCTGAAATGAAATTAATTTGTTTCCTCGCTGTTTTAACTGTGCAACACAGTCGCTCTTTTAAAATTTTTGTAAGTATGTCATCAAATGTGATAACCACAGAAACTTTACATTTGATTTCGACAGGATCCTACACATTATAATTTAAAAATTGATTCAGTTGAGGACTGTCCCGGACATCCACAAAACACCATGGAAATCCCATTTTATGTAACCTTACGGTATTGTGAAAGAAACCAATTATGTGCTAATATTACTGTTACATATCCAATACCATTCGATGACCATTATAAAGTAATTTAATTTTTAGATAATATTCTAAATGTAACTGAGGTAATTTTTAGTTTGATGCGGACATTCAGAGATGGGGCGATGGCGGTTGGAAAAGCAATTCCATTGTCGTTCATAGAAATAAAGCCTGTAGTACTGCTTTTTTAGTATTTGGTGCAGTGATAAAAGACGTTGTTGAGAAAGGCAATTATTCTGGTGTTGCTGAATGTCGCATGAAAGCGGTAACTCATTTCAAAACTAACTTTTACAAAAAATTTACACTCTTAAATAGGGAACTTTTGCGGTTATCGACTACAAAATCAATGCGACGTTAGTGGAAATGCCCTTGATGATTGGACGATTGAAAGTAATTGTGAAATTATTTCGGGAACAGGATTTAAAGTTTTGTCTTGTAGCATACGCGACTACAACTGACGAAATTTCCTACGGTTAATGGTTCTTGGGAAATAACGTTATTGTTTACTATTTGAATATTGAATATGTCTGTATCAAGTAAGTCGATTGTGGCAATTATTAGTGCAAGGAATTAGACACGAAATAAACCTTGTAGAATATATAAAATTGAATTTGTTGTCGATGCGGTCATTAAGTGGTAGTAAAAAGAGCAATGGAAATGTAAAGTTGAGCGATACACGGACATACGTTTTTGCTTAACGAAATTAACCTTCAGTCTGAATTACATGATGCACAGGCCTTTTGTAATAATAATTGTTTCATATAATGTTAACTAATACAAGCTTTTATTATTTTTTTCTAAAAATCTGATCAAAATTTCAGTCATAACTGTTATTTTCTACTTTCATAGATTGATCAAAATTTAAGCATTTAAAAATTGTCGGTTGTCGTTGTGGTTGACGATTACAATAAAACTAATGTTACGGATATGAGATTAATCTACTGATTTCAATTATAGTATTGTAACCGGGAAAGAAGTTTGTTAATAACTTATTGAGAAATAGCTACTTTGAAAAACTACTGTCAATATATTTTCAGTGATTAACTATAGATAAGGCACAAACAGATATTTAATGTACGCTTTGAGTGTTTTGGGGCTGGCTACGAACGAAACGCTACTTAAATCTTAACACCAAGTATTTCGATGTCAACATTTAGCCTCAAATGGAAAAATAGTTTTAGTTGTTATTTTATTGTGTGCAAATTGCTGATTGATGTAACCATAATAATATCTTATCTACATAATTGTTTTCATGATCTACGGTTGCCAAAATGAGTATAAAAGCGACAGACCATGATCATAATTCCTTAGTGCTGATTATTCGACACATCATTCATAGCTGTAGTTTTAAATATATCTGAAATGAAATTAATTTGTTTCCTCGCAGTTTTAACTGTGCAACACAGTTGCTCTTTTAAAATTTTTGTAAGTATGTCATCAAATGTGATAACCACAGAAAGTTTTTATTTGATTTCGACAGGATCCTACACATTATAATTTGAAAATTGATTCAGTTGAGGACTGTCCCGGACATCCACAAAACACCATGGAAATCCCATTTTATGTAACTTTACGGTATTGTGAAAGAAACCAATTATGTGCTAATATCACTGTTACATATCCAATACCATTCGATGACCATTATAAAGTAATTTAATTTTTACATAATATTCTAAATTTAACTGAGGTAATTTTTAGTTTGATGCGGACATTCAGAGATGGGGCGATGGCGGTTGGAAAAGCAATTCCATTGTCGTTCATAGAAATAAAGCCTGTAGTACTGCTTTTTTAGTATTTGGTGCAGTGATAAAAGACGTTGTTGAGAAAGGCAATTATTCTGGTGTTGCTAAATGTCCCATGAAAGCGGTAACTCATTTCAAAACTAACTTTTACAAAAAATTTACACTCTTAAATAGGGAACTTTTGCGGTTATCGACTACAAAATCAATGCGACGTTAGTGGAAATGCCCTTGATGATTGGACGATTGAAAGTAATTGTGAAATTATTTCGGGAACAGGATTTAAAGTTTTGTCTTGTAGCATACGCGACTACAACTGACGAAATTTCCTACGGTTAATGGTTCTTGGGAAATAACGTTATTGTTTACTATTTGAATATTGAATATGTCTGTATCAAGTAAGTCGATTGTGGCAATTATTAGTGCAAGGAATTAGACACGAAATAAACCTTGTAGAATATATAAAATTGAATTTGTTGTCGATGCGGTCATTAAGTGGTAGTAAAAAGAACACTGGAAATGTAAAGTTGAGCAATTCACGGACGTTCGTTTTTGCTTAACGAAATTAACCTTCAGTCTGAATTACATGATGCTCAGGCCTTTTGTAATAATAATTGTTTCATATAATGTTAACTATGCTTTCATTAATTTTTTTCTAAAAATCTGATCAAAATTTCAGTCATAACTTTTATTTTGATTGAACAAAATGTAAGCATTTAAAAATTGGCGGTTGTCGTTGTGGTTGTGGGTTACATTGAAACTAATGTTATGCATATACCGGGAGATTATCTTACAGGTATACATATCTCCTATGTTAACTTTAAAAAAAAACCCGTCAACATATTGATAACTATAGGTAACCAACATTACACCACAAATCACAAGGTTATTATTTTTCATTGTGAAAGGTTATGTTCAAGTACCATGAATAGTATTATGAATAGAATCTAAAATCATTTGAATATCAATATAATAACAATTTTAATAAAACTATTAAGTTGGATAACTTCCCAAAATTTGAGAAGTTATTAACAGAAAGTACATAACAAAAAAAAAAACAACTAGCGTCATAGCAAGTGTTCAAAATGTCCACCTTCAACTTCTAAGCAATATCCTAGTCGATCTTGGAACGCACGCACAGCATTTCTGAGAATGTCAGGATTCAGTTCGTTGCATTTAGTTCGTATACCATCTTTTAATTCATCTAGATTTAAAATTTGGATATTGCGGTAAATTTTTGATTTTAGGTAACCCGAAAGGAAATAGTCATTGGGTGATAAATCTGGAGATCGTGGTGCCCATGGTATGGGGCCGTACCGTCCTATCCAGTGTCCGGGAAACCTTTCGTTTAAACAATTTCTTATAACATTTGTGGAATGCGGAGGAGCTCCATCCATTTGAAACCATGGTTCGTTAATGTTTAAATTTTCTATTGCCGGAATGATGTTGTTTACCAACAGATCTAAAAATTTGGCCGAATTTAGGTTTCCATCAATAAAAAAAGGCCCGATAAGTATAGCATTAACTATTCCTAACCACAGATTCACCTTCTGCTGGTACTGAGTGTGGGTCAAATTTTGAATATGGTGATTAGTGCGGGACCAATATCTAAGGAAAACGAAGGAACAAGGTTAACAGACTAAATTGAATAAATAAGAAATTATGATGTACACCGGAAATTTTGGGAATTGACCTCTCCATTTAATGTGAACGTTGCTTCATCGGTGAAAACTATCTTCGCTAAAATTTCATCATGTTCGTTTAACAAATTAAATAAAGTTTCACAAAAATTTGTTCTTTTTGTTTTATCCTCCTCAAATAACTCGGGGGACTCGTTACTTAAGTACGAACTTACGGGTGGCGTTTTACGACGACAAACATGCTCACGATTTTTGGATAAGAAATTAAAACTATTGATTGAATTCGTTCAAAAAGTACAAATTTACGTTCACGAGTTCGAGTTCCTAGGGGTGTTTTAAATATTATTTATTCACAGTGTATAGTGTGGAAACAGTTCAACTTAACATTTAAAATACCCCCAGGAACTCGAATCAAGTTTCCTGAACGCAAACTTGTACTTTTTAAAAGAATTTCATAAATAGTTTTCATTTCTGATCCAAAACTCGTGAGCATGTTTGTCGTCCGGCGCAGCCGAATAAAACTCCACCCTTAAGTCAAGTTCAGATCGGCGCAGTAATCTAAAGGGTGTCCGGGGTCGTCAAATCCCATACGGGGCAAGCCGTTGGTATTAAGTGTTGATTGTATATGTAATGACATGCGAATCCGTAGCATTAATGTTTATTTGTTTAAATCATTGCATCTCGCGTGTAAACGAGAAGTCGTCTATTTCACCTATGTGCAATTAGGGCATTTCGTTACCACCATCGGGCATTAGCTGCAGCTCTTACTAGTGGCGTGGTAGAAGTTATCCTTTATTCCCGTTAGAGTGAGTATCGACGAATTGTGGTGCATTGTGTGTCTATAATTTATGTATGTGTATTTATCGATGTGTTTATATTTGTGTATTGAGTACCTGTGTCGTGATTGGCAATCTGGTAGCTCAGTTACGACATAAGTCGCGATAAAAAAACCAGACCTCACTCTTGCCCGGGAAAGTGTATATTTGTGTATATTTCTGTTTATTTTTTCCCCCCCATTCGAACCGTTGGGCAGTGCTACTGGCCACCTTCCGCCCGTACTGAAGTGCTGGATCGTGTATCTGGTACTGTAACAGTCATGATGAAGTCATGTTCATCATTCGTACTGTCCTTGCCAATCTAAATTCATTCAGGTCTTCGGAGCAATCTTCATTATGTTTTCAGATGATTCGACAGTTGCAACCTAACGTTATTGATATGCCAATTTGAAATCTAATAACCATAACTTTTTATGTTTCTTTTTTTTTTAATGGACGATTTCTTTGTGTTGTGCATGAAGGGGGTGGTGTTGATTTGTTTTTCTAAGTATGTTAAAATAATTTGGCAACATGCTTGAGGGAATAGCTTGGGTGGAGATTTCACTATTACCCAATTATTGCATGTTCACCATATGTTATCGCCTGTTTTATTATGTCTCGCACGATTATCGGTCATAGTGTTGAATTAAAAGGCATCCTATTCTGTTGTTTTATTGAAGACACCCCCTTCCCCTAAAAGTATCACCGTTGCATCCAGAACCGCTTGTCGGGTCCTCCATTATTTCTTGATAATCACGAGTTCATGGCCAATATGTTTTAAATTTTGAAATTTATTTCGGTGCGTGCGGGATGTTAAAAATTTTGGGTTGCAAGATTGGGTTATTACAGTAATTTATTGACGGATACAGTCATAATATTCTCTTATCTAAACAATATTGTTTTCATGATCTATGATTACCAAATTCAATATAAAAAAAAACAAGCCATGAACATAATTCCTTAGTTCTGATTATTCGACACATCCAAATATATTTGAAATGAAATTGATTTGTTTTTTTGCAGTTTTAATTGTGCAATACAGTTGCCCTTCTAAAATTTTTGTAAGTATGTTATCAAATGTGATACCCACGGAAATTTTACTTTTAATTGCCACAGGATCCTGGCCGATTTATTCTGAAATTTCATTCAGTTGAGGACTGTCCCGGACATCCACAAAATACCTTGGAAATCCCATTTTATGTAACTTCACGGTATTGTAAAAGAAATCAGTTATGTGCTAATATCAGCGTTACATTTCCAATACCAGTCGATGACCGTTATGAAGTAATTTAATTTTTACAAATATTCTAAATTTAATTGAGGTCATTTTTAGTACGATTTGAACATTCACAGATGGGGAGATGGCGGTTGGAAAAGAAACTCCATTGTCGTTCATAGAAATAAAGGCTGCAGTACTGCTTTTTTAATATTGGGTCCAATAATAAGAGACCTTGCTGCGGCTGCCAATTATTCTGGTGTTGCTGAATGTCCACTGCGAGCGGTAACTAATTTCAAAATTAATTTTACAAATAATTTTCACTCTGAAATAGGGAACTTATTCAGTTACCGACTACAAAATCAATGAGACGTTAGTGAAAATGCCCTTGATGATCGGGCAATTGAAAGTGATTATGAAAGCATTTTTGAAAAAGGATTTGAAGTTTTGTATCGTAATATACGCGACTACAAGTGAAGTAATTTCCTACGGTTAATGGTTCTTGGGAAATAACTATTTCAATACTTAATATGTTTGTAACAAGTTAGTCGATCCCTGCAATTATTAATGCCAAGGAATTAGTTATAAAATAAACCTTATGGAATATATAAAATTTAATTTGTTGTCGATGCGATCATTAAGTGGTGGTAAAAAAAAAACACTGAAACTGTAAAGTTGAGAAATACATAAACATACGTTTTTGCTTAACGAAATTAATCTTCAGCCTGAACTACATTGTGCACAGGCTTTTCGCAATAATAATTGTTTCATGTAATGCTAACTAATACCAACTTGCATTAATTTTTTTCTAAAAAATCTGATCAAAATTTCAGTCAAAACTTTTTTTTTCTACTTTCATAGATTGATTAAAATTGAAGCATTTACAAATTGTCGGTTGTCCTTAGAGCAACAATGTTACGAATATGATTTCAATTAGTTTTGCAGCCGGGAAAGAAGTTTTGTTCATAACTAATTGAGAAGATAAATTGATTTTTAGCAATTTGAAATCTTACTTTGAAAAATGGTACTCAACATATTTTAAGTGAATAACTTCACATAAGGCACTAACAAATATTTAATGTGCACATTGAATTTTTTGGGGCAGGCTACGAACGAAACGCTACTTAAATCTTAACACCAAATATTTAGATGGAAGCATTTCAGCCGCAAATGGAAAAATAGTTTTATTTATTTATTTTATTGTGGGAGTAACCTCAATGTAAATTGCTAATGAATGCAACCATAATATTCTCTTATCAAAAAAAATGATTTCATGATGAAGGTTTCAAAATGAGTATATAAACGACAGACCATGATCATAATTCCTTAGTTCTGATTATTCTACACATCAATTATAATTGCATTTTTAAATATATCTGAAATGCAGTTGATTTGTTTCTTCGCAGTTTTAATTGTGCAACACAGTTGCTCTTCTAAAATTTTTGTAAGTATTTCATCAAAAGTGATACCCACAGAAATTTTACTTTTGATTTCGACAGAATCCTGGACAATATAAATTGAAAATTGATTCAGTTGAGGACTGTCCCGGACATCCACAAAATACCATGGAAATCCCATTTTATGTAACTTTACGGTATTGTAAAAGAAATCAATTATGCGCTAATATGAGTGTTACATTTCCAATACCATACGATGACCATTATGATGTAATTTAATTTTTACATAATATTCTAAATTTAACTGAGATCATTTTTAGTACGATACGAACATTCAGAGATGGGGCGATGGCGGTTGGAAAAGAAATTCCATTATCGTTCATAGAAATAAAGCCTGCAGTACTGCTTTTTTATTAGTGGGTGCCATGTTAAAGGACCTTGCTGCGGCTTTCAATTATCCTGGCGTTGCTGAATGTCCACTGAAAGCGGTAACTAATTTCAAAATTAACTTTTACAAATAATTTTCACTCTGAAATAGGGAACTTATTCAGTTACCGACTACAAAATCAATGAGACGTTAGTGAAAATGCCCTTGATGATCGGACAATTGAAGGTGATTGCGAAAGTATTTCTGCAAAAGGATTTGAAGTTTTGTATTGTAATATACTTGACTACAACTGAATTAATTTCCTACGGTTAATAATTTTTGGGAACTGACGTTATTATTTACTATCAAGTCAATCCCTGCAATTATTAACGTACGGAATTAGGTGTGAAATAAATCTGGAATCTGTAAATTTAATTTGTTGTCTCCTTCTGCTGCATTGACAATCACCGTTAAATATGGCCTGTGTTATTTGCAAAAGATAATCTTTTTTTTATTCATCGTCATGTACTGCTAGTGTTCAGCGACAACACTCCGACAAGTAACCCACCTGGACCTAAACTTTGGAGGGAAAATTGGAAGAATTTTCTCGGACGGGAATAATCCATCAAAGCAATAGCGGTTCCTTTGTGATTTTGCCGCGCACGTGCCGTTCATGAGTCTTTTTTTAGAAACGCAAAACAGTTTAACCTTAACGACTGCATTAAAATAAGGTCACAGTGTGCGAATAATTAAAATATTCCTTCCTCATTTGAGCCCTATTGTTATCACGAAAGTGACTTGTGAATTATTTAAATTTACACCTTTTACACATTCAACGTACTACCGCTGCTTCATCGCAAAAAATAAAACTCGACGATTGTAAATACCAAATTGCGAGGAGCAACAAAAGGCAAATAAAAAATGTTACCAAAAATTAGGATATAAATCGGCCCCTAAAATTTACATTCTTCACCAGCTTCACAACTTCACACAAAATTATTAATTGAAGCAAATAAATAAAATAAATCCCCACAAATTCGATCACAATGCCGAACATAAAAATGTGTCCTTGAATTCTGCGTTAAATCATCAAACAAAACGTGTCAATTGGATTATGAAAAACTACCGCTGTACGATTTTCAATTAATTTCGGCATTATAATAGCGCAAAACCGAACTGAAAACTGACAACTGAAAATCGTACCAAAAAGAGGACGCAATCGAATAATAAATCTCATGAATGCTGCACTTACTTGCCGCCGATAAAATTCGCTGCTTTTGACGTGGCGTTAATAAGTTTGTTATAATTGGTTAAGCATAAGTTAATTAGCAATATTACTTTGTTCGCTAATTTAATTACGAGCAGGAATGCGGGCACAAAATTAAACAGGTGGCGTTGACAGCTTTGTTAAGCCTCAGGTATCTACATCTGTAATGGCTTTTGTTATCTGTCTGGGAATGATCCTGATGGAATGTGTGTGGGGTCGGGATTGTACTGGGACAAGACCAAACAGATGGGCATGCAATATAATGTGCTCCATTGCGCCGCATCGCCATTAACCACGTGTATCATTCATTGTACGGCGTTGCATCGCGATACACATTAACGTTTGTACATCAAATGTGTTCTGTTACCGGCATCCGCTGTAACTAATATTCACTGGCCGTTTTATTACCTTGATTAATATTTTTGACAAAATGATTTTATATGCAGCGCACGTGCAATTACCAAACATGCATGCGCTTCGTTATTATGCGCGTTCAAATTAAAAGTCGCTATTCAGAATTTTAAAAAATAATAGTAGTTTTATACATTTGCGACATGGGATGTAAAACTGTAGAATTGTTTTCAATCATGCTTTCATTCGAAATGTACGTTTTAATGAACGATAAACAAATTCGGCATTATCAATAAAATGGCATTCCTGCATGCACATTACAATGCGTTCTTTTCATTTCGTTAATGGACATCGGGTTAATTAACAGTCTATACCTTCATATTAATGTGATTCAGTATTCATTAAATTGCGCTTAGTAATAAATATACGTTGTTGCTTTTGTGAAATACAATGGACACACAGTTTGGACACAATTCCACGAGACTGTTCGAATAACGAGTTGTACGAATAGTGAATCGATTTTTCCCATAAGAAACAATTTAAGTTGGGTTAATTCGTAATTGCTTATTTAAATATTAAAATTATATATAAAACCCTTAAAATGATTAAACGTACCAACATGAAATCACTAAAAATTTACCTGCACTTCAGCTATATTGACTAAAGCTGGTGACATTAATTGCATGGGGAAAAGAAGATTCTTAAAGCTACATTTACAAGCACTTCAATTGCGGCAGAATTCGAAATCCGATTCCAATAACTTAAAACGGTTCAAGTGGCGGGACAAAGACGAATACGAATCCAGAAAAGTTGGACGTTAATTAACGAGGCGGATGAATAGCGGGGTTCCACTGTACATTGTAAAATTCATTGTTTTGGATCAGGCTCTAGAGTTTGACCAAAGATATTCTGCGTTTATGACTTTAAACCGCAATCAACTTTTACTGATGATAATGGGGGTTCACTGCAGGGAGCCACAAAACTGGTTGCTTTAAAAAATATTTTTGCAGATACTTCAGAACCGTACTTAAATATTTCAACTTTAGTTAAGTTCAGAACAAATAATCAAATACAAGTCATAGAATTCATCAAGTATCTAAGTTAATCAATAACCCCACATACCTACCTAATTATTAGAAGAGGTTTAATGTTTACTCATATTTATATCTAAGCATCAAGAAATTTATAAAAATTTACCAAATACAGCCCTGGTCACTTCTGCACATGTTGATTATTACGGCTTACCTACTTTTATGGCCGGATCACTTATAGTATTGTAAAAGGCACAGTAATCAACGCAGAATATCTTTAGTCAAACTCTACCTCAGGTCATTGCTAATGCTGATGACCTTACTTTCATTAGTTCAGATTCTGAGGTCGAGTTGCGTCAGCTTTCGCAGAACTGGTTCGACTTTCTGGCAGTTTGGGCTTGCAACAATAAGAATAATATCTCCAATTCAAGATTTATATTTATGATATATTGGGAAAATAAAATTCAGACCTATGAAATGTGGACATTCCGACGAATCCTCAGAAGACCTTATATTGGACTGCGAACTAACCTAAACCCAATTATAAAATGTAGAAAGCAAGAATACCTAGGGCATGTGATAAGGAATGATCGAAAATATCATCTGCTTTAAATTATTATCTATGGAAAAGTAGAAGAAAATAAAAAACCGCGTAGACAAGAATTTCGTGACTGGTAAACCCTTGCAAGTGGTTTATGGTCAACTCCACCCAAAATTTTCGGAACGGAAATAGCACTAGACGAGGAAGAAATTCTAAAAATAAGTAATTCAAATTGTACCAAGTATCTGGGGATCATGGTTGATAAGAAGATAACTTTTAAATTGCATGCCAACAATGTTATAGTAAAATGCCTCCAGAAGAAAGTGCTGTATTGCTGGAAATATTGACATAGAAAATTCCAATTCAATTTAATTTTTTTCCTTCTATTTGATGCTGCTGAAAATCTTATTGACGTTCTTCCTTTAGATTTGAAGATTTAACAGATATCTCGTATTAAACAACTACTTTCAAGCATTATTTTTAGAGTTGACTTTCTTAGTCCATTACATTTTTTTTACCGATTCTTGATGATTTTACTAAAGGAAGAACTACTTATGCGTTTAATGAAGTACCACCTACAGCAAATTATACAAAGAGAAACCCAAAGTGTATTAGCTGTTTTCAGTTTGTTGATGATCCAATCCATCGTCTGCTCGTCTCCCCTAATTATCTGGAACCGCATGAACACCTTGTCACTCGATTTCTTTCATGACCAACAGCCGTTATGGAGATTGCCTTTATTGCTTAAGCCTTTCACAATCTGTAATGAGTAACTTGAGCCGAGTTGAGCCTGTTGGATCTACAGTCCATTCTTCTTGAACCTTTTTTATTATTATTTTATTATTGATTTATTTTTACTATTTTACTATTTTCCAGATTTCAGGCAGCTTTTAAATTATAATTAACTTAATGTTCCAGGGTCGTGCAGCTTTCAGTCAAATAACTATTAAATTTGGAAGAATAATATTACAAGAGTATATTTAAAATTTTAACTTAACAGGAGGCTGGAAATTGTAAAACAGAAAGGGATAAAACTGAATTTGTTTAGGTCATTCTATAAAGAAATTGTAAGCCGATAGAACTGGCATAAGGAAAATACGACGGTAAGCTAGATATTTGCACGCACAGAAAGCGAACGTAAGTATAATAATATACACACAAATATAAAAAAAATAATAAAAAACGTTCGATATATTCGTTTCGCGATATTACATGTCCCAGGATTTTCTTAAAGCAATTTGTGCGGCATGTTTTCTGTCGGTTTGTATAAAAATACACGAGAGGGCAAAAAATAAGAGATACCTCCAAACATTTTACATAACTGTCGCCCCTACTGAGTCCAATTTGATTTTGAATTTAAACGAAGTAAGGAAAAGGAAAGTTTACTGTTTATGAATACTTTATAAGATCTTCTTCTCCATACAAACTTAATTGCATTTTTTTCCTTTTAGGCCCTCTCCCTTTCAATTTTTCCCTTAATTATTACCACACTTCATTTCGAGCGATTTGTTCGGACCCGGTTTTTGCAAGACAGCAAAAAATTTGCATGATGTCCGGACGGGGGTCATAACGCCACATGTTTCTTAAACCGACCGGAAAGTCCACAGTTTTTTTTTTTTATCATTTCGCTATAAATCTCGCCGTGTAATTGGATACCGTAATTCTCTTATAAACAAGCAATTTAAATGAAAATTTGTTCGATACCTAAAATCACAAAGAGTATGTAGCAAAGTCTGTTCGAACATCAAAAAGCCTTGTGCGCTGTTTGAACTGATCGGCAAGTGCTATGGCGGCAATGAAATCAAGCTAAAAGACGCGGCGGCGGTAAGCATCATTTCGTCTCTGTACTGTGAGTGACACCCATCAGTTGTATCGTCTCTCGAGTTTACAAAGCGACGAAGACGTCTTCATCTCGGCATGTATACTACCTATATCTATATAGTACGTAAGGCCTTTGTAAATCCCTCTCGTTTATCGGAATATCTGTTGCCAACGAGTCAGTATCATTCCCGGAATTGGATCCAGGAGTGCGAAGCAATTTTCTTTTTATGCTCGATGCAATAATGGGAAAAGTTATAATTAAGCTTTTTGTTTTGAATGGCTTTATGGTTCAAATATTTCACTTATAACATATTAGTTATCACCGTTTATGTTTCTAGTTGCCTCGTCGATTGCACATTGCATTTTTCAAATCAGGGAAAAATGTAAAAATTGCAAAACATTTTTTTTTTAATACTTGTATCGATTTTATCTTGAAAAATTATATTATTATAGAGATTTTCATTTTTTTAATTATTGCCTTTGCGGTTTAAATATCGTCATTCCGTATGTATTCTGGAGTGGGGAATTTAGTCGCTTCTCAAAGGAAGTGGCTCTTGATATCTGTTCGTTGAACGATACAGACGTTCGGGCATAAATATTAGGCGTTAAGGCAATTTCACCAATTTAAATCTAGATCCTCCGAATGCGGTGTTTTCTAAACGTTGAATAAGTAACCGATTTGTTACTCACATTGATTTTGCTTCGAAGGGTACTACATTTGTAGTGACCAACTGTAAACCGTCAAAGGCTGCAGTTCTATGGTTTATTTTTACTGATTGGCAACTAAAATAACATACAGTGAGCGCCAGTCAAATGGAATAAATTCATTATCTCAATTATTGTGCATATTGAAAAAAAATCCCGAAACACGTCATTTTTAGTCTACCACATGATATCCTGTAAAGTGAAAATTTCATCCCTAACCACAATCCCTTTAGTTCCAACCCCCAAATTTTTAAATGGGAAGGTGAGGCTTGTGATACCTCATTTGAAAGGTCTCTTCATGCTCTATTTAAAAATGCTATGGTTTAAGAATTTATTGCAAAAATAAAGAGTAAAAAAAATTAATCTGTTTAACGAAATTCACTACAACACATTAAAAAATCAAAAATTAATAGGGTTTCGTTCTTAGTAATGTAGTACAATAAAACATATATCAATCAGCGCTTTAAACTAAACTAACACTGTCAACTAACAAAAAATGTTGATAAGTTTTTATGTCACTTTCTGAAGATTTCAATTGTTTTTGCTTGCCTTCTCAGTATCAAGAACCAAACGCTATTAGTTTTTGATTTTTTTAGTATGTCGTAACGAATTTCGTTAAACAGATTAATTTTTTTTTAACTCTTTATTTTTGTAATAAATTTTTAAACCAAATCATTTTTGTATAGAGCATGAGGAGACCTTTCAAATGAGGTATCACAATCCCCGTCTTCCCATTTAAAAATTTGGGGGTTGCAACTGTTACTCGAAGGGGGTTGAGGTTAGGGATGAAATTTTTACTTTACAGGATATCATGTGATAGACTAAAAATGACGTGTTTTGGAATTTTTTTTCAATATGCACAATAATTGAGATAATGAATTTATTCCAGTTGGCTGGCGCTCCCTGTATATGAAGACGAAGAGTTGATACAGTAATTAATTAATTTAATCAAATCCGTAAAACTGATTCTCTCTGCTCTTTAGTAATTTTATCATGATGTGAATACTGTGCCATTTACAATATAGGCTCTTTTGATTACAACAAAATTTGGACCAGTTAGCACTTTTGCTGGTCATGCAAATTCCTTAAACGACAAGGAAAAAATAAATACTCGATAAAGAACACGGTCGGTTCACAAGACAGAGTCAGGTGTAGAAGGGTAGAGTTACATATTAAATACACTTCTCGGTTGCAAGTCGCTTTTACAAGAAAGTTGTGTCACGAAATTACGGCAGTTGTAGCAAACCAAAAAATTTCAAATTTTAGCAACGTATTAATGGTATATTGAAGAAACTCTCTTGAGAACTCTTGTCCTTAAGTAAAAAAAATTAAAGTCAGAATGGCGTCGTAAAGTAGAGCAAATAATTTCGTGATTTTCTGAATTTTTTAAGAAAGACCCAAAAGCGTGCCGAAAATTCTGAACCCTCAAACTAAACTAGTTTTATCATAATATATTTTTTTAGCAAAATTTCAATTAATGCTTCAATTCTCTCTGCGAGAATCGCCTTAAGACCGGCCATTACACTAAAGTGAATAATAGATGTCACCACGGTTCAAATGCATACCCCTCGTATAATGTAAATTACACTCGTTTTATCAAACATATCGTTTATAAAGAAATATTATTAGTAAATTAATGCGTCAAACTTGGTCAGAATGGTATTCATATTATAATTCATTGGCCGTGTAGTAGTTTATTTGATGTTTTAACACAACCAAAAACCAGTTATATGTTATCTTCAAATTCAATGATAGAGGTGTTAGGTCATAGAAAAAATTGCCGCCAACGGAGTTTACTCAATATTCCAGTTCAATTCCTAATATTTTCGATTCGAAGTACATTTTTCGATTGAAGTTTACAGTTCCGTGAAAACATGGCCGACGCATTAGCTGAGAAAGTTTGGATACCATCCACCAGAGGGTACGATTATAAATTTACTAGCAGTTCGACGTCTTTCCCGGGTATTTAACCCTAGAGTAGGCGCGTGAATTTACATATGTAATCCAGTGTTCTTATTTTCATCAGTAATATCACAAGAGAGTGAGAATAAATTGAAAATAATTCGACAGATTTTTGAGAACTTGTTGACAGAGAATAGATACGAGAGCCCGTAGGGCTCGAGAATGGCAACAAAGAAACAAAGAAAATTATTTTCTAATTAATTCGCACTCTCAAGTGGTATTCAAAAGGTTATTTTATAATGTTTAAATAAAAAATACAGCTTTTTAATATTATTTCTTTTAATTGAACAGTTTCTCATTATAAACTTAGCAAAATGCGTTGTCAGTTCTTAAAATAAAAAAATGTGGGAATTGTGAATTTTTTTGAAAAACACTGAAATTTCCGGATTTTCCGGGTTCTCTCCGGTTCTAATTATTGGATCGGGACATTCGACCTCTCATTCTCTTCGTAATTTAATTCTCTACAATTCGTCTATTGACAACATTAAGATTGCTTCATTAGTTTCCATTTTACAAGCAAAAAACTAAAAAAAAAAACGATTTTTTCTTCTAAATTGTTCATAGCAAATTAAAAATTATGGTCCTCGAGTCTAAAATTATGCCAAATTGATCTACTAACTGTCCTTTATGTAATCGCACAGTCGGTTTCTGGGTAGTATTTATGGCATGAAAAAATGCTTTATTGCTTGGCCTACTAGTAATGCCACTAGAGGTTAAATTTTTTCCGGAAATTTTTTCGAAGGTATGAATATTTTGAAAATTATTCCGAGCCCCAGGCGAGGGATAATTTTCTTAAAATATTCATATCCGAGAAAAAATGTTCGGATTTTAATTTAACGTCCAGTGGTATTCGGTAAGAAAATTTTGCACCTTTTTGCAATTTAATTTATATATTGCCATATTATCTATAAACGTCACTCAACGCCATAAATAATATGATGAATCTTATTCCGTTGAACGATATTTGAAACATCTGGAATACAACTGTGGCAGGTAGGTAAGTTCGAATGCATTTATTTATGGGAGGTAATAAAGTACTTAAGAGGGATCCACACCCCCGGCCGTCGCTAACATTGTAGATAGTTTGATTACCCCTTAGAATTAACCGTAAATATTAACCAATTTTCAATTTTTTTATACCAAATAAAAGAGAACTTCAATATCTACGCTTGCCTAGTAATATTTTTTTAAATAATTGTTTAAAAAGTGTCCAAATTAGCAGCAAAAGTAGGTCAATATTAGGCATTTTGTCGAATTTATTTTGAAGTAAATAAAAAGAAATTCAAAATTTTAACACTAAGCGTGCGTAGATTAGTGTTTTCTCTATAATTTGGCATACTTCTTTATAACATTGGTTGAAATTTGACGTTGATTTTAAGGAGCAATCGAAACGCTTGCAGTGATTTTTGCATGATTTTTGATATTGATAGTGACCTACTTCTGCTGCTAATTTTGACACTTTTTAAATAACTATTTAAGAACATATTTCCAGATTTACGTAGATATTGCAATTCTCTTTCATTTGGTATAAAAAAATTGAAAATTGGTTAATATTTACGGTTAATTTTAAGGGAAATTCGATCTGTCTACATTGATAGCGGCGGCCGGTGGTAGAGATCCCTCGAGCTAGGTGAGGATCCCTCTTAAATCATGAAGCTTCTGGGAAAACTGTGTTTTGCATAATCGGTTGATACAAAAAAACTTTAGTCAAAGCAATGGTAAATCAGAAAGACTTTCTTCTCGCGGCTGCAGGATATGTAATTTTAAGTGGTGCACAGAAAAAAGAAAAGAAAAGATTTTGGATTTGCCCATTATTAAGGTCTCGAAAGCGATACAGTGGTAATTGGGCAGCGACATTATCAACGATTTAAAAGCCGACGACATTGTTCCGTTTTGTAATTAACCCTTTGAGTGTCAAAGTGATTTTTAGAGAATTAGCTAAAATTGCCAATTCCAAAAACAATAAACAATAAACAAGAATCGATAAGTATGAAAGAGAGATCGATCGTATTAGTTAGTGTGGAAGCAAAAACGCGATCGCGCTCCTGGCATTTTCGGACAGTGTATTAACGAGCGCGATTGCGCTCCTTGTCACTCAAAGGGTTAATGATGAATTGCGGTGTGACGGAAATTTTAAAAATTTTGCCAGAATACCAAGCGCCGGTTTTGAATTTTTAATCAACGAAGTGGAACAAAATATGTAAAACGATTTTCAAACTAAAGTGTCAAATATGTAGTTCCTAAAGACGCAGTTAAAAGCTTTTAAAATAAGAAATTTATAACCATCATAAAATTTGTCACAGCACAAAAGAATTAGAAAATTTGCGATATTCAAGGCTGGAGCCCGTCGCTCTAGGGACGATTTGTACGTCAATTCTGGTTGCTAGGGACCACTGACCTGCTTAAACAATGACAATTTTAAAATTTTCCTGTTCTGTTGATTTTCAATTATCTTAAATTTCAGCCTTTTATAATGTTGAGCTTGTGTTTGTTCTTTAACCCTTTAAAGACGTATGTCGCCCATATGCGTCACACTAGAAAAGAAGCAGTTTTCCCGAATGTCGCACATTCGCGACACAAATCTAACTACATCCCATGTGATCTGTAACCGAAAATAAATTCCGTCCTTAAAGGGTTAAAATGTTTAATTTGTGTGTCTAAATTGGTGTCTTCTTATGGTATTACTATGATTAGAGGAATACATTTTTTTCTAAAAAAATTCAACCATTCAAATTTAATTCAATTTTATGTGTAATTCAGTTCAATGGGTATTTGGATTTGTTCTACGAGTAACGTCACTGTGCAACAAGGACGCAAATACCCTGTCTCCCATCCCAGAAATTCTAAAAATAGATTTGATGTTTCTTTTGATATTGTCGGGCCATCTATGAAGCAGAAAAATTATTACACTTTCTTAGCTTAGAAACATTTGGACTGTGGAATAAAATTGTCAAACCCCCACCATTTTTGGGCCGCCCTTAAGCAAATAAAGTTTCATCATTATTGAAGTCTCAAATTTAAAATAACCAAAATCGGCATCCGGTTGATCATGCAGTGACCTTGCTTCGTGTTTCTAATTCACAAAAGTTAACCAATATAAATTGTAGTCGCATCTTCCCCTTTCTTGTATTTTTTCAGCCCTTGGGAAGCATGTCAAAATGAATGAAGAAATGTTTAAAATGTTATTTTGCGAATAATGAATTTGTGTTGTGAATTAAATTGCATTTTTCGAGGCGGAGAAATAAAAGCATTCCAAAACCGCAGCGCTCTAAAGCAGTGTGTCCTGCAGCAGCATTAATTACAACAACGGAGCACTCTCGGAGATCTCGGAAATGAATGTCGCGGCTTCCTTTATCTCAGTGAGGGCCGGAGTGTTATTGTACGGCGTCTCTCACTGCCACCGGTACCCACTCGGGATGTTTACGCGGCCGCAGTTAGAGGTTACGAGAGAGATTCATGTTAGGCTAATTCTAGACGAGCACGAAGAGGATAATTTTACGAACTTGTTCGCCGTTTATTGCTTGTTAAGGGAGGTAATTGTAACCTCTCACTTGTTTGTCTGACGTTTTAGCGCACCACATTTTCAACCCTCGGAAGGTTAAGATGTTGCCAACTGATTTAAATAATTGCCGTAATTTTGTATTTCTCTCGGGTGATACTGGGGGGTTTCGTTCTCTAATACGATACGCCGACTGTTTATATAGATTGCCCTGTCCTGGGCTTATCAGATTTTTTTTCTTTTTTAGGATGAAAAATTACAATAAAAGCAATTTCGGCGTCGAAATGACGGCCGGATGAGAGCTATACATTTAAAGCCGAAGTCGGACGAAAAATCGAATTATTAAATTTACTTTGTGAATTTCAATTAATTCCGTTTTATATTTGCGCAGATGGCGTTCATGTTTTTATTGGATGATTTCAATTTCATTAGCTAATTTTAAGGCAATGAAAACGGAAATATTTATTACCATCGTAAACTGTTTTCAAGGATTGGTCTGTTATCTAATCATCACATACTTAAAGAAGAACTTTCAACCCTAATTTTAAAATAAATTGTAATTTATTTATCAAGTACAATTTTATTATTTCTTGCCAGAAAATAAATTGACCTGTGTTAGAATTGTAGTGGTAATCAATTTCAAATCTCATGTTATCTGTTTTATTTTTTTCAGGAAACTGTAATCAATTCAGGTAAAAAAAACTATCTGAAAGTGTGTTTCTTTGAGTTTTGGTATTAAAATTTAACTTTACTTGCAAAAGCTGTAGCTGTAATTACTTATAAATCGCTTAAAACAAGATGGTGTTTACAATATACTTGCAAGACACAAAAACTGGGGTTAGGGGTATTATGACCGGTGGATCATAAACTGGCCGTTACGAGATTCATCCACGCCCGATACTAACTAACAGTTCATTACTTAGTTATTGGGGTAAAGGGTTACGTTAGATTTTTTTTGGTTCTGAATCCCGAGTAGTTCTTTGAAAATTAAAACAATTATGTTAACTAGTTATAAACTGCATACAAAGACGGTGTTTTATCCTGCCCAGACGAAACACAATTTTCACAAATTGTCTACATTAAAGCTGTGTGTTGGCATACATTTACATTCACAACCGTGACTGCAAATGCCCCGAGCTAACTAAACATAAGGTACAAGAAATTGTAAAAAAAGGCAAAGTTTGATATAAAAAACAATATGCTGCACAGGATTCCTTTTTAATGTGAGATTTTGAGCTTAAAAAAGTTAATGAAAATTTTAAAAGGTTTTTTTTTACTAAACTTCTATTTAATTTTCTACATTTCATTATTTAAGCCTTCCAAAAAGTACGATTTTGCAACCTCTACGAAATTGAGGTTTGCTACTGCTTATACGACGCAAATATTTTGGACAATGTGTGGATACTGAAAAAAGTAGCAAGCGTTCAAATAAGGTAGAAATGAGGAACCAGTTCCCAGCCCAATGCGACAAATGTTACCATAGCAATTGTAGACGTGTGAGCAGTAGCATTGTCCTGATGAAACACAAATTTTTTCGAGCTTCTATCCAACTTGAAATCAAACCAATAACATATTACCCTGTGATTGATTTATCCCGGTTAAAACCAACGATCTTTCTGGTCGATGAAACTGTTTTTCCTTGACCTAGGAAATGAAGTTTGACTTCTCATAATGAACCGACAAGAATATTTTGAAAGCGTAACGAAAGCAAAAATATGGAATGAGTGTAGTTGTGGCAAAAGATCAATTTGAAGAGTGGACAAAGAGAATTACCGCTTGTAGACCGTGGAGACCATGAAGAGAAGGGAAGATGATTTGAAGATACTGGCAGTAAAATTATGGAGAATTTTATCGACAGGGAAGTGGAAGGAAGGAAGGTTTACATCCAAAACTGAATAAAAGAAGCTGAAAGAGAAAGAGGTAGAGAAATTATTCTACAGATTTTATTCATTAAACGGTAGCTTGTCAGACACATTCTGACAAGCTTGTGAAGGTGACGTAACGTAATTAGCAATTACAAACAAAAGGTAAGGCGAGAATTTTTTTTTAACTGATTTTTTTCTATAATTCAATACAGCTAAAATTAATTGGTAAGTCTTAACGGCTGCGTTATAAATTTCTCTATACCCCAAATCTAGTAAATAATTAACGGTTGTTGTTCTTTTCGGTTTAAATGGATGCGAAAAATTTTCTGGTAATTTTTCAAATTTGACAGAATTTCAATTTCGTTTAAAAGGCGTTATTGTTTGATTTATGACAGGACAGAACACCGTTTGCAACGTTTCACTGCAGGGAAATTTTATATCAAGAGCGGTTTAAATTCGCTAAAAATTACAATAGAATATTTAGGATTTGTGGGAGGAAATTTTGTTAAAAATTGAATTGAACATTCTTAAAATTTATGGAGATTTTTTTGTGGGATATAAACGATAATATGATCTGAGCTTCAAACAAAACAATGTAAGGAAATAAGATATGCATAGAAAGCTTTTATATGCAGACGAAATGGATTTTATATTGTATTATTTGACGAAACGTCCTCTTTTGTAGTTACGAATAAGTGTTACCGATTCAGCTCCAGTCAAAGCAGTAGAAATTCATGCGAATGCGTTTTTCCCTTTTTCTAAATACGGCCCTGTCCGGTCAAATATAAATGATATCATCTGGCGATGGCATTTATATAATAAAATAAAACCAAATCCTTTTCAATACAGAAGTTTGGCGCTGTGTAAAATGGCCAGCAAAGCCTTCGCTGACGTTCAGTATTGAGCATTATAATCAATCCTAGCCACCGCACGACTCTTGGGTCACAATGATCCACAATGGCTTCCATAAATAAAAGATCGCAAAGCAATATGAGCAATATATAAAACATAACTAACATCCTCACAAAGCGGGCGGATAAACTACAAGAAATAGCCAAATCTTCGGTGAGACAATTTGATACGCATCAGCGTTATTCGGAGATTTCAGAAACCGTTTTCTGCTCTTCCAGTTCTTTGCGAGGATAAAATAAATTTTAATGGAACGCGTTTTAAGGTATAAATTAAACCGAGAATTTGTTCCCTCCGAGGAAATAAAACTTGACGTAAATGTGTAACAAGTGCCTCGAATCGACATAATTTTCACATATGTGAAAAGTCGTAAAGTTTTCGAAAAGAAGTTATCGGTAAAATATAACGAAATGTGGACAGTTCGACAAGTTATATGGAGTTCCCTTGTCATATTACGCGAAAAAGAATGGCACTTGGGGCCACAAATTGTTATTGCCGTCGACTTGGTAAATGTGAGAAAAAAGAGATTTATTTTTTAAAACTTTCGCAGTTTATTTCAGTTATTTTACGACAGCGGCAAAAAGAGGAGAAACGAATCATTAAATTTTTCTGATTTTGCAATCCCTGAAAGAAGAATCAGGTCAGCGCCATATTCACAAGTTTTAAAGCAACCGCCGAAGGCGCTGTACGGCATTAACTCACCACACATCAATCACGACTTGAAAGATAGGAAATGAACAAACCTAACCCGCTCTCGATTTTATATCGCAGTTTCATATACGCTTTTTGTTCCTTTGTTGTGATATAAGGGTTTGATTGACTAGCACGCCAACAGTCAAAACATCACAACATGACCGTACAGTTCTGTTAGACCCCTTTTTTATAATTAAGAACATCTCAGCTAATCGATTAATCAATAGGTACCAGTGGCGGCTCGACAGAGGAGGCAAGGGAGGCTAAGCCTCCTCATGATAAAATTGAAATAAATAAATAATTACATAATCAAATTTGATTTTCATTAAAGTTTCAATATGAAATCAATTATTAGGTAGTCAATTAAATAAATGGTAATAGTTATTTGGTAGATAATTTTCTTTCACCATACCAGAACGGTCTTATTAAAGGGGATCTTCTATTTACAATATGGGACTTGAAGGTTGAATGTAAGCGCCAGAAATATGGTCGAGACCTGGCCGGAGACAGTTTGCTACATTTGACTCCATGCATCTGCTTTAATTCTATAGAATGAGGCGATTTTGACCTTGAACGTTAAAAAGAAGATGCAATACTTGAGTTAGAAAGAATAAAACTATTGCAGCGGAGGCAACGGCTCCACCCCCACCCGAACACGTGTTTTGGTCAGTGCGTTTTCCCGGGAAAAGATCCCAATTATTCCTTAGCACTGGGTGCGACAAGTCTACTGCGATCATTGAATTCGGGTATAAAATTTTGAATTTGCGGGTTTCATTGTTTCAACATGAATGAAGATATAGAAGTAGAACTAAAAAATGTATTTTCTAAAACTTGGGAGGATATTGTTTCCTTTTAAAGAATTTTCGTTTTGCTACTTTTTTCTGAGAGCTTTCTGTTCTCATTTTAGTTTATTTTTTAGAACTTTTGTTTTTGTTCCTAGGCTTATAATATGCGATTGAAAGTATTTCTGTTTGCACTTGTTACAAGATTAACAGTCATTGTCAATAATATTGTGCAAATGAAGGCACAACTTTTTGCTACCATTAACCTAAAATGGTAATTTATTGAATTACACATTATATTATTTTCATTATTAAGTAAGAGAAAATACATTTTGTAAGCTCATATCTCATCATTCCACCTTATGCATTTCCTTCAATTCCTAATCCAATCCTGGTAAGAAATAACTCTACACCTCTTTGATGGTTCTTGCTGGACGATAAATTGTGATACAAAAATAAAACATCATAATTTGTTGACTATTGACCTATTCTTCATAAATATTAGCCTCCTCACTCGTCACTACCACGAGCCGCCACTGATAGGTATCCTTTTCTCTAATTCACAGACGATTGCAGAACTGGCTCTATGTTTACTATTAATCAACGAATTACTCTGATTTTTGTTGCAAAGTAAATGCTACTGAAACTTCTGAAAAACTTATTCATAAATAAAATTAATTAAATTACCTAAACTCTAAGATAAGAAGTCGTCTTTGACTTCCACCTAATGGCTACCGTGAACTCAGATGTTTACAATACTCGCCTTTGACACTCATTTGCAAACATTCATTTTCGTGTATTATGTGCTCGTTAAATAATATTGTGGCATTTTGTTTTGTTAGAAAAATAATTCCCCTGAAACAATCTAAGCGGTTGCAAAGTTTGATGTTGTAATATAATAACGGGGAAATTGTAAATCTTGATGTGGAATATGAAAATTATATGTTAATGAGATATGACGATGGAACGGCAGCTATTATGCGAGGCAACAGGGGGTGTCGATCGTCTGATCCAAATCACACTTTACGTTAAGCGACGTCAGTCACATTACCCCGCGCGTTTCACATGCAATAATAGCAGAATAAAATTCTAAATTCCGAAATTAAAATGCGGCGAATTCTTGGAATTTTCGCGATGCATGTTATTGATCTGGGGTGTCCGCTTCTAAACCCAGAAACAGCACTGATGTATAATCGTGTCCTAATTGTAAAGCTTTCGGTTATTTTTTAATCAATGCAGCTACAGCGTATAAATTAATGGAAATGCATAGAGCAGAACTGGACATGCACAGGGGATTAAAAAATACAATTTAAAAGATGCTGTGAACGGAGCATTGGAAAACTTTTTTAATAAAGTTAGGCGGATTTAGCTGAAAAGTTGTACTGAAATAAATGAACTAACTAAATTACGGAGGCCGGAAATGTTATTCAACTCCCATAATTTAGCAAAATTAATAATTTAATTAAAAAATATTTTTAATTATGGTCCACCAAAACCACTGTTATTAAAATTGACTAAATGAATGTGTATTTTGTCGGTCGGTTCTTTCAGATCATTCAATTTTGTTTTTAAATTATTTATGTGATGTTTACTTTTACCGATTGCCTGCGATAAATATTCAAATTTGACGATTACCAATTAAAACTGAAATTTGTTTCTGTAAAATTTAGAATCATGTTTTCAGGCGATTTGTGGGCACAACTCCGGTATTTTCCCAAACAGTTTGAGCACTTCTTATATCGTGGTTTATGTGGTAATTAAATAATTAAAATCATATCTGATTGTAATCGAAAAAATAAAATATAATTTAAAACACATTAGCAGAACTCAATATTGTTTATTTCAGAAAATCAAAATATAATTTAAAACACATTAGCAGAGCTCAATATTGTTTATTTCGGAAAATCAAGATTTGATGAAAATAAATATTTGTCAACAATTATAATAAAGTTTTGTTAATTGTCATTGTCACATCAATCGATCGTTAATTCAGTGAATTGTGAAACGAAGAAAATATTCAAAGGTTTGAGATTAATTGTAGTTCGTTTTTAAACCAGGAAGAGCGTGAAATAATTTTGTTTTAAGTTTATGTTGGTAGTAATACATTCTACATCTGACAATTTATGGTTATATTAATAATGTCACTCCAAAATTAGGAAGTGCAGCGCAAAATGCTTCTGTTAAAAGAAACACTATTTATGAGAAATGAGAAAACTGTATAGGCACTCATTACTGCCAACATAAATAAAATAAAACAATAATTTAATTTCTTGGTTTAAAACTGGAACGCCAATGAATCTTTTTCAAAAAATCCTTTTAAGGTAAAAGTACAGTAAAAAGTTATTGTCAATACGCCAACCAAAACGTGGAAATACGAGAAGATTTTCCTCTCTTTAGGAGTGCGTCATTGCTACTGCATCAATCATTGTCATTTCTCTCTGCCACTAGATGACACTAAATCGTTTCTTGCACCAACTTACACATTTTCATTTTGAAGACCAAACCTTCGTTGAACCATGTAATTTTTGGAAACCAAATTAATTCAAGTAGTGTACAACAATTATAAAACAGATTTGAAAATGGTAAAGTCTATTTCTCGACCGTTACAGTTTTGTAAAATAAAACACAGCTGAAAGCCTTTTTAAGCTCTAGCTTCGCTTTGTAAATGGCACTTTCCAGTTACCAGTTACCAGTTACCTGTCACCATCAGAATTCAAAATGAAAATCTTTTAATTCGTTTTCTAAAAAACCAACAAGCTGTTAGGTTGTACTTGTTCATACGTTGTTTTTGATCTAATTCATGCATTATTTACCAAGTTTCAGCGTTTGGTTGTCTGAAATTCTTTATACAAAATCTGTTGATTCAAATGTTACAAAAGAAATACTGTCAACAGAGTATTGCATTTTGCATTGCTTTTTGAATATAAAAAATAAAATGGTGCAAAAGAATAATGTATTATAATTATGCCATTTGGGACATGTGCTATTTTTTTCAGATTTTTTATATTATTTCCTAAAATAAGTTTGGCGATAAAATTATTGTATTTATTATATAATCCGATTTGAATTGTATTCGATGGCTTTTAAAAGATTCAGGGCAATTTAAATGTCATATAAATAATACTAGTATTTAATGTCGAGCGCAACATTAACCGCTTCCGCTGTTCGATACAGCAAATGCAAATTTAATTATATATTAATGAACTCAGAACTCATTGCATGCCAGAAAAACTAATTAATTACTAAACAATATTACGATTTCTGGGTATTCGGAATATATTATCGAACACTCTTTTTAATTAAATATTAGTGTGGGGTGAAATTTAATTTCTCCTTAAAAATTCATTTGGCTCATAAGTTTAAGTAAATGCGTGCAGAGGACACTTTTTCCGTTAAGTGAACGGGATCTTTTTCTAAACTGACATAATCGTACCAATATAATCGCACGGTGCACACAGCGTATACAGACCCGATCCTATTTTACATAATGTTACCCCCGAGGTAGACATCTCTGTTATACAATGGGATTCTTTTTGTATTCTCCACATTTCCGTTTACCTATACTTTTCTTCTTCACTTCCGTGTCTTTTTCATAGATTTTTGTATTTGCGCGGTTCCGGGGGGTTTAAATTGTTTCCGCTGTTTTGTAACGGCGTAACGTACGACCCTAAGAGAATGGAATAAAACTCCTTAATTGTCAGATTTATGCTAATTTAACGCTTTGTTTGAAAATCCGTTTGGAAGTTATTCTTCGGGAAACGAGAATATGATTTACGCGCCGCCGAATTTTTTCTCCCTTTTTTTAATCGAAACTAAATACAAAGAATTTCCGATGTGTTAAGAATACTTTCAGACTAGGAAAAACGGTTAGAGAGGGAAAACTTTTTGATAAACTTATGATTTATGATTCGGCAGACGTGTTTCAACCGACTTGAAAATATAAACGTTATCGAATATTTTTTCGTTTTTTTTTGCTTGATAACTTCCGTTAAAAAACGGTGTTTGACAAGAAAATTAATATGTTTTTTCGGCAGTGATTTCTTCTTTCTCGGATGCAATAATTTAGTTTGCGCCGTCCGCCAGAATGAACAGCAAAGTGCTCTTTTAATATCGATGTCAGTTAAAGTTCACCGTAAGCACAATCTAATTTATTCGATCTTAATTAATTTTTCCTATAGTTTTACTACTGCAAAATGAAACTAGGGAATAATAATTCAAAGTGAGAGAATCGATTAGATAATATCGACAATTATTGGTTTATTTATATTTTTTATAAATGCAGAAGTTAATTGCTAAGTTTAGATACCCTAATAAATAAATAAAACTGTGGGCGACGATGACATTTGAATTGAAATGATAAAAAAAGGTGACACTAAATTAATTACAGTTGTGACAAGGGTATAAGATGAGTGTCTGCAATAAGACAAGATACCAGAGAAGTGGTACAACTCTAAAGTGATTTTACTATACAAGAAAGGTGATAAACAAAAATGAGAAAACTACAGACCGATAAGCATCTTATCTCACTTAGATAAACTCTTAAGTAAGATAACAACTAATCGTCTAACAACGAAATTAGATGCATACCAACCAATGGTACAAACTGGATTTAGGAAGGGATTTTCAACTGCAGATCACTTGCTAGCGATGAAATTGTTAATCCAGAAAGCCAATGAATACAATATATCAATCTATCACGCATGCTGATGACGTGGTGTTAATAGCTAAAAACCCACAAGGACTTCAATACATGTTTGACTCTTTGAACAACAAATCCAAAAAAGCAGGTCTAAAAATGAATTTGCGAAAAACGAAAATTATGTCGGAAAATGACATATTTATTCACATTGATAATATCTTACTGGAGAATGCAGAGACATACAATTATTTGGGGGTAGTTGTACTGAAGATATTTAATTTTCAAATTCGGCTGGGGTCACAATACTTTAGTCTTTTACCGAATCTATCTATTCTAATTAGGAAGAAAGGTGATTTTCTAATTTTCCAAAAAAAAAATGTTCAGGGTGTTTCCCAAACACGTGTAAAAATTTTCTTGGCTTGTTTTAAGACAAGAAAGAAAAAATGTTCAAACAAGAAATTGAACAGAAGTTGTAAATTTCATTTCCTTGAAAGAATACAGTTGGATGAACAAAATATTCTTAAGTAGTAGGGTAGACATACCACTTTTAGCCACTTTAAGCCAATTTGTAATTGAACAAATTAACAAATTTATAATTTTTCAGCTATGCTACAGTTTGTAAGCTGAAATGCTGTAAATCTTGGTAATTTAATTGTTTATTATTTCACAACTTTTGACTGCAAATATTAACCCGGCACATTCTTGGTCCTCTACTTATTGCAATTTTTATGAATATTTATCTAAAAGTGGTGTAGTGGTTGAAAGTGGTGCGACAAATGTGCCATCAATATGTATATCTCAGAAAAAAAATTTTCAAGGCCTGAATCAATGAATTCATAAAATGTTTGTTTATGTACTATTTTCTAGGTATTTTGTATTAAATGTTTTTCTTTTCAATAAAAAAACTGTCTCTCTTTAGTAATACGAATTATTTACTTATCTGGATCACCGCGGTTTTAATTAGTTGGGATTATCGAGGTCGAACTGTATTAGTATATTAAGACTTTCATTCAGAATTAAATATTCCTTCGAGAAGGGATTGTTTTAAATAATAATTAAAGACAAAACAAAATCATAAACGCCTATTATCACTATCTCTCCAGACCTCCCTTAAATAGTTTGTTAAATTATAATAAATGCTTGATGAAAACATATTTTCTTCAGATATCAAGTACTTATTACAATGGCATGGCGTTTTGCTTCACTGTAAACCACGTTAATATATTAATTTCCATGACATCAAATCGAATGTAACAGCTTTTAACTAAATGAATATAAAAACAATTAAAAACGGTAATTGCAATCAAATTCGTTTAGTAACTGCAAGCTTCAATTTATTCATCCTGTTACGCTGTGTACATGGAACACAATTGCACCGCTTAACTATTACAGTAAAATTGACGAAATCATTCCGCATGCCAGTTACAATAAATCCGATTTTGCACCGACGCTGTGGCGTTTAAAATATTGTATTTCATTGCAACATACCTGATATTCCATCATACGTCCACCATTCTTCCCAGCTTACAGCTGACGTCACTGAAATAAAAAGAAAACGAGTGTTAGATTGATTGCTGACAATAATTGATGCATGCTGAAGCTAGTACCGTGTAAGCCCATATTTTGTCGGCTTTGCGAGGATTAGTTTAGACCGCCGCCACGCGTCGCTCGTAGCGCTAGGCACGTATCTCATTTTTAATCCGGATTATCTCCCGACTCGTCTGTTTTTTTTTCAAACATGTCTCGCGTTTTGTAACTTACAGCCCGATATTTGTCAAGCACTTTGCGAAAAGCCCGCGGCTTCTAACGATTAATGCATATATTACTAATAGCGTCGATCTCAACTCCAGACGAGAATATCGCCAATTTTTGTGGAATTTCACAATTAGCGCTGACAACTTCAAGAAACGCTGTTAGATGTCTTCAAATTTACATCGAAAAGAAAAAAATCGTGGTCTCCCGTCCACTTTAAGAAACCAACTAATTGAGTCAGTTCAAAGAGGTTCTTCGTCCGCAATCTTTGTCGTTATGTATAACCGAGAGAATGAAAACGGTTCGCTAGAAATTGAAGAGTTGTAAGAGAAAAAATCAAATGAACCGTTTTCTCCTTTGATTCAATCCAATTTCTTTTACTCACGTAACTTCAATCGCTGTGTACAAACTTCGCGTTAAGTCAATCGGCAAGTAATGCGATTCTTTTTTTAATTTGGAAATCTGATGCTGCGCCGCTACGTTCAGGAATCTACTTTTCGATTTTCATTAACTGTATTTCATTGAGCGAATTAGATTCGCAAGAAAGGAAATATTTCCTCGCGCGTGCTATACTTGAAGTAGAGGTCGTTATTTTCCATTTCCTCGTAGGTAACCTTGATGATAAAATATTACCGTATTTGGAATCACCACATGACGCGTTTAGTGGAGTCTTCGGGGACGCGGTCGCCACCACAACATTTAGGTCTCTCATTCTTTCCTATAAACCGAGTAGTATAGTATTTTCGCGTCACGTATTTATTATATCCTTCCCTGGGGTCGCACAAAATGTTACATAACTTCTTGTGAAAGTCACAACATATTCTGTTTTTAGAGTAGAGAGCAAGTTCCTTGGACTTGGCTAATTTTCAATTTATCTGAAATTGCCGTACGGTGGAAATTTTCCGTAAATGAGTTTTCCGAAATAGTCCGCTGCATCACTGAAAATTGCCAAAGTATCTTTTTTTAGTGGCGTAATGTAATCTCGTTACTTTTTGTCTCATCAAACTTTATTATTATGTGACGCTACTTGTAATTAATCTGTAACGTAAACCTTAGTCATTAAATCAATAAATCGTTCACTTGTATCATCATATACGCTCTTCGCTTTATTCCAAATAAAGTCATTTGTTAGTGGACTGTGTGTAAATTGAGTTAAGTTTAGTAAAAATGCTTCACATATAAGTAGGGGAAAGGTGTGTAAAATGACATCCTTGGCCAAATGGCACGCCCTATATTTCTTAAGTTTTATGAAATGAGTTTATTATTGGAGTGTCATTACCTGACTAAAGCCCGTTTCGTAAATGTAAACGATTTGGTTGTGAGAAAATATTTTTCTTTCACCACGATTGATATTGTTAAATTTTTCCAATTAGGGCAATAATATGATTTAATACGAATTATGTTTTAGTAATATTTTATAAGCGTCCAAAGCCATTTTTTAAGTTGGTGCTGTGTGTAATACCGTGAGTTGTAAGAAACATATTACACACGAGTCAAAAACGTTACGCACGACGCTAGGTAATTTGATGAGGGGATACTTGTCTTGCAACTAGGGTTGTGTACTGTACATCATACCTAACTCGACTTACAATAAGAAAACACATATTACGGTGTGCCTGTTCTGTATTTTTTTTTGTAAAGTGAATGTTTAATTGTGAAGTAATGGGAAATATTCAAAGTGGTTTAATGTGCCGAGATGAAGATGCAATTAATAAATGACGGTCAACAAAATGATCAGTTTCAAAGACTACATACAAATACAATTTCTCAACTTTTTGTTTCATTGCCTATTTAATTTTTTAGCAAACTGCAAATAAAACTGAAATTGTTTGTAATTTCTAGATACTTACTTTTTCATTCAGAATAAAATATTTCATCGAGTATGTAAAATAATGTTATTTTTGCGTTGAATTGTTTTTTGCTTCATCTTGTATCTCTAATACTAACCAAGTTACCAATGGTGACCATTTAACCTGTATAACTTGCCTAATCAATCGGAATAATTTATACCAATATTTCAGTGACCCGAAAGCTAATCATTCATTCATTAAACCGTGATATCGTTGTTACATATATTTTCCTGTTTGTAATTAAATTCCATCTTAAAGGATTTGCTATTTACACAAATTTTATTAAGAGACTAAATCATTTTCGTGTGCTTTACATAATATCAGTCTACAAGATTCTCAAGTTCGCGATGTTTAAACTTTTATGAAAGAATGGAGCGATTACAATACGGCGCTGGAATATGTAGGATTACAATAATCAGAGCTCTGCAGCGTTGCTTCAATAAAATTATCTCAACTTCATGTACAATGGATATAAATTGAGGGTAAACTGATCATACCTCAACCCCGAAATAATTCAAGCCAAATTAATCCGATTGTACGTGAAATAAAATTATTTCAATAATTAATTTCAGGAAGAAAAGTTCGTCGCCGGCATAATTCGAAACGTTAAAATGTATCAAGTCAGGAAACGCAAGGTTATTTTGATATGCAAATCGTAAAACGTAGCTGTGTTTACGATAATTTATAAACTGATTATTCATGGCAGCGCAAGATCTCGTGTTTTTACAGTCTCGCATGAGATATCATCTGTTTTACTGTAAGACAAAAGTAGTATAAAGCAATTCCCAGTTTTGCGGGCGGAAAGCTTGTTTCTTTCGTCTGTTAATAATAAATGGGTTAATTTTTCTAGCGCTTCGCAAATCTGCGGATTTGGTGGCACTGAGCTACCTAATTTGTAACGCGAACAGTCTGGCAATCTTATCTTACCGCCAGACCCTTCTTTCTTTTTAACTTGCGTTCCCCTTAATGTAACTAGACAACACGCCACTGACCTGGCACCCATCTAATTTACTTTCGTCTCTAGTTCAGATAAGCCTTAATTTAATCTTGAATTTTTTCGACCCCGTTCAAGTTAGGAGCTCGTAATTATTAAAAGAGGAAAGTTCCCCGCCTTATTTTCGTGGTTCTGTTGAGTAGTAAAGCTCATCGAGTCACGTAATGGGAGCATCTGTGGACGTAAAGTCCACTAATTTATGAGTACCTGCGAGTGCGTGCGTCCATGATTAGATAACATCATGGGAAATACACACACACAGTCACACTTTTCCTCAGAGATGTGCAAATTAGTTGGATGACGTATAAACACTGCACAATATGAGGCCAACACGAAATATAATTTAGTAAAGTACTGTTGCGCTGATCTTTATTAGTGATATCGAATATACGAGGTGATTTATTCCATCATGATATAATGTGAATATAGTGAAACCGCCCCATTTCGCCGAACGAAAAATCGAACTAATTTTATGTCCGCGAATTATGATGGAGTTAAAACGACGATTCGTCTTCTATTAGGAAGCCTAAAAGGGATTCAAGGAGCCAATAATTGATTTGTATCTTCTTAATTTCCGGTTACTTCAGATATCTAAACTTTAAATTTTATTTCTATTTCACATCGGTTCGGTTAATGAAAAATGTTACTGGCATATTCAATTCGCAATTAAAACAATCTTTAAATAAGTTTACTTTTCATTAGAATAATTAAAGGCAAGTTGAATAAATATTAATCGGGCAACTAAACGCCACAGATAACTGGTTTTGGGTTGCCGTGTGAGGTTAACAAATTTTGTAATTAAAATGATGTCTGAAAATAAATTCCTATATACGTACACACAAGTTACCCCTATTAATTAACATTTACATTAAAGTAAGCACATTTCTGTTTATAAATTACCATTGAAGGGGTTAGAATAAGTGTATTTTTTAAATTATAGGATAAGTGCTTTTTGTTAAAGATGAGGTGCCTATTTATTGCACGAAATTTTATTCTATTTTAGTTAACCTTATTAAAAAAAAGTCTGGACTCAAATTCAAATATATTCAAACCATATAAATGTTACTTTTTATTCTGACTGATGATAACTTTTTAAAAGAAACAGAGCCTGGTTTACTGTCACAAACATAATTTGTCTTCAAAAATGACAGAAATTCATGTTTAACATCGATAGTTTGTTCCTCAATTTTATTGAATCACAAAAATTATTAAAAAGAATAAAGAAAGATCTTATAAGCATTTACAAATACAACACAGACGAACGAAATTTTGTCAAACACAAACTGTCTCACGAATTCAAATATGTATGTGATACATGTTAATGTTAGTTGTAGTTAAATAATTCATTTCAAGCATCACTCTTCACCATGTCGCATTTGCTACAAACACAGACAATTAAATTATCTTTTCTGAAATATATAAACTGAACTCAAGCTAATAGCATTAGTGATGTTTGATTTTGCTGATTTATTAACATTGCAAAGATATTTGGTTTGTGTTAGTTTATGGTGTGTCACTCCTAAGCAAATTTGCTTTCGGTAAAGTTATTGGGGCAATTTTGGGCAACTTGCTCGATTATCAATGCGACAAAGCTAATCAGTATTAAAAAAGTATTGACAGAAATGCACAATAGTTTTTGACATTGTTTGGGGAGTTTTTAAAATTGGCGGGGAAATTCTTCACTATCGGGGTAAAGTGAAATTGTCGGATTACGATGCGACAAATATAATTACCATCAAGAAATGTCAGAGTTGACTGTAGGTAAATGTTCCAAAATAGTTGATTATTTATTTAATTTACAAATCGACCTTTGAATTTAAATTAAATTGTATTTTGCTAGAAATTAAAATTAAAGCTACAAATAGCAGGGAAACATCTATTCAAATGATTATTTACAAAGTGTGTTTATTGTACATCACGTATAAAATAAATTAACGATATTCTGTCGCAGTTGCCTAGACATCCGGAAGAATCTAACAATTGTACACAATGTGAAAGAAAGTTAGCAAATGTGGCGATTATTTTTAAATGAGAATTTTATTTCCCCAGAAACTGAAACATATAGGTATAAAAACAACGGCCATTAAAATTTTCGCAAAATGAATACGACCAAGTGACTGATTGAGAAATGTTACAACCAAAGTTTTGAAAGCTTCTAAAACGTCCTTGAAAGTATTTCGACAGAAAAATATTTTTATCACGTTTAAAGGGTACATTTTTTATGATTACTACTTTACCCCTTGACGAGGAAAATAATAAATGTCTTTTCATTTTTCTTCTAGTTTAACGAACATTTGTTCCTAGCGCGAAACGTTTCGAACTGAAAATGAACAGTCTGCTTTATCAAATATTAAATTAACATGTTACTAAGTGGAGCAGCACTTTTTTAAATATTTTTAGACAATATCTACACCGACATTTTTCAATTTCTTTATCTTTCTCGATCTGTCTGTCATAGTTGATATATTTTGGGCGCCTACAACAAATTAATACAGTAAAATTAGAAAATCGTTTATAAAGCAATGCGTTAAAGTTTAATTCCGCAATTATGATGCACAAAAAAAAACCGTAACTGCGAAAGTACTTAAACTTAACTGCTAAACTATAAAGCACTACAGAACAGTTTATCGGCCAATAATTGCAGCTTACTTTATTTTCACAATTAAAGTAAGCCTTTATGAAATATTGTTATTACAATTTTACGACAGAATTAAATTGTATGCAAATTTTCTGAAAACATATTTACTGCAAAAGCAAGAAACTTTCGTTTCTAGTGTAATCAAAACAAACCGTAACGAATCACAAATTAGTTCAAACTTTTTAACCCTTTCAAATTGAAATCGGCCGTATTTTATATAATTGAAGATATCGCGAAAATCTACTGCAAAGCTGCCGTTCTTATCGACAAAATTTTCCCGTTAGTTTTATTGCCCTTTTGATAATTAAGAACTTAATTAGAAGATTTCGGGGAGGGAGGGAAATTTTCAACGAATAACGATATTTCTCCATCTCGACGGTTTTAGTTTGCAAACTAATAATTTTCACGGGGTGTTTTCGCTGGATTTGATGGTTAAATGTGACCCTCGCTAGACAGAGGGTGTTTCACGGGTCAGATCAGGGTCCGGCCCCGGGGGTTTTCACTGATCTCGGCTATCTTCCTCATCTCTCATTCTGCTATCACACACACTGCAGCTTCGATGACTCTCACGAGAAATTCCCGGATTTCATTAACGAATCTGTCGCAGACGTTTTTAATTGCCGCCTAAGAATTTATTCCGCGATATCAGCGTTTCGGTTTAAACAAATTTCAATGCTTAGCGGCAGAGAATAAAAAGAAACGGTTCGAGTCAAATGTTTATTTTCCTGTGTGAGAGTAAATCTGGGGTTGTCCGGAAATCGTGCACTCTACCATCACGATTCCGGATATCGTTAAAAGCAACCGTGCATAGCAGGTTCAGTTAGATGGATATGTTAGTATTTTACGAACACACTACATATAATTCAACGTTCCAAACGGTTCTTTTTAACGTAATTCCTGTTTTCAGAATAATTTTAATATTAAAACTTGAGCGTTTGAGTTCAATCTGGTTGCTTTAATCAAATTGTTTTATTGAGCAACTTTTGTACTATCAATGCAATTTAAAATTTAAAGAATCGTTTATGATCATTATTGAGGTTTTTCGATGCGATTGGTATGAGGTATCGAATGCAAATCGGCCAATTCTGGAGGCTATAGGGAAATTCAGCCTAAAATTACACGCTTGGGTAAAATGATACATTGTGCTTTAAATTCTATGACTCATCCATTTGCGTATTCGATATCTCCCGTGCCATGATTATCAATAATATATTTGATTGAAATAGTAGACACTAATCCCACTATGAAGTACTCACTATTTGATCTCTGATATATCTATTTCAGCATCAAATTGCATTACTTTAATTGTTTTTATGGTTTACCGCATTTTGGTGTAGAACAGAAACTAGCAATAACGGTCAATAGGATTGTATTTATTGTTTCGTGTGTTTGAATTGCTTTTTCAAATGTTCATTGCTAGACAAAATATTGAATACAGACCTGAGATTTGTGGACAACCTCTCAAACAAAATAATCAGGCGCCTTGTGTCATTTAATGTGGCTATCAGTCTACGAGACGATTTTAATTCAATTCACCAGCGGTTATATAAATCTATTTTTTGATGAGCTTTTTATTATGTTAAATATTAATTCATTGATTGATACGTAGGTATTTCTAAAATTTATTGTGTTTTACGACAGTGTTTTTGGTGCATTGGTACGGTCTTCAAGGGTTGGCTAAAGAAATGTGAATTCGAGGCTTACAAAAGGTTTTATATGAATGAATGCTAAGTGTACTAATTTGTCAACAATTTTTTTGTTGTTGGGTCGGATTTTTTACTATCGGTAGTTTTACCTTGCAAAAAATATGCTATTAATCAAGCCTGAGCAAGTTTAAGTTTGTCCCATCTTTTGCTAATATTTCGTTTTCGCAATGTGTTAATTAAAATTTTTTTTCCTCATGTTAATTTTAACGAAAGTTGATACTAATAACAGGCGTCACTAGCCAAAACATTGTAGTTATGAAAAATAATTTTGTTATTAAAAAAAGTGATATTCGTTTCGTTTTTTTCAAGCTTACTTCTTATCAATTTTAACACTTCTTGCATCACCAACATATTTTCTGTATATTTTTGCACAAAATGTGATGTATTTTTGCATTCCAAATGTTTGTCCTCATATCACAAGAAATTCTAATGCCTTTTGCCAGTATTGCAAAAACACATTATTTCATCTATAAAACAAAAAGTTGTCATAAACTATTTTAACAATAAAACTGTTTTTTCTAGTCTACATTTGGTAGTGGTATTTAATGAGTTAACATTGGAGCACTGAAAGGAAAGTCCATTTCGATTAAAGTATATCAACATCTTTTTTGATTGTAAAGTGGCGACAAATATTCAAATAATTTTCTGTTGTTATAAATCAAAGCGGAAGCATTGTATTTACAGACAATGAGGCTTAAAATTTTACCTTAAAATATGGAATTTGTTGTTCCCAACTAAAAAATTGCGACATAACGTGGCTGTTTTATTGCGGTGCGGTGATACACATATTACAAGAAACAAACATTCATTTAGCTCCTTGGAAGATTTAGGACTCAACAACTTCAAATTAAACTAGTCGTCGCAAACTGCCGTAAAAGTGAAATAAATCGTTCTTGTTAACAACAATTTGCTTACAAGCTCGCAATCGCTTCACAAGCGCTGATTAATATTAACATCAAAGCTGAAACAACACAAAACTGTTACGTAAGTTCTGAAGCGTTTAGGTTATCATCATCAAATGGCAAAAAATGTAATTTCCTTATTGGAGTCTCTAAAAAACCGGTGATCTGGAAATTTGCACATCAAAGTCACAAAATCGTGAGTTAACAAAATTGCATAGAGCATCGTTGTGACTTGTGGCTTTTATTGTAATTAACAAAAATATACTTTTTGGAAAGCAATAATAATAATTTAACATTATTCTCTTCTCAAATACGATCATTGAAACAATATTTTTCACAACGTTGCTTTAGTGGAGTAATTACGGTTGTTAATGGTGTAATTATCGGTATCAGTGATACTCCATAAAATTAATGCATGGCTCTAAATTGTTAAAATAATGCTAAATCCACTTACTTCCAGAAAATAATTTATTTTTACCTTTAACGCCAAGTTTAAATTAAGTTGTCACTGAAATTACTTTAAGTTGGTGGTTTTCAATAATTCAATTATGCAGTTTTATAAATTCGCGAATTTGATATGCAAGTTATTCAGTGAAAGTTGATGAAGGAAAAAAATGAACGATTCAGCAACCAATTTATGTAATTTATTACAAAGCTCTCTAAGCAATTTAGGGGCAAATTGCGCTGCATTTTTCATGTGGTCGGCGAAGACAAAATAATAAATTTAAAATGTACCTATCATAAAACAAGCTAAAAGCAAAATAACTTAATCACGTTTGTCTGTTAAAAAGCGTTTTACCTTAAAGCTGCTAATGGAGAACGTGCAAGTTTCATGTTTTATGCCACTTTTAAACCACTTTCGCTTTATGCTTCAAAGGAAATGACAACTTTAATCGAACTGTGCGACATCAGCTGGAGGACAACCGAAAAATTCTTATGCTTATAGGTCAAACAATACTTTGAAGACAACGCGGAAATAAAATATGAATGGGGATCAGTCCCGCTTTAAAAGCTTCTTTTGCGTAGGGGATTTTGTTTAAAAGTGGACCGGCGACCCGATTTATCGCCGGCGCTTTAAAGTATTGATACTTAAGCAACAAAAAATGTAATTCTTGCCTGGGGGCGCATAAAAAATTAATAATCAACCCGTACAAGATTAAATTATTACTTTATTACGCGGGCCTTTTCAACAAGAAAGGTCTGACGCAGTCAAAGGACGTGACCGTTGTCGAACGGCTGCGACTCCTTTATTATTGAAACCGGCTTCACGACGTTTCACCATCATCACACTTTACGCCGATCTCCCACGTTGTTTTTTCCCGGCTTCTAATTGATGGTGAGAATTTCATTTTAATATGTGCAAGCTTTTTGGTTATGAAGAAGCAATTTATTACCGATAAACGCTTCAGCAGCAGGTTCACGGCTTCCCTCCTTTAACGATAAAGTAAGAGCCGCATATTAAACTTGACGATGCGCGTTTCATACGTTACATTGCAGCCACCGCAAATCTCATCTACCAGATTTTAATTTAATATCCTTATTGAGTCGAAATGAAAGAATTTGTGTAATAAGTTGGTCGGAACGTGGCCTGAGTTCATGAAACAAAATATGATTCAATGTTTGCTCACAAAAGTTTCTTGTATTCAATAAATTAGAAGACAAACTTCATCGGCTCAAATACTTATAAGTTTCGTTTTCACATTACAAAATTCCATCTTCATAACAGCTTAGAGGGTTAACAAATGTAAGGACTCCACCAACGTTGATTGTCTCAAATATTAAAGTACTATCTTCAAATTAGTTTATTTCATGGATGTACAGGTGAGTTTTTTATGGTAAAATAGACAATGTCAAAAAAGCATCTTCTTGTTACACGAACACAGGTATTTTTTCCGGTCATCTGATTTTCGATATCAACAGCAACTTTGGTCTTGTTATAATGAACATTTATTTTTGGTTTGTTCTTCTCATCCCCAGTTTCATTACATGAAACTGAGTTGAGACCAAAAGAACAGCTTTTTTTGAACGCGATGAATGAGGCAAAAATTCGTTAGGAACTTTACGTTTATTTGCTTGCAGTGTTCCTATAATTGTAACATGTTGGTTGAAGAGCTCTTGAACCAAAGGAATAGATGTAAATGCTTTTGTTATAATCAACAATTTATTTCTGGTTTATTCTTCTCATTCCCACTTGTTTCATTACCATGAAACTGAGTTGAGTGCAAAAGAACAGCTTTTTTCTTAATCCGATAAATGAGGCAAGAATCGTTAGGAACTTCACGTTTATTTGCTCGGAGTGTTCCTGTAATTCTAAGATGTTGGTTGAAGAGCTCTTGAAGCAAAGGAATAGATGTAAAAAAATGTCTGTTGTAACACCTCTCCATGAACCAAAATATGGTTTTACCATCTCCAAAACAACTCTTTGATTATTTTCCAGTATAGACTTGGCTGTTTAGTACATAGGCTGTTTCAGAATCCGTGCAAATGCAAATTTTTATCCCATATCGTCCGGGTTTTATTTTTTATACACATTCTAAATGAGCATTTCCCACGAAATCTTGACAAACGTTCATCCACTGTAACATTTGTGCTTGGCGAAAAATTTGTAATGTAGTTATTGACGAAACTGTTATATATCAGTCGTATTCTTTTCAATTCTGTCATGTAAAGTTGCTGGATCATCAAATATTATGTGCCTTCAAATTTCTTTGAATCTGTTTCTTAACAAAACGTCAGCAAAGTAGGGTTGCTTCTATAATTCATTTTCAGTCCACATTTCAGCAACGTGCAGCTTTCTTCCACGGTTTCTACCACCAGCAACAAGAACGCCAACAAACGCTTGCGTTTCTTCTATTGTAACATGTTTCCATTGCTTTTGTTGTTCAGGATGCTTATCATTTCTTTTCGAAATATACTTGTCCTCTAATCTGTTTGTGTGAAGAAATCTGTACACTGAAAAATACCTGTTATGAAAATGTATTTGTTTTGCGAGGAACACGATGGTGCAATTAAAAATCGATTTGCTCTAAGATTGTCAGAGATAGAAAACTATAAATCGAGAAAATGGCCGTAGCTCCGTTAATACTGGAGCAACTCAATTGATTCTTGTTCCATCGTTTCCGGCAGGAAAAGTTATCCTAGGAAGGAGAAAGAAAAAAAAAGAAAAAAAGAGAGAGAGAGAAAAGCCAATCCAAGAAAAAAACTTTTTTTTCTTTCTTGCTTAGAGCGTCATATAAACATGAAAATTTATGTATTTTTTTGCGAGGAACACGATGGTGCAATTAAAAATCGATTTGCTCTAAGATTGACAGAGATAGAAATCTTAAACCTAAACTAACATAAACTAACCTGTTCTAAATAAACAATTGCACTGTTAAAAAAGAAAAAAAAAACATTGTTCAACTTCAACTTCATGAGGAATATGATTTTCCTCTTCTACATGATCCTTTACGTCACTTTCTTCATCTTCGTTAAACTCCTATTCACTAATACTATCATTTTCTTCAAAAATTCTACACAATTCTTCGTCTGTCAAATATTTGTGTGCCATTATACGCAGCAAAACTGAATCATATACATTTGATTTGTCTACAGAATAAAATAAATGCATTGTAGGCAAGATTCAGTTTCCTAGAGTTGATATTTGATGATGCATGGCAGAACCGATGAGACTGAAATAAATGAAAAATGTAACTTGTTCAAGAAATGCAACTTAATCACCCCAACAAGAAAAAGCAACAAAAAAAATATGTAAGAAAATTAAAATTGAATAAATTTGTTGCATTAACGTGTACGTAAATATTTTTGGAAGGCTTAAATAAAACTGTAAAAAAATGATTTAAAAAAATATTTATTACTTGGGGTAACTGAAATACCCCACAAAGGTGTTAAACAAGAAAATCTATCGAAAATGGTAGGGAGAATGGGATGCATTTCATAGCTTGTGCAACAAATTGCATATTTGGTGCATCTCAAGGTATATAACAATTTAAACAAACTTTTCTTGATGACAATAACAAAAATCAGGGCACAGTGAAACGTATTCAATTTATTTGCTTTTCAACTTGAATGTTATTGTTCAGCCATAACTACCCTTGCGGTTGGTTGTATACACATCAACACAATTCCGTGTATAAGTATAGAAAACAATTTACGTGACTCCAACATTGTTCGTCCGCATACAATTGCGCCTTGCTCGCCCTGACACTTTTCTTATTGTGGAAAATTTGCGCAAATCCCGCGATTACAATGTCAATTAAAATCTCATCCCAATGCAGTTTATAATGATCGTCTCGGAATGCCGAACACGGAAGAAAGAGTATCTGGGTGTATTATTCACAAAGTTGGCAAACTTTGACAATAAAACTGTTCGTCACTAGTGAGCATGAAACTTCGACACTAAACTCATCGATTTCATTCCGCAGATGACGTTGGTGCACGCGAAGAAATTAACCCTTAATTCGCAGGGAAAAAATCGCAGGAAATTTGTTTGCTCAGTAATGACGTTCGCCGAAGCACCGAACGCGCGAAAAGTGCAATTTCAGCAAGATCCAGGTGTTGCACGGTGAATTAACGCAAGTAATTGCTAATACTTTCGCCAGATTTACTGCGCGCCCCTATTAAACATTAGTTCGACACGGTGCCCGTTACTCGGGACGTTGTGCCCTCGCTACACTCACGCACGCATGATTTAACTTCGTTAATTTAGATTTTCAATCAATTTTATAATTAACCGTTTAATTCTTTCGCGATGGCGCAAAAAGTTAATTAATTTCGTTTTTCCTTCGAAAATCCCTGCAGAATACCGTCGGCGTTTAATCGAAAATTCGCCAAGTTGTTGGATGTGCACACGACGGCACATTTGGCCGCCTTACTTGCGCGAACTTGTTTCAGGTTTATGAATAAAATTTTCAGAATGCATAAATAAGGTCACAATATATGCTGCAAATGAAATTTCTTGCAAATAAAGCTACGAACAAATCTGAGGGAAAAGGTAAATTTATTGGCGCAGAGAAATGAATTTGATTTAACCTTTTGAATGCACCGTGGGGTCTGGGTGACCGCATGCTTTAATGTGTTTGCAATAAACTTGTAATAAAGTGAAATGTTTCTGAATTTCGATTTAGCTAATCTTATTTCAGATTATTTGTACTAAAGATATTTATAACCAAATTTAACTGGGGTCGTTATGACCCCACTGTGCATTTGACGTTATACTACGATTTTGTCTCTTACTAAATCACTCTAATAATGAAGAAAACTGATTTTTATTGATTCATAAACATCAAAATCTAAAAATTTACTAAAATTTGCAGACACATGCCTACTATACAGGGTGGTTACTAAGCATATTAAAAAGCTTCTACCAATATGTGTGAGATACATAAAACGTTCTAATAAGAAATTGAACTGTGGTTGTACATTTCAACTCCTTGTAAAAATAAAGATGGATCAGATTTCTGTACTCCTTGAAGAATAAAGCGACCAAAAGTGGTGAAATTGCAAATATTGCCTAGATAATTAAATCACCAAGATTTACAGCATTTCAGCTTAAAAACTGTAGTACCTATAACTAAATAAATAATGACTCAGATCAAGATAATAGATAGAGTAATGTGGTATAAGGCTATTCTTAGTTATTTGTTAATTTGTTCAATTACAAATTTTCTAAAAGTGGTCAAAACTGGTGTCTCTACCCTACATTTTCAGGGAACTTTAATTATGATTTTTTTCAATCAGACTTTTCCAAACGACAATCTTATTCATTAAGGTTAAATACCCTATTCGTATAACCGAACAATGTTTTTAAGGTCAAATGTATTGACCGAAAGAATTAAGAAATGCACCGGAAGAAAAATTTTCTCGAACAATTAGACTTTAAATGGAGGACATTAAACATTGCCGTCCCGAAACTCACAAAAACATCTTGATTATTCTTTGAATGTTTGATTGAAATTAAAACGCTTTAAAATAAAATTTTTAATATTTACATTTTATCAAAAAAGTTCCCTCTCTCGAGTGTAGCGTTTTTTTTTGTAATCTCCTCGCGAACGAAACAGCAACACAAATTAGAAATCTCCAAGTTCCGACCGAGAGTTGAAAATGCATTATGCATATCATTTAATAAATTGTAATTCAGCAACTAAACTTTTTTAATATTTTAAGTCCTCTAATTTCAATATTTGTTTTGCAAATTCGAAACCGTTTCGCACTAAACACACTTTTAATTAGTTCGAGAGAGTGCGAAAGTATTCGTGTTCGAAATTGCAAAATTTAGTAAACATATGCTGATGATCGACTTGCGTGTGCTATCTTAATTAATTAAGGTCATTTTCCCACCACGTTCGGTGTGGGATTGCGGGGTAATGATCGATTCAAATTTATTTCCAACACAAAAATCGAATTTACCCAGATCGAAACAACACTTAACCCGAATCAACGGAAAAACGGGTCAAAAATCCTGAAATTAATTATCGCACTCCTTACCAATCACAAACTGATTGATGAAGTATAAGTTGGTAGAACAAAGTAACTCAATTAAGTTTTGACGTTATGAGGCTGCCTGCATAAGTTCACTTCCAACGCACACACACACACACTCACAAACATAAATACGTTTCACTAAACGTGACCTGGATGTGAGTGTTTTAGATTTTTTCAAAATTCAAGCTTACGTTACTTTTGCCGCTCAGCGCACTATCAATCAATCAGTTTCTTCAATATTATTGAAAATGTGACCTAAAATATTAAGGTATTGGCGACATCGAAAGTATTGATGAAGACTGAAATATTTTTGGTATTGATAATAACTATTGATCGTCTAGAGATCACATGTACACTGTAAAAAATTGTCTTAATTTTACAGGCCCAAATTATTAAAATTCACTGTGGAATTCAGGTAATTTTACCTAAAATTTTAGTTAACCAATATTTCACTAAAATTTTCTGGTAATTTTACAAAAACTAAAAGAATTTTTACAAATAAATTTAAATTTACTTCAAAATACATTGATTTTACAGAAGACATTTTGTGGTTTTGACACACAAAGGGTAAATTTGCTCTAAAAAAAAATTAACGGTTCAATAGAACTGAAACGACACAAATTTAATTCTTGAAAATTAAATACAGTCGAACTCCTCTATAGTGACCTCCCTTATAATGATTTTTTCTCAGTAGTGATGTTTTTGTCAGAAACGTGCGTTTTTGAACGTTTTCCATATAAAAATACCTCTATATTATGATGTTAAGCCTCTATATAGTGATTATTCTTTATGAAAGGTTTACCAAAATTCTCGGGGAACGAAATTTTCGGTAATAGAAAATACAATGGATGTATTCAACATCTGGTTCTTTTCCCAAATTCCGACTACCTAAAAAATCCTTACAAGAATTTCTTGCAAAATCCTTACTTATGGAAATTTCCATTTTTAAAAGTGCATCGACTTTGGACAGATTTTTTCATCAATAAATGCATGTTATGTAAGTATTCAATTACATATGATGAAAATCTGTATTGTACTGTGTGTATTTGTAAATAAACAAATATTTTTTCAAACATAATAAATCTTAATTTTTTGTTTTGAATATCGATTGGTTTTTAAAGTGACTGCCAAAACTGTAAAATTATACTTGAATTCTATATAGTGAAGTTTCTCTATAGTGATGTTTTTTCATGGCTTTTCGAACATCACTATAGAGGAGTTCGACTGTACAATCAAAGAATAATTATTTAACTTCACAGATTTGTATTGACCAAGGTGGACCTATTTAGAATATTTTGCTTGTCAAACTTTTTCGGCGGTCTTGACAATATATATATATATTGAGAGTCTGAACCCGGCTTTAGAAATACCTCTCTTGTCGGCCTTTAAAGTTTTGAGGAACATGCAATGTCTATTGCCGTCGAGAGAGATGTTGCAATTCCGGTATTTACAAAGTTCCTGCATCGGAAGGAGCTCTTACAATAATATTAATCAGCCGCAAAAGTACTTGTATCAAATTAAACTTCGAAAGTTAGGAATGTGAAAATGGCACGAAATTAACGTAAGCTTAAAAGTTGCCGCAAACACGTTTTAATCACGAAATTGTCGTTCAAGTGACGTATCACACGATGCCATTATGCTAGTTATGACACCTGAGACACTTAAAGAAGACAAAAGGCGAGAGATTCGCCGAGATGCCTCGAAAGCTCAGGAAAGCTCAAACCAGACAAACTCATCTCTCTGTCAGAGTTCGCGTGCTACGTATGTTCTGTTAAACGGCCACAAAGACACACCCAGCTTACTCTGCAGAATTGCTTCTCTATCTTTTCCGTTCCCCTTTTAACGCAAGGCGTCCTGTCGCATATTTTTGTTTTCCTTTTAAAAGGAACGATTTTATTTATAACAGAAAAAAGGGTGAGGGAGGAAAACCTTTTGTGCGTGCACATTCACCAGCTCATGGCTTTTGATGAAACTTAATTGAAAGCTTCCATTGGAAAAACAGTCACTCTTTATTAGATGTTAATTTGGCTTCGCTTTTTTCTGAATCGTTTATGCCGCGCCGTGAAATAAAAATGAATCGATAACTGATAGGAGTAATAGTTTTCGGAAAAAGCTTTTAAATGAAGCTTTGAAGCTCATTAATCTTGTAAAGTGGCGAAAAGTGCTTAAACTTAATTATAAAAAAATAGAATTGCTTTTATGACAAGTACTTTAGCAAGCTATAAAAAAAGGAAATGCACTTCCGTCGTGGAAGTTTGCCTTACCAAAACAATGATCAAACATTCAAGAAACACGACTTTTAAATCTCTTTATTATACACCCGAAAATCGAGGAGATTACCATAAACGAATTAAATTTTTTGTTTTCAAGTTGCGCTAAAATTCGCTCTAACGCAAAACTGTTTTACAAGGGAACAATCGTAATAAGTGAAATAACCCTCGGCGGATTCTGGACGCGAAGCCGTCCAGTGCCCTTGTCCGGTGTAAAAACACAATAGGCTTGTAAAACAAAGGATTTAATTGCATTCGAGTGTTCTAGTAGCGAAGAGCACACAAGAACGTCAAGGATTACGTGTGTTCGCTCTTGTAAATTATTTCAGAAGTTAATGGCACACCCAACGTTTGTTTTCGGATAAAGTGCGCCGTTTCCTCACCTATCACGTTGGAAAAAATAATTTAAGTTCTTTCCTGAAATTAATGAAGTCGATCACTGCAGTTGATGGGGATGTCTCTAGGGCTTTTCAGAACTTCCAATAAAAATGTATAATTACATTTTGCAGCAGCATTTGTTTTAGACTGATTGGGATTATTGAGAATTTCTGTAGGGATCTAAATCTTGGCTGGCAGGTAGCTGATAACGTCAAAGAGATAATTAAACGTCAAGTTACGTTTCGTATCAAAATTGTTTTCCGGCGTGGAGCATATAAATTTATTGAAATGGGAAATGCGCGCTATCTTATGTATCTTAAATATAAATAAGTTTCTTAAATTAAAGTTGAACTCTAGCATCGCCAAAGGGACTTCCGAATGGGATAATATTTTTAACTGGATTAAGTCGGCGGTTCACGTTCTATTATTGCGGAAAAATAAGCGTTTGCAGTTCGGAATAACTTTATATTTATTGACTGGAATAAATTGTAAATTTCTAAAGATTTTTTAACCAAACGAAACATTTTCTACGTTTGGTTGTTTATTTATATTTTTTTAATTCGACATCTGCTTTTGTGCAATAAAATTGATGTCGCGAAACAGAATTTGGAGGTTCAGTACGGAAACTTCGAGAGAAGGTCAAACGAACAAAGAAAAAAATCCTCTTTGCCAAAGAAGATTCAGCGAACAATTTGAGTATTTGCATACGGGGGACCGACGCAAAAACCCTTTTGTCTACCTCCCCTTCAATAGTCAAGATTTTATGAAACCCTTACATTTATTAACCTTGCGAATACACAGTAGGGTCACAGCGACCCAAGAAATAATTTGTCAATATTATGTACAAATTTTAGGGTGGAGACGTCAGTTTTAGTTATTTTAAGCAAATTTGTAATTGAAAAAATTAACAAATCACTAAGAATAGCCGTAAATCGCATCAATCTATATCCTGAACTGAATCTTTTTATTTTTTAGTTATGCCACAGTTCTTGGTAATTTAATTATTTAGGCGATATGTGTAATTTTACCACTTCGGCCACTTTGTTTTTCAAGGAGCCTTGTAATCAAACAGATTCTTATAAATCTGTATTTACAAGATAGTGGTTGAAAGTGGTGTCTCTACCCTATTCTTAAATTAATGTTTTCATTAACAAATATCAACTATACATTTTTTTAATCCACTGAAAAGAATTAATAGTGTTAGATCACAGCCTCAACTTTCATAATTCCCTGTAAAACTCTTCTGAAAAATTGTATTATGAAACTAAATTGTATTAATTGTTAAGTTTTTTGTCGATTAAATAAAATTTCTACGTTTCACACAATAATTTTAATTAACAACCATCTTTGACAAAATAAAGTTGGCAGCAACTTTGTTCCAAAATGTTTATAAAGGAGCAGTCACCTTTTAATTAAGTTTTTTCATGAAAGCAATTTTTATTTCACTTTCGGCATACCATTGAAGATTTTAACTGATTGTGTTGGCATTCACTGAAAAGGCACCTTATCAAAAAAATTATGAGCGATTTGTTCCATTTTTGTTTGCAAACTTGTTTTAATCTTCTAAAAAGCTTTAAACAAAAATACGAAACACCAACTTCAGTGAATTAACGATTATGGTGTTAATTAAATCAACTTAATTAAAATAGAATGTAGTCATTGTGGAATATTGTTCAGATACTCAATAAAATATTAAACATCATTTACTAACAAAAAAAAAATGTTCTTCATCACAATTTTAAGTAAACATTGTAATCTTAATTTTGACTAATCTGGTAAATATAACAAAAAAGGCGTTGTTAGCATAACATTTGAAATACAGCTGCACCGTTTTTACTTTAATTTCTGTGCCAGTATTTGTTTTAATTTCGTTCAACAGCGAAATGGTAAATTTCTTTTAGCTGCAAAATTGTGGCCTTATTTTAACCACGTCGCTGATTGTTATTTTTCGCGCCTGCTTACTCAAGTTGTGCCACCCTTTTGACCGAGCAAAAGGAATGGAAAACTAATTTTTCTCGATATCTCCGAATATAACGATAAGTATCTCATTAATGTAACGAAAATATTTTCGACTCGCCAGAAGTTAAATTTACATTTTGCGATTGATAAAAAGCAGCGGAAAAACATGCGAAATAAAGGCCGAGCGATTGGAAAATACGTGAATTATTAATATCTAATATTTGATAACGTCCGAATCAAACAATTCATTCCGTTTGTAATATAAAAACCACACACGCACGATATGAGTTTACTTCAACTGTAGAATGTCCACAGTAATCGGTTTTGAATTCAGATTGAATGAAAATATGGAAACGCTGTCACCGCAAACAAACGATTAATTGGAAAACTGATTGTATAACATGTTCATCTGGAACTGAAACTCCAGATATTATCAAAAATCGAGCGCGTTGTTTGTCAAAATAAATCCTGGCCGAAAGAGGGGGTTGAATTCAATTTAAATTAAAACCACACATTTGCGGGATGAAATATTAAACATTTTCCGTAAGAAGCTTTCCTGATTAAATATAAGTCGCGAAATTAACTTAATCTCTCCCTCTCAAAATAATTTCACGCTGGAAAGTAAATAATATTCATCACTCTTATCTCCTACAATTTTACCTGAAGTTCAAACTTTGTTGCAGTTTGTAAGTAAAACCAAGCAAGCATAATGAGAAAAGCTTCTCTAAATCTCTTCAAATTACGGTAGAATTTTTATTTACTTCAAAGAATTTAAATAAACCTCTGAAATTCTTTTAAGCTTCCCGGAGTATCCTTTTAACTTGGGTAAACTACTAGAACCGTAATAACAAATTAAAACAAACACTTGTAAATTATTTCACGCGCTTAGTCGACTTGAATGTGAATGAAACTGAATGGAAAAATCTGATTTACTTGAGGGGCACTTTCATAGTCAATTCTGTCCCTCTTTTATCAATATTCAAATACAACCTTTTGTGATGTCAAAATATTAATTTAATATATAAAATGTCGAATATTCTCTGAAGTTGTGAGTTCCGAAAGACCCTCGCTTTAAAGAATGTTTGACAGTGCGACAACGTCTGGAGAGAGGCGTGTTCGACTGACAGGTCCGCTAAGGGGAATCGGAAACACCCGTCAAACCAACAGTTAAGAATATCAAAATAATCTCATGTGTTTCGGGATTAACCGTAATGGAAGTTTGGAGCAAGTTAGAATGTGGTACAAGGTGAGGGAAAGAAATATAAAAAGTCCGTCGATGCAAATTGAGTTTGTGTGCGGTTCGTTGTTGCGCTCTAGCGTTTTAACATTTACTTCCATTTTCCGCAGGAAGGCACTAAACAGCGCACTCATAAATGCTAAACAATATACGCGTGCCACTATAAACTCCTTAAAACGTGTGCATTATGTATCAGGTGTTCATTTTGTTCCTCTACAATGTTTCTAAGTTTTTTAAAAATTTAAATATCTTGCCACTTTATGTTCTGTTGTGTGCTGTTCCTTTTCTGCTTCATATTTTGCGCTTTTTAACAATTCCTGCAAAATTCATTGTTTTCAATTATTCAATTGTTTAGCTACGCAGGAAATATTTAAATCGTTTTTGCGACTTTCTGCAAAATAAAGATGTGAAGTGTTGCATTCAGCTTTACTTAAATGTCATAAATGTCAACTGATGAATGCAATCAACTAACTACATAAAAGTTTACATCTGAAGACAGTTAAATCTGCTTAAATGCCACTTGTGTAAAACGAAAGCCTCCGTGACGCGAAACGGAATGAAAAATGTGGTCAATTATATAAAAATGCAAATAAAAAAAGCCATTAATAATAAACTGTATTCAAAACAAATACAGTAGACATTACTTTCAGCCACTTTTAGTTGCTGTACTTATAGATTTGTATTTATAAGGCTAGTAAAGAACCGAAAATGTGCTTGATTGGCTTGTTTATAAATACAAAAACATTTTTTTGGCCCATGCAATCTATCTCTATTTCCGATTTAAAGCAAAATTATTTTATTTAATTGCTTCCCTTTAAATTCATTTTTTTAAGTAGTGTCAAATAAGGCTGCTTGAAGAACAAAGTGGCCGAAAGTGGTGTAATTGCACATATCGTCTAAATAATGAAATACCAAGATTTACAGCATTTCAGCTTAAAAATTGTAGCATAACTAAAAAATATAAAGGCTCAGTAGTATCTCTACTGATTTCGAAAAGATGAAGAGCAGAGAAAAATGTTCGACGAATTTTTCAACTTACCCATTTTTAGTTTCAGTTTCAATGTGATGTTTAAAAAGTCGTAACTTACGAACCGGTAAAGATTTTAATACAAAATTAGTGTGATAATGTAAAGTTTACTTTTGTTAATAATATATAAAAAAATTAATGTCAGAAAAAATTCGTTGAATTTTGTACGGATTTTTAAAGTTACCCATTTTTAACTTGTCAATGTAAGATGCAGTGTGATGTTTAAAAATTTATAACTTACGAACCGGTAAAAATTTTAATATACAATTAGCGTCATGATGTAAAGTTTACTTTGGTTAATAATATATAAAAAAATTAATGTCAGAAAAAATTCGTTGAATTTTGTACGGATTTTTAAAGTTACCCATTTTTAACTTGTCAATGTAAGATGCAGTGTGATGTTTAAAAATTTATAACTTACGAACCGGTAAAAATTTTAATATACAATTAGCGTCATGATGTAAAGTTTACTTTGGTTAATAATATATAAAAAAAATAATGTCAGAAAAAATTGGTTGAATTGTCATGATTTTGTTCCAAACAATATATTAGATTTTATGGTTTGAAAGCAATAATAGAAACCTTACTGCTTTCCTAAATATTTTATCGATTTCAATTATCACAGGATTTTGCCAATTTGCGGACAAATTTTTTTTCCGTCCGTTTGGGCCCACGTTCTAAATCCCGTGTAACGTACTTATTTCAGCTCGTCGCGCCACACATGTGCGTGTTACACGCGTTAAAAAAAATAAAAACCGTCTTAATTTCGCTTCGTTGTGAAAATTTTATCCCCTTTTTCTTTCCGAGCTGACCCCTCTCTATTCATAGTTTCTTTTATATTTCTTTTCCGGCTCTTTCCTTTATTCGGAGGATAACACCTTTGGGAACCATTGGCGCCCGGCTGGCCACCAACGGGTACTCGTTTCGTCATTAGTTCGAATTGACTGCGCGAAAATAACCGGAGCCTATATCTTCACTTGATTATTTTTTTCTGCTCCTTTTTTTGCGGAGAGTGGGTTATTGTATTCAGCGGAATTGCCTTTTCGTGAAAATTGATGGCGAAACAACGTTGTAATTTTGAAACGGTTGTTTTTTCAATTTACCTTCTCATTAAGAAAAGAAAGCGCAATCGCTTTTTGCACACTGAAAAAATGCTACCTAAGAATTTTTTAAAAACTCACTTCTTACGTATTAAATGTAGCAAACCACCGTCTTGGATTTAGCATGGGGATTCTCAATTTGTGGCGACATCACTGAAGAGTTTGTTCGAGATTAACGTTGGGTCCAAGGGTTCTATAATACAATCGTTTAGAAGCCTTGCACTGAGTCCAGCTGGGCGGATAATACAATTGTACGGAATGTTGTAAATTGCTTTATGACCTTTTGCAAAGGACTGTTTACTGACAATAGATAAATTACTTTAGAATTTCTTACAAATTTAGTTGAAAAACGTTACACCAAATTCGGCTTGCAGTAAGAAAATACATATTACGGTGTACATTTTCTGTATTTTTATTGTAAAGTGAATTTTTAGTGACTTACATAATTAGTGAATGTTTAATTGTGAAGAAATAGGAAGTATTACAAGTGGTTTAATGTACCGAGATGAAGATGTTAATTCAATGCAATATTAATAAATGTCGATCAACAAAATGATCAGCTTCAAAGACCATTTCTAAAAATGGTACTGAAATTATGGGGATTTTCTGATTCTATGTGTGATAAATTCGCATGTAAGTACATTTGTTGTAATTATAATTTTTCCCAAACTTTTAGCTTACCGAATGAATTTTGTAAAAGTTTTACAAGTTTTTTCAATGTAACAGCTATTAAACAAATTGTTTTTTATTTTATTTCCGTCGGAACGAAAAGTAAGAAGCGATAGAAAGAAATGGACATGTAAACCAGTTGCTTCTATAACAGAATTAATATCAACGACGAAGGTAAAGAAATAATTTTGATTTTCTTTTATACATTTAGTGTTATTTATCTATCTTATATCAAATTTAACTCTTTAGCAGATGTAGAGCTCTTTGTAAGAATTTAACAAATAGACGAATGGTCATTATTGAAGCATTCAAACTGGTAAATATTGGTAAATTTTTATAATAATATATCCATGGTACAATGTAAGCATTTTGTTTCTTTGTTTTTAGATTGATGTAGATTTTGGCCAATTATTTCTTGAGAGAAAAACAATTTATTTGTGTGGCGACCAAAATTCATTGAGAAGGCTAACGACTTCGACGGACTTCCATTTCATATACGTACATCTGTTACCAAATGATAATGTGGTTCTTAAACTGAAAATGTATATTTAAACAGGATGTGATGTTAAATTTTCACCTACTAATAAAAATATTAATGAGAAAATTCCGTCAATTCAAGCATTCTATTCTACAATTCATAAAAATTAGAAAAAAAAAATTGTATTTACAAGTGCGTATTTAATATAATAAGAAGGCCGTCTTTAACTCTTGAATAAGAAAACACATTAATTAAGAACATTCTTAAGTAATTGAATAAAAGTTCTTGAAATCAACATGACCTATTCTTAACTGTAAAACTTATAAAAGTTCTTAAGTGCTAGTTATAACTCGATCGTAATTTTAGTCGTAACCGCAAGAAAGTTGAACATGCTGTTTTCAAGCGTAGCGTTTATAAGTCGGTCGTAATTTTAGTCGTAATTTTAAGAATCGTAGCAAGTTGGCCAAGTTTCATCTCTTATCTCTTATCCTTACGATCGACCAATGAAAGCCGAGAATTTTACGATATTGAACGACGACTACCGATTATTTTTCTCGGGTGGTGCAAGCGCAGTGCGCAATAAGTCATACTTGTGGCAATAAGTTATTTGACAAAAGCACCTGTTTTTTTTTAAATCCTCTACAATGGATGAAGCAGTACTAGTAAACCTTGTGGAATCATCATAACACAACATAACCTCACTAATCACTGTTTGACATTCACTTTACAATAGTAGGTAAATAGAGTCCTAGTTTACTTCCGATTTTTACGACCAGTTATAAAATAGCAACACAATTTTTCTTACGACCGATGCGGTTAAAATTGCGACTAAAATTCCGACTAAAATTACGATCGAGTTATAAATCGCACTTTAAAATTAAAGCGACCCATTCTTGAATTTGTCACGAAGAATAAACGTTCTTGAAATTAAGCATGACCCACTCTTAAATTTGACAACAAGAATGAACATTCTTAAAACTCAAGAATAACCAATTCTTGGGCCAAAATTAAGAACGCGCAATTTTAAATTTAAACCGGAATTTCTTAGGTGTGTTGTTTGTGGAAGATTCACCGCCTGGAAGTTACCGAGTTACCGCACTGAAAGGTATATTTAGTCCCCTGACCGAGCGATCTCCTTTGCTTAATTGATGTGTCTAATGGTGGTCGACACGTTGTCGTCCTTGTATCCCATTAGGATTATGTTACCCCGGAAACACTTGACGGAGACGTGTTTACACTGGAATTTAAACCCCCCGCTAGGCTCAGTTTAGTCCGCGTTAGTTATTAATGAGAATTAATTAATAGTGCGCTCTTATCTGCAACGCTAATCGTCCTTTTTGAAGCGAGTAATCTCTCTTCGGGTGCGAGTAGACAGAGTCATCATAAGTACCGGAAGTTCAGGTCGTGCCCAGAGCGGAAGACCGCTGCTAGGGTCGCACTGCGGGTTACCCGGATTAACTTTACGTTACTCGATATCGCCACAATTTGTTGTCGGAGAGGTGAGCGGAAGACGAACGTAGATAGATGACGGTCATTTGTAATGTAATGACGGCCTCCCAGCGCACGAACCGGGGATTTACTCAATTTTGAACAGTTCCATTCCTCTCGCTGACTTTATCGATGGCGGTTTAATAATAACGCTTTTAAATGTCATTGATTATGTGCGAATACGGACGGATTTTGTGCAAGCGTAAGCTCTAAAAACCACAACACGAATGTCGATTGTGTGTAATTTATTTTGATTGGGATACGTGGTATTTATAACTCGTTTATTTACGGTACCTTGTTGTAATAAATGTCTTTATTACGTTTCCGATGGTTTAATCAAAATGATTGTTTAATTTCAGTTTGCTGTATTAATTGGTTCAGACCGACCAGAGTTACGTGGGTCGCGCCGAAATTATTCAAAATCATTGACTTTTATTTTAAAGTTTTAAAGTAATTATCTTCGACAATAAAACACTTCATCATTCGTTCTTTCTACTGCTTTCGGTAACAATCCTATAACGGTTTTTTGTTGTTTTTAATTCTCAGCAGAACTTCCTTTACACTTAAACTCCTTATGGTCACCAATATTCACCCTTCGTTTACTTTTATTTATTTCTTCCAGCTTTCCTTATTGAAGACTGCTTGCAACCAGATTCGGCCTACAATTACTTTCAGATCGTGTGTCTGGGTTGCTCTGGGTCTTTTGAATTTTTATGGTCTGCATAGGATTGTGCTTTGCTATTTACTTATTTTTCCTCTACTATTACCATTTTAGCTCTAGGGCTTTAAATGCTACATTGGTTTTTTGCTTAATCCATTTGTTTGTTTTCCTGTCTTTGAGTGTCTTTCCATGGTGTGTTGCGTAAGTCTGAGTAGGTTCACACTCTTCTTTGTAATTTCCAAGTTTGCGCTCCATATGTTAGAATTGGTAGAATGCACGAGTCACAAACTTTTGCTCTGAGGTGCAGTTTGATATTTGGACTTTTCAGTATGTAGCTCAGTTTATCAAACAATGCTGAACCTAGTTTTCTTCTTTGTTTTAATTCATCTGTTTGGATTCTTCTATCTATTATGATCTATTGACCATCCCACTTTTTCCATCACTTTTTCCAATTCTATGTTTTCTATTGTTGTTATGGTTGCTTCTTCGTATATTACCTTTGTCTTACTAATATTTATTTTCAGTCCCACTTTCTCACTCTACTTGTAATTCTTGGAACACTTGGTTGGTTCAATTTAATTTTTTACATATGTCTTTTAATACCAAGGTGAAAAGTTTTGGTAATAGAATGTTTCCTTGTTTAACTCTTTGTTTTAATTTAACAGGGTTAGTTTGTTCCTTCTCGTTTACATAGTATATCTTTGTGGCCTCACAAGTTGCTCTATTAGTTTTGAATACCTTCTCATAGTATGAAAATGCTAGGTATAGGAGAAATCCTCAATACCAAACTGATGGGTCTGTTACTCGTCGGAAAACTCAACACCGTTTTGAGAAACACTCACATACCAATAAATCTGAAAAGAAAAGTGTTCGACAGTTGTATCCTGCCTGCTTTATGGCATATGGTTTGAAAATAGAAGCACTTGGTATCCTATATTTTGCAACTCAGAGGGCTGTTGGATATTTCTTTGAGAGATCACCTTCGAAATGAAGAGTTATGGAGAAAGGCAAAGGTACAAGGTGTGATAAGTAGAACTACAAGGTTAAAATGGATTGGGTGGCGAATGTTGCCAGATAAGACAGTGAAGAGATTGGTTCCAGATTGTTCAAGATAGGAACACTTGGAAAATTCAAGAGGAAGCCTATATCCAGATGTGGATGTAGAAGAATTGTTACAGAAGAAGATATTTTTCTATCAAAATCGTCAATAGCAAACATCGGGGTTTGTAATTTTGCAGTTTTCGAGTTTACTTGATGATGAATGTAAAATTTTAAATTGAAATCGTTGTATTATCCAGATATTAAAATTGTGGTTCATTAATGTAGGCAGTTTTGATTGTTGGGATTAGTGGAGTGTATCAATGAGACTTTTATTCAATTGCAAAACAATAAACACATGAAATCATGTATACTGATTGAGGTTCCAGATACAAAGACAAACCTGTGAACATGGAAGGTGCGAATCTTATTACAATATGTTGAAAATATTCTTATTTTCGTCTATCACCAATTGAACTAGCGTTGGGACATATCTAGATAATTAAAAAACTTTTAAAGGCATTGCTTGAACACTAACTGATGCAGAAACAGACAATATCAAATATGGCACAATATTGGTCAAAGAAGAAGAAGATTCCCCATAACCCTCTTCTAGGCTTCCTTCAGATAATTTATAATATAGTACCGAAATATATTTTCCGCATTTGTTAGGCAAAGTCGAACTTTTCCTAACTCAAATTAGTATTAAAATGTACCACTTTTTATTCATTACTAGAAAATCATCTCTCCTTAATTCCGTTCTTTCAGCTACAACGCTACTGAAAAAATTGTATAACTTTGGTCCGATGAAATGACAAGTAGATAAATATTTTCTTTTCATTTATCGTACTAGATTTTTGATTCTGAACATATTGGTGAGCATTGGTTTATTAAAAAATTTTATTATACGAAGCCATGTTGCATGTACTGAACCCTCTTGATAGTTTTAATAAACTCTGGCAAATTCCGCAGCGTACCAGAAAGCCATGCGTTGTTTAATATGAAACATGCAGATGCACTTTTTTGTAACGTTGCGCTGGAGTTATCTTTCACATTTTATAGTAAATGCAAAAAATAAGCCCAATTTTGTTTTAGAAATTTTATCCTTTTCTCTTCCGATTTGAGAACAGTCGATTTCGCCACGTTTGTTATTTTCTAGGTGAAATTTATCTATAAATTGATTAGCTCTGTTTACGTTTTAATTTATAGCAATATTTGCGTTTTAGTTCAATTTAGTTTAATTTATTCAATTGGAGAAAACACCTACGCTGAAACGCTTTCATGATATTTAGATATTAAATGATTTCATAAAAAAGTCAATATTCGTGACGACGATACAAAAGTGTTAGTAATTTTAGGTTTAACGGATTGTGACCTCTCATCTTTATTAATATTTAACGACATGCAGTTACATTTGTAAATATCAATTATATTTTGTAATATTAACAGGTATCCATTAAACCAGCCCATAATTAACTAAATTCGCCAATTCGTTCGACTTTACTGAAAGATAGACAAAACTTTGTTCGAACGATGGGTTTTCAATATTCATGAACTGTCCTGTTTGGTTTACTTTAACACGAAATTGTGAAACTAAAATTAATTTACTAAACGCAAATTAGCATCGACATAAACACACACAAAACTGAATGCAGATAATATTGACAGATCCGAGATGAAAATGAAGAGCTTTTTCATGGAACCGCTGTTTTTCTTGAGATGAACTCGTCTTTATGCAAGATGATTAAATTTACTTGAACGATTCTGTAGTCGACAAATTATTTAATGAAATGTTTTATTCGTTTCGTTTAATTTTTATGAAAATATAATTTAACGACTTTGTTCAAACGTTGCAGATGCAGCACTGTAAAGCTTGACGGTTGTTCAAAAGATATATTTATTTTTCGAAACTAAAGAGAAAATGTTACAATGGGAACATTGTCGCTCGTTATTCTTTGAGTGCTTGCATGTAGCGCAACTACTGTCTAAAATTCCTTGCAATAAACTATCTCTGATAAATTATGATTGCTGAAATTAGCTGTTCAGAGCAACGTTGAAATTAAATGGTGAGATCTAAAAAGGAATATCACAAATAATCAAATTTGATTTAATGTTTAGCTAAAATTAAAACTGAAAATTAAACTAAATCATAGTGGAAAATATTAAATCCAAGTGGCAAATATGTGCAAATGATCAAAAGAATTTGTAGCTAATAATTTATTCCCACAAACAAATAATAACTGGATTGTGTGCAACAAGTGAGATAATTTCAACGTTTCAAGTTATATTTTTAAATTAATACAAAAGCTTGAGAGTTGGGGTAATCCAAGTTGTAGATTCTGTTTAACAGTTGAGATTGTTTTTGTTCTGGGAAATATGTTATTACCGAATCGAAGCAAATCTATTAACTTGCTGCTGTCAATCCGGCGTTAAATTAATGCAGCAATTGCTCGCCTAAATGACTCACGACCGATATAATTTGTCTCGATAAAACTCATTAAAAAGCACGGAATTAACCACTCCAACACAGCAAAACCAATTTTCCAATTTAGCTACGTAGATATAATAGAAAAGTAAAAGAGTTCAGGGGAAAAAAGAAGCAATAGTGACTGAGCAAATACGAATGTAATCAGAATCGACTGCATAACCAAATCAATCAATACCACAGTTACTCGGGCCGGGGAAACAAATCAAGGGAATGAATTCCCGGAAACCAATTCCAAACAACATAAATCACTGAAAATGCAAAATGCTCATGACGTCTCATAAGTCACGTGTGCATACTTTAATTCGAGGCGCAGGAACCGTTAGTTATTATTAAGGTGCATTTTCCGGAGGGACACCGACAGCCGTGCAGCCCGCAAGATCCTCGCGAAAAATTTAATTAAACTTGCAGATTTGAGGATAAATAAAGTGCAACGAATTAAAACGCGTTTTATGGTGAGAGGTTCTGAGAGCTTTCAGTATTTTCCTGTGACAGTCTGCCAATTCAATATTTATTCGCAACATTTCGGGATATAACTTTGAGGAGTTAAAGCCCATTTTCCGCCGGAAAAAATGTTTATTAAGAAAATATACAAAAAGAGAACGCGAAAACCGTTCGGATCTATATTCTGTCCGGCTAACACAATGGCCGTAATGTTGTGCAAGCGGTAATTTTATGTAGTTATATGGCTATTACACTCGTGATTTATACGACCTCCTCGGTCAGCTTACAAGTTCCATTTTCTTCCCAGCGACGGACAAAGAAAACACATAAGTACAGAACCAACTTTTATAATGTTGTAAAAATGACATTCAGCGCAGGACCATTAAAAACGTTATGTTTATTATTTATGAAATCGTTTTTCGCTATCTTTCACATCATTTTTAACGGCACAGAAGTCCTTTTTTCTGTTGGGTTTATTAATACTTTCTACTTAATTACAAACGGTGTTTCGGTTTTACGAACCAATTTCTTCTATATCTACTGCTTTACCGAGGTTATATATTATCGAGTTAATTACCGACGAAAAAATGAAGCTCTCACTTCAACGAAAATATTTCTAAATTGATTTCATTCTCAGTTTATTTTTGAATTTAAATAATTTAATTTTTGTTGTTGATGTTAATCGTTCAAATTGAGCAGTCCATTTAAATTTAATGTGCATGTCATGTAAAATGAATTACGAGTTACTTTAAGTTGTAATGAACATAAAGCAGCATATTTACATAGGCACTACTAACTGCGATACGTTGCACGTATCCCTAAATTATATTATTTATTTAAATTAAGTCACTTTATGAAAAACAAACATTCTAGTTAAATTTCTAGGATTGAATTGAAACGACCCAAAAGGTTCATTTCCATTAGCATTAATAATATAAATTTTGTTTGAAACTCTTTAGACGAAATTAAAATATATTCGAAACATTTCAAACAGAAGACTCCAACCCAAAGAAAGATACATAAAATATCGCTTTGCACATCTAAGAATAAGCCCGGAAATCTTTATTAGCATCGGAATAAATTTTCTACAACGTGCCACATCATACATAATTTTTATTTTTAGCAGGAATATTTTTTTCCTTTCAATGCATGTAAATAATCTTTCATTACAAACAACATATAAACAACAAACAAATAAAAAGGCTGGCTTTTGCAAGACAAAAATAAATAAAATGAAATCACAATCGATTAGATTCCCACTTGGGCTAAATATTCATCACTAAAGTCACAATCAACAAAGTGCCAACAATAATTTATTTAATTTATTTAAATCCCAATTTTCATCCTTTTGATAAATTCCACTGAATCAATTTTATGTACATTTCCAATTTACTTTGAAAAACGTTAACAAAATTACTTTCTAGTACAATAAATGATTAAATTTAAGTCGTTTTGTTAATTCCAAATTACTATTCAGCACACTCCTGCCCTTCTTTTCTCTTAACTAGTTTAGTTAATCAGTTAAAGCTGCAGAAAGGCTCTCCAGGGCAATTGGAAAAGTCTAATCTTTTCTCAAAGAACCAAAACATTATTATTCATTTCCGAACTTGTTTTAATTGAGAAATTTTTGTTTCTGGTTAATAAAGTGGAGTCAATTCCCAGATTAAATTTCTGGAATTGCAGATTCCGGGACGATAAAGTTGAAAAAACCCGATTTTTATTAAAAAAATACTTTCCAATGTATTTTGTACTTTTCTTTAAGGAAGTTGGAGTCGTCTATGCTGAAACGTGATGCAACTTCTAATATGACTAGTAAAAGTTTAAAAGTTTTTATATATCCATACACATCCGGCACGAAACTAAATAATATAACAAGAAAAATGTCAGTGGAGTAATCCAATCGCAATCCCATCTACTTCTTCACCCTTGCACGAATCCGTTTAATTAACAGCAATTTGGACGTTGGGAACTCCACATATCGATCATGTTTAAGCGTAATGCATTCATAATTAACGTAACACGAACTATAACATATGTGCACTTAGCTCATTGCTAATAGCGTCGCGAAAGGGCGGACTAAGAAAAAAAAGACTTACCCGAAGTTCTCAGGAGAATGTGGAGAAAAACTGCGGCTATTGCGTACACAGACATCGCCGTGTCGTTTCCCCGAGCTGCGTCAGGCCTTTTTCGCTTCTCGACGACTTTTTCTTTCGTTATGCATCACGTGATTTTAATTTTAATTTATTCCCTTTTCGTCGTTAATCTGATTTGAAGCCTTGCGATATTCTGAAACAAAAGTAGGAATCAATTACGGCGATCGATGCGTTTCCGGTTAATCATTATATATGTAAACTACCGCTGTAGAAGTTAATTTGCTGAAACTTGGCTGCTACACAAGAAATGGCGATGAATTAATGATTTCTTCTGCGAAGCACATCACTCGGTATTATTTTTTTGTCACTTATGATTGTTGAAAAATTGCAGACGTGCCATTTCAAAATTACAGTTTGTATGTTCCTGCCTGCTTTTAAACTATCATTTTCTAAATAAATAAAACAATGACGAGGAATGTAAAAATTTACCTCAACTAATTAAAACTAGAGTAGGGACACCATTTTCAGTCACTACCCACTTTTAGCAACTTTACTTGTACATTTCTTATTTATAAGGTTTGTAGTAAGTAAAGAACCAAGATTATTAATCAATTAAATAATTAAGTAATATTAAACAAGGTTCCTTGAAGAAAAAAGTGGCCGAAAGTGGTGAACTTGTACATATAGGCTAAATAATTAAATTACCAAGATTTACAGCACTTCAGCTTAAAAACTGCAGCATAACTAAAAAATATAAAGACTCAGTTAAAGATATAAATAGGGCAATGTGGTTTACAGCTATTTTTAATTATTCGGTAATTTTTTCAATAATTGATTTGGTTGAATTGAGTAAAGGTGTTGCCTCTACGCTACTGCGTTACAAAAAAAAGATCAGAAATGCCACACCACTATCTAACTAAACTGACTCTTTGCTGGAACAAATTGGAGCCCATGGAGATATACTAGAGAACCAGGAAGACCTCAGATGATACGATTGATAACTTCAGAGGGAATCTTCGGAACAGGACTGAATACAGAGAGACTATGTTACAAATAAATCGAACTTCTTCACACTTACTGGACCGGGAAATAACTTACACCTAAGCATTACAGAACTTTGACCACCAATTTTCAAATGTTCATGTCTCCATAAACGCTTTATCTAACCCTATTTAAAGGTTTGAAAGTTTGGATGATATTAAATAATATAAGAAAGCTCATAGCGAAGAAGATGTTCCAATATTGGTTGAAGATTTTCTAGCTTCAGAACCAAAAATGCTTTGCAATAAAGCTCTGCACAGTTGGAAATTTTCAGATGATGACTAAAATTTGTTAAAGAAGCAAGGAATTTAAAAAAGCTGTTTGAAGTTATTTTTTTCTCCAGCCCTCATTTTTAATACCATTTTTGGGAGATAAACTGGTTACTTTTGTAATTAGAAAAAATGGTTCGTTACTGAAGCAACATTAATTTTATTAATAATTGAAGTGTCGAGTGGAAGAAGGGTTCAAGTCCAAAAATACAAATGTTCAGGAAATGAAAAAACTATTTAATTTGTTGACTGATCATATTACATCTTTGGTGTCCCCAGCAAAGTTGTTTACAATGTTTCATAAAATTACATCCTGATAATAAAAAGTCAATTGACTTGTTAAAAAAAAAGTTATGGCCAAAATTATGATCTGAACTTGAACCGTTCTTCCACTCAGTTTCCAAATTTGCTCATAGTTTTCAAAGTTTTAAAACGTGATAATTTGGAAAAAGAGGCAAATTCTTTTTGTTAGAAAAAATAATCTATTCATCAGTATCAACAGACGTGGCTTTCCAGGATATAAGATGATAATAAAACCCCAAGTCTTCTTCGCTTACATACCATGGTTTCATGGTTAACAACAATCCCTACCCTGCACTGAAATACCTGGCCATAGTTGAAGAGTGGGAATCATGATGTCATATTTTGGATTTGAACCCTTCTTCGACTTATTGATTCAATTAAAATTAAACGTACAACAACTGCTGTCACAGTTGGAGATAAGTCTCCTTCTTTACAATTCATCTTTACTCACACAAAATACATACATTCGTGGGAGATTTTTTTAGATGACAGATACTTTTTTTCCACAAAAACAATAACATAACAAAATAAAGTCAAGACTACTTGGATATCACTCTGCTTATCAATATTTTAGAATTTGTATATTTTGTACTCTTTATTGTTGGCTGGAGAAAAAATAGTGTTTCATTCGGATTAAAAGTTGATCGCCTCGCTAAAATGTGACACTTTTAATCCTACTATAACTATAATTTTTGGGCTGTTTTCATTTCACTTCCTTGAACAAGAATTAATTAAAATTGTGGGAAGCTTTTATTATTTTCATGATCCTTCCATTAAAATAAATAGAATTTTTTGTTATGAATGGATTTGCATTAATTAATTTATTGAAATTAAACTTCGATCATCTGCAAAACTATGCGTTTCACTATCTACTGATAATAGGCTTTTTATGCCCAAATTAATTTGATGTTTACTACATGAAATTAAAAAATCCCGCACATTTCAATTCAATAATCAAACCAATGCAATTAAATTATTTACTATCGCAATTGTTCAAGTTTTAACGCCAATTTATATCGAATTTTCGAATTGTTAGTGTTACATATTTTTGTAATTACTAACTCGTAAATCCTGAACAGGAATTTGATACATCTTTAAGGTAGTCTCAAGTTTGCGGTGTGCAACAACAAGAACGTAGCAGCAGGACGAACTAATTTAACGGCTTTTGCTGCAGATAAACATATAATGCAGTGCGACTGCAATGCTAAAATATTCAACCTTCGTAATTAGCAGAATATCAACATTACATGCACATTGAAATGCTCGGTAGGTTTCATTAAAATTTTATCTGTAAGCTGAATTTAGGAAATTAATCAAATGCTGCAGTTTTGTTTGTAATTTTAATATTGCCCGGAAATTTTTCCCGTCGTTTGATTAAATTACAGCTTGCGAAACAGGAACTTTTGACATTTAATCTTAAAATTGTAGCGAATCAAATAAAAAGGAAAGTTTAAAGCGTCGTAATAATTTTCTTTGCGTTTCTGATGTAAATAATAAAGCGGTAAAATAAATGTGACAAGCCCTAAGACTACAGCGCGGTAAATAGCACTTATCAATAATTTACACACTACAACAGGAGAATATCTAATTATAATTATTATTATTAGCTAATGTCACATCATGAAAATGCTGCAAAAATTGGACGATAATTTAAATGAAACGGGTTTGCGCAAATTGTTATGATAAAAGTCAAATTCGCAGGGTTTATAAATTTTCTGGAATTGCCGGTGGAAGCACAATTTAGATGAAGCTAATAGGCACGTCAGTGGTTTAATTGTGGCAACCGCTCCGAAAAGCTTTACGATGCGGCCGCTAACGTTTCTCTATTTCTGTTTGAATGTTTTCACATTTAAAAATCCGAAGACCCCACTCACGAGTTATAAATATTGCAGCATTAGGCTTTCTCATTTCACGCCAAATTACTCCCCGCACAGCACAATAACACTTTTTTAAGTACATCTGACGCGGAAAATGCATGCAAATGACCAGTTAATATTTAACTGCTTGTAAAATCGCAATTCCATGCAAAGCTTACCTTAGATATGTGCAGCTTTCGATTGAAAAATTTTGTTACGTTCAAACGCGTTGCCTCGTTCGTGGCGTATCGCGCGTCTCATCTTACATAACGGTTACAAGAAGTTCGCGACGCGTCGGCGTCCGCACACCATGTGGCATCGCGGCGCCGAGCGTCGAGTGTACACCACAACGAAGGCGGTGGGGGAAACGCCTGCGGTTGACGCTGATGCGATGTCTCGTTCGGCATTTGATTCAGCCTACCTGTGGGAAATTACGATCATGATTTTGATTGTTACAAGTTTTGCCCCCAAGTCGGTTTTGTTGATTTTTATATTGTTGACAGTTAAAGGAGTTTGAATCGGTAATTTAGTATTTTTAGTGATGCGCGAACGCGGAACTTTCAGACTATGTAATTTGTTTGCATAACGTTGAACTTTACTAAGAAAGCTAATTGTGCATTATATAGCAGTAGTTTACTATAATAGATGCTTTAACTTTGAACGTAGTTCCTTCATTTCTGTTTAAGATACATGTTCAGGTAGTTTTCGTAATACTTTATGTCTTTGCGTCTCGCTTCCACCTTTGCTAATCTCGTTAAGCTCGAAAACAGTTTCGTTGGGTTACACGACTATGGCCGTAAGACCAAGCGGTATACTATTGCATGCATCTAATTTTTTGGTAAATTTACATTTTAAACTTCTCCACAAAAATGTCAAGAAGTTTATTAATTCAGGCCTTGGGAATTTTTTTTCTGGGATATGCATATTGATGGCACATTTGTCGCACCACTTTCAACCACTACACCACTTTTAAATAAATATTCATAAAGTTTGCAATAAGTAGAGGATCAAGAATGTGCCGGATTAATATTTGTAGCCAAAAGTTGTGAAATAATAAATAATTAAATTGCCAGCTTACAAACTGAAGCATAGCTGAAAAAAGATTAATTTGTTAATTTGTTTAATTACAAATTGGCCTAAAGTGGCTAAAATATCACCTTTCTTGTATAGTAAAAGCACTTTGTTGTTCCACTTCTATTCTTCTATTTATTTTTGCATATTTAAAAATTTTTAGATTTACATAAAGAAAAAAATATTTATTTTTGTACATTCAAGAAATATTATATATATTATTCAAGAAAAAATATTTGTATCTGCATATTCATAAAATATTAGGTTTACATAAAAAAATTCTTTATGTTCAAAGAATATTTTCTATTTCTTCTATTCTTCTTTCTATTTCTATTTCTTTAATCTTTAAGAAATATTTTTTAAATGTTGTGAAGAAATATTCTTTAAATGTTTTTTAGAGATATTTTTTAAAATATTAACAAACGCCATAAAAATAATTTTTAAATATTCAAAGAAAATATTTAAAAAATATTTCTTTGCTACTAGAGACTGTGCATTCGAAGGGTTAAGCAACACTTTGGACTTAAAGTAGCTTTAGTCGAATTTAATTTCAATTGCATCAACACGATTCTGTACTTGACACTTGAAGGTTTTGGTGCAACAAGGCTACATGCCACACTATTTGCAAATTTCAATTACTTATGCTACACATCACTTTGTGACGTTCTATAGTTCTCCTATTTTTGTGATTTTTGCGACTGTCAAAGTAATTTGTTATTTGATCAACGATATATAAATTTCACTTGATTACAAAATACCTCATTTCAGTTTAACATTTTGCAGTAATTTAATATTTACCACTTGAATTTAATATGTACCACTGTGGTTTCATAATTGCCAATTGGATTCATTGCTTGTCACTTGAATTTAATATTTGTTATTTGGATTTAATACTTATCATTCGAATTTGCCATTATTATTACCACCTTGTTGATAATTATGAAGTGACAAATGCAATTGGCGAATAAAAATTCCAAGTGGCGAATAAAAATTCCAAGTGGCAAAAAGCATTCAACTTTAGGTCACCGAATGAACCCGACAAATAAATAATTTCCTACGGCCATACGTGAAACTAAGAACGCAATCAAGCGGAATGATCTTGAACCTTTAAAAGGACTAAAGTGTATGAGATATTCATGTAGAGGCATTGAATTGTAAAAGATTGGGGTGAATCGTCTCTCACTCGACCCTCTTACATATGTATTTGCTTCGGAATTGTATGTTTACACGAACATTGTTATGCGCACATTTCAATAACAGTGGATTATCTGAACTGCACTATCACTTACCGAGATGAGTGCTGAATTCGAAATTTAATAAAAAAACGCATGAATTTAGATGTTATTTAAAAAAAGCGAGATCGGCCGCGGAACTCTCTTTGGGCGTTTCTATTGCCATCAACTTTTTTCCACTTGTTTTAGGACTTTGACTCGCCCAAAAACCATTCCGGACGCATTTATTTTTTCTCTCGGAACAATCCTTAGCGCTTCTTCTCATGTAATTATTTCTTATCTCGCTCTTTTTGTCGACAGTGCCTTCTAATTTTCCGATCTGAAAATTTTTTGACCACTCGACACCGAAATTAGGGTTTCGCCGATTGTTAACGTTCAATAAAAAATGGCCCTTATATTTTCTCCGGCGCAAACATAAAAGCTTCACTTATTTAATTTCGGTTTGTTGAACATTTTCAGCTTGGCCGGATCCGCTCTTTAATCTTTCGGAATGATTGCTGAGAGTGAATTTTTTAGTCGTCCGGAAAATGTTATCCACTTTATTATTTATTTGGGAGATAATTAGATGGACGCGATATGCAAGTTGGGCTTGGAGCTTATTTAAGTTGGTGGAGTAAAACTATTCGGTCTGCCGAAGAACAAACCAAACTTCCCCAAAGTTGGTCATCGCATATTATTTGGAGTGTGTCTGCATTATGCATCGCAACTCGAAACGAAACGCGAAAATCCACTACTTTCGGCAGTAGTGGAGGGGTAATGGGTTTTGGAATGTGACAAAACAAGTTATAACCATTTAATATCTGAACCTATGCTCAGCTAAATTTATAATTTTAACGCCGATACGAGATAGAACAATGGTAAACTCCGATAGCTGACACTGCAACCCCGAAAGAACCCCTCGAATCGAGTTTACTGATTGGTCGATAGCGTACATGATAATGTACGTTATATAAAAGCGAGGCTCTTATTGTGTAAAGTGTTTTATGCCGTATATAGATATAAATTTTTGATTTTATATGAATGCAACAATGCAACAAACGTGACACATTTTTTATTGCCATTCAGCTGGAAATATTGGAATTCGTAAAACAAAAGGTTCGAGGATAATAAAAAAATTTTCATTCCCCGGAAAATTGCAGCTCTATTTTCTATGCTGCCCGAGGACAGACTTACAATCTGTGTAAGATAAGTTTCTGCTGATGCTCTCCTGCTGTTTTTGTTTGCAAGAGAAAATTTGAATTACGAAAATTACAATTTTAGCGTAATTAGCCCATTTATCACCGAGTCGTTGTTATTACGTTTCAAGGAGGTTTTCCGCGCGTTCTTTGTTTTAACGCCCGGAGCGGAATCACATATTTTGTTCGACGGTTTGTTTTTATTCGGAGAAAAACGACAAACATCAACAGTACATTTTCTTTTCTGACACGGTTAATATAATGCGTCCATTTCCTTCCTTTTTCTGGAGTCTAAAGCATAAAATTAGCTGCTTTCACAGTATACTGGAGCATGCAAGGAGCTCGTTTAGAAGTCAAGGAAAATGACTGAGGTGTCTCCGCAACTTACGCCATTAAGAAAAGTTCAACAACCAACCCCTCATTTTTACAAAATAAATGCAACGTATTAAGTTCGAACGCGGTAATAACCAACCGGAACTAACTTTTCCATCAAACTGTAATCCATCTAGATATTATCGATACTTTTCTTCGCGAGTTAATAATTTAATTGTGAAACTAACCAAACCGATTTTCCAACTTTCCATGGAACAACAGTTCATGTGTGTTTGTAATTAATTTACAATATTATGTTGTGATAACATGATAAATATGTAATGTTGGTTAGCGGAAAACAGTGCTGTCCATTAAGTGCATGGCTTTCAATATGAAAATACATTGAATTGATAATGAATCTTTTACTGTTCACTACCGAACATATTGAGAGAAGGAAAATAAATAATCCATTTTTCAAAAGTTACAAAACTTCTAACAGCAAGAAAAAGACTAAAAAACTGTTCACCTAACTAAGAGAACTACAGCAGATCGGTTTGAGGTGGTAATATTCAACCGATCGATTCCTGTGCTTTCTTTTACTGGGAAAGAAAAGTACTTTTGAAACTAGTAAATTATTCCTTTTAGTAAATGTCAACCATAAACCTTTCTTGCAGATTCTTCTAAAAATTCATTGCGTTTACACAATTTTTTTTTAGTGAAATTGTGTTTGAGATTGCAACTGAGAGTCCCTGAAAGTTATGCAAATACAGAGTCCTTCAACGTTAACGGTCGCCCTGAAAAATAATCTCAATTTTGGAGATAACTATGAAAATTTGATTGTGTAGTAAGTTAAGATCTAACGTTTATCATTTGGTGTCGCGACGCTTATTTATGTCATTTTTCAATAATTTTTTGAGGTTTCATTTCCATAAATTTCATCTTTAAATTTCTTTAGTATAAAAATATCAAAACTTATCAGCTTTTTATTGAAATTCGTCGTTGTTTCGATTAGAAGTCTTGTGACGTCAGAAGAAATGTTATTTACAACTTTCAAGTTAAAACCAATAAATCAAGAATTATTATAAAGAGCAGTGAAGTGTGGGACGTTCTTTATGGTAGTATCCTGATTAAAGACTCACTAGTATGTAATATTGCGACTGTTAAAATTGTATCAGTTATAGGGTCGTTTACTTGAAGAAGTTAAATAAATTTAATAAAAAGATAGATAAATAGATAAATAACACTAAATCTATAAAAGGAAATCAAAATTATTTCTATACCTTTGTCGTTACTATTCATGCTGTTATAGAAGCAACTGTTTTGCTTATCCGTTTCTTTTTATTTCTTCTTACTTTTCGTTCCGACAGAAATAAAATAAAAAACAATTTGTTTAATAGCTGTTACAATGAAAAAACTTGTAGAACTTTTACAAATTTCATTCGGTAAGCTAAAAGTGTGGGAAAAGTTATAATTACAACAAATTCGCTTAGATGCGAGTTTATCACACACAGAATCAGAAAATCCCCATAATTTCAGTACCATTTTTAGAAATGGTCTTTGAAGCTGATCATTTTGTTAATCGACATTTATTAATATTGCATTAACTTAACATCTTCATCTCGGCACATTAAACTATTTTTAATATTTCTCATTTCTTCACAATTAAACATTCACTAATTATGTAAGTTACTAAAAATTCACTTTACAATAAAAATACAGAAAATGCACACCGTAATATTTATTTTCTTACTGCAAGCAGAGTTTGGTGTAACGTTTTTCAACTAAATTTGTAAGAAATTCTAAAGTAAATTATATATTGTCAGTAAACAGTTCTTTGCAGAAAAAATGTCGGTCATAAAGCAATTTACAACATTCAGTACAATTGTATCCACCCAGCTGGACTCAGCGCAAGGCTTCTAAACAGTTGTATTATAGAACCCTTGGAGCTAACGTTCATCTTGAACAAAACCTTCAGTGAGGTCACCACAAATTGAGAATCTGCGTGCTTAATCCAAAACGGTGGCTTGCTTAATTTAATATTGTTCGTGGTAATAGCAAGTAGAAACGTGCTAAATACGAGACTTTTATCAGTTCTTAATGTAAGAAGTGGGTTTCTAAAAAAATCTTAGGTAGCATTTTTTTTAGTGCAGTTGATCTCTCAATTCTCAATTCATTCTTTACAAGTACAATCTTTTCCAAAACTATTCAATTACCGTTCGACAATTAATAATCAGCGACTTAATGGAGAACGTCTTAAAACAGGATTCCGCACTTTCTTTCTTTCTTTCGATACATCTACGTTACAATCAAAGTGGCCATTCGCATGCTTCTAATTGATGTAACCTCGATTTTATATTTGATTATTTCATCGGTCATTTGGTTAAAAGTGCGGGTTCGGGGGGTTGCCCGCAACTTAATGTAAGACTTTCGCAAAGGGAAGGCGGTTAAATCGGCCAACGGCTAAAACATCCATCAGCAAAAGGTCGCGTCCTCCCAGGACCATATTTCAAAGCTCAACATCTCCAACAGCAGCACAATAAACAAAGCAAACAACTGGCCGCTACAAGGGGAAAAATTTTATTCCTCCCGTATGATAATCAAGTCTCCCCAAAACGCTTCCCCTTGGTGGCGATTTTGTTTTATTTTGGAGCGAAATAAAATTACTTGATTGCTTGTCAGTAAAAGGACTTCAGTTTTACTAACGTTATGCGGATGAAATGAAATGAAAACAGCCTCGGGAAACAAACGGCGATGGAACCGTTTCGTTTGAATAAAGATTCTGGTTTTATACGTTTAGCGATGTGTGCCCTTGGGCCTTACCTTAATGTGTTTTTTCAAATGAAATATTCTGATTTTTAATCTTGATATGCAGTGAAATGCTGACTTCGGTATTTTTAGTTTTTAATTTACCTTCCCTGAGAATTTGTTTCCGTCTCATGAGAGTGCGATGCTTAAAACAGTTTAATTTAAAAAATGGGCAATACAAGTCGACCTTTTTCGTGTTTTTGGGGAAAGAAAAAAATTCATATCCAAATCGCATAAAGTGCGAAGCAAAGTGCACTTGTAATAAAAATGCGTCCCCGAGATTTCACTGCCCCGTAAAATTTGTATGTAAATTTTATTTGGCATACTTTATCACGCCGTAAAATCTCACCGACGACAGTCTGTACCTATTTTCGTATTAGTTCGTATTATTACGAGGGTGAAAAATCTCCTTTTTCGGCGCAATTTCCTCGACGTCTTTAAAAGGTAAAAAGCATATCAAACATTTCCGTAGTGCAGTAATAAAGTGCAGTCAGGCAATTTCATATTTCGAGCTTCTTATAAAACAGAATCAGGAAAATGATACATTTGGCCTAGTTTACGGCGTAAGGCGATCGAAGTATGAATTTAAACGGTCTGAGCGTCGAAGGGTGATCGCTAACACCTGTGTCTCCCTGTCGGATGCCAACTCGATGCGGTCATATGTAAAATATCGAAATTGCATTGAAATTTATTAGAATTTAAATTTTTTCTTGCCTTGCTTGCTGGATTCAATTTGTGTGCGTTCCATTAGCAGGTAAAAACTGCCGGTAAGTTCTTACAAAGTTCATAAATTTACTTGTCAAGATGGTGGTCAAAAAGGATGCACTCTACGGTTGTAATTTATAGCCTTGAGGGAGTATTGGATTTTTCACAATGCAGTGAGCTTTTCTCACTCAGCACTTGCATTATGTTTACAGACCTAAAATAAGGAATGAATTGTTAAAAACGTCCTTTACATTACCTTAAGATCAGGTAAGAAAGTTTATAGTAGTGATTTGCCACAAAACTACAAACTCAGCAACTTCACATGAAAAAATCAATTTAGTTAAGATGAAACCAACTGTGGCAATAAATTAGTAATATTCTATTCCCACGGTTTTTAAATTAACACAAGCTTTAAAATGTATATTGTTGGTTGCATTTGAAAGTTACATGTCTTGTCAGCTCATCTCATTTTATCCTCGTAATACAGTTATTTGTCGAGGTGTGTGTTGCAGCCAGTGTTGGTCCTTAAAACGCACAACTTGACCCGCATGCAGATTTCAAAGTTGACCTCACTGACACTGGTGGTGTCATCATTCATAAATAAAGTTTTTTCATCATTCGCCAGAAAAAACAGTTTTACCTAGCTAATAATGTACAATACTTATTTCATTTAGAGTTAAGAATCAAAACAACAAAAACTGCAAAACTGAAAAATTACCCATACAATACAAGTTCGTCTAGAGGATGTCTAGAGGATATCTTCGCCAGATGTTAAGCTATCTATAGGATGTCTAATGTCGGGCGGCAATATACTTTAGCCTTCCACTAGACATTCAGTTGTCATAAACTCGGACATCCAAGGTATATCCCTGTCGGACTACTATTAGATATACATTTTGTCTATCCAGAAGATATCCGTATTTACAGTTATTCTTTATCTTATAGATATCTTTTGTATATATGTATTAGATATTAATTTTTTCTGTACAATGGATATTCATTAAAATGTTTATTCATTATCTTAAGGATTTCTATGATTTTTTTTTTGTTTTATTGTAACAAAAATTAAGCAATGTATCAAATTAATTAATTTTATTTGTTTCAATAATAATTATCTTATTTTACACATTATACAAATTAATATTTAGACAATCTCATAATGTTTTATTAATTTTCTGTTTTAAACGCTCTGCGGCGTTTTTCAGAAAATTTTTAATTTATTTTATCCTTGGTTTTGATTACTTATGCCCTGGACTAAGTTCAAAGAACCCTGAAAATAAAATTTAAAAATGATTAATTTATTAATTTTTATTTAGACAAATATTGTTTCATAATGCATCGTTCTTTAGTTCTTCTAATGAAATCGCCGAGATCAATTTTTGATATTTCAATTTTCTGAAAATAAAAATATATTTTAGTTCTTAATATACTTTGTTGGAGATGTACCTACCATTTCATCATCTGCTAAGTAAATTTCTAGTGCGTCATCCAGGGACGAAATGTGCAGAACTAAATATTCAAAACTAGGAAAATATTTCTATTGTCACGTATACCTACTTGCGTCAAATTAACGTATTTGTTACGCAGCTGTACGAAAATTTACCAGACAATGACAATGACCCCATTTCAATAGAAATTTTTAAAGAATTTTTAAACAATGCCGTAATATAACTGCTTTTTATTTATTAACTAAATTTAAAATTTATTTAAATTTTCTCAACAAATTACGCTTTGTAAACTCTTATAGAATAAGTACAATTTATTACTTTACAAATTAATTAGTAAAAATTCTTTAATGTTAATTTATTTATATTTAAAATAATATTACCCAAAGAAACATATTTATTCGAATCAACAATCACAGGAAAACCAATAAGTTCATTATTATACTAATACCATAACCAACATTATTACTTAGGTAATATTTAAATTGCTCAACTTTTACTACAATATTTTTTTTTTAAGTTGATATCAACGACACGTGTTAAAATCTGCAAACATCGAACTGCTCAAACACATTTAAAAACTGTTTTTAATTTGTTTTTAAAATGGAACAATTTAAATATTGTACAATATTACAATATGAAAATTGAATTAATTTAATTTAATACTATAAAATATTTTTAATACACGAAAAATACATATATAGTATATATTAAAAATTTAATTCAAATGTTGCAGTTATATAATTTTTAACTTTTCATAAACATAAATATATTAATTTGGAACATATTTCAAAACATGTTTCGTGAATATAAAAATATTTATCTAGAGAATATCCACCTGATGTCTGTTTCGGAAATCCACAGGAAATCTTCCAAAAATATCTGCTGGATATCGGGCTATTTTACGTCCTGGCTATACATACATAGCCTAGCCATGAATTAGACATCCAGTAGATATTGAATGTTGTATGGGTAAATTTCTGTTTAATTTGGATTAGTAAAAATAATGTAAAGAAAGTGTGAACAAAATTTCGGTTCTTGAAAGATTCAAGTGAAAAAAAATAAAACCAATAAAAGTGAACAGAACAGTGAGAATGGTTTAAAAACACAAACAAATTCGATAACTGTCAATGCAATGACATTAAATTGTACTTCAGCACCAACTTTTTGAAGAGTTAAACGGAATCTTATAAAAGTCTCGACTTTAAAGAAGCAAAGCTCTCTAAAATGCGTGCATGTTTGACAGCTGCTCTATCAGAAACTATATCCTCCTGGGGAATTAAACATTGTGCGCGTTTTCCATTTAAGTTCCTCGCGGGCGACAATGCCATTGCCGCAAGACTGAAATATTGAACTTTTCTTAAAAGGAAATTTTCTTAAACCACGCCATAATATATTAAATGAATTTTTGCACCGGCGCAAAAATTGCTATCCCTGAAGGTAAACGCATCCCGGTCGGATGGGGTGTCATATGGATATGGTTTATGTGTGGGCCACCGGCCATTTGCGTATGTAATACATTATCAAACCACAGATTCCGGATGCAAATGTTTGTGCCATCTTCCACTCGCCATTCGTTTTAGAGACAACTATCATAACCACTTTATCACGGCGCTCCTTCGGGAGTTCAGCGCGTTACGGAAATTTCGCCGGTTTTGAAAGTTGCATTCTTAAATTTCATGCTCGGAATTTTGAAGATTTTAATTCGTCCGAGTGCAGCGTCCCGTAAAATCGAATTTAAATTATTCCGGGAAATTTCTCGTATTTGACGCGATTCCCGTCTTCTCTGCTTGTACAGGGTGAGTTAAGTTTTACCGCCCCGGCCATAATACCTATTAAAGATTGAGGGGAAAGTATGCAATTTACATGTTACATCAGTTGAAGTTTACACTTTCGACTAGTGCTACAAGTTTTCCAAAAAAAATTTATTTGAAGCCAAAAAAGTAAACAAAGAGTTTCGGGTAAAATTTCCATGTTTGGTTTTTTATTTCAAAATTTGTCAAATTATTCGTAGCATTGTTAGTTGCGATTTGATTCGTTCAAAAATTATTACTTTTTGAGTTAAATCAAATTTAACATAAAGCACGAAAAACACTTTTATTTATGACTTTCCAACAATGGATAATACGGTCTACCACGTAACAATACCTGATGATCGACCCATAAAACTGAAGGGAACGGCGTTTTAGTTGTTGTCAGACCCGTATTCTGGAATTTGTGAGAAAAATAAAATAAGTTTTTAATAGGTAAATATTAAGTTTATTTTATAAAAGATGCTCAAAGTGATGGCCCATTTTACCCATAAATTAAAAGCATTTCAAGCTTCTCCTCGACTGAGTATTGAAATGGCATGATTATACCTAAACTAAACACAAATGTTCACTATTCCACAAAACAGTCTTAATTTTCGCTTTTTACCAACGATGTTTAAGTGTTGGAAGATTTGTTGCGAATGTGAATGTTTCTTTATTCACAAAGTGACCTAGGGTTGTGATCAGGGTTTTTAAACTTTGGGTGAATTAAACAATTTATTTTATGGGAAGGTTCAATAACCGATAGGCATATTGACTTTGCAGACGGCAAAATTAAAACACAAAATTGTGGACAGATATACTACCGAAAATTAGAAGCTGGTAAGCGATTTTCTTATCAAGTTTAAAATCTAATATAGCAAAAATTATTTTTTATTATGATTATAATTACCGTGTAGTTGTTAGTTACGATGTTGTGAACTTTTAAAGAAATAGCAAAGACCCTTCTTCCGGTCCTGTAAAATGTAACGTTGCACTTTTTAACTTAACTTTATGACTGTCATAAATAATCAGCCAAGTACCCAAAACCAATACCATTGTTAGGTGAATTGGTCAGCTTATCTCGTAAATCATTTAAAAAAATACCCTCTAATACGGAAATGGCTTTATTTAATGAACGCAAATTAGTAAAATTATTTCAATTACACTAAATTGTGTGAAAATATTTTGCTGTTCGTACATAAAAAAACAATAAATTGAGCAATTAGTAATTGACAAAAAGCCAAAATTTTACCTGATTAAAAAAAAAGATTTTTTCTTGGTTTCTATGTACCCTTAATAATATAAAATTACTCATGAAATTTATGAGAATTGACAAATTATTTTAAAGGCCTACTTTGCCACGGGCGGTAAAACTTAACTCACCCTGTATTATCGGCTTTGTCACGCGAAAAAAAAATTCCATCGACTGTCTCGTTTGTTTTTACAGCGCGTCGTCAATCGAAGTGTGGATGATTGCAATAATAGGGGATGGTTGCGAACATCCCTGAAAAAAGTGACCTTCGCAGAGCAATTTTATTCATTAAAACCGAATTGGAAGGAAGTAAGATTTATGAATGTTATAAAACAGATAGGAGAGTATTGCAGGCGTACTCAAAAAACCATCAAGAAATCATCAGCCGCGTAAAACAAGCAATAATATTCGAGAGGCGTGCTTGAATTGTAATACCCCGACATATTTTGCAAACGGCGCGTCTACGGATGGCAGCCGCTATAACTAAACTCATTACACTAATGACGTGTGTCCTACAGTTTCCTTTTGATACATTTTATTCATCTTGATGTACACGAAGCGAATGATTTGATTCCGCATCGTTTCTACCTGCCTTATCGACACGAACAATCTTACACCGAGGATAGAAGTGCTTCTACATTATCAGATTCTCAAACTTCGTTGACTTTGACACGCTACATTTGGATTTTATTTAATTTTAAGGTGTACTTGTGTATTTTATCTGATTTTGCAAACTGCCAGAGATGAGGTGCGAAAGGGATTTCGCGATCCTTTGATGTTCGAACGAAGATTTTCTTTTAAAAAAATATTCCGCGTGCGTTCAATAAGGCGTTTGAAAATCCCGGAGCGGGCATAAAAGAGATTTATTTGTTCTATATTTCCCAAGCCTTGTTCGAATAAATTAGTTTTAAACCAAACAACAAAATTTCGCCTTTGCTCTTCGCTAATAGAGCACCACTATCGTTTAAATCAGGATTTTTTTTTGCACAAAAACGGAACCCTTATAAAATCACTTCCGTGCCCGTCCGTCCGTCTGTCACAGAGGTTTTTCTCGAAAACTAAGTAACGTAGAAACTTTAAATTTGTCATAATGATAGATTCTGATGACTTTCCGAGGCCTACGCCCAACGGAAGCAACCCAATATTCACTAATCACAACATTCTAGATACAAAAAACATATACAGTCGAACTTCCATATAACGAAACGTCACGGTAACATTAAAAAAATTCGTTAGATAGAAACTTCGTTATACAAAAATTCATGTTGGCAAAAAAAATTTAGTTTAATTCTTTCATGTCCACAAGAATTTATGAAGTAATAGAATTTTAGCCATTAAAATGACTAGGTTTCTAATTAACATAGAACAACGTGCTTTCAAGATGTCGCAAGGTCGCAAAAAGATTAATATGCAGTTGTGTAGTTCTCCAGATTTTCACGTATTTATTGAATAAAGAAGATCACCCCAGTGTTATGAAACAATTATGGTTAGAGAATAAAATTTTTTCGATGCAATAAAACTTTGTCGGTCCTATTTGACATTGTAAAATTTTTGCACGTTTAAATTAGTGCCTCTTTGTCAGCTATTCCCTCATAAAATGTTGAACCCTGAACACATCTGGCAATATTACTATAACGGAGTTTTTTCCAATATTGCAGTGAAGCAACAAAAGGAAAATATTTTAAATCTTAAAAATTTGCAAAGTTGAGGGGAAAAATTCGTTATACGAAAATTTTTACTTTTTAAACGTCTTCAGGGTGAAGGTTCCCCAAAAAATTCGCTATATAGAAAAATTCCTTAAATAGAAGTTTGTTATAGGAAAGTTTGACTGTATTTAAGTTTCACATTTTTGGGGTCTCATTTGTAAGGATTTTACAAATGTGCAAGAAAATGACCGTCCCCCCTCTCTTTTCCTGGATTTGAAAAGCTAAAATTTTGATCTTAATAGAATTAGTAGATATTAAGCCATATATTACAGGAAAGCTGCAGGTTCTTTCAACAATATAATAGTTGCGGGAAAAAATGTTGTTTTAGTACGGAACCCTAATTGTGCGAGCCTGACTCGCTCTTGACAACTTTTTTGATTAAAAATTTGTTTTTTCTTGTATTGATTTAAATTAAAACTACGTTGACATTGATTGCCAATCCGATTTAATTTAGAATTTTTTATGTAGAAATAGAATAATAGGGAAATTAAAAGCAGGAAAAACGTTTTTATTTATTACAAACTTGCCATAGGGAAAACTTATTTTTAAGGTTCCTTGGGATTCATTATGATTGGCACTTATAACCCTTTTCCAAAGTAGAAAATATAGTTTCGGCAATAGAAATAAATTTTCAGACAGTCAAGTTATATCAATAAATCAAACAACTGCACGAACATAATGATCAAATGTGACGAATTGCTAGAAGTAGAATTGTAAATAGAGCGTTTACGAATGCAGCAACTTTGCTCGCAAAACGTATTTTAAAGTTGTTTGTGCAAAATCAATAGTAAGCGAATAAAAGAAATTTTAAAAATGGGACGTAATAGTACATGCTGCAGTACCACGAGATTCGCATTTGAATTGAATATTAAAATCCCAAAACATTCGTGTGTTGTCGATAAAACCGTCCAATGAAAAATTGACAAAATTTCATTTCGAGCGCAAAAATCCGTCATTTCAGTCATTGGGCTTCGGCGCGGCAAAGGCTGCAAAGAGCACATGAAAGCTCTCATGTGAAGTGCAGTAATGCAGTATTGTGGCTGGTGCGGTACAGTAAAATGGAGCAACAGTTTAGCTTCGTAATTGCGTTATCTGACACTAGCTTCGTACTATGAACAGGACGCTCAACACTGCATTAGTTCTAACACACATATGCACGCTGTTTACACCGATATTCGATTACACACTGCTGAATATTTAATCAACCGAATTTACATTAAAGTTAATAGTCTAAATTAATTGCCCAGCAATAATTTCGGATTGAGCCGTACAAATGGAGCTTTTAATAACGCAAAAAAGCCAAAGGAAGTTTTCATTAGAGACCAAACAGTTCCAGAAGGCATTAGTTAGCGGTGGAAAGTCATTTTTCAATAGCACGAATAAACACATTTCCCGCGGAAACCTTCATCTATCAGCGGTTCCTGCAGTAATAAGCAGGGCAAAGCTCCTCTCCGAAACGGATTAAAGCGAATAATCGAAAAAGATGTTCATCGAGTAAGTAATAACGACTAATTCGTCAGGTCACAAACTAACCGGGAAGTTTATTTTACGGATCGAGTTTTATTTATTTTCCGGGAAAGTTTCCTCAGTAAAAATTTTCAAGAAGTCCTTACAAGATCAACTACGTACGGCGGCGCAAAGTTGACGTTTCGAAGACATCTAAAAGCTCTCTTTTCACTAAACTACATTTCCGCTTCGCGTTTATTGCATTTTCAAGTTGTTTTAAATTATCCTCGAAACTGGCTGGTTAAACAAAATTTTTTATTTAATGGCGGCGATGAATTATGACATCAAAAGGACAAGCTTAATGTAAAGTGATGACCCAAATTTGCAAATGTCACGTGTCGAGGAGTAAAGATAACCAAATAGACCAAAGGATATGACAATAAACAGGCGGAGGGAGAAGTGATCATTCTGACCCACTGTCACGGTTAAATCGATATCACGGAAGGTGGCTGAAGTTATTCGTGCGATTTGCATTAGTCATGTTGATCAAAACAAATTCGCTCGTGAGGGTCGATTTCATTGTAATGTTTACGCGTTCAAGTCAAATTTTCCGTGATTAAAAGCGCAAAGGATGGCGAGATTGGCATGGGAATAAGCAGATGAGTGAACTTGTTGTTCGGCAGGCAGTCTGACAGCCGCGCAACTTGTTTCACGGTCCGCCAGAGCAAGGAGAAAGCTTGGAAAAGCTCGAGAGATAAAACTATGGGTTGTTCCCTCTCGTGTGCCTAAAGCTTGGACTTGCATCAACACCGGTTTAATAGAGACAGCAGACCATCCATCCCGATCAGTATTAGACCAAATGGTCATTAATCCTTTTTAGGAGAAATATATCAAGTAATGTGTCTTGACAAGTGAGTTCTTCATTATCGGCGGCGAGATATATTTAATTATTTCTGAAAGATTGCGTTCCGCGACGTACGTCTGCGACGCTATTTGATAGGTAAAACAGATCCCGCCGACGCTATCATCGTCCGTTCCAAAATTGTCTCAAAGAGGAAATAAATACCATTTTATTGCTTATATAAATTCGAGGAGAACGTCAATTTGTTCCAATGGTTGGAAATTTATGTCGCGAACTGCGAAATTTATAATTAAACTCTTTCAATTTTATTCTATCGGCGCCGCTGCATTATAATCGCTTTTATGTCGGTTCATTTTATTGCGAAAAGGTGTTCCTGGATTTATTTCAGGACACAAATTTTTTTTTTTAGTTCCTAACAGATGTAATAATAAATTGCATAAATTCCACTTAGCTATCAAAATTGGATTTCATACTAACAACTTGAATTTTATATTTGTCATTTGGATTCAATCAACGACATTATTCGACTTTATCATAAAGATGAAAGATGATATTTAGAAGTGAATTGTGTGTCATATTTAAAAAAATTTAATTATTAAAAATAACTATGGTCGATTTTTAAATCAGGAGGAGCGTTAGTGTGCAATCAAACTATTAATTTATGTTGACAATAATAAATAACAGAGCTAAACAATAAAGCTATAATATGAGCTTAAACTGTTAGATGTAAAATGCTCTTTCTAATTTAAAAAAAATCTACTATAGCTATATTTAATATCTCTTTTTGGGGATATTATTAAATTTGTTTAGCGTTATAATTAAATGGGTTTTTGCATTAGTGGCAAATCTTAAATCCAACTGAAACCAAAGTAAACAATTCCTTAATTTTGATAGGGCAAAAATTAGTCACAGAAAAATTATTTTCTGTTCATTGCAAATAAAAATCGTTTGTTGTCTTGAATTACAAAACTGCCTGCAGATCAACAATTCCTTTTTAGAAGAACACTTTGTTACGTCAAAACTTTTTGCAGCCGAGGTGTGATGCTCGCGTAACAGTGCTCCTCAATTACAGGGCACTTACAACAAACAACTAGATCGACTGAAAAAAATCAAAACGTTATTTGCAGCGAGCAGTTAACTATTATAGCGTGAAATATGAATGTTTCGAGATGCGCAACATCAAGTTACAGAAGATAAGTTTCCGCACTGTTACACAGGGCAGTTTACATTATTCAGTACACACTGAAAACAACAACATTGAGCTCCGGGCTAAATATTGTATAGAGAAAGTTACTACCTGCTATCTACAATACATACCCCGAAGATATTCGTTCTTAGCAGGTAGGTATCTTTGCCGATAATTTTCTAAGTGGATTTTGGGGAACTACAAAGATAGTAATTAGGCTCCGCCTGAAGTTTGCTACTGTAAATGTATAATGCGTTCAACATAAAATGGACAAATTGTTTAAGTGTATTGAAATTTGCTTGAATTAATTTTGTTTCAATTTCCAGCAACTAATTGTTCTTTTGTATGTTTCTAAACTATGAAAGTGAAAATAATTTTATTTGATTTTAAGAGCAGAAACTGTACATGAAATCGTTTAGATTGATGAGCGATCGTGGAATCGTTGCATCGCCATATTTCACAATGGTCAAATTTTGACGTTAACATACAACGAATAAGGTAAAATTCATCCATCAGTCGTGTTCTTTTTCAGATTTTATTTTAAGTTATTACAAGTTTGCAGCAGCGACTTCAATTTTATTATCAGAAATTTTTTAACCAAATAAACATTATATTTCTGGCTGAACTTTTAATTTCGCTGAAAATGAAGACCTCAGGGAGGTATTGTTTGTGACCAGCGTTGGGTAATAATAAAGACCATCTGTGAACCGAATGTTGTAAATTGCTTTATTGTCGACATTTTTTCGGCGAAGGGTCGTTTAAAATTTTACCGACAGTAGATAAATTACTTTCGAATTTTTTGAAAATTCAGCTGAAAAATATCATACCTAACCAATTCTTTGGCCAAAGCCCGAATTTTCTTACTTATAAGAATTTTCTTTCTGAATGTAATGACGCCACATAGAGACTCCACTATACATCTGGTTTCACTACGTTTTTAGAGTTTTTGATTTGCAAACCAAAACTGGAAAAAAATTAATTTACCAATTACTGCTGAATTTTATACTACATTATTACATTATTGCCAAATTTGTTCACTTTCCATGCCATAAACTGTATTACCAATGTCGAGATTGTAACGAAAATGGTATAACTTATTTCGATACAATCACTTCAGCTTATCCTATACACTACTGCTACTTAGAGAGTTCAGTATTCACGTTTGCGGTTCATGTTTAAGTTAGCAGATATCGATACAATGGCAAAATCGCTGCAGGGCTCGAAGTAAATCACAAGAAGCTCGGCACTCAAAGGTTTACAGAACTGCGGTAATCTCTTACCTTCTAAACAATATTTATTTTCAGCAAAATAATATGGAAACTTTTTTAAGGATGACAGATCGCAAACAAATTGACGACATCTTTATCTCGAGTTCAGCGACGCTACATTAAACAATTTTAACCTCAACTGCGAATTTTGTTGTCTTGTTAAATCTACGTTCAACTCAATTTAATTTAATGCACCCAACATTTTCTGAACTCCTGAAAGACCAACTCCTTTTGTGTGTTCTCGATGCCCCAGAGAAAAACAAGTTCAAAAAAGTGCACTTCATCTTATCTCCGTTATCTGATTTCAATATAAACAAAGTGCTGATTGATGTTATCTAAAAGCTTGTTGATTTTCCCAAAAGAAAATAATTATTTAAAGAATAATAGTTCTTGAAAATTTGTAAGAGATCAATTCACAGTGTGCTCAACAATAGAAATTAATGTTTTGGAATAAAAAAAAATAAATTGGTTAACGTTTCACTTCTCAAAATTGCTGGCAAATCAACTTCGACAGCAATTAAAGCTTATTCATAACTATCGTGCTTTAGTAGTGATGGCAACTGCATGCAGATGGTTTTTACTTCCCGGCTCCCCAAAACCAATTTAGCGTTTCGTTATCCACGGTAATCACGAAAATAATTACTATTTTATCTTATCACATATCAGGAAAACTCATTTGTATGCAAGTCAATTACGGCATAGAATCGAATAGTTGCTGTTAGCAAGAAAAACTGAAAAGTTTGTTATTTATTTTTAAACGTACCGGGGCCCTTCTGTCTCATCGGGGACCGGCATGAAATCATGGTTTATGCATTTCTTGATTGCTGGATGCACGCATGGGAATTATTTCCCTTTTGATGCGGATTACAACTCTCTCTCCCCCACAAAACTCCACCCTTTTATCATGGCTAAACTCCGTAGACTGTTCCGTGACGTCTGGACTATTTCGGTTTAATTTATTCCTATTAGATTCATTTGTACAACTTGCAATTAGTATTAGCAATGTATATTTGAAAATTGTATGCCGTGAGGATATCTGATAGGCGCTTATTACGTTTTAAAATTTGCTTTTTAAATTTCGCGAAAGCTTCGCAGATAGTGGCTGTGAAGCAGTAAATTCTCGATATCAAATTATCGGTGATGAATTTATTATGTACTGAAATTTATATCGGAATTAATTTGTAAAATGTAATCAGACGTAAATCATTAATATTAATGTCAAGTCACTCGGTGTATAAATTAATACGCGCTCGCAAATGTATTTTGTTTTGGAATCGGTGATTTTATTATCGGTTTTATGGTTTCGCCCTCTCTCTATGCGTTACGCTACTAAATAAATATTTAAGTTTTGCGCCATAAAGTTGATAAATTAATTAATTGATACGCGCAAACATGAAATGCACAATGATTGGATTTATTTCCGCTAACGAAACGAGAAATTTTTTGCTGCTACTACAATGAACAAAATAAATTCCGTTTGGTCCCTTTAATTTGATTTTTGCCAATTGATTTAATATTTGCCACTTAAATTTCATATTTTTCATTTATAAATTCATAACTTCTACTTGGATTTAATACAGTGCGACCTCGATAAACCGGACCTTCATTATACCGGATTCTTCGAGCATTTTTTTAGACGTCTCCGTCATTTAAGAAGTCTCAATTTTCCTGAACAAACCCTGCCAATCGTCCATAACGCCGCGAACCATAAAAGTATACAAGAGCTGATTAGTACCCCGAAGTCTTGCAAAAGTGCTAGCACAAAATTATGACTCGTGTGACAAATAACGACCGAGACACTGAAGATGATGCTGAAGATCTAATTCCCCTAAATCAATTGCGGCACAATCTGCTTCCCTTGATTGGAGAGATGACAGGTAAACAAAGTACATTTGTTAAGTGTAAAATTTTTCGTTTAGAATTTTTTTTGTTAATCCATAAATATTTAACAGATGTTTCAGATATGTTCAATGTTCTCACTGAACAGGTCTCACAAAAGTGGAAATACTTAACTACCTTGAAAATGATGAAGATTTGTAACCACTGGAAGACATTTATGATACAGACGAACATCATGATAGTGAAAATGAAAGTCCAAAGTTAAATAATAGAAATCAGACTGTTAAGATAAACGAGGCAGTTAAAAGTTTCAATGTGTGCATAAAGTGGACAGAAGAAACTAATATTCCACTACAAGATGTTCTTGTACTTCAAAGATTTAAAAAAAAACGACTTTTACAATGAACCAGAAAAGAATCAAGCAAACAACAATTATAAAGTACTTCACAAAATAATATAAAATTTAATAATTATGTTCTGTTTTAAATAATTTTTGTTCATATACTATTTTCTAGTTGCTTTGTATTAAATAATTCTCTTGTCAACAAAAAACTGTCTCGCTTCAGTAATCCGAATTATTTACTTATATCATCGGATCATCGCGGTTTTAATTAGTTAGAATTATCGAGGTTGCACTGTACCTACACGTATTTGTTATTTCGTTTGGATTGATTCAAATTGTTTGCGGCGCTTTGTACATACTTATGATGACCATGAAGCAATAAATATTAGATCTAAATGGAAAATGAGAAATCCAAAAGTTTTTTAATTTTTGTAACGCAGGATCCAGACCAAAAACCATATGAGTTTATTTCATTATAATTATTTCATTGATTAATTTTACTATCGTTCCTTGAATTAAAAAGTTTTGTATTTATTGTATAGCCTCACTTTGGTAAAATGTGATTTTACACCAATTATTAGCATTTACCATTTTAATGCAGTAGGTAATTACTCTATCGTTAATACAAATTGTCAGAAACGTGTCTAACTAATGTAGCGGCCAGTCTTGTACAAAACCAGGACGATAAAACCGACCCTAATTAATATCAATAATGTTATAGTTCTGTATCAACCCACTCAAAATGTATACTAAGTATGTACATACTTACATAAATTAAGGAACATTGCTGTCTTAGATACGAGGGTGGTTTGATTAATTAGTGACTTTGTAATTTTCATTATTTCTATACAACTAAGCAAAACGTATATTTCATGTAGGGTGGAGACACCACTTCTAGCCACTTTAAACAAATTTGCATTTGATATGTTTTTGTATTTAAAAACACCAATCAAGCACATTCTTGGTTCTTTATTTTTATAAACCTTACAAATTATTTACAAGGTGGCTAAAAGTGGTGTAGTGGCTGAAAGTGGCGTTTCTACCTTATACCAGGCTGACGGCAATGGCTTTAACTTATCCCGCATACCCGTTATACCTCTGGTTTCCCTACGCTGTAAGAGTTTTTAATTTCCAACCAAGTGTAGAAAGAAATGAATTCGCTGCTGAGTTTTATACCAACATTTACCATTTCATAAAAACAACCGGGGAGATGGCATCAAGTGATTTTGAGACATGTTGTTACATTGGCAAAAAAATAAAACAATTATAAAACAAATTAATTAAAAATTGAAACACTAAAGTGCTGACAAAAAAAGCGAAGGACCCAGTATTTCATCCAATAAAGGGAATAAATATTTTAGCCTTATGGCAGCTTTTCGAACATTCACCCCAGCGAAATTGAAAAATTAATGATTTTTTGCAGCAATTTATCAGTTACTATACATCCGCTCCGATGCGTCAACAGTGACGTCAATCTAAAATTTACAGTTTAAAAGTAATACTTACCGCTAAAGTGGTATTCACAAATATCACAAACAGTTAACTTTGAATTGCACAATAATAATAACACTTTGGCACAAATGTATTCCGTGAAACTATCGAAGCGAGACTGACAATTGAAAAAAAAGTTTTTATCTTCAAAAATTCATATCTCATAAAGTATTAATATTTCTATCATACCAAGTCGTCGCAGTTTTGGCTTCGCCCCCCTTAAGTAACTTTTCTTGTGCAGATCGGTGCAACTTTGATGTCTCTCTAGGAAAATCTCATAGATAATACAATGCACAATGTTTCGCCATTCTCGTTCCGCGATATTGCGGTTACCTTAAGACTCCATCCACAATTTACGGTGGCCTTAAAAATTCAAGGCATTTCAAGCGGAAAAGCAATAACAGAAGTATGGACTTTTTGTACTTCCGGCGAGATTTACATGGCGCGTCATTAACGACAAATTAGTGCTCAGCGGTTACAATAAGAGTTAATCAACACCATCGAGTGTTGACAAACTTAGCAGAAACCGGAAGTATGCAAATTTAAAGCATTTCTCGCGTCTCTTAACTGGGATTACGTTTAACTAATTTTCCGTCTTATTTTCAACTAACTTGTTGGAAATTATTCATTATGAAATATTAAATCTTCGGATGCTTTTCAACCACTCGGATAAAATTGCTTGCGTAAAGTACAAATGATGGAGTCTTGAACGAACCAAGTGCCCCCAATTTGAGGTTTTATCACCCGGAAAAACTAGTTTCCAAATTTATTTTCAGTGAGTTCTGGTTTGAATTATTAGTCAAGCAAATAACACGCTTAGGTGCATCTTAAGTTCCATGCATAAGCCTGTCACGTTTTAATTATTGTCTCGCGGTATGAGTGGGAAATTTAGTTCTGAATTTTGTTGCTTCCCGACAAGGCGCTGGTTCTAGCCTGGTGGCATTGTTCCAGTAACTTCGTCCCATTTTTGAGGATTCGAAAGGGACCTTTATAGATGACGCCTAACCACATCCGCCGTTTGTTGAAAATATATTTCTGTGACAAGCTCCTTAAGCGAATATATGTGTGTGTGTGTGTTATTAAAGATATTCTTCTTTATGCTAATACTTTATCCGTTCCTTCAGATGATACCCTTCCCTGTCACGTTTTCATTATTGCCTCGCGGTATGAGTGGGAAATTTAGTTGTAAATTTTGTTACTTCCCGACAAGGCGCTGGTTCTAGCCTGGTGGCATTATTCCAGTAACTTCGTCCCATTTTTGAGGATTCGAAAGGGACCTTTATAGATGACGCCTAACCACATCCGCCGCTTGTTGAAAATATATTTCTGTGACAAGCTCCTTAAGCTAATATGTGTGTGTGTGTGTGTTGTTAAAGATATTCTTCTTTATGCTAATACTTTATCCATTCCTTCAGATGATACCCTTCCCTGTCACGTTTTCATTATTGCCTCGCGGTATGAGTGGGAAATTTAGTTGTGGATTTTGTTATTTCCCGACAAGGCGCTGGTTCTAGCCTGGTGGCATTGTTCCAGTAACTTCGTCCCATTTTTGAGGATTCGAAAGGGACCTTTATAGATGACGCCTAATCACATCCGCCGTTTGTTGAAAATATATTTCTGTGGCAAGCTCCTTAAGCGAATATATGTGTGTGTGTGTGTTGTTAAAGATATTCTTCTTTATGCTAATACTTTATCCGTTCCTTCAGATGATACCCTTCCCTGTCACGTTTTCATTATTGCCTCGCGGTATGAGTGGGAAATTTAGTTGTAAATTTTGTTACTTCCCGACAAGGCGCTGGTTCTAGCCTGGTGGCATTATTCCAGTAACTTCGTCCCATTTTTGAGGATTCGAAAGGGACCTTTATAGATGACGCTTAACCACATCCGCCGCTTGTTAAAAATATATTTCTGTGACAAGCTCCTTAAGCTAATACGTGTGTGTGTGTGTGTAGTTAAAGATATTCTTCTTTATGCTAATACTTTATCCATTCCTTCAGATGATACCCTTCCCTGTCACGTTTTCATTATTGCCTCGCGGTATGAGTGGGAAATTTAGTTGTGGATTTTGTTATTTCCCGACAAGGCGCTGGTTCTAGCCTGGTGGCATTGTTCCAGTAACTTCGTCCCATTTTTGAGGATTCGAAAGGGACCTTTATAGATGACGCCTAACCACATCCGCCGCTTGTTGAAAATATATTTCTGTGACAAGCTCCTTAAGCTAATATGTGTGTGTGTGTGTGTGTTGTTAAAGATATTCTTCTTTATGCTAATACTTTATCCATTCCTTCAGATGATACCCTTCCCAGTCACGTTTTCATTATTGCCTCGCGGTATGAGTGGGAAATTTAGTTGTGGATTTTGTTATTTCCCGACAAGGCGCTGGTTCTAGCCTGGTGGCATTGTTCCAGTAACTTCGTCCCATTTTTGAGGATTCGAAAGGGACCTTTATAGATGACGCCTAATCACATCCGCCGTTTGTTGAAAATATATTTCTGTGGCAAGCTTCTTAAGCGAATATGTGTGTGTGTGTGTGTTGTTAAAGATATTCTTCTTTATGCTAATACTTTATCCGTTCCTTCAGATGATACCCTTCCCTGTCACGTTTTAATTATTGCCTCGCGGTATGATTGGGAAATTTAGTTGTGAATTTTGTTATTTCCCGATAAGGCGCTGGTTCTAGCCTAGTGGCATTGTTCCAGTAATTTCGTCCCATTTTTGAGGATTCGAAAGGGACCTTTATAGATGACCCCAAACCACATCCGGCGTTTATTGAAAATATATTTCTGTGACAAGCTCCTTAAGCGAATATATGTGTGTGTGTGTTGTTAAAGATATTCTTCTTTATGCTAATACTTTATCCGTTCCTTCAGACGATACCCTTCTTGCGCGCACTTTTCCATATAGTGTGGGAAAATGAACGCACCGAAAGGAACTTTTCGTTTCAATCCATCAATAAATGATTTGGTTTTCCATATGTATGTGCGAGTGACGTATCATAGCCGCCGCACAAGCGGATTTTGAACAGACCGGCCAAAGATCACTCACAAGAATGTTTCTCAAACATTTGCTCTTATTCAAACTTGCGAAAGTGTTATATGATGTAGGTTTGACACGTTATGATATTTCGGTGAGTTTATTGAAATATTCTGTTAGTTTTAGTGATTTCGGACGTGAAAAATACTTTAAGCGGACGCACGCCGACGTAGACTAATGCGGCTCGCACGCCGCGTTCGTTAACCACATTTGTTGAATGATCATTACAATAAATTGCGTTGAGAAAAATCGAGCTTGCTGTCAGTTTTACGCATTAAATCAGCTTAAATTGAGGGAACAAACGAAACGATGGATGATGAAATAACTGAATTAGGAAAATACAGTAGAATCCGGTTGTAACGAACCTCAAGGGACCGTTAAAATCGGTTCGTTATATCCGAAGTTCGTTATAAGCGTTAATGAGAGAATAAATGCAAGAGTGTTTTATAAGGCCTTTATTGTTTAATAAACATATTCATATGTATAAAAAAATTATAAATATAAGGACTAAAAATTTGTTATTTGCGACACATACGTTTCAACGTCACTAAAATTTTCAATAATTGAGTTTGGCGCACTTTCCATCTTCTATCTCAAGATTTTCTTGAAAATTTAGCAATTTGTACGATACTGTTTAAACGTTGGCTCGTATTAAACTGATTTTAAAAACGAAGTGAAATTTTGGTTTTTGTAATAATTCACATGTGCTCAAGAGGTTTATGTGTGTCTGATACGATCACTTCTTAGCGATACTATGAAAACCATAACATCAGGTCAACTGTGCTTTTCGGTTGAAATATGTTCTATTCAAACGGCATAGTAATAAATTTGTTAAAGTCGTAAACTAACTCAGTGGCGATGTTCTCACAAACAACACAATACCAAAGACACAAAACGTACAACGGGGAATTACCGACCACGGTTATTGTGCGTTATATATAATGCAAAGATCGATATAACCGATTTAAATTGTATTAATTTGGGCGTTTTCAGGTTCGCTATATACGATAGTTCGTTATATCCAAGTTCGTTATAACCGATTAATTTTTACATTGTTATATAGGGGAAAATATCGGAACTTGGAATAAAGTTCGTTATAACCGGTGGTTCGTTATAACCGAAGCCGTTATAACCGAATTCTACTGTATGTCAGTTTTGGAGAAATGGAATGTTGATAAGTCAATAAACAGATACCAAAAAAAAAAGTTAGAAGTGACTGTGTGGGCGAGAAATGCTTTGACGAACACTTTCCCGAATTAATTTATTCGGCACTTGTTTACTTCGTCCTTTGTAACAATTATGAATAGCGGTATTGCGAAAGTCAGGGGTGAAATAAATCATTAACTAATTTTGAACAAGGTTAGCCCTGATATAGGTAAATACATCCACACCCCAAGTCGAATATTTATTACCTTCAAACGTAAAATTATGTATAATGTTTTTCTGCACCTAATAACGAAATTGTTGATTTTTGCTTAAATATGAAAATTGAAGCATTGAATTTAATCGGCACTTTAATCATCAAAATTTCATGTCAATTAAGTATCTTTTTAAAACGTTGGAATTCTATAACTCATCCGACAAGTGATGACAACAGTAAGGTCTGAATTGCATTATTGATTGGCGCGCGATTTTAATTATATATTATGAAGGAGCTGTAAAAATTTACGACCGATTTTTTAGGAGCGAAGTTTATATTTATGTCGGAATCATTTTTAGCAGCTCGTTTCAGCTCACCAATGCCGAGGAAATAATTTTTATCTCTCTCCAATATCTCAGGATTTTATAGGTAAGAGTTTGGCTTGAGAGACAGATATTACCGGTAAATTCCTGCGATTTAATTGCTTATCTCTAATTTTGAATAAAATACTGACAGACTGTGTAAACACCGGAAGTAAATATTAGCGAGAAATTGTGTGCGACGTGTAACTAGGTAAGAATAACAAACAGTTCCCCAACGTTATGAATATCACAGTTACTTGTAATTTATAAGAGCAGCTGTCTAAATTACTGAACGTTTAAAGGGGTGTTTATACGGGCTTCTTTGGAAATATACTTTCCAGCGAATTAATCTTCGGAATTATTAGAAAATGCAGAAATAAATTCTTAAGAACATTCGAGGTACGACAAAGGTTCATTAATGGTTATTCACTTTACAAATTATTTGTCCTTAATATTACACACTAGAGAAACCACACAAACTCGTCAGGACGCGTGTTGTAGGTTCTCGTGTGTGCAATATTTAGTTGATGTAAATTTGTAAACGGAGAAGTGTGGCATTTAATAGATAATGTTATAGAAATAAATTTCTGGAGAAGCTTTACTTGAAAATTAATGAGGGAAATAATAACCAATATAACATAATGGGAGTTACATACACATTAGAATAAAACAATTGAGGACCTTGGTGCAAAAAGGGGATAAGTCATTATTGTCCCAATATCGAATTATGTATGCCATTTGAATGTATTGTAAATTAGGTTTCGTTTGATGTAAGAATGGGACAAGTTATAATGTCATAATGAAGTTAAAACTACTTTTGACTCATCCCATAACGCGTCTTTGATGCAAGAAGGCGATAAATCCAATTTTCATATTGTGACTTATCCCCTTTTTGCATCAAGGTCCTCAATTACAGTAAATCCTCGGTAAGACGAACTCGAAGGGACGAGAATATTGCATGTTCGTAGTAACAAAGTTCGTCATATCCGAATTATTAAAAAATATTTAAAAGCAATCCAGTTTTTTCATGAAAGTAATACAACACTGTACAGGGTGTGCCATCCCTTGTGGCCACCCCCAAAATTGAGCTTTAATTGAAAGCTGTGTATTTGTAATTTGGTGCACGAATGACTCTGGTGTAAGGCTAGAAATTTCCGGTTTTAAATGTTAATTGTCGGCGTTAGTTTTCGAGAAAAAAAATAAAAACTGATTTTTATAAAAATACTATCTCCCAATTTCGTCAAATTTTACTTTTCAGGATCAGTATTATTGAGACAAAGATGTCCAAAGTAAAAAAAAAGAAATCCAAAAGCTGTAATTAGCCTAAAATTTCCTTATATTCGAATCTTAACCGTAAATGTAATGATTTATGGATGTAAGGATCGTCAAAGTTAAGTACGATTTAAATTTAAGGCATTGTAAAAATTTGTCACTCTCGAGTGGAATCCAGTCGAAGTAAACATCAGGAGCGTACCTAAATCGAACCTTTTTACATTTTTGTAGATTTCTAACATTTTTGTAAGTCGTCTAATAAGTTACGATTATGAGAACTTTATGAAACAGTGCATTGCAATTTGCATAGTTTTACCTAGGAAAACCGACTCTTAAGATTTAACCCTGAGCACACCTTATGAAAATGTGGATTTTATCATACCTGAACACACTTTATGAAAATGTGGATTTTAACATAAGTCGGAAAAAATGAAAAAAAAAACAACATGAAAAAAAATTGACCTGAGCACACTTTATGAAAATGTGCACTGCAATTCGCATGGTTTTACCTAGGAAAACCAACTCTTCAGTTCAACCCTGAGCATACCTTATGAAAATGTGGATTCTATCATACCTGAACATACTTTCTGAAGATGTGATTTTAACATAAGTCAAAAAAAAAAAAAATTGACCTGAGCGCACATTATGAAAATGTGCACTGCAATTCGCATGGTTTTACCTAGGAAAACCGACTCTTAAGATTCAACCCTGAGCACACCGAATGAATTTTGCAAAAGTTTTACAAGTTTTTTCAATGTAACACCTATTAAATAAATTATTTTTTAGTTTATTTCCATCGGAACGAAAAGTAAGAAGAGATAAAACGAAAGAGACATGCAAACCAGTTGCTTATAATATAACAGAATTAATAGCAGCGACGAAGGTAAAGAAATAATTTTGATTCTATTTTATACATTTAGTGCTATTTATCTATGTTATAACTGAATAATGTTGGTATTACTTTCAATTGTGACATGTGGAGGTCCAAATCAAAACGCAGTTTTAAACAACGAATCCTTTGTGGATGCGGCGTTCCTCAAATACAGTCAATGTTAACATTCATTACTTATGAAAAATAAGGTAAAATTATACAGGGTTGGGATAAAGTATGGAACCAAGTTTCATCAATATCGTCTCGTCCGTTTCATAGTTTATCCCAACCTTGTATTTAATAAATTTATCAAAATAGCTTGTCAAATTTTGTAATACATGAAAATCGCCCTTGTGTTTGCAGCGGTTTGTAAACTAAAACTTGCGATTGGTGTTATCGTAAACCAAAACTCACTAGAGTTTAGCCATTGCCTTTATAGCTGTTCAAATAATTGCTTGTCAAAAATAAAATCGTCTTGAGAGCTTTAGGTCTTGGTAATTTCACATTTACTAAAAAAATTGTGAGATAAAGTAACTAAAAGCGAACCTTTTAAATATGGCGTCCCCAAGTATTTACTAACGTTTTTAGTAATTATGCAAAGTATTTTATTTAAAAAAAAGGATTTAGTGAGGAAAAAAAATTGTTCAGAAAAACACTGTGCGTTTTAGATTTTTCCGTTAAAATTTGAAACATTTTGGGGAGCTTGCGCCATAAAAAAGGAATGCGATATCCGGTAACAAATAGCGAAAGTTGCTTTTACTAAATCGCCGCACTCTAAGCCCTGCAGTTCAGATTTCACGAGTCTCTTAATTTTTCTCCAATACATTTACCCGATTCAAGAGGGAAAAATTGAAAAATTGTTCCGATATGTGCGGATATATTACCGCGTTCCGTAACCGATCGTAACAAATAACGTTCAAGATGTGATGGACTGTGGGAGACGCGATATCTGTACCACCTGACGTCCATACTCGCCAAACTTCCACACGAGTTATTCGCAAATCGGATTGGCAGCTGATACTTACGGTCCAGATCTCCATGATTACACCCCTGCAACATTACAAAAACTTTCCGGGCTCCTAATCCAATTATTTTCTTACTGTGGCATAAAAAATTTGCGAGATTTTTACGAGTGCGCAACGTAAAGTGCCTTCCGGACGAGCCATCCCAAGTAAAAACAATAACAGCGTTTGTTTGTAATGAAGCAGTTGTTAGATCCGGACAAGCTGCTGCCTTTCGCAATAACACGTACTACAATTGCTCCATCACCAGCTAATATTGAGCTCAGCAAGTTCAGCCGGTGGCCAGTGGATATCATAATCGTTAAAACTTGACGGCTTATCACTGAGAGGATTGCGGAACCCTCGCCAGCGCGAACAAATTGAAACTTTGAATTAAATCGCTTTTTTCGGAAGGCCACATTTGACTCAATCTTTAAAATTCTCACGTAAAATGTATCGCTTAAGGGGATTCGCGCAGAGAGCAAAGAAGCATTAATTGAACGGTTCTTTGCTGAAAAAATGTGGCTAAAACAACAAATAAATTTTTCTAAAAAAAATATATTATGATGAAACTAGTTTAGTTTGAGCTCAGGTTTCATTCAGAATGTTCGGCATGCCCTTGGGTCTTTCTTAAAAAAATCAGAAAATCGCGAAATTATTTGCTCTACTTTATGACGCTATTCTGACTTTATTTTTTTTAATTTAAAGACAGGAGTCGATAGGTGAGTTTCTTCAACATGCCGATAATACGTTGCTAAAATTTGAAATTTTTTGGTTCGCTATAACTGCCGTAATTTCTTGGCAAAGTTTTCTTGTAAAAGCAAATTGTAAGTGAGAAATCAGTGTGATATGTAACTGTATCCTTGTACAGGGTGAGTTAAGTTTTACCGCCCGTGGCAAAATAGGCCTTTAAAATAATTTATCAATTCTCATAAATTGCATGAGTAATTTTATATTATTAAGGTACATAGAAACTAAGAAAAAATCTTTTTTTTTAATCAAGTAAAATTTTGGCTTTTTTTCAATTACAAATTGTTCAATTTATTAGTTTTTTTGATGTACGAACACTAAAATATTTTCACACAATTTAGTGTAATTGAAATAATTTTAGTAATTTGCGTTTATTAAATAAAGCTATTTCCGTATTAGAAGATATTTTTTTAAATGATTTACGACATAAGTAGACTAATTTACCAGACAATGGTATTGATGTAGGGGTGCTTGAAAGATTATTTATGGCGGTCACTAAACTGAACTTAAGAATTCAGGTCTATCGGCAACTGAAAAGCTGTCTCGTCCAGTTTGATGGGTCGATCATAAACTATTGTTAGGATGGTAAACCGCATTATCTATTGTTAGAAAGTCATAATTAGAAGCATTTCTTGTGCTATATCTTAAATTTGATTTAACTCAAAAAGTAATCATTTTTTTACGAATCAAATTGCAGATATTAATGCTACGAATAATTTGACAAATTTTGAAATAAAAAACCAAACAGAAATTTTACCCAAAACTCTTTGTTTTACTTTTTTGACTTCAAATAAAAATATTTTGGAAAATTTGTAGCACTAATCGAAAGCGTATACTTCAACTGATGTAACATGTAAATTCCATACTTTCCCCTCAATCTTTAATAGGTATTATGGCCGGGGCGGTAAAACTTAACTCACCCTGTATACGTGACTCTGTCTTGCGAATCGACCGTGTTGTTATCGAATATTTATGTTTTCCTTATCGTTTTCAAAGAATTTGAATGTTCAACAAAAGTGTTACACTGGTCCAAATTTGTGCATTGTTCAGTCATAATCAGAAGAGTCTGCTTTTAATGTCAAAGTTTCACATTTTTAAGACCAATAAATTTGTTTTGAAATTGTATAAACCAAAAATATTTATTTAAGACGTGGTTGCGTTTTACGTTTATAGGCAAGATTTATTTTGTCTAGTATTTGTTGACCTACGACCCTACGGGGTTGAGGAACATAAGTCTTCATATCGTTCAAATTTACGCGGTTTTCAAAATAACGAATTCAAAATAAAATGGTAAAAATGAATATTTTAGATGAGTATCATTTTTTTTACTCCGTTCAGTTGGTTATACTGGTGATTCCCTGATTTGTATGCACTATAAAACTTTCTACATATTCACGTAAATTACTGCAGTAAATTTGTGCCAGTAGAAAAGTGTACATCATTGTGTTTTTACTAATCAGAATTTTTTAAAGTTCATATTTATTGGTTAGAGATAAACATTTATTTTGTATAGAATTTTTACAATTTAATTAGAATTTTAGGATTTTATCATGCCAAAACAATTTGAAAAAAAGCAATGAAAAGAGAAGTTATTTCTTTAGAAACAAAAATTAACAATTTACATCGTCTATGTAATGGAAAAGAAGTAACTTTTTTATTTTTTTATTTTTTAGTGTATTGTTAAAAAGTTTAATTCTTTTTACTGTTAATTTTCGCAATAAAATTTTAAACCCTAGCAGTTTTTAATAGAGCATGAAGAGACCTTTCAAATGAGGTATCACAATCCCCTAATTCCTATTTAAAAATTTGGGGGTTGAAACTGTCACTCGAAACGGGTTGAGGTTAGGGTTGAAATTTTTACTTTGCAGGATATCATGTCAGAAAAGGGATTTTTTATAAATATGCACTGTATATTTGTTATTGAATGAACTGTTATTTTAATTTTTCAAATTATCTTATTAAACAAAATTACGTTAAATAAATGACTGAATTATGCACATTTTAAGTTGTTTTCGATTAACACGGTTTTGCCTATAAAAATCTAAAATTCCGTTTTACACGGTTTTCTGAGGAACCAATCTTCCGTGTAAATCGGGGGATAGGTGTATTTTTTTTTTTTTGAAATAGCAACTTTTATTTTTTTGTCATGATTTTGATAGGTTAGATCAAAAGTGAGATTATAAAAATTGTAACCCCTTGCAATAATTATGCTGATAATAATTTTCTCTTGACATTATTCACCACAGTATTTTACATATTTATTTATTTTACCTTTGATCCCTGCAACAAGATTGTTAATTATTTCTAATCTTTTGATGGATAAATAGACAATTTGTAGAAATTAAGAATTGTCGAAATAATTGTTTTTATTAAAATATTTTATGAAGAAATTAATATGTTTTGATTAAGTAAATAAATTATTGTATCGACTCTGTGTTCGTTTATATTATTGAAGTTGCTAATCAGTAAACATAAACCATAAAACTCAGCCTTAGATAGTTATAGTTGGCCACTACAAATGTAGTACCCCTCATAACTAAATCAATATGAGTAACAAATCGGTTACCTATTCAACTTTATTTCGCATAAAAATTACCATAAGCGGAGTAAAATATAGACAAATTAAAACTAAAATTAAAAATCGGGCCAGCTCCAAAATGTAAGAATCCCCTTAATCCGCTCTTCATCTTCAGTTTCGCGCGCCGTTTACATTTCTATCGTTAAGTCTCTTCATTGACATTTATCCATTTTACTTCGTTTCAGGAACGGTTTATGCTCACTTTGGCTCGCTTGTTTAACTTCGACGTAATATGAAAGGAAATGTGCCTTTATGGGAGAACGTGTTCTGTAAAGTATATCGAGCAGTGAGAATACATAAAGGTAATTCTCGCAGTAATGCGACGCGTGTTATGCTCAGCATTTTGCATTTTTGTCGCTCTGAATATACATTTATGTAAACTTTACGGCGATTGTTCGACTCTTTTCGTAAAGTGACACGACTGGAAGATGAATTAACGAAATATCGGAAAGGAATTTATTACACTTAATACTTACGACCCATCACGAGAAATGCTGGTGGAAGTGGCCGGTATTAATTCGGACGACGTGTTCATAACTTCTTCAATTTTCTAAATGACAAAATCAATGTTCTTTTCTTTCGGAACCATAAAACGACACACGACACAAATTGCTGTTCAATAATTCACTCGAAGAGGAGAGATCGCTTGCACGAAAATTAATATCTCACAAATCGATGAAATGAAACATTAAAATGATTGGTAGGGTAGAGACACCACTTTTAGGCAAATTCGAATGATAAGTATTAAGTCTAAATAACAAATATTAAATTCAAGTCCCAAACATTGAATCCAAGTGGCAGTTATGAAACCACAGAGGTAAATATTAAATTACTGGCAAATGTTGAACTGAAATTATACTTTTTGCAATCAAGTGAAATTTATACACCGTTGATCAAGTAACAGCTACTTTGCAACCCACTATACGTTTTACTAGCTTCCTTCAGTTTCTGCCTCGTCATTTTGATTTTTTTAGTCAATTAAATTGATTATTAAAATGATGGGGTTGGATTCCCTTGAATATTGAAAATGTAACTGTTTTATGACTAACTGTATAGGGTAAACCACCCAATTACTTAATCCCTCCCAGTTATTGGCTACTCAAGCTTTATTTGAGTTTTTTAGATTTAGATTTTAAAAAAAATCAATTTACAATGATTACAATCATTACATTGCCAATTGATTTTTTTTAAAATGTATTTTAAAATGTTTTTTAATTAATGTGTATTGACAATGTTTTAAAATGTTTTTTAAAATGTTCGTGGACTTCAGTTTGTAATATTGTGATAAGGTTTAAATGTTGTTATGAAAAAAAAAAAATTTGTAAGTAAATATACAATTAATTACATAACAAGGGAAACTCGAATTAAATTTAATTTAACTACAAGTTTAGATAATGAGAAAGGGAAAATTATGAGCATTTCTCAAAATGAAAGAAAGTCAAAAATGAGTGTTATTTCCAATATTGAATAGATGCAATGAATCGAAAGAACCGTACAAAAGTGTGTTACTTAAGAAAGAAAATATACTATTACAGAAATATAAAATATATTTGGAGCATTTTGTTTGTAGTTCTTGTTCAAAAAATTTGGTAGTTTTGTAGTACCTAGAAATATTATTTTTACTTAAAAATGCTTCTGTTTAAATTTTTATCCATAAAAGCTTCATTAAAAATCATTTTAATTTATTAAAAACCGTTCCTATCAATAACTGGGATATAATGGGTTAATAAATAGTTTAGAAGGGCCAATAATTAGAATATTGTATTGGAAATATTAAAGAAAATAAAATAAACCATCAGTACAACACGGTAATACCATTGGTGATATAAAAAAATAAAGCGAACTTCATAGATTTATTAATAAAATAAACATTTGTACAAAATTATAACAGATCCTAGATTGCAAAACTTTTCTAAAGGGGGGCAATAATTCGATGGTTTACCCTACTTGCTCATTCGTTCACCAAAGAGCCACGTTTAACACTACTTACAAAAATTAATTTCAAAGGAAACGATTAATTTGTATAGAGAAATATGATCCGTCATTATTTTAATAACTAAGGAAACTTTTATCGAAACATCATCAATTGGATGTTATTAATTAGACCATTAGTCCTGTCTTGTTTCTTAACCAAATCACTAAGCAGTGATTCTAAGCGTCAATAAAATATTTGTAACTTTAAATGGGCCGAAAAAATGTTTTTGCATTTAAAAACGCTAATTAAGCACATTATTGGTTCCTTACTTGCAAGTAAAGTGGATAAAAGTGATGTAGTGGCTGAAAGTATTGTCCCAATCAAATATTATAATCAATTTACAGAAAATTATAAAAGTCCCGAGAATTGCAAGTAATTTGTTTAATTAAAAAGTTTACTATTTTTGCTGAAACATATTTTAAAAATGAGGAAGTTCATGTTGGGAGAACTTAATTATTTACGAGAACAAGAAAAAGTTGAATCAAATTGCCTGGGAAAGAGCTGTCGTTAAAGGATACAAAAAGTTTTAACGTGGCGATAGTGATAGTAGAAACATTTCAACTGCGAAGAAAGTTGGCCATCTCTGTCGGACTTTAACGGAAGGGGACACGTGAAGACTTTTAAAATGATAATTGCTGAATAACACATCAAAGTTTTCTAAGTAACGCTGGAAGAAAAAACATCATTTGCAATTACGTTGAAATTTTACCAACATTTTCACGGCAACACAAATAAAAGGTAAAGTTAAGTTAAAAAAAATTGTTATTATGTTGTCATCACCAAATAAATTAACTGGATCTTTAATTATTACTTATTCATATTATTTGTGAATAATCGTCCCATTAGTAAGAATTACAGAAGCATTACGATCATATTAAAACCTCATCTTTGTTATTTAATTATTAAATGGTGTTTATTAATATCGAAGCAAATGTTTTAATAGTTAATAATGTATTTTACTTTGTATTACATTTTTTTTAATTGCATTTAATTCTTACATAATACGGAACGATTATAAAACAAATTATACTTTTTTCCCATCTTATTTCCATTTATATTACTTATAAGATGGCATCTTTTGGCTTCACTACGAATTGAAGTAGTAACATTTAAAAGGCAATTTTACTTTGTTATTAATACTGCTGTTCCTTTCCTTGATTCATGCAAAAGATAAGGCGCTGTTTTTAATTTAACTTATTATACGTTAACGCTGAAAATTTAACCAAAAAATTATACACAACCCACTAGAAAATAAGAACAGATGTATAAGTTAGCAGCATTTTATTTTATTGCTTTAAAAATAATTTTCTTAACCAAATAAACGATGACATGTTTGGAAAAACTAGACACAAAACCGAACATCTGGAATAGCAAGTTTTGCCAGTTTAATATTTATTTGATAAAAGTGTATTGTATCGATACAGGTCTTTGACCAGTAAATATTAATAGATTATGAGAACAATATAACAGAAAATAAATTTGATATAGAATCGTTTAACAATACCGATTTGAGCAATGTTTTTAGAAGTTTTAACAGGGAAAATTCTAAAGTGACTAGACTGTGTTGGGTGCGTATATTCCACGTTCAGATCAATACCATCAAAGAAAACTTTCTACCCAAATTTAACTCAAAAGCTTTATTCACACCAAAAACAATTTCTCAGTTTTTCGATAATTAGCTATATATATATATATATATATATATATATATATATATATATAGTGGACCCTGTGATGTCGATAATGAAAATAAAAACAAGAACCTTTAATCACAAAAAAAATTTATATAAAATAATATAAAATTACTCACATAGACGCGTTTCGGTGGCTATGCCACCATCTTCAGTACATCTACTACAGTAGTACTGTAGTACTGTAGTACTGTAGTACTGTAGTACTGTAGTAGATGTACTGAAGATGGTGGCATAGCCACCGAAACGCGTCTATGTGAGTAATTTTATATTATTTTATATAAAATTTTTTTGTGATTAAAGGTTCTTGTTTTTATTTTCTTTAGATTTTTATTGTCTGAACAGAAAAGCTTATATCTTAGCGAAGAAAGGACAAATTCCATTTTGGGTTTCAAATTCTTATTTCAACAGAACGGATTGTTCCAGTATCATTCGTGGGCTCTATTTTTTTCATCACTTTGTATAACGTAATAAACTCAGAAAGCACATAAAATTTACTACACTTGGGTGTATTTCATATTTGCCTCATTTAATTCTAAAGGTTTTGAGAATTTTTGACTTTAAGATTATCTCTTGGGTGTCCAATCACCCAACATCTATTTTATTGGTACAAAAATGAAACATACATTTATACAGATTGCTGTGGCAGTACTAAAATGTTTAGGGAACAAAATTAAATAGTGACATGTAGCTACGACTGAGGGACTTAAAGCAATCGCTCTGTACCATTTAACCACTACACACCATGTGAGTATTGATAAAATTTGAAGTTTTTATTGCTGTTTGTTTAGTAATACATTTTTCAGGCACATTGTAAAATCAAAAAAATTAAATGTTAGAATTAGAACAAGGAAGTTTGACTGACATTTCTCTACGGGATGAACTAAAGATTCGTGAGAATCCACCCGTTGATTTAAATCTTTCAATGTTTACTCAAGCATCAAATAGGTATGCTTTGTAATTTATTTTTCTATTGACATTTACATTAATTTATGTATAGAAACTGTTCTATAAAACCTGTTGAAAATCTAGAACATATAATGGATAGGCTAAAGTGAGTATTTTCGCTATAAGTACCATTAATTACTTTCATTGCATAATGTTTTCCAGGTATTGTTCTAATGAACTCCAACTTTTAAACAAGTTCTGGGATCATCCGAAACTGTCTCCACGGCATCTTACCAGAAATTCATTGAGTGAAGCGGTAACAGAGAGACGACCTGCAGAACGAAATATAGTTACGTATGAAAAATACATTTGTGAACGAAATGTATTCACCAATATTTGCAAGTACAGTGATGTTTCAATACGTGGCCAAAAATGTTAGTGTATACCATTTTAGTAATTTTGCATGTCTTTTTGCTTGTTTTTTGTTTTTAGCAAGAAAATGTTCCAATCCATTCTCTCCTTATATGCTGGATTTTTTTTGTGGACTAATTCTAAGTTGCGCATAGGACTCTGGTACCCCTATATAATTGTGCCACATTTCGATTGGATTGGATCCAATCGAAATCTGGCAAAATTATATAGGGTTACCGGAGTCCTATGCGCAACTAAACGATTGACTGAAATGGCCTTTAATGTTTGTTACTACATAGTAACAACAGTTTTGGGTTTATTACACTATGAAGTTCTTTCTTATAGTGAACATAGAATATTCATCAAACTGTTATTGTGATTGAGAGAGGTTAAATAACTTTAGTTAATAAATTATAATTTAACAGTCTTGCTACTTTTTACAATATTTGATTGTGGTCCATTTCTAAAATTTTCTTAGATGCAACCAAAAATACTAATTCCACTTACCACTTGATGCTGCCTTTGATTTAAATTATAAATTGAATCAAAATTTCTTTATTGTCTACAAACGTCAAAATGACAATGTAAGAAATTTAATCAGCAAAATTACGTAAAAGAACTTAACGTAAAAATTGTTCAAAATGCATGCCATTGTGGAGCAAACAAACTTCAACCCGGTTTAAATACGATCTTTGAACGCGATGTAATGTCTCTGGTGTTATGGCCATACACTCTTCACGAATCCTTCGACCGTATAGAAAGGAGTTTGATAGACTCTCTGTTTTAGTACGCCCCACAGAAAAAAATCTAAAGGCGTTAAGTCCGGACTTCCGGGTGGCCAAGGGTTATTGGAAACTCTTACTATACAACCGTTTGTAAAATTGTCATCTAAATATTGTCTGACATTTCTATGAAAATGGACTATCAAAGTCAAACTTGACAATACTGAGAACAATGGAATGCTAGATGTATTTTTTAATTTTTGAAAAATTAGCGATCTAGTGCTTGTTCCAATTAATATGTTTGGTAGACCATAATTGATTCACGTTGTATATATATAGTGGACCCTGTGATGTCGATAATGAAAATAAAAACAAGAACCTTATAACCACAAAAAAAAATTATATAAAATAAAAATTACTTACATAGACGCGTTTCGGTTTCAAAAAAAGCAGATGTACTGAAGATGGTGGCATATAATTTTTTTTTGTGATTATAAGGTTCTTGTTTTTATTTTGATAATTAGCTTGGAAAACTAAATTTCATATTTTGGAAAATTCCATGCAAATGTCAACTTCGGCAAATTTTTTTGTGCATAAGGAGCATTCAAAAGAAAGATTATCGTTTGCAAGTAACACAGCTAATGGGCAAATTTCACTTGTTGATTGTCAATGCAGCAGATGTAGACGATGAATTATTTAATTTCGCTGTAATAAATTGGTCATCTCCTATGAAACAGATCTTAAAATTAGTTTGAGAAACGACAATTTCGTTTAGAATTCCAGCTTTACATTCTATCAGATTTTGGAACTTATGAAGGTTTACTTTCTCTATGTTACCCTCAGCGAATTAGAAGCTGAAACTCCCGATTTTGAATTTGAGGTTGACATAGCTGTCAGTCTGTTTCTGTGAATTACATTATACAGCCAAAATATACTATATCCAAGATTGCTTCCAACTAATTTACATATTGTGTCGAATCAGCAAGAAACTAGCTTTTGAATGGTCAGCCAGTTAGCTTGGAATTATCCTTTGATATTATTTTAAAAATCAGGCTTAAACCAGCAAATTCGCTGCTTACAACAAGCAATTATCTATTCAAACACTCCGTTTCAGCACATAAAGAATCGTTATCTTTTGTCGCTGCAAGTACTGCTCATTCGAATGCCGCAGATATTTATTTACAGAAAACTTTTGTCTGATTCGGTGTTTGCTGAAAGGATTATCTTATCTAAGTTCGATCAATGATTGTCCTCTTTACAATTTTTATTTGTACTTTCTCCCTTAATTTCCATGTCATTTTCGCATTAAATTCCCCTTCACAAACTCTGAAAATTAAAGGACCGAAACTATAATTTCCTATTTCCAAGCAACAAGAAACTTTCATGAGAGTTAAAAATAAATCAGAAAAACAACTTTTTTCTGTTGCGTCGTTAACATGTAAAAAAAAAAAACTTGCGTAGGGATCAGTTAAAAAAACATCAAAGAAGCTACGGTTAAATCAAAAACATGGGCTTCTTTATGGCTCACAAACAAATACGAAGAAACGTGAAAACAAAGGCTTCAGCATTACAAGTTCAAAGCTTTAATAACCGCAATAGCAATAACTTTCGCGATACAAGCGTAATCACGACAGTATACAATACAAACAGGCCCTTTACATAAGAACAAACACAGACAGATGAGGGCCGAGCAAATACGACGCACTTTATTTCATACTTGAGAAATTTGCACGGACAAATTCGATGGTCATTCCGGGTCCCCTAATTTCAACAAACCGAGGCACAAAATAACAGGACGGAATTTTTTCGCGGTTATTGATTGAATCGGAGGGTCATTTGAAAACAAAAAAAGCAGGTGAGTAATGTTCACGACTTTTGTTTGAAAACATTTTCCGGGGAAGAGAAAACTGAACAGACATCAGGACGAATAGCGTTTATTGTGGATCTAAAAGCCCTAGAGACTCATTGCTTCCCCATATGTGTGCTCTTCCCCTTTCAGAAAGTTTATAACCGTGTCTGAAGAGCCGATAGTTCCAACACCGACGTTTTTTCCCGGTGAGGTAGCACTCCAATGTTGATTTTAAAATTGCATTGTGGTATTTAATTCCCGAAACTTTTATCTGGCCAAATTTGCTCGATAACTGCACAAATATTGAATGTTTATTTATGATTTTCACTTGAGGTATTTACGTTGGTGGTTTACGACTTCATTTTATTATATCATTAAAATGGAGAAGGGGTGGAGGTTTCATCAAATTATATAAGTTCCAAGTATTAAATTGTTTAGTACCTATATTTGATTTGACACTCCCCATTTCAGTTTCACGTACGTAGTAGTTGTTTCTGAATAATATAATGTGTTTAAACTCTCATTAAAAGACGTGATACAAACGACGCAAATAGTTAAACTTAATTACTGTCGGTGATTTTGAATAATACAAAACTTGGGTACATTTAAGTAATAAATCGTTTCGTGGCGTTTCTGGCTTGTTTCTGAGGCTTCAATAAAAAAAGCGACCGAGAAGTCGGCCTCAAGTGACTGTACCTGCTATAGAAACGTTATTTCACTTCCCTCTTATTCTCTTGATATTGCAGGTTAATTGTAAACAATTCAGGATCATAAATTATTGATTGGTTGAATTAACGAAATAAATTTTTAATTTAGTAAAAATGCTACCAATTTGTGCATTAATCCATTATCAACTGATTTTTTTTTTGTAGTTTTATTATTTTATTCCGGTAAAAAGGATTACACAATGAATCGTTTGAAATGTTTGTGAAACTATTTTATAATTTATCGATAAGTGACATACAATGGGCGATTGTTAAAAAGTTTACTTAATTTTCCATCAATAAATAATGCAACCGACAACATTTAGAAAAGTGTAAATTCGTCATAAAAGTTATCTGTACATATTATCTTTTTATTCACGATACAGGACTTTTGTTGATTATCACGATACATTTTATTGTGAATTTTACTGCAATTAATTTTACAGTAGCTTTGCGGATGAATTTTATTTCTAACATCCAAACTTACACCAACATTTTTTTTCTGCCAAAATGACTCGCATCACTTATTTTTTATTGTGATACTATTGTTAACGAACGCACAATAAACACAGAATATTATTAATCCCTTAAAATGATGTAAAGTATTTTATTACATTTAATTGCAAGAATAACATTTTTATACCATTGCACTTACAGCAAAAGATTTATAATGCTCCAAGTGACATTCTTGAATTAAAATGTGAGACTGAAGGTAAAATATCTTTCATCCCTAAAGCAATTAATAACTAAAAGCATTTTTCTATGTCGAAAGTCAGATAAAAAATAAAAAAGTATATAATTCAAAATATTTTGATTGAAATGCTGCCACCTTTTATAAGTTCCCCGAAGGCCAACACAGGTATTCTGTGTCTTTACCGCCGGAGTTTCCAGTGAACGTTAGCGCGAGCCTTCCCATACAGATGGAGCAGCACACTGCATCAGATGGCTGTTTTTTAATTGGCACAATACATTAAATCAATATTTATTCAATACCATCCATTAAATCATAAAATGTACTGTAACTGTAAAATTTTTCGTTGGGAAACGTTTATGCCAAGAATACGTTTTCTCACAAATGTTTCAATGTAAAGTAAACCAAAAAATAATGTCAATAGTTTTTTGCGTACTTAAGAAGCTTGAAAGTATAATCTTCTGCCGCGATTGCAATAATTTTCCCGCTTCAAACCGGTAATTAAACAAACGGGAATAAATAAATCTCGGCGAAGAATTAGATAAACGGAATTGCGTGTGAATTTGCAATACTTATGGAGCGATTTCACAACTACATATTCCTTCGAGCAACGCGCTCATTATAGGATTTTTAAAACAAATTGCATGTTTAACGCAGGAAATTATCTGCTAACGAAGACCGTAAATTAATCGGAAAAAAATCGGTCACATTAATATGTTTATGACAAGGCACACATTCAAAAAATATGCAGCTGGACCTCAGCGATTTCTCTTTGGTTTTGTCGTAAAGCGAATTACATGCGGATTTTTTCCATCGAAATAGATTTGCAGATGTATATGTTACTGTTGCAATTAGGAGGAGCGCAGCTGTACACTTGAGGCGGCCTCGCCTTAATAAAAAGTCATAGAAAACTGTAATATTATGTAAAAAACCTGAAAAAAAAACAAATCCGCGCGCTGCTGCGGCTCTTGCATCTGTAGGAAGACCGGTGTTCAAAAGTCGAGGTTTCTAATGCACCCATCATCTCGTCCTTATCGCCACGATTTCTACTTTCAAAGGAGTCGTCCGAGTGTGTATTTTATGCACTGCTGTGACATTTTATAAAAATGTTTCCGGTTACATTACACACTTGTCTTTCGATTTAAATATATGTTTATCTGGCTCCAATCATAGCATCTGCCTATTGCTTGTTTTAAGCGATGCATAATATCCATACATATATTATTTATTAATTTGTAGTCTCACTTTGAGTACCCTTCGGCACGTGACGTTATTGAAAAGATTAAGTGTTAGTTAATGTGCATTCCGCATCATTTACAATTAATGTGCATAATTATTTTTGCTTCAATTAAAATTCATATTTGAGTTGGGGCGATTAAACTTTTATATAAAAAACTAAATATAACGTTTAATTAAGATTTAAAAAGTTTGAGAGGGAAAGAAATAAATTTGTAAACGACTGTAACATTAATAAAATTGACTTGGTTTTGAGATAAATGTTTGTTAATTGAAAAATTTGTTTTGCTCATCAATGCAATCTTTCACTTCCTTTCCATCGCTTCAGACAGTCAGATTAATATTAGATAAGCATAACAAGTTGCCATGATTTCATTTTATTCATTTACAAGTACAATAAAAATACTAAATGTTGAAATGAATGAAATTTGAAAATGAACTCAATGCCTTTTTGAGGATAATAAAATTGCAAAAGGAACGATCGGGTGCACTCAGAAAAATAACGTAGGTAAATTCAACTAATAAAAGTGGTTACTGTACAAACCGCAAAATTTAGTTAAATCAAACCGAATTTCGGTTGAACCAAACTGATCGATGCAGTTAAAACAACCGTCAAGAGTTTATTGTCGCACAAAATAAGAACAACCCATTGTCTTAATAGAGATAACCGCCGAAAATGTTTTTTTAAACTAAATTTAGTAAAAGCAAACTATTCATGTGTTAACTTACAAATGCATCGGTAATTTCAACAATATTTTGTTAATACGACAGTTTATTGTTTGACTAACAATTAATTTTGTCGGGGAACTTGTACGATTAAATTGAATATGCTACCATTGTGGGTAGATCTAATCGACTTTCTTCGTCATTTTCTGAAATTTTTACGGTGTAAACGCATTTTGTATTTGTACACAATTTATTATTTTGTCATTTAACAAACCTGTTATGGTTGAATCAACTAAAATGGTAGATAGGCGCAAAATCATAGGGTCTTTTTAGTTGATTTTACCTATCGTTTTTTTTGAGTGTGGGAGTTATCACAGTCGGAGTAATTAAGCAGCTAATTTCTCCTAAAAGGCGAACATCTGTTGCATGTTTTATTTATTTAATATATTCGCGACAACTTAATATCATATTTTATTATTGCCAAATAATTAAGTACTAATTATTAATAATTATGCCTGCAAAATTTAAGAGCTGCAGCAGCTGGTTCGTTCCGACTTTTCGAAATGAATCACATTCTATTGCTTGAACGATTTAAATCGACAAAAAAGCCAAATTTACTTTTATGCCTTTTTAATAGGGCAATGTTGACGTTATGTGTTAAAAATTATTTAAATGGGCTGTCAGTAGGTTTATTTCGATTAAAATAGCTATCAATTTTAAGTGTTTAACCAGTTAACACAAAACCAAAGAATATAAAAATGTTTAATATTTCCCGTGGGGTGAATGAAATCAAAATGATGTTAATCATAAAAAAATGTGCTCTCGATTTCTGGTTGATTATGAAATTAGTCATTACTGTTAAATTCATTTTATATGAACGTACAATAATGTGAATGGCATAATTATTAATAACAAAGAGTTTAAAATTATTATAATAGAGGCATCACTTTTAGCCAGTTCAAGCAAATTTGTAAATGAAAAATTAACAAATGACTTTGTACCTATTAGTTACGCCACAGTTTTTGAGCATAAATGCTGTAAATCTTGGTAATTTAATTATTTAGAAGATATGTGCAATTTCACCACTTTCGGCCACTTTGTCTTCAAAGAGCCTCGTTTAAAAAATGAATTTCAGTTTGTGAAGTTGTTGGAATAATTAGGGATAATTTTTAAGCTTGGTGGTAAAGAGAAAAATTAAAAACCTTCAGATTGCAAAGACTACAAAATTAATTACCATACAGAAATGCCAGAATAGATTGTGGGAAGACATTACATTGGAAATTTTTTGAATAAATGGAAGTACAGTCGAACTTCTCTATAGTGACCTCCTCTATAATGATTTTTTCTCTATAGTGATGTTTTTGTTAAGAACGTGCATTTTGCCACGTTTTGCATATAAAAATATCTCCATATTATGATGTTAAGCCTCTATATAGTGATTATTCTTTAAATAAGTACCACAATTCTGGGAAAACGGAGTTTTCGGAAATAGAAAATACAATGGATGTATTGAACATCTAGTTTTTTCCCAAATTTCGACTACCTGAAAAATCCTTAGAAGAATTCCTTGCAAATTCCATACTTATGGAGTTTGCATTTTTAAAAGTACTGCTGTACAATCAACTTGGACAGATTTTTTCATCACTAAGTGCATATTATGTATTGTTTATTGATAACTGTGTGTATTTCTAAATAAACAAATATTTTTTCAAACATAATAAATCTTAATTGTTTTGTTTCATTTTGAATATCGATTGGTTTTTAAAGTGACTGCCAAAACTGTAAAATTATACATGAATTCTATACAGGGTGAGTGGCAAAATAGGCCTTTAAAATAATTTGTCAATTCTCATAAATTGCAGGGGTAATTTTATATTATTAAGGTACATAGAAACCAAGAAAAAATCTTTTTTTTTTTAATCACGCAAAATTTTGGCTCTCTTTCAATTACTAATTGCTCAATTTATTAGTTTTTTTTTATGTACGAACAGTAAAATATTTTCACACAATTTAGTGTAATTGAAATAATTTTACTAATTTGCGTTCATTAAATAAAGCCATTTCCGTATTAGAGGGTATTTTTTTAAACGATTTACGACATAAGCTGACCAATTCATCTAACAATGGTATTGGTTTTGGGTACTTGACTGATTATTTATGACAGTCATAAAGTTAAGTTAAAAAGTACAACGTTACATTTTACAGGACCGGCATAAGGGTCTTTGCTATTTTTTTAAAAGTTCACAACATCGTAACTAACAGCTACACGGTAATTATAATCATAGTAAAAAATAATTCTTGCAATATTAGATTTTAAACTTGATAAGAAAATCGCTAACCAGCTTCTAATTTTCGTTAGTATATCTGTCTACAATTTTGTGTTTAATTTTGCGGTCTGCAAAGTCAATATACCTATCGGTTATTGAACCTTCCCATAAAATAAATTGCTTAATTCACCCAAAGTTTAAAAACCCTGGTCACAACCCTAGGTCACTTTGTGAATAAAGAAACATTCACATTCGCAACAAATCTTCCAACACTTAAACATCGTTGGTAAAAAGTGAAAATTAAAACTTTGTTTTGTGAAATAGTGAACATTTGTGTTTAGTTCAGGTGTAATCATGCCATTTCATTACTCAGTCGAGGAGAAGCTTGAAATGCTTTTAATTTATGGGTAATGGGGCATCACTTTGAGCATCTTTCATAAAATAAACCTAAATAAATCTATTAAAAACTTATTTTATTTTTCTCACAATTTCCAGAACACGAGTCTGGCAACAACTAAAACGCGATGCCTTTCAGTTTTATGGGTCGATCATCAGGTATTGTTACGTGGTAGGCCGTATTATCCATTGTTGGAAAGTCATAAATAAAAGTACTTTTCGTGCTTTATATTAAATTTGATTTAACTCAAGAAGTAATAATTTTTTAACGAATCAAATTGCAATTAACAATGCTACGAATAATTTGACAAATTTTGAAATAAAAAACCAAACATGAAAATTTTACCCGAAACTCTTTGTTTTACTTTTTTGGCTTCAAATAAAAATGATTTGGAAAACTTGTAGCACTAATCGAAAGTGTAAACTTCAACTGATGTAACATGTAAATTGCATACTTTCCCCTCAATCTTTATCTTTATGGCCGGGGCGGTAAAACTTAACTCACCCTGTATAGTGAAGTTTCTTTATAGTGATGTTTTTCCATGGCTTTTCGAACATCACTATAGAGGAGTTCGACTGTAATTAAATTTGGAGTAATTTTTAAATTTATAGACAACGTTAAAAATTCAACGTCACATTATGGACCATGTAAACCCAAAATCTAAAAAATTTACTTTAGCTTTCAATAACAGTAGACTGCAGATTAAAATTCACAATTCTGTCGGTATTTATGTTTCCCCTAAAGCAATCTTAATCGGACATAATATCAGCAACACAGGTGCCTCGCAAACTGTGCGGTAAATCTTCCCACACCTATTTTTTTCTAATCTAATCAATTTTCATAAGCCTTTTCGCAATAATTCAAATTAGTCTGGACTTGTAAAATATTTATGATCCGTGACAGACATCTGCTCGATCACAAACCGAGGTTTATGCATGAAATTATTCGTCGCTTGTGGTCAAATCTTTGCAAAACGAAATTCCGTTATCGATCAGTAGAATAAAAAATTTAACACCACACGTCATTCTTCTAACGACGCTCATTAAAAAATACTCTTAATTATATAAAGTAATTAGAGATAACAAATTAAATAATGCGTCATGTGTGGTCCATAAAAATTCCGACCTAATTCTAACAGTCTTTCTCAAATCGTATAAAAAAGAATCTTAAAATCGAGCAGCACGTGCTCATTTAAATTTCTAAATTAAAATTGCCGGAATTAGTTTTTTTGGTCGTATCGATGTTGATTTAAAGGTATCTGATTTTTCCGGTTGGCAGGTGAACTATTTTTTGTTCAGCATGTGAACACATGTGAATAAGACTCACGTGATGCGTTCCGATTTATCACTTTTACCTACTGGAAACTTTATCATTTTCCAAAATAAAAATTGCACGATAATTCTCTGGCTCCTGAAGACTCGTTCACACCCGATAAATCAATAAATCTTGTCGCAAAAAATCCATTCAAATTCTCACCTGCACGGAATCATTAACCGCGGAGAACCATCAACTCTCATGAGATTTTAAATTAAAATCAGTAATTAATCTTAGCGCGAAAATATTCCCCGGTATGAACTTGGAGTGCAATAAACAAGCACCCGGAGGAGACAGTCGGTATAACTTAACGCACTCTCCCCATTGTGCTCGCAAATTCTTAGATTATGTACCACATCGTGATTTTGTTAAGTTATGTTTAGGGATTATTAAGTTATTCCCGGGAGTTTATTTATTGGGCCCGTACAATAAATATCGGTTAGACATACTTGCAGTGGTAAATCATTTCGTTAAAAGAGATCCGGTTATTGTTGGATCGAAACGAAAAAATCTCCTCGCGCTCGTAATTAAATAAACCAACAAAAAATTCGATAATATTCGGTCATTATACCGACAAATTGTGGAGAAATCTAAGAGGGTTAAGAAAAAAATTAAATAAAATGCGTGGGGTATAACATTAGATGGATATGAGGCAGGTGCCCTCGTAAATACATTTGTGTGACAACAAAAAATGATCACCTGTGCCACGGTTTACTAATAGCGTAAAGTAACTCCTCATAAAAAACGTAAATGACACACTTTATTAAAGCAATTATTTTATACTGATGTCTTGTTTTATCAATTTTGTATTTGGACTGTTGAAATAAATTAAGGAGATTGTTTCGAATTTAATGCAACGTTGCTTTTTTATTAGAGCATCCAGTTATTGGATTTTAATGAATATTTGATGTACAGATGCAACGTTTATCAGTTAAAAATTTAATGAACATTAGAAGACAGTGACCCCTATTTTTAATTGATTTTTTATACACTTTACTTTTACATACGTTAATAATGCATTAACATACACCTGCAATCTTACTTTAAATACTATGATTTGATATCGGAAGGAAAAACGAATAGCGTTCAATGATTTATAAAAGTTGCTTGCAAACGTTGAAGTTTCCTTTTCCATGCAGTTTTAATTCAGTGGTTTCAATATCAGTTTGCTGGAAATCTATTAAAGCAATTAAATATTTTATAGGCTGTATTCAAAACGTTAAGTATTGATGATTTTATAATTTATTCACACATTTCTAGGTTTATAGCAAATAGCAGAACTATAATTGCGACCTTTTGAGTTCACGACAATGCTTCAGTGAACTTTACATGATGCAGTTGTAAATTTTTGATGATTTGAAAATTAAGTTGTTAAATAAATATTAAATAAAAATCGCTCTTATTACTAGTGCTATGTTAGTAGCTCAATATGGTGGTATACTTAACATGTGTTTGCAGTCAGGATTTTCAATTTTTCTCTCTACCACGAACTTAAGATCTTTCTCCAATTTTTCTAATAACTTCACAAATTTTATCAACAATGCGACGAGCGAAAATTGTTTGGAAATGCCTTCCTACAATCTATCCTGACATTTATTTATGGTAATTACATTTGTAGTCTTTGCAGTCTAAGGATTTTCAATTTTTCTTTTTACTGAGAAACGTCTTGAAACAATGTTATAGCCAAAGGACTTATTTCACGACTGAGGCTTAAGGGGGCCACTTGAGAAGCAAGATTCACAAGATGGCGCCACCGTAGTAAAGTGTCAATTTTGTAAAAGCTCTCTACATTAACAAGCTTTTTTATATAAAAAATTAGTGGTGGATATAAAAGATTAAAAAATGATTTAGGTATAGACATAAATTTACCATGGAAAAACTTGAAAAAAGTATTTATTCAAAAATGTCACACTTTCCGATGCTTTTTGACATAAATACTGACAAATGTGATTAGATAATGTACGAGTATACTTATGATTACTGCTTCCAGGGTGTGATCAGCAAGATTTTGTTTACTTTTAACAAAAAATTCAAATATTATTGAAAGTTTGACATTTTTGAATAAATACTTTTCTCAACTTTTTCCATGGCAAATTTATGTCTATACCTAGATCATTTTTTAATCTTTTATATCCACCATTAATTTTTTATATAAAAAAGCTTGTTAATGAAAAAAGCATTTTATAAAATTGACATCTTTTTCTGCGGTGGCGCCATCTTGTGAATCTTGCTGCTCAAGTGGCCCTCTTAATATGCCAGGAATTAACAAAAATGTTTGAACGCTGAAGTCAAACCGATAACATCAATGCACTTTGATTTCGTTTATGTATCAACATTTCAAAGGTAGTGCAACTCTTTCACTGTTTTGGTGTGTCACTCTTGACCAGTTTGCCCTCCTCAATAAGGTATTAAAATATGTGCGTTACTTGAATAATTTTTGTTATGCAATAATATGGGAATACTTATTGTGTAAGCTATTTTCGTCAACTATCTCATAATAAAAATATTTTACCAAGTCCGTAAGCAGTCGTTAAAATCTATGCTGAGGAGTGTTGCCAATAAATTACAAACTTAAATAAAATTTTCTACATTAAAATATTGTGACCACCAAGTGAGATGCCACTCAACATTGTTAAGTTCCAATCAATCGGTTATTGATCTTTTAGTACAAGCAACAATAATGATTAATAATAAACAAGAAATTATTAAAAGAATTGAACATAAAAATATGAGATCATATAAAACATTGAAAGAGATAGGTTTCAGACAGTAAATTTATAAATGAGATGTAAAATTAATCTTTCATTGTTATTTTTTTAATAAAATATTTGATTAAACAAATTAGAGGAAATATTGTAAAATTTAATTTATTTTTTCTATAAAATTATATGGTTGAACACTTAATATTTCCTTCATCGCATAATCCATTAAAATAAGAACCAAAGCAGATACTTAGATTATTAGATTAAAACAAATTAATGAAATTTACATAAGATATAAAAGTGTAATTAATGTCCATTTTTTTGGGTACCAACTAAACCTATCTTAACTAGTTTATTAAGAGACACCTGTTTTAGAATATGTAAACGTTCTTAATATTTTAAAACTATAAGAAATCTTTTATTTTTCCCGCGCAGGAAAAACTCTTACAAGGTGCACTGATACATGATAACAGCCAGCTAGTTTTTTGTAATTAAACTACTTAACTCTTTTCATCTGCCTGACCAAGAATGCTATTAAAGAATTAAAGAAAAAAATAATGAGATATGCATACACGTACTTATGCAGTTGAAGAATAATTTGAATATTTAATAGAGAATGAAATATTCGGTGCTATTTATTTAAATAAAGAAAAAATGACGCTTGTCAATCTCGAGACATATTGGCTCGGGGCGCCGCGAGGGTGAATTCATTACACAGCGCTGTTGGGAATAATTTTTAAAACTCGCAATTTTTTTGTTCCGTCTTGAAAATCTAATGTCTTGATTAAAGTCTGGTTTTTTTGAATTAACTGCCATAAATCTTGTCGTTCGCCGCTCTTGCGGTTCCAAACTGAGCTGTAACAAAAAGATGTTTTAAACACACATCTATTCAGTCATTATTTGTGTTCTCATGCCCCTTCACATGACAAATAAGGTACATTAAGGCTCGAGAGAGAACCTCTGCATGCGTTAGCAGCCACCACCTACGGTCGGGTAATCTGACAACATTCTTGATAAGTTGAAATGATCGCTCAACCTCCGTAATATTTCATACACCTCTCTCATCCCGTGTAATCATTTACACGAGTTATTTGTCGCTGTGGTCGTGCCATGAATTATCAAGATTCGATTTAGCGGTTTTTTTGTCCGTAATTACCGAACGTCGTTAATTGTGTCTTGGCGAGGGTTACACCGTGAAGCAGCTGTAAAATAAACGCCTCGTCCCACCCTCTCGTTCAGTGACTCGGCAAGTATCAGACTGCCTGTTGTTGATGATTGACTAACGATAATCGTACTTCACTCGGTATAAGTGACGAGCCCGAGTGGCATAAAGAACAGTCCCGGATCACAAAACAAAACTTAACTATTGATCGTGTAATTTTACACAAATAACGTCCTTTCAGAACTACCTGTAAATCTGAAGTCAGGGGACGGTTCAACAATGGGAAACAGTCAATTTTCGCCTTCGCGCGGCGCCGTTGTGTTTAGTCATTTGTAATTATGAATTTTTAATTGGTTTAAGCCCGATGATTTTCGAAATAATGGCTTGTTGTTTGTTTTAATCTCCAACAGAAAAGCATGAATTATGGTTTGGTATTAATAAAAGTGCGGACGCTGTGTTGAAAGCAAATTATTTTTTTAGAAACGACTGAACTCAATTATAACACATAAATTTAACAACTTATTCGACGAGGTTGCCACAAGCTTGAACATAACAGACAAGAAGAAACAAAACAGTTCATCCCAGTAATTTCAGCTTAACGATCTTCATATAGACATGTTACACTCTGGTGAATGGTTACTAACTAAGTAGAAGTAGTTAAAGTGATCGTTAAAGTTCAGAACGAAGGGTTATGACTTCACTAGCCACTGGCAATTAGATGATGTTAATGTACCCATTTCTTAAAGTGATTGATTATGGATGTTTTGCTTGTAGGTCCGCTTTATCTTTTCTAATCACACACAAAACTTCATATTTTACAAGTTATTACATATAATTGTAACTTTATTCATTAATATGTTGCCATCGAAATGTTTATAATTATGGCATTATTCTTCGAAAATTAAAGTAAATGTCATTGATCAATAATGAAAATAAATATAAGCAATAAGTAATAAAATATTAAGTATCTAACTTGATTGCTGTTACCAATAACCGTTTGCATAGTAAATCAGCTTTTAATCTTCGTTATATAATCTCAATAATTTTATAAGTTTACGATAAGTCTGTGGTTTTGAAATGAAGGATTTTTACCAACACTTGATTTATTTTTCGACGTAGTCTCCTTGAAGGTCAATTTTCCAACTTCAACCGTGCCATTTCTTCATGTTTGAAAAGAGAAAAAAGTCGCAAGAAACCAAATCTGGAGATAAGGTGGATAAGGGTAGTTCGATGCACAATTCAACAAATTTGGCCGTGTCTATTGCAGATGTGTGAGCATACGTATTGTTTTGATGGAACCACATTATTTCCCCCAATTCATTGTAATCCAATGCAGTCATATTACTGTCCTGTGATCACTAAGAAAAATCCCAGGAAATTGTCGCCATGATATTTCCATACAATGAACTATTTTTATCTTCTTCTAGGCACATTCACAACGAGCAATTTTTTACTACTTTTTTATTTCTGGAGTGTAGAGATGGATTCATGTTTGCATTTAATGATAATTTTATAATTTATCTATGCTTTCGAATTAAGAAGTGATTGAGGGCTTGAATTAATATTTGAAATGTTCTTTAACTGAGAGCAAATATGAAAAAATTCTATCTATTTTGAGCTACCAAATAAGAATTTTTGAAATTAACTATCAGTAACAATTTTGCTTTGTACTTCCAGTAATGACAGTTTTCATTTAACAATTTTATAATGTATCAACCCTTTTAAATTAAGAAATGATTTTGGGCTTAAATTTTTTTAAGCCCTTTATCAGAAAGTGAATTGTCAAAAAAATCTATTTTAAGCTTCCCGGTATGATTTTTTTAATTTAAAAATCCTTAATAATTTATTTTAGAGATTTTATTTAAAATACTTCAACAATTTTATAATTTATCAATCCTTTACAATTAAGCGGAGCTTGAGGGCTTCTTTAAAATGTCTTTTATCAGAAAGTAAATTTGGAAAATATCTATTTGTTTTTGTTAAACTTCAAAATCTTTAACAATTTAATTTAATTAATTAACCTTTTTAAATCAATGGGTGATTGAGGATTGAGGATTTGTTGAAATGCCCTTTACCAGAAAATAAAATTTGAAAAATTTGTCTGTGCAAGTACTTAATTTTAGGCTTGAAGATGCTAAAAAAAAATGGAAAGATTTCTTAATTTCTGTAGTGGCAGAACGATTTACTTTTTATTTTTTACAGCAAATCGTTTAATTATATTGAGCATTTAATTTTTTTGAGTGGCATTCTTGAATTTAAATGTGTTCATTTGCATTTATTTTTATAGCATTTTAATATGTGCTGCCCGATAAGCATCAAAAGATGCAGGCACAAATCTTAATTAACGATGATCAAAAATTCACATCATAAACGAGACTAACTGTAGACCTGAATCATTGTTATATTTCTGATTATGTTTTAATACACGCAATCTTTAGCTGTTAATTAACTACTACTCATTTTCAAACAAAAACACAGCAAGCCATTAATTTCCATTATGGACTACAAAAAAATAGTTTTACACGTTACGAAATTTAATTACCTACACATCATTCTATCAACTTAAAAATATTCTCTATTATTGCACCTGTAATGTAAACAAATTTAGCAATTTAAATGTTGCTTAAACCATTTACGAATATTGAAATTTGAAGAAAATTGAATATCAAAGGATTAAACCCTTTGCTTAACAATTTGTTTATCATGGCAGATGTCACTTCTGGCTGCAGAAAGTCTTGCAGTAATCGCACGATTCTCATGTTTTAATTAAGAGGAATTGTGCGTCGTAATGATCCGCAATTTTCGTTTATTGTCGAATTCTCAAACGCTCTTATATAAACAGCGCGACTGATTCATCATCACATCGCATTATATTGGGTTAGAGTGAGTAATGAAAACGCAAAGCAGACAAGATATTTAGTTTATTCACTGTCAAAGTGTAGACAACGTCTTACATTTTACAATGCTCATTGTGTTCCTTATTTATGACCACTCATCGCGGTTGACTCTGCAATCATGTACTTCTAACCCGCAATTAAGGGAGCCGTAAAGAACTCAATCGTATTATTAGTGTAAGTTTAACTTTAACACAACATTTATAATCATATATACCAGATTTCAGCCAGCCATTGATAGTCGAATCTGTTTTGTGATACCGTGACAGCAAATTTGATGTATTTAGGTAGTTGTTAATCATTAGATAAAAGATCGGCAAAGTCGCAACGCTTTTTCATCCTTTACATCTCGGCCAATATCAAACATATGTTCGCAAATTTATTGTTTTAATTTGCGCCGTCTCGTTGGTAAAGTGTTGATTGTTTTTATCGCCGTCAGGGCAGTGCGAAATTAAATAATTCAAGTTTTTTGCGCAATTTAACTATTTATTTATACGACCTGCCCGTAAATCGACTTGATAGTGCATATAAAGGCCATTAAACAGACGAATCTTAATTGCGAGTGCTTACCTACAGTAAAACATTTTTTTTTCTTTGTAATCTTTACAATTAATAACTCATTCTTGACTGAGGTTTAATGCCGGCGAGAGAGAGAGGGCGCTTTAAGCTCAGGATGTAATAAAAAAACGATTTTTTCCGCGTGTGTCAGTATAAATTTGTTTATAGTGTAATTCTACGTAATGCAACGCCTTTTTATGAAGTTTGGGTCGTGTATAACGCCGACAATAGACGTAACGTAGGCGTTTTCGAATTGATATGTTCCTGGAATGATTTCATTTAGAAGCTGCGTCAGGGGCATATCAAAATACTGGAGTGTAATTGTTATTAACAAAAAATTATGAAATCTTTCAAGGTAGTGTCTCGTAAAGATTTTAATACAAAGACTGGATGATTATAAAGCGAGCAGAAATTCGAAACTCTTAATAAGGCTCGAATCTACATTCCCGACTTGTCATTTTTTTTTTGGTTTTCAACTCTGATTTTGTATAAAAGACCAACGCCGCTGCACAACGTGGAACAACTACTTTATTGACAGCTTTAAATCCGCAAATATTTTTTGTTTTCTTCAATTTATCAACGTTAATATGGCAATATGTTAAGTGTTAATATAAGGTGACCAAACGTACTCGTTTAGGGAGTTGTGTACTCCTTTTTTGTGAACCGTACTACTTTTAAAACGAGTACTCCAAAAGTACTCCTTTGCATCCTTTTGTTCTCCTCTGTACTTCTAAAAATATAAAAACTTGGCATTTAACTTTAACCTTTAACCTTTAAAAAAAGAGTTTCCATTTATTATAAAAACAAAGGAAATGATGATTCTATGGTTAAATGTACAATGTGTAAAGGAGAAATTTTTATTGCGATTGGTGGACGAAGTGCAATAACAAAGCACATTGATACTAATAAACATAAAACATCTCTTTCAAAGAAAAATAATCACTTCTATTCTTGGGTGATGAAATTTCCCATTTTCTTGTTTTCAAATGATTACAACAAGGGTTGACTCTTAAAAGTCGGTTTTCCTAGGTGAAATCATACAACTTTTAAGATTCATCCCTTGTAATCATTTTAAAACAAGAAAATGGAATTTTCTTTTACCTGAGCACACTTTATGAAAATGTGCACTGCGATTTGCATGGTTTTACCTAGGAAAACCGACTTTTAAAATTCAACCCTTGTTGTAATCATTTGAAAAAAAAAATGAAAAAAAATTGTACCTTAGCACACTTTATGAAAATGTGCACTGCAATTTGCATGGTTTTACCTAGGAAAACCAACTTTTATGATTTTTTTTTTTTTTTTTTTTTTTTTTTTTTTTTTTTTTTTTTTTTTTTTTTTTTTTTTTTTTTGTTAAGAGGAGGTAACCTGTGTGACTACTAACTTCCTCCCCCATACGTCTTCCTCACCACGGGAACCACATTAACATTACGTCAAGTATTACTTCGAGATGAGTGACTGTTTAGTTCCATTTACATCTTATCATTAGATCACATCTTTTGGTAAGCTTTCACTCACACTTTTTCACCTTTTATGATTATGATTACAACAACGGTTGACTCTTAAGAGGTAGGTGAAAGCATGCAACTTGCATTGTTTTAACGTGTTTATACATATAATTTTTGAACTAATGAATTTTGAAATTATTTAAAAAACATATAATTAAATGGAGAAGACTCAATGTTTTTATTCAAACCGAATCACCATATCCAATGAAAATTCATTTTACTCCTTTTGTATAAAAAATAGTTGGTCACCTTAGTTAATAACACTTAGTTTAGTACCTATATTATTTTCTACATCACAATGTTATTTACGTGCTTAATAAGAAATCTTTCTACCTTTCGGTGTGGAGTTATGGAACGAGATGAGTTTCGAAGACATCCTTCTCCATACTTCTCTCCACCATTTTGAAGATAGTTCTGCCCATTTTACTTCTCTTAATTCAACCGTTTTTCACGATTTTTTGTCTCTTCTTTTCCCCAACTCTCAAGCTTCAAACACTTTCTTAGCTCAACGTTCATCCATCCATGCCCAAGCCATCGCAATTGGTTTTTGCTGTATTGTTATTTCTATCGGGATTATATCCAAATCTTCTCCGTATCTTTCATTTTTTATTTTGTCTATTCTTGTTATTCCTTCTATTCTTCTTAAAAACTTTATTCCTACACTTGTTAGTTGCTTTTCTGTTTCTCCGTTGTTGTCCATAATTCACTTCCATAGGCGAAGGTTGGTTTGACGACTTTTAAGCCTATCCCTTATTTAAACTTTTCTAATTTTTTATTTCCAGCTCTGTATCTTTCTAGAGGCATTTTATATCTTCTACCAGTTCAGCATTGACATATCTAGTTTTAAGAATATTCCGTATGTCCTCTTTTCTTACCTTATCGAATGATACAGAATTGGTAATGGTTGAAAAGATTACGCCGGTGTTGACAGTCAATCACAGCGATAACAAACACCATGGCGAGACAACTTTACTGTGCAAGTCGTCTTCGGTCCAGCTATTGCGAATGCAGGATGTAATAGTGTGAACAAATTACTACCACTTTTCAAAACCTGTGTAATAAAATATTCGGTGGTATAAACACTGTAGAAATATTTTAAAGTTGTGTTTCAATGTTTGGTTAGGATATTGTAAAGACTGAAAATGTAATACGGGAAAACATATTGCTGGTTCAGGCAAATTAAAAAAATGAGGACGAAATTATAATGTATTTGCATCAAAACACAATGTATGTTGTATCACGTGGAGAACATAATAAAAAATAAAAGTAAACAGCTGTGTCCAAGGATGTAGGCTTCGAAGGAATCAAGTTTTCAGGTAACACACATGCTAACCAAACAAAGTAAAAAAATTAAAATAAATAATTAAATTGTTGTAAATCATTGGAAACAAATTAATCAAATCGTTTATGTAACGTTTTCAGAAATATTTCGACAGCTGCTACGGTTGTGACAAAAGTTTATGCGATTACATTTAACCTTTCAGTAAGGTGCCAGGTTACAAGAAATTCCCTTCCAAAATTAATGGAACAGATGTGAAATAATGCTAGGTTACATGATATGATGTTTATCAAGATCGACATTTGGAAGTTGCTTTAATTTGTGTTTTACCACTTTCTTAAGTACAAATCATGCCGTAAATTTTTGTTTCCTTATAAGACACGATGAATTATAAGTTCGCCTGCTGGTAGTGAACAACATAAAAACGGTTACACACCATCACCAAATTCTTACGGTTTTCTTATTGTCACGCTCAAATGGACAACGAGAAATATGCACAAAACCGGTGTGTATATGTGTGTGCGTATGTGTATGATAAACATACATTATTATATTCGTGCGATTTAACATGAACTTCAACATAAAGTATACGAGGTGGTAATAATTCTTAATCACTGACGTTAATCCGTAAATGCAATACTTTACTCTGCAACAGCTTAAAATTTCAGCGACGGTATTCAAAAGATCCCATATATCAGTGGGTAAGCCTGCTCGTTAACTAGATGACTGTATTATAGGAGTCATTTCACAATTTACTGGTCTGTTTATCGAATTTTTATTTGGGCGTTTTCTTAATCGAGAAACAAGCGCTATTTTTATAACAAGTTCAAACGACGCTTTCGGTTAAACTTTTTGTAATGCCTCCGTATGTTCGGCGCAACAGTAGGAGAAATTAATGATCGGATAAGAGTTTTTCATTTACATCAATTACCTTCTGCATAAAATTTGAATAAGTTTTGTATAATTTTAATGAGGGTAGGATTTTACGAGCACAAATAATGAAAATGTTTTTGCTTGGAAAATTAGTAATGCTAAGAAAATCAATTTGGAACAGAACAGCAAAATTTCAGTAATTTTTTGTGGACCCATTTTAAGGTGAACAACATAGCAACGTAAATAACAGTATTTGTATATTCCATTTATGTTACCTTTCGACCTTTTTTGAATTGAAGGGCTTGGGGCAACAAGGCTACATGCCACACTTTTAGCGTGTGTTGTTCTACAGGTCTCTTATTTTTGTGATAGATATTCTCCCACGAATGAAGCCACTGTCGCCTCATAGCGTTACTAATTTTGCAAAATATGAGAAAATATTTGTGTAATAACAGCACAAGCCACAAGCGGATGATTCATGGATGCGCCGTAGACCAAAATACCACCCCTTAGCGGAGCTCAGTTCTTTATTGGTTGTCGCTCGCCAATACTAGCTATATCCTTATCTTAAGACACTCTCTCGCTTCCTTTTCTGCGCAGGGTCATCCGCCAAGCTATTTCTGTCAAGATGTAGCCTTGCTGTCCCAAGCCCTTCAATTGATAGCTTCATCAAAATTATTTGCAAGGAATAAAAAAAAAATTGTCAATGAAAACCTTGAAAAATATAGAACAACTTCAAAGAAATTTAGAATAAAAATAAATCGAAAGAAAATCGAAGAAATGATAATAGGAAAACAACCACAACAGAATATTATAAAACTGTAAAGAGAAAACCTATAGGAAGTGCAAAGATTCAAATATTTATAATCTGTAACAACACAAGAAAGAAAATGTACGAAGAAAGTAGCGAAAGAATAGCAAAAGAAGAAAGATTATTTGAGACCATCAAACATACTTTCTTAAGGTATAAGAAAGACCAAAACAAGGACAAGTACAAATACAGAAACATGGACATTAACAGAAAAATACAAAAGAAAAACAACTAGAAGCCATTGAGAAGGGATTCTTAAGAAAACTAAAACGAAAATGGATAAAGTAGCAAATAGAACACATAGGGAAAACTTAAATGTGTAATCAATACAAAATAAAATAGAGGAAGGCATGTAAAACGGGGAGACAAGACAAGATTAACAAAAATGGTGTTCGAAGCTAGAAGTACCAGAAAGAATATAAGAGGGAAACTGAGGAAAAGGTGTCAACAAGGAGCTAAACAAGCTTTGAAGAGAAGAGGAATGAAATGGGAACAGATGGGAAATATGGTACAAGATAGAAGGGAAAATTGAATTTAAATCAAATTTTTATTTCAATTGGCCAACAGTTTATTATCCAAGTGCCAAATATTAAATTCAAGAGATGAAATTGAAATGGCAAGTATTAAGTTGAAGTGATAAATTTCAAATCCAAGCGGAATTTGTATTATGACAAGTGACAAAATGTTTTTTTTATAGAAAATAATTTGTTCTGATAGTTAAATTGATGTAAATGTTTATAATGTTAATTTATGCCGGTAATTGAAAGTGGTTGCTATTTAATATGCGATGTTTAAAGTAATTAACATATCGAAACACCTTGTTGGAGTCTCTTCTATCCGCCGAAATTCTTACTGGCACCTTTTTGTAGGTTAATTATGAATAAAGCTGAAAATGTTAATATTTAATAAATTATTAAATCTTATTATGCAGCTGCCGTTCGTACGTATTGATTGCCTTCATAAATTGCGTTGTGTAATATAACGTAATTAAAAAATTCAGTGCGACACGTGCTGTTATGTAAAATTACATATGCACAGGCGACCGTCGTCGTTGATTTTTTTATTATTTCATAATGAAGCGGCCGAACGAGATTGCACCGAAATAAAAATAATTGACCGAAATATTAACCTAATAAGCCGCATTAAAAAGCACTTTTCGTGTAACCGTGCCCCAGAAAAAGAGAAAAGGAAGTGCACAACGTATAATTCCCCCATAGGATGTAATGATACATAAAAATTGTGCGATAAAGCAACATCATTTACACGCATAATATTGACGTCTCACGGTAAAAATCTTATAAAAAAACTTTCACTTTCGTACATTTTTATTACAGATGCACGGATACTTTATAATGTTACTGAAAAAAATTCGCGCAGCTGCCTTTTGATTTCAATCCAAATCTAGAACTGATGACATCTGCGCCTCAGTTTTTAAGAAAGTCTTGATTATTATAATTCCTTGCAAAATATTTAACCCACATTTCATAAAAAAATTTAGCCAGCATTAATGAAACGATACGTTTCGGCTGTCAGCGCAAAATAAATTCATTAGCGATTTTTCTTAAACGTTTAATTGTAATTCGGATCATTTAAAATTCGAATTTTCGCGTTAAATCACACAAGAAACAGCGGGCCCTTAAAACGTATGTTAATCGAGCGTGGACCATCAAACCGCATATGGATAACATAAACTCACTGTTACGACATAATGGACCATTAATTAAAAATTGAACCGTTGCACCGCAATAATTATACGTACCCGATATGTTTATGTCGGTTTTTGGTAGCACTTTTTCAATTAAACGGAACGTACGAAGTAACGCCAGGCGGATTTATTGGGTCCTCTTTAAATTCACAAAATAAATCAATACAAAAGAAATTCCATTGTGGGCAAGAAATTTCCGTCGGTCTGAGCAAACTGAATAGAAAAGTCAAATGATATTTTCTGTATCGCATCTCTCGTTAACCTGTATCACGTTACCCGAAATCAAATGTTAACATTCTTGCGTGATGTAGCAGAAAATAATTCTTAATAGTTTGTGAAGCTCGCAGCTTCTTTATTGTGTATTGGGAGGTCTGCGTTTAGAATGTTATCTTATTATTAATCAATTAATGAGTTATTTTCACAGTCTTATAAAGGTCAATAGTTTTTTTTATTGCTCTTATATTACTTATTTAACAACCGATGAGAGAAAATGAGACAATGTAATTTTCTGGTTTGATAGACAAGGGCGCTGTAAGATCACAAGACCACAAGAAACGTTCTTTCAATAGTTTGTTGTTGTCTCGGGTCTTGTTAGTTAGCACAAGCGCACGATGTTAATAATCTAATGACTAGATAAAATATAACTTCAATTATCTTGCGCTTTTGTGTTTTCCAGCCTGCCTTTTTATTAAATTTCGTGTTGACAACAAAAAACACAATGGATTGAACCAAATTTTTGCGGTATTGTGTTACACAAATCATGCTCCAGGGAGATTATTAATTGAATTTAAAGTAGAGAGTGTTTACGGATGAATTGAATTACGGTTTTCATTGAGCGAGAAATTTTGTTGATGTAAATATTTTGGCGTGGGCATCTTAAAAAATGCAATAAAGCGTAATCGCTTTTATATCTGGATTTACAAATTGCTTTAATTTAAATAAAATTAATTAAAAGTGGACTATTTAAAAACTAACGTCGACGAAAGAATTTCCAATTAGAAACATGTTTCAGGATAGGAGTCTTTTACCAAACTTTTTTCTTGTTTATCTTATTCATATTCATTTTTTTACAGAAATATCCAAACCGATTTCGACCAAAATCTAATCGGTTCTTACTTTAATTGGGTATGAATTAAATATAAAACATAATTTTATTAATGCACCTCAAAAAAATATACAGCGAAACCTCGCTATTTGGACACAATTCATTCGCACGAAGCAATTTTTTCCATAAGAAATAACGTAAACTGGATTGGTCACTTTGATACTGGTTGAATCAATCAAGGAAATATGGCGTTAAAACTACGAATTCTGAAACTGCAACGAGGATGTTATGACGATACTTGCAAGAGATGAAATTTTTTTTTATGAAAACTATGGAGAAATTTGGAATGAAAATAAATCAAAAGAAAACTGAAACAATGGCAGTAACATATTATACAACTGAAAAGAAAAAGCCTGCAGCAAGTAGAAAGATTCAAATACATAGGATCTGCAATAAGAAGGAAAAATGAACGACGAAATTATAGAAAGGATAGGAAAAGGAGGAAGATTATTTAACAGCATCAAACATACTTTCTTAGGAAAAAAAGAAAGACCGAAAGAAGTAAAGGCACGAATACTTAAGAAAGTAGCGATTTTGATTATGACATATACTTCAGAAACCTGGACATTTACAGAAGAACAGTAAGAAATTTGAAGGCATTGAGATGAGGTTATTTGGAAATTATTTAGTTTACTTGTAAACAATGGATTTATGAAATGATAAAATACTGCTTTTAATGCAAATAGGTTCTTCTTTCTGGAGGGGTGCAATCAATATCCTCGATGTCACTCATTGTTTTTATGTCTGTGTTCACAAATCAATCTTAAAAGGAAACGGAGTTTATCAGATTAAGGTGGGTTTGGTAGGTCTAGAAGTGAGGTTAGAATTATTGAATTTTCAATCCAAGTTAATTTAAATATTACAACTTTAAGAAACATTTACTCAGTGTTACACTGTAGCCTACTTAATACTGAATGAGGAGACATACTTGAGAAATTTTGGTAATGAGCAAAATCGCTTGAAAATATTTTAATATAACATAATAAATTATGAAAAGTATATGTCATCATATTACCTTCATGCCAGTGGTTTGCGATTTCTACCTTTTGAAGCTTATCTGCACTGTACATTTTAAATTAATTTGGATTGAAAATTCAATAATTCTAACCTCACTTCTAGACCTACCAAACTCACCTTTTTTTTTTAAGAGGAGGTAACCTGTGTGACTACTAACTTCCTCCCCCATACGTCTTCCTCACCCCGGGAACCACATTAACATTACGGCAAGTATTACTTCGAGGTGAGTGACTGTTTAGTTCCATTTACATCTTATCATTAGATCACATCTTTTGGTAAGCTTTCACTCACACTTTTTCACCTTTCGTTTTCTTTCCCTTTTACCTATCATTCTCACTCTCTATCACTTTCCCCCTCTATCATCAAAAATTGCCTCTTATTAGTTTGCTTTCACACACACTTTTACTCTTTTCATCTTCTTCCTCCTTTACCTATCATTCACACTCTCTATCACTCTCTCCCTCTTTGATCATCTTAGATTGAATTGTGAAGAAGGCATCTCTTGACTCCCCTAGGTAATGGACCCTCTGGCTGTCAAGGCTTCACATGAACTTGCATCTTTAATTGTGATGTTCGTTACAACCTAAATGACTCAATAAGATTGGTTAAATATGATTCAAAAATAATTAAAAGAAATAAATAAATAATTAAAAATTTTAAACCTAGGAGGCTTATAATTTTTACTATCAAAATCAAAGTAGTATATTGAATAATCTTTTTTTTTTTGACGTTTCTAAAAATTTTTACATTTTCGCCGTAACTTTACAAATAAACCGATGGAATCCGTCTCGCGACTTTACAAAAATTAAATGAAACTTATTTGCTCCTAATAATTACTATAAACGCTTCACGAGCAAAAAGTTACAAAAATCTTCAATTGGTAAATTTTGACGTTTCTAAAAAATTTCAAACAGATCGAAAAAAGAAAAAAGAAAAAATTATTCAAAATACCTCATATACATTCATTCTCTCAATCACACAACCTTTAACCTTCAATCTTCGTCAGACCAAACTCACCTTAATAGATTGTATTCTCTTGTATTTACCTTAATGTGCACGTTTAAATTCCCAAATAATTTTGATTAAATAAAGCAACACTTTCAGAGTCAGGTAAAATACTTTACTTGCCTAGACAGACAAAGTGCCGCTTTCTCTCGTTGAATGGGTAGGGTAAAATTGTACTTTTCAATGTAGTAGTCGAAAAAAAACTTTGTAATTTTACAACACTTGCCTGATGTTTTGGTTATGACTTGAAAGTTGTAGGTAACATTTCTTACCGACATTATAGACGAATGTCAATTAAAAGCTGATAAGGTTTTGATATTTTTAAATTACACTTATGAAAACAAAAGCTCAAAAAATCCATGAAAAATGACATAAATGAGCGTCGCAACAAAAAGGAATTTTTAATAGTAATACCTCCAACAATGAGTTTTTTTGTGACTATTAATATTGGAGGACCCTGTATATCCGAATAACAGTAGTAGTAGAAAAATTGTTTCAACCTAAACGATTTAACTGAAAGTGTATGCGGGTCTTTATGTAAGGAAGCTGGATGGGAATTTTTAGGAAGATCGAGAGCGTTGTTGGCGCTGCTGGAAACGGGTAAAAAAATCGCAAATAAGGTTAATTGCTGCGACTTTTTTTGCGGCTGACAGGAGTTAATTTAGAAATTATTAATTGATCTAAGCTACCGGATTTTTAAGGAGATAATCAAAATTCCAAAAGTTATTGTTTAGAGATACTGAAGAGCTATCGTTTCTGTCAGACTCGTTAATAATAACTTGTAATAAAGCAATGGACTTTTTGTTAATATCCCAGTCCGCCCTCATCAGTGCTAACAAAAGCGCCCAATAATCTTTTTATGGCGAGCATTGTGATCGCAACGTACACTGGCGGCCAGCAGGAGCTCCTGACGTCATCATTCATTATGTTTGAAACATTGATCAAGATCGAAATATACACACTCACACTCGCGCACTAAACGAATTTTGTGGGAACCGTTCTTTTACGAAATTCACTTGAAACAAACGGGCGCACATTTGCGAAACCAGTTTTGTTTACTGCCACGATCAAATCAAATCGATTGAAAAAAGTCAAATTTAAAGTATTAAAGTGGCCCGTAATTGAATTTATAGGACAAGATTTCACACCTGAACAAAATTCCACTGAGTGGAATTAATTAATTTTGTTATACTAATATTTTCACACTCATCTCATAGATACATTTTAATGCCTTCCAATTAACTCGATCACTGATACACTAAATTTTCCTTTTACAGTTAAATTCCGACTTGTATTAAATAACTGAATCACGTAAGAATCTCAACAGAGGAACTTGATTAACGTGCAAATAATTTTTATTTAACTAAACGCTTTCAACCAGAAAAAATAAGATTCTCGGAAGTGGCCGATTTTAAATAACTTTTGCACCGCTAATGGAATTGGCCGCATTTACCATCGTCGCTTCGGATGAATTTTAAAAATCGTTTCTTTTGTCTCGAGATCGAGTCGATCAAGTTTCAACTTTATTGTGTAATCGAATTAAAAGGGCAACGACTACGCCGAATTAGTTTGCCAAAATGTTTATAACAGCTTTTCCAGCCACGGAACGCATAATTTAGACATTAAGATTAGAAACAGCACATATATTCAAATCAAGTGACCATTTTATGACCGGATCCGGTAACAAACACACTGAAAATTTGTTAATAAAATCTAAACGCCGTCAAGTGGTAACCACAATTTATACATCTTCGCTTAAAGCGAGCAATTAATTAGCACAATAAAATCTGAGCAATTTTACGACACATAAATTGGAATTTACGGTTTGCAATTACTGGTCGCTCCAAAACCGACCAACAATTAATTTTGCATTTTGTAGGAGTGGGTGCGTTTACTGAAACTTAATTAAAAAGCAATCATTTTGTTTGCTAACGCCTTTTACTCGAAAAGATTTTTTTCAAAATAAATCAAAGTCGTTGGAACTGTTAGAATTTTTCAGAATAAAAAGTGCAGTTTCTCGGAATAGTTAATTTTTTTAATGAACAACATTTTTACCTCTCTTGCATCTTCCAATCTTGTACACCAAAGAACGCCCGAAAACGGTTTTTTAAAAGGTAGAATGGAATGGGTCAAAATTAAATTAGTGCCAACTTAATACGATTTAGGTTTCACAATGACGAATTAATACAAGAAAAGTGCATTGCGGTGATTTGGGTGTACGTTTAAAGCGAATGAGGATGAACTGACGCAGCAAATGTATTCAACTGGAGTCAATGACGCAAAAAATGAGGTTACAAAAACTGACAACAATGAACAAAATTAACACCAGTTTGTCAGATTTTGCAAGAAATATCAAAATACAGTAGAAGCCCGATTATATAACAAGCTTTTCACAAGCACATAAATATACGAATATGACAGTATTAGGCCATTTAGGCCTATAGCCTTGTAATTAGTTTCCATTTTCTCCTATCCTTAGCCACTACTTTCCAATTATCCATCTGGTTTTCTTGCAGATGTTTAAATTTTAAATTAAAATTTTTGCTTTTGCAACATTAAAATGCATCTCTTACTTTTTTGTGTATAGTTTTTGTCAATGTTACCAAAATAATTGATTTTGGACATGTCGGTTTTTGAAAGTTACCTCCTCATTTCATATATTTCTTTGTTTTACTTACAATTGCTTTTCTTCTTCATAACGATATTAAAAAAAAAAAAAAATCACTTACTACAAATCACAAACATTTTAAAAAACACATTCTTTAAAACATCGTCAATTACACATATTACACAATCATTGTGTTGACTCTCTTTTTTGAAATGTATGTTTTTAAATGTAGTATGTGTAATTGATTAAATATATTTCTTTGTTTGTTCTTCTCTCCCACCCCACTGTATTTGTTTGCCTCCAAAAAATTTTTGTAGGATCTTCCTTTTCCAAGCATCCACTTTTAACTTATTTTTCCGGATAGGAAGAGCAAACTGCCAGTAGGAATTCAGTGTTGGTAGTGTTTTAAGTAAATTGCCAGTTATCTGAGTTTACCTGACGCTTCATTATATACTGGCCAGGGCTTCCGCAGAACATTCGCCACACTATTTGCTACTGCCGGTGGTAGTAAATAGAACCTAAAACATTATGGTAGATGGAAAAGCAATTCCGTTGCCGAATGTTATGTGGAAGAGTCGGTTTTCAATGAAACAAAAATTGTACAAGCAATTCTTGACAATGTACACCGACAAGAGCAAACACAATTAAATACTTCTTACTTAATGAAAATACAGACATTTTACAAAATTGTGAAAAGGAAAAGATCCAAACACTAATTAGCGAAACTAAGGAAAAGGAAAATATTTCAATCTAAATCTTTTCCAGTATCTGGTTCTTCAGCATTTGATATTAATTTCCATAGTGCCTCTTGCCTCTAATATTGAAAATTACATCTACTTTCTAAAATGTAAATCCACAACTTCTAAACACTTCAAATACAAATAGTAGTAGTAGTCGAAAAAACATTTTTATCAAACTCGTCTTGTTGCCTTTTATTTTTATTGCCTTGGTACATAGTTATTTATTTGAGACCAATTTTGGGGAACCCTCCATCGTTGTAGGTGTTGGCGTAGTCATCTAGGTTGTTATGAAGATACTTTAGAATAAATTCATCGAATTTAGATGTATTTTTGTGGTCCATAGTTGATGATGGACCATCAGCTCGAAGCAAACCGAAGGCCTAAAAAGAAAAACAAGAAAAACTGATGTAAGAATTTCAAAATGTGATTTTTTCGAACGTCACTACAGTTCAGTTAAAACCGAACGATCATTGAAGTTAAAAGTGTCATATACTTTCAGTTAAAACTGCTCAGTTAAATCTGATAGTGTATTCTCAGGATCTGTTTACGGTTCGATAAAAGTTACACACGAGGCGCGAACTGTTTTTAAACAGTCATGTTTTAATAATGCGTTGCCAAAATATAATAAAGGGCAAAAACCTGAATAGTTATAACACGACCGTACGTTATAAACATCTAATTTGACGCCTATGGTGTTAACGTTCATAAGCAATCACCTGTCTAGTTACACTTTTGATTAATTTTCAATCAATTGTGGTCGATGATTAATTATTGTATCGAACTAGTAGAGAGAAGAGAGGTGCATCTACCTTTTCTTCAGGTAGCGAACGTAATCTTTCGCCGCCTTCCATTTATGGAAGGGCAGGGCAAAAAAGGAACGATTTCGGGCCCTGTTTTTTGTCCGGTAATTAAAAGCAGCCTTAAAGTAGTTTAATTGCCATAAATAGATGGCGGCATCGCAGTGGAAGCTGTGTCAAATCGCACAGATAAATATTTTAATTTATAATTAAATATACGGGATAATTTGCCGTTTAAAATTAATATTAAGTACAGTAGCAATAGTAATTTAGAGTTATTTATATAAATAGTATCAAGTTTGAATGGCAAATGAAAAGGCAAATTGTTGTCGTCCATAGCTGTGACGAACGAATTACTCATAAACCATTAAAGTTAACCTTCAGTAATTTTAAGTGAATTGAGTCCCAGACTGCTCGGATTCTCATCTCATGGCGGCACAGAAAAAGGCAGTTTTACGGGAAATTACTGTTTTCGCGGAATTTTCAAAGAGATCGTTCGCCGAGGCATACGCTCGAAAAAATATATCTGTGAATGTTTACATGGGTAGATCGAAACTACATTATGGTTATAATTAGATATAATTTGGTTCGGGAGTGACAGGCTGCACCCCTGCTGAGTTCGTAATCAACTAGAGGAATAATAGGTGTAGTCTGACTTGCAATAAATCCAAACAACGTGCACTCTTGCTCACTCACTGCAACCAGGGGCCCATCGCGCGGTCTGACCATTACACCGACTATTTTATAAAACCTCTCTTTTATTTTCCACACACCATTTATTTTTACACGTTATTTAAGGAACAAATCTGACCGGACCCACGCTATTCGTTTCTTCAATTAAACTGTGCTGTGACTGTTTATCTTGGCTTAATATAATAAAATTTAATTTTCTATTTACAGATTTTTTGCTCGACCTTTAAAATGCGGTCGTTAAATCTTTGTGATTTAATATTGCAAATTCCACAAATCGCAAATTCGGTTCAATTATAAAAATTCGGATTTTGACGATCGACTATCAAAGTTACTCCAATGTGATTAAGTGCTTCTAACAGCTCACAACGTGCAAAAAAATTCACAAATTTTTGTCTAATGAAGATATTAACTTGAAATTTTAAATTTGCACAGCTTAAGATTTGTTAAAATCACAAAAAAAATTTGGTTCGATTTCAAAAATTCAAATGTTGATAATCGGCCATCAAAGTTACCACAACAAAACAAAAAATCAAATTTTTTTTTGAAGATATCGACTGGATATTTTAAATTTGAACAGTTTAAGGTTTCCTAAAATCACAAACAAAATTTGATTCAATTAGAAAAATCGAGATTTTGCCAATCGGCCATCAAAGTTACCCCAATTAGATGAAGCATTCTAAACAGCTCACAACTTACAAAAAAAATTACAAATTTTTTTCCAATGAAGATATCGACTTAAAACTTCAAATTTGCACAGTTTAAGGTTTGCTAAAGTCACAAACAAAATTTGATTCAATTAGAATAATCCGGATTTGGACAATCGGTCATCAAAGTTACCCCAATTAGATGAAGTATTCTAAACAGCTCACAACTTACAAAAAAAATTACAAATTTTTTTCCAATGAAGATATCGACTTGAAACTTCAAATTTGCGCAGCTTAAGGTTTGCTAAAGTTACAAATAAAAGTTGGTTCAATTAAAAAAATCCGGATTTTGACAATCGGCCATCAAAGTTACCCTAATAAGATGAAGTATTCTGAACAGCTCACAACTTTTCAAAAAATCACAAATTTTTTTCCAATAGAGATATCAACTTGAAACTTCAAATTTGCACAGTTTAAGGTTTGCTAAAGTCACAAACAAAATTTGATTCAATTAGAAAAATCGGAATTTGGACAATCGGTCATCAAAGTTACCCCAATTAGATGAAGTATTCTAAACAGCTCACAACTTACAAAAAAAATTACAAATTTTTTTCCAATGAAGATATCGACTTGAAACTTCAAATTTGCGTAGCTTAAGATTTGCTAAAGTTACAAATAAAATTTGGTTCAATTACAAAAATCCAGATTTTGACAATCGGCCATCAAAGTTACCCCAATTAAAAACGATCAATTGTACAGAGGTTGATTGAGAGTATTAGTTCCAGCAAATTTTATTGCGTACTTGAAATGATAATAGGGCATTATTAAGAAATGCGGAATGCGCAATGATTGAGTTGTGATGCTTTTGTTAGGCCGCGCAGTTTTTATTGGATACTATCGATAATTGGCCGGTAATTTGTTGTCATTACATTATTTTGTGTTATTACAGTAATTTTTTATAGAACACAATGATTTATGCTGGGAATTTTAAATGCTTCTCGTTTTACCTTGTGTCGGAATTCATATTGCTCGCTCATTGTTCTCTTTTCTTATTTAAGTTCATAAATTAATGGATAGGCAGTTGAGTATTGATATAAATGTAATGGCTATCTTATCGAAATGAATAAAACATTTAGTCACCGTAAATAGCTTCAATAACTTATAGATAATTTATAAATTGATTCGTTATTTAATTAAAATTTGAAGAAACAAGAAAAGCTAGTTACAAAAGGCATTTAATGCATTTTGGGGGCGATAGGATTATGGGAATATTTTCTTCTTTCCGTTGTATAAACAAAAAATAAGAAATTATTCTGTACTTAATTAAATTTTAATTGCAGCTTTTCCAACTTGATACATACAATTAAGCCATCAAAACTATTGTACTTTTTAAAATATGTTAGTTGCTGTACCAGCTGCCAAGTAATGCAGGAATATAATGCCAGTGTTACATTACATTTTGTCGCCCACCTTTTAATTGCTTATCTACATTTTAATCCGTGTTAATGAAGAAGTTAATCACCACCAACGTCAATGAGCATAATTTTTTAAGCAGTCATTTTTACTCGTGCCATACTCTTATAATCGTGGCTGCGATTGACCAGTTTTCAAGCGCTTACCTTCACTAATTCACCCACATAAATTTTGCCTTGAAAATAATTCAAGCGAATCCATATAAATTCAATTTTCTAAGCAATATTGCATTAAATTGTGAATATAAACTAAAAAATTTCTCATCTGTTCATAATTTTTTTCCTGCACACCTTGCTTCCAATTTGTTTTATTATCAACATTAATAAATATATTTACGGTGTGCTGGCGCAGTTTAATAATCTGAAGTATCGGCATTCAATATTAATAACAGCAATATTTTACATAAATTAAAGCGTTGTGATAACGCTAATTAAATGAACGTTCATTTAAGAAAAAAATGTTTTTGGGCAGCAAGCGATCAAAGCAGGTGCGAATTTGAAGAAAGTCTCGTGTCAATTTCTATTTTCTAGACAATTTGCCTGATTGCGACAGTATTTCATATTTCAGCGGAGCGAAAGTGTGGAAGAGCGTGACATGCCCCAAGTAATTTATAATTAGAGGAATTGTGTCTGAGATGGCATATTTAAAAGTTTTAATATTTATTAAATTAAAAAATCATATTCATTTATTTTTATTTATGACCACCCTTAGTTTTAAAAAGGTCAGTCAGCTAAGAACTGTTTTAAATACTTTCTATATTTTTTGATGTTTACACTTGTTTTGCGCCTAATTGAAAAATTGAAATTTTATTTCATTGCTGAAATTAGATAAAGGTTCCTCAAAATTACAATTTAATCAACTGTTCTGAGAATTACTGTAACAACTTTATTTATTAATTCTTTTCGAACACAACTATATGCAATTCATTTTAGTTGAATATTATTTTAGTTCAGTTCTTTGTGTTCGAATGAGTTCCTTGTTTTACAGTGATGTCTTGGAAGTTAATGGGGAAGACGTTGGTTTGTTGATTTAGACGGAAAGTTGGATGGACTCGTAGGTCCAACTTCTTGACTGCCCTTTCACCAAACCCTGATATCAGTCGTGGGTAAACCGTGGCCCGCATTACTTTTAAAATGGCCCGTCAGCTAAAAAGTTTGTCCAGACCTGATTTAGAATTAAAAAACACACCATAAACTAAGATAGCACCTTCCGTCAACTAAAACCTTCTTTATTGTTATTTTAATTTTAAATACTTTATTGACCATAGCTCCAAATTATTAACTAAGTTAATGAAACAAAAACAAAACTAATCTAATTTCTAACAAATCATTTAACCAAGTTATGTATCTTAAATCCTGAAAAAATTGTAATACACACAACTGTTCTCAAATACTGAACCTAATACAGTGACTTACACAATTTATAGTTTTCCGCCCTTTTTCACCCCTCACCTCCGTGTTTCGACCTCTGATGAGCTAGCTCGGATTTGTATTGTAACACAGTGTAACGCAGTGTTTCTTTTTAAAATTTAGCACCATAATGAAATTTCTAATTATTTATATTTCTTTTTTTGAACTGTAAAACCTATCTACCCTCATGAATGTAAAGCGTTGGGTGAAATTGAGTTGTCTCTTATGAGTGCCTTCCACATCTTTCTACATTTCTTTCTATCTTGTACTATATTTTCCATTTCTTTCCATTTCACTCCTCTTCTTCTATCCAAAGCTTGTTTAGATGCTTTTTGCCACCTCGGTTTGCCCCTTATTCTCTTTCTGGTACTTCTTGCCTCGAACACCTTTTTCGTTCAGCTTGTCTTGTCCATCCTTTTGAATTTCTAAACCATCTTAGTATTTCTTCTTCTATTTTTATTATCTTTATCTATTAATTTCACATATTTTATATGTAATTCATTTTTGTTTTATTTTCTATTTTTCTGAAGAATCTCATCTCTGTTAATGTTCAAGTTTCTGAAGCGTGTGTCAGTATCGAAATCACTACTTTTTTATGTATTTCGGTGTTTTTTTTTTCATTTTCCTTTTGTTCTAATTTTTTGTTTCAGATTTCCTTCTTGTACGAATCCTAAATATTTCAATCTTTGTACTTGCTGCAGGTTTTCTCTTTTCAATTTTGTAATATGTTGTTGTGGTCTATTACTATCATTTCCGCTTTCTATTGATCTCTTTTCATTCCAAATTTCTCTGGGGTTCAATATATTTCAGAGTTTTTTCATTGTTTCCAAATAATTATAACCAAAATGGTAGCATGAATAGAATACAAATAGTATTATTTAAGTTGATTTGTTTTCGTCTTAAGATGGTTCAACTGTATCTACAGATGGATCGGTTACGACATCAACAAATTGAATAAAGCGAGAAGGAACTGTTTAGGAATGTGAAAGATTGATTTTCCAGCAACAATATTTACACCGATTGTGTTTATTAATATAGAGGCATAATAGAACAACAAGTGACCGTACATAACGCGCCTTGTTTCGCAGAAAATAGAGTCCATTATTGTCGATAAAAAGATGCGTCCGCATGCGCCAATTGTTCGTGTAAATAACAAAAAGCTCTCGTCGTTCTCTCAAGCATCCTTGTATGTATATCGACTGAAGACTAATTGTTTTCTATCTGTCACGTTCACAATGCGTATCCACAACAAACTACATCGTGATAAATTAACGACAAAACGCAAACTATAAAAGGAAGTGAAATTATATTCCGAGTATAGAGCGCCTCGTCATCATAGTGTTATATTTTTAATCGAAACGAACCGTGTATTCGATTTCGACTATTCTAAATCTCGCCCTCGAATCTCTTATTTAATCATATCGGCTACTGTTGTGGTTCATAGAAACGGTAGATTGATTTAGGTATTGGCATTTGAAGTCATTAAGATCTACGATTAGGTTACATGTATGCTGTAAATAATACCGCAGAGATAGATTAGTGATTAAAACAGTTCGCGTTTTGATAGATAACTCCTCATGATAATGACCTTATTAATTTTTTACCCCGTTTATAATATTCGCCTTTTTATAATGCCAGATCCGCCTTAAACAAACCCATTTTGGCTACCGTGCCTCTCACGGTAGCTGAGAGCACCCTTTTGATTTTCCGGCCAAAATATTTTTGATAATTGTTTAAATATATATTTTGATGTTTCTAAATTCCGATTATTTGAATTAATTCGACTTTATTATAGACCACAGCACCGAAAAAAACCACCAACAAAGAAATTTAATATTTTATGTGGTGGTTAATTTCAGAATGTTTAAATTAATACATTTTAACCCCCGGGGGAATAATGCAAATCTCGAAACCAGATTTCTTCTTCGTTTGACATGTCGTAGTGGAATGATGAACAAATTCTGATATGACTTCCAGCGCACATGCAAATATCAACGCGAGCCAGTTTTGAGTAAATTACAGTAGCTCTGCCTCATTCATGTCTGGCGGCTGATGTGGCCATTACAGCCTGAAAAACAATTAAATGTGGAAAGAATGCAACGATTTTTTATGAAGGGGTCACTGAAATGTATCTCTCAAAGCTTGCAATGCCTAATAAATCTTAATTATAAGAAAAGCTTGCACAGGGCGTGTCAAGTTTTGGGCCCACACAGAAGTCGTTCTAATTAATGCGGCAATCATACCTGTGTTAATGTGTAATTTGATAATTAAAGTAGCGGCCGCTTTGAACTTGCGCGAACCGTTTAATAAAACGCTGCTTCTGAAACGACATTTGATATTAATTCAAATCCTACGTCCTGATTTATTGAACTTCTTTTTAAAAATTTTCCAGAAAAAATATCAGAAGTGTCTGATTATTAATTAAATTTCTGCTTGATGAGTCGAGAATTTCAATTTCGTTTAACTTATTTCTATAACCGGATTTTTTTTGCAATCATATTAAAACGTTGAGTTATCACCACTTCGAATGTTTAAAACATTTATTTAGATGTTCCAGATTTGAAAAATTACAATGGTTTATTTGGAGCGTCTTGAAAATGAAAGTGAAGTGAAAGCTCACCTTAAAAATTTATTTTCATTACTCGAGATCGCCAGGGATAAATAATAATTGAACTCAACTTCCATGATATTGCAGCATCGTTTCCTCGCTTGATAATAATTGAAACTTGACGCGGCCGCTTTTTTGTTACTTCCTTCTTGTTTTTTTTTTTACAGTCGCGGAATGCCATCAAAATTAACAGAATGGATACCGGTGTTTTTATATCATTTTTAAATTGGGCATTTATAACGCGTTCGGAATGGAAATGGAAAAATTTTTAGTGATGCTTTGTCACTTTTAATTTATATAATTTAATTTTGATTTTATTGGGCCTATAACGCGGATTAAATGTAATTCCGAGTGAAGTTAATTGGTTTGTTTTTCTATCTCTCAGTCGTAGAAATTTTTTTCGGATTTTTTATGTCTACACGGCCTATCAAATTAATTTATTTGGATTTTAATTAACGATACTACTAAAATAAAAATCAACAGATTTGGTTTAGTGTAAAATATTAATTAATTAATTTATTGTTTAATTTCAACTTGCAAGTCACAAAAATGGTTTTGTTTACATTTTTTAAACGCGTTTTGATTTAAAAATCGATAAATAACGAATTCACCAAAACTTCCAACAAAGATTTACGATTTTAGTTTAAAGTGGTAAATTTACGCGACCGCAAATGATGACTGAATAATATAATTGAGGGGTTGTAAATCAGACCCCACTGTAGCGTGTAGTTATCAGGTATGGACTAAAAATAAACGCCTTCTTCTTAGTATTTCTTAGTCAGGGATTGGTGTTTTCATATTAGTTGTGTTCAGTTATTTGAAGCTAACAGCAGCAAGTGTTTTAGTGACTTTTTGTAAATCTGAAATTTCAAAGGTCCCTGATACTGAACGCATGCCGCTACTGCCTGTCATTTCTGAGACATCTTGTTTCTTCAAGAAGATATGTGATTTTACAACACTTGCCTGATTTATTGGTTATGGCTTGAAAGTTGTAAATATTTTTTTTTGTTGGCATTGCAGGATTTCTAATCGAAATAACAGCGAATTGCGATAAAAAGCTGACAAGGTTTTGATATTTTGATCTTAAAAAATTATAACTAAAAGATTTATGAACAGAAAAACCCAAAAAATACATGCAAAATGACATAAATGAGATGATGAAAAGTGAAGACAGAATTAACATAAACAAATTTGAGGACAATTGAAGGGCTTGGAACAACAAGGCTACCTGCCACATGGAGTTAGTTTTGAGATATTAATTGTTAGAGATTCGGTTAAATTCCAAAATCAAACTTGATGATTTATAATAAGGATATATGAGGTGCTCAGAAGCAGAGTGACCCAAGTGAAAAAGAGTGTTTTGAAATATAAGAGAAATAAGTATTCGTGTCAAGGCAATAACATGACTCTCACTTGGGTCACTAGGAATTTAAAGAGAAGCAAATGATATGCGACCTAACTCAAATAAGGCAAATTTTCAGTTGGACCACTCTACTTTTGAGCGACTCATATTTAACTACGCTGAGTTAATTTGTATATTTGTATATATGAAATAAAAAACTGTAATTTGAATTTTTTATTTTATTGATAAAAAATAACATTATGTCTTTTTACAAATTAGCTTTTATCTTCACTATTGTGTGAAAAATTCTTGTCCAAATTTTTGAGTTCATTATCTGTTACTTCCTGAGTGGTATTTCCTGGTACAGCTATAGCATCCCCTATTTCTTGATAATAATTGTGATGCACAGAAGGATTGTAGAGAATCGGTTATGCCAAATTTTCTAATTTTTTTGGATTCGGTGAAATCGGATTATTATACTTACATATTCAATTATAGTAGAGATAGATATACAATATGATCAATGAAATGTACAAGAAAATATTTTGACAAAAACGGATACGTCACATAAAAAATTTAAATTAGCTGTTCAGACTCAGTAGATGAATGTTCTTCACTACTTTCGGATTCCACATAATCCTTGTCTAACACACAATCATCAAAGTCGAAGTCACAATGTTCATTGCTGTTTTCAATATTAAATCTAATTTTCTCGTTGAAGATAATTAATCACAAGAAAGAGTATCGTTTGCAAGTAGCAGAGCTAATGGGCAAGTTTCAATTGGTGATGATCGTGACAACCACCAGACAGTATGCGACGGGTGTTGTCAATGCAGCATATGTGGATGATAAATTCTTAAATAATAAAGCACAGTAAATGTAAATAATAAATAAACCAATTTATTTTATTTAGAAAAAACAAATTCAAATGCACGAATACAAAAGATCGCATTATAATTACGGCACCAGATTTAATTCGAGTGATCTCCAACCAAAAAATTATACAAACTTGATAATATATAATTTATTAAAAAAAAGTCTTGACCTAAAGAGAAAAATTTAATAAACACTTCTGCGTCTACCTACGAAATTATATCAATAACATCAATTTTTTACGATTATTAGATTTAACAAGAAGCACAAAAAATCATTGAAGAATTATCGAAATTATCGCAGAGATGCACGCGATCACAAAAACTCAGTCACGAATCCCATTTAACAAAATATTTTTACCGAAATTCATAACAAAAACGGGCGACCCTCAATTATAAAAGCAGACCAGCAATTCCAATAAGTCGAAGAGTTATAATGGTAATAATCCGCGGTAAAATTCCCGTCTTTAATTATTTATACGAGTTTTAATTTATGTCGTGGTTAACGCAGCCACTGAGACGATACCTTATAAGGTTCCCAATTAATAAACTGTAGTTCTTGTCAGCAATTAGGATTCAAATTGAATTGTGCAGGCTGTTCTACGCGCATCGACCGGAATATCTAACAAAAATTTACATTAATTAACATTAAGTTGCGCCTGGGATTAAGATGTTTCATCTCTTGTAGTATATTGGTCCATTTAAATTCAATCCGGACAAAAAAATTAAATCGGTTCGTTAAGTTTCACTCGAAAAGTTTCCCGTACCTGCCACGGTCACAATAATAAAAATGTGAATTAAATAAAGACACAAGTTGAATTATACGTGCAATCAAACGTACTTTTACGACTCCATAAAAATAAAGCCGCTTATTTGCCATGATCTTTCACGTTTTTTCATAAATCATCGACACTTTCGAGCGAAAATTTTGACCCCTTAACTAACGATAATTAATTACCCCCTCGGAATAAAAAAGGACCGATTGTAACAAATTTAGAATCAAATCACGCCATAAAAACGTTCAATTAAAATCTGAATAACAATTCAACCGGTTAATCAATAACAGAGAGGTGCCAAGTTTTCTATAAATGTTCATTCCAAGTTTATTGCCATTCGAGTGGTCCAACGAAATAACAAAAATGGTACCAAAATAAAGGGAACCTGTTTTAAAAGGAGCCTCCTTGTGTTGATCAACACACTTTTAAAAAATCTCTTGTAAGTAATTAAGGAAAGGTAACAATAAAAGGCGTCCAAACTATCTTCGATAGCTGGCGGATTGATTTAGTGCGGTCATATTCGGGCTGATTGGGTAACGCTCCGGAATTTAAACCGATTCGGAGCAGAAGGCGTTCGTTTTAATCCGGCGATAAAACTGCAGAAAAGTGTAAAAAGCGCTGTTTAACGTCACATCAGTGGGTTCACAAGGTCTCGCATTAGTCTTCGGAAGTTGTTAGCAGTGGGTTGAAATAACTTGAATCTTTGTGAAACGATTTCTCTGTAACATTAGTCGCATTTTTTTACCTTTTCCTAGATGTCACAGTGGATTTATTACGATTTCATCGTATAAATTGGTTTTTTGATTTTTCGTTATTGCGCAATTTAGAATTCCGAGAACGAGCCATAATTTAATTAGCGGTTAATTCGAGCGATTTTAATTGATCCGCGACACAATTTCAACGCGAATAAGTAAGTGTCGCGTTGAAACTATTAATTACACGGACAGTTAATAAAGTGCAAAAATTTACCTGTGGATACTTACAACTGATTTCATTTCCTCCTATAATTAATTCTATCGACGGAAATATCACACAAACTGCCTCTTCACGGTGTGCTTACTTATTTAAATTTATGTTCAAAAATTAAATAGGAAATGAAAGGAAATGCTCTACGAAATTAACCATGAAGATAAAACTTTGTGTTACTTTGTCGAGCAATTCCGTTTCGAGCCTATTTCGTCTTCAAACCAGTTTATCGTAAACCCGGCAGCTCGGATTCTAACCGTCTCACACCTTTTTTCTATTTTCTTATAATTAATAACGATGCCGGAAAGTTGCATCATGTCTCTTTAAAAGATATTTATTAGGTGTTCATGATTTTATCAATTCAAACCAAAACTTGCAATTTCTTCATTATAATGAGAAGATGGTTGGGATACAAAAAATTTCGATGGAATAGATATAAGATCATCGACATTTCGAAAAGTTTTACTAACAAAAATGGTAGTCAGAAAGCCTAATATTGGTTGGTTTGGCACAATTTTCAGCATCTGATAGTTTTCCTTTTCTGGCGATAAATTTGTTTGCTGCAACTAACTCATTTTGGTCAAAAAACAACACATTGCCACACACAATAGTTTTTAAAGTTGTTGGGGAAAATTTGGGGTAATTTTTAAGTTTCTGGATAACAGAAAATTCCCAACCATCAGATTATGAAACTTACAAAGGTAGTTACCACTAAGAATTGTTAGAAGAAATCGTAGGAAGTCATTTCATAACAGTTTCCGACAATAACATTGTTGCCAGAGTTTTTATAGTTGTTTCTGGATAATAGAAAATTTCAAATCGTCAGATTATGAAACTTACAGAGGCAATTACCACTAGCAATTGTCAGAAAACATTGTAGGAAGTCATTAAATAACAGTTTCCGATTATCACATTATTGCCACAGTTTGTATAATTGTTGTGGAAAATTTGAGGTAAGTTTTAAGTTTCTGAATAACATAAAAAATTCCCAAACGTCAGATTATGAAACTTACACAGGTAATTACCATTAATAATTATCTGAAGAAATTGAGGACCTTGGTGCAAAAAGGGGATAAGTCATTATTGTCCCAATATCGAATTATGTATGCCATTTGAATGTATTGTAAATTAGGTTTCGTTTGATGTAAGAATGGGACAAGTTATAATGTCATAATGAAGTTAAAACTACTTTTGACTCATCCCATTACGCGTGTTTGATGCAAGAAGGCGATAAATCCAATTTTCTGATTGTGACTTATCCCCTTTTTGCATCAAGGTCCTCAATTGTAGGAACAGTCTCTGACTAACCACATTGTTGCCAGAGTTTTTACAATTGTTGGAGAAAATTTGAGGTAATTTTTAAGATTCTGGATAACAGAAAATTTCCAACCGCCAGGTTATGAAATTTACAGAGGCAATTACCACTAAGAATTGTTAGAAGAAATTGTAGGAAGTAATTTTATAACAGTTTTCGACTATCACATTGTTGCCAGAGTTTGTACAGTTGTTGGGGAAAATTTGAGGTAATTTTTAAGTTTCTAAATAACAAAAAAAATTCCCAAACGTCAGATTATGAAACTTCCAAAGGTAATTGCGATTAAGAATTGTCAGAAGAAATTGTAGGAAGTCATTTCATAACAGGTTACCGACTACCACATTGTTGCCAGAGCTTTTACAATTATTGGAGAAAATTTGAGATAATTTTTAAGTTTCTAAATAACAAAAAAAATTCCCAAACGTCAGATTATGAAACTTCCAAAGGTAATTGTGATTAAGAATTGTCAGAAGAAATTGTAGGAAGTCATTTCATAACAGTTTACCGACTACCACATTGTTGCCAGAGCTTTTACAATTATTGGAGAAAATTTGAGATAATTTTTAAGTTTCTGGATAACGGAAAATTTCCAATCATCAGATTATGAAACTTACAGAGGCAATTACCACTAACAATTGTCAGAAGAAATTGTAGGAAGTCATTAAATAACAATTTCTAATTATCACATTATTGCCACAGTTTGCATAGTTGTTGGGGAAAATTTGAGGTAAATTTTAAGTTTCTAGATAACATAAACATTATGACACTTACAAAAGTAATTGTCACTAAGAATTATTAGAAGAAATTGTAGGAAGTCATTTCATAACAGTTTCTAATTATCACATTGTTGCCAGAGTTTGTACAGTTGTTGGGGTAATTTTTTAATTTCAGGATACCATAAAAATTATAAAACTTATAAAGGTAATTACCATTAAGAATTGTCTGAAGAAATTGTTATTAACTTCCAAATTGGTGGATTTCGAATCTAAAACATAATTGAAATTAAAAATTTTCCAAAGAGACTCTAGGAAGGTGTTAAATATTAGCTTTTTCTTGTTAAAGTTGTTGCGGTAATTTAGGGTAATTTTTAAGTTTCGGGGTAAAGTCAAAAATTCAAAATCACCAAATTACAATGCTACAAGACAAATTAGTATTAAGAATGTTACAATAGATTCTAGGATTGTTTGAAGAGGTTTGAAGTTTTGGTGGTAATTGGCGGTATTTTTCAAGTTTCAGACTTCAGAGGCGACACAGGTAAATACCATTAATAAATGTCAGAATAAACTGTTGGAAGACATAATTGGTTGTGACAATCACATAGTTTAACGGTTGTTAAAGTTGCTGCGGCAAGTTGTACAGTCCCGTCGGCCTTCTCAAATTATTGCAAAGGTTCAAATTGGGCGATCGAAACTTTATATTACTTAAGTTACTTTATTATATAGTTTGTACGTTAGCAGTTACAAAAAAAACTATTACAAATTGACAAATCCATCGTTTGAAAGTAAATTCATTTAATTTTTGGCATCCATTGCATTTTCAAGGTTGGTATATTGAGTCAGTATCTCACGTTTTCCTGCTACAATGGTATTTTAATTCTGAAACGATCGTGAGTGTCCCAACACAAGCAGCAAAAGCGTGTTTTATGTTATTCTCTTAACGTCTTAATTTTATAGCAGTGAGTGTAGGCGTTTATGTGTACCAATTATCCCGGCCATTCCAGAACGAGAGTGACGAGAACTTGACAATCTTTTTAATAAATCTTTTAAATGTGCGATTCGACCACTAACTGTCGCGTTAATTTATAATATCGATTGGTAAATAATGCCCAAAACGATAATTAGCAATTTGGGAGAAACACAAAATTATTGACTAATTTAATTTTTATTTTAACCGGAGCCATTATAGAACCTTAGAGCATTTGCACTGATTAAGACACTACGATAATATATTACATTGATTGGGGGACATAATCTGCTTAACAGAGGACATGGAGTGTTCACACTCGTGTCGCATTTGCATAACCGGATGGTCTGCTTCAATTTGAATCCTTTTTTCAACGTTCGCTTTTTAGTAGCCGAATATTGACAATTTCGACCGATTTTTTCAAAAGTACATTCCTCAAATTAATTATCGGCACAAAAAATTAATTATGGGATTTCCTGCTGTTCGAGTGAGCCCTCGGTTCACTTACCTGGAAATTTTCGATCGAAAGGTCAACACAATACTGGAAATAAAAAACGGCGCGGGCAATTAACTTTTAATGACGGATGCGAGATTAATTTGTAAAGTTTCAATCGTAAACAAATTCGAAATAAATTTCGAGATTTGTGGAGCGAAACTATTAAGTGAGGAATTTAAACTTTTGAGTGTATCTGATCTCGGTACTTTCTTAATTAACTGAATTCATCGCGTGCTAGACGTCTTGAGGACGGTGTTGTCTTAATCAACGCTTTCCTTCCTTTTTTCAATTAATTTGATCTTGTTTTAGGAATGTGGGTTTATTTTTAAATTCGTTTCCGTTGAGGTTTTTTTTTCGATTTAATTGTCTAACACTGATTTGATATTTCCCAATCCGTATTTTACGAGCAACAGGCGAAACTTGTTCGATGAATTCACGTTTGTTTTTACGTTATCAGCCTACAAGTTTCCCTGCAGCTCATAAATCTGTGCTTTACCACGGCGGTAAAACACTCCTTAGTTTGTGATGAGGTGGAATTCTTTTCGCGCGATTCTCTCGGACGAATCAATTTCGCTAAATCGGAAGTCACCAGTTAATAATACGGCGCAAAACGTTTAATTAAGTTCAGGAAAAGGAGATGGGGAAATGATAAAGAAATTGTTTAGCGGCGCGAAGGATCTGCCTCTTATAAGTGAGTGTATAACGAATGAATAACGTTTATGCAAATTGTTATTCGTTTACAATTACAGTTCTTATAACTACTATACAATGACGTTGCTGTATTGCTACAGAATCCATCCGTTGTCAGAGTACCCACGCGTTATACGGAGTGCGAGTTCTTGCAATGGGTTGAACGCCCGTACAAAATGAGCATCTCTGACAATGTATGGGTAATTTGCTTGCATTTGCATAAATAAAAAAAAAATAATTCAAATTTGCATTTTCCTCGTGTACATGAGTGAAATATGAAATTTTCGTGGTACGGAAATGAAAATAAATAATTTGACAGTACGGTCGTCCAACGATTTCGATAGTTATTTACAAGTCTTTGCAGTCCAATCAACTAGTAAGTACATCTGCTTTGGTAATAATTCACTAAACGCGCACTAATTTCTTTCAATCACGATTGTGCATTGTGAGTTGGAGAGGCTGGCATGTAGGCGTTTCTTTTGACTGGGTATCGACTACTTCAACGGGGCTCGATGATCTCGACCGTCCCCGGTCTTCAACATCGGATTCGTCATTTACGTTTATCTCCTCATCCGAATCGGATTTCGAGCCGTAGTCCTCTAATCTATGCAGCCCTGACACCGCGAGCAGCGAGGCGGCCGAATTCGGCACTAGCGACTTAAAGGCACTATTCTCACCGCCCATTTGAAGCAGAAGAGAAGAAGCTACCGGACCGGAAGTGCGTTGTGTAGTAAGCGGAGAGCCAGGGGTGGAAGCGGTGGTGTAGTGCGGTGACGGGGTTAATCGGCTCCCGAAAATCGGTGATCGATTGCCTGCCGGATTTGGAGAACTTTGCTTGAGCATATTCATGCGTTGATGCCGCCTCCATTTCGCTCGTCTGTTAGAAAACCAAACCTGGTTAACAGCGTATGGGTTAGTTACTTTAACTCTAATTTATATAATTATGTATGAAATAATATACCTGGACCCGAGCTTCAGATAAGGAAGTCTTCGACGCCAGTCGCTCTCGTGTCGACACGCAAGGGTAGTGGCTCTTCTCGAATTCCTTCTCTAATTCTTCTAATTGATCTGGACTGAACGTGGTGCGATTTCGTCTGAACTTTGGCTGCTCGGAGCTTTCCAGACTGCTGTCGTCCTTGCCGTCGACGTCTAGCAGGCGCGGGCCTTGAGGAGAATTCAGCAGGCTGTGGTCTTGATGGGGCGACGTTGAGGATCCAGGAGAGCCCGCCATCATGGACGCACCGCTGCCGGGCGGTTGCAAACCGAGCGGGCCGTTAGGCCACAAGTGAGAGTGCCAGGGAAAAGCGGCGGCCGCGTACGGATGCGGATGGTAGAGACCATAACCGGCCGCTCTTGCGAATTCGGCCGCTGCGCGTTCGGCGGCTCGGTTTCTTAAAATTCGATTAATGCTGCTAACCGATGGAGCTGTGGCGTTCGTACAGACACCTGCAAACGTTAAAATCTAATTACTTGAAAGCAAACTTTGACAGGATAATTGTTAGGCCGTGTAAGTGTGCGATACAATGTAAATTGAATTCCGAGAAGCGACTTTTTACAGACAATGCGCCGAAGAATCTTAGTTTTCTTTTCGGTAACGAGCCAATTGTCAAGGAATCGTTGTGGGGAAATTCCGACGAAAATGGCATCTTCAAATAAAATGTTGCAGTAGTTGATTTTGACATTTCGTACCATGTTCAAGTTTATGTAGCTGACATTTAAAATAATACAGTAAAACCGGTTAAAGTGACCATCTACTGACAGCAACCATAATTTATTAGTCTTTCAAATATTAACATAGCTTACAGCAAAACTGATTGTAACTAATAATATGTACAGGAAAATTTGTGAGGACAAATTCAATTACAGAACCTTTAATTAATACATCACAACTTCAAAAGCTCTCTAAACAATGTAATGTCGGTTTGTAGCTTATATAACATTTCTTAATGGTAATTACCTATATGGGAATATTTGATCAGGCGATTTTGATTTTTTTACGTTACACCAAACTTTAAAGTCACCTAAAATTACCCTCAACAACTTCAAAAATTTTCCAAAGAGTGTGATGGCCAAAACTATAATGTATTGTATTCCTGCAGTCTTTTCCGACATTGACTAATGATAATGGGCTTTATTGAAATCGTAATTTAGATAATTTGAATTTTTCACATTACTCTAAAGCTTTAAAATCATCCCCAAAAACTTCAAAAATCTCAAAAGAAATGATTGACGAAAACTATGATGCAATGTGTTTCTGCAGCCTCGGCTGACATTGTTTAATGGGAATTATCTATGTCTAACCCTCAATTTGAAGATTTTCAATTTTTCACGTTACACTGAAGCTTTAAAGTTACCTCAAATTACTCTCAACAACTTCAAAAATTCTCCAAAATGTATTATGGTCAAAACTATGATGCATTGTGTTCTTGTATGTTACCCTGACATTGCCTAATGATAATTTGATTTGTTGAATTTGTAATTTGGGGAATTTGAATTTTTCACGTTGTTCCAAAGCTTTAAAATTATCTCTAAAAAGAATGTGTTTGTCAAAAACTGCATTGCAATGTGCTCCTGCAGTCTCTGCTGACATGGTTTAATGAGAATTACCTATGTCTAACCCTTAATCCGAAGATTTTGAAGTTTTTACGTTACAAAAAGCTTCAAAACAACTTGAAAAACTTTCCAAAGAGTGTGATGGTAGAAAACTTTATTGTATTGTATTCCTGCAGTCTACTGTGACATTGGTTAATGATAATTGAGTTTATTATATCCGTAGTTTGGAGATATTTAATTTTTTACGTTAACCCAAAGCTTCAAAATCATCCCCAAAAACTCTCAAAAGAATGTGATAGTCATAAACTATTGTGCAATGTGTTCCTACAATCTCTGCTGACACTATTTAATGGGAGTTGTCTAGGTCTAATCCGTAATCTGAAAATTTTGCATTTTTCTTGTTTCACCGAAGCTTTAAAATTACCTCAAATTACCCTCAACAATTTTAAAAATTTTTAAAGAATGTGATGGCCAAAAACTATAATAATAATTTTGTCTAGCAAATCTGTAATTAGACGATTTTCATTTTCTAACCTTACCTCAAAGCTTTAAAATTATCCGCAATAACTTCAAAAATTCTCGAAAGAATGTGATTGTCAAGAATTGCAAAGCAAGGTGTTCCTACAGTCTCTGCGGACATTGTTTAATGGAAATTGGTTACAGAAAAGCTTCAAAATTTGCTGTGACTATTGCCTAATGATAATTGATTTTATTGAATCTGTAATTTGGCGATTTGGATTTAATTACGTTACTCCAAAGCTTTAAAATTACATCAAATTACCATCAACAACTTCAAAAATTCTCCAAACAGTGTGATGGTCAAAACTATAATGTATTGTGTTGCTGCGGTCTACTCTGACATTGACTAACGATAATTGGATTTCTTGAATCCGTAATTTGGCGATTTTGAATTTTTCACGTTACCACAAAGCTAAAAAATTCTCGAAAGTATGTGATTGTCAAGAAATGCAATGCAATGTGTTCCTGCAGTCTCTGCTGACACTATGGGAATTGGATATTTCTAACCCATAACATGAAAACTATTACTTTTTCACGTTACCCAAAAGCTTCAAAATGTACTGTGACATTGCCTAATAAAAATTGAATTTATTGAATTTGGCGATTTTTATTTATTAACGTTACTCCAAAGTTTTAAAATTACCTCAACTTATTCACATCAACTTCAAAAACTCTCCAAAGAATGTAATATTTATAAATGTTTCAGTTTTGCTGATAGATTTGAAATGAATCTTAGTGCAAATTTGGCAAAAAAATTGTCTAATTTAGCTAAGCTGTCAGTTGGTTCGTGAAGAAGATTATTATCATTGAGTGAACGTAATGACTGGTGCGCCTGTTTGTTTAAGCCATCAAGTACCGACTCGATTAATCCGTTCCCAGGTTCATCCGCACCACTCGAAAGCGAGTCGAGAGCCACCCGACAATAGCATCACTGTAAAGTGTAAAGCGTCATGGTTCCTCAAGAGTTCTTGAACACAATTCACTACTTTTAAAAAATTATAGTTTCGACGCGAGTTTGAAACGGATGTCCTCGAGCAATTGCTTGACACTGCGTGCTTCACACATTGTGCTGAACGCTCCGCTAAGCAATCTAGTTAAGTCTCGAAATCTGGAATTCATTTGTCACAGTTACTAGGGTAATCTCGACCCCCGCGGCGCGGAGAAGATCGCTAAGAGAGGGTAGCTGATCTGCAGGAGGTCGTAAGACGCGCTACGACTCAACCAAGCGAGAAATTGTCACCAGCGGAACTTTGCTTCACCGGAAGACATTTCCATGAATGGGCTTTTGTTGCCGCCGTCGATTTCGTTTTCGCAAAAATCGATCGGCGTTTTGAAACCGTAATTGGAAACGTGCGTCGAAGGAAATTTCATTATAATTCAATTTCCAGATTACCTCGTAAGTGTTCGCGGGTTGAATGGGCCTATTCAGAGTGGATGTGCTGCGGCGGAGTCGCGGTAGTCCACAATAGGCAAATACACATTTGAAATAATAACTCGGCACCAGTTACGTCTGCTTCGGTTCAAAAGACTGGTTGGTTATGGTCATTCAATTGGACACGCGACTCAAACTACTGATTGCCCCTTCAAGGTTGTCTTTGTCAGTCGCGAATAGTTTCTGGTAGCACATGTGGTTCCGTCTCTATTACATTCCGGGCGCATTGTGATCTCTCGCGCGGTTTCATAATTGAATAATGCTCCTATCGCATCACGTTCAGCATTCATCCTGGCAGCAAGTGATATTTATTAAAGCCACAAACAGCGTAAATTAGATCAATTTTGTATATTTACGATAATGGATTACAACGCGAGGCGATATTTCAAGATTCACAATGACCGATAATTGAAATAAATAACGAAAAAAAATATGTAAATTAGCCGCTATTTCGGTGAGGCTTTGAAAAATATTTCCTTTTCAATGGCGTTCTTAAACATTTAGGCTTTCAATAAAGAACAGTGCGAGACAGAAATTATTGATAGGTGGTTTGTTATGCCGGGGGGATGAATAGGGAATTAATGTGGTAGATAAATCAAGCCGCTTCGATCGTATCGGCCACTCGCATCCAAGTGTGATCATGATCAATGCTGCCATATGATAAATATACAATTATTAATCATTCATCAGTCACAGTGTAATTACACGAGGTGGGCTGAGCGATTTGCCTTTGGGTTATTTCAGTTCAGACGCGCGGAGACCACGGACCCACCCAAATAGGCACATTCTCAATCACAATCTCACACACGTGGATTTCACTGGAGTAGTTAAGATCTCATTGTTCACTCCGAGATTTGTCATGCCATTTGCAAATGGTACCATTTAATCTGCTGGTTTCATCTCCGTGGAAAGGAAAAAGTGCACAAGGGACCGCGCTTCTACTTTCTTCTACTTATATGGCCACAATTCGTATAGGATTTAATTACTTTCCTGATTGCAGTCACATAAGTTATTATTCATTTTAACGGAATGACTTTTAGTTCAACTAAGAATTTAAATATCATCTATTCATTTTACTAACCACTTCATTAGCTGCAAGTTTTGTTCTATTTCCTATAGTTTGGTAGAAACCTATAATTACTCTTTTAATTATAATCGCTTCCCATAAACTGTTTACAAAGTTAGAAACTAGTAGATTTATTATTGTCAGAAAAATTTGGTTAAGTATATATCCAGCCACTGTAAAAACCACAAGCTCACAGTAACATGTAGATTATGGTTTACAAAGATTAATTTCATATTTTGATTAAGATTTCAGTGAGGTTAGTTATGATTCGTTTGGATAAGAAAATTTGAAATTGGGATTATTAAAATGTACAAGAAATAACTTAAATATAATACTATAAAAAAATAGAAATGTAAGAATGAAATAAAATAAAAACTAATTCCTGCGTTATAAAATTTAAGAAAGTTTTCCAAATAATGTCAGCTTATAATCATCATCAAACCAACAACCACCCAATCGTTGGATTAACCACAATAACAAGTGGCTAATGTTAGGAACGAGGGTTAATAATTGGCTAGCCTTCAGCTAGGTGGTGCTAGTATGTAAAATAAGTTTGAATGTTGATGTTTAACTTTCAATTACCAATACTGAAAATCCATCTGTCAATTTGCTGTTAGCAGCTGTTCCCAAATTGTCAAAAATTGTTATTAAATGTATTGATATGAAAGTCTTAGGTGTAGAAATTTTTGAAGAAATGAAAACCCATATTGGCTGAGCTGCTTCGTTTCGTAGGTAGATGAGTTTAAAGCATCCAAGACGAACATCGTTCTGGACGACCAAAAAATGTAACTGTACCAGTAAAAGTGACCAAGATCCACTAGGCTAAAATTGCCTGACCCTAATGACCATTTCAGATAACCGAATCTACAAGGCAGTCTAGATGGTTTTAAGGAGATTTTATCTGATTTTGTGCATCGATTTGTTACCACCGATGAAACTTAGCTTGGCCACTAAACACCCGAAACAAATTGGAAAGAAAACAATGAACGGAACTTGATGGCTCGGCTCCAAAGAAAGCAATGACCATAAAATTGGAGGAGAAGGGGATGCCATCAGTTTTTTGGGACCCAGAAAGGGATTTTGATGATTCCAAAAGAACCATCCAATACTATGCTAATCTTTTATAGCTAATTATTTATCAAAAAGGGCCAGATTTAAAGCATAGAAAAATATTTTTCGAAGTGCTTTCGATTGTAGTTAGTATTAAAACACCTTCCATGATAGTACCAAAGCTTAAAGCCTCCGAGACATATTGAACGTTTAGAAGATTATGTTGAAAAATGAAACTGATTTTAAGAACATAAAACCCTCACATTAAATTCAAATGGCAAGTATTAAATCTTATTGGCAGTTGAGAAATTATAATGGTCTATTAGATCCAGCGACGAACTGCAAGTGATAATTTCCAAAACCGAGTAAAATTTGTATGATTTATTTAATAGCAAGTTACAAAAATTATAATCAACAGTTTATTTTCGCCAAATAAATATTTTTTCATGAAGATTTGAATTTTCTAATTTAAAAATGAGTAGTAAACAAGTAGCAAAATTAAACTTAATAACAAAATTTGAAGTGGTTTTTTGCATTTATTACTGTTTGCCACGCCAATGACACAAACAAATATTATTTTATGATTACCACCTGGAGGCAGCTTTTGTCAAGTTTCTTTCGCCCGTTTTCAATAAATGTTACGATATCTCTTTCTGTTAACCTATGAATTGACTACATAATTACTGTTCAGTTACTACTATAACATTATGAACGCTGTCAGTGTAGATAACATATGGCCATATTAGCAACACCTACGTTGAAGTTGCGTAAAATGATCAATAATAAGCACAATTGAATAGGCAAAAATTGCAAATACAATAAAATTAATGTGGCCATGTTGTAAACACCTACCTAAATATTTATTGAACCAAAAACTTGTAAAAACTGTTAACTTATAATGTAATTTATATGAGCGGCTTAAAATTATGTTGTAATTAAAATTTGTCATTAAAATTAAAATGCCAGAAATAACTAAATTGTTAGATTAATTAATGAGGAAAATATCAAATATGTACAGGCTACCGAAATGTGCACGATACCTGAGACAAATTTCCCTATTTTTCCATACATTAAATCTGGTTTTATCCGGTGACTTTTGTGAAAGGGTTAAATGTTTTTTACTTTGTAAAATATATATAATTATTCAAATAAATCAAAACAAATTAGTTAAAAAAATGTATTAAAAAAATTAGAAATCAAGCAATTTTTAAATGAAAATTTTCAATCGAAAAAATCAACAATCACTCTAGCAGTCTTTTCGTAGATAACATTAGTGTCCTAATATCATATTCCTCCATAAGGTTCTCCCAAGCGTTTCAACAGTGTCCTGAAGTTCCACCGCATTTCTAGGCCTAAAATCCGTCGAATATAATTTTTTGGTCATATTTCCCTAGATGTTTTCAATCGAATTTATATCCGGACTTTTGGAAGGCCAAGGCAGTAAATTAATTTCATTTTCATCCCCACTTACTGTCTTACAATCCTTGCAGTGTAAACTGGACAAAATTGTCCAGCGAGGGAAAAAAGTGTTCTGTAAATGTATTTGTAAGATCAAAATTAAATTATTTTTTTGGCCTGTTGAAAAACGAAATTGTTGGGAAAAGTAGTTCCCACGGATGGTAACATAACATTTTCCAATATTTCTCTATAGTGGTTTCCCGTTAAAAGTCCATTTATTTTCCAAAATGCTCCAAAAATTAATTGAAAAGAGACTAGAATTTGTGGAATTTTGGTCTATAAACGCATAATTTTCCATTTTGATAAGATTGAAAACATTTTTCACCTGAAAAAACTACAGAACTCTAAAAAACTGATTATCAAATTGTAGTTGGCTTGCTTTGTTTTCATCAGTCAAATATAGTTTTTTCGTAGCTACGGTTCTGTTTAATTCAACGCCTTGACGTTCTAACGGAATCTGGAAAATGATTTTCTGTGTGATAAAATTTACCAAATCTTCATCTTCATGAGGTTCAGATACTCTTCCAACTCCTATCCTAACTGGACGTTGTAGTTTATTTTCCTGCCAACGTTTTTTCAATTGAAAAATGCAACCTTTGCTAACGTTTAAATCTGCAACTGCAGCAACTAACGACCAGTTGTCTTCTAATTTCGCAACGACTCTACCTGTTGCTCTCGCGAAAGGTGTTTTGTCATTTTTACAAAATACAGTTTCTTTTTCAAATCATTTTTGTAATAGTAAACAAGTAATATTGACATTTTATTAATGTTTTTTAGGCCGCCTAAAAAACATTAATAAAAATCGTGCACATTTCGGTGGCCGCAACTGTACATTAATAAATTGGATGATATCGTTGCTAATTTACGAATGCGTGCCTTGTGCTGGGCGTTACATTAGGATACAGAGTCCGACGGAACTGGACGTAATTGTCCACTCGTTAAGCCCGAATAAATTAATTCCTGATATTAAAATTTTACTACTGTAACCAACAAAAAATTAATGGCTCGTTCTCGAGCCATCTAAGTGTTGCGTTAATTTTTTTATTGATGTAATCACGATATTTCAATTTTAACGTTTTCAAATTTAAAAAAATGGCAAGCTTAGGTAGGCACATTAAATTTAATAAACGAGGCGCAGTTTAAAAACGGTACTATTATCGTAAGTTCCGCGTTTAGATCAGCGCAAAAAAAGCTGGACGGAAAGCGCAATTTACTTTAACCTCGAGGCAAATCTTAAAAAGCAAACATGTATCACATGCAAAAATTTCTTATAATTATATATAATTTGCGACGAGAGCTAAAAATGCTCGAACAAAACTACTTGTAATGATTCATGATTCGATTTTGGTACGAATGTGTTTCGCGTGATATTTTTTTCTTGAAAGACACCCGTTTGCAGGATTGCGGTAACATGTGATCCTTTCAATTATGGGCACAATAGGGCCCTTAAACATTGTCATATTTTTTCGAGTTGCGGTTGCCGTTCTAAGACGACGGAAAATCACGATTTCTGTAATTGGCATTAAAAATGACACGCACAAAAATCGTGTACGTTAATTAAATACTGCAACGTTTCTGGTGGTTGTTAATTTTAATTGTCTGTCGCGCCACACGTATCGAGCCTGCGTTAATTAAAAAAGTCGGCTTACCTTCCGAAATTAATCTTTCTCTAATCTCCCATGCGAAAATAGTCGGATTCTCTCGTTTGTATTGTTCTATTTTTGATACAACAGCTGGCGTCGCTACTTTAGGTTTGCTGCCACCGATCAGACCGGGAGGTCTTAACGTTCCTGCAAGAAGACAAAATATGAAGGACTTCAACGAAAGTTTCTCCCATTCAATACACATAATCATTACATTAATCACAGACCACCTACTTTTATCCACAAATTAATTATTCTCCAAACCAGTGGCGGCTCGTGGTAGTGACGAGTGAGGAGGTTAATATTTATGAAGAATAGGTACTCTACTTAGTCACAAGTTACCGTCCAGCAAAAACCATCGAGGAGATGTAGAGTTATTTCTTGCCAGGACTGGATTAGGAGTTGAAGGAAATGCATAGGGTGGGATTTTGTGCCGTTCCGGAATGTTTTAAAGAAATGAAATTTGGACGAGGCCTATCATAATTTTTATAAATAAACAATTTTGTATAATCCAAAGACCTAAATGATTGTCTTAAAAGAAAATCTACAATATCCTCACAAGTTTTAGAAAATACATTTTGTAGTTCTACTTCTATATCGTCATTCAAGTTGAAACAATAAAATCTGCAAATTCAAAATTTTATACCTGAATTTATTTAATGATTGCAGTAGACCAGTGCTAAGGAATAATTGGGATCTTTGCCCGGCAAAACGCACTGACCAGGACACGAGTTCGGGTGGGAGTGGAGCCGGAGCCTCCGATGCAATAGTTTTATTCTTTCTAACTCAAATATTGCATCTCATTTCTTTTTAACGTTCAAGGTCAAAATCACCTCATTCTATAGAATTAAAGCAGATACTTGCAGTCAAATGTAGCAAATTCAGGTCTCGCCCATATTTCTGGCGCTTACATTCAACCTTCAAGTCCCATATTGTAAATAGAAGATCCCCTTTAATAAGGCCGTTCTGGTATGGTGAAAGAAAATTATCTACCAAATAACTATTACCATTTATTTAATTGAGTACCTAATAATTGATTTCATACTGAAACTTTAATGAAAATCAAATTTGATTATGTAATTATTTATTTATTTCAATTTTATCATGAGGAGGCTTAGCCTCCCTTGCCTGCTCTGACGAGCCACCACTGCTCCAAACCACCGATTTTGCCCGATGCTATCTGTCGAGGAAGTAATAAAACAGCCGGTCGCCTATTTTTTACGAACTCCTCAATTAGCAGCGAAAAAATTCGGCTCTGATTTCAGATAAATCGCCGAAAAAACTGAGCGTAAATCTTTAAGGATTGTTGCCTTAAACAGAGCTAATAAGCTTTTAGCAGGCAGAATACATCGTCAATCTGAAGAGGCAACAAAAACTTGGCATCTGTATAGCGTACGCTTAAATATGTAGTGTTCGATCAGTTACAACAGACAAAATTTTCGGTTTCGCCTCTCAATTTTTGTCGCATCTGTCGCGCGTTACATTATTCAGTTTTGCAGAAAAAGTGTCTTCGCAGCGCGCAAGGTGCGTCAATATTGTGATTGCGAAATTCAAATACGTTTCGCGCCTGACCCGCGGTCGGGAGTACAATAAAGCAGCTGCCGACGTTGCAAACAATATGACATCTGCTGTACTGTTTTATGATTGAGCAAAAACCGTCAGTGAAATCGACGAATTTATAAGATCGCATTGAAAATTTGCGAGGAAAAAGTTGTGTCATTAAAGTGACATAAAAATCGTTTATGGCCAGACTGGCCGGTTATCATTATTATTTTAGGATCCGATGAGTTATTGATGGGTTTTGAAGCGCACGCTGATTTGTTTTATATGGGACGTGACGCTATTTTCGAGCGGTCAGATCTGGAAAGTTAAAAAAACGTGCCTACCAAGTCATAGTAGCTTTATTGTATCCCATAAAATATATTGCTGCTGTTTAGTTTTTATCTCCACTTTCAGCATACTTACTCATTAACTCGTGTTAAACTTGTTCTAACATTTTTTCAATGGCTTAATTTAGTGCTTCGGTAAAAACTAAAACCAGTTCAAAATTTCAATTCATCAAATTATCGTTCAAATTTAAAAAATATGATTTATAACTAATAATTATCCCGTAAAACTAGTTGGCTGATTACAATGTTATTACAAATTGGTGTCTATCAATGATAAGTGTCACTTAAATCTTCTAACTGACAGATTTTAGGGTGCACGGATTTTTAAAGTTGACCTTAAACGTCCAATCGTTTCCATTTAATTTAAGCATAAATTTAAGTGTCCCTTAAATGTTAGAAGCGTTACTTGGAATTTGTTGTTTGTGATCTGAGAAAATTTGTGAAAATGAAACTCGAAAATGATGTTGAAATATTTCAATGATTTTGGTCGAAATTTCTTGTCGAATGCATTAATACTTTTTCTTTACATTGTCGCTGTTTCTTCAAGAAATAACCAAAGAAAAGTAAGTTCAGAAGCACAAATCATTTTTTTATTATGATTCACTTTAAAAGAATTCAATTTTTCCAATACTTACACTTTTTGTGCAGATTGTACCTGACAAATAAAACGACAGTAGGATAGGGTAAGCTAGACAGTCATCAGCCACCCTATAGTGATTGGCATAGGATTAGTTTTTAATTATTTATAGTATTTCAGTGCCGCTTTAGGAATATTTGACTTAAAAAATGTATAGCATCAACATTGTTGACCTTGCAACCCACTTCTCAGTCAATAGCTCATAACGTCAATCAGCTGTTTCCCGGTTATTTCATTGTGTATTCTGTTGTGCTGTTTTTTTAGTGAAAATTGACAACTTTTGTTAAGAATCAATAAATTCAAAGTGAGATTAAACCATAACGTAAGTATCTTTTTATATCAATCTTGGTTTAGGCATGCTTAACCATATTGAAAGAGGGTAGATTTTAAGCGGGAACTAATTTTTTAGGTTATTATCTAGTAAAAATATCTATGCCAATCACTGACTAGCAATTTTGAATTAAAAACAGTTATTGGCCATGTGGCCAATAACTATGTGAATTGATATTTTGTTTGTCACAAATTATTTGCTTATTTTTAGTATGTTATTAATAAATAATTCCTTAAAAGTATCAATTTCCTTAAAATTTTTATCCTGGTTAGTGGTTGGCCACGTGCCAATCATTGGTATATGTTAGTGGCCAATAACTATCTTTCTGCTCTCGTAGATGCCGAAAGTGCAGGAAGGGGCCAAATATCAGAAAAAATATTCTGAAGCAAATGTTTCAGCGGCATTGGATGCTATTAGTAATGGAATGTCTCAAAGGCAAGCGGCTGCCACATTCGGGGTACCGCGTCAAACCCTACAATTTAGAAAAAGTGAAAAGTTTCAGGATAAAATTAACTTAGGGCCAAATCCAATACTGACTAAAGAGGAGGAAAGTATTTTAGAAGAATGGATACTAGCGGGCTATAGAAAAGGTTCCCCAGTGAGAAAAATTGACATACAAGTATCTGTAAAAGAATTTCTAGACGAAAACCCACGTGACAACCCATTTCATCACAATCTGCCAGGAGATGGTTGGTACAGGGCCTTTCTTAAACGTCATCCTGCTCTTACTCACCGAACACCAGAGGCAGTTACAGCAGCTAGTTCTGTTGTGGCTGAAAAAGATATCAGGGGTTGGTTTCATTCGGTAGAAACATACTTGTCAGAAAAGGGTTTGGTTGACATATTACAAGATCCAACAAGGATATTTAATGGTGATGAAACTTGCTTTTACCTATGTCCCAAAAATTCCAAAGTGGTTGCACCTAGAGGTGCAAGAAACGTGTACGAAATAGATACTGCACAAGCAAAAACCAATATCACGGTGATGTTTACGTTTTCAGCCAGTGGACAAGTAACTGAACCTATGGTAATATATCCTTACAAACGACTGCCAGCTACGATAATAGAATCGGTACCTACCACTTGGGGCATCGGCCATAGCGAGAATGGATGGATGAAAGCAGAGCTGTTTTATGAATACATTGGAAATGTATTGTATCCAAACTTGAAAAACAATAATGTTAAGTTTCCTGTAATCCTTTTTGTCGACGGACATTCTACCCATCAGACGCTTAAGTTAAGTCAACTGTGTACAAAATTAGAAATAGTTTTAATATCGTTATATCCTAATGCAACGAGGATAATGCAGCCCGCGGATGTAGCTGCTTTTAAACCGATGAAAATGGGATGGAAAAAAGCTGTTTTAGAATTTAAACGAAAAAATAAAAGTGTAACGATCAATAAAGAAAAATTTGCGGGGATACTAAAAGCAGTCATAGATGATTGTGGTAAATCAGGCACAATCAAAAATGGGTTTCGAGCCAGTGGTTTGTTTCCGTGGGATGCGTGCGCCATCGACTACACTAAATGTCTTGGAGCAGGAAACATTGAGACTAAAGAAATGCAAAGCATAAACGAATCCGAATCATATGTAAGCTATTCCCAATTTCGAAGTATTGTTGGTGAAGATAGAATAAAACTATTTCAGCAAATAGATAGCTATGATAGTCAAAACAATGATGAATTTATTATATTGTACAAAATGTACAAAGCGTTTAAAAAAATTGATAATGGTTTAAATACACCCAATACAGACGAGAATCAAATTGGAGATGTAGATATAAACAATATTGATATAATATTCAATAACAATGCAATCGAGACTTCGGCAGATGTTGAAGACATGAAAGTATCTGCGAAAAATGCAACGAATGACGTGGAAGGATTAATTATATTTGAAAATGGTCATAATATACCAGAATTAGAAACAGCAGTAGGGTCAGTGATAGAAGATCAAAACGAGCAAAATGAGTGTAAAAAAGATCAAAATGGAAACAAAGAGATTCCAGTAGAACCCAATGAATCTAATAATATTAATTTAAGTCTTCGAGATTATGTGACTTGGCCAAAGACTCCTGAAAGAAAGGGAAAAAAAAACTGTGAAAGATTACCTTTTGTTCTAACAAGCACGCAGTGGAAAAAGATTAAAATGGAAAAATTAGAGTCAAAGAAACAGGAGCAAGAAAGAAAAGAAAATCTTAAAATAGAGAGAGGTTTGAAAAAAATAGAAAAAGAAAACAAACAATTATTGAAACGGACCACAATGAAGAGAAGAAAGACGACTGAAAAAGGTGATAAAGAAAAAATGAAAAACCAAAAACAGGAAAGTAGCATTCAGAAAGAGCTAACATCTCCAGAATGTCCTATTAATTTTCTTGATAACGATTCATCCCAGCAAATATGCTATGATCCTTCTGAACCTAGCACAAGCCGAGTGAATATTTTATCATGTGTAAAACGACAAATATTTGGTGTAAAAGAGGATAAAAATTTTATGTAAAACGTGTTAATAAAATAAAATTCCAATTTCGAAGTGTTTTTTCTTATGGTGCCAATGACTGATATTAGGATGGCCAATACCACAAATGTGGTGGCCAATGATTGTGAATTTAGAAAACAAAAATTAATTCTTATGTTTAGCTAATTTGACTTAATAATTTAAGAAGAATTATGAATTTTATTTGATTTTTGATTTATCGACTCTATGTTAAGAACTGTGTCATATCTTTAATATTTACTTTTACTGAATAATTGAATAAAAACTGTAGAGCGTTCCTTAAGTGGCCAATCACTATACAGTTTACCCTATGTAGTTGATAGATCTGCACTTACTAAATAAATAAATTGAAATTGGACGTTAAAATTTTACCAAAGTCACTTAAGTGACAATTTCACAAACCTTTAAGGTTCACTTTAAAGTAAGTGGTACTTAACTTATTGTAATCACTATAATAGGTTCTCCTGTAAATTTTATTATTGACTGGCAAGGATTCCACAAAATCAAAGATCATCTCAGCGTGTTGGAACAAAAATAAATAATAATTCGTCCACTGTATGGAACATGGTAGGGGAAGGTCAGGTAAGACGACGAATATTACATGACGATTCATTATTTTGCTGAATCTTTCAATTGATAAGCCTGTTTTACTAGAAACGGACGTTATCTATCAAGTTTCTGTGAATACACATCGTTTTATGTGTTTTATCAGGTATCTGTTCCAAAATTTGTATATTGTAAAATTTGGTAAGTCTTCATATTATAACGCATTTTAGATCATGATCTTTTTTGATCATTTCAGTCAGTACAGCAGTACGACTACACCGTGTTTTTTTAAAATTGAACATACAATGTAAATATCCCTTGATACTACAAATGATGACATTCTGTTAATTTAGAAATAAAATTGTTGAAGTTTAAGTTTAGAATTTTTGGAATTTAGCATATATTCGAACGAACAAAGGATTAATATTGTGAATTGCTACAAAAATAGCAACAGCTTCAAATAGGTCAATCCGTTCTACTCAGGGAGACTGTTCTAACGTCTTGCCATGTCTACATACATTGCCTGAGTGACAACTTTTTTTAATAATCGAACAGAGGGATATTTAGGGGAAGGTGGGACAAAACCACCTAGGTCAAAATAAAAATTTGAAATATGGTTCCCATCTATTAGTAAGAAGCGTTGTCAATAGATGAGGTCTCGTGAAGTAGGTTGTCAAAAGTTAAGTGCAGAAAATTTCAAAATCGAAACAATTATTACAGATGCATCTTTTACCAATAATTAAATAGTTATCGCTTGAAATTTTAATAAATAACAGCTTCTTACACAGTTTGTGCTGTTGCCCAAGTATTAACAGCCGTTTTTACAGTTTAAAAAAAATAATTTACAATTTCTAGGTTATGGGGTTAAATCGCCTATGAGCGTGTGGGGCAATTTCACCCAAAGACAAAGTCTGTCAAAAAAGCTTTTCTTTACCGAAAAAGGAACCAAATGCAAGAAACAAGAAATTGCTGATTCTGATAGTGACAGTCATTGTGAAGAAGAAGAACGTTATTTAAAATCCAAGACACAGAAAGGATGGGTGAAATGCTGAAAGTGTAGAAAATGAGCTCATGAAGTATACACTAGATGTGCAGAAGACACTTTGGATGAATTTATTTGCAATTTCTGTATTTTTAATTAAACTCTAATTTTTTTGTTTAATTTTGAAATAAATAAAACAATTAATGATGATAAGTCTATAAGTAATTTGTTTTGACATTTTATTCAACAAATTTTAATGCAATTACCTAGAAATCACAGGTCAAAGCTTTAGTAGGCGGCTTTGCCCCACCCTCCCCTACATAAAGAAAGGACCAGGTATACATTTAGTCTGCCATTTTTGCAGCACTCTGTATATATATTAAATAGCCTTTTTGTTTGCTATCTTAATGTGATCGTAACATGACGAATTTTACATCAAATCAAAAATCTGAAAATATCAGGATAACTTTTGAATATTTAAAAGATGACAATTGGTAGTGAGAAAGAAAACCGACGCAAAAGTTTGAAGTAAAATAGTTAACAAAATATAAATTATAATAGAAAAGTTTAACTGTTTATCAGAATGTTCAAAAAATACGTTCTAAAGTAAACAATTTTTTTTTGTAATACAATTTTCAGTCCGGTGATTTTGCTCTGTACACAATCTTACACTTAATTTGGAATGCTTTCAAAATGTGAATTTTACCTTACAACCCATTATGATTTATCATTTTACATGGCACGATCATGTTTAACTGTATAATTGCAAAATAATACTGTGGACAGGTATTTCATAACGTTTCCATTACATATTTGCTTGTACAAATACAATAAAATATTAATGAGTTTTTAAAACGCTTTTTAATTAGACAAGATACGATCCACAAACAAAGAACTGAAGAAACAGTGCGACATTACATAATATCGATTGTAATTAGAACACTGTGAAGATGTCTGCAGCGAATACAATAAATAAATCAATATTAATTTAAAATGACAACAGCAACTTTCTAATTTTGGCTCATTTTTGTTCAAAATTATTATAACCGAGTTCGACTGTATTACTTGCTAATCAAATTAATTTAAAAAAATTGCAAACGCACGCAGAAATAATTAAGATAAACAAACCATCGTTTGTGTGCGAACAAAGTAAAAAGCATATCATGGGCAAACATAAAAAAAGTCAAAAAATGAATGAAATTAAGGGAACGGTTGTCATGCGGCGCCTTTCACGCATGACATGAAAGCGAGGAAGTCCGTACGTTTGCCGAAATTCACAAAGCACGGTCTCGCATTGATGTAAATTAAGGGAAAATTGTGTCCTGAACATTGGTGGGTGCCTCTGTCCGGTTGCGTGAGACCATCGTTGCATGCGGTCAATGCGGCTATACACAACAGCTCCGGGCACCACGGCTACTTGGAACACTTGATACATGCAACTGTAATTACACTTTCATAATCCTTTAACGTTCGTTATTTATTTCCTTGGGACATTTTAAACATGGTCACATTATGTATAATCTTTGTATCTTAAATAATTATCTTCGAATTCTCATTTTCAAGGGCGATTCTCGATGTGTAATGCGTGACGAAGGAGCTGCGTCTGATATCTGCTCTTAATGGCCAATTTTTTACCTAAGCAACTCCATTTATTTTTAATGATATACAGGGTGAGTTAAGTTTTACCGCCCGTGGCAAAAAAGGCCTTTAAATAATTTGTCAATTCTCATAAATTGCATGAGTAATTTTATATTATTACACTGAAAAAAATCGTATGTTACAAATTACTACAATAATGTAGCACATATTTTGTAACAATTTTTGCTACAAAGAGAGCATTTGTTACTTAAAATTGTAATACAATTTTTAAAACATTTGTAGTGAAAACTTTGTAGCAATCTTATCTACAAAGTGTATTACTTTTTCAAAACAATTATGGTATTACTTTTGTTTTAATATTTGCTATAAGATTGTTGCAACTTACATTATATTTTGAGTGAGTTTTACTATAAAATAAATGGATTAACGTCACTACAATTGTTGCATATTTTTCGAAAATTTCTGGCCAATACAAATTCATAATTGTTGGCACGTGCTTGCCGAATGTATTTTATTGAAAGTGATCGAGAGGGAAGGAACAGATTTGCGGACGCGGCCCGTTGCCGAAAAATTGCCGACAATAAAATAATTTACACTGATCGCACCCCGCTAGGAAATATGATAGAAGGGAAAAATATCGTAACAAAACTATTTTTTGAGATTTTGCTCTCATTGTCTGTTTTACAAGCCGTGTATAACGTATATTTGGACTTCTGACCCAAACAGTATTAAGTCACACAAAATACGCCTTTAACACTAGAACGCTACCGTCATTGGAGTTAATAGGTTAATGCCACGGAAAATTGGGCTTTAATCAATATTGATTATATTGCGGTTTACAGATAAGAGTTGTGAATTTCTGCTGATTTTGCATTTATTTATTTATATTATACATCCGAAACAGTGTGTAGTCGATATGCGTGAAGGAGGATGTTGTGGCTGGTCGGTGGAGCCGGTGAAGAGCGCCTTCCAGCAATTGGAGTGATAAACAACCTCGCAATATAAACAAACTGATTAAAAACGGTCATTCATTCTTTCGAGAGCTTACGAACAACTTCTTTTTAATACGCATAATTTTGTATCAATCTTTTTAATTATAATTAGTTAGTAAAGTGAAATTAATAAAGTCTTAACTTACTGACTATAAGTGCGATAAGTTTATTAATAATTATTAGTTTTGCGTTGTGATTTTGTGTGAGTTAGGTATGGATGACTTCGTTAAGACAACCTTAGAAAGCTGGGGCTTGTTAGACCGGTTGAGGGTGAGCTTTGACGGTAAGTACTATCGAAACAGTTTTTACTATTCATTAATAAAGTATTCATAAAGTCCATCGTTGCAACATACCTCTATTGTTTTACCGCGTTTTATTTGACAGTAACTATTAATTATGAAATTTGTTTTACAGTAAACGAAGTCGACAAACAGACCTTACTCAATCTTGATCGAGAAGATCTCAAGGAATTAATTCCAATTTACTAGCAAGGTGGCAAATAAAATTATATTATTTAACGATTTACATGATTACATAACATGCTTAAAAAAGAAAATGAATGAAAAAACTTTCGTTTCTATTAAATATTGTTGTTAAATGTGTTACAATTGTAAGTTATGTATTATCCATGCTCTTTTTGTTTATTTAATTTATTAAATTTTTCCCTTATGTTTTTAAAAAATATGTTTTTAAAATGTAATTTGTGTATTTGACAATGTTTTAAAGAATGTGTTTTTTAAAATGTTTGTGATTTGTAATAAGTGTTAAAAAATTTTAAAAATTGTTATGAACAAGGAACATAATTTGTAAGTAAAAGCTCTTTTTGTATTTACTTGTATTATTACTGTAGATGTTGTTTAAAATATATAAGAAACAATCCTGTTATAATTAATTCTTGCGTTTCATTTTACCTGGTTCATTTTACCACTAATTCCATTCCAAAAAAAAGTAGTAAATTGTGATTCATAAAAAATGTAGTATTTTGCAACGAATATACATATTACTTTTTACTACATTAATTAGGCGCAGAAGTCTGTTAATTGTTGCAAAATATGCTGCAAAACCTGTAGTAAAAATAACTGCAATAATAATAGAAAAAGATATGTGTATATGGTAACTGTTTCTCTTTTTTGTCGCAAAATTTAATCTCTAAAATAGTAATTTTTAGTATAAAATCTTATACTTTTTACTGTAAAGATTTGGAACACATTAGTCTTTATTTTAGTAAATTTTGCAATGACTGTGTAGTACACTTTACTATTATATTTGTCGAAAATCTCGCTATACACGTTAGTACTATATGCCACAAATTATTGTAAATGTAGCTACAACCAAGTTACTACAATTGTTTAGAAAAAAATGATACAATTTGTAACTAGTCGTATTTTTAATACAATTTGTGGTAAAAATTTGTACAATTGTAGTTTTATTTACTACTTTTTTTTTTCAGTGTAAGGTACATAGAAATCAAGAAAAAATCTTTTTTTTTAATCAAGTAAAATTTTGGCTTTTTTTCAATTACTAATTGTTCAATTTATTAGTTTTTTTGATGTACGAACAGTAAAATATTTTCACACAATTTAGTGTAATTGAAATAATTTTAGTAATTCGCGTTTATTAAATAAAGCTATTTCCGTATTAGAAGGTATTTTTCAAATGATTTACGACATAAGTAGACTAATTTACCAGACAATGGTATTGATCTGGGGGTGCTTGAAATATTATTTATGGCGGTCACTAAACTGAACTTAAGAATGCACTTCTATCGGCAACTAAAAAGCTGTCTCGTCCAGTTTGATGGGTCGATCATAAACTATTGTTAGGATGGTAAACCGCACTATCTATTGTTAGAAAGTCATAAATAGAAGCATTTTTTGTGCTATATCTTAAATTTGATTTAACTCAAAAAGTAATCATTTTTTACGAATCAAATTGCAGATATTAATGCTACGAATAATTTGACAAATTTTGAAATAAAAAACCAACCATAGAAATTTTACCCAAAACTCTTTGTTTTACTTTTTTGGCTTCAAACAAAAATGTTTTGGAAAATTTGTAGCACTAATCGAAAGCGTAAACTTCAACTGATGTAACATGTAAATTGCATACTTTTCCCTCAATCTTTAATAGGTATTATGGCCTGGGCGGGAAAACTTAACTCACCCTGTACAAATTTTGCGTTTGCAATAAAAACAAATTAAAAGTTAATAAAACAAGAACAATTCTCAATTGTATGCATTGATATTAAATGCAAGTGACCAAGTGACAAATTGTTCCTTGATAGCAAATAATTTGGCCCCATTTACTTCTGCATTTTTTATGTTAAAAGTTGCGGTAATAGCTAGCGCAGCAAAAGTTGCAGCCTTTAGTTCAATTTGCAATTCAACTTTTCCTATTCATAATTTATTGCCGGTCGATATTTGGTGAACTATTGATTATCAACATATTACATCTCAAATGAGGACAGAGTAATTCAGGACATTTAATCCATGTCAGTTGACACAGTTAACAAGTCGTTTCAATGCAGCTATTTTTTAGAATAATTGAATTAATTGTCACAAGGGAAAGTGCAATTAAATTGACTAACGAAAATAATCATCTTGAAAATGCTTGCAATTATACTTCAAAATTTAATGTACAATACCATTCGGTTGTTGATTTTTATTTTTCACATTAAACTCGATGTCGAAATTTTCTTTGATAACGCTTTTCTAGCTGCTTAAACAGATCTGTGCCACTTCATGAATTATGGGACAGTTTTATGCATTATTAAGAAATACTTCGCGTTTCATTTAAATTAACTGAATTAGCTGGTTCACTTGTCGTTCTAATTCAGAAAGGAGTTATGTTTATTTGATGGAATTCAATAATGAATAAATCCACAAAAAGAAAGGAGATCTTTTGAAGTTTTTAATGATTTGCCCAAATCATTATCGAGCTGAGTAGGTATGCAATCCACTTACGCTGTCAATCAATTCTCGATAACTTTTTTAGGAAATTAAGTGAACTGAACGTATCCTAAGTGTTGAACATAATTTCACGTGCATGTTTTTATCGTGCAAGAAATTTACATTCTCGTGATTTGGTTTCGTAAATCGCGTTTCGATAATCGCCTACGTCAAATTATTTAATACTGAACTAATCTGTTACAATTACGGGTGCAATGAAATGTTTATTGCTGTATGCTTTTATGGAGTCTCCCACTTCACAGTTTTCTAATTGTGTCAATTTTATGTTAATAAGTTATTGGCTCAAACTCCGTGTGAGCTTTCTTATTTTTTTTTTGGATAGCTTCAATTCGTTGGGTTTTGAATTATTGTTAAAACACAATTGATGGGTTGGTCGTAAAGTTGCTGGAGTGTTGTCTCTGGATACTAGCATGAGGAGCACTAATCGATGATGATAAATCAAAAGAAAATAATCATTTGCAAGTAACACAGCTAATGGACAAATTTTACTATCGTGACGTCATCGGGTCGTATTCCAAGAGTGTTGTCAATGCAGCAGATGTGGATGATTAATTATTTGATGATAGTATTTATTTCTAATAAATGGTAAAGTGACAACAGTAAATGATAATAATAAATTGATAATCTCCTTTGAAACATCTTAAATTGCTGTACATTGTAGCGTCCATTGAGTATCAGATTTTAGAGATTTCGTGACATAACCTTTTGTTATATTCCTTTTCGTTAAAGGAAAATGATTAATGCATTGAAGGAACTGGGAATAAGCATTACATTAAATATATTAATCCAAAAGAAGAAACTGAAGAGTTTGAAATAAATAAGGGCGTTAGGTAAGGTCTGCAAGATTATTTAACCTTATCTAGAATATCTGAAAAGGGAAGTCTACAAAGGTACACTAAGAACAGGAGGTCGCCAAATGATGATATTGTATTTTTGGCAAAGAACCGTACAGAAATGGAAAAAATGCTATGCGAAATACAGCAAAAAGGGAAAAATTGTGTTGAAGATAAATGCAGAAAAAACAAAGGTAACGAAACTAGACATAATTACAAAGTAAATACCAAATAATTTCTATGGAGGGATAAATAATTTTGAATTAGTGTGAAATTTTAAATATCTGGAAATTATAATATCAAATTAATAGAGACTTAGAAATTAAAGAACAGCTAATGACAGCAAATAGAGCATTACGTGCTAACAAAAAGTCATTGACAAGTGAGACACTTACGAATAAAATAAAAATAAACATATATAAAACAATAAGATCAACATACTGTATGGTGGGGAAACATTGACAAAAAATCAGGAAGACTTTAAAATATTGTAAGGAAAAATCATGAGAACTATATTAGGACCGGTAAACATAGGAGAAAATGAATACAGAATTAGAATGAACCATGAAATAAGAAAGAAATAGAAGAAGTTAAAGAAAGTGAAACAACAGGGAAGCAATATGGTTAGGCCATGGGTGGAGCGCAGGTGGAAGCACAGTAATATTTTCGAATGAAACCCAGGACATACAAGGAATCATAAGAGTCCCTTTTTGTATTACAAAAAAATAATGCCATAAACTTCTTTGTCTCAAAAACCTGGTAATATCACCTTCGTTGAAGGTTCTGTCCACCATCCATTTAATTATCCTGTTGGAAGATAACCAATAGTCAAAATCCCTTTTGCATTCCAAAAAACCTTGCTCGTTAATTTTACGGTCGTTACAATCTTTTGGGCTGAGCTGCCAGGTTCTGATCATTGTTTGGATTAGACTTATTTCGGGTCGATAGTGGAAAAACCAGATTTCATCGGTGGTAACAACATTTTTCTTAAAACGCTCTTGTAAATTTGAATTTGCCTAATGATTGTTTTTTGAAAAGGTCACTATTGTAGCTATTTCAAACAATTCCAATTGGTCAAAACTATACAGGCTGGACCATCGTATGGCATTTTGGAGATTTAACCTATTTCTTGTTTGTTAAAAAAATTCAAACTTGCAGGTAACAATCTTCAATTAAAGCACTACACCATGGTAATTTTATTTTTTTGAATTAAGTTTCTAAACAGCGTCGGGACGCTATAAAGTGAAAAAAAACAGAAATCCAATTTTTTTTTTTTTAATAATTACATTGAAAATATTATGGAGAATGTATTCCCGAAATTTGCAATTTGATAGGAACCTTTGATTTTAAATTAATTGAGATTTTGTGATTTTTGTCGGGAAATTATAAGTGATTTATTGCTGTAACTTCTGTCCGCAAGAAATGTGCGTTCACAATGCCCGCTGTAAACCAACCATAAATCAAAAAAGGTATTTCTGACGAGCCGAGGCTGGTGTTTACTTCAGGACCGGACTTAAATTTTTTTCGTTAATCAGATTTAGATAAAAGAAACAAATAGTTGAATTTTAATTTATTTTATTTTACATTAGATGTTCAAAATGATGACCTTCCTGTTCGATGCAAAGTCGCAAGCGTCTCTGAAAATTTGCGTGAACGGTAGCCGCAACATTCACATCATTAAATTCGCGGAAAGTGGCAATTAGTCTTTCCCTCATGTTATCTCTTGTTGTCGGTCTCTCCCGGAAAACACGTTCTTTGATGGTACCCCATAAGAAAAAATCTGGTGGTGTAAGATCAGGTGATCTCGCTGGCCAAGGTATGGGTCCGCCCCTACCAATCCAATTTTCTCCAAACTGGAGCGTTAATTCTTCCCGGGCTCTTTGACTAAAATGTGGAGGTGCTCCATCTTGTTGGAACCACAACCGAAACCTTTGATTTACTGGGACAATTGCGTCTAACAAATCATTTAGCTCGTCTTGCAAAAAGGTGGTGTATCTCTCACCATTCAATGGACCTTCAAAAAAAAAACGGCCCCACAATTCTATTGTTCACAACACCTCCCCAGACATTAAGGGACCGGCGATTTTGGATGTCTTGTTCTCTCATCCAGTGCGGATTTTGTACTGCCCAATAGTGTAAATTGTGTTTATTTACCGCACCATTACTTTTCACACAACATTCGTCGGTAAACACAGCTCTTTCAAAAAAATGTTCATCATTCCGGATTTTTTCCTCTGCCCATTCGCAAAAAGCCACTCGATTTGCAAAATCTTCACCATGCAACTCTTGGTGAAGTTCCAGGTGGTACGGGTGATATGCGTGTTTTTTCAAAATTCGAAGCACACTACTTTTGCTGATCCCAGTTTGAGAGCTAATCTCTCTGCTAGCAATGTGGGGATTATTTTCAACTAAATTTAACACCCTGGCTTGGTTGACATCGTGAGTAACAATTGGATTCATAAACGACCTGGTATTTTGTTGAAAAGTTCCTCTTTCACGTAAAGAAGACACTAATGATTTAAAAATTTGATGATTTGGAGCGCGATTTTGCGGAAACCTCGCGGCGTAAGTGTCGGCGGCCAGAGTAGCGTCTCTGCCACATTCGCCAAAAATTAATAACATTTCAGTCTTTTCTTCAAATGAATATTGAAAAGGCATAATTACTGTTCAGAATAGCTTTCAGGTAAACTTAACAAAAACTACACAACTCAAAAGCACGATCAGACTGTTGGAAGTTCAAGACTAAACTAAACATTTGGTTACAATCAGGTGAATTCTTAAAAGAACAGCAGGCAAGCAAATTTTCAAGTAAATCTTATTTCCTAGCACTTAAGAGGGATACCTACCCTCCAGCCGCCGCTTCCATTCCGGCCCCCGAAATGTGCACGACACCTGACACAAATTTCCGTATTTTTCCATAGATTAAAGCTGCTTTATCCAGTGTCTTTGGTGAAATAATATTTGTCATAAACAAAATAATATTGACATTTGTCTGATTCTTTTAGGACGCCTATGCTATGAAGCAAAAATCAAGTTGCTAAAAAAAATCGTTTACATTTCGGTGGCCGGAATAGTACACAGTTCGAGTTTTCCTTAAAATTAAACGTAAATATTAACCAATTTTCAATTTTGTATGCCTAAATTAAAGAGAATTTCAATATTTTTTTAAATAATTATTAGCAGCAGAAGTAGGTCAATATTAGGCATTTTGACTTAGCAGTGACTGAGTAACCAAAGCTGTTTTAACAATGAGTCACTTTCAAAAATTAAAAATAGCGAGTTTTACATTCCATAGAAGATTTAAGTACGGGCCTGGATTTTACTACTCACAGCTCGTGTCGATTGTACCTCAGAACCACTTTTACTGAGGACAGTTGTAAATCAGCCTCACACCAGTTAACGAGGGTTGTCATTTAAGAATTCGGTCATAAATAAGAGTGTTTTGCTTTACATTATTTAATATTTCGATTTATTCAATCAATATAACTATCTAAATTCCGCTTTGCATATCATCATAATGTACGCATTACGTAGATGCAGTGAAAGAAAATACAAACTGATAGCTTCAGTAATTTGATAATAAATCACTATCAAAGTCAACTTTCACATCAATTTTGCTTTCTAAAAAATAATTATGCCATGTTGTAGTATCAAAATTGAAGATCATTTCCTCCAATTTTCATCTTTTTTTGACCATTATAAATAGGTTAAATTTTAAAAATGCCATACGATGGTCCACCCTGTATAGTGGATTTTGATGGTCACTTCTGCTATAGTGACACTTTTTAGTCATACAGTAAGGTTGTTTGTCTTGGACGCTTGTTTGATACCTACGGTTTTTCTCTTTTCACAAATGTCTGCATCCTTTAAACCTTTCGTACACAATAATAGTAGGCAATGCTTCCTCTGAACAACAAACTAATTAACAAGATTCAGACTACTCGAATTATAAATGTATCTATTTTCTGAGTTGTTGATCAAATTACTGGAGGTTGGGATTAGCGAGGTTTTGCTGTACAGGGTGAGTTAAGTTTTACCGCCCCGGCCATAATACCTATTAAAGATTGAGGGGAAAGTATGCAATTTACATGTTACATCAGTTGAAGTTTACGCTTTCGATTAGTGCTACAAATTTTCCAAAATATTTTTATTTGAAGCTAAAAAAGTAAAACAAAGAGTTTTGGGTAAAATTTATGTTTGGTTTTTTATTTCAAAATTTGTCAAATTATTCGTAGCATTAATATCTGCAATTTGATTCGTAAAAAATGATTACTTTTTGAGTTAAATCAAATTTAAGATATAGCACAAAAATTGCTTCTATTTATGACTTTCTAACAATAGATAATGCGGTTTACCATCCTAACAATAGTTTATGATCGACCCATCAAACTGGACGAGACAGCTTTTCAGTTGCCGAAAGACCTGCATTCTTAAGTTCAGTTTAGTGACCGCCATAAATAATCTTTCAAGCACCCCTACATCAATACCATTGTCTGGTAAATTAGTCTACTTATGTCGTAAATCATTTAAAAAATACCTTCTAATACGGAAATAGCTTTATTTAATAAACGCAAATTACTAAAATTATTTCAATTACACTAAATTGTGTGAAAATATTTTACTGTTCGTACATCAACAAAACTAATAAATTGAACAATTAGTAATTGAAAAGAAGCCAAAATTTTACTTGATTAAAAAAAAAAAGATTTTTTCTTGATTTCTATGTACCTTAATAATATATAATTACTCATACAATTTATGAGAATTGACAAATTATTTTAATGGCCTATTTTGCCACGGGCGGTAAAACTTAACTCACCCTGTACTTTCAGGACAAATCTGGTTATTAACAAACCTGATTAGTGGTTAAAAATAGAGTCTTGATGGTTATCAACTGTGAACGTTACTTTATTATTTCCTCGCATGAAATCAATAAATTAATTTGAAGAGAATGGTAATCGCACAGTTGCATCTGTTGAGTGCATGGGTTTTAATTTATTAAAATTCAGAAGCAGTAAATTACGCATTAATAAATAATTACCAAGCAAAGTAAATTACAGTAGAATAGTCAAATGTCGAGTGGTCTTAAATAAATAATGGTCATAGCATTATAATTCGAGATATGATAATTCCAGTTATTACAGATATTAAATGCAGCCAGACAGTCGCGGCCATTTTGTAGATCGCATGTTAGGAAACCTTGGCAGTATAAGTAATAGGTAGGCTGCTTGCACAATGATAACTTGCAAGTTTGCGAAGCAATACGCGCACGGAGCCAATCAACCCGTCACTTAACAGTTATAGTGCGATCTGCCCGGCGAGGGAGCGAAACGGATCAGGAATACGTGACCGGCTTTTCCCTCTTTTAGCAGTTCCCTTTGTAAGGAACGCTGCACTCATCGCACATGATGGACATGTGTGCGAGCACTTGCTCCGTGCATGTAATTATCGTCATTTTCCATTATGGATTCCGTGCGCACTCGCCAGTCGTGGACACATCCGAGCACGACCGGACTATAAGGTCATAAGTCTCGCTCGCTATTTTTTTCGAATCGCCGGATTCACACAACGCCATTTTCCATCAAATTACCCGGGACACGCCACTGCATTAATTATTCAACATATTCATAATTTCATGTAATCGAGGCGGCCAATGACTACCTTCGCTTTTGTGTCTCAATGTCGAGATCATGAACCGTGAAGCTTTGTCACTCTCCCAACACACACCCTCTCCAAACAAGGCCATATTGCCTTGTTACTCGGGCATTGTCAGGCTTTTCGCGTGTCGTTCGTCAGATGGTTGTAATTTTTATGTTCCACCACAAGAATTGTCACGTAAGAGCATGTGTCCCATTTAAAAAATTGCTTGCGATTCGAGGAATTGCAGCTTTTATCAATTTAGAAAGCATAAAATGTTTCTGTTGTGTTGGTATGTGTGCTGTTTGTAATTATACATTTCTTTCCGAGAAAATTTCGTCGGATGGGTGTAATTGTCCCATTCAACAACTGGTAATAACGCGAAGAAAGATCGGAGAGCAATAGTGTTAATTGAGGGCAATTATTTCGCCGGTAATGATACTTCTGAAGTTGATTTTTAAGTGAATCGATCGAGAACGCGAGAACGCTTCAAATTGAATGCAATTCCAGAAACGCAAATATGCATTCAATGTAACTTCGCATAATCTCGCGGATCTTATGAAGGCACTTACCGAGCAAACTGCTTATTTTATTTTCCCGAGTAATTTATTGGTGCACCGATGCAGATACACAAAGTGTTGAAAATTTTCGAATTTTACAACACAATTGCATTGTCTCGACTGCAGGTTAACAATGAAAATTGAAAGAACTACAAGCTTTTGATGATTGCCTAATGTTAAAAAAGCAATTAAAAAATATGAAAAGATCTGCTTGGCAAAGGTCTTTAAAATTCGATGTAGGTGCCTATTAGGTGGATAAATAGTCTTTGATAACTTATAATTTCGAACACCGATCGCTAAACGGTTCTTTTTGTTGAAGGAGGTATTTTATCCTCGAATTTAATAAATGGCGATCAATACTCTGTAATTTAATTTCCGGGTAAAGCTTAACTATAAAATTTGGATGTGATAATTTTTGTGTAACAAGTTGTGCATAATAAGAAACAAGTTATTACAATTTATGTTCCTGATTAACTTAAATGTATTTAAATTCAAGATTATTAATCAATTAAGTTGTATCAATTAATTTTATTAAAGATTGAATTATTTTTGAACAGTTTTCTCCTAGTTAGTGGACTGTTTATTATAAGATTGTCAATTTAATTAATTTGACGCTAATTTAATTGATGAACGTAAGGTACATATTGCTGTTATAACGACACAAGCAGCATAATTTAATTTTACAGTTACACCAAAAAATAATAATTCAAAAAATTACAACTCTATACGCATTTTGATGTAGCGAATAGTACTTTAATAAAACGACCAGAAGATTGTAGTTTTAAAACGAGTTTTTGAAAATAAGGGGAAAATTAGTATATTAGATTACGAGGTGGAAAGTGCTTCATTACACCCGAGAACCATGATAGCTAGCGAAGGCGCGAATTGTCGCGGTTTAACGTATGAATACTGCTTTTTTCACTACTAAAAGCCTACTAAAATGGGCCCATTTTAGTGTTGTGAAATTCTATTTACTGCAGCTTGCAGTAAATTAAAGTCTGTCAATTTAACCTTATCAGAGAAAAACTTTATTAATTGATTATTAAAATTTTGTAGATAATGCAAATATGAATTATTGTTGTTAATTATGAATCTTAATTGCCATTACGTGGAACAGAACAACTTAAAATAATCGCATTATAAAAAAATTGTTGTCAGTTCATAAAACTACCGAACTGATTTTTAATAGAAAATTCATCAATTTACAACAGTAAATCATGAAACGGCCTTACGGTGCTGGTAGTGAAAAAAATTGTATATTAACCACGGTTGTGAAGACTACTATAGTCCACTCGGATTATACCTCTCGGCGCTTCGCACCTTGGACAGCAATCTGACGCTAGCGCTAAAATAATGGTTTCCACCTCCTTGACTCATTGAATTTAAATTTTCTGATTTTGTAAAAAGCTGGAAAATCTGTAATTATTAACCAAAGCAGGTTTGAAATTAAATGTCATTTTACACCTCCTTCAAGTTCGAAAATAGTTTAACAGATGGCGCAAACCATTGTCAAATTTGATGTTCGAAAATTTAAAAATTGTAGCTGTTTTCGGGGAATAAACTGTGACTGTGGCTAAAAGAAAATTTCTCCATTCGTAGTAACATTGATATAATAAAAAATGTATCCAATCAGGAAAATAATATGATAAATTAGGAACAGTTTCATTATTTTTCTACTAATATTCGATAAACGTCCACCGTCTTTTATGTTGGGGTCGTGCGTAACATACAATATAATAGCCACAACCAAATTTTTTCGGAAACAAAAATAAAGGCATGAATTCAACATTTACTAATGACTTAACAGAAAGATTAATTTATGGAGCGTATTGCTAGTAACAAATATTTTACCTTTTAGAATTTTAATAGATTTTATCTAAATAAAGTTAACCTGTTAAGGGAAAATTAAGTGCTGTGGTTCTACTAACATAAATACCACAACTACCTACAGCATGAAATCGTACCAGAACAGTCTTCGTTATATGGTACACTGCACTTGTTTGAAAATAACGAAACTTCAGAAAATATGGCAAACATATTCCTACACAAAATCAAAATAATAATAATAAATCGACATGAATTAATATCCCAAATGATACATCAACATAACAAAGTGATTGCATTGGCAGCTTAAAATAAATGATGAGATTAAATTAAAAGAATATTCGTGGACTAACAATAAAAGATTTCGATATGTTCTTCCATCATTTTAGCACTTTCAAATAAGTGGGAACCAAACTGTGAATTATTGACAGACAAGAATGAATTGATTTGTCACAGTCAAGGCGGAAAATCAACTAATGGCTAATGATCGTTAGCAAAATTACCGATCCTCCGATCACTTTTTCAGCGACACTTAAATTTTTATTGACCCATTGTTTCATCGCCGCGACTAACGGTTTTATTTATGCAAATCTCTGAATGAGTCAATGCTCAAACTAATTCATTTCAAACGGTTGTCTGTAACATCTTAATTTCAATCTTTCCCCGAGCCACGATATTTTTCAGTGGTCGTAACCGTGAATTAAAATATTAAAAGCGACCATGAAGCACAATGGAATTACAAACTTCATATTTCGTCAAACGAGGTATCGGATTTTCGAAATTGACTCCTCGTACTTTCGAATCTGTTCGAATCTCAAAGAAAAGAATCATAACTTTACAGGTAAAGTTGAATAAATGAGCGAAGCGTACTGTAAAGCTTTGTAATACTGCGGCGGACATTTTTTCCGGTTATCAAAATATGATGAATGTAAATGTAACTGTAACAAAAAAGAACCAAAACCAATCGAGATATCCTTCTTCGACATCACAATAAATTATCATAAATATAACATCAAAATTTCGCTAGGCTTCAAAATAATAGGCTCTAATAATTTTTAACGGTTTTTCAATACGCGTGGCACCCTGTATAAATTTCACCATTATAAAAAGAGGTTGTTGAAACTTAAAGAAGCACGTCATGGTTTGGTCTCGAACAAACAGCGGAAGACCAACAACACGAATAAACGGATTAAAAAATCTCCACTCTGTTATTATTTGTAATATTTCACATTCCGATACGATTCTTGATCGCTCTCTTTCAAGCCCATCTGATTCGTCTGTTCCGGTCAACACAGATGCCTCTTTACCTTTTTGTCACCCAAAGGCGAACTGCTCCTCGATATTATAATAATCGGAACGGGAAAAAAATCGACCAGATTCGAATCGAAGTTTTACAGTTTGTAATTAAGTAGCCCTCTCTGTATATTTATAAATGCGTTGGATTAGCATATATCTGATGTTGCGATACGGATCGGAACGACCATTAACAGTTGGACGATGTAAACGTTTATATTCACTGTGTAATCGTTTTTTGAATACACCGTATTGTTATCGCGAGGGCGAAGACGGCGCCATAAATTTCTACTTAATTGTTGGTGAAATGCAGGCACAATTTATGAAGTCTGGTTATGGTTATTTATGCCCATACGCGGTTATAAATGGTAGGATTTACCAGCTGTAATCCGGAGATTTGTTGTGGATTTAATTACACGTGAGCCGCGTTAACGGTTCGCTATCAAAGGCGGCGATTTCAATGATTTTTTTCGCGAAAACGCTAATTTAATTAATCAAGGAAAAACTTTTCTCCGTTTCAGATGTAGAGAGTGTGAAATTTGCCGTAACGGTTATACCGGAATGACAATCGTTTCCGATATTCACCGGGATTAAAATCCTCTTAACACTAGAAAGGCCCCCGGGTGTTGAAATCGACGTTTCCAGAATTTTAAAATCCTATTGGACCGTCGAGGGTACCTACTTGACAAATTGATCTTTTCACACAAAATTTCAATAACAGGGAAGTCTACCCTGCTAAGACAAGACGTCTTATCTGAAATTGTAGAAGCTGTGGAAAAAACAAAATTTGTGAATCATATTGTGCCAAAAGAACGCATTATTGTTAGGAACCTAATTTATCACATATGTATGAAACAGGTTCCTAACAAAAATGCGTTCTTGTGATCCACAAATTTTGATTTTTCCACAACTTATACAATTTCAGATACGACGGCTTATCTTAGCAAGGCAGAAGTGCAGAATGTGTTGTAAAATCTGATAATACCGATAATACAGGGTGTTTCAGAATTCCACCGAAGTAATTTACCAGCAAATTGCAAAAGATTCCATAAGCACGTTCTCAAAAGTGCTTCCGCAAATACGTTCCAGACTGAGTTTTAACTTTTTGGAGATAACTGCTAATTTCATCAATTTCCTTGTAACCGAAATTGGCATAAAAAGTCGCTTTGTTTTCTTAACTTTTCTTTTTCTGGCTGTAGCTTCCTCACATTTTTTATTGCAGCTAGATTTTGTGATTGTTAAAGTTTGTCTGCGGAATTTTGAAACAGCCTGTATCTACGTCAGTATCAGTGATGCTGTGCTTTGCAGCGTCGTGCGTAATATTTTTGACTCGTACGTAATATGTTTCTTACAACTCTCATGTAATATACTATTACAGCTATTCTTAGTAATTTGTTAATTTTCTCAATTACAAATTTGCTTAAAGTGGTATAATATGCAGGAAAAAGATGTTGTATATTGACATACATACCCTGTATTTTCTGAAGTTTCAGAGGCCAGTATATTGTTCCATAGTGTCAATAGATTAGACTAATTTGCTGTTGATACAGTGAGATTTTGAATAAATCTGATTGTTGTAGCCCATGAAAAATGTGGTCATTTTTTGCACTCAATACTGCTGCTTTGAACAACATTATTAAAATGGGCAGTGCAGACGTTCAATATAATATATAATATAATATATTTTAAAAAACTAATTATTTATGTAAAATTAATTCTTACTTACTCATTAAATTGTTATTTCATATTTCGTACCTGTTATAAAATTTTATATTTTAAAATAAAGTTTAATTTAGATTTAGATTTTATTTATTATTCTTCATGTATGACTTGCTTTAGGGATAAAATTAAACGGTTTTTGCCCATATTGGGATAGTGGAAATTGATAAAATAGGTTCTCAGTTAGGAGTAGGGATGTATGTTACTAAGCTTCTTTTTTGGAGTTTTTAACAGGGAAGGACAGTTTTCTAAATTTCGTATGTTATAAAATTTTATATTTTAAAATAAAGTTTTATTGATCGTTTGCATCAAACCTAGCTTGCCAATTTTTTTCGGTAGTATTGACAATATTTGTAGATATATAGTATAATTTATACCAAATTTATAAATTAAATTAAAATATTAAAATGTAGAATATTTTTTTCATTGCTTTGAAAATATAATTCTGTATTTGTTAGAAAAAAGATTATGTTGTTAAATCCCTAACGCAATTTGTCTTATAATATTAAACCTTTTTTGAATAAGAAATATATTGTACAATTTGGCCCCAAATGTACTCACAAAAAAGAAAAACTCTTTTATTTTCAACCTTACAGAAACAGGTTATTCTTGATAAAAGTTATTGTTTGTTCTGAAACTAGCATTATAAACAAAATCCAGATATTGTTTTTCCCATGTAAATAATGAAAAATAGATTCAAAAATTGTAAGTGAAAATCAAAGAATCATTTGCCACAAATGTCAGCAATTAAAACCACCATTAAAGTTAAGGTAACAATGTTGGATTTTCAAGAAAGAATTAATCTTGCTCAGTGTTACGGGATTAGAGAAATGTCTTACATCTACGTTATACAGAAATTGAATAAACATTTTCCAAAAGTTTATACCTCCACAAATATGCAACTTTACCCAAAAATTGAAGGAACAGGTCGCTTGCATGATATTGAAAAAGACAAGACGGATGATAAAGAAAAAGATCCTGCTGCAATATTGGTTGTAGATTCTGTGGCTGAAGATCTGCACGGTTGAAAATAAGCAAACTAAATTTTTTGCGAATTTTTAATAAAAAGAAAATAATGCTTTGCCTGTGGATGGGAGAAAAAACAGTCAGTTTTGACACAAAATTGAGAATATTGTTCAAAATAGAATGCAAATTTAACAATTACGTTAGAAGTCAATATTAGAAAAAAATGTTTGGTGTTGTGCTTTGTTTCCCTATTCACTGGCCGATTTTGCTGATTAAGAAACTCACATGGTTTTTCAGGTGAAATTTGAGAATGGCTGTTCAACTAGATCATTTTAAAAAGTCATTCATGTTTTTCGATTTCGTCCTCGGATAATTACGAAAATTTCACAATTAATTTTTTTGTTCGAACCAATCTCGTTACCTCGCAGGAATTATTCACGGGCGAATTTCGTTTCACAGAATCATACATTTCTGACTCACCTAATAATTTAGTCACAGCTCCTTGTTGGGTCAACATGTGTTGCGCTAAGTCGAAGTGCCTCAATCCGAATCTGGACATTTCCAACAGGCGCTGCTGCGACACCAAAGAGGCCAAAGGGTGGCCCGGTCCCGCGGCCGCGCCGTAAATTTCCCTCAGCGTCGACGGTGGTAGATGGTTCGGGGCTGACGACGCTCCTGACGTTACGGCCGGATTCGAGATCGACGGCGAACTCGCCACTAAAAAAAACCCTCAATTAAAATTCCTCATTTTACCAGTTTTAATTTATTTTGATCGGGCGCGATGACACGGATTTCGTAGACGAAGTTTAATACCGTGTGCGGTTCAGAATGAGCGTTAATCCCACTTTAAGGGTGGTCTGAACAAAATATTTATATCCTTACACAATACCCAGGTGTAAAGTCACACTTCATTGTGGATAGGACGGTTTGACGGGGCGCTCCCTGTTGTGCGAAGCTACCTGTAAATATGAAACAGGTGCATTCTCCGACGTTCCCCTGTTTTTTATGCATTCGTACGCACAAGATGTAATCGATACCACCGTACAAATTAACACGTGAACATATGTTTGTTAGCATAAACAAGACGTATAAAACAGATTTCATTAAATTCATTTATTCGCAGATGGTTCGCTTCCCTCTGTCTTGTTTTGAATTTATATTATGGAACAGAGCGACCCGACTTTAATTGCGGTATTTAAAAAGCGATATTTTATAAAACCGTTTATGTAGATTGGACGAGTTTCGTTTTTTTTAAGTGTTATTATGTAGTTTTCGATTTACACCTTATTAAATAAAATCGCTATTGGATATTGTTATTATGGAACTTAAACTGCTGGTCAATTGAAGCGTTCCACTAATAAAACTCTGAGATAAATTAAATTTTCTTAGCACAAAATAAATTATTACCTTTTATTTTATTAGTGAACAGGGTAGAGACATCACTTTTAGCCACTTTCAGCACATTTGTAAGGGAAAAAATTAACAAATGACTAAGAATAGCCTTAAACCAAGTTAATGCATTTATAGCTTAATCTGAATCTTTATATTTTTTAGTTATGCTACAACTTTTAGGCAGGAATTTCATTATTTAGGTGATATGTGCAATTTCACCACCTTCGGCCACCTTATTCTTCAAAGAGCCTTGTTGCACACTACTAAAAAATGAATTTAAAATGAAACAATTGATTTAAGCACAGAAATATGAAATGAAAAAATATGAAACATTATCAAGAGCATTGTATTAATTGAAAGGGTTGGTGCAACAAGGCTACATGCCACACTTAGCGAATTTGAGTTATCTATGCTATGCATCACTATGTGGTGTTCTACAGATCTCCTATTTTAGTGATAGCTATTCTCCCAAGAATGAAGTCACTGTCGCCCCATAGTGTTAAAATATTTGTGTAATAACAGCACAACCCACAAGTAAATTTGGACAACAATTTTTCAGACAATAGTGAAGATGAAAGCTAATTTGTAAGAAAACATAATGTTATTTTTTTTTGTAATAATAAATAATTTAAATTACAGTTTTTTATTTCATTTATTCTAAAAATCAACTCAGTAAATTTCTTATGGCATTAAATGTTATAAAAATCATCAGGTTTGATTTTGAGATTTAACCAAATCTTTAACAATTAACATTTGAAAACCTTGTTGCCCCGAGTCCTCCAATTGAACCTAAATTAGTCCACCACTCTTTGGGCGACATATTTAAAAAAGTTAATAAATAACATTTTAAACAATCCGAAAAGTGGTGTAGTGGCCGACAATGGTGTCTCTACTCTAGTTCCACGTCGGATTTTGTGCTAAGTATTTGAGTAGTCCAGTTGCAAAACCAGACATCTCAAAAATAAGAAATCGAGAAACTAGAATGTGTGCAGATGAACATATCCAATTAATTAGACAACTTTTTAGTTTTATAAAAAAATCCCAATATCCTATCATTTATATTTTGACAACTATGATTGTTTATAACCGAGCTCCCACAATTGACTTAAAATCGAGATGTCTGGTTTTGCAACTGGACTACTCGTTTAGTATTTACTACCTCAAAATTAATAACTACTGATTCTAAAATCTTGTGGGGCCACCACATGCTTGAAACACAGCTAGACATCTTATCATACTTTTCATTAGAGGAATTCTACTCCTTTCTTCCTATGTCGCTCTGGAAGCTTGTTAAGAGTTGAAGGAGGATGAATGTGTCACATTGTGTGATAAATAGAGGAGTACAAATATTCCTAAATATTCGATGGTTCAAAATTTATATTTCAACATAATAAGTGCATTGATATAAGAAGATTATTTCTGTAAAAACCGATTCATGCGTTATCAACGTTAAGATAGTTTTCCTCCGGATTTCTTACTTGCCACTTGAATTCAATAATCGAGATTTCATAATCATTCAATAAAAGTGCTCAACGTACTTAAAAACTTACAATAAATTTGAATGACAACTAATATATTTAAACAACAAATATTAAATTCAACGGTCAAATATTAAAATGCAACTGACAAACAGTCAATTCAAGCGACAAGTGTGAAATCCAAGTGGCACATATTAATTTGAAGTGAAATATAATTAATTCAATTAAATATTAAAGGATTAAACATATAGCAGGTTCAAAGAAAATATTGAAAAGGTCAAAAGACAAGACACAGGATATAATTGGAAGAAAAACGACACTGAAATGGAGTGGGCTGAACATGTGGTTAAAGGGAGAAATAAATATAGTGCCAACTTAATAAAATGAAGTCCGTGGGAAATGAGAGAGGAATAGCATAACCACAAACGACATAGTGACGATTTTGTTCCAAGAATGTTAGCAAGCTGGAATTGGTTTCAAATTGCACAAAATCGTGATGAGAGAAACCTGTCACGAAAGGATGCCAAAAGGAAAAAACTTCAATAAAAATGAATTTATGTAAACTAATTACAGCATTTTTTTCGTCGAAAAATAAAATTATTTGCTAATTTGGTGTTGATCCAACAGCCTGAAAGCTTTTCCATGTCTGTCCGATTTTGGTATCTCTATTAACTACTTTGCAACAAATGTGGCAAAAACTCCAAAATGTGCTGGCGAAATTTGTGGTTATTCCTAACCGCCTTTTAGGGTAACTTCTGTACGCCGATCTGCATACCGCTGCGATTTTAAAATCGCACCAACCGTAAAATTTGATTTTATCATTCGCGTTGACAAGTTTATCCAGGCGCACCTTACCAATTTCGGGTCTGAAACCGCTTGAAAAATTTATGCAAACAAGCCATGTGCGCAAGTGGCTCGTTATGTAACAACAATTATTCCGCACATGCTTATTAACATATTTTAAACTTAAAAATCAAAAACGCACATGTCAGGTAAAACGGGTGCGTTATGCATAGTGGCTGACCTCTTTCTTGGTTCCACGATTTAATAACTTGATTAGCTCGCAGCCGAAACGAAAAGATTGCCTATGTTGGCGTTAAACGACTTCCGTTCTGACCGAATGTGTTGACTACACGTATCTACTATCAATTATTAGTGACATTTCGGATTTCAAGGGCCCAGGAAAATCATTATCTGTAAATTATTGATGCAATGGACAGAGTGCGACTGGTTTTAATAAATTAAATAGGATTCCGTCACACTAATACTTTATAAACGTATTTTGTCAACTGAAATTGGAGGAATATTTTATTTTGTTTTGCCATTATGTACAGCAATCAATACATAAAGAGCTTTTACTAATTAATGGAATAATGACGACTTGGTGGATTTCTAAAGTTAATTACACTTCTGATGTGGCTGACAGTAATTTTATTTGAATTTTTTTAACTGTTTATTGTATATTTAAATAATTTATCGACTATGGCCAAATTACATTTTTAATGCCAAGTTAAAGATCCTATTAATTTTTAACCAATTCATTTTTCGTATTTATTAATTTGAATATTAATATTGTGGAGCTTTTTATAGTATAATTTTTTTTTGACTGACCTTTTTGCTTGCCTCATCAGCTGTTTGTTTCAAAACATTTTTTTTAAAATTCAAGAGCTTATTAAACGATTTTTTCTCTTCGGCCAATTTTGCCTGTTAAAGCATCAAAAGTAGATAATTTGTTTTTTTTGGTTGAGTGCGCGATAAAATATTGGCATCGATTTTTAAAAATGATTAAAGGAACAAGTCACAGGTAGTCACAAATTGAATACAAATTGCCATCTGTCATCTTATTATGATTCAGGTCGTATAAACCAATTACAAATTGTAATTTGTCCAATTTCACAGCGATGTCCGAGCTGAATTTTTGAAAGCGAGTGTATGCCCTTTTAAAATCGTTCAAGCTGTTAACTCTCCTTGTTTGTGTTCCTTATTCTATTTAATATTTATAAAGCGTACTTATTGCACAGTGAATGAAGTCGGCGAAACCAGTAAATCTTGATAATTGATATCAATTAGTGATTTTGTCGGTCATAAAAACAATCACAATTAAAATGTCGCGACAATTACAAAAACTCCAATGACAAATTGCTCCTTTTTTTAGATTGTTCGTTATTACAAGAACACGTTTCACTATAAGCGGAAAATCTTTATATTATTTCACAAAAAAGTTTAATAGACATCAAAGATTTCTTGTGCAGTTGCTAATTGAATGCAAAAATTTTATCTCGGTAATTGCAAAATCGATTTGGCAAAATACTGCAACCGATTACTTCACATCTGTCAAGCAGTTCATAATTTGTTGTTTAACATTTCTGATATTTTACAATTTTTTTATTTCTGAAGGAACATAAATGTATCGATTGCGACCATATAAATCATTTTTTGTATTACCACTGTCTTATTTTTAGACTTCAGACTTCAGTTTATGAAGAATGCCACCAATTAGTCATTTATCCTTGAAAAAATTCTATGCTTGAAGGATTTTTTCGTACAGCGAAGATTATAATGGTAGGTAGCTTGGTTGATTTAGATTAAGATGCTTTGTTCATGTAATTTAGTGTTATTTTCGCAGTTGCAAGCCAAAAGCTGTGCTGATTTATTAATCAAGTTTTAATTCTTTCGCCTCCAACAGCAAAATTTGGCAAAAACGTTATTATTGTCAGTCAATTTCTGTCTTGTATGAAATTCGTTGATGGCGGCAATTTAATGGGGGAAAAAATAAATAAACAATCGTTGAAATTGATTCGATCACACAAATAAATAATTAATGAAAGTGATACCTACAAAACAAAATACTTTTTCATTTACAACTATAATAAAAAAATTCTGTTAAGTGCTGAATTTTTTTTTTAAAATCTAAATTTGAAAAAAATTAAAAAATTAAAACGAATTTGAAAGGGTCTTCTAAATCAATACCTTTTCATTTACAACTGCAATACAAAATTTTGTTAAGTGCTGAAATTTTTTTTAGTACCTAATACAATTTGAAAAAAATTAAAAAATTGAAACGAATTTGAAAGGGTCTTCTAAATCAATTATGTGGCCATTGATTACAACTGTGCAAATAGCATTAACCTTTGATTTTACCGTGTGATTTAATAATTCCAAGGTAACTTCAAAACAACAACAAAATTATTCTTTCAGGGCCAAGATAACAGGGTAGATAACAGCAACCTAAATCAGATTTATTTTTTCGGATTGAATAAGTTTCAGCTATTTGTAAATCATAACCAAAATTTGTGAACTCTTATAATTAAACAAATTGTTAAATAACAAACTTCAACAAATCGACTTATACAATATAATTATTGTTTTTCTTGTTCATAAACATTGTGCTGTGACAAGCTTTTAACCTCATCACAACCTTTCTTTCAGTAGCCCACAAAATTTTTAAAATTCTTGAGGCATTAAAAATATTTACATATGAATTCACAGCGATAATTACATGAGACATGAATTTATCAAGGTTGGCAATCAACATAACTCGGCATGTTATGATTTTGTTCAGTAATGTACAACATTCTTTAATTGGGGTAAAAAAGTTTGGACCTATGTTTTGAGACATTGTAATAAATAGCCGCATCAATATTTTAAATGCTTGTAAAATTTGGAACAGTATTTATTGCCGGCTGATTTATGAATAAAGTAATAAATGTAAAATTACAGAAGCCGTTCATAAAGTTTTAACGTTTTAAAAATGAACCGCAAATAAAATCATAACTGCCGGTTAAAAACACGAATCTGGTCTTTATTGCGGTGGGCCGTAACGCCAAAAACATTCAATTAAATCTAACCTGTCGGCGAAAGCTGCATTGCTGTCGGCAAAACGCTCGGCGCCGTGTTTGGGGTAGGCAAACCGACGGGGTCCATCTTCCAATTAAGAATTGATGAACGGGCAGTAGGAGCTACTGGAACCGGGCAACACCCCGACAATCCAGCGATACTCGAGAAGTCGTTACCGGTGCCCAACGCGTTTCCGTTCGAAATCAACATCGTGTCCTTTTTTCACCACAATTTTCACAACTACCATGCATCAGGGTGAAGTTTCGCTGTATTCAAAAACGTTCGCAACCACAAAAATCGAATCACGAAATTGTCCGCAAGCGCAATCGGTGTTGTTGCATCGTAAAACAAAAATTCAGTCTTTGGGTGGCTTTTCGTCTTTAAGGGCACTGATGAGTGATTTTCACAAACATACTTTTGGGACAACTCCGGTGTAACGGGTTGAAGCCTAACGGCTGCGAGCACGACACTGAATGACTGCCCAGTGCTCAGTAGTAGCTACCTGCCAGGTAACCGGCGCTACCTTAGGTTTGGTTGGCTACCTGTGCTCATGAGATAGGCAGGCTTGCACCCTCCTGCGCTCTGCCCACTAACTTTGCTTACCTTGCGCTGACTTATAGCTTTTTTCGAGATCGCTTGAAAAGAAAGGAGATGAATTATCTCACTTCTCGGGCGAAACGAGACCGGCATGACGTAAATAATCGGCGCAAATCGATCAATTTTTATTTTGCCTTACTTTGCCCGAAAACCCGAAAACCCGAAAAAAAACATTTTTTTTAATAAATCGTAAACTTAATAAAATAAAATTAAAATTAAAGAAAAAATAGTTTCATGAAATATTTTCCTGAAATTTGAGTGTAAACTGGGATATCCTTATTTGTCGAACCGAAACTGGTTCCCAATAAGTAAATCAATTGCTGAATATGTTCCCTTCAATGTTTGTATGTATAGGCAATCTGTTACATATTTTATTTCATCCTGAGCTTTTGAAGCCGTGCTGACGATTGGTCGTTCAGGTAACAGTAGTGGTGCATGCCCAATGGAGGAGCCTGTTGCGAACCAATGATTTCGTGTTTAGGTGGGGTGTTCAGGTGAACCTCTTTTATAAAACGTTGCCGCCTACCCGATGATACCTTCTTACCTGCGGGAGACGCTTCATTATTATTAAATAAAGACATAAATGGAGTGACGCAATGATTTTTGAGATTCGGAAATTTTTAAATCTTTATTTTTAGATTTCTGATAGTTCCACATTTACGTATTGCTGAAAAGTATGATCTTGTTCGAAGATTTGTAGAAATTTTTAGAAAACTAATTTTGTTTTGCATTGTTATACAGTGTGTGACCATAAAGATAATTCCTTGGCTGTCCTTTAATAACTAAAGATTCAAATCTTTTTTGATCATTTTTATAACTGTTCCATAAAATTTCTTTCTTGGTGTGTGACGTAAGTAGGTACTGTTTTAGTACAGATTAAACAGTCTTAAACGGTACTTAATTTGTTAATGAATATTCATGATTTGACCTAACAATTGCTACCTTTCGTTTTAATTTCGAAATTCAAAAGCAGAAAACAATACATACCATATCTAATGCATGAAATAGAACGCTTTTCACGTTTCTTTTGTTTGTTATGAAGAAGAGATTTTTTTATCACCTTCATTTTGACGCAGATTTCTCGACACTCTGTATATGTCGGAAGGGAAATATAAGTATTAAAGTTATAAACAATTTATGTTATATTTAAATGTATTGGTGATTGGACAGTTAATATAAATGGTCGATAATTTATGATAAATGTGTCTGAGATGGCACCTTAGGGTGAGATGGTACACTGTGGTAAAATTATTTTCTAAGCTCCAGAAAATTGTACAAACATTTTTAATAATTTAGTTCGTTAATCCTGTGTTTATTGTGCTTCGCACCTCGCAAGTGCGCCCGTTAAAAACATCAATTACTGTTAAGGTAAGTAATGCTAACTATTGCCAAGTATTTATATTATTAGGAAACTAATTAAAATTAGTGTTGAGCTGTCAAGTAATATTTAAGTCATAATAATTATTTATTGCAAATAAATACTGGAATAAGTAGACGTCAATTTGACGAGATTGCAAAAATAAGTTTGTTAGGTATAAAGATTAGATGGAATGTTATAATACCATTTTACTAAATATTTTTAAGTACATGTGATTGTACTTAACCTAAATAAAATAATGCATAAGGAATTGTATGCTCTTCCGGGATTAAATGGTAATTTTATTCCCGTTTTCCGAAGCCTACAGTGGCATATTTATTCCCTGATTCGACTGATATAGTAATAAATTTAATTTTTGATTAAAATGAAATAATAAATGTAGTTCCTGGTTGATGCCATAAATTTAATCTATTGTTAGAGAGATATAATAAATTTAGTCCCTCCAAATAAATAGGTACCTATTTTATGTTTTTTTGAAGCTCAAATTTAGTTTGAATCGATTTTTTAAACAGTTTAACAATGTGATACAGTGGGACAGAAGCGCAATTTTACCTCTCATGTGATAATTGCTTTCCCAAGCTCAGTCAATGAAGTAATTAAAATAATAATTGGACGAGACGGCACGGTAAGACTTAGATGGCCCAGTGTGAATAAATAAATAAATAAATCTGTACCAGAGAAGCAGAACGATCTATGTTCACATTTTTCAACCACGAAATTTTGATGTATATTGATTAAAATATACCCCATCTACACATTGCCAAGGGAATTATGTCCGAACTTGGAATTTGTGTTGCATTATGATGTATCTCCAAGCATTTTGGACATACATCGTTCTGCTTCTCTGGTACAGAAATATTTGCATTAAATTAGCACACGAAAGGGGTTGAATGTGTTGTATTTACACAATTTCGCATCACTTAATTATATGAGTGCTTACTTTCATAAAATTAAAGTTATTAAATATACCATCTCAGACAGAATTTATCTAATTGAAGGACTTCAGGCAACAAGGCTACATGCCACATGAAGTTAGTTTTCAGATAGTAAAAGATTCGATTAAATCCCAAACCTTATGATTTTTATAACATTTAATGTCACAAGAAATTTGTAATGAGGGTATATTTAACTATGCTGAGTTGATTTTTAGTATAAACGAAATTTAAAAAAAATTGCGACTTGTAACCTTTTTGATAAAAAATAGCATTGTATTTTTTTTACAAATTAGCTTTCATCTTCACTATTGTCTGAAAAATTGTTGTCCAAATTTTCTGGTTCATTATCTGTTACCTCCTCAGTGGCATTTCCTGGTACAATAATAAGATAATAAGTATGATACACTGAATTAATGTAGGAAATCAGTTGTGCCAGATTTTCTAATTTTTTTGGATTCAGCGAAAGCGGATTATTATACTTACTTACACATTCAATGTGCAATATAACCGATGAAATTTACAATAAAATATTTTGAGAAAAACGTAAAACATAAAAAGCTTAAATTACCTGTTCAGACTCCTCTGATGAATGTTCTTCACTACTTTCGGATTGCACACAATCCTTCTGTAACACACAATCATCAGAGTCGAAATCACAATGTTTATTTTCTGTTGACAGAAACATGTAAGCATGATGCCGCCACGATGAATTTGTGGCTTGTGATGTTATCACACAAATATTTTTGCATATTTTACAAGATTAATAACGCTATGGGGCGACAGTGTCTTTATTCTTGAGAGAGTAGCTATCACAAAAATAGGAGACTTGTAGAACATCACTCAGTGATGTGTAGCCCAGATAACTCAAATTTGCTAAAAAATGTGGGATGTAGCCTTGTTGCCCTTTCAACTAGACGACAAATTATCGATCTAACTGGATTACTATTTAATTTAGAAATTAATTTAAGACAATTAAAAAATATTTCATTTCAAGTCGTCAACACTTGCACAAAATTCTCTAATACCTAACTTTAAATTTAATCAATCATGTGTAACAATTAATTCAATAATAGCGTGCTTTGTTATCTAATTTGCCAATTAGCCAATTTAATTATATTCAGGACGATTTAAATATAACTGTTTTTTTAATTTTTAGACGGTTCCTTGGCCTAAAAAATTCTCACAATTTGTTGGAAATTTTCTAATGATACAATCTAATGCAATACAGCAACGATTTTATTTTCTTGTAAAAAAAACGGTTCCCATGTAGCACTAACAAATTTAAAATGTTTCAGATATTTTCAAAACATTCTGCATTAAAAAAAAAAACAGTTCTCAGATAAACAGCTGGTTGTAAACATTATCTGAACAATTTAGAGACATTATCAAAATTTTATTGTCAATTTAAATGCAAATTTTGATACGCTTTCTAACTATTTCTAATTATTTTCACCGAACGTTGAAAACATGCTCACCCGGTTTATTTAGTTGAATCGCAAGTGACCGTTAAATCAATGCCAATACTTTTTAGAGCGTTTATGCAAACGCCATTCTCACTGATAAAAATCGGCTTGGAAATTTTGGAATAATTTAAAACACACCTACACAGAACTTGTAGTGCCTTACTCAAATTAATTATATCCTCCCTGCGTGAAATTTGCATTTTATGTTCAGTTGAAGTTTTTTGACGTTTCCTCGTGTCAATTCGAGCTAACTGTAACAGCACAAGTGCACCTCCTTATTCAAATGGACGCGGTTTTAATTGTTCGCTTACGAATGCAAACTAAATGCAAATTCATTTCAGTTTTTTCGCTAAAGCAGTGATTTTAAAACGTTCCAAAAGTTTCATGAAGTCATAAAAGGGCCAAAATTGGCCGAGAGAAATGATTTATATCATTTTATTATATGCCTTGAGCAGGTAAAATATGTCCTCAAGAAGTTTCGATATCGTGTCGGTGAGTCCAACATGGCCGACTAATATATCATAACCGTATACGGGCTGCAGTAACATTATTTCAGAATTTGAATAAGAGTGCGATAAGGGGAGATTTGCATAATAATATAAATCGGGGTTAATGTCGTGTGCGTGCTCTTGCCGGTAAGGTAAGCCAACTTGCGAGCCGGCGCACCACCGATAAGCTTGCCGTATTCAATTTGCATATTTATAATTTTCTTTTTTCTCAAACCCAACACACCCGATGGATTTTAGGGAAATCCTTTCTGGGGCCGGTTCCGGCCGGAAAAAAATCACGAAACGAGATTATAGCGCGAAAAAAGATTTTTTTAATTAATTACCTCCCAAATATGCGCATCGATAAAGCCGTTGTTTTGACAGCAAATTAGTGCCGTGTACCGAACTAATTTATAATTATACTATAGCCATCGTCGCTAAGTTTTACCACGGATAAATGCAGTGTAGTGTCGATATCCAGACGAAGATTTACGTGCCTGAAATTATCAGTTTGCAAGGATCGAAATTCTCCAAAAGAGACCTTCGCACCGGACAGAATAAGGCTAAAATTAGCTCGGAAATTGTTGGAGTTGAAGCCACCGTCTGACTACTTACACAGTCTCACTTATCCTACCGGTCTCAAAGTCGGTAACAGGCAACTAAATACCTGCACAATATCAGGTTAAAAGTTAATTTTTTTAAATTTTATTTGTGCTGTGTGCTTGGCTCCATCACGTCTTACCTGTAGTGATTTAAACAGCGGTAGTAGACGGCGATTACACTGATGTTTCCAAACTCGAAGTTTTATCGACGTATCAGTCCCGGAGAAAATAGCGACACCCTCGAACACGTTCTACATTTTTACACTGATGAGACTATTAGTCAACGCACAATTCATTGGCTCGGTTTAAAACCTTACGTTCCATTTCTCTCTAATTAAACGATTTGTTTATCTGCTCATCCATGCAATTATTTTTTTAAATATTACCCTTATAGCAAACATGGTGACCATGTATTTTATAGCCAGTAATTAATTATTATAAAGCTGTAATTACAAATCGAAAATGAATAATAGAAAGATTGGAATAATTCAATATGAACTATAAATCAAAACACGAAAAAGATATGAAACGTTGGGTCCGAAATTATGATAGAAGTAATGAGATCTAAAAGCGCCAGAAGAAGATAGTATTACTACAGAAGGAGGAAAAAAATGGCATTGCTACATAAGAAAGGGGATAATATAAAACTGGAAAATTACAGTCACAAACACAAACAAAAAAACTGGATAAATAACAGCCATATGAACAAGAAGGATTCAAAAAGGGATACTCAACTTCAGATCATCTACAGTTTGACTAAAGATATTCTGCGTTTATGACTTTAAACCGCAATCAACTTTTACTGATGATAATGAGGGTTCACTGCAGGGTGCCACAAAGCTGGTTGCTTTAAAAAATATTTTTGCAGATACTTCAGAACCGTACTTAAATATTTCAACTTTAGTTAAGTTCAGAACAAATAATCAAATACAAGTCATAGAATTCATCAAGTATCTAAGTTAATCAATAACCCCACATACCTACCTAATTATTAGAAGAGGTTTAATGTTTACTCATATTTATATCTAAGCATCAAGAAATTTATAAAAATTTACCAAATACAGCCCTGGCCACTTCTGCCCATGTTGATTATTACGGCTTACCTACTTTTATGGCCGGATCACTTATAGTATTGTAAAAGGCACAGTCATAAACGCAGAATATCTTTAGTCAAACTCTACTATGAGAATTTTGATACAGAAATATGATGAATACAATTTTCCTTATATTTAGCATTTGTAGACTACGAACAAGCGTAGAACACGATACAACATAGAACATAGAACAAGCCCTACAAAATTTTAGAATCGATAGTAGATACATAAACCTAAAAAGCAAATTTATGAATGAGGCCAGAGCAAGAAAGAACAATCGAATTCTGTTAAATAAGAATGAGGAAACACTTTATCACCAAAACTTTTCACCTAAGTATTAGAAAACATATTTAAAAAAAATATAATTGGGAAAACAAATTAGTGAACATAAATGAACGACGCCTTAGTAATCCACAAGATGCAGACGACATAGATTTTCATAGCAAATGACCAACAGGACTTTCAATTTAATGCCCCAAGAATTACAAATCGAGTTTGAAAAAATGGGACAAAGTGAGGCAAAGGTAATGTATGAAGAAGAAACCATAACAACAATAGAGAACAAATAATTGGAATGTTATAAATATCTGGACTAAGAGATCATAATGAGTAGAGAAATCCAAACAAATGAAATAAAAAGAAGAAGGAAACTGAGTGGGACAGCGTTCAATAAACTGAGCTACATACTAAAAAATCAAAATATCAAACTGCATCTCAGAGCAAAAGTTTTTTGCCTCTGGCATTCTACCAATTCTAACATATGGAGCTCAAAATTTGTCAATTTCTAAGAAGAATATGAAGCTAGAGGAGAAATGAGCAGATCGCAAAGGGCAATCCTTTGTAGACCATACAAACTCAAAAGACCCACAGGAAGACCACCAATTAGGTGGACAGACAACATGAAAATAACTGCAAGCCGAAATTGCAAGCTGTCTATCCTGGAATGGTTTCAAACTAATATTGATGATTTGGAAAGGCTGCTGAGATTTATTGCCAACAACTCCGTAGACTAGGGAGCTCAATTCAAGAATACCGATCGGGAAGAAGACATCAAACGACACCAAATGATAATGCCTACCTGCATACTGCTAATATGAAAAAAGCGGTTGTTCAGGAAAGGTTATTTTAAATTAATTAGTATTGTTTCACCAGATTTTCATTTTTGTTGTCCATTCAATAACAACAACATTTCTTCAAGTCAGAACATTCAGAGTCAATCGTAAACAATGCAGGATAATGTGTTAAAGATTATTTTTTGTATTTTATACATTTAAAAACAAATTTCTGAATTAATAAAATGCCAAAATCAAAATTTATGTAGAAAAGTAGTATACAAATTCGAGAATTTATTGAACATTGTCACCTACATAATACTAATCAATTAGTCGAATTCACAAATGGAGGAAGTGATAAAAGCAACTAATTAATTCCGAAACTAATAGAAATAATATTAAGTTTTAATGATGTAGCTGAAGAGTTCACTACATCTCAACACGTTTTTCTATTAACTTTATTAAAGTTACTTCGTATTGTGTTGTAAAATTTATACGACAGGTATTAACTTTGCTTGAAATTGTATGTAGGTAATAAGTGAACAAGTTTTAACTAAGTAAGAGATAATTAGATTTTATTATAGGTATTACGAGTATACAGGGCGGTTCATAATGAGTGTAGAAAGCGTCGACAATTTGCCGAGGAAATTATGTTGAGTAAAAATTATCATAAAGGCTTGGGCCGTATTTCAATCATGTAGTTATGAAATTACAACAACAACAACAAGTTGTATTAGTGTAGAAAATCAGTAGGTACATTTAAGTAAATCAGTAAATTTAAGTTGGCAATAAAAGAAAGTATACAACGTAAGAGCTCAAAGTGTAGTCAAAATTTTTAATCTTTTCCAGTTCTGTAACAAATTAAAATAAGACTTAGAGTAGTTTAAAATACGGGCAGTCATTATGAATTACCCTTTATAATGCTCAATATTATAAATAATTACCCTGTCCTGTTTTAAGTGATTAATTAATATTAAATTAATTTTAAAAAAAGCAAAACTTGAGTGGATTTAAATTCTAACTAAATTTTGTCTTTATTATCGAATCGAATCACAAAATTTATTTCATTTATTTTTGATCAATGAATATTTTAATTTTGTTTACCGAAGCGTTGAACGTATTCGTCAATTTTCTTAATGTGTATTAAGCAGATTGTTTACCTAATTTTTAGTGGCCACAACATTTCATACTGTCATTAAATAAACGGCAGTCTAAAGCAAAAATTCAAACAATAAATACGTGCCACCATTGTAACCGCGGATTCTTTGAAATTTTTGTGAAATTCGCAAATTTAATTTAATACGTTTTTCCAGCTAAATAAATGTTACGGTTTGGAGTTGACTGATTCCGATTTCAGATGCTACCACTCGAAAAATTCAATTTCTTTCCTCAAACGAATTTAATTTGACTTATTATGTCGACAACGTCATGTGGCGCAAATGTACTAGACATAAATACTTCAATAAACACTTTCGGTCTATGCAAATACTGTTAATTTACCGCACGAAAACATCTGTTCGCTAATGAACTGTATTAAATTAAGCATTTCGAATTACAAATTTCCGAATTTATTCGGATTACGACCTGACGGTCTCCGAGGCCGCTGCTACCCTTCTAACTCATTAACCGTCACCGCATTCTTCTGGGGCATGTCGAAACGTCGATTAACGAGCGATAGTGCCGGCGAAATTTATTTACTTTTTCCAGTTAATTAGTGCAACTTTGTTAAATTTACTGCGGTATCAATCGAAATTTACAACGTCCATTGAGCAATTGGATTGCGGTTCAGGGTATTTAAGAGGGCAATAAGTAATATCGTGCGAGTCTGTATTACCACATTAAAACCATTAAAATTGCCTTGTTAAAAGCACAACATACCCACTTTAAAATCATTTAACACCCATTTTATTAAGGACGTTGTAGGCTTAACTGCTTTTAAATTATCTTTATATCGACTCGTTTAATATCTCTCGCTGGAACTTCCTATTTTATTATTATAATGATTATCTCCATCGTATGATATTCAATAATACATTCCTGCTGATAGTCGATCTGACGAATATTGTTTTTTAAGTGCCGTCAAAATTGCCTCTTCTGTTATTTGGTCTAACGTGATTTTTAATTAATAAATGGAGTACAATCTTTTGTATCAGTTAGCATCGCTCGATGGAATTAATCGCTTTTTTACTGTTTGGTTTTGGAGCTGCGGTTTTGGTATTCTTCCAACCAGCTTAGATTATAATAAATTTGAGCAGCAGGAATTTCTGGTATGTAGTTTCTGTCGGACGGTTTTGTAACGACCGATGTTTCATTCAATTGAAATATTCGCACACAAATTTCTTTTCATGTAAGGTTAATTTTTATATCTATGACACATTCTTATATTTATAAAGCCGTTGATCATTTTTCACATCACCTTCATCTTCAATTTTTTTAAGGTTTTTTAATGTTCCTTTTTCTGCTACCGGATTATAACTAACTACTATAATTTAAACGGTTTTTTTTTAATGAATCACTCTGATGTTGTTTCGACTACCTTCTTCGAACAATTTATTTTTGTTGTCTACTTCAATTATTAGATAAATATGGGCAGTATCTCCAACATATTTTGAATGTGCTACAGGTAAGCGATAAATGCTAGTAGTCAGAGATGAACGATTAAAGTGGATAACACTGTAGATCCTAAATAAACTGGTTTTTGAGTATAAAGCAAAAGTTTAAATATATTCAACTTTTTTAATTTAAATACAACACTCTGTATATTCGTGCAGATTTGTAGAGATGGCTCGGAAAATGTAACTGTGGAGGTAAACGGCAAGTAGTTTGGACATTTAAAATGACTTTGTTCCAATTTGATAGTTCCAATTTTGTATTTAATTTCCAATTAATAAAACTAATGATTCAGTAAATGTGAAGTGCTTTATCTTTTTACTTGTTACAGGTACGGACGAATTTTTAAAAACAAGGTCTTTTATAATCTGTACAAATGTACAGGTTGTTCCATTAAAATAAAAAATGTGTGGATATTTTTTTAAAAACTTTATTCAAATAGTACAATACATCATTTGAACAAAAGTTTATTTCCTCATCGGCAAATACAGTGTCGGTCACGGAAACAATTATACTTTAAAAAAAATATAATAAAACGCTAACCATCTAGGGTGAATCACACACATCATCCCTTGAAATGGAAATACCAAACTCCTCTTGAAAATACATTTTAATTTTTTTTCATATAAATTATAGTTAGGACTATCCCTAATCGACCCTGGCAGACTGTTTAATGTCCTTATACTACTGCTTAGTGGCTGTTTAAGGCTAATTTTGTTCTTACATTACTTAAATATAAAGTGTTTTGTCCTCTGGTATCATGAGCATGTATCTTGCTTGCCATCTCTAATTTTGTATTACACTTGAAGTTATTATTTAACATTTTGTACTTACAGAAATTTGCTCTGCTCAATTTTTAATATTTGAACTACAGTAGATTCCGCTTAATCGGACCACATCGGAACCAGTACGTTTTGGTCCGATTAAGCGGCTGGTCCAATTATCCGAAGTTCATATAAAATAGAGCCTTTGAGAGCTAAGACAAAATTTTTTAAGTAACTAAAAATGAAAGGATGGTCCTTTTACAATATTGACCCTCTAGAGTCTTGTTAGTTATGGGCAAAAAAAAACAAGGAAGAATAAAATTAAAAGGTTTCTGGATCGTCTTGAAGACCACCCGTGCAACAAGGGCGGTTTAACGCTAACAATTTATGCTATGTTTATATTGTCTCTATGCAATAATTTGCGAACATATTATCAACCGGAATTCTAAGAGTTTATACTAGTTGAGCATAATTTTTATATATTTATCTTACATTCACTGGTCCGATTAAGCGACATGTTGGTCCAAATAAGCAAAGTAAATTCGTGTTATTTTCTCTATTGGTTTCTGTTTTTTAAGATTTGGTACAATTAAGCGGCTGGTCCCATTAACCGGTGGCCCGATTAAGCGGATTCCACTGTATTTGAAGAAGACCAGTTTCTTTGAAGACAACATCTGTTGAAGACCTGCATTCGAAGTTGAATAGGACCTTCACAACCTTATTTTGAATTCTCTGAATTGTATTAAATAATGTTATCCCACATGTGCCCCAGACTGGAATGATATTTACTTGGTTCCATACTTTATCCAAACCCTGTATACAGAATGTCCTATTATTATTCTCGCAATCAATGAAGTGAAGTATTATAAACGATTGTATAACTTTCAGGAGCTTTACAAGATCAATGTTATTCTAAGGTGTCTACTCAAACACAATTCCCCTATAAGGAAATGGTTCAAAGTAGCAAAATTGATGCAAACAATTATAATAAAATTTGCTGTTTTATAATTTGTTTTGGAAAGGTAGCATTAGGTGAATCACAGTGGCGTTTATTAAATGTTGCGGCATAGATAATAATACATCCATTAGCACTGAACGACATCAAAAAGGACCACTTTTATTTAAATTTTTGCAACTGTCCCAGGCGCAAACGTAATTCCTAGAAAATGACTAATTCTCAAGAGACAAAATTTCTATAAAAGTGCAATTAAATTAAAGAAAAAAACGCACACCTTTCCAAGCGGTATATTTACGAGATTACAGGGATATTATTACAGATAAGTACGGTCTACTGTGAAGATATATAATTAATATCTTCTTGAATTCAACCAACATATGCCGTTCACAATTTATTATTCTTATATGTTTAACTTGTTTAACCCGTAATTAATGAAAAAGTGCTTAGTGCAACATATGCTGCATTGTATTATTTTCGTTGAGACGGAATTATTTCTTTTATTTACTGCGATGCGTTTCCGAACAGATTTTGTGGTGTGCACAACCCCCCATTAATCCGACCTCAAAGTAATTTGTGTGAAAATCGTTTAAAAAATCTCGTGCGTTAGATTTTAAAATTAATGGGAAGGGTTTAATTTTTTTATTGTTATATTATATTAAAAACGCAACGTTATGATGCGTGCGGTCTTCTCAAATGACGGGTCTGTAAAGATCCGTTTAATTCACCATTCATCTCGTGTGAAACAGCAAAATATTATTAATCTCCGAAGGGTCTTTCTAAAACCGCAATTCTAGACAAGTTAATAAATATATTAAACGCATCTATTGTGAAGACGATTGAAATCGCCGAGAAATTTTTCGATTAAACAATGAATAGCCCGATAATGTTCTGCGGCTAGAAATTCTCAAGATGTAATTCCCAAGGAATAATTTCCATACATTAATTCAAACTTTCCAAAATTTCGCCGCAATAATCGCAGCATTCTTCACAAATCTTGAAATGATACGTTTGGGACAGCGTTTCTTTGGGACGAGCCGAGTCACCAAGGGAAATGTTTTTAATGATACCCTCCGCGGTAGTCTGGTTTTGTGTTGCGACGTTTTGGCCAGGCGATATATCTTCGTGTTTAGGCCAAAACTTTCTCATTGACAAAATTTCACATTATGTGGTAGTTTCGTGTCTGAAGTGTTTAAATTTCGTGTCAAAATTATAGGATTTAATGCAATAAATAGTTTCGACACAACGCAGCAAACGTTACACACAAGCCTATGTGAAATAGCGTGTCGTATCTGAGTATTTAGGAAATTATTACTTTGGATCCTCATAATTGATATAAGTTACACTTCATGTGTTCGGTAATTAGCTTTGTACGGAGGAGACGCACCAAATCTCCTTTTACCGTTTCCAAACTGCGTAGACGTTTTTTTCCTGTTTTCGTTGCGATGGGTGCCTGAAAACTGGTCGAAACACAGCGTGGTATCTTCTGCGCGTAAGCATTACAGATATGAAGGCGCTTTTAATTAAAATTATTAATAATTGCACAACGATTTGAACTTAATTTTGTAATTTACTCTAATGATACAAAATTGACCAACGATTTTATTTTCTTGTAGTTTTCAATTTTTTTTAGGTAATTTGTTATTTAATAAAAACGATAAAAATTAAAAAGCAACTTCGTGTTTTGAGTTCAGTTTATTTTAAATCTTATTTTCCCAAGAAGCACAAACATCTCGATTGAGAGTGCTGGCATTTTCAATATCACGATGCTCTGATTTACGCTAAATACCCGAGGACTTGCAGACAATCTTATTGTAGGAGTCTTGAGTAATAGCGTCGCTGTTATATCAAGTATGTGAAAATATGCAACTTGTAGGGCCAATTTAATCCTCCCATAACAGTTCAATTGCGAAATATTATTGCAATAACAATAAATTTCTCACACATTCTTAGCTTCATAAATTCACATGAACAAAAATTCTTAAATGTGACTAACGCTGGTATTCACTCCACTAAATACCGTAGGTAGGGTAGAGACACCACTTTAGCTACTTCAACCAAATTGCTCTATTTATAATTTGAACTGAGTCTTTATATTTTTTAGCTGAAATGCTGTAAATCTTATTAATTGAATTATTTAGGCGATATGTGCAATTTCACCCCTTTTGAATCATTTGTTCTTCAAGAAATCTTCTTTAAAGCTAAATCAATAACAACTTTGATTGCGGCACAATTAGAAATCCGATTGTAACGAAACTTTTAACTTTGACACAATCCGTGCTGTAATTTGCCTGTTTGAAGATCTCAAATCTCAAAGTCGAAGTACACCAGAAATTTTGAATTGTACAGGGTGAGTTAAGTTTTACCGCCCCGGCCATAATACCTATTAAAGATTGAGGGGAAAGTATGCAATTTACATGTTACATCAGTTGAAGTTTACGCTTTCGATTAGTGCTACAAATTTTCCAAAATATTTTTATTTGAAGCCAAAAAATTAAAACAAAGAGTTTTGGGTAAAATTTCTATGTTTGGTTTTTTATTTCAAAATTTGTCAAATTATTTGTAGCATTAATATCTGCAATTTGATTCGTAAAAAAATGATTACTATTTGAGTTAAATCAAATTTAAGATATAGCGCAAAAAATGCTTCTATTTATGACTTTCTAACAATAGATAATGCGGTTTACCATCCTAACAATAGTTTATGATCGACCCATCAAACTGGACGAGACAGCTTTTCAGTTGCCGATAGACCTGCATTCTTAAGTTCAGTTTAGTGACCGCCATAAATAATCTTTCAAGCACCCCTACGTCAATACCATTGTCTGGTAAATTAGTCTACTTATGTCGTAAATCATTTAAAAAAATACCTTCTAATACGGAAATAGCTTTATTTAATAAACGCAAATTACTAAAATTATTTCAATTATACTAAATTGTGTGAAAATATTTTACTGTTCGTACATCAAAAAAACTAATAAATTGAACAATTAGTAATTGAAAAAACCCAAAATTTTACTTGATTAAAAAAACGATTTTTTCTTGGTTTCTATGTACCTTAATAATATAAAATTACTCATGCAATTTATGAGAATTGACAAATTATTTTAAAGGCCTATTTTGCCACGGGCGGTAAAACTTAACTTACCCTGTACATGCGCAATGTGTTTTGAGCAGTGAAAATTTTAGGCTATATTATAGTTTGTTTACAATAATTTTACTGAACTAGTTGCTCTATTTTTTCTGTAACTACTAATACTCTGCCAATACACACTGCGTTGGAATGATGGCACGGTAGCAAAATCGCAATTCAAATTCATGCTACCAAATTGCAATAAAAAAATTTCGGCACACTCCGCAATCGGATTTCGAATTCTGCCGCAATAATTTGCTAATTTAATTTGTTCCTACGTTTCAGTGTGAATTAAAGAATGGAGTAAACTTTGGTTTAATATTACATAACAATTAGGTAAACTTCCGAGAGGGAGTAATTTAATAATTAGAAGTTATACACAAGATATAATGAAACAAACTCATGTAACGGTAAAATCTGGTTAATTATTCAGCAACTTCGTGTTTCCAAAGTTCAACCCATTATCGTTTTAATCATGGCGAGTTGTATGTAATAACTACTTGTATTCACGACTACGGGTAAATAATATATTTGGATAAATGTTGCTAGGAAGCAAAAATTTTGTCAAAATTTCGGCGGGTAAGTTGCGGGTGAGTAGGAAAAAGTTGTAATCGACGTTGTCGAACTGTTCGAATTGGTAGGTAAGAAAACCTATAATCAGCAAGTTCGAGTTGCAGTGAATATCAAATGTATTTTATGGAAGGCACGCCATGCCTCAAAACCTGGAATTACCTAAACCATTTTGTCTTATGAAATTTTAATGTGAATTATTGGGCAGAACTAAGAGAACGCAAACTTTCAATACATCGAACGACATCCCCGTAAAACAAATACCACTAGTTTGTTGTACAATCGAGGAAAGTTTTGACATGACATATTCATTATAACAAGCTGCGCGCTTCCTGAACATTAAATATTCAGCATTGGAAATTCTGCTTTTGAACATCCACTTCGATGGCACATTATCATATTAACTTTTTTTTTTTCTAGAACTATAACCAACTGGAAACCAGCCAGTCGCCTGTATTTATTAAATTGTTGAAAGTTTTAATAAAATAGAGAATAAACTAATAATTTTTTTTATAGTTAAAACAATGAAGAAATTAGAAAAATATATTTTCTTTCTTCTTTAATTTTGTGGTATTATTCTGCCCTAACTACCACCACTTCCTAAGAATATAAACAACAAGTTGTCAGAAAAAGGCGATAATGAAAGGGTTGATCTCGTTTGAGCAGGTGAAAACAATTTTGATTATTTACTTCGGTATGGTCAAGCTCGAGGCGCAAAATTTTGAATACTTATCAAACGGAAGCTGTCACATTCTCTGGTTGTTTCTTTAAATCCCTAAACAGACACGGTCTTATTAAATAGATTGTATCGATCAGATGCAAAAATTGCTAAATATTTTTGCATTCAAATCGAATAAGAGAAACCGGTTAATGCGGTGATTATTGCAAATCACATGAACTGAAAAAAATCAGCGTGTGAATTTCTGATGGTACTTGCAATTAGAACGGTCTTAATAATTCCAGGAATATTCTGATTTGTATAATTATCTCGTTTGTAATAACCAATTTGTATTGAGCGCGTCATAAAATCATAACGTTATATAGGGAGACCCAGAAGCACCGGACAATCAACTGCTTTTGTATTGTTTGTGACAAGTATATGCCAAAATTCTTTAGTGGCAATTTCAAGCAATCTAAATGATAAATCGTGGCTCTGGTCAGCAACCAAAAAGTACATGTAATTCCAGAAGCGTTTCCACATTAAACCATTTTAAAATGTAAATTAAAGAACTGAAAAAAACCCATTAATATGCAAACAACAATTGCAGCAATTTAAAGTGTGCATATTAATTTTTTATATGAAAGGTGTAATTATGCTGACATTATTATGATAATCTGCATGGCAATCACCATTACGGCCGCGTATTCCATGCAATTATACAAAAACCTATCGTGACTGCATTCGATTTCCACTTTCAGAAAATATAGTTAGATATCGCAAAACAATTACCGCAGATCTTGTTTCAGATCCTTCTTCTCGGTAGAAATGACACGAGATTTTATTCCATTTGTGTGCAGAATACACGTCCGGCACTAGCTTTGTAATTTGCAAACTAAATTGCAGTAAATAATTAACTCGATATTAGTAAGTGATGGCCGTCATTGTGCTAGACTCTTCGAGCATCGCAATTGCTGAATTTTAATAAATCGCCACGCGTCCAAAAGGACTCCGAAATCACAGAACCCGTCTCTGCCTTGTCATTAGAACTTTTTAAATCTTTATAAAGTTGAAATCAAAATTATTTCCGAAGAATCACTCACATACTTAAGAGCCCAGTAATTTCGTTCATGAATTATTAAAGCGCTGAGGTGGAATCCTTTTGTTCGTTCTAATAATTACTTAAAGCGGTAATTATAGAGCGAGCCGGGACTTTTTATGACAATCTTTGAAACTTTTATCAATTTTATCGATTAGACTTGTTAAACTTTTCGATCAATAATTGTCTCCGTGACGGTGCTAAGAATAGAACATTCCTAAGCTCATTAAAGCTCGTCAAGTGGCGACGCATGCGTTTTCAGGGCGAGGAGAATTTCATGAGATACGAGTCCGAGCAGTGGCCGGGGAATTGCTTCGCTTCCTTCCTCCAGCATAAAATCTGCATTCATTATCCGCCATTTTATACGAGATTTTTCCTTTTGTTAGATAACCATCAACACTGATACTTCGTGGTCATAAGTTCACTTGCTTGTTATTTATGAAGATTGTTGGTAATTTCAGAGGTCTTTATACTTTTAAATATTCATCACCAACAAATTGCAGCAATTTATTCAATTTTTATAAGAGTTTTTCGGTTCCTCGAGCCGATTAGGTAACTGCAAATCGCCGAATAAAACATAATCAGAAACGAATTTATGAAATAATGAACTCAATGGAACAAAATTTCAAAATCTAGTTTCAGAATTTTAATCCAATTATGATATTTCTTGGCGTTAATTGCTTTTGTCGGAACCACAATCCGAAGATTTTTAATTCTCATTCGAAACAAATTATGTGACAGTCAAATATAATTATTTAATGTTTTCTTACAGTATCGTCCTTTCTTTAACATTGAACATACAATGTAAATATCCCAATGTTCAATTTAAAAAAAAATACAGTTGAGTTCGGTTATAGTGAACCCACTTATAGTAAACGCTACTTCAAGTACTGAAAATTTTTTTTATAAAACTAATATATTTTTTTTTAACGGCTGTAATGAATTTTCAGATAAAGCGAACAAATGTTTGCTAAAGTAGGATACAATTTTCCGGTTATAGTGGACTTTTCGAGGGTTCCCTAGGCAGTTCAGTTGATGAGTTTACAAAAAATGGTTTATTGTATCGAGTGGGACGTTCAAAATGGAAAAGCAAAACCATAAAGCTTTTATGCTAACAGACAAGTATGATATTTGAAGACGGGAAGAGATTGTATCATTGTTTGATAAAGTAAAATACTATAAGGTGCAAAAGGTTGAGAAAATCAACTCATTATGGGATTGGTAGCAGATCTTTACAATGGTTTATTAAAAAAAGGCAGAAGTTTACTACTGTTTAGGTTGACTTTCGCAAGAATTGTGTCAGTAAAGACATTTTTAACGCTGATGTAAAAAAAAGCTATGTTAGTGGGAGAAACATGTTGTTGCTTTTATAGTGATGCATTTTCCAAGTTCCCTATAAATCCGGACTTCACTGTAATGTCAATCAATAGTGTATATCTCAGCAATCCTTGATAATACAACTGATTTCACATTTATGTCAGTTTATAAATAACAAATGTAATTGTTGACGTTTAAGTTTGGAATTTAGAAGAAAAAATTAATATTGTGAATTGGTATAAAAGTAACAATAGCTTCAGATCAGTCAGATATTTATTTTCCATCAATTATCCCATCTGTCGGAATAGTAACAAATTAAATCCCATTTATTTAAGAAATACTGTGTAGCCTTTTACAATTATTTAGTGTATTGTTTAGAATGTGAAGGACAATTGGATTTTTTTGTAATTTTTCTTGTAAATAAATCGTTCTACTGTCCTAACGTCTAGCCATTACAATTTAATAATAACCTAAAATAAGTTGATGCGAGAATACGATTGGTTGCATACATTTACTGATTAACTTAATTTTTTTTAATGGGCATAGAGGTATTTATATCGTATGTAACGTTAAAAAAGACCCAGTATATTCTGGCATTTATTATATAAACGAACTAACAAAGAAACAAAAAATAACTACTAAAACATAATTGCAATAAAAAAATAATTAGTCATTTTGAATCAAAAGTTTGTGTGTCAAGGCGATTGTTAACAAAATTTCAGAGTTACAGTAGCTCCAGTCAAGTGTGTAGCCGATTTTTGCATATCTGGAGGTAACGTTATGTATTCAAACATTGTAATGTTTTGCGATAAAAGTTAGTTATGGGACCATAAACTTCCTAACGGTCCAATTTTTTTCGCTTTAGCTGTTTTACAAATTATCGTTAATTTTTCAAACTAGGAAAGAACAGACATTCTGTGAGTAAAAATCGATTTTAAAATAAATGTTTCTTAGCAGTAATTATAAGCAATTATATTATTAGTTAAATTGAGGAAAATGGAAATTTATTAATTATAAAACTGACAAAACTAGATCATATCCGAGGTGAATACATTTAACTAACACATTGTGTCTGGAATACATCAATACATTAAGTGGCAAAAGTAAAACGTTTTATGTTAATGTCACATTTACAACTTCGTTTTGAAAAGGCTGCAATTTTGTAACAACTTTTCTTTTAAATATTTAAAATTAATCATAAAATCGAAATAGTCCCAGTTTTTGGTGAAAATGTAGAATAATTTGTAAATTACTTTTAAGTTAGTTAAATAAAAAAATTACTCGTTTCTGAATGCGTTATGGTCCATCTCACATACCGTAATGAAATGATACAAATCCGGTAATTATATAATTCGAGGTACCAACTCCAACAACGTTTGTATTGGAAGTTAACATTTCCTTATGGCAATTTTGTGGTTAAAACCGAATTAAAACTGAGCATTTAAACTTAATTAGAAATTTGTGGCAAAATGGTTCCTCAAAGAAAACAACAACCAATCTCTTTCACTTTACCGTAACGTACCTTACGTAAGACATCTTCCTGTATCAATCGTGCAGAAATTTTTAACCAAAATAAGAACACAATCCTGTTGATCGGCGAATTTTTATTACTAATTTCACAAATATGCTCCTGGTGCGTCAAAGACCGACCGCAAACTCCGCAACGGCGAAACCACAAAAAAGTCGCGGTGTCACAGCTTGACATTGGGGACCACCAAACTTCGAATGTGATTAGTACCCCTTTTGCATTTGTCCAAAAATTCCAATTGCCGCAACATGCAGGCTACGCCTACAATATTTTCCATAATTTTAATTAGGATGACATAACATCCCTAAATTAAATTCCCCTCCACTCGGTGCAAAGGAAGACAGTTTACGCCGCTTCCGGTCACATTTTGACAACTGTACGATGTTTCTGCGTGGAAACAGATGTACTTATTAGGGGAGTTAAGGTATCTCCGATCGCAAGATACAAAAGACAAGAATGTCATCATATTTAAATTAGCACAACCGAATGTTTGATCGGCACAAAAAGTGTTTATAATAATAAGGCCACATGTTATGTAGAACACCCTCCTCATAAATACTTAACATGTTCCTATTAGCATTTCTAAGTATTTAATCTGAAGAATATCAAAATATTTATCAGCTATCTACGTTTATTTTAATGGGGTGTTTAATTGTCTGTATTATTTAAATTCGTTTTTGTTGGGAGAAATCGCATCATTTCCGGTCGTCGAGTAATTACTTGGTAATTAATTTTTAAATAAAAAAATTAAGTTAAACGTTTTTTTATTCCGTTTTAGAAAGCCCTTCACCCGGCCGTTTTTAATATAAAATGTTTACTGAATTGATGTTTGATTAATGCATGAAAGATATATTTTCAATCGCTGCGATGCTTTGACACGTGCTGGGGTTTGCTGACGAGACTGTTAAAAAGGTTCGACCACTTCATTAAGAAATTTTGTTTTATGGGAACCCATTTGTTAGTTAAATTAACTTATATGATGTAGGAACAATCACGACGACTTTTAACTGAGTTATAAATTTCAGAGAGGGTCGTCCAATTAAGTGAGGCTGAAAAAATTCTGACTAAAAATAGACTTTTCTTAATAAATGTGTAATGCTTTGGAAATGTATGTAATTTTGAAAAAAGTTTAATCACTTACCCCAGTATATTCTCAAGGGAGTGCTCAACCCTCAAATAATTTATAGAAATTCGGATACATTGAATACATTTGACACGAAGCCATCAGTTAATGTAATCTTTAAATTCTTAACAATTCTCAATTTGGACACTGGAGAAATTAATCCTTTCTCCGTAATACCTTTCAATAGGTTAGTTGGGCGTGGGGTTGGGTGTGCTTAATGCTAATAATTACTAATTTTTTTGAGTTAATACTTCACTATTTAAAAGTCAAATGAAGCAAAAATGGCGTGTGCAGGTACAAATATGTTTGTTACAACCTGGTCATATGATAATGGGGTTGTGTTTGCGGAAGGGGCATAAAATATGGTAATCCCCAATTAGTATAGTGGTGAAATGTGAAGTAACAAATAGGTATCAAAAATTAGTGCAGTGAAAGTGAAATTTTTGATATTGGTTTTAGAATAAAACGACAACGAATTAAGTGTTTTTTTCTACATTTAATTTAAAGAAGAGCAAGAAAAAGAACTTATTATAAAACAATAGTGCAACAATATCATAAACTAAAGTAATACATAGGAACCACCACCATCACTGTTGAGGTTTCTGTCCAACAAATTTGTTAGGTAGAGCACACAAATTAAAAAAACGACCGAGAAGACGGCATCAAATTATCATACTACAAAAGTTTCTAAATCTTTTCAGTTGTCTTTCAGGAACGATCAAATGCATTTCAGAAATAGCCAATTTTTAACTCATATTAGTCAGTTGTATTTCAGATAGTGCCAGTTGTAATTTGGCTTGGGCAACAAGGCTGTATGCCACACTTCTACAGGTATCCTATTTTTGTGATAGCTATTCTCCCAAGAATAAGGCCACTGTCGCCCCATAGCGTTATTAATTTTGCAAAATATTCAAAAATATTTGTGTGATAATAGCACAAGCCACAAGTAAATTCATCATGGCGGTATCGTGCTCACATGTTTCTGCCAAAAGAAAATTAGATTTTAATATTGAAAAGAGCAATGAACATTGTGATTTCAACTCTGATGATTGTGTGTTAGACAAGGATTATGTGCAATCCGAAAGTAGTGAACAACATTCATCAGATGAGTCTGAACAGGTAATTTAAACTTTTTATGTGGCATGTATCGCTTTTCTGAAAATATTTTATTGTACATCTTTAACAATTAATATCTCAACTTCAATTATTAAATACAATTGATATTTTCTGAATTACAAATTGATGCTTTTTGAATTACAAGTAACATTTTATGAAATACAGTTAGAAAAAGTGCCGTTCGTTTTATTTTATATGATCGTTTTTTACCGGGTTTATCTTTTCGTGTTTCTCTTTCGGGGATATTTTAGAATTTTTACACTGTTGAGGTTATGTTGTGATTATTTACCTGTTGTAAATAAACAATTGCACTGTTAAAAAATAAAAAAATAAAACAAACATTGACCTGAGCACACCTTATGAAAATGTCCACTGCAATTTGCATGGTTTTTTTTTGGTCAGAGAGTTATATAAAAATTAAAATTTATGTATTTGTTTTGCGAGGAAGACGATGGTGCAATTAAAAATCGATTTGCTCTAAGATTGACAGAGATAGAAAACTATAAATCGAGAAAATGGCCGTAGCTCCATTAATACTGGAGCATCTCAATTGATTCTTGTTCCATCGTTTCCTGCAGAAAAAGTTATCCTAGTAAGGAAAAAAAAAGAAAAAGAAAAAAAAGAGAGAGAGAGAGAAAAAAGCCCAACCAAGAGAAAAACTTTTTTTTCTTTCTTGCTTAGAGCGTCACATAAACATGAAAACTTATGTATTTTTTTGCGAGGAACACGATGGTGCAATTAAAAATCGATTTGCTCTAAGATTGACAGAGATAGAAATCTTAAACCTTTTTTTTTTTTTTTTATAGAGGTGTTGAAATTCCTTATTGGAAGACCAGGCCTAATTAATTAATTAATTTACCCGGTACTGTGGGGTTCCCCTGAATGGGTCGCTACCCACTAAACGCACCCCTTCATAGCTCCACACAGCCCAGAACGGCTCACGCATTGCTTCAGGCTGTGCTGCTCTCGATGCCAAGTGCATCCCGCCACACCGTTTTTATAAAACGTTCTCCTTTTTTGTAGACTCTAGCTCTACCTCTATAGCTCTAGCTCACGTACAAATTCGCTAAATTTTCTAAATTTTTGGAAAAAAGGAAAAAAAAGATGAAATTTTCAATCGGCCAGTCATCCTCGAGTTAGTTCCTCACATTCAATCTAGAATTTTTCAAAACAAAAAATAACAAAAAATACAAAAAATACAAAAATACAAAAAACAAATTCACTCACACATAAATTCACACAGCTCCACAAAAAAAAACACAAACTGACACAAACAGCCCCCCAATATTCACTATAGTTCATCCGCTTTCTCCAATTCTCTCTCTAACTTTTCCTTCGCTTGTACCACTGCCGTAATGTATCCTGCTGCCGCGTTCCACTTTTCCTCCGTTTCCAACATTTCTCTGATGATGCTTCCGCTCCCTATGACGCATCCCAGCTTGGTTGTGAGAGCAGCCCTCTGTTCCTCCCATGTTTGACACTGGAACAGTGCGTGCTCTAAATCTTAAACCTAACCTAACCTAACCAAACCGGGTTTATCTTTTCGTGTTTCTCTTTCGGGGATATTTTAAAATTTTTACACTGTTGAGGTTATGTTGTGATTATTTATTTTTTTTTAAAAATGAGATTACGTTCGCTTGGATTAAGGAGAATGCGCGCAAAGCAGGAAAACAAACAGTAATTACAAGCAAAACAATTGCGAAGATTATAAGAAACAACATAATAACAAGTGGAGAAAATTGCGTGAAATTATTTAATTAAAGTAAGTAACTCGTTCCTCGGTCTGGTTTTTCTTGGCGAATTGAAGCTTCCATTTCTTCTAAATAATTAATTCCGTCACCTTTCCCGACATCGGCGCCCTCAGTGGCCATGCCGCACGAAAACGCGAGCTAAAAATTTAAAGCATGTCGTGATAACGTAAGGAGAGAATGAAACATAACCAGCAATTTGATCGCATAAAAAGTACTTAAAGCATTGCGCATAAATTTAAAGCCACGAATAAAAGTTTCAATATTCATGATAGCGGCAATTACAAAAAATAGAAAAGTCTTGCGCGACTTTACTTAAATATGCAAATGTTCGGTTACGGTCTTAGTTGTGTAATTAGACCCCACCCTTGCCCCAAAAATTATTTAGCTGACCAATAGTGACTCAAAACACTGTCGTGATTGGCCACCATACAGCGTGAACGTACATGAGGGTGCATATGAAAATCAAACACGTGTATGGGGGAAATTACAGAAAGGTAACCTACAAGCACCATTTTTAGATGTAATAAAAATTTTTACACAATGGAACGGGATGTCTTTATAAACGTTTCGGATTAACATACGCGAGGGAAAAATGGTACGTCACTTTCGTGCGGTTACAATAAGTTTGTAGTTGTGATCTATCGCATTCGATTTATCTGCACGACAAAATATGGCGTTCGTAATCAAGGCAGTTATAGAGAGTTTAATCAACGTGTGGTACCCGCTACTGCATTCCTTCTAACATAAGGACAGATAATTGGGCAATGGTTAGCCACTCCCTTACTCCATCAAACGTCAGCTCACAATATCTACTTTCAGTGATAAATTGCGGTCATACATATTTCATCGATCAATAATTCCAATTTAATAAACAAGCTGTAATTTATATGTTCATTACTTAAAGATGCCTGACCTCCGCTTCTTCGCGGATTCAATTTATTTCCTCTAATTAATTTAATGAATTGTATAAATATCTACATGTTTAACTAATTCAAAACATTGATCACGTTAAGTAATCTTTTATGTTGATATGAAAAATCCGGTCGTTGTAGGGTAAAGACTGAATTGATTACCCGCGAAGGGTGGTTACATCATTATGATTTGCAGCTATTGTTTGCACTCACGCCATTTTCACACGCACTTGTCTGTTTTTATTCTTTGTTAAGTCTGCATACGGACAAAGAACAAAGAATTCTTCTCTATCGTTACCACTAATCGCAGTGCAACGCAAAAAAAAATTGATTGCTTTTCTCAAGTAACCTTACAATTGATTCCTTCTGAATTACAATTGGTGTTTTCGGAATTACAATTGATGTTATCTGAAACACAACAGACTAATTTGACTTAGAATCAATACCTTCTATATGAAATACTATTAACCAATGCTACTTATAATTGATACCTTCTGATTTGCAATTGGTGTTTTTTGAATTACAATTGATGTTATCGAAAATACAACTGACTATTTTGACTTACAAATAATACCTTCTAAATTATAATTACTGTTTTCTGAACTACAATTAACATTATCTCAATTACTATTAACCAATATGACTAACAATACCTTCTGAATTACAATTGGTGTTTTATGAATTACAATTGATGTTATCTGAAACACAACAGACTAATTTGACTTACAATCAATACCTTCTAAATTACAATTGCTGCTTTCTGAACTTCAATTGAAGTTATCTGATGGCTTATAATTGATAACTTCTGAATTGCAATTGATAATTTCTGAATTACAAATGATGTTACCGAAAATACAACTAATTAATTTGACTTACAATTAATACCTTCTAAATTACAATTGCTGCTTTCTGAACTACAATTGACATTATTTCAAATACTGTTAACCAATATGACTAACAATACCTTCTGAATTACAATTGGTGTTTTCTGAATTACAATTGATATTATCGAAACACAACTGACTAATTTGACTTACAATCATTACCTTCTAAATTACAATTGCTGCTTTCTGAACTACAATTGACATTATTTCAAATACTATTAACCAATATGACTAACAATACCTTCTGAATTACAATTGGTGTTTTCTGAATTACAATTGATATTATCTGAAACACAACAGACTAATTTGACTTACAATCAATACCTGCTAAATAACAATTGCTACTTTCTGAACTTCAATTAAAGTTATCTGAAATAATATTAAATAATGTCACTAATAATTGATACATTCTGCATTGCAATTGGTGTTTTTTGAATTACAATTGATGTTATCAAAAATACAACTGACTAATTTGACTTACAAATCTTCTAAATTACAATTACAGTTTTCTGAACTACAAATGACATTATCTCAAATACTATTAACCAATATGACTAACAATACCTTCTGAATTACAATTGGTGTTTTCTGAATTACAATTGATATTATCTGAAACACAACTGACTAATTTGATTTACAATTAATACCTTCTAAATTACAATTGCTGCTTTTTGAACTACAGTTGACGTTATCTCAAATACTATTAACAAATATGACTAATAATACCTTCTGAATTACAATTGGTGTTATCTGAAACACAACTGACTAAGTTGACTTACTTACAATTGACCAATCTAACCTACAATTGATACCTTCTGAATTATAATTGATATTTTTTGAATTAGAATTGACATTATCTGAAATACAATTGATTGATCTGAATTACAATTGATATTTTTTTTATTCAATTGGCCAATCTTACAATTGGTGCTTTATGAATTGCAACTGATATTATCTGAAATACAATTGGCTAATTTGACTTTCAATTGATACCTTGTGATTTAGAATTATTGTTTTCTGAATAGCAATTTGCATTATTTGAAATACAAAACCAATTTGCATTACATTTGCCGTTTTCTGCAATATAATTGATTAATTTAGTTTCTGAATTACAATTGGTAGTTTCTATAAATTGACATTATCTGAAATTCTACTAACCAATATGAATTACAACTGGTATTATCTGAAATACAATTGTCTAATTTGAATTACAATTGGCGTTTTCTGAAATTCAATTGACTAGTTTGACTTATAATAATTGATACTTTCTAATTTGCAATGGGCATTATCTGAAATAGAATCGACTAAATTGACTTACAATTAATACTTTCAGAAACACAATTAATGGTTTCTGGATTACAATTGGCGTTATCTGAAATACAAGTGACTGATCGGAATTACAATATTGAAGTTTTCTGAAATTCAATTGACTAGTTTACTTTACAACTGATACTTTCTAAATTACAGTTGAAATCACATTATCGAATGAACCAGTTGAATATGGTTTGATATAAAATATGTAAGGACATAACCGAACAATCATTCAAGTTGCGAACATTGACGAGTTTGAAGAAACCAAAATCTGAATACACAACCCTCTATGAGTAAATGAGTGCTTGTATCCAAAGGCGACTACACAAGGGTTAATTTGCATGCTTGTGACCCTGCGGCGGCACTTTCGCGTCTTAAAGTAATTTTTCAAACATATCTCCAAATTTGCATGATATATCCCACTTATGAGGAGATTTTAAGAGGGTGTAATGCAAGGGTGATATGTTACAAAGCGGTTCACATTAGGTAGTCACGTCTGTACCATTAGGGTGCGGTTCGGTCTCATTTGTTCACGCAAGAACCGATAAAGAGGCGAGCCATTTCAGTCGGTGAACTAGGAAATAAATCACTGTGCAGTTAGTTAAGAAAGTACTCGAATTAAAATCACACAAATGGAATCGGAAACGGGTTAATCGGGTGTCCGATTAGTCGAGGTAACGGTTGGGCGACTGGACGAGTTGCAGGTTCAAATTTAGTTGCCTGAGTTTATTTGACATAACTACTTGTTCGATTTCGTTTTTTTCGCCTTATATTATATGGTGTATTCTTATCTGTATCTCTGACAGGGACTTTTTTGTTCATTCATAGATGAGCTAAAAGACTTAAGATGCCATCTTCGGGTGCCTAAAGCTCAATTTAAGAAGTTATTTTGTCGCCTCTTAACAAGTCAAAAGTCGACTTGATGAGAACTAGTATTTGTAAATGGTTATCTGGTGGAACGATAATAGATTTTCGGTCATGGGAATTCGGTGTTGGATTGAATGCAATTAAAATGGTAAGAGGTTAAGTTAATGCGGTGAGTTTCAGAAATTTGTAGGATTTTGTTGGTCCAGTTAAATTAATAGCGCTGCTAATTTTATGCCCTGGCGATAAAAATATTTTTCCGAGGACATTATGCTAATTGCTCAATTAATTAGAAAAAAAATTGAGATGATAATTATCGCCGGATCAATAATGGCTGCAGTTCCCATATAAATAACTATTTTTTGCCAAAATTTCGCCAAATCTATAACAAGCCAACATCTAAATTCCGTTCACCAAATTCAAGGTTTTAACCTACTTTTGCACAAAAAGATTTGTACAATGTTTGCGGATTAAAAGAAAAAGCGAAATTCATAAATTTCACCACATTGTTAAACTGGAGGAATTTTCCCCGAAGGACGATCTGCTTTTCTATATTGTGAAAACAATATTCATAAACTCCGATCGGAGTCGCATTGCGTGACCTATATTTTGCCGAATTTGCAATTAAAATGAGGTAATCTGTAATTCCCTTGCTATTTTTTTCTTGTAATTTTGTTATTAATATGGATCTACATGGTTATTAATCATTCGCTTTACACTTTCGTTCTTCAACGCCGCCAAATTTTCAAAAAAATCTGAAAAGGAAAGAAAAATAATATCTTGTTGCCCACAATTCTCATATTCTTTTTAAACGCTTATTAATTGCCCCCGAAAAGGATAATGGATGTTGCGGTGGTCTGTTGCGTTTATTTGCATGATGTTGATGACCAAGTGTGTAAAAACACGCCCGAATTTTGCGGCTGCCTTCGGCGATTGACGAAGATGAATGTTTCCTAAACGAGCAACACTTGCTTCATAAACGCAAAAAGATTCCTACACCTTTAATTACCGGAAATGTATATTTTAATTAATACTCGTTAAGCAATATTAAACCCCCCGAAAAGTCGAAAGTAAGTTAGGCAAGATTTATTACCGAGGAATTAATTTTTTGTTGCTCCTAAAATAGTGCGCGAATAATAAATTTTGCGGCTAATAACGGCGGCGACTTGTACATTACCACTTCTATTTAAATAATTCTCTTTGTCGCGTTTAATGATAAGTCGGTGGAAGATTAACAATAGTCACGTACGGACAGAACAACTTACCGGATCGGGACAATCGGATCGTTCCTCTTTCACGGCGATAGCACGAAACATTCGCTCTGAATCCCATTGCGTCACATATGTCCGAGTTAATGGAATCCATAAAGTAGTTTTAATTTGGTTCGGCGTGACAAGAACTTGCAGAGGCGTGAATCTCAGCGCGACCATATTGACGGTTCAATTTGAAATTATTTGCTCGGTCGAAAAAAATCGAGTTAATTTTTAAGATGGGTAATTAAAGGCCACTCCTCTGCCGGCTGCATTTGTTCGGTGCTTGATGGTTGTGGGAAATTGATAAGAACTGAGATATTGATTGCGCCTGGGGCGTTGATATTTATCTTGGAGCGCCACATAAATTTTCGTATAAATGGGTGTATCTGTTTATGATAATTTTCAGTGGGTCTTTTCACACCTCTACGCCGTTTCCTTTGGTTACAAAAATACCTCAACTCGATAGTGAGTGCACGAATTTTTAATTTACGATTGTATTTCAATCGTGAGAAAATAAATGTCGTTAGTCGTCCACCAAATTTGTATTAAAACCAATAAAAGATGTTTTTATTATTAACGCATTCCAATCTGAAATGAAAGGATAATTACAGAAGGCATGATTTTATTTTTACTGGGTTCATAAAGATTAAAATCTTCAATTCAACTAAAACCAGAGACAAATTCTTATCTAAAATATATGAAACAAACATTTTATGTGACAGATAGCAAAGCAACATTGTGCAATCAACCAATTAGTTAAAGTTGTGTGACCTCACGAATATTTACATATTACGCAGTGACATGACATTATGTCTACGAAAACCGCCAACTAATATGCCATTCGCTGTTGGCATCATTTTGATGGTAAAGTAACAAGAGGACGTGAAGGAAGATTGCACAAGATCGGTAAAAACACATCAATGGCAAGATCTGAAAGTAAACAAAGCAACCATAAATTATGAATTAGAAACAAAGACTTAATGGTGAAGAAATTTAAATATTTTGGTAATACACCATATGAAATTCGGAATACTCGAATACCTGAGGATTAGAGAATGCCCAAGAAACTTAAAGGTATTTTTCTTTTCCAGAAAAAATTTCTTGAATCTTTTGGTATCCATGATCAATAAGTAGGCAGACCGTGTAATAATGACCTTACTGAAAAGGAAGGAACTTCTTCGAGTCAAACAGAAGAGGCCGCATCTATTGCTTTTACCAAAGAAGTTGAATAAAAAATGTGAAGAAGCATATAATAGCCAATTTAAATTTTTTTTTTTTCATTAAAAAAAATATTCAAACAATTCTTGCTCTTAGTTTTTGAAGATATTATCTGTCTAAAATTAACACGTTCCACTTCCTTTGGTATAATTTAAGTTTTGAAATAACTTGTTAAATTAAATTTTTTACGAAAATACAAATTCGGAAGTTTGATTACTCTTTCTGATTTTTCAACACAAGCAAAGTTTTAATCAACAGTTGCTTTTATCGATGAATCCAACATAAACAGTATACAAGAAAAGAAAATCCCATTCCACCCGGTATACAGAACCTTTAAAAAAAATCGTTATATAGAAATTTCGTTCAAGAAGCATAAAATGGATTGAAAACATGTTCAGGAAGTGGATGTATGTTAGATTTAAGTTCACTATATTTCTGTTAATAAAAAGTTTACTTTTCCGACCTAGGACTGAAAATATAGTTTACAATCTGATTCAAATAATTTTTTAGTATTGGATTAGTGCACAAGTTTTCGTACTGGCAATCAGAAATCGTGTCAGTGATAGAGTGGAAGGAAAATGACAAATTATAATATCCGTTTAATTACACATTCCGTTTTCTAGAAAGCATTATCAGATTTTAAATACAAGTATACAAATTAACCCTCGATTAATACACCCCTAATTAATGCAAGTTAGGTACAAAGCAATCATTTAAATTTTTATTTTATAACAAATAAAATAGTTTTGTACTTTTACTCAAATAAATAAAAATGGAATGCCTTAATTGGAAGGCTTGGGGCAACAAGGCTACAAGCTACACTTTTAGCAAATTTACATCTTTCATTTTTGTGATAGCTATTCTCTCTAGAATGAAGTCACTGTCGCTCCATAGCGTTATTAATTTTGCAAAATATGCAAAAATATTTGTGTAATAACAGCACAATAATATTAATATGCCTTCTCTTTTAACAAATCTGAATCCACTGTCATTTACAAGTCGTATAACGGTAAATAGGTACTATCTTATATATTATCTTGTGTAAGTAACTTTAATTTAAAATTGATTCTGTCTTATCAAGAATTTTAATTGCATAAAATTGGTAAAATTCCTATCGTAGCAACAAGTAGACACATTTGGTAGTTTATAGCAATACAGTTTAAAAAATAATTGCAAGTACTTTAAAAACATACATTCTAAAAAAATAGAGGCCTTATTACATATTATTTTGTTCATTTTATTTTCAAGTAATAACTATTAAATATTAGAAATCCAAATGGAAAAATAGCTATCATTGTAAAAATAATTTTTTAGTACAAATCGATTAGTTAGTCATTTAGTAGCACAATATTTTAAGTGATATCCTTGAATTAGAACGATTGCATTTGTATTTAGTTTCATGCAATTTTAACAGCACTAATTTTGTCGTGTTGCAGTAAGCAGCTCTTCTAAATTATGGACAGCTAATCAACCAATAAAAATCACCTACGTTAATATAAAAATCACATAACATCCTATCAGTGACCTATAAGTCATAAATTACTGGACAAACAACTTATAATTATTAGCAATTAATTCTTCACGAACTAGAAAATCATAACCTGCTCGTTGGGTAAACAACTTGATTTTAAATATTACCTATTAAAGACACGTAGGCAAATGGTATTATAAACATTCCATTAACCTTTTTCATTCCAACTAGTTTAATACTTAAGTGCGCAATTCCTCCAAGGACCTCACAGTTTTCGTTGCACAACAGAATAAAAATTAATCTGACTGTTGAACAGTACAAACAATAACATTTCAATAACATCGATATTATCTACAGACATTAGCCACGGTTTTTTGAAAATTGTTTCAATGATATTTCCAATAATCCGTTAGTCCAATTAATCGAAAGAGATCTTCTGAAAAGGCTCAGAACGTAAAATTTCATTTTTCGCAGACGTTTCCTGGAAATCCTAACACCCACATCATTAAACTATTTCACGGATTTCAACTCCGGCCACAAAATTAAATAATTTCACTGCAAAGATTCGTTACCGTACTGTTTTTTTTATTGAAATGCATTTTCGAAACTAATTTTCAATTGAATTATTGCAGAGACGTTTCGAAATCCGAAAAGAATAATTCGCGAAATTAAAATCGAGTTAAGTAAATGAAATTTAATAAAAAATTTTAAGTGCGGCATATTTCAGGAATCCAAGCTCATACGTTCCACAACAAGCCACCATCAATAAGAAAGGAATTTTAACTAAAATTAATAACTGCGTCAAGAAGTATTTAACTAGTGGTCGCCGAAACAAATATTAATCGAGCTGGCTGCAATGAGATGATAAGCGACCTAATGGATTGAGGCATGCGCCCACCATGTTACATCGGCAGCTTTGTAAGCATTCTGGTTGAATTGCGCAAATTTACCGGTAAATTCAGCCAAAGGCGGTTTCAAACGCCCCGATGTTCGCTCGCCTTCGAGCCGGTATTCTGCACCGCGCTGCACATTTGCAAATTATTTTAGTTCCTGTTTGCGGATTATATCTCGAGGTCATCTGAAGAAAATTTTGCGAAACACTAGACGAAGAAAATGATTGTCGAGTCGAATTTACCAACAGCGATTTGCACGGCTCTTTTGTTGGTGGACCCACAAACGGGATTTATGTCAAATGATTTGTCAATGTCCGTGAAACTCGGTCTCTGGAATTCGACTGCCGGTTAGTAGATACACACGCTGTACAGTTGAATTTTTATAATTTGTCAACTGTATCGGTGGTCTTTTTAATAGCCGCCCGGCTTATAGAAATTGTTTTTTTTTGCCGCGATTATCCTAAATCAAATTCCGCAAATGAAATGTTTTCACGAAGTTACATTAATTTAATCAATTGACTTCTGCACAAACTGCAACCAAAATTCAACAAGTTAGAAAGACACTACTTTTTTATAACTTGCATGGATGCAACAAAGACATCAATTTGACGGCCTTTCATTAAAAATGATTCTTGTCTGTGCTCAAAATATTATTTGCAAATATTTATTGTTTTTATTAAAATTGCTGGTAAATAACAATTATGTATTGTAAATTCCTGGAAAATTTTAATGGAACATTTTCATGTCATTTCACATCAAAGTTTCCAGAATTAAATCACCCAATTTTTGAGTATTATTGAATTTTTAAGTTGTTCACAACACAAATAAAAATTGCCCTTATAACCAAATTTGACTGTATAATAATAATTTTATAGTTTTGCAAACTCTGACGTTATTCAAAGCTGTATCTAATTCCATTATAAAAATATCCTTTTATTTAACAAATCCTTGACTCAATACAATACTCTCTGACAGATTGTCTACCTTCTTCTTGTTAGCATACTCATAACTTAAATTTTAATTCAAAATCTGCTTGATTGGTTAACAAAAAATAAGTATCCAAACCAATGCGAGAAAATTATTTTTATATATAATCTTTTTTTATTAATCAATTTTTATAACGAGGAACTCATTCATTCCCAGAATGAAGATGATTAGGAAAATAAATAAGAGTAACATTATTGCTAAAATTTAGACTAATTTTTCAGTTGTCTATCACAGAAATAACATTTATCTTGTAAGTTGGATGTTACTTTTATACCACAATAACATAACCAGATAAGAAAAATTTACTTTTCTGCCGATCTTACATTCAAGCTACTCTTATTCAAACAGCATGCTACTTCAGAAATAATGACTTATCCTGCGCTTGGATTCATCTTCCCTCCATTTCGTTCTAAATCGACACAATAAAATATTGATCTACACAGAGGTCATGATTAATTTTAACCGTCCACCAGCGACACCAACATTAAGCTTTTTAAACATTCCGGAATAAATAGCTGCGTAGCACATTGAACGGGTATTGGTATATGTGCATTGAAAATATTCATTGAAACCTTGGAATACCAACAGTAAAGCATAAAGCTACGCTTCTGTGTTATTTGTAAGAATAAAGAAAAATAATTGATTGTGTTACATCAAAGCTCGTTGTGAATTTTGCTTACTCGTCTATCGCTGCGCCTCGTATCTAAAAATCTTTCGGAACGAAAATAACAATTCTTATGGTTTGGCAATCAGGAAAAACATAATAAAACTCAACTTGGGTTTGTGTTATTAAATTCAACCAATAAATCTTTACAAAGTTGCACGTAATTAATTGCAGTTATAAATGTATTAACTCACTTAAAAAAATGTTAACGATGCTCAGCTTGCAATAAACATAAATAATATTATTAGCAGGTTTTAATGCCGCCACTTTAACTAAGCATCTAAAATGTCGAATGACAAAAAACTAGTTTTTTAACAAGCGTATCAAGCAAATCTTGTGTGTTGAATGTTACAGCTAGTCCTAAATATCTTCTTAAATAAATTGCTGTTTATGATTATTACAATATCATAACAGCCCTTGATAATAAAAATGAAGTGATGGATTGTAGTTGATGAACCTATAATTATGCTTAGTAGGAAACGGCATCTGCGTCGATATTGTTGAAATTTCCTTATTTATGTTGTCACTTACAAGAAAAATTGCTTTATCTTTATGCAAATGGGTCACAAAATTTTGTTTTTAATTAAAACGTGTACTACAAATTTTATAACACATTCAACATCTTTTATGACTGAAATCCACCTCCGGGGATTGTGGGATACATTTTATTGAAAAGGAAAGCTGGGACTTATTTTTACACCTGTAGGTACTTGGCGTTTATGATTTTTTAATGAATGTTTTTATTATAAATATAAAAGTGTGCAGGAGTTTTTTGTACAATTTAGCCACCGGTAGTTACGAAATTTATTCACAAAGAAACTGTTTCATTTCGGTTGTTTATATTCAAATCCGTGTGCTTTCATGTATCAATATCTAAGGTTTTAAATCCCGTGGTAAAGAATCTTTTCACCGTGAACTTTTATTTCATATCATGAGTTAACATAATATTAAAATTCTACTTTTCACATCGATTACGATTTGGCTGGTTGATCTTGTAGCGAGTTGGATAGACGGTGGCGTTTCATAATTCGTCTGAAGTAGCTCGGCACCTTTGAGGACCGGTCATCGGACTATTGTGATGCTAAATCAGAGATAAAACCAACAAAGTGGGAGTTTGAGTTACCGTTGCTCTGTGAACTGTGACTGTAACGACCGAATTTAAAAATTATATGGCTTAAATTTGTGCAGCTCTGTAATTTTCGTTTAATGATATGCATGTTCACCTCAAGTAGGATGGGAATCAGGGAAGGAAACACACAAACACACACACATGTTTAGATTTCTTCGACATGTGTTTCAGTTCAAAAGGAATACGTTTCCACCGTCTCCTTCAACGTGTAATTGGTGTTTATTTCATATACACGACCGTTCCGATATTATAATAATTAATGATGAATACGCCGAGTAAACAGTGCAGTTCACTCGCTTAAGTTGACTTCTTTTCGGTGAATTAATTACATTTATTTCTATACGCTCCTAAAAAACAACTTGGTCATTATTCTTGTTACGGTTTTAACACGATCAATCATAGCGCTAGGTAACGAAACTTAAATTTAACTTCGAACGTGACAAGTAAAGTACAAGATTATACACGTTAGACAAGCGAAAGGGAACAAAAAAGTCGTGCGCAATGGAAAATTACACAAATCGAAATCGTTTTTGAAATATTACTTCAAATAAAACTAATTAAGTCTTCATAAGTGCCCTAACAATCTCTGGCAAAAGGTTTATGAAGAACAAAAAAGACCAATAAGAATAAAATAATTAATCAGCCAACAAGAAAGTTGAAAATCGCCCAAAACTACAAGAAAACCGATTGAAGAAAATGGAAATGAGATACATTTCCAAAGACCACAGTTACGGTTTTACCGTGATCAATCATAGGCGACCTCCCTCTGAGAATTTAAAATTCACCCTTGCGATAACGAAAATCCGAAGATATTTTAAATAATTCGTGTTCTTGGTAGTTTCAAATCGCCCTTGTCACTCGACCTGTGACCCACGCGCTGCGATATTTTAATTGCGCTGCATTTTAATTATTATTTATGCCGTACCGTGCCACAAAATCATATTTTCTTTGTACTTTGTCAAGATTTATTGTAAATTGCCGGTTTTCCTGAAAAAAGTATGTAACATGTCTGGACTTCATACATCACTTTCGGGGCGGAAACAAATTACGAATTTGGTGCTGAAAAGTTTTAGTAGTACATTGACGTACGGTGTAATGGTGGTTCTGGACTTTATTGTGTTAAAGAAGTCACTTTCTGTACCGTCGGTTATTATTAATGCGAAGGCTGTAATTTAAATGGACCCTTAAATTATTTTTATAGTGAACTAAACGCCTGAAAAAAATTCTTTTTATTCAAGAATTCTTCGACCAAATTATACATTATGCGGATGGAACGATGTGGTTGATGAGTAATAATTATTTCCAGTTTTGTGTAAGATCAAATGAGGTTTTTTTTGACAAAATTACGTTTACATTTTTTTAACAAAAAAAAAAATACTAAAGAAAATAACAAATAAGTTTGTTATGGGTATCATTTTTATTTACCAATTGGATTTAATATTTGGAACTTCATAAGCATCATCAAATATCAAAGCGTAGGGGAAACCGGGGCTAGGTGACTAGTTTCTGAGTCTCTAACAAGAAATCGCCTTAATCACGATATTCGAGCATCTCAATATTAAATCCACCATCACAGAAGTAGCCGCCATATTAAACTATTAATTGGTTCAGTGAAAAAGGGAAATATAGAAATATCCCTGGTATAAGAAGAACAAGAAAATCTAAAAGTTTTAAAAAATCACCACAACAGAAAAATCGCTAAAGCAATCACACTTCCGGTGCTCACTCTACTATTTCTTCTTTTTCTAATGCCGTTTTTATGTCAATTTTTTGACATACACCTCTTCAAATTCTTTTTCAAAAAAAAAAAACTGCTTGCAACCAGTTTGTCCACCTCATTAGTGGTATTCTTCTGGTCTCCTGAATTTGTATGGTTTTCATGTCAGGATTGTCCTTTGCCATTTACTTATTTCTCCTCGAGCTACTTGGCGAGCACATTACCATTTTAGTTTTAGGGCTTTGAATAACTTGGTTCTCTGCCTAATCGATATGTTTGTTTTTCTGTCTTTAAGTATTATTCCAACCATTAGACTTTCTATGGAAAGTTGCATAACTCTGAATAAGTTCATATTCTCTTTTGTAATTGTTTGAACTCGATATCTTAGAATTGGTAGAATGCATGGGTCAAAAATTTCTACTCTTAAGTTTAATTTGATATTTTGATCTTCCAGTATGTAGCTCAGTTAACGAAACACCGCTCAACCTAGTTTTCTTCTTTCTTTATAAGTATATTCTATTACTCTTTCCAATTCTTAATTTTCTACTGTTGTTATGATTTTTTCTTCTTATATTACTGGTATTAATTTTCAGTTCCACTTTGTCCTGTTCATGAGTAGGTTTATATTCTTCTTTGTAATTGTCCAAGTTTGCGATCCATATATTACAATTGGTAGAACACCTGGGTCAAAAACTTTTAACTGTTTGGTGCAGTTTGGTACTTTGATTTTTCAGTATGTAGCTCATTTTACTTAGTTTTCTTCTTCTTCTCAGTTCCTAAGTTTCAATTTCATTATGATCTGTTGTACGAGGTATGTATGTTATATCAATCTTTCCAATTCTTTGTATTCTATTGTTGTTATGATTTCTTCTTCATACGTTACCTTTGTCTTACTGGTATTCATTTTCAGTCTTACTGTCCTAGACTATATTTGTAATTCTTGAAACATAAATTGCAATTCCTGTTGTCAAAACTTTGGCGTCTGCATATCGTAGATTAACTAAGGCGTCGTCCATTTATGTTCACTCCTTCGAATTAATTTTTCTAATGTACCTTCTAATATCAATGTGAAAAGTTTTGATAGAGGTTATTAGAGTTACCTCCTTGTGTAACAACTCCTCGATCTGATTTAATAGGGTTGGTTTGTTCTTTCTCATTTACTCTTTGACATCATTCATTAATGGGTTTATGTAACTACTATCAATTCTAGCATTTTGAATTACTACTTGATGTTCTATCGTTTGAAATGCTTTTTCGTAGTTTACAAATTCTAAATGTAAGGGAACTTTGTACATATTATATTTTTCAATGAGAATTCTCATAGTTAGCAGGTAGTCTGAAGTTGACTATTCCTTTCTGAATCATTCTCCTGGCATATGCTAAATATATTATATATAAATGTAAGTATAACATTTTATATTTTGTTTAGTGCTACAAGATGCCTGTAATAGTACAATTATTTAAATAACGTTGCAATAAAATATTTTAATATTTTAAAATTCACCCATATAAATGTCTGAAATTGATGAAAAATGGTTCGAAATGCGTATGTGGGTTAAGAGTGAAATTAAAAGTATCAAAAGTAACATTTTATCCGAATACATTAATTAAATACAATCAGTACCGCAATATCCGTCGAATGGGCCGTCATAAAATGATCAATCTTCTTCAATCCGTCCGAGGCACCTGCCCGTATCCGTCATAATCAAGGGAGGAAATATAGAGTAAGTGAATCGTTTCGTGCACGGTCTAGAACTGTGGATCCTACATACGCAGGTGTATGCCCAGGTGAGCTCGATCACGACCTGCTAATTTGTGAGGAGGTGAAAATAACAGGTCGATTATCATATCTTTTGGATCGGCAGATTCTATAGAAGAACTGATTATATACCCTCAGGTTCAAAGTCAACACCGTTGTTTTCTCGTAATTTATTATCTTTAAGTGCTGCGCTACAAAACGTATCTGCCGGTTAGGGTATTTAAGGGATTGAATTGACCTTTTATTCGAAATTTAATACCATTCATTCGATAATTACGTTCACGGAAAAATTGTGTTTTATATTCTTTAATAATATAATGGTGGCGGTCGGTTGTGCCCAAAGATACAGGTCAGTTTGCGGACGGCCGAGAGAAAATCACGCGATTTCTACATTCTCACGGTGTCCACGTATTAACTCGTTAATTTTAATAACTTTAAGTACTTTATTTTAAAAATACGTACTCGGAAAACGTTTTTGCGCCACAATATAGTGAAAACCTAGACGGGAGAGTCACCTCGGGCTTGTTTTTATAACGAAACCGCGTTCGAGGAATTTAAATCGAAAGAATCTTAGAACAGTAGCGAAGCAAAGGTGACACATTGTTCAACCAAGCGGAAGATCTGATGGAACTTCAAGTCCACCGGTAACTCCCTGCCGTGCTCTATACGCGCGGGATCGGAATAAATTAATTTTTTGTCCGCTTTTTTAAACTGATTCCGAAATAGATTCCGATCGGTAAGTTCATGTTTCAGGAATGCCTAATGAAAACGTTCCAATGTACCGACCGGGTGAAATTATTAATGAAATTATCTCGCGTTGTAAAACTGGCGCTTTTGTGTGCCCCAGACAAGACCCTTGTCACTATGACATTGTTAGTCGTTCTTTAAAATGAATGATGTATTTTTAAGAGTCGGCGCGAGTTCGGCTAACAATCTAGAGTTTCGTTGGGAAAGTGTAAGCAACTTTTTTCTGACTGACAAAACTTCTGCAGATTCCGCATCGATTTTTTTTCGATTAAAAGGTGCATGTGCAGAAAGTTGTTGATCTAACTCCCTATTAAATTTAACAATGTAAGAAAAACGCATAGTGTCTGGTCTAGGAATACAAAGCAGCAGGTGAAAACTATCTAAATAAGAATGTACAAGTCAAACACCGATTAGCAGGTGGACCGTTATAAAATTGTACGAATTTCGTTCCTTTTCACCTATTATTATTGATGGTAAACGGTCTGATTGTAGATTAATGTGGTCGTATGGATACATCATAGCCACGCACGCCCTTCGCTCATGAATAATTCATAAACTCAAAATTCGCAAATTACCCAATTTTCGCCCGCCTCCCCAATATTGATTTGCACCGAAAACAAAATAACAAGTATCACATAAAGTCAGCGGTTAACAGGAAATGTACAATTTGCTCTGGACACGATGTTCGTGACACTCTTCCACCGACTTCCGCGTCGAGAAACAAAACTTTGTGTGCGACCGTTTTATCCTTAAAAGTTCCAAGCACGTGTGGACCGGCGGTTTTAATTAACTTTTCCACCTGGAAATTTTGATTGAACTGCTTGTTGCAATTACATCGGCGTGACTAATCTTTAAAAAAATAATACACGCACAAAAAGTTAATAAATTTCCTATTTATTGAATATTGTCAAATGCAGCTGGCGAAAATTAGAATGTTTAAATGCAAAGCAAAAAATTTCACATTTGTACATGTTTTTTAGCAAATTAGCAGCGGCTTGTATTTTTTGTGGATATTCCTTTGTTATTATTTTGCATTTCGAATTGGAAATTTCTAAAAAGCTGAAGTAAGGTGAGTAAAGCGGGTGCCTTATTTATTAGTCTGCTCATATGGGAAGTGGGAATTTAATTTTATAAGGAAAGGTATTCCGTAACCTTAATTTCTAATTACAGTTTAATGTTTATTTAATTTCGTCTTAGAAAATTATGCAGTTTTTGCCATAATGGTATCAGACGTTTTCAAAAATTTTTATCTTTATTATTATTGCCAGCTTCCCAATTTTATTGTCATTCTTGTAATTACTTTAAGAAGAATTGAAACAAGAAAACTTATGTAAAATCAAATTTTCGATTATGCTACTCGATAATTACTCGATAATTGAGGTGTCATCGGATTTTATTGTTAATGCAGTAAATGTTGATGATAAATTATTTAATATTGGTATTTATTTCTAATAAAGGATGATGATAGATGTAAATAATAAACTAGCAATATCCTATGAATCAAATCGTATAATTACTTTAAGAAAGGAAAATTTCGTTTGCAGTACCAGTTTTGGAACTTTTGGATATTTGCAATCTCATAAGCTTTCCCTATATTCTTTTCCACCATCAACATTGGTATTTTTCATAACTTTAATATGTGTATTTACTGTGAGAAATTTCAATCAATGGTTATCTGGAAAGAACCCGTTGGGTGGGTAGCAGCTGATTACAACGTAATACAACAGGTACCAAAATTCAACTAGCTGAGAATAATCACATCAAGTGAACCATATGTCAGAGAAGAAGTTCAGACGCAAGCCAACAAAGTAGCGAAAATTGGTGGATTGTTCAGTGATATTATCTGGACCAACAACGTCATGGATAATGAGAGTACAACGCGAATATATAAGAGATGTGTGAGACCGCTACTGAAAGAATGTTGAGAACAACTTGAATAAAAATTTTAAGACCTGTTTAGGGTGTTACACTCAGAAACAGGATAAGAAGTGAACAAATAAGAGAAAAACTAGAAAGCAAATTTATTGGTTTTTTGAAAAGATGTGCGATAATCGAATATAATAGTAAATATGGTGAACAACCAGAATGTTTAGGAACCACTAAAAATTAAATCAAAACAAATAGGAAACAATGCTTTTAAATAAAGTCAATTAATGTCCCTCTTCTTAAATTATTTAAATAACAGATGGAATAAAGAAGTGCCATAATTTTGGTTCCAAACTTGACTGAATGCTGTTGAGTCGCTTTTTCTGTTTTAACTCGGACGAAGGAATTTATTTTTGTGGTGAATCGAGTCGAGTGATAATATTCGCTTATGGGCGTTGGCCGTTCAATTTCGAATGAAAATTCTTTAAATAATTAAAATTGCCATCAATTTATAATTTAATTAAGTGAAATGACTAATTGGGGCCAAATTAAACTGGAAGTTGAGGAATTCATCATCAAAGATGAGCCTGTTGATACGGTGGACGAATTGGAGGAAGAAGAAACTGGCGAAGAAGATGAAACAACTAATATTAACTCTGATTCTCAATGTTTCGACGAAAGTCAGGTAATTATTATTGGTTTAAAATAATTTAGAAACAAATTAATTGGTTCAATGGCGTTGTTGTGATTAAGTATTATATTTTCATTTGCTTTTTAAGATGGAGGGATTAGAAGTTGAGATTCTTGATACAACCAACATCAAAACTGAAGAAGTTGATGTAAGTGAACAACAGGAATTTCAAGCCGCGTGCAGTTCTTCTTATGAACGGGAAATCGATCAGCAGCCCAAAGACGAGGACAGCAGTAGCTTACAGGAACAGGGAGATGGAACTAAATTTCAATGTAAAATATGTCTGAAAGTTTTTGCCAAGGAAACATATCTCAAAAAACATATTAAATTAGTTCACGAAGGGAAGAAACAATTCAAGTGTACAGTATGTGGAAGAGGTTTTGTGAGGAAATGTGATCTGAAACATCACATGAAGACTCATGAAGCAAATAAACCATTTAATTGTGCAGTATGTGGAAAAGAGTTTGTTTGGTTGTCGACTTTAAAACGACACATGTTAAGTCATGGAGGGGAGAAAGCATTCAAGTGCACCTTATGTGGAAAAGGTTTTGTGACGAAGACGGATCTCAAAAGACACACTTTAACTCATGGAGGGGAGAAAGCATACAAGTGCACAAAATGTAGAAAAGATTTCTTATTGAAGCAGGAGCTTAAAAGACACATGGTAATTCATGGAGAAAAGAAAAAATTCAAGTGCCCAAAATGTACAAAATATTGTTTGAGGAAAGACCATCTCAAAGAGCACATGAAAATTCATGGAGGAAATAAACCATTCAAGTGCGTAGAATGTGGAAAAAGGTTTCTGTTTATGTCATATCTCAAACGACACATGTTAAGTCATGGAGGGGAGAAAGCATTCAAGTGCGCAGAATGTGGAAAAGGTTTTTCGTTGAAGGGAAATCTGAAACAACACATGGCGATCCATAATAGCAAGAAATAAACATAGACAATGAAAAGCTTTTGGAAAGACTAATTTTTAAAAAGTTTAAAATGGTTTTAAAATGTTGGTGTTGTACCCTTTGATGTAATTGTGTGTTTGTTAATATTGGTGGTATTATTATTATTTCCATTTAACCTTTGCTCCTTTTTTAATTCACATTTTAATTCTTCTGACCAATTGTTCAATTTATTATTTCCATGAATTGATGATGTTGTTCCATAATATTGAAACTGTCACGAAATCAATTATTAGTGCAATTTTCTTCTTTGTATTTTAGATCCGATATGAACTACAATAAATACAAGTAAATGTTTCTATTAAAAAATGACACATACATATACATCTCAAATAAGCATTTTTCTAAATCCTCTGCTAAATAGCAGTTCTGGTATCAAACATTTTTAAGAAGAAATTTTTAATTTTGGCTTCATATGATTTTCCCAAAAATCTGATTCTGATTTTGATTCTGACTTTATGAAAATGTGAACTCTAACATAAGTCAAAAAAAAAAAAATTGACCTGAGCACTTTATGAATATGTTCACTGCAATTTGCATGGTTTTACCTAGGATAACCGGCTCTTAAGATTCAACGCTTGTTGTAATCATTTGAAAACGAAAAATTTTACCTTTATGGAAATGTGGATTCTCACATAAGTCAAAAAAAAAAGATCTGAGCACTTTATGAATTTGTGCACTGCAATTTGAATGGTAGATTAATGAACGGAGGAGGTTTTGAAGAAATCGCATGGAAAGAATACCTAAAGAACGATTAGCCAAATAGGCTAAAACACAATGACCTGATACTCGTAGACTATTGCGCAGACCCGCAAAGTGGTGGATGCATAGAGGCTTCAACAGCACAAAATGCAAACTAATATCAATTAACAGAAAAGAAGAAGAAAGTTAAACACTTCTTTCATTCATCTCTGGGCCTAATACTCAAATTAAGATTTCCCATCTTTCGAATGAGATTTGAATGAGTTGTTCTCGACTACTTCTACTCATTTTTTTAAGATTATTCCATCAATTTTCCATCGAATTAGGGCTTGAAAGGGGTTGGTTAAACCAAAACAGTGAAGGGTTCCGTTTTAAAAAGCTATCTGGTTGTTCTGTCGATTTGAAGAAATCGATTATTTTACATGAAGATTCAATGGTCTCCAGGTTTGATTCTTGGTTTCAACGTTAAACTTTGCTAAAAGCGAACCATGATATTGTAGTTCCTCTTCCTTGTTTTAGGGCAAATCTGGCAAGTTGAAGTCTAACCTGCTTCTCCCGACCTCTTATAACCCCACCAATTTATCCTTCATAATAATAATTTAAAAAATTTAAAAAAAAGAAGAAGAAGCGATTTAATTCATTACTGTTTTGAAAGATGGTATCGATCTTTCGGAATAAGTAATGGAAAATAAATTTCTGACTTGCCTGAAGTTATTGTCATTTTTATATCAACTGACAATATTTTTTTTTCTTCATTTGAATACATTTTAATAGCAAAATTCTAAACTTAAACTTCAACAATCAAATTTTTAGTTATAAATTGACATAAATGTAAACCAACTTGTGTTATAAAGGATTGCTGGGATATAAACTTCTGATTCACAGTATTTTTTTTAAAAATTGAACAAAGGTTATTTACAGTATTGTATATTTAATACCCGGTATATTAGTAACTATATTTTTATTATTGCCAATGATATTTGTTTTTAAATGAATATTTCGGAATTAACAGAAACTGAGGCGGTTACACCACAAAGATGAAAATTTATTGACTTTATTTGAGAGAATATTAGTTTCTGAGATAAGTTTCAGTGATGTGGTTTTATTGTAAATTTGTAGTGTGTCATAGCAGTAAACTGTTTTACTTGAGTTCAATTTTTTTAATAAATCCTAATTCGTTCTTTTCGATTATCTTTTTCAATTCTTCTAATTTCCTCAAAGTTGCCACGGCTTGAAATAAATAGAATTGCCAAATTGGATACTTGAGCCACAGACGTTATTAAATCCGATCAAAAATTCTCGGTAACATCGGCGATCGATGTTTGAAGTTCACTAACTTTCATCAAATGTATTCCTCGAATTTGTGTGATTAGTCGCGATACGAAACGTTTATACCAAACGTCACAAAAACTTATCGGGTTACAATTTTAATACAAATCGCCGAAAATTGATTCGGCGTTCCAGAAATTCTGATGTTCAGAAAATTTCTCGCCGACTTCCTGCCACGTAAACTACCGTAAAGCCGGAAACGCGATTTCATTACTGTTCTCGTTTATCTACCTTCCAGTAGCGGCCACTTATCTCATATGCAACCAAGTTATGTTACAAGGCGTAAAATGCTAACATATCCGGATTGTACAGGGTGAGTTAAGTTTTACCGCCCGTGGCAAAATAGGCCTTTAAAATAATTTGTCAATTCTCATAAATTACATGAGTAATTTTATATTATTAAGGTACATAGAAACCAAGAAAAAATATTTTTTTTTTATCAAGTACAATTTTGGGTTTTTTTCAATTACTAATTGTTCAATTTATTAGTTTTTTTGATGTACGAACAGTAAAATATTTTCACACAATTTAGTGCAATTGAAATAATTTTAGTAATTTGCGTTTATTAAATAAAGCTATTTCCGTATTAGAAGGTATTTTTTAAATGATTTACGACATAAGTAGACTAATTTACCAGACAATGGTATTGACGTAGGGGTGCTTGAAAGATTATTTATGGCGGTCACTAAACTGAACTTAAGAATGCAACTCTATCGGCAACTGAAAAGCTGTCTCGTCCAGTTTGATGGGTCGATCATAAACTATTGTTAGGATGGTAAACCGCATTATCTATTGTTAGAAAGTCATAAATAGAAGCATTTTTTGTGCTATATCTTAAATTTGATTTAACTCAAAAAGTAATAATTTTTTTACGAATCAAATTGCAGATATTAATGCTACGAATAATTTGACAAATTTTGAAATAAAAAACCAAACATAGAAATTTTACCCAAAACTTTGTTTTACTTTTTTGGCTTCAAATAAAAATGATTTGGAAAATTTGTAGCACTAATCGAAAGCGTAAACTTCAACTGATGTAACATGTAAATTGCATACTTTCCCCTCAATCTTTAATAGGTATTATGGCCGGGGCGGTAAAACTTAACTCACCCTGTATTATCAAAATGTGGCGATAATTTTTTAACCGTTTAATAAAGAAATTCAGCTTCGTGTAAAAAGATCCAAGAACAATGGGGTGATATTAAGGTAAGCAGATGTAAATATTCATGTAGGCGGTTGTAACAATGGAACCGATTATTGCGGTCTATTCAGCGTTTAGAAAGTCTCGATCTTTTCCTTTTGATATTGTGAGTACGTTGTATTTCACCAGTTACAGTTCACGGAATAATTTCTTTTCAGATTACAGTTAATTCAGGAATAATTAACGAGAAACGAAAGACAAAAATGGCCCCGAGATTTGCGCCAGTGTGGTAGGTAGCCGGCGTAGAAGAAAAATCGGTTTCGTTTCGCTACGGTTCGTTACGGGATCCAATAAATTTCAAAAATTAACTGTCACTTGCGTTCGAGATTTACCGATTTTTATTCATGATCACGAATTTCGTTGTTAAGCGAACCATAAAAAAATACAAGTTCATTCATAAACACTCGTGATTTTCGGTTTCATTCATGAAGTCCTCTCCGGGCATAATTGCATAATAATATCTACGGTTTCTACACTAAAAACTCCATTGACTGATTTTTGTATTTCTACCAATTTATTCGCGTTTTTTCTGTTCCTTTCCGACTCCTCTTGTACGTTCTAACAATTTTTTTATGCTTTTAACTCCAGTAAATCCATGAAGCATTCTGAAATTAACTCATTCTTAGCGCTCTTATTCGATATCCGGTCACTTCGCGCATACTTAATTGCTAAAATATTTGAATATTTTTAAAACGATTTCACGCCGTAATAGATCTGAATTTTTTCTTATTGTTAAATTGCGTCTTTGTAAAAGTAAGCTTTATTACTTCTCTTATTTCTGAATTAGTTTTTCTTTTTTCTAACAAATCAAATATCGCTTGCGGCTAGCGCTCGTTCTGGTTCAATTTTCAAGTTCCCATTGTTTACTTAAGCAAATGATCGATATGATTCACTTCAGTTCTTTTAGAATTCATGAATTTTCCGCTCGCATTATTTTGAGAATTTGAATTGGTTGTAAAGTTGTCGGTGTATTACAAACTGGTGGCCTCTGTTTGGAAAAGGTAGAAGTTGAGTAGTTGCTTTAATATTTTCAAATTTTTTGTAACAGCTACTTTTTAAATTTTAATTACAAATAATCTTTTCAGCGTTTCAATTCAGTTCAATAAATATTCGCTAAAGTTACTAAAATATTGTTAATAAGTCCAATACAGATTACTTTATTCACATAAGAAAAACTTGTTCCTTTGATTGCCGGCCAGTTATGCTTTAGTGCTGCTCCTGCCCGTGACATGGTGCTGCAGTAATTTTTCTTAAAGTAAAAAATGTCTAAATTCCGGGTAATCAACAATTGCAGACTTACGAAATTAATTTCATACAACGGTAACTTTATTTTAGTATTTTTGCACGTTTCTGTATTCAAAATTATTTTATTTTATAAAAAAAATTTAATGTACCCATTTATTCGGCTCTTTTGAATTCGTTACAAATTGACTGTAAATTGTACGAAGAGTAGCACCAATTTCTAACAATAGTTGTTCGCCGCAAAATAATTTATCATGTCGCATGTTGGTCTAAATATAAAACCGAATGGAAATTTTTTCTTTGTGAAAAGGTATTTTTCAAACGCTTTGTCTATGCGCATTCATCTGTACCTTTTAAAGAGTGCCTGCCTTTACTATTTTTAATTGTTAATTGTCACTTTTTATTTGTTGCCTGCTTGTTAATGGTTAGGACGATTTTATGTTTTCAAAATCGGCTTCATTTTGCAGCATAATCTTCTTCTACATTTATTTAGTCAGGCTCTAAGTTTTAATACTCCAAAATAAGCGTCACAAGCGATTGTGACATATTAGGGAATGAGTAGAAGTTAAATGGAGCCAAATAAGATAATATCTTACATAAGTAAGTAAATATTTGTTAGTGATAAAAACCAATTAAAAATTGTTAAATCACCCATACAACACTCAATATCTGCTGGATGTCAAATTCATCGCTAGACTATGTTGTATAGCTAGGACGTAAAATAGCCATCCAGTAGATATACAGCGCCCGATATCCAGCAGATATTTTTGAAAGATTTCTTGTAGATATCCAAAACTGACATTAGGTGGATATTCTCTAGATACATATTTTCAGAAAATATGTTTTGAAATATATTCCAAATTAATATATTTATATTTATATCTATGAAAAGTTAAAAATTATATAACTACAACATTAAATTTTTAAAATATACAATATTTGTATTTTGCGTGTATTAAAAATATTTTTTCTACTTTGGTATCATAAGTGAGTTTTTGCGAAACTAAAAGTAGTGTCACAAAGGAACTTTTTGTGAAACTGCTTTTCTTTTTTTTTTGATACTTATTACGTTGGTATTGCTGTAATAACACGCTGGCCGGCGTCGGGCATCTCTACCGAGCTCCTGTCAAGGTCAAGCCAAGTGTACAGCTTAATTCTTCCATGACTTATTCACAAAAATATCAAACTCGAGATTTTAAATTTGAAGTTTAAGTTGACATATGACACATGACAAATACCAACACAACCAGTACCTAATCCTAAAAATCTCTAGAATATTTAGAAAGCACAATTTTTAAATTTTCATTAAACTAAGAGCACCAAAGTAGAAAAAATAGTATATTACACTCGTTTTATATGACGTATTGTCGCACTCGTGACATTCGAGCACTCCTCGCATCGCTCGTCGTGCCCCAAACTTATTCGTCGGACAATAGATCGTCTTATAAAACTTGTATAATAATATACTATTATAGTATTAAACTAAATTAATTAAATTTTCATATTGTAATATTATGTAATATTTAAATTGTTCCATTTTAAGCACAAATTAAAAAAAAGCTTAGTAATATTACACTAAATACGACCAAACATTTTTTAAATGTTTAAATGTTTAATGTTAAATAAATTAACATTAAAGAATTTTTACTAATTAATTTTTATAATAATAAATTCTACTTGTTCCATAAGAGTTTGTAAAGCGTAATTTGTTGAAAAAATTTAACTAAATTTTAAATTTGGTTAATAAATAATAAGCAGTTATATTACGATATTCTTTAAAAATTTCTATTGGAATGGGGTCATTGTCATTGTCAGGTGAATTTTTGTTACATGAATACATAGCCAAAATTTTTATAGCAATATCTTCAAAATTGATTTTTTTTAACTTGTGCATTAAAACTCTGAGTTACATTGTCAAAATTATTAACTGATATACTTCTATTAAGATTGTGAATTTGTTTATTGACTATTTTTAACTTGTTTGTGTATTTATTTAACAAACACGATGATTTTACTTACAGCTGGTGATCGATGTAAATACCCGGAGACCATAAGTTACAGCAGATAGTTAGTTGTAATTTTGCTTCGGTTATAAATTTGCTGCGGCAAAACCGTCCAACACTAACAAGGATTGTGGATTCGTTTTTGTGTTGTGTCGCAACAAATTATTCGGTGAAGTTATGCACATAACAAATCCCGTTTTTTGTCACACAACACTTTTTATTTGAATCTCGACATCCTGCAGTGCAGTTTCATTCAACTCGTAGCGTTTTATTATTTTTATTAACTAAACAGGTTTCACGCCTGAAGTAATTTGTAGTTAATTAGTTGGAAGGTAAAAAAGTTTTTGAAGAAAAACGTTTAAAAAGATCCGGAAAGTAGGCCGCAATAAGCTTCCCGATCGTTTTGGTACATACAGAAAATAAAACTAAGCACAATGTAACACGAATTGGTTTATTAAGTCAAGAAAAAATGCAGCTGTTCAAGTACTAACTACTAAAAAAGCTAAAACAACATCTAGAAATGCTCTACGCAATGACAATCAACAACATTGTTCCTAATATCGTTATCACAACAAAACATTTTTCGTCAAAGTAAATGTCTTAATAGGTTCGTATATTGAAAAGTCAATAACTTATTAAATATCACAAAAATAGAGGGCTTCAAATATCTAACTTACACAAATATATTTTCCATTTAAACCAACAAGATCGTACAATATCATACATTTCTTTAGTATTTAATATAATTCATTCTATCACCTACGACAAGAACTTGAATAAGCGTTGTTTGCCTATACAACTAATAAAATATTTGTAACTGGAAATGGCCCCTTATACATTGCCTGAAATAACAGATCCGCAAGTCCGCCTACAAATCCAATTCGTAAATAGACTTGAAATTCGGTTTATCATTTATCGCAAAAATGTCCCCTTTTATTGCTCCTCGTTAAAAATTTTGGGTTCTTTTTAACATCTCAAAGCACACATTAGATAAAGGGATTGGTTTAAAGATATATGGCCGATATGTGAGAACATCAATAATTATTTAAGTAACGCTTTAATAATTGTGCAAATTTTAATCGAAGCGATTTGTTCCATCGGAATAATTTGGTCTCGACAGCAATAAATACATCGTTTTCGCCCCCCTTTATTAAAATCCGGCATCCTATATTTAATTACGCTGAATGATCTTTATGTTTAGGCGTAGGAAGCGGTTTGGATTACGGTAGATTTCACACAGAATACTGTCCTTAAACTGTTTGATCCTTTAATGCAAGCAATCCATTTCAGATTACTACCCGGGAGGATAAAAGAAATACTTTTTCGGAATTGTATAAAAATTACAGCCAAAATTGTATCAAATAAAAAAATCATTAAAGCTCTTCTATGTTCCTGCTACTCAACACCGGCGATTTGCTTAAATTAGGGGAGTTTGGGGACGTGTTGTTGACGACAGTGCGGGAGCTATTCGAAGACGGCAGCGGAGAATCCGTAATCGCTTTCGCGGTGTGATTTGGCGAATTTAAGTTACTGTGATTCGGAGAATGTTTAACCGGAGAGCCGAACGTCTTCGGCGATGCGCTATTTTCTAAATGGGAATCTACTTGAGCAAAATCTTTAATTATGTTCCCTCCGTCGCTGAAAGGAAGACCGTTGATAATTCCGAAATCTTCTTTCCCGCGCCGCTCCAGATCGACCATTCTGAAAGTCTCCAGAAATTCGTTGAGGTCCACCAAACCGTCCTTGTTCATGTCCATGAGTCTGCAGATCTCCACCAATTGGTCTTGTGTTATTGGGTTCGGAATGTGCTCCTTGATCAGATTGCACGCGTCCGAAAATTCCTCCAGGCTGATGTAACCTTCAACAAGATTTTGCATTTACAGCCGAACTCCTCTATAGTGATGTTCGAAAAGCTATGAAAAAACATCACTATAGAGAAACTTCACTATATAGAATTCAAGTATATTCAAGTACAGTCGAACTTCTCTATAGTGAACTTCTCTATAATGATTTTTTCTCTATAATGATGTTTTTGTCAGGAACGTGCATTTTTGCACGTTTTGCATATAAAAATACCTCCGTATTATGATGTTAAGCCTCTATATAGTGATTATTCTTTGAGAAATATTTACCAACATTCTCGGGGAACAAAATTTTCGGTAATAAAAAATACAATGGATGTATTGAACATCTGTTTTTTTTCTCAAATTCCGACAACCTACCTGAAAAATTCTTAGAACAATTTATTGCAAATCCCTTATTTATGGAAATTTCTACCCTCACCAAATGCATTGGCTACATTTGCATTTATACTTTTGCACTTTAGTTTCGCTTCAATTTTTGTACCACACGCATTTTAGAACGTGAAATGGCGAAACGAAAGTGTTTGAGTATCCAAGACAAATTAAAGGTGTTGGAAGACGTTGATAATGGTGTAAAGCAAAAAGACGTGGCCGCAAAATTTGGTATTGCTGCAAATAGCGTATCCGTAATTGTGAAGAATCGTGAAAAACTTAGAAAAGAAGTTAATTCGGGACGAAAAAAAATGAGGCTGTGTACATAAGAAGATTTAGATGAAGCGATGTTAAAGTGGCTACAGGTGATTCGCGCCCAAAATGTTCCGGTGTCCGGGCCATTAGTAAAAGGAAAAGCATTGGTTTACGCAGAAGCCTTGGGATACTCAAATTTTCAAGCAAGTAACGGATGGTTAGACAAGTTTAAACAGAGACATAAAATTTCCGAAAAAGTAATTAGCGGCGAAAGTGCTATAATTAGTGACCATACCTGTAACCAATGGTTAAAGTCGGTTTTAAAAAAAATTTTGGACATTATCATCCTAAAGACGTCTTTAATGCTGTCGAAACTGGGTTATTTTTTAAGTGTACGCCAAATAGAACTTTAACGTTTAAAAACGATAAGTGCTTTGGAGGTAAAAACAGCAAGGAGCGAATAACTGTCATGATTGGTGCCAATATGACTGGAAGTGAAAAAATGAAGCTTCTTATAATAGGTCGCAGTAGAAATCCACGTTGTTTTAAGGGCGTCAAATCGTTAGAAGTGGATTATGACTTCAATAAAAAAGCGTGGATGACCAGTCAGATTTTTGAAAAGTGGTTGCTAAAGTTTGACAATCAAATGGGCAGAGAAAAACGAAAAGTTGCGTTAATTATAGATAACTGCCCAGCCCATCCTGCGCTTATAAAATCAAAATGTAAAAACGTCGAATTGATTTTCTTACCACCAAATCTAACGTCAAAATTGCAACCGATGGATCAAGGAATCATAAAAAATTTTAAATTCCATTATCGGAAAAGGATATTAAAGAAAATTATGACCGCCATTGAAGAAAATCAACCTACACATAATATCATAAATCTTCGGACGTCCATATCTGAAATAGCAAAAGTATGGCAATTTGAAGTGACGGAGATTACAATAAAAAAATGTTTTGGCAAGGCAGGGTTTATTAATTTAAATTTGAATAATTGGGAGGAAGAAGATAACCTTCAATTGTCAGAATTGAAGAAATCTTGGGAACAGCTAAAAGCGTTGGACATTATTTGTGATTAAGTGGAATTTCAGGATTTTTTAAACATTGATAAAGATGTGTTAATTACTGAATATCCTGATGACATCGAGATTTTGGAAAGTGTCAGAAAAGACAACGAATTGTCTAATTTGGAAGAAGAGGATGAAGAAGATTCTATCGAAAATCCTTCCAAAGCCGAGATGGTCATGGCATTTGAGACTATTCGCCGAGGTTTGCAATGCCAAGAAAATGTTCCAGAAAGAATATTCAAGGCATTAAACAAGTGTGAAACGTTCTACGAAAATAAAATAATTTTTAAGAGTACTGTGCAATCAACTTTAGATGGATTTTTCTTCAATAAGTACATGTTGTGTAATATAAATCTGTATGTATTTCTAAATACGGAAATATCATTTCAAACAATAAATAAAATTTAATTTTAATTTTTTGTTTCATTTTGAATATCGATTGTTTTTTAAAGTGACTGCCAAAACTGTAAAATTATATGTGACTTCTCTATAGTGAAGTTTCTCTATAGTGATCTTTTTTCAGGGCTTTTCGAACATCACTATAGAGGAGTTCGACTGTATATTCAAAACAAAAAGTTAAGATTTATTATATTTGAAAAAATATTTGTTTAAGTGAATAGAAATACACACAGTTATTAATAAACAATACAAATTTTCATCTGAATATTTACATAACATGTACTTATTGATGAAAAAATCTGTCCAAAGTTGATTGCACAGCAGTACTTTTAAAAAGAGAAATTTCCATAAGTAAGGATTTTTCAAGAAATTCTTTTAAGGATTTTTCAGGTTTTCTATTACCGAAAATTCCATTCCTAGAGAATTTTGGTAAACCTTTCGTAAAGAATAATCACTATATAGAGGCTTAACATCATAATATAGAGGTATTTTTATATGGAAAACGTTCAAAAATGCACGTTCCTGACAAAAACATCACCATAGAGAAAAAATCATTATAGGGGAGGTCACTATAGAGGAGTTCGACTGTATTTGCCTGGCGAAACCTAAAAAGAGCGACAAAAAATGGGCCGCACGCGGCGAGTCAACAAACTAAAGTGAAGGGGCCGCTAAATGAAATCATATGTCATGAAAACCCGTTTCCCTTTAACGATAAATTTCGGCAGATATTAAAACAATAAAATTGGATCTTTGCAAACATAAAAGACAATGGAAGCATTCGCGTACAATATTCACCCCATATTGAAGCAACGAATTAGAGAAATATTTTTGAAACTTTGCCCAATAGTGTCAGAGTTCTAGTCATACAATAACGAGCTCCTCGTAATCGAATTTAGCTTCGTAATGAAACACAGCAAAGTTTCATAATTTGAGCTGAACTTTTCGATCAGTCAATGTCGGTAAACATTTTTTTGCGCACATATCGTTTTCATAAAATAGCTGCCAAATAAAAATATGCTCGCAATATAAAATTGATTGAATAGAGTTTTTCCAATTGCAAATATAAAAATCTTAGGCGAATTTTTATAACGTAAAGGTTTGCCTTTAATATCAATAAAGCGAAGTCCTAAATTGGACATTTCCTCGTTTTAAATTAATTTAAATTCTGAATAAGAATCCTGTAAAAACATTTTGTAAACTCCTTTTTGTATCGCATAATTGAATAAGCCTTTCGTGAATGTAAACGTTTCTTAGCGGAATTCAAGTAAAACAAAAATAGTGAGCCAAATTTTTTATGCTCCTTTAATAAAGATAACCGTAAATTCAGAACTAATTAACACATCATTAGCTGTCGGATGACAAAAGTGTCATTCAATAGGAAGACGTGTTCATTAAGGGTCGTGTGACACTTATAATAATAAAATAGTTCTAAGATGTCTCAGATCATTTTCTTTTTGTACACCATTTATAAATTTCCTATTATCTAATTGGTTTAAAGTTAAAAAATATTAAATAATAGAAAATTTCCGAGATGAAAACGATTCATTGCAAAAATTGATGTAAAAGAAAATGGTCAGCTAATATTTTTGTACTTTTTTAATGAAGCTGAGTAACACAAATACAACACATATTTAAGTGTCGGACGACAAAAGTGTCAGTAAACAAGAAGAGTTCAGCGTAGGTGGTGTGACACTTACGATAATAAAATGTTTAAGATGTCTCAGATCAATTTCTCTTTATATAGCATTTATAAATTTCCAATTATCTAATTGGTTTAAAGTTAAAAATTATTTAATAATAGAATAAGACTTCCGAAATGAAATCATTTTATTGCGAAAATTAATGTAAAAGAAAATAGGGACCTAATTTTTTTGTGCTCATTTGATGAAGATATTAATGAATTCAGATTAACACAAATTGCTGCCTTAAACAGAACACATATTTAGGTGTCGAACGACAAAAGTGCCATTAAACAAGAAGTGTTCAACAAGGATCGCCTGACACTTATAATAATAAAATAGTTATAAGGTGTCTAAGATCATTTTCTTTTTACAAGGCGTTTATAAGTTTGTAATTACCTAATTGGTTTTCAGTTAAAAAATATTACGTCTTCCGAAATGAAAACGTTTCATTGCGAAGATTGATGTAAAAGAAAAATGGTAGCTAATTTTTTGTGCTCCTTTGATGAAGATAACAATAAATTCAGATTAACACAAATCGTTGGCTTAAATACAACACATATTTAAGTGTCGGACGACAAAAGTGTCAAAGAAAAATAAGTGATCAGCAAAGGTCGCCTGTCATTTATAATGACGAAATGGTTCTAAGATGTCTAAGATCATTTATAAATTTGTAATTATCTAATTGGTTTTACGTTGAAATATGTTTTTGCGGAGGTTGATGTAAAAGAAAAATAATGAACAAATATTTTTGTGCCTTTTTGTTGGTGTAAGTAACCGTGAATTCATAGTTGCTTTACTCAAATCAATACAATTCGTTAAACACAACACTTTTTATGTGTCGGAAGACAATAGTGTCTAGAACTTGTCATAAAATGGTTCTAACACATATAAGTGTAATTTTCTCTTCATATAGCAATTATAAATTCGCAATTACCTACTTGGTTTTAATAACAGGGAAACAGGGGATCTCTCGACGGTATGGGTATGTAGATTTGATGTTGCTAAGTTTTCGCTAGATGAAACTGAGGGTTTTATGATAAACGAGTATCAACACTAAATTAATTCTCACCGGAATTATCCTTGTCAATTATCCTGAATATCGCCTCTAAGCTACTTTTATTCCTGTATAACGTTTCCACTACGGTATTTGCTCCTTGGACGGTCTAAAAAACGACATACAGCGTTAATCACGCGCCATGTTGCAAAAGTTAATTACATTTCCCAGATAAGTTCCTTGTTGTATTATAAGTTCCAACATGGGGCAATTAATTTAAATACTTACTGTGATATCACTGTCGTTAATCCTGTCGAAAGTAGTTGAATATTTAACCTTTTGCGTATCTGGGTCGAGCGTCACTAATTTCTCCCTTAACATTCTCCAGGGTAATCCCAATCCCGTCGTCGTCTCCATAGATATGCACCAATCGCTGACACAAATCAGTCCTGCAACAAATCGACAATTCAATTTATTTTACACAACTCGATAATTGCAAGGTAGAAAAAATAACAGAGTCTTTCTAATAAAAACAGATTGTTCCGAAATTACTTTTTTCCCCTGCTGGTCAAGATAAGTTTGACAAATAAATGACCAAATTGCATACGTGTTTGGATTCAGTAACCACTTGGAAAGGGACTAAATTGATCAGTTTGAAAAACTAGACTTCGGTTATTGAATTGTTGTTTCCTGTTTTTCATAATTTGAACTATTTCTTTTATTTCTCCTCTAAATGTTTGATATAAAACAAATTTATACCCCGATAAAAAGTACAGCACAACTTTACTAATCCGAATTATTAAATCTTCATCTATAAAATTTGCAGTTGAAGTAATGTTTAGCTCGTTGAATAACGTATCTTTATAATTTCGAAGTTAATCGATTAAAAAATGTTGGAAGAGTTAATTGCAGCAGTGGATGTGGTTTTAATGCAATTTCAACAATTGAATTCATTTTCGAAGGATAAACTTTTTTGAGCTTGAACGCGCGAGGGGATTTCCAGCCAAAACTTGTTTGATACATTTTTTATATAAAAAAGCAGCAGAAAGAAAATGAAGTAATAAAAAACACTGCCGGCAAAAAATAGTATAAACTAACGCTGCGAGCGACGAACTGAACATTCTTGCTCTTTTTATAAAGCTCCAAATTTAGAGCAAACAATTTTAAAGAAATGTTGAGCACTCACGCACATTCATTGTCGTTTCGAAATAATTTGTCAGTTCGTGTTTAGATTGCGTTTTGTTACATTTTCCAAGTAATAAAGCTGGAAGGAAAAAATTCCTCCTTAAGGAACTGCTCAGACGAGCAGTTCCGACCATTATGTGTGCAATTTCACATGTCCACACAACTAACACTCGACGATCAAACAAGCGAAACTTATTGTTCCTCCGAGATTGCTGGACGACAGTCATCCTGCAAACCGCAATAAAATGTCCTGGCCGTGTTTTATTTTTTGGCTTGAAACGAGGGAAGTTTTAAGTATTCAAAAATAGCGGCATAATAGCCTGAATTTTGGCGAGTTTCGCGGCGGAACAATCGTAATGAACAAACGCAATCAAGAGCTGCTTTAAATTTAAATCTCGAATTTATACAAGGTTCTTCTAATTTGAAGCTCTAGGACTCGACAATCCCCACAAAGTTACCCTAGGATTTCAGATTTTATAAATAAGATTTTCTCTCCAGAACAGAAGGAAATTTGCCACTAAATTTAATTGTAAAGCTTTTACCGATCTCCCGCTGTAGTCATTTTTCCGCAGGATCTTCATCCTTTCTAGGATTTTCTTCGACGAATAGGATTTTTTGCGGGATTTATTAAATTCTGGCTTTTAACGGTTCCATTAAGATTGATTGCAGAAGTGTCTTTAACGAAATTTGTTTGAGCGCAAAATCAAAATCTTAATTGAATGCACTGGAGTTGAACGGTTTTACTCAAGGGATCGCGCCAAAAGGGTTTCTTAAAAATCTGTTTCTGTTTGATTTACAAATTTCTGCGAAATGCGGCCATTAAAATACTTTTGGGAGCTTTCACAATTCAACCCTTTGCAAATCTTGATTCAAGGCGACTGTAAGTATTTACATTTCTGGTATCCTTCAATTTCGTTTAATAAAGTCCGAGCTTTTATTTCTGATCCTTTCGTTTGCAGCAACGAAGTTTCGCAATTTTCTTGTTTTCAAACTGGAGATTATCGTTTATTTTCCGCTGTCTGTTTCGAAGTGCAACCGCCCTGCTGTAATATGCTTGACGTACAAACCGTAATTTTTAGTAACCTTAAACACACTTCGTTGCTGATGTGGCAAAGATACTGATGGATAATAATTAGAAATTTAAGTTCAACGGAACGCTTACAGGAATGTCAGTATTTGCTGTTACGAGTGGTAATGAGTAATGACACCAAGTGACGAAAATTAATGGAAGTGTAAAATCTACCAAATTTATTTAAATTGGAAATTCAAATTATTATTTTATTTTCTAAATTTTATGAATCCATGTGACGTAATTTATATAACACAAGAAATATTAAATAAAGAAAAATATATTTTATTATTACATTTATTACATTGTTTCAGAAAGCACATTCAAATACAGTTCGGACAGATATAGACGGGTTCTCTTAATCCGGATTAGCGGATTTTCCAGATTATGGAAGTATTTTAAAAAAGTAAAAACAACGCAAATAAAATACGATTTTAATGCCTCTTAACTAAGCAAAACAAATACAGGGTGGTCCATTCTATAACATTTTTCAAATAAAACTTTTTTCCACTAGTTAAAAAATTATGAAAATTGGAAGTAAGTAGGAGGAAAAATGAGATGAGAAAGACTCAAGTCGAGATGGAAGACGAAGTCATTAAGGATATAGAAGACAATAAAATCAGTAACTGGAAGGAAAAGACATGAGACAAAAAAAGATGGAGACAAATTTAGTCAACCAAGTCATAGGTCTACTAGGCCTGCAACGATAAGTTATATATAGGTATACATCACCACCAAGGTTGGATATAAATTAATAATAACGTTAAAACTCTCTCGACAATGTGTGAGCATTCAACTGAATTTATAATGACGTGTAAACTCAAACATTTGAATATCAAAATCCTATTTGTATTGCTAAATTTATTCGACTATAAATAAAATTTATTTCCTATTTTCACATCGGTGGAAATCAAAACTATGTTCTACATCCTGTTAACATAATTACAGTCAAGATCCATCAAACTTCCAAAAGTACTTAAATACGTCTGAATTTTATTACAGATTCAAGTTAATTCGATTCTGTAATCGTACTAATTTCATCGACTTTTCATCATCCAATCCAATTTCCACAACACATAAATTAATTCATTTCTTTCTGTGCTTTAGATTTGAAGGAAGTAGCACATAAAACACATTTATTAGATTTAAATTAGTTTCAAACTTTCTTGACGAAACGCTATTAAAGAGGATCAATTATTTTAAAACTAGGGGAAGCATTAACTTAGAATCAAATATGAGGAAAAGTAATAAATTTATCGCAACAGCATGATGTATGAAGGAGTTCGCGTCTAAACAGTAAAGATGACGGTGCTAAGTAATTAGGCGATAAATCAAAACGCAGGCAACATGTAAACGAATGGGACGCAATTCGCAATCAATTTGAATTTTGTAAAATCGTCAAAATAAATAGAACGTTGGGGTCAAAGTATCGAGACATTAACTTTAACGGGGTCAACGGTTCTCAATCGCATCGACATAATTACTTACTTGACGATTAAAGAGGTTAAACCTCCGAAGATCGGTTTCGTTCACTTTCAGGTAGGTCATAAAAAACAACTAGATCAATTTGTGGTCAATAATAATTTCAGCAGTTCTTCGTCGTTGGAACAATTTTAGTTGGTGTGACTGACATGTGAGACGAAAGACAAAAGATCTGCAAGTGAGTGGATCGAAAACGCTGCTACGGAGTTCAAGATGCAATTAGTTCGTTGTTTATTTTGAGAATAATAATTTGCTATTATGCACAACCTCAAACATAATAAGTTTTACAAAACCTTAGATGTAAACGTAAACTGAAACTGAATAGTGGTGCAAATTTCGAAATTAGTTATTTGATAAATGACCTGATTGAAGTATGCAGCTTTTATGTAAGGACGTACTTAATGAACTTCAGACAGGAAACAATTGTAAATTTAAAGTAGTACTGTATTACAAAATAGCTTATCGACGTGCTTGTTGTTGAAGATTTGGTTGTGTAATATAAAGAAAATAGTTTTTGCGCTGAAGGAAAGCTGCTACTCGAGAAGTAATAAGACGTGCACTGCATTTAGCATGAGGATCGATATAGCAAATGTTTGCGGCTGTTGCAAGAGTTTAGAACATTAAAAAACGCAAACCATCATTTACAATATTGACGAAGTTCATCAATGTTTGCGCCTAAATAACTCAACCCCGTAAACTTCAGGATTTACATAAGTTATGCGCCTGTTTAATCGCGATAATTTAAAATAATTTCAGGCGAGGAATATGAAAATCTTCGGACGAAAATAGGTTGTCATTTTCGCTTCACGACGCACCCGGAGAAGCTCTCACACGTTTATCATTTAAGAAGCATCGAAACACGAAAGTTCACACCGATGTTACGGCCCCAGTCTAGCAAGAAGCTGTAATGAATTCGTGTACTCTAAAACCCAAACATTTGTTTCTCTCTTGTAACTGTTAATCATGCGAACAAAATACAAAATATTTAAACGCTTGTACTTAATTCGTGTTCGTAACTTTTATTACTGCTTTATGGCCATCCCGTTCATGGGTGGACTTGTGTTCATTTAAAATGCTAATATTTTTATGATATAAAATCGATTTTTGAATTTTATCGGACATTTTTTCAGGTCCATTGTACACGTATTTTGGGTCGGTCTTACCTAATATTTCAAACTTGATAGTTTGCAACCACGAAAATGCAGCATATTAAATGCCGTCGTCCCAAACGTTTGTAGGTATTTGTTTTCTTGAAATAGGTTAACAAGAATTGTGGTAATCGAGTTATTGCAAAATAATATTAATGCCGTTAGGCCAAATTATTGATATTGGAATTTTTTTCTCCTTGCAATTTTTTTAAGCTTTGTTCTTGGTTTTCACCCTTGCAAATATTTTCAGGTCATCTGTCCACTACAATGGTGGCCTTTCCCATGGTCTCACGAATTTTATGATTATTTCCTTATTTTTTCTCTAGCTAAGCCACCAGCATATTGCTATTCTTGTTTTAGGGCTTGAAATCCTGTATCTGCTACCTTCGTTTTCTGCCTAATTATTATGTTTGCTTGCCTGCTATCAAGTGTTGTTCCAAGCACTAGTCTTTCCATGGCGCGTTGCCTAACTCTAAGTAAGTTCATAGTCTTCTTTCTAATTGTTCAAGTTTGCACTCCATATTGGTAAAATGTATGTGTCAATAACTTTTACTCTAAGGTGCAGTTTGATATTTTGATTTTTCAGTACGTAGCTCAGTTTACTCTGTCCAGCCTAACTTTCTTCTTCTTTTATTTCCTATGTTTGGATTTCTCTTTCCATTATGCTCTTTCTAATTCCTTTTCCTTTTTTATTGTTGTTTTTGTTTCTTTTTCATACATTACTTTTGTCTTACTGGTATTCATTTTCAGTTTTACTTTCCCAGGCTGTACTTGTAATTCTTAGATAATTAATTACAAGTTTTGTTGATTAAGGCTATTTCGTCTGCATATGAGATTACTAAGGCGTCATACTTGTATGTTTTGGTCCAATTGAGCTTTTAAGATATAACTTATAATACCAAAGTGAAAAGTTTTGGTGATAGAGTGTATCCTTGTTTAGATCCTCGTTTTAATTTAACAGGGTTGGTTTATTCTTTCTCATTTAGATACTATACTGCCGACTTCGTTCATAGTTTATTTTATTAGGTTTATGTATCTACTGTCGATTGTACAATTTTCTAGGGCTTGCATTACTGCTCTATATTCTATCGAGTCAATATTAGGGAGTTGTTCTTAAAATGTAGCATATTTATGTTATTATGCATTTTGGAGTTGGTTAATAAGATACGGTGGTTGACATCCAGTTAGGTACCTACCTTTTGCAGATATGTTACAGCTAGACTGTTGAGTGTTCCTGCTGCTTCAATAATTATGGATTATGTGAACTTTTTTTCAGACGTTGTTTCTGGTTTGTCATCGTTTGGCGTTCTTCTGCAATGATCTAAAAAAAAGCTTTGCTAAGTCGTCCTTTTCCATTTATTCAATCAGTTCTTCTGTCCTGTTTTGAGGGAAATTTTATACTTGACGTCAATTTTTAAATATTCTCAACGGCTATTTTGTCTTGCTATTTATCATCTATCCACTTCTGCTTTTCGATGATCCAATTTTTCCACCCAATAGTTTTTTCATCTTCCTATCTATCTGTATGATTTCGCAGTAAGTTAGGACTGGCACCACCAAACTTTCCATTGCTAAGAATAAGTTTTTCCGGTCAGCTACTTAAACTACTAAATATTCGTAGTAATGCTCTTGAAATTTTCCCATTTCCCATTATCACATTTTTTTAAACGAAATTTCATTAATTTTATTACTTTTAGATGACCATCACATCAAACACTTTTGTGCATGAGTTATTTTCAGTTAAAATGTTAATATGTTCGTGGTACTTATGTATTATAAATCGATTTCAGGTCATTTGAAAACGTTTTGAATATTCTGTGAATGATCTTATGTGGTTAAATTTTGACCACACTAATGCACTGAAATGTTTCAAAGGTGTTTGTTTCCAACCACATTACTAGGGAGATGTTTATTTACAACATATTAAATGCAGGCGTTCCAAAAGTTTCCACCTGCTTTCCTGGAATAAGTTAACAAGAAATGCTGCAGCCGATTTATTATTATACAACAACAATTTGGTACGGCCACATTATTATTATTATTATTTGCTCAAATGAACTTTTGGAACATTTTTAAATTAAATTCCCCTGCAAGGAAATGCGGAATTAAAAAATTTCTTTGAAACTCCACCAATTTTAACGAAGTATAGATTTCCGGGTAGGTGTAGAATGCAGGTCTTATAATGTCTAACAAAGGAAATATTTGCGCTGCAGTTTTATCAAAATGCTCGCCTCGATGAATTTCGTATGTTTTACACAAGTGCAATTTTTTCCTAAAGTAGATATCCGCGCAAACGTTTCGACGATAAAAATGACCCTTAGCTTTGACGTGAGCACTTACTCAAGCGGAAAATTTATTTTATAAATCGCTTCAAAGGCTGCTAAAAATTTAGGTCGCTTTAAATGTTAAAACATTAACACCCCAATTTTCCTTGAAGCTTTTCCAGACACCATCGCTTCCTTCGGTCCTTTCGCGTCATTGTTGACACCTACAACCGATTTAATCTTGGAAACAGTCTCTCAATATTCGCGACATCACCCGGACGCGAAACGTAATCGCTACTCACTGACTTTGAATAGGAATTACAAACGAAATAAATACGTGTGGGCTTAATAATGTGGGCGCAACTCACCGGTGTTTTCGGGATCCGCTTTCAGAAACTCGTTCTCCAGTCGCTCTCTGTTGGATATTACGTGTCCCCTAAGTTCCCTAATAGCTGACGATTCAACCAGACCGACTCGCTGCCGAAAAGTGAGTCGTTTTGTCTTCCCCGTTGCTGCTGTGTATTGTACAAAGTGCGTGTCAAGCTGAGGACCCACCAGTTTTAGATAAGCTCCTTTGTTCGAACCGAGCTCGTAGTAGTTGGATGCTGAAAACACCGTTATAACCTACGACAAAATTTATCTTTTGTAGCCTTTCCTCGCCTAGATTATCAAACGTGTCCGACTTAATTAATAACTCAAAAACAAAAATTGACAAAGTTTCATCAATAATAAAAAAATGTTTCGCACAATAATTAAAGGGCTTAACTGTGGAAGCAAATCGGAGATGATTATCTTGAAGAATTTTAATTTTCTCCTCTTTTGATTCAATCTACAGAAAAATCCGCAGAAAAATCCCCACAAAGAGAAAGGTTTTTTTATTATTTCAGAACTGCACGAATCAAAGACAACGTTTTCTTTACAAAAGAAGCACGAAATTGCAGTTCGGTGCTTCGGCACGAATTTACTCGTCCCTTTTGTGTATCACAATAAAGTTGTTATTTCGAGAAATTCTATTTGTTTCGCTTAATACGGACCTTATTGTTGTGGCTCAGTTCGTATCCGTCCGGTTTGCATTCGTGAGATCTAATCAGGTACATCATCTTGTTTCTTTTCAGGAATTTCCTGGTGACGTCAGGGCCGAAGTAAGTGCCTGCACCTCTCAGCGCATTAGGAATGCAACCGTCGCCGGGTTGAGGATCGCTCCACAGTATGTCAAATACCTAACAACATTCATTAATTAAAATTAAATTCTTCCGTTATCGCTTTTTTCGTAATAAAATAAGCAAACTTTAAGGCACGTCGATTTTAAAGGCGACTTGAATTAAAATTTTAATTATAACTTTTAAAAAGCCTTTTAAGTTTTTCATTGGATAACCGGTCGCAAATTGGAGAGTTAAGTTTTAAAATTGAGTTCGGCTGATAACCATTCCAACCGTCGAATCGAATTCGCACCAAGAAATACCCGCTAAGTGTAACTGCAATTTCGTTGGCAGGAAGAAAACTTGTTTACTTCAACTAGAAAAAGTACGAAGAAATTAAGCGCTTTTAACGCTCCCACGAATTTGTTAGCGTCTTAATGAGATGCAACGGTGGAATTTAAAACGGTTAGGAAATTGCTGATTGTGCAAACAAAAAGTGTTTCCTATAAAAATAAAAACTGTAGTCGACTTGCTTGAGAAGACTGAAATTATTATTAATGGAACAAGAAATACTCATCAACTTTAGAAAAGTAAAGTTTGTGTCTATTTTATTAACCTTTCGCGTTAATAGTTTGTAATAAAATATTAATAAATAATAATCAGCAACAGATGCCATAAACATAATGAAACAAATTATACAAAAAGCTCTTGAATTCCAAATAGAAATAGAACTATTTCTGTAACCTTTCAACAAGCCTTCGACTCCATGAAAAGAAGGAAAATGATGAACGAATTGAAAGAACTGGGAATAAGAAATGAACTAAGAAGACCAGCGCAAATTACAATGAAAAAACAAAAATTAGTGTTAAAACCCAGAAAACAGGAACTAAACAGTTTTAAATAAATAAGGGAGTTAGATAAGATAATATTATTTAATTAGGATAAAGGAAAGTCTACAAAGGTACACTAAGAATAGGAAGTAGCCAAAGGTGGAAAAGATGTTATGCAAAATGTTATAAGGAGGGGAAAAATTGGGCTGAAAATAAATGAGCAAAAAAATAAAGTTAATGAAACTGAACGAAAGTAAAAAGCAAAGAATTACTATTTTGTATTACTAGTTTTAAAAAGTTTGGGAATAATAATATCAAATAATGGAGATAGAGACTTAGAAATTAAAGAAAGGTAAAGATAACAAAAGTTATTGAGAAGCAAGACATTTGGAAAGAAAACAAAAGTAGACATAGATAAAACAATAATAAAACCAAGAATACTGGTATGTTGGTGAAATAATGACAATGAAAAAATAGCAGGGAGAAGACTTTAGAATATTGGAAAAAACAATTATGAGAAGAATCAATACAGAATTAGAATGAACCATGAAAATAAAACAACATGGTTAGGCCATATGTGGAGAGCCGGTGGAAGCACCTTAATATTTTCGATGTGCAAGAAAGCAAGGTAGACCAGGATTAACATTGACACAAGAGGTAACAGAAGAGCTTCGAAGGATTGGAATTTACAAAAATGCAAAGATAAAGTGAAGGACAGAAGAAATTGGAGAAAGATTCGTGAAGAAATTTAAATTTAAATTTAAAATTTAGAGCGGCGTTACTCCACAAATGGTATTTAACCACTAACATTTTTATTTGTTGTCACTGTGTACTTTAAGTTAGGAAGAAGTAATTTGTTTTTGTACATAAAATTAAACTCAGTTCAATTATTATGCAACGGTAATTAATGCGCTTGGAAGTGACCTTTATATTATCCTATGAAAATAAACGTTTATGCAAGAGCAATTCAGTGGCATTAAATTGCAAAATGATGCTAATATATAACCTGCGAGTTGCTCCAATTGGTGACAGTTTAATAAGCTAGAAATTTTCAATAGCGCGATTGATGCAATCGATCTGTTATCGGAGCTAAGTAGCACAAATTACTACAAACATTTTCATAACTTATGGATGATTGCATCAGAGCACAATAGCTACAAAGCTCCAGAACGGATATTGACTAATTTAAAAAAGATCTCGTTATTGTATTGTACTCAAATAACAGTCTACTGGAAGCTTTCATAAACTTGATAACAAGCACATAAACAAATCAGAAACATATCCTGAACACAAAAGTTTCAGTTAATTTGTCATTTTCTATTAATTGCATCGCTTTTAAAGACAGACGGCGTCGCATTTGAATACTGGCCAAAAAAAATGGTCATCTAAACCTATCCTCCAGAAGTTTCTGCCATTGTTCAAATTTATTTCCACAACATGCATAATTGGTACTCTATTTCCATATGACTGATTTTCATAAAGAAACTGTTAATTCAATTATCACAATGCAAAGAACGGGTTCATAACGAGAACTTTTGCAAAGCTAAACTAAAACTCGACGCGCATCACCGAACATCAACCGAATTTAAGTAATTCGAATATTTTCAACTTTCCGAACGCGGAATTAATTTAAAAGCCAGGTGCATTAATTCCGGAAAAAGAAATCAAGGTTAAACCAATTTCGATTGATTGCGTCGGAGTTATTTAATTTTCGAGAAAAATAATTTCGTCGCCGGGAATTTTCTAATCTGTCGCATAATTTATGGACGGATTGTTAAATCATAATTTACCTGCTTCCATTCCACCTTATCGATAAGCTCGGCGCCGGGCGCAGTGCTTTCCGTTATCGGGGGCCTCAGCAGCGACACGTACTGTAAAAAATATATTAAATTAAATGGACGTGCCATTTAAATATTAATTCCCGACCGGTAATTACTGCATGGCGGTGGTGTCGCGACCCCTGACCTACTCTAATTGACTGATGTTTTTCATCAATATCCGCGCTATCTCGACGTCTAATTTATTTTCATAAACGGCCAATAACGCATAAAGCTGCCTAAATTTGCGAATATAATAAATACATCAATATATCTTCGTTCGGATGAAAAATAATCCAAATTTACAGCGACAGTAATATTCCGGTTGTTATTTATATTTACTTTATTATTTAAACACAAATTGGGTGCAAAAATTTGTAGCGTTTTTGACTGCTGAGTTTTTTTTAATTTAAGAAAAACGACCGGGAAGATGGCATCGAATGACTTCGCAGTATTACAAATTGGCTTCAGTGCCAGCACGTTAAGAGTTCATCGTAAACAATGCAGAAGATTTATTGATTAATTGATTAATTATAGATTTTGTTCTTATTGTTATTTTTATAGAAACGCTACAAACTTGTGGATCAATTCGTTAGCAGGCGAAGAATTGATAAATGCGTTTTATTTTTAATTTGATTTTAAATTTATAAAAGTGAAAAACGCTTTAATTTCCTCTCTGCATTTAAATTTTCCGCAACTTCATTTGTGAATGGAAATTCAATTAAAAAAATTTCATCAATAATTTATTCAGCTTGAAGTGGATACGCACCTTCCCTCTATCAAGACTCTTGATCAGATCTAAATCTGTGGTGTCGGAAACACCCCCGTGTACTATCAACACTTTGTTGTTGACTATGGTGCCCAAAGGGAGCCATCGGTAAACACCTTCGATTAGTTTCAGTAGCTTCTCCGCGTTGTGCTGAACAAAAGGAAAGAAACTGCAATTAAATCTCTGTACAATATTATTAAAAAATGTTATTAAAAGGATAATAAGACAGCGAAATGATCATTTGGAAATAAATTTTTTAATTATGTCTAATAAAATCGTCAATACGAGATATTAAAATTATCTTTGTTCAGGGTCCTCAAAAGAAAAAACTCAATTCTGAAGATATTACTATGAAAATTTGGCAATGTATTCAGTTATTAATAAGCTACGATCTGATGTTAATTCCGTTTTGGGTTTTTATCCACATTTCATTATTCTTTTATTTATAATTTTTTTAATTTAAAAATATCTAAACCTTATCAGTTTTTTAATGACATTCGCCATTATTTCGATTAAAAATCCTGTGATGTCAGTAAAAAATCAGGCAAGCCTTTCGAAGAATACAAGATGCCTCGGAGATACCAGGTAGTAGGTAATGAGCGGAAAAAACACCAATTCTTTGCTAATTTAACCGACTTTGTAACTCCAATAATAACAAAGTTAACAATGATGGCCACTTAATATAAAACACGGAACAAAAACTAATCCAACAAAAAATTTTGGTATCTCGAACATTCCCAATCTCTGTCCTCGACCGTTGTTAGTGTGTGTTTGTCGTATGTTATACAGTCATTAATTTATTTGGTAACGAAATATTGAATTTAATTTTGTAATTGGAGTCTTTAACTCTCCCCAGATTATTCAATTTGAAATAATTAGATAATTATTTAATTTTTAATAATTATTTCTCTGTTTTGCAGAAAAAATACTGAATCAACATGGAGCTAGACAAGTTCGATCCTAAATTCACTTTTCTGGCAGCAGACTTACTTGATTTAGAGTCACATCAAGCAGATCTGATAGCTGCACTTGATTATGATTCAAATCCTGAACTGAAGAAACTAGCCAGACTTGTGAAAGCAAGTTTCGAGAAGGTATAGATTGCAGAAAAATGTAGAACCTTGACGATTATTAATTACAGGTCGCAAGGTCAGTTCTTAAGAGGGTGGAATCTGGCAATCAAAACCCGTTTCGACGTCTGGGTCAAAGAATTAGCGAAAATCAGCCCGACGATGAGCCACAAGCTGTTCCATCAACATCACATTTCGATGTGGCAACTATTGGGAGTAGTCACAATCGAGATTTGGGTTTAAACTTAGGGGTAGTTGAAACATCTCCTGTCGATGAATCACATTCAGACGATGACGCAATGGTCGGTAAGAACACGACTAATTGATTTTATGTTTCGTTATTGTTTTACTAAATCTGCCTTCAGATCTCTTTTCAATTTCACTTGACCCAAACGATTTAGATGGTATCGTCCCTGTATTAGGAAATTTAGTGAGAGATTATCTTTCGGAAAGTTCGCACAGAGAAGCTACCACATTAAGCGAAGCCACAATCACTAGTACACCACACTCAGCTAACAAAGAAGACTCCTTAGATTTATCATTTGCCTTAAATATTTTAGCTTCAGTTTATAGGTAGTTGTAGGTCTGGTTGTTACCTTTCTTGTTATTAATTTTTCAACGTAGCTTTTTAGGATATTACGAAGAAGCCCTGAATGAACTTACAAAAGTTCTGGAATTCCGTAAGGCGAACCGTGGAAATGATCACTTAAGCGTTGCAACAGTACTTAATGATTTGGCCGTATTACATGGAAAGTGTGAAAACTATGAAGAAGCTGAATCATTAGTGCTACAGTCTTATGACATTAACACGAAAAGGGAACATGACCGTAGAAAATATAATTTCGATATTCTAGTTTATAATTTCGGTGCATTGAACCAGAATCAAGTGGGTACTTCTCCAAATAATTAGGTTTTCTGATTTTCTTATTTAACAGGGTAAATACTCCGACGCTGCACGTTGTTATCAAATTATCGTGGATTCTAATTTACATGATCCTAACAAAGTATATGTGAGGAAAAGCAACTATAACTTGGCTACTTGTCATCGGCAGTGTAGAAGAGTGCCATAAGGTAACGCACTTTGGTAATGATCATCGGATTAAATGGTAAAATTGGATTTTGATGCTTGAAAATGTATTTTTTATTTTTCCATTGTTTGTACGGTTTTGTGTAACGTATACTATATAATGTAGGACTTAATTATTCATAATTATACGTTATGCAGATTTGATATAGTTTTTTATTTGACCATTTAGGTTTTTTAGTTACAAAAACAACCGGTTTATCTTCCAAAAATGGGATTAAAAATTAGGTGTTTTAAGGCGACTGGAGAAAAACAAAATTTGAAGATAATTTAATATTGGAGACCAATTTTGGGAGTTATAGTTAACGTTGGAAGACCCTGTATGTAGATTTTATAAATCCACTTTTAGTAATTGTTGGTTGATCTTGTGCCAACTCATCGTTTAATTTTCACGGTTCGGATCCCCTCGTAAAGTAAGGAAAAAGCGCCAAAACTAGAAAAATCGACCATGCACCCTTGCAAATAATGCCAAGCGAATCATTTTCAGACCGAAATCAATGTAAAAGAAGTTTTAAAATAGTGAAGTTTTTCATTATTTATTTTATTAATTGGCACTCAGGCAAATGCCTCGCTTCAATTCGCTTTTCTCATTTGGTGTTACCGATTTAGGAATCGAATTACGCCGCACTTATCACGCACGCCATTGGGAATTCAGTTAATAATTTATTTCGATACTTTTACCGAGCAAATAAACGCGCGCCATTTAAAAATTATGTTACGCTCGTTCCAAACTTGTCATTTATCTTTCTTCCTTTCGCTAACGACAGCCTGTCGAGGAAATCATTACATTACCAATCGATGGCGCGAAATAAATGAGGCGGCCTAAAAAATATCAAAACAAACTCACCCGGTATTTAGACTGTACCTCCCTGACGAAGCCGTACCTGTCATTCGAGAAAAATAAATTTGTTTCAAGTCTTTTCTCCGAGTGCGCAGCGTTACCTCGTGTTCATGATGTGATCCTCGTGGTTTCCCCTGTTGAGGAAAACCCCCCCGGGGAACACCAGCATACAGGCGAGGAGAAGCAACAGTACTTCGAGGCCTTTTTTGCCCCGATCCACGAAATCTCCATTGAAAACGTAGGGATTTTCCGGGGACGGTAAGCCATTCTATAAATAAAATCGAAAAATGTGAAAGATGTTTATTGTTACAATGGGGGCGAGTTTGTAAGTTGCGTGCGTGAAATTTTATCGATTCGACGCTAAACGAGATTTATATGGCAAGATTTTTTGATAAAACGGTAAAAGAAAACAGGATGCGTGCAAAATAAATAACTATCGATTTTTCCCAAACACTCGGTTAGAATGGAGGAGCTAAACACGCCGTTTAGTTTCGATCTAAAAATAAGCATAAAGGTTATTTTTACGGTACGACCTAGCCAGTGGTTACTTTATTTTTAATCGCCAGCTTGTGGCGGCTACTTGTAAAAATTGCTTTGGAATTCTTGAATACAAGTCACATTTTGTAGGATTTTATTACCGAAAGTTTAAACTACAGAAAATTCTTTTCTAAATAGCCAAATTAATTGATTTAACATTAGTTTTTTTGTGTCAAGATTTCTAAAGATAATAGTACAGGAACAACGAACGTAACACAATAATTTATATTAAATTAGTCGATTTCAGTAACGATACAAACAAAAATTAATTATAGCCGCAACAACAGTTACTCCAACCGAGCAATCATAAAAAAAATTAATCTTATTTCCCTCGGTACTGAAATCCTCTTGAAAGATTGATTGGTTTTTATTTCACGCCAAAGCAAACATATTCCTGCAAGGAACAGAATTTCTTTCTCTTTATATCAGAAATAATTTAATTGTTTGGAGGCATGAACTTTGTTTTTGGAGCTTTTGATGCGATAGACTGAGAAAGAATTTCGGTTCATATTTATTCCTTGCTCGTCCTGCTTATTATTATGCCACAAGCAATGAAGTTGCCATACAAGCATAGCTTATTTGATTATATTTCCCGATAAGTGAGCGCGCGAGCACATCTTGCTTTAATTATGCAGAAACATATTCCGCATTACTTGTTAGTCCCTTACTGAACAGGCGTGACGGATAACCAATCGACATGTGGGAGGATTAACAGCTTGCTGAAAATTAAACTAATCAAGTAATAATTTATTCTCCACGCCTGAAGAAATCCGATGGTTGCTAACTAGATGAAAATTCGATGGAACAAGATCAAGAAAATAGGGCAAATATGGAATAACACTCGACTGAGATTAGGAATAGTATTTTTGTAATTTTAGTTGTATGCTTGATGCCGTTTTCCCAGTCCATTCTTTTGAGTTTTCGAATTTCGAATTCACTTGGGAAGCGTAACTTAAACTTAACAAAGGGTAATAAAAATACATTTTTTATTTCTCCCATTTCTCACTTTAATTTTGAGGAGAATCGTGTCGCCTTACTGTTGGCTGAAATATAATTAAGGGTATTTAGCAATATAAATGTTCTTCTCTTGAAATATTTCGTTGACGATGCTTTATTTTCATTTTCACGCCCTACAATTAAGCTTCGATAAATGGTTTATACAGTGCGCAACAAAATTAAAGAATTTTGCAAATATCTCAGTTCATAATGGCTATTATGTGCGAGAGAAAATACGACGTATTATCTACAATCAGGTTCTAATATTGTTCTTATTTTATTAATTCTTAAAACTTTAAAATGCCCGTTGTTCATGTAATAAACATCACACTACGTCAAATATACCCACGTGACAACTAGCTTACCTCTAACCTTCAAGAAATGAATTATTTGCAAATTATTTGCCTTGTGGAACAACAAAATGCTTTGATTTATTAGTATTTTATTTCGAGTAAAGATTAATTGAGGTTAAGCAGGAATTTGATAGTTAACAATTAAATTAATTTGTAAAATCCATTTTTAAGTTTGTGTTCCACTGGTACATGGAAGTAAAATTACAATATTACATTATGGCAAGTAATTAAATTTTAGGCAAAGTCGCCCCAAGTCGAGCGAGTACTAAAAACTTTTTACAATAAGTAAAAACTCTTGTTTTGTTATATATAAAGGGTATTAGCGTCGCTTTTAGGGTGAAATATAAGATTATATCCTCCATAAAATTATGATTTCATCAAGTATAAAAGCACCGTAAATAAAATCGGAAGTTCGGAAAACTATCCATCAGTAAACTCAACCCAACATCGGTCAATCAGAATATTACAAAATTATTACGATGCAAAAGGCTAATTACACTTCGACAAAACCCAGGGCTTTACAAATTTGCATAAAGCTCAAGAAATTTCAGGAAACGTGCCCACTTGAATACACACGTTACGATTGACCTTTCGTTATTTGCGAGCATGAAGCGTACAAAATTGACTCTTTTGCGCTGCGTCGATTTTTACGGCTGTTTTACCGGAGAACTTCACTACATCTCAACAATAATTTTCTCTAGTTTTCTTAATTGATCTCAACTTTTATTACCGTCGTCATTGTGGCGAGGAGAGTTGTTTCGCTGACAATGTAAATACAAAGTGTAAGAGCTTAAGCGCGGTTCACACCGTCAATATAATATAATAAATAAATAAGTATGCGAAGTTATTAAAAAGAGAAGATTTAGTGAAAGAAATCTGTAATTTTCGTTTGCTTGTGATAATAAAGTAACTTAATTTTATCAATTGCACTTTCTAAGTATGCTAAGTTATTAAAAAGAGCATCGTGGTAAGGTGTGGAAGCACCCATTAACAAAAACTCCCTCATCGTTTTTAAAAATTGTTCTACGTTATGTTTATTTGGCAAAGTTGCTATTAAAACTTCTTCTTCTTCTTCAAAAATAGCAGTTCTCATCCAAGCTCTTCTGTTTGATTGGTAATCCACCGGCAAGTTTTTCATTCCTTTAAAGAATCTAGGCCTGGCTGACTTTGCAAATACCAACAATTTACATTTTTCAGAACCCGTTATATTTGCACCAACGAGTACAGTAATTCGTTCTTTGGAAAGTTTGCCGCCTTTGCAGGTCTTGTTATTAAATTTGAGGGTTTTCTCTGGAGTCAATTTGTACCACAAACCTAATTCGTCTGAATTGAAAATGTCTTAATCTGCATATTTTTCACGCAATTTTGACCAATCATTTGATGACCAGTTTGCTACACTTTCTTGGGAAACATTTTTTGATTCGCCACATATTTTCCTTCAATTGATGCTATGTCTACTTTTAAAACGATTCAACCATCCATTTGGCCACTTTAACTGTGGATAATTTTCAATTTTTCCCGAAAACTGTTCAGCTTTTTTCCTTTAACATGGCCCCACTTATAACCACATTGGATTCGCGATTCACTCTAAACCATGTAAGGACGGTTTTATCTAATTTACCATTTACCATTTACGTAATTTCTTCACTTTCAACGAGAATTCACTAGTTGCACTCATAAACTTATCCCTCTTTTTAAAAATTGTTGCCAATGTAGAACTCACCAAATAATGTATTTCTTTGCAGAGTACTACAGCTTGCTTTTACCACTTTCAAACTCTTTAATTATTGATTTATTTTTTTATAATAGAAAATGATTTTTTAGAGAACTACAGGATATTACACAAAGTGTTCTTTACTTGAAAAGTTGTCAAAGAATGAAAAAAAATATTCAGACACCACAGTTAACAGGCAAAATACATTTTTGATAAAATTCTAGTTATCGAGACCCACACGTGTCTTTATTTCTTCCTGAAACTCTTGTAATATCCGATCCATGTTCGAAATTTCTCGGAATTTTTCACTATTACCGATTTGGGACGAAACAAAATCTCATTATCTCCACCTCGCTATAAAGGAGGAAATTTACAAGGATTGGAATACAAAACGGCAAGAGACCAGACGATTTACTCGTTATAGCCGATTTTTTGTTATAACTGGGACTCGTTATAGAAGAGTTGTACTGTATTATAAATACCGCCGAAAAAATTTGAGAAACTAGGTTTGGTGCAAACGATCAATATTTACTTGCAATACATTCAGTTTCGAGAGCGTAAACTGTCTTGTGAAAAGAAAGCTTGTTTAGCTATTACACAGTGCTTTCGTAAAGTATGGAATAAATTCGATAAAACATTTTAGAAGAATTTTCACAAAAAATCCTCGAACCAGTCAACTTAAGTTTTTAAAACTGCATCTTTTTTAATATTTATAATTTTACGATCGTCTTTTGTTTTCGCACTATGACGTCATCATCATTTTTTTTAAATAGCACGCTATAATTTTGATCACGAATTTGGATGCAGCACATTTTTCTGAGTAGAAATATGTCAGATTCGTACGACCTTGAAGAGGAAAGTTTTCGAAATAATCAGTCCTAAAGTTTCGAAAATGTATGGTAAATTTATTACAGTAGACCTATCATAATGTCATCAAGGAAGCGTTGGAAACAAAAGAGGGATCACCGGATTTGACAACCTTTAGAATTTAGAAGATTTAAAGCAACAATTCGTCATGAGATACGACAAATCCCTCCTGAAGTTATTGGCAATGTTCAAAAAGAATTTATTGATCGCATTGGCTGCTATCAAGAAATCAACAGTGCGTAATATTTTAATTTAGTTGTTTTTGAATTTAATCATTACTTAAATTTAGTATTTCTTCATATTTTTTTTGTAATCATTCAGTTTGTACCAATCCTATTTTAAAAAATACGCTACTAAAAATAAAATTTGACGGATTCGAGCGTTTTCCCAATAAATTTTGTTGATGTCAAAACCGTATTTTGTTTCCAGCGCTTTCTTGATGATATTATTATTGGTCTACTCTAATAATTTTACCATACATTTTCGTAACTTTAGGACTGATTATTTCAAAAACTTTCCTCTTCAAGGTCATACGAATTTGACATTTCCGTACTCAGAAAAATGTGCTGTATCCAAATTCGCCATCAAAAATATAGAATGCCATTTAAAAAATTTGATGATGACGTCATAATGCGAAAACAAAAGAAGATCGTAAAATTATAAATATTGAAAAAGATGCAGTTTTAAAAACTAAAGTTGACTGGTCCAAGGATTTTTTGTGAAAATTCTTCTAAAATGTTTTATCGAATTTATTCGATACTTTACGAAAGCACTGTATAAGCGCTTACTTTGAATAAACTAAAGAAAAATAAGGTTACTTTGCTTAAGGTCAATTTCATGTATATTTTAATAAAATTTTGGCAATTGTTTGTGACCATCCGAGACAGGCAAAACTTTTTGAAAAGGATCTTTTTTATGTAAAGTTGAAAATATAAATTTTTCCATCCGGGGACACACTGTATATCGCTAGTCTGAATTGCGCATTAAGTGCCCCGTTTCGCTCCAACAAAGAGAATTAACTTGCGTTTTCATCGCATCTGCGAATTATTGGCGAAAGCAGAATGGTCTATCAGCATTTTTTTACTGGTGCGTGTGCGATTTCAGTGTCTTGAAATTTAATTTGATTCCGTGATCAAACCGAAACAAATACAGAGACTTTTCCCATCAAAGAAAACCGCAGGACGGTGCAATTAATAAAATTCATATTGGATTGCGCGCGGTTTGGCCTTTCTGTTTCCTCTAGTAATTTACCTTTCGGTCGAGCCTCCCGGAATGTTAATTATTATTTAAATCGATTCTACAGCCGCAGTTTTATTTCAGCAATTATTAAAATGCTGCGAAAATTTAATTCGTCTTGGTTCCAAGTTTCGTATCCATAACAGACATTGTATTTAATTTTCCTGTAACGCACGAGCTTTTATTGTGTTATCTTAGTTCGTGATAAAGTTAATATCTTTACGGCGAAGTAGAAGAAGAGAGACTAAAATGATATCGACATAAAGTTGCAGGGATAAACGAAATTTATATCAAAGATATCCTCGGGGGATGTTCAACTTTTTCTGCGCTCTCTTCAAGCCGATGGTACCGCTACAGAAATAAACAATGCCGTTTAGTTCTCGACATGTTTGTCCTCAAAATAAGACACGTACTACGTTGTCGTTTGACGTAAAATTAGTATTCATGAGCGTCGCCTTCAACGTTTCATTCAAGAGGAAATTAAGTTAGTAGTTGAAGCTCGTACGTACGTCCGTATTATTACCATCTCGTTAGCTTTTTTGCTTTATGAAATTTGCAATTTTCGGAATTAATTCGGACAACTGGTAAAACCGGTCAAGCTTTGCGAACGCAACATTCCTCACGACCGATGGCGAAAATTGTTCTTCTTAAATGATTAATGTATTTCGCTGCTTTATGGTTTACAGATTGTCAAGCGGAAATAATTGCAGGAACTTGTAGCTAATTATTCACAACGGAATTTTCATAATAAATAGCGGCCGCGAGGTTGTATTATTTAATTTGCAAGTTATTTTATCTCTGAAATCAATTAAAATTCTTTAGAGTGTATCTTACAGGACGGATTGTTAAAATTACATTGTACCAAGTTGCTCAAACAGTTACTGAAATGAATTACTCATTTCGAGCGATTATCGCCCAACAATTCATCATTTTCCAGTGGTATTGAATAAAGTCTGTTATTGAAACTTGTTTAAATCGTTTAGTGTTTTGCAGATTTGCGGTGGGAAAATCGGTCTGTAAAATTTCCATTCACTTGGATTTGCAAATTCTAGAATGCACCGAAGTGAAATGGTTGGCAAGCTGTTAGTAAGTACAAGATCGGGCTTGATTTGTTAAGTTCACATTTCGCAATTCGCAAATGTTATATCCAATTGCTGTGCATAGGTCGAGTGATGTTGGTTAAAGTTCACAAATCGAAATTTACTGAAAACTGTTCGGAAACTATTTCCGCGTCGTAAACTTAATCTGTCTGAAGTGCTGCTGGTATTCAGAAAATGATAACGAAATATTATTTATTTCAAGTAAAGGTAAAATTTCATTCAATTCAATTTAGTTACATTACATTTAATCAGACTGGGATGCAATAAAACGTAGGGTCTTAATACTGTCAAACGGTATGTTGTAGCACAGCCTGAAATAAATTTGTGGTCAATTAGAGTAAAACCCTTCAGCAATAAAATTTCATCCATTTAACTTACCTCACACAAACTGTCTTAAGTAAATTAAAACACACCATACTTATATTTATCTAAAATTGAAACTATTATTTTTTTGGAACCATCAACCATAAACGAAAAGTCACCATTGATTTCATTTTAGTAGAAAAGAAAACAGATCAGCAATTTTAACGGATGTTCGAGTTAAAAGAGGAAGAGAAATAGTTAGCAACCGTTGTTTGGTAGAAGTGCAGATGAAATAAAAAGCAGAGGGTAAAGAACGTAAAACAAAGAAAAGGGTGCAAAAACAGTTGAACTCTCAAATTATAAGACGCTAAATTACTAATAGAAGGAAACAAACAGCATGGTGGAAACAGCAAAGCAAGGAAGAAAGAAAAAAGAAGAAAATCCTATGGAAGAAGTAAGTCGGAACGGGAAAAAGTATAAACACCTATGAAGAAGATCAGATACAAAGAGAAAAACTAAACACATAATTAAAGAAGAAGAACAGAAATCGTGGAAGAAATTTGGAGAGAAAATGGAGGAAAATACGACAAGAGATTCTAAGACGAAGAATAACAGAAAAGAAAGGAAGAACCCGATAAATAGAAAACAGATTGGTTAAAAATATATGGAAAATGAAAGAGAAGCGGAGAACTCAAGCAAAATGAACAGCGCAAGAAAAAAAAGCACGGAGAAAAATAATCACCTCCTTACCTATACTAGAAGAGGTTCGAGGATAAGCAAGTTCCAACTTTAATGAATTTATTTCATACTACATTTACTATTTCTATGTTATCAAACATTTCCTGCACATTTAGTATTTTTTTCGGTTCTTTAAACAGACTCTTTGAGTATATCCAACTTTATTTAGATCATGTATTCCTTTTAGGGTTTTTACTCCACTTTGATATATTTTGTTTCCTTCATTTCTTACGCTCGACCAAAATAAAACCTCTTTTGAATTTATTTCGTTCCGATTATTAGCATAAATTTAAATAGTGGTTGAAACATGTATGAAAAACTGAAATTATTAATTTAAACATTATCTACTAATTTGGAAACAATAACACCAGAGACATAAATTAACACATCCAATGAAATGAAAAGAAGTTAAATTTCTGTTGTGTGTAGGTATTCTTTCGTTAACAACCCCATACTATCGTTCGTATAAAATATAAAAAGAAACCAGCTACAATTATCTTGTTTACATTGAAACTGTTATTAAATATTTGATGGGCTGCAATATTTTTAGAAGTTTAATTAAAAGTAAAATTACAGTGAAAGCAGCTTTCACATACAAAAGCTTACAAAAACTTGATATAAGGTATCAGTTAATTTTACATTTCTTCATTTCTACGACAAATTTATCGATTTGCTGCCACGCTTACAATCTTTTTTCAAATATTATGGATTTGCTCAAAATTGTTTTCTTTGCAGCAAAATAATTTATTCCAATCTTTTTAATTTACTTTCCTGCAGAAAGCATTATTACAGGAATAAAAAAATTATACTTTGTGAGCTTTTGGAACTAAAGTACCAAAATTTCTCTTGAAATTCGTAATACAAATATTATCACTGTTAAATTATTTTATTACTGACATTGCCGGTAATTAACAGCGCGCCAATTCTTCTAAAAATTTGCTTATCTGAACGGAAATTACGTTTAGCATTGTGCGATTAATTATGAAATATAATATTCTCGCTTTTCAAACCTATCAATTTCATCATTAAAAAAAGTTCCAAGCAAAAGTAATTACGCTTTTTTAATTTACCTTTTCAGGACTTTGTAGCTTTTTAATAAAAATGTTTTTAGACCACTGAAAGCTTTCTAATGTCACTTATTACCTTCCGTTAATATTTACAACTGACATTTAGGGGCCAGCGATAATTACATTCTCGAATAAAAACAACATTCATTACCTTGTGGAAAACTACCAGCAAATCGTCGAGTTTTCCGTGCAGATCCCCGCATATCGTTACTTGTTTCGAAATGGCCGTAGATGCCTGGTTAAGATTAGGTAACCTCTTCAGTTGCGCTATGGCTTCCCTCATAATTCCGGCCACGTATCTAGCGTGTAACCGATGTTGCTGAAACATAATACGTGTGACTTACCACGAGAAATCTCGGAATTTATGTCTGTTCCAATACATCTTACAGAAAAATCTTTTTGAAGAAAAGATAAGAAAATTATAATGTTAGCGGTATGCAAAATCACTTGATGCCGTCTTCCCGGTCTTAAAGTTGTTGCCACGAATTTAAGTATCGATTAATTAATGGTGCAATTTGTCGCAAGAACTTCGAGCCTAATCGATTTTTGAAATGACGTTGATTAATTCGGCGCCGAATGTTAGTATTACCTTTTTCTTTCGGAAGGCGTCGATGAGCGCGTCCAGGTCTGCTCTTTTCATCGGAAAATTAATATGAATTCCGCGGTAAGTTCGATCAACATGTTGCATTCCTTCCTCCTCAACGTCGTCAGATTCGTCGTCGAAACGCATATCTAAAGTATCTGAAACAAACAGCAGTTTAGAACGCTCTATGACAAGAATACTGAATGGCGTGTCTGGAGTTGTTGAAAGCCTTTTGTTCTTGTCCTAATAGCGTTTGCTGTAATTTTGAGAGTAAACACTACAGGTATTGATTTATCGGCTAACGCAGCTTACACATGCAAAAAATGAAATTCGGTTGTTGTTATGGTGATATCTTTTTCACTCCGCAAAATGCTTCAAGTTTTATACAGGGTTGGAATAAAGTATGAAACCAAACAAAATGACGAGACGATATTGATGAAACTTTGCAGGTTACTGTATTTACGATTTAATCGGAAATATCCTCAACAACAAAAATAATAATAATGAAATAAATAACAAAAAAGAACAAAATTTCTAAAATAAACGGATATTATGTAGAAGGTAATTCTACTGGAAACCCAAACTTCTTACAATTCGTCTATAAGTAATGAGCAGTTTGAGTCTGAGATTGATAATACAAATATATTTGCAATGAATCGTAAAATTTCAATTGTTGATACTGCAAGCAAGTTGAGGTCACAATCGAGTCCAGCAAAGAGTTGTGTTTCAGAAGTTTTATTTATTACGAATTTGGTCAGACTGTTTACCCCTAAACAGCTCAAAGAATTACTGGAACGAACTGGAAAAGTTAAGAAAACCGGATCTTGGAATGATAGAATTAAATCAAAATATTACGTTCATTAGGACACTAAAGAGGAATACATTGGCCGATTGGAAATGGAAAAAAATTAATTGATTTTGCCACACCAGATGATTTGAAAAATTCAAGGAATCCATTAGCACCGCCCCAACCAACAGTTCCAACACTACCTGAAGGTAAAGAGCCTGAAAAGGAAAATCAGGTTCCAGCAAAATTAAGAAGGAAACCAAAACAACTGAGGCTTTAGTGAGGGAATGGGATTTGGGCAAAGAACATTTCCTGTGTCCTGTGCCAGGTGTATTTAATTAATGATGATGGTTTTGGCGATAGTGTTAGAACTCATAATGAAGTATGTCATCTTTTTATTGATTTGTATCCTGAAAACAATCCAATAACACGTTCAGCTGTTACTACAACTCTATAACGTTATAACTTAACTGGTAGTGTCAAGATTTTGTCAAAAATTGGAAGACCACGAACCGCAACTAACGAAAGTGTTAGTGGAAACATTATCATTGAATTAGAAGGATCGCCTCAAACTTCTACCATAACTTTGGCATTAAATCATGGTATAAGCTGTTATTCAAAAAAATAAAAAAATACAAATCGACCTGAGCACACGTTATGAAGATGTGCACTGCAATTCGCATGGTTTTACCTGAGAAAACCGAATCTTATGATTCAACCCTGAGCATATCTTATGAAAATGTGGATTCTATCATACCTGAACACACTTTATGAAAATGTGGATTCTGACAGAAGTCAAAAAAAAAAAAAAAATTACCTGAACACACTTTATGAAAATGTGCACTACAATTCGCAATTCGCATGGTTCGCATGGTAAACCGACTCTTCAGATTCAACCCTGAGCACACCTTATGAAAATGTGGATTATAACATAAGTCGATAACAAATTGACCTGCGCACACTTTATGAAAATGTGCACTGCAATTTGCATGGTTTTACCTAGGAAAACCGACTCTTAAGATTCAACCCTGAACACACCTTATGAAAATGTGGATTCTAACATACCTGAGCACACTTTATGATAATGTGGATTCTAACATAAGATTGAAATAAAAAGTATTTCAAAAAAAAATAATCACTTCTATTCTTCTTTGATGCGGTTTTTCAATTTTTTGTTTTCAAATGATTACAACAAGGGTTGACTCGTAAGAGTCGGTTTGCCTAGGTGAAAGCATGCAACTTTTAGTGTGTTTGTTTGAACTGATTTTTGAATTGAAGTAAAACTGGGTTTTTTGAAATAGCGCACGTGTGTTCAAGGGGTTTATGCGTGTCCGATAGGATCAATTGTTAAAAGACTTAAGGATAATTTGGAGAGCATGACATCCGGCCAAGTGTGATTTTGTGTTGAAATTTATTGTAGTTAAAGAGTGCAGTAATAAAATTGTCAGAATTAATGGTGGCTCTATAACAATGTCAAAAAAACAAGTTACATTTGCAGCGGAATGCACAAACAATTGATAATAATTCTATTGAAGCTGTGAAAGCTGTGAAAAAGGAAACACATTCAGGTAGCTTCCCACTGTCTCGGATGTGCAGGTCCAAACGTTAAACACTGTATGGTTAAAGCGTTACTGACGACTGGAAATAAATATTATGTCTCTCCCCAACACCGATATGTTCGTCTTAAAAGAGATTTTTAACTTCAAAGTTCTAAAATTCAGTTTGTAGTTCGTGTTAACGAGAATTCGTGTTAACCGAGCGACACTCCATAAGAAACGATAAAATACCAGCCGGGACCACAGTGTCTGTTCGCGCTAACGAGGTATTCGTCTTAAGCGAGTTCGTCTTATCGAGGATTTACTGTACCTCAAATCACGTGTTTACATTAGACGAGCAACTAATTGGCAGGAGTTGAAACAAAGAATAGTTGATGAATGCGAATGAATCCGTAGAGAAGTCTTGAAAAATGTAACTCAGGGATTTGTTGACGGACTTGCATATTGTCAATAGGTAAACGGCGAGCAGTTTAAGTTTGATAGTTCTAATTGTGCCTTTAATTTGCAATTAATAAAACTAATGGTTCAGAATTCAGAAAAACAAGTTCTATTATCAGCTGTACGAATATACAGAATGTTCCATTTAAATAAAAAAAGTTGAGGATGTTTCCAGTTAAATCGAAAATACAACGACAACAAGAAAACATTTGTCAGATGCGCTAACCAGCAATGTTTCATCAATATCGTCTCGTTCTTTTTCAAGCTATTTGCTTGGTTTCATACTTTATCCCAACCGTGTACAAAAGATGGAAACGATGCGTTCAATACAAAATACAAAATTACACAAAATAAAATTTTTGATAATCATCAAAGACATTGTGTAATACTTGAGAAAATTTAACAGTGGAAATTGAGTTAAAAACACCTTCGCCCGGTTTTCCTGGGCAGGTTGCACTTGACTACTCAAACTCAACGTGACAGAAATTTTCGAACGGGTTTCCTTGAAGTTTCCCTTTGTGGAAATTACTAATTTGTTGAAACAATTAACAAGCGCCCTTACCGATCGATGAACTTTTGGAAGTGGCTGCGGAACTCGACGATTTCGTTGTCGTATTCGGGATGTGAGTCAGTAGTGCGTTGAAAAAATTGTACAGCTGAAATTAAACACGACATTAGAAAAATATTGACTTGATTTTGAGTGTCTCGCGGCGATCATTTGACTCACTTATTTACATACGCGGCTTACAAAGGCTCAGTTTTTCCAGTTCAACTTTTAAATTCAAAATCGATACCTTCCGAAGTTGTCGCAAACGCAAATTTGCATTTATAAAATCAGCTGAATGTGGCTTAACGAGGCCCGGAATTAAAATCGACTTAAACGAGACAGCTTTCATGGAAAACTGACGCCCGGAGTGAATTACGTATCACAATAACTAAACAGAGATAACGTAAAAATCTTATGAAGTAAACAGTTTAATTCGTCGTTAAGCGTTTTATGTCCTGATAGGTCTCGGAAAATTTTAGCTTACAAATAAACAAGTAGCAGGTGATATCGATGTCAGTTAAGGTCTTCATTAGATTGGCGGGAGATTAATTTCATTTGTCCTACGAAACGTAATTTAGAAATGATAATTAATACTTGATTTGCATTACGCCAGCTTAGTAATTTACATAATCTAAATAAAAGGTTTGCGTTGGCGTGAATAATGTGTGCACTACAAATACCACGGGAATTCAAATTGTGAAAACAATTTATGTTTAATACTTTTATCATAATATAATCATAATTACCCTCGAGTTCGGATATAATGAACCCGCTGGGTGTAATAAACGTTACTCCAAGTACTAATTTTTTTTTCCACAAGACGAAGGAAAAATATTAGATTGCTACAAGATTATTAAACTTATATAATCCGGGTATAATCCGGGTTTACAAAATTTGGTGGCTGTTGGACACTTCTTTCTATGCGAAAATCTGTTTAGGCAATGCCCCCCCCCCCAACATTCTCTAAACACTCTATGACAACAAAAAAATTTCAGCGAAATCGGTCGAGTAGTTTTTGAGCCTATAGCGGACCAACAGACAAACAGCCAGACATTCATTTTTTTAATAATATATATAATAGCATACTCGTAGACATACGGGTCTTGCCCCTCGCCACCCGCTGACCCCCTTGATGGTATCTTTTAATTTATATGAATGTTTTAGGAACGCACACGGGGCAAAGAATATTCATTGTTTTAAGCGACAAATAGGCAAGCAATGTTGTGTAAAAGGCAATTTTTGTCTACATAAAATTTCCCTGACGATAATCAAATTTATTTTGATAACAATTTAACAATACCTACTTAAATTACCCCTAACATATTAAAATTAATTTTAAATAGCCATATTAATTTGTGAATTAACCTTAACATATAGATATATGTCGTCGCGGACTTTTTTACAGGTTTTTTTAAGCTCTACAACTTTTCTATAGAACTTACATTTAAAGACGTCCTTATTTTTATCTTTATGTCTTTTCTTCTTTAGAAGACTTAGTCCCAATGTTAAATCACAAAGTATTCATATATCTGTTACCGTTAGGGAAGCGTTCGTAAGAAACGCATTCGCTCGACCGTTTTTCATCGTCTCACGATGGATTTTTTAAAATTGTTTATTCCAATCGGAAACAAACTTTACAGGAACACTTTCCTGACTACGCTAGAGTTTTCCTGAAAATTTCATCAAACATCCATACATACGGTTTTATATATATAGATAATATATATAATAATATATTATAATATAGTGAACCAATTTTAAGGAATTTTCAAGTTTACTATATCCGGACTGTATTTCATTTCATACAGCTTTGAGCCAACTTGTCATTTGTCCACTTATAAGAAAAAATGGAGCAAATCTTTAAGTTTTTCAGATACTTTCAGATGCTTTAGATTGGTAAACAAACGATACGTGCAACAAACCCTTCGTTTCGTCTTTTGTAACGAAACGACAGTGTAATAAGCCATATTTGAGTGAAGCAAATAGAGAACATGTCGAGAGCAAACACTTGAGTTTGGGATGAAATCGCAACGTGTCATCGCCAGTGAGTGAATTCAAAACCTAAAAGATTTTTTTGAGATTCACTAAAACCTGTAAGTAAGGATGGCAAGAAACCTTTTCTCATTCCATAACATGTTGATCAATAAAATAAACAATTTTGTTTGTATATTTCTAATTAAACTGGAAAAAAGTTGCACATTTTTCAGTGACTATTTATTAAATTTATTGTAGAAGTTTTAATTATTAATGAAGGAAACTGAATCGGCACTTGCATACAAAACATTAACAACAATTTTCAAACACAAAGTATATTTGATCAACTGCAACATAAATTTTCCTCGCTGAAATTAAAAAATCTACGTACGCTATAACAGCAACCCCGTAAAGCTAGTCTCTATTATTGACATAATGGAAAATTAATGTCTATGTCAATAACGATGCTCTGTTTACCCTCAACCAAAGCCGCACTATATCAAACAATTTTGTTACAATTTTGATCATCTGCACTAAAGTGACAATCTAATTTAGTTAATTTAATGGACCAACTTTTCCACCACCTTTTATCATATTTTTTGAAATTTTTTCAATAATTTACGCAGAACCTGAAAATTGAATTTCTTCACCTGTAAAGAGGCAACTTTATTAAGAAAGTTTTTTCTTTTCATCGACTTTAAACCATTTTTGCAGCGACGACAAAAATTATCACACCGGAAAATTAAAATAAGACGTATTCTCAAAAAAATCTGAGAAAAAATCAACCAAACGTAACAGTGCAAATTCAGCAGTAAAAACAAGCAATTGTGGCTTTCTTTAATTAGGGAAACTACGTTGCAGAAATGTTTTTGATAAGTCGCGCTTTGATTGCAATCGAGCGATGATAGCGCAAGACAAAAGGACGGTCATAATTTTTTTACAGAACTATAAAATTTTAACTTTCTGAGAACAAACAAAAGGTCGGCAGAAAGGGGGAGAAGTAGACGGTGCAATGCTTTGTGTGTTCTTTTACGGCACCATCAATTACTCTTATTCCATTAACAACGTAGTGCAAAAACACCGTAGGCATCTTTTCTCCAAGGATTTGGCGAACCTCACCGTAACTAAAATTTAGGATTGCGACTTTTCTTTAAGAGCGCATTTGAAATATTCTTTAATAACGAATTGATGGCTCTCTTCAAGCCCCATTCCATATTTAATATACACATTTTGTCTGAGATTATATTTATAATTTCGGAAGGTTGTATAATAACAATTAAACGCTTTATTGGTTCAGCAAAGCTATGTAGAGATGATGAATCGGATTATCTAATTTAAAAATCAAAATTATTAAAAGAAAATTTCAGACAACAAGAACAGGAACAACGAACGTAACGAAATCATTTATATTAAATTAGTCGACTCCAATAACATTAGAAACAAAAATTCATTTTAGCCGCAAGCCGAGCAATTATAAAAAAATTATCCTATTTATCTCGGTACTGAAATCCACTTGAAAGATTGATTGGTTTTTCTTTCACGCCAAAGCAAACATATTACTGCAGCATTTGCAAAATATTGAACGGAAGCAAGGAAAGGGATTTCTTTTTCTTAATAGCAGAAATAATTTAATTGTTTGGTGGCGTGAGCTTTGGTTTTGAAGCTTTGTGTTTATCACAGTGTAAAGGAAAGTTCACGCGAAAGAAGTTATTAAAGGTGACTAACGCCCCAAATTTAAAATAACCAATTTTATCGCCATGCAGTTGATCACGCAGTGATCTTGCTTAACATTTCTAATAAACGCAGAATAGTTCAGCGTCAAGTAAAATAATTGTTACTTTAAATGAGAAAAATGTTTTAGCGACTTAAAAACACCAATTAAGCACATTAATCAGAAATACTGGAACTGAAGATCATTTCTGAAAAAAAAAAAAACTTAAAGTAGATAAACCATTGGTCAAACGTACCAGCGATCAATCAGAATTTATCGAACGAACTACCAAACTTGTGGATCAGACTGAAATCCGATCAGGACCAAAACAAGCAGCGAGTACAAGCTTGCCAACCTCGGTCGCCTACATTACAAGCTTCAACAGACGTAAGAAAATTTAAGGGCGGGTCTCACCTTCATCAAAGAGACCACGCATCTTAAAAGGGTGCACCAGACATTTTTTAATTTAATAATTACATCATAATGAACCGTTACAGAGAAAATTAAAAGGAAATTGCCGCACTTGTGCAACCTAATTTTATTAAGTTGTAAGTTTCCTGTAAAGTACCGGTATTAAATTTTTGCATCGACATCTTACACGACGTGATCTATCAGATGCAGGAAATTGCGCAGACTAGGCATTTTTAGTGGAGGATCTCTTGAATTCGTGGTCGAGCTGTGAAATTGTTTTAAGATTGCCACCAGCGTACAAAGCCCTGCATGTAATTACCATATTAATAGGTTATGCTGCTGTTGATAACCGGATTAACACAACAAGCAACGACAATCAAGTTCAGATTGAAACAATCACCGAACTGGTAAAAAAATGATTCAAAAATCCAGGGGCAAATGCTTGTAACGTCATTAACGTTTAGTTTGAAATGAGTTAAACGCGGATGATAAACGTCGTGGCTTATTCTCACTGAGATGGGTATGAAGATGAGTGAGCAGCAAAACTTTTTTGGATTATTTTGATTCCCAATCGGAAAACATTCAAACCGTTCCTGTTGTGAAATTTACAAGTTTAACGAGTCTGTAAAACCTGTGCGACCACATTTAATGTTTTACTTCCGTTACAGATTCATTCCGCTGGAAAAACTAATCCAATTTTGCATACACGCTGTCCCTTTTTTAGTTTTATTTTAAGTGGATCGTTTTTGCCTCTTCATTCAAACAACGTAATGTTAGCCGAGTTTACTAGTCCGTTGCGCGATACAATGTAAAGCCGACGTAAAAATTGTTTGTTTACGAGCTTTTCTTTATCTAGAATTTCTGTATTAAATGTTATTTCCCTCAGGGCTGTGTTTATCTCCCGGAAGTTTTATTCAATACTTCCAAGATGGAAGTAACGCGTTCACCGGTTATCTACCTATGCAGATGTGATCAAATTTTCATGGCTCTTGGTCATCCCGTCCGCCACGAAAATTCAATTTAAAACAGCCCTTTGGAAGGGGAAGTGCTTTAAGCCCGACATTGATAAACGAGTTGATTTGTGTAATTTTTGTTAGTTAATGTTCAAATTTGGTAAAGTATTAGGTAATAAATATCGCGGTCGTAGACGAGATTTCTGATAGAAACCAGATAGGTATTGGTCTTCTGAGGCTGCGATAAATCTTAGGTGATTTGTAACGGCAAAAAATCTGGGATGCGGTTATTGCGTTCGGTTTGTAATTGTTACCTCATTTGTTGTCGCCCCGCTCATATTTATCTACTATCAAGTTGAGAGTTCAAGTTAACTTCCCTTCCACTTCAATATACTTTTGTCTTTGTACCTTTCCTGTGCGCCGAAGTTCTAGTGGGTTATCGAAGTTTTGAGGGGTTCTACGTTTGATTGAGTTATCTGCTAATGGCTTTACTTCATAGCGGTCAAATCATATTTACTGGCGAATATAATGCGCATCGTTTTATTTTATCATAAACAGCGCAGGAAGAGATTGTTTTCGTGCCGAGATAGCATTTTCAGATTTTAATAAAATTACAGTAAGCTCTAGATTATCCGGTTTATTCGTATATGAATTCACTTTATTTTTCTATTGTTTTTGATTGCTGAATGCTGAAAATTTCATTTTTTAATTAGGAGGGATGAAATTAAAAGAACAAATTACTCTGCCAAGTAGTTTTGGACAGAAACATTGAATTTTAGCATTTTTAACGTTTTTTTAATAATTTTTAATAACTCAGCATACTTAGAAAGTGCAATTGATAAAATTAAGTTACTTTATTATCACAAGCAAACGAAAATTACAGATTTCTTTCACTAAATCTTCTCTTCTTTGAATCTGTAAAAAATTTTAACGTTTTCAAATCTAAAGCTTTTGCTCTCGGCTAATTTTAAACGTTCCTTTTATTAAATAGTGTTGGCAAAACGCATGTAAAAGTATTTGTGCTAAATCGATAAATAAATCGGTGTTTACACTTGTTGATATTTTATTGTTGTGTTGACTATCAAATAGTTTGCTTAGCTTCCCGAAATTGTGTTGCAATTTCGTCCTTTTCCATTTGAATTTCAGTCCGTTATTGTTTTCATAATGCCAATTGAAGTTCATATAAATCAAAACTAAGTTTGTAAACGGACCAAATAGAGAAAGTTCGTGATGTTAGGGGAAAAGTTTTAAGATAACAATAATGTTACAAATATTCTCACAAACTTGCTTCTGAAACCACTATTTCATTCAATTTTCGAGTATAACACAACATTAGAACTTTTGAATTACAAACTAATAGAGCTCGACAACAATTATTATCAAAGCTTTTTGGGTGGAATGAAAGAAAAAAATTTCTTTAAAGCTTCTCTGATTAAAATGTCGAAGCAAAAATTAACAAAAACTCGAAACGAAAAGTTCAAAAGTAGTTAATTGAACTCCACCAACGGGAAATGGAAAACCACTTAAAAAGCTGTTTGGTGAAAAACTATTTTTATTTTGAACGTTTAACCGCACTTTGCCATACCATCAATTAGGATTGACGTGGAGTTAGACAATCATAGTTCCTGTTTGCGTCGGGACTATTTACATTTGATGCTAGCGGAAAAAGGGAAGTAAACTGAAATGTCCGGTCGCTGAAAATGTTTTCAAGTGTAAAAGCAACTTTCAGAATGTAACATATGCAAAAGTTTAGAAAGATTTATGAACAGCAGACATGAAATTGGGAACAGATGTGAGGTAACACAAAAAGTGTAGTTTGGATTGATTAAAGACAATAAAATACACCGAAACCTACAAAACGATCTCAACACCATTTTTATATTGCGCTGAGTGGAATAAAAAAAATCAAGTTCTTTGATGATGTTACATCTTCCGTGCTTCTGCGCTTCCGTCAAGAGCTAAATTGTAACTTCGCATCGCACACAAGTTGACAAGGCTTAAATTATTATATCGGATTGGAAGTAAAGCGCTGCTGGATGGATTCGTTTTATAAATCAAAGGTTCCAAATCAAAGGAAGAAAAATGGATACCGACATTTCAGGATACCTCAGAATTTATTGCCACCAATTTCGAATTACAGAGACGAAAGTTAATGTCGCTTTACGATTGTTCGCTTAAATAACTTTGCATGTAAAAGCCGTCGAATGTATCCAAGCATTTTCTTTTAATTCCGGTCCGCACAATTCAGGCCGTTGTAATAAAAATTTGATTCACAACGAAATAATACGTGCTGACGCGTTTTATGCGTTTTCTCTTGTCCGCTATTATATTTTGTGAAATTCCAGCGCGACGACTATAAATTCATTGCGTCGTTATAATACTGTAAATGTCGAAATGGCATTGTCCCGACTTTCAGGTACTTAATGTGTCACCCATTTATTAAATTCAGACGAAATAACTTCGGTGTAAGAAACTTCTGCATTTTAGATAAGATTGTCATGACATGTGATGAAGGTTATTGTGAACAGGCGAACGAACCGAAAGTGACAACGTCAATTATGCAACTTTTCCTGAGAATAAAAAAAACAGCAAGTTTTGGACAATCGCCTTAAAACATCCTTTTGAGTATTGTTTGACGTTAGATTGCAATCGTTTAGTGGAAAGATTTGTGTATCATATAATTTTAATATTTGTTTGTTTTTGTAATAACGTTTGTAGATTCGTGCTTTTACATTTTGAAAGCTTATCTGGGCTTAAGGCAATTTCGTTTCGGTGGAACCAAATAAACTACCACGTTACCAGTTTGCAAGTTACCAGTCGTAGTTGTGCAAATCACACAAAGATAAAATCGTCGGATTTTCACGCAGCAATTATTTTTAATCCCATTTACATTAGCAATGCATTTAAATGAGATCAAACTGTGCTGGAAATTTAATAATTTACATTATATGACAAAAGCTCTTTCAGTAATTTATTATCTTTAAATTATCTGATTCAAGTATTGAAATTGAAGCTTCAGTATATAAATTATTCCAATATTTTTTATCCTACATCTACGAGTTGTAGTAAGATCAAATAAAATCAGATAAATAAAATAACGAAAAAAGTTCGAATCAGCGCCGAACCCTAATTTAAAATGGAATGGATCCGAACTCTTAAAAAGATGAAAAAGTTCCTTCTGCTGGCTCCCTACATAAACCGCATAATGGAAGCCATTGTTCCGGTTATTTCAAGAAAATTAAGCGGTGAAAATGATCATTTGCCTAACTTTATCGTTTCAGGCCCGATAAAATGATTGATTTAGCAATTACTGAAACGTCTCCATTTCTTTCTATTTATCAAATCGAAATCAATCGTTCCTTTTTTTAAGACTTAATTTCCCCCAACATAAATTGTTAATAAAACAATAACTTGATTAATAAATATCAATTTAATAAGAAAGTGGTAACATGGCGGCCACTTTAGCTGACGATTGGTTGTAATAAGCGACCGAAAACGTAAACATTAGATGGAAAAAATATAATCGTACGGTTACAATCATCGTAAACGCAGCAAAATTCATAAAACCGAAGGAGTCTAATTGAGGAATTAAAAAGTTATTAGTACGTAAACTTGAGCGAAATGTAAGCGATATTTTTTCATATCGAGCGGTGCATTACAGCTTTATAGTAATTACGGTGTTTTTATGCTTCAGTATCAAAGGCTGGCAGACTTGAAACTAAGTTGAATCGCGAATTATGCAAACAAACACTAAATATAACCAAACGGGGGCTTAATTATGTCTTGGAAACTTTTGTGAACTAATTAATGGAAGCGTTACCTTAACTTGGTCTTGTTCGCCTGCATACTCAATGCTTTGAAAAATGGTCCACGTATATCGACGTCGCACTTCCATTCTTGCTAAATATCTTCTATACCACCTCTGTATTAGAATCGCTGCTTTCATTGCTGAAATTCAGAACAAAATTTGTAAGACTACAGCTCAAATTAATTACATAAATATCTAGTAAACAAGTTTAATAATTAATTAAAAGTTGCATCAAATAATTCAAAACATAAAGTTTTTCAAGCTATTGGAGCAAGAGATTATTGTTAGTTAAAGTCCAGAAAAAAAAATGATCAAGTTATGAACATCAGAAAAGTGAACACACTCGTTTCAAATCGTCCTTAAATTGTAAAATCGAGAAAACCACTTCCTGCGATATAATCCATCATCGTCAATGACCCAAATACGCCTTTATTGGTAATATTGCCCATTTTAAACGCAAAATCGTCTTTAAAAACATTACTATTGTTCTAGACGAATATTAAATTTATTTTACATTTAATGTTTTTGAAACAGTTAATGATTAATTGTGTTCTAGTTATTCATGCGACGTCCTATTATGTGTAGAATCCAATACCGCATTGAAATTATGCAGAAGCTTTAATACTACACCGAAACAATAAATTTATGTTCTATTTAATAGAGAACTGTGTGCTACTGTGCAATAAATTACTAAATTTATTATGCAGATAATGAAACTGAACCGAATTCTACGACCTGTTTTTATTGCGTTGTTGGAACGACTCGTTGCATTTTTATTAAATTAAAAATAATCAATAATATATTCAAGCAAGACCAAGAGAATAGGGCGAATGTGGAATAACTTCCCAATCGAGCACTTAAGTAGCCGTTTTTGTAATGTTAGCAGTATGCAGATGGCATTGTCGTTCTGCACAATCACTTGATGCAGAGTTCTCGGTCAGTTGTGACCTAAAGGCGATGGGGTTGTTGGCAATAAATTTCAAGACAAGTTTACATCCATAAAATATAAAACCGATATCCAACCCAACGGATTCATGTAAAAAATTGAGAGTTATGCGACACGCAATATTTATGTCGATAGCTTTAGGAACACTATTCGCTAAACACCTTTGCGTGCGTAATGGCCAAAAGTTAAAATTAAGAATACCAAAGGTTACAAATTTGACTTGGGGCATAGTAGTTTCTATCCAACATAGAGGGTCCTCCAAATTGGTCTCAAATATTAAAGCATTATCTTCAAATTTTGATTATTTCTTGTAGGACTACAAATTGATGGAATAAACCAGACGTCGTGAAGAAGTAAAGTATAATTTTTGTACAATTTACGTTCAACGTTCAATTTCATTTTGCAAGTCATAAAAATGTTATTTTGCCCATTTGGTAAACGCGTTTGATCATCAATCCATTAAAAAAAGCTTTACAATTTTAAATAGCTTAGAGTGGTAAATTTGTTCGACCAAAAATGATGACCGAATGATATACAGGGTTGGGATAAATTATGGAACCCGAAAGAAATCCTGTAACATGTTCAGCTGTGACTAAAACACTACAACGTTATAACTTAACTGGGAGTGTTAAAACTGTGCCAAAAATTGGAATATCGCGGATTGCAGCATAACGAAGGTATTGGTGGAAGCATTATCAATGAATTAGAAGAACCTGGAGTTATCAGATCCGGCTTTCTAGTCGTAACGACTTCTTAGTATTTCTTAATAAAAATTTGGTTAAACATTTTACGCTGCTTTCATATTAGTTGTGTTCAGTTATTTGAACTGAATAGCGGCCAATGTTTCAATGACTTTTTGTAAATCTAAAATTTCAAAGCCCGAACTGAACGTGTGCCGCACTACCTGGCACCTCTGGAACATCTTGTTTCTTCAAAAAGTTTTGTAATCCTATAAGACTTGCCTCGACTTGAAAGTTGTAAATAACATTTCTTACTGACATCACAGGATTTCTAATCGAAATAACGGCGAATCTCAATAAATAGCTGATAAGGTATCAGTATTTTTACATTAAAAAAATTATGAATAAAGGATTTTTGGAAACAGAAAAACGACAAAAATGAGTGCCACAACGCCAGATGATAAAAACTGAAAACAAAATTAACATCAGATCTTAGCTGAATACATAGCCACATTAGATAAGAATATTTGCTTTTCTAAATTACAATAATACCTCCAATCTTAATGAATTTATTCCATTCTTGAGCCGCTCACTGTTAAAAAACGTTCAGTCATTGTAAATATTTCATCCAAATTGTAAGTAAATAGTTATCGCTAGATCTCGACACCTCATCGACTTTCGAGATAAACATTCCATGCATGCGAAATATGAGGACTGAAGTTGAAATGCAGCGCTTTTTAATCGTGTTGACTTTCCCTACAAATTGACGACGGTGTCTAAAATTTATGGAAAAATTATGTGCAAACACCATCGTCGTATTTACATCTCATTTCTGAGATTTAAATTTAAACATTTTTCTCATCTGCAAATCGAGTTACACTTCATTAATCTTTACAATTTTTGCTTCGGTTAAAGCCAAGCATTAAACCTGCTTTTATTAACAGGTACAATACGAGCGCGAATTAATTAAAGGCAATTAAAATAAACGACTTTTTATAGTTGTTTACACATAATTAAATTCGTTGATTCCAACGTTTAAACTTAATTTACTTTTTATAGTTTCGCAATACTAAAAGTCAAACCTTGTCACATTCAATTTTACCCCCAAGGGTTTTTCAGTTTTCATCGTTGTGATGAATTCAGCCCCGAAAAAAATCCGTAATTGGGTAAACTTACTTCCGTTATTCAATGCTAATTTTAGCGTTACAGTTCGTATAAGGAGGGTTGTTGCTGTCGGGATAATCTATTTACTCTGCACGTTTGTAGGTCGGCGTGAAATTTTAAATATTGTGCATAATTTACACGTTAATTGAGGGCCCATGTGTGGTCAACATCAGGTGCTGACCTGAATTTATTACAAATTGTTCCGTTCGGTGATAAGTTCAGTTTGATCAATCAATACGTAATTGTTTTTGGGTTTGTCACAAATGAGAAGCTTTTTATTGACAATAATTGTTGAGAAAACAGTTTCGAAAGATAATTGTGTCATTAAAAATGTACAAACCGTTCGCGTGGGCGCGGTTACAGGCTTTTCAGCGCACGTGTAGGTTGCAAGACATTCCATTTATTTCAATTTTTTATTGTTGAAATAACAGATGCGCAAAAAGCGACCAAATCCTCCGGGACGTTATATCACTTTTTTCTTCTTACAAGTTCACCGCGAAATAAATGTTTCCGGCAATAAACTTAATTTGGTCTTTTTTTGTAATAAAGTGAGGAAATCAAAACTAGCTGTAATTTCAGAAGTTATTTTGCGATGAAATTGAAGTTTTAAAACTGTTGGTACGAATCGGCGTTGGAAATTAAGAGAAAAAAAACCTTGTGCAATCTGGCACAATAATGAGACATGCAAACTTTTTAAATTTTATTGAAATTGAATGATCCATATTCGTTCGCTTGTATCGGATAGGATTTAGAAACTTCCGCAACTGTAGAAATTCTTATAAATGTAGATACATGGATCATTTTATTTTGTACAAAAATTTCAGTTCAATTTGCGCAACAAACGAGAAACGAGGAACGGTCAAAAAGGATAGGTAATCAAATCTTTGCCACAGCGACCGGTAGAGAGGAAATCATAAAAAGTATTGATTGGGCAACGGGAGGAAGTTCACTACAAAGTTGTGCTTTTGCATAACAATGGAAGGAAAGTTTGACTTTTCTTTGGGGAAGCGATTTTAAAGAGTTTAGGCATCCACCTTGCCGTTCAAAGTTAATACCATTTTACCGCAACCTACTGAACTCTATAAAAAAACGTTAAAAATGCGGCCCCCTTTTTTCAGTCTCCAACGACGCCGCTTTTATGATATAAGCTGTTTTGCCATATAAGTTTTAAACATTTATATGATATAAAACAAAAATTTCAAAACGTACCGATATAAAACTTCTTGAGACCCAACGGAATAAACACTCTGCAGGAAGCTTATATGGTTTCCATAAAATTTTAGTAGTTGTGTATTGGAAATATTCTTTTTCGCCAGCTGCCTTAAAACACCTCATTTTTAAAACCATTTTTGGAAGATAAACAGCTTGTTTTTGTAACCAAGAAAAAAGTGTTGGTTGTAACTTGAAAGTTATAAATTACATTTCTTACTGAAATCACAGCATTTCTAGTCGAAAAAACGACAAAGAAATTATATATAAAAGATTTATGGAAAGAAAGCTTAAAAACTGTAAACGGAATTAACATCAGCAGTGCCTTAAAATTTTTTTTTTTTTTAGGTGACTATTAAGGTTGAAGGAGCCAGTTTTTTTGTCATAAAGATGAGAGATAATTGTAGAATTTAGACTTTTCAGGTTTTGATTTTAAGAATGCTTTTATTTCATTTTACTCCAAAAAGATGGAAGGTGCAACAGCGCTCCGTTAATAAGTTGAATTTTGAATACTAACAACAAAATACAAAACTGGAAAGATGATACTTAGGAACTTACGCTTTGTTACAAAATATTTACCCGACGTATTTACATTGACTTCGTTCTTCAAGAAACCCGCAAAGTATTAAGTTTCGAACGAGCTTAACACGAAACGGAAAAAATTGTTGCAACACACGCGAATTACTTTCTGTAGCACATTGTTACAATGCGAAATGTGATCCAAGACAGATCTCTTTTGTCGTGTTCGTCATTATTTCACGGATCGACGTTGAAGTGTTTCCCGGAAAAATAAGAAACGAACAGCAATAAAATTTGGTTAGGTCTACTCGAACCGCTGTTACGTCTCCGGCATTATTCATGCATTTTGAAACGGATTTGCAAATTAAATAAGAATGACATTCGGCCTTTGGCGTATCAAGATTACGCATTCGCGAAATCACTTCAAAAACTCATATGTGCGCCACTCGAATAAATGAAAAAAAAACAACATTCGCATATTGCGTTCGAAGGATCACAAAAGAAGCTAAATTTTCAGAAGATATTTCGTAGGAATTGTGTACTGCGATTAATCGAAATTGAATCGCGTCGTCGTTTTGTATAAAATGAAATTGCATAAGTTTGAATTGAATAAATCTTTCAGTAAACACAACAGATCCCATTATTTCAGGAATCTTGTAATCAATTTTGTGTACAACGCCTTGCAGGAATTCGTAAAGTTGGTTTGCATTTAATTTATTAACTCAGGTGTTTAAAATATTATACCACTTAAGCCTAGTTGCACCACTTTAACTTAAATTATAAGTTATCTGTAAATCCCTAAGTAGCACATAATCCGTTGTACATACCACCACCCTAAGGTAAACTTTAACATTCCAAAGTATTACTTAGGTTAAGCCGCACGCACAATTCTGTTTCTTAGTAAGTGTCAACAGATTTTTTTTGTGTTTCATGTGCTATTTCTGTAATGACATTTTCGATAATGATTTGGAGATGATACAGATCATTGTGCATTGTTTTCCGGGCAAAATTTATGATGGTTAAGATTATTTCGATACTCTCGATGGTCATTCATTTCTTAAGAAATGTTGTTTAATAAATTTGAGGGTAATTGAACAGTTATGGTGAATACAGGAGCAATTACTTTTCATATGATAGGTAAATAAGATAATATCGTTAAGGTCCGGGAACTGCTAAGTAATGCACAATTCTTCCGCTCAGGGGGCACCAATTTTGCCCCTTAAAATAAAAAATGTTTAGGCAACCAAAGAGGTATCCTAACTAATAAGGTTTGAAACTTAAGTATTGAACAGAGAAAGAACAAAAAAAAAGAGTTGCGCTTTTTTCATACGCTCGTAACTTGATAAATATTATTTATATTATGGTCTGCGGCGATAACGATGGTAAACTCAGTCGGAAAAACAATTAGTCTATAATTGTTTGGTAATTCTTTGCCAATTTTGTGTTTTCATAGATGTACCTGCTATAATTAATCCCGTAACAGGCTACAAACACATTTTCAATTATACAAAGAGTAATCTTTATCCCCATTTTTATACGCTCATAATTTCATAAATATTATTGTCTGCGGCGATAACGGCGGTAAAATCAGTCAATGCGATTGCTGCATTATTTACTTCTCTTTTTGTAATTTTTTGTGAATAGATGCTTCAAACTATTTTTCCTACGATGCTATTCGAAACTAATATATATTGTACAATTTAGTGGGCTCGAAAATGTTAACATGGATATTTTGCATTATCAAGTGTGTATTTTTATAAATTTTTAGAGTTTTATATCCTTACGTGTGCGAATATGGTTATATCCTAACAATTTGCACTATATCAAGTGTGCATTTTAATGCAAATTATTCTATCCATGCCGTCAATCAAAAAGGTACAGATTTGACAGGACATCTATTTATCTATTTAACTATTTGACTAAAATCTTATGCGAAAACAACTTTTCCCCGAAAATGTAAAATTTAGACATTCATCCAATTTGGTTTACGGAAACTATTTCTTAGGTGCTAAAGGAACATTTTTATGTAATTTGTTGACGATGTGTTCGGAAAGCAATAAAAAACGCGATCAAATAATACTGTATTTCGTACCACAACTTTTAGATTTTTTTTCAAAAATATTCACCATGTTATCATAAAAAAAAACATGTCATATTATACTACTATATGTTTAGTATAAGTACCCCGAAGGAATTTCTACAATATAACTTACTTCTTGAGCTGAACTGAGTTTACTGGCACACTAAATTATCAAAAAAATATTGTTGCCAATTTTCGTCTCTTAAGGTATCAACTTTCTCACAATAAAAAAAATATTTTCTTACAAGGCAATATATTCTCTATAAGTGTTGTATAGTGCATTGCAAAATATTTCGTAACTCTAAAGATTTCAGTAAAAAACCCTCACTACTACATTTTTGCGAGAATTGCACTTTCGGAGGTTAATTTTTGAAAACTAGGCACTTCTTCACCAAAGCAAATATATCATTAGATGCGGTAACATTATGTTTACAACTGTTGCTTAGCAAATTATATATTGATAAGCACTTTCTAAGCGATGCTGAGTTTCTTAAAACTCTGCATTTTTTGAGGTTGGGTTCCCCAGCCTTAACCAGACAAGCTATTTTTTTCAAATGTACATTTTTATTTTTTAAGAATAGCTCTGTTGCATCAATAAATCTTCACAATATAGTTCGCAACATGGGTGGGGTAAATCCAACTATTAATAACGAAATAAATAAATTAAATAAATAACCTAATTTATAATGGACATTTTCAAGAAATGCCGAATTTGTTGTTACATGGGATGTGACAAGAAATACTTTTATTATACAGTACTTTAATCGGCTGTAAAATATTAAAAAATAACAATAAAAAATTACTAATCAAATAGCCTATTTTGAAGGTTCCTTATTGATCTTGTTTTATTATTTTATTGCTGCCAAATCAGAATATTTTGTGAACATTTAAAAGTTTGCGATCTTTTTGAGAAACAGCTGATTTGAACAAAAAAAAGTGCGGCGTTGCCGCGTGTTACCTCTACCTTACTATTTTTTTCGTTAAGTACTAATCGTGCAACAAGATTGCAATTTATGGAAAGCAAACAACTCTGAAAATGGCTCATTGTATTTTCTGTCACGCAACAACAAATCGCAGCTTAAACTATTCTTTTAATTTATTTAAACATTTTATCTCGTACTTGTCTAGTTCTGAATTTATTTCTGCAACATTTAATGTTTCCCTTTTCAAAACTTCTTTTTTAGTTACAATGATTTATTGGAGACTTACTTATAATTTCAAAAGCTCACCTTCTGTGTATTCAGGGTCAACTAGCAGATAAGCTTCAACTTGTGGAGTTCAATAATGCAAGTGAAATAAAAAGGAGGAAAAACTTAGTGATTGGAGAAAATATAGTGCCAGAAATTTGATAAATGTAATCGAATAAACAAAGAGTTGCAAAAGTTTTATCGATTTTTGCGGTTTTAAAAACAACCATTACAAGATTACGCAAGTCTGAGTCAACCCAATCCCCAAACCGTAGGCATTATTTTTTAATTTCGCAAAGTAACGCTCTTTTAATTACACGAATAGCAAAACAGGTCACAAAACGGACACCTTAAATCCTAAATTTTCTACAAGGACAAAATTGAGAAATTAGGTTGAACAAAATGTTAAATGTTTAATTATCTGCGCCGACAAGCACGCTCTAATTACCTTTTCCTTCGATGACTTTATCAATAGAAAACATAAAGCGCATAAATTATTACAATAGAAATTCAACGTTATTGATTTTCAAACTATCGTGAACCTGCTACGTTAGCAGTAAGTAGCTAATTGAATTAATCGATATTACAGCTACCTGAAGAGTCTTCGACCAAGAAGTACTACGTTAGATCTTTCGGCGCTTGAACATTTCTCTTGTGGGATGTTTTGAAGGCGGGAATATTTCACGTCCCAATTTTCCCTAATTGCCAAAACGCAAACAAATTGGCCGTATTAATTTAAATAAAAGGTTTCTTTTAAGGTTAATTATGCCGAGGGCGACTTTAAAGGACGAGTCAAACAATGTTAAAATTTTTGTTTCGTTTTAATCGCATTGCAATTTTCTGGAACATTAAAGTGAAAGCTTTTATTAATGTTTGGTACAAGTTGAAATGTTCCTAAAATAAAGAAAGTTTTTCATCAAAAATGGTTTGTTTCATTTCTGAAACAATTTTTTTTAAATTTGTATAGAAGTTTTGCTTGTACGCTCAAACCAACACAACATATTTTTTAATCGATCTTGTGCCCTGATATCCAATCCTGGTCCACCTATCATCCGAGCATTCCTAATTCGATCTGTCCTAGTTATATCGCTCACGATGCATTTACCCTAATTTTATTATTCTCTTAATGGGTTCTCAAAATAAAACTGGCATAGTTCTCCAATTTGTAAGATTTACTTTTTCATCTCTCCTTTGATACTCGTTCTATTTTCAGCTTTGTTACTCTGAGATATTTTTCGATAAACGCATTTAGCGACAATAGGACGATGCACTCTGACAACGAAAACTCTCGAGGTATTCAACGACTTCGATATAACGAATCTCTCGACGGGAAAAATTCCAAGCAAAATCATGAATTGTAGACTTTGAATAAGGTGCAAGTGGCCCTCGAGGTTATGAGGAGCTGTCTAAAAAACCGATAGTGAAAAATACTTATTTCGATGAAGAGACTGAAACCACTGACGTGCCAATGAGTAGAATTAATTGCCAAAAGAAAAGATGAACTGAACGATGAATCGATGGTGTATTGGAATGATTCCCCAAGTGGCTTCAAATGTCCAACAAGACAAGACGTCCATTAAATAACTGGCATCTCGATGGCAATGCACTCGATTCTGCACATCTCAAAATTGTTTAGCATAAGAGAAGTGAATCAGATTCCCATTTAACATAAATTTTGCAATTTAAATGCAATTTTAAAATTTAAATCTAAAAATGAATTTGAATGTCTAATTATTTTTTTTCGGAGTTCGAAAGCCGCATTATGATAAATTTCAACATTCGCAATAATGAAACAGCACATACTGCTGGACTATTAATAATCTAGTGCTTACCACAAACGTACATCTGTTTCAGTAAATTTATATTTCCTATGCTATTATCAAAATGATAACTTGCAAAGTTGCGTTGTGACAATATAATTCATAGTTTAATTAAATATTAAATTAAAAAAGCAAAAATAGGATGTTCCCATTCATATTACTTATTCAACACAGAAAATTATTTATATAAAGGAAATTATTTATCAGAAACTGTTTCTGATGCTTGAAGTACAGTAATACCTCGCTTAACGCTGATGATGTTTTCCAAGAAAAAAAGCGCTAAATGAAATACCGTCAAACGAGATAATTTTAATAGACAGTAAATAGCGACCAATTCACAAGTTATTGAGTTATTTTTTTATAACAATTTTGTGCACACTTATTTTGAATAATTAAAAAAATTGTAGTTATTCATTTTTATAGAACGAACAGCATTTTTGTTGATTTACCTACCCAGGACTTCAAATCGTGTTGATAGCGTGGACACTTATAAAATGTACTACGGGAAAAACAAACGAACAGGAAAATTTCACCGCTACAACGAATTGTACAGCATATTTGACCAGGGTCGCGTTAAGCGAGGGATTACTGTATCAATCGTTTAAGATGTTGATAATTTTTTTAAAAATTATATTAATATTACCTAATGTATTTAAACAAAAGCAACTTCTGCTTTAGTTGTAATAAATACCAATACTCAAAGTAAAAATTTTTATTGACCCCAATGGGCCACAGCAAATATATACTGTAATAACTAAATCGATTTTGAATTTATGGCTGTACTTATCTAAAAGCTTTTTTTAAGGGGACCTCTATAAATTTGGTAGAAACTTATTTCAAGAACGTTGCGTTTGATAACTTTGTTTGGCGCTTGCATATTTGCACAATCTGCGATTTTGGTGAAGTAATGCGACCAACTATCTACTATCAAAGAAAAAACCGATTATAAGACAAATTTATTAGCCATTTCAGTCGAAATTTAACAACTTTTTGGTTTAATGTGGGCAACCACCGACAGCTGATACAATACAAATTTTCAAATGTATGAGGTAATAATTTTGCAATAAAATTTTAAGAAGGAGTATTATCAATTTCGATTTAGCCAATTCTATTTCAAATATTTGTTTTCAGACGAATTTTATCGTTATTTGTACTAAAGATATTTATTGTCAAATTCAGCTGGGACCGCTACAAAAAAAATAAATAAATAAATAAATAATTACCTGAGCATACTTTATGAAAATGTGCACTGCAATTTGCATGGGTTTACATAGGAAAACCGACTTTTAAAATTCTACCCTTGTTGGAATCATTTGAAAACAAGAAAATGGAAACAAATTTTACCTGAGCACACTTTATGAAAATGTGGATTCTAACATAAGTCAAAAAAAAAAAAATAAATAAATAAATAATTACCTGAGCATACTTTATGAAAATGTGCACTGCAATTTGCATGGGTTTACATAGGAAAACCGACTTTTAAAATTCTACCCTTGTTGGAATCATTTGAAAACAAGAAAATGGAAACAAATTTTACCTGACCACACTTTATGAAAATGTGGATTCTAACATAAGTCAAAAAAATTAAATTTAATTTAAAAAAATTGACCTGAATATGATATTTATGAATATGTGCACTGCAATTTGCATGGTTTTACCTAGGAAAACCGACTCTTAAGATTCAACCCTTGTTGCAATCATTTGAAAACAAGAAAATGGGAAATTTCATCACCCAAGAATAGAAGTGATTATTTTTCTTTGAAAGAGATGTTTTATGTTTGTTAGTATCAATGTGCTTCGTCCACCAATCGCAATAAAAAATTCTCCTTTGCAGATTGTACATTTAACCATAGAATCACCATTTCCTTTGTTTTCTATAATAAATGGAAACTCATTTTTTAAAGGTTAAAGGTTAACGTTAAATGCCAAGTTTTTATATTTTTAGAAGTATAAAGGAGTAAAAAAGAATGCAAAGGAGTACTTTTGGAGTACTCATTTTAAAAGGAGTACGGTTCACATAGAAGGAGTAAAAAACTCCCTAAAGGAGTACGTTTGGTCACCTTATTAATACAATTGGAATTCATAAACAGCAGTTGTTTGAAAGGCACTGACAATATGTTTAAAATTGAATCAAGCGAATGTTGGGATACTGTCAAGTGTCATCATTCGTGAAACAGCCTATACACCAATTTTTTATAGTGATTTTTTTATAGTGAAATCTCTGTAAATTTAATAATATATACCTACAATACAGAATGTTTCCTATGTAGGTATAGAAAATCCACCGGTATGTTACTTGACTTATATTAAGACAAAAAACTTTTTCCAATATAAAACATTTTAATATGAAATTAAACCAAGAAATTTTTATCGAAGTAGATCGTTTTTAATATCTGGAATAAGCTAATGCAAGAAAGCAATATCGATTTTAAAAACTATTGCTACCTAAACGTTTGTAATCCGCAAATTTACCACACGGTAAATTCAATCGCACGTCAAAAACGAATTCCATTTACTGCGTTAATATTTAATAACGTTAATTCGCCTATAATACATTGCCCCACACACATGGATGTAATCAAACTGATAAAATACTGCTCAGACTACCATGAATCACAGTGACGCGCCGATATGTTTATTTCAACATGATGTGTTGTATAAATAGCGGTTTAAGCTTAATTTTGCCGTGCGACCGTAATCCACTAATCGAATGCAAACGTGTAATCTTCGCAATGCAGTTTCGGCGCTAACGACATAAAATCCCAGGTACACTTCCGCAACGATTAACATTTTAAAATGTTACTTGCGAACAATTTAAAAGTTTTTCGATTAAATTCGTAATTTTATTTGCATGAAATGTTGTGAGAGTGATACGGTTATTATAGATTCTGTACGTTTGTTGTGCGAACATTTCGTGACTTGGAAATGAGCCAATTAATGTCAAATCCGTATCTAATAGTGTCGCGCTGCCGGGCCCATTTACACAAATCGCGCTTATGTATCTTCACATTTTGATCTCCTATTTGTTTATACATTCAGGTCGTCTCGAGGCTCATTAGTATGAACTTTAACTCGCGCATTTTTTAATTCATACATCAAACAACACTGTCGCAAATTAAAGAGTAGGGGATGGAACGTGAGATACTCGTCCTGATAACAACTCCTGCAAAAAACGGTCGTTATATTCTTGAATTCCTGCAGTATTTCTCGCGACTGCGTAAGTAGATGAGATTCGGTGGAAAATGTCAAAATCTGACAAGAATTGGTAAATTGGGTGTGCTGTAACATTTGACTGAAAAGAATTCTAAAAAGATTACGGCATTACAATGTTTTAACATGTGGAAGAGATAAAAATTCACTGACACCAATTCAGAAAATAATGCCACCAATAATAAAAACATTAAACCAAATCTTTAAAATATTTAGATGACTTAAACTTTTGTCGCATAAATATTCAAGTCAAGAATTTCTTTTCATATTAAAAACTTTCTCATTTTTAAGCCATCAAACTAGTCAAACTTTTTGTGGTAAATAGCCACTCTCAATAACGTCTGACTTTTCTCTTGGGATCTTGGAACAAAACTTGCCTCAATGCAGTAGATTCATAAAAACACATCGATTCGAACTGACTGCCAAAAACTTTTGGCGACCATTTTCTAGAGGTTATTCTACTAAGAATTTGTCTTGTATTAATAAATTACATTTCTTTATAAGTTACTAAACTAAGTTTATGGGTCTGATAATTATTTATAATTATTTTCCTGCTGAAATCAAAATGCACCGAGTGTGCAGTAGTAATTAAATTTTCAGCCTTCCGAGCGTGACTTGTATGCTTATTAGATCAGTAATTACCAGTGGCAATTGTATCAGTTACAATAATTAACCCTCCGCACAAGATACATTTATGCAAATGCATTGAATTAGAATCTGTCCCACAGCTTCCATTCAGAATTATCTGCACTTTAATTAGCACGAATTTTCATTTATTTATTATCCCAAAAAACTACCAAATAAATTATCGTCCATCACGTCAATGGTACTTAATGCCTCCGACGCTTCCCTTTTTATTTCAAAGCGAGTCCTTGAACTTCAAACAAAACGAAACCGCTGCTGTTGAAGACTGCCTTGTCATTTCCAGTCTCCAAGAACAGGATTTTTCTCGCCGATTTAATACAATGTTGCATTTAAAATGATTTCAGGTCAAGTTCGTAATCAAATCGGTTTAAGTGCAGCCATAAAGTGAAACAAAATTATAAAGTTGTATTTTCAATCCGTCATTTCGGTAAAGTGCATAAAGTTTTTACTGTGAAACGTGTCAGCGTCAATTTGAGATTATATTTTCAGCTCGGTGGCTTATCAGTTTGCGAACTTTACCTAAAAACTTTGTGTCAGTAAAAATGTTTCAGAATTACTTTTGAAACCTTTCATGAATTTGAAATTAAACTAATATTCGAATAATTACAATTCTTCCAAAATTCTAATTTACAAATCCTGTTGTTTTAATTGGTTTTAAGTCACCAAAAAAAGTTGCGAGTTACAAAACCAGTTCCAAGTAAACTTTAATATAAGAATTGCAATACCAAACACCACATTTCTCATAATATAATAATTTGTAACGTTGGGTTCGAAATTATGCCAGAAGTAACAAAGGAAGAAATAAAATGAGCACCAAAAACATGAAAAGAAACAAAGCTCCAGGAGAAGATGGTATTATTGCAAACATAATACTTGGAGGAAAAAAAATAATCGAAATCGTAAGAAATGTTATAAAAAACTGCTTAACGCATGGGAAAATAACAAAAAGTTAGAAGAAATCCAAAACAATAAAAAGGGACAATCAAAAACTGCTATCAATTGAGAAAGAACAAACCAACCCTGTTAAATTAAAATGAGTATTTGAACAGGGAGACACTCTATCACCAAAACGTTTCACCAAGCTATTAGAAGACATATTTAAAAAAAACAAAATAGATCCAACAAAGGAGTGAACATAACTAAAATGCAGACTTGATAGCAAATAATCAACAGGAATTGTAATTAATGCTTCAAGAATTACAATTGGGAAAGTGGGAAAGTGGAAATGCAAATGAAAAGCAGTAAGACAAAAATAATGCACGAAGAAAAAACCATTGCAACAATAGAAAACAAAGTATTGGAAGGAATTGGCTCAAAAGAGCATAATGAATAGAAATATCCAAACAGAGGAAATATGAAGGGCAAGAAAACTAAGTAAACTGAGCTACATAATAAAAAATCAAAATATTAAACTGCACCTCAGAGCAAATGCTTTTGACTCGTGCATTCCCTAAAATTTTAGCAAATGAAGTGCAAACTTGGACAATTACAAAGAAGAATTCAGAGTTATGCAACACACCATGGGAACAGTATTGCTTGAAATAACACTCAAAGACAGGAAAACAAACATATGGATTAGGCAGAAAACTAAGATAGAAGACACAGTATTAAAGTCCTGAAGCTAAAATGGCAATGTGCTGGTTAGATAGCTAGAGGAGAAATAAACAAATAGCGAAGGACAACCGTAACAAGACCATCAATGAGGTGCGCAGACAACCTAATACTGGTTGCAAGCAGCCTACAATAAGATACACTGGAAAAAGAATCAGAAGAAAAAGAATTTGTAACTTGCAGTGAATTACAATTTTTTTTGTATCTTATTACTTACATAGCAATCTTTCCAAATTTTATTTTCTATTAAACATAAAATAGAATGTTTTCACAATGTGTAATTTCTTATTGTCAATTATTTTTTGTAAAAGAACTGTCATCGCTATTTTTGGTGTTCTATTTCCATTGCCGAGCAGTGAATTAAAGATTAGAAATGTTGGTTTATGAATTATTGACCGAACAAACAAGAAGGTGCAAAAAGATCTATTTATAAATTTTTCAAAGTAACGTTTAAAAAGGAAATGATGCATTAACGCAAAAATGTAAATTTCTTTATTTTCTGTCGCAGGTATTTTATCTCGGGACTGAAATTAACTTCGAACGAATTAATTCGTTTATCTCAAGTAAAACATTTGATTTTACAAGGCTTTGAACCTGTTTAAAATGGATAATCGCGCTCTAAATCTCATTTTATCTTTACAGCTCGAATAAATGATTTTCCGATCATTTTAACGCGCATTGAAAATGCTTGTAAGACTTTATCGTAAACACTGAAAAGTTTCGATTTTTACCCAAATTACATTATCCGTTGGAGAACGAACGACGCGTTCCATCAACCCCTGCAGTAGGTATCTTGTTAATATAAATCATTTTCACGCAACGGAGTGTACCGGTAATAAACCCACACAATTTACTGCTCGCGTTGATGGATTAGCTAAACGTGAATATTGCATATTTTTCTAATCGATTCAATTTTTCATGCAGATACAATCTACTTACTCCGTTCGATTTTGGTCATGCTGATCTCCTCGTGCTTGCGCCAGCCTTTGAATAAATTTCTCGGCAGCAGCACGTGTAACAGACCGCCTTCCGGTTTTATTTTGCGTGTCCGGAATGTACGTATTTGTTGCACATCTGCATCTGACGAGCGACAACTCGACGTGGATTCATCTTCGTAGCTGCTGATGCTTTTCCTTTGGAATGACATACATCCGCAACCTTTGGATCTCCCACAGCCCATCATTCTGGGACGGCGGTATCTCTGCAACAATAAATTTGTACATGTCTCGGAAGTTGTGCGGTTTCATTTTTACGCGAACCGATAAAACAAAATTTTCGTCGTAAGTTTTTCTTTTTTTGACAACGAACGGTTGGCGTTTGATCGATTACGAGCTGTTCCATGTTTTGAAAATTTTAAAACATTCAGGAAATATTTTGAAATTAATTGCACGCAAGGTTTTAATTAATTTGTCATTCTGGGCAATCAGACTTAAGTTTAAAAATAGGCAAGAATTTGCAGAATAATTGTCTTTATAATTACTGAATCTAATTACATTTAATTTTTTTCAATTTCTGGATGCAGATATTTTAATTTTGTGCTATTATTAGTTCGGTTTATCATTCCAATTTAAAAAATGTGTAACTTAATAATGGTTTGGAATTCAAAAAAATAGTCTTTAAAAAAATTATAGAGCTTTTCTATATCTCAAAGTTTTATTTCAAGTATTGTTTAGTAGGACAAAAAATAATAGTGCTTTTAATTTTTTTTTAGTTTTTAATTTGGTTGTTGTAATTTAATTTTAAAAATCGCACCTTAATAATTGTACAAAATTCAAAAAATTTGTTAGTATGAAAATTATGAAGCTGTTATATGTCTAAAACTTTTATTACCAACATTTTTTTGTGACGGGAGAAATAACAGCTCTGTTAATTTTCCAAAGTTGTTGTATTTCTTAGGTAGGTACTTACATTTGGATGTTGCAATTTGGCTCAGCTAAATTTAAAAAATTCTATTTTAATAATTGTTTGGAATTCAAAAAAATAGTCTATCCAAAAATTATAGAGTTTTTCTATATCTCAAACTTTTATTACAAGTATTTTTTAGTAGCTAGAAAAATAATAACGCTTTTAATTTTTGTAAATCATTGTTTCGTACGTATTTTGGTTGTGGTAATTTAATTAAAAAATTCGCACCTTAATAATGGTACGAAATTCAAAAAAATTGTTAGTATGAAAATTATGAAGCTGTTGTACATCTAAAACTTTTATTACTTTGTGAGTCGGAAAATAATAGCTTAGTTAATTTTCCAAAGTTATTTTCTTAGGTACGTTTGGATGTTGTAATTTGGCTCATCCAATTTAAAAAATTTCTACCTTAAGAATGGTTTAGAATTCAAACAAATAGTCTATACAAAAATTATAGAGCTTTTATGTCTCAAACTTTTATTACAAGCATTTTTTAGTGGCTGGAAAAATACTAGCTCTTTTAATTTTCCAAACATTACTACTTTGTAAATATTTTGTTGTTCGAATTTGTTGTAATTTAATTGCAAAATTTACACTGTATGTAATTTAAAAAAAGAGTTAGTATGAAAATGATAAAGCTGCTCTATATCTAAAACTTTTATTGCACATTCTTTTGTAATTCGTGAAATAATATCTTTATTAATTTCTCAAAATTATTGTATTTTGTGGATACGTCTGGATGTTAGAATTTGGCTGCTCCAAATTGAAAAATCCATAACTTCGTTATAAGTTCTTATTTTCTTGATAACGAACGGTTGGCGTTTGATCAATTACGAGCTGTTCCATGTTTTGAAAATTTCAAAACATTCAGAAAATATTTGAAATTAATTGCACGCAAGGTTTTAATTAATTTGTCATTCCAGACAATCAGACTTAATTTAAAAAAATATGCAAGAATTGCATTTGCATATTGCATCTAATTGCATTTAATTTTCTTCAGTTTCCGGCTGCAGATATTTTTATTTTGTGCTTTTATTAGTGCGGTTTATCATTCCTGCAACATTTTTATAAATAGAATAATATTGGTAAATAAATTGAATTATTTTCCGGGATTTTTAACAAAAACAAAAAGAGAACTCATTTGAAATTAAATTCCTGCTGTGATACACTTAACGTTTGAAAAATGAGAAATGCAAAATTGTGCTTAATTGTAATATTAATGTTAGTTAGGACAAAATTAATGTAATGCGGTGACAAGCTAATTCATCTTAAATTTACATATTTTGATCCAATTAGAACTTCGCCGACAAAGTTTAAAACGCCGGAAAATGTAGGTGAATTTATGTGTTGGTACAACTTCAAAGAGGGAACGCTTTGCGTGTGCCGTTTGTTTAACTTTCCTGAGAAATATAGCAAGAACTTAATGCAGATTCATGCATTATACCTTCCTTTGGAAAATAAAATTAAAATTAACGCGGAACATACGCCTTCCTTCGCAGCACGTTGTTCAAATAAAACTTTTACGTTTTCACTGAATTAATAGATTTTTTATTGAAACACAAACACTTTTCTGGGATCAGAATGATGTGCTGTAATAAGCAAACTAACTGGAGTGTAAAATCACATCCTCTACCGATCGATTTAAGATAAAATCAATTGTCTTAAAGATTTAAATCAGCATCTGTGCAGTTTATGTGATGTTTCAAAATAACCTTCGACCTCAAAATAAACTTAACTTCGTGCGATTTGGAATCAATAATCTGCACATTACTAGAACAGGAACCATTTCGATGATGTGCAGTAATGGATTATGATATTTTGTTATAGATTAACGAAATGTCTTAATTCGCTTGCATTATCGTGTTGTGTCTGGCAACAATAAAATCAATCACCTAATCTACTAATAATGTTATGAAACGATCGTCAGGAAAATATTATTCCATTGGTATTAACTGTCAGTTAATGTCGTGCATGAACTACTTTCCAGGATACAGTTGAATGCCATAAAATTCTAATGCAGATGCATTGAACAGCGCATAGGGAATATGCAAATCCATAATTATACTTAAAATCTCTTCTAACAATGTTATGGTCGAAATTGGGATAAAGTATGGAGCCAAGAAAATAAATACAGTGACAACAAAAAAACGTTCATCAGATGCGCTATGAGTCATTACAGCAACCTGCAACGTTTCATCAATATCGTTTCGTCCGTTTTCAAGATATTTGCTTGCTTCCATACTTTATCACAACCCTGTATAATTTTTGAATTTGTGACATTACTTAAAAACTTAAAAACAACTTCCTAAACAATGTCATAATCAAAAATTACCTTGTAATGTCTTCTTACAGTACAGTTTGGCATTTCTTAATGGTAATGCGACGTTTTAGAATTTCCTCACAAAATTATTTGCCCCTGAAATTGCCCCTAAAACTCGAAGAACTGCCTGTGTGATCGTTGCAAACTATTATGTAAAGTAAATTTTACATAATTGATATCTTGCCTCAATGAACCTGTTTTCACGTCGAAAATTTAGAAGTTAATTTCTTGCGCGGTTTTTATGGCACTTCGTGCGTCAGTTATACCCTGTCACTGTAAATGGGCGTTATGAAAGCTTATCCACGCGAGACTAAGGTAAAATAAAGTTAGCTAAAAATTTAATTAAAGTTTTTTCTTCGAAACGTTGCCTTTGAGAAATTACTTTTATTACATCTTAACATTAATTCCATATAGAGAGGGTATTGCGGTAGATAAATTCTGTGCAGACCAGTCCTTGCCGATTAAGATCTAAATCGAAACCTCAATAAACTACTATTATCACATCCCAATAAGTTCCGATCTAATCCTCGTGGGCACTTGGCGGTATTCCCACTCAAATTACATTTCCTTATTATCTCCAGTCCAAAATTTTTAATTTGAAATCGTTTCAGATTTTCAGCTTTGCAGTTGTCACTGGAAGAAATTTATGGAAAACTGGAAACCTAACAGGGGCGTTGTGTTACCCTAAACCTCCTTCGGTGTGCTTTCAAATTTAATAGTCGCTCTGTTTCAGTGTGTTTTGTATACATAATCCGAAAAGTGTTTGCCGGAGGTTCAAGATTCTTATTTACACACATTATCCGGGGTATTTATTTATAGATTTCGGACTGGTGTATCGATTATTTAATATCACCTAGACAAATGGAAAAAGGTTGGGATCACGTATTAAATTATTATTTTTTGTTATGCGCTAGTGAGTTATGAATTTTAATGTCGAACATTTCAATTTTACAACATGGAAACTTTATTCATGTAGCGCGCAAACCGTAAGAATATTTATGAGTTTTTTAGTTTTCTACATGAAGAAAAAAACTGATAAAGTCCGGATGTTAGTGCGGAATTTATTGCTTGTACAAATTGAAAGAGGTAAGAACGCTGTGAGACATTTCTCGAAGACATTCCTTTGAAAAGGCGCAGTCAAGTTATGTAATGTAAATACTTTATAACAGAATTAAAAGGCGTAAAAATGTTAATCTTGCGGTAATAAAATTTGGAACGTTTAAAAAAAATCTCAGAGTTGAAGGTGAAAAAAATTGCAATTTACATAATACTTCAATAAATGCAGACTATCAGAAAAGCTTACCTATCCCCGACGACGAAACGTGGGTATTACACTTTAAACTTCAAAGTTGGGGAGTCCTGAATTTAAGGCCCCATCTCAATTAGCAGCAAATGTCAGCGATAAGTGGGAGTGCGTAACAATTATAAATTGTTTTTAGCCGGATTTTGTAATTTACTGTGATGAAATAAATTTTATTAACGGCGGTTTTGGGACTCCATTTATCGACCGACTTTGTACATTAGCAAATTTATATTATAAACTGATTGCGAAAGTTGTACCCTTCCACGTTTGGTCGAACAATTCCCACCCCTTCCGCTGCAATTTTCATGTCACTGAGTATGGATTTTGCGCTGATTAGAAAACGCGGAAAGCTGAATTTTAAAACTTTCACCAACATTTACTTTAGTAGCTTGCTCTCACCCTGCCAATTAATTTCTCTTCCGAAGCTTAAATTTGCCTTGAAGGGTCAATATTTTCAATCGGTAACAGGAATTCAGCCTTCGAGTTACAAGCGACGATTTTTGTTGAACGAAATTAAAAATATGTTGACACAACCACAACAAAAATTTGTCTTTTATAACTTTGTCTTGATAGTGTTATTTCGTGACAATTAATAATCGAATCCTTCCTTCAACGCCTTCAATCCTAATGGGACATTTACGTCCCATTACAAGTTTAAAAATTCATAACTCAACAACGCTTTGAGATATGAAAAAAATCATGAGAATAAAGGTTGCAGAGCTTTATAATATCTACAAGTTTCTATGCCTTTCTGGTAATATGAAGAATTATAGATACCCTTTAGACTATTCAAAATTTTACATTTTTGAATAGTGTTACGTGTTTAGTATTTATGTTTAACAATTAATAACTTATTAACAATACAAGCAATTGATGAATACAATAATTGTAGAGCATTTCAATATCTACAAGTTTTCTTACAAATATTTCTTTGTTACTTGAAGAATAATACCTTCTCACTATTCCAAATTTTACATCTTCGAAAATGTGTTAAGTGCTGAAATCTTGACATGTTTAAAAATTCATAACTTATTGACAATTTGAGATGCAAACAATTGATGGGTACAAAAGTTGTAGAGTGTTTCAATATCTACAAGTTTTCTTATAAGTATTTCGTTATAACTTGAAGAATAATACCCTTTACACTATTCCAAATTTTACATATCTGAAAACGTGTTAAGTGCTCAAATTAATCTCTTTAAAAATTAATAACTTATTAACAATTTGAGATTCAAACAATTTATGAATACAAAAGTTGTGGAGCGTTTCAATATCTGCAAATTTTCTTCTAAATATTTTTTCGTAACTTCAAAAATAATACCCTTTGACACCATTCCAAATTGTACATTTTAGAATATGTCTTAAATGCTCAAATGATTAAAAATTTGTAACTTATTAACAACTTAAGATACAATCAATGCTTAGTGGCCTAGTGGCATTGCTCCAGTCACTACGTTCCATTCTTTTGGCGAGATTTGAAAGAGACCTTTTTCATGTCGTTTTATGCTGCTTTTTTGTGCTGTAGGTGGTTCCCTAAACCACCTCAACTGAGCTAGTCACAATTATGTCGATTGTTGGCGATAAAATTTCGTGGCAACGTTTACAGTCAATCGCAGCGATAACAAACGCCGTATCGGTACAACGTTGCTGTGCGATTCGTACTTGATCCAGCCAGAAATTACCATTACTTTTCCAAAAACTATGTATGATGTGTAAATATCAATTGGTGCGAGAAAATGCAGGTTGTTTTGAAACGTATTACATCAAGGTGAGTTGCACTATTTTGTGAAAAATTGTAATGCACTAGTTGTATTACGTTCATATTATCCGCTAGTTGAGTTATGGTCCTATTATCCTCTAGTGGACAAAATCGATACCGTTGCCGCGTGCTTTTGCATAAAAAAATGTAATAGCTATCGAATCGATAACAATTCAACTGTTCTGAAGAATTCACGAGGAATTAATAGTTTAAAACGAACCAAATTAAACAAACCTCTAGGCAATTATTTATTTTCTAAAAATTAATTAAAAAAACTGGATTTCAGAGTTTGTTTAATAACAACAGTACTGTTTATTTGCACATTTCAAGCAAACATACAGCGAATGGCGTACTGTTTTCCTAACATTTGTTAGGGTGGGTGGCAAGGGGTTGAAGTAGATAGGTGTGTGACTAATCTTTTTGGTATAATTAATGGAACGCTGTAAGGTTATGTTTAATTCCCACAATCATAACTCACAATTTAAACACAAGACTAAAACATATTTCGGTGAAGAAGTTTAGATAATTGGAGGGGAGTTCATACAAACAGAAAAATTCAGATTAAATTTTTTTGTGCTTTCTTTGAATGGCATTCAAAATAATGAAAACGCCTACAGTTTTTGATTGCGTCGTCTCCGATGAAAGCAACGGATTAATGCTAACGACATTAGAAGAAAAGTTTTGAGAACATTTTAACTTGAGTTGAATGGTAATGAGATTTGTGACTATAGGGGATATCCAATCGAGACTGTACGAGACAAATTACAACGGTTCAAGTGAACTAGATTCGCACAAAGATCAGGAAATGATGGACTACTTGAAACAGGATAAAAGAAATCTGCAAGGGCGAGCAGGTCATTTAGCTAACAAAACCGATCGACAAATGGATATTGAAAATGAGCTGGAAGGATCTGAATTAAGATGAAGGAGGCGAAATACTTTTGCTGTTAAAACTTTACGAGGGTCGTAAAGTTAGGGATGGAAAAATATAAGTTGATTACCTATGAAACCCTGTTTCTGTATGTACTTACGAAATGAAGGAAGAAGATAAGGGCTTGAAGCTTGGGAATGTAGTGTGGTGTGGAGTAGTTTCGATTGCCGCAATGGAGAAGATATCAAACAGCAATATTGAAACATCAGAGGCGAACATCCGAACCCTGGTTTGATTCGATAATAAAATAATATTACAAAAATCCTGATAGAATTTAAATTGATATTTTTTCCTTCCAACCGTTTGTTTATGTCGAAGGACAACCTTTCCTGCTTTAACATTATTCCGTCAAAATTGATCTGAACCGTTCTATTTATTATGATGCGCGCCGATGCGTTCTTGCGTAAAAACTACATTAAAGATGCTCTCTGTGTACTCTGCGAAATATATGGGTTGCATTTGAACCGACCTATTTATAGGCAGTGAATATATTACTGTTCTTTGCGTAAAAACGTGTTGTTTAATGGAAAAAAGGAGTGATGGTGAAAGTGATGAAAGTGAAATTGAAACTGAAGGAGAAGAAGAAGTGGCGTGAGTACATTTTACACAATTCAAGATTATTTGAAGGTTAACTTCGGCCGAATCTGCAAATGTGTTTCTCAAAATGACCCCATTTCTTAGTTCAAACGATTGTTTTATTATCTGTCATTTTAAATGCAGGATGATTTACTATAAATATAAATAAATTAAATTAATGTTACTGTCGCTAAAGATTAATAAGTTAGGCACTTGGATTTCTTATTTGTCGCTCGGATTTGATGTTTATTACTTCAAAATTATTATCAAATATTGATAAGGTTCTAAGAACAATTTAATGATAACTCTAAACAAATCTAGAACCACTCAATTGTGATAAATTATAATAAATTCGATTGACAAGTATTAAAAACAAATAAATTATAAAATCATCGTGGAAATTATTAAATGCAACTGGCAAATATTAAATCCAATTGGCAAACATTAAATAATTTGCTCTCAACATTTTTCTGGCGCTAAAGATTAATAAGTTATAACACTTGGATTTCTTATTTGTCACTCGGATTTGAAGTTTATTACTTCAAAATTATTATCAAATATCAATAAGGTCCCAAGAACTACTCAATTGTGATAAGTTATAAGCAATTCGATTGACAAGTATTAAAAACAAATAAATTATGAAATCATCGTGGAAACTATATTAAACGCAACTGGCAAATATTAAATCCAATTGGCAAATATGAAGTAATTCGTTCTCAACATTTTTCTGTCGCTAAAGATTAATAAGTTGTAACACTTGGATTTCTTAATTGCCACTCGGATTTGCTGTTTATTACTTCATAATTATTATCAAATATTAATAAGGTTCCAAATCTAGAACTCATCTTTATGATAAATTCAAATCATATTGGAAACTATTGAATTAAAGTAGCAATATTAAATCCAAATGGCAAATATTAAATAGTTTGTTTTCGGTCTTTCACATTCATTTAACGGTTTTATAATATTATCTAAATGTGATTACATTAAACTAAATTTAAATTAAATATAAGCTAATTTACCACATTCACACTGAAATATATCAAAGCCAAATTTCACCGTCTAGACTGGCAATCTGCAAGGATAACCTTACGAAGGGACTTATAATTTGCTAATGAACCAATATACTTCAAATTCAGTGCCGGAAAATCACTTTAACACTGTTTAAACCTATTTAAATTTTAATGAGCCAAAAGAGCTACTTTGCCAAACCGGTTAAACTTCATGAACATAATTATTAATACCGCCCCAAAAAAAATACTTTTTCAAAAAATTCTTAAACTGCTTTTTATGCTAATTAAAAGCAATTAAAAGCAGATTTGTGATTCGTTACAATATCAGTTGGTACTAAAAAACAACTTCTATCAAACCTTGTAATTGTTTTTTTTATTTTTGTACTTTTCTCCAAACGTTTTCGTTGAAATATAAAAAAATACCTGAGCCATCTTTCTTGATTGCCTTTAAGACAATTTTTTTGACAAGTTTCATGAACAATCTTTTTGTCGAATCGGCTGAGGAATAATAAAAAACATTTTTGTCGTTCATCCACATTTTTTTACCGACTGCTTTTTGTATCTCTTTCGGCTGTTAAATGGCTAAATATTGTTTTAACAAGATGTGCAATTGTCTCTTTTAACAATAGCTAATTATTGTAATTTATTTAATTCCGATGTGCAAAACCTCCAATATCATATCAGCTGTAATAAAAATTCAACTGTAAAATATTAATGCATTAACGGTTCACATCGGTTAGTAAACAAAAACTTTTCGGAAACTCCGACAGTTTAATTATAATTAAAAATCACATACCTCATGAATATTTAAAGCTTTTGTAATGAAAATGAAAACAAGTTCGCTTACGAAGACATCTTTTTTTACGCTCCCAAAAAAATAAAAAATCTGAACTAATGCCAAGGGTTAATTTCAGTTGAACAGTTGCCGTCAATGCCGGAGTAATTTAATACAGGAAGATTTAAATATTGAAGGACTATATTCAAAACGACTTTAAAAGCATCGAATGTGAACCCTAAAGAAATAGTAATTTAACGCTCAATGAAGTTGTAGATAACGTCCAAAATTTATCGACTTGTAGGAAAATGTTTTAAATGGATTTTACTATGAGTCACGCAATCGTGGCCGACTTTTTGATTTGAATTTTTAAAGGCACTGAACCCAGTTTAATCCCACAATCAAATTGATCGGCCGACACAGTCTATAAACCTCTTAAATGTTAATTTTTTTTGATTGGGAGCAATGATCAACTTCACAAATTGTTTTTTACTTACCAACCAATGTGAATGGTAATTAGCAAATTCCGAAACTAATAAAAAGCTGAAGAGAAAGCAATAAAGAGATAAATTGCGTGCTACCTTTTTCCACTTTCCCGAGTACCTTTCAGGGCGCGTTGTTTTATCAAATCCTTCATGTTGCGTTATAAACAAGAAATACATTTCTCGTTACGTGGCGGAAGAGTAATTTACAACTTTTAATAAATCGTGCATTAAGGCAGGCTACTGTAGAACTCTCAAGTTAAGGCAATCTCGGCCTACGCGAGCTTCCCGTCGATCTTGGACTTAGACATATTGACGGCGTTATTAGTAGTTCGGTGAAGTTTCGTTATCAAGTGAAAGTTTGTCAAAATCAATATTATGCAGATAGCCAGTGAGATTTCCGCAAAGACCGCGATAAGATTAGATAACTTTGTCGTAGTAATTATTATGTGTCAATTTGAATCGTGGACAATTTATAACGACGTTAGATAATGGAAAAATCGCATTTTTCGAGGCACCGCTCTCCGTTTCTCTATTTTTAAACCAGAAAAATATTTGGAACAACAGAATCCACTCTAAACTAGTAACGCATTTAAAATTGTTTCCATTGGAATTAATTTCGAGGTTCATTCATATTTAAGCATTTGAACTTTTCAAATTGTAGCTTGGAAAGTAATGAATTCAGAACGAACTTCCATATTTCCGGGTTACAACAAACAAGCGAACTGTTTAATATGTAACAATAACCGCCACCCCGGAAGATTTTCTGCTGTAAGCGGAATTTCAAGTGGAAGTTTAAACACAATACTACCGGTGAGTAATTTATCGGTTCAGTCTAGACTGAATTAAATTGGATAAGCAGTTCAAACGAATAATTGAAATCTCAAGAGTTCGCGCCGCAAGTTATTAATTAGCGCTTTCGCCGAGTTAACAACTGGTAATCTCTTCGGTCGCATTCTATAAATAAGAGATTCTGTTGTAACCGGAATTATTTCTGGTGTGTACCTCCGTGACATCACAAAATTGGCACACGCCGTATTTCATATGCAGAATTGTTTTTATATAAAAAAGTTGAGATCACCGAATCTTATTATAAGTTCGCACCTAGTTTTTCTTGTGCTCATCTGCTTATGTTAAGCCAAATACATCACTTATTAAGAATTCTTTCCACATGGTTTAAATATTTGATATCCTGATTAACTTAATAAACTTTTTTACTTTTAAAAATGGATAGAGGAAGTTTCGGAACTATAACTAGGAGAAGACAGGTTTTGAAATAACATTACTGGATAAGGCACAATTTGAAAAAACTCTTTAAATCTTCTAAAACTGAAATAAGACAAGAAAATGCTTACCAAAAGCTCATAAGCATGACCAAAGGTTAACAAAATACTTTAAAAAGGATAAGAAGTTAAATTATACTTAATGTACGAATGCATTGTTCTTAAATTGTTCAACATCTGGTTCAGTTTCGCAATAATTTTAATCAGGTTCCTTTGGTTCTTCATCAACCAAGTTTTGATTGGGAATAATATTATTGTAATACACCAACTGAGTAGTTTCTCTGACGCACTGCCAAAATGCTTTACCAAAAGTTATTGCACATCCCTAAATTTTGTATTTTTGGGTTTGTTAGTTCCTCCTGCAATCATTTCTGGTTCCATTTCGTGCCCCTTCTTGAATAATCCTGTGAAGTTACTTACATCCGCTCTGTAGCTATTTTCACCGTGAATAATGAAGTTACGCGATCTTTTCTTTAGAAAATTTCTCTTACATGTTAACTTAAAATGCCAACTCCCAGGTAATAATATCTGTACTTTTTCAACTGCGAACTTCCAGATTAAAATTGGACGGTCTTCATCTCTTATCTTTATTCAAAAATGGAATAATATTCTTTTGGATAAATCATTTCTGTATTTTTCTTCACTACTCCTCAATCCTAGCAAAAACCCTGTCTGAAGGATATAATGAATGACCGGTTACAGGAAAATAAAGTACCAGCTGTTGAACCTGTGGTGGTGCAAGACAAAGTAACCATTTAGATGATATCCCAACAACAATTGAATTTTTGTTCTCGCCTGCACAGGCCCAATTTTCATTGTCCTTAGTTGATGAAAAACGGCACTGGCAATCTCATTGGAACCCTTGGCATGTTCGCTTTCTAACCAAGTGTAAATGAAAACATTGTCTTTGCTTAAATGATCTTTTGATGAGCCTTTACAAATGAGTAGCCCAAATGCAAAAGTGGATATCTCCATATTTAGCCAAAAAGATATTTTTACGGCTTTGTATAGATTGTTTGGTCCTTCTTTATTTGGTGATATTCATTTAGGTTCAAAAATAGATATGTCATACGTTTTAAAGCACCAAAAATCACATTTGGATGCAAAAGTAGTTATCTCCGTGAGAAATTTCAATTTCTTAAGATGCAAAAGTGGATATCTCCAAACAACCAATCAGACGCTAGTAATTTTATTCTGCGCATGTGCAGCAGCTGGTAACCGACTATGGTATAACCGTCCTTTTACAGCTGTTAAGACGTAGTGATAGGTGTTTTATTGTGTTGATTGTGCTTTATTTAAAAGAAAATGGATTTATTAATACTTCCATCCTCAAATCCAAGAAAAAGGCAAAGCAACCCATCAAAATGGAAGCGATTTATAGCTAAAACTAAAAGGTAAATTAATTTATAATTTAACAATAGATGCATTCATGCAGTGCCTATTCCTTTTTGTGATCTTTATAAGTAAGCTTGTTTGTTGTATTGCTTGGATAACATTATTGTATTGTTTTTCAGATACTCGGCTAATGGACTTCCTAAATTTTCAACGTGTAATCATTCTATAGAAAGCCAAATGCCATTTGAATGTTGCAATTTGTCTATGAGGGATGTAAAAAATTTTGCAGATACTTTTTACTCTCATAAGAGCAAGTTAGAGCAAGATGCTTTTATTGTGAAATATACTGAAGTGAGGCAACCTAAAAGAAAAAGAGGAAACGACAAACGTAATAGGGTAGTATCTACAAAATATTTTGTGTTGAATTCTTCAGGTGGAAAGGTGCCAGTATGCAAGGCAGCATTTCTTCAAATTCTAAATTTACGAAAAGGTAGAGTGGCTAATGTAACAAGAAAGTACTTTGTTTCTGCAGGCCAAATGCCTGCTGAATGTAGAGGTGGTGATAAGTGATAGTAAAGTTATAGCAGTATAATTGTCTGTTGTAATATGCAGATTGATGAGGTATTTTGAGTAAAAGAAGATTTTTTCCGCAGTCGTATGAAATGGTCGTGTTAGCTTCTTTATTCCTTGAAGTATTAAAGAACTCTTTGGATCTGAGTTTGTGTACGTATTTAGTAATCATTCAATTATGCTTTCTACTTCAATTTTAGCATTTGTAATTGGAATGGCTGTGCTTATACAGTAAGATCAATTGTAGGCTACCCAAACCCTATATTATATTTTGTATTGACAAAGTTTGTTAGAAAAGACTTGACTTCGAGATTCTCCTCACTCTGAGCATAATATATTCTTCAGAAATATACAAACTAAAAAGATGTTTAATAAGAAAATGCACTTTAAAATATTTTACTACCCGTGCCCAGGTATTCCGTAGAATAAGACTCTCTCTGCTAAATAACATAAATTTCTGACGTCATACTTTGATTGGATAAGACCTATTTTGGAAACATATGGAATAGATATGAAATGGAACTAACTTTTTCTGGAAAAGACAGTTTGAAAAAAATAACCAATTTTGTTTTATTAAAATAAGCTGTAAAGGATTTTTTTTGGAACAAACTAAAGTATCAAAATGTTGAGGAATTGACCATAACAACAACAGTGTATCTATTTCAATTTTCGATTTTTTTGGGGAAGACACATTTTGGAACTATAAAATTAATTTGTCATAACGAGATTATAAATCGAGTGGAAATTATGAAATTATAGTGGAAAATATTAAATTCAAGTGGTAAATATTAAATCCAGGTGACAAATATTAAATTAAAGTGCAAATATAAAATCCAAGTAACGAATAGAAAACCTAAGTGCCAAAGAAAATGTATATCAACCAATTTGTTGTTTAAGATAAAATAGTTTGCTGCTGAAATAAATTCTTTAATGGACGTCATTAATTTTATTAAAATTCATGGAGAACTTGACTAAATTCGTGCTGAAATAAAATATTTTTTAAATAACGATTCCGCGTCTCCATAAATTTCCAGCTAAAAGCCATGCATTTACCGGTGAAGCATTACACCGTTCCAAAATACAATTCGGTTCAGTTCAGTCTTAGGCGCGTAATTGAATTTTATTCACAATGTCTAGATTTGTATTCAGCAGCACTTTTTGTTACCGAGTTAATAAAATAAAGTAAAAGAAGGAAAGATTTCAATTGTACAACTGCCAGGCGTGCAAATGCCATACCTTTCACCAGTTAACTCATAAATAATATTCATGAATTTTTAAACGACAAATCCTTTCAGGGGGATTTCTTGATACGGTTAACAGTTAACCCGAAAACGTCATCGTGAAATTATTATCACATACATTAACCACCTCCGGAGTTTTGTAACACATAAATGTTAAAAATGTTAATTCGTTCCAAGCGTGACAGCACTGAAATTGAAATCAATCTGGGAAATTAAAAAAAAAACACAAAAACAATTTCCTTACAATTTCGTTACAAAAACGACCCAAAATAGATTAGTGTTGTTACTTAAAAGGTTTTTCCTGTTTTTGTCGTACCTAGCAATTTCCAAATATGTAAATGCCAAGTCGAGCCATTAGATGCCCCAAACTTTCTGTGGTATTTTAAAATAAAAGTTGTAATTCAAGAAATGAATACATGAATTACAATGTGACACAGGTCGACAAATTCAAAATAAAAATATCTGAGTGTTTTTTTCTCCGGCTTAGGTTTCGGTGCGTGCAAAAGGGCGAGAGACGAAACAAAAAGTTCTTTTGAAACAATAAGCGCTACAATCCTTTAATATCCTTTTATTGTAAATTCCTTCGGCATCTGCATTGCAGCAAAGTCCCTGGACTAGCGAATAATCGCCAATTTTTTCGTAATAGAATAAAAACGTTAACAAAAAAGCTCGTGGAGTAAATCATGCCTCGAAATTAATCATTTCAGAAAAAATTATATTTTCTAGATACAACGCCGCTATAATTAATTTAACCTCGGAAGCAAAAGTTGACAGGAAGATGTAGCATTCTGCGAGGAAGTGGATCACTAAAGATTCAGTCATGTTGAACTCACGTTTTCTATTTACAAACATGGGAGAAAGTATTTTTATTTTAATTAAAATGGTTGTTTTGACATTCGGAAAACTTAATTGGAAGAAGACACAATTTCCATGCCAACAAAATTCTCATGACGTAATTTTGTGAGTTTCGTTAATTTCAAACTTTTACAAATTAAGTTTGGCTTAATATTAATTACATCTCTACCTTCCAGAAAGAGTAACAATGACATCTTTTTGATATATGAAAATTTATTAATTGCACTATGCTGACAATAAATAAATTTTTCAAGGCTTCCACTTCTTTGGAAAATGCCGATTATAATGCCTACTCGCTGTAAATCGTTTGAATTAATTTTCAAGCGGATCAAATTTATTTTCCATCCAATTTATTTTGCAAACTATTTACAAACTAGCGCATCAAGTTTTAAATATTGCAATTTGCTGGCATTAAAAATAAATGACATTTATGGATGCCATGAAAAATTTTATTAATCTCCTAATTACTCACAATTACCGTTACGTTGAGGGTAGGTTAGGTGCGGTTCAACTAATTATAAAATGTTAGGGTAGTAATAAAGTATTAATTTAACTAAAGATAGTTAATATATTATCATTTGCCTAATTTACTAAAGACCGTAGCCTGTAATTATGTGTAATAGCTGGATTAATTAAATTTATTGCAACATATACAAAAGATAACGAATTAACCCTTTATTTAAATTGGCTCATCGCCATGTTTTTTTATGAAAATTATGACGCTGCGAGTATTATGAATTTTGTACACAAACAACTTATATAAAAATAGGTGCACGCATTTGAATGCCATTGTAAAAGCTAATAAAATTTATCTATTTGTTATAAGTGTTTTGTTGTAAAACTAATTATTCTTGTAATGAAACGCAAACAAAAGGAACAAAATAAATCAGCCTGTCATTATTTCCTGCGCTGTAAAACTTGAGAAATTTTTCAACCTGGATTTAATATTTGTCATCGTGAGATATCAACAATAATTTTGTAATAACGCTAAACCAGCCAAATAACTAATTTTAAATTCAAGTAACAAAAATCCAAGTGGCAAATATACTATATCTATGTAATTTTGGTAAATATCAAGTGGCAACTATTAAATTGAAAAGATCATTTTGAAAATCAAATGAAATTTGTATTATTGGTTATTATTATAATGTCATTAGAGCAAGTGACAAAAAAAAGTATTATATTTAACTAGCACATAATGTGAGCTATATTACCTGACGGTAACTAAACCGCAGGTCCTGAGGACCTCAGCATAGGCTCTCTGTTTCTCCACTGGAGTATATGCATGCCCAGTCTGGTGCAGATCCGGACATGCAAAACAGTTCGATATCGCCCTAAACCAAACGTGCAAAGTCATTACCGGATGCATAAAAGCGACCCTCATCGATACACTTTACAGTGCTACTGTCCTTTCAGCCCCAGGGGAAAGAAGAACCTTCACCGAACATGTGGAAAGATTCAAACAAATCTTCGATGAACGCCATGTCCCGTATGGAAGAGAACAATCAGGGAAAAGGCTGAAGTCGCGGAAAAGCTTTCTCCATTTTGCGCCCATAGATTCCCCAGATACCTTCCTCCTAAACGAACCCTCCTCAGCTGGCTTTAACCTAGACTGGAAGACTTGGAAGAACTGGAGTCGCACAGTAAAAACAAAAAAAAATAAATGGGGGACACAGGAGTATCAACAATGCCTCTGCGAATGTGAGGAGCTACAGGACATGGACCATATTCTTAGATGCACTCTTTGTCCTGCAACGTGCTCCATCGATGATATGTGGATTGTCAACGAAAACGCTATTGACCTAGCCCGCTACTGGACTGAAAACTCTGATTGGACGATTCGGACTCGAAAAAGAAAAAACGAAGAGGTAACTTTTATATCACGGGTTCAAAACGAGTGACGTAAAGGTTATGCGAAGGTAATATATTCGTTTAACAACGATTTTTTAAAAAGGGACTCTTTTGGTACTTATTTGTTTATGGAGGAAATAATGAATGCCGAAAGATGTATCCAAAAGTGTCTTCTGCCAGTTGTAAACCCCTTTGTCTAAAATTTCGGTAATGGTTTCATTTTGGTAGATCGTCCCTGCATGAATTTATTGAAATGCAGAATATGCAAGGAATGGTTTGGCTTCATAACTCCCCAAACTGTAACGCCATTGAACTTGTGTGGGGTCGTTTGCAAGCAGCGATTAAATTACCCAAATACTTTCAATGAGTTGGAAGAATAGGTAGTTCATTAATAACTTAGGAATATGTCTAAATCGATTGATGTGTTTTGTAATGTGTAAGTTGCAGCAGATTTAAAATTTTTAAATCTTTTTAATTTCTTTCTACGTTTAGAATTGTCCCAAATTTTATTTCAAATTAAGCATGTTTTCACATAACATGATCCTTCGTTGTCAATTTTTCTATACGAAAGTTTTATAGTCGTTATTTTTGTCGGGCAGTGTATTAATATTCCAACTTTTAAATAATTTTTAAAATTGAGCAGCAGCAACTACAATAAAAGTTATAACACCCCAGACGTAATAATTCCCCAAATAGCCTTTAAATAATTTTATTTTTTCAGTTTGCAACATATTTCAAAAACATTACAATTCACCGCCCATCAGTTTCACGTTCCTTTACTCACCCAACATTTTTCTGTTGTTGTTTCATTAATTTTCCAGTACATTAGCAATTATGATGTAAGATGAGTTTGTCCCGAGGCCTTTCAGACCATCATAAAATATTTAATGGTGAAACGTGATCGGCGGTTTAATTCTATTCGCCCAATTGCAAGTTTAATCTCGTTTCACGTTTTTAAGACATAAAATTTCCGACTCTTTCTAAAAAAAAATTGAAATAATTTTAACCCGCGCTCCTCGCACCTCAATCAAAGCACACAAAGCCAAACTTTTGCGCTGAAAAATATGACCGCATTAATCTGCCGCAAAATAATGCTTTTAAATTGAAGATTCCGCCACAGTTGGCAACTTTGTGTTGGTATATCGGAATCGCTATCTGACACAGATTGTATTATACATCTTATTTGTGCTAATCGCTAGTTCGGATCACAAGGTATTATGTTAGGTCACATTGCATGAGAGGGATAAGATTCAGTGAAATTAATTCAGCGAACGTACCTTTAAATATAAAGTGAAGCCGAGAACTTTCAAAGTTCGTTTAAGCTTGCAAGGATTAAAGTGACTCGCGAGTGGTTTATCTTTTGTAACTGACCGGTAGACATACACAAAGAGAATTTTTTGTGATCAGAGAAAAATCTTTCTGTGATATTATTTGATCGTGGAAAACCCTCGCGACATCAATATAATGAAAACTTCACTAAAGCTCCCGGCTTTTAAATTGAATTCCATCGGATTTTGTTTTTTGTCTAATTGAAGCATTACAAAAGTCGAGTTTATTTACAGTCCTGAAAAGGTTGCTATTTTTTAATGTAAACAGGGGGGAAATTTATGCAAACGGAAATTCACAATTTAGAAAAGCTGGTAAAAATACAGTTTGGTAACAACTAAATCATTTTTGAAAGAAGATAAATTTGATGCGATTCAAGCCTTACCTGCTAATGGAAAAAAATTCGCAGGGGTTTGAACATGTTTTACCCCAATAAAAACATTCGTCGCAGAACACGCGATTACCTACCGATCGGGCGGTTCTGAGAATCGTCCACGAGGTTTTAGGTCCCGGTTCTTACTAAATGGACGCGCGTCTCGTATTTAAGCTGTATAAGTTTGGCGACGGCCGGCGTCGGCGCCGAAACTTTTTGACGCAAGCGTATTTACATTATCAAAATGATTAATTTTTTCCTGAAACTCATATTCCGGCTGTTTACGTAAACGTGCGACCGGGATTTAAATAAAGCGACTGTCGAAGTGCTAAAAATGAATCGGAACTAATTTTTATCAATGAGCCAAAAAGGAAAATTCATTAATAAGTTTAAAAATAATTCTGTTGTGAAAGTTTAAAACTTTGGCAGGACATTTGCTGCTGTTATTGACAACCATTAGTATGTGAAATTGAGGTTTTAAAAATATCTGCATTAAATCAATCTTGGTTTTTGTTTTATGTTATTTCAATTGAAGGGCTTGGAGCAACAACGTGCCACACTTTTAACAAATTTAAGTTATTCATACTACACATAAGTCTTCTATTTTTGTGATAGTTATTCTCACAAGAATGAAGCCACTGTCGCCCCATAGCGTTATGAACTTTGCAAAATAAACAAAAATATTTGTGTAATAACAGCACAAGCCACAAGTAAATTCATCATGGTGGCATCGTGCTGACTTGTTTCTGCCAAGAGAAAATTAGATTTTAATATTGAAAACAGCAATAAACATTGTGATGTCGACTCTGATGATTGTGTGTTAGACAAGGATTATGTGCAATCCTAAAGTTGTGAAGAACATTCATCAGATGAGTCTGAACAAATAATTTAAACTTTTTATGTGGCATGTATCGTTTTTCTCAAAATATTTTATTGTAGATTTCATCGGTCATATTGCATATCTCTAGCATCATTGAATGTGTATGTATAATAATCCGATTTCACAACTGATTTCCTACATTCCTTCAGTATATCAGACTTATTATCAAGAAATAGGGGCTGCTATAGCTGTACCAGGAAATACAACTGAAGAGGTAACAGATAATGAACCTGAAAATTTGAACCGCAAAAAACATATTGTTATTTATTTATCAAAAAGGGTACAAGCCACAATTTTTGTAATAAATAATTAAAATTACAGTTTTTTATTTCATGTATACTAAAAATCAACTCAGGTTGTTAATACCCCTATACCCTCATCACAAATTTCTCACGACATTAAATGTTATAAAAATCATTAGGTTTGATTTCGGGATTTAACCTAATCTTTAACAATTAATATCTCAAAACAAACTTCATATGTCATGTTGCCTCAAGCCCTTCAATTTAATATTTGTTACTTTGGCTTAAAACTAATTAATACTAAGTTGTGAATCAGATTTGTTTGAAGCCCCAAGCAGGAATTAGTGGCGACGAGTAGGTATTACTTTTATTTCATTTTATTACACAATGGCTTATACCAGACAAAAAGTTGCAATTTGTTGATTGGTGTACTTTATATAAATGCAAATAGTAGTTTCAATTGTCGCGACGGTATAAAGCATAAGTAAAAAAAGGCGATTGAAAAATTGTAATTTTAAATTTGCTCCGCTCGGTGATCTTCCCAACAGAGCACAACCTCAATTGCTTTATAAACGTTCCAGCTTTTTAAATACGTTTTAGCTTCGAATCGTGTTTGCATGTTTTTGATTATCCGTTTGTAAATCAACATTAATTTTTTGTTCGCGTTTTGCACCTTAATATTTTATTATTTTATCTGCACTCAATACAATAAAATTTGAAAGAGTGTTCCACGTCCTAAAAATTTGAATCTTATATAAAATTCGGGTTTTAAAAATGTAAAGTAACGAAAGCTTATAAAAGAGTACAAACGAAAATACAGTAAACTTAAATGGTAAAGCATAAAAGCTCCATATGAAATATTTTATGTATTTTCAGCCGATGACCGTACTTCAGGACGTACTAAAGGATCAAAAATATGCTTTATAATTCTCTTAATGATTGTGTTTCTTCCTTTCGGTATACAGGGTGTTCACGAAAAAACGCCCCAGCTCCTAGCGCTATTATTAGGAGTCCAATTGTAACAAACGATACGTCAAATTAAATGGTTTAAAAAGTACTACAAAGTGTAGCTCAAACATAATTTTTACCTGTTTCTTCATTCAAAGGCCAAAGGTCAACTTCATTTTTTAAAATTACAACCTTATATTTTTCTTTGACAATTTGATAGAGATTTGTTTTCTGAATTCAACGATGTATCACAATCAATATTTCTGATTTATTTTAGGGTAATAAAAAAATTAAAATAATAACTGAAATTATTAGCAGTAGGCTTTGAAAAATAACTGAGACGTATTTTAAATGATTAATTTACGAACAACAAAAGATAACATTTAATAACTAAACAATTAAATAAAGAAATGCCAAATTAACGAAAATGTTCAAATTGGGCACCGTTTCTTTCCAGACATTGTCGACATCTAGATCCTACACTTTGTGCAGCATTAATTAAAATTTCTTCTGGTGTTTCCCGACAAGCGTTGACTATTCTCTCTCTCAAAATTTCCTCCGTTTCCGGGCGCGTAGCATAAACAATATCTTGGATGTATCCCCAAAAGAAAAAATCTAGAGGTGTTAGGTCACAAGACCGGGCGGGCCATGGTATAGGTCCATATGTTCCAATCCATTTGTCTTCAAATTCTATATTTAAATAGTCCCTAATCATAAGAGCGCTATGTGGTGCAGTGCCATCTTGTTGAAATACTAGTTAATTCCTTTCAATTAACGGCAAGTCATCTAAAATTTCTTCCAAGTTTCAGTCAAAATTTGAAGATATTTTTCTTGGTTGAGATTTCCATCAATGAAAATTGGTCCTATTATCCTGGCGCCTAATATCCCGCACCAAACGTTCACCGAAAATCTTATCTGAGGATTTTGTTCGATGACAATATGTGGGTTTTCTACACTCCAATAGCGGTGATTGAAACGATTAAAATGTCTGTTGTTTGTAAATTGACACTCATCAGACCACAAAATTTTTGTATAAAATAATGGATCTCGCCTTAACTTGCTTAAAAAGGAATTACATAAATTTATTCTACACTCTGGATCGTTTTATTGGATTGTATGAATTTTTCGTGGTACAAATGGCTTGTATTTATTTTTTTTTCAAAATTCTGTGAACGCTGCCGATCCATCCATCCAAATTCTGAGAAATTTGTCTCATAGACGTCCATCGGTTTTCTTCAACACTTAGTAGAACATTCATCTCGAAATTTTCATCTTGATGGGTGTGATTTGGCCTTTTTGGTCTTTGGAAACTTCCATGTTGTCGTAAATTGGATTCCAAACGAACAAACTTGCGACGATTTGGGACCTTTCTATTAGGAAAGCGTTCTTGATAACGACGCAATGGTTGTCCACTGTTTTTATTACACTCAAAATAAACTTGCAGCATGTCGACAAGCTCACTATTATTCATTTTTATTGCAAAAAATAGGTAAACAAACTAATAGCCAGTTTCTGACAGCGATGTTAACGTATTTCTCCAGTTAAATGTTCCGGTTACCATGGTTACCATTGTTGCAACAATAGTAATAGTAATTTTTATTTGTGACACGTCGTTTCCATAGCCACCGCTACGTCTCAGTTATTTTTCAAAGCCTACCGCTAATAATATCAGTTATTATTTTAATTTTTTTATTACCCTAAAATAAATCAGAAATATTGATTGTAATACATCGTTGAATTGAAAAAAAAAATCTCTATTAAATTGTCAAAGAAAAATATAAGGTTGTAATTTGAAAAAATGAAGTTGACCTTTGGCCTTTGAATGGAGAAACAGGTAAAAATTATGTTTGAGCTACACTTTGTAGTACTTTTTAAACCATTTAATTTGACGTATCGTTTGTTACAATTGGACTCCTAATAATAGCGCTAGGAGTTGGGGCGTTTTTTCGTGAACACCCTGTATATTTTTACATAAAATTAATGTTCGTGATGTGAATTTATGAGTCAATGCTGCGACTTTCAGGTGTTGGGCAAATGCTTGTGGAAATGTCAACATTTCAATGATGAAATATGTGCTAACGTGTGTGCGATAAGGATTTGTTAAGTACTTACATTTGAAAAGGCACATAAGGGTGCTAACGTTATCAGCATGTTTTACACATATTTATTTACAATAATAATATTTGGAAATTGATCATTTATTTATTTTGTCGTTGCGTAGATTTGCGGAAAGATCTAACGTCAACCAATTAAAATTTTGCAACAGTCATTCATATGTGACTACATTGATCATTACATTATCATTGTCAACAGTACCGTAATTTAATTAATCTGTAATTATATAATGTTAGTTTATTGGTGACATTAACGCATTGATTAAAACAATGACGCACACTTCTAACGAAATTAAACTACTAATTAATATAAGCTTTATACGTCTATTGCAGCTTTGTTCCTAAAATGAATTCTGTACCAGAGAAGCAGAACGATGTCCAAAAGTGACAATGTTCAGGAAATGCAAATTAATGACTTGATATCTTTGGTGTTGCCTTAAAGTAATGCTTGGAGATACCTCATGATACAACACAAATTCTAAGTTTGAACATAATTCCCCCTGTAATGTGTAGATGGGACATATTTTAATCAATATACATCAAAATTTTACGGTTGGAAAAAGTGGACATACAACTACAGAATTTATTTTTAGTAAAGAAAAAAAAACAGTTTTGTAAATTTTATGTTAATTATACACCGTTTTATAAGTCACATTCCAAATTGATATGGGTGGTAGAAAATGAGTTTTTTAACATTTTTTTAATTATTGGACATGAAGCTAATTTTCATTTGTCAATTAGTTAGAACTTACTACTTATAAATTTGGTTTTCCATGTTTTTTTTTTGCTGAAATTGAGAAACATTTCTTTTTGTATCTGTTTGAAATGGATTTACCAGGTTGCCTTTGACTAGTAAAACAAATAGGTAGTTTTGTTCCAAATAAATTTCCTAGAATTAGGCAATTTTAAGTCAAAATAAAAGATGGCCTTGCATTAAATTGTAAATTGCATGTAGTCTGGATACGGAATGTTTAGTTTTAATAGCTACCGAGGGTAGTTATAAAAGAATAAATTGCACAATCGACGCGCTAGAAAATTCAGTTCTCCAGGTTCTTTAATCCGGCCCAATAAAATTTTTGTTATTGATAGTCTAATTTCAATAATTCAAAAACCACTTAAATTAGGCCCTTTTAATCGCATTAACATAATTACCAAGTTGGGAATTAGATTTTTGTATAAATACTACAAAGAAATTAAGTTCTTTTCAGATTTACATAGGTAACTAGTTAAAGTACTCGACTTCGCCCCATGTACAAAATTTGGTGGCTGTAGGACTATTCTTTCTATCCGAGAATCTTTTTGGGCAATACCCCCCCCCCCCCCCACACACGCAACATATTTCGTAGACGTACATTTCGAAATTTAACTTGTCAGTTTGACAGTTATTTCTGTCAGGAGTTTCCAAACATACGAAACTTAAATATATGTTTTTTGTATCATAGCATGTTGTGATTTTTTAATATTGGGTTGTGTAAATCACGGTGTATATTGGTTGTAACGTTAACAGTGTAACAAAAACTGTTCACTGTTTTCCAATTACCTATTCATATTTTCACCGAAAAAAAATTAGAAAAGACATTAAATTTTTCATTTGTTTGGAAAATTTGTTTTATTAATCTGTGTTTCATTAATGGCGCCAAGAAGTGATATGCTTTGGCGACGCACGCCGAACGCCGGCGCAAATTTAACGCGATGCTGTGTGATACGGTTCGCAACTAGGGAGAGGTTGGTGCACAAAAAATTTGTTATACGACCATAGATGTAAAATTTTCGTTTCGTTTTTTTTGAAAATTAGTTAAAAGTGAAGGATAATTTCGAACTTAACCTTGAAGAATGGGTGCGTATCTTATCTATTAAGAGATGTTTTGTTTTGGCCAACTGAATTATTTAGGAAACAGTGTATCTGACATACGGTTGTGAGGTTAATTTTCATAGTTTATCTTTCTTTTTATAATTACGTTTTCATGTTCAATATTTTATGATAAAATTACACATTATTTCATTTGATGATGTAGCTAGAAGAATGACTGGTTTTGCTATTTGCAGCTATAAAATTCCATCAATGAGATTATTGAATTTCGATGACACTGAACTGTTACTTAAAGCCAAAGAAGAAAAAACGTTTTGGAAGACGTCTGATAGCACCTTCAAACAGGACGAGGGCGGGGGCGATTCTCACACAAATGTCATTTGGGTACAAAACCCTCTCTCACAATTGATCAACACGGACAGTGGTTCGGATATGCCTGCTGCTACTTTGGGTAGCGTCCAACATCCCAATAACGAGGACTGCGGAATTAGGGATGTATGGGCTCACAATCTCGAAGATGAATTCAGAACCATACGACAAGTGAGTACTAATTGCACAATTTGTCGACAAAGTTTAATACATTTTCCCATCAGATAGTTCAAAAGTACAGCTATGTGGCTATGGACACTGAGTTTCCTGGTGTCGTCGCGAGGCCCATCGGTGAATTTCGCAGTTCAGCCGATTACCAATACCAAATGTTAAGATGTAACGTTGATCTTCTAAGAATTATCCAGCTGGGACTCACATTTTTAGATGAAAGTGGAAAAACACCGGGTGGTTCTTACACCACTTGGCAATTCAACTTCAAATTTAACCTTGCGTAAGTAAAATCACAACTCAGACAACCTTTTTCCTAACTTAACTCAACAGAGAAGATATGTACGCCCAAGACAGCATCGATCTCCTACAAAATTCCGGTATACAATTCAAAAAACACGAAGAAGAAGGCATTGAACCGTTAGAATTCGCCGAACTTTTGATGACATCTGGCATCGTTTTAATGGAGAACATCAAATGGCTTTCTTTTCACTCCGGTTATGACTTCGGTTACCTCATCAAATTGTTGACAGACAACAACCTACCCCAGGACGAAACAGAATTTTTCGATCTACTCAAGCTGTACTTTCCCACAATTTATGATGTTAAGGTAAATATCACAATTGGAGAGGTCGAGCAAAAATGGATTTTTCTTTAATTTGCAATTTAGTTCTGGCAAGTTTTTACATTTTTCTTGAAACCTTTATGGTATTGTTTCTTTTTGCTTGAGGGCAATTCCATGTAAATGTCAACCACTCAAGGTTTTTTAAAACTTGAATATGAACTTGTTATCCATCATGTTAAGTAGAATCAACAGCTCACCAAGTAGTTAATTAACTTTCTAGTTCAAAAATAGAACAAATTTTTTCCTCTAAACAAAATTGTCACTTGCACATTCCATAATTAATTTAAATTCCCCTTGTTTAATTCCCCTTGTTTAATTTAAATTTATTTGTTTTGTTTTGATTTTTAATTTGCATTTCTTGCAGTACCTAATGAAGTCCTGCAAAAATCTCAAAGGGGGCCTCCAGGAGGTTGCAGAACAGTTAGATTTAGAACGAATTGGTCCCCAACACCAAGCCGGCTCAGATTCCCTCCTCACTGGAATGGCATTTTTTAAAATGAAGGAGGTTAGTGAAGGAGTTGTAGTTTGTGCGTTTGTATCACATGTGTTGGGTTGTAGATGTTTTTCGAGGACACAATCGATGACTCCAAATTTTCGGGGCATCTGTATGGACTTGGCACATCTTACACAGTAAACGGCAACGCAAACAGCTACGGTAATGATAATGGTGATAACAGTAATTCATCATGAGACTTAGCATAAAAACTACAGTTAAATAAAGTTTAAGTAAAGATTTTAAATTGACCTAATTTTTTTAATTTCCTACTTATAAACATAAAGTACAGTGAAATATAGAACCTTTATTTAAAGTTTTATTTACAATAGATATTAATAATCAACTTTGTATGTATGATATATTTAAGATAATATGTTTTTTTTACACAGCTATAAAGAAAATTGTAGACTTGCTGGAGTGTTCATTACATACCGATTTTAATAATGCAGCCACGAACGTTATTACACAATAAATGCATTGCCTATAAATTCAATTATGAATCCTTATATTCCGACTGCTAGCTCCCATGAATTTTCAAAGTTTGCGGTTTTGTAATGCGCATAAACAGGAAATAGACAATTTTTCCACTATGTTCGCAATGGAAAGGCATACAAATGTTGAGGACAATTTATGCAATTTATTACTGCAAAATTACTTTATATTTTGTTTCTATGATTATTGATTTTAAATTATAACTAATTTTAATAAAAGAAATTCAATTATATGACTGTAACATCAGATAAATTGAAAAAACAAAATTTTCTTTGAATAGTTTGTTTTCAGAAAATTTTAAAATGAGTCTAAAGCGAAAATGCTGCAATTAATTGAAAATAAGCTCTGTCCCATTGCCTGTTTTTAATTTTTTCAAAATAATAGCAATTTAGCAATTAGTCTAATTTTTGCTATTGTTATTTATTTTTTTTAAAGACAAATAATCCTGCAGTATTGCATCATTTCATTTGCTGTAATTTTGTAATATAAAGTTTTAGTTTTAAATTAGTTTTTGGCATAAAAGTCGAAAATTTATTTTAAAGGAATTTTTCGTTAATTACTGTAATTGCAGCTGGTATGTTGCTAAATTTATTGTCAAAGTTAAGTTTTCTTATAAATAATTTTAATAAAAGGAATTCAATTATCTGATGGTGATATCAGGTATATTTAAAAACCAAAGTTTTCTTTGAATAGATTGTTTTCAGATAATTTTAAAATAAGAATTAAAGTGAATAATAATTAAAAATAAGCTCTGTCCCATAAGTGAGATTGCCTGTTTTTAAGTTTTCCAAAATAATAGCAATTTAGCAATTAGTAAAATTTTTGGTATTGTTATTTATTTTTTTTAACAACATAATCCTGTAGTATTGCATCATTTTATTTGCTGTAATTTTGTAAAAGAAATTGTAATATAAAGTTTTAGTTTTAAATTAGTTTTTGGCCCGACTTTAAAAGCCAAAAATTTATTTTAAAAGAATTTTTCGTTAATTACTGTTGTAATTCTAGCTGGTATGATACTAAATTTATTGACAAAAAGTTTTCTTATAACTAATTTTAATAAAAGAAATTCAATTATCTAACGGTGACATCAGTTAAATTTAAAAAACCAAATTGTCTTTGAATAGATTGTTTTTAGAAAATTTTAAAACAAGAATCTAAACTGAAAATGCTGCAATTAATTAAAAATAAGCTCTGTCTCAATGCCTGTTTCTATTTTTTTGAAAATAATAGCAATTTAGCAATTAGGCTAATTTTTGTTATTGTTATTTATTTTTTTTAACATCAACTAATTCTGTAGTATTGCATCATTTCATTTGCCGTAATTTTGTAAAAGAAATTGTAATATAAAGTTTTAGTTTTAAATTAGTGTTTGGCAATTGTTTAAAAGTCGAAAATTTATTTTAAAGGAATTTTTCGTTAATTACTCTAATTGCAACTGTTATGATGCTAAATTTATTGACGAAATTCCTGCTTATAACTAATTTTAATAAAAGAAATTCAATTATCTAACGGTGACAGCAGTTGAATTTAAAAAACTAAATTGTCTTTGAATAGATTGTTTTTAGAAAATTTTAAAACAAGAATCTAAACCGAAAATGCTGCAATTCATTAAAAAATGAGCTCTGTCCCATAAGTGAGCCATTGCCTGTTTTTAATTTTTCCAAAATAACAATTTAGCAATTAGTCTAATTTTGGTATTGTTATTTATTTTTAACAAATAATCCTGTAGTATTACATCATTTTATTTGCCGTGATTTTGTAAAAGAAATTGTAATATAAAGTTTTAGATTTAAATTAGTTTTTGGCATGATTTAGAAGTCGAAAATTTATTTTAAAAGAATTTTTCATTAATTACTGTAATTGTAGCTGGTATGATACTAAATTCATTTGCAAAATTAAGTTTTTGATGAAAATTTTACAATAAGTTCGGTTCTGTTTTTGGGCTATTCCAACGCCATCTTTATTTACAAGCCGTGAAGCCATGCTTGGCAACACCGCATTAATGCACAGAAGTAGGCCGGGTATCATTGCACGTCGGTTGCAATCGAAACTTATTAAAAAATAACTAACATGAAATGATCCATACTACATCATTATTCTGATAGTATTAAGAAATAAAACAAAAGTTAGTAAGGGCAGGAAATTTTATTTTGTGGTATTTATTAAACATTAAATAACATTATTTACAAATAACATATTTTTAACGTTTATTCTTCTCTTTTGTTAGCGTAGCTAATTTCCTTTTTTTCTCTAAATTTTTAGTGCCATTTGTTCCTTTTGAATATTTTGTGTAGTTATTCAACAGGATATTTGCAAAAACAGAATACAATGTTTTAAACAATCTAGAAACATCGTTGCCACACAGACAATGTAATTCAAATTGTTGAAAAAAGTTATTGGAATTTAAGCTTAACTGTGTCAGTTGAATTAAAATACCTTTTGATTGCAAAAGATTGCAAAAATTTTGTTTCCCACACGCTATTAGCTACAATATATTCTAACAAAGCATACATATGAGAGAAAACACACTTAACATGGTAACATGGTACACTTAAGCCACCTCGCTGTAAAAAGTCAAAATATTCGTTGCAAACATTACTACCGCGTCCTTCCTCAAATAAAAAAACACAGGCAGTACATTCCAGTTTTTTGCAAACAGATCGTGCTCCATAGCCACAAACATATATGCAGCTTGATTCCTCGATTTCACATAATTCAAGATAATTTGAAGTCATAATGGGGCGAAATTGATCAATGTCAACATTATATAAATTTGATTCAGTACTTTCATTAGCAAAGTTGCTAAAGCATGCTTCTTTTTTATTGATCATTTTCAAAATATGTCTTATTCGTAATTTGTTTTCTGATTCAATTACTTGCCTAACTGATACATTATAGTTTGATCCAGATAGTCGTCTGTACATTCCAAACCTTTTCTCTAACTTGTCTGTTTGAAATTTCCCCAAGAGTACATACGAAACATTAAATTTTGTTAAAGCATCGTTAGCAATTTTACATAACACTTGAGATGCTCTTCTTATTGCTTCAAATGTGTCGGAGCTTAAGCCAGCTTTGTCCTTGAAAGACTGCCATGCTTCTATCCAAGACAAAAAACGTTTCAAAAACAATAACTTTTCATCCTCAATACTACAAACTGGTCCTGCCCATTCATTTCTTTTTATTTTTCCTACGATAGGGTTTTTAGAATTTACAATATCCCACCAGATGCGGAAAATTTGTAAAAAATTTGCAGTATCTGTACATTTTTCTTCCGTTTGTAAAAGCAGCAATAGTTGACATGAAAAACATTATCCACTAACAAAACGTTTTGTCTCTCTAAATTTGAGGGATACAAAGTTTTATAACTCAACTTATATGCTTTTTTAATTAACTTATTTTGCTCGTCCTTGAAAAATAGTCGCAAATGTTCGAAACATGCATACCGTTTTATTGTATAATTTTCAAAATCAGGATATATTAAAGTGTGAAAAGTATCTTTTTTGTTCAACCAGTTATTCCTAACATTTTTAAAAATGTGAACAGTGTCATACGATAGGTAAGTATTAATATCAGGGAAGCATGGATTTGGCATAGATTCGTTTGAAGAAATTAAAGTGAACATATTCTGATTTATTCTATTGTTATCAGTTAGTATCGCAACTATAGGAAAACCACATTTTTGAACAAATTCAATTACCTCATTAACGAGTATCTTTAACTGATCTCCTGTTGTGTTATTCACAGGAACTAGTCGAATAACTTCACTAAAATTACCAAAAGCAGAAGAGATCATAAAAGTTTAAATAGTTTTTGCCAGATCCTTAGCATTATTTTCTGAACTGCCAACAATTCCATTGGCTTTAAAATCTAACTTAGATTTCACATAAATTTCATCAATTTGTAATATTGTATATTTTTCTCGAACAGTCAAGTTTTTGGAAATTTGTTTCAAATAGTGACTTGTATTTGAAAGATTTTTGTCTGGTTTTACATTAAATCTAGAAGATATTTGTTGTAAATATCGTTTACTAGGCAGCAGCAAATGATCTTGTAAGAGCATGTAACAAGACGATGAATATGAATATGCCATAAATGCAAACAAAATAGTTGCTGGGGAATATTTTCGTCTTTTTAACAATATCATGTTTAACTGATCAATTAAAAGTTCCAATTGTTTTTTATGTTGATAGTCTTCCATTTCTTCAGCTTTTTCGTTACACGTAACTAAATTTTCATACAACTTTTGCAAGAAAAATTCAAAAGATCGAGTCCTTAAATTGTGTTGACTTACGTTGGCATACCTAACTAATATATTTTCAAGTTGCGACCATCGAGATAATTTTAAATCACAAGGGAGAATCCAGTTCAAATCATGAGCAGAAATTTCTTCTTTTCCAATAAAGAGTTTTAATGTTAAATCACTTTTCACAAGAACACTACATAAAATTTCGGCGGCACTTAACTCAGTTTCACTTTCAGAAGAACTATTAGAACACTCAATATTTAATAAATACAGCCAAACACCAAAGTTGCTCTTAATTTTAAAGTTCCACTTTGTTTCACTGTTTATACCATTTAGTTTTGTTTGAAAAGTGTCAAGAAAATTTGTAAAGTCATTTATAATATCAGATTTTACAAATTCTTCAATTTTTCCAGCTTCTTTTGATTGCAACGCTTTCCTTCTTACTTCAGGGTCTTTTCGTCTAACTACTGTTGAAGTTGAAGACAGATAAACTGGAAGATTTTGAAAAATTGTGGGTACAGCGTCTTCCTTTAATTTTGGGTGTGCTAATAGCAACGTAGTAACAGTTGACCCGTTTTTGTATATCTGATCTAATATAACATCATTTTCGTTAAAATGTTTTATACAAACAGATGAATACTTCGTAGGCTGCCAATTTTTCCTCGGGATAGCTCGAGCCATTTCTTTTTCGTTTCTTCATCTTTTGGAAATGAAAACGTAGTAACTGCAGCTTGCCCCTTTACGGATACACTTTCGTAATTCGATTTGCAGCTTGGGACACAACATTTTCTAGTCATCTAAAAAGTTTTCATGTGAAAAGCATGAACCAAAGGTTAAATGTACTTACTTTCTATATTGTCGAATATCAAATTATTAAGTTAAATATTCTGATAAATACACACAGGTTTGGAAATACCACAACTATCTAACGTTAACTGCACTTTATAACAATATCAACAACAACTCAATGATGCAATGCTGAACTGAAGAACGCAAAATGTCCGCCTAGCAACACTGCTGCCAAATTTCTTAGTTCACGGCTTGTAAAATAAAGATGGCGTTGGCTATTCTAATTGCAATCCGGCTCACACCTCTATAGAAAAACATGGCCGTTTCCTTCTAAAGATTGTTAGATAAAGAGTTTTGTTTTGTGGTTATGTTTTTTTATAGGAATTAATGGAATGACCAGGCTTTTTTTTTAAAGCAGTTCTGTACAATATCTGCGGGATTACAAAGGTCATGTTAAGAACATTCAATCAGTTATTTGCAAAAAATGTAACCTATAAATTTGAAACAAAAATGTTTCCTTTTGAAATAAAACACATATATTCGCGTTCTTCAGTGGCAGATATACATTTTCACGAATCAACGAAATTGTTACCTCCACCTCTGAATGACGCCAAACACAAGGGCCAGGCCGGTAGAATTGGCGTATTTGGTGGCTCATTGGAGTACACTGGAGCGCCTTATTTCGCCGCAATGAGTGCCTTGAAGGTCGGTGCCGATTTGGTCCATGTATTTTGTGCAAAGGATGCCGGATCGGTCATTAAATCGTACAGTCCCGAACTAATCGTTCACCCGATTTTAGATGCTGAGGGGGCGGCAGAAAAAATCGAACCTTGGCTGGAAAGGCTGCATGTTGTGTTAATAGGACCCGGACTTGGTCGAGAACCGCAAGTTTTCAATGTCATCTCTAGAATTATTGAAATGTGTCGTTTGAGAAAAAAGCCTCTTGTCATCGATGCTGATGGGCTATTTTTGGTTGCTCAAAATCCTGACGTCATCAAAGATTATCCCCAACCTGGGGTTATTTTAACGCCGAATATAATGGAGTTTGCCAGGCTGAAAGGGAGCGAGATCCCACAGAAAGGACCGATTTATCCTGCTGATCTACCAAATTTAGGGGAGAATGTTACAATTGTCTGCAAGGGAGCAGAAGATCAAATTTTGGATAAGAGCGAAAGGATTGTTGTTGCTGGTGGTGGGTCTGGTAGGAGATGTGGAGGACAGGGCGATTTACTAGCTGGAGCGCTTTCAATTTTCTTAACTTGGTCCTTGCAATTAAACGTTGAAGAAGGGGCTAAACATGACGACCGCCCAATGACTGCCGCTTACGCTGCATGCAGATTAACTCGAGAGTGTAACAGTAGCGCATTTAAAAAAAATGGGAGAAGCATGACGTGTTCAGATATGATTAAGGAGATTCACGGTGTTTTTGAGGAACATTTTGAATTGAAATGAACTCAATTTTTGTAGTTTATAAACGTTGCTGTAAATATACATGGTAAATATGTTCAGTTTTCGTTATTAATGCCTCAATTTGATTATTTTCATTTCATTTCATTTAAATGTGCATGATGGGTTGCATACGAAACCCAATTAGTTTCGCTGGTTGCATAATCGAACTTAAGGCGTTCCACCCTAAGTTCAATACATGTAAAACGCAATACCTTTTTATACCTTTATTTTTAATTTTGAAAAGGAGGTCGATTCTTCATTTTGCGGAGAATACCAATCTACTTTGGGATGACCCCAAACCATAATTAAATAATCATAATTAACCATGTTATTAATTAAAACATCAAATTCCGAAATTCTTGTTTATGCCTTGTTATCAAAATTTTGTATTAAAATTTTTGGACTCTTAGATTAGACTTTTTTATTTTGAGCTGTTTTAAATAGCGCGATAGTTTTTGATTTATTCAATGTTCTTTAGATCAAGAACCGAAATTGAAGTAGCTAATTTTTGCCGATTTTCGAGCTACGTCAAAAAGATTTACAACTGCGCAGTGGGTCCTTATCGTTTCCCAGCAGGGACATTTTAACAGCAATAATACCCGAAATACTTTTAAAGCCAGGTTTCGTTTTCAAACAGTATATTTGAAATAATTTATAGTAAAAATACTTTTTTTCAAAAACAAGCTTTTATTAAGACGTAGTAAAAATCTAAAACTAATTTTGAAATTGACCTAAATGATTAAAAATAAAAGCGTACATTTTAATAAAAGCTTGTTTTATTGAAAATGTTTTTTTACTATAAATTATTTTTTAGTTTTGAACAATTTTAATCTTTATTATCTACATTAACTTAATAGGATATAAATTCAACTCTAAGGTCATATTAATTTTAAAAATCGTTCGTCAAGGAGTGCATTAAGCTGTATGGTTTATAATAAGCTGTATGGTTTATAATAAGCTAAAACTAAAATTTTCTATAAAAAAAAACTGCGTTAAGGGGTTAATCTTTTACTCGTCATTGTGTTTTAATTTATTACTAGATATTAGTCCTTCATCAATTAACTTACAGTTTTGTTTGTTCCTTTTCTCCGCATCCACTTTTTTATTTATTTAACACATATAAAACTACATTTAAACAGGTTAACACACATAACATTTTAAAAATTAATGTATTTAACATTTTCGTCTTACATATTTTAAATTTTTTATTGTTCTAATTAATGCATTTAACATTTTCGTCTTACATATTTTAAATTTATATTTCTCTAGAACTTCCCGATTTTTAAACTTGGGAAGTTTTCGTATATCTTCCTCAGTAGAGAAATAAAAGGCGACTATAATCTAGGCGTTATTTTCCGATGTCCAGGAATTCACTGAACTATTTTTATTTATTTATTGTTTTTTTCAGGTATTTAAAGTTTTATTTTAGTTTATTTATTAATTTGAACATTACATCTTTTGTGGTATTTACTTGTTCGTTTATAATTGGTTGTACTTGTTTGTGTTTATAGATGTATAGGTTTTCTGCGATGTTTAGTTTTATTCCTTTTTGTAATATCTTTTCAACTTTTAGTGTGTCCACGATAGGCCCGAATTGATGTTTCTCTTGCTGCAGGTGTTTTGTGAAATTCGAAGTTGTTTTTATTGACGTGTTCTTTGTATCTCGTATGGAAGCTTCTGCCTGTTTGGCCAATATATTTTTTACTGCAAGTGTTACATTTCAATGAGTATACTCCGTTAGCTCTGTAAATATCTTCAGTCTCGGTTGAAGTTTTTAGGAACTTTTGTAATTGATTATTTGTTGTTAAAGCTACTCTTAAATTTTGGTCTGTAAATATTTTTGTTATTTTTCTTGTTTCATGCCCGTAATAATTGAATTTTATCCAATTCCCTTCTCTATATTTATTGTCATTTTGCAAGTTTTTAACATTGTTTTTATTTTCATTTTTATGTTTGGTCCTATTAAATTTAAATCTATTAATTATTTTATAAATACTTCCGATGTTATATTCGTTGTTGACGGCGATTTGTTTAATAGTTCTTAATTCTTTATTGAAGTTATCTTTACTCATTGGTATGTTATAAAGTCTATGTATGAGATGTTGGAATGCTGCCATTTTTTGTTGTCGTGGGTGATTTGAGCTGTTATGAATTACTTGGTCAGTCTGGGTGGTTTTTCGATAAACGTTATACTGCAGGTGATTTCTTTCTTTTTTGATGTTTAAATCTAGGAAATTGATACAGTTGTTTTCTTCAATTTCTAGCGTGAACTTTATTTTCTGATGTATTGAGTTTAAATAAGTTAAGATTTCTGCAGGGTTATCGTGGTTGTAAGAATATTTCAGATAATATTGCGGACATTGGCGATCCCATTGTTAACCCGTCTTTTTGTGCGTAGTATTTATCACAGAATTGGAAATAATTTTGGCTGTGGATTAATTCAATATTATTAATTATTTGTTCAGAGTATTCTTCATGAAACTCTTCCTTTGTTAAAGTATTTTTAATTATGTTTATGGTTTCCCCGACTGGGATATTTGTGTACATGTTGATGATGTCGAATGAAAGTAATTTCGAGTTTTTGTTTACTTTTACGGTTTTTAACTTATTAATTAAATCTATACTATTTTTGATCGTATATTTATGTTGTAATTTTACTGCGTTTTTTAGTTCTTTTGCGATAGTTTTTGAGATTTTATACGCTGGTGCAGTTGTATAGTTTATAATTGGCCTGATCGGCATATTTATTTTATGAATTTTAGGTAATGATAACAATTTTGGAGCAGTTGGATTCATACTTATTTGTCTCCATTGAATATCTTTTGGTATAATTCTGTTTGAAATTTTTACAATGTTTCTTATTTGCGTTTGAAATTTTGCAGTTGGGTCACTATTTATCTGATTAAAATTATTGTTTTCTATGAACGTCATTGGTTTCTCAACGTAATCTTCTTTATTCATTAGTACCATTGCTTTTGACTTATCTGCTTTTGTAATAATGGTGTTATTGCTTTTTATTTTCTTTTTTAGATTTTGTACTATTTTGTATTGGTTATTTGTTTTTTCATTACTTTTGTTTCCTCTGTTCATTTTTTCGTTGTTATATGTTTTGATCATTTTATCGATTATAGAGACACAATGTGATCTTACGACGTCTTGGTTTTCGGACTCTACTCTTGTGATAGCTGATTCGCAATCTATAATTATGTTTTCGATGTTTTGTTTATTATTTTTATTGCCCAGATTATAGTTAAAACCTAGGTTCAATATTTCGGCTTCATGTTGGTTGAGGACCATATTTGAAAGGTTAACTATTCTTGGTTGCCACTCGTTATTACTGTTGTTGTTGATGTATTCTGCGTTCTTTTTTGTTTTTTGTGCTACTAGATTTTGGATCTTTTTATTTAACTTTATATATTTACTGTCGATGATTTTTTCTATTTTTTCCCTGCACTTCTCGTAGTGTAGGTCCCATTCTAATTTGTGCATTTTGTTTGATTTATTTACAACCAATTATAAACGAACAAGTAAATACCACAAAAGATGTAATGTTCAAATTAATAAATAAACTAAAATAAAACTTTAAATACCTGAAAAAAACAATAAATAAATAAAAATAGTTCAGTGAATTCCTGGACATCGGAAAATAACGCCTAGATTATAGTCGCCTTTTATTTCTCTACTGAGGAAGATATACGAAAACTTCCCAAGTTTAAAAATCGGGAAGTTCTAGAGAAATAAAAATTTAAAATATGTAAGACGAAAATGTTAAATGCATTAATTAGAACAATAAAAAATTTAAAATATGTAAGACGAAAATGTTAAATACATTGATTTTTAAAATGTTATGTGTGTTAACCTGTTTAAATGTAGTTTTATATGTGTTAAATAAATAAAAAAGTGGATGCGGAGAAAAGGAACAAACAAAACTGTAAGTTAATTGATGAATAATTATTTCCGCATCAGGAATTTATGTTAGAAATTAGAAAGCATACTTTCAATTTCAATTTGTTTAAAGATATTAGTCCGTTCGAATACGAAATTCACCATCTGTTCCGAGTTCTGAACAGAATTTTCTAGAATAACTAATAAAATTTTATAACGTTCGACAATACAACCTTTCTTCAGACAGGTTATTTGGCCTAAAATTTTAACTACAGTCAGCTGCATTCCATTATCTGTTTGTTCGCATATTGTAACAAATTGATAAAAAATACAGTAACCGCAAAATTATTAAAAGAACGCGTACATTTCAAAATAAAGATTCTGATTATGGTGATATGGAGATAGATTATATTAATAGAATTTGAAACGGCTAAAAATCAATTTTTAAAAACGATTTACGATATAAATTACGTTAAAGAAAAAATCCGGGATCAACATACTACACTAAGACAATAAAAGCTAAATTGCATCTGTCCAAAACCTTTAGGGATGCGCAGCCTTAAGAGTTGTGTATTAAAAACAAATTAATAAAATTCGTTTAATAAATTACGTAGTTCCATCAACTCCTTTACAAAAATAAGTTTGTTGACATTGATATAATCCGAGTTAGAGAGAAATTCGATTTACAGGAAGTCGACTAGTTTAAAAAAGAATCAATCTGGAGAAAATTTATATCCCTTTATTACACTTTAAATTTTTACAGTATAGTTGTGCTGTTTTTTAACCGGTTTGGTCTGATTGAACCCATAAACTTTTCCATTTCTTGCTTTCCTAATGATTGCTGACTCTTTCCTTTGAACCTTGGAATTTAGTGGGCGTGAAAACGGACCTCCCTCTTAGATTTAACATCCCCGGAGGTTTGGGCAGGACGACATCTACTATTTTGCAATCAGAATCTCGATCACCACCCTCCTCTTGCAGTGTTCCTGTTCTTTCTGCATGCAAAGTTCCTCGCAAGTAATTGGGTGCAGGTCGGTAAGTTTCCACGGGATGCAATGCCATATAGTTAAACGCCCAGGCGACAAATTTGTGCCGCTTCGAGGTCTTTTTTGATTCGAAATTTTCAAGTGGTTGTTGCGATCGCGATCCTCGAAAATTTCGACCAAGAAAGACATCAATACGTCATAATTTTGCCTCCTGCAATAAAATATTAGTTGGATTAATTGCAACCAATGAGATTATCATTTACTGTTCAACGCCAATCCTAGCCACTGACGAATTCGAATCTGTTGCAGGCTGTCTTTCCCTCAAACGCCTCATCAAGTAAAAAATCCCGGACAAGAACGAAATGTACGCAAAAATAGTTCCGCTACAGCCGGATGATACAAGGACTGGCAAAATCTGAAACAAATTCTGTAAAGTGATATTGATATAAACTTTACCGGGTACTGCTTACTTGTCGCCTTCCTAGAATTTCGTTTCATAACCGCCTCAAAATTGCCGTGCAGAAAACTGCAGATAAATGAATTGATAACATTGTATTAATTTTGCAAACGTTCAAACCCCATCAAATAAATTGTTATTAACAAATGCAATCAAAACTAAGCCCATTTGATTATTACCGAATGCCCTTACCGCGTGATTTTTTATAATATTTTTTATTCATCTTATTCTTAAGCGATGAAATGGGGAAAACTTTGGTTCAGTTCCAAGGTGGTAATGATGCAGGACAAGATGATGCCATTTTGCTATCGGAATATGAAAGAGCAGTCACATGTCTTAAGGACGGAAAGGCCGCTGGAGTTGACAACATACCAGCGGAATTAATGAAGAATATTGGTGATGCAGGCCACAAGGTACTTTTTACACTTCTAAACGGAATATTTCAAAAGCAATATAACTATACAATACCGAAAAAGGTAACAAAAAGGTAACAAGTGCTATGTTTGCAGAACAATAAGTCTTGTATCTCACGCAGCGAAAACACTCAGTAAAATAATACATTGAGAGGAGTATCAGGGCCGGATTTAGATTTGATAAGACCCTAAGCTATTTGAGATATGGGGCCCTTTATAAGTCCATATGGGGCCCTTTGTAAGTCCAGATATTATATGTCAGTGCCAAATATGAAGTGGGGGCCCTAAGCTATAGCTTGTGTAGCTTATACGTAAATCCTGCACTGAGGAAGATAGAAAAGTACTTATCAGAAGTCCAATTTGGTATAACATGAAAATAAATAAAGCCAAAACTAAAGTAATGATATGTGAAAACACTAGACAGTCAGATGTGACAGTATGTCTTGAAGGGCAAGTGCAAGAAGTGGAAGCGATATTACAAAGGATGGAAGGAGTTATAAAGAAATTATAGGAAGGATCGTGCAAGCAAAAACAGCATCTAATAGGAAAAGAAGCCTACTAGTGTCAAGTAAACTATCACTCAAGACTAGAAAAAAGTTGCATAAATTATTTATCACTGCATGATTGCGAAACATGAACTATATCTCAAAGAGAGAAGAAAAAATTAGAAGCTTGGAACTATGGTGCTATCGATGAATGTTAAAAATTAGTTGGACGGACAAGGTCATCAATGAAGACTTATTGGAAAGAATTCAAGAACGAAGAACTCTATGGAAGAACATCAAGAAAAGACGAGATCCTCTGGTTGGGCATATACTGAGGCATGACGGAATTCTTAGAACAATATTGGAGGGGACAGTAGAAGGAAAAATCCACGAGGAAGACCAAGATCTCAAATAATTCAAAATCTCAATTGCCAAACATACAAAGATTTAAAAAGATTGTCCCATGAGAGAGGAATGGAAATGAATCGTGAAAATGTTGCAACAAACCAATTGCTTAAGGCAGAAAATATTGTCACTGTATTTCCTGTTAAACCGAAAATACATTGACACAAAAAAAAAAAAACGTTTCCTCGTCACAGGTTAGAGAAAAATGTTCAAATTCTTTGTTTCTAAAAACGTCCTGTGCTATATATGTCACAGATTCTTCAGCGAGGACTTATCCAATCTCAGTGTTTTGGCAAAAATCGTTATCATTAGAGAGATTGTCGTCTTCACTGTGATCTCCCTGTATCAAAATATTTTTATGGGGTTTACTACCATAACATCTTTTGATGTCCATCTGCAGGAAATTACCTTGTATCCAATTCTGAAGTCCTGACTGTTTAGTGTGCCATAAAAAGCACAAGCCTGTTGTTATTGCCGCAGCTTTAACCTTATGCAAGGATTGGAAATAAAACAAAACGCACTTTTAACTACCACTTTATCTGACTTCTTATTACCTCGATCTTTACGTGACTATTTATCTACATATTTTACAACTCTAAAAACTAGTCTAAGGGTCCCCTCCCTTGTTCTGGGTAGGGGCTGTTGGGGGTGGTGTCTTTGCTGTTGCGCCGTGACGTAACACCTGTTATCAGTTACAAATAACAGGTATGCTGATGAAATATGAAAACACATACCCTGACCTTTTTATAACCAAATTTTACAGTGCCTAAATTGAACTATAACAAATTATAATGCTTGCAAATTGGGAAACCAAAAAAGAATGACATGGTGTTCGCAGATTTTTTTAAATCTGACTAAGATACATAGTACCTAAGTCACTTTTCATATTCTGTGATATTCCAGTTTGTTCTGAAAAATACAATGTTTGATTTTGACTGATCTTTTTTTACTAAAGAAGACTTACTTTAGTAAAAAAAAGATCATTCAAAATTAAAACAATGTGTTTAACTTTTTCATTTTTCCCTTTATGTGGACATATGATTGTAAATATAAGTAAACTTACTTTTATTATTCCTTGATTTTCCACAAATTTATTAGTAAACTTAAATTTTAAGTCACGTCATGTTTGTAATATACACTTTAAAAAAGTTTTTGTCACATATACATTTATACAAATACAATATTTAAAAACACACTTTAAAACCTTTAAAAGTTTTTTGTCACACATTATTACACATTATTAACGACACATCGATATTATAACTGTTTTTTACTATTTATTATAACAGTTTTCGCCTAGTAGCATCTTCAGTAATAATCGATTGACTGTCTATGTTCTTTTCTAATTTGACTGATGTTTCACTTTTCCCCTCCTATTTGTACGTTTTTGTTATGTTATCTTTATTTTATTCTTATTTTACGCCGTTATTTTATACTTTAATTTTATTTATCAGTTTTAGTAATATGTCATCTTTAACGTTTAGTTGTTCGTTTATAAGTTGCATGTTATTTTTATTTTTGTAAATATGTATATTTTCCGCAATATTCATCCTAATACCGTTCTGCATAATTTTTTCGATTTTCATTGTTTCTTCGATTGTTCCGTATTGGTGTTTTTCATTGTACAAATGCTTAGTATAGCTGGATGTTGTATTATTCTTATTGGTATGCTCTTTATACTGCGAATAGAAGCTTCTGCCTGTTTGTCCAACATATTTTTTATTACATGTGTTACACTTGATCGAGTAAATTCCATTCAACTTATATTTATCATCAATTTCGATATTTGGCTTGAAAAATTTATCTAATTTGTTGTTAGTTGTTAATCCTATTTTTAAATTGTAATTTTTTTTTTTTTTTTTGTTAATTTATCTGTATTATGTCCATGATAATTGAATCTTACCCATTTACTATTTTGTTCACTGTTTATTATTTCCTGGTTATTTTCTTGATTATATTTGCTTCTATTGAATTTGAATTTATTTATTAATTTATATATAACTTTAGTGTTATATCCATTATTGACAGTTATTTGTTTAATGGTTTTTAATTCATTGTTAAAATTATCTTTATTAAGTGGTAGATACTTTGTATAGCCTGTATATTAAGTGTCTAAAAGCTGCCATTTTATGCTGATATGGATGGTTAGAATTACAGTGTATTACATGGTCAATTTGTGTACTTTGCCGATATATATTATAATTTATTTTGTTGTCCTTTTTCTCAATATTTAAGTCTAAAAAGTTTATGGAATTATTTGATTCTAACTCCATAGTAAATTTTATCTTTTTGTTAATCGTGTTTAAATAATCTAAAATTTCATTTGGATTGTCATATTCTGTAATAATGAATGTATCATCGACATATCTGTACCACTTTATGATCTTGAATTTTTCAATTAATGTATGCATGGCATATTCTTCAAATTCTTGTAAAAATATTTCGGCTAAAATTGCAGATATGGGTCATTTATTTTAGTATTTATTGTTAAATTGGAAATAATTTTGGCTGAGTATTGTTTCAATGTTATTTATTAATTGTTGGATATATTCATTATGATAATTTTTGCCAAATAATTTATTTTCTATTATATTTATTGTTTCTTTAATTGGAATATTTGTGTACATATTACTAATGTCGAACGATATAAATTTAGAATTTTTATTTAATTTAACATTTTTCAATTTATTTATTAATTCTAAACTATTTTTGACTGTATATTTATGATTTAAATTAATAACATTTTTTAATTCTTTAGTTATGGTTTATGGTTAGTGTGGTTTATGGTTTATGTGATTTCCAGATATGAAAAAGTGATTTAGGTATTTATTGTATAGAACCCTTCATATGCAATATTTTGTTGGATCGTCTGTTCACAACTCGTTCGAAAGTGTTATATCGAAACTCATGCGCATTTTGTTTACTCATCTTCGTTAGCCCCGACTCATTTTCACAATATCCACCTCTCGCACTTTCAAAACTTGTAACGAAGTAACACTAATTTCTTGATTACAGATCAGAGGTTTTCCGAATGCTTGCAGAATTTATACGACAGGTTCGATATTTCCACGTTGAATGAAACGTCCAAGAATTTAATTTAGACAATATTGCTTAGAACCTAATGAATTTTAATTAATATCCTTTGTAATACGAGTTTCATTATTTTTTGAACATTACATCTTTTGTGGTATTTACTTGTTCGTTTATAATTGGTTGTACTTGTTTGTGTTTATAGATGTATAGGTTTTCTGCGATGTTTAGTTTTATTCCTTTTTGTAATATCTTTTCAACTTTTAGTGTGTCCACGATAGGCCCGAATTGATGTTTCTCTTGCTGCAGGTGTTTTGTGAAATTCGAAGTTGTTTTTATTGACGTGTTCTTTGTATCTCGTATGGAAGCTTCTGCCTGTTTGGCCAATATATTTTTTACTGCAAGTGTTACATTTCAATGAGTATACTCCGTTAGCTCTGTAAATATCTTCAGTCTCGGTTGAAGTTTTTAGGAACTTTTGTAATTGATTATTTGTTGTTAAAGCTACTCTTAAATTTTGGTCTGTAAATATTTTTGTTATTTTTCTTGTTTCATGCCCGTAATAATTGAATTTTATCCAATTCCCTTCTCTATATTTATTGTCATTTTGCAAGTTTTTAACATTGTTTTTATTTTCATTTTTATGTTTGGTCCTATTAAATTTAAATCTATTAATTATTTTATAAATACTTCCGATGTTATATTCGTTGTTGACGGCGATTTGTTTAATAGTTCTTAATTCTTTATTGAAGTTATCTTTACTCATTGGTATGTTATAAAGTCTATGTATGAGATGTTGGAATGCTGCCATTTTTTGTTGTCGTGGGTGATTTGAGCTGTTATGAATTACTTGGTCAGTCTGGGTGGTTTTTCGATAAACGTTATACTGCAGGTGATTTCTTTCTTTTTTGATGTTTAAATCTAGGAAATTGATACAGTTGTTTTCTTCAATTTCTAGCGTGAACTTTATTTTCTGATGTATTGAGTTTAAATAAGTTAAGATTTCTGCAGGGTTATCGTGGTTGTAAGAATATTTCAGATAATATTGCGGACATTGGCGATCCCATTGTTAACCCGTCTTTTTGTGCGTAGTATTTATCACAGAATTGGAAATAATTTTGGCTGTGGATTAATTCAATATTATTAATTATTTGTTCAGAGTATTCTTCATGAAACTCTTCCTTTGTTAAAGTATTTTTAATTATGTTTATGGTTTCCCCGACTGGGATATTTGTGTACATGTTGATGATGTCGAATGAAAGTAATTTCGAGTTTTTGTTTACTTTTACGGTTTTTAACTTATTAATTAAATCTATACTATTTTTGATCGTATATTTATGTTGTAATTTTACTGCGTTTTTTAGTTTTTTTGCGATAGTTTTTGAGATTTTATACGCTGGTGCAGTTGTATAGTTTATAATTGGCCTGATCGGCATATTTATTTTATGAATTTTAGGTAATGATAACAATTTTGGAGCAGTTGGATTCATACTTATTTGTCTCCATTGAATATCTTTTGGTATAATTCTGTTTGAAATTTTTACAATGTTTCTTATTTGCGTTTGAAATTTTGCAGTTGGGTCACTATTTATCTGATTAAAATTATTGTTTTCTATGAACGTCATTGGTTTCTCAACGTAATCTTCTTTATTCATTAGTACCATTGCTTTTGACTTATCTGCTTTTGTAATAATGGTGTTATTGCTTTTTATTTTCTTTTTTAGATTTTGTACTATTTTGTATTGGTTATTTGTTTTTTCATTACTTTTGTTTCCTCTGTTCATTTTTTCGTTGTTATATGTTTTGATCATTTTATCGATTATAGAGACACAATGTGATCTTACGACGTCTTGGTTTTCGGACTCTACTCTTGTGATAGCTGATTCGCAATCTATAATTATGTTTTCGATGTTTTGTTTATTATTTTTATTGCCCAGATTATAGTTAAAACCTAGGTTCAATATTTCGGCTTCATGTTGGTTGAGGACCATATTTGAAAGGTTAACTATTCTTGGTTGCCACTCGTTATTACTGTTGTTGTTGATGTATTCTGCGTTCTTTTTTGTTTTTTGTGCTACTAGATTTTGGATCTTTTTATTTAACTTTATATATTTACTGTCGATGATTTTTTCTATTTTTTCCCTGCACTTCTCGTAGTGTAGGTCCCATTCTAATTTGTGCATTTTGTTTGATTTATTTACAACCAATTATAAACGAACAAGTAAATACCACAAAAGATGTAATGTTCAAATTAATAAATAAACTAAAATAAAACTTTAAATACCTGAAAAAAACAATAAATAAATAAAAATAGTTCAGTGAATTCCTGGACATCGGAAAATAACGCCTAGATTATAGTCGCCTTTTATTTCTCTACTGAGGAAGATATACGAAAACTTCCCAAGTTTAAAAATCGGGAAGTTCTAGAGAAATAAAAATTTAAAATATGTAAGACGAAAATGTTAAATGCATTAATTAGAACAATAAAAAATTTAAAATATGTAAGACGAAAATGTTAAATACATTGATTTTTAAAATGTTATGTGTGTTAACCTGTTTAAATGTAGTTTTATATGTGTTAAATAAATAAAAAAGTGGATGCGGAGAAAAGGAACAAACAAAACTGTAAGTTAATTGATGAATAATTATTTCCGCATCAGGAATTTATGTTAGAAATTAGAAAGCATACTTTCAATTTCAATTTGTTTAAAGATATTAGTCCGTTCGAATACGAAATTCACCATCTGTTCCGAGTTCTGAACAGAATTTTCTAGAATAACTAATAAAATTTTATAACGTTCGACAATACAACCTTTCTTCAGACAGGTTATTTGGCCTAAAATTTTAACTACAGTCAGCTGCATTCCATTATCTGTTTGTTCGCATATTGTAACAAATTGATAAAAAATACAGTAACCGCAAAATTATTAAAAGAACGCGTACATTTCAAAATAAAGATTCTGATTATGGTGATATGGAGATAGATTATATTAATAGAATTTGAAACGGCTAAAAATCAATTTTTAAAAACGATTTACGATATAAATTACGTTAAAGAAAAAATCCGGGATCAACATACTACACTAAGACAATAAAAGCTAAATTGCATCTGTCCAAAACCTTTAGGGATGCGCAGCCTTAAGAGTTGTGTATTAAAAACAAATTAATAAAATTCGTTTAATAAATTACGTAGTTCCATCAACTCCTTTACAAAAATAAGTTTGTTGACATTGATATAATCCGAGTTAGAGAGAAATTCGATTTACAGGAAGTCGACTAGTTTAAAAAAGAATCAATCTGGAGAAAATTTATATCCCTTTATTACACTTTAAATTTTTACAGTATAGTTGTGCTGTTTTTTAACCGGTTTGGTCTGATTGAACCCATAAACTTTTCCATTTCTTGCTTTCCTAATGATTGCTGACTCTTTCCTTTGAACCTTGGAATTTAGTGGGCGTGAAAACGGACCTCCCTCTTAGATTTAACATCCCCGGAGGTTTGGGCAGGACGACATCTACTATTTTGCAATCAGAATCTCGATCACCACCCTCCTCTTGCAGTGTTCCTGTTCTTTCTGCATGCAAAGTTCCTCGCAAGTAATTGGGTGCAGGTCGGTAAGTTTCCACGGGATGCAATGCCATATAGTTAAACGCCCAGGCGACAAATTTGTGCCGCTTCGAGGTCTTTTTTGATTCGAAATTTTCAAGTGGTTGTTGCGATCGCGATCCTCGAAAATTTCGACCAAGAAAGACATCAATACGTCATAATTTTGCCTCCTGCAATAAAATATTAGTTGGATTAATTGCAACCAATGAGATTATCATTTACTGTTCAACGCCAATCCTAGCCACTGACGAATTCGAATCTGTTGCAGGCTGTCTTTCCCTCAAACGCCTCATCAAGTAAAAAATCCCGGACAAGAACGAAATGTACGCAAAAATAGTTCCGCTACAGCCGGATGATACAAGGACTGGCAAAATCTGAAACAAATTCTGTAAAGTGATATTGATATAAACTTTACCGGGTACTGCTTACTTGTCGCCTTCCTAGAATTTCGTTTCATAACCGCCTCAAAATTGCCGTGCAGAAAACTGCAGATAAATGAATTGATAACATTGTATTAATTTTGCAAACGTTCAAACCCCATCAAATAAATTGTTATTAACAAATGCAATCAAAACTAAGCCCATTTGATTATTACCGAATGCCCTTACCGCGTGATTTTTTATAATATTTTTTATTCATCTTATTCTTAAGCGATGAAATGGGGAAAACTTTGGTTCAGTTCCAAGGTGGTAATGATGCAGGACAAGATGATGCCATTTTGCTATCGGAATATGAAAGAGCAGTCACATGTCTTAAGGACGGAAAGGCCGCTGGAGTTGACAACATACCAGCGGAATTAATGAAGAATATTGGTGATGCAGGCCACAAGGTACTTTTTACACTTCTAAACGGAATATTTCAAAAGCAATATAACTATACAATACCGAAAAAGGTAACAAAAAGGTAACAAGTGCTATGTTTGCAGAACAATAAGTCTTGTATCTCACGCAGCGAAAACACTCAGTAAAATAATACATTGAGAGGAGTATCAGGGCCGGATTTAGATTTGATAAGACCCTAAGCTATTTGAGATATGGGGCCCTTTATAAGTCCATATGGGGCCCTTTGTAAGTCCAGATATTATATGTCAGTGCCAAATATGAAGTGGGGGCCCTAAGCTATAGCTTGTGTAGCTTATACGTAAATCCTGCACTGAGGAAGATAGAAAAGTACTTATCAGAAGTCCAATTTGGTATAACATGAAAATAAATAAAGCCAAAACTAAAGTAATGATATGTGAAAACACTAGACAGTCAGATGTGACAGTATGTCTTGAAGGGCAAGTGCAAGAAGTGGAAGCGATATTACAAAGGATGGAAGGAGTTATAAAGAAATTATAGGAAGGATCGTGCAAGCAAAAACAGCATCTAATAGGAAAAGAAGCCTACTAGTGTCAAGTAAACTATCACTCAAGACTAGAAAAAAGTTGCATAAATTATTTATCACTGCATGATTGCGAAACATGAACTATATCTCAAAGAGAGAAGAAAAAATTAGAAGCTTGGAACTATGGTGCTATCGATGAATGTTAAAAATTAGTTGGACGGACAAGGTCATCAATGAAGACTTATTGGAAAGAATTCAAGAACGAAGAACTCTATGGAAGAACATCAAGAAAAGACGAGATCCTCTGGTTGGGCATATACTGAGGCATGACGGAATTCTTAGAACAATATTGGAGGGGACAGTAGAAGGAAAAATCCACGAGGAAGACCAAGATCTCAAATAATTCAAAATCTCAATTGCCAAACATACAAAGATTTAAAAAGATTGTCCCATGAGAGAGGAATGGAAATGAATCGTGAAAATGTTGCAACAAACCAATTGCTTAAGGCAGAAAATATTGTCACTGTATTTCCTGTTAAACCGAAAATACATTGACACAAAAAAAAAAAAACGTTTCCTCGTCACAGGTTAGAGAAAAATGTTCAAATTCTTTGTTTCTAAAAACGTCCTGTGCTATATATGTCACAGATTCTTCAGCGAGGACTTATCCAATCTCAGTGTTTTGGCAAAAATCGTTATCATTAGAGAGATTGTCGTCTTCACTGTGATCTCCCTGTATCAAAATATTTTTATGGGGTTTACTACCATAACATCTTTTGATGTCCATCTGCAGGAAATTACCTTGTATCCAATTCTGAAGTCCTGACTGTTTAGTGTGCCATAAAAAGCACAAGCCTGTTGTTATTGCCGCAGCTTTAACCTTATGCAAGGATTGGAAATAAAACAAAACGCACTTTTAACTACCACTTTATCTGACTTCTTATTACCTCGATCTTTACGTGACTATTTATCTACATATTTTACAACTCTAAAAACTAGTCTAAGGGTCCCCTCCCTTGTTCTGGGTAGGGGCTGTTGGGGGTGGTGTCTTTGCTGTTGCGCCGTGACGTAACACCTGTTATCAGTTACAAATAACAGGTATGCTGATGAAATATGAAAACACATACCCTGACCTTTTTATAACCAAATTTTACAGTGCCTAAATTGAACTATAACAAATTATAATGCTTGCAAATTGGGAAACCAAAAAAGAATGACATGGTGTTCGCAGATTTTTTTAAATCTGACTAAGATACATAGTACCTAAGTCACTTTTCATATTCTGTGATATTCCAGTTTGTTCTGAAAAATACAATGTTTGATTTTGACTGATCTTTTTTTACTAAAGAAGACTTACTTTAGTAAAAAAAAGATCATTCAAAATTAAAACAATGTGTTTAACTTTTTCATTTTTCCCTTTATGTGGACATATGATTGTAAATATAAGTAAACTTACTTTTATTATTCCTTGATTTTCCACAAATTTATTAGTAAACTTAAATTTTAAGTCACGTCATGTTTGTAATATACACTTTAAAAAAGTTTTTGTCACATATACATTTATACAAATACAATATTTAAAAACACACTTTAAAACCTTTAAAAGTTTTTTGTCACACATTATTACACATTATTAACGACACATCGATATTATAACTGTTTTTTACTATTTATTATAACAGTTTTCGCCTAGTAGCATCTTCAGTAATAATCGATTGACTGTCTATGTTCTTTTCTAATTTGACTGATGTTTCACTTTTCCCCTCCTATTTGTACGTTTTTGTTATGTTATCTTTATTTTATTCTTATTTTACGCCGTTATTTTATACTTTAATTTTATTTATCAGTTTTAGTAATATGTCATCTTTAACGTTTAGTTGTTCGTTTATAAGTTGCATGTTATTTTTATTTTTGTAAATATGTATATTTTCCGCAATATTCATCCTAATACCGTTCTGCATAATTTTTTCGATTTTCATTGTTTCTTCGATTGTTCCGTATTGGTGTTTTTCATTGTACAAATGCTTAGTATAGCTGGATGTTGTATTATTCTTATTGGTATGCTCTTTATACTGCGAATAGAAGCTTCTGCCTGTTTGTCCAACATATTTTTTATTACATGTGTTACACTTGATCGAGTAAATTCCATTCAACTTATATTTATCATCAATTTCGATATTTGGCTTGAAAAATTTATCTAATTTGTTGTTAGTTGTTAATCCTATTTTTAAATTGTAATTTTTTTTTTTTTTTTTGTTAATTTATCTGTATTATGTCCATGATAATTGAATCTTACCCATTTACTATTTTGTTCACTGTTTATTATTTCCTGGTTATTTTCTTGATTATATTTGCTTCTATTGAATTTGAATTTATTTATTAATTTATATATAACTTTAGTGTTATATCCATTATTGACAGTTATTTGTTTAATGGTTTTTAATTCATTGTTAAAATTATCTTTATTAAGTGGTAGATACTTTGTATAGCCTGTATATTAAGTGTCTAAAAGCTGCCATTTTATGCTGATATGGATGGTTAGAATTACAGTGTATTACATGGTCAATTTGTGTACTTTGCCGATATATATTATAATTTATTTTGTTGTCCTTTTTCTCAATATTTAAGTCTAAAAAGTTTATGGAATTATTTGATTCTAACTCCATAGTAAATTTTATCTTTTTGTTAATCGTGTTTAAATAATCTAAAATTTCATTTGGATTGTCATATTCTGTAATAATGAATGTATCATCGACATATCTGTACCACTTTATGATCTTGAATTTTTCAATTAATGTATGCATGGCATATTCTTCAAATTCTTGTAAAAATATTTCGGCTAAAATTGCAGATATGGGTCATTTATTTTAGTATTTATTGTTAAATTGGAAATAATTTTGGCTGAGTATTGTTTCAATGTTATTTATTAATTGTTGGATATATTCATTATGATAATTTTTGCCAAATAATTTATTTTCTATTATATTTATTGTTTCTTTAATTGGAATATTTGTGTACATATTACTAATGTCGAACGATATAAATTTAGAATTTTTATTTAATTTAACATTTTTCAATTTATTTATTAATTCTAAACTATTTTTGACTGTATATTTATGATTTAAATTAATAACATTTTTTAATTCTTTAGTTATGGTTTATGGTTAGTGTGGTTTATGGTTTATGTGATTTCCAGATATGAAAAAGTGATTTAGGTATTTATTGTATAGAACCCTTCATATGCAATATTTTGTTGGATCGTCTGTTCACAACTCGTTCGAAAGTGTTATATCGAAACTCATGCGCATTTTGTTTACTCATCTTCGTTAGCCCCGACTCATTTTCACAATATCCACCTCTCGCACTTTCAAAACTTGTAACGAAGTAACACTAATTTCTTGATTACAGATCAGAGGTTTTCCGAATGCTTGCAGAATTTATACGACAGGTTCGATATTTCCACGTTGAATGAAACGTCCAAGAATTTAATTTAGACAATATTGCTTAGAACCTAATGAATTTTAATTAATATCCTTTGTAATACGAGTTTCATTATTTTTTGAACATTACATCTTTTGTGGTATTTACTTGTTCGTTTATAATTGGTTGTACTTGTTTGTGTTTATAGATGTATAGGTTTTCTGCGATGTTTAGTTTTATTCCTTTTTGTAATATCTTTTCAACTTTTAGTGTGTCCACGATAGGCCCGAATTGATGTTTCTCTTGCTGCAGGTGTTTTGTGAAATTCGAAGTTGTTTTTATTGACGTGTTCTTTGTATCTCGTATGGAAGCTTCTGCCTGTTTGGCCAATATATTTTTTACTGCAAGTGTTACATTTCAATGAGTATACTCCGTTAGCTCTGTAAATATCTTCAGTCTCGGTTGAAGTTTTTAGGAACTTTTGTAATTGATTATTTGTTGTTAAAGCTACTCTTAAATTTTGGTCTGTAAATATTTTTGTTATTTTTCTTGTTTCATGCCCGTAATAATTGAATTTTATCCAATTCCCTTCTCTATATTTATTGTCATTTTGCAAGTTTTTAACATTGTTTTTATTTTCATTTTTATGTTTGGTCCTATTAAATTTAAATCTATTAATTATTTTATAAATACTTCCGATGTTATATTCGTTGTTGACGGCGATTTGTTTAATAGTTCTTAATTCTTTATTGAAGTTATCTTTACTCATTGGTATGTTATAAAGTCTATGTATGAGATGTTGGAATGCTGCCATTTTTTGTTGTCGTGGGTGATTTGAGCTGTTATGAATTACTTGGTCAGTCTGGGTGGTTTTTCGATAAACGTTATACTGCAGGTGATTTCTTTCTTTTTTGATGTTTAAATCTAGGAAATTGATACAGTTGTTTTCTTCAATTTCTAGCGTGAACTTTATTTTCTGATGTATTGAGTTTAAATAAGTTAAGATTTCTGCAGGGTTATCGTGGTTGTAAGAATATTTCAGATAATATTGCGGACATTGGCGATCCCATTGTTAACCCGTCTTTTTGTGCGTAGTATTTATCACAGAATTGGAAATAATTTTGGCTGTGGATTAATTCAATATTATTAATTATTTGTTCAGAGTATTCTTCATGAAACTCTTCCTTTGTTAAAGTATTTTTAATTATGTTTATGGTTTCCCCGACTGGGATATTTGTGTACATGTTGATGATGTCGAATGAAAGTAATTTCGAGTTTTTGTTTACTTTTACGGTTTTTAACTTATTAATTAAATCTATACTATTTTTGATCGTATATTTATGTTGTAATTTTACTGCGTTTTTTAGTTCTTTTGCGATAGTTTTTGAGATTTTATACGCTGGTGCAGTTGTATAGTTTATAATTGGCCTGATCGGCATATTTATTTTATGAATTTTAGGTAATGATAACAATTTTGGAGCAGTTGGATTCATACTTATTTGTCTCCATTGAATATCTTTTGGTATAATTCTGTTTGAAATTTTTACAATGTTTCTTATTTGCGTTTGAAATTTTGCAGTTGGGTCACTATTTATCTGATTAAAATTATTGTTTTCTATGAACGTCATTGGTTTCTCAACGTAATCTTCTTTATTCATTAGTACCATTGCTTTTGACTTATCTGCTTTTGTAATAATGGTGTTATTGCTTTTTATTTTCTTTTTTAGATTTTGTACTATTTTGTATTGGTTATTTGTTTTTTCATTACTTTTGTTTCCTCTGTTCATTTTTTCGTTGTTATATGTTTTGATCATTTTATCGATTATAGAGACACAATGTGATCTTACGACGTCTTGGTTTTCGGACTCTACTCTTGTGATAGCTGATTCGCAATCTATAATTATGTTTTCGATGTTTTGTTTATTATTTTTATTGCCCAGATTATAGTTAAAACCTAGGTTCAATATTTCGGCTTCATGTTGGTTGAGGACCATATTTGAAAGGTTAACTATTCTTGGTTGCCACTCGTTATTACTGTTGTTGTTGATGTATTCTGCGTTCTTTTTTGTTTTTTGTGCTACTAGATTTTGGATCTTTTTATTTAACTTTATATATTTACTGTCGATGATTTTTTCTATTTTTTCCCTGCACTTCTCGTAGTGTAGGTCCCATTCTAATTTGTGCATTTTGTTTGATTTATTTACAACCAATTATAAACGAACAAGTAAATACCACAAAAGATGTAATGTTCAAATTAATAAATAAACTAAAATAAAACTTTAAATACCTGAAAAAAACAATAAATAAATAAAAATAGTTCAGTGAATTCCTGGACATCGGAAAATAACGCCTAGATTATAGTCGCCTTTTATTTCTCTACTGAGGAAGATATACGAAAACTTCCCAAGTTTAAAAATCGGGAAGTTCTAGAGAAATAAAAATTTAAAATATGTAAGACGAAAATGTTAAATGCATTAATTAGAACAATAAAAAATTTAAAATATGTAAGACGAAAATGTTAAATACATTGATTTTTAAAATGTTATGTGTGTTAACCTGTTTAAATGTAGTTTTATATGTGTTAAATAAATAAAAAAGTGGATGCGGAGAAAAGGAACAAACAAAACTGTAAGTTAATTGATGAATAATTATTTCCGCATCAGGAATTTATGTTAGAAATTAGAAAGCATACTTTCAATTTCAATTTGTTTAAAGATATTAGTCCGTTCGAATACGAAATTCACCATCTGTTCCGAGTTCTGAACAGAATTTTCTAGAATAACTAATAAAATTTTATAACGTTCGACAATACAACCTTTCTTCAGACAGGTTATTTGGCCTAAAATTTTAACTACAGTCAGCTGCATTCCATTATCTGTTTGTTCGCATATTGTAACAAATTGATAAAAAATACAGTAACCGCAAAATTATTAAAAGAACGCGTACATTTCAAAATAAAGATTCTGATTATGGTGATATGGAGATAGATTATATTAATAGAATTTGAAACGGCTAAAAATCAATTTTTAAAAACGATTTACGATATAAATTACGTTAAAGAAAAAATCCGGGATCAACATACTACACTAAGACAATAAAAGCTAAATTGCATCTGTCCAAAACCTTTAGGGATGCGCAGCCTTAAGAGTTGTGTATTAAAAACAAATTAATAAAATTCGTTTAATAAATTACGTAGTTCCATCAACTCCTTTACAAAAATAAGTTTGTTGACATTGATATAATCCGAGTTAGAGAGAAATTCGATTTACAGGAAGTCGACTAGTTTAAAAAAGAATCAATCTGGAGAAAATTTATATCCCTTTATTACACTTTAAATTTTTACAGTATAGTTGTGCTGTTTTTTAACCGGTTTGGTCTGATTGAACCCATAAACTTTTCCATTTCTTGCTTTCCTAATGATTGCTGACTCTTTCCTTTGAACCTTGGAATTTAGTGGGCGTGAAAACGGACCTCCCTCTTAGATTTAACATCCCCGGAGGTTTGGGCAGGACGACATCTACTATTTTGCAATCAGAATCTCGATCACCACCCTCCTCTTGCAGTGTTCCTGTTCTTTCTGCATGCAAAGTTCCTCGCAAGTAATTGGGTGCAGGTCGGTAAGTTTCCACGGGATGCAATGCCATATAGTTAAACGCCCAGGCGACAAATTTGTGCCGCTTCGAGGTCTTTTTTGATTCGAAATTTTCAAGTGGTTGTTGCGATCGCGATCCTCGAAAATTTCGACCAAGAAAGACATCAATACGTCATAATTTTGCCTCCTGCAATAAAATATTAGTTGGATTAATTGCAACCAATGAGATTATCATTTACTGTTCAACGCCAATCCTAGCCACTGACGAATTCGAATCTGTTGCAGGCTGTCTTTCCCTCAAACGCCTCATCAAGTAAAAAATCCCGGACAAGAACGAAATGTACGCAAAAATAGTTCCGCTACAGCCGGATGATACAAGGACTGGCAAAATCTGAAACAAATTCTGTAAAGTGATATTGATATAAACTTTACCGGGTACTGCTTACTTGTCGCCTTCCTAGAATTTCGTTTCATAACCGCCTCAAAATTGCCGTGCAGAAAACTGCAGATAAATGAATTGATAACATTGTATTAATTTTGCAAACGTTCAAACCCCATCAAATAAATTGTTATTAACAAATGCAATCAAAACTAAGCCCATTTGATTATTACCGAATGCCCTTACCGCGTGATTTTTTATAATATTTTTTATTCATCTTATTCTTAAGCGATGAAATGGGGAAAACTTTGGTTCAGTTCCAAGGTGGTAATGATGCAGGACAAGATGATGCCATTTTGCTATCGGAATATGAAAGAGCAGTCACATGTCTTAAGGACGGAAAGGCCGCTGGAGTTGACAACATACCAGCGGAATTAATGAAGAATATTGGTGATGCAGGCCACAAGGTACTTTTTACACTTCTAAACGGAATATTTCAAAAGCAATATAACTATACAATACCGAAAAAGGTAACAAAAAGGTAACAAGTGCTATGTTTGCAGAACAATAAGTCTTGTATCTCACGCAGCGAAAACACTCAGTAAAATAATACATTGAGAGGAGTATCAGGGCCGGATTTAGATTTGATAAGACCCTAAGCTATTTGAGATATGGGGCCCTTTATAAGTCCATATGGGGCCCTTTGTAAGTCCAGATATTATATGTCAGTGCCAAATATGAAGTGGGGGCCCTAAGCTATAGCTTGTGTAGCTTATACGTAAATCCTGCACTGAGGAAGATAGAAAAGTACTTATCAGAAGTCCAATTTGGTATAACATGAAAATAAATAAAGCCAAAACTAAAGTAATGATATGTGAAAACACTAGACAGTCAGATGTGACAGTATGTCTTGAAGGGCAAGTGCAAGAAGTGGAAGCGATATTACAAAGGATGGAAGGAGTTATAAAGAAATTATAGGAAGGATCGTGCAAGCAAAAACAGCATCTAATAGGAAAAGAAGCCTACTAGTGTCAAGTAAACTATCACTCAAGACTAGAAAAAAGTTGCATAAATTATTTATCACTGCATGATTGCGAAACATGAACTATATCTCAAAGAGAGAAGAAAAAATTAGAAGCTTGGAACTATGGTGCTATCGATGAATGTTAAAAATTAGTTGGACGGACAAGGTCATCAATGAAGACTTATTGGAAAGAATTCAAGAACGAAGAACTCTATGGAAGAACATCAAGAAAAGACGAGATCCTCTGGTTGGGCATATACTGAGGCATGACGGAATTCTTAGAACAATATTGGAGGGGACAGTAGAAGGAAAAATCCACGAGGAAGACCAAGATCTCAAATAATTCAAAATCTCAATTGCCAAACATACAAAGATTTAAAAAGATTGTCCCATGAGAGAGGAATGGAAATGAATCGTGAAAATGTTGCAACAAACCAATTGCTTAAGGCAGAAAATATTGTCACTGTATTTCCTGTTAAACCGAAAATACATTGACACAAAAAAAAAAAAACGTTTCCTCGTCACAGGTTAGAGAAAAATGTTCAAATTCTTTGTTTCTAAAAACGTCCTGTGCTATATATGTCACAGATTCTTCAGCGAGGACTTATCCAATCTCAGTGTTTTGGCAAAAATCGTTATCATTAGAGAGATTGTCGTCTTCACTGTGATCTCCCTGTATCAAAATATTTTTATGGGGTTTACTACCATAACATCTTTTGATGTCCATCTGCAGGAAATTACCTTGTATCCAATTCTGAAGTCCTGACTGTTTAGTGTGCCATAAAAAGCACAAGCCTGTTGTTATTGCCGCAGCTTTAACCTTATGCAAGGATTGGAAATAAAACAAAACGCACTTTTAACTACCACTTTATCTGACTTCTTATTACCTCGATCTTTACGTGACTATTTATCTACATATTTTACAACTCTAAAAACTAGTCTAAGGGTCCCCTCCCTTGTTCTGGGTAGGGGCTGTTGGGGGTGGTGTCTTTGCTGTTGCGCCGTGACGTAACACCTGTTATCAGTTACAAATAACAGGTATGCTGATGAAATATGAAAACACATACCCTGACCTTTTTATAACCAAATTTTACAGTGCCTAAATTGAACTATAACAAATTATAATGCTTGCAAATTGGGAAACCAAAAAAGAATGACATGGTGTTCGCAGATTTTTTTAAATCTGACTAAGATACATAGTACCTAAGTCACTTTTCATATTCTGTGATATTCCAGTTTGTTCTGAAAAATACAATGTTTGATTTTGACTGATCTTTTTTTACTAAAGAAGACTTACTTTAGTAAAAAAAAGATCATTCAAAATTAAAACAATGTGTTTAACTTTTTCATTTTTCCCTTTATGTGGACATATGATTGTAAATATAAGTAAACTTACTTTTATTATTCCTTGATTTTCCACAAATTTATTAGTAAACTTAAATTTTAAGTCACGTCATGTTTGTAATATACACTTTAAAAAAGTTTTTGTCACATATACATTTATACAAATACAATATTTAAAAACACACTTTAAAACCTTTAAAAGTTTTTTGTCACACATTATTACACATTATTAACGACACATCGATATTATAACTGTTTTTTACTATTTATTATAACAGTTTTCGCCTAGTAGCATCTTCAGTAATAATCGATTGACTGTCTATGTTCTTTTCTAATTTGACTGATGTTTCACTTTTCCCCTCCTATTTGTACGTTTTTGTTATGTTATCTTTATTTTATTCTTATTTTACGCCGTTATTTTATACTTTAATTTTATTTATCAGTTTTAGTAATATGTCATCTTTAACGTTTAGTTGTTCGTTTATAAGTTGCATGTTATTTTTATTTTTGTAAATATGTATATTTTCCGCAATATTCATCCTAATACCGTTCTGCATAATTTTTTCGATTTTCATTGTTTCTTCGATTGTTCCGTATTGGTGTTTTTCATTGTACAAATGCTTAGTATAGCTGGATGTTGTATTATTCTTATTGGTATGCTCTTTATACTGCGAATAGAAGCTTCTGCCTGTTTGTCCAACATATTTTTTATTACATGTGTTACACTTGATCGAGTAAATTCCATTCAACTTATATTTATCATCAATTTCGATATTTGGCTTGAAAAATTTATCTAATTTGTTGTTAGTTGTTAATCCTATTTTTAAATTGTAATTTTTTTTTTTTTTTTTGTTAATTTATCTGTATTATGTCCATGATAATTGAATCTTACCCATTTACTATTTTGTTCACTGTTTATTATTTCCTGGTTATTTTCTTGATTATATTTGCTTCTATTGAATTTGAATTTATTTATTAATTTATATATAACTTTAGTGTTATATCCATTATTGACAGTTATTTGTTTAATGGTTTTTAATTCATTGTTAAAATTATCTTTATTAAGTGGTAGATACTTTGTATAGCCTGTATATTAAGTGTCTAAAAGCTGCCATTTTATGCTGATATGGATGGTTAGAATTACAGTGTATTACATGGTCAATTTGTGTACTTTGCCGATATATATTATAATTTATTTTGTTGTCCTTTTTCTCAATATTTAAGTCTAAAAAGTTTATGGAATTATTTGATTCTAACTCCATAGTAAATTTTATCTTTTTGTTAATCGTGTTTAAATAATCTAAAATTTCATTTGGATTGTCATATTCTGTAATAATGAATGTATCATCGACATATCTGTACCACTTTATGATCTTGAATTTTTCAATTAATGTATGCATGGCATATTCTTCAAATTCTTGTAAAAATATTTCGGCTAAAATTGCAGATATGGGTCATTTATTTTAGTATTTATTGTTAAATTGGAAATAATTTTGGCTGAGTATTGTTTCAATGTTATTTATTAATTGTTGGATATATTCATTATGATAATTTTTGCCAAATAATTTATTTTCTATTATATTTATTGTTTCTTTAATTGGAATATTTGTGTACATATTACTAATGTCGAACGATATAAATTTAGAATTTTTATTTAATTTAACATTTTTCAATTTATTTATTAATTCTAAACTATTTTTGACTGTATATTTATGATTTAAATTAATAACATTTTTTAATTCTTTAGTTATGGTTTATGGTTAGTGTGGTTTATGGTTTATGTGATTTCCAGATATGAAAAAGTGATTTAGGTATTTATTGTATAGAACCCTTCATATGCAATATTTTGTTGGATCGTCTGTTCACAACTCGTTCGAAAGTGTTATATCGAAACTCATGCGCATTTTGTTTACTCATCTTCGTTAGCCCCGACTCATTTTCACAATATCCACCTCTCGCACTTTCAAAACTTGTAACGAAGTAACACTAATTTCTTGATTACAGATCAGAGGTTTTCCGAATGCTTGCAGAATTTATACGACAGGTTCGATATTTCCACGTTGAATGAAACGTCCAAGAATTTAATTTAGACAATATTGCTTAGAACCTAATGAATTTTAATTAATATCCTTTGTAATACGAGTTTCATTATTTTTTGAACATTACATCTTTTGTGGTATTTACTTGTTCGTTTATAATTGGTTGTACTTGTTTGTGTTTATAGATGTATAGGTTTTCTGCGATGTTTAGTTTTATTCCTTTTTGTAATATCTTTTCAACTTTTAGTGTGTCCACGATAGGCCCGAATTGATGTTTCTCTTGCTGCAGGTGTTTTGTGAAATTCGAAGTTGTTTTTATTGACGTGTTCTTTGTATCTCGTATGGAAGCTTCTGCCTGTTTGGCCAATATATTTTTTACTGCAAGTGTTACATTTCAATGAGTATACTCCGTTAGCTCTGTAAATATCTTCAGTCTCGGTTGAAGTTTTTAGGAACTTTTGTAATTGATTATTTGTTGTTAAAGCTACTCTTAAATTTTGGTCTGTAAATATTTTTGTTATTTTTCTTGTTTCATGCCCGTAATAATTGAATTTTATCCAATTCCCTTCTCTATATTTATTGTCATTTTGCAAGTTTTTAACATTGTTTTTATTTTCATTTTTATGTTTGGTCCTATTAAATTTAAATCTATTAATTATTTTATAAATACTTCCGATGTTATATTCGTTGTTGACGGCGATTTGTTTAATAGTTCTTAATTCTTTATTGAAGTTATCTTTACTCATTGGTATGTTATAAAGTCTATGTATGAGATGTTGGAATGCTGCCATTTTTTGTTGTCGTGGGTGATTTGAGCTGTTATGAATTACTTGGTCAGTCTGGGTGGTTTTTCGATAAACGTTATACTGCAGGTGATTTCTTTCTTTTTTGATGTTTAAATCTAGGAAATTGATACAGTTGTTTTCTTCAATTTCTAGCGTGAACTTTATTTTCTGATGTATTGAGTTTAAATAAGTTAAGATTTCTGCAGGGTTATCGTGGTTGTAAGAATATTTCAGATAATATTGCGGACATTGGCGATCCCATTGTTAACCCGTCTTTTTGTGCGTAGTATTTATCACAGAATTGGAAATAATTTTGGCTGTGGATTAATTCAATATTATTAATTATTTGTTCAGAGTATTCTTCATGAAACTCTTCCTTTGTTAAAGTATTTTTAATTATGTTTATGGTTTCCCCGACTGGGATATTTGTGTACATGTTGATGATGTCGAATGAAAGTAATTTCGAGTTTTTGTTTACTTTTACGGTTTTTAACTTATTAATTAAATCTATACTATTTTTGATCGTATATTTATGTTGTAATTTTACTGCGTTTTTTAGTTCTTTTGCGATAGTTTTTGAGATTTTATACGCTGGTGCAGTTGTATAGTTTATAATTGGCCTGATCGGCATATTTATTTTATGAATTTTAGGTAATGATAACAATTTTGGAGCAGTTGGATTCATACTTATTTGTCTCCATTGAATATCTTTTGGTATAATTCTGTTTGAAATTTTTACAATGTTTCTTATTTGCGTTTGAAATTTTGCAGTTGGGTCACTATTTATCTGATTAAAATTATTGTTTTCTATGAACGTCATTGGTTTCTCAACGTAATCTTCTTTATTCATTAGTACCATTGCTTTTGACTTATCTGCTTTTGTAATAATGGTGTTATTGCTTTTTATTTTCTTTTTTAGATTTTGTACTATTTTGTATTGGTTATTTGTTTTTTCATTACTTTTGTTTCCTCTGTTCATTTTTTCGTTGTTATATGTTTTGATCATTTTATCGATTATAGAGACACAATGTGATCTTACGACGTCTTGGTTTTCGGACTCTACTCTTGTGATAGCTGATTCGCAATCTATAATTATGTTTTCGATGTTTTGTTTATTATTTTTATTGCCCAGATTATAGTTAAAACCTAGGTTCAATATTTCGGCTTCATGTTGGTTGAGGACCATATTTGAAAGGTTAACTATTCTTGGTTGCCACTCGTTATTACTGTTGTTGTTGATGTATTCTGCGTTCTTTTTTGTTTTTTGTGCTACTAGATTTTGGATCTTTTTATTTAACTTTATATATTTACTGTCGATGATTTTTTCTATTTTTTCCCTGCACTTCTCGTAGTGTAGGTCCCATTCTAATTTGTGCATTTTGTTTGATTTATTTACAACCAATTATAAACGAACAAGTAAATACCACAAAAGATGTAATGTTCAAATTAATAAATAAACTAAAATAAAACTTTAAATACCTGAAAAAAACAATAAATAAATAAAAATAGTTCAGTGAATTCCTGGACATCGGAAAATAACGCCTAGATTATAGTCGCCTTTTATTTCTCTACTGAGGAAGATATACGAAAACTTCCCAAGTTTAAAAATCGGGAAGTTCTAGAGAAATAAAAATTTAAAATATGTAAGACGAAAATGTTAAATGCATTAATTAGAACAATAAAAAATTTAAAATATGTAAGACGAAAATGTTAAATACATTGATTTTTAAAATGTTATGTGTGTTAACCTGTTTAAATGTAGTTTTATATGTGTTAAATAAATAAAAAAGTGGATGCGGAGAAAAGGAACAAACAAAACTGTAAGTTAATTGATGAATAATTATTTCCGCATCAGGAATTTATGTTAGAAATTAGAAAGCATACTTTCAATTTCAATTTGTTTAAAGATATTAGTCCGTTCGAATACGAAATTCACCATCTGTTCCGAGTTCTGAACAGAATTTTCTAGAATAACTAATAAAATTTTATAACGTTCGACAATACAACCTTTCTTCAGACAGGTTATTTGGCCTAAAATTTTAACTACAGTCAGCTGCATTCCATTATCTGTTTGTTCGCATATTGTAACAAATTGATAAAAAATACAGTAACCGCAAAATTATTAAAAGAACGCGTACATTTCAAAATAAAGATTCTGATTATGGTGATATGGAGATAGATTATATTAATAGAATTTGAAACGGCTAAAAATCAATTTTTAAAAACGATTTACGATATAAATTACGTTAAAGAAAAAATCCGGGATCAACATACTACACTAAGACAATAAAAGCTAAATTGCATCTGTCCAAAACCTTTAGGGATGCGCAGCCTTAAGAGTTGTGTATTAAAAACAAATTAATAAAATTCGTTTAATAAATTACGTAGTTCCATCAACTCCTTTACAAAAATAAGTTTGTTGACATTGATATAATCCGAGTTAGAGAGAAATTCGATTTACAGGAAGTCGACTAGTTTAAAAAAGAATCAATCTGGAGAAAATTTATATCCCTTTATTACACTTTAAATTTTTACAGTATAGTTGTGCTGTTTTTTAACCGGTTTGGTCTGATTGAACCCATAAACTTTTCCATTTCTTGCTTTCCTAATGATTGCTGACTCTTTCCTTTGAACCTTGGAATTTAGTGGGCGTGAAAACGGACCTCCCTCTTAGATTTAACATCCCCGGAGGTTTGGGCAGGACGACATCTACTATTTTGCAATCAGAATCTCGATCACCACCCTCCTCTTGCAGTGTTCCTGTTCTTTCTGCATGCAAAGTTCCTCGCAAGTAATTGGGTGCAGGTCGGTAAGTTTCCACGGGATGCAATGCCATATAGTTAAACGCCCAGGCGACAAATTTGTGCCGCTTCGAGGTCTTTTTTGATTCGAAATTTTCAAGTGGTTGTTGCGATCGCGATCCTCGAAAATTTCGACCAAGAAAGACATCAATACGTCATAATTTTGCCTCCTGCAATAAAATATTAGTTGGATTAATTGCAACCAATGAGATTATCATTTACTGTTCAACGCCAATCCTAGCCACTGACGAATTCGAATCTGTTGCAGGCTGTCTTTCCCTCAAACGCCTCATCAAGTAAAAAATCCCGGACAAGAACGAAATGTACGCAAAAATAGTTCCGCTACAGCCGGATGATACAAGGACTGGCAAAATCTGAAACAAATTCTGTAAAGTGATATTGATATAAACTTTACCGGGTACTGCTTACTTGTCGCCTTCCTAGAATTTCGTTTCATAACCGCCTCAAAATTGCCGTGCAGAAAACTGCAGATAAATGAATTGATAACATTGTATTAATTTTGCAAACGTTCAAACCCCATCAAATAAATTGTTATTAACAAATGCAATCAAAACTAAGCCCATTTGATTATTACCGAATGCCCTTACCGCGTGATTTTTTATAATATTTTTTATTCATCTTATTCTTAAGCGATGAAATGGGGAAAACTTTGGTTCAGTTCCAAGGTGGTAATGATGCAGGACAAGATGATGCCATTTTGCTATCGGAATATGAAAGAGCAGTCACATGTCTTAAGGACGGAAAGGCCGCTGGAGTTGACAACATACCAGCGGAATTAATGAAGAATATTGGTGATGCAGGCCACAAGGTACTTTTTACACTTCTAAACGGAATATTTCAAAAGCAATATAACTATACAATACCGAAAAAGGTAACAAAAAGGTAACAAGTGCTATGTTTGCAGAACAATAAGTCTTGTATCTCACGCAGCGAAAACACTCAGTAAAATAATACATTGAGAGGAGTATCAGGGCCGGATTTAGATTTGATAAGACCCTAAGCTATTTGAGATATGGGGCCCTTTATAAGTCCATATGGGGCCCTTTGTAAGTCCAGATATTATATGTCAGTGCCAAATATGAAGTGGGGGCCCTAAGCTATAGCTTGTGTAGCTTATACGTAAATCCTGCACTGAGGAAGATAGAAAAGTACTTATCAGAAGTCCAATTTGGTATAACATGAAAATAAATAAAGCCAAAACTAAAGTAATGATATGTGAAAACACTAGACAGTCAGATGTGACAGTATGTCTTGAAGGGCAAGTGCAAGAAGTGGAAGCGATATTACAAAGGATGGAAGGAGTTATAAAGAAATTATAGGAAGGATCGTGCAAGCAAAAACAGCATCTAATAGGAAAAGAAGCCTACTAGTGTCAAGTAAACTATCACTCAAGACTAGAAAAAAGTTGCATAAATTATTTATCACTGCATGATTGCGAAACATGAACTATATCTCAAAGAGAGAAGAAAAAATTAGAAGCTTGGAACTATGGTGCTATCGATGAATGTTAAAAATTAGTTGGACGGACAAGGTCATCAATGAAGACTTATTGGAAAGAATTCAAGAACGAAGAACTCTATGGAAGAACATCAAGAAAAGACGAGATCCTCTGGTTGGGCATATACTGAGGCATGACGGAATTCTTAGAACAATATTGGAGGGGACAGTAGAAGGAAAAATCCACGAGGAAGACCAAGATCTCAAATAATTCAAAATCTCAATTGCCAAACATACAAAGATTTAAAAAGATTGTCCCATGAGAGAGGAATGGAAATGAATCGTGAAAATGTTGCAACAAACCAATTGCTTAAGGCAGAAAATATTGTCACTGTATTTCCTGTTAAACCGAAAATACATTGACACAAAAAAAAAAAAACGTTTCCTCGTCACAGGTTAGAGAAAAATGTTCAAATTCTTTGTTTCTAAAAACGTCCTGTGCTATATATGTCACAGATTCTTCAGCGAGGACTTATCCAATCTCAGTGTTTTGGCAAAAATCGTTATCATTAGAGAGATTGTCGTCTTCACTGTGATCTCCCTGTATCAAAATATTTTTATGGGGTTTACTACCATAACATCTTTTGATGTCCATCTGCAGGAAATTACCTTGTATCCAATTCTGAAGTCCTGACTGTTTAGTGTGCCATAAAAAGCACAAGCCTGTTGTTATTGCCGCAGCTTTAACCTTATGCAAGGATTGGAAATAAAACAAAACGCACTTTTAACTACCACTTTATCTGACTTCTTATTACCTCGATCTTTACGTGACTATTTATCTACATATTTTACAACTCTAAAAACTAGTCTAAGGGTCCCCTCCCTTGTTCTGGGTAGGGGCTGTTGGGGGTGGTGTCTTTGCTGTTGCGCCGTGACGTAACACCTGTTATCAGTTACAAATAACAGGTATGCTGATGAAATATGAAAACACATACCCTGACCTTTTTATAACCAAATTTTACAGTGCCTAAATTGAACTATAACAAATTATAATGCTTGCAAATTGGGAAACCAAAAAAGAATGACATGGTGTTCGCAGATTTTTTTAAATCTGACTAAGATACATAGTACCTAAGTCACTTTTCATATTCTGTGATATTCCAGTTTGTTCTGAAAAATACAATGTTTGATTTTGACTGATCTTTTTTTACTAAAGAAGACTTACTTTAGTAAAAAAAAGATCATTCAAAATTAAAACAATGTGTTTAACTTTTTCATTTTTCCCTTTATGTGGACATATGATTGTAAATATAAGTAAACTTACTTTTATTATTCCTTGATTTTCCACAAATTTATTAGTAAACTTAAATTTTAAGTCACGTCATGTTTGTAATATACACTTTAAAAAAGTTTTTGTCACATATACATTTATACAAATACAATATTTAAAAACACACTTTAAAACCTTTAAAAGTTTTTTGTCACACATTATTACACATTATTAACGACACATCGATATTATAACTGTTTTTTACTATTTATTATAACAGTTTTCGCCTAGTAGCATCTTCAGTAATAATCGATTGACTGTCTATGTTCTTTTCTAATTTGACTGATGTTTCACTTTTCCCCTCCTATTTGTACGTTTTTGTTATGTTATCTTTATTTTATTCTTATTTTACGCCGTTATTTTATACTTTAATTTTATTTATCAGTTTTAGTAATATGTCATCTTTAACGTTTAGTTGTTCGTTTATAAGTTGCATGTTATTTTTATTTTTGTAAATATGTATATTTTCCGCAATATTCATCCTAATACCGTTCTGCATAATTTTTTCGATTTTCATTGTTTCTTCGATTGTTCCGTATTGGTGTTTTTCATTGTACAAATGCTTAGTATAGCTGGATGTTGTATTATTCTTATTGGTATGCTCTTTATACTGCGAATAGAAGCTTCTGCCTGTTTGTCCAACATATTTTTTATTACATGTGTTACACTTGATCGAGTAAATTCCATTCAACTTATATTTATCATCAATTTCGATATTTGGCTTGAAAAATTTATCTAATTTGTTGTTAGTTGTTAATCCTATTTTTAAATTGTAATTTTTTTTTTTTTTTTTGTTAATTTATCTGTATTATGTCCATGATAATTGAATCTTACCCATTTACTATTTTGTTCACTGTTTATTATTTCCTGGTTATTTTCTTGATTATATTTGCTTCTATTGAATTTGAATTTATTTATTAATTTATATATAACTTTAGTGTTATATCCATTATTGACAGTTATTTGTTTAATGGTTTTTAATTCATTGTTAAAATTATCTTTATTAAGTTTTAGATACGTTGTATAGCCTGTATATTAAGTGTCTAAAAGCTGCCATTTTATGCTGATATGGATGGTTAGAATTACAGTGTATTACATGGTCAGTTTGTGTACTTTGCCGATATATATTATAATTTATTTTGTTGTCCTTTTTCTCAATATTTAAGTCTAAAAAGTTTATGGAATTATTTGATTCTAACTCCACAGTAAATTTTATCTTTTTGTTAATCGTGTTTAAATAACCTAAAATTTCATTTGGATTGTCATATTCTGTAATAATGAATGTATCATCGACATATCTGTACCACTTTATGATCTTGAATTTTTCGATTAATGTATGCATGGCATATTCTTCAAATTCTTGTAAAAATATTTCGGCTAAAATTGCAGATATGGGTATTTATTTATTTATTTATTGTTAAATTGGAAATAATTTTGGCTGAGTATTGTTTCAATGTTATTTATTAATTGTTGGATATATTCATTATGATAATTTTTGCCAAATAATTTATTTTCTATTATATTTATTGTTTCTTTAATTGGAATATTTGTGTACATATTACTAATGTCGAACGATATAAATTTAGAATTTTTATTTAATTTAACATTTTTCAATTTATTTATTAATTCTAAACTATTTTTGACTGTATATTTATGATTTAAATTAATAACATTTTTTAATTCTTTAGTTATGGTTTATGGTTAGTGTGGTTTATGGTTTATGTGATTTCCAGATATGAAAAAGTCATTTAGATATTTATTGTATAGAACCCTTCATATGCAATATTTTGTTGGATCGTCTGTTCACAACTCGTTCGAAAGTGTTATATCGAAACTCATGCGCATTTTGTTTACTCATCTTCGTTAGCCCCGACTCATTTTCACAATATCCACCTCTCGCACTTTCAAAACTTGTAACGAAGTAACACTAATTTCTTGATTACAGATCAGAGGTTTTCCGAATGCTTGCAGAATTTATACGACAGGTTCGATATTTCCACGTTGAATGAAACGTCCAAGAATTTAATTTAGACAATATTGCTTAGAACCTAATGAATTTTAATTAATATCCTTTGTAATACGAGTTTCATTATTTTTTCGCCAGCCATTTCTTTGCTTGTGATTTTTTCCAATGGGATATTAAATTTTGTAAATGCGGAGTTTTCGATTACGCAAAAGTGTTTACTTTAACTGCAGGTTATTTGAATTTAATATTTTTGCTTTATCTCGGCAACCACTTCTGAAAATATATTCGTTATTAATTCTCAACATGTTTGTTCACATGCGATTTCATTTTCCACGTTTAATTTCTTTTTGTTGGACCTCAATTTTCATCTGCGCGAATTACCTGTAGATTACAGGTGGCAACAGGTTTTTATTGTACGGAATTGATTTGACTGCCCTTGCCGACTGAACCGTTTAGATTTTGAAATGATTATTTCGTATTTAAGCCGATTGATTGATAGTTCAATTATTTTCATCATAGAAAATATAGAGGGGCACGATTGTAGTCCTGCGCCACTAGATTTTCGCGCGACTGGTAGGGATGAAAGCACAGTGGTTGGTGTAAGTACCACGCTGAAAGGAAAGCGCGTCGTTTAGCGGGAGTACTTTCACGATTGCTAACCGTGACGTTACTTCGATTGAACAAAAAAGTTGTACGACATAATTACGTAAACTTTTCACTGTGATGTTTTTCTACTTATTGAACTACGAAACGATGTCAAGGTTGACTTCTGCTTAGAGCATTTTTTGTAAGTAATTTTCTACCATTTCACCAATTTCCACAAGCGGCAGGAAACGGCTTTTTTTCTCGATGAGATAATTCAACTACTTTACCATAATTTTATTATCATTGTTCTATCGCGACGAGAGAATTTAATTTTCGAACTAAAAGCTTTGGTAATTTTGTGTGAGTGTGTGTTGGGAAATCGAGATTGGAGTCAGGTAGACATGACTATAAGTTTCATAAGTGAAATTAATGTTTTGCTGGTGTAAATAGATTTAAAACTAGAATAGAAAAAAATGTTTGTGTTTATGATTATCGCGTTATTGAAAGCCTAATATTTTTGAGATAATAATTTAATCTATTGCGGCACTGAATTATTTTGCCATATGTTTTTTTATAGTTAGAACAATTATGTTGAACAATTGTTTAGATATCATTGAATATAAACAGAAACGTGAATAATTGATTTTATTTTATGATTTATCAAATTTTATTACCACCAAGTTGTACGACGTGGGAACTAAATTAAACTGATACGAAATGAAGTAATTGATTTTATTTCGAATGGATAACTTCTCCTATGAGCACTTTTTGCCCTACAATGTGAAACGACCGATGAAACTGATTAAACTTGATGTAGGTACAATAATTGATTACATTCATTAGTAATGATTTCTGTAACGACTACAATATTCAAGCCTTTATCTCGAAAGCGCGTTGATATTAAAATGTATTATTCAGCGTTTCAGTTGTACGTTTACTAATATACACAAAATGTTTCTACACGCATGAAACGGTGTTTTATAACTGTACTATAAATACATAAAAGAGTAATAAAAACGAACCCTTCAAAAACTATTTCGACATATCATTAACAAATTTTCCTTTAACTAAGTAAAAATAGTTCTTGTTGAGTGAATGAGGACAGAAGATAATTCTGTGACTTGGAACAATGTCAATTTTTTGCCCTTATTCTTCGAGGGTTTCATAACCCGGCGACCACTGTCAAAACAGCGCTAAAAATACCTGAAGAAGTTTTTTTAAAGATCCAATTTGTAATCATTTTTGAAAATATGAATTGAAGGGGTTAGAATTTTTTTAAATTATGAGATGAGTTTGTTTTGTTAAAGGTGAGGTGCCTATTTATTACAAACACAATTTTATAACTAAAATTTGATTCTTTTTTAATTAACTAATATGAAATGAGATTTTATAAAAGAAAAGTCTGGACTTTTTTTATAATTACTTCAAACTCAAATATATCCAAATTATGTAAATTCATTCTAACCCTTTCAATTGCGACGTTCATTTTAAATTTATTTATTTTTATTCAGGTGAAGAATAGTGCGTACTAAATGAGCCACATTCGGACTGACCAATTTACAAGATAATTTCTGTTTCGTGACAATATGTAAATTGAGTTGAATTTCATAGAATTTTTTTTGGGAAAAAACGTTACAAGTAAGTGACTATCATTAAAGTAAAAGAAAAAACAATTCTGGAATAGACCAAATAAATAATTTAAAACCCTTCGGTCATTACGTCCCTTGGACGGTACATTAATTTTGTTTTACTTAAATGAGGCCATGTAACGTTAGAAAACACTTTGTCCCGCTCAAAAGACACTTTATTATTTGTAATGCGGCGATGATACATATTCCTATTATTTGTGGAAGGGATTATAACGACATAATGACCTGATCGATGGTGATTGGTCTGAAAAATTTAAAAAAATTAAATAACAAATTTACCAAGTTTCAGAAACTTTGTATTAATACAGTTAAACTTGCATATAACGAAGTGTCACGGTGACCTTAAAAAAATCGTTATAGAGAAACTTTGTTATATAGAAATTCATGTTGGTAAAAAAATCAGCTTAACCCTTTCATGTCCACAAGGATTTTTGAAGTAATACGATTTTAGGCATTAAAATAACTAGGTATCTATTTAACATAAAACAACATACTTTCAAAATTTACATAGGGACACATTATGGCGCAAGGTCGCAAAAGGATTAATATGCAGTTACGTAGTTATTTAATTAATTGAATAAATAATACCACCCCAATGTTATGAAACAATTTTTAAAAGACAAGGCAATAAAATAAAAAAATTTGAACGCAGTAAAACTTTGTCGGTTTCATTTAAGGGGGCCACTTGAGAAGCAAGATTCACAAGATGGCGCCACCGTAGTAAACGTCAATTTTGTAAAAGCTCTTTTCATTAACAAGCTTTTTTATATAAACAACTAGTGGTGGATATAAAAGATAAAAAAATGATCTAGGTATAGACATAAATTTGCCATGGAAAAACTTGAAAAAAGTATTTATTAAAAAATGTTACACTTTTCGATGCTTTTCGACTTAAATACTGACAAATGTGATTAGATAATGTACGAGTATACTTATGATTAATGCTTCCAGGGTGTGTTCAGCAAGATTTTCTTTACTTTTAACAAAAAATTCAAGTATTATTGAAAGTTTGACATTTTTGAATAAATACTTTTCTCAACTTTTTCCATGGCAAATTTATGTCTATACCTAGATTATTTTTTTATCTTTTATATCCACCACTAGTTTTTTATATAAAAAGCTTGTTAATGAAAAAAGCATTTTACAAAATTGACACCTTTTTCTACGGTGGGGCCATCTTGCGAATCTTGCTTCTCAAGTGGCCCCCTTAATACTGTAAAATTTTTGCACTTTAAATTAGTTCCACTTAGGTCGTCGGCTAATGCCTCATAAAATGTTGAACCCTGAATACTTCTAGAAATATTACTAGAACCGAGTTTTTCTCCAAAGTTACAGTGAAACAACAAAAAGAAACTGTTTTAAATCTTGAAAATGTGTAAAGTTTGGGGGAAAAAATTCGTTATACAGAAATTTTTACTCCGTTATAAGAGATATAAAATGCATTAAAAACGTTCTACTACATAATATTATTTAAGTCGTCGTGTACTTGAAACAATGACTCCGTTTTTATTGTTAAATTTTTTTAAACTCAAAAAGCATCATATTTCTAACTTGGCTTAAAAATAACAAGTTCATAATAATTTGAAATATCTGGTTGATACTATTATGAAATCGCTTGATGCTACCTTCCCGGTTTTTTCTCTTGAATTGCGACGAATTAAATCAAAAACGCTACAAACTTATGCGTCAACCTATTCTGGATGCCCACTAGTTAACACCAGAAAGTAACAAACGATCTGTTGAAGCGTTATTCAGATTTAAAATTTAATTTACGGCAGCAACGTTGACACGCAATTTAAATAAAATATCAGCTGACGCGGCGACATCTGCAACAGCTTGCAGTCTTTCCAGAAGAGCACGATTGAAAATAGGTGCGTTTTCATGCTCCCAATTTACAGTATATTTTGCAAAACGTCTAGTCATGACACCTCGTTTATTATGTGAAATCACGTGCTTCAATTTAGTGAAGTGTCACAAACATAACAAAACTAGCAAAAAATGCGCACAATTTATTCCTAACAGTAGATATTGTCGAAATCTTGAATGCGTGGCGTAATTATGAATGACTAAACGGTAGGTTGGTCACGGCGGCGAAGTTTTTCGTCCTTTGAAAGAATTTCGTTACAAAACCGCCGGCCACATGTAATAAAATTGACCGATACTGGAATAATGTACGGGCGACACGTCAACCGTAAAATTTACCGGAGATAAATTTAATCAATTTATCTCTGCTGCGAAAGTGAAATCGTTTTACAAATCGTTCAGATTGGCCTTTAATTTAAGCATGCACATATTGCAATCGCGCAAAAACCTAACAAATAGCGACTATAAATACGTTATTTGAACAACCATTGTTATTAGTTGGGTTTTTCATGTGTCGAGGTTTAGACATGGTGTTGCAGAAGTTATTGATTGTTTTAGCGTGCGGTGCGGTGCAGGTAATCCCGCAAAATGTTTACATGAGACGGGCCACCCTCGAAGATCAAGCTACGGCCGCAACGGGATACTTCTACAGCACGGATTCAAATGGCCCTGCTAAGTATTTGCGTTTCACGGACACTTCGGGACAACCAGAAAATTTCGGCCATCCTCCCATAACATTGGGCCACTATCCTCAAACCCTCCACGCAGCTCCAGCTGGGGTGCAGTACCTTCCGCAATTAAATTCTTACACGCAGCCTCTTTTAGACATAAATCATGGACTAGCTTCGGTCGATAACGAAGCGAGCAAGTATGGATTTGCTAAACAAAGTGGCGAGAAATACGACGCTTCTAAGCACTCCGCGAATGGCGAGAAAGGCGAAGAAGGGCAGAAAAGTCTCGAAGCGTACGAAAAAGGATCGCAAGGTAAACACGACAAGGAAGAACAGAAGGGCCATTACAGCGATGAAGGAAGTAACAAGGAAGGCCATCACGAGGTTTCCGACCACTACGCCTCTAAAAACGAGGCCGCTAAAGGCTCGGAGGGTGGAAGTTACGGCGAGTCAAACAGCCATAAAAAAGGATCTAAAACAACAGGTTATCATAAAGTTTATCATAAAGACGAATACAAGAAAGATCACACATTTTATGACGAGGCTGACAATAACGGGCATTTTAATAAGTACGGTGGCGAGAATTCTTATCACTCGTCGGAGGACGGGGGATCTAATAAAGGGGGACATTCTGATGGGTCCTATCACGATGACAGTCACGGTAAAAAAGGATCCTATGACCGAGGCCACTATCTTGACAACGATAAAGGATTCAAAGGGGAGACAGCCGAAAATGAATACTATCGCGATCACTCGGATTACGCCAAAAACGGAGGACATCAATCAGATAGAAAGCATGAATACAACGACGGCGAAGGCCATAAATACATCCACTGAAACTCTACCGCAACAAGTGTTCTTGTCGATGTTAGACTTTTATGCGTTAATTTCGTGATTAAGCATTATGTTTTAATGAAACTTGTAATTAGGTTTTACATTGTTCAATAAAAACTTCCGATGAATAGCGCAGTCATTAATTAGCCACTTTATAAGACTTGATGGCTGCAGTTAAAATAAATTCCCTGCGAGTTCATGATAATAATTAATCGATGCCATCAAATTTCAAACAAACACAATTGAATCGTTACAGTTCCGTTTAATAATTCGTACGACCTCATAACTGAAAATTTAGTGGGCGGTTAGTTATAAAATTACAAGTTTGGAAGTAATTTCATGACTGTATTGGTTTCGACTAAACGGTCTAAAATTAGTGTGCGCTATGGCTCAATAAATTGTGTTTTCAGTTTACTGTGGTGTGGGATCACGGGAACAATTAAAAAGTTCGTTGCAATTAGAATCGCACTGTACGCTCTGATTAAACTCACTTATTTAGTGAACATTTTGCAATTAAACAGGAAATCACGTCCATGTGTAATATTTACTGTACATGCTTTCCCATTGATTAAACAAAACAAATAATTTTTTTATACAGTAAAACCTCATGTAGTTGGAGGTGCCCACCCTGATTATAACTTCTCCTAGTACGGGCACAAATAGTCAATAAAACAATCAATTCTTCTTAAAAGCACCTGTCTTAAAAGAACTTAAATATTGGCGCGTACCTTCTTAATCCTTAAACAGTAAAATGTCCTTATTTGCTCATTTTAACATAATTTGTAGGGGACTTTTATATGTGCAATAACGTCGAGAAAATATACAGAATTAAAAAAAGTCATTTTGACAACGTTCGAATTTTAAATTGTAAGTTCGTTTCATAACCTTTAAAGTTTAACACCGTGTGAAAGACGGCAAATTAACCCTCTCGATCACTGGGGTCTCAATTGAGGACAACCTATACCGATTTTTTCCCTGTGAAGTTCAGCTTGTTTTAGCCTTTCTACCACATTGATTAAAAATTTGAAAAAAACACATTTTTTATGCTGTTTGACAATATTTTTAACAAATGTATATATTTTTTTACTTCATTTGCTCACGATGTCCTCAATTGAGGACACCCTGCAGTGCTCAAACGAAGCATTTTGAAATTGTGAAACTCACGCTAAAAATTTTCAAGAAGATCATATTTATATTGTAGTAAATTTCAGATTTTTTTCTTCAAAGATGTATAATCGTGACCGAGAGGGTTAATAAGCCCTCAAATCTCACAGCTCGCTTGAACCATATTTATTTATAAATAAATAGAAATAAACTACATTAATTTACTATGTTATAATTGAATAAACACTTTTCCGGTCGCGTGACTGTCCACAATAAAGAGGTTTCACTGTAATATTCATTTTACTTAGTTTTGAAGATTGTCACTTCAAGTTTATATTTACCACTCGAATTTCATACTCGATTTAATATTTACTTCTCACTTGGGCTTAATATTTTCCACCGCAATTTGGATTTAATACTTGCCAATTTAATTTAATATTTGTTAAGTAACTGGATTTAATATTTGTCATTAAGAATGATCAAGATTGATGATAGTTGCACACCCAATCTCTTTGTATTTGCGATTGTATTATACATTATTTAAAAAACTTGATTGAAATATGAAAAGCAGTTCTATCACAAACTTCTAATTGAAAACAATAATTTCAACGATTCTTAATTTTTGTACATCAAATTAAACCGTTCTCTCTTCTTTGCATATCAATTTATTTCTCCAAAAAATTGATTAACTATCAATTTATTTCTCCAAAAAATTGATTACCTAGTGTATTTTTAAATTTTTAAAAGTATGTAAATTAACAGTAGGTATAATGAGAGGCCAAACTTTATCAAGTGGTTTTTTCTTAAACGAGTCCCTTTTTAACATTTTCTAGAAGCAATATCGTCAACAATGAGAAAGGAATTTAATTAATTTAAAGTAAAAAATTGGTATGCAAAAGTTAAAGTGGTGCAGTTGAAAACTCAAACTTCCTGTCAGAAACCAAATTGTAATTTCTTTCTTTCAACTATACAAGTTAAAGATTTTTCATTTAATGTTGTTGGGATGAAAAGGCGCTGGCGTAAAAAGCACATAATCCAAATCCTTCTTAATCAAGTACCACATTGTTGGAGGGTCCTGAATCGCTTTCGAGTCTAAACTTTAGACCTTTCGATAGATAAATGTCACTTTGCAACCAGAGGTACCTTCTTGCTGCATCGAGTCGTATCGCCCATTTATAATCTTTTAATTTATGTTCGAAACTTTTTATTTGTACACAACAAGCAACGAATCTGTTCAGTATTTACAAGTAATTTAAATATTTTTATATGCAAAAACGTTAGTTAGTTTTTTCTGCGTGGTTAGGGTTAAAACTGTGGGATTTAAACTTAATATTTCTTTTGACAATATGTTGAAATATCAATAAAAATTTCCGATTTGTTTTGCGAGATGTTGAAATATGAGGCAACATCTCGTGAATAACACAAACCTATTTTTCAAGGGAAAAGAAAGCGATCGAGAGGGTCGCTTATGTGCAATGGTGTGTGCAAATTAAATTTGAACTAAACTGGATGAGACAATATTAATGATGCCGATCTTCCACATCGACATTTTCAATAATGGGAACAACGGTGCGATCAAATAAAAGTTTCCTGCAAGAATAAAACTCATTTTGTTCATCCCCTCTCGAAATTAATATCTAAAGTTCAACAAATTTGATTGTTATTCTGATACAAAACAAACATAAAAAAATGTGTTGAAATAACTTCCTCTTGTATTACACACAAAAATTACATTTGCGACGTTAGGGAGAAATGTTTTGTCGCTTTTTTACCCCCAAGCCAATCTCGTGAACCCGTCTTTCCATTTCATATGTCGACTCACGTCTTCAATTCACCAACTTTGCATAATGAATAAGTTCGTTTGTGCAATTTGATCCATATTGTGTGCAGCTCTATTCTAAAATTCATTCATTCATGGGTTCTTCTATTATCTGAACGCTCAAATCGTACAGGCTCTTGTTAATGGCATGGCGAATACTTATTTTCAAGTTTTATCCTGTTATATATCTGTCTATCTATCTATGCTTAATAGTTGACGATATTTAATAATTTTTATACAATCCTTACTAGTTAATACACCATAACAACATCGATTCATATTACTCACAAGTGAGTTATAAAAATCATTATTAAACTACTACGAATTACGGTTTATGTCAGTGTTTCTCAAACATTAAAGTGTTGTATAAACCGTTGTACAATACACAAAGATTATAAAATGTAACTCTCTGGAAAAAATCATTTCAACTCGATTCTAACTATTACAAAAATATAAAACGCTTTTATTAAATTATTGTGTACAAGACATTATTTAAGAGTTCCTTGTTTTACGCGCAATTAGACAAATACGCCCAGTTAACATTGATCGATGCCTTCACTCCATCCAAAGGACCAAAAAAATTAATTGGATTAATTAGGCTCAGATGTTCGCAAAAGAATGATTAGCTTATCCGAGAAAATTAACTAACGAGCTCTTGTAAACTTGATCAATTGGCTGGATTATCAGAATGAAGTTTACTCGTTGTAACTTTTTTAATTTTGCGGTGTTGTGGAACTTTTTCGGGCTGTATTGTGATACCGCGAGTGGTCCTGACAAGCAAACCGAGGCTGAAAGTGTTGCACGATTTTTGCTGTTCTGAATGGGTTTAATTTCTCCACGGTTGACAGTTGCTTTCTCCGAGAAAACTTTAGTAATTTCTGCGATCGGTTCGCATTAAATTGAATTTTCGGTTCTGAAAAGTTTTTTTTCTAGAATTTTGATTGATTAGGAGCGCGAATATGGTAAATAAAGTATTGTTGTGATGAACTTTTTTCGTTTTTAAAATTTCTCATCTTTTTAATTTCCTGCCTGTAATAATGGCATTTGAAAACGCGCGAATAAATTCTCCTTTTTCGACTTGAAATGAGGTTTTTCATTGAGAGTTTTAATCCGTTCTTTAATTAATTGCTCCGTTTTTTTGCAAATGTCGCAAAAATTTTCTGATAATTAAAATTTTGTTATCTCAACCGTTCAAGTTAAATAAGTTAAATAAATTTGAATTTTTAGCCAGAATTGAAGATTGAACAGTCGAAACCACCACTTATCACTACTCGCATCCGAAGACAATGGTGCACGTTAAAGTGGTGGAGAGATAGATAGGGAGTAGTATTTTCAACCCTGAATGGGACAACATTAAAGCGTTGAATATTCATGAAAGATAAAAGTAGCTCTATGCATATAGCCTTGGATTTAATTAAAAGCCAGATTAGCTTCCTCTTCCAAATGGTTCGTTCATCCAGCTCAATGTGCCGAAAGAGGTGATCCGAAACCACTCGCACCTTTAACATCTAAATTTTATTTCCTTTGTAAATCTTTTGAAACACCAGAGTGAATAAAATAATTAAGTTGCGAGCGTTTAAAACTTGTCAACTATTTTATGAGTTCGGATGTCATGAATAAAATATCGTTAAAGCAGCTCAAACTGACTGAAGTAGCAGCTGCAACGCTCTTCAGATGACGCAACGAAATTAATTATTACTGCAGTTTTGCGCCAATTAATTTCGCGGATTAAGCGGACGGTAATGCCGCAAACAATGTGGCGAGACTTATCGAACAATGAATATTATAAGCACCACATTCGTTGCTCTTCATTAAGTTTCCTGGAGATTAACCGGAGTATAATTAGGCGATGTAAAGAAAAGCTCCAAACTCTCCCTTTTAGTAAATAAATAGGATAAGAAGCAAAAAGGGTGTCTTAAGTATTGTAGTGCTTTCTTGTGTAGAAAGCGAAATCCTCTTTAATTCAACAAGTTCTGCTCTGTTCTCTTTCAAGTGAGAAGTAAAAGGCATTTTAGTTTGTTTGTTTCGCCGAACCGTATCGCCGAAAATGGACGTTTTGTCTAATTTATAAAAATTTCAGTCTCGCGATTCCTTTCAGCCGGTTTCTTTTGTAGCACTATGAAAACCCAAATACCATCGTTACTTGTGAATCTCTTTTAACGCCACAAAACCAAATTCAAAATATAATTTCTGTAATAAAATATTTATTTATTTAGCAGCCGATTTCAGTAATATAAAATTTATAAAAAACAAATCAAAAATGAAACATTTTAAGGAATGTAATTTGGGTCAAAGGTGTCCCACCGAATGCATATTTTTGGAGAATTGTAAACCAGCTGAAAGCAATTACAAGCTTCAGTCAACCTTGCCACCTGCTGTACCTAAATGCTGTATTTCGCCGAGTTAATTTCTTCCTTTTGCTTTGACAAAATAGCCACAAATGCAGTGTTTTCTTTTCCAATTTGCTTCTAATTTATGCGGCAAAAAATGTAAATTTTGCAGCCATGTGAAACTCGATCATTTGATTTTATGAAATCCGAGCAATTTTCCAATCAGAAATTTCGCATTGGAAAATATCATTCGATATTTAAAATCGTCCCAATACACCAGAGTTTTACAAAACGAATCTCAGCGCAGGGAATTAAAGCAATTCCAATTTCCTGCAAGAATATTCGGAACGAATTTTAAATATCTCGTGAGATTGGGCATTCGCAAACATGACATTGATTGAAATTTCCAGTCTTTTAAGATGAGGTGTTTGTGTGAAGGTAATCGGATTGCTGGGTGCAGTTGTTACACTATTAGACATCTCCGGAGCTTTACTCTTTAATTAAGGACGAGAACTAAACAGAATAGAATTGAGCCAGTCTGGAGATAAATTATGTACACTGGTGAAATACGATAGCTAAATATAATGAATAGTCTCAACTGTGAAGATGCCATAAAATAACTGTTCTGATTAATTGGCATCAAGACAGACGTCTGAAATCTCTGCTTGCTTTACTGAATCTCGCAGTTCACTTTTATCTCGCACTTTTTTGTCGGTTTAATCGTTGTTTGTAAATAAATAAAGCCAGTTAATTGAAATAAATTTAATTAGTCGCCGCGCTGCTGTACAAATAAATGCTCAGTAAAAAATTGCACTCTTTTCATGCAAACATTTAAAGTCTGTAAACGTCGTAAATTTTCCGCTTGGTTTATTCTTTCTTATTTAATGTAACGAACTGTGATTTCCGATCGAGGTATATTTGGAATAAAATTTTATAAGGGTTACCTCTGAAATGATCTCTGTCGCTGATAAAATAACAGTAAAAGATTACTTCAATTATTTTAAATAAATTATTTATTTGTAAATTAAAAAAGGACGCATAAACATTGAGGTTTCATATTGCATTGGTTCAAATAAAATCAAATCAACTCAAATCTTAGAAAGAGGAAAGCGAATTTGTTTAAATTCATTGCAATTTTATTTTAATTTTGGTTTTATGATATCCGGAAATTTACCCACCTACTTTTTTAAAATTTTGTTATAAAGAAACAATGACTGTTTAAAAAAAATCTGATTCATTCTCAGACAGCTTTAATTAAAAATTCACTTAAAGTTTGTTATCGTGCGAATCTCCAAGATTATTTTATAACTTCTCGTACTTACGTTAAGCTCCTTTATTGGTTTTTTAGTTTTCATTTAGTTACTCTTTAGTTATCTGAAATAATACTTTCAAAAACTAGTACCTACTACTAATTAGATTCCGGAACAATTCATTAAAAAGAAAATTACTTAACGGCGGTCTTGGTTTATTCAATAACATCTAAACTAAATTATGGTTTCATGCAATTACAGCTATAGTTAATAGTTAAAAATTAAAACTTATGTATTTGTTTTGCGAGGAACACGATGGTGAAGTTACAAATCGATTTGCTCTACGATTGACAGAGATAGAAAACTATAAATCGAGAAAATGGCCGTAGCTCCGTTAATACTGGAGCAACTCAATTGATTTTTGTTCCATCGTTTCCGGCAGGAAAAGTTATCCTAGAAAGAAAAAAAAAAGAAAAAAAAGAGAGAGAGAAAAGCCAAACCAAGGAAAAAACTTTTCTTTCTTTCTTGCTTAGAGCGTCATATAAACATGAAACACTATTAGCCTTTTAATCTAACAAATAATTAGTTACGGAGTAATTAACGTAAATATACAGAGAGCTAGAAATGAAAAATCACAAAAGTTTAAATATGGATTAGGCTTGAAACAGGGGTGTATCTTAAGCCCACTATTTTGTAATGTAGTTTTAGATGAATTTTTTTTTAAATGAAAGCAGAGCGATGTAACACTTGTAAGATGAGATTTCGGAAGATGAAGTTGGTAGATATTGTAGAACTGTGCTGTGCAGATAACTTGTTAATAATAGCAGAAACGAAAAGGGAACTACAACACAACATGGAGAGGCTCAACGAACAATTACAAAACGGAAATATGCACACACACATTCAAATGACAAAAACAGTGTTGATAGGAACAATGATGTAAAGTTAGAACAAGGGAAATCACATAAATACTTGGGATTGTTAATAAATAGTGAAGGAAATGTGAATGAAGATGTAGAAGATAGAATAGCAAAAACAGGAAAGCTATTAAATAGAACAGGGTAAAAGAACATACCTGAGAGCACAAAAGTAGAAGTGATAAAAAGGTCGTCAAACCAATTCTCGTCCTTGGAAGTAAATCATGGACCACAACGGAGAAACATGAAAAACAACTAACAAATGTAGAATTGAGGTTCTTAAGAGAAACAGAAGGAAACACAAGTATAAATAAAATAAGAACTGAAAGATACAGGGAAAATTTGGATATACAAATAACAATAGAGCAAAACCAATTCCAATGACTTGATCATATACAAAGGATGGAGATGAAGGTTTAGCTAAGAAAGTGCTTGAAGGTAAACAATTGGGAAAAAGAAGAAGAGGGAGAGCAAAAACATAATAAAAAGAAGAAGCAGGGAAAACGGTTGAATTAAGAAAAGTAAATGGACAGAACATCTTCAATGACAGAAGATAGAAGATGGTGGAGAGAGGTGTAAAGAAACACAATTCGTCCCATTACACAAAAAAAATAGAAAGGTTTCAGATTAAGGAAAGGAAATTTTCATTCTCAGACTACTTTAATCAGAAATGCAATTAAAGTTTACGATCTTGTGTATCTCCAAGATTATTTTTTAACTTCCCATACTTACTCTAAGATCTTTTGCTGGTGAAGTTTTCAATTTTAATTTAGTTACTCTTTAGTTATTTGAAATAATCCTTTCAAAAACTAGTCCTCCAAATCAGATTTTGGAGCTATTCCTTTGAGAAAATTTACTTTACGGCGCCCTTGGTATATTAAATAACATCCAAAACAAGTTACAGCATGGTTTCATACAATTAAAGCTGCACTTGATAAAGTTATCTTAACCTTTCAACCCCAGCAATAATAATAATATCAACATAATAGAAAAAATTGCAAAATTTCAGTTCGCTGAAATTGTCGCGAATACTTCTGTGTGTTCAGCGGAAATCCGCAAAAAACCGAGAAAATCTCACGAACTTTTCACCAACTAAAACTTTCCAAAGCTTCTTTCGCAGTGAAAACTTTACAATATGCATTAGCAGAAAAGTCCAAACCTTAAATTACTTCCAAATCGTTGATTAAGCAAACACTTCGCGATAGACAAAACGCTCCCCTAATTTATTATCTGGCGGCAATAATTCATGATGAAAAGAATGCGGGAAAAAATCTCTCGGAAAACTTTATGACAACTTGACCTGAAAGTCCCGAGAGGCGAATAAACATCGATAGCGCGACTCATACCAGTCACTTATAAAATCCGCCTAGAATTTTTTTTATTATCGAGGGCAAGCCAAGCAACGCTCCGATATCCCAGGGAAATTTTAGATTAAATTTGGCCATTTTTTCCAACTATGAACGCCTTTGCGTGTAGTGGAACAACTGAATAATAAATCGCGAGTTGTAATAGAAAAGAAGTACCGAGGAGACGGAACATTTATTTGAAATTTTTTCGTCGCCTCGCTCTGTTTACTGCTTTATATACAAATTAGTCGATAGTTAAAAGGTTTTTGGTGTTTGGGGAGGCGCAAACTGGCGGACAAAAAATTGTCTGGAATTTTTAAGTCGGAGAATTAACCGGCATTAGCTTTTTTTCCATTATCGCCGTTCAGAGGAATGAAAAAAAATAATTGTGTTAAATCTCGACTGAATTTTTACCGAAACGTTTCGTGATGGATTATATAATTTGTTCTTTAGTATTAGGTTCAAAATGTGTATGTTTGCTGTAGTATAAATTTCACTGTCTCTTGACAAGTTTATTGAAGTAGCAATGCTTTCTGTAATTCGTTTCTGCCTTTTTCGAAAATAAAGTGCGTTGGGAATTGTAACACGTTGCTTCTATTTGAGAAGTCTCAATTTTTATCTTGTGCAAGAAACACTTTATGCGCGGTTTCTTGTGGGTGTTGATGGAATTGGAAATTCAGTTTCCTTGTAACACCATTTGACCTGCCATTTTCATTTTAAATATTGAAGTAAAGTGCAGTTTCAAGATTTTTTATTATAAATAGTTTTTGATACTTTTTCCTTGCTTATTTTGATTTTATTGTTAATTTGTGTGTAAATGTTCTTCGAAAGAATGCCATTTGTGTGATGCCTTGAATTAAGTTTGTTAATGGACACAATTAGTTGGAAAATGGGCTCCATTTAGATCCTCTATAAATGTTTTAGTTTATCTCAATTTAGAACTTCATTGGAATAGTTGGAATACATTTGCTTTGAAATGCAGTTTTTAATTCAATTTGGTTGCAATATTTCCAGTTGATGTACAAGTTTGTACAGCTTCAATCAAATGAAACATTTAACTTTCGAACTAAATAAAATACATAAACTATTTTCTTGTTTTCTTCCAATTGGCACTCAGTTTTCTAGCAGTTTTGATTCCACGCCTGGAGAAATCCTATGGTTTTGTCCTGAAACCAAAGAATTACCCGAAGATTAAGAGACTAGGTCGAATCGAGCTCTTGAATGGCCACTTTTGTAATGAAAATCACTTGATATCTTCTTCTCGGAGTTTTATTTAATTTCAGCATCAAAGTCACCGAATTGTTGGCAATAAATTTGGGCAGCAAGAAAATAAATAATAAATGGAGGCAATAATTAAAGCAAAATAAACATTAATCTTTAATATTTGCTTTTAATTAACTGAATGGTAAATAATTTATCTTTTTAAAGATTCAAAATGAAAATAAAAATCGTCAATGATATTGCGTGCAACGATTCGGTAAGTTATGAAATAACAGCAAAAAATATCGTGTCTGGACAATCGCACAAAGTTAAATTAAACGCAAATAACCGTGAGAAATGTGTTATGTGTTAATGGACCGCCGTGTATCCACTGCGACGTTATAAAACAGAAATGAACTCGAAAAGGTTTTAACGAAATCTAAAGTTGCAATTTTAATAGTCTTTCAGCCTCCGTTGAAAGCATTTCATAAGTGCACCGTTAACTGAAGCCAACAAATATAATCGCCATATAAAAGTTCCCATTCATTTACATTTGAATGGCTCTTGAATGTAAGGTGAACTTTATTAAAACAAGTGCTTTCATAACTTCATAAAGCTGTTGTAAATAAGAAACATTTCCACGAACAACTTTTATCTAAAGCTCCAGAGCTGAGACATTTTGAACACAAAAAAATAATTTATCAGTTGGAATGGCATTAGAATTTGTAGAAATGTCCTGCCGAGTTAAGTAAACATTTCGGAATCGTTTTACGGTCTAAATATGATATCAAAATTGTTGAACGAAATTCTTCATTTAAACTTTACATACAGGTACAATGAAATCATGAATGTGAAAGAGAAAAGAAACTTTCGGAACTTTATTCAGATCTCTTCGCTTGTAAAGTAATTGATTTAACTAATTCAGAAGTTCTTCGCTTAAGTTGGAAGTCCGTTCTAATAAAATTAACTTAGAATTGCGAGCCATAAAATATGCAATGGGCTTGTGAGGCGAAAAACACATCTAGTTGAGTAAACAGTTTTACTAATTACCAAGTCTAGACATGTGATTTTTACTCAGGTTAATCAAAAATAATAAGACAGTAATTGAAAAGAAAGTTTTTATGGCGTCGCTTCTCCACTTTCGGTATTAGCGCCAAATGTTTCCATCTATCATCAATCATGGCTTTGATGAGTTCGAAAAAAATCGGGGCACTCAGCTGGTCACACTATTAACCATAACGAATAACATCTCGAGAGTGATCGATACATTAGTAACATCTGCGCTTGCGAATTCCTCTTACTTAACAAAAATACCTTTTATTTTTTTGGCGTTTTAATAAAATTTCGAGGAAAACATTTTCATATTTGTTTTTTTATTTACTTGCCTGAATTTGAACTGCACAATATTAAAATAACGTCTGGAAAGTTTTTTCTTTCTTGTGATTAAATTTTTTCGGTTGTTATACCGAAAGTTTCTGATTGTAAAAGTATAAGCTCCCCAAAAAATTGTTTAAATTTCGGTTTTACATCGAGATTTGTCGGCGGATTTAAATTTGAATTTAAATAAGCCAATCGGAAACTTGACTGCTTCCACGGGACTTATCTCAATTTAGCAAATTTTTATCCTTTGCGGTAATCGAATATTTGTCAGCCGCATTCGCAGACGGGAATAGAAATACGCGAAGAAATCTCAAGAAGCTTTTATAATTTCTCAAACTACTGGAGATGAAACTAAATTTCCTGTTTTATCAAGGATCTCATTTTATATTCCATTACGATTTTCTTATTTTAACGTTATTTTAAGCCCACGCTTTGTAATATATAATGGGGCAGTTTCTATACCCTTTCCAACTGTATTTTAGAAACGATTAGATGCTTTTAGAAAATATTAATAGTTGTAATTTAGATGCTAATCCACTGAAATTGATACAGTACAACTTCGCTACTTCGGACATGCAGTAATTCGGACACTCCAGTCACTCGGACAATGCTACAATTCGGACATTTTGAGGTCAAAATTAACATGATGAGAAAAATTATATAATATTATAGGTATATATTATATTATATTAGCTAACATTAAGTTGCAGAGCAATTATTTCATCTGTTCAGACGTTTGAGCATTCTGTATACAGTGTAAATGAGAAGTAAAACTTTTTTAGTCATTCTTGTGATTTAATGTCGGTTTAAAGTTAGTTAGGGTGTAGAACATGCGGAAACGGTAGCTACAACATTGTGATTATAATTTATTGCTTAATAAAAATTAGAAAGAGTAACCCTCCGGCGAATGTAATTTGAAATGTAATCACCAAAATGGAAGACAGCGGTCGGAAAGAGGAAATGAGAAAACCTGTGAAAATTTGCACATAAAGTGCACAATCGAGTGAAATGTAACCCAAACGTTTAATTTAAGCTCTTTGCGGATGAAGGTCCCAAGATATTGCTCGCGGAAAGCAGCTGTTTGTTATGTAAACAAAAATAAATTTGAAAAGACTCTTTTTAAACACCTCCAAGACTTTCCAGTACTCGAAGGTATATTAAATTTTAAACGTCAATTTTACGACCGGATTTTATTAGCTTTCTCTCGCGGTTTTAATGATCGCCGAGTGCTTTCAGATTTTTTCAGAGAAAAAGCGGTTTTCATAAATAATCTGATACAAGTCAGTCGGCACTAAATTACAGATTGGCGGAGTATTGTACAGGATCGGTTTTCCGTGGCGAGCTTTCACATACGCTTTCCATTGACCGAAAAAAATTCTAAACGTGTCTGCTTTGACTGAGTGATTTTACGAAATCGGTTACATTCGGGATATATAAAGATTTTATTATAAGGCAACATCAAAGATTAAAATTTTTAAGTAAATCAACGGTAGGATTTTAAATGCTTTAGTTTGCGGCGGAGAGCAAGATTTTACGATGTCGTTTTTGTTGTAAATCATCAAAGAGATTAAACTTTACGGCATAAATAAAATAAGCTCCCACAATCTCGTGCATCTGTAGTGAAAATTTAAACATTGTAGCCGTTGAAATTTTTTGTTGACTTGCTATATTATTTTCAAGGTAAATATTATACAGCAAATATTTATGTTATCGTTTTATTAACATAACAACTGGTAATGTATTGTGGATAATGTTACTGATAGTAAAGATAAGGTAATATTATCATATAATAATAACGATGTTGGTGCAGTGTTACAGAAAAAAAGCGAGCTACCTGAAACACATGCGAAAACGGGAGGAAAGAAAAGCGGTTGGATAACTTTATTTTAACTTAAATGATCAATATCTTTTCGCATCGTCCAAAGCTTTTTTAATAAATAGCCTTGAGAAACAGTTTTTATGTACTGTTCGATGAGCTTACTGATTTAAAAGTTTTTAATTGTTTTAACTTGAAGCTTAATTCGTTGCATGTTGTAGTGCTCTTTTCGAAGCTCATAAGTTCTAAGCGCTCAAGGGGTGGACTTTTACTACAAGGTCGCTGTCTGCATCGATAATTTTAATACACTGTCAGTCAATCTAAACGGACCCAACATGTGAGGCTTTCTGATGTATTTTGCTTATTTAATTAATTTCATAGGTCAATATTATCAAATTTTGTTTTGTTCTAAATTAACTGATTCAATAGTTGTTCAATAGTTAGCGATATTAATGAACGTCGAATAAATTGGGATTCCTTTAATAATTTATTCTGTTTAAAAATATATAGAAAATTGATAGAAACTGACAATACTCAACAGACGAAATTGGAGTTTGCGTTCGAAAATTTAATCTTGTTGTTAGAACCTACATATTCAGTTCGTTTCTCACATTATTACGTTATCGGTTTCATCATTCATAACTCCTTGGAGATATGTTGCCTGACAAATTAATTCTCTTAATATTCATAAAAAACTAATCGGTTACAACTGAAATTTAAAAAGCTGTAATGTGAAAAGAACAGAAATTTTAACGTTGTTGTGACTTCGATTTGTACAGAGACCGGTTTCATCCCACACACCTACAGGAAAATTAATAATTCGTCGATATTACGGAAATTGTGCCAGTAAGTTAATGTTTGCCCCATCATTCTTTGTTACCAAGAGGTCAAGAACATCAATTTTTACAGTTAAAATTTGATCGAAGGTCGTTTTTAATGAGATTTGAATTAGTAAGTGTTGTAAATTGTATTTCATGTAAGAAACATCTCGAATTTATTTGTATTGGCGTTTTGTCTAAATGGTTCTCAGAAGATGCCGTTGGCTAAATTTGACAAGCCATTTGTGATAATCATTTCTGAAGTGGCTTGTAAACGTTCATATTACAGAATCAATTTTAAGTGGATCTGTCCGGAAAAGCTAGAGTTTAAATCTGTAACTCAAACGCTGTTCATTAGTCCACTTATTTACAATATCAAATTTTTTTCTTAAGAAAAAATTCAAGATAAAACTGATTTAATAAAATGAAATGTGTAATTAAATTGATGATAAAATTTTCGCCTCTTTCAGTTGTGTTGCGATCTTGCGAACCCAAGTTACATGACGAAAAGCAAAAAAATACTTATCCAAGAATAGATTGGAGCTTAAAAAGAGATAAGCAGCTTTGGCGAAGTTGTACTTTTGCGCTAAGTTTTTATATAAACACGAAATAAAATAAGCGTGAAATATGACGCCATAAAATACATGAAGTGTTATTTTCTTCTTAATACGTTACATCGGACGCGTTTTCTTCACATTTAACTTCCCCCGAAAAATACAATTTTTCCGCCAGGTTGCGGTAACGTTGCGGAAACCGGATGCGATTACTTCGTATTATGTGCGTATTCCGGCGACACGTGCATATTTTAACTGAGCATGCATTACGAAGGATTAGAGTAACTTCCGCCCGGGAGGCTTCACACAAAACGTGTGAAATCCTGGAGGATTCCCAAGCTTTTATTTGGACACATTTGGCTTTGCATACCTACATTCAATTTGCATATGAAACCGCGCATATTTGTTGCCTCATACGCACAACACTTATGTAACATTAATCACGAGATACTAAGTTTTAAGTGTGTTGCTTGTTTTAGCAAAATTTCGTGACGGAGTTGCTGCAAGACCTCAATGTGGTTCCGAGATTAACTGTAATCAAAGTTTACTTTCTTTTGGGAGAAACTTTAAATCGGAATCTTTCCGAAGCTGAAGTCGACGTGTTTTATTTATATTTCCCAGTTTATTTCTTATTAAAGTAGTTTACAACTTCCACCGAAGGAAAAAGTGAAGTAATCCGTAAGCTATCAAAATTTTGCCAGCCGCACTTCCTAAGGTATTTAATTATTAACGTTTTAACACCTGAAAATAGCTACCGTTAAAATTTAATGACAAAAAATGGCTTTGATCAACAATTTTCTCAAATATGAAAATGAATCGTTGTTGCACAAATCGAGTAAAGAGAAATATGTATACATTTATGTGCAGATTTCATTGTTTTTCAGAACAATACCTTTCAGAAATAAGAGAAGTTCAAATCTGGGAACATAATGGGAACATAAATCCTTTACATTCATTCCGTAATATCATTTTCAATTACCGTACAGTCGAGTTTAAAGTAAGTTTTTGCACGGTTTTTCTTTTCGAAAATGTATTCATGACAGGCAATTTAAATGTGGTTAGAATAGTACATCCCGAGGTCACACTTCAGCGGTATTATAAACTTCAAAAAGGCATACAATTCTATAGATAGAGAGAGACACTATGCAATACGTTGGAGGAATTCGGAGCCGATGACAAATCAATTGCAATTACAAAAGAAACTCTAACGAACACGAAGTCAAAAGTAAAATTTATGGAAGAGATCTCAGAACCCTTTGAGGTCCAAACAGAAGTAAGACAGGGGATGAGCTTTCCCACTGCTCCTTAACTGTATGCTGGGTAATGTATTGAGAAAGTGGAAGAAAAGAATGAAAGAGGAAGGAATTCCTAAAATATGAATAGGAAGAAAGAAAGATAATAAGGAAATTGGCTGACTGGTCTTTGCAGACGATCTGGTAATACTAGCGGAAAACATGGGAGACCCAAGAAGGCAAATAATATACTGAAAGAAGCAGCAGAAAAGGCTGGACTACAAATATCATATGAAAAAACAGAATACATGAGCATAGAAAAGATCCACCAAAACAGATCATAATAAAGTATGGGAAAATTAAGGGAGTTCACCTGGGAGAATTAATTCAGCCAAAGAACAAAGATGCGGTCATAGCAAGAGCAAGAAAAATGGAACTGGCATTCCAGTTGACAAAAAATAATAAGAAGTTCATATCTATAAATCCAAAACAAAGACATTACAATACAGTTATCAAGCCAGAGGATTTCTATGCCTCAGAATGCCAGACAGTTACACGAGGTCAAAAAAAAAAAAATATATACGGAAAATCCTGGTAGATAAATATGAAGATAGAAAGTGGAAACAGAAGCAACAAGATCTACACGACAAGAGAAAAAATAACAGACACAATGAGAAGTAGAAGAATTACTGTCTATGAACACATTAAAAAATTGAATGAAGGAAGACGAACAAAGAGAATATTCGATTACTTCGACAGAAACCCCAAGACACAGATGACAAGGATCATAGAGGTCAGAAAAGACATGGAAGAAATCAAAATAGATGAAGAAGATGTGGAGAGAAGAGAAGAAGATCCGCAGATTCAAGAGCCTTCAAGAAAAGGCAAAAAAGAAGACTAGTAAAATGGACGGAATAAAGAACGAAACAACACGAAGAAAGAATGAAAGAGTACTGGTCCAAAGTTGGCCAAAATCAGAATAAAAAATCGATGTGAACACAATAGCTATTGTGAACTTCGATATTTATAATAACAGTCTTAAATAAAAGATAAAAATTTGCTGAAATCAAATCATGACAATACTTTAATTTAATTGGCTGTAACAGAAAAAATGCCTTGTAAAAAAGCTGTGATGTTTTAGACCTGGTAGTTCTTTTAAGTGGCCATTAGAGAAAGCTCCGCTTTGTTTCTATACAACTTTTATTCAAACGCACTTTTTTCAGACTTCCCCCGCCAAAACAATTAATACGTGCCTTCTCGGCCTTCTAAGAAAATTGTGAAATAAAAATAAAACAGCTAATTTCGTATGCAAGAAAAACATGAGCTCTCTCAAATTCCCCAGAATTATGTAAGAACAAACTTGCAGCAATTTGTTTCCATTTTGTATGTTTAGCTTATCTTTACAATGAATTTCAGTCAACATTCTCAGTCACGGAAGTCAAATATAAACTTTGCAAGGACGCCTGTCGGTTGCAGCTTTTGTAATTTACATAAGTGTATCATTGTTGGGACTTTGCATAACGGCATGTAATATGCATGTTACGAAAATTGCGATCAAATTAACGAGTAAGTCAGTCGAATGCCGCGAAATGTATCAATTAGCAAAAGTTAATTTAAAATTCTTTTTAATACCGTTTCGAGTAATGACTTGTAATAATAGCTGCGAGTATTTTATCGTTTCCATAATATAATTTATGGTCTGTACAAAGTTAACAACTTCGTTAAGACATTAAATTTCCATTAGAACGCTTTTTGATTGGTGTCTCTGAAATAAAAAAAAAGATTTATACCAGAGATAATGAATTTTTCAGTACAAATTACTACTCCATCAAAATTAATTTTTTTATTATTCCTTTAATAATACATAAAGTTAGGAAAGCTATTCTTGTTTTTGGGTACATATCATTGCCAACATTACAACACTTGCGTAACTGTTAAGCTTTATTATCAACTTTAAAACAATAAGAGGCAAACTTTGTAAGCGCTGGCATAAATGTACTTTACTAAAGCATATTTTCCTCGCTTCGAAACAGACTTACAAGCTAAAACTCCTGGAATCCAATGAAAACTTGAAAAACCGCGATGTAAATTATGTTCGTTGTGGATCATGTAGTTAAGTGCCCTCGATACGTTTCCGAACGAATATCAGCAAAACAGAATTTCGAAAATCAAATTTAAGATTTTATTTATGGCAGTGAGATACGTTCCCGGCAGGCAACGTTAATTACTGAAAACATATGAAACTACATTAAATTTTCCCCAAGTTAATAAAACATTATTTTCAGTTAATTACGGCGGTTTGCTCTAAAATCTCTGGTCAAATTAGTACGACAACCGTACCAACAGAGGCCTGGTGCGCGCACGACAAAAATAAAATTTTGTCGAGGAAGTGAACGTTGGAAATAACTCAATTTGCTTGCGACGTCTTAATTTTGTGACAGTTTTATTTGGGGTAATCAAATTTTCACATTATTTACCAATTGGTAGTTAGGATTCAAATTAATTTATTAGGTTATTGTAATCTTTTATGATTCTTTTTCTACATTCTTAACGAGCGTGCTTGGGAGATACCAAACACAATAAACACAATTGAAAGGCTTGGGACAAGAAGGCTACATGTCATTTGAAGTTATTCGGTTAAATCCCAAAATTAAATCTTTTAATTTCATAAGAAATTTGTAATGATGATTTGTAATAATTTAACTATGCTGAGTTGGTTTTTTGAGTAATTTTAATTATTTATTACAAAAATTATGGCTTGTACCCTTCTTGATAAAAAAATAACTTTATGTTTCTTTACAAATTAGCTTCCATCTTCACTATTGTCTGAAAAATAATTGTCCAAGTTTTAGGGTTCATTATCTGTTACCTTATCAGTGGTATTTCCTGGTACAGCTACAGCAGCTCCTATTTGTTGAAAATAAGTGTGCTACACTGAAGGAATGTAGGGAATCAAATTTTCTATTCTTTTGGAGTAAGTGAAATTCGATTATTATACTTACACATTCAATGATGGTAGAGATATGCAATATGACCGATGAAATTTACAATAAAATATTTTGAGAAAAACGATACATGCCACATAAAAAGTTCAAATTACCTGTTCAGATTCATTTGATGAATGTTCTTCACTACTTTTGGATTGCACATAATTTTGTCTAACACAATCATTAGGGTCGAAATTACAATGTTCATAGCTGTTTTCAATATTAAAATCTAACTTTTTTGGCAGCACGATGCCGCCATGATGAATTTACTTGTGGCTTGTGTGGAGAACATCACATGTGCAATATAGATTTGCTAAAAGTGTGGCATATAGCTTTGTTGCCCCAAGCCCTTCAATTAATCTCTCAGTTAACTAAGAGAAATGTTAAAAATGTTTGGATAACTTTCAGGGGCTTGGAGTGACTATAGTGCCATCTTATCTTAAGGTGCTATCTCAGACACGATTCCCCTACTCTGATAACATACAGTACAACTTCGCTAATCCGGAAAAATAAAATTTTCTTCTAGTTGGGATTAGCTAAAAATAAGCAAATAAGATATGCTTTTAATACATCTTAACTACACGATATCTTTATCAGCAAAATAAATACAGAAGAATTTGAGACATGGTTTTTCGCGAAAAAACTATACATCATAGGAAGGCTACATTTTGTCCATTATTCCCCGAAGTTCATTTACGGTGAAAGCATGGGATTTACATGATATTTTATGTGACCCGATTATAGAGGCAAGTGACACCAAACTGTCCCAATTGTAGCAATGACTGGACTGTCGAAATTACATCTTGTTCGAAGTTGCGAAGTTGGACTGTATTACATATTGCATTAAAGTCTGTGATGCATAGGTTTTAGTGCAAACATTTTAAATTAATTTGTTCATATGCCAATAAGAGTTGCAGATGGTGTAACGAGCTACGGTTATGTATATTTACTTGTTCAGATTTGATTATGAAATAATTTCGCGCAATGAAACGTAGGTATGTCGAATACAGATGGCCCCGGATTCAACATATGAGGTATAATTATACAACAACGCACTAGCAATTACTGCATGTAGATTGGTTTGGTTAATGATAATGAAACACAGGAAATTCTGCACCACATATAGCTCAAAATATATGTAAAGTTAATAAATAATTATCAAATCGGAGTATTAATTAAGTAATCCAACTCATCAAGCTAATATTGATTTTTTCAGTTTTTTCCGCTTCTCCCTTTTTTGGGGATGCCGGCGTTTCACACCGACTATAATAAAAAAAAGTGTGCAATTGAGCAAATAAACGGCTCAAACTCGTGTGAGCTACCTACGAGTTAGTAATGCAAACGATTCTGGATGTGTTATGGAACTAATTTGAACCTAAAATTCTAATGTAAAATTGGCATTCATTTTGATTACGAAACTGAAAATAATTCCATCCTTCAGTTATTACAACGACCCTTATCTTCTCATGTTTCATCCCATGTTGCTAAATTATGCACAAGTGCGCACAATTTATGCTGATTCAGTATTCTCTTTGTGATATTAACGTTATTCAAACTTTAATCTTTATTACAACCTGATTTTATCAAAAAAATTCTGTTTACTTGTTATGCATTTAATTTATTATAAAATTCAAAGAACTTGATCTTTTACTGTCATGAATAATTCCGGGGCTTTTTATTGAAAAGTCTTAACGGTATAACGAAACAGGTTTTCAGGCTTTACGAGCAACAACTGTAAGAGGGTTATAAATTGTAATTTGAAAATCGCGGATTAATATGAACGAAACCTTTTCGACTCTTGAAAAGTTCTGCATTCATTGGTAATTGCTCGGAAATAATAAACTGGCGAGTAATTAGAGCTTCAATGGATGCGGAAGATTCGCTGTTTTTTCTTTGGACGTGCATTAATGAAATTAAAATTCTTTTATTAAACGGGATAAAAAATTTCATTATCTGGAAAACGAACAAAAACGTATTAATTTCGCAATTACTCTTTGTAGAGATTACCAGGTAAGCTTCTTGGGGTTACAAGGTATGACCTTTACATGTTTGTACACAAGTTCGATAACATCAAGTGACGCCGAGGATTCACCAACAGAAATGTAGGGATTTAATAAACTTCAAGTCGCAGTAGATATCCGCAAGCAATAGATCGCCAAAGAAATTTCGCGCGAACTTGAAAAATCAAATTATAGGTTTTATTTTCTTTTCGTCTGAAAGTGTTCGACGAAATTACTTCAATAATAAAAGTCGTGAAATCAATTCTTTCATTTTAAATTAATTTGGGCTTAATTACTGATTTCGTGTTTTTGTTGCGGCCGAATTAATGTTCCAATAAGAAAATAACTGGAGGGTTAACGTTCCGAGCGATTTATCATTTACAAAGTTCTGTGACTAATGTTTCGTGACAGTTAAACGGTTCGTCAAAAAAACCGCGGTCAGGTCAACTGAATGCCACAAGTTTTAATTCATGTTCAGTCATGAACAAAACTACATTTGCTGTAGATTGCGATGAAATATTGCAAACAGAAGTTATGGTCTGCAATTTTTACTTTATAACAGTTGCCGGTGATAAATGGAATTTTTTTAATGTTTCTTGTCGTAGCAGAGTTTAATAAATTTAATTCAGACGGTCAATTTTTTTATTAGACGTTACAAAAAATAGATTTGTGGTAACAGTAAAGTTCTCGCTCATAATTTTACTAAAAAAACCTAATGAAATAACAAACAGATCACATTTGTTTAGTGTTAATTCTGTAAAATTATAAAAAGGCATGAATCAACGTTTAGGCGATGTTGCAACCAAGTTACATATGAAACTATAATGTTTAAAGCAATTTTGATTAAATTTGTGTCGAGTTTACATTTAAAGTAAAACCAAGAAACTTTCTTACAAGCAGAAGAAGAAAGTAAGATGTCTAGGAACGTTTCACGTAAAGGTTATATTGATATAAATGGTGACAGTGAATCAAAATGACCGGTAGTAATTCTAATGTAAAATAATTTTCTGTGGCTGTGAAAAATTAAGCCACGTGACACTCAAATGAAATAAACCGATCACATTTTGTTTAGTGTTAATTCTGTAAAACTATAAAAGAGCATGAATCAACGTTTAGGCGATGTTGCAACCAAGTCACATTTGAAATTATAATTTTTAAAGCAATTTTGATGGAATTTGTGTCAAGTTTACATTTAAAATAAAATCAAGAAACTTTCTTACAAGCACAAGCACAAAGAAAATTGATGTGTTCGTTTTACATAAAGGTTATACTAATATAAATGGCGACGGTGAATCAAATTGACAGGCAGTAATTTTAATGTTAAATAATTTTCTGTCTCTGTGAAAAATTAAGCCACGTGACACTCAAAGAATAATAATAATAACAAACCGATCACATTTGTTTACTGTTAATTTTGTAAAAATATAAAAGAGCATGAATCAACGTTTAGGCGATATTGCAACCAAGTTACATTTGAAACTATAATGTTTTATGCAATTTTGATTGAATTTGTGTCAAGTTTACATTTAACGTAAAACCAAGAAACTTTCTTGCAAGCCCAAGAAGAAAGTCAGACAAAATTGATGTCTTGGAACGTTTCACATAAAGGTTATACTGATATAAATGGTGACACTGAATCAAAATGACAGGCAGTAATTCTAATGTTAAATAATTTTCTGTCGTTGTGAAAAAATAAGCCACGTGACACGCACACGTGACGTGTGAAATCTGACAACTTCCATAGTATTCATACGGATGGTTGCATCCGACAGTTCTACTTAACGTCCAATATACTATTATCCCCTTGTTGATATAACACATTAAAAAAAATCAATGGCCCGAGGACACGAAAGGTTTTCAGCGGTAAAATTGTGTTCGATGTCTCATCGACAAAAAAAAATTTAAAAAGTTGTTCCATTAAACACTTAGACCAAATTTAAGACCCGAAACTTTAAACCGTTAATTATAAAAGTAAAATATAGCCCCAGCGAACCATCAGACGCTTTCTCGGTTTAGATCATAAGCGTTATTTATTTTTATATTTTTCCCCGATAAAAATGATCCGCATTTTTTACTTGTGCGACGTAAATAAAGCGTACAAGCATTTACGCGCAACTAAATAACGCTGTGAAGGGTTCTCGAGGTGTTATCAGAAAAATGCAGCTTTGATCTGCTCGTGAAATATGCCGACATTAATAACGCCTTTGGAAGAGTAAAAGCGGAATTAATTGCTTCGGTTTAAATTATCCGCGTAATAAAACAAAGGCACGAGGTGTTTGTGTATCGACTGAGGAGTCACAAATTTTCCGGGAAATAAAAAGCTGATGGAAACAATAAAAACGCTATCTTTTTGTAAATAACGCCAGACGAGTTTAGAGGAGTTTTTCGGGGGGATTTTTTGTTTCAATAACTTCACAATTTTTGAAAGGTTTCAGTATCGATTTCGTTACAAAGTGGCGTAAACAAAAGTGATTCCTACTCGCTTTAATTTTTCCTCTCTGCCCACACTATTTACTTTCATATAATTTAACACATCAATTAAAAAAATGTACTTAGTCACTACGAATATAATATAACATAAATTATAATAATTCTTAATTTAATAATAGTATATTATTATACAAGTTTTATAAGACGATCTATTGTCGCACGAATAAGTTTGGGGCACGACGAGCGAAGCGAGGAGTGCTCCAATGTCATGAGTGCGATAATACGTCTTATAAAACGAATGTAATATACTATTTTTTCTACTTTGGTGCTCTTAGTTTCATGAAAATTTGAAAATTGTGCTTTCTAAATATTCTAGAGATTTTTAGGATTAGGTACTTGCTTGTGTTGGTATTTGTCATGTGTCATATGTCAACTAAAACTTCAAATTTAAAATCTCGAGTTTGATATTTTTGTGAATAAGTCATGGAAGAAGTAAGCTGTACACTTGGCTTGACCTTGACAGGAGCTCGGTAGAGATGCCCGACGCCGGCCAGCGTGCTATTAGAGCAATACCAACGTAATAAGTATTAACAAAAAAAAACAAAAGCCGTTCCGCAAAAAGTTGCTTTGTGACACTACTTTTAGTTTCACAAAAACTCACTTATGATACCAAAGTAGAAAAATAATTTATTTATGTTAGTAAAAAATGAATTAAGTGGCTTTATAGAAGCTAATGGCCGTTCTCATACTGCTAACATTACAAAACAAGTTCAAACAATGCAAAAGAGGAGAAAATATGTTGACAAAATAATTAATTTACTAGTTTATTTCATAATCACGATATTTTTAATTATACTTTAGCACAAAACACAAGTAGCTTATTAGTTTACTTAGTGAAGTGTACTTCTTATTCTTATTCTTATTCTTATTATTAAAATCAAAGCGCTTTTAATGAAAACGAACCATCCTTAACGCAAGCTCGAGTTTTGCTGTCGAAGTATGCTAATTACATCAATTTCATTAAATTTTCACGCATCCCTAGCAGACACATATGAACCACATTTCACTGAAAAATATCGCATTCATTGGCAATTAGCTACCCTTGGGTCATTTTCATCGAATTAATTGCAGCATTTGACATGACATAGACATAATTTTAATTTATTCTGTTGCTTTGTGACGATTTAGTCACAGCGTAATTAAATGTGAAGTTTATTACTTTTCTAACTATTCTCGTTACACTAAAGATCCACACACAGAGAGGATTTAAAGTTAAATTACGGCAAAGGCGATAGTGGCCGTAATTCCTTCCAGAGAGGATCTACTAGTTATTTTGCGTTGGAAATAATTTAATAATAATTTAAATAATAATAATAATAATAATAATAATAATTTAGTTTTTGCACTTAAAACCCTTGACGCTGGTATTAAATCAAGGGACGGGAAAAATTAATATTTGGGACGTTCAGACGAATCAATTTAAGATTTGTTAAACCCATTTAGCTTAAATCTGCGAAACTTTCAGCGGTTGAAAATATTTCCATATTGAAAATTGACTTGTTAACATCAATTTTTCTGTTTTTAATTTTTTGCTGGAATGTTATACAAGATTGAAGCGTCGCGCTTGACAAAAGCTATAAAAAATACAGTTTGTTTACAAAATATGTAAAAGTGAGAAGTTAATGGAAAATATCGATTCTAAAAAGTAAATAAAAATCTCAGTTCTTTTAGTATCTTTCTAAAAAAAATTAGACATTGCTATAAATAACCGATTCAAGTTTTTTTCGGCCAACGTCTGTGCGTCAAGTGTTTGCGTTTCATTAAGTTCCATTGAATAAGCAGACATTTGAAATGCGTTAGTAAGCGAAATTATTCATCACAGTCCTATTATTCCGCATTTCCCTAGTAGAAAGGTCAGATAAGCTCAATGTAGATCCACAAGAACCGTTCAAATGGCAATCCGTATTATCCGTTTCGAAATCATCATCGTGGACCAGCTAGAAAGCTCACATTGCCGTACATCAAAGTTGTTCGATTTACGATACTTTAAGATAAGAGGTTTCCGTATTGTCCTTTTATTCTCCCAGGAGTGTTTGCAATATCGATAAAGTCGCATATAGGAATACCATTTTCTATTTACGGAAGGAGTATAAAAATTCTGAGATTAGATAAATCCAAGGCAATCTCTGTGCGCCACATGTTCCCGCAATGCTAATCGGATCTTATGCGACCCTGTGGTATTGCAGCGGTTCGATCGGTAACGCCATCAGCTGCAAATTGTAGCCTGAAGTTATATTCTAAATGGCTATGGATGTAACACTAAAATTTAGATTAGAGACGTTTAACTAATTGTAAATAAGCATTACTTTTTTTTTTGTTAAGAGGAGGTAACCTGTGTGACTACTAACTTCCTCCCCCATACGTCTTCCTCACCACGGGAACCACATTAACATTACGTCAAGTATTACTTCGAGATGAGTGACTGTTTAGTTCCATTTACATCTTATCATTAGATCACAACTTTTGGTAAGCTTTCACTCACACTTTTTCACCTTTCGTTTTCTTTCCCTTTTACCTATCATTCTCACTCTCTATCATTCTCTCCCTCTATAATCAAAAATTGCCTCTTATTAGTTTGCTTCCACACACACTTTTACTCATTTCATCTTCTTCCTCCTTTACCTATCATTCACACTCTCTATCACTCTCTCCCTCTTTGATCATCTTAGATTGAATTGTGAAGAAGGCATCCCTTGACTCCCCTTGGTAATGAACCCTCTGGCTGTCAAGGCTTCACATGAAATTGCATCTTTAATTGTGATGTTCGTTACAACCTAAATGACTCAATAACATTGGTTAAATATGATTCAAAAAATAATTAAAAGAAATAAATAAATAATTAAAAATTTTAAACCTAGGAGGCTTAGAATTTTTACTATCAAAATCAAAGTAGTATATTGAATAATTTTTTGACGTTTCTAAAATTTTTACATTTTTCGCCGTAACTTTACAAATAAACTGATGGAATCCGTCGCGCGACTTTACGAAAATTAAATGAAACTTATTTGCTCCTAATAATTACTATAAACACTTCACGAGCAAAAAATTACAAAAATAAGCATTACTGAAAAGGTTTAATTTTATTTATCTTCTTTTTGGAGATGTGATGAAGTAGGTGAAACTGTTGTTGCTGATGTGAATAGAACTGTTACCACTAAGATGGATAGAATTGGAGTGTGGTACGTCACTGTCAATTTTTTTTTTCAACTGAAGAATGTTTTCTTTTTATAAATATAACTGAACACACGTCGGGAAGAGCCATTTGCTTGACTTTCTGGATCACTTGTCCTTAATTCGGCGCGCTTATCTCAACATACGAATGGGAAATGCATTCAGTGTTTATTCGACAGGACTAATATTCGCCGAATAATCTCAACGGATGTTTGCCTGCTTAAGCTACCCTTTCAGCAAATGCACTCAACATGGACACCTCATGCAAATGAAGTACGAAACTGTAATAGTTGAACAATGAAGTAAATTCGATGAGATAAAGTTAACGCTAAAAGTATCTGATAAGGAAGATTTGTCTAGTAAAATTAACATCTGCAAATGTAATGGAAAGTTCTCAACTGAATAATTACATTTGTTTTTTCGAGTCGAATTTGTAAAAGTCAAAGTTATATTTTAGACGCCTTAAGTAAGCAACAACTTTCCGAATAATTTATACACAGCATAAATCACCTTATTCTATTTATTTCAAGTAACACTTGTTGTAAGTGAGTTTAATTTAGTTGCTGCATATTTTATAAAGTTTATTAGGCTGTACTTGCCGCATTTAATAAAAGATTTTTATTTTTCAGGTGGTAGTCATGTCACAACCATGAAGACAGCTATTCTGTATCCTTATGATAGTGTGGGTGTCAGAGGATGTTGTCGTATACTCAATCCCAAGCATGCCGCTATTACAGCAGCCATTTACACACTGGTAAGAATTTTTTTTTCTAACTTTAATAATATCAAGCTTGTTAATATCATTTTCTTTTAACCAGCAAATTCTCTTTTAATTACTTAGTTTTTTTTTAATTCAGTATATTCATCCTGGTGCAAACACCAGCGCAACAGATAAGTCCGTCGATTTATCATTGTCACATTTAATTCAACTTGATTATTTGCAAAACAATGGCATTATATTATCTTCAGTAAAGTCGGGTTTATGCAGCTGTTAATTTAATGTAATGTAAGATAATGTAATGTAATATAATTTAATTTTACTGTACGCGTTTATGCAGATTGTTTAATATTATTTACGCATGCGCAAAGGATAGTGTTTTAATGCTTCTGTCACGTGCACTTCTGTCAAACATTTCCAATTAACAGAAAATCTTTCATTTTGTTATTTCAATTTAAATGAAAACTAGATGCAAGTAAACATAACCTCACCACCTTTTACGTAAAATGCATGTAATCACTTGTAAACAAATTGACACAGATGACAGATCATACAGCTGACATGGTTGTGTTCACTTTCAACACAGGGCGCATGCGTAAATTTTCTTAAGATAAAAGTTGGTCATGTTTTATTTTAAATTAAATTAAATTAAATTAAATTAAACTGCATAAACACTTCTATTGAAAGCATAGGTTTAAACTTTTTTTAAATTACATTAAATTAAATTAACAGCTGCATAAACCCAGCTTAAAAGAGTTTTGTAAACGTAAATAAAGCATGATTTATTGATTCTAAAAAATAATTTCGTGTTGTAACAAAAATAAAACTAACAACAGACAATAATGGTAAGGAACTCTAAATCCATCGACAGCCGAGTTTACCTCGACGATCTGAATTTCCTTTTTTACAATATCAGTTGCTTCAGTTTCCACAGGAAAATGACATTCTTCAGTTTGTTCACAATGGTTACAAGACGTATTTTGGACTCCGATCTGATCTTCTGTAATTTGCGCGAAAATAATTATGCCGAACAGCAAAACACAACACAATTTTACAACGTATGTCATTTAATTAAATTAATAATGACTGCGAACAAGGCAAGCTTATTATCAATCGATGCAGATAGTGTCAAAGTCACTTTTCATAGACAGCAACAACCTATTCAGATTAAATTAAAATTAACCTCTTTCGAATTAACAGAATATGATTTAACGTTTCAATTTTGAAACAAAAATATTTATCACAATGGCTCAAAGCACACAAATCTCATGAAAAGAGCAGTTTGCATTTTTTCCAACAATGGATAAAAATAAAAATCGGTAAAATGAACTGTTGCCTTTTTTGTAGTATCAATAAAATATGCATTAGGTTGGGTTAATGTAAAGACTCAATCTGCCATTCAGTATTTACATGGAAAGGTAACATTAACTTTAGCAAGTGAAATGGAATAATTTAACACCGGAGATTTTCGGACACTTTTTTTTTTAAATTCGTTGATTATTTTGATGTAGTTCGCCGTATTTGTTCAAAGAGAAATGTGGAAACCATCGCGAAATTCAATGTCGGAATGAATGTTACCTAAAATTTCTCCCTGAAGACATTGAAACGACTTCATGTCTCAAAGTTAGATAGTTTAACCCTAAAGCGTGATTTGACTGCGAGGAACTGTCGAAAAATATACTATTTCAACCACAACGACGTGTAACAAGCGCATTTGATATTAGGTTGTGAGAAAATTTAATTACACTTTATGTAAATAATTTGTTCAAACCAGCAATCTAAACTGATTCTTCTTAATTGTTTTCTACCATATGGATATGTCTCGACGATATTAACTTGGAGAAAGTTCACTCTGTGATGGTAAACTCGGCGACAGAACGATAATGCAGTCATTGTTATTCATTTGATAGTCACCAAGTTAATCGTCACCGAGTTAACGTGGATATAAACTTCGAATATACTAACTCGCCGACGGTTAACTCGTCCATTGTTAATTCTGTGATGATAAACTCGGCGACAGAACGATAATGCAGTCATTGCAATTCATTTGACAGTCGCCAAGTTAATCGTCACCGAGTTAGTGGGGATATAAACTTCGGTGACACTAACTTGCCGACAGTTAACTCGGCGATGATCAACTCTGTGATGGTAAACTCGGCAACAGAGCAACAATAAGGTCATTGGAATTCATTAGATACTCTCCGAGTTAATCGTCACCGAGTTAATGTAGAGATAAGCCTCGACTACATCAACTCATCGACAGTTTACTCGGCGATGGGCAACTTTGTGATGGGAAACTCGGCGACAAAACGATAATGTCGTCATTGCAATTTACTTGACAGTCGCTAAGTTAATCGTCACCGAGTTAACGTGGATATATACCTCGGCGACACTAACATACTGACAGTTAACTCGGCGATGGTCAACTCTGTGATGGTAAACTCGGCAACAGAACAACAATAAAGTCATTGGAATTCATTAGATAATCTCCGAGTTAATGGTCACCGAGTTAATGTAGAGATAAGCCTCGATTACATCAACTCGCCGACAGTTTACTCGGCGATGGGCAACTTTGTGATGGGAAACTCGGCGACAAAACGATAATGTCGTCATTGCAATTCACTTGACAGTCGCCAAGTTAATTGTCACCGAGTTAACGTGGATATAAACCTCGGCGTCACTAACATAATGACAGTTAACTCGGCGATGGTCAACTCTGTGATGGTAAGCTCGGCAACATAACAATAACGATGGCTCTGCAATTCTCCAAGGTAATCGTCACCAAGCGTAGCTATTACCTAGTTGAGTATCACCGAGTTATAATAGCAGAGTTGACCGTGTCCATTTAAATATGTAATGAACTGGATTTTTTAAATTTATTGATTGTTATTGATTAAAATTTAGTCTAATGAGGAAGCGTTTCGATCCCTAGAAATTCTGGCAGTATACATATTTACTTTGTGGTCGTTAAGAGTCACTCCTATAATTTTGCTGTCTGTTGATTCCTAATGTACTTTCACTTTATTAATTACATGATTTGTCAAGTTGCCGGAAACTAGAAATTTGTAGTTCAATTCATATAAATATTGCCCCATTAAAATTTGTCGAAAATGGGTTTGTAGTTATTGCCCTAATTATGACTTAATAATGTGATACAGCGTCGAAGAATATCGTCTACAAAGAGGGTTAAAAGCGCTGAAATAATATGAGAATTAGGTATACGTACTGTCGTTAAATTCCTTCGCCACAAAAGCTCCTTGTTAACTTTATTCATTTATCCCAATAACGTTGCTTTGTCGCGTTTCAATTAAAAATACAACAAAGATAGGTAGCCGGAAAATTTACCCCTTAGCTTCAGGGTGTGTACGTCCTCATAGAAAATGTTCATTGCCTCTACGCCATCCTCGACATCTAAGACGGTATTATTAAAGTACATGCCATTTAAAATGTTTTTGTAATTTAATGTACCAGTACTAAGGAAATTACCATGTCACTGTTCCACATTCTCTGTTATTTATGTGGCCGTATACTGATGTTAATGATCGAAATTTATGATGTGCTTTTAATGTTTTTTCCTTGCAGAATATTTCAATTCTGGTCGTGCTGATTTATAGCTGGAGGATAGGGGCCAACGTTAAAAAGTATGTCGCCCTTGAGGACGTCTACTACGGTATGTGGAATAATTTAAATCGAGTCCAAACCATTTTTGCACGCAAATTACAATTTTCCCTTTGAATTCAGTTCAGACGTGAATATTTAAACCGTCCGATTTGTCGCATTAATTAACACAAAATTGCCCTTTTTGCTTTCACTCTTAATTTAACTCCAAATTAAAATTTTTGTTATTTCCTTCAGCAGTTTCACAACTAATTTAATTTGAGCAACTTTACTTGTCGCTAATATTTACATTAGTAGTTTTGCAAAGTTCTTTATGACCCAGCTGCTGCAAATTCATTTTAGATTTATCGGGCGTACTGTAAATAGAGAAGCGGAATCTATTTCCGCTACGATTTTAACTTTACACAGGGAAAATGAACAATGAAAGTTTTATAAGCAAACTTGGCATATCGTACAACTTCGACTACTTTTAAAAGCTTGCTGTAACTCAACTTTGTAACTCGACTGATTTTCAATCTAAACTTTTTATCAGTTTTAAATGAGAAAAAAAAATGAAAAAAAAAGTTGAAATTGATTCACGATAATTATTTTAAGTTCTTTTCGCCTTTTCAATGAGCGTGCATTTCCGTTTTCGAGTGGTTCGCAAGACGTTCTCTTGAAAAACCCGGAGCCTCCCATAGAATAAACAGATTAGAGTTTTTGCCTCAGAAATTTAAAAAAAAGCTCTTGACCTACGAGGAAACGTTTTTTAACCGAACCGATGTAATTGCTTTTATCGACCGGACCGGTTGTTGCATTGAATTAAATAGTCTTGATTTATGCAAGCGAATTTTGCTGCAAAAATTTCTACAGTAAAACTCACCGAGGCTTAAGCAGGTATTACATTATGCGAGTTCTCGTACGAGTTTACAATACGAACGCTCCTACAAGTAACTCGTGGCTAGAATCTCCTAAAGCATATAGGTTTTAATTTACACTGCAAGAGAGAAATCTGACCTGTCAAAAATATTAAAATATAAATTCGAGTCAGGTAATTTTTAAAACGGTCCTGCTTTATGACAATGGTCGGTGCATTTAAGGGAATCATAAATTTTTTGGTAGCAAATGTTCATTATTCGACATCTGTAGGATAGTGATATTATTGTGGTGGTTTGTTTGAAGCAACTCAAAGCACTAGCATCGTTAAATAATTCCCAATTCCCAATAACTCTTTTTTATTATTTACTATTCAAATCAAAACTGTTTAATAATTTTGGACTTCCTGATAATAAGCTCAATTGGTTAGTGGTAAAATATTTATGAACAAGAATCTTTTCCTGTAATTTTTTTCTCATTAAAAAAATTATTAGTATTAATTAATTATTATTTGAATGCAGATTTGGTTAGAAAATCTTAACACCGTGTTCACTATAATAACCCTTAGAAAAAATTCAGAAACATTATTAACATACACGTTCGAATATAATTTATTATTGCCAGTAAGGAGTCTTTAGAAAATGTTGATGTTGGTAAAATATTTAAAACATTTAATTCTATACTGGTTAGTACAATCAAATGTCCAACGAAACCAGGGAATGACAAAAAATTATCAATTATTAATTCTTGTTTAACATAAACACCAACAACGCACGAGCAGCTGCGAAATAAGTCAAGTACGCACGCGCAATACAAAAATCGCATCGAAACTCCTACAGAAAATAGACGCAGTTCTAATATCAAAAAGCTCGTAAGAGTTCTCGAAACCAATAGCACGCACGAGAAATCTTTCAGTGTAAATAATTTCATATCGATATGGACAGAACTCGTACGACTTCTCATACGAGAACTCGCGTAATGTAATACCTGCTTTAGAAATTTGACAGATTGTAAATTATTGCCTGCGCGGAGCGTCGCGACCGCTCAAACTCTTGGGAATTTTCTTGATGTCGTAAATCTATATTTCGTCGAAATTGTCATTTTATTTTTTTTCCAGGGGTTCAAATAGCTTACTTGGCAATTATTGGGACCCAGCTGTTTATGATCTTCTTGAGTATCGTTCTACTCGTCGGAATTTATAAGGTAAGCGAATCTGATTTAACTTTAAATTACACATTCAGACGGGAAAGATTTGTTCAAAACGTGCAGAAATTAAGGAAAATATGCAAATAATTTCCACTGCAAAAACACACCTCCGGGCAAGGACGCGGTTTTAATTAAACCTTTTTTATTGTTGTTTTTGCGTGCATGCGTTTAATGTTCCAAGCAGCATCATAATAACCAGTGGGCGGTTTCCGCGGAACCGTGACCCACATAATAAGTCTCTTGTTGCATCGAATTTCCACATTTATTGTTGATTTTGCGCTGCACTGGAACGGCGAGAAGTTTCGCAATGGGAATAAAAAGTTGCGGTTTGCTTCACAAATTGCACCGTAAATGCGCGCAATAAATTGATTTTTTTGGTTCTGTTTACTTGTCGCGTTCGGGAAATATTTCATGGTGATTTTACGCGTCGCGGAATTAGGGCAAATTGGTAGCTATAATTGGTTATACGCATAAAACTTTAGTCGAGCTAATGGCAACAAAAACAGGAAAGTTCCAGGGAGTATTATCCGGTTTTCCTTTCATTTGCGAAAAGCTTAGATGGTTTCTCGTTTTACGCTCAGGATGAGGTTTATCTATTTGGAAGTATTTTTACATTTTGTAATGCGTTTCCGCTGTTTCATTAAAGTTTTTAATTAAAACCAAAATTATCAATTCCACTTTAAACATTAATTCTAGAACCTTTCTTAAGTTAAGTTTATATTGGAACGATTTAATAATAAAATACTTTAAAGTTCTATTTTGTAAATATATTATGTTCAGTGTTCAGTTGGAAAAGCATTTTTTGACCTGAAAATTCAGATTGAATTGTGTAGTAACTTCCCTAACCTACATTTATTGTTTCTGGCACCATAACAAAATGCAAACAAAGATAAATATTCTCCAACAAGTGAATCTTTTTGCCCAATATCCATCAACTGAAAGTGTTATTGTCGCATCTGCCGGTAATCGTCGTACTTCCATATTTCATTATAGCAAACTCTGTCTAGACCCCTTTTTCTTGCCCTCGTTGGTGTTCATCTAAAGAGTTGTAAAGACCATTCATTGCCTTTCTTAATTTTTTATTTATTCGCTTTGTTATCTTTAATTTTGGAAGATGCAAATCCATCTGCATTTGTATTTGTCAATCGGTTTAATTTCATTGTCATTATTGTCAATTTAGCTTCGGAATTTGTTCACCAAATATTGTTTTATTTAGGCTCCTTTTTACATAGTCTTCCAACATTAATTTAGCATATGTGCATCATATCGGCATATAATATAATGTTAGAGGAAATTGAACAAATTTTGTCGACAATTATTTATAATATTAATTTTGATTTAAATGACATACTATTACACCTTGCAACCTGTCCCGGTAATTTCACCTTTAATTTTTACTAAAAATAATATTCCATCACAAAGCAATATTGATGTTCCTAATGCCAAACGTAATAAATCTAAATTTTGTAAATGTTATAAATAAACTATCTGTCAGTGGACATAAACACATTCATTATTAAATGTGACGTTGATTTATATGATGTTGATTGCCTATCTAACTACATTTTAAAGTTTTAAAAATGTTTCATCAATTAAATTAATAAAATGATCTAAAATCTGGGATAAAACGTCGTAGTTGACTCGCACATAATTAGGCCAAATATTTGCTAACTTTATTTTGAAGAATGTGAAACATGTAACATTTGTTGTGTAATTCGTCACTTTCAGTGAACTCCAATTGATTTTTTAAGTTTATGACTTCACTTACAATATGAATCTTCCCCAATCTTTTTTTTTATCAACCAGAAAATAGTAAATAGTAAATTTTTGTTTATCAAAATTTTATAGTCATTATTTTTAATGATGTTTCCGAGCAGTGCATTTCATTTTAATTTAAATGTTCGAAATATGAAGCGAATCTCATTGCTGATTTTATATTAAATCAGAATAAAATGAAAATTGTTTTGTGTCATATTTTAAAAGTAATTTTGGTAATAATTGATTCCTTGGAGCAGCTAAAAATTAATCTGACAAAAATAAACAAGATTTCATTTAAGAAAGTAATAACACTGAAATAAACGCCTGGAACAAAGGTACATAATTGTTATCTTAAAATTTCTCAAGAGACTCTTCAATTACCGACGGAGATTAATTTCAAATTCGAACTTTAACAAAGATATTTTTTTAATTAATTCGCTTAATTTTCACAATTTTTGTAATTAAAAGTTTTCAAACGAACCTAAAAAATCACATTTGAGGGAGTTTTAATACACTTCTTGATACCCTCTGATAATTCCAGCATTGACCTGTTTATTTCTTAACCGCAACTGCATTTCAAATATTATTTGAAATCATAGTTTCACATAGTTTCAACGTAAATTCCACTGCTTTTTGTGGCCTGTGGTGCGGTTTCAGATCACAGTAATTTCCAAATATATTGCAATGAAAAAATGAGGACAAATTATTTCCTATAAAGAAAGTTCCTGTGACGTTGGCACATGCAATAAGAAAAACTATAAATTCCATTGGGTTATAAAAATTCCTGTTTATTCAAAAAATGCAGTTAATATTTTCTATGAATATCTTGGATATCATATTTTTTTCATTGTGATTTCATAATCGCCACTTAAATTTAATAATATTCGAATTGATCGTATAGTTGAAGTTGGGAAGTTGCAGGCTTGTTAAATTAAATAGTTTTTGGCACATGAAGTGACGAATATTACATTTAAGTGGCATTTTAGTTTTCTTTTATTAGAAACATAATATTATTTCTACTAACTTTTTTTAATCGCCATTCTTGAATTACAATGCGTGCTTTTTTCTCTTAAAAATTTCAGTGCCAAAGTTCCTCGCCGACTAAGTTATTGTCAATAATTTTCGTAAAACAATTCGCTCCTGTAAACAGCGCTCTTCTCGTCCTCTTTCTATTACAAACAAACTTGTCGAATTTCAGCAGATCCAACTCGACTGCTGAAATATGAAACAATGATTCCAGGAACGTTCTCTCCTCGCTCAAACCGCGCCGTCCCTCGAAAATTTAATAAGAGATAAGAAACTATCTTCCTGCGACAGCTTTACATCATTAACGTTGCGGCTTAACCATATCGTTAACAACCTGCGGGGTCCGAAGTTTATTAATAATGACTTTAACAAACAAGCGTCACATTAATATCAATACTACTTGGTAATTTTATTTGTTCCCCGGTAACTTTTTATGCTAATTGGAACGTTAATTGAAGGGCTTGGGGCAACAAGACTACATCCCACATGAAGTTAGTTTTGAGAAATTAATTGCTAAAGATTCGGTTAAATCTCAAAATCAAATCTGATTTTTATAACATTTAATGTCATAAGACATTTGTACTGAGGATATATTTAACTATGCTGAGTTGATTTTTAGTACAAATGAAATAAAAAATTAATTTTAATTATTTATTACAAAAATTGTGGCTTGTACCCTTTTTGATAAAAAATCAGCATTATGTTTTTTTACAAATTAATTTTCATCTTCACATTTAAAAAAATGTTGTCGGTTACCTCCTCAGTGGTATGTCCTGGTATGTCCTACTTCTTGATAATAAGTGTGATACACTGAAGGAATGTAGAAAATCAGTTGAGCCAGATTTTCTAATTTTTTTGAATTCAGTGAAATTGGATTATTACACTTACATATTTAATAATGGTAGAGATATGTAATATGTTCCATGAAATTTTCCATCCAACACAAGTTCGTCTACAGGATGTCTAGAGGATATCTTCGCCAGCTGTTAAGATATCAATAGAATGTCTATTGTCAGACGGCGATATACTTTAACCATCCACTAGACATCCATTTGTCACAAACTCGGACATCCAGGGTATATCCCGGTCGGACTTCTATTAGATATACATTTTGTCTATCCAGAAAATATCCCTATTTACAGTTATTTGTTATCTTATAGATATCTTATGTTATAAAGAGCGGATTCCTAGGCATTATGCTTATGGTAAATATTGAAGGCATCAAGAATATTTTGTAAAATGTGCACGAATTAAGGAAAATCTTGTAATTTGGCGCAAAGTTGTTTATGCCTTTTTTGCTTTTTTTATGTTTGTGCTTATTTAAAATTTTTATGCTTATTTTTAAGCTTTTTCTTCATTTTCAATGTATTCTTTTTTTTTTAAATTTAACTCCTTTGTAAATGTACGTCTGCAATTCTCTAAATACTGTCGGTGCAGCCACCAACACTTGACAAAAATTGGTACAGAATTCTAACCGAGCGGACAGATTCTCGCTACAATATTGTATCTAAAATCGCTGTAACCGAACTGACAGTAATCAGGTCAATCAGTTTCCAATGAGCAAAAAGAGTTTAATTTAGATCCATGTAAAACATCAATTAAATCAAAAATACCGCTAAAAAATGCAAAATAATAATTTCAAAATGTTTTTGGAAAAACATTGTAAAAGACGCATTCCTGATAAAAGCACCTTGCGGAAAAACTATGTTTGCCTTGTATACAAAGAAACAATTCAGGAAATTAAATCAATTATTGACAAGAATTGCATATGGTTTACTGTTGATGAAACAACTGATACATGCGGGCGATATATTGCCAAATTTGATTATTGGGGTTTTGAATGAAGGAATACCGACTAAAGGGTTTTTAATAAACACAAAGGAATTAAACAAAACTAACAGTAACACTATAACAAAATTCATTAATGATGGATTGACCAGCTTTTATTTACCTAATGAAGTACCATCTAACAAAATATTACTGAAGATATCAGACGCAGCAACCTACATGGTAAAAGCTGCTTCAACATGAAATTTTTTTATGAGAACTTAATCCATTGCACATGTTTGGCCCATGGGCTGAACCGTATAGTTGAGACAATAAGATTGCAATTTCCGTTAATAAATGATTTAATACGAAATGGGAAAAAAATATTTGTAAAAGCGCCCTTACGGGTACAGTTATTCCGGGAGATATTACCTAATATACCACTACCCCCAGAACTTGTTCTGACAAGATGGGCAACTTGGCTAGATGCCGCTATTTATTATGCCAATAATTTTGAAAGTTTTAAAAATGTTGTCTTTGAATTTCCCGAATCGGTAAGTAAGTCAGTGAAACACTGCCAAAAAGTTCTCAAAAATAAAGAACTTGAAAATAATTTGACTTTCATGAAAGCACATTACAGTTTTGTAAGCCACGCCATAAAATCTTTAGAAAAGCAAGAAGATATGTTGATTGAATCTGTAAAAATAATTAATGATTTCAAAGGTGCCATTTCGAAAGTGCCAAGACGCATTGGTCAAGAAGTAAAATTAAAATCAGATGTTGTCTTTTTAAAAAATGAAGGATTTTCAAGAATAAACAAAATTTTGAATGGAGACAACGTTTCGGATATGTAAAGATAAAATATAAACCAAATATAAGGCAGTATTACCTACCTAGAGATGTTGTTTTTTTAGGTTTCGTTAGTCATTGTTTATTTGACAAGTAATTTTATTTAAAAAATTAAATTGTTATTAACATTGATTTCTTACCTATATTGTATTAAAGCATTTTTTTAAAGCTTTTTTTGTGATGTTCGGACTTTTTTAATGCTTTTTTGGGCAAATGTTCGTGCTTTTTTAAGCACTTTTTTGTGTTTTTAATGCTTTTTTATCCGCTCTTTACTTATGTATATATGTATTAGATATTATTTTTTTCTGTACAGTGGATATTCATTAAAATGTTTATTCATTATCTTAAAGATTTCTAGGATTTTTGTTTGTTTTATTTTCACAAAAATTAAACAATGTATCAAATTAATTAATGGGAGAATAGTTATCATAAAAATAGGAGACCTCTAGAACACCACACAGTGATGTGTAGAAAATTTGCTAAAAGTGTTGCCCCAAGCCCTTCAATTGACGCCCTCGCTTTGGTGAAATGCGCGAGCGCGGGCGAAAAATAAAAATATTGTCGTCTATTGTGGAAAACTAATTCGTTTGTAATGAAAATTTATGGTTCATTTGATTTTTATAACGCGGCCGTTAATCTTTTGAAACTGATTGATGCTAAATTTTTATTGCCGCTGTCGCTGGTCGCGAAAAATTCGCTGATTATTTGCATGAGGTAATCGCATTCAATTATGTCGATTGAAAATGCAATCAACCGCGAAACTAGTTGACTCGCATAACGCAATCGAAAGTACATATTACGCAAACTTGTTGGTTTAGTCACGTGTAGGTTTTAATAACGATATAGTCACGTTCCGTTACGGCGCAACATAATAGGAATAATAAAAACAAACGACCCGGGACGGCTATTACAAAAGCTCAATAAAAGTTGACCGGATAAAAAGGATGAAGGTATAAAAAGAAGAGACAGGCAATAACATTAGTTTTATTCCGACTTGAAGGCGTTTTTGGTCAGCGTTTTTTTGTTCGGTTGTTGCGTAAGCTGTTCCTATCACACCCCCTCGAGTCGGGCCGTAAAGATTGATATCAAGGTTTTTCCATGGTGGGCGCACCCAAACTCCCTTTCGCCGTTGTTTCGTGACATATTCATCGCAACTCTCGACATCGCTTTATTAAATCATGACAAATGGTTGCAGAGTGGCGAACTATCATATCGGACATTCGATTATCTCTGTCCGGAACGGGCATTTGCCAGATACGGACGGATCGACAACATAAATAAACTGTTGGAAAGCTTTTAGACTTTCAAATATAATTTCTTTAATCTTCCTCGCCGGATTTTTATCCGCTTTTAGCAATAATTCACTTCTCATCCCCTTTAAGGGCCGATAACGGAACTTTGCACTTTTAAGACTTGAGGGGCTGTTAAAGTGGGCTAAATGGATTTTAACTTATCACCTGTTTATCTGGTGTTGTATTAGTGAAGCTGGTTTGATAAGTCGATGACTTTGGAATGAAGGATTTTTTATTTTTTATTTTTCCAACTGCTGTAAGTCCAAAAAGTACAATTTCTCCTACTCTGCAAAATTGGTGTTTGACTTTTTTGTATGAGACCCTTTTTCATGTTTGGATAGAGAAAGAAGTGGGATGAATTTGGTCATCCCGATTGCAGCTGTGTGAGCAGGTGCATCGTTCTGATAGAACCGATTTGTTTTCATAAAATGAGGCCGCAATTTAGCGTGCAAATTAGTGTGATTGTTTTACCCAGAATGATCCCAAGAAATTGTTTCACAGATAAAATTGTTTTTGCCTTCTTCGAGGAACGTTTACTAAGAGCAATTCTTTGACTGGCCTTTCATTCACAGAATGCTGCAAAAACTCACTTAGATTGCGTTGGAACCTGTCCAAACAGTGCTCTGAAATGGTCGCGCAATTAATTTTTTGGCTCCACGCTATTAACAATTTTGAAATTTTGTGTTTTAGTTAAATAAGGCGTCAAACGTTAAATATAAAATGACGTGTTGAAGAGTGTCACAATCAATGTAATTTAAAAGATATTAATAATTTTGGAGTCGTTCTTTTCGGTGAGCTACAGGCCTTTCTTTCTCTGAAACGATTTTGGATTGTCTGTGTGTAAACAATCGCATTTCAAATCTTAAAGCAGCCTCTACTTGAGTCATTCCTTCTTCTGAGCGATTATTGAGCAATTTTCTTGTAGTTTATGAAAACTATGGATGCACATTTATATTCAGTAATTAGACAATTATTTTAAAATGTTACTAATGTTGCTAATGAGTTAATTTTGGTTGTTGACATTGGTTAGTAACTGACAATAAACAATTTCAACGAATGACTTTCCCAAAGCAGTAACTAGTAAATATGCTATTGTTGCAATTGAGACAAGCGTAAACACTTGTAGGTTCAGGTAAACATGCGTTCACTTTTGCTTCAAGTTACAAAAATAGACTTATCGGTATTAAACATAATAAAATGATTTTCGACGATTTTGTACTTAAATGTTTGTTGTTTGTTTGTTTGGGGGCCGCAAAATATATACTTTTTTATGATACATAAATACAGTTCTCTATTTTTGTATGAACTTAACAATGTTTTTCTTTCTGCACGAAAAAAATACGTTGTTTCGAAATCGGTTACTGTTTTCACCCTATTCCCTGATATAACAAAGACATATTGATTTCACACAGTTATTTAATAACTCCTACACTTTTTGGTTATTTTTTTTAAATTTTAGTGGATAAAATAAAACATAATAATTGGAACTGGATTGATGAGGTCATCCTGTACTTTACTTTATTAAATAAATTGTCAGAAAATAAATTGTAATTTTAATTAAAAATAACATGTTCATAATAAATAATTGTCAAGTTAATTATTATCAAGACCCACGAAGTCAATTTGTTCAAAATTTGCCAAAATAATTAGTTCCACTCGCCTTACCTTGAATATGCAAATATGTCTATGTGAGCTGTTAACTAATCTTTCAGTTCGAATTTCAAGCTAGCATTGAACTCGATAGCTATTTAGTCCAAGAATTTATAATTAACCCTAACTATATTAGAGGCGACAACGTTCAAAACTTTCCAAGGGTTTGATCGTGCGGTATTTCTCATAACACGTAGGCACCGTTACAAAGTAGCGAATTTGCTTTAAAATTATCCTAATCATTCATTCAAACGTCCCGTTCTACATCCGTGAGGTGGTTGAACTTCCGGGCATTTTCAGGCGCGTTCTCGCTTTTCATTTTAAAAATTCCAAAAACTCGAAGAGATTCACTTTGCGCGATTCTTATAATAAATGTAAAATCACAAAAGCAAAGTTACGTCTTCCTTGAAACCCTCATAAATTCGGACTTTCTTTTTCTGAGCAAGCCAAATTACTTAACTTATACGATGCTTTACGAGACAAGTTTTATAATTCATAACTCAGTTTTCGCTTTATATTAAAAGGCGTGTTCCCATTTTATATTCAGCGACAAGAATGAATCTCGGGACATTTTTAATTTAGAAATATACGCATTTGTCATTTTTACGTCCGAGAATGCGCGGTTGTGTGCCTGGAATGTCTTGGTCGCAAGAAGAACTAGTCTTTTCATCTATTTTTACTTGGTTTATGGCCCGATGCATTAAATTCTTTGCAATTTTTTTATATTTATGTATACATATTTGAAATTGTATGCGTTGAGAAATACAAAGTTTATGCATAAAAAATTTCTGTACGCAATTTGCATCCACAAGTTGATTCAACCAACATTTTTTTTCTTAATCAATGTTCTATGTTAATAATCCTTTGTGTGCTCCTCGTTATCCTTTTCAGTACGTTGGCGGTAGACTTTTCTGTGGCTTCAAGTATATTATTACATTATTAAAATTTAATCAGTGCATCAGCTCAGACAAGCTTTCATTTTTTGCAACAAAAAGAATCATTTTATTGCAAAAAACTTGCTTTCATGCGCAGGTTACAAATCATCCTCTAACAAAATTAAAGCGAACCAAATTGCACTAACTAATTAGACTAACTCGCAGCAAATGTGCAACTTGGCAATTATACGTTGACGCTATAATTTACTAAATTAAAGTCGGTATTATTACGAACATTAATAAAAACTCCGTTTTGGCGTCTCTTGAAAAATAACAGAGCACGAATGACAAGAATAATTCCAGCAATAAAATTTACGACAAAATCAAGTAACTTTATGTCCATCATTTTTATCTGAAAATGTTGCGAAATTATTTTATAAAATTCTGCAAAGTCAGCTGAACGAAAAATACAAAAACAACACACGGAATTAATTAAAATTTATCTTTGTACAATGTCATTAACGCACGAAAGTTTAAAATTCAATTAGCGATGAGCTTAGTTAGCACATTTTTTTCCAATTTTTCAATTTGTCTGGCGCTATACTTTCTCTACCCATTTCACTGCTTCATTTCCACTGCGTTTAATGAACCACCTCTTCCACTTTTTTACTTTGCCAATTTTTTGCTGCGACCACTTGTATAATTAGTAACGTAATAATTTTCCAACGATTTGGTACTTTTGTGTAAATCTAGTTCCAAGAGCTCCCGTGCACTATCAGTCCAACTGATGCAGTTAAAACTGAGGTGGAATATATGTTTATTAAAAAATTTAAACTTAACGTTGTCACGGCACCCCCGCCGTAAGGGGCTGCAAACCCACTCGGCCTCTCTCCTGAAATTTGTGAGCGGGTTCTATTGGGGATGCGTGTCGGGGGTTCCTTTTGTCCTAAAAGAGTGCCACTAGCTTTAAAATAAAAATGACTAACCCCGATTGAAAAAAATGATGAAACACACATAAATTGAAACAACAAACAAAAAATATTAATATTGGCAATTGGAAACTTAGGGGGTTGACATTACAAATCGCAACTAGGACGGGGAACCTGTTGGGATTGGAATTCTGCAGATGAAATAGCACTACCCTTCTTTCCTCCTAGACTATCAAAAAATTAAATTAAATAAATAAAAAGGCCATAAATGGGTTATGAATTTAATTGAAAGTACATTTAACACTGGAAACAGTAAACCAAATCAATACAAAAGTTTCGATATAATTAGCGACCCTCCAAACATAAAAAAATTACTGCAGAGACTCCTCGAATAAAAAGTGCACGTCAACTGATCCGCTTTCCAGGACAAAATACAACAAAAAACTGTATTCACAAGCACAACAAGAGTCCCCTTGTTCCATAACTTTTATCAACGGCACGTTTTACATTCAGTAGGTTTGTTTCGCCGATGATTTAAAACAGTGCCCTAAGATATAATGTCAAGAGTACTTCGGCAAAGCCTGGTAATTAAAAAAGTAAATAAAGGAAACTAAACAACAAAGGGACTTCTTTAATTCTCGCATAAATTTTTTCTTTTAGACGTTTCAACGGCGACGTTTTCATTTATAAAGTAGGTGTGATTAATCACTTCTTGGACTCGAAAGCGTTCATTTATTCCAAACAAACGTTTACCTCCGTTTTAGCTAAAATAGGCGTTGGATTCCTATGTGGGGAATGTAGATTGCGAATGACAAAATGATGATAGTTGGTATTTTACACATCCTCAGAAATGCGTTAGCTTAATTAGAGTGTTAAAGTTGGCAATCCTTACTTATCTCAATTGTCTGGGGCGTTTGTTCAAATTGCATTTGTGTGCTTTAATTAAATTTATGCGCGCGCCTGAGATGAGTGGTGCGAAAGTTAATGCTACTCTTTGTGGGACCTGATTTAAAAAGAAAAACCGGGATCGAAGCTCATTGCGAGCGCGTGTTGTAATTAAAGTCGGAGGATCTATTGAAATCCTTCCAAGAGGTCGCTTCAATAGGAACGATATCACGGAAATGAGATACGCGAGGACAAGTCACAAATCCATTGAAACTTCCATTCCCAGCATTTGGAGAACATCGACTGACAAACGATCCAGTAAATTACTGTGTTTTATCCATCCCTTTCTTGTGTTACTTCCATTAACAACCCGTGCTCGATATTTGTCGCGTCTTATTTTTTGGAGTTTTTTGAGATTAGCAAACTCTCGCTTTTAAAATTAATGGGGATGAAAATTTCCGTGGAGTTTAAGTGACGTTAATATCAATGAGTACTTCAATCAGCAAAGCGAGTCTCATTCGAAAAATAATTTAATAAACGTCTAACGTTCTTTAAATTTTCGTTAAAGGGCACTCCCAAGACCAATTTAATTATTTTTAATGCCCCTTCTCGTCTCGTTACATTTTTTTAAACAACTTTCTATCGCCAATTAAAAAAAATTAAAGTTGATGTTTAATAGTTTGGTACATCAATAATTCACATCAGCAGGGGTTGGTAGGTTATCTAATTATAACAGCTAATCAAGAATTAAATTTGATCTGGGAAAAGGGAATTGTAATTGGTTTGATACATAAGCAGGTAAATCAAATACACAACAAGGCCTTTTATGAATCTCGCCTATTGATTGAGAATATCTGGTGGTTGGGCGACATGCAATAAGATGTAGTTGACCTATTTTCTGTCGAAATGAATAAGTCTGGTTGTCTTGATTACAACGCTCTTCTTATTTGACTTCGAAAGAATTTTCTTCTATTTTTACACAAAATTAATCCCAACAACGTAAATATTTTTTAGACATTGTGATAGTCGAAGACTACTCTGTTACGTCCTCTTACTATTGAAGGGTTTGGGGCAACAAGGCTACATGCCACATGAAGTTAGTTTTGAGATATTAATTGTTAAAGATTTGGTTAAATCCCAAAATCAAACTTTATGATTTTTATAACATTTAATGTCATCAGAAATTTGTATTGAAGGTACAACATAAAACATAGAATGATGCAAAAAGCGTAGTTTTTAAGGTCCGGGAACTGCTAAGTAATGCACAATTCTTCCGCTCAGGTGGCACCAATTTTGCGCCCTTAAAATAAAAAATGTTTAGGCAACCAAAGAGGTATCCTAACTAATAAGGTTTGAACTTTAAGTATTGAACAAAGAAAGAACAAAAAAAAAGAGTTGCGCGTTTTTCATACGCTCGTAACTTGATAAATATTATTTATATTATGGTCTGCGGCGATAACGACGGTAAACTCAGTCGAAAAAAAAATTAGTCTATAATTTTTTGCTAATTCTTTGCCAATTTTGTGTTTTCATAGATGTACCTGCTATAATTAATCCCGTAACAGGCTACAAACACATTTTCAATTATGCAAAGAGTAATCTTTATCCCCATTTTTATGCATTCATAATTTGATAAATATTATTTATATTATTGTCTGCGGCAATAACGGCGGTAAAATCAGTCAATGGGATTGCTGCATTATTTACTGTTTTTTTTGTAATTTTTTGTGAATAGATGCTTCAAACAATTTTTCCTACAATGCTATTCGAAACTAATAATTATATATTGTACAATTTAGTAGGCTCGAAAATGTTTCATATCGTTACGCGTGCGAACATGGATATTTTGCATTATCAAGTGTGTATTTTTATACATTTTTAGAGTTTTATATCCTTACGTGTGCGAATATAGTTATACCCTAACAGTTTGCACTATATCAAGTGTGCATTTTAATACAAATTATTCTATCCATGCCGTCAATCAAAAAGGTACAGATTTCACAGGGCATCTGTGAGTAAAAGGACGAACTATTTGACTAAAATCTTATGGGAAAACTACTTTTCCCCGAAAATGTAAAATTTAGACATTTATCCGATTTGGTTTACGGAAACTATTTCTTAGGTGCTAAAGGAACATTTTTATGTAATTTGTTGACGATGTTGTGTTCGGAAAGCAATAAAAAACGCGATCAAATAATACTGTATTTCGTACCACAACTTTCAGATTTTTTTTCAAAGATATTCACCATGTTATCATAAAAAAACATGTCATATTATACTACTATATGCTTAGTATAAGTACCCCGAAGGAATTTCTACAATATAACTTACTTCTTGAGTTATACTGTTTTTACTGGCACACTACATTTAAAAAAAATATTGTTGCCAATTTTTTTCTTCTTAAGTTATCAACTTTCTCGCAATAAAAAAAATATTTTCTTACAAGGCAATATATTCTCTGTAAGTGCTGTAAAGTGCATTGCAAAATATTTCGTAACTCTAAAGATTTCAGTAAAAAACCCTCACTGCTACATTTTTGCGAGAATTGCACTTTCGGAGGTTAATTTTTGAAAACTAGGCACTTAGATGCGGTAACATTATGTTTACAACTGTTGCTTCGCAAATTATATATTGATAAGTACTTTCTAAGCGATACTGAGTTTCTTAAAACTGCATTTTTTGAGGTTGGGTTCCCCAGCCTTAATTTTTTTTTTAAAATATTTTATTTGCGACGTGATATTTTTTTGGACTCTCTTGTATTTAGAAATTCTTTTGATCCACCTCAATTTAGTAATTCTGAATTTTTTCCATTACCTGAAATTACCCCAACAACTACAAAAAGGGTCGAAGAATAATAATTAGGTGGCGTTACCTACCGATTTCTTTAAAATTTCGCTCTCAAGAATGTCGTCGCTTTGATGTCGCAGTACATAAAACTGGCAATAAAAGTCCAACAGTAAAATAGATTACGTTCGAAAACTTAATATAAAACATTTCGACGCCAATAAAATTAAATTGTCGGTTCCTTCAAAACTTTATTGTCGTACAATCGCCAAATTAGTATTCAGTTCGAGTTGAAATTATTTTTCAAGGTAAAGCCACTGATTCGACAATGTCGCAGATCCCTCGGCTATCGTTTTCCCCTGATCGAGCAAAAAATTATTTACATAAAATCTGATCAACATATTTCACGCCGAAACATTTTTCTGAACGCGACCGAAACGTTAAATTTTACAACATAATGCTTTTAGTCGTCCTAAAAGCTGGCGGAAATTAATTTTGTGGGTCAATTTGAAGTTCATTATCAATCAATAAGTCAATACAACGGGCTTCAGTCACCGACAACGTAAATCACGAATATTACAGTCTCTAATAAGTCAAAAGGATCACGTCCTTGGTTTGTGCTCCATGTAAACAGCTCAATCAATCCATAACACATTACAGAAGCCATTGATCGGTTAAAAGTTACTCACAAATCATTTCTGTCCGCCTTGGGGCTTCTTTTTATATCAACGCGTTTGAATTCAACGTCGAGGGTGTTGTAGCTCCCGCGCTTTTAACAGTGAACGATGAGAGAGAAGTTCATAATAAATGGCTAGAAACATTTATAAAGTGTTGCTGTGAATATATGACCCCGGCAACGGCTGGGGCGTGAATTTTTTACGGTTTCCTTGCTTTAAAAAACGTTTCCAGATTTAAGTTCAACAACTCCAGGGAACAGAAAAAAATCATTAATTAAGTTATTCATATAAACCTTGATTATGGCAATACATTATTTTCTCCGACGTTTTTTGCTTTATCTCTGACAAGCTTTGAGGCTTCCGCAAGGTCGCATCCTTGCTTATTCCGGACACGTGCTTGGCGTTACGTAAATATTGTTACTGGTGGATTTATTCGAACTACTTGACGTCGGTTTTTATATTTGCACTCCCTGTTTTTCACATTTCCTTCAATTTACATAAAAACCTGAACGAAATTTTTCCTCGCTAATTTAATTTAGGACAGTTGCAAGGAATTCCATTCGCCTGGTTTAATTTAATTACAATGGTTCAACCTTAAATTAAGCCTAATTATTTTGACTGAATTCGAATTAACGATACACCGTCTCGGAGGGGCTGTTAACATTTATAATGGCTCAAATTTAATTTAAATAATTGGTCCGCTTTTCTAAAACAAAATTTGTGACATAGTTTATTGTTACTGGAAATGGATTTTATTAACGTGTACTTGACATCATATAAAAAGCAGAACATGATGAATATGGAATGCTGCAGGTATTCGATTACATGGTTTACCTAGGAATAAGTGACCTGAATTTCCTGAATTATGTAATGGATTCGTGACAATTTTCACAAGAGAAATAAAACAGTTGAGACGTTTTTATTATGAAGAAAAGCTTAACTTATCCGAGCTTAATTAACTTCTGTGTAACATCGACAAAGCCGTATTATTACTTGTTTCGATATTAATCAAAACTGTGGTTCAGCGTCTGAAACTTGGTTGCAGTTGGTTGATCTTGTGTAGTCAGCAAAACAGTGACGAACTTGCGACGGTGAAGGAAAAGCACTCAAACTATTAAATTAGATGTATACAGTGACTAAAACCTCATGTGGATTAAACGAAGCTATCTAGATCAGTAGGTAACACGGGTTTAAAATTTATTTTTTTTCATAATTTCAATTTCTTTACTTTATGTTTCCGTTTGTGAATGTCAATCCTATTAAAGCCTTCTAAAGGGTTTTCCAATAAGAGGTGTTATTTTGAATAGCCCGTTATTTCGGTAGATGTAACTTTTATAGCTGTAATTTTTTGACATTTGACAAGTAGAAACTACGCCATTAATAAAAATGGAACGATACACGCTTCAACAACGCATTGAAATTATTAAAATTCACTATAAAAATGGTGAAAATTTGGCAGAGACGGTTCGTAAAACTCGAACATTTTTGGGTCGTCGTGAAGCACCTTGTCGGACCGCAATACAGAAATTGGTGGAAAAATTCGAGCTGTTGGGACAAGTTAGTGATGTGAAGAATAAAACCCGTGCACGTCGCTCAAGAACAGCCGAGAATATTGCTGCTGTAGCCGAAAGTGTTGAAGAAAACCCAGGTTTGTCCATTCCTCGTCGTTCTTTGAAATTAGACATTCCAAAAACGTCATTACACCGTATTTTGCATAAAGATTTGGGTCTTAAGGCTTATAAAGTTCAGTTAACACAAGAACTCAAGCCGGCCGATCATCAACAACGTCGTATCTTTGCGGATTGGGTCCTTGAAATGCATGAAAATGATCCGGAATTCCATCGAAAAATCATCTTGAGTGATGAGGCCCATTTCCACCTGGATGGCTTCGTCAACAAGCAAAATTGTCGCATCTGGGGCTCAGAAAACCCAAGAGTTATTGTTGAAAAGCCTCTCTATCCTCAACGTGTGACTGTTTGGTGCGGTTTATGGTCCGGCGGGGTCATTTGACCTTACTTTTTCGAAAATGAGGCTGGAGCACCAGTTACGGTTAATGGATTGCGCTATTTTTTAATAATTTCAATGCGTTGTTGAAGCGTGTATCGTTCCATTTTTATTAATGGCGTAGTTTCTACTTGTCAAATGTCAAAAAATTACAGCTCCAAAAGTTACATCTACCGAAATAACGGGCTATTCAAAATAACACCTCTTATTGGAAAACCCTTTATTAACACTTGGTCTTCTTTGATTACTTGTAACTTCTGGTTCCACACATGGCCTAACCATCTCGCTTTCTGTGGTTTTCTTTTTCTTTCCTGTGTCTTCTCCTGTCCCTTGTCTTATTTCATGGTTTATTCTAATTCGGTATTCATTTTCTTCCATACCGGCCCTAATATAGTTCTCACAATTTTCTTCCTGTTTTTTCATCATTGTCATTGTTTCCCCACCATACTGTATTGTTGGTCTTATTATTGCTTCATATACGTTTATTTTTGTTTCTTTCTTTTTAATAACTTTTTATTAGCATGGAATGCTCTATATTTTCTGTCATTATCTTTTCTTTAAAAGTCACACTGTCATTCCTGGCAGTCAAACTAACAATCGGAATGAAATATTTTAGCTGATAACTCATCAAGTACGTCGTCAAGACTTATACCAACAATTCGTCCTCCATGACTGCTTTAACAAGACTGAACATAAAACTGATGGTTGCGACTACACCATCATTCAGACTGTCAGTCTCATCCTAACTTTCCCTGATTGAAGCTCGGATTTCAAAATATATGCAAACCGTCAGTTCATTCAGTATTCCATCAGTATTAACCTTACACGATCAATCAGAATGCCAATCTTTGGATTGAATGTCATTCCAACTGACCGTGTAAGGCTCGCATAAGCTTTATTTCCATCATTTAAAACTACTCGCTGAGTGTTTTATTTTATTTTAGTGCATCTTTGCAGTCTTTCCTTCACACACATTCCAATATGTTGCAGACGACGAGGCATCTTGTGCAACTTCCTAATTTATTTCACTCTTCAGTTTCTCCTTTCTGTGTCTACAAATAATAGTTCTATTTCCATTTGGTATTTATAGCTATTTTATCTTCTTTCCATTTACTCGTTATGAGTAGATATACTTATTCCTGCAGTTCTTTCCCTCCATACTTTAAACGTGCAAAGTTTGTTATGAAATCGATAAAGTGTATTATCTTGTTTTACAACTTCTGTGTAATATCAACAACATCTTATTATTACTTGTTGCTATATTAATCAAAACTTTGGTACAGTGACTATAACTTGGTTGCAGTTGGTTGCTCTTAAGTTGTAAGCAAAACGGTGGCGAACTTGCGGCGGTGAAGGAAATGCACGGAAAACTGCTCTATCAAATTTCGGCTTTCTTTCTCGTCACTATCGCGTTGGTAACAAGAGTGTAGGTGGAAAATGTAAATCGCAGCGTCTGAAAAATAAAAAGTAATGACAAAACATCATAATGAGAATATTAATGTGTTAAGGTTGTACAATGAATGTTTGAGTTAGACTAGGTATTGAAACTGAAAGTTCCGACTTCAATTCTGACTTATTAATGGCCCCGGCGCTTTCTCCGGGATACAAAACTTAACTTTTCAATTTTCATATGATTTGAGCGATAGCATTTATTAAAGGGGATGAGGTGCTCGATCCCGACAATCAAGCTATTGAGCCACTTCAGTTCTGTGATTAATAGGTCACGGTCGACACCCAATTATAAACAATCCTATTAAAGCTGGAAGTAGGACGCATTACACGATTCGTTGTATCCTGTCTTGCAAACCGCTCTCCCTCTTCAAGAATTTTAAAACAAAGTTAGACAGGTTGGAAGTAAGGCAAAGTTCCTGTATAAACATGCAGGCAATTCGAACGGATTAAATAACTGCAAGAGTTCAAAACTTTAAGTGCTTCCAAACAATGTTGGAGAAAGTGACGTCAAATTAAATTTAATTAACCGGAAGATCGGTGCAGTGCCGACCCAAGGGGTTTCGGCGCAAATTTATTTAAGAAATGACACGAAAAGTAATAAGTTCAAATTTAGAATTTACGCCCTGAAAATAAAATAAATTCGACTGCGAAGCGCAGAGGCATTCCTTTTGTGCATTTATGTATTCTCCAGCAATTAAGACAAATTGATACTGCTGCTGCAGATAATATAATCAAATGGAATCAATCTCAGATTGTGCTGGATTTACGGTATTAACCTCTGATGAAATTTTTCCAATGGATGGTTTTCTCGAATTACAATACTTTTCCATTGATTTTTCATTACAAATAATATTTGGTTTCAAAAACAAAACCCTCAACTTCCAATAAGTATTTCAGGAAATATCAATTGAAATTCAGAATTTTTTAAAAAAATTTAAAGAACCAATCATTTACTTTCTGTATTGTAATCTCAGAATTACACTCTATGTTTTCTGAACTACAATTGATGCTTTCTGAGATAAAATTTACTATTCTAACTTTACTTAATATGCTTTCTGCAAAACATCTGAAATGTGATTTGAAAACAGCTCTAGAAATACTTTTTTTTCAATTAGAATTTGAAGATACTTTGAGATATTTGTTGCCTTTATTTCCACAATGGTTCAAACTATAAAACCATAATTATTACATTTTAATCAAGTTTAAAATTAACCAAAATGTTAGTGGAAGGTAAAAAAAGGTTTCGAAAGAATATGCTTTTGAAAATGAATTAAATATACTTACTTGAACAAACGTCTCCAAATCCACAGTGTAGAAACCTCCTGCGCTGATCTTTATTTCCCTCTGAGAACGCATAATGATTAAAGTCAAGGCCCTTCGAAAATTTTTGTCGCAGGTGGCATCGTTCCATTTGCATTCATATGCAGCATCTGCTACAGTTGTGCTCTAAAATTACTGCGCTTGAACTATTTCATAAACATTGTAGAATGAATAGAAATTTAATATACGCTACGCTTTTTAAATGGAAATTTTGGAAATTTATTCGGATGTGAGATTGCTTTTAGTTTAGTTAGTACCTGGAATCTTAATTCGCTCCCCGTGTAACAGTACAGGAATAGTTGAAACGTTGTCGTCAAACAATACACGGATATAACTCCTATTTGATCAGGGTAAACAGTCTGTAATTCGACTTTATGTAACATATTCTAATTAACGGTACTTATTAAACATACCATCAGCAAACAGCTCAAACAGATTTCAATTACTCCGAAATTAATTTGAGCGAAGGTTATCAACGTAAATAACTTTTCAATGTCACTGCACACCCTGGAAAGAATTTTTAAGTCACGCTGATGATAATGAAACGAACACTTACCTAATTAAAAGATTGTGTTGCTTGATGCATTCGCGCAAAAGTTGCTCTTTGTTGCTACAATGTCCTATAGCTTTTTGGATTAGATTTTTGCTCAAATAGCGTTCATTGCAAATATTTCGTAAAACATCATTGAGAATTTCAAATTGCGCTATACAGACCTCACAAAGGGCGAAAAATAATAAATCGACGGTTGCAACGCCAGTTGCTACGGAAAAACCAACAAACCATATCCATACGTAAGTTATTTCGTACAGTGGATCTTCGTGAACTAGTTTCATGTCGAGCTTTATGGGTAAATTACCATTTCCAACCACTAAATGATAAGTAACCACTTGAGCACATGAAAATATAGCTCCACTAAAATACAGCGACGCCACTATTTTATTATAAAAATAACGTCGACGAATTTTCGCTTGTATTGTATCGGAAACGATTGTGTAAGGCCAAAAGTCGAACCAAATTGTGTTCAATATTTGTTTTAAAGTTGTCTTGTGGTAACTGATTACGAGAAGTTTGAGAAGTACTTGCAAGGCAATTATAAAAATAGCGTCAGAAACGATCGTCCACTGATCAATGGCGGCTAAAATGTCCCAATTAAAGTAGATTGTGATTGGCACGATGAGGGAAACTAAGAAAATATTCGCCACGTTTAAGTAAAACATGGCCTTTGTAAAAACGCACTCTTCCGCTGGCAACACGTTTAAAAATTCCAGTAAAATTTTGATTGGTACCAAAATTAATTTCCCGAAATCTTCTTTAACAGATTTGGAAAACTCTGAAAAATAATCTTGTGTTTGAAAAAATCACCCAAAACTTTATTACCTGGTCTGTACTGTAAGCTTCTTCGATGCATTTTTTTCGCCGACTGAGCTTGTCTTTTATAAATGATTGCTACGTTAACTCGGTGATTGAATAGTACTTTTACATGCTCGTGGAACTTGACATTATTGTCAATTTAAACTTTTTCAATAACAAATCATCATAAACTGGAAGCAAACTTCTGTACTATAATTAATTATGAACTCGAGCATATTTGATTAACCGCAAATACCTTTCTAAATTAATATTGAATTAAACCGGTACTGTAATTTGAGAGAATTAAATTTTTAATAAAAAGTATTTACTATGAATAAATTAACAAAAATTTTCTAAAGCAAAAATACAAAATCGGTTCGTTGAGTTCCTGAGTTGGTATTTGTCACTTCAATTTAATATATTTAGATTTCAATTAAGTTTTACAGGATAAACTTCCTTAATCCGAAACTTTTCGACCTTTCGGTGGGGTGAATTGAGTTTTGAAACCATCGTTTTGTAGTTTCTGTGTAATATTAACAACGCCGCATTATTACTTGTTCCCATATTACTCAAAATTTTGGTGCAGCAGCTGTAACTTGGTTGCAGTTGGTTGATTTTGTGTAGTAAGCAAAACGGTGACAAACTTGTGACTGTGAAAACTGCCCTATTGAATTTAATATATTCTTGTTTGAATAGCAAATCAACCATCGGTTTCCTTCCTTGTCAGTATTGCGTTGGTGACAATAGTGTAGGTGGAAAACGTTAATCGCAAAGTCTGAAAAATAAAAAGGGTAACAAAACATTCTTTTTTCGATGTGCCTATCCGTTCCGGGTGTGTGACAAGTATGGTAATTCGAACTTTACTGATGTAACAAAACATTATAATAAGAATATTATTGTATTGAGGTTGCGTTGTATAATTAATGTTTGATTTGAACTAAGCATTCAATTCTGAAAGAACCATGCATTTATTTTCTAAATTGCAAATGATCTGTTTAGAATTGTTACAATTGATGTTTTAAGTACTACAATTGGCGATTTCTAAGATTCAATTAACTATTCTTGATTTACAATTGATATGCTTTCAGAAACGCATCAGAAATACAATCAGAAAAGACCTTCAGTAATAATAATTTTTTCAATTAAAATTTAAACGCATTTGTTGATCTTATTTCCACAGTGGTTCAAACTATAAACGCATAAGTATTGCAAGATTTTAATTAACTACAAAGGTTTGCAAAGTTGATGTGGCCTTGAAATAAATTATAGAATTAGCATAAGATTAGCCAAAATTTAAATTTTATTACAGTCAGCTAGTGGAGAGGTAAAGCAATTCTTCAAATACATAGGCTTTTGAATAAAAATTAAATACACTTACATCAATAAACATCTGCAAATTCACAGTGTAGATACCTCCTGCGGTGATCTTTATTTCCCTCTGAGAACGCAGAATGATTAAAATCAAAGCCTTTTGAAAATTTTTGTCGCAGATGGCATCGTTCCATTTTCATTCAAATGCAGCAACTGCTACAGTTGTGCTCTAAAATTACTGCGCTTGAACTATTTCATAAACATTGTAAAATTAATAGAAATTTAATAAACTCGACGCTTTTTAAATGGAAATTTTGTAGATTTATTCAGATGGGAGATTGCGTTTAGTTTTGTTTGCGTCATATCAGTACCTGGAATCTTAATTCGCTCCCCGTGTAACAGTAGAGGAATAGTTGAACTGTTGTCGTCAAACACAACACAGATATAACTCCTATTTGATCAGGGTAAACAGTCTGTAATTCGACTTTATGTAACATATTCTAATTAACAGTACTTAACAAACATACCATCAGCAAACAGCTCAAACAGATTTGAATTATTCCGAAATTAATTTGAGCGAAGGTTATAAACATAAATAACTTTTCAATGTTACTGCACACCCTGGAAAAAATTGTTAAGTAACGCTGATTATAATCAAACAAACACTTACCTAATTAAAAGATTGTGTTGCTTGATGCATTCGCGCAAAAGTTGCTTTTTGTTGATACAATGTCCTAAAGGTCTTTGATTCTTGCTCACATAACGTTTATTGCAAACATTTCGTAAAACATCATTGAGGATTTCAAATTGCGCTATACAAACTTCATAAAGGCTGAAAAATAATAAATCGAAGGTTGCTATACCAAACGCAATTGAAAAAGCAGCAAGCCATATCCATACATAAGTTATTTCGTACAGTGGATCTTCGTGGACTAGTTTCATGTCGAGCTTTATGGGTAAATTACCATTTCCAATCACTAAATGATAAGTAACCACTTGAGCACCTGCAAATATGCACGCACTAAAATACAGGGACGCCACTATTTTATTGTAAATATAACGTCGACGAATTTTCGCTTGTATTGTATCGGTAACGATTGTGTAAGGCCAAAAGTTGAACCAAATTGTGTTCAATATTTGTTTTAAAGTTGTCTTGTGGTAACTGATTACGAGAAGTTTGAGAAGTACTTGCAAGCCAATTATAAAAACAGCGTCAGAAACGATCGTCCACTGATCAATGGCGGCTAAAATGTTCCAATTAAAGTAGATTGTGATCGACACGATGAGGAAAACTAAGAAAATATTCCCCACGTTTAAGTAAAACATGGCCTTTGTAAAGACGTTCTCTTCCGCTGGCAATACGTTTAAAACTTCCAGTAAAATTTTAATTGGTACCAAAATTAATTTTCCGAAATCTTCTTTAACTGATTTGGAAAATTCTAAAAAATAATCTTGTTGTGTTTGAAAAAATTACCCAAAACTTGATTACCTGGTGTTACAAACGAACACACTATTATACGAATAAAACACAGTTTATGTGAAACGATGTTTATTCGTCCGCCTTTTTCGTTTAAAGGTGACGGATTAATAATAAATTAAAATGTTTTCCATCGCCTTGACTCCTTAAACAACCGTCGTGCGGCGATAGTCGTCTGTCGTGATCGAGTGGGTATTATTCGCCCCCTTTTTCGAGACGACGGTCGCCGACGGGTCTTTGACAAAGAAATTAAATGCTTGTGGTTCGGTGATCTTCTCTTCGATCGAGTAGGGTTCCAGCCAGGTTGGTCCAAAGCGCTGTCGGCCAGGGGCTTTTCTGGTGAGGACGAGGTCACCGATGTCAAAGGTTCTTGCGCGGGGCTGTACGGGGTGGCGACGGTCCAGGTAGGCTCGTTGGTTGTCACGCGCCTTCTGGCGAATGTCCTCGAGCTCCGGGGTGGGTGGACGTTCGACGTCCGAGTCCCAGGCACCTGGAAGGCGAGGATTGTAACCAAGGAGTGCTTTCCCTGGAATCTTCTCTGCGATTTCTTCGTCTGTTCTTGCGCCTGCTGTTCCTTCACTTTCGAACCGGCAAGGTCGTTCTGCAGCTTGTCGACGGCCTCCTTCAGGCGGGCGATCTGGACCTCCAAACTGGACCTGGTCGTCTGCTCAAGTTCCAGCTTCGATTCCAATTCTTTGGTTTTCAGTTCCATTCGCTTGGCCAGCAGATTCGAGGAAGCGTCTCCCAAGCTTTCGGCGCTTTCCAGCTTCGTGGTGAGCTCGACCAACTGGTCCTTCAATGAATTTCGTTCCCCTTCCAGTTCGGACACCAGCGATGCTTGTACCTGCAAGATCAGTTGATCCGAGGACATCTGCTGAATGACAGCCTTATACTTCTTGACAACTTCCGCCAGTTCTTCTTCGTTTTCTTCCAGCTGCGCTTGCAAGTCTGAGCGCTCCCGGCTCAAGCCGTTTGCCTTGTCCTCGACCTCGCGTCGCGCTTTGTGAGCCTCTTCGAGCGAAGCTTGTGTTTCTGCGAGTTCGATGTCGATGCTCTGTTTCGCTTTGTTGGCGACGGCTCGAGAGCATTCCAGGTCTTCGATCTGGTTCCTCAACTGTCGTATAAGTATCTTGCTAGGATTGTCGACCTTCTGTGTTTCGAGCTGAACCTGTGCGTCCCGGAGCAACACTTTAGTCCTTTCCAGGTCTCGCTTGAGCCTCTGGACCAAAGCTTCGTCACCGGCCCGTTCATTTCGATTGGATTCTGCAAACACCGCCAACCGTCTCTCCAACTCGTGATTCTCCCGCAAGAGTAGCGTCCGTTCTTCATGCTCATTTTCCAATTGAACCTCGAGAGCTTTGACTTTTTCCTGGGAGTTGCGTCGAACTTCCTCCAGTTCTTCGTCTCGCTGCTGCGTTTCCCTCTTGGACTCTTTGCGCTGCGACTCCAGAGTCATTTCCAGCCTCAACTTGGCCTGCTCCAACAGTTGCACCTGCCCAACGAGCTCGTCCAATTTACATCTCAGCATTAGCAATTTTTCGTCCTTCAGTTCGGATTCCAATCTCGCGTCGGCCAGAGCGCTTTCCGTGACGTATTTTTCCGTCGTGACGGCTTCCTTCTCTCGCAGGAGTCGTTCCTTTGCCAGTTTCTCTTGACGCAGTTCGTCGTGCAGAAGTTGCGTTTCCGCGAGTTTAGCCCGAGCGACCGGGGAGCAGTATTGCTCGCGGAACCTCTTACTGAAGTCAAGAAATGTGTACCCCATGTTTGTGTACACCCGGTACCACTTCTTCGCCTCTTCTTGCAGCTGTTCGGCAGCGATCTCCTCCTGGTCGTCAGGATGTACTCCACACGCATTGAAGTAACGCTCCAGACGACTCATGAAGATTTCTGGATCCTCTTTTGCACGTCCGGCGAACTTGGGTAGCTTGGGGGCTACCGGTGGAGGAAGTGACCTCGGACCTGGTAACGCTGAAGGACTCGTTCGGGACGGTACGGGAAGTGGCGATCTTAGAGTCGACGTTCGACGCTGGAGCGTCTCTAATGCCTCCAGTTGAAGACGGAGATTCTGGATGGTCTTGTCATGATGTTGTATCAGCTGTTGTTGATCTGGGCGCCACTGAGAGGTTTGGGCCTCTCTCAGCAGGTCTTGTTGCCCATCGGCGACGTTAATGTTCGGGTACGCCCTCGTACCGCGCCTTGGGGCTGTCATCTCGCAGGATGAAAGGGGGTGGATTCGTGGACTCACCTCGAGTCCTAGCCTCACGTTGTACGCCAAATGTTACAAACGAACACACTATTATACGAATAAAACACAGTTTATGTGAAACGATGTTTATTCGTCCGCCTTTTTCGTTTAAAGGTGACGGATTAATAATAAATTAAAATGTTTTCCATCGCCTTGACTCCTTAAATAACCGTCGTGCGGCGATAGTCGTCTGTCGTGATCGAGTGGGTAATACTGGTTCGTACTGCAAGCTTCTTCGAAGCATTTTTAACACCGACTGAGCTTGTCTTTTATAAATGATTCCTGCGTCAACTCGGCGACTACATAAAATTCCTCGAGGAACTTATCATTACTTGCAATGTAATTTTTTTCATTAAATAATCATAACAAACTTCAAGGTACACTACAGTATCATACTAATTATGAACTCCAGCATATTTGATTACAGCAATTCCAATCTCTCTAAACTAGTATTAAGAAGTCGATATGGAAATTCGTGACGATGCACATCAAGTTTTTTGTACAAACTAAAATATGCTATTAATAATTCAACCTCAATTTTCTAATAAATAATGCAAAATTGGTTCTTTGTGTTCCATTGAAATAAGTTGCTAAGTTTGAGACACCACCCTCAGCCACTGCACCACTTTTAGCCACTTTACTAATAAATACATATTTATAAGTTTTGTGGGAAGTAAAGAACCAAGATTGGGTTTTTAAATACTTCCTTAAAACATTGTTTTGGTCCACGCATCTTCTGTCTCTATTTCTGATTTGATGTAACAATTATTTTATTTGACACTGAACAAAAAGTGATGTTGTGTTTACTGATTTGGTTAAGAAACAGCGTAGGACTAAATTAAGGTTTGATTAATAAAATACACTTATTGTTTCGATATAAATCTAGTTATTATAATAATGACGGATCAGATTTCTGTATACAAATTAATTATTTCCCTTTGAATTAAATTTTTAATGCTCCTTGAAGAGCAAAGTGGCTGAAAGTAGTGAAATTGTACTCAATATGGCAATATCTAAATAATTAAGTTACCTAAATTTACAGCATTTCAGCACTACTAAAAAATATACAGACTCAGTTCAAGGTATTCTTAATCATTTGTTAATTTCTTCAATTTCAGATTGCCACTTAAATTTAATATTCGTTATTTGAGTTTAATTTAAGTTTTAAAGAGTTAAAATATTTTTTTGTAAATTAAGGTAAAGAAATACAATTTTACGAATAGAGGTAGTTTTCAAAATAATACTTTGCGTTGAAAGATCAGAAAACCGTCGAGTGGAAAATGAAAAACATAAAATCACATTTTCATTAAAAATCTCACATCCATCGAAAACTGGATAAAGGAAGATCTAAAACGGACAACAAAATTGGAAAGAACGGAAAACTCAACCAAGTCGAAAAATTATTTGATATTAATTTCAAAAATTTAATTTATCCGTGATACATTATTGAGCACTTCCGCTTCCTTTATGTGGCGATCGATTAAACAAACTCTGCCCAAAGGTCATACATCTTTTCTTCACTTGATAAAAGGTACAACAACCGAAAATTTTTTGCTCGTTACTTCTCTTTTTCGTGCGCGAACTTTTTATGACGAGATAATTCAGGATCGACATATCACGTTCTGCGATGATCTGAAGCCGTGGTGTAATATAGCCCTTGAAAATGATCCGTCAACAGGAGATGACACCATTTTTTTCTATTATTCTCTACATGGCGCCTGGCGTGATGGCTGGAAAACAAAAAGTGCGATCGATAAAGTCGTTTAGGAAGCTGGTGTTATAAATTATTGCCAGTTTTTAGCCCGCGCCACTGATGAACAGGGCGTCATTTTTAATTTCCCAGTTAATCGTGGATAATCTAACCGGGACTGGATTACGTTTTCCTAATCAAAGCACTCACCAATCAAGGAGTAGCTCGGTGAATTTTCGTCCTTACGTGCGCTTTCTCTTGGGCAGTTTAACGCGTGAACAATTCTAATCCGACAACACTGACCGATACTTGAAACAAGATTTAGAAGCGCTTCCAATCGTAAATTGGTGCTCGAGCTGCTTCCTCTACAAATTAGGCAAACAGTTTTCGAGCTAAAGCACAAAGCGAATATCGAAACTGTTTTTTAGAATTAAGTTTGCAAAAAGGTTACCTTCGCCTGATAAATAATCAATTTAACATAAGTTTGTTTTTGTTTACGTGGAGCTTTCGAGGCAGGGTTCCATCAAACCACCCTTTTAATATTTCACACGCACTAACCGACTCGAGAATTCAATTTTTGATCCCGATTTTCTGTCGTTCACACTGTCGACGCAATTTAAAATTGCGCCCAAATAATTATGCTCAGGCAGTTAAGAAGGCCATTTCATCTTGCAAGATGGTCGAATGAATTCAGAATTTGCCCACTTTGTTTAATGTCATCCTTTCACAGCGAGCTGCTTTCATAACGCAGGCAATTTTCTCGAATGATGTACACAATAAACAGTAATAAAATTTTTGGGAAAATAATGAAATGAACTGATGGAATGCGCGTTTTTTCTTATCTTGTCCCGAAGGAAATTATTTCGGATTTCGCAAATGGAAACTGACGTTTGAGGCAGACAAGTAAACAGGTTGGGATAAAGAGAGCAATTAATTTAAGCGTTCTTCCTGTTTTGCTCGCCACCGACGTTATTTGCACGACTACGCATTCGGACGAAGCTTTAATTACATTGCTCACTATGTGGACTATTGGACGTTAGTGAATCATTATCTAAATTATTTGTATTTGTTACGCTCGAAGTTAATACAGGTAGCCCTCGATTGACGCTGGTTCAATTTACGCCGATTCACAATAACGCCGCTGTGGAATTCACTGTTTCGCCGTGTACATAACTGGGTAATTCACCGATTCTTCCTATGTTAGACTGATTTTCGATTAAGTGTTGTGAATTCCTTTTTCCAAAAAATGTAAGAGATCCGAAACTTTGAAATTTTATTTGGTTTTCTTAATATTTTTTAATAAAAACATTTCACTTTATTTTATCTTAAAATACATTTTAAAAATTAAATTTATAATACACCTATCTCCCGATTTACACTATACTTTTTTACACGATTTCACTTTTACACGGTTTTTAAAATAATGAATTTAAAATAAAATGGTAAAAATGAATATTTCAGATGAGTACATATTTCTACAATCATTTTTTAACTCCGTTCACTTGGTTATACATATTGGTGATTCCCCGTTTTGTATGCACAATAAAACTTTCTATTCACGTAAATTACTGCAGTAAATTTGTGCCAGTAGAAAAGTGTACATCATTGTGTTTTTATTAATCAGAATTTCTTAAACTTCATATTTACTGGTTAGCGATAAACAATTATTTTTTGTAGCATTTTTACAATTTTTTTCGCAATAAAACTTTAAACCATAGTTTTTAATAGAGCATGAAGAGATCTTTCAAATGAGGTATCACAAGCCCCTACTTCCTACTTAAAAATTTGGGGGTTGAAACTGTCACTCGAAGGGAGTTGAGATTAGGGATGAAATTTTTACTTTGCAGGATATCATATCATAAACGGGATTTTTTATAAATATGCACAATAATATGAGATACTGAATTTATTCCATTTGACTGGTTCGCACTGTATATTTGTTATTTTATTAACTGTTATTTTAATTTTTCAAAATATCTTATTAGAAAAAATTACGTCAAATAAATGTCGTTTTCGATTTACACGGTTTTGCCCATAAAAAAACAATCTTCCGTGTAAATCGGGGGTTAGGTGTATATGTATTTTGCATTATATTGTATTAATAAATAAAATGATTTGCTTCTTTTTCACTTATGTAGAACCTAACCCTATACATCACTGTAAATATGGGTTCTTTTTACGCCGATCCGATTTGCGCCGGCTTTTGTAAGAACGAAACTGCAGCGTAAACCGAGGGCTACCTGTACTGAACAAATTGGAAGAATATTTTATTCAAACAAAATTAACAAGAAAAACGTTGCTCGCACTAAATAAGTTGCCATCAAAATCAGTTTGTCAATGGACAAAAGGTTAATTTATTTAACGAATAAAAGAGACGACTGTAAAATGGGTAATTAAAAAGTAGCTATCGAATGTTTACATCAGATTAGCCATCAGCATCCTCTCGACTGGATCCGATTTATTTATTTATCGTAGAGAATAAAAACGCCGAAAGCTCCTAAAATAAATCAATTTTTTTGGCAATTTTTCCGTCCGCCGATACTCTTGGAACTTGCAGCGATAGTGAAACGAGCCAAAAATATATTTCTTTTAGTTGAGATTTATTTGTGCAAGTTTCCGCATTAAACGTGTCATCGTTTTTCACTCGAACAACAGCATTCAAAAACTTTTCCAATAAGAAAAGATGATTCGAAAAAAGATGCAGCCCTCCTTATGCGCGGTAACGAAACAATCATGAATAAAACATGTAATTCATTATCCTATCTTTCGATTTTTCACCGCCTCAAAGAGCCGAGTTTGGTTCAAGGTCTCGACTGATGCATATTTCATAAAGCAACCGGTCCATTGCACATTCGCGAAACACTCTTCAACTTTCTCAATATGTTTCGTGCATATTTACAAACGGCTGCAGGTCACTTTCAGGTTGTCGCATTTTGTTTCTTAGATGAAGGGGAAACCTCATCTTCAGGGAGCACACCCCTTTTCTTTGCTAATGACATTGCTTGTACGCAAAACGGAACTTTGATTATTGTGCTCTCGTCTAGTCGCACCGAATGCCAAAGTTGGTGAATGCAAACTTTAGAGAATTACATATTAAGTTCATTAGAATATTGTTCTCGGCTTAATGTACATACAGGCAGAAGGGATTACTAGTTATAATGCGATTGATTCAGATACGTAAGGGCATTGTTTCAATTTTGTGAGGTTGTTTTTCATCAAGGGTTTCCCAAATTTCGCCCAACTGTAATCACAGTTATAATTACTTTACTGTTTTGGGACCTTACTACCAATTTTCCTCATTATCAAATTTGAATTAATGTAGTTCTACAACAATAGCTATTTATGTATCAAAGTAGTAAAATTACACTTTATCAAATGAGTTTCGAAATTGAGAGCCGAGGCGAGCAACCACACTGAAAAAATTCTAACTAAGAATTTTTTAAAAACCCATTTCTTACATTAAAAGCTGATAAAAGTCTTGTATTTAGCACGATTCTGCTTGCTATTAGAACGAACAATATTAAATCTAGCAATCCACTGGGGATTCTCAATTTGTGGTGACCTCACTGAAGGTTTTACAATTGTACGGAATGTTGTAAATTGCTTTATGACCTTCTGCAAAGGACTGTTTCCGGACAATAGATAAATTACTTTAGAATTTCTTACAAATTTAGTTGAAAAACGTTACACCAAACTCGGCTTGCAGTAAGAAAATACATATTACGTTGTGCATTTTCTGTATTTTTATTGTAAAGTAAATTTTTAGTAACTTACATAATTAGTGAGTGTTTAATTGTGAAGAAATTGGAAATATTACAAATGGTTTAATGTGCCGAGATGAAGATGTTAATTCAATGCAATATTAATAAATGTCGGTCAACAAAATGATCAGCTTCAAAAACCATTTTTAAAAATGGTAACGAAATTATGTGGAGTTTCTAATTATGTGTGTGATAAATTCGCATGTAAGTAAGTTTGTTGTAATTATAATTTTTCCCACACTTTTAGCTTACCGAATGAATTTTGTAAAAGTTTTACAAGTTTTTTCAATGTAACAGCTATTAATCAAATTGTTTTTTAGTTTATTTCCGTCAGAACGAAAAGTAAAAAGCGATAAAAAGAAATGGACATGCAAATCGGTTGCTTCTACAACAGAATTAATAATAACGACGAAGGTAAAGAAATAATTTTGATTTTCTTTTATACATTTAATGTTATTTATCTATCGTATAACAAATTTTACTTTTTAGCGGATGTAGAGCGTTTTGTAAGAATTTAACAAAGCACAAACGTGACTGAAGTACGCGGATTTGCGGAAAAAAATCTCCATATAGTGGAATGGTAATTATTGAAGCATTTTTATAATAATATATCAATGGTACAATGTAAGCATTTTGTTTCATTGTTTTTAGATTGATGTAGATTTTGGCCAATTATTTCTTGAAAGAAAAACAATTTATTTGTGTGACGGCCAAAATTCATTGAGAAGGCTAATGACTTCAACGAAATTCCAAATCATATACGTACATCTGTTACCAAATGATAATGTGGTTCTTAAACTGAAAATGTATTTTTAAACAGGATTTGATGTGATGTTAAATTTTCACCTACTAATAAAAATAAGTATGAGAAATAACTTTATATTCTAAAATTCCTTCAATTCAAGCATTCCACTCTACAATTCATAAAAATTAGAAAAACATTGTTGTACTTGCAAGTGCTTATTTAATATAATAAGAAGGCCATCCTCATTTCTTACATAAGAGAACACATTAATTAAGAACATTCTTAAATAATTAAATAAAAGTTCTTGAAATCAACATGACCTATTCTTAAATGTAAAACTTATAAAAGTTCTTAAAATTAGAGCGACTCTTTCTCGAGTTTGTCACGAAGAATCCACGTACTTTCCCCGAACTTTCTTACTTATAAGAATTTTTTTCTGAGTGCACTCACTGGTCAAGAACAGCGTCGGCAGTAGGCTTGAATCACTCTAGTATAGAACGACCATAGATATAGTGTGCTTACAACTACACGCTTTAAATATTTTACAACCGGACCTAAAAGGATTAGGTAAATGCAATGAACTGCACGTGCGGAGGCTAGACAACTCCGTTAAGGGGCGTATTACAATAGTTTTCGTACATAATATAACAAGTCGTCTAAAGTTTCCGATACAATTTGTAATTTAAAATATGAGTAGCCAAAGTTGAAGAACGTAGAAAGCTCTTAACTGCTTCAAATTTTGGTAAAATAATTGTTTAAATTTAAAAATTTTCCTAATACCAACCCTGTGTAGGTTTACATAAAGATCTGCAGGTAAGCAAATTTATGATTTACAGGCACACGCCGCTCCTTGAATTTTCATTGTGTATTAAGAGCCCGTTGTAAACTATTTAAAGCGTGTAGTTGTAAAAATACTATATCTATGGTCGTTCTATACTGTCCTTAAACTATGCGTTTCTATTCGTTGTCTTTATGATTTTGTTGAAAAAACGATCACACCCTCAATCACCACTAAAAGTACAATTTTGTCAGATTACGGTTTTGGTGATAAAATATTGAAATCAAGCAGCTTCGCAGATTAAGCGCATCTGCGAATCGTAATATCCAGTTTTTATGTTTTCGGCTTTTATTATTGAGATCTCTTCTTGTAAAAGATGTTAAAACCAGATGAGTCCTTAAAGTTATTGCGCGCGTTGTGCGTGGAATGTTTCGCGTCAACCGTTTTGTGTATCTCTTGGAAGGATGCCAAATGATTTGTAAAATAAGCCGGCGAATCGTAAATTATTCATAAATAATGCCATCGCTACATATGCAAATTATGTTTTAGTTTTGCATTCAATATTAATCCGCAAATTTACTATTAAACAGTGCGATATCAATCCGGATGCGTCACGTTCCGTTTTATGTGATTTTCGACAAAATGCGAGCAATAACTTTAATTTGATGGCCACGGATTTAAACCGCGACTGCTCTTTTTAACGAGTTAAATGAGAGTGTAGTAATAACGATCACACTTTGGTGCCTTTTAATGGGTTTAGTATTTGTTGAGACTTTCTTTATTTCTACGCAAAAAAAAATAATTCAGATTAACATGTTGGAGAGAGATACAGTCAATACGACTTAAAAGTAGTTGGTAGTTTTGGGGCAGGTATTTCTGTACAAGAGTGATCTTGTGGTTGTATGAAATGGAACCTCTTGATCATCGATATACAAATGAGATATTGAATGATCATGTTGGGCCGTTTGAAGTCTACATGCGTATTGGGTGTTTGTGCAAAGCAATACAAGACCGCACATAACCTGAGAAGCTATGATTCCTACTAAGCTGGCCTACACAAAACCGTTGCGAAGATAAACATTTCCATTAACAAAGCAAAATATTGAAGAGCATTGCATTGATAAGGAACTTGGTGTTTTCTTTCAAAATATTCATTAAGAACTTTAGCCGCTTACCCATAAGATACTTAAGAATTTAATTTAAAGTTCACGTAGGAGTTGATATAGTAAACCAAATCAATAATGTTCTCAGTCCTAATTTTTGCATTCTTTGGTGAAACATTCTTTTGACAAATAATTTGTTTTTGAAAATCATTCATTCTCATTTAAAAGTTGGCCTTTAGCGCCTTCCTGCGACTGCCTTTCCAACTCATCCCCTTCTCTTACTTCCTCATCGTTGTATACAGTGTGGGGCAACAGTAACGCAACAATTTGGTAAATGTTAAACTATTGAGTTTTGGAAAAATCCAAAGAAGTCAATTTTTTAATTTATTTTCACATTTTTTGAGATAACATTTTTATACAAAGGACGTTTCTCATAAAAGTTATGTCGTCATCAAAAATTTGTTAAACTTCCAACCTTTACCTTATTGATCGCTCTATTAACTGTTAAAATAATGGTGCAAAATATCGTGGGGTTACGAGCAAAAAGCACTGTGTAAGTCTAAAAACAAGTTTAGGAGTTATGAGCAATTTAAAGTTTAAAATGAATTTTTAAAAATTTTATAAATATTTTAGGAGTTAAAAACTGATTTAAATAAAAAATATATGCGGTAGGAATACCATGCCATGATTTTAGATTATTTAAAAAATATTGCATTTAACAAACATTTTAAAAAATTGTTAAAAACTCGATTTTTGTTAGTGCATTTTGCTTATAAAGTCCTTTATTGTCTAGGACTTAGTTGAAACTCATTACTAAATTTTAATCAACAAAAATTAAAAAATTATGAACAAACTAACCAAATAGGCAAAGAAAAAAATTATGTTATACAAAAAATACAATATGAAGCTTGCTCCTCTGGATCGGAAAAGCACTAAGTGACTTAGTACAATATTTTCATCATAATAGGTAAATTAGAGTACAAGCAAAAAGTACTAAGGGGCTTCATGTGTTTTGCTTGTATTAACTCCTAGCAAAATGGTGTTATTGCATTTCGTCGGCTGTTGTAATTCTATTTTTAGTACACCGCGGACTTAGTGCGATTTAGCAGTACATAAATGATCAAAAGTTAATGTTTCAACCGTTGAAAAGACGTTTCTCCAAATTGTCGACTTAGCGCTTTTTGGTTATATCCCCACGGTATGAGGAAAGTTTAATGTTATTGTGTCTCATATGGATTTCATAAACTTGCTTGGGAATCTAAATGTGCTGAAATAATTTAAATACGCGTTAATGTTTGCACATAGCGTATAATTAACTTCTACAAAGATATCAACACTGTTCTTTTAAATTTTTAAAAGGTCAAAGATAAAAGTAAATATTTTTCAAGCGAAAAAAGATTATTTTAGAAGCCTGTCGCCGATTTTAATATCTGATATAAAAAGAAATTGTAAAAATGATTTATGGAACAAATACCGCACAGAAAAGATGCTCATAAAAAGATCCAACTTTTAAAGCTGCAAAACAAAAATTTTTAAAATAACAACCAACCAACTACATTGTCACCATAATTGAGGGAATAAAACCCACAGTTAACTATGAGCACTAGAATCTATATCAGGTGAATAAAAAAGTTCGTATACCATAAACTTTGCTAATGAAAACAGTTTTTAATTAAAGTTAGTTGAAAGCTCTAATTACAACCGACTTCCAATTAAAAATTCATATTCTCTTATGCACAAAAAATAAAAAGTAAAAAAAATTAAAATAATCTATTGTCAATCCTGAATTAAATTGCAACTAAAACAAAACTTCCCAGATCACTCAATTCGCCCGGACGTGTTTCCTTTTAAGATGTCGGAACCAGAATTGCAACGTACATTGAAATCGACATTCAGCAAATTTGAATGCACGACCTCCTGCTGTTTAGTTTAGCCGAATTGTTTCGAAATAGCTGACTCGAATTATTCAAAGTGCAATTAAGGAAGTACGTGGTTCTTTCACTTTCTAATTAGTGGCGCACCAGATTAAATTATCTTCCAAATTCGTCCCACAAAATAACGTTTACTAACGAAATTCAACAGTCGATACACGCAATTTTAGTTTCTGAAGGTTCGAATTTACGCAAATGCGTTTAATGTTCAATTTGAGAGGGTCGATACAATTCGGTTTGTTAGTGCGCGTTTCGTATATCGAATTTGCATCTACCTGAAAAGAATATGAAAAATTTAACTCGCCAGACCGGAAAGAGAAGAATTCAATTCCACCTTCGCGCAAACGCGGTTTAAAAAGGAAACAAAGTAGTCATTTCATATTTTATATGGAGAGCCGGTAAATGTCTTGAAACGCACCGAAAGTCGTAAAAATAATTTACGGCGCGGACAAATAAATTCGACGGACAGTGGAGGTTCCGACTTGGAGCCTTTCATGCTACATTAGCATATTCCTTGGACGTTTAAAAATCACTCGACCCTTGTCCTTTCGAGCGAAATTTCCGAACGATGGTCATTTCACGATCGATTTGTCAAATCGCTGAGATACATCAGGAGAAAATAATTCCTTTCACAAAGAAGAGAAAATATTTATTTGGCTAAATATTTTTCAATTCGTAATTTATTGCAGATTACTGTAACAACGAAGATCTCGCATCACTTCCTACGCATAAGTGCGCCTACAAAAGGATTTTGATGAAATGTGTTGATTCGTGTATTACAACTTAAAGCATTAAAATTTACCCTTTTGGTGTGTATTCCTTTTCGATTGTTTGAGACTAGACTTGCCTTTTTGCTGGCTGTTTACTCTTTGCCTTTGTTAGTATTTCATAACTTTGTGTCGCAAAGGAAATAACGTTTTCTGTTAGCTTCAGCGCCTTTAGACGGTCAATCAAGGATTCTTTGTAGCTTGAAATTCGTTTATCTGTCAATCCTTAAAAGCGAATACCTTTCTGAACCTCTTCCACTTTGGATTTATTGTTAAATCCGGCGACTCTATCAAAGGAATGTAATCAAGAAGTTATTTTTTTTACAAAAAAAAACTAGTTAAGAGTTTGTTGCTTCAATTAAAACTTCCGTTCGATTTCGTCAGTTCTGAAGTGATGTGTTGTGCTATTCAACATTAGTTGTTGCGATTCGAGAAAAGGACAATGAAATATGTGGATGAAAATGGTTATCAAGAAGAAACCGTTAAAAACTGTAAAAGCTAGATTATTTTCAGTTAAAAGGATGAGATTTGTTTTCATTGTACAGTTGACTTCGGATAAAGTGAACTTTATTACATTACATTTATATAAGTAATAACAACAGTTCTTATTGTACATCATTGGTTCTACACTCAGAAAACAAACATTTATTTGTAAGAATATTCGGGTTGAAATTTAAAATTGCGCGTTCTTAATTTTGGCCCAAGAATTGGTAATTCTTGAGTTTTAAGAATGTTAGTAGTGAGACTACACGGGTATCGCCCCACCGCGAATTAAATTGATTCGCGGATTTGATTCTCGGATTGATCGACGCCATCTTTAATCGAAGATGTAATTAGGACAATCACGGATGTAATTGTCCTGATTACAATTGATCTGATTGCACTAATTATAACCCTTTAATCACGAATGTAATTAACCAAATTACCGCGCAATTGATTATAACCCTTTAATCACGGATGTAATTATCCTAATTACCGCGCAATTGATTTTAACCCTTTAATCATGGATGTAATTGTCCTAATTACAATTGATTTGATTACAATTGATTTGATTGCAATTGATTACAACCCTTTAATCAGAGGATTATTCTAATTACGATGTCAGGCGTCTGCACTCCTGCGCATCATCTATCTCCCTCTTACACATGGTTGAACATTCCATCTCTCTCTCATGCACATTGCGTAAGCATACAGACAGGAATTTTCTTGTTTGGCGCCACACAGCCGAGGCTGCTCCGCCCCCGCGCACCATCCATCACCCTCCTACACATGGTTGAACACTCCATCTCCCTCTTACACATGGTTGAACACTCCATCTCCCTCCTACACATTGCATAAGCTTTGACGTCACACCATCGAACTTCTCGCTCAAGTTGTGAAATTTTTAAGTGAAAAAAATGCTTGCCACAAGTGAGTTTCGAACCCCAATCTCGGGGCTACAGCAGGCAGTCCATTACCTCTGAGCTGGCGAGCATCCTTACTTAAGCATGTATTCAGATGTTATATAAGGGGGCGTGCACCCCTGTAAAGTAGAAATCTTTAACTGACAGATGGACGGTATTACAGAACGCGTTTTGTAAAAGTGGTGTGCTCATAAATTTGACCGACAGGTGTCAGATTGAACGCTAAAATGCTCATTTTAAATCATTCATGGAGTGCTTTCCACTATTTAAGACCCGTTTAAAATTTTGTGTTTCAAAATTTCAAGTCCAAACCCATAGTTTAAAACATACTTCGACATGCAGTTATTTTCCAATAATGCCGCAACAACTTATATTTTAAAATGTTGAATAAACTTTAAATCCGATTTTCAAATTTCAAACAGAGGGCTATGATTCGATAGATCATTTAATTCACGGTTTGATTGGGGTAGATGTGATATAAAACACTTGTGTGTGGAAAAGCATATATTTTAAATAAGTTCAAATATTGAAAATTTGCAAATTAAAAGAAATTATGTTTTCACAATCAAAATTACATATAAGAAAATCAAGCAAGTAAATTGTATGTTTTAAACAAATGATGGTAATATTGACAACACTTATAGAATAAAGAAATAATATTTGCAGCTTAAAATAATATGTACAATCTTAAAATACTTATTATCAGTAGTTTATAAAATACATACATAGATTTAAAAATAATTAAAATAAACTTAAATTATGTACAACACACACTTCAGTCCACATCCATAGCATCATTTTGCACTAGTTTGTAATGACCCCAGGGCAATGTATCGGTTGTGTTCTGTTGCAGACAGCGCTTATTGTCATACGGACTAAGGGCCAATTTAAGTTCTCGAACCGTTTGCACTGCGTGACACACTGATCTAAAGCGATGTTGGGTGCGGCAGGCTGTTGAACTTTCGCGCAGACATTCAACATAGTCATCGAATGTTATTGTGTTCCTAACCACACTACCGCTCACACCTTTAGCCTTCTTCACATGGTCCACACCTTCCACGCGCATAGAATACATTTTACTGCGCAGTCCCACAAACTCGGTTACAATCTGCCCGTTGCATTCGTCCTTCATCAAACCGACCACCTTTTTGTTGACCTGGGGCATGTTGAATTGATTTTCAACAGGATAGTCGGAGGTGTCGAATAGGTGTATGTCTCGCCGCATCACCTCATAAACATCTGGGGTGCACAACTCGTAGATAAGGCTGTCAGTATCAGTGTATAAAAGCTTGCATCGTCCGGAAAACTCCCGCACTATGTAATCATAGTGGAAGGCATAGACACACGTCTTGGATATGTCCAGAACACAAAACCCAACGTATGTCGGCTTATTCATCACTACCTCGGTTTGCGTCAACTGAATCGCAACCAGATCCTCGGCGAAAATTGAGTGGCTGTGGAAGTTTGGTCGGGATATCAGAGCTTCAGCGCCATACCGGCCGCTCCACTTCGTAACCAATTTTACATCAACTCGCTTGCGTACGTTTTCCATGGTCTTTCCAAACACCGCATTATTCATGAGCTTGAAAAGATTCTTTTCAAACTCATTGCGGGCTTCTTTACGCTTGCTGCTGTTAAGGTCGATATAACCCTTTAACCATGGCGACTGGTTAAAACTGAGGATGCGATGAATTTGCGTGATGCGCAGACCACATTTCACAGCCTGTTGTAAATTGCGATAGTGAATCACATACCGCAATTTTGGTGACAGGGTGGCGAGAAGTTTGTGTTCCTTCGATCCTGGTGGCGCTGCCTGTTCCGGACACATGGGTAGATCTTGGTGTGCGTCGTGAAGTTCCTCTGGATATGCCAAATCGACTTCAAGAATGTAACCGATTGGTGAGTCATCAGGGACATCCCAGCTGATGGTCGGGTCGACCCACTTGAAGCCACCTGTTGGGAGATGCTGCGACATGGCCCAACCGTATAGGTTATTGACATCAAAATACATTATGTACGTTGAGGGATTATTCGGATTGAACGTCGCCATATGTTTGTTGTTCGCGAGAGCATAACGGTTGCTGCACTGACTCAGGCCGCCTCTGATCCCACGCTCAACAAACATTAGCATATCGATATCTGTAAACAGTTCCAACTCGATCTCTGTATACTTTAACATTGCACTCCAGGTGAAGCCTGGAAGTGTGTAATAGTGTGCAGGGTCGAGTTGGTATGACTGCATGCAACTGTTTCGAAAGTTTTCGAAAACATCTGCAAGCAGGAGCACATCTGTTTTCAGATACAAATCCGAATAATCACCCAAAGATGTAATGCCGAATTGCACCCATACTGATTTAGCATGTTCATAATCTGCGTCGGTTATATTGCTCCCTGTTAGATTGCTGAAAAATTGCGCCTTCTCAGGCAATTCGGTGGCCTCAAGCTTTTCCCAGCAATCTAAGAACTCGTAGGGGAACACACCCTTCCGCCTCAGCAAAGATAAATCGGAGTCAGTTAAATTTTGAAATTGTTGAGGTAAAATTTTGAGAGCTGGCATATAAGATGCCAGCTTGTCTAAAGAAGAGGACATGAATTTAAAAGAGTCGATAAATCTGAAGGAAATATCGCTCCCATCAATATTTTTAGTAAATGAAATGTACCGTTCTTTATTCTGAGGTAACAGGTTGATGCGTCCGGGGAAACACATAGCAACATCCTTGATGAGGAAATGCGAGTCGTACCCACACAGATTATGAAATACAACGGGAATTGCACGCGAATCTTGATAATTTAGGTTGCAGGCGTTATGCGCAGCACCTCGATAATTACCGGTGAAATGGCAGTGGTCTCGTACTCGTTCGACGCCGAGGGGTTTCTCGCAGATGTGACATGTGGTGGCTTCGATGAATTGACGTTGTTGGTCATGCGTGAATTGAGTCATAGGAACGGGTGTTTCGTATGCAGACTCCAAGTCCTGGGCTAACCGCCTTAGTTCGGTGGCAAACCATTTAGCCGGCTCCACACCACGATAGCTGCGATAGTATGATCTTGAGTCGTCGTGGCTGCAGGATACGTAGTAACCAATGCTAAATGGCTCATGCACTTGAACCACATTGGTTTTATTAGTCTGATTCTAGAAAATAAAAAATAATTAAAATCAATTTACAATTCGTTTATGTAAACTTACCGGATCAGGGGTCACACGTTTCAAGATACACTCGAAATCAGCGTATACGATGAATGGCACCCGTTCTTTGTGGCTCTGGTTTTTGAATTTGATAATGTTGTTGGTGCTCGAAGGCAGATTAACTCGGCACTTATTAATCAGCCCACAATCGAGGAGGTGGCTGTCCAGTTTTGCATCAGTGTTGAAATAGTGCAGACATCGATCACAAATATATTTCTTCATTTTATCCTTTGACAGTTGACTGCCGACGAGTCGGGACAGGTCTTTGATCCACACATAATGGAATGTTAGTGGTTCATCATCATCATCGGCGCATTCAATTTGTTCGTCATCAATGTAACTACTTTGGATGAGGAGTAAATTGATGTGAACATCCTTCTTATTCATAGTGATGTGTGTGGGTGAGACGGAAAACGTCGCCTTCTTCTTACATAGAATGTATACGTTGATTGACACATCATTCTGGCGTTCAAATTTTGGTATCGCTCGCAGCATTACGGGAAACTCGATCCCCGCAAAATTGAGCTCGTTTGCAAACCGTGTGTATTTGGTAACACGCTCTGGGTGTTCCTTGCGGTCTACAGGGTGTAATGCCGAGAGCAACGACCACTTGAAACACTCGTTGTCTGCATTTTGAACGTTTACACATGCTCGCTTCCGTTTGATCGGCCCAGGTAGATCAAGATATGACCCAGCACGCATTGGATTGTATTTGTTTATATTTACAGTTAAATTTACGATTCGGCGCAAAGTCCAGCCCGATCCGCGTCCTTGGAACTCTTCCATTTTCCTTCGTGTGGGGTTTGCAACACTGTCTTCAAACCAGACTGTTAAATCAGTTGTTGCACAGATCGCCACATTCCTAGTTGCGAATGTTTTAACTTCCCGCATTTCACCTTCGTTGGTGTTAACACTGTATTCCGACGCTAACACGGTGTTAACTTTAATGTTCCCGTGTTTTGTGATTGCGTTTTTAACACGCACCTTTGTTAGCATCATGGCGTCTGATAGGAATGCGTTGATATCCGTGTGGGTTAAATTTGCTACCGCACCGGTCCGAATTCGATTCTGGAACGATGAATTTATATCGGACCACATGACGCGCTCCGATCGTTTCGTATTGCGCACGCCTCCACCCAAGCGTCGTTGTAAAATTTTCAGCCGCATCATTTCGCTCTTGACCATAGCAATTTCGGATATGATGCTGTTCTTCTCACCAACGGTACCATGGCTATTTCGCATAAGTGCGTACAGAGTTCGAACATGTTTTTGAGCCTCGGACAAAAAGAACTCGATTCTTGCAGTATCATTCGGGGTGATCATGCTTATAACCTCCCGCAAAATGGCGGACATCGTGCGATTCGGATTCATTTTATCTACATGCATACCCAAACAGATTAAAAAAATTGAATTGCAAATGCAAAGTTTCCTTACCGAGGGCGTCTGTAAAATTGGATGCGAAAAAATGGCCGACTGGATGATGCAGCGCGTGGGTTCACAGCAGTTAAGTTTTGGAAACAAAAAAACACTCACGTACAGTTGAAGCAAACACTGTTGTACTGCGTTTTATAAATAAAACAATCGATGCACACACTGTTGTACTACGTTTTTGAAAAATCACTCGATAATACGTCAATATTGCGAGATCGACGGGGACAAAGTGACTGAGGAATGTGCGCGATGTCGGTTTTACTGAGCGAACGTTGGGGGTGTAAGCCGCTTTTACAAGGGTGCACGCCCTTGTAAAAATCGTGTGCCTATTATATCAAATGAATACATGTTTAAGTATGAGCTGCGTTAGCTTTGTGGTAGAGGCTTTGGTTTTCAACTCGAGGACTCGAGTTCAAAACTCGCGGCGAAAACATTTTTTTTTTTTTCACTTAAAAATTTCGCAACTTTACACATTGGATGATGTTATGGTTGATTACTGCACGATTTTACATGCGTTTTAGATAGATATGTTTAAACAGACAGGCGTTTTCGGACCCTAAAACTGTGTAACGCGCGCCAATAAATCCATTTTAACTTGTAGACTGTCAACACATTAAAATTAATATCTGCTGCGAATTGTTGCAAACTCTTGCCAACAATTGGCCATTGGATTCGCTAAATTGCTTTTAAAGGTTTTCAACATTTACGATGGTTGGTTCCCGGAACCATGCTGTGTTATATGAAGCCATAAATTTATTTTAACTTGTAAATCGCAGACGTCTGCCGTGAATTGTCATGGTGTCTGAGCTGTGTATTGTTCTGTGGCGCCATTAGAATGTGTGTTTAAAGTTTTTTCTAGATGATTTAATATAGTTGAAATTTTAATATAACATAGTTCAATAATTGGAGAATATAATATATAAATTCGCTATACAGAAATTCGACTGTTTTAATTAGAAGCTTGGCTGATTAGACTGGATTGGGGGCGTTCCAAAATTAATTTTAAAGTTTCATCGCATGCAATTCAAAGCGTGTTTGAGCCTGTAAAATTATGTATAAATAACACGCAGTTTGCACATTTCTATTTAACTTGTAAATCGCAGGCGCATTAAAGTTTGTTTTTTACATAACCTCCAGACTTGGCCGGTGAATTCTAATAATCTCACCCCTGGCTGGCTGCTCACTATGGGTGTCTTGATGTGGGCGCCGCGCTTATGCGTTCAAAAATTTTTATTCATTAGACTAGGCGTGGTGTTGCAAAATTAATTTTAAAGTTTCATCATGCATGTATAGTTGAAAAAATTACACCACGTTTATTAGAATTCGACCGAGTTTTGGAGCCGCTTGCAATTCTGGGTGCGTTTGAGTTTGTAAAAAATTACGCATAAACAACACAGTTACACAATACATTTTTTATTTAAATCATTTTACATTTTTTATTTAGACATTAAACAATATTACATTTAAATCATAGCACTGTCTATGGCTTGGGAAAAAATTCAATTTGATTATATTCCCCGCCGAGATAGCGCATATGGATGGTCCCATTTGTTGAATTTAAGATTGCTTCGTCACCTCCAATTATTTCAGCCATCCTCGGCGGTAAGAATATCGCATAATCCATTAAATCCGCCATTATTCTAACACCATATCTCGTCTGCACTTTGCGGAATTTGATTATCGGGTATGTCGCACCGACCTCGAGTTGACTCAACTTTCGCAGTGGTAGTTGATGCTACACATTCAGAAATAAAATTGTAAAAATATGCATAATAATGTTTTTGAAAATAACTCACCAACATGGCAACATTATTTAACTTAGTTAAATCCATAGTTTGAATGTGCTTGGTAAAAATAGTTGATTGCAGGTTGTAACACGTTTTGACGAGTAATACGTCAATATTGCGCGGTGGTTTAGGACGAAAAGAGGCCCAATCCATGGCTGTTTGCACACATGTGGACTTTGCACATGCGTAATCAAGTTCAATCCGACGCCTGTCGGTCGAACTCGCAAACACGTTACTTTCACAAAACGCTCCCTGTAATACCACCACCTATCTATCTAGTCATTTAAAGATTCCTGTTTCACAAAGTGTTCAACCATGTGTAAGAGGGAGATGGAGTGTTCAACCATGTGTAAGAGGGGGATGGATGGTGCGCGGGGGTGGAGCAGCCTCGGCTGTGCGGCGCCAAACAAGAAAATTCCTGTCCGTACGCTTATGCAATGTGTATGAGAGAGATGGAGTGTTCAACCATGTGTAGGAGGGAGATAGATGATGCGCAGGAGTGCAGACGCCTGACATCGTAATTAGAATAATCCTTTGATTAAAGGGTTAAAATCAATTGCGCGGTAATTAGGACAATTACATTTGTGATTAAAGGGTTATAATTAGTGCAATCAGATCAATTGTAATCAGATCAATTGTAATCAGGACAATTACATCCGTGATTGTCCTAATTACATCTTCGATTAAAGATGGCGTCGATCAATCCGAGAATCAAATCCGCGAATCAATTTAATTCGCGGTGGGGCGATACCCGTGTAGTCTCACTACTAATGTTCATTCTTGTTGTCAAATTTAAGAGCGGGTTATGCTTGATTTCAAAAATGTTTATTCTATTTGTCAAATTTAAGAACGGGACATTCTCAATTTCAATAACGTTGATTCTTCGTGACAAATTCAAGAAACGGTCGCTCTAATTTTAAGAACTTTTATAAGTTTTACATTTAAGAATAGGTCATGTTGATTTCAAGAAATTTTATTTAATTACTTAAGAATGTTCTTAATTAATGTGTTTTCTTATTTAAGAAATGAAGATGGCCTTCTTATTATATTAAAAAAGCACTTGTCAATACAATAATTTTTTTCTAATTCTGATGAATTCTAGAGTGAAATGCTTGAATTGAAGGAATTTTAGAATATAAAGTTATTTCTCATACATATTTTTATTAGTAGGTGAAAATTTAACATCACATCACATCCTGTTTAAAAATACATTTTCAGTTTAAGAACCACATTATCATTTGGTAACAGATGTACGTATATGAAATGGAAGTTCGTTGAAGTTCAATGAATTTTGGCCGCCACACAAATAAATTGTTTTTCTTTCAAGAAATAATTGGCCAAAATCTACATCAATCTAAAAACAAAGAAACAAAATGCTTACATTGTACCATGGATATATTATTATAAAAATGTACCAATATAGACCAGTTTGAATGCTTCAATAATGACTATTCCACTTTATGCAGATTTCCTATCCACAAATCCGCGCACTTCAGTCGCCCTTGTGTTTCGTTAAATTCTTACAAAGAGCTCTACATCCGCTAAAAAGTAAAATTTGTTATAAGATAGATAAATAACACTAAATGTATAAAAGAAAATCAAAATTATTTCTTTACCTTCGTCGTTACTATTAATTCTGTTGTAGAAGCAACTGGTTTGCATGTCCATTTCTTTTTATCGCTTCTTACTTTTCGTTCCGACGAAAATAAACTACAAAAACAATTTGTTTAATAGCTGTTACATTGAAAAAACTTGTAGAACTTTTACAAAATTCATTCAGTAAGCTAAAAGTGTGGGAAAAATTATAATTACAACAAATTTACTTACATGCGAATTTATCACACACTGAATCAGAAAATCCTCATAATTTCAGTACCATTTTTAGAAATGGTCTTTGAAGCTGATGTGAATATTGCATTGAATTAACATCTTCATCTCGGCACATTAAACCACTTGTAATATTTCCCATTTCTTCGCAATTAAACATTCACTAATTATGTAAGTTACAAAAAATTTACTTTACAATAAAACTACAGAAAATCCACACTGTTATATGCTAATAGCAAGCAGAATCGTGCTAAATACAAGACTCTCATCAGTTCTTAATGTAAGAAGTGGGTTTTTAAAAAATTCTTAAGTAGCATTTTTTTCAGTGTATTACAAACAGTTCTTATCATTTTTTTCCCATTGTACAAAAAATTCAAATTTGCCGGCAAAAACAGTTAACTAGAAATATTTCAGGGTAATTTCAATTTCACTCTTCCTAATTACCAAATTAACTATGGTAATCTGTTGAAACCGTAGTGGTCCATTGCACCCAAGATCTAAGTTAAACCCATTCAATATGACAAGACTAATTATAAAACTGTCAAATCCTTTTATATCCTGGGGATGTCTTGTAGATTAATTCTAGTATTAGACACCAGTTATTTTCTCTTCAAGTTTCAAGTGAAGTGAAAAACCATCGACTTCAAATCAGTTGATCGGTAAATCGTTGCAGTTGATCCTGGTCAGTTAGACCTGAAGTAAGAACTAACTCTGTGTGATGTCCCTTAGGTCGGATCGTTTACTCGAAACGCAGATTTGCATACTTTTCGGTCTTTTATTATTTTTCACGGACTTTTTAATAACGAAGTCGTATTCTTGCAGCGTGTCGCCGTTGTTTGCAAACTACGTGAAAAGGGAAAACTTTGAATAAAACCGTTTTATTGCAAAATGCAGCGTGTATTCAGGAAACTTACTCATAAAGTTTTATGCGAACATTTTATGACACAACAGGCAACTTTTTCCCGTTATCGGATGTGTTGCAGCGTGTCGCTTAGATTTTGTGTGCTTTAGCGACCGCGGGAAGGATTTAATTTCGCTTGGCACTGAATAAATTTGCGCTGGTTTTTATTCGAATGAATTGCGATTAGCGTTACAATGGCCGTAAAGCAATAGAGAATCAAGTAACCGACGCGAGGAATGATCATTCGAAGTTTTAACTGCGCTGTCGACACTAACGGCTGTCGTAATTGGAAGTTCAAATTGTCATTGGATATTCAAGTGACTTCGGCGGGAGCAAAAAAGCAATTACTGCGCTGCTTCAAATAGTCTTTTTTTAATCAAAGCGAGTTAAAGTCATTTGTTGCAATTGTAGGACTTGAAGGAACAAGGCTACATGTCACATGAAGTTAGTTTTGAGATATTAATTGTTAAAAATTCGGTTAAATCCCAAAATCAAATCTGATGATTTTTATAACATTTAATGTCATAAGAAATTTGTAATTAGGGTATATTTAACTAGGCTGAGTTGATTTTTAGTATAAATGAAATAAAAAACTGTAATTTTAATTATTTATTATAAAAATTGTGGTTGTACACTTTTTGATAAAAAAATAAAGTTATGTTTTTTTACGCAAATCTTTTTACATATTTTGCAAAATTGCTATGGGGCGACAGTGGCTTCATTCTTGGGAGCCCTTTAGAACATCACACAGTGATGTGTACCATAGATAACTCAAATTTGCTAAAAGTGTGGCATGCAGCCCTTCAATTGACAAAAGAGCAATTACAAATTGGCAAAATTAACTGTCAAGTTTCTAAATACTTTAAATTTAAATGTACACGGATTAGGGTAATTGTTACAACTGCTTGAGTAAACTACAGCACGGAAATTGCACCTTAAACAAGATTTGCGCCTGAAGCACAGACAAGATTTAATGGTACTCTGCTAGAAATGGTTTAATGTCATAAGTTGTGTCACAACATTCAAATTACTGAATTAATTAGCAGTAATGAACATAAGGAAAAATTCCCCAGGAAAGCTGACAAGGTGAAATATCTTTTCAATTAAGTTTTGCGTAAAACATCCTGAAAGTGGCAAAAATGGAAAAAATCAAACGCCGCTTTTCACTCATTTCAACTTATAAAAAAATTCCATTTTCGCATGAAAAGAAGATTGGTTGAATCTTATTTCGGAAGCTTTACCATCAAAATGGAATTTCTAGAGCGCAAATACATTACACCTGTTAGTTCCAATCGTAGATGCTCCGACATAATTTCGCTGAATTCGCCTTTACGTTGGATCGGAATGATCATTAACTATTAATTAGGAGCAAACAGAAATACGATACTAATTTGCAACGTTTCGTGTGTCGCATTAAGATCAGTTATGCAGCGGACTGCACAAACGAATATTTGATTTTAATTTAATTTATTGCGATTAAATTCAAGCGAGCTGCAAAAGTGTACATCTTCATTAAAATAGCTGTGTTTTTGTTGCAGGAAAATTTATCTCTTGTGATACCATGGGTAATCGGCTTCATAACGTTTATGGCATTGGAAGCAGTTTCGATGGTGTATTCAAACGTTTTAAGAGATCATGTTAATAAAGTAAGTAATTAATTTGGTTACTTATAACACAAATTGGCTGACTGCTATGCTTTTTAACAGCAAACCATTTATGCAAAACATTTTCAGTTTCTGTAATATTTTTTATTGTCTTCCTTGTTTGCATTAAATTAACTTTTTGTCTCATTTCTAAACAAATTCGGATAATCACAAAGTATTTTGTAGTTTCCATTATGGTCAACTTCCTAAAAATTTTTGTTAATAAAAGAATAACTTGGATATTATTTAATAAAGACATTTGTTTCAGCAATTTGACGCATTGTGTAAAGCCGAAGTGGCGTTTTTCATATCCAGAACCATAATCAATGTAAGTATCACACAAGACCATCGTCACAACATCATGTTTTTCATAAAACCGAAAATTTCATATCTGCATGCAGATTACTTTGGCTTGTCTGCCAAAAAGTAATACACATGCAAATTCAACTTGAACTGAAAGTCATGGGCATTTTAAATTCAACCGCAAATTGTAACTTTCAGTGTCAGGCGTTATCTGAAAAATAATTTGTGAGGTTTAAAAAGCGTGACTGCAATATATTACAGAAATTGTGTGGTGTCCCTTAACTCTCGAGTATCTCTAATCGCAGCAGTTTGCCCTGGCGAAATATGTTTCAAAACGAATATTGCGAAAAGTAATTACTGTAGTTTTATGGAGTGCTTTTAGTTTTTTGGTCGTCCAGATAAAAATGTTTTTCTAATTTGAATTCAGCGTTTTAAAAGCACATCGGTTAATATGTTTGGGGTGGTGCTTTTTTGAAGGAAAAAATATTTTTTAGCTTAAAAATTATACCTGGCATATTTACAACGTCTGTTTGAATAAAGCCGGGAACAATAGCTTGTTTGTTCGATGATTTATTAGATACTGACATATCTGCGTTTGTCTTTTTGTGTCAACAGATATAGATGTTCGTTGCATCAATTAGAGATGCCAGAAATGCTGCGTACTTTGAAATGTGATGATTACAATATATTTGTTCGGATATTTCCTTTTTGTGTGCAATGACCAATGTGCGTCGTTTCAAAATAAGTCTAACATTTTCAAGTTTTAAATCCCTCCATATGCCCTCTCCCTTTACCCTATCGAAAGCTTTTTCCATATCAATGAAAACATGTATAGGTACAAGATTCATTTTGTACATTTAAATTACTCATATTAATTAAATTACCAGTTTGTTTCTGTAATTAATTCAACTAAAAAAAAAAAAATTAGTGACCTGAAACAGTAACGTTTAATAGAAATTAGTTCAGTATTTCGTGTAAACAAGTTTCCAAGTGCCCATTAAACCCCTAGTACATCTACTCAAATTAATTGCTTGTTAGTATAGAGTGACTAAAGTCATTATTTCAATTAAAAAGTTCCAACTAAATTTCATATCCCTTGCAACTCTGTAATACAAGCAAATAATTTATTACAAGCAACAAGATACGACGTTAGCTAATGCAACAGTACAGCACTGCAAGCGTAAGCACAAATTACAAAGCGCATTATGTATGAGCACTGGGGTGTGCAGTTCAAGATCATAAAAACGAAACGACCCCGATAAAGATGTTACATCTAAGCAAAAAAAAAACTGATAAGTTCACATTCTTTGCATGTACTTTCATACTGTTTTGTGAAAAATCTATTTAACATCTTTAGCTGCTTTTTTGTCGCCTGAAGGAGATCCGTAAAATTTGTTCCGTTCACTTTATGTGAAAATAATCTCTAACCTATAATTCTATATCCACAATTCTCTAGCGGGTAAATTTCATATTTCACCGAGTAACCTTTCCTGGAAACATTATTCGCAATTTATAGGTCTCATTTATAACACGGCATAAATTCGAAATTCACTATTGGCCCATCATTCGAAAATTTGCTGTTCGTGGAGATGCAAGCTGCTGACGCTGCTAAATAGTTATATTGATTGTGCAAAATGGTTTCATGCTAATTCGTTAAATCGTGTAGGTTTATCAATCCATTTTGCTTTTTGCCAAAATGAAACAAAAAATTTGTCCTAAGGATAATTTTTTAATAGATTTGTCTAAATTAAATTACAATTTTACTATCTATGGCTTGTAAAATATAATTTTAAGTTGACAAAGTATAAGTTATTTTAGTAACTTATACAGATAGGGTTAGAGACCCCAGTTTTAACCATTTTAAGCAAAATTCTAATTGGAAAAAATATCAGATTATACCATTTTTCTATTTCTTTAGTTATGCTACAGTTTTTAAGTTGGTAATGTAATGATTTAGGCGATAGGTGCAATTTTACCACTTTTGGCTACTTTGTTCTTCAAGGAGCCTTGTTTAAATGAGACATAGAGACATACGCGGGCCAAAAATATGTTTTTTGTATTTAAAAACTTTAATCAAACCCATTTTTGGCTTTTTACTTGCCGCAAATCTTAAAAATACTTATTAACAGGTTAAGTGGCTAAAAGTGATATAATGGCTGAAAATGGTGTCTCTACCCTACACACAACTTTTATATAAAATAATAGAAAGCCGACGATGCATGGAAAGAAAGTTATTCAAATCCAAAACTGTTATCAAATCGTCGACCATCCTTGCAGTAATAAAATTCGATTTCAGTAATAAAAAAGGTATTGCAGTGTTACTTTCGCATTTCAGGTTTATATGTTTTTCAGATTTAAATCCACATCCGTCACTAGAAAATACAACATTTCCTTATCCGATAATTGGGTGCGCTGAATCTATTCAATTATTATTGTACACACGAATTGAATTGTTCACCTACGATCTAATTATTTTGGCGTGTGTTATCAGGTTATGGCCATGGCTGGAGTAATGAGATATTCAAATTTGCTACGTGCGGGCATCACATGGAAAGGTCCCGAAGTGATCGAACTATGATATCGTGATAATAACACCGATATGGATACCGACAGTGACTGTTCCCTGCTGGTTAGAGTATCTTCGTCAACTCCTATGTTCAGCAGTAGTGACAGTTCCGAGTTCGTTTGATATATCCGGTGCTCCAGAGGGTGATATGGTTTTATTGATAATATATTTTGTGCGTGTGGATGACAGGCTAACGTGACGTGATTGGTTCTTAGAAGAAATATCAATTGATGTACAATAAAATATTTTTATAACTAATGTAACGTGCCAAATGATCTCATATTTCGAAAGAGCTTTTAATGGTTTCGCGTGGGCTGTATTTTATTTTCATACTGTGATATATTATACGAAAATATTTAGATTATAAAAGAAGCATAGATTTGTATTCCTCCCCGTATTTTTTAAGTCACGTTTGATTTATATCCGGCGAGTTCGATCCCTCAACTTGTTTCATCTCCGGTTTCAAATAAAACATATCAGATACTTTATCTCGATAAAAAATCATTTTTATGTCGCCCGAAATGTTAGTTATTTTGAAACCGTTTACCGTCAATATTTGCGCTCCAACCGCCGTTTCAACGATTGGGCGAAAGTTCCAATGAAATTTAATTGCCGCTTTCCTTTCCATTTCAACGTTGTACTAAAAGAGGTATCAGTTTCAGGGACGTGTAAATAAAAACGTCGATGAAAATAAAGCCTGAAAGGTAATATATTTTAGATGGTAACAATGCAACTGTTGTATTTTATTATTTTGTTTGTAATTTTATTAATCTTGTAAATGTGTTGAATGTATAAAGATAAATTTTATACTTGTTATCAAGTACGGCAGAATGTGCAAAAATTAATAACAGTATACAAATATAATACATTTGAATGTAACCATAAATTAAAAATAAATGGAAATGCTACTTGTAAATGTAACGCACATTTGTTACTGGATTATTGTAAATATTATTGAAAATAAATATTAAATACGAGCGGCGTTTTATTTGTTTTCAGGACATCAATACCGCGATCCATCAGAAATTAATTTAATTAACAATTCGATTAAAATCGCTGTTGAGTGAACTTAATTGTATTACACAATTTATGTTATTGATTTAAATTTAAATGATTGAATGAAATTATTTATTGGATCCAACCATTATCGGTACTCTTCGCCAAATCTAATTTTCATTGTGTTACTCAACGACTAATCCGAATTGACGGTATTTTGGAAGCTGTTTTGTGTTTAGGTTGATACAACTTTTTAACCCCAAGAAGGAATATTTAACTTCATTAGAAGTCGTACAAATTTTTCTTAATAAACTGTAACAAAATTAAGTTAACCTTATTTGAAATGAGCTTCAAATAAAGTTTCATTACGGTACGTGGAAATGTAATATGAGAACAACGTTGAAATGCTTTTACAAAAAAATCTCTTCACAAATTACTCTTTAAAATGTTGCTCTCATAACAGTCCTTATTAAAAAGTAGTGAAATCCTAAACCTGATTTATTTTACCTTTCCGTTGAATGTATCAACACACTTTGTATGTATTTATGTGCCTACAAGTAAAGCGTGCTGTAAGAATTTCACTTATGTCAAGATATATTGAAGTGTACCGAACCGTCTTCGTATCTAACCATTTTATACGTTCCACTGAATTGCAAAGGTTTTTTAGTGATATTGGCGACGAATCTAGTTTTTCTAAAAATACAAAAAATTCATTCACTAATTGAAGACAAAATTAAATCTAAATATAACTTCCCCACACACAACTGTACTATCTGATTTCAAAGACACCGAGACATTTTTCAGCAAAAGCATTTTTTATTAATAATCCAGGAAAGTTGTTTATACAGCTTGATCAATATTTCGTGACTGCTAATGCTTGGGTTATGACACCGTTGTATATCTTTCCCCTTTTAGGTCACTTCAGTTTGTGACGAGCGGATTTATCATTTAAATCGTTTGCCTCGCTTTAAATTTCGCGATTCACAAATTAACAAAACAATTCGTTTCAATCGTGATTAGATTCGAATTGATGAAATTACCCGAAAGTCGAGAAGCTTGAAACTGCCAAGATAAACGGATCTGTAGTACGTATAAATCCGGAGCTTTATGGGATGGAAATTTCCAATCTAAACGCGAATTCGGGATTTTCTAGTATTTTTCTTGGGCACGGTCCGTAACGAAATTTAGCGCGCACTTTCGTTAGCTAAAAGTTTTAAGCGCAGCAGCAATGATAGTGATGGAATTGACAACGAGAAGAGCTTTGAAAAGGACTCGAGATAATAATAGCGCCCACGTGCCTCCAGCTCTTGGAACGTTTAATAACAACACGTTTATCTTCGGGCGGTCTATTTCACATATCACTGATAACCATTTTCAGTGTGTATAATTGAAAATAAAATATATTTATCTACAATCATGACGTAATACGTTCATTTCATATGCTAGCCATGGATACATAACAAGGCTCCTTATCCACAGATCACGCCCCTTCAGTTTCATTTTCATTATTAGACGGAGCGTATTGTTGGTTGCCTATTTATTTTCATTAATGAACGGAGCGTAATGTTGGTTGCCTACGCGCACGGTAGAATGATTAGTTTTTACGAGGCTACCTAAGCAAATGTCTCGGGTTCAATTCTGGGCGACAGTAACATCGTATTAAAATCAGAACCGTGTCTCCTCGCAAGGCAATGGTAAAACACCGAGGTATTCTGCCTAATCTCTTCTTCTTCCTTCTTCTATTACTGAGGGAATATTTGCACTTATTTGTTACGGGACGGAACAATTATCGGACGGTGCCAATGCACGACGCACTTGCGGGAAAAAGAAAATTAGGAACGAATAAGACACTATTATCCATTAGGGAGACCTCGGCTACCATGAGAATCGGAGAAGCGTCACAACTTGAAGGTGGTTACGACGTCACTTTCAAAATATAATATTTTTATTTCGCGCCCATGACAACTCGAAGCAAAGGTTTCCCGATGAAAATCACGTTTTCGTTTCGGTTTGATTTCGGTGTCAATTTTGCTTCAGAACTTATCAGCATTTTAAAGTTTTATCGAATGAAATTTTGATTGTAGATAAACAGCTGTATTTTTCTCGCACATAATGGATATTATAAACTCAGATGTTTGTAAATATTCGTCTTCGACTCGTATTTACAAACTTTCATCTTCGTTAATAATGGCCTACATTATGTGCTCGTTAAATAATATACTAATAGTGGACCCTGTGATGTCGATAATGAAAATAAAAACAAGAACCTTATAATAACAAAAATTTTTATATAAAATAAAATTACTTACATAGCCACCGAAACGCGTCTATGTAAGTAATTTTATTTTATATAAATTTTTTTGTGATTATAAGGTTCTTGTTTTTATTTTCTGTATAATTGAAAACAAAATCTCCAGCTATTTTATCAAATGTCGATAGCATCCCAGAACAAAAAATTTCTCCGGAATTTTCAGCTTATCGGCAACAATGCCCCCGGAGACTATTAACGAGTGTCTCGGAGTGTAGTTCCTGGTTTCAATTCAAGTTGCTGCTAACGACCGTGCAGTCCTAACGAGAGCATTTCGGGAAATCTCTCCATTTCTTTCTCGACCTGTTCTGAAACGGTGTCATTTTGATAAAAGGGGATGATATTTTAAAAAAAAAACCGGAACAACTTTGGTCACCTCCGCACGTAAGTGGGGAAGATTGAAGTCGATTTATATTCGCCAGGCGTAAGCCGTTGTGATGAAAGGGCGAAATAACCAAACTTCAGCGGCTTTTTGTGACACTTTATTGTTTGTTTGTTTTGTATGAATCGGAAACAAACATAAATTGACAACGTGTATATCTAATACCATTCCGATGATTTCATTTCCCTTTTGTTTCGTGCCTTAATTCCGATAAGTCGCTGAACTTAATTTGGTTCAAGACTCCGTGCACTTTAATTAATGTTGAGGTATTATTTTTCGAGATACAAAAAAAATTCTTTAATAAAAGTTGTAGATATTAGAGAGTTCTATAATTTATATTTCCAATACTTTTTCGTATTTTGGCCCATTTTTAAACTATGAATTTTTAAACGTGCAGTGAAATGCACATTGGAGCGCATCACACATCATCAAAATTATAACAACTTTAAGGGGGTAAAAAGGGCATAATTTTTTGTGTTATAAAAAAAATTGTTGAATAAAAGTTATAGATATATGAATGACTTATAATTTTTATTTGCATTATTTTTTAATACTTTTATTCGTTTTTAAACTACAAATTTTTAACTTGTCATCAACAATGTAAAACTTTAAAGAGGTAAAAAGAGGATAGTTTTTCGAAATATTAAAAAAATTCTTCAATGAAAGTTGTAGATATGAGAAACTCCCATAATTGTTATTTGCATTATTTTGTGATATTTTGATACATTTTTAAACTATGAATTTTTAAACGTGTAGTGGCGGTACTAATTTGGCCATCTAACTTATCAAAAATGTAAACCTTTAATGAAGTTTATGAAAGGTGAAGATGTGAAGAAGTCCCATAATTTTTGGAGCTATGAATTTTGAAACGTACCGTGGAACATTCATTGCAGCACTTAACACGTTATCAAAATTATACAAACTTTTAGGGGGTAAAATCGGCATAGGTTTTTGGACTATAAAAAAACTTTATTTAATAAAAATTTTAGATGTGTGAAAGTCTTATAACTTTTATTTGCATTATTTTTTGATATTTTAATTCGTTCTTAAACTATGAATTTTTAAAAGCGTAATGGCGGTGCTAATTCAAGCACCTAACTTGGCATTAAAAATGTAAAATTTCAAGGAAGTAAAAGGGCATTATTTTTCAAGTTACAAAATGATTTGTTTAATAAAAGTTGTAGATATGACAAATTGCTGTAATTTTTCGGTGTATTATTTTTTGGTTTTTCAACCCGTTTTTGAACTATGAATTTTTAAATGAAAAGTTGCATATGAGAAAGTCCTATAATGTTTATTTCCGTTATGTGTTACTAGTTTTATTCGTTTTCATACTTTGAATTTTTATACTTCCGTCAACCGCATCATTAAAAATGTAAGAACTCTTAACATCGTCACACGGTCTGAGAAACAGAAAGATAAAATAGGAGAATATCAAAAGTGGCATTTTCAACCTTTCTACGAAAAACAATTTAACGGTTTGTTCACCTCTTGGGGTACGGTGGAGTGGGGACAACGGCATCTGAGGGCTCGCCCCCTCTCCACCTCCAAAACTGCTAGATTAGTCTTGCAAATGTAGCGAACTCAATAAGTCAATAAAAATAACGCTAACATTTTGGTCCTTCGATCCACAAGCATAATCAACCGAACCACGATTCATTCAAAGCAACATTCATAATCGTCGAAATTACCCGTGTGTAAGAAAAATCATCAAAGCATCACAAATCGTGCGAAATCATCGGAAGCGAGCCATCAACGCCAACATCATCGCGAGGGAATCATCAAACTCAAGGGTGTTAAAGGTCAGACCTATATTATCCATTCATTACCTAACTTCGTCAATTCCTTTTAATTAATTCACTTCGAGAACCATGCCGAAAAGGGATGATCTTGTTGATTTGAAGCTGGATAGACGTAACGTAAAAAGTGCTATCACACGACTTCAAAACGGTTTAGATAGTTCGAAAGCAAATAATTTTCAATTGCAAACGAATTTAGAAACGGTAACGGACTTATTTAAACAATTTAACAAAATTCAGACAGACATTGAACGGTTTCAGTTGAACGATACATCGGCCGACGAGACGGCCTTGGAGGCCGAAGCCGACAAAGAACGCGGCAAAATAGAAACGCAATATCGGGCGATTGTAAGCAAAATAAAAACATTCTTGAGCGAAAATTTGCCAGCTGCTTCCGCTTCTAAAGAAGCAGACACTGCAGGTACTATAATTAATATTACAAATAACGGGCACGACAGAGAACCGTCAAATAGCGTAATATTAAAACCCTTACCTTTAGCAACGTTCTCCGGTAAACACAGCGATTGGTTTACGTTTTACGAGTCATTTTATTGTTTGGTAGGAAAGGATACGAGCATATCTAACATTCGCAAATTTCACTACCTTAAGGGTTGCTTAAAAGATGAAGCTCTTAGGGCGATAGAATCACTATCGGTGTCGAGTGATAATTATGACAACGCAATCGCATTATTAAAAAAGAGATTTGAAAATAAACGGCTAATTGTACAAGATCACGTCTCCAATATCTTGAATTTTGCTCCAATCTTAAAATCGTCACACACACAGCTACGCGAATTAATTGATAACGTAAATAACAACATCGCAGCATTAAAAGCATTAAAAATCGAAGTCCAATACTGGGACGCATTGTTAATACCAATTATTTTAGAGAAATTGGATTATTCTTCAAAAAAAGAGTGGCAGGCCACTTTGGAAAAAGAAGTTCCCACATATACAAAATTTGATGAATTTTTAGAAAAACGATATCAGGTATTGGAAGCATTGAGCAATATAAGGCCCAATGATAGTCCAGCAAATAATCAGTCAAAAGACAGTAAATTTCATTCAAAAAACGGAAATAAGTATTCAAAACCAAATACCTTTGCGAAACCTAATAAATTCACTTCAAATGTTATTTCATCAAACAAGTGCTTTATATGTAAAAAAGAGCATAATGTCTTTCAGTGTGAAGAATTTCTAGCATTAAGCATAGCCGAAAGAATTCAACATGTAAATTCATTAAAACTGTGTAGAAATTGTTTGCGGAACAATCACGAAGCGAACAAATGCAGGTCAGCCAGTGTATGCAAAGAGTGTGGCAGAAGACATCACACTTTATTGCACGTGTTTGAATTTGTACCTAACGCCAACCCTGGAACGTCCTCTAGTACTTTATTAGTAGCTCAAACCAATCAGGTACTTTTTTCAACGGTTGTACTTCTAATCAGAGATTATCAAGGAAATTATTGCAAATGTCGAGCGGTACTTGACCAATGTTCTGAGGTTTCGTTAATAACTGAAAAAATGTGTAGAAATTTGAAACTAGGCACATATTGTACTAGTACTTCAATTACGGGTGTTAATGTAACAGAGAGTCTGACAAATCAGGGTTGTAAAATCAATATCAAATCAAGAGTAGGTGAATTTGAGACTAAACTAGAATGCTTTGTTTTGTCAAAAATTACGCGGCCGACTCCTGCTATATCATTCGATAAAAGTCCGATCGAGATACCTTCGGGTGTTGTATTGGCGGATCCAAATTTTAACATCTCTGCAGACATCGATCTGTTAATAGGAGCGCGATTATATTGGCAATTATTAATTGGAGCTCCAGTTCAGATACAAAAGAATCAACCATACCTACAACAAACGCAACTGGGTTGGATTGTAAGCGGAAACTTTGATTTTAAAAATTCTATTTCAAAATTTAGTTGCAATTTGATTCGTAATCCCGAAACTTATTTGGAAAACCAGGTAGCAAAATTTTGGCAAATGGAAGATTTAGGCGAAGAAAACAATGTAGAGAAGGCAGAGGAACAAGCATGCGAAGAGCATTTTCGAAAAAACACGGTTAGAGCGGTATCGGGTAAATTCATTGTAAAACTACCTTTCCGAGAAACTGTCGATTTGGGAAAGTCCCGTGCATCAGCACTAAGCCGTTTTATCTTCCAGGAAAAAAGGTTCGAAAAGGACAATAAATTGAGAAATGAGTACAAAGACTTTATGGCGGAGTACCTGAAGCTCGGCCATATGCAGCTCGTTCCTCAATCGCAGTTAAATAACCAAAAATCATTTTACGTGCCCCATCTGGCTGTTTTTAAGCGAACGGCCGAAGGGCCTCAAATTCGTATTGTTTTCGACTGTGCAGCAAAATCCTCTAACGGATTAAGTCTAAACGATAATTTGTTAACGGGTAACAACCTTCAAAATGGGTTGTTTGACATACTTTGTAGATTCAGAACTTACAAATACGCTATTTCTGCGGATATAAAAAAAATGTACAGAATGATAGAAATCCATTCTGACGATACCGACTATTTGCGTATTTTATGGAGAGAATCTAAAAATGCTCCTATCCAAACTTATAAACTAAAAACGCTAACCTACGGGCTCACGTGTGCTCCCTTTTGTGCAATACGTTGTTTAAAGCAATTATCAATAGAAACGCGAGAAAGTCATCCTACAGCGAGTCAGATTATAAATCGAGATTTTTATATGGACGATTTGCTAACCGGAAGCAACTCTTTTAACGAAGCTTCATCGATTAAAAGCCAGGTTACAAACATTCTAGCGACCGCAGGTTTTAATTTATGCAAATGGAGCTCCAATAATTCTTTATTATTGAGCGACAATTCTAATTCAAACTCTACAATCGAATTATCAAAAGGCGAAGATGTCAAAGTACTGGGTTTTTTCTGGAATTGCAATAATGATGAGCTTAAGTATAAAGTCGAATTTCCGTCAGACTTGAAAACTATCACAAAACGTAATATTCTGGCAACAGTAGCAAAAATTTTTGATCCATTAGGATTAATTAATCCAGTTGTCGTTAAAGCAAAGATTCTCATACAGCAAATGTGGATACTGAAACTAGGTTGGGATCAACGCGTACCCGATGAAATCGAAATCGTTTGGAAAAAATTATTAAATGAATTATCGTATTTGAACGAATTAAGTATTCCGCGAAAATTACTATTATCAAATCATTTGAAGTCCGTCGAGTTGCATGGCTTTGCGGACTCGTCATTAAAAGCGTACGGTGCAGCCCTGTACGTCAAAGCTAACTACGATTCTGGGACGTCTTCAGTAACGTTACTATGTGCCAAAAGTAAAATTACACCAATCAAAAATATTACGCTACCGCGATTAGAACTTAATGCGTGTTTATTACTTTGCAAATTAATGTCAAAGGTTGATGAGGTTTTCAAGTCAAGTCTAAAGGTTGAATCGAATTTCTTTTGGACTGATTCTACCGTAGTTCTGTGCTGGTTGTCTGAGGCACCGGAAACTTGGTCTCAATATGTAGCAAATAGGGTTAGACAGATTCAAGCGGCTAGTGACATATCTAAATGGCGTCATGTTAGATCACACGATAACGCTGCCGACATTGTTTCTAGGGGCATGCTCCCAAATCAATTAAAAAATTCAGAGCTCTGGTGGCATGGACCGCACTGGTTAAAACTAAACTCCGCCGAATGGCCGCCGATCTGGTGCAATTCTCAAAAAACCGAGAAAATATTAGAGGATAGGAGGCCAAAGGCAATTAATGTTATACAAGCAGAACCTGAGTTATCGGTATTTTCGAAATTCTCGTCTTATATGAAATTACGAAGAGTCATCGCATATTGCTTGCGTATTGTTAACAAGAATAAAAGTAAAAATTTATCATCTACAGAACTCGAATACGCCGATTTAGTTATAATTAAACATATCCAAAGGCAATCCTTTGAAAACGAAATTCGGACTATTGGTAATAATGAAAAATGTAAATCCAACAAACTGTTACGTTTAGATCCATTTATTGACAAAAATGGAGTACTACGGGTAGGCGGACGGTTAAAGAACGCCCAAATCAATTTTGATAATAAATTTCCGATTTTATTACCTCAGAAACATCACGTAACTAAATTAATTATTCGTCAATTTCATGAGAATGAACTTCATGCGGGAAACGAAGCAACATTAGCTGCGATTAGAGAACGATTTTGGCCAATATCGGGCAGAAGTATGATACGAAAAATCATTCATTCGTGTGTGAAGTGTATGCGGGCTAATCCAAAACCTGTAATTCAAAAAATGGGTGATCTCCCTAAAGAGCGGTTGCAACCTTTACGACCGTTTTTAATTTGCGGTGTAGACTATGCCGGACCATTCCTTATAAAAACAAACAAATTGCGTAACGCAAAGAAAGTCAAAGCTTATATCGCTCTCTTTGTCTGTTTCTCGACTAAGGCCGTTCATGTTGAGTTAGTAGGAGATCTAACTACTGACAGTTTTTTAGGAGCTTTCAAACGGCTAATATCGCGTAGAGGACATGTAGTAGAAATGTTTTCCGACAACGGTTCCAATTTTGTAGGAGCTGAGCGCGAATTTTTCAAATCGGAAAAATTTCAAGACAAATTATTAACGCATTTTTCAAACGTAAACACTAAATTCAGCTTCATACCAGCAAGATCACCGCATTTTGGCGGACTTTGGGAACGTTCAATTCAAAGCGTTAAGCATCATCTAAAAAGAATATTAGGCGATGCTTACCTTACATACGAGGAATTTAATACTTTGATCATTCGGATTGAAGCTTGTTTAAATTCACGACCCTTAACCCCCTTGTCCCAAGATCCTAACGACCTTCAAGCATTGACACCTGGACATTTTATCATTGGAGCCTCTCTTACTGCACCTGTTGAAAGCGACGTTACCGGCATCCAGTTGAATCGCTTGTCTAGATGGCAACGAGTTCAGCAGCTCCAGCAGCATTTCTGGAAACGATGGCAACGGGAATACCTAACCCAACTACAGACACGTCCTCGAGGTCAACAATCGGCTCAACCCAACGTCACAGTTGGAACATTGGTGGTCTTGGTTGAGGAAAATACCTCACCTCTGCATTGGCGTCTCGGGCGAGTCATCGAGGTGCACCCTGGCAGTGATGGTCTCGTGCGGGTAGTGTCCGTTAAAACAGATACTGGTGTTTTTAAGCGCGCAGTTAGAAAGATTTGTATAATTCCAACAGAAAAGGAGTAACTGCACTTTAATTTTTTTTTTTCTCTTCTTTTCGTCCTTTGTATTTCTTAGTTATTTTTTGTTGTGTATATGCCTAAACTTTAGAATCATTATGTTTTGAAGTACACTGTGTACATTGACTTCAAGGGGGGAGAATGTTCACCTCTTGGGGTACGGTGGAGTGGGGACAACGGCATCTGAGGGCTCGCCCCCTCTCCACCTCCAAAACTGCTAGATTAGTCTTGCAAATGTAGCGAACTCAATAAGTCAATAAAAATAACGCTAACACGGTTGACGAAAACTTAATAATTCTTATTGCTGGAGCGCGAAGATCTCGAACATTAAACGGAAGCGACTAAAAGAAGTTAGTGCCTGAGAAATCTGTTCGCTAATCGGAAAGCACATAAAACGCCTTGCATTAAAAGCAGATAAAATCAATCGAATGTGATGAAGCATTAAAAACGTATCTGCCAATGATTGTCTTTGATTTGAGAAATGAAACACGACAAGGGTGAAAACGTGCCTGATCAGCACACCCTTGCCGGTTAAGAGTTGAAGTCCCGACGGAGAACATGGAACTACGTGAGACTGCCAGGCTCACTGTAATTTAATATTGATTTTATCAATGATGTAGCAGTGGAAAGTTGAAGTAGGAAACATCATCAGTGCAATTCTATTTGAATTTCAAGTTGGTAATGATTGAGCGGGTTACCATCAATTTTTACAATAAGCGAAGAAATGGATATTTAATATTTCAGGTCGTTAACGGTATAATAAATCCCCCTGCTTTGATAAGGGGACTGGTTTTAATACATACTAATAAGGATCACCAACATCTCGTGTAGAATTTCAAACCTAATCCCAGATTATGGATCTCCATCACGTGAAATAAACAGCCCCTTCTTTACTTGCTTTAGTGTTATCTTCCGCAAAAATCTCGAGAGTAATTTTCTCATCCTCTTGATAAAGTGAATATGTCGTTTTGCTTTTACACACAGTCGAACTTAATAGCACAAAGCCCCCGTGGGTAATTACCATTGCTGGGATTTCCCGAAGTCAACAAAGATCTCTCATTTTTTCCCCTGGAGAACTTGAATTCGAGAATGGCATTCACCGATGTTAGTTGCAAGGGCTGATATTTGGCAGAGCGCGCGGGTTGATTGCCCCAGGCTAGACGCTTTAATAAACTCCGGATCAAACCCTTTTGCCCCAAATTTGCTAGTTAATAAATTGTAACACCTTGGATCTTTCAGAACACTTTTTTTTCTTCACTTTCTTCAGTGTCTACTAAATTTTTTGTAACTGTGATTTTGTAATTTCGTTGTGGAGTGTATGCAACATCTACATCAGTGTTTAAATAGTAAAGAAGACAGCGACGAAAAAACTTCCTGGAAGGAATATTTATTTTAAAGGTAAAAGTATTTTCAAAGCTTGAAACATTTTTCTACTTTATTAAACGGTTTCAGGGGCTTACCATATTACCCTAAGGGACCAACTCAAACACAAATCTCCTAAATAATTTAAATTTTGCTTGGTTGGTTGATATTTGCCAGTTGAATTTTATAGTTGTCATTCAAGTTTCTCGTGAAAATTTGCAATTGAGTAGTTTTGGGTCGTTTTAAATTGTTCTTGTTGATATTTGATTATGAAATGTCAAACAATTAAATTCAAGTGACCAACAACAAATCGAAGTGAAACTATTATTTTATTTAATTTTAGTTCATTTTGATTCCAACTTCGATTAAAGTACTTATTTCGCACAAAGTTTAGTCGTCCACAAAAATGATTCAAATAACAATTTCGAGGTAAATCGCAAATTTATTGCGATACACTTTTTACTGACATTTTCAGAATTTATTTACCCAGGATCATACTCACATCCATTTTGCCATGTACAATATTTACAATGTTGTATTCATCGGCAGCTGGGGCTGAAACATATCCGAACATAAAAACTTTTAATGCCGTATCTATTTTCCGGCACATTTCCGGATTATTCGCAATTATTGATTTATTTCAAATCGCACATCTCATTGTCAACTTTTCAGCAATTTTTCAACACTCCACCAGAAGTTTTCAGTTCATTGTTTCAATTACAACTTAATACTAGTAATTTTTGCTTAAGGTTTCAGATTGTTAATTATTCAAAATAAATTAATGATCAAATGAAGTGGAATCACTTTATTTGGTCAATGTGAAAGGAGATTGAAGCTCGGTTTTAGAAAAACGCTGAAAGCTTGAAATTTAAAAAGAAATTGAAGGTCACTCAAATTAAATTTAGATGCACTTTCCAATATTTTTTTAAATACATTGCCACAGTTATAGACTGTTTCACGAATGATGACACTTGAGAATATTTCTAACATTCGTTTGGTTCAATTTTAAAGGCAATTGGAATTCGTATAACTTGTAGTCATTGCAGTTATAAATACAAATACAGCGAAAGGAGAAATTATAGAATAAATTCATTAAAATTCCAATTATATTTTCAATTGAAAACAATACAAGAAAATTATTTTAGGTTTTACTTTCTTCTAACACAAAAAAGAATAATTACAACAACACACAAAGACTTACAAAAGTTTGTTTGAAAACAACTTTATTAATTTTCCTCGCAAAACAAAATACACTTGTAATTAGAAAATAGTACAAAACAAATAAAGTTACACTTTGTGCCCGCATGCTCGAAAAAGTTAAGTCGGATATCAGTGAAACGCGGTCGAGTTGTCCTCAAGTGAAATTCCCCGTGCCTGCTTTACATACACTCCGGGTGAAATGGATGCAAATAATTACCAGCAACGCATCCTCTCGCGGTGCGACCTAATTTCGTACAGTGTCCGATGACTTTCTTCACCACCTGATACTCGACGTGACACGGCGCGCCTTCTTTATTTTCCTCTTCGTCTATGATGTTCGTGATCGTGTTCGCTTTTATGCTGGGACCCTCATCATCCACAAGAATTTCTCTCGGATGGGCGACGATCATTTTCGTTAGAAAGCAGAAAATACTCAATTTTAATATCATTGGCGGTGCCATGGGATTGTTTTCCGGTACTGATCGGCGGAGCGTTTACGCTCTTCTTTTATCCTGCGACGGTGAAGACTTGCAAGCGTTTAATTAAATTTGTTGGTAAATAGATTTCAATTAAGTGAAGCTTGCATAAATAGATCCCGGACCCAGATTAAGTCAGTACGGACACGCAGGAAGTTGCCACGAGTATCGTATCGAATTAAGAAGAGTAAAAAGCAATTAAATAAATCGTTCAGGGGTCTCACTTGTCCTAAAATGCCATAAAAATATGTTTGATAAAATACACTGAAAAAATGCTATCTAATAATTTTTTAAAAACTCACTTCTTACGTTAAGAACTGATAAAAGCCTGCTTGCACGAAAAATATTAAATCAATCAAACCACCGTTTTGGATTAAGCACGGGGATTATCAATTTGTGGTGACCTCACTAAAGGTTTTGTTCGAGATGAACGTTAGGTGGAAGGGTTCTATAATACAATTGTTTAGAAGCCTTGCACTGGGTCCAGCTGGGCGGATACAATTGTACGGAATGTTGTAAATTGCTTTATGACCTTCTGCAAAGAGCTGCTTACTGACAACAGATAAATTACTTTAAAATTTCTTACAAATTTAGTTGAAAAACGTTACACCAAACTCGGCTTGTAGTAAGAAAATACATATTACGGTGTGCATCTTCTGTGTTTTTATTGTAAAGTGCATTTTTAGTAACTTACATAATTAGTGAATGTTTAATTGTGAAGAAATAGGAAATATTACAAGTGGTTTAATGTGCCGAGATGAAGATGTTAATTCAATGCAATATTAACAAATGTCGATCAACAAAATGATCAGCTTCAAAAACCATTTCTAAAAATTGTAATGAAATTATGTGGATTTTCTGATTCTGTGTCTGATAAATTCGCATATAAGTAAATTTGTTGTAATTATAATTTTTCCCACACTTTTAGCTTACCGAATGAATTTTGTAAAAGTTCTACAAGTTTTTTCAATGTAACAGCTATTAAACAAATTGTTTTTTAGTTTATTTCCGTTGGAACGAAAAGTAAGAAGCGATAAAAAGAAATGGACATGCAAACCAGTTGCTTCTACAACAGAATTAATAGTAACGACGAAGGTAAAGAAATAATTTTGATTTTATTTTATACATTTAGTGTTATTTATCTATCTTATAACAAATTTTACTTTTTAGCGGATGTAGAGCTCTTTGTAAGAATTTAACAAGGAAATCTGCATAAAGTGGAATGGTCATTATTAAAGCATTCAAACTGGTAAACTTGTAAATTTTTATAATAATATATCAATGGTACAATGTAAGCATATTGTTTCTTTGCTTTTAGATTGATGTAGATTTTTGCCAATTATTTCTTGAGAGAAAAGCAATTTATTTGTGTGGCGGCCAAAATTCATTCAGAAGGCTAATAACTTCGACGAACTTCAATTTCATATACGTACATCTGTTACCAAATGATAATGTGGTTCTTAAACTGAAAATGTATTTTTAAACAGGATGTGATGTGATGTTAAATTTTCACCTCCTAATAAAAATATGTATGAGAAATAACTTTATATTCTAAAATTCCTTCAATTCAAGCATTCCACTCTACAATTCATAAAATTAGAAAAAAATTATTGTATTTGCAAGTGCTTATTTAATATAATAAGAAGGCCATCTTCATTTCTTAAATAAGAAAATACATTAATTAAGAACATTCTTAAATAATTAAATAAAAGTTCTTGAAATCAACATGACCTATTCTTAAATGTAAAACTTATAAAAGTTCTTAAAATTAGGGCGACCCATTCTTGAATTTGTCACGAAGAATCAACATTCTTGAAATTGAGAATGTCCCGTTCTTAACTTTGACAAATAGAATAAACATTCTTGAAATCAAGTATAACCCGCTCTTAAATTTGAAATTGAGAATGTCCCTTTTTTTCTTAAATTTGACAACATGAATGAACATTCTTAAAACTCAAGAGTGACCAATTCTTGGGCCAAAATTAAAAACGCGCAATTTTAAATTTAAGCCCAAATTTTCTTACCTATTTTTTTTTCTTAGTATAGAAAATTTAAAACTAGAAAGCTGACTGAAAAAACGGGATTTGCCGGTACTTCAGGGCATAAACTAAATAAGTAAGAGGAGGGATCTAATATCAAGGCACATTGCGCCATAAAATTTAAAATTGACAAAATCAAATTTTTGTTCGTGTATTCAGCTTTAATCAAAAAGTCACGCAGCTTTACACCGCCGTAACTTTGCGAGCAAATCTTTTTAAAACGACTTTATGCCTCACTCGGAAACTCTTCTGGAAACTTTCAGATGTATTACACGGTGTCAGTCTGCCGATATTAATAACGAGATACCCTTCTCCCAACTTCATCGAACGTCATAATTGTTTGAGGGATTTCCCGACTGACTTCATAATGATGGAAATCAAAGGGTCGTTTCGACTATGACCCACATCTGACCTATTCGCCTTATTGCATTATCAAATATAGCGCATTGTTCCTTTATGCGTCCGATCAGTCCCGAATTTCTGGCAGTGAATCACAACGAAATGGCCAAAACCGCAAACAAGCCGATCGCAGGAACAAAGGTTCGTGTGCAAATATTGGCGGAAAAGTAAAATTGAATTTCTGCGAATCAACATGAATCTAAATAACCTCCGGGAAAAAAAATTTAAAATTGTGACAAGGAACGTCTGCCCAATTTTTCAAATATGCAAGTGGGGATTTCTCTGTCGGGGTTCATTTGGATGAAGGTTTAATGTGACGCTGGTTTTAACTAATCCAAATCCAATGGCTGTACGTGACCGTCACCCATTTTCCATTGAACGTTGAAATAAACAGTGTTTTCTGTTTATTACAAATTTTAATATAAAATAAACTCATAGGAAACAATCCATAAAAAATATTAATTAATTAAGTTTGAAAATTCAATTTAACAAGTAAATATTTTATGTGAAATTTTGCTGATTGCGTTTGTAAAGTTGAATTGAAATTGTTTATAAAACTATTAAAAGTTATAACAGAATTTAAATCAACGCAAATTATTTTTTAAACCTCAAAGCAAATTGAACAAAAACAACCTTTTTTATAAACAGAGATTTTGCGAGGAATGCGTTACGGATAGTTCCAAGTGTTGTCTACAAACATAATAATTTAACGCAGTTGAAGCGTGTGGTGAAACTCATTATTTCGCCTGAATAGTTTATGACGCTGGTTGTTAATCCTCGAACTAACGGTGGCTTGGCCCTCTCAAGCTCCTGCATTGTTGTTACGTTCCGCATGTAACTCCGGCCATATTTAGCGTGGAATCGTAACATAAGTTCTAAATTTTATGTAAGTGGATAGTTGTAACTCTCATTATTTATTGTTTGAGGAATATTAACTCTGACATTCACCAGAAAGAAAATGTTACAAATAAAATTCTAAAGGTACCAACAATTTTAACATTATTATTGTTTATAAATGTTTTGAAACGGTTTTTAATGTCTTTTCTTTTAATTTAATCAAAAACTGGCATTTTCGTCTTTTTAATAAAATGGAAGTGTCGTGAATTCTTTATGTATTGTTTCTAAAGAAAATTTACTGAAATCAATTTGTATTAGATTTTTTATGGTATTGCAACAATTTGTTGTGTGCTTGCATACTTTATTGGTAATGTCGATTAAATACCTGAAGTTTATACGGTCGGCAGTGACGTCAAATTAGAAAAGCTCGTAAATTTCAAGTTGATTAAAACCGGAGTTAATCGCGACCCGACGAATTAATTTACCTTGCCACTGAAAAATAAATAAACAAAAAAACGAAGGTTTAATAAAAGTCCTGCACATCTAAATTTTAACTTGAATCTCGCTTAAAATCAAATAAGTCCGAAACAGTTAATCAATACATTTATTTCAGATAATTTATTCTTTAAATAAAAGCGAAATCTAAAGATATCTAGATATTATGCGAAAAGGCATTTTCGTTGGTTTTAATTAAAAACTTTATTATTAAATTTATTAATTCGTAAAATCATTAAGATACGTTAATTAGTTTTCGAAGATGTTTTTAATGACTAACTAATGAGAATATCGAAACATAAATCAGGCGCCTCGGATAGATATGAAATCAGCAAACCAATTAATAAAGATTTCCTCAACTTAATTAATCATACAGTATTTAGCAGAGCTGCCATGATTCAGAACATTTTTAGAGCATTGTAAGTTTTTGCTACAAACCAAATTTGAGATTTCTCAAAAATTGATCAATAAATAATTGTCTGTTTCATTTTCCTTTATCATTTTTTTGGCACCGAAATAGCTGAACCAGAGGAAGAAAATATGCTCCAAATGCAACAGGACATAATAGAGGAAATTTCAGCAAGAAAAGAAGTAAAAAATATTATTAACTGAAGTAAAAACGGAAAATAAACTTTGAACTTTTAAAGTATGGCGGAGGCAAGAGAATTGATGGTTCTGAATACTGCATACAAATTTGCAATATAGTTATGGCGAATATAACAAGATGCATAACAGATGAATACTAACGCGAATTCACTAGAGACAGATCAACTACAGTTGTCATACATATGTATAACCAAATAAGTTACAAAAAACACATGAATACTAAATGAAAATAGAACTATTATTAGTAGACTTCCAACAGGCCATCGACTCCATACAAAACAGGAAAAAAAATGATGGACGCATTAAAAGAACTGGGAATAAGAAATAAACTAAGAAGACCAATGCAAATTACAATGAATGACTTGAAAAGTAAACGGACTATACTTACTTGCATGCAAATAACCAAGTGGTGGTTATATTATTTATTGTAGCAAAGACAAGTGCCTACAATTTTTTTACAGTAATTAATTTGTTCCATTTAAAAATCCAATTGGTATACAGGGTGAGTTAAGTTTTACCGCCCGTGGCAAAATAGGCCTTTAAAATAATTTGTCAATTCTCATAAATTGCATGAGTAATTTTATATTTTATTAAGGTACATAGAAACCAGAAAAAATCTTTTTTTTAATCAGGTAAAATTTTGGCTTTCTTTCAATTACTAATTGCTCAATTTATTAGTTTTTATGTACGAACAGTAAAATATTTTCATACAATTTAGTGTAATTGAAATAATTTTTCTAATTTGGGTTCATTAAATAAAACCATTTCCGTATTAGAGGGTATTTTTTTAAATGATTTACGACATAAAATGACCAATTCACCTAACAATGGTATTGCTTTTGGGTACTTGGCTGATTATTTATGACAGTCATAAAGTTAAGTTAAAAAGTGCAACGTTACATTTTACAGGACCGGAATATGGATCTTCGCTTTTCTTTAACAGTTCACAACATCGTAACTAACAGCTACACGGTAATTATAATTATAATAAAAAATAATTTTTGCAATATTAGATTTTAAACTTGATAAGAAAATCGCTTACCAGCTTCTAATTGTCGTTAGTATATCTGTCTACAATTTTGTGTTTTAATTTTGGCGTCTGCAAAGTCAATATACCTATCGGTTATTGAACCTTCCCATAAAATAAATTGCTTAATTTACCCAAAGTTTAAAAACCCTGGTCACAACCCTAGGTCACTTTGTGAATAAAGAAACATTCACATTCGCAACAAATCTCTCAACACTTAAACATCGTAGGTAAAAAGTGAAAATTAAAACTTTGTTTTATGGAATAGTGAATATTTGTGTTTAGTACAGGTATAATCATGCCATTTCAATACTCAGTCGAGGAGAAGCTTGAAATGCTTTTAATTTATGGGTAATGGGGCATCACTTTGAGCATCTTTTATAAAATAAACTTAATATTTACCTATTGAAAACTTATTTTATTTTTCTCACAAATTCCAGAATACAGGTCTGGCAACAACTAAAACGCCGTTCCCTTCAGTTTTATGGGTCGATCATCAGGTATTGTTACGTGGTAGACCGTATTATCCATTGTTGGAAAGTCATAAATAAAAGTATTTTTCGTGGTTTATGTTAAATTTGATTTAACTCAAAAAGTAATAATTTTTTAACGAATCAAATTGCAATTAACAATGCTACGAATAATTTGACAAATTTTGAAATAAAAAACCAACCATGGAAATTTTACCCGAAACTTTTTGTTTTATTTTTTTGGCTTCAAATAAAAGTGATTTGGAAACTTGTAGCACTAATCGAAAGTGTAAACTTCAACTGATGTAACATGTAAATTGCATACTTTCCCCTCAATCTTTAATAGGTATTATGGCCGGGGCGGTAAAACTTAACTCACCCTGTACAGCGCCGTACCTAATAATTATTTCGTCCCAGAAAGATTGCCAAAGTAAAAATTTTATAACATAATCTACAAGCGAACACAACTTATCACTAAAATTCAGAATGCTGCAATACAAGAGGTTCTCCAGTTCGCATCAATCATGACCTGGAGTGTTTCCGTCAAATTCCTCACATCCGCTCCGATGAACTTCCCCCATGAACTTGTGTAGACACAGCCCAGAGCTAATATTTTCTAACCAACTTTTGGTTATATCAAATTAAATAATTCTCCGATCTAATCGAATCATTTGGATCGCGCGGTATCACAATTCCTAAATTCAAACGAACTTTTAATCCACTGCCCGGCTCACTAACAACAGTTTTTACCGTAATTGGCAATTCAATTAACGAATACAACTTGTTTCTTAAATGCGTTAACTAAAACCGATCAATCATCTTAAATTATCAAAGTTGGAACATTTCATAAATCTTATCGAATTTCAACAAGACAACTTTATATGGATATATTTCAAGCTCGTTATTCTGAAAGTTCTCAATTAATTTGAGGGAGTGGAATCCATTAGAGCAACAGACAATAATAATTTCCTTTTCTCATCAAATTATATAAAACTAAAATCACCGGCAACTCGGAAACCAATTTGTTCAGAGAAAAAAGGCCACTTTAATGTATTCACTGATACTCGCCAGGATAATCTGCATTTAAAATTTGTGCGCCACTCGAAGGATAACTTATTCAACTGGTTCGATCTGCGAAATTACATTATTGTGTATAAATTACAGTTACGGCGGGTTTTTCTAACCAGATTTCCATTTTTAATCGCCGGCTCAATTAACGTTTCGGAATTGTCGTTTTGGTGGAGGAAATAACGCGCAGAGTTTTTACGGCATCGGAAACGCAAAAAAAACTGAACCTCTGGCAGCGAAACTAATGACGACAGTCTTGAGAGAGAAATACCGGTGACGTCTGACGTGAAAAGACACATAATAGGTCGCGCGAATTCCTCCCCTGTTTTCTTTTTGTTCGGCAGGAATTTCATTTAGATATTTCCGCAAAGCATGTCACACTGTAATTATAATTCGTCTGTAAAACTCGATTTAACTTTTAAATCTAGACAGAGTTTTCAACGCAAATAAGATGGCTATTTCGCTGCTTTATAAAACTGCCGTCGTATTTGATTCCCTGTAGGGATATATCGGTAGGATAGCTGGAAATCCCCGACTACCTAAGATAAAAATTCTAACTTTATGAATTTATTGGTAATATTTTATTTATTCAGTTTGATTAAATTCTTTATTGGCGAGCGCAGAAGCCATCGAGTCCATCAAATCTGCTTAGCGGCTATCTTGTGCTATATTGGAAAAAATATTCTCTTTAAATCAACGTAAACAACCCGAAACGGGGTTTTGCCATTGTGCAAGTCGAGGTTCACGAACTTTCAAGAGCATTATGCGTCGACCGTTGTAATTTAATTTAGGGTTCTTGTGAGAATCGCTATTAAGTTTGATTCTCTCGCTGTATCGTTATCAAGAGCAATTCTTCTTGGATGCAATAGAGGCAAAATATGAGGTACTTAAGCTTTCGTGCAGTACAATAACAAATTTAACGAAAATTTATATTAGCAGTTAACGTCTTCATAAATTGTGTGGTTTGTAAGACACGTTAAGCAACAAATTTTGATAAAGCATCTTTTTATTGCCTATAAATAAATTTGTAATTACAAAAAAAATTCATTGCAGAAGCAATTGAAAAACTGTGAGAAACAACTTTTTGTGTTCGTTTTTAATTGAAAAAGTTAAATTTAACGATTTGAGACAATAAAACTCTTCTTAAAACAAATTCCACTTCGGATAAATTTAAATTATCGCCAAATTAAAAGCTTTTAGCAACGCTTTTAGATTTATTGACTAAAGTTCAATTTTTCCCATTTGCAAATGATTTAATCAGCGCTGACATAGCTTCTTTTCAATCAGAAATGCACGGGGCTAAACTTTATGAAACTATTTTAAAGACTTGATGGAGATGTGAAAAATAGTTACAACAAATTCTGATCCTTTCTGAACAAACTACATTTGGCCAATTTTCAATCATTCAGTTCTGATTCTTTTAACCATTCTTTTTTTAGAAGAACCCAAAAAAATTATTTGTTCGTATTACTGCAACGGTAAACAAGAAAAATAAAGACTTTCTAAAATCCAAACTTTTCGTATGCTCTTGTAACAATTTAAAATTTTTAATTGAACAGCGGTTTTACTGAAAACTTTTTCAGGAACTTAATGAGTCCGGAAACTTAATGCGGCCGGAAACTCATCTCATTAGAAAATTGTAAAAATAATTAGACAGCGGCGATGTGATGACACGTTTGCAAGCAAAAGATGAATTTGATTATAAACATTGTCTTACCTAATTCATTCATGATTTATTAGAAAATATATAATTTATCGTTGGTTTATAAATTTAAAACTGATCTACTAATTGGCAAACGTTTGGTAGTTGGATGATACGGAAACATTGGTGCTATTTGTGAATGATATTTTAATTGAAAACAAACACGAGAAAGTATTGATTAATGATTTTCCTGGACGAATTTTAAAAATAGAGCACATTAAATCACTGCATTGTAGATAACTCAATTAAGACCTCGGTTTATAGTAAAAAATTCAATCAAAAGTGCATTATTGTATTAAAATCAAATCAGCCTCATCAATTATTAATTTTGTAATTCAGGAAATATCATGCATTGTCATTGTAATGAACTCTCATTATTTATTAAAATGTAATTACAACTTGCCACGCAATTTAGAAATATAAATACAGTTTATTTCTATATTTTCCATTCATAATGTTTTATTAACTCATCTTTTGCCAATATCGTGTTTTCGCAATGTGTTAATTAACAATTTTTTACAAAATAACAGGCGTCAATAGTCAAAGGATTGTAGTTTGGAAAAATAATTTGGTTGGAAAACTTCAAGAAAACTTTTCCAACTTTTTCTGAAGACAATGTAACATTCAACATTCAAACATTTTCGATGCAGGTAATAATAGACCAGAATTTGAGCTCACTTTAGAGGACTTGAAAAAATTCTTAGGCATTTTGCTTCTAAGCGAATATCACACTCTTCCTCAGCCTAGTATGTACTGTTCTGCAATTGAAGATACAGATGTTGAAATTGTTGCGGACAATGCATGGAAAAGTTGAACAGACTGGTACTCTGTCAAACAACACCAAAATCTCAAATTAAATTTCGATCACAATTAGTACGTTAATTACTACTAAAAAATAAGTGGGACAGGTCAAATAACTATCAAAGAGGTCGTGCAGCTGGAGGATCAATGGATTGAGTTTAATTTGCCGCGTTGAACAGTTGATGGAAAACATCCACAAAACTTTAGAAGAACTTGCAAAGTTTGCAAAAGCACCTTTTACTATAATTTCACAAAATGTGATGTATTTTTTCCTTTCCAAATGTTTGTCCACATATCACAAGAAATTCTAGTGTATTTTGGCAATATTGCGAAAACGCAATGTCGTTTTTTTTTGTATTTCATCTATATAAAAAAATGTTTTCATCCAACTTTAGCAATACTTGTGTGTTAATAACCCAGTTTTAACAAAAACGATGCTTTTTTGCCTACATTTGGTAATGGCTTTTAAAAATAAAAACGAGAAAGTATTGTTACCGGAACGGCCCTTCTCTACATGCAAGCGGCCGCCTAACTGAGCACGGTACATGGCAGTAGGCCATGTTTTGGTTGCCTTGGCAGAACTTAATAAATAGAAAAGTCATTCTTTTTTACAAAGAATGATCAGACGTGTTTTACATTTTATTCCGTATTTTATTTATGTTTACATGTGAGTTTTTATTATTTAATGTTTCAATGAGTTTGTAACAGTATCGATTAATAATTTTCCTGAACAAATTTTTAAAATAGACCACATTAAATCACTGCATTGTAAATAACTAAATTTAGAACTCTGTTGATACATAGTAAAAAGTTTCAATCAAAAATGCATTATTATTGTAGCCGAAGTGTAAATGAAGTCTCATTATTTATTTAAATGTAATTACAACTTGCCAGGGAATTCAGATATATAAAATACAGCATATTTTTATATTTTCCATTCACAATGTTTTATGAAGTTGAAACAACATTTAATGCTTATTTCCTTGTTAATTTTAATCGAGTTATAATTAAATATCTAAAGAAATATTCAAAAAGTGTTTGCAATTAATTCAACAGAATTTAAAAAGAAACAATAAAACATCCTGTAATTTAATAACAATACCACCTGCAAATTGTCTTAGGTTATTACGGTGCGATTAAATTTTATTTATTTTATTAAATTTCCGTGACCGCATTGTATTACAATTTAATCGGCAACATTTACTGTTATTATCTAAATTAGTAATAATTGATTTTCAAACCTAATAAATTAAATTCAACTTGATGCAATTATTAAAGTAATTTTTTGCGTAAACACAAATTCAATGTATCATACAGTCAATTGCTTAAACCTTGCGCATTGTGGCGACCTCTCAAAGTCAATAGTAATCACCAGAACCCATTTAAAACAGAAATTCCTTGGAAATAATTCGAACTCATTAGATAATGTTTGTTGATCGAGTTGCGCAAAGCAACGTGGTGAGTTGGAACTTGTCAAAAAAACCGTCAAGAAACTCGAATTTCGTCCCAATACTCACTGAAACCCCTCCTTCCAATAAAAGGGGAGTTTGTCTTCATCCTGCCACCCTTCAAATAGAGGTAAGTTAAATTTGTATTTTTTGTAATAAATGCATTGAATTGAATTGTTTACCCAACAAGTATCGTGTGGGTGTTTAACGCTGATGTGGAAGTTGTTACAGTACTAATAAAACTCCACAACACATTTTAATTGCTCATTTACTTCCAGAAGTTTCGCTTAGAACAATGGAACTGATTCACCATTCGGTAATTTTATTAGTGTTGGCTTTCGCAGCTGTTGCTATACCAAAACCGGATGAGAATAAGGAGAACAGGGTGTACGATAGGGAACTGAGTGACCAGGAACACTTCCAACAGGAACAGCACAACCCACAGTACGACCATGAAGCGTTCTTAGGAGAGGAGGCGAAAACTTTCGATCAGTTGCCACCAGAAGAGAGCAAAAGGAGATTAGGGTGAGACCATATTGATATTGAAATCTGCTTTTACTTTAAAGCAATTGAAATGAACTAGCCAACTTTCTGTTCTTAAGAGAAAGAAAAAATTTTTGTTTCTTTGGCGTTAAATAAGATAATGAAATATTAGCTCTAAATATTTGTTATAGTTTGATTCCTTATCATTTATTTTGTAATAAAAACGTTTCAAAAATTATACATTTTAAAATGCCCCCAAATTTGTTTCATTAATTAATTAAATATTTCACATGCTTAATCCAATTACATTAAATTTAACTACCTACATAAATATTATTTTCCGCCATATTATTGTCTAAAATTTTCAGCTTGTGTCGCGTCAATTAGGTCACGCCTCCTGGTGACGTATGTGTTTAGCTTAACTTTTGGGGTTTTGATAAAAATATGGTGCAAGCATAAAACAACGCGAAAACATTCAAATTAACAAGTTTGGTATCATTTTTAAGGGTTCCGTACCTTAAAAGGAAAAAACGGAACCCTTATAAGATCACTCCCCTGTCCGTCCTTCTGTCGAAGAGGTTTGTACTGAAAACTAAGTAACGTAGAAACTTGAAATTTGACATAATGATACATCGCTCGTTCCCCCTCCTGTTTATGAAGCTAAAATTTTGATTTTGATGGGGTTAGTAGATATTAAGCTATATATTACAGGAAAACTGCGTATTTTTCGACAATGTAATTGTTGCGGGAAAATTGTTTTAGTACGGAACCCTAATTGTACGAGCCTGATTCACCGATTTTTCTAATTTTAAATTAAAACGAATTTATCAAAAGTTGTAGACATCAACTTATTCTTGCCACCTTGAACACTTTCAAACAATTTTAAGAGCAACATGAAACTAATTAAAAATTTCTGTTCAGATTAATTGTGGACAAAATTGACGGCGATAAGGACGGCTTCATCACACAAGAGGAACTAAAAGACTGGATTAGATTTACCCAAAAACGTTATATTATAGAAGATGTAGAAAGACAGTGGAAGCAGCACAATCCCAATAACAACGAGACAATATCGTGGGAAGAGTACAGAAAAATGGTGTACGGATTTTTGGACACAATGGACCCAGTAGAAGCGGAAAAAGACGATGAAGGGTTTTCTTACAAGAACATGCTGAAACGGGATAGGAGAAGATGGTCCATTGCCGATACGGACGGTGATGACAAACTGATCAAAGAAGAATTTGCATCATTTTTACACCCTGAGGAAACCACACACATGAGGGATGTCGTCGTTTTAGAAACAATGGAAGATATTGATAAAGACAAAGATGGTAAAATTTCTTTGTTGGAATACATTGGCGACATGTACCGTGGAGATGAAGGTGATGAAGAGCCTGAATGGGTCAAGCATGAACGCGATCAGTTTGCTACTTACAGAGATAAGGATGGTGATGGGTTCATGGATTTGGAAGAGGTGAAGACATGGATCATACCTCCCGACTTTGATCATGCAGAAGCTGAAGCAAGGCATTTGACTTACGAAGCAGATTCAGATGCTGACCATAAACTAACCAAAGATGAAATACTGAATAAGTATGATTTATTTGTAGGGTCGCAAGCGACCGATTTCGGTGAAGCTCTTGCCAGACACGATGAATTTTAATTTTATTTCCTGGGAGGATTTTACATTTTGCAATTTACATTCACAATCAAAGAATATTGAGTTCCTTCCTGTGTGAGATCCTCTTGCTACTCGAACCAAATTGATTAACGAACAAATCTCTTAATTTTATGGATTACTTAAGTATAATTTTAGACTATTTATTTAACAAGTTCCGTATGCATGCTGCCTTACCATTCATTTTATTGTATTAATCTAAGATTATTATAAATTTGTCTTTGATGAGACTCTTTTGGTTGTTTCATAATCCAGTGCATTTAAGTGCCAACGTGGCCAAAGCATTTATTATTTTGTGGCATTATAGATATTAGTTTAAATGGAAATCTCAATGTTATCAAATATATTGAATCATTGGTGCTCAGCTATATTTTTATAAATTGTAAACATTAAATGCTAATAAAATTTTAGAATTATTTTTATTTTTTAATCTGGGAATTTTTGAATCTCCAAGGTTAAAGGGGCCATTTAATTATCAGAACAAAAAATTAAAGGACGATTATTGAAAAAGTACTTTTTGTTGGTGAAAAATGTATCTGAGAAATCAGATTGCTAATATTTCTTATCTTTTGCATGCTAAATTAAAATTTAATTTGCAGTGCAATCATTTTAATTATCTAAGAGCAATTTGAAAATGTAAACAATGACGTCATTACTATGAGAACTGATTTTAATGCAGCTGAATCAGCACAAATACAGTGAAACCGCACCATTAGATCAGTCCAAAGTTTGGACTACCCAAATAAAAATGAGTTTATTGACGGACATATTTCCATATCTAAAATAAACCACTGATGAACGTACATAATTTGGTCATTTTTTGCTTATTTTTTAGCAATATTATTGTTCACTCTTTTTTGCTAGTTCGTTAAGCAAAGAAAATTCCCGATAAAATTTACAAAAAATATGTGGATTTTATTGTAAATATAATAAGTACATATTTAGCATAAAACACAACATTCTTGGGAATGAGAAATTAATAGAACTTAGTTTTATTTTAAATCGATTATAGTAAAACAAATTACTAGTTTAAAAATGGCTTTAAATCTTTACATTTTTTAAATAATTTCCTAAAATTGTGTAAGGTCACCAATAATAATATGCTTGCGAAAAGCAACACCACAAACACGCTAAAACCTTCTGCCAGCAAGTTTTTTTCACTTTAGGTTCATCACTTTCAGGAGGAATTAAATTACTGGTACCCAAAGAACCTATCGGACTTGCATCCTGCACTATTACAACAGACTCAATGGATTCACTTGATGGAAATATAGTACTAATTACATTGATATCAGCAGTGTTTTTGCTATCATCTTCAATTTCCACAATCCTAGAATTCAATCGTCGCCCGGAGGTTGACGAATAACTTGAAGGAGCTTTAAATGGATTGGTGTTTACCAAATTGTCTGACGCTTGCACCGTAGAGCTCGTGTTAAATCTCGATTGATTTTCTTTTATTGCATCATCTTTAAATGGGTTGTTGTTGTTGAAAGTTGTTTGTGAAGGTCCCGGAATTGGAGCAAGACGTTTTTTTGGCTTTATTGGTTGATCACTAATAACTTCTACAGCGTGTGGCCCATCTGTCCTGGAAGCTTTAACAGTAGTAGTCCCTAATCCATTTAATGGCACAATAGGTGGCAACACTGTAGGTTGAAAAGGAGTTTTCAGATAAGGAGTAGAGTTAAATCCAGGTGAGCCCATAATATTTTTATTTGAAGATGAGGATGGTTGATCTCCGTTTCTAACGTGTCCTTCCAATATTCCGACTTCATTTGTATAATTTTTTAAAGTAGCCGTATGTATCAATCTAGAAGAACTATCCGTTGGTTGAAAATGAGTATTCTGATGTGGATGGGAATGTTTGGAGTAGTGACTTGGTTTTATTTCTGAACGTGACTCACGCACTTCCTTAGATCCAAGGTTGAACGTTTTTTTTCCATTTTCACTTGAAGATGTTGCTGCATTAGAATTTTGGTTTTCACTTGGAGCACTTATTATAAAAGCTTTTATATCTTTTTCCGGAACCGGAGGCGGCTGGTATTTGTAATACTCTTCATCAAAGTCACTTTTTCCACCGTCGCTGTCGTCACTGCTGATATAACCATGTCTTCTTAGCTGTTCCTGTAGATCCATTGTTCTAAAAGCCAATTTTTGTATTTATTTTCACTGATTTTAATTAGAACGTACGCTTAAAATATTTTTATAGATTAGATAAAATTTATCAATCGGATAACAAAATATCTGCGCTATCTTAATTCAGAGTAAGTTAAACCGGTAGTAACCTGTCATTCATTTAATGCGCATGCAAATATTTTTTTATAAAAGGCACCAATTTTATTTCAACGCTACACTCACTTTACTCTTCGACAGTTAACTGTTGAATGGAAACTCCTGAAGTAACGACAGGCTAATGGGTTTGAGACATAATACGATAAGCAAAAGTATTTATGTAAGGACTTTAAATTTCTATTACCTTTTCTACAATAGACACAAATATTTGAAATATTCGTGCAGTACAGTTGCCACACAATTTCAAACGATTGCAAAACTGATAAAATATAAATTTTTATTAATAATCTAATCCATTTTTATTACACTTCGTAGATTATCAGATAGGATTAAAAGGAATCTAGAAAACTTTTTTTGCAGTGTTTGAAGGTTTTCCCCTAAAATTCGATTCTTTTCCACATTAGAATTCGCAAAAATTTCTATGGCAAAAAATTAATTTTGTAGTTACATCATAACAGCAAGAAAAAGTTAAATGAAGAGTAAAAGAAAGTACATCACCACCTTAGCAGTTAGGTTTAGAACTTGACTGTTAGTTTGGGCACCAAATCATTGGTGTCGATACTTTACGAATTGTCATTTTTTCTGTAAAAATGTGAGATACCACATTACTACTCTGGATTTCCTTTTAATCTACAAGACAGGCATAATTTCGTAACAGGACGACATCCCGCTCACAAAAAAGTTCAAAAATTGTTAATTATTGGTCTGATCTTTATAATTACCTAATTTAGCGAATCCGATATAACAAGTTTTACAAAAGAGATTATCACAATCATCTTTTTCCTTAAATGCAGGATCGAGTCGAAAATGCTGCCTTCTTACTTTTCTCCTGTTCAACAATAAGGTTCTTTATTTTCATTTGAATTTTCACAAACAATATTTACTAGGAACCTAAATATTTCCAATATTTTAGACGTCAATAAATCACAAAGAAATAAAACTGAAATATTGTATACTGTGACAGTTATTTTGTTCAATGTAATTTTAATGCAATTCCTTTCACAGAAACGGAAATTGCCTAATTAAAATAATAATGCCCACACAAAAGGACGCAGTTAATAGGTCTTTAAAGATAAATGAAAATTTTCTAATTAAAAAGTGTTTAATTATACGGGCATTTCCAAAGCAAATTAAAAATCTTAATTTATTCCAACTATGAAATTAGTTTTAAAAATCCTGTGTATTTTTGATGTATTTGATAAAAAAATGATAAAAAAATAACTATTTCCGTCACTAATATTCGATTTTCGATTTGAATTTTCTGCCTGTTAATATTTGTCATTCTATAACATTATCAAGTATCAACGAACAATTAAACAATAAACAGATCTAAAACTAAAATCTATTCAAGTGACAAATATTAAATTGCAGCAATTATTTTTGAAACCAAGTGGAATTTATGTCAATTATTGTAACAAGTGCAAGTGCCAAATGTTGTTTTATAGAAACTAATTGGTTCTTAATAAAAAATAAGTGATCCTTAGAAAAACTCAGCACATTATGTGTTTAAACAAAGCAGTTTTAAAAACTTAATTTGCATATACATAAAAATTAAAACGCGCATTAACAACTTTATTAATAATTTTATGCAAATCGACATTTGCACACTTGAATTAATATTGTAAATCGCCAGGTTTTAGTTTCCGACACAAAAATAAAGGCAATAACGAAATGACAACATTTATTTCAATAATAACTGTTATGTACAGTTTTAGTAACATAAAATCATTCACAACAGAAGAAACTAATTTAATGTTCCCATTTATGAAATATTGGAGAAATAATTTAAAATATCGACACTAACTTATTTGTATTCGGACAGTGATGGACAATTAATTCATTAAATAAATAAATCGGAAACGAATTAAACGAACGTGACCGTGATCAATAAAAGCGGTTCACCGGTTATTTTGACAACAAAAAAGGAACGTTTCAGATACGTTTTTAATTGGACAGTTAGCAAAGGAGCAACAAAAAACGGCGGTTTATTAATTAAAAAATAAAATTTCTTCACCTACGCGAAAAAGTCGCCGCTGGATTTCCTAATTGGTAATTCTAGAACGGGTACAGAGAAGAAAAAAAAACACAAAACTAGCGACTTGTAAACATTTTTAATTAATTAAGTTTTAAAAGTAATTTGCCCACCACTGGTAATATTAATCAAGTAGAAAAGCAATTAACAGGATATGTATTTAAGTATACCATAAAGTAATAGTAAAATCGCTGCTTTTTTCGCAAGTAAATCTAACATAAATAAAAAATTTAACAGTAATAACAAAATTTCGTACAATGAATTAGCTATTTATAGCCTGAAAAGTGTACAGGAAGTCCAATCAATTTTATTTTATTATACAAATTATACAAGGTAATCACATAGTGTCTTATGGTATTTACAGGGAAATTTTTTTCTTAATCTCTATTAAGATGCATTTTTATTTTTAACTCCTGAGAGTGTTGAACAGGCCACGAAAATTGTATACATCAGAAGAAGTTTTCTTTTCCACCCTTACAGCTGGCTGCAATTTTTAGGATAACATACCATCATTTCGTTGCCAATAAAATAATTATAGAAGAGGTTGCCGGGAATAATATTCTAAAGTTGAAGGTTAATGGCTTCGCTAAAAATTGCAATGGCACCAGTCGAACTATTTACTGAGGTTTTAAATACAATAACGCAATTTCATATTTATTGAATTCAATCAAATTGAATTTTATTATTTTATACAATTGTCGATGTGTGTGTGTGTGTGTGTGTGTGAGTTGCAGTTAGTGCACATCTTGCTGACGCTTCTAAGTTTAATGTGAGGGACTTGTTACTTTCCCTAATCGTCCCGAAATTTTAGAGAAAGTGTCGAATGGTGATTATGTTGAGTACCGAATCCGGGACTCCCCGGGTTCTTACCACTGGACCACCTAGCGGTTCCAATTAATATAAACGTTATTTTAATGGTACAAATGAATGTTTCCTTCAATAAAAAAATAATCGAAGCATTAAAATGTTATTGCTAACGAAATGATTAAATTGAATAGAAACAGTTTTTTGAATGTCAAAGGTTGAATCGTTTAATAACATTGCAGCTTTTATATCGATGTAAATAAGTTACCAACAAAACGAAAAAAAATTGCGTTGTTATATTCAATGCCTCAGCGAGGATAGTTTCGAGCCACTTCAAATCCAGACGCTCGGACTTTAACTTTTAAGTGTTAGTTTCGCCGACTTTTGCCATTGCGCTCTTCTTAAAACTGAAACGATTCGTCCTTAACGGTTTGAAAGTTTTAATCGCAGTCAACTGTAAGTAAATACTCGACTCAAGACTATTTAACATCGTATACTATGCAAGTGAAGTCTTATAAAAGAGAACGTCTCATCATTTCATTAGTTTATATCGAAAAAAAAAATGTTTTTGGCAAATAGACTAGCACATTTTGAGATCCCCTTGAGCACAAAGACGACTCCAAAATAACGTCAAAAGCTCCGCACACAAGAGAGTCACTTCTTCATCTGTTTGTAGTGACCATTTCCACGAACTCGCGTCAAACGTATACGTCATGGTGGAGGTTCGAACGTCTCAGAATCAGGACTTCCGTATCCGCTGGATCCGTCGTCCCTGTGGTTGTTACTGGGCGGTCGCTGTGGGACGCCCAGCAGCGAATTCTTGTCGCTGTAACATGACGGGGACGTCAAAAGCGGAGGGTGGCGTACACCGGTTAGATTGTCTCCTGCTGGCTGAAAGAAATCAACCAACTATTCTTATATTTAACCAATCAGTAAAGCTTAACGAAACCTTGTGAGGAAGATTGTGTTAATTGTGCAATTGAGAAAGTCATTTTTCATTATCATGTAAGACAGGCCATAAACGTTAAAAATAATGCACTGTAAAGAATAAATGTGAATCATTAAATGCTTCTAGCAAATGGAGCAGAGTTTTCAGCTGCAAAGTGGTTGTGTTTGAAAGCTAAAAGCAACTGAATGAAGCTCTTTCCCTGATGGCTGCTTGTAAAAGATTACAAATATTATTTTACTTCCGTGGTATTTGGAAAATGCATAGTGTGCTTTTAATAGCTTCAGTTTGCTTGTGTAGATTTACATTATTTTCCTCCGAAAAATTTTCACTGACAGAAAAGCGATTCGAACACAAAATGAAAGATTAAAGGATGAGCGGAACACATTAAGAAAGTTTATTCCTGAAATGCTGCTACATTTATATCGAGCTATTTTGATGGGCTCGCGAAACACTTTAGAACATTTTATTTCTTTTTGTTAAGCACATCTCCTAATTTTAAGTAATGCGAAGAAAATAGCAAAATCGAGACGCAGTTGATATCTGAAATTAAGTAAAGTGAAAAATTCGCGAGAGAAGTTTGTTGTGGATTTGTTTAATGCGTTCATATTTTCTTCAAGAGAATTTTCTTTTAGCTTTCCAGAACTTTTCTTCTTTTATTAAATTTATAGTTGATCTATTCTTTTTCATATGCAGTGCAAGTATTTCATGCGTCGAAAGGTTTATTGTTTCGCACAGCAACAAAATTATATTCGGGCCAATTTTGGCAATACGTTTTAATCCTAGAGTACACCACTGCAGACATTTTTAACACTACTTAACATTTTTCCAACAATTTTTCAAATTGTACTTCAGAAACAATCAAATGCATTCCGTATTGTATATCAGATACATCAAATGTAATTCAGAATAGTCTCAATTCAATTTTAGAAAGTAGTATTGTAATTTAGATTAGTAACTCTTATATCAGAAAGTGTCAATATTCTAATTCAGAATAGTTAATTGTATTTCAGAAAATGTCAATTGTAATTCTGATTATTCAACTGTATTCAATTATTAAATTCTATATCAGAAAGTGTCAATATTGTAATTCAGAATAGCTAACTGTATTTTATAAACTAGCAACTGTAATTAGGGTTAGTAAATTGTATATCAGAAAATATCAATTGTAATTCGGAATTATACAATTATATTTCAGAAACTAGCAATTGTAATTCAGGTTAGTAAATTATGTATCAGAAAATATCAAATGTAATTCAAAATTGCCAATTGTATTTCAGAAAATGTCAATAATTCTGTTTACTGTATTAAATTATTAAATTGTATATAAGAAAGTGTCAAATGTAATTCAAGTTAGCAAATTGTATTTCAGAAGATGTCAATTGTAACTCTGATTATTCAACTGTATTTCAGAAAACGTTAATTGCAATTAAGAAAGCATCTGCACATTTTTTATAAAATTCTGAATTACAATTTCTGAAAGACTATTGGTAAAAATGTACAAATATTGTCATTAGAAAAAATAATTTTCATAAACTTTCAGTTCCAAACGGGAAATGAAACGGATTTAATGTTAGAGAATTGACTTTTTTTTTGCTTTTCAAGTACATTTTTTTCCTTGGTTTATGAAATTAATTGATTTTATTTTTATTGCTTTTACTCTTTTTTTGGCTCATCGTGAATATTAAATTATCGGTCTTTAATTTAATTACGGAAACAGCACCAATAAAAAATGCTATTCCAATTTGTGAAGGTTATTTTAATAATGACATGCCATAAATTTATGTTGATGTTATTTTTTACGATTGTTTTGTAATAATTAAGTGCAAAAGATCAATGAATCTCCACGGAGCCGCATTGACCAGGAGGGTGTACTCAAGGGTTAACGTCCATTACGCTATCGACCTCGTTATAAAATTTAAATGCAACATTTAAAATTAATTCTCTGCATTTAGGAAACGCTGAAGCAAGCAAATTTTATAGCAGTCATTATGATAATTACCAGATAATGGTAGGTGGCCTTTGAATACCGAATGTGTTGCTGGCAAGCGACAAAATTTTGCTTTTACAACCGTCTTTATAGTTCCATCGTTAGACCTGCTGCAAATCTGTTATAACGAAATCTTGTCTGCCAATTTGCGGCCGCAAAAAGGCTGGAAAGCTTTTTCGCGTTGCAAGCACAAAAAAAGGAAGAAAACCCATTTCATGCAAGCGTATGGTAATTAAATAACGCTTTAATTAGGGGAAACGGCATCGAATTAAAAAACCCGTTTATTTAAATTCGCAATGTTTAATAAAATTCCCCAATGTGTTTCGTTCGAAAAACCACGTCAATCACCTACGGATATTGTACTGAAAATGGAACAACGTCTGTGCCTGTGCGTGTTCTTATTCTACATATCGTACCTGTAAATTACTAACTTGCCTCCGTATATGCGCTAGACTGCTCGGGTTGTAGGCCATATTTGCAAAAACTAATCTCTCCTCGTAGTCGTATTCGCAGAGGATTTTATTGTCGCACAGGTAGAATCGGTCACCGACGCAAAACCTGTTAACGGAAAAGCCATTTACTTTACACGGCCATAATTAGATCATTCCAAAGTCATTAACACATCTGCACTAACTATTCTTACTTCATCTATTTAAGTACATGCTGGTTTTGACTGATTTACAATGTGTTTAGGAGATGTACACTAAACAATCTTATTATCTTGTTTGTTTTTACAAAAGAGAAAATAACTTTGTAACTGTATTTTTTAAAAGTTCTGTTTACCTTTTTAATATTATTTTGTAAAGTTTGCGTTACAGTTTACGGTTTTTTATGGCCGTTTCACATGCACATTGAAAACAATCTCGGTAATATTAAAAAGGTATCATTAAAATGGCATTAATAATTTCTTTGACGGTTTGAATATCACTCTTAAGATGTTATTATGACGATACCTGTGGTTACATTGTTGGCATGCGAAACACTCTAAATGGTACACATTACTTTTTGCTCGCATTACCATTTCAAAAGCGGGAATCACTTTTTGACATGCCGCACAATAACCGGTCGTGCCAAATAACCTGCAACAACAACATAATAAGTAATCTCTGCAATACCACATTAAACAATAATTATTTGCTCTCACACATTCACTCGACCGTTACCGAAATTCAGAACGGCCGTATTAATGACATAGCATTAACACACACAGCAATTAACATTTTCCTTTTTTAAGCTTCACATTGTTAACGGACATTAACTCGAAGAAGCTCATACTGTTATTATTTCGGTGCAGAGGATTTCCAAATGATATGAAAATTTAGGGAAGTATAGGGTTGTGGAGTTCGTGTGATCGCTATGTTATTATTACTGAATCATTTTTGGTTGATGCATGAAAAAAGTGAACTTTTTATATGAAAATCTGACCAAAAAAGGAGTTCTTAGTGTGACTTAATAGAACCTACTTTGTTGATAGTTGGTCTAATAATGACAGTAAATGACCGTTGTAGTATAATGGAATATGTAATAAACAAAAATAAAAACAGCTTCTCCAATTGTATTTCAGAAACCATCAGACGTTTTTCAGAAAGAGTCAGATTAGTAAATTGTATATCAGAAACCATGAATTGAAATTCAAATTAGTTAAATCAGAAAGCATCAACTGTAGTTCAGAAAATAAATGCTTAAAACTCTAAAAAATTGATTTCACTAGAAATAAACTGGTTTGTATAACTTATCAATAAACTTTATTCAAAATAAAAGTACTTAACAAGTTATTGTTAAGTTTCAAATTTGTTGAATAATACAGACGAAGTCTGACGTATTTACTTCGTTAGCATCAATTTTTTACTTCATTTCAGAATAAAATATTCTCTGCATTTTTAAGGTTTTCCCGGTCATTAAAAAAATCTGTCACAAAAGTTTGATTGTTATAATTTCGCTTGAACTTTAATTATTTCTGAATTATAATTAATTAAAACTTTTGAATATACCAGGAGGCCTGTTTTTGTCGACTAATTTCGCTCATTAGCAAACTTACGTCGAGGGTCAATACAAATCTTCTTATGATAGAGTAGAGACACCAATTTCAGCCACTATACCATTTTTAGTTCCAAAACATTTTTTTATTTTAATTTTATTTGACGTTTAGAAATGATGCTGTCTTAGTGATTTGGTTAAGGACTAACTAAGTTTGAACTAATAAAATATTTGCTTAAAGTGTCTGAAAGTGGTGTCTCTACCCTATACGAAAACCTGTACTATTTGTTTGTGATTGTTTCCTGTTTAACCTAATCAATTAAAATAATATTGAGTTTTCGGAGTTTTTAAACAATTCCCCACTGTACCGACCATAAAAGCAACTTTTTGTGTACGTTGTTATCCATTTGATTTCGTTAAGTGTGTTACTTTGTGAAGTTTCTAACAAACGTACAAAAATAGTTTTCGTGTAAGTGCTCGTGCCGTATCTGGAGACCGTGTTCTTTATAAAATATTGACGTTAGTAAAATACACTTAAAATGAATTACATGTAATGGCCCTCCCCGTTAATTGTCGTTTGAATAATTGAGCTTTAAGTGAGTCGATAATTCAAGGTATGAAAAAGTAATCGAAAGAATAGACATCCATTAAATCAAACATTAATTGGTATCGTTAATTTAGCAATGAACTTGAGCACTTTAAACATCTCGAGGTTCACGGCCTGTGCCGGTATCGATTTTCAGCGGCAAAAATCGTTAAAAGCGAAATTTATAACTACGTTCAGAGTGGAGTTTTAAAACAATATCAGGAATTAGCAAAGTTTCCAAAACACGAAATCTGAGATTACGGTTTCGCTCATCGGCGAGGTTTCCGCATTAGGGTGAAAATAATGTACTCGATGGAGGACGCAAACTGCGTGAAATTTGCGTTCAGCAAAAATGACCCAAATTCGGAACAAATTGGAGGAGTTTGGGACATTTAACCCAGTTTATAAGATGGCAATATTGCGACGCGATTCAAAATTAGTGAAAGCAATTTAATTTCAAATAAGAAAGAAGCATTTTAAAAATTATCAATTGTAATTTAGGTGAGTGAAATTGTATATCAAAAAACATTAATTGTAATTTTAATAAAAATTTCTGATCTACAACTTTTTCAGAAGCGATCAGATGCATTTCAGAGACTATCAATTGTAATTTAGATCAATAAAATTGTATATTAGAAAACGCCAATTGTAATTTAATTAAGAATTAATTATTTCTGAATTACAACTTTTTCAGAAACGATCAGATATATTTGAAAAACTATCAATTGTAATTTAGTTGAGTGAAATTGTATACCAAAAAACGTTAATTATTATTAAAATAAGAATTCCTGAACTGCATTTTTTTCAGAGACAATCAAATGCATTTCAGAAACTATCAATTGCAATTTCGATCATTAAAATTTGTATATCAGATTTAATTATTTCTGAACTGCAATTTTTTCAGAAGCAATCAGATGTATTTTAGAAACTATCAATAATTGTAATTTCAACCAGTAAAATTGTATATCAGAAAACGTAAGTTGTAATTTAAATAATAATTAATTGTTCCTAAACTGAAACTTTTTCAAAAACGATCAGATGCATTTCAGAAACCATCAAATAATTTAAATCAGTAAAATTGTATATCAAGAAATATCAATTGTACTTTAAATAATATTTCCTGAACTGCAAGTTTTTCAGCAACAATTTAGAAACTAAATTGTAATTTAGATCAGTAAAATTGTGTATTAAATAACGTCAATATTGTAAATCAGAAAATAAATGATTGAACCTTTTTATGAAATTCTGAATTATTATTGATACCGTCTGAAATACAGTTGGAAAAGGTGTAGTCAAGAAATAATTTATTTACCAACTAAAAGCAAAATGATTCATTTCATGTAGACTTTAATCTGCTTCTTATTGACTCAGTGTATTTTTAGCAGCAAAATGTGATTCATTTGATGTAGGTTTTAATCTGCCATTTTATTGGTATATTGTAAAATTAAAAAATGTAATCCCGCATTAATAACAGCGGCACAGCAATTACGAAATAATGATTCGCCGGTGGATGAATGATGGAAAGATTTTAATTTCGAAAATCGAGCGTCGCTTAATGATTTCATTAAAGCTGAAAAACAACCTCCGACGTTCTGCATCGGTCCAATTTTATTAAAATCGTTCTATCACATATAATTCCGGCAATTATTAATCACCGGCCGTTTTCACGCCCGAGTGTTTAAAAAATAAAAATGATTGCGGTCGTAAAGTAAAATTAATAATAAATAGTTGTTTTTATGCGGACGTGATACGAATGAAATCTTATTCGAAGTCAATTTTGTGTAATGTAATTTTTATAGCACGCTATAGCTATAAATTTTATAGCAATCTACACGAGGAAATTGGTGTTGCACGACAAGGACCTTATAAATATTGGATCGAATAGCTTTTGCTAATCATCTTGCGTACAAGTGAACACTCACCTAAGGTAGTCTCTTTTACAAAGAATGAGGTTTGCCTTTGTGTACAGCGTCGATCCGACCTCTCCGAGTCGGCAGTCGCAGCAGCCGCATTTGAGGCAATCTTCGTGCCAAAACAGGTCGAGAGCTTTCAGCAGGAACCGTTCGGTGATTCTTTTCCCGCAGCCGGCGCATTCGCGAGCTCCGGTTGCGTTGTTGTTGGTCGCGGCCGAAACCGCCAAAGGCGTCGGGCCCGCCACTGCCACCGCCGTTCGACCGCTCGCTTGGTCCCCGCCAGAATCTGCAAACAAACACTCTTATATTCACTCATTCTTTTCCTCGTCGACCGGGATGAATGTCGGCTTTTGGCCGGGCTCCAAGATCACAACATGAAAATTCAGAGAAAGCAGTTAAATTCTAAATTGATGTAATGAGATGGAAATTGGATCACAAGACGCGATAAATTACAATATAAAGCCTACTTTAATTAAAGTGATAATTAAAAAAGATAGGTATCTGTGAAGTCACGCTCGCCAAGATTACTCCTGTACACGTTATACCCAAACAATGTTTAATTATAACCGAATAACTGCCTCGCCAAGCGACAATTTCAGAAGTACGAATTATTATTGCCGTATTAAACTGCAGACCTGCACCGAATAAGTAGCAGCAACTATTAAACGCGTCTGCTGAAATCAAATTTACGACATGCAATATTTGATGAGTTATGAGATATTTAGACTGTTTAATCTCCGCGTTTCCTTAAATATTGTTTTACAACGAGACTTAATGGCAATAATCTCAGACGGTATTTCATTTTAGAATTGCGAGCCGGAGGTGGGAGTTCAGTGGACAGGGTTTCCACCTGCTAGGGCGATGCTGCTGCAACTGACAACGGTATGCACCCGATCAAGATATCAATTCCAAATATTGCATATCTTATTGCCTGGCCGCGTGTAAAACTGCAATTTAAGTTTATTTTCTGTTTCGACACAGCGGGACCCCGCGCGGGACACCTACAACGTGTCGTCCATGGATAACGCGGACGCATAACCGCATTTGCATGTTGGGTTAAAGACCCCCTTTGTTATGCACACCGAAACCGTTGACCGGGTTTTAAAGATTTGACTGCACGTCTGTTATGTGTAATTTCATGTGAAACTATGCAAAATAACAAAATTAGTCATATTTAAAGGGCGGCCATCCTTTTTAAAAAATAATATTTTAATACAGTGTAATCCGCTTAATCGGACCACCGGTTAATGGGACCAGCCGCTTAATTGGACCAAATCTTAAAGAACAGAAACCAATAGAGAAAATAACACGAATTTACTTCGCTTATTTGGACCAACATGCCGCTTAATCGGACCAGTGAATGTAAGATAAATATATAAAAATTGTGCTCAAGTAGTATAAACTCTTAGAATCCCGGTTGACATGTTCGCAAATTATTGCATAGAGACAATTTAAACACCCTTGTTGCATGGGTGGTTTTCAAGACGACCCATAAACCTTTTAATTTTATTCTTCCTGGTTTTTTTTTGTCCATAACTAACAAGACTCTAGAGGGTCAATATTGTAAAGGGATCATCCCTTCATTTTTAGTTACTTATAAAATTTTGTCTTAGCCCTCAAGGGCTCTATTTTATATGAACTTCGGATAATTGGACCAGCCGCTTAATCGGACCAAAACGTGCTAATTTCGATGTGGTCCGATTAAGCGGAATCTACTGTATAATTAATCTACCGTTGTTCCAAAGTTCTGGTTCTTAATTTGAACTCTTTCATCACTTCTTCGTTAGGTTAGGTTGTTTTGTTATTATTCAATGTGTGCAATACTCTTAACAAGCAGGTTTTTGAAAAGAATTTAGTACATCAGATCATCTTCTGCACAACCACCAATGAGATGGGATCAGAGGTGGTTTTCTTCACCCTCAAAATGAGGTAGAAGACAAACCGGGATTTCCCCTAGTCGAAGGTTTAACAGAAAAATTGACGGAGTACAATTTACTATTATACTTGTTCTTCATAGAGTGTCAAAAAAGCATTTGGGCAATAGTCGGGTAGATCCTAGATACATAAAGTTAACCAATTCCATACGAACAAGCCGAAATGGTAGTTTAGTTGAACGATAAGACCCAATTCTAATTAAGACAGAAGTACATGAAACCCCAAACTATTTTTAACAACACTTCAAACTGTTGTTAAAAAATAAGATTCGGCCAAAATAGAATACATGTTAACGGAAGTAGATTGATCCATATAAGATATAATCTTAGAAAGTTTGGAAGCACTGCAAACCATGATACACGTGTTGCAAAATTGCAAAAACCAGGACTCATGTATAAAAGTAAAGCCCAAAACAATGACTAACCAAATAGAAAACAGGAATATATTGATACAGTTTATAGATGGATATATCTCCTTAGGACTGATAATAAAATGTGGACAACAAAATGAAGCAGCAGAAATTGATAGGATTCGATTGGCGTGGACAGTCTTTGGGACGAAATTTAAACTGCCCGTTTTGCCCAGACTTCGACCGTCACAAAAAAACATTGCGGATTTGCTGGATAAAACATAAAAAGCAAATTATTGGGCAGAATGAAAAGGGTGGATCATACTATGAGACAGGTAGATGGAAATTGGAAAAAGCATACAGCAAAAAGGAAGAAGAGGAAGTCGGATGAGTGGCAAGATTTGAGTGGATGCGAAGAACGGCAAATAGAGGCAACTGAAAGCAGATTAGAGAGGCCTGCATCCAACATTGGATGGAGGAGGTTTGTAAAGAAAAATAATGTTCTTAATTACATGTATTACATCTTACACATGAGCACTCATGTTACCGGAAAAGATGTCTGCGTGCAGTTTGTTTCTTTACAATAATGAAACAAACTAATTAAAGCTACTAGAAAATCAGTCATAAACTGGTTCAGTATGACAACTTCTTAAGCATGACAATATAAAGGAAAAATGAATTATTAAAAATGGATTAAAATGATTGACAACTATTCATGAATATTTAAGTGAGTTTTATTATTTTTTTCGTCCAATTCAGAAAGCATCAATTTTAATTCAGAAAGTATCATTGTAGTTCAGAAAATAAATGCTTAATCCTGTAGACTTTTTTATAAAATGCTGAATTTCAGTTGATGATTTCTGAATTACAATTAACCTTTTCTGATATATAATTTACTAATCTAAATTAGAATTGATACTTTCTAAAATATAATTGGATGCATAAGTTTGTAACCATCACTGCTGTGGTTTATTACCAACAACTGAAGACAATTTGCCAATAATTTAAGAGAACAAAAATCAACGATTATTTACTTTACAAAACCTGATTCTATTTAAATGTAGCCTTTTTATGATTTATAGGTTGGTTTATTGTATAGCATGTTTATAAAAAAGCATCTTTATAATCCCCTAAAAAATTGAAAACTCACGGTCAATAATCAACAATTTTCAGAATTTTTTCATTGATGGAAAAAGTTTTATTTCAAAAATACTATACGATGAACCACTCTGTATTTGTTTTGTTTAGTTAAGATTAATTCAAAACATATTTTATTTGCATTATTTTTACTTTCTTAAAACCCGGACCAAGAAAAAACTTTATCTGTCCGTATTACTGAAATTGTACTGTATATATTTTTTGATTGATAATTATTGTTTTCTGCCTTACAATTATTAATACCTTCTAGAATACAATATTGGCAAAGGTTACTTTTAATTTTGGAATCTTTGTTCATGACCATTATCAAAGATGTTCTTACTAGGGGCGCCCACTAAAATAAATTTTAAAAATCACATCCTTTTCTTTTCAGATTTAAACAAACGCCTCATATTTTATTTGGCACTTTTAGAAATAACTAATAACTATAAGATACCGTGATTAAGAGTGATAGCAAAGGTCAAATTATTCAAAACTTTAGCATAAAACCTGAATCCAATTAAAAAATTTACAACTCTATGTAATTACGTTAATTAACTCCACAAATTATGTGTAGTTTTAGAGGCAATATATATTGTAATAATAAAAGTTTTAGAGCTTTCGTGGCATCTATCGTGTATTAATGGCAATTATCTTTAATTAATCAGATCGTAAATCCTATTCGAAAAAAAAATTATAAATTTAAACAATCAATTTACATATACAGATTATCTTATACTTTACATTTTCAATTAACTCTTTGTTTGGGTCAATTGGAATTATTATCAAAGGATTTCAGAAAAGTTGTAAAGGATTAAAAAAACCATCACATTTCTTTAGAAGGGTTTTTGCCTATTCCAAGTTTGTTTCATTGAAAAGATAAATGAGCTATAACGTATTCATAATGACTGTGTGGAAGCGAATAAAAAATTAAGATTAATTAATTGTTAAGCTAAAAATTCCGCATGTTGTGAATACGTGCACAAACGTGAAGCTTTTAAAATTCGCATTAATTAAGATTTAAAAGCAATTTAATTTAAATAATTGTATATTTTAAAACGGATTGATATATGCAGGCAGCCGTTCCATTAAATTTTAATTTCCAAAACCAACATTAGGTAATTATTATTATAATTGAAGTCGTGTAGCTATATGAATTGGTTTAATTAAAATGAATTAATTTAAAATCGCGCGTTGACGGGACTTTTGGAAGAGATCGAAGTTTATTTTTGTTAAGAGTTTGCGGTTAAGAGTGGAGTTCAGACACACCTTTGTTTAGTGTACCGAGCATTAAGAGCCATAGATCACGCGAACTACAGCGTTAAATCAAATACGCGAAAGAAATCGGGATGAATGGCTCCGATACGAAAGGCAGAGATAATTCCTAAGAGGAAAGGTGAGCTCTTTATTTCAGTTATCCGCTTGTTACGGTGTCACCAGGCGAGCTTGCAAAGTGCCACTAATGGGTCCTGACAAATGGCCCGAGAGGGATTCAACACAATACTTTATCATCTTTTCAGCGTCAAAAATATAGTTAAATTTATAATTGTTGAAAACTGGTAGCGCACCGAGCTATAATTAAAACAAATAATGACGGTGAGCATCCATTTATGAAGATGGTCCGTCCTATTCATCTTGTTAAGCTTTAACGGGGAGAATATCGCACGGTGCGTATTGAATAGTATCTACAGCTATTCCGGGATTACTGCTTAGTATCTCTTAACGAAGATTAATCGTTCATTTATGCTTATGACGTCAGTGCATTCAGAAAGCTAAGAGCTTATGGCTTTACATAATGAAACAGGGTAAATCATGGCAGACGATGTCTTCAGTTTCCAGTAACTTTTAATGAGCAAATTGTACTTTGCTCGCTGCAGTGTTTTATTAATTAAAAAAGCGGTTCTTCCCACATCTCATTTGCTCGCGGAACTTTGCGGGAACGAGCAGGAAATAATGATCTCTCTCTTTCCGGGGGCGGAAAAATGCGAACGCACTTTTGAATGCAGGCAAAAATTCAATTTTTAGGGTCAGATTATTTGCATTCAGGTTTTCGGCTGCTGGGCGAGTTTTTGTTGTCGAATTAAAAAGAGGAGACGAAGACAAAGACAAATGGAGCTGCGTTTGGAGCCAACCCCTTCTATGAGGGTATTTGAGTTTTAATTTCGCCGCCGTTACTAAATTGAATCAACCACAATGGCATATTACGGCGGCATTAAATTCACCCAGTATAATTACAAGGTATCATTTTAAATATGACATCGGGTATAATACGGTAATTCAAGAAAATAATTCTGTTGACGGAAATTAAGAAGATAGTGCCGTCGCAGAAACGCCCTGTTTGAATACATAAAGCCATTTTACTGGAAGCTTGTTTTCATCAGTTTTCTCATTCGGCTTAAACTATTTTAATTAAAGCAACGGCTAATTTAACTAGACAAATCTTGGAAGCAGAAAAGAGCCTCCTTCAAGAATCCCACCCCCCACACCCTCCATCCGACTCGTGGTGGTTATTGTTGCTACATAATAGCGCGCTATGATTATATTTACCATCCTACTCTAAAGACTTGTTTAATTTCGCTCTCACACGCTATTGAATTAGCAAATATTAACTTTATGAAATAACAGACACGTTTCAAGTGCATGCACTTACGGAAAATTGTTTTTCTTTCCCTCCGGACGAAAGGCCACTCAAAAAAATTGAAAACTGGATGAATTTTTTAGGCCGAAACATCATTCCGCCCTTATCGAAATACTTTCATCTAACAGGACATCCTTAATTACATCGACTGCGTTGGATTTAATTTCCAAGAGAAGCATTAAATAATAAACACGCTTCACTGCAGCGAGATTAATCAACGGAGCAGGGATAAAAAAAACATTCGAAACTGTACCGTTCAAAAATTTTAAATTAATTCCGGATTTTCCCCAAATCTTGCGATGGATAATTAAATTTACCGAAGTAAATATTATTACAATTAAAACTTGAAATTTGAATGGAGGCGCTTTTAGCGCGATTACTCCGCTGGTTTTATTGTCGTTATTTTAATTCGTTCTGTGACTTAATCCGACCAATTCAAACCTCGAACCTTACCTGTTTCTATTATATAAATAGTTACGTGCCGTATAAACTTTATCCGACTGGAAACTTCTAATTATCTCGGCTGACCCTTCGAATAATCTGTCTAATTTAGATAATTCCGAACCCTTTACAGCCAATGCCACAATGCAACATTTTGTTCTCTATACTTAATGGCAATTAAGGTAAATCGTTTGCGTTTACAACAGTCATTACCTTCTTGCTTTGTACCTTCCCAGAAAGTATGAAAAAAATTAAACTTCAAAGAAATTCAATATTTTTCCCAACAAAAAATTTCACATCGGACAAATAATAACTGATGTAATGGAATATATACTGTGAGGCAGACGGATGAAACATGGAATCAAGAAATACATCTCAACAACGAGAAGGTCAGAAAAAGTGACCGACAAAGCAGAAAGTATTACCAAGATGAAATAGAAATGTACTAGGTATGTGACGAAAGAGGGCGATGACAGGTCGACAACAAAAATACTTAAATGCAGACTTTGGGAAACCAGATGTATCGTTGGAAGACTTCAGAACAAGAGTTGGCACCACATGGATCTACCTCGCACAGAATAGAGACATTTAGAAGAAACTTGAACAGGAGGAATCAATACTTATGAAGAAAAATAAGCATAGATCATTGATGACATAAAGAGAAAAAGGACGTCTACACTTAAATAGGTTAGATAAATTTGGGTGGACATATTGGCAAAACTTATACCCCACATTGGATTGATATAGACTAATAAAGAAAGACCAATGAAGAAGTGCTGGCAACAAACCAAGAACTAAGAACGATATGAAGAAAAGATAATAATTTAAACAAATCAACGACCAAATAATGCAAGTAAGAAACTACTAAATATATGAAGACTTGAAAAGGATGGCCCAGGAAAACAGCAACAAATCGATAATCCTTCCAAATAAGCTTTCTTAGTCGCTAGCAGTTCTACCATGACTAATCATAGAAGCAAAGCAGCAAAAAATTCGTTGAAAATAAAGAGAAAATGGAAAACGGCAAGCGTTGGCACAAGATGGATGACAACAGAGTCCATTACAGATGTTTGGAAGACCTGGAAATATAGACTAATGATGATGTACGAATTAATAGAGTTCTATATCCAACATTGGACGGAGGAAGGCTAATCAAAGGAGAAAGATCAATGAAGAAGTTCTGGCAACAAACCCAGAACAAAAAACGCTATGAAGGAACGTGAAGCAATACAGGAAGGATTTCGACAATCAAATAATGCAAGATATAAATTTCCAAACATATGAAGACCTGAAAAGATGGTCCAACGAAAACAGTGTTGCAACAAATCAATAGTCGACTGAACTTTCCAAATAATATTTCTTAGTCTCCAGCAGTTTTATCAAGGTTGATTATAATATGGGCTAAGTCAACCATCAAACCAAAGCAGCAAGAAATCACTTGAAAATAAAGAAAAATGAAAGCCAAAGCATTGCCACAAGATGGATGCAAGAAAGAGAACACAGAGTTGATGAGAAATATTTGAAAGAGGCTTATTTCCAGCAATGGACAAATATAAACTAATGATAATATAGGAAAGAATAGGGAGGGCTACATCCAACATTGGATGGAGGAAGGCGAATAAAGAAAGAAAAAGTTATTTAGTGTTATGTTCCACTCCAAATCTAGTTTCATCATAGTGTTGAAGATAGTTTAAAACCAACGTTTACAAAAATTGTTTAATACAAGGTAACAAATGGATCAGTGAAGGAGAGCAACGATCAATAAATCTAAATATAACTGAGCTAAGTTTATAACACAAAATAGTACACTACGGCCAATGTCATTAAATGGAATGAAGCTAGATGGAACTGGATGATATTGAAGTATCCATAATAAGTAGCAAATTTTATTGATTAAAAAAAGGTTTGTTGCATAATACAGAAGACACTTTCAGCTATATTCGTTTTTCTTCATGCGTTTCCTTGATGGAGAAATGGAAAAAACAGATATAGGTATAAGTAGTAAAACAAGAACTTTACCGAAATAAAAAATAAAATTGTTGATCATAAACGGCAACATTCGCCTTGAATAACTTTTAAAACTGTGCTTCATGTAGCTTGTCAAAGTATCATACACAGTTACAGATGTCGAGTTCTCTAGAAAGCATTTCGTACTTAGAATCGTTTCGTTTTCATGTCCGACATCTACGACATAAATTACAAGATGTCATTTCGTGTGTACAGAATATTTCATGAAATCAGTTACAACCGACAATTTTAAAAAGTGATTAATTTTATTTTCATGCAACAAAGCAAGTTCTTCCGCCAAAAACAAAGTTGAGGCAAAGTAATTCCAACTTTTTCCTACAAGTGAATCCTTCTAAATTGTGGTGTTTTTTGAGAAACTTACTCTCCGCATCTATAAAATTGTAACCGCGTGGGAAATTTAGATATTTTTATTTCCATAAAAATGCTTCATGCACAAACGGAATTTGTTCCTGAAACGAATTGCATGTTAGTGCACTTAACAGCAAACCAGTGATGATATTCGATTTTTTATTTTTGCTCGGCGCAAGGCGGAATTAACATAAATTTCTCGTTTATGAAGACATCAGATGGCATCCATAAAAATTAACATCTTGCCTTGATTGCTATTTTAAGCTTTAAATCTCGCGAAAAAGACACCGCAACACCTCTGAAAGGAATATAATCTGCGCCTTTTTTAATGCTAATGGCGAAAGATGCGACGACTCATAAACTTGCGAGAAACGAATTTGAAATAAAGCGATACATCAAAATTTTTTCCGGTTTTCAAGTGTGTCACAGGACGGAAAAAATTCACAATTGCGGTCATCACGAGCCAAAACTCGGCTAATCTTCTTAAATGTACTCGACACAAATGTAATTTAAGCGAGGCTCGATGTTAAATCATCACAAACGACCCTATACAATTTGAAAAAAAAAAACCTGAAACGAATATTTAACACATGTGCTTATAGTGCTAATTGCCATGTTTATCAAAAGTTAAGGCAATTTTAATATTAAGTTACGAATTTATAGGACAAGTTGTGGTCGCAATTCCTTCGATAAATACGAAGACTGTCGCATGAATTAAAGATAAGTTCCATTTCGAAATTACGGTTTTGATTATTATTTAACGCAACGTCAGATTGAAGCGTCTGCTTTTAGACAGCGAATATTTTTATTAATGCTCACAACACTTCACTAATTAACTACGTTTGCTTTTAATTATAAACACAGCTCGATTCTATTTTTTAATTGTGTGTGGCTTTGCACAAGTTATTGGTGTCATTGACTTAAAACAGTGGCAAAGCGTTTATAAGTATTTGTGTTTCAAATTACTTGTAAAAGTGTGTTAATGTTAATAATGGTTTATGAAAATGTATGTTTTCTTGCTAAACATGACCGAATTTTGCCATTGCCCAATTTGAAGAAACAAACAGTGGCGTGCACGTTTTACGACGGCGTAAAAATTTAACAGTGAAAAGACAATGGGATGTAGTATTTAGTGGCTTCTATTTGTTTATGACCCGCCAGTCTTAGACTCCCACGGAATGTGAGGGATTTACGTTATCGGAGAACAAAAATTATTTACACAGTGCCTGTTAAGACCACCTGATGAGCAGTCTAAAGAGCCCATGAGCTTGCGTCAACAATTTATTTTAATCGCCCTCTAACAGTAGCGAGCACAGGCGGCAATAAAAGGTAGTTTTCATGTTTGTAATCATAGACGGAATTAATTATCACACTAAATTACCCCTACTGTTACATAATTAGTTAATAAGCTAACCCCTCGTGCGCATTAAAATTCATGACTTTGAAATAATTTTTAAAATTGATGTGAGAAATTTTTACAATTAATTTAATCAAATTAGTTGTGGCAATTCAAAGCCATCATAAATTTACGGCGTTTCTGATGACTTGAGAAATTTTGTAATGGGCGAAAATAAATTAGCTTTACTCTCAAAAATAATACAATAATAGTCATGCGGTCTCACATGCAATTACAGTTCTGAGAAAAAAACAAACATTTTATGTTATGAAATTATTTTATTTTATTTCATAATTTAAGGGCGTTATTCTACAGCGAAAATTTTTTAAAATGTCCCAATTCATTCGCTTCAAAATAATCTTTTTTTGTTTGCATTTATGTGCCTCGGTGTAGCCTATATCAATTTTTGCATGTGGACTTGTTCTTGAGTAAAAAGTAAAGTGTTTTATATAACAGAATTATAACTTATAACAGCTGATTCTAGAACATGTCTCATCATTTACAATTTAGTTCACACGCGTCAATTATGAGATTTGTTAACTCATCTACAGAAATGAATGTTATCTCGAAAAAAAATAATGTAAGGGTGTCAGCACATAAATGCAACAAAAAGGTGCTTCAGTCAAAATACTAGCCCATTAAATCATAGACATCTTAAATAAACTTAATTAAGAACTATCTTTGAAACGAATGGCTTTATTATCTCTGTTTCTTAAAATTTTTCTTGTTCTTTTACTGTAGAATAACGCTCTTATAATTATTTCATATAATTGTTGCTCTATAAGCCATCAGGGACATGAAAATTGAGACGTCCAAGGAAAAGACTGTGTGATCAATGAGATTGGATCAAACCATATTGGATTAATGACGATGATAATAATTGAAGGGCTTGGGGCAACAAGGTTACATGCCACATGAAGTTAGTTTTGAGATATTAATAGTTAAAGATTTGATTAAATCCCAAAATCAAACCCGATTGAGTTAATTTTTAGAATAAATAAAATAAACTTTAATTATTAAATACAAAAATTGTAGCTTGTACCCTTTTCATTTTCAGTGTTGTCTGAAAAATTGTTGTCCAAATTTTCGGGTTCATTATCTGTTACCTCCTCAGTAGTATTTCCTAGTACAGCTATAGCAGCCCCTTAAATATTAAACACATTGTTGTTCAAGATTTGCACAAGTTTGTGAATGGGATTGTAGACAGTTCGTCACGTGTTTAAGGTTCAGTAACTAAGTGATACTTAAATAGGCAACAAAATATCGAGGCTTAGCTATCAAAAGTTGCCATCTACATGGATAAAAGTGAAGAGAAACTATTCGTCCATTAGAAAAGCAACGAAAAAGATTTACGATCTCGTCAAATTTGCTGAATGCAAATTTAAACAATAATGACGTTCGCTTGCATTGTAAATTGTGCACATTAAGGAAGTTTTTATAGCGACGCGTACTTGTGTAAACATCATCCAGCAATAAATCTCTAGTGTTTTTATTATAGCCACATTGTGTACTATGATGTCTACTTTATCATTAAAAACCAACATTTCACTTTGCCCAATTCAACCTATATGGTGATGACACGGCCTTTGAAGATTACACTCGACGAGTTAATTAACTCTTAGGGCGCGCAAAATAAAAATCCTCCGAATAACACTCAAACTAGCAGCGCAGCTAGGGTTGATGAAACCACCGAAGGGATGCAGTTGAAGAGTGCCGATTAATCAAACAGACTTCGTCTTTCGAAATTAATGAAAAAAAAACCACAAGCAAAACAGTTTGTAAGTGATAAAACATAAATTGTTACGCGTGGCAGTCTTGTATTTATGCTGCCACGCAGATGAAGAACTTTACCTTGAGGCTGCTTCTCTTTCTAGGGGTTATACAACTTGTCTAGGGTTTCTGATTTATGCTCTCGTATATAAAGGACTTTGCACATAAAATAATTTGCTACGGTTAAGTAACTGGAGAAATCGATGAAGTGTTACTTCCTTATGTGCAGAAACACGTTGCTTCACAAAGTCATCTTCAAGGAGGAAATTGATTAATATTTGAGCAGTTCTGAGGAGGTAAAACTTAAAAACTGGTAACTATACAGATGCGATAGAGTAGTAATTCCGGAGTGCTTTGTCCCCGCGGCTGTAACTGGCAGATCATTCAAAATAAGCTTAACACGGAATCCAGTGGCTTAAACGAGCCATTCAAACAACCCTGTCACCGACCACGGAAAGGCGGTTCCGTACAATGTAAAGTGTATGCACAGGGAAGCCATCTCATTCAGAAATATTCATTTAATGGTTCATGTCAATTTATAAAATCCATTAATCATAACAATAATGCTAAATGGAATTGTGGCATATTATATATTCAAAATACCTTTTAGTGGAAATATTTCGTTTTCATTTTGCTTTTAAAATATCCTCGTTACACAGATGACAGACCATTAATAAACGTTCATAATTGATATTTTAATTGAGCAGATCTTAAACGGTATAATTACAAATTCTGAAACGCCAACTGACGTTTTAATTCGTTCTCTCATTCAGATGAATTATCGAACGCATATTAAAACAGCGGATGCAATCCTAGCTGGCTTAAAACTTTATAAATTTAATACTCTAATGGCACATAAGTGCATGTAACATAATTTCCCGGAATCCCGGAATCAGTTCCTTGATTAGCTAAAAGTTTGAGTGGTAAGGCCAAAGGATACCAACTTGTATCTTCCGGTGGTTGTTGACTACGATTTCGTAGTTCACAAACTTAACCCTTGAGAGATTTCTCTTTCCTAAATCAATTTATTTTTTGCCTAATTTAAATTTAAATAAGAGCCGCCAGTTATAGAATATGCTTTATGGTAACAAGTTACTGAGATGTTTCGAAATCGGCCGAGTTCACGTTCCAACTTACAATTAGTTAAGTGGATACAACTAAAACGTGTAATAATTCTTCAGTCATCGGAGGTGGTCTATAAATTGATTCAATAAATAATTGTCTATTTTAGGGTGGGGAAGTACTCATTTTTTACAGATTCATTTCACTACATATTGATCCTTTTCTGATTTTCTGATTGTTCGTCGACTTTGTTCATGAAAAACGAGCGACGGTTAACTAGGTAAAGTGCATTAATGGAAGGCTGCATTCGATAATACTGACAACATGATCAGGCCATTAAGTCGGCATCGAAAGCATTCTAAAACTTTGCGGTTAGCTTTCAACACATTTAATTTTATAGCCTACGGCAATTTACATAAACTAAAAAATTAAATGTGCAATAAAACGTGATGGCAGTTGCAAAAGTTGAAGTGTTGAAAGATTGAATTTAAGAAATATTGTTACAAACTCATTGAAACATTAAATAATAACTCACATGTAAACACAAATAAAATACGGAATAAAATGTAAAACACGTCTGGTCATTCCCTTTGTAAAAAAAGGTGACCTTTCTATTTATTTTATTTTGCCCGTGGCAACAGTAAAACATGGCCAGCTACAACGTCCGTGCTCAGTCAAGCAGCCGCCGTGGCTGCATAAGACCGTTTAGGTAACACGCCCCTCCCTAAAGGCTGAGCACGGTGTTGGAAGTAGCTGTTGCCTTGGATTATTTATATTATAAAGAAAATAGTTTATGGTTAGCTATTAGCTGCAGGTTCCTCGAAGTGACGCGGGTCTCGTACGCCGGCATCTTTCATGTCATGCCAAAAGCGGGGAAGGCGGCGAAATGCGGCTCTTCGCGGCGCTGTTCGGTCGCTGACGATCCCGTTGTAGTTCGACGCTGTGCGTTGGGACTCCGGGAAGCAGGGTCGTCAAAAGAGTAAGATTATCCATAACACTATAATCAGATTCTAATTGGATAGTTCCGAAATCGGGCATCGATGACTCAGTTCAACTGGTTCGGCGTCATCCAAAACATCCAGGTTACAAATTAAATTCGGTTCAGGCACTTCTTGCACTTCCCCATTTTCTATTTCATGCTCTTCATCATTATCTTGAACCACTGGAGTTGTCGATTTGTACTGCAAAGCACTGTTTGACAAATCGACTTCTATCGGAAATAGCGGAGGTACTGACAGTAGTCCAAGAGTGTTTTTGTGCAATTCTGCGAGGCCTTTTATCAATTTGGATAAATGCCCACCGAAAGATTGCACGTGCTTGTTTTCGAGTACTAATTCCAGTTTGACCAAAACGTCAGAACGTAGTTTCTCAAAGCGGGTCTTGGCGACCTGGCGACATCGCAAAATCAACCTATATTCGTAATTTCCGGTTTCTACTCAACATAATGGTTCTTGCAGTGGTGCGTAGTTGCACTCTGTTACCGGGTCGGTACAGCGGTGGTCGGTTGCGTGGTTGCTTGCTACTTGTTCATACTTTGCTGCAGGCATCCATAGTCCCATGGAGTGACGCGGGTCTAGTACGCAGGCATCTTTCGTGTCATGCCGAAAGCGGGGAAGGCGGCGGAATGCAGCTCTTCGCGGCGCTGTTCGGTCGCTGACGATCCCCTTGTAGTTCGACGCTGTGCGTCGGAGCTCCGGGAAGTGGAGTCGCCTGTTGCAGCTGTTAGCGCTGAATCCTGTAGCGATCATCGGTTGCGGGCGCCACTGGAGGTTCCTGATGTTAGGATTTGATCCCCCTCCAGAAGGGCGTCGCGGCATCGCGGCATCGGAGTCGTTGGTGAAAGTTCGGTGGAAAAGCCCTTTTCCTTGTGCCCCACGTTGGGCCGTCAAATGTTACAAACTCATTGAAACATTAAATAATAACTCACATGTAAACACAAATAAAATACGGAATAAAATGTAAAACACGTCTGGTCATTCCCTTTGTAAAAAAAGGTGACCTTTCTATTTATTTTATTTTGCCCGTGGCAACAGTAAAACATGGCCAGCTACAACGTCCGTGCTCAGTCAAGCAGCCGCCGTGGCTGCATAAGACCGTTTAGGTAACAATATACAGACCGACTCAAAAGTGGAACAAACTTAAAAAATTGAAACATGCCTTGATGTATGTACAAGTTAGAAAAAACTTGATATAAAATAAATTATAGATATCTGCAAGAATTTTTATTTTTATCCGTGTTTTAGTATCTTAAATTGTTATCAAGTTATGATCAATTTAGAGATTAATATTTTCACTTTTCTTTGCACACTTTCAAAGTACTACTTTAAAAATTAAAGATTTAGTCAACAAGCACATAAATCACTTCACTCTGTTATAAATGATAACAAAATTTTGGGTTAATTATGAACTTTTTTGTAATATCATAAAATATAAAAATTATGTAATGGTTGAAATCACTCTGTTACCTTTTTACCATTTTGAAACCATAACATATTTACAAATTCTCGAAAGTAGCTATTACAGGATGAAACATTAAAAAATCATTAAAAAGTGAGTAATAAGTAGAATTATTAAACTCATATTTTAGATGGGTCCATAAGTACAGCTTTTAAACTTAATCAAAACCACTGTAATATAGTTGAATCTGCTGGTAACAGTTGATAATTTTGATCATTGCAGGTAATTTAAAAATTAAAAAAGCTTTATCAATAAATAATTTCGAAATGTAAGAAGATAGAGCGCACTTCCCAAGAAACATTAAAAAACATAATGAATAACTTTTCTAATTTTTGAGATAGAATAATTTTAAAAATACCGTTAAATTTAGAATTAATTTCTTAATCGAAAAGTAAATTGTGCAAAATAATTTTACAGCCCCTTTGACCAGATGTTTTCTCAAAACATAATTATGATTTTCAAACTTCAAACTTTTTTAATTTCGGTGTTAAAGTAATTCTGAAAATGCCATTAAATTCAAAATTTCATTCTCCACCAAGCTTAACATTGCGTACGATCACCTCAAGATCGAACAATGACCAATTTATCTGCAAAGAAAACTATTACCATATTTTTGAGTAAAAACTCATTACAAAGTTATTATCTGATGGACAGGCGCACGGACAGACAGATAGAAGTGGTTATTCATCGCTAAAACGAATCAGTAGGAAAATAAAATAGATGATGTTCAAGGAAAATAATTATTGCGTCATTCTGGCGACAACCTGTATTTTTTTTAATAGTCCGGGCGACATGAAAGCACCCCAGTTCTAGAAGGCTTATCAATCTTCCGCTTTATATAATACCCACACTTTTGTCGCATGTTTTCCATTTTGATGAATGAATAATCAAAACCGTTACTCATATATTCATTAAGGTAGTGCGAATGTTCCGTGCGGAAGCGTTTTTCCTATTTTTCAACATCTCCGTTTTGACTAATTAACTTTTAATTCCGGCTCCATTATGAAAATTAGGAAAATTACGCGAACACCATTTTTTTTAAATTTCCAACCGGGCGGCATATTCCCATCAGGTTTACTTATTCGATTTCTGCGAATATTGACAGAGCTAAATGAACGCAATTATAAAATAGACACTGAATAAATGTTCGGGATGATAAACGCAATTGGAGTGCACGATTTGACATTCTCTACCTACCGGCGGAGCTTTTATTCAAATGTGGTAGTTTAATTGACAAGCATTAATTTTATTACAGCCATTCCGATCCGCGCCGATATGGCATTAAAATACAATATAATCGCTTCGGTTTTTATTATTATCCGCTTGGCAATCAAAACAATAAAAAACATCGAAAAATTGATAAATAATAAACATAAAAGTTTTTTCGAACGTAGAGAATTCCGGAAGTGCATTATCGCGTTGATGGAACCAAGCTTTTCCCGGCACGAGAGAGTGGTTTGAGTTTTCATTTACATAATGGAAGAACAACAAATGCATTTTGTATTAACTCCGGAGATTTAATGGCAGTGAGTGGTGAGAGAAACGGACTGACGTTAAAAGGGAAAGAGGGGACGTCATTACACAGTCATGACATCTGCAGCCAATTTAACTAAAGTGGTTTTTGCGTGGCCATACCGCGGAAAGCGCTGCGATAAAATTAGCCTTGACGCCGCAATTTCATATTACTTTTTAGCGCTGTTTCAGAAAAAAGTTACTTTTTTCGCCCGGGATAACTTTTTTATTTCGACCGATTAATAATTCGTTTGTTCGCGAAATTAATTAAGCAACGATTCGAAAAGTTTCTTTCATAATGATATTAAAAAAAAATTAAATAAATTGCGCATTTAATACTCTTGTGAGAATATTTTCTAATTGGACGCCCTGAATACACTTATTTTATTAGACTTGGCTTTATGCATAAACGAAGAAATAATTGCACCTTTAATTTAAATGGTCTCTCGACTAAATTACATTCAGCGCGTAACTCTTATTAATTAATGAAATAAAAACGTTACGACTTGTAGTACCACATGTGTCGCTACTATTGACTTAAACTACGTAGAGAGCACTCGAGTGCACCTTCATTACGCTCTACTTGAACTGAACCGTGAATTAAACTTAAACCGGCGTTTGAAAATTAACACCTATTACCTGTAAACCGCGAAGCCTATCGCGGCGAAGATAAAACCGAGTCCCGTCCTTTCTAAATATTGCCTGTGCAACTGGTGTATTATGTTAAGGAACTCTGCCCTTATTTGTTTATCCCTTACAATGTGTCCCTCGATCTTCAGCTTTGTGGTTCAGGAATTTTTTGCCGGATCAAATTATGATCTGACTCAACCGTCACAACACGACAAAATGAAAAATAAATTTTCTATGGTTTCCTATAATTTATTTTCTAACCAGGAGGAGCCTTCTAGGCTATGAAATTATTGTTTTATTTAATTTCTGTTGCCAGCAGTGAGTACATAATAACATTTATACAATTGTGACAGAATTTAATATTGAAGCTTTGAACATAAACTAAAAGAATTAATTATTTTACAGCCTTCTAACGCTCTTCCTGCTTTAAAAACGGTCTATAACAGTAAGATGTGATCGAAGGTTATAAGGAATTTTTGATAGGTCGTAGAAGTCTAAACAAATAGATACCAATCTGTTGTTTGGGGTGAACTAAAACGCTTATTTACGTGACAATAAAACTAACCGTAAGATTTCCGTTACAACCAATTCACCAATGTGGCATTTCAAACAAATACCCGTAAATTTCACGAAACCTTCAAGAAAGTTAATAAAGTTAATTGTGTGAAATAAAACACTAATAAATGTACAAAATAAATATGTAATTTGCCTAATTTTTTTCAGATATACCTAGGCAATTTACTATAAAAATGTCAGTTTTGTTGCTTGAGCCAATACGTGGTTTAGATAACGATTAGATGCTGTACAAAATGCCTAAGGGCCGGTTTATCAATGTCCAGTTAAGTCACTTATCTGGCTAGAATTACTTAAATTACCTGTAATATAAACGAGGGGGGTGATTTTGCAAGTGTCATTTTGTATTTGATGCTTGACATCTTATTTGGATATAAACACAAAATTTCAAGCAGATCTGTAAAATGGAGAATTGTTAAAGCGTGGACAACGGGCAGTGGATCAAAAATTGGATTACACTGGCAAGTGAGCTTTTGCGCCGTTATGTTATCGTTGATTATATACCCCAATGAAAAAGCAGTCAAATCATTGCTCTTGGCAAACGTGCCCCGAAGAAGTCAAAACAGGTTCAACGGTCGAAAAGGTTGTGGGGAAAATTTTCTAAGATTATACTGGGTAAAAAGATCACAAGAGAGGATTATGCCTGTATATTGGATCGATTGCACGCTGAATTGCTGGAAACATAATTTAATCTTTGGAAGAAAAAAATTAGTTTCATCAGAACAATCTGTCTGCTCATACATCTACACTTGCCATGTCGAAGCTGTTCCAACTGCATCACAAATGGTTGTGTTTAGCATTACGGTGAAATCTATATAATGGCTAAACACCCCATTTGGAGTAACACCACTAGATCAACAAGACGGGTGTAATTTTATTAAATTTTTTCACAAATCTTTCTCCAATTTCTTCTGTCTTTCACATTATCTTTCCATTTGTGAGTTCCAATCCTTATAAGGTCTTCTGTTACCTGCTGTAACCAAGTTATTCTTGGTCTACCTTACTTCCTGGTACATCCTGGGTTCCATTTCAACTTCGAAAAATTACTGTGCTTCCACCTACTCTTCACACATGACCTAACCATCTTTCTCTCTCGATCTATTGTCTTCTTCTATTTCTTATCTTATCTTATGGTTCATTCCAATCCTGCATTCATTTTCCTAATACAGTTTTCATAATTTTTGGTTTCAATGTTTTAAAATCTTCTTCCTGCTTTCCTGTCATTGCCATTGTTTCCACATCATGCAGTATTTTTTGTTTTCTTCGCAAGTGTCTTACTTCTCAATAACTTTTTGTGAGCATGGTACTCTATTTTTTGCCATTAAGTTTTGTTTAATTTCCTCTATTTCCATCATTTGATATCATTATTGCCAGACATTTACAACTACTCACTAATTCAAAATTCCTTCACTACTAATTGTTTGTTACTTACTTTCTTATTTTCTTGTCCAGTTTCATTGCTTTCTTTTTCGTCATTTATCTTCAGCCCCATTTTTCCCTTCTGGCAACATTTCGCCTAGCATATTTTTTTGTCACAAATATAATACCATCTACATACGCTATCAAATTTGTCAATAAACTGTCTTGATATCCATCTAATCATTAAAAATATACCTTTTGTCAATTTCCAAATTAAACTAAATTTCGACAATAATTACAACATCAATGTAGACGTATGAATATATAATAGTTACAATCGTTATAAATTCAAATTTTAACGATAAATATTTAACGGAACAGTAAGCAGCTTCTCGATTTATTGCAGTGGGAATAAATAAAGTGGGAGGATAAAATATAATCGTCTTATTCATATCGGGGGAAAGAATATCTTCTGGCACTTACACCAATGTGTTTGAGTACTTGATAAGATTTGTCTACAGAATAAGTTGCGTTGTGCTTGAAGTGAAACTTGATATCAAATCTGATTTATTCAAGCAGTGGTAGTATTTGTTCGACCGACAGCCACACAAACAGTCTAAATGTTTTATTTCAATTTCAAACTTGGTTTCCCATTTTAAATTTTTCTTTTTTAATTGTGAAAGTTTGCTTTATTCGCAGAGATATTCCGAAATGAGCTTTCTATATTGTTTAAGTTAGTGGTCGAGATCGGTTACGAGCGCTTGTCATGGAATTTATAACCAGCGGTCAACGTAATATAAAATTAATGAAATGCATAAAACGAGAAATTGAAGCGACAGCATTATCATTATACATTAGCAATTTAATAAGATCCCCTATAAATGTTGTCATGATAATGGTCGCCAATTCCCACACTGACCTGTATGCAAAGCAGTCGCAGTAACAAGAGATGATACTTGAGGCGCTAAAACCGTCGTAATACGTTCCGTTGGCAATGACAGGGATGAAAACGATCTGCAAGTCTGGCGTTTCACGTTGCTGATTCAACAGGTGTGGCACATTGTGCTGTTACTGTGCTATTTTGCGGTTAGACAAATCAAATGTCTCTCCGAACGATTTTCTTGCTCGTCTGCATCATCTTCGTTGCCTTCGTTGCCATCGGCAGCTGTTTTATTATGATGTTCGTTTAGACAACCATCAAACGCGGTCACATAGACTTCAACGGTAGATTAACATACAAAAAGTTTATTGCTTATTAGGCATTACTTCCTATTCCCGAGGTAATTAGTTTTAATCCGATTGATTATGGAGAAAGCGCGGAAAATATAACTATCTTAATCTTGGTTTGAAAATGTAATTTGGTTATTAAAAATTTAAAGTCTCAAATGTTAATTAAATTGCGTACAGAAAGAAAGGCTAATGAAATGTCAGGACTCGGGAGAGTGTGATTAATAGTAGGATCAGTGCAACGCACGGGAAGGAAAGAGAGGGCCGATGTATAAAGAGCAAAGGGTGGAGGGGTGTCGGAGATGTGATTAAACGAGCTGGCACCAAATTACAGCGCTGGGTTCGAGTACAGCTACCGGCTAGTTTAGCATGTGGCCCTCGTACCCTTCCCGCGGACTTAATTAATCAATCAGCTACCGGTGGTAATGAGAGGCTATTCTCATTGTTTGTTAGCCGGTTGCACCCAACGTTGCATGCATTATTACGAGCCATTTGTTAACTGGAATCGTTGCAGCGATTGATAAACACACTATCAGGCTGGAAATACCGCGATCACAGAATCAGATTGTTCTACTCGACGAATTACAATCGCAGATTTAATTAAACCACCATACCTACGCAAAGTATAATTGGCAAACGCCATCGGCAGAATAACTAGATGACTTCCAGAAGTTCCAAAACAAAAATGAAAACTTGGTTATGGCCGAACGGACGCAATAACTACGGACGGCCTTATTAGGAAAGTTTGATATTACATCAAGGCGTTATAATACATTGGTTAAAGTTTGACGTTATGACGGATGGGTTTGCGGTTGCACGTGTGCCGGCAGCGAACGTCCGTCACGGCAGTCCGGATCATCGGTCTCTGGAGTCGAATTAGGTGATCCCCGGTATCGGCGCCGGTAAACAAGTTCGCAATCTACCGAATAAAACTCGCAAAACAAAAAGACTTTTTCAATAAAGGACCGGCAAAAGCCAACGAAAAGAAAATTAAACGAGTAAATCTCGAGACGTTGCATGTAAGTGGGAACGTCTGTAATGAAAAAGACTAGTATAGAGCTTTAGTAGTCCGGACTAATTTAATTTCACTTAAGCTAAGTTGAACACCTGTCCGCGACAGCAGCGATAGCCGCAGATCAAAGCGATCCTGCCCCTTTAAACCCTCGAAACTCGATCAAATTAACTCTCTTACGTTGGAAAAATTATATTAAGAAAGAGCACCACCTAAAATTAAAAAATAAAGCTAGGGTAGAGACACCACTTTCAGCCGCTACTTAACTTTTAACCACAGTGAAAAAAATGCCACCTAAGAATTTTTTAAAAAAGCACTTCTTACATTAAGAACTGATAAAGTCTTGTATTTAGCACGATTCTGCTTACTTTTAGCATGAACAATATTAAATCAAGCAAATCACCGTTTTGACAACCGATAGGTCCAGCTGCCGGGTTACAATTGTACGGAATGTTGTAAATTGCTTTATGACCGACATTTTTACAGAGAAAGACCGTTTACTGACAAGAGATAAATTACTTTAGAATTTCTTATAAATTTAGTTGAAAAACGTTACACCAAACTCGGCTTGCAGTAAGAAAATACATATTACGGTGTGCATTTTCTGTATTTTTATTGTAAAGTGAATTTTTAGTAACTTACATAATTAATGAATGTGTTACAAGTGGTTTAATGTGCCGAGATGAAGATGTTAATTCAATGCAATATTAATAAATGTCGATCAACAAAATAATCAGCTTCAAAGACCATTTCTAAAAAGGGTACTGAAATTATGGGGATTTTCTGATTCTGTTTGTGATAAATTCGCATGTAAGTAAATTTGTTGTACTTATAATTTTTCCCACAATCTTAGCTTATCGAATGAATTTTGTAAAAGTTTTACAAGTTTTTTCAATGTAACAGCTATTAAACAAATTGTTTTTTAGTTTATTTTCGTCGGAACGAAAAGTAAGAAGAGATAAAACGAAAGATGCATGCAAACCAGTTGCTTCTACAACAGAATTAATAGTAACGACGAAGGTGAAGAAATAATTTTGACTTTCTTTTATACAGTTAGTGTTATTTATCTATCTTATAACAAATTTTACTTTTTAGCGGATGTAAGAATTTAACAAAACACAAGCATGACTGAAGTACGTGGATTTGCGGAAAGGAAATCTGCATAAAGTGGAATGGTCATTATTGAAGCATTCAAACTGGTCTATATTGGTAAATTTTTATAATAATATATCCATGGTACAATGTAAGCATTTTGTTTCTTTGTTTTTAGATTGATGTAGATTTTTTCCAATTATTTCTTGAGAAAAACAATTTATTTGTGTGGCGGCCAAAATTCATTGAGAAGGCTAATGATTTCGACGAACTTCAATTTCATATACGTACATCTGTTACCAAATGATAATGTGGTTCTTAAACTGAAAATGTATTTTTAAACAGGATGTGATGTGATGTTAAATTTTCACCTACTAATAAAAATATGTATGAGAAATAACTTTCTATTCTAAACTTCCTTCAATTCAAGCATTCCACTCTACAATTCATAAAAATTAGAAAAAAATTATTGTATTTACAAGTGGTTATTTAATATAATAAGAAGGCCATCTTCAATTTTTAAATAAGAAAACACATTAATTAAGAACATTCTTAAGTAATTAAATAAAAGTTCTTGAAATCAACACATAAAAGTTCTCAAAATTAGAGCGACCCTTTCTTGAATTTGTCACGAAGAATCAACGTTCTTGAAATTGAGAATGTCCCGTTCTTAAATTTGGCAAATAGAATAAATATTCTTGAAATCACTCTTAAATTTGACAACAAGAATGAACATTCTTAAAACTCAACCAACTGTAATGAACTTAAACTGTGCAAATTTAACAATAAAGCCCTCCAGCTGTTGCTGCCGGTTTTTAATATTTGTCTAATTTGTACAAGTTACTATTGCAGATACTTCCTGAAACTGGCTGGAATTTATATTATTTACCACGGCATGATTGTGGAAGTGGCCACAAAATTAGTTTTGTTAAACAAATTGTCCATTAAAAGAATCACCAGGTGCAATACAGGCAAATGAAAACTGAAAAAGCACAAATCATTAATTTTTAATTTGACTTGTCCCATAAATTGACTGAACTGCATTAGGTTAAAACAAACCATGAAAATAACGGAATGTCTTTTGTGACTTTCACATTTTATGTTTGTGTGCACCTGCACAAATTTTGATGAAATTAATGTCAATTAACTGCCGCAGTTAAGCTGCTTTAATTTACATCATACCGGGCACTTACCGCGTTTTTAATGCTCGAACATTGGCACTTAAAATTTTTCAGATTTATTTGTTTTCGCTGGCGCGCTGGCGAAACCTAATTTCCTTGGTTCTGGTGTAATTTGCATTTATCACAAATTTTTATAGTAATGAAGCCATGGAGTTTTGCCAGGTTCGCTCTCAAAGTGTACGAAATTGTGTTTCTCAATTTATACTCGAGTTTACTGCATTAAGGGTTTCTTTGAAAGGGAAGTGTTTTAGTTGTTTACCAATTTTCGACTGATTTATAAAGATTCTGGTTGTGTTTACTAAGAAATTAATCAAAGTTAATGCAATCAGTTTTTTTGCTGGAATAAAGTTATTTGAAATTAAACTGGCGGTCAAATGATTTCAATTATATTTTCTTGGCACAAAACAAATGATTCTTTAAAATTAAATACATCGAATTTTGTGTCAAGTATTTGGTATTTACCACCTTAAAATTAAGTATTGTAACATAATAATATTTTTTTAATAACTACCGAGTCTAAAATCTTGTGGAACCACCACGAGTCTGAAGCACAGCTAAACATCTTCCCATAAAATTTTCCACCAATATTGTTAAAGTTTTAGGGATTTGTATCCCGTTCTTACTGTATCTCTTCAAAAGTTTGTTATGCGTTGTAGGAAAACGAATGTGTCACAAATATTGCTGAGAACCAGTAGTACGGTGGTACTTGCTGAAAATTCAATTAATATTTATATTATTATTTATATTGTTGAAAGAAATTGTTTCAATTTAACATTTGTTATTTATCTTTCTTATTGGAAGCCATTGTAATTAGCTACGCAAAATGATGACTTCATCAACATCGTAGGCGCCTTCATTTCATATTTCCACCGAAAAGAATGTTATTTAACTTGGAGGGAGGTTTAATCTTATTAGCATCGCTGTGAAGCACCTCAAGTCTACCTAACAATTATTATTTCAGATTTAATTAAAGTTCATTCACATATGTTCCAACATTTCATTAATTTCTTATCCAATAAATAATACAGTGCGATTTCGATAATCCGGGCCTTCATTACACCGGATTCTTCAATAATCCGGCCAAGCATTTCAATTTCAACAAAAACACTGTCCCACTTCAGTAATCCGAATTATTTACTTATCGAGGTCGCACTGTAATTGCAAAGTAAAAAGTTTAAGGACCTCTGATGTGAATGAAAAAGCCATAATTTGTCTTGTGTTGTTGGAGGAGGCGGATATTTTATTTCCTCCCCGGTCCCAGAAATCTCTAGTTACGGCGGTGCATTGTCGAATCGCTTCAGATAAACATAAAAACTATCTTCCCCGAAAGCAACCAACTACCAGTTTTTGCGTTTATCTCGTTACTGTTTACGAAATTCGAAACGAACTTAATACGAACCTTTTACGTCTTACACGGTTTTACCATAAACCGAATTGTGTGAGTTTAAAATCAATTTTTGTTAGAAACGCTTAAAATTAGCTCACGTTTTCAAATTACGGTTACACTCGAATTCATCCCGAGTTTCTGTATCGCTGCATCTACAATTTTAATGCCATTTATTCAATCAGCGATGGGGGATCGAGCGCTCGTTTGTAGTTTCACGGGAATGTGATTTGTTCAAAATTCTCTTAAGTCAATGATCAGACCGGTATCGCTCGATACGGTTCTAAATGCATCCGCGAGACTTGCAGACTGTTTTTCTTCTTTGTGGATTTCAACAATAGAAGTTCGCTGAGTGCCTTTCCAGTAAAGGAGCAGTTAAAATGATAATCGACTCTTAAATTTCTTACGAGTGATAGAACGAGACGCAGCCTCCGTTCAAGAAGGATAGAACAAGTAAAAATGCTAAAGTGCCATTTTTGCCAATCTCGGCAGTCAGGCTGAAATCCGATGAAGTTAATGGAATGTCCGGGTGCCCGCCTTAAAAAGCGACCTCTCCGATGCGCCCCTGATCGAATCAGGTGTAAATAATTTTAATTCGTGACATTTCGTACGGTTGGCCATAGCTAGATTCTCGGCGGGGTAATTTGTCTCGCGGTTGCACATCAACTCGCTCATGGTAATCCTTGTTTAAAACGGATCATCTGCATCTTACATTTCAGGATCTCGTTTCGTTCGTGTATGGCTCGGGGTAAAATTATTCTCTTTAATATTTCTCCTGCATAAAACGCCACGTTAAACGCTGACCGCCGACTGGTCGGTATGGAAAATATCGGTATAAATAATGTATGAATGCAGCATGTGATGTTACAACTGGCTATTTTGCATTTGGCTTGTAACGTTATATCTTGTAGTTAACAACATTCGTTCGCGTTAATGTAAACGGCGTAATTGTACACTCAAAGAAAATAATTTTAATATGAAAAAGGTACGTACGTACGATTATAACTTCAAAGTAAGTAATTAAGACAGATTCGAGGTATTCTTAATTCAGAAATAATGGTTGTTTTAAGTTTTTATAAAAAACTGTTGATTCAAATTAAAATAATATACTGCTAACAGAGCATTGCAATATACAGGATGAGTTAAGTTTTACCGCCCCGGCCATAATACCTATTAAAGATTGAGGGGAAAGTATGCAATTTACATGTTACATCAGTTGAAGTTTACGCTTTCGATTAGTGCTACAAATTTTCCAAAATATTTTTATTTGAAGCCAAAAAAGTAAAACAAAGAGTTTTGGGTAAAATTTCTATGTTTGGTTTTTTATTTCAAAATTTGTCAAAATATTCGTAGCATTAATATCTGCAATTTGATTCGTAAAAAAATGATTACTTTTTGAGTTAAATCAAATTTAAGATATAGCACAAAAAATGCTTCTATTTATGACTTTCTAACAATAGATAATGCGGTTTACCATCCTAACAATAGTTTATGATCGACCCATCAAACTGGACGAGACAGCTTTTCAGTTGCCGGTAGACCTGCATTCTTAAGTTCAGTTTAGTGACCGCCATAAATAATCTTTCAAGCACCCCTACATCAATACCATTGTCTGGTAAATTAGTATACTTATGTCGTAAATCATTTAAAAAAATACCTTCTAATACGGAAATAGCTTTATTTAATAAACGCAAATTACTAAAATTATTTCAATTACACTAAATTGTGTGAAAATATTTTACTGTTCGTACATCAAAAAAACTAATAAATTGAACAATTAGTAATTGAAAAAAAGCCAAAATTTTACTTGATTAAAAAAAAAAGATTTTTTCTTGGTTTCTATGTACCCTTAATAATATAAAATTACTCATGCAATTTATGAGAATTGACAAATTATTTTAAAGGCCTATTTTGCCACGGGCGGTAAAACTTTACTCACCCTGTATAAGTGTAGTTTTAAATAAATCGCTCGGCTCATTTTGAATATAAAAAATGAAATTATGCAAAGAACATAGTTTTTAATTAATTTTTTCTCAAAATCACCACGACAGATTTTATCTATGAATTTTTTCCCCATTTTTTTGGATCTAGGATTTTTTTTCACCCAGTGTGCTTCCACCTTTTTCAGATTACTTTTGAATGATGTTATCGATTGGAAATTAACATTATTGACCCGTTTCTCGGTATCCTTATTTATTTGTATTTTTATTTTGTCTTTTTATGTTTTCTTGTACGTTCTGATGGTCTCCCAGATATTGACAGTTTGTTTTACTTTCTTCTCCAATGATCTCCAATGATCGCATTTTATTTGTTAAGCTACATTTACAACCACTGCGATAGAGGCACCATTCGAAATCCGATTGCAAAGCATATCGTGTGCTTTCGCTTAAAACGGAACTTCGACTTTGGCACAATGCGTGTTGCAATTCGAAATCGGTTTTTGTGTTTGCGGATCGCAAATCTCCAATTCGAAGTGCGCCAGAAATTTTGAATTGAATTGCTGTTTTTTACTGTAACTACCAATACTCTGTCAATACACAACACGTTGGAATAAAAGGTAATATGATTTCGCGATAGTGAAATCGCAAATGAAATTCATGTTGTAAATGCTGCAAAATTTTAATTCGACAATTTTGTCACACTTCGCAATCGGATTTCGAATTCTGCCGCAATTGAAGTGCTTGTAACTAACTTTATCTTCTCTGCTAACAGTCACATTTCCGTTTCATAGAAAACGATGATTTCTATATTTTCTATACTTGGGCATATTAAAAATTTGTTCTCAATAATTTTGGGGTGACCCACGTATTGATTCATTGCGGGCGGCCAGAAATAATAGCTGAAGCGTCTTCCCGCGTCAAGTTATCAATTATTTATTTTTTAATGAAGATAATCGATTTTTTAATGGGCTTTTTAATGGTCTTAATAACGGTTGCATCCCCAATTCGGGCGGCATCAGTGAAACGTCAGAGGTGGGGTGTGTTATTAATAGCGTATCAGTCAAGACCCACCGACGAGGGAGCCCAATTAATTAATAGCTTAATGGCACCGTGTACGAGTTATAGAGATCTAATAATTCACGATCACGCTGTAAATTATCATTTATCATAATGCAAACTTTGGCTTAACGGCAAATTCAATTACTGTCAATCTGTCTAATCTAAATCCGGCTGTCCGATCGCTAATGTGCATTCGGTAGCGAATTATTACGCGGCGATAACGCGTGTAATTGTTCCCGTGGCCCGATTAGTCGCCCCACGTATCGGCCCTATTTTTCAAATTGATGGTGTCGTGCTGTCGAAGACAATTCGGTAAAAATGTCCAGGCGAAAGTCCGCGCAGTCGCCCACAAACCGATCGGGTTGAGTGCTTCATTGTAATCACTCGAACAAGACAATCCCATTATAACGCCCGGATCAAAAGCGGAGTTACCGCAGCTGGGTGTACAGGTGGGGCTCGGCGGTCCGCGGAAGACACTTGATTTTTTGGTCTTACTGCTTTTTACTCTCGGCCGAAATGAAAATAAATCCTTTTGCTAATAGACTGTTACACGAATTCGCTATTATTTTCAAGGAAGAATGATATATATGGTAAACAGAATCTGAAAATGCACTCTCCGTTGTCAAGGCTTTGGAGGATACACAAGAGGTTGGGGTGGGGCAGCTCGAGGGCGGAACAGGGAACATTACTTCGATATCTGCCGATTAAAATATATGCACTTCGCGCATAATGGCACTTCATCAAGATAGATCCTGCCCCAGACAGGATTTCGCCCTGTTATCAAATATTCATCGGGTTCTAATCAAGCCCGAACCGAATGTGCATTAGACGGCAGGAAATTAACAATAACAATTAAGGTAACCACCTAACGCTCCTACATGGATCATATTAAATTTATCGAAATAATTATCTTGCTAGGGCGGGCTTGATTACGTTACCCCGGCGCTGCCCCGCACCGCCCTGATTTCATTGCCGCGCTCATATCCGGCCAAATCTTAAGTAAACTGTCTGTAAGCGGCTTGCATTAATTAATAAGGAACTCTGCTAATTGCACTGGGACGAGATTGCGTACTGTTCCTGATTGGTGACTCCGCCGAGGCCCTGTATAATTACAACAATGAAACTAACTTCTATTCACCATATTAAAAAAAACTGCGCTCCAACAAAGTTTTCCGGTCGATTTTTATTTAACGCTATTAATTAATTCTACCAGCTTCCACGTAAATAGTTCTCTCGTGATCCTAACAACACTCCTGTTAGTTCTGTTTAATGATGTCAAGTTTTTAGCCTTCCTTCATCAAACTAAATCCGGAATTAAATTAAATTAAATTAAATGGAATTGAGATGTGCTGATGGCATGGACAAAGCGAATCCTTGGATGGATCTCAGCTCGATCAAAATAAACTTCATATAGGAGACATTCTATGGAAGTATTTAATGTCCAGCAGTAGGCAAGTTGGGTAATTGATCATTTTTTCTCTCCACTACTTGAAAGCCTCAACTTTCACTTTCAAAGTAATCGTTGATTGCAGAATCAAGTTCCACCTCAAACGAAAATCTTCTACCTAATAAGGTCTCCTTTATTTCCAAGTATCAGGTGACCACAATAGATGTTCTGTAACCTTTCTATGACGGGAACTATATTATACAATTTGGGTAAACAGTTACTGTTTTTGTTTACTATTTTTTTAAGCTCCAACAGGTGATACAAACAAATTATAGAAAAAGCTCATGAAAACCAAATGGAAATAAAGCTATTATTTGTAGACTTCCACAAGCATTCGACTCCACAAGAAGAAATAAAATGATGAACACAATGAAAGAACTGGCAATGAGCAATAAACTAAGAAGACTAATCCAGATGAAAGCGAAAAGAACAATAATTAGTATTAAAACACAGAAAGGAAAAACTGAAGAGAAGAACAGATGCTGTACGAAATGCCACAAGAGAAGGAAAAATGCGGCTGAAGAAAAAACAAAAGTAATGAAACTGGACAAAAAATTAAAAAGAAAAAAATAAAAAATTGAAGGGCTTCGGGCTTTGCAAAATACGCAAAAATATTTGTGTAACAACAGCACAAGCCACAAGTAAATTCATCATGTTTCACATGTTTCTGCCAAGAGAAAATTAGATTTTGATATTGAAAACAGCAATGAACATTGTGATTTCGACTCTGATGATTGTGTGTTAGACAAGGATTATGTGTAATCCGAAAGTAATGAAGAACATTCATCAGATGAGTCTGAACAGGTAATTTAAGCTTTTTATGTGGCATGTATCGTTTTTCTCAAAATATTTTATTTTACATTTCATTGGTCATATTGCATATCTCTACCATCATTGAATATGTAAGTATAATAATCCGATTTCACTAAATCCAAAAACTGATTCCCTAGATTCCTTCAGTGTATCACACTTATTATCAAAAATAGGGGCTGCTGTAGATGCATCAAGAAATATCACTGAGGAGATAACAGATTATGAAGCCAAAAATTTGTACAATGATGAAAGCTAATTTGTAAAAAAAAACAATGTTATTTTTTATCAAAAATGGTACGTACAAGGCACAATTTTTGTAATAACTAATTACAATTACAGTTCTTTTATTTCATTTATACTAAAAATCAACTTAGCATACCCTCATTTCAAATTTCTTATGACATTAAATGTTATAAAAATCATTAACATCATTAAATCTTTAACACTTAATATTTCAAAACTAACTTCAATTAAAGATATAATTTAGAATTAGTGAATAGTTTTAAATATCAGGGAATAATGATATCACATGATGGAAATAGAGACTTAGAAATTAAGGAATAGCTAATGAAAGGAAATAAAGCATTTCATGCTAACAAAAAGCTATTAAGAATTAAGACACTTGCGAAGAAACAAAAAAAAAACATATATAGAACAGAAACAAGACCAGCAATACTGTGTGATGCGGAACCAACGACAACGACAAAAGAGCAGGAAGAAGACTTTAGAACATTGGAAAAAAAATTGTGAATAGTATATTAGGAGCGGTTAAAATAGTAGGATAAGAATAAGACAAGAAATAGATTAACACGTAGTAAGGAAAATAAAACAGCAGCGGTTAGGCCATGTGTGGAGAGCAAATGGGAGCGCAGAAACATTTTCGGTGTTAGAATGGAACCCAGAACTTACAAGGAAGCAAGGTAGACCAAGATCAACATGGCTACAACAGGTAACAGAAGACCTTAAAAGAAGAATTGGAGAAATATTTGAGAAAAATTTAATGGAAAATGAGTACTGATCACACCGGTAAATTTTGTCCAAGTAAGATCCTTCCTTCTTCAGTAAATCTGCTCCTTGCTACAATGCCACTTCAAACACTGCATAATTTGGGTTCCAACTATTGTAACTTTTGGATTCTGAATAATTTCGATGAGACCCACGTATCTTGGATTGAAACTTGCGTTGAGGTCGCGTGATGCAAGAAAACGATTGTGACAAGAACAAATAGGTGAAAAGTGGGGTGTCGTTTTGAAAGCAACTTAACCAAGCGGACATTACCGCAACTACGTCGCTTACTCAGCATGATTGAGGAAACTTTCACAATGTTTTATGTTATCAAGTTTTATAAATTGCCTTTGAAAGTCAACCTGGGTCCTGCTCCGCACTCCACTTTGCATAAACTACCGCATCGATTACATACCCGACCACGCTACGATGTATTTTCAGATTGTATCCGGCCGTTTATATTAGAATTTTATATTACTCGTTGACTTTTATAGCGAAATGGGGCACACACTTGCATGACTCGCATGCTTGGTTATTCGCATTTATTACTTGTAAAGTGCTCTTGCATACATTGTTTCATTCTTGACAAACCGTATACGTATGCAGGACGTTTCACTCGGAATGAAAAATATAAAATTGGATTTGTTTTCCGCACCGACGTGACAAACTGCGGCCTGCCAATGTTCGAAAGCGCGCCAAACTGAGTAATTGAAAAGAGAGCACGGAAAAACATGATCGCGAACAAGAAATCGTTAAATGTTACGCGAGGATTTAACTGGAAGCGACATATTTAAATATACAAATTTTCGAAAATAAATTCAATTTAAAATCCTACCAAAGGATGAGCGAATAACGCTCGAAAATGTTCTCCTGGAACCGCTAATAGAAATGGGAAATGGAAAGAAGAGACAGGAGGAAATTTCAAGTGTTCTTACTATCAGAGACACTGCCATCCACCGGCCTAAATATGTCACGTGCCTCAAACAATATCCTCAAGCGGGAGATTTATCGCCGTTCCCCGCCCGTACGAATTTATACAAGTTTTATCGGATCCAAGTGTTTTCGATGCCGGTGATTTCCTATTCGAGCCTGTATTATAGATAGAAGAGATGAGGGAGGGCATCTGACAGTAGACCCGATGGATTTAGCAGTCAGATGCGAACGAAATCATAAATATTACGGAATATCAAATATGGGTGTACGGAACTGAAATTGCCGCCGGATTTGATCGCGGAGCGTTTTTAATATTTCAGCCGACAATTCCGACAAGGTGACCGTTACGTCTCCTTTTTAAGGGGGTATTCAAGTGTAGAAATTTGAAAAAATCAATTTTTTTTCTTCTCATATTTTCAAAGCTTAACCTTTCAAGAATATGTCTTTAAAAGGATTTGTCAAAATTTTAATTATTTCCGGAGATATAGCTATTTTAGTGACACGACATCCAAACCGGCTGGGCCGGAACAACACTGGGCGTAATTTTACCCGAAACTTTAAACGCGTTTTTCTCGAAACTACTTTTTTCAAAAAGTTTGTCATGATTTCTCAAGTTCTACTTAACCGATTTACTTGTAATTTGGTGTGAGTCTTCTCTATATATGTCTCTATCGTACTAACTATGATTTATAACAAATTATTTTTTTTTACTATTTTTAAAAAATTCAGAAAAGTCAAAAAAACAGTAAAAAAATTTATTATTTTTTCGGACATCCGCAATTTAGCGAAAAAAAATTTTTTCCAGTTTTTTTTAGTTAGTACGATAGCAGCATTTATCTAGATAAATAATCTTTTTTATTTTTTTGTTTCACATCATTTGGAGGGTTGCAATCGTGACAGACTTGGCGCGCCATTTTTTTCCAATCCCCCACTTCAACAGCTTATAAAATTTTGAGTTTTCAATTTTTTCACTTTTTTTTATTTTTTATGTATTGTTAAAACATGAATAAATATCTTATTAAAAAATGGATAGTAAAAATATTTTTTGTTTTTTATTTATAGCACGCAAAAAAACACCTCAAATTCATGCCTCTAGACTAGAATACCCCCTTAAACCACTTACCGGTACCATTATCCGTGCTGTGCATGCTCAATCCTGTGATTATTCCAACATCAGGCGCCTCATCGCTTTCTTCCCTGCAAATGACAAACTATAATTAGACGGGTGATGACCACAGCGAATACGGGCTCATGCGGGTTCATTACCGATAACGAGGCACTTGTTACCGCCACTTTTGAGCCCACATACCAAATTCAAACCTGGATACAACAAATTTGGCGAAAAAGAGAATTTTGATAATTAGCAATTACCGAGTCGTCCTTGACGATCGCTAATGAAATTTAACGCCGAGATATAAATAAATACGCGCAGATAAACGAACTAATTAAATATATGAAAGCTTTTAATTAAATCAGTAATCGTCCAATCAATAATATAGGTGGTAGTAATTAACGCGTTTCTAATTCCGCTTTAACCAATTATGCAGTATATACTCGGATTATTCCACCCTTTTCCCACATACCGCGTTCTGTTTCATTAATCACAACACTAATTAGCTCAATTGTGTTCTAGTGTCGATTGTGTGTACAAAGTTCGAACCCTGATCGCGGCTGCCGCGCGCGCTAACGAGAGCATTCGACTAATTAGGATGGACAAATAGAAGACGATTGTTATACTTTGCTGTTTGCTCTGTCTCTCTAATCCCCTTCGTTAACACGACCTACAATTTGCTTAAGAATACAAATGCCTGTCATATTTACGTCAATGAGCAAAACGACGTTAATTCTCTTTGTCTATATATAACCGCCAAAGGTCTTCATACAACCAGTTCTTGCCTCCCGCTGCTGATCAGTCTGACTGAACTTACAAAACGAAGAGATTTTAAAAAATTAATTTTTCCTTTTCCTCGCCACTCTTTACACTAGGTGAAACATATCTAAGGATTGTCCTTGGTCCAAAAATGCCCGTGGTCTCCTTCGACTTTTTTAACCCATTAATGGATAAGAAAATAAAAATTATCAATTTTTAAACCTTTTTTCTTAAATATTATTTAACATAAGAGATTTGATGTATTGAATTTTTTTTTAAACTTTCAAGAAAAATGGGGGTGTTTGAGAAATACCGGTATCATTAGCTAAAATAAAAATTTATTTAAACATTTCGACAAAATATATAAAACAACCAAAATTCCTCTTGGATCACAAAAAATACAATTAATGCTTCCTGCATTATTCGTGTTTTCTGACCAAACTGAACTACAGGGTGAGTTAAGTTTTACCGCCCAGGCCATAATACCTATTAAAGATTGAGGGCGAAAGTATGCAATTTACATGTTACATCAGTTGACGTTTACACTTTCGATTAGTGCTACAAATTTTACAAAATATTTTTATTTGAAGCCAAAAAAGTAAAACAAAGAATTTTGGGTAAAATTTCTGTTTGGTTTTTATTTCAAAATTTGTCAAATTATTCGTAGCATTAATATCTGCAATTTAATTCGTAAAAAAATGATTACTTATTGAGTTAAATCAAATTTAAGATATAGCACAAAAAATGATTCTATTTATGACTTTCTAACAATAGATAATGCGGTTTACCATCCTAACAATAGTTTATGATCGACCCATCAAACTGGACGAGACAGCTTTTCAGTTGCCGATAGAGCTGCATTCTTAAGTTCAGTTTAGTGACCGCCATAAATAATCTTTCAAGCACCTCTACATCAATACCATTGTCTGGTAAATTAGTCTACTTATGTCGTAAATCATTTAAAAAAGTACCTTCTAATACGGAAATAGCTTTATTTAATAAACGCAAATTACTAAAATTATTTCAATTACACTAAATTGTGTGAAAATATTTTACTGTTCGTACATCAAAAAAACTAATAAATTGAACAATTAGTAATTGAAAAAAGCCAAAATTTTACTTGATTAAAAAAAAAAGATTTTTTCTTGGTTTCTATGTACCTTCATAATATAAAATTACTCATGCAATTTATGAGAATTAACAAATTATTTTAAAGGCCTATTTTGCCACGGGCGGTAAAACTTAACTCACCCTGAGTACAATTGAAGGGCTTGTGGCGACAAGGCTACATGCCACACTTTTAGCAAATTTGAGTTATCTATGCTACACATCACAGGTTTCCTATTTTCTCAAAATATTTTATTGTAAATTTCATCGGTCATATTGCATATCTCTGCCATCATTCCCACACACACAACTGATTCCCCACATTCCTTTAGTGTATCACACTTATTATCAAGAAATAGGGGCTGCTATAGCTGCACCGGAAAATATCACTGAGAGGTAGCAGATAATTAAGCCGAAAGTTTAGGCAACAATTTTTCAGACAATAGTGAATATGAAAGCTAGTTTGTAAAAAAAGATAATGTTATTTTTTTATCAAAAAGGATACAAGCCACAATTTTCAATCAACATAGTTCAATACGCCTTCATTACAAATTTCTGATGACATTAAATGTTATAAAAATCATCGAGTTTGATTTTGGGATTGAACCGAATCATTAACAATTAATATTTAAAAACTAACTTCATGTGGCATGTAGCCTGCTTGCCCCAAGCCGTTCAGTTGACCAATCTGAATTACAATAGACGGTTTCTAATACGCAATTTATTAATTTAAATTACTATAGATGCTTTCTGAATTACAATTTATTAAACTCAATTGCTGCTGATGCTGATACAGTTGACTATTCGAAATTACATTTAACATTTTCTGATATACAATTAACTAATCTGAACTACAATTGCTTCATTCTGAAATATAATTGATTGTTCTGAATAACGTTTAACACAACACAATTGTTGCTTTCTGAAACAATTGATTTTTCTGAATTTCAAACGACATTTTCTGATATATAATTTATTAATCTAAATTACAATTGATGTTTTTTGAATACAATTGACTAAACTTAACTGAAATTGTCTTTTTCTAAAATACAATTGACCAATCTGAATTACAATTAACGGTTTCTGATATAGAATTCATTAATCTGCTGCTGATGTAATAAGACAAGAAATATAGGAAAACAGTAAAGAAAATAAAACAACAGAGAACGAAATGGTCCATGTGTGGAATCATAGTAATATTTTCGATGTTGGAAACGTACAAGAAAGCAAGGTAGATCAAGATCCACATGGCTACAAAAGGTAATAGAAAACTTCAAACAAAATTTCAGTTCATTTAACCAATTCAGACGACCATAACAGTTCCGTCCAGCAACTAATATCGATTATCACAACAGATTGAGGAAATTCAACAAAAAATCTTCACAATATTTGGGCTAATTTAAGTCAGTTAAAACTGAACGATTTGCTTGAAGGAAGAGGGCCTTAATGTAAATACGGCGAAAGAATCACAACTCATTGTCACATTATCACGCATGGTTTCCTGCCATCCGGTGTAAATATGACGAGGAAATTAATGGACCCGCATAAAAAAATGACGCTGCCCACTTCACCACCTGAGAATTTTATTTTCTGTGTTACGAACAACATGCGTTGGCACAAACAACTATAAGCCAGTTGCTTGATACACATTTTTTTAATTACCTTCTCCGATTGGAGAACAATCCCCTGATTAAATGTAAATATTGCGAGAACAAACTCAATTAAAAAGGAAAATCACAATTAAAAGCTTCATTATGAAACGCCTTATTAACGCAAATATTTTTTTGCAGATCTACATATCATTTTAATTAATTTTTGAAAACAATTTTTGCTCCGCCGTTCGATCAAAGCACAAAAGAAATGCAACATGCAATCTCCCAACAATTTTAACAGCGACCGAGCCTTTCGGCGCTATTAAAACATCAGCGGAATAATGAGCGACTAATGAGAGCGAACAATTCATAGAAAGACACCAGTCGCAACGATTTCAAACGAACGGCAAAAACTGCAATGGGATTCCGATGTTATGGCCTATTACGAAGCAATGCTTCACAAGTATGTCCTTTCGGACTGCTAAAACAGGTTCCAGTTAAATTAAGCGTCAATAAACGTAATCAGAACGAAGCACAATTACTGCAAATAAATTCCAGAGTTGTTAGTGGAGGAATGGTTGTGGGCCTTATTCGAACAGAGGTAACGAATCGTACGGGAGCACTAACAAGCTCATCATCCCTTTGGGTTTATGTCGGAATCTTTAAATTTAACCCCCGATATTATACAGATTCGATGAGACCCGTTTGGAACGAGGGGAAAAAGTTCTGGAAGTATCACAGTTTATTTATCGCTTTATAATTATGTTGTTGCTGTTCTGTTATTTTAATTATATTTTATAACATGATATTGCAATTAAAACTAATGAATTAATTCATCATTCGAAACTAATTTGCATTATGAAATTGAACTCGCCTGTAAGAGTGGCATTAAATATATCATTGTTTATGCGACACGTGAGTGGAAAAATTGTAGAAAAGGCGTCGAACTCGATTCAAATTAATTGGTTAATGGGCACTTTTCTGAGAGATTAAACTCTAAATTTAAAACATTTGCATTTCAAAGTGGAATTGCTTCAATTAAGGACAAAACAGTTCAACGAAAATTAAACATCGAGTAGTTAAGCCCGAAACAGGACATAAAACACAACGACCTCCCTGAATTTAGTGGTTTGTTATTAGATTACTACGGTATTGACAGTGGCTGCCCAAAGTAATATGAACGGAAAAGATTTTTGTGATTTGTGATTCAGCTGTAGTTCAAAACATAAAACTACACCTTTTCCAATTGTAGTTCAGAAAGATTAGTCAAAAATTGTAATTCAGATTAGTCAATTAAATTTTAGAAAACGTCAATTATAATTCAGAAAGTATCTGCAATTCAGATTAATAAATTATATAACAGGAAGCGTCGATTCTAATTCAAATCAGTCAATTATATTTCAGAAAACGTTCACTGTAATTCAGATTAACAAATTGTATATCAAAAAGTATCAATTGTAATTCAGATTAACAAATTGTATATCAGAAAGCATCAATTGTAATTCAGATTAATAAATGGTATAACAGAAAGTGTCAATTGTGATTCAGATTGCTCAATTATATTTCAGAAAACGCTAATTGTAATTCAGATTAACAAATTGTATATCAGAAAGCATCAACTGTAATTCAGATTAATAAATTATATAACAGTAAGCGTCAATTGTAATTCATATTAGTAAATTATATATCATAAACCGTCAGATTAACAAATTGTGTATCAGAAAACATCAATTGTAATTTGAATTAATAAATTGTAAACGTGGTTCAAATAAGTGGTTCCTACCGCGGCAATAAATTCCATTGATAGTTAAATGATTTTGTCGTTTTATAAAAACTTGCTGACGATTTCAAGTAATAACCGGTTATTTTGATAAATAGAAGTATAATTTTCGACTATTATTAATATAATCATCGAAATTACAGCATTTACCGTAAACCGTATAATTTACTTCTGGTTTACACAACTACTGTAGCAATCATGTTATTACCTTTATTATTTTAATTCCTGATTGTTTATCCGATTCATTTAAATTTCGTCTTTACGGCTTATTTTTATTGGATTGAAGTCCCCTCGAATCTATGAAAACACAAAAATAGCATCTTTCATAATTCATGCTTCCCCAATCAGAACAGAACGAACTATAATTTCAATTTTTGGCTTTTTTAACTCACATAAACTGTTAATTTTGAGAAAATTGTACAAAATTGTTTCCGAGCTTACCGATAATCTGGCACATTTTCTATACTCGATCGACAAAGTCCGAACTTCTTATCTAAACGGCATTTCGGACGTTCGCAAGACAAACCGTAAATATTAAGATTTACCGGAATGGATCGGGATACACCAACTTGAGACACATTTGTCACGACTCTATTCCACCCATCGCATCAATAAATTAAATACAAATAGTTGTTTTTCGAGGTGCCGGGAATAATTAAAGTACAATGTGTTTTCGGGTTCTATTATTAGCGACGCTTATGAGAGTTAGGGATGGCGTGGACGTGTCATTAGTGTGATTAAAGGCCGCATATGCGCCAATAATAACAATGGGATTGTTCAATTAGGCAGACACAAATGTGGCGGTAACGGAAAGAAGAGCGAGCTTTATCGACTCGACGAAAATAAAGTTGGTTAGACTCCATTATTCAGTTCCCTTTATTTTTTCTTTCCGAATTGCATGTAAATGCCAATCTATTATTGCACTGTATGGAAGTGCTGAGATAACTTTATAATAAAACCAAGTTAGTTGACACATTTTAAAATATAATACCGCCGTAGTTTTAATGAGAGATCGTTAGAAGAGTTGAATCCGCGAACCGTTTTTCAGCTACCATCCATTAGAACAAATTGACACCTGGTAGCTAAAGGGGAAACGCGTACTTCACACTTGCAGAAGCTCGTTAATAATAACGACTCGGATTGGTTCTCTCTCGGGGGATAGACTGATGGTGTAAAGCCGCATTTAGCATACTCGTCAGGGTCTTTACAAAAATTGAGCTTATTTGCGACTTTTGATTTCTGCTTTCTTCTGAAAAACTCCTCGTTAATATTTGATGAGCGAAGGCCGATCCTAACGAAGTAACGAAACTTAAAGCAACACTTTTGACACCTCCAAGAAAATCAGAAATTTAAAAGCGGAGTTTATATCGATCGGGGAAGTTTTGACTTTAAGTGAATTTCGATACCCGCAGAGGATTGAAAAGGGTTTGCTGTGTTATCCGGCGAGTGACAATTAAGGTGCGCTTTTTCGTGATGCATGGTAATAAAAGTGATGACCTCCATCGATCGAGTTATCCGATTTGACGTTATGTTAGTACACATAACGAAGCACTCTGCAGTATAGGATGGGGCATAAAAGCTTCGGCGAGTTGGAAACAGTGAACCGCCATTAAGGCATCTATGAGGAAATGCTCTTTCTCGATCCTTGTTTTAAAATACACGGGAGATTCGAGGCGTCCACTTCGTGTATATAGCAACTATATAGTGGAGGAAAGTAGCAAAAACTCCAGTAAAGTTGTCGAAGTGCAGAACGGAGTTCACGTGAGTCTAAATGTGTTTTAAAAGCCTTTCTGACATCTTGACCGAATCGGACACATCCAGACACGAAATGGCTTTCATTCCTCTCGCGTTGTCTTCAAAACTTAGCGTATCTGACAGCGGGCTAATGCTTTTCTCGGATACAATTTAGAACGTTCAAAATTTGTCACATATCTGCGAAAGTTGGCTAAGCCGCCAGGACGGGTTCATCGACGTTGTTTTTCAGTTCAGTAGGTGAAGGTTGCGGCGTGGAAGAGGACGGGGTCGGGATCAGCTGGGAGCGCGCGTACAACCACCCCCCGGCCCCGGCTCCCCTCACTTTCATTCAGTCATTCGAGCTGCCTGAGCTGAGAGTGTGCATAAGCGGTTGTTCGGATTTTCCTGTTGGCTGACAGCGAGCATGAATTATAGACGAAACATTTTTGAGCGGCGTTAAGATAAAACGGGGCGCACTTACGGATTTATTCAGCCGACTAGGATTGTAAAGCTGTAAAGTAATTCCGCTGAAATTGAACGAAGCTTACGTCGAGAGCGAATTAGCGAAAGAGGTGGTAGTGTTCTTGTAGCGCGCGAGTTGAGTGCATTTCAGCAGCAAACAATGCGGAGCCAGCCTACACCACTCTGCACTTAACGGCCCGGCCAGGGAAATAGTATCGCTACATGGTAATATAAAACCCTGCCTAATGCTGCTTCTGTGCGTGAGTGTTAAGTAGTCGCATTGATCTCAGCTTCGACAATGAATCACCGCTGATAATCAAATTAACCCTAAAAGCACAGCCGAAAGCTTTTACTGGTCAGATTATGAATAAAGCATTAGCAAACAGAAAAAGAAGCGAAATAGCGTGCCGACTGTCGACCCAGATCACTTATCTCGAAATATATTTGCCCTCTTCGATACCGCCGCTATAACGATAGTTAGCGGAAGAGGCTGAGTTTTGTAAAAGTTTCTCGTCCAGTGCGGCAACGACATTGACTAAACTAATGCAATACGTAAAGCTATTTGTGTAAGAGCAAACCGAGATCTGCGAGAATTGAGAGCGGAAACCTTTTATGCCTAAAGTGAGCTTTCTTTGTATCGCCAGCCCCCCGGCCCTGGCGGCTCAGATAACCACTTACCCTCCTTATTGGTTTCAAGTTCTCGTTATGCGGCCCTGACTTTTCGTTTCATCGCATCAAATTATTACTGCACTCGAACTTTTTCAGGCCCCGATTAATTAATTTGTTATCGGGAGACGGCCGATCCGGGGCCAATAAGCGAAACGATAAATTATTGGGGTTATTGAGAACGTCCAAGCGAAGGTGAACTATAATGACGAACGGCGTCCACACGCGTCTCACTATTCGATTAACTCCGATACTTGGCTTCAATTGCTTTTTAAGATTCTCCTGATTGCTTTTGAAAGGTTTTGGATTAGATTGCAATTGGCTGAAAGGCATTAAAAGTGCCGTTGCTCGCCCCAAGTCCGACGGCCTGGCCACGCCGCACCCTACCCGAAAACAGCTTATTTTTCGCCTCATTTGTGGAGCAATTCCACCGACCAATGAAAACACTGGCTTTAAATAAGGAAACTGCTGTTTTCTGCAATGCTGTGATACACGACTTTTAATTTGTTTTCTTTAAATGAAAACCGGTTCCGAGCTCTCCTCAATTCGCACTTTTCCCCCACAACCGCTCGATTTCAGCGTAACCCTTCATTACAGGCGTGCGGTCCAATGAGCCACCCTAATTTTCTTCTTCAAATCTGAACTGGTCACTGTGCAAACCTTGTTAGTATATCAATTGCAATTTCTATTTCAGAAAATAGATTTTGTAATTCAAATATATAAATTGTATATCAGATGGCGTAAGTTGTAATTTAGATTAGTCAATTATAATTCACAAAGCATCAATTGTATTTAAGAAAACTTCAGAAAACGCCAGTTGTAATTCCAACAGCATCAACTGTATTTCAGAAAGCGTCAATTGAATTTTAAAAGACATCAGTTGTAGTTCAGGAAAAATTAATGGTGTTTCAGAAGACCAATTGTAATCGAAATTGATCAATTGTAATTCAGAAGGCATCAATTGTATTTCAAAAGACGTCAGTTATATTAAAAAAAAATTAATTGTAGTTTAGGAAACATTAATTGTACTTCAGAAAATTGTATTTCAGAGAACGTCAATTGTAGTACAGGAAACATCAATTGTGTTTCAGAACACCAATTCGCACCTCGGCTGCAAGAGTGACACAACTCAAAATAAGTTTAGAGTTAATTCAAGAAGGAATCTATTTTCTTCTGCGAAAATTCACAATTTTCTTCTGTTAAAATTCATAATTTGGTACAAAATTGCTTAGGTTACCATATGTGCTATTTTTTGAAATTATAAGAGTGTGGTAGTAATTATATTTTAATATACTTTTGGGGACCAAAGTATTTGAAATTTTTTAAGTTGTGTCACTGTTGCAGCCGAGGTGCGAATTGTAGTTCAGATTAGTCAATTTCAATTCAGAAGACGTCAGGGAACGTTAATTGCACTTCATAAAGTGTCAATGTATTTCAGAAAACCTCAGTTGTATTTCTGAGAATGTAAATTGTAGTTCAGGAAATTTTAAATGTGTTCCAGATGACCGATTATAATTTAGATTAGTCAGTTGTAATTCAGCAAACGTCAATTGTATTTCAGAGAACGTCAATTGCAGTTCAGGAAATATCAATTGTGTTTCAGAAGTCGATTGTAATTCAGATTAGTTAGTTGTAATTCAGAAAGCAGCAATAGTATTTTAGAAGACTTCAGAAAACGTCAACTGTAATTCAGAAAACATCAATTGTAATTTGTAAGGCAGAAACTGTATCTTACAATTAGAAGACGTCAGAAAACGACAACTGTAATTCCGAAACCAACATTTATATTACAGAAAACCTCAGTTGTATTTCAGAAAACGTGAATTGTAGTTCAGGAAACATCAATTGTTTCAACAAACATCAATTGTAATTCGGAAACAACAATTGTACTTTAGAAAACGTCAGAAAACATCAATTGTAATTCAGAAAGTGTCAATTGTATTTAAGAAAATGTGAATTGCAGTTCAGGAAACATCAATTGCTTGAATAATGTAACTCGGAAAGCACCAATTGTATTTTAAACAACCTTAGAAAACATCGATTGTAATTCAGAAAGTGTCAGTTGTATTTCAAAAAACGTTTAGGAACTGCATAACTAAACAATGTAAAGACTCAGTTCAAGATATAAATAGAATAATGTGGTTTCCGGCTATTCTTAGTCATTTGTCAGGTTTTTCAATTACAAATTTGCTTAAAATGGTTAGAAGTGGTGTCTCTACCCTTGTATTTGTTAGTTGAATTCAATAGTCAATTTTATGCATTGAAAAGGAAAATTCTACTGTGTTTACAATTTACAGTAGCGATGCGTAAAAACTTCAGGATATTGTTAAAGAGTTAATAATTGATTCGGTGAAAATCTGAAATCCATTGTAAATCGAAGCATCTCCGCCCGTAAGTCTCTATTTCGTTATCTAAGTCCTTTCCAGCAGAAACCTATTTTGCGACAAGCCTGCTATTTTCTGTTTTCTGCCCCGGGTACGAAAAGAAACCGCGCGGAAAATTGTCAATTCGGTTTGCTCTGGTGTGACATAAGACACGGTAACAATAACACACACACACACAGAGATAGCCCGAGCTGTAGAGTCGATCGAGGATCGGACACGCTCCGAGTCCCGGTGCAATCCTATATTCCATTAGCGCGAGATGCGCTTCCGGTAATGCCCCGCACACTTTACTAATCTCCGAGAAGCGTGTGCATTATGTATAACTCACCTAATAGAGAAGTGTACGTGCTTAATGTTTGCAAACCGGCTACTGCCATACCAGTCGGAAAACGTATTAGCGGGAAACTTGACGGGCCGTCCCATTTAAAACCTCGATCGTAAAAATGGACATGGAATCGAGTAATGTAATCGAATAAATCGGGGAACGCCTTTTTACTAAAGTTCTTGCGTCGTAAGACGTGCGATACACCGGTTTGCACTTGCATCGCCATCCTCGGCTTTAATTAACATCCTCCTCAAGTAATCTCCCTTCGGAGCCGAGAGGGGGGCCTCTTGCGAAATTAATGATAAGCGTGAGGGAGTTTCGAGAATAATGAACGTACGTACACCTGCATCGGAACAAAGAGACAACTTGTTTGCCACGAGAGTCATCACTGTAATTAGAATGAGCTCCGCTGATTTCTTTCGCATGTGGAAATTACAAAAGTCCTTTAACGCCGCGCTTTCGGTGGATTATGAAAAACGTGTACGCGGGTCGCGCTGAAATTATTGAAAAAATGGGCTTTTATCTACAATCATGACATAATACGTTCATTTTTTTTGAATAGGTGTTTTAAAGTCTTAAGGATTAAGGATTAAAATGTTGATTGCAGATAAACAGCTGCATTTTTCTTGCACATAATGACTATTATGAACTTAGATGTTTGCAAAATGCTCGTCCTCGGCTCGTATTTCGTCAACAAAAGCCTACATTATGTGCTCGATAAATAATGTGCAAGAATGTACAAGAATCATCACCGTCAACTAATTATAAAAGCTTTGGTGGAGGGCTGTGTTAGTACCAAATAGAATCTCGTAAAGACGATTTCGGTACATAATTCTTTCAGCAGTGATATGGAACCATCCAATTTTAAACTATCCAATTTTTCATTTCGGATTTAATAACGTCAGTTCCCGGCAATAGGGTATTTCGCCCGTTCTTCGTTCGGTCACGATCCCTATATAATATTAAGAAATGAAATTGATCCCCGCGTCTCCTGCCCTGATGTTAGATAAAAGTTTGTGATTACTTTGTGTAAAGCCCGAGTCGGTTCAGGCAATGTCACGTAGAATAAGAACGTATATTATATCGCTCCCATTTAATGAATTCTTTCAAAGGTGATAAAGTATCTCTTGTTTTAATATGACTAATATTTCAGATATTTTTCTGCGCCGTTTTCGGTTGACGCCCGGATTGATAAGGACGTCTTTGGAAAAGACGTGACTCTGCAAAATTAAAGGCCCACCCCCTCGCGCAAATTATTACCATAAAAAGTCAACGTCAGGTAAAAGATTATATAAATTCAATAAAACTTTAATGAAACAGATAAAGATAAATTACTTTCAGCTGAAAATGTAATTAATTAAACTGCAATGTAAGCGGTACTAAAACCTATTACGCCAAGAGTGTACTATAGTTTCAATAAAAGTCAATTAAATTTCCTAATTAAATCCTTGTATGCGAATATATTGTATAAAGCGGAGAAATGGAACCAATTCCAAGTAGGAGTACAATTATTACACTTCGCCATTTCAATTACAACTTCAAATTACTTTCAGAGTCTTTTTAATAAAAAAGTCCGGGCCACATCTGTATTAACTATATACCGCAGCTACGTCAAAATGTACCCACCTAAATTCATTCCTAATATTGATAATAAAATTAATACCGCTCCTTTGTGTGGTCTCTTTTTCTCCAATCCAAGAAAAACTTGTTTGCCGAAGCCACCCGCCGTTATCTAATTTTTTAGCGACTTTTTAATTAAACCCCGAAGGTGTTTTTCTTCACCTGACACAATTCGGACGTTTTCATTCATAAGACCTGACACACAATGCGGCAATAAAATTTTCCCAATAAAATAAAAGTTTTTTATGCCTCGAACAAGAAAGTTTTTACATTTCCTATTTTAAATTTCAGTGCGACATAAATATGTTAGACAACCGAAAAGAGTTCAAAAAACTTTCCCATAATTAAACGTTTAAAAATTGAATTAAAAACGGAATTGTGATACGACACGTACATTCATTTAATTATTCACAACAACTAAAAATACAGTTGGTTAAAAAATTGAATAATTTAATTTCTGTTCGTTCGTAATAAATGCAGCGTAAACAGTCTTAAGTTGAATGCTTTTTGAAGCTTATTTCTGAATGTGTTTCAATTGAAAGTTGCGTAATAAAATTGCGGCAGTAATATATCCCCATAATTGGCAGCAAATGCGCCAAATTATTAAGTTTATCGATTTTAGGTGTAACATTAAGGATCGTTACGAGGGGAACTGCAAAAGTTGCACGCCTAATTAGCCGGAACGCCGAAATTTGTTCGGTTTAAATGAAATAACGTTTTGGTTGAAGAATTCTGCTAACGTAGCGGCCATATAATAGATCTGTACTCTGAGATATATGATCTGGCTTAACAAAACATGTTCTAGTTTTTGCCATTTTGAATCCTCGCTTTATCTGCACAGAATTAAATGACAATACAACCGTTGCAAGACTTTCGTGATCCTATCTAACGATGATGTCATTAAACATGACAACTAATTTTTAGGTCTGCAGACTTTATGTATATTGTACCACATTCTCAATCACACCACTTTCGCATTTTTAACTAGCTATGAAGCGACTGATTATTGTGGTTGTTTTTGTCACACGACAAAATAAATACAGTACAACTTCGCTAGTTTGGAGGCAACTGCAAATTTTACAAATGAAGTCTCAATTGCAGAAGCTTCAATATTTAATATTACCGATTTCGAATGCGAATGTATAGAAATATCTTGTAATAAAATTAAGCACAATGATGCTTCTCAGTAATTTTGTGAGTGCATTCTACAGGCAGAACAAAATTACATAGCAATGCAGATTGGAGGAAAGAGGCACTTCACAGTTATTCGACAACACAAAGCAGCAAAAAAACGATTATTTTACAAAACCTGATACGTACAGGCTGGTCCATCGTATAGCATTTTCAAGAAAAAACATCTTTAAATTTAAAACGTACGGTCAGTAATCTGCAATTATCGTCCTATAAAATGGACGCTATCCAGACAAACAAATCAAGATAATTTTTTTAATTTTTCATGTCATTACGTTCAAAATATCGCAGAGAACACATTGTCCTTCGTTGCATCCACTCTTCGAATATTGTATTACTTTATTTCATCTTGTATCTGTCTGTCTTCAGAATATTCTGAAGCCCATGGCTTGGTTGACTGCTTGTCTCCATCCTTTTTTGCCTCGTGCCTTCTTCTTCCAGTTACTAATTTTACTGTCTTCTATATCCTTAATTACTTCATCTTTCCATTTAGACTTGGGCCTTCCTCACCTCATTTTTCCTCCTACTTTACTTTCCAATAGCTTCTTTGCTACTCTACTGTTATGCACCCTTATCACATAACGCAGCCATCTCAATCTTTATCATTACACCACTCTAACAAGATTTGGCTGCTTATACAATTCTTGTAATTCCTTGTTGCTTCTTCTTCCCCATCTATCATGAACACTTTTACCTCCATATATCTTTTGAAGCACTTTCCTTTCCCACATCTCTAGCTTTGCCTGTTCAGCTTGACCTAACATGAAATGACCTTACTCCTCAATACTCTGTTAAGAGCTGTTACGAAACGATTTCTAGCCATTAGTTTGGATTGCATTTCTGTTGTTATACTTGGTTTTCTGGTAAAGACAGTGCCCAAATATGAAAACTTATGAACTTACATTCCCTACCCCCGACAATCTCCAGTTTCAAATAATTATTCTTCTTAAACTCCTCATCTAACCACTCCATATATTTAGTCTTTTCCTCGTTAATATCCAGTCCCATTGTTTTTTCCTCTAACCTTTTAACTACATTTTTCAGTTTCAGTTTACTTCTCGTTATAATTGCTAGATCATCTGCAATTGCCAAGCATTAGTACCTTTTATTATATACATATAAGTCTATTGATATCCCCTTCCCTTATTGTCTGTTCCAATACTATGCTAAAAGGAACAGATGACAGAGAATCACCCTGCCCAACTCCTTCCTTCATTTCAAAACTTTTTGACATTTTGTTGTTTAATCTAACTACACTTTCCGTTCCTTTTAATGCCATCACTAACATTCTTATTACCTTTTTATTGATTTTCATTTGCTCCAATATCTTATAAAGTTATCTCCTTTTCACTTTATCGTACGTTCGTCGGTTTTTCATCCTAAAACCGCTTTGGTAATCTCCTATGTCATTTTATGTTTCCTCGATTAATATATTCTGTATGTGCATAGCCATTATCTTGTACGCTACTTTTAGTAGCGATATACCTCTGTAATTCTGACATTCTCTTTTGTCTCCTTTTTTATATAGCGGACATATTATTGCTTGTACCCATTCCCTTGGCATCGCTTCCTTCTTCCATATTTCTTCCAAAATTCTGTGCACATGTACTATTAGCTTATGCCCTCCATACTTGAATAACTTAGCTGTTATTCCGTCACTGCCCGGACTCTTATTATTTTATAATTTTCTTATAATTTCTAAGATCTGCTGCTCCGTTTGTGGTGGCAGCTCTTCTTTATTCTGCTTTTTTGAGATTGTAATTCCTGCATTCTCATTGAATTCTGCTCCCCATCTATTTAGTAACTCGTCAAAATACTCACTCCATCTTCCAACAAATTCTTCCTCACTTTCAATAATATTCCCACTTTTGTCCTTATAAAATACTGTTTTGGGTTGGAACTCCCTTTTTTCATTCTTTATTGCTTGGTATAAGTTTCTATTATGGTTGTCACTGGCAGTGTCAATTACGCTACCAGCACAATGTTGTTAAAAGTCCCTAACTGTGCGATTTTACTTTATAACACACGGCGTGCGTAAGAATACGCTTACTTAGTTTATTGTTTGTACAATATTGATCATTTTCAGTAGTGGTCGTATAAAAATTGTTTAAAACGCACAACTTGAACACTTCAAAAGCAGCTGTTAAATCCGAAATGTTTATTTGGAGTTTTATTGAAAATTTGGTGCCCACATTTTTTTAATATTCGTTCTGACATTGAAAGTTGAAAAATGTTTTCTTTGCGGTATTTTTAATTATGTTGTTTTAATTTCGTTGGAATTGTCTGGGCGTTTCATAAATTAAATTTTTATTTGGCCATAAATAAAAAACTTAATTGCATCAGTTCGAAGACGCCTCCAAATTAAAATATTCATTATAATTGTTGGCGAGTCGTTTGTAAAGTTTCCGACCTGGGCATTAATCAGTCATGAGGTAATCGATTAATAAAAAGCGACCACGTAAACTTTCTGCATATTTGATGGATCGGCGAGAGAATTTAATAAGCTGCACGTGCATACAAAGTGCAAACAAATTCGTGGAAGTCTCGGTTTATTTTGTGTGATATTGCCTTAATTAATGTGGAGATGCCTCGTGCATAGCTGTCGCCCATACGTCTACCGAGTGTTTCTGGCTGGAATTTAATTAGCTAATTAGTGTAATTAGTTAAACTAAACTTTATACATCCGAACAGACAAGTATTCATAGCGGTTTAAACATCATATTTCCTGAAACGTTGTTAATGAAAACGCCCGCATTAGGCGATGATTAGCGTATTGTAGCACGTGAAATGGTTGGGTGGTGGCGTTCCTTGAATTCGTTAGGTGAGGGTTCCAACTGTGGCATAAAGCGACCCGGTAATCAGGTGCAACTAAAATGATGCGGTAATAATAGATTCGGAAAAGAATCGCTCGGTTCCATTATGAATTTGATTATACAGCCGCAATATAATGGGATAGTAATGAATATTAGATTGTCACTCTTAGGTCTTCTTACAAAGGGATCTTATTTTAGAATCGTTTATTGAAAAAGTAATGAGCTCGGGACTCGATAGTAAGGCAGCAGCTTATTATGAAGAAACAAAATTATTTTATAACAGAGAATTGAAATTAGAAAAGGGAAATTCGGTTGCGGTGGTGTGAGGGCGCCGCTCGAACGCTTTCATAACGAATGAAATTCGGCTGTTGCACTCTTGTAACTAAACGAAGCGCCCTTTTTCTTAGATTACTTTTGCACCGAGTAAATATTTCATGCGGCCACGGCCGCGACAAGGACGACATGATCGATCTGGAGATTGGAATGGCCGGCGATCAGATACAGCGCCAGACTTTATTTAATTTACTCCGAGTGACGTATGAGCTTTAGCCGAAATGAGTTCTGAACGGCGATGGTATTAAGTGCGGAGCTTCTCACATAAATTGGTTCGGGGTTTCCGTAGTCACCGGCGTCTCACTTTAAATAATTAAATGTCAAAGTGGTGTAATCCCGTAATGAACAGAGCCCCGCCGATGTTTCAGGAACTGTTCGGCGACGTGTCGAGCGCTGCCACCAGATTAGGTTTTGATCCTCCTTGACAAATATTCGCGCCAGTGGCAACGCGCTCTTCGGCGTCGATTTTCAGGCGTGCGGGTCGGCGGTGCACCTGCGAATTGCGTAACCCAACCCGCCTCCGGGTTACATCAACATTAGATGGGTTTCATTATAGCTGCTACTTTATAATAACTACCGAGCAACCCTTTTAGCCCACCCACAGCCATTAGCAGCTGCAATGTTGCATTTCGATATAAGCCCACCACTCAATCCATTAATGGCCAGTAATGGAGGTCTCCGGTTTTACAGATACAAGCAATTTCGGTCCCATTCCTCTCAATTATTGCAGATTAGTGCGCGGTGAGAACGCCCGAATGTTAACCGCGAATATTTGAGTGATTTACCACTTACGCCATTAATACACCTTGCGGCCGCCGTGAAACAACTACTTACGTGTTTCCGCGGTAATCGACTTTCTTGCAATTCCGCAAACAAACACTTACACTCTAATGGGCGCGCGGTATGAATTGCGGTATTAGTTACACGTTGTACTTGTAGAAATATGGCGAATGCTCCTATAAGCAGAAACCCATGGTGTCTAGTTATAGAAGGCTGATTATTTATACAGTGGCTAAACACCCCATGTGTAGTAACGCAGATCAGAACCTATTTTCACACATCTTTCTTCAATTTCAATAACTTTTTGTTAACATGGAATACTCTTTTTCCTGTCATTGACTTTTCTTTAATTTTTAAGTCTCCATTTTCATCATTTGATATTATCAGAGTATTGAGCTGATGAGCCGAACAAGAATTACTGATATTTAGGAAGCTAAATTACTAAGGATAAGAGAAGGAATCATAAAAAAATCAAACTGACACAAAATCAGAGTTCAACGAGAAAAAAGTCTCCTAACAACAACCAAAATGTTAACAATTTGATACAGTCCTGCCTTCCTTCAACCAGCTCCTCCACTTCTCTCAATTTTTCCAATGAACATCTCTTAGTCCTCTCCTGTCCATGGCTTCATCGATCTCATCTCTTTTCCTTCCTCCAACCGGGCTCCATTCTGTTATCTTGTTTATCCACCTATGTTCTTCTACTCTCCTTGCATGTCCGTACCACAACACTCTTTTTCTACATTCCTTTGGTCTGTTATAACTTCGTTTCGGATTTTATCCGTTAGTATTAATTGACAACTTCTCCTCCAGTATTCCATTTCGGTGGCGTTTATTTTCCTTTTGCTGTTCTTAATTTAAATCCAATTCTCGCATCCATAATTAAGTATCTATGCTTTGGACTATGCTGTTATATATCCTGTTTGGTTCTTCTTGTTATTTGCTTATCCCTAATCTACTTTTTATCTCTTCTTCTGTTGTTACTTGCTTAGATACGATAAAACCTAAGTATATGAATTTGTTCCTTCCTTTTATTTCCACCCCATCTTCTATCTGTAGGTCGTTAAGTTTCTCGTCTGTTGTTAAATATTCTGTTTTCTTTACATTTCCTCTATCAGTTTCCTCATCATAAAACTTATGTTTCCATGTTTTAAGCGTTTCTTCGAGGTATACCTTAAATAAGGTGGATGAAGTTAGGCAACTTTGTAGTAATCCTTTTGTGTTTTTAAAATTTTTACATATTTTTTGCCCAATTTTGAGTCGTCAGGTGCTTCTTGTTGCTTTTATGAGTAGTTGTGGTATTTTCATATTTTACATGAATTGACATATCCTCAATCTGGGTATTGAATCCATAGGCTTTCTTTAGGTCAACGAAGGTGAGGTGACCGTTCTGTTTTTGGCTTTATTTTTTTCTAATAATTCTTCTATTGAATAAATTTGATCTAGACATGACCTTCCTGTTGTAAAGCCTATCTAATTTTCTCCTATTTTCCCCCCTATAGATTTCTCTATACTATTTCTTATGATTTTTCTATATAACCTTCCCATTACAGACACCACACTAATCCCTCTATAATTTTCGCAGCATCTTCTATCTCCTTTTTTAAATATTCTTCCCCGTTTGTCGCCTTTTGGAACATTGTTGTTTTTACTCTTACTAATTTTTTGGGCCCATATTTTATTCATGTTAGAAACAAAATAAAACACAAACCATTTTAATTTCTTAAGTACATCTTCAAGTGCTAGAAACAGTTTTTGGCTCACCTTGTCTTGTACAATTGAACTACCACTTCTGCTTCTTATATATGTCCAAAATCAACCAGACTGTGTTTTGTAGGGCTTTCTCCCATTGCCCACAAGTCTATACTATGAAAGGCTTTTTGGTAATCAATGGAGGCCAAGTAAAATGGTAAATTTATTGCGCTTTTTCCTGTTTCTAAGTGATATTTTGGTTGTTGTTAAGAGACTTTTCTTCTCGGTGAACTTTGTTTTTGCTAGTTTGATCCTTCCTATGATTTTCTCACTTATCTTTAGTAATTTAGTTTCCTAAATACCAGTAGTTTTTGTTCGGCTCTGAGCATAATGGTACCAAATGATGGAAAATTGGATATGAAGATTGGCACAAGATGGATGAACGAAACAGAAGTTGATTATAAATATTTGAAAGGGGCTTATTGCTAACAGATGATGAAGATGAATAGGACATTTTGCGATGAGGCAGCTTCTACTGTACTAGTTGAATTGTGAGCGCGTAGCGATGCCGTGGGCGCGCACCCCGCCGTGTTTATATGTCCAATTACATCCGCGGACTAAAGTGCATGGTTGGGGCTCCCGGAATGCGCGGAACCCCCCGCAGCTGCAATTTATTTCATTACAATACCTGATGGGATCCACCATAATAATTTCGTAATTTATTACTAATTAATCGGCTACTAACCGAGTTGTGATTTATGTGATAATTCGAAAGGCAGTCGCATTTTTGCCCAACCGACTAGTTCAAACGCACTAAATGAGCCCATTCAGAATTGAATTCCTTTGTTTGCCGAGAGACGCATTGCATGTGTGGGCCGTTAATTATAAGGTTTTAAATAAACAATTACATTCAATCAAAAGCTGATTACACGCTAACCTACTGGGCAGTAATTGAATCTCTTGTTTTTTCCAAACTTCGAGCGTCGATCAATCACTGGCCGATCTCTAATTACGCACGTCTTCGGCCGCCAATTAAAAAGCCAATGTGCGGGTGCAGTAGGCCGTCTGCACAATGCCACCACGCACCTACACTTTATTTAACTCTCGGTCAAGATCCGGCGCGATAAAATAAATTGGATTTTCCGTGTTTCACATATATGAGAAAAAGCTTTAACTAAATGAAGTTTCTTATAAAAGTTAATTCGCGCGGGGCATTAGTTTCCCCAATTTCTCCTCCGTTAGATAGTAACCGCACACACTTTAGGATTTGCAGACCGGAGGAAATCAAAGTGGAGCAGTTTGCCGCGCGTTCCGCGCTGTCGCATAAACATAAATGTTCTTTATTGCTGCTTTTATGAACAACCCTCTGCAGTCGAATTTAATTTAAAACGTCGCATGAAAATTCCGGCATATGAAAAAATTTCGCCGGCCCGGATTAATTGGCGGTTTTCTGCGAGGCGGCTCGGAATTAAAAAGGGATAATTGCATCAGGTGTTTTTCCGCGAATCGTAAAATAACGAGAAGAAAGAGTGCGTGTTGCGCGATGGAGGTTCGAGATTACCGGAAGATAGGTTCCAGGCACGTTTCGGTCATTCCATCTCATAACAATGTGTACAGGGGCCGATAAGAGATCTCGCCTACTGAGCACACATCATTATCGTCCGGCGAGGAAGTTGTCATGATAAATAACGCTCGACAAATGATAAACATTACAATTTTCTCGTTGGCTTCGTTCCCGATACATTCGCGACTATTTCGAACTTCAGGAGTAACGTTCCGGTGCCAAATGGCGTCGGCTTGAAAAATCTTATGGTTATGACGAGACATTTGTGGAAACGAGTCGCAATCCAGTTACTAATTTGGGAGAGATTTATTCGCGCATGTGGCGTTTTTTAAATGAAGAAGACATTACCATAATGGCCTCCTTTTTAGTGAGTGTAATTTTTCTGCGACAGACTTGTATAGGAGTTACGAGTCTCCGGGGAAAGCGCGTGCTCCGGTGACAAACCGCTTTTGGTTCACACGTAGTTACCGGTTTGCACTCGGCATCGGCTACATGCATTCATGAGCACGAAAACAGTCGTATGACATGGACTCCAAACAAGGCAACTTTGTCGGATCTCTCATAAGGATAGATAGATTCCGGGAACTAATAAAGCCGTCCCGTAATTGACTGACAATTACGGAGTATTTATATCCGTATTGATATTCTAGAGGCCATTAATTAAATAATATGAAACCCATTAAGCGTTGCGGTGTTTTCAATTCCTTGCGTTCGGGAAAATAAAAAGATCGCAATTCAACAAATTACGGTAGCTGGAAACCGGCCGACGTCGGTAATCTATTTAACCGTGAAATGGGACGGTTTTATTGAATAAAATGACTAAGGTAAAGAAACGTTTAGTGTTGTCGTGAACTTATTTGTGAGCACAGCTGCGCCGTTTCAGGTAAAGAGATCCCTCTCACGTGTGAGACACGGCCCTTATTAATTGTCGGACCGGGGAACTAATTCGGGGCCACCCCGGGTACCTGTTGCACGCAGATCCCGCCACGCCAAGATAAAACACGTCGCTCCCTGCAGTTCAGGCCCGCTTCGATTTCATCCCGCGGCTTATTAAATTATGTAACTCGGTAACTGCGCGACTAACTCACAACATTGCACTTCTCATTAACTTTCAGCAGACTACCGATAAACTACAACAGTTGGGGTCGCCTAAAACGAGCCCGCTCTCGTTACACAACTACAAACTATGGCTAATTACGTGTCTTGTCTGCCAGAGGTGCTGAAGTCTAATTGGAAGCGTGTAACTTTAAACTAACAGAGTGAGGGATTAGACCATCGTCCCTCCGTTTTTATTAATCCTCTCAACTACTGTCTACCTTTTTTCCTCAAAGTCAGACCAACAAAACAATATTCTGTACTGGTGCGGAGTGGGCAGGTAAGGTAGTGATTTTGTAATAAGAATCGTTTTTATTTATTTATTTTTTTGCCCACGGTTCCAACTGCTTCAAGCCTCTCAAAAGATACAATTCTTCCAAATTTACAAAATTGACGTTTTCTACAGCGATCACCTTCTTTTATACCAAGGCACTTCTTCATGGTTGGATAGAGAAAGAAGTTGCAAGGGGCCAAATCTGGAGGAAGCAGTTCGAATCGCAATTCGGCAAATTTGGTTATGGCAATTGCAGATGGAGAAAAGAATATTTAGACCATACTATTTGCAGAGGGTCAAGTTGTTCTTGCAGAAGACATAGATGCGAAAGCTAATCGAGGAGTAAAGAAATTGAGGTTTGAATATAAATATACAAATTGCACAGTATATGAGAGTGGAATGTGAAGAAAAAGACCTGAATGTGGATGGTGAATATGTTGAAATGACAACAGCTTATACATATCTAGAAAGTATCTTAAGGGCGTATGGTACCCTCAGAACGTTGATATGTTTAAATCTAAAATTTGGCTTTTTAGCAATAAATGAAAGAAAGAGATGCATGGAATATGTTATAAGAATCTATTTCGCTTAATTGTAGATAAAAAAAATAAAATTTATACAAATAGTTAAGTTAGATTTATTTATTTTCTCGCATAAGTTACCCCTTTTATTCTTAAAAAAAAATAATTTAGTTTTCACCATTCTATTAGGAAACATGTTCTCTAGGAATTCCCCCAATATTAATGCGTATTTTTTTATCAATTAAGAGATATGAATTATTTTGTAATCCCGTTCGTAGTCAGTTACGGCACGGGATTACAAAATAATTCATATCTCTTAAATGATAAAAAAAATACGCATAATATTGGGGGAATTCCTAGAGAACATGTTTCCTAATAGAATGGTGAAAACAATTTTTTTTTTTTAAGAATAAAAGGGTTAACTTATGCGAGAAAATAAATAAATCTAACTTCTAAACTATTAGTATAAATTTTATTTTTTTTATCTACAATTAAGCGAAATAGATTCTTATAACATATTCCATGCATCTCTTTCTTTCATTTATTGCTAAAAAGCCAAATTTTAGATTTAAACATATCAACGTTCTGAGGGTACCATACCCCCTTAACAAGTGACTGCAGAGGCGAGAGAGACTTAATTAATCCAAAATCTTTCTTCCGTTGGTGAGTTGAGCTTCTAAAGTTAGTTCTGTTCATTTTACGTCTCTCAATTGAACCGATTTTATCACTTCTTCTTTCAACGCTCTGCTTTCAACATTTTCTTTGTATATGTCCAAGCCACCGCAATTGGTTTTGCTATATTGTTATTTCTATCGGAATTATATCCAAATCTTTTGTGTATCTTTTACCTTTTATTTCGTCCATTCTTGTTTTTCCTTTATTTTTCTTAAATATATAATTTCTACACTTGTTTGTTGTTTTTTCTGTTTCTTCGTTGTTGTCCATGATTTATTTTCATAGGAGTAGTTTTATCGACCTTTCTAACAACGTCTGCTTCTGTGCTCTCAGGTATTTCCTACTATACTTTGTAATTTCCTTCCAGTTTATACTATTATTAACGTGCCATCTGCATAACAATTTCTACCACCTCCATCTTCCAAAATTCCACCTTATAAGTCTACAATACCTCTTCATCTAAAACTACACAAGAAAGATATTTTGAGTAAAACGGGAAGAGGAAATGGAAACTTCCAAAATAAATTTGCCACTTTAATGAGAGTATTAAAAACTCAACAAAAATTGATATGGTCTACCACTACCACTTATAGCTCAAAGGTTTGGATTATGAGCAAATCAATAAAAAGGGGAATATCAGCTGTCGAGAATAGCTATTGGAGATTTGAGTTAACATTACAGGATCGTGAAAGAATCGAAATAGTCAAGAAAAGAATAGGAATTGAAAACAGAAAAAAGTTTTAAGGAAGCAACTAACTCGGTTCCAAATAACAGTTCGTAACGCAATTCGACAAACATGGTCATGGCAATTGCAGATGTGTGAGCAGGCTCGTTGTTCTGCTGGAACTCAAATATTAAATGAGACTTACAATTTGAGCGCGCATTAAAGCAATACTTGCAAATTTGTATCGTTTTTGTCAGTAAACAGATAAATTTCGTACGAAGATATTTGTTCAGTATAGACCTTCGGCTGCCGTAAAACGTCTTTTGTACATTACCGACATCCGACTCCCATTAGTTCCTTCCGACCCCCCAAACCCCTCTCTTCGAAAAACACACACAATCTCGAAACTTCGACGTGAACGCAAGTGCAAGGAAGTGAATTTAATTGCGACTACCCGTGGAAATAGCGTGCAACGATTCGAGCAACAACCCACATACACGGAAGTGAATCCCGTAAGTACCTTTATTCCCTTTCTCAAACATTTCTGGTCCTTCGGCAGCCGAATTATACTTATTGAACCCATCGAAAGCGGAATAAATTCGTATAAAGTTAGTTTCGTTCATCACTTTGGGTACTCACGCAACATTCAATTAAATTTTAGTTGTAGATAGAAAATTAGCGCCAGTTTCGACAGGTGGTCGTACCACGTTTCGTTTAATAATCGCTTGCAATCTTTCGTTTGGTTTAATAACTCATTGCAGCGATTCTTGATTTTCGTTTCGTTTAATAATCGCTTGCAATCTTTCGTTTGGTTTAATAACTCATTGCAGCGATTCTTGATTTTCGTTTCGTTTAATAATCGCTTGCAATCTTTCGTTTGGTTTAATAACTCATTGCAGCGATTCTTGATTTTCGTTTCGTTTAATAATCGCTTGCAATCTTTCGCTTGGTTAAATAACTCATTGCAGCGATTCTTGATTTTCTTTTTCTCGCAAGTCGTCTATTTGAATTTTTGAATACATTTGCAAAATACGCAATACGCAGTTATGGCGGCAAAATTACGGGAGTTTAGAGTAAAACGCGATGTCCTTGTAAGACAGGTGGCGGAAACGTTTGAACTAGCCGAAGCGGCACAATCCGAGCCGGCACAAAGAGCACTTTTTCGAATACGATACACTCGCATGAACAATATCTACGAGAAATTCGAAGAAGTACACTATTCGATAATTAGTCACTTATCAAATCAAGGCGACGCGGATTATGAAGCCGAAGACGTAATTCGGAAGGAGGTAGAAAATAACTTCTATTGCACGCAAGTTATTTATGATAGCTTGTTTACGCCTACCTCAAAACCTGTAGCCAATAACGCATACACACAAAACGTGCGTCTGCCAAAAATTCCGTTACGCACTTTCAATGGAAACTTTGGAGAATGGACCGCCTTTGTGCAATCGTTTAACAGTGCAATTCACTCAAACGCTGCGCTCGCCGATGTAGACAAATTCCAGTATTTGTTGAACAGTCTCTCCGGGGAGCCGCTCAGTTTAATAAAATCACTCACGTTATCGGCTCAAAACTACCCAATTGCTTATCAATGCCTCATCGATAGGTACGAAAACAAACGGAAGCTCGCCACGCACTACTGGAAAAATATTTCCAGCTCTCCCAAATTACAGCGCGAATCCGCAAAGGAGCTTCGAGGGTTAGTTAACAACTTCCGTGAGGGACGCGACGCCCTTAAGGCCCTCAATATCGCGAACAACCTCGAGGATTTTTTGTGGACAAATTTAATATTAGAAAAATTAGATACTGAAACGCGTCGGTTGTTTGAGGTAGATATTCGTAGCCTCAAAACCGAAATTCCAACATTCGAGCGGTTGATGGAGTTTTTAGAAAGCCAGTGCAGAATATTAGAAACAGTAGGTACCGTGCAAGCAAAAGGGACCTACCAAAAATCGGTGCAACCCGCGACAAAATCGGTTCTGCTGGCCACGTCGGAAGATATGCAACAAAAACGCACAGAAGATAGTTGTTCTGTGTGTGAATCGCAACATGCGATTTATGGTTGTAAAGCATTTTTGGATAAAACGCCGCAGCAACGATTCGAGTTAGCGAAAGCAAAGCAGCTGTGTATAAATTGTCTTCGTGCGGCACACCGCGTGCAAGCATGCAGATCAAAATCGCGATGCCGTAAGTGTAAAGCGTCCCACCATACGCTGCTTCATTTTGAGAAGTCAAACCCTGTCGCAGAACTAGATGCCAACACTGACGTGGCCCCCATAACGGTAATGACTAGCTGTACAACAAAAACCGGGGTTTTGTTAGCCACTGCATTGTTGCGTATTTTAGACGCCCGCGGCAATTATCAAACAGTTCGTGCCATTCTGGACAACGCCAGTCAAGGCAGTTTCGTTACGCTAGCTTGTCTTCGACGATTGGGCCTTCGTTACCAAGCGCATCGTTTAGACGTTACCGGAATCGGATCCACAAAAACACAGACCTCTGGCGGTGTTCTAAATTGTGATATCGTGCCCGCGCACGCAACCACGCCGGCTTGCAACGTGTCTTTACACGCGTTACCGAAAATTGCGGACAATATGCCCAGTCATGCTGTAGATGCCACCCAATGGGTTCACTTATCAAATTTATCGCTTGCGGATCCACATTTTGCAAAATCCCAAGCCATCGACTTGTTGTTGGGTGCTGACATCTACGCTCAGCTATTACTGCCGGGAATTGTTCATGGGACATCCGTAATAGAGCCCTCGGCCATTAACACTATTTATGGTTGGGTCGTCTGCGGTCCAAGCGGTACTGCATCGACAGCTACTACAAACACTTTTTTTACTACGGTAATTGAACCGTCGCTAGTGTCGACGTTGCAAAAATTCTGGGAGATTGAAGAGCCTCCAACCAAACAGCATACGTCTCCAGACGATGCCCAATGCGAAAGGCTCTATATTGATACGGTCCAGCGTGACGATACCGGTCGGTACACCGTTTCGTTACCTTTCGCAGTGGATCGTCCCACTTTTGGTAATTCGCGACCCACAGCTATGCGACGGTTCCTCTCGTTGGAGCGCCGGTTAGCTAAACAGTCGGAGCTTAAACAGCAATACGCTGCCTTCATGCAGGACTATCTAGATTGCAAGCATATGGAACCGGTTCCAAACGCTACGAGTACCACGAACACCTTTTATATTCCACACCATTGTGTACTCAAACCAGAAAGCACAACCACTAAACTTCGCGTCGTTTTTGATGCCTCAGCGCAATCAAACGGTCCCGCGCTAAACGACCTGCTGCTACCGGGTCCAAAGCTGCAACGCGATATTGTTGCAATATTGTTGAACTTTCGGCTCCATGCGATTGCTTTCGTTGCGGACATAAAACAAATGTTTAGGCAAATCTGGGTTTCGCCTGCTGATCGCGATTATCAGCGTATCTTATGGCGATTCTCCGAAGATCAACCTATCACCGAATATCGCCTCAATACGGTCAGTTTCGGTGTTACATCATCGCCGTATCTCGCTATTCGTACTCTTCAGCAATTGGCGATTGACGAGAAGCACTATCCTGACGCATCAGCTGTTTTAGAGACCGATTCGTACGTAGATGATATTGTCACAGGCGGGGACACGTTGCAGGCCGCACTTGCACTCAAACAGCAACTAAGTGACTTATTAGGAAAAGGTGGGTTCGAGCTTAGGAAATGGCTGAGCAACGACACCGACTTCTTGGCTAGCATCCCGGATGATTGCAGACAAGGTCCGGTTACTTTCGATGAGGATTGTTCGTATAAAATTCTCGGGTTGCATTGGCTAACTTGCGCGGACGCATTTTCATATAATATTGCAGCAACCAATGCCCAGTGCACAAAACGCGCGATTCTGTCCGACATCGCTCGCATCTTCGACCCATTGGGATTCCTATCCCCATTGACGCTCTTTGCGAAACAACTAATCCAAACTTTGTGGACGTTGGGCGTAGACTGGGACGATACCGCTCCACCGAATGTCGTTGGTCGATGGACTGAATGCAAATCTCAACTACCTGATCTCGCGAAAATCCAAATCAACCGACACATCGCGTTGGCCGCGGCGCATCGCTGTGAATTGCACGGTTTCGCGGACGCGTCAGAAGTAGGGTTTGCAGCGGTAATTTACATTCGGACCGAGTCACTTGATGGTCCTTGTACGGTACAAATCATTATAGCTAAATCCAAGGTATCGCCTCTAAAGCGCGTTTCTATCCCTCGACTGGAACTGTGTGCAGCGGTATTGCTCGCAAATTTAATTGCCACAGTTAAATCAACTCTTCATTCAAAAGTGAGGTTCGATCGTACGTATGCATGGACGGATTCTAAAGTAGCGCTCGCGTGGATAAAATCGTCACCGCACCGATGGAAAACGTTCATAGCCAACCGCGTTAGCTCGATTCAGGACCAGGTGCCTCCGGAGTGCTGGTATCACGTCCGCTCCGAGGACAACCCGGCGGACTGCGCGAGTCGCGGCGTTTTACCCTTCGAGCTTCTTAACCATTCGTTATGGTGGTCGGGTCCCGCCTGGTTGCGATCACCACCCAGCGAATGGCCCACACAAACCACTTCGAGCACGTTAGAACCCTTTACAGCAGTGGAGGAAGAGCAAAGAGTGACGTTATTAGCCGCTATTGCGCCAGCCAATAATATTCTAGCCTTGTTAGAGCGCTATTCGTCGCTAGCGAAAATAAAACGAATTATCGCGTACTGTTGCCTGTTTGCCAACAACTGCCGAACACAACAGCGCACGAACTCTAAGTTATCGGAGCTAGACTTGCATCGCGCCCTCATGTATCTAGTAAAGCTTGTGCAGGAAGTCCATTTCGAGGAGGACCTCCACAAACTACGGGACAAACAGCCTCCTTCAAAACAACTTCGAAAACTTAGCGCCTTTCTGGACGACCACGGCGTCCTCAGGGTGGGCGGACGCCTAGCTCAATCCAATTTGTCATTTGAGAGCAAGCATCCAGCCTTATTACCAAGTCATCATCGACTTACCTACCTCATCATTGAGGAGGTCCATCGCGAAGCATTGCACCCTGGGTGTCAAACTCTTTTGTATCTGCTCCTTCAGAGATTCTGGATATTGTCTCCGAGACGAGCAATACGTCGTTGCTTATCCAGATGCTACCAATGTTTTCGCACCAACCCCACGCCCTTACAACCTCCAATGGGAGATCTGCCAAGTAGTCGCGTCGGTCAGCTGAAACCGTTTCAATGCGTAGGAGTAGACTACGGCGGGCCATACTCAGTCACCCTCGGTCGGCATCGAGGTACCAAATCGTTTAAGGCATACATTTGCCTATTCGTGTGCTTTGCAACCAAAGCAGTTCACATTGAACTAGCCTCGGACCTAACCTCGGAAGCGTTTCTCGCAGCCCTTCGTCGTTTCATCGCGCGTCGCGGTCGTTGTAGCCGAATCTATAGCGATTGCGGCACTAATTTTGTAGGAGCCAACAAGGAATTGTTGGCTATGACTGAACTCGCCGCAGAGACAGAGCGAATTGAGTGGCGATTTAATCCCCCTTCCGCGCCTCACTTCGGAGGTCTGTGGGAGGCCGGAATTAAATCTGTCAAAACTCATTTGAGGCGAGTCATCGGAGAACAGTTGCTCACGTACGAGGAATTGTACACGGTTCTTGTGCAGGTTGAAGCTGTGCTCAACTCGCGACCGTTGTGCAGCATCAGCTCAGATGCAAATGACCTGACGGCCCTCACTCCGGGTCACTTCCTTACTTTAGAACCGTTGACATCGGCACCTGACCCGGACCTCAGCCACCTCCCACAAGGGCGGCTGAACCGTTGGCAACTGGTACAAAGAATGCACCAAGACTTTTGGAAACGTTGGCATTCTGAGTATCTACACACGTTATCTCAACGCGGAAAGTGGTTACAAACGTCAATGCCCGTCGCTCTTGGCACCCTTGTGTTAATCAAGGAGGACTCTAGCCCTCCATTGCGTTGGAAACTGGGTCGCATCACGGCCCTACATCCCGGCAAAGACGACGTCTGCCGCGTAGCGACGTTGCGAACGACCACCGGTACGATGCTGCGACCGCTGGTTAAACTGTGTCCGCTACCGGCGCAGTGAATTTTCGTAATTTTTTTGTTTTCGTTTCTTCTCGTTTATTTTTTATTTCTTCTTATTTAGACTTAATTTCATAGCTTTTAGCTGCGTCAGCTCAGTACCCATAGTTAATAAAATATTTGTTTTCGCATATTTTGGTGGGCGGAATGTTCAGTATAGACCTTCGGCTGCCGTAAAACGTCTTTTGTACATTACCGACATCCGACTCCCATTAGTTCCTTCCGACCCCCCAAACCCCTCTCTTCGAAAAACACACACAATCTCGAAACTTCGACGTGAACGCAAGTGCAAGGAAGTGAATTTAATTGCGACTACCCGTGGAAATAGCGTGCAACGATTCGAGCAACAACCCACATACACGGAAGTGAATCCCGTAAGTACCTTTATTCCCTTTCTCAAACAATATTGCTATCGTTTGATGCTTGGAGCCGGCCCTGCCTTCCAGCGCCTTTCAAACTATTCCGCTGCGACTCTTTCTTTTCATCACCGGCGATGCGGTTTTGGCAACGCAGAATTAAGTAATTACCGTCGCTTTTTAATTCCTTCCCCTTTCGGCCGGGGATATTGTTCATTTGCTGCTGCGTTGAGTCACCGTATACGAATCAGCCTCGGTTGAAAGAATCTGAAGTATGGCGAAGTGGCATGGGCCTTTAACGAAAATAGCACGTGACCGATGTGATCTTGAGTTGTAATGAGAAGCGAGCCGATCTATATTGCGCTTCTAATTAAACCGCGTGCCAAGATGTTAGAATGTATAATGAAGTCGTGTCATCGTTGTCCGCTAAAGGGAGACACTTCCTGACACCAAATGAAGCCGATTATCTCTCTTGGAGAACGAAGAATCTCGAGTTAACGATCGCAGCTACGTATTGGCTTCATTAATTATATTCCACGGTAAAAATCGGTGGCGGCATAAAAAAGGTCCCTTAATGACGTTCGCCGGGAAAAATTGACGTTAAGACCTTCGATTAAACAACAGTTTATGTGTGTGATTAACAATTATAATAGTAATTAAATCGATGTGGGCGCTTATTAATTAATCTAATTATCGATAGGCTATCTAATAGGTTGTGCGATCAGATGGCATTGTTGTTATGCCATTGTTAACTCATTTCATGCCCACTCGGTAATTAATTTGAATGCGCATAGCTGTCTGGAAATGAATTTAATTTTAACCGTTTATTATTGACATGAACTGAGGTCTGAATGAAACAAAGACAAACCTAAATACAGTGAACTTAAAAAATGCATCAACGTTGGTTCACTATATACGAGGTTCACTTTAAAAAAACGATATGTTTGCAGCTACAACTGACACAGTTTTCTCCTATGTATTACAATGTTTCATCCGAGGCCAATTTGTAAAAAAGTTCGATCTCGTCGGCGTTAAAAATGTCTTTACTGTCTTGCGAAGACTACACTTAAAAAAATGCCACCTAAGAATTTATTAAGAATGCGTATTTTGGTTTAAGTATGCGAATTCTTGTTTTGTGGCGGTCTCGGTGGGGGGGTATTGTTTGGGACCAGCGCTAAGTAAATTGTTCCATTGTCAACATTTTTGCGGCGAAGGGCCGTTTAAAGCTTTACTGACAATAGATAAATTACTTTACAATTTCTTACAAATTTAACTAAAAAACATCATACTTAACTCGACTAGCAATAACAGAATATGCATTACGGTGTGCTTTTTTTGCATTTTTTTTTTGTGCAGTGAATTTTTAGGATGTTTTCATAATTAGTGAAGTAATGGGAAATATTACAAGTGGTTTAATATGCCGACATGAAGATGTTAATTCATTGCAATTAATAATAATTGATCAACAAAATGATTAGTTTCTAAGACCATTTCTAAAAATGGTACTGAAATCATGGGGATTTTCTGATTATTTGTGTGATATATTCGCATATAAGTAAATTTATTGTAATTATAATTTTTGCCACACTTTTAACTTACCGAATGAATTTTTTAAACGTCCTACAAGTTTTTTCAATGTAACAGCTATTAAACAAATTGTTTTTTAGTTTATTTTCGTCGGAACGAAAAATAAATTAGTGCGTACCTCGAACGCTGTGATTTTTTTATCAGATGTAGAGTTCTAAGGAAGAATTGAACAAAATAAAAGAGTGGCTGCAGTGCGTGGATTAGCTAGGAAGAAATCTGAATAAAATGGACTGACATCACGAATTATCGTTTAAAAGAGTATAAGAATAAAAGCATTGCTCAACTTATAGACAAATGGTCATTATTGAAGCATTCAAAGTGATTTATTTTGGTAAGTTTTTGTAATATCTATGTTACAATGTAAACAATTTATTTCTTTGTTTTTAGATTGATCTACGTAGATTTCGGCCAATTATTTCCTGGTAGGAAAGTCATTTATTTGTGTGTCGGACCTCCATTTCATATGCATCTGTTATCAAATGATAACGAGGTTCTTAAACCAAAAATGTATTTTTAAAGGGGATGTGATGAATTTTTACCTACTTCTAATAAAACTATGTATGAGAAAACTTTATATTTTCAAATTTTTTCAATTCGAGCATTCCATTCTAAAATTCGTAATAAGAAAAAAAAAAGTATTTAGAAGTGCTTATTTAATATAAAGCCACGTACAATTCTTAAATAAGAAAACGGATTCTTAAGACATTCTTAAATAATAAAGTAAAAGTTCTTGAAATCAACATGACCTATTCTTAAATGTAAAAGGAATAAAAGTTCTTCGGTGGAAGAATGTTGGCAGCAAGTCAATGTCACTGATGATCCAGGGAAATTGAAGTAGGAATAAGTATCAATAAATATACAGTGCTTTCGTAAAGTATGGAATAAATTCGATAAAACATTTTAGAAGAATTTTCACAAAAAATTCTCGGACCGGTCAACTTTAGTTTTTAAAACTGCATCTTTTTTAATATTTATAATTTTACGATCGTCTTTTGTTTTCGCACTATGACGTCATCATCAATTTTTTTAAATAGCACCCCAACTTTTGATCACGAATTTAGATGCAGCACATTTTTCTGAGTATGAATATGTCAAATTCGTATGACCTTGAAGAGGAAAGTTTTCGAAATAATCAGTCCTAAAGTTTCGAAAATGTATGGTAAATTCATTAGCGTAGACCTATCATAATGTCATCAAGGAAGCGTTGGAAACAAAAGAGGGATCACCAGATTTGACAACCTTTGATTACTTTTTGTGGGGATGCTTAAAAAGTAAAGTGTACGTTAGTAGGTTAGAGAATTTAGAAGATTTAAAGCAACAATTCGTCATGAGATACGACAAATCCCTCCTGAAGTTATTGGCAATGTTCATAAAGAATTTATTGATCGCATTGGCTGCTGTCAAGAAATCAACAGTACGCAATATTTTAATTTAGTTGTTTTTTGAATTTAATCATTACTTAAATTTAGTATTTTGAGATAGCTAAACAGTTTTCTTTATTTCTTTTTGTTATCATTCAGTTTGTACCAATCATATTTCAAAAAATACGCTACTAAAAATAAAATTTGACGGATTCGAGCGTTTTCCCAATAAATTTTGTTGATGTCAAAACCGCCTTTTGTTTCCAGCGCTTCCTTGATGATATTATTATTGGTCTACTCTAATAATTTTACCATACCATCAAGGTCATACGAATTTGGCATATTCGTACTCAGAAAAATGTGCTGCATCCAAATTCGCCATCAAAAATATGGGGTGCCATTTAAAAAAATTGATGACGATCGTAAAATTATAAATATTAAACAAAATGTAGTTTTAAAAACTAAAGTTGACCGGTCCGAGGATTTTTTGTGAAAATTCTTCTAAAATGTTTTATCGAATTTATTCCATACTTTACGAAAGCACTGTATATTCACAGATAAACCAAGCATCAATGAAGATACTTTATATCATTGAGACTTGTTAAAAATATGATTAGAGAGGTTGAAGGAAGCAATAACTTTATGATAAGCACAGAATTCATTACATGTTTCCAGAATTCTGATTTAAAGTATAAAGCATATTTACAAAATAAAAGAGGACAGAGAACAAGCAAAGAAGTCAAGACTGGCAGGTACAGAAAAAAATTCGAATTAAAACGAAAATATTTGAAGATTGAATTAGAAGAAATCGAAATTGAGGAGAGGATTATGTTATGTTTTTTTTTTTTTAATTTGTCCTAATCCTAAAATCCTAAAAACAAATTGGTAAATTATTGGTGAGATCCCTGCAATGATTTTTTCTGCAATGGTGGTCGATGACAGGCAATTAATAGCTCATCTGAACAAAACGAAAATCGCAAATGTGATCGAACAAAACCAATATCCTAAACCCTCGGGAACAATACAGTTTTATTTAAATAATAAGAAACGTATTTATCACCGAAGTCATCTGAAAGTGAAGGGAGTTAAATTTAACCGGACCGAAGGCGGATATCGCAGACGAGGAAATTGGGTAGCGCGTTTATTGGAAATCTTTCAGCTGTCCGAGCCGTCGAGAAGGTGAGGAGCGAAGTGAATTCGGACGCTAAAGGAATTGCATTTCCTTACCGTGCGAGTATCGAAATGACTAAAAAGAGACGGCTACAGCGGTGTAACGCAACAGGGCATTTCTTATTATTGGAACCCGCCTGTTAACCGCTTCGCTTCTCCGGCCAGTTATAAGCGCTAATAGAAAACGGATACGAGGGAGTCGCAATGTATCTTCCGTATGAAGATCTGAAAACCGTACGGTGAAGGAAAGCAATTATCGCCCGGTAAGGCGAGTGCGGAATGCGCCCGGAATATAATGAATCGCTTAAAATCCGATCGCAATATAATCCCCGACCTCGATTGTGTTTGCGACCCCCGATACACGTTATATTGCTTCCTCGGAGTATGGCATTTTCAATATGCTTATATTCCGTATATAATGTGCAATAAGTGCGTTTGGAATGTCCTTTAGCTGTGGTTTTTATTAATATCTGCGCGGTCCCGGTCTGCGACTCCGCAATTATGAAGAGCATGCAGTTCGCCGTTGAAAGTGCCAGACGTTGCGAACAATAATGAGCTACAACGCTCTCGACGGCCGTGATGAAGTGCTCTTCATGGTAATTTTAAGCTTTGCCAGATGTATTAAATGTAACAACCAGCATGTACAAAACTACTTACTTATAATTAAAGTTCTAAATTGAATTCAGCTCCTTACAGTGTCTCATTCGGGGAAATAATGGAGCTCGGAATCCAAATAATTGGTCGCCCCGTCGTGATATTAACAATACTTCGTTTCGGTTTATAGGCTACATTGCCTCGATTTAATATCTTTTTAATTCATTTCATTTTTGTACCGTACCTACGTGCGTCGCGCTATTCATCCCCGACAGGTCCGGCCCGAGCCCAATTTGTGTTCATTTACTGGTTAAATATGATTCAGATCATATTTTGAAATTTTTACTCTCACGGGAAAAAATGCTAGAAATAATAAGGAAAATTCTACTTCTTCTATTTCTACTTCTAAATAAAATTAAATTTAGTATACAGGTTGATTTATATTAAATGAAAAAGGGTTCATGCAAAAGCAGACATCTCCATTTTTCACCTAAATTAACTTGTTGTCAGTTTTGCATTATTCTAATGGTTTCTATGACTTGCATTACTCACAATCTCTCAAAATCATACAGATCTCACAGTATTTTTTATCTAAAAACCTACAGTTCAGTCAAAACTAGACATATCCCAAGCAAAACTAATATTGAGCAAAACCAAACAAATCCCAGTGAACACTAGTGGTTTAACACATACATAGCGGAGTATCCTCTCATAACAATACGGAGAGTTTAACATTGGATTCTCTTCTCCAGCTGCAGATGCTTGCGGAACGTGAATTAATTTGAAAAATGCAATAAAACTAAAGGGTCCGAAAAAAGTTCAACTAATTGCAGAATTACGAATTCACAAAGCTAGAGCAAAAAGTTTTTATACTCTGATAAATGAAACACGTGTTACATTTTGTTTAGACCTCCAACAAATACATCCACTACCAAAAACACCTATTCACGATGTATTGTATTTGCGGCAAATTAGCTTTTACAGTTTCTGTTGTGTTGACATCCAATCAAAACATCATATCTTATCAGAAATAGGATCCGCATTACTAACCCATCTTAGATCTCTTAACCTCACCGACATAGAACTAATAAGACTATTTTATGATGGTTGTGGGGGCCAAAATAGAAACTTCCATATTGTCCAGATATTGACTTATTGGTTAAGACATGAAGCGCCAGAAAATGTAAAGGAAGTTATAATTCATTTTCCAATAGGACGACACTCATACCTGCCAGCGGATCGTGTTTTTGGCCGTGTCGAAAAAATACTGAAGAAGTATAGTGTAATTCTTAATCCTGAAGAATATAATGGTTTTTATAGTTAACTTGGAAGAGTTCGTGAATTAGGCAAATATTGGAACCTGTATAATTTCAAACAACTTTCAGCAACCTATAACAAGTTGACAAGATTTGAGGAATTTATTTTTTTTAATTATTTCGAAGAATAACACTTCCATAAAATACAAGGAGTGTCAATTTTTTCGTTTTGAAAATAATAACAAAAAATATGTCTCCTTGATAAAAAGAGGACGTACCGAAAGTAAGTGCATATTAGAAGAGCTGCCATTGGGAAAAACACTTTCGACGGAAAAAAAGGAAAAATGTTTTGACCTTATTGCAAAAACAATTTAATAAAGGCAATGTTCAATGGTAGAACCTTCCTGAATTGAAGTTTTTTTAAATATTTTGGATGAAAATGGCATACCGTTGGATAAACCAGAAGAAGAAGCTGAAATATGCGATTGTATTGAAGAGGAAAAAGGAATCCACATTTAGTATAATTTTCTATTTTGTTTTGAAATATTAATAAAGGAGTAATATTTTCGTTTACGCAACCAACGCCATATCCCACATGACTTCAAACAAAACCAGACCATGCAAAAACAGACATATCCGTTTTTGTTTATTAAAAATTATAAATTTTTGCGCTCTTTTTGAAACATGCGTTAAGGAATCACTTCTAGATTGATATATTCGCAAAAATTTTTGTTAACTCAAACGTTCTTTGAAATACAGGTTTTTGCTGTTTTTCGCGAAACATTTTAATAGGGACATGAACCCTCCTCAAATGTTCAACCTAGAAAAACTTGCACAGATGCGTTTTGTACTATATTTTCCAATTTTAAAGCGATATTACTAATATAACCTTAGCCTGACAGATGTAAAATGCCGTTACTATCAACATAAAATTTAAAAAAAAAATTTCGCAGTCTTCTAACTTCCTCTGGAATTAAAAAACATGGTATACCAAAACTTACATCGATTAATTTCTTTGAAGTTCTTAGATTTATAAGAAAAATTTTAGGACATCGAACAAATGTTTAGGACATTTTAGAACATTTTAATAAAATCTTAAATCTTAAGATGAGCAATTAATCGCCTGTCATCGGCCACCTTTGGAGAAAAGATCATTGCGAGGAGCACAGCGCACATCGTATGTTGCACGTCGGCAGATAAGATAGAGAATCACGAGTGAAATATAAATATGCGCCGGCGAAGGATAATATGAGAGTTACATACAAACAAATAGCAACGTCGTGATCTGCGGTCACCGGCAACGAATAACCCCAGGGGCGAACTAAACTCGTACAAGATATAACCGAGTGAACAGCAAATGGCTTTTTCTTTTGAGTATAATTTCTGGAAGGAAATTGAGAAAATCTCTTATATTTCCCTTTTTCGTTCTCTTTAGGCCGATCATTTTTCATGCCATCTCCATCCGATCTCGCAGGCAGCGACCAGTCCCGGTCCAGTTCAATTAAGATGGTGGCGGTCCGCCGGGATCCGCGGCTTCCGCAGATATATGATAGCCTCGAGCCGCATGATCATCTCCCGTGCATCTGCGGCGGCATTACTCCCCATCCCGTGACGGGGATGGGTCACATAAACAACGCGATCCCGCTTTATTTACGATTCATATGGAAATTTACTTTTAAATGTTATTCACGCGTATTTACATAAGAGTCGGAGCAATAAACAACTGGAGGCCCTGCTGCGTTCTTCATATTGATTCGTAACGTAAGGAGCTTACATTGATGTTTAAATCACGCTTAGCGAGGCGAATAGCGGGTAAGTGGCCTCGGGACAATACCGGGGACGCTAATATATGTACCGGCTAAGCTTAAGCACATACTCCGAAGTGACACATCCTTAAGAAAGGCCGGGGTCGCGGAATGCATGGCCGCGCCGCGGGGGTCACTTCGGAGTCCCGCAGAGGGAAGAACAGAATCTCCGAACGGAACACGATGTTCTGTTTGATATACATTACACTAACGCGATTACATTAATTTCAGCGGATGGTTCGACGGGAAAGGAGATGCAGGTAAAGCGTGGATCAACCTAAATGCTATCGACATGCCGTGGCAGAAAATAACAAACACTGACACGGCTATAGGTGACAGGCTATAAAATCAGCACACAAACACGCGGGAACATTGCGAACCCGGGATAATGGAAGATTGAATAAGAGTGGAAGACACAGGATGTAACGGAGACAGCGGGATCTGCGACAAATAGACGGCCGAGGCGGGACGCGGACTCCAATATCACGAGCTTCGCGCCCAAATCCTTGATGAAACTCGTTGACGTTTCACAACTCAGACTTAATTGATATTTTTCGCATCTCACACATGCAGCTAATGGAAAAATAATCCGACTGAAAATTCTCATTAACGGGCGCGCGTAATTACAATAACTTAACGAGAGAGAAGGGCGCCTTTGATATCTTTGACCGATGGGAGACGCTCCGCCATGAATATAAATCTCTCTATATTGACATCGCCAACATAAGCTTGGGGCTCGAGCCGAGCTATTACTCCACCACCTCTTATCTTAATTAGATCGCTTGCAGAATGAAAAGAATCCATATTTTCGATTTTATTTGAACTAATTTACATCCTTAAATTGAAAACTGTATTTTCAGAGAAAATACTCCTCTCCATTTTATTACAAAACCGTCAATCATCTTAATAACGCAGATGCACATTTCATTAACAACGGCAGCGTCTCGATGACGACTCGTGATCGCTTTACCAAATTGGAAAAATGCAGATTTCAATCGACTGCAATTATGTTGTTTTTATAACAAATTATTGTTGTGTAATATGCATAATCAGAAGGCGAACGCAATTAACATTTATATAATTATAAAACGGCAAATTAAATTGCAATCGTTATCGGTACAATCTACTGCCAGGTTGTCTGCATAAAATCAATCACTTTATGTGCGAACATTACTTTGTCGTTACAACACAACTGTGGCTACTTCTAAGGTAATAAATTTAATTATCTTCTGAATTACTTTTAAATTTTGTAAATTTTTAAATTGTAATTATTATGAAATATTTAAGTTAATTACCATTTATTTGCGTTTCCACAATCGCTGCCAAATGAGTTATGCAAGCTGCATGTTTCGTGCAACCAACCGGTACATTTTAAACATTCAATTTACGGTTAAGTAAATGTTATAATAAATATATTAAACCTGCGTTTTATAACAAAATTAAAACACAAATGATTATGTCATGAATTGCATAAAGCTCACTTATAAATACAATTTCTTTTTCAGTTGAAAAAATTTTAGTAATGAAACCGCAGTTATTAGATGTTCCGGTTTCTTTGTATAAAGTTATAAGTAATTTTGATGGTAATTTTTTAAAGAAGTTGGTCATTTTAGTGCAGGTTCAATTATGGTTTGGGTAGAAACCCTACTGGTTTTGTAGTGGTGGAGCAAAATGGAAGGAGACCACAAACTCTAGGTTCTTGCTTGGGAAAAATTAATTTTCAATTTAATGCAGCAGAAGTGGAAATACTAGAATTTATTTTGAATTCTGTTTTACAACCTAACATTTTAATTTAATTATGATTTTAAGTGATGAATAATTTAGATTAAATCAAATATGCACTGGTTATTAATTGATATTAATAGTTAATGGGCATGGATTATTGTTGTGATTTATTTATTACACTTACTTCAAAAAGGGTTGCGATAAGGTTGTATTTCCCTTATTTAATTTAAAATGTACACAAAATGAGAAAAAAATTTAATAGGAGTGCATGTTCAGTAATTGGTAAACGAATATGAAAAATGGGGTCTTGAGATAAATATGGAAGAAACACAAAACATGACTTACCCACAGATACAAGAATTGTCAAATGTACGAATATTTACAAATACCTGGGGGTGACGATAACAGTGAATAGAATAGATGATGTGGATATACAAAATAAGATAATAAAACAATTACATCAAGTGTTAAAGAATCAGATTTTAAAGAAAACGAAAAGAAGAATGTTCAAGCCATTTGCTGAAAGTACAATTACATACGGATTAGTAGTCTAGGCAATAACAAAGACCTTGAAAGAAAAATTGTCTTCTGCTGAAATAATATTTTAGAGAAGATGCTGTGGAAAATGAGGAGCTTCTACAGCAAATGAAAGTAGAGAAAAAATTCATTAAAATCATGGAAGAAAATCAGTTGATATAATAATAAAGTCAGAATACCCAAAACAATGTGGGAATGAACACCAATGCCACCACCACCATCACCAATGCCAAATTGTCTTCTGCTGAAATGTTTCAGAGAAGATGCTGTAGAAAAACTCTCAAGGACGAAGCTAGAAATGAACAGCTACATCAAATGAAAGTGGAGAAAAGATTCATTAAAATCAGTGAAGAAAAACAGTTACTATAATAATAAAGACAGAATACCCAAAAAATGTGGGAATGGAGACCACCAGAGAGAAGAAAACAGGACACTCACTTCAAGATAATATGGTCACAAATAATAAAACCTGGAGATTGCGGCAAACGGCCAAAGCTGTAATTAGAACCGCTTTTATATATATTTTTTTTACTGTCAGAAAATTACAAACTGAACTCTTGATTTTGAAATTAAGGGCGGCGTCGCTGTGGCTGCAAAACTGGTGGTGGTAGTGATCAAAAAGTTTACAAAAAGATGAAGAATGAGTTCAATGTAAAGGTTGCAAAATGTGGGCAGACTGGGTTTGCGCCAATAAAGACCCGTTGTTTATCTGTTAGCGAGTTAATGATGAGGCAGATTACTAGTGACAAGTTGCAGCACTTGTGTACTTGCGCCATTATTTTGCAAATTTTTCCTATTGTAAAGCAAATAAATATTTCCATACTAAACATAAATGCATGTATTTATTTGCTCTGTGCACACTTTGTGACACTAAATATAAAAAATAAAATGCAAATTTTGTTCCTCTGAAGAAAGTAACACCAACGTGTTACAACATTATAATCTATTTGTTAATTGAAAACAGAAAAATAAAAATCTGCAAATATACATAAAGCTTTCTAAAAGGCGTTCCGCATTAAACATTTGTCAGCTGCTTTAAATGTATCCATACTAGCATCCTGTTGTTGCAAGCTAATCATACATATTTTGCATCGACGCTATTTAGATTTCCTTCAGTTATAATGCAAATTGAGGTAAGTAACCACATAATGCAACTATTCCGGTTTCCCTACCTACCTAATTTTTATCGTCTGCTTCGCACAGCCGCAGCTGCAAAAAAATTACAAGAAACCTTACAATGATTTCGTCTTTATCAGCAGATTGAATTTACTTCACTGGGCAAAAAACAACATAAAATGTTGTAATTAAGTAAACGGAAGCACTACAAAAAAGCACACGAAAAATTTGTGAACGGGTTGAAGAAGGAGCACGTGTGTGCATTAAAACACATGAGTAATGAGCAAATTAGAACGCGGCGGTTTGACCTAAGAATGTTAACGACAAGTATACTGCATTAATTACAAGCGCACTTGGAATACTTGGTGCGATTATATTTAATGCAAAATAATGTGTGCCTGAATCGCGTAACGGATGACATTACTTAAGACCCTTTGTGCCTCGAACGTCAACATCATACCCACAGTAATTATAACGCATTCAGTTAATGCGCCCTTGCAAGTTTGAAAGGCCTAAACGTGGAGCTCGATTTACAAAACAAAGTACTCAAAAACTAAATGGAATTTTATTTAACTGGAGCTTTCAGTATAAATTAAATATTGGCAGCTTTTACCGAGCCGCATGTCGAGAGCGGGAGCGTGGGCAAGGATATTGTATACGTAGGTGCACCTTTCAATTAAAAGTTCGCTTTTCGTTGGTATTAATAAGCGCAGTTAAGGTTGCGATTAAAATTTAATGAGCCAAATTGAAGAGAGCGGTTCCGTTGTGTCGTCGTTCAAACGAAGATTAATAGTAATGAGAAATTAAGGTGGTGCTGTACAGATAAAACAAACATGCATATGCAAACACATGTACGGCACCTAAATTAAATTAAATTTCCACTTGGAATAATAATTAACGGGATAAACTACGGCCTGTCTAATTGCGCCCATAATTGGAGGACTATGGTGAATTGTAGAAGCAGATAAAACTTGGTAATTGGCAACAAGCTTTTAACGAAGCAAAAATATTTCGAAAGGTAATAACAAAAAGAATATTTATGCGTACAATACAACAGCAGATAATGAAACGTTCATAAGAAATTACTTTGGGATAATAATGAGTCGCGCGGGCATAAAACGCTGTACCTATACGACCAGTGAGCAGAAGAAAAACTGAAACACCAATGTAAATATAAATTAAATGTAATGGAATGTAATTAAAAACGAGAGAGACGCGAGCCGCCGACAAAGACACAGAAAGAAAAGCGTTTAACAATAATTGCAATATATACGGCAGCGGAGGGAAGTTTCCCTAAACGGGCGAGAAAGAGAACGCAATGATTGGCTTGTCTGATACCAATGTTTCACGTGTAAGCCACTCCAGAGTCGCTACTAACAGCGGCGAGAGATAATTAAGCAAACAAGCTCCAAAAGCGCTCTCTATGCATACACTGTAAGCCCCACACCTCCGCCTTTCCGTCAGCTGCATGTGCCCACTTTAATTTAAGCTCGGGATAAATAATTGCAAAGCCCAAATTCATTATACTTAAGCTCGTGTTTGGATTTTCGAATTCCTGCCAATTAACCTACAATAACAAATACGGCGTATGACTGTTTTAATTTATTCTATCTAATTACTGTTGCCGATCCGTGATTAACTTTCGCGCGCGGGTTTTAATTAAAGTTTTTGATAGAAATTTTGCCCTTTTTTCTGGAGCGGTTTATTTTTACAATGGCAATTTTTCAAGGGGTGGAGACACCGAGCTATAAATTTCTTTGTGATGTTTGTATTCTATTAACTTCCGTTTTTACCAATTTGCATCTTGTTTACATTGGTTCGAATGGAATTTGATATAGATCTGCTTTAAATTATGAAAATAGAATTAATTTTTCAATTTCGCAATTTAACATAAAAACGACACTTTGCATTTTCTCATTAATTTCATCTTGCCACACCGCCGGAAAGAATAAATACCAAAATTTATATTCAATGAAAAATCGACTACTAAACTACACATCAGTGTTTCGGATTCAATCTTCGATGCTTTCTAAAAAATTATTTCTTTGATAACACTTGCGTTTTTGCATGTTGCTCATAATAGAATTTAATTTTCACATATCTTCATATAAATAATCCAACTTGGAATTTAATCTCTTACAAAGTATGTGTTGGTATGCTAACACTTTGCAATGAGTAGGATGGGAAAGTATTACTTTGTGGAAAAGCACTTTACAAATTTTAATTTAATTTACTTAATCCGAAACTTTTCTACCTTTATATCTACATATTGATGCTTATTTCAACGACTCTGTATGTTTGAGGTAGTATGTGAGATGAATGACATTGAAGAATGGAATAAAGATATAGAACAAGAAAGTACAGATCCATTGGAGAATGAATTCAAAATTGATTCCAAATCGGAAAAGCAAGAAGAACAGGACATGCTGAACGTAGAAGAAAAATTAATTTCAACAAGCCAAACTTTAAAATCTATAAATGATTGTTCAGTGGGGCGAGGAAAATGGAGATGAAGTTAAATATTGCAGTTTGCTCGTGTTACCAAAAATAAAAGTTGTTTCTCAAACCCTCCACAAGAACCCCGAAAAAGTGAACACCCCTAAAGATGAACAACAATAAGTCCACCGGTCAAAGCAAGTTTTTTGGAACGTATTACACTTTTTGAATCAATTAGTCAATTAATTAATAAGTATTAAGTTGAATAAAAATGCTACGACGATCTACAGTTTTTTTAAAAAGCTCATCAAAATATCTTCTATTGAACGGAAGATGAAAATTTTCTTCTCAAGTCTCAGCAATAATAATCCATAATTATCCGGTTTAAATGCCAACATTTCTTAGCAGCACTGGATTCTGTAATTAATCGCGGCTAATGAGCCAATTTATTTTTAAGAAGTGACAAGATGAAATTAATTTTCAATAGCAAATGAAACTGGCGATTAAAACAAGCATTATCATGTAAATGCATTTAAAATTTTTACTCGAACAATTTGTAATCTTTTCACATTCCCATGCAGGCATTTTATCGTTCCAATCAGATTAAAAGAAATTGATCGTCTCATAAAATCGGACTAATATAAATAATTTCTTAATTCCTTAAATTTCAAGAAGTCTCGAAACGAGTGGAATTAATTTTCGGTTAATGGAATGTATTTCAAACGGTTCAGAAAAAGTTTGTATTTTACAAAACGTAAGTAAATTCCTTTCGGGTTTCTATCCCAAAACGGGACTGCAATAAGTTTTGTTTAAAACATTCTTATTATACTGGTTTTATTGCATCCAATTTTACAAATGCAGTGCAATCGCTCATCAACTTATCAAATTTCTTTCATCGGTTTGAAATGTAAGATATGCTTTTAGATACATAATTCACTTTTTTGAATAAGATATTTTTTTCCATACATTCAAGCGACACAACAAAAAACTGGATATTAAGACTTATCAGTTACAGTTCCTAAAAGCCACATTTTAATTTACACCACATCGTTGTTTTTCCGAACAAACCGATTTTCCCATCCCTTTTATTTTTTGGCCTATCAAAGGAATGTTACTGCTAACATGCCACTTAAAGTGTAAGTTTGCGAGCTTTTCCGCGACCGATTCGCCCATTATGTTAGAAACAAATTCAACCGTAACATTTTTCTATTCCCCGACTATAAGGAAGGCATTTAACCCGCGTGTGACTGCAACAATTCACGAAACTCGGTAAAATCACAAAAATTATGTCCAAAGGGTAGCCGGCGTCATAACAAATGGCCATTTACTTGGACGATAAAACTGCTCGATTTACAGGAATTTTTTTTGTTATTTACAAGTTTCCCCGTTTATTTTATTTAAAACCTTTCCTTTGCTTTTTACAAGTGATGTAAATAACGCGACATAGCTCCACACTTATCCCGAACAAAAAAATATTTTTCCGTTATTCGCCCCGATTTACGGGACCCTATTTTTCAAGTGTGCGAAATAAAGCGTTATTTTCTATTATTTGAAAAGAAATCCGATTTTACAAGTTCCCGTGAAGGCTCTTTTTATAAGGAAGCTGCGGTGCGGATCTGCAACATGCATCTACCGCCAGTCGAACGAGTGGTATAAGACCTGTTTTTAATTCTGCCGTTGGTCGCGTTAGAAAGAAGTAGGAGTAATAAAAACCCAATTTATTGCGAGGAATTCTGAATTAATTAACATGTACAAAAATGTCTGCATATATGTGCTAGCATTAACGAGCATAAACATCTGATATTCAAAGGAAGTGTTAAATTTCATGCTTGTTAACAAACGTACGACAGCATCTGCAAGAAGCTGCACCCACGAGGTTAAATTTCAAGTGAATGTGTGCCGAGCAAAGAAACGTGCAGATAAAAATTTATAATTGGTTTTGCTGTTTATCCCGATTGGAACCCACAGTCCTTTGTGAATACTCGTTCGGTTATAATAATCATTTAGTTACCATAATAAACAATATAAATTCACTAGGATTTCATACTTATCAGAAATAAAGTACTTGTTGTTGTAATTTTGTGACTGTTAAAAATGATTGTTCTCCATTGGCTAGTGATGGAATAAAAATAAAATAGTGACAATAAGTATCCAGCAACATTGAAAAATACAAAAACAGGAAAGGTGCCAAAATATGGTTCATAGATATTATTTTGTTAATCGAATCGTTCTGCACAAAAAATTATGGTACAACGTTGTAATAAATTTTCATAAAAGCACATAACAATTATGTTACCAAAACTATTCTTATAATTCAACTAAACAATAATTCCATAAATCTTAAATTGTGGAGTTTGAAAAAATTCAAAAGCAGGTCAATTTGTAAATTTAATTTTACATCTGCTAACGTAACATTTTATATAAAGAATATTTCTCGTCAATATCAAGTTAATAGCAAGTTATTTCTTTCTTCGTGATTTTGAAAGGCCTTTCAACTGTCAAAATGATGGTATAAAAATTTTTTGAGCTTTGCTTTTCATACATCTTTTATTTGCAATTATTTCAATCTAAAAATATCAAAACCTTATCGCTCTTTATTGAAATTGGCCGTTATTTCAATTAGAAATCCTGTGATGTCAGTAAGAAATGTAATTTACCACGTTCAAGTCATAACCAATAAATTAAGCAAGTGTTGTACAATTACAAAGCTGTTTGAAGAAACAAGATGTCCCGGAGATGCCAGGTAGTCGCGGCACACATTCAGTATCAGGGGAGTATTTAGGCTTTGAAAAATCACTGGCCGTTATTCGGTTGGAATAACTGAACATAACTAATATGAAAGCATAGAAATCACAGGGAAAATGTTTAACCGAATTAAAAAATACTAAGAAATCATTATGGATAGAAAGCAGTTATTTTTAGTCCGGGCCTGATAACCCTAGGTTACAGTGGAGTCTAATTTGCAACCCCCCATTTATACCACACAGTTATCATTTGCGGTCGAGTAAATTTACCACTCTAAGCTATATAAAATTGTAAATCTTTGTTGGTAATTTCGGTGATTTTATTATTTATCTATTTTTAGGCTAAAACGCGTTTAAAAAATTTAAATCGAAACATTTTTGAATTGCAAGATGGATTTAAACGCTTTAGGTAAATTCCACCGATAAATTTAGTTTTGATTTTTTTAAAAATTATATCGTTTTGCTTGTTTACGACGTCTGGTTTATCATTATTCTACCAGCTTGTGGTAGTACATCACTTTACGAAATAAACAAAATTTGAAGATCATAATTTACTATTTCAGACCAATTTTTGGGGGTAACCATTAACGTTGAAGCAGCCTGTATATTGCTTTGCGACAGTAACAAAGGAAAGACACTAAAAGGAAATGTGCAGATGAAGAAACTGTAAATATAGCCTCAAATAATCCTTGTACTACCGAAGGATGTAAGAATTGGGGTTGAGAACATTATTACTCATTGATTTCAGCCTAAATCACCACTGCAAAATGTTTAAGAGTTTTAGACAATTGGAAAAATTTCTGTTAAAACAATATGTTGTTTATATTTTATGCAATTTAAATTTTTTGTGGCGTTACAATGTACCTTTATATTTATGAAAACAACATTAAAAGTTATTCCTTTCAAAACTGACGTTTAAGTGGATAATTGCGAGACAATGCTTCCTGTATTTTTTTTAATGAATCGAGTAAATGTAATAGCTATCTGAGCAGCGAGCAGCTGCACTTGGAACTTACGGAAGCATAACGTGTCACCTTTGTGTGTGTGTATACTCACACATTAGATATGCTGACAGATTATTTTTGTACAAAAGATGTTTGATACTTTTCAAAATATTGAATTTCGTTAAATATTTTTTTCGCAATTGAATATTTTATGTTGTTATTTACGACACAATTTTTTTTTTATCGACACGTTTTATGCGATGGCTTCAATGATTTGCAGCCCCGTATTAGCACAATTGAAATTACGCAAACACGTGCAAAATGTGCAAATAAATTTCCGCCCGTTGTTAGCAAAAATACATTAGCAAGCGGCGAGATTACAATAATTACAATAATCATAATTACTGGGGATTACATCTCGAGTCATATTTTTAGTGCGCGATTCTTATCGCACAAGTGCGTTTGAATAAATTCATTACAGGAACGTAGTAAAAAGAAATGTTTGATAAAATTGTGTACTCAATTTAAAATTGTTTTCCTTTTCGCAATAAAAATTCACACACAAAACAATCCCATTAAAAATTTGCATATTATTTTTAATTGTCTGTTATTAACAATTTGAAGGAGCGCTTTTTTGCTAAAAAACAAGATTAGGTAATTAGACTAAAATAAACATAAAAACCTCCTTCGACGGAATTAAAAATAGAGACACGATTACAGGCGTATATTTATTACAATCTGCAAACAGCAACGCGACACTGAATGAAACCGAAAGCCGTTCAAATAGCCACTTATGTACTTTGTTAATAACAATCAATCTTCGCGTATCTTCGACAGTGATAAATTTCTAGATCGAATACCTTCCAACGAACATTATGTTGTAGGTAAGTCTAAACGTTTCGCAATGCCTATTTGCTTAAGAAAGCCACAACGGCTAAACAATTGCAACGAACTGCAACAACTTAAGATTAAATTATGTTTGCAAATATCAGGACATAATATCAGTAAAGTAATTAGTTAAGTAATTTTCTGACAAGACTGTTAAATGAACAATTTTTTTTGTAGGACAAAATTATTTCAACCATGCAACATTTTCTTCAGAGGACGAATATTTTGACAACCTAGTACACGTTTTTCTTAACATGGAGAAAGCCATCCGACCTGACATTAGTTTTCGTTAGATTGTAAACATAGGGACAGGCTAATTTTGATTGACCAATAAAATCAACAACAATAAAAGTTTGTTGGCATAAGAAAAACAATGCAAATGAAACTATCAGAAGGTACAGAAACATTACCGCAAGACATAAAAAAATTTATGAAGCAAAATAAAAAAACTAAAATTAGACAATCGCACATTTCAAAGTTAGAGAGCACTAAAATTCTTGTTTGGCTTACTTGGTTAAGTTTCCAAATTAAAAGACGACACCTTTGACCTTATAAAAAATTACAGCTACCGTTTCACCAAAATATTTTTGCACACAATGAAGTTTCGGATATTTGTTTGTAATGTCCGGCGACATTGTAATAAAGTTTGACCATTTAACAAACTTAAAAGCGAGTTGTTAACTACACAATTGAATGTACGTTTAGAAATTGTAATTATACCGATTCAAAGACTAACGTATGTCAGTGACCAACAGTTCACTCCTTCTTTATGACATTATGTATGCCCAACAACCCGCTGACCTGTGTTTGCATAGGAAAACTTACAATACAGCTGCCTACAATGATGAATTGTACTCGACCGAACATAACAGCAAGCGAACATGCCATGCTTTTATACGTTTATATCATGGATACAAGTTTGCACTTTACACACTTTCATTTCCACTTGCACTTTGATACTTAATGCCATAAAGCAATGGCAGTCAATAACGCGTTTACGGCTCTGAATGCAAACAATACGGCGATTCAATTTAAAATAACCGTCTTGGAAGTGCTTTTCAGTGCATTTTTATTTACTTTATTTTTAATTGAAAATAATTTTCTCCAAAACGCCCAGGAAATCCAATATTTTGGCCTAATGCTTTTATGATTTACATTAGAAAGAGAATTGTTTAAATTTTTAAATTTAATTCGATCAAATTTTTGATCGTTAATTCCTCGAATTAGAACTTTATATCCAGCATGTTTTTGAATGTTAATTCAAACCTGGATGCGGTCACATTTTATGAGGCGATAAAACAATTCCTTGCTAATCTGATCGGTTACGGTGTGATTAATCCTTCTAGTTGATCAATTTGATTTCTCACCTTATTGTTGTAAGAAAATTTTAATTTTAATCAATTTATTTCACTTCCCCAATCTTTGCAACATTCACATCTCAGTTGTTACCAGTAACCGTTAAAAAATCAGCACTTACAGCAGCCAAGTGATCACTCTTAAAAAGTGGCAGTTGGGCAATTGTCGCACCTGCCAAGTTTGAACTGAATCGTGTCGCCATGAATTGTTATTATAGTGCCACATTTTCGCTGGCTTTTCTGCAAATTTTAATTAACGTTCGATAATATAAAAAGGTCTTCGGCAGTTTTGCGTAAATGATGTGACAAAAAAATTAAACGTGGACAAGCATAACTTCATAAAATTTGTCGAATTGCAGAAAACAACAAACCACAAAGAAATACTTCCTTTTATATAGTAAAACTTATTTATGAGGAAAAAATTATCTCACAAGCGAAACTGTTTTATTACTGTTTGAAAAACACAATGAGATAATATAAACAGCTCGTTCAAACATGTAATATAACTAACACATATTTTTATTGCTAATTGGGTCATAAATATAAATTAAATTTTAAAGTTGATGTAGATTACTCAAACAAAATTAAAGGATTGCATGTGACTGATAGTACTTTCAGAGTTAAGCCTTTCTTCAGTATTGTTTGCAGCAATACATAATTCTATTGTGCTCACTATATGTTACAGTCAATGTATTAATTCAGTGAATGTAAACACTAACTGGTTAATTTTGCACACTAATTTGGTAAGCAACGAAAATTAGATTTTTACTGATAAAAGTATACTTTTAAAACCTAATTTAGTAGTAGTAAAGACATCCATTTTGACACTTTTTCTTAATGTGTTGTTGCATTGTCTAATAATCGAATAATAATAAATGCAATCATTGATTGAGCAGTAAGTATATAAAAGGTAGAGGCACCACTTTCAGCTACTACATTACTTTTAGCAACTTTACTTGTGGTAAGTAAAGAACCAAGAATGTGTTTATTCGCCTAAATAATTAAATTACCAAGACTATCCTTATTTTGAAATTTAAAAAAATAGTTTAAACAAAAGTTTGAAGCGTTGATATGTTGTACGATTTTTATTATTAGAGATTTTTTGTATCTCAACTAATTGTTAAGTTGGGAGCAGTCAAATTTGAAGTATGAAGACTCAGTACAAGATATAAATAGAGTAATGTGGTTTACGGCTATTCTTAGTAATTTGTTAATATTTTCAATCACTTAAAGTGGCTAAAAGTGGTGTCTCTACCCTATTTAATAAATTTTTGGCATTTACTGTAACATACATGGCTATTTTTAACCTTTACAAGAAAATTAATTAAATTTTTTATAATAAATTGTCAATAAATAATATTTAGATTTTTGTAATAAAATTGTATTGCGGTTTATGTCGATACTGCAATGGTTTTGCTTCGTTTAGTTAGGTCGTAATACATCCTGCGAACAAAGCCAAGCCTGACTTGGCAATGTTGCTTACAAGCAAAATATTTTGATATAAATAAACAATTTGTTGTCTTTGTTTGTCAATAAGAATTTAAAACAGGTGATGAAACGTTGCGAACGCCACTGGAAAGATTTGTTTTCAATTAATAGAATTTTAATTGAAAGCGGATTTGCAAAAAGATGTTTACTGGAAGTAAATTCTTATGCATTTTATTAGAGTTCCAATGAATAATTAAACGGGAGCGGAGTGATTTTTTGAACACGTCTCTCGATTTCAATATCGGCGAGTAGTTGTCTCGTTTTTAATTAAATTATAACTGCTGTATTGGTTTGTTTATATTGTTTCGATATGCTAGATGGTCTTGTGGTCATTTAAAAATTTAATTAATCCGGGCACGGAAATTGATTTACATTGCGATGTTTAGCGCGCGAGCTTGCATCGCTCTTGATGAGTTTAATCAACGTTATGTCAATATCGTTTCTGTTAGATTGCATTCATTTCTAGCAATCAGCCTAATTGATGTCTAGAGTTTCTAAAAACCTGTTAATTTTAATCGACGTCCAACTTTATGATTCGATAATAACGCTTTAAGTGCACGTAACGTGTTGGCGTCGCCTTTCGGATTAGATGGCGTGAAGCCCATCGTATTTTTCAATCAGAGAACTGTCACTCCGGTGACGGAACCGGTCACCACCCTCCCTTTTTCAATTAGAGACAACAGATGAAAGGTGGAAGAGTGACACCTAACAGGACCTCGGGTATTATACGCGAATGAAAAGTGAACATCTATCAGAGTTTTGTATCGAGGCGCACATAGTGTTCTCAATTTCAGGGGATTGGTAGGGACTCCAGTAAACGTTTCTGTGATTACTGATGGACGAGATAAAAGTAGATCGACCTCTCCAGTTTTCGAATTGAAACGCGCTGGAAATTGAAAAAGTAAGAGGGAAAGAGAGGGACCAGTCCGTAAGCGAATAAAGAAATATATTGCCCGGTCACAACGTAAAATATTATTGAAAAATTCCTTCCTCAGATGTAATGCAATTTCACGGATGTTACGTGTTCCACCTCCGAAGGGATTAAGTGCCTTAACTTAATTAAAAATATCTTAACCAAATTAAAAAATATTGATTGCATCCCCGAGACAGGCATTAATTAATGCTGCCAAACTACACGGAACTCGCCCACTCCACCGTCCGCTCGGGAAAAAATTGATTCAAAATCAACCACTCAGAACGCCGCTACAAATCAAACATTTTCAATTTTTCCCGGCCGATACTTTCAACTTCTCGCTGCGAATTAGCGGCAAGTTGTGTGTAGGCAATCAGCAGCAGGGTGTAAGTCTGATTAAACATTCCCCAGCGGGACACGTGAGGATTTGTGCCAATCAGAGGAACAACTCGCGAAAACTCGTAATAAGCAGGATGCGGTCCGTCCACCGCGACGTCCTAATTGAATCAACCGCCGCCCGATTGTTGTTCTCATTTCAACTTTTCCCAGACTTTTCCGAATTTACATATCAGCAAAGAAAATTTAAAGTGAGAGGGGTCGCCTTATTTGTACGGTCTTGATTAGAGTCAACACGCGACGGCGAAGTGGCGGGAGACGGACGCGAAAGAGACGAGTGTGTTCATTACGTTCCTCATTCAGTAGATTCCAGAGTTCAATTTCCTGGGGCACGAGGAAGACGTGCCACCGACCGAGAAAAGGGGTGACCAAAACGCTTTTTTCCCGCGTCACGTATTCGATCGGCGTCAACATTTAAACGCGGCCGGGTATTTCTTCCCGCCAATTAATACCGGGGGCGCTCTTTAGTTCAAAATCATCACCGAATTAGGTGAATAAGGTGGTTGTTCTTTCTAATCAAAATCTTCTTTTGTGGAACCCTACCTACCATGCGTAACATTACTAATTAAGGGATTTAATGTTAAATTGCAAATTTTAATAGTTTTTGATACTTTATTTCGTTAACTGAGAGGTTACTAGTATCCATTGTTTCCATTGTATCAATTTCAGCTTAAAAAAACATAAATGCTCAGTTTAAAATAAAAATAGAATGTTATTTGCGGATATTCTTAGACATCTATTAATTTTTTAATTTACTAAAGTGGCTAACAGTGGTGTCTCTACCCTACTTGTTGTTACGTCAATTCAATAATTGTTAATTTTATCCAATGAAGATGAAAATTCTACTTTCTTTACAATTTACAGTAATGATATTATGTGCCAAAACTTCACGTCGATTGTGTTTCAGAAGACATCAATTTTCAACCCATTAGTCAATTGTAATTCGGAAAGTAGTAATTGTATTTTACAAGACGTCAGAAAACGTCAACTGCAGTTCAGAAAACATCTTGTATTTCAGAACACCTCAGCTGTATTTCTGAAAACGTCCATTGAAGAGCTTGGGGCAACAAGGTTACATGCCACATGAACTTAGCTTCGAGATATTAATTGTTAAAAGATTCGGTTAAACCCCAAACTCAAACTTGATGATTTTTACAACATTTAATGCCATAAGAAATTTGTATTGAGGGTTGGGGAGATCCTTGTACTTTGGGACAGCTTGTTCTTCGGGACATTGAGTTTTTTAATGCTTAAATTCTTTTCAAGAGGTTATCCCACTAACGGATAGATGTCACCTCACCATAAAAGAAAGAAATTATGTGTTTGTTGTTTAGCGTTTTGTGTTTTGAGGTAGATGAACTATTATTTAATCGCTGGACTTCTAGATCTTTACCAGGCAAATTTTATTTATAATAATTTTGTTGCAAATATTATTACTTAATACACAATAAGGATAACTATTTTCTAATAGTTTTGAATTTTAACTTTTGTATTTGGACGGTTATATGTCAATAATAATAAGTAGTGCTGTGCTTGTACTTTGGTACACTCTCGTGCTTGTACTTTAGAGCAGTATTGTGGCAGTGGAGTATTTAACAAAGAAAATCACAAGTTGCACATGCATGGGTTGCAAATTTGTCCCTGGTGATGATGTTACTTATTAGTTGCCAGTAGAAGATTTTTTTTCAAATTGGGATATGCAAACATAGTTGACGGTGCAGCAAGGCGTTGTAAAGAAATGACTTTTGGAGTGGATTTATTTAAATACAATGTCGAATAGAATTTTTGGAAGATGTCCCAAAGTACACGCTAGGCTTGTACTTTGAGATACTTGCTACAGTTCTGGAAAAAATATGTTAAAACGTTAATTTTGATCTGTTACACGGTTTTTATCTGATATCACAATGCAGAATACCTATGTTACGTGACCGTGTTTCTTATTGTTACAAAGAATAAATATTTTTTTACACGAATAATTAAAAAACTGTCCCAAAGTACAAGGATCTCCCCTATATTTAAATATGCTGACAATGAGTTGATTTTAGTATAAATGAAATAAAAACTGGAATTTTAATTATTTATTACAAAAATTGTGGCTTGTACCCTTTTTGATACAAAAATAACATTATGTTCATCATCTGTTACCTCCTCAGTTGTATTTCCTGACACAGCTATAGCAGCCCCTATGTTTTGATAAGTCTGATACACTGAAGGGATGTAGGGAATCAGTTGTGCCAGATTTTCTAATTTTTTTGGATTCAGTGGAATCGGATTATTATACTTACACAATGCAATATGATCGATGTAATTTACAATAGAATATTTTAAGAAAAACGTTATATGCCACCTAAAAAGTTTAAATTACCTGATGTGTAGCATAGATAACTGAAATTCGCCAATTTGTGGCATGTAACCTTGTTGCTCCAAGCCCTTCAATTGTAGTTCAGGAAACATGAATTGTGTTTCAGAAGAACAATTGAGATTAGTCAATTGTAATTCGGACAGCAGCAGCAGAAAACGTCAAATGTAATTTAAAACACATCAATTGGTATTTCAGACGACCTCAGTTGTATTTCAGAAAACGTTAATTGGAGTTCAGTAAACATCAATTGTAATTCGGCTTAGTTAACTGTAATTCTGAAAGCAGCTATTTAATTTTAGAAGAGGTCAGTAAACATCAATTGTAAATCAGAAAGTGTCAGTTGTCTTTTAGCAAACGTCAATGTTGTAGTTAAGACAGCATCAAAACAATTATGTTGTGGGTAGTAATTTGGTTACGAAACAAGGTAGGACTAATTAAAGTTTAATTAATAAAATACACTTGATAATGTTTCGATATCATTTTCCAGTCATTAGTATGTGCTCAAATTAATTGCTCCCTTAAATTCATTTTTTTAAGTAGTGCTAAGTAAAGCTCCTTGAAGAACAAAGTGGTTGGCATATCACCTAAATAATTAAATTAACCAGATTTACAGCGTTTCAGTTTGAAAACTGTGGCATAACCAAAGAATTCAAAACTCAGTTCAAGTTATAAGCAGAATGATGTGGTTTACGGCTATTCTTATTCATTGTTAATTTTTTCAATTACTGTCTAAACTGAATATATTCGGTTCGAACTGTCGCAACTTTTCGACGATTTTGCTACGCCCCACGTATCGAAAGCCACCTCCAACCGAAATAATTACCTTAACGAGAGCCCATACGTATGTGATCGGAATCGTCCAACTTTTTGCGATTAGCCGGTCGTGTATTGATTGTGTAAATAATAGTCGGCGTGTATGGTATTAATTAGCAGCATTCCCAGAGGCGGCCGAGATAGCCATTGTGATACGGACCCCAGCGCGGAATAACTAAGAGTTAATCAGCCGCTTGTTAACATTAACGAACCCGGTATTGTCACTAGGCCGCCACTAAAAATGTCATTCAAGCCGATAACGAAGCTTTTCAGATCGCATTGTGGTTCTCTTGTTACCGAGTTCTGTGCGTGCGTATGCATTCAAAGACTTCAATTTCAACACTTCATTACCGGTCTTGCGGGGAATATCACCCAGTAGCGCACCTCCGCAGATGGGTTTGCGTGACGGCCGAACACATGACATAATGACGACAGCTCTAATTAATATATTATTGTTAAATCACGCAGCCGGGCAGAATTTTTATCGGGGCAGTAATTAACAGCCGGACTCCGGTAATGGACATAATGATGTTTGATTATGTTTACTGCAGGCGAAGCTGTTTCTCGGTATCGGTAATAACGTGTCTCTCGGCCAAGACGTGCATTGATGTAGACTCGGCCTTGTTAACACTAATGAAATGGCATGTGGCTTCGTCTGACTGTTCACTAACGAGCGAATAGCCCTGTTACACTAATGAGAAAAGCTCGGACGTGAAAAGCTCATTAGCCCAAAGTGCTGCGGACAGTCGAACGGGCCTGCATGCTATAATGGTCGATGTCGCACTGTTGCGATTACCACTTCTTCCAGTCGATCAAAAATCGCATACATAATCATCAACCGAAAGCTATCATTACCCCATTACCGAAGGAATAGCGCGAATGGGTGTAATTTCGTTTTAATTGCGCGATTCCTCGCATGGCATTAACTTGTTCCGAAACTTGATACGCTAACAGCTTCCATTTAAACGCGGATTTACTTCAAACAAAACCGACAAAGCTCGAAACAAACGGAAAAGAAAAAACTTACCCTTAAGGAGCGTATCGCAAAAAAATAAAACCAACCCCTGGATAAATTGCCGGGTGTAAATTCGTCATAAATTTTTCTTGCGGTTTATCGAGTCGCCGCGGTTCACAGTTTAAATTCGCTGAACGATATTCAACAGAGATCGCGACACATGAAGTTGACAAGTCACGTTTCGTGAGAGCTCCACGCGGTTCACATACGACTCCCAACAAAGCTCGCAACAGACTGACTGAACGAACTTGAATGCGCTGAATGAGACCTACAAGAGGCTTTTGCCTGCGCAAGTTACCCTTCGTCGCGACGCTTCAGATGCTTTCATAGCTTTTAAAGCGATACAGGTGGATGATATAATTTGTTATGTTTCGTTAAAGTGACAATTAGGTTCAGATTTTTGTGTCTGCAGATTTCGCCCGGTTTAATTGCGGGAATTTATTAAAATTCGGTTTCTCCAAATTTATTGCCGGATCGCTAATGAAAATTATTTCTTGCGGTATTTTTATGATTTATTTGCATAACCGTTGTTAAGTGGATGCTGATTAAATTTTGAGTATTGACGTAAACGCTGTTTACGTTTGCTCTCTATTCATTTACTAAATAAACGTAATCAGGACGCAATTTAAAAACGATTACTGAAAAAGTTCCATTTTACACATTAATGTACTTGACGACTGACAAAAAACCGACCGTAATTACGGTAATTAATTAATCATTGATGCAAATTGCGAGATACCGTAACTTTCTGGCAAAGAAACTGGTTTGCACGATTCAAAAAAATCTTTACAAGTTTTTTTATTTGTCAACGTTTTTGTGAAAAGTTTAAGAAGACATTTAGACATTCCAAACAAATCTGATGTTTTCAATAAACTGCAAAATTAAAATTGTTGCTTTCTCCACATTTCAATCAATTTTTATTAGAATCTCCAACAAGCTACCATTTATTTTTTTCTCTGATTATGAGCAATCTCAAAGCGTATTCCAGATAATGGAATGAACTTTTATTACTTGAGTATACACTGTTGAACAAATGTGATATCACAACTTATGTAATCAAAGAACAGATATTTGAAATTCAAGTCCGGTCAAAACTTTTACAATGTGAACCTCAAGGGTGATATAAAAGCAAACGCACATATTTAAATTCAACAATGTCACTGATTATAATGGAAATAAATCTAATTCCTGCAGTATCTATCAAACTAAAAGCTAAAACTACTCAATTTTGTACAATTAGGTATACTACTTCATCGTTGTGATAAATTGGAATTCGAATAACAAATATTAAATCCCAGTGGCAGATGTTAAATACAAGTGACGGGTGAAATGCAAGTGGCAAATATTAAATTGAAGTGATAATTTTTCAAACCAAGTGGAATTTATGTTATTATTCATTGTTGTATGTGCAAGTGACAAATAATTTTCAATGTGTTTTCTTAACGTACAGATAGATCAACTAAAATTTTTGTCTTGTATACAGTCGAACCTCGCAATAATGACCGCTCCTAAATAAGAATATTGCACACAGGAGTACATAATTACTTCAGTTTACTAGTTTTGGTGTCGTTATTTGTTTTATTGGGAAGGAGTCAAGTTCTCAACATTCAGGACCAAGCTAGTTGACAATCACTACTAAAATATAAAAAATGTAGAAAAGAAATTGTGGAACATGGTAATAAATGTGAATGAAGAAGTAAAAGATAGAATACCAAAAACAGGCAGGCTATTTAATAGCCTAAAGAATATCATAAAGGGGTGAAGCAAATACTTGAGAAGTGGTTAGAAAGGTCGTTAAACCAATCCTCACCTATGAAAGTGAATCTTGGACAACAACGGAGAAACTGAAAAACAACTAACAAGTGTAAAAATGAAGTTTTTAAGAAAAATAAAAGGAAAAACAAGAATGAACAAAATAAGAAATGAAAAATACATTAAAGTTTTAGATATAATCTCGATAGAAACACCAATTCAGCAAACCCAATTGCGATGGCTTGGATATGTACAAAGAGTGGAGGATGAACGCTTAGCTAAGAAAGTGCTAGAAGCTAGAGAGTTTGAGAAACGAAGGAAAAGTAGGCCAAAATATAAGAAAAAGTGAGGGATACAACTGAATGGACCGAACTATCCATAATGACAAAGGATAGAAGAAGGTGGAGAGTGGAGAGGTGGAGAGAAGTGTGGAGAAGGATGCCTTCGAAACTCAACTCGTCCCATAACCTTATACTGAAAGGTAAAAAGGTTTCTGATCAAATAAAATAGACAGAAAATTTGCCTGTTAGAAAAAGTTTGTCAATATTTCTGATTTGATTTAAATAATAAAATTTGTTATAAGTGCCTCTAGAGGTCCCAGGCACTTGTTGGCCGCTCTTTTCTGAACATCCCGCATAAAATGCTTGCTATTTATTATTAATTATTTTTATTTAAGGTATGAATTGTGGCAAATTTGGAATTTATATTTTTGGAGGTGTGGATTCAGCAACAGGAACTTGTATATCTTCCACTTCACGATCATTTTCATAAAAACTGCCAAGTGCAGCCTCCAACTGTCATGCTGAAAATTCCAAATAAAACTGTGTTCTTGCATCAACACTTGTTACTGTTATAAATTTTGTTTAGTCAGCCATATGCAATTAACGTAAATCTAGAATTGCAATTTCAAAACAATTTCAAAGTTTCAGCAGGAAAGTGAATCCGTCACAACATTGCAGTGTGTCATTTTCTCAACTATGTGTGTAAAATGACATACAACATTTTTTCGATAAAATGCGATCATACTGCATGTGCCATTTTACCGATCGTGTATCGTGTTCACTCGTGTAGTGACTTCAATTATTTTCAAATTTGTATTCTTCAAAACAAGGTTGGGGCACTCACACAAAACGTTATGTTAATACCACACAAAAATCTCCACTTTAATATTTATTACTTGTCCAACCCGCATATATGAATATTTCTGTTGAGTTAAATCAGGCTGAATTAAATTATTAAATGTTAAGTTTAATTAATTTTCCCAAACACGGTATGTCATTTTACACATAATGACGCCAAGCCAAAAGAGAATATTACTAAAAATATAATGATATAATGAAGATGTTGCTAATAAATAATTTTATTGTCCAAATTGGATAATTTTGACAATATCTAGAGAAAATAAATATTGCAGAACAAGAAATATACTCATAAAATACGGATATACCATTTTCCACATCATTCTTGTTACAGCAATGTCTAAATTGAAATTTAAAAAATTTAAGTTCAATTTCAGACGCCCGATTAAAAGTACTTGTGTTATCTTTCAACATACCCGATGTCGATACAATAAAATTCCGGATATTTAACCAAGTACTCTGCAGATGTCTGCACTATATTAAAAGTAATTTAATACATCTTGTGTCATTAGCAAACGATAAAACAGCATGTTGTTCGTAACGACGTTCTTTAGTATTTTCTACTTTAATAATTTAAATCGTCGAAGTGATTTTATTGTATGTTTAATGCCGCGCGTTGTCAGTCAAAACTGTGCTTATTTATTTTTTATGGTTTAATATGGCTTAAACGTTGCCAAAATGCTCGCTCGAAAACTCTTCAACCGTTACGACTGGATCTCCCACTTATCATAACTTGTCTGCACTACTTCTTAAATTTACGATCTTGGTATAACTTATCATGCAAACCGCATGCGATTATTTTTATTATTGTAACTTACCAAAATTTACTTATTCTTTACTTTTTTCACTTTTGGCCACAAAAAGTCAACGTTATTCGGTGTGAAATCAATTTTAAATGAAAATTAATTTTTTTTTGCAATAAAGTAGAATTAAGCCGTTAAATTAATAAACTCGCATTTAACGTTAATTAAAGATAAGGTTTTGAATAATTTACAGTTACTGACAGGTTTTTTTTTAATTCAAAGTCTCGGAATCGCCAAAAAACTCACAATCAAAAATAACTGATTTTTTTAACAAGCTCAGCGTTTCTTGCAACGTAAGAGTTATCTGTTTTTAATATTCTCGTTGTAAAAGTAAAAATAACCGGAGTTTATCCGCGCTGTTTAATTCAATTAATTTTTCAGTAAAAAAACATGTATTCGCGCGTTTTTGCGAAATGCTCGTTAAAAACCACTTTGTGCGTTAGAAACGACAAATACCCCTCGCGGTGGAAAACAATTTTTTCTCGAATTTCGAAATTAGTAATTGTTTTTAAAATAGCGGCTCGTCAAGGGCGCGTTGTGTTTGGCTGGATTCGGAGTGTTTATTTATTGACACGACATTTGCAATTTTATTATTTTTTGGTTACTTAACTGATCGATTCGAGCACTGCAAATATGCGCCATCGAAAATTAAACATGAACCGTAACCATTCGCGCTTATTCATTATGTGATTATTTGTTTTCGAACGCGAATTGTTCATTGCATGTCCAAACACCAATTTTAAAATCATTTTATAACGCACTTTGCACACATATTGGCGGCTAATAGATATTTATTTTTTGAGGCAAAATATGCTCGTATAATTGATGATTTAGACAAATGGCATCTGGATAATGGACATTTTATTGGTACTTATATTTCAACGCTACCATACATATTATCTTTACGGCGATCTTTGAAATTAAAACAAACCACTTCGCGAAAAAGCAGCTTTAGCTCTCAAGATACAGTCGAATTCGGTTACAGCGAATTCTATACACTACACAACGAAAATTTGCAATTTAATTGTTATTGTATTTCAATACATTTATTTCCAAAAAAGTGGTGAAATTGCACATATTCTCTTAAATACCGTAATTAAAAACTATTAAGTCTCGGGTCAAGATATAAATAGAGTAATGTGGTTTGTGGCTATTCGTACTCATTTGTTAATTTTTTCAATTACAAACTTTCTTGAAGTGGTTAAAAGCGGCGTCTCCATCCTCATTGATCTTCGTTAAAGTCAGAAAGCTCACAAGTATTTTATTAATCTATTAAAAGTTTTATTTACTTTTTGATCAAGGTCTCAAAATTCAACCGAACTATTACTGTCACTGCCACTGTCCATTACGCTACCAACACAATGTATATAAAAGTCCCTAACTGTGCGATTTTATTCTATAACACACAGCGTGCGTAAGAATACAAAGAAACAAACGCTTGGCTCTGGAATTGTCTATGAATACGGTTCACAGTCTGAAAATAAACAAACAGAATTCGACTTTGTCAATAAGAAGGAAGTCAAAATTTCTGGAGTTGATGGTCTACTGAATATTCTGAAAGATACTGTAATCTATCAGTGATAACATTAGAGCATAAGGTGGAATAGATGGAGGTTCTTACCGTAATTTGTTTGATTTTGGAATGTTTTGGACTGACGGTTTGTCTCTTGGAAGTGAATAGAATTTCTTCCGTTGACCAAAGCTCGAAATTTCTTGCATTACCTATTTGTGATGAACCATTTGTAGTTTCTATTGATTTAAAAAGCAAGTTTTTTTCGATTTTGGCCAACTACGGGCCCCACGTGAAATAACTTCTCATGATTATTTTTCTCCCTTCTTTCTTCTCTTCTTCGTTTTCTCTCCATGTTGTTTTTTTTTTGTTTCTTCCGTCCATTTTGCTCCAGTCCTCTTTTTTGCCGAAAACTCTTGAATCCTCTGAACTTCTTTATGAATTCTTCTCTTCTCTCCACCTCTTCTTCATCTATTTTCATTTCTGCATGTCTCTTTTAACCTCCTTGATTCATGCCATTTGTGTCTTGCGCATTGAATATTCTCTTCGTTCGCCTTCCTTCATTCATTCTTTTAATGTGTCTGTAGAAAGTCATTCTTCTACTTCTCATTGTATCTGTTATTTTTCTGTTCTTATGTAGATTTCCTTGTTGTTTCTCAATTTCCATTTTTCGTCTTCATATTTTTGTCCCAGGATTTCCTATGTAATTTTTCTTTCTTTTTTTCTACCTCGTCTAACTGTACGGAAGTGTTTAGTGCAAGGCATTTTAAAGCATAGAGGTCCTCTGGCTTTACAACTATTGTAGTGTCTTAGTTTTGCATTTATAGATATATTTTGTCTTTTCATATGACTTTTCTACTGTCTCTTTCAGTATATTTATTTGTCTTCCATTTATCTTCCATGTTTTCCGCAAGTATTGCTAGATCCTTCTTTTTTCCTATTTTTATATTAACAAGCTTTATTCTTTCAATTTCAAAAAAATCGGTTGACGCAAGTTCCTAGCTCTGCTTCCAAAGAAAAAGTGGTTTGGAGTTACTTCCGAGGAACCATCACGGTTGAGGTCGCCTTAAAACAGCTGTTTCTTAAAATTGGTTTAATTTTCATTTCGTTTTGGAAAAAATACTTATCACCCCAGCACTAACAACACATTCAGTGAGATTTATTATGATTGTACTTGGAGGGTTTCAAATTCCAGTGCCAACAAAGAAATTAATTTAAACCATTTGTGCTCCTTTAATTTTTTTGTGATCCACAATTTATGCAAACCCCAAAAAGGGTCTAGTTATTACCGATTTGGTTACCTGCATACGGTTGTACATTCATTTTTGTAATGCAGAACAAAAACGTTGAGTGAAATTTGATAATTCCCCCTGACGCCTGCTCTGTGCTTGCACAAAACAACGTCCGGTCTAAATATAATCATCACACTCTCAAGAGTTTAACTTTTTTTAATTCCTCCGAGGTTAATCTGTTTAGAGCATCATTTCGATGTGCGCTTAAGGCGGAGTTGATAAACTTCTTAGAAGATTTTCAGTCATCGATTTCGTATTGGTTTTATAACTCGCTTGTCCTGAGGTTAAACAGCCACTTGCATTTCTTACCATCTTATAAAACATGATAATGAATTCTGTTACTGCGGCATAGGAATGCACGGTGTTCATTCTACATTTTTAAATTCGTCGATAAAAACTAGTTTGGTTGATTACTTAACATTCCGAGCAATCGTCTCGTATGTAGATCAATTTCGCTGCTTATTGTGGATCGGGACTCATTACTGCAATGAAATTATACGACAATAAATAAATCTTTAATTTAAATTTCACATTGTAACAGCGGTCGCATTGATGTGTTATGAACAGTTAGCTTATAGCATTATGTTTTTTATCTGTTTAAATTACGAACCATATTTAGATATTTATTGATGTGATTTTTTTTACTTATGATTGAGGAAGTCATTAAAAATGAAACTCTGTAATTTATTTATCAATTATACAGTAAAGTAGTTTTTTGTTAATTTCAAACGTAAACATTTTTAAATTAGTCACTCAACAAAAAACAAATTAAAACAGTGAAGAAAATTCAACGATTGCTTTATAAATAATCCCACCAACTTTAAATATTTGCATCTTAAAAAATTGGCAATAAACAAATTAATTAAGTAATCGACGTTCTGTTTAAAATTCCATTAGGCGAATGATAACATGAAGTTAAAAAATACAATTTTGTATCGAGGATTCCATTATGTGGCTTGAAAGCATGTTTTCAAGAAAAAAATTCACAACACATAAATAATGAATATAAATTATGCCGCGGATATTTTAATACCGTAATTACACGAATTTCGTCTTGGTACGAGCTCGAATTTTGTTTAAACAAACTTGTTTTGTGAAATGCAAATTTTTCAATTACCGATTGTTTACCTTCAGGCGGTAATTATTTCGAATGTTGCTACTTACAATAGGTCACCGTTTCTGCCTTGTTTTGATAACCGTGACGTCAAGAATCAATAGTTTGGAGGAATAACAATGACATTTGCAAAAAGTGATGTTTACTGTGTAGTTTCCAACGATCAATTCTAAGTGGTCTTTTTTATTGGCGTGAAAGATTTAATTAAGTGAGCACTTAACGAGCGAATTTTTTTAGAAATACAGTTGAACTCGGTTGTTACGTCAATATTCTATCGCATCTGGATCTTATACAGGGTGCTATAAGTTCTAGCGTCGGTGGCAAAATGGCCCATCAAAATAATTAATTCTCACTACTACTAACGAACATAGAAACAAGAAAAAACATTTAAAAGAAGTCAGGTAAAAGTTTGGCTGTCTCTCAATTTCAAATTATTCAATTAATTAGTTTTTTGACGTACGAACATTAGATTGCGGCGTACCAAGTTGGAAGGCCACCAAACGATTAAAATGACCCATTTTCACTGTCTTCCAATCCGAAACACGGATGGAAGCTGGTCCCAAAACAATATCCAAAAAGCATAGAGGTTTGCATTTTCCAGCCAAACCATGGAGAAAGCCCTCAAGACTGAACTGAACCAAGACAAGAAATTGTCATTAGAACTAATTCGCCAAAAGAAGTCTCAGTTGAAATTAAAACAAATATTAACTCCAAAAAGACTCCTGGCTTTGACCTAATTACTAATTACTAATTAAAAACTTCTTCTATTTTTCTGGTAAAAATACAAATGCTGACCCACTTCAGTTTGATAGGTAGGCTGTAAACTATTGTGCTTCCGGTTAATTGTGTTTGAAATCATTAATAATAGGGTTTTTCACATTTTCATCTTAAAATTGATCTAACTCAAAAAGCAATATATGAATGCCGGAAATAATTTGCCACATTCTGAAATAAAAAACTAAGTGACGAAATTTTCTTCAAAGCTTATTTTGGATTTTTTTTGCACTCATCGAAAGTGTACATTTCATCTGATGTAACAAGTAAATTGCACTCTTTCCTCTCAATTTTTAATAGGTATTATGACCCCGGCGGTAAAACTTACAACACCCTGTATAATTTCCTATTTGTACAGGGTGAGTTAAGTTTTACCGCCCGTGGCAAAATAGGCCTTTAAAATAATTTGTCAATTCTCATAAATTGCATGAGTAATTTTATATTATTAAGGTACATAGAAACCAAGAAAAAATCTTTTTTTTTAATCAAGTAAAATTTTGGGTTTTTTTCAATTACTAATTGTTCAATTTATTAGTTTTTTTGATGTACGAACAGTAAAATACTTTCACACAATTTAGTGTAATTGAAATAATTTTAGTAATTTGCGTTTATTAAATAAAACTATTTCCGTATTAGAAGGTATTTTTTTTAAATGATTTACGACATAAGTAGACTAATTTACCAGACAATGGTATTGATGTAGGGGTGCTTGAAAGATTATTTATGGCGGTCACTAAACTGAACTTAAGAATGCAGCTCTATCGGCAACTGAAAAGCTGTCTCGTCCAGTTTGACGGGTCGATCATAAACTATTGTTAGGATGGTAAACCGCATTATCTATTGTTAGAAAGTCATAAATAAAAGCATTTTTTGTGCTATATCTTAAATTTGATTTAACTCAAAAAGTAATCATTTTTTTATGAATCAAATTGCAGATATTAATGCTACTAATAATTTGACAAATTTTCAAATAAAAAACCAAACATAGAAATTTGACCCAAAACTCTTTGTTTTCATTTTTTGGCTTCATTTAAAAATATTTTGGAAAATTTGTAGCACCAATCGAAAGCGTAAACTTCAACTGATGTAACATGTAAATTGCATACTATTCCTTCATTCTTTAATAGGTATTATGGCCGGGGCGGTAAAACTTAACTCACCCTGTATAATAAGATGAAGTGAGTGTATGAAGCATAATAAGAGGTAATTAAACGAATGGGTAATGAAGATAAAAATAATTTTGTTCAAAAGGAACTCCAACCTTAATATTATCAGATTAATCAAATTAGTTTACTGCTGAAAAGCTGAAACTCAAACTGAAGTTGAGAAAATAATTTAATATTTAAAGTTTTCCCATCGGCCGCGTTGGTCAATTAATTCTACCGTAAAAGCGAGTTTATAATTATCAACGTTGAATCAGCTGAAAATAGTGATTTGATGTTGGTGGGCAACAATATTAGGCCCGTCCCTGGGCAGTAATTTGTTGCAGAGTTGAAAGCTCTTTTCACATAATACAAATCTAAATGCGGTACACGAAACTTTTGCGTATGTGCAATGAGATAAAGGTAATGCATTTTTAATGACTTAATAACATACATGTGCGCATGCTAATGACTGCAATTACAAACGAAAACAATGTACAATGAACATAAACTAACAACCCGTGCACGGGTCGAAATAAACCGAAAAGAGGAATAGACGAGCAGGTAGATTCGAACGTCCAGTATAATGCTAATAATAAAGCGTCTTCCGTAATAGCAGCTTTCAGAAAGCCAGCGCTAACAAACTGAAATTAAAATTTAATTAACCACCATAAATTTCGCACGACTCGCGAAATTAAGATTCACTATATGACATTGTTTGGGCCGCTCGAATAAAGTGGCATTAGATTAATTAAAAGTGAAAAACTGTGTTATATTACGAGGTTTATATGCTTCTTTGCTTTGGGATACATCAAGATGGGGCTCTTCTTTAAGTGAAAAGCCGAGGCTCCGCTATTATTTTACATTAATACGAAAAGGTTTATTATTCCAGTATAATGCACATTTAGTGTAACGTTTTCGCCAAGATTGATTGCAATTTTAGAAGTTTATAGCCTGAAATAAAATTCGTTTTTTTTCGAGGCCTTAAGTGCTCGAAAGATTATACTTTAAATAGAGCTCTTTTCATTACTTTAAGTTATTTTTATCATCACATTCTTAATCCCTCGCGCTTCAGCTCTCCGATACACAGGGTGTGGTTTTTCCTGCTGCTCATAGGCCGACATGGAAAGCGTTTTGCTTTCCTTAATCATGTAGAAGGTGCAATCGAATAAGAGTGTACGTTGAGCTTCTTGATTCCAGAGGTAATCAGTAAAGTGCAGGTGACATGGGGTTTGAAGCTCCGGGACTCTCGTAATATAATGAGGAAGCACTATAAACAACGAGTCCGTTACATATATGTAATGTACAATTGAATAATGCATGGGAGCGGCCGTGCTCTCCAAATGGCTCCCTTCTAAACAACATGCTACCTAAATTATTTTATTACTATTTTAGACCCGCATAAATTTAATTTAATTAATGTTCTGAACTAATTAATCTGCAGCCTAAATCATGTAGGAGTACTTTATTATATGCGATGAATGTACCTATGCGTTATTAAATATGCCGGAGGAAACAGAAACGGCAACAGGCCATCATAAACTGGTCGCGCCGATACTTAAACAAATCAACACTGATTTTCCATTTGTCAAACACGAGAACGTAATTAAATGCCTGTTGTTAGGTTTATTTCGAAACTTGTTTCAGATGATGTTATTCTATAAACTTCAATAATATAAATCTGCTACTTCACTTAAACGATTTTCTTTCCGTTCCTACAACAACAAAAAAACGCCCGACAGCGAATTTAACTGTTATAAATTAAACTACTCTCGGCACTAACATTAATAATTTAAATAAACAACAGTACCAAGAAAAACAATCAGAATAAATAATTTTTTTACGGGCAGGTCTTGCGGTATTTTTTGACCACTTTTTGAAAAAAGTGTTTTACAGTTAATTTAAAACAAGTCTACTTTTATGATAGCTGACATTGGCGAATGGATGAATTACAACGGTTGATATCTTATTTAATGAGTATTGGATACCTGCAAACTGCTTGTAATCTAAAATGACAGTAAAGAAGAGTTAAATGGAGGAGCCAACAGAAGAAGAAATAAATAGTCGATCAGGGCACGTCATCATCACAACCTGTATCTATCAAGCAGTGAAATCCATTTCTGTGAGACAGGCACATCAAAAAAAAATATGTAACGCCATGGTACACAGTGTAACAAAGCTGAAAACTGGGCAAGGAAGAAAAAAGTAAAATCGAAAAAAATACAATGCAGAAGATCGGACAGAATTAGATGGACAGGGAGTGACAGAATGAAGAAAAAATAGACCTTGAAAGTCATGGAGACATGAAGTGGATGAGGCTATGGAGTGACGAGTTCTTGCAGTGCAGTGGGCAACTTAGAGTCCAGTTTGATTTCGCTGACCTTTTATAATTCGTTTTCGACAGTGCTCCAATTAAGACCATTTCTGGTCTCATCTGAAAACGGAGTTTTTGCCAATCTTCAGGTTGTCCAGTTGTGGTTTTGAAGTATCAATTTATCCGGTAAATCTCTGTATAATTTTGAACCTGCTATATAAATCTTGAGAACTTGTCTTTCGATTGGTTTCCACTTCTTGAAGCTACCTTTGAATCTCTGAATGAGAACCAGGTTGATATCTTTTAGCAAATTGGGCACAAAAAGCGGTGTTGTTCAGAAATCACTCTTCGGTGACTTTCCCTAGACTTGCTATTTGTCTCTGGCCCAAGAAGAGAAATTATTTTTCCTTTATCCCATCTGACCATCCAACCCCATGCATGTTTATCTTTTTTTAAGCTTAACGTGAGATAACTTCAATTTTACAAGTTGAGCACAAATTACTAAAAATGTGCCGATAAATGTTATTAATTATTTTAATTACCATGTTCCATTTTTAAACAATTTTAGCCGATTATTATCATATCATGTGTTATTTCGATTAACACCAAGAAATTCTAGTAATTGTGAGAATTTACCTTCACAGTATTTTATTATTTCATTCTATTTCAGTTTCTACTTGAACATTGTTATTGAAAAATAATTTATAAATCTCGCCAAATAAAAAGTTAAATTCATAGAGACTTTATGAACGTATTACAATTGTATTTAGAATCTCCATAATACAAATTCAAGTCAACAACAAATAATTAAACTGAACTTCAGTTTCTACTAATTAATTTCAGAAACATGTAGATAAAATAATTTTGTGAGATTGCTACAATTTTTTTTAATTTAGAACAACAAGATGTAAATTCAAAATAAAGATAAATTATCGCTGTCAGTTTATAAAACCAATAACTATCAATTTAAAAAGATAACACATCTCAAACAGAAAGTAAAATGAATCACTTACTGTAAGTATCTAAATCATTTCATGTCGTGAAACACTTAACACAGTTTAAAATAAAAAATTCTATTCTAGCAATACATAATAATTTTTGGGAAGTTGAAGTTACATAAAAACAAATCTTAAAACCGCGCTGAAGTGTTATCTAATGGTTCCATCAAAATTCTATGAATTACTGCAATGAAAATCATTGTCATTCAAACAAAACAGCCAACAGCGATACAAACAATGCAGCAATGATACAGCAGCGCTTTAATTGTGATCTTGCGATAAGGACATGCCCGTTAAAGAGCGTTTCGCGTACGGTATCGCTAGGCACATCGTGACGTAAAAAGTGACCAAAATAATGACCTTTTCAAGTAAAAGTACCTTCACGAGCGATTCTTGTTGATGGTATCGTCCGATCGCTTTCCGTTATACATTCTCGGGAAAAAAAAGTTAATTTCCGGAACAAGACCGTATTTAACGAGTTTTGCAAATAAATAAAACGAGTCTTCAATATCGCGGTGCGGGCATTCGATGTAATGGTATGTGTAGAGAATACACAGTATAAGAAGTAGATTCGGTGTTCTTAATGGATTCCTCACTTCCCGGATAAGTGCGTTTTCCCCTTCCCTCTCCATCCGTCACATCACACATCCAAGAGGATCCTCTAAAAGCTCGGAGCCCAGTCACTTGTCAGTGTTAAAACCTTAGCCTTTGAAAGAATTCCCCCTCCCACCACTCTAGGATACTCTACTCAAATCTTGTAAGTTTCTGTTCGCTTTAACAGCGAATATATCAAGAAGAGCTTTTGCTTTTACGGCAGCTAAGTTCATGTAGATTTGCAAGTTCTACACCTAAAAGTCTAAGCTGATATTCGTGTGCGTTTCAGCTTTCACTATGTGTCACCTAACTTTTTCCCAACTTTATTCCCATCGACGGCAGCGTGCAGGAACGGGTTGTTTATTCGGTCTAATCAACGCATAAATCAGCGGAATCGACGAAAAGCTCGCTCTCCCTTTAATTAAGGATTATGATTTATTCAGAAAAAATTAATGTTGGAGTAATTGCGGCTGGTTCTGAGATATGAATAAAGTATGTCAAAGAGTGAGGGATAAACAACATAAACGTTACATTTAGGTAAAGTATAATAGACGTTTCCATTTCGAGCGAGAAGAGAGTGGCCATTAAGAAGATGACTAGTAAAATACATATTTGTGTATTTCGTTATGACGGTTGAGTCCAAACATCGGCAGGGAAAAGAGAAAGCACAAGGTCCATTACCTTAATGCACTACGCTAGTCCCCGCTCTTTCCTGATTAATATTGCATTTCTTGTTGGTGTTGGGGCACTCTACACCGGACGCCGTGATCCGACGTCCATCTGAGCACCCCAGGGACACCGCACACTTAGAAATAAGAGCACTGAAACTCGCTTCAAGTCAGAGACCATCGCCGCTAACTTTCAACTAACCGACGTGACACTTCTTTACAGAGGGAAGGTCCCGCGAACACTCACACACGGCCGGATATCTTAAATTTTAAAACCTATCTACAAATTGCCTCCGCGATGCTAAAGTAAGGTCGATGTATAATTCAAAGGTTCGAGTGTAGCATTTTATTCAGAAAAATAACGTGCAATAACAGTTTCGACTCATAAATTTAAAAACGCCACGGTGTGTATAACGATTCGTTGCAGTTTATAAATTTAATTAAAGGAAAAAGTTTGTGCGATATATAAACCTTTAGCGACGGGTAATGGGCTGTAAAATCGTTACATTTCGATTATGCAGGGGTAATTTTCTCTCTTGTAGGTATCTAATTTTAAGAATTTCACATCGACTCGCTCGTAAAAATTGTGTTCAAACGATGATACATAAAAATTGCGTATAAAAAAACATAATTCGCCGGTGTATTAGAAAATTCCGTTACAGTACAACATCTGGTCCATCTGTTTTCTTTTTATTTTCCTGGGGCGGTTGAGAAGGTGTTTCAGGCAAATTCGACATAAATCTCGCATAAAATTATTAAGAATTTACGCCCGCTTTATGGAGCAGTAATTTTCGGAATTGGTTCCAGTATCGATAAAATGCTCGACATTATCATTAGAAAAGATGTGTAGGTAACATCCGTTTAAGATTTAATCAGGATAATAGGACCACCAACTACACCACTAGATCCACATTACAAATTGATTCTTTGGAAAAGCTAAGCACAATTTCGTTAATGGCCGAGCCGCGAATAAGTCTTCTTTCTTCAGACGTTACCAGCGAAATAAATACTTCTTCCGACTGGGATCGGCCGAAACTTTTTCATTACCTTAACGAAATTTTTATAAATCGAATCCTTATAAGACAAATAACGCACGTTAAATTCTAAACGCAAACGAAATAAAGAAACTACAATATGATTCCCGGAAACCGTTCGTTAATTATTAAAATAAACCACTCTGTGTAAATATCGAAAACGCAAAACCCAGAGGAAAGAACTGGCATCAAATAAAAAGCAGCAAACCCCAAAATGGCCAAAAGTAGGTGTGCGATGTACGGCAGTCAATAAAAAGAAATGACTTTCGCAACATATGTTACTTTTGGGGCTCGGAATACAATAGTATCAGGTTGTAATGGCTGTATCTCCTTTATGTAATTCCTTTTGATGCATCGCAGCAATTCCGGATTAATAAATAATGCGTCAAAATCGCAAGTAAAACCGACGATAAATGCGGTACATTCAATCAGTCAGTTCTTTGATTTAAAATTTACCGAATTTACATATTAAAAATTTATTGCAATACCCTCTGACGGTTCGAAAACAAATCTGAATTGATGGTTTCTTCTGTGACATTACTACTTTCATAAATTGCTAACCTGATATATAGGCAACACATATAACTTTGTGGGCCAACATTCATATTTCTGTCGTCTTTATCGATTGAAAATAATTTTCTCAGTTTCTATTTCTTCGGAATTACAAATTATATTATTATTTTCGCTTCATTTTTATGGAAAGTATGAATTCAGTGATTTGAGATTATTAATTGAATCTGGTTTTACTAACAAATTTGGTTTGTGACTTTGTTGAAAGCATCGTCAAACAATCAATTTTGAAGACTGTGCTTATTTGCAGGCAACTGCATAAGCATTAGTGTAAAACCAGATGCACACCGCTGAAGTTTTTTTTTTTGTCTTATTGTGTACATTGAAATTTTTAGAAGGGTCACAAACCAAATAATTGGATTTGTCGAAGTTCTTGAAAGTTATGCAAACATTGTTAACTGGGAAGTTACAAGTGAGATAGAGACACCACTTTCTGCCACTACCCCATTTTTACCCACTTTAAAGTATCCTATGTTCTTCTCCTTTCTTTTTGAGTCCGAATCGTCCATTCAGAGTTTTTCATCCCAGTAGCGGGCTACGTCAATAGCGTTTTTGTTGGTAATCCACATATCATCGATAGAGCACGTTGCAGGACAAAATGTGCCTCTTAGAATATGATCCATATTATGTAGCTCCCCACATTCGCAGAGGCATTGTTGATCCTCCTGTGTCCCTCATTTAAACTTGTTTGCTTTTACTGATGCAACTCCAGTTTTTATTCTATTTAGGGTCTTCCAAGTCTTCTAGTCTAGGTTAAAACCAGCTGAGGAGGGTTCCACTGAGGCGAAAGTATCTGGGGGATCTATGGGCGCGACTTCAGCCTCTTCTCTGATTTTTCTCTTCCATATTGGACATAGCGTTGATCGAAGGTTTGTATGAATCTTTCCACATGTTCGGTGCTTGTGCTTCTTTCCCCTGGAGCTGAAAGGCCAGTAGCCCTGTAAAGTTTATCGATGAGGGTCGCTTTCATGCATCCGGTAATGATTCTGCACGTTTGGTTTAGGGCGATATCGACCTGTTTTGCATGCCTGGATCTGCACCAAACTGGGCATGCATATTCTCCAGTGGAGAAACAGAGAGCCTGCGCTGAGATCCTCGGGACCTACGGTTTAGCGCCCCATTTACTTTTGGCTTGTTTTTGTATGAGATTGTTTTTGGCAGTTACCTTTTGTCTATTATTAAGGCTCTTTGTAGAAAAGTGTTCTATCCAAAGTGACGCCCAGATACTTTGGCGTGTCGACGTGTTGCAGTACTTCCCCCTCCCACAGAACCCTAAGTTTTCTTCGTGCTTTATGAGTGTTAAGGTGGAAAGCACTTACTTGTGTCTTCGTCGGGTTAGGTTTTAGGGCATTTCTGCGGTAATACCTGGCTTCAAGTGCAGCCTCCAGTTTTGTTTCTATATTTTGGAAATTTCGATCTTGAATAGTAATTGCAAGGTCGTCGGCATATACAAAATGTCTGGCATCTTCAGTTATTGGTTGGTCGTTGTTGTAAATATTAAAGAGTGTCGGAGCCTAAGTTGTATGGTACTCCTGCGTCTTCGTAGAATTAACAAACAAAGGACTTGAGTTGAAGTTAATAAGTTGAGTGAAGTTAATAAAAATTAAAGATTTTTGAATATCCCACCGCAGATACAATTCCCCTAGTTTCTATTCTGATCAACCAAAGCCTTTGGTACTTTTAGTATTTGCCAAAGAATTTTAACTTCCGAATTCTTGTTGGGATTAGTAAATGACAAGATCAAATAATTCGTAACTTTTTATTAAAGAGATTACTGTAGTACATATTATATAACAACTAGACAAAAATTAAAATATATGAGAAAATTACGATATAATAATTTATTAACAAGTCGATTGCTGAAGCAAAGCGCGAAGCAATATGATAGGCCAACAAATAGGCCGTGTAAATATATACAAAAAAACCCTCAGGCTCTTTACTTAGAAGCCTGGTCGTTCGAACAAATTCACCATTAAAATGGAATTTGATATCATCGGCCGACAAGTTTGTTCCCTCACAAGTTCTCTTCTCTACCTTCTTCAGTATCCACGTATATATAAAAAAATTGTACGAGATATGTGTTCGTCACAAAAAAACTCTCAAAAAAATCAATGTTTAAACGCGTTTTTATGGGGCATATTTTAATTCTTGTTACAGTGCTTAGCATTTGATTTTTCTTGGATATACACTTTTTTGCAGCTTGGGAAACAAAGGGGGGGACTTAAAATGACAGTCTTCCTCAATCACGAATGAAATTCCCTAATAAATCTAACCAAAAATACAGGGAACAGCATGTTGATTGATTTAAATGTCTTACAACAAACAATTTCAAATTTTTAAAATTTTTTCTCTTTTTTTTAAATTTCTTGTTTACGCCATTGTAAGGCAGCCGGCACCCATGCCAAAACCTACGCCTTTGGGGCCGAAATTTCTACCGTAACATCCCTTGCAGTAAATTTCTCCGTCTGGCCCGTCGTTCAAGCTGGTTGAATCTAAAGAGCGACCGCAGTCCCTGCAGCTGAAACATCTCTTGTGCCAGATGCGATTCTTGCTGATCATTTGTTCGGCAGCGAAGACGCAGAAGCCGCAACGGTGGCAACCTAGACCGGCGGCGGCTTTCGAGCCAGAGTTGGGTCTAGCTTCGGCGACCATATGGGTTGTGGCACCGTCAGCGCACACCAAAGTTGGGGCATGACCATAACCAAAACCTTTGGGTCCAAAGAGTTTACCGTAGCAAGCTTTGCAGTGAACTTCCTTGTCAGGGCCGTCACATGCAAGGACGGAATCCAACGGACGATGGCACTCCGCACAGTTGAAGCACTTCTTGTGCCACATCTAATAAGAAGATGGTTAGCTTGGAGCAATTTTAATAGTTTTACTTACAGTTCCTTTGGCCAACTGTTGTTCAGCGGCGAATACCATTCCTCCACAACGTGGACAACCTTGCCCAACTGGAGCTTTGATAGAAGTAGTATCAGGATTGTAAAATGGACGCATGGAGACTATCTCATCTTCGCTATAATTTGGAAGTTTAATTAGAATGTGAATTTTTTTAGATTTGAATGAGGTTACCTCAGACCATCAGTCTGTAGGAAACCGGAACCGCAAGCGAAACCGTATCCATGAGGGCCCCACTTCTTGCCATAGCAAGTTTTACAATAAACATCTCTATCAGGACCATCACAAGCAATAATCGAGTCCAACGTTTTACGACAATCATGACACTTAAAGCATTTACGATGCCACGGTCTTCCTCTGGCGAGAACCTCCTCGGCAGCGAACACTACGCCACCGCAACGTGGGCAACCCTGACCAGGAGGGGCTTTAATCGCGGCGGTGTCAGTCACCGTGGTTTTTGGTGCGGCATCGCTAAATTAAAATCAACATTGAAAGACATATTTTCAAAAAGACATTGCTTATAAGCGATAGCAAGGCAAGGGAAGTTTTAATGACAGAGGTCCTGGAATCTAATTTTCGTGCAATAACATTTAACATCGTTTAGGGAAAAACACTGACAATGATCGACAAGAACAGAAGAACGAGTAGGCTACCTCTGCCATTCACTATCCAAGGCATCGCACATGAGTCCGAGGAATGCACCTCCTGCATGTCCTACGCCTCTGGGACCAAAGCGCATCGCGTAGCAAGCTATATACATAAGACAATTCAGAAAATTGCAGCGGAAATGTTCCGGAAAATTGCAAAATTGCGTGCAAGTTTCCGAAAACCGAAAATACCTACTCGCTAGGGAAGCAGTCGCTTTGGAGAGTGCCTCCACCTTGGCCGTAACCGTAACCCTTGGGTCCAAACCTCTTTCCATAACACACTAAAGACGGATAACAAATAATCATTCATAGTGCAAGGGAAAACAATAAAATCGTGCATTGTGTACGTGTGTGAGTAACTGGTGTGTCGCACATGCGTGAAAGTGTCTTGGTGTGTTATGTGTTATGTGTTATGTGTTAAGGAGTGCTCCACGTACGTTTACAATAAATATCCTTGTCGGGACCCTCGCAACAACTTATAGAATCCAATCCTTTAGCGCAGTCTCGACATTTGAAGCAAGTTTTGTGGAACGCCTTAAAACAATAATAAAAAACTGTTAGTTGATTGTGTTAGGTCTACAACACGAGGGGATATTATCACTATGCAATTAAACAAGAAATCCGCAAAATTCATGCCACAAAAAGGTACCGATCGTACCTCTGCAATATACTTCAGCGTCCGGTCCGTCGCAATGTAAAAAGGAATTGAGCGTTCTACTGCACTGATTGCATTTAAAGCATCTTTTATGGAAGCTCTATCCGCCAAAAAGAAAGAAAATATTTAACACTTCCGCGTTCTGTTTCTAAATTCGATACACTCAAAAATGGGACAGTTTTCTTAATCGTTTTAAGCGTGGCAACGCAAATAAATCGTGTTCTAAAAATAAGCTGGAAACTCACCCTGCCTCTTGCTAGCATTTGCTCGGCTGCGTAGACCATTCCTCCGCAACGGGGACATCCTTCGCCATCGGGCGCCTTGGCGACGGATTTCGAAATCAACGGCGCTCGTGTATGTACATTTCCACTAAAACCAACGATTAATTATCATTTCGAACTGATGGTTGCAACACATTAATGCAGCGTCTCATTTTAAGTGAAGCATCTACAAAAAAGTAGAACAGAACGAAAAGGAAAAGCTGCTTGAAGAGCTTGAAGAGATAAGTGCTAAAATTTAAATAAAATCGTAAATTGTAATGAGAGAAGGTAAAGTTGTTTCCACCACTCGGTTCTTTGCGTGTATCCTAATCGTAAAGTTTTCAAACTTGAGGGCACTTTCCTTATCCCATTACTAAAGTTAGGGAAGGAAAGCGGGTTGCAAAAAAAAAATAAAAAAATAAAAAAATTGTTAATATGCGGAAAATAGTGGCTCGTTGCCATGCTGTATACGGTTGCAGAAAAATAAATTCTCACCCTTTGCCTGTCAGCAGCTGAAGACGTCGCCGGTGATTTTTTTGGGGGGGCGAAGGGGACAAAATTGAACAACAGACACAAAAAAACGTTTACACCCAGTGAGAACGGTACGTAAGTTAGTTCGATAAATCCAACATTCAATTAGTCAAACGTAAACATAAACAGTAGGTACAAATGTTTCGTAATGTGCCTGAAATTTTGTTTAGATCGAAATAATTTTTATTATTTCTTATAATCCGAATATTACTTACAATGATGGAGTATAAAAGTAATAATCGAATCCACGTATATAATTTTTAATAAATAAATCATAAACTAATTATGCAAGTATATAAATTCTATATAAACGTAACATAAGAAATAGTAGAATAAATGAGGGGATGTAAGGAAGGGTCACAGTTACGCTGCGGTGTGTGTGTGGTGACCGCAGAGATCCCTGGGAAGTCCCTTAGGCAGCACTGCGATAAAGAAGGGTATGTCATGCTTTGTGTACGAAGGAAAATCGAACACTTAACTACATCGAGGGGCCACAAATCTCTCAAACCGATTTCTGACTAAATCCTCAAAATTCAATTTCATTAGTCAGAAACGATTTTTTACATTCATCCAGACGTAATACGGAAAAGAAAAGATAAGGAAAAGCCCTCAAATTTGAAGAAAAGAACTACCTTTTCTCGTCTAGTAGTTTTGGCCACCCAAAACGATCAGTATGTTTAATGAAAGAAAACTTACTCTTCCTGAAGGTGGGAGCCAGTGTCCATGCTTAAGCAACCAGCGCCACCACCGAAACCGTATCCTTTAGGACCGTATTTGCGGGCGTGGCAATTTTTGCAGAAGAGTTCTCCTTCGTGTTCGGAACAGTTGGTGGAGTCCAAAAGTTTTTGGCACATTCCTGTGAGGGTCATAAAATTTTAGTAAACATGTTTTTCCGCTTTTCGGCGACAACTCACCGCATTTGAAGCACATTTTGTGAAATTTGAGCCCTCCTGCCACACGCTCTTCAGCGGCGTATACGGATTTGCCGCACTTGGGGCATTTCGGGTTTTCGATTGGTTTGAAAGGCATGTTTACTGACTTGTTCGGCCTGAAACAACACAAAACATCAGATAATTTGTTGCGTGGTGACAAAAGGAGTGCAAAGTTGACAAGTATTCAAAATTCGACAGCTAGAGAATTTTTATTGTCAAATTGCAGGATTTAAGTTTGAGTTAATTGATCGAAAAAGCTTGATGAGATTATTTTATAAATGCAGAACTAACAATACGAAAATTTTAAGTTTGTAGATTATTTTTTTACTAATTGATTGTAACTAAGCGTTCTGAATCAACAGGAAATTTGATTGGCTGTATTGACTATGAATAATAAATCAAACTCATTTTTAATGTCCCCTACTCTGATTTTATCACGTTTTCTGTAAACAATTTAAACCAAATAAAAAGAATTTCAATTGGATGTTTTAAAAGTGAAGCAGTTGCTAGCAAAAGACATTCGAATTCTGTATTTACATTTGCACATATTTTTGTGCATTACTTTGTCCATATAACAATTATTATTATTTGTTAGATATAAATGACTTATTAAGTTTGCTGATAATTAAAAAAAAATTAAATAATCTAGTTCGATAAATAGTTGATGAAAGGAAATGAACATTGACCGGCATTTAAATACCAAAAGGTGGGCAATTAAAACGAGAAGCCGGAAAAAATGCAACGAATGCAGTCATTGCTTCTTTATTAGGTCGCCTGGCCCGGATCCAATGTCGTAATATGATTCACTGTACATTCTCTAAATTTATCTTCGCGCTGCTTCGGGTGTAAGCTCGCGTGGGTTTTTGGCCCGCGGCCAAAGTTCGGCGTCTTCGCGGACACCAAATTTGGTGTGCTCAGGTAAACCGGCACCGGCTTGCGATCAGAATTCAAAATACAAAAATTCGATTGAATTGATTAAAAATAAATGCACTTTCGATAACACTGTCACTCACGGTGTCCACGATCTTACATACCTGTTCGATTCGTTAGGTAGTTTATGTCTGGAACGCTAGCTCCAGAGATTCGATGGGACTTGCTTTCCTTGCACTTACTACCACTCTAATTCGAATGGCCCGAAGGGTTCCTGCGACGCCTAGTCTATGGACGGTCTTTTGCACACGGCTCCTGCATAACGTGGTGGGGAACTTATAAGTCTAGGAATAGCGTTTTGAGCAACGATCTATTTTCGTTGAATGCAGGGATGATAGATGTACTTTTTCGATAAAAGCAATACCTACCTTTTCCAGAAATTTGATATCCCCAATTAGATAAAATTTAATCGCCACCATACCAATCGGTTTGGCAAATGGAGTCCTTTCCTTTATCCAACAAGATTCCAATAAATTTTGAAGATACTTTCTAAAATTGTCTTCTCGAAGGGGGCACTTGGCCCCATAATATGCGCGGTTTAGTGCCATAATAATTTAATGGCTGGTTTTATGCAAATAATGAAAATTGAAATTTGAAGAAGCGGCCAGATATTAATAGCTCCGATTGACAGTAGAAAATCAGTCTTTATTGATCGTAAAGTTCCAAGGATTTCTAAAAAACAGTCCGCCTTGACCCCGAAACCACCCGCGGGTTTGTAAACTGAGAACGGATTCCTTGAATTTTTTTGGCCTTTGGCATAATTTTAATCAAATCGTCTATTTTCGCAAACAACTAAACAGTTGTTGTTACGCCCACCCAAACGGTGGTGAAACTGAAATTAGCAACTTAAACGATGATTCACAACTACCATCGCCAAACTTTAGTTTTTCCTTTTGACCGAGAATATTCCAAACGCAGAATTGAGAAGAATCGAGATCAAAGATTTTTTTGTATTTTTGCACAGATGATACAAACGCGGTCATCAAAAATGTGCCAAATTTATTCTGATCACTCGAGAACATCTTTTTCTTTTTTCAATGCCAATGATTTGGTTATTTCGCATCTTAGAAATTAACCAAATTAATGTCGCATGTATGGAAAATTTTAAATTTTGCTCGCATCAGAGGGTTTATTTTGAGTTCCATCCAACCCACTTCTCCAAGTGCAGCCAAGTTCTTTTTAATCATGCAACTGTCAAAATATTAAGTAATACCTGCTCCTCATTTTGATAAATCCTTCAGCGTTTAAAATCGCTTCTTCACATTTAATTCATTTCACACGAAATTGTTTCTAAGAGTAGATAATGGAGCATTCATCAAAGTTCAATTATCTTGGGGCACTGAAGATTGATCGGTACAGAAAATTTGCGGGCGCCCACACGAATCGGAGAGGGATCTATTTCTGGGCCCATTTTTTTTTATAAATCGTATGTAGGATAATATCTCTTGTGGGATAATCAAGAAAATTATACATTCGAGGTCAACAGACGATCTGGAAAAGATGACTCAGTTATGACACTGTTGCATGCGTACAGTCACCACCTATGCCTCTGCTAATTTGGGAACGATATTCATTCCTTCCGATCCCTCCCGCTTATACAAAATTTTGGAACGACCGGGCTTCGGTTACCTATTCGAGATTCCCAAAGTTATGCGTAGGCTTATATTTTTCTTTGTATCTAAATTTGTGTTAATGATAAATGAAGTAATGTCGCGTCGAGAAGAGACCGTCGGTTCATTCTCGCCCATCAAATATGAAATTGGACATAATTATTTGTGGCGTTATCTAAATTTAACTTTTGTGGGCGTACTGCAGATGTAAACAATATTTATGCGTGTGAAATAATAGTGAAGGTAAGAAACATTTTAAGCCGAAGAATGTCTTAATGTTTTCGAGAGTAAATCGATATAAATTATTATGAGCAAATTTTAATAACGACCGCCATATGCCAAATACTTTGTGCCAGGTATAACTCATTTTGCGTTATTTATATAAATAAGGGGTCTTCTTCAGCACCTACGTGTTATCAAATAATTTGTCGAGCTTTCTATTTTTTCTTGTGCTCTATGGAAAATTACCGACGTTGTTAATAAAAGAAATGGGAACTGTGTACCTGCGTGTGAGATGGGTTTTTGGTAAAAACATTCTGCAGGGATTTGAAAATACTGTTGTGGTAACAGAAAAATAGCAGATATTGAAGTAAACATTGGGAAACAGGAAAGATTACCAAAAAGAGTTGCTGAAACCGTCCAAATAAATTTATGTCCTGGTTAACGATGGTTAACAGCGCCCGTTTCCAATTCCAAGTAAATACTTTCCATAATTTATTATACAGTTTTTAAAATAGTAAATTGTAGACAGTTACGATCGAGAATTCAAATGGCAAAATGCGTACGTTCTAATGATTTAAACAAAAATTATTTCATGTTAGCAATTCAAAAACCTTTAAAAAAATATTTATTAATAAACCAATGTAGCACTTATAAAAATTTAAAAAACGTTAATAACTAGCAAGCAAACCCTTCCACAATCAACATTGTAGACTTAAATGAAATTTGCAATGTACTGTTGAGGTATTTGGTGCCATTCTTCCTAAGTGTCACCTCTAAATGATACCAGTCCACACCATAATATTGCCTCCATTAAATCCAGTCCTGAGAGCTACGCAGCATTGACTGTATTTCTGGTCTTCACCAGACTCATTCGTATCCGTCCGGTGATTTGGGACTAAACCTAGACTCATGTTGTCACCCCAATCCACGTCCCCCAATCCCCCCCACGTCTCCAATCCAATCGACAAGTCGTGGAAGAACTGCAGCTAGTGTTTTGGAGACCAAACCGTGTTCACTGGGTTCTTTCCATTAATTGTTAAAAGTTGATGGTTACCAATCAAGATACTGTTAAGATGCTGATTTTGGTGTTTTGAAAAAATCATAAAAATGAGAAATGACTGAAAATATAAAAGTAAAATTTATCAAATTACAATATTCCTTTAAACACTATTGTGGATTATTGAAGAATCCTGTATAATGAATGTCCAAATTATCGAGGTCGCACTGTACTACTTAATTAATTACATAAAAGTTGAAAGTTTATGGCTCTGGGGTTATTTTGTCCAGCAGTGTAGATTTATAATACAGTAAACGCTGCTGAATGTACTCAAAAATAGAGTGTACAGTGCATTTTCCAACTATTTGCCAGTTTACTATTAACTACATCCTCTGTAATTATAATAGCCCTATAACCCCAACCTGAATGCTATTGTTATACAGAAAACCAGAGTGCAGCACGTAAACATATCGATTGTCTTCGATCTTCTCTTAAAATGTCGTTAGAGTAAAAAAGATAAACGTATAAGGGCTGGATGGAAATGGGATTCAGGAAGATGAAAAGTTTTAACTGTGTTTATTTTTTAGCAAGTTTTGGGTGCATAGGAAAATGACAAACCGGCAACTATTTGAAAAACGCACTATACCAACGTGTTTCAAATAACTTCACTCGGTTTGGGTTCATCACAGCTTGAATTTATGGCCTGAACATTAATGTATTCTTCTGATTCTTTTTTTAAGTCATTTTAATTGCCTTCTTTCTTTGAAATTTTATGAACAAGTCGTAAAGGAGAAAACATTTTTTATTATTTCGTTTTCATCCTCACAAAGTTAGATTTGTAGCGAATTCGAAAGTAACACTTAACGGCCCTACTCATTGGGCAATTCAACTAGATATCTAAAATTAACGTTTTAATAAAGCGCGAAGGCATTTCCTGTTCTGAGAACGTTGATTCTACGTTAAGAATTAGTCACTTACAATACAATATTACTACTTTGTTTGATCTGTTAATTTCGAGTTCTTGCGTATAATTCAGCCTTTCAGATGCTGCAATAAATTGTAATAAAGCTCGCGAATATTTTTTTGTATTTAAAATGTGTTTGTTTAACTGCTTATTAATAGAATTTGAACAAATATAATAATATTTATGTTGAAAGGCTTTCCTAAGTTAAGAGATACGATACAGTTGTTTTACAATTATTTATAGATTCGCTTGTAACCCTTAAGTATATTAGAACCATATGCTCTTTATTGAATGTTTTTTTTCACCAGGATGTGGTTGGTGGGTTGGCAAAACTTTCCTTACAACAACATTAAAATTACGACATCGGAATATTTTTTAACAAAATAAAGAACTGCCACAATCAATTCAATATTTTCCAATAATATTTAGCGGCCGACTGAAAGAAATTTAAATACAGATTTGTTTGCTTCAACGACGAAAGATGCTTTACTGAAAATCAACAGCGGAAAGTAGGTAATCGGTTAATGGCACTTAATGTGTATTTCACGATTTTCACAAAAAATACTGGCCGTAATTAAGTCGGCTTTAAATAACTTCTATTTGGTTCAGATCCTTGTTCTTCTTTTACTTTAGACAATCAGTAATACGAAGTGTTTTCGGGTTTCAATTGGAAAAATAATCCGAAGTTATTTTTACAATTTCAAAAATCTCAACTTTTGAAATAACAAGTGTATTTTTAGATTCTTACTTGATTAATAAGCTGTTAAATACAACTGTAATTTTTTCCATAGTTTTAAGTTGTATTTTTAGTATTTGTGGTCCTTGATTATTACAATGGAATTATGAATATGTGAGTTAATATTTTAAATGTTTGTTAAAATAAACCGCACTAATTAAGTTTACTTTAAAGTGTGAAAAATAAGGTTGAGCTAAGTTGAATGACCCATGGTACCATTCCAAAATAGACAGACGAAAAATTATATTTGTAGTAAGCGATTTCTTCAACTTTGTTTATTTAAGGCAACAATATAGTGAGACATTTTAAATAGGACTATTAATTTATTTTATTTTATTAATTAAACGATCATCACTTCCTGTAGTAGAAGATTGTTAAATAAATTAACTATTTGCAATCTGCATATCAACATGTTTGTTTATTGACATAAATCACTACAAAAGTTTAACCAACTATTTATATTTGTTTTCACTGTTAACTAGAAGGTTTGTGGCCAATGTAGGGACGATCACACATGGCACGTCATGCTTCATCAAATTATCTGAGTATTTCGATTGGCTGCTAAATTGACTAAGCTTAACGTGCAAGTATCTTTCCTCGAGATACGATTAAAGGATGGCATTAGGAGGAAATATAAATCCTTTGAGTTTAAAAAATATTTATGGTATGATCAACCTAGTAGTTCTCTTCAAAAGTTGGATCAATAATATCTACGATTGTATGAACTTGCTGAATAGTGGAGTGGCTTTCACAAAATCCAAACTAATGATTCGCGTTAATTTTCTAACCAACAACTTTTCCAATAGTCTACCTAGAACACATAGTAAACAGATTGATCTATAGGAGTTGATTTTATTTGGAGGTTTAGTAGGTTTGATCTCCTTCTACCTTCGACCAGGGATAATCCCCTGTTTGGATGAAAGAAACTAGCTTTCAGCCCATCGCATGGATAGTCAGGTGGTCTCTTCCCTTTAGTTCGTTCATTCCAACAAAACTGTACCAGAGAACCAGAACGATGCATGCCTATTTTTTCCAACCATGAAATTTTTATGTATATTCATTAAAATATGTCCCATCTATGCATTAAAGGGGAAGCTATGTCCAAACTTAAAATTTGTGTTGCATTATGATGTATCTCCAAGCATTACTTTAAGACAACACCCAAAATATCAAGTCATTAATTTAAATTTTCTGAACTTTGTTACTTTTGGACATACATTGTTCTGCTTCTCTGGTACAGAAATGTCAGCTAGACTTCCCTCATCCGTCCTTTCGACATGTATTTTTAATTTTTGCTACTTGTTTACGATCATTTTCTAGATTTGGTGATTAGTATTACATGAGCTACCTTCCATTGTGATGGGAAGGATTCCAATCTTAGTAGTAGGGAACTTCCCAGTAATAAAATTATAGCATCGAGATTTCTTAGAGTTTCTCATCTGACCAAATCTTTCATTTATTCTACAATAAATATACCACGGGCAAGATGAATTGGTATAGAATTTCTTAGGTGTTTTGAATTTCTACTTTCTCTTGAACACTTGAATAGTATTTGTGATGGAATCGGTTGGAAAGCATTTACTAATTTAGAACTTGCCCAGAAATCATTTGCTTCCTTCAGAGGAGAAATTGGTTGATTTTGGCATTTTATTCCTTCAGTTACTTGTCATCTGTTGCATGCAGTTCTTGGTCAGTACTTTCAGATCTGATAAAATGATTTATTCAATACAGAAAATCCCACTCTGTATTATTGAAGATGTATAAGATTTCAATTGAATTAGTTATTACCTGACCATAACATACTACTAGTAAGACCCCTTTAGAACACTTTGTTTTTTTAATCATTTTGCCCTGTTTTTCAAGGTAACTTTTTAATAAAGTTCAATTTTTAAGAAAATTATCCTGTTTTTCCTTTAAAAAAGAGTCAACATTTTAAGGAAAATATCCCGTTTTTTTCAAACGTAAAAACGGTTTCGTCCAAACAAATTTCCTTATTGAGTAGGAGTTATAAGAGTTATTGTTATAAGACTAATACAGGTGAAGTTGTTTGTAAAATAAAAGGATTTACATTAAACTATGAAATGTCCGAAAAGATTAATTCCGATAGTATAAATAATATTTTAGAAAACAAAGACAAAAAAATCAATACACAATATCATCGAATTACGAGAGATACTAAAACTAAAGAACTTTTCAATAAAATAGAAACAAAGGAATTTGGTTTTGTTTATGACAAGAGAGTTATTCTAGAAAACTTTGATACAAAACCGTTTGGATATTGATCCTTTTCCTTGTTAAATAGTAATAAATCAATTGAAAACTCAACGTTCAAGTATTTGGTGTCCTAAGGAATTTTAAAATTTTTATTAATGTATGTACTTATTTTTTGAGATGCATTGAAATGTATCAGCATGAAGAAAAATATATCTATATTATTTCTGAATCATAAATTGATACTTACTTAGTTTATTTGCCAAACAATTTATTTGTCAACATTAGAAAGTACCCTGTGCTCACCGAATGTTACGCCTACGGTGTCGTAGTATAATATGTGTCGTTAGAGGCGCTACAGCTGTTCCTGTGGTCAATTCCTTCCTTGTCTTTGGTCAATTCAACCGCAAGGTTTTTTCGTCAGATTCGATAATCCGTTACTCGTTAGTTTGATTCTTTTTGAGTATGTGTTTATTTATTATTTACAACTTAAAATTTATTTGTTTCGGATGGTAGTTATGGCGGAGGCGAATGTAAACCAAATGCCTTGTGTGGATTGTAATCAGGAGACAATAGCTAGAGCACGTCAAACATTCATAGAAAATTGTTTACCTGAATTTTTTGTGGCCAACGTTGAAGCGGTTAAATGTGCTTGCAAGACGCCCTGTCGGTGGATGGTGGGCTATAAGTTTAGAGATGTCCATCGTCAGTATGAAGGGGGACTTTTTGCCAAACAAATGGTCAGAAGATTTGATGCTGCGAAACCTCAACGTACCAATATAATGAAACCAGCAGTATCTCTTCGCATGAACCCTAATGATGGTCTGTGTTATATTATAAATTATGGCGTTCTTTGCAACTGTGAATATAATGAAATTCCTTATTTTGGTGAAGGTGACGACGACCCATTCCACGTTAGTGAGATTAGTATTTAGGCCTAGAGAAATCGGTAAAATGTAATGTAAAATGTAAAATGTAACAAGTTTCTGTGTAAATTGTGCTTTTCTAATTCATATAATTATTTTTAATAAATTTTATATCTATCTATTTTTGACATATTCTATATTGTTGCTATAAGAGGGTAAATTTCTTAAAAATTGAACTTTATTAAAAAGTTACTGTGAAAAACAGGGCAAAATGATTAAAAAAATTAAGTGTTCTAAAGGGGCCCTACTAGTAGTTAACATAATTTTTTTTCAAAATTGTTCGTTAGCTGGTGGGACATTTTGGAACGTATAAATGGGATTCTGTGGCAATCTGCGCTAATGAAATATTAATAGACGCCAAAAGTTTTAATAAATTTTGTACGGAAAATTCAGATGAATAATGGCACCGTTGTTAGGTTCTGAAACAAAATTGCTCGACAGGAATTTTTATTGGTAAAGTCGGCCAAATTTTATCTTGACCTACGGAAACATTAATTGCTAGACATTGAAGGAAAAGGGCAAACAATTTGTATTCTGATGCACTACAGTTTGATAAATTTTGAAATTAAAAAACAAAATCAAACATAGAATAAATTTTTATCAAGCAGCTGAAACTGCACATTGTATTTAAATTTGCTCATCACTCTAAATAATTGGCGCCACCATCAGTGCAAATATGTTTGTACAATAAAATGAAAACAACTTGTAGGCTTAAGATTTTTTCTGTCCAGTTGCATAAGTACAGTCCTTTTAAATAATAATAAATGGCCGGTGAATTTGCCAAAAACCGTCCAGCTGGTTTCAGACTTTTGTAAGTCGGCTTCATGCGATAATTGTTGGATGAGATCATTTTCACGTTTTGGAAATGTTTTGCAGGAACGTGCCAACGATGCAACAATAATTATGATTTATCTACTTATTTATTTCGTTTTGTTTTATTTTTTCTTCCAGAAATTCAATAGCAATAAAGTAAAGAAATAAAAGTTATTTATACCGTTGCATAACCGTTACAGCCGGCTGCAAAACTTATTTCTACCAAAACACAAATCTGAATCTGAAACATTTTTTTTTTACATTTTACAATTAATTGAAGCTTTGTGATTACTCAATAAATAAAACATTTCAATAAAAAAACACTTTTGTAACAGATATTTATTCACCGCACGACAATCCAATAATCGGCCTATAAAGTGTGAACTGGTAAACACATTTTTTTAAACTTCAGAACCTTATTGACGTTTAAATTTGATTCATCTGAACTGTTTGTTTTTACAGTTCGTCATGAAATAATAATAGAACAAAAAGCTGGTACTAAAGTTTGCTTCAAGATTAGCAAAAGTACCAAGCAAGTATTTAATTAACGACAACTATTTCTGAGAATGAACTCATATCTTTCAGGAATGCTCAAATCGGTTTTCAGCTTCAAAAAACATTGTAAATTTTTAAAAAGAAAATAATTTACATTTTCATTATAAAAGATGAAAATAGTACAAACGTCTTTTGGATTTTTGACGAAGTTTAGTGTATTTTTTTGGAAACATTTTTCAAACCAACAGTTATCTGTACGAAACTAAATCGAAATTTAAAAGAAAAGTTATCTTTACAAGCGTCGCGACGTCGAGAGCGCTTTTTGATACTTTTCAACAGATGTCGCTCACTGGCGCTATTCTAAAGAACTGAAACTTATTCCATAGCTATAGAATTAATGAACTAAATGATTCTAAAACCAATATTTGTTTAGTCCAAATGTCAGTGACATTTTTAGAAGGTGAATGAAAAAAATCCAGTAATAAAATAAGTCTCCAATAATTTGTCATTTTAGAACGTCAAAACACTCAAACGCATCCTTGAAAGTGTCAATTATGGGCGGTTTTATAACACAAAATTGTGCCAAGAACTTTTTAAAATCGTGACGTACTCGGGGCAGTTCAAAAGAATCCTGAAAAAATTCAGAAGAAAAATTCCTGTCGCCTTGAAGCTATAAATTTATATAAAAATATAGAACGCTCCCGATGTCAAATTTTCTTGTATCCAAGTAAATTACGCAGCGGATTCAATCGCGAAAAAAGTTGAGCTATTTTTGAGTAACGCTGAAACGCGACGCGTTTCTTCCTTTATGGAAACGGTCTGAAATAAGCGCCTCCTACGCCATAAGCGCGTGTTCTGCGTTCCATACATCATCACTCGAAATAGTTTGAAAACACTTCACCTGTCGTCAATTTTTATTCAGGTCAGGAATAATAGATTACACCGCGAAGATATGCAATACTTAAATAATTTATTAAATAAAAATATATCCGTTTAAGTTACAAAATAAGAAAATAGGTTGGTATATACACATTTCTTGCGGATGGACGATTTACTTTCCAAGTAAGATTTTCCGGCCAGCGCCCATGTTTTGGCCAGCTTGGGTCGCGCCTTTGTTGGAACCGGCTTGGAGGCCGATGATGGTTTGTCCGGCGGCGAGCTGCTCATCGGTGAAGTCGCGTTTGTTTTCATCGGAGGGTTTGGGGCCAAGGTAGGGTCCAGTGAATTCCGGGTGTCTGTAGGTCTCCCGAGCCAAAGCGAAGACGGTGTTTGTAACTTGTCCTATGTCTTTCTTTTCGAACAGATCGACGGTTTGGAAAACGTCAACGTCGTTAACCCCGTAATTCTTCAAGGCGTGTTGGAAGCTAAAAACCACAATTTTCAATTCCGGAATTAAAGGCAAATTTTCCTTACTTGTTGATGTTCTCCATCAATTTGAACTGTCCACCGGAAGTATTGATTTTGGGAACGGATCCCGGTGCGAGTTTGTTGATCAGTTGGCAAAGAACGGTGCCGTCCCGGAGAACATCTTCGTAGGCCTCACCTGGTGGGAATTTGGCGCCAAGGATGGTTTCGATCCATGATTGGGCTTCGACGTCTTTTTCTATGTCGCGCTTGGCGGCGATCTGAAGATTCAATTAAATTAATGCCCCGAATTGCTTGGGGCTTTTTTATTTACCTTGGCGCGGACTTGACGTTCTAAAGACATGTTTTAGGAGTTGTTACGAGCGATCCAAGCGAGAACACTACCAGGATTAACTGGAGATGTTTGTACGTCGCGACGCTTATATACAGAAGGACGCGAAGCGCCGTTTACATACATATTTTGCCCTCTCTTCTTGTGATGAAAACGTCATTTTGCGACGGTCCCACGCGCGCTTTACATATTCATTCTCTAAATTTAGTATATTATTCGGTTTTCATTATCAATTTTTCCGCCCACTGCGAATATTTGGAACATTGTTCTAGAAATTTAAAAGTTGGTCTTGTACAGATAATTATTTATTTCTCGTAAATTTTTTATACATAAACTTATTTTAATACTGGACTAGAATGTAGATTAGAATTTTGTATTATGCAATTTCGAAATAATTCCAACTGGACTCGGCTGCGAAACAGCTTGATATTAATACTAGATAAATACAAATGTCTTAAATATTTACATAATATACAGCAATTATTTATAAAATCATTAAGACACGTAATGTTAACTATTGGAATTTATTATGTACAGGTAAAAACATTGGAAAATTGCAGCATAAACCAAGGCGATATACAAAATTGCCACTATCAAAAATATATGGAATTTGATTCAGAGACGAGGAGAATCCTTGGAAAAATACTTTTTTAACACATCAACGGCAACTTATGTGATTTAATAACATCAGTTATGATGCATTACTAACAATAAATCTCCTTATAAAAATAATCTAAAATTCAGTGATTTCATTCTGCTGAACATTATTTATTTTGGGAATTTTTTTTCTGTTTCAGAAAAAAAATCATAAGTTCAAAAATGTTAATTTCTATCTTTAAATATCTCCACAATTTTGAATGCAATTGAAATTGCAATTGAAATGGAACACTGATTTTTTTAAGTAGTTATTCTGTAATGGAGGAAACGTTTCGCTTTAAAAAATATATCAAGTGCATTATATCAAAGACATTATGCATTTTTCAACAAAGCTGGACATTTTTCAGCAATTTTTTTGCGTATAAAGGTACTGAAATTGTGACATAGTAAACTTAACAGACCTCGCGGTTTGAATAAATATTAGAAAATGACAGATAAAGCACCAACTCCAAGAAAACTGAAAATATTTTTTAGTGTTTCACCCGGTATCATAAATAGGGCACTTCAGCGATTTAAGAATACTATTAGTGTTAGTTTTCGACATGGCTGATAGTTGGGCCTAATCCGATGCACAATGCTGCAAGAATGCCTTGTAAGCTGCCACGAGGAGGGTATTGCCATTTCTTTACGAATTGTTGCAAGAAAACTTCCTGAATGCAATTTCAGAAAACCTATAAAGTGTCCACTATTAAAGCCAAACAAATGTGCTGCTCGTGGAAAACATTCTTGTCAAGATCTAATCTTCACCATTCTCATGAGATGGTTTTACTAGAGCGTTACCATAAAGATAATATCGAGGTGGCACCTGTAAGTGCAGCAAAACTTGTTTCTTCTTCTGGTTCTTCTTCAGTCTGTATTTATCCACCCTGGATGTAGACCTCTTCAAGCTACTTCCATGTTTCCCTGTTTAGAGCAGTCTGGATCCAATTCTTGCCCAGCTATCCTTTGAAATGAGATTATTTTGGATGACTGCACCGAAGTTATTTGTTTGTGGAGGAATTCCATGAATGCCGAAAGATACCTCCAAGGTTTCTGCTGCCCGTTGTAATCCCATTGGTCTAAAATTTCGGTGATGATTTTATTTTTGTGAATGTTAAAACTTGTTCAAGAAATGGTTTGGCTTCCTAACTTTGATACCATCGAGCATGTGTATCATCGTTTGCAAACGATGGGTTGAAGTTGCATTACATGAATAATGGGAACTGATTGTCAGGGAGTTTAATAAAGACGGAATATGCCCAAAATTTCTTTGACTGTGGAGGACTCAAACATTTGTTGCTTTTATTTAGAAAAGCATATAATTATTTTTTTTTGTAATTTGTAATTTGCAGTGAATTTTTCCTTTTTTGAATTGTTTGACTTAGAACAGTAATCTTCTCAAATCTTGTTTTCTTTCATGCAGAAAATAGAATTACATAACATTATCTTTATGAAAGTTTTGTAGTCGTTTTTTGGAAGGTTCCATCTCAATTGTAGCAAGAACATAAAGTAGATAGTTTATTTCAATGTAAGTCTTTATGTATGTAAGTCATTTTGAATAACAATTTCTGTTTGAATTATTTCAAGACATCTTTAAAATCAAAAAATTTATGTTGAATTCATTAAAAAATTTCTTTGTATAATTTTTCTCGATAATAACTTTAGCTTTAATATTTGGTGTAGCGAACAAAATACATTACGGTTATCCAACTGTAAACCCGAATAGCGATTTGAAGAAAAGTTGTAAAGCCCAAAAGTTATTGCTTGTGGTTTGTTACTTTTTAAGTAACTTAAGTTTCATTGTATTTGTAAATTTAAAGCGTGGAAATCAAAATTAATTTGTTTTGTGAGCAAATAATGCCAACAACAAAAAGAAAGTAAATGGCGAAAATAATGTTTCAACAAGAAGCTCAGTTAAGAGAGAAAAGTTTTCCAGCATTATGCATCATTTATAATGTTTATGTTCATAACCTGGATAAAAATCATTCCGAGAATTCATGTTTGAAACCTTAAAATAGATCCAGTTAAATTGGCCGTTAATGGGTCAAAAAGAATAATTTTCCAGTCGACCTTGATTTAGTATTTTTATTTGATTCCGTTATTGCTTCTCTCTGGTGAAAGATCAGCTCCCGTCTCTGGTCATGATCTCATGCGGTACTTATTTTAATACTAAGTGATGAACAGAATCTTTACAGATAATAAATTCCTTTTAACGGAGCGCGTAGAAAAAAATCGTATACCCATTTGCGAAAGTCAAATAAAAAAAATATATCAAAGACGGATTTTCAAGTTCAATTTCGGTTTACATAAAGTTATTTTTGGAATGTTTTTGCCTTTAATATCACGTTCCACGCATGTGATGTGGAAACATCGAAAATCCATACTACAGCTCTCTGGACCCGTTTTCAAACGAAACACTAATTTTTCTCTTAAAATAAATGGTTGGCCGTCGGTTTCAGGTGATCGCCTAAAAGATATGAAGCGGCGCCTCCTCCAGCGCCCAGAAGGGAGGAAAACGGCGAAGAGAGCGCGGCGGCCGCCGCCGCCGCTGCGTGATGAGAGCTGTGATGGTGGGATTGCAAATGCGAGGGTTGGGATGATAACACTTTATTCGCTTGTTGAACCAGAAGTGCCGTGTTGCAGGATTGGGGACTCATCGACGGCCATTTGTTGTTGTTCGGTCCTATCGAATCCTCCGATAATTTCACTGCAAAAGAAAATAAATATTTAAGAACATGGAAACATGGAACACGGAAAATCAATTGACAATAACAGTCCAAAACTAACAGCGTCAACTAGCCTGATGGCTAAAGAAAAACAAGTTACGAATTGACCACAGTCAAAGATCTAAGCAGATTATAGTCTTCAATAGAGGCAATACAGGAAATGAAATGGTAAGTTGCTAAGCTAAGACAGCAAAGACAGTAGTTTGGGCCTTCTCTTTTTCCAGTACAGGTGAATCTCAATATTGACATTACCAGAAATGTATAGGAAAGAAAATTTGATTTGGACTTCCCAGACAAGCCGGAAAATGCATAAGTAGTTCTTCCCTTGATAGCAAAATTAAGATATGCTCTATGCTCTATAGCGTATAATAAACTAGGAAAGTCAACTCTGGAATTAATGCTGTTTTCAAATAAGACGAAAACATGTTGACGCAGTTTTCTAATACAAGATCTCCATTGGCTTCAGATCTACTTGTAAAGTTGGAACGTTATCAAGGATTCTATTATCATCGGGAGAGCCCTTACAAATAATATTACGACACACATCATAAAAAACAATAATACTACCAACGTGTATTCCAAAATTTTCTGCAGCAACTTATTAAAGTAATCAAAGCCAATGATGAGTTAAATAATGGTTAAGTTCTGATCCAACTAATTAACTAACATCCTCCGCTGAATCAGAAAGAGGGTTGTGAAGTGGATGTTAAAATAGGAACAAAACTTGATGAACAAAATGGCAAGAAGTGTTTGGAATACTTGTTACATCTGGTACGATGAATGCACCCAAGTGTTGGTCTGTGAAAGCTACAAAGGAAGAACAGTAGAAATGCGAATGGTGAGATGGTCTTTAGGTATCACTATAATGAATAGTCGTAGAAACAATGACATCAGACAAGAAATGAAAGCGACTAGGTGGTGTACAAGATGAAAAAAACAGACTTAACTGGCGACAATATTATGGTTTATTAATCGCCAACAGAGAAATAGTGTCTGGTAAAAAAGCCATGTGAGACCAAAGCTAACCATTGTCCACTGACAATTCTTAGATCTGATATAATACTAAAAATGCAAAATGTCAACGGCATAAATGAATAGAAGAAAAATGATAAGTTAAAAACTTTATTTTATTCTAAATCTTCTGAATTCACGTTCTAACTCAACTCAACTTCTCAACCACTTTTTTTGGAATGAACAAGTTTCTCTATAAACTAAAAATCAATTGGCATGATTGGTTTCTCCTAAATATTTGATTACTCAATCTAATTGAGATGTAGTTTTCGCTGGTTTAAACGGTTGTTCAAACTGCAATTGCACTTTAACGGTGAATGGTAGCGAAAGTAAGTGCTACGGTAGAATAGTAAATGGTTATTGGCCTAAATCGAAGCTCTGATTTTAGTGTTTTTCTAGAGAGCTTTAGTTACTGCCTTTAACTAAAAGCATTTGCTTCATTTTTATTCAATAAAACGAACGCATTTTATGGAATCGAAGTAGACAATATTATTTTTATATTCGAGATATAAATCTAGGGAGCAGCTGGCGAGCATCAAAACACTTCATATGAGTTATTCATTCCCAATAACCGAGAGGGCCTCTCTTGCCGTAGCAGCAGGACAGAAACGCCACGCCACTCTGACATTTAATCTAGAAAATTGCCCGCTACCACTCATTTATTTCCATTACTGTCAACTCTTTAGTTCGCGTTGGAGTCTGCCGGAGAGAACAATCTGATGTCATATTACGCGATGTGAACTTCTTATCTGCAGCGACCAGAAGTTCCCCTCGCGAAAGGACATTAGCATATTAAAAATGAAGTATTTACCGTTTCCGTTTAACGGCTTAACGTCCCCGTTCGAGGAATGATGCGACGAGGCGCTGGTATTCGAATTAGGCGTCGTCGATATCCCGGAATGGGGCGAACCCGGCTTGATATCCTTGCCACTTAAGTTCGACTTCGAGTTGCCGTTGCTTTCGGCTTTGACTGTCGTCTGGCCGTTCGAGGCGTCCACCGAATTATTGGTGGCCTTCTGTTGCGCCAGTCGCTCCTGTTTGCGAAATTTCGCCCTCCGGTTTTGAAACCAAACCTGCAAAATCAAACGTTTCATTTGTAAAAGCAAAGCACTCGATGCTGATGACACAATAAATAAAAGCAGAATTGATTACGCTGATTGCCTCCCAGGTTGCGTTTAACATAAATAAAACGAGCAGCGTTAAATTCTACGCGGGAGCAATTTTAATCTGTTCGTGTACGCGCGTAATTACAACCCCGGCCGTATCATGGACCGGGGTAATGTTTATGAGAGCTTTAAATATTATTATTCGTTACGGATGATCGTTGTTTATCAAAATCCTATCGAGCGCTTAATGTCGCTTTGGAATTCGGCGCGGGTTTAAACGTCATCGACTTTTTTGATTACTGATTAGTCTCGTTTCATGTCCGTTCGTTTTTCTGGTTCGCTGGATAAGGTGACGCGCTTAACGGGTCCCGTTCCCCCTTGAAAAAGCTTGTTAAGCGCGGGGCCACGGTTGAATTCAATCAAACCCGGTAAACAATGAGATGTGCTTGGAATTGTGATTGCTCTTAATTGTCTGCCAATAGAGCAGCGGTCTGCAGAAATCAGCGTGCGGAATCAGAGAAGACCATTGCAAGACGATCCTCGGCAAACACCAATCAAAGAGATTCTCCGCTTCAGTTCGCTATGCTAATTTAACGATTGAACTCGAAACTTTGCGAAATTACGAAGTATAAACCATCAAAGTAAGAAAAATTTACAAATTTATTTACTCGATACACTTAGCCGTGTGATACCATCACTTTGAAGCGAAATTAAATTGTGACGATTCCACAATATTACCAAACTTAAAATGATTTATACAAATTGCTAGTTGGCTTAATAAATAACTTGTTGAAGTCGATTTCAAAGAATAAATATTTTCAAGGTGGAACTTTAAAAATATCTAATCAAATAATTTTTAACTGTGGCAGCTGTTATTTTGAGATAACATTTTAAGCAAATCATAAAAATATGTTGACTGAATGCGACATTAAATAGAATAATGTAACTTGCACACCTGCTAATTATGTAAAATATTTATTTTCAGCTGTAAACTGAAACGTTTCAAAAAATTGTTTCAATCTATGTCAGTTACTGTTTCGGGCCTAACTGATTCATTTCAACTGAAATGAATTTCTGGAGTAACACAAAAGAGTTACAAAAAAAATTGTATAAGAAAAGTTGTGTAATTGAGAAAGGGGATAAGTCACTTTTTAATGTTTTGAGATAGTCGATAAAAAATAAGGTCATGTCAGTGATTTATTCTCTTTCAACACTAAGACAGTATGTAACAGTTCAGTAAAAATCATCACCAAGCTGCACGTTTACCTAGAAATATTAGCAAGTCCTCGTTACTCGAGAATGGCCAAAAGTGACTTATCCCTTTTCAACAATAACCGATTCAATTGGTCTTTGCATTATATTTTGATCCATTTTTAAAGTATGGATTTTTAAAGTTAATTAGAATTTTACTAACCGATAGAACAAACAACCTTCGGCAACAAATTTAGTACATCATTTCACCTACTTACGTTAAGGACTTTAATAACAAGGTCGACAAAGTACCATGTACCGTTGTAAGTACCGTTGTTATAAAAAATCCCTTGTTACTAAAGAATTGTGGGAAATGGAGAAAACTCTACAAAGCAGTCGCTTGCATTTTGGATACATAGATCTAGCTGAAATGGTAGTTGAATTGCACATTAAGATGCAGCCCATTTCAATTAAGATGGCTAAAGTGATTGTACGAAAATTTATTTAAGAAATTATAATGAAAGGAGAATGAAATAAATATTAATGGAAGAAGATAAAACCGTATGAGATTTGCAGACAATGCAGTGCTGAGGTCAAAAAGTATGGAAAAGGTGCAAAATATGATTTAAAAATGGGATTTGCAAAATAGAACTTATGAATAAAATCAAAACCAAAATTATCACTAACCAGGAAGAATAAAAAATATACGAATAGATAACCACATTTGTTGATGAATATATCTAATTAGGACTGATAGTAAAATCCGGGTAACAAAATCAAGCAGCATAAATTGATAGAAGAATTCGATTAACTTGGTCAACCTTCGGGAAAAAGAATAAGGTGGTAAAGAACAAATCTTTATGAAGTAACCCTCACAAAAAATATTATGGATAAGCTGGACAAAACACAAGGATTATTGGACAGAAGTACAAAACAAGACATCAGATGAAGAACCAACTTAATTACTATATCAGAATATGTAGCAATGGGTTGATTATAGGCCGACAGATGGAATAGAGAAATACACCGTTGGAGAACGTGGACAGCAAAATATAAAGAGGAAGTCCACCGAAGCAATGGTCAGATGATTTAAAAAGAGTGACTGGATTTAAGTGGATGTGACGGACCGGAACAGAGATGACTGCAGATAGATTGGATGCAGGAAGGTTAATAAAGAAAGAAGGTGTTTTCCATATTCAAGGATCTAACGCATTATCAAAAATGTAAAAACTTTACTGAGTTACACTAACAATTTTTGGTTCAGATTAAATAATTTAATTTAATTAATGAATAATATGATTGATTTTTGGCCCTAAATAAAGTTTCCAACATTTACAAAAATGGCAATTTCATTAAATCTAATTACTCGAAATTTGCACAAAAGTATTTCACGTGCAAAATGTTTGGCATGTTCAGAACATCTTTCAACATAAAAGTTTGCATCAAATTCTATTTTTAAACTTTCCGCGAAAGTGTTTTTCTTTTACATGGTGTTCTTAAAAACTTCAATGCATCCATTAAAAATTTTCACATCACCATTAAAAAAATAAAATTCGCTGAAAAATACGAATACGAAATATAACTTCTCCATAAAGTTTATTGTTGTTTGATAACCTTGGATTTTTCCAACTGTTAAATAAAATTCACAATTTCAGCAGAAACCGTTGTGATTAAGTGCAGTATTTGACCAAATGGTGTGTGACTTGCACACCTGCTAATTCGAGCCCGCAGCTCGTTAGTCATCAAGTCCGAGACAACGATGTTTAATTAATGCGTGGAAGCTTCATTTGTAAATCCCGATGAAGCCTTGATGTTGCGTCAAAATTTTCCTGAAGATATCCCCGTTTAATAGACGCAAAGTCGTAGCAGGTGTCCACCCGACAGTTCATTATAACCCTGTGGTTCGCGACAATAGAGCTAATGTGAGGGGTGCAAACGTTTACTTGATGGGGTAGGAAAAAAGGCGTCTCTCGTGTTGGTCGCTTGATCTCTTGGACAAATATTAAAGACAACAAAAACACCACATGTCGGCCTTGTTGGAGCGTTTTAAATTCCACGCGAGAGATTTCCGTCATTTACGACCGGCAAAATGTGGAGCATAAAGTCTGGAAAATGAAGTCCTGAGAGGTCTGCGAATGTGACAGGACACCTGACGCCGCCATCTAATTCAGTAAAGTTCCTTGTCAGACTCGAAAACCGAACTTAAATGTCACATCTTGTACTTAGGAGGCCTCCAAGCAAGAGTTACTATATTATTCAACGATCTCGCCGTAATAAAGTCTCCGGATTTCAAATATGTACTCGTGTCAATTTGCAGACGAATTTTTAAATAATTCCCGGGTTCGTTTCTGAATTATTTTTTTCAGGGGAAAATAAAAACGGTAAAAAATGTGTTAAATAGGTGGCGCGTACGTGAATACATTCTTTAATATATGTGTTTCCCTCGTCACTTTGTTAAATACACATTGCATACGAAATGTCGCAGTTCTCTAACGCCCTCGGCATGATCAAACAACACGGTTTTTACTCGTCGGTCTGGCTAATCTACTGTATAAATACTCGAGAAATCTACTTTATGTACAAGATAATACAAATAAAATAACATGGGGAACATCTGTGCAATTTTTCTGTTGTCTTATTCATTAGGCTTCTATTTGCTGCAATTATTTCTGTTTTCATTTCGCACCGCCGTTTCAAACTTTCCTGTCCGGGAATGTTTTCACAAGACACTCGTGTTGCGCTGTTTGAACGTCCAATTTCAATTTTTCAGTGAGCTTGCATCAGCTATCGGAATTTCGTTTTAATTTGCGGCTAAAATCAATTTTCAGTTCGACACGTTTTTAACTTTATAAGGGAAAAATAAACGTTTAAAGCAATAACATTAACTACAATAAGATTTTTATGTTTCAAAATAACATTTCAAAAGAAACAAAAAAGTAGAAGTGACCTAATGGCATCTTTCAACTATTAATATCCGTTCGGAAAACCTTGATCTTGGATTTTAATTTTGACATAAATGTATCGTAAACTAACTGATTATTTATATTATCAGTTAAACGTAATTCAGCATTAAAGTTGCGTTCTAAATCAAAAATAAAATTTGAAAAGTAACCATGCGTTGCCACTGCTAGTTATAAAAAGGTACTAAATCATAATTATTTATTTAAACATTTATGATGAAATGAAGTTAAACGAAAAACTTCAGTGGTGTATTTTCTAGCGAGAAATGCTTTAGAAAGTGGGTTAGAAAAAGGTTGAAATTTAAGATTATAAAAATAGCGTCCAAATTATTATTAGTAGAAATGGAACAATTTTTTTATATTAAAGATTGCAACCTGAAAATTGACTGACTGACGTTTGCCGGCGATATAGCAATAGTAGCGGAAAACATGGAAGATGTAAAGAGACAAAATAAATATACTGAAAGTGTGAGTAGAAAAGACTGGACTACAAATATCATCTGAAAAGACAGAATACAATACCAATAGAAAAGATGCACCAAAACAGATCACAACCAAGTATGGGAAAATTAAGGGGGTTAACAAGTTCAAATACCTGGGAGAAGCAATTTAACCAAACAGCTTTGACAAAGAATCGAACCTAGCAAGAGCAAGAAAATGGAACTGGCATTCCAGTTAACGATAAATATAAGCCACTACAAAACACGGCCAGACAACGAGATAAAAAAAGGAAAGAAAAATTATACGAAAAATCCTGGAACCAAAATATGAAGATAAAAAATGTAAACTTAGAAGCAACAAGGAGATCTATACAAGAACAGAAAAAATAACAGACACAATGAAGAGAGAACACATTAAAAGAATGAATGAAGGAAAACGAACGAAGAGAATATTCAATTACTTCGACAGAAATTTCAAGACACAGATGACAAGGATCGAGGAGGTCAGAAAAAACATGGAAGAAATGAAAATAGATGAAGAAGAGGTGGGGAGAAGAAAAGAATTCAAAAGGTAACTCAAAGGATTCGAGGGTTTCCAAGAAAAGGCAAAAAAGAAAACTGCAACAAAATGAACGAGAGAGAAAGAGTACTGGAAGAGAAGAAAAAAGGGAGAAACACGGAAATTTTGAATGCTCCATTAATATGAACAATCAAAACTGTCTGTAGTTTATCCATTGAATTTTTATTGGTTACTGTAAATATAAACACAAACATAGGAACAAGGCAGCTAGCAAAAGGAAAATAATTAATTGACTGAATTTTTAAAATGAACTCATTTTCTTTCAATTTTTCAACCAACTTACCTAATCATTCTTTAGGGATTCTTATTTTTCGGATTTTTTTATGAGATTTTTGATTTATTTTAATTGCTTTTGATTTTATGCGGCTGTTGAAAATTATAGAACTTTACCATACACAATGTCTTTTTTGTGCAAATTTTTTATATGCAGTTTCCTGTAGAACACATCTACCGCATAAAAAAAGACCCCTACTGCATGTAAAGTTCTTGCTCTTATTTTTTTTTTAAGATGTAACAATCCATTCTTCTATACGATTTTGAATTTTTGAAATCTGCTTATTAATAAAGTTTTTCTTTTATCGAGTATATTATTATGAAATTATCAACTTTAAAATAATTTAATATGTAAAATATACATAGAAAATATTTATGTAAATAAAATCTAAATAATTTTTATCCAAAAAAAATTATAAAACGTATTTCTACCGTGGCCAGTGTAATTCGGCGCTATCACGTGGACGGTGCATGTTTAGCACGTGATTACTATATGTCTTCGATGGATTAAAAAACAAAAATTTTAATATAAAATTTTACCGTCATTTAAATACTTATTGAATACTTTATCTTAACACTTTATTTAAATACTTTTCTTCGGATTTCATTGGTAATAGAGATTGAATTGTCCAATATCACAAGATTCCCTTATATCAGAATCTTTTACAATATATTCCTCAATTTATTATTTTATTTATTTATTGTTTTCCAATCAAACTCAACGTTTTCTAGAAAAGAAACGATATGGTAGGAAAATGAACTTTTGCTACCTATTTACAGAAATAGCCATCTATTTATGAGACGGATTGCTAAAGTAAGTAATTTCAATTTCTCATCAAATGACAATATTAATATTCAGTAAAAAAAAAAGATTTAATCGTCAATTCAATGTTACTGAATCGCAAGTGTTGTATATACATACACAATCAGTACCCCTCGTCATCTTTTAAATACACAGTGTGCGTTCATTCTGACCCCTGTCGTTTAACACGTACTGTGTTAGTTTCTATTGAAGATTTCCGAGTGGAAATGATTTAATATTCATTACAATGGACGTGAACTTGCTACTTACATCATAATCTGTCTGTAACCGGATTAAAATCGCATTGAAAAAATACATGTCATGTTTGCCAACATGTGTTTATTATACAACCGTATTAATAGACCGTGAATTTCCGCATAATAATTTGGTGTTACTTTCCATGATTTTTTTGATTCAAATGCGAATTGATGATTATTATTAGAAATGATGATCTTATACTTTGTTATTATTTTTGGCAGTGCGAATGATTCTAGCAAAATCGTGTGGGATATTTCCACACTCAATCGTTTTCGATTTTCGGCGACCCGCTGCAGTCTTCAGCAGTTATTCACAATTTATAAATATCCGTATACTTGTCTCGAAATTTGGGATTGTTCTTTTTTAATTTAAAACGTGACGCGACAGATGTGCCGAAAGGGTTCCGCTTCTGTGGTGGCGGAAGGGTCATCTTAATAATGATCGATCTAAAATTTTGATTCGTCACTTTCGAATAAAATCGGTGGAAACGGCACAAAAAGCGCTTAAATTTCTTAATAAATTCGACCTATTGAATTCGATAATGCTTTAGTATGACAACGATTGTTGGCAAAGTGAATGATAATCACTAACAGACGGCATGAGATAGACATTTATTTTATTACAATTGCACTACTGGCACAACTGCTACACACACTCACTCTAATCACATAGTAATCATTGGAAGTGTCTCCTATGCATCTGTATCGAGATATCGCCTCGGATAATTCAATTTGGGGTATCGATTTTCGATTTTTCTTCCATTTTAATGTAATTACTTTCGGTCTTTTTAAAAGTTTGTGAATAAAATCGCTTTGATAAATATAAATTTCTGAAATTGGTGCATCTAATTATAAGAACGCTCGGCCTCTATTTTGATGAAATCGACCTGTTTTCATCTTACAACCGTGACCTGGACTAATTTTCAGATTTACGATGCGTTTCCAAACCTTTGATATCAAAAATTCTCGGATCGCAATGGTTTTAAATTCCTAATTTAATTTAACTCATTTCAAGTTTTTTTATTTTATTTTTGATGTTGATTGGTTCAAGATCATAATTTTCTTTGCTCCTAATTGTTATTAATTTTAAACCATCTTGTGTATTTTAATATCAATTATTTTGGTAACTCAATAATTTTAGTAATAATTTATATCCTTCTTCCTGATTTTATATTTTTATATTTTCTCGAGTCAAAGTGTTTATGTTGCTTTGTGTGTCTAAATTTAGAGACTTGTTTTCTTTCAGTTTCTTTTATTATAAGACAATAACTTTAATTTTTATTAATAGATTAGAAAATTTTTAACATCAAACATCATAGACTACCATTGAAATTAATGCACCCAGGTCTTTTTTTATGCGGTTTGTTTTTATACGATTTTCGTTTATTTTTTAATTTGTTGCTTTGGTTTTATGCAGTTTTAGGAAAGTGTGGAACCTATTCCTATTTTTACCAATGTCTTTTTTTATCTAAATTCTTTTTATGCGGCTTTTTGTGGAACATATCTACCGCATAAAAAAAGACCTGACTTTACTAATCCGGGATTATAGAAGTCTTTTAAAAAAGCAAAAATAATGCGAATAAAATATGCTTTTAATACTACATCTTGGCTACACAATATTTTTATAACCCTCTCGGTCACTGTTAAAAAAGAAAAAAAAAGAGAAAAAAGCCAAACCAAGGAAAACACTTTTTTTCTTTCTTGCTTAGAGCGTCATATAAACATGAAAACTTATGTATTTTTTTGCGAGGAACACGATGGTGCAATTAAAAATCGATTTGCTCTAAGATTGACAGAGATAGAAATCTTAAACCTAACCTAACCTAACCAAACTGGGTTTATCTTTTCGTGTTTCTCTTTCGGGGATATTTTAGAATTTTTACACTGTTGAGGTTATGTTGTGATTATCTACCTGTTCTAAATAAACAATTGCACTGTTAAAAAAGAAAAAAAAAAGAGAAAAAAGCCAAACCAAGGAAAGCACTTTTTTTCTTTCTTTCTTTGAGCGTCATATAAACATGAAAACTTATGTATTTTTTTGCGAGGAACACGATGGTGCAACTTAAAATCGATTTGCTCTAAGATTGACAGTTTGTCAATTATCCTTGTGACCCAATCCTCTTCCACTGCAAAATTTTATTGAGGAAGCTATGATTTTTTTTGTAAACATACAATTTGTCTTCAGATAGAATGAAAAAGAAAAATAATTGTTTCACAGAAACATGTTATTCTTTATAAAAGTTTTTGTTTATCATTCCTTAAATAAATAATGAAAATTTTGGAAAACTATTTATTTTATTCAGCGTTGTGATCCCTAATTTTAACGCATTTGTTAGCCCTGTACAAAAATTCTGTACAAACATAAACATTTAGGGTGATAGAATTTACCCTTGACATTACAATGTTGTGTCCCATATTTTTGACATAAACTGTTTTAAATACCACCACAAAAAAGTCTCACTGATTTATATCAAGCTGGCCGCTTTACTTGTCCTCATAAACCAGTCTATTTGTTTGGAAAAATTTTATTTCAATAATTCTCTTTCAATATGAGCAGTATACCCATATTGTTGAAAACAATAATTTTTGTCATTGATATTGATATTGAAGTAAAATTAACTTAAAAATAATAAGATCCATTAATTTTGTTCTACGTAATGCCACACCAAGTATTAAATTTTTTGTAATTTTGACTTCTGCTTGAAGCGTCCGAATTATCTCCTGTCCAAAGTAGCGCAGTTGTAGGTACTGTAATAACTTTGAATTGTGAAACCTAATCTCAAAAAGTTAAAATTCATCAAATGCAGAAGAGTTATTGCAACATGTTAATTACTTCAGAAAATAGTCCACATTTGTTGAATTTCTGTTTCCAGATAAATGTTATTGCTCCAGGAATTACCCGCCGTAACCATCAGCAACCAATTCACATCCAAGCAATAAAAAAGCCATAGCCCAGTAAAATTTAATTTAATGTTAACGCTTTTTTTTCATTTTGTCAACGATTCGTCAACCCACTCCCAGTTCCCACGAAAGCAATCCCCAAAGAACGCACGCACCGTAGACATGTTGATGTTTTGATCTCACGATTAAACAATTACAGTGACAATTTTGGCAAATCTCTCGGGATAAATCTACGCATCGCACACGAACTACACCCAAATACCAGTTCGTCACGCCGGTGTACGCATTACATCCCTTCATGAAACACAGTCACTTACCCACAGAGGGATGTCAGTTCTATTATGCGCCATTTAGCAAGTGGTCCCCTCGAGAGATCATATCGTATATTCGTGAGAATTACTTTAGGCCGCGTCTTCTTAACAACAATTTCGTTATTATTCTGTAATTTCTTAATCACACATTAGGCAAAACGTCCGTTTCTTTTTAATCGCCTAAGTGAATTTTGATGTAACTTTTAGCGTTTTCGTCACAGACGTTTCACATTTCGTGTTTGCAGTCGCCGCATCATATGGATGCGATTTCTCCCCAACTTTCAAGAATGAAGTTATTAAATCATTTCGCTGCGCGTAAATTATGCATTTCATTAAGTTAATCTCTATAAGTGGCGGTTCCAATTCTGAAGAACGTAAACTATTATAAATTTTGTTTTCTCGGGGCGTTTTTCTTCGTCGCTTTTTCGCTAATGAATTACTGCCAAAACGAACTCAAAAAATGGTTAACGACGCCGCTCCACCAATTTAAGCGTTGCGTTTGAAATGTATTATTAGGGTTGTGCACAATTCTGTCACTCTGATGGATGGTCATTTGAATAGTTTACGAGATGCCGGCCGGACAGTGGCGTTTATGCAGAACGGAATACAGATGTACCCGTCCACTAAAACTGAAGTTTTGCCGCTTGAGACCCAAGCTTAACTTGATTAAAACTGACCGTTGCCGAATATGGAAGGAAATTTAGTGGCGTGCGCCGACTGCTCCTCATATTTTTAGGGTCGAAATTTATTTCCTCGCATGAATCTGATTCGGACAGGTAAGTCCGCCCACGTTTTAGGGAATTAACGTGCTCCAATTATGTGATAAATAATGAAAGTGAAACTTGCTGTAAGTGGAAAATAACTGTTAACCGAGATGTTCAAAAGCGCGTCCAGCTAAGTGCTGCCATTATCCGCAGGTCTGAGGTTATTGCGACCATTAGCTAAATCACACCTATAAAACCGAACCTGCCCATCAGTCCATCATTTTCAATTTTGCACGCGGACGCCGTCAAGTAGCTCAGAAATAATAATCGTGCGAGCTCCACTCGATGTTAACAACATCGTCACAATAGCGAGCGCACGTACAATAACAATTTACTAATTTCATGGGTAAAGGCGCGATGAAGATGCGATTAGGACGCATCAGCGCGGATCTATCAGCGTTTCAGGATCTGGTTACTGAAAGCCACGTGACCACACTTCACTCGAGGGGCGATGTACTGACGATTTGACCCTACAAGCGATTACATCTACAGCGGAACTATTGTTAGTCAACGTTTTGTTACTGATGCCTTAATATGTCGCTTATTTTATAAGCAACATGATACTGTTATTCAACGATGCTTCCATAATTCGAAGAGTATTAAACTCGATATTACTTCCAAACAAACTGATGCGTCCAAACCTTTTACAATAAATAAATAAATTAGAATTATCTACTTCAATAACATGAGTACTCTAATCAAGCTATTAGGTAAGTTCTGAAGAAACTTTGAGGTGAATTTTTGTCATTCTCCTGCTTTTACGTTTTACGTTTGCATTTTTCATTCCTAAACAATTTTCATGAATCAAAAATTTTCAAGAAGAAACTAGGAAAGTTTTCCACTTAAAATTTAATACTGGCCACTTCGTAATCATTCTCAAATATTAACAAAGTGCCAAGAACAATTTAATTATAACTACCCAATAACAAAATATGAATCCACGACAGTTATGAAATCATACTGAACAAGCAATTTTTCTCTCCTAGTGTTTGGAAAGGGGATGGAATGGAATTACTTTTTATTTTAGAATTCTGGTTCCCTTAAGATGGCCTTAGAAATGAGTTTGTTTGTCAAAAAAATCAAACATTTGCGAACGTGTTTAAGTTTATCGGTCAAAAAAATTTGCTCAAAATATTATAAAAAATGTGTGACGTAAGTAAATCATCTGGGATTGTTCAATTTGTAGTCGGATTGTATTTTCTTGAAGACCTGTTCTGAGATTTCAATTATGGATTGTAAAAAGGTTACTGTTAAGATTTATAATCATGATGTGAGTTCTTCATCTCATTTAAGGTTTGCTGTCATCATGCTGATTTTTATTTTTGATGATGTAGCTCTAAACAACTCAATAGAACTGCTTTTGTACCATTTCCTTAAATTGTTTATCCTTTGATTTTTTTCCTGTATTTTTTCCTGTACAATGGTTTGCAGCAATTCATACTTATCTTCTCCCATCAAATGGCCCAGATGTTATAGTTTTCTTATTTTGATTGTTTATATTACTTCTTTTTACTTTTTCATTCTTTGCATTACTTCTTCATTGACCAAACAGGTTTCACACCCGGTCATGCCTAAATCATATATGTATACACTTTACAAAAAATATTTCAGGAAAAAAGCTAAGAATATAGCAGTACTATCTGGCATATGATTCCGGTGAAAGAATTCAGCCTTGTTTTACTCTTCGTCATATTTGTATTTCCTCTGAAAGCTGGCTTTCTTCTTTTCTACTGGCCGACTGATTAGAATACAGATGAGTTATGATTCAAGCGTCATTCACATCTACATACTCATTTTTCAGTAACTGGATAAGTTTGTTGTAAGTGCAAATTAATAAACTGTCATCTTGTTCTAGTATCAATATTGATTTATAACTGTCAGTGTCGAAATAATTTTTCCGCCCTTGTTACGAAAGTTACACTTTCTCTAACTCAAATTAGTATCGAAATGTAGTACTTTCAAACACTAATAGAAAAGAAATGTAAGAAGCTATACACTGTTGGCCAATGAATTTAGAGCACTGCACTTCAACTTTTCGGTATTTAATTAATTTTTTATTGAAATTTAGTTATCTAATTAATTAAGTGTTTAAAAATACTAGCTACGCAGTCATTTGATAGGGCCCTAGATTCATTGTCCAGCAATGAGGTTTACAAAAAATAGTTGCTTCGAGACAGTCGTAAGAAATTTATTACATCGTTATCTTTCAGTTAAATGAAAATTTCTTTTAATTCCTCCAGTCCTAATTTAATTCGCAACGAAATTAAATTAATTAATATGATTGTCCCGAAATTTTGGTACAAAATCCGAAAATTAAAAAAGAATTTCAAAACAATGATTTGTAAACCGAAGAGGTGAACTTTTTGTTTCTGTATTTTTTTACAGAAGAAGCAGTTTTTTTAAACGGCGATTAAAAATGTCTGCGGATCGACAGTTCTGTTATCCAGATCGGCTACATAAACCACCAATTTGTGTTCTTTAGAACTTTATGTGATCGCCGTTATTCGCATGCGTAGGAGTTATTGTGCTGATTTCAAAAACCATATCTTGTCCAATAAACCGATCATAAAAATAAAAATCTGTTTAATGTACCAAATCGTTTAAATGCACATACATTTTATTGCAGATGTTTTAAGATCACTTTAACATTTTGTTGGTACCAATAACGATTTTAGATTACTAATTTTTCATTTTATTTTGAAAATTTTTTTCTTACGAAAGAGATTTTTTCTCAAAATAGATTTATACAGAGCGTCTCAGAATTCTGAGAGATCTTTCTGGTTTTATTAAGTTTGGTTAAACAACTCACATCGTTTTTGGTGTTGCGATTTTAATGTGATTGGGTATACAATTCAGTTTGTGTTAATTAAATTAATTAAATAAGTTGTTACCAAGTAAACTCTGCAGTTTGCCGAGGTCACGATCACTATTTCGAAACGCATTGTGTATGTTTAGACGCACACGTCTCCGTTCGCATGAACATTTCCAGAAATTTTACTGCGCCGCGCACTACTCTCCATAATTGGCAAAATTGTTAAAATTTTAATTCGAGCTTTTTACATTCTAATTCCGGTCGGCGAAACTTTTTGCATGAATTATTAAAATTTTCGTCCGGGGTGTCTGATACACATACGAATGCGGTTAAACAAACTAAGGTTACACAACGCATACATTGAAATATGCGGCTTTGGGAATTGGGACCGAAAAGATAAAGCTTCTCTCTGCTCCATAAAATTCGCTAAATGACGCGAGTTCTCGTCACTATTTTACCCACAAACAATTCCGTGGTCGCATCCCCATACGCGAACGTTAACGCTGATATATGCGTTTGATTTCCTGCGCTACCGTAATTTTTGTTATTATAAACTGACTCGTTGATTGCGAAAGAACAAAACGAAACGGCCGCGCGGACTCGTAAATTTCGCCTGCGATGTCGCCGATATGTTTCGCAAAAATTGCCCTCATTTTTCATTCTCTTTTCAAACGTCTCTTCGATTTCACTTTTCGTCGGCGTTTTTACGCGGCCACTGCGGCCCTCGAGATGATGAAATATTCAAGTGGGAAGCCCAGGTGCATTTGTGAAGCTCTTATACAAAGCGAAATTAAAGTTAACGATATCAATATCCATAAGAGCAATTTCATCACTTTCCCCTCAACGATCAATTTTATTGGAATTTCGGAAAAATAATTCGCGCTGCCAAGATTTACGGCTGCACGGTGCCAAATTCGCCTAATAATAAATTCATCTTTAACCCAGGAGTGGTCGCTACATGAGATTTAATCTCACCTTTACTCTAAATAAATGCATTTATTTCTTTGTGCCGTTATTATCGCCCATTAATTGAAATCAAAATTATGTTTTGAAAGTAGATTATTTTGTTTTTACGGTTAGCAATTGTGTTACACTTGTTAGACCCACTGTACCCAGACGTAGACGACAACGGAACGTATTAGTTGGCGATGTGAGAGTTGCCTGAGAGAAGAGAAAAATAAATGAAGCTATCAGCTTTTTCGAAAAAAACAAGACGGGAATTTTGATACAAAGCTTTAAAGTTTTTTTAATTGTGTTCACAAACGATTGATTGTCCCAACCTTTGACAATTGTTTTATCCCAGTATCAAGAAAGTTAGTTACGCAGGTAGCAAGGGTATTGCTCTGCAATTTTATTCAGGAATGGAGGTAAATTTTGTTCAAGTTTCCTATGTAGAATATAATGGAACCAACGACAACATATAGGTATAGTGCGTTTCTGAACCGTTTTCCGTTTTATAATTAACCTACTCTGTGGTTAACAGTTTCCAGTGCATCAAAAAAACGCATTTGGCAATTGTCATGATAACTGATTCCAATTGAAAACTAAACTTCAAACATTTTATTTCCACTGGATCTAAATTCCATCCAGCATTCAAAAACCCTACATTTGAATGTTTATCCTTTTTACTCTGAGAACGCTTTACGGCAAGAACAACGAAAAGAATCAGGTACTCCTTTAAATTTCCTGGTTATTATAATGATTTGCGAAGGATTCAGTTTATGACAAACCGGAAAAAGTTTCGGAAACGGACTGTAGCAATAAGCCGGCGTGATGTTCACGCGTAACTTAAAACTCTATTAGTTATTATAAATTTGGGGCGTTACTGGCTGTTTTCGCCAGAAGTCCCGTTTACATTGAACACAAACTGCGGCCACATGCCAATTGTAATTGCAATTTTAGAAGGCTTAGCAAAAGGAATATGATTAATTGAATGAAATTTTAAAATGAACCTATTTTAAATTTGGTACCAATTTCTTTCAAATCTTCCAACCAACTTGCTTAACACATTGGTGTCGGGTATTCATTGTCTGCGCATTAAAGATGGGGCGGGTTATTTTTACGAATTCTGTTGAAAATACAGCAAATAAGTCGAATTCAGTACAAATAAAGCCGGAATGAAATGACTTCGTACCTCATACATTGTGGTGGGGATAGTTATTGAAGCCTTATAACAAATAGACACACGTATGCTAACCCGTATTCCTACGTTTCCCGCGTTATACCATCAGTCCCAGTAAAAACGTATTAATACGTGACCCGCACTCAACGCACAGATTGTGAAACACGTATTAATACGTTTTCTTTTGTTCGGATATTTTTTTAAGAAATTTTCAATTTATTTTAACTTTTGAAACTTCTGAAATATTTAAGTAAAAAATGAATTAAATGTTTGTACTAATACATAATTTTAATGGAAAAAATTAGTACTTTTTGACATTCTTTTTGCATGTGAATCAGTAAAAGTAAAATTTTTCGATACAAATCAAATTAATGAAATTGATTCAGCACTTATTTGTAGTTACAGTAAACCGATATGAACTTAAATTTCCCGCATTAAAACGTATTTCTATCCTGGCCGGTGTAAATCGGATTTTTAGCAGCAACCGTACAAGTGGTCACGTGAACAGTGCATTTTTAGCACGTGATTACTTTACGTTTTCGGCAAGATTGCCATTTCTTATTTTTGAATGCACCTTCGGCCAGTGCAGTTTGTAAACTTCGAAACAATAGGAGAAATGTTCGTGAAAGTTTCGGAAAATTAAAACTCACTAGTGAAGTAATGATAAACCAAAACTCACTAGTGTGTTGCCTTTACAACTGCGAATATCGACGCCGTTTTGGGGGCGTTTATCTGTCGGCGTTAGTAAAAATTTCTTAATTCTCACCTGAACGCGTGCCTCCGTTAGATCGATTTTCATGGCGATTTCTTCCCTTGTGTAAATATCGGGATAGTGGGTCTCCTGGAAGGCGCGCTCGAGCTCCTTCAGCTGGGCGGAGGTGAACGTCGTCCTGATCCTTCTTTGTTTGCGCTTTTCGGTGAGGACGCCTTCGTGGCCGGGGTACACTTTGTACGGTAGGCCGCCTGCAAAAAATTGGGGTGAATTCGCCTTCAATTAAAATAATGTCGCTGTTAAAGTCGAGTCCTGCCGCCATTCCATGAGAGAGTTTTAGTGGGAAGAAACGCCTATATTGATCGCAGGATTCTCTCCCAGCTTCACGCAATGAAAAATGTCCGCCTTGCGTTGCCGCATCTGTCTGCTGACAAAACCTTTCCTTTTTATTCTTTCTGCGCTCGTGATTTTATCGCATCGAATTTTTCATAAAAGTTCCGAACCGAATTAATTTCGAAAGGTTAATAGCTCGCGTAAGCCTTGGTTGAATTAAATTCCCCGCATCCTTAGCGTTTAGGTTTCCGGAATTGAACCGCTAAAGGAGCAGCATGAATACTACAACATGTGGTTCCTTTCCGCCATTAACACATCCTCTAATTGTAATTATGTTTACGTCTCGCCGTATAAACGCATTTATACATCAAAACAAACAGGAAGATTTGTTTACGCTGGATTTGGGAACCTCTCACAAATATAATTTTTTTAAGTTGAGCTCTTAAATGTGCTGGCAACGTTTCCGAAACCGTTAATTTTAGCGTACTGTGATGTACACAAATAATTTTCTAAAGATAAAAGCTTCTTTTTATGAAATGATGAACACCCCGAAGAAATGAACGTCGAATTACACATATTTTCCGTTGCTCCCCCTTTATTTTCTTTCTATTCGGGACGACTTGAATGTTTACGTTGTCGCGAATTGAGAGAAGAAGTGGAAAAAAATGTGTAAAGACAATTTCGTGAATGATGTCTAAAGGTTGGCTGCGTGGCTTATATCCATGCGATGATTATGAAATCATGGGGTGAACACGTTGAAGCTTTGAGAAAAGAATTTGACGTGTGAAGGCGTTAACAACAAGACAAGAAAACCTTGGCAGGAAAAATCGGCGTTGAAATTAACGCAAATTTATAATCAACAAAATTTATCGTCAACAAATCGTTCCTCTGTTTAGATTATGGTAATTCGGATTAATTGCTCCCATCAAAACCAATCTATTTTTGGAAAATGAATTCGGTGCATTTCCATAACAATTATGACGATGGCAGTCAATTATTAATGCTGTGACTCTCTCATAACAATTAAAACTTAATTAATTATTAATTATTTACTGAGAAAACTTTTCCTAGAAAACTGCAGATGGCGAAGGTAAATTCATACAAAAATGATAATAAAAAAATCGTTGACTGAAAAAAGGCTAAAATGAAAATAAGCCATCGAAAGACACTTAAATGGCTGGAACACTTGTGCTTTTGGGATTTACCAATTTACCAATGTCAAGAAAAAAGGACATCAGAAAAACTAAGTGGGAGAATTGTGTCTGAGATGGTTTTCTAAGTTTCTGAAATTTTTAATACTTGAATTTTATTCCAAATTCCAGGAAACATATTAGGAGGAAACGGAACCAGACTAAGAAGAACATGTAGAAGAGGAAGAATTGCAAGTGGTAAAGGTCATTAAGTTGGGAAAAGCAAGAGGTGAAGATTGCTCGATTTATAGAAATGAGAGAGTAAGACGGTTCTGGAAAATATGTCTGCAGACTGGAAAACAGAAAGAATACCATACGATTGGGAAAAAAACGTAATAGTACCTATTCACAAGAAAAGGGAAAGCAGAAAATGCGACAACTACAGGTTAATATGTTTATCATCAATAAGTTTCAAATTGTACACAAAAGACGACTAAAGGGATTCGCAGAGATAGTGGAAGTGAATACGGACAAAAGTTAAGTTATGGTCTTGAATGAGAAGGAAGATTATGTAAAAAATTAAAATGCAAATACGACCTTCTAAAAACAGCATCAACCTAAGAATATCTTGGAAGTGTCATAACAAACGATGGGAAAGAAGACGTAGATAGAAAGGAGAAAAGTGAAGAAGGTTATACTATACTAATATAAGGTAAAACTGAAATTAAGCTGGATATTACAAAGAAGGTATACAATGAGGTTATAATTCCTACAAACACATCAGCAAAATTAATGATATGGAAATGTTACATCTAAGGAAAATTCCAGAAAAAGAAAGAGATCGGGATAGCAACGTCAGAGAAATAACCCAACAAGAACCAATGATTAAAAACGAGAGGAGTGGGCGATTAAATTGGTTAGGCCATATAGCTTGGATGGACCCAAACAGAGTGCCAAATAAAGTAATGGAGGCAGGAAGAAGGAAGAGAAGAAGAAGAGGCGGACCTAGGAAATAATGGACTCAAGAAAGAATAGAGGGAAAACAGTAGAGGGCATAAAAATTATGGCAATGGAAGAAATGGATGAAAGAGGAGCCCAACTCATAATTCAAATCCGATACTCGGAACGACAGAAGAAAAGGGGATAAAGAAAGAAAGAACCTTATATATTATTACACACTAATTAACAAATTGGAATTATTGTCAATATACTAATTGAAACTACCAAAAAATATTGTAGGGGTTTCAGTTGAGTGGGTGTACCATCTTAGCCTAGCACCTTTAGGTGAGAAAAATAGACAAAATATTGATTAATAAAAATTTTCTAAATTAATTTAATAAAAATGAAATATGCTATCTCAGGCACAACTTTCCTACAATGTTGCAAGATTTCTGTAATTATAAAAAGATTTAAAGGTGGATACATTTTGCTTTACCCTCGTAAATGAATAATTCCGGAGGCATTAGAGCATAAAAGATTTTGTGTTTCAAATGCGACGTAAAAGTAACAAAGAAATTTTCGTCGTAAAAGAAGTTCCCCAAACATAAAGTTACTACTCTACATGTTGCGACAATAAAAAGGCCGATAAAAATTCGATGTGCATTTACATCAATTTTCTTCCTCGGTTTAGCTCGTTCCTTTCAGTTGAGGAGCTCTTTATACAAAATCCAGTCAACAGAAAATTTACTAAAACCTGACAACTTTATTCCACATTGTAACTAAACTGCTCTACTCTGTTTCCTGCACGATTTCCATAATTTTCACGGAATTTGTTTAAATAAGTACCGTCGAACGATCGATGGAAATCGAGTTAGCGGCTATTTATTTGCGACACAGCCAATTTCATTCGCATAACGCCTTTTTCGCACTAAAATTTAATAGATGTAATAATCGCGTTCATTAAGCCAATCTAAGGTCGGCGAATTTATTTGCGGGGGAGATCAATCTTCTAATGGAATTTTTGGCGAGTCGGTTGGAAACTTAGTAAATTGTGTAACCGAAATAACTATTGTGTTTATTTGCGTATAAGAAAATAAATGTATATCCTATTCGTAGTTTCGAAAATAGTTTCATTGATAGAGAGTAAAAAATTTTGGAGCGGAATAAGTACGCGCAAAGTGAAATGTTTCGTTCTGAAGTGCCAAACTGATGTCACCGAGATTGCTGGTTTTTCGAGCAATTACTCCGATAATAATCTCCAGCGCAATGTGCAAAATTAATTATGCCAAATGATGGGAATCCAAGTTTTGCTAAACGATGGGCAATTTGTTTTTAACAGTAACGTCGGAAAAGTGTCACAATATTTTACGAACGGCGCCTGTTTATGACATAGTTTTGCGGCTATAAAATACCACTTTATAGTACTAGTAAAATAAACTTGTTTCATTTTAAGTAGTGCCAGGCAACAAAGTATAAACAATTTGTTAAACAATTGTACATAATGGTATTTACTTTATAAAGTCTTGTATTACGTACTCGTTACATAAATAGGTATTATTTCAGGAAATTTATAAACACAGCTATTTTTGATACTTATATTTTACATGTTATACTTACATTGTTGATGTAATTAACTTGGATCTATTTTTGTGTTAATTAACAACATACATTGAGACAAAAGAAATTGTTTCAAACCAGACTTGTGTTATTTATGTGTTCTAAATGCAATTCCAATTACATTGAGCAATGTACAGAATTTTGTTATTAAATTAGTTTGATTTTGCCATTCCTTATTCAGACTTTGTCTTACCATTTTGACAAGAAAATGATTGAAAAATGTTGATCAAACAGACAACTACTTTAATAAGCTTACAATACTCTATTTTACTTTATTATTCAATAGTCAAAGCTCTTCGGAGACCTCCAAATAAAACTTTTCAATTACTGAAAGTTTAGAGAAACTGAAAATTGTGTACTTTTCAATATCAACAACTTTTGTAATACATTAGCGTTTGAATTTATAAAATAATTTGTTAATCATTGAAAACAGGATACTTATATTTTATTGAAATGTTTTTGAACAAATATTTGCGGAAAATTTCTTTTTTAATAATAAAGGATTACTTTGTTAATTTTTATTTTAAATCAAGCATAAAATGGTATGTTTTTAGATCATAATTTGTTGTCAAGTTTTCTTTATAAAACTTTTATAGTCGTTATTTTTGGCATCCCATTTCATTGTCGAGCAGTGTATCTCACAAACAAATTAAATTACTTCTAATAATTTACAAGCAAATCTTATTTATAAGAAGTTTAACTAATATTCATAATTTTGTATATTTTAAGTGGTTAAATGCGTTGAATAAAAATAATACGGTTGCAATTTAAACACTCTTGGCACCGAGCCCTGAAGTTGTAACTCGCACGAACATTAATGCCAAAATAATTAGATAATTTGATATTTACATATTGTAAATTTAGCGCAATTGTAATTTATATTTACAATTCGCTCAAAGAAAAATGCTTCAATATTACTGCATTTCAGTTCGAGCTACGCTAATTAATTAATTCTCCTGAAACAAGTTCAACTATTTAATTGCACATAAAAAAAGGTCTGGAGATTCGAGAAAGATTTACAGACATCGGCAACTAATCTTGGTGGAATACTTTTGATTTTGATAAGTAATAGTTGCATCTTTTTTAATCACTTTTACTTACACCAATATTACAGAATGTGTTAGAAATTCATACTGCTTAGAAAACTTGAATGTAGGAACAAATTTTAATCATGGATCTGCAGGGGGTTAAATGCTTGCGCATTTTCGACATGGTAAAGTTTATGTACATGAATAATTAGGGTTCTTCAAAAAAGGGGTTGCGAGTAAAACCCCACGGGCCATAAATCCGCTTCTGTAGTAGGCGTTGTTGATGCTATAAATAAACCAAATAGGTCCAAGAAAAATTGTGCAAGATTTACAATACGTTTTCTTCAATTAAATTACTAGGTTGTTCCATAAGTCACTGTTCTTCGAAAAGCACTAGAGTCGTTGAATAAAATTTGCTACTTTGAAGATTTTTCGACGACTAATTGTTATGGTTCATTTTTTAACTAAGAGGTGTGAAATACTGGAATATTTCTAGCAAGTCGTTTTTGGTGAGAAATTTTTAACGTTTGTTACAATTACCTACATTGACACGCAAATCTAATCGGCTGTTTTGACAATATGACGACTGCCTATTTTCCGTAATTTAATCAGTGTAGAACCGGTCTACTGGGAACCAATCATAGATCTACCTTTTGGCGAAATATTTTTGAATCACTTCTTTGAATTAAAAATGAACTGTAGTAAGAGTATGAATGTTTAACGATTCGAGAGGTTGCACAAACGCTTTATATACATCAAATAATGATCCACACATTAAAACAAAAACAGGGTCTAATTATGGTGAATGGGAACCGTATAAATTATTTTTTCTACTACTAGCAATACAGCGTAACATTTTGAATTACATTAGAATGGTGTGAAGTTTAATTTCACTACGGTTTGCAAAAATGATACGTGAAGGTATAAATTGTATTTATACCGCGAAAAATTCGAAAAATTGCCGATCATTTACTTAAAAGTAAAGAGACGTTAATTAAAATAAGATTTGCCGCGAAGGTGAAATACTTGCAGATGGTGTATCGTATTATACATGTAAAATTCCACTTTTTCTACGTTTGACATTTAAGGGAAAGAAGAACTGCTACAATACTTTTGACAGAATTGACATTCAAATATCTGGACCTCAGAGTCTAACAGTATTAAGTCACATATCACTTAAACGTATTTTGTGTTGCACACAATACAAAAATACGCCTTAGGTGATATGTGACTTAATACTGTTAGGTTTTGAAGTCCAGATATAGGTCAGTTTGTAATTAATTAATTTAATTTAACAACGATTCTAATGTATACAATGCCATCAAATTGTATCAGCGCATTATAGCAAATCGGTCTAGAAGTTTTGTCTTTCTAAAATTGTAATATGGTCACCAAAAAATTAGAATTTGTTCATTATTGACCAGCGGTTAATAAAAAAAAAATTTGCTTGTCACTGAAGAAACGGTAGTGAATGTACACCAAAATGATACGCTGTATGTAGTACAAAAAATATTATATTTTTTTTTTGATACATTGTAATAAGTAATGATTTAAATTCAAATATTACTAGTAACAGAAAAAATTATATATACACCAAGGTGGAGAAGTATTATTATAACCTTCGGGCATTACATCTTTGGGCGCTGCGCGCCTCAGATACTAAACATTGCCCTCAGGTTATAAAAGTACACTTCTCCACTTAAGTGTATAATATACTATTATCAATCAATTCACAAAGCCCTTAGGACAACCTATTATTACTTTATTATTTACTTTCTATCAAAAATTAGGCAAACAAAATCCCAAAAAAAATATTTTAGATTAATGCTAGCTGTTGGTAACAAAGCAGAATAAAAAATCTCTGACTTCTTGAATTAAGTTTCTAAATGCACCATAAGACAAAAAAAAAATAAACAGTTTTTAACATTAGGAATAATTATATATTCACGTTAAAGTTTTTAGAACTTGATTTCAGCGAATGGCCTATTTTAAAGCAAAGGTCACACATAATTTTTTTATCTGAAGCCTTTCCTTGTTTTCGATTGTATAAATCGCAGGACGAGACGCAATTGTCATTAAGACGTTGATTAATGTCCGTTAGTGTAAATTATGAAATAATTTTCAATAAGAAAAAATTTAGAAAAATGTTGAATGGTGTTGGTAAGAAATCGATTGATCGCGCTCAATATATTTCGCATTAACATTTTTCAAATGCTTATAAATTCGATGCGGGGTAAAACTATCCGACATTCGCGGAGGCAGCTTTCAACTTCAATTACGTCCCCAATCCTTCAAGACAGAGTCGAGGGAAAAGTCTGTTGTACTCAGTCAACTAGTTGACTATTACCTTACGATATTACTCGTACAAAATCTATTTTCTCGCAAGTTGATCCGGAGTTGGTAAAAGAAAAAAAAATCATTCGAGAAAATTAAATATCAAAAGGAATGAAACAAGGGAGTAATCCCGCAGTTCCTTCTCCCTTGGTCGAAGAGCGCGCTCGCGGAACCCTCCAAACTAGATTATTCACAATAAACTTTCGCTGCTATTAAATTATTTAATTTCGGTTGTGGTGGGGGGTTGAAGTGTAGTGGATAAGGTCGAGGTGTAACCTTGTTAGCGAGAGCACAACTGAGTTATGGTCTTATAATGCCCGGAATGAGAAAAAGAAGCTCTGCTCGACTTCGGCATTCGCCAGTCGCTTTCCAGCGGGCGGTCGAGGTGCTCTTCAGGCAACGGCGACAGTAACGATCCTTCAGTCGCGGGTCAAATTTACTAATTAAGTGCTAATGCTTACTTTGTAAGTTCATGGAGGACGGAAACATTGCGGCTCGATGGTGCACGTCTTGAACGTGAGGCCTCGTCCCCATCACGGCGCACTGCGATCCGGTTGCTCCCGGATGGACTCCCATCGCTCCGGCTCCGGCGGCTGCCGGATTGTACGTCCGGGCCATCGAGGCCGCCGCCGCCGTGTATCTGTAAGCGGCCTGCGACATTTGGCTGCAAGAAGTTAAATCCCCGTAAGAACATGGCATATTCCCTAATCCAGTTGGGTCCATCCCGGCACTTTGCAAGCAGCTGGAGTCGAAACCGGCAGCTGCCGCCTGGTTCAAATACGAATAGTCCATGACGTAATTAAATGGCAACAAATTGGAGAAAATTGTTTCAACTTTAAATCACAACGCACTCGGTAAAAATTGTGTTTCGATGTTCAAAATCGCGACAACTTGTGGATATTGGTGTTGTTTGAAAAGACGCTAATAATTCGGAGCTAAGACATGAAGTTGTTAGTCGAGTTTGACGGCCGGCTTAGCGAATAATTGAATCAGAGGCTGATATTAAATTACGGCGATTACGGATAATATTGGCGCGGGTTTTTTGAGAGGAACGGCAGATTCGCGCGTGAAGACCCGACTGTCTGCTTGCGCCGAAATCAAATGATAAGCTTAATTCAATAACGTGCCAGAAACCTCCACTGTGTTCGGGGTGGAAACGAAAAACACGGCGTTGCGGGGGTGACGGCGCACTGGGGGGCGCGGGTGCGGGAGGGTGAGACACTACGAGGGATGCAGTCAACGCGGGCGGAGTCGCCCTCCATGGCTAGCCAACCCTCCAATCGAAAATTCGCGCACCTCGCTCTTTAACCAACCATTGGATGGGGTGAGTGACGTCACCAACCCCCAGCACGAGGCTCGGCTGGTGACACACACACACCCCAACACATGAAGTCGGGAATATTAAAATGCACCTATTTTAAATTAAATTTACATTCACAAAAGTTGATCTGTGTTTGTTTGTATCTTCGGATCGGAGGCGAAGTAGAAGCCGTTCTTCGGCAATCTTCCACCTGTGGAGAAAACTTGTTTTGCTTTCAAAGTGTTTCGAACAAACACTATCACATATTCCGCTAGTTTGAAATTCAATTTCATACCGCGCAGAGAATACCAAAATTATTTACATGATGCAAACCGACCAACCAGATAACCTATGACACAATAATTCTGCATTAATTTCAATAATAATCCGCATCGTGCCATCAATTTTCAATTAAAACATTAAACAAGTCATATTAGATTAACGCGTTTAACGGCATAAAGTCCCTCCGATTCGCATAAAGAGATATATCCTTGCGCAATCGAGGAGAAATCTCTACTGTTGGATACAGTAAACAGATGATGAGCTTTTGAGCTTAAATCGATGCGACATTACGCTTTTAATAAGCTCAATTATTTCGTTATTACGTCTGCTCCGTTCTCCGCAATTGAAACGATTCACTTTCGACCGGTTTCTTTCCTCGAGAAAAAAAATAGTGATTTACAAAATCGACGGGTTCACTGTTCATTCCGCGAACCCAAACAATCAGAATGCGGACGAGGCAAAACGACGAAAAAAGTTAGGATGTATTTGCCAATAAGAGAGACGACGTCGTCGTCCCGCCCGAGCCACTATAATTTGGAGTAATACGAAACGGGCTAGAAATGAGTCTCAACTACGCGAGAACGGATTCCGGGCAGACAAATATCTCCGCGGAAATAAGAACGAGGGAGAGACTGATTGTCCTCATTGCCTCGGGACAGGAGTCCGTCTCTGTTTCGAATTGGTCTTGAATGGAGGACAGCGCGATTTTCCACCAAAAGGGTAAGTTGGAATTGCGTCTTTATCTTCATCGAATTTCTCTCAAGAAAAACTTTTAATCTTTTCTTGGCATTAAGGAAATTAATAAAGGTAAAGTGATGAAGTTGGCACTTTTCCTTAAAGTTAAGTGCCATTTAAGTCTACTTAAGTAATGTTAGGGTGCACGGATTTGAAAGTATCAATTTTCAACTGTGTCAATTTTGTTATTCGGAAAATGTAAATTGTATTTCAGGAGACGCCAATTTATTGTAGTTCAGAAGATATCAATTATAAGTTAGATTAGTAAATTGTGAATCAAAAAGGTTCAATTCTAGTTCAGATTAATCAATTGTATTTCAGAAAATGTTAATTGTATTTCGGAGGTCAATTTATTTCCGAAATCGCAAATTATATTTCAGAAGACGCCAATTGTAGTTCAGAAGATATTAATTATGAGTCAGATTAGTAAATATTGTATCAAGAAGCGTCAATTGTAGTTCAGATTAGTCAACTGTATTCCAGAAAAGCTTAATTGTATTTCGGAAGAGTCAATTGTATTTCAGAAAATGTAAATTGTATTTCAAAAAACGCCAGTTGTAGTTCAGAAGATATCAATTATAAGTCAGATTAATAAATTGTATATAAAAAGCTTTAATTGTAGTTCAGAATAGTCAGTTGTATTTCAAAAAATGATAATTGTATTTCAGGAGAGTCAATTGTATTTCAAAGAATGTAAATTGTAGTTTATAAAATATCAATTATTAGTCAAATTAATAAGTTGTATATCAAAAAGCGTCAGATTAGACAATTGTATTTCACAAAACGTTAATTGTATTTCGGTAGAGTCAATTGTATTTCACAAAACGTAAATTGTAATTTAAAAAACATCAATTATAAATCAAAAAATGATTGCTTGAATTTTTACTTTTATTTGAACAAATTCTGAATTACAATTGACTCTTCCTGAATTACAATTGACGTTGTCCGAATTACAATTTATTCTTTCGGAAGTGAAATTAGTAAAGGTGTAGTATGTAGGGTGGAAATGCCAGTTTTAGCCACTTTAAGGAAATTTGTAATTGAAAAAATTAACAAATGACTAAGAATACAAACCACATTACCTACTCGATTTAGACCTAGAACTGAGTCTTTGTAGTCCTACCTCGTTTCTTAACCAAATCACTGATTGCTACTTTAAATGAGAAATACAGACAGATGCGTGGGCCGAAAGAATGTTTTTTTTTTGCAATAGGTAAAGTAAAGTTTACTTTTCATTTTTGCCTTTTGTCAATAACATCATCATAAATTTAAAATGTAGACATAATTTTAAGACAGAATCTTTTAGTAAATAGTCCTTTTGTTTGTTTACAACTTTTGTAAAAACTGGGCGATTTCGTCGCGCGTCGCCAAACACTCTCAGTTTAATCAAAACGAAGCTATAATTGGGTGCAGTTCCTTCTGTTTATCAGTCGGACTGAAAAATAAAAGTACCACCTCCAGAAAATTTAGCTAAAACTGATCACTTAAAACTGAAACAAACAATGATAGTTAGAGCCTTAACATGAGTTGTAATTTTCAAGTAAAGAAACCGTTTCCTAATGCATCCTAGAATTAAACTATTGCAATACAGTACACCACATTGACCAATTATGTGGGCCTCAAAAATAAGCCCGAGTTGTAGTAGATTTTTTAAAAATGTTTTTAAAACATTTTAATTTATGAAGACATTTATTTGCAACCAGCTCCTTACAAATGTTAATGAAATAATTAATTCTTTATTCCAAATGCACGAAAACAATACCAATTAGTTTACCGCGCCATAATTAGGGGATGTTTTTTTAATGTGACATTTTTAAGTGCCCCTTTAAAATTTCACTCAGTCCCCTTTGAATGGAAAATTCGCACCGTTTTACGCGTCGGATTAGCGCGGAGCTTTGGTGCAATTTCACGGTTTCGCTTGATCACCCCAGCCCAGGTCCCCGATCTGCGCTTCTAGCAATTTGTCCAAGATGCTGGCATCCGCGCTCCACCTCTAAGATTCATCCCTGAGCTCTCTCGGGACCATCCTAACTATGGCCGCTCTATAATAAACATCTATCACGCTGTTTACCTTCGACTTCTTACGCTGAATTGACAAAACTTTGCTTAACTTTAATTTCGCTTAATTTCCTCAAAAAAAAGAATCAATCGTCACTGTAATGCATCTGTAATATTGCTGCAATTGGTATTGTAGTTCTTACTAGTCCCTCTTTTAAGGTTGAAACTTACAACAGGAGACACAATTTTACCTTTATTTCAGCTGAGATTCAAAGTCATTGTAACAAATTTGAATTTAATTCTGCCCCATCAAAAAATATCTAAAAAATTTCTGGGCCACCGAAAGGGCCCAAACCAAACTTTATGGTCCCTCTCCTATTTATTAATGACGTCCAATAATAATCATAAATTGTTATCGGCAGGCAAGAAAACCGTAATAGTGGCTATTTTCTGCCAAAAAAAATACTTATCTAACTCCCCAAACTGGTGGTGAGATAAATTGCAAGGGTGAAACTGACTGACAAAAGGCAGGGCACGTGGCTCATAACACTCCAATCAAGTGGAAGTGAATTTCTAGTTATCTACCGACATCTGTCCTTTTTTCTATTCTGGCTAAGTATTGCTCTTTTATTGCGCGCCGGTCAAGGCTCGCAGAATCAAGAATTTTCAAGTCGTAAACAAATACTTTATTCGTCTTCTCTATTTTCTGGGGCGACTGAAAACCACCCGGAGCGACCCGAGGGATTTCCGGAGCTGTGACCGGAGTCGTCGCGTCCTTCCCATCGTAAACATTGCAGCGAATGCCGGGGGCCTTGGTACCACGAAGGTATAACGTCCCAGCTCCCAGGAGACAGCGTTGCGATATTCGAACATCCAATTATTTAGGGAGTTCGAATCTAATTCAATATTCTTCTTATGGCGAGATTTATGTGTGAACCGGGGCATTTACATTTTTAATTATCGAAAAAAAAATGTTGGCGGTGACACGTAAAATCCGTCCCTTTGTAGCGGCCGAGTTAATTCACCATTTCCGAGTTCTAACCCCTTAATCGATGTTTATGAAATGAGGCTTCAGATATTAACGCTATTACAGTCTCAAATTGCTTCTTATCTTATTAAGATCCATGAAGAGCTATATTAACCAAGTAATTCCCCGTTACATTCTAATTAAATTCGCAACATGGAATTCTAAATTCCTTAATGCCTTTCACGATTATGCACGAAAATATGCAAATTAGGGATTTCATCGTGACACTTCAAGAAATTATTTTTGGCCCGACAATAAAACGGAAATATTTGCTAATCGCAAGAAACCCAGTCAAATAGATCGATACCAACCGACAACGCACTAAGTGCAATTGAATGCAGTTCGACGCGTGCAAATCAAAGAAGCAACATGCACCGCACGTGCTGCTTCAGATCCGATCACTTTTGATTGACTATTGTTTGGTAGTAAATTACATTAAATTTCAATCAGTTTATGAGCATACAGCTGTACACTGATGCATCTCATTATCACAATTATTGATTCGATTCGAAAGTCACTTACTGAAATTATTTTCATTGTTTGTTTTGAATTTTTTACGTTGTTCTAAATTACCTAAAAAAAAAAACTTTTCAAACCGTGTTGTGACTAAAATGGCACCTTCAGGTAAGAGGATACAGTAGTTTGCCCCTGAAATTTATGCAAACTTCATCCAACTTTATCCAACGAAAACGTATAGCAACAAACGAGAGTGATGTTCACGTGCAACTTGGAACTTGAATTTCTATTGGTTACTATAAATTTTGGGAGTTTCTGGTTTTTTCGCCAGAAGTCCCGTTTACACTAAGGTGACCAAACGTACTCCTTTAGGGAATTTTGTACTCCTTTTTTGTGAACCGTACTCCATTTAAAACGAGTACTCCAAAAGTACTCCTTTGCATTCTTTTGTACTCCTTTGTACTTCTAAAAATATAAAAACTTGGCATTTAACTTTGACCTTTAACCTTTAAAAAAAGAGTCTCCATTTATTATAGAAAACAAAGGAAATGATGAATTTATGGAGAGGAGAATTTTCTATTGCGATTGGTGGACGAAGTGCACTAACAAAACACATTGATACTAATAAACATAAAACATCTCTTGATGCAGCGGTTTCAACGTCTAAACTAAATACATTTTTTAAAACTGATAGTTTTGGACCAAATGAAGATTGAAATAAAAAGCATTTCAAAGAAAAATAATCCCTTCTATTCTTGGTTGATGAAGTTTTCCATTTTCTTGTTTTCAAATGATTACAACAAGGGTTGACTCTTAAGAGTCGGTTTGCCTAGGTGAAAGCATGCAACTTGCAGTGAACATTTTTACCTTAGCAAACTTTATGAAAATGTGGATCCTAACATAAGTTGAAAAAAAAAAAACCTGAGCACACTTTATGAAAATGTGCACTGCAATTTGCATAGTTTTACCTAGGAAAACCAACTTTTAAGATTCAACCCTTGTTGTAATCATTTGAAAATAATAAAATGGAAAACATTTTTACCTTAGCAAACTTTATGAAAATGTGAATCCTAACATACCCGAAAAAAAAAATTACCTAAGTACACTTTATGAAAATGTGCACTGCAATTTGCATGGTTTTACCTAGGAAAACCGGTTCTTAGGATTCAACCCTTGTTGTAATCATTTGAAAACAAGAAAATGGAAAAAAAAATTACCTGAGCACACTTTATGAAAATGTAAATCCTAACATAAGTCGAAAAAAAAAATTAAAAATTGACCTGAGCACACTTTATGAAAATGTGCACTGTAATTTGCATGGTTTTACCTAGGAAAACAGATTTTTATGATTATGATTACAACAAATTAATGAACTTGGTTCGGCACTTGTTTGTAGTTAAAGTAAATCGATATGAATTTAAATTGCTCTCATAAAAGGTATTTTTACCCTTACCAATGTAAATTGGGTTTTTAGCAGTAACCGTTCAAGTGATCACGTGGGCGCTCTATGTTTAGCACGTGATTACTATATGTTTTCCTTGGATAAACTATAGGATTTTGTGAGTGGTCCATTTAATAAAAATTAAAAACTGTTAAATATGCCATCTCAGACACAAATCCCCTACAGTCTAACTTTCGACATATATGATGACTTCTTCACGTTACCAAAAATATATTTAGAAAAGCATAATTATTTATCTGAACATGTGTGAAGTGTCTCAGCAGTTATTTTACCGGATCACCGTTCCAAATTCTACAAACAAAAATAAGAACTCTAATAATAGCTTACACGTTTTCACGTAAAAAAGATCATTTTCCCTAATAAAACCATTTTAAAATTTTCCATATCAGATTATTTTAGTTTTCATAACCTTCAAGTTATGCAACCAAACGAACTTGTTGAGTTCAATATTGGGGCAATTAATCGATTAAAACATTGACAGCTGTCGCGCGGTGTTTATGTGCTATTTCGTGAATTGAAGGTAATTTTAAAATAAATTGAATAAACTAGTAAATAAAAAATGTTAGGTTATTATTACATAAAGGTTATATCAATAATGTATCATCACAAAAAATACATTTTTTTGGCTTTTAATAACAAACACCAATAACTTCAATAACTAACATACATTTTCACCAAAATTATTTGAACGATTTGATTTAAAACAATCATAACAAATTAATAATAATTTAAATTCATATTTCACTTGATTTATTAATCGTGAAAATTCCTTTCCAATTTCATCAGATTCAACCTAACACAGTGCCTTTAAAAATTGCCTCCACAACACGACTTTCACCTTGACTCTGTGTTATTACAAAGTGTTTATTTGAGCTAGTAAAATGGTTTATATGTTTAATTTTTGGCAAGGTGGACATCACCATTTTTTCGGCAAAACCAGAAATACCCTCGTACATATAAATTATCAGCGGTTTCGTGGGATTACTTGTTACCACATACAAAATTAACTCCTCTGTCGGCAGTTCGCAAAACTCTATTTGAACAGGTGTGTTTAATTTTAAATTTTGGTACGGCGTAAACTGCCCAGCCGATTCATCAAACCTAAAGAAAATTTTATTTTACATTGCACAATGAGAGTCTATTGTCCAAACTTTTTCTTGTACTTACCATATGATCAAATACTTTTATCCTGTTTTTTATGTTGGTAGTAAAGTACCTTTTTCCATTACTGCCAACAAATTTTAAAAAAAGCGTTCAAGAGGATAAAAGTATTTGGTTATATGGTACACAATATGAAATACCTTCGAATATCCACTAAACCAGGATACATAGTGTCTTGTAAATGTCCTAGAGCCATGGCTAAATAATAAGAATTCCGATAAGTAACTGTACTTATGTCTGATAATCCCGCGACATTAATTACTTGATCAATGGAAAATAATCTTGAAATTTGATTGTATTTCCACACAACGACACGTGCTTCCTTTTTTGCATTGTAAGAGTTCATAACGAGATAAGGTGTGCCAGAAATGTTCAGTGAAATGGCCTGAAAAATAAATAGAAAATTTCTCGTTTTGGAATTCGATTAACTACCTTAAATCCTCCTGATGTTATTAATTGTTGATGTAAATAAATTTGGGAAGAGTTCATCAAATCCTTACAAAACAAATTTCCATAAATTTCTGAATGATAGATTGCAAAAAAACAGGTTTGGTTTTTATCAGGGAGCATTACAGTTATTAGCCATCTCGTGTTATTCGCACTGACCTCTGCAATAACATTATTTGATGACGCATCTATTATTCTTCCCAAAAATGGAAATTCTATAATTTAACAAAATTTGTAAAATTATCGTTAAATGTTCTTTTAATACCTGTTGTGGAATTGTTGCTATAATTTTCATTAGGGAATTCCAGGTACAAATAATCGTTATTCTGATAATTGATGGCTGTTATTAAATTACACTTTTGTGATGATGACGTGTAATGTTTTCCTGTGAAAAATGTATTAATTTTATCTCCATTTTTCATCTGAATGACTTACGTCCGGCAATGAGGAATGTTTTCGTTTTTTGATTCCAAGTGTAAAGGTTTACATTACATCTTTCCACATCTGCCACTGCTAAGTGTGAAGTATTGTTTAAATTAATGGACATTACATTTGGAAATTCCTCAAATACTTGCACTTCCTTGTAATAATGGAGATAATATGCTTGAGCTAATAATAGTTATTTAAAAAAAAATCAGCTAAGACTCAAAACTACCTTTAATTGAATCCTCAACATGGTGAGCAATCCTCAACAGTTGTCCATAATGTTCAGAATAATTATTGAGGAACGCAAATGTTGTAATATTGTGAATGAGTTGAGAGATATTAATTCCTTGATACAACTTATCAAATTGCAGATGAGTAGTGAATAAATCTTTCTTGAAATTAACTGGACTTAAAAACGTTGAATTTTGATTCTGAAACACCTGATTATTTATTAAATCGTTAATGCGAATGTCGTTAATGAGTTGTTTTAATTTGATCGATTTAAACTTAATTGGATCGTGCATTTTATGATTAAATATTTTTTTGCCTGTGATATTTTGAGGCAAGTTTCTCATCATCACGTTATCCTCATTAAATTGAAAACCGTTGAACAATCCCTCCAAACTAAAAAAATTAAATTAATTCTGTTTCCTAATTAAAAAGCACTCACTTCAAGCCTTTCTGGAAAGATGTGGAATTTTTACAGATAACGATTCCACTGATTTTAAAAGTGCCATATTTTAAAACGGCATTTTGTAACCATTTTGCAATATTAACACCTTGCACTTGAACATTTTCGTTAATTTTCAAAACATCCACCTCGACGGTTTCGATTGTTTTTAGACCAGTCACGGTATTTTGTTGGTCGTATCTCATGAAATCGGTTCGTAAATTGAATTTGTTTACAGTGAAGTCCCCATTCAAGTCTAAAATTTGAAATTTGATCGATTACAAAATTAATTGAGATTCGTACCCATAATTTTGCAGCGTTCTATCGTGGCAGTGTTTTCATAAATTTGATCGACCCCGTTTAAAAGGGCTGTAGCCAGAAAATCTTCCAAACTGATGTCAAAAATTTTACCATCTATGTCGGCTCTTTGTGCGGCGACCCCCTTTTTAAAAACAACACCATCAGAAAAGTCTAAATTGCCTGTGATTATTTGATTCTTGGTTTTACTGAAGTAATTTTCCGAAAATGAAGTTACATTTACATCATCAACTAGACCCTAAAAAATTACAAGACGGTCAAGGAAAACAATACTCATGTGACTTACTTGGACAGATATGGTGTCTTTAAAGAACACCTCATTAAATTCTATCAGTCCTGTAAGAGTTGCAGGTCTATCTATGAACCAAGAAGTTTGTAACGTTGTTGGAATGGAAAAATTGTTTATGAAATTCATTTCAAGTCCTTTCGCAAAATAAACACTTCCTAAAATTAAAACAGAAGTATTTATGACCAATAAGCTTCCGAGAACGAACCATTGACAGCGAGACGTTGCATGTTGTAATCAGGAGACATAAAATTGCAGTAAGCACTCAGATTTAGACCAGAAACTAAATCATTGAAAAATAACTGTCCATGAATCGTAACATTTTTATGAAAATTTTTGTCAACAGCCATTGTTACCGCAGATTCGTTTCCTGAAACCACATCCTTCAAATCAATACCGTCCATTTGTCCTGATAAAGTCACAGGAACCAAAGATCTCAAGCCATTTGCTACAATTGTTTTTTGTTTTTACATTTACCTTGATCAATTATTTACTTACTGAAAATTGCGGAAGTTATATTCAAGGGTTCATCAGTTTTCACTGCATCATTCACAAGTGTTGTGAGATTTAACCCGTTGATAAAATCTGATTGGATGTAAGCTTTGCCTAAAATTGTAAGATTGCCCAAATTTTGTGTGGCGTTTACAGTTTGATTGCCTTCTTTATATAACCAATTTTTCCCAAATTTTCCTTTGGGTACTCCATTAAATTCATTTTTGAAATGAATGTTATCAATTTGAATATTTCTTGATATATTAATACTGTTATTTAAAACCAAACTATTTACAGTGAAATTATGATTAATATCAAATCCATTTTGCACAGTTAGATAATTAACTGTAAGATTCATAAACGTTTTGTTTCCTTTAATGTGCGAAGAAACCCCGTGAAAAGCAGTATCCTGCAACATTTTACCAAAATCTCGGTCGTTTACGTTCTGAACGGCGGTTAAATTCTTCACTGTTAGATTATTAATAGTTAGATTATTCATGAAAATTGTCGAGCCGTTTATAGTTTGTTCAGTGTTGATTGTCATCAATTCCTCCCAGAGATGCGATCCGAAACGAGCTTGCCTGCTTGTAATCCTGAAAAGCAAAGATTGGAAAAATTGCCGCATAAAATGAAAAGGAGCACCTGTTGACTCTTAGTTCATCAAAGTGGTATTTTCCGGTAACAACCTGATTTCCCTCTATTTTTAATACATCATTTTCCAATTCTTGCACGTTTATGCGGTTTACGTTCGCGAAATTTACTTCTCCTGTGACGTGAACATTGCCTGAAAACACTTTCAGGCCGCTAATAATTTGCGTTTCGTTCGTACCGGTGACCACGAACGATTTGCAATTGAAGTTGTTTATTTTTTCCGCGAAAATCTCTTCAGTCTGTAATTTATGGGATAGTTTTAGTGTACAGGGTGCGGCAGAATCGACTGGCGCTTTACAAAATGCTCTTCTACTGAAGGAACAAGAGTTAGAAAAGAAAGTTAGGGGATAGAGTGGCATCAAATTATTCTGGCTACTTGGGGTCTTTTTCAAAAACTGAGAAAGTTTAAAAAACCATTGGCGTCCCACGTGTTATTAAGCTTGTAGCAAATTTTAGAAAGTCTTTGCACCAACATGAAAAATCAGTTAACAATAATCGAGCTTGTGAATTTTTTTATAAAAAAAATTTGAAACTTTGGCTTTTGGCAATGCAAACACATTTTGCATATCAAAGCATAATAAGGCAGTAGTTTGTACAAATTTAAAAGGTGCTCCATCAACATCTCTTTCTAATTTACCTTCATTTTTATTTTTCATCATTTTATACTTATGTTGACGTCAATATTCACAGACGAAAGCGCAAAAGCATGAAAAATATAAGGATACCATGTAAGGTGTGTACATGTGTATCAAACAAACACTAAACAAGAATCGAAATAGAGTAACCTGAGTTGTCAAAGCATATGGAACACTTAAGCACTAAAGCAATCAGCAAAAAATGCATGTGGCACAAAACTACAAGTTCATATTTCGTAAAAATAGTTAATGTTAAAGAGAGTTAGTTTAAAAGTTAGATTTGGTTATCTACACCAGTTGTCGTATGGAACAAACAAGCACTAATGCGACAACTTGTTTAAAGTTTCTCAATTTTTTAAGAGAATTATAGTGCGTCCTAACTCCAAGTAGCAAAACAAACAGAGGGTAGTTGAGTTTGGACAGCAGAGCATTTTAAAATCAACTTTGCCTCACTCACAGTAATTTGTTGCGAAAATTCTAAGGGTTGCGAAATTTCTGTTTCAGCTAGTTTTAAACCCTCCCTTTCCAATTTTCGCCAAGAGTAATTGCCAGCCGTTAGAATATCGCCGAATTTTAATTCTTTTTCGATTGTAACATCTTTGGTAATTTCATAATCGCCAGTCACTGTGATCTCATCCTCGATTAACATAAGCGGATTCATTTGATCGAACTCTTCATTATCAATGTTTCCTCGCCAATTGATTACATTAAGCGATTCGACGTTCTTAAACTGTTTCCGCCCACTTATATGTTGTGCATTCGAACTGTTCCTCAAAAGTAGATCAAGTTTTCCACCAATCACCGGAATTTGATTTAAACTCTTCGTAATCTTAAATTTATTAATCGCGACATCATTCGAAAACTCAACGGCTCCTGAAACTTTATAATTTCCCCCTGAAATTGAGATTAAACCTCCAGGAACGTTTTTGTCATTTAGAAAACCTTCCACTTCTACATTATTGGCGTGAAAATTTTGAAAATGATACGTCCCCGTCACTTCTTGGTTTCCTGAAGTGCGCAAAACGTTTTCAGCCAAATTTGTAATGTTCACACCGTTGAGGTAACCCTCCAACATCAGATTGTCGACTTTCAACGTTGTTGAACGATCGGCAAATTTGGTTTCCAATTTTTCAATGTTTGCTTTCGATACGTTTAAACTTCCTGTCAGGTTTTGATCACCAATTTTTAACAAGACTGTCCGGTTGTTAAAACTGACGCCATTCAACTTTCCCCGCAAATAGAAACCCTTTTCAAAAGTAATATTGCCCAATACCGTTAAATTCGGAAAACTGTTACTATCATTTTTACGAGCGAAATGGGAAATTGGATGGCCATTTATAAATTTCGGAATAAAAGGGTGTTCGATCGTAACGTTCCTGAATGTAAGTGGGTTCTTTATTTCGAAATCTTCGTTGATGTTAATGACGTTCCGTAACGCGCCAACGTTTTTACGATTTATTAAATCCGCAGTGAAAGATTTGAACATATTGTCGTCACTGTTTAGCGTTAAATTGTGGATGTGAACGTCGCCCTCGAGTACGTTGAGGCCTGGCAGGTTCTGAAACGTTTCGATGGTGTTCTGAATTTTCCGCAGCTCGTTTTTGTGATTCATTAATTTTGATTCCGCGATTTTTAATTTTTCAAAATCGTCCTCGATCGCGTTGTCATCCTGAAATTTTTTCGTTTATTGAAATTTATTGCCCGTACCGCGAAATTATTACTTACAGCTCCGGGGGTGCGCAAGTTTTCTATTAAAACTTTTTCGAACTTAACACCTGCCTTAAAAACGATTTTTTTATCGTCGAATTTCGGAGCCACTTCAACGTGTTTGCGTAAGTTTTTAATGTCGATACTTTTTAAAGTGTGCAACGTGGACGAACACCAGTTCAATAAATTTTCGTGGAGTTTACCTAGCACGTTTCCGTACTTAAAAACGGGTTGAAATACGTTCATCATGTCATCGTTATCGTTTTTATTCGCGACGACTGCAACGGAAATTTAGAAAAAAAAACGGTCTGTTTAAGGAAAAGATTTGTCATTACCTACTACAGGGATGTCGTAGAAGTTGTACGAATGCATTGAGGTGACTCCATTAGAGTAAGCTTCATTATTGTATTGAATTTCTGACTCGATGAATCGCCAACCGTTGTACTGAAATGATTTGATGCCGTTATATTTTGTAGCTGCCAGCAGCACAAATTCGCCGTTGGGGCCCTGAAATATTCGAAACTAAACTCACAGTTAATTGTATAAATTTTCTTTTAGGAAACAATTGGTTCTCATTCTTAACCAGAACTTCAAGATTTGAAAATTATCATTTATTTAATTAAACTCCTGGACAAAATTAACGCACCACTGTATTTTCCATCTTTTTATTTTATTTTTATATATTTATAGGTAATTATATAATCGGTATCGGTTGAAGACGTTTGCCGACATTGTCTGATCTTCAGACTATTCCTCCAAGTTTCCTTTTCTCGCCCATTGCGCTTCTGTTTTCACAGAAGCTCAGATCTAAGCCATACAGAGCACCATCGAAATACCTACTTTTAGGAATATATCGCAAAAAAGCATTCAAAATTTGATTAACAGAACAAAAAAAATGAATGATATGAAAGGAACCAACACAAGTTATTGGTACACTAATGTTTTTGCTTCACTAATTGTTATATTTATTGTTTTCTGGTTTTTAAATGTTCAGTCAATTTATTTTCATGTGATGTGTAGACAAACTCGGAGTTTATATTTTTGTCATTTAATTACACGGTGCGTTAATTTTGTCCAGAAGTGTATTTGTTTGCTGTCCAAAATAATTTCCTTATTCAGGTATTTATTATTGTTTTTGTTTTTTCTTTGTGTATTTGATTGCAAACAACACATTTTTGTTGATAATAAACATACAATATGTTTTCATTTGTATGATTATGTCGTGAAAATTCACAAAAAAACTGTTTTTAACAATTTTTATTTCAATAAAATCTGTTTGCCAAATAAAAGAATTCAAAATTAACTTTTTCTGTTCCGGACAATTTAAATTTTGTAACTTGCAAACACACTTACCACAACAGGCAGCCACTCCGTGACTCCATTTAATGGAAAACTTTGAAACGGTATAAAATACAAATCGACGTATTTGTAAACTATGGAATTAGTGTCGTAATTAATATTACCGTCCAAATCTACAAAACATTTCACAGTTATCCATCATTCACTCGTGCGATAAAAAATACCTTTTTCGAACGAATTTGCAATTATCAAGAAGACCTCCTGAACATCGCCAGACTTGAAACAAAAATATTTAACATCGGTGGCAGCGTTCGTCAGAATTTTTTGGTAAGACACAAACTGGTCGGTGTGCAAGTCATGTTTAAAAATTTCAGAATAAATGTTTGTTTCCCCTGAAAAAAAACATCAAACCGCTGTTCGCACATTTTACTGTTTTACCGAAATCGTTTTGGAAATTCGCCACTGCTAAATAGTGAGAGTTCCCAACGATGAACGGGGTAACCTTCCTCCCATTGTACATTTTGATGTGGTGCATGACATCGAAATGTTGACCCAACCATTTATAAACGGGTGTTTCGACTTCGTAAGACACCTTTTGGCCATTCGAAACCATCGATTGGGATATGATCATGTAAATGTCATGTTCGTCTTCCCAGATGGCAACGTTATTGGCGTAACAAGCATCCACCGATTGGATCCTTTTTAAAACTTCGTCTGGACCAAACAGGAAGATTAAAGTTTTTTCCATGATATTCGACGATTTTGGGTTGTTTTCGGCTATTATAATGAACGTCCCTTCCGATGTGGTGTGCAAACCGATTTTGACCCCATTGACCACTGCAGCTCTTTTTATCTCCACGAAATTATCTCCCTGGATTTTGTGTATCAACTAAATGCTAGTCAAAATATTGCATAATACTTACTACGTGTTTATAAATAGCGAAATTATCTCCGGTTTTATCAGTGCTATCACACTCTAACGCCACGGCATACCAGTGCTCCAATTCTCCACGTGTCTGCTTAAAAAGCTGCAGGTCTTTAGGAAACCTCGCCTGAATATTAATTACCGGTAGAAACTTTTCCAAGAAATAAACGCCTAAAATTTAAAATTTTAATTGCAGATAATGGACACCATGGACGAAGAATCCAATCCGAAACGGATCGAGAATCTTCAAGCGCAACTCGCTGAATTGGAGATGCTTCAATCTGTCTTTTACAACCCCGGCGAAATTCGGGTGGACGATTCGATCGCGCTAGGTCACGTCGAAAAATTTGTAAACGGCGAAATCTCGACGATCCCGCCGTTTTTGGACATAACCATCAACCTACTTTTGAACGGCGAAAAATTCGAGTTTTGCTTCAATCTGTCGCACGAGTATCCGGACGTCGAACCGGACATTTACGTGCGAAATTCGAAACTCAATCGCACCCAACACGCGAAATTGAACAAGGACCTGTGCGATTACGTCGCGAATTTGCAACGAGGCGATCCTTGCATTTTTTCGGCCATTTCGTGGTTGAAAGATAATTTCGAAGATTACGTCGAATCGGAACCGGAAACTGTCGCGAACGAAGCGCCGAATAAGACTTTGGTGCGTTACTGGATTTATTCGCATCATATCTACAGCAAGACTAAGAGGAGGGAGATTTTAAATTTGGCCGACATGTTGAACATCAACGGATTTTTGATGCCGGGAAAACCGGGGATTATTTGCATCGAAGGCACGGCCAGCGATTGCAACGAATGGTGGCACAATATCAAGTCCATGAATTGGAAGAGGATATTTTGCAAAATAACGGAGGACTGTAAGGACGACAGCGACACGTTTACAAAATTCGACACTTTCGAGGAAAAGGTGTTTCAGAACAACAGCATCAAGTGCAACCATATGGACATGGGCGAGCTGCACAAATTTTTGGAGCAACGTCACTGTGGTTATGTTTTTAAAGATCTATTTGGTGTTGATACTAAAGCGAATACTTAACAGTAATTTTAGTGTTCCAAAAAATTCTCATTTTATAATAATTTTAAAAAGGTGTTCAGAAAGTATTTTAATATTGTTATTTTACATCAAAGTGAGTAAATACTCAATATGTATAAGTGAACAACCCTAACCAAATTTAGTCTACAAGTTTTTTTAAATTATTTTTCGTTGATAAATAAAGCTTTAAATTGAAAAAAATACAATTTTAGACCAAATTTTTAACATCGAATTTTTACACTAATGCATCAGGTTTTAACGATTTACAAGCGGTAGTTATCGTAGCAAAAAATTGGAATACAGCCTGTCACATTTATTAAGGATTTCTTTGTTGGCAAATGCGAATAATTTACATTGCAGTACAAAAACGCAATTATTTAACAAACTAAGTCAATATGTATAATTCTGATTGCAGAATTAGATAGACCACTAAATGAGCATTGACCTTGCTTAAAATTTAATAAGTAAATTAACAGTTACTACCAGATAAATCGCAAAAACTGCCCCGGCCATATGCATTAATAAAAAATTCCAAATAAAATGAATTGTGTACTCTACCACTATCTAAATACGTGCACCAAATTTGGTTGATTTTGTTCAATTAAAAGTCGCGTTTTTGGGGGTGACCGGAAAACTTACCGCACCCAGTATACATGGAAACAATTTTAATTCATCAATATAAGTAAGCTTTTGTTGATATTTGCTGTTGTTTGACATGCTCAAACAAATCCAATAGAATGTAACAGAAAAAAATCAGGAATTGAAGTTTTGTTGTCATACCAGATTTTAAACCTTCACTTCAACATATATTTTTTAACTAAAATTAAATTAAACTTAATTGTCAATAAACTTTATTTAGTTTGGGTAACTGCAAATGGCAAAATATTTCAATGTTGAAACTTTAAGAATTTGGAAAAGGCATAACTGATCAAGTTTCAAAAAATATTAAACAGTAAAAGTTGTTGATATCCAACAATTATTATTTCATTATCTACTAATTTTACTAATAAGAAAAAGATTTATCCATTGATAAAAACAAAAAATGGAGCAGTGAAGTGTTAAAATCCACAACTAAATTCTCAAGTTCAGTTTGAAATTATTTGATAAAATAATGAATATTAATAAAAAATGAAGAACATGAATGCAACAAGAAAAATGTTATTTTTAATTTCCTGTAAAATTTTATTTTACACAAATTTTTGTTTGATGCAAACTACAAAATTTACTAATTTCACCAATCTTCAGAGAAAAGTTATCCTCCAAATTTGGAAAAATATTAAAATTAAAATGATGTACTTTGCCATCAAATAAAACTTTTCAACAAAAAATTTGCAAGTTATTAAAATTAAATTTTTTTCAACACTATAAATATAAAATACTTTCTGCTTGTACATAATTTGTAAAATTTAGGGCAATTTGTAAATTATTGTAGATAATTGATTTTGTAAATACCTGCATTATCCGTAGTCAGGGAATTTAATTCCGAGATCGGTAAACTTCTTCTACTCACAGAATGTTCTGTGATCCCATAAGTTTTTTTAACTAAATTTAAATAATTTTCTACTTGTTTGTCAATGAATTGTTTCGTGGCTTCATTGAGATCATTATCTGTTAAAACTCATGTACAATTTTTTATGATAACTTATGATTACTTACTAATTAAAAGGGGGTCTTCTTTAAGGTTTGCAAAAAAATTCTTTGTTAAGTCGTTCACATTAGTTTGTATTTTGTTTTCACTAGTTTTTATCACATTATGCAACAAAATTACGTACAAATATTTCATACAAAGCATTTTAACTACAACTTATTTGGAAGGGAACTGGCATATCACTAGTCTTAAGAATGTTTTACTAGTTTTTTGCAATTTTTTTATGGGTCAATAAAAACTGTTTGGGAAGTTTCTTTTTTGGTTTTGTGTTCCAATTATATTTACAAATGTACAAAGTAAAATTACCTTGGCATTACATGACTACCTTATTGTGGCGTATCTCTGAAAAGTAACGCTGGAAAAATTCCCGAAATTATCCATCGCAATCCCTCTTCCATCGGTGGGACTGTGAATTTTTATCTGTCGCATATGAGTGTCCCGTCCATTCTGATGGTTGCTGGTGACCGCAATTTGAATCATGAACATCCGAATGGGTTTATCATGAATGTCTTTAATTGGAATCCGCACCCAACCTACAAAATTGCTTTGAGATTTCTTGTATCGATTTGAAAAAAACTAACCAGTTGGTTCAGTGAGCATTTTTACTTCAATTTCTTGCAAGTCATTGAAATGAGTTCCAACTCTCACTGAGATACGACTGGGGGTGTAACTCTCGTCGAGCTTATAGTCGGTGTATATGAAAATGTCACTAACGGTGGTTTTGCGTTGAAACTGAACATTAACGAGATGGGGCAACTGTCCATCTGACTGCCAATAAGTGTCCACACGATCATCCCTTAACTGTTCTACCCCAAATCCTAAAAATAAAATTTTTATTACAAACTCCCATTTTGAAGCAATTTTACCTGGCTTGCAAGACGATAAACTCCAGATTGCCTGAGAGCCCACTTCTCTAACACTGCCGGTTCTTTCACTTTTAATCGGGTCAATTTCGGTATTATTCTTTAAATTCATTTTTAAAACCGTTCAACTGACTGACAACTGTCACAACACAACAAACGCTGACCTCTTTTAGACAGAACCAGGGTTAGACAGCTCATTTTTATGCCGTCGAAAAACCAGCAGATCGTGTTTTTTGGATAGTACCTATGCCGTGAAATAAACAATTTTATTTATTGCATTGCCATGGTTGCAAAAATTGTTTAAAATATAGAATTTTCTAATTTAAACGTAAAATGGACGGTGATTATGATGAATCTGATGAATCTGATGAATATGACCTGGAATTTATAGACGACGTGGTGTGGTGCGCGTGGGTGTGCGCGGGAATAGTCCTTTTCCTTTTTTTGGCCGGGTTATTTTGGAAATTTGGCAGAAGGGAATTTCGAAATTACGCTGCTGCTTTTTGTAAGGGATCCCGTGATAAGAAGAAGTGTTATAGGCTAATTCATAACAATTTAAACCTATTCAATAAGTTAAATTCAATTTTGAGTAAATAAGATCTTTTTAAACCGTAAAATATAATGTGTACATTTTAATCAGGGCGATTCATCAATTGGATTTGCAGATGTAGACCTTTCCAAAATTGAATGTCTTCAACGATCGAGTGACGTCATGGACGGTTGCGAATTAAGTGTTCCTTGTTAAGCAGGCCCTTAATTGTCTAATGTGGTTTGCAGTTAACCGTCAATTTTCAAAGGTCTAACATTTTAAATTAAATTTCAATATTTATCATATTGTTGTAACGTTGTTAGCGATTGTTTATCTGGCCGTAATGTATGATTCTAATAAGTTTCTGTAGCCAAACAATGCTGACAATTGTGATATTTTTGATTATAAAGGTCAAAAGTTTATTTTCCGTTTGTTTATTTCTAACGGTTCTTAATTTATTTGCTAGTTCCAGATTGTTTAATATTACTATTATGTTCTGAAATGTTTAATCCACTTCAGGAAGGTTGAAATTTGATGCTTTTAGCTGACAATCGATGGAAAAATTGAGAAACCCGGATTTCTCGAATTTAAGGGTGTGAAATCGAAATTACAAATTATCCCATCAATATACAAGTACCTTCAATAAAAATCTCAATTAGGGAAGCGGTGACTTTAATGTTGGTTGGACAGAACTTTCAACGACTCAAAATTTCCCGCGTTGCTTCAAAGTTTGTATTGTGTTGCTAGAAAGTTATTGATTTATTTTCTTCTTTCTGCTTAAAATAAACATGGAATTGGAATTAACGAGAATAGATTACACAAATGTTGGAATTACTTCCAATCACTGTTTGAAATTATTACCATCCACAAATAATAAAGATCAACAAAAGGTAGGTAAAATAAACGATTTTCACATGAAAAATGCTGATTTTCAGGTGGCCGTAGCCGATACTGATGGAATCTTGCAACTATTTTCCATTAAGAAGGAGGATATTCAGTTACACTTTAAAACTTTGCCTGGGCCTAAAATATCATGCCTTCAATTAGGTGGAGAAATCAGTAAGTTTTTCCAAAACCTAACTAGATTTTTTTAAATTGTAATAAATGTAGATTCGGTCCAAGATAAAATATTCGTGTGTTCAGAAAATGAAGTGAGAGGATACACAAAAAAGGGAAAGTTATTTTTGAGTTTCGATTCTAATTTGACCGAACCGATAAATTCTATGTAAGTTATATCGCTGAAAGAATGCAGTTTCCGGCATTTCCTCGTTGCAGGTTTATTTTAGGGAACGAGTTATTTTTGTGTGGGAAACATATTTATAACCATTACAGGGACTGCAAAGATGTTGGATCGTATCTTTGTGGGGATTGCATAGTCGATGTTGTTGCGCTATATTCAGAAAAGGTAATTTGAAACCCACAAAGCATTTCAGGAACGTTGGCGACGTTTCAATCGTCGATGTTCCTGCAACGTTTCAAGGACGGCTCATATGAAACGTAGTACGTAATTGTTTTGAAATGTTATCAACAAAAAAGTTAAAACTGTATAATTTAACTCTCTGTTGGTGCGTTGGTTTTCATAAAAACCTTTTAGAGCCGTCGAGGCGTTTTTGTGAAACGTTGCACATTGGTAACGCGACGTTGGCGAAACATCGCTGCGATATTTTTGTTTTTAAACTTTTATAAAGCTACTTTTATCATTTTATTGATGTTTTCGATGATAAAATTACAGACCCATCGTTTAATATCTTTAATTGCGTGTGAGGGCAGAATGATCAGAGCTTTGGAGCATGCTCGCGTTACATCAACTATGGAAATCGAAAGCACTCCAACAATTTTGCACATTTATGAAAATGAAAGTACAAAATACGTCCTCTTCGGAACCATCGATGGTCGAGTCGGATTATTAAATACTGAAAGGTTAATAATCTTCCAGAAAAACAATAACAGCAATTAACAATAAATTTTAGTCTACAGGCGTTTGATCGTTGGGTAATTAAAGGTAATGAAAATACGAGCGCGATAATATGCATGGACAGTTATGACATAAACGGCGATGGAAACAAAAACTTGATAATTGGAAGACAGGATGGAAATGTTGAAGTGTACATTGTTTACATTAATGATAGCTTGGACAATCCGGTTTTGATTTATTCACATGTAAATTATCCATAGGAATATTTTTGTAATTAATAAACATTCTGATACCTCATAGAACTGCAACGAAAGCGTAACATCACTACAATGTGGTGTCGTTGGATGTCTAAGTTACGACGAGATATTAGTGGTAACTTACACGGGCAGGATTTTTGGGCTGACGACTCAAGTCATCGAAAAAATTTTGGGAGCAGAAAATAACGCTGGGAAATATTCATATTCCGCAGACACCAATTTAAAAATTACAAAATTAAAGTATATCCCTACCAATAAAATTCGTTAGATTACTTTCAAATATTTTAGAAATGAAATCGAAGAATTGCAGCAAAAAATTGCTAAAGAACGACTAACTTACCAATCATCGACGCAATCGTTCTTTGATGAAATTTCCGCAATCCCAATCTTGTCAATTCGAGATTCAGTTTGTTATCTTCATCATGAAAATTCCAAAATTGTTTTTGATCGTTTCAGATGGTTTTATCACAAACCAGTGCGTCTTATACATTGACGTTGGAAGTACCAGCGCCCATCGACAACGTCCTTTTGCAAAGTAACGTTCCAATCGACTTGTTGGATGTTGAAAAAAATTCCGCAGTCGTTAGTTACAGCGATCCTGATCTACAGGTTCGTTGCATTTACATAAATGGCAAAATTAACAAATAAAGCGTTTAGGGAGGTAATTTCCTTTTGGCAACGTACCGTTGCCAAATGAACACCAGCCGTCTAGAATTGCGAATTAGAACAATCGAAGGCCAAAAAGGAACATTGCAACTTTACATAACACCAATGGTGCAACCAAAATGCTGTCAAGTTCGAAAATTTCTAATCAAGCCACTGTCTCTACATTTGAGAATATACAACTTTGATGAAAATCGGTGAGAAATTTCCGAGAAAATAAACGAAAAAGAAACAATTTTTTTAGGCACTACAATGCGCTGACGTTAAAGGGACAATTCAGTTTGGCCGAAATCCATTCGTGGTTGTCGCAATGTTTTCCTGAAGTGCCTGAAAAACCTTTAATTGGCGAAAAAACGATCCTTTACTTTCAGTCGACTCTGCTGGACACCGTTGTGAAGTGCAGCTACTCGTGAGTTTATGCAAATTTCGCTCGACTGTTATGTGTTAATCATTTTTAACAGGAAAGGTGAAGGGGAGTTTACCTCAGATAACATCTCGGCAATTTCGGTGCTAAAAGAGTTTTTAACCAAAGAGGCCACGAAGAAAAAAATTAAAGTTGATCTAAACACCGGTAAGAAACAATTTATTCTAATTCTGCCCCACATTTTTCAACTGATAAAGTGTCCTCCAGACAAATTTCATCACAATTCTAAAATTCTTAAACGAAGGTCCCCAAAATAGTAGTAGGTCAACGAGACTGGGGTCCTTGACTGTTTAATGGTTTCCTGTAAATCCTAACTTAATTTTTTTTAGTGGTAAGCGATGAAAGCATCAATCAAACGTTAAAGTTAATTGACCCAAAGTTAAAAAAGTATATGGACCTATCCAAACAAGTTAAATTGCTGGATGCCTTGAATGAACTTGGAATAAATGATGAGGAAACTCTCAACTGCATTTCGCCAAAATACAAAAGTATTTTAGATCAAGAAAAATCTATGAGGAGCCAATATAATGAGGAACCGTCGTATCTCGACAGACTTTTCGGTAAGTGATAGAAAAGCAAGAATTTTCTGTCTTGTATTTTCAAAAAGAGAAGTTAACATTCAATCATCTCATTAATATCGAGAATTTGGTATTATAATCGTTACCTTGAACAGGTTGTAAAAATTTGAACGATAAATTTTTTTAAATTTTGTCGACATTATTTATTTATTGGCAAGGTTCGCGAAATTTGGTACAATTAAATACTAAATCACTGATTGAAATTAACGTTAAATGCCACCAGATTTGAATTGATTAAAAATCTTTTAATTAACCAAAATTTATTTCATGAGGACGCCAATGGCCCAAGGCGCTCAAACTTGTGCTACATTATTTTTGTAATAAGGAAGCATCCATAAATGATGTCACAGGTTTTTCGTCAAATTTGAACCCCCATGTCACAAGGTGTCACACTTTACCAAACGCCCCCCTCCCCCACGTGAGTCACGTCACAGAAATAAAGTTATTTTCAATTATAAAGGAAAATACAATGATGAAAAATTTAATTCTTAGTAATGTCACGTTTTTAAAACAACCCCCTAATCCCCTATCATGGACTGTCACAATTCCACTAACCTCCTCCCCCCGCTTAAACCTGTGGCATCATTTATGGACGACGCCTATAAGAAAAGAAAACGAAATAAAAATAAATCATTCTTTTACTATTAAAGATTAAGAAATTTTTTCACTTCTATTGACATCTAAATTTAGTTAATTGAATGAAGAAACCAAGAATAACTTGATGGTAAGGGAATTTTGTCTCAGACGGCGCCGTAGGGTAAGATGGTGCAGCGGTCTTTTTTAAACCCCCGAAAATTATACAAACATTTCTAATACTTCACTTTATTTTGCTTGATGGGATGTATGCTCCTGAAAAATGGCAATTACTGTTCAGATGAGTATGCGTTGTAACTTTTCGCACAGTATTTGTATTATTAAGAAACCAAACAAGTTTGTAAGTGATACAATTTCTCATCACTTAAATATGAAAGGTTACTAATTTAATAAAAATTAAAAACTGTTAAATGTGTTATCTCAGACACAATTCCTCAACGCTGAACAAAACTGAAACCGAATAATACAATTAACTTCCATCGTTATTCAAGTGGCAAATATTAAATCTAAGTGGCAGTTATGAAATCATAAGTTATGGAGTCAAGTGGCAAGCGAACTTTTTAAACCAAATGGAATTTGTATTATTTCTCAACAATTTGTTTGTTCAAAAAATGTTTTCTTTTAGGCGCAGTAACTGATTTATACATTGACTACTACAAATTTAAAGGAACTAATGTCAAGTCAAAAGTGCCCAAATTAGTAATGTTACTAGAAAATTACAATTATGATGATCTGTTGAGCTTTTTTCGTCCTGATATGAGTACTTCTGTATAATAAAATGTAAAGATCGTTTTAATTAAATTTAATTATTGCATTAACATTTTTGATTTTTACTTTGATCTTTATTTTTGTTCCCACAACATGTTTTAACACAAAGAGATCTTCAAAAAAGTCAATCATTAATTGTGGTTTTACCGACCGATATCAAATAAAATAATTCCATCAATTTCCCACAAATTTAAGAACTGTCCGAACATATAAGAGCTTAAAAAAATCGAGGTCGAAATAGTTTCAGCGACGATGTTGCACAAATGGGTCGTTGTGGTTGTAATTGCACTGTTCGGCAGTTCTGGCGCGAAAAACTTTTTTCATTCGGCGTTTAACGTTCTGGAAGTGTTAATTCCCAGTTCTGACCTAATAAAAAATGAAAAGTGCAGAAATCACACCAGAATTTATTTAGATGAGTTGCACGAATTTACGCTATGGGCCACGAAAAGTAACGTCAAAAATGATTTGATATCAGTTTTTTCATTAAATTAATTTAAGTGTTCGATGCAACGGCGAAATTTCCTGACGGGATCCTGGTGGGTTCGACCTATTCGTTCGGAAATTTCGATGAGTGTATGCAGGTCAAAGTGCCTATTGACGACGGATTTTTGGGAAAATATTGCCTGGCAAAAATTGACATCGACATACCGGAAAGTCTGCTAAACAATAGAAATAAAAAAATGTTCGGCAACGACACGGAGGTCTTTAAAGAATCGACATGGGAAAAAATTGAGGTAAGCAATTTAGTAAGAATTAGCTTAATTATATTTTCAACTCACAAATTAAATCAGTTTGTTTTAGTGAAAGTGATTTTTATTTACTTTTTAAACTTATAAAATCATAAATAGCTAAAAATAACTTAATTTTTATAAAAAGTATTTATTGTTATTACCAATCACTACCTAATGCATTTTTAAATTTGAGTAATGTTTGTAGATTTTATATAAATCGAATAATTAAATAAACTTATTTTTAAAAAGTTGCAACTTATGTAACTTTTTCGCCCGATTTAATATTCGATAAAATTGTAGGGGATTTCGAAAGACCGATCGAAGACACCACGCAATGAAATCCACTGGGCTTTCTGCATACCATCATCTTGCACCAACGAAGACTTGCAAATCCATTTACAACAAGTTGCTAGAAACTTTGGCGCCAAAATTTCGGTCACAATCAATGAGCGAGACTGTCAAATAGAAAAATCCATCGACTTTAATTTAGGCGATATTATTGTAATGTAAGTCACCAAAAACACAAGTTTGCAACTTTTAAATTCTCTTTGGGCGTAGGTGTACTGGATTAATGTTTCTGTTCATGGTCATTGCTACTACTATCTACGAATACCGGGTCAATTCAACTGAAAAATATTGTAAAAAATTACCATGTGAGTATTTCGCAAAAAACTTGTCCTTAGCTTAATAGGGACTATGCAAAATATTGTAAGTTGCGATGACCTTAATAAAAAAAACTCATTTCCAGCGCTATCATATCGTATCTTGATATCGTTCTCGATGATAAACAACTTTAAAAAATTAGGTTCATTCAAAAAGGATGAAAACGATTTGCATTGCATACATGGCCTGAAAGTGTATTCCATGTGTTTGATCATAATGGGGCATCGAATTATGTTCTCTATAGGCTCACCGATTTTTAACGCCGATTATGTCGAGACTGTATGTATTTGTGTTCATTAATGCAAATAATCAAAATCGGTGTTGCAGTTTTATGGCAAAATCGAAGTTATGGTGTTATTGAATGGCCCAATAATAGTAGACACTTTTTTCAACATCTCCGGGTTCTTAGCAAGTTACTTATTAATTCAGGAATTCAGCAATGGAAAATGTCGAAATTTTCTAATGCTCTACATCCATAGGCTCATTAGGTAATCTAACAAATTAATTTAAACATTAAAAATATGGAATTTTTTTTAGGTTGACTCCAGTTTATGCAATAGTGCTGGCCTTTTACTGCACTTTATTCATTAAATTCGGTTCTGGGCCTATGTGGGAAGAGAGAATAGGAACTGAACAAGCGAGATGTTTGGACAGTTGGTGGGCTAATTTATTATACATTAATAATTATGTAAACACTGATAAAATGGTATTTTAAAATATTATTCAAAGGCAATCGATTTTTTAAAAAAACAATTTTCAGTGTATGTTCCAGTCGTGGTATATAACTTGCGACATGCATCTCTTTATAATAACCCCGTTCATTGTGTGGCTACTCTGTAACAAACCCCGATTCGGAATCGTCACTTTAGGAAGTCTGATTTTCCTCACAGTAACCAGTACATTTCTTGTGGCCTTTTTAGGAAACCTAGACGCTATTCTATTGTTATACAGAAAGTTAGTGACACAATTTGTTGAATGAAAATAAAATTATAATTTTTCAGGATTTTAAACGATCCAATATCAGATCAGAACTTCAAGAGCATTTATATTCCAACTCACACACGCGCGACTCCTTATTTAGTTGGAATAGCTGCTGGTTATTTAATGCACAAAATTAAAACAAAAGCTTACACATTTCCAAAAATATTCACTTATGTTGGATGGATTTTAGCCATTTTAATAATGGAATCTACGGTTTATTTCGCAGTTTTCTTTTACATTCCTGGAAACGGTTCAGACCAGCATCTGAATGCACTGTATGCAGCTTTACATCATTTCACCTGGAGTATAAGCATCAGCTGGTTTATTTTAGCTATTTCAACTGGAAATGGATGTAAGTGTGCAAATAGAACAAAAAATTTCAAATCTTACATAAGAATTCGTTGTTGGATTTAAAATTTTTCTTGATGATAAAGAATTTTTTTGTAGCTCTGATAAAGACTATTATGTGCTGGAAACCACTAATTGTATTGAGTAGGATAACATATGCAGCATTTTTATGCCACGGTGGTATTCAACTGTACACAGCAGCAATGATAAGAATGCCATTCTATTGCAGTGTGTACAACTTGGTAACTATTTTAATTGATTGGAACAGCAGGATTACCAATATTGATTATAGGTATGGTACTCACTTGGCGACATAGTTCTGGCATATACAGGTGGACTTATTTTAACTTGTTTCTTTGAATCTCCAATAATAGGAATAGAAAAAATTATACTGCAAGGTGGAAAAGGTTAGTTAGTGTATTTATGAGGTAAAAAATGTATTATTGTTTTGTTCGGTTTTTTAGTCTCTAACAAACCATCATCAAGTCACAACAATAAACAATCAATCACAGAACTATACATACCACAGTTAAATCCAGTAACTGTTTAATCGACATACTCTGTATAGTAATAATTTTGCTTGTAAATATTTCCTTTCAATATTATTTTGCCCATTTGATATAGTTTTTTAGGATCTGTTAAATGAATTAATTGTAAACTTGTGATATTTAATTTTTAAGGATAAATTAAAACAATTTAATCAAATCATGCAATTTTTTTTAATACAACACACCAATTTCCTTGGTCATAATAATGTTCCACAATTTCAACATTATTTAATTTACTGCACAAATTCACTAATTCGCCTTCATCAAAAACATGATAAAACCTAAGAAATAAATCTTCTTTCTGGTCTCTCTTCAATTTCCAAGGGACAAGCAGGTCTTGATGTTGAAATTGGGTTCTGTTTGTGTGCACCGGCAAATTTAATTCATTCGAGATGCTAACATTGGAATAATCACTTGGTAAATCAACATTTTTCTTTCGGTTCTTTCGATCTTGCTTCAGATATGAAGTTTTCTCGCGATTTTTGTTCTGATCTTTAGCCCAGACGTATATCAAAGCCTTACCCCCAATTCGTAAAATCCTTACCATTTCCTTAATGGAATTTAATCTTCTTTCCTGTATTCAAATGTAAAGAACAAAACTGTTTAATTAAAAAATTTGTTACCTCATTCGCTAAGTGATGGATTACAGCTATACTAATTACACCATCCGCGGTACAATCCTTGATAGGAATGTTCAAACAGTTGCACTGAAGCGCTTGAAAACCACGGCTCTCACAGACGCTCAACAAATTTAGACTAACATCAGAACCAATTTCGTAAGAATTTTTATTGGAACCAAAATATTTTCCGTTTCCACAACCGACATCAATCAATATCGACGCCGTTTCTAATGACTGCACGAAATTTAATACGTTAGGCCATGGCTTGTGCCTCGTTTCACTAAAATGTGAAGCAATATTTTCATAAACATTGTGCACATATTGGTTTTCTAAATTTATTGCAGACTCATTTTTAATTTCAGCACTCTTCTTTTTATAGGAATCGCAGTTGTCTTTAAAGGTACAGTTACATTGACCCTGTCGTATTTTTCGAAATGTGAATGATACTCTCGTATTTCTCTTGAAAACTGTTAAACCACTGTTAGTGGGAATAATGTCTAATTTCCTAGGAGTGATGCCATGCGTCCAGTCATACCGACTTTCACTTGACATAATCAATACAGATCTCCGGGGCACAACAACGGGCATATGTTTTCCACTTTTGTGTTTAAAATCCATCACAACGGTTCCTTCCAATGACAATGAAATTAAGGGATCTTCAAAAGCACTGTGCGTGTCAATGTGAGGAGGAATACCTTGCCCTGGTTTATAATGATTAATTGTCAACTGATCAGGCAAAAAATCAAAACCGTTTGATTGTAATCGTTCAAATAAAAATTCACATTCCCGTGGTACGCTTTCATCCATTGGACAATCTTTATCTACATTATTAATATCATACCGAAATTCGTACCCATAATGTTTTACCTTTCGGTGTTTCATGTTCGCTGCATCTTCATTAAAATCAGCTAAAATTAGGAGAGCTTTTTCTTCAATTTCCGATATAAAATTTTCAATTAAAATTAAACCCGGTGGTCTGTCATTCAAAAGGTCACCAATTGGTGTGGATGGTAACATTTCAACATACGATAAATAAATTGGCTTGTTATTTTGGGCAATGTTAAGTGACCCATTAGTGCTTTCGTAAGCTTGAATCGCATCATTAATTTCATTAAAAGTAACAAAACAACATGATTTACCAGGTATCATCAAAATACTTTTAATCGTTCCATAGGTTATGAAATTCTCCACGAGAATCTCCTCTGATAAGCCATTTACTAATCCGGCGTTACAAACAGCCAAATTCTGGAAAAAATCAATTTTCAAAATCTCGCCTAGTAATTTTATATTTACGATTGGTACTCCAAAAGCACCAAATAGATTTCTCACTTACAGCTGTTGGAATTGAACAGCACTTGGCACCGGTCTCCTTTTCGAGGACATGTTGGTGTTTCCGTTGCTTTCGGTCGCGTTTTTTGGCCTTTTGATTTAAATTTTCCATTACGTGTTAATTCATTTTTGTGAGATTGGTAGACGGCACGTGTTTTCCTTCGTCTGTTTGACGACAGTGCTACAAACTGTTTTATCGACTGAAAACTGTTGCGTAGTGTACGCGAAAATGGCTGGGGTTTTTAGTCCAGAAATATGGAAAAATTGGGAAAAGAGCGGAAAAAGTGAATTGTAAGTGCTTCATTTTATCAAATTGTGTGTTATTAACGTCATGAACTTGATTTTGACGTGGCGAATGATTGTGTGGCGAGTGCAATACTCCCAAAGCATTTTCGTTAATCCTCTAAGGAAACTCGTTGATAATTTTTCCAATTGCAATTATATTCTCTGTAGTTGTGAAAATACTATCGGGTATACCTAGTATCGTATAAATGTGACAGTTCTGTTCCTTATTGCAGTACCAAATCTTGCATGCAAGTTCTGAAAGATGACTTGAAAAGTCCCATTTTTGACAAGGCTGGCAAGATCAGCAATTTCACAAGCAACATAAATGCTTTAATAAGTAATGGAATTCAAGGAATAATAAAGAAGGAAGCTGTAATTGTAACATTACAAGAGCTCGTTGTAAGTAACCTCTTTCTCCAAGCCGTTTCAAATAATTATTTTATTTGCAATTGAAGGGTTCAATGCAAGAAGTACCTAAGTCAGTTTTTCATATTTCACATTTTCAGATTTGATTGTGAATGATTTTTTTTTTACTAAAGCAAGTAATCTTTTGTAAAAAAAGATCAGTCAATCAGTTCAGATCAAACTGAAACATCAAATCTCAAATATCACAGAATATGAAAAGTGACTTAGGTACTTCTTGCACAGAGCCGGTCAATTGGACAAAAAAAATTAAAAAGTTAACAAAACCATGTTTTTGTAGACTGTTCACAATGATATACCGTCAATTATATTGGATGTTCTCAATATTGCCGACGCTGCAAGTGTTGAAAACCAAGGTGATGTAAAAGAACGTATGAACTTTTGTTATATTGTAAAAGAATGTGAAAAGGTAGTTACAGCTTAATTCAATTTTAATTGTTTAACTAAATGAGTTGCAGTTTTTATCCGACAAACTGCTTAAGGAACGATTGGAAATAGATACATTGCAGGAAGTTGGGATATTGAAGAACCGTAGCTTTTACACAAAATTTATTAAAGTGAAAACGAAGCTATAGTAAGTATTCACATTTCATTCAATGATTTTCGTAAAGATTTTTCCAAATGAAATTTCTTTAGATGCACACTCAACCCCTATTACATTCAGTTAACATTGTAATAGTACATTGTGTGCTAAAATCAGCTTCTTTACACACTAGTTCATTTTTCAAGCCTAAAATGAATGTTCGAGGAATGAGTACATTTATTTTCATTTTTAGTTACAAACAACGCAAATTTAACTTATTCCGCGAGGAAAGTGAAGGTTTCGCCAAACTTATAACAGAATTAAATCAGGAATTTGGTGGAAATGTCACACATAAACGACTACTCGATATAATGCAGTCCTTAATCGGTAAAAAACATCATTTACAATGCAATAAACTAACTAATGTTTGTTTACTTTAGGTTGTTTTAATTTAGATCCGAATAGAGTTTTAGATATTATTTTGGAAAGTTTTGAGAATAAACCAGACGATGCCAGATTATTTGTGCCGTTAATAAAATCTTATATGAATGATCCCAAAATAATATGCGAGGTATTGGGTTCGAAATACACATTTCAGAAAAATAATCCAGAATCAACAGTCCCCAAATCATTGTATATTTTAACTGCACAATTATTGCAACATGGACTTGTTACTCTCGATGACATTTATGTTTGGGTATGTGCTTAAAAAAAAACTTAGATTTTTTGTTCATATTTTAATTTTAGTTAACACCTGATGATAAAGTAATTCAAAAAGATTGTGAAAAGGAGATGAGAGACGCCAAGGAATACGTCAGGAAACTGCAAATAATTTCACTAAACATGAAAGATAAGGATGAGGTCATCGAAGAGAAGGAAAATCTAATCGAAAAGTACACAGCAAACCAAAAATTAGGTGTGTGTGAGGCACTTTTAGAAATAGGAGATTGGGAAAATGCACGAGCACTTATGAACCGTTTACCGAAACATTTCGCTGTTGAGCAGCAGCCCATTGCCATTGCCCTTTGCAAATTGCTGCATTACATTGTCGAACCAGTTTACAAAGTGTAAGAAATTAAATTTTTCCAGATTTGTTTAATCATCGCCTCATTTTAGGAATTGCATCCTTGGTACAAAAATTAAAAGAAAAGCAATTGGCCAACATAAAAATCCTCTTTCGCCCAAGCCGGCTAATAAACTTTTAGATTTGAAAATTGCCGCAATTCCGATGTTGGTGGCATTGGGACCTTCTTTAAGATACGATCCAGTCTTAATGTACAAAATAATTAGACTAGCCAAAAGTGCATTGGCTACGTATAAAATTGATTCACCTAGATCTCAAACTCCTCAGGGCGACTCTTTGTATTATGACATAATTACATTACTAGATTGCACTATTTTGCCTGCTTTATCTTACCTGGAATGCAATTGTTGTGTAGCTGAAGAAATCTACAACGTTTTAAAGCTATATCCGTATCAAGTTAGATATTGTTTGTACGGCAGATGGAAAAACGAAACTTATTCTTTATATCCTGAATTGCTTCGTAAAAGAGGCGATGCAGAAAAACAAATCAAAAATATAATGAAACGGGTCAGTAAGGAAAATGTTAAACCAGTCGGAAGATTGATTGGAAAGTTAACACATTGTTCTCCTGGTTTTCTGTTTGATTATGTATTATTGCAAATACAAGTTTATGATAATCTCATCCATCCAGTTGTGGATTCGTTAAAATATTTAACGAATTTGTCGTACGACGTGTTAGGATTTTGCCTGATTGAGTCCCTCTCGAATGCCGATAAAAAACGAGTTAAGCACGACAGCACTTCAATTTCCAACTGGCTTCAAAGTTTGTCTAGTTTCTGCGGTGCTATTTTTAAAAAGTATAACATTGAACTGACGGGGTTGTTGCAATACGTTGCCAATCAATTGAAAGCACAAAAAAGGTACAAAAACCCTGTTTGTGCTATAATTTTATTAATTAATTTCGTTGCAGTTTGGATTTGTTAATTTTGAAGGAAATAGTACAGAAAATGGCCGGAGTTGAGGCAGCTGAAGATTTAACTGTAGAGCAGCTCAGTGCCATGGCCGGTGGTGAACTACTTAAAGCGGAGGTAAATTTTTTTCATTCAAATTTATTATTTTGCTTTAGAAATTTATTAAAAGCGATCAACTTTGATTGTTTTTGTGCTTTCTATGGACTTTGGATCAGGTATGGTTAGAATTAAAAAACTTAAAATATTTTCAAAAAAACACCGAAAACAGTGCTGATTAATAATTTTTTTTACATAGGCTGGTTACTTCAGTCAAGTTCGTAACACGAAAAAATCTTCACTGAGACTTAAAGAAGCAATGTCTGAACATAATTTAGCTGTTGCGTTGTGCTTACTAATGGCTCAACAAAAATATTGTGTGGTGTACCGTGAAACGCAAAAGAGCCATCTTAAATTAGTAGGAAAGTTGTCTGATCAGTGTCAGGACACTCTGGTGCAGTTTGGAACATTTTTGGGTTCAACTTTATCAGTTGATGAGTACATCAATAAATTACCGTCGATTCAAAGCATGCTCTTGGATTACCACATACCAAATGAAGTTGCGTTTTTCTTGGCACGGCCCATGTTTAATCATGGCATCAATGTAAGTATTTTGCATTTTTAAAATATAACTGGTCCAAAAGTCGCGCGCCATCTTGTAAGTACGCTCTCTATGTAAGGAGAAAAATTGTTCCAAAAATAGCTCCGTTATTTTTTGCGGTATGAAGCTTCAAAGGAGGTATAGTATTAGTAATAAACTGGGTTTTGTTAGAAATATGTATGTACACTTACTTCTATTCAATGAAAACATACAAATCTAACTGAAGAAAGATTTTCGTCATTTTTTTGCTATGCTTCCATGGTTGTACACTTTAAACTATAACTGACTTTAATTGAAACAATTTTCAATTATCAGGTAGTCTTTTTTCAGTAGTTTTGAGGGTCATTTTGATCTCCCTAAGTAATGATGTTGTTTTTGCTTTTTTCTAGTCAGGGATTGTACTATTTTTCCAAGATTTGTTGGGTAGATAAAGAAGTCCTAGATGTAGCAGTAAACCTCCACAATTCTGAATTCATCCCTTCCGCTTTTCGATTTTTAGTAGCTGTAGCAACAGGTAGTTTTATTTAACTTACAAAGTCAATTTACACAAATCAAATTAAAGTGTATGCATTTTCCTTTAATAGAAGTGCACAAGGTAAATGATAATAGTTATTTTGGAATTGTAGACTCAAGCCCTCCCACTTGTCCCACCTCTTAAACTTGCCAAAGGCGAGGGGAATTTGTAGGTGTTTCCTATTGTGGAACAAGTATTATTTTTAACATTTCTCTACAACTAGTAGTCCAGTCAATCTGTACATCCATAGGTGGTTCTGATTTTTTGAATGGCTGTAACTCAAAAAGTATTTTTCTCAGGAAGACGATTTTTGTTTTAAATTGTGGCAAATTTACCTTACTTTAAAAAGGATTGAATGATTTTTTTTTGTCAAAGCACTTCATTGATGCAAGAAATTCGAGAAAACTAGAAAAGGTCAAAAATTACGACGCCGGCGCATTGGCGAGGTCGAAAACTTGGTCATTTTAATATTGCCCCTGTACATACAACATACCAAAAAAACAGAACTACTCAACCTTTTGCATCTATGCCCTCCTTTGGGTCACGGATTGACTGGACTAATAATACATCCGTAGAAAGCGTGCCTTCAAGGTGTTGCGCGACTTTTGGAACACTGTAATACCCAAATATTTTTTTATTAGATCAAATATGATCAGTTACGGAAAGCTGATGCGAATTATAAAAAACTGTCGACACCTGCGAAACAGCAAAAATATTTCGAAGCTGTAACTGAAATAATGGAGCCGATTCACAAATCTGTGCTGCCTTTGCATCCCAATAAAGTGTGGGAAGATATTTCTCCCCAATTTTTAACCACATTTTGGTCGCTTACAATGTACGATTTATTTGTGCCGGAAGAAACTTACCAACAAGTCATAAACAAAGTCAAGCAACAGTCTCTGAGCGTTACTGACACAAACACAAGTAAAGGTAAAAAGGAGCAAGAGCGTTATATCACGTTGATGGAAAAACTGCAAGATGAAAAGAAGAAACAACACGAGCATGTCGAAAAGGTTCTGTACCGATTGAAACAGGAAAAGGATACCTGGTTCCTTTCTAGATCAGTAAAGTCGGCGAAGAATGAAACCATTACAAGATTTTTGCAATTGTGCATTTTCCCTAGATGTACGTTCACAGCTGTGGATGCTTTGTTCTGTGCTAAATTCGTTCATACAATTCACATGCTGAAAACTACAAACTTTTCCACACTTCTTTGTTACGATCGAGTTAGTTTACAAATTTTCTTAATTATTCCATTTATTTGACCTTATTTTTCAGTTGTTTTGCGATGTAACTTACTCGGTAACATCGTGCACTGAAAATGAAGCGATGAGATATGGCAGGTTCCTTTATGCGATGCTTGAGACAGTGATGCGTTGGCACAGATCTCGTGAGGTTTTCGAGAAAGAATGTGCAAACTATCCCGGTTTTGTAACTAAATATCGTGTCAGCAATCAATATTCTGATAGTTTAGATCATGTTGGTTATGAAAATTACCGTCACGTGTGCCACAAGTGGCACTTCAAGCTCGCAAAAGCAATGATCATATGTTTAGATTCAAAAGATTATGTACAAATCAGAAACGCATTGATCATTCTTATAAAAATCATTCCATTTTTCCCTGTACTCCTAAAATTAAGTCAAATTATTGAAAAAAAAATTGAGAAAGTCAGAGATGAAGAGAAAAATAAAAGGCAGGACTTGTACACACTTGCCATCAGCTATCAGGGACAATTAAAACAAAGAGTTTCCAGTGGGCACATGATGAAGGAAAATGAATTTCATCAAGTTGTTGAGAAGGAAAAGGTACTTTTGTTTAATTATTGTTGGATATCAGAATAAATAAGTTAAATTTTAGGCTCCAAAAGGTCATGATTCTCTTAAGACTGAGACAGTCAATTCAAAACATAATGGAGAAGTTAAAGGTATAACACTCCAATCAAATAATATCATATTAACTGCTTTTTTTAACTCAGATAAAGATGACACTGCAAAAGTATCAAAAGAGAGTAAAGATAAACCTGAGAAACGAGTATCGAGGCAATCGAATGATGATGGAAAAACTAGCTTAAGACAGAATTCAATCCAAAGCATTTCTGAAGAAAATCTGTAAGTTTCTTTTAGTTTTTTAAAGTTTGATTGTGATTGCGTCTTCTTTAGGTCTAAGGATAAGTTGAACGACAAGGAAAGACCAAATAAGGATGAATTTAGGGATAAGCACAGAAAGGAAGAGAAACGTGATGATTCAGACAGAGAAAGGGACAAAGAGAGGGACCGCGAAAAGCGCAGAGAAAGAAAGGAGGAAAAATTGGCCTTGAAAGAAGAAAGGCAATACAGAGTAAGTTTCTTGCCTTTTTTCCCCCCAAAAAGACTGACTGACATTTTGTTTTTTTTTGTAGGAAGACCGTTATATAGAAATGGTAAGCCCGAAAGAAGAGGCAAGATATTCAAGTGATAAGGATAGAGGTGATCGATACTCTGATGATCGTGGAGGGCATTATTACCGAGAAGTGCGAGACGACCGTGAGCTTGTGGTAGCTGGTGGTAGCAGTAATGGTTCAAGTTTAACTAGGCGCAGTCAGGAACCCTCCGAGTCCGACAGAGGTAATCGAATACGATTTTATCCGAAATTGTTACTAATTTGCATTATGATGTAGATGTAAAACGAAGAAAAATGGAGGGGTCCTCCTCGAAGGTTAGTATCGGAGTGAGATAGCATCGGTGCAGATTTCAGGGTCCCTTTCCTGTTGTCTTACGCCTTGCTGCAAGTCAGCGTCCAGATGATCTGCTTGGGAGATTGGGCTGAAGCATCAAGCTACAATCTTTCTGTCGTTTAAAAGAAGTGTGGTTCCCTCAGTTTTAAAATATCGGTGTTCTAACATTTTGTGCTTTTAAAAACTTTTAAATCAATGTGCCATTTATTCTGGACGCGTTGCATGGATCATCTGAAATTTCTTTTTCGAAAATGAAGAGTACCTTAAATACTACTTTGATGGAATTCGAGGCAGAAGAGAAGTCAATTTCAAATACAAATGACGGCCGCTTACTAAATAGATTCTCAACTTGATATGAATTCTCTTCCTACTTATATGACACTTTGGACTTCATAATATGTCTTGGAGATGAATGCATGGTTCTGATTGTAACAGCATATTGATGTCTACCCTGAAAGATCTGAATGCCACAATTTTTTTAATATTAATTCATACGTTTTAAAATGCTTTTACCATTTAATATATTCAATAACTTCACTTCATTGAGAAGAGTTCTGGTCATCTCTACTTGGATGAAAAGCAATGCAGTGAAGAATAAGTAATTAAAGAAATGAAGGATAAATAAATTCGTCGAAGTAAAGAGCCCCATAATCATATCCTATCAACAGAAAAGACCACAAATAACTCCACACAATACCATTTATATAATATATTCAACTTAACTTCAATGATGACTTGGATGAAAAGCAATGCAGTGAAGAATAAGTAACTAAAGAAATGAAAGATACATAAATTTGTTGATACACGCAAAGTAAAGAACCCATAAAATATAAATCATATCCTGCCTATCAACGGAAAAGACCACAAATAACTCCACTTGACTTCATTGATGACTTGGATGAGAGGCAATGCAATGAAAAATAAATATCTAAATAAATGAAGCATAAATAAATTTGTTGATACACCCATTTGAAGTAGAGCTCTACAAAATATAAATCACATCACTGGAGAAGACTACAAAGCGCTCAATAAAATACAAATCTGAAAAATTCAAAGAATTTGAAGATTGGCGCTGATGACCGAAGAAAATCGTCAATTTTCATGAAGATTTATTGCAATAAAATGGTTGAAGCGGCAAGAACATTTGAAGATCTAGTGCCTGGGAAAATAAAATAATAAATTTTGTGTTTCCATTTCGAAGAAAGCCCTTAATCAGCCCAATCTTCCATAGGTACATCTGGTTTTACCGCATTTATGGTAGGGACTTCGGTTCGGTGAGTAAGTAGATTTAAGGAGCAACAGTCTCAAGTCTCAGGGAAAAAAATTTCATTTGGTGAAAACAAAAATGAGCAGTTGCAGAAAAATTGTTTCGGAATTTTTCCCCCTCAAAATTGTGTTGTTGAACGTAAATTGTAATGAAGTCAGTCACAGCGTAAGGCAAGTCACAGATTGACAGCTGGCAAGCGCAACTGGAGACTGCGTCTTCGCAACTCTTCGACTGCGCTCCCTAATGCTGTACCCCTGGTTGTCTGCAGAGTTCCAAACATGAAGAACGCAAGATGCAGCAACAATTTGAGTTCCTTGTTGACAAGCCGGAAAAAAAGGAGAGGGCCGCCAAGACCAAAGAGAAGAGGGAAAAGGTCACCGATGAAGAAAAAGAATTGAGAAAGGAAAGGAAACTTGGACGCAAAAGGGTAAAATCTGTCTATTTCAATAGTTTTTTTAAATTACACTGAAAATTTAGGATCGAGCCGAAGAAGCCTTGTTACAAGCTGAAATAAAAAGAAAACGTGACGAAGAAAAAGGTATTATTTAAACTGTCGTTTTTTTCTGTTTAAACAAATTTTGATTTAGTAGCAGCCAAAATAATGCACCAAAATGGAGAATTGATGGAATCGCCACACACAAGAGAAACAAGAGAAAAACACCACCACACAAGGGTACGATTTTGAGGATTGTGTTTATGATGGAAAGTATATGGTTTGGTTTTCAGGAAAAATCCCCGTATTCACGTGAAAGGGAAAGATCGCATGACAGGGTCGAACTTAGAGAGAAACAATATCCTTTTCGTAGACATAGGTAGAACTTTTTTTTCTTTAGTTTTAAATTTCTTCTTGTACTATAATTAATTAACGAAAATATAAATTTCTTTGAGGCTTTTATTTGTTTGTTCTTTTTTGTTTGATGGTTTGTAAAATAGTTTCCTTAATTGCACTTACTAGACGTTCTACTGATGGAAAACGAAGATGATAGGATGAAATGGAAATGTTTTCTTTTTAAAAATCTTTTAGGAATTAGTTTAGATTACCTTTGAGGAAAATTTATTTTGTACATCTGTGTGAGGAGCAACTTTTTATTTCAAGTCTGAAATTGCAGTATATATTTTTTTAATGTTTGTGTATGAGATGATATATGTGTAATAGATGTATTGAATTAAATCGTGGTTGTCTAAATGTTGTGTGGTTTAATTTGGCGTAATAGAAACAAAACTGACGACAAAATATTTTATTATCAGGCACATATACTTATTACACAAGTATGTAGTGATTGTTTTGATACTTGTTCAATAATTTGTAATAAATTTCTGATGTACAATATTTTAAAAATACACCTTTTATATAAAAATCAATATATGATATTTTTGGCCTCGTTTTCATAAAGTATGACTAGGAATAGGCACATGTTTTCAACTACAAGTATATGAATAGTTATTCAAGTAAATATTTCTTCTATAAAAAGACACAGCACTAAAAGTATAAAAACTAGAAAATGGTACGCAAACATCACAAGACTTTAAAAATTAAGTACATATTGCCAATACTTAAATAACAGATTGGAAATACAAAAAAAAATTCACATCAAATTTCGAATTGACTGAAAAAAAAATTTCTTTCAAACTCTGCAGTCACCAGTTGCACATTTCATTACAAAAATACAGTTCCAACTTTAATTTGGATTTTAATTGATTACTGATTAACTGTTGTACACTTGCGGCCACTCAAATGTGCACGATTTTTTTAACAATTTCATTTTTGCTGTAAATCGTAGGCGTCCTAAAGAACATCAACTAAATGTCAATATTATTTGTTTATGACACAAGTTATTTGAAAAAAAAAACTATTTTGTAAAAAAGACTACGAGAGCAAACAAGTAGAGCCGTTGCGAAATTAGAAGACAACTGGTCGTTAGCTGCTGTAGCTGCAGCTCCAAACGTAACCAAAAGTTGCATTTTTTGAATTGAAAAAATATTGGCAGGAAAATAGACTGCAACAACCAGTTAGGATAGGAATTGGAAGTTTCCGAACCTTATGGTAAATTTTATCGGACAATCCATTTTTTACAGCAGTAAAAGCTCATAAGGAAATCATTTTCTGGGTTGCCTTAGAACGTCAAGGCGTCGAATTAAACAGTGGTTTAATTAAGCAGCTGCAAAAAAAAACATATTTGACTGATGAAAACAAAGCATAAATGCCGATAAAGAATTTTGGAGTTCTGTAGTTTTTCAATCTTCTAATATGAAATCATAAAATAACTGAAAATTTTAATGAAACTCTTATATTGACACTTAAATGGCATTTATCACGTGCTGATCTTATTGTTTTCCAAGGCATGCTAATTTTCTTATTAGAAGCCTAAAAAAGTTGACTGTCGCATTGAAGTTAATGTGGGAAAAAATCCAAATCTTCTTGTAGTACTTACTCGACTAATTATTTATATATTCTTTTTCTGAAATCGGACAATAAATAACCGAGTTAGAGCATGGGACGTTGTTTAGGAATCACCCTGTATATTTTACAAAACATTTGCCCCCGTTCACGAAAGTCACTGGATAAAACCAGATTTAATCAATAGGAAAATTTGTCTCAGGTATCATGCACATTTTGGTGACTGCAAGTGGTACATGTGTGGCGGCAAAATTGACAAATTAAAATTGTAAGAAACCAATTTGACATCAAAATTACTTACACTCTTCCCAATCTGTTAAAATGAATACGGTTTAAATAACTAATGGAAATTCGTTTGATGCCCTACTAAACTACAGTAAAACACTTTTTATTTGGCAATCAAAATCAACTGTGGAAGCCAACTGATAACGACAAAGCAGAAGATCATAGTAGAGCACGTTCCCTTATAAAACTAAAAATTGCAGAAAGAAGCAAAAGTGGATTTGATTAGCCCCAATCAACACTTTTATGGCAGTGATTCAGTTGTCACCTTGTAATTAAGTAAAAAATCGATTTGAAAGCAAAAGAAAATTATGAAGAGCAAATCAAGTTGTAGTTAACTTTAAACTCATGATTTTCACTTTGGCTTACATTTTTGGCAATTGCATCGTTCCTCTTAATGTTACTTTTCTCCTGTTTTCTCGACCTTTGTTTACTCATTGAACCAATCGGTTTCAATGGAGGAAGTTCATTTCTGCCTGTGAACTTGCAGTGCTGTTTATTTTGATGTTTTTGCAGCAAAAATTTGCGAGTAAACGTCGACTCACACTCAAAACACCTGAAGGGCCGTTCGCCTGTGTGAATTAAGATGTGCCTTTTCAAATCCGTGGACCAACCAAACGATTTTGAACAGTAATTGCACTCGAACTTCTTCGACCCGTTTTTACTTTTTACCTTGTCATTTGGCGTTGCTTCTTCTTTGATGGCGTTCATTGTAACCAAGCAGAACTTCAGTGGGCTTACAAGGTCCTCAAAACCAGAGTCGACGTTTTCTTCGTCAGTTTTAGACTCCTCTGATGAAAGTTTTTCTCTTTTTAGGTCTCCGATGGGATATAAGTCAGGTATTTTGCTCTTTCTCATCTTCCGATTCATCTGTTCATTTGGAGTTGGCGTTTCAGTTGCATGTTGTGCAAAATGTTTCAGCAACGATGCAGCTGAAGTGAATGTGTTGTTGCATTCGTTACAGAATAATTCTGAAATTTTATCATTGAAATAAGAAAATTCAATTTGAGAACGGATTCTTACCAAAAAACGATTGCATTGTTATTCGTGTCAATATTTGAGGTTATATTTACAGAATCGGCAAAGTACCCCAGATAAACACAAGTTTTAAATTAATCCATGTAATGCTGTTTTCAGTTGATAAATAATCACCGAAAGGATTTTAATTGCGGTACAATTATTAACGAGCCATTTTCTGGATACATTTCAAAATGTCCATGACGTTTTCCACCGGAACATCCGTTCGTTGCCTAGTTGATCAAAACGTTGACACAGCTGTACGAGGATTGCACATAAAACTGGCCGTTCAACGACTATGCTGAAATTTTGCTAGTGCTGTATAACGAGATGAAATTAATTTAAGAACAACGAAAGGTAAGTAACAACACATTTGTACGATTGTGGTAGCACATTTTCATCGGAATCGGTTTCGATGCAATGCAAACGCGACAATATTAAATTTTCCGATGTAGTTACATAAAAATATGGCGTAGTAGCAATGTGATTGGCAGATTTCTTTATTAACGGGTCTTGTTGCGAAATTCAAAGTGGTATCTAGTAACGGCAGTTGTTTCTCAATGGGTGGACTATTTGAAGAAAGTGGGAGTTTTTGTGCGTACGACCCAGTTACGACCCACCGATTTTAACAACATCGTGAAGTTGATTTTGATAAAATCTTATTTTTATTTGCATGGCTTCATTGATGAACTGAAATTAATTCTTTCGTTTTAATTTACTTTCTTTTATCAAGATGAAATAAATGTATTCAGCGCCATCTATTTGCAAAAGATTTTGAACTTGTTATGAAACATTTTTAGGTTTGTTTCTACTTTTTTTTTGTATATCTATTTTATTTGTTTAGACATCACGATTTTTTATTGCCAACACAGTTTTCACAGTGGATCATGGTCTAAAACGCTGTTGAAGTAATCTTGTGGCTCAGACCTAGCCATCTGAGTCTCCTTGAGCGCACCTTGAAAAATTAATGAGAACAACAAGGAAGTCAAAGAAAATGATCAGCACTACAAAGATAGAATACAATCATGGCTAGGTAAATTTTTAACCTAACTTAATTTTAGTATTTTATCTATGTTGTTGCTAATCGTTTTCTTTGTCTTCCTTGTAATGTTCAGAATTTTGGACAATATGTATATTAACACTTTTTACAGTAAAACCTCTCTTAGCGAAGTCTTCAATACCGGAGATTCCTATACAATCGGCCAGTTTTAGGTTCCTCGTAGGCGTCCGTTATAGAGAAGTTTCACTGTAGTTTAGCGAGTTGTAGGGTCAAGGTAATTTCATGGGAAAAATTACGTCAGATTACGAATGCTCCAAGGTAACTAGCATTAAGAAATGTCAGAATAGAGTGTAGGAAGACATTTAATTATAGTTTTCGACTATCACATTATTTGGTGAGTTTTTAAAGTTGTTAGGGAAATTTGAGGTAACGTCAGTCGTTGTACAGTGAAACTTTCATAAAAACAAAATTCATTACACCAAATGACCTAAGTTAACACAATAATAGCGATAGATGGCGCCACCAAATGTATCAAATTATCACATCTGGCGACTCTGCGGGCCAACGACACAACTATAATTTTCGTGTAGTTTTATTTTTCTAACAAAAAAGAATATAAATCTAAAATTAATGTAATATAAAATTTAGTTGTTAAAAAAACACAGGAAAAACTGCAAAACCTGTGATAATGCCTGCCACTTGCAGAATTCAATATTTTTAGTGCTGTGGACCCCTTCCACCCCTGCTTTGCGCGACTCTGGTTCTATGGTCAAATTTTGTTTGTAACTAAATAGTGTTGCGATTACAATGTAAGCGTAAGCAGTCGTGAGTGGAGAAGGGGGGTGCGTGGTAACTTATTCTCAAACGTAATCAAAGCTAATTAAAAATAGAAATGTTCTCCTTCAAAAACAATTCCGTAGGCGCTCTTGAATATAAGGCGGGCTTTTTGTTGACAAATTACTAAGTCGTTGAAATTTACTATTGAATAACAACAATTTTTATTGAATAGAACTTAAGAATCTTGAAAAAGGTTCTATTTCTTGTGTAGTGTCATTTTAACCAAAATTGAATTAGCTCTCAACCTCATTATAGCGTACGATCGAAATATTTGATGCTGTGGAAGGCTGTAAACATGGCAAGATACATGAAACCAGGAGAAAGCAGCCACCATCAAAGATTTCGATCATACGTTATGACCAGCAAATAAGAAACTGGAATTCTAAAATACTTTTTAGTTTTTGAGCTCGGTTGCATGTGATGGGATGAACGTATCTGTTGTCCAGCAGCTATCTGTTTTCCCTTTTCAAAAAATATACAACCTGTTTCACCAGTGATAATGAGCCTAAATATTTGGAGGATGCAACCCGTCATACATTGCATACGCAACGTGGTTTTTGTACAAACGCGATTTGGAGACTTTAGTTTAATCTATAGATAGAAAAGGGTTCCATTAATCCTTGGCCACCGAGAAGCCCAGATCTTACACCTTTAGATTTTTTTCTGTGGGGAATGGTAACAGACCAATGTAGATCCATCACTCCAGAAATATTAACAAGTATGAACAGATCGTTTTGGGCACGGATTCAGGCGTGTGAAGAGAACAGGAAACAACATTTTGACCATTTGTTACATTAAGGTGGGTTTCGTAGGTCTAGAAGTGAGGTTAGAATTATTGAATTTTCAATCCAAGTTAATTTAAAATGTACAGTGCAGATAAATCGCTTGAAAATATTTTAATATAACATAATAAATTATGAAAAGTATATGTCATCATACCTTCATGCCATTGGTTTGCGATTTCTACCTTTTGAAGCTTATCTGCACTGTACATTTTAACCCGCCTTAATGAATAAATATCTAGTTTAATATGTTTCGTGTTTTTTAAAATCAGAAACAAATACAACGTTACCTGTGGAATGTATTATGAATTGCATCCTCCAAATATTTAAGCTCATTATCACTAGTGTATGACTACCTATATTTAAAATATTTTGCATTTAATCAAGAAAAACGACCTGTTGTAATGTTCTCTGATATGTGCATATTGTTTGATAAAAGATGCACGGGTGGCCGACCAATATACACCTCCCGATCGGTAGACCATGTTCTTACGAGCAAATAAATATTTTCAAAACTGCAAACTTGCATTGAAAGACTAATCAATTTATAATTCATCCATAAAATCGTCAGATATGTTTACTGTAATTTCTGAACTCGACTACAGGTGCGTTCACCCTACAACTAAAACTTTCCATTCTCCTTGACAACTGCGCGTCGTATTAAGTACTTAAACTATATTATTACATACAAACAACCGAAACAAATATTATTTCAATAAGCAATTTTAGGCAGGTGGGTAGAATCGAATCCTTATCTATATCGGATCAATTTGGATGAATCATTGCTGATTTAATTTAACGTAATTAGACAACTGCTGTAACTTTTAAAATTATCACAGGTTTTAAACCGGACCATTTTTGGCGCTGTTTTATGTTGCCAACTTTCTGAAGGCCGTCGTCGAAATGTGCTGGTATTTGATAGTTCCCGAATCGATCAAATTTCTTTATGTTAATATCTTTTCAATGTTATCAGTAATCACGTATCGAAATTCATGTATATGCAACTCAACACTCATAAAACTTGAACTATCAATTAATAACAAGATAAAACCGTTAAACTTCAGTACAATAACATTTCAACTCTGAAAATATTCGTTTTACGTTGGCGACAGTGTCTCGTTTTGGAAGCGCTAAATTTGGCGGGAATTTAAATTTTTTGAAGGTAAATTCAAATTAATTCGACTCGTGACAACGAAAAATGAGTATTTTACGATTAATGCAACGATTTCAGTGTTTTGAAGCCGAGCATATCCGTTAAACGCCAAAAGTAACTAAGTTTTAGTCAAAATCCAAGGTCAAATGAGACGCGCTTAAAACCGCGTTGCGACAGGCCGCAAATAATACAAAGTTGTTTCTTTCATGTGAATTAAGAAAAAGACGCATTGGTGTGGCGGGAGACCCCCTGATAACCGAGCAGTTCCTGAAAAAAGCTTTTCATAATCTGCGGCCGCCATTTTGCACCTAACCAAGCTTGTTACAATATGGCGCTTGTATGTTGACGGGTGAAATAGTGTGACTAGAACTTCGGTTATTCACTGTTTTCTGGTAAGTTAAATCTCGTTTGGATGCATTGTGTGTAATGTTGACCGATCCTCGACCAGTTGGCGAAGAAAAAAAATGCTGCAGTAACCTTCGCGGATCTTAAATCATTATCGCCGATGAATGTAAATACACCGTTGCTGTTAGTAGCAGTTGCCGGGCATCGTTTCGTAGATAGCGCGACCGACGTTCGAGTCCTTCCGCGGGTAACCTTTGTCGGTATTCCGACCCGACGACTTGCAACGGTCAAAAATCTTCGTTTTACTTTTTTAATTGCGTTAGAGTTCGAAAAAAAATGAAAATTCATTGACAAAATTCGCACCATTGCGTGCGCACCTCGTGTTTCCTTTGTTGTGCCGCGTAAAGAGGACCCGACCGCTGCACGCACTCAGCTCGGCCGGTGCGTTTCTGGAGATTTAAATTTCAGCCGGAATTTTTATTTGACGTAAAAATCGAGTCGCAAAACGATCGCAACCTTGAAGTCCAAATTCCGCACTGACGTGTGCTTGGGGTCGTTTCTCATTAATTTTAATTCGTTTCGATTTTAAATTTTATTTAGATTGACGATCATGCGCCGTTTCGTTTTTTGGCTAGTTTAAATGATCACTTATATACTGTTCAATTATTAATGGCAAATTCAAATTGTAGATCGTTGACAGGCAAAGCTACCGTAATCAATACGTGCCCACTTAAATATTATCGAATTAAAGGATGCCTAGCATAACTTATGCAGTCGAGTAATTTAAGTGCGACCGACTATTTTAAAATGTGAGTTGGATTCTCGTTTTTTGTCTGTGAAATCGTGCACAAGTCGAGCAATTTAATTAAATTCATAATTTGCACCGAGCAATAAATGTATTTAACATTAGCTGTTGTTTTATTTTTGTGATTGGATAAAGGAATTCGTTGACATCATTTTCTTCTTTTTTTTTTTTTCTAAAAATTTAGTAATATGTACTATCGTTATCTAGTTACCTAGTTAGAGTAAAATAAAAAATGAGTGCATATGCGCAGCGAAGTCAGTACGCCCGCGCAGGGCAAAATAACTATCATTTTAGCTGTCAAATATGTAATTTAAAATAAGCGAGAAACAATATTGATCAAAATTACATTATTTACAGTTTCCGCAATGGGTAAAACAAACTCTTTACGTTTACACATGCAAGGAGAGTACTAACTTCACTCACACATGTTTTATTCTGATTTTACAGGTAACCCTCCTACGGTAGATAGGTTCCTAGAAAATGCCATGTTATGTGAAACCGTTGTATATGAGTCACAAAGTCTGTACAAAAGAGAGATTAGGTTCCGAAAACTTAACAGCAAATACTTTTTTTAACCCTAGACCGGTCGCATCAAATTGAGGAACGTATCCGGTCGCGTGGTTGACTTTGCCAACCACAACTTTTTATTTGGATTTCTGGCTTTTAATCAAACAACAAACTGTTCATTCAATTTTTTTGTTATATTTACAGTATTAAAAGATTTTTAGACAATTAAACGCTATCAAGGTATTTATATAGAGTGTCTCCAAAAAACAAGACGAGTCCATAGCTCCCTTATTTGTCGGAAAATTTCAGTTATCCAAGTTAAATGGTTGAGAGTAGACTACAAAATAGCATAACAAAATCACATATTACCATAAGGGCATTAAGGCTATACCGTCACAACATTTTTTTTCAAATTGGAATATATGCATTTCTTTACTAATTCTGCTAGAGATTTTTATTCCGAAACAATATATCACAAGTATACGCTTACATAAGAAAAATTAAACAAAACAAAAATGAAACACCATTTAGTCTTGTGTAAAAAAAATAACACTAGCTTTGGAAACAAATGATGAGCACTAAGTAAGAAGCTATCAAAATGTATTAAACAATAATAAAATAGAAAGATAAAAATTCTGGGCGCGTGGTTGACTTTTCAACCAGCCTGTTTCTAACTCCTTTTATATTACTATTAACACACTTATTGAGTTTACTGTCTCGGATACAATGCTGACTGGACAGTAAGGAACTAAAGATAAGGTACTGAAGGCGGCAGTACTCCAAGACTTTATCTAATCAAACAATACCGCCTAAATACTCGGATGGTTGACAAAGTCAACCAACGCGACCGGTTTAGGGTTAAGTCAATCAAAGCAACTTGAATTTGATTAAATATTTAACATAGTAATATGTGTCAAATAATAAAAAAATATAACTATTTCAATTTTTGAACCCTCTTCACAAGTTTATGCAATTAAGCGTAAACTTTTTTCCGTTGAATTTTATCAACTTCTTTCTCTGAATCCTGTTCATCATTTGTGTGTTCCTCCCTTTTTAAAAAGTCGGTAATTTTGGTTTATCTGCAATTCGTTAAGTTTAGAATTAAAAATTAATTTTCCAAAAAATAATCGAAAAAATAAAAATGTACTTTTTAATTGTACTCCAAAACAACAAAAAATAATACAATTCGGGTATTCCTCCAATTTTATTCTATTTTTATATGGATATTGCGATTTAAAATTTTTAATTACATAATAAAATTAGGACATCGTCCAAATTTTATTCTTATTGAAGTACACCCAACTCTTGACACGAATTTGAAGTTACAAGGTTCAAAAAGTCTTCCTTTTTTGAAAAATTTATTTCATATAACACGATTTCAAAATCATTGCCTTATTATGTACATACATCACCATAAGCGGTCTAGTAAAAATTAGTTTTTGGTCCAATATGTCAAATAAATTCACGTTTTTACCACACTTAAAAAATTAGGCAACACTGCGCAATGCTATAATGTGGTAGTTATTGGGGAATCCCCTTATTCGATAACTGTTACCGATACATTTCGTACGACATTTACATTACATCACGCATGCATTACATATTGCATCATACAATTGTTTAAGTTACTCACAATATTATTTCAACATTTTTTTTACACGGTTTTCGGATAACACGGAATGTATCTCCAATTTTATTACAGGAAACTTATCTTTTTTTAGATGTTTTTTTGCACGAATTTCTGAGGGACGTATCTACCGTGTAAAAAAAGAGTTGGGTGTATGTGTATTGTACAATATAACACCTGTGTTCAAAACTGACAGTTATACGAGGGTTTCCGCAATTTATCTTTCGTATTCGACTTCAACTTCAATCAAATGTTATGAAGAGTAGAGAACAACCTAAAGCATTTCAAATTCTAAAAAATTAAATATTTAACACTAGACACTGTGACAATGTTATAAATCAAATAAATTAATTAACCTTGACATCAGAATAACATATAAAACATAGAAAAAATAGAATGCTCAAGATGACATCTTAGCTATTTAAATACGTACATATCTCTTAAGTGTTTTGTATTGTTTTTAATATTATATGAATTGCTGTGATATCAAGGTTTATTTAAACTAAACAAAACACAAAATAAACAAAGGATATCTGTGTGAGGCATTGTAATGTTGATTGCTTTTAAATAATTTGTAATAGGCAGATATGTTCAACAGTGAAACGGCTGTATTATGCGCTGACGCATGTGTCACTGTTAACCATGCCACTGTTTCTGAATAGCACTTTTTACACACAGCAGGAAATACTTGTAACGATGTCACTGTTTCTGGATAGCACAAGAAATACATGTTTTACTTAAGAAAAATATCAGTTTATAGCGCAAAATTTATGAAAGACAATTAAATTAACTTTCTGAATTATAAACTCTTTAGTTTTAAAAAAAAATTACTTTGCACTGCAAAAAACTTAAAAAGACGTCGGAAAATAAGAGAAATATTTTCGCGATAACTCCGATTTTGCTGATTTATTAACATTCCAATGATATGGCGACTGTGACTGTTCTGATGTGTCACACAAACGAATCATAAGATTACACTTACACAATGTAACAATGTATAGACATAAATTTGCCATGGAAAAACTTGAAAAAAGTATTTATTCAAAAATGTCACACTTTCAGATGCTTTTTGACTTAAATACTGACAAATGTGATTAGATAATGTACGAGTATACTTATGATTAATGCTTCCAGGGTGTGATCAGCAATATTTTCTTTACTTTTAACAAAAAATTCAAATATTATTGAAAGTTTGACATTTTTGAATAAATACTTTTCTCAACTTTTTTAGATTATTTTTTTATCTTTTATATCCACCACTAGTTTTTTATATAAAAAAGCTTGTTAATGAAAAGAGCTTTTACAAAATTGACACTTTACTACGGTGGCGCCATCTTGTGAATCTTGCTTCTCAAGTGGCCCCCTTAAACGTATCTCCATTTTTACATTGCGGTAGATAGTCACTTTTTATTTGTTTTACCAATATCTCAGATGTTTAGAATATGAACTTACCTCAACGGTACAGGGATATAATTTGGCCTTTAACGATGGAAAATCCCTGCCATTCATAATTTTGGAAGGCGTTGCATTATAGCATTATAAACAGAATTACAGCAAGAATTCTCTCAAGAAATTTAAGAAATCCAAGTCTCCTATGTTATTTTGTGTAAAGTATAGAGAATAAAATCAATAACTTGTAACAACCTGTTGGACCCTTTTTGTCAGCCAACTTTATTTTATTTTTTAAGTTGGAGCATTCCCAGAAGGTTTTTTACATTAAAATATTTTAATGTATCTTATGATTCAATAAGAACTGAGTGGCACATTTCCTGCACAAATTAGCAAATGTGTTTTTTAAATTATTTCTACTTTCACTCCACTAATATAATCAAACCGAGAAAGCCGGTGCATATCGCTCATAAACATTTAACTAGATAGGTGAACGATGTAAATTCAGTCAATAACAGGTAATTAATGTTCAACAAATTTTGTTACTTGTTTAATTTTTTCGATTTTCACATAAATCACCTCATCACTTACGTTTTGTGTATTATTTTAATACTTTTTGTTTTTTTTTAGGTTGTTTCATATTTACAAGTTGAAAAATGGATTTCGATAATGACGATCCATTAAGATCGTTTTTGCAACAAACGGGGTGGTCCTGCAGTGACCTACTCCAACGATTAGAAAAATTGAAAGAAATCAGCGAAACAAAGACGACAACAGATTCATCTGTGACAACAGAAAATGCCGATAGTATGAATGGGCCAGTAAATGTAACAGCGAGGCCCAGTACCCACGTTGTGATGACATCAACCACCAGAACGAATTCAGACATGGGTAGTATACAAAGTGTGTTTACAAAAATCTCAAAAAACAGTGAATTAAATGACAGTGTAAACTCTTCGTCGTCGTCGATAGCGTTGGCGATGAGCAGCGATCAAAGCGACAGCAGTTATGAAAAATGTCCACCAGCTAAAAATATCAACTTGTGTCCAAATTCGTGTTTCAACAAGCACACTGAAGATAATGCAACCCAATCCGTGAAAAGTGTTAAATTGAACAACGGCACACTTCGTTCATTGAACAATGCCGAAAGCCACGACAATGATGACGTTTGCAGCACAAGTACACAAGTAAAACTAAGAAAAATAGCAGTTACCGATGAAGTATCAAAAATGGTAAATGCCATTCCTTGTGATAATGAAATAAGCAAAACGTGTGCCACTAACGCAACGTCATCGTTGAGTACCACAGTTCTGACTAATGCCGTTACAGGCAGCAAAGATTTACCACTTGACAAAAACCCTAAAGATTGTTATATAGATTTAACGTCCCCGGAAAGGCCAACTCATGAAACAGACTCATCAGATGAAAAATTAATACCAAAACAAAATTCTTTAAAAGCGCCGTATTTAATAGATTTAACTTCCCCTGTCAAAGCGATTGGCAATAGACGGAACTCGTTCGTAGATTTATCGTCTCCTGAAAGGCCAAAAATTTCTGAAGGAGCCAAAGAATCGATTAAAAGTTCAGCGACAAACGCTGAATTAGATGAAAAATTGATGTGTGATAAAACCGACGAGAAGTTATCATCTGAAGCACTGCAAATTTGCGATTCAACTGTACCATCAGATTTATTAACGAAGGAGAATTTAATTGTGATCGATATTACTACAGACATAAATGATAGCCTGCCTGACAAAATACAAACTTCTGATGCAAACGACAATGTAATACTTGTAGATTCAGTTACCAATAGTATAATTGATGCTTTATCAAATCAAGAATCAGACAAAAACACAACCAATGGAGATCTATCGTTTTCAGGAAAAATACAAATTGATTCAATTTCAAAGACACCAACTCTAGAAAATTTACTAATTGATAAGAAATCGGATAGTTTATCAACTACAGATATAATAATTAGCAGCGTTCCAAATTCTCCATCAAACAGTAAAATAAATAAAGCAAATGTAACAACTTCGGATGTAATTATAAGTAGAACATTGAATGATAAAATAGAAAGTTTCGAATTACCTAAAGAAATGTTGATAGCTCCTGGTGATGAAACAAGGTGCCCAATTCGCAAAGAAAACAATGAGTTACTGCTCAATGAAGACTCATCGACCTCAGATTTAATTGTTAGCATCGCAGGAGAATCATCAATGGACGAGACTGAAAATTCGTCATCATTAGATAAAAAAATTAAAAACTTTTTGGAGCTGCACAAAACTTCAACGATTCCAGATGTGGTCGTCAGTAAAACGACCTTTTCACTAGAGCAAAGCACAGACAACTTTAAATCAAATGAAGATTGGATGCCTGCAGAATTACTTGTCAGCATATCCACAAGCGCTTCTTTCTTAAACCAAAAAACATTAATAACGACAGCCGATTTTGATATACATCGTTCATTTAATGAGAATCCAAAAGCATATTTACTATCAGATGAGTTGGGGACGTCAGAAATAATAATTAGCCCCGCGGTAGATCCTCCAATAAATAATAAAGCAGAAAGTAGTTCTTCGGTAAACAATTTTGACGCACCAAACGTAATCATAAACGTAACAACTGAAAATACTTTAAATCAGATATCAGAAAATACTTTGTCCATGAACCAAACCCCAGAAGCTACCAATATCAGAATTTCTGATTTTTCTAAGAAATTAAAAAATTGTGAAAAGTCAGTGACTTCACCAAATGAAATCGTTGCAACAGAAACTCCGTTAGTTGCGGTATCAAAAAATTGTTCATCGTTAACACCAATTGCTGAAATCAAACGAGAGGTTTGTGCGAAATTGGACAATTGTTTGGCTGAAAAGTTAATGGACTTACGAAATAAACGAACACAAACTGTAGATACTACAATCAAACCAGCGGTTTGTGAGAAATTGGAAAATTGTTTGGATGAAAAGTTGGTGTCTTCAACAAATGAAATCGTTGCAACAGAAACTCCGTTAGGTTCAATATCTAGAAATGGTTTGTCGACGCCAACTGTAGTTGCTGAAATAAAACAAGAGGTTTGTGAGAAATTGGAAAATTGTTCAATAGAAAAGTTAACGGATCTACCAAATAAAATCATTGTGGGCGATTTAACGAAAAATGATTCATCGTTAACACCAATTGTAGATACTGAGATAAAACGAGAGATTTGTGTTAAATTGGAAAATTCTTTAGATGAAAAGTTAGCAAATTCACCAAATAAAATTATTGCAACCGAAACTCCGTTAGATACGATATCAAAAGCTGGTGCATCGTTAACACCAATCTTAGATGTTAAGATAAAACGAGAGGTTTGTGTGAAATTAGAAAATCGTTCAAGTGAAAAGTTAGCGGATTCGCCAAATAAAATCATTGCGACAGAAGTTCCGTTATGTGCAATATCACAAACTGGTGCATCGTTAACACCAATTGTAGATGCTGAGATAAAACGAGAGGTTTGTGTGAAATTGGAAAATCGTTTCGGTGAAAAGTTAACGGATTCGCCAAATAAAATCATTGCAACAGAAGCTCCGTTAGGTGTGATATCACAAACTGATGCATCGTTAACACCAATTTTAGATGTTCAGATAAAACAAGAGCTTTGTGAGAAATTGGAAAATTGTTTAGGCGAAAAGTTAACGGATTCACCAAATAAAATCATTGCAACCAAAAGTCTGTTAGGTGGAATATCAAAAAATGATTCACCTATTGTAAATTCTAAGATAAAACAAGAGGTTTGTGAGAAATTGGGTGAAAAGTTGGTGTCTTCGCCAAATGAAATCCTTACAGCAGTCACTCCGTTAGATGAGATATCAAAAAATGGTTCATCGTCAACAACAATTGTAGTTGCTGAGATAAAACAAGAGGTTTGTGAGAAATTGGGTGAAAAGTTGGTGTCTTCGCGAAATGAAATCGCTACAGCAGAAACTCCGTTAGGTGAGATATCAAAAAATGGTTCATCGTCAACAACAATTGTAGTTGCTGAGATAGAACAAGAGGTTTGTGAGAAATTGGGTAAAAAGTTGGTGTTTTCGCCAAATGAAATCGTTACAGCAGAAACTCCGTTAGGTGAGATATCAAAAAATGGTTCATTGTCAACACCAATTGTAGTTGCTGAGATAAAACAAGAGGTTTGTGAGAAATTGAGTAATTGTCTAGAAGAAAGGTTAATGGATTTACCAAATAAAATCATTGGGACACAAACTCCGTTGGGCGATTTGTCAAAAAATGATTCGTCGTTAACACCAATTGTAGATGCTGAGATAAAACAAGACTTTGGTGTGAAATTGGAAAATTGTTTAGTTGAAAAATTAGCCGGTTCACCAAATAAAGTCATTGAAGCAGAAACTCCGTTAGGTGTGATATCTAAAAATGGTTCATCGGTAACACCAATTGCAGATGCCGAGATAAAACAAGAGGAAAAGTTAATGGTTTTACCAATTGTAGATACTAAGATAAAACAAGAGGTTTGTAAGGAGTTGGAAAATTGTTTAGTAGAAAAATTAGCAGATTCATCAAATATCATTGCAACAGAAACTGTGTTAGGTGAAATGTCAAAAAGTATTTCATCGTTAACAACAATTGTAGATGCTGAGATAAAAAAAGGGTTTTGTGACAGATTGGAAAATTGCGAAGGTGAAAAGTTAGTGAATTCTCCAAATAAAATTGTTGCAACAGAAACTTCGTTAGGCGGTTCTTCGTTAACACAAACTGTAGATTCTGAGATAACAGAAAAGTGTGATAAGAAATTGGAAAATTGCGAAGGTGAAAAGTTAGTGACTTCGCCAAATGAACTCTTGGAAGTAGCCAATGAAATTACTGTAACAGAAACTCATTTAGATGAGATATCAACACAAACTGTGGATGCTGAGATAAAAGAAAAGTTTGATGAGAAATTGGAAAATTGTTCAAGTGAAAAGTTAGTGGCTTTGCCAAATGAAATCATAGAAGCGTCCGACGAAACTATTGCAAAAGAAGCTCAGTTACGTGAGATATCAGCTAATTGTTCAGTATTAACAAAAACTGTAGATGCTGAGATAAAAGAAAAGTTTTGGAAGCAATTGGAAGATCTTTTAACTGAACATTCAGCAACGTCAGATGTAGGAATCAAATTAAAGGATGGTTCAGAAGTCTCAGAATCATCTGATCTATCACCTAAAACAAATCAAACTTTGGATGGAATCGCATACAAAGTTTTGAGTGATTCTGAATCGAATGAAGCATCGCAAATTTCTAAAATTCCACTCCTCACTGAAATATCGGAAACTGAAGTAAAAAGTATCTCTTTTGATCCAATTATCGCTATTGATGAAAGATCGTTCAACTCTGGAATGCTTCTTCATACGCCAGTTTTGAATAGCGAAGCAGAAATCAATGATTTTGTGTATGAGAATGCAACAGATTTGTTACCTACTGACATGATTACCGTTACTGTTATTTCGTCCGAAATTGCCGAAAACGAAACAGACGATAACATTAGTGACCTTTCAGAAAAACTTCAAGCACAAACCCAACCGATACGACGGCGTATTCCAAGAGTTCATAAGGCTGATATAAAAAGATTACAAGAAAAAATAAAATTCGATAAATCAAAACAAATTCAAGATTCGAAACGGAAGTTATTAAATAAATATAAAAAACGTAAAAGGAAACCACTTCATTCGAAAAGTTTCAAAAAAACTGTCCCAAAATCGTTCACTGAAAAAGTTCGAAATGAAATTAAAGCTCAACTGGAATTACTCAGAAATAGAAAGAAACTTAAAACTGTTTCAAACATTGATGGCCAGACAGAGAGAATGGAAAATGAAAGCAGCAGTGTTTCAAACATTGATGGACAGACAGAGAAACTGGAAAATTGGAGCAGCAGTGTTTCAGACATTGATGGACAGACAGAGAAACTGGAAAATTGGAGCAGCAGTGTTTCAGACGTTGATGGACAGACAGAGCAACTGGAAAATTGGAGCAGCAGTGTTTCAGAAGTTGATGGACAGACACAGAAACTGGAAAATTGGAGCAGCAGTGTTTCAAACGTTGATGGACAGACAGAGAAACTGGAAAATTGGAGCAGCAGTGTTTCAAACGTTGATGGACAGACAGAGAAACTGGAAAATTGGTGCAGCAGTGTTTCAAACGTTGATGAACAGACAGAGAAACTGGAACATGGGAGCAACAGTGTTTCAAACATTGATGGACAGGCAGAGAAGCTGGAACATGGGAGCAGCAGGGTTTCAAACATTGATGAACAGACAAAGAAACTGGAAAATGGGAGCAGTAGTGTTTCAAACATTGATGGACAGAGAAAGAAACTGGAAAATGGGAGCAGTAGTTTAGAATTTGAACGAGCACCATTCACGACAAACGATGCACTTATATCAAATGATAGTAGTATTTTGATTGTTGAAGTGATGGGCGGTTACGTTACCCCACCTGAACACATTGAAGTTGAAGAAGAGGAGATTCAGGACGAGATCGGTTACGTTAACCCACCTGAATGTATGGAAGTTAAAATTGAAGAACCAGATGATGACTGCATAAAATTAACCAAAACCGATGATATCACTAAAATAAAAGGATGGAAGTATAAAAAGTTTAATGTGGCGTTAAAATTGGAACCAGAATTTGATGATTCTACAGATGTAGTAATACTGGAAGAACCAGAAGCTCATTGTAGTACCAGTAATACGGTTTATTTGCTTCCCGCGGATCTTTTTGGCCCAGAACCGATTAAATCAGACATTGAAGATACTTACATCGCAACTTTGCCAAATAAAAAAAAAAACCGTGATATGAATTTTACGGTTGAAAAGGGCAATGTTTTTCATGATAAAATTTCAACTCAAAGCGCTTTCGTCAGCGACGCACTCGATGAATATTTAACTGGAAATTCAAAGTTGAATATAAGTTACGAGGTACCGGCCCTAATGGCCGAAAAATCCCTCAATGGTAACTACAACGAAATTTCGGTCATTCCAAAACCGGCCAGTTCGTTTCCAAATTCAGTAAAACCCACCAAGACCGAAGATTCTTACAAACCAAAAACCTTGGCGGAAAAACGAATGTTGTTGATCAAAAACGATTCAACGGGCAAGGAGAACGCAATTAGAGACTTCGTGATTCCGCCTGTAACGGGACACCCAAAAAAATACGAAGAACAAATTAGAAAAGTGCAAAACAAATTGTTGGAAGATAACATCCCATTTACCAAACGTTGCTTTAAACATTCATTGAAAGTCACCAAACATTACAATTATGTTGTGTATAACGGAAAGAAGCTCAGAATTCCAGCGAAAGGTCACAAACAGGTCGTCGCGAACATCAGCGAAAAGAATTTTAGTGCAGATGAAGAACAAAGGCAGGTCCAACCCAAAGCGAAACCGTCTTTGTTGCAAGAATTGAGAGAACACCAAAAAAGCATTTATAAACCAGGTCCACTGTCCAAAAAGAATGAATTGCAAACTCTCGAATCTTTTGATAAATGGACCACCGTTATCAAAAAGTTACCGCTAGTTTATTTAGAAGTCAGACCGAAATTAAAAAGACGTATTCATCCTTCAATCGCGCATTTCCTGCAGCACGACGGACTTAGCCTAAAGGAAACCGATGTTAGATTCGCGTTGAGCGTGCTCCGAACCGATAAGTGCAAATACGACAAAACGTTTCACCGATTCCCGTTGAAGTACGCAAACAACCAACAAAATATTGTAATCAGAAAAGAAGCTATTATCCCAAGACCGGTCATGTCGCCCCCAACGCCCGAAAAAGTTCCTGAGGTACTTGAATCTGACATTCCCTCGGTTGTGAAAAACATGCTGAATAAGATGTTGGATTCTGTTGAAATATCGTTAATGGATGAAAGTGTTTATACGATCGATGAAAGTAATGTTAATCCTGAAGTCGCTGTTGCTATTCGCCCAATTTCGCCAATAAATCCCATGATTGGAACCATAATCAAAAGACCCGCTAAGAGAGTCGATCGAACTGCGCTGGAATTAAGACGGCTAAATGTCAGAGTTATCGAAGTTAATTTGCACGAATCTAGTGAAAGTGAAGTTTGTTATAAGGACCATTGTAAACTCGGGTGTGTGTGCAAGAGTCTTAAAAATTCCACCGTAACGGACCATTGTAGTCGTGTGGATTGCATGTTTAAATGTGTGTGCAGTTTTGACAACAAAAAGCAAAGAGATCAGCAAGTTACGTTACCAGTTGGCACCGATTTATTGTCTGCTGGAACTGTCGATAGGTTGCAGAACGAAGCGAAAAAGGACCTTGCGAAAGTTGAGAAGGACTTCATTCAAACTGTTATTAAAGCAAATAACGAAACGATTTTAGTTGGTAATTGCCTCGGGGAGAGACAAAAGCGCATTACCAAAGCTCCCAAGAAATATTACGATTTTGTGGAGCATGCACCAGAGCATGAAGTAGCGCCCGAAACCGACTGGAAAGCAATCATTCCACTAAAACTATGTACGGTTCCGCTGACAAAATTAGATCTCGGAGCTATAGTACCATATTGTTTAACACATGAATTGTATAAGTGTTATTGTAAATTGCAATCAGATTATGCACCAGGCTCGGCAGCAATTAATCTTGTGCAGAATCAAAAGATTCCAAGACTAAAATATGAATCTCTAGATGTGACCAAACATACTGCGAGAACTAGGGGCATTCCTACAAATTATTATGTACAGAGAAATAGTTTGTCTGCGTACAATGCTAAACTTAAAAAGCTGCATGCGCCCCGCCGACATGCAAAACTGCATTCTTCATCTACTGACGAAATTCGTGCCGATTGTGATGTAACTGTGGACGATACTCCAGTGGCCCAGAAACCGAATAAACGGAAGCAGTCATTGAAAACTAGAGAAGACTTTGACCATTATGGAAAACGCATGAAATTTTCTCCTGATGGTTCAAAAGCTGTTGAACCAGCCATGCAGAGGAGGAAGTCCAAAAACAATCCGAATTTTATCGCCCAAGGCGTTGTAAACACTGGAAATCCAGATGAAAAACCAGAATCATTTAAAATGGTGAAAAAACTAATGAAATCCAGCGATTCGAAAAAAGAATTGTTCGTACCCACCAACGACCTTAAAAAGGAATTTCTGCAACTTTTGGGCAAAAGTGAAGATACCAATCACCAATTTAGGTTGTTGCCCTGGCCGGTTTTGGCGCAGAAATATGCGTCAGGTGCGCTCCAACTTTGGTACTGTGACAACTCAACCAAGATATTGGTCACCGAAGATGGAGTTCGTCCTTCGAAGAATTACTTCAACATTAAGTTTTTCGAATCGACCGCCGATCCCACAAACATCGACATCGATATAATTCGATGGTTAATAACGAAAACCACTCCCAAAAATAAAAACGATACGGATACCATGGTGATATTGTCGTTTAAGAGGCTGCATTGGGAAATTTGTGGATTGTGTGAGAAAAACGTCATTCAGAATCGAATCAGTGAAAACATGTTTATGAAATTACAGAGTAATGTTTCTATTAGTGATAGTAAAATATTGCCAGGGAAGCCAACCACATCAGTCACGTCACCAGCGCAGAACTCTACCGAAAGCCCAAGTACCATAAAGACTAAAAAAGTTATTTCTTATCGTAAAAGGGGCTTTAAACTGAAAACCCTCTACAGTGACGAATTAAACTTGGAACTGAATTTGGCTGAGAACAAGGAGTCTGAGACTCACGGCCAAATCCGCATAAAAAATACGCAAGTGATTACGGCCCAGTTACCCGAAATAACAGAAAAGTGCAAATGGCGAATGTTGCGTTTGAACTCTAATTTTTCCTACCTTACTTTAAAACGTAATGGTTACTCCATAAAATACACTGATCTCATTGTGGCTGTGAAGATGGCTCGGAGTAAAAAGGTGACCATAACTCTTAAATCTGTTGACATTGATAGTAAATATCCTCACAGCGATTTTGGAATTTATTGTGAGCCTAGTGGTGACGATCGAATATTTATTGGACCCTATTACCGCCATGAATCTGATGATTTGGAAACGCTTCGTTACGGCAATGGGGTGCTAATCAATACCGACCTTTTTAACCAAATGAAAGGAAAACCTAACATACAAAGTGGCACTTGGTTCTATCAAGGTTTAGCTGATGTAACTGCACCCAAAACTAACCAAAGTGTGATAGATTTGACGGATGTGGACAGCGATAATGAACAAGGGAAACCAGCAAATTTCAAGATTCTTGCTAATCAAGTCGTAAAGACTGCGACCCATCAGCAGTCGCTGTTAAAGAAAAATATCGATCAGTCTCACACTTCCGCTGTAAATGAGGAAATTATTAATACGGAAACAATTTTGAAAGGTGTTTCCAAATCTATGGAGATGATTAAAGAAAGTATGCATAATAGTGGACTGTCTCCTCCATATCCCCCTACTAGATTGCAGCCATTGAGTAGATTAAAACGAAAGTTCACTGAAAACAAGAAACCTGTTGTTGGAGACAAACCTGAACCTAAGAAGCCTTTTGCAACAGTCGATAAGGATGTGAGCATTACTGAGTTGGAAGAGGGGAGCTGCCCCAAAAAGCAGAAGTTAGATGATGATGACGGTGTAGAAATTGAATATGTAAATGTACTGAATACTACCAAGCATAAATGCTACCTCGTTACAAATGTTCACAATTTGGGAGTTGTGGTTGCATACCAATTTGAAGGGTCCGAAATTGTTGACATTCGGTGCCCATTTAAGAACAAGTATAGACGATTTTCAAAACTTGAAAATGCCATTGCTGTTCTTGAAAAGTAAGTTAACTGTCGTTTTTCCCGTACATTTTTACTAATTTAATTGTTTCCAGGGAGTTGACGGATTCAGTGATAGTAGCACCATCCTCCTTCCGTTTAAAGGTCACCTTGGCGCAGGAAATTGATGATTCTATACAAACATTTCCCTTAAGTTTGACATATTTGCAAAAGTCTTATGTAAGTTTTAGTATTTTACAAAATTAATATTTTTAACTTCAAGCGTCACCAAAGGGCGAAATTTAGGGGTTGGTATACCGTATTTTTTAATTTGACAAGAAGATTCAAACATCGCGCCAAAAGGTAGATCTATGATAGATCTATCATAGATCTACCTTTTGGCGCGAACTGTTTGAATCTTCTTCTCATGTTAAAAAATACGGTACAGTTCCGTGAATTTTCTAACTGGGGCAAGATATGACTCAATTTTAAACTAACAAATAAATTATAAATGCAACTTAAACAAATCTCACAAATTACACAATTTTGCTTTTAAGTGGCAACATTTTTTAATAAAAATTTTTTTTACTTTGTCACGAAATATCTACAATTTTCTTGTATTTTTACAGGTGGTTGGTGAGTTTGGAGCGTTGAACATTTTGAATGCAAATCCAATCCTGCTGACAAGATTTGGACTTTGTGGCGACGAAATGCTGCATGTTATGTCACTGAGATCGGAGATGATTTTAAAGGCACAAGTTTGCAGATTAGCGGATTCATTCATGTCCAAAGAAGAGATAAGAACTACAGGAAACAATGAAATTATTTTGAATAAGGTAATTAATTTGTTGTTTTGTTGTACAAACTTTTAATCTATATTTTTCTTCAAGGCTATCAAAGTAATTGAAAAGGAAGTGGAAAAGGGCGCTAAATTCTCTGAAGAATTGGCACAGTTGGAGCAGAAGAAATTGAAATTACTCGCCCAGTATAATAATTTGGTGGGAAAATTGCCCAAAGATAGCCCGCTTAGGGAACAAGCTTTAGCAACTTTGAAAATAATTTTGAAATTTTATCCTAAAGACAAGGAGCCGGAGAAATCAAACATTCCTAGTTCGCCTGTAATTAATCCAAAACGTATTTCAGAAGGAGAAATTTCAATCGAAATAATGGATTCTGATAATGAAGAGGATGATTCAAGTAAGAAAATATTGAAACCTGGAGAACCAAAAGAAATGATTATATCTCGACATGTGCAAAAGTCGGAACCAACCAAACATAATGGAAATTTGCAGAGTAATGCGAATAGAACAGTTTTAAAGAAATTCCTGCCAAAGGTAACTGGAGAGATGGAAATTTCGTTGGTGCAGAACAATGAGGCACCAAGAGAACCTGTACAAAAGGTACCACCTGCACTTGTTGACAAAAGCAATTTGCAACGTACTTTTAAAACTGTGAGAGTGCCACTATTAGGCACTCCATCTAAGTCACCCACTTTTGTCACACTGGCACAAGTTGGCCAAGCTTCGGTACCTGCACTGTACAAAATCAAACAATCCATAAAGCCCAAAACAAACAAACCATCCACTTCAGTGTTGTTAACTGCACCAAGCAATTCATTGTTAATATCAAATTCTTCGTCTACAAAAAAATTGCCAGTTCACACAACTACCGCTCATTACAAACCAACACCAACAGCATATTTAGCACCAAATCCTCACCAACCACCTCTAGCCGGTCATTCAAACCCAAAATTCGAGTTTGTACGTAAAACGGTGTCGGTAGTTGCTGAAGATAAAACTGTTAAGTACATACCGGTAAAATTAAAGCTGCAGTCAGGTCCAAAGCCTCTTCAACAAATTCAAAAGATTGGCAGCCATGATGTAAAAAAATATTTAGCTGTAACACAGGCTAGGTCCATATTGCCAAAAAATGTTACATCAAAATCGTTGACTTGAAGATTTATTTCACTTGTTATTACTTATTTCGTTGCAGGAAATGCCGTTTAACTTTTTGAGTTGAGAGACTTGGTGGAGGAGCTGCTTTTATTTCCTATAATTTATTGTTATATTAACCAAGGAATGTAATGTTAAGTTTTGTTGATATAAGTCTGCAATTGTATAATCAAACGTTTAAACCAAATGTGAAGACTTTTTTTTTTGTCATGAACTGATGTGATAATATTTTATTTGAATAAAACTAATTTGATATTAATTATATGTTGCGTTTGAAACCCATCATTTTGTTGTAATTAAAAAGAGATCATCTATTGATAAAAACATGTGACAAGTGTCCGTGTGAATAATTCTGTTTTGGGGTAAAATTGGCGCAATTTTTAACCCTTGGGAGAGCGCGCGGCACATTTCGTTTTCCCGGTGCAAACCAAAATCTTGGAAAAAAATTCGGAAAATCGTTAATTTGTGGTGGATTTCAATTATATTTTAGTATGTTATAAAGAAAACAATTACAAACATTTTAATACCAAATTAACTATAAAAACCTTCATTATTTAAGAAGTTATTGTGATTTGATCATAATCAAGATTCGTGGTGGATTTAAATAAATATTTTAGTATGTTATAAAGAAAGCAATTACAGTATTCCTCTATAACAAGCCCCTGTTATAACGAGTAAATCGTCTGGGCCCTTGCCGTTTTGTATACTACTCCTTATAAATTTCCCCCTTTATAACGAGTACGTTTTTGATATCGAGATAGATATAAGAAGATTTTGTTTTGTCCCAAATCGGTAATAGCGAGAAATTCCGAGAAATTTCGAACATAGATCGGATATTACGAGAGTTCCAGGAAAAAATAAAGACATGTGTGGGTCTCGATAACTAGAATTTTGTCGGAAATGTATTTTGCCTGCTAACCGTGGCGTTTACAATTTTTTTTTCAGTCTTTGACAACTTTTTAAGCAAAGAGCATTTCATGTAATATCCTGCACCATTATGTCGTCCTCTAAGACAAGAAAATAATTTTCTATCAAAGAAAAAATCTCAATAATTAAAGAATTTGAACGTGGTAAAAATCAAGCTGCAATCTGCGAAAAAAGGCATTGGTGAGTTCTACATTAGCAACAATTTTGAAAAACAGGGACAAAATTATGAGTGAATTCTCGTCGAAAGTGAAGAAATTACATTGTGCAAAAAATGATAAATTAGATGAGAAGTGTTACGAGGATGGGATAGAAAATTAAATCAGAAAATCCTATTGCTCATAGACAACTGCAGTGCACAACCACAAATAAAAAAATTACAGATATTCAACTGGAATTTTTGCGTAATAATGCTACTTTAAAATCGCAACACAGAAAACTTCTGGTGAAACAATTAGTACAGGGCTTACAAGAAAAAAAGCGAAGTACAATTAGTCTTCTGGATGCTGTAAATTACATACACAAAGCCTGGTCACTTGTGGAGACAAAAACAATTAAAAACAGTTTTCAACATGTCAAATGGCGGCAAGACAGATGACGTTAGCGATAGTGAAGATAACACATTCCGGAACTTCGACGAAAACATTGCTACTTGCCCCTCTTTAACGGATGAGGAAATTATTGAAGAAATCTGTGATGTAAATAAAAATAGCAGCGATAGCGAAAAAAAAGAAGAATAAGAGGAAACAATTAGGGAATTTTTGTTAATGGGTGCTTCCAAACCTCACCACGATGCTCTTTTTAATAACTTAGCATACTCTTAGAAAGTGCAATTGATAAAATAAAGTTACAAAAATTACAGATTTCTTTCACTAACTTTCTAATTAAATGAATTTATTTTATAATACGTGTAACATGAGTTCTCGTTACTGTACAAACGTTTTGATTCCAAATAGACTATAAAAACCTTAACTATTTAAGAAGTTATTATAGTTTGAACAATTTGAATCAGACTCGAGATTCGAGTGCATCTTACAATTAGAAAAAAATTCTGAAAAGCAGTAATTTGTGATGAAATTAAATTATATTTTGGTATGTAATAGAGAAAACAATTACAAACATTATGATGCTAAATTGACTATTTAATAAATAACTGTAATTTGAACGAATCTTAAAAAAAAATCTGAAAAGTGTTGATTTGTGGTGAATTTAAATGATATTGTGGTATCTTATAAAGGAAACAATTTCAAACATATTACAAAATAAATTTCGAGTGAATTCCGATACAAGGCGCGCTTGCCGAGGGGTTAAGCAAAGGGTACTAAAAAGAGTTTTACTCCTGCGCTGAATTAGGACAGCAACTGGAAATACGAGTGCGCCCTGTAGGCACCAACTAAAAGCGCAGGTAGTTGAGTGACCAAAGAAATAAAAGGACAGAAGCTCGCATTTTCCAGGTAACTCCCATCGTTTCAGAACGCATGCGTTTGGCATTGCACTTGGTAAAATTAAGTTCTCGGCCACTATTTAAATCATTCTCGTTCTACGAGCGCGAGGGTACAGTGGTTCGTTGATTTTTCGGAGAACAAGTGTCGGTGATCGTAGTGAAATGGAATTGAGTTGTATCGAGAACATGTCTGGGAAATTACGTTGCGCCCCGAAGGACCCGACAATTTTCCGTGATCCCCGTGTCATCGACAATATGTTGAACGAAGAGCTTTTCTACGTTCCTAAATGTAATTACTTCGAGGACGTTCAAACTGAGATCGAGCCTTATATGAGGAAGGTGGTCAGCACTTGGATGCTTGAGGTAAGAAAAATTCGCAATTTTGCGCCGGTTTTTGTTATTTATTCGAACCTGTAATTTTGAAGCTTTTGCCATTTTTCCGAAGGCGCTGCATAAATTAGAAACCATTAAAGCGCGCATTCTTTGAAATCTTGAACTTGTTTTCACTGCAAATATAAGAGTTGTCGGGATTAACAATTTTAAATGCCTGGATCTTTCGCAGGTATGCGAAGAGCAGAGGTGCGAGGACCAAGTGTTCCCCCTCGCTGTGAATTACATGGACCGCTTCTTGTGCGTGTGCATCATTAAGCGCCAGCAACTCCAGCTCCTGGGAGCCGCTTGTTTGCTGATCGCCTCGAAAATTCGTAGCAGCAACCTCTTGTGTATCGATTTGCTTTGTGCCTATACGGACCACAGCGTGACTCACCAGCACGTCTCGGTAAGTGTCTACACGATCTAATCGCTCGCAAATTGCCGGAATCCCTTTAAAACTTTTGTTGTAAACAATCGCCACGCAAAGCAACAGGATATAGGCTAGTTGACCACCCTCGAGCCCAATTTGTGGTAAGACGCGTCTTTAAGGAAGAAAACAATCATTTGTAATGATCTTAAAAGGTCTTAAAGGTGGCACGAGTCTTCAGGTAGATCTCAAGATAAATGTCGCTGCCGGATGCTATGCGTTATTTTTTTGTGACGTTGTTTTTATCGCGTTATTAAATTATTAACATCCTTCCGTTTGATGCATCTATTTCTCGAATTAAATCGGAAGCACTTTTTAAGGGTAACTTTGATGACTTCCCCATTAATTAATTTTTGCAATCTACTCAAATTTTTTTCGGACATTTATACTTTTAAATTTCAAGTCGATATCTTAATGGGAGCATTTTTTGAAAATCTGTTTTTGAGTTTCTGTACTTGCAAGGCTAGTTTAAAAACTTATAGAGAATTTTGAAACTTCCGTGTCCTTGTAATCGAGCCAAATTTTTCGTGGACATTTAGGAGACCATAATTAATTTAATTAATGGGAATTTTTTTAGAAATTTATTTTTGAGGCGCTGCATTAATTAAACTGTTTTTAATTGGGAATTTTAAGAATCCATATCGATCAATCGAACCAAATTTTTTTTCACACTTGGGTGAATTTAGTGTATTATTCAATTTCATATCCGTTTTATGACGAGGCAACTTCAATGAAGAATTTTGAAAATCCGTAACTTTGTATACAATTGAACCAACATTTTCCCATACATTTAGTGGATCATAGTTTATTGTAATTTTAAATTTCAAGTCAACATCTTAATGGGAATATTTCTTTAGAAATTTATTTTTGAGACGCTGCAGTAATTAGGCTGTTTTCTGACAGAATAACTTTGATAAGGAAATTTAAAAATATGTAATACTTTTGCAATGGAATCAAATTTTTTCTAGTTACTTTGGAGATTATAATTTAGTGTGTGATTAAATTTCAAATTGATATCTTAAGAGGAACTGTTTCTGGTGGGCGAATTTTAAGAATTTATATGCTTGCAATCGAATCAAATTTCTTGTAGACACTCGGGTGACCATAATTTAGTGGATTATTAACTTTCAGATCGATATCTTAATCGGAATAATTATAAGACCATTTAATCATAGCTTATTGTAATTTTAAATTTCAAGTCGATATCTTAATGGGAATATTCCTTTAGAAATTTATTTTTGAGGTGTTGCACTCACTAAACTTCCTGATTCGGCTGCATTGGTGTTGATACTTTATTGATACAGCTATCCCTCTCTTAGCACGAATTTGAGTTGCACGGCGATTTGTTTGCAATAAGAAACTTGTCAAATTAATTCATTTTCCCACGGTTCCTAATTTAAAAGTAATGGTTTTAACTTTTGCCAGCATTTTGTAAATTTTCCACTTTTTGGGCCCATCCTCAAAAATGTAGAAAAATATATAAGACTTCTAAATAAAATTTGATGTATCTTTTAAGTAAATCTTGCGTTCAAGTAAAACAAAAATGTGATGTCTTTGTATAGATTGTAACCCCACAAAGCTCGGATATACCAAACCTCTTAAAATATTTTTTTGTATTCGCGACCCTTGCGGACGTGCACTAATTTTTGCGCGCTGCATTCATCGAGCGTTTGACCCAGACGATTTTTTGTGTCAAACATTAAACCATGCAATTACGCTCCCGATAACCATAGGTTTATTTATGCATATGTTAATTATTTCCTGTGTAAGGGATCGAGCGATTTCTTACATGCAGATATATGGGAAGAGGCTGCGCGTTCATCTCAACTTCATTGTGTTGTGTTCCGGTCCGCTTTTACCCGAACCCTAAAGGGTCTTTCGTTATGTCCAAAAACTGGTCCCATATCGGAATTTGGGATCCCGCTTTCATGCCCTGATTTTCTCACACTTATTGCTTGTTATTGATATTGTTACGCGTTTAAAAATATGCGAATAGGGGTTGTGAGATTTTAACTTTGTGATAGACTTGTTCTACTTCTCTAGCATGGGAATTTCAACTTTCGCCGGGGTTGTTTTTGTTCCTGGCTTATATACATTATCGTTTTCAGAAATGACTCACCTAATGGGAAAATTAATTAAGGGTGGCGATGACGCTTAGTCGTTTAAACAATTCAAGGTGATTTACTTAACGCTCAAGGTTGTGAAATGCAAAATTTTCAAATCTTTAGACGAATCTAAAATCGCGTTCCCAAGAAGTGAATCTATTTTTTTAGAATTGGCCAAGGACAGGAACCGGTTTCGCTTGAAAAGTTATCTTTCCCTGCGTGAACGAAAAGAAAATTTTACCGGCATTTGAAAGGAGTTAGATTTTATCCGTTACAAAGGTCAACATTCACCCCAAAACCATTAGCTATGGTTTCTTAGTGTACAATATTAAAAAATATTAAAGCTTGATTCATCCAATTTTACTTTAATAATTAGATAATTAGATAATTAGATAACAATTTCCGGTTATAAGAAATCGGTAATGGCATTCCGATCCTCACAATAATTAGAGTTCATACCTACGTGAAGTGTCTAATTTAAAAGGAAAGCAAATTTATGACTTTGATGTTATAGTTCGTTTTTAAACCAGAAAAACGTTAGAAGGCTGCAAAATAATATTTTTTTAACTTTATGTTGGTAGTAATGCATTTTACATCTGACAGTTTAAGATTATATTAGTAATGTTGCTTTAAAATTAGAAAATGTAGCGCCAGGCGCTTCTGTGGAAGGAACTAATATGGCCATTTCGAAACTTTCGATTGGGAAACCTTCAATACTAAATATTCTGTAACATTTTAGTGATTCTGTCAAAATTGTACAGGGCATGTTATTGAGCTCTCATTATTGTCAACATAAATTAAATGAAATAATAATTTCACAGCCTTCTAACGCTCTTTCTGGTTTAAAAATGGACTATGGCAATGTAATATTGAAATAGAGTATCCCAAAAGTTCTTTTTGGGGAAAATTTTCAAACAACCGCCATAACTAACTTAAGTGTAGATTTCTTTACAAATTGCAGGAAAATATTGTCCCAAAAATCAATATCTAATTTCCCCAAACAATTTAAATTTTTTAAAATACTTTGATGCCTATAAATTTCTTGCTTAAAATGTAAGACTTGCATCAAGACGGCTAGCTAACTCGACTTTGACTTGACATACCAAACACCCAAGTACATAGCAGCTTTACCTGTTACTAGGTAAAGGCAAATATCGATTGAACTAAAGGTTCAATCCTTGCATATTTTACAAAAACTGATGGGAAATTTTGAGACAGTTGTATTTTAATTCAATTTCGAGTCAGCGATAAAATTTGTATTTATAAGTTTCGTTGCAGACTCGCGAGATATTTGCAAGAAAAGTGTATTAAGCCGCTGAAGAATGCAGTTAAAGGGTCATATAATTGCGGTTACGGTGTGTAGGTTCAGAAACTAACCGCGTGCACGTACTTTGTTACTTAATACGTCTTGGATCACGGTCCAATAGTTTTCACTTCCGCCAACTTGGGCCATCCTGATGGTCTTCCTTTCCCAGCCAAGGACCGTAAATTCGTGACAGACGGTGGTGTGTCCTCGCGCCAAAAAACATTTTCCCGCTCGTTACGCCAAGTGCGATCCCCTAACGTCATCTGGAAAAAACGGAACAAAACCGCTTTCGCGCATAAACTGTTTTAATTACGTTTTAATTCGTTTGTCATTGTAAAGTTATTTCTCTATTATTACACTTAAATTAGCAACATAAATAGCAAGTCGGTTTATTTTTATCGTCGAGACAGCAAATTGCCATTAAAGAAGATTATGAATTGAAAATGAAACCAGTTTACTAGTTTCATTCAAGAGTAAGCGGAATAGTGGAAAAAATAATTTGTTATTAAAATTACTATTCATTGCGCGGTCGTTATCTTGGTCGTTATGTTGCTGAACACGTTCAAGTATGTGGTCAGAAGCGAATTTCAAGAGATGAGTGCTTAGGAGGCTGCACACAGGGTCAATTGCTTTGCTGATGTCAGCTTCTCTGTCGCGATTCCACTTGCTAATGACCTTTCTCCGCGTTTCACAGACACAGTTCAGACTTATTGTCCTGTGCCCTCTCTTCATGGCTCCCCTAAGTCTACCGCGTCTTAGGTCCCTCTGGCTGTGCAACTATTTTTTTACTGGGGTAACAACTTTCTGAATTTTCTCACAATATTGTCACATGGTCGTTTTTTCGATCATGCAACCAAACCGCACTCATTAAGCGACGATTATTTTGCGGTCGGGGGTTCGAAGGGTTATCCTAATGAAAGACTTCCTTTCTGATGCAAATCAATTTTTGGGAAACATCCAATCGCAGCTTCCTCAAGTCTAAAAATAAAGCACCTTGGGGGAAACAATTTGAACAACTGAATGTTTCAGTTATCTCGGGTCGGATAGCTTTCGCCGTTCCCACGACTTGATACCCTGGTTGTGAAACTCTGCAATTTTTTTTATCAAATTACGTAATCAAGTGAATAAACTTTGCGCATAATTAGGAATATGGAGTTAATTGTCCTTGCTTTCGCACTATTTAGACGTCATGCACTAGCTTTAACTTTCAAGTTCAATGTCTGGTAATTGAAATTTATTTCCAATTTTTTTCGAATTTAGACATTTTGCACGTGGAATGGGGTCGGCCTTTGAATTGCCATAACCAGTATTTTTTACTTGTTAGTGGCCCTTATTAAGACTGGTTTCTATTGTTAGTATCGGGTGACTTTTAGTTAATTATCTTTATTTATGAACTTGTTTTGTGATAAGGTTTTAGCGTTGTGCTTTGATGCAGTTTTGGTATTTTTATTTGGTAAAGGTTTTGTGCAAAAAAATACTTTGATTTTGGCCGCTTGAAATTGATTGTGTTATCGGCCCGGTTCACAATAACTTCCGTCAGTAAGATGGTAACGTTATTATTATTTTTTTTTTCGACATAAGAGTCCATTCATTGGTGTTCGTCATCGTCTCTATGCATATTTTTAGCATTTCGCCTGAGGACGACTTGTTAATTTCATATTTTTATCACGTTTTTATTTAATAAGTAACAGTGAAGGTTGCTGAAGGTTACACATCCTTGCATACAAGAGAGTCTCAGAATTCATAAAAAGTTCATTTTTGTAAATTATTTGTTTTGAACCTAAAATGTATGCAAATTTTACAAGGAAAGTAATTACAAACTGATTGATAGATAAATTGAAATTATTTCAGCCACATTTTAACCTTTCAGTTTTCTAGTGATCCCAAGAAATAATATATACCAACTACTGGTCAGTAATGAACAAATTTTTGCTGACCCTATTACAATTTTAGACAGAAAATGCTTATAGGAGGTTTTGTTATAATGGGCAGATAGCTATTTAATGGTCTTTATGTATTAATTAATTATTTAATTAAATTAATTTGTTTTATAAACTAAGCTATATTTGAATGTCAACTTTGTCAAAAGTATTTTAGCAGTTATTCGTTAAACGTTACCTTAAATGCCAAAAGTACCAGAAGTAGGAATTTAAATGTTTATTCATACGACACACACATCATCTGCAAGTATTTGACCTTACCGGCAAATCTCATTTTATATTCACTAGTAGCAGAAAAAAATTGTTATACCACGATCGACCCTTCGGGCGTTATATCTTTCGGTGCTTCGCGCCTCAGGATCTAAATTCAACCCTCAGTCAATTATAGTAAACTTCTCCACATAAGTGTATAATATATGATTATTCAATTTTAGCAGTTAAAATTGTATGTGACAAAACGTTTTATTTGCTTCTTTATTTTAGTAACAAAAATTTGTTTATAGCACGAATAAATGTGCAGATGTTCAAATACTTTTCCAGATAAATAAAATTTGAATAACAGAACCAAAATTTGAGTATTAAAGTTTTGTCACTAAGGTATTGTAACATTTGACAGCAAATAATAAATGTTCTAAACTACTGCTCCATTCTGTAGGTTTTCGAACTCTTTTCACCTGTTATAGAAATACTTTCAATATGCGAGGACAGGAAGCTTTCGAATTTCAGTATTGCATATATTCCTTTTTCAAATGCAGACAAGAAATGACCTTCGAATTTTTACTACTCACCACCTAAAAATCTCAATATATTCCTAAAAATTTTGTGGACTTCAAAAAATGTTGAAAATTGATTGGAATTTCTGTTCACTGTTTCAAATACTGAAACAGAAAGAATAGTCTGAAACGGTTGGAATAAAAAAACTTGTAACTGAACTGAAAAAACGGAATTTAATAATAAATATATTTAGTAACAATAACAATAAAATTCGTCTCTTGTAACTAAGTACCCTATAGACAAATATTGGAAATAAGATGATTAGTTAAATAGAAATTGAGATATTGCTCTTTAGTAAAATTTTATTGTAATTACATAAACTCTTGGGATCACGTAGACAACATTCTAAAGTTTAACATATTAGTCACTTATCTATGAGCCGTACAGTATCATCTAGAATTTAAACATTTTCTTTGTATTCACAAATATTGAGCAAAATATAACTGAAAGTTTCCTAAAAGAATTTAAACACGTTGTATCTCTGTGTACACAGTTTGAAACAATTTACGGAATAATTAAATCAGTAATAGGTAAATACAGTGCGATCTCGATAATCCGAAATAATTAAGTTTCATGACTAATAGTGCTGCCACTGTCCGTTCATCCGATCTCGTCTTCTGTATAATTTTGTGAGTTATGGACAGTGTTGCTTTTGTAATAATTTTTCCAAAAAATAAACGTAAGTAGGGAATACAATTTAGCAAATACCCATATAAGCAAATACTTTATAATGCGGATCGGTAAGTTATAACCGTGTTCGACTGTAATTATAAATCTTAATTTATCGGTTTACAATAACTTTTTGGTTTGCTTTGCAGAAATGGGAACTCCTGGTGCTGTCAAAACTGCAATGGAATTTGGCCGCAGTTACCGGCTTCGATTACGTGGATCAGATCATCGAACGTTGCTCCTGGGGAAACTCGACCGATCTCTTGCGCCGTCACGCTCACACTTTGGTGTCCATCTGTTACACAGGTAAGATTTCACCTTTTAAAATCTCCGGGTTGAAAAAGCGATGAGTAATATTGCACCCTCACAAAATAAACAATAATTACGGCATTGGGCAGTGTTATAATTGTCGTCCAATATGACATACATCAATAAAGAGCACACTTTTAAATTTCACCACAGCTGCAGAGTAATGCATGTGTGTCCAACAATCCCTAACATTTTATCAGGCTTCTACGCGAGCAGCTGTAGATATATTTCGATATACTGTAGGTGTGCACAATACTTGAATAAATTTTTTAACGCCGGTGTTAGGTGTAGTGGACAATGCGTGCTATTATGCAGCATCAAATGCGCGTAATGCGCACCTAGCCATTATTAAAACAAGGTGCATCAACTTTTTGATAAATGCAAACATCGGCACGCTCTCGTCGCGTATAACCCTTCGCAATCTTTTATTCCTATTGGCCTGCAATGAATTCAAGTTAGATTTGCAACGTGTCCGACCAGTTCGGGCGTGTTGTTCTCATTGTTAATGAACAGATGCTGCGCGTTTTTTAAAAAATTCCTTTCACCGCACTGATTTACTCCAGGTGGTTCAGGTTTGTTTATATTTCGACCATTTAAATTTTTTCGAATAAATTCATCGCAGGAAGCGTTTAAATGATTCATAAAATCAATGTGTCGCAACAAGAATTGCAGATTAGCTATCTGATTGGAGTTCAGCTGGCACGGTATTGGTCACCGGAGGACCACAGCTGGTTCCGGGTAAGCAAGGGTGGAACCCCGGAGCAGAGGTTGCGATACGTCACCTGACTAAAAAGCCCATAGATAACTTTACACCAAATGTGGCAATAAAACACTTTCAACTTCCCGAAAAGTCGCTCGACCGAATCGCCGCGCCGTTCAATTACTCGAGCCGATTTCAATTTCCAGGATCAGGTCCTGGTAACGGCATTCGTTGTAGTGCTCGTAACGGCAGGAGGTTACCAACCCCATGTGTCTTAAGGGCAGCAAAACCAGCTTGAGCGTCTGCACCCATCCCCCAGCCTAAAGAAAACTATCCTGTCCTCGTACAAAGGCCCGAATAATCACAATCAGTTGCATAAACTTTCATAAAGCCAGTCTGGGTGAGGGACCCTACGCTCGAAAATCTTCAATGCAACGACCCTTATTTTTTCTTGCGCACCCTTCGATTAGCCGTCTTACCCTCGGTCGTGTACCTATAACAAAAGCTCCGGTAATGCATTTTAAGATTTTTTTCTCCTCGTCTAGCCTTTTTCTTATGTGTGCTTACCCTATTGACGAATACAATAAATCTACGGGGTGTTTCGCGTTAACACCGTGCAGATATGCGCACCTGGCCCCGGCCCGTGCCGGGCTTCTCGACGTCTGAGATGCCCTAAACAATACCGTCTCCAGAACCATTGTGTTGTCTTGACTCGATATCTTCTGCTCCCCCAATTTACGACAGACACGCGCTCATTTAAGATAGCGGTTCTTCCATTCCTCCAGCTTGCAAATAAACAGATAACGTTCTTATCGTCTGTGGGAAATTGACTCAAGAAAATTGGAGAAAAATTCCAATACGGAAGTATCGGTTCGTAACTGTGTCAGAATTCTGCGATATCACACAAAAGCCACGACTGCAGCTGCTTTTTATCAAATACAGTTGACCTTTCGAAATTGATTATTAAATAAAATTGTTATCGCGTTTAATACTGTTTTGGACCGCTTTGAACTATAAAGACCCTCTTTCTTGAGTTCGTTTGGCAATGGTTTCATTTCTATTGTTAAACGTTTATTGTGTTCCTGGGGTTTCTAAGATTTATTTCCGAAAACTGCGAAAACTGGGGTGAATATTAAATTCAATTTCCATTTTAAAAGCAAAAACTGCAATTCATTTAACTGTTTATTTTAGTACCGTGTCGCAACGTCCCAATTAGAACTAATTAAAAATTCCGAGCCTTGTTTTTTCATCCACCTGCCCTATTTAGTGCGGATCGAAATGATAACTAGTATTCGTTACTTTTTTGCATTTTACAACCCTTAATACTTGAATCGAGTAATGAGATTAAGAGGGGCAGACTGTGACACCGCGAAATGTTTCTTTAATTCCATAAATAGGTACACGAACTCGAGAACCAGGTGCGTGAAAATGTCGACGTCCTCAGCCCCTATAAAAGTACCAGCGGTACATGTTTTATTAATTTCGTTCTTATTATAAAAGTTCCTTCACTCGTCTTCCTCCCTATGTAAACAGGGAGGTGAAGAAACTGGAAACATATGCCAAGGTATGAAGAGTGCATCGTCCACTGGAGGGCAGGTGGTCGATAACTTTTTTATTCGACGCCCTGACTCACCCCTCGAACCTGTTGCCCTCACGTTTTCATATTTAAGTATATTCTAATAGTTTTCATTATTCTTAATTTGTACGTCAGCTTGTTGATACTAGGCACATGTCGTTAGGTTTTGTTCTTTTCGGATCGGGTTAATGGCTTATCCCGGCATTGGTCTCTCTTTTGTGAACGATGAAATTTCGTGACCTCTTTCAATCTTATGACCTTTGGAAAAAAATAATCGCCATTAAACCTTGAGCTGATTTCGTCGTAGATGTATCAGTTGGTAAATAAAGAGCCCCAAAAGGACCCTCTTGATCAATATGATTAGAAACCGTTTAACCCAAGGGAATATTGTGAACTGGCGGAAGTTCATATTATTGCAAAATCACAAATCTTAAATCGTGCTAATCAAAGAATTCGATTATCTCAAGTTCAGTGACTCAAAAAAAATCTTCTGTTATTGTTTCATTTGATTACATTTTCAGTTATCAACCGTGCAATGTATATCTCGTCGTCAAGTTTCAGAGGCGATTAAAAAATGCAACTCCAACAAAGATCACTCTTTTGTTGCCTTTCCCAGCGGATTTTGTCATTAGAGGTAATTCCCGGTGTGAACGATGCATTTCAGTAATTGTCGAATTAAAGTCGCCCAATTTACCGGCTAAGCCAACTGGCGCAAGTCTTATTGAAACTAATGGAACGTCTTGTAACAGTAAACCGATCTGTCGTAAGTAGGATCAACAGCCCGTGACGTCGTAACGCGCGTGCCCTTTTGACGGCATAGCGTGTGCCCAAGCACTTCCTTCTTGTCTTCGAAACCGATCAGGCATTTTTACTTCCGGTAACCGACGAATTATTAGGTCATTTGTCTTTTTTCAAGTTTCGAGCACGAATCGAGGGGGTTGAAGAAATTTGTTCAAAAAACTATTTTTAACTAATTGATTCGTTAGATCTCTGATAAGGCAGGTGGATGGCAAATTTTGTAATTGGTTGTAACCCGAAAGAATACGAAGAAATGAATTTCGATATTCAGGTTTTTCTGTATTCGTCGCCATCTGGTTGAAACAATATAACAGTGTTCTGCATGGGGCAGGTGAAATTAATGATTTAAATTATTATAAAATCGGTAGGAAACGGCATACGGCTGCTTAATATGTTAAATAAAAAGTGACTCGAGTGTGTTAATTGGTCACAAGGTTGCAGACTTTATAGTTTAATTTTTTTTAAGAATTTCAGTCTACAAATAAATCTGTCTACTGTCAACCTCATTATTAAATTACTAATTTAAACAGTGCACGTATGCCACCACTAATTTGTATTAATTAGAAGCCGGATTCCTAAAATTCATAAATTTTTTGAGAATGGTTACCCACTGTCTTTGTTTCCAAGAAGGACGAATTTTTAATTGAGAACTAAACTTTCAAATTCTTTGATCTTTTTTTTTTATTCAAAATTAAATTACTAATATTTGTGTTTGTTCTTTGAAATTATGTTAATTATTATTTCTGCATGGCGTGTCTTTGTTGCTAGAAATATATTGTTAATACGGCGTCAGGGGCGCAAAAAAATGTGCACATAATTATACGATACAATAACGTTATGTTTATCAAGTTTAAATTTCAATTCTAAAAATAAAACTACGATCCTTTGGCGGTCTCTAGCGTTTGATGTGTCCACGAAACTGTCAGAGAAGCAAAACAAATCCGCATGCTATGTTTAAAGTTATTGGTTGCTTTGTAACTAGACACGAGGTGATCACGTATAAACAAGTGGTTTGATTTTACTGGAATTCAGAATTCTAATCTGCCCAATTGCTCGAGAATTATTTTTGAATCGCTTGCTTGTCAATGTGCAAAAATACAGTAAAACCTGTCGAAACTGAATTGTATAGTAAATTAATATAATAGAGAAATTGTGTGTCAAATGGCATATTTTACTCTAGAAACTTAACGTTACTGAGTTTATTTACTGAAGATGGATCACTCACTCTATTGAAGCAAATAAAAAACTCTTTGATAGGTACTGGTTTACAGCGAGTTAACAGCTTCTTATCAATATATCAACTAAAGTCGATTATTGTATACAAGCAAGTCGTCAAATTGACAATCGTTAGCCGTCTAGGGTTAAAAGTTTTAAGTATAGTAAATTAATATAATAGAGAAATTGTGTGTCAAATGGCATATTTTACTCTAGAAACTTAACGTTACTGAATTTATTTACTGAAGATAGATCACTCACTCTATTGAAGCAAATAAAAAACTCTTTGATAGGTACTGGTTTACAGCGAGTTAACAGCTTCTTATCAATATATCAACTAAAGTCGATTATTGTATACAAGCAAGTCGTCAAATTGACAATCGTTAGCCGTCTAGGGTTAAAAGTTTTAACGACCAGTAAAGTATTAAAAATGTCTGTATAACCTTCATCCAGGGGCTTAGAAAAAACTACCATGTCAGGCACGATTTGAGGAGTTTTTCAGCGAGGAAAGAGAACATTTGTAATGAAAATAGGGATTTAGTTTGTTGCCGTTTCTTTAATAATATTTTTGAGCCACAAATAGACACCGCTTTTAGCCACTTCAAGCAAATTTGTAATTGAAAAGAATAATCTTAAACCATATCTTGAACTGAGTCTATATTTTTTAATTTAACTATTTAGGCAATAATATGTGCAATTTCACCACTTCCGACCACTTTGTTCTTCAAGTAACCTTGTTTAACACTACTTTAAGCAATTAAAAATTTTAAGTTGGAAAAGCACAGAAAATAGTCAAATCTCAATCTGTGTATGAAATTAATCCTTCAAAAAAAAAATCGGGTATGTCCCAAAAAATATTTTTCGAAAAATCCTAAGCATGGATAATGAGGAGCTGGTGGGAAACAATTTTTTTTTTATGGGCATATCCGTTTTGCATGAACGCTCCTCAATTCTTAAGTACATACACTTAAAAATGTATAAAATATCCATGTGAAAAAGGGAAATCATTAAGCACGTGCATTTATGGCATATTTCTGTTGCCTGGAAATGGTAAATGAAATAGGGAATCGCTCGCACTACAATAGCTGAACAGGTATTTGTGAAATTTGTAACTAACTGTACTTTCCCAAAACTGTCCATATTTCTTTGAACCGTAAAAATAAAAATAATCTAAAGTTGCTCTTCGATGCTAAAATCATTTGAACTTTCGAATTGTCAGTGAAACATTTTCAAAACTTATTTAAAATAGGATCTTGTTAATAAGTCATTTATCTTCAGGTGTCAAATTGTCACCTAGAAAGTGCAGCACAACTTGTTTTTGGAATTGTACAAACGTCGTAACAAAGTCTTTTATTGAAAATCGCCCGAGGTAACAGGTAATAAATTTTGCGAAGGACGCCCAGGTAAACCATTAACAAAGGTGTAGATACCGCTGCAATAACTTAATTTTTTGGCGCTTTTTTCGGCTGCGCGACTCTAACCACGCGGTCTTCTATGTTTACAACATCTTGGTCCATTCAAGGTTACTACAAACAGCAGCTGCAGAGCGTGGTGATTTAAACCCCGTAATCGAAATGATCTCGCGATCCACGCGACGCAAGGTGCACTTCTTTGACGAACACCCTACCTGGCTCTGTCTGCCACCTGCCGCATTCGTAATTACCGTACCTGAAATTAACTTCTGACATGAACTTTCCATTAAAATTACTCCACTGTAATAAAAAGTGTGTATTACAATTTATAAACGCCAATTGCGGAAGAGCGACCATCTTATCGAAATTCATTAAAATACTTTTCGTCGAAAATTTTACCTGATTTTTGGGGTCTCTTTACACAAAAGTGAAACTTTGCACAAGTGTTATTTTGAGGGACAAGACCAGGTGCAGACGAGCTGAACTCTTTGCGGTGATCTATTTTAAATATTTCGTTGAAAAGTTGCAAGTTCTCTTCAGACATCCTGTGCCACCGGTACCTGTTCCATGAAATAAAATTCCGTTACGGGGCGAAATTGCCGGGGTGTAACCACTTTCCTTTTCCGGCCCTTTTCCGAAACTTTTTGTGATGCAAATTAGTTCACGATTTTTTTTCTTTCAGAACCCGACAACATCCAGACGCCACCGTCGCTGATCGCATCTGCCTGTATCTGCTCCGCCGTAAGAGGACTGAAGTTGCCGTCCGCAAAACAGGCGGCCGTTGATATCTGCATGCTGACCCGCGCCGATCCGATCAATTTGGAGCTGATGGTCCGTTTCATAGAGCAAATTGTGGAAAAAGTCGTTCCCCAAACCGGCGAAAAGTTTATAATATCCACAAACAAGCAGATGACCGACGACGGCTACCAAAGTCCAAAATACGGGCAACCCGAAACACCGACTGAAGTAGAAAATATTTACTTTTAATGGAGAAATGCGCGCGTTCCGTTTTCACAAATTTTCCAAATTGTTTCGTGTTATTTATTTTTAGTTGTAATTTTATTAAAAGAATTTTAGATCTGTTCGATTGTTGCGAATAGTGGCGAGCAGTAGTTAATCACGTTTTTGAAACTGATGTGTTTAAAAAAAAAATCAGTTTCAAATTAAAATGGACCGCTTAATGTAATATTTGATCTCACTAATTACCAGTAATGACACCGAAAGTGCCTTTATGTTAAGCTAGGTACACTGTATTCTGCATTAGTTAACCACGACATTTCGCGTATTAACGTGGTTGTTTTAAACCATGAAGATCTCAGATTTAAGCCCCAATAGTTTTAATAGTAATGATACTGTGATTATAAATAAACCCGATCTGTAATAGGTTTTCTTAAAAAATTCAGTATTCTGCTCAGTTGTTTTCATTTTATTTCAACGACACAAGTTTGGATGTATTTTATTTTTATCATTTTGTTGTCTAGTCTTAGTTTTTTATTATTCCCTTTTAAATTGTAGAATTTTGTAGAAATGCGCTAGTACTACGTTGTAGCGCCACTGCATTTTTATGTGATTTTATGGTTTTATTGTATTTATTTTTATTTGTCTGTAACAAGTTAGTTCGGTTACAGTGAAACCAAAGTTGACAACGCCATTATTTTAGATGGTATGTATTTTAGCTAGGACGTAGTATGGTAGTGTTTTTCCGAATAGGGTATATTATTTATTTTGTTCTTGAACCTGTATAATTGATGTACAAAGATTACTTTTTTAGTAATAAATTGATTGGAGCATTTAAGTAAGGTTTTTCTTGTTTTCCACTCCCGGCTAAGTAACCTGTATTACAAACAATAGCCTTGTTTTGTAAATGCCAAGTTAAGGCGCGTCCAGACTTAGTAATAAGTTATTGAAACCTTGTTTTCCTGTAACACTGGAAACTTTTTGGCGTGTATAGGATTCCTCGTTGACCCAAGAAAGCCAGAAAAAAGGTTATTCAGAATATTTTCGAGATTTCGCCGAAAAGCATCAATTTATATACTTTTTCAACAAATTTTTGTTACCGGACAGTTGTCAGTAAACATCAAACGATATTTGAAAGATCTGGAATACAACTGTCGCAGGTAGGTAGGTTCGAATGCATTTATTTGTGGTCGGTAATAAAGTACTTAAATCATGAAGCTTCTGGTAGAACTGTATTTTGCATAATCGGTTGATACAAAAAAAAAATTAGTCTAAGTAGCAATGGTAAATCAGGAAGACTTTCTTCTCGCGGCTGCAGCATATGTAATTTTAAGTGGTGCACAGAAGAAGGAAAAGAAAAAATTTTGGATTCGCCCATTGTGAAGGTCTCGAAAGCGATACAGTGGCAGTGGGTAGTGACATGATCAACGATTTAAAAGCCGATGACATTGTTCCGTTTGCAATTAACCCTTTGAGTGCCAAAATGATTTTTAGAGAATTAGTTAAGATTGCCAATTCCAAAGACAATAAACAATAAACAAAAATCGACAAGTATGAACTAGAAATCGATCGTATTAGTTTGTGCGGGAGCAAAAGCACGATCGCGCTTCTGGCATTTTTGGCCTTGGCACCCAAAGGGTTAATGATGAATTGCGGTGCGACGGAAATTTTAAAAATTTTGCCAGAATGCCAAGCGCCGGTTTTGAATTTTGAATCAACGAAGTGGGACATAAAATATGTAAAACGATTTCCAAACTAAACTGCCAAATACATATGTAGTTCCTACAGACGCAGTAAAAAGATTTTAAAATAAGAAATTTATAACCATAAAATTTGTCACAGCACAAAAGAATTAGATAATTTGCGATATTCAAGGCTGGAGCCCTTCGCTCTAGGGACGATTTGCACGTCAATTGTGGTTGCTGGGGACACTGACCTGCTTAAATAATGACAATTTTAAAATTTTCTGTTCTTTTGATATTCAACTATCTTAAATTTCAGCCTTTTATAATGTTGAGCTTGTGTTTGTTTTTTAACCCTTTAAGGACGTATGTCGTCCATACGCGTCACACTAGAAAAGAAGCAGACTACATCAGAATAAACTCCGTCCTACGGGATCTGTAACCGAAAATAAATTCCGTCCTTAAAGGGTTAAAATGTTTAATTTGTGTGTCTAAATCGGTGTCTTCGGGCGTATTTAATAAAATAATAAAGGAATTAACAATCACAATAAAATATTTTTGACCTTCTGCTATTCTAATTAGGGGCGGTTTATCGATTCCAAGTTTATAAGACCAGTAAAATTTGCCAGTCGAATAACATCATTTTTATATAAAAATAATATTAATATGATATTTAACGAACACTTCGATTCGCTGTCTATAAAGGATGAAAAAAAAGGTTGTCATAAGGAAACCTATCAACCTATCTTACCTATCTTACAAATGTGATTAGAAACGTTTACAAAAGTGAACTTATTGTTAAACTAGTAAAGCTGTTGTGGGATGCACTAAAAGGATGGAAAAAATAACTTGTTGCTGTTCGTCGAAATTTTGATAAAATGTAAAATAACTTTGTTAATAACATTGTTTCCGATAAGTCTGGACGCGGCTTTAATTCAATAAGTCGGAGAATTTGTCTCGTCACCAAAGCATATCGCAACAAAGGAGCGCTATGTTCATGTGCAACTTAGAACTTGAATATTGTTCTAAAACACTTTGCTTACAATTTTTAAATTTTTTAATTAGAGACGATTACTTTTTCGCGTTTTTTAAAACCTCCGGAATTTGGATTTTGCTACATTTGCATTTAGTTAGCTTTCGTTGGGATAAACCTCTTTCGCTGTTTTAAATAACATTTATGCGAGCTTCCAAATTTAAAATCTCGTGATGGTAACCCCGTTTAGCCATCGTTTTCTAAGCTATTCCAGAAACACAGTGACAATGATTTAATGGAGAAAGGTTTTTAATAAATTCTACAGTGTATAGTTGACATTTTAAGTTTTACAAGCCCGATCTCATAAATCAACAAAGACAGAAATTAAAAAGACTTTCAGAAAGTGAGAAGTGATCGCTTCATTTTTTAAATGGGCGGTATAAAATTTAAGTTATTAAAGGGAGATCAATGATTTTAGGCTTTCTCAAATCGCTCACTTCTCAGTAATCATGGTTGCACCAAATATCATATAGCATAATTTGATTTCAGCAATGTTTTTCCGAATTTCTAGATTTTATTTTTAATTTCATGACCTTATTGCTTGAATTTTTTCAAAAAACAAGACGTATTGTTGTTCAGTATTACGGAATTTTTTGCACAGCAGTGTTTATTTTAATTGTTCACATTTATATTTTTCTTGAGGACTCTTCAGACAATTTCGAAAAAAAGGCGATGTACCTATTGAAAGTTATCTTTTTTAGAAATTTCGTACAAATGTGATAAGATTTTGATAAAAAATAAGATTAGGAAATTAAAAAAAAAACAATTTCGTGTCCGAGCGTCTAGCCAATAACGCAGGTGTTGCGAATTTTAAGCAGAAATTTAAGTTGATACCGTTGTCGGTTAGTTGTCAGTTACATTAAAAATTTATGGGTGCCCCTGTATTGTTCCTGAAATTCTCATTTTACATTTTCTCAAGAACCGGATAGAAAATAATTGTGAACGGCCAGTCTGTTCGCATGAATTTATGGCCGAATAAGTCGTTGTATGTACACCGAGGTAGATACAACACGAAAACGGAAAAAGTGGTATCCTTTCAACGAAATAATTTGTAAATTTGAAAATTCTTAGAATACTAAAGAATAAGAACACAGGAAATGCTGTCAAGTCGATTTATACTTATAGAAACGAAAACTACATATCGATGACTTGAGTACAGAATGCCGTAACCCATTAAAAAGAAAACAATATTCGAGAGGCCCCCAAAAACCAAATGGCATAGTGTTTCTGTCGATATGTTGTGGCCTTTTTACGAATTCAGTCGTTTAATAAAACGCCTAACCGTTTCCAAAATGGCAGGGGATTGTAAAATATAGAATAAATGGCGAATTTTTACAATTTGACTGAAAAAGTATTTTAATTTTTTTTTAAGTAACGGAATTTCATTGCACTATTTAAATCGGCCCTTAAGAAACTTGTTACAAGGAAATTTAATCAACAAAAAGTATTATTTTAACAGCTAAATATTTCCAAAGCTACAGGGTTTTCGGTTTATCTCTCTTGTCGAAAAGGGTACGACACAAGTTAAGGGAAATTTAAGTAAGATAATTCTGGAAGGACAAATTGTCATAAAACTGCAACAAATTAACGTGCGGTCGCACAGGCTGACCAATTTGTAATCTACGATTAGAAATTTAAGTCGCTTTAGTTATTTTGCTGTCGTTTTTTAATTTTATGCAAAAAAAGAATAAAATTTGTTTTATTGTTAGAAAAGGAAGTTTTTCATTGAAATCCAATGAAAAAATTCAGAAAATAATATACTGAAACCAGAAATTTCCTCTTTTAAAATATTGGTCTCTAGGACCGAGGTTAGTAACGAGGTCCTACATCTGTACGTTACTAATGGAGGGTTAGAAGATTAATAAGAAATGCGAGGAAAACCCATACATGATAATCATCAAGCGAAACAAGTAATAACATAGAAATAAAGAGTCATAACTTATTTTTTAGGTTTTAGCCAGTAGATTGATTAATTGTTATAAAATTTTCTTTGTTGGACAGAAAATAGTGTTTATACACATTTTGGTTCACCTCATGTATGCAACCCGCTTAGCATCGCTGCACTGCAGATCGTCTATAGTATGTATTTCGACTTTATAAAATAATTGCGGCAAAACTTAAAAAATACGACATTTATTTATGTGCAATATGAAATGTGGAGTCTGGAAAGACAACCTAGACATAAAGTCACCTGGTCCTCCAAGTTCGGGGGTTTAGGTGTAGCTAGCAACTCCGCTCTGAAACAAAACTATGGAAGAACAAAATCTCCATCAGGATAATTGGAGGGACAGGGCTGTGTGGAAATTTCAAAACTACAAACGTAGTAAATTCGTGTAAATATATAATATAAAATTAAAACAAAAAAACTTACAAATGACAATAAATAGAAAGGAATGAAATTATTGTTTCGGTAGAAAATGTTGATAATAACAGCGAGTAAAATCAATCATCAGATCCTGCTGACATTCTGGCACGTCACCGCATTGAGTCCCTGGTGAACCTCCATAACAAGTGAAAGGAGGAACAACAGTTTCCGGGGCTAATATTGTACCATCTTGAATAATACAACAGTCTTTTAAAACACACCGGCGACCCTAAAATACTGTGAAATTACAACACAAATTCTTGAGCATCAGCTAAACTTACTATCACTACATCTCTTCCGATACACACATAATTTCCCACTGTGGATGCACTAACTATAGATCTTTCACCAACGAACACGTGATCACCCATCGTTAAAGGAAAAAATGCCACCCTGTAAAACAGATCAATTTAAATGAGTAATTTGTTTGAATTAATACTCACCCTTTACTAAATTTCTTGTAAGGTGGCCGAATCACAGCTTCCTTGCTGATAATGCAGTAACGACCTGTTCTAACATTTGCCAAATCCCCACGAATTATTGCATCTGACTGAACGATTACTTTTCCTTGCAGTACTATATTTTGTGAACCACATAAGACTGTCTGTCGACTGACTTTATTTCCTGAAGCCTTTTTAAAATGTTAATGTTTGATAAATAGTAAAGGAAGACTTACTGTTTCCACATATTCACTTTTATTGTAATTTATATCATGTAATTCCATCTTTAGTTACAAATAGTTTGAAACTAACCTAAAATACAAAACTTTGGACAGCTGTCAAGTCCGCAATCTGACAACTCTCAAATAAAAACTGCAACTTGAGGAAAAATAAATTAAAACAATCACTAAAAATATTTTATTGAAAAAATTTTATTATTCCTGGCTCGAATCTACATTTTCAGTTTGTAAACCCTTGAAAGCCGCTACTGGAACAAAAGTCACCAACGTGAACAACTTGTGTGCTGAATCTTCATCGTCATTTCGTCTACGTGACAAACGAACTCGAATACGAAAAGGTACATTCCTAAAACATGACCGTAAGAATTTGATCAACGAGTAACTTTCTAATTACCTGATGCCCTTTGACCACAACTGTTTGTTCAAACGTGTGTCAATCCGAACGTCAGGGGTGCCCATTTGTTTTTCGGCAAATCTCCTTATTTCCTTGATCGCACGAGGCGCTCGTTTCTTAAAACTAACCCCATGTAATCTCTTGTGGAGATTTACTGTGTATTCGCGAGTAACGACCTCGTTAATTGCGGATTTTCCTTTCTTCTCACCTTTTTGCTTAGCCATATTTTACTCTGAAAAAGATAAATTAACCTCAAAATGTCAATAAAACTTGCCGATGGTACAAAAATATGTTGGAGCCCGAAAATACAATTATTGTGAGATAAAATGCAGAAATTTGCTTTAAAAAATGCCGATTTAATGTAAATTTGATTAAGTTTGGGTCAGATGAATGAAAATTCTTATTATTATGGACGGATACTTACAATTTACACGTTTTGTAAAAACGAAAAGAGCCCTCTAGGTGCGCAAATGGGATCTTGGCGATTTTAAAAGCGTGTTAAATTGTAACCAGCAGATGTCGCTCGAGTGGCAAATTTTTATATTAGTTAATAAAATTTTAATATCAATTTTCAGAATTATTATAATTAACTTTGAATTTTTTGTAGTTGTTTCAATACATTAGCTCATTTAAGGTAAGTTGTACAACTTGATATTGTCTCCAGATTTAGACAACCCATTATACAATCTTCAGATTTAGACAACCCATTATACAACAATGTTAGATTGTTATGATTAATAAGAATTCCTCAAAAACACACAATTTTTTCTAAGATTATATAAAACCACTTTTTAGGAATGCCTTATCGACTTGTTCTGGACTCCATTAGATGTGAACTTTTCAAACAGCATGGAACGCACACCCGAACCTCCGACATTGCAATGCAAAAAAGTGAGTAGGCTAGTTGGTTTTCCTAAAACACTTAACTTTGTTTACAGACCTGTGCAGACATGAAGATGATACTTACTTTAATGTCATATTTTGGCTTTGATCTGAAACGGATCGAATACAAAGACCCTGGGGATGCCAATATAGCATCAATTTCGCTGACCACTCCTGACTGCACGACGACATTTACAAAAGTTAAAGAGTGCGATTGCCATTTGGATACATCCCAGTATAAAATTTCGGTAATAAGTAATAATTGATACTTTATTTTCTAATTGTAAAAAATAATTTCCAGCGGAACGCGCCGAAATCAGTTCTCCCCGACAGGGAAAAACTAATCCAGAAGAAGTTTGACAATCTTTTGGACTTATTCAACTCAAATTTAGAAACGGAAACAAGACCCAATTCGGACGGGGCGGGTGCTACTTTGTGTGCAAGTACTCCGTGGAGGAATTCTAGAAAAAAGGCAAACCTGGTGCAGGCGAAAGTTGATTCTGGATTAAAGAAGAAGAAGTGAGTTTTATATAGTTTTGATCAAATTTTAATATTATGTGATTTAATAAATTTTAATTGTACCAATTTAATAAAATAATAAAATTTTGTTCCGTGACTTCTCTTTTTTTTTCATAATGGTGTTTATTATAACTCAATTCAATAAGATTAATTTAAAACAATATGAACAGAATTCAGACTTCATTTTTTGCATAGTTATCAAATGGTATGTTTTTAATACGCATAGCAAGTTTTATTATTTCTTTTTATCTTTCTGCAGAATTACAAATATTTCAGATAGGCAACTTCGTTTGCTTTGTTTGAAGTTGTTGAGTTGTGTTAAAAATATCGCTACTGAGGACAAAATATGAAGCTTATTACATATGTCTTGTACTACATACAACAAACCGGGAGAATACCACCAAATACAATGCGTAACTTTGTAGCATTTGGTACAATGGGTTGTCTAAAACTAGCGACATGAATTTAATTTCGGCTGTTGTACAGAGTCTTCAAGTATGTTTGAATCTCATGTGACGTACCGTTACTAATAATTTTCATTTCTTGAAGTTGCTTTCAAGCACATAATTACAAAAAGAAAGTCAAACTGCAAATCAATGGTTTAAGTAAACAAAAATCTTAACAGTGGAAGAATTATAGCGTGTGCTTGACAGTATAAAATGACGCATCTCAGGATAAGAAGGTATATTAATCTTCTCTAATTCCCTTTGTTGATTGAGATATTAATGGAGACCGTAGATGAGAAAAATGAACATAGGAAGACCAAAGATAAAATGGGAAGATGATTTGAGAATAGTGGCTGGAAAATTATGTAGTGAAAATAAAAAAGGAAGACTTACATCCAACACTGCATAGCAGAAATTGAATGATACAGAGAGAACGAGGAGAAAAAAATAAATTCAGAACAAGAGGGCAACCTAATAAACAATTCTGTAAAAATGGTTGCGGTAGTTGAAACATCGTGCACTTTCTGATTTTATCAACTAACTTTTTAAGGTTTCTATTTTAAAAGTAGCACAGGTAACATGTTTCGTTATTAAATTTAGATTTTATCAGCATTAGTTGTAACTTTTAAAATATGCATTCCGATCAGAAATAAATAAATTTTGAATTTTTGCTAAATCGATTAAGAAAAAATTAATGAACAATGAATTTTTACAAAAAATTACTAATCGAAGAATTGCATTTAAATCACACATTGATGGGTTTCTGATGTGTACGAAACCGGTCGTCCTAGAGCTAATTGTGAAAAAAATTCCAAATTCGCCTCTGAGGTTTAAAACTTCCAAGATATGAAGTTAATGGCCCAGACCTTTGGCCAATGCAATTTACAATCATGTCACTGGATTGGAGTTAATTTAGTTGTATTCATGTGCAATTAAACGATTGCCCGAATAAATCCTTCACGTTCGCGGTTTGATGGCTGGTAGATTTCAAGTATTTGAGATCAAGTGCAACAGGCATCTGGTTGCATGACGGCGGGGCGCGTTTCCCCACCTTCCCGCTGCTTGCATACGCATTGCGTGTCCTCTAAAGGACCTCTAAAGTTAGGTCATTGAATTTGGACCCTTGTCCTTCAGCAGTCTCGCGACCGCGTTGCATTCGGCAGAGCAATGGCCTCCATAACCCTAGTTTACCGCCATCATCATTGTTGAACTTGTTTACACTAGCCGTCTAACTTAATTCCTGTGCGCAAATGCGTAACGAACACCCGAAATTCACTTCTTTAATTAAACTTACTTAAATCCGAGTTATGAAAACCCATTTAACAGGCGGTGAAATTGACGCTCGTGAATTCTCATATTTGGACCTTTTCCTGCAGCGGATTTAATTATTCCGGATCCGGTTGAGAGCGGTTTTTTGTATGCGTTTAGGTACGCCTATTGGTCAATTGTACAAGCAATTTAGATAATGTGAAACGCCAATTTATAAAGCACTTACGGCCATACGGGTGGATAATTATGGAAATAGTGCAAGGGATAATTTAAAAGGACTCGCCCGCTATTTTCAACATCTTACGCTTCAGTTAATAAACGGCACAGTTCCCGTCCTAACCACATTACAATTCATCGGTCCACAATACGCCCCTATCACGAAAAGGGATCATTATTACGCAAAACGAGTGTCGTCTCTTAATTTCGTATTCAAAAACCAATTTAATCCCCGAATTTCAAAAATCAATCTAACGCTCGAATAGCAATTTATTAGTTCAGTCATGTGATGGGGTTTGTGACACCCCAACCATTTTATTAAATCAAATCAACGACAATGTCGAACAATATTAACTTATTCGTATAAAAACTAATTACTAAAATCAAAATAAAGACGAGAAAATATGTTACCCACTCAAAACATTACACTTTGAAAATGTCTGTCTGTCTGTTCTCTATTAGTTTGCAAAGAATAATATTAAATTGCCATGAAAATATAGACAGGTTGTCCTTCTAGCTGATTTTAGTATTAATTTTAAGGCAAGTTTGAAAATTATGCATGCCATTTTTTAATTAATCATTCTCCTGGCATACTTAACAATTATTATAATTTTCAATGGTTACTTTAATTGTACCATCTCACAGTTGTGTATTGTTATTAATTGATGTGCCACCTGTAAAATCTGTTTGTTAAAATTGTTAATAAGTAAATATTTATTATGTAAAGTCATTGAATCCCAATTTAAAATACTAAATAAAGTTTAGCGGTTTAATTTACTGCAATTTAATTTGTTTTATGAATTAATTAAATAAACAATAACTGCATTTTTCAAAACTGAGCAACATCAATTTTCTTGCATTCTTCTCTGCTTATATAGGAAAACCAATATTTTTTCAGAGCCGGAACAGTACTGAAAAAATATTATTTTACATAGAAACGATGAAATCACAATTTCAGCACCTACGTCGAAAATTTCAGGTTTTACCGGAAAGTACAAAAATGAATTTGCAGTGGCAGCAACATATCCAGCCAAATGAACTGATTAAAGAAGTCTGATTTTTTACTAACACCTTTTTCAATTGCATTTCAAAAAGTATTAATTTCTGAAATACAATCGACTTTTTCTAAAATACAAATTGTCTAGTCTGCATTACAATTGAAGGGCTTGGGAACAAAGGCTACATGCCACATGAAGTTCGTTTTGAAATATTAATTGTTAAAGATTCGGTTAAATCCTAAAATCAAACCTGATGATTTTTATAACATTTAATGTCATAAGAAATTTGTAATGAGGATATATTTAACTATGCTGAGTTGTTATTTAGTACAAATGAAATAAAAAGCTGCAATTTTAATTATTTATTACAAAAATTGTGACTTGTTCCATTTTTCATAAAAAAATAACAATACATTTTTTTTACAAATTAGTTTTCATCTTCACTATTGTCTGAAAAATTGTTGTCCAAATTTTCGGGCTCATTATCTGTTACCTCCCCAATGGTATTTTCTGGTTACAGCTATAGAAGCCCCTACTTCTTGATAATAAGTGTGATACACGGAAGGAATGTAGGGAATTAGTTGTGCCATATTTTCTAATTTTTTTGGGGTCAGTGAAATGGGATTATTATACTTACACATTCAATGATGGTAGAGATATGCAAAATGACCGATGAAATTTACAATAAAATATTTTGAGAAAAATGATACATGCCACATAAAAAGTATAAATTACCTGCTCAGACTCATCTTTCGAATTGCACATAATCCTTGTCTAACACACAATCATTAGAGTCACAAGTCTATCTTCACTGCTGCTTTTTATATTAAAATCTAATTTTCTCTTGGCAAAAACATGTGCGCACGAAGCCGCCATGATGAATTTACTTATGGCTTGTACTGTTATACACAAATATTTCTGCATATTTTACAAAATTAATAACGCGATGGGACGACAGTGGCTTAATTATTGGAAGAGTAGCTATCACAAAAATAGGAGACCTGTAGACATCACAGTGTGGCATGTAGCCTTGTTGCCCCAAGCCCTTCAATTGATACTTTCTGAATTACAACATATTTTTCCTGAATTGCAATTCAGGTTTTGACCAATAATAATAATTGATACTATTTGAATTATTCTTCGTCTTCTTAACCGAAAAGCCTACGTAAACTCCGTAATGTAAGGCGTTGGGTGGAGTTGAATTGTTTCTTGGGGGTGTCTTCTATATCTTTCTCCATTCCCTTCTATCTTGTATCATATTTACCATCTCTTCCTAATTCATTCCTATTCTGTTCAAAGCTTGTTTAGCTCCTACTTGCAACCTTTGTGTCTGGTATTTTTTGCTTCAAACATCATTTTCGTTAATTTTGTCTTGTCCCGCATCCGTTTTACATGTCCAAACCATCCTAGTATTCCTTCTTCCATTTTATTATTTATTGATTTTACATTTATGTTTTCTCGGTGTTATATTTTTTCTTCCATTCATTTTTATTTTATTTTCTATTTTTCTTAAGAATCGCATCTCTATAGCTTCTAGTTTCCTTTTGCGTTTTTCTGTTAATGTCCAGGTTTTTGAAGCATACGTCAACGTCGAGATCAGTTTTTTAAATTTATTTTTACTTTTACTCCTTTCGGTATTTCTTTTTTTTTTGATACTGTTAAATTATCTTCCTCCTTTTGCTAATTGTTCTTTAATTTCTTCGCCCATTTTTCATAGAGATTCTAAATATTGGATTTTTTGCATTTGAGGCAGTTTTTTTCTGAAACCAATTGAGTTCTGCTAAAATACAAATGATGCTTCTAGAAATACAATTGACTAATCTGAATTACATTTGATTGTTTCTGATACACAATTTACTAATCTGAATTGCAAGTGATAGTTTCTGAAATAAAATTGACTAATGGAGTTACAATTGATGACTTCTGAAATGTAAATAATGCTTTTTGAATTGAGTTCTTCTGAAATACAACTGATGCTTCCTGAATTACAATTTATGTTTTCACAATAAAAGTTGCAGAGTCTATGTATTTTTGTTGAATTCGTTCATGTATATTCATTTACATGTTTTTTCTATTTCCAATTCAAATTTCCAATTGTACTAATACGTTCAAAACTAATTTTCAGAAACCTTCTCATTATGGTTTTGTAATTTTTCAGTTTTCAGTTATTGCTGAATGATTGGTTAAATTTACAATTACTTAAAAAAGTACCTAAACGACATAACAATTACATCGTTAATTAAAATGCTAATATTAAACTATAAAGTGAAAATGATCAGCAAATAGAAGCAAATCTTCACCTGCAAAGTAAAAATTAGAAATGATAATTATGGTAATACAGATGTTTCACCAAACAGAATTTCAATAACCAATAAATTAACTTTTGTTGTGTCATAATATATCTTTCTGTAATACATTTTGACAAACGTGTCTTAAGTTTACTCCCTTTAATAATACAAAGCACTGCATCATCATCAGCCCGAAACTGAAACCTATTACATTTCAACCTAATAGAGATTGTTTACCATTCAGAAAATTTAAAGTTTCTAAACGTATCATTGCACCTGTCGCGCATTAATTCGGTGAACCCTCCCATCGTATCATTAAACAACACACCATTGCCCAATTTTAAATAAAAAATAGATAAAACCCGCAAAAATATTATTAAATTAATATCTCGGCAGGAAACGGTTGTGAACACCCCTGCGACCTTGCTATAAATATGTGTTACCGTAACGTTTCTATTTACATTTGATGAAAATATCAAAACCATAATAAAAAAAATCATTTCGAAGATAACTTCATGTTTACCAGTGGAGTACAAAAGATGAAAAGTTAGCTTCATTTTTTATTATGTGACGTACAAAATAAATTATAAAGGCTACAGAAAAATGATAAAATAAGAAGGTAAATCGATTTCGACTGACGTCATGGTATTTTGCAATTAACAGCAAATAATCGTTTGTCATATTTTAGCGTCAACACTACAAACAAAAAATTGGTAAACTGACGTTTTGTAATCAATAAAGTTTAATCTTTTACCTTAGCCGATTGTTTTCCCATTGAATGGAATTCAGTGACAAAAAATAATTATGAGAAGGTCGAAAGTGTCTCATGTTGTTATCAATGTAGCGAGCTAATAAGTGGAAGTTTTTAATCGAATAATGCAATGTGTTCAAATTGACCCAATTTTCGCAATAAATGTTTTCGACACAAATGTGTTTTTAATCGATAACCAAATACGAAATTCGTCCAGATAACGCTTTCGAGATCTATAAATATTTAACTGGGCTTTTATCGCAACGTTCGGAATCGAGAAAAACCCGAAAGATATGCAGTTGAAAATCGACATTACACATGCACACGTTTCATGAAGCTGAGACAAGGTTATTGGCCTCAGTAAACCGAAGTCGAGTTAGCCTAACCCACTCTCTAGCTACTTTTTTAGACATTCCTCCGGTGTAATTAATTTACCGAAACTGTACAGGAGTTAAAATTAGTTGCGATTCTTCAGGGGGGAAGATGCAAGATCGAAGCCCGATTTCCGCGTATTTTTAAAATGCGTTATTTTTAAATTGCACAGTCCAGTGAACCCAGCGCGAAATAGAATCAACTAGGAAGTTTAGGCTTTTCATAATTGCTATTATTGTTCTGCATTCGCGATCAAGCTTTAAAATTTCTCGTTTTCTTCTCATTCGAATAAGATTTGCGGTCGGGTGATTCCAATTTTAAAATTTCAACTGCGCGTGGATAAATATTCCAATCCTTTCTGCATTCGAGCGCCGGGGTTAAATTTAGCTTTGAAAATAAACGAATCCGTGCATTTAAAGTCTATTTTGAAATCAAGCTGTAAAAATTCTGCGGCACGAAGGGACCTTTTTAAACTTCGCCAGGATGTCGACATCTCAATTCGGCGTTTGTGACATAACGCGACTTTCACCTCACACGCGCGCACGCGAGATTTAATAAATGCAAATTGCAATCGATGAATATTTCATTTAATTACACGAGAAACAGAAAGCGTGCAACGCTTGGTTAATTTTCGACTCAATGGGTAATTTTCTCAAATAATCTCAATTACGCGCATTATCGTCGGATCTGAAGTGAATGTCAGCTGAGATCATCATACTCCAATTTCAACCCTCCCACAGATAAGGGTGTCTTTGAACGTGACCTCAATTTAAAGCGCGACGAAATCCGTCTGGTCCCGCATCGCAAAAGATAGACAACAAAAGATTACTCAGGGCATCAAATAGACTCTAATGGCATCTCTAACGAGACGTATGCGTTTTTTACGGTTTAATAAGCGATAACCCGGAGATGTGGGTAAGGGGAAAGGGAAGTTTATAGGGGTCCAGGGCATTGCTGCGGTTTTATTACAGTCATTATCACTTTCTGATAACTGTAACTTTTCAAACAGGGCCGGCGTGTTTTTAGAGTTTAAGTGAGTTACGCTCGAGAACCAGAAGGAGCGCTGGTCGGCCATCCGTGGCAAGAGTTGGCGGCTAGGGCAAGTCACACTCCCGGTACCATGGTCATCGGCTCCCGGCACCGCTGCGCCCCCTCCGGAATCAACGCATCCTCTTTATTCATAACCCTTCCTAACAATTCGATTCTTCCGGTAGCCGAAAAGTCGCTAGTGCCTCGACAAAAGAACCACCTCGAAGATTTTACAACATTGTGGCGGCGGAGACGTTAACATTCACGACACGTGCCCTCTATTTTTCGTTGTCATTTCTGCATAATATTAACAATACTTCCATTTCTGAGATTTAGGCAAAATGTTGGACACATATTGTACGAGGGTTGTTTGATTAGTCAGCAAGTATCATTTAACATTTGGCATCTTATTTAGGAATGCACACAAAATTTCAAGCAGATCTGTGAAATAGACAATTGTTTGACCAAAAATCCAAATCCAAATGAGTTGAAGATCATTGATTGATTGTATTTTAGAGAACGTTAATTATAATTCAGAAAGTATCAGAAAGTATCAGGAATTCAGATTAGTCGATTAGGGGCCGTTCAAGTATTACGTAAGCATCAGTAGGGGGGAGGGGGTTACATCTTTGCTTATTTTTGATGACAATGGGGCCGGGGGGGTTCGAATGGTGATTACGTCAGCAAAGAAGTGTTTTGGAGTGAGGACAGTTAAATAATTTCAAACATACAGTAGCCGCTCGGTTATATGAACTAATAAAAACCAGAGGTGTTGATAAAATCAAATTGTTCACAGTCCTTTTTATTCGTGCGTTCCACGATTAAAGTGCATTAAAATATTGTGTTATTTGTGTTTATACTCTCTTTGCAGACAAACGTTTCGGGAATGCTTTTTTCCTGCATTTTTAGAATACCAGTAATTCGTTAAGAATTAAAAATACATATTTCTTTTGTTCCAAGTTTTCTTCTGATAATGTGAACACTATTCTGTTCTGTATATACATATGTCTATTGCGGCCACCGAAATGTACACGATTTTTTTTAGCAACTTGATTTTTGCTTCATATCATAGGCGTCCTAGAAAAATTAGCGAAATGTCAATATTATTTTGTTTATGACAAATATTATTTCACGAAAGTCACTGGATAAAGCCAGCTTTAATCTATGGAAAAATAGGGATATTTGTATCAGGTATCGTGCACATTTCGGTGGCCGCAGTAGTACATTCACGGAAGACGAAATTTTGAGATTAAAACAGGCTATTCACATAATCGAAATTGATCTTGTTCGTTCTTTGTAACGTAGCATGCTGTTCACTGTAATGAAAAGTTCATATAATGGATGTTCATACAACCGAGCGCCTGCTGTACTTATTTTGCAATCTATTAAAAATAAAAATAAACTTAATTTACTAGTAAAATGTTTGTTTCATAGAAAGAGACTCAAATTAATGTCTATGACACTTGTTTATGAATTATTACTAGTATTTGAAAAAATAACTATAGGAAATTATATCAATGCTTACGTAAGCGCATGAGGGGGGGTTAGAGCTTTGCTTATTTTTGCTGACAAGGAGGGGTCGGTGGTTGCAAATAGCTAAAATTCTGCTTACGTAATACTTGAACGGCCCCTTAGACAATTAGACAATATTGTATTTTAGAAAAGGTCAATTATTTGATTTTATTTCAAATTAGTGAAATTATTTCAGAAATTAATACTTTCTGAATTGCAATTGGAAAAGGTGTTGATAAAAAATCAGTCACAATCAGTTTCAGTTGGATATGTTGCTCCCACTGCAAATTAATTTTTATGCTTTCCGGTAAAACTGAAAAATGTGAACGAAAGTGCTGAAATGGTGATTTCATCGTTTCTGTTTAAAATAATATTTTTTCAATAGTGTCGTGGCTCTGAAAAAACATTGGTTTCTCTACGCAAGAAACCAAGAATTCGAGAAAACTAATGTCACCCATTTTTAAAAAATTTATTGCTTATTTATTAAATCATAAAACAAATTAAATTGCAGTATAATAAACAAGTAAATATTTAAATAAATAAAAGAAAATATTTAGCATTTAGCAATTTTAACAATTTGATTGTATGGGTAGCACCTCAATTAATAGCAATTTTACCTTTTTTTGTATTTACTGTTTTCCACCCTAACTAGAAACTTTTTCAGCTAATTACAGTTTTTTAACTTCATAGGAAAAACGATTTGTTCAAATGGAGGGTATTGGGGCATTGTTACTTTATATTTTGAACGTATGGGATAAGAAATATTGATTGATTCATTCACCTGAAATTTGACAAACTCATTTTTCCAACGCCACAATTATGCTTGGAATACTAGTGGTTTAAATATGGTTTAAATACAATAAACAATTTTCTTTTAAATTTATTTCATTTTATTTTTAATTTATCGTTCAGTTCAAATACTTTATTGGCCCTCAAAATTGCAGAGTTACCGCCATTGTCATTTTTGGAAAAGCGAAAAATAGAAATAGGTAAGTTAGTTTCTCACGAAATTAATAGGAAGTAAATTCGTCCAGAAAATTATGTAATGTTACAATTTATTTTAATGGTAATGAGATAATGTTTTGTAACTTATAGAAACTTATAGAAACGTAAAATATTATTCATTGATTGTTATTATTTTAATATAACTGTGTAATTTTGACCTGCTTTTACTGATAGTGGTCTTATCCAATGGAAGAAAAAATAATTTATAGAATTTCTATTTAAAATAATTCGGCCTTTTATGGCACGGAATGCCAACCTGTGGAGCATTATGAATTCAAATTTAAAAATTGTCGCCTAGAAAACACACCTACATAAGGAAGTTATTGTCTATGCAAGGCGTAATGTCTGCATCATGCAGCGCTATTCAGTTGATCTCCGAGCAAGTCATCCTCGCTGATGAATACTTTTCAACGATGTAATTACCAAATTCACAGTTTCAATTGTGTGCGCGAAATTAAAGTAAAAAGGCAACGAAACGAAAAGAAATCTTTGTTCGGTTGTACTTGCGGTTCTCAGAAAGCTCCTCTTTTGAACCACAACAAAGTACTCGAAAATGAGACATCCACTTGATTATAACGTTGCATAAAATGGACTTTTCCGTGTGTTTTTTAAAATTGATTCTGTACACGAAATCAAGTGAAACTTTTTTCGATGATGCAGCAAAAACGCCACAATTATGCATTCAACTTGTGTGTAGGAATGCGTTACGCTTGAGCAACAATCAGATAATTGCGGCGACGGGGAATATTGGCAGCACCTGGTAATAAAGTGCCGAAATTTTCCAACAACCCTTTGCTGGCAAATTTATTTTTATCGCCGCAATAAACGAAAGGGTTCGAGAAAGAGTTGAAGAAGCGTTGTAAACCTTTCAAAGTGCGATTTTGTAAAATTTTTTCCGGTTCTAAATTGACCAGTTTGGTTTTACAGTCATTTATAAAGAGTTGTTAGCAAAGGGTAAAAAAACAAGGTTGCGGTTGGATGAGGGTGCGATTGCCCCGAATATCTAACGAAATTGCATTCCGCTAACGGTACCTCGGAAGAAAAAAATAAATTGCCGTACGGGTTAAAAAAAGGGTTGGCAGTTTTAATACTCTTTCATTTTATGGCTTCTTTCATCGGCACCGACAGCTCGAAAAAATGACTGCAAACGTAAATAAAGTTAATGCCAAAAAGTGTGTTTATATTGGAAATGTCATTAGCGATCGATATCGCCCCAATGACACACGACGCATTAATACGTAAATGCCCTCTTTATTTCTACAATTGCGGCGAACTAACGATGATAACGCTGCAATACCACCGTAACAATAGAATTGATTAAATTGAGTTTTTTAGAATCTACCGCAAATTATTCGTATTCTACCAAGCCACGACAATAAAAACTATCAATGTTTTTAATTTTTTTTGGTCAATATTACTTAAATTTTGATGTTTTATCGAAAACAATTGTGAAAACTTCCAAGAAAAATGAGAATGGAAAAAATAAAAATTTATTGAAACATTTTCACAAAATATAAAACAATAAAAATTACACTTTTAAACAATAACTTTCGAAACAATCTGGATCTAGATTTATATATGGTGCGGCTCTTGCAAACGTTGGGTTGTGGAACAACTTCATATTTACGTTTATTTCTGTTATATCGTTAAGTTTGTACCAGTGGTCATTACAGTAACCACATAATTATCATTTCACTGCACCACCAATACTTCCAATTTTGGATTTGGTTCAACTGGACATTCAGCTATACGGTTTTCCCGTACAGTGCTTGTGGTAAAGAATCTTTTTTCTTTCAAAAGAAAAAAAATTCTGTCTTTTTCTGGACTTTCTATTACTGATAGTAGGTAAATCTAAAACAACCCTTGTTCCCAAAGCCATGTGCGTTTTTGTTAAAATTTTCTGCTACGATACCACCGTATGGAATAAATTTGAACAGATAACCCTTATGGAAACACAAACACCACAACTTGAAATCAAATCCCCTAGTAGCAAAGAAATATTTTTTAAATATTTTCCTTGAATATTTAAAAAAAAATTTATGAGGTGTTTGTTAATAATTTAGAAATATTACTAAAAAACCTTTAAAAAATATTTCTTCAAGACATTTAAAAATTATTTCTTAAAAAGATTAAAGAAATATTATTTCAGATTTTTATTTTTTGAATTTTTTCTTTTTTTGATACAGAATGTAATATTCTTTGAACGTAAAGAATATTTTTTATGTAAACCTAATATTTTATGAATATGCAGAAACAAATATTTTTTCTTGATATAGCTAAATCTAATATTTCTTGAATGTACAAAAACAAATATTTTTTTCTTTATGTAAATCTAATATTTTTTGAATATAGAAAAATAAATATTTTTTTCATTATGTAAATCTAATATCTTTTGAATAGGTGCTATGCAAAAATAAATATTTTTTCTTGATATAAATCTAATATTTGTTGAATGCACAGAAACAAGTATTTTTTTCTTTATGTAAATTTAATATTTTTTGAATATAGAAAAATAAATATTTTTTTCATTATGTAAATCTAATATTTTTTGAATAGGTACTATGCAAAAATAAATATTTTTTCTTGAGATAAATCTAATATTTCTTGAATGCACAGAAACAAGTATTTTTTTCTTTATGTAAATTTAATATTTTTTAAATATGCAAAAATAAATATTTTTTAAATACATTTTAAAAATATTAAAAATATTCGAAAACATTCAATTTTTAAAATATTTTATAAATATTAAGTAAATATTGTGTGCTACTAGGGTCTAAGCGACTTTCCAAAAAAACATTCTTTAGTTGCGCAATGAGTCACTACACTAACCTGCAAAGTTTCATCAATATCGTCCGTTTTCAAGATATTTCCTTATATTTCCATACTCTCTCCACCTATGCGAGAAAAGCGAGAAAGACTAACGCCCCAAATTTATAGTAACCAATAGAAATTCAAGTTTCAAGTTGCACGTGAACAACACACTTGTGTTGCACTCTATTTGGTGGTGACATAAGGTATAGTTTTCTAGTTAGAGTTACGTTGATTTCCGGGAAGGGTCGAAAATTTGTTACATTTTTTTTTTGAATCCGTTTTGCTACCTTCTTTGAAACAATGCTGTTACTCTAAAATATGCAGAATTGAGCAGTTTTTTAAATGGACATAAGCCATAATTTTCGTTGAAATAAAAACTTTACGAGACATTGGATAGTTAATACAAATATTACAACTAAACAGATATAAAAAATTAAATAAAAAAAGGGTGCACCTTTGGCCATAAATGGGTTAATTGCGCTTTTTAGAACGTGTCAGATCGATATTCTAAATTTATCTATATGGCATTTGCCCCATCGATGGCGGTTTTACGAAATTAGGGTGCGTGCTGTGTGTTTGCGGGGGTGTGCGATACGTTGTATAAGTTCGTCGCTATGCAACCACGTGGCTGACCGCTTTCCGCGTTGCGAAACCATTAGAAAGAAACCACTCAAGTACCGTTGAAAATCAACTATTTGCGAGTGTTTGAGGTCACATTTAGTTGGTCGCTTGTTTACTTGTAAGTGGTGGGATGCGCGTGAATTGCATTAGCTAATCCTTCTAAATAAGATACCAAGCTCTCTCGCGATTGTAAAGGGCAATAACCGATATTATGTGCCATGAGGTCGCACAGACTAAATAGTCGCCGCGTTTTAAACAGATCCGTTCTCAAAGGGTTGGGAACGTCTGTTGTGCCCTCTTGAGAACTGACGGCTTCATAAACACACCCGATATAATTTATATCCGTCTTCGCGAGGCTCCAAACTGCACCGGGTTTAAACGGGCCTGATTGATGCTTTTTCCACCAAATTTGGCGTTTCATAATTCCAACAGGGGTCCAGCAGCCGACCTGTCTGACAAAAGAATGATTATGCGGATCTTAAAACCGTTAGCTTAAGGGGTGTCAGAGCGACTTTTGCAGAGGATGGCCGCACCTCTCACGACTCTGGGAAAGAATGTCGTGATCTCGGGACCTTTATTCGCGGCTTTCTTATAAAGTTTGTATACAAATCCTACACCTGTACGCATTCAGCTCCGCTGAGGTTTCATAATGACTTGCGATTCGATTTCGTTTTTTATCTTGAGGGATGGAGGTAAAGAAAGGGTTAGCAGGTTAGGGGCGGCTGCGGCCTTGAACGAGCCTGGGAAAGGGGTGAACCGGCAAATCTCCTGCCGCCACCCTCCGAATTTTTTTATAAGGACGCCGACACAGATTTCACCCTTTCAGGCACTTGTCTCGTAGTCAGGGTCAGGCCTGGCAGACACTCCTCAATACTCCCCGGGTACCCCGCTTTGCATTCCGCATTCTAACTGCGACCCCTAGACCTTGAGGGCGGGCTCACATTATTCATATTTACGACAACACGGTTGTTTTTAAAAAATCCGTCGCGGCCAATTTAACTTCGAATTTGTTGGAACGCAATTTTTTTACAGTACAATTTTTTTTAGGTATTCCTGAGACCCCAAAGTGTGTCAGTAAGACGGGGCGAGGCTGTTATTGTAACGCACCTGTTGCTCCTTTGAGCCTTTATCCGCTTCTTTCGGTCAAAACTTCCGGTTCGTACCTTAATTCGGAAGTTGCCTTCATATTCACCCTAATTATATCGTAATTTTTTATTCCGAATTCGTCGTGGGGGATTTCTGTTTCAGCATTTTTTTACCCAAGTTTCTAATTATTGACTTGACAGGGTTTTGTCAAAATTTATGGCGACCCTCATTTTAAACCTGCTCAGTTTGATATCATTTATGGAAAAAAATCCGAACAAAAACTTCTTGCGGACATTAACGCAACGAACCCCACCCTCCGCCTTTTCTGTCTGGAAGGGTAAAGGTCTAAATCTTTGAGCAACGCTGAATTCCACAGCCTCACAAAAAACTGCCAGACGAATGCACCTCACCCCTCCGCGCATTAAACCACACACACTAGCGTTTGTACCGAATTTTTGCCCTCCCGGACACAATAGCCCCTCTCGTTTCCTAATTTGTTGCAGGTATATTTTTCCCTTCTTATGCACTATTACTACACCTGTCACTTTTACTTTTTAGTGGTAGTAAACGCTTTGTTATTCATATTTAGTTCTCGTCATTTGTTGCGCAATGTGAAGGAATTTTTCAAATCTTTTCGGATTTAAAATTGATACTTTTATTGTTTAACCTTCCGACAGTGCAGGGAAATTAACAAAAATTTTTTTTTTTTGTGAAATGATTCAATTAATAAGCTCTGGAAATATTTATATATTATATGTATGTTACAGTAAAGGTGTAAAATTTATTAAATATGTACATTTACTGGCAAGACTGCAAAAGTAAATAAATTCAACATTCTCCAAAAATATGAAGGGGAAAATGCAGGAAATTTTTTTAAAAATAATGGAAATACAAAAGAAAGTTATTGGAAATGTTGTAGAAAATAAGAAAATGAAGTGAACAAGAACAAAAAATGACAACCAAGAAATAACTAGACTCCTTGTTTTATTATTGAGGTAGATAGGATACCCAAAGTGCCTCTTTCAATCAAAGTCTCGAGTTATAAAATTTCCATGAATACTGTATTTGATATTTTGGAGAAAGTAATCCATTAAAGAATAGAGGAAAACTTGGAAAAGGCAGTTATGGTTGGTTTGATGCGGGCTGAGTATTGAGAGAAAAAACGAAGCTTTTCTAATACTGCAATAAAGAAAAACAAGGCAGACTGCCCAAGAGTTTGCAAGAGTACGAGATGACACATATAAGATATTAAGAAGAAAAAAAGAGAGTACGTAAATAAAAACCAGGATGGAAATATGGGTAAATTCTACAGAATAGTTAAGATGAAAAAAAAGCTACCAAGCAAAAATAATAAGAGGTACAACAAAGATGGAAGGAATATTTTCACAATTTATTGAACATATCACAAGTCTGGAACCAGGTTAGAAAAGATATGGGTAACAGTAGAAGAAAAAAGTGATTAATTAACGTACGAAGAAGTGATGGACGCTAATAAAAGCTTAAACAATAGGAAGGTAGCTGGAGAAAATGACATCTCCCCCAACATGGTAAAGGAAAGGGTGCGTCAGGCAAATTAAATAAGTGTGGAAACTGGAAACACTACCAAAAGACTAAACATTAATGAGCAGAAACGATTGAAAGAGAACCATAACGATCAGGACGCATAGAAAGAATTTAATTTCGAAACAGTCCAAGTATTTAAGTGTTTGGGTTAGGAAGAAACTAAGGCAAAACTATTACAAGGTGAAAAAAGCTGATATGGTTAAGTCAAACATCCTCTCCAGAAAAACTAAAATCCTAATGTACAAAGCAACCATATGCCCCCTTATACTGTAAAGGTCCCATAAATGATGAGGAGAAGAAGAACTAATGCAACAAATCAAAATATTATTAAGCCAGAAGAAAAACGTGTTTGGGGTGCGTTACCAAAATGAAGAGCTGCAGATATAGTAAGTTGGTGATAGTAACATACAAAGAACAAGGATGAAGAGGTGGAAGGATAGAGCAGAGGATGACTTGGGAGAGTTTGAAGAGAAACTGCATATATGTGGTTGAGTGGACCAAGACTCAATTAGGGTAGTAAATGTCAAGATAGATCGGTACTTTTACTAAATTAGATGTGAAAATGGATACTATTTTTACTAAAGGTTTAAATTTTATTCCTTCTTCATTTGTACATACATTGACTGAATTAACACATTTACTGTAACATATAACATAAACCTCCAGTGTAATTATATATTTCTAAATCCTACGTGAAATCAAAAAACACAGTTTTATTATAAAATATTTATTTATTCAGTTATTTATCATTAACTTTTTTTCAAAAGTTTTGTGATCGCCAATGGGTCAAATTTATTGCCCCATGAATTATTTATTGCGGCAAAAAAATGATGAAGAACCCCAGCTATAATTTACCGACAAATTTACAAAAAGTGAACCAGTTTTCCATAATTAACTGCATAGCAATGTCGTCGAAATTTATAGCGAATCAGAATAAATTGCCAAATGAAGGAAATGCCAAACAATGGAGGGTTGCCAGGTCAAAAGGTATTAATTTCCGGAAGTCTGGATATAGTGCATAATAATACAATTTTGCATTCGATTTAATTTTCGAAAATATAATCTTGAACTGTATTTTTTGCTCGGGACTTGGACGCGTAATCGGCTTTGACTAAGCTGCACCCTTGCATTGGCAGACGGATTTAAGAGTCTTAACACTTCAGGACAAAGATTGCGACATACAAGAAAGGTCCCTCTGTTGTTCGATGCGTGTTGATGACAATAATTTGCCCTTAATACGTCTAAATTTAATGGAAAGGCCAAATTGAACAGCCGCAATGAGGGGAAAATCGTTTTGTGTCGATATGCATATTCCGCGAATCAATCATACAATTTTCGACTTTGCGTTCGGTCAAAAATAGATAACAAATTGGTGTGTTTTCCGGGAAACCAACGTTAATGATCATCAGCGAACACGTGAAAGTTGCATGTCAGAATTGCTAACGCACACAAGTACACCGATCAATTTACCGAAATTCCTGCATAAAGTGATACGATTTACCGTTAAAAATTTTTTTCGTGTTGTAAAAAACGTCGAATTAAAAAGTTGCGTTTATAATTACATCTTTTCCTCTTTGCGTTTCCATTATTTCCTTCAAGTCTAAGGCTATTTATATTTTAAATAAAAACGGAGCACACGGCAGAATACCCGGTTTGTTGTCTTGAATTTTTTATAAGCTACATAAATAGTAAGTATTGCGATCGAATGCTCTAAGTATTAATTTGCAGGTTTATTAAGTTCCCCCGGTTCGTTTTGTTCGGTGAAAAGGACTGGTTTTAATTATGTACGGTTATTCTAATTGACGTGACCGAAATAGTTCTTTAAAATAACAAAGGCGAAAACGCCCACAGCGCGAATGCGAGTATTGCTCGTCGACGAAAAATTACCTCCCGGCCTATTTCACAATTTTCATTAAATACCACTACCAACAGGAAAAAAACAGTTTTTTTGTTAAAACTAGTTTATGAACACACAAATCTTGCTAAAATTGGATGAAAACATTTTTTCTTATAGATGAAATACAAAAAAAGAATTTCTTGTGATATGTAAACAAACATTTAGAATGCAAAAATACATCACATTTTGTGCAATGATATTATGTAGTGCTGTTGCAAACTTTGCAAGTTCTTTTAAAGTTTTGTGGATGTTTTCCACCGAGTGTCCAACGTTGTCCAATCGAACTCTATCCATTGATCCTCCAGATGCACGACCTCCTTGATAGTTATTTGACCTACGCACTTATTTTTTAGTAGTACTTCACGTACGATATTGTGATCGAAATTCAATTTGAGATTTTGGTTTCTTGTCGTCTTTGTTAAGATTATTATTGTCTACAAGATGCAACTTTCTTTTTATATTGAGAAAACGGTTCCTTGCCGTACATCTTTTAGCAATTTCAATACCTGACCAGTAAGGGAGAAGGGGGCACATAGGTCCACTCGATTAATTTTATTACAGGGTCTGATACAGTTTGGCTTATGTCAAAAATAGCAAGCTAAGTGAGCACTTCATATTGTGTTTTGGTTAGTAGTGAGAAGGTCAGTGTGAAAAAAAATTGATTTTAAGGGTAGGCAAGGTTAAATTTTATATCTAAGTCAAGTGTGATTCTCACGTAATTGTTTGTGTAGTATTATTATCTTTGATCATATCCAACAAAAACACGAATATTGTTGTGTTGTCGTTGAAATCTTAATCATTGGTTAAAGAACCTACGACTGGAGGAATATAATGCTATGTCTATCGCATCGTCATCTTCGTCTAACTCCAAATTTTCAATAATCTCCTTAAGCTCCTTTACAGTTAAAGCTCTCTTAAAATTTTCTTTATTTTTATTCTGAAAATATATAGGTAGTTAAAAGAAATAGCATGCGTTTTAAATGCTTACTTAAATTAAATATAATTTAAATAAGTAATAACTTACTCTGAACACTGTACACTGAAACAGCACTACTTGTCGTCTCAACAGCGACTTCTGAGACTGATGCACTTTTACTACTTACATTTTGGCAATATTGCGATTTCGCAGTCATGAAATTACACAAACAAATTCATCTAAACACTAAACTCCAACATATTTTTTGATACCTACCTCCACTAAAACATCCAAGAGCTGTGTTTCAAAACTTAAATTTAAATTCTAGCAAGTAAAAAAAATATACAGAAAATACGTTGGTGATCTAAGAAACGTTAAAATTGACAAGCTTGAAGAAAAAGAAACGAATATCATTTTTCTAATAACAAAATTATTTTCCATAACTGTTATTATTTTCAACTTTCATTAAAATTAACATGATGAAAAAAATTGTTAATTAGCACATTGGCAAAAGATGGGTCAACCAATTTGCTAGTGAAAATATTTTCCACTTATATTTAATATTTGTGACTCCCACAATCATCATTAAACAATTTACCTAAATTGGCGTGCTAATTCATCGACGTTATGTAATACAAAAAAAAAACAAACAATACAAATAGGAATAAGTTAATAACTTATTATTATCCCCATATGTTGCAAATTATTAGTTACATAATGCAACAATGTAGCGCGGTTTTGTAATTACAGGTATGTGGTCAGATGGATTCGTGACTTTTGCTTTAGCTCACATATGATGATGAATGCAGCAACTGTGAGGATATCATCTTACAACAGCTTACCTGTGACATATGATTAATGTTTTAAAAAAACGATCCATTTATTAAGGCTATTATTTTGTAAAATGCAAATGTGAATGTAAAAAATGCAAATAGGGTGACTAGACGTTTTTATTTCGGATAGGACGGCCATCCTTTAAATTGCTTGTTTTCCCTAACGCATTTTTTCAATTCTTTTTATTGCGTAAGTTTTTTTTCGGTTAATGACATGGCGCTACTGCTAATTACTTATTAATTGGAAACTCGCTTGCTTCATAATTGGATAAGGCTTAATGTACACTTTGATTAGCGTTTAGTTCGAAATTAAAAGTTTGTTATCAACACAAATAGTCAATAACGATAGGAATTTGTGAAAATAAAAGACAATTTTTTTCTTTTTTAATTTTAAATATTTAATCGTTTGAATTTGTTACATGGAATTAAAAAAATCGTTGATATTTTAATACCACATGACAATAAAAGAAAGAAAAATCACTAGAAATTATGTTGAAAAATATGCAATTTAACAGTTCACATACAAATGGTTTTTTAAATGATTTTGTGGAATTCTATAATCTCACAAATTAATCGTCTGGGCAGCACTTGGCAAAACACCAACAATTATGTTTACCAAACACTTTTTAATGTGATCACGTTTACCTTCGAACCAAAACGATAATATTAACCGGTCGATTATAATAACTGGAATAGGTAATAAAATTTGATTTGATCACAGACACACTAACTTCAGACGACAGAAATTTGCTGCAAAACTACAGTACTTCACCTTGCAAAAATTAAATTTACACTAAGCACTGTACGCAACAAATCGTTGCGAATTTCCCCCTTCCTAACGCATAAATTTCAGTGAGTACTAAATAAAATTTCTTCGGTTATTATCGATCAATGTTCTTGGACGTATTTTAAAAAAATTCACCTAAATCATACACTTAAATTTAATGTTCTGGGATTTACAATTGTAGGACATTAAAAACGTAATTAGAAAGGTGCACAATAATTCCGGTTTTCACCAACCTTAAAAAGAATTTTATTGCCAACTTCCAGTTTTAATTTTTTTAATTATTATTACTAAAATCGGTTGATATGTAAATATGACATTATGATACTGTTGCATCCTTTGTAGGTTCAAATAAATTTATAAACCTATATGAAAAGAAAACAAATTTTATTTAATCTTGTTTACTGAACATTATCTTGTCAAGATTTTCGATTAGGCTAAAATATTTTATTTTTGTAAGGCCAATTAAAGAAGCATTATTTTGACATCTGAAATTATTAGCCTTTTGAACAACCGATAAGTGATTTTACAACAGAAACATAAATACAGTAACCCAAATTTTATATTGTAAATTTTATCCAATCTGTAATACGATTTTTAGTAATATTTGATAAACATCCAACGCCACTTTTTGATTTTTTGCGGTTGTGTTTAGAAGACATACTCATTTTTTTTTTTAAAGAATTAAAATACAATATTTAATAATCTAATTCAGGTCTGACTTAGCTTAGGGAGTTCTACTAGTAATAAATATTAAAATGCAATGGTAACATAACATTTTGTGTAAGAGCCCTATCCACGTTTTCGAGATCAAAAATTTGAAAAATCAATTGAGTAAATATGACTTAATAAAAAGGTACACATAGTATTGACGCATTTTATGACAAAAATACGGTATGTCATTTTACACACACTAAAACTAAAATCGCCCGGTCCGAGTTGGTTCAGATTAACCAAGTTCTACTGTATTTAATTGTATAGTTATCTTTTATCTCCATTGCAGATTCTAATACCACGTGTTATGGGACCTCGAGAGAGCGACACTTCTTCGTACAAATCTTTATTATTCGTAAATAACACTTAATTTAAAATAAAAGTGACTAAAACTATGACTTAACAATAGGAGAGTAGTAGAGACTAACGACAGACTGGTAGCAACTATCAAACTATCAAAACTCTTGACTGTAATTAATTTGAATCCCTTATATAAGAAATTTATCTGTAAACAGGATGAAAAACAAGTGCATACAAACCACTAAAAAATACAATAACAAATAAACAGGATGAGAACCAATATAAGATGAACCGCAAATAAACATGATAATAAGTGAACAGATTAATAATAAGTAAACAACTTAATAGTTAGGTGATTAATTAATATAGGTACTTAATAATTGTGTGATTAACTAATATAGGTACATAACACTTCCCTCCTTAAGAGTGGGAATACAATTTGTTTTATTTCCACTAAAGGTTTGTTCTCAATGTTGAGGTGCGATGGACAGCTTGTCCTCTTGCTGGTGTTTGAATGCCCTCAGTTAGTTCAATGGATGTTTCAGGGTCGCTGTTGAAATCCTGGATTCGGGTGGAATCACGGCAGATGTTGAAAATATTACAGCATACACGTCCTGAACGATATTCGATTTCAAGCGGTTGATTTCGTCTCTTCCTCTGAGTGAAATATATATACAATTTATAAACAGCATAAGTCGCTAAAACTGAAGAAATTATATAAACCAAATATGTATATATACTAATATGTTTTTTGATTGTTTCTTCGTGTAACATATCATCAATTTGTTTATCAAAGTTATTTAACTTGTGAGAAACAAACGCTAAATCATCTAAATCGACGTTAGCTGTGACGAAATGAGGAATTTGAATTTTCGGCAAGGTCCTGTTGATCTTCTTTTCGTTGCAACAGTCATCTTCAAGGATGTTTGCTATTGGAACGATTGGAACGTAGTTGCTATTATAGCCCTTCATTGGAACTAAGGTAGTTGATCTTGCGTACGCCTTACAATCTTCATGCAGGCCAAGTATTCCAGTACCATTTAGGCGGATATCGATAGGGTTTCCATTCTTGCAATTTATTGTTACAAGATCTAAGTTGGAAAGAACAAAAAGCCATTGATTTCCACTTTGAAGTTTATGCCAGAGATCTAGTTTACTATTGACAACATAAGTATTACATTCTTCTGGTATTATGCCATTTACCGAAAGTAACCTTGTCTCACAATTTGGTTTAACATGAGAAATAAATAAAACAGTTTGTTTACATACATTATAATATTCATCTACTCTTTTACAATCGTCTAGCGAATCAAATGAATCATATTGAATCTTGTTTATCGATATTGCTAGATATTGATGAGTTGGTTGAATGAATATAAAATTTGCTGGGTTTCTCGTTGGAGTTGGAAGAGGTAATATATGAAACAAAGTGAATACTGTTTCTTTAACCAAAGGGTTAGAAATGATGTATATTTATTTTGAATTCAGAAAATAAACTTTCAGTTCAGCTATACTCAATAATTTATGAATACTTTCTCTCTTAAGTGGTAAAGGATAATGAGTTCCTGTTGGCAATTGACTTAGGGTATTGGTTAATTCATATAAAACTTGATTTGGAGTTATTATAGAAGGATGAATTTGATTATTTTGTGCAAATAACACGGAATTAATTAATTGGTCATAATCTGAAACTAGTTCGTTAGATATATATGTGAGTAAAGACATATGTTCTAATATCATTTGAGTAAATTGGATGTGATTAATTTCTTGCGTTGTTGCCTGAGTAAAATTATGATATTGATTAATATTGTCGTTAAATACTTGTTCATTCTTTTTCAAATTTGAAATGGTATGATTGAAATTTGAAATTGTTGTCTTAATTATTTGATTTTGTTCTTTTAATAGTTTCAAAATATTCGTATCGTCTTTCATTACTTTACTGATCGAATCTTCGTAATATTTTGCGTCTGAGGCGTCTAATGTACCGATAATGGTCTTGAATACGGAACCGATACCATCAAACCAACCTCGTCTTTGTCTTGTGTGTCCTACTAAGTCTAAAAATGCTGTCTGTTTTGTTCGAATTGTAGGAATTTTGATTTCCAGAAAATTTAACGATTGTCTGCATAAATGTGCGTCTGTAGTAAACGTTACCTTCTCACACATGTGTTTTGTATTTTCATAAGTTTGGACTACTAGATTGAGTTTCTGAGTTAAAAAGTTAGTATCAACATGTGCAATTAAGTTCCATGTGCTATCGTAATATTGCAATTTTCCTAGATTTTCGTAGTATAAACCTGGTGATGTTTCAAACCTTGTTACATTATACTTCGAGGCATGGCCTTCGATGATGAAGGTCCTGAAATAAATGCTGGTTTTAGTCTATTGACATGAACTGTTACGTTTTTATTTTTGACTTTGACTACTACGTTTGCGGACGAATTTACCTTAACGATTTCGTAAGGCCCTAGATAATTTTGAGTTAGTTTCCGAGATTGATTGAGTTTTGTATGTTCATTGCGTAAATATACTAAATCGCCTATATTGTATTGAATAGTATTTGCATGTTTGTCGTAATGTTCTTTAGACTTTTGTTTTTGATTGATTAAGTTTTCGCGAGCAATTTCATGTGATTTGCTTAATTTTAATTTTAATTGATCTACATAAGTATCGTATGTATATTTGAATTCAGGAGGTTGTATGATTGAAGTAGGTAATTCAGGTTTTTGTCCGAAGATTAATTCAAAAGGTGTGAATTTGGTAGAGCTGTGAGGAGTTGTGTTGTATGAAAACATAGCAAAAGGAATCCATTTGTCCCAGTCAGTTTGTTTATCGTTTATGTAATGTTTTAGGTAATCAGCTAAAGTTGCATGACTCCTTTCTAGTGCACCGTTTGACTGTGGATGATACGCTGTGGTTTGAATTCGTTTAATTTTGAATAAGGATGAAATGTCTTTTATTAAGTTGGAAGTAAAGTCTTTACCTTGATCGGTAAGGATTTGCTTGGGAATTCCGAAATTACAGATAAAATGTTTCACTAACATATCAGCGATCGTGGAGGATTCATGATTTGGAATGGCATAACCTTGAGAAAATTTAGTAAGGTCGTCTTGTACTGTCAAAATGAATTTGTTGCCGTCTTCAGTCAATGGAAGTGGACCTACAATGTCCATTGCTAATTTTTCAAATGAGTGGTTTGAGGTTGAGGTAATTTCCATTGGTTGTTTGAAGGTTTTACGAACTACTTTGTTTTTTTGACAACTTTCGCATTGTTTGATATAGGATTTAACATCTTTTTTCATGTTCTTCCATTTATATTTAAATTTTAATCTATTTAGGGTACGATGATAACCTGAATGTCCTGATATTGGGGAATTATGATTTTCTGCTAAAATTTTAGGTATGTCTTCCCTAATTGGATTTATTATTTTATTATGACATAATATGATACTGATTTTTGAATTCCGAAATACGTACAATAATATTTGTTTTGATTTTTCAGGGTTAAATTGTATAAATTGATCAATGAATAAAGGAAATGAAATTGAGCTTATTTTATCTCTTTCTAAAATGTTTCTTAAGTTTTGAAGACAATAAAATAAATCTTGGTATGTTGGTTTATCCCAGAAGTTTTGCTTGATTATCAAGTGATATACTCTGAATTTATTTTTGAATTGGGATATTAGAATGTCGTATAATTTTGAGGTTTCTAGTTTTAAAGATTCATAGTTTGTGATTAATTTACTATTTTCTAAGGACAATCCTTCAGAATTTCGAAAATCTGAGGAGATGATATGTGCAATGTTATTGTCTTGATCTAACAAAGATGAGTCAGTTTCTTGAAAATCGTGAATATTTGGCTTTAGATCCATATAATGGAATTTCAAGAAATCGTTATACGTGTCATCAGTCAACATTTGTAACTTTAAAATTTGAGGATTTTCGATTTGAATTCGCGATAAACAATCTGCATTAGTATTTTGTTTACCTGGTTTAAAAATAATGTTGTATTCATATTCTTCAAGTTTTAAGCGCCACCTAGTTAATCGCGAACCAGGGTCTTTGACGTTCATTAACCAAGTCAATGGTCTATGATCGGTAATGATATTGAATTTCCTTCCATATAGGTATGGTCGGAAGTGTTTCGTTGCCCATACTATTGCTAATAATTCTCTTTCAGTTGTTGAATAATTTGTTTCAGCACGATTCATAGTTCGAGAAGCATATGCAATTGGTAAGTTATTATTGTTAAAATCCTGAGAAAGAATAGCGCCTATTGCATACCCACTAGCGTCTGTTGTTAAATTAAAAGGTTTAGAAAAATCTGGGTATTGGAGGATAGGTTCTGAGATTAATTTATTTCTAAGAACATCGAAAGCTTCCTGTTGAGTTGATGACCAATCAAATTCTACTTCATTTTTTAATAAGCTAGTAAGAGGTCGGGTAATTTTGCTAAAATTTTCTATGAATCTACGATAGTACCCGGCTAATCCAAGAAATGACTTGATATCTTTCGCATTTTTGGGAATTGGAAAATTTTGAATTGTTTGAATTTTATCAGAATTTGGACGTACTCCATTTTCAGATATGACATGTCCCAAGTATGCTGCTTCATGACGCATGAATTCACACTTATCGGGTTGGAGCTTTAAATTGTGACTTTTTAGTCGTTCAAAAATTTCTTTTAATTTACGTGAATGTGTTTCAATGGAATCGGCATAGATAACTATGTCATCAAGATATACAAAGCATTTGATCCCTTGTAATCCTGATAGTACATTGTTCATTAACCGTTGAAAGGTTGCTGGTGCATTTTTTAAACCGAAAGGCATTCGTGTGTATTGATAGTGACCTAATGGCGTCGAAAATGCTGTCTTTGGGGAATCTTCTGAATTCATGGGAATTTGATGAAATCCCGAAGCTAAGTCTAAAGTGGTGAAGTATTTAGAATGACCTAACTGATCTAATATCTCTGTTATGTTGGGTAATGGAAAAGCATCACCTATTGTAACTTCGTTTAACTTCCTATAATCTATTACAATTCTCCATTTGCATTTACCAGATGCGTCCTTTTTCTTAGGAACAACCCACAAAGGAGAAGACCAAGGTGAAGTAGAAGGTTCAATTATTCCCTGCTTTAACATTTTATCAATTTGAGTATTTACTTCATGTTTGTGAATTTCCGGATAACGATAGGTTTTAGAAGAAATAGGATTTTGAGATATTGTAGGTATCGTGTGTTGGATGCTATTTGTCCTAGTTAAATTATCGGATTCAAGTTGAAATATAGAATTATATTCGTGGCAAATTTTCATTAGAGACTCGCGCTCTTCTTGATTTAAATGATCGGTTCGAATAGTTTTATTCAAGATTTCATTACGATTTGTAATATTCCCGTTTTCTACTTGTAATATTGAATTGATGCAAAATATTTCGTCATTGTTTAAGGGCTCTAAATTTAAGTCTAATTGTTTGATAGTGACCTCATTACTGGTCGTATTTAATATTGTAGAGATAGCTTTTTGATTTTGATCGACTTTTGTGATGCAACGACAAAGAAATACACCTTCAAGAATTTCTATATTTGGAGTTAAGCCTTCTTGAATTTCTGGATTTTGTACGTTAAATTGAATTAAGGTTTCTGTTCGTGGCTTGAGTTTGAAAATGTTTTGATCTTGAGAGGATTTAAAAATTGGTTCATGAGTTACTCTTTGATTTAGATTTTGGATAATGTAAGATTTTGAATTTCGATTTGGAGATATAGAAGATTTGGAAATTTGATTCGAGTTTGTAAGAATTTGAGTTTGATTTAGTAAAGAGTTTGAGTTTGTAAGATTTCGCGTTTGATTTAATAAAGAGTTTGAGTTTGTAAGATTTCGAGTTTGATTTAGATTTGGAATAATGTTATGATTTTCGATAGATTTAGGAGTTTGCGTTGAGTTAGATTTTACAAAGTTCGTTTCTACGTTAGAATTAGGTTTATTTTCAAAAAGAATAGGAATTGTGTGATGATTAAATGTTAGACTGTTGTTTTTGTAATCAATCACAGCATTTGTTTTCCTATAAAAATCTATCCCTAAAATTCCGTCAAATGGTATATTTTTACTATTTTTAATTAAATGCATTTTATGTTCGATAATGGAATTACCAATATTTATGTGAAAATTTGAGTAACCGAATGTTTCCATGATTTCATCATTGATACCTTTTAATTTTAATTTTTCGTCCTCGTAACATGCTAATTCGCCTTTTATTGATTGATACTTAACTAATGAAACATCGGCACCTGTGTCTATTAATAATTTTAGGAATTTTGTTTTTGACTCCGGTATATGAAGTTCTACAAAGGCTGTTGAGTTAATTGTGAAAATTCTGCCGAAACTTGATTGACGTTCCTCGTTACGGCAGGGGTTGAGGGACGTTGATAGTTTAAATTATTGTTAGAATTCGCATTTTGATTCGTATTTTGTTGAGGATATTGTCTTTTCGCGTGATTATACTGTCTTTTCCGACATTCACCTATTACATGCCCGGTTTTCTTGCAATAGTTACAGAACTTTGAATTTGGAGTTTGGGTTTTTTGAAAAGTATTTGTGTTTTGTGAATGTACGTTATAAACTCTAGGTTCCTGTTTAGGTTTAGGAGATTGTACGTTGTTTGGTTTTTTAAAACAATTAAATGTTGTATGACCCGTTTTTTTGCAAAAGGAACAGAATTTTGACGTATGTGAAATGTTTTCTTTTAAATATGAATTGATGCGTTCTTCATTTAAAGCGATATCCGATGCGTCCGAGAGTGTTTCAGGGTCACGCGCCCGTAAAATAACTGAATACTGGGGTAATATACCTAGTAAGAATGTTTGTAAACCCATTTTATTAATCATTTCGAACTTTCCACGAAGTTCGACGAGATCTACCGTATCATTTCTCGCGGCTTGCAGAAGTTGCGTTGTGCAAGTCTCAACTCTTTGGGTATAATGTATTACAGTTTCATTATGATATTGTTTACACGCTTGCAATTCTAAATGTAACTGCGAAAAGTGTTTAACTTCTAAATGAGTATCTTTGAGAAACTTTTTCAAATCATTCCAACTTGTAAAACTGTGATTACTAATTATAATTTCTGCTCGACCTTGAATTTGTGATAAGATATAAGAGAAAATAATTGGCTTTTGAGCTGCTGTGGCTAAATCGTACGCGTTCTGACAATTTCGTATAAATGATATTAGCTGATTGCGATCACCCGTAAATGGTGTTATATATTTTGATAAAAAGCTTAAAGGTACTTCTAATTGTTCAGTAGGCATTGTAAAAGAGAGATTATTTTAATTGATTTAGGATTTGAGTTTGAATTTAGATTTAGAGTTTGATTTGTGAGTGGTTACTTACGATATGACAAGAACGATGATGTGCATGTCCAATTGGATCCCAGTTCGTTGCTGATTTTTAAAGATGGGAATCTACCAAGGAATAGATCTGGAGACTTCGATAAATCGTCACGTTTGTGAATCTTCCAAGATTTGTCCAAGTTATTCAGCAAATTATCCCGCTCCTGACACCAAAAATTTGTTATGGGACCTCGAGAGAGCGACACTTCTTCGTACAAATCTTTATTATTCGTAAATAACACTTAATTTAAAATAAAAGTGACTAAAACTATGACTTAACAATAGGAGAGTAGTAGAGACTAACGACAGACTGGTAGCAACTATCAAACTATCAAAACTCTTGACTGTAATTAATTTGAATCCCTTATATAAGAAATTTATCTGTAAACAGGATGAAAAACAAGTGCATACAAACCACTAAAAAATACAATAACAAATAAACAGGATGAGAACCAATATAAGATGAACCGCAAATAAACATGATAATAAGTGAACAGATTAATAATAAGTAAACAACTTAATAGTTAGGTGATTAATTAATATAGGTACTTAATAATTGTGTGATTAACTAATATAGGTACATAACACACGTACATATTAGATCCAAGTGGTAAATAGTAAATTGATCATTTTTTATTTATAACATGTGCATGTGACAAAAAAAAGGTTTCGTAGCAAATAAATTTGTTCTGTTAAAAAAAGAGAAAGCCTCGAGTCAATTTTCTATCTCCGACAATCGTTTGCAATTCGCTTTTGATTATAGGTTTGGATGGCAGCGTACACGATTTTTTTCCTAGGCGTACACAAAAAAATTAATAATCCATTAGAGAACACCGAAATAAATAAAGTAGCATGTTTTATAACGCAGAAGAGGTCATAAATCAATCGGAGATAACGTTTTCAGGAACTTGTAATTATCACTTGCTACTAAATAGAGCACCTAGTAATTGTACGTTGTAAACGGTACAGCGAAGCATTCCTTCCTAGTGTCGTAACTTTTTGCATCTCTAAACGAGCTAAATTGGCCCGCTGGCGTAATTCGACTTTCAGCTGCACGTTACATCGAACCTCCGACCAATCGAATTAGCATGGTGCCAAATAACCGACTGCTTCTCGCGCTACTATCCTCCCGGAGAAATTACCGATGCAGCGGCCAGCTCGACAACAGTTTTTTAAATAGATGGGCGAGGCAAAATTTGATCATACGTTTTCAAAAAGATTAGTAACCGAAATTCGTGGCCCCGAAAGTGCAGTGACCTCGGCGCAAGTAGGAACACATTGTGCTTCGCGCCTCCGCGACTCGCGAGTTAAGCTAAGCTCGGAGATTTTACTTATGTGAAGGGGTTGAGGCACAAGGGGAATTATACACACACACACGCACCAAGTACGGCGCGAACCAGACGCATTACAGCTATGTGACTATCGTAAAAATTTAGTTTTAGAACTCTCTCTGAGTGTAAATAAATGCTGGGTAAGATGCAGCATTGCCAGCAGGATGCAATGTACAGAAACATGTGCGAGATAGCAGGAACTGTTTACACGACACTGCTTTATCGAAGCTAATATTTTTATATAAACAAGTTACATTAAAAATTTTATCTGGGGAACCGTTATGTGGGAAACGCAGAACAAAACAGGAATAAATTCGACCAACTATTCTTTCCTGGCAAAAAAATTAACCTCAACAAGAAAAAAATTGATTATAAAAAAAGCTATTAACTTCTAAAAACAGTTAACATTTCTACAAGCTTTTCGTAGTTGATGTAACTGAGATTATGCCGTAAATGTGGAAGAAAACCATTATATTTATTCTGTTGTTGAAAGTTAAATGACATACAGCAACCATTACAGTTAGTGGAGCTACCTACTATTTCTAACAAGAGATTTGTTAACATTTGCTCTTTCATTTTGGTTAGGAAATCAGTAATAATAATATAAATTTCAAAAGTGACTTATAAAATGAATTCAAAATATGCAGGTGTAATACAAAATTTTCGCACTATAGAGAGTATACACAATAATCTCAATATTATACAGAACCTGGAAATATTACGACCTTTATTTCTGTCGGTATTTATTTAAAATGCTATGTTGAAAATGTATGTATCAAATTTGTACGCACTGACGTTCCCACACAACTGTACTTGAACTGCAAATAAGAAGTAAAATAAATTGAATTTTCTCTATAAGCAATAAACGAGGCATAAAACATTATTTGCATGTCTAAATAAGTTTCGCAAGCCAAATTACTACTGTTTGCATTATAGAAGATGCCGTTCGTTCGCACTATAGCATGTGTACCCATCATTAAATGGTTCGTATTAGCGGTGTTCGGATTAACGCGAATCTACTGTATTATTTTATTCATTGCCAGCTTTTAGCAGACTTGAAATAAATTCAGGGCACTTATCAGTGACCTGTACCATTTTTCATAAAAAATAACATTATGTTTTTTTACAAATTAGCTTTTACCTCACCATTGCCTGAAAAGTTGTTGTCCAAACTTTCGAGTTCATTATCTGTTACCTCTTCAGTGGTATTTCCCAGTACAGCTATAGCAGCCCCTATTTCTTGATAATAAGTGTGATACACTTAAGGAATGTAGGGAATTAGTTGTACCATATTTTCTAATTTTTTTGGATTCAGTGAAATCGGATTATTACACTTCCACATTCAGTGATGGTAGAGATATGCAATATGAGCGATGAAATTTAAAATGAAATATTTTGAGAAAAACGATACATGTCACATAAAAAGGTTAAATTACCTGTACAGACTCATCTAATGAATGTTCTTCACTACTTTCGAATTGCACATAATCCTTGTCTAACACACAATCATCATAGTCGAAAGCACAATGTTCATTGAAGTTTTCAATATTAAAATCTAATATTATCTTGGCAGAAACATGTGCGCACGAAGCCGCCATGATGAATTTACTTGTGGCTTGTGCTGTTATTACACAAATATTTTTGTATATTTTGCAAGATTAATAACGCTATGGGGCGACGATGTCTTTATTCTTGGGAGAATAGCTATCATAAGAACAAGAAACCTGTAGAACATCACACAGCATATATAATTCAAATTTGCTAACAGTGTGGCATGTAGCCGTGTTGCCCCAAGTCTTTCAATTTGAGTTAGGAGAAGTTAGATATTTTCTAAAAAATGCAAAAAAATATTTCCCCACTGACATTTATAAATCAAAAAACACTCTGGTAAATGGAAACTTCTTGAATTTTCTAGAAAGATTACTTCAAAGTTGCGACCATTAACTTTCGTTTAATAATTGTTGTCACACTTATTTCATCTAGTCAATATTTTTCTGAATTGATTATGTTGTCCTCATCGTTGAATAAATGCTGCACAATGTGGGGCTCTTGTAGACTTTGAATTTTTCTGCGAAATATAAATGAAACTTTTTCAGTGACCACTCGCTTTTCTTTGCCCCAAGTTTGAGACTGCTGATAAGTAGATATATATTTTTCCTTTGGGTCTACCAGTAATACAGATTCAATATCACAAGATTCACTTATGCCAGACATTTTTCTTAATGTTTCTTGAGCGAAATACTTAAAAAACATTCTCTACTGTTTATCCAACGAAAATATATAGCAACTTAAACCTTGAATTTCTTTTGGTTATTATACATTTTTCGGCGTTACTGGCTTTTTTTGCCAGTAAAGAAAGCAGAATTTGTGATCGAATTTTGTAATTTATAAATATCAAAGAAAAATATTGTAACATTCCATTTAATCGGTTCTCCAAACACTACTAACAAAAATCTTTTAACACTTGTTTTAGTCGCTTTACAAGTGATATTACGTAATGGCAATTTAATGGTAGCAATTTTTAATAAGTTAATGGAAAAGTTCATCCTGCGAATCAGCCGATAATATTTTTTTTTACTGAATATAGAAAATCGTCACATGCAACCGTTTCGTGGAATTCGCTCGCCAATTTATTTCTACCTCTACCCATAAAATTAACTCATCATATTGATGTTTATTATTGCCGTAATAAAAATTCTGGCGCGTAATGTGTTACAAAAAAGTGCTTAAAAAAAGCGTATGAAATTAAAGCAAAGTACTATTTCGTTCGGGGAGTATCGATTTGAAATGTCGGTAATTTGCTGGAAGCTAGCGCGCATTAGCAATTAAATATTTATATCTAAAAGTACAAACAGCACTCTTGTCAAAACGCGGGAGGGGGGCTCCAAATAACAGTGTAAAAATATCTCGAATTGCGTTTGCACGCACACCTATAACTGTATAGACTTCTTGCGGACAAAAAAAAATTTGGACGCAGGAAATATAAAGTGTTGGACAAAAAAATGCAATCCCCGAATGACATATGGTAAATTCGAAATGTAGGGCGGTTTGCAGGTGCTTCTTTTTCCCATAACCCTTTTCCTTTGCCCCAGTTCTTTAATGAGCCAGGAAGAAAAGGGTTTGCAGAGATTGTCTAATCTATTTCTCGATCAAAGGTAAGGGCCCCCACGAATTAGTTCCAGGTAAAATTTACAACGGGATTTTTTTTTTGTTTTATTTCCGATTACCTGTGCGTTCGAAAATTGATATTAACCAATTTCGAGTTGGCAATTAAAAGGAGGACTCTTCTGGTTCCCACAACCGTCAATAAGAACCTTTTCTTGCTGAAAGGGTTGTGAGTACTTCCTTGATTTGTTGAAAGACGAATTTGAAGAGATTGAAAATGTAAATTCAGTGCCCATTTCGAAACCGTTGATTGGGGACCGGCCGCGGGCTAGAAATTAACGCAACAAAAAACTTGCACTTATAATAGAAGGTTAAATATTTGATGTCTCGAAAGTTGCTCTCGAAGTGCGACTATTAAGAATAAATTTTTTTCACTCTCTAATTTTATTAGGCTCGCACTTCCTGCATTTCTAAATCGGTTTTGTATATTTTCCGAATATGATCTCATTAATTATCGAAATTGTTAGTTTTATCAGGAGATTTTTTCCGTGCGCGCTAAGTGACATAATACAGTCTCATTAATAATTACCGGAGATTGTAAATTTTTGATGCCGAAATGAATCTTTCATTTTCCTGCGCTGTTTGGCACATTTAATTTTTATTATAATATTTGGGTCGTCTTTTTTTAGCCTTTAAGCAACATTAAATACATTAATTACACCGAAAAAATTTCCGCTCTTGTTTGTAGCGATTTCCATTCAAAATACGAATAACCCAATTTCGTTATCTCGTTTATCAGTTACACAAATACGTACAATTAGTTTCTATTGTGGACCGAAAAAATTGTGGAGCCGAACCCACGAATGGTGCCCGTTCGACCATTGCCAAAATTGCTCATTTATATGCCAACCGAATCACATTTTTAAATAGACTACGGGGCAAATAATGTACAAAAGGAGCGGAAGTTGTAACTATAAAACGGCCACACTTCCTACACTATCGTGCCATCCAATTTTTGTATAATGCGATATCGGACATTTTCGTCCCCCTTTATCGCGTTGCATAAATTCGTCTTTGTTTCTGGATACGTTCGGTTAATTTTAACCTGGCAATTATAATAGCGACGGTTGGAGCCCAACGTATTTCAATTTTGCACCAAATAAGTCAGAAGACCCTTTGCTACCCATTTTTTAACGAATTTAACTCTGAAAAATACATTTTCGGGGGTTAGTATCACATCGTTGAATAAATTAATAAACAGGTGTTGGTTTGGTGTTGTCCTTGTTTGGTTCTTTGAATGCTGACAGATGCTCCTTTACTTAATCGCCGATCGCTTATAATCGGATGTAAATTTTCGACAGTGATTTAACTCATTAAGTACTAGAAATAATTAAACATTTAGGCAAAAAGGTTTACCCATATGTTACAGTGAAAGTGTAAAACTCAGAAAATGTATGCAGTTACATAAGATTTTTTGAAACATCAAATGATAAAATAAAATTTTTTATTCTTCCTACTAGAATTTTGATAATTAGTGCATATTTAGTTTTATAATGCAGGAACATTAGATTATGTAGTTGGTATGGGCATCTGTCAGTAAAAGTGCTTATTTTTTTGAGATAAAAAGTATTTCAAAGAAAAATAATCACTTCTATTCTTGGTTGATGAAGTTTTCCATTTTCTTGTTTTCAAATGATTACGACAAGGGATTGACAGAGATAGAAAACTACAAATCGAGAAAATGGCCGTAGCTCCGTTAATACTGGAGCAACTCAAGTGATTCTTGTTCCATCGTTTCCGGCAGGAAAAGTTATCCTAGTAAGGAAAAGAAAAGAAAAAAAGAAAAAAAAAGGAGAGAAAAAAGCCAAACCAAGGAAAACACTTTTTTTATTTCTTGCTTAGAGCGTCATATAAACATGAAAACTTATGTATTTTTTTGCGAGGAACACGATGGTGCAATTAAAAATCGATTTGCTCTAAGATTGACAGTGATAGAAATCTTAAACCTAACCTAACCAAACTGGGTTTATCTTTTCGTGTTTCTCTTTCGGGAATATTTTTAGAATTTTTTCACTGTTGAGGTTATGTTGTAATTACTTACCTGTTCTAAATAAACAATTGTACTGTTAAAAAAGAAAAAAAAAGTTTGACCTGAGCACACTTTATGAAAATGTGCACTGCAATTTGCATGGTTTTACCTAGGAAAACCAACTTTTAAGATTCAACCCTTGTTGTAATCATTTGACAACAAGAAAATGGAAAATTTTTTTACCTGAGCAAACTTTATGAAAATGTGCATTGCAATTTGCATGCGGTTACCTAGGAAAACCGACTTTGATGATTATGATTACAAGGGTTTGCCTAGGTGAAAGCATGCAACTTGCAGTGTGTTTGTTTTAACGTGTTTACACATATAATTTTTGAACTAATGAATTTAAAAATTATTTAAAAAACATATAGTTGAATGGAGAATGGAGTGTTTTTATTCAAACCCAATCACCATATCCAATGAAAATTCATTTGTACTCCTTTTGTTTAAAAAATAGTTGGTCATCTTAGTATTAGCGAAAGGCTCAATTTTATTGCCTGTGAACATATTTGTTAATTAAATTAGTATATATGATGTAGATACATTGACTAGTAAGTACACACATTTACTGAATTACTAAATTTACTGCAACTTATGTAAGAATTATGAATTATATCAATTTTATACTTTTTCCAGGATAGATGCAAATTATTCCAGTAATTTCTAAGTTTGTCTAAAAGTATACTTATAATAAACATTAACGTTTGGCGATCATACTACATCTTTTTCAACGGCATTTCAGAAACGATCCGATGTATTTTAGAAAGCATTACTTTTAATTCAAAACCATTAATTCAGAAAAAGTAAATCGTAATCCAAATTAATGAATTGCATTTCAGAAAACATCAATTGTAATTCAGAAAGACTCAATTGTAAAGCAGAAAGAACTAATGTAATTTAGATTAGTCAATTGTAAAGATTAGTCAGTTGTATTTCAGAAAGCATTAATTTTAATCAACAAGCATCATTTGAAATTCAGAAGAAATCAATTGTTATCCAAATTAGTCAATTACATTTCAGAAAACATCATTGTAATTCAGAAAGACTCAATTGTATACAGAAAGCATCAATGTAATTCAGAAAGCACTAATTTCAATTCGGAAACATCAATTGTAATTCAGAAGAAGTAAATTGTATCCAAAGTAGTCAATTGTATTTCAGAAAACATCAATTGTAATGCAGAAAGCATCAATATAATTGAGCTTACAATTAGTCAAACGTACTTCAAAAACCATCAATTATATTGCACAAAATTGTAATTCAGAAAGACAATAATTGTAATTCAGAAAATAAATGCTTGTTGTTTTATTTTTTTTTTTACAAAATTCTGAACTGCAATTGATGTTTTCTAAATTACAATTGTGACGTTTTCTGAAATACAATTGACTAATTTCAATTACAATTCACGATTTCTGAATTACAGGGAATACCATTTCCCAAAGTACCATCAAAATGATGTAATAACTCCATAAATATAATTCAATTCAATACTGTTTTATGACGAAATTTAGACAAAAATAGTTGTGATATTTGGTGAAACCAACAACAGCGATAAATAGTATATTATTACATGAGCAAGTAAAGAAGGTTTTTATCCATGAAAATGAAGTTTGCTGCACGAGCCGAAGGCGAGTGCATGTAATCATTTGAGTGGATAAAAACCTTTACTTGCGAGTATAATACTATACTTTATCTACGATCATCCATACAAAATAATAAAACAAATTCTTAATTAAATATTTTTTTATTTTTGAACGTAATACTATGACAGTTAGTTTACATTGTCATTTTTATTGTAAATGTTAATCGTAAAGTTTGAACAATTATTGAAACTAAAAGGTGGATTCTTGACAAGATTAATGTCACAATGAATGATTTGCGTTTCAAAAATGCTTGAAGTTTTTTATAATTTTCAATATGTATATCGTGATGAATGATTAAGGTACTCTTAAGCATTGAATAGTAACTCCAAAGAGAAGAAGATGAATATTTTTCTGCAAGCATCACAAAATAACTTAACACAACATTTTCAGAAAAGGAAGTAGTATTTTTCTCTGTTCGCCACTTTAAAAAAGTTTCATAAACAGATTCATATTTGTGCCGTGATTTTTGTGGTAGAAGATTTTCTATTGCAGTCGTTGCGATATTGCGAATGTCAGGGGGCGTACAAGACATTTCATTTTCTTCGTCCAACATTTTAAATTTGCGGTCACAAAAAACTGCTTCACAAACCACGAATTTTATTATTAACACACTTGGGTACGTTTTGCTGTCAATTGCTTTAGTTTTGCTTGGTTATGTTGTTGCAATTAATGCAAACTGTTACCAACGTGGCAATGTTGTAAAATAAAAATCCCAATATTTTTAATTTTCATTGGTCGAAGTCCCGATGGATAAAAATTCTGTCAATTTTACCCATGGCTGGGAACCAATAGGATGCTCTCTTTAATTTATCGATGGATAAAATGACAATTTAGAGTAGAGGTTTCACATCAATAATGTTTATATTATATAATGATCGTAGATAAAATTATTTAAGCTACGATAGCAAATGCGATTAACTAATGCAGAATGCTAGGAATTGTTAAAATTGCGAAAAACAACAAAAAATCCTGTTTTGTATTACACAACTCTTTGAAGCGCTTCGACAAGAAACGTTAAATTATTTATACGTTACGTTTTTATATTCTGATGATTAGCTTAAAATTCAAGGCCTTAATTAACAAACTCCACGATAAAAACAAATGTTAAAATGGCATTTTACTAATTGGAGGTGGAAAAGCGGTATACCTTGTCACATTTGCAGTAGAATTTCGTCACATTCAATGCCGATCGCATTAATTACTTTCGAAGTTTGGTAACGCAATTTAGCGGATAACGTCAAATGGGAATTGGGCGGTTAGTAAAAGACGCGTAATGAACGTGAATTCAACACAATTACCGTCAACTTTCTATTAGAACGGGTATTGCTCTGTTCGCTATCAATGCGAACATCCGTCGAGATGATATTATTGGAGAAACCTATAATTTGGATGCCGAAGCTAATTTCGTAAAGTGGGGCACGTGATTTTTATTCATGATTCATTTACTCGATATTCAGCTCACTGCGGTCAACATAACCCTAACCAATGAAATTTGTTCAATTTTTTTAAGCAATTTTCACAATTCTGTTTGGATTATTTTTGATGGGGTTTTCGAATGTCCAGGTTGGTGTCGGAGATGGACCGTCGATATCAGCATTTTCACATCGTAGGTTTATAAAACCGGTGGCAATCAGACACATATTATGTTTGTTTTAACGTTTTTATACATATAATTTTTGAACTAATGAATTTTGAAATTATTTAAAAAACATATAGTTGAATGGAGAAGACTCAGTGTTTTCATTCAAACCGAATCACCATATCCAATGAAAATTCATTTATACTCCTTTTGTATAAAAAATAGTTGGTCACCTTATATTCAGGCACTTCTGCGCAATGATAAACCTACAGGGACGTCTGTCACAACATAAACGTTTAGTTTCAAAGAGTCTACTTTTAAAATTGTTCATCGTGAACAAATTCCTAATTGATTATTTCATTATTTATTGATCATTTTTATTAAAGTGTCATTAAAATCATAACTTAACGTTGTCATCGTTTCGCTCACTCGCATTTTGTATTGTTTAGTAACGTTCTACGTTGTTATAAAATCAAGGCATAAAAAGAAATTGGTACGAAGAGACTTAAGGGGGCCACTTGAGAAGCAAGATTCACAAGATGGCGCCACCGTAGAAAAAGGTGTCAATTTTGTAAAATGCTTTTTTCATTAGCAAGCTCTTTTATATAAAAAACTAGTGGCGGATATAAAAGATAAAAAAATGATCTAGGTATAGACATAAATTTGCCATGGAAAAAGTTGAGAAAAGTATCTATTCAAAAATGTCAAACTTTCAATAATATTTGAATTTTTTGGTAAAAGTAAAGAAAATCTTGCTGATCACACCCTGGAAGCATTAATCATAAGTATACTCGTACATTATCTAATCACATTTGTCAGTATTTAAGTCAAAAAGCATCGGAAAGTGTGACATTTTTGAATAAATACTTTTTTCAAGTTTTTCCATGGCAAATTTATGTCTATACCTAGATCATTTTTTTATCTTTTATATCCACCACTAGTTTTTTATATAAAAAACCTTGTTAATGAAAAGAGCTTTTACAAAATTGACACTTTACTACGGTGGCGCCATCTTGTGAATTTTGCTTCTCAAGTGGCCCCCTTAACTGAAAAGAAAATGTCCTTGCCTCATCATCCATTTCAAGTTAACTTACCTTTGTGTGACATTATTTCGATCCATAATTTTTGCATAAAAAACAAACCTGTTTGCAATCAGTACAAATAAATTAGCATTTATCTTATCGGTTTTTGTGAAAATTTGTACACTGACTTTTTCACAATTTCACAATTCTGTTTGGATTATTTTTGATGGGGTTTTCAAATGTCCAGGTTGGTGTCGGACAGGGGCCGTCGATATCAGCATTTTCACATCGTAGGTTTATAAAACCGGTGGCAATCAGACACATATTATTCCTTTTAAGTCTTTTTTTCCACAGGTGAGCGCAGACTTGGCCGGGCAGGTTTTTAAACAACGAAAACTGCTTGGAAGGGTGCAAAGCTATATGATGCACCTGCGAGAAATAATTACATTTTCTGTGGCCATTCATCCACTAACGCTATTCTACCGGACTCTGAAATATTTCAAACTTTTATTCCTCCACATAAAGCATGAAATGAAATTCGTATCCCGCTGATCGCGTCGTTTTTTGAAACATAAAAATTTGATTCATGAACGACTTGTAAACTTTCTAAAAAATAATAATTTTTGTTATCTGAATCGGTGTTTGTTTGCATACGTTCATCGTCGAAAAAGGTGCATGAACTGTGTCCTTGTTTGTAATGTTAAATACACACACTTTTAGTCGATTTTTTGGACAATTATGGTCGGTAAACCGAATTTAGGTCACGCTAAACGATAAACAGCGAATTGCCACGTGTTGCAATAGATTATGAAACGCAGCGGTCGGAGGCCGGGTGGCTTTATAACACATTGCAAACATTCGGCATTCTGCTGTGCTCGTTGGTTACACATAATATTCTGACATTAAAAAAAGGGGTCAGCTGTAATTTCCATATTTTAAAAGTTATTTCGTATTGACAACTCACCAGAGCGAGAAATTAACGCGATGAATTTTCTTTTTTGGACTTCTCGCCAATTTTTCAGTTATTTCCAATTAAACAAAAATTGTTGACGCCAATTATTATTGCGTTTTGTAGATAACATTCTCGTTTGGGGGACGATCTAATTCTTTATCAGTTATTCAATTCGTCGCTTTAATAATAGAAATTGTTTGCACGTTATTATCGAGGCCTTAAATTATGTTTTCCATTAATTGCGGCGGTGTTTCGAAACAGATTTCCTGAATCTGTTATTTTTCGGTAATCTAAAATATTTGCTGTGAAGGTTGGACGATATGTGTTGTTTTTTCGTTTTCTTGAATACTTATCACTGAGGTCATAGCTAATTTAATTTTTTTTTCGATCAGCTCGAGTGTTGCTCCACTTTGGACAATCTCCATTTTCTTTCGAAATTCACTGCGATAAATGACATGTTACATATTAGGCGCTTGACGACAACCGACAATGCGTTTGTAAAAAAACTTGCGATAATTTCGGCAAGATAAGCGGTTTGATAATAGGTAGATGTAGTTAAATAGGGTCAGTTTACTCATATCTCCGTTTGACGTCACCTGCCGATCATGGGATTGAAAAAAATAGGTGAAGTATTTTAATTAGTGTGCATACCGACTGTTCTAGGATTTTGGTGACAAATAAATTTCAATCTTTATCCTGAAAAAACTAATTTTCGATACAAAGTTACAAAAAATGTAATTGCTGTAAATAATTTAAAGATCCTCTATTTTAAAGGCCCTTTTATAACGATGAAATTTTGAATATGAAAAAAACTTCATTGGGACAAAAAAAAAAATTTCGCAGACAATTTGTGACATCCACCTTAAGCATGTTTAGCACTATACGACTTCCAGTTGTTTAAAAATATGAAATGGAAATGTAAGGGCAAGTAAGTATCAGTCGGATAATTAACTGAAAAGGTAAATGAATATTTGTAGGCTGCAGAAGAAATGCAAAAGGCAGAAAAACATTGGTATTGTACAGAAATCACATTCCTATAATAGAAAAACATTATTTTCTCTGATGTAAAAGGAAAATTAAATTAAATTCAATTCAATCATTCTATTTAATAAAATTTACAACACTACAGGTAATAGGTAAATAAGCTGTATGCGAATGGCTTAAAGGAAAAACTGTCATTGACGGTTCCCACAATTTATCTGGCCAGGTTTTCTTCAGTCATCTTCTATCTAACCTCTTACGCCATTAACAATAAATAAATGTTCCCACTGTTTCTTAATTGCCACTTGGATTTAATATTGGTGGCTTCATAATCATCAGAAACCAACAAAACGTCAAGAACAATATAATTTAAAATTGAAACCTAAAATTATTAATTTGTATCAAGTCTTCAACAAATGTTACCAGCCACGTGATCGCATTGGTACTGATTCCATAAAAGATCCCTAAATGACGTTTAAAAGTGTTTTTAAAATCTAAATAACGTTTATTAGCTAAATTATTTCATAAAATAGGTTCAATCAAACAAACTATGCTAAAATTAATTAAAACTAGAAATTGCGAAACTAAATTATTATTGTAATTAATTATAATCTTGCTATTTCGATCTAGATTCCAAGGCTTGAAGAAACGCACAAGAAACAGAACGACTTTAGGGTAATTTTTCAGTTTTTGGTTTGAATCTACTTGCACCAATGAAAATTATCGGCATAAATACGTGACTGGTCACGTGGGAATCATTTCTTAATGAAGACCCTGTATATTTATCTTTAAAATTTAAATTCAATTAAATTCAGATGACAAAGAATAAATATCAAATCCAAGTGTGACAAATAATAATAATATACAAAAATACAATTTTCGTTATCAATTCGTTCTGGAAATAATCAGCCACAGTTGACAGACTTGTATTTAATGGAAATGGAAATTTTGGCTTAATATTTCAGTAAATAATTATTGGTTCTAGTAAAAAACAGCGCACTTGACGTGTAAACGATCCAATCTGCAAATACGATAAAACCTGTAGGGGAAAATTGTACATACGATACGTTGGAAATGATTCAAAATAAACAGGAAATAATTCGGGACACCGAAGGTCACCAGAAAATTGATATAAATTCGTGATACGTTGCAGATGTGATTTAGCACAAAAAATAACGTTGTGAAACTCAAAACGTTTTCATATCAACGTCAGAAAGTGAACGGCGCCGGATAATGCATATTTGATGAGCAATTTTTTTCACCGAAAAACTTAACATGACAATAACAAAGAGCACAATTAGGTATCGAACTGGCCGGACGAAAATAAAAAAAATGCAATAATAAAACCGATAAATAATAGATGAACTTTCTTTATTGCACGAACATGTCAAATCATAATGGCTAAGTGTATTTCGATTTCACATTATGAGAAATTACTTATTCGATTTGTGGACGGCCATAAAACAGTAACGATACTTCGCATTTGCAATTGTGTTTTTTCAATCGATCGAAAAAATTAATTTGTTCCATCACGATAATGAACTTTTCGATGAACAAGCGTAACGTAAATGCCCGGGCATTTATTTAAAGCTCTACTTAATTTCTTGTTACCATCGGAATTAAAACCGTGCACATAAATAATGCAAACTCGAACGGGACGGCTGCACACAAAAAGTTCGCATTGTGTTTGAAATACGTTAAGAGATAGCGACGAGTATGTAAATGTTTCAAATTCTCATGCATTGCGAATAATGTCTCATGCATTCTCGTATGGGACGTTATGGGGAAGGTCCATTGTGCGAACCGCTGCGATTGTCTTTGAAAACTCGTCTTACCGGAATGACTTTTTATAGACGACACGCAATTTTAATCCTTCTTGAGTGTAATTTTATAAATTATGCCACCTGCGTAATAATAAATAACATTTACACGATTAAATTCTATCGAATTCCTGTCGACATTTTCCTCGAGCAGCTGGCCTCGATTATTTTACGAGAATTTCGTAAGTTCTCAATTAAATGCACTTGAAGCGCGGGGCGAATCCATGTGAAAATTTCGGCGAGTAATAAGCTAATTGAAACATTTGAATTAATAACGTTTTTTACCACAATTAGGTTGGGAATTTTTTTCACAATAGCCCATAACTTGTCCTTGCAAGCGAATAAATATTTAAATTGAATGTGATTTCTTTTTTTCCTTTAATTTATGTTGTGAATGTTATTAAATGAGCGATTGTCTTGGGAAAAATAGGAGCGATGCAAATTCCCGGTGTTAGAAGATATTTAAAGAACAGGTGCATTCTGTTCTGTGTAATGTAACGCCAATAGGTTTTAACGCGCCGCATTAAAAATAACAAAACAAAACGGTAATAACGCCACTTCCGATTTAGCTGATCTGTTTCAGAATTCGTGCGTTTTTCCTAGAACTACAAAAGGTTTTGTTGCGGCTATACAAATACACCGGGACTACGAAATTATCCAGGCATAACTAAACAACTGGAAACGTTTAGCGGATGGTATCAAATACTAATAAGTATTCCACAGCTCTGTGTGAACTTTTATTTGAATTTGCTGCTTGGTATTCCTGTTGCGATGCCTTCGTTTTTTGGTAGTGATAAACTTGGACACACTGACATGGCATGAAGTGAAAAAAATCTTTTAAAAATAATTGAAAATAATTCAAATGTTTTGATCTGAGGTAAATATAAATATTCGCATATACAGAGAACGTTTCTTGAATAGAAAAACACATGTGTGGATTAAAATCACATACAGTGATACCCCGCCTTATGCGATGCACGATTTGTGTTTTCCCTCTTCCTGCACCCTTCACCTCTATTCAGACACTTCCACGCAATGATAAGCCTACAGGGACTTCTGTCGCAACATAAACATTCAGTTTCAAAGGGTCTACTTTTAAAATTGCTCATCGTAAACAAATTCCTAATTGATTATTTCATTGTTTATTGATAATTTTTATTAGAGTGACCTTGAAATCATAACTTAACATTATCATCGTTTCGCTCACTTGCATTTTGTATTGTTTAGTAACGTTCTACGTTGTTATAAAATCAAGGCATAAAAAGGACTTAACTGAAAAGAAAATGTCCTTGCCGCATCATACATTTCAAGTTAACTTACCTTTGTGTGACATTATTTCGATCCATAATTTTTGCATAAAAAACAAACATGATTGCAATCAGTACAAATAAATTAGTATTTCTCTTATCGGTTTTTGTCGAAATTTGTACACTGACTTTTTGACTTACACCATCGTCGCCGGGTCCACCTATCGAGGCATTACTGTACCTTTTCTGATCGCTGAAAAATATCTTGACAAATATTCTTAATTATGTAAATAATGTTCCAGTTGCAGTTGGAACTTACAGGTCTCATTCGGACTCGTGAAGTACGCAATAGATAAAAAGTTATACAAGGGTGGTTTGATTGGTCAATGAAATTGATGAGAAGGGCACTCATATTGCAAGTGCTATTTTGTATTTGACATTTAACATTTTTTTCAGGAATGCACAAAAAATTTCCAGAAGATTTGTGAAGTAGACAATGAATCGATGGATCTCCAGATTTGGCCCCTTGCGACTTTTGTCTTCATCCAACTTATATAAAAAAATAAATCGAATTTTGAAAATACAAATTCTCTATTTCCAAGTCATTGACTTCTGAACAGCCCTGTATACTTATTTATGCGTATAACTAGATATATAGGGCTGATTTTAAAATCCAAAGTCATATTTGCTGTTTAAACTAATATTTTTCCATTTACCGAAATAATCCAACAAATATCATCGAATATTATAATCTGCGTAGGATTTGGTATGAATCAGCAATTGTATATATACATAGTTACATTTATCAAATATTTTCATGGTTGATTTACAATATTTTGGAAGATATAGTTAGTCATATTTCGGCAATGTTCCTAATCATTTTAAAATATGTTAGATGGAATGGCAAGAAAACTGCTAAATTTTTTTTATTGTAGTGTGGTTTCTGGTTTGACTTTTGCTACATGTGTTTATAAAATTTAATTCTGAATTCTAAAAGATTATTTGTAAGTTGTTATCATTATACACACACAGTCGGTAAGAATACTACTAAAGTTATGCACAAATATTGAAAGTTCTTTGGTTCAACGAATTAAAATCAACTTTTGGCATGTCTTTGACTTACTGATAATAACAACAATGATTTGAAATTTTACAATCGTCTGATTATGGTTGGTAACCACGAAATTTAAAAGCGTGTCCTCAAAAATCTTTAAAGGTATGCTTGCGCGTCTCAAAGCAGATACTTCATAAAATTAGATGTTCCGTTATACCAAACACCTATGATTTACATATTATAGAACCTTGTTCCCAATACTCTGCGCCTTTCTATTCATCGTTATCTCATGTTTTAGTCTCATAAACGTAACCAGCAATGCTCAAATGATTTGAGAAAAATAATGTGACCGCTAGCAGTTAAAAATTTTCGTACCGTGTCATTTTAACAAGTTTAACGCCACTAAAAAAAATAATAGAAAGCTTCATGAAATGCAAAAATCCTTAATTTTTCAACGGGAGTGTACACACGCATGCATGCGTGAGATGCAGACCTGTTTGGCTAGTTATGGAACGTTTTTTTCCGAATAAAAAATAAAAGAAAAACATTTTGGGTAGCTTGGCTTCGCCTTGGGATTGGCTCATTTTAAATCCTACAAACTCGCGATGCGGAGATACGTTTTTTTGCTCCACCGGAGAGACCTCGTCACGTTTCTTCTTCGTCCAACCCTGCATTTGCGCGCAATGGAACGAGACGGAGAGACGGTTTATTTTTTTTTCTTGCGTGTATATACATTCGTTGATTATAATGCACAGATGGAGATGCGTACGCAGGTTGTTCAACTTCCAAGAAGTAAATTCTGGTTAATTTTCAAGTACGCAAGTGCGTCCTCCTCATGCAAACTCGGATGTTGAAAAAACGCGACCTAATTTTTAAAATTCGTTACGCTCGAACAATCCACAAAAGAGATTCACCCACGCGTTAATTTAACCTTTCTGGGGTTGTTCACATCTTGTATGGAAAAAAGGCAGAAAGGGTTACTAATGCACCTTGACACCACAGATTGCGCATACAACCCTTTCTTCCTCTTTTAGTGGGTGGGTAAAAAAGATGCATTGAAGACTGCTTTTTTTTCGAGATTGGAGCACAAAAAATTGGGGAATAAAATATGAATCCGAGTTGATTAAACGAACTGAAAATCTCAAGGCTGAGAATCGTCTGGATATACACCTGCTCCGCTGTTTTGTGCAACCCTTTACTCAATAGGGAGTCGGTCAAACCTATTAAGCGATAATTTCCATTGTTGTCGAATAGCAAAATGAAATGTGGGTCAAGTAGTCATTAAAAATGATTTTTCGATCCGTTTCTACAACTGTTGCCCTATTTTCTCCGGGTGTAATTAAGCACTCATGCACCAACTGATATTATTTTTTATCGTGTGAACATAACCGTGCGCAAACAGACTCGATAAGATTTGACTATGCGAGATAAAGTCTTCTCCGCGCCCTTTTCTGCGTTGAAAGTATCGAATTTTAAACGAAAAAAAGTCGTGAGGGTTATTGCCAAGTCCGACCCCTGCGTTATGTGATAAAGGACCGTCTGTTAGCACCAGACTGTTTTTACTATGCGTGGGGCTTCCCGAAATTCAGGAATCGCAACAAAAAAAATACTAAATTATCTCGTCTGTAACTTATATGGTTTTTTAATCAACCCATTTTTTTTAACGGTTAGTTTAAACTTGTCAACTTTAATATATCACATTTGTTTTGACTTTTTTACTTTCGGTGATAATTATAATATTTTTCAAGAATTTTGTGGTCGTAAATCGTTGCTGAAAGTTGCTGATACGGTTATCGGTATCGCACCCCCACTGCAGATTTGGGTTATTTAACGCATATTTAGTCGGTTATCGCATGGGATTGCGGCGGAGTTGGTCACACCAACATTATTGAGAAATTACACATTCACTTTACATATTTTCGTCAGTTGAAAAGATGAATGTGAAGTTGCAGAAAGTCTAAACTATTTTATTGTAGAAAACGTTAATTGCAATTTAGAAAGTAACAATCTATGGTATTTCAGAAAATCTTAATTGTATTTCAGATTATTCAATTATATTTAAGAAAACGTCAATTGTAATTTAGAAAGCAACAATGTATTGTATTTCAGAAGACGTTAATTGTATTTCGGATTAGTCAATTGTATTTCAGAAAACGTCAGTGGTAATTTAGAAAGTATGAATTGTATTTCAGAAGACGTTTATTGTATTTCAGATTAGTTAATTGTAATTTATTCAGAAGATGTTAATTGCATTTTAGATTAATTATTTGTACTTCAGAAAACGTCAACTGTAATTTAGAAAACAACAATTTATTGTATTTCAGAAGACCTTAATTGTATTCCAGATTAGTCAACTATATTTCAGAAAACGTCAATTGTAATTTAGAAAGTAACAATCTATGGTATTTCAGAAGATCTTAAATGTATTTCAGATTATTCAGACGACGTTAATTGTATATCAATGGCAATTTAGAAAGTATAAATTGTATTTCAGAAGACCTTAATTGTAATTCAGATTAGTCAATTGCATTTCAGAAAACGTCAATTGTAATTTAGAAAGCATTAATTGTATTTCAGATTAGTCAATTGTAATTTATTCAGAAGATGTTAATTGCATTTAAGATTCGTCAATTGCACTTTAGAAAACGTCAACTTCCATTTCAGAAGATGTTAATTGCATTTTAGATTAGCCAACTGTATTTTAGAAAATGTTAATTGTAATTTAGAAAATATCAGTTGAATTTCAGAAAGTTCCGGTTGCAATTCATACTAGTAATTTAAAAAAGTTTTTTAATATTGTCTAATCTAAAATACAGGGTCCTTCGACGTTAACTATAAAAATTGGTCTCAAATATTAAATTATTATCTTAATATTTTGTTTATTTCATGTTCGACCACAAACCGGTGGTGTTAGTTTTTTTTAATAAAAATAGGAAGAAAGAAGGATAACCAGGAAATTGATTGTCTGGCCTTTACAGACGATTTAGCAATACTAGCGAAAAACATGGAAGACTCAAGGAGACAAAAAAAATATACTGAAAGAGCAGAAAACGCTGGACTACAAATATCATATAAAAAGACAGAATACATGACCAATAGCAAAAATGCACCAAAACAGATCACAACAAAGTACAATTGTAAAATGTGCAGTAAGTTTCAAAGAGGGGGATGGTGAGAATAAAAATATAAAAGTATTGGCACCTCCACCATTCCGACCTGATTTAATCATGCGAGACTTCTGGTTAATTTTCTGGTGCTTTCAAGTAATGGGAAGAAAGAATGGGAAAGTGCATTATTTAAAATAAGCCCCTAAAAAATGTTCTCAATAATTTTGGCGTGACCCACGTAGTCAGTTATCGCACAGGGAAAAATTGTCGTGACTCATTCAATTTTGTATGCAACTACAGTGTCCACACCCAAATTTCTGAGCCCTGTGTGTTTGTAGGTGTTAATTCGAATACGTTGGAGATAAAACGGGATACTGTAATGAACATTTAATAAAAAGAAATGAGATAGTAAGGCCTCACGCATCGAAAATTAAGATAATCTCGAAGGTTAATGACCCATCCTAATCTTAGACATATTGAATCCCACCTCGTACCATGTCTGTTTCGTTAAGTTTATTCTAACTAACTCAATGGCTCCCATGTAATGCAATAAGCAGTTTCAAGTGTTACTAAACAGATTTCCATGACAAAGAACCCCATTGTCACTCAAAACCGCTCCATTTTAAAAAGTCAAGCCGTCCGTGTTTGCAAACGATTATCGGTTTACAGCACAGGTAGTTCATTATCCGGGGATTTGCAAAAAAACCTTCTTTTATGCGAACGTACTAAAATGCCCTCTTTTATGGCAGAAGCCGCCAGGGTTTTTAATTTTTTTTTTGGTCGTAAACTTTTACGAATTTAGGATACCGGGGATTATTTTAGCATAAATTATTTACGGTAATAAAAGGGTTACAAAAGAGGAATGTGCAGGCTTTTACTATTTTTTTTATTGCTTCTCCTGTGAAGTTTTCGTCTGAAGTCAATTTGGATTTGGTCTTTTTCGGTTCGTAATAAAATTTCCGACGTTTTTCTTCGCTTCCTTTGTATATTCCTCCAAGACAGTATAATTGGTTAATTATAATGAGTAAATCGAAAAATCTGTTTTTTAGACTCATCTGCCGGATCGCGCTGGTGAATAATTCCTATTTAATTTCAGGCTGCCGTGATGTCGAAAGCTCACGATTGTTTTAATGAAATTCAATTAAATATGGACATATGGTGTCATGTGTTGTGCAACACTGGCGAAATTTAAGTTGGGGAGGTCCAACTCACACTTTTTCGATTATGGAGCGTTTAAAAGTATTAGAACTTGAATTAATTCTCATAAGCCGGTTTATGTAATGCAGATAAAAATTATTTATGCCTCATTTCAACTTCTTGTTTGCAAGGGGGTAATTATCCTTATAATACAGTAATTTTAAACTTTCCTCTTATGTACCTATTTATCAAACACTAATAAATGTTTTAGTGAAGTTTTAATTCAATGTTTTATAACTGTTGGAATTTGCAAAAATTCAAAAAGGTCATTTTTAAAATAAAATTTTGCATCTTCTAACATATAATTTCTTGTCAAAATAATTACGTCATTACTGATTTATTTCTTCATGATTTTGATCGGCCTTTTAAAATTTTTAGACCCAATCTTTTTCTTAATTTTTTTATAGAAGATATTAACGTTTTTATAACGTCATTTTAATATTGATGAGAAACACCCTCTATATAAAAAAATGTGAAAATAACTTTAAAAATTGATCTGTTTCTGGATTTTTTTAAAGCTCGACAGTTGGAAATTTATTGTTGGGTTACATTCACCGCACACTGTATATCAGTAGGTATTCGACAATGAGGAAGTAAGTAAATAATTACAGGAGTCGCAGAAAGGCACTGAAATTTTCAAAATGTTTAGTCATTAAGATGCTGTTAGTTAATTAAAAATGTATTTGCTAATGGGAATGTTTTTAATGCATTTCTGATTCACATTTTCGTAATCACACGTTAATGAGACCTACAGGAATTGAAAATTTGCTTCTAGGGACTTCATTAAGCATAAGGTTAGCAAGGTATAAACAGTCACTTTCAATTATTTTCTGTTGTTGGGACGCCTCGTTGTTGTCAGTTTAAAGTGCCGATTGCTCAAAATTAAATTTGGATTTTGTGTTTAGGTAAGACGAAAAAGTTTCTAAAAGTGCATGTCAATAAGTTTAGTTTATAGAGAGCTTTTCGGTCCCTTTTGGTATCATTTGGGTTCTACTTATAGTAAAATTTAATTAATTAGGGTGTTTGAAACAGGCCCAACATTAACCACCTTTACAAGTTTGCATTGTGCCTCACTATTTGTACATTTGTTTTTAAATTTATTATTTTATATTATTTTTTATATTATTATTTTATATTATTTATTTATTATTATCTTAAAAATAATTTTATTTGTAGATTCAAAGTAAAAATTGAATAAACAAAAATATGTCAGTTCAAAATTGTATAGTTACAAAATAGCAGTAAAAATGTCTCAAAAAATGGTACATGAATTACATAATATGAAAAATTAAAAAAATATAGTTGAAAAAACATTTAACGTTGCTGTATCGTTTATTTTTCACCAAAATCCAACAAATTTATAAAGCACATTACAAACACATAATTTATGGAAAACAAATATATTGCAGCGTTTTCAGGGACTTGATTACATTTATTAAAAATTCGACAGCTTTGATCGTGCCAAGAAAAAAGTAGAAAAGTTTTATGTAACCATATGACCATAACATTTTTAATAAATTTTTCTAGTTTCTTTAAAACCAATCATTTGATTTTCTCCTAAACTCTTAACTTTGCGAAATTGGCTATTAAAAAAATATTCTTATGGTTCTAATCAAAGAAGTTATTAAATTTGCTTAAAGGACAAAAAAATATGGCAAGGTTAAATCGTTCATCAATTTAATTTCTTCACTTTTCCCGACTAGAATTTCTTACCATTTAATCAAAATTAATGTTATCTTATTGATCGTAGTTCTTAATATGAATATTTTCATCACCACTTTTGGAAAACTACAACTTTGTATTTGCATGTTATCACACTATTTTTTTATGAAAATTGATTTCATTAATTTAATTTTTGAAATTGATTTTAATAAAATCCAAAACCTGAAAATCTTTTGTCTTATCAATTTTTTTAATATTTATTTTTTGATTGCATTTTATAAATCTACAAAGTTGAGAAACTAATTTGCATGGCAAAATATAGCGCAAATTCTTTATTGCTTTTTTTGATTTAGTATCGCTTGTTTTATGCGACATTTCTGGCCATTTCAAACCGATAACTTTTATTTCGAAGGCATTCCAATTTAAGTGTCATTATTGCGGTTGCTTTAGGGGAAGAATTTTCCTATCGATCTGTACAAACTTTGGAAAACAATCGGGTCAATTTCGATGGATTGTACCCTCGAAACCTAATTACCGATAAATTATCAGAAATTCTTGAATTGATTTGTTTTGGGAACATGGAAATTAGCATTGAATACGCACGACGAATATTAATTAACACCCAATCCTATTTTGCGCGTTTCCATCTACGCAACAAGTTATTTACTTCTACCTTATTTATTGCTCAGGTGTGAAATCGGTTTTTTGCAATTTTTATCTGTTTACAACTTCCATCTTATTTATTTTTCTGATACGAAATCAACTTTTGTGCAATTATTATCTTGGAAGATTTCATTCATGATCCTTAAATAAACAATTCGAAAACTTAACCCAAAAAATTAAGTGTCAATAGAAGTAAATTATTAAAATATGCGTAACCTTAAGTTATGCGGTGGCAATGAAGTGGCGAAAATTAAATAAAATTCATGGGCTGAATTACCTTGAATTTTTTAATAATGATCACAACAGGTTTTTTTGGGACTTAATTTTTATTTTCGTTCATGAGCAAAATATTGTTTTTACCAATAAAGAAAAAACGTTTAATTATTCAGCCCCATTGAAAATTAATGGATTCAGCCAGAGGTCGAGTCGCCGAACATTAAATAGCAAGCTGCCAAAATGGAAAAGTCTTATCGTTCCAAAATGTTTTCGAACCTGATGACAACTAAAGCAAACATTTGATGTGTAAAAATATTTGTAGAGGGTCCAACATTCACCAATAACGCGTATTTAGTAAAAATGAATTTTTAATGGCGAAGGTACGAAACGTCCTCAAGGTTTCCATTCTTTAGCGTCGACGTGCAAATAGGGTTTTTGTACAACCGGTTTATTTATACCCGCGCACTAATTATTTTGTTTTCGTCGATAATGAGATATGCGAAGGACACCACACTAAAAATAATTCTGGATTACACGCACTTTACGCACAAATTAACGCGTGGTCACTGCGTATCCTTCCAAGGATGTTCACAATTCGCGATCCAATCCGCGAATGGAGTGCGTGGATGATACGCGAATCTGAGCGGGTCGCGTTTTCAAGTTCGCGTCCGCTCGGGTTTTTGCACACGTCGTTCGGAATTCGCCTACCCCACGATTCGCAATATTGCGTTGGTCAGGATCAACCCACACCACTGCCATTGTCCTTATCGTAGGTCGCTTAAGTAGCGGTATTTCGCGTGAATTCGCGTGCGAAACCGGTCTCAAGGACGATTTTTAATGTGTTTTTTGATTGTCACGCCTCGCGCATTCATAAATGACGTCAAATTGAGAATTGTGTGTTTTGAACAATTTTAAGTGGTTTTTAAAATAGTTAAGACGATTAATTATCGGTGAGTGTGGTAAATAATGTTATTAAAATTAGCATCGAAGGTGAAGTCAATTAATGCCAAATTACACCGATTTTGTCAACAGAAATGCCCCAAAGCGGTATTCTGCTATTCCGTATCATTTTTGAGTGTTTACACCATTGTCTGTTTGCCCCGCCGCGCCGTTTGGTATCATTGACTGATAAAGAAGGGAAGTTGAAGCACATTATTCATTTCTCATCATATCTCATAAAACACGATTTGCATGTAGTTTATTTATCGGTTATTGAAATATAAACTTTTGACTTGTGAACTTTGTAGTTTTGATAATGCGATGGTGTCTCATACCGCGAGTTGTATGCAACGCTGGGCCACATTTAGCCGGCCCCAATAAAATTTGCGATTCGTTATGCAACCGGAAAAAATTTTGGCAACGTAGCGAAGGTCTGGAACAATTCCGAAAGGAAAGAGATAATGCGACCACAACTTTTCGACTTCCTCTCTTTGGCGTTTCACGCATAAATATCGGTCGGTTCTTGTCGGTTTCCTATTTTTAACCGCCACGAACGAAGTTAATCTGGCTTTTAATCCGTTTGACGGTTGCAAGTTTGCAACGTTCGTGCACTCATTCAACTTTTAATTTGATGTAACTTGGGAGTCATGCTTTATTCATCCCTTATTGATTATCGACGGGACTTTGCATGCATTTTGCTCGAGCTTATAATAATTTAGGTTACATTAAGGCCCCCAATACACCGTCAATTTTAACTGATCACTTTTAATAAAGCGAACAAAACGAACTGTTCAGGTTTAGAAGCGACCCCACGAGTACACCAGGAGCAAAAATGCGACCTTTTGGGAAAAGGCCACAAATGACAAGAACAAATTGAAACTAAAAGTAGAAGACAAAGTTTTAACTAAAACAATTTTCAATTTTCAACTGATCAGACCGATGGACCAACCGAGGAAATGAAATCAATTCAAATATTTGGTTTGTTTTGACTGAGCTGAAATATTTCAGATAATGTAAAATGATTAGATAATTTGTCTGCCTCAAAATTGTGGCGATAGTATTGACCAACGAGGTTGGTTTGATAAGTCAGTGATTTTGGATTGAAGAAATTTTATTGCTCAAATTCGATTTACTATTTGACATAGTCTCCTTTTAGATCGATTCAGTTTGAGCAACGGTCTGTTTGAAGCCTTTCATATAGTACAATTTCTCGAGCAAAGTTTTAACTGAAACGATTTTCAGTTTTCAATTTTCGACTGATCAGTTCGATTAACCAACTGAAGGAACAAAACCCATCCAAGTAATTGGTTTGTCTTAACTGAGCTGAAATGTTTCAGAATTTATTGTTTGTCTTAAAATTGTGGCGATAGTATTGATAAAGTATGTTGCTCAAATTCGATTTATTATTTGACATTCATCTTTTAGGTCGATTCATTTTGAGGAACGGTCCTTTATACACCTTTATGATCTCTCGAACAAATTTTAACTAAAATGATTTTGAGTTTTCATTTTTCAACTGATCAGACCAATAACCAACCGAAGATATGAAATCCATCCAAATATTTAGTTTGTTTTGACTGAGTAGAAATGTTTCAAATAATTTAAAATTATTAGATTATTTATTGCCTGTCTCAAAATTGTGGCGTTAGTGTTAGCAAAGGATATACGAGGCAGTTTGATAAATCAGTGATTTTGAATTGAAGGAATTTTGCCCAAATTCGATTTACTATTTGACATGATCTTCTTTTAGGTCGACACACTTTGAGCAACGGTCATCTTTAAACCTTCCATATAATACGATTTCTCGAGCAAGTTTTAACTGAAACGATTTTCAGTTTTCAACTAATTCAATCGAGAAAATGAAACCCATACAAATAATTGGCTTGTTTGAAATGATTACATAATTTATTGTCGGTCTCAAAATTGTGGCTGTAGTATTGACAAAGTATGTACTTATATGTACGAGGCTGGTTTGTTAAGTCAGTGATATTGGATGAAGTGATTTTTTTGACCAAATTTCATTTACTATTTGTCATAGTCTTCTTTTAGGCTGATACACTTTGTGCAACATTCTTCTTTCAGTCTTTCATATAATACGATTTTTCGAACAAAGTTTTAACTGAACCGATTTTCAGTTTTCAGTTTTCGACTGATCAGTTCGATTCACCAACTGAAGAAACAAAACCCATCCAAATAATTAGTTTGTTTTGACTGAGCTGACATGTTTCAGATTATGCAAAATTATTAGATTATTTATTGTCTGTCTGAAAATTGTGGCGATAAGTCAGTGACTTGAATTGTAGGAAGTTTTTTGCCCAAATAAGGAAATGAAGTACTAAATTCACAAATAAACAGGTTTATGCAATAAATAATGAAATTTGCAACAAACTTTCAGCATTATTTAAAGTTTGATGATGTTATTTATTTTAATTCTGGTTTTCGATTTATGAAACGTCGATGTATGGACACTTGTGTAAAGTGAGTTGTAATTACGAATTTCGTTCATGAGAATTCAGTTTAAATTTGTGTCATTGCATAAGTGTGTGTGTGTGTGTGTGTAGTCGAGTGTATATCATATTGATCTCCATGCGAGCGAAAATGACGCACACGTTGCGTGTCACAGTTCCGGACAAAAGTGAATTATAGCATAAACCGCAGCGAGCAGTTTGGAAAAGCCAAAAAAAAACAAGGCCAGAAGCACGTGTAATGGCCTTTCTAAAATTCACATTTGTCCGTTTTTAAAGATGATTCACTGTCACGATTCGTGGGGGAAAGCATTTCGGTAAGAGGTGAATAAGTTCATTGCACTTTTTTTCGATATATTTTGATATACGTTATCAAATGTGACATTCCATTAGACAAAATCCCTCGCGCTGGTCACTTGAACGGTTTTTTAAAGCGCCACCTTATCGGTGACGTGAAATGGATCAGGAAATTGGAATAACGGTGCAAGACGGTGTTTAATTGTGATGACTTGAAATCCTGCACTGGACTGATAACGCGACTTATGAATCATCTCGGAAAAAACTTGAACACAAAGGGGCCGTTATTGTTCTCCACTAACATAATTCCTGCGAACGGTAATTGTCCCAAACTTTCTTGCGCCGGCGAATTCATTAATACATTCAATATTAAAACTTAAACTGAACCAAAAACGCTATCATTATGCGATTGATGTAATGAAACCGGCACGTCGAGTTTGCAGTCCGCTTTATCGATACATCTGAAGGCGAGCGTAATAAGCAAAAGTGCGTGCATTGCAGACTACCGCTGTAGACCTATATAAATAATAGATAGGGGCCAGTTTGCATGGCGGCTTTGAGGTTTTGGAACACGCATCTCACGCAGGGAACGATTTGCGTGAGCGATACGACGTTTGATAAGGGCGCTTGCAGAATGCATAACGAAAACTGGGAAACAGACGGCGCTATATTTTCTTGCGTTCCTGCAGTCGGTTTCTTAGCGTTTAATTTTAATTTTTCACGGATGTGCCTTTTAATAGGAGATCCAGTCGAGCTGGCACAAATTTAGGGCTACTCCCTTCTCGCAATTAAGTCATAATTGGTAAAAAAACTGGACGCGCCGAATTTCGTGACATAACAGATCTCTTGCGGATGTAAACACCGTCGCGCTGGCAAGGAAGCGCTATAAAATGCAGCGACTGGTGCAGCGAGTGGTTGGCCTTGGCCACTAAACCACACGACATTTCATGGGGTTCTTTACACTCAAATTGAAGCCCCCCTTTGCTCCACAAATCCCCGGCCCAAAGGGAAGCACAGTTAGCCTTTACAATGCCGCAATTGTTGCCTGAATTATTTAGTACATGCGCGGACCCGATGGACAGCGAATTATTAGTTATTGGCAAGTAAGGGTTTGCGCCTGTCTTGTCAAACCGAACGCCCCTAGTTCCGAGCCACGCACACCCCTCGTTCGCAATTAAGGCGATTTTCCTAATTTGCGACGATTTCGCACCAAATCCGCTGATTTATCGCGCCAAAAAATTCGCCCCTCTGTCACGGATAACAAGCCGAAGTTTGGAAAAGGGAAGGGCGCGCTTTTTTTGTTCTTTTTTCGTCTTGCGATCCTGGGACACCCTACCCCGCGAGTCGTGCAGTGATATCCCCCACCACGCAGGTTTGATATCACCCGCACCCCCGCTTGTTGCGTGTGTCTGATATTCAACCAACCCCCCACTAAACGCAGGGTTTCGTTGAACAAATTCAGAATTCGTGCCGGCGGTTTGATGACAACAAGTTCGAAAAGTGCGCACTCTGTGCGTGCACTTTACGATTCAGTCGCATTCGGTATCATAACGCAGTTAGAAACGCATTTTTGAGCCGTGCGTAGGACCGCTTTTTTACAATTTACACTCACGAAAATAATTCGATTCTTTTTTGGACTATTTACAGTGGGTTTTTAGTGCTGATGATTAAAAAGACAATTTGTGATTTTTTGTTGCTCTCGATTTTTTTTCGATTTTGAGGGTGTAAGTGGTTTTTTGATTTTTTTTAAACTGAAAATTTTTAAATGCACCCCGTAATTTTTAACGCGCCGATTTTGCATAAGTGCAGGTGCATCCCTTTCGAATGCAAATGTGCCGTAATCCCCGGACCACATAAAAAATAATCGACGACTTTTGGAGGCCGAGAATAATTCGATGCATTTTTTTAATTTTGATGAAAATTTCCGGTGTGTTTTTCGCAACATAAATCTGGAATTTTCCGCTGTTGTTTACCAAATTTAATAATTAACAATTAGACACTTGTGTTAGTAGGTTCGCCTTGAATATTCCGCTAATCAAAAAGTTTAAATTCGTCACAATAAACGAAACATTTCGCAATAAATCATAAAAAATTGCGTAGCACTGTTTGCGTTCAAATTCCTTTTTCTGTACAATTAAGGTTTTCCTTGCGCGCTTTAATTTGTTTATTTTTTTCGGCGTCCGGATGAATGCGTAATATAAATAAGGGTGTCGCGGGGCGCGGAAATTCGGCGGGCCAATAGAAATTCGAGTCTTCCCAAACGGGACGGGGTAAATTCGTGCCAAAGACCAAACTTAGCCTAGTGGAGGGCATGTGTGTGTGAAAGAGGGTCGCAATAAGGTGCGGTGCATTTTTGCTGTTGATTGTTAATTTGTAAGCATGCGTTAATTTAATTAACCCTCACAGTTTGATTTTTGTTTGTGCAGTGACCATCGGGGAGGTTTCTCCGATTTTACGAAAATGGGGAGCGGATCGCAACAATATTGTTTACGGTGGAACAACCATCGTTCGAATTTGCTCACTGTTTTCGACCAGCTCCTTCAGAATGAAGCATTCACCGACGTAACTTTAGCTTGTGATGGGGGTAACCCTATTAAGTGCCATAGAATGGTATTAGCTGCGTGTTCGCCCTATTTTCAGAGCATATTCACCGATCTGCCTTGCAAGCATCCGGTAGTCGTGTTAAAAGATGTGAAGTATACGGAAATCAAAGCCATTTTAGAGTATATGTACAGAGGCGAAGTTAATGTTGCTCAAGACCAACTGGCCGCTTTGCTCAAAGTCGCCGAGGCGCTGCAAGTCAAAGGTTTGGTCGAGGAAAAAGGCGGGGGAGAACCCATTTCGCGAGATGAAGAAAGCCCTTATCATCAACATTCCCCCCCTTCGATTAGTACCTCGACTGCAAATTTACATTCGGCACACAGTAGCGGCAGTAATTGCTCGCCCCCACACTCGTCCAGCGTGCGACAGTATGAGAAGTCTCATTACAGTATGTACGCCAAGTCCTCGAACCTCGACCGCAATGCCCGCGTACATTTACCCTTGTGGGCAGTCCCCGGGTTGCCGATGTCCCATCACCCATCGCCGGTGCCGCCCCCGAATCACCCCAACGCCACGAGTACAGCAGCAGCCGCGATGTTAAACAGCTGTTACGAAGCCGTATCCTCGGACATGTCGCCGCTCAAACGCAAGAAGCTTTCTAGTTTATTAATGAGCAGAGACACGCCGATATTAAGAACCGTTTTAGGACAAGGACAAGCGGATTCATCACAACCCGTTAGCCTCGTTTGTCATCCAGACAGTCACGAAGGAATGAATGGGCCGAAGCAGGAACGTCCAGAAAAGGTACGATCGCAGGGGACACACCCTTTCACTCGCCTAATTCAATTTTGTGTTTAGCATATGAAAAATGAACCTTCCGAAGACGCCCAGTCACCTTACACCGACCTGGCCGTGATGGAGGACGAGGAGAGATCAAGGCTGGCGATTCCGTCTTCTTCTCCCCAAACCTATTCCGGAGACAGGGTTTCGTCCAACATCGCCACGTACGTTCCCACCCAAAAACCGGAATGGAAACGGTACAAACAGTACACCCGGAGCGATATCTTGTCGGCGATCGACGCGGTTCGCAACGGGATGAGCGCGCTTCAGGCCGCAAGGAAGTACGGAGTTCCTTCGCGCACCTTATACGACAAAGTTAAAAAATTAGGCATCACGACCAGTCGGCCGTTCAAGAGGGGTTCCAATGGCAGCAACGTCGGTTTTCCCTACGGCTTGAGCGGAACCAGTTCGCCTTACAGTGGACATTTGTCCGAACCTGAAGACCCTAACGCCAGTAGTCACCACGGTGGTGGGATGTTGGACACGAATTTTCTGCACGCCCTCGACCATCGCGGTGGAGAATTAGCCGCGGCTATAGTGCGAGCTTCGATCGGCAGCCATTCGAGGAGTCCTCCCGGAAATCTGATGACCGCGAGGAGTCCCAGCCCGAGTCCAACGTCGATGAAATACATGCGACACAACAGCATGACGCCGTCTCCTGCGCCGGGCAGCGAGCACCATCACAGTGAAACGAACGGCAGTTCCGAGCGGGAGAGGGACGACGAGGATGATCAGCAGGTTGAGGACTTGTCGATCGGGCGAAAGCACGAATCTAGAGTTATAATGCCTCCCATGAATCAAGTGTCGACTATAATTAAAAAAGAGGAACTTCTGATAGAGGCCTTGAAAGAGGAGGCCAGGAGGGAGGTAAGCGTAGACGAAGCTGAATAGCAATGTCTTTAACACGAAATAAGACTGCTGACATAGTTTTAAAAAAGCCCAGTGTTAAGTTTTTTTCATATATATATTTTATGTACTTGTCAGTTACGATTTATTAATTATTAGTTATTATTTCTGACTGAGTTCAGTGCAATACATAAATGTAAATTCTGTGGTCACCCCACCCGTACTCACGTTAGCCTTCGTAGGTTTTTAGATTTAGGCTTGTTTTTTTTAAAGTAATCCTATCTCAGAGTGCCTGATAAATCAAGCTATTTGCAAAAAGCACAGGGACCAGCTCGCGTTTGCTACAAGTTCCTCGCAACGGAATGTAACTTATAAGACTGAATAGGCTTACGTTCACTATTATTATAATTAAAGAAAAAATTGCAAATGAGACTGAATGTTGCGGAGCAAAAGTGCAGGTCTTGGTGTGTCGTAGTGCTAGTAGGAACTGGTGTTTTGTTATATTTTTAGCGATCTTTAAAGAAAGATGTAAATAGTTTTTTTTTGTTATGTTTTGCTGAGGGGCATTAAGCCTGTAGTTTTTCTTTCAGAGGAGCTACGATATTTTGTGACTGGACAGATGCGGCGGTTGCACGATAGAGCCTCTCTTTAAATTTAAAATTTTAGTTTGGATGTGATTATTAATTTCTTCGTTTAAGATTAACAAATTATGAAATATTTAATTGGTTTTGGGTATATCTTGCTCGGATAGGTAATGTATAGGTTTAACGATAGGGACAACAGAAAGAATAGTATTTGTTAATATGTTTGGATTATTTTAAGAGTAATGGAGTGTCTCGTGTTGCACCCTTGTGTCGTTTATAGCACCTGAAAGGTATGTTTTGACAGCGGTAGTTGCACGATGCCATAGGTCACGTTTTCGTGGGGCCTTCAATTTTTTTTCCATAGCTGTGATTTTCGAGACTGATTACTCAATTACTTAACTGTTCACATATCCGTTGTTCTTACACAATCATAGACTGATAAGTCTAGTCACTTGATTCTTTCATTGCACCGCGTTGATACAGGAATAATAAGTGCATCTGTTTTACCTTCTTACCCCCACTTTGTTTCGTTGTTGCAGTTATTTGTGCATAAGACTGATGGCAATTTTGTTGTTGAATCAGCGGTTAATGGTGGACCAATTTTGTGGATTAAATTTTCACGCACTGTGCCTTTTTTGAGAATCAAATTGTTATACATTCCATTAGGATAAAGGACACATTCTGTGTTGTTAGTTCACCCTGTTATCGATAAATTTGGATGCAGTACTGAATTGCCATTTTTATTTGAGACTGATTATAATTTTTTATCCAAAGTATTTAAGGCCATATAAATATGTAAGGTACGACTACAATAGCTGCATCGAATTAATTCAACAGATCTCTTTTCAAAAGCATCTCGCTTTAAACTAACTACCTCAAATAAATGATTTATTTATGTAAACATATTTCCTGAATATTATGTATATAAATGATAATAATAGTAATAATAATAATGATAAAAGAACAGATTTTTATATATTAACATTTTTATATTTTGATGCATTTAAAAATACTTTGTGTGCTCATAAGAAACGAATTTTCAGTTCTTAAAATAAGGACGGAAAGGGAACATTTTTAGTACCATAAAAAATTAATTGTTACGTATAGTTTTTTTTTTTGCTATGATTATTAAAATATCCTTTTATGTAATTGTTAGTTTTAGTGATCTATATGCACTGCACGTATGTAATGCATTATTATAGTAGATATGAAATATATATTCTATACTAAGTTGTAAAACATTGCTTAACTTTCACCTGAATCACAAACGACGATAAATCGTTAAAGTTTAATGATCAATACGCAGGACTAATTTTAAAAACGAAACTAGAACAGAACAGTTCTTAATTTATTTATTCCCTGATGCCATGCAATTACGTCGAATTTAAATTTTATAAACCCACGATTTTTTCATTTAGTTCCTCATCGGAATATTGCAACTACATTTTAGTGCCCCATCTAAATTTTTAATTCAGTAATTGGCAAATTGGTCAAAATTTATTTTTTAAAGTTACCAATGAGACAAAGAAAATTGTTGGACCCAGTTAAGGCATGCAATTGAATTAAATTACTGCCATGACTCGATCGTGGATACAATTTAAAATTGTGTCAAATTTAAATTATGCATACAAGAATTGTACAGCGAGTTTAGAACATCAGAAAAGGCTAAATTAAGCGCTTTTCAGACTATTTAAATTTAATTTTCTTCAATATTTAATTCCATTTTATTAAATTTAAAGCATGCGGTCAACAATTTTACTGGATTTTGATTCCTTTTTGTACCTGCGACTATTTTTAAATTACGACCAGTCGACCCAAGGGCCGTTTTCGTTAAAAATATTTTTCCCACAATTTAAAAGAGAATTTTTTGCACTGTTTTAATTTTTTTTTTCATTACTTATTTACCAATCGTTTCACCAATCAACTTAACATTAATTTATGTGTATTTTCTTCTTATGACGGCATTTTTTCCTTTGAGCGTAAACGTTTGTGATGCCCACACACACAGGCTGTCAGTAAAATGTAATTTGTCCGCAGGCCAGTAAACAATTACGAGTAGAAAATTTTTCGGCCTTGAAACGGTAAAAAATTATTGGCAATAACAAGCTAAACAAACGGGCCCGAGATTTTAATCTTTCGTAATCTAATTGACGGTTCACAAACCTGGCTACAGTCGCCGAGAAAAGTTCTCAAATTCCTGGCGAAATAGTTTCTAATCAGCCTGTTATAAATTGGTTCGTAACATCTTATTGACTGCTCGAAACAGATGTCCATTTAACGCAATTTTACGGTTCGGTTTAGCACCGGTCCATATGGTCTGGATGCGACTGAATTTGGGGAAATTGAGACTTTTGAATTTATTCGTGTTGTAATGAGTTTTAATGTAATTATGGGGATCGGGTTTTTAAAAGGCAGCTGTTAAAGTTTTGGGGTGGTGTAATATACGTTGCGTAATTTAATGCTGGTGGCTAAAAAACGGACCCCAACCAATTATTTTTGCTACCTGCAAAAAAATTGCAAACCCCGAGACCCTTACCTTTACAAAAAATCCGGTTTGGCCGATATAAAAAACGCATTTTACACGTCCGTTGTTCTAACACAGGAATTTTATCGACTTTTCGTTACAAGTCAATGCAGTAAACCAACAACTCAAATAATCTTTTTTAGTAATCATTTTATTGTGTGTGTGCAGACATTAAATCATTATTTAAATTTCAAGTCAATAAAACGTAATAATAAATTAAGTTATTTACAATTTAACAAAAACAAACAATTTTTATCTACATTCACAAAAAAATTCGTTACCGGACATATTACAAAAGAAGGAATATTAGAAAATTGTAGATATTAACCACTTTTATAATTAATATTCTAATCACTTTTTAATACAGTGCGACCTCGATAATTAACTAATTAAAACCGCGTTGATTCGGATAAGTAAATAATTCGGATTACTGAAGCGGCGCAGTTTTTTGTTGAAAAGAATAACATTTAATACAAAACAACTAGAAAATAATACATAAACAAAAATTATTTAAAACAGATGCATACTTTGTAACTGTGGTTTGCCTGATTCGTTTCTTTTAATCTTTGACGTAGAAGAACATCATATAGTGGGATATTAGTTTCTTCTGTCCACCTTATGCACACATTGAAACTTTCAACTGCCTCATCATTCTTAACAGTCTGATTTCTATTATTTTATTTCATGATGTTCGTCTGAAGCATCTACGTCTTCCAGTGATAATAAATCTTCATCATTTTCAAGCTAGTTACATAGTTCCACTTTCGTGAGATCTTGATCAGTGAGAACATGGAGCAAATCTGAAACATCTGTTAAATATTTACGGATTAACAAAAAAAATACTAAACCAAAAATTTCGCGCTTAACAAATGTAGGGTCTATTGGGGTAATTATGAGACACCCTAAACTTTGGGTAAAATTGAGACACTGTGATAACTTCTTTAAATTAATTATCTAGATAAATATAACTGCAGTGCACTATTGTTCCAACCCTTACCTCGCAGATACTATATATAACAAATAAATATTTGCAACATAATAATGTTATGTAGGAGTTTCCGATAGTGGTGTAAATTCTACAGTAAAAACTTTTAAAAAGCACGTCACAACTTTTAATTTTTCTTCGCTCTAAATGGTACCAACTGATTTAAAGGATGTATAGTCACATGTGTGCTAGTGTGACAGGAATGTACGATTTCTCTAAATATAGATTATTTTGTTTAAACTCATGGGGCAAATATGAGACATGGTTTGGGTAAAAAATGAGACAGGTTATGTACAAAAGTGAGACAAATCAGAAGAGTTGTTAACCCTAGACAGCTAACGATCGCCAATTTGACTTCTTGATTGTATACAAAAAGGGACTTTAGTTGATATGTTTTGAATCATATTGGTTTGTAGATAAGAAGCTGTTAACTCGCTGTAAACCAGTACTCATCAAACAATTTTTTACTTGCTTCACTAGAGTCACCTATCTTCAGTAAATAGTAACCTCCGTTGCCACCACAGATGAGTATTCTGCCACGTTTTTACGTCATAAGGGTATTAAATTTGTATTCCCACATATGGAAGATATTGCAGATGTTCCAAAAGAAGAGATTGTGCTGAAGCTACCTTATCCTTCTTTCAGTGGTACAGAGAGAATAAATGGATTGTACACATTTATCATCGGCCTCACCACGTATGAAGTACGTTAAGTTTTATGGTGTAAGTAAGCAATAAAAGGTTTTTACATATTTTGTTCATTTTTTCGCTCTTACAATCAAGAAACTAAAAAAATTATGTATCTAGATGTATTTTTAACCTCAAAATTGTAAGAAGTATATATGTATAAGGTGACTATTTTTTATATGGTTTCACCTAGGAAAACCGACTCTTAAGATTCAACCCTGAGCACACTTTATGTGGATTCTAACATAAGTAAACAAAAAAATTGACCTGAGCACACTTGATGAAAATGTGTACTGCAATTTGCATGGTTTTACCTAGGAAAACCGACTTTTAAGATTAAACCCTTGTTGTAATCATTTGAAAACAAAAAATAGAAACAAATTTTACCTGACCACACTTTATGAAAATGTGGATTCTAACATAAGTAAAAAAAAAAAAAAAGATCTGATGGAAATGTGCACTGCAATTTGCATGGTTTTACCTAGGAATACCAATTCTTAAGATTCAACCCTTGTTGTAATCATTTGAAAACAAGAAAATGGGAAATTTCATCACCCAAGAATAGAAGTGATTATTTTTCTTTGAAAGAGATGTTTTATGTTTATTAGTATCAATGTGTTTTGTTATTGCACTTCGTCCACCAATCGCAATAGAAAATTCTTCTTTGCAGATTGTACATTTAACCATATAATCATAATTTCCTTTGTTTTCTATAATAAATGAAAACTCTTTTTTTAAAGGTTAAAGGTAAAGTTAAATGCCAAGTTTTTATATTTTTAAAAGTACAAAGGAGTAAAAAAGAATGCAAATAAGTACTTTTGGAGTACTCGTTTTAAAAGGAGTACGGTTCATTAAAAAGGAGTACAAAACTCCCTAAAGGAGTACGTTTGGTCACCTTAGTATGCAGGGTTATGAAAAAAAGGTGCCCATGATAACATGTAGCTAATCTACATGTTATAGACGATTTCTAACGAAACACGAATTTGAAAGCCAAAATGGAATTTGTTGTCTCTTCACCAAGTTATAAGCTTTCCTATTCAGACAATAAAAATCTGTACGATTAACAATTTTGTAATAATTTCATAGTTAGAGTCTAAATTTGATGCATTTGAGTTTGCGACTTTTGTGAATTAGTTAGTTTTGTTTTACTAGAAATTTATGTTAATATAGGTACTTAACCTCAAAAAAATCTGTTTCACTTTTCTTACATTCCTCTTAAAACTAGTACCTAAGATGGCGTCCATAAATCATGTTACAGGTTTTTCGTCAAATTTTACCCCCACCCGACGTCACAAAGTGTCACACTGTACCGAACGCCCCCTCCCCCACTGAGTCACGTCACAGAAACAAAGTTAAATAAAGGAAAATACAATTTAATCAAAGATTCACTATATCAGTTGACAAATTTATATAGTTGCTAAAATTTTACTTTTTCGAAAATACCCTTCGTGATGTCACGTTTTTAAAAAGACCCCCTAACTCCCTGTCATGGACTGTCACAATTCCACTAACCCTCTCCCTAAACCTGTGACATCATTTATGTACGACGCCTAAACAATAATGTAGGAGGTTTTAGTTACCATCTTATTCTGGCACCTTTGGGTGAATCGACACAAGAAGCCGCAGTGAAAAATAGGTCATTTATCGTAAATATTAATTTATAAAATTAACAAACGAAAGGACTTAAGTTACACAATTTCTTAAATATTAATGGTAAATTTAATGATAAATATGCCATCTTCGACACAATTTCCTGAATTTTACACCAACTGTAGATATTTAAACGACAAACGATACCTCATTTTAGGGTAATTTGTAGCCAGGTGCAGAAATTTACTATTGGGTTTGGCAGAAATTACAACTACCAATCAATTTTAACGCTTCCCCACTACGTAAACATAATCCTTTTGTAAAATATTCTCATTGAAACTTGGATAAGTAGGCCTGTCGATCAGTATCAGCAAACATCCATTTGGGTTTGACAGGTAGTTAACAATCAATATGGAAACCATTACAAACTGCCATTACAGCATCCATGGAAAATAATAATCAGAATTAATTATAATGAGCAATTACATAAATTATCAGTTTGTAATTAATTTCGAGTATCAAGCACAGATCGCTGTTGTAATTTGAAACATGCGAATAATTCTGTTTTATATTACAGGTTTCTTTTTACTGAACTAGTGTTGTGTAGATGTCAGTTGAAAGGTTAGTAAATTCTGACGTCAAATCACCAGATTTTCGATCTATTAGCTGATTCGTTGTTGTAAATGTGGTGATCAGTGTTTCATGAACGTCGCAACCACTTCAGGAACAAGGTGAAAAATCTTTGTTAAAGAAATGGGTGACTTTGGAAACAGTCCTCATTTCACTTCTAGTGATGGGTTCAACATCAACGAACTCACAGGCCTCGACGGTGAGTCCCTACCTTCGCTAATATTTTCCAAAATTGCTTGTGTTCAGTAATTCCATTGTTGCATCATTGTTGCAGATATAATAACACATTGTGAAAGTGAATTATTGAAGAGTGATTTATTCACCGACGATGCATTGCTGTGGCAATTCGACGATCAAATCCCGATCGATGATTTGAATTTCGATTTTGGAGACAACAAGGGACCTTTTTTGAACCCCCAAACTCTATCGCCTGCCGGGGAACAGAATTTGTGTCCTTTGCCCCAGCCGTCTTCAGTCGGTCCACAACTTCTGGTAAATTCTACCATAAATTCAACGTTGAATTTACAAGTGCCCAATTTAGTGCCTAGGAATGTCGTCCCCAAAATCCCGGTTCAAAATTCACCCAAAATAAAATCAACCCCGCAGTTGGTGTACTCCAACCTTCAGCCAATACAACCGAATCAGAGAGTTATATTGCAGCAAAGCAACGTCCCAGTTAATAAACCGATACAGCCGAATCAACATTTGGTGATTCAGAATTTAACTCAGTTGGCTCCCGATAAAATGCAACAAGTCTTGGTGCAAGCCAAGCTGATCAAGTCCGAACAACCTACAGTCATGTACACGACGGCACCTTTAACCGCCGTTTCTAATACCAATAACGTCCAATCATTTGTTAACACGACCGGCCAAATCGTGGCCACCGGCATTCCGTTAATGTTAGATCACGACAATAAAGTCGCGATAAATCGAATTTCCACCCCAAACGTCAATAAAGAACCAAAGGTCAAGGAAGTGAAGAGAAGTGCTCACAATGCCATCGAGCGAAAATATCGCACCAGCATCAACGACAAAATCATCGAGCTCAAAAACATGGTCGTCGGCTGTGAGGCGAAACTAAACAAATCGGCAATTTTACGAAAAGCAATCGATTACATAAGGTTTCTACAAAATTCCAACACCAAGCTAAAACAGGAGAACATGTCGCTGAAAATGGCCGCGCATAAAAACACCCTCAAAGATCTGTTGGTGACTACACCTCCGCCAGTCGAAATGCAGACTTCCGAGTACAGTCCGGCGGACACTCCTCCACATTCTGATATTTCTTCGGCTTCTCCGGAGAATTCGTTGCCTTCGAGCCCTGAATACGTGGCTCAACTCAAGGAAGAGAGCGACGACGAACCGATGAGCATCACCAGAGGCATGTTGGATCACTCACGAATGGCCATTTGTATGTTCATGTTGGCGATTGTTACATTTAATCCGTTCGGGATTGCGTTGAATAAGTTTGGGAGCGTTGGAGGCGGTTCTGTGACTCTTGAAGGCAGGAGGAATTTGTTGGGAAGTAAGTTTTGAAGTTGTTGAGTTGGCTGGGAATTTAGTTTGATTTAGTTGCAGAAGATTCTGCTTGGCACGTCCCAAGTTCGACGCTGCTGTTGTGGTTCTTTAATATTTTTATTATGGCCTTTTGTCTCATAAAAATGTTTGTGTACGGCGATCCTATTATTCCCAGCAAATCAAAGGAATCTCAGAGTTTTTGGAGACACAGACGACAAGCTGATTTCTACATTTCTAAGGTAAGATCAAAATACGAACTTCTATTTAACGAATTTCTCTATATAGCGAATTTTTTTATAACGAAGTAAAAATTTCCGTATAACGAATTTTTTTCCCCAACTTTGGAAATTTTTAAGATTTGAGACGGTTTTTTTTCGTTGTATTTCACTGTAACTTCGGAAAAAAACTCGGTTGTAGTAATATTATGAGGGATTAGCCGACGAAGTAAGTGGCACTAATTTAAGCGTACAAAAATGTTACAATATTAAATGGAACCCAAGTTGCGCCAAATTTTTTTTATTATATTACCATACTTCTCGTCTTTTAAAAATTGTTTCATAACACTGGGGTGGTCTTATTTATTTATTTAATTAATTAATTAACTAGGTAACTGCATATTAATCCTCTTGTGACCTTGCGACATAATCCCCCCCCCCATAAACCTTGAAAGTACGTTGTTTCATGTTAAATAGATACCTAGTCATTTTAGTGCCTAAAATCGTATTACTTCATAAATTCTTGTGGACCTGATAGGGTTAAACTGAATTTTTTTTTCCAACATGAATTTCTATATAACGAATTTTTTTAAGGTCACCGTGACGCTTCGTTATATGGAAGTTTGATTGTATTTAAAAATTCAATTTTCAGGATATGATAAAATATGTATGGGTTCTATTTTGGCTTGTTATGTAATTTGGTCGATATTTATTAAAAATGGAAACTGTTTAATGAGGAAATGGAAAAACATTATTTTATAATTTCACCTCAACACATTGACACATTTTTTTTTAACTTCAATTGTTTGACAGTAACATAAATTGTTTAATGTTGTGGTTAACTACGTATTTTATATGTTTGGAATGCATTACCTGACCATATTTTATTGCTTTTATGTTTACAAGATAAGTGCATGTTATAATTTATTTTTAGATATTCCATTTCTAACAAACAAACTTTTTATATTGGAACATTCTTTTTCACTTTAAAATTATTTATTATCATATTATTTTATTTTAATTTTATTTTCCCTTGCAATAATCTTTCTATTTTTTTCGGTCTTGTCACTCATAATTTTATTTATTATTATCAATAATAATAATTATTTTGTGCCAATTCACTTTCTTGCAAAAGCGTTGACATTGTTTTGAAATTATAATTCCGTATTTTGAAAGAAAAAAGATTAGGTCGTTAAATTGAGGGGTCAAAACCATAAAGGCCGATTCCTACCAAGCGGCGCGTAGCAGCGCGGCGCGGCGCGCCAAAATGCTGCTTCCAATTGTTTGCATGTAATTGAATCGCACCGTTCCCATCTAAGCTGCGCATCGCAGAGCGTTGCAGCGCGTTGCAGCGCCGCACGGAGCGGCAAAATTTTTAACTTCTCCGTGAGCGTTGGCTCGCGGCATTGCTGCCTATCAACGCGCCGCGCTGCTTGATGACGTACAAATGGGAATCACCGAACTTCAAACGCAAGCAGCAATTTGCGACAATATCCATTCCATTCCGTAAGTTAACATTGGAAACGCATGATGGTCGGAGAAAAATTGAGAAGTTGACCGTATTTGTGAGTGAATACAGTGTACTTTACGATAATGAAGACAATCTATATTTGTAAAATTTGCTAAACCGTTTTCTTTTTTTTTGTAATCATTGAGTTTGCACCAATCCTATTTTAAAAAATACGCTACTAAAAATAAAATTTGACGGATTCGAGCGTTTTTCCAATAAATTTTGTTGCTGTCAAAACCGTCTTTTGTTTCCAGCGCTTCCTTGATGATATTATTATTGGTCAACTCTAATAATTTTATCATACATTTTCGAAATTTTACATTTCCGTACTCAGAAAAATGTGACGCATCCAAATTTCTGAACAAAAATATGGGGTGCAATTTAAAAAAATTATTGATGACGTAATAGTGCGAAAACAAAAGGCGATCGTAAAATTACAAATATCAAAAAAGATGCGGTTTTAGAAACTAAAATCTACGTGTCCGAGGGTTTTTCCAAAAACCAAACCCATGAATTTCAAATGAAATTGTTCCAACCCACACGACCTCACTGTATAACTGTTGGTACTAACATGTCGTCCGATGATGATGTAGAAATCTCCTGATATGCACATTATCATATTATTTGAACCAAAATGAGATTTTTGCTGCTTGACCTTGGCAAATACTGACGCTTAGGTGGGAATAGTAAGTAAAAAATGCTGCTACGCGCTGCGCCGCGCCGCGCTGCTACGCGCTGCGCCGCGCCGCGCTGCTACGCGCTGCGACGCACCGCTTGGTGGGAATCGGCCTTAAGGCTCTAACTTGCATTTATACAAATGTTCAATCATGAAATCGATTGCTACAAACAATTCTATAAACAAAGAAAAAGTCGAGTAAAGCAGCCGACGTTATTATATGTTTACAACTTTTAGCACAAAAGTTCGAAACACATATAACATAATGTTAAAATATATTCGTTAGACGTAGTTTCGATATAAGTAGCAATTCCCAGGAACCGATCTACTACGTATATCGAGGGATGGGTGTGTAATCACACCGTTTTTTTGCCACCAAGCTCTTCTGGAACATATTCTGACTCGGAGCTACAATAATCCTCTCTAGATTCATCTGCAGAATAACACATCTTCAAAAGTTTTGAATTTGTCACTTAGAACTCTACGGTTCTAACGCTAACCGTGTACTTGTAGTTAGAACTATTTTACTCTTGACGATTGGGGCTCCATCTATCATTTAATTTTTTTTTTTTTTTTTTTTTTATTAAACCCCAGTTTTATTTACAATCTGTCCTAGAACAATAAGTAAATGTAATAGCAATAATACAAAATAACATGTAGGCAGTCTTCCAACAAATCGTGCCTCTAATTTAACATCTAATCTAACGACTTATTCTATTCACTTTCACATTTCAGTTAATATCGGTTTACTATGTCTGATGGTTTATGCCGCTTGAGTCTGCGCGTATCACTAGATTCGTTAACTAACCTACGTACTAAGCGGTTTGGATGCACTGCAAGTTTTTTACTGTACTTCGCACTACATACACGCGCTTCTTCTTTCACTGTAGAGATCTGTAAGTCCCTTCTAATTATTTCGTTGGTAACAAACCACGGGGCGTTGACCATAGTGCGTAGAACCTTTGCCTGGAATCTCTCCAAGATTTCAATATTGGAGGTTGACGCGGAGCCCCACAGCTGTATGCCATAGCTCCAAATTGGCTTTAGAGTGGCTTTATACAAGAGAACTTTGTTTTCCAAGCTGAGTGGCGACCGTCGTCCAGTGAGCCAATACATCATTCTAAATTTCAGATTTAACTGTTTCTTTTTTGCTTCGATATGTTCTCTCCACGTCAGCCTTCTATCCAGATGGATTCCAAGATATTTGGCTTTTGTGTCTTGGGGTATTTGTTGATCATTTAGGGTTATTGGCGGACAGCTGCCTCTTTTCATTGAGAATGTCACGTGAGTTGATTTTTGCTCATTTACTTTAACTCTCCATCTCCTTAACCAGCTCTGGATTTTATTGATATGAGTTTGGAGAATAGCTGAAGCTTTTTCGGGGTCATTATGCGACGCCATTATGGTCGTGTCGTCCGCGAATGTTGCTATGGTTGTAGATGGAGATACTGGCAGGTCCGCTGTATAGAGAAGGTACAAGACCGGCCCAAGAACGCTTCCCTGTGGGACACCGGACTGAATTGGTGACAGTTTTGTGCATTCATCTTGTTGTTTTACGTAGAATTGCCTATCACTTAGGTAAGATTTCAGTAATTTATACATGTTGTGCGGTAACTGGCGTTTAATTTTATAAAGGAGGCCTGGGTGCCATACCTTATCGAAAGCCTGAGACACGTCTAAAAAAACTGCTGAGCAGAATCGCTTCTCCTCCAGGTCCAAGTTTATTTGGCGCACTACTCTATGCACCTGCTCTATTGTTCCATGCTGCTCCCTAAAGCCACACTGATGTTCCGGTATTAGTTGTTTTTGATGCAGCACTGGAGTTATTCTTTTTAATACGAGCTTCTCGAATACCTTGGACACAACCGGCAATAGGCTAATTGGTCGATAGGAACTCACGTTTTCGGAGTTTTTCCCAGGTTTCATTATTAATATAATTTCTGCTACCTTCCATGATACTGGAAAGTATTCCAATCTTAGAGCTGCATTAAACAGCGCAGTAATTATTTTAACGATGTTTTCTGGCACCTCTTTAAGAATTTTTCCAGTTATGAGATCCCAGCCTGGCGCCTTTTTTTGGCTAAGCTTTTTGTTGATTACATATTTGACTTCCTTTATTTTGAATTGTTTGATTGGCAACTCCATTTGCAGGGGAGAGTCAATATAGTAGCATATGTCTTCTTCTTCGTTTGGTGTCTCACTAGGAAATGGTGTAAAAGTCTTCTCCAGGTGCTTTGCAAAAGCTTGCGCTTTTTCCTTGTTCGTTCGCGCCCATTCGCCATTTTCCAGTCTCAGTGGTGGATTACGACGTTGTGGTTGTTTAGTATTTTTCATCGCTTTCCACAGCGAATATCCGGTGTCAATGGTTGCTGAGAGGCACTGCAGATGTCTGCTTATGGCTGTGTTTCTGTCCTCCTCAAGGATCTTTTTCACTTCCTTCACAGCCTTGTTGAATTTAGCTTTATCATGTGGCGATCTAGTCTGTTGCCATTGCTTTCTCAGTTTGCGCTTTTCCATTATTTTTTGGTTTGCGATATCAGAGCACTGATGTTGGAATTTCGTTTCTTTTTCTGGTGGGGTCGCTGCCCAAGCTGCCTCCTGGATGAAGTGGTTTAATTTATCAATTGCTACATCTAACTCATCTGGTGTTTTCAGTGGTGGATCATAACGGATGTTACTTAGTAATTTTTTAAATACGTACCAGTTTGTTTTTTTAGTGTGGAGCTTTGGCGGCCTTGCTCTCCGTATAGCATTAGAGCTCATGGTTAGGATTAGCGGTGAGTGGTCAGATGATAGATCAAAGCAAGACTGGATGGTCAGGTGAGTGCTAGGTATGGATTTTATCACACAAAAATCTATAAGATCAGGGGTCTTTCGCCTGTCTGAAGGCCAATAGGACGGTTCGCCAGTCGACAGCGGCGTTAAGTTGTTAGCTTGCATTGCGAGGTAGAGTTGCCTACCTTTTGGTGTTGGCACGTTCGATCTAGAACCCCACCACGGATGTTTAGCATTATAGTCACCCCCTGCAATAAATCTGTTGCCTAAGGTTTTAAAGAACTGTGAATATTGCTCTTTTTTTATGTTGTGTTTAGGTGGTGAGTAAACGGCTGCTAACGTTATAGCTCCAGTGCAGTCTTCTATAGTGACGGCGGTTGCTTGAAGATAATCTCGCGCAAACTTCTTATTTTCACAGTGCTTTATGGCAGTTTTTATAATTATTGCAGTTCCCCCGTGAGCCAAGCCACTTGGATGCTGAGTCTCGTACATAACGTAACCTGCAATGCGTAGGTAACTCTTCTTTGTAAAATGTGTTTCAGAGATAAACATGATATCGATGTTTTGCTGCAGTAAAAAGAATTTTAACTCTTGGCTTCTTTGTGCCAAGCCGTTAGCGTTCCATATACCTATTTTTAGAGAATTAGCCATTGTTGGGTTTGGCTAGTAGGACTGTGATAATATTAAGCATTTGATCTATCCTTTCCGATAGTTTACCTACCAATTCTTCTAATTTCGTAATACGGTCGTTGTAGCGAACAGGTTGAGGAATGGGTTGTTGTACTATTAGGGGTTGATTAGACAATAGGTTGTGTGAATTTGCATTGTTTATTTGCATAAGGGGCTGAGCATTGGGTTCAGCGACGGTTACCTGTGCTTGTAGTGTCCGTTTATCTAGGTAGTCTTGCTGCGACGTTGTAGTTTTTTCCCTAAGAGCAGGATATAACTTTTGTTGTAGTTGCTTTCTTATACTGCAACCTTTATAACTTGCGGGATGGTTACCTTTGCAGTTGCAGCAGACAACATCTTTTCGTTTTTCAGTCCATGTGCAATCACCCGTGAGGTGCTCGCCAGCGCATTTAACGCATCTAGGTTTTCTATGACAGTAATTCTTTGTGTGTCCAAAAGTTTGGCATTTTGTGCACTGGGGAATATCTCTTTTTTTATATGGCTGTTCGAATCGGACAATTGTATGCTGCAAGTACTGAATCTTGTAAATGTCTTTGTTGCTTTCATTTTGTTCCAATTCAACGAAGAATGATGATGTTGGTATTTTGGTTGTCATATTCTTTTCATGCTGTGTTCTTAGTATATTATTAATTCTTAGAACTTTATGCTTTTTTGCTTCTATTTCGCCTTTAATTTCGTTTAGATCTGTGGTTGGATGCAGTCCCTTTAGTACTACTTTAAAACTTCTCTTCTCTTTCAGCTGATATGTGTAACACTGCGTTTTTTTCTTTAGTAGTTCTTCCATGACTACTAGGTATTTCTTTGAATCTGTTACTTGTATTTTAACTTGGTTGTTATTTAGTATTTTTAGGTTGTAAGTATCTGCTGCTACAGTATTTAGTAGGTTTTTTAGCGGAATTATACTCTCTACTCCACTAACAAAAATTGGAGGAGCTTTTGGCGTTTTAGGGGATTTTGAGGATTTTTCGTCTGGGTCCGAGCCTGCGTCTTCTGTTTCTGATAACTTTTCATAAGAGTTTTTTGTAGCAACTGGTTTATTAAGCCAATATTCTGATATAGTCGCCTGCTTTTTTGCTGACTTACTTATTTCTGGGCTTGATCGCAATCTTTTTTTGTATTGTACTTTATGCCACTCTGATTCAGGTTGAGCTGGCAATTTTGGATATTCGTGCAGATGGTGCTGCACTTCAGTAGGTTGGAGCGTTTGGGAAGTCATATTAAAGCTTGGTTGCTGGGGCGCAACTGTTACATATCCTGTTTGTTGCGCGAGTACCGGTTGTTGCATTAAATTATTATTATATCCACCCTGCTGCTGTGGGTATTGCGGAACTAAACTAACTATTTGCTGCTGCGGTACACGTTGTGTGTTAATATCATAATACTGGCCTGGAGCGTTAATGTATGCTGGCTGGTACATTTTAATAATCGCTAGGCCCGAAGGCCTGCGATAGATTTTAAAACAACTTTTATCTTTTCTAGTGTGTAGCGTCTTTATCACTCGCGATAACAACGATGCAAAAAGAAAAATAAATAACAAACAACAAAACAATGTCTAAACTCTAAACTTTTTTAATATCGGTATGCAGTTTGTATCTTTATTAAACAGATTGTTATTACACAGATTTTTATTTTAAGATCACCAACCGTCACCAACGACGGCCTTAACACTACTGTATCATTTAATTTAGAAGATGAAAATTAGAATCGATTTCTGTAAAATCATAAGGTTTGGAAAAATTTTCGTTTCGAACCTTATGGTTTTGACCCCTCGAAAAATGCACATCCTACGAATGCGTAGTTAAGATAAGCAAAAAATAAAAATAAAAGTTGAAATTTCACCTTTCAGAAAAATTTGAAATTTCACCTTTTTTAATTTTTTTTTTAAATTTCAAACTTTTTAAAAAAGGTGAAATTTCAACTTTTATTTTTATTTTGTGCATGTCCTAACTACCCTTATAATTCAACTGTTTTGTAATAAACCACATTTTGCACAACTTTCCGTATTTATTTTGCGGATTTGAATTATAATTTTTTGCCGCCTTTCGAGTTGAAATTTTATTTTGAAAGTAATTTCAAATATTGTAATGTTACATGTAAGTTAGAAAAACAATGTTGTTTTCAGGGAGACACCCTGGGCGCTCATCAAGAATTGAAAAGGTGCCTACAAACTTTTGGCCTGTCATTACCGACCAGTCGTTTTGAAATTTTCACGGCGTTTTCCTGGCAGTTAATGCGCCAATTTTTCCACCGCCTTTGGATCGGAAAATGGCTATCAAGACACACTGGAGGATTTTTGGTGGACGGTATCACCCGATATGAAGCACTGATTTCGTGCCGTGATTTGGCACTGGTTTATCACAGCCTCCACCAGATTCATCTAGTAAATGGGTTAGGACAGTCGGGACACATATCAGGCCTTACCAAAGCATTAACTGCAGTTAATTTAGCAGAAGCAGCTTCTTCTAAATTAACTCCATCACAACTTGTCGATATTTATGTAATAGCAGCCTTGAGAATCAAAGCTAGCTGCCCGAATTTTATGCAAGGCATTACTAGATATTATCTTGGACTGGCAAAGCAAGCTTTGACAAAATCGTGCGATCCACTTCCTCAAAGGTTGCAATGGATTTTTAACCCTTACGGATATAAATTTTTCGTTTCACAAAAATTCACTTATAATATCGAAATGTCAATACCACCATTCAGCAGTTTGGGAAATAAAGCTGACCCTATGGCGTTTATTTTGAAAACGTTTCGCATACACTTGTTAGAGAAGGCCTTATTTACATTGGTGGCTCCTGGTAGTAAAAACGAGGAGGATGATAAAAAGACTCAAACATCTGATGTCCTCAACTATGTCCAACTTCTCTCAGAAAATGTTGCAACCGATGTGTCGGCTGTTTTTAATTCGACTACATTGCACAGTAATTTATTGTTTGCTTTAATCTGAATTTGTGTTTACATTGGAAAATTTTTAGAATATGAGGATGATATTGCTCACTGGTGGACCAGTATTATAGCAGTGGCCGGTTATTGGTTGTTGGGTGAGGATTCACAAGCAGAGAATATGTATCCGAGAGTGGAGAATCTTTATGGGGAATTATTTTCTCTGGATGATCCTCTACCCAAAGCAGTTTTAGCAGCATATAGTGCACGAAAAACGTATTTAATAAACTCATCAAAAACTCCACACAAAATAATTTTGAGGCAATGTGAAGTTGCTGGGCAATTATTAGAGGATAGTTTAACTTACAGCAGTTGCAAACGGCAAAATAATTTAGTTCTGGTGAGTAAGTCTCTTTTAACAGGTTTTGAGTATTGCGGTCTTGGGTGCATTGTAGTTGCATTGCATGTTATTCCAGAGTGCAGTGTTGCTCCAGTGCAACCTAGCTCCCAAGTGCAACCATCATTTAACCCACATTTACATAATTGTGTCATTTTCATTTCAATTTCAGTTAGTGCAGCTTCTGGTGTGTGACTGGTTGTTAGAAACCAGAACGGCGTTATGGGAAGACAGTGTTGATTTCGATCCAACGAATATTCCTGTATCGAATGCTATTCTCACAGCATTCCAGAGAGATCTGTCGTCACTTCGCACCCTTGCTCAGCACATTCCTGTACTTAATTTTTAATTTAAAATTGGCCAATATCTATTTGTTTCTGTTTTAGTCGGCACTTTCTAGAGTGTTCTTGTATGAAGCCATATCTAGGTTAATGGCGGGCGCTGCACCTGGAAGAACTCAGCAACTTTTAGACAGAAGTTTAAGGCATAGATACTCAAAATCATCCATCATTTGTGGAAAAGGTATTTAATATGAAAATATTACAATTTTTTTTTAATGATTGTTTTGGCAGATAAAAATCAACAAGACATAGGAAGCGAAAGACAGCACGCTGCTGCTTTGTATGTTGCGTGCAAGCATCTACCAGGGCAGTTATTATCGTCTCCTGGTGAACGTGCAGGGATGCTGGCAGATGCAGCCAAAACTTTGGAGAAAATTGGCGATAAAAAGAGATTGCAAGATTGTTACAAGCTTATGAAAACACTAGGGCCGAATTCGGTGACAAATTAATTTGTCTCATTTCACAAGAATTGTACATTGTTATTTATTTTAGAATGTTTCTATGTTTGTTTATTTTTGTAGCATGTATTGTGCAGAATAAATGTGATATTGTTTCTTTTAATAAAAATTGTAATTTTTTTTTAAAGATACTAATTTATTCAAGTTTCAGTTTTCTGCACAAACAGGTATCCTGTAAGTGAATTGCCCAGTTTAGAAATAAATGAAATTAATAAAAATCTTTGTAGCAATTGAATAAAATTTCATTTATTGAGTTATTTTTGGTGAAAAGAAACTAATTTTTATGCAAGTAATTGTTTATGATTGAAATAAAAATATCTTTCTTTTGGGAAAAAATTCTCAAGTTTGCAAGCGTGCCTAGAAGTCTAACTTCAGGCCACCCATTTTACTGAAATTGGTTTCATTTAATTAATTTAAAATATTGTTGCTATATGTATAGCTTCAACGTCATTAATTTTATATTAATTAATTTACAAAAATATTTCCCAGTTTTTTTTGTAAGTAGAACAACTGAAAAGTCTAAAATAACATACTTTTCAGAAAGTTTTTATTGGAAAGCAGTTGAATTATTAGACAAATTGAGATATGTACTTAACAATTTAATCCCTTTTATTTAAATGCAGAATTAAAATTACAAAACAATTACAAAGTTTTAGCAGGAGAGTGAATTCGCTACAGCATTGTTGGGTCATTTTACTAATGTGTGTGTCAAATGACATACCATGTATGTTATTTTAATGAGAGACGATTAATCATATTTTTCAACTTTTTAATCTTCAAAACACAAAATGTTAAGTTAACGCTACATAAATCTCCACTTTAAATATATATAGCAGTAAAACCGCGATTTAAATTATTAAATGTTCATTTTCTTTTCCCTGCTTCCTTGGGCTTCCTTGGACTTCCTTGGGTCTTCTTCCATTCGGTAAATTGTCGTTTGCAATCTGCCATTCTTTCTATGTCTTGCTCCCATTCCATCTTTCTTTCCTTTATTCCTTGGTTAATGCCTTCTATGTTACATATGCGCCTTATATTTTCACTTTTTTCTCTATCTCTTAGAGTCTTGTTTATTATTCTCCTGAGTATTCTCATTTCAGCTGATTTCAGCACTCTCTGTGCTACGTTGGCATCGAGTTTTGTTTCAGATTCGTAGGTTGTATTATACTTTTGTATATTCTTGCTTTGGTTGCTAAATATGGCCATTTAGACATCTTGCTTTACTAGCTTTGGATTTTACTTCCTCCTCGATTTTTCCGTCAGTGGATATATTAATCCTATGGTAATCTATCTCCACTACTTGCTTACTCCTAACTGGCTCCTTTGGTATTACTATTTTTTGAACGATGAGAAATTGAGAAAAAACTCCAGAGATTTAGTTAGAAGTATTTCTGGTAATTTAGGCTTTAGAATTAATTCTAGTTAAATTATGCAAATGTTTGCATAATGTTTGCAATGTGTGCAATTACATAATTTTCCTAGTTTATCACAATAAATTGATGTGGCTTCAGATAAACTACTATTTTTATATCTGAAATCAAACCTTTTGCTTAAATTTTCTAAACTAAAGTTACAATAAAAAATATTAAATTAATTTTGATTTGTAATTTAAAAACTAACTTTTATTCAAGACAGTGCAAAGGTAATACACTTTTCCATTTATTTTTCAGCCGCTGGGGGATATTTACGAAAAACAGATTAGGAAAAAAATTTCAAAATCAAAATAACTTCATATTAAATAAACGAACTGTGAAATGATTCTTTTTACATCGCGGCATCACATCGAAAATTCAACGATTGAAAATTTATTTGCAGTTTCTGATCGAATGCAAAGAAAAACCTTAGCCACTGAATTATGCAATCAGTTCCGAGGCACGCATTTATCTATATTTCTACAGCATTCCAATAGAACAAAATTTCTCCTGAGGTTTGCCAGGGAGCGGATAGTCGTAGTGCGAAATATTTTAGTATTTAATGCGACGTTTATTTTTTAATGAGGTATCGATCGGGACTGAAATATGCTGTTGCCAATTGCTTCTTTGTTATTTCGCGTTAATGGTGGGAAAGATGAATGGGCGGAAGGCCCTCGAGTTGCAGTTAATAAGAGACAGAAGCGCGGGTCGTTGCGGGGAACATCTTTTATTGGCGATAAGTTTGAAAGAAGTAGGTTGAGCCATTTTCACTAGCTGAAGTATTTGCTCAGAGGATTTATTTTTCATAAACTTGAGTAGGTGGCGGTTATATCTGCTCTCAAAACCAATAAACTTGTTGACAAGACATCTCTATAGTCGTGTTTGCAGAAGAAACCTTCAATAGATTGCGATGGTATGATATCGGGAAAACACTCCAAGTGCCGTATTTCTTTCGCGGTCTTTCAATTTCCGTTTATCGGTCGATTTTTCATGGACATTTTCGAACCCAGAGAGCCTGATTCCAGATAACTTTCCTCACCTAGTGCGGCTGGAAATACGCACATTATTTAAAAAAGAATGCCGAAAATGTTCGTGACCCGGCGGTAACGCGCACTTACTTTTCATTAAGGTAAGCCGTTCTAAAATAATGTTTTCCCTATTTCGTGCTAAGTGAAAATAAATCTTGCATTTTCTAAGATGAAGGGCGTAATCAGGGCCTAAATCCGCTTGCATAGTTCGCAAGCTTACACGTCTATTTCAAGAAGGAAATTACCTGACTTCAGAAGCACACAATTTACTGCATATTACGAACACCGCATATAACTGCTACTTCTGTACTGTTTCCGGGCCTTCTGAATGCCGACTTAACTACCCCTGTTAAATGTAATGTTAATTTTGTTTAAATTACCCAAGTAATCAGATTTACGTAGGTGTTAGACTGCTTAATTTATTGCTGAACGTCTAGACCGGCTGTTTGCACAGCCTTATTCCCTCTTATATAAACGATTGATGTAATTTCGTTAAACGAACTTTTAAATGTCTACTTACTTTGCTCTCAATGTGTAATCGTCGGGCGTTTATGTTTTTAACTACAGCTACATTCAAAGTCATTTAACATTCAATTTGGAGTTACAAAAGATATTGCAACCATTTGAAACTAATTTTTTCTTGCTAATGTCATCAAATATATTAAATTTCTGCAGTTGTTTAAAGTCTGTGTAATTGGCTATGTTTCTTATAGGTAAGAAAATTCGGGCTTAAATTTAAAATTTTGCTTTCTTAATTTTGGCCCAAGAATGACAACAAGAATGTTTATTCTTGTTGTCAAATTTAAGAGTGGGACATTCTCAATTTCAAGAACGTTGATTCTTCATGACAAATTCAAGAAAGAGTCGCTCTAATTTTAAGAACTTTTATAAGTTTTACATTTAAGAATAGGTCATGTTGATTTGAAGAACTTTTATTTAATTACTTAAGAATGTTCTTAATTAATATATTTTCTTATTTAAGAAATGAAGATGGCTTTCTTATTATATTAAATAAGCACTTGTAAATACAATAATTATTTTCTAATTTTTATGAATTGTAGAGTGGAATGCTTGAATTGAAGAAATTTTAGAATATAAAGTTATTTCTCATACATATTTTTATTAGTAGATGAAAATTTAACATCACATCACATCCTGTTTAAAAATAAATTTTCAGTTTAAGAACCCCATTATCATTTGGTAACAGATGTACGTATATGAAATGAAAGTTCGTCAATGAATTTTGGTCGTCACACAAATAAATTGTTTTTCTCTCAAGAAATAATTGACCAAAATCTACATCAATCTAAAAACAAAGAAATAAAATGCTTACATTGTACCATGAATATATTATTATAAAAATTTACCAATATAGACCAGTTTGAATGCTTCAATAATGACCATTCCACTTTAAGCAGATTTCCTTTCCGCAAATCCGCGTACTTCAGTCGCGCTTGTATTTTGTTAAATTCTTACAAAGAGCTTTACATCTGCTAAAAAATAAAATTTGTTATAAGATAGATAAATAACACTAAATATATAAAAGAAAATCAAAATGATTTTTTTACCTTCGTCGTTACTATTAATTCTGCTATAGAAGCAACTGGTTTGCATGTCCATTTTTTTTTATCGCTTCTTACTTTTCGTTCCGATAGAAATAAACTAAAAAACAATTTGTTTAATAGCTGTTACATTGAAAAAACTTGTAAAACTTTTACAAAATTTATTCGATAAGCTAAGAGTGTGGGAAAAATTATAATTACAACAAATTTACTTACATGCGAATTTATCACACACAGAATCAGAAATCCCCATAATTTCAGTACCATTTATAGAAATGGTCTTTGAAACTGATCATATTGTTGATCGACATTTATTAATATTGCATTGAATTAACATCTTCATCTCGGCACATTAAACCACTTGTAATATTTCCCATTTCTTCACAATTAAACATTCACTAATTATGTAAGTTACTAAAAATTCACTTTACAATAAAAATACAGAAAATATATACCGTAATATGTATTTTCTTACTGCAAGACGAATTTGGTGTAACGTTGTTCAATTAAATTTGTAAGAAATTCCAAAGTAATTTATCTAAAAAGCAGAAAAAATACTTTGGAATATTGGAAAGGAAAAAGATGAGAACTATATTAAGACCGGTAATGAAGAAAACATAATGAAGAAAATAAAACAACAGACCACGATGCTAGAATTGAATCCAGGATGTACAAGGAAGCAAGGTAGATCAAGATCAACATAGCTAGAGGAGATAACAGAAGACATTAGAAGGATTGAAATTCACAAATGAGAAGATAAAGCAAAGCGCAGGACAGAAGAAATTGGAGAAATATGTGTGAAATTAATAGAAATTGGGTACTGTCTTAATTGTATTGGCCAAATATTTTGGATATCAGTTTATAAACAGATAAATTTTGATCCCACGCAGATAAACTACCGAGTGTTGTTGTATAATTTGCAAATATCACAAATTTAATGTGAAATATTACAGATTAATGCCGCATAAGCTGGAGGCGTAATAAGACGTTTGTTGTGTTTATGATAATAACATAAAATTACATACAAGAAACCATCCACTCGTGAAACTAGAAACAGATTGTAGATAACCGTTTTCGCTCGACTTTTCCAGCAAAATAAATCAATAAAATTTGCATTATTAAGCTGTACACATGTGAGCGATCGCATGCACGTAAATGCATATCAAAGTGCTTAAACTTGTGAAAAGTTTTCGAATCGGGTGAAAACCTTAAATTCAAAACAATACTGCTTAAAATGCACGTTTTCCCCAAGTCGTTAAAACATGCAGTACGTCGCCAATATTGAATTGTATTCAACCGTTGAGTAAAAAGTTACATCGCTGAACAATGTATAAAACTTGCCGGTTTAAAATCAAGTGCTTAAGTAATCAACAGTTGTGATTAATAGAAACACAGTCGGCGAAGTTGCGAAAAGGATTTGAGACAAATTTTTCAACTTTAAAAAATGTTTGTGTTTCTTTTCAGCACCAAGAGAAATGGTGTGAGCTGGGAGTGTTTTTTCGTTAAGAGAGACAACTTAATTATTTTGTGAATTATCGCCGCTGCTTACGTTTTCCAATTCCGAAATGATTAATGCCGAGGCATTTAAAATAATTTCATCGAAAGCACACACACACACAATCGTGCGGCAACGGAATAATATTTTAAAAGTAAAATATCTGTTAAGAGAGTAAGAGTATTACTGAAAATTTACGACTCTCAGAAACATATATCCAAATTGCAAGTTGAATTTAGAACCATTTATTTCCTTTTTTTTCTCCACTTCCTCGACGTTATAAAATGTTCCCTCCGCAGTTAAAGATAATTGTCTTCTGCACTATGAAAAGCTATTATACATTAATCAAACGGGAGAGTTTCTCTACGACGGTTTATGTAGTCAGGACTCGGTATTAATAGCAATAGAACGAATCACTCTGTCGGAACGGCGTTACAAAGGCATAAACACCAACTCTAATGTAATTTTCTAATACAACTGCCATTGATATTACCATCGGCTGAAGTCAAATAGCATGAACTATGTGCTTTATTGCTCGTTTGTGCTTTATATTCAACACTCGGTTAGTCCTCAAACAATTCGCGTAACATTTTGCGTAAGTGCTTCACACAAATATTATCTACTAAAGATTCATTTCATTAATTAATCGGTTAATGGTTTGTAAAAAAATATGTTAACTTTAATGTTAATTTGAAAAAATAAATTTGTAATAAAAGAAAGAAAATAGTCAGACCACACATTAAAAGCAAATTAGAGCAATCGTGATAAGAATGATTACTTTTGGTAGTTTTGGTCAAATTTATTGAGTTGACAAACACAAAAAGGTCTGCGGAGAAAATGAAATTTAATATAAAAACATCACACAAAGAATTTTCCTAATTGAATTTAAAAGTTGCAGTTTGAAAAGAAGTTCTAATATGAAACTGTCCTTGAATGGTATTAAGAAATGGTATCAGCAAAAAGTTAATTAAATCGAAAGGAATGTTGATTAAGAAAAAAATAATTTGCAAATATTTGTGGGTCGAAACCAATTAAATGTGGAATGTGCTGTATTGCCAATGAAATTTAACAGTTATTGCAAGTGTTGTAGCTACTTGCTAATTATTTAAAGAATTTGTTATTTTTAGTTGTGTATTTTTATGCAAAAAGCGTGACGAGTAATATAAAATTGTTGGGGATGATATTTTAATTTCAGAATTTTTATGAAAAACGTTCTGTGCCAATCTGTAACAGATCGGCCGTTAGCAGCAGAAGCAGCAACAAGGCGGAATTACATAACACCGAATTTTGATGCTCCCATTTATTCACTACCCTGCAGAAATTAGAAAAATTCGAGTGTTATTCTGGAAATAAAAAAATCAAGCAAAAAAACTAGCAAAAACAACATTTTTCCTACCAAACTGGTTTAGTTTATTTTAACCTAAGAAGTGGGTACTATAAAACGTGTGGTAAGTAAATTTACAAAATGAACGTTGTGATTTGCGCTCGAAAAATATAAAATAAAAGGCCATTTTCGTGGAAATATATCCGAAACCTTAAGAATAGTAATAAAATTTCCGGGATCACTCCGAAACCGTATTCACCCAAGTAATAGTTCAGGATTTTATGTCAGTCCATTGACACAGTTTTTCAATGGTGCCCGCCCGAATATCCACTTGAACACAAATGCGTTTTGTATTTGCACAGTGTTACGTTTTTTCAGGATTGTTAAACGTTGGAGGATTTTTATTTCCATTACGTTTTCCACAAGATTGCCCTATTTTCGCATGGTCCCGTGGAGGACGTAAAATTGCAATGTCATTGTAAGTTATTTCACTGCATTCTGCATTCCGGCCCAGCTGCATTCGAACTAGTAAACAATTTGCACTTAAAAATTTAATTTCGTGAAAAATACGGTTAATGTTGCATGTAAAAATGAAAAACGATTTGCGCCTATTTGTCTTCGTGTACGAATAATTGAAAAGGGCAAAATTAATAACTCGGAGCGGTTCTACTTAGGAATGCACAGTAAACAGAACCTAGCTTGGATTATTACCCACTAACTCTACTTGTTTTTGTTTACACAGTATTTGTTTGGAGCGCTTATTTCGGTGGCGCAAATTTCCTGTATACATTTTGAACAATTCCATTTTCAGTTCGGTAAGAAAATGTTTAAATAAATAATTAATTTATTGTAATTTCTTTTATTTTTTCATTCCACATAAAATTAAACAAAGTTGTCTTTTCAATTTGTAAAATAAATGAAAAATGCATTCTTTAAAAAATAGTTACAGTAAATCCTCGATAAGACGAACTCGAAGGGACGAAGTTCGTCATATCCAAATTATTAAAAAATATTTAAAAGCATTCCCGTTTTTTCATGAAAGTAATACAACAATGTACAGATGTCCCATCACTTGTGGTCACCCCCAAAATTGAGCTTTAATTGAAAGCTATGTATTTGAAATTTGGTGCACGTATGACTCTGGTGTAAGGCTACAAATTTCCGGTTTTAAATGTTAATTGTCGGCGTTAGTTTTCGAGAAAAAAAATAAAAACTGATTTTTTATTAAAATACTATCTCCCAATTTCGTCAAATTTCACTTTTTAGGATCATTATTATCTTAACAGTAAATGTAATGATTTATGACTGTAAGGATCGTCATGAATCTATCCCCAAAGTTAAGTACGATTTAAATTTATGGCATTGTAAAAATTTGTCGCTGTCGAGTGGAACACACTTTTTGAAAATGTGGATTTTAACATAAGACGCAAAAAAGACCTGAGAATACTTTATAAAAATGTGCACTGCAATTCGCATGGTTTTACCTAGGAAAACCGGCTCTTCAGATTCAATCCTGAACACACCTTATGAAAATGTGGGTTCTATCATACCTGAACACACTTTATGAAAATGTATATTTTAATATAAGTCGAAAAAAAAATTGACCTGAGCACACTTTATGACTCTTAAGATTCAACCCTGAGTACACCTTATGAAAATGTGGATTCTAACAGATTTAAATAAAAAGTATTTTAAAGAAAAATAATCACTTTTATTCTTGGTTGATATGTTTTCCAATTTTTTGTTTTCAAATGATTACAACAAGGGTTGACTCTGAAGAGTCGGTTTGCCTAGGTGAAAGCATGCAACTTTCAGTGTGTTTGTTTGAACTGATTTTTGAATTGAAGTAAAACTGGGTTTTTTGAAATAGTGCACGTGTTCAAGGGGTTTATGCGTGTCCGATAGGATCAATTGTAAAAAGACTTAAGGCTAATTTGGAGAGCATGACATCCGGCCAAGTGTGATTTTATGTTGAAATGTATTGTGTTTAAAGAGTGCAGTAATAAAATTGTCAGAATTAATGGCGGCTCTATAACAATATAAAAAAAACAAGTTACATTTGCAACGGAATGCACAACAATTGATAATAATTCTATTGAAGCTGTGAAAGTTGTGAAAAAAGGGTCACTTTCAGATAGCTTCCCACTGTCTCGGATGTGCAGGTCCAAACGTTAAACACTGTGTAGTTAAAGCGTTACTGACGACTGGAAATAAATATTGTCTCTCCCCAACACCGATTTGTTCGTCTTAAAAGAGATTTTTAACTTCAAGGCTCTAAAATTCAGTTCGTAGTTCGTGTTAATGAGAATTCGTGTTAACCGAGCGACATTCCATAAGAAACGATAAAAACCCAGCCGGAACCACAGTGCCTGTTCGCGCTAACGAGGTGTTTGTCTTAAGCGAGTTCGTCTTATCGAGGATTTACTGTACATTTCTTTCTAAACAGTTGAGTGCACTGAAGGCGACGATTGTACACTAAATGGTAACTCATGCTGATTGTGAGGAGTTTTCGACCTTCGTCCTTACCACCACCTAACGCGCTTTACACCCCACTTCAAATCATTCCGTTTCATTGCCGGATCCCTGATTTAAAAATCTCCTTGAAATTCAAAATACTTACAGTTCTGTGTTGAGTGGAGTTTAATAGATTACCTACATTCCAGCTGCATCTTCGAATGGGGAGTAATGGAAGAACGCATTGAAAGGATCCGTCCCAATAAAAAAGATTGAAAAATCCATCGTCGTAGCAGATAACAAACAGATGCATAACTTAAAACTAAATAAAGCCGAACAAAGCTTTCTGTATTTTGCGGTAAATAATGCCTTCGCTCGCGCTACTTGGAAGCAGATCAAACGATACATCGAGCTATGGGATGAAAGAATACCAAAAAAATAAACTAAAAAAATCCTTTAAAATTCGTTCAGAAGAGATTAAATTTTCGCTTTATATTCCCACACCGAAAGGGAGATTACATAAATTTAATTTTCATTTTAAAGTCTTGACAAACAAATTGCTATTAATTTACAGCAATTTATTATTTAGGTCTCAATGTATTTATGAACTTCGCCAAGTCCTGAGCTTTTCTGAAAATCCTAATTAAGGTATCGACGTAACATGCAAGAAATGACTTGACTCTTTTTAAAAGTTAATTTCGGTTCGTTATTAAGACTGCAATCTGATTTCGCTTCGGCCCGAAGCTTTGCATATTCAATGGGATAATTAGGTGGACGAAAGTGCAAAAGGGAAAAATCGGTTTGCGGAAAAACGATTTTCATATTTTACGTGTCTTGCGGAATTTCGCGGCGCGCAACATTTCCTGAAAACAAAGAAAATGATCGCCGGCTCTTGAATTAATTTCGCAGAAGTGGTCGGTTATCATTCCCGCTGTTGTGCGATTTTCTTTCTATTCCGAGAGTCTGTAACTAACACATGCCTGATCTTTAAAAGATCAGTGTTATTAAAGACTCCTGCGGTTGGGAGAGACTGTAATAAAATACACTGTCGTTGAAGTGTGAAAGAAAGAGAAGTGGTTCGGTTTTATTCTCTCAAGCAGAAAAGAAATCCGATAAATTTCGAACGTAGTGAGAATATTTACACTGATTTCTTGCTTCAAATTTTTGTATGTTTTTTATTTGTTTATTCCATTGATTTATTGTATTAGATTGAAGGAGCGAGGAGCCGGTTTTTATTTCTCGGTCCGAGCTTTATTCTTTTATTATCGCTACATGTTATTGCCCCGTACAAGGCGAATACAATCCAACAAATTATAATAGAGAACTATAAAAATAAAAGTTTTACGGCAAGAAAATGTCGCAAGTGAGGAATGAAATAATTGGTCGTAATAAACGATTATTTATTTGTAGTAATGAATCTATATTACAGTTTTCCCTTTTTGGCAATATACATTAATATTGTGCTACTTTTAAGCATACAAGTATATGCTATATGGTTTGTTTGTAACGTCTCCTCGAAGTCTAAGAATCTCCTGGCATTTCTTGTTGACCGAAGGGTAACAGACAAAGTAGGATGCGGTCTGGAAAGGAAGGTTAGGTACTTACACAGGCGATTGGTTTGCCGATCTCAATCCAAGTGTTATAATTTTTGCTTCAACTAGGACAAAACGTTTTATGTAAGAGGACCAACTGGGAAAGAAATGAAACGAAAACCTCAATGATGTGCTTGCTTGAAAACGCAGTGTCAGAGACCTGAATAAATTATCTCAACTTTGCTGTTAATCTGGTTGCACTATGGCACTTTGCAGTAACGATGATACACTAAACTAAAAGTGGAACGGTTAAAATTGGAAGAAAATCCGAGTGATTTATTACTCAGTGACGAAGAGACTGCATCACAATAAAAGGGTAGCAAAAGCTGGAAAATGTGCAACAAAATTAAATAGAAAATAGACTAACAAAAATGGCAGTGCATATGGATTTATTTGTGAAGCCTTATGCAGTTTCCTAATGTAACTTTATCGAACCGATAATAGACCGAATGGATTTACATAAGTTAGTCAAATAAGCAACGAAGTAAAACAAAATCAAATACTGCAGGTATAAGCTCCTTCTAGCAATTTGTTAAGGTAGACAGAATAAATAACACAGAGTACTTGCATAAGACAATAAAATACAGCAGAAAATGTAAGAAGCAAATCAATATGTATGTGTAACGTCAGTTTCAGTTGTCTAGTTCATGCGACATTAACAAGCTCCAAACAACGAGGCGTGAAGACCTAACAATAAATGTTATTAAACAAGTGGAATGTTAAACATCAGTGAATTTGGGTTTATACTGATCAAACTTCATTTTTGGTGTGTTCGACAATAAAATGGAGCATTAATATGGGCTTGCCAATTGGAACTATGCAGGCAACATTTTTATTTAAAAAATATATCCAGGTGTCTCATTTCCCTTTTTTCCTAGCGATGATTGGTTTGTAAAAATTAGTGAAATCGTGGAACGTTAAACTTAACAGAATTTTAAGTTTGAATACATATTATATGAAAATGGTTTGCCATCCTCTTTATTGTTTCACCGAGTGATTTCAGAATACTAGTACTGTTACTTTTCGACATGGAGGAGGTCATTCAAGAGGTACAACATCAGCAGACTGATCGCTAGACAAATCCCACCCCCAAATCCTACAATAATAAATAATGCCTTACAAGATGCCACAAATTGTTCCAAGGAGACTATCTGAATATAAACCTACTAAGTGTTCACTATTAAAGAGGAATCTTTGTGCTTCTCGTAGAGCTTGAATACAAGAACACATGGAGTTGTGATCCCATTTGCCTAAGATTTTGGTAATGGTTTAATTTTTGAGATGTTAGTGGATGAAGTTCTTCAAACGCATAATATTCAGGGAATGGTTTGGCTTCCTAACCCACCAGACTGTAATAGCACCGAGCATGTGTGGCATCGTTTGCAAATAACATTTAAATTCCCCAAACATTTTAAATGAGTTGGAAGTTGCACTACATGAAGAATGGGAACGGAATATCACAAATTTTATTTTATATCAAGCAGAAAATAATATGTTTGCACATAATATAATCCTCTGTAGTCAATTTTTCTTTATAAGTATGATAGCCGTTATTTTTGGTGTTCCATCTTTGTCTAGCAGTGTATTACAAGTTTTATCAATTAATATCTTTAAAAACCTCTTCACGATTAAAATAAGAGCAATCTGCTGTATTTATTTTTGTCCTAGTAAATTAAGGCAGTTAAGAAACTTTTCAGTTTTGTCTAGTTCGTAATGAATGGGGAATGCGGTCGCATTTCTCGATCACGCGTTATGCGTCATGAATAAAGAATAGGCGAATCGATGTGCAGAGGGTAGTTTTTGGATTAAAGATGGGGAGAAGGCGAACAGTCCAATAGACTATTTAATAATGACAAATACCGCAACAGAAAGGGCAGTTTGATTTTAATTTAATATTCCGTTTATGTGCTAATCAAGCCATTCCGTATTCTTCACCTGTGGGGATCGACCATAAAGAGCGAAGGACCCATCGAGATTAAGGCCATTTTGCAGTTTTAATAGTAAAACGATTTGACTTTATACGAGCAAATAATTAGTTTTGGGATGTAGGTGCGGATTACGGAATATTAAATTGAGAAGTGACTACAGCTCGGCGTACTTTACAAGCTTTGTTTGGAACTATTTGTCTTGTAGTTAGTAGATTTAGCGTGTTTATAATAGCCCGAGTACAACTCAAATAATCCGTCGGTTTTCGAAAATGCGACAACAAATGCAACGCCCGTAATTGCATCAAGGGCGAAAACTAAATTTGTGGAAGTTACGGTACCTGCGGTCGCAGTAATACACACTTCTTTTGATTCTATTCCCGTAAAAGTTCCTCTCAGTGTGTCGAGCGTTAATCTGTGTAAAGTACGCCAGTTTGTCACAGTCTCAGAGTTACTCTTTTGGTCTCGAGAGGTGAACATTACTTTAATTAAGTGCCAGCTGATGCCCGATTATTCTTAGACTTCGAGATTCATCCTCGTTCAAGCTGACACAAAGACAAGATTGAAACGAATATAAGTATTTGCTCCTGCAGACAATTTAACTCTCATTAGCGAAATTAACTTTCTAGTTTTATAAATATTAAAATATTCTGTTAGCTTAGTTATTTATTTATACACTTTCCTTCTTGGTTTCAAATTAAATCGCCCAACTTTTGTACACAGGAAATCATTTTTAATTCCGCTTAAACACTTCACTTTGGTCGTTATTGCATCTGGTATCACAAAAATTTAGTTTACTTTGGTTAACATAAGAAAAAATCTTATTTACAAGAGTTTTTTTTTTTAAATCGCCTAGTCGTGCGTTTCGGTTGTGGATGGAATTGCTCCCTCAATGCAGAGAGAATGAATGATACAGATTTTCCTTGGGATCGGGACTCCATTTATTAGCTGTAACAACGTAGCTCCATTAGCGAAAGGTGCATGTGCGACACACTTATTATTTACCTTTGTAATACATCTCCTTGTACATTGTCGGACAGTTGTTGTTCTGTAACAAAAAATCCAATCATTAAAAGATATCGTAAAATCGAAGGGACAATATCAGCTCCAATATTTACTTCACGGCAAAAAGTGCAAACATAAATATCAAGTAAGTAACTTGTATAAATATTTTTCATGTGAAGAACAAGGACAATAACAATAAAATCTCACATTGCAAATAATATTTCCTCGATTTTAATTGAGGTTTCTTGAATTAAAAATGAGCGTTCAATCAACAATTTCTGTGCGTAATATTCCAAGAAGTAAAAGGAAATTCGAAACCACATTTCATACTTGGTAATTATACAGGAAGAAATGGACAAAATTAGAACTGAAAGATACAGATACAATTCCGATAGAAATAACAAGAGAGAAAATTCAATTGCGATGGCTTGGACATGTACAAAGGATGAAAGATGAACGTTTGGCGAAGGAATTATTTGAAGCTAGAGAATTGGAGAAAAGAAGAAAAGGGAAGCCAAAAAATTATGGAAAAAAGGAGTGAGGAGTGGTGACTAAAGATAGAAGAAGGTTGAGAGAAGTGTGAAGAAGGATGCCTGCGAAACTCCATTCACTTCATAATCCTGCATTGAAAGGTAGAAAGATTTCGGATTAAGTAAGGAAATAATTCCTTGAAAAGAATATCACGGAAAGGAAAATAGAGGAGAACGAAGAACTAGTATTGACATTGATTGACTTAATAGCGACTTTTGATTCGGTGGATAAAAGAACTATTTGGAGAATCCTAGAAGAGTTAGAAATACACCCAAAATTGATGAGAATAGTGAGAAACATCTCAGTGGTGGAACATCCAATGAATTTCAAATGGAAAAAGGAGTGAAACTAGGAGGCAGTTTAATTCCTTTATTATTCATAATACTAATGGACAAGCTAATCAAAACAACACGAGACAAAACTAGAGCTCTATAAACTATAAGCTGTTCAGGTAGATGCGCTAATGTATGCCGACGACATACTGCTAATAGCAGACTTTAAAAATAAAATGTAGGAACTAGTAAACGTACGGACAAAAAAATAGAAAACCCAACAAGAACCAATAATCAAAAACATAAGAAAAAGACAATTAAATTGGTATGGACATACAGTCTGGATGACCCCGAACAGAATATCAAGAAAAATAATGAGGACAGGAAGAAGAAAGAAAAGGAGAAGAGTTAGAGCTAGAAAACAATGGGCCTAACAAATAGCTTAGATAGGAAAGGAGAGATGGAAAACGGTAGAGGACATGAAAACTATGGCAAGAAATAGGGTACTATGGAAGAAAGGACAAAAGAAAGGAGATAAAGAAAGAAGAAATTGACGGTATCTTATTACACCTCAGTTATAAATTGGAGTAATTAAAGTAATTACAACTATAAAAAAAAAAATGTAGGGGGTTATATTTGAGTGGGTGTACCATCTTAGCCCAGCAACGAAAAATATGTCAAATGAAATGAATTGAGCGTGTTGTAAGTTGTACAATTTCGCACCACTTCAATATGAGCGATTAAAATATGCAATCTCAGACACAATTCCCCTACACTTTGCATTTCGCCAATTCACGGCTATTTTTAAAAATTTTTGTGACCTGCAATTTTTCAATTTGAACCTTTTAGGAGCAGTGCATGCAATATTACGTGCTAACCAACACAAAAGAAGCAATAAAAAATGTCATTTGGAAAATAACATCTTTTGATATTTTTTATCACCTTATAACTGGATGATTGAGCGTTGCGATGATTTCAATGATAACGTTTGAATATCAGCTGTGAATAATCTATCGAGAGACGATTTGTAAAATTGCTTCGATTGTTAGTTTATCTCGCTTGCACTTAACATCGAAGTGAGAACGAGAATTGGCAAAAAAAACGACAAAAACTTGCATGTTGTTGTAAAGTATCCGGCGCAGTTGACTACAATAAACGTCGGCGAGGCCATTGAGATTAACAACCAAGTTAAAGTTCATTTATGGAGTAATTGCATCACGAAACAATTACATAAAAGCAGCCTTAGGATATTGAAGGAAATAAAGTAATTTGTTAAATAAGGATCTGCTAGTTGTTAGTTAGTTCATTTCCATTTAGGTTAAGAAACTCTTTTAACACAATAAGTTTGTGAACTTTGAAGAATTGGTTCATTATTCTAGTCAATATTGCTACTGTGTAGTTAGGAATTTAAATAATTCGGAGCTTGCTCGCGAACTTTTTAAGTTTAACACAATCTTGCCAATTAGTCTGATCTTAAAATAAATAACGCCGAGAATGTTGGAGCTATTTCACAAATAAAAGTTTTAAACTATCAATTTAATCGAGATTGATGTTTTTAAATAGGTAGACAATCCAGAATAGAGAAAAAATGCCAACAGCTTATGAAATTGAATTGTAAATCTTGCTTTTTTTGTCAGTCGTTCAGCTAAAAGAAAATGTAGCAGTCACGAACATTCTACTGGATTTTGGTTACGTGACTTTCGCCTTAATTTAATCCAATTACACATAGTGCTTAATCTTTGAATGGAAACAATAAAAGAAATTTGTATAGGTTTGAAAGTTGCCAATGATTTTAATCATCAATAACGTAGTTCTGTTATTTTTTAGATTTCAGTCATTAAAAATTAATTAATCGAAACACATTTGGTAAAATATACAGAGTTGGGATAAAGTATGAAACGAACAAATATTAAGAAGGGAAAAACATTACCTGTATAAAATACAGTTGATTCAAGAATTGTCCGATGATGATTTTGATCGGCGGCTGCAATTTTGGGAAAGAATGATGGAAATCTGCACGCAACATTTTGCACCTAATATGGCGTTTTCTGACGAGACAACCTTTTGTTTAAATGGAATAGTTAATTGGTCAAATGACAATTCTCACTGGATTCATGAAGCCTATACTCAACACCCACAAAAGTTGAATGTTTGGATGGGAATCGTAGAAAACAAGCTTATAGGCCCATTTTTTAATGATGGAAACCTGAACGAGATAAAATATTTGGATCAATCAAATAACCAAATTATTTCTGCACTTCAACACAATGGGCAGTTAGCTCAAAATTATTGGTTTCAACAGGATGGAGCGTCTCTCCACTATGATAGACGAGTTAGGAATTTTTTGGATGATACTTTTCCAAATCGTTAAATTTGACGTAGAGGATTAATCGAGTCCCTTAGATTTTTTCCTTTAGGGTTACCTTAAATCACGTGTGTTTACGTTAGAAGACCAACTAATTTGCAGGAGCTGAGACAAAGAAATCTTGGAAAATGTAACTCAGGGATTTATTGCAGGCTTGCATATTGTCAAGAGGTAAACGGCGAGCAGTTTGAATATTTGAAATAATTTTGTCTTTAACTTGCAATAATAAAACTAATGGTTCAGTAAATGTGAAGTGCTTTAACTTTCTACTAGTTACAGATAAAGGTACTAAACCCTATATACACGAATTCAGGAAAACAACCCTGTATTTTCTTGCTCAGGTAATGAAAATGCAAATCAACCATGTAGATATTACACGTTCCAATTGACAGACTCGATAATTAGAATCGTTGAATTGAGAAATTCAGGACAGATCTGCACTGATGACATTCGCTCAAAACTGCAGGTCGAATAGTTTTCAGCGCACCTACAGTAAAATATAGATTTTGCATACCATTTTCGCTTAAGTTGAATTTAATGTCGCAACGTTTTTCTCTTATTCCGCGCGCGTAATGAGTTACGCCCTGTCCGCGAAATTTATTTTCTCTTTCACAAATCCGCTGCTTTTATGGTTCCGCTGAAAAGTCAACGCATTGTTTTGAAAAACTGCAATAAAACCCGCGAAATGGATTAAAAACGAGACGATTTAAAAAGTCAATTGCCTATTTCCGTATCTCGGAGATAATGCCGAATTGACCTCCTAACCGAATGACATTAAAATAACGCTTCACCGTTTTCGGTTGGGGAATTATCGGTGCGCTTGAACCGTTGGTCGTCACATAATTACACAACATGACCGCCGCAAGTTCGCAAGTTTTAATAAATAGTCGTATGAAAGTTTTTTCGTTCGTTTAATGATATAATGAAACATTTTGGAACTATCCGAACGCTTTTAAATGCATTTTCTGATTTCCAATTTCCCGTATTAAAAACATACGCGCGCTTATTTATATTTTGATAAAAAGGTTTTACAATTCCGGTTAGTATGTGTTTCTCATTTCCGGTCAGTTATACTTTACTGATGTAGTTTCCGGTTGCTTGATTATTACTCTTGTTCAAAGCAACTGTTATTCGGAGCACGTTTTGCATTGTCTCATTAGCGCATGGCCATTAAAATGCTGCGATTATACCGAGATAATAGCCAAGTAAAGTAGTTTCAGTAACTATAACTCCTTTCTTTTACGCCTTTTATACTAAATATTATGTCGAAATTATAAAAATAGTTTCGTAAATTGTAAGCAGATGCAGTGAAAAACGGGACAACACTGCAATAATAAAAAATGTTTTAACTTGTCACAGCGGATACAAACCGCATAAAAATATTTCATTTTTATTATGAGTAACTGCGCAGCTATTAGTTACTGTTTCAGTTACATGCAATAAATTGTTATCAGAGATAATATAAAGACACTATTTTTTATCCGAATGGTAACACTCTTATCCATTTTGTAAATGCAAAATGAATTCTTTCTTTTAGCAAATAGTTTTTTTAATATAATGTGATGTAAATGTAATTCACTCATTGTCAGTTATGGAAGTTATGTTAAGTTGCTGTGATATTTGTATCACATCAAATTTGATTTTTTTTTAATATGAACTGAGCTGTATAATTCGTTTTACAGTTCACATTTAGCACCCTGTATTATTATTTTTTCATTAAGATTTGAAACATTAGCTTGAGAGGAAGAAGTTTTTTCGGATGATGATTTAAAATCTGTGAACATTTTTCTTTTTTTTGAGGAAATGTAGTTAGGTAAAAAAACGTAGGAATTAATTATTTTGTTTAATGTTTTGGATGTTGTACATGTAAATTTGCTTTATTTTATTGAACCAAATTGTTAGGTGAATACAATTTTTTAAAAGTAAAATGAAACACCATCGTTCGGCTTTCTTTAGCAGTTATTTGATTTACCAGTTGGAACTACACAGAAAACGTTTTGCAAAAACAATGTATTCTTTAACAAAGTTGTTTTTTCCAGTGATTATTGCTTGGTATATGAAAATTACTGGTAGTGGTAAATTTAACATCTTCTAGGTTTGAATACAAATCAGAAAATGGTTTACCATCTACTTAGGAAAGGTAATGTAACTACTTCCTGTCATAGGTACCTACCTCTCAAAGGAAAGTGGCTAGATATTTTCAGGAATTTAAGAATACTAGGTTTTCGGAGGTCATCGAAGATGTACAACGCCAGCACAAGTCTAATATATGGGGTTGATTGCTCGGCAGAATTCTACCTACAATCCTACAAGAATCAATATTGCATTACAAGCTGCCACAAGAGTTATTCATTTTCCACGAATTGTTGAAAGAAAACTTTCTGAATACTAGTTAAGAATTTAAGAATTAAGTGAAACGTTAATAAACGAGAGCAGTGAATACATAAAAGAAATTAGAGCAAGAATTGAACAAGCCAGAACCGTATCTAAGTTAATAATTTAAAATTAGAATCTGAGGTGATATAAATTCTCGGTATTTTTTTATGGAATGAAGTCCTGGTTGATTAAGATCGATTCGAGGCATTTGAACTGTTTACATGCAGAAGAATTTTAAAAATAAGTCGGATCGAGAAAGTGATCAATGAAGAAGTAATGCAAAGAATGAAAAAAGAAAAAGAAGTAATACAAACAGTAAGTATAAAAAAACTACAATATCTTGCACAGGAAAAAAGAACCAGAAGAACAACTGAAGGAAATGGTGCAAAAGTAGTTTTATTAAGTTGTTTAGGGTTGCAGTATCAAAGATAAAAATTAGCAAATTAGCCAACCGTATTAGAGGAGACTAAGAAGAAGAAGATTAAAGATTTAAGCTTCTCTATTCTGTTGGGTTAGTTTCACTGTGAAGAAGAGCAGGAAAGTATTACCATGAATATAATAATATTATATTATGGTTCACTGAAAAAAATCGTATGTTATAAATTACTACAATAATGTAGCACATATTTTGTAACAATTTTTGCTACAAAGAGAGCATTTGTTACTTAAAATTGTAATACAATTTTTAAAACATTTGTAGTGAAAACTTTGTAGCAATCTTATCTACAAAGTGTATTACTTTTTCAAAACAATTATGGTATTAATTTTGTTTTAATATTTGCTATAAGATTGTTGCAACTTACATTATATTTTGAGTGAGTTTTACTATAAAATAAATGGATTAACGTCACTACAATTGTTGCATATTTTTCGAAAATTTCTGGCCAATACAAATTCATAATTGTTGGCACGTGCTTGCCGAATGTATTTTATTGAAAGTGATCGAGAGGGAAGGAACAGATTTGCGGACGCGGCCCGTTGCCGAAAAATTGCCGACAATAAAATAATTTACACTGATCGCACCCCGCTAGGAAATAGGATACAAGGGAAAAATATCGTAACAAAATTATTTTTTGAGATTTTGCTCTCATTGTCTGTTTTACAAGCCGTGTATAACGTATATTTGGACTTCTGACCCAAACAGTATTAAGTCACACAAAATACGCCTTTAACACTAGAACGCTACCGTCATTGGAGTTAATAGGTTAATGCCACGGAAAATTGGGCTTTAATCAATATTGATTATATTGCGGTTTACAGATAAGAGTTGTGAATTTCTGCTGATTTTGCATTTATTTATTTATATTATACATCCGAAACAGTGTGTAGTCGATATGCGTGAAGGAGGATGTTGTGGCTGGTCGGTGGAGCCGGTGAAGAGCGCCTTCCAGCAATTGGAGTGATAAACAACCTCGCAATATAAACAAACTGATTAAAAACGGTCATTCATTCTTTCGAGAGCTTACGAACAACTTCTTTTTAATACGCATAATTTTGTATCAATCTTTTTAATTATAATTAGTTAGTAAAGTGAAATTAATAAAGTCTTAACTTACTGACTATAAGTGCGATAAGTTTATTAATAATTATTAGTTTTGCGTTGTGATTTTGTGTGAGTTAGGTATGGATGACTTCGTTAAGACAACCTTAGAAAGCTGGGGCTTGTTAGACCGGTTGAGGGTGAGCTTTGACGGTAAGTACTATCCAAACAGTTTTTACTATTCATTAATAAAGTATTCATAAAGTCCATCGTTGCAACATACCTCTATTGTTTTACCGCGTTTTATTTGACAGTAACTATTAATTATGAAATTTGTTTTACAGTAAACGAAGTCGACAAACAGACCTTACTCAATCTTGATCGAGAAGATCTCAAGGAATTAATTCCAATTTTGAGCACGCGGAAACTGTTTGGCCAAAAATTAGAGAAATTAAAAATTGAGCATCAAGTAAAAATAGTTTTGTTCAGAATTAATTTATAAAATCTGTACCAGAGAAGCAGAATGATGTATGTCCACTTTTTCCAATCATGAAAATTTGATGTATATTGATTAAAATATGTCCCATCTACACATTACAGCGGGAAATATGTTCGAACTTAGAATTTGTGTTGCATTATGATGTCTCTCCAAGCATTACTTTAAGGCAACACAAAAGATATCAAGCCATTAATTTAAATTTCCTGAACATCGTCACTTTTGGACATACATCGTTCTGCTTCTCTGGTACAGAAATTATCAATTAATTATTTTTTGTTAAAATTCAATAGTGAAAATTTTTAACCCAATTAGTTAGATATTTATAAAAATTGTTATCTTTTAGATTCCTTCTCCACTGGATTGTACCAGATCCGTAAGTGAGGCCAGCACCAGTTCTTCCTTGGATTTATCAATATGGGGAGAGGCACCGTCCTTTGGTAAACACTTTTTGAAATATTTCCTCCATAATAATTTATTTAATTTATTTAAATTTTTGCCCTTGTTATGTAAAATGTATGTTTACTTACAAATTTGGTTCCTTTGTATTGTTATAAACAAAGGAACCAAATTTGTAAGTATCCTCCATAATAATTTCAATACATTTTATTTTTCAGATAATTCACTACCGTTAACAGAAGATTCCCAAAAAAAACGCACTTGGTGTTGTACCATATACACCACATACATCTTATATAAACGTAAGAGTTCATTATTATTATGAAGTTATGAAGTTTAGAAGTTAAAGGAACGGTCTACAAGAAAAATATAATTGTAATAATAGAGGCTCAAGAAATGCCTATTTTTGGACTTATTGATCAAATTTTCATTCATAATAGTGATATTTATTTTTCCTATGTCGAATTAATTTCAGTTCAATTTAGCACACACATCCATGCATACGAAGTGTTATTTACTAGCAGGGTGGCAAATAAAATTATATTATTTAACGATTTACATGATTACATAACATGCTTAAAAAAGAAAATGAATGAAAAAACTTTCGTTTCTATTAAATATTCTTGTTAAATGTGTTACAATTGTAAGTTATGTATTATCCATGCTCTTTTTGTTTATTTAATTTATTAAATTTTTCCCTTGTTATGTAAAATGTATGTTTACTTACAAATTATGTTCATTGTTCATAACAATTTTTAAAATTTTTTAACACTTATTACAAATCACAAACATTTTAAAAAACACATTCTTTAAAACATTGTCAAATACACAAATTACATTTTAAAAAATATGTTTTTAAAAAATATGTTTTTAAAATGTAATTTGTGTATTTGACAATGTTTTAAAGAATGTGTTTTTTAAAATGTTTGTGATTTTTAGTAAGTGTTAAAAAATTTTAAAAATTGTTATGAACAAGGAACATAATTTGTAAGTAAAAGCTCTTTTTGTATTTACTTGTATTATTACTGTAGATGTTGTTTAAAATATATAAGAAACAATCCTGTTATAATTAATTCTTGCGTTTCATTTTACCTGGTTCATTTTACCACTAATTCCATTCCAAAAAAAAGTAGTAAATTGTGATTCATAAAAAATGTAGTATTTTGCAACGAATATACATATTACTTTTTACTACATTAATTAGGCGCAGAAGTCTGTTAATTGTTGCAAAATATGCTGCAAAACCTGTAGTAAAAATAACGGCAATAATAATAGAAAAAGATATGTGTATATGGTAACTGTTTCTCTTTTTTGTCGCAAAATTTAATCTCTAAAATAGTAATTTTTAGTATAAAATCTTATACTTTTTACTGTAAAGATTTGGAACACATTAGTCTTTATTTTAGTAAATTTTGCAATGACTGTGTAGTACACTTTACTATTATATTTGTCGAAAATCTCGCTATACACGTTAGTACTATATGCCACAAATTATTGTAAATGTAGCTACAACCAAGTTACTACAATTGTTTAGAAAAAAATGATACAATTTGTAACTAGTCGTATTTTTAATACAATTTGTGGTAAAAATTTGTACAATTGTAGTTTTATTTACTACTTTTTTTTTTCAGTGTTCCATTGACGGCATCTTAGAGTGCTCCTATATTTATTTGGGAAGAGAGTTTTTTGGAGAGTCGCATCGAACTTATTTGTTTGTGGAAGGAAACAATGAATGCTGAAAGATTCATTCAAAGGTATTTTCTGTCCGTTTTGATCCCATTTGCAACAAATTTTGGCAATGATTACATTGTCGTGATGTTACCGCTTGTCCGTACAGAGTAGCAATTGTGGATGAAGTTGTTCAAACGCACAATATTCAGAGAATGGGTTAGCTGGATAACCCAGCAGACTGTAATACCATACAAATTACGGAAACACTTTAGATGAGCTGAAAGAATGTGAACTGATTTTCAGGTAGTTTGTTAATAACTGGGGGGCCTACCAGACATTAGAGCAAATATTTGTTAATTTTATTTTCAAGAATCTAAAAGATAAACATTTATGATTTGAAGTCAATTTTGATTTTTTAAATTTCTTACTTAACTAATCTTCCCAAATTTTATTTTATACTGTTGCCAATCACACTTTATAAATGTTTTATAATCGTTATCTTTGTGCTTCATTTCAATCATCGAGCAGTGAAAAATTAAACAAAAAATAGTTGTATCCACTAAGGATATTAAAAAAATAATAGATTTTAAAAGAGTAATTTTTCAATGCAGATAATTGTGTCCATCACACTACATGAATATTTACAGTCATAATTATACAAAATTGAAACCACATATTTTAACGACAATACATGACGTGACATGTTTCGATAATTAGGGAATACAATTTATTTTAAATTGCGGTATGAAGTAAATAATTAGTGTCACTTTTAACACGAATGCTTTGAGCACAGAGAAATTTTTACGTATAACACAAGTTTCATTAAATAAAAACAATCCGGATAAACAAAAAGATAAAAAAAGCAAGTCCGTTTCGACCCTTGAATTTAATCAAGACTTTGCCTTTATTTAACTTTGGGGACGCTGGGGAACGAGCAATAAAAGATTTTACGTGTATTTCTAAAATTATCAATCTTTTCCAAGATATCTTCATTTTAATTAATCGCGGCAATTTTAGTTACACACCTTTTCTATTTCACAGCTGTGTAACACCACTATCGATGCACCCTACATCAAAGACGGATTTAATCCGTTCATACACCAACGTCAGCTTGATGCTTTGTATTACATAAATGTGAAGTGACTTTGATTTAATTTCCGAAACCGAGTTTTATCAGAAAGGATTGCAATTAAAGCCACTCACTTTTTTACCAATTAATTTTGAGGTTGAAGAGCCCGATATACTTTAGAATAGCTTCAGTTTCAATTACCGATTTTGGCGGTTGTTGTAGAGAGTGCTACTTCCATTATGTAGACTCTTGAGACCAAGAAAGTCATCTATCAAGTGTAAAGAGGCTAAGGGGAGCATGCAAAGTGTACATTAGCACCCCGGCTAGAAGTGTATAAGCTCCGATTTATGAATTGTGACTCGGAGATACCATCCTTCAAAGAAATTCACTAATGTACAGCTTTACTTTTTGTCGTGCACGTTTATTAAATGCGATATCCCGAATGCATCGCTTCAAAGCGGAAAATCCGTTAGGTTTAAATAAATTTTGTATTTGCAGAAATGTAATAAAAGAAGAACGAATGGATAATGGGAGAATTTAAAAAAAGGAACTAATGATTAAATGCAAAGTGTAACGTCAATCTGAACCCGCTAGATTTTTATTAAATGAATTACATTCAGCCACGTCGGCTCATAATCAGACAAGTTTATTCTGTCCATTACAGGAAAAAAAAAAGAAAAATAATTAACGTTACCTGTATCGCGTTGGGAAAGTTGATATTCGTGCGAATGGTTCGATGATGTAAAGGCTGGATTGGTCTTGCGTTATTTCCTAAAGGAGCTTTCGGTGCATCGACCGATCCCTGCATCAACTTTCTTAAAGCGTAGATCTGGAAATCAAAATAACGTTATTGTTGTGTTAATTTGTGAAATTCACATTTTTATGTTTTTATTCTTGCATTTTTTTATGAACTAACAAGTCAATTGCTATTCTCAATTGAAAATGGCATACATTGTTCATCGATCATTGAACGCATTGTTCACAGTCAAAAGTTATTTGAACGATCAGGTTTAACGTCACTGCAACTAGAAATGTCGATTTTGATTGAAATTGGAGTTTCCAAAGGAATCACTCAATCTTTGAGTGTCGTCAAAGGTTAATTTCAGATTCAGTTTGTCACATTTTTAGTTTATAAATTAGCAATGCAGTTTTGCAACATCTGGCGAGAAGCTGCATCCGTAATTCTCGTCTGTCACGCGAAATATAAAGTCAGAAATGACAGTCGAGAAAGATTTTCATGAACATAAGTGACACGGTAACATATACGCAGTAACATTTAGTTCTCGAGGGGGCAATTTTTTATCAGCTGAATACCGTTGAAATTGAAAACTTGAATTAATTATTTCGATTATTCCAACTAGCACTTTACAATGAAGTTGAAGTTGCTTGAAAAAGTTTCTGATTGACAATTACAATTATACTCCTCCCCGTAACAATTACGATTCCTGCTGGAATAATTACGATGATCAAAAATATATAAAAACGTTTACTGAATAGGGGAAAGATGTGTACAATGGCCCACATAGTAAGGGCGCAGATTAAGGCAAAAATACGGTATGTCATTTTATACACACAGTTAGACAATACAAAAGTAAAAATGAAAGAAAATACAAAGACTCAAAATGTGCGAAGATCGATAATTCTTCAAAAATAAAAAAAAAAATTGGAACGAGACGATAAAATTGAATAGAGAGGCCCAGAAATAAACAAAGATGGAGTAGAACAGACGATCAAACCAATGAAAACAGGAAAGGCTCAGATGAGCTACCAGCAGGAGTTCATAAACTTATGAATAAGTTCCTACAAAACAGGCATCATACCAAAATAATGGTCGTATTTTACTTTCCACGAAGGAAATTAAAAATACAGTACAACTTCATCAATCCGGATAGATAAAGTTTTCTCCTAGTCCGGATTTCCAAGTGACAACAAACTGCCTGGAGTTGTGGTGTATTCCTAATTTCATTCGTCGAAGATTATTCAAAAAAGCGATGGACAAAATTACCAACCAAGCAGTACTGCAAAAAATGGATAAAAAAGGAAGAGAAATAACGCTCCCCATTAAGGCAAGAAAATTACAATATCTGGGCAATGTTATGCGAGGTGAAAAATACCAACTTTTATAGTTCATCATACAAGGTAAAATCTAGGGAAATCGAAAGATGAAGAAAAATGTCTTCACTGAGAAATCTGAGGGAATGGTTTTGTTGTACCTCAAATCAACCGTTTCAGTCTGCATTCTCCAACGTCAGTATAGCAATGATGACAGCCAACCTTCGTATTGGAGATGGCATGTGTACAAAAATTGGTAAAATGGCACACTAAGTACATATATGTCATTTTATACAACGTATTTTAAACAACTATCACGGTTTATTTAAGATATATTTCCGCTTACGTTTAAGTACATAGCAGCTGCACCTGAGGTTAAATGAAAATTTTAATGCTGAAATAAATTAGAAAAGAAATTTTTTGCCCACTTATTTCAAGCTGAACTATCGGGATTACTTTACTTACTTCTTGTTTGGTTATGTAAATTGGTTTGTTTAAAATTATCCAAACGGTGGTCTCCCAACATCCCGGATGCGTCGTTGAGCCTTCGTAAGTCATGTATTGTTCGGTATCTGGCAGCATACTCCTCACAGATAAATGTTTTATAGGTGTGGATGCACCTGCAAGTGAAAAAGCAAACGGTTCAATTTCCCAAATTGCACTACTTTAAGCGCTCGAAGATTTTACATATTCCATGCATGTTCGGTGAGATCTGGAGAAGTCCTGAGAGAACACTTGCATTGTTGCAACTAGACGCAACAGTGCGATTCCACCGGTGATATACAGACCCACTGTCTGTTGCATTCGTCATTTTAATGTAGCGAGCGCGAATAAAAAAAATCGAGTAATTTCGTTTTATCGCGCGATAAAGTTTTACCCTTTCGCGTTAACCCCAAAGTTTCGGAAATATTACACTTGCGGTCAGCGAACATCACACGGCAAAATAATGCAGGATATAAGTATTCCCCCGGCCACGTCAAAATTAGCGCTCATTTTCGTGTGTGTTTTATGAGGTTCATAACAGGAAGGTTGTTTACGCCGTAAAACGTAAAAATTGCCGGCAATTATAACCGTACTGAGTAAATACAAATTTCATCCGACGAAACGACCCCTTATTTTTTAGCTCGTAGGTGTAAATATGTCGAGCAGTTTCAGGCTTTTGTAATTAAAGATTAATTAATTCCAGTAATTGAAAGTCATTGCATACTAATTCAAGTTTTCTGAGCATTGCCCTGCCGGACTTGTAATTAATAGAAACTCCAAAACTTTAAATTGATTTAACACCGCGCGGATGTTAGCGCGAGGGGTATTTTTGAGACGAATCTTTAATAAATTTTTAAAGAGAGAAAGTCATAAAAATGAAATCCTCATTACGGAAACTTGCATTCAACGAACTGTGTGTTTGCGAATGTTATTTAATGTTAACGATGAAAATCTGTTTGCTGTATATTTTCTTTGTTGAGCTTTAAATGCATTTCACACTGAAAGGCGTATTCAGTGCAATTGAAAAATACACAAATAAGATTTATATGGCGCGTTCACTCAAAGTGATGCATACAAGAGTTGTGTGTCATAAATGGCGCACGTACAAAACGAAAAATATAAAAATATAAACCCCGTACGTTTCTTAAGAGCTACAAATGATCTGAGCTTCTTTTTCATTTCTCAGTGTGTGTGTGTCGAGTGAAAAATTTCTTCTATGTGAGGGACTCGCTAACAAATTGTTTTGTATGTCTGTGAGAGTTGAGAAAATGAATAATAAAATAGAATGGGAAAGCGGAACATTTTACTGGCATATCTCATACTATATGTAAGGAGATGCTTTTTAACCCTTGAATCGAAACTTTTAAGAGGATCCGTGCATCTTCTAAAAAGCAATTTTCTTGCGAAACACAAATTTATCTTTTCATTTCTCGAAAATAAACGCTAAAGACTCCCGGTTCAAACTGTGTGGTAACAACCGCACGATTTTTTGCGACGCGCGTTAAATTTTTTTATTTAACAAACTTTTTCACTTAATTTTATTAGAACGGCACTAAAAATTCGTCGCGACGTGAGCACCAAATATCGAGGAAAATAATCCAGTTTTAATATTTCTGTTTGTGCCTCGCATAAAATAGAGCGAGTAAATCACACGTTTTTAACTGGCAATTTATTCTACATAAATATCGTTCTAAATAAACATTCGAAACGAATAGGTCATTAAAAAGGTAAATGCCCGCGGCACGTACACTAAAAAAAAAACATTTATTTTCACAAATTAACAACTAGCGAGTGGGACGAATATCAGATACAAAATCAACGATTCAAAAACAGGCGGGGGAAGTGCTTAAAAATGTTTTTAAAAAGTGTGAAATCTGTCTGATAATTCAATATGTTATGGGCTATAAAGTGGCCATCAAGAGTCGCAAATCGATCAACTGCAGACATCTTCATGGGGAGTTATTTGAGAAAAACAACACTAATCTTCAGTTCTGGCATCAATTTGATTTGACAATGGCCATTATTTGTAATGCTCAATCGAATTGTACTTAAACTAAAGAACTTTTGATAAACTTGTAATAAAATGTTTTTAGAAACCGTAATTCTCGAGATACCTCAACACGAGCTAAACTTGATTGCTACTTAAGTACAAAAAGTTCTTCACTTGGTGGGGAATTTCATTTATTACAAAACACGGTTGAGACCCAACTTTATTGATAAGTAGCGACCAACTTTTAATAACTAACTAAAAACTAGCTGAGTTTTTTTTTTATAGAGGCTTATTTACACTCCTCAACAAAATTAACGCAGCACTGCTTTTCATCTATTTTAGATTTATTTTCCATGCTTACAGAGAAATTACTTAAGCAAGTACAGTAGGGGAACTATGTGCGAGAATGGAAAACAGAACATACATTTGAAGATACATAAAGTGGATTTGGAAAGAATAAGGGAACACAACACCATTATATTTACCATCAGACAATTATGTGAGAATACAGTAAGGACCGGGAAAGATATAAAAATGCGCTTCATTGATATGGAAAAAGCTTTCGATGGGGTAAGAAGAGAGGATATTATGGAGGAATCTGAAAACTAGAAATGTCAATGATCAGAGGATTCAAGGGTTTTCAAGAAAGGCAAAAAAGAAAACAACTACATGGAGAAAGAGTACTGGAAAGAAGGGAGAAAATAATCGTGAGAAATTAGTAAATAATGTCAATTTACAAACTCAGAGTTAATGTTTTTGTTACTTATATGGTGCGTTAATTTTGTTCAATCAAGCCTCACCTCAAGTTTAACCAAAAATTATATTTTCTGCTCAAGAACTATCAAAAATATTACGGTTACTCTCATACATTGTAATCCCTTATCACTGTTTTTGACAGAGAATGTTCTCAACTGATCGAGCCGGTGGAAATTGTGTTGTGGGACTTTGCCGGTCTAGATAGTTTTGAGTTACAGGACGATTCGTGCGGAAACTTTACATTGATTGTGCGGTGTATGTAAGAAGTTTATAAACTGCTGGTAGGTATACGAAACACACTGCATATTACCAGTTTTCTCTTTTAGGATAGTTTCAATTTATTACCGAAGCATTTTATGAAGATTATTCTGTTCTATTTACATTGCGTTGAGTATAAAAACTCCAGAGAAAATTTAATTTCCTGCAACTCCTCATTTTGAATTTTTTGTTTATCATTAAAAATAATGAGGAAACACAAAGCTTTATTAAAGTTTTTCTGCAATGAATTGTGTGTTATTGCGAATTAGCTGCAATTCTTGTATTGTATTGCATTCCATTAGATTCACTACAACGCAAAACAGAGATTGTTTTTCTGATTGTTTGCCTTAAATAAGGCAAAATTTAAATGGTTTTTAATGCAAATCTTGGCGTGCCATTAACAACGAATTAAAGCGTCAAATGGGACATTTGAATACAAACACGCAATATTTTTTTTCATGCGAAAATATCTCAATTCCCACGCACTCGATTACTACAACATGACAAGTGAACCAATTATTGGTAATTTTGCTAATACGACCGCAATTTGAGCGTGGAAAGATTTGCGCGAAATTAAATAATGGTGGGTGGAAAGGATGCGCCGAAGGAGAATGGTTGCAGCGGCGAATGCATTGCGACCCGGTCTCATGTACGAAAAGCCTCTTTGCTCGCGGCAATCCGATTACCGGCTGCTTTGCACCTTCGCCTCGAAACTCCTAAACTGTGGTTGGAGAAATCAATTTGGTCGGTTCGCTCACAATACCTCCGGTGCTGTAACTAAACGGTCCACCATAATAACATTAGCGGAACTTGTGTAATCATACCGACCAGGATCATCCATGCAACTTGTTGAGATACCATCAGTGCATGAAGTTGTTCCGTTACGTCCCATTCAATTTCGTTAATTAATGTGTCACGTTCGAAATTTAATTAAAGCGCCAAAAATGGAACGGATCAACTTTGCAAGTTGTAAGGAAATATTGAAAGCGCGTGCGGAACGAATCCGCGAGAATAAACATAAATAACGATTGGTGGCAGTTGCAAAGGTTTAGGCATATTTGTACGAGTGGTCGGCTGCTAAAGGATATATGGGCCACTTGTCACTGTCACATTGCGGCATGGGTGGCTACACACGCTATCCTGTGAACCACACCTCCGGTTCAATTGAAACTAAAACTATAACTAGAATCGAATTTTGCATTAACATAAACGTTGCAGAAGCGCAATAAAATTTTAAATTAAAAGAAACGCAAACAATAAATTCTTTCAGTGCAATAATAAAGTGAGAAAGCGAATTCAAGAAAGGAAGCTTTTAATAAAGCATTAGGAACATATTCATACAGAAAATATATGGTCCCCGTTATTATGCAAATAAATGCACAATCTTAATGTCAATAATAGAATTCAGGCAATTTGCATTTGAATGAAGATTGTAAGTTGCTTTTAAGATACGCCGTTGAAATATCATACGGCATATGTGTGATATACGCGCGCGGAAAACTGCCCGGGTGGAAAACGTAATAAAGAAATTCTAACAACCAAGAATTTTAAATGAGGAATATTCACAATATATTTTACGGATATTGAACTTTTTAGCGATTCATTAAAACCACAATATCGTTTCGGGTGAAACCGAGGAATAATACTTTATTTTGATTTGTTAGTCTGTCAGCAAGATAAATGAACGCTTCAAGAAAAATAGCTCTCATATTGATTTCCATTTTCTTTAAAATTCAGATAAAAGTATATTGCCCGGCAGTTTTGAATTGAGTGCGAGCGAATTAATTTAAAACATGTAACCACAAATTCAGTTTTTACAGCTGCGTTTGCAAGACCGATCCAATCTTAAATAAGGGTCGTTGCCAGCAAAAAATAAATTATCGTCGCTGAATGTTGTGCAATATCTATTGCTATCTTGCCCCCTAAAAAGTCTCGGAAACTGCACATTACCGCAGAACATAACGACGCGTTGATTTGGTGGGCAATTTTTCAACGCAAGTGATTTTTCGCTGCACACATCTTGTTTCTAATTATCATCGTTACATTTTGTTACAGCGAATAAACGATGATTGAAAAATCTTTAATGAAACAGGTTCTTGGTATTACTCTTGGAGTGTTCAACAGAATTATAATTTTATTAGACGGCATTAAAAGTTTTTGTTTTAATAGGTCACGTCATTTACCGCAGTGGCCGTTGTAATAATAACATTTTGCAATTAAAATACAACACTGCAAGCTGTTTGTTTAATGTCTCAATGGGGTCTGTATACATTTTGTTCGCTCTGCTGGAGGTCTCTTAAAATAACATTAACAATAAACTTCCTTATCAAGAAAATAGTGACTTAGATTCATCTAAATAATGCACGATTTTAAATATTAAATTCAGAAATAACCAATAAGCTGGAAACGAATCTACAAATACCGGAAAGTTAAATAACTGGCGCAAAAAGAAAAATTTAATTAACGTAATTTTTTTGACTAAGAGGATTGAATGTTACCAGCTCGCAACGACTAAGTCTTCGCATTGAAAGAAGTCAAATAATATGAGGTTTGATAAATCAGTGAATGAATCAATACATACATTTTTTTGAGCTGTTTTCCAGCCAGAAAATACAATTTCCCGAACTCTTCAAAATTGACGGTTGCTACAGTGATCACCTCGTCATTCATCAAGCCATTTCTTCATGTTTGGATAGAGAAAGAAGTTGAAAGGTGTCAAATGTGGTGAATGAGTTGAACGAGGGAAGTAGTTCTACAAATTTGGCCATGAAAATGGCAGATGTATGAGCAGTTGACTGTTTTGATGGAACATAACTTTTTCTTCAGAAAATTAGGCCGCTTTTCCAGCAACTCAGTGAGCAATTCATACAATACATAGACATAATACTGTCCTGTCCAGTATGATGCCAGAAAATTGTCGCCATGACCTTTTCGGCTGATTGAACCGTTTTTGCCTTCTTCAGGGCACATTGGCCAAGACGATTTACCTGTTCTTTTATAGATCTGATTGAAATTTTGAGTGTATATCTAAATAAGATGTCAAAAAATTTCAATTTGAGTGTCCCTTTGCATTCATTTGCCAAGTCAAAATCGTGCAAACTTATTATCGTCAATTTTAAATGCATTATTATTATAATAACAGAAAATTAATATTCAGTAAATATTTTTAAATATTGTTTGAAATTATATCCAGTGATGTAAATAAAATATCAAAAACCGTGCATAACTTTGCCAGCAGTATTTGTTCACTGATAGTGTTAGTTTCAGTGAACGATCAATAAATTGTTTCAAATAGTTATGAAATTTAATTCAGTTTGTAAATCAGTGAATGAAACTGTAGTTATAAATTTTGTATATAATATGTGCTCATCAATTGTTCCTAAATTGAATGAGTTACAGAATCTATTTTATAATTGGAAAATTAATAAAGCGTTTTCAAATATTATTTTAAAAAATGAAACTCAATAAATGAAAAAATTTTGATATCGTTTATAACATTCAATTTGACGCTTCGCATGAATTGTATAAAAGGTCACATTTTTAATTTATAAGAACTTCCGTATTGCTATCCTGAAATTTAATTATGCGTTCGATGGAGGTTTACAAATTGTCGCCATCATCTTTTCGACCGATTGAACCACTTTTGCTTTCTTCAGGGCACGTTGACCAAGAGCAATGCGTAAAGGATGAAGAAGTAATAGTAACACTAATTTCACTACTTTGTTAACAATGAAACACAATGACGAATAACGATAATTATTGAATAAAGAAGTAGAACAAAAGTTACACCCCGCGTTGGTCCTTATATATGAGGGGATCCAGGGCGGTATCCCCACCGGACTAATGAAGTAACTGCATTTTCGGAGATCTCCTGAACAAATGTTTTAACTGTTATTTTATACAGCTGGTTAAAATTGTGTGTGTTTATCTAAATAAAATGTCAAAAAAATAATATAAAATGACATTTGCAATTTGAGTATCCCTCGTATCAAAGAGCATTAGAAATAAGCGCAAGTTTGCATTCTTTGACAAGTCAAAGTCGTGCAAACTGTTTATCGCCAATTTCAAATGCATTTAAGTTATTAATATGATAATAGAAAATTAATATTCAGTAAATATTTTTAAACAGTTTGAAATTATGTTCACTGATGTAAATAAAGTATCTAAAACCCTGATGGGTTGTTTGTACTTAAAATGCATAACTTTACCAGCAGTATTTCTTCACTGATAGTTTTGATTTTAGTGAACAACCAATATTTCAAACAGTAATAAAATTTAATTCAGTTTGTATAAATCAGTGCAGTTATAAATTTTGTATTTAAACATGCAGCCAGTTCCTAAATTGAAGGAGTAACAGAATCTACTATATTATTGGAAAATTATTAAAGCTGTTTAAAATATTACTTTAAAAAATGAAACGAAATAAATGAAAAAGTTTATAACATTTAATTTGACACTTCGAACGAATCGTATCTTGCCATCCTGAAATTTAATTATCCGTTCGATGGAGGTTTACAAATGGATCCAATTTTTTTTCTCCACAAAAATAACAATAAAACATTATTTTGTGTGACTTTTCGCGAAGATATAAATCCCGCAAACGAACAGAATGAAAAATGTCGTATTAATAAAATTGCTAGACGATTTCTGAACATCAAACTGCCGTAACGCACGAGATTTATACGTTAAAATCAATTCCTGCTTCGACTGTCTTCACAAACTCTCAATGATTTTTGAAGGCGCGGCGACGGAAAATTTGTCTTGTTAAATATCGATGTAACGATCGGAAAATTACTTCGGTCGTTTCCATCGGCTGTCTATTAATTCTGGGAATATTGAGAGATTGCAACTCAAACACAAACTACGTGTAGTATGACCGAAATAGAAACACTCGACTATTAAGTACATCGTAAACTGTAGCGTTACATTTAATCAGCTCGGTGTAAACCGCGAGCAGGTGTTAATCCCAACGGATTAAACTGGCGTGTCAACCGACATGAGCGAATCCGTCATCCCTCCAATTTCCACCCACCCCACAGGCTGGCAATGCTTTTCCACTGTAACAGTACCAACTGTTCTGTGAAGTGAATAAATAGCAATCTGTCGTCAGTTACAAATGATGGCTGCATTCAGATTCAACTCTCTTAAAAATGATAGCCATTATCTGCTAGACAGGTCACAAGCAATCTGACTAATGTAAAGTGGGACTGTGCTTTTCGTGGAACCACATTCTCTTTGTAAATCTGAAAGCTCGCATAAATTCACTTTATGTACCTAAGCTCACAATGTTTGCATATTTCGTTATGGCAACATTTAAAAAATTTAATTAATTCAAACGAAACGGTTTGACCTTTTTAAACAGGTTTCCTTTGGTTTTTGGAAAAGCGGTTTTAGAATTTTAAGTTGTGCTTTTTAATATTGTTCGCCGCCTTCCACAAACATAAACTCGGCGAAATTTAATGAACTTCTTTTATATCTCGAATTTACATAATGCTCGTTCTGTGATAGGTGTAACAAGTTTTCCTGATAGACCTTCAGAAAAATAACTTTTTAATAGAATACGACGTTTAAAACTTTTGATTGCATTATAAAGGCGAGCAGACAAAAAAGCGCTGTTTTAAAAACGAACCTAATCAGCGATAAGTAGAAAAGGATTCTCTCGTGACAAAATAAATCTCTTCGCACTTCGTTTACAGCTGACAGGTAGACTAAGAGACTCGCTAACGATGGAAATCTTGAGGAGTTTACGGCTCGACGCTCGGATATGATGCAAGTGCGACAATCAACGCTTCATACAATTAACGAATAATTGTCTCGTTCTTTAAGTTACCCCACGTAGACCGAAACGCGTGCCGAGTGGGTCGCATTTAACGCGACGGAATGTCAACGCGTAGAAATTTTAATTGAAATGAAGTGCAGTTTATTTAGTAACTGCAGCGTCATGGGAATGCAGCCCATTTCGAAATCCATGAGGTATAACGTTTTGTAACCGCTGCGCAATGGAAATCGTATCAAATAAATAGCCATTTAAATTAACATGAATAATCATTTGCTGAATCATTTATTGGCACAGGAACTTTTGCACGTGTGAATAAATAATGCGATTGCATTCATTTATTTAGAACGAAAACATTGTAAATTAAGAGTACTTGAATTATTAAAACTTCACTGGCCATTATTATTATTATTAATCCTTTCAGCAATTGTGATTAATTAAATTTAAAACATGACTCCATTTCAGCACTTGTTTTGGACACGGAATAAATTCTTATTAAAAAAAATCCTTACAAAGAACTTCACCAACTTATGATTTTGCGCTTAGTTGTATTCACTAGCGATGCTTCGGAAAACACTTTGTTATGGGACCTCGAGAGAGCGACACTTCTTCGTACAAATCTTTATTATTCGTAAATAACACTTAATTTAAAATAAAAGTGACTAAAACTATGACTTAACAATAGGAGAGTAGTAGAGACTAACGACAGACTGGTAGCAACTATCAAACTATCAAAACTCTTGACTGTAATTAATTTGAATCCCTTATATAAGAAATTTATCTGTAAACAGGATGAAAAACAAGTGCATACAAACCACTAAAAAATACAATAACAAATAAACAGGATGAGAACCAATATAAGATGAACCGCAAATAAACATGATAATAAGTGAACAGATTAATAATAAGTAAACAACTTCATAGTTAGGTGATTAATTAATATAGGTACTTAATAATTGTGTGATTAACTAATATAGGTACATAACACTTCCCTCCTTAAGAGTGGGAATACAATTTGTTTTATTTCCACTAAAGGTTTGTTCTCAATGTTGAGGTGCGATGGACAGCTTGTCCTCTTGCTGGTGTTTGAATGCCCTCAGTTAGTTCAATGGATGTTTCAGGGTCGCTGTTGAAATCCTGGATTCGGGTGGAATCACGGCAGATGTTGAAAATATTACAGCATACACGTCCTGAACGATATTCGATTTCAAGCGGTTGATTTCGTCTCTTCCTCTGAGTGAAATATATATACAATTTATAAACAGCATAAGTCGCTAAAACTGAAGAAATTATATAAACCAAATATGTATATATACTAATATGTTTTTTGATTGTTTCTTCGTGTAACATATCATCAATTTGTTTATCAAAGTTATTTAACTTATGAGAAACAAACGCTAAATCATCTAAATCGACGTTAGCTGTGACGAAATGAGGAATTTGAATTTTCGGCAAGGTCCTGTTGATCTTCTTTTCGTTGCAACAGTCATCTTCAAGGATGTTTGTTATTGGAACGATTGGAACGTAGTTGCTATTATAGCCCTTCATTGGAACTAAGGTAGTTGATCTTGCGTACGCCTTACAATCTTCATGCAGGCCAAGTATTCCAGTACCATTTAGGCGGATATCGATAGGGTTTCCATTCTTGCAATTTATTGTTACAAGATCTAAGTTGGAAAGAACAAAAAGCCATTGATTTCCACTTTGAAGTTTATGCCAGAGATCTAGTTTACTATTGACAACATAAGTATTACATTCTTCTGGTATTATGCCATTTACCGAAAGTAACCTTGTCTCACAATTTGGTTTAACATGAGAAATAAATAAAACAGTTTGTTTACATACATTATAATATTCATCTACTCTTTTACAATCGTCTAGCGAATCAAATGAATCATATTGAATCTTGTTTATCGATATTGCTAGATATTGATGAGTTGGTTGAATGAATATAAAATTTGCTGGGTCTCTCGTTGGAGTTGGAAGAGGTAATATATGAAACAAAGTGAATACTGTTTCTTTAACCAAAGGGTTAGAAATGATGTATATTAATTTTGAATTCAGAAAATAAACTTTCAGTTCAGCTATACTCAATAATTTATGAATACTTTCTCTCTTAAGTGGTAAAGGATAATGAGTTCCTGTTGGCAATTGACTTAGGGTATTGGTTAATTCATATAAAACTTGATTTGGAGTTATTATAGAAGGATGAATTTGATTATTTTGTGCAAATAACACGGAATTAATTAATTGATCATAATCTGAAACTAGTTCGTTAGATATATATGTGAGTAAAGACATATGTTCTAATATCATTTGAGTAAATTGGATGTGATGAATTTCTTGCGTTGTTGCCTGAGTAAAATTATGATATTGATTAATATTGTCGTTAAATACTTGTTCATTCTTTTTCAAATTTGAAATGGTATGATTGAAATTTGAAATTGTTGTCTTAATTATTTGATTTTGTTCTTTTAATAGTTTCAAAATATTCGTATCGTCTTTCATTACTTTACTGATCGAATCTTCGTAATATTTTGCGTCTGAGGCGTCTAATGTACCGATAATGGTCTTGAATACGGAACCGATACCATCAAACCAACCTCGTCTTTGTCTTGTGTGTCCTACTAAGTCTAAAAATGCTGTCTGTTTTGTTCGAATTGTAGGAATTTTGATTTCCAGAAAATTTAACGATTGTCTGCATAAATGTGCGTCTGTAGTAAACGTTACCTTCTCACACATGTGTTTTGTATTTTCATAAGTTTGGACTACTAGATTGAGTTTCTGAGTTAAAAAGTTAGTATCAACATGTGCAATTAAGTTCCATGTGCTATCGTAATATTGCAATTTTCCTAGATTTTCGTAGTATAAACCTGGTGATGTTTCAAACCTTGTTACATTATACTTCGAGGCATGGCCTTCGATGATGAAGGTCCTGAAATAAATGCTGGTTTTAGTCTATTGACATGAACTGTTACGTTTTTATTTTTGACTTTGACTACTACGTTTGCGGACGAATTTACCTTAACGATTTCGTAAGGCCCTAGATAATTTTGAGTTAGTTTCCGAGATTGATTGAGTTTTGTATGTTCATTGCGTAAATATACTAAATCGCCTATATTGTATTGAATAGTATTTGCATGTTTGTCGTAATGTTCTTTAGACTTTTGTTTTTGATTGATTAAGTTTTCGCGAGCAATTTCATGTGATTTGCTTAATTTTAATTTTAATTGATCTACATAAGTATCGTATGTATATTTGAATTCAGGATGATACGCTGTGGTTTGAATTCGTTTAATTTTGAATAAGGATGAAATGTCTTTTATTAAGTTGGAAGTAAAGTCTTTACCTTGATCGGTAAGGATTTGCTTGGGAATTCCGAAATTACAGATAAAATGTTTCACTAACATATCAGCGATCGTGGAGGATTCATGATTTGGAATGGCATAACCTTGAGAAAATTTAGTAAGGTCGTCTTGTACTGTCAAAATGAATTTGTTGCCGTCTTCAGTCAATGGAAGTGGACCTACAATGTCCATTGCTAATTTTTCAAATGAGTGGTTTGAGGTTGAGGTAATTTCCATTGGTTGTTTGAAGGTTTTACGAACTACTTTGTTTTTTTGACAACTTTCGCATTGTTTGATATAGGATTTAACATCTTTTTTCATGTTCTTCCATTTATATTTAAATTTTAATCTATTTAGGGTACGATGATAACCTGAATGTCCTGATATTGGGGAATTATGATTTTCTGCTAAAATTTTAGGTATGTCTTCCCTAATTGGATTTATTATTTTATTATGACATAATATGATACTGATTTTTGAATTCCGAAATACGTACAATAATATTTGTTTTGATTTTTCAGGGTTAAATTGTATAAATTGATCAATGAATAAAGGAAATGAAATTGAGCTTATTTTATCTCTTTCTAAAATGTTTCTTAAGTTTTGAAGACAATAAAATAAATCTTGGTATGTTGGTTTATCCCAGAAGTTTTGCTTGATTATCAAGTGATATACTCTGAATTTATTTTTGAATTGGGATATTAGAATGTCGTATAATTTTGAGGTTTCTAGTTTTAAAGATTCATAGTTTGTGATTAATTTACTATTTTCTAAGGACAATCCTTCAGAATTTCGAAAATCTGAGGAGATGATATGTGCAATGTTATTGTCTTGATCTAACAAAGATGAGTCAGTTTCTTGAAAATCGTGAATATTTGGCTTTAGATCCATATAATGGAATTTCAAGAAATCGTTATACGTGTCATCAGTCAACATTTGTAACTTTAAAATTTGAGGATTTTCGATTTGAATTCGCGATAAACAATCTGCATTAGTATTTTGTTTACCTGGTTTAAAAATAATGTTGTATTCATATTCTTCAAGTTTTAAGCGCCACCTAGTTAATCGCGAACCAGGGTCTTTGACGTTCATTAACCAAGTCAATGGTCTATGATCGGTAATGATATTGAATTTCCTTCCATATAGGTATGGTCGGAAGTGTTTCGTTGCCCATACTATTGCTAATAATTCTCTTTCAGTTGTTGAATAATTTGTTTCAGCACGATTCATAGTTCGAGAAGCATATGCAATTGGTAAGTTATTATTGTTAAAATCCTGAGAAAGAATAGCGCCTATTGCATACCCACTAGCGTCTGTTGTTAAATTAAAAGGTTTAGAAAAATCTGGGTATTGGAGGATAGGTTCTGAGATTAATTTATTTCTAAGAACATCGAAAGCTTCCTGTTGAGTTGATGACCAATCAAATTCTACTTCATTTTTTAATAAGCTAGTAAGAGGTCGGGTAATTTTGCTAAAATTTTCTATGAATCTACGATAGTACCCGGCTAATCCAAGAAATGACTTGATATCTTTCGCATTTTTGGGAATTGGAAAATTTTGAATTGTTTGAATTTTATCAGAATTTGGACGTACTCCATTTTCGGATATGACATGTCCCAAGTATGCTGCTTCATGACGCATGAATTCACACTTATCGGGTTGGAGCTTTAAATTGTGACTTTTTAGTCGTTCAAAAATTTCTTTTAATTTACGTGAATGTGTTTCAATGGAATCGGCATAGATAACTATGTCATCAAGATATACAAAGCATTTGATCCCTTGTAATCCTGATAGTACATTGTTCATTAACCGTTGAAAGGTTGCTGGTGCATTTTTTAAACCGAAAGGCATTCGTGTGTATTGATAGTGACCTAATGGCGTCGAAAATGCTGTCTTTGGGGAATCTTCTGAATTCATGGGAATTTGATGAAATCCCGAAGCTAAGTCTAAAGTGGTGAAGTATTTAGAATGACCTAACTGATCTAATATCTCTGTTATGTTGGGTAATGGAAAAGCATCACCTATTGTAACTTCGTTTAACTTCCTATAATCTATTACAATTCTCCATTTGCATTTACCAGATGCGTCCTTTTTCTTAGGAACAACCCACAAAGGAGAAGACCAAGGTGAAGTAGAAGGTTCAATTATTCCCTGCTTTAACATTTTATCAATTTGAGTATTTACTTCATGTTTGTGAATTTCCGGATAACGATAGGTTTTAGAAGAAATAGGATTTTGAGATATTGTAGGTATCGTGTGTTGGATGCTATTTGTCCTAGTTAAATTATCGGATTCAAGTTGAAATATAGAATTATATTCGTGGCAAATTTTCATTAGAGACTCGCGCTCTTCTTGATTTAAATGATCGGTTCGAATAGTTTTATTCAAGATTTCATTACGATTTGTAATATTCCCGTTTTCTACTTGTAATATTGAATTGATGCAAAATATTTCGTCATTGTTTAAGGGCTCTAAATTTAAGTCTAATTGTTTGATAGTGACCTCATTACTGGTCGTATTTAATATTGTAGAGATAGCTTTTTGATTTTGATCGACTTTTGTGATGCAACGACAAAGAAATACACCTTCAAGAATTTCTATATTTGGAGTTAAGCCTTCTTGAATTTCTGGATTTTGTACGTTAAATTGAATTAAGGTTTCTGTTCGTGGCTTGAGTTTGAAAATGTTTTGATCTTGAGAGGATTTAAAAATTGGTTCATGAGTTACTCTTTGATTTAGATTTTGGATAATGTAAGATTTTGAATTTCGATTTGGAGATATAGAAGATTTGGAAATTTGATTCGAGTTTGTAAGAATTTGAGTTTGATTTAGTAAAGAGTTTGAGTTTGTAAGATTTCGCGTTTGATTTAATAAAGAGTTTGAGTTTGTAAGATTTCGAGTTTGATTTAGATTTGGAATAATGTTATGATTTTCGATAGATTTAGGAGTTTGCGTTGAGTTAGATTTTACAAAGTTCGTTTCTACGTTAGAATTAGGTTTATTTTCAAAAAGAATAGGAATTGTGTGATGATTAAATGTTAGACTGTTGTTTTTGTAATCAATCACAGCATTTGTTTTCCTATAAAAATCTATCCCTAAAATTCCGTCAAATGGTATATTTTTACTATTTTTAATTAAATGCATTTTATGTTCGATAATGGAATTACCAATATTTATGTGAAAATTTGAGTAACCGAATGTTTCCATGATTTCATCATTGATACCTTTTAATTTTAATTTTTCGTCCTCGTAACATGCTAATTCGCCTTTTATTGATTGATACTTAACTAATGAAACATCGGCACCTGTGTCTATTAATAATTTTAGGAATTTTGTTTTTGACTCCGGTATATGAAGTTCTACAAAGGCTGTTGAGTTAATTGTGAAAATTCTGCCGAAACTTGATTGACGTTCCTCGTTACGGCAGGGGTTGAGGGACGTTGATAGTTTAAATTATTGTTAGAATTCGCATTTTGATTCGTATTTTGTTGAGGATATTGTCTTTTCGCGTGATTATACTGTCTTTTCCGACATTCACCTATTACATGCCCGGTTTTCTTGCAATAGTTACAGAACTTTGAATTTGGAGTTTGGGTTTTTTGAAAAGTATTTGTGTTTTGTGAATGTACGTTATAAACTCTAGGTTCCTGTTTAGGTTTAGGAGATTGTACGTTGTTTGATTTTTTAAAACAATTAAATGTTGTATGACCCGTTTTTTTGCAAAAGGAACAGAATTTTGACGTATGTGAAATGTTTTCTTTTAAATATGAATTGATGCGTTCTTCATTTAAAGCGATATCCGATGCGTCCGAGAGTGTTTCAGGGTCACGCGCCCGTAAAATAACTGAATACTGGGGTAATATACCTAGTAAGAATGTTTGTAAACCCATTTTATTAATCATTTCGAACTTTCCACGAAGTTCGACGAGATCTACCGTATCATTTCTCGCGGCTTGCAGAAGTTGCGTTGTGCAAGTCTCAACTCTTTGGGTATAATGTATTACAGTTTCATTATGATATTGTTTACACGCTTGCAATTCTAAATGTAACTGCGAAAAGTGTTTAACTTCTAAATGAGTATCTTTGAGAAACTTTTTCAAATCATTCCAACTTGTAAAACTGTGATTACTAATTATAATTTCTGCTCGACCTTGAATTTGTGATAAGATATAAGAGAAAATAATTGGCTTTTGAGCTGCTGTGGCTAAATCGTACGCGTTCTGACAATTTCGTATAAATGATATTAGCTGATTGCGATCACCCGTAAATGGTGTTATATATTTTGATAAAAAGCTTAAAGGTACTTCTAATTGTTCAGTAGGCATTGTAAAAGAGAGATTATTTTAATTGATTTAGGATTTGAGTTTGAATTTAGATTTAGAGTTTGATTTGTGAGTGGTTACTTACGATATGACAAGAACGATGATGTGCATGTCCAATTGGATCCCAGTTCGTTGCTGATTTTTAAAGATGGGAATCTACCAAGGAATAGATCTGGAGACTTCGATAAATCGTCACGTTTGTGAATCTTCCAAGATTTGTCCAAGTTATTCAGCAAATTATCCCGCTCCTGACACCAAAAATTTGTTATGGGACCTCGAGAGAGCGACACTTCTTCGTACAAATCTTTATTATTCGTAAATAACACTTAATTTAAAATAAAAGTGACTAAAACTATGACTTAACAATAGGAGAGTAGTAGAGACTAACGACAGACTGGTAGCAACTATCAAACTATCAAAACTCTTGACTGTAATTAATTTGAATCCCTTATATAAGAAATTTATCTGTAAACAGGATGAAAAACAAGTGCATACAAACCACTAAAAAATACAATAACAAATAAACAGGATGAGAACCAATATAAGATGAACCGCAAATAAACATGATAATAAGTGAACAGATTAATAATAAGTAAACAACTTCATAGTTAGGTGATTAATTAATATAGGTACTTAATAATTGTGTGATTAACTAATATAGGTACATAACAACTTTCTCAAAGAACTATATTATATTCTTTATCACGGAACACTCTATTTTTTCACCCTGTTTTCAATAACTAATAGTAATTTACAAGACAGCACGTATTCGCTAATTAAATTAAATCTACTAATCTTGAAAAATCTCTGTATTTATGAAGTTTAAATTAACCTAACTGACATCTTTAATTAATTTAATGTGTTAGTTAGATATTCTTCTGTAATATTGCAGTACAATTTCAAGCTCTGTTTTGAGTACAAAAAGTGGCACTTTTGTGCACTCATTGTCAGTGAAAAGAAGTAGTTACACAACGAAATATGATTTACTAATCGAACTCACTAATCGAGTATTGATTCAGAATTTACTTTTAACCATACCTTCGGCGGCACCTTCTTCATCACTCCTTCTGGAGACTTCGGTGAATTTTACGGATGGGCTAAACCTATTGCACTCATTTTGTTAAGGCATAACTGTTTCCCAATTTGATGCAGAAAATGCAAGAAGTGCATTATTATCTCAAATTATACGACTTCTTCTTCTTTTTCTTCTTCTCTTTCAATAGCATTTTCACGTCCATTTCTCGACATACGGTTCTTCCAATTTTTTTTTCAGTTCGTCTGTTTACCTCATTGGTGGTCTCTTGAATTTGAATTTTGATTTTTCAGTTTACCGAACGCTGTCCAACCTAGTTTCATCCTATTCATTATGTTCTTTCACTCTCTCCAATTCTTTGTTTTGTATTGTTGTTAAGGCTTCTTCGTACATTACCTTTGTCTTACTGATATTCATTTTTCTTTCCACTTTCCCAACCTCTAATTGTAATTCTTGATTATTTACTATCAAGATTATGCCGTCTGCAGATCATAGATTACCAAGGCCTTGTCCATTTGTGTTCACTTCTTTGTTAGTCCAATTAATTTTTTTAAATATGCCTTCTTCTTTTTCCTACTGTGATTAGGCATTATTGCCTGTTTTTTCCCGCTTCCTGTCTTATAGATCGTCTCTCCATCTCTTCCTTGGGCGTCCTGTAGATCTTCTTTCGTTAGGCGACATATCTCTTGCGTCCACACTACCCTGTTGGCTGCCATTCTTCCCATGTGTTAGTCCCATTCGATCTTTCTTCCCTTTGCCCACTGGTTCAGGTTGATGTCTACTATGCTTCACGAGCGCCTTATATATTCACTTCTTCCTCGATCTCCTAAGTATTTTCATTTCAGCTGATTCCAACATTATCTCAGTTTGATAGAGATAGTAACAAAATTTTGTTTGTAGATACAATTGCGGCCGTAGAACAGTTAATATTAACGTTTATCTAGTAATTGTTTTGCAAAAAATTAAAAGAAACAACAAATTTAAACGTCAATAGCTATAGTAATACTAAGAATTCTTGTTTTTTCAACTTTTTGGCTACTAAAATCAAAATTTTCAATTTGTGAAGAAATGGAACTTTTTTGCTATTTTTTCTGAAATCAGCATCCAAAAATCTATCAGAATCACCTAATGGTTTTTAAACACTTTTTTGGTTGCAGGCCTGTGTTATCTCACATTACTTTATGATTTAATCTAAATGATAATTTAAATTTATTTGTGGTTGAATGTTAAATCTACAATTTCAAGCATTCATCTTGACAACAGGTCAAATTATTAATCCACTTGGATAACTTGCCACTTTTTCCTTATTGGCAGCATTCCCATTTACAACGAATGGCAGTGTACCGGAAAATTCAGTTAATAAAATTTTTTACAACTTTACATTTCTCTCTTTTTAAAAAATCATCGATTTAATTATGATATTTTGTTGCCGAATCTTACAGCGCTTTTATTGCTAATCAAATCGCGGCGGTTCCCCTCTCAACAACAAAATTTTCATTAAAAAAAGTGTTCCGTTTATTTACTTATCAGTGCTGTTATATTCCGGTGCGTCAACAGACATAAAAATTCATTTACTTGATACACTGTAAACACGCTTGTTTTTAATTAATCTGTACGTTTTTGATAATTAAATTGCGGTTTATTTAGCAGACCGCAATAAATCGCAATGAAATCCTCCGCACCGGTTTGCAGAGGTTTGCAGTGTCGAGCGCGGCGTAGAACTTCTGTATGTATCGCGACTGTAAATCATACTATTGCTGGTAGCAGATAGCGATGCTCTTAGCCGGCCAATAAACAACCTCACTCCGGAATTCGACACCATTTTTCATCACATTTTAACGACACGCGAACATAAAAAGTCTGCGGGAATGTTTACCAAAGGAAACCGCTGCGCTATACAAACCCGGTCGAGCAATGAGATCGGTCATAATTTTCGGATATTTTTCAAACTTTGACGTCGCCGCCCGTGAATCCGTCATATTTCGTCGTCGTCGCATATCTCATGTGCAAATAAAATGGATTAGTTGCGTCGAAGGGCTTAATGTATGTGCTTTCGGATTTGGGCGGGCCTCGACCTTTCCCCGGAATTTTTCGCACTATCCATTTACTCCGGGCAATAAAAGAGACGCCGTCCGAGCCGTCTATTAACGGTAAATAAAGACGTAAAATGAGAACGGTTTTCCGATTGCATAAATCTGGCGAAATGACGCGAAGAAAAATTGCCGGCGCGCGGAAACAACTCGTCGAGAATACAATTGAATTAGCCGATGGAGTATCGGTGGAAGAAATGGTAAACATGGCGTTATAATAATTGGTAATATCGTAAATAAGTCTGATTTATAGTTAATTATACGGCCGCTCAATCATAACAGTCACGCTACTTTGTAGTTGTGAGGCCCGTGTGTATATTATTTATGACACGGCATTTCGATTCGTTCGCGTGTCGTGCTCTTCATAATGAAATGTATCTGGTATGGCTCTTTTGCGCGATTGAAGTGCGTGAGAGTGGCGGGTCGCCATCTATTAAAACTCCATTAGTTATTCTGTTTCCTGTAAGAAGTTAGCACGTGACGCAAACAAGCGTCACCTAGAAACAATTATCAGAGAAGCTTTAAAGTACCATTTATCAAACGACGCTCTCGTCGCTGCCGTCGACGACGTCGACGCCGGCGTCGGCCAACAATGTAATGCTATCAATTTTCCCCGAGACCACTGACCTTAGCCCTGATAAACCAAACTGTAATTAATAATACACAACAGGGACAATTGCTTAGTTTTGCGGTATTGTCGCTCCAATACAAATAATAGAACAATTTATTTAATTGAAACTTAGTGAAAGCAATAAATTCCCGGATGAAATGAGAACGCCGCGGCGCGATTATGATAAGGTGGAACATATCGAGCACTCCAGGCAAATGAAGAGGATAGATTCAATGAGTGGTGAGTTAGATTCTAGCACCTCCATAATTACATTATATAGATTAGTCTGTAAGATACGTCGCGGCTGTGTCGGAACGGGAAGGCGCTCCCGGAGTGTTATTAAATTCACACTCAGATTCAAACTAAAGAATGAAACTTATATTAAAGACTCCCTGTCATCCGCAGATGCAGCAATTTTATTAGAGAATAGAAAGTGCGATTGCTTCTTTCAAATAATTTCAATTATATGCAACTTTAAAGCCTCGCGCGGCTTTAATTTAAAACTTTAATAAACCACGTTGAAAACCGTACATTACCTTTTTAACCAAAATTGTTTGTACAGATCGAGCATGTCTCGACAAATTATTTTTATCTCTATTTGTTGGCTTTCAAACATCGCCGACTAATCTTTATATAAAAATATTAAAACAAAATTAAAATAAATGATAAATAAATTGTACTTTGTTGTGTACCATTTTAATTGTCAGTAAAGTCTTTTTATATCTTTTGTATTTCTATCCACTTACTAAAGTGGTAACATTTGTTCACGTAATACTACTTTGATAAAACTTTAATGAAGTTTGTGATTGAATTTGTACAACGTAGATACATCTTTGAAACCATCAAAAGCTTCTGTCAAAGATGTAGGGTATTTAGAAAGTAAAGGCTTCTTTAAGATTGCTCAGCTTCATTACATTACACTCTCTAAAAGAAATGTTCAGTTTAATTGAAGAATCGGAGTAAACACGAAACATTTCAGGAACGTTGGCGATGATTATGCCACGTGTCCCAATATACCAGTTCCAGAGGAGTATTTTAATTGATTTTAAAAAATGCTGAAAATCTTGGATAATTTAATTATTTAGGCGATATGTGGAATTTCACCACTTTCGGCCACTTGTTCTTCAAGGAGTCTAGTTTAACGTCATAAGTTAGATTCCCCCTTAGATACTACTGAACAGTATTATTAATTTGTCGTCTGTCAAATGCACAAGTAATATCACAATCAATTTAAGATTTATAGAAAAATCTTCTTCTTCTTCTTGTGCTTATCCATTTCTGGTGTTGCCGATTATATTAACTTCTGTTCGAAAAAGTTGTGTAGTCGTTAAGTCGTTAAGTTTTGCAGCCAAAATATTCTTCGTCTTCCTGGGCCTTTTTTAACCATATATTTTTCCTTGCAGAATGAGTTGTAGTAAGTTGTGTCGATGTCCATTTCACATTATGTGGCCTAGATATTCTAGTTTTCTGCAGTTCACACTATTTAATACTTCCAGTTCCTTATTAATGTGGTCAATCGATGAAGTTTTTAATATTCTTGAACAGCACCACAAATGCCTTCAGTTTCTTTATAGATGCTTCTGTCAGTGTGCAAGATATAGGAGTACTGAGAATACATAACATCTCAGTAGCCTGAACTTTGTTGTTATTGGGAAGTCGTTATTTTTAAAAATAATATTCATTTTAATGAAAACTGATCGTGCCCTTTCAACCCTTATCTTGATTTGTTGTAAGGGGTCCTCATGTTCATTTATATTTGGACCTAGTGTAGTGGTTGTAGGTTTACTGTTATTTGACCTGATGGTATTTGGTTCTTACTAGTGACTATATATTTGTTATTCTTCACATTAAAACGAGTTATTAAGGTATGAAGACCCTCCAAACTGTCTGCAAAGATTATTGTGTCGTCCGCATATCTGATATTAATAAAACATTCACCATTCACAAGCATGCCCTCATCAGCATCCTCCAAGGGACATAAATATTTACCATATATCAAAAATTAAGTTTCAAAATGGAATAGGTGAGACACCTGGTATTTTGTCGCATTAGAAACGATTCTCAACAACATTCAAACAACGTGAAGTGAATAAAAAGTAGTTGTTGTTACTTCTTGTATATTTTTAAACAGAAGCTTCGTTGCATGTGAAGGAGTAAGAACTACTTTTTATTATAGTAGTAGCTTCGTTTTTCCGGGTATGCAGTTATTACTTCATATTTGGTGCGAATAAAGAGAAGATACTACTACTCACCGGTAGTAACAACTTTATTATGTTGAAGTCTGTCAGAGATTGTGCTAGTTTTTAGTCGGTCTTCATAAATCCTCGCAATGGAAATGTATATACAACTGCAGGAACGAAAAAAGTACGGGGGATGAAGAGTACGTTTTACCCGACCTTGTTCCATTTTCTGTTCCAATAAAAAATTATTTGTTAATGTTCCAGCACTTTCTTCCACTGCATTATTTTCTTCTATGCCATCTGAATTTTTTTGTTCACTTGCAGAATGGGGATCATTTGATAGTATAATATTTTCTTCCATTTAATATTTCTCTTCTTCCAGTTCAGATATTTTTTTGTTCTTTTGAAATTAAAGTTATTGCAGTTCCACTTGCTGAAGTAGATCGAGTCTTTATAATTGAGGAGGTGACGTTTTCTTTATTTTTTCGTTTTCATAAGGCATTATCTTTTTGGTTCCACCTCTTACACCACCTCTTGTGCTGGTACATAGTTCTATTTATGACCGAAAACGTATTTGCGCTATTATTATCTTCAGCATTGCCAACACTGGTGCATCGATTAATTTCGTACACCTTGGCACCCATTGAAACACTTCCTGGTACTTTGTTAGTTAATTATAATAATTAAAAATCCGATTCTTTTAGTTCGTCTGTCGAAATAGGAGTTCCGGCTGGACCGAGATGATCAATATCAAGTTGCAAGTATATTTTAAACAAAAAAGATAGTTGTTACTCTCCATATAGTAATTACTACCGCAGGTGATGCTTGAGCTTTTCCAGGCTATTAGTGAAGTAACTACTACTTTTAATTAGCGTTTGTTTATTAACCTGAAATGTGAGTAAATGCTAACACTACAGTGTAGATGCTATTAAGAAGTTGCTTCCTTTTATTAGGATAAAGGAAATGAAAAAGTGATCGTTGTAGCAAACGCCAACTTTGTAGGACTCAAGAAGAGATAAAAGAAGGTGGAAAACCGTTGGGTAAAGTGCGTCGATTTAAAAGAAGACTAAAACAAATCGAATTTTAGTAAAAGAAAAATTCTTTCATTTCAAAGTCACTGATTTATCAAAGCAGCCTCGTACAAATGCCACTTGGGTATTATTTTAAAGCTTTTACTAACTTACATCATCAAAAATGTACAGAAACTAGTTTACGACAATTTTCAGATGTTTCGAAAATCCGAGTAAACCATTAAGTTTGTAATTATAACTCGCTGGATGTCTCTGCATTGATCCAAGATTTGCAAGGAAGAACGCGACCTAAATGTTATGAATAGCTGCACATCCCACCTAAAAAAAATCTAACCGCAACGCAAACAGGTCCCAGTAATTTGAGAAATTTGCGACATTGTGTTTTATTCCCCTTTTTAACAGCGTTTACTCTTCGCAAAATTGCGACCGCGGCTGAATAGCGAAGTAAGTTAAAAAATACAGCAAACAACCAAAGTTAATTTAAAGAATGAAAAAAAAATTCTTACCTTTAAACTGAACTTTATTAAAAGTGCTGGTGATGATCCGAAGCTCCGGATTAGGAGTGTCACTAATCTGCAATCGTGACATGGCTACATTAGAAATGTCATCCTCTCTCACTCTTTAAATCCTACCCCTAACACAAACCCCTACTTGGCGTGACTACTTTTGCCTGTTACTTTTACACGCTATTTTCGGAGTTGGTCTCTTGAAAACTTCGTAAGAGAATCATTCCGTCTTTTTAAATCGCAGATTTCCAATATTCATTTTGAGTCGCGACACGATTTATTCGAATAAAAATTGCATTTTGCGCGGCGCGGTTAATGTGTCGGTGTATTCGGCAAAGGACGGGACATATGTGAACATATCGCTCGGTTTGTTGTAATATATTCCGCACTATCTTCCGCATGACTCCGCGGATGCTGTAAAATCCATCCGAAAGCTCGGAAACGGACATTGCACGCTCACAATATGCTAATCTGCTAGTAACATAACCACCCGCTTAGTTAAACATGTACAGCCCTTTAAACTGCTGATAGTCTTTGTTTATTTTCCACTAAGAATTTGCTGAAATTACTTTAAATTACTGTCGCTTTCGTGTACATTTGTACTGAAGTTATTTCAAGTCCGGTTTTGTTTATTTATCCAGCTGCGCGAAGAGAGCTTTTCATTAAGTTTAAACAACTTTCAAGGCAAACAATATCAAACCGCATTTTTGCTGAACGATTAAACCAAATAAGCGTCAAATGCTTTCCCCCAATAAAAAGCAAATACCTTTGAATAGAGCGAAAAATTTCCTTTGTTTATTGTATCACCGAAACATTTAACTTTAACGAGTTCGTGTGGCGGCATCACTTTTTTGTGCCATTGTGCTTTAATCCTTCCGTTAATTAATTAAAATACGAAAATTACTCTCCGACATTCATTAAAAAATTTAATTAATCGCTCAACGTACCTGCACCATGAGGGAAATTCCTACGATTCCTTGCGATTTATGTTGCGCTTCCGACATATTATGATACAATTCTCTATTGAATCCATAAAGCTGGATCTGGAAATGGAAAAATTGTATTATTAAAATCGAAATTTATGAATAAAAGATTCGGTTATTGGGAGAATCGAAAAAATTGTCAGGATATTTTATGCTTCCAGTTATCCCTTTGTAGTTGGAAATAGTGCAGAAGTCAAATATGGTTTGTGATGTAAGCCTTTAGGCCAGTGCATTCAGTAAGACTTTCATATATATGAGCTAAGCTGACATCCATCTTCGCGAAATCATTCGGGCCCGACTTATTGAATTCCAAGTCAACGTGATGGACTGAGACATGTATCTATCTTATATTATTGCTTTATTCCATCCCAGACATTTCTTATTGAAAATTTATTTCGGCAATGCTTTAAAATAAAGCGCACGTGATAAAAATTCGTAAAAGGTGATTATCGCGGCTTAAAAAATCCTGTTTAATCAACTTCACAATGCGCAGCAAACATGAACGGTATTTCCGGAACACTAGTTGAGATCAAATCAGTTAGTGTACGTTAAAATATTAAACAAATATTGACACAAACCACTGAAAATTTGATAAAATTCAAAACTACATAACAAGGCATTTGAAGTACCCTCAGGCCAATATTTTAATTAAATTATTTTTCGATGAAATATGCAAACAGTTCATCGCGGAATTTCATCAAAGCAGGTGTAATAAATTCGGATTAATTCATAATCATAATTATTCCAAATGATGTTCAAATGCGTTTCGCAACTTTTCGATTATGTGAAGGCGGAAATTTCTGTAACGGATTTAATGAACAAAATTCCACATATCAAAAAATTTAAATTGAAATTTTGCCTCGATGCAGATTACAGATTTATTAATTCGAAAGTAGTGTTGACTGAATTGTTTCAATAAATTTCGGTTGCCGTAGTCTTCATGCAAAATGAATTGTTTATGACAAAGTATAATCATAAATTGCTAAACATTTAAAATTTTTAAAACAATGGTTGACATTAATTTTATATGACTGAAGTTTCTAAACACTTGAGACCTCGTAATTGCGTTATAAAACTGCAAATGGTTTTATGAATTATTTTATAGAGTTCAGTCTGCGACAGTAACATTAAAATAGACAGACGCCAGACGTCCGGCTAACAAGTATTTATAAATCGGTTAGAGAAATTAGCCAAATTGCACTTTCAGCACATTCTGAAATCAAGATGTGAAGATTTACATGAGTTTTATCTGAACAAAAATAATATAAATGGACAGTATCAATCCAAAAATAATTTGTAGATATTAATTAATAATCAGAATTGAATAAATTTAATTTAAAAAGAGATACTCAAACTATGGACTCGTTAAACTGATTTAATGAAATAATTTCGTTTGGTCAAACTAATTTCGTGTTTCACAATGGCTGAAAATTTACAATAAAAACTTAGGGAATTAATATTTTATTGGCTAATGCACTGGCGGATAATTTAACGGTGTTATTGGTTAATAAATATAAAACGTGAGACTACTACGGAAGTTAATTTAATAGCGAGGTAACAGATGCATTAACATTGTTCGCATTTAAATGCTGTCAAAGGTATGACTAATTTTTCATTGGAAGAATTTAATTACATAAGAAAGATTTTAAACGTTGTTATCGATGGTAGAAATGAAACCAAAATTTTTAAAATAATTCCAATCCATTAGGCTTACTCATTCAGTGAAAAAGTTGAACATTATTAGATAAATTGAGGAGTGATTTATGGAAAAACTACCATTCTCACGGATTCCTTAAAGAAATTTCGTTTAATTGGATCATTGATCAATTTTGTCTGAGAAGTCATCTTAAGATAAGATGGTACAGTAATCTTTTCTAAGCTTCAGAAAGTTATACAAATATTTTTAATATTTCACTTCGTTGACGGAGATTAATAGTATTCTGTGCTTATTGTTCTTAGTATCTCGCAAGTAAACCTCAATTACTATTTAGGTAATGCATTCGAACTTTTGCACGGTAAAAATTAGTGTAAGCACACTCTTAGGCGGCTTTCCTAACTGATTTCACAGGTTTTTCATCAAATTTGTTTCCCACTAGGTGTCACACTGTGCCAAGCACACGTGCGTCACGTCACAGAAGGAGAATTATTTTCATTTATAAAGGAAAATACAATAATTAATGAAAGATTCGACGAATTTATATTTACATTTATATTTATATTCTGTCACGGACTGTCACAACTCCACTGACCACCTCTCCCGCCTAAGCCTGTAGCATCATTTATGGAAGGCGCTTTAAGTAATATATAAGTAATAATTAAGTAAGTAATGTAATAATATATTTCGACTCCTAACCAACACTGCTCTCTGTATCTTCATAGGTCTTCCTGAAGGTCTCCTTTTCTATTTTTTTTATCTATGCCTTCTCTCCAGTTTTTTCTCGGATAAGTATTGCTATTAGTGTAACTTCCATCATGTTTTTTTCCCTCCTTGATTTTCCAGTGGCTCTTCTCCAGAAATCTACTTCGGTAGCATTCAGCAGTAGCAGCTGTAGGTAGGGTTGTCATATTCAAAAATCAACATGGAGGACAAAAAGGAGGACTTTTGAGGAAAATGGAGGACACATTTGTAAAATTTAAAAAAAATACATTTTTTTAATAAAATCAAGATGGTAAAGATGTAATACCTATGAACAAAAAATAATACAAAGTATTTATCTTCAAAGAAGGACAAAAGGAGGACAAATGTCTAAAAAGTTGGTCATGTCTTCCCACAGGAGGACGTATGGTAATCCTAGCTGCAGGTAATGGTTCTTTTTACAATGTGTTATGGATTTTTTGTTTATTTTCTCTTGTAATGTCTTAGTCCCACATTGTACTATTCAGATGAGAAATAGCTCTTACAGTGTTTTATTTGTTTTCTGCTTTGATGATGCCTTGCAGTGGATCTCCAAGACACATTGTCCTAGTATCTTTATATTCGCGTTTACGCCCCATTTCCTATATTCTTCTGTTAATTTTCGAACCATGTTCTCCAAAACGTGGTCTTAGGCAATAACTACTTGATCCTCATCAAACATTGTGTAAAGCGTGTTGATCATTTACAGAAATACCCATTCCTTTGTATTTTCTCTTTCATCTTTTGAGGTTCTGTTTTAGATATATTTTAAATAAGGTATGGGACACAGAGCACCTTTGTTGAAGACTCTTGGTGACATGGAAACCATTCAATATTCTTCCTTTTTCCTTAACGTTTGCTCAAATGGTTTCATAAAGTTGTTGCACCATATTTTTAAGGTCCACTATTTCTTTTTTTCAGAGATTCCCATACATACATCAAGTGAACTCGTTATTGAAGGCAGCCTTTTTTTCAATGATCTGAGTAATGCAATAAAGGTGATCTACTGTCGACGTGCCTGCGCTAAACCAGGCTTGTTCTTCGGCTTTGAAGTTTTTATATACTTCTCCTATTTTTTTTTTTCAAGATTTTTCCATATATTCAGATAAGTGACTGAAATGCCTCTATAATTCCGCAGTCTTCTTTGTTGCTTTTTTATGGAAATATATGATAATTTTCAGTTTTTAACTTGAGCACGATTTATACAATCTTGTAATTTAATGTAATTTAACAAATCATTGTGACGATTTACAGTTTCTTTGAAAACCTTATCTCAATATTTTTGTATAATCGATTATATAAACGATTTGTACTAAAGTTTGAATATAAAGAAATAATCATTCTAAAGTGGGTAATATTTGCCGGTTCCACCTCAACTACTGAAAATGTTTATAATAGTCAAAGTGAAGAAGTATTTTTAATTCGCAATTCTCCTTGGGAATTTATTGAGTTCCCCCAACTATTAAGAAAAACTAGCGCCGTTAGAAAGAATAATAAAAATCAAATTTATCAGCGTTCTACACTATTAATTAGTTGCTTTAATAAAAGTCTTAAAAAGTTTAACTTTACGAACATTATAAAAACTTTCAACCGAGAAGATAATAAACATCTTTATTATCTGGTTTATAAATGAGTTTGACCTACTATCTATTGTTCAACATAAAAGGGGTTACGATGCAACATAAATATCTATAAGTAGTAACGAAAAAGACGGTCCATAATTTATAAAGCCACTTAATTCTAAAGATATGTCCCTCGACCACGTTCAGATATTAGCGTGTTAATAAACCGCGGCTTAATCTACCGTGAAAGTTGCAACAAAACGTACACGCAAAAAACTCCCAAGTTTTCATATTAGCCGTAATTAATTTCCGGGCGCGGTCTTTAAGGAAATCAATTTTTGATACTTGATAATTGCGTTAAAGGTGGAAGTTCGCGTTATGGAATACACGGGACCACCAGACAGTATCCTGATTTATTACAAATCGATAGTTTAGTGGGGGAGGGTACGTAGACACAAAGTACGGGATACCTCAATTTACTATCAGGTGAATGCAGAAGTGCGCCCATATTGATTTCTATTAAAAGTTAATTTGGACCCGTCGAGACAAAATGCCATAAAAGGCGGAAAGTTCATAACGCTAACATCTCACTTTAATGGCGTGTCATTCATTTCTTTATTATCAAATATAACACACTGTAAAATGCGGTGTTTATTATTGCATTCATAAAAGTGGGTGATTGTTAAGCCAACGATTGATATGTCACGAGGAGGCCCCGTTTTTGGGGAAAACAAAATGGAACGGATGTTCGCGCACAAAAGATTCCAAGGAAAATGTTTTGGGTAACTAGAATTTCCCATTAGGACTGTATAAAGCCACAACAATGCAATTCTCGCCCTATTTACATTATATAAAAGGTAATGGTTTTTGTTTATTCAAATAATAAAAGTAATTTAAAGTAATGAATGAACCGGGTAAATTTAAATTAATTGTTTCAGGCCGTAATTGAATCTTTCAAGGGACGATTTTTTAAGTGAAATCGGTACGGATTGAGGCGGCGCAAAGTGAAAAATAGTACGAAACAGTTTAAACAACAACGAGCAGGTAATTGCCTCCTGAGGCGGCGACGGGAAAACTTTTCGAGGTTGAATCCTTGCAGTTAAAGAAGAGAAAATCCGACAAATGAACTTATTTCGCAATTAAATTAATAAAGTGTCGAGCGGAGCATTAATTTCAATTAGATTATGATTTATGTAAAGGAAACGCCATTTAATTCCAACAGTTTGATGTAACAACGAGACGTTTACTGTAAATAGCAATTGATTTACCTTGACTACCTTTGTGTTGAAGAGCTTTGAAATAATTCATGTTGAACTTCAAAACTATATGTGAAAATACAAGTAAATTACTCGCATTCAACCTTTGTTTTCACGAAAGGGATTGTTGATAATACTACAGTTTTTTTCGGGAAGGCAGTTTATGATTTAGAAATTATAATATATAATAATAATATATAATAATTTTCTGTTGGTGAATTAAATTAGTTTCATTTCAGAATTACTTTTACATAATTACATAATTCTTAACTTCTTAGAACTATTTTTGGTGTTTGAGTACAGGATACAGGTTGAATTAAGAACAATTTAAAAGCATCCGAAGAAAATACCGATTAATTTAGGTCTTTAATCAACTCATAAAGTAACTTTGATTTATCTTGGACATACAAGTATCTGTATCCCAGAGGCAAACAGCATTTTTCATTTTTCTTAATTGGATCACAAAAATATATTATCGAGAAAAATTGTTTTATACGGAACAAATATTCGAAAAATAGAATAAAACGTTTTTTTAGATCAAGTAGAAATCCTAATTTCTTCAGTCAAACTAACTTTTTAATTGGTCTCTGAAAAGTTCAAAAAACTTACCAAATCTATGTAGCAATAAACGCGCGTGACTACTACATGCAGGCACTGCTCAGTGCTTGATCACTACGCAGATTAAGTAACTTCAGTATAGAGTTATCAATTCTACAATATTCGAAGCAAACGTTAAGCTGTGCTTTTACAGGGTCTCCCACGAGTGGTGCATCAAACTGGGAGGGGGTTATAGAGGAGAGCAAAACAAGTCATTGTGGTCAAATAATGTGAATCTTGGATATTCTAAAATTATCATTTTAAAATATATTTAATGATATTTTGTAGTGTCAATTTTAAAAATTTTTAATTCAATTTTTAATTTTTATAAGGACTCCATTACGCTGGACCTCCTATAAATCACAACAGTTGAGATTCAGTGAGAAATAAAGCATTTGTTTAAATGAATGTGTTTATATTGGAGCACTGTGATAAGACCGTCGCGAAAGGCACGCAAGTTTTGTTTCCCTTTGATGGCAGCCCTTATAGTTTTTATATTAGCAATAGGTAAATGATTTTGATTATTATGTAAACCGAAAACTTGGAAGGGATTTTAAATGAAAGGCAACACCGTAAATGATACACTGTTTATAAAATGGATAATTCTAGATATTGCTAATGGAACAAGTTAATCAAAATTACGTCTTACACAAAGCGGTAGTCTAAAGCGACTGACTTAGAAACTGTTAATCTACGGTTCTCAAGGACAGTCACCACTTGAGTATCGTATTACACCCTCTTATTTAAAAATCCTAAAATTAACGTAAAATTAAATCCGTGTCAAATCGGTCGCAGTGTTGCCGTCTGCTTACAATTAATCTTCGAGTCAAATTAATTAGCCAATTAATTAACCAATGGTCCAAAGAAGGGGCAATTACTATAAAATAAATTGTGAAAAAATTATGTATTTAGTGCAAATCAAAATACGAAACTTCTTTTATGACTAATTTATTGTCAGTAGAACAGACCGCGGTTCCGAAAGCAACAGCTGCAAATTTTAATATTTGACGATTATTGCCAAGTTTTTAATCAGAAGTTTTTCTAAGTAGTTAAATTAATTTTTTCATTTCGTTTTTCATTCACTAAATCTGAATAACAACAACTGCCATGTAGGTAGGTTTTAATTAAATGCTTCAATGTTAGCAATGTTGTGACAGGTAATTGCCGTTATTAGCATATTAAAAATGTGAACTAAATATAATGTAAAATCACATTAAATTCCCTTTCCGGGAAAACTTGACTACAATATGTCCCAAGGTATTTCATTAATTTTCACAGATTTAAACAGCACTTTCGGTTATTAAAAAGCAGGGATACTCCCCAATTTCGTAAATTGATTTAAAATTTTGTTTAGCCTATTTTAGTTCGCCTGGTCTAAACTATCGTAATCCACAATCTACTGTCCGCCGACTTTTATGTCCGTAATTTATGGGAAAGAGGGCGTATCGCCTCAAATGCCCCGCTAAAAAATATAGCCATTATCTCAAAAAAAATCCTGTAGTTGCACCAATTTTGATCGCAAATCAATAAAGCAAAAAACCTCTCAGACAGTCTTTACTGATTCAACGAATTTTCCGTAAATAATTTTATTTCACAATCCATAAACAAGGATGATCAATCACGTGGGCCGTCGGCTTTAGAGAAAAAAAACCATCCAATTAACCTCTTCTTAATGACGTTAAAACAAAGCAATCTCGACTTCTCCGCAAAATGTATTTCGATTGAAAAGACAATTCCTCGCTCACAAAAGTCACCGTCGCCAGATATAAATTAATTTTTCACGGTTTTTAAATAATTGAGGGAGACTGTATCGCAGTTTTTTTTCTGTATTCGGAAACATAAAGTCGTGAATATTTTATATGAAACGGGAACCTCCGCGTTATTATATTGTTAACGCTAACGAAGTTTTCTTAAACATAAATAAAATTCCATCTCGTTAAAACGTAACAAAACTGTTGCTTTTCTCCCGACTTGTGTTTACACACTAATCTCAAAGCAATTTAATTCAAGCAATCGTTAGATTTGTTTTTATTTTATTCCACGTAGCGATATTCGGTAATCGTAACGTCAAACCGTATCCAGAAAAGTATAAATTTCACACGTTTCTACCTGACCTAAACACTACATCAAACTGTCTAAAAAGTTTCTGAGGGCAGCATTCGAATGCATGGAAAACAATTCGATTCCTTCCGCCCTATAATTTCAAGTTATTTCAATGTCGATATCATTTTTTCTCTTTTAATGATGTAATCCAAACTGAACGAAAATTCTTTAATGAGTTATCGATTGCTGAAGTTTTCCGATAATTGTTGTTTTTTTTGCGCGGATTTCACGGTCCATTAGAAATCAAAGGCAGAGTTCACGTTACACAATATACGTTTATTCAGGTGCTAATATCAATCACTTCATTATACGTCGAAATTTATTTTTACAGGAAAACGTAAACCGATAAAAGCAAGCTTTGTACAGACAAGATGCGCGTACAATTCTTTTGAAAAATATTTTGCATAGTCACGCTTTTTATTCCATTATGACGCCTAACAAAGTTCTTTTTCGCAACGTTCGACCTTTTCAAATTCGGCGTACCACATCATTAAATTACAAAATGCGTCTTGGATAGCGTTTATTAAAAAGATCGTTTGTGATGGCAACAACAAGTCAGTACTATTAAAAGTAAAAATTCTCACCTCTCCTGGGAAGGAGTAGCCATGGATGAAGTGTTCGGATCCTTGTTGGTTCTCCGTTCCGTAATGGATGTATATCTCTTCGAATTGATACTGGTAAGCTAAGGGTCCTCCAGTTATATTTACATGTGATTTCGTTTCTTTATCTACTCGGAACACCAGCGATTGGCCTGTGTTTGTGAGCATTCCACTCACCTGTAAATACAAACAAATTTGCGTTTGAATGATGATGTTGTTTTTCTATTTTATTTGCAAGGGAAATTATCCTTTGTTTTGATATATTTTTTTAACAACTTGTATATTGCAATTACATTTTTGTATTCGGGTTTTAAATTTAAAATACTCATATAAAACTATTATTATTAAAAAGTTAAATTAATGAAATTAAAATAAATTAACAATGAAAGCTAGCAAACTCAAGAAGTATGAGCTGTAGATAGAACCAACTAGACTGATGACTAAAGAAAATCAAATTACTCATTAAACACAGAGAAAGATTTAAACAGATTTTCTTCCATGTAGGCAATCTCCATAAGGTCAACAGGATATACAGAAAATAGAATGGCAAGTTTTTCGTGCAGTTTCAGGAGATTAGAGCAGAATATCTGAAAATATCTAATATAGTTTGGGATTTTTTCTTTTCCAATTCGGTGCATATGGATCACCAAATTGCAATGACCAGAAAAGAGTTGCAAACTCATAAAAGAGCACTTAACTATGAAAGTTAATGCTATTTTCAAATAAGGCCGACTCATTGTACCACAAGACTTCTGTTGGATCTCCAAATCTAATGGAGAAACGCCAGCAAGAATTCCAGTAGTAAATGTACAATAAGTAGCCTTTGCAGATGATTCGAAAGACAAACCATAAATAGAAAGAATTTTCTTTTGAATTTGATTCCTGGAAGACGTTGTTGCCATAACTATCGACATAATAACATAGTTGTAAATTTTTGTTGTGAAATTTACTATTGGCGTGCAATTCCAAGGTTATCAACCATGATCCCCAGGTATTTGGTACAATTTAACAATACCAAACCTTGATGGCATCCTTTAGAAGCCAATTTTTGGACACTACAGGAAGCCGATGACAACAAAACAGTTCTGCTGAACGGGTAATCAACAATAGTCGAAGTCAATGAACCAGACATTTATTTGCCTCTCAAAGCTTAAATCAAACCAAGCCACTACAGATTATCGAATGCACCAGAAATGTCAATGAAGATGGATACATACACAATTGACGGCTTTCATAATGCCATACTATTGCAAGAGAACTACCAAAAGTAAAGACTTATAACAGAGTACCTCATGATCTTATCTAGAAATGTCTAAAGGAAAAAAAGTTTCAAAGGAATAAGACGATGAGAAATGCTGCGCGCATAGCTATCAGCAAAAGTTGGCCTAAATCAAGGTTGGGTGTTAAGCTCTTTCATCATTTCGATGGTAGACACGAGAGGAAGTACAAAGACGTTGCAAGAGATATAAATACCTAAAAATGAACAGATAGAATTCAGAATACCTGCAATGTATGGCTGAAGAAGATGCGATTTAATTTGATTGGAAACGAAAACCTGAAGAAGGTGAGGAAGTTTAAATATCATGGTGGTATATTAGAGTAAAACATGCAGTGTAAAGAGTGGATGGACAAATTGGTAAGAAATGCTTGTTTGCTTTGGAGGATACGGATGAGGGCATACTTATGAATGGTACATGTTTTAATAATATCAGATAATATGTGGACGACACAATAATCTTTTAAAATAGTTTAGAGGAGCTTCAAGGCTTAATAACTCCTGTAGCCGAGGCAAGTCAAAGATATACTTTACATTGTAATGTAAAAAATAAAATGTATGGTCATTAGTAACAATCAAATACTACCAGGGCAAATAACAGTAAAACAACAACCAGTAGAACGAGTGTCTAGCTGCACTTACCTAGATACACATTAAATGAACATTGGGACCACTTACAAGAAATTAACATAAAGATGGAAAAGGCAAAATTAGCTTTCATTAAAATGAACAGCACTTTAAAATATCATAAGTTTCAACAACAACAACAAAGATCAGGCTACCGAAATGTTATGTATTAGTCCTAAAGGTATAGAATCTTGGACACTGGCAGAAGCAACTATGAAAATTTCGAAGCAATTGAGATGTGGTGATATGGATGAATATTAACGATTTCATGGGTTGACCACATTACAAATCAGAAAGTATTGCGCATAATGTATAAGGAACTGGAAGTCCTAAACACTCTGAAATGCAGAACACTAGAATAATACGCAACTTACTACAAATCATTCTGTAAGGAAAAATATATGGGAAAAAAACCAGCAAGACGGAGAATATCTGGCTGCAAACTTGAGAAAATGGTTTTCCTTAACCACTGCACAGCTTTTCCAAACAGCAATCAGAATTCTATGCTAATTGACAACATTCGAAAGGGATAGACACGATAAGAAAAAGATAGAATGGAGAGAAGACTGGTGGAGAAGAACATCAATGTGTAGTATCTGACAAGGGAGAATGTGGAAGGCCATAGCGTACCATGTTTCATCGACACTGTAAAACGACCATGATGTCGCCAAATAGAAAACGTGGCGAGTAATGAAAATAAAAAATACTCCAAAAGTGCACTTTTAGAAATTTATGAATTTTTTGTGACTGAATTGTAATGCTGTTCAAACAACTTGTCTCTGAAAGCAACAGTGAATGAACACAAACCAATTTGTTGAAGTCATTAACAATATCAATTAGTGAGGCACCAGCGAGTGCCGCGACACTGAAAACATTACAGTTTCAAATATTATTTTTAATAGATCAATCAGTTTTAATCGGATAAACATAGTCCCGTATTAGTTCTTTTATTACAGAAATTTCTGTAATAAAAACCATTAAAGCGATTTGTCTGCTTGTAAATTTTAAATCGCTTTCCACTGACCATGTTTCAACTTTCATACGACATATCATCAAAAATAAAATTAAATTAAACTGATTTGAAACCGTCCCCCCATAGTGAACTGAATTGAATATGTTGTAACAATTATTATTATAAAAAATGCAATAAGCAAAAATTGTATTGTATTTTTCAGTTAAGCGAGTTAAGCGGTAAGGTCACTGTAAGATAAAGCGTCCAGAAAATGCGAGCCATAAATAATTCGTGCACTTGCATATTTTAGATGGAAGCCATCCAATACAATTTTTCCACGCCGAACGTTTCTAATATTATCACTATAAATAATGCACGAGCAACATTCACAACATATGCCTTAAATTCCGCTTTTGATAAATTTACAATATCTTCGACTGGCAACATTAATAAAATTCACAATATTTTTCAAATTTCCAATAAAAGTTGCAAACTCTAAATTGGCGTTTCCAAAAAACTACTTTGCATAATAGTTACACAAAAAGGGTCGAACGTTATTGCTAATATAACTGTGATCGTTTTTATTACAACCGCAATTAAATAATCAAATTTCATTTATTATTACGTTATGAAATTACTTTGATAGTGTTATGAAAATTTTTAAAAAGCCGAACTAAATTAGACGCTGCAAAATTGTAATTAAGTATCACGTTAATTTGTTTTAATTAACTCATCAAAATTACTCCAAGTTAATTGTAAATTAAATCAACTAAAAGATGCAGTTCGTAATTATTTTCCAGGTAACAACCCGCTGCATTTTACATAAATTACACATTTGTGGGTATAAAGTCGCCAGCGAAAAGTACAACAAAGGATTCCTCATTAGGACCACGCACGAATATGTATTACAAATAAGAAAAATTATGTCTACGCTAATTAATAACCCTTCTGGTAGCATTCATTCAAGCACAGAACAAATTTCGACCCTTTTACACAAAATTAAATAACGAGAAGAATTTAAATTTTTTGCCGGTTTAAATCGGCTGATTAATATCGCAAAATATATTCTGTTTTCGTAATAAGACCGTAATTTTAATGATTTCGTGAAGACCCGTTGTTGGGGAGTTTTATAAAAGTTCTCGAAATTAAGTCCTGCAATCAAATCTGTTGTAGGGAGCTGACTGATTGTTTTCGGGTAATTATATTTTTTTTGCTACTCAACTTGGGGAGCCTTTGAATAGAAATGTAGAGTTGTTTGTGGATGACGTGAAGGTAAAAACAGGGAACAGTTTAAACTGTGTATAATGGTTTTGATCATTAGTGGTGTCCCGCAACACAGCCGCTGTGATTGAATGATGGATGACCTAAGATCGGTGCTTCCCCTTTTAGAGCCACCCCTGCTCGTCCTCTTAGTCATATGCATATCGCGGCTTATTTAATCAGGCCGTCGAAATACGTGATTAGAGTTTGCACTTTTTCGCCCCGGTCTCGTGCCACGAAACTGCGCTGCAACATTAAATATTTAGAAATGTGTAACGCCGTGGTAATAAAGTATGTACTCGTATTACATCAACTTGTTTTTATACACGCCGTCAGAATTTTACGAGGCTCATTATAATTGCAAATGTAATTTTTCTTCATTCGTACATTCTCGTCCCTTACGTTTCAAGGTTCAAATATAATGCAGTCGTGTATTTTTCATTGCACGGCTGACCCGCCTGTGCACATAAAACAATTTTTCGCCACCCACCTTGTGTTTGTCGATTTTTAAGTCCCTCAAATAGGGATCGAACAGTAATTTATCGGGGTCTACATTTATCGGCGACTGTCTTCGTCCTTTCGTGCACATGTTCCATTGAGGGTTCATAAGTCCCCAGTAACCCGGACCTGCAAAAAGAATAAAATATATTTCAAAAGCGTTTCCCAACTTTTCAAAGTTAGAAACATTATAAAATTGACAGTTATTTTATTTTAAATGGGGAATGTATGGCGCGCGTTTGAAGTTTCGACAGACTTTTATCGATTGAAAAAGTCCATTTCATCCTCAAAAGACTACTTTCTTTGAAGTTTTCTGCGCTTTATTGTGGAAACTCGTTCCCAACATTGATACACTTTAAGTTGTCTTACCTTTATGGTTTTAAAACGAAACGTCGCTCGATAAAATGCATGCAATTTAAAGTCCTCCTTGTTTCAACTGGTTAACTTTCAACTGGAGTAACGTTTAGCCGTATACACCTAGTTGTTATCGTGGAATAGTGAAATGCCCCTTAATTGTTTGTGGTATTTTTTTATTTAATGAGCTAATTTTATGGTTTTTATAATTACATTGTTGGAATAAACTAATAAAAAAATCTATTGGAACGTGATGGGAGCCAACCTCTAATCAAAGCTGTTAATAGGGTTAAAAATTTACTGATATAAATTCATTATAATCTAAATATAAAAAATAAAATAAAAATTAATATTCACAACTGGAAATAATAATTATATAATTAATTAAACTGGTTTGAAACATAGTACTTGTGAAGACCATTATTTGAGCCCTAGTGGTTACATTTTTTTTCACAAGTAGTAAGGTCATAATAGTAAGCTAATATCTGAGCGCTATTGTTGTTAGACAATGCACCAAATCATCCACCTGAAATGGAGCTAAAAGATCCTGATAGCTCTATTTCTACTTTGTATAAGCCACCATATGTAACACCTCCAATCTAACCAATGGATCAGGATGCTATTAGAATAACAAAGCTATTCTATTGTAAAAATTTATTGACACAATTGTTGTCAAACAATTCTGATGATCTCACTGCATTATTGAAACGATACACTTTGAGGAATCAGTTTTAAATTTAGCTATGGCCTAGATTGTGTTAAAGCTATCTGTTATTCAGAAATGTTGGAGGAATATTTTTGCTGGAGATTTGGATGATGAAGAAATTGATCTAGAAAACTATACATGGTCTTGTCTAGATCTTGTTAGTAAAAAAAAATTCTCGTGTTTATAGACTACTCAAATTAAACTATTTTTTTTCAATTTTGTTTTCTGCTGCGCGATTGTGTCCTGCAGTTTAATTGGCATAAGAAAAAGGAAGAGGAGTTCCCAAATTGATCTAGAAAACTATACACATGGTCTTGCCTAGATCTTGTTAGTGAAAAAATAGTTCTCGTGTTCATAGACCACTCAAATTTAATTTTTTTTTCAATTTTGTTTTCTTCTGCGCGATTGTGTCCTGCAATTTAATTAGCATAAGAAAAAGGAAGAGGAGTTCCCAAATTGATCTACAAAACTATACACATGGTCTTGCCTAGATATTGTTAGTAAGAAAAAATGTTCTCGTGCTCATAGAGTACTCAAATTTAATTTTTTTTCCAATTTTGTTTTCTGCTGTCGGATTGTGTCCTGCAGTTTAATTGGCATAAGAAAAGGGAAGAGGAGCACCCAAATTGATCTAGTAAACTATACACATGGTCTTGTCTAGATCTTGTTAGTAAAAAAAATAATTCTCGTGTTCATAAACTACTCAAATTTAATTATTTTTTTCAATTTTGTTTTCTGCTGCGCGATTGTGTTCTGCAGTTTAATTGGCATAAGAAAAGGGAAGAGGAGCACCCAAATTGATCTAGTAAACTATACACATGGTCTTGTCTAGATCTTGTTAGTAAAAAAATAATTCTCGTGTTCATAAACTACTCAAATTTGATTATTTTTTTTCAATTTTGTTTTCTTCTGCGCGATTGTGTCCTGCAGCTTAATTGGCATAAGAAAAAGGAAGAGGAGTTCTCAAATTGATCTATAAAACTATGCACATGGTCTTGCCTAGATCTTGTCAGTGAAAAAAATAATTCTTGTGCTCATAGACTACTCAAATTAAATTATTTTTTCAATTTTGTTTTCTGCTGCGCGATTGTGTTCTGCAGTTTAATTGGCATAAGAAAAGGGAAGGGCAACCAATTCAAAATTACTTAATTTTTTTCGCCATAAATATTACACAATACACTTAGACATATGCGATATATACCTAAATTTTATTTTATATTACATGTACATAATTTTGTTGATCTATCTAATATAAAAGTTGTTTCTAAAAATATGTAAGTCATCTAGACAAGAACCTCGAAAAAGTAAACACCCCTGAAGAGTGAAATGGCTTGGCCGGAATTGTATTAGTAATTTAAGGAAATTTTGTAAATATTTATGATCAAACAGAATTTATGTATGGAATACATTATTTTATCTAAGTACATGAAATAGTGTTTTTTCGTATGATTTTAGTAGCAGTTATGTTGATATTAGATATTAAATGAATGATTAATGAAGGTTAAATAGAGTTCTATGATAAATGGTGATAATATGAATTTTATTAATAATCAAACATTGAATAATCAATATCACAAAGTATTCACCAATCGATTGATAAATAACTCGAGGAACAAGATAATAAAATGAGCCAAAATTTTCAAGAAAACTGAATCGAATTTTTAAAATCAAAACGTTATTAAAATCGCTGAATGAAGATCAAATTCAAATAAATAATTTTAGGCAATTGATGTTATTAAAATTTCAAAACATATTTGTATTAATTACCGCATTGATATGTTAACGGTGGTATAATTACTTTTCAGTGGCCAATATTGGTTTGCAAGTCGACCTACATTTAAATCATCCACTTTTACTTTCAGGAAGCGACGCTATTTCAGGCTGTTGCGTTCTGCCGACATATTTAAAATCATTTCCAACTTCTAATTGAAATTAACACTTAGGTTCTGTGGGGTAACAACGCGAAACACGTCAGTGACTTTAATCGAATCCTAACAGAACGTAATTTCTAATTACCAACTTGATTAACAATCTTAGCTATAATTTCTAACAAATCTCGTGTTCTGAAACGTGCGAGCTAAAAAAAAACTTGTGAAGGAATTAATTTCGTGAGTCAATCGCTTAAATAGCCCCGTTTACAAACTTCTAATGCACCGGGTTGTCATACAACGGTAATGAAGTCGGGTGAAGTGCTCTTCAAACGTGTACCCGCTGCTTTTGTTGAAGTGCGCGAAAAAAAAATCATTGAAAGAGACAAAGGCGAGGACGTCTCGCTGCCATTCTGCACGGTTCAGTTGGTGCTCCATTTTCGAGTCTTGTCCTAAAACTAGCTAAGGTCGGCCAAGTAAAAATCAAAAGAAAACGAGAGAAGCGAGGCGGTTCGCGGTGAAGCTGGACGAGACCACTCTTTATAGGGCGCTGTCACGCCCGTCTCTTGTTTTCAAACTCATTACGGTGTTCACCAACTTACTGACAAATGACGTGGATCGTGAAAAATGAAGTGGGAACAACGACAACTTGATAAAAGGCTGTTGACGGGAATAAAGATCAAAAAAGTTCGCATGATGGAGATTTGCGGGAGACGAATGCCCCGACGAGGGGTCTGCGCGATATGGCGTGTGCCTTCAAGAGAGAGCGACGTCGGGACGCGGATTGATGCTTTAATTAAGTGATTTAACACACATGCTGCCGTTAGATCGCACCGACGCTCAAATTATAAATGAAAAAATGAAATGTGAGATAACTTTATTTTATGAAGCTGTTGCTGGATTAAAGTGTTACGTCGCACTGAATCTTGTTTGGTTAGTCGTAAAATGTAACAGTATGTTACGCTTTTATTATTACACTGTATACGATACAATAAACTAGGCGTGATGTGTGGTTATAATTTTTGCGAATGTTGTTATAGTTGTAAATTTGCGAATAAGTGTCACTTTATTATTTTTTATTGCTCGAGTCGACCGTGCCAATCTAATACTTTAGCTAAAGTAAATTGCAGCCGTTCCTTATTAATGTCAGTAAAAAGTGGAATACATTGGCGACCTACATTTCCATTGACGCGGTTTGCTACTTGTCCCTTTAGCAAAATTTTAGTTTCTTCTTAAAGAACTTTTTCAAATTGATGATTGAACTAATCCTATATTTATTACAATTACAGTAAAACTCCTCCAACCGACCACTCGCCCTAAACGACCACTCCTGTATCCGACCATAATTTCTAGGAATGAAAGATTTATACGCTATCAGTAATACATTGTTACTCCTTTAAAGCGACCGTGACCGGCAATTTACGATTGAAGCGACCACTTCTCACTTTGTGAGAATTCTTTTAATTTTTGTCTTTGTTGATTTATGAGTTCTCACTATGAGATCGGGTTTGTAAAACTTAAAACTGTAGAATTTATTAAGAACCTTTCTCCGTCAAGTGCTTGACACATGCCCTATCTTTCGGTAATAAATTTGTTACGGTTATAAATCAGTTCTTCAACTTCGGTTCCAACTTTTTTATGCGATATTTGTGGACTCCTGTGGATATTTAAAATAGCACATACTATGAAGGCAAAAAATTCGTATTAGTTGTATGCCAGTCGTTGAAGAATCGTTGTCACTGTGCTTCTCGAACAGCTTAGATAATGAAGGCTAAACGGGGTTACTATCACTGAGATTTTAAATTTGGAAGCTCGTATAAATGTTATTAAAGTCAGCGAAAGAGGTTTATCGCAACGAAAGCTAGCTTCTAAATACAAATGTGGCAAAACCCAAATTCAGGAGATTTGAGAAAATGCGAAAAAGAAATTGTCTCTAATTAAAAAATTAAAAAATTGTAAGCAAACTGTTTTAGAACAATATTTTGGTAGTAAACCTTATGCATGTATATATTTATTTCTTGGTCTTGGCTATTTTTTATATCGTGAGTTTTTTTATTGGCATTAATTTTTAAACATTCTATTATTTAATATTATTAATTTGTCTTGTGTGCGTCTAAATTGACGCTTTGTATTTTTATGAAAATATAGGAGCCTTCGCGTGTCTTCATTATTAATAATAAAACGTTTTAAAGTTAATATGATGATTATTTTATATTAATTTAAGAAATAGTTCTCTAAAGCGACCACTCCTCCAACAGACCACTTTTTAAGGGAACCACGAGTGGTCGCTTTACAGGAGTTTTACTGTATTTTAATTTACATTTTACATTTATAATAAAAATAACTTTATCGCACATCAAGCTTTTCTTAAAAACATTATAGATGGCGATGGTGTGCAATGTAATACGTAAATTCAAGAAGTTATAGTAACTGTATACAATTATTTTTCTATAGCTACTTATACAAGCTAGGGAATAGTATATTGTTGTAGTAGGATTTAAAGTATCACTTTTTAAGGAGCAAATTTTGGGTTTGTGAGGCGGAGCCGAGCGAATAGAACATTGCGAGCCAAAAAGTAACTTTTCAGTCGAATGAAACATGCTATTTTTTCCATCCAACAATACACGGCAAAGTATAAAATATACAAATTTTAAAGTACTGATAAGATGGCTTTATTTAGTTATGTCATTGTTTTTGGAAAAAAAAGTTATGTGTCAATTAAAAAGATCTAGCAGGTATGTGTGTATTTTGTGGGAATAAAGATGAATTATGAATAAGAAGACTTATCTCCAAATGTGGCAATACGTTTAACTTTAATTATTAATTAAACTTTCCAAGTTTAGGTTTAAAAAAATTGTTAAGCCTAGGATTAAAAATGAATGTTGTCTTAGTGACGAAAGATTTTTTTCTTAGTTACAAAAACGACCAGTTTTAAGACAACTTCACAGAAAATACAATATGGAACTTTTGAAATTTTTATTCTGCATTTTGAAAGACAAAGATCCTGTTCTTAAATATCCATACCAATTTGTCTTAAAAATTTATCCCTGAAAAGTATTTTATTCTACAGCATTCCCATGAGAATAATTTCTTTGGAATTGTCTACAATTTGAGCAATATCAGCATCTTAGCAACTCTACTCCGATCAATAAAGATTTTTCACACTTGTTACCCAAACGGAATTCAGAAAATGCAAAAGATGATACCACGACTTAATGAAAATTTTTGCTTTGCGCGCAAATAAAAAACCGAGAAAATTCCGCTAAGCAAAAATACGCACATCAGACGTTTATTTTCGCCGCTTTTCTTGTTGCAGCCCCTCGTATCGCCCACCTGCACGAGGTATATTAATATAACAACTTTTCCGTGTACAAAACTTTTCGGTTATAAGAAGCTCTTTACAAAAAGTTCACCCGTAAATGTCTGGAGTTTCCGAATTCCGAACTTTACTTCCGAAAAAATGTCTTTGTATCGACATTCCGGTATATATTAAAATATCTACCGCCGCGCTTAAGAATTTTTTTGAATACAAAAAGAAATGCGGGCGTTCGTTATTACATAAAAAATAAGGTCCTCGAGCGAGTGCGTGTGCCTGGCCCCGCACGAAAACGATAAAGTAGCGCGGAAGTTGATCTAAAGGACCATATAAGAACTGACATAATTCAGCGCAGTTATTGCGAAACGAGGGTTAGCCGACTTCTGAACGTATTTCGCTACATTACCTCTTTACAAAGCATTCAAAGCGGTGTTCCAATGCGGTCCAACACCTCCTGTTATGATATCCCCCGCCTGGCCCGACTCGGTCCGTCAACTAACATCATGTTTATATAATTTCTATAGCGAATTATCCGAACGCACAAAATGAATATTAATTCACCGACTTGAGCCGTGATGTGAAATAAATTTAGGCCCGCCTAAATATTTCACATAACGCACACATCACACACAATGACGATTATCCTGATTGTTCGACTAACCCGCCCGGTTTCAAAAGACAAACCCTTAACACCTACTGTGGGATGGGATGTCTACACATTCCAAAGTAATGTTTTTGTTGTAACGAAGTTCATATTGGTTGAATTTGTTTTGCATACCAGTTACATAAAGTACATAAACTAATTAATCAATACTTCACTAATTTATTGCTAACATTAAAATATTGAATAGAAAGCTAAATATTAAATTTAAGCTCTGAGTGGTGCTTCAAATTATTTATGAGCACTGAAAGTAATTTTAGTTAAAACAACATAATAACATAAAGACTTCATTATTAAATAATTACGAAGTTGACAATGCTTCTCTAGCTCACATTAATCTTTGATTCCACTTGGAAACAAAGGTTTTCACAGTAGTTTAAAACAGCAATATTTCTTTTCGCACAATCGTAATTTTTTATTAACTTACAAGATAACTGAAATTACTAAAATTAAGTTGCAAATATAGTTCAATAAATTAATGTCAACAGTTTTGTTCACATTCCGTAGTTTTTAAGTTACAGTAGAGTCGCGATTTAATAAATACCCGTTCGAGTGAACTATTCGATAGAGTGAATACTCAAATTTTATCATTAAACCCCGATACAGTAAACTGTGTTATTTATTGGCGTTACTTCTCCAGGGATGCCCCTAAATACGTGGTTTTCATATTGCCGATTGTATGCAAATACATTCGCAGCTTATTTATTTAGTAGTAAATTTCGATACAGGTTGAAATCATTTTTGCTTTCCAATTTTTTTAAATCAAGATGTCACAAACGAAAATGTTGGATCGTGCTTGCTAAACGGTATGGAATAGCAAAGTCTACAGTGTGGAATAAAAAAGAAAAAAGTGATGATTTTGACGAGAGTTACACAAAATCTGAAGTGTTGAGGAAAAACAAAGTCTTTGGAAAAAGCTTTGTACAAATATTTTCTGAACTTAAGAGAAAGAAATGTACCTGTTAGTGGACTAACACTGCAAAAAAGGCTAACCTTTGCAGAAATCAGTTGACGATGGTTAGCTAAACAGGTTTAAAAAATGTTATGATGTACGACTTCTACAGATAAGTGGAAAAAAATAATGTCTTCTCAACCTGAATTAGTTGATTTGTTTAAAGAAAAGCTAAGACAAATGATTCTCGACCTCGGTCTGATACATCAAATTTACAACGCAGACGAGACAGGACTATTGGAAACTATTTTTTTTTTTTTTTTTTTTTTGTTCCAATGCAAATTTACAATCTACTTTAGTATAAAGTAATAAGTAAATGTGGTGAGAGGGGGAGTTGACGTGCGTTGGGTACCATCCATTGATGGTCCACAAATATATCTAGCTCACTAGATCTTCTGGCCATATTCTTTTGAGTCTTCTGTTTACTAGCGGTGGATTGTAAAGTTCACTGATAAGCTGGCTGCTGTGGTCGGTACTTCTTTCTTTGGAGTTGATGGCATGTAGAGTGATTTCTTCATTAATGAATAGAATACCAAGATCTGTATGGATAGTTTGGTTGGATACGTACCAGGGTGCGTCTGCTATCATTCGAAGTGTTTTCGATTGGAAGGTTTGTAATACTTTAGTGTTGCTGGGTTTGCTGCATCCCCAGAGCTCAATTCCGTATGTCCAAATTGGTTTCAGGATGGTTTTGTAAATGATTAGTTTATTCTCTAAAGATAACTTAGAGTTTCTACCTAGCAGCCAGGACATTTGTTTCACTTTAAGATTGAGTTGAGTTTTTTTGGCTGTGATATGATCTTTCCAGGTGAGCTTCTTATCTAGGTGAAGTCCGAGATATTTTACTACTGTTTTTTCTGGGATCGGAACGTTGTTTAGATTGACTCCAGGGCAACTGCATCGTCTAGTTGTAAAGGTAATTTGCGCTGATTTGTCACTATTTACTTTAATTTTCCACTTCCACTTTCCACTTTCCACTTTTCCACTTTCTGCAGCATGTCTAGATGGTTTTGTAGCTTCATGATGGCATTGTTGGGTTCGGTGTCTGACGACAGAACTGCCGTATCGTCGGCGAATGTGGCTATTGTGGTCTCTTCAGTAGTCGGTATGTCGGCCGTAAAGAGAAGGTAAAGGAAAGGCCCGAGGACACTGCCTTGAGGTACACCGGATTTGATAGGGTGGAAGGTGGAAAGTCTGTTGTTAATCTTAACTTGGAAGTAACGTTCGTTGAGGTATGATTTAAGGATTAAGTATATTTGGTTCGGTAGATGCATCTTGATTTTATATAATAGCCCTTCGTGCCATACCTTGTCAAATGCCTGTTGAATATCAAGAAAGACAGCAGAGCAGAGTTTCTTTTCTTCTAAACTTTCTTTGATTTTATTTACAATTCGGTGACATTGTTGTACTGTAGAGTGTTTTTCACGAAAACCGAATTGGTGTTTTGGGATTAAGTCGTCTATGTGCACAGTTTCCTTAATTCGGATAAGGAGAAGTTTTTCGAATATTTTTGAGGCGATCGGTAACAGACTTATAGGCCGGTAGGATGCCGGTTCAGTGGATGGTTTCCCTGGTTTTGCAATCATAATGATTTGGGCATATTTCCATTGAATGGGGTAGTAACATAACCGTAATATACTATTGTATATTGTTGTCAGTAGTACTAGTGCTTTTCCAGGAAGGTGTTTCAGTATTTCTCCCACCACCAAGTCATAACCGGGGGCTTTGTGCGAATTTGTTCTGTTAATTACTTTGCGAACTTCAGCTGGCGAGAACCACTTGATGGGGAGAGATAGTTGACCAGGAGCATCTAGTGCATTTTTGATTTCATCTTCATCAATATTGTTGTCGGTGATTGGAGTATATACATTTGCTAAGTGTTCAGCTAGGACGTTGGCCTTTTCTTCATCAGTTCGTGCCCAGCTTGTGTCCTGCTTCCTTATTGGTGGGATTGATACGACCGGTCTTTTGAACTTTTTGGTAGCCTTCCATAGTGAACAATCATTTGGTGAAGGTTAGTTATGTAGTGATTAAAAGAATCATTCCGAGCTTGTTGCAGAGCAGAGTGAAGTAGATGAGTTAACCTATTGTATTGTGTTTTGTCATGGGGATTTCTCGTTCTTTGCCATTTTCCACGTGCACGTCTTTTCTGTGTGACTAGTTCCCTAATATACAACGGTATATTCAGGGTTTCAGGCGGTATTTTGTTTTGTTTAGGCGTAGCTTTCCATGCCGCTTCTTGTATAGTGTCGGTGAAGTGTTGTACTACTTCTTCAATTTCTTTTGGCTCTTTAATTCTATGCCTTAAGTTAATATTTTTACGGATTTCGTCTTGGAAGAGTTCCCAGTTAGTTTGTCTTGTACATAGCTTAGGTAACGGTTCTTTCCATGTTAAGGAAGCGCTTAGTGTTATTATTATTGCAGAATGATCAGAGCTCAGGTCTAAACTAGACTCTATGTTGTTATAAGTGTCGGCAATGCCTTTGGTTATGGCGAAGTCTAAAAGGTCTGGTATCCTATTTCGATCAGTAGGCCAGTAAGTAGGTTCTCCAGTGGATAAAACATTTAAATTATTGTTTTGGATAGATTGCAATAACTGACGTCCTTTTGGTGTGGTGAGTCTAGACCCCCACATAATATGTTTCGCATTCCAATCTCCGGCGACGAGAAAACGAGGTCCAAGAAGTCGAAAGAATGTATCATATTCTTCGGATTTTATGTTATGACGTGGGGGAGAGTATATAGCTGCAACAGTTAGCGGCCAGTTTGACGTCTCTAGCTTGAGTATTGTTCCTTGGATTTTATTTATCTGATAGGGTTGCATTATGTGATGAGTTATATTTGATTTAATAATTATGGCTGATCCTGCGTGGGCAGTTCCATCAGGATGATGTGTGAGATATACGGTGTATCGTGGGATTTTAATGTGAGTTCTCTCTGTTGTATGACTTTCAGAGATTAATAGAATATCTATTTTATTGTTAAGTAGGAATAAGGTGATTTCTTGTATATGGTTTGACAGCCCGTTGGCATTCCATGCAGCAATTCTTAATGTTGAATCCATTAATTAGCTAGTTTTCCTATGACAGTGGTTAGCATGGTTAATATCATGCTGTTTTAATTAAGCAACTGATTGAACATGTTTTTAAATTCACTGAGAAATTCTGTTAATTTATCTGTAATATTTACATCTTCGTGATTTGGTTGGGTTTGTTTGATTGTTATGCTTGGACTGGCATTTAATTCCGTTTTTTGAGCATATGTAACGTTTGGATTTGAAAGTGAATTTAGTAGACGTGGTTGGTTTTGTGTTTGAGGGATGATAGTTTGGTTTTGGGCGATGTGGCTTCGCTGAATATTTGGGTTGTTTTTATTCCTAATTTTTTGGAGATCTCGGTAGACAGCGCATCCCTTGTAGTTTGCAGTGTGGTCACCACCACATAGTGCGCATTTAGCGGGCGTGTTAATATCTTTTTGGCATACTTTTGAATCGTGTGTTTTCCCACACTTTACGCAGTTAAATGGTCTAGCGCAATATGATTTTGAGTGACCATAAAGTTGGCACCTAGTACACTGTATTATGGTTTTCTTTGGTCTGGGTGGTTCGATTTGGATTTTTATATTTTGAAGGTGCTCAAGCTTGTAAATTTCTTTATTATTTGTTTGAGGTTCAAGGTCCACAAAAAATAAAGGCAGCGGGAGTTTGGTTATTCTATGTCTTATATTCAGGATGTTTCTGACTTTGTGTCCTTTGGCAGCTAATTCCTCAGTTATTTCCTTGACTGGCATCGAATGATGGAGATTTCGTATAACTACCCTGTACGCTCTCTCTTGTTTTAATTGGTACGAGTGATGTACAATGTTTTCATTTCGTAGGTGTCTAATTAATTTCCTGTACGTCTCTGCGGTGTGAGGGTTTATTTTGACAGTGTCATTTGACTGGGTTTTAGTAAAATATGTTTCCTTATCAGCTACTAACGCTAAGTTAGTTATCATTGTTTATAGTTTGTCACGCCATAAATGTATATAGGCGGTGGTCTGGGATATTTGGTTTTTTGTGTTGGTTCTTCACGAATAGTCTGAGATGTGTTTTCTAGTGTTTCGTCGGTTGATAATGGCTGGTATTTATTTGTAATTTTAATTTGTGTGTTGCTTTCATTAACTTTTTTGAAAGATATTCGTTTACGTTTCTTAATTGGCGCTTGCCAATCGTGTTTCTTTGCTAGTGTATCTGTTTCATTTGTTTCCGAGTCATCGTCACTGAGTGAAGCGTAGTATGCTATTTCTTTGCTCCCTCCTGCTTCATTGACGGTATTAAAATTTGCTTGAAACTGATTTAGATTTGGATCTTGATATGGGTTATTGGGTATCGGAGTATGCTCCATAGGCGCTTGATATTGAATCACACGAGGTGAGGTCGTAAGTGAAGTAGGATAGTCCATCGGATTTACTAAGGGTACTTGTATTGCATTTTTTGATTGTATTATGGGTTGGCTGAACACATTGCTAATTTTTTGTTTTTGCTTGTTTTTGTTTGGTGGCCCCGGGCCGGAGTTCCCAGATGGGAACATAAGTAGAAGTTTAAATGTATTTCAATTTTTAAAAACAGCTGGCTTCAGATTACACTTATCACCCGATAAAAACTTACCGAAGAACAACTATTTTATCGCCAGCGTTTGGGCACGTCTTCACACAACGAAACTCAAACGCGAACTTGGAAACTATTACCTAGCAAAATTGAGAAAACTTAATCAGGCAGAAAAACTTCTAAACAAGGAATTGTATTTTTGCTTGTCCAATTGAAACAGAAACTCATAAGTTGAAGCCATTAGTCATAGGGAAATCCTAAAAACCTTGGTCGTTTCGAAATGTCAATTGCAATCCAAATTTTTAGAGAATGGTTTCATGATATGTTTCTTCCAGAAGAAAGTAAATTGTGTTAAAATGCCCAACTAACAAACAATACAATAAAACTTTTAGTTATTAACATTTTTACAGAGTCGGAACTTATGTGGAGGTCTTACAGACTCAGTTCAAGGTAAAACTTCGTTATTGATCACTTGCTTTTCTTTACCCCAATTTTCAAACTGCTGTTAAGTATTTAAATACTTTCCCTTTGATTTCACCGATAATATCACTTCAATTCACTCAAGCCAGATATTTTACACAACATAGTTTTGAATATTTCTTGAGGGAAAAATAAACACATTATCAATTTTTTGTTGTTTTAACAAACAAACTCACTTCACAAAAAACGTTTGCTAGTAGGCAATACAAGCTGAATTCTTGATTAAACTTTTTTATTTGTAAATTTCCGTTTAATTTCTTTTCCAAACACAAGTAAAAAAAATATACTTTTTTCTAATCGTTTTAAAACTGATCGTTAATTATAATATTGTATTCAACATGTTTGGGAGAAATTGGATTAATAGTTATAACTCTGTAGTCATCTTTCCACAACGTTTAACTATCGTGTTGAACCGGTACAGAAAGATGGGAATAAATTCCTCAAAACTTTCTTAATATCATCTGAATTTATGCTTCAGTCTGTCCCGTTTCTTAAGAAATTATGAATATTTTGTTGTAAAAAATTAATGTAGAAACAAACAAGTAAATTGTGATTGAATTGTGAATTTGTGATTGAAGCTAAAAAATGTAACTTTTTAGCAAAATTAACCAACGATATTCAAACTCAAAGTCAGCAAAAACTTCTCGGAAATAAAGAAGTAAAAAAGCTTTCGTCGCATTTTCGCGTAGTTTCGCATTGTTTTAATGAAATTGAATGGAACGCAACCGATCAATATTCAACCCCCTAAAAATTAAAAAACGGAATGATTACATTTTCCAATTTTGAACCGATTAAACCGACAAATTTTTAGAATTTTATATTTCGATAACGCACATCAAAATTGTTCCATAATTGACCCTAATGCGTTACAAACCCCGAAACCCTCAAGCGAAGTAAAATGTAATTTGCGCTGGTGCGATGTTAACAGTTGTTGGCGTGATCAGATCTTTACTAAAATTTCCAATTAATGCTAACGCAATTTTATTATTATTTTTTTAACAGTTCTCGATGGGTTAATAACTTATTGAATTTTTAACATCTAATTCAAATGCTTCGTTCCCAATAATGAGCTAGACTAATGGAATGAATGCGACGGGATGCAATGGTTAAATTTTAAAGTTCCATCTAATTTTAAAACTAAAATCAATCGAGCAATTTCCGAATAGTTTCTCTGGGAACTAATGAAATTAGCACCTGTCAGTTGAAATTGTGGGTAGCGCGAAAAGGCAGACATCCACAAATCCGCGGTGCCGTTGTGGTGTCTGCTCGTAGCAGAGAGGTAACTACTAAATTTACAGCTGATGAAGGGTAGTCGCGCCGCCCAGGAACAGCTAAGTAGCTCGTTAACAGCTCACCGGGGACTTAATTCGCGCCGAATGTATCTCTCAATACCGATATGAACCGAACGCGCCCTTTCACTAATTCAATTCAAAACTGAATTATTATCGCAGATGCAATTAAAACGTTCAAGTGAAATAAAACATAACGGATCGTTCTGCGGGGCTGTCTTCACTTTGCGGCTTTAAAACGTTCAATCTCCGTCTACTCGCGGATCTTACAAAGGCTCATCTCGTGCGCCCGGCTATGAAGCTTTATCTCCCTGCAAATCACACGATCCGCGCCTCCAAATAGCTTTATTTACTTACCGGAATAACTCTTCCCCCGGATTTTTTCGCCTCTCCTCGATGTACAGAGGAAGCTTTTACAGGCGGACCCTAATGGCCCGTACTTTTTTGTCTGGGAAAGGATTAAATGCACGATTAAATTTAGCCATGCATTCAGTTGGTAATAAGCTGCGATTTGCTGTTAATTCCGTTTTCAGTTTTTATCATGTGACGTCTCGACAGTAAGTTATGTTAATTTTTCATAAATTTTTGAGCTTTTCTTTTCATGAATCTTTTATTTATAAATTTTTAATATCAGCCTTAATAGCAGCTAGTAACGGCACGCGTTCAGTATCAGGGACGTATTTAGGCTTTGAAATTTCAGATTTACAACAGTCACTGAAATACTGGTTGCTCTTCGCTTCCAAGAACTGAACACAATTAATATGAAAACACCATATATGAAAACAGGTAGAATGTTTAATCAACCTCTTACGGTATTAAGAGATATTAAGAAGTCATTATGGTTAGAATGCGTTTATTACTAGTTCGGAGCTGATAACTCCAGGTTACAGTGGAGTCTGATTTACAACCTCCCTCCCACACAAGGTGATGAAAAAAAAGTGCCCATGATAAGCTACATGTTATTGACAATTTCTAACGAAACAAGAATTTGAAAACCAAAATGAAATTTGTCCTCTCTTCCTGTTCAGACAATAAAAATCTACACGATTAACAATTTTATAATAATTTAATTGTTAGAGTCAATATTTTGATACAGTTGATAATGCTCTTGAAAAAAGTGTAAAAAATCTGTTGAAACCAAGTCAAATGTTATAATAATAATAACGCATCGGAAGCTGCAAGAGAATATGCTAGAATGTATGCACATCGATGTCATACAGATGTTAAGGTAATTAGAAAAGTAGAGCAGAGATTAAGAGAAAATGACCAAATAATGCCAGCGTTGGCGGAAGCAGTTGAGGAAGCGATTGAGAATGCACCAGGATGAAGCATACGAGCATACAAAGCATACAAAGTATACTCGTCGATGAACATCATCATCCATTTCACTATATTAAGGTGCAAGCTTGTCGTCCAGGTGACAACCTTTCCGGAGTACAATTTTGCCAATAGTTACTTGAACGTCACGAGAATGATCCTAGGTTTATTAAGAGCATTTTATGGACAGATGAGTCCAAATTTCTCTCAAGACGGTACATTCAGTCAACACAATAGTTACATCTGGACAACGGAAAATTCCTTTGCATTGCATCCTCGTGCACTTCAGCACCGCTTTGGAGTAAATTTGTGGGATGGAATCATTAATAATAATCTGCTAGATTGAATGCAGGAACTTTTCTACAATTTTTGCAAATAGACTTCCAAATTTTGCTTGAGGATTTGAGAAGCAAGCATGCAAAACCCGTTAAATCCATATTTTGGCAGATTTGACGTTATGGTGGTTTTTATATTTTATGGGCGAGTTAAATCCATTGGTGAACTTAGAATCAAGCTATTTTTGTTAAATCCTATAGAAAATGTATATCAAAAAGTCTACAAACAAGCAAAGTGGGTTAAATTCAAACCTGCAGCTACGATTTTCTCCTACTGGCAAAAATGAATTTAACGCGTTTTGCATGCTTGCTCTTCATTTGCCCCTTGATATTGTCAGACAAATGTGGATACAAATGGATGGCGCACCTCCTCATTTTGGTAGGGTAGTAGGTGACTGGTGCAAGGAGGCTTATCCAAATAGATGGATTGGTAGAGATGGTGCAATTGAATGGCCTCCCCTATCACCCTTGCGATTTCTTTCTCTGGGGTCACCTCAAGAATCTTGTTTATGCCACTTGATAAACAACATAGAAAAGTTGATGGTAAGGACAAACGCAGCGGTTGGTACAATTAGTGCATAGAGTACAGGAAGACTTAATTCGAAGAGCAGTATTGTGCATTGAAGCTAAGCTATTCAAAATTGTAAATCTTTATTGAAAGTTTCGGTGATTTTATTTTTATTCGAATTTAGGCTAAAATGCGTTTAAAAAATTTAAACAAAACATTTTTGTGACGTACAAGATAAAATTAAACGCTGTAGGTAAATTTCACAAAAATGTTTAGTCTTCATTTTTCAGGAATTATAATTTTTTGATTATTTACGACGTCTGGTTTATCATTAAAAAAAAAACTAATTCCACATCATAAAATAAGTAAAATTTGAAGGTAATAATTTAATATTTAAGACCAATTTTGGGGGTAACCCTATACATACACGAAAACGAAAACGAAAACCGAAAGCCTTGCCTTGTCAGAATAGACAACATCATCTACATTTTGAAGTATTATATTATTCCTAGTGTCATTTTTGAAACGAATTATATTTAATGTTCAATGTAAGATGTGTTGCTTATTCGCACCCTGTAAGGCGTTGGTAGTTAAAACGGATTCGCCTGTATGTTGGCTTTATTTTAAATTTGCACAATGTAATCAATTCTTCTTTCCAGTGCTTGAAGGCCGCCAATAAAATTCTTTAGGGAAGTTGTCTGCAGGGGAGTTTTCACTGTATTTACGCGGCATTAGCGCTATTTGCAAACATTAACTTAACACGACTTTTTGCCGGCCGCAGTTTGGCGGTAAATGCGCATTACGTGAATGTCTTCACGGGTTATCAGGCAAACTATATGCCGTTTGAACCGCTCGTTTCCCTTCCCACGATAAAATCAACGCGACGACTTACACTTTCAACGCCGATTCCGCGACGAAGACGGCCGCTCGCGTCCCTTTTCTGGTGGCGCACGTCATCGTCTAGTCCGTTTTGCATCCCGGTTATCTTAACGAGCGCGTGCACGGAGGAGAAACGTTCCGGGGCCGGGATGTGGGTTAAGTAAATCGCATTCTTATCGCGTGCAGTCACAAATAAACACACTTCGGACGTTTTGCACAAAGCTATCGATTCTTGTTGTAAAAACAGGGTCACGCTACACCCCTTTCATGCGGTATCTAAGATTTAGCTATTCTACTTGCGAGTTAAGCCGAAGCTTCCGCGATAAAGAGAGAGAGCGCGAAACAATAGTCTCAAAGTTGAATTAGTTACGTTCGAGAAGAGAATTTTGAACGATAACCCCGGACTAAAGAAGTTAAAGAAGAAGATAGACAAACTGGAGAATAGTAGTAACGCGGCATGAATGCTAAAAGACCAACTTTGGACGGTCAATCCGGCCAAACTTTTGTAATGAAATGTTAGTTTCCTCAAGCGCCGCTTCCATCTGGAGAGTACAACACTCCGGAAAAAATATCATCGGTTTATGGATGTAATGCGGATTACTGTGTTTTAGTCTGATGCTTCGTGATTTATTATGCACCTGTGTCCGTCACGTGGTCAATTACTACACACAAATCATCTAGAATAGTAAATGACCCCCCTATTGGAAACCGAGTCGGCTCGTGTCGATCGGTGGTCGAATACCAATTATAACAGAACGAGTTCTGTTTCATGCCACGGGTTAATTAAAACTTGAAATCACCGTATAAAGATTACCCGCGGATTACATTTGCAATTCTCGTGTTTGATGTTAAGATTGCCAGCGGATGATCTATTTTATTTTCGCTACAACACGTTTTTATCATGGGCCCGGAATGGGATTCGAGAATTCAAGTAAATCTCTCTAAATCAGTTTTGTTTTTGTGGGCACTCTCATGTTTGCGGTTTTCAATTTGCCGGCTTAATCCTTGCGGAATCGATTTCTTGCTATCGGTGCATTTGGATCCGCCAAAAGAGCTGACGATACACACCGGCTTAGTTTAATTTATGGAAAATTCAAACACAAAAATAAATGCTGTATCCCCAAGTAAAGTTGCTGTTTATATTTAGTATTCTTTATTCTTATTTTTATTTGAATTAATACAACAATTGGTTTAGTTTAGTTTAGTAGTTTAGTAGACTTGTAAATGCAGAATACGTCGAGCCATTTTTCTAAATAATTTTTCAAGAATTACATGTCACAATTGGTGGATTGATTTGGAATGATACGAGGCGGGTTTAAGATATAAGTAATTTATTTTTCGACAAATACAGAAATATTTGTACCAGATATTAAATTTTGTGCAATGCCATAATTTGGCAAATTATGTATTTTTAGAAACTTAATTAAAAAAAAAAAATTATTAGGAAGGCGCAATACAATTTGATTGTTACTCGCAATTACCTACAACAATAATGTATTACACTTTTTCAAAAATTACAAAACTGCTTATTTTTAGAAGTGGAAGGCCGCTTATTGTCAACTTTATTACAAGGGTTCGATGCTTTCCCTTTGACAACAACATTCTATTTTAATTGTTGTTACTTCCAAAAGAATCAGTTTACAAAAATCTGTTTTTAAAATATTTAGTTGTCCTTCAATTTGATACTTTTAGTTTAAGTATAGTAATTAAACAGTAAGTTGTTTTCAAATTGTCCTGAACAGAGTGCCGTATATTTTGGTTCCTTATTTAAAATAACCATTTCACTTTCCATAAGGCAAAACTATAGGGCCTCGCCCCTAAAACGGTTGGAATTAAAAAAAAACCACTAGAATCTTCACTTTGTTTTCCTACAAATTGATGGCATCCTTTTCATGCATTCGAAATATTGTATAGCAAAACTAATTTATTTATCTATAAATGTAAAGTCAATTAGATAATATGAAGTTATTACCTAATAATTAAATAATTGATATAGAGGCTGGTTTAAGATATAAGTGATTTATATTTCGACATAGGTAGTATCATTTTAGGTCGTTGCAACTTACCCAACGGTTTTCCAATTTTTTTAAGTCTCTGCATAACTCTGCATAACAAAGCTACATTCTGGTTTTGTAAAATAATTACTAATTTTGAATTGGCTCTTTCCTTCAATCTTCGTAATAACAAGACGCCCTGCATTGCTATGTCATGAAAATGACTGACTGTCCTTAATTTTATTACAAGATTCTTCTACACATTTGCATTCGACTTTAAGTTTCTTCAATTAAGTCTTCATCTGTAAAATTTGCAGTTGCCTCATTTTTTCCGTTAGTCCCCGAGGTTCATTTATGGGATTTACATGATTTTCGTATGTGTCCGGATTATTGGGGCACGTGACACCAAACTGTTCGAATTATCGCAATGACCGAATGACTGGAGTATTCGAATTACCGTATGTCTGAAGTATCGAAGTTGTACTGTGCATCTTAATAAGATGCCAATTATCCAATGTAAACTGATAATTTCAATTTGAGCTTCCCTTCATACCATACATTTGATTATTACAGTTTATGCGACATTGCATTGTGTATTGATGCTTTATCTTGCAAGACAGAACACATCGACCCAGTTTGCCAAGTAATTTCTAAGGGATTATTTGGTCTTAATATATAATGGTAAAAATTACATCAACTTTTCAGAAACATTACCTTTTTACGAAGTGCTTATTTTATCTGTTCACGCCTGAGGATTGAGATATAAGAAATTCACCATGCATTCCACAGCTTTGCAATAAGTATATTTGTTCAAATTAATAATTACAGTAAATATAAATTTTTAGAAAATACATATACCTAGTGTTAATAAATCTTCAGGCGTGAACAGATAAAATGAGCACTCTGTATAGTTATTTTTTGCTTTGGGTTAACATCACCGGCTGCAATTGAGTTAAAAATTTGATTAAATTCAGTCTTACACATTTTAAGAAACTCTTTCTTGTACAATGTTTCATACACGAACGTTTTTATTAAAATTCGTTATATTGTGTAAATATAGTACTTTATTTAATTTGTGTTCGATTATTTTGGAATATGTTTTGTTGAGCAAGGTCTTGTTGGCAGAACAGGTGTAACGTAGCAGTGCTGCAGATAACTTTCAAAGTAGATTTCCCCGCTTCCTGGATGCTTTAGGCAGCCTCAAGTTAATATCTAACAGGATTCGAATTGCAGCTATTAGAGTTAATCAGCGTTATGCATAAATTTCTCCAATGATGTACGTCAGTTTATTCCCATTTCGCAAAATTCACGTTCAGTTCTAATTTAATTAAATTGATAAAAATTAATAAACATTATAATGACAGTAACAATGTTACTCGTAATTACCATTCAGAAATTATGGTTTCAAATTAATGTTGTTGATTGGGCAAAAATTCATTTGAACGAATGTTAAATATTGTAAAGGGCATATAAAATCAATAGAGGAGCGGTGCAGCTGTCATAAGATGCAGAACTGTACTGTATTAGCTTACCAATTTATTTGGCTCTTGATATTAATATTAGAGGTGGTTGAACCCTGTTTTTAAATTCGCCCTACTAAAATAATTATCAGCGGGAAACTTATAAAACTTTTCTCTATGTAAGACAGGAAACAACCATAAAAACAGAATCAACGATAAACTTCTGACAGAAGTGAAACAATAAAAAATGCAGCACTCGGAGAGCTTGTATATTGGAGGATACTCTCGTCCAGGATATCCCCATGGGATCAAAGAAATTCTCAACAGTAACCGTCGGTGTGTCTCTCACATCAATAGAGTTCGGCCTCCTTCCAACCCCGCACTATTCTCTCGATTGAATTAAAAAACAATTTTGCCATAAATCAGACGTTAATTGTCGACCCGAAAAATTTAATTAGAAACGATTTTCTCGCAGGAGCGAGATATTAGCATATTGCACCCATTTTTACAGGAAACTTGCCAGTAGGTAAGTCGGTGGCAATTCCCGAGCAGTTGTAAATTACCGAATAAACATTAGCCGTTAAAGAGCGCCACACGTACAACTCATAAATAAAAGTAATAAAAATTGAAGAGTCTATTTCATATTTTTATTATTGTTTGTTACGAGTAATAATCGAAGCGACACTTTTATGATATCGCTGGCGCAGAGCGTACAGGAGGACTTTTTCTTTGATCGTTCGGCAAGTTTAAAACGGTTGCCCAAGCAACGTTCACGAAACGAAGCCTTTAATTTAGTTTCTTTGTAGCACCGTGTAAATATCTTGATAAATACGGTACGTTTCAATGTATTCTGCGTATTTGTAAATCAAATATCGGTACATGCAAAGATTGAATTTGATTCTTCATATTTTTTTAAATTTTCATAATGTTAATTGAACGTTGTAAACTCGCCTTATTTATCAGCCTCACTTGCCACGCTCTCTTGGCTATAAAAAATTCTGTATGATGCACTTGTTAATAATTTATTTTTGAATTCTTGCATTTTAAGTATAATCAATGAAATTGAATAAAAAACTCCCGGTATCAAAAGTCGATGCAACAAATTTGAATTAACAAAAATTAATAAGGAAAATCAACGAAAAAGAACAAATAGAATTCAATAAAATAAATCAGAAAACTGTTCAACTGTATCCGTTAATTTATGCAATATCTTTACTCAAAAATATGTCAAGGAGATTTAATTGCAAGAAGAATATTGTTGAATAGACAAAAAGTTTATGCGAATTTTAAACTATGAAATGACTATTTGATATAAAAATTTAAAGTTCTTTGAAAGTTCCATTTAATGAAATCTCTGCGATCATGATATGGCAAACTTTTAAAAGCCAAGTTACAACTTTAGTTATCAGTTACGCAAATGAAGTTTTCTAGCATTATTTATCGTTCTATTATCTAACTTGAAATCGCTTAAAATAAAAAGGCATTTTTCAATCAGATTTTGTTGTGACGCCCTTTAATTTAATTTAATCAAATAAAAAGAAATTAGAACGCAACATTTCTACCGTTTAATTAATTTGCTAGACTTTAATGTCAAATATATTTTTAAACACCAGCAATTTTATTTACAAACCAAAGAAAACCTTTAGTTGATTTTATTCGAATGGCTCTGAAGTGCTTTTATTTCTCCCTGACGACGACACTGCCTCGGCAAACCATTTCTTGATTACTCAGTTTTATTGTACCGAAACAAAATTACCTCTGCATAAAAATTCCCTTAAAAATGGATTAAATAATACACAATATTTATTCTTAAACTTTTTCTCGTACTGAATCATATATTTTATTAAAAAAAAACTTTCTAAGATAAAAAGTTACGCCGAGGAAAACTCGGTCCCTCGGCGTTCTTCCTTTTGTCAGTTCCGAAAACCGGCGCTCCAAAAAATAATTTTGTAATTCCCGAGTACCATTAGCTTAATCGACCAATAAATTCAAAGGCAGAAGTTACTTCAATTCGTGACATGTTGTGTATTGGGAGCACAATTCGTGTCATCTTCGAACTTGTCTGTCACATCGTCGGTGTCAATCGGCCAGACAATGCCGCAGTCATTATTAAGCGACCGTAGCGATCCATCGTTTTGTTTGGCAAACAACGTGCAAATAGTCGGGGTAGCCGCTATCAAACCGGTCCGTTTGTTAGCACTAGTCTAAACATAAATTTGAGTTAATAACATCCCTTCAAACCGTTACGTGCATCCGCAGGAATCAATATCTAATCCGAAAACGGCCCCGTATGTGTTTATAAATATCAAATAAGATCCGTAGTCGGCAGGTTTATGTATCATCGGCAGCAGATTTACCGGGAACATCAATGTAGTAATCCCGAAAACCTTCCCTAATTTACTAGAAAGCTTTTTATAGCGTATGCGAGGAATCGAATATTTTTCTTTACGGCCGACCCCGCCTATTCGCTGCAGCGAATGTTAAATTCCGTTTTACTATTAATAGTACATTCAAAGTTAACATTGTGTGCAAATGGTATATATGTGTGAGAGTGCGGTAATATTGCCACACAGCAGACTCCCGGAAATTGATTTTCCCCACGAAGTGCGGTCATACGAAATCGGGAGCCATGTGTGCATTGTCCAATGATACACTACCTCCGTCGCAATTCCATAAACAGGGACGACTCTTGTATAAAATAAAACCAGCTAAACCTCTCAATTCTTGGAAATGACGCTACAGAAGATTTCGAGACCTCATTTCTCCATGCAGATTGAATTCAAAAGCGCGGACGAGTGCAAATTGACTCTAAAATACAGTACAACTTCACTAATCGAGGCACATACAATTTGCTCCTGGTCCGGATTAGCGAATTTTCTGGATTATAGAAGGTATTTTAAAAGGCAAGTCCTTTAAAATATATCTAGTGGACCCTGAGATGTCGATAATGAAAATAAAAACAAGAACCTTATAATCACAAAATTTTTATTTTGTATAAATTTTTTTTGTGATTATAAGGTTCTTGTTTTTATTTTCAGCAAGTCCTTTAAATAAAATGTGCTTTTAATGAATCTTAACTAATCAAAAGAAATACAACCCTAGTAGCAAAGAAATATTATATTAAATGTTCTTTAGAAATATTTCTAAAATATTAACAAAAGTGCCATAAATTTTTTAAAAAAATCTTTTTAAGAAATATTTTTTAAATGTATACTAAAAAATAATATATTACAATACCTACAATAATAATACAATATAATAATATTTATACATTTTCCATTAAACAGTTTGACTAAATGATGGTTTTATCGAATTATATAATATAATATTATTTCAAATCTTTATTTTTTGGAATTTATTTTTTTCTTTGATACAAAATGTAATATTTTTTGAATATAAAGAATTTGTTTTTATGTAAACCTAATATTTTATGAATATGCAGAAACAAATATTTTTTCTTAACATAAATCTAATATTTCTTGGATATACAGGGTGAGTTAAGTTTTACCGCCCGTGGCATGAGTAATTTTATATTATTAAGGTACATAGAAACCAAGAAAAAATCTTTTTTTTTAATCAAGTCAAATTTTGGCTTTTTTTCAATTACTAATTGTTCAATTTATTAGTTTTTTGATGTACGAACAGTAAAATATTTTCACACAATTTAGTGTAATTGAAATAATTTTAGTAATTTGCGTTTATTAAATGAAGCTATTTCCGTATTAGAAGGTATTTTTTTAAATGATTTACGACATAAGTAGACTAATTTACCGGACAATGGTATTGATGTAGGGGTGCTTGAAAGATTATTTATGGCGGTCACTAAACTGAACTTAAGAATGCAGGTCTATCGGCAACTGAAAAGCTGTCTCGTCCAGTTTGATGGGTCGATCATAAACTATTGTTAGGATGGTAAACCGCATTATCTATTGTTAGAAAGTCATAAATAGAAGCATTTTTTGTACTATATCTTAAATTTGATTTAACTCAAAAAGTAATCATTTTTTTACGAATCAAATTATAGATATTAATGCTACGAATAATTTGACAAATTTTGAAATAAAAAACCAAACATAGAAATTTTACCCAAAACTCTTTGTTTTTTTTTTGGCTTCAAATAAAAATATTTTGGAACATTTGTAGCACTAATCGAAAGCGTAAACTTCAACTGATGTAACATGTAAATTGCATACTTTCCCCTCAATCTTTAATAGGTATTATGGCCGGGGCGGTAAAACTTAACTCACCCTGTACAAAAATAAATATTTTTTTATGCAAATCTAATATTTTTTGAATATTGAAAAATAAATATATTTTTTTTGATACAAATCTAATATTTCTTGAATGTACAAAATAAATATTTTTTCGTTATCTAAATCTAATATTTTTTTAATATGGAAAAGTAAATATTTTTTCTTGATATAAATCTAATATTTCGTGAATGCACAGAAATAAATATTTTTAAAATATATTTTAATAATATTATAAAAATATTAAAAATATTCGAAAACATTCAAATATTTTTTAAATAGTTTAGAAATATTAAGTAAATATTGTGTGCTACTAGGGAAAGTGGTCCATCGTAGCTTACAGCATTTTTAAGATAATGGTGGAAAAGTTCTGAAAATTTGAAGTAATATTCTTCAACTGCCAAACCACAACTTGAAAATTGACTTTGATAGCGAAATTAAGAATGTATAAGAATTTTTTTTCGGACCGCGCTAATTTCGACGGCGCAGTTTCTTGCGTAAGGGAATAATTCATGAGAGAATTCGACGTCCAGCACAACCTGGACCATTTATGCATATTGGATGAGATGTACGCGTTGACGAGCCACGTGCTTCTGACATTGCCCGACCGTGCGCTTTTATTTGATTTCCTTGTCACAACTTGGCCGAAACTCGTAATGCCGGATATTCGAATTCCAGACGGGTATACTAAACTAGATAGTCTCTATCAACAAACTCCTATTTCGCTAAGTTTAACTTTGTAGTCGGTTACCGCTCACGAATTCTCTCAGTCGATGTGTGTGCGACCTGAAATTGTTATGGGTCGAAATTTCCACAAAGAAATTATTTTTTGGTCGGGAAATTCTTGCGCGACGTTTAATAAGAACGAAAACTATGCTCTCCACGTATAATTTACAAGTTATACGAAGCAACCAGTCGCCAGGAATCCAGTAAGGAACGCAAAGCACGGCCTCTGTCACAACACGGCTACTAAGTAACTTCACTGTCGGCACATAAGCGTCATATTAAATTTGCCTGACATAAAGGCGACGCATGCACTTTAAAGGTTTTCCAATTAACTAGACATTTCCTCAAATCACACAGATATTACGTTGCGGAAACACAAACTATTTTCGGCGTTTAGAAAACCATTAAAACGGAAACTTAAGATCCGAGCATACCGGAAACCAATTACATCAATCCTAACAGTCTCAAGAATGGGAGAAATTTCAAGTATAATTGTTTAATCTACAGCAAGCGTCAGTAACAGAAATTACTGACTTAATGTGTCACTTTGCTAAATTTCCACCTAATTTTTACAATTCTACATAAAATCACATTGATGAGTTTACACAATTGATCACCCGGTATATAATTATAAGTAATTCATCAATCAGTGCAACAAAATAATACAAATTTCTATATTTTAATTTGGAGTTGTCTCGTGTGATTTTCTTCGGTAGATTTTAATTATTGTCTTCTTAGTTTAAATATCACCATTTTTAATGTATTTCGAAACCTCAAAGTATGAGTGGGAAATTTAATTATGCATTTTGTAAAATAAGTGAAATAAGTAAATATTACTAAAACGTTTATTAAAGGGGTTAAAAAATTCAAATACCTGGGAAAATTAATTCAACCAAAAGTCCTTGACAAAAAAGCGGCCCTAGCAAGAGCAAGGAAAATGGAACTGGCATTCCAGTTGACAAAAAATATGTATAATAAGAAGTCCATATCTATAAATGCAAAGCTAAGACACTACAATACAGTTATTAAACCAGAGACTCTATGCGTCAGAATGCCTTGCGCTACACACGGTCAGACAGTTAGACGAGGTAAAAAAAAGGAAAGAAAAATTATACGGAAAATCCTGGGACCAACTGAGAAGCAACAAGGAGATCTACACGAAAACAGAAAAAATAACAGACACAATGAGGCGAAGAAGAGTGCCTTTCTATGGACACCATTAAAAGAATGAATGAAGTAAGATGGATGAAGAGAATAATCAATTACTTCAACAGAAGGAGGTCAGAAAGGGCACGGAAGAAATGAAAGTAGATGGAGAAGAGGTGAAGAAAAGAAAATAATTAAAAGCAAAATCGGAGGATTCAAGGGTTTTCAAGAAAAGGCAAAAAAGAAGACAGGAGCAAATGGACGGAAAAAGGAAGAAAACAACATGTAGAAATAATGAAAGAGTACTGGAAGAGAGAAATAAGAGAGAACAATAATCATGAGAAGTTATTTCACGTGGTCCATAGTCGATCAAAATTGAAAAAAAGGTTTTTGTTAAAATTTAAGTAAAAGCTTAATAACGTAAAATTGCTTAAATAATTAAATTACAAAGTCTTACAGAATTTTAGTCTAAAAACTGTGGCATAACTAAAAAATATACAGACTCAGTTTAAGATATCGGTTATACTGGCAACCCATGATAGTCCCTTAGTAGCATCCTCAGACCTCTAAGAACACATAATCCAACTGGAAGAGTAGCTCCAAAAATGAAAAATAAAAATTAACGAAATGAAATCTCAGTACAAAACGTTTACAACACGAAAAGATCAATGCCCTCCCTTACATATCAATAATATAGAAATACCAAGAACATTATGCTCTATATACCAAGGACCTCATCTTGATAGAAAACTGATCTGAAGAGAGCACATAAATAAAAAGAGAAACAGAACTCTGTTGGCCACTTGGAAGAAATTCCATAATGTCAATGAAAAATAAACTACTCTTGTACAAAGTCATAATTGTATCAATTTGGACATACGGCATTGAATAGTGGGGATGCGCTAGCATGTCCAACATTGACATTATCCAGCAAGCACAAACGAAAATTTTTCTCGCAATAACCGATTCCCTGTGGTATGTGACAAACCAGATGATACATCAGAATCTCAATATATCAACCGTTCAAGAACCAATGAATCACCACCAAAGACTAGAACTACATACAAACATCCTCCTCCGATCTCTCCTGCAAGAAGGTAACCAAAGAAGAGGAAAAGACCAGTGGAGTTGAAATAAAGTATAAGAGATTTTCTCAATGGAGAATCTCATCAAGCCCTAAAGGAACTACCTTATCTAGTTCCAAGGTCAGTTAAATAGCTTAAAGATGTATCGTACGATTCTGATTGTTGTTTAATGAATAGAATAAAAAAGTTCATGATGTTAATAGAGTAATGTGGTTTGCGGTCATTCTTAGTCATTTATTAAGTTTTTCAATTTCAAATTTGCTTAATGTGACTAAAACAAGGTTTATCCAATTTTAAACAATTTAACATCATTGCTTATTCTAATAACGTGGCAACTTAATTATTAATAGCCATTGTTGATATACTCATTCGAATTTCACAGAAAAATGTAAAGCAATGCATGGATGCACTATATTATGAATCAAATGTGTGCAGGATATTACTGTTCCAGATTGCAAGGAAGTCTTACCGATTGCACAGTATAGGGCAGTCAGATACAATCAACACAAATTGCAAGTACAAAACTTCCCTCAACAAACATGAAATACGAGCTGCAAATAATTACTTATTTTTTTGCCTTTCAGCAGGTTCAAGATGTTGCAATTAGAAAGGCTAATTTCGTTACCCTCCAATGCTGGTATAAAAAAAATCGCTTCAATCGCGCTGTCGCTTTTCAGAGATTACATAGCAAACATACGAAATTTGTGAGGCGAAAATTAACGCCTTAAGAGAAATTGAATTAATTGTCCGACTAAATAATTTACCTCTCGCTAAATTTGAAAGCAGAAAAGGTTCGTCTGAAAACGTAGATTCGATCAGGCAATATAACGAGAGGCCCATAAAACCCCCGGTAAGTGCCTCACATAAACAGAAATGTTGCATGCCTAACACCACTTCAGGCATAGTTCATTAAATATCATCGACGCGTATCCGAAGGTAGCTATATTTCGCAACTTATCCGGAGGTTTTAAATTAATATGGACAAATTTGTGTTTAAAATTGACCAGTTTATTGCGGAATCGTAAAACGTTGAGGTTAATAATGACGTACAAAACGACAAAGACCATTTAACGAGCGATTGGCCTAGAAAAATGTTATAAAATGTTAAAATAACGTCGGCGGGATTCAATTTTACGATCATATACACAAAGTGAGAACTGCGCGGGGTTGCAAGACGCCGTCGTCGCCGTCGCCGTCGTCATCCCGTTATATTACATGCTCCCCATTGAATAAACTGTTTTATCGACCGAATTAATCTTTTAGTCTGATCATGTTTCAACGTTCAAGGATTTAAACGTCGAATTCGTTATTCAGTGGCCTGTTTTGTTAGTTGAAATATTTATGTTATGCCCGGACTGAATGCGTGCGTAAGGGTCAGGATGACGAAGGGAAACTTCGGATGACGCGGTGGCCGCACTGGTCTCGCTATAACACAAAACATAAGGCTAATGGCCTTTCCCGTTAACAATTGACTCAACGCTTGACAACAATAAGGGTCGAGGGGAGCGCTTTAATTCACAACCATACATTCACCACCGGTTTACGGCCTTTATGCCCTGAAGTTTTCATATTTAATGAAATGTCATTTGCGCGAACAAAAAGATTATTTCGAATTTCGGATCGCATCAATATTCAATTTCGAACCCGATTCGCCGCCGGTTTTAGATGAGGCAAGAGAGCAAAAAGAACACTCACCGGATATCCCGTCGTACGTCCACCATTCTTGCCAGTTGTCGCAGCCAGCTGAAACAAAAAATCAAATTGCATTAACTAAATATTAACACATTTCCAGGACATGGATTTTGTATCTATAATCTATAAGATATATTTAAGTAATTTGAAACTAATTGATTAATATATCATTTGTAATTTTGGCTTTATTATTTGATTATAATCTCATTAAAAGTTCTAATCCTGCCGACTGTGCCAAAATTATGTTAATTTGGACGATAAACACTCTTATCTCCACTGTTTGTAAAATCTCTGGTAAATCTCAGTCGTTTTTACATCTTCTTTGATAAATAATTTGATAATTACACGTTGCGTAACCGAATTTGAAACATTGTTGAACGTCATCGTTAATAAAACTGCCAGTATTGATTGATACATTAAAGTTGCAGTTTTTTATGCTATTAGTTAACATGTTTATTATGATATATATATAGAACTTCATTCAAATACGGTCATAAAAAACACGCAGGTCAATTTTAAACCTTTTATGTACATTTTAACAAAATTTATTAATATAATGAAAATAATTTGACAAGAATAATTCACAACTGTGAAGCTAAATTAATAATCAGTAAATAAATTGTCATGATTTTATGTAAATTATCATTTAACAGCGTAAAAAGAAGTCTTTTATTAATTTATTTGAAAATATGGCAATATACCGCGTCCGCCATATTGTCCGCACCAGATGGAAAAAACTTCTATTGTACAGTTTTTTAAAAATCGTTCTTGACCAATTTATTGCGTATGTTTGAAAACCTAAAATGGACTATATGAAAGTTTTTTTCTTATACAGTGTCCGAAAAAAAGGCTAATCTATATGGCACACTTTTTTTTATTAATTACCTTATTGAAAAATTGTTTTTGGCCAAAAACTGTGTTTTTTCGTGATAAAAAGGCCTTGCACCAAATTAAAAATTTCATTGGTAATATTAAATTGTACTAATTTAGTTCATTTTTATAAGTCAAATATAAACAAACTAACTATACGTAGATTTGAAATAATTAAAATTCAAAATTACACGTGGGAATTGTAAGAGAAAATTTAAATTTGGAAATTTTTAATTTTTTGTTGAAGAAACTCTGATTTCTTAATTGGCTTCACATCTACGGAATATCTAACTAATGTTACCCAAACTTCGCCGAAAATAATTTTCATTCTAAAATTATAATTTTTTTTCAATTTTTAAAGATTCAATAAATGCCATTTTCTCTAAAAGATGGAATATGGCGATGATACCTATACCGGTCACGTAATGATATTATTACAAGTCATCGTTGTTGATAATCCTGCCGACTGCGCCAAAGTTATGTTGCGTTCTGACAGGATTTGCACCAATTAAAAGCGGTTTTGGATGATAAACACTTTTCTTCGAACTGTTTTTGAAATTTCTAATAAATCTCAGTTGTTTTTACTTTTTCTTTGATAAGGAATTTGATAATTACACGTTGCGCAGCCAACTTTGAAACATTGTTGAACGTCATTGTTAATAAAACTACCGGTATTAATATAGTAAAGTTGCAATTTTTTATGACATTATCTAACATATTTCTTATGATAAATAGAACCTCATTGAAATATACAGAATGGACAAGAATAATTCACACACCTCAACTATCAATTAATGGCCAGTAGATATATCATTATAATATGTAAATTATCATTATTAATTTATTAATTGAAAATATGGCAATCTGTGCAAGTCCCGTAAATAATAGTATTGTTACAAGTTATCGTTGTTATAACCTAACCGGCTGCGCCAAAATTATGTTGCGTTCCGTTGTACTACCTTAGCTTTGTCGAGCTGACAGTTTCTTTGCCTTTATATTTATATTTACAAGTGGAATGACACATAACTTGAATATGCAATGAAGCAAGAAAAGAATAAATAGTGATGGGGATAAAAAGAATTCGCCTGGCATGGGGTCTCCACTTTACATCTCCTTAATTCATACAGAGATCTGAATGTTAAAGTTACATCGATAATAAAAACGATCCCCGCTCTGGCGTCATTCATCTCGTTCAGCTACAGTCGGCAATTACATCGTGAAGGAGGACAGGTCGAACAGTTTTCAGTCGTTTTGTTGACATCTCGTCTTTTTCACATACCGTTACAGGGATAATAGTACGAATTCAATTTATGGAGCTATATTAAGAGGTAAAGGGAGCGGAGGAGACTTTCGGAGAGTTTCCTCGTTACAAGCGGCGTAATCCAATTGTAAAAATGTTATAACCGAATCGTATTGTTCGCCCCGAAGCTACGACGCCAACAGTCGTTTGCAGCGCCATGCTGAATTCGTTTCCTTTTTATTCATTTTCCCAGAAAGATTTGGCGCCGGAGTTTGTAACAGAGACTATGGCAAAAACTATCTACAAATAGGTTTAGTTGTGACAGGGGCGCCAGTCTGGCTGGCGCGCTTCTTCATCCCCTTCGCAATAGTTTCACATAACCGGATGGCGGTGGAGCGCCAACTTGCAGATTTTACGATTAGCGGGCTGCAGTTTAAATCGAACCTTTTTTGAATCGTGTGAAATGTTTTAACACGAATGTCAACCAGACGCGACGCTTCCTGAATACCTGATTTCAATTTGAAATTCAAATATTACACTAGTGACAGATTGAATATTACATACATTGCGATTTGCGGTTCGAAATTGGAAAGCTATAATACTCTTAAATAACATATCAAACAGTCGACGAATTTTATCCCGCGAAGATCTCATGAGACGTTCGAAAGAGGCCTCCCTCGACGTCCGCTTTTACGAAGCGTTCCCAGACTAACGCAATAAAACTTGTCACTTACGCAAATTATATTTGAAAGCAAGTTATCGATGCCTCGCACAATGGAAGGCTCTCTTGGTCGAACGTCATATTTCACCTGCTTTCGCCATTCAAATTAGCTTTCTGTTGGTAAGTGAATATTCTTGGTTTCCAACCGTAATCGGACTTCAGCCGATGGATTAATAGATACATCACACGCGAGAAGATTCATGGCCTTTCGTCCCTTCCCGGCGGCGATTAAGTCGATCTTAAAGGAGCACATTACACAAAAAGCTTTTTTTTTAAATTATTATTTAATGTTAAATTATTGTAGTCAGAACTATTAAAAACTATTTGGTAAAACTCCAATGTAAAGAAAAAATTGTTTTAGGAGATATTAAGACATTTAGAATTGCTTGTGACGTCACTGAGCCGAGCTCACCGAAGCTGCGTATCTCTCACGTGCAAAAGTTACTCGCTTCACACAACGATCCATCTACCTAGAAATTATATTTTTAATGCTTAATTTATATGAGACTGTGTGAATGGTTTTGCCAAAGACGATAAAAGAATCAGAATTTCAATACGGTGTTTAGTTTTTTTTTTATATATTAAATAAGAACAGTACCCCGACTGTGCGTTCCATTCCTATTTTATCTAATTGTGCGTAAAATTCGGATAAACATATTCTAAGTTTATGACTGTGCCTTTTACAATACTATAAGTGATCCGTCCATAAAAGCAACGAGGTTTGTTGCACCCTGCAGTGAACCCTCATTATCATCAGTAAAAGTAAATGCAGAATAACTCCTAGTTACTTGCAACAGTAGCCACAAGAACATCGCCGACCAGTTTTTGGATGTAGTGAACCAACGGGACATCGTTTTCCTAATAGAGAAAAATCGCCGAAACGATTTGCATTTTGGTCAGAATTTTGTAAAAGGCAATCATTTCAACCAGGACAAAATGCAAGAATTTGCAATAAACATTTTTTAGAAAGTGATTTAGACTAATCGTTTGTTCTAAGAAAAAATTTTCTACCAAATTCAAAAGAACCTTGTTTAAAAAAAAGTGCTGTACCATCAGTACATATTAACCTATTGGCTCAAAAAAAAAACATATGAATTGGGTCACATTTTTCCAAAGCTACAGAAAGTTGTGATATATTTAAAACATCTTTGTCAATAACCAATTTTCCAAACAAATTATTTTGTGTAATGCATGTATTATTACCAATTAAATGTTTTATATTAGCATATTCTTGACAACATATAGACTCTTCATCTGTTGGCATACATATAGATGTGTGTCTTATCTCGGAAACGCATCTGACAAAAGAATCGTATATTAAAATAAAAGGCTTTAAGATATATCACACTAGTCACCCAGATAATGATACTAAGGGTGGAAGCGCGATCATCATCAAAGATTCTATTAATCATTATGAAGAACTTCCTATACAAGGCATAAAAATTCAGTTTACCATGGTAGGAATCAGAAGTGTCAAACAAGACCTTATGATAGGAGCAGTCTACTGTCCGCCAAAACATAATCTTAAAAGCGAAGACTATAAAACTTTCCTACAACACTCTGGAGAAAGATTCATTATAGGAGGCGATTTCAATGCTAAACATACGGATTGGGGCTCCAGACTAATCACTACTAAAGGTAGGGAACTAAAAAGAGCCATCAGAGAAGTTGGGGGAAATTTTCATTCGACAGGTAAACCCACATACTGGCCAACAGATAGAAATAAAATACCAGACCTGTTAGACTTTTTTATCTCAAGAAAGGTTTCACCAAACTTTATTGAAGTGGAAGAAAATTTTGATCTGAATTCCGATCACTCGGCGGTGATACTAACGCTGAGTGAAAAAATAATAAAAAAAGTAGCAAGACCAGCACTGGTAAATAAAACCACAGACTGGGAGAGCTTTAAAATAAACCTGCAAGAACGAATTAACCTAAAGATCAATCTGAGAACAACAGAGCAATTAGAAACAGAAACTGAAAATTTTATTAAGCTACTACAAAAAACAGCTTATGAAAATACGAAAGAAATCACTCATATTACAAAAGGCATAAACTATCCAATTGAAATCCGAAATTTGGTCCGAGAAAAAAGAAAAGCAAGAAGACGATGGCAGCAAACGAGAGACCCCGCTCACAAAACCATTCTCAACAATAAAACGCAAACTCTAAAAAGAGAAATACAGAAAATAAAACAAGAATCAATAAAAACACATCTAGAAAATCTCTCAGCAGAGAAAGAAACAGACTATTCTTTGTGGAAAGCGACAAGACATATTAAAAGACCTATGATGACAACTCCTCCTATTAGAAAAGGACAAGGAGATTGGGCCAGAGAAACAAAAAGCAACCATTTTTGCAGAGCATCTAGCTGAAGCTTTCACACAAAACCAAATACAAACCGACAATGTATTAGAAGAAAATGTAAACCAAAAAACAGAAAACATTCCACTTGTCACACCAAGAGAAGTAACAAAGGAAATAAGAACAAATCTAAATGTAAAGAAAGCGCCAGGATTTGATCTAATCACCGGTGAAATTTTTAAAAACCTACCCAGAAAAGGAATAGTTATGCTCACGTATCTATACAATGCGGCAATCCGACTTAGACATGTACCATCTAGCTGGAAAGTAGCTGAAGTGATCATGTTACTAAAGCCAGGCAAGCCTCCTAATGATGTGAAATCGTATAGACCGATTTCGCTATTACCAATTATCTCAAAATTATTTGAAAAACTAATTCTAAAGAGGCTAAAAACAATTATCGAAAAAGCTAAAATAATCCCGGACCACCAATTCGGTTTTAGACAAAGGCATTCAACAATTGATCAAGTGCATCGTATTACGGATGTAATAGAACAAGCGCTAGAAGAAAAACAAGTATGTACAGCTTTATTCCTTGACATCGCACAGGCCTTCGATAAGGTGTGGCATGAAGGTTTAATTTATAAATTAAATAAAACACTTCCAAAACAATATGTAGAAATCCTGACTTCCTACATCGCAGATAGATTATTTCGGATAAAGCAAGAAGATCAATATTCTGACCTGCAAGAAATCAAAGCAGGAGTCCCACAAGGAAGTGTCCTCGGACCTATCCTCTACCTGCTATATACACATGATATACCAGATCTAGATCAAGTCACGTTGGCAACTTTTGCAGATGACACAGCTTTACTTGCTACGGGACTAGACCGAAAAACATCCACTGAGTCATTGCAAAAAGCCAGCGAAGTGGTTTACGGCTGGACTCGGCAATGGAAAATACAATTGAATGAGGCCAAATCCATGTACATTCATTTCACTAACAAGAAGATCAAAGATGTAATACACTTAAAAATTAACGGCACAGCAGTGTCTTATGTGAATAATGCAAAATATCTAGGCATGACGTTAGATACCAAGCTTAGATGGAAAGAACACGTCAAAAAAAAAAAAACCGAACTTAACTTAAAATATACGCAATACAGATGGATTTTGGGAAGAAACTCCAATCTGTCACTGTACAATAAAATATTAATTTACAATCAGGTGTTTAAACCGGTTTGCTTGTATGGCATACAACTATGGGGGTGTGCCAAAGAAAGTAATGTAAAAATTATACAGTCATTCCAAAACAAAGTGCTGCGTGCCGTGGTAAATGCTCCATGGTATGTAAGAAATCAAGATATCCACAGGGACCTCAAAATACCAACAGTTAAGGAAGAAATTAAAAGGTGTGCTAAAAAACATGACGATATGCTTCACCTACATGACAACGCAGAAGTTCTTCAGCTACTGGAAAATCAACATCTGTTCCGAAGACTGAAGAGAACCAAACCATTTGAACTCGTGTAGTGGAGCATTGTGCGCGGGTGACAGTGTTTAGTTCTTTTAAAAACGACTGAACTAACTAAAGGAAGTCATTGGACTGAATTTAGGTGTTAATTATTTAGTATTAAGAATCGTTAGTGATAAGTTGATGGTTGGTCGTACAGACCAGTTTTAACAATTTGGATCTATCCAAACAAAAAAAAAAAAAAAAAAAATCTGTTGGCATAGCTACACATTTTCCACATTTACACCAATTACAAATTCCACTTCGATTTTCGTAATTTATGTTTACACTACTAGGTTCAAAAAAAGCATCAACTTCGTCGTCATCTGTGTATTCAGGTTCAAATAAATAAGGAGTTGTCATAATTAAAAATTAAATTTATAAGTGCAATCAACCAATTTAACAGTAAATACTGACTGATACGAACTAACTGCTATCATCGTGTTTTCTACTAGAATACTATTGCGACCTAAACATTCAAAACATTCAAAACTCCACGATGGTCAGGCGTCTTGAAAATAATTGCTTTATAAGCTCTGTATGTGCGGTAGAAATAACCTTTAGAAGCGCGTAAAAATGGTACGAATGACCGCGCCGTGTCATCGCATTTAGTATATTTTTAAAAAAACTAGACACTATATTAAAATTTTGGTTGCACTATCGTCTTCAGTACAAAAAAACAGTCTAAATGCTCGTAACAAAATTTCGAAAACATTGTTTAAAGGTAGGTAAATGATAGTGTGAAGCGAGCAATTTTTCCATATATAAGATAGGGCGGTACGCACAGCTCGGCCCAGTGACGTCACGCGCCAATTTTAAATTTATTATAACTCATTAAATAACCCGAGTAGAAATAAAATACATATACAATTTTTCTTAGAATTAAACGTACTTTTAAATTAAACGAACTTATTTTTTGTGTATTGCGCCCCTTTAAATAATGCCGCGTGTTTCTGACTTTTATGCGGTCCAAGTTTGTGTAAAGCGCGCCGGGTCGATTTCTCAGGTTCCTTTCGGAACAACGTCCGACTCATCACGTTGTGGTCGAGCAGTTTTATTTTTCTTTCTAAATTGGAGAAGGTCTTGGGATGTGGGCACCTGCTGCTCATCAATGTTGTACGTCGGGACGAAGTTGTCCCCGCTCGGGCCGCGCGCACACACACACTCGCACGGAAAGCTTCCGGCAACTTTTAATTGGATTAGAATCTAATTTGGCCGTAGTGACCGCAACTAGAAGAACGAACAAACCAATCCAAGCAGGAATTCAATTATTTCTAGATGAACCTGACTATAAATTGTTTTCCAAGCAGCGTGTAATTCGGTTTCGGCCGGGGGGTATGTAACGCATCCGGAATAATTCTTGCACGCACGCTGGAATCAAGAATCAAGAATCGTACGAATTAGCGGATCGATCGATGGGAGGTGATTAATTGTGAGTGGCGTGGCGAAGACAGGTGGGACAATGGAGATGGACAGGCTCGTGAATAACGCCGCGATTCATCCACCGCACAAAGCCCGGTCGCCGCTTCCGTGCCCACCGGACTGTGATTTGTTTATCATAATAACGTCACTCACGTGATAAATGCTCGAAGTGGTCGCGCAGGTGTCAACATCGAATTATAATTATTACAACTTGCCATTGTTACGACCGCTTCGGAGGGCCACTTTTTGCTGGTGACAAAAGCGACAGCGACAAATGGCCTTTTATTAAATATCTATTAGTCTCTCCGGTAAGAACAAGGGCCCATTGAATGTCGTTCGCGCCAATAAGCCGCAATCACGGCATGAATGTGAACGATAGGATCTACATTATGTCGTACAAGCCACGCTACGCGGTCGACGCCGTAGGACCATTACAAATGCGGTTGAGAAACGACAAATCAGATATGAGGTACAAGCGCCGTTAAATTATCTGATAATGAAACCGCATTTCTTATATGAACCATGAAAGTGCACAGATTTTACTTCTCTCCTCCTAACCGTCGTTCATTGTTATTCTTCAGTCCTTTCTTCCATTTGCCAGCTCCTTTTCACATTGTTTTGCAAACCTCTCATGCTCTTTTTCCTTTCCCATTCTTGTTTAGTCTGTTCAAATGTATCCACTATCAAGTTGAGATCCCTCCACATACACTCCGGCACAAAGAATTGATTATTTGTTTTTTTTTTGGTTAACAGCTTTTTTCTTGTACTTTGAGGAAAGTTATTAATTATTTCTGATGAAAGGGAAACCCTATGGTACTTATAAATTTATCTAATGAACAATCTTCAACTAAGAGAACAAAATAATATGTCGTTCTTTCTTAGTGCAAAAATCAATTCAATAATAATTATTGTATCCTCCCTAGCTTGTTCCATTAAATTTTGTAATACCAATTTCATCCAAGTAACTCCATGAAGTACCTTGCAAAATGTGGTCTAGCGTTATCTTGTATTAAAATAAATTTTTCGGCTATAAATGGTACAAATGAAATGATATCATTTGCTAAAACGTTCTCATATATCGCTTTAAGACCAATTAGTCTCTAGAAATAAAAACCAATTCGGCGCAGCCTTTCAACAAAATGCCTGAACCTGCTCCATGGATAACTCGAGATTTGAACGTTCATTTCACAAACCGCTTCTCCGTTCTTTCATTTGGTGAAACTAAGCAGTAAAAAGTACACCAATCCATTGTACCAAAGTGTAAATATAAACATAAATTTTATGGATTTACTAGTAAATCACAGTCTGGCTTCTTGGTAACGTGGGAGTAGTTTTGGTCCAGCAGCTAATCTACAGGCTATCCTAGCAAGTTCTTCTAACCTCCGGCGAACTGCTCAAACATGAACTTATTGATTATTTAATTGAGCTAAAGTCAAATGACGATTTTGGACCTTCATACGCTAGTCTCGGTAATCGTTTAATTACTTACTGGATGGTAGAAAGGTTCATGCTATCAATCTGGCCACATATCGATGAATTGGTACCTAACTAGCTCATTTCCGTTGCTTGTATTATTTTCTCGAATTTATCTGTAACTATTCATGACTCACTTCTTTAGACTCGCTTCCTAATAGCAACTCACATAAGTAGGTGTATTGTCTTATATGTATAGTTAATTTGATCTTGGTGCTCATTTCCTTCTAATTTATGAATCGGTTCTTCCTAGTATGGTACAATCTTCCTGTTTCTATCCTTTCGAGTGTAAGGTTAGTGATTGAGCTATAACTTTGTCTTACTTTTCCAGATATGACTCTGTTTTTTTACGTCTTATGTCATTTTAATTATCTCCTTTCTTCATCCCGTGTTGTCCTAGACCTTTCTGTGTCCTTCTTTTTTCTTACAAATAAGTAATTGCGTTATGACTTTTCAAACTTTTTCAAATATGTCTCTGCATTTTACATCTTGCGCTAGTGGTTGTGTTTCTTCCCATTTTAATTCTCTTTTTCATTGCTTCTTTCAGTTTTTTGTTCCACGTAATCCTAGGCCTTTATTTGCCCTAGTTTTTTCTTATAAATAAGTAATTATGTTAAGATTTTGTCATATTTTTACAAATATGTCTGCATTTTCCACCTTGTGCCATTGGTTGTTGTCTTCCCATTTTTTTTAGTCTTCTTTTTCCTTCTTGTTTACGTGACCGAATCATCCCATTTAGTCGTATCTTACAATTATTTATATTCACTTTTTCTTTAGTTTTTTCCGGTTTTGTATTTCTAGCTACATTTATAATCTCATTTTGATACTGCCTTCAGTTGTTGTCCATGATTCAGATCCGAATGTTAACTATTATTATTAGGCATGACTTCTTCCTTACATATTTTTGCCCTAGTTTCTGTTGGAATGTGTTCATTCTTACAATTCGATTATTAATCTCTTTCTCTTTCTTGATTTATCCGTTGTTGTATCTAAGTATTTCTTCCATTCACTTGTAATTTAACTTTCCTTGGATATTACATAATTTTTGTTTTATGCATTCCTTTAACGTTGTGTTACTATTGTGTCATTTAACGTTTATTGTTACTTTCTGTTAAATTTTTGATTTGATAAACAAGAATGAGCATCATAGTTCCTTTGATTTCTTATTTGATATCTTAGCACTTTATCAAGAGCGTTTCCTAGGTCAATAAAGCATTTCTTATAAAATTAAATTTCATGGTGCGAAACACAATAGTCGTGGCAGTTTCCATTGAAAAGTTTTCCCATCTTTTGTCGCCCGCGCGTATTTATCGTCACACACACAGCGGTAAAGTAATAAGACAGGGCCGAGGGAGAAGATTACTCACAGATCGATGGTAACCGGGTTCCTGGCATGCTAATATCACAGTATGCAATTCAAATTAGGCTGGAGTTAACGAGGACTTGATTAGCACATCTACTACACATTGTGGTGCGCCACGCCAATATCAAGAATGTAATAAGATGTCAGGTCGCGCGAAGATGAAGAGCCGGTGCGCCGTTATTCGAAGATACATGATGATAGATGTTAATGAAGTGAGGGGGACGTAACCTCGATAGACTAAGACATATGGGCGACCGCTACTGCCGAGCGCCCCGACATTAGCATGTTAAGCAACGGTATTAATAAACCTCTATATAATTACAGCGTATAGCGACTAAATGGCGGGTCGCGTGACGAAACCCCACACTAAATTTCCATTTAATCAAGAAGTCTGTTTATATAATAAAGAGATGTTAATTACATTTGAATTTTCAATAATTGTTTGGTATACTTTACTAAAGTGCCACTGTAATTACAACGCTCGTTATGATTTAATATTCCATCAAGTCTACGACCAAAACATAACCACCTAAGCTTCATACATGTATTTACAAGAATTAAACCTACACACACACACACAAAGGCATTTTTAGTAATGGTCTTTTTGAACCGAAACATGTATTAATATTCAAATCAGTTAATCTCAATTTTTATTACAAATTGAGCCATAATAGTGTCGTTTGTTTTAAATTTGGATTGCAGAACAAAATTATCGGACAATATCGTTGCTACTTGCGTAACTAACTTCTTGAAATTATTACTCGGTTCAAACAGTTAGTAACCGAAAAACAAAATGATCTACTTTCAAAAATTTGTTTTCAATTAATGGCAACAGGTTTCTCTAGTCTGTAATGTTAACGTAACATCACTAGTACAGTAAGTCACTATAAATTTAATTTAAAAAGCGTCGCATGGGGCGAATATCGCTCGAAGTAGTGGCCGAACGCAAAGAAATAAATTCTCGAAATGCCTCGAATTAGTTGCTTTCGACGATGCACAAATGTCGGTTGCTTGCTTAAATACTGTGTTAATTTAGGCAAAATGCCAGATAAGAAAATACACGAAACATGAATTTCGCGCTAAACAACTTAAAAGATACGTGAAAGATAAGCTCGTGACGTAACGGTAGGTGGCATTACGTAAAGGGTTAATTTAATGGGTCGTTTTGTTCGTGTGATGAAAAAGTTGGGATTTACTTTGGCAAAAAAATTGTTGCAGTTTCGGTCTTGGGTCGATGTTCTGTCGTACACTGCGTGCCATCGAAAATTCACCACGCCCCTTGTCCCTTAAATCTGAATACTTAAAAATATTTCGGTTAATTAATGTATTCTGAAATTTTTTGTGCGAATAGTTTAGCGCCGACTGAATTTCATCTTTGAAAATTGCGTGATCCGTCTGGAAATATTAAAGGTACAATTTTTTGCGATTACAGTCACAAATTAATTAATTTTCTTTGATATCGCATGGAAGGTTTTTTTAATACTTAACTGTGCCAGATTATTTTAATAAGAAAAATACATTTACTGAAAGGTTCATTGGTTTATTAGAATACAAGACAAAACATTAAACAAAAGGAATGTTCTTTTATAAATTTAATATTGTCAGTAAAAATGAATTTGAAAGCTTCTGACAAACCATTCAAAAACAACAAAAATTTCAATTTTACTTTTGAATCTAAACTTTGAAAAGTTTTTTGTGGTTTACGTAAGCAGTTTTTAGCTAAGGAGAAAAAAGTGTTTAAAGTTTCAGTTCTCATATAATGAACTTCAAAAACTATCCTGAAAGGTATTTATTTTAATTATATAAGTTGATGACTATATGAGCAGTTGATTTTGAAAATGGGGAAAGAAAGGTAGGCAGAAATTTCGACTGAGTGTCCATAATTTACAACAACCTTCAAATTGTGGTTGACAAAAGAAACCTCCTTTCTTTAATGGGGGGCGACATTTTAAAGGGAGTTGACTGTACCATGAATGCTTTAAAAATCTGTACCATCTAAACTAAGAAATATAATTATATAGCAGTATGCTTTTTTATTTTATCTACTGTTTATCCACTTCAGATTTATTTTTTGTTTTATTGTAGCTTTTCGAAAGAATTATGAAATGTTGAAATAAAATATTCAATTTTTTGCTATTACAGTAGAGCGTCGATTATCCGAACTAATTGGGACCGACTACGGTTCGTATAATCGAAAATTCGGATGACCGAACAGTAATAGTTTATGGGGGAGGGGGAAGCACTAAAACCCTCAAAATGATAGAATATAAACATATATTGAACAACAAATAATATTTCAACTTTTGTAAGCTTCACTCCTGTTTAATTTTAAAATAAAATTATTTTTTAAATCAATCTTAAAACTTGAAAGTTTAAGTCGCGCAACAATGTAATGGCAAAGTTAACGACGATTCGGATGATTGACGTTCGGATAAATCAAATCGTCATTCGGATGATTGACGTTTCGGATAATTGACGTTCGGATAATCGACGCTCTACTGTATAATTAAAAAAATCAACGGTTTCAACAAATCATTGATTTTGAAAGTGAGGCAAGTCCATTGATGCATACCAAAACCATGATTTTTTTCACCTACCACGGATATCCATTATTGCATATTAAATTTACATGAAATAAACCCACAAAAATGTAACATTTTCAAAATCGACGGTTCATATAAGGAATGACAATTTACCACTACTATTTGGCATTAGTTAATTAATTAATTTTAATTAATTTTGACAAATATGAAAACTGCATCAAAACAATGGCAATTAAGTAACTATAAAAAAAGTTTGTTCAAATACCAATAAAGCCACAGTTAACATTATAAATTTTATTATGAACAATTCAGGAAGCATGAATTATAAACACCGATAAGTGGAGTAGTAAAACAAATTCCCATTCACGTTTTGCACGCAGATATACAAAAGCCTCTCGAGAGGTATAAACGTTAAGTGATTTGTAGTGATCACTCTGAAAATGATTTGCATTAATAACAGGAAAACTGTTATTGTTAAAATAATTTATAGCCTTAATAATTAATTTCGAGTTTAAACAAGGTTTTTTTTTAAATTGTTTATTAGGAGAATTGCGAGGGTAAAGACAAGTTGAATTACAATTTTACAAACAAATGGCTTGGGTAAAAGTTACACTCGGCACTAAATTTTTTATAGTGTCTGTAAAACCTTTATGAGCGGCAATAAAAATATTAATTAAACGTGTTAGTAAGTTCAGTAATAATGAATAAAATATAATTCCCGGTAATGATCGGGAACGTTGCAGGAGCGTAGAAAACGTGCGTGCGTGCACATGGCAGCTATAGCACTTTTATCCGTAACATTTATGTCTCTGGTAGAAAAATAAAAAAGACGTGATAAATCCTTCATAATATAAATCTCGGTAAGCGAGCCAATCATCCTGTCTTCTCTCTCTCCTCCACTTCCGGATTCTGTAGCTTCCTGAGATTTTAACTCCGCCGGAATAAACATTTATTGCAGCTATATTTTTGCGAGCATAGGTTTTAGAGCTACAGAGGATGTCCTGATAGTAAGGGAGGCCGGAAGACGCAGTAATATATAATGTCCTCATAGTTCGATACCCCTGCGACTATAATTTATTCTAGGCGACGATGCGATTCAATTAAATCGGCTTGTTTGTCGTTCTGAATTGTATTGCAACATCGGAATTAGATGTATGAGATTTCTACGTGTGTTATGTCGACGTTACGTTACCTTATTGAGAATTTGCGATTTGTTATTCGATATTGGTAGCTACAAATTCCTTACAGAAGGAATTGTTATTGCGGCACTCGGTTAATCGCTTGCTGTAACGCTCTAGCCGGGTAATGTGTGCGATATATATTTAAATAGAGAATTCCGTAATGTAAATCTGCACATTATCGCACCTGGTTATAGTTGCAGCGACACAGCAATAGAATGGGAACGTGCGCGTCGGCGAAGAACGGGGGATAATTAAGACAAATATCTCCCACACGTAAATGTCTTGTTTTTGCTAATACCCTCCGTTCGATAAAAGCAGTCACGGCTTTTACAAGTTAAGGAGGCACACGCATCACCGATAATTAATTAAGTATTTACGCTACTTGGAGTTAATTATACAGTCGCGCTGAACGATTTGTTCATTTTACAGGTATATATTGCACATAATGACACTTTAACATAATAATAATTAGTTTCAGCTGGAAATACAATTAAGAATCCCGAGAGGAAGGTAATTGCTAAGCCGAGAGAATAAAGTGCTACGTGCTTGGACATGTGAAACAACCTGCATCATTTATTCCTCCCAAACGACGCAAGTTTAGTCGAGTAAAAGTTCTACCGAGCTTTGGTTAATAGTTCTTTATTTTGTTCGGTTTTTACGGCAACCTGACTTGCCCGGATTGATCTCATATAAACTTTTAACCACGTATCGTGTTACTGTATTATTGTTCAGTGGCGCACGATACGCGCGCCCAGGCGCCGCGGAAATGTATGACGGCCGATTTTAAAATCGGTTTGATTGATGACAAAATGAAACAAAATTAATCGACCGAACTTGCGCGCAGAAAGTTTTGCAGTTTTCTGCTAAATAAATAGCAATCAAAAAAATTTATTAAAGTGTTTTAATCTAAAAGTATTACAAAATAATAGGTCTGACACTAGTACATGGTTGGGTTGAAATCCGTTAAAGTACAGGACCAACTCAGCGTAATGTTTCTTACAACTCTCGGTATGTAGGTACTATACTAATTTGATTTGAGGTAAAAATCCACTTCATATTATTTATTTTGGTAGATGTGTAATATATTCAACTGTACTATTTTGTTTTAGCTAATACACAGGTGTTCCACGAGTAGTGCATTCTGAGAGAGATTGTAGAGGGCAGCAAAACATTGTTGTTAAAAAACCTCTGTTAAAAAATGCGTGGCTTTGGCAGTAGAGTGTATAAAAGAAAAATAAGGTTTACATTATTTATTGCAAACATTCCCAGTAACTGTTCAAAATGGCGTCCATGTTGTTGAATACACAAGTTGACAGGGTAATGCATTGGCGTACGAACCCTCTGGAATATTTCCGGCTATCAACCACGCCAGCAGTTCTTCCTTCGTGCGGATGAGTGTCTCGTATACCAGGCTTTAACTTGGCCCTATAGGAAGAAGTCTAGGGGAGGCTAATCTACGGATCACATTTGATTCAAGTACCGGTCGAAACCTCCACAATACGACGCCAACATGGCTGATTATATCCGATACACGGTGAACCTTTTATTCACTGTACTGCTAAAACGACACATTTTTTGATAGAGCAGAGTTCGTAAATGGTACACATTTTATGTAGGCACTGGTACATAAAAGTACGTATTTGCCGTAAAGGGCGAATAAAAGTACATATTTATATATTAATTTTAAAAATTCAAAAATGTGGCTTAAGTAACTAGATCTTCCCTTCCTGAATCTTCCCTGGTAGTCACTTGGGTCCAGTTGGGCCTCCAATCTGTTTTGTAATGCTTTGGATAGGATTTTGTATGTTACCGATAGTAGTGAAATTCTTCTATATTGTTTGCATCCGTTTTAACACCTTTTTTGTGTATTGGATGGATCATATCTGTTCTCCAATCTTCCAGTATTTCCTCCGTTTCCCAGATATTTTGTATTATTTTATGTAGACTTTGACTGGTTCCCACATTTCTACTATTATCGAGTTTTCCCCTGGGGATTTATCGTTCTCTAATAATAATAATTTCATGGTTTATTATAATTCTGTATTAATTTTCTTCCATTTTTATCAGTTCTAATATAGTGCTCATATTTTTCTTTCCAATATTCTAAAGTCTTCTTCCTGTTTTTTGTCGTTGCCATTGTTTCCACATCATACAGTACTGTTGGTCTTATTATTGTTTTATATATCTGTGCCAGAGAAGCAGAACGATGTATGTCCAGTTTTTAAAACTATGAAATTTTGATGTATGTTGATTAAAATATGTCCCATCTACACATTACAGAGGAAATTATGTCCAAATTTAGAATCTGTGTTGCATTATGATGCATCTCCAAGCATTACTTTAAGGCAACACCAAAAACATTGTCGCTTTTGGCCATACATCGTTCTGCTTATCTGGTACAGATATGTTTATTGGTGTTTCCGTTTTAAGTGTCTTACTTCTCAATAACTTGTTGTTACAAGTTCTTGGTGTGACTTTGTAGACTTTCCCTTGATGGAACATGTAAGTACGACGGTTACTGGCAGATGCGACAAACACAGGGTGTGTTTGGTTTAACACAATCTGTGTTTAATAAACGGCATTCTGTATCTGTACATAACAAATGTGGTAATTGTGGATAAATTAAATGAACTTATAATAAGATGTCAATTTGCAAAATTACAAAAATCTGAAACAAACGTTTCAGCAAAGCAAAAGTTTGCCAAATTATGAACTGTAGAACTTCACATTTATGATGTATTTGTGCCATCAAAATTGATGACGTGGCCGTGCTCCTTGAATTTAATTATTGATTATTCAAGTAAAAAATATTCTTGCAGCTTGCGAAGTTGCGTGGGATCGTATCGTATGTAAATGACTCATCAAATTTTTATTCCTAAATTTTAAATAAGTACATTTCGGTTAGTCAGACACAAAGTAATTAAATCGATGACAAATCACTTTTCATTCAAGTGTAACAAGCTGATTAAATTTTGTAAACTAGGAACATAAACGTTAATGCACAAATGTTGTAAAACGTTTAATTTATTCGAAATTTCAATTGAATGTGGGCAGTTATTGATAATCGATTAGATTAAATTGAAAATCGGATTAATTTTTTTGTTTTAGAAATGTATTTATGGCGATATTACAATATCTTTTGTTATGTATCTAATGACTTCCATAAATGAAAATCGATGCACACAATTAAGCGCAAACAAGACCGTCTAAATTATTTATTGTTGATCGCCTGAAACACGTGACCCAGTGTGTTGTAAATCCAGCATAAAATAGAGAAAAAAAACTAATAGTGACGAAGACGCTAGGTCGAAATAGCTGCGCCTGTATTTAACACCGAGCAATAAGCAAGTAGAGTATCTGTAATCTACACCGTTGTTTCCCGTGCTATTTGCGGCCGACCGAACCATTCTCTCAGTTGTTCCTTATCTCACTTAGGTTTCCATTTTCATTTCCCGTCTTTATCTCTTCTTCCACTAACACTTCATCCGAAATTTCCATGTATAGTAAAAGCTCTGAGGACCCCTTAAAGCTCGCTACTGCTTAACCACTTGTCAATTTACAAGGTGTGCATCCTGGATTTGTGAAGCAAATTGTTGCTTTGAATTTGATATGCAACTAAAACGTACCTTTGGAGTTCGGGCGAGATTTGAATCAACAGACACCGAAATTACAAAGGGTTGTCTAATGCGGCTGGATACAACCGAATGAGCGAATAGCGTCGCGCAAGTTAGGGATTTTTAACGTGCGAAAAAATGTAAATATTATCTTCCTCCTAATCCATAATCGATATATCTCATTTACTCCGACTCGCGGAGTGCCTGTATGGTACATTTCCCTTTGAAATTTAAATTTATTTGGCTCATAGAAATAAGCCGACTTTTATTCGTTGTGTATTGTGGCTGTATGCTCGATTTTGGAGCCAACGTGACGTCGATTGTGATACAGCATCGAATGCAAATGTTCGCACATCATCAAGCACATCTATAATTAGCAGATTATAAATTACTGGTCGGTTCGAAAAGAGGAAACTAGTACGGTTCTCTGATCACACAATTTATTTAAATTTGCTTTATATATTATTGTTTCAACGTCATAACGTTATTAACAGAATTAAATTGGTCATTTATCCGGTTCATAAATTATTACAGTGGCGATTTATATTTCAGTTCATTGATATTTAGTAGGAAATTACTGTCTGCAATGTATAAAAATGTGCGCACGTTTTTAACACAATTATAATAATGACAACGACAGATCCTCCGCATTATGCGCTAAAACTACAAAAATAAAAACATTCAATTATTTATAGTTGATTTTTTGCTTTAGAAAGATGAAGAATTGAAAAAAAAACTAATAAAGAACGTCGAAATGCAAACGAATTTTATCCATTTCGTTGGATAATGCTTTAAAAATGATTCTGAAATGAAATTGTGGAACATAAAAATATTCCAAATTAAAAACAATAATACAAGCAGTAAATCTTTCTTATTACATTTATGTGTAAGTCGAAAATCTTTTAAAATATTGTTGGATTGGGTTATCCTGTTGCTATAAATAATTTTATGGTCGACTGATAACAACCAAGCGTTGTCGTTTTGCTTGCATTTTTGGTCGGTCGTGCGTCCTCCTCATTGAGGTCCTTCGAACGTCTCGATCGGGCTTTATATTGAACGTCGTAGTTTCAAAGCTGCAGTCATTGAACCAATTATTGATCACTTGTGGAGAGACAACGTTTGATCCTAACGGTTATGTCAAATGAGAATGCGACCGGCTGTCTTGAAGCATGCACAGAAATCATAAAATATGGAGCGAAATTGTTGGCTCGAGCTTACCCTTTATTTCGCAATGTGGTTTATGACCAACAAAAATTCGATCAGACAAATTGACTGTTACTATTTGAAGCATGCATGTAACAAACCACATAAATACTAATTATTATACCAACGTTAAAGGGAATTAAATTTTTTGTTGACACAAAAGTTCAAAATTTTAACATTCCGTCACGAAGGGGTTTATTTTTGGGCATACGCCTTCTCCAGAATTCCTGAATATAGGCGAATTTGTAAACACAAGATTTTATCAAAGAATGCACAACTTAAAAAAATCGCCAAAGATTCAAACATTTTTTTCTGAACTTGATTTTTTTACCAACACCCTCTGAAAGTATTCTTTACGGCTGAAAATTTAGTTTCAAATAAAATCTTAACCGGTTCAGAAGTTACGAATTTTTACACACAACTTTGCACATTAAAAGATTTTGGAAAACAATGCACAACTTAAAAAAATCGCCAAAGATTCAAACAAGTTTTTCTGAACTTGATTTTTTCAACAGCAATCTCTGAAAGTATTATTTACACTCAGAAATTTAGTTTACAATAAAATCTTAACCGGTTCAGAAGTTACAAATTTTTAAACACAACTTTGCACATTACAAGATTTTGGCAAAGAATGCACAACTTAAAAAAATCGCCAAAGATTCAAACATTTTTTTCTGAACTTAATTTTTTCAACAGCAATCTCTGAAAGTATTGTTTACACTCAGAAATTTAGTTTACAATAAAATCTTAACCGGTTCAGAAGTTACAAATTTTTAAACACAACTTTGCACATTACAAGATTTTGGCAAAGAATGCACAACTTAAAAAAATCGCCAAAGATTCAAACATTTTTTTCTGAACTTAATTTTTTCAACAGCAATCTCTGAAAGTATTGTTTACACTCAGAAATTTAGTTTACAATAAAATCTTAACCAGTTCAGAAGTTACAAATTTTTAAACACAACTTTGCACATTCCAAGATTTTGGCAAAGACTGCACAACTTAAAAAAATCGCCAAAGATTCAAACAATTTTTTCTGAACTTAATTTTTTCAACAGCAATCTCTGAAAGTATTGTTTACACTCAGAAATTTAGTTTACAATAAAATCTTAACCGGTTCAGAAGTTACAAATTTTTAAACACAACTTTGCACATTACAAGATTTTGGCAAAGAATGCACCACTTAAAAAAATCGCCAAAGATTCAAACATTTTTTTCTGAACTTGATTTTTTTAACAACACTCTCTGAAAGTATTCTTTACGGTCAGAAATTTAGTTTCCAGTAAAATCTTAACCAGTTCAGAAGTTACGAATTTTTAAATACAACTCTGCGCATTACAAAATTTTGTCAAAGAATGCACAACTTAAAAAAATCGCCAACGATTTAAACATTTTTTTCTGAACTTGATTTTTTTAACAACACTCTCTGAAAGTATCCTTTACGGCCGGAAATTTAGTTTCCAATAAAATCTTAACCGGTTCAGAAGCTATGAATTTTTAAACACAACTCTGCGCATTACAAGATTTTGTCAAAGAATGCACAACTTAAAAAATCGCCTAATTCTAATTACCTACAACCGCCGATAAAAGGTCATATTTCATTTGCATGTACTCGTTAAATGATACCTTATTTTTTATTTAATACACTACGTACTGCATATTTGCATAATTGATAAATTGAACCAATCGACTCAAAGTGTTATAACCAGATCCATTTGTGAGTTGTGGTTGAAACTGTTTTCGTCACTATTTTTTATGGCAACTTTACAAACAATACAAATCTATTTACTCTAGATGGAAATCTCAAAACATACAACATGAGCAGATCGATGGCATCTACCATAGCTTTCGTGTATTTTCAGATCATAAAAAAATTCTCCTAATTTCAGATATGCACTGCCCACAAATTTCAGGCTTGTTCTTTATTTTTGTCGTGACTTTCGGTCAAGTTGTAACGAAATTTACATAAATTTCCATGTGGGGCGCAATAACTGAATTTTATTCAAAAAACCGGGCGTTAAGAATTCAATTTCGTTGCAATCTAAATTGTTTTCGTTAATAAACATATCTAAATGTCGAATTTTATGAGGACTCGACTGATTTAACTAAACACTGTGTATTTCATCGGAGCACGATCGGATCTATGCAAAATAGTTATTCCACGAAACTCGTTTGAGTAGAAAGTAATCATTTATTCCGTAATCTGCACTAAACACGAACTCAAAAACAAAGATCAATTAATTTTAAATTTTAAATTTCCTTATACTTTAAAGTTTAACACATGCACGTTAGTGTACTAAAGTCATTAACACGAAAGTCGTCGGGGAAGCAAATGTACCGGAAGAGGGAAATATCTTTGTGCATGTTTAATTGTTGTTTTGAGGTTTCCATAGTAAGATAGATACAGATAACTACAAATGAGTAATGTCTAATCCCCTCGGAATACTACAGTGGGGCTTTGTGTGGGGTAAATTCGCTGCGTTTATGTGCGATAATGGGAACGCACAGAACAAAAATTCATAAGGAAACTGTATTCGCTAAATTTCGTATCTCTCTCCGGCTCGAAAGTTATGTATCAAATAAATTGAATGGTGAAATGAAACCGGCTCGTTGTAATTTTAACAGTGGTTCAAAAGACTGATAAGGGAGCTAATATACGCATAACACGCCAGCACACAACCCGTCCCTGTTTCCAAAATATTTGGCTTCAGGCACATCTATGTCATAAAAGGTAGACATAATGAATTATATTGTGGTCCCTATCAGGGGCTAACTTATCACTTTTACACGCGACTAAAAACACAACCAGCGTTTACTGCATTACATGCACTTTTTTGCGCTGTCAGGATAAATTATTTTAAAATGTCGCCGAGTTAAATTGAGCAATAATTATTTGCAGAATTATTGCGTGGCGAGCATCCTTAATTAAAAAGTGCATTTTTTCTTTTTTTGTACCGCCGTAAATTACGGTTTTAATCCCATTTTTTACCGTGAATCTATTTAATTCGGACTTTGTAATGTACTTGACGAGGTTTGCATGCATTGTTCCATTTAGATTATAATAATTTCATTTACTTGCTAAGCCGCGCGAAGATTAAAACGAGGGGTTTTAAAGCCATTAGTTATTAAATACCGAACATTATTTCGTAGCATTGCCTTGTTTAGCTTTTTGCGAATAATTTTTCAATTACCTGTTTACTAATGTCGGTATATAATTTCGGAGTTAACCATAAGGTGAATTAACACGATAAAGGTTATCCGGGCAATCGATTACACCACGGAACAAATTAGAAACTCTTTTAAAATGTAAATATTTCGTGTTTCCGTCAACGCCATTTATTTTTTATGATAATAAAAACTTGAACGACCATAATCATAACTTGTGAAGGTTAATTGAAAAATAATGTGCAATCTGATTAATTAAAGACCTTAAAATTTATGGCTAAGTGACACTGAAACCTGTAAACAAAACTTAATTACAGATTTCAATATATAGAATCAATGAATGTAATTTCCTTCTAATTACCAATATCCAAAATTCACTTGATTATTGACATTAAAATTGGTAGACATGAAATTGATAAAAAACAAATCAGTATTTAGTAAAAGCCTTGTAAACCTTGAACTTTGGCGGTGTCAACCTCAATTTACAAGTCAAAAGTTTCTGATTCTTTAACCCAAATATGCCTAATGTGTAGAACGGAAATTCAAAATTCTACTGCCAATTATTAAGTCAAGTATTAGCTTCGCCATCGGTTCCTCATTTTTAGAATAAGTGCAATCAATTAGTAGGTGACGATAGATAATCAAGAAAGATTTACAGGGTGAGTATTTTTTCCCATTATTATAATTTATTTGTAAAACAATGCATCATGTAGTAACATAATAGTTGTAATTTCACGTGGGTGGTGCAGGTTGTGCTCACTCATTTTCTATACTACACGTTTATTGTTTATCGTCCTAAATGTAGTACTTCAGGCAAATGTCATTTGATCGATTTTTTCGGGAACCCTCAATTTATTGAATGTATTTTTTAATTTTAGAAGTTTAACACTAATCGAGATCCTATCAATGATAGAAGATCTGCCGAATACAGGGGTTGATATAACACTGTTTCTCCCAGAAAATGCATGTGGAAATGCCACCGATGAAAATTCTGGAGACGACGATCTTCGCCTTAATAATATACCTGGTAATCAACTAAGAGCTTCTGCGGAAATAAATTTTGCCCAACTAGAAAAAGAAAACACGGGATCTGATGACAAGTATTTTATTAATTTATTAGACATTTTATTTAGTGTTTAACAGGGGTCTCAGAATTAAACCAAACTGTCACTGTTACTGTCACTATTAATTATGCTACCAACAATTCCTAACTGTGCAATTTTACTCTCTAACACACGGCGTGCGTAAGAATACGTATACTTATACCGTATTTTGTAATTTGAGAAGAAGATTCAAACAGATCGCGCCAAAAGGTAGTCTGTGATTGGCTGCTAGCAAGCCGTTTTTATACTGATGAAATTATGGAAAATAGACAGTCCCCATATTGTCACAACAGCTGATTAGATCAGACTTCGTGGCGTCAGTTGTATGTCTTTATTCGTTGTGTTTCATTTATATTAGTAATTAAAATAGTTCTTATCCATATCAAACAGTGGGTCCTCGAAGCCTGTAAATCATTTAAATGCCTACAATAAATATAAATTATTCATATGTAATTTTCCTGTTTTTTTTTTTAACATGCATTATATTTGCCAGAAATGTTCCAGTGTAATTTTTTCTTTTTTTTTAATTCTAGAATTAAAAATGAACGGTAGTTTATTGTTTGTACAATATTGATCATTTTCAGTAGTGGTCGTAGAAAAAATTAATTACCTTCTTCATTAACAATGAGATCACAATTAAACTACATTTATACTTTGTGAGTTCCAATTTAGAGACAATGTGAGTTTGGCAGTTAAATAAAATGTTCTGCAATGAGTAGTAATGCAATAAAATTTGAAAATCTGTTAAAAATTATAGAGAAAAATTGCTCCAGGAATTTGGACATTGAATACAGGACCAAAGTGTAGTGGTTGTTATATTTTTTATTTTCAGCAGTAAGAACTCAATTGTTTAATAATTAACAGTAACAGAGTATTGGCTTTATAATATTATTTCTTAATCCATTTCAAAACTGTTTAAAAAAAAAGTTTTCCCGATACAAAATTGCATTGGGTAAAAGGTGTGTTTCTTTTATTTTCTTCGCTTCACCGCGTCCCATAATTTCTGTTTTATGTTGTCACTAAAAATTACAGTAAAAGTTTTGTTGCCACGAAAAGTTCGGCAAACCCATATTCAGATAAGAGCATACCGATGGCTTTTCCGAAAGCGTTGAGTTACTATAAAATACAACGCAATTGAAATGTAAAACTCACGTGCAGCTGTATATGAGCCATCGTGAAATAAAATATAACCCAGCGCTCTTTCCCATTTACGTTTTTGGATATATTCAATAAAATAATCGTTTCAACGGAATTGGTTTGATATGTATTTTTATCAAACAATGTCTGTATAATATTTGTGAAGCCATTTGAGGTCACTGCATATGGGAAAATTGTGTGTAATGACATATTTTTCCGAAATAAATTTTCTATTCGAAAACAATTAAATTACAGGATAAATTTGCCTAGACATTTAAGAACATAATCTTTTTTCTTTAAAAACACAGAATTATGATTTCAAAGTTTCAGCAGCAGAGTTAATTCACGACAGCGTTGTACCGTATTTTTGCCTTTAAATTGACCCAAATTATTTGTATCGTATTTCCTAGCGGCTTGGCTTTATTTTTTTTAAAAAGTTTAGTCTTTGAAACACCCACAAAATGTTATGCAAATATTTTACAAAAAAAAAACATTTTATTATTCAACGCCTTGAAATTAATATTTCTGTTGAATGAAGTCAGACCTGAGTTAAATTATTAAATATTGAGCTAATAGTTTTAATTCGTGCAAAAAAAATCGGGAGGGGCTATAACAATAACACCAACTCAAAAAAAATAACGTTGGGTGCTTATCAATAATTTAAGAAGATAATTTCATACATAAGTACTGCAATATTAATTTAAACGAAGTTGTTTCGTTATTCGATTATTATATAAGCCTCAAAACAGTCGAGACCAGTGGCGGCTCGTACATAAGTGCTGAAGAGCTGCAGAACTGCCAAAAATTGACGCCAAAAAAATTAACTTCGTTTGTATTTAATTTATAAAACGTAATATTGAACAAATTGAATTTCGTCACAGAATTTTATTTTCTTAATCGCAACAACTCGCACCATCTCGTAATTCCATGTCTTCATGCAATCGAGGATCCAACATTCCAACAAACCAGTTAAGTTTTGTCGTGGTTTCAGCGGAGCGGACCATTGTTTTTATACTGGGTCATTCGAGGCAGTGCACAGAACTGCTTGAGATCCCCCCCCCACTACCCCCCTCGCGTCTTGCACATACGCAAACTCTTTCGCTCGTTTAATGCTCTTTATGTGCTGCATTTCACGCAGTTCTGTCATACCCTAGTCACTCAAATATAATGTCCTTGATTAAATGTATTGTAAACAACAATTGTGTGATGGCGCTTTGAACGGTCCCGAAAATAATCGAGAATTCCCGTATTTCGAACTGCGGCAGAAAATTTGCAAGGTTCGCAGAAACTTATCTTCAAGTGCGTGGGTTTTACTTTTCGTCAGTTATTATTTTATGTTTTATGTTCTGTGCAGTTCTGTTCCAGATTTTGGATGTTATGTTACGTGCGGTTTTTTGCTTTGTGGCTTTGTCATTGTAAACTTTGATTTTATACATTCGTGTTCGAGTATTGTATTAGTGTTTTTTTGACAATGGATGTTGTGGACAATTTGATTAACTTTAAGCGATTTCTGAAGTATAGTTACGAAGAAAAACTAGATTTGAAAAATAAAGGTCGACCGCTGCCGGACATTATTATTGAAACAAACGGTATTAGTCGTGGAAAACCATATAAACGTCATTTCAACAAAGAAATTTATGCAAGGAAAAACTGGATTTGTGCCTGCAACACGAAAAATGCTCTCTTTTGCTTTCCATTTTGCTTTTCGGTGGAGATAAAGCATGGACACAGATAGGAGTGACTGATTTAGTACACTTGAGTGAAAAAATAAAAAAGCATGAAAACTCCAAAAGTCATCTTCACAATTCAATGGAGTTAGCAATATTAGGAACAATCAACATCCAAAAATTTGGCATATTGGAAACACATACAGCAGCATAATGATAATGTGACAAATAATAGATACGTTCTATCAAAAATTATAAACTGTATAAAATTTTGTGGGGCCTTTGAGTAGGCATTATATGAGATGCAAATTGCAGAACGCCTGCTTTATTGTACCACGAGCCGCCACTGGTCGAGACACATAATAATCTGCACCAAATGGTCAATAATCGGTTAAAATGGGGGACCGTGCGTCAAAGACAAGACGGCGAAGTTTCTACCGAATTCTGCTGACCACAGGCGAAGTGACAACGACCCTTGGCCGGCAGTAAAATTATTTACACTCGCCAGGGAAACCCAAAAACTTTTGCATCAATCTAAAAGTAAAAAATTGTCCTTCCAAAATTAAATCAAAAATTCGTTTGTTGAAAATCACAAGTAAATTTGGTTATTTGTCAGGAACGATTTGTCCTTGCAAATTATATCGCACACCTAACTTCACACAAACCGGAAGAGAATTAAATCCGGCCGATCCGCTTCAGCGCAATTTCTTAGAAGTTACCATTCCCGAACTGATACTGTACTTATGAATTTATTCGAGCGAATAAGTGCCAACACAATTTCATTCAACCAGCAATGCAGGATGAGGAATTTAAAGCATCGACATTAATAGGTGCACTCGACAGGCTAATCAAGTATGCACCCCAACGCCGTTATTTCGGTAATTTTGATCAAAGATAATTTTTGAGCTCCATCTTTTTATTGTTGTAAGTAAAATTCTTACTAATTACAGCACCCCCTGGAACGCATAAAGATACCCGCACGCAATTCAAAATTAATACTTATTTTTGATCGACGGGATAAACATTTGTTTCATTCAATTATTTAGTTATAGTTGATTACACTGAAAAAGCTCAACGTTGTAGCCTAGAAAAATGAATGTTAATTTATAATCCGGTGCAACTCGTCGGAATTACAAAACTTAATCTTCTATGCGCGATAAATAATTTTACAATCGCGGAGATTAAAACTGGGATTAAAACAAACGGCTATTATCGAGATAAAACATGGAATGTACAACACAGCACACACAACAACAAATAAAGCAATCACATACCGTTGTAGAACAGCACGGTAAGGATAACGCAGCATGTTGTCGCACGCATTTTGGTGGAAAGTCAGCACATGTTGCCTGGAACCTTGTCCACGTGCTTCAATAAAACATTAAATAGTCTTCAAGCTTACGTACAACTCTCCCTCTAAACTACTTTTAATGATCGCCTGTTTATTATTCATTCATATTGGTGGCATCTGCTTGACAGGACGAACTTTGGACGATTATGAAGTTCGCGAGGACGCGTCTCGTTCGCAAGGATCGTATCGATGTTACCGACAGGACGTCCACACGCGGACTGACTGAGTAGCGATGCTCCGAAAGTGTTGACTATGCCCGGAGCCCGGAGTGCGCGACGCCGTGCTCCAGAGACGGCTCGCGTCTGGATTGGCGGAGAAAGAGCACAACACCCAATGGGAGCCGCGAACACCGCGCAGATTATCTATTTTTAACTGATTTGCCTGCTTTATATATTTATTAAATAACAATGCGTTTAAAGGTTTGTGCACAATTGCATTGTGAAAGACTTCTTAGCGACTCGACGCTTAATTATTTAGGGGAAGACATAAATTAATCACCGCACGTTCGGTTGGTTTGATTTTGCGAAAGGCAGGTCAGGATAGTTTCAAAAGAAACCAGTGCGTTATTTAGCAATCTAAATGGTATTATTCAAATTTCAGGCGAATTAAAACGCAATTAATAAAAATGGATTTAAAAACACTTTATTTCGTTTCTGAATAAAAGTGGCAAATAAAAAATTATTTGTTATTTACATTTCATTCAACACGACATAATGAAGAAAAATCAGTTGTAATCTATTCACAGTCGCTATTGAATTGATTGAAAATATCGAAGCCGATCTCAAAATATTTTGTTATTTAATTGTAAATATTTCTGAAATATTATTAAAATTACAGTACAGTTAAAAATAAGTGTTTTTTATTTGTTTAAAAAATTCTAACATTATTTCATTTTTCATTCATTCCCATTTTTCATTGCTTTTATCCCCGTCACAGTTCGGCTATTCCTTTATTCCTTCAACAAATTCTACAAATGTAACTACAGAATTCTTTACGAAGTTTTCACGGATATAACGTACTTACAAATAAATTTTCAGGTTGACGGTGCCACGGAACGAATCAAAATTTTCACGAATCTGATAGAATCACAACATAATTTTGGCACAGTCGGTAGGATGACAAGTATAATAATACCATTTTTTTTTTTTGATTTGGTTAACATATTTTCAAATTGATATATTTATTGTTCTTTTTAATTGATAATTTTGGCATTATGTGAGAAAATTTTTAAATATGTATGATTGTAGGGTGACTATAACTAAATGTACATAATAATTGTGTTGCGATAAACGAAGGACAGTCATGTAAGCAACAAATAAATTTAACATTCAAAACTTTGGTAAAAACATTTTTGAATAATCCAAGTCAATTAACATATTCTCGCGTAACAAGGAATTGCCTTGAAGTAAATCATATCTTTTGATAACATATAAATGAAGTAGGAAAAACCAGAGGAATAAGGGTAATGAGAGCCAGTCCAAATGTGTGACATTCTTATTATTTGAGCTAAAGCTATCGCCTTCATTAAAAAAGGCAAGCAAATAAAAAAAGGCCTAGCAAAAATTATTCATGATAGCATACTCCCACCAAACATTACTAAAACAAATCAAACCTAATATACCCTTTAATATAACAAAACCTTCATCCCTCAGCCTATTCAAACTAATGCAATTAAAATCCTCTAAAATTGAATAGTAAATTGAACGATAAGTATAACTAACTGTTAAAATATTAAAATAATCTCTAACCTCTAAAATTAAATTCTACGAATAAAATCCTGCCATAAAAGGAAAATCACATAAAGAGAGGTTGGAAATAGTAATAACTCTATTAATAAAGAGTCAAATTTTTGTCGAAGATCTTGAAGTTCACACGTTTTTTCCGAACAACAATCAGTTCAATATTTGTAAATCTAGAAACTTTAGAAGTGTTCGCGTGCAAAGTGCTTCAACTGATATAATTTGATGCGAATTTCGACGAGAAACAAAAAACGTGCATTATTGGACCTCTCTTACAAATTATTTGCACTTTTGTACTCTCAAGATACTGTAAGTAACATACAAATAATGTTTTGTGTAGTTTTCCTATCTCGATCATTTTTGACAGTTTCTTGAAGATTCAAATTAGTGAAGTTCCACTGTATTTATTTATAAACATTTACAAAAGGTTTTTGGGGGTTGTGGTAGCCAGTCACACGTGGGTACTTCTGGCAGGTCTACACATAGAGGAAAGTCATACAAGAGTGCGCAATGCAAATTTAAAGTTAGCAGACCCCACCTGTACAAATTGTACATTAATTTATGCAATGCTATTTTTTTTTTTAATGTGTGTTTGGTAAAAATTAAGAGATGTTAAGGTGAATTTTGTGTGTTGACTGAACGCATAAAACCTGTGATGTCACCCAAACGAAAACACCAACTTGTGATTATTGGATATTTTACTTTTGAAATCATTTTAGCTATATGCCACAATTATGGCAAGTAGCTATGTAAAATTTCTTTGTTATTTTGTGAAATACATATTTTAACTTTTGGTTAGATTTTTAATAATTCAGTCAAGATTTCCCAATACGTCAAAAACTTATTGTTACCAAAGATATGTCATCTACTTACCCACAGTGAGGCACAAAAGTAAAAATAACTTATTTTCCATGAATCAATATTTAATTGAATTAAACGTAGATATCCTATTTGTAAGATGTTTTGAGACTGACTATCTCAGATTGTAATTTTCCAGCGAAAAGAAAAATTTTAACACTTGAACTATAAACTGCAAACATAATAAGATAAAATCCTTAAAATAGAAATGACTGACCTTAAGCGGGCTACACATGCTACGGTATACCTGTGCGGTTTGTCGCTCCGGTGCGCCTGTGCAGGTAAACCGGAACGTGTGGACGATTAAACGGTGACGATCCGGCCGCCTGCACAGGTCGCCTCAGCAAATAGATATTTTCATTCGATAAATAAAACCGTACAGGCATATCGGACCGTGTATAGGAAAGCAATCCGGTCGTCTCAGTTTTTTTAAATTTGCCGCAGACAAGGTCTCTCGCCCGCACGTCTCGTTTCTTTAAGAAATTGGTTGCACGTGTCCAAAACTGAAAAACATTCTTTTCTTCAACATTTTATGGAGGGTCAAAGCCACTTTCTGTTTAAATTGTTTGTGTATTTTAACAACACTATTATCATTGAGATTTTGTTTTTTCAAGTCACAATAAATAAACCCTTCACAGAAATTGAAAGTCGCTTTCTCGAGTTTCTCCTAAAAAATGTGTTTATCATTGACAATTGACGTTGTGTCATCGAGATTTAGTTTATTCGAAAGTCACCCTGCAATAAATTAACCCTTAAAAAACACGACATGGTGAATGATCTTTAATTCTTTCCTTTTAACATTTTATGAGGGACCGAAATCACTTTCTCCAGTAAACCCTAAATTGCTCGTTGATCAATTGTCACCGAAATTTCGTTTTTTCAAAAGCGACATTTTTACAACACAGACAAAAATCCTCAATAGGTCTCAACAACGCAAATGTGTAAAGTTAAATAATCTACATAAACAATACGCTGCCGTACCTTCACTGAATTGAATTTATTGGTTAAATTATAATAATTAGTTGTATGCATTAAAAATACGACACGCAGCTGAAGTGATTTTATTGTTAAATTTGTACAATTGAATGTAATGTAATTAATTTAAAAAAAGTATCAAAATTTGAATGGTATTATCAGAATAATACCGTGTTCATTTTTGAAATAAAATAATCGCCGATATTTCTGAAAGTGGTATTCAATGGCCTTTGAAAAAAATCGAATGGGGGTTAACTGTTTAAATTGCTAGGGTAGTTTAAAAACTCCATTATCACTCAGATTTCACTTTTTCGAAAGTGATAGAATGGACCATTTCGGCGCAAGTCTTAACCGCTGCATCAAATTTACATGTGAATAACGCTCTCTTTCTTTCAACCAATCTTTACACCACTGTTTACGATTTATTTTGCGTGTAGGGCGCTTTTTCATACATAATAGTAATGCTACTACCGCTAAAGCATCGTGTGTTGACGCCATCGCTTTTACACAGAACTGACAAAAAAACCGTAATCGTGTGGATGCGCTTCTGTATCCGGTAAATCGTATTCGACAGACCGGAACGACAAACCGCACAGGTATACCGTAGCATGTGTAGCCCGCTTTAAACGATCTTCGCAGTAAATCTTTCTGTTTAACAAGGATTGGTTTTTCTTCAACCACCAGACTTCTAAATCGTTGGTCTACGTCGAGAGCTTTGGAGTACCCACTGCAACGTAATAACTTCACTCGCTAAACCCATCATAACTTTACGTTCTTGCTATTGTTATATTAAATCTCCTGAAATAAATATAGTCTCAAAAAGAATCAAAAGTGGCCAAGCTTTTATTGCTGTAATAATCAATATTGCCTATAGAAATGAAATTCAAACTTATATCAATTTCGATAAAAGAATCTGGGCGTTTAGGGTGAAGCTTTCAATAACAAGATTATACCGAAGTAAAACAATACATAACAGTGTTGTGTATGGTTTGAGATCGGACCGGTGGGGTCCGGCGTAATGGAATAACCTTGTTGAAACTTGCAACGACTGACACGTAACGACACGTTGCAAACATTGTGGATGTCTTGAGGGATTCGGACGTGTCACACTGACACACCGTAACTAGGAAGTGCAAAACTTTCCAAACTCGATATTAATATTTAAAACGGCGTGTAAAACTGGGAACTAATTAAGAAAAGTATTCGTTTAATTGCCTTTTCTCCGCAATAATAGCGCGTCTGCGGGAGTTTCATCGTTGAACGCGTTAAATTAATGGAATTGTCGACGGCTCTGCTGTGTGAAATCTCTCGCTGCTGTGGCTTATCGGCCGCTAGAGGCTCCGGATGAGCCGATAATATTATAGCGAGGGCTCATTATGCCTCTTACTACCGCCTTATCGCGCTCTCCGATAAATATAATACACCCTCGAACCAATCGATACAATCCACGCGACATTAATCATCCCCCGATTCGATAGAAAATTAACCGATCTTCAAGTGTAATTACACCAGTTCAGCATTTATGGAATTACCCTTTTAATGGCCTCGACCGGACATAGAGGCAGGGGAGGTTTTAAAATCTATTGTAATCATTAGAGCGCGAAGATATGTAGATCGTTTCAAGTGTGTTTGCTCTGTTCTCGCATTAGTAAGCGCTGAGTCCGCGTTCCTGATTGCCAAACAACTTACAGTGCCTTCACTTACCGATATCGCATCCTTAATGAAAAATCGAAACCGTAATAGAGTACTGATATTAGACGGGGAAGTGGGCGCAAGTCGATATTCCGCGACACGGGAACAACTCGTTAATTAAATGGAGCGATGAATCAACCTTCCCATCCTTTTTCTTCGTGACAACCCCTGATATTTCCTGGTGCATTCGCTATTTCGTGGAAAAATCGCGATCATTTAAAATTGTGAATTATATCCAAACTGAAAATCAATTATTGCCTCGCCAGATTAAAAGCTACTTTGTGCAAACTACGGCTCCTAATGTCTGGGGTGAATAATTACCTGTCCGGAATATAACACACCCATGGCTAGTTTAAAGCAGCCACACTGTCGGAGCCACTTAATCAAACTTTATGTAAGGTGGGCCGATTAATTTCCGTTCATTCCAATAGGCCGCTTCTTTTTTAAATAACGCACTTTTTGATTGATTTCCTTCTTTGGAAGTAGGGGAAGATCTGCTAAAATGACGATAGCAAGCGTTTGTAATTCTCTTAAGTTAAAGAGCAGTGGATTCAGAATACAGCCCTGTCTATATTGGGAAATAGTTTTGATTTTTCATTTTATTCCTTTTTCCAAATCTATGAAAAGCATGAAGCTGGAAGAAGTTGTTAAACAAAGTAACGATAAACTAAAAGTCTATAATGTCTGTTATTGGATGTTAAAATGATCTAGTAATTTAGTGGAATTGGAAAAAACTGCAAGAAAATATTATCATGTTTAATAAAGGATTAAAATCGCTAAATGCTACAATAAATGAACAGAAAACTAAAGCAATGATATTCGGACAGCAAAGTAAAAAATACAACATTTAAATAGACGACGAAGCACTAAGTAGATAAATTTGCATACTTAGGAATAATAATAAATAAAAAGGAACACCAGAAGACGAGATAAACGAGAGAATAGCAGAAAGAACAACTTTTTAGATAAAAAGTAAATACCAAAACAAATAAACGGAAAAGTAGATTAACAACTGCGGACATGAGATTCTTGAGAATACTGGAAGGAAAAATAGTAAGGATAAAATTAGAAACCAGGTATTCAGTGAAAATTTACGTTAGTCCCTGGCGAAAAAACGATAGAACAAGGTCAACTAAAATGATTAAGCCATGCAATGAGAAATGATGAGAACAGACTAATTAGACAAAAGATTTAATGCGAAAGAAATGGAAAACAGCAGAAAGGCAGACCCAGAAGAACGTAGAAGGAAATTGTGCCGACAGTAGCTGAGAAAAGAGAAAAAAGATGGGAAGCAAGCGACAGAAAAAAGTTAACGGGAATAACATATACATAAAAACTACAACACTGTATGAGTTCCCTGGATTAAGAAAGCAAGTCTTCAATCATTAGTTAAGGTAATTTTCAGTTTTCTTTCTCACTACCAAATTACATTGTTTGAAATAATCTCAAGAGAATATCAAGTTTCAAGGTTGCTAAAATCTTTACAATAAACGCTAATTCTTCAGACGAAATCATCTTCTTCCATATAATTGGTCAACATTGAGGAATCTTAATTATAATCGCTTGAAAACTAAGATAGTTAGGCCATGTAATGAGGAGAGATGAGATCTGGGGAAAAAAAAGAGGTACTCCAAGAAGAACGTGGAAAGAAGAGGAAGAGAAGGTATAAAAGTGTTAGAAAGCGACAGAAAAAGTGGAAGGATATGGAAGAGAACAACGGAAAACTCAAATATATCACAACTAGTAAGTAAGTCAGCTGCTTGAGTTTCCTGGATTCAGTAATTCTTCAATTATTAGTTAAGGTAATCCTAAATTTTCCCTCTCACTACCAATTGACAGTGTTTTAAATAAACTTCAAAAACTTTGGCTAAAATTTTCACATTCCAAGCTAATTTTTGCTTCGAAATCATCATTTTCCATATAATTGGTGGATATTGAAGAATCTTGAAGAATCTTGAAGAGTTCGATATCTTACCGCCTTGGTGAACTTTGTAACTTACCAGAAACTACATGTTTTGAATTTAAATACCAAAATATATCTAGGTAGGTACGCTTTCTTTGAAGTTTATTTTATTATATACAGAAGCTGACTAACATAGTTTAAGACACACATTAAGTTAAAGGTACTGTAAAGACTTCCCAAATTTGATTATTTCACAACATGCAAATTTCCCAACAGGTATCAAACACACATTAAACAGTAGGTTTGTCGACGACTGAGAGAGATTCCAGAAATGAACGACACGCCATCTTACAATATTTGTCCTCTAATCGGACCTTCCCCTACATCACTTTAGCTAACGAATCTTAAATATTGTTGAACTTATTACTATGTAAACCATTAAATTAAATAATATCTCTGATTAATGAAAGTGCGGGTTTAGATTTAATACCTGTTCAAATTAAATTGCGTTCGGTGAATATTTTCATACATTTGAAATAATAATTCAGTTAGAAGTGCATCTTATTAAACTGTTTCTAAACTTCACTAATGGGTTCAGAAGTTTCAATATAAAGGCTTTTCAAAACGATTCAAACTTATAATTGGTTACAGTATAAAATTGTAAAAACTCAACGTTTGACTTGCGGCAATGTTTATAATTCCAAAAACAATATTGTTGCTTTTGTAGAAAATATTTAAGTGACTCACAATAATTATTCTGAATGTTGCAGCAAACTAACCAATTAATTAAATTAATGATTACTCAAAAGTGACGCAATTTTCCTGATTGCTAATTTAGTTGTGCGGTGGCGAAATGTGTCGGAGCGAATCAGCTTCGACCATTTTCCATGAATATATCCAGAGCAGCGGAGGACGGGTAAGTAATGCTCTTTGACCGGAGGTTTGGGCCTAAAGGTACACGACGTCTAATCCCCGTGGGAGATATTAGTGCGTCTTGTTACAGAAACCAAAACAAGGCCACGGCTTCATTGCCGGATTTCTAGATTGAGTCAACGTTATAAAAATCGATTCGTTGTGCTCCTTAGGGTCGTTACCAATTCTCCGGAGTTACCATGATCCCTTTACTATTTACGTCGAAACCGCAAGCCATCGGGGAAGCAAAAAAATAATCCAGACTCGCAAATTTAGACATTTTTGTCGGAATGTGACTTTCCAGTGGTTTTAGAAAGTAACAGGTTGGAGATTATGGAGTACATCATAATAAGTATTATGAATGAAACACAAAAGAAACTTCCTATTTACCTTGTTGCACTACTTTGAAAAAGGAAACTAAATTAGGCAAATAAGGGCCGAATTTCCTTGTTGCTGAATTAAACATCCAAATTAATTGCTTATTAATTTGATGTAAAATTTAATCAAATATTTATGAAGCTTAATCTTAACGTCTAGGAGCTCTAATTATTCCTAGGATTTTGAATTTGATTAAATTCTGCATTTTATTCTGCAGACTAAAAACCTGTGGGCGTGGAAAATCTGGCACGGTGAAAATTTTATACCGCAGACGTCTACCTGTGTTTTCGTGCACTTTACTATTAAATTTAATATTTAATTACTTACAATTTAACAGGAATGCCCGAAGAAATGCCCGAAAACTGCAAATTATAGAAGTTGCTAATATCAGAAACTTTCTAATCAAAATTGCTGTCTCAATGAAACATACTTTCGAATTCTGATTAAAATTACAAGTTGCCAATATTTAGAAATCCAACCAATCTTTAATATACAGCTTTTTTATTTATTCTAAAATGTCAATTTTGAAGGAAATTCTAAGTACTGTACAATTTAATTTTTTTCACAAGTTTTACAGTGAAAGTGTAATTACCTATCCACACATACTGAATTTAATTGGAGTCACTTTACTAACTTGCAATGAGATATTACTAATTAAACTTCAAATTCATAAATAAAAAAATTATTGAACTTTGTAGCCGGTGGTAATTTTAACCCTCCTGGGTAGGCCACCTACACAGCACCTACCCCACTATAGAGACCCCTAGGATGGGTATAAAAACGGGAGGATCAGGACTTGAACTCTCTCTTACGTTCCAGCGACTCCGGCCTCATCATCATTCGAGTTCGTTTCATTTGTTTGTAATGTATTTAAGTGTATTATACTTGTAAAATAATAAACTATGTGCATTATAACTTTTTGATTCATTTTCTCACAAGTTTAAATTGTTCTAATCACTTTCAATTTACCAATTAGAAATTGGAAAGAGAAAATCTTATGTAAATTAGTAGGTACAGATGACTTTTAAAAAGTTTTCTGTGCAAAAAACTGCAACTATCACAATCAATTATGGAATGTATAAAAATATCAAATTACTTCTTAAAAAATGCGGAAACGATTTATTTTATTCCCATTACATTTTTGGATTAAATTTCGACTTGCTACTACTTCCCCAAAGCAAAAGGCGGTTGTGATGTAGTATTGAAGAAGTAGTTTCCACTTGTTGAGCTAAAATTCAACACTGTAGATACTCCACGTTTCACGTTTCAGCAACAGTTTCAAACGGGTTGGACACTTGAAGCTGCTGATGAAACAGATCTATAATAACATTTTTATACTAACTTAAGATTGACAAATTCTCCAAACTTTTGCTCCTCTCCGTTCGCTCTACGTGGATCATCCGCACAGGCCAGATAATTATTGCAATAACTTCCCAAAAATCCAACTTTGGAATTAATCGATTCTGCATAGTAAATAGGGGCTCTTGCATGGGAACAAATGTAGGCATCCATTCTACTTCTCGCCCACTGAATAAATGTGAAATTTTCCTTTGTGAAGTTGCAACCGGGTTGAAGCGTTCCTCCATTGGCGTAGAAATCAACATGTCCTGTCCTCAAAGGCTGTCCTAACCACCAACCATTGGTATGTAAAACATCGACAAAGTGTGCGGAACGAGCAGTCAACTGTCTGTGAAGACCACTAAAAGAAAAGTTAGGATATGCAGGATCCAACCCTTAAAAAAATTACCCGTAAAACAATGTCATCTATGAGACACCTCATACCTGTTATTCGCCTCAAAATTCGGTTTTTAAAAAAATTTGCAAGTAAGCCTGCAACTTGTGCGCCTAGGCTATATCCAATAACATGAATATTGTCGAATTGGATAGCGCCATTTTGCACCAAACTCTCTATTAGTTGTACGGTACAGTTAGCGACAACGTTTATATTTTCGAACGCTGACAAGTAACAAGGCATGCGAACAATTGGGCCGTATTCCACTGCAATTACGTTGTACTCCCCGTGCTGAAAAAGGGCTGAAACAGATTTTTTAAATTCGTTTGTTTAGTATGTTACTACCAGGACGAATTTCTGCAATTGTTGAGTTGTCTCGATCTCCATCGAAACCATGGATTATGATTTTGACCGGATTCTTATCAAATGCTGCTGAAAAAGTTTGAGGCTTTGTTGGGTCTAATTTGCGGGGAGAATGTTGTGTTTTCCTGAAAACCAATATTTAATCCAATACTCAAACTGACTTTTTAGCTAACTATTTCAAGTCCATAAATAAAATAAGCTCATTAAGAAATATACAAATAATTATTATTTTATTACTAAATTTTGTTATTGTTTTAATTCCATTAAAGATAGTATAAATTCGTTAATTATAACTGTAAATTAAAGTCAGTAAAAGCTTGAGTTCCGAAGATTGGAGATGGCATACTTCAATTTTTTAATTGTTTTGAGTTCGAAATTATTTAGTATAAAATGTAATTTTCAATTAAAAGTTCCGTTATATTATAATAACATGAACTTACCTTGTATAAAGCCAAAATGTAACATTGTCGTTTGGACAAACTTTAGGTACAATTATGCAATGGCTTAATATCCCGATTTTCGTTAAGAATTCATGCAATAGTCCAAGATTATGCTGTAATTTTGTAAAGGTTTTGGAAAATAGTACAGCAAGAGTGAGTGGATCAACAAAATGTTTATCAATTGTACTTTGATAATTTTTAATGATATCATCAACGATAGAAGATCCTTGAATAAAGGGCGCTAAAAAGCAAAATAAAATTTTGTCTCGTTTTTTATTATTATAGAAACGTAATATTTTGTTGTGTAAACTTACTTACCTGTTATTGCTATTAAAATTAATAATATACGTGTCATTACTTGCGTGTTGTTACTTCTTCAAACAAAATATTTACTAGGAGTTAAAAAGTTTTATTTGCGATAATTGGATCAATTAACTGTTAATTGTTCTCTATTGTTCATATTACGTAAGGGCGATAATGATATAATTAACTAAATTAGTGGGAAATCTAATTGGACTAGGTTGCCTCAACAGTCCTTGTGCATAACGTGTTGATGGATAATAGTACACTAAGACCTCGTTTAACGCTTAGGATGTGCTCCTAGCGTCAAAGCGCTAAACGAAACAGCGTTAAACGAAGTCATTTTAACACATAGTAAATAGGGAGAGGGGAATACGAAACCGAAAATAAACAAATTTTATTTCTAAAATGGTTCGTAGAGTAGAAACAGACATATTTAATCCACCAGAGCTAACGCGAAATAAATTTTAATTGTGACTGGCACCTGTCTCAGAAACAGAATTTTTCTAGTTTAATTATTATTGAAAAATGTTATTTTGTTAAATCTAAATTTGTAGTATATTGGAAACTGCGTCCTTTCTCAACAATAAAACACAACTAGATTTAATATAACATTATTTTTATTAAACTTAAACAGTGGGTATTCTATTGATATAAATATTATCTCACTTTTTTGTAACACCTCTTAAAAAACCAAATCATTAGACTTTCTTACCAAAATAAATTTAGTGCTAAATTTTTACATACCTATAAGCTATTAAACAAAAATAAATTAAAGAAATTTTGAAAGGAAAATTGCATTTAGCTGATTTTAATATCGTTCCAAATGCTTTTTCGTGTCATTTTGGTCTTATTATTACACTTATTTATTCTGAATAATCTAAAAAATTATACGGATTTATTTTTAATGACCAAATAGAATTTTTATTGATTTTCTTACATAATAATATGGATCATAGCACACAAATTAATAACTGCTAATGAACAGGATATTCGAAAATAAACGTACCAAACAAACATAGATTTAGGGGAAGTACTATGCTACGATAAATTGCCACCTTTCGCTGATTGTTCAGCAATAATCGTACTATGTAGTCGAGAGTAGTAGCCGAGATAATTTGATCAGCGTAATGTTTTTTTTTCAGACTTCGAGTAGACAGCGTTATATCGAATCAACGTTAAACGAGGAAGCGCTAAACGAGGTCTTAGTGCATATTATTTAGCTAGTACATAATATAGAAACCATCACAATGTCTAAAAATATTAAATTACACTTTTTAAAATTTTACGAACCATTTTATTCCCATTAAATTATTGAATTAAATCTTGACTGACTGGTAGTTTCCCAAAGCAAAAGGCGATTGTGATGACGTATTGAAGAAGTAGTATCCTTCTTTTGCTCTAAAATTGCACACTGTAGATATTCCACATAAGATCTATTTCAGCAGCAGTTTCAAACGAGTTGCACTGAAAAAAAAAAGTAGTAAATAAAACTACAATTGTACAAATTTTACCACAAATTGTATTAAAAATACGACTAGTTACAAATTGTATCATTTTTTTCTAAACAATTGTAGTAACTTGGTTGTAGCTACATTTACAATAATTTGTGGCATATAGTACTAACGTGTATAGCGAGATTTTCGACAAATATAATAGTAAAGTGTACTACACAGTCATTGCAAAATTTACTAAAATAAAGACTAATGTGTTCCAAATCTTTACAGTAAAAAGTATAAGATTTTATACTAAAAATTACTATTTTAGAGATTAAATTTTGCGACAAAAAAGAGAAACAGTTACCATATACACATATCTTTTTCTATTATTATTGCCGTTATTTTTACTACAGGTTTTGCAGCATATTTTGCAACAATTAACAGACTTCTGCGCCTAATTAATGTAGTAAAAAGTAATATGTATATTCGTTGCAAAATACTACATTTTTTATGAATCACAATTTACTACTTTTTTTGGAATGGAATTAGTGGTAAAATGAACCAGGTAAAATGAAACGCAAGAATTAATTATAACAGGATTCTTTCTTATATATTTTAAACAACATCTACAGTAATAATACAAGTAAATACAAAAAGAGCTTTTACTTACAAATTATGTTCCTTGTTCATAACAATTTTTAAAATTTTTTAACACTTATTACAAATCACAAACATTTTAAAAAACACATTCTTTAAAACATTGTCAAATACACAAATTACATTTTAAAAACATATTTTTTAAAAACATAAGGGAAAAATTTAATAAATTAAATAAACAAAAAGAGCATGGATAATACATAACTTACAATTGTAACACATTTAACAACAATATTTAATAGAAACGAAAGTTTTTTCATTCATTTTCTTTTTTAAGCATGTTATGTAATCATGTAAATCGTTAAATAATATAATTTTATTTGCCACCTTGCTAGTAAATTGGAATTAATTCCTTGAGATCTTCTCGATCAAGATTGAGTAAGGTCTGTTTGTCGACTTCGTTTACTGTAAAACAAATTTCATAATTAATAGTTACTGTCAAATAAAACGCGGTAAAACAATAGAGGTATGTTGCAACGATGGACTTTATGAATACTTTATTAATGAATAGTAAAAACTGTTTCGATAGTACTTACCGTCAAAGCTCACCCTCAACCGGTCTAACAAGCCCCAGTTTTCTAAGGTTGTCTTAACGAAGTCATCCATACCTAACTCACACAAAATCACAACGCAAAACTAATAATTATTAATAAACTTATCGCACTTATAGTCAGTAAGTTAAGACTTTATTAATTTCACTTTACTAACTAATTATAATTAAAAAGATTGATACAAAATTATGCGTATTAAAAAGAAGTTGTTCGTAAGCTCTCGAAAGAATGAATGACCGTTTTTAATCAGTTTGTTTATATTGCGAGGTTGTTTATCACTCCAATTGCTGGAAGGCGCTCTTCACCGGCTCCACCGACCAGCCACAACATCCTCCTTCACGCATATCGACTACACACTGTTTCGGATGTATAATATAAATAAATAAATGCAAAATCAGCAGAAATTCACAACTCTTATCTGTAAACCGCAATATAATCAATATTGATTAAAGCCCAATTTTCCGTGGCATTAACCTATTAACTCCAATGACGGTAGCGTTCTAGTGTTAAAGGCGTATTTTGTGTGACTTAATACTGTTTGGGTCAGAAGTCCAAATATACGTTATACACGGCTTGTAAAACAGACAATGAGAGCAAAATCTCAAAAAATAGTTTTGTTACGATATTTTTCCCTTGTATCATATTTCCTAGCGGGGTGCGATCAGTGTAAATTATTTTATTGTCGGCAATTTTTCGGCAACGGGCCGCGTCCGCAAATCTGTTCCTTCCCTCTCGATCACTTTCAATAAAATACATTCGGCAAGCACGTGCCAACAATTATGAATTTGTATTGGCCAGAAATTTTCGAAAAATATGCAACAATTGTAGTGACGTTAATCCATTTATTTTATAGTAAAACTCACTCAAAATATAATGTAAGTTGCAACAATCTTATAGCAAATATTAAAACAAAAGTAATACCATAATTGTTTTTAAAAAGTAATACACTTTGTAGATAAGATTGCTACAAAGTTTTCACTACAAATGTTTTAAAAATTGTATTACAATTTTAAGTAACAAATGCTCTCTTTGTAGCAAAAATTGTTACAAAATATGTGCTACATTATTGTAGTAATTTGTAACATACGATTTTTTTCAGTGTGGGCACTTGAAACTTCTGCTGGAACAGACCTACAATAACATTTTTATACTAACTTAGTATTAACAAATTCTCCCATGATTTCCGCCTCTTCATTTGCCCTACGTGGTGCAATTGCACAGGAGTAATAATCAACGCAATGTCTTGCCCAAAATCCAGCTTTGGAATTAATCGATTCTGCATAGTAAATAGGTGCTCTTGCATGGTCGCAAGTGGTGCTATTTACAATATTTTCGAACCACTCACTAAGTGTGATATTTTTCTTTGTGATTGTACAACCGGGTTGGACCGTTCCTCCATTGGCGTAGAAATCAACATGTCCTGTTCTCAACGGTTGCCCTGCGAGCCAGGCATTGGTGTGCAAAACATCGACAAATTTTGCGGAAAGAGCACTCAACCCTTTGTGAAGACCAGTAAATACAAATTTAGGAAATGCAGGATCCAACCCTTAATTAAATTAGCCGTAAAACAATAATAGTCATGCGACACCTCGTACCTGTTATTCGTCTCAAAATTCCGCTTTTTAAAAAATTCGGAAGTACACCTGCAACTTGTGCCCCTAGGCTGAACCCAATAACATGAATATTGTCGAGTTCGATAGTACCATTTTTCACCAAACCGTCTATTAGTTGTGCTGTACAGTTGGCGACAACATCGACATTTTTAACCGCCGTCAAGTAGCAAGGCTTGCGGACGGCTGAGTCGTAATCCACTGAAATTACGTTGTACTCCCCGTGCTGAAAAAGGGCTGAAACAAATTTTTGAATTCGTTTTTTTAGTATGTCATTACCAGGACGAATTTTTGCAGCTGCTGAGGTGTCTCGGTTTTCTCCGAAACCATGGATTATGATTTTGACTGGATTCTTATCAAATGCTGCTGAAAAAGTTTCAGGCTTTGTTGGATCTAATTTGCGGGGAGAATTTTGTGTTTTCCTGAAAACCAATATTTAATCCCCAATAAATGAAATAAGTTCATTAAAAAAATATACAAATAATTATTATTTTGTTAGTAAATTTTGTTATTGTTTGCATTGCCATAAACAATAGTATAAATTCGTTAATTACCAACTGTAAATTAAAGTCATTAAAAAGCTTGAGTGCCAAAGATCGAAATTTTAATTTGAGATTGAAATTATTTAGTATAAAATTTAATTTTTAATTAACATTCCCGTTACATTATAATTACATGGAATTACCTTGTATGAAGCCAAAATGTAACATTGACGTTTGGGCAAACTTTAGGCAGTGTTACGCAACCGAATAATTTACCGATTGCACTACGTTCACGTTCTTTAATGATTCTTCGAAAATCTTTAAGGGTATCTTCAATGTTTTCAAAAGATGCTTGAATAAACGCCGCTAAAATGTGAAATAACATTTTTCTCGTGTTTTATTACTATAGAAACATGATATTTTGTTGTGTAAACTTATTTACCTGTTACAGCTATTAAAATTAATAATTTATGTGTCATTACCTCCGTAATGTTACTTCTTCAAAAAAATATTTACTACGAATTAAAATTTTTTGTTTCAATCAATTAACTGTTAATTGTTCTTATTGTTCATATTACGTATAAGGGCGATAAGAAAATTATAAATTAAATTAATTGTGCATAACGTGCTGATGGATAATAGTATATTATTTAGCTAGCACATAATGTAGGCTGTTATTAACGAACATGAAAGTTTATAATAGCCATTATGTGCGAGAAAAATATGACGATTTATCTAAGTTCAACATTAAAGGTGCGTCTCCAATGTATCAATGGCTAGAATATGAAACGAATGTATTGTCACGGTCGTAGATAAAATAGTTTATATGACACTTTGTCAATTTTTTTAATAACTTTTCACTGTTTTTATTTTTATTGCTTCACTATACCTTGCAGAATTATTTTTTTCATAGCAAACGCGCGTTATATCCGAATTGGAAGTCATAAAATGTTTTTGTTTTCCAAGCCATTGAAAATTTAAAAAAACAATTATTTTTATTATTTTACTAAAGGGAAGCCGATCAATTAAATTTTTGAAATCTACTGTGTTTACCAGTTTCTTCATAAAAGTAGTAGAGGTTAAAATCGTCATGAAATGTCACTGAAATTTGCGGAAGCATTTAAATGTTATTAAATATTTTTGTCTGAACTCGGAAAGCCTCCACTATTGTCTGATCGTTCTTTGTGCTGTATTCCATACAACAGAAAACGATTTTAAAGCGGTTGCCATTAAATCTGAGGTTTTTACGGTCACGGTATATTGTATACGAGACTCCTCATCTGATAAAATCAAAGGTGGTTAGAACTTCCATCGAGAATTTTCCAACGTCTCTACTAACACTTTTAAATAACAGTATAAAGCAAATGGCATCTTGGCCGCGTGTTCGTGATTTCCATTTAAATAGCGTGTTAGCCGTGTCCGCTTTTTCTTGCGGACATCAAACGGAAATAGCAGTTTGAATTTGTTGCTTACCGAAACGCACCGCTTCTAAAAGAAATATTGCGGAACGATTCTGAAAGAAACGGCGAGCGAACAAGAAGTCTCTCCCTTTTCATAATTTTTAATTTTTAATAAGTTAAAAACATGCAGCTACTAACGCAAAAATATATATTCTCAGAAAGGCTCAAAAAATACACGGAGAGATTTTGTAGAGCAGGTTGATTAAAGGTAAATCTTCCTTTGCTTTCATGTTGTTCTTTACTTACTCCCCGGGGGAGCTTCCATTTTATTACCTTTTAATGAGCGCTCGTCTACTCTAAAACTTTGACGGATTGAAATCTGCACTCGAGATGCTTTTGGTCTGTTCACCGTTGATTTCGTGACCGAGGGAATATTACACGAAATTGATTCAGGGGTTTTTTTGCTTCTAAATTAATGTTCTTTTATTTTAAGTAATAAATCGACTTAGATTTGACTGAGGGTTTCTAATGAATTGAATGAGTATTCAATGTTGGGGAATTAATTAATTAAATCTTTAACAGGAATCAACGTTCAGGAAAACACTGTTTTCCTTTTGACGACTTAATTTTAGGAAATTTATAATTGTGGTATTGAAACAATTCTTCAGTACGGAATTGTTGCAATACAAGTCAATTTAATTTGTCAAAAAATTGACCTGTCTTGAGTTCATCCTTGTACAGTTTAGTATGTTGTCAAGTTTATTAAAGAAAATTTTACAATTTAGGAAATCCCAAAGGATAGAAATCACAATTCATTGGTTAATAGACTGAAGGATAAAGTTAGGGGAGAGTTTCGTGAGATGGGACACTTTTAGTTTGATATTTTTTTAAAGAGACAAATTAAGCCTTGAAGAAAAACATTTGTTTAGAAAGGTTTTGTTGGAATATTTATTAAGTAAAAATGTAAAATTTGTACAAAGATAATGTAAACTTATTTATTAATAATGGGTTAAACGAAAACCTTGCAAATGTTCCGTCTTCGGTATAGCCATACCAAAGATGGGACAACGAGGATCTTGAGATGGGACGGTTCTTTAGACACGATAACTCTCCGTATTGTTATGAGACGACACTCCGCTATGCATGTGTTAAACCACTAGTGTTTACTGGGATTGGTCTGGTTTTGCTCAATATCAGTTTTGATTAGGATATGTCTAGTTTTGGCTGAACTGTATGTTTTTAGATAAAAAATACTGTGAGATCTGTATAATTTTGAGAGATTCTGATAATACAAGTCATAGAAACCATACCAAATAATGCAAAACTGACAAAAAGTTAATTTAGGTGAAAAATGGCGATGTCTGCTTTTGCATGAACCCTCTTCGTATAGTTGTGGTTCTTGAAGATTTAAGTCGCACCAATTACACCGCTTTTTTTCTTGGCAAGTTTTGAAATCGACGTACTCTCGCTCGTATCTTGCTGCAGATGAGCATTTGTCAAAGTAATAATGACCATTCTTGTAAGATGTCATTACGGAAAAGTTTCGACACATGCCAGTGACAGATGGTGGTGGTAACGGGTTCGTCTGACAGCTCGTCAGTCATTAATTAAATCATTAACAGGAATCAACGTTCAGGAAAACACTGCTTTCCTTTTGACTACTTAACTTGAGAAAATATATAATTGTGGTATTGAAACAACTCTTTAGTACGGAATTTAAAATTGGTTTTCAAGTCTTTGTTAAAAAATTGACCTGTCTTGAGTATTAGTTCATCCTTGTACAGTTTAGTATGTTGTCCGCTATGTATGTGTTAAACCACTAGTGTTTACTGGGATTTGTCTGGTTTTGTTCAATATTAGTTTTGCTTGGGATATGTCTAGTTTTGACTGAACTGTATGTTTTTAGATAAAAAATACTGTGAGATCTGTATGATTTTGAGAGATTCTGAGTAATGCAAGTCATAGAAAGCATATCAAATAATGCAAAACTGACAAAAAGTTAATTTAGGTGAAAAATGAAGATGTCTGCTTTTGCATGAATCCTCCTCGTAAAGTTGTGATTCTTGAAGATTTAAGTCACACCAATTACACTGCTTTTTTTCCTAACAAGTATTCTCGCTCGTATCTTGCTGCAGATGAGAGTTTGTCAGAGTAATAGTTTCCATGCTTGTGAGATGTCATTACGGAAAAGTTTTGACACATGTCGGTGACAGTCATTTCCACCATTCGTCAGAAAAAAACAGTTTGACCTGGCTAATAAGGTAAAATACTAGAAAAGCGTGAAATGTAATTACTAGAGACTATATCACTTTTAATGGGACACTCGGCATAATACACGGAAATATATAAAAGAGGTATTATGATGAGTTTCTCTTTAATCTTGGCTCCGCGCGCCCCTGAAAATAGGAAATGCTCAAAATACTTAAAACAAGAACAGTAAATTCAAGTCGTGTTCTTGTGGAAAATTAAATTCAACCCCATATGAAGCGCCGGAACTTCTTATATCTCCCGTTTTAAAATAACCTGTTTTCGCAATCTTTTCCGCGCCCGCCCCGTTTAATTATTAATTGTTCGAAATTGTGCAATTTTCTCGTTCGTGCATTATATTTAAGACACGTAGTTTTGCTATAATTTTCGCGGGATTAGTTTAATGTTTTGGCGCATTACAGCACTTCCTTCGCGTAAGATCCCGGACGCGATTAACCTCTTGATTTCGTTGCGAGCCTTAAATAAGTAACGTATGCGTTCGAGTTTTGATATACCTTTGATAACCCGCGAGCATTCTGCTCTTTTAATTTCCTTTTCACTTATTAGATTCATCTTGCTTCCTGTCATACCACGGTAATAATCTTTCACGAACTTTTCGAGGCAGGGGGGAAAATAACTTATCATGCACGGCGGGAACGAAAAAATATCTTTCCGTCATCGTCCGGCGACTAATAAAAAACAAGCGGAAACTTTGTAACTTTGATTACGTCTAATAAGGCCGCACTCGAAAAACTTGCTGATTATCATTCGTGTCCAATTCAACTTTAAAACAAAACTCATAGATCCGATCCGATCGGCAATAAGATTTAAATTGCATTTTCTCGGATCGAGCGAAAATGACGGGAACGTTATCAAAAACAATAAGCAGGGACTATCGGCGAATTAATTTAATTTTTTAGATTTCCAACGCAGACATTTATGGGATGTTCTCGCATAAAATACAGAGTTCATTTTCTGGAATGTGTTCGCAGCGGGCGGCGTCGTTCGCCGTCGCGACGATTCAACGAATGACTCAAGAAATCACCGAGTGTTTACGTTATGAGAGCGGAATTTTAAATTGGGGCTGCAGATAACTCTACTCAATTAACAGCATTCAACGCTATCGCATTACTGTTGTCACTGCGCTGTCTGGTTAATTAATTTATGCGCTAAAGCGCGAATTGCCATATCAAAACCAATCCGTTAATATCACCTGACAGCTGATCTATCATTTACGTTTAATTGACTTCGAGAGTTTGTTGTGTGTGTTTGTATGCGAGGTCAAAAGGGAAAACATCGATCGTTCAGACCTCTGGAAAACTTACTCGCAATCGTCAATAATTTACCGCAAAGAAATAAAACCAGGGGTTCCACTTGTCCTAAAATCCTACGAATTCATAAAATCTTGATTATGTCCTAAACTACCCAAAAATGCAATAAAAATTTGTTCGGTGTCCTAAAATTTTTCTTGGAAACCTCGCCCAAAAGAATCCAAGGATTCCAAAGAAATTGATAGATGTAAAATTGTTGTAAAACTTTTGAAGGACTCTGCCATGCTAGTTTACATTAATTTTATTATTGAAACTGTGTTTATTTTCGATTTTTTTCTGAAAAAATACCAGTCTAATATTTGTTCAATTCAGTGCTTATACAATGATGTTCTTTTTATTAATATACAGGGTTGGGATAAAGTATGGGACAAAGCAAATACCTTGAAAGTGGATGAGATGATATTTATGAAACTTTACATAGCTTATCTGGCAAATGAAACACTCTATATATTCGCGCAGAAGAGCTGCCATTGGGAAAAACACTTTCTACGGAAAAAAAAGAAAAATGTTTTGACCCTATTGGAAAAGCAATTTAATAAAGACGATATTCAATGATAGAACCTTCCTGAATTGAAGTTCTTTTTAAATATTTTGGATGAATATGGCATACAGTTGGATGAACCAGAAGAAGAAGCTGAAATATGCGATTGCATTGAAGAGGAAAGAGGAATTCACATTTAGTATAATTTTCTATTTTGTTTTGAATAAAGGAGTAATATTTTTGTTTACGAAGCCGAATCTTAACAAACCCAGACATATCCCACATGAGTTCAAACAAAACCAGACTTATCTGTGGGGATTATTCAAAAACAAACATATCCGTTTTTGTTTATCAAAAATCTCTTGGGAAAATTATAAATTTTTACGCTCTTTTTGAAAAATGCAATGTACTCTCAAAAATGTTTCCTAACTAAAACGTTCTTTGAAATACAGGTTTTTGCTGTTTTTCTCAAAACTTGTTAATATGGACATGTCTGCTTTTGCATGAACCCTCCTAATACGGGGTTGGGATAAAGTATGGAACCAAGCAAAATTTGTAATGCAGATAACGTTCTGATCCATTGGTGGAATCAAGGGTGTTACATTTGAAGGAAATATACAACAAAAATATTTCCATCATCTAAACGTAAATTTAATTCAAAAAGAGATCTATTATAATCTACACGAATATACAGGGTTGAGGATATTTCCGGTTAAACCGAAAATACATTGACAACAAAAAACTTTTATCAGATGAACTATGAGTCACTACACTAACCTGCAAAGTTCCATCAATACCGTCTCGTTTTTTTTTCAAGGTATTTGTTTGGTTACATACTTTATCCCAACTCTGTATGTATAAATTGATGTCAAGATTTATTAAATCATGATATTAATAGCAAAAAAAGTCCAGAACGTAATTCAAGATTGTCTGATATAGATTTTAAAGCAGAACATAACCATTGTGGGACGGTTGAATTAAATGTGGATAAAAAATTGACGTAGCAATGAACATTGATGCAACTTACTAGAAATAATTCTGCAAGAAAAAATATATGGGAGAAGAGGTCCAGAAAGATGGAGAATGTTTTGATTGCAAAACTTGAGAAAATGGTTAATCTCAACCACTACGTAGCTTTTGCAACCAGCAGTTAATAAAGTGAGAAGAGCTATGTTAATCGCCAACATGCGAAACCGATAGACACGAGAAGAAGAAGATATGCTTTCGACCCCTGAACATTATCGCTCACTCTGCAAAAGCTACCGACCGCATCAATAAGTAAATGGCACCCGAGCAATCCACACTCCGCATAGAATGTAGAAAGTTTAGCTTTTTCGATCAACAAACTCATTTCTAGAACAACGTGCTCAACTAACGAAATCAGAATGCTTGATGGAATGTCAAATAAAATGCATTGAAAAAATCCAATTTACCTAATCTTTTCTTTTCAACGATTAATAGAAAAGAAAATTTTCACAGCTAATTACAATTATCTTAACAGATTTTCCAATTAAAACATTTTTAATGAAGAGTCAGGAATTGATTATTGTTCTTGTGTTTTTATTAATAAAATGAAAAAATTGTGGTTTACATACACTGAAAAAAATGCCACCTAAGAATTTTTTAAAAACCCACTTCTTACAATAAGAACTAATAAAAGTCTTGCATTTAGCATGATTCTGTTATCTTTTAGCACGAACAATATTAAATCAAGCAAACCACCGTTTTGCATTTAGCACGGGAATTTTAAATTTTATGGTGACCTCGCTGTAGGTATTCTTCGAGACAACCGCTAGGTCCAACTGCGGAGAATTGTACGGAATGTTGTAAATTGCTTTATGACCGACATTTTTACGGGAAGGACCTTCTACTGATAAATTACTTTAGATAAATTACTTTAGAATTTCTTACAAACTTAGTTAAAAACGTTACACCAAACTCGGCTTGCAGTAAGAAAATACATATTACGGTGTGAATTTTCTGTATCTTTATTGTAAAGTGAATTTTTAATAACTTACATAATTAGTGAATATTTAATTGTGAAGAAATGGGAAATATTACAAGTGGTTTAATGTGCCGAGATGAAGATGTTAATTTAATGCAATATTAATAAATGTTGATCAACAAAATGATCAGCTTCAAAGACTATTTCTAAAAATGGTACTGTAATTATGGGGATTTTCTGATTCTCTGTGTGATAAATTAACATGTAAGTAAATTTGTTGTAATTATAATTTTTCCCACACTTTTAGCTTACCGAATGAATTTTGTAAAAGTTCTACAAGTTGTTTCAATGTAACAGCTATTAAACAAATTGTTTTTTAGTTTATTTCCGTCTGAACGAAAAGCAAGAAGAGATGTAGAAAGAAAAAGACATGCAAACCAGTTGTTTCTATAACAAAATGAATAGTAACGACGAAGGTAAAGAAATAATTTTGATTTTCTTTTATACATTTAGTGTTATTTGTCTACCTTATAACAATTTTTACTTTTTAACTCTTTGTAAGAATATAACAAAGCACAAACGTGACTGAAGGACGCGGATTTGCGGAAAGGAAATCTGCATAAATTGGAATGGTCATTATTGAAGCATTCAAACTGGTCTATATTGATAAATTTTTCTAATAATATATCCATGCTCCAATGTAAGCATTTTGTTTCTTTGTTTTTAGATTAACGTAGATTTTGGCCAATTATTTCTTGAGATAAAAACAATTTATTTGTGTGGCGGCCAAAATTCATTGAAAAGGCTAATGACTTCGACGAACGTTCATTTCATATAGTATACGTACATCTGTTACCAAATGATAATGTGATTCTTAAACCGAAAATGTATTTTTAAACAGGATGTGATGTGATGTTCTTAAATTTTAACCTACCAATAAAAATATGTATGAGAAATAAAATTCCTTCAATTCAAGCATTCCACTTTACAATTCATGAAAATTAGAAAAAAAATATTATTAAAAAAATGAAAAACTTATAAAAGTTTTTAAAATTAGAGCGACACTTTCTTGAATTTGTCACGAAGAATCAACGTTCTTGAAATAGAAAATGTCCCGTTTTTAAATTTGACAAATAGAATAAACATTCTTGAAATCACCCTTAAATTTGACAACAAGAATGAACATTCTTAAAACTGAAGAATGACCAATACGTGGGACAAAATTAAGAACGCGCAATTTTAAATTTAAGCCCGAATTTTCCTTAACTATAAGCATTTTTTTTCTGAGTGTAAGGAAAGGATTTTTCAAGAGAAGTTTGTATAGAAGTGTAATTAGAGGATAGCCGCGCGAGTGAGTTACGCTCCGTTTTCGACGATCAATCCTTCCGTCAACTCATACATTTTAATGGCGCGCAAATAGATGTGTAAGATATCGCACCCCGAAACAACCCCGACATTCCCGGCGAACAAGTCTTCCCCTCTGTAAAGTGCCGTTATGAAAATACGGTTTAGACATCAAAGTGACGCTGAGCCCTAGTGATCTGCGGATCAAGAGCGGCAAGTCGAGGAACAGAGGGCAATTTGTGCATGCAGATTTCCTCCGCGGCGTACGGTTCTTTCGCACACAAAATGGAAATCATGCGAGACTTGTGAATAGAGGCAAGGTCGCCTCAGATCTTCCTTATGACCCAGTAAAATCGTCGGAGCGCCTTCGTTATTAATTCGTCGGTTTAATCGGCATATTCTAATCACATCTTGTTGTTTTGCTGAATGCAAACTGCCTCCGATGCAAATGAAGTGGGTAAACTATTCTCAGACATGCATATGTATGGGATAAGTAAATAGGGGTGAGAGGGACTTCTCGCGTCGGCCATAACTCAGGTCGGTGCTCGTACGAATTTAGTGCTTCGTGATTTTTATTAAAGGTGAATGCTGCTCTTTCCCTGATATATCGGGATAGAATAAGAAAGTTTGAACATTTCTCCTTGACTTGGGTAACGAACCGAACGTTTGACAGACAAACACGGACAGGAGACATGTATGATCAAGTTCCGCGGCACCAAAGCAGTCGCTGGTAAAGACCTGTAATATTCAGAGCACACTTCACTTGCCCCCATTCTTTACACACAACATGCTTTCTTTTTGACGTTCATTTTGTTGCTCGGGAGTTCGACTTGTTCACTATTCAATACGCGAGTGACGTCTGTCGTTACATCTCGCGTCCTCGTTGAGGCGGTGGGACGACTCTATCGACTTTTCTTCTCGTTATCTAAAGCTCTCTAAGATGCACCCCTTTTTCTAATTAACCCCTAGACTAATAAATTTCAGATTTAAATTTTCCTTCGCTTTTTTCAGATTGAATCCACGAAAAAGTTCTGTTGGAGAAAACTTTCCGCTACTCTATGACTGATATACTCATTGACCTTAAAATTGCAACACCAAGCAGTAGAAATGTTGAGCTGATAATAATTATTTACATTTTTCCATATTTCTTTCCACTTTTTTCTGTCGCTACTTTTATACGTTTTCATTTTATTCATCTTTTTCAGCTGCTGTCCGCACCTTCTTCTTGGAGTACCTCTCTTGCTTTTTCCAGTTCTCATCTCTTCTAATTATATGGCCTAACTGTCTTAGTTATCAAGCGTCTAAGAAGGTGATTCTTTTAAGATTCCTCAATATCTACCAATTATAAGGAAGATGATGATTTCGTGGGAAGAATTATCTTTTATTTTAAAGATTTTAGCAACCATGAAACTTGATATTCATTGGAGTTTATTTAAAACAATGTCATTTGGTAGTAAGAAGGAAAACTGAGGATGACCTTAACTAATAATTGAAGACTTACTTACTTAATCCAGCGAACTCCAGCGGATTGTGTTGTAGTTTTTCCATATTTTCGTCTACTTTCTTCTGTCGCTTGCTAACACTTATATCTTCCCATCTTCTTCCTCTTTTTTCAGCTACTTTCCGAAATCATTTGCTTCTACGTACTTCTGGTCTGTCTTTCTCTTTTTTCTCATTTCTTTCCCATCAAATATTTGTCTAATTAGTCTGTTCTCATCTCTCTTCATTACATGGCCTAGCTATCTTAGTTGACCTTGCTTTACCGTTGTTTTGTTTCAGTTTTCTCTGGTTTCTAAGTTTGTTCTTACTTATTTTTCGTTCCATTCTTCCCAAAAATCTCATTTTCTCACTTGTTAATCTACTTTTCCATTAAATTAAAAATTAGTGGTCTCAGAATGCATCTTTGTCCTATTGTTAGTCCGATTTAATTATCAAATAGTTTTAACTTTTCTAACACTATTATTATGTAAGAAGATCCAAAAGCAAGGCAGAAGAGGAGTAAGAAAAGATTGATGTCCAATACAATTCCATTAAAGGAGCGATTCCGCAGTAGAAGATCAATTGATGATAACTGATGAAGTTGGTCCTGGGAGACTTCAAGCATATCGACGACAACTTGTGTTAACTAGCCTTCTTTCCACAACATCAGCAGCAATGTTTGGAGTTGTGTTGAACAAGGCACTTGGCACCTTTAGTGACGCAAAGTGGAAATTATTGATTCGACTACCACATGCTGATACCAATACGGTATGGAGAAGCATGCAATCTCCAATTCTTTATTTAGTGCACCTGGTGTGATTATGGTACGCGCGTGTCCATTGGTGTTCATCCTAGGCGATATGACAGCTCAATGGTAAATAGAGAGATTGATAAATTCCCATGCCAACAGCCTCAAGCAAAGGGTTCTTCGAACTCCTTCAACAAGTCCATATTTACTTTACGCCATGAATATCTAAACTTCATGACTGTCACCAAGAAGATTGATTTACCTAGTTAACCATGCGCAGACACCGGAAGTTATCCGAAAAGCATTGCGAGTTTTTTAGCACCCGATACCTCAAGAAGACATCAACCACTTGCTGAAATCAAAACCGTTAGTTATTAACTAAATTTATTGAATCAAAATGTAATAATTTTCTATTGTTAGTCAATCGTGTTCGTCGATTTAAGAAGTCTCATCCAGATTTGGTGTTGCAACTTTTATGTGACTGAGTATAGATGTAATTTTCGCGAAATCCGCAATCACTCTCGATGCTATCGCTCTTTGCATTAATCCTTAGTTTTGGATCACGGACTCGTGCGGTTGAACGAGCATCATTATTTCGTCCAATTTCATTTAATTTTATTAGATATTTCAATCTGTCTTTGTTATCTGTGTTTCCGTGCTCGCCAGCGGCTTGCCCTCCACAATCTAATTTCTTGTTGAGTCCTTTGCTTTTTCCTTATTCCGCGCGCTTTTACATTTCCGGCACGTTTGTCGAGAGACGGAACGTTATGGCCGAACAAGTCGCGCGTTTGATCTTCCTGTCCCCGTAATCTGAGCGTAATCTAGCAATAATACTCTCTTCATCTCTTCATCGATCGCACTGATTTTCTAGTATGTAAGCTCTGTAGTTATCCCGGCCCATTATCTGCGCAATCACTTCTCCTTGCGTCCCTTCCCGCCTAAATACTTGAACTTTAATAGCTTATCTCGGCCGTTCGGAGGGTGATGAATTCGACTTCATTCGAACCGCAGATGTCTCACGTCAATTGGCCCGGATATGATGGGTTTATACTTATTCATCTCAGTCAAAATCTTAAGTTTTCCACGATTTACTGTCGACTTCGCGGCTTGATAAACTCGGCGGCTTAATTGTCTGCCCGGTGAACGATTTAAGCCCATTGTGTGGGAAATTTATGACGAAACTATAATATGAAACGGCATTAAAGACAGTTTTATGGCCCTTTTATTACGGCGTCTAATTAAGAAAAAATATCACTTAGAAAGTTCAGGCGGAACATAAAAATTGCCATTCAAAATTTGAAAATTAAAACCGAAGACAACTTTAATGCTCGTTTATATCACATCTGCCGTTGGTATTAAATATTTACTGCTTTTACGTTTTTCTTTATCTTTTTTAATGTCGAATGCTGTAGGGGATGTTATAAATTTGTGATTAACTGTAATGCAGAAAACAAGTGAAAAATGACAGTTTGTTGCATACTCCATATGTTTGTGCTATTGTCGTTGTGAAAGGAGAAGATTCAAGAAACTAAATATAAATTGCGGGAAAAATTCGGAACACTAAGGGAAACAAAAAGCCAAGAATATCAGAAAATGTTTTATAGAATGATTAAATCGCTGAGTAATAAGAAAAGCACAGTAAACCTACACAGATTTAAGGCAGAAAATGGAGAAGTACTAATAGAAGAAGACGATATACTTAACAGGTGGAAACAATATTTTGAAGAATTTTTATTAATAGCAGACAACAAAAAAGAGAGCAAAATGAATGAGCAAGAGGATGATACACAAATAGAGGATGAGAACATACCTTGACGAAACTAAATGAAGCTATGGGAAAAATAACAATAGAAAAGGCAGCTGAAGTGGACGAGATAGGCCCCGAATTAATAAAATACATGGGGAAGGCGGATACAGATAAACTGTAAAATTTGATAAAGAAATGCTGGAAGCAAAAACAAATCTCAAACGAATAGAAAGTTGATATAATATTACCTGTATATAAAAATGGGGACGCTGTAATTGTGGTAACTACACCCTATTGACAACTGCATTAAAGCTGTCTGAGAGAATACTAAAAAGTAGATTGAGAAATAAAGTAGGACAGTTAGAAGAGATACAAAGTGAATTCCGTCCGATGCACGCCATACAAGACCATGTGTTTTCAGTAGAACAAGTTATAGAAAAAACTGGCAAAAGACCAACACCTGTAAAAAAAAAATTGGGAAGCCTAAAAAATAAAAAAGTGGGTAATCAATTAATAAGAGCAATAAAGAGTATATACGAGGAAACAAAAAAATTGAGTGGGAACATTCAACAGAGTATTGGAAGAATTTTGAAACCACTAACAGAGTAAGCCCGTTATTGTTTGTCTGCGCAATGGACAAAACAATAAAAATCTGCCAGGAAAGAATAGACAAGTGTGTGATAGGGTACAATCGGCTTCAACCGGTATATCTAGAAGCATGCGCCTTTGTTGACGATGTAGTCATATTAGCCAACTCAGAAGAAAGTTTGCAGAAGAACTTGGAAATTTGGAGGGAAGTACTTGAGTCATTAAATAAGTAAGTAAGTAACAAAGATCTAGTTATAAACTTGAAAATAGGAAATGATACTATAGAGCAAGTCGCCAGTTATAGATACTTAGGAAGTATAGTCGACAGCAAGGGTAAGAGGGAAGAAGAAATTAGTAAGAGAATACAGTCAGCGAATAAACTCTTCTACTTGCTGCATAAAAGATTTCTTGGATATAAAAATATTTCGGAAAGAATAAAAATGTCAATATATAAAACAATTTGTCCCTGTACTAATGCACGGGGAAGAAAATTGGATTTTAACTGAACATCAAGAAAACAGAATACAAGCAGGTTTTTCCTTTAATATCAAATTATTATTCTTATTATTTATTACCTGTTTTTAGATTGTTTCTTTCTCTATTACTTTGGTTTTATTTACATTTTTCGTTTAGTATATTATTTTTTTTGTGTGTTTCGAGCTTGGGGCTGTATACAATTATAGTAGCAGTTTCATCATCTAATTCTAGTTATTCTTTGTTAGGTGGTTTGCGTTCACTTGGTCAGACTATTTCTTATGAAGTTAGATTAGGTTTGGTTCTTTTATCTTTTTTTAGTTTTGATTTTTAGTTAAAGAATAATTAATTTTTTGAAATTTCAAAAGTATTCATAATTTTTTTGAGTTCGCCTTTGGGAATGATTTGGTTTGTATCAAAGTTAGCTGAAACAAATCGAACACCTTTTGATTTTGCTAAGCGGGAATCAGAATTGGTTCTCAGGAAGGTGCTTGGCGTTAGGAGAATAGACAAAAAGCAAAATAGTGAAATTAGGAGAAAACTTGCAATAAAATCGGTTAGAGAAGTACTGGAAAATAGAAAATTGAATTGGTTTGAACATCTGATAAGAATGAGAGATGAAAGGTAAGTGAAGACAATCTGGAAGGCAAGACTCTTAGGTAAAAACAGTAGAGGAAGACCGAAAAGAAAATGGGATGGCTCAATAGATAAAGAGGAAAAAATTGGAACTCGGCGACAGAAATGGCAAAGAACAGGAAAGTGTAGAAAAAAAGTGCGAACAAAGAAAAAAGAGTAAAAGAATACTTCGACACTGACTGCACTGAAAAAAATCGTATGTTACAAATTACTACAATAATGTAGCACATATTTTGTAACAATTTTTGCTACAAAGAGAGCATTTGTTACTTAAAATTGTAATACAATTTTTAAAACATTTGTAGTGAAAACTTTGTAGCAATCTTATCTACAAAGTGTATTACTTTTTCAAAACAATTATGGTATTACTTTTGTTTTAATATTTGCTATAAGATTGTTGCAACTTACATTATATTTTGAGTGAGTTTTACTATAAAATAAATGGATTAACGTCACTACAATTGTTGCATATTTTTCGAAAATTTCTGGCCAATACAAATTCATAATTGTTGGCACGTGCTTGCCGAATGTATTTTATTGAAAGTGATCGAGAGGGAAGGAACAGATTTGCGGACGCGGCCCGTTGCCGAAAAATTGCCGACAATAAAATAATTTACACTGATCGCACCCCGCTAGGAAATATGATACAAGGGAAAAATATCGTAACAAAATTATTTTTTGAGATTTTGCTCTCATTGTCTGTTTTACAAGCCGTGTATAACGTATATTTGGACTTCTGACCCAAACAGTATTAAGTCACACAAAATACGCCTTTAACACTAGAACGCTACCGTCATTGGAGTTAATAGGTTAATGCCACGGAAAATTGGGCTTTAATCAATATTGATTATATTGCGGTTTACAGATAAGAGTTGTGAATTTCTGCTGATTTTGCATTTATTTATTTATATTATACATCCGAAACAGTGTGTAGTCGATATGCGTGAAGGAGGATGTTGTGGCTGGTCGGTGGAGCCGGTGAAGAGCGCCTTCCAGCAATTGGAGTGATAAACAACCTCGCAATATAAACAAACTGATTAAAAACGGTCATTCATTCTTTCGAGAGCTTACGAACAACTTCTTTTTAATACGCATAATTTTGTATCAATCTTTTTAATTATAATTAGTTAGTAAAGTGAAATTAATAAAGTCTTAACTTACTGACTATAAGTGCGATAAGTTTATTAATAATTATTAGTTTTGCGTTGTGATTTTGTGTGAGTTAGGTATGGATGACTTCGTTAAGACAACCTTAGAAAGCTGGGGCTTGTTAGACCGGTTGAGGGTGAGCTTTGACGGTAAGTACTATCGAAACAGTTTTTACTATTCATTAATAAAGTATTCATAAAGTCCATCGTTGCAACATACCTCTATTGTTTTACCGCGTTTTATTTGACAGTAACTATTAATTATGAAATTTGTTTTACAGTAAACGAAGTCGACAAACAGACCTTACTCAATCTTGATCGAGAAGATCTCAAGGAATTAATTCCAATTTACTAGCAAGGTGGCAAATAAAATTATATTATTTAACGATTTACATGATTACATAACATGCTTAAAAAAGAAAATGAATGAAAAAACTTTCGTTTCTATTAAATATTGTTGTTAAATGTGTTACAATTGTAAGTTATGTATTATCCATGCTCTTTTTGTTTATTTAATTTATTAAATTTTTCCCTTATGTTTTTAAAAAATATGTTTTTAAAATGTAATTTGTGTATTTGACAATGTTTTAAAGAATGTGTTTTTTAAAATGTTTGTGATTTGTAATAAGTGTTAAAAAATTTTAAAAATTGTTATGAACAAGGAACATAATTTGTAAGTAAAAGCTCTTTTTGTATTTACTTGTATTATTACTGTAGATGTTGTTTAAAATATATAAGAAACAATCCTGTTATAATTAATTCTTGCGTTTCATTTTACCTGGTTCATTTTACCACTAATTCCATTCCAAAAAAAAGTAGTAAATTGTGATTCATAAAAAATGTAGTATTTTGCAACGAATATACATATTACTTTTTACTACATTAATTAGGCGCAGAAGTCTGTTAATTGTTGCAAAATATGCTGCAAAACCTGTAGTAAAAATAACGGCAATAATAATAGAAAAAGATATGTGTATATGGTAACTGTTTCTCTTTTTTGTCGCAAAATTTAATCTCTAAAATAGTAATTTTTAGTATAAAATCTTATACTTTTTACTGTAAAGATTTGGAACACATTAGTCTTTATTTTAGTAAATTTTGCAATGACTGTGTAGTACACTTTACTATTATATTTGTCGAAAATCTCGCTATACACGTTAGTACTATATGCCACAAATTATTGTAAATGTAGCTACAACCAAGTTACTACAATTGTTTAGAAAAAAATGATACAATTTGTAACTAGTCGTATTTTTAATACAATTTGTGGTAAAAATTTGTACAATTGTAGTTTTATTTACTACTTTTTTTTTTCAGTGTGTGGCTAGTCAGCTGACTATGACATTTTAAACTCATTCACCTAGACTTTCAGAAGATCGTTTCAGTTATATCTAAAGCAAGACCTGATTTGTATGGGAGCTTGTACATTCGCCGATAGGAGACGGCCGCTTACCGACGCTTGCCTATCTCATTACTCGCGCTACCGGTCAAGCTAATATATTCAGAATTTAGTTCATCCATGTTTAGATATCGTGATTCGGTGTAGTGGCTCGGCACGCCACCGCGTCCATCTATATGTAAATGCGGTCGCAAATAGCAGGTGTACGATACACATCGGCGATCCCTTCATATTTGCAACTGATCACCCAATTATTCGACCGATAAATTTTCAACTTGACCGAAAAAAGTCACCGCTCCTAATCTGTCTTCTGCCTGGATCGTCGCTTTATTTTGTATCCCTTGTAGGATTCGACTCCGATTATTAATAGATAAGGGGTAATGGATGTCTCTAACGAGTTTTGAAAGAGGCTTCTTCTTTCTTTTATAGCGGACCGACCGTACACGTCACCGGAATACTAGAACGCTCGACCTTTTGTTTGGTCTCTTTTCGGTCCGGTTTGGACCCCTCTTCGCTAACCGAATTCCTGTAAATTACATTTGTTAGATGCGATTGTTGTATAGCAGGTGCTTAAATTGTAAAACAGCGTGTTTACACATTGTTATTTCAATATTTACACCGAAGGCGGTTCTCATTTAGTAGTTTATTACGGGGTGCATTCAAGTGATGGAAATTAAATTCTCTTATTCGCATGTTACTCCTACACTTAAAACAACAGCATTTCGAAATTAAATTACAACTTTGTGGGCGAAATGGAATCTAAATATATAACTATTTTTAGTCGGAATTGCATTATTCGCTAGAATTTAGCTTGGATAATTGATGCGGTGCTAATTGCGGTGATGTACAGCACCGTCATCCTAAAGTGAAACTTTAAAAGGTATGATTGTTTTATTCAACTGTGAACCATTTTATCAAACCATTTCATTTTTATAAATAAGCTGTCAATCTTAATTTTTATATTTTGAGATAAAACCTATTTCTGGTAGTCGAATAATTCTGAAAATTGACAAACTACAAAATGGCTGAATTATTGTTTTTAGTGTGGAAATTGACTTTGTTATCGATTTATTATCAAACTAGCCACATTGCAGTGTAGATTTTAATAACAGGCAAATTGGCATTTAGATTTGAATAATAACTGAATAAATCGGTTTCTAGTATCGTCTATTGTATTATTGTATTATTTATGGCGGGAGCCTTAAATGACAGCTTCGTAAAGTTTACGATTAAACTTGTAACGGAGATTGAAAAGCGTCTGCAATAAAAACATTTGCAGAAAAATATTTGACTCAAACTGGGTCTCATCTACAACCGAGAATATTCACATATACTTTACGGAATTTAAAATTATACAATACTTAAAATTTTTATGTCAGACGTGGTAAATATCAAGGCTTTTCATTGTGTTTAGAAGAATTCAATTTACTAAACCAAGATTTTGAAATTCGGGTTTGAAGTAAAACGTTGTACTTAGGTTGTATAGTTTGTGCTTTCGGTAATGGTTAGCAAGTAGCACTAAGCGACCATTGTCGACTAAGATTTACGATCTTCTAAAATTTTAAATTTCGGCAACGTGTTCACTATAATATTTTGTACATACAGTAAATCCTCAATAAGACGAACTCAAAGAGTTTTTACACTGTTGAGGTTATGTTGTGATTATTTACCTGTTCTAAATAAACAATTGCACTGTTAAAAAAGAAAAAAAAATTGACCTGAAAATGCGCACTGCAATTCGCATGGTTTTACCTAGTAAAACCGACTCTTCAGTTTAACCCTGATCACACCTTATGAAGATGTGGATTCTAACATACCTGAACATACTTTATGAAAATGTGAATTTTAGCATAAGTCAAAAAAAAAAAAGATTTGAGCACACTTTATGAAAATGGGCACTGCAATTCGCATGGTTTTACCTAGTAAAACCGACTCTTCAGTTCAACCCTGATCATACCTTATATGTGGATTCTAACATACCTGAGCACACTTTATGAAAATGTGGATTCTAACATAATATTGAAATAAAAAGTATTTCAAAGAAAAAGAATCACTTCCATTCTTGGTCGATGCGGTTTTCCAATTTTTTGTTTTCAAATGATTACAAAAAGGGTTGACTCTTAAGAGTCGGGTTGCCTAGGTGAAAGCATGCAACTTTCAGTGTGTTTGTTTGAACTGATTTTTGGATTGAAGGAAAACTGGGTTTTTTTAAATAGCGCACGTGTGTTCAAGAAGTTTATGCGTGTCTGATAGGATCAATTGTAAAAAGACTTAAGGATAATTTGGAGACCATGACATCCGGCCAAGTGTGATTTTATGTTGAAATGTATTGTATTTAAAGAGTGGAGTAATAAAATTGTCAGAATTAATGGTGGCTCTATAACAATGTAAAAAAACAAGTTACATTTGCTGCGGAATGCACAAACAATTGATAATAATTTTAGTGAAGCTGTGAAAGCTGTTAAAAAAGGGACACTTTCAGGTAGCTTCCCACTGTCTCGGATGTGCAGGTCCAAACGTTAAACACTGTTAGTTAAAGCGTTACTGACGACTGGAAATAAATATTATGTCTCTCCCCAACACCGATTTGTTCTTCTTAAAAGAGATTTTTAACTTCAAGGTTCTAAAATTCAGTTCGTAGTTCGTGTTAACGAGAATTCGTGTTAACCGAGCGACATTCCATAAGAAACGATAAAAAACCAGCCGGGACCACAGTGTCTGTTCACGCTAACGTGGTGTTCGTCTTAAGTGAGTTCGTCTTATCGAGGATTTACTGTAATGACAAAAAAAAATATTTTGATTGATTTGGCTTTTATTGTAATACACCCCTGAACGGAGTGGTCTAACCTCAGCACGCACCACTCATTTCAGTTACCTAATCCATTTAGGCCAGGTTGTAAAAGCCATAAACGCACTATAAGTATTGGAAAATTATAACTAACAATAAGTAGCTTTGGCAAAGGGCCAGAAAGCAGTTAAGAAAGCAACCACAAGTAATTTTGGCTTTAACAAAACGATCAGTTCGTATACGTACTTTCATAGCTATGCTATCATATTCAGCGGAACAGGCAGCTAAACTGTCAACTTCAGCAGAAGTGATCTTCAAAAAGTTTAGCTAAAATTGAATTAGCAAAACCAGTTTGCTACACTATTTTTCTCAGTGCAGTTGACATAATGACAACTTTTGAAATAAAACTGATTGTGCTGTTAAATACCTACTTCAGTTTTAAACTGGTTTTTCTGATGAAATATCCAATAATCGTTCAGTTTTAGCTGAAACGATTTGACTGAAGCAAACGCTTACAGTGCAGCGGATTTATAGATGTTCCCACGCGACTCGTCCCATCTTAAAAGTGATTGTATTCTTTTTCCGATCTGAGATATTATAAAATAAACGGCACTTTGCGGCTTTCAGGCGTTTCTTTATTGCCTGGCGCCCGGAGGGGGCGAGTAAGTGACAGGATTACCGGAGCGAGAAGACAATTCAATAGTGCAGCCTGCAGCTCTTATCCGGCTTCTTTCGAGCTTACGTGCGCCCTAGGCTGCTTACCAATAGCTATACTCCGGCTCTTGTCTTCAATTACCTACACTTCTTGTTCCTCGTATATTTTTTGTCTGAAGGAAGGCAGATATACCCACCTCCGTTTTATAACTTTTTTATTTCGTTATATCCAATCCTCTATATTGGATTCCGCCCGTTTTCCTGGAGCGCTCGCCCGGGAGACATCGTGTAATTCGATGGCAGTAAAACAATTTATACGGCTGTAAGTCAGATCTGCGGCATGTCATTAGGTCATCATCGGGGAAACGACACCTCCGACCACATTCCATTAAGCAACGTCGGGCGCAATTCCTCGCGAATATTGATGAAGTCGCAGCCGGACGCGCGCCATGAATGCCAATGCGATCGTATTTTCGCATCTTTTTCGTGAACGCCTGTTAATTCGTGTCGGAATAACATCTGCCAGGTGATTATGACTTCATCTGTATATTTTAATTTCGGCCCCTTTTTTAACGTCGCTAAATGTAACGCACACCAGAACGACTTAATTACTTTAAGCAGGGAGGAAATTAAAATTTATAACTCCTTAAATCCAATATGCAAGCGCTCGGGGAAAATGAGGTTTATCTCACCTTAGTACGTTCCAATTTAAGAACTTGAAATATATAACATCTGGATCTTTTCTCATTGTTTCAGCTTCTGACTTATGCATATTACCTACTCGCCTATTCTTAATAAATCCGTAAAAATTTCCACCCCAACCCGGACTCGATCTGATAATTTTTATGTCCCCATCTTTACTTTTTAAGTGATTTTTTCTTAATTAGACGACCTCATAAAATGGCCATAAACCTATCTTTACTGTCATTTCATATTACAGTTTCGTCATAAATTTCTTTCACAATGCGTTGCTACCCAATCAAAACTTATAACCACATCCCACGGTTAAGTAAAAGTGTCGATTTTAACTTTTAGTTTACAGAAAATTTGTGAATAAAATTATCGGACAATACCTTTGCTAACTGCGTAACTAACTAATAGTAATAATAATAATATCAAAGTAACATAAAATATATATAGTGGACCCTGTGATGTTGATAATGAAAATAAAAACAAGAACCTTATAATCACAAAAAAAATTATATAAAATTTTTTTTTTTGTGATTATAAGGTTCTTGTTTTTATTTTCAAAGTAACATCACTGGAATTAATTTAAAAATGAATTTGCATTTTAGATTTATAAATTGTCGAATAAAACATTTTGATACAGTTCAATCGCCCTTCCTGCGTTTAAATAATTAGAGGCATTTTACAAACGAAATGTTATTGGTTTCATTACGTTTTTCAACTCTGCTATTTCTACCCTCCCAAAAACCATGCGAGGCGGAATGCGTGGTTTAGCGTTTCAATCGACGATATTCGAAAATAATCTATGAAATTCCAAACAAGCCGGTAGGTTTATTTTTGCATGTAATTCGGTCTATTTCTCTTTTCTTTTACTTTTGTTTGCTGCTTTACACTTTGTTGGTTTGCTTGTTTTTATTTGAAAAAGACAAGAAACGGCGGCTGTTTGAAGTTGAAATATACTCTTAATATTTAGTGATATGTTGACATGTCGGAGAAAAATCGGATTTAAAAAGCTGCACAACACTTCTGCATGTCGACTGTCATTTCAATGATATGATTCTCATGTGAGAATGAAGTTGCATGTCAGAAGAATACAGTAGAAGCTGCTCCTTTGGGATCTCATAGGGCGCTCATAAATATCTGTTATTCGTGGAATGAGCTACTGATAAGTGATGGTTAGTACTATATTAGATCAATCAATTATTTCGATAAATAGATCTTTCAGTTGTAATAATTACTTGATTACTTGATTGTTAGATACATCACTTTTCTAACGCGTTGTTCTTTCCAAAGGCAATGCAATGGCAATATGTGCAGTCACCTGTCCTATTACTATGTTGATTTAAGGGAAAAAAATGAGAGAACTGATCTTTATCTCACTAGTGACTTAAACGCCATGTTTTTCACCGCTGACTTATACATTACATTATTTATTTCAAATGGATACATTTATATTTCAGGCTGTAATTAAAAATCGTGTGCGTAAAAAGAATGGATAGTGTTGCGCAAAGACCTCAATTTTAATTGGATTTAACTGCATAATGAAGCAGTGGGGTGCATGACAGGGGTAGCTAGCGGAAACATTTTCACAAAGTGTCATAGCAACATAATTAAATGTATGTTATGAAAACTAAACTTTGAAAAACAATTCGCAAGAGGTCTTGTGAGAAGCGTAAAACATGACCAGTTTACAAATACGTTGAAGCTAGGAAGACTTGGTAAAGAGACAGAGACAAAGATACGGTAAAGCCTTAATTTGCATATATTTGATCAAAGGAAGTCTCTTGTTAAATATATAGGTATTTTTGCGAGTTTTTCCTCTTGTTTTCACTGATTTGCATGGCACCCCTTAGCCGTAAGTCAATTCTTATTCATCACGAATCAGGAAGTTTGAGCAAAATCACGATTTTTCTCTTTAAAAGTCCACTAATGAAAATTTGACTTGCAGAAATTTGTTACTCTTGCGCGCCCCTTATTTCATCGCGGACATTTAGTACCCACTCGTCTCTTTCATCCCCACCCACTTTATACATAATAATATGCCATTAGCAGTGTTATCGAATATACAGTCATTTAAATACCTAATGAATTCAAATATCGTTTCGCGCGACATTTTACTATTAAAATATTCAAATTTAACTGCATTTTTCCGAGTTGTACGTAGTTAAACGGGGCGACTCGACATGCGAACCGTCAGGACGAGCTCGCGCGCTCGTCCCCTTCTTTATTTATATTCAGAATAAATGTCCTTCATCCACTTTCTCATCGAACATCATCAATTTAAATTTTTCACGATATCGGTTTATAATTAAGAAAAGTAACAGTCTGGCTCACGTTACCTGTAATTTATCAAAATTAAAACCGAAAACCTTTTTATAATACGCAAAGTGCACAGGAATTAATAGACACCGCCTATAAATGATTAATACGTTTCCATTAAGCGGGCAGATCAAATTTTTTTGTTGTTGTTATGGCCGCGCGGTTTTCATTACTGAATACATTAACTAATAAACACTGAAAAATAATACAGAAATATTGGAAACTCGATCTAACTAGAAGACTACGTTGCGGCTTTTAACAAACTTTTCTGGGCACAATCCATCACTTAACGATGATATTTTAGCGGCTACTATACAATTCAATGCGTATCGACTTTTTCATTTTCTCTCCCCTTTTTTTCTTCTCCAGTTTTTTTTTTTTTTATTGTACAGAAACTAAGTTTGTATACAGGCCATTCAATATCGTGTTTTATGTTAGATACATTTTAGCTTGAATATCTACTGACAATTTCTTTATAAAATCACATCAACTCTGATTTCGAGAGAACGCCGTTATCACTAACATCCCTACTCTGTATCTCATTCGATATCGACGCAAACACAATACACATAAAAACTCTTTTCTTAAATACCGATCGCATTTACACACTTTTTCCTTCATTATTAACTAAATTTATTTTAATTATTTCTTATACACTATTTAGATGAAGTTGCGTGTAGCAGACGGTATTAGTTATATGCAGGAGAAACTGGTCAAGAGTGACACATCAGAAACAGTGACATAGTGCAACGTCAATGAATCACCAAAATCGAAACCCTGCATATTTGGAAGCAATAATAGAATTAGTTTGGACTGCAAAAGTTTCTTTCCAAACAACACACTGTTAAATTAATTCCTGTTAACTAATATAAAGAATGTTATATCACAAAACTTTAAAATGATTTTCTCTAGAAGACTAAGGCCTGGTATTTCAATGCATGATAAAACTCGAGTTAAACTAAACTGGTTTTTGTTTTAACCCTAAAGTTAACCTCGAGAGCGTATTTCAGTTACACGAATTGGATTAATCTCGACAACGTGAACTGAGGTAGTCCGAACGTTGCCGCGCATGCGAATTATGTTGTTTGACTATTGTGCTGTAGCAAATGAGCTACTAGCTACAACCCTAAAAAAATGGTTAACCCGAGACGGAGAGTAGGGTAATCTTTTAAAACTGGTTATGTTCCTAACCGTGCACTGAAACACACTTTACCCAACGTAAAAGAGGTTATCTTAAAATCTCTGGTTTAACCCTAGACTGAAATACCGGGCCTAAAGAAGGCTTTTAAATGCAAGTAAAACAGCTTATTGCAAAAATTATAAAATTTAATCATTTTTAGTGGGCTTTAAAATTATGGCTAATTATAATTCATTGAGGTCTCAAAAGAATTCAAGTTAGCAACCGCCTTCACTTTCAAATTGAAGTTAGAGTTTAATACGATCCCTTTCTGGATAAAATTTAATTATGGCGGTGTTTTTCTTCGTCTTACTTTTTTATATATTTGCACCAATGGATTTGAAATATCACATATCACTTCAATATTTGTTAAGATGTTAACGCCATATTTCAAGCATAATTTCAGTTACATCAAATCATAAAACTAATTAGATTTTACATCAAAAGAATGTCGTTCAGAAAAAAAGATGCCTTATAGTGTTTACTGACCTACTATCCTTTTGAGATTTTCTTACATTTCATTTTGTGCTTGGAATAAAGAAGTAATTTTTAAACTTTATACCATAAATTAAACTTAAATCAATAAAATTCTCCAATGACTAAAGTTTAATATTGGAGAGTATACAGATAATAGGAGTTTGACATCCACTGATCTACATTTCCTTTGAGAATCTTCTTTTTCATGCATTCAACCGTCAAAGACGATTTCGAATACGACTATTTGAACATTTACTGTTTCATCAATGAACTACCTAAAAATATAGAATTTAAAAAAAATACTTAAATGAAGAAACATATTTAAAAATAGCATCTCACATATTGTGCTTATGCCAAACTCTGTGTGTATTAACAGAACTGGTTTTTCCGTATAAATTGACTGGGTTACTATAAAACCGGCCAATACGCATTCTAGAATACGCATCGAGTTTAGCATAAACGTAGTATGTAGTCCCTTTTATATGATCGTACGGTATTAATTAAAAAATAACAAAAATTCCATAAGCTAGGATTTAAAAATGGCCAACGGTTACTATTTACTGCAAATACCTAGTTGCAAAGCCTGCAGAATTGTGAATAAAGGTCATGTACAATTCTGTCTGAAAATAATTAATTTAACTCAGGTTCATAATAACTGCTTCAGTTGTAAAGCTTATTAAGCGAGTGTCGCCGTTTTTGTGTGTCGGACAACATTTTCATTTTATAGCCAAGTAAATATCAATAACCACCAAAACAAAAATGATTGTCACGCTGTCACGACATTGGTTTACACCTCATGGTTTTTAGCGACAAGTGATTCACCCTGTCAAATACTGCAAGTACTTTACCGTTAAACGGTCACTTTGAGCGCTTGCAATTTTTATTTTGCGATAAAAAGCAAATAAACGCAAAACACATTAATTTGGAATTATGCATTTTATATGTCGCGTTTGTGGAAGGAAAAAAGGAACAAAATTACTTCATAAAATTCAACAGCAATTTTACAATCGCTTCGGATATCTTATATAATAAAATTAAAATTACTTTTATCATCTTTCCGCGCCATTAGTCACTGATTACTTCGGCAATGTTAAGATCGAAAGAAGTGGGAAAAATGCGAGGCGACCGTTGTATCTATCGAAAGATGGGTTAATTATGGATCACGAATCTCATTAGTACCGAGATAATTACGCGCCAAGTAAGTTACACTTTAACTGCGAACATTTCTAAGAATTAAGCACTTTTTCTTTAATTAATTTTGATGATGAGATTTCGACGGGCTATGGGGAATGAACAAATAAACGAATGATGTGCCAAGAATAATTCCGAGGATTCTTCAATTTCGCACAATTATGCATACATTTTAGTTCACAACCAGACTAAGCATTCGTATCAAATCCGATAACTACTCGTTAAATGGAAATTCTGTAATAACCACTGAAATTTATTCGTAAAATCTTTATATACAGAGTAAGTTTTAGATGTAACAATAAATTATTATATGTGATGCAAGAAGGCAATAATTTTAATGCATAAAATACCAATAAATAGTTTCTGCCTATTACAGAATCATTTAAAAATTTTAATTAATTGATTATTGATATATGTGCCTTGGACTGTTAAAAGGGACAAGATTTCGAGAAAACTCTTTCCATCTATTGATTTTTTAATGTTTTTTAAGTTCTTGTGTTCTCTTTTAAAGTGCATTCGTAAAATAAAAGATACAAATAAAAATTTGCAGTTTGTTTCATTAAAAAGGGTGTACTTTTTTCTATCAGAATCGCCAAAAAAGTAAAAATTGATTTTTTGGACGATAGGTCCCTTTTAACTGTTCAAGACACATATACTTCTACCCAATTGCCTATGTTGTATTCGAACATTTACTGCTTTTACTTTTAGTTTCTTCCTGTTTCTACACTTTCTGTCTTTTCTTGTTCTTCCTTCTAGTTTCTTCAAACACCTCATTTGTTGTAGTGACTTTCAATTAGCACTTGACCTCATAATACAACAAGTAAATATAAAATTGGGTATTGAAACTACAATGGCAGGCTTTGCCTTCAGCACACGCATTCACTCACACGCAACACAAATAATATTAGAAGTGGGCACTTTGGATTGAAGAGACTGTTTTTCATTATCGAAAATTTGATAAAAGCAATATTAATAAACGTTACTGAATACTGCGTACAAAATTATAAGTTCATTAATACAAAAGAGACTGATAATATACATAACAGGTCAATATCAATGTGGTTTCACTACAGAAAAACGCATGAATACCAAATGGAAATAGAACTATTATTTGTACACTTCCAAGAAGCCTTCGACTCCATAAAAAGAAACAAAATAAGAAACACTAAGAACGGGGAAGTAGCAGAAGATATTTTATTTGTTGCAAAAAACCCTACAGAGATGAAATAGATTTTATGCAAAATGCTATAAGAATAGAAAGAATGGGGCTGAAGATAATTAGAATCAGAAAGTAAAACAGAAAGAATTAATATTAAAGGATATTATTTTGGATTAGTGAGTACTTTTAAATGTCTGGGACTAGTGATATCAAATGATGCAAATAGAGATTTAGAAATTAATGAAAAATAGAGCATTCGATGCTAACAAGAAGTTCTTGAGGAGTAAGAGACTTGGGAAGAAAACAAAAATAAACATATATAACAATAATAAGACCAATAATACTGTATGAGGTGAAAACAATGGCAATTACAAAAAAGCAAAAAGAAGACTTTACAACATTGAAAAGGAAAATTATGAGAACTATATTAGGACTGGCAAAATTAGAAGAAAATGAATACAGAATTAGAATGAGCCATGAAATAAGATAAGAGCAGAAGATATTGTAAAGAAATTAAATCAACGGAGAGCGAGATGGTTAGGTTATGTGTGGAGAGCAGGTGAAAGCACAGTAATATTTTCGATGTTGAAATGGAAGCAAGATAGGACAAAATCAACATAGCTAAAGAGGTAACATAAGGCCTTAAAAGAATTGGAATTCACAAATGGAAAAATGAAGTGAAGGACACACGAAATTAAAAAAAGATTTACGAAAATAGTTCATGGAAATTGGGTATTGATCAAATCCGTGTTACTGATGGCTTCGTTTAGGAGCGACGTTACCCCACATTGGGTGTAATTAATAAAATGAAAAAAATAGAAATTTATGACAACAGCCAGATTTGATAAGGGATTGTAAAAACATTCTGTAGCAATTAAAAATTAATCTGCTCTGCAAAAACAAGCAGAAATCTTCCCCGGGAAAATGAACAAATTTATGCAGATTACTAATCTCGGCATCTTGGATAAAAAATGTTAATGTGAGTTCAAGATTGCACCGGTTTGAAAATCGCAAGACATCAGTATAGTAATAAAGTAATTTTTGCAATTTTATAATAGTAAAAATTTCTTTTTCTTAATCACTATGCGTTTCTACCGTTTGGTATAAGGCGATTTGAGTAATTATTCCTTCATTGTATATCCTTCTGCACATTCTGCTTCTTGCTGGAAGATAGTGTAGTACTCATCATTTTCTTCTTTATGTGCATCCTCATATTCTTCATAATGTTACAATCAACGTCCAGGTCTGTTCTTTCGTTTGTATAATTTTCTTTAGTTATATCCTTCACCATTTTATTTCACCATATCAACCTTATGCAATCTTATTATACCTTCATCTGTATAAATAGTTACTAAATTAATTTTATATTTCAAACGTGATTGGAAAATAAATTCAAACAAGAAAAGAGATAAGTCTTGAGATTGATCGATTTTGATGAGTTTTTCAAATCACGACTGGAGACTTCGAAGCTGCTAGATAAACGTTCAAACTTGGAGATTAAAAGTATTTTATTAGATTTCAGTCAAAAAATATCATTTAAGTCAGGCCACAATAAATCCCGCGAAACCTAATCTAACACTAACGCAGACAGCCTTTAATTTAACTCGAGTTTTATCTTCTTTTCATCAGAGCAATAAGTCATGTTCTCATTCAGAAAAAAATATTTTTTTATGAACTGCGTTTTTGTAAAATAGCGAAAACTTTCGTACTTTCGATAAATTCGGAGTTTCAGTAATTCGCAAAAAGATGAAAATATTAGGCGAGGGAACCGATCTATCACACTTTACAACCTAATAATGCAAGGATTCGGAATGCGTCCGTACAAGAATTCTTGTCCTTTTCATCGATGAATACACAAGGGAACTATATGATAAAAATAAACTGCCGATTTTTTTTTCTCTTTTTTTTTCGGGAAAGGTAAGTTACTTATATAACCTCCATATATCATATTTAGCAATCGGGACAAAGGATGTCTCTCGAGAGAGAGTGAGGCGCTCCGTTGATTTGCAAGATGGCGGATTTAGTCAGAAATATATTGATTGGGCTAATCAAATATTCTTTCACAGACACTTGAACGAATAGCGCCTTCAGCGCTTTACAATTTACTTTAAAAATCCTTGTAAAGTTCTCGAATATTTCCGCCCGTTTGGGTTTCATTTACACGAGACACTCGCCGATCTTTGTCTTTCGCTCACTTTCTCCGCGGCTTGTCGCCTTCCATAATGTCCCCGAATGTAATTAAAAACTCCGGATCTATTTATTTTTCTCTGTAATCAAACAAAAACAATCTTTATCAACCAACAGTTTTTTATTGTGGCGGGGAAAGAGGTCCTTTCCAGGACGAAAGTTAGTGACGTAGCATTCTCAACTTTCTATGCTTTTCGACCTCAAGAGGAGTTCTCCGACCGTTTCGCTAAAGACCCTCCGTTCAAATTTCTGGAACGGTGGCGATCGACCCAACGTGTTCCAAAATCGGATTGTTCAGTGAGAGTACTTTACAATTCGTAATTAATTAATACGTTGAAATTTTATTTGGAGTGATATGCATATTTGTCGACATGCATAGTAAATCGCAATTTGCATAATCGTGTCAGCATCTGGTCATAACGCAGACCCCGGCGCATTTCAGCAAAAGTCTAATATTTACATAAAGTATGAAATGTATACGCGCGCAGACGGTCGAAGTTGGTCGAGGAAACCGGCAATTCTCTCCACTTTTAATCCGTAAAAACCGAGTAATACTCTGAAAAATAATTTGCAGATGACTTAATAAAATATAAGCACCCACTTCGCGTTGGCCAAAGTAACTTTGATTAAATTGCTTTACTTGAGAACTGTGGAAATAACATAAAAATATAATGTTCCTCGGCATAAATACGTTTCAGTTTACAAGTCCGGGAGATAAAGTTTCCGGGGCCTATTTTAAGGAATCACGACACGTACAATAGGCGGCACTTTTTAGCCCTAGAAGAAATTAATCAGTTAAGTAGTAGCAGTAAATTGTAATAAATTGCAAGATAAATATCCTCTCACCAGACTTAATCTATTACTGAAGCCTAGGAAACCTCCCCAACTCTAGTGGATATAAATTATCAATTCCATCAGCTTCTAGGTGCGGTACCAAGCCCGTCAAGTCTGACAGACGTTTATAAATATCGCTTACAAGAAATGACTGAAATAAGAGAGCTTCCTCGTTATTTATTACACTTCTTAGTTACCGCAACGATGAACTTTACTGTACATATATTAAAACTGCGCTCTCACATTTCTACAAGTGCTTTCATGAAATTTTCAGTGCTTCCAAAATTTAATACCCAAACTCTATCAATCACTTTCCAAAAAGTTATTGAACTTATTACCGAAATTGCTTGTTTTAATTTTAATTTTTATAATATAATTAGTATTTAAACAGACAATTTAATTAAATCCAGTGAAAGTTACAGAGATATATGCACGCAACATTTAACCGGAGTAGGTTATTGGCAAACACTTAATTGTATCCAAATTTCTAAAAGTAATGTATCTTAAAGATTTATATTCTAATTAGATTTACATAAAAACTAATTGTATTTTCTTTCTTGTGAATTTGTGTAATTATTTTGTTTGCTTAACAAGTTGCAGTCTTTGTCTGGTCTATTAAGTGGTCGGTTTATATTTATTCACTGTAGTAAAAATGCTTTAAACCGTTGTGGTAATTTGGGAAAAATCTGCAGTAAAATTACATTACAAATAAAACTTGGTTTTTATCTTTAAGTACTCAGATTCTCATATTGTGTAGCTTGATACAAAAAAGAAAACGTTTTAAACTTAATGATGTTTTTCCTAGTTCAGTTATCGCAATTTCTCTTGTTTCAATTTTCTCAAAGAATTGCTGTTTTATTCCATCCTCCAAATCGTTGAAATAATTTATACAAATTTTTTAAAAATACAATTTGAAATGTTCCTTAACAAATTTTCTCTCAGTCCTCTTATATCGTTACAGAATACCAGGTTTTTTTCGCAAGAGAAAAATGGTAGAAGACCCTTACCTCTCTTATGATGAAATGTAATATTAGTACCTGGATAAAGTAAATTTTTAATCTGGAACCAAGTAATTCCAAAGAATCCTTTGAGAGGTTCACGTCTCTAATGAAATCATTTAGTTGTTGTTGATTGAAACATTGACGACTTGCTGAATCTTCTTCAAAATCATTGTCGTTTTCTTCATCAAATATTGTTTGGTTCCGAATGATGGAATGGATATTTCTTTAGAATGCAATACAGGTCTCTTTGCTGAATTTAGATCAGGATATGTCAATTTACGTTGTCAGTTATTTTTGGCTACTTTTATATGCAATTGATACCTTGATACGAAATATAAATAAAAGTGTTAATTTTGACCTCTAAAGATTATGTCATTATTTTTGCCTTTTACTCAAAAATTACAGCTACTCCAAAAAAATCATGTATTTTTGGAATCAGCACATCAAAAATATCCCAAATCAGTTCTTACTTTTCCGGCACCAAATCAAAAATTTCATTTTGTTGGGCAGTGGGTAAAGTTCATCTCAACTGCAAGTAGGGCAGAAGCACCAGTTTTAGCCAGCTTTAAGCAAATTCTTTAGCCGCAAACCACATTACTCTAATTATATGTTGAACTGAGTTTTTTCATATTTTTTAGTACTGTTTTTAAGCTGAAATGATGTACATCTTGGTGATTTAATTCGGCCACTTTGATCTTGTTTAACAATATTTAAAAAAATGAATCTAAAGGGAAACAATTAATTTCACCACAGAAACATGCTCCAGCATTATTATAATGATTAACGAAACTTAAACCTTCTCAACCAACTCACTACACACATCATCATTTCTAAGTGTCAAATAAAATAATTGTTAGATTAAATAAGAAATAGGGACAGATTTGGGCAGAAAAGATGATTTTGTATTTAAAACGCTAATCAAGTTCGTTCTTGAATTTTTACTTACCACAATTCATGTAAATAAAGTGATTAAAAGTTATGTAGTGGGTGAAAGTGGTGTCTCTACCCTATTCCTTTCAAATATGTATGGTCATTAATAAAGCAACTGTTATTAAGAAACAATATTTAATTATTGTGTGACATATGATCATTGAAATTTCAATTTAGCAATATAAAATGTTTTTTAGTTGATTTCCTTTCATTCATTTAAATTAAATCAAGTTAAATTAAATTAACAACTCCCTTAGATTACGGTTTATGAATATTATAGACAGTTATTACTGCAATCAGCAAGTCATAATTAAACATTCAAAGAGTAGATATGTGAATGCCGGCGTTTTGTATGTTCACAAAAAGGACTATAAATATATGCAAATTCGTCGTTTCCAATAGTAGAAAGTACCTTAATTTCACACACATGCTTTACATTCACATAAAAATAATTGATTTAAGACGAACGTGTCCCACTGTAAACAGCTACGAATTCGAACGCCAAAATTTTTTAGAAACGTCGTTTCGATTGAATATTTTATTCGAACAACTTGTAACTGCTTCTTTAAACTTTACCACTCAACTTTTTAACGAAGCTATTTACTGTTATTGTTGGCGACTGCTATTTCGTTTACCGTAAACTGAACGAAATGTTGCGTTTTTTATTAAGTGTTTTATGCGGCACCTTTTTGTCCAGTTTGAAGAAAAATAAGTTTAACGGCTACAGAGAAGAAACAATTTAATCGTAAATATTTAATGGCTTCCAATTATGTGAATTCACACACGACTTGACAGTAACGAATTCAATAATTGTGGCGCAAACATAATGATACTTTAACAAACAATTTAACTTTAAATATGGATTGAGCTTAATAGAAGTCAATTGGCTTCGTAAACTAGAGAGAGCTCGGATTGTTATTGTGTGCACACTAATGACGAATCATGTTTTAGCTAAATTAAGGTAATGAGGACCCAACTTCACCAACAATCAACATCGAATTCAACTTGAAACTCTCGGTAACGACACGATTTTTCTTTTCTGAATAATCGGCGATAATCAAGGAAATGTAAATAAAACGAGTGAAATCCTCACGAATTTCCTCAAAATGTATAAAGTTTGTTATCGATGTGGCCGTAGACAATATTAGGGCGGCCGGGCGATTACGGCCAATGCTAACACTTCAGCCTGGTGTTTCCCGCCTCATAAAATATGAATAATGTCCGTTGTTCAGGTCACCTACGGAGAGAGGAGCAACCAACGATGCAGTGAGTATATTTCTCTCGTAAAACTCACAAGAATTACCTTGGTAAAAATTGACTTTAATAACTTTTGAAAGTCCGCTCGTAAGTAAGTTCTCCATCAGTTGTAATGCAATTTTTGTCTGCCTTGAATATGATTGAGTCAGACGCGACGAGACGATGTAACTAGGACTGAACATTTTCTAATTGACAGTTAGTTTTTTGTCCTAAAATTGCCCCTACAACTTCAACACGCCTAACTATCGTCGAAGACTGTTATGCAATGTCTTCCTATGATTTATTCTGACATTTCTTCGCAGTAATTACTTTTATCGTGACTTAATCTGACGGATTTTAATTATTTGTGTTACTCTATATCTTATTACCCCAAATTACCCGAACAACTTCAAAAACTCTCTAAACCATTATGATAGCCGAAAACTATTATTAAAAACATCTCCCTCCATTCAACGAAATTGAGATTTGCCAATTATTGAAACTAACTTTCAAAGGCTATTGTCTTCCTCAAATGTAACTCAAAAAGCTATTTTATTGGCAGTGTCTGAACCCGAATCTGGAGCTTGGCTTGAATCTTTACCTTCTTCTAAATTAGGCACTTTGTTAGAAAAAGCCACTTTACAAATTGCCGTTTCTCTAAGATTAGGCATCAGTATTTGTCATCCTCATATATGTAATTGTGGTTCTTCAGTAGACACGTACAGTCATCATGGACTGTCTTGCATAAAAAGTGCAGGAAGAATCGCAAGACACAACTGCATTAACGACATCTTAAAACGTGCTTTCTCATCTGCCAACACCCCTTGTTTACTTGAACCCAACGGGGTTCTGAGAGATGACGGCAAACGTCCAGATGGAATCACCATTATTTCCTGGAAGGAAGGCAAATCCCTTGTCTGGGATGTCACCTGTACAGATACGCTTGCACCTTCATATTTACCTGAGTTGTCCATATCTGTTAGATCTGCTGCAAACAAAGCAGAAAATCTTCAGCGAAGAAAATATAGTTCGTTAGCAGATCACTACATTTTCGTTGGCTTTGCTGTTGAAACCTTTGGTCCTTGGAGTCTGAGCGCTCTATCGTTGTTGACGTCACAGGTATTCCTCAGGCGAAAACATACTTAAAACAACGAATTAGTATTGGCATTCAGAGGGGTAACGCAGTCAGCGTTCTGGGAACTGTGCCCATTTCTTCTTCTCTGGACGAATTATTTAATTTAACTTAATTTTTAGTTTGTATTTTGTAGTTTAATTTTTATGTTATAATTTTATAATGTTTTAAATAGTAATAAGAATATTACCTAACACTTAAGGGTCGTCAGAATGCGGGTTCGCTTTAACGGCCCCGTCTGAATCGCTTTAAACTTTCTTATCTTTTTGAAATTAAATTACAAAATAATTATGTAATGATTTTCTACAGTTTATACTGAAATTTTTTTCGTGGTAATTACTATCGTCTTGTCGTAATCTGACAATTTTGAATGCTTTATGTTATTCAACAACTTAAAAATTATCTCAAATAACCTGAATAACTTCGAAAGCTCTCCAAACTACATAATAGTCGAGCATTATTGTGTAATTATGTTCTACGGTCCATTCTGACATTTTCTCTTGGTAATTACTTTCACCTTATCGTAATCTGATAATTTTCAAATCCTTATGTTGCTTGACACCTTCAAAATTACCCCAAATTACCCAAACAACTTTAAAAACTATCCAAATCATTATGATAGCCGAAAACTATTATGTAATGATTTTCTACAGTCTATACTGAAATTTTTTCAAGGTAATTACTGTCGTCTTGTCGTAATTTGACGATTTTGAATGCTTTATGTTATTTGATAACTTAAAAATTATCTCAAATGATTTGAATAACTTCGAAAGCTCTCCAAACCACATATTAGTCGAGAATTATTATTATGTACTATTATAAATATCAATAAAAAAAACATCATATAGCCATAATATTCCTTCGAAGTACACTGTAATATTTGGATCAGTCGGTGAAATTGTTTGAAGAGTCTATTCACACAAATTCAGAAATATTGAAAAATAAAGGCTGTAGGGCAAATCTGAAAAAATAAATAAAATATTCAAGAAATTAACAATTCTTCATCTTATAACATTCATCGCCTTACCTAACCTTCCCCTGATATTGTTACAATCGATCGATAAAATAATTTCTTGTTAATTGACATTAATAGCATTACCTTCTGAGAGCTGCTTACTCTAACAACATTTTTTAATTATACGATTCTCTCGGTTACCTTTTCTTTTAAAATCGAAGATTCTCAATCTCGAGTTACAAAAAGCGTCCGTCGGTTTTTTACCGCTTAATAAGTTTGCGACTCGGAAATTTTCACGGATAATTGCTTGAATATTTGATAGACGGAAACGACATTGTAGTAACGCAGGGAGGTAGATTGAAACCAATAACAATGAATATAATTTAAGTTTCGAAATAAACTTATAATCGCATTTCGCACAGCTGAAAACTTTTGTAATAACGAATTGTTCTCGAGACGGTTTCTTACTATTTTTACCAGCAAATTTTCGTGGGGAATTAAGTATTTGGAAGGTGTTGAATCGGAGATAAATAAACAAAGATTAAATCGGCGCGTGTGTGGGAAAGTTTGAAAGAGGCGATTCGATAGAGAGTAGTCGCACAATAGCTGAAACCAACGGCGGATTGCTCTACTCATGCAAACTGCGTGAACGGAAGTGATTGCCGACGATATACGTCTCCTCGGGGAAAGCCAGCGCGCTAAACGACTCTCCAAAGATTGCAGATTAGATATTTCAAAAAGAGTTCGGTACTTTAAATCGACTTTTTCATTCCTTCCATCCCTGTGTAGCTTATTCCTTTAGGTGGCCCGTTTCTGATAAGCTATCGCGCGAATATTTCATTCACACTTCATTGTTTATTAAATTTAAATTCGCTTTATGACGTGTGAAACATTTATTTGTCGGGCAAATACGCGAACTTTAACCGAGCAATCTCGGCGCGGCTGGCAGAGAGCAGCCTCGAGTTGATGGAGTAAGTGATGAAACCCTTGTAGATCCGGCAAGACACCACTATTACGCGGAGATTGAGGATCACTCGGCCTCACCATTCTCCCGATTCTAATGTAAACTCGAGACGTTCGCTTTGTCATTTACACGTCTATCCAGTCGATATTTACGCACACCTGAAATAAATGTCAGTAGCGTTCCGCCTGCAGACAATCGCTGACTAGGGTCGTTTAGTACAAGAAGGTACATGCGAACCCGATTGAATTTCGTCATCAATTCTTCCCGACGACAAGTAGATCGGGGACACACACACACACAATCTTACACTCTTATACCTGAGCCTGATCTATTTTAATGGTCGCATCCGTTCCAATTAACTGGTTTTCATTAAATACGGTGAGACCGACCAGGAAACCCGGAAACCAATTAGTGGTAGCTACATTTAGGAATTGTAGGATTTACCCTCTAAGCTCGGCGGCCCGCTGATGTCCGCCTTGATTGTTCCCTCATATGTTACTGCTATCTTCAATTAAATTTTGAGCCAGTTTAATCCCTACATTTGACGGCGAATGTTTTTGATGTAGTGGCAATCCGGACGCCCGAAGAGAGAGGGAAATTTTCAAGTGCGGTCGTTCCGCTTCGAGTCCGCCCGTTACCCCAGGAGAATCCGGAGATGGAGCGTCCTTTTACCACGCATCCGTTGAAGAAACGCCAGAGCTATCTCTCGAGGGAGATACAATAATAGATGCAGTGCTCCTATTGTGGGTGCCTTCTTGCGAGCACTTTTCTCCGGGAATCCCAATCACTAAAGTAACCTGGCAGACGGATCCTCCAGCAGCGTGGACCCGTTGTGTATTATTTGTGTATTTTCGAGATTTCATTGGGGTTGGCGCATAAAAAGCAGACGCATCGATCCTTCCAGGATGATGGAGTTATGATTGAAGTGCTCCCTTGCACACTATCGCGGCTTCTTACTCGGCCAATTTATTCGAGATGATTCATATTCATAGCTTTCAAAACGCATAGAAAAATTCGCCATAACATATAGGTCAGCTTTCGTTCCGTATCTGAACGCGACGTGACTCGACAGTTGAAATCGGCTCGAAGAGAAAGATTGATAAAACAAAAAGACAGGTTTAAATCGCGCGCGTCCCCGCTTCAATTACTGTGCATGCAATTTCGTTAATGGTGCAAAAGCAGGGACAATCAGCGGGTATACAGGGACGACTGCAATTTCCCCTAATGATCGTTATTCATTTATCCGTTCGAAAATAAATAAATAAATTCCTCTTGGATCAAACCGGATAATACAGTGAACGACTCAAATATGGAATAAATTCATTAAAATTATAACTAACAAAAAAAACCTTGAAGAAGTCAAATTTAATTTATAAAAATGCACATTCTTATACCAAATTCATGGGCCTGCATATGAAAACTATTGGGTAATTATGAAAAAATAGTAAGTTATTTAATAAAATGTACAAACGCAACTTACAGTGCGACCTCGATAATCCGGACCATCATTATACCGGATTCTTCAATAATCCGGCCAAGCATTTCAATTGTATTGTGTACTTTATAATCCGGATATGATAGTACTCGGTAATCCGGATCTGCGTTTTTAGACGTCTCCGTCATTTAAGAAGTCCCAATATTCCTGAACGAACCCTGTTAATCGTCAATAACGACTCAAGCCATAGAACTATAGAAGAGCTGACTATAGTTCATTTATTAATTCGAGAAGCAGATTCAAATAGATCCCGCCAAAAGGTAGATGAGTGATTGACTCTTGGAAAGCTTTTCTTACACTGATGAAATTATGGAAAATGGGCAGTCGCCATATTGCCGAAACAGCTGATTGTAGCTGAAGAAAGAAAGAAGTTCTTATCAGAACTGAGTGGCTTCAGTTGTGTGCTTTTATTTTGTTTGGCTTCATTTATATTATTTTTCCATTTTTGGTTCTATTACAAACATATTATTGTTCGCACGTGTTGTGTCCACTTTACGAAAGTTTGTGCTGTCATTGCAATCGGGCCAGATGACGACACAAGCACAACAGAAAGTGAATTTGAATTATTTGATTAATAAATGCAGTGGTGTAAAGTGTGAAATTACTGAATATTGTGTGCCACACTCTTTTTGTATTCGTTCTCCTCTATTATTTTTCAAAAAAATCGAAAAAACTAACAATTTTCCTAATTTTTTACCAACATGTGTTATATTTGAAATACAAATGTTATTTTAATATAATCTACAATGTAATATAATTTTGTGAATTAAAAATACTAAAATTCAAATTTGCCGCCAAAAAATATTTACCAGAAATGTTCCATGTAATTTGTTCTTTTTATTTTAATTCTCGAATTAATAAATGAACTATAGTGAGGATCGACAATTTATAACATTATTTATTCCACCAAATTGTACAGCACTTTTGCAATTTATGGATCAAAATGCCATCAAACTGACGAAATTATTTTATCGGAAAAGTTTGTTAATCCATATTTTATCTAATAACGAAAAGAACGTTGTTAGGTTATTAAAAACCATTAATTTGAAGTGAGCTGTATGTCTACTATGCAATGCTTGGGAAAACTCTGTTCGAAGTCTTGCAGAAGTGCTGGCACAAAATTATGGCTCACGTGGCAAATAAAAATGCCAAACTAACAGTAAGTATGGATGAAATGTGAGTAGAGCGGGACGCAAAATGTCACAATCACTGCAGAGTGGCACATTCAACTTTTTTGGAAATCTCGATAGACATGCCTTTTCTGATGTTCTTTTATTAGAAATAGTAGGTGAGAGAACTGAAAAAATTCCGAGTATGAAAAATTTGGAGAGTGAACGGAAAAAAATTCTATGATATGTAAAGATAACAGTGACAATTTGAATGAATTTATGCCATACTTCAGCCGCTCACACTGTATAACAGGCGAGTGTTGCTTTTCTATTTCAATACTAATGATTGCACAGATGGGAAGGGCCCATTATTCCAGTTGTTAACGTGAAAAGTTCCTGCTCGGTGGTTTCGAATTACTTTTCTTGGTCGCAGGTTAACGAAGTCATTAGGTTTTAGGATAAGCCGTTCGGTTCATCAGCGAGGGGCAAGGATAATAACTAGCAAACGTTAGATGACGCGAATAACATTTGCAACACCTGAGGGCGTCAGATATTGCGTTCCTTTTTTTCGAGGGTCGGTAGAATTGATTTAAGAAGAAAGCGTTTTCCACTTTTAGTGGCATCTTGACGGGCCCGGGGCCACTGCGCGATATTTATGAGAGTACATTCGCACAAGGAGCCCGCCGGTTTATATCATGTCCGTTAGCACATAAAACCGATCATATTTTGATCGTAAACTGACGTTTTCCTTTGTTCGCTTTATTGACATTGGAAGAGAGTCTTGTAAATCGCAGAAACCATCAATCACCGGGTTGTTTATTGGCGGTCTTTTTAATCTAGACCTGCAAATAATCGGGTAATAAGTAATAACTACGGGGTTTCGCTACGACATCGCTTTTATCTGGCGCGAACAGAAAGATGATTAATGAATCGCAAGGTGGGATTTATCAATGAGCTACGTGACTTCATTATTTATAATCAATAAACCATTTCGACCGCGATTAGTCGCACGCAACCGAGTTAACGTAAGCAACTGTACCCCATGCACCCTACCAAAGGTGTGCGAATTTTTTATGTCGCGCTAAATTGAAGTAATCATTTGGTAATAACGGAAATCGAGAAAAGCTACAAATCGGAAATTGCACAGATATTATGTAATAGTTGTCGAAGTTTCGTAGTTTACTGAATTTTAAATTTAGGGGAATAACTTAGGGGTTCACTACTTTGATGAGGTGTTAATGTCGTAGAAGCAACTTTAATTTTAGTCATAATTGCCATTAAGGAATGTCAGAATCGACTATTAGGTTTGGAGAACTTTTGAAGTTGTTCAGGTGATTTGGGGTAAGTTTTAAGTTGTCAAGTAACATAAAGCTTTCAAAATCGTTACCATGAAGAAATGTCAGAACGGATTGTACAAAATCATTACGCAATAGTTTTCGACTATTGTGTGGTTTGAAGAGCTTTTAAAGTTTTTCGGGTAATTTGAAATAATTCTTAAGTTATCAAACAACATAAAGCATTCAAAATCCTCAGATTACGAGCAAACGACATTAATTACCATAAAGAAATTTCAGAATAGACTGTAGAAAATCATTACATAATAGTTTTTGACTATCATATGGTTTGGAGAGTTTTTTAAATTGTTTGTGTAATTTGGGGTAATTTTTAAGTTGTCAAGCAACATACAGAATTGAGAATTGTCAGATTACGATAAGAATGAACTATAGACAATTATTACACAATAGTTTGGAGAGTTTTCTAAGTTGTTTGAGCCATTTAAGATAATTTTGAAGTTATCAAAATCCTCAGATTAAGACAAGACGACAGTAGTTACCAAAAAAAATTTAGAATAGGCTGTAGAAAATCATTACATAATAGTTCTCGACTGTTGTGTTGAAAACCAAATTGAAAAAAGTAATGAAACATTGCATGATATCACTGAAGTGTTTGATGTACCTACTACTTCCCTTCAGGTAAACAATTTGATAAATCCAAAATATATCGTTATAATTAACCTTAATAATTATTGCCACATCTACATTACAGAATGTTGTTACTGTAACAAATTGCAAGAAATAGTTCAAATTAATGACAGAAAAATAATAGACTTCCAATTCGTATTCGATCAACTAAAACTTTTGAATGTATGTATGTATGCTCGACGCTTTGGTTGTTCTATTAGTAATTTAAATATTCCGAAAAAGACGACTGAAGGATTGATATCTATTTTCCATCTGCAATGTATTATATGCAATATGGTCTTTTAATTACCGTCTAGTCAGTATAAAAAGTTGAATTTGAATTCTTATTCGAAAGTGTTATATCGAAACTCGTGTGAATTTTTCTTACTCGTGTGCGTTGCACGCCTCGTTTCTCAAAATTGACTGCTTGCGCGATAAGTGTCACTTTCGGAACTTGTAACGAAAATAATTATATTGTAAATAAAGTGCATAAGGGAAATAAGTTCTTATTTACTGAAACGAGTCGAAACAAATAGGATATCGTTTTGCCTATTCTGAACAATTCGTATATCTCCTTCTTGCATCAAGGTCCTCAGTTGGTAATTACGGAGAAACTGTAGGGAATGTTTTAAGTAGTTATTGAGAGTAAAAAAGTATAAACGGTTACTACCACTATGTTACCATGTTAAATCCATTTTAAAACACGTTGAGATTATTTACAAAATATTGACTATTAAGTGTATACCGTGGCAACCCCAATTTCATTGTCATAGCACGTTCATTGCGCGATAGTAAGACAGAAGATATTAAATATTAGAGGGAGAGTTTGTAATTGGTCTTGGAAATTAGAAAAGATAATTTGGAATCTTTACAAAAAGATTAAATTTTTCATAGTTAACTAAATACCTTTCCTTTTCATGTTAAGTAATAAATAAAAACTTTATGTGCGAAACAACTTATAACAAGGAATTTCTACAAAAATCAATCCAATATTTCAATATGGTTTGTTGCAGTATCATTGTATCAGTGTGATAAATATAAATATCTGTCTAACGAGGAAACTATCGAATTTTGGAAACAATCATGTGATAATATCAGCCTCGTGATTGAACTTCTTATCTTTCATTTATAATATCTCGTAATATCTACTGTTCTGTTTTTACATGATCATCCTGCAAGAACATTTTGTTAAGAACCTCTTTAAAAAGCTTTAAATCGTATTAATTTTAATAACCTAATATTTTATTGTTGGATAAAATTGAAAACGTCGACACAAATACAACGCAGGTGTAAATAGATTTCCCTTGATATTAAATTAAATTGCAGTCATATGTTGCATTTCCATTGGTTTGCACATTGTGCTCAATATATATAATATACGGTGCGATACATTGTAAACCCCCGTGTGCTGTATGTTGTCCCATATTAATACATATCGAGTCAAGATAAACATTAACCAACTGCCACCCCAAGTGCCAATTTTATTTTTCATCGCTCTAATCAAAACATTTGCTGCAACTCACAAAAAGAATTGACGTGGAATATTATTTAAGCGTTAACGTTTAACCACATAATAAAACGACATTTTTCGTGGCGGAAGTATGAATTAACTAGATCATAAATCTTTCTAGAGTCAACTTCCGTCCACAAGAAACTTCTTGAAGCGGTTAATATTTACTGGCCGCTTCTAGCATACAATAAATAATTGCGGTCAAAGTTTAAATTCATTTACGACTCATTACCGCAACACACGGTTAATACGTGAAGCGACCTCATAACCCTTCCGTGACGCACCACAGCAATTCGTTTTTGTTGCCGTTTTTATGCAACGTATTTAAAAAACACTTGTCTCTGCACTACACTAATTCACTAGTTAGTTGATTTCTATCGTATTCAAAAATTAGGGAGTATGGTTTATATCATTTATCTATAGATTCAATTATTTCGATAGTGATATTTAATTGTTATCAATGATATAATTACTATCAATGTTGAAAAGCTGAATTATAATCTAACTAATACAATAATAGTTAGTATTAAGAAACCAAAGAAACTTCAGAATTCCAGTAACTAAATAGTCACTGAAACGATAAAATTAAGGAAAAAGCGAAAATAGGTTCACTGAAATTGACGTGGACTGGTCATATTATCAAGCAGACAGATGGAAGAAGGAATAGAGCAATACAGTATTGAAGACCGTGGGCTGCAGAAAGAGAAAGAGGTCCACAGATACGATGGTCCGGTGATTTAAAGAGAATGGCTAGTTTTGAGTGAAGGCGACGATCGACAAACAGAGATGACCGAAGACCACCCTACTGTCAGTTATGCAAAAGTAAATGTTTGGTCTCCAATAATGTAGTTATTTTGCTTCTAAAGCTTTCACCAAATTATGAATTATGAAGATTTCTATATGAGTAGGTAATTCTCTTTTGCATGTATCCAACTAGTTAAACTCCTCCCTGAATTATCACTTAACTAATAGAATAATATTTAGTATTAAGAAACTGAAGAAACTTAAGAATTTCAGTAACAAAATAAACACTGAAACGATAAAATTAATGGAAAAGCGAAAGTAGGTTCACTGAAATTGAGGTGGACTGGTCATATTATCAAGTAGACTGATGGAAGAAGGAATAGAGCAATACAGTATTGAAGACCGTTGGCTGCAGAAAGAGAAAGAGATCCACAGATACGATGGTCCGGTGATTTAAAGAGAATGGCTAGATTTGAGTGAAGGAGACGATCGACAAACAGAGATGGCCGGAGATTACCCTACTGTCAGTCATGCAAAAGTAAATATTTGGTCTCCAATGATGTAGTTATTTTGCTTCTAAAGCTTTCACCAAATTATGAATTATGAAAATTTCTATATGAATAGGTAATTCTCTTTTGCATGTATCCAACTAGTTAAACTCCTCCCTGAATTATCACTTAACTAATAGAATAATATTTAGTATTAAGAAAATAAAGAAACTTAAGAATTCCAGTAACAAAATAAACACTGAAACCATAAAATTAATGGCAAAGCGAAAGTAGGTTCACTGAAATTGAGATAGACTGGTCATATTATCAAGCAGACAGATGGAAGAAGGAATACAGAAATACTGATGATGTAGTTATTTTGCTTCTAAAGGTTTCATCCAATTATGAATTATGAAGATTTCTTTGTGAATAGGTAATTTTCTTCTGCATGTATCCAACTAGCTAAACTCCTCCCCTTCTGATTACAAATTGCATAAGGAGAATGTGCCTTTTATTTGGCCTCTACCTGTTGGCAGCCTTTTGAAAAATATATGATTATAGTAATAATATGTGCTTTACTCTTAACTAAGAATAACAACATGTTATGTTATTCTATGATATTTGCAGATTGCGAGTAAACCATGGGTTTAAGCTTGAAAACACGGCATTTATCATGAATTTTTATACGAGAAGACTACTAAATTAAATTGCATACATCATATTTCAATAAATTTAACTATTCGCTAGATATGATTACTATAATCTCTAAGTTCTGTCAAACGATCGACAACAGATACTTTTACCCTATTTATTTTATTCGACAATTTACTTCCATCCTGGAAAGTACTGGTTTAATTTGTACTTTATTAATTTACAAAGATCCAACAATTTTATTTGTTTCCACAACAAAACAACGATAAAAAGATTACAGTGATGAAATAAGCAGATGTCTGTTTATATTTAATTGTCTTGATTGAATGACGGCCAATTATATTGTAAGTTATGAGTCGTAAATCAGCTCAATTAATTGCCTTTTAGGCCATTCTGTCTTTCATTAAGACACAACTTTACTGCACATAACTGTTTCATTGTTGTTTACAAATAGCTAATCATATATTCTCCCCTGAAAGTTATGTTGTCCCTGGTAATTTCATAGTTTTGCATTTATGTCATTTACCGTCTTCTCAACATTAAAGCAACACTGAAATAGAATTAAATTCGTGGTAGTTTCCTGTCTTTTTCATTATAGATAGTTTTTTCTGGACTGTTTGAGGGTTAAAAGCGTATCGTGCAAAAAACGCCTGTGAATCATTTTTCCAAATGAGAAATGTTATTTGAAAAAGAACGTTATTGCACAAAAGAGCATAAAATTGTGAAATAAGCGAATTTTCCGAAGCAACAAAATCTAGCAGAGAAAATCGGACCATTGACTTATTGTTATTATTCTCATCACACGCCATATTACACTGCGAGAGGGGCTAATCCAGTCTTCGGACTCGCTGAGCCAGCGGTTTGTCACATCAGAGATATGAGAGCTAGCCGCAAGAAATATTATCTACGATCCCGTCCCTTTGAAATATATGCGCCAGATGCGGAATGGTGGCGCCGTTCGAAAACGAGTGAGCCGTTCCACATTTTCAACTCGACAACGCTTACGGTTTTCCCATATTTTTTCCGTTTGAATATTTTAAATTAGCGAATTTTGAATATCAGATCGCTTAATCTTAACCGCCTAAGCATTTTTTTTTCAGATAATATTTCAACGTCGACATAATTAACTTCAAGAATTTATGTGCCTTCTCACACAAGAAACACTAGCGAATTAGTTTCTACATTTTCGCGCTGGTATTTCTGCACAGTTGCGAGATTTTCTCCTTTTTTGACAACGGCCCAAGTTGAGCAAACACACCTTTATTAAATTTTCGCGTGGTTTCAGTGACGCCGCACTTGCTATACCCGGGGGAGGCACAGGTCAGAATGAACTCGCGCATTTGCTGTTTACCTAATTTGGAAATTTTTCTTTATTGTTCGCCAAAACGCCGCGCGGATGCAAATTTCTAAGAATTAAACTTTCGGATGATTTTTCTCGTCAACGAGTTATGGCTTTGTTAGTGTTCAACGGTCCATTACACGACCTGCCTTCTAAAAAGCCTCTGAAGAAGTGGCCCGTCAAAAGTTTGATTAAGACAATGGTTTTCATCGGAACGCTGAATACCTGCTCCTCTCTTTTTACTCCGGAATCGTTAAAGGATCCGACGTAAAAGAATCGCATTAAATCGAAATCGAATGATTATTTTCGAATGAAGGATCCCTTTAACTATCTAACAACTAGCGGTTTTCTTGCGCGTGCAAAAAGCTTGCTGGAAGCAATCGTAGTTATAACGACGGATTTCTCATAAAAAATTAATCGATTAAGTCTGGTTTGCTTGTTGAATCTCATTATCTGTTGATTGCGTTCTCACAAAACAATAAACAAAGTGTAGCTTTTAATTGGCTGGAGTGCCGAAGGAAATCTTAATATTTTAAGTTAATTAAAAGAACTTTGACGTGGGAGGGCAAAGGTCATGAATTTTTCAACTGTTTTTTTTGTTTGAGATTGATTAACCACCGTAGGTGTATTAAGACAATGATGTTATTATTTCTAGGACATAATATAATAATATAATAATACTGACACCTACAACACACTTTCTTGGAATTTGATCAATATAGCTACCATAATAAAAGCGGAATTTCTGTGTAATTTTAAAAAGGTGAAATGAAGAAAATAGAAGTAAAAAGTACCACAAGTATTTTTAACAAAATAAAAACTTTTCCAACAATTTGCCATTTAATTTTTAATATTCAGCTACATTTTTCGTGAGGATAAAAACATATTTTCTTGTGAAAAGATGTTTACTGATACTTAAAATCGATATAAGGATTTAATTAACTTTGGTGATTTTTATTATTTTATTTTATTGATACGCTTGACAAATTAACGATTTGATTTACTTCTTTTATTCTTTTATTCTTTTGTTCTCGGTTATGTGGTGTATTGAAACCTGGAGTGTTCACAAAATCAAATTGTTCATATAATCGGAAATAAAATTAGCTATACTACATATTTTATTGGCATTGAATGGTCGCTACATTACATTAAAATATTGTGTTATTTATTTTCGTGATTATTTACCTGTTCTAAATAAACAATTGCACTGTTAAAAAAGAAAAAAAAAATTGACCTAAGCACACCTTATGAAAATGTCCACTGCAATTTGCATGTTTTTTTTTTGGCCAGAGAGTTATATAAAACTGAAAACTTATGTATTTGTTTTGCGAGGAACGCAATGGTGCAATTAAAAATCGATTCGCTCTAAGATTGACAGAGATAGAAAACTATAAATCGAGAAAATGGCTGTAGCTCCGTTAATACTGGAGCAACTCAATTGATTCTTGTTCTATCGTTTCCGGCAGGAAAAGTTATCCTAGTAAGGAAAAAAATAGAAAAAAAGAAAAAAAAAGAAAAAAAAAGGAGAGAAAAAAGCCAAACCAAGGAAAAAACTTTTTTTTCTTTCTTGCTTAGAGCGTCATATAAACATGAAAACTTATGTATTTTTTTGCGAGGAACACGATGGTGCAATTAAAAATCGATTTGCTCTAAGATTGACAGAGATAGAAATCTTAAACCTAAACTAACATAATCTAACCTATATTAACCTGACCAAACTGGGTTTATCTTTTCGTGTTTCTCTTTCAGGGATATTTTTAGAGTTTTTACACTGTTGAGGTTATGTTGTGATTATTTAACTGTTATAAATAAACAATTGCACTGTTAAAAAAAAAATTGACCTGAGCTCACTTTATGAAAATGCGCACTGCAATTCACATGGTTTTACCTAGTAAAACCGACTCTTCAGTTCAACCCTGATCACATCTTATGAAGATGTGGATTCTAACATACCTGAACACACTTTATGAAAATGTGGATTTTAACATAAGTCGGGAAAAAGATTAAAAAAAAAAATTTTAAAAAAAATTAAAATTTTAAAAAAAAAAATTGAGCTGAGCACACTTTATGAAAATGTGCACTGCAATTCGCATGATTTTACCTAGGAAAACCGACTCTTAAGATTCAACCCTGAGCACACTTTATGAAAATGTGGATTCTAACATAAGATTGGAATAAAAAGTATTTCAAAGAAAAATAATCACTTATATTCTTGGTAGATGCGGTTTTCCAATTTTTTGTTTTCAAATGAGTACAATAAGGGTTGACTCTTAAGAGTCGGTTTGCCTAGGTGAAATCATGCAACTTTCAGTGTGTTTGTTTGAACTGATTTTTGAAGTGAAGTACAACTGGGTTTTTTAAAATAGCGCACTTGTTCAAGGGGTTTATACGTGTCCGATAGGATCAATTGTAAAAAGACTTAAGGATAATTTGGAGAGCATGACATCCGGTCAAGTGTGATTTTGTGTTGAAATGTATGGTATTTAAAGAGTGCAGTAATAAGATTGTCAGAATTAATGGTGGCTCTATAACATTGTCAAAAAAACAAGTTACATTTGCAGCGGAATGCACAAACAATTGATAATAATTCTATTGAAGCTGTAGGTTCAGGTAGGTTCCCAATGTCTCGGATGTGCAGGTCCAAACGATAAACACTGTGCAGTTAAAGCGTTACTGACGACTGGAAATAAATATTATGTCTCTCCCCAACACCGATTTGTTCGTCTTAAAAGAGATTTTTAACTTTAAGGTTCTAAAATTCAGTTCGTAGTTCGTTTAAACGAGAATTCGTTTAACCGAGCGACATTCCATAAGTAACGATAAAAAACTAGCTTGGACCACAGTGTCTGTTCGCGTTAACGAGGTGTTCGCCTTAAGCGAGTTCGTCTTATCGAGGATTTACTGTATAACAATTTTAAACAACCTTGGGGTCTGCGCGTACGTACCCACGCGAGTACTTAAGGGTTAATGGTAAATTACATAAAAGTTAGGAACGTACCCGTTTCCGAGCCCCATTTAAATACACTTACGTCCCTTGAAACTTTGTGACTAAAATACGGTTAATCGACCCCATTCATCTAATTTTCTTTTGAATTTTATAAACAGCCATTTATCCTTGGATACATAAAAGTCCCGCAAAAAGTTCTTTACCGCTAATACAAATCGTTACCCGAGAAAGCATCCTTTTGTTCGGGGGCAAAGAAAAAATTAAAAGCCAGAAAAGTACTCATTTATTTATGTAGGACGAGCTCATGCAGGCACATCAACAATGAACCAGAATTATACCCACGGTCAATCACGTACTGCACGAAGCGCCCTTACGTAATGTTGCTCGATAATGAAAGGCTACAGCAATGCACAGAATCCGCTATTTGAACGTGATCTCACACAGCAGACATTACCTGTATACTCTGCAATTTGCGCAATTCCCGTAATGCGCCCAAATAGCCAGTATTCAACTGTCCGTTTTTTAGATGTAAAATCAATGGAGTGCCTTTAACGGTTCATCTTTTAAGGCCGGGTGCACATAATCGTGCAATTATGTGCACCAAACGAGCGTCGGTTGGCTAGCAATTTGGGCACGTGGTTTCTGATAAGCGTAGAAACAATACCTTTTCTCTGCCATCAAAAATGGATGTGGTAGGTACTACTTAAAAAAATCGTGTTGCTCTTGCTTATTTAGGGACCGATTTCAAGTCAGAGTTGTAACGGTGCAAATCGAGGTTATCATAGGAATGGCCCATAACAATTTGCTGCAAGTCACATTCTAATTTCAAGTTGAATTATCAGGGAGTCGATTATCGAATACGATGGAATTGTATTTTCATAGGAAAGTGGCGGATTTTCCCACAAGAATACGAAACTTGTATTATTGAATTGTGTTGTTAGAATTTTTCCACCACAAAACATTCACATGATGCGTTCTCAGTGAATCGTTTTCGCTACTGTGTGTATTTGTCGCATGTCAGCAGCCTTTTTGGAAACAGAAGTGACTGTTCAATATTTGAAAATATATTGTCCCTTCAATGACAATAATTAATTATTTTCGGAAAGTAACTAAAGTTAACTTGTTTCGTGCTGCGTTTTGGAATATTTTTTATTACTAACACATGAAATTTTGATAAAGTTTTGAGTGTTTTTGAGAATTTTGCAATAGGTAGGCCATATTTAAATTTAAACATAAACGTCGGATTGGCTAGTTCGGTAAATTCATGTGAATCTATCAACAACTGAATGTATTCCACTGATTATTTTTTAATGATTTCATTCACCAATCGTTTAGCAGTATTTGGGCACACGTGTTTAATTCTGTCCAATCACAACATTATTATAGTGAGAATTTTCTACTGTAGAAAATTCCCGCGAGCATAATTTCTAGTATTTTGTTTACATATGTAACTTGACAGCACATTTTCTAGTTTTGACATGTGTCGCCAGTTTGATTTTAGTTTATAATGAATTAAACTGTATTTTTATGCTGTATTTTTTATTTAAACGTTAAAAAATAATCTTCCGAATACCACTCGAGAGTGCGAATTAATTAGAAAATAATTCTCCAGTTATTTTTTCAAACTTGTTGCCATTTGGGAATAGCCACTCGAGCCCTACGGGCTCTCGTGTCTATTCCCTGGCAACAAGTTTTCGAAAATCTGTCGAATTATTTTCAATTTATTCTCACTCTCTTGTGATATTACTTATGATTATTTTTTAATGATTTCATTCACCAATCGTTTAGCAGTATTTGGGCACACGTGTTTAATTCTGTCCAATCACAACATTATTATAGTGAGAATTTTCTACTGTAGAAAATTCCCGCGAGCATAATTTCTAGTATTTTGTTTACATATGTAACTTGACAGCACATTTTCTAGTTTTGACATGTGTCGCCAGTTTGATTTTAGTTTATAATGAATTAAACTGTATTTTTATGCTGTATTTTTTATTTAAACGTTAAAAAATAATCTTCCGAATACCACTCGAGAGTGCGAATTAATTAGAAAATAATTCTCCAGTTATTTTTTCAAACTTGTTGCCATTTGGGAATAGCCACTCGAGCCCTACGGGCTCTCGTGTCTATTCCCTGGCAACAAGTTTTCGAAAATCTGTCGAATTATTTTCAATTTATTCTCACTCTCTTGTGATATTACTTATGAAAACTTATTCAAACAATTATTTTGAACATACCATTTTTGGTAGTAAAACTTTGACAAGGACTCAAATTATTTCATTTATGTATTACCACAGCATTTTTCAATTTGCATTCCCGAACTTTACAATAACAGCAACGCTCAAATTAACGAGTTTCTGCGTCGACAGAACTAAAAAGCAGGGAATGTTTTCTTGCATTGGTTTTTTGTTTTACGCTTATCGGTGTTTAACATTCAACATTATTATCCATAGGCGGGTAACGAAATAAGAGTCAAATCTGTCAACAATTTTAAATTGTTAATCAAAACGTTTACACCAAAAAGTTATTTAAAAAAGTTTTTGGATTTGACGAGTTCTATCACTGGTTAAAATTAATGACATTATTTCTGGGACACGTTATATATTCGGCAAATGAAACTTATCAGTGTTATAAACTGTTTTATCATAAGCCAGAATTCTTGAATTACCTTTCTGCAAATTCGCAAATGCTCAAATTGCATCTGTAAATAGAGCTACAAGAGGGGCCTGAAATATTTTTTAAATAATAATACGTGTTAGAACATCTGAACGTGATCTCACACAGCAGACCTTACCTGTATACTCTGCAATTTGCGCAATTCCCGTAATGCACCCAAATAGCCATGATTCAACTTTCCGTTTTTTAGATGTAAAATCAATGGAGTGCCTTTAACGGTTTGTCTTTTAAATATTTAATTTCGGACGCTTCTGCGGCTGACCGGTGTTTGTTAAGGGCGGCCCAAAAATGGTGGGGGTTTGACAATTTTATTCCACAGTCCAAATGTTTCTAAGCTAAGAAAGTGTAATAATTTTTCTGCTTCATAGATGGCCCGACAATATCAAAAGAAACATCAAATCTATTTTTAGAATTTCTGGGATGGGAGACGGGGTATTTGCGTCCTTGTTGCACAGTGACGTTACTCGTAGAACAAATCCAAATACCCATTGAACTGAATTACACATAAAATTGAATTAAATTTGAATGGTTGAATTTTTTTTAGAAAAAAATGTATTCCTCTAATCAAAAAAGAATAATCGCTAGTAATACCATAAGAAGACACCAATTTAGACACACAAATTAAACATTTTAACCCTTTAAGGACGGAATTTATTTTCGGTTACAGATCCCATGGGATGTAGTTAGATTTGTGTCGCGAATGTGCGACATTCGGGAAAACTGCTTCTTTTCTAGTGTGACGCGTATGGGCGACATACGTCTTTAAAGGATTAAAAAACAAACACAAGCTCAACATTATAAAAGGCTGAAATTTAAGAAAATTGAAAATCAACAGAACAGGAAAATTTTAAAATTGTCATTGTTTAAGCAGGTCAGTGGTCCCTAGCAACCAGAATTGACGTACAAATCGTCCCTAGAGCGACGGGCTCCAGCCTTGAATATCGCAAATTTTCTAATTCTTTTGTGCTGTGACAAATTTTATGATGGTTATAAATTTCTTATTTTAAAAGCTTTTAACTGCGTCTTTAGGAACTACATATTTGACAGTTTAGTTTGAAAATCGTTTTACATATTTTGTCCCACTTCGTTGATTAAAAATTCAAAACCGGCGCTTGGTATTCTGGCAAAATTTTTAAAATTTCCGTCACACCGCAATTCATCATTAACCCTTTGAGTGACAAGGAGCGCAATCGCGCTCGTCAATACACTGTCCGAAAATGCCAGGAGCGCGTTTTTGCTTCCACACTAACTAATACGATCGATCTCTCTTTCATACTTATCGATTCTTGTTTATTGTTTTTGGAATTGGCAATTTTAGCTAATTCTCTAAAAATCACTTTGGCACTCAAAGGGTTAATTACAAAACGTAACAATGTCGTCGGCTTTTAAATCGTTGATAATGTCGCTGCCCATTACCACTGTATCGCTTTCGAGACCTTAATAATGGGCAAATCCAAAATCTTTTCTTTTCTTTTTTCTGTGCACCACTTAAAATTACATATCCTGCAGCCGCGAGAAGAAAGTCTTTCTGATTTACCATTGCTTTGACTAAATTTTTTTTGTATCAACCGATTATGCAAAACACAGTTTTCCCAGAAGCTTCATGATTTAAGTACTTTATTACCTCCCATAAATAAATGCATTCGAACTTACCTACCTGCGAAAGTTGTATGCCAGATGTTTCAAATATCGTTCAACGAAATAAGATTCATCATATTATTTATGGCGTTGAGTGACGTTTATAGATAATATGTCAATATATAAATTAAATTGCAAAAAGGTGCAAAATTTTCTTACCGAATACCACTGGACATTAAATTAAAATCCGAAAATTTTTTCTCGGATATGAATATTTTAAGAAAATTATCCCTCGCCTGGGGCTCGGAATAATTTTCAAAATATTCATACCTTCGAAAAAATTTCCGGAAAAAATTTAACCTCTAGTGGCATTACTAGTAGGCCAAGCAATAAAGCATTTTTTCATGCCATAAATACTACCCAGAAACCGACTGTGCGATTACATAAAGGACAGTTAGTAGATCAATTTGGCATAATTTTAGACTCGAGGACCATAATTTTTAATTTGCTATGAACAATTTAGAAGAAAAAATCGTTTTTGTTTTAGTGTTTTGCTTGTAAAATGGAAAGTAATGAAGCAATCTTAATGTTGTCAATAGACGAATTGTAGAGAATTAAATTACGAAGAGAATGAGAGGTCGAATGTCCCGATCCAATAATTAGAACCGGAGAGAACCCGGAAAATCCGGAAATTTCAGTGTTTTTTAAAAAAATTCACAATTCCCACATTTTTTTATTTTAAGAACTGACAACGCATTTTGCTAAGTTTATAATGAGAAACTGTTCAATTAAAAGAAATAATATTAAAAAGCTGTATTTTTTATTTAAACATTATAAAATAACCTTTTGAATACCACTTGAGAGTGCGAATTAATTAGGAAATAATTTTCCAGTATTTTCTCTAACTTGTTGCCATTCTCGAGCCCTACGGGCTCTCGTATCTATTCTCTGGCAACAAGTTCTCGAAAATCTGTCAAATTATTTTCAATTTATTCTCACTCTCTTGTGATATTACTGATGAAAATAAGAACACTGGATTACATATGTAAATTCACGCGCCTACTCTAGGGTTAAATATCCGGGAAAGACGTCGAACTGCTAGTAAATTTATAATCGTACCCTCTGGTGGATGGTATCCAAACTTTCTCAGCTAATGCGTCGGCCATGTTTTCACGGAACTGTAAACTTGAATCGAAAAATGTACTTCGAATCGAAAATATTAGGAATTGAACTGGAATATTGAGTAAACTCCGTTGGCGGCAATTTTTTCTATGACCTAACACCTCTATCATTGAATTTGAAGATAACATATAACTGGTTTTTGGTTGTGTTAAAACATCAAATAAACTACTACACGGCCAATGAATTATAATATGAATACCATTCTGACCAAGTTTGACGCATTAATTTACTAATAATATTTCTTTATAAACGATATGTTTGATAAAACGAGTGTAATTTACATTATACGAGGGGTATGCATTTGAACCGTGGTGACATCTATTATTCACTTTAGTGTAATGGCCGGTCTTAAGTGGGTACGGAGGAGGAAAGTCCCCGTGAGCTGGGTCAGATCCCATGAGATTCCCACCGTCGTGACTGGCAACGAATTCCATTATACTCGCCAGGGCATACAAGTTGTGCAAGACAAAAACTTTTTCGAACTTTGATTGAATCGAAATTGGCTTCCAATCGCTTCAATTATTCACACCGAAAGAATAGCTTATTTACAAATTAAGCCATAAATTTTTAATCGCCCTGGAGAAAGTGTTTCTTAATTAATTGAATCGAGCGCGCTTTTAAGGTTTTAGGATACACGTCGCGAATTCTATGGTTGGAGTTGGCTATTTTAAGAATTGGGAAGTAGGCGCCTGTCATAGTGAAGATTCGAACCTTTATGACCGATTTACTATAATTCTCGGCGCATTGCGCGTAGGTTTGCGTACGCACGCAAAAATGTGTCTTCCATGGATATTTGAGTATGCAGTATATTCAAACGTGTTGGAGCGAAACCGGACTGATTTGTGTTGTAGTTTGTGAAAAGTGTATAAAATGACAGAATTAAAACGTCCAAACCTAATTCCTGTCGGAACACAAAGGTTAAACAACAAGAAGTCCAAGGAAGAGGAGAAAACGGTGCGTTTTGCTGTTGTTTTGCCGGAATCTAGCGAAGACAACTATCCAGAGTACAACTATAGAGACATGCTTGCTGGTGCAGAGGTAAGTTATAACAGAAAATGGTTACGATTTCACAGGAAAGGCATTTCATATCAAAGTTAAAACATTATATTTTCGAAATTTGCAAAGATCAGGGCCGGTATGTCGTGTTCAACAGCGGAAATGTGCCCCAAAAATCGGGCTCTTCTCCCATAACATTTTCGACCTTTGTCAAATTTAATTTTCTATTATTCAAAGTGCCCCGATGTCAACGTAATTATATAGCAAAGATTCGAGAGAACAGACGCCATATTTGAAGGGTATTATGTAAAAAAAAAGTTTGCATAGCAATCATCCAGCAAAATAGCAACACCTCTTGCGACTTGTGTGCCATATGCCTCGCCGCGGACTTTGGGGAAGTTGACAGCTCTGGTTTTGCAATTGTTCCATGAATTTATGATATCAGCCACCTCCCTGGTCCGTATCCTGCTTAGATCGATCAGATTTGTGTCCTGTGGACCGCGCGGGACAACGTACGTCAACCCTAAAGCGAAGACGTACATGCAGCTCCGATGTGCGTGGGTCCATCGCCGATAACTGCCCGACGTTGAATTACTTTTGTACGCAATCGATAACATTTTTTTGCCCATTGTTTTTTCTTCCCATAAGTGATATGTCGAGCGGTGCTGCTACGTTGCCAGGCATTGTTTTCGTCGAAATTTGCGCCGCCAGCTAGACCTACTTGCGTTTGAGCGCCAACCGGGACCCGAGGTCGCGTTAGGTTCCACACACTTTTTATTAACTTTAGCCTCATACCCGGACTAATTAACATTTTAATGGATTTTCTACCGATGCAGTTATCGCCGTGATGCGTTGGTGGAAGCGATCTGTCAAACAGCGCCCGGTGGAAACGGCGATGCCGCGGCCACGCGGGGACTCGACACATTTTGATTTCACATTTTAATGCAACGAATTATAACTTGTTTGAATTCATTAGCTGCACATTATCTTTCTTTTTTTTTCTTTCATCCTAGCAGGGGACGTTGTCGCGACGCTCGCAGCGGTGCCATTAGAAAGTACACACCTTATTAAATTGTCCCACGCTTTATGTTTTTCTGTTATTATTTATTACATCTCAGATTATTATTTATAACAATTTAGGCAATTTGTTTACTTAATTGGGCGTTGTAAACAATCCGTCTGTATTTTTGATCCTAGTTGCAGGCTTATCTCGTATTCTTTAATTTAATTCATTTCATTTTTTTTTCTATGTAAATGTTTATTTCGAGTACTGCATTTTAATAAAAAAAAACTAACGAAGAGTTACGTGACTCGGGACGCGTAGAGTGTGTCGATGGCGAGCCACCTGAAAGGGAAAGCGCGTCGCCTTCGCCGGACAAAAACGCCTTTCCGTCTTCCCCAAAAATCGCTTAAAACTCATACCGATTTTTTTTTTTTACAATTAATTTCCAAATATTGTTAAAATAAGAAAACGTGGGAGAATGACCTCTAAACTCAAGGAAAGAGACCATGGAACGGCGCGAAAGTATCAGGAGCGCAGCAATTGCGGCTGGTATACCGTTTTGCTGAGCTCGCGCTTGACAATCTCGTTCGCTTTCGGGCAGCGCGATCGCACCTGCTCGGGCACGTTGCTTTTTTTGTGTCTGAAGGCGCGGCAATCCTTTTGTGCGTGATTTTAAAACAGGTTGTTTTTTGTTGTGCAGAAAAAGGAACAGGCGAAAAATTCGAAGAGCGCTGCCACCAACGGTTTGGATCCGCTCACGGACGGCGACGAGGACGACGTGCGAAGGATAGCCGACGAAATGGAGGCGAAATATGTGAGTATTGTTGTCGTCCGGGCTCCTGGATTTCGATTGAAAATTTAAATCTTGAAACTGGGAATTTGCGGCGACGGCATTAATTTCTATTAATTACTTGGAAAGTTGACGAGGACTTTCGCGAGCAAGATTATTGAGTTTTTAATTCAATTTTCTGGAATCAAAGGAAAAGTTCTGAGGGGAAATTTCTAGGCGATTTTGTTTTTAAGGTTCTCCGAAAAATGATATTGTTTATTATGGTTTTTCTTAATGACTCCAATTGTGTCGTTAACATTAATCGTTGTTTTAGTTTTTAAACTAGTTTCTGGCGCAATTTTTAATTATTTACATAATTCTATTTTATAAAAAGTGGCTTTTTGTTTCTCTAAAGATTTTTAGTTTGTCAATTGTGATGGCTAGTAGTGATTATTTATTTGCAACAGGTGACATTCATTTCTTTATAATGTTTTCATTAATGACTTATGAATATCTAGTTATTATATCTTTCTCGTATTACAACAAGACGCAGTTGTAATTAATATAAACTACTGGACAATGAAGTCAAATTTTCAATCAAATAAATTTGTTTAGCACCAAATACATATTTATCTTTTATTATATTATCATTGATTAAATAAATATTTGCAAGCAATTCTATGTTGAATTTTGTAGGATTTGTATCAATATCAGAAACCTCGTTTACCCAAAGGGTTTGAGGAAATTCTTCCCAGACCTTGCTGTTTCTGTCCGTGTTGGTGTGTGTATGTTGCAGCCAGTGTTGGTCATTAATTGCACAACCTGGCAACTGGAAGAACACATATTCCTTTATATTGTCTCGTATTCAATTCCATACCGAATGGAAATCCATACAAAACAAGCTATAAAATAAATAAAAAGTTCAAACCCATCCGAACGCGTAAACGCGTCGGGGGCAGCGAACGTGTTAAATAGGATCTCCATTTAAATGTTTTTCAACCCATCGCGTCTTAGCTACCCTATGATGGGCACTTAACCAACTTCAACCTTCTTATAATAGTTTCATTAGAAATTACCGAGGAAACAATAAATCGGGTGAGAACAGGCAACAGATTATCGGAAGAATTTGGAACCACTAACGGAGTGTGCTAAGCCCGTTATTGTTTGTCTGCACAATGGACGAAGCAATAAAAATCTACCAGGAAAAAATGGACAAGTGTGTGATCTAGACAAAACAAAAACGATGGCAATAAGTAACAAAGATTTAGTTATAAACTTGAAAATAGGAAATGATACTATAGATCAAGTCACCAATTATAGATACTTAGGAAGTATAAGAGAAGAAGAAATTTCGAAGAGAATATAGTCAACCAATACCTTCTTCTACTCGCTGCATAAAAGGTTTCTTGGGCATAAAAATAATACGGAAAAAGCGAAAATGTCAATACATAAAACAATGTTATGTCCCTGTACTTAATACACGGAGGAGAAAATTGGATTTTAACTGAACGTCAAGAAAAAAGAATACAAGAAGTTGCAATAAGATATCTCAGGAAGGTGCTTGGGATTAGGAGAATAGATAAAAAGCGAAATAGTGAAATTATGACAAAACTTGCAATAAAATCGGTTAAAGCAGTTCTGGAAAATAGAAAATTGAATTGGTTTGGATACCTGATAAGAATGAGAGGGGGAAGGCAAAAACAGGAGAGGAAGACTGTTAAGAAAGCGGGATGGTTCAATAGATAAAATATTATGAGATAGGGGAGAAAATTGGAACTCGCCGATGGAAATGGCAAAGAACAGGAAAGTGAGGAAAAAATTTGTGAACAAATTTGTTGTTGTTGTTGTTGTTGTTGTTGTGAACAAAGAAAGAAGAACGGAAGCAGAGTAAAAGAATACCTCGACACTATGATGGTATAAGAGGAGGATTTATGTATATATGTAGAAACTACCACCTGTGTACCATTAGGAAAAACAATATTTAATTTTCAAGAAGCATAAACAAGAGTTTGCATAATTGAAGTCCTAAACGTTAGTCGTACTTCTTGGACGACTACCACCATGGCCAAAACTTACTGATCAGTTTTTGGAAATTTTTGCACTGATCTATTCATCATCATATGTGGCACATTCGTCTTCCTACAACGTTTAACGATTTTGCAAAAGCCGTACAAGAAGAATTGAAGAGAATTCTTAGTCTCATAGACAGTACTACACTAAGAAGTTGTCTAGGTGTTTCAAGCACGTGCTAGCCATACTAAATATCATAATTAATAATTATTAAAAAGATTTATTTTGGATTTGAAATGTAAGAGCATTCGAGCTCATAATAATTTGGAGGTCCTTAATACCAAATACTTAACACAAAATTCGATATAGAACTGCTCGTAAATATTTATTTATCCAACAACTAATAATGGGAATATAACTATGTCAATAATGTCATTTATAAGTCACCAGTGAGATAAGTATGGTTTTTAAGTCACTAGTTAGGTAAAGATCATTTCTCTCAACCGTTTTTCTAAAATACTATGAAAACATTTCGTTGTTCTCTACTCTATTTGATAATAAAGTCTTATTTTACATTGTCAAATTAAACCCACAACGTTTTACAAGATTACTAGTTTTGTATGAGACATATGTGCTAATTACATAAGTTCTTTGAAAAAAATGCCCCACTCGGCGTAAAGGCCTCGTTTAGCTAACGCTTTTCTTATGTGATGTAATTCAAATTGTTACTATCGGACCACTTCATTATCCTTAATAATTAATAATTTCTGTTTTCAAAAGGAATAATTGTACTGAACTTTATTACCAGCTCACACAAATTCTAGAAGGACGTTAGTTGTCCCGAAACTTTAAAGCAAAATAACTACATACTAACTCGTCGGCTAAGTAGTTCAGTAATGCAGTATTCAATTACATTACAAACAAGATTTACCGCTATTGTTCATTATGACTTTGAGTAAAATTCAGCTCGTTAAAATTTCAACTCCTGGAATTATTCCACTTGTTGATAAAATGTGGAGAGGGAGATTTCCAGTTAGGCAATAAATGGGTCTTATTTGTTTCAATGGAATAACGTAACTTTGTCCAAAGAAATTGATTAGTATTTGTTAGGTTTGATAATTTGGATTGTATTTTCGACGTTCCATTTTTCGTTAATTTATATTATTAGACTCGACCCACATCTCCAAAGTTCAACTATGTTAAATTGGTGGGCGCAAGTTTAACCAGGAGCAGAAAATTAACGTTTTTGCGCGACTGTGAAGATGCCGTCGGTATCCTTTGTTTGTAAACCCTTTTTCTCCAAAGCTTGCAAAAAATCGGAAGTTGTTTAACGCCTGATTTAAAAGGCCATAAATATGTCACATCGTACAACACCTCCCTTTATTTTTTTGCGCTTTTTGTCTTACCATTAACCCAAAGTTTTTTCCCATTCAGTATTACTTAATTTCTTTAGTTTTATGATTCACTTTTCTTTTGTAATGCAAGCATTTATCTAAAAGGATAAATATTTGAATTGCCTGCTTGTGAGATAATTTAGGACCTTTGTCACACAAAATTAATAATAATAGTTTTTTTTTTACTAAAGTTCTTTGGCATTTGAAAAGAAATCGTTACTCGCAATGAGCGCACAAGTTAATGCATTCAATAATAAGTGTGCCAGAAATTTTAAATTTGTTTTTGTACTGGAAAAATGCACCATTCAAAAAGTAAGAAATTGTTTTTTATTCTTATTGTAATATTACAGTAAATTAATTAGAATGGAACGAAATAATTGATATTTCAATATAAACAAAAATTTAAAAAATTACTGAGTTTCAAAAAATTTAGAAAAATAGAGCCACTGCACTTGCATTATGAGTTACAAATTAGTGTCTTTTATTTTGTTGTTGTTTATAATTACACATTTTTTATCAGCATATACCTTATCATTAAACGGTTGTGGGTTTACTGATATACATAATGTATTTATAGGTTTTGAATGAATCGTCGATATTAATGTACACATTTTGTTGATAAATAAGAAGGGCAACAAGCACTACTTTGCATGCCACATGTTCACAAAATTTGAGAGTACGGATCTAATTTTGGCACGGTTGTTCACCCTTTACGTTTTACGATAATCCGTAACGTAAATTAAAAAATCAATATGGTGGTCTTAAGCTCACATTCATTCACCAGCATCAAAGGAGCGAACCGAAATCCCTGCAGTTCATTTCGTTTTGTGTCACACCGGAAAAGCAAAAATAAATAAAAAATAAAGTGAAAACGACACTTTATGAGTAGAATTGTTTGTAAAAGAAGAATCGCGTTACAAAATGTTTGCTGTTTTGAACCAATTAATTGAATCGTGGAAAACTGAAATTAATCCATTAAATATCGGCTACGAGAAATAATTACAAATCAATTTCAAAACTGTTTTTAGTTTTCTTGTTTTGGGTGACCTATTTATGAATGAAAGCCTTGTGATGCGCTTTTTCCTGAAATGGGGTAATAATTGTTTCCGGCGATTTAATTTCAGGGCACGGGAACGTATCAGAAACGAAAACGTAAATTTCGAAAGGATGATTACGCCGACATCGGCATGGGTTACGATGAGAACGATTCTTTCATCGATAACACCGACGGTTACGACGAAGTGATCCCGAAAAACGTGACCACCGTTCACGGCGGTTTCTACATAAATTGTGGTGCTTTAGAATTTAAGACTGTAGATGTAAGTTCCGAAACTGAATCCTCCAGTTCGTCCGACGATGACACCCCGACCGAAAAGTCGTCACAACGAAAGGTCCTCACCGCAATGGTTGTCGTCTTGCTCTTATTTATTTCTGTGTGATTGCAGAGGGTTTTAGAATCGTCAGCAGATTCCGAGGGAGATACCGAGACTGATAAATCCGAAAAGGGAAAAGCCGAAAATGCAGCCAAGGTTGAGATTTCCCTGCCTAGGTTTTTTGATTGTAATGGTTTTTTTTGTAGAAATTGAAAATTGCGGCCAGCAAGAACGAGATGCAGCTAGCGCTGAAGAAGCGATTGTTCAGTCACGAAAAAATCAGGCAGATGAAGAAAGGCGCCGAGGATAAGAAGAGGGCCGCAACCGTTAAAGAGTTGCTGAGGGAGAAACGGGAAGATTTAAACATGTCCGTGCCAGCAGAACTTCAGTCGCCTGAAAAACCGGACGAGCAGAAGAATGCAATCGTGAAAGACAACAAAAAGCCGATGTCGCTGGCCAACGTCGAAGATGTGATCGAATCGGTAGTGAATGCAGTCAAAGTGGACGTCTCAAAGATCGTTGACGAATCTAGCAGAGACAGTGTCAGTTCGAAGGACGGAGCGAATGCTCAGATTGGTAAGTGATTTCCGGGGTTTGTCCGGTTTTAATTTTTTGTGTTTGCAGTTACTTATGTGCCATCAGAAGGTGAATCTAGTCGTGACGGTGTAGCTCAAAAGGCGGAATTAATCGAAATTGTACAGTTGCCTGAGAATTTGCAAAGTGATATTTTAGAATTAATTACTAAAATTAAACACGCCGCCTCCATTACTGTTGAAGGAAAAGTGAAATTCATTGCTGGACCTGCGAAACCATTATTAATGGAGTAAGTAGACGTTGACTTGAACTTCTATTGCCATCAATTTTACTGGTCGGCCGCGGCTAAATTATTAATTAAAAATTGGGGGAGAAGTACCGATCGGCTGAAAGTAACTCAATTCGGAAACTAATAACCGCAATTCCAAAAAATTGGTTTAAATTGAAAAATGATGCTACATTTTTTAAAAACGCTCTAACTTTAACTGGAAAATCACAATAATTGTAATCAAAACCAAATTTCCAGCTTCAACGGAAGTTATGAATTTTTACTAAACAACCTTGTACATATTTATATTGTGTAAATAAACTTATTTATTTTGTGTAAATAAACTTATTTATTTTGTACAGGAAATTGCAAACGTTGACAATTTAGGTCGTAATTTAAACTTACAATAAATTGTGATGTAAAAAGTTTGTCAAAAGAAATCTATAACAAATCATTTTAAGCTTTTTAATCTCACGAGATTATCGCTGTTTTAAAACCAGTTCGGCCCACGTTTAAACGTTCAAAGTAGCACCGCCAGTTACGCACTGATTATTCTGATTTTTTTTTTCTGTGACAATTACAAATGGGTGTTTGAAGTGTCTACAATAGAGTATAACATAAACTTATTTACATAACAAGACAAATAAATTTTTCTTATTCATATGCAAAAATTCTACAAATTATAATTTAAATTAAACTAAATACAGTGGAACCCCTCTATAACGAGAACTCAAGGAACTTACATATTTACTCGTTATAACCGATTTTTGCTATAAACAGTCGTGGATAATAAAAGTTTATACACATGTATTACAAAATAAATTTATTTACAAAGAAAGTTAAACACATAGGGAGAAGATTAAGGGCCAGTTGCAGACACGAAGTTAACAGTGATGTTAGCTGACAGAACGTTAACTGGATCTATGATTGGCTGCCAGCAAACTGCAGTGTGCTGGTAGCTAATCATAGATCTAGTTAACGCTCTGTTAGCTGACAACTCTGTTAACTTCTTTTCTGCAACTGCAACTGGCGCTTAGTGAAAGAAATCTGTTATTTTCGTAATTTCTTCACTTCACTTCACTTCTTATCAAAATAAAGTCAAAACAAACTAACAAACAATAAAACAAAAAAGTTATGCTTTGTAGGCACATTCCTATTTATTATTTGTGTGAAAAACAACTATTTTTATGCATTCGAGTTGGTTTGCTTGTCTGAATAGAATTGTGCCTAAATTTTCCTTTGTTTTCAGTTTGGAACGTAAATGTAAATGTTTAGGAAGACAATCCCGTTTAAAAGTCTATGAGCATTTAGCGCCGTTTTTAAAGTGTAAGAAAGAAACTTTAATGAAGCGCGCAAAGAGCTTCATTTTAGAAGATGATGAAAAAAAGATCGCAAGGCTTTTATTAAAGTGAGTATCTTTACAATTGCCTAAACCATTATCACTTATGAATTTTTTTAGATTGTGTTCGTGTATAGAAAAAGCCATGCCCGAGTTAATGGACAGATATGAACAAGAAAGTAAACTAATATTACAGAGAAAGTAAGTCAGGTTGCGAATCTTTTTTGTCTTGTGTAAATTTTTTTGTTGTTAGCTATCACCTGTCCTGGGAGTTGTATAGGTGTGCGTGGTAAGCTCCCATACTCTCCCATTTGTATTACAAGCAAGCAAGGTCTCCATTTAATTGTTTCGTTTTTTTTTAAAGGTTTTCCAAAGAGAGTTTATTGAGTGAGCAAAATAAAGCTTTACGGTTACCAAAAAGGACATTCAAATGGACTGATGAATCAAAGTGAATTCTTCAATTTCGACTAATTCAATTGGTAGTAATTTTAATTTGTTTCTAGGAAAATACTGAAAGAAGTTGTCTTTTTAAATAAAAAGTGCTACATACTTAGGGGCAAGAAAACCGCCGAAAAGGATAAAAAGAAGACTTTTCATGAAGAATTAGAAGCGTTTTTGCAGTCTGAGGTCCAGCCACTTTGGCCTGAAGGTTGGATGTCCATGAATACATTGAAGAAAGTTTGCAATACTCTCACGGAAGTTAAGAGACCTGCCGGTTCAGATAGCAGTTTGTCAGATAAGAGCATTGTGCTTAATAGTTCTGCGATAACAATAACACCAGTGACTACTAGTGCAAATAACGTGAAACCTAGAAATATTCAAAAAAGTGATATTAGTGTTAGTAAAGTTGAGGATAATAGTACTGTTAATAAATTAAACAAAGCACTGCCATCAATAGAGATAATAAAAACAATCTCTGATTTACCTAGTGAAGTCTCCATAAAGGACCCCATAAAAGTAGAAATGAAAGAAGAAATTAAAATTGAGGAAATACAGGTAGAAGAGCATTTGCCTGTTAAAAGTGAAGAGCCTATTAAAAAAGAAGAACCTGAGCCACTTCCTGAAGCAAAACATACTTCAAGTGAAATTCGGCCAAAGCAACCAAGTCCTGTGAATCACTGCCAGATCATTGATCTTACTGATACTCCCGAACAGAAGAGAAAAGCGCCTGTTAGTAAACCTAAGCCTAAACATTACGAAGAACATGAGAGAATCCAGAAAGACACTGATCGATTAAAAACAATCAAAGAGAAGGATGGAATTACAGGAAGTGTTGCATTTAACCAGCTGATAACAGATTCATTAAGTGGATTAACTAAATATGCTCAAAATTCTCCCGACACAAAAACTTTTAATTCGAATATTCGCAATTCGAGTACACCGAACATCGAGTACCTAAAAGCTAAACCCAACGAGGGTGATGACATTCAGAAAGTCATGGAAGGGTTAAAAGTCCTTCAAAAAATGTCTTCGCCAATTAAAGTTCGTGATTTTAGCACGATGAGTTCGTCACCGGTGTCGGTGATTACCTGCAATAAAACTTTTTCAACGAAGCCGGAAAATTCTGCGCAGAACAGTGCTTCGACGTCGGCGGCGAATCACGCAACCAACAGCTTCCAGGAAGTTTTCCAGAGGCAGTTCTTGAACGATTTTAATTTGTTGAAGGGAAGCGATCCTAATCAAACGCCGACGACTTCAAAAACTAGTTATAATAGGTGCAATTGATTTTTATTTCATTTGTTAAATGTTTTTAGTTTACTTGATTTTGTTTTCAGTAATGATAAGTATTCACATGTAGCGGGTAATAAAGTGAATCCAGCTTTATTTGCCGGTGAAAAGTATTTGCAGGTAATTTTTATCATTTCACAAGTCATGTGTAATTGAGTAATCGCCAGTTTCAATGAAATCTAATCAGTAAAACCACAACTTCCGTATTTATAAATAAAATTTGTAGTTTGAGATATGAATCATGTCAAATAGATATCATTTCCAGCAGCTTAATAACAAAACACTGAAGCTGGAATTTATAGATGATAACAGCCATTTACTTAAATATAAGTGGGCACTTATGGATGCTCAGATTCCATACAAAAAATTGTCCACTGATGCTTAAATAAATCATCTACGAATTGCAGCTTAAAATTAGTTTTCCAATGACTGGAAGTTTTTAGAAAATGTCATGTGCCTTGTGTGCAACAAAAAGTTATTTGATAAGACAAACACCTGATTACTTGTTGAACTTTTGCATATCATATTTAAAGTACATATTTAAAGTTTTTAAAGTATAAAAGAAACATTTTGCAACTCCAGTTACCTTTGTAGTTATTGAAAATCATTGAATGGTTTTTTGATGAATGCCAACATTTCATTTCATTGCCTTCAAGTTTTGCTCTATATAAACTTGCGAAAATTACTTTCAGACATCCAATAATAATTACACCCAACAAAATTCAAACAAATTAAAATCCTCTCAGCATTCAGGTAATAAAAAAATCCGTACGTATCTGATTATTTAATTTAATGTAATTAATATAATCTGCTTAGGTCCATACAATATGTTGGACGATATGTTCGCAAATTTATTGAACGAGTATGGATACTCAAAAACAGGTATGGGGTGTGCAATATAAGTAGCTTGTTGGTGAAGGCTTTTAGTGCTGCTTGAGTTACTAATATTTATTTAGTTTTTGTTTGTTTTTTGACTTATTACTATTATGCACCCCCTACCAAATATATTTCACTTTTCTGTAGCATTTTCTCTGCTGTTGCTCTTTTGAACCTTTGTTTTTTTTTCTGAGGCGTTTATTACTACAAATTATTTTCAGCTAATCACAAACCAAATCCCCAACACTAAAAACGGCGTGTAGTAAGTATGCAAGTGAAACTTGGAATTTATTGTCAATACTGCCATCTGTATTCTTATTTTAACTCATTTTTATTTAATCTGTTCAATGAAATTGTGAAGTGTATAAAATTATAATAACTGTTTAATGTAATTTCTTCATTCCTTGTGTAATTTATTTATTGTAAATATTGTTTTCCACATTTTATAATAAATATTGATTGATATTTCTATTAATTATTGATATTTTATTATAAAATTAAGTTACCAATTAAATTTATTGTGACAATTGGAAGTGTGACAATTCTGTTTTTCAAGAAAATTGGCAAATTAAACAACCAAGATTGTAAATTTTAATTTGTGTACATTTTATTGTAAAAAATTAGAAACTATTGTAACTATAAACGAAATTTTTAAAACAAATTTATATTCCAAAGTGGTTTAAAAATAAAGAGCTTTGAAAAATCCCTATTTAGCTTTCCTTGATACCAAATTTAAAAAATTAATAATTTATTAAAATCATCAAGTGAAAAACCAAATAATTGAGTAATATTTCAAAAATTAATTTCATAATAAAAATTTCATGAAAATTATAAGACAATTAGCTGCAGCTTTCTACACTAATTCTAAGGTTTTTCTAGCTGCTGTAATAAAAATTCATTTTTAGCACCTTCCCATGTTCTAGAAAGAAAAATTCAATATGCTAAATCTAGACTGTACGATAGTTTGTGGAAAATTGAAAAAACTACTAATAACACAGTTAATTCTTTTTTCAAAGCCCCACAACCGTTTTCTTAAATTTAAAGCATTTCCCGTGGCTGCTGTGCGACCTCTGTATGACGTGTTGCACCACATTTGAAACCGATTATGAACTTTTGAGTGTCACTGTTCCCGTTTAACCAACTCAACCGAACCTTTCCTGGTGTACTCTCGTGGGCGTTTGTTTCACTTCAGTTTGTGGTATCCATTAAAGTAGGACACACTAAAGTGTGTCGCGTTATTTCTCTTAGTTTGCAAGTTTGTCTGTCGGTGATTTTTCGTGATTTTGTATATCCAGTTGCCTAATTTCACCAACACGTTGAAACCGGTAAGACATATTGTTATTATCGCAAGAAATGAATATTATCGGAGATAGAATAGTTCTGTATTCATTACCTAGTCGTTGTTAATACCAATAGATGGAACGATAATCTTATCTTATTAGGCCAGGGTAAAATTAATTTAACAATGGGATTTATAATGAATTCATAACTTTCTGTTTTATTAACGTTTCGTGAATCTGGGAAACTTGCGCGCCCCTGAAATTTATTTTTTCTTTGGGATTTCGCCGAAGAAACAAATAATACACTTATTGATCGCATGCAAAATGTATCCATCCTCCACCTTTATTTGATACAAGTCTGTAAGGGCAAATTGTTTAGTATGCAGGGACCGTGCGACAGCCGGGCAAGACATCGGGTCGCGCTCGGTACCCGCTTCACGGATCACATGCATCGATCAATGATCCTTTATCTTTACTTACTTAAAAGGGACAGTTCAATAAGGTTTTATTGGGGCCGGTAATATTTTCGCGTGGAAATTAAGGGGCGACGATTATATCGGGGTCACGCAAGAATGGAAGGAGCGATTTTCGTTAACGGCCTTTACAAAAATTGGGTCAATAAAGCGCAACCATAAAATATCAGGATGACCTTTTCTATTCGAGTAAATGAGAGCGGGGAGATGCCCTTTAGGGCCTCTGCATTTCGCATAGTGCAAAGTTCAGCTAATTTTAAATATGTACAACCCCCGAGGGGATATTTCATGTGTATTTTCGACCCGCGCATTCAGTTAAATGAATTATACTGCAAGCAGTGCTATATCCTTGTCTCCGTCATTGCGAATTGCATTTGTGAATTTTTCACTGGAAATGCGCTTTCAAAAGTCGAGTACAATGTCGTCCATCTACTCGACACTCGAGAATAAATAACGTGGAAAAACATTTTTCAAGTTTTTTATGAAAATAGGTAACGGCTATGAAATAGTCGAGTGCACACGTACAGTCAAAACCCGCAGACCGTTCAGGAATTAAAAATGATTAATGGAAGGAAGTTTTTTTTATCGGAATGCAATGTTTTCCGCACAGTAGAGAAGACGCTCCTTGGTGCCGAGGTTGAAATCTTACATCACATGTTAGTCTAGGAGTTGCAGGGCCGTTACGATCTATTGTGCAACGAGTGCATCGTATAAGAGAAGTTATGTTCACGACGCGTAATGTATGAAAATTTTAATCTCCTTAGATAAATTTGCATTTGTGGAGGGTTTACTGAGGATATGGAGATATAATATGGTCGAACTCGGTTATTGCGGACACGGTTATTGCATTGGTTGCCACATAAATTTTTCAAGAAACCCAATCGTTTGTTAATCACTTGTCCAAGACTTTCCTACAACATTTATTCATCTCCGTCATCTAATGGCCATTTTCAATTCTGTTTTCCTGCCTTTCTTATTTCGATCTGCAATTACTTTCTCTAGGTCTCTTGAATTTGTGTTGTATTCATTGTTATTTGCCATTTACTTATTCTTCTTCTAGCTACGTGATCAAAATGTTGCGATTTGTAGTTTTAGAGCTTGCTTGCTACCTTGATTTTCTGCCTAATCCATATGTTTGCTTTCCTGTCTTTGAATGTTATTCCATGGTGTTGCGTAGCTGAATAGGTTCATATTATTCTTTGTAATTGTCCAAGTTTGCACTTCAGAATGAGATGCAATTTGATATTGTGATTTTTCAGTATGTAGCTCAATTTATCGAACACTGGCCAGCCTAGTTTTCTTCTTTTTTCCCTGCTTGGATTTCTTAATTCATTTTGATCTTTTGGCCCAGTCATATTATATGCTATCGCTCTTTCTAATTCTTTGTTTTTTACTGCTATTATGGCTTCTTCTTTGCATATTAGTTTTGTCTTATTGTTATTTATTTTCAGTCCCACTTAATTACAATTCCTTTTAATTATTTGCTGATAAGACCATGTCGTTTGCATATCGTAAATTACTCCCTCCTTTGTTGGTTCAATTTATTTTTTAAAACCAAGGTGAAAGTTTGGGTGATAAAGTGTCTCCTTGTTTAACTCCTCGTTCTAATTTAAAATGGTTGATTTGTTCTTTCTCATTTAGATAGTACATTATGTTGTTGCGTCCTTCTTCATGGTTTTTGTATCTACTATCGATTCTGCAGTTTTGTAAGGCTCATATTACTGCTTTATGTTCTATCGTGTTAAACGCATTTTCTTAGGCTACAAATGGTAACTATAAGGGAAATTTGTTTGAATTTTGAACAAAAGTGATAGCAAACTAATGCGTCTGTAATTTTCCAGCTTTCGATTGTCCTCTTTCTTATGCAGTAATATTGTTTTGGATTGATTTCAACTTATTGGTATTTTTCCTTGTTTTCTTTCCTCCTTCAAGTATCATATCTTCTCCTGGTGCTTTGTTTCGTTTCATGTGTTTTGGCGCTCTTATTATTTCTTCAGTTGTTAGTGCTGGCATAATTTTGAATCAACGTTTTTTATTAATGTTCTTTGTTGTGCATATAATATTGCCTTTATTAAAAAGTGACGCTGGTCGTTACAACCAACTTTGAATGTACAACACTAAAATTGGGGAATTTGTAATTAGACCATGCAGCAACACGACAGTGGATAACACATGGTATGTCCTTTTACACACACATAGTTGATCAAACGACATACTACAGCACTCTAGCGAATTTTCCTTCCTGTTAAAATTTTGAAACTATTTTGAACTTATATTTCTGTATTTCAAAGGAAAAAGATTAGTTGTTAACTTCATATCCGTTTTGTCTTATAATGTAACCTCTTTTGAACAGAAAATATATTTCGAAAAAGTCTATAATTTTGCCCGTATAGGACAGCGACATGAAGTAATGGGAATGGAAAAAGCACTTACAGTAAGTGCGCCATTTTTAATCTTCCAAGATATTACAAATTTTTGTCCCATTAATTTTCTCGGTAATTTTCGCCCGTATGGTAATATTATGTACAGTTTTAAATCATGAGTTAAAAATTTAAACGTTTACAAAAACGCCCAAGGCAATTGTGCAATTAATTTGGGGCTCCATAATTCTTGGGTTAGACACTGAACATACGAGTCGTGTAAGGAAAAGGATTACCGCGAAAATGAAAGCAAAAACTAGCGTTGGGGAGGGTTCCATTCTAGAGAACATGCATGTATGGGTGGAAATAAGGCGGCATCGACGACTACCATAATTGAATTCGAAAAACATGAAACTTCCTGTTTACCAAATTCCAAGGACGTATTTGTTATTTTAGATTAGAAATAAGATAGAATTAATTTTGTGAATCTCATTACGCAGTTTTAAAAATAAACCGCCATTAGACAAGTTTAATGTTCAATATTCATTACCGATTTGGAATCATCAACTTTAAATAATTTTCAATTAAAATCAAAATTTAATAATCACAAAACGGGTTTCAGTTAAAAAGTGGCATCAAAGGTGTTAATACATTTTTGTCACCTTTCTGTTTAGTAAGTGATTAGGAGGTCGTAGATGCTTTTAGCGTACAAGAAAATGTCTTTTGAAATTTCCGGTTCGAAAACAACGATGACAAAAGAACTCTCATGAAAGACAAGAAATTGTAATTTAAAATGGAATTTACTTAGGTGTTATACATTATTAGCTTTAAAAACGTAAAGTTGTATTATTTTCGTAGAAAAATGCATTCCGAGTTCGATGTTGTATTATTCGTAATGCAAAACCTTTCACACGTATGCATTTCGTTTGCCATTTTTGCCTCCTAAGGCTTCCAGGAATAACCTGTATTCCTGAGGCATTTCAAACATAGATTTATTTACAACTGAACTTAGAAATAATAAAAAGATTGTATTACTTACTAAAGTACAAAATTCAAACCGCTTTGCTACGAAAGTGCCCTTGGCAATATATGTAAATTATGTAGATCTCGTTACAGAAACTCAAAAAAAAACTATCAGAAACAACATTCAATATCAACTCTGAAACTATCGATATTCTATAGGGCACTTCAAAATTCCACCGACAAACTAACACAATTTGTATTAAAAATAAATTACCCCGAAAAGTGCTTTATGAAAGATCTGCCAAGTGTTAAAAGTGTTAAAGCTTTCTTGGAAATTGTTTTTAATTACATTGATTTATGAATTTAACATATATTGAAACACCCTGTATTATAAGGAGGTATAATAAAGGCGCAGATAAGATTTTTCCCTTCCACTGGCAATGTTTTTTTGTGTGCTTCATTCCATCCTTCTGAATAATTGCTGTAGTCTCCGCTCGAAAATTTCACAATGAAGTATCAAGTTGGAAAATTGCACTCTGCAAATTAAATTGGCGGGTTACAAAAACTGTTCTGCTCGATTAAATCAGTTGTATATTTAAAAACTCAATTGAAAATCATACGAGTGCTTTCAGTGTTTGTAGGCATTTGTAGGTGTTCGCTAGGTGGAAATCGAACCCACTCTCCGTCCGCATATTCCCACGATGCTCGTAAAGTGGCAAAAGAACAGTATACACTGTACCTCTTCATAGACATTGTTGGAGATGCGGCGAACACGTCTGTCCTTACCGCGTTTATTCCATCTGATGCCTCGCATTGTATAAAATTATATTTTGAAATTTAGAGAAATATTTTGTCATGCAGGGGTGCTATCTACCTGAATGAGAGGGTTGTGCAAAAATATTAACTAATTTAATTAATTATTTTATCCAATGAAAACGTATAGCAATAAAACGCCGTGATGTTCACATGCAACTTCAAACTTGAATTTCTATTGGTTATTAGAAATTTAGGGTGTTACTGGCTTTTTTCGGCAGAAGTCTAGTTTACAGTAAAGAAACTGCGGGCACATGACAGTTGTGATTGCAATTTTAGATCACTTGGCAAAAAGAAAGTAATTAACTGAATGAAATTTTGCAATAAACTTATTTTAAGGTTTATGTCAATTTCTTCCTAATTTTCGAACCAATTTACCTATAATTTTTTTAGGTATTCTTGTTTTTCCTATGTTTCTTATGAGATTTTTTATTTATTTTAACTAATTGGTTTTATGCGATTTTCGAAAATTATAGAACTTATCCCTAATTTTACCATTATTTAGAATGTCTTTTTTATATGCGGTTTTCTGTGAAACGTATGTACTGCATAAAAAAAGATCTGACTGTACTGGGTGTTTCACGTAACTTTCCGAGGTCTATGCCCAATGCACGTAACCCAATATTCAAAAATCACCACATGCTAGATACATGCTTTTAGATACCACTGACAAAAATTACTGTCAAAGTGACAATTTAAATTTGCAAAATGTATTCAAACGATGAATGAGTGGATATGATCATAATCTACAGCGAGTGTCACAAAAATGCAGTTGTTGCAGCCAGATTATACAGGTATCGTTACCCTGAGCGTAGACACCCACTCGACAAAACATTTAAACAGCTTGAAAATAAATTAAGGCAGAATTGGCCAAATCCAAAAAGGCGTTGTAATTATTTTTAATTAATTAAAACTGTTCAAATGTTCTGTCGGTTGGGTGTCTACGCTGAGGCTAACGATGCCTGCATAATCTGGCTGCAACAACTGTATTTTTGTGACGTTTGTCGTAGATTATGATCATATTTAAATTGGCAGTTTGACAATTATTCTAATGAGGAGTTTCCAAACATATGAAACTTAAATATATGTTTTTGTATCTAGCATGTTGTGATTTTTGAATATTGGGTTGCGTGCATTGGGTGTAGGCCTTGGAAGATTACGTGAAACACTGTATATTATAAAGTTCGTGATTTTATTTTTTTTAAAAGTGCCTATACATGGTACAGAATTGTATTAGGCGTTTTTTTTGTGTTTTTTTTTTTTTTTACTTCATTGGCTCAATTGGAGACACCTTACTGTGACCAAACGAAGCAATTTGATAATGGGAAACTCACACTGAAAATTAAATTTCTATCAAAATAAATTCCAAAATAACGATCATCATTTAAATTTTTTATGAATATTTGCAGTTCCAATTCGCCCAGAACCGTGAGCCCTGGATATCACACAGATATTCACCTCTCGCAGTAATTACATTTTCACATTTAGTGACAATGCTCGTTTACTAAATCAAATCAAAACTTTATATGAGTTCGCGGAAAAAGAACACATCACCCGATATTTATCGAACCGCAGAGCGGAACTTTTTTTGGTTGAAGGATCGAAACTAATTAAATGTTTTATTTTTCATTTCCCTGCGTTCATTGGAAAACCGCTGGAGATTTAACAATCTCTCCGCGACATGAAATTTAGACGAGAAAACCAAACGGTATACCAGAAACTGGAAAACAACTCATTTCAGGCTTATACAGTTGCCGGGAATTCAAACTAAATGATTAATGCTCGCGTACAATGATAGATTATTCAGTTTATAAATTATTACTCTTTGAAACATCTAACGAAATAATGAATGACGACGTAGCCTTTCGGTTAACTTCTTTAGTGGCTCAATTTGCGAATAAAAACCCTCAGAGAGAAAAAAATCCGCGTCATAAAACCGGCGCTCTAAAACATAATCCCCGTGTAGTTATAACTCATTTACAGTCGAAACACCTATTAAAGGACTTAATGATGTTCTAAGTGTCCTTAATTTGCCTGCGCTTCTTCTCCTTATTCCGCCGGGTTGACCTCCAGAAAGCAGAGTTCATTCCGGTCATAACTTGCAGATGTAGCCGAACCACGTACTCTTCAGAATATCTCCGGTAATTAATCTTGTATAAAGGATATTAAAACCGAGTCAGTGTCTGATTGCCCGAGTTAATTGTGCCATAGAGTAACGGAGAGCGGGGTTCAAAAACACCAATAAATCTCGATAAACAGAGAGCGTTGATTAATTTGTGTTGCATCCAGGATACCCGGTTTGAATTTAAAATTGCCCGCGCGCGCGCATGTGTCTCATTTTATTTTCCGCTTCCTAACAAGCTGTTTGTCACTAAAGCGCGGCGTTCATTTACGCTAATGAAACAAAATATACTCGCCTCTCTCTGTAGTCTAATCCGATTTCGATGCCCAACTTTGGTGAATAATAGCGCTGATCCTCGCACTTTCTCATATATGGCTAATCGTATTACACTAATATTATGAGTTATATTGATGTATTTTTCCAGCACGAAAACCTCGTTAGGGTTTCTGCAGGATTTAACATCGCTTTTTTTTCTCATCGACCAACAGCATCAAAATTACACTGACTATTTGCTAGTAGCTAGTTGCTAGTAGCTAGTAGCTAGTAGCAAATAGTCACTAGTAATACCACTAGAGGTTAAATTATTTCCGGATTTTAATTTAACGTCGAGTGGTATTCGGTAAGAAAATTTTGCACCTTTTTGCAATTTAATTTATGTATTGACATATTATCTCAACGCTATAAATAATATGATATTTTGATTGCAAGTTTATGGGAAGCGTTGAATGGCATTTAATGTCAAATGGCATCGTTTATTCTGGTTACGTGTACTTAATGTAAGTATTAGTGACAGTAATTATGACGTCAAAAAATTTCCACTATAATTCACTCCAGGGTCCTACCCAATCGGCAAAAAAATCCGAAAAAATACTTGCGTTGCCTTGGTAGCGGTTCAAAAGAAAGGCTTCTGATTGGTTGAACAGGCTGATGCAAAATTTTCAGTGTAATTTTGATGCTATTGGTTGATTTGAATTTTTTTCTCATTGCGATTGGCTGACAGGATTGTTTGAAAAATAATCCATACAATTTTGTTGGTAATGCCGAAAATTTGAAATATTGCCAACTTTCCTTGTCAAAGAATGTATTGTTTCTTACATTTTAAATTGACACTTGAACAAATGGGATTACGAAATGAAGTTGACAATATTTCAGATTGTCGGCATTGTCAACACAATCATATTCGGAAACTTAAAGGGTAGCTGAAAAACAGGTCCTTAAATATAAAAAATGTGTTTTTGTTATGGCGTTAAAATTCTTTTTTTTTGTGGTGACCGTAAATAATGCAAATTCTTTTAAATTATATGAGCAAGTAATAAAACTATCAACACTTTTCTTCTGATGTAGCGCTTGACATGATTTTTTATCCGCAAAAGACTGAAATTTCCGAGAATCATTTTAATTTTTATCTGACAGGTCGAAAATTGTTTTTTTTGTGAAAACTACTGAACTTGAACTTGGTTCACTTTTAAATTTGAATTAAGCAAAAATTACGAAACAAGCGGCAGAGAAATTGAATCCAGACGTGCAAAGATTTTGTTAGGTCAACCATCAAGATCAACGGCAGTGCCTCACGAACGACGAGGACTTTTAGGACGTTGTTATGAATGTGGTCGAGTTAGGAATAAATCTACAAGAAGATGGTGTAAAATATGTAATAATTGGATGTGTAAAGACCATTTGTTAGACATTTTTGTGAGTTGTGTCGAAAATACAGGTTGAAATGTTACTGTAACTTCATTCATTTTTTTTTATAGGTAGGGGTATTTTGTTCTTTAATTTTGGTACGAAAACTTATTTGTAATAGTTATAGGAATGTTGTTTCATAAATAAAGTGATCATATATTTTTTTGTAAGCATGTTATTATTTATATTTTCCATCGCTGCTACGTTAGCGTTGCCATTTTGGAGAGTTCTAATTTTATTTATGTTAAACGGTTATAAATTTACTTCAAGGCAAAAATTTTTTTTACACGTTATAAAAGGTATTAAAGTCTCATTACCTTAAAAAAATAACAAAATATTTTGCTAACACAATAATAAATAATCAAAATGGATTACATATGTAATCCACGCGCCTACTCGTGTAACAAAATAACAGCCGCCTACTGAAGGGTTAACATGTCTTCAATAAAGAATTCAAGTAGAGTAGGCTGTGATTTTAATATTAAGTTGGCAACACAAATTTTGAGTGCATTTAATTGGCATTGCCAACTTACAATTAAAATCTTAACTTCCCCTAACATTATAAACTATTAAAAATTAAAAATTCAGTGTATGGAGTGCTATCGCATGCGATTTTGACGCTGGCACCTCTTATCTTATGTTTCTTTATACCAATCACAGTGGAATGGTAAAATTAAATTCTTGAAATAAAGTAATTTGACTAATCAGCCCGAGGCTTAAATAAATAGTAAATAAAATGTAGCGTGCAATGAACAACGCTGATTTAATGCAACGGTACAATTATAAAAAAAATTGCGTTTGTTAATAAAGCACAAATTATGTCAGAAATGTGTGCAGGTGATTTCGTATAAAAGAAATGTTTATGTCGGTTTTACTTTTTACGACAGGCGCACATTTCCTAACGTTTTTAATGTATTTTTTCTCGCCGTATTTTACAACTCCACTTGTTACTTGCGGCAAATGACATACGTTCATTTAGCAAATTGAACTTAATAAAAGGCCGCAAAGAATGAACCTCGTAAAAATCTTGCGACGTTTTATTTCGATATAAAACAGTCACGAGCTCGATGCCATTTTGAAAAAAACTTCTTTCACGATAAGCCAAAACTTCATTCAAGCGAAACCATTTAAATTTTTGTATCCTGTCGTTCCGCAGTGAGTGATCGCTCCAAAAATATGAGCTCTTTTGTATCCATGTTTTGATTATTTAATGATCCAAAGCTTGCAAGCTCCTTTCAACTCTCCATTTAGTGAAAAAAATCTTTAATTAAAAAATGCGGATGAGATTTTTTCGATTTCAAGTCCCGGGCCTAGACAGTCTGGCTCCGTGACCCAACTAGTCGAGTTATGTTCTCGATGCGACGTGCCATTCGCGATTCCGTCTTCCTCGGCAATCCCGCGAATGCGTCCACAGAACGAGACGGGATAAAATAAAATTCTTTTCAAAAGAGGTTCCATCACGAAACATTTTCCATGGTCGAGTCGGCACGCGCGAAATACATGACTCTCTCAATTCCGGCGCAATATCAAAAAGAGCGCAAACAAGGACGGGGCTTTTTCCTCGAGATGCTCCTGCATATGGCAGGGTTGATTTGTAAAAAGGACGATTCCTTTGTGCGATTTTTAATTGTTTCAGAAAAAAGCTCGTAAGCGAAAAATGGGGAGCGCGTCCATACACTGGAAAAAAAAGCAGTAAATAAAACTACAAATGTAAAAATGTATACCACAAATTGCATTAAAAATACGACTAGTTACAAATTGTATCATTTTTTTCTTAACAGTTGAAGTAACTAGGTTGTAGCTACATTTGCAATAATTATTGTTATTTTCACTACAACATTTGTGGCATATAATACTAACGTGTATAGCGAGATTTTCGACAAATATTATAGTAAAGTGTACTACGCAGTCAATGCAAAATGTACAGAAATAAAAAGTAATGTGTTTCAAATGTTTGCAGCAAAAAGTAAAAGATTTTATACTAAAAATTACTATTTTAGAGACTAAATTTTGCGACAAAAAAGAGGAACAGTTACCGCTACACATATCCTTTTTATTATTATTGCTGTTACTTTTACTACAGATTTTGTAGCATAATTTGCAAGAATTAGTAGGCTTCTGCGCCTAATTAATGTATGAATCACATTTTGTTACATGAACCAGGAAAAATAAAACGCAAGAATTAAGTATCACAGGATGTCTGTTATATATTTTATACAATAAAACATACAAATATAAGTATAAAACTACCCTAGTAGTAAAGAAATATTTTTAAATTTTTTTTTTTAATATTTAAAAAATATTATTATGACAGATTTGTTTATATTTTAAAAATATTTTTAAAAAACATTTAAAAAATATTTCTTAAAAAGATTAAAAAAATATAAATAAATCTGTCATAATAATATTTTTTAAATATTTTTCAGAAATATCATTTAAATGTTTTAAAATGATATTTTTTAAATGTTTTTTAGAAATATTTCTAAAATATTAACAAAAGTGTCATTAAAATATTTTTTTAATATTTTTAAGAAGTATGTTTTTAATGTTTTAAAGAAATATGTTTTAAATGTTTTGAAGAAATATTTTCTAAATGTTTTGAGAAAATACTTTTTAAATGTTTTTTAAAAATATTCAAAAAAATATTCAAAATAATATACCTATTGTAATGTAATAATTAGTAACAGATGTAAGTATATGAAATGGAAGCTCGTCGAAGTCGTTGGCCTTCTCAATGAATTTTGGCCGCCACACAAATAAATTATTTTTCCTCCAAGAAATAATTGCCAAAATCTACATCAATCTAAAAACAAAGAAACAAAATGTTTACATTTTACCACGGATATACAGGGTGGACCATCGTATGGCATTTTTAAAATTTAACCTATTTATAATGGTCAAAAAAAGATGAAAATTGGAGGAAATGATCTTCAATTTTGATACTACAACATGGCATAATAATTTAGCAAAATTGATGTGAAAGTTGACTTTGATAGTGATTTATTATCAAATTACTAAAGCTATCAGTTTGTATTTTCTTCCACTGCATCTACGTAATGCGTACATTATGATGATATGCAAAGCGGAATTTAGATAGTTATAGTGATTGAATAAATCGAAATATTAAATAATGTAAAGCAAAACACTCTTATTTATGACCGAATTCTTAAATGACAACCCTCGTTAACTGGTGTGAGGCTGATTTCCAACTGTCCTCAGTAAAAGTGGTTCTGAGGTACAATCGACACGAGCTGTGAGTAGTAAAATCCAGGCCCGTACTTAAATCTTCTATGGAATGTAAAACTCGCTATTTTTAATTTTTGAAAGTGACTCATTGTTAAAACAGCTTTGGTTACTCAGTCACTGCTAAGTCAAAATGCCTAATATTGACCTACTTCTGCTGCTAATAATTATTTAAAAAAATATTGAAATTCTCTTTAATTTAGGCATACAAAATTGAAAATTGGTTAATATTTACGTTTAATTTTAAGGAAAACTCGAACTGTGTACTATTCCGGCCACCGAAATGTAAACGATTTTTTTTAGCAACTTGATTTTTGCTTCATAGCATAAGCGTCCTAAAAGAATCAGACAAATGTCAATATTATTTTGTTTATGACAAATATTATTTCACCAAAGACACTGGATAAAGCAGCTTTAATCTATGGAAAAATACGGAAATTTGTGTCAGGTGTCGTGCACATTTCGGTGGCCGGAATGGAAGCGGCGGCCGGGGGGTAGGTATCCCTCTTAAGTGCTAGGAAATAGGATTTACTTGAAAATTTGCTTGCCTGCTGTTCTTTTAAGAATTCACCTGATTGTAACCAAATGTTTAGTTTAGTCTTGAACTTCCAACAGTCTGATCGTGCTTTTGAGTTGTGTAGTTTTTGTTAAGTTTACCTGAAAGCTATTCTGAACAGTAATTATGCCTTTTCAATATTCATTTGAAGAAAAGACTGAAATGTTATTAATTTTTGGCGAATGTGGCAGAGACGCTACTCTGGCCGCCGACACTTACGCCGCGAGGTTTCCGCAAAATCGCGCTCCAAATCATCAAATTTTTAAATCGTTAGTGTCTTCTTTACGTGAAAGAGGAACTTTTCAACAAAATACCAGGTCGTTTATCAATCCAATTGTTACTCACGATGTCAACCAAGCCAGGGTGTTAAATTTAGTTGAAAATAATCCCCACATTGCTAGCAGAGAGATTAGCTCTCAAACTGGGATCAGCAAAAGTAGTGTGCTTCGAATTTTGAAAAAACACGCATATCACCCGTACCACCTGGAACTTCACCAAGAGTTGCATGGTGAAGATTTTGCAAATCGAGTGGCTTTTTGCGAATGGGCAGAGGAAAAAATCCGGAATGATGAACATTTTTTTGAAAGAGTTGTGTTTACCGACGAATGTTGTGTGAAAAGTAATGGTGCGGTAAATAAACACAATTTACACTATTGGGCAGTACAAAATCCGCACTGGTTGAGAGAACAAGACATCCAAAATCGCTGGTCCCTTAATGTCTGGGGAGGTGTTGTGAACAATAGAATTGTGGGGCCGTTTTTTTTTGAAGGTCCATTGAATGGTGAGAGATACACCACCTTTTTGCAAGACGAGCTAAATGATTTGTTAGACGCAATTGTCCCAGTAAATCAAAGGTTTCGGTTGTGGTTCCAACAAGATGGAGCACCTCCACATTTTAGTCGAAGAGCCCGGGAAGAATTAACGCTCCAGTTTGGAGAAAATTGGATTGGTAGGGGCGGACCCATACCTTGGCCAGCGAGATCACCTGATCTTACACCACCAGATTTTTTCTTATGGGGTGCCATCAAAGAACGTGTTTTCCGGGAGAGACCGACAACAAGAGATAACATGAGGGAAAGACTAATTGCCACTTTCCGCGAATTTAATGATGTGAATGTTGCGGCTACCGTTCACGCAAATTTTCAGAGACGCTTGCGACTTTGCATCGAACAGGAAGGTCATCATTTTGAACATCTAATGTAAAATAAAATAAATTAAAATTCAACTATTTGTTTCTTTTATCTAAATCTGATTAACGAAAAAAATTTAAGTCCGGTCCTGAAGTAAACACCAGCCTCGGCTCGTCAGAAATACCTTTTTTGATTTATGGTTGGTTTACAGCGGGCATTGTGAACGCACATTTCTTGCGGACAGAAGTTACAGCAATAAATCACTTATAATTTCCCGACAAAAATCACAAAATCTCAATTAATTTAAAATCAAAGGTTCCTATCAAATTGCAAATTTCGGGAATACATTCTCCATAATATTTTCAATGTAATTATTAAAAAAAAAAATTGGATTTCTGTTTTTTTTCACTTTATAGCGTCCCGACGCTGTTTAGAAACTTAATTCAAAAAAATAAAATTACCATGGTGTAGTGCTTTAATTGAAGATTGTTACCTGCAAGTTTGAATTTTTTTAACAAACAAGAAATAGGTTAAATCTCCAAAGTGCCATACGATGGTCCAGCCTGTATTATTATAAAAATTTACCAATATAGACCAGTTTGAATGTTTCAATAATGACCTTTCGTCTATAAACAAAAAGTCGTGGTGTCATCTGATGTAAGAAATGTATATAATTGCATGTTTTTAATTTTCTCTGTAATAGGGAATATGCATGAAATTTAAATTTGGTTCAAATATTTTTATTCCGAATCTTTATTGGCCGGACATTTGAACTAAAGCATTATTTTAGTAATTAATAATTTTTTAATTACTTAAAATTAATAAATAAAAGTGCAAATTAATTCAAATTTCTAAAACGCAATACCATTGGCTAAACGAAACGTGACGTCAAATACTGTGTCAACAAGTCGTACTGCGTACTGTTTACATGGCATTGCAGGTTTTTGATTAGTGTGTTGTGAATTCATTTATTCTTTAAGTGTAATTTTAGCATCCTAGTGATATAATAAATCATTTAAGACAATGACTGAAAGTGGTTTTGTAAAAGCACAATCGGATAATCTGCCAAGAATAGATCCATTCATGATGTCGTCTTATTTTCTTTCAAATCCAAATTTTACGTCCACTGAAGTAAAAGGAGTGAAAGCTGCAAGGTAATTAATAATTAATAACTCATAATTATTCTATAATAACACATTATGTACGTTATTTAAGAAATAAATACAGGGTGTCCCATCACTTGTGGCCACCCCCAAAATTGAGCTTTAATTGAAAGCTATGAATTTGAAATTTGGTGCACACATGACTCTGGTATAAGGCTAGAAATTTCCGGTTTTAAATGTTAATTGTCGGCGTTAGTTTTCGAGAAAAAAAATAAAAACTGATTTTTTATAAAAATACTATCTCCCAATTTCATCAAATTTCACTTTTCAGGATCAGTATTATTGAGACAAAGATGTCCAAAGTAAAAAAAAAAATCCAAAAGCTGTAATTAGCCTAAAATTCCCTTATATTCGAATCTTAACAGTAAATGTAATGATTTATGGCCCTAATAATCCTCAAGTAGCTGTCCGCAAAGTCGAGTACAATTTAAATTTATGGCATTGTAAAAATTTGTCAGTGTCTAGTGGAAACCAGGGCAAGAGAACGTCAGTAGCGTACCTAAATCGAACCTTTTTACATTCTTGTAAATTTCTAAAATTTTTGTAAGTCCTCTAATAAATTATGATTATGAGAACGAACATGATTTAATGTCTGGATGTTGAATTATATTTTTTAAGTCGAAGAGGACTTATTACATTTTGAATTAATGTTTGAGTGCAAAGATGAATACGAAAGATTTTGAACTGAATGATTTCGGAACTCGTTCGAGACTCACTTTGTCGTCCCCGTAAATTTGGAAATTAGTTTCACGGATTATTGTCGTCGTACTGGGCTTTCCATTAGCCCATTGGCAAAAATTTACGCGGCTTTCGAAATCTCGATCATGCAGTTGCTGATGTAATTCTATGTGGTAAGGATGATATTTGTGCTTTTTTAATATCCTCCCTACTGAAGACCGACTAATTCCCGTGTCTTGACTGATTTTCCTAATGCTCAATTGGGGATTATTATCGGCGAGATTTAAAACTGCAGCTTGATTGACTTCATGCGTTACCGTGGGATTCACTGTCGTTTTTTCTTTTCCCTTTAAATTTCCGTTTTGTTTCAAGGAATCAACAAGTCTTTGAAATATTTTTCTTTCTGGCGGAGTTCTTTGTGGAAAACGTTGAGCGTAAATTTGAGCAGCTTGAACATAATTTTGCCGTGCTTCTCCATAAATTAATATCATATCAGTCTTTTCTTCGAAGGTAAAGGTAACCGGCATTATAAACGAAAACTAATTAAAACACACAGAAATAAAACACAGATAAAAACTTTTTGGACAAAGTTACTCTTCAAAAGCTGAAGTTGAACTGATAACAATAGTAATACACCCACCCTACATTTATAACTGACAGTCGATATTTACGACTAGATGAATACGTTTACTATTGAAAAATGCAATTCCGAAGCAATTTTAGCAATAAAGTCATTAAATATTTATGGATGAAACGTGCGTTTGAACAGGTTCTCACGAAAGACTCAACCAGTACGACCACAATAATCCGTGAAACTAATTTCCAAATTTACGGGGACGACAAAGTTAGTCTCGAACGAGTTCCGAAATCATTCAGTTCAAAATCTTTCGTATTCATCTTTGCACTCAAACATTAATTCAAAATGTAATAAGTCCTCTTCGACTTAAAAAATATAATTCAACATCCATACTTTAAATCATGTTCGTTCTCATAATCATAATTTATTATAGGACTTACAAAAATTTTCGAAATTTACAAGAATGTAAAAAGGTTCGATTTAGGTACGCTACTGACGTTCTCTTGCCCTGGTTTCCACTAGACACTGACAAATTTTTACAATGCCATAAATTTAAATTGTACTCGACTTTGCGGACAGCCACTTGAGGATTATTAGGGCCATAAATCATTACATTTACTGTTAAGATTCGAATATAAGGGAATTTTAGGCTAATTACAGCTTTTGGATTTTTTTTTTTACTTTGGACATCTTTGTCTCAATAATACTGATCCTGAAAAGTGAAATTTGACGAAATTGGGAGATAGTATTTTTATAAAAAATCAGTTTTTATTTTTTTTCTCGAAAACTAACGCCGACAATTAACATTTAAAACCGGAAATTTCTAGCCTTATATCAGAGTCATACGTGCACCAAATTTCAAATTCATAGCTTTCAATTAAAGCTCAATTTTGGGGGTGGCCACAAGTGATGGGACACCCTGTACAATCCTAAATATGATGAGCAGTAAACATAACTTATAATTTTTGATTATTGTTAAACGAAGCTGCATACATATACTGTATTTTATTGCTAAATGATTATTACTTTTTGATACAGATCCGAAAGTGAATCTTATGGAGATTCAACAATAGGATATGTACAAGTGAAGAGAGACGGGGATGGGATTTGTGTGCATATTTCGATTTTGGCAATGGAATATGTGCGGCAAAACTCCTTTATTTAATCGTAGTGTCACATTTACACCTTCTTGTTTCATTATGTTGTATTGAACATAATTTTCTTTATTATGTACCATTTAAATGCATTGTAATAATGGCCTTTATGGGAGCTTAAGCTCTAAGGTCAAAAAATGTAATAAATAAATAAATAAATAAATAAATAAATAAATAAATAAATACGTCATACTTACATTAAAGTGATCTCCACAACAATGTAAACAAGTTGTTGCAGATACTTCATCTCTTTTGATAACCTCACACCATTTCTTACGTATTTTTGCACCCATCGGGACTTGAAAAAACACTTTATCAGGTGCACTTCTGATAGTGTTTTTGCATAAAGGCACAATGCAATACTTATAAACTGGCTTTTGAGCTTTTTTCATGGTGAAATAAATTAAGAACGAAGACACCTGCAGTAAACAGTGGGCTGAACTGTTGTTGACACAGTATGTGACGTCATCAACAGAGCGCGCGAAAATGGCGGCGTTTAAACAGCTCAAAATTATTCGCTAATTTTTTTAAACTTGATTATAGCATTTTTAAACAGTATTTATATTTTTTACTATGTTATAACGGTGTAAACAGTGAATTAAAAAAATTTTAAAAATGCATGCATATACCCTATTGTGAGACCTATAATGGGAATTGTCATAATTTCAAAGTTCATTTTTATCTACACTAATTCGAATATATTCGAGTGCGTATTGATTGTAAACACTTGAGGGCTGGTAAGTCGGAGTAAAGCCCAGAGATGGGTTAAATTTAAGACTAGGGTTCGGGCAGTAAACTACGGAGCGGTCACCCGTCCTGCAAGCGCAAGTGTTTATAGCCTTAGAAAATGGCTAATTGATGGCGGACGTGACGGACTAATCAATTCAACGTGTCCTTGATGTATGTAATTTTCTCCGGAAATGGGGCCTTTCGGTCGAGGTTTGCAATAAAATGTTTTATCGCCGATTGTTTTAATTTTCGATGGGTCCCCGTATTTATGTGTGCGGTGCGTTAACAGAAGACTGAGAAAATGCGCCGTCGTAAACCACCAGGAATACCGAGCATAAACCGTAAATGAGTTGGAATTTATAACCAACAGACTCGTCAAACTTTCTTTTACGTGTACATTATTATTTATATTTTTCCACTGAACTTACATCTTTTATGCGATATTTAATGAATACGAAACGTGGGGCGTTATCCGCGATAGTAACAAATCACACATTTGCAATTCCATTGTGGTTTGTGTGGCACGGCACCTCTTGGGCCATTCTGATTCACTCATACTACGACTATGATTAATTTATTCGTTGTAAATTGTGCACTAGTTTCATGGCTTTTATGGCATGAATGTTAATGCGGAACGGACCTTCAATTATTCAGATTAATTGTCACAATTCGCGTTCACTCATTTCATGAGTCGGAAGTTGCTTTTTTCATGACACAATGAAAGTTTCAATTTAAAGCGCTTATTTCATTAGATCATTAAATAAAAAAAACTTTATTATTAAATTCAAAAGTTTTAATAAGGTCAAAGTGGTTTAATGAGTACCTAGTTTTACAACTTCTTCTTCTACCATTTCAAGTTGGAATGAAAATAAATCACAAGAAAACGAAAGCAATGATAATAGAAAAACAACCAACATAATAAAATTGATAAAAGAAAACCTGCAGCAAGTACAAAAACTCAAATATTTAGGAAGGAAAAATGGACGAAGAAATCTGAGAAAGAATAACAAAAGGAGGAATTTGTATAAAAGTGTACGAGTTATAATTTTTTTTTGTGTAAGCAAGAATATTCGGTAATTAAGAACTTTGACAACTGTTTCATCTGCATCCTGCAGAGTGGATTGGACCTATTATGAGATAATGCTGTAAGTGGCACCCTAAACCACTTTAAGGGGTTGCACCACCTTGGCGCTCAGAAAAATAGGTTTATTCACCAGAGTACAAAGAAATACACGCAAGTTTACATCAAATTATATACATAATATAAATATGAGATAAAACTTACATCCTGTAGAGGTAATCTAAGTTACCTGTACATAGGTCCGGCTCTAAACAAAAAATTAAAAACTAAAAAACTAAAATTATATACAAAGAATTACAAAAAACTAAAATTACATACGAAAAATTAAATCCTCTATTTATTGCACTCACAGCCATCCTCATAGCCATTTGCAGAAAAATAACTAATAATAACTCCTAAACCACATTATAATTCTTTTTTTCAGCCGTACTTCAGCATGTTAAATTTTTTAATTGCTACTCATTCACTATTTTTGAAACTAGTCTTATTCATTCTAGGCAAATTTAGTTCTTCATTTCTCGTAGTACTTTTGAAAACTTCATATTTCTTTTGTAAATCATAAAAATATAGCAGACATTCTATTTCAAACGTTTCTCTAATTCTTAAAGGTCTCTCAGATAGATTATCAAATTTCAAAATGATTTTCAGTAATCTATGTCGTATAGACTCAATTTCACTCAGCACATTATTATAAGCACCACCCCAAGCTATAACATCATAGTTAGCAATACTGTGGGAAAAAGCATAATAGATAGTCATTAGACATTTCCTATTCAAAATTTTAGATAGTTTAATAAATAAAAAAGTAAATACTTTGTTTTATTGACTATATTAAGTTATTGCTTTTCCCATTTCATTTGGGAATCAAAAATGACTCCTAAGTATCTGGTAGAATAGACCCTTTCAATGTCCAAATCAACCCGGAACACTATTATTATAAATTCCAAAACTTTTTTCGCAACATTTAACGATAATTCATTAACAGCAATCCAATCATTTACTTGATGTAAGTACTTGTTTTTGCCAGGTATCATCGGAACAAAGAATAACCGTATCATCACAATACAATTTTCAGGCACTATCTTAATAGATCATTTATATAAACAATAAAAAGTAACGGTCCCAGGATAGTTCCTTGTGGAATACCAGTACCTATCCCAAAATTATCACTTTTAACATTTGCAATGCTCACTTCCTGTACTCTATCCGTAAGGTAGTTTTTTAATAATGTTAACGCTATTCCCCTAATACCATACTTCTCTAACTTAACAAGCAGTTTTGTGTGATTCACTGTGTCAAAAGCCTTAGCCAAATCAAGAAAAGTCGCCATGGTAGACAAGCTATTTTTAAAATTATTGTATACAAATGAAAATACAAAAGCTAGAGCATTTTTGGTGCCTCTATTTTCCCTGAAACCAAATTGGATATGGAACAAAATTCTACATTCATCAAAAATGTTAATTAACCTCTTATGAATAATCTTTTCTAGCAACTTAGTAATGTTAGATATTAATTAAATGGGCCTATAGTTAGTTGGAAGCATCTTGTCACCTGTTTTAACAATTGGCACTACCTCCGCAACCTTCAATGGTATAAATAAATAAAGGAATAAATATAATTTTTGTTTTTTGACGCAGCTAGTAAATAAATAAAATAACTTTTATTTTACATGAATAAATAGTTTTATACACAATTTAAAAAAAAAACGAATAAAAAAATTTAAAGATATGAGCCGTTAAGTAGGACCCTATTTTGAAAATCCTTGGTGGGATTCGTTTGAAAAATTTAAAAAATTTTCTTATTGAGAAATGGTAAAAATAGCTAAAATGCAGGAAAAATGTTTTTAAGAGTTATTTGAAAAAAAAACAATTTTTTACCAAAAGTTTGAGCTTTAAAAAATTATAAAAAATAAAGGCTGCATCCAATCAAAAAAAGCCCACGCCACATTTTAGATAATATTATAAAGAATATGTGGTATAAGTTTTATCAAAATCTTGCCCACCAGTTTGATAAAAGTAGTCTTGAGAAAAATTCGTCAAAGTATAAACAATAAATCTAGCCAAAAAAAGAAAAATGTATTTTCTGAAAATCTCAAGATGGTGTAACCCTTTAACTGAGCGTTTATTTCCAATAAAATTCCGCGGTCCTTTGCACTCGCACTGTTTTGAGTAGTCTTGCATCTCGAATCACGCAAGTACGCGTGAAAGCTTTTCCATTTCGCGGCTGAAAATCGCCATCAATTCGCAAAAAATTGCAATGAATTAATGATAATAAAGTGCCCGTTGTGACGCCTGAAGAGAATTGTAAACAATGTCGCAAGTTGGAAGGCACTCCGGTCCAAATAGCCGCAGGAGATTATATTTTAACGAGTTTTTACCCAGGATAATTGGGCCACAGGAGCCCTGTATATTTACCTCGAATACATACGTCACCTGGAACGGGGAAAAGAGCGTGCGGAACGGGCTCGGCGTGTAACGGCGGCGCACGAAAATTGGAGACCGTAATGGCAAAACGAGACGACTTTTCAGATGATGCATGCGATATTAATTCCTGTCTCTTGTAATAATATTCCGCTACAAATTTTGTGCGCTTATAATTTTCTTTGTGCTAAATTGAAAGTGCTTTTTGGAATATTTCGAGATCCTTATTTACGGCGCACGCGGCAACGGAAAAATGTTTATTGCCGTTTGCACTGTGGAGACGCGGCGCGTAATATTCTTCGCCAAATCTACATTTCCTTTTCTTATTTTCATAAAATTGGCGTGGGTATAGAAGGAATCACAATGTGGAGAGACGGCCTCACACACATTCCCGACCCCTTTCCCCCAATACGTGTATTCTAGACACACTTCGTGTCGCTACAATACAGAGGTATTAGCATAATGGTCTGATCAATACATAACTTGTGTAATACAACGTTGTTGCTATTTTTTTTTCCATTTTCGCGTTTGTTGTTATCATTTAGCTCGTTTCCGCGGTAATGCGAACAAAAATCTTGGGGGACGCAAGGAATTTCTTTGTCCGGTAATTGTGTGCATTGTCGACTGTAATTGTATTTTTTGGGAAATGGGCCCGGTTGTTACATTAAATGCGTTATGCCAAATTACATTTTTTTATTGTCGACGGGAGCGACATTACGTGACGGAGACGAGGACATGATTAAAATTGCAATGCGGCCAATTATTTTAAACGCCACAATTTACATCAAAATTATTTTGTTTCGGGCTGATTAGATTAGAGCAAATTCTCCCTAACGCAATCATGAAACTTGTAAGCCGATCCAGAGTCATTTTCGTAAATTCGCCTGCTATTTGGGTGATTGCGATTTTTCTTAAGTCATAAGTCATAAGCTCTAAATGCAACTCCCGTTTTGATGTGTGTGGCTATATTTTGTTAAATCGAGGTTAAATTTTCATTCCATTATCCCGCCTTTTCTGAAATAACACTACAACTTATATAAATTTAGCTTTCGTTTTTTTGATTTATTTTTATTTCTTTATTACATATTTGCTTGTTCATCGAAAGTTTAGCATATTGTACCCTTTGTGGAAAACCTGGCTCGTCTGTTGAAGTTGGGCCGACAGACGTTTTCATAAAAATTTTCCTCTCTCCCGAAGATAAAAAAAAAAAATCTAAAGTTTGCTCTTCTCTTCTTCGAAGTTATTCTTTTCCCGCAAACATGCCTAAAGTGACGAAAGGAAAATCTTATTTCAAATCTTGAAAATGTTCGTTTAGGAATGTCTATGCATATAGCTGCAAAAACTTTTAATATTTCTAGAAGCACTTTACAATTTCGTTTGTCAAAAAGTTTAACATAAGTTCTTACGGCCCCTCTTCGATTTTAACTTTCGACGAAGAAAAGGTACTGGCTGACTGGGTACCTCATAATAATCAGAGGAAAGGTTTTTCTCGGCATAAGGAAGATTGGCAACTTTCAGTCAGAAACTATCTTGATTCTATTCTAAGAAAAACTCCATTTAAAAATAACTTGCCCGGAGATCATTGGTTTACGTTGTTTTTAAAGCGCCATCCGAATCTCTTTATTCGCACATCTGAAGCCGCGACACAGAGTAATAGCAACATTTCCGAACTTAATATGAGGAAATGGTTTTTATAAGTGGAGGAAACATGTATGAAAAACAAAGTCTTTGAAAATATCTTACATGGGCCATCAAGACGATTAAACCTCTTTTCAATTAGGGCCAAAGCAAGACAAAGTTTTAATTCAAGAACAAGCAGGAACAAATTAAGAACGAAAAGCCTTATAGAAAATTTGATAGGAAAATGAAGAAAGGTGAAGAATTGCTCAATATGAAAGCAGTGAATGGAAAAATACTAAAGTCGCACAAAAGATCAAAAAGAAAACTAGCTGCAATCAAAATGAAAACACTACAAGTTTGAATAATGAAAAGGGGAAAGTTATAGAGGAAATGAGCGTTTCTCAAAATGAAAAAAAAAACAAAAGTGAATGTTATTTCCAATATTTTATTGAATAGATGCAATTAATGTAAAGAACCGTACAAAAAGTGTTATTTAAGGAAGAAAATACACCATTAAAGGGAAACGACACTGAATATGTTAATACTGGATACTTCAGTGAATAAAGGATTCAAATCTAAAAGCAGCAATATCATAAAATTTGCTTACAGAAAGATAAAATATAATATAATATATAAAATATAATTATAGGAAACATTTTGTTTGTAGTTCTTGTTTAAAAAAATTTGGTAGTTTTATAGTAGAAATATTATTTTTACATAGAAATGCTTCTGTTCAAATTTTTATCCTTAAAACCTTAATAAAAATAATTTTAATTTGTTAAAAACCGCTCCTGCCAATAACTGGGATATAAGGGGCCAATAAATAGTTTAGGTGGAACAATAATTAGAATATTGTACTGGAAATATTAAAAAAACTAATAAAACCATCAGTACAACACGGTAATACCATTAGTGATATTACAAAATAAAGCGAACTTCATAGATTTATATAAAGTATGCTTAAATAAAATACGTACTTGTACAAAATTATAACAGATGATATGCTACTCTTATACTAAAGTTAAAGCGCCTTAACAAAATTGCTTCCAGTCAATTTATACACCGACCTTTTGCAAGGTTGAGCCCTTTTTGTGTATAAATTGACTAGACTACTATAAAAGCAGAGTTAAACCGAATTACCGTATTGGAATAGTATAAACGTAGCAATTGATTGCAAAACTTTTCTTAAGATGACCAATAATTTGGTGGTTTACCCTATTTCGAAACCTCAAAGTAAGACTATCAGACGTCAGTATGAGCTACCTGAAGAAGAAGAAGAACAACAAGCTATAAAAAATATCAAATAAACGATTTATTGAATACATACACAACGAAATATAAGCTAAAATAATAAAAATAATTTCAGATTTGATGATATTTGCAACTTTAACCATAACAAAAAACTCTACAATTTTCGTGCATTAAAATAAACAAGGCTTTCCAATTCCTTGTTGGCAGTGTGCATTCCTGGACCTAACAGAATACCATGCATGTTTTGTCAAAAAGTTTGTTTTCCCGGAGCTTCAAAAGTTTCAATTAAAGCTTTATTTTTTGCAGATTTACAAAAGTTTGTAAATAGTTTGCTGAATCTATGAATATTGGAATTTAAGAAAAAAATAGCAGGAAAACACACAATATTCTAAAGTTATCGATGAATTTATGAATTCTATCCAAGGTAACACTGTATTTATACAATAGCGCATCCAAACATCATCTGACAAGTTTGAGATGTGTTTTGTTTTGCAAGGATACGAAAGAAATAACAAACTGTGTTCAATATTATTTTACTTCAAGATTACAACGTAAACTTGTATCCATAATGCATCATGTGTGTGTGTGCTAAGTGAATTTGGAAAAAGTGACAAGCAGAAGATGAAGTGTTCAGTAATTTTATAGAATAGATTTTCGTCGCATGTTAAAAATAAGAGCTGAATTCCCTAGTAAAGCATAAGCAAGTGTTTACACTATAATTTAATTTGAGAAGTTTATGGGTACTTTGCAAATTAACAAATCAGTAACAATTATCTTAAGAGAAACGTAACATTACGAAGATTAAGCAAGACCAAAAACAATTTCCAATTTGACCGTTTCAAAAATTATAGATGAGCAGTTTTATTGCAGTCAGTTTAGCCTTGATGTCCTGAACGAGGTGAGCGAGCTTTTAAACTGAATATTTAATCAAATCACAATGAAAACGTACCCCGATGAATTATTACCAGAACGGTCGAAATTAACACCGTTTAACGAATCGTTCGCCGTATTCTTTTTCTTCGGTAACACATCTGCGATTATTGGAAAATACTTCTTCGGCCATTAGCTCTCATTATGCGCAAACATGTGAATTTACAAGCTTTCACATCGAGTGTTGTGTATACGTGATGGTCGGCAATTGAGCGGAAAATTGCATTCGAGTCCTCTGCGACTGCATTGTAATAACGACAACCCTTCTTGAGTTGCAAGTTAATTAACCAATTTGTCGGCACACGATAAGAATATTTACGCCGTTTTAAGCGTTTTATTGTTACCTAACACATTCGAACGTCGTCGCGTCCATTATTGTTTCGCTTAATAATTAATTAGAAAACAGGATTATGTAATCGGCTTAAATGGGATGCGTTCTGTTTGTACCACACCTCGATGGCAGCAAAGGTTACGCTCTCGGATTAAGACCGTGAAAGCAAAACGTTGACAAAGAAAATTTTATAAAAGGGATAGTACTTTGGAAAAATCGTTGTGGTGTATAAATTTCCCTGTATGGGCGGCATTATATTGCACGTGCAAGCAAAAGCGTTTTTTATTTAAATTATGTACTGAATTTATGCACATAACGGTTCGTATTTTCAAATTACAATTTTAGTTTATTGCGCTTTCATCCTTTTTAAACTTTAATTATAGAGCGCTATCGCGAACGAATTATTTCTTCTGTCGCTGCGCTAGTTTGTGCCGCAAATATTTGTTGAGATAAACTTCGTTTTTCTTCTATTTTTGAGATTTATTAAAGTTATCGCGTTCGGATAAAATCAACCTCGAGGTTGCTACTGCCATATGAAATATTTTCCTAGGTCTGCAAAGTTCTCTTATAATTTCTTGTAATCTTATTATCTTATTACATGGCCATCTAGCGGGGAATTGTGTCATATTCTTTTTTACAATGATTTCTCTCTTCATTTTCGCAATAAAGTCATCAATAAGAAAATTACTTTTATCGCTTCACATGATAACTTTATTAAAAGCATTTACAGCCTTTGATGAACTTACTTCACTGCCCATACAACACTCAATATCTGCTGGATGTCTAATTCATGGCTAGGTATAGCTAGGACGTAAAATAGCCATCCAGTAGATATACGGCGCCCGATATCCAGCAGATATTTTTTAAAGATTTCCTCTGGATATCCGAAACAGATATCAGGTGGATATTCTCTAGATACATATGTTTATGCCCAGGAAATATGTTTTGACATATGTTCCAAATTAATATATTTATATTTATATCTATAAAAAATTAAAATTTATATAATTACATTTGAATTAAATTTTTAAAATATGCGGTATTTGTATTTTGCGTGCATTAAAATTATTTTATAGTATTAAATTAAATTAATTAAATTTTCATATTGTAATATTATGTAATATATAATTTGTTCCAATTTAAGCACAAATTAAAAAAAAGTTTGGTCATATTTACACAAAATACGGTCAAACATTTTTTAAACGTGTCGTTGATATCAAATTTTAAAAAAATATTGGGGTAAAAGTTAAGCAATTTAAATATTACGTGAGTAATAATGTTGGTTATGGTATTAGTATAATAATGAATTTATTGGTCTTCCTGTGATTGTTGATTCGAATAAATATGTTCCTTTGGGTAATATCATTTTAAATATAAATAAATTAACATTAAAGAATTTTTACTAATTAATTTGTAAAGTTGGGGCTCGGTGAAACCCCGCTCCACATGTTATAAAAGGCCGTTGTTGTCAGTCATACTTGTTACTTATTGTCCTCTTAAGGACAGATTGCACACTATAGGAGCAAAAAAAAAAAGAAAGTTAAGTAATAAATTGTACTTATTCCATAAGAGTTTACTAAGCGTAATATGTTGAGAACATTTAAATAAATTTTAAATTTAGTTAATAAATAATAAGCAGTTACCTATATTACGACATTCTTTAAAAATTCTTTAAAAATTTCTATTGGAATGGGGTCATTGTCATTGTCTGGTAAATTTTCGTACAGGTGCGTAACAAATGCGTTAACTTGACGCAGGTAGGTATATGTGTCAATAGAAATATTTTCCTTGTTCCGAATATTTAGTTCTGCACATTTTGTCCGTGGATGACGTACTAGAAATTTACTTAGCAGATGATAAAGTGGTAACTACATCTCCAACCAAGTATATTAAGAACTAAAATATATTTTTATTTTCAGAAAATTGAAATATCAAAAATTGGGGGAAGTGATTTCGGAGAACTGCCTCAACTAATGAACGATGCATTATGAAACAGTACAACTGAGAGGAAAAAGCAAGGGTAATTATCCGAATTTTTGTTTTAAATAAAACTTAATAAATTAATTTAAATTTTATTTTCAGGGTTCCTTGAACTTAGTCCAGGGTATAAGTGATCAAAACCAAGTCAATTAAAAATTTTCTGAAAAACGCCGAAGACCGTTTAAACCAGAAAATTAATAAAACATTATGAGATTGTCTAAATATTAATTAGTATAAGGTGTAAAATGTGTATATGAGATAATCATTATTCAAACAAATAAAATTAATTGATTTGATACATTGTTTAATTTTTGTTAAAATAAAACAAAAAAAATCCTAAAAATTCTTAAGATAATGAATGAACATTTTAATGAATATCCACTGTACAGAAAAAATTAATATCTAATACTTATATACAAAAGATATCTATAAGATAACGAATAACTGTAAATACGGATATCTTCTGGATAGACAAAATGTATATCTAATAGAAGTCCGACCGGGATATACCCTGGATGTCCGAGTTTGTGACAAATGGATGTCTAGTAGATGGCTAAAGTATATCGCCGCCCGACATTAGACATCCTATAGACGAACTTGTGTTGTATGGGTGTTTGAAGTAACATTTTCATCTTCACTTATAATATCATCGTCATCACTAATTGTTTATTCATTTACCAGGTCTTGATTCCACTTTTCAATATCCTCTTTTGACTATCCACTTCTTTTAATGAGGTTGTGACTTCGTTTAGACTTTCTGTTTTACTTCTACACATTTCCTACACAACCGCGAATTTTCACACACGTGATGAGAAAGCATTAAACACCGTTCTGCAACACGGGAAATGTAAAAAAGTATGAGCTAAATGTAAAAGAATTCAAATAAAGCTTGAGTAGCCAATAACTAGGAGGAGGGCAAGCAATTGGATGGTTTACCCTACATACTAAATGGTGATATTTAAACCGCGCAGACAATAATTAAAATCTACCAAACATCACACGTGACACAAGCTGTTCCGGACGCGCATTACGATTGAGGAAGTTCAAAGTGCGGTGACACTTTTTATCTCGATCGCCGTTACTTTTACGGATAAATTAGCGGGTGCGAACAATGTGCAATTTACTTATGTTGTCAGACATAAAATAATAAATATGAGACGGCGGAGCCGCAAGCGTGTGTCATCTCGTTAAGTCCATGAGTGGCAGACATCGCGTTGCGAATAAGCATCGTATTTGTTCCCGACGCCCGTTAATAAAGCCGTGGCTGTCCGCGAAGACGACGGGTTAGTTATTAAATTCCCTGAAACGTGATATCGCAGCGCTCCCACATACACCTTGTTCTCACCTCGAGACCAGGATTTTGTCATTACGGTTCCCGTCTTACTTTTTCGTTGGACAATAAATAAATTCGGAATAAAAACGGACGGTCGTATATTTAAATTCAAAAGCAACTTTGTTGCGGGGAGAGGGTTACAAATGCCGGCAAATTACATGCCGCAAATTACTCTGTGAGATAGTGAGATATGGGCGAAAGAGCGTGCACTAGAAAACGTCTGGAACTTGACAAACTCCGGGAACAATCGATTTGCGTAACGAAATATTCGAAATAATACACAGAAAAATGGCGACGTTAAATTTCATTTAGCCCTCACCGTTGGAAAAGCGATTCCAAGTTTGCTAAAATACATTTTACTGCTTTTTCCGTCTACATTTCCAGAGTTGGTCCTCACCATTGGTCTTTTATAGTGACATTACCGGTGAGATACTTTCTTGAAACTAGTAAAAATGCTGTGTTGGTGGCGAATAACCGCGCTGTTAAGTTCCGCCAGTTTGTCTGTCTGTACGTTTATGACCGTGCGTGTCTTATCTGAAATTTAACACGCATAATTATTCTGCGGTCTTGGTGCCCTATTTTAATAACCATAGAACTCAACAGCTTATAACTTGATAAAATAAGGATTACGGCGATTAACCCACAGTTTTGAATCTAAAAGGTTTTTTTTTTAATTCACACGTGTGTCCTTGTGCGAGAAAAACGCGTTTAATATGCGGATTACGAAACTCAAGCGACGGTAGACAAGATAAAATGTGCACAATGCAGCAATTGGTTGCATGGAACGTGCATTTTGCATAATCCAATGTGGCATGACGATGGCAGCGCCAGTGAAAGAGAATTGGTTGTAACACAAATAAATAATACTTTTGAGGAAGCGTTTTTGTAAATTTATTACTATTATCAGTGACATTAGTATAATTAATATAAATCACGTTTTCCGATATTTTCTGACAAATAGAAGTCGAGTTTGATGAGAACGTCAAGATAATAATTAAAAATAAAAATCCATGTTATGGGTTTGCAAACTTTAATTACTGCATGCTGTTGAGGACTCATGAATTCGGTGTTATAATCAAAGAAGACTATTCGTCTATAAAACTTTAATTAAGATCATTAAGCCTAAACGCAGTGTTAGCCTCGCCAAAATTAATCCTAAAAATAAAATCGTGATATCAACCAAGATCTGGAAAGGAATTATTTTCGTTGAGTTATGAGAAACTTTTTGATGTGTAATAGTTATTTACTATATTTTCTAATCTTCATGTGTTGTACAACTGTTTATACAAAGCTATATCTAACACCTTTTGTGTTTTTTGTGCTGCTGAAAAATCGATGGTGTTATCATACGTTAACTGATAAGAGTTGTATCAACATCTTTAAAACGAAACTTTTAGTAGTTTTACGATCATCGGCAAATGAAATAACAATGAAAAAGACAAAAGTTTATAATGGAAAGGAATATAAGGAAAGTTGCAAAATTTAGTACTCAACAAACGCCAGAAAGTAACGCTGGCATTGTAAATGAAATCCTCGCTTCTCCAATTATTTTTATTTGTTTTATCGGAGATTACCAATTTATTATTGATATTTACTGTTTATCATTTATTAGAAATAATTATTTTCATCTGCATCTGCCGCATTGACAACATCCGTCGAATGCGGTGGCGGTTGTAAATCTTAACATTCGTGAATTCGTGAATGAAGCCCCAGAGGAAGTACAATCAGAGATAGTATTTATGTTAATGCCTTATTTTTGATCCAATATCCAATACAAGTTTCAATAGATTCCTCTGCCACATTTGATGATTACCATCCTTTTAAGAATGGTGATGTGTGATCCTGCATTAGTCAGTATTCTTCTAAAGCAATGCTTTTTATACCAACAGCTTGTTTCATACACTTTCTGGTTCGATATCTAAAGAAAATTTTGAATTTTCAATTGATGGAAGAATACATATTTTTGAAACATTTCGACAAGATTTGCACCTTAGATGCTCCCGTTGGTAATTAATTTGGTAGAAATCTCAATTTTGAACCTGAAGAAGTCAATTCTTGTCTATAGGCGCTCCATTAATACCAACAATCAAAACTTCCAAAATTAATGAACAATTTTAATATTTGGATAATAGAAATCAATTTAAAATTTTACCTTCATCATCAAGTAGATTATTTTTTATGCATCTTATAAAAAAATTTCAATTTATACATATCGATATTTTAATATAATATAATGTTATCCTCAACATTGAATTTTTATTTCACAATGTGAAGGTCTTGTAGATGCTCCATTTTTGTTCGAAATATGTTATTAAACTTCTTTGTTGATGACTTTCACTTACCTTTACACCAATTTTCAAAGTGCTGATAAGTATTAAAATACTTTTCTTTTGATTTGGTAATAAAGATTGAACATCCAACGCAGCTGATTCTTCAATATCAGAAGATCCACTTATGTCAGACATTTTTCACAATAGTTTCCTCCATTTTTTCTTGAACGAAAAACTTAAACGCATTAGTAATTTATTTTTTGAGATAAACTTTTATAAGACAAAAAAAAATTCTGGATCGAACTGATTTTATAAATGAAACATAAACTTATTTAATTTAATTAAGTTGGGCATTCGTTATTAAATTTTATTATGGTCGTATCTTTTTCAAAAGCCACACACCGGTAAAATTTAATTGTGGCTGTTTGTCGCTAATGAAAGTTGTAAAAGAGCGGCCATCTATTGGGATGCTTTAAGTAATTAGGCGTTAATTGGACCTTAAAGTCGTTTATGTGTTGAAAATTAATTTTCGAGGCACATATTACCCAATATAAATGTGGTAGACTAACGTTTACATTTTGACGACTTTAGATTTATCGACTGTTTCCTGACGCAATTAATTTAATTTCGATGACTCACAAATGCGGTATAAATAAACCTTAAAAAGAAATTCAAAATAAATTGGTGTACGGGGTAGTATTCCATTAAAATCCTATGAAATATTACTGCAGTAATGATCTGTAAACTCGTGACATCATAAACCTCACAGCATATTAATAATGTTGCAATTTTAATTGTCCCGGCGCTTCTCCCCACTTTGTGCTGACCTGCAAGCCGATTACGGATGGATATGGCTTTTGACTGCGCAAAAGAGAAAGAACTCGGACATAAATCAACCAGAGCAATATTTAATCGGACGTTTTGACGCACATCATCTATAAGTGCCCTCAAAATCTATTCTGTCGTTCAACTTTTTTATCCATAATTAATGTCTGCGTTAATATTTCAGCAATTCATCCTTACACTCGGACAAGTTGTTTCATAAATTTGGTGACTGATAAAAATAGCAGATACGTGCGCAATTAGCTATATTAAACGTGTAAATTCCGGAATGTCGAACGGGTTGTGCTCGGCTAGAAACTTGCTAATGTGTATCTCCCAAGTTGCATAAAACACTTTAATTTTCAAATCCAACCGCATCTGCATCGACGGAGCGGCAAAACATCATTTTAACTTCAAATGTAATTGCTTTTCCGTATGGAATTTTTGTAGCGGTGCGGTGAGTCACTCGGGGGGAAGCGCTAAGAAGACCCAAATTGAACAACGTTGAATTAGAGATAGCGAACGTGATGAATGTGACAAAGGCGAAAGATAATTAGGAATTGTTGAAAGATATATTAAAACGTGGGGAGTAGTTCGTTTTCTTTTATATATCTGGCTGGGTTGGCTCGACGATTTCCCTGAAATTTTTTAGTTTTGGAAATAAAATGAGTTGATTGTTTCTTTTTTGCTTATTGGTTAACAGCTGCGAACCAACCGCACGAAGTTAAATGATCAAGTATTGGCTTGATTGCCCAATTTTAAAGAGAAATTAAAATAAAGTAAACGAGCTTCAAGAATTAGGACTGAAAATAAATATGGCAAAGACAGAATACATGATAGAGTGGTGTAAAGGCGAAGGCGTGGAGATTAATGAAGATGCCATAAAAAATGGAAATACCAGGACGGTTATAAGAGAAAGAGGAGATAGCGAGCTTGTGATAAAGAGCAGATGAATTACGTTGAGAAGGAGGGCCATACGACAACTACATTCTATAATATGGAGCAACAAGCTAAGCAAACACGTTAAGAGAATTATATAAAGCTACTGTATTCTACAAGTACGAGTAGGGCAGAAGCATGTGCTGTTAGAAAACGACAGGAACAGAAATTGGAATTGGGCTCCTGGCGACGAAGCAATGGATGGACAAAACTATAAAGAATTAGGAACGCGGAGAAAAGAAGACGAGCAGAAGTGGATGTAGATATTATAACAACTATTGCAACAAAAAATATTTACTGTAGTATGAATATATGAAACGTGTGGGTGAAAATAGATGACCAAGGTTATGGTAATGAATCCCACCCCAAAGCAGAAAACGTGGTTGACTTAAACAAACTTAGGAAAGTGAAGTGATAGTAACTATCTTCTTCTCATGCCTATCCGTTGTGTATGTTGGCGATTAGCCTAGTTATTCTGACTTTATTAACTGCTGTCTCCTGTTTTTTCATAAATGCATCTGGCAGTGTCCGAGGTTCTACTGGATATGAAAATAGTGAGAATACATAACATCTCAGTAGCTCGACTTTTGTTGGTATTGAAAGGTCATGATTTTTGCAAATGTTGTTGTTTTGATGAAAGCTGATTTCGCTACCCTTATTTTTATTCCTTGTTAATGGTCCCATTGTTCATTTGTATTTGTACCTAGTGGCGAAACTCAATTTGGGTTCCAAAATGATCAGCGAAGCAGAGATACCCTTTTCGGTTTGTGGGTGCTAGTGCAGCGAAGTAGAGATGTGAACACTTGGTCTACTGGTTACTGATTTAGTGATATTTGACTTTTTTCACATTAAAATATAGACCATATCTTTAGTTTGTTATTAAGGTTTGAAGCCTCTCTAAACTGCCTGCAAAAATTATTGTGTCGTCGGTATATCTGATATTATTAAGACATTAACCATTTAGAAATATGCCTTCATCAGCATCCTTCAAGGCAATTTTCATGATATGTTGTGAATAAACATTAAAGAGCAGTGGAGCAAGCACACACCCTTGACGTACACCTCTTTTATATTAATTCCTTCTGTGTAACTATACAAAAAAGAAATCTAACTGAATGATAATGATCTTGCGTTATCTTTTATTAAAATAAAAACCCTCAAATGGAATTACATAATTTGCCAAAACTTTCTCTATATTATGTCGTTGTGGCGCAATCAACCTCCAGAATTGACAAACAATTCGGTGCAATCTTTCAAGAGTTGCTTGCCCACACCATCACTGAACCTCTGTCATGGCTAACTCGGAAGTTGGACGTGCACTCGGCAAATCGTTTTCCTGTTTTTTTTATATTCGCTCTCTTCTATCTGCTGAAAGTAAACAGAACCTAGACTTGTCAGTAATCACTAGCTGCGATCTTAGGTTTCCTCCCACATCCGGACTTGATAGTAAAGAAGCTAATTTTAAGAAATCTCACCACATATCGCTGACTTCCTTCATTCTCCATCAGAGTCACGGCTTTTGAACAATGTTGAGTATTTAACTTCTTTATGATCACACCAATTTTCATTGAAAGTGAGAATGTCATTATAACAAAAACGAAAATTTCAAGATGGCCCTTTTAATTTACCCCAACTCCTCAAATGTTGACATTTCCCAATGCAACCAGCAATCAAACCACTATTTATATTGATTGGACAAAGCGACGCCAGTTCAAATGCCGCGGTCTCATGATTTAATTGATAGATGATAACGGTACGATCACGAACGTTCGAAATTACGACCGCCCACCGAACGGTTAATTTTCTTTGCGCCCGAGGTTTTCGCGAGCAGGTGCCATCGGGAAATATGAGGGAAATAAGGTTGATCCGAGTAGCAACTCATGTTTTACTAAAGTTTATCAAAGCTCGCTAGTGCAACCGTATCCCGATATCAACGAGGGGGCGATAACGCAGAGAGAAACTTCATACAAGTTTAAAATTTCATTTTGTGCCTCCACGCTTAAGAAAGGAACGAGATGAAACGGGATAAGTCTTAGTTCTGGCGTGTCTAAGGTGGATAACCTTGCGTGTGTCCTGACCACGGTTTCAGCGATTGGGGTAGTGTCGGGATCGCCGATAATTCACCGCTCCCTAAATTCGGCAATGTCACACAACATACGCGATCGCTGACACATTTTTACCGCCCGTCGACCTGTCCAGAGAGGAATTTCCTACTTATTTTATTTGATAATCGCAGTACGTTTTTGATGTGACTCCTTTCTGTGCGCTTCGAGGCTGTAGGAAATCGAAAAATCAATAGCCAGCCGGGTGCGCGGGGTACAACGAGCCGGGTCGGCACCGTCAGCGTCACTTCCCGTTGCTCCGCCCGTGGGACTGGCAGATCGACGCTTGCAAGACCGCCGCGACGCGTGTGCATATTCCTCCAGTACCGTAAAGTCGTGATAATCGTTTGATTTTTTTGACAAGTGCACTGGACCCTTTTCAGCACTGCCTAACTCATAGTTTACTGTTCCATTTTTTGGCCATATTTTACCTTCAGTGCTTTCGGGTAAGTCCCATTTCATACTGCTTCACATATGGCAAAAACACTTCTTTTGACCCAACAAGTTTGAAATTGCAGATAAATTTCCATTCAACCTTAATTTATCTTTATGGTCGTTACAAAATTATTCTTGTACAACTTCTCCAACGGCAATTTAACACAATGCAAACTCATAAAAGTTGGCCGTAAGTTAGCGACTTTATTTGCTGCTCAAGTATTGACTTTTTTTGCAAAAACTTTTTTAATCTCCCCTGTAACAGTTGAGAATCCAATCGAAATTTGTACGTTTTAATTTTTGTTGTTAATATTCTTCGTCGGTGCTTCGAAATTGCTAATTAATGCGGCATCGCCCCGGAAGATTCGATGCAGTCGAGACCGCACTGCGTGGATTGTTCTAATTGAGTTTCCGGCCTTTTCTGACGTTATTTCTCATATCTTTTGTCGACGAGAACACTCGTTCCATACTAAACTCCAAAAAGTTCGGTGCAACACATATGTGTGATGACCGAAACATGTGGACGCGTTAAAGGTCGTTTTATTTTGAATTTCAAAACGGAGCTTTGTGTTTCAGAACTTTGCAAGCTCAATTTATGTAAGTTCATTTTAATCTTTGGGATTTCATGATCGCGTGGTTGTGTCTCATTTTGATGAAGTAGGAACTTCGGTAAGATATGCCAACAAGACAAAGCCCCGGTAGATTGCTTCATCTTGCCACATTTCAACCCCAAATGATTGAAGCTTATAGCACAGTCTGCTGCTTCATCAACCACGAGTATTGACGCGATTTCGGCGAGCGATGCTCGTCGGTGAATTTTAAAAAATGAATTTTCGCTGTCGCAGTTCTGCTGCATACAATATTACACTTGTTGCCGAGATAGGTAAGCATTATCCCTCGTCGGCGCTAATAAAATCAGGCTGGAGGATTTTATGTTTTATCGGGGTTCGCATGTGGTGATTAGGCCATTAAACGTTTTTGCGGAGGAAATTTTGGTTACTTTTGTCGACGAAATAAAATGGTGTGTGTGGTATTTTCGCAGGAACCGATATTGATTGGCTTAATTACTTTACCTTCGGAGGAAACTAACAAATAAATTGGAGGGAAGTAACGTTGCGGATCTGGACTTGAGCAAATTGAGTTTCTGCACTTTATGCGAACCGTAACTGTCTGGCAACCGACTTATTTCACAACACATTTTTAATTAATTTTAAAAGCTGCCAGCAACGTAAATTTGTTTGCTATTGGCAGTGCTAAGCTGAAATCAATAGGAAAACTAAATAATTCAGCCGGCGTTTGTAATTTTCGTCAGCCTTATATTCCGTGGTAATAAATTTCAGTTTTCTATTTGTGTTCATGAGGCCACCATAAAAACTTAAATATGGATCGTTCGGTTTTTACTATATGTCGTTAACTGTTGCCTGCAGATATCTTATATAAACATACCTAAGCGATTGTAATAACGGAATCATTTTCGAAAATTACTGATCTATTTTAGTAACAAGTTTCAGCCATTAAGCTCGTCATTGAGTATCATTGCTTGACAAAGACAGCCCCAAATAAAAACAAGCTCAATAACGGTCCTGGGTATGAAAATGTGATAAGAATAAGAAATACAAAAATTTACAACATCTCTAACTTTTTTTATGGCCATTGTAATACAATGTCTTTTCTTTTTTAAACTTTCTACATTTTACGACGAATATTTGAGTTCTTTCGCCATCTAAAGTTTTTTGGCATTAATTATTAGTTGTTGAAAATTCATTTTTAATGAATTTGTGTCGCAGACGTCGTTTTCGCCATCAGCAGACTGTTGAGGTAATCTCTCGAACGGCAAATCTCGAAACGAGCCCATAAATTTGTTTTGAGCCGCCCAATTGAAACGGCGTCAAACGTCGGGGCGAGGAAAACGCAAAAAAGGATTGAAATTTTATTTAAAGTTAAGTTTAATCCAACGCTGGGGCCGCGTTTATTGCACTATTTGTCACGGCGCTAGAGTTTCTGTAATGAGAACAACGGGCGCCTTGATGGAGATTTGTGAGCCGCACTGTTACCTACCCCAGAAAATTCTCTTTATTTCTATATATGTTTACCTTTGTAATTTCGTCCGTTTTTTTTTTTGTTCGGGGATATTTCTAAAGCAGAAGGAATTGTGCTTGCGTGTTGGTTCGAAAGGCTTAATTGCAATCACGGACCGCCGCACGCAAATTAAATTCAACATTCATTAGTTAACTAAATGCGTGGATTGTTGAAATTTTTTCCTACTTACTAACGAACTACAAATTTTTTTATCGCAGTTATTGACATGTCGAGGTGGTTGAAAGTACGATAATAAATGAAACAATGTCGTTTGGTGGAACCTTCCAGTTGTTATAGTGCATACTTGCGAGCTTTCCAGTTGACGGGAATCATTAGTAATGTGGCGTGACGGGACGCATTAACCCTCAAATTTTTATTTTCTTATTTAACCGTAACGGAATTCTGAAGACTCTTTCCTGCGCTAATCGATCTGCACATTTTTAATTTCGTTCACGTCAAACCAAAATTATTCTCTCAGTCATTTGAGGTTTAGTGGAACCGAACTTATTCAGTAACTGAAAAATGAAGTACACTGCTGTTGAAGGGAATTCTCTTCTTCTTCTTCTTCTTTTTCTAATAAAGTTTTCACGTTGATTTTTGGACATTCGCCTCGTCCAATTATTTTTTCAAGTTTTTCTTATTGTAGGACGCTTCAACCAGTTTCGGCCTGCAATTCCTTTCAGGTAATCTATCCACCTCATTGGCCTTTGTCATTTGCGTATTTCTCTACCAGCCAAGTGCCCAGCATATTGCCATTTTAGCGTCAGAGCTTTAAATACCACGTCTGATACCTTAGTTTTCTGCCTAATCCATATATTTGCTTTCCTGCCTTTGAGTGTCAGTCCAAGCATTTCCATGGCTTGTGCATAACTTTGGGTTGGGGCATTTGTAATTCTTTGTACTTGTCCAAGTTTACGCCCCATATGTAAGAATTTGTAGAATGCATGAGTCACAAACTTTTGCTCAGAAGTGCAGTTTAATATTTTGATTTTCTAGGATGTAGCTCAGTTTATCGAACGCTGCCCAATCTCGTTTTCTTCTTCTTCTTGTTTCTGTTTGGATTTTTTTATCAAGTATATAAACAAATTAAAATATTCTACTGTATTAATTGATCGAAGTTCCTGAGAAAAATCGGTTCTACATATATCAAAGAGTAATTGAAACAATTATTGTAAAACACATCAAAGGTGCAAACCACACATAAGCTGAAGCTTTGATGTATCATTCGTACGTGGGTTAATTAAACTCCGAATTTCAGTAGACTCTAAGAAAAATGGGGAATGTTTAGAAAATTTGGAAAGAGAAGTAATAATATTTAGCTAGAGGTATTTGGATTGAAAGACGTTCTTAAAAGTAATTATTTCTCTGCCTCTTCCAATTCTTTTTGTAGCTTTGCTGGTATTCCTTTGGGTCTCTTCAATATGTATGGTCTCCATGTTACGATTGACTTTGCCATTTGCATATTGCCCCTGTAGTCACGCGATCAGCACATTGCCATTTTAGCTTTAAGGCGTTATCTTGGTTTTGTACCTAATCCTTGTGAATGTTTTCTTGTGTTTGGATGTTATTCCAAGCATTAGTCTTTCTAATTGCCCAGGTTGGCGCTCTAACTGTTAGAATTGGTAGAATGCATGAGTCAATAACTTTTGCTCTAAGGTGCAGTTTGATATTTTTATTTTTCAGTATGTAACTCAAATTACAGAACGCTGCCCGACCTAATTTTTTTCTTCTTTTTATTTCCTCTGTTGGGATTATGATCTTTTGACTCATGTATATATTTCATCACTTTACAATTATTTGTTTTTTGTTATTGTGGTGTCTTCTTCATACAATACATTTGGCTCATTGGTATTTATTTTTAGCCCCACTTCCCCAGACTCTACTTATAATTTTTGAGGCATTAATTGCAATTCCTGTTGATAATTTGCTAACGAGACGATGTCTTCATAAATTATTCAGGGGTCTTCCATTTATGTTTCCTCCTTTGTTGGTCCAATTTACTTTTTAAATATGTCTTCTAATACCAAGGTAAAAAGTTTTTGTGATAGAATATTTCCTTATTTAACTCCTCGGTTTAATTTAACAGGGTTGGTTTGTTCTTTCTGCACAAATGTAATAGCAAACAGGGCAGTAATTTTCCAGTTTTCCATTGTCCCCTTTCTTATGCAGTAATATTCTCTTGGATTTATTCCAGCTTTCTGGTATTTATCCTTGTTTTAAGCAATTGTTTATAATACTTGTTACTATTTCAATCATTTTCTTTCCTTCTTCTAGTATCATGTCTGTAGTAACACCATCTTCTTCTGGCGCTTAGTTTTGTGTCATGTCTTTTAGTGTCTTATTACTTCTTTTCTTGTTACCTCTGGCATAATTTTGGACCCAATGTTTTTTACTTCTTCTTCTTGATAATGACCACAAACCTCCCCATTTTAGGCAGCAAATACAGTCAATCAAAGTCAGAAATACAGGTGTATTAAATTCTCCTGCTTTTCTGTTAGTTTGGCGGATATTAAATATTTGGTCTCTGGTTTGCCCGCCTTTTGCGAATTTAACCAGGCGGTATTTCATTACCCGCGAATGAAAAAGCCTTCACATATTCTTAAACGGACAGATTCTCGGAAGAAACACAAGAAACCACTTAGGGGGCACGCACGCGTATTTTATCTATTTCAAATTAAACTTGATATGTGTGGTAATGAATAAAGCGAGCCGTTTCCGCAAAAAGCAATTAATCGAAGCAGTTCGAAAAAAGGGTCCGGTTTAAAGTTTCATTCGGGTCGTTATTTTAATTTTATTAACTTTTAAGGAGCCGTAAATTAAAAAATAAATATGGTGTAAATAGGGCATGGCGCTGAATGCGGGTGTGATGTAGTTTGTTTTAATAACAGCTGAAATTTTGTTTGCAGTTGACGTAATGGAGTGGAACACAGCGGAATATCGAATACCAAGACCTCGACACCTCGACGAGGAGGAGTGAGTAACTCAATTACTTTCTTATTAATAACACTCTATGGTATTACGTTTAATGTGTAAAGTTTGTTGTAAACGGCTTTAAATTTCATTTTATGCGGGGTCTTAACGTTAAATTGGATGATGTCTTATAAATATCGCAACGAAAATTTTGGCGGAGGCGCCGTCGCTTTTAGATTGTTTTCTATTACTCATTTTAAAAGGCGCCAGGTAATTATGCGCAACGATAACATGGAAACGTAGGCGCCACACTTTTTGCATGACCATAATTCAAATGTGTTGGTTTAATCCACAAATAACAATGCAAATTTATTTCATAAATATTTACACAATAATTAGGAACCTTAATAAAGAAAGAAACGATTTTTTTGTTGTTATTTATTACATTACACCACATAATATATTTAGTCTATAATTTTTGTTATAAATCTAGTTACCAGAACGAACTATAGTTTTTGACTACCACATACAGTCGAACTCCTCTATAGTGATGTTCGAAAAGTCATGAAAAAACATCACTATAGAGAAACTTCACTATGTAGAATTCAAGTATAATTTTACAATTTTGGCAGTCACTTTAAAAACCAATTATTATTATTCAAAACAAAAAATTAAAATTTATTATATTTGAAAAAATATTTGTTTAAGTATATAGAAATGCACACAGTTATTAATAGACAATACAAATTTTCATCTGAATACTTACATAACATGTACTTATTGATGAAAACATCTGTCCAAAGTTGATTGCATAAGTAAGGATTTTGAAAGAAATTCTTTTAAGAATCTTCAAGTTTTCTATTACCGAAAATTCCGTTCCTCGAGAATTTTGGTAAACCTTTCGTAAAGAATAATCACTATATAGAAGCTTAACATCATAATATAGAGGTATTTTTATATGGAAAACGTTCAAAAATACACGTTCCTGACAAAAAAATCACTATAGAGAAAAAATCATTATAGAGGAGGTCACTATAGAGGAGTTCGACTGTAGTTTAAAGAATTTTTCAAGTTGTTTGAGATAATATGCGGTAATTTTTAAGAGTGGAGCAATTATTAATTAAATTATTATGAATGCGTTAAAGATCATTGCCATCAAGAAATATTAGAAAATGCAGTAAAAAAACACTACAAGATAGTTTTCAACTAAGTACTACGCTACCAGTCTTATGCTTGTTTAATTTAGTGCTTATACGATGAATCTTTCTCTATTAATATATAAATTGATGTCAAGATATATAAATGACAATTTATTAAATCACGATATTAATGGGAAAAAAGGTCCCATAAATGGCTCAGAATTGTTAAAGTGGCAAATAATCATTGTGAGACGGTTGCATTAAAAGTGGATACAAAATTGAAATATTTGAAGATTGAATTAGAAGAAATCGAAGGGAAAAGAAAAAAGCTGGAAATTATAAATGATATTTTAAAAGGGTAGAGAAGCTTTATTCTCTTAAGTTAGAATGCTATACATAGCTTTGCTAGGTCTTATCAGTTAAAAAAAAATTGTCTTGTTTATAAACAACTCAATTTTATTTTTATTTTTTCAATTTCGTTTTCAGCTGCGCGATTGTACCCTCTAATTTAATTGGCATAAGAAAAGGGTAGAGAAGGTTTGGTAGGTCTTCTTAGTTATGAAAAAAAAAGGTATGCAACAAATTCAAACTCGGCGATGGTTAACTTGGTAACGGTAATCAGCGACTGTTAACTCGGAGACCGTGAAAAATCTTAGTAATAAAAATAACCTTGTTGTTAGGTCAATTACAAATGTGACCGTCCATGAGAAAAGGGACCTTAAATTACATGCTGCAAACGCTGGTGTTTTCAGAATTTTTCTACCTTTTTTCGTTGCGAAGATATGCATTTTCAAAGTTTTAGTTTCAGAAAACATGTGTATATAAGCAACTGACGTTACAATAAATTTGTCAATATTTCAACTGAAGCGATCAAGGAATTTTTTTTTCTTTTTAAGTAACTATCTGCGATAAATAAAACAATTAATAAAAATTACAAGATAGAGGGATGGATAATGACTGCATCAGAATCGATCAAAACCCGAAAATCGAAATTTTGACCTTTTTCACTAAAATCGCTCTCTTGAGAATTTTGCTCATGTAAGTTAAGGTCCCTTTCCCCATAGACGGTCACAAATATGTATCTACATTAAAACTTTAAACATTTTTTCACCGAGTTGTCCATCGCCGAGTTTGTCGTGTCCGACATAAAACTGTATTTAAATATAATGTAATGTTATAATATAATTTTTAACTGTGTGCCAACTAACCGTCATCGCGTTATAATGAAAGCTCAGCATAATTTAAGTTTGCTGAATCATTACGCGGTTCTAATTCATTTTAATCTCGATTCGAGTCGCGTCTACAGTTCCCATCAACCGATCCGATAACCCCCTCAACCCTCAGACGCTAGAATCCTATCCCAACACAGCGGGTTCTGTTTCTAACATTGTGGGATTTCCCTCCCTTAAAACTCTCGGTGTCGACATCCCCGATTAATTAACTCGATGGTGTGGCCGCAGTTCGGGGCCCCGATAACTCGCTACATTTGTCGAAATCGTCCATTTTACGACCGCTATTTTCGCGAGCAAAATCTGTAATTCGGAGCAGATCTCTTAAAAATTAGGAAAAAGTTTTCGCAGCGGAATATGAAAATCAAAAAGGGAAGTAAAAGCAGAACTTGTTATTTCCCTCAATATGAACGAAAAGAGACAAGTTAGAAAGTTGGAGAGTTTTCGAGGACATAAAGTTGATGAGGTGACGTGTATAATATCCAGAGGGAGAAGGTGAATTTAGGGCTGCTTTTGAAGACGTTGCTTTAATCCAGGCCAGCAGGGTCGGGTGAAAGGTGGTGTACGTGTTCCGAATACCGCTTGACGTCACAGGGAGGGTGGGTGGATAGACGAACGTCCCTTCTGATGCACGCGGCCGTCTCCGTCGCCTAATACGTCGGCCACATCCGCAGGTTTCATTTTTTGAACGCAACTTATGAAAGAACATGCGAAATTACCTAAACCAATTCGGCGAGCACGTAATAACTTAAAATGTCAAAATCGCGACGATAAAGTGTGGTAACGAAGTAACTAAAATAAAAGTTGTGGCATGTGGAAAAGTGAATAATGGCCGAATTAACACGCGAACCGAAGTTACCGATTTCAATGACGACACTTACTTATTTTGGCCCGAAAAAATCCTAAATATCGCATGATTCGTTATCGCTCGGGGGTTGTTCATTTATAAAAGTAAAATTCTTAAATAGCAAATGGATTTCGTGTTCGTGTCGACGCCATAAAAGCGAACGTTTTTGATAACGAGATGAATAGTCGGGTAGGGATCGTACTCTGCCATTTAGCTGAATTGCTATGGGGCTGAGCGCATATTAGCGACTCCATTTGATATCAATGATACACGACAATCACCGCCTTTGACGTCACCCGGCCTCATCTTCGACCGTCGCCGCTTTCGATTTTTAATAATTCCAATTTCGACCGGTCGATGGGTCGTAATTTTTCCCAATTTGAGTGTCATGTAAACAAGTAGATGGTGACTAACTCCACCCAGCACCGCCGAGTAATAAAATATAAGAAATGGAAGGGAAGCCATGTGCACATAAACTTTATCTAACTGAAAATCTCGATTGCTATCCAGGGTCGCTCGTAAATGTCAGCTGGGATATTATATTTTTATGATAATGTAGCCTGGTCAAAAAATCTGTTGATCCCTTATTGAAATTGTAATTTATCGGCTGTTTCGATCGATTCGCGAGGAGTGATTGTTAAACAATGGAAAATTCTTTTCAAAGTCAAGTTTATTTCGGTTTGGGTTACAAATGATCTAAAGCCAATATTTAAAGTGAGTTTGTCGTGAGAATTGGGGCAAAGCTTGGGATGCCACCTGTGTCAAACAGAGATTGGTTGGATGCAAAATTGCCGGGGATATCAAATATCGGAATTCGTGAAGAACTGTTGCCGCTAGCTGTTGAACACGCGGTGATTGATTCCACACTGCACTGCGCTTTTAGAATGAATCGATCAGAAAACACTTTTTAACAATACCTTGTTTTTATAGTTTACATATTACTTTACATTCACAAGAATCCTGAAAAATTGGATTGCTTTGCTTTCTTCTATTTTTCCACATCAAGTGTTGTTCAATAAGCTTTCAAAAATGTTATTTTGTTGTTAACTTATCTGAATGTTTTTTTTTTTTTTGATATTTCATAACCTAATGATTTTGATGTTTTACGTTACTCCAAAACAACTTCCAAAGCTTTCCAAATCATGTGGCAGTTAAAAACTTTTGTGCAATGTCTTTAGGGATAATTTTAGACTCCAAATTACGATTCCATGAATATTTTGTTACACAAAAATTATTACAAGTTGTAAAAAATTAATTTGGCATTAATTCTAAATCTCTGGTATTTATAAAAAGGAGCAATAGTTCCCATGCAATAATACTAATTATAATTTTAACATTTTTGAAACTATTCAAAGAAATTTTTGTAAAATGAGTACTAAATCATATAGAACAGTATCAAATGATGCACTGAACGTTATTGCTAGGAAATAGCAGTCATACAGTCCATAAAAAAAATAGGAACAAACCTCTGGTACAACCTTACTTGGATATAATGAAATTAACCATAAATCAAATAGAGAAAGATATAAATTACTACAAAATAAAAGATTTTAGAAACACAATAATAAGAAATTACAATGGATTATATAATTTATATATCGTTCACCAAAACAGTTTATTCATCGGGTGCACTATTCGCACTATATTACAACAACACAATAAAAAATAATAAACAATATACAATACATTACATTACAAACACTCAAATTTAATTATGCATACTAAATGAAATTTTAACATGCATAATACTTCACATTAAACGATACAATAATCATTCATTTACAATCATATTAAATTATTTTGAAACGATTAAACAAGTAATACTAATAATAAAAAATTCTTCATCAATCACTTTAAAATTTCATGTTCAAAAAATAAATAATGAAATTATATTCATTTGTTAAATTTAGCATCGTTAATAATTAATTGTCATCGTATCATTTCATTTGATAAATGTACACTATATACAATAAAATAAAATTTGAAAAAAATAATGATTGAAGAGTGGAACACAATTTGGATAAACACAAACAAAGCATCTACCTCAAAATTATGTTTTTCTACAGTTAATCACAGATCACAAAATACTACATTTCAACCAGATTTTTACATAACACAATTCATAACGGGTCATGGGAAATTCAATGCACACCTCTTTCGATTTAAAATAAAACCAAATCCTCTTTGTGAAATTTGTAGTGTATCTGATGACATCCATCATAGGATCAACAATTGTGTTAAATATAATGAACCCCAAAATAAGTTAAACTTTGATTGGGTTTATTATAAAGTATTATTAAGTTGTTAGTCGTTCGTTGCCAAGTTAACAGTCACCAAACGTACCATTGCCGAGTTAACTATCGTCGAACTTTATTGACAGAATTGTGTTTCCCAGTCATCTCATACCAGTTCTTCTAAGTTAATTTGTTTGAATCCTCCTTTAAATTATTATTATATTATTATTAATATAATTTGTGTCCTTTAGTTGTTTCATACCAGTGTTTTTTTTTTGAATTTGGTGTAAACATGTTTTGATCTTACACTTTTTTAAATTCTGGAAAATTATGTTGTTTTTGAATGCAAAATGTAGTTAAATTGCTAGTCGCTCGTCGCCGAGTGAACAGTCGTTCATTTTGCCATCGCCTCAAGATGACCATCGTCCAGTTTTATTGACAGACGGTGAGTGCCTCAGTTGTCTCACGCCGGTTTTTTTAAGTTAACATGTTTTGATATAATCATATTTTTTTAAATTATATAAAGTTGTATTTCAGTGCAAATTTGCGCCCCCTGGTTGTCTCATACCGGTTTTCTTAAATTCATTTGGTTTAAGCATGTTTTGTTTTTACAGTACTTCTTTAAATTATATAAAATTATATTTGCTATTGACTGGAAAATTCAGTTGAATTGCTGGTAACTTTTTAACAATATAATGGAAATTGTTTACTGTGGAGGAGAAAAAATAATTTGGTCGCAATAAAAATCCAAACCCCATCAATTTCAGCGCCCCCATTAACATACAGGACTCGGCGTCATGAAAGGTCTTTTTTAAGCAAACGACCTGTCTCGCTAATTGGTCTGAAACTTTTTAATTCCCGTAACTTGTCGGTGTTAAAGGGCGCGTGCTGGTGTCGGTCGTAAATTTCAAAAGGATGGATGAAGACTTTATAAGACCCGAAGACCTCATAAATAATGCGGATCGGCATGAAGTACATACATCGGTTCGCTTATATTACTTCTTTATAATGCAAAATGTGTGGAAAATGTCCCCGCTTCGTCCTAAGCTTTTTCTAATTTGCTACTCGTTATGCCCGCATGTTCGGAGACGCGCCATCCTGCCGAAATATTTTCGAGAAAAGTTCGCCGCATCTCACTGAAAGGAAAGTCATTAAAGTTGCACATATCGTCCGGATGCGCTAAATGAGTTTATTGGAGGGTGCAGCAAATTGGAAAAGTCTCCTGCATGCGAACTTGTTTTACGGCCGGCTATTATCGGCTCATTGGAAATTTACAATGTTTTGCGCAGAAAAATTGGGGCTTTTTCCGTGCGAGTGTGTGGGTGGCTGTTTACAATATTCAATTTCCTTTGATAAATTATTCAGCGAGTATCTGTGTATAAACACACGCGCGCAAGTTTCAATAAAGCACTTTTCCGAAAGAGGTGAGAAGGGGAGATTATCTGGATGTTTTATAAAATATGAATGTCCCAAGTGTGTCAAAGATAAAAACTACTATTCATTTCCGCCTTCTTACACTTTAACAGGAAATTTAGTTATGCGCCCCGCGAAATTATCCCGAAGAAAAACAGAGATGGCAAGACGGCAATAATGTTATTGTTGAGTAACGGAGGACGTGCGGACTGAAAACGCAACCTCCTTGAAACTTCGTTATCGTCGACCGCACCATCTTGCGGGCGTCAGGTCTCGCCAGGAATTCGGTTAAGCCGCGTCGGGAATTGAGAAAATTTGCCGGCGTTAAAAATCGTGTGTGTGTGTATTTTAACAGGTGCAGGTACGAATGCAGACGGCTGGCGCCGTTGTTATCATACCTGTCGCCGCGACGCCATGGATCAATCTTTGTCTGAGCCTAGGTAGCGGCGCCAACGAGTCTGACTTCGATCTTCCTGCGTCACGCGACAACTGACTTACACCGTACGGCATAGTTTCCAATATGAGCTTTTTTCGCTTGAAAATTTGTAGCTAATTTACATGGAAATGTTTTAATTCGTTCCCGAGGTACGCCTATCTTAGATAATGCACTTTTTATCGCGGTTTGTCAAGTAAACTGCTCAACAATCAAATGGAACACTGATACGGACATTGCAGTAATAATAATAATAATTGGAACTATGCAGGCAATGTTTTGCATTAAAAAATGCATCAAGATGTTTTATATTCAGATATTTACATTTTTTAACAACATAGCGTTTATTTCCACCGATTATTTAATTTATAAAAGTTACTGCAATCGTGGAATAAAAACTCAGCAGATTTCTTGATTTGGATAAACGCCAGAAAATGGTTTGCCATCGTTTTAATTTGATTGAAAATGGTGCCTTTGAAAGAAAGATGACAAAGTGTTTCATCCAATGTCATAATTAAGGCACTTCAGCAATTTCAGAATACCAGCAGTGTTAGTTTTTGATATTCAGGAGCCCATCCAAAAGATACAACAACATTGAAACCCAATTGGCGGGACTGATAGCTAGACGAAATCCTACTCGCATGCAACAAGGATGAATAACGCCTTACTAACTGCCCGAGTTATTATTTCTCCACGAATTGTGGGAAGAAAACTTTCTGAAGACAATTTAAGATTCAGAAAACCTACTGAGTGTCAACTGGTAAAACGGAACCATTGAACTGCTCGTAGAGGTTTACAATGGGTCCAAATTTAATGTTCACCATTCTGATGGAATAGTTTTACTCCTGGAAAAGACCAGGAGAGCTTTACCATGAACATAATATGGTTCTATGCTTGTTTGGGCGTGAGATTATTTTCAATGAACTTTGTCACAGAAGCTGGTTTATGAAGCCAAGGTTATATCCAATCGACTCTGCAGGATGCAGATTGAGCAGTTGCTAAAGTTCTTAATTACCGAATACTGTAACAAAAAAATTGGTGAGAAGCAATTCAATAAAAAGCAATAAATAACTTGTACACCGTTTTGCTCCTTCTACCTCCTATGATAAAGAAATTAGAGGTTGCGAACATGTGGGTAGGTATTAGTGCTGGGGTAGCCTGTGCAGATGTAGTTAGTTGCTGTTTATAAATGCTTCGTTCAATTCCTCATCAAAAAAAAAGTAGGACGGAGTGACTGGAACAATACCACCAGGTTAGAACCAGCTCACTACTTATAAAACTGATTCGATGATATCCTGCATAACGTGCAAAAAGGCTACTTTGCCCTAATCTCGAAACAAAACGAACATATACCAAGAGACCGCTTCCTTTCAGAAGTGACAAGATTCACAACTAAATTCCCCACTCATACGTTGAGGCTCCGAAATACATGGCGATATTTAAGCCGTGAAGACAATAATCTACCGAACTAAATCATATGTGACAACTTGCTTCGTAATTTGTAATTTTTATATCAAGCAGAAAATAGTATGTTTTCACCATGAATTTAGTAATTTAGGAATTGGTTGGACAGCTCCAGTACTAGCCATATTGCAGGTTAAATGGGTGACTATCTGACTACGAGTCAGAGCACTGCACTTTCCCTTTTTCACTTTTTCCCTCATTTCAACTAGCGCCTTGTTATTCATCCCGCCTATATTACAAGATTCATGATTGTTATCAATTTTTCTTTGTAAAAGTTTTATACTCGTTATTTTTAATGTTCCGTTTCATTGCCGATTACTTTGTGCCACCTTGAAATAGTATATTACATACCGAGGGTCGTAAAAAACATATTACTTACCTTTCTGTTTAACGGTGTTGTTGTTCAAAACACAGAAACCAGTTTTTATAGTGTCACAAATTTAAACCGTATCTTGGTGGCTAGGTAGTAACGACTGTTTAGTCATTACTTTTACTCTTAAGATTCCATATGGGAATTTTAGACTAATTGGAGTTTTTTTCGGAACTTGGTTACCTTTGTCTCAAGCATACTGATCCTGAAGAAGAAATTTGTCGAAATTGGGAGATGAAAAATTATGAAAAATCAGTTGTTTTTTTTTTTTTCTAGAAAACTAACGCCGACAATAAATTAACATTTAAAACTGGAAATTTCTAGCCTTATACCAGTCACACTTGCACCAAATTTTAAATTCAATTAAAGCTGAATTGTGGAGGTACTCACCAGTGAAGGGACACCCTGTACAATATTGATCATTTTCAGTAATAGAAAGCGTTACTAAGATTATCGTTTTTGTTGTAGGTAATGCGTATCATGTGTTATGCCTGGGGATGTTGTGCGGCGAGTTCTACAGAGCGCCCCTAGGACTCCACTTTACTTATTCGGACACCCGTAGCCCGTACTCCTCGTTACTTGCTCTGGTCCAGGGCATGGCAGCGATCACAGCTCACGCGGGTCACGACGATGAAGACATCTTTTTGGGTAAGTGCAGGAATTAGCATCGAAGGTGGAACGATCCCACTTAAGCGAGCCTCGTTTGGCCTTATCTCGGCGCGGATCTATATTCGCAAACGCAAACTTGTACAATTTCCAGCGGTAGTTATGAAAGCAAAGTCGGCGTTTTCCACTGTCCCATTCCGCGAACAATAACAGTACAGGGAGGCAAGATAGGCCCTCGAGTGGTCAAGTGCTCGAAACAACCGCAACATAATATTATCTCAACCCTCCAACTCTGAATGGTTATTGCAGCAGATTATCTCTGTAGCGAGTCGAACTCACACGCGCCGAACGTGAATAGAAAGTACGCGAGACGGCCGTTTGTATTCAACGGTTAGGACGTGTGAAAGCTCACAAATTATTATCACTCCGTTTTGAAAATGAGATACAGAAACATGTGTGCACTATGTCTTGCTGCCGAGTTTGCCGAACGTGCCTATACCTATAATTGACGGATAAAAATTGTGTTTGTGTTCCGTCCAATCCGCGAAATTGCTTTCTAGTTTTAAGCCAATTTCACAGTCGTTTCGCAAATTAAAGCCAGTTCCGTTTAAAAAAAGCTCTTAGTCGGCCATATCCTGTGCAGGAGAACCATAATTTTCAATCAATCCCTCTAATGGTTTTACAGGTGGAACGAGAACAAAATAAGTGATTTTCTTGTTTTTCCTCGAATCGTACCGACGAACCGTGACTCGAAGATAATAGAAAAAGCTCACTTGAACTGAAAATCGCATGCGCGAGCATAGATAGGTTTTCACCACCTCTAATACAACTTAACTCTCTCTTTTATAATGTTTTTTTACTTTCCACTAAATCTGGCTGGTAAAGCCGATTTGCTGGAATTTGTGTTGTAAATTTAGCTGCGATTTTTTATACAACGAAGATATTTCTATTTATTTTAGCATCGCACGTTTCAGCAAGGAAGTTGTCTTTTTTGCTGTTGGGATAAATTGAATGACTTTCTGAGAGACATTCTCGCCTGAGGAGAATTTTTTGTAATTACCCGATCACACTTCTGTAACCATTTTTCTCTCGACTGTTTTTTGTAAGCAGCCGAGAATTATTTCAGTTTCTGCCTACGATTTCAAGAATTTTTATTACGCAAAATGAAGCGGAAAATTGCAGTTGCTGTTTTTCTAACGCAGTTACGAATCTCCCAGACGTGTCGTGGAAGTGGACCGTGTGGAACAGAACCAAGCATAATTTTATATTTTGTTCACTTTTGCTTCCTCTTCGAATTGTTGGATTGTTTCCATTTCCTCGTTCGCACAGCTATTTTAGGAAATGAGCATGTTAAGCGTTATCTAATTAAAATAGTCGCTTGTAATTACACCAAATGTTTGGGATTAAATTATTTTGTATTTAATAGAAAGCCATAAAAATGTAGACGCACTCTTGCTGGTCTATTTTTATCAAGTCGACCAAATTAAATTTAACCCTCCCAGATTGTTGAGAGGGGCGAATTTCACCCATAGGCGAAAATCGAGCTTTTTGTGTGATTCTCTCTGGAAAAAATTAGCTGTCTCAAGCGCGTCAGTTGTTTCCTGCAATTTTCTGGAATCATTTTATTGTTGAAAAAAATAAAAATCTTGAATCGTTGCGTGTTAAGAAAATAACTGTACAACCTCATGCTCTGAAAGCTATTTATACGTCAAATTTAAATAATTGTTTATTATAATGCACATTTTTATTTACCGAAGCCGCCGTCCATTTTTATGTTAATGAGGTTTTATTTGTGCAAACAAAGCATGAAATTCTCGGTACAGTTACGAATGTTGAGTTGGTGCTTAATGAGTGATAGTGCGAGTTTTTTTGTGTTTACGAATGGCTCGTTGTAACTGTCAATTCAAGTAATCAAGAAGAAGGAAACACATAAAACCATAGGCATAACAAGTACTTACAGTTTGAAAAACACATTTAATTTTTTCATTAGGGAAATTTGTTTAATACTCAATTTTAGTAAAAGCTTATTTTCAACATAAAAGCTTTCATTGGCAAATAAATAAACGTTCAAATTTTATCAATAGAGAATCAATCTGAAAGCTTCAGGGGAATAATGAAATTGTATCCTATAATTGAGAGCATTTTCCGATGGGCCGAAATATTGTGCATTACATAATTTCGTTATCTGGTAAAATGAATGGACAGTTTACAACATAATTTGGTTATGCTCTAAAACGTCCGGTTTCGTAGGATTATTATTTAACAATGAAATGTCCAGGAAAGATTCTAATTAGAACTTTTTGAGCAACGCAAGTGAGAGTATTGTCTGAAAGTGTAATAATCACTGAATAAATTATTAAAATCTGTCTAACTAGGTTCCTAAACACTCTTCCAAAGCGGCAAATGGATTACAACTTGAAACTGCTGAAATATGAAACAAATATTAAGAACAAAAATGATAAAACTTGGTAATGTTTACAACTATTATCATACAGTAAAACTTTTTCCGTTTTAAAAGATTTTTGTATTAAATTTCACTATTTTTTGCATTTTTATATAATTGATATAATTGAAGGGCTTGGGGCAACAACGCTGCATGCCACATGAAATTAGTTCTGAGATATTAATTGTTAAAGATTCGGTTAAATCCCAAAATCCAACCTGAGGGCATATTTAACTATGCTACATTCGTTCCATTTAAATAAGTTACTGTTGTAGACAAGTTCCCTTTTAACAGGTTTCACTGTATTATTTTTTTAAACTTTCCTAACACATTAAAGTTGTTTTAAATTCATACCTTTTTGTCATACATTATAAATATCACTAATAATTTAGTAGTTGGATACATTGTGAGTCACGTCAACTATTTAATTCGATTGTAATAAATATTGCAACTGGTTATTAGATGGACTTGTTTGTCAGGAAAATGTTCCGGATATTTAAATAGAAGATCGGTAGAATAAATTTTTGAAAGTATAACCACTTTGACAACGCTTACGCCGTTTTTTTCCTTTTTTTATTGTTACATCGTAGGAAAATCGTGACCGATTGAAACGCGCATTTGGACATTTTATTGAGCAGCGGCGAACCTCTTTTCAACCCTCCTATTTATCAAGTTTGAACGATTTCCACAACTTTGAAGTTCTAACCCTTTATTAGGCACATTTCAGTCAGTGATCAATTAAGTGGCTACATAAAGCTCATTTAAGCTCGCCCGAACGGTTTCGCCGAAGCAAAACGTTCGTTTCTTTAAATTTTCCGCCGTTTAATAAAACAAATCGGGTAATTGGTTTCAGGCGAAATTGCCTACTTTACTATCGAAATTGGCAATCATAAGTCCAATATTGTTCCAATACGATATTTAGGGCGCTTAATCTGATTTTGAAAATTTCATCGAAATTTGATCATTCCGCGAGAGCATCAATGCACAATTCCTGCGTACACTCACTGTAATTTCCGCATCTAGACGAGGAGGTGTGGGGGATGACGTCAGGTTTGAAATTGACCGTCACCGTCGAGCGCAGCAAATCCCTTGCATAGTCAACCGGTGCCGACGAGCCGGCTCATATCGTATCGGAGCATGAAGTTTAAATAATCCGGTCGATTTTTTTTAACTGAAAATTTTAATCGATCGTTCTTCGCAGACAAGCAGCGATGATTAGTTGACGCTATTTTTAATTAATTCAGCAAGGCCGCTTGTCGCATGTGTGCGTGTGTGATAGTATCACCGGATTAAAGGAACATAATAGTGGGTGTTCACGTATATTACTACTTCAAGTTGCTGGTAATTTGTTTGAGGACAGCTTGGGCCGTTTTATTCGTTATCGCAATGGTGCATCATCGCGTATCAGCCAGTAAGTTCACATTTGGCAAAATAATTTGCATGTTGATGTTGAATGGATGTAAATTCGCACGACCTTACTTTTTCGTCGGTTCAATTACGAATTTCATTCTCACAATTATTTGAAAAATTTCCCATCTGCAACACCCGCTAATTAAGACAATGGCAATATTCATAATCCCAATATTTGGTTCTTGGTTTGGATATTTATACAATTTTGTTTTGCCCAAAATGACATCATAAAGTCGTTTTCTCACAAAATTTATTGCCAATATACCTCCAAATTCAATTTTGGACTACATAATTTCGTTGGGTCAATATAGGAAGATCCAAAATCTGGATTAGCTACAATGAAACTGAACTTAGATCATTACAATTATTTGAAAACTTTTGCTCCATGATTTGAGCATAAAAATGTATCTTCTCGTTAGATTTACACTCTAAAAGCTTTTGCAGAACACAACCGGTGTACAAGATGATTGAAATTCTCTTCTTCCTTTTGCTACAAATGGCGAGACTTGGGCGTGTATAGGGTGGGTAGAGACACCACTTTTAGAAGAAGTTTTTGTTGGTTCGATACATTAAAAAAGAGTCAAAATTAACCTGCATTTTATTTTTTCTGAATGTAATTGAAGAGCTATTAAGGTTTGATATTTATCATAACAGGCATTGTAACTTGATTGTATCAATACAGGCATTTTTATTAACTATGACGGTCAACAATGTTTCAAATTCGGTTGTGCAACTTGTCATTATTTTCAACATAGATGTAAAACGACTGAGATTTATCAGTCTTCTAAACCAGTTGGGAGAAGAGTGTTTATCACCCAGAACAGTTTTCAGTTGGTGCAAATCCTTCCAGAACTGATGTGAACACTGTCAAACTTGCCACATACCACCAGTATAGTGTCTGCTGGAAATCCTAGGCAGATATTGACCCAAATTAACGTCTATTTTCAGTAGACTTCATAGAAAAGTTAAGCTAGTTCTACGAGCACATACAGTCTAACTATTGACCAACACACTGACTCAATTGGGGTGGGAAGTATTGCCTAACCTTCCATATAATCTAGACTTGATCTCAAGTGATTATCATCTCTTTGGGATACTCATAGAGTTCTTAGTAGGCAAAACTTGGCTCCATCATCAACCAAAAGATTGGTTTGCGACATAAACTTTTGTTGCTACTTAAAATGTTAATTCATAACTTCTATCCATTAGAAAAAAATTAAATGGAGATCCTTCTTGAACCTCCCACGTACAACAACCAATGTCAAAATCGCTGAAAAAAATTATTCAGAATTTAGAGACAAAAGAATTTGCTCTTGCACGTCTTTATTCAAAATGGTAGATTCACTGAGCTGTGACATCCATTTTACAGTCCACATTTTGCACCCGCGATTGCTTTTTTTAATCTAAAAATGAACCCTAGAGCCTGTATCGGAATATGTTAAAATATTGCCAAAACGGTGAAATAAATGCAGAAGACAGACTGCGAAAAATTATGTCTCTGGTTGCTTAATCTCCTAACTGTTTCATTTCTCTATTTTCACACTTCATTAACCGCGAATCGAAATGACAACGACGATTGAATCTATAAATCGGAATTTCTGCGCAGAATTTTCAACGAAACGCAAGATTTAAAAGGGCGCAATTTAATCTCGCATTTTCTCTTCGTTGTTTCTGCCGACAAATAATATCGCCGAACCGCCCGCTCCTTTCCGGGAATTCCTCCGGAGACTGATTAAGAACGAATTCGTTCTAAATAAATAGGAATAACGCGAAACGCAATTAGAAATTTAATGTAGCCGCATAACTAGCGTGAGTTGGGTGTCACCGCGGTTTTCGTATCTCGGTGCACGTTTGTTTCATTTCAAGATGCAGTTAAAGCCCGAAGTTATTTAGTTTGAACGTCAGATATATAATAAAAGTTCCTGAATAAAATTACACTCGCCGGTTTAAACTTTTTGATGAAAGTTTTTTCTTTCCCGTTCCGAGTTCCCTTGCCTTGTTTATTATTACGCAAAATAAGAATAGAAATTAAACGAAAATAATGACGGAATCTGAGAATAATAGGTCGTTACCTAATCTTTATTTGGAGAGATTGGTTTGATTTTTCGGAGTTATGAAAGCCTTTCTAAAATGCGTTTCTTTATTTGTTATCGTAACAAATACAGCAATTTATGGTATTTACACAACACACTTGGCTTTCTCCATTAGAAAATCTGTAATTTATCTGCTGCATTGCCACTTTGTTGGTCATTTCAGTGACCTACAAGTTCAAATTCATCAATTTCTATCAAGCGAACCAATCGATAAGAGTGTGTCACGATTATTTTAAAATATTTCAAGTGGAGATATTGACAGGACATTTCGACTCATGCGCCTGTACTAGTCGAACATTGACTTGGTCGTTACGAGACCATAAAAATCTTCTGACGAAGAAAAAAGTCCAAACACGATTTTGTGACTAATACCGACCTATCGATTGATTAGTGTTCGTGTTGTGGCGCGCTCAGAGATCGAAATTTATATTTAGAAATGCAGGAGAGCTTTTCCGATAACATTTTCGTGTAAACAATGCCATTGAGGTCGAGAATTCGTAGCGCACTGTTCAAGAAACAAAAAAAAAACGAATGCGATTAATCTCTAGATCTGCCAGAAGTCGAAAGCACACTGCTGAAACATTTTCAGCCTTTGAAGTAGACTTTTTTAAATGTCTGCATTTTTCTGAAAAATAAAGTGAAGAGTTATTTAAGCTCTGAACATTTATAGAAAACAAAACAACATAATTATGAAATTCTGTTTAATTGCAACTTGTTTTTGTAACAACTTTTTTTTTCCTAAACTCCTGAAAAACGTTTCGATAATAAACTGAATTGAATGGAAGGGCTTCATAAAGCTTTGCTGAAAAACGGTAACGACCCAAGGCGCAAGTGACTGTTTAATTATGTAGTTGTAATGAAGTTCTACAGTTACCGCAAGAACATATGCAAGCGAATTCATGAAGTTACACACGAAACTCAGAAGTTTGCTGCAAGTCTGGCTTTCTTTCATTGCAAATAAAAGAGCTACAAATGGAAAAAAATTGGCAAACATTTGAGTTAAATCATCTGTTTTTAAATTTTAAAAGCGCACCCAAACAGTGCAAGAAAAAAAAAATGATTCAGTTAATAAACAGTATGAACGTGTTTTGAAAAACATCCTTTTGAAAACTTGGTTGATAGAGGATGACAGCGTTCCATTTAAAATAATTCAGCGGAATAGTTCATTGAATGAAGCCTTGTTCGGCATTAATCTTTAGAAAGAGACAGTTAAATCTTATTAAGACTGAAATCCAGAAGTTGCCTCGGAGGGTTTAGATACCCACACATGTTCAACTCGAGTGAGCTTATCAAGATGCACCTACTTCAAGAAAAATCGTTATTGTGTGACAGACATCGACGCCGGTGTTAATAACAGCACCGACGAAGAATCGTGTCAAGTGGCTTGTAATTACTAGACTCTGGTTCCGCTAGGTCTGTGCAACTACAAGAACGAGTGATCGATTGAAATGCAATGGAACAATGTTGTCGGTTGGTGAAATTACACTCGAGATGTTGTTCAGTCGGCAGACTGTAACGGAACCGCAACTGTAATTATCCTGTTTATTTTTTTTTTTGCTTCAATAACAGAATATCGATGCAATTTTTTATTTGATCTTTTGACCTTCGCACTTATCTGAGTTTTACTGGTGTTAATTTAATAATAGCGTTTTTCTATTGGGGGTTAATTTTTTACATTAACCTTTTGATTATCTTGGAACCTATATATCGGTTTTTAATAAATTTAAAATGAATTTTAGTTTTCAACATGTTGGGACATTTTTTAGAAACTTTTTTTGTGTCGGGGCAACCACAAAGTAAACAAGTGAAAAAGTTACTCTAATCACAAACATTTTTTTAATTTAGCATTGAATTTAATCATTCTATTTTATTATTTGCTTCTTTCTTTTTAATTAATTGAATATAAATCTAATAAATGCAATATTACTGATTGACATACTTTTTTACCACTTATATATTCTCAACTCACTTGTTCACTTTTTCACTGATTAAAGGAAGTACTTTGTACATAAGTTTACACTCTGATTTCAAAGTGGCAAAAGTGGCTACTTATTTAGGAACAAGATGATGATTATGCGCATATTTTATTTGCCACAAACTTGTCACTAAAGAAAACAAATAAACACAACAACATTTTTGTTATAGTAAGTACCTAGTCTATTTAAAAAATAGTGTTTGGAGATTCTTAAACAAACAAAATATTATTCTAACAAACATTTTTAGGCGAATCTGCCCATTGCTAAAACTATACAACAAATAATCTAAGCCCCACAAAATATGTAATTGCAACTTGTTCTTTATCATTGTATTTAGTTTAGTAATTTTTTATTAAATTCTACAAATCTGTTTTATTTCTTATTTAAAAAAAAATGCATTTCGAATATAATTGTAATAAAAAGTTTGCACAAAAGATGATACAATGAAACTGTTCCCGTGCATCAAATTAACGGCCATTACAAGGACAGTTTTAACTGAAGGGCGACTTTCATTATTCACATAATAACGAGCGCGATATGGCCATTTAACTACAGTGCACCCGTGCAGGTGTGTTAATGGTAGTTGAAAAGGATTTAATTATAACATATAAGCGGTCCCACACGAATTCGCAAGATTAAAGCATAGCGGTCGGTGAAATGCATCTAACTTTTGGGTGGTGAAAGTATGGCATCACATTTTTGAATGTCTTATTGGCTCAGTTCCATAATCCGATATGCGTTAATCCGGGCGGGACATACGTGTATACAATAATTGAATTAACCGGATTAGCGTAATCCATGAAACCGTATAAAATTAGTTTGCAAAGACCGAGAACGCACGGTTCGTTATTAATTGAAAGCAAAATATTTGGATGATGTAACCGATTATTACATTCAAAACAATTCGCTTGCTGATTGATTCGGATAACTGTTTGACATCAATCTCTGGAAAGAGACACTTAAATCTAGTTAAAGTGGAAATTCAAAACCTGCCTTCGAGGGTTTAGATATCCATGCACATATATCTAAAGATAGTGAACGCTTGTCAGATCCAGCGGAACAGTTGCTATTTATATGACAACCGTTCGATAGATAAATGCAATGACTAGTAAATTTATTTAGCGGATAATTAGTAACGTTGAAAAAAATCGACCTACGCGTTATGACTAACTGTTGGTGGAAAATGTCAGTTATTTCAGGAAATGAGGTACGGTTACTTCGAAGAACAATGAAACCGGTGTAAATCGATATTCCACGGTAACCTCTTCTTCACCCTGTATACAGGAAACATATTACGCAAAATCCTCGAAATTGCTATTGATCCGTTTTGTATCTCTCAATAGCTAGCGCTATTAATTGCTTCGCACAATTTATTTATATAAATACCTCCATTTTGCAACTATTTATCTTGTTTAAGAAGTTTCTTAATTTATAACTTTCATATTTATTTTAGGATCAGCTTCAAATTTAAACTTTTCTGTGATTATATTGAGTTAAGTGCCGTTCTTGTAAATCGATTTCAACCAAAGTCAAAACAGGCCCAAATATGACAAATAGGGTGGATGCGCCAATTTTAGTCGCCGTAAGCAAAATTACAATTCAAACTTGCAATTTTTTGGCTGAAATGCTTGCTAATTTGATTATTTAGGCTATATGTTCAATTTTACCACTTTCGGCCACTTTGTTCTTCAATGAGTCTTGTTTAACATTACTTAAGAAATTAATTTAAGTGAGAGGAAGCCGACCGTTGAAAATAGTGTCGATTTTATTATTTTTCAATATTTCTGATATTTTTTGTCATTGTAAATTCAACAACACTACCAACCTAATTGTAAAAACTTGTTAGTTTTCTATTTAAAAAAAAATTATTAACTTTTGAAGTATTACACATTTTCAAATTCTAAATACAGTAGAGCGTCGATTATCCGAACGTCAATTAACTGAAACGTCAATCATCCGAATGACGATTTGATTTATCCGAACGTCAATCATCCGAATCGTCGTTAACTTTGCCATTACATTACATTATAATGTGATTGAAATATTATTTGTTATTGAATATATGTTTATACTCTATCATTTTGAGCGTTTTAGTGCTCATAAACTATGACTGTTCGGTCATCCGAATTTTCGATTATACGAACGGTAGTCGGTCCCAATTAGTTCGGATAATCGACGCTCTACTGTACTCAACTTCACGAGAACGTACATAAATTAGTTGTTATTGTTATGTAAGTGCATCATTGTAAGACAATAGATATACCTGCTGTAATTAATCCCATCACAGGCTGCAAACACATTTTCAAGCATGCAATACCCACTTTTCCTATGCTCGTAACCACAGCATCATTTTTACTCGTTAAATAAAATAATTGTTACCTTAAATGAGAATAGAGACATACACATGGGTCAAGCAAATGTTTTGGTGACGTATTTACAAGTAAAGTGACTGAAAGTGGCGTCTCTACCCTACCTAACATTACAACATGGTCATTTTGGATTAGGGTCTATAAAATCAGTATATAACATTTTTCAGCATAATTAACAAGTAGGTGCGAGTGTTGAATAAAACAGCAGATCAAATAGCCATCAAATACACCGTAGGCGTCCACGTTTGGACACCCACGTAATCTATTTTGATTTAGGTATCTTTACAAACGAATACAGTGCGTCGTGCGGGGCAAGACACCTGAATACGTTATCCGCACGCAATGTTATCATAAAATCATTAAAAGCTCGGTTTTATTTATGAATCGTCTTCTAAATAATCCAGCTTCAATTTATCCCGTGGAAAAATGCGCACGTGCAAGCGAACAAAAAAAGGACAAGTTCCAGCTTTAAATGACTCATAAAATTAGTTTTACTGCTTTAATTTCGGGATTACACGGGATTGTGCGCGCAGGGCTTCGCAAGAAACACGAAATTGTGGCGTATTTTGAGTTCTAAAAGATTAATGCGACTGCGAAGGATATCGAACGTAAAATCGCGAGTATGGAACGAGGCGGACCCAATTTCTGAGGCATATGTACGTTTTATTGTATTGTACACAATAACAATAAGTTAGCCGCTCAGATGCGGTTTGTAACTATATTGGCTCGAATGATGCATCGACTTCTACAACACCTGCGAAGATATTACAGAACTTATTTGCATACCGACGAGAAATCTTGCATTCTTCATACGATTGATGACATGATGATGCAATTTTTGTTTACATTGATAGTGTGTGTTAATGGGTGAGTGGGTTTTAATTTTGCAACAAGACAATTAAGCAAATTTTATTAGACTTTAAGCGGATAATTTTTGAAAACGACTGCTAAAGTTATGATTATTATCATAACAGCCTTGGCGCTGATGGGTAATAAAATTCACCTCGTCTCAGCTTTAACTGGCACAGTGATTTTTAGTTACATAACTGGTATGCTGGAATACCTCCGATGGCCAAAAGTTATTATTATTATTTTAAATTGCTATATAGGTTTTCTTCTTCTCTCAGTTCCTATCTGTTTTTTATTTACTGCAGTTCTAAATTATTAATAATAATGGTAGTCACTGAAAATCAAGTCCGTAGATTTTTGAGCCACGAAATTCACCTTCTTGACACTTTACCCTGTAGAATATTTTGTAGTAATTGAAACCTGTTTTCGTTCCTCATAATATGACCCAGATATTGGAGTTTAAGACTAGTTTTCTTTATTCATTCTTTGAAGAGTGGTTCGTAACTCGGTTTGTTCAGGACATCCTCAGCATCCTACGATATAGCCATATTTCGAATGTTTCCAATTTTTTACTTGCTGCTTCAGTGAAAGTCCACGCCTCAACCCTATGTAATAAGGCAAAGAGGACATAACGTAAAAACCTTATCTTGGTGTTTAATGTTACTTGTGGCTTTTAAATATATTGCTCCTTTTATTGAAAACTACTTTGGCTTTCTTGATACGGATCTTTATTTCCTGCCAGTGATCCCATTGTTCGTTGAGATTTGTGTCAAGATTAATATTTATTTACTTACTCGTTCAATGGATTTTCAGTTAATTTCTTACGGTTGGTTATGTTAGATTTACTGATTATCATTCATTTCGTTTTATTAATGGCAAGCCCATATTATTGACTGCTTCCCGTTACTTTATCCTCCTTGGAGGGTGTTAGCGAATGTGACCGTTTTATTCTCAAAACGAATATTGTTTAATATTTCGCCGTTAAACAGGATGCCCAATTAAACTTCTTCTAGTGCTAGAAAATTTGTTGTAATATCATTTATATTACATCCCTCTAGCAGCAGATTGATTCCAATATAAGTTTTCAGGTCTTTGTCATCCACTTCTGCTAATTTTAAGATTTCCGTCATTTTCCCATGTTATACTCTGTCAAACACGAAGGTTAATGTGAATAGATGGGACTTAGTTTTACAATCATTCTGATCCAAAATTTGATCACTTTCTTTATACTATAATTCATCCTTAGGATTACCACCCCATTTGCAAATATCTTCCAATCTATCAGTTTTCTGCATACAATTGGCAATCACATAGTCACCTTACATTATACCCATGGCATTTTCTAATGGTGCATCATCAGTGTCCGAAGAATCATACTATAATAACCTGTTATCCTGTGAAGAATCACTTGAAGGAGTAGGAAAACATGGTTTTGTCCTCTATTTTTCATTTCTGCCGGCTTCAGGTGTAATAAAATAAAATCCATTGCAGCTCGGGTTTGGTAGTTTACTCTATCCAATGAATCCTAACTACTCATAGTATTGTCAACTTCTTCCTCGTTAAAAGGTGTCTGGCGTCTCCCATTCATCCCCACAGCAATGTCTGCAATTACCTCAACTGAAAAATTTTCCTAAAGTATATTTTGCATATTGAATCTATAGCACAGTAAGAAATACTCTCGAAACTTACCTCAGAGACACAATTTAAATCACTAAAAGTAAAAGAAGCAACCATCTGATCCGATATAGCATTACAAAATGTTATAGTCTCTGATTTTTATGGCTGGAAGGATATGATCTTAATAACTCAACAAATTCGTGTAAACGAATCACTCATGTCGGTCAACTGTAGGGCCCATTCAAATTCAACGTTGTAATATTAAATAATCGAATACACAAGAATTTGAAACAGAAAACACAAGGGCTCCATTTACCTTTCCATTGATTTTATCATGTAATGTCTTCCTATAATGTATTCTGTCAATTTTAATGATAACTAGCGATTTTGACCTTTTCACCATATTCCAAAACTTAAAAATTACCCAAAATTGACTCTAACAACTCAAGCCATGTGAAAGCCAAGAACTATTATGTAATATCTGCCTACGGCCTATTTTGACATTTCATAATGTTAATTACCTTTACTACGTCCGTCCTCTGAAGATTTTGAACTTTCCGGGTTACCTCGATGCTTAAAAATTATCCTAAATTACCCCATCAACGTCAAAAGCTGCAAACAATGTGAGGATCGAAAACTATTGCTTAAACAGTTGTGCTGATTTACTTCAAGGAAAATTTCAAAACCAAGTGCACGTATGATAGCGATGCGGACGACCACTCCAAATCTTCTTCATTAAATCAGACTGTCGTCACTTTAAAAGTTAAGGGTCGACTTATTTTAAAAGGTTACGTGGCGGTACATCAAGAGAAATTCGGATTCGCTCCCCTTTCAGACACCAAAAGTGGAAACTCAAACAAAACTACTCTCGCAGAACTTAAAGAACTTAATTGAATTCAATTAGTGCCAAGTAATAATTCCTCGGTGTAAACACTAGTCTCCTCTAATCATATTTGATCCGGATGCTTCGCGAACGCGTGTAAAATTTATATCAAATCCCGTTTAATTGCAGACTCGCTGATTTTGTATAAATCGTAAAAGAAATTTGATTCTGTCTAGACCGAAATGGGCATTTAATAGTTCGTCCTTTGTTTGATGCATAATTTAATTATTTGCAATGAATTAATTATTGAGGTCCCATCAGATAATCGAGTCGGCGATAGGATCTCTCCAAGGATTTATTAATTAATTTTTTCTAAAATTTTCTTTTCGTTTCAACAACTCTTAGATCGATTAATCGCTAATGTGACCTCATGAAAAGCGTTTTAGTCTGCCCGGAACGGTCAAAGCCCCCGAGGAGCTTTTAAACGCATATAGGTCACACAATATGTTTTGACCTTTTGTTCGTTTTTTTATGCCATGTTTATATGGTCTGATATAATTTCGTGGCGCCTGAATGTCTGTATATTTTGTGAAACGGCCGAATTAACAACTCATGTAAACAGAAACGCTTATCAATGGAGCTTTCGCTCTTCGAAATTAATTTGACGTCCATTGGATTTGATTAATCAAATTTGCCAGCTCTTTGTTGTCTTTTGCAATTATGAGTGGACGCGCCCACGTATTCTTCCATTGAATTTTTCGATTTCCCATTAATATTAAAATGGGATTTTTTATGTAACGGCAGTGTTCAGGAATACTAAAATAGTAGTATACGTTGGTTTTAAATTTACTTTACATTTGAAGACGGCCCGTAATAAACGTTTTATATACGCACCGCATTCGCACCTATTCTGAATTATGCATGCCGATGTTGTTTATTAGAATCACGATCGAAATTCTAAACAATTAATCTTTTCAGAAAATGGGCTTTTGAGTTATGAAAATCCCAATTACCATTTGGATCCGGCACGCCTCGACGACGCACTCAATTCCAACACGGACGATCTGTACGAAGAACTGTATCAGGAACTGGACGACATTTGCAATTTGAGTCACGGAGTTAAGGTTCCACTGTCCGGAGGTCCGAACCGAAAAGGATATGCATCATTAGACATTGGATCGATGGGTGTCGACATTAACACCGGGCCGGTTACTCACATAGACTCAAACTACACCGACAACCGGAGGTACGTGCTCAAAAAATCTTTAAATTCAACTCCACCCAACCAAGCTTTACAAAAGTGTTATTTAATCGCACGTTTATTTAAATTTGAATTACGCGAAGGTGAGATAATGTGGGAGGATGACTGTGTCTATATGAGCTCGGTACTATGCAAACATTTGAGTACAGTTTCACAATTACGGGTCGCATATTTTGTGGGTTGTTTGTGGGTTCTGTCTAAAAATAATAATAAAGCGGTAGCAATGATATTTGAAATATAGAGGCTCACATTTTTAATTTTTAAAATGAACATTTTGGCTCTATGAGACTTGACGAAATCTTGCAGTAATTGTGGCTTTTGTGCAAATATGTTTACTGAAAGAGATTAATGGAAAAAGCTATTTAAAGAACCCTTTCAGTTAAGTGTGTCTGCTGGACATACCAACAAAGCTTTCACTTTCATTTTTAAAATAAAATTTTATCTAGGCAGAAGATTTAATGAATGATTTAATGAGTGTTCATTTTTAATAGTTTTTTAATTACAATAATAAATAATCAAGTGTACAAACAAATTACAATATTCTACCGTATTAATTGAAAGGCTTGGGGCAACAAGGCTACATGCCACATGAAGTTAGTTTTGAGATATTAATTGTTAAACATTCCGTTAAATTTTTATAACATTTAATGTCAAAAGAAATTTGTAATGAGGATTTATTTAACTATTTAAATAAAGCACTATAAAATAAGTGACTTGTGCCCTTTTCCATTTCGAACAACAACAAATTAAATTTAGAAAATATAAAAGATAATTAAAATTTGAATTAACAAACTACAAAGTTTATTATGCAAATCTAGACTCTTTTACAATACATTTTTTAATGTGTTAGCCAAATGTGGGACTTTATGTTAATGCATAAAACAAAAGGTTTCAATGTGTAAAATTGTATATGGTTTATAAGCAATATGTACAAATGGAACGTTAAAAACGAACATATAAATAATTGTGATAAATGAAATGGAACCATTTAAGTACCACCTAAGTAAAAAATCTTTTATATCACATCAACGATAATAAACACAAAAGTACAAATAAGTCAAGAATGTCACTTAAATAATTGTAAATTCCAGTATAATTAGTATAAAACTATAAAAATGTTATTGTTGCAGTAAATAGAAAGTAAAATGAAATGAAAATGAAGACTAAGAAGTTTTTCCGCTTGGATTTCTTCGCCACTTAATATTTATCACTTCATTTTCATGTTTTTGATAAATTTGAACAATAGTTAGTATTAAATTCGAACGATAATTTTTAAAACCAAATGGAGTTTATTATTATTTATTATAACATTTTGTTCTGTCCGATTTTGAGATAAGCAAAATGCAATGGGAAATGGTTAATGCAAATATAAATAATTATAGAAAGATTAAGATTAATTTGTCGGCTGTATTTATTAAAAATGTTGCTGTTAGCGTTAAGTGGTTACTTGTGCGGCGTGGCACTAAAGGATTGCACCATAGCGTGTATGCGGATCCATAAAAGCGCTTACAAGGGGGGTTTTAAAGGCGAACGTTATAAAACGAAAAAATTACGTGTGAATTTTTTTATTGCGCTTCGTACCGTAAAATTATGAACAGTTGTGAAAAGGGGCCAGTTTACGAAATTAAAACAGTACTCTTCGCTAAAAATTAGTAGAAACTTTGCACTTTCTTGACCAATTTATTTCAAAAATGCATTCTTCAGAATTTTAAGACCGGAAGGTTGCCTCAACCGGGGAACTAATCTAAAAAAAATGAAATTCAGCCGAAAGTAAAATCGATCCAATAATTTCAAATTTTTGTTCGAAATAGCAGTTTGTCGACTCACTTCAGGGGTGAGCGAATCTCATTGCATAAACATGGCCTGGTGTGCTACGGGCAGCACAATTCTAAAGCCAAAATCAATCTTAGCGGAGGGTCAATTCCTTCTTCATCTCACTGAATAGAAGCGACCAATTCCAGTTTGAAATTCACTTTGATCCGATATTGCTTTTCATCTTCACCTATCATCTTTTCGCGTTCCTGTAAGTTCTCAGACAAAAAACCGGTGGCTCTTCAGTGCAGTTTTTTTAATTAGAAAGGCAAAGCGGTTTGATATTTCAAGTACCGTAGGTCAAGGATTGCTAAATTTATAAATAACCAGTTCTAACGATGAACGGTGAGTTGCGTTGTTTGTTATACTTGGGAAGGTTGTAAACCAGTGCCGTGGTGATGAATCGAATTGTCGTAATGTGCATGCGGTTGTTGTGTGGTTGTTAAGTCGAGATGGGCATTCACGTAAGCGCATATCTGCATAATCAGTTCGAACGTTGATTAGCGTTTGCAATTCCAATTGTCGCATGGCTTGTCTTGCAACAACGGAAATTCGCACACTGTTGAAGCTAGAAAGCGCGCGTTCGTTTTCCCACATTAACGAATATAACTTTAATTGGAAGAGTTGTCTGGCACATTTACCATGCTTTAAGCGGCACTATTCATGAAATATTGCTTTACTTTCCTTCTTAGTGAATCCTCGACCGCCTTTTGATCGTACAATTAATTTTCATGTTACAACGTCGAGAACTTTCCAAATTATCCCGAAACGATTTTCAAATAAAACAATCACCTCTTTGCGAGGGCTTTTCACCGGCGTACATCTATGCGAGTTTATCTCAAAAATTAGCTCTCTAGAGGCTTGAGTAGTTGTTTAATCCGAACAATGACTTGTTTAGACGCCTTCGGAGACATCTGAAAGGATATTGGCGAGGAGAGTGGGTTGTTCTGAATGTTATCTGCGCGTAAAAAAAATGTGTTACCGGAGGAGGTGTCGCGTTGTAGTTGAACTTTTTGTGTACTTGATGTTCCGTCTGACAGGCTCATCTATCCCAAGTTCGACATTCCGTGTTTTCCAAGCCATATGGTGGCATCTATTGATCCATCTCCCCTATTGCATCTCTCCGCTACATTTATTCAATGCATTATTACATGGGACGTAGGCCTTTGAAGTAAACCCGGGGGCATTAAATTAATTTTGGGTCTTACAAGCTCCTTTCGTAAACTGCTCGGCCGGTTACGCTGAATTTCTTAATATTTTCCTTGAACGGTGTTTTGGCGAGCTTGTTATGCAATCGAATTTTTAAATTCGGTTGAAAAGAAAAAGCTAGCGATAACTTTAGACAGGTTATAATTTGCGGTATATATCGTGTGCTGTTCTGGAAAAATGTGCGTGCCTGTTCTCATACGTGCTCGGGTTTCTCTCCTATCAGATCGTAGTATTTCCATGCAACAGATACAATTTCACCGAATAAAAGAACGGAATTGTCATATTTGCCGGCATAAAAAGTAGGCACAAAAACTGCATCCTATCATTTTTTGAATTTAATGAGTTAGTTATTATTTTTGGATATTTCAATTGAATTTTAATCTTAATGCCTAAATTGAAATAGGGTAAAAACCACTTTTGACCATTTTAAGTAAATTTCTTTGAAAGAAATGACTAAGAACACCTGTAATCCACATTGCTTTATATAAATAATATGAAAATAAGATAATAATATAATAAATAAGATACAAATCTTGAGCCAAGTCTTTATATTTTTTAGTTATGCTACAGTTTTTAAGCTAAATTGCTATACATTTGATACTTTCGGCCACTTTGTTCTTCAAGGAGCCTTATTTAGTGCTACCTAAAAAAATTAATCTAAATCTAAATACATAAAGTGCATTTCTGAGATACTTTTCGGTTTGACATAAACTGAACCCTCCGTAAATCATTATAATATGAATGAAATTTTGAGGAGTACCTGAATCTTTTTGTTATTCATCAAGTAAGATTGGATAAAATGTCCTCAGAATAAATAAGATCAAGATACAAGTGTAGCGCTTCAGAATGCTGGATGGAATTTAGAAGTAGGGGAAAAAAGGTTTTAAGATTGTTTATTTTTTAAACTGAAAAGAGTGGCTGCCTTAGTTTTGGATGAAGTGGTACCTGTCAAACTCAGAGAAGGTTGGTGACTGGTTCGTGACACTATATTTACTAGTAAAGTCCCTAAAATTGGTGTAGTGGCTGAAAGTGGTGTTTCTACCCTAATGATATGTATTTTACACGCTCTTTTGCTCTAACATCAGTTTATAATTTTTCTTAAAATAATTTTTATGATACTCGAACATGCACTACTTACTTGAAAGCAAGAACAAACTATTTTCTATTAACTTTCTTATTCTTAGGAAAATACGTGAAAAACTAATTGTAAAAAAGAAAATCTTTTTATTTGAACCAAGTGAGAAGTTGAATTCAAAACAATAGCATTCCAAAACCAATTCTCCGCCTCTAAGAATGTGCCATAACCTAAAGTCAGCCTTGACTGCATATTTTGTCCAGCTATTTTCATTTCAGTGTCGAGGAAAATATAAACTGCCAAAATAGTTCTCTAATTTTTACTTATCTACCATTATTTTTATGTCAAATAAGAGTAGTCGATATTTAAAAAACCGACATTGATCTGTTATTAACATACCTGTTAGAAATCGCCATCTAATTAATCGTTTCAAAAACGAAAATTCCATCTTAAAAGTCGTTTTAACGCGAGAACGAGGCCGTGTACGAATTTTTCGGGTCGAATTAGCCTAATTAAATGTAATCCTCTTCCATGCACTTTACTTGATTAATTACTATGTATGATACTCATCTTTTACGCTTTAATAATTAAAACGTTACATAAAATTGCCCTATTGTTTAAGTTGACTCTCATTAATTATTACACCTTTCTCCCATTTGAATAACAAAAAAAAAAAAAAAGAACAAGGCTCGTTCATTAGTGTACCGAGTTTTAAAAAAGCATTTTTGTGTGTTGTAGGGCCGGTGAGAGGAACGGCAATGCCATGGGTCCGCTCGACATCAGTCCTATTACGGCACTTCCGCGAGATAAGTACGTATTCACAAAAAACGCACACTGGCATGACCCAATTAACCCATTAGTCGGTACTAAATATAATTGAAATACTTGTTTATACTTTTTTCATTCAATCCTGGAATGCGGTTCGAAATTTTAATGTTATCCCTTCACTTAATTTTTGAGATAAAGCGTTAAATAAAGTTAACTTTGATACTTCCACTATGCTGATGAACGTCATACAAGTGGAGAACATTATTTTTCGAAGTCCCTTTTTCTATCAAAATGGCATAAGTCAATTAGGCAAACTTTTTTAATAGGATTAGACAAAAGAAAACATAATTACATCTTCTTCTACTTCTAATAGCGTTTTCACAACAATTTTTGTACATAATCCTCTTCCAATTCTTTTTCCCAGCTTGCCTAATTGTTTCGGACTGCTCTTACTTCCAACTTGTCTGTCCACCTCATTGGTGGTTTTATTTTGGATTTCTTGAATTTGTAGTCTCCGTATTATGATTGTCCATTTGCTTATTTTTTAGTTATGCATATTGCCATTTTAGCTTTAGGGCTATAAATACTACGTCTGCTACCTTGATTTTCTTCCTAATTCATTTGTCTGTTTTCCTGTCTTTGAGTGTTATACCAAGCTTTAGACTTTTCATGTCTTGTTGCGTGACTGAGTAGGTTCATATTCTTTTTTGTAATTGTACCAGTATGCGCTCCATCTGTTAAAATTAGTAGAATCCATGAGCCAAAAACTTTTGCCCTAAGATGCAGTTTGATATTTTGATTTTCCAGTATGTAGCTCAGTTTGCCGAACGCTGCCCAACCTAGTTTTCTTTTTATTTCCTCTCTTTGGATTTCTCTATTTATTATGATCTTTTGACCCAGGTATTTGTATATTCTAGCACTCTTTCCAATTCTTCGTACATTACTGGTATTCATTTTAAATCCCACTTTCCCAGACTCTACTTGTAAGTGTTGGAGCATTAATTGCAATTCCTGTTGATCATTTTCTATCAAGCATATGCCATCTGCATCTCGTAGATTACTAAGCTGTCGTCCATTTATATTCGCTCCTTGGCTGGATTTTCCAAAATACGTTATAAAGCAGTGCAGGGTTGTCAGCTAAAGACTATAAATTACTTTTGGCGTTATTGTTGACATTAACTAATATTATATCATTTGCAAAACCTTCTAGAACACAATAATTATAATAATAAATATTTAAAACCAATCTTCTAAATTAATATTACTTTTGTTTAAACGCATACAGAAGTGTAACATAGAAAGACAATCAAAATAAGTAACACAACGAAGATAGAAAGCAACCATGGCTAAGTATTTTGGTTTTTGAAATTAAAAATTATTTTTATTATCTTTCTTAGTTACACTCTTATTAGCGGTTCTAGATTCTGAGTTGTAGGGCTTGGCAATGTCTACAACTTTTCTTAGCACATTTTTGTGCCTACAAAAACAATACCTGAAGTCACATAAATAAGTTTAATTCGATTGTTCAAATAAATCTGAGATGGAATTCATGACTAATTACTAATGTTACAGTACTGCAATAAATATTTATTGCTATTCCGCCATTGCAAAGCGCTAATGGGTTGAGCTTTTGGGTGCTTGGTTGGATAATTCGCTTGTGGCCTCCTTACAATTGTCCTTTTCATTTCAGCATTTGCGAAAATTCGATAATAAACAACAAGGATAATCGAGAGGACGACATGGGAGTACCACATATCGCGGGTCAACTTAACAATGATTTGTATGCGGTTCCGGTAAAGCGCAGACCGCAAAAATCACCGGACGATGTGGATTCGTCCTCTCCGGATAAAGAAAGGACCGACGAAGCCGAGCTGCCGCCCGGCTGGGAAAAGCACGAAGGTATGCCCAAAATAAAAAAGCCGCGTCGCGAAATTAATTAAAAAGCAATCGTAGATAACGACGGACCATATTACTGGCACATAAAAAGCGGAACGATCCAACGGGAAGTTCCGGCGATGCTGAACAGCGACAAAATGGACACAAAATCGAATTTTAGCAAAGAAACGGAAAGTTTAATTTCAAAATTTGAAAACGTTATGATTTCATCCGTCACGCGCAGCAGCACGAGTTCGGCGCTAGATTTAGAAGCTGAAGACAGGAAGAAAAAAGACGAACTAGCTTTTAAGTAAGACGACTTGGCTTTCGTTTCCAAAAACTAATTTTTATGTTGTAGAAGACGTAGTTATCCCGCCAGGCCAGAACCGGAATCTAAAGAACGTCCAATTAGATTTGCGGTTAGGTCGTTGGGGTGGGTCGAAATTGCCGAAGAAGATTTGACCCCCGAACGCAGTAGCAAGGCTGTTAATAAGTGCATCGTCGATCTTTCGCTGGGCAGGAACGACCTTCTGGACGTTGTGGGCCGATGGGGCGACGTAAGTTGATGGCCAAATTTATTTTACATTAATTTCAAGTTTCGGTTTTTCTAAGGGCAAGGATCTATTTATGGATCTTGATGAAGGAGCGTTAAAACTTATCGATCCGGAGAATCTCACCGTTTTAAACACACAGCCCATTCATACTATAAGGGTCTGGGGCGTTGGAAGGGATAATGGAAGGTACGTGGAAGTTATTTCTTTTTTCCTAATTGGTTACATTATTAACATATCTTAATAGGAGCCGTATTTACTCGAGTAATTTTCACCTAAATTCGGAAATAATTGTTCTTTTTAAAATTCGTGATGTGCGAAATTGTTTCCTGGGGTTACGATATTGAAGGGGAAACACCATTAAGGGGTCTGACTCACGTTCATTAGTTTACTCTTGAACTAAAGTCGAGAATTACTCGAGTAACTGCAGCCGTACAAATTTAAAGTCGATATGAAGATTTTAATTTTGTCTTATGTTTCTGTGGTGGTGCTTTTGGGACATCCAGGGAAAGGTAATTTGATTCGCTTTAATTTCACGGTTTGCCTCAGAATATCCGCAATCTTTCACTAACAACGCATGGTCATTTTTTTGCTTAACACATTTGATGCACCGGACTTTCAAATGACATCAGCTAATCTCAAGATCGTTTGGTGACATTAAAATGATAGTTTGTGACCTTTTGAGTCATCACTTGCCCCGCCCTTGGTTGGATTGCCTGCTTGTTGTACCGTTTGTACGTCGCACTACTGACATAATTTTTTTTATTATCCAGAGATTTCGCTTACGTGGCGAGGGATCGTACCACACGCAAACACATGTGTCACGTATTCCGGTGTGATATGCCAGCTCGCACAATTGCAAATACACTTAGGGACATTTGCAAAAAAATTATGATCGAACGTAGTCTGCAACAGAACTTAGCGAAACCGATAGATATCAACGGTAGGGGATTGGCGACGCGACCAACCAATTTGCCTACAGAACATAGACGCTCCAATAGGAACGGACAAGCGCTTATCAGTAAGCTGCCGAATCTATACCAAAGCGAATAATAAAATGAGCGTTTTTAGCACAATCATTTCCTACTCCAATGGAAGAACCTAAAAAAGTACTGCGGGCACAGTACTTGGGTTCAACTCAAGTTTCACAAGCCACCGGAATGGAAATTCTTAACGAGTCCATTGATAGATTAGTTACCACTTTACCAGCAGATCAGTGGCAGTCAGTGAATGTTGCTGTTGCCCCTTCAATGATAAGCATTCAGCAACCAAATGTATGTTACGTGTTATCTTTATTGGGAACTTTTTCAAAAAAGCTTAAAAACTTATTACACAATTAAGTTTCTTGCCCTGGAGAAAAGGACAAGAAACTTGTTTATCTGGTTGTTTTTTTTCGCTGTCATAAATATACAGTAAAACCCCGTTTTTATGTTTTTGAAAGGACCGACAAAAAAACACGTAAATGGAGGGAAAACGTAAATTAAGGGCAATGAAAAATTTTCTTTAAAAAAATATTTCAAACGAAAAATGTAATAAGTCGTCTTCGACTTAAAAAAAATAATTCAACATTCACAATTTAAAATATCTGCGTACTCATAATTGTAATTTATTAGAGGACTTGAAATTTACGTAAATTTTAGAAATCTACAAGAATGTAAAAAGGCCCGACTTAGGTACGCTTCTGTTGTTCACATCGGCCGACTTCCACTCGACAGTGACAAATTTTTACAATGTCATAAATTTAAATTGCACTTACCTCTGCGATAAATTACTAACGACTATATGTATACAGTCAGAAATTATTACTTTTATTACAACTTTTTAATTTATTTTTCGTTTGGATATCTTTGCCTTAATCATAGTGATCTTAAAAAGTGAAATATGACAAAATTGGGAAATAGTATTTTTATAAAAAATCAGTTTTTATTTTTTTCTCGAAAACTAAAGCCGAGAATTAGCATATAAAACTGTAAATTTCTATCCTTATACCAGAGTCATACGTACACCAAATTTCAAATAAATAACTTTCAAATGAAGCTCAATTTTGTGGGTGGCCACAAGTGATCGGACACCCTGTATAATAATTGCTTCGTACTTTGAAATTCTTTTGTGCATGAGCTTTTTTGCCATGGGACTACATTGTATGGCACTTGTTTGAACTAATTCACGATTTTTTATTATTGTAGCCAAAGTGGTGTATAAAAATTACACGCGTGCGAAACGCGTGAGCTCACGTGTTCTTTCACTTTTTCGAGAATCAATACCGAATGAAATAAAAAATTGTCCACCTAATCACGATCACGAAACTTTGCAAAGTGCAGACGTGTCTAAAAACTGCTAACATATTCATTTCAATGATTCCCATAGATTTAATCGAATGTACTAAAATAAATGGAATTTTTAATTTTAATAAATTAAATAACTGCACAAATTTCCAACGTAAATTGCGGGAAAAATAAACGTAAAACAGGGTATTATCTACATTAAAATGAAACGGGACTGCAAAAATTAGACGTAAACAACGGGAAAACGTGAAATGCGGGGACGTAAAAACGGGGTTCCACTGTAGTTCCATATAAGCGTAACGAGGGACAATTAAATTAATGTTTTAGGATGAAAAATTAATAGCGGAGTGCCGAGTGCGCTACTTATCATTCCTAGGAATCGGAAAAAACGTTAAACAATGTGCTTTTATAATGCACACAGCTCAAGATATCTTTATCGCACACATATTTCACTGTGAACCCTCTTCTGGAGCTCTCTGCAAAACAATCGAGGCGGCCTGCAAGGTACTTTGTAATTTTCGCAAGATTGGCTTTACAAATGATTTTTGCAGCTTCGATATCAGAAATGCTTAGATGCACATCCGCAAGGTTTCGGCAAAAATCCCTGCAGTATCCAAACCCCGGGTAAAAGTTTTGGAGCCACCTTAAAGTCCCTGGTGGGTTCGCTGACGGGACGTAAAGGTCGAAGCGCGGAATCCTGAGATGAGGCCCAGTCTCTGCAGGTATGTCTTGTTTGTTTCAAAGGTTGTTTTAATTTTCATTCAGGGTTAGTATGTTTTCAGGAATTGTGGTTACCACCTGCAGAGCGAGAAATAATTAGACACCGTCATTTACAATCTCCCTTGACTATGAAATATTTCAGTACAAGTCCCCCTTCAGCTAATATACGTTCACTACTGTCTCCAACTTTAGGCGCCCGACGTATACATCTGGCCCGATGGGATTGTTCCAGTTAGATAGGATAAAAAAGTATTTGCCAGTAATTTTAATACAAAGATGAATGTTTATCATTTTGTACGAGGGAATCGGAGGTACCGTATTTGTGAGTACAAATATAAAGCCCCCCAAACCTTTTGCATAAACAGTACTGTATATAAGCTTAGTTTGCAGTATTTGCAGCTAATGTTTTATGTTCCTGCATAATAAAACTTGGTGACGTTCAACTCGGCGACGTCGAGTTGAGGGAGTCCTTAATGAAATCAAAGATTGATTGTCCAAAAAAATCAATCTTAAAGTTTATTGCTAGTCATAATTTTTTTAGGGGCTTATATTTTTGCAAGTATGGTACGAAAGTTTTTTTGAATCCCAGTTTACCGAACTAAAATTTTCAATTTACAAACAGAAAACCAGAACAGAGCATATGAGGTAGGGATTTGTTTCCCCTCACATTATTAATGCTTCTAGTGTTGTAGAAATCAAAAAATCGTTGTTACTGTAATTATAAAAAGATGGAAATCATAGCGAAAAAAATCCCTGAAAAAAATGTAATAAATTGCGCTACCCCTAGATTATTCTATTTGTATAATCGCTATATTGTAAAATTCAGTTTACGATGTAGCATTAAAATGAAGTACAATTAGTAAAAAAAAAACAATTTTACAACACTATTGCTGATTAATAAGTGTGCTTTTTGGAGCCTTACACGTCATCTACTGTACCCCCCTGCGTAGATTAAGATGAAGAATTAGATTCAAGCAATTTTGCTAAGCACCAATAAAATGTTTGAACAATAACTGTCCTGTTATGTGTATGTTTGTTGGTGGTCACAACTTTGTACATAACTTTAAATCTGTTAAGACTGCTTTAATTATGATATTGTATAGTACTTATGCTTTTAATTAAGCAATTTTTTATTATCGAAAAATAAGTATAACATGAAGTGTTCTAAAGGTGTATCATCATTGTGCAAGTAATCAAAATACTAAGATTATTTAATTTTAAAATCAAATGTACACAATAAGATAGAAAAAAACGGAATCACGTGGTTATGCGGTTGCCAGTTATTATAAGCATTATATTCGCCGACAACCTCATAAACACCGATGATTCGATTTTTTTGTGTCTGTACAAAAACTTAATTGGACAGTATTCTGATTTTTTAAAATTAATTTGTGATTCAAATATTTGTGTTCCTCCACAATTAATTGTATGGTATATTTGTTATATATATGATGGTACCCTTCGATGGCAGCGTTGATTGCAGCTTAATTTCTTATCTCTACATAAACACAAAATGAGAAACACGAGCGCTTGGTTTAGCTACCTGTGCACCCTTGTTTTCTGGTTCACACAGACCAATATGAATTTACGTGTAAATACATTCCTTTTTTATGTGATTTCTTACCTTTGATGTGAAAAAATTGATGTGAATGCTCGTATGTGAATGTATTTCGGAAATGACAATATTTAGTCTCGAACGAATTGAATTGAAGAGCACTTTAAAAAGGTGCAGCATGAAACAATTAAATTTAAAAAAGTACGGAGTAAGGATTCTTGAATAATTTCGTATTTTGTTTTAACATGCGATTTTTCGATTCGATTTATCATTAGCTTTATATCATGAGGAGGACAGGATGCTTAAAATGAATACTTTGCTAATTCAACAGTTTGTATATATGCCTTTTATGTACGTACCTATGTAAAGTGCTAAATATTAGGCAAAAGCAAGTATTCTCTTATTAAAATAAGTAAATGTTATACAGTTAATGTGTTGAACCTGCAAATATTAGTTACCACCTTCTATCTTCAAGTACTTATTTGTTAATTTTTTGTAAAGTAGAATGTACTTTTGTTTGAATCTATGAAAAAAATATGTCACTGATTTATGTAAAGCAGTATTTTTATAAGAGCTAGTGTATTTAATGATAACTGCAACAAATCACTGTTGATGTAGTGTGCAAGGCAGTATCTCAAAAATCGTTTTTCTGTCTGTCTGTTTTCACTAAGTTCATTTCGATTCGTACATGTGGTCTTTGTTGAATAAAAAATAAGTACATTTAAGGAGAAACATTATTGTTAAATCAACGGCAAATGTAAACAGTTTTAATACTCAGCATCTCTGATATTGTAAAAATGCTTGCAAAATTACTTTACTACAACAATTGCCTAAATAAAGTGCATACTCATTTATTTATTGACGAGTTTTATTGCAACAAAGTTGTGTGTTTTTTCTCTTCCATATTAAACCAGAACCTCAATCATTTTGTGAGTAAATTAAATTTCATTGAACGTTTAATATTGTAATATTCAGAAATAAGAACCAAAATATATTTTTTATGAAAAATAGAATTATGCAAATAAACAATTGATTTTCTGGACATAGACAATGGAATCAATAAAGTAAATTTCATAAAAAAAATTAATACAAAGAGATCAAAGTTTGAACATTTGTAACAAAGGTTGTATCTTAATGAGCTTACAATGTAGGTACTTTGCACCGTTAGTAGACAAGGTGACAATGATATGTCTACAAAATTGGTCAAAACAACTTATGCACTTTGAAAACAACAAAATAATAATTTTGATCTATGATTGTGATTTACTTATTTATGTTTGTACAATCAGTTTGCTAAATGAGTTTATAAATTCATTGACTAAAATTGTGGTAAGTGTTAAACAGTTAGTAAACAGTACCAGCACCAGCAAACAAGGTAGAAAGTTAATGATTGAAACATTCAAAAGCTTTGAATGTTATATTAAATGCCGGTACACATTAAAAGTTAAATGAGATTCGTCATGCCCCTAAAAACATTTCAAATCTTATTCATTCAAATTATGCAACAACAAATGACATAAAAATGCAGTTGAGAAGTTGCGCTAGTATTCGATAAAGTAAATGACAACAGGGAACAAAATAATAAAATTTTGCATCACTTGTTCGATTTATAATTTATCCTCAAACGAGTTTTTTTCCCGATATGGATTTAAATATTTTAATTAATTTAACTTACATTTTTAATAATTCCTTGAAAACCTCATAAAAGACAATATTAAAAATAAAACAATTGTATGGGTACGTTTTGCCGATTCCTACTACTGAATTAATTTAATTGAAATCAATTATAAGTCAGACAAGCTTGATTTTCCCTTCACAATGTAATTTTCCGCTTCATTCGCCCTTTACATTATCAAGTTCTTCTTGAGTAATCACATCAATTTACTGTTACTTTTTTAATGGTGAAATTAACACACTTTAACTTTTAATCTATTTTTATGGTTTAATTATAATTTAATTCCACGAATTAAAAAGGCACGTATTGCACGCTGAAACCAGAAAAAATCCATCCTTTCGCCTTTGTTTGTTGTTTCCGATTGTAGCTTACATGCGGAACTGTTTGAAGTCAAAAAAACGTGAAGAACCCATTTAAAATTTCGTCACAACTACTATTTTGTTAACCCACTTTAACGCATTGTTAAGATCCAGTGAATATTTTTGCTTGTGCAATTTTAATATCCTAAGCGCTTATCTACACACCTGTTTCGCTTGGAGAAACATAAACAAGTAATAAATCTACTTGATAGACAGTTTATTGGTTGGCCTCAATAAAGGAAGTGGTCGGCATCATCCTCCCCAACGGCTGAACGCTTCATGAAACTAATGAATTTACAAGCGGTTTCTGTAAATTTACGCATGTAAACAAACCGTTGCTATAACTTTGTATTAATTTTTTGTTTCCATTCGCTGATGTTAACCATAAAAGTTGGGATTAATTGAAGATTTCCCAGGCAATAAAATGAATCACCAAAAGTAAACGTTACAAATTAATTAAGACCAGAATATCGTACAAGGTTGTGTACCTTGAAAACACAAGTTTAAACCACCGATAAGATAAGTTTACCGAAAAATATACATTTGCAATGAAAATAGCTTCCAGAAGATTAAACAATGCCATTGACACAAAAGCCATAGTCAGATAAAGCACCTGTCAGATAGAATATCGGTTAACTGACCTCAATATGAGAAAACTTAAAACAGCCATAAAGGAATGACAGTAACAAAGAACTGGAAGGAAGAAAGGAAAAATTATCTCTTATGTTTGTACACATTCAGACGACATCCAAAGAAAACTTTAATCAAAGCAATGTACGGCTATTACGTTACGATCCAAAAAAATATTTATAGGATCTAAAAGTATTATTCGTATAGTATGAAGACAATGGAACTACAATGTGGAATACCAATTTGAGATAATTACATTTGGTCGTGCAAAGCCAATTATTGTTTGCATACGAACAACAACAAAAAACAGAGATTTACCAAGAATTTCAGGATACATTGAAGAACTAGGAGAGTCCAAATCAATACATTTAGCAGGACAAATATTACAGGAAGGAACTAATAAATTAGGATTTATAATAAGTTACCAAATGAACTAGCAAAACTAAATAATGCAACTAAAAAATGCAATTATGCAATAGACACATCAAGATGGATGAAAATGATTTGAGGGAAAATAATTTAGGAAATAACAAAACTGGTTATTTACAACAAATTAAAAAATCCCATTAAGGATGACACTTGACATATTACAGAACATTTAAAATTATGTTGGTTGTGCAGTTAATATCAACAAGCTTTTGTAAAAGAGACTAAAAGAAAACAAGCAGCGCATGGGAAATACGAAAACAAACAAACCAGCTCAGCGAGACCACAACTTTGTCAATAACACCATACACTATTATCCTGTTTGGTAAGAAGTTGCATCATTAATAGTTACAAAACAAATTAATTGCCGTACAACATATATGAACATTAGTACTAAACTATCTCTTGTGACCGAATAAGAAACACATCCGTGTTTAATAACGTAGTACTGATAATAACAAATATCAACAAGAAAAAATTAACTCATTGAACATTTTCTGTAAAATAACTATAAAACTGAAGATCGGAATAATCTTGTGGATGCGTTCTGTCTGAGATGGCGTAAAAGCAATTTTTTTGACAATTCTTAATTTCTAAAAATTGTCTATTTATTAAAAGATTAGAAATAATTAAAAATTTCTTGCAGGAAGCAAAGCTAAAATAAGTAAATATGTCAAATATTGTTGTAAATAATTTCAAGAGAAAATTATTGTTTAGTCAGCATAATTATTGCTAGTAAGGGGTTCAAATTTTTATGCTATCATTTGGATAATTAAGAAACCCATCAAAATAAAAAAGTATAAGTTGCTATTTCACAAAAAAGATGTCATTATTTTGACAAAATATATATACAAAAATGTCAAGTTGGGAAATGTGAAATTAAATTTAAAAATGAACTTGTTTTTGGATTTTGGTTAAAACTCAACAGTTTCAGATATATTGATTTGTTGCGTTACTTTTTCCGCTACTATATACGCAAAAAATAAAGAATAAACATAACAACAACACATCATTGGTACTTATTCTAATTTTAAAATTTCTAATAAATAGTAGGAAAAATGAAAGGTTCTTAATTTTTCTTTCATCTTATTGAAAACATATCGTGTGAACTTTTTCACAAATCAACCCTTTTGGCATCCATACAATAAAGTAACCAAATTCTATACTAGTCACATGCAATTAACTCTGCACTTGAAAATAATAATTGTGGGTCCTTCTCAATCGAAACTGTACCGATTTAAATTTCAGTTGGTTCATGTTGTAGACCTAAGCTGGCAAATTTTTCCAAAAACTGAGGCCGTGATTCTTTCGCGTCGTTCTTGATCTTGATCTTTGGTAATTTTATCATGATGTGAACATTATGTGCCTTTTACAATACAGACTTTTTTGATTACAAGTGCAAAGGGTTAAAGCAATGTAAAATTTGGACCAGTTAGCACTTTTGCTGGACATGCAAATTCCTTGAAAACGATAAAGAAAAAATAAACACTCGATAAAGAACATCGTCGATTCACAAGACAGAGTCAGGAGTAGAAGGATAGAGTTGCATACTGCAATTTGTTTTTACAAGAAAATTTTGCCATGAAATTACGGCGGTTATAGCGAACCAAAAAATTTCAAATTTTAGCAACGGATTAGGGGTATGTTGAAGAAACTCTCTTGTGGACTCTTTTCTTTAAATAAAAAAAAATAAAGTCAGAACAGCGTCATAAAGCAAAGAGAATAATTTCTTGACTTTCTGAATTTTTTTGAGAAAAACTCAAGGGCGTGCCGAAAATTCTAAATGTCACCCACCCTCAAACTAAACTAGTTTTATCATAATATATTTTTTTTAGCAAAATGTATTTGTTATTTTCGTCATATTTCCTTAATGAAAGAATCATTCAATTCTCTCGGCGAGAATCGCCTTAATTTACTAGATCAACACATAAAACATAAATAAACAATAGCTGTGTTTTATAATTGATGAACTAACCTTATTAAATCCATGAACAATATTTTTTAACTATACATTAAGGCGCATTCTTAACGAGACGTAAAACTAACTTGGCGCAACCACTTGTTGTTCCTTACGACTGTTTTGCACTGTATTATCCAATTCGTTAACAGGCTTGCAGCAACGCAAGGAGCATTGCGCTGTATTAAATTCCTAGAACGATAGTAAACATAGCAAAAGGACGCAGTGTTGTTTCAATGCCGGTACGTAATGTGTAAGTGACAAACATTTAAACAAAATTCCGATAACGCGCCTAATCTCACCGATACATTACCAGCCAATGTGTCACAGATAACGTTCCGCGTTCGAAGAGCGATATTTTTTCTAAAAGAAATTTCTTTCGGTAATTTTTTTCTAAGATTCCCAAGCGGCCAAAAGAGTACGAGTACAGCGACGTTGCTGGTAGGCACTTACGCTGTTTTGTCTCGAACATGTGAACTTTCTATCAGGAACGCACGAATCCGGACAGGTCGGACGTAGCGCTAGCGAGTTCAGTACTTAGGCTAAGCAATAAAGCATTTTTTCATGCCATAAATACTACCCGGAAACCAACTGTGCGATTACATAAAGGACAGTTAGTAGATCAATTTGGCATAATTTTCCACTCGAGGACCATAATTTTTAATCTGTTATGAACAATTTAGAAGAAAAAATCGTTTTTTGTTTTGTTTTTTGCTTGTAAAATGGAAACTAATGTAGCAATATTAATGTTGTCAATAGACGAATTGTAGAGAATTAAATTATGAAGAGAATGAGAGGTCAAATGTCCCGATCGAATAATTAGAACCGGAGAAAACCCGGAAAACCCGGAAATTTCAGTGTTTTTTAAAAAAATTTACAATTCCGACATTTTTTAATTTTAAGAACTGAAACTTTGCACGCAAATAGCTATTCATATGTATTTTATGTGTGCAAAACCCAGATTCTGTCGGACTGACGGTTATTGCACAATCACCATTTCAATTTTTTTCTGCGAAATTTTCCAGGAGGGCTTCTTGCTCCTGTGGTTGTCCGATTTAAATTTTAATGTAGCGAAGTAGCTGAAAAACAGTCGTTAATATGAGTAAAAACGGCCGACCTCGCAAAAGCGGTCGAGTAGTGGAGGGTGACAGCCCGTGAGGGGAAGCGCAGCCTGGTTCTATTTCCATATAAAAAACTTCCTCTCAGCGGCAGGTCTTCCCCCACTACTCGACCACTTTCGCGGGGTCGGCCGTTTTTACTCATATTCACGACCGTTTTTCACCTATTTTGCTGCATTTTATGGAAAATTTAAGATGAACGTTTTGTTGCTGTGTACGTCTAGTTTACAATTATGTTTTTAAAATTTAAATCGGACAACCACAGGAGCAAGAAGTCCTCCTGGGAAATATCGCAGAAAAAAATTAAAATGGCGATTGTGCAATAACCGTTAGTCCCACAGAATCTGAGTTTTGCACACATAAAATACATATAAATGGCTATCTGCGTGCAAAGTTTCAGTTCTTAAAATTAAAAAATGTCGGAATTGTAAATTTTTTAAAAAAACACTGAAATTTACGGGTTTTCCGGGTTTTCTCCGGTTCTAATTATTCGATCGGGACATTCGACCTCTCATTCTATTCGTAATTTAATTCTCTACAATTCGTCTATTGACAACATTAAGATTGCTTCATTAGTTTCCATTTTACAAGCAAAGAACTAAAAAAAAAAACATTTTTTCTTCTAAATTGTTCATAACAAATTAAAAATTATGGTCCTCGAGTCTAAAATTATGCCAAATTGATCTACTAACTATGTAATCGCACAGTCGGTTTCCGGGTAGTATTTATGGCAAATTATGACATTTTTTTGCTCTGTTGCTTGGCCTAACAATGTGCTCGCTCGTTCTCCACACAAAATACGTCGGAATTGCGGTTACAGTTACGAGGTCTTGCTTCAAAAGCCGATCTTTAGAATCCGGATCGCAGGATTCGGAGAGCTAGAATTGTGTCTAATTCCAGCACGCGGGTCGATTTTGAGCGCCCACTCTTCATTTTCTTATCGTAGGGGCAGGACGAGTCACCCGTATTGATAAATTCGTAATAATGATTCATTTTGCTGTCCACTTTAAAATGCCACTATTTATCAGTTGCCTCGAAATAGTCGCGCCGTGTTCTAATTTTTTTTATTTTAACATTAGATACTACTAATTAAGACTTAACGACAAAGGCTTTAACAATAATGAAACCAGTTTATTACATAATATTTATTGGAATTTGGGCTAACAGCGACGCTTACGTTGTAACGAGCGACCAGAACGTCGTTACTAATGAGCAATCAATCCAAGAAGACGATTTCAATCCGGATCAATATTTGACCGCGGTAAGTTTGTTTCCCTTTACACATATTTTCTGATCGAAGATTCAGCCGCAGATAATAAGGCGACATGGGTACGGGGCCGAATCGCACGTTGTTGAAACCGAAGATGGTTATTTATTAACGCTGCATCGAATTTCGACCAGTAAAAACGGGACGAAGGGTTCTCAACCCGTTTTCCTCCAGCACGGTCTACTTTCGAGCAGTGCGGACTGGGTGGATTCGGGAAATAGGTCTCTAGGTAGCTCATTCCCGTTTTTCTGGAAGAGGTTTTACTTGTTCTGTTTTCAGCTTTCATGCTGTCGGATTTGGGTTACGATGTTTGGCTGGGAAATGCCAGAGGAAACACATATTCACGAGCGCACGTCTCATTACCTTTATGGAGCGCTCAATATTGGAACTTTAGGTTCGTTCAATTTATACCATTTTAGAAGACAAAAAGAAAATAATACACTGAGTGGCATTTGACTTAGAATCACTTATAATCTCATGAGCGTATTGAGTATTGCCGGTAATTTTATTAAGTACGTAGAGACAATGTATTAATCGCCGAAGTGGAACACTAGGGCAGATTACGTTGCTCGAATACTGATCTGGTAAAGACAAGTATGTAATTTTGTAAAATTTGAAAAAAAATGTCTCGTTTTGGTGTGGAATCTTTAGGAAATATTAATAAAGTGAAGATAAGGCTTTAAATTTTGATTTAATTATCCAACCGAGTTAAGGTCAAAAAAATTACTTATTTAGATTGGTAGCCCAGTAAAAATGTATTTTTACCCTACAAAAGGTCGGTCAGGTTTGGTTTTTTGATATGTTTTATCATAAATGCCCCTAATGTAAATGTCCAGTTTTTGACCTCGTGACCTTTCCGGAAGGTGTTGAAAATGGGGGTTGAACTTAAATAAAACACGTTTTTGAGTACGCTGCGCAAACGGCTTTTTGGAAAAAAGTAATTTTGATTCATTTAAATACGTGACGATATAGGCATTCAGAATCGAATCGAGATCGCTACTCTAGGATCAATAGTTTATGAGTTACGATTTTTTGAAGTTCACCACTTTGATTGCTTAAACCGCAAATGAACTGTTTTTGCTGTTATCTCACGTTTCGTGCGCTCCAGGCTGATGCACTGGTTTCATCGAAACAAATGATATGGCAGCGTAATGGGCATTAAATGCTCTTTACTATGATTTTTTGTTTGATCAAATCGGATGAAAAATGACCACACGGCGAGCAATCAAACTTGGAAGATTATTGAAAAAACTGCTTATATTTAGTATTGTTTCATTGTGCTCTCAAACCTGCCCATTATAACCAATATCAAAATTTTTACATTCCATGAATACGTGACAGCTTATGAGGCACAGAAGTGCAAATTTTTTTTTTTGCTACTGACACCCTTGGACCAGTGCAGCTTTATTTCAAACGGGGCGCGGACTCAAAAATAACGAAAATGTCAAAATTCTCCTAGACTCCTGAAAGTTGGCACGTGCGATCACGTGTATGTGAGATAACAGCACAAACAGTTAATTTGCGGTTTAAGCAATCAAAGTGGTGAACTGCAAAAAATCGTAACTCATAAACTATTGATCCTAGAGTAGCGGTCTCGATTCGATTCTGAATGCCTATATCGTCAAGTATTTAAATGAGTCAAAGAAATTTTTTTCCAAAAAGCCGTTTGCGCAGCATACTCAAAAACGTGTTTTTTTAAGTTCAACCACCATTTTCAACACTTTCCGGAAAGGTCACGAGGTCAAAAATTGGACATTTGCATTAGGGGCATTTATGATAAAACATATCAAAAAACCAAACCTGACCGACCTTTTGCAGGGTAACCCCTCTTTTAGTTACATTTTGCTTGGGCTATGGACTACCTACCTAAATTAATAGAATATTTTGGTGTTGCCTCAGAATCCGTTCTGAAATCACATTTTCTATTGAAGCGTCGAACGATTTTTACTTGGATTTAATACTTACCACTTGAATTTCATATTTGTTGTTGCTAATATCTGATGATTAAGTGGCAGTTATTAAAATTTGTCACCAACCTGTGACTTTTCAATATTTGTATCCTGAAAATGGCTACGGATTTTCAGTCTTCAGTAATTAATAATGCCATATTGTTAACTCCTATTTGCATTTTATTAAGAGAAACGCAAATACAACCCTCAAATTCCGGGGTATATCCAAATCTTCTTTGTATACCTATGTCATTTCTTATTTTATCCATTCTCGTTTTTCCTTTTATTTTTCTTAACAACATCATTTCTTCACTTGTTAGTTGTTATTGTGTTTCTCCGTTGTTCTCCATTATTCGCTTTCTTGGGTGAGGATTGATTTAACAACCTTTTTAACTATTTCTGTTTTTGTGCTCTCATGCATTTTTCTTTCCCCTAATATAATACCCTTTTTGCTATTTTATCTTTTACTTCCTTATTATCATTTCCTTTACTAATTATTTTCACTCATAAGTATTTACTTGATTATAGTGGTTCTTACTTTACACAATTAATTTCAATTTTGTGTTTTGTGTTCGTTGTTTGTTTCATCTTTCCCTTTGTTTTTTTTTAATGGTTATATTGATATTTATGTTTTGTAATTGTTCGTTAAGGGTTTCCATGTTATTTTGTAGTTCCCTTTCTCTTTCTGCTATTATTAACATTATGACTTGCATAGTTATACAATTTCTCCATTTTCCGAAATCTCACCTTATAAGACAGACATAAATCCCTATTTGCCTTTTTTAATAACTTCATCTAAAACTATAACAAAGAGTAGTAGACTCAATAACGCACCTCTGTTTCACATTTAAAAATTTGAAATTATCACAATGATTGCATAAATAGAAATAAAAATGTAGGTAAACCTAAACAAAATAAAAGTTGTAAAACTGGGTCATATTCAACCACATTGGCATTATACTCTTTAAGTTCACACTTTAAAAGGCGAAACGCGACTTGCCACATCCAATTTACCCTCGCCAGGTCGTTGCTCGGTTGATTAAAAATATTATTTTTTAGTTTCCACGAAATGGCAATTTACGATCTACCAACGGCAATACATCACGTAGCGAAGATAACTGGACGAGGTGGTGAAATAATATACGTGGGTCACTCAATGGGTACGACAATGTTTTTCATTCTCGCCTCAATGTTTCCCGATTTTACACGGACTAACATTAAACTCATGGCTGCATTAGCTCCAGTTGCTTACATGACTCACATCAAATCGCCCATACGATATCTTTCGCCGTTCGTAGAGGATATTGACGTGAGAATAATTGTCCATTTTTCCGTCCCAATCCAACCAATTTTTTTTCTAGTGGTTGGCGAAACACTTGGGAATAAATGAGTTTTTACCAAGTGGTAAAGTACTGAAATTTTTAGCCTACGACTGTGAATTATTGGATATAAGCAAAACAATCTGTGAGGATATAATTTTTGCATTGTGTGGTTTTGATAAAGAACAATTTGACGAGGTACAGTTTTAATATGGAAATATGAATCAATTAAATGGCACCCATTGCCCCACCCTGCATAATTAATTTTAACATTTAAAAGTCAACTTTTACAGAAACTGCTTCCTGTTGCACTTGCACATGTCCCCGCCGGTTCTTCGACCAAAACCATCGTGCACTATGCCCAGGAAATTAAGCACGAAGGAGATTTCAGGGAATACGATTATGGAACCAAGGGAAACTTGATACAATATGGCACGACGACCCCTCCCCTCTACAACATCAGCAGCATTGACACTCCAATCTACTTAATGTACGCAGACAATGACGCCCTTGCAAGTCCAATTGTGAGTAGTTTTTTTCATAACAAGTTATGTCACTCGGTCTCTTTACGGCGCGTTAAGAAATTCAAAATAGTTGTGAAAGTTTTCCGTCGCGGCCGCGTTACATTTTTCCACATTACTTTCTATTTCACGAATTAGTGGCATCCTCCGCGTAACTCATTCGACTTAAAAAAACTCTGGGAGCGTCGAATTTTAATTTAACAAATTAATATTAATTGTTTGAATTTAATTAAGCGGCGACTTTCTTTCGTCTTCTTGTGTTAAGTTTTTTATTGGATTTTCTTAGGATGTCAAGAGGTTGGCGATGAATTTGACTTCTACAGTGGGAGTGTACGAAGTGCCCTTTGAGAAATTCAATCATGTCGATTTTATTTGGGGCAAAGACGCACCGACCCTTGTTTACAAGCCTCTAATTGCAGTTATCAAAAAATATTCTGTGTAGGAAACTGTAATTTACATGTAGAAATAAAATTTAAGCTGTTTTATTTATTGTTAATATTCTATGACATTAAAATTTAAAAAAATTAAAATGTCAAATGAGGTATTACTAATAAATGTTGCCGTATAACTTGTATTTATTGGTATTTTTAACAAACGACAGGAAAGAGTTTCGCATTTGATGTAAAAATTTTATTGTCGTTTATTTTTATCGGAAATAAAATGACTTATTTTGCTACTCTTTACAACCCCTCTCAGTTTGATCCATCTGTATATACCTTGTTTAGGCAAAAGAAAAACTTGACACTAGAAATCATTGGCTTTTTAAATAAATGTGATAATTGGTTTGTTTTCATTTCCAGTCATTCCCAGATTTACAGATTGGAAAATGTGTATCACTGTCTTTTTAACATATTTTCCTTGAATTACTATGGCATTCTCTACAACTGATACTGCTCGAGTAGTAGCTCTTGTTCAGTATGGTTCTTCGGATGCCATTATCGATCTTCCTCAGAATCATCAACAAGGTTCAATGAGCATGAGCTTGTATATACGATTGAAACCAGAAATCGGTCGAAAGAAGTTTGAGTTGTCAGTGTGAATGAGAGAACAGAAAGAAGAAGGTTCCATGATATTGGATTGGATTAGCTATTGTCCAGACATTCTTCAGCATCACCATGATCAATTTCATACTTAAATAATTGGACTTTGAGTAGAGGAACCATTGGCTACTATCAGAGTACCTAATGATACATTTTGCCTGTACAATGTCCACTTTTAATTGCCACTTTTTATCAGTTGCCTCGAAATAGTAGCGTCGTGTTCTAATTGCACTTTTATTGTAGCATTATATTACTACTAATTAAGACCTAACGACGAATACTTTAACCAAGAACGATCATGAGGCCAGTTTATTACATAATATTTATTGGAGTTTGGGCTAACAGAGTCGCTTACGTTGTAACAAGCGACGACCAGAACGTTGATACTAATGATGTATCAATCAATCAATATTTGGACACGGTAAGTTTGTCTTCCTTCACCTATTTTTTCTCATCGAAGAGTTAGCCGCAGATAATAAAGCGCTATGGGTACAGGGGTGAATCGCACGTTGTTGAAACCGAAGATGGTTATTTATTAACACTGTATCGAATTTCGGCCAATAGAAACGGGACGAAGGGTTCTCAACCTGTTTTCCTCCAGCACGGTCTACGCTTAAGCAGTACGGTCTGGGTGGATTCGGGAAATAGGTCTCTAGGTAGCTCATTCCCGTTTTTCTGGAAGAGGTTATACGTCTTCTGCTTTCAGCTTTCATGTTGTCGGATTTGGGTTACGATGTTTGGCTGGGAAATGCCAGAGGAAGCACATCTTCACGAGGGCACGTTTCATTACCTTTACCGAGCGCTCAATATTGGAACTTTAGGTTTGTTAAATTCATAACATTTTAGAAAACAAAAGGAGAATAATATACCGGACTGCTACTTTGACTTGAAAAAAACAGTTATAATCTCATAGGAGCACTAATTTTTTAAAGTACATAGAAACAATGTATTAATCGCCGAAGTGGAACACGAGGGTAGATTACGTTGCTCGAATTCTGGCAAAGAAATTGTAACGACACGCGGTTTCTCGAAGGATTCTTGTAAAACTTTCAACAAAACTTCTTACCATAATAGTAACATAATAATTGACAACTGACAATTAAAACTGTCAACAAATATGTAATTTTGTAAAATTTGAGTAAAATGTCGGGGTTTGGTGCGGAATCTTTAGAAAATATTAATAAAGTGGAGACAAAGCCTTAGAAACATAGTTCTGTCCACTTTAAATCTCTTAATTCAGTAGTTGATTTTTTTTAACCTGCCTTTTCTTCGTTTCCCCAACTCTCTAGATTCAAATACTTTATCATCCTCCATCCTTTATACATGTCCAAGTCATCACGATTGATTTTGCTGTACTGTTATTTCTATCGAGATTAGGTACATCGAAATCTTCTTTGTATTTTTGATATCTTACTTTGTTCATTCTTGTTCTTCCTTTTATTTTTTTAAAAATCTTTTTTTCTACGCTTGTTAGTTGCTTTTCTGTTTCTTCGTTGTTGTTTATTTTAATGGTTATGTTGATATTTACGATTTGTAATTGTGGTATTGTAGTTCCCTTTCCGTTTCTGCTGTTATTAAGAGTTATCTTCAATTCTAGAATTTTTATCATCTCCATCTTCTGAAGTAATAACTTCATCTAAAACTCCATTAAAAACTAGTGGACTCAATACCGTTTCAAGCCTATCCCATATTTAAACTTTTTAAATTATCACAGTGATTACATAAATAGAAATGAAAATGTTGGTAAAGCTAAACAGATTAAAAGTTGTAAAACTAGGTCCTATCCAACCACATTGAGTTTACACACTTTAAGTTCACATTTTAAAAACCGAAACGCGACCTGCACGTCCAATTTTTCCTCGCCAGGTCGTTGCTCGATTGATTAAAAATATTATTTTTCAGTTTCTACGAAATGGCAATTTACGATCTACCAACGGCAATACATCACGTTGCGAATATGACCGGACGAGGTGGAGAAATAATATACGTGGGTCACTCAATGGGCACGACAATGTTTTTCATTCTCGCCTCTATGTTTCCCGATTTCACACGGACTAACATTAAATTCATGGCTGCATTAGCTCCAGTTGCTTACATGACTCACGTGAAATCTCGCTTACGATACCTTTCGCCACTCGCAGACAATCTTGACGTGAGAATAATGGTCAATTTTTTCGTCCCAATCCAATCAATTTTTTCTAGTGGTTGGCAAAACGCTTGGGAATCAATGAGTATTTACCAACTAAAGTACAGAAATTGTTTGGAAATGACTGTAGATTATTGCATATAAGCAAAACAATCTGCAAGGATATAATTTTTCAAGTGTATGGTTTCGATAAGGATCAATTTGTTGAGGTACAGTTTTAATATGGAAATATGAATCAATTAAATAGAACCCATTACCCCGCCCTGCAGAATTAATTTGAACATGAAGTCAACTATTACAGAAAATGATTCCTGTTGCACTTGCACATTTCCCCGCCGGTACTTCGTTCAAAACCATCGTGCACTACGTCCAGGAAATTAGGCACCGAGGAGATTTCAGGGAATACGATTATGGAACCAAGGGAAACTTGAGACAATATGGCACGAAAACCCCTCCCCTCTACAACATCAGCAGTATTGACACTCCAATCTACTTAGTGTACGCAGACAATGACGTCTTTGCAAGTCCAATTGTGAGTAGTTTTTATCATAACAAATTATGTGACCCGGTCCCTTTCCGGCGCGTTAAGAAATTCAAAATAGTTGTGAAAGTTTTTCGTCGCAGCCGCGATACATTTTTCCACATTACTTTTTGTTTCACCAATTAGTGGAAGCGTACGGGAAACCCTTTCGACTTAAGAAAAATTGGGAGTGTCGAATTTTAATTCAAGAAATTAATATTAATTGTATGAATTTAATTAGGCGGAACTTTCTTTCGTTTTCCGCTGAGAAGTTATTTTAATGGATTTTTTAGGATGTCAAGAGGTTGGCGAAGAATTTGCGTTCTCAAGTGGAAGTGTACGAAGTGCCCTATAAGAAATTCAATCACCTCGATTTTATTTGGGGCAAAGACGCACCGACCCTTGTTTACAAGCCTCTAATTGAAGTCATGAAAAAGTATTTCGTGTAGGAAACTATAATTTATAGGTAGAAATAAAATTTAAGGTGTTGTAGTTTTTTTTAATGTTCTAATTTAAACGGACATTAAAATAAAAAAATAGAATCTCAAATAAGCTATTACTAATACATGTTGCCGTAAAATGTTTGGTTATTGGTATTTTTAACAAATGAGAGGAAATATAGTTTTGCATTTGATGTAAAAAGTTTATTGTCGTTTATTTTTAGCGGAAATAAAATAGCGAAATTTTATTTTTATTGTTATATTTACTCGATTACTACCGTTATATCGATTATGACCTGCGTCGTTTGAACTTCAATTATTGTAGTTACAGGATATTTGAAGAATGTTAATATTATCCGGAAACGAGAAATTGATTCTTGTAAAAGGACCGATTAAATGAACTATTTCAATGAATCTTCCTGCAATTTCTAAAATTACTTATTACAGTAGAACCTGGGTAAAACGTGCTAATGACTGGTTGATGTAGTACCGGTTAACTGATATGCACGGTTTACTGAAATGACATTTAAAACCCAATAACATGTTTCATTTAAATAAATTTATTATCATATAGACTTATACATAGAGTATAGACATGCATTTGTGTAACTTAAAAATTTTAATTTACTAAGCACCTGTTTGAAGTAGTCTGTAATATGAGTCTGTTTTTTGTTTTTAATCATGTAGCACCGCTTTCCGCGTCTTTCATCCAGCTTTTTTTTCGAGCGTTAATCTTTTACGTTTAGCTGCTGACTTGATGAAAGTTAGCGAGGAACTACAAATAAAATAAAAAAGCAAATTACAATGTTTTTAAATGCTTATGTGAATTCTAGAAATTATTTCGCCCATACCGCACGGTTTACTCAACAAAAACACTTCATAAAGACTGTTTGTGAACGGTTAACTGAATCGACCAATAAACACGGTTTCCTGAGAGTTCGGTTTACTGATGCACGTTTTACCGAGGTTTTATTGTAGTAACCTTCAACAAACGAATTTTTGATTAACAAAATTGCGATCCGATCGATTTAGAATTTGCTGGATTAAAATGAAATTATAAACAAAGCGACATTTTATCTGTAGATAAAACTTGGATGAAAGAAATAATTTTTTTGTTTTAGAATTTTATTTTATCTGATTGACTCGATAAATTATATTTTAAATAGTCCGGCAAAAACCGCAAATACTTGTAATTTAACACTTAATCGTGGAATTTTTTACGCTGGTTTTAATGCAAGACTGGTTTCGTCGGGTAATATCTTTTAGATTGTCTTAAAATCTCGAGAAGGATTATACAGGAATTTTACAACACAATGTTTGTCGCTGCAGATTTGTAAGACAATCTCACATTGTTGCAGTTGTCTGTGACTTCTTATATAAGCATTTAAACTGGAATTGAAATGCAGTGGCCGACACACAACCGAATCGCTTGCAAAATGTAGTTGAATTCTAATTTTTGCCTAAATCCGATGAGATTGAGAAGGTTACATGATGTTGGATTGGGGGCACGAAGGTCTGCCTTATTGGCTTCTGGAAGTTTCTACAATTTCGTATAATGTAAGTACCAATTTTAATTACAATTAATTAAATATTGTATTGTAATGAAACCCAATTTAATAAATACATAAATGTAAATCGTAAAATTGTGTGATTTATTGTAACATGTAATATTTCAATTACTCATCTTTTTTCTTCGGAAAAATGAGAATATAATGTGATTAAATCCCAAAAAATAATAAAAAAGGGAAGACTCCCAAATTTAAAATTTTCTGGGACCCACGAAGCTATAAACTTTTAAAATTCAACCCTTGTTGTAATCATTTGAAAACAAGAAAATGGAAAAAAATGTTACCTGAACAAACTTCATGAAAATGTACACTGCAATTTACATGGTTTTACCTAGGAAAGCCGACTTTTAAGATTCAACTCTTGTTGTAATCATTTGAAAACAAGAAAATGGAAAAAATTTTTAAGTGAGCAAATTTTATGAATATGTGTATCCTAACATAAGTCGAAAAAAAACAGACCTGAGCACACTTTATGAAAATGTGCACTGCAATTTGCATGGTTTTACCTAGGAAAACCGACTTTTAAAATTCAACCCTTATTGTAATCATTTGAAAACAAGAAAATGGAAAAAAAATTTACCTGAGCAAACTTTATGAAAATGTACAATGCAATTTGCATGGTTTTACCTAGGAAAACCGACTTTTAAAATTCAACCCTTGTTGTAGTCATTTGAAAACAAGAAAATGGAAAAAATGTTACCTGAACAAACTTTATGAAAATGTGCACTGCAATTTGCATGGTTTTACCTAGGAAAACCGACTTTTAAAATTCAACCCTTATTGTAATCATTTGAAAACAAGAAAATGGAAAAAAAATTTACCTGAGCACACTTTATGAAAATGTGCACTGCAATTTGCATGGTTTTACCTAGGAAAACCGACTTTTAAAATTCAACCCTTATTGTAATCATTTGAAAACAAGAAAATGGAAAAAAAATTTACCTGAGCAAACTTTATGAAAATGTACACTGCAATTTGCATGGATTTACCTAGGAAAACCGACTTTTAAAATTCAACCCTTGTTGTAGTCATTTGAAAACAAGAAAATGGAAAAAATGTTACCTGAACAAACTTTATGAAAATGTACACTGCAATTTGCATGGTTTTACCTAGGAAAACCGACTTTTATGATTATGATTACAACAAGGGTTTGCCTAGGTGAAAGCATGGAACTTGCAGTGTGTTTGTTTTAACGTGTTTATACATATAATTTTTGAACAAGTGAATTTTGAAATTATGTATTTAAAAAACATATAGTTGAATGGAGAATGGAGAGCTTTTATTCAAACCCAATCACCATATCCAATGAAAATTCATTTGTACTCCTTTTGTATAAAAAATAGTTGGTCACCTTATTAATAATAAAAAACTAGTAATTTCCTTCGTTCCCTTGTACTGCACTTTAATCAGGTTAAAAGAAAGTGCAAAGAAACTAATTTTCACTAATCGCCGGCGATTTAACAAATACTCATTAGTTGAGTCTCGAAGTGTAAAACAAATAAAACGACAAATATTTCCACTTTTTCTTTTGTTGTACACGATTTCACTGTCCTAAATTTTAAAAAACTGTAGCAGTGATCTCACCAGTAACAATTTGGCTGAGGATGGCCAATCGATTGATGGTTGCTACATAATTTTTTACATTGAGCTATGCATTTTTAATTGAGTATAATTACAAAGCTTAAAATGTGTCAATGGCATGTTAACTGCGGTAAATTAATTACAAATGTTGTAAGGCACGTGTTAAAAAAAATTAAAAATTGTTGCATATTTCCATTGCCAAATTAGTAAATAAAACAAATTCGCCGTCACCACTAATAATACCGTACTAATAGATTATTAAACAGAATGAATAATCAGACTTCTCGGATTCCAGATCAATTTTACAAAGAAATTCGAATCGGACTCCCAAGAATGATGAATCATTTCGTGCATTTTTAAACATTGCAACCATTCATTAGCTACCTGCGTAAAAATTCAGTCATTTTCCGACGAATCGTGTGGGAAATCTTTGTCATAATTTAAGACAAAATCCTCTTACAATTAGAACCAAGTTCATACGCATGAGCTGTACCCGCGGACACCGAGCGCGAGTACGAGGTTCAAGAGAGAGGGCATCAGTCCGCTCGAAATCGTCGTTGTGGTAGCGAGGCGCCGTTTTCGCTCCTTTAAATTTTGACACACAATTTTTTTGTAACGTGACGTCCCGTTCGGTTGTTTATCTCATTAACTCCACGAAAACACTTGCGTAAGTACTCTCATTAATTTTTTAATTGCCCAGGCGTTTTTCGCGCCGCTTCAGCGATTTGCAAAAAAATTTAAATTATAAACAATGCCAATTTCGTTGCAATTTGTTGGTGTCGTGACCCCGATCTAAGGTGAAAGCAGTTGAGGCGCGTTCTTCAACAATGAAATTCTCGCAGGATTTTCATCGACAATTTTGAATAAAGTTGAAAGCGCTGGTGAGCTTTCGGTAAGTCCCCAATTCAATTTAACGACCGACAATAGATCTGAATTAAACATTTAATGGAAAGTAATTACGTGATTTCTTGATTTATTCTTATCAGATAAATTAATCGAGAATTATCGCAGGTATTTTTCGACACTGATAATGACAATTAAAATCCTCGGAGATTATGCAAAGTGCGGTAAAAAAACGTGTGTTTTATAAGCCTTTAATGCACGAAAGTTCAAGGTTCTCATCTCGGTACCACCTGAGTGCGGGTACCAGTTTCAATTCTATCTCCTTTCTATCTCCAAACCAGTTACGTCTCTCCCACCATCCATCAATTTCCTGCAAGCTCAAAAACCGGTCTTAAAACGCAGCAAAAAAAAATATCGAAAAGTAAAACAATGCACACGAAATTTTGGTATTCAATGGCCACTGAGGCGCTCTTAGCACCGATTGATTTTCAATGTGGACGTGCAGGAACTCTGCATTTTTAATAAGTTGAGGATGTGCCTGTGTAAAACACACGACTGGCAGGTTATCGACGAAAACGTGATTTGTGAGAATTACAAATGCAAATTATTTTAATTGTGTTTTTCCTGTATGTTGCATTCTCACATCCATACATGACATGAAAACGTGACTTTAATTTGGTAAATTGCCTTCTCTGCGTTATGCACGAAACCCAACGGGATTTGATAAGGGTTAGATGAATTCCCTGTTGATACGAAAGTGTTTCATCCAATCAGGGTCGGACATGCCGTCATCCGTAATTCAGGGGTGGTTTCACCCCATCCTCTATTTCAATCTCGATGTGTAATTATCATGTGAGTCATCGCTTTTAAATACACAAAGGGCGAAACAGGACGAAGGTCCACTTTAGGTTTAGTTTCCAGAAAAAAACAGATTGCTCTTATAAATTGAAAATAGCAAATACAGTTTTGAAGATATTACTATGAAAATTTGGTCGTGTATTCAGTTATTTATTATTAGTTTTTATTATCTGACGTCGTGACACTGATTTATGCCATTTTCATGGATTTTTTGGGTTTTTCTTTTCATAAATATTTTGTTTATATTCAAAACCTTATCAGCTTTTTATTGAAATTCACCAATATGTACTAACAAAGTTGCAAATGGTGAACACTTAATATAAATGCAGAGGTCACAATGAAGTTCTATACTGGACAAGTCTGAAAATTGTGAGACGATAGAGCGAAGCAAGCGAGGCAAGTAACAACCAAGGTTATTGTGATACACGTAACATTTTCTCAATGGCTGCGGTTTCCAAAGCAGAAGCAAAATCATTTTAGAAGTATTGAAGTTATGTTTTCAAGGTTTTGCACAACTTTGCACCGAAAATTACAGTTTTGTTACTTTCTGGACTTTGCTGGACCGAACCGTCACTTTCAGTGTGAGGTTGTGCGAAATTTAACTTTTAGGGTATAAATTAGTTCGGAAGGAACTACTTTCCCATATAGTTTGAGTTTAGAAGACCTCTGAATATAAATTTCAATCAATGTTTTTCTTAACTGGCCATCTACCGATTTTTATATTTTGAAAACTTGTGTCTTATTAACTTTCAAACAATTTGTGTGTGAAAAGCAAACGTCCACTGTAATTGTCCTTGCGTACATGCCGAGTTTAACCAAATCTAATTAGAATTTCTTGCGAAAATTAAGAATGGGCATTGTTGACAACGTTACAAATGCACACATGTTCCCTGCAATTTCTAAATTGAGTGCCAGCTGGTGCCGCGTACAAGTGAAAGGTTAGTATTGTTAAATATTGACGGAATTTGAAATATGCCGTGTGCATCACTCCAGAGGAATTCCGAACCGGAGAACAATAGCATAATACGCCCACGCTTTTTACAATTTAGTTAAAAAAAATCGAAGGATCTATTATTTTCACACACACGCTCGTAAACCGTGACGTTAACATTGTTAATAACAAAAATCCACTTAATTGCAACATAACTGAGAATCTTCGGAGCTTGAAAATCGTTTTACTGCCCGGCAATTATTTTTAGCTGCAGTTACGTCACATCATGTGGACATTTTTTTTCAACCGGACAGTTATGATCATAACTCCTCTTCGCTTGTTGCGGTAAACAAGCGTTTCCTCATAAATAATTTACTCACTTAAATCACTTGTAAAGTTTCGGCTCGAACGAAAGATGCTATTTAAGGAAAAATCTATTTTTATTTTCTAATTGAATTTTTCGATTCCCCTTTTCAACGGATGGTTGTGACTTAGAAATATTCAATCCGCCCGTGACTAAGTTTATAAAAATAAATACAAAGAAGCAAACACCGTAACAATTTTTTTTCACGGATCAGAAAATAAACTTAGGTCGGCGAGGATATCGATATGTCGAGGAGAAAACTTTGGCGAAAATTACAGTCGTTAGTTTCGTTACAGTTTTCGTTTCCTTGTACGTAATACACACTTATAACTGTTATTTTCGGGACATTGTTTTGTGGAAAGGTTTTTGTATTTGTACTTATTATTTTAAGTTCAGTTAGAAACAATGGTCGACATTAAAATTGTGCAATGTGAAGGTTTCATGAAAATAAAATTTTTAAAACGTTCTCTGAAAGGTTTTTTTTAGATTTTAATAGCCACACATTCGATACAAACAAACCACACATTCCATGGTATTATAACGGCACATTTATCATTGAGACTCTCCGTAGGCAGCAAACCACATAATTTTTAATTTTCTTTATTTATGAGCTTCATTTAGAGATATTTATGGTAATCGTATTTTCTTTCGTGTTGCACTTTTTCACATTACTCTTTGTGCAACCAACAATTTAAATTGTAAAAATCATTAATTTTCATGAAATGGAACCAAATTTATTTGAAAACTTCGTTTAACCCACTAAACTGCAACCCAGACGAAAGTTTGCAATTTATGGCATTTGAAAAAAGTTTATTATTGAAGGGTTTGGGGCAACCCTTTCAGCAAATTTGAGTTATGTATGCTACACATCACTGTGTGATGCTCTACAAGTCTCCTACTTTTGTGATAGCTATTCTCCTAAGAATGAAGTCACTGTCACCCTATTAATTTTACACAATGTGCAAATATATTTTTGTAATAACAACACAAGCCACAAGTAAATTCATTATGGCGGCACCGCGCTCGCATGTTTCTGGCAAGAGAAAATTACATTTTAATATTGAAAACAACAATGAACATTTTAATTTCGACTCTGATGATTATGTTACACAAGGATTATGTGCAAATCAAAAGTAGTGAAAAACATCCTTGCTATTACCTATACCAAGAAATACCACTGAGGAGGTAACAGATAATAAGATAAGATGAAAGCTAATTTGTAAAAAAACAGAATGTTATTTTTTGATGAAAAAGGGTACAAGCCACTATTTTTGTAATAAATAATTAAAATTACTAACAACTCAGCATAGTTAAATAAACCCTCATTACAAATTTCTTTTGACAATAGATGTTATAAAAATTATCATATTTGATTTTGAAATTTAACCGAAATTAATATCTCAAAATTAACTTCATGTGGCATGTAGCCTTGTTGCCCCAAGCCCTGTATTTATTATTTAAAAATAGTTACATAAGCAGATCTAACCTAGATAACCCACCGAAAGTATTTTAATCGCCACAGGTCAAGTTGAATTTCTCATAATCCACATTCCAAACTAAAATGTAGATGCAATGGTAATAAAATTAGTCTTGCATTTAAAACCTGTAATCAACACATTCCTTATAAATTTAAATTTTGATGATTGACCCAAATGATAAAATGACTTTTTAGAGTCAATTAGAGAGAGGCTGATGGTTATCACACAGTTGTCAAGTTCTTGACGATGGGCCTTGTACGAATCGCTGGTTCACAAATTAGTCGTTTCATGTTTTTAATGTCACAAAGGGGAGAACCGAGCGTAGAAATGTATTTTCAGCTGATGTAATGAAATTAGAATCCAACATGAATAACCTTACAGCAACTAATTTAATGATGCGCATTGAAACACTTTTCAGATTGTATTAACAAGATTAATAACAGCAGTTAGATGGTGTTTACATTGTTTAAATTAACAAGTTAAGTGAGGGCTAAAAATACAAACGGATGCGTCGATCAAATCTTAAAATAACTCTCTTGATTAAAAGCAATTTTTCTATAAATCGCCCGTCCTTGCAACAGGCGCCTTACTTCGAGAAGCATTAAAAATGTATTGGAAACTTCTTGATTTACTACAAGTTAACGAGCAGTATTTAATTAAAGTAACCTTGCAAACAATAGGGTTATATTATTCCGACCTAAAAATTCTCTTCTTAACACTTTTTATTGACGAATTCGTCGTAAGTGGTTCATCCTTGTACCTCAAACATGATGGTACTATTGATCTAATACAATTTCATATTTAGCCTCAATCAATTATTGAAATCGTCTGCTGGCGAGATGCAACGTCGAGATTAATTTACAGTTTTCATGTAAATTGCAGATGTAGGACGTCCGTGATACCGCATGGTCTTGTTTAATTAAACTGTTAATTAAATTTCTTTTAACAACGACATGTGTGCACACGAGATTTACAATAAAATTTTAATTTGTTAGTTGAATTGAATTTCTTGCTCTACCGGACACAGGTGATTATCACAAGTGTTAACCATGCAAGATAAACATTTCTTTGTTCTTGGAAATTGTATCGGCATTATTAGCGTAAATTGCACTGATTCATTGTACAGCTCATATTCAAACGGCACGTTTTATTATAATGCGATTTGACTAATTGAAATTCAATCAGGGAAAAATATCGTAGGCTTTTGTCTATGAAGGAAACAATTTCTTTCAACAATATTTAGAAGTAAACATTAGTGGTGGGACATGTTACGTGAGACATGGGGAAGAAGTTAAAAAAAAGTTAAAAAAGTCTGCAGTAATCGTTTCAGTCGAATTTAAACATTTATACTGGAAACTTCCAACCACAAACTATAAAAAGTCGATCGTTAACCTTATCACACTATAGTTGCAGAATTTGTATCCAACTATTCCACAGAACAATAAAATTTTCCTATTTTTAGTTAATTTATGGGTTTATGTTTAAGTTCGTGGCGTTTTGATGACATTTAAAGTTTATATTTTACTTACTTATTTAGAAACCTCTCTACCTTTCGGTGTCGAGTTTCGAAGGCATACTTCTCCACACTTCACTCCATCTAAAGATAATTCTGTCCACTTTACATCTCTTAATTCAGTCGATTTCCTCATTCTTCTTTCCATAATTTTTCCTCAACTCTCTAGCTTCAAACACTTTCTTATCTAAACCTTATTTCTATTGGGATTATATCCAAAACTTCTCTGCATCTTTCATCTTATCTTAAAAACCTCATTTCTATACTTGTTATGTTTTTCTGTTTCTCGGTTGTTGACCATGATTCACTTCCATAGGCGAGGATTGGTTTAACAATTTTTCTGACTACTTCTGCTTGCTTTTGTGCTCTCAGATATTTCCTTTTTTCCCAATATGCTATTCTTTGCATTATTAAATAGCCTTCCTGTTGTTGCTATTCTATTTTTTACTTCTTCATTCACATTTTCTTCACTATTTATTGTCACTCCTAAGCATTTAGATGATTTCACTTGTTCTAACTTTACATAATTAATTTCAATTTTGTGTTTCTTGTTCCTGTCACCAATGTTTTTTGTATATTGAATGTGTTTATATAAGTGTTTTTTTTTACAACAATCGTTGTCATCCTCATCCTAGATTTCAAACCTTTGTATCTGTCAAATCTCTTTTTTGAAGGTTTCTACTATCCTTTTTCTTTGAAAAGGCTGCCATTCCCATATTCCTGTTGGTCAACGTTCTGAACTCATTCGTTTTTGATGTCCTTACCATCTCAATCGTTTACTTTCAAATATCTTTGTGTCGTACATCTACATTTCGCACTCGGTCCAGTCTTGTTCTCGGTAACATCTTCGCCAATATTTTATTTCTAGGGCTAGTAATTTGTTTTTGTTAGATTTAGTAGGTTCCCACACTTCCGAACCGTATCTTCCAATGCTTTCCACAATTGTTTTGTATATTTTAATTTTTGTTGAATTTGTAATTTCCTGACTCTACAGTACAATAAACCAATAAACCAATAAACCTCAACAATATTGATTACATTTCTCAACAGCAAAGTAAATTCCCCAAAGCTAATCTAAAGGAAAAGTGAATGTCAAGATTGTTCGTTTTTGAATCGATTCCGATCTTAATTAGAAAGGAGTTGAATTCACTAATGGGGATGATTCGAATGATTTCTTTCGGCGCAAATAGAAATCGCCTGGTAATTTCAGTGAACGCTCTTTTAACAATCCGATCCCAGTAGAAACTGCGTCTAATTGAGACCACATCTTGCCACATGTTGTTAATGTAAACGCTGTTTTTTACATAATGATGCGGATTTCCCACTCGTATGTGCTTCAAACTGCCACTTGAAAATAATTATTGTAAGTACTTTCTCAAAAAAAATAAGTTCTCACACAGAACTTTCCCAAAATCGCCAATTAAAAATTGAGCGCGACTCGCGACAATGGTAACATAAATTGGGTATTTCGTGAGAGACGAGCTTTTGCCACCTAATCAAACAATAAAACCCCTTCCATAATCGCAGGCGAGGTTGATTAAAGGATCGACACAATATTTTATTCATTTAGTTTAACACTGATTAACGGTACATACAGAATTTGTCCTGAGGGCGTCACGACGTTGCCTAGCAACTCGTTCCTACCGTAGCCTCGTAGCGTTGCATCCTGCTACACACAGATCAGTGCTGGAATTCCGCATCAAGTGTGCATGTATACAAAATCGCGTTCCTGCATCGCAGCAGGAATAACAAGATTCGATTCTTGCGCCAATAACGGAAATCGTTTTGGAGGCCACCACACGTGATCTTACCGTGATTTTTGTGTTTATCTTTTCCTAATTGGTGAGTTTTGTTTTTATTCTTTGTGAATTGCGCAGATTTCGTTTCGCGTGCGGCGAATTAATAACAATTTCCGCGTATTCGTTCAAAAAACCCACTTATCAGATTTAATTGTGGAAACAATTTATTTCAAGCTATCTTTAGGTCGTAGGTCATCGGAAAGATTCCGTACATGAATAGAGTTATTGAATAACAAGAGTACTTATGAGCACAACACGCCGTACGTGACTTACATGTATGACGATGGATTCGATAGTGTCTTTGCTTCCTTTGTTGAATTTATAGAACGTGGCTGGAATCATCTCAATATGCGCTGATTATCCGCCTCCTACAGCTGATAAAGTCTTATCAAAAGCTTCCTGTCGCTGTATTCTTCTGATGAACCACAATTTAACAAGAGGATGCGAGTTTGATTATAAATATAGATAGCGAATCCCCCCAAGGAATAGTGTTACGACCGATTAATTTGAAGTGGTTATCGCTTGTCTCGTGCAGGATGTTTTTAGTGGCGACTGGAAACTTTCATCCACATTTTTCTTAATGATAAACAACGCCCACTAAAAATTGTGTTTAACTGTTTTGCCTGCAATTAAACGGTTTATTACCTTCATAACATTTTTTAATTTCAATGTCATCTACGTAGGAGCGTATGTTGTCGGAATTTATTAGCATGCCAGAACTCTTTAAATAATTAACGCCACGTCAAGCCCTCCTGTAAAAAATGACACACTAGGGTTGATCATAAAATCAATTTATTGCCGGCGAAAAAATTCGGTACTTACTGTAGCCGGAAAAACCTTAAGTAGACCTCCGTGATCAAAAATTTATGGGAGGCAACGTGAACCGTAAATTTACCCGACGAAGGTGTGGTGCAACAACCCAAATAATTCTTAAGTAATGGAATTTCTGCATTAATAATCTGTTTGGTTTATTCTCGCTTCCTCTTCAAATTAACCTCATGGTCGACAGTCAAAATTTTAAAAGGGCGGACGCTACCTTAATTAATTAATTTTAAAAGCTCTTGGGAACCTTTTTTTGTGTAACATCTTCACAGGTGATTACCCTTCAACCATTTTGAAACTTGGAACAGGTACTTTGGGTTTTAAGTATTTAATTAAACGCAAGTACCTTATCACAAACTTATTATTTTATATGTATTGATAAATCAAGCAATATACATTTCTATTGCTTACGGTATTTTTTATTCATTTGATCAATTCAAGAATTTTATTGCCAGTTTGTAAATATGTATCTGCATCTTCCTTATTATGGAAATGAATTCAGTTGTAATGGCCTGTTTGTAGCTTTGCAAACCGGTTATTTCGTTGCATTTAACAAGGTGTGATAGTAAACTAAAAAAGTAACATTATCGTTCTATTATATCTACAGTTTTATGCACTTAATGGCAGTTTTCTTATTACACTAAAAAAAAAACATGGAAGTCAATCTGTCTGCGGTTATAGTAAAAATTAATTAATTCATGTACTCCTGAAATATGGATTTGAAACTCACACAGAACTTTTTTGTAACTTGTAATGTTGGAAAGTTTAAATTAAAATAATAATGACTTTTTTAGGTGTCATTAGAGTATGGCAAGCAATGATTTCATTTGACTCGATTCTCAATTTTTATATAATTTGTAATGTTCAGTTAAGTCTTCTTGAAGAAAGTAAAAATGAAATATGTTCTACGCTTCCGTTTATGTAACAATCGAACTTTCGCCGGGATGAGTTAAATTGTTAGAGCTCCACTTAAAGAATGTTTTCGTTATCTCAGCTTTCTTCGAGAATTCAATTTAAAATTTTCGCATTTCTTCGGATCATGAATAATCATAAGCTAAAATCAATAAAACTGTCTGCACACCAAATGAGATTTTTCAACGATTTATTAAGGCTTGAAAACGTTATTTTACAGTCAAGTGACTGACTTGTCACTATGTTCTAACTATGTCGGATCGATTAGTACTTTATCCGATAGCGTTGCATTATTAAAATATTGTAAGTTCCTAACTGTACATTGGTACAAACGCTCTGCTAACACAAATTACATTTCGTTACGCTGTTCAACAGAGACGCTCATTGTATCTCTCAAGAAAACACAACTTAATGGCGCAATTAAAGCGAGAATATAAACCGTAACTAACAACAATTTAAAATGCGGGTTGAATCGTTTCGTAATTTTTAAAAATCATCAATGGGATACTTTCAAATATAAAAAAATGTAGTAGCATCGAATGGAGCCAGTCATCGACCGAAAGTGTCGTTCTAAAAAGTTTCTCTAATTTGCAAAATGTATTGAGACCGTTTGTATTATAGATTTTGCTTAAATTCATTACAATAAGCATTTCTGGTTTTTTGTTGATAATCACACAACCTGTTTGATTAACAGACCGAACATTTATTACCTTTCTATTAAACGTTTTTCCCTCTCCGCTCGCTCGACAATAACAACGAACTTAAACGCTCCTGCATTAATACAATTCTCATGGTTAAGTGCCTATTGTTATATAAATTTTATTTAAAAATATACAAGTGCCTACCAGCGTTACAGCATTTTTAAAGTGTGTCGCACTCGTTCCCATGATGAAGTTGAGAAGAATGGAAAAATTCATTAGAAAACTTGGACGAGATTTTCTCTTATTTTTTGCGTCTGTCCATCAAAGGATAATTAAAGCGACTATCGTAATGAAATGGAATGCCAAATTCCAATGTAAATTCATAAAAGAATCAAAACTTTGCAACTGGTACTATGTCTTTTTAATTTTTATAAAGTTTGACTATTCAAATTCTTCTTGACCTTGGTCTTTTTCTTCGTTCAGATGGTAACCATCACCACATTCACATAATCCAATCTTCCTCCTTGTCTCGATTGAGATCATATCCAGTCGTAACTTTATCTGTATTTTTTTTTTAACATGCTTTCTGATATTTCACAGCTTCTAAAAAATACATTTTATTGCAAGAAGTTTATTTTCATTTCTTTATCCCATCCTTCCACTCCATAAATTAGAACACTTCAAACAAGACTATACCACAGCCTCTTTTTGTTGTTTGTCTTATTCCAGAGAGAGTTTATTAATAATTTCCTTCATTTCATTTTCTCATGTTCATTAATAATCAACTTATTCTTCGACTGTGGCAATTTAGCTGTCCGCATCTCCTGGTCGAAGGTCCATGCTCTTTTTCTCGACTTTAAAATAATTTTCTTTAAATATATGGCTACCATCCTTGACTGCGTCATTTTGTTGGATGAATGGGGCCTGTTAGACCTACTCCTAGTTTTATTTATATGGCCTGTTTTGACTATTCAAATTCTTTTTGGCCTTCTCCTTTTTCTCCTTTCAGATGGTAACCATCGCCGTATTCACATAATCCAAATCATTGTTGGTCTCCCTCCTTTTCTCGGTTGAGATGGTATCCATTCGTAACTTTGTCTATCATATCTTCAGCTGTATTATTTTTAACATGCCTTCTTGTATTCCACAGCTTCTAAATAATCCATTTTATTTGCAAGCAGTTTATTTTCATTTCTTTATCCCATCCTTCCACTCCATAAATTAGAATACTTCCAACAAGACTTCACCACAGCCTCTTGTTGTTCATCTTATGTCTTCATTCCAAAAAGAGTTTATTAACAATTCTATTCCTAGTTTTATTTATGTGATTTGTTTTAGTTCCCTCTTAGCTTAAATCTGTAAGAGCTAATTTGAGTGGAAACAATAATTGACTGAATTTGATTACATCTTTCTGTTAAAAATTGACATTACAAAACCAACCAAAAATAAACAAACTACCATAGAAACGATAAACAACTTATAAATGAAATTCAATTAGCAGTTTAAAGATTACCCAATAAATTATTGTAGATAATTGATATTATTTGTATCCCTTCTGAGATTAATTAATAAATTTTATAATAAAAATTTTAGTGGTCACGGTACATTTTTTACCTTTAGGATGTAGGTATTAAGATTATCTTCGCCAACCAACTACATGAATAAAATATGTCAAATGGACAGAAATTAATGAAATGAAATAATTTAAGCCACCTAAAGAAAGTTAATTCGATTGTAAGTCGCATTAAGTTCAACGACTGAAGCGCGTTCGTCATTGTAATTGTTTTTATTTGGTTAATTAAATAATTAAAACGATCGAGTCTAGACTGATTTATTTATTGTTACAGATGAAATGGCGCGGACGTCTTGATCGTCGGCACCATGAAGACTGACCAAGTCATCAAGATGGACTCGGATGCGGACGCAAAAAACAGCTCGATAAGCAAAGGATTGTTAATGGCACCGACAACAGCAGGTTACACAAATCTAATTAATAAACACAAAAGAGCTGGCTCGACCGGAACGACCGGTGATGAATCGTACACCACGGACGAAGAAGACGAAGTTGATGAACCCGATTGTTCTATAAAGGAACACGTGACTAGTAAATTGTTCAATCACGATCACAGTGATTTCGGTTCGTTTTCTGACATTGCGACCATCACGGACAAAGTTGGGCACTTGAGTGTTATGCACAGGAATAGTTCGGACAGTTCCGTTTACAGTGACCTGGGGTTAGACAAGTGCACGGACGATTTAGCAACGTACGACGATCTTCCTTACATAAATAAAAGTAAAAACATCGAGTGCCACGGCGCCGATCAATGGGGGCGAAGTGTGGTCGAAGTCAAAGAGCAAGCCTTCGCGAGGTTGCAGAACGAACTCAAGGAGGCTCATCAGGAATTGAAGCTGCGAGATGAAGAGGTGAACCGACTCGGTAGGATACGACAGGATGTCGAGGCTGAACTGGAAGATCTAACAGCCAGCTTGTTTCAGGTATTTTCATTTTTTTTATCGAAATTTAAAGGGATCAAATGCAAAAAAAACATTAATTATTTAATTAATGTAAAGTTTTGGAGTTAAAATAAATAGAAAAATATAATTCACAATGGGAATTTTTTCTTCTTCAGGTGTTATTGTTGAACGCAATGTTAAAAAAGTTATTAGGCTTTTTTCAGAATTTAAAAATCCGTTTTTTTAAACGGGTAGGCTTTGGGAGTGTCCTTATTCTATAATCGAAAAACTTATATAAAATTCAGGTATAGTTGGAAATATCTTTATTATTTGTTGTATTTAATATTGTCGGTAGGGTGAATGTACCTGTTATTTGGCCGCTACCTGTTCACGGCTTTAAAAAAATATGTATAATTATATTAATAATGATTTGTATGCAACAAATGACAACGATGTGTTATATTATTCTCTGATATGTGCATATTGTTTGAAAAGAAATGTACGGGCGGCCGACCAAAATACAACCCCCAACCTGGCAAATAAATGTGTTTTAAAGTTTCAACTTGAGACTACGGCATTTCTGATGCATTTTTGTATTAAAAACTATTCAATTTATCTTATTTTAAATATTAAATATAACCACTTGTCAAATATGATTATTGTAATCTTGAAATTCAGTTAAATGGATGATAACAAGTACATTCACCCTATAATAAACTGATATTTAATGAGGCCGTCAAAAGAAATCGTGAAGAAATCACAAAACTATTAGTGTGCTACAATTGCAAGTATTTCAATAAATATGCAAAACATTTAAAAATTTCTAATAACTTTTAAAGAAATTTTTTATAAATCATTTATCACATATCAAAAGAATTTCTCTTCGGAATTTAATTAAATAATTCCCGCAATGTCACAAAGAGTTGTTTTCAATTTAATTCCCACATGTGTAGGTTTGTACAAATATTTTTTTGTTTGGTACAGGTGATGTAGTCCAGAATTAAAAAATGTTGTTTTTACTTGGAATTGGCCACATTTGAGGACAGGTATATTTTCAATTGGACTTTAAGCGGTACAAAACACCTACCGTCGACATTTTATGCAAATGCGCCATTGTATTACAGACATAAATAATTTATTAATATCGTGCAGATAATGTAAAGTTTGAATTCATTAATCCAGCGAACGAAATTAAATTTAAATAAATGTTTATGCTTGCGTTAACTGCGAATAAATAATTCAAAATGATACTTTTACTACATTTTGTGTCGGTTTGTTTTATACAAGATGTCCCATAAATTTCGAAATTTACTCTGAACCTTAAAAAATCAAAAGACTTCCACGTTTCCAAAAATGCTACCTGAGGCCGTCATATCTGATGTTTTGCCACATACTGTGTGATCTTTAATATCAAATAAACCTACTGCCTTGAAGTTTGTAATGTAATATTTTTTTCACTTTCTTAAAATAATTGGTTGTTCAAAACCGATGTAAGGAAAAATAAGGTATGTCATTTTACACGGGTAAAATGGCACTAATAGTTATTTATATTATTAGGAGTATAAGCAAAGCTTTATGTGCTGTGGCTGATAGGTTGACTGCCGATCGTAGTGAGGCAGCCAAATCAGCCGAAGCACATAAAGCGCTTATACTCCGAATAATATATGTTATTTTTTCTCCAAACGTAAAATTATAATACAAAAATAAGCATCTAATTAACAAGGTTATTTCGGGAAACATTACACTTGTACAAAAATAGCATTGCCTGATAGACACTTTCTAGATATTACCGTAGCAACCGCCAAACAACAAATTATTGTTTGAGAAAAGTCAGTCAATTTTGTGGCAATGTCTAATTCAGACGAAATTCAATTAACTCCACCTGAAATAGCCGAAATAGCAAGAGCCGAGATTGAAAATCTTCTTCCTACAAAGTCAAGCGGTGTTTATGAAGCAGCGTTCAAGAAATTCATTACATGGTGTTTGGAAAAAAATGTATTCGTTTATTCAATCAAGTAACATGGACTTTATATGCTTAAGCATATAAAGTACTTTATCTGCTTAAGCATATAAATGAAACTTCTACTAGCAACATTCTGTCATTTAAATGCCACTTTTATGACGTTTGGAGAAAAAATTAATTTTTCTGCTAAAACTTTAATATTGTTGTGAAATTATAATTCTGTTTTTTGAAAAGTAAAGGATTATGTTATTCACATTCCAATGTCATAATTTAACCGTTTTCGAATAAAAAAATTATTTCGGTAAGGTATGCCATTTTACACACCTTCCTATCGATAAAAATTGCTAAATTTGAAGTAGCTAGTTTAATACTGTCAATAATTTATCAATTTAAAGAAGAATTTTTGAAGATTGGTTGAAAATTTCAGAATTCTGAATTTTGATGGTCAAAAAGTACTTTTGTTTACCGGCGCAATTTACTAATCAGATTGTGCGATAAGAACTCCCTTGAGGATAGCTGCACCTCTGCGTGAACACAAATTTCCATTTAATTTGGTTGAAAACATCACAATGAGTTAATTCGAAAGAGTAACAAACAACATCGTTCAAACTTGACCACCGAGTTGACCTCAAGCGGACGTTTGAATTTCATAATTTTAATCCAGTTAAGTTCAAATACCTCTCGACCTTACCTTTAACATTATGAAACCATTTACCGTTTATGTGGAAATTGTGTTATTTTCGAAATGTATTTTGCTGCCAATTCCGACAATAGAAAGGAAAATATTTGTTTTGTGTCTTAGGTCCTGCGAAGCAGCGTCCATGGTAACGACTGTTGCCATCGTTAAGAGTACTGTGTGGGTGTTTTGTAGCGTCGAGGCAAAATTTTTACTTCACCCTGCTTTTGGCGAGACGGGTCGATAATTCAATTTCTGTCGGGATCAAATTCGAGCGATGAATCCTTTCCGACGTGTGTTAGATAACGTTCTCTACAAGAGCAGTTATGTGGTCGCCTCGATATAATCGTTTGCGTCAGTGGATTCCAAGTTTCGATTACTTTCCCCTCGGGTACTTCCATTTCTTCGGATTAAAAAGCTGAAAATTAAATTTTGTATGTGTCTGCACATAATAATTCAGTCACTAATTACGGCACGCAATGCTTTCTCCTAATTAAAACTAATTTCCCCTAATCAATAAATTGAAACAAAGCTCTAATTAGCTGTATTTATCACAGGCACTTTCATTTGCGTGAAAGGCTTCCGTTTGATATTCCAAAATTTTAAAAAACGTGTTAAGTACTCGCATTATCGGTTTTAAAGTGAAAGTTTTTGTAAAAAACCCATAAACGTTGAGTTATGGCACGCATTGTTATTTCGCAGGTAACGAGCGGGTTAACGACCGCAGGCAAATCAACCTCGTAAATTCTTCACTGGAATTGCATTTTTAATTTGAATTACACAATCGCGGCCGGAAGCGGTTCGTTTAGATACGAGCGTTCTTATAATTCAGTGCAAAATGAGCGACACAATGCGTACAAAACGGCCTCTGCGAAGAAGACTCAGCAAAAGCCTTCGCGAATTACATTTAGAAATAGACAAATTGGACGCAAATATTTGCAACGTAAGTACCTACTTGTGTAACCATTAAATCGACGTTTTCCAAGTGGTTTGCATAACGTTCGGTTTCGCCCTTGTTTGATGTTTGCCAAGCGGATGTAACCCTGAAATTTATTGTTTGCCTGTTTCTAAATGAAACGCTTTATTCGCAGGAGGCCCACAATATGGTAAGGCAGGCGAATGAAAAGCAGGCCGCCGCTGAAAAAGCTCTGAAAGAATGCGAGATGAAAGTCGACGTGCTTTCGGCGGAAGTGAACGCTTTGAAAACGCTGGTGCTGACTTCGACTCCGAGCAGACCTAACCCGCACTTGCATCCCCAAATCGATTCACGCATGAGGGAAGAATCGGGTACGTTAATCCTCGTAACTTTCTTTTTAATGTAATTAAAAGAATTTCTCTGTCCAATTTTTTATTTTTGTGAACTTAACGGGTAAGTGTGTCTGCAGGACAAGGCAGCATATCTTTCAGTTTATGTTGTCGACAATTTTTAAACCTTCTTTTATCTTTCCTCTTGAAATACCATTTAGGTGTCGAAGTGGTCTTAGTTCCAGCTCTAGAATCTACTGATTATAATTCAGAATAGTCAAATGTATTTCAGGAAACGTGGATTGTATTTCAAATTAGTCAATTATACTTCAGAAATGTTAATTGTAATTCACAGTAGTCAATTGTATTTCAGGAAACGTCAGTTGAAATTCAGAGTAGTCATTTGTATTTTAGGAAACGTCAATTGTAATTCAGATTAATCAATTCTATTTCAGAAAGCAATAATTGTAATTCAGAATAGTCGAATGTATTTCAGGAAACGTGGATTCTATTTCAAATTAGTCAATTATACTTCAGAAAACGTTAATTGTAATTCACAGTAGTCAATTGTATTTAAGGAAACGTCGATTGTAGTTCAGATTAATCAATTGTATTTCAGGAAACTTCAATTGAAATTCAGAGTAGTCATTTGTATTTTAGGAAACGTCTATTGTAATTCAGATTAATCAATTCTATTTCAGAAAGTATTAATTGTCATTCAGAATAGTCAATTGTATTTCAGGAAACGTAGATTGTGTTTTAAATTAGTCAATTATACTTGACAAAACGTCAATTGTAATTCAGAGTAGTCAATTGTATTTCCGGAAACGTCGATTGTAGTTCAGATTAATCAATTATACTTCAGGAAATGTCAATTGTAATTTAGATTGGCTAATTGTATTTCAGGAAACGTCTATTGTAATTCAGAGTAGTCATTTGTATTTTAGGAAACGTCAATTATTCAGATTAGTCAATTGTAATTCAGGAAACGTCGATTGTAGTTCAGGTTAGTCAATTGTACTTCGGGAAACGTCGGTTGTAATTCAGATTAGTCAATTGTGTTTCAGAAAACGTCAGTAGTAATTCAAATTTGTCAAATTTGTTTCAGGAAACGTCGATATAGTTCAGATTATTCAATTATACATTATGGAACGTCAATTGTAATTTAGATTAGCCAATTGTCTTTCACGAAACGTCAATTTGTAATTTAGATTAGTCAATTATATATCCCGAAACGTCGATTGGCATTCAGATTACTCAATTGTGTTTCAAAAAACTTGAATTGTAAATCAGAAAGCTACAATTGTAATTCAAAAAGTAAATGCTTGATCATTTACAATTTTTTATAGAATTCTCAACTTCAATTGATACTTGCTGAATTACAATTGACATGTTCTGAAATACATTTGTCTAATCTCAATTACAACCAACGTTTCCTGAAATACAATCGACTATTCTGAATACATTGAACTTTTCCTGAAATGCAATTGACTAATTTGAATTACAATTAACGTTTCCGAAAATACAATTGACTAAGCTGAATTAAAATTAATACTTTCTTAATTACAATTAACGTTTTCTGAAATACAATTGGAAACGCTGTGCCATCGATTACATTCATTTATTTGTTTTAAAAAATTTATGAAATCAGACCAACTTTCATGTTGCCGTAAGTTATGATTACAGTAATTATCCGGGCGTTTGTCGGACACTCCTTATCCGTTAATGTTCGAAAATTGCCTTATCCGGCCAGGGGTTAGAAAGGGTTTTAACGTTCTATTTTTGTACTATTTAGGGAAAAAGCACCGCCGTTCGCCGTCACATTTTAATCTCAAATACGGAAGAGAAAACTCACCGCCGGAATCGCCGGTCAAGGAAATCATTCCCTCGATTAGTATTAGTGCCGACGTGTCGATGAAAGACGGCCTCGAGGTGAGATTTTCACAACTTCGACACGGATGATGCAATTAAGTGTTACAGGTCGATCCGGTTGTTCATCAGGAGTTCCTATTATGGAAACAGCAGCCGACTTTAGATAAAACAAACCCGTTTATAAATCGCGTGTATAACGAAGACATCAATCTCTGCCTGTGCTTTAGTAACTTTAAGTTAGCGAAAAACGTCGTCGAAGCCGTTGAATCTGGAACGATTTTTATTGAAGCCGTCAATGATAAAAATAAGACCATCTTTCCTAAGTGAGTCGCGATAAGTTTTTATTAAACTTGATGATCAATGGAGTTGATTGAGGATGCTAATTTTTTGCGTTGTTTACAGGAAGTGTGCTCTCTTGGAAACACCCAGGCAATGTTTTTATCGCATGAACATTGGGGAACCCGACACCTGGTATAGCATATCCCAAATCTGTAGAAATAGGGTAAGCACCGAGATTCACTGAACGAAATAATTACTATATTTATGACTTTGTTAGATAATTGCGGTCTGTGATTTTCTTAATTACCTCAAGTATATAGAAAGAGGATTAGTTAAAAGCTCTGGTGAGTATTTTTGTAAAAGGAAGCCGGTAATTACTTAATTACTTTTTTTTTAGTTCATGATATTTATTGGGAAATAGCCAAATTACGAAAGGACATGGCACTAGCCAGACTAGGTTTAAGTTTGAACTCGTAAGATGCGGCAGGACTGCGGGATATTTTAAATGTTTGTTTTATTTTGTAAAAAATGTGCCAAGGAATTTTCTTGTAAATATTTTTGTAGATCTGAATTTTAAACCAAAGAATTTTGTTAGAATTTAAAATTGACGCGAGCAATCCGTACTAAGCATTTAAAAATATATAAAAATAAGTATAATTGTTGATTCTTGAATCTCTCTATTATAGTCGTGGACAAATTGTATTGTGTACCAAAAAAATTTAAATAAAAATTTCATATATTTTATTTTAGTTTCACTGATTGCACCCAAAGTATTTTACAGTGCGACCTCGATAATCCGGAGCTTCATTAAAACCAGTAAATAGATTGGTCCCTTGAGTTCTCGTTATAGAGGGGTTCTACTGTATTTACTTATCCGGATCACCGCGGGTTTAATCAGTTCGGATTATCGAGGTCGCATTGTATATCATTTATACTATCTACTTATCACAATGGAAACTTCTAGAAGATAATAATTTCTCATCACTTTATTTAGGAAAGTTGCCCAATGAAAAAATATTTAAAATTCCCCGTCTGTGAACAGGCGCACTTCGCACTTCTAGTAACTTTTGAATGAGCTTGCAATGGACAGTGATTTAATGAAAGAAAATATTCTTATTAAGATAAGAGCAGCTAATTTAATAAATAATCTTGCATTCTTAATCTGTTTTATTTCAAGTAATAAAGACTTTATACTTAAATAATAATAATACATTACATTTTTGAAACCGGTTCCAAACCCAATATATCGAAACATTTTGCCATAATTAAAGCAGTGGCTTCGGCAAGCAATATTCGTCCACCATTAACTTTGACAATATCGCCAGATGAATCCTTTTCGACACAATAACACGAATCATAAAATTCAGTGAAGGTGGTGGCAATCTCATAAACATACTCACACAAATGGTGCAAACACAAATCCTTCGTAATTTTAATCAATACGTCAGGAAACCTCAATAATACCTTACCCAACTTCCACTCCTTTTCGTGTTCTAAAGAAATTTCAGTGGTTTTCGCAATGTCCTTGATCTTTTCAGAGGTGTAATTTGCAGTGCGAGCAATGGATCGAATACGAGTGTACGCATACAACAAGTAAACGGCAGTGTTGCCTTTATCTTCCAACATTTTATCGAATGAAAACACATATTCGTGATTTCTATTGTGGGATAAGTCGGCATATTTAATACAACCGTACGCCACGGAATTTTGTGCTTGCTCAAATTCTTCGCTGGTTAATACTTTATCTCGTTCCTTTTCCTTCAATTTATCCAAGGCCCTCTTTAAACCTTCGTCGATTAAGTCGACTAATCGAACCGTTTCCCCGGAACGGGTTTTAAATTTCTTTTTATCTTCTCCCAACACAACACCGAAACCCACATGGTCAGTTCGGTGCACCTTGGGGTCTAAATACCCGGCCAGTTGTGCACACTTAAAAATCAGTTGGAAGTGTGTCGCTTGCCCCGCATCGGTGACGTAAATGATCCAATCGGCTTTTTCTTCTTCCAAACGTTGCTTAATTGCGGCCATATCTGATGTGTCGTACGTAAAACCTCCGTCTGATTTAATAATCGTGAGCGGAATTCCTTCATCTTTCACGGCCCACAATATTTTCCTTCCGTCGTCTTCTTCGAGCAATCCTTTACTGTCTAATTCTTTTACGACTTTTTCCATGCGAGTTTGATAAAATGATTCCCCTCGTTCGATCAATTTTACGTTTAGACGGTCGTAGACTTTTTGAAATCCTATCCTTGATACGTTGCAGATTAGTTGCCAGGCTTTGTAATAATCTGGATCGAACGCTTGTAATCGCACAACGCAATTGTAGGCACGCTTTTTAAATTCTGGTTCTTCATCGAACCTCTTTTTTGATTGTTTGTAAAATGATTGTAAATCTCCGATTGGTGGAGATTTTATTAGGTAGTCGGGAAACATGTCTTGTAGGTGGGCAATTAACATTCCGAACTGGGTCCCCCAATCTCCGATGTGGTTTAAACGGAGCACATCATGTCCTAGGTATTCCAACAGCCGGCATATGCTGTCTCCTATGATGGTTGATCGTAAATGTCCAACGTGCATTTCTTTGGCGATGTTTGGTGATGATAGGTCTACTATGACACGAAGCTTCTTGTCTACAGGGGGTGGGCTAACTCCATTTGCAAAAACTGTTGATAAGCTTTGAAGAGCGTAATTTTTGCTGATGAAAATGTTTATGAAGCCTGCACCTGCTATTTGAACTTGTTCAATTAATGGGGAAGGTGGGAGATTTTCGACGATTGTTTTTGCAATTTGTATTGGGGCCTGTTTTTTCCCTGTAAATGTAGTATGTTACGCAATGATTAAATTAAAGATGTAGAATTACCTAATTGTTTGTAGATGTTGGCTAATGGCAAGGCAGAATTGCATTGGTAGTCACCAAATTTAGGATTTGCACTGGATAAAGCAATCACAATTGGTGGGTCTGTTATGTCAGGACATGCAACACCGATTGCTTTTGAGAACAGTTCAGTTAAAGTTTCATTAACACTGGGCATGGTCGATACCTTGCTGGACTTTGAGGATTTTGCAGTTTCAGCAGAAATGGCCTGAAAATAAAGTTAAATCAGATTCGTCAAAAGATGATGATGAATGTTGCATGAAAATTTCTTCATGAAAAAGAATGGGCCTGGGGCAACAAGGCTACATGACACTACATCCTAAACATCATTGTGAATTCAAATTAGTTTTACCGCGTATCGATAATATGTGGTATGCAGCCTTGTTACCCCAAGCTCGTCACTTCACTCCTGATTTTAGTACAAAAATAATAACTGATGAAATATGTCAAATATTTGCAATTTTTATTAGCTGCTTTTGGTCGTCTCTTTTAACAATTGAAGAAAGAAGGGCTTATGTAATAATTGACAAGATTTCAGGAATAGAAAAAATGTTGTATTTATTAGTCTTGAAAAACAATTTTGCCATTTTATTGTAGTTGAAGACATTCAGATATAGTTCTCAAGTACACACATATTTGTATCATTAAAATTGTCAATATCAAAAAATAATATAGTAATAAAAAAACTCTTCTTCAAGGGAAAGCTTCAATTCTTTATACAATATTGAATGAGTTTAAAAAAAAGTTCAGTCACTTACCCTGTTTAGAATAGTCAGTCTGTGTTTAAGTTTAACATTTTCTGTCGCAAGTTTGCTAAGCTCTGGAGAATCGTTTTCTTCTGCGGCTCCTTCGGCTATGCGTTGAGTTAACTTTGAAAGCTGTTCCTTCAGACTTTTAATGGCAGTCTCCTGAAATATTGTAGGTTAAATTAGCGAAAAGAATGTATGGGCAAAAAAAAAATACTTACAGCTAATTCAGCTTGTTTGTTGTAATGATCTAATTCGTGTTGAACCATTGTGAATGTTAAAAATGAATAAATTATGAAAATAAATAGACACGCGGATAAACTCCAACAAGTTAGGTTCAACACCGAGTAATGATGCAATCTGACCTCTATGTTTCTAAAGCGGTATTATATAGAAAGAACAGTAAAAGGTGGGGGAGATTTGTAAATGATGCTTTTGATTGCAACAGATTAATTTTCCTAGTACTCTCTTGATGTAATAACGTTTATTTATTACAGAAGTTTAATAGAGGTTTATCATATATTGGAACATGTACAAAAAACGCATAACATTGGATATTCTATAAATACAATTCGGGTTTACATAAGTGTGCCCAGTATATCACAGTTTTAAGTAGAATAACAGGAAAGTAGCAGGATTTGTATTCATGGGAAAATTTAATTGAATTATTCAAAAATGATCAATTAGTAGGGTCTATACAGTGTTTTCCGAAAGTAACGGGTAAATTCTATAAAATAATTGAGAAACATGTTTTAGAAGAATCCTCGGATGGGTCGATTTTTATTTTATAATTACCCAAACTCCTTACGTACCAGCAACTGCAACTTTTAAAATTCAAATAACATGGTACTTCAACTTTACGCCAAAAAGTTATTCTTTATATATTCATGTATAGTCATAAACAATTGCAAAAAATGAACAGGATGTTTTAAAAATTAAAAAATATAAAATTGATCTTTAACAAAGTAGTCTTATTTTTTATTTTTGTAAAAAGTGTTAGTTCAGAAAATTGTTTGAACACTTAAGAAAACCTTAAATAAAAAGTTTGGTAGAGGTAGTAACAAAATTTTGGATGTTCAATTGTGGGCGTAGAATAGCTAATATCTACGTTTATCTAGCAATCGTCATTGTAGGCGTGAAGAAACTGAATAATGTAGGTGATAATAATAATTACATCTTTAAATGACATTATTATAAAATAAAAATCGACCTGCCCGAGGATTTTTCTAAAACATTTTTGTCAATTATTTTATAGAATTTATCCGTTACTTTCGGGAAACACTGTATATGCAAATGTTAGGCAAAGACGCTGTGTACCTGAATAACGCTTGTTCAGGGAATACAGAACGCAGTTTCAGTGTTTTTTTTTCAGTTAGAAATCGGTTTTATAATTACAAAAGTTTATACCAACTGCACAGGTTTCAGTGAAACTTTTAGTAATTTACGGACTACAACCTACTAAATATGGAAAATTAATTAATTAATATTGTTAAAACGTACCAAATTAAAAGCCACAGTAAATTAAGAAAATGCCAAAAAGAATCCTTTTCGTTTTCTTAATTTGTTGTGGTTTTTCATTCTGTATATTTTCAATTAAAATTGGTACTTGTTTTTGAATTAATTTTCCATATTTATTAAATACACTAATACCCCGCTTTACGTTGATATAACGCTTTTTTTAAAATCAACTACCACTGCGTGGTAATTTTCTTCAGTCATTCTTGCTTTCTTATTACAATTTAATTTAATTTAAAAAAATATTTTTACATAATACAAAATTAAAACAGTGTTTCATCACTGTTTTCAACCGTATGCTATTTGTATTCTTTTTTTATTTAAAATATATTGACCCCGTTTTACGTTTGATTTGTTTAATGTTTTTTTTTTTTGCCAGGCATTAATGGCGATAACCGGGGTATTAGTGTATTAGTCGATAGATAATCACTAGAATTTAATTCAAAATTTGTGCACCCTGGATAAAGTAACTGCAAATATAAAACTGATCTTTAATTTAATTTGGATAGTAAAATAAGGTTAACAGATGTAATGAAAATAACAGTTACTCTTTATGAAAATGTTAACGCTTTTTAAGCAAAGTTCATTTTTTTATTAGAAGATCAAAGTTCGGTCAACATTCACAATCTGAAACCTTTGTGTAGAAGAGCTTAACTTGCTTTTGAAAGTTAAGATAAAAAAATATTTCTTTTATGGAATAACATTTCCTTTGATCATTTATAAAATTTAATGCCGACGTAGATACAAAGAAACCGACAGTAAAAAAATTAATCTTATTTCTAATTTAACGAAGAGCCCAAAATGATTTCTAATAGAACATTGCATAATATTCTATATTTGTTTCCGGGAAAACTTTGTGTATAAAATTACATACCCTGTATTTCCCGAGTTTAAGAGGCCTGTATATTTTTATATTTATTAATTCAGGTCTGACTTAACTCAACAGAAACATTCATTTATAATGATTTTATTTGTAATATGCCAAAGTGGAGATTTATGTGATTGAAGATAATACATAAGTTAATACCGTACACCGTTTCTTAGTAATATGAGACACATAGTAGAGGTGCATTTTAAGGTAAAAATTCGGTATGGCATTTTACACACACATAATACTATATTTTGAAAGAAAAAGGATTAGGTTATTAATGCGTATCCCAATTGGCCTTATAATTTATCGGTTTCTAAATGAAAGTATGTCATTTTGCACAGCCTAAAAATTTTTTATAATTTAGCAGTTATATTAAATGATAGCACAAATATGTTATCACTCGATATGTTTGAACTAAGAACTCCCATTAGCTATTACAATCAATAAAACAATTACAGCCGCACAGGAAGTTTCATTAAAAATGTTTGTGATGAAGAGTCATATTAAGTTACAATCAATGAATATCGTTTTTGCATTACTAAAAAGTTAAAATTTGTTCATATGCAAATCCGACTAACAGGTGCCGAGAGTTAAGCACGCATTGCGAATTTTACGCCGGGGTGTGTTGAGAAGGGTGGAAAGTGTCAGCAACGCATTTTTCCTGTTGCTTGCAGGCATAATAGCAACGTCAAAAGCATATCTAGGGACTTCTCCATCACCCTCGCCAATCTCAAAAGGCCATTGAAATAACTAATCTTATCGCCTGTTTAATTGACGCTGCTTTAATTAGTTTGAAACCATCGATCTTTGAAATTTTACCTGTTAACGAGAACACCTAATTGGACCGGACGTTTCTACAAATTCAATGGTTTCACTGCGAGATGAAACCGTATTGAGTAAATGACAAAAGTGCTTTCGTTGCCAGTGCCAACTAAATACGAAAGCAGGCGTCATTTTTCGCTTAGGTTTTATGAACTTTTTGAAAATTCAAATAAAATTTCCCGGTAAGAAATTGTTATTAGCATATTTTATTGTCATTAAAATGTCGGGCTGTCTATAAATAGGGGATGTATTCTCAAAAAGGGTATCGGTGTAACATCTGCTGGAATTTTGAAGGCTCGTTATCACATTTATGGAAGCAGAACATGTGGCGATAGTAAAATCATTCGGTCTGCGACAAGTAAGGAAAAGTGGAAAATTTATTCGTCTACCTCAAGTTTTTGCCGTGTCGCTTCTACTACACGTTTCAACAACAACATGTTTAACAACAGAAACTTATTTCCTAAGGCCGTGCCACATCGCAACAGGTTTTCTTAGTGCCGCTAACATTTGATTCCAATGCGATAACGATCGTCCAGAGGCCTGACCGCCAACAATCACATGTCCAATTGCGAAAGTTTTCGTCGGAGCATCGACAAGTGAAGCATCTGCCACCGTTAATCGAAGCTGAATTGACTGCAAAGCGAACCGATTAAAGCTGGAACGTCTTGGCATTCGCAATTACCTGCAAAGTGTGCGCCGGCACGCTGAAAATCATCGACTCGTTAAATATGGGGCTTTTTTCTGATTTTTTCGTCGACGTCTTTTTCTTGTGCACCTTTTTGCCGTGCTGCAGTAAATAGACCTGTCGGTAAAGTTCTTCAATTAAATCCTCAATTACTTAACGAGGGAAGTTAATACCTTGACGAAGGGATCTCCGGCTTCTTTATCCGACTGAAATTTTAAATTTCTGCCTTTCACCACGACCACCGTCAGTCGTTCCGCAGTCGGTAAATAGCTTAGCGAGAACATTAGTTCGCCCAACTCATTTCCGGTTTGCTGAAAAAGGAAAAATTCAATCTGAAGTATTTAATCAAATTCCTCCAACTAAAATTAAATAATTGTTTTTGCTGGCAGCATCATTTGATGACGCTTTCCCTAAAATGTTGGGACGTTTTGAAAAGTATAAATTTACTAACACATCACTGCAATCCCCAAAGACAAGTTTTTTTTTCAGTTTTTGAATTATTTACTTGTTTGCTTACAATTATTGTATTTACAGTTAGTTTTGCATACCAAACAACCTTAAATGTTTTGTTTTCTTCGTATAAAATGATTAACAATTGTGACTGAAAACTCTTCAATAAAAAAACAACCGATTTTTTAATGAAACTGTGAGTTTCTAAGCTTGCCCCGAACGTCGATCGCCTCAGGCGGTGGTCGTTACAGAAAACGTCGCTTTGATACTTGAAATAAATCATCCGAGCAATTCGAAAATTGTTGCGAGGGATCTTCAAACAGGACAATTAAATCCGCCTTTAGAACAAACCAAAAAATGAAAATAAAATTCATAAAAACAGATAACTTCTCGTGATTGACAAGACAGAGTGTATAAACATGTTGGAGTTAATAATTTTGGTGAAAATAAACCTCAGGCAGCTCCCTCTGAAGTTCTTGTAGGGCTATAACAAAATACACCTCAAGAATCAATTTTCAACTTAAACTTCAACGTTGTGGAGCTGCAATTAGAGATAGAGGTAGAAAGGTTAGATTTTAATTTAATTTTCTATTATGATCTCTTATCCTCACAATCTGAATAATCCTGAATTTCCTGAAATAATTTAAATATGCTTTAATTTTGGTGAGAGAATTTTTGGTTGAACTTTCAGTTATTTACAGCTGAAATTTGTTAAAAGTGCCCAGATTTAATTACAACTCACCTGGCCCGTATCTGTTAAGGTGATCCACGTTGTAACCGGTTGCCTCAAACTTACATCGTTCAATCGGAGCTCGCCCTCCCCTATCAAAGTGTGCGTTAAATGGTCTATTGAATATACATGAAAACAAAGAGATTTTTGGGGCTGTTCCTTTTGATGCAAGGTAAACAGGAAGCGTTCTTTATAACTGGGACTATGTGAACCCCTGTAGACACGTGTTTGGATGTTCGTATCCTTGTCAGGGAGGAGCGAAACTCGCACGTATGAATCCACTTGATTGTCACTCGCCGCCGGTACGACTAAATCTTTCGCCTCTAACACATTCACTATCAAGTCCGAACAGTCACTGAAATAGTAAAATGAGATCGTTAAATCCCAACTGTTCAGCTTTAAATTTGAAATTAGGTGATCGAAATTTTTATGAAGTTCAACTATTAAAATTTAGGCCAAGCAACAGAGCAAACAAAATGTCATAATTTGCCATAAATACTACCCGGAAAGCGACTGTGCGATTACATAAAGGACAGTTAGTAGATCAATTTGGCATAATTTTCCACTCGAGGACCATAATTTTTAATTTGTTATGAACAATTCAGAAAAAAAAATCGTTTTTTTTTAGTTCTTTGCTTGTAAAATGGAAACTAATAAAGCAAGCTTAATGTTGTCAATAGACGAATTGTAGAGAATTAAATTACGAAGAGAATGAGAGGTCGGATGTCCCGATCGAATATTAGAACCGGAGAAAACCCGGAAAACCCGGAAATTTCAGTGTTTTCTTAAAAAATTCACGATTCCGACATTTTTTAATTTTAAGAACTGAAACTTTGCACGCAGATAGCTATTTATATGTATTTTATGTGTGCAAAACCCAGATTCTGTCGGACTAACGGTTATTGCACAATAGCCATTTCAATTTTTTTCTGCGATATTTTCTAGGAGGGCTTCTTGCTCCTGGGGTTGTCTGATTTAAATTTTAAAAAGAGAATTGGAAACTAAACGTACAGGGCAACAAAACGTTCATATTCGATTTTCCATAAAATGCAGCGAAATAGGTGAAAAACCGTGGTGAATATGAGTAAAAACGGCCGATCCCGCGAATGTGGTCGTGTACTGGGGGGTGACAGCCCGTGAGGGGAATCGCAGGCTGGTTCTATTCCTATATAAAAAACTTCCTCTCAGCGGCCGGTCTTCCCCCACTACTCGACCACTTTTGCGGGGTCGGCCGTTTTTATTCATATTCACGACCGTTTTTCACCTATTTTGCTAAATTTTATGGAAAATCGAAGATGAACGTTTTGTTGCTGTGTACGTCTAGTTTCCAATTCTGTTTTTAAAATTTAAATCGGACAACCACAGGAGCAAGAATCCCTCCTGGGAAATATCGCAGAACAAAATTGTAATGGTGATTGTGCAATAACCGTTAGTCCCACAGAATCTGAGATTTGCACACATAAAATACATATAAATGGCTATTTGCGTGCAAAGTTTCAGTTCTTAAAATTATAAAATGTCGGAATTGTAAATTTTTTAAAAAAACACTGAAATTTCCGGGTTTTCCGGGTTTTCTCCGGTTCTAATTATTCGATCGGGACATTCGACCTCTCATTCTCTTCGTAATTTAATTCTCTACAATTCGTCTATTGACAACATTAAGATTCCTTCATTAGTTTCCATTTTACAAGCAAAGAACTAAAAAAAAAACAATTTTTTTCTTCTAAATTGTTCATAACAAATTAAAAATTATGGTCCTCGAGTGGAAAATTATGCCAAATTGATCTACTAACTGTCCTTTATGTAATCGCACAGTCGGTTTCCGGTAGTATTTATGGCTTGAAAAAATGTTTTATTGCTTGGCCTAATTTTATACCTGTCGTATTCTAGGCCGATACATAAATATCCTGTAACGTTTGAATCCTCCAAGTCTCCGAGTGCCACCGACGAGTCCGAGCAAACGCTGTCGCAAGATATGGCCCTCCTCAGCGTCCCCGTGCTTATTCCGTCGAGCTCTTCAGTCTGTGTAATTTGCTCATTTTGCTGAAATTTGGGCGATTGAGATGCGTTAACCGGAGTTGGAGGAGGCGTTATGCAAACAGGAAATTGAGATTGCGAAGCCAAAGCCGATATACTTATCGACGACACTGGTCTGGGAATCGCGATATTTTGCAGCGTTTCAATAACTTCCGCTTTGCTGCAAAAGAATCAATTAGCACGTTTATAAAGACCTTCGGCTCAAATGGACCTCTTCTGCTTTTGAATTTCGGTCAGGGGTGCATCTTTAATCGGAGGTGGGGCAGGAATTGGAACCGGCGCTGGTCGCAACGGCTGCGGCGGAATTTTGTCTTCGTCAACACTTTTCCAATCTCCTGTGAGACTCGTGGTCGTGATTGTCACTTTAAAATCCCTATCGACCGAATCGAATCTTTTGAAGCTACCTGTGGCATCCAGGTGAATATCAGAGTCGGAATTTACCTAAAAACGACTTGTCATAAAAGGGGAGCGTTTTTGAAGGAAGGCACGAACCAGAACGCCGTTTGCGTTGTAATGACCCTTAAGCCTTGTGAGGCCAACTTTTTCTTCGCGCGTCGAATTGATCCACGCTATTATCCACGTGCAGAGATCTAAGGAGCGGCATAGCGCCAGCAGCACCAACAGAAATATTGCAAGCATGCACAAAACTGTGATCGTGACTTCGAAATTTCCCATATCTGCAACGGAATTTTAGAGCGTCGTACATCAAACATCGGCTGAATTAGGGAAGTGCGTTTATGAATATTAATCAATATTGTACCATTAGGGAACCAATGAGCAGTGTTTGTATCATGTCACTAGGGAATGTAATCAACTATGTGGATGAATAAAAGCTCGGAATATTCGGGATGGAGTGGAAATACCTAGGCAGCAAATACCACCGCTTCTGAAAATTAACCCGAGAGCCAAGGTCAAATTGACCCTCGAATGTGTTTTCATCGTGGAATAAGTTGTTTTTTCTTCCAAATGCAATCACAAATAAAATGTTTCGGGAGTAAACAAAAATTACTACATACTCAACTGAAATGTAGTTTAATTATTGTAATATAATATTCCGTAATAATAATCATTCAAAATGACTGAGCACTTTATAAAATGCACGCTCTCTTGTGTTTACAAAATAATTTATATAACTTTAACTTCTTGTTTACAACAAATTTTTTCATTCTCAATAAAAAATCTGAAAATTGAATCAATTTTGTTCATTTATAAATTTATAAAAGCACTTTGTTTTTCCAGTGAATTTCCTCTAATGCACAATATAAATTGTTTTTATTTGCCGATGGAATTATGTTTGCAGTGGCACGTTGAAGTAAATTTTATAAAAATCATCAGGTTTCATTTTGGGATTTAACCAAATCCTTAACAATTAATATCTCAAAACTAACTTCATGTGGCATGTAGCCTTGTTGTCCCAAGTAATAAAAACAAGTCTTGTGAGAATTTTATTTGGTTCTATTACAAACAGTTATTATCAGCTTGTGTTTTCCTCATTTTACAAACGTTAAAAATACTAAAATTTCACTCCTCCTAATTAAAAAATGAACTATAGCACTTTTAGCACGGAACAGTAAAACTTAGTTGGTGCATTCACAAATGGGCCATTTATTGTAAATATTTTTTCATAAAATTAACTTAAACGATTTGCCATCACTTAAATATGTCACCCCAAACACAATTCCCCAATGAAATCAAATAATAAATATTTGCCTCATGAATAAGTTTCAACAAATAAAAGCAAAATTTCGATCGAGAGTAAATAATGTAAGTTTCCTATGCAAAATCAACAGTAACCACCTGTGGGTTGTTTGATTTGTTTCTTGTCATCCGTAAATATGAATGTGATACACAAATACTGCGTGAAAGATTGATGATTTCCCTTCGACAAAAACATTTTCTCTTTTAAAAAAAGATGTAATCGTACGAATGAAAACGAAGTAGAAAAGGAGCTTCGGGAAGATTAGTCGATTATCAAAAATACATTTTCTTTCCGGTAGTTTCAGCAATCGTCGCTTATATCGTCTTTACGAAGATTACATGATTGGTTTATATTTGGTGAGTAAAACGAATGGAACAAAATGACACAAGTATTAGGTTGTTATGCTGTTCACCAAAAATACTTGGTGCACAAAGTAAAGTATTGCAATATGATTCCTTTAAAATGCAGTAAAAGCTGTTGGGTGGTTCAAGGTTTGTACCAATCACAACCATCGTGCACAGTTTAATTGGATTTTACCCCAAATTAAACAATCATTTAAGCCAGATTAAATTAGGCATTTATTAAAACACTGTATCACTGCCAAACCAACTGATTGACTTAAAAAATAGCTACCATCAATTTGTCTAAAATCCTGAATTTTGAAAGCCAGCTTCTCAAATATGTAAACGAATTATAACGTTGATAATGAATTTATTAAATTAAATTCAAAACGAGACCCTTGCTTAAAAGTATCACAAGGAATTTGAATTAATTTGCGAATTTTGAATCCTGAAGTATCCTTTATCACGTTCAACTTCAGTAATTGGGTCGTTCAGACTGTTATATGTTCGTCACGAAACGTTCGTCTAAATTTTGTGTTTTGTTAAGTTTTTCTTTTTTCTTGGTCTGATCAATTTAAATGCGAACGTGGAGTTTTCTTTCTTTATCCATTTACTGCTGTCCCTGGCAACTTTACCAGTGATTGGGTTCGTGCACCCAAGAGAATTGCACTCTTCACACGTTTCTTTTTAGGGTTCATCTAAGATGCCTGAGAGCTATTATTGCAAATACTCAATTCATATTTTATTATCATTCATTTATGACTAAAAACGTAACGAGAAAATAAATAATTTTGAGTAAACTTAATTTTATTTCATTATTTCATTTTACAAAGGAGCTTTCGGTTCTGCAACATTTTATTTGTAACATGAGCTTTTACTTTAAGAGATTGTGATCCTCAAACTTAATTCAGAAATAGAACAATGCCTTAATGACTGAACTATTTCTAGTTAATGAGCTCAATAAGTTAAATTTAGAACAATTAAATTTTAGGCTGTTTTCGCAATCGATCGTGTTTGAAAATTCATTATTGTTGTATGTAAAGTTACGAACTTAACATTAAATTAATGCATAAATGAGTTGCTGCTTTGTTATTTATTTTCATAATAGCAATTTAAAAAATACATTTATGCATTACATGAATTTTATAACAAGTTTTTGTCAACATGAAAATAAGCAATGTATTCGAATATAGCGTCTACTGATGTTGTTCACAGATCGCCAGTTCATTCAAGTTATATGGAATGGAAAATGCCAAAAAAGCACCGAGAGAAAATCAGCGCAAACGACGGCCTAAGTAATTAAAAAAAAAATTAAAATTTATCGGTTAACACATTAAACGCAAATGTGGGAACATTAAAGTTAACTTTCGCGCTTCAGCAATCAGCCGTTTTCACCCGGTATTAAAAATTGCCGGAATCAAGTTAATTACGGTTTAAAAGCGAAAATTATCAAGCTTTTAAATAACGATCAGCCGACTTTATTCATTTATTTCGACGCTTTTTTAAAAATAGCTTCCGGCATTAATCTTTCATCTAAATGCGACAGCAATAAAACGACTTGTTCAATAAATCCGAAACTACGTTCGAACAAATCTAACTTACACAAACCACAATCTCCAAGAGTTCAAATGTAATATGTGTATAGTTACCTTCCACTCCGTGGACTAAAGTAAAACAGGAGACGAATCAATAAAAGACTTGGGTCATTTTTTGTTGTTTTTTAAATTGAATGCGACGTTTGAAGGTTCGCAGTTTAGAATGGACTGATTACATACGAAATTTAATATTTTAAAAATAAACTTGAAGAAATTGGAGAAGTTAAATTTCTTTTTGGGAACTTAAAAAGCTATACTTTATCCTTTGAGGAAATAATATAAAAGTTGACTTATCAATATTAACAAAGAGAAAAAATATTCGATGCCTTGGGGCAGGGGAAGATTTATACATCAAAGTGAACTCAAGGTATCTTGTGTAAGCTAATACATATAAATTTGTTGCTTTTGATTAACATTTCCAATCTAACTCCCAACTGATATTCGATATTTTCTCAAGGAATAATATAAATCCGTACAATTTAGTCACTCAGCTTAAATAGAAATTTTAGATCAAATTAATAACACTTTGATGAGTCTACTCCGTTTATTCGATGCGTTTGAAGTGCATTTAGGAAAAATTTAATTACAAGTCTTTATTGTTTCGTTGATTTGTTCATTATAGAACATTTTTAAATGAGACTCGAAACGCCAAGACTGTTTATAGTGGGTTGCATTGGTTTTGCAAGTTATTTGAAGGTGAAGCGACTCTAAACGGAATTGGCTGGAAATGCGTTGCATTTCAAAAAATGCATTTATAATTTGAACGTTAAATGAGCAGGTACTTCATTTTAACAATTTGTTTTTCGTTCAATGAGTATTGGCGCAACATTTTTAAATTTATTTGTATTCACAATTATCCATTAAATTAAAAAAAATTAATATACACACACGTCACAATCAATATAATTTTGATACCGTGAAATTGTTGGGGTAATTCGGGGTAATTTTTAAATTTTGGGATATTGCGAAAAATTCAAAATCGTCAGACTATGAATGCGAATGTGATGCGATCATTTGGTTAAATGTTGAAATTACACCATTTCAATTACAAAGCAAATTCTATAAATCGTTACATGCTCGCTTATCTAAATTTTACACAAAACAGATTTCATGTTGTTGAACGTATGTTATATCGAACATTCGCACACACACAAACACACACACATACATACACACACGTTATGTGACCTACAAGTGTCTCATAAATCTAAAACGAAATAAATCTTAAACCAATATTTTCTGGTATCGATCTAAAATAATCATTAAAAAGTTAATTTAATTGCCAACCTGGCTAAGTTACAAACTTAATGAGCTTTCGCGGTTAATAGTGCAAGGAAATGATTATTTCTTTGTGACCCACAATGGAAAATAATAGCATTTCTTGCCGTTGCGAAACTTACTACGTTAAGCTTGTAATTAAATGAATTAGAAGATTTTTTTCAGTTTAGCTTCAGGCTCGACTGTTTTTCAACCAATTATCGTGTTTACAATTCATTAGTAAGGTAACACAAGCGGCAACTTTTAAATAATGATGTAACTTTGATATCGTTCAATCAGTTCAATAAAGTTTTCTTTGATAAAAAGCGCACCAGCTATTTTTCACTGTCAATAACGACATGGAGGTTATCTTTTTAATTTCTTTGTGAATTTAGTGAACTAATTTCGGCCAAGCCAATTCATTTTTTCGGGGTTCTTGCGTAGATGACTTACATATTTTGAGAAACAACTTTTATTTTAGGTAAATCAACAAAATTGTGTATATATAATTGTAATATAATATAAAATTTAGGTACATATCACATATTATGTATAATTGTATTGTGTTTAACATGTTGTCCTGTTCTTCTTCCTTTTCCGATTCGCAGTCAATTATTAATTCATTCTCCAACGCATCTGTACCTTCTTCTTCTATATCGTTATTCCATTCCTCATTGTCACTCATCTCACATACTACCTCAAACATACAGAGTTGTTGAAATAAACATCAATATGTATATATGGACGTTCTAACATACATTTGGATGAACACGTCGTAAAAGGTTTGCAACAACATGGTTAACATTGTGCTTCATCGTTGAGTAATTGTGTTTGCACAACGCTCGATGGAAGATTGTCTTCTTCGCCATCCAAATCTACAGCAAAAATATTCCAAGCCATAGCTAAATTTAAAACTGCATCCCTCAAAGTGTATGTTTTCAATAATGCACTGAGATCATCAGAATCAGAATAGCATTCTGATATATGGGTTGGTTTAAAGGTGTTACATTTGATGACATATACAAAGTAGAAATCGTGCTATCAGACTTTTTAGCTCCATTTCAGGTGGATGACTTGATGCAGGTACATTTCTTTCTCTGAAGTTCAGAAAAAAATTTTACCAAGCTTCTTCCATTGTCGAATATGTTGATGCTTTTAAAAACTTTGTTTTTCCTGAACGCTACAAATCACCACTTTTTTCTATTTTATTCCACACACTGTAGACTTTGCTATTCCATACCTTTTTACAAGCACAGTCACATATTCTCATTGACTCAAACATTTTAGCACCTCACTTTTTTGTTTTAAATTCAAGCATTTTCGTTTGTGTGACATTTTGATTTAGAAAAATTGGCAAACAAAAATTAACGTCTTTTTGTGTCGAGATTTACCACTAAATAAGATATGAATGTGTTTACATACAATCAGCAACATGAAAACCAATAATAAATAAATGACATAGTTTACTGTACCGGGGTTTACTGTCGTTTGAGTGTTCACTAAATCGCGAGTCCACTGTATTTTCTAATTAATTACTACGTTCACTTCAGCGTCGCACGTCCTGTTTGTACATTAAATGAATTATAAAAACCAGGTGCGCGATATTATACCCAGCCATTACTTTCCCTTTGAGCATAAAAATTAAAGCAGAAAATGACAAATTATTTTAAGCCCGAAATTTACTCGACTATGTCACAACATGTAGTCAATACGGGTTCAAAGTTTCAGTTTAACCGACTGAGGTTTAATAAACTTCAAGAGACGATGAAATAAAATATTATGGTTGAAGCACTCGTACTCAACGTAGTTAAGACCGAGAGAAGAGTTTTTTGTTCGAAAAACAAATGTGGAATTAAGCGTCTCCATTTAGCTCGAAGCTGTGTCGTTCGTAGATATGAATCCCTTTTGTTGGTAAGCAGCTTTTAAACTACGAATGTCACCTTAATATGCGTGGTTTCGTTATTGATTCGAGATTATTTTCAATTTAGCTCGCAAAGCTCGCTCAAGTTGTTTGTGAATTTAAGATTTCATTAATGAAATAAAACACTGACTGTGTCAACCGCAAATAATAAAGCTGCTTTGTGAATTAATGCATTATTAAGAAATAATTTTCGCCTCTTCCTAGTTCCCTTCATGAATAAATAATGTTTGTTTTGAAGGAAACAAAGTTGTCTATAATGCTTGTGAAAATTGAAAGAAAATGGTAAATTATTACGTGATCTGAATTTTAAATTTTGCATAACTTGAAAAGTCCTGGCTTATTAAAGCTCTGATTTTGCGATACTTGTTTTCAGTTTCCCGCTCAATCATCGAGGTAATTTATTGACTTATATTAAATTCTCAGTATTTCAGGAGTTCGTTGCGAATACGTCCAATTTGTCTGGTAATGAAATTGTAAGAATGCAATATGTAACGTTTCGAAACTGACGCGCAAAAATAGAGCTTTATCAACTTCAGCAGTGTTCGTGACGTATTTAAAATGCATAACTAAAAAGCGTTGATCTCAATTCTATTCATAATCAAATTAATTTTATTACATGGCACAGTTTGCTTATTGATTTATTACTTTATGTAACCAATTACATTATTTATTTATAACATTGTTTTTACGTTATTGTTTGTATGGATGGGACACAAACAAACTGACAGATAAGAGAGTCTGTTTATACAAAGTTGTTTAATTATTTAATAATACACATTAATATTTTGATGAATAAAACCCTGTGCTAAAATGCCCGGAGAAGTTCACTTCATTTTTTATGCAGAGGGATCCAAGAGCAAAACAGACGTGTTTTTGTGATTACAAAACAGCGCTGCATGCTGTTTGAAAATACCGTTCTCTTTGATTTTTTGACCTCCTCTCTTTAATCTTTTTTGACCTAATTTTATCTTTTGAATTTTATAGAACGGATTCCTGTAATTTCAGAAATTGATGGTGACAGCTGAAAAACTTTGACGTTCAGATGAAGAAAAATTCAATAAATATTTTAGCTTGAACCGCCGGCAGTTTTAACCTACTTTCCAAGAACAAGTTTTTTGTCGCCCTTCAGAAACATGTAAATTTTTAATTTCTTAATACAGTTTTACTTCACAGCTTCTACATATTTTATTGCAATTTTATTACAGTAAGAACTGAAATAAACTTGAAGTTAAACTTAATTTAATCCAGTGTTTTAAAGAAAGAGCTTTCAAGTAAAAATTTAATAATGAAATAATGTTCGCTTCAGATTTTCAGGACGTCTTTGTGTGCTGTTTGTCTCGGTCTGAAATGAGCAGGTAAGAATTAGACTTTCTATTGATTTACTTAGTTACAGCTATTTGTGAATGATTGATTGTACGAAATTAATTTTTCACTTCCATTTTAACGTTATAAATCATTTAAGCTCACCTGGAAATAAAAGAATTGAAAAACTAAATATATTATTACATCATTACAAGCTCGAAGGTAAATTTAGGCGACACTTTTCGTTACAAAATAACACAAAACTTAATTTCGAATAATTTAATTGATTTAAAGTTTTCAGAAGAAAGTTGTACTTTTACGACAGTAGTATAAATAAGTAGTGCCTGTTAGCTCGAAACAATTGCAATTGAAGCTGCAGTTGCAATGCAGTTATACTCTTTAATTTACGACAGCACTAAAAAACTTATTAGTGCTTGATTCAGGTATTTCATTTATGTAATTGCCTGTTATAATAAACAGTGGAACTATTATTACCTAAATTTTTTTACGCAACTGAAAGTTATACTTAACACCGAACCTCAATTTTTTGCCTAAGAACAAACCACATCAAAAGTTAAATTTAATTTTAAAAAACTGTAACTGTTTACACAATGTTTTTCAATCAAAAGTTTTCCGCTTACTGTTAATTAAAAACAAATATAACAAAAGTGCCTGCTTTCAGTAATAGCCAATTTAATCTGAAGAAAAATTATATTATGTATGTACTTATTAATTGAAGGAATTGGGGCAACATATCAAACTTTCAGCAAATTTCAGTTATCTCATATATCAAGAAATAAGGGCTGCTTTAGCTGTACATACCAGGAAATACCACTGAGGAGGTTCACGAAAATTTCGATAACAATTTTTCAAACAATACTGGAGATGAAAGCTAATTTGTAAAAAAATGTTATTTTTTTATTAAAAAGGACACAAACCACAATTTTTGTAATAAACAATAAAATTACAGTTTCTTATTTCATTTATACTAAAAATCAACTCAGCATAGTTAAAACCCTCATTACAAATTTCTTGTGACATTAAATGTTATAAAAATCATCAGGTTTGATTTTGAGATTTAACCGAATCTATAATAATTAATATCTCAAATCTAACTTCATGTGGTATGTAGCCTTGTTGTCCCAAACCCTTCAATTATATTGTTATTTTTTTTTTTCAGCACTATTTTGGTTTAGTCCTGAAAAGAGCGTTTACTTAAATTGTTAAAGAGAACTTTTATCGAGGGTTTCCGCATCCACTATCAAACAAATTGGGGTAATATCGTCTACTTAATGGGTAATAGTAAAACGTGATAATTCTCACAATTCTCCTTGTTTCGCAATGTTTCCATCCAGACCGATTTTATTACCAGAAAAATCTAAAATATAATTTCAGAGCCTTTTTTATGATAGAGCTTTCCAGTATTGAATCGTCAATAAATTGCCATCACCGGCAAAAGTAAAAGCCGGCCAGAGAGCAGGAAAAATTTATGGGTATTTGGAAACGTTTTCCTCTCCGCGCCTATTTTTAAATAGGCTCTTACAGGCGTCTCATATTTTTAATTCGCTCGATATAAACTCTTTTAAATCTTGTCATGTTATGCGCCCGGAGGGATAATAAAAATCGAACGTCGCTTTTGTGATTAAGCTTCCCATTCCGGCACAGAAATGTATGCGAGCGGGCTTATATTCAGATTTCACCGATTGTTGATCGAATATTTCCAACGCAATCGAGTTCGACACTAAAGTGTATCAAATTCAAATTTCATCAGCAATTTATCGCTGTTTGCAATCCCTCAGCCATACGTCGTGTAAGTACGCATCAGATACTCCCTAATAATTCGAGACAACGTTAACCCTCATCAATAAATTGGTTCGTGAAGATTAAATATGGATATGTGAAGTGACGCTGTCGTTGCCAATTAGACAACGATTGGCGGAAAGTAATTATCTTCTGCTTTAATTTTATTTTTCAATTAATAAAAAATTATTTTCAAAGTATAAAACAAATCCCTTTGGGACACAGACGTCCAATTCCGTGTTTAAAAATTTGTTTGTAATTACACAAGCAACCACAAATTTTGAGCACAATTTTTTCAAATCTGAAAAGTGAGTTTGTCACAACGTTGCAAACAAAATTATGCATTCACCGACCGCAACAATTGTACCAAACTAATCTCACATACTGGTTGCGAATAGTTTGCTGTATATAACCCCAAAGGGTAAATATCTCGGTTTTGTAACGTCAGCAGTGGTTACATAACTGTACTATTCGTCCAGTAAAAGACGTTACATCGTGCCTTAACAAACTTGCTGTACTTTGTAACTTCGTCTTCAATACCGCCGAACTTTACACATGACGGCTTTGTTTCCACATTGACGTAACCCCTCCCTTTTAATTAAAATTTTGTAGAAAATGATCCTCTAAAAGTATATAAATCTGAATAAGAAGAAAAATATTTCATGAGCTTTCGTCAGAAAACGCAAAAAAACTAAATTAAAATCTCTTTCGCTAAATTTCCTCTTAATAATCCGGTCAATTAATAAAAATTGTACTTTGAAGTTGTTTTTAATTAATTTCCACATTGAAGAGTATGCGAACACAAAACAATACATGTAAGAGTTCGTCACGAAGAAAGGAAACAGAATCAATTCAAAAACTACCTTGATGGCCTTCTCCTATTTGCACACGCACTCGCCGGTTTTTTTCACTTGCGACAGTGTTTGTTCTTACATCGTAACTTATTGTATCAAGGTATTTGGTTAGTTGATAAAAGCGCATGAAACAATAAAAGCCTGTTTCGAGAATTCAGCTTTGAATTAAAAATCGCGTGCTTCGATAAGCAATGCGTGCAGTAAGTGAGAGTAACCGTTACAATGTGAGAAGCTTGTAAGCGCGAGCTTTTGGAGGCACACCGCTGCTGAAAGCATGCGCTGAACAATTGGAGGCCTCATTGCATATAACGCAGATCGTGAAAATATCGATTTTTTCGCTTGAAAATTTACGTCACCGGCTTCAAAATTAACTGAAAGGAATGTCGCGTGCCGATTAAGCTCGAGTAATTAATGAAAACGAAGACTGTAAATAATTGTATTGTCTCAATGGCCGATAGTGTGAATCGATAATAAAGTGGCGTTGATAAAGTAAAGAAATTTTTCAAATGTCATGCCTTCTTAATTAAGAAAAATCTATGTTATTTTAATGACACATTATTTTTTATGAGAGTCGTTAAAGCACGAATATAACAAAATTGATGTTATCAAACTCTTTCAGCAGTTAACCAATGTTTTTTATCAACTTTATTTCTTATTTAAAAAGAACAGTAAAATTATGTAAACCATTAATGAGCTTTTCTGTTCTGTAATGTTACTACAAAATTTTGAAATTGTTTGCTGAAATATTTGGTTCGGTGCCTCGGTTGAATTTATTTCAGCTACCAAACACTGGTTTCAATCTCTGACGATAATACAGATATAAAGCAGAAAATTGTAATTTTGTTTTACAGAATTCTGCCTGCATCATTAAGCCTTTGACTAATAATTCAAACTTATGAATGGGTTAATTAATTAATTAATTTGGATCGTTACCACATACATATTTAGATAAAAAAATCATTAAATGTTAAAGACATTTTTTGTGTTTTCAGACATTTGAAAATTTTCCAAATTGAAAATAAAAATTGAAATATTTTATGGCACGGATACAAAACAGCATTTTACATACCTTTTCCAATATCCAGAAAAATTTTCCATTATAAATTACTTAATTTGAAATGTTGTAATAAATTGTTTGTCATTCAAACTTTACCGTAAATGTGTCAGTTTTTTCTGCAGCCATGTTTTAGGTTTCCATCTGACAATCCTCTTGGGCCATCCTTCTGTCGTTCATATATCGAGAAAGTGGGTCTTCTTGTTTCTATATCTGTTTATGTGTCAGTCTAGCTTTTTGATCCTAAAAGGGAAGCTTTTGGGTTGCTTCTAAAAGTAAATTCTCCTTCCCAATTCTGCAGTTCTTATTTACTTAGCTTTTTTATTTGCTTAGTTTCGGTGTTTTGTCTACTGTGTTATTTTTCGTTGTTTTAAGTGATGCAAAGCTTTTCGTACCTTTTTTTTTTAAATTGAGGCTTATTTTAAAATAATACAATCTACGCAGAAAAAAGATCTGAAGAGCTTTTAAATAAAAAGCAGAAAACTGTGTACATTTGCTACAAAAATACAAGCTTTTTCATTTTGCTTAATCTTGAATTTACAATCAGCAAATCTTAAAAATTGTTTACTTTGACAGGCGATTCATAAAACGGATTATTCCGAGCAGAAAATACATTATTAGCGTGAATGGTTTACGAGACGGAGGAAAACTAAAAAGATGTGGTTTAACATCTCAGCGGAGACTTTACAAGAGATAAGATTACAGTAATGTATAAATGTCAGTCGAGCAATGTGAACAAAGCAAAACGCTTCGAGAAAATCCTAGTTGAAAAAATTAAAGAGCTTGTTGTGCGTCGATACTCACCGAGCAAGGTCATTCGCACTGCAAAAGTGATCATTTTCGATCACATTGATCAATTTTTATTGTCGTTGTGGGATTAGTCGACTCCCTTTGCTGCACTTTACCCACAGCCAATTTAAACAGAAACAGTGAAGAGAACTGAAAGCTTGAAAAAAATATAGTTACTAAATTTGCTATAATTATCTAATATTTTTTCTGTGCGTCTTCACGTCAGAATTGGGTAATTAAACAAGCAGAGAGTTTTCTCAAGTTGCATGAAATTAATCAAAAATTAATTACAACCAGTCATCTCTAAACTTGAATTAACATTTTTATTACATTACTGCAACAAGATATGAAATATCCTGAACACAATATTTTATATTAATCTTCATCTCTGTTCAATGCCGTTCATTTTATAGAAAAATAAGTTGCCACAATGTGTATACAAATTGTCCTAAAGCGCAAATTAATGTCAACACCGAACGTTGTAAACATGTCGTTCCTTCGCGCCTCCCACCCCTAACGTCACATCCTGATACTGTTAGAAACGTTGATTTCACCCCATCGGATTAAGCTCGTGTTTTGGACTAAATTAACTAGTTCTTCTGTGGATAATTACCAGCTGGCAATTGCTATAGTTTAACCACTTCTACGCCGTTTTGCGAGACATGCAATTTGAGAGGGTAAATGGTGAAATTTTATTCCTGTTTAGATATGGGAGCACTAAGGTTTAATAATACCTTTTAGTCGTTTAGGCAACCTGTCATTTTGTTGACTAATTCATTTTCCAAATTGCTGTAATCAAATTTTCGTTGCGCTGCTGCACATTTCCCTCTCAATTTATTTTTATAAATCGTAACTGTTATTGTTATTGACATATCAAATGTAATCAACAACAGCTCAACTCAAATTTTGTTCTAGACATAAATATATTCTCTCAGTTACAAAATGACTCAAAAGCATTCAAAACATTTGATAAATACATTTACAAAATCCGCTTTAATAAAATTTATGGTAGGAAATTGAATGTTAATATTTCAAAATATTAATTAACGCAAGGTCGCGTTGTTGTTGTCACGATATCTTCAGTATTAATTAATTAGGATTGTGTATGTGAATTAAAATAAAATACGTGTAAACAGCTACTACATATTTTTTACATTTGTTTCTTTGTGTAAATAAATAACTGGTGGTTGCTGACAGATTTATGCTTCGAAGTTGCAGTTCTATTGCAGAGTTTGGAATGTTCTGAATTGTAAACAGCGAGCTTTTACATTTCTCATGAATGTTGCGAAATTTTATGAGAGCTTTGTGGGCTGTAGTGAGAAAAATATCTTCGGTGACCTACAAAGTTAAAACTGCAAACTTTATCTCAAATACTTCTCTTTAAAAAGAATTGTGTTAACTTTGTAACAAATTGTCAATCTTCAAGTTTTATGGTTGACACATTTATAACCGCTGATTTGGAAAGTTTTAGGATTGTGGAGTCACTTTGGTTGGTCGATTTTAAGTTTCAAATTTTAAAGAAAATTATTAGCAACAGCATTTATTAATAGGAATAAAATTTTCATTGAAACTTAAATAATTTTCAATCTTCAGTCAGTAATAAAATTGTTTTCATGTCTAGACAGATTGTAATGAAACAATTTTATAGGGCATATTTTATATGTTTATAACAAGAAAATTTGAAAATGTTTTATACAAGCAAATTGATAAACAAGGTCTGCATAAAAATATCTTTCATAAGTAAATAACTTATGGAAATGAATGGATCAGATGTCCAAGAAAGATGATAGGCATTATCTAAAAGCTTTGATGTGGGCAGCGTGTAGCTTGTCTCTGAAAAGCTATTGAACTGTATACCTTTGAGGTAATATATTTTACAAATACATTTCATATTTTAAAAAACCAGCAATAATTTTAAAAGCTTTTACAAAAAAAATCCCATAACAGTATCTAATTTAAAAATAAACATCCAACTAAGAATCTTTTTCAGAAATGTTAAACATTAAATAACACCCACACGCAATTCCTTTTCAGATTTCATTACGACGCTCCTTAATCAGACAATTAAGCTTTACCTTGAATTATTTTGATCACACCAAATGAAAATAAATAACTCGAGAGATTTAGTGAATATAAAGTGCAAGATCGTCAGTTTACGACGAAATTATTGCGACAAGCATACATAAAATGAATTTGAAGTTTAATTGCGTTCCTGAACCAGCGCCGACGAAAGCTCGCGAGCTTCCACGATCTGTTCAAAATTTTCCTAGCCAAGCTTTCCGTGGCAAAGTTCAGCGAAAGTTTAGTTGTTTTCCCGGCTTCGTTATTTGAGGACGCTTAACTTAATCATTCCGATATTAACGAACAGCTGTTATCTGATTTGAAACATTTCCTATCGGAAGTTTCAAGATTTCTTCGAGGTTTTGATCTGAGAAGGTAAGGATTTTCTGAAAAAGGTGTTTTTAAACGCAAAAATTATTTTATGCTTATTTATTGCGGTCCGGTTGAAATAACTTTCCAGGATCATTTATCAAAAAGGGGGATTTTCATTTTAAATGATGAATTCGATGGCGAAAATTTATTGTCGCCCGGAATTTCAATCGCACCGGTAAAGAAATACGGTGCGAACTTTGTAAGCCGATATTCTAAAGCTCCCAAACGTAGTCGGCTATCCTAAAAGATAATCATGCAAAGATCTGAAGAAAATTGTTGTGTCTACTAGAGTTTATGGCTTTTTGCGTTGGCAACAACTTGATTTATCGTTTCGTTAGAAAAAGCTGCAGGCGCCGCAATATTATTTCATTTCCAATCAGTCAATCGCAAGAGCCTTGAAGTTGTTTTGTAATTAATGGACTGGTAGCAACAAAATTAGTTCCGCGTTTCAAATTTTTAGAAAAATTGATATTAATGATAAATTAATTGCACAAAATTAATAAAATCGTTTTAACTGCAAAAAACAGGCAAGAAGTTTTCGTACCCTTCCAAGAAAAGCAACAAATCTAAAACATATTTAAAGTGTCGAGAGGAACTTTTTTGTGCGCAACAAAATTGGAGTTGTTTAAACTTTTATCACTTGCAATGAAGCTTTCTTTTATCTAACTGCTCTTATCGTATTATCCTATCATGTACATTATTTGCTTCGTTTTTATCTATGGTTAAAATTGATTTTTAGAAATGAAGAAAAACAACGGTTCTGTCTAATCGATATTAATTTTGAGAGCTAATTTTAACTTACATTTTACGCACAGTTGAATGCCATTAGGCATTTTGAGGCATCGCCCTCAGGCAGAATTATACCACCAAGAAATAATATTGAGACCGTCTCACGAAACTATGTTAAATATGGTTATTAAAGCAAAATGCAAAGTTGTAGCATTGTAGAGTGATGAGTGAAATTCCATTACTCAGATCATTTATCGACGGACTTTTAATCGAGTTTCACATTCGATGCAATATCCGAGAAAAGTTTTGCTTTGGCTGCACCTACGGTAACGTTAATTTACTTCGAAGGAAAATTTTTGCCTGGGTAAATTTATGCATGTATTCGATCAGCGGGGAAAAGTTATAATTAATTTATATATAGGAAATTGGTTTGAGGTCAAATAAAATAAATAAATTCTTATGCAAGCAAGCAAATATAATAAAACCGTAATTGATGTGTCCAAAAACTGAGGAATTGAAGTTTCTGATCATATAAATTGAAGGGCCACATGCCACATGAAGTTAGTTTTGAGATATTAATTGCTAAAGATTCGGTTAAATCCCAAAATCAAACCTGGTGATTTTTATAACATTTAATGTCATAAGAAATTTATAATGAGGGTATATTTAACTATGCTGAGTTGATTTTTAGTATAAACGAAATAAAAAACTGTAATTTTCATTATTTATTACAAAAATTGTGACTTGTACCCTTTTTGATAAAAAAAAATAACATTATGTTTTTTTACAGATTAGCTTTCATCTTCACTATTGTCTGAAAAAAATTTCGGGTTCATTATCTGTTACTTCCTCAGTGGTATTTCCTGCTACAGCTACTGTAGCCCCTATTTCTTGATAATAAGTTTGATACCCTGAAGAAATGTAGCGAATCAGTTGTGCCAGATTTTCTAGTTTTTTTGGATTTAGTGAAATCGGATTATTTGGGAAAAGCGATAGGTAACAGATTAAATTACCTGTTCAGATTCATCTGATAAATGTTTTTCACTACTTTCGGATTGCACATAATCCTTGTTTAGCACGCAATTATCGGAGTTGAAATCACAATGTTGATTGCTGTTTTCAAGCTTAAAATTTAATTTTCTCTTGTCAGAAGCATGTAAGTGCGATGCCGCCATGATAAATTTACTTGTGGCTTGTGCTGTTATTACACAAATATTTTCTCAGTGGTTTTATTCTTGGGTGAATAGCTACCACAAAAATAGGAGCCCTGTAGAAGATCACACAGTGATTTGCTAATGTGGCATCTAGCATTGTTGCCTCAAATCTTCCAGTTTATGTCTACGGAAGCTGAGGAATTGACATTTCTGATCACACAAATTGTTGGAATTATTTTTGTAACAATATTACTTCCGTCAGATATAGAATTGTGACAGCGTATGAGAACCGGTAAAATTAAGAAACTTTTACATTAATATGAATATATTCAGACAGTTCTATGCCATATTCTAGAAAGTTTGACATGTCCTTCCGGCATGTACCCCGGAGATGTGATGATCATAACTGAAATTCAAGGAAACTATTATTAGGCAACATTAGGTTTTCATATATAAATTAGATAATTGAGGTAATTGATACAATAAAGTTTTGAATTATTCTGTTAAGATGCTAATCAATGAGAAACAGTTTCATGCAGCTTGTTCTTAAATTGAATTCTGCCAACTGCCAGCACTGCTGACATTTTCCGTGTAAAATCTTCTTAATTCGATCAAATTTTACCCTGGAAAATTTCGTCGTAAGCTCTAATTTTTTATAATTACTTAATTTGATTTCATATTTTGCTAACGTTTTGAAAGTTGATTGTTATGTTTTAAAATATTTTTGATGTAGAATTTGTAATTGTGGAGTTTTCAAATTTATGGAGGAACGTTTATTTTTACGAGCAACAATTTAACTGTTTCTGCGATTGCTTCGTTAAAACGGCTTAGACATTCGCAGATATATCGCGCGAAAGAGTAAGTTAAAGCGGCATTGATCAATCACTGTAACGCCAAATTTTGTGGAGGCGAATTTCCCAAAAGATCACCATTTACATTTCCTTCGGCTTCCTAACCGAATTTCGTTGTTTTCGTTTCAATTTTATCTTCACAAGACTGCAAGTTAATTGCTGATTCCATTCAACTATTTGTTAATTAAACGGAAAATAATATTTTGGCGCCCGTAAGAGCTAATAAAGTTCAGTTTCATTCGTACAAGTTCAAGAAATTTTCCGACTAATTACACCAATCAGATGCATCATGTTTAATCCGTGCAAAATTCGTTCTCATCCAATCAATGTTTAACCAACTAATTACCATCTAACAAACAAATCTGTTGTAAGATAAATTTAACCACAGCTCTGTTCTAATTAAACTTTAACAGCATGACAAACGATAACGTAAAAACAGATAAGTGTTGAGGTTCACAGTAAATATCGCCACGTTTTATCGCAATCGAAACATATCCATTGAAATTCCATCAGAGCTTTTATTAAGTTATGGATGCAATTTCCGCATGAACGCAGTTGGATCGTTCACTATTTAGCAATTCCGGTATGTACCCACCTACATTAAACGTTGAAATCTGTGTTAACAGTGGTAACATTGTAGTTACATTTCACCCTAGCATTAAATGCGTCGAAATTAAATTGTTTATCAAGTTTAAATATGAAAATAAATTGAACAGCTTTTGGATGAAGTTTTATGAATGGGTTTAACTCAATTTTACAGGCTCTTAATTGATCCGAATTACAGGTTTGGGGAAAAGGAAATTTTACACCAGAGATCTTAAAACGTCCTCGAAATTAGACCCACGTCTCTTAAACTAATTTCATTACATGATAATTTTTAGGAACTTTCAAAGTGAAATTTGGAGTCCTTTACTAATGCGTTTAGTATTCTGTAGTCGTGCCGTGATTTTCAAGTCTGAAAAAAATTAAAATTCCGTGTAGATAAAATACGAAATAAAAAACGTTGGATTGTTATAAAATTTATTGATGTGATGCTTCACTTATCCCGACACAAATCGATTGTCGCTTTTATTGTTAAGTGACTATGAAAACTTTTATGAAAATAAAATTATAGCCAGTTTTTATAGTTGTAATTCAAATAAAATTTTTAACTTTATTGGTCGTTGTAAATGTATCGGAAACCCCAATAAATCCCAAATATTTTTATACTCTTGCTAGATCTTTTTTAATTAAATCTGCATATCAAACAGTTGTGGGAACTTGGTTTGTTGTGCCCCATAGGCTTTACAGCAAAAATTAAATTAAACAGTTCAAAAGCGAAGAAATTATTCAAATAAGGTTAATTAAGATAAAACTAATAACTGAAAGTTAAAATAAATTTTCTGGAAACAACGTTACATAATTTATTTATACAGGGTTTTCCAAGGTTCCTAAAAAGAACCTCAAGTTTGGAGATATTACTATGAAAATTTGGCTTTGTATTCAGTTGTTAATATGTACGATCTGGCGACGCTCATTTTTGTCATTTTTCATGGATTTTTTGAGCTTCTCTTTGTAGTTAAATTCCACAAAAATTTTTAGTCTTGGCTTTTCAAAAATTATACTTTTTTACTAATACCAACCGTTTGAAATATTAAACAAATTGTGTAGATAATAATTTAAAAAAAAAAACATTGTTGTGACCTGCAAGAAGAAATCAAACGTTGTAGTTACCTTCCACAATTTTTTTTAACCTTTTTTGGGCTTTTTTTACTAATATCACCACTTTGAAATAAACAAAATGTGAGGATAATAATTTAATATTTCAGACCAATTTTGGCGGTGCCCATTAATCTTGGAGGACCCTGCACATTTTTTAATTGCATTAGCTTTGAGAATTCCTAGAAATGTTTCCAAAATCAGAATGTAATTTCGATAAAGGGGTTTCATTTAAATAATGAATGTGCCGCGTTTCAACATTGATATGCCGTATAATTGGATAATAATTACATCTTGTTTTTGCGTGGAGTCAACAGTATGTAAATATGCAAATACTGAAACGACAGTATTTTCAGTTCAGAGTAAAAATAAAATACTGAAAACTAAAAACATCTAATAAAACGAACAAATAATTTTAAAAAATTCTTTTTATTCATTTTGAAAATTTGAACATCACAACTTAATTTAGCTGAACACAATCAAGTACGAATTTTATCTTAAAACCTTTTTAATGTGCAGCCAAACATGGAACAAGAAGGCCTTACATTTGTAATTTTGTTCTTTGATCTTATTTTCATTATGAACGTATTTTTTTGGCTTCGCATATGTCTATCATCTCATTTTATGTAAAAGTATCTAATCGTCTACAAAGATTGGATAAAAAACCAATCCAAAATTGAAGACAAACCATCTAAAAATTTTTGTTTGTTTTTGTTTTATTATGGCAACAAAGTTTTTAGTTAATTAATTAATTAAATTAATTTAAATGTAGCATTTTGAGCGATACAGAATGTAAAACTAGATCAAATTAATTTTGTTTATGAAGTTTGATTTTAATTTAATTTGTTCACCTTGTTTGCTCGAAGCAATAAAGTTATATAAATTAATTCCCATACCGTTGTTGTGGTAACACCAAAGCCATGTCCAATTACAATAATCTTGCCGTTATTAGCATAAGCAGGAGGCATTACATTTTCACCGAAACTAATAAAACCCTCAGGAATTGAATTAATTCCCACGCAAGGTTTCAGGATCAAAGGTCGACTTACACAGTCGAAATAAAATAGATTTTATTAGCAAATGATATGCAATCAATAAGCTGGATGCGTTTTAGATGACACATCGATCCGCTAATACATCGAGAGTTTTCTGGTTAGATTGCATTGACGTCACTTGTGATTGGTCTCCAGGCGACGCAGTTATGCTTGCAGAAATGAGAAACAGTCTTTGGTTGAACGCACCCGATTTTTAATAAACGACTTCTTTAACGTTTGCATAAAAAGTTCTTTCCATAAACCGAAACGATCGGAAGGGATAACGACCCGAAGTTTTTTCTCGCCAAATCGGAACAGGTAAAAAATTGCAATTTAATGAACCCCCCGGGAATGTAAAGTTTCTGAATGAGAAATGTTTTTTTCCTTGGAATTATAATTTTTTTGTGCGAAAACAATAAATTTGAAGGCCTTTAAGTAGTGCTTTTAACCGAACCAATTTTGGAGCTGGAAACGTTTGAATATAAATTCGCTAATTTTTTAAGGGGAAGGTGAAATGAAGGTAAATCCTTGTTTATTGAAATTAAAATGAGATAATCTATTGGATTAGTTAGGCATTGTAAAATTATATTTTGCGTGATGCGGTAATTTCATATCGCACGAACAGTTGTGACTATTCACAGGAAATTAATCGAAAAGCTCAAACGTGTTTATTAAATTGAAAATATGCGAATTCGTTAGGTCCCTTGTGAGCTTTATTCATCCGTGTTGATGTATTACAGAACTGAAAGAAATTCCCTCTCTGGCATATTACTTAGGAACCTACTGATTTTCTAAATTTATTCGCCACAGGTTATTTTTAGAGACACCAATGGCCTGCTAGTTTCCTTTGTCGAGTGAAATTATTTAAGCGAGAATTTCAGTTTTTTGATTTAATATTATCTCCAAATTCTAACGGAATCTTTTCCAAGTTTTTATTAAATCAGCATTGTACTTGCTCAAGAGAGACTAATTTTGAGAAGATTGGAAGCCATTGTTTGCGAGATTGTATTTCACCGAAGAGGGAATATTTCATTAATTAAGTTAATATTGGTCTCGAAAAAGTTCTTAGTTAACTTTTAACGAAAGCGTTCTTTCGAGCAGGTATTAATATTGTTTTATTTAACGATACCTCAAAAATTACAAACAAATACAATCAAATTTGGTAAATCAAGATAAAGTGAAGCATTTTTTGCGGATCATCTGAACCAATTACATATTCGTTTTGCCTCAAAAACAATATGGTGAGCAAAGGGTAAACATCTTTGGATAACTCCGGTTGAGCAAGGGGCGGTGGCATACCTTATAATTCATTAGATTGATCTTGTGTCCACTCATTTAAATATTAAGGGCATATTCTACAGTACACTCTAATAAAAATTCATTCAACAAATCATTGCATTTGAAAGTGAAGCAAGTCCATTGGTGCATTCCAAAACCATGATTTTTTTCACTTAAGCAATTATTGCATAATTTACATCACATAAGATCACAAAAAATATAAAATAAGTTTCTTGCTGTTTACCAATATTGTTAAACCCATTCAAATGCAAGCCATTAAATATCTAGCAAGATCATAAAATGGATTTACCACACGTTCAAAATCAACGACTCAATTGAAAGGGTGGAATTTGAAGTATTAAATATTCTGCATCAAAATTGTAAGAGACTTTCCCAGCCGAGAATATTAATAATAGAAATAATTTCAATGGAGTATTTAATTTTCGAAAATTTACATTTTAAGGTGTCAAGTTCCATTTGGTTTATAAAATGTAAATTGTGTTGTGTCTGCCACCTGCATTGCGTAGTAAGTTTCAAAGTTGGGCATTAACATTTTTATGGACATTTTCTCTTTTTGCTAGCCATTCGTGCTCGGATCAAGCATGGAATACCTTTCTGATGTAATATAAAGTACAAAGTAAATTTTCATCAATTCGATATACAGTACGTTCATCGCCAGTGGTAACAATCATTAATTCTTTTATCTTACAATTTGATAGATACTTATAGAGAAAAAACGAAGACTGCGACAATGTTAAAAAGCCCTCTGAAAAAAAAATTCTTGTTCACATCTGGTTAAGCCAGAAGTATAAAAAAATTTAGTTTAATAGAAAACTATTGAAACCTTCTGCATCTATTAACTGTTGCCATTTTCGGTGTATTTTGTATAATCCCATCGATTCGATAGTACATATTAAGGTGGGTTTGGTAGGTCTAGAAGTGAGGTTAGAATTATTGAATCTTCAATCCAAGTTAATTTAAATATTACAATTTTAAGAAACATTTACTCAGTGTTACACTGTAGCCTACTTAATACCGAATGAAGAGACATATTTGAGAAATTTTGGTAATGAGCAAAATCGCTTGAAAATATTTTAATATTTTAATTTCTACCGTGTGAAGCTTATCTGCACTGTACATTTTAAATTAACTTGGATTGAAAATTCAATAATTCTAACCTCACTTCTAGACCTATCAAACCCACCTTAACGAAGTTTTAAGTCCCTGAAATAAAAGCACTCGGGCGCGAAAACTGTTCGCAGCACCCAATTGTCGTACTCTAAAGTATACATCAAAGCAGGTGCGCATATTGACATTTCCATTCACTTTCCCAGTTTATTCCCTTAAAATAAGGGAACTTTCGGGTGTAGACATTTCGTAAATTACTAATTACAAGTTTTTTATGGCCGTCTGACTTAAGTTTCGTTTTTAATTAATGGTAAAACTGTTTCAGCGATTAAAGGAAAAGTGACTACGGCAAAAAATTGTTATTCCCAAAGCAATGAAATGAGAAAAAGTCGTAGACCGAAGGAAACGTTGGCTGGCGCATTCGTACAGAATCGCTTTAATTTAATACGAAGCTACAGATCGCAATTGAAAATAATTTCCGTCGAATTAGCTATGCAGGTTAAGAAAAATGTTGGTTTATTTATTTTTCTTGTTCGTCGCATCGAATCACGTATTTGCGTTGAAAATTCAGCTCGGCATTTTCTCTCTCGATGCGTGGGTTACAGAAAGGAAACGTGGAATACAATATTCCGAGAAAATGTAGAATAACATGTTGACGACACAAGTTTTTGAGACGAATGCTATTCGTCCCTTTTTAATGCTTTATCTACAATAATCTCACCATTTAATTAATTGGAATTTTTTTCATTGCAAAAAATCCTTTCAATAATCAGTAGAAACGGCTCGAATAAATGACAGTTATTTTGGAGAATTGGACGACGCGACGTGTCAGTTATTTCGAGTTGGCACCGAATTTTCTCCCTCCATTGTATATTCTGACGCGAACAATTATTTTACCCTCGTACTTAAGAGAAGGAGTTTGTTTATTTCGCAAATTAAAGCAATTAGTGTTATACAAATTGAGAGATTTGAAAAAAAAACACACCGAAAAAGGTGCAATCTTCTTTTCGTTTGGATAAATATAAAAACGTTGAGTTAACGCTCCCAAGATAATGCCTCTAATGTAACTAATGGCCCCACTTTTTTTCTGGGAGTTAGTGTGTTTGCATTATTCCAGCGAAACGTTTTCATTATTAACGAAGAAAAAAGAAAGTATTTCTAGTTTTTATAACAAGAAAAAGAATGAAAAACATCTTGTATGCTGTCATTCGTATGCATAAAAATTCAAGAACTATTTTATCTTTATTATCTGACGCGATGTCACTAAAAACGTTGATAAATGGCACGAAAAATTTACGTTTTGGTAATATAATGATAACGTGACATTGTTATCATAAAACATGGGTGCTTTCTTGAAGCGTTGTAGCTTTCATACAATGTAAATTCTGTTAAAATATCGGAAGACCGAGTTTGGCAATTTTCTCTTTATATAAACATTGTTTCTGTTCGAATCTTTTGAAAAGCTGTTTCTAATTATCTTTTGTGTCTGTTGAAGTAAATTTTACAATACTAGTTTTTATTATAATAAACGAATTAATTAATCATCCAAGTGAAATTGAAAGATTCGATTTATCAATTTTCTTTTTAAATAAACATTATTGAACTTTTTCGAAAACTTCTTTTGGCGTGGATTTTATGATTAACTTAATGCAATAAATTATTTGTGATTCAATTGTAATTTATTTCATGTTTATTGAATAACTGTTAGCCACGGAAGACTCACTGTGACACTTAGGTCTTATGTAACCCAATGTATGTTTCACTACTGAACTACTAAACTCAATCAAAAAAAGTTTTTTTTTTTTTTTTTTTGTTTGGATAGATCCAAATTGTTAAAACTGGTCTGTACGACCAACCATCAACTTATCACTAATGATTCTTAATACTAAATAATTAACACCTAAATTCAGTCCAATGACTTCCTTTAGTTAGTTCAGTCGTTTTTAAAAGAACTAAACACTGTCACCCGCGCACAATGCTCCACTACACGAGTTCAAATGGTTTGGTTCTCTTCAGTCTTCGGAACAGATGTTGATTTTCCAGTAGCTGAAGAACTTCTGCGTTGTCATGTAGGTGAAGCCTATCGTCATGTTTTTTAGCACACCTTTTAATTTCTTCCTTAACTGTTGGTATTTTGAGGTCCCTGTGGATATCTTGATTTCTTACAAAAAAAAGTAAAGTAAAAATCGAGACTAAAATTTTTTGTGAAAATTACTTACAGCGCAGCGTTTAATTTCATCTTGCAAGTCACAATAGCCTAAAAATCGATTAATAGTAAAATTACCAAAACTTCTAATATATGATTTTAAATAGCTTATGCCGGGTTCACAACTATGAAGAAGATAAGAAAAATTAAAAAAAATAAATTGTTTCATGGAGTAAGATGTTGAGATGTACATTTATCCTAGATCACCTACTCGTAATTGTCTAATTAAACGAACTACATGACTTGTTTTTGTATATTGCGTGGAGTTATGAATATGTAAAATAGTTTTAGTTGTCGCATTAACCTTTAAATACCTCCATGTTGTTGGCAAGCTTTAGTTTATCGGTTGTAATTCCAGAGCTGCGTATTTTATGTTCGAAATAAATGAAATGTTAAATAAAACTACCATTGAGATCTTTTATTGCAGGATCATTTCCTTCCGGAGTAAATTGTTCTGTAATTTACAGCACAAGTAGTGTTAAGGCCGTCGTTGGTGACGGTTGGTGATCTTAAAATAAAAATCTGTGTAATAACAATCTGTTTAATAAAGATACAAACTGCATACCGATATTAAAAAAGTTTAGAGTTTAGACATTGTTTTGTTGTTTGTTATTTATTTTTCTTTTTGCATCGTTGTTATCGCGAGTGATAAAGACGCTACACACTAGAAAAGATAAAAGTTGTTTTAAAATCTATCGCAGGCCTTCGGGCCTAGCGATTATTAAAATGTACCAGCCAGCATACATTAACGCTCCAGGCCAGTATTATGATATTAACACACAACGTGTACCGCAGCAGCAAATAGTTAGTTTAGTTCCGCAATACCCACAGCAGCAGGGTGGATATAATAATAATTTAATGCAACAACCGGTACTCGCGCAACAAACAGGATATGTAACAGTTGCGCCCCAGCAACCAAGCTTTAATATGACTTCCCAAACGCTCCAACCTACTGAAGTGCAGCACCATCTGCACGAATATCCAAAATTGCCAGCTCAACCTGAATCAGAGTGGCATAAAGTACAATACAAAAAAAGATTGCGATCAAGCCCAGAAATAAGTAAGTCAGCAAAAAAGCAGGCGACTATATCAGAATATTGGCTTAATAAACCAGTTGCTACAAAAAACTCTTATGAAAAGTTATCAGAAACAGAAGACGCAGGCTCGGACCCAGACGAAAAATCCTCAAAATCCCCTAAAACGCCAAAAGCTCCTCCAATTTTTGTTAGTGGAGTAGAGAGTATAATTCCGCTAAAAAACCTACTAAATACTGTAGCAGCAGATACTTACAACCTAAAAATACTAAATAACAACCAAGTTAAAATACAAGTAACAGATTCAAAGAAATACCTAGTAGTCATGGAAGAACTACTAAAGAAAAAAACGCAGTGTTACACATATCAGCTGAAAGAGAAGAGAAGTTTTAAAGTAGTACTAAAGGGACTGCATCCAACCACAGATCTAAACGAAATTAAAGGCGAAATAGAAGCAAAAAAGCATAAAGTTCTAAGAATTAATAATATACTAAGAACACAGCATGAAAAGAATATGACAACCAAAATACCAACATCATCATTCTTCGTTGAATTGGAACAAAATGAAAGCAACAAAGACATTTACAAGATTCAGTACTTGCAGCATACAATTGTCCGATTCGAACAGCCATATAAAAAAAGAGATATTCCCCAGTGCACAAAATGCCAAACTTTTGGACACACAAAGAATTACTGTCATAGAAAACCTAGATGCGTTAAATGCGCTGGCGAGCACCTCACGGGTGATTGCACATGGACTGAAAAACGAAAAGATGTTGTCTGCTGCAACTGCAAAGGTAACCATCCCGCAAGTTATAAAGGTTGCAGTATAAGAAAGCAACTACAACAAAAGTTATATCCTGCTCTTAGGGAAAAAACTACAACGTCGCAGCAAGACTACCTAGATAAACGGACACTACAAGCACAGGTAACCGTCGCTGAACCCAATGCTCAGCCCCTTATGCAAATAAACAATGCAAATTCACACAACCTATTGTCTAATCAACCCCTAATAGTACAACAACCCATTCCTCAACCTGTTCGCTACAACGACCGTATTACGAAATTAGAAGAATTGGTAGGTAAACTATCGGAAAGGATAGATCAAATGCTTAATATTATCACAGTCCTACTAGCCAAACCCAACAATGGCTAATTCTCTAAAAATAGGTATATGGAACGCTAACGGCTTGGCACAAAGAAGCCAAGAGTTAAAATTCTTTTTACTGCAGCAAAACATCGATATCATGTTTATCTCTGAAACACATTTTACAAAGAAGAGTTACCTACGCATTGCAGGTTACGTTATGTACGAGACTCAGCATCCAAGTGGCTTGGCTCACGGGGGAACTGCAATAATTATAAAAACTGCCATAAAGCACTGTGAAAATAAGAAGTTTGCGCGAGATTATCTTCAAGCAACCGCCGTCACTATAGAAGACTGCACTGGACCTATAACGTTAGCAGCCGTTTACTCACCACCTAAACACAACATAAAAAAAGAGCAATATTCACAGTTCTTTAAAACCTTAGGCAACAGATTTATTGCAGGGGGTGACTATAATGCTAAACATCCGTGGTGGGGTTCTAGATCGAACGTGCCAACACCAAAAGGTAGGCAACTCTACCTCGCAATGCAAGCTAACAACTTAACGCCGCTGTCGACTGGCGAACCGTCCTATTGGCCTTCAGACAGGCGAAAGACCCCTGATCTTATAGATTTTTGTGTGATAAAATCCATACCTAGCACTCACCTGACCATCCAGTCTTGCTTTGATCTATCATCTGACCACTCACCGCTAATCCTAACCATGAGCTCTAATGCTATACGGAGAGCAAGGCCGCCAAAGCTCCACACTAAAAAAACAAACTGGTACGTATTTAAAAAATTACTAAGTAACATCCGTTATGATCCACCACTGAAAACACCAGATGAGTTAGATGTAGCAATTGATAAATTAAACCACTTCATCCAGGAGGCAGCTTGGGCAGCGACCCCACCAGAAAAAGAAACGAAATTCCAACATCAGTGCTCTGATATCGCAAACCAAAAAATAATGGAAAAGCGCAAACTGAGAAAGCAATGGCAACAGACTAGATCGCCACATGATAAAGCTAAATTCAACAAGGCTGTGAAGGAAGTGAAAAAGATCCTTGAGGAGGACAGAAACACAGCCATAAGCAGACATCTGCAGTGCCTCTCAGCAATCATTGACACCGGATATTCGCTGTGGAAAGCGATGAAAAATACTAAACAACCACAACGTCGTAATCCACCACTGAGACTGGAAAATGGCGAATGGGCGCGAACGAACAAGGAAAAAGCGCAAGCTTTTGCAAAGCACCTGGAGAAGACTTTTACACCATTTCCTAGTGAGACACCAAACGAAGAAGAAGACATATGCTACTATATTGACTCTCCCCTGCAAATGGAGTTGCCAATCAAACAATTCAAAATAAAGGAAGTCAAATATGTAATCAACAAAAAGCTTAGCCAAAAAAAGGCGCCAGGCTGGGATCTCATAACTGGAAAAATTCTTAAAGAGGTGCCAGAAAACATCGTTAAAATAATTACTGCGCTGTTTAATGCAGCTCTAAGATTGGAATACTTTCCAGTATCATGGAAGGTAGCAGAAATTATATTAATAATGAAACCTGGGAAAAACTCCGAAAACGTGAGTTCCTATCGACCAATTAGCCTATTGCCGGTTGTGTCCAAGGTATTCGAGAAGCTCGTATTAAAAAGAATAACTCCAGTGCTGCATCAAAAACAACTAATACCGGAACATCAGTGTGGCTTTAGGGAGCAGCATGGAACAATAGAGCAGGTGCATAGAGTAGTGCGCCAAATAAACTTGGACCTGGAGGAGAAGCGATTCTGCTCAGCAGTTTTTTTAGACGTGTCTCAGGCTTTCGATAAGGTATGGCACCCAGGCCTCCTTTATAAAATTAAACGCCAGTTACCGCACAACATGTATAAATTACTGAAATCTTACCTAAGTGATAGGCAATTCTACGTAAAACAACAAGATGAATGCACAAAACTGTCACCAATTCAGTCCGGTGTCCCACAGGGAAGCGTTCTTGGGCCGGTCTTGTACCTTCTCTATACAGCGGACCTGCCAGTATCTCCATCTACAACCATAGCAACATTCGCGGACGACACGACCATAATGGCGTCGCATAATGACCCCGAAAAAGCTTCAGCTATTCTCCAAACTCATATCAATAAAATCCAGAGCTGGTTAAGGAGATGGAGAGTTAAAGTAAATGAGCAAAAATCAACTCACGTGACATTCTCAATGAAAAGAGGCAGCTGTCCGCCAATAACCCTAAATGATCAACAAATACCCCAAGACACAAAAGCCAAATATCTTGGAATCCATCTGGATAGAAGGCTGACGTGGAGAGAACATATCGAAGCAAAAAAGAAACAGTTAAATCTGAAATTTAGAATGATGTATTGGCTCACTGGACGACGGTCGCCACTCAGCTTGGAAAACAAAGTTCTCTTGTATAAAGCCACTCTAAAGCCAATTTGGAGCTATGGCATACAGCTGTGGGGCTCCGCGTCAACCTCCAATATTGAAATCTTGGAGAGATTCCAGGCAAAGGTTCTACGCACTATGGTCAACGCCCCGTGGTTTGTTACCAACGAAATAATTAGAAGGGACTTACAGATCTCTACAGTGAAAGAAGAAGCGCGTGTATGTAGTGCGAAGTACAGTAAAAAACTTGCAGTGCATCCAAACCGCTTAGTACGTAGGTTAGTTAACGAATCTAGTGATACGCGCAGACTCAAGCGGCATAAACCATCAGACATAGTAAACCGATATTAACTGAAATGTGAAAGTGAATAGAATAAGTCGTTAGATTAGATGTTAAATTAGAGGCACGATTTGTTGGAAGACTGCCTACATGTTATTTTGTATTATTACTATTACATTTACTTATTGTTCTAGGACAGATTGTAAATAAAACTGGGGTTTAATAAAAAAAAAAAAAAAAAAAAAATTTACAGCGCGCTATTCGATATCATAATTTGCTCATGGGAACAATCCAGTTGTAAAAGTCTTTACATCTCCGTAAAGTACTGCAAACAAAAACACCAGTTTAACAAACTCAACCAACGTGTGAAAATCATCGCTTTTTGCTTATTGTATTTTCTGGTTGAGCTCCCAACGGTACGGTTCGTTGTGCAAATCAAGAAACCGTTTATACCTTCCGAATTTCAATTTGTCGCTTTAAGTTAACGTTTCATTCACAACTCTTCAATTTTAAATTTGAAGAAAAACTGTAATCATTCAATACTGAAAAATCGAAAGTAAAAATGTTGTTGATTAATAACGTCAATCCAAATAGAAACACATATCAGGGAGAACCATAATTTACGCCCCCGCATTGCTCACTAATCAACAAGATGAATGATGTAAATGTACGAAAACAACCTTTCATCGTTAGTTGAAATTAAGTTATCTTGCAAAAAGATCTAATTCATGTACGTGACGATCCTTGGAACTCTTCGAACGTGTAAAAGGATCAACGATACAGTGCAGCAAGACAAATAGACTGCGATTCAGGTTCTACACAATATAATTCCTACAGATCACGTACCAACCTCCGGAATACAACCGTATTAGGCATTAAAATAAATCTTCTGGTGACAAAATCAAATTCGGAATATTACAATATCCTTGACTACAAAAAAATTCAGTAGGAACAACGTTCGATTGGCTCATCAATAATTTGCAGGATTAATATTGTCTTTGTGTAAACTTTTCAACGAACCGTTTTAAATTATGCACTGAAATTAGAAAGGTCACCGAAAATGCGAATTAACGCCCAAGTAAATGAAACTTTTTCAAGAAATCGTCGACTGTTAATTATTATTAATCGCGTCACTTGACGCCTTAATTAGAATTTGATCTGACGAAGAAGTTCGCAACTAGAAAAGCGTCGAAACGAATTTTTTAAGTTATTTTCGCTTTGACCCATTTCTTTAAATCCCCTAATTTATCTGTTTTTTCTCGCACTCAAAACGGCTCATTGTGCGCGAAAATCCAAACATTGAGATTCCAATTTTACTGAAAATTTTGCATTTAGCAAGGGAAATTCATTTTTTCATGTGACAATTTTATGTGAGCGTGGGAAGTATTATCAAGTCTCTATCGAAAGTGATAACGTTCGATAGTCAATGTTAATCAATACAAAAAGTGGTCCGCACTTAATCAAACCACTTTCAAGGAAACGTCGACGTAATTAATTGCTCTTGCAGGTTTTCAACTCCAAGAAATTAAAAGAGCACCTCTCAAACAAATTTTGACCCGGGCAAGTTAAATTATCTTATCAAAACCATTGAATGTAACAATCCGCGATGATCAAAGGACGTGCGCTACTTTTGATCTGCGAGAAGAATCTTGTGATATGTAAAATAAGGATGTTTCATGTGGACGAAAACACATCTGAATAACGGCAAAATTGAGCTGATGTTTCTGTTTCAGAGTCATGGTTGCATCGGCGGTTCTAGGGGCCGCTGCGGGCACTGGAATGGCCCTATTCGTGGCGATGACCATCGTCGTTTATCGCTATTACACCCTGAGACGCAAAGCTAAAGAATGGGGGTCGCTAGATCGAATGCCGTTCCCAGACATGCCACCATTTCACAAGAAACAGATGAAATCGGTTTTTGCTGTAACGCAGGTCAGTTTAAAAAAAATCTGCATGTTTGTGGCAAACTGTAAAATATTCTGAGAACAGAATTACAGAAATTGTGATGAGAGCTTTTACCCTAGTCGCGAACCTTTTAAGCGCTGGCTGAGCTTTCAGTATTGAACGCAGGGATACGCTGGCTGTACATTGAGGTCTCTTTCAGCGATAGTATTTTTTGTCTTCTTATCGTTGTATTTTCAGCTGGTTGTTCGCAGTTCTTTTTTTTCTATTTGCAGATGGTTAATTAATTCAGACAAAAAAATTTAATAAGCAATTGCCATTTTGAACAACTTTAATTAAATAGCTTTTAATATTTGTTCAGCGTTTGTTTATTCATATTGATTTAGTAGCTGAATAATCAAAAGCTGCAAGGATACAATACTGCTGAAGGGGCCTTGCTAGTAGTATCGTTGATTCGGCTAAAAAAAGAATTTCCAATCATAAAATAATGCAAGAATGACTAGAATCGATCTGAGTTAAAAATTAATTTCAGTGCCTCCTACTGAAAACACATAAAGCACAATGTATTCGCCGGATATAGTCTTGACATTAATTTTGCAATAAACGGCAATGAAAAGTTCAGCCTCTACACCCACAAGTCTCCTTGGAATATTCTTCTTGCAGCAATTTTATTTCCTTCGGATAATTTAAGAAATGTTATGTGCTGCTTACATTAGAAATGAATTGTGCCGGTTCACATTTCACAGTTTTAGATTATGGCTGTAATTAAGTACTGAAAAAATATAAAATGCCCCTCGTTGTCTGTGCACTAAATAACAAAATAAACGTTTATTGATTTTGAATTTGAAATATTTAACAGCTCTAATGTTCCATCTCCAAAGAAATGCAATACGATCGATTTTTCTAATCCAATCTAAATTATTACTACCTTTCATAAGAATTCCCCAGACATATTAGTTTTTAGTTTGTGTGCTGTTAGAGGATTGGGTTTCAATTGACACAATCCAAAAATTCTTGGTGTACCTGAAAGGGTCGCTATATGAAAATTTTAACTGATAACGTGATACCAATTTTTTCTTTAACATTTACTTCGCCCAATTTAAGCTCAAAATTTTGTTGTTGCTCGTATACATACAGAGAATACATTTAAAAACGCTTTTAAAACATTAACGTTTGCTTTGAATTGTCTGATGAATAAATTGACTAAAAATTCCAATCTCTGGAAAATAAAGGAGCGAATCGGTCACACTGTATAGTGCAAACACTAAGTTTACAATGGAAATGCTTTTATCCTTGAATTCATTTCTAAGGGGACGCTATCATCATTCTTTTACATTTACTTTAAAATTTTTAAAAGCTTTTGTAACAATGCCATCTCCTTATTTTACATCCAGTTCTAATTCTTTTGAGTCTCTCTGGAATGTTTAATCAACTTCTAGTAATAAGAAAGAGTCGCAGAAATTTGACATTTAACATTTATGACCCTTTTCAATTAAGAGTTAGTATTATCGATTTTGTGAAAATTGCAACAACACGTAATTAACTCAGGTGCAAAAGTTACATCTTGTTTTCGTGGAAATGCAAAAGATCACAAATCGGGGAAAGGTCATTCTGTTCATTAACGGCGAAGCTTTATCGAATTAACCCATTTAATTTGTAACGCCGGATATAGCGTCACCTGATTATTAACAGGTCAGAAAGAAATGTCTGGCAGCTAAAAACTACCTTTTGATCGCTATCTTAAAAGCTAGAAAAATAATTTCTTTACAAAACAATTATTTGCTTGTCAATAAACATAAAAAACTTGGGACAAGTTCAAACAGATAATTTTATATTCTACAAACACCAAATAAACATTTGGGTAAATCAACATGGATCAATAATAAATAAATACCAGAAAATAAAAATACAGCGACCCAGTTATTAATAACGGACAAATGTAATTTAGATTTTACAATCATAGATCCAGCTACTAATCTATGACCGATATTTAATTTATTCCAATGTAGTGGAGGAAACTGGCCAAGACCGGCACACGCTAGAAACGGTGGCACAATCTCAATATCTTTGGAATGTTTATGAAACATCAAAATCACTCAAGTATTTCTGCTGTTTACAAATTTTTCTTTCATTATTTTTGTGAAGTACTAGCCGTATTACTATTGAACATTATGTACATACCTAATAAAAATAATACTGCCTCCGTCGTAAAATATGGTATACATATGGTATACAAAAATAATGTTAAAATGTTACCACATTGGGCGGAGGTACTTAATTTACCTTACACAGATATCTGAATTTATAACAAAGTTTTCTTCTTTTCATTTTGGATTGTTAAGTTCTTTATTTATCACACAAAAGTCTATTAGACAAAACAACTTGCCCACAAACTTAACAAATTATATTGGTTAATAGGAAGTAGATCACAGCTTAGTCTGGAAAATAAAATCTTGTTATACAAAGCAGTACTGAAGCCAATATGGTCATATGGAGTTCAACGTTGGGCCACAGCGTCCCTCTCAAACATCGAAATTCTCGAGAGGTTTCAGTCGAAAGTGCTACGAATATTAGTTAGTGCAGGGGTGGCCAACCCAAATGATCTTGCGGGCCACTTTGAAAATGCATCACAACTCCGCGGGCCACATATAAAATTATATATATAGCCATATTAGTTTTCATTATTTTGACCATTATAAAATAAATATATTTTGTAAAAGTGTGATGAAAAAAAAAAATTGACCTGAGCACACTTCATGAATATGTGCACTGCAATTAGCATGATGTTACCTAGGAAAAGCGACTCTTAAGATTCAACCCTTGTTGTAATCATTTGAAAACAAATTTTTTTTCCTGAAAATGAAATGAAAATGTGGATTCTAAATAAGTCGAAAAAAAAATTGACCTGAGCACACTTTATGAATATGTGCACTGCAATTTGCATGGTTTTACCTAGGAAAACCGACTCTTAAGATTCAAGCCTTGTTGTAATCATTTGAAAACAAGAAAATGGAAAATTTCATCACCCAAGAATAGAAGTGATTATTTTTCTTTGAAATCCTTTTTATTTCAATCTTCTATTATTAACAGTTTTTAAATAAACACGTTAAAACAAACACACTGCAATTTGCATGCTTTCACCTAGGCCAGGGGTGGCCAACCCAAATGATCTTAGAAGATTATTAGAAGTGACTTATGATTTTCAACTGTGAAAGAAGAAGTCAAAAAACATAGTGTCAAATAAAGTAACTGTATTTGACACTATATTTTTTGACTTCTTCTTCAATCTACAACATGAGGAGCAAGCATGCAAAACGCGTTAACTCCATTTTTCCCAAGTAGGAGAAAATCATAGCTGCAGGTTTGAATTTAACCCGCTTTGTTAGATTGTAGACTTTTTAATATGCATTTTTTATATGACTTAACAAAGATAGCTTGATTCCGAGTTCACCAATGGATTTAACTCACCCCTGAAATATGAAAACCATCATAACATCAAATCTGCTAAAATATGGATTTAACGCGTTTTGCATGCTTGCTCCTTAAAGGAGATCACAACACAGAAATTGTAGAAACAAAAATGTAATTAATGTATAGTATACTTAATTGCAAACAATAAGGAGAAAATCCGAAATCGCTATGTTGAGCCATCTGGCTGCTACAGCTCTTTGAAATATTTCGTGTGACGTCATCGGGGCAAGCGCGCCGGACACGTGTTAGCAATATGCATGAAATAGAATTGAAAAATTCTATTATTCTGAAACATTTAGCCAATGCGGCTGTTTTAAAATATTTACAAGTAACGCTGGCGTGTAAAACAATGCAGCCGTATCAATACGAACCTGAAAAAGAAATTTTTGGAGACGGTATAATAAGTGAAGATTCAGATAACGAGTATCTGGACGCCACGAATCGGGTCGGAACTATTACATGGTGTAAGTGCACAAAGTGTCAACAAATGGTGACAAATGACGAAAGTGTGTGTTGTACTGAACAAAAAAATGTGGCAAGTGTTAAAACTGAAACAGTGTCGTGCATTATTTTAAATCGTTCTTTTGAAAAATTGATCCTCGATACGGAAATTTTAAATATATGTCGTCACAACATGTTTAAAAACGAAAAGTGGATATAAAAGACGTTTATTGTCCGTGGATGTTGTTCCTAATAAAACATGGAGATATTTAGCTTACAAGCAATTTATATATTGGGTAAACTCTTGGACGGCAATAGGTCATGGAAATAGAGTGATCATTCCGTCATGTGTCGTTGCCAAAATCCGCAAAACATTTCCCGATGAAAATGGAATTTATATAGGTTTTAAGCCCTTCTCGATACTACCCGCTTAGTATTTAGTATTTTTATTTATCTTTATATTATCTTTGTATTATTTTTGTAAGTCATCAAAAAGTAAAAAATATTTAAACTACTTACATCAATTTATTTACATCAAATGTTTTTCCTACCATAGGCTGAGAATACCAAACACATTGTTTACCACACTCACATACAGTTTTAACACACAACATCGTGCCCTTAGTGTAATGGATCACATTTTTTATTTGCTCACTACATACACTACATATGCTAAAAAGTTGAAGTAAACAGGTCCAAGCAACAAAATAGTACCCATGATTTGTCGTCTGATTTTCAAACTCTTTCTCTAACATTTGCTCCACGTCGCTATCGTCATCACTTTCTTCTGATTCATTATATTCAAAACTGGTGTCATTTGGATTTTCATTTCTGTCAAGCGATGGTATAAAATTTCTGAGTACTTCAGTGCCTAATTCACACTGTATATTTTTGTTTAAATCTTCAGAGTCGGTATGAAAAGTAAATGATGATTCAGGTGCTTTTAGTATGCTGTTAACTTCTGTTGAAAAATTATTGTCAACGGATAATAAATCGGTTACAATTTGTTGACGTCTTTTCTTTTCATATCTAAACTGGCGGGAAGTAATTTTGATTTCTTCACTTGAAGATGTCGACGGTAATTCGGCGATATTTCTTTTTTGCAAAACATTGCCATTAATGCCATCCAATTTTACGCAAGGTATTGCACCCGGTTTTATTGTTGGTCCTCGTAATTGCCCATTGCCCACTAACTTTAACTTCAGTAATTGCGATTCGTCTATATCAACCTTTTTAAAATGTTTGGTACACAAACGCGATTCAGCACTAGGTTTAAAGTTCTTCCTCTTACAGTAAGTGACCCACGCAGAGAACCTTTTCGGAGATCGATCACGATTGGGAAATCGGTGAAAAAAGATGCCATTTTCGCGGTTATTTTTCCGGTAAGTTGAATTACTACAACCATAGGCACAACAACTAGGCATTTTTCTGGCTAAACAAAAACGTTGCGGATATTAAAACTGAACAAAACAAATCGTAAAGTGCATCAAGTTCCGTTAAAACCCCACTGAACTCACTGTCCCAGTGCAACTTGTTTGCCCCGATGACGTCAGAGCTCCCTTTCTTAAGCGCCCAGCGCTTTCAACTTGATACCTGAACTTCTGAGAATATGTAAAGTGGTCATATTTTACTCCAATCTATCATTTAACCGAAATTTGTATTTTGTGTTGTTGTCCCCTTTAACTGTAGTAGATTGAAAGTGCATCCTAACCGTTTAGCAAAGAGACTACTCACAGAATAAACAGACACACGTAGACTTAAAAGGCTTAGGAAATTAGACTTAACAACTAGGTTTGACTAATTAATTAACTAGAATAATATATTCCCAGTAGCAAAAATAAGTCGGTATTAAGATGGTAATGTACCTACACGTTATTTCTACTTTTGTTTATTATTTCTACTTTTGTTTATTATTTCTATTCTTGTTTATTTCTAGTTTCTAGTTTAGTTCTTTATTATTTTAAAGTGCCCAGTCCTTTTATAACGTTTGGACCTTATCAAAAAAGTGTCAAAAATTACCGTAACAAAGTTGCTAAAAGATGGCGTAAGCATAAAGTAATTTGAAAATTTGGAAATTATGAAATTCTCGTTACAAGAAAATGACTTTAACAAAAGTTGTAGATATTATCAAATTTTATAATTTTTGTTACCACAGTTTTGGTATTTTGTTATTCAATTCAACCGTTCGGGGATTCTGCGTTCCCACTGGAAAAGAGCGTTAATTGAAAAACTAGAGATTGATTATTTCAATTTGCTAATGGATTCGTGGGAACTTCCGGAATTTCAGTTGAAATTCGTAGAAATAATTAATTGGACTCTGTAAAAACGTAAAATAAAAATTGGTTTGGGTTCCTTCAGGTAAAACCAGACTATTATGGGTTTGCTAGGGTTTATTGTTACATCTAATTGGATGCTTAAAAACTATTCCACGTTAGTTATTGATTAAAATGTGAAGCCGAACTCTGACATTTTTAACAACTGCAACTACCTATTGCAATCGGGACGTTTTCAATCGGTAATTAAAATTTGACGTTGCTTAGAAAATAAATTAACATTTCAACGAAATTTAACGAAGAGTGAAGCCAACCGCGCGGAAAACGACTAAACTAAATGACAAATGCGACACCTGCGACTTTGCCTTCCATCTCATATCGTTTTCAAATTTCCTAACGTTTGAACACGTCTCGGAAATCCTTCAGATAACATGTTATTGTCGTATTAAAAAGAATAAATTAAGAACTTGGGCAAATCGTTTTTCCGCATCAATCAAAGCTTCCCTTTCGAGAGGAGAATTTGGTATTAGTGCAGAGGGATGTAAAAACGTCCGTCGTAACTTTGGGTTGTTTTCCCGTCCCCTCAACCTGTTGAGCCCGGGAGAGACGTGAACATCGTCACAGTCGTCAGTATGTCTTGGACGCGATCGGCACCAAAACACGCGCGTTCTTCGGTCGGATAACTTTTTGAAAAAATGCTCACTGAAAATAATAACGAAAGCGCCGCGTGAATATGCTCAATCGATTACTGATTTTTTTGCGATTAATTGTGAAGCGATGCGCCCGAGATGATTGCGATGCCTGTGGTTGGTGAGTGGGAAAGGTGCAACTATGTCTGGAATGGGCCCCGCTAGTTGTTGGGTCACCCACAAGCGTCTGGAGTCATGGGCTCGCGCCGCCAAAGAACGGGCTTTGGGGTTTTCCTCGCCTAAGCATCAAGGCGACAACAGCAGCAATAGCAACAGCAGCAATAACAGTCTTGAGGTACAACACGAAAAACGAATGTTATTTACAACACACCTGTAGTAAACACACCTACGATTTATCGTGCGCGCATCGTACGCGTCCTCTTGAAAATCGAAATTTTTCCAAAGCAAGCATTTTCGATCGTTGAATTTTGAACGTAGAGTCGGGTCTAATTATTTTACCTTTTTGCGTTTAAAGGGAAATTTTGGTGTTACCGCTCCCCGTGACGTCATCCGTGGTCGCGTTCTCCCGGTCGATATCTTCTTCCTATCCCTTTCCGATCTTTTGAGGGTCACCTGAACTTGTAAATGTAGTACCTGTTGGTGAGATTTATGACGGCTTGTACGAAACACGTTGTGTCTCGACCTACTATTCGGAAATATTTCCACCAGTTTAATTAAATACAAAGCTGGACAAAAATTTAAAATTGGAAGGAATTTATTGTTAATAGTCCCAAACAAACTTTTCATTAAAATTACGAGCAGGCATTCGGAGCACGTTCGTTTCTTCGAGAGAGATTAAAAATATAATAAACAAACGGAAAAATCATTTTGACCCGACCGATTTATTTCACTTTCGATGTAATTGGATTTCATTGTTTTTAATCTCTTCTGGAAAAATATATTTGTAAACGAGCGGAACGTTCATAGCAATCGATAATTTCTCGTGGACCACCACAGGTTGCTTAGATACGAAATCCTTGCCATGCTCGAAAACTCGTCGATAATGGCCATTATATTATTCTAATTGATGTTAACGTTTGAAGGAGTTTAACGTGGCTAAGGAGCATCACAAAATTCAACCGCCGCAGAATGCATCGGCTCAATCCTTAACTGCGGAATTTATGAAAACACCTTTGGACATCTGCCAAAATTCGGCCGGATCGCCAGCCCTCCAGCATCAATCAAAATCATATCCTGGGGGGCAATCTCGTCTCTGTCGGACGCCGAGCATCTCGTCGCAGAGCAGTTTGGACAGCAACGTATCGCGTCAGGTAAGCATCTAGTTCACGGAAAACTATTGTCTACTATTAACAATTAACGAAACAAAATTATAGTCATTAGCTTCATAACATTTTTTTAACATGTCAGCATAAATTGTAGGGTTACATAATAGTTTTCGATCATCACCAGAGTTTTTCAATTTATTGAGGTAATTTAAGGTAACTTTTAACTTTTTTGGAGCAACGTGAAAAATTCAAGCGACATAAGTAATTACCATTAATGAATGTCTAGACTGTAGGAACACATTACATAATAGTTTTTTTATTAAATATTTTTTAAGTTTTCAGGGAATGTGAAAAATTCAAAATCCTCTGTTTATGAATTTGGCAAGGATAATTAGAAAGACATTAGAGCACCTTATTTGGTGAATTTTTTTATTGGGGTAACTTGGGATAACTTTTAAGTTTAGGGGACATGAAGAAGGCATTATATAATAGTTCTTCTTCACTACCTTATTTCAACAATTTTCAAGGTGTTAGGGGTATGTGAAATTTTTTTAAAATTTTGAGGGAATATCGGGAATGCAAAATCCTCAGATCAGGGGTTCCACCAATAAGGTATCAACTTTTTGAGAATTTTAGAACAACTTTTAAAAAAAATTTGAACATTTGTTTAAAAATTTAGGATATTATGATCAGACCATCACAAATCAGGAAGAAGTGCGTGCCTACATACAATCCATTATGATTCAGTACAAAATAGCAAAACTTATAAAATAAAATAATTCATTCTCTAAATTAACATTCTTTCATTTCTCTTTCTGTACAAAACACTTTGGTTCCTTTTTGTTTTAATTCCTCCATGGTAATGGTAATGGTACTTATTACTTCTATGGCCATTTCTGGCTAAATTTTGGACTGACTAATTTTGTCTGCATTTTTTACTTTGCTTTTGCTTCCCTAAAAATATCATTTGTAAATGTTCAGCTGTTTTCTTTTCGCTTTTAACTCAGTTTCGATTTCTTCTAATGCAATCTAATTCGAGTTTTATTTTCTCTGCACCTGCCAGTCTTGACTTCTTTGCTTCTTGCCCGTCTTGACATATTTAATTATCGCTGTGCTTATTATGAGTTATTGCTTCCCTCAACTTGTCTTAATTATACAGGGTGTTTACTAAATATGCGACAAAAATTCTTTGCGTTATTTGAATATTTTTTGTCTTTTGATGATTTTAGGAAAGACGCTTTGTTTCGAAGATATAGGGCGATAAATGCTTTATACTGCATGTAAAGATTCTTAATCTACAAAAACTACAAAATTAACTACCACCAAAAACACCAGGGTTGGTTTTTATTGCATTACACCCATCAATTTTCCGATTTCTTAAATCTTCTTCATTTTCCACAGGAATAGTGTACACTAATGTCTTCAAATAACCCCATAGGAAAAAATAATTTTAAAATAATCTAAATTTTTATCGCCCTTCACCTTCGAAACAAAGCGTCTTTTCCAAAATCATCACTACACAAAAACATCTTAGAAGAACCCAAGAAATAACTCTCTAAATTTTTGCCGCATGTTTAGTAAACAGGCTGTATACTGAAACCAAAATGCAAAGTGACGTTATTGACTTGATGCCCAATCAATACTTTGCTTGAAATATAGTTTCCCAAGATTAAACACTGGTTTAGTTACTTACAATTGTTTTCCTTTTTCCATAACAACATTTTTAATTTTTTTTTCACTTATTACAAATTTAACACTTCACAAACAGTTTAAAAACACATTCTTTAAAACATTGTCAATTACACATTATTAAACATTTTAAAATGTGTTTTTTAAAAACTCAGTATGTAAATATAATCTTGACTTGATGCTATGCATTTTATCACAATTTTTATTTGTTGCTTTAAAATCTACATCAAACAATTCTGAACCATCTTTAGGACCGTTTTCCCAATAATATCATGATTTAATAAATTGCCATTGCCATAGAACACCAAACAAAAGGACATTTTAGGACATTTTAGAACAGAATCTAAATTTCAGGAGTTTTTAGGACGAGTTATTTGAAGAGCTTTCTTTTGAGAGTAATTTAGTTTAATTTTCAAGTTTTAAGTGACAAATTCAAATAAATTAAAAACCGACAATAGTTTCCTTTCAATTTGTTGTAAAATAGCGAATATTAATCATTCATCCCCAGGGTCACCGGGGCTCGTCTCCTCAAATTCGAACGTTCGCACCAGATGGAAAAGCAAGAGCTCTGCAACATCAAGAAGCGACGCACTCTTCAAGTTACCCTTTACACAATACAAGTCGCTCTCCGTCGCCCCTGCGTGCTGCCTCTTTAGACATCAGATGTTCCTCCCCCGGCGTAACGACGCTAAGTGGTGAATTACGGACGCCGTCTCCGTCTCAATCTAGTTTAGCCTCCCTCACCGGCGGTTCTGCCAGTTCAACATGCAACTCCCCCGCCCCGATATCGCCTCGTAACATTAATTTAGGAAGATGCCTATCGCCGTTGCACATACCGTCGCGAGGACACACGCCGGACCTGGGAGGACTAGCGCCACCCGCCAGTCCTTTAGGGGCCATCCAACCTGATTTGTACGCGCGTCAAGACGGTCCGCTGTTTCTAGAGGGAAGTCCGAGATCCGGCCCCAGCCTCGGAAGGTTACATTTTAGGGTCAACTACGATTTCGACAGAAGCGATTTAACGGTTCACCTTATTGAAGGTAAATTTACTTTCAATTTTCCGCCAAGTTTTGTTTACTGTTCCAATTTTTAGCACACGATTTAGCCGGAAGCGATCAGGGTGGCTTCAATGATCCGTACGTAAAGCTATCGCTACTACCCGAGGTGGATACGAGAAAACGGCAAACAGCAATCCACAGAAACGACCCGAATCCGTTTTTCGATCAGCATTTCAAATTCCCCGTTTCCCACGACGACTTACAGGAAAAAACTCTCGTCCTGCAAGTGTTTGACTACGACCGTTTCTCGCGGAACGACGTTATTGGCGAAGTGCAAATGAGAATGGACGAGTACGACATAACATCGAACATAGAAGTGTGGGGCGAAATCACGAAGAATAAAAAGCCACCGGAAGAGACCCAAGAGGTGCTGTTTTCCCTCAGCTACCTGCCGTCCGCCGAAAGGCTGACGGTCGTCATATTCAAAGCCAGGAACTTATTTTTGCCTCAAGTTAAAGAGACAGCGGGTACGAATCAGTCTGTACACATCATTAAATGTGAAAATCATGTTTAAATATTTACATTTCAGATCCTTTCGTCAAAGTGTATCTTCTTGTTAGCGGAAAACGTGTAAAGAAGAAGAAAACTGCTGTGAGGAAATGTACCTGCAACCCCGTTTGGAACGAAGCTTTGAACTTTAGTTTATCTGCATCCAATCTTCCTAATGCTGCCATTGAAGTACGCATAAATTAAAGCTTGATGAAAATTACTTACAAAATTATGTTGCAGGTTTGTATAATGGACCAGGGAAACGATCTTATAGGCAGCAATCCTCTATTGGGATGTTGCGTGGTCGGTCCGAGGGAAACGGGACCCGAAAGAGACCACTGGCAGGACATGGTGCAGAGCCCTAGAAAAGCGATAGCTGCCTGGCACACGCTACGGTAAATTTTATATCACATTTATTGCTCAAATTCAAATGAATGTTCAAAAATGCGTGGAAATGCAAAGTGCAGGTGCTCATCAATTATTCATAACATCTTAATTTAAAATGTTATATCAGAAGCTTTCTTAAAACTGTCTGTGCTAATGTGTTGGGATTCTATTTATTTCCCAAGCTTCGTGAAAAATCTCATTCTTTCAAACTGAAATTAACTTAAAATTTCTTGAATTATTATTAATCACTGCAAACCATGTTAAGAAAGCTCATGAAAGAACATCTTCATTCAGACTTACAATGGAGTGAATAATTTAAAGTGATCCTGCCTATTATAGAAGGTATTACAGGGAGGGAATTGCGAGATTCGTGTGTGTTTGTATCGGTGTTATAATTTAACTGCTTCGAAAATGGGCTTATATAATGAATGTTATTCGCAAATTTTATTTGTCTGCATTTTGTGACATATCTCTATGATTTTAAGTACAAACAAAAACATGCAATTAATGATCTTCGTTTTCAGATTGTTTCCTATTTAGAAAGGCTTAATTTAAATGTGATACATTTATTTTTCGGGGGTAATTTCTTTGAACAAACCACGAATTCCTTACATTTATTATCTCGTTTATATCTGTATTTTTCTATACAAAATTTTAAAAAAAGAAAATTTAAAAAAAATTGAAATGTAAAGAATTTATATATCATGGCCTCATTAACATGAAAGACAAATAAGCTACTACTTATATAAATGTTTATAACGTAAAAATTTAAGAGAAAGATGCAAGGAATATGTCAACTCTTTTACAGGGGGATTGAAAATGATTAGACAATCATCTCTTCGTTAGAATCAAAAAATTTCACTGAATTTTAAATTTATTGGTGAAAGACCAACTTATGCGCACCAAAAATTTTACACTGGGCAAACAATTTACTTTTCAGTTTTTCAGTCTTGTGGTATGTGTGTGTTAATTGTTTTGAATCGGAATTAAACATAAAGCGCATAACAAATGGTCAGGAAACTGCAAGAATGACACTATTTAGATAAAAGAGATATTCAAACTTGATATTGATTTAATATCTTGTATTATTTGTTATATTAAATATTATCTACATTTATATCCCTTTTAAAAACGCTTAAAAAGACATCAGGGATGTTATTAAAATTATGAAAAATTGTCATATCCTAAAATTATTATTATTATTATAAAATTATTATTATTATTATGATAAATGTACTTATACACTGTATTTACTGATTAGATGTTATTAACGATTTGTGTGATGATGTTTTTAAAAAGCACTACGTCTGAATTTGTAAAGGTAAATATTAAATTAAATCGATTTTTAAAAGAAACTGAATTATGACTTATGGAAAGTCCATCCAAATGTGTATTGTTAGTTGTTTATGTTATCACATGAGGGCAAAAATTGAGCACAAAATTTTTAATTGCAATCGATTCTTACAAAGTCATTCATTTGAAAGTGTTCAACTACAAAATTCCTTCAATTTCAAAACGTCGGATTGTGTTAAGGCTGTGTGATTGTTGTTATTGTTACTTAAAAAATTTGTACTCAATTTCTGTGATCACTCTGTATTATAAATATAATATAATATAAGTTTAGAAAAAACAGAAATATTTATCTTGACCACTTTAGATGTAGCAAAATATTTAAATTGATGCGACTCAATTTCGATGGTTTTTAAATTTAATACAGGTAATTTTAAGCTTTACTAGGAATCACAGTTGTTTGATGTGGTATTTAGTTATATTTATATATTACATTTATATATTTATATTAGCAGCACATTAGTAATTGATTCAATTTCAACTTCATGAAAATTGTTGGCTCTTTCTATGTGGATTATGTTACAACTGAAATTACAATTTGAGTTGCTTCAATTAAATTAAATATAGGTGCACAAAAACGGGCAATTATGTAATTTATTTCATTGCCTAAACTACCTGACACACTGACTTTTGAGGTAACTTTTAATACTTACATAAAAAAATCAAAACAAAAAATTAATCGGAATAATCTTTGTAAAATTTTAAGATTCACATCTTTACAGACAAAATCCATTCGAATTGGTATCTAATTGTAGTTTATTTATTACAATATAAACAATAAATAATGTATGCGAATTTATTTTAAATATAATTTACCCAAAAAAGGAGTGGATATTTCTAATCGGCACATTAATCTGTTCAACTTCGACAAAATCCTTTTTCCCTTTTTTTCGCACCTGCAGTTTGATATTGGGAAACTCTGAATTGTCTGGCCAATTTGCTGAAACTTGCACAGTGCAACCACTACCTATAAATCCTCTTTCATGAGCCGCTGCTAACTGATTCACGACGCGCCGTTCAACTTCATACTTTATAGATCTGGCCCCATAATTTACGTCATAACCGTCAGCCAATGCCGATTCCACAGATCGATCCCACATCAAATTAATTTTATGCTTATCTTCTGCTCTTTTAGCCCAAATTTCCAATTCTTTGCCGACCAACTGGAGTAATTCAATGCGTGAAAAAGGCAAGAAATAAACAATTTCGTTAATCCTTCCCAGAAATTCATCGCGTTTGAAATGTTTTTTTAAAATCGGCTTGACAACTTCGTCCTTGAATTTTCTGGAAATTTGGATATCGGAAATTTCTTTGTCATCTGTAAAAATCAATTTAATTGCATTTGAGAACAAGAAAGAGTGAGAATTATTTGATCACACTTATCAATCAAAAAAGAGAAATAAGCGGTAAACCTCGGAATGAAAGTAAGAAAGCTGTATTTTTGCATAACCTTTGTTTTGACGTTCTGAAGATTGGCTGAAAAGTCTCATATAATCTCGTGTCTGCGTCAGAAGATATTGAAGGTCAAAGGTCATGAAAAGCTGTTTTTCGCATGTGCCATTTAAGGTGACTATAAAACTTGTAAATCATAAAATTATCTCCAATTTTTATTTCATGCATTTTTCCGTTCTCGAGATATACCGTGACATACCAGGTATATAGTTCACTATACAAAAATAATTATTATTGGATATACAGTGACTGTTCAAAAATTATTATGCATGATATTGATCTGCTGGTTATTTGAATAGGACGACTCAATTATATCAAGAAATTTCACTAAAAAAAATTGGCAACGAAAATGTAGACATGAATGTATTCATCAAAAAGCTTCTCAAATATCCTCGTTCTAAAGAACTTTACTGGATGTGACACAACATTGTCGCTGTTTAGAAAAGAAAAACTGCAAATCATTAAAATGTTGAAGAAACACCCCAATTTGTACCAATCAGCTCAATTATTCCAACAAGAAAACTACCCTCCAAAAATATTGTGTGAAAATGGAATGTTTTCTTTTAGGTATATACAATACTCCAAAATCAGAACATAATATCGATCTATAAGTTTTATAATCACCTTAAATGACATATGACGCATAGAAAATGAGATAATAACCCGATTTTTGACTTTCAATATCTTCTGATACAGACATGAGATTATATGAGACTTTTTAGCCAGTCTCCAAAGGTTTATGCAAAAATACAACTTTTTTACTTTTATTCCGAGGTTGAATCCTTATTTTACTGGAGTATTACCATGCTCCAATCTTTGTGCTCTAATTTCTTCCACTTCACGTCTCAGATCCAAGGCATGTTGTGCAATCTCATTGCTCGCTAAATTTGAAGTCATCACGAAAATTGCATCTTTGCATTCAATTGTTTTCCCTCGACCGTCTGTTAATCTCCCCTCATCAAATAGTTGGAGAAGGACAGTTAGAACATCTGGATGGGCTTTATCAACCTCATCAAATAATACAACAGCGTTAGGACATTTCTTCAGCTTTTTAGTTAATTGCCCTCCATCATCGTGGCCTATATAACCAGGCGGTGCTCCAATTAATTTTGCTACCTACATAAATAATAAAGTAGGTGAGACTGGGGCTAAAAGTACACAGGGGCTAGTTGATAGAGAGCCTATAAAATCAAATATATGCTTGATAGCACGAAGACAACTGACCTTAAAGGACGGAGAACTCTTTACAATTTTAGCATTATATGAGTTATCAACAGTTGTAACATAAAGGCTTTTAAAACTCGAATGAATGTTGAATGTAGAACGTAAAACCAATGCTACACTACTGTATGTAATATGTAACAACTAATCCCATACAGGGGCAAATTGTTACATTCTGGATGAGCTTAAAAACTATTTTTTTTCTATCAAAGGCCATGTTAATTGTTAATTTTTAAATATATATTCTTGTACTAGAAGGTTTACTCATTAAATAACGGTAATTGCTGAGTCTCCAACTGCTATAGAAAAAAAACAAAACAATTCATAAGTGAAAAATGTATCAACTAACCCCAGTCTTCCCTATTTCTTTGGTTATCAAACCACTAACTTACTTCATGTTTTTCCTGGTATTCAGACATATCTAAACGAATGAATGCAGTTGGTTTGTCTTTGTGAACGTAAGAAGCCAACTGTTTGGCTAATTCGGTTTTTCCTATTCCGGATGAACCGAGGAAAAGGAAAACTAAAGGATGCTCGTCATCGACCCAACCGTTTTCTTTTCGTCTAATCGCTGAAAATTACTTGAATAGATTTAATGGTAATGGTCGATAAAATATTTACTGGCTCCGACTGTTGTAATTGCACCTTCTTGGCCGACAATGAACTTTTTAAGGCGTTCTTCCAGTGGAAAGCGCCGACGCTCTTCAAGCTCCTTCTGCCTTTGAATTTCTTCAAACTGAAGTGCACAAATGTTTGTGATTAAACAGTTTTGTTCAAATCATTTTACGATAATGAACTTGATCCAATAAGGTAATTAATCAATTTTTACGCTAAGAGCAGATGGAATGAATAGAGAATTTTTAAAAACTACCAAAATGTAATACAATCAATTACCTTCTCACCATATTCTTCTAAAATCTTTTTCATTTCACCTTCCTGCGCATACAAAATTGCTCTGTGGCCAGATTCATTTTCTATGCAGGGATTTGCACCGGCTTCAAGCAATAACTTAACAATTTGATAATTATCAGACAAAGCTGCATAATGCAATGCAGTAAAACCAAGGAATGTTGCTTTATTATTTAAGCGACTACAAAATTCCTCATCTCTTGTCATAACCACTAAAAACTTCAATCATTTAACTGCGAGTTAATTGAAACAAAAATTGCTTGCCATCTATCGAATGCAAGCCTTTTTCATGAGCGGTACGGTTCGCATTGATATATTCATCCCCCAAATTTGGATCTGCACCTGCTTTCAATAACAGTCGGCAAGCATTAGTGTGACCGTTGGCTGCAGCAATCATTAATGCTGTCCATCCCAATTTATGACGAGTATTAACATCTATTTTAGCCGTTTGAAGAATTCTGTAAATTATCCTAATAGCATCAGGCAATTAAAAGTTTGAAATGTGCACCTTTTTAATTCTTCATCAATTCCGTACTGAACGGCCCGAAAGAAGCGTTTTTCTTGATGTTTTTGGTACGAATCACAAAATACAAACCCTATACCTAAACCTAAATAATATTTGGTAAAATAATTCGTATACCACTGTTTCCGTTCGTTTCTCCAATATTTATTCCGAAACCGCAATTTTAAAACCGGTGGTTGTGCGGCACAACTTATCTTTAGAAGATTTTGAAAATTTAGAAATTTGCTATAATTGCTGCAAGCATTTTTGATTTTTAACATGTTTTATAAAATTATGAAATTTTGACGTTTATTGCGAAATCGAAAAACTGAGGTTACAATCATTGATTTATTTCTGGAAACGTTAGAGGGCGCTACAAGCGACCCGTAATTTCTTCAGTAATTCTTTCTAATTTAAAACGTCATTTCAGTTCATTTTGCAAACGACTTCAGATCTATCCCACTTTATTTACAAAACAATAAAAATAATAAATAAATAATAATTTATTTATTTAAATCATTCCAATGTCAACCTCCTCCAGCGCTTGCTATCCTTGAATTGGTGCGATTTTTTGTTATTGCCCGCGTAACAAGTTGTTGACACTGACAGGTGCAGTAATTATTCTGATTTCTTTGAAGCACACTTTTTCACCTCGCAACTAAGATAATGTAAAGAATTACTAGTTGCAGTTGCTTGCAATTCAAATTAGAACGTACAAACAGAAATATTCTTTAGAGGTTATGTGTAAGATTGTTTGTGGTTTGTGTTTATAAAAGATAAGACGTTATCATAAGCTTTTCAATTACAACAGTCGCTAACACTAATGCTACCATAACGGTGTTGACGTAGCAATGATCAAAAAATGAAAAGGAACGTAAAGACTGTTTTTAAGTTCTTGTTACTTTCTGGGGTCACGGTACTGTGCACTGTTGTTATTTTTCGAATCTTACGAACTAGTGTTGTTCCCAATCAATCTGCAATTTACATTGATAAAGATAGTGGTGTGTTACCGTTTGCACCGAAAGATGTAAGTAATTTTTTAAATTTATTCGTTGGTTAATTTGAAAGTTTTCAGGAGATAGTAATAGATAATTCTAAAATAGACTGGCACGATTATGAACAAATAAAACGAGATTCTTTACGAAAAGGTAAATGTAACAATGTTTTGTAAACGTGATTTTAATGTGCAATCATTTAAGGAATTGGAGAACAAGGTGAACCAGCTTATTTAACTGCAGCTGATACTGCTGAATACGATCGATTATATAAAGTTAATGGTTTTAATGCAGCATTAAGTGATAAGATTGCCTTAGACCGTGCAATACCTGATATTAGACATAAAGAGTGAGACAATTTTTTTTAACCTTTTGCGAACCAAAGGTCAAATTGTTACATAGAAATCCAAGTATTACAATACTTAAGCTCCTCCCCAAAACAATTATTTGAACAAAATCTGGTGGTTTATGTTATTTGTTAGACATAATTATTCTAAGAATAAAATACAAAACGAAAATAACATAACTTGTAAAACTATTATTATTGACTGTCTTGTGTAAGGGAAATGTTTTTCTATTGTTTACATGGGTTGCAAATTTTGTTTGTAATAGATGGACTGTGTTCTACACAGACAAACTTTTCATATATGCAGGTTGTCTTATGAAAAACGCACCACGCTATAACTCTGCTATTTATAATCCGATTTCAGAAATTCAAAAACCGTGACAGATGTATAAATACGACAAAAAAGTATATATATTTTTTTTTTAATATGTCGTTTTTGTCAAGCGATAGTCAACTTTTTTTTTTAAAATAAAGATCTTAACCCCATAACGAGAATTGAACTATCGCATTTAGTTCAGCTGTGAAGGGTAGCAGAATGGTCTTCCTTTAGCGTGTTACGCCACTGCAACCGGCCACCCTAGAATAAAATTTTTGGAGTATTTTTTGTAGCACAATTTTCAAGAAGAAAATTTGCTCGAAATTTGAATGGTTGTAGCTCAAAAAGTATTATTCTCAGAAAGATGATTTTTGTTTAAATTGCGAAAATTTACTATGCTTTAAAAAAAAAGACAGAATGAGTTTTTTGTCAAACTTCTTCATGCAAAAAAAATCGAGAAAACTAGAACAATACAATATACCAAAAAATCAGAACTACCCGACCTTTTGCATCTATACCCCCCTTATAAATCATAGATTGGCTGAACTAATGCTGAAAGTTGTAGCACCCCCATATGCGCATCCCACTGCTTATTATTTATTTTGGTGTACAGTCAACCCTCCTATAACGCGATTAATTCGTACCGCGTTATATGGAAATCGCGCTATAAGAAACTCGGAATTAATACAAAGCTGATTATTTGTACCGCTTTATATAGAAACCTCGTTAACTGAATTTCAGAAATAATGAAATTGCACTTAATCACACCAATTTGTTTAGCATTACATACATATAAAAAAAAATCATTCTCAAAGTCCAAGTATTGAAGGATATGTTTAATAAATAAAATTGTATACAAACGTAATACAAATGGGAATAAATGTTTGTAACTTTCCATATTTCCATATTTAAAATTATGTAATAAAATTATAAACTAAAAAAATTTCTAACAAAAAAACTTAATTTAATGTATATTAGATGCTTTTCATTCATCATCACTGTTAAATTGGCCTAACCCTTTTTTTCTAATGGGCCGAAAATCCTCTTCACTTTCCACATTTTCATCATTAAAAGAGCACGATGCCTTACCAGGGGAACCCCGTTCCCAGCGCGGTACTCATATTTAGGGGAATTCCTTGATACATAACTAACATTAATACATCTCAAACTAACAGCGTGCAGATGAACTTACATCCTAGATAAGCTTTTCAAGTCACTTATGTTGTTAAAATGTTGTCTTGTACGAAAAACGCGTTATATGAAAACCGTGCTATAGGAGGGTTGTTTGCAATTTTCGCTTCGCGTTATAAGAATACCGCGTTATAGGAAGGTTTACTGTAACATCTAATTTTGAGAAAGCTTTAATTAACAAAGTCCTGAAGTATCAAAACTCAAAAAAAATAATTTACTTTGGTACGACAAAAAATAAATTCTGGGGTTGCAGTTGCACCCCCCTTGGTTCGCTGAAGGTTAATTATAATTTTTAAATCGATTAATTGTAGCTGTCGCAAGAAAAAGCATCTCAAAAATTTGGGCACAGTAAGTGTAATTGTTCCATTTCATAACGAGCATTGGACAACTCTATTGAGAACGGCATACAGTGTATTAAATCGCTCCCCAACCCATATTTTAAAAGAGATTATACTTGTCGATGATTTCAGTTCAAAAGGTATCTACATTAATCACAAAAATAATTTCATTAATCAATTTAATTTAATTTAATTTAGAATTTAGTAAGAGGCCCCTTGACGATTATGTAGCGGCCAATATAACAAAAACTCGCGTCATTCATCTACCTGAAAGAAGTGGGCTTATCAGGGCACGTTTGGCTGGTGCCAAGCATGCAAAAGGAGATGTATTAATATTTTTAGATTCACATACCGAAGCTAATGTGAACTGGTTGCCACCTTTACTAGGTAGAGGTCAAGTGTGTTAAACTTTATTACTGTAGATTATTATTTATTATTATTGCTAGAACCCATTGCACAAGACTATAAAACTTGTGTGTGTCCGTTTATTGACGTCATACAGTTCGAAACGTTTAAATACGTTTCACAAGATGAAGGAGCAAGGGGAGCATTCGACTGGGAATTTTTTTATAAAAGACTGCCTCTTTTACCAGAAGACTTGGAACATCCCACTGAGCCCTTTAAGTATGTTTATTCAAAATGTTTTCCATCGTTAAATAGTTTGTATTAGGAGTCCCGTGATGGCTGGTGGACTATTTGCAATAAGCAGGCAATTTTTTTGGGAGTTAGGTGGATATGATGAAGGGTTGGACATTTGGGGCGGAGAACAATATGAATTAAGTTTTAAAATTTGGCAATGCGGTGGACAAATGGTCGATGCACCTTGCTCTCGAGTAGGACACATTTATAGAAAATACGCCCCATTCCCCAACCCTCGGAAGGGTGATTTCGTTGGAAAGGTATAATTAAATGTATTGTTAAACGTGTACTAATACGGTTTTTCTAGAATTACAGACGTGTGGCTGAAGTTTGGATGGACGAATATGCTGAATATTTATATAAGAGGCGCCCCCATTATCGAGACATAGATCCTGGCGATTTAACAAAGCAACGTGCTTTACGAGAAAAATTGCAATGCAAACCATTTAAATGGTTTATCGAAAAAATCGCGTTTGATCTCCCTCTCAAGTATCCACCCATTGAACCGGGTGATTTTGCTTTCGGAGAAATAAGAAACATTGGTGTTCCAGATTTATGTGCAGATGCAGACCACAAACAAAGAGACGGAGTAGTAATTATAAAAGAGTGTATGAGAGGCATACACAAGGACGGTGACCAGAATTTCACTCTAACTTGGCACAAAGACATAAGAGTGAAAGGTCGCACGTTATGTTGGGACGTGTCTGATCCCAACGATAAAGCTGATGTAACTTTATATCCCTGTCATGGGTCGAAAGGAAACCAATATTGGAAATATGACGTTGAAAACCAATGGTTGGTGCATGGCGGGAATCCTAGATGTCTAGACTGTGATCCCGGTGCAAAAAAATTATTTGTGAGCAAATGTGATCAATATTCAAAGACTCAAAAGTGGAGATTTGAAAATGTTAATTTAAGTATGATCGCCAATTGGGAAGACATCGGCCCTAAATAGTATTGTAATCAATTAGTACATTTTATTTGAATATGAAGGCTGTACAAGTACTTAGAAAATTGTCATATTTTTATTTTACAGTACAAAAAATTAGTTTAATTCTCATTCCATCATAACACTGCTGTGATATTGTTTTTTCCTGTAAGTAGTGTTATTTTTTAGAAATTGTTGCCATATCTTGGGAACCTTTGCCATTAAAATGTCTAGTTAAGAATATGAATGGAATAGTCTTTTTTTTCCTATCCTTGTTAATTCTATTAATTTCAAAGCTAAATTTAATTTGTTAGTTTGGTTGCAGTGTAAAGGTTCGAAGCAGGAATTAAGAATTTTTAAAATTATTTATTTCCGTACAAAATACGTATATTACATGAAATCAACGAGATTCCAATATTAAACTTTAAAAAAGCGTATCAAAATGTTATATATAACTAAAATTTATGTATGAATTATTAAAGTAAACGTAAATTTAGTGTTGTCTTTTATCCGTAAACTATAAATAAATTACTGTACACAGGATCAACCCTTATGTTCGGAAACAATGAAAGTGCCTGTAATTGCAGACATTCACAACAACAAAATTTCAATAACAAATCTTGAGTTCTACAACTCAATAATAAACAATACTCGAATGCAAAGTATGTATTTCCATAAACAAACACAATTTGAACATTATCAAATATGATAGGCCATCGGTGTAAATTATGTATACAAAAAATTCGTTGCTAGAAAATAGAAGAAAAAGACCTTCAAAATGATTTTAATACTCATATAATTTGACTAGCTAATTGTAAAGAAAACACTGGGAGGAACAAAACTTCACCGCTAAAGAAAAATATTTTAAAGCCAAGTCATATTTAATATTAAAATTTAAAAATTAAAATTTATTGTGATTTCGTGTGAAGTAAACACATGCAGCGATTAAAATTAAGACAGTATAATATAAAGGTGACAAATAAATGTAACCGTTTAAAATAGTAATGAAGAGAAATTAAGAACTTACAAATATAAGGCACAAAACGTCCTCTACATGGTAGAGCAGTCTTACAATATTACTCCAATTCAAAGTTGATATCATCCCTGGGATTCAACAAGGACACATGCAAATATTTACTCAACTTGTACTTTTCTTGAATGGCCTGCTGGGGAAAGCTTACGGCATTGTTGAACATGGAACTTAAGAATTCTATTGTCTTTTTCAAATCTGTTAACTCGTAGCCGGTTGTGCGGCGCAGAACAGCATTCCATGGCGCTTCCTCCAGAGTGTGTCTAGCAATGGCAATTGAAGATGCGGCAATTAATGATGGAAGACTTTCCAAGTAACGGTCGGCTTCCAACATGGCTAATTCACTAATATACTGCAATAGAGAAAAACAATATTTTAACAGTCAAAACAACACATTAAATTAAGGCAGAGTTAAAGTAGCAAAAACTGTGTGATGTTTTGCCTTCTGTTAATTCAAATAACTTTTTTTATGATGTATTGCACTGAGTAACATTTTCTGTATTACCTAGGTAAAGTATTTGTCTAGAGTGGTGATTTTTCAAATTTGCAAAATCGTAATTTCTTTAAAGGCTGTAGTTGCTTATAGAGGCTGCAGTTTACAGAAAGTTTAGTTTGAAAAAAATGTTTCAAAACAAACTAAAATAATTACCAAAACATGCTAAACACATAAAAATGCAATATGGAACGGTTTTGATGAAAGTTTTGTTTGTTTGAAATATTTAAAAATACAAAAAATTCTAATTGCATAGAAATAAAATAAATATTTGAACTATAAGATTTTGTAGAAAATATTCAAATAATCATAAAAAATTATTAAAAACACATAAAAGTGCTAACAAACAATGGTTTTCATTCGCAGAATATTTAAAAGCCAAACAACAAGTTGTTTGTTAGAAATACTTAAAAACGAACGAAAAATTGCATAAAAACAAAAAACATAAAAATGTAATATGGAATATTTTAGATGGAAGTTTTGTTGGTTAGAAATTTTTAAAAACAAACAAGATACTAAATTTTGTTGAAAATATTCTAATAATTTCCGGACACAAAAAAATTGAAAATATTTATTCGAATCAAACGTCAATATCTTTTGAAGATTTACAAACGACTTGCATTGAAGTTGTATTACAAAGTTGAATAGTTGTGGCAGACTTACCATGGCAAGGTACATAATTTTATCATCAAATTGATTGGAGATACAAATGGCAGTAATAAAAGTAAGTGGTGTTGGCACTGAGAGATCGAATGAGAGAACTTTCAGAATTAAATGCTCCATGCGAATAACCTGCTTCTTGTTGTAGGTATCATCGGTAATGTAAACAAATTCCCCGACATCCGGTGGGCAAATCTCCTCATATTTCCTAAAGACAAAGAATCACATAAAACCTCAGACTTCAACCACTCAAAAAAAAACTTACGCTGCAATGAACATGGCAGCAGTTCCTACAAGTTGTAATTTGGCACGAACCACAGACATATAACTTAAAAAGCGATCAATGTAATTCACAGCCAGGTAAAGAGTTTCCGATTGCAACTTGTACTCTTCGGCAACCTCGACCAACCAATCCACCAAAATGGTGCGCATGTTGTAGGTAATATCAGGCTGCTTCTTCATGTATCCTGGCTTGGGACGGTTTTGAAGCTGCAATTGATGTTATTAGCTACTAATTAACGTTCTCTCAACTAAACCTTACCTCATGTTCACGCAAGTAACGATAAATATCAGTGCGGTACTCCTGCATTTCGAAAAAGGCATCTTTGTCATACTTTGGTCGTTGGATTACAACAGCGAGTTTCTCGATAATACATTCTTGTAATAAAGATTTTTCGATGCTCATTGGAGACTCAAGATCTACAGAGCTAAGAGGAGAATCAACCTTTGGTATCGGATCAGGTATTGGCTCAGGTAATTTGGCATTTTCTTTGACTTTTTCGGCTTGCTCTTGTTTCAGTTTAGCTTTCATTTCAATCACCTGCTTTTTGGTAACAAATTGATCCTCATCGGTCCCTTTGTAAACGACAAACGATGAATCTTTATCCTTCCGTCTGCGCTGTCGTTCTTTGAGCTCCTTTTCCAGTTCATCCTCTTCGAGACGGTTGTCTTCATAAACCTTGAACGCTTCAAATTGAGCCACCGGCACGACAGGTGGAGGAAGTTTGCGAGTGTTCTGTTTCTTGTAGGCATTTTCATCGACTTTCTTAACGTTGAGATCGCCTAAAGGCTGATAAAACAAGGTTGAGGAAGGCGACTTACAAACGACCGTTTTTTTATTACCTGCTTTCCTTTGACTCGATGTTCGATGCGGTTTTCTAGAGCGGTCAAAACTGCCCTTTTCTGCTGTTGGGGTGCATTCGCGTTTATTTTCTGTCTGAATTCCGAAACGCGGTTTTCCTGGTCCTCGTGTATACGAAAGGAGGCCATTTTAAATTGATAAAATCGTATTAAACACGTTTATAAATAAAATATTGACGTTTCAGATTGATAAAGATAAATGAACGCGAAATCTGAACGGTTTTGTCGGTCTAGCAAGCCGCGCTGAAAATATTATTAACGGATTTAACCGACACCGACATGCAGTCAACCGCAAAATCACGCATAACAAGTAACAGCTGAGGTGGTTATGAAAAGAATAATAAATCCCTAACTATTAACCAATCGCAACGTTGTTTTCCGTCACGTGGTACCAGCATTACCCACCAATAATTACCTTTATTTAAAAATTACGCCTTATCATCAATTAAAAGATGTTAGAAACTCATTGTAAATTATCTACACATTATTTGACAATATTTTCTTCACTTTAATTATTTATATATTGCTTAAATGTACGTATAAATTTAAATTTATTAGTTTAACCCCTCCCCCCTCCACTTATTATAGCAGCCGGTTTGTTTGACAAGTCAAATATAACCTCAATTTTGAGATCATGGCAAAACAGTACAAGTAAGTTTTCATTTTTCTAAATTAGATGGATGATTTTAATTTTGTAGATCGCTTCATCCTGCAAAATACTACCGTGACCACCTGTCGCATGGGATCCGTCCAGATGGCAGGGAATTAGATCATTTTCGACCAGTGATGATCAATGTGAATTCCTTTGCCACTGCCGATGGTTCTGCAGTTGCAAAAGTTGGTGACACAATAGTCGTTTGCGGTGTAAAAGCAGAACTTTGTCCACCAAAAGCTGAAAAGCCGGACGATGGTTTTTTAATACCAAACATTGAATTGTCGCCGTTGTGCTCGCCTAAATTTCGGCCTGGTCCTCCTAGCGAACAAGCACAAATTTCTACAAGATTGATCGCGGATATTATTGAGAATTCTGGATGTATCAGTCTTAAAGATCTTTGTATAGCCAAAGAAAAGTTAGTTTGGTGCCTTTATGTTGATTTAATTTGTTTGAATCTGGATGGGGCATTAATAGATGCTTGTATTTTGGCTCTTATAGCCGCCCTTAAAACAGGTATAATCAAATTATAGTACTCATTAAACAGATCAGTAATTTTGTTTGAATGTTTTAAATCTGACCAATTTTAAACAAAGTATTACATTCAATTTTTTTATTCCAGTGAAGTTACCTCAAATAGATTATGATGCAGACTTGGATGAAAAAACCATAAATGAAGTAAAAAGGCCATTAAACGTCCAAAGTGTGCCTGTATCAACAACATTTGCAATTTTTGAAGAGTAAGTATGAGGGTCGTCCACAAAGTAAGTTTCCCTGTGGCGGTTTATAGAAACAAAACACAATTTTATCAGGGTTCACAACAACCTGGAAATCCTGGAAAATTGGGAATTTATTTTATGTGCGTGGAAGAAGGTTAAGACGCGATAGGAAGAAATTTCTTTCCTATCTTTATCATTATTTGTGGGTATTTGCCACTGCAATTATTTTGGGGTGTTTCCTTCTCATCCAAACATTATCTGAAATGATGGAAATAGAAAGATCTTTCAGCGGATTTTATGTCATGTCAATTCTTACAATATACAGTGTGTCCATGAATGGAGTTGTGCACCTTTGTAAACTTTTTTAGCTGCTATTTGGCGACAAAAAAAAGTTTTGCCTAAATATCAATACTAGTTCTTTGTTTTCCTCTATTTTTCTTTCCATAATATTCCTTATCACTAATTTGTTGTCGTTTGTCTGTCTATTGGGTCTATACGTTGCCTGCTTCTTGCTGCATGAAATTGTCACAGAGCACCTGCTGTTGAAGAAATTGTGCACCAGGTATGACAAATGTCTCAATTCCGGTGGTGAATATATTGAAAGATAGATCTGTTGCAATAAATATTTTTATCAAATTGTGTTTCGTTTTTATAAACTGCCCCAGGGAAACTTAGTTTGTGGATGACCCTCATATTTGTTTATTTTGTAATAATTGAATTTTGCAGGAATATAATAACTGATCCCACACAAGAGGAGGAAAATTTAGCTACAAGTTTAATAACAATTGTTGTAAAAGATAATGAACTATGTTCAGTTCACAAACCTGGTGGCAGTCCCATAAGCGATGAAAAATTATTCAACTGCATCGAACAAACTAAAAAACATTCCTTCTTGTTGAACGAACTTATTGAAGCTGCAATTACGATTAAGAAAAAAGTATAATCATCAGTGAAGAAGAATGAATCCTCTTCATCAAGAATGAACAACTGAATAGGCTTAGATGTTACAAAAATTGGTAGAATTATTTTTTTAATTGTCATTTAATAAATTTGTTTCAATAATTTGGGAAGAGAGTTTTGATGTTATCTTGTTTGATTGATATTGTAAAATTTCATTAAATTGAGGGAAGAAGTTAATTGAAGCTATTTTTTAAAATTGTAAGTTAATTTATGTATAAATTTATAATCATTTTTTATAGTGGGGTATTTTGTGCATATACCCCTCATTATCGTAGATTATGGGTCCACCAAGATTGTTCTCTCTCGCATTTCAGTTAAATTGTCAAATAAATACTCATAAAATATTACAATATTCATTTTATAAATAAGGGTTATTTTGCTTGTGGCGGTAAAACTTGGGAGACCCAGTAATACAAAAATTTCTTATGGGTGGGAGTAGACAAAAGTAGTTCAATGCTTCAAGCGACCAATGAAAGATTTTGGCGCAGACATTTATGAAGCCGTTACTGGCCGTCAGCTACCAAACAATTTGTGACCGGGCGGTATAGAAAGAAGTAACAGCCTACGACGTGCGACCAATGAGAACGTTTGCCGGTATCAGATAAATAATCTAAAAATTACAGATGTAGACAACCAAATATACACCAAGAGTAAATAATGAATCCTCATCAACAAGAAACGACCAATTTGCCACAATGTTTAACTTTTTCTCAGTTGTTATAAAAATTGATGGAATTTTGCACTCACACACAAATAAATTTAAAATAGTAATTTTTAAAGTTTTATTCAGTTACTTAAAAATGATAAAATGTTTCAACGACCAACATTTGTGTAAATCACCTTTTTGCCTTACTTCCATCACAAAAAACTTTACAACCATCCAAACTGGAAATATCAAAACGAATTTCCTTATCAATAATTTAGAGAGAAAATAACAAAGAAAATTAAACTGTATGTACAAATAGGAAACTGTACAATTAAAAAAATTTGTATTCCACTCAAATCTTCCACAATACTCATTTATTTTTATACCAGTGATTCTTCTTACTTAGGTAACTGATTTTTACAAGTTACTTTGTCGAGTAGGAAAGTCTGTAAAAGGAAGGAAGTTTGGTGTTCTTTTCCGACTAGAGGTTTATGTAAATAGTTTCAGTAACAAAATATTGTGTCGATGCCATGTACATAAATCTCCCTGCACGAACGGCATGTTTTTTTAATACAAAATTTTACAATAACGTAAGAAGACAAAAATTCATCAATTTAAAATTATCTTTTACCTAAAAAACATACAATATGTTACATTATTTTGTTTAAAGAGTATACATGATTAATATTTCCAAACATGTTATTAACACATGTATGTATTTATATATCATACTTATGTACAATAAATGTCGCAACAGAATGCAAACAATATACATTATTACAAAATACTATAACGCACCACTTCTGAATATACAAAAATGAAAATACAAATATTAAAACACTACAAAACATCTATACAGGTATTATACAGCTTAGATTTTGAATATAACTATTTTTTAATTTTTTTTTGTTGATGCAACACCCATTTGTAAGTTTTGGATATTAGTGCCATCACAAGAAAATTACGCAATTATTTTGAAATAAACTGCTTCTTTTCAAACAAATTAAAACGTACTAATATTTAAATACTGTATGTACAATTTTGCTTTTACATGATCGCATGAACATCACTAACTTGGTTAGTGAAATTTACATTTGGCAGAAGCTTTTATGGTGGAAGATGTGTTACAGTATAATTTTTACGTCTCATTTATCGATTAAAGATAATCCACTGGTATAATAATACAAGCATCAATTACTTTTTAGTTATGAACTGTCAATTTTATTTTAACAACACAACACAAGAAATGACTTTGGAGTTATGGAAAACAACGTTAGTGATCATAAGTAGAATTTTGCAGTACCGAGAGGTAGATGATAAGGCTGATGGAGGAGTGTTGCAAGTGATGCGATTAAAAACTAAACACCCCATTGCCTTTTCTTATGCAGTGTTGTCATTCTAGGTACAAGAAAAACAGTTTAATATCATTGTGACTAATTGTTTTACTTCATAAATCATACAAATTTATCTAAAAATAAAAAAATATATACAAAACCGTCTTTAATGTCAGCAAACAACCTACTGAACTTTGATACCTTCCTTTATTATTTAAAACACCTTTGCTTGTGATAAAGACGGCTAAAACAAAAGAGCTAAAAATGTGAATGATACAACCATGCGCAATGGTTCTCTGCCGATGTTAAAAATTTAAAAGACAATTTATTTATTACAAATTATAGTCAATAGTTAAAATTGCAATGTTTAGGTGAAACAAATTATACTTAAAATGCAGTTCATTATATTTTTTTAAATAAATATTTCCACTTCTGATTTGGATGGTAAAAAATCAGAAATTAGAAAGCAGATGCAGCCATAACGATGGTGATATTTGCATTCACTTTCAACAAATCTTAAGTTAATTATAAATTAAAATATTTAAATTTTACAACTATCAGTTATTTACCTTCATCAAATATTTACAATTTAAGAATAAACAATAAGTTAACAAGTAAATAGAAATAAAACTGCATCGCCTGCCAATGCACAAAACCCAATAACAAACACAATGGACAAAGGGCATTTTTGCACAAGAACATAAACTGGCAGTAAAAATAGGCCCTAATTTTCCGTTAAAAAAAAATTTGGCACCTGTTCTGCAAATTAACATTACTGCATTGATGACAGTTGAAATTTTATTTTGATCAAATGTGGCATGTGAAATGCCTTAGGAACACTTTGTGCAAGACAATACAGCAATTGAGATCAGAAATACCTCGTTTATAAAAAAACGTGATGAATTTATGAACAAATTAAAAACTATATTTTGCTATTCCTGACGTATCACCACTCTAATATAGGGCAGTGTTAGTAAAGTACTTCTAAGATACACACATACCTGATTAAAAAAAATGAAAGGTTATTGTTGTTGAGGATCGGTGGTATTTGATCTTCTTCTAATTTTTGCCGCAACACCAGGATTCACATTTTTCTGCTGTTGATTAAGACACATTTGCTGATACTGCTGCAGTTGGGCTTGTTTCTGTAGAGTCAACTGTAACTGCTGCTGACTTGACAATGAGCTGATTGCTGAATTCGATGCCAGCGGTGTTTGTACTGCAGCTAAGAATATTCATTTTCAGTCTTGCAATTATTAATATTCTGTTTTCTTTGTGACTTGCCAAAAACAATTTAATAAAAAAAATACTAACATTTTAATGGAAAAGAAAATTAGTTTCATTTTTAAAATGAAAAAAAAAATTATCACAAGTTATGACTTTCTATCAAAAGTGAATTGTAGATCATTGATATTCAACTGACTTGCGTTGGGAGTTGCCATCTTGATGGTAATCGGTGTACTTCTTTGTAAACCCCGCGCCGAAATATTTTGTTGCGCTGCTTGTTGCATTCTAGGTCTTTGCAGTGGTGTAAGTAACTGAAATTGAGGTCCTCCCTGTGACAACGTGACACCAGCAGGACCTGCTGCCCGCAAATTTTGTTGATTTAAACCTTTCACCCCAGAAGTCACTAAATGGGCTAAAAGAAGAGCTTTTTATTTTCAAGTCTAAACAACAAATTAATTCACCTGTATTTGCTAGAACTACAGTTGGTGTACCTAATCCTAAATTCGTTCCTGCAGCAGCGGCCGAAGTTCCAGATTGTGATGTAGCAGTTGTGGAAGTCGCAGTTGTTACCGGCAATGAAACTAGGAGGCTTGCCGGTTGTCCTTGCACCGTTCCAGTCGTAGAAACATTTAATGATAGTGAAATCGGTTGTGAGAATCCTGGAAATTGGACTTGCACGTTTTGTAAACCCGATAGATTTTGTATTGGTGTAAAATTTAAACTTTGTACATTTATTGCATTTTGCTGTGGCGGTGGACTCGATAATGGTGAAATGACAGGATTATTTTTAGGTGATTGTACAGTATACTGTTGTTTCGGACTTTGTATGAAACTTGTCGGACTCTGTGCAGGATTAGAATTTGATGCCGAGGTTCCAGCTAATTTTTCTAATAGCAACGAGCCTGTATTTGATCCTACTATATCCGGCCTATCAGCAGCCGGCGTGCCTACTAACAGTGCCGAGAGTGCCGATTTATTCACTTCACTTGATGCTAATGTACGCTGATTGACCACTTGTTGTTTAATAGGTACCGTAGCAAAATTTGTGTGACCAAAATTGCCAGCATTCGATGTTATCGTCACTGTTTGTCCCTGGGACACTTGCTGATTTAAATGTGAATTTAGGTCTGACACACTCATCCTATTGTTATTATTTACTGCTATAAGGTTACTATGATTTAACACTCTTGTATTAGGTACATTGGATAAAGTCATTTTGCGACCTAACAACTTTTGATTTAGTGTCTGCACTTGCTGCGATAAAAGCGACACACCTGAAGTACTATTTATCGCATTCACTACTGCTGCACTAGCATCACTGTTTATATTAACCGCAGGTGAACTATTCAGCAGATTGATTATAGCTGCGTTATTTCCTGATGCTAATTTCTGTTGCTGTTGTTTCGCATTGGCTGAAACACATCCAGTTTAAGCGATGCTCAGATACATTTAAACAATTTTACCTGCAGCTTGAAATTGTTGGGCAGAATTCATGAGTTTTGTTGCGAGAGCACTTATCTCAATCTCTTGACTTGATGCGTGTTGCATCGTCTTTTGCTGAGTTGCAGTTTGAAGGTGAGCTTGCTGCAAAAAAATATAAGTTTGTTCATTTCTACAACAAAACGAAAGATTAAATCAGTGCAAACCCAAGAAACTGAAAACAATTTATCTTCAACCCTCTCACATTCTGATTGTTTTAATTGTGATTTATTACATTACATTATCAACATTACTTTTTACAGAGCATGCAATATACAGGTTGTATTATATTAAGTGTTCACCATTAGTAACTTTGTTATTATTGGAGCTATAAAGCCGGTTAAATTATCAAAGAATTGGTGTTTTCTCCGCTGATTACCATAATGAAAGCAAACAAACAATCGAACGTCAACTGCTCGAGATATCCATAAAAATAACATTTTTTTAAATGGCATGCCCTATACTTTTTTACATATTTCGAAGGAATGTATACTTCTGAGTAAAAAAGTCTTAATGCACTAGTACTATTAAATTAACTACCAAGAAGTTACAAGCAATTAAAGTTTTTATTTCAATTAACTACAAAAACTACGTAGACAATGAAACAGTTGAAAATTGTAATTATTGAAACGTCAAAAACAATTGAATAAAAGTGCCAGTTAATATTTTTATTGAACATTAACTTGGTATATTCACTTTTCATTACTTTTGGTGTGATTTAGTAACACCTGTGTTCAATTTTGGTTCCCAGCGTGGCCTTTTCTCCTTTTGAAAAATGTGACATGTTAGAAGCATATCTTGTGTGAGGCAAGAACTCGGTGAGAGCTTGAAATTATTACCAGCAGCAGTACCCCCTTCGTTTGCAATCAATTCAACGGTATTTTCTGAGACTGTATAGAAAATTTAGGAGTAACGACAGTTTTCTAAAAGGAAAGGGAAAAGAAAAATTTGTAATTGGTGAAGAATTGCGTATTTTGAGACATATCCTAGAAATTCAATAGGATATATTTCATGGGAGTTAAATTTTATAGGAACATAATATCGCCCAGTACAAACATCACTTCCAGGCGATTTAAATCAAAGGTTAACTTTTTGCTACTGGTAGTTAAGTTACTGCCAACAACACTTCAATAGTGAGTTTTATTTTCTGTGGACTGATGAATCAAACTTCTCAAATTTTGAAATGTGCAACAGAAAAACAAATCATTTTTGAACCAGCGAAAATTCATTGCAAGTACATCCCAGAAATCCACAAATACGGTTCAGTCTAAATGTATAGAGTAGAATTGTAGGTGCAAAAATTATTGGACCATTTTTTACAGTGGTAATTTTGACTGGAGTGGAATATGTAGAATTTATGAACACTGCATAACTATTTAGTTGAAATGAATTTAATTTCAAGGCAGCATATCAATTTCCAACAAGATGGAGCACCAGTCCATAATTATCAAGGAACAACCAATTTGTTAAACAGATAAATGATAAATGGATAGGAACTAATGGGCCCGTGCGTTGACCACCACACCACATTCACCAGATTTAACTCCTATGGATTTTTATCTGTAGGGGTATTTAAATAATGTAGTTTATATGGAGAGATATACAAAAATGAATTGGAGAATAAAATTTTGACAATAATTAATGCATTGGATGGTAAAAAAAAATTGAAAGCAGCGCACAGTGTTCAAAAAAGCCCAAAAATATGTTGAACAAGAGGGTGGCATTTTCGAACAGCTAATGTCTAGGTCATAAAATATGCTTTTCTCAACTTCCGTTCTTAGTTTGCTGTGGAAAACATGTTTTAATGATTACAATTTTCAACCGTTTCATTGCCTACGTAATTATTACAGTTGAAATAAAAACTTTAATTGGTTGTAACTTCTCAGTAGTTCATTTAATAGTAATAGTGCAGTAAGATTTTTTTACTCAGAATTAAACATCCCTTGGGAATATGTAAAAAAAGTACGGGCATTCCAATTTAAAAAATGTTACAGTTGATGTTCAATTGATTTTTTGCTTTCATTGTGATAATTAACGGAAAAAACATCAATTCTTCGCTAATTTAACCGACTTTGTAGCTCCAATAATAAAGTTATCAATGGTGAACACTTAATATAATACAACCTGTATACAGACTGTTTATAAATGAATGGAGTTCCATTAAATTTGCGGCCTCCTCCGAAATAAACTTTTTATTCAAAATAGTCTAAATTATAAACAAATTGGGAAATTCATTTACCAACATTATCTATTTTTTTTCAAAATACCGAATTATAATTTCAAAACAAAATCAAAGTTTTAACAGAAAAGTGAATTATTTGCAGCATTGGCATTTAATCTTCAAAACATGGGTGGAGGCTTTATCATAAAATATTATGTTAACATTGCACATAAATGTCCACTTTAATACATATAGTAGTCCTTTCTAGGTTCAAACTATGCATTTCTATTTTATGGTAGTTTGGAGAATGGTGGAATTAACTTTAAAAAATTAAAATCTGGGTCCAAAACCAGTCCTAAAATTTCATAATGTTTATCCACATTTTAAAAATAAAACATGCTACACAAAACATTCCAATATGATTCAATATTGGAACATGGCTAAACAAATTGATGTTCTTACCAACAAGGGAACACTGGTGGTATTTTGAATTTGTTGACTCTGCTGCACTAATGTTATCCCCGTCCCAACTGTACCATTAACCATTGGTGTAACGCAAGTTTGATTTTGCAAATTTTGTCCCAATTGTGTTAACTGTTGCTGAGCTAAATTAACCTGTGCAACATGAGCCTGCATCTGCGCCGCTTGAGCTTGGGCAACGCGTTCTCGACTCAATCCGTATTTGATCCTCACAGATTTCCTGCCGCCTTCCGTGAAAATTTCTGTGAATTGTTGAATATACCTGTTTGCATGAGCTCTCGTGCCCAAAGAAAATCTACAGGCTACACCGTTGCGTTCACCTTTTTTATGGTCCCTATCTAAGTACAATTCCCCTAAATATTCAGAGTTAGAGGGTCTTTGTAATATCGACAATTTGATATGATAAACTCTCGATTTTCCTTTTTCTTTAGATGGCATGTCAGTTTCTAGCACGTACTCTTCTATAAGTTGCGGAAAGCAGTCGCTAGTTTCCTTAGCTCGTTGATAAGCTTTAAATTCATTTATTGTTACACCCTGTGACGGTGGACTTAATAAAGGCGCTTCTAGATTAGGTACAGGTATTGGTTTAATTTCTTCCCTTCTCATAAGTTTAGAACCAACAGTCGTGATACCTGCTTTTTGCCTGCTTCGTATCCTCGTTAAATAATCATATAATTCTAAATGCGGTCTATGCGTAAATTGATCTAATTTTCTTTTCCTATTCACCGTAACTTGAGAAAATTTACGTGCCGTTCGCCTAAGACTGTGAGTTGTTAGAAGCTGTCGACTGTGATTTATTCTGCTCTGTGCAGCGCACGCAGAACTCGTGGGATCTAAACATAAATTTGGATGTGTTTGTAACAGTATCTGACTTTCCAGCTGTTGCTTTTCTTCATTTCCCCAGTCTACTTTGTCATCCACTATCGTATTAATGTCCGCAAATATACTCTGCAAGTTGATGAGAAATAGTTTTGTTTAATTAAACAATAAACTGAAATACCTGAAGGGTAGGCCTGAGCAGCACATGATGAATATCACATTTGAAATGGGGATATGCCTGCCTGTAGTCCCTCACTTCGGCAATAACACACCCGCTATAAAATAGAAAATTGTACCGGGGCTCCAATAAATCGACAATGTAAGCTGGTAATTCCTCATTGTCAATATATCTGAGGAGCTCATCCTCCTCATAAGGCCACTGTTTTGTTTCAATCATTTCGGCAGTATCTTCAACTAATTGCGAATTTTCAGTACTATTTAGATGAGGTGTTACGGGGACTTCCAGAGAGTAACCTTTATTTCCAGGATACAGATTAATAACTAACGTATTCAGTCTTTCTTTTGCTACTAATTTTTCTAAGAGGTGAGTGTTCCTTTTCAAACCCTACACAAAACAAAAATTATTTATTGTTGCAGGGATTTTCATTATAATTACAGTATCAAGTTGGTTAGGGTCCCTAGCACTTTCCTCCTCATACAACTCCTTAAGTTTCGTTTGAATACAAAATACCGGCTTGGAAGGTGTTACTTCTGTTGTCTCGGAATCCTGGGGGCGAAGCAGAGGCAAGGAGGGACGAGTTAGCTTTGTTTTCTTAAATGAACGCTGCAATACAAAGTTACATTAATATCACATGTTAAGAAACAAGTAAAAAATAACTTACTTCACCCTCCTCACATGCCGCCTCCAGGCTTTGCATCGTTATCGGCTCTAAATATCAACATTCAGAAATCTCATTATGATTCATTTGGATGTAATAAAAAGTATTACGGAGCTTTTCGCTGAAACATTAAATTCATTTCAATACAGGTTTGCTTATGTAAGAATCAGTTATGTTTTGTTCAAGTTTTCTTGCAAATAAGGTAGAGTTTGCAGTTAATTTGGAAAAAGTGATTAAATTTAAGGATTCTTGTGCAGTTAGGATCGAACGCTGTACAGGAAATTGTTGATGTAAAAGTGAAGTTAGTAACAAACGTTTTTGCATGAAGGATGGTCTGGTAAAGTTTTAAATATATGAACGTAAAGGGAAGATCTGACAAGTGGGTAGTTGAGAATGACATTAAGATTTGCAACAACCCTTCTTACTGATTTTGTAGGTCATAAAAATTGTATTAAAAGTGTTCTTTACTTACTTTAAAAAATACATCGTTAAAATGTACGACCATTTCTATTTACATGTTGTAAGTTTATTTGAAATAAGCAAATTCGTAATTCGTATAGACAGCCATAAGGCCGCAAGGGTAAAATCCTAACCCCTGTTGTCACTCAAAAAAAAGATTTGCCATCAAAACACAATTGCATTATACTATTCTGTCACTAAAACTAGGTTGCACTTAAATTAAAATTATGTGCTTTTAGTGAAATCTACTCGTAGATTCCACGATTTTCCCTAAATTATAGAAAAACCCAGTTTACAAACATACTGGGTGTACATTGCGGACCTCTACCGGTATAAAGTTTGGGAACCAATCAACGTCCACGTGCATTTAGGCGGATAATTTTAAATTTGTCACAGTTGATGGACAAACTATTCATGTTTTTCAATAGGCTATTAAATTTTCAACCATTAATCAACATTCTTCAGAAAATATAAGCATGTAGCATTTTGTGCGTTACCATTTTGACGGGGATTCCAGTATTCCAATTCATGTAATTATTCAATTACATTAAGCAAATAAATTTGATCCCACGAAATAATTTATAAATATTATGAAGTTTTACTGTTTTAAATTGCTTATATTAATTAATTCATTAATTGAGTGTTTATATTTTAAATATAATTATAAAATTCAAAAATTCGTTAAATATAAAAATTAATATTGGAATCTAAATGAAATTTTATTGTTTTTTAAATTAATAAGAGTATTTTACTTAAATTTTGTGTTAATAAAAACCTAAAAATCTTTTTCTGTTCTGTTTTCATAAAATTAAAATTCCACATTTAGCAGCAATATGCCAATTATCCATAAATAATGTGACTTTTGAGAAAATATGGTTTTTAAGTCACTAGTGAGATAAAGGCCATTTTCTCTTACTATTTCACCTAAATAACCATAGTAACAGCGCTTTATCCTCTGCCGTATTTTACCATAAAAGCTGGTTTTACAAACCACAGCGCTTTACAAGATTGTTGGATAAAGTTTTGTATATGACACGTATTACACAAATTCCTGAAAAAAAATCCCTCTTAGTATAAAGTCCTTGCGTGTGACTTATTTGTAATATACCACACTTTTACCATAAATAACTATTAACAGTAATATTTTGTTAATTACCAAATTTGAAAAAAAATCCTATTGCCAACCACAGTTTCATTTACCCTAGTTTTCGAATACCTGTCAAAGTTAAGGTTATAATCACATGTTGAAGTTAAAAGGTAACTTTTCCTGTTAATTTGTTCAAACTTGCTTTAACGAAAGTTTTTGCAGTTTTTTATCAAAATGATGAGCAACGAAGATTTTAAAGACATGGTAAATAGTAAAAAATTACAGTTAATACACGATAGTATCGGATTCCGGCTTCGAAGCATCAAGTCATACCATGAAGTTTTCCTCATGCAGATTCCAAAATCGCTCAATCCTCAATTATTAGAAGATTCAGAAATACTAGTAGACGGAGAAGTTAAAATACAATTAGGAAATGAAAAGTACATGTGTACTACAGAACCTTGTAAAGGCAAATCAATTAATCTTGTGGGAGATTTAGATAATGAGGAAGTTGGATTGAAGGTATTGAAACCAAAAGGTGTGATTAAAGTGCACAAATATTTAAAATCCTCGCATAAATCGGAAATTCCAGCATTATATGATGATAGAGTGCAATTTCCCGATGATTTAAAAATTCGGCATCCACTGTTGGGTTCAGATTGGAAAAAAGAGTTGAAAAGGAGGAAAGACATTGCTAAGATAAGGAAGACTTATGAAGTGGATCAATGTGATGAACTAATTAATATCAGTCAAATTAAGCAGGTGAGTAAGGTAACAGTAATGTATTCGCTATTAATTAGAATAAATTAATTAATAGGAAGTCGAAGATGATGTATCATTCAGCAAAAAGAAGAAAAAGAAACGCAAACAGTGATTGTAACTATATCTGTAATAATTATTTTATCATTACATACAAAACTTACTCTGATGTATAAAAGCATTAAGGTGTCATTGACAAAGAGTTATTTTCTATAATCACCCAATAAGCATTAAATAATGGTAGTTTCACAAACTTTACATTTCTCTTGCGTTGTTTGTCTACTCTACATCCATTTTGTAAGTTAAAAGGCCCAAAAATTAAATGGGGGGAGTGGATATTCTTTTGGCAACTCTATGTTTAAATATCAATTGTTCAATTGATTTTAAGATGGAAATGTTCACAAATTTTGGTGATTGATTCATTTACCTTTGGAGTTTAATTTTTATTAATGAGGTTTTAGATTCAAATTTTGATTCTAAGCGAAATGTAATTATGAGTTTAAAGTCTCAATTAAAGGGCCAACATTTAAAACTTACGACAATTCAGGTAAAAATAGTTTTTAACTACAATAAGGTAAGCCCGTAATTTTAGAATTATCCGTTGAGTTATACTGTTGATGAAAATGGCACTCTTGTTGGAAAAGGTGTTGCATTTGAGTTGTTAAATATTATACAAGAGAAATTCGAATTTGAATATTCCATTATTTTACCTAAGGAAAATGTGATAGGCTATTACGAAAACAGCAGATTTAAAACCGGTGTTTTTGAATTGCTTGACCAAAATGTAAGTTTTATGTAACATTAAAATTTTATTGTAGTTTGGGTACAATTTCCATCAGGAAAGTTCATAATTTTGTAGTGTTTTTGTGCTACCTAAGGCGTCGTCCATAAATGATGTCACAGGTTTAAACGGTTTCCAGGCTGTGCGGAGCTATGAAGGGGTGCGTTTAGTGGGTAGCAACCCATTCAGGGGAACCTTACAGTACCGGGCATCTTCGAACTTAAGCCCCGGTCTTCCGTTAAGGAATTTTAACACCTCTATAAAAAAAAAAAAGGTTTTGACGGTGGAGGGGGTTAGCGGAATTGTGACAATCCATGATAGGGGGTTAGGGGGTCATTTTAAAAACGTAACATTACAAAGTACATTTTCAAAAAGTTAAATTTTAGCAACTACATAAATTCGTCGACTGATGTAGCGAACCTTTCATTGAAAATAACTTTGTTTCTGTGACGTGCTCGCGTGTGGGAGGGGGGTGTTTGGTACAGTGTGACACCTTGGGAGTGGGGTGGGGTAAAATTTAACGAAAAACCTGTGATATCATTTATGGAAGCCACCTAATGCGCAAGTCGAGTTTAATCATTGCTAGATTTAGAATACGAAGTTCCATCTGCCGCCTGAAACAAGTAGTTTGGCGGTAACTTCAAAAAGAAATTTTTTGGCATTTTTTGTGAGTAAATAATTTATATCGTTGCTACTAAAACTTAATTTTTCATTGGAAGCTCATTAATTTGTCAATGTGATACATTGAAGCATTAGAACCCTTAATTCTGAGTTGTGATTGATTTACAGCTAGCAGACATTGCTGTAGCTTTCTTACCTATCATTCCACAATTCGGCGATAAAATAAATTATTCAACTACGATTGATATAACAAGATGGATCGTTTTGATGAACCGTCCACATCAATCTGCACAAGGGACGGGAATTCTTGCCCCTTTTACAGCAATAGTTTGGTTGCTTATTCTAATTTCAGTAATAGTTGTCGGACCTATAATTTACGGATTCATTCACCTTCACAAGCTTTTATGCAAAGAAACTGACCAACCAATTTATTCTATTTTTACCTGCTCTTGGTTTGTTTATGGGGCACTATTAAAACAGGGTTCTGTATTAAATCCTGTGTCAGGTTTGTTTTTATTTTAAGTAATGAAATTATTTTTATGTGAAATTTTAGGGCCTACGAGATTTATTTTCGGTACTTGGTGGATATTTGTAATTGTACTGACAGCTTTTTACACGGCCAATCTAATAGCATTTCTTACATTATCAGAATTTACGTTGCCATTAAAAAGTAACCGTGATATTGGTCGTTTGCAGTATCATTGGGTAACAAAAAGAGGAAATGCGATTGAAAATGCAATTAACAATGTCAGTCGATTCAAATAAGACAAGAATTATTTCTATTAATTTTTTACAGCCTGATGAGAAATTGTTAGAAGATTTACAAGGTAGTTTCGGAAATTTCGCCGATGAAGACAATCTGAAAGTTTTAGACACTTGGATTAAAAACAAAGATTACATTTACATAGGCGATAAGTATATAGTAAATTATTTGATGTATCAGGACTACTTTCGTAAAACTAGAGAAAAGTCGAGGTCACGCTTAACAATAAGATGTACTTATGTATCAGATTCATGGGCCGTGTTGAGGCGACAAAGAGGTTTTGCTTATGGAAAAAATTTTGTGTACCGTCACCTATTTAATTATGCGTAAGAGATTTTTTACAATTTATCAGTTAAACGTTATATTTAAGTTTAGGCTGCAACATTTGGAAGAAGGTGGGATGAGAAAGCACTTCAAAATGTACCGACTTCCAGATACAACAATATGTCCACTAAATTTAAAAAGTAAAGACAGAAAATTAAGCGTTTCTAACATTAAAATTGCATTTTACCTGATAGCGGGGGGATTTACTTTGGGCTTTGTAATATTTCTTGCGGAATTAGGTGTGAAATATAAGATGAAAAAACGAATTTCTTCAGATAATACAATTATTCGGCGTTATTTTCCATCTAAAACAATGACTAATAAATTGCCGACGGTTTTGCCGCCCCCTCCAGCTTATAAAACGTTATTTCCTAATCCGCTATTTAATAGACCGGGCGGTACGAGAATGAACATTAATGGTACCGATTATTGGGTGGTAAAAACTAATGAAGGTAGAACGAGGCTTGTTCCTATACGCACGCCATCCGCCGTGCTTTTTCAACGCAAATATTAGTTGTTCAAATGTACGCAAACAGGTTTTGTTTAAATAAATTAGCACTGAGATTTTTTAGTATTTTTTTGCGAATCCTTCATGTCATTACTTCAATGATATAAGTTAAATCTTGACTGTAATAAGTCACCAAGCTATTAAAAATTATCTCCAACAATTTTAGAAGTTCTCTAAATAATATATTGTTAGAGTTTTATCAAATTTTTCGAAAAATAATAAAGGAGAACGAATTCAAAAAGGGTGTGGCACACAATAGTCACTAATTTCACACTTTACACCACTAAATTTATTAATCAAATAATTCAACTCCACAGAAAAATAAAATTACGTTAATTCAACATTAAACATGTTCATTTTTTATAACTGATTAATCAAAACTCGAAAACAATAAAAAGCAGCTCAACAAATTAGGCGGGTGGTTTTCCAGGCCGTCTATAGTGAAGTCCGGGTTACACCCTCGCTTCCATAGCCGAACAGGAACCGCCATGCGCAGCACACTTAAGGGCAACGACGCTACTTAAGGACGAAGGACAGGCTCCGCCGCGGTGCTATCAGCGGCGCTAACAATATAATAATATGATAGACAGTTTGTCCCAAAATTGCTTGATCATAATTACCTTTCGATTCCCACTAAACATCCCAGCGATGTTGCACCATATACTCGACGTCGAAGTTGCAACATCGCTGCGATGTTTGTGTCTAATGAGTTAAGAATTTTTAAAGTCGCCACAAATTATTCCAATGTTTCATTTATTATTGGGGCACTAATTACGCCTACCTATTATGAAGAAGCTTTATTCTGTACTTTTTCCCTTTTAAATTGTAAAATAATTGTTGCGATAGCTATTAGTGAAATTTCCATGAGTGTGATATGCTGTTTCGTGCTGAAATCACGACATTCTGCTTTATACCGATGACATATAAAAGATAACGATAATGGGGAATACATGTTTTATATACTTTATGCTGTATTATTTGTGCTTAGCTCTTCATTTAAAAAAAAATGAAATGGGAACAATTTCGTCTCGCAGGTTCACATTGTTGCAGTTAATAAAGTTTTAAGAGTAACTATTTCCTGTAGTTAATAATAAATTTAGTAAAGGTGAATCAATAACTCTGTAAGATTATTTTTAAATATTACCATCATTTTATTTCCTTTGTATAACGATTTTCTAAAAGATAGCGATTTGTGATCATTCATAACGTTAAACGCCTCGCATGCGCAAAGTTCATCGTTATTTTAGTAAATTCAAAACTATTTACCATATCAAGCGAAATGTTTACCAAGGTGAAGAAAAAACGTTAATCGAAAAAGTATGGGAGTTGTGGAAATACTTCTTGCCGTGTTATGTTTAAATACCACTTGTTCAGTTGATTTTTCCAGCAATGAAACTTCAGAATTTTCAACTAATTCAGGTATTGCTTTTAAAATCTGCATAATGGAAAACTGAAATTGTTTTTCCAGATTCTACTTCAGAAATTACAGACAAAACTAAAATGTTGAAATTAAGAGACGAATTAGAAGGGAAGCACCTAAAAGTTACCACCATTCAAGTAAGTGCTCGTGCTGTTATTTTTGATTTGATGGTATTGTTTTTGAAGAATGTGCCATTGAGTTATACTATTGACGTTAATGGGAGTCTTGTTGGGCAAGGCGTTGCCTTTGAATTGTTTAATGTTTTGAAACACACCTACAATTTCGAATATTCGGTTATTTTGCCCCGAGACAATGTCATGGGACATCTCAAGGAAAATAGATTTCAAAGTGGTGTGCTTGGGCTCCTTGACGATGGTGTAAGTGTTTACTTCCTTTGTGTTAAAAAACGTTTCATATTATGTGCAACTTGCTTTTTTCGATCAATGTTTTGCAATTATTTTGATTGCACAAAGAAATTGTTACTAATTATTGAATATTTATTTTATGGTGCAATTCAGTGCTATGACAATATTTACAAAAAAGTGTCGTTGATGGATCTTTAAATAGAACAGTAAGTTAATTTAGTATCATTACTGTCAAATATTAAAGTACAAATATATCAAAGAAAATAATTCTGTCGGTAATGATTAATGTTCTCTTTTTAAGGCTCGATTATTAATATAATGTAATGTGCACTGGCTAATATTTATTTATTATTTTTATTTGCTTTTTCTAATTGATGGCTGAGATGAATTTTAATTTATTTAAAGCTCGTTTCAATATGATAAACTTGTTCCTTGGTCCTGATTTCATACTCTGATAATTAAAAGCTATTTTTCAACTATTAACGTGTTTGCAAATGAAATTCAATCTGAAAATCAAATGCAACCTTTTCCAAATAAAATTCAACCTTTTGTAAATCCAATTCAAAGCACAGGATCGCACCCAATAAGTGTGTACTCTATGCTAATTGAAATAGTTTTTGCCAAAAAAATTTGAAGAAAATAAAACACTCGGATGGATACTTTATACACTTTCTTGTGCTTGATTTGGCGAGAAAAAGATAAAACCTTTACCTTGACTTGAGAAGTTGTAGACCAGGGGTTTCCAACCCAAATGATCTTGCGGGCCACTTTGGAAATACATCATAACTCCGCGGGCCAGATATAAAATTGTATATCCCCATAGTAGATTTAGACCTACTATTTTTTAATACATTAGTTTTCGCTACTTTGACCATTATAAAATAAATATATTTTGTAAAAGTGTAATAAAAAAAAAAAAAAAAAATTGATCTGAGTACACTTTATGAATATGTGCACTGCAATTTGCATGATGTTACCTAGGAAAACCGACTCTTCAGATTCAGAAAATAAAAACAAGAACCTTTAATCACAAAAAAAAAAAAATTATATAAAATAATATAAAATTACTCACATAGACGCGTTTCGGTGGCTATACCACCATCTTCAGTACATCTACTAAATCTAATTTTACAAACTAAGCCTTATATACTATTATTTACGCATCCGTGAATTTAACACTTGAGTGAGTTTCACGGATGGTTAGTCAAATCTAGTAATCTATACAACGGGGTATTGGGAATGGGGCCCATATCACTATTTAATAATTTTTTCCTATTCTTATATATAATCAAACTTTCCCTACTATTTAAATTCCTATAATCTGATTCCGCCCTAACCAATTTTAAATTGTCTATACCTATTGTATGGTTGCATTCTAGAACATGCAGGGTAACACTAGATTTCTCTGGTCTATTGTATTTGATATGAGCCATATGCTCTTTGAATCTGGTAATGATAGAACGTCTACTTTGCCCAATATATACCAAATCACAATCACTACAACTAATCTGGTAAATACCTGACATATCCCTATCACTATTTTTGTCCTTCGGATTACCCAACAAACTACTTAATGATCTATTGTTATTACTGTGAACTATTTTAAGGTCAAATTTGTTAAAGATTCCACCAAGGCCATTTGTAACTCTTGGGTCGTAAGGAACTTTAACAAATCTGACCTTAGGATCGGTATGTGGATTCTAACATAAAAAAAATGACCTGAGTACACTTTATGAATATGTGCACTGCAATTTGCATGATGTTACCTAGGAAAACCGACTCTTCAGATTCAACCCATCTTGTAATCATTTGAAAACAACAAATTTTTCATGAAAATGAAATGAAAATGTGGATTCTAACATAAGTCGAAAAAAAAAATTGACCTAAGCACACTTAATGAATTTGTGCACTGCAATTTGCATGATGTTACCTAGGAAAACCGACTCTTCAGATTCAATCCTTGTTGTAATCATTTCAAAACAAAAAAATTTACCTGAAAATGAAATTGTCGAAAAAACCTTGAATTTTATTTGCAAGAAGGTTCAAACATTTTAATATTATGATCAACTTTGGGGAGTTTGTTTTTCGATTTTGGCCGACTATATGGACCACGTGAAATAACTTCTCATGATTATTTTTCTCCATTCTTTCTTCCCTTCCAGTACCCTTTCATTCTTTCCATGTTGTTTTCTTCATTCTTCCCTCCATTTTACTCCAATCTTTCTTTCTACCTTTTCTTGAAAACTCTGGAATCCTCTGGTCTTTTTAAATTCTCCACCTCGTCTCCATATATTTTCATTTCCTCCATGTCTTTCCTAACCTCCTTGATCCATGTCATCTGTGTCTTGGGGTTTCTGTCGAAGTAATTGAATATTATCTTCGTTTGTTCGTTCTTTGTTGTGGTCTGTTTTGGTGCATCTTTTCTATTGGTCATGTGTTATGTCTTTTCATATGATATTTGTAGTCCAGCCTTTTCTGCTGTCTCTTTCAGTATATTTATTTGTCTTCTTGCGTCTTCCATGTTTTCCGCTAGTATTGCTAGATTGTCTGCAAAGGCCAGACAGTCTTTTTCCAGGTTATCCTTCTTTCTTTCCATTTTTATTTTAGGAATTCCTTCCGCCTCCTTCTCTTTTCCTTTACTTTCTCATTACCTTCTCCAGCACAAAGTTAAAGAGCAGTGTGTAAAGCCCATCTCCCTGTCTTGTTTTGACCTCGAAGAGTTGTGAGATCTCTCCCATAAATTTTACTTTTGACTTTGTGTTCGCTAGAATTGATTTGTCATCGGCTTCAAATTCTTCCAACGTATTAAATAGTGTCTCGCTATCTATAGAATCGTATGCCTTTTTGACTTCCACAAATGTTGGCTCTGTCTCCTGTACGTGACTATGAGTTTCAGGTTTAATATCTGTTCAGCACAGGATCTTCCCTTCCTGAATCCTCCCTTGTAGTTACCTAATTGCGGGTCCAGTTAGGCTCCAATCTGCTTTATAGTGCTTCGGAGCTCAATTTTATTTAAAACGGTAATTTATTAGAGTTTATTTCATGTCCATCATGTGACTATTCGCAGATTGTGGATGTTGTGGTGGCATTTTTACCAACCGTTCCTCAGTTTGTCCATTACGTAGACTATTCAACGACCATTGATTACACAAACTGGCTGGTTTTGATGAACCGTCCGAAGCAATCGGCAAGTGGCACAGGGATTCTTGCTCCTTTTACTGGGTCGGTTTGGGCACTCACCCTAGTTTCAATAGTAGTTGTCGGGCCCATAATTCACGGATTTGTGTACATGTATGCCCGTTTACTAAAGGAAAATTCCCAACCAACTTATTCCATTTTTGCTTGTTCATGGTTCGTGTACGGGGCCATTCTAAAACAAGGTTCGGTTTTAAATCCTGTTATCTGTAAGTATTACAAAATCCTGTGCAGATTTTTGAATTGCACGTTGCAGCATCTACCAGACTTATTTTTGCAACTTGGTGGATTTTTATCACAGTGATAACGGCCTTTTACACAGCAAATTTAACAGCATTTCTCACATTATCACAATTCACGCTACCATTGACGAAATCCAAAGATATTGGAGTATTGAAATATACCTGGGTAACAACAAGAGGAAGTTCCGTTGAAGAAGCTAGAAATGATGTAATAATAGGAAAGCACTAGGAAACAATTGTTGTATATTTTCTTGTAGCCAAATGAAAAATTATATCACGATTTCCAAGGAAGCTTCGGATATTACATAAACGACAACTTGGACGTTCTCAATAAATGGTTGAAGGGAACGAACAATGTCTATTTAGGTGACAAATACATAGTAAATTATTTGCTATATCAAGATTATTTAAATAACACGATGAACAAAGTTGAAGAAAGTGACAAATGCACTTACGTCGCCACCACTTGGGGAGTGTTAAAACGGCAGCGTGCCTTTGCTTACGCTAAGAATTTCACATACAAAAACTTGTTCAATTATGGGTGAGTTCTGCGCTTTTAGATAAAAATCAATGAAATATTTAATTCCAGGTTGCAACACTTGATTCAGGCTGGACTGAGAAAGCATTTGAAAATGTCACGACTGCCAGACACAACAATATGTCCTCAACATTTAGGACGTCGAGAAAGAAAATTATCAATTTCAGATTTAAAATTAGTTTATTATTTAACACTTGGCGGTTTTCTTGTTGCTTTTCTCTTCTTTTTAGGAGAAATATTTGGAACGTTAAAAAATAAGTTTAAAAAGAGAAAGACGCTTAGCATAAAATCTATGAAATTTGCTAACCATAAAGTTATACTTTTAAGACATTTTCCCGTTTCCACTCCTCTTGAAACGTCGCATGTAACTTTTTCACCGCCACCACCTTATCAGGCATTATTTCCTCATTCGACAAGAGATTCCAAAAGGGTTCGGAAAAATATTAATGGAACCGATTATTGGATAAAGAAAACTACTAATGGAGGAATCAACCTCATTCCTGTACATACACCTTCAGCGGCACTCTTTCACCGTAGATATTAATACAGTCAATCCTGCATAAAACCGGCTTAACCAGTAACCAGTAAAACGATATGCAAATCGTGACTGAAAAGTCTCTGTCGTAGACAGGATTCCGGCTTATTCAGGTTTGATTGTATTTAATGCGATTTTAAAATAGGGGAACTGTGTTTGAGGTGGCACCTTAGGATAAGATGGTGCAGTAATCATTTTTAAGACTGCAATTTGAACCTCCAGTAATCCAAACAGTTAAAGATTTTTTCCCGTTTAAATTATGTTCTATTACATTCCAGTAATCCGAACAAATCGATAATCCGAGCACAGATTAGTGAGGTTGTATTGTATTTTGTGTTTATTGTTTTTAGTATCTCGTAAGTACTCTTTTTAACAACATCGATTACTGTTAGAGTAAGTAATGCCAATCTAACTTTTGCACAGTATTTATATTATTACTAGCTGAAATATCCGGCTTCGCTCGGTGTACAAAATTTGGTGGCTGTAGGACACTTCTATCTATGCGAAAATCTGTTTGGGCGATAGCCCCCCCCCTACTACTAAGATGCCGTTGTGTACAAAATTTGGTGGATGTAAAACACTTCTTTCTACGCAAAACTCTGTTTGGACGATCCCCCCCTCCATAAGATTCACTTGTGTACAAAATTTAGTAGCTGCAGGACACGTCTTTCTATGCGAAAATATGTTTCGGTAATATCCCCCCCCACTAAGGTGCACTTGGGTACAAAATTTGGTGTCTTTAGGACACTTGTTTCTATGCGAATAAGTTTCAGTGATCACCCCGTGCGATTTTTGTTTGCCCCCCCCCCAATCGGCATTAAATTAAGTCCCCCTTACTAAGATGCACTTGTGTACAAAATTTCGTAGCTGTAGGACACGTCTTTCTATGCGAAAATATGTTTCCGTGATATCCCCCCCCCACTAAGGTGCACTTGGGTACAAAATTTGGTGTCTTTAGGACACTTGTTTCTATGCGAATAAGTTTCAGTGATCACCCCGTGCGATTTTTGTTTGCCCCCCCCCCCACGATCGGCATCAAACTAAGACCTCCCTACGAAGATGCACATGTGTACAAAATTTGTTGGCTATAGGACACTTCTTTCTATGCGAAAATAAGTTTCAGTGATCACCCCGTGCGATTTTTGTTTGCCCCTCCCCAATCGGCATTAAATTAAGTCCCCCTTACTAAGATGCACTTGTGTACAAAATTTCGTAGCTTTAGGACACGTCTTTATATGCGAAAATATGTTTCGGTGATATCCCCCCCCCCACTAAGGTGCACTTGGGTACAAAATTTGGTGGCTTTAGGAGACTTGTTTCTATGCGAAAATAAGTTTCAGTGACCCCCCCGTGCGATTTTTGTTTAACCCCCCCCCAATCGGCATTAAATTAAGTCCCCCCTACTAAGATGCACTTGTGTACAAAATTTGGTGAATTTATGACACTTCCCCCCCCCCGATCGGCACCAAACTTCACAGGAACACTCTCCAGGTTATGTTAGAGTATTCCTGAAAATTTCATCAAAATCGGTTCAGCGGCTTCCGAGTCTATAAGCTACACACATACACACATACACACATACATCCAATTTTATATATATATAATATATAAATATATAGAAGATGAAAACATGATGTAATGAAAATTAGTATTGGTGTGCTGTCAAGTAATCTTTAACCATCAATATGCTGTGGAATACTAACTTGACGGGCTTTTGAAAATAGGCTAAGACAGGATCGTTTGTAAGATGGTGTACTATGATATCGGCAGTAGGTATTATGCTGGAGTTTCTCGAAAAAACTAAATGTTTTGTTTGTGAACTTTGCCAATAGTTAGTCAGTTCAATTAATTTAGTTTTATTTTTATTCAATACTTGAAAGTTGATCTTATTATTATAATATAATAGTTAATAATTTGGAACTATTGGAGAACAAAGTAATTAAAGCTATTAAAAAATAATATACTTTTTAGATGAGTGGGTGTGCCATCTAAGCCTAACACCTTTAGATGGGACGGGACAATAAGACTTAGATGGCGCAGTGAAAAATAGACCATTTACTGTAAATACCATAAAATTAACAAACGAAATAACTTAAGCGTGATTTAAGTTATGCAGGGTGAGTTAAGTTTTACCGCCGGTGGCAAAATAGCCCTTCAAAATAATTTGTCAATTCTCATAAATTGCATGAGTGATTAATTTAATAAAAAATAAAACTCTTAAAATAACCATCTCAGACACTTTAATTTCTTCATCTTTTATAAATAAAATAAATAAACGACAATAACAAATTTTACATTTTACTCTAAAAAATGATGAAAAAATGCAAATATTGTGTAAAAGGATTGTGTAATATCATATTAACATAATAAATGTTGTGCGTGTGAAAATTGCATTAATCTCTACTATGATTATATAGTTTCTAATTAATTAATTTTGTAGCAAAAATAATCTAGAACAATAATGAATTCCTACACGTTTCACAAAATCATTTTAAACTAAGAAAACGTATCATTAAATTAATAAACAATAAAAGTAATCAATGCCAATAACTGATTGTGCAGAGAATTGAAATACCTTTAAAATGAGGTGCAACATTGGACCCTTTATAATTCGACAAAATTATTAAAATAGCAATATTTTATTTATTTTGCATAAAGTATTTGCTACGCCACTGGCTCGAAAAGCGATCGTATCGTAATCCGAACCTCACTTCCTGTTCGTTTGTGATCGTGACACTTGTGTTGTCTGTGTGCTTTCTGTGACAGCTGTAAAGTGGAAATGTCAAAATAATTTAAAAAGTGTCAAGTTATGAATGTCCTCGAAATGTAAAAACTTCAGTTTTCGATTGGATGCATTTGTATGTATAGCTTGTCTTAATATTATGGTCGTACCTCACTTGAATATTTAGTACACATTAAATTGGTATGCAGGTACACGGAGTATTGATAATTATTTACAGTTAGTGTAACAGAATGTCCTTAACGATTCAGCAAATCATAGTTGACGCAAAGCGACTAGCTGGTCGATTAAAAGAACGTGATAGCATAGCCGATGTCTTATTAAACGAGACCCACGCCATCAACAAAAAAATCGATGCAATGAAACAGGTAATGCTTATTTCGACGGTAAATTTATGTAAGTAATGGTAGTTTATTGTAGTACCAGGAAGAGGTGGAACAGTTAAATGATGTAGCACATCAGAAACCACATTCTCAACTAATAGCAAATATTCAGAAAGAAAATAGGCACTTGAGGGAAATTCAACAAGAAAATCGTGAACTCAGAGAGGCTTTGGAAGAACACCAAAAAGCCTTAGAACACATAATGTCTAAATATCGACAGCACACCACACAGGAGATTTATAAGTCACACATCAACTTTAAGGCCTTACAAGATCAGAAATATAACGAAATTATTCAAATTCAGGCGGAAAAAATTCAGGAAATGGCTGCTGTCATGGATCAAGCGGCCCTTATCGATGAAAACACAGCAAACAGGGACAACGAAGTCATGTCCATGTTAAGAACTGAAAATAAGGTAATTTTTTTTGTGGAAGTGAAAGGAATTTCTAATCTAACATTGCAAATTTCACTTTTGAAAAGATTGAGGTTGAAAACATTTTAATTTTTTTTTTATGTGTTTCTGTACATTTGGAATATTCCCCTGTGACCTTTGCGAATTTAATGGGATAATATTGATTAAAATGAGTGGAGCAAATAGCCGCGCTCTCTAATATCTGCATGTTTCCAAGGTTGTTTTTATTTGCATAATTTGGAGTTTTGGTACAATGTTGAATGGTTTTTCAGTCATAAAATTGAATTGCAAATTATTTGAGGTTAATTTGAATTTATTTGGTATAAACTAAATCGACTTCAGAATAACTGTTTGACTAGAATTTTGTTATATTAACCCATTAACGCATTAGTACAGATTATTTCTATTAGAAAAATTAAGTATATTTTTTATGTAACTTATTGTCTTAACATTCATAGTACCATGTGTCCCCTTTAAAGAGATACCATGATAACAAACGTACAAACTTTTATTTTTTATTAGTAAAATTTATATTGAATACATTCGTTCAGAAATACAAGGTTTGAATACAAAAAATAGGTAGTATGTTTTATAACATCACATTGGTGTGTGAAAGTCTTCAAAGCTTAATTTTGGATGCAATCCACAATCACACTTTATAACAATAAAGTTGCTCTTTTTCTTGCAAACCTGGCATCTTCTATCAGATTCATTATATCAAATCATATGTCCCACATTGTCAAACTGAGAAGGATTCACAAAAGGCTTAGCTGTCTTACCTCTTGATGGTTTTTTCCAATGGTTCAAGAAGTCAACTGCACCATATCGTCGAAAAAAATATATAAAGAACGTGGCACAAAATTGTATCTACAATGAAGAAACTAGCTTCAAATCAGTCAGAATGAACGTGAATACTTACTTCCGTGATTTATAAACTTAACTTATAAATAAGGTACCGATGGTTTTCTTTTCTACCATTAAAAAAATATATGAACTTACTCATTTCCACTGGTTGAATAAAGTCCAGGATCCATAATTGATTCGAAGTGAAATCTCAGTACCAATGAAATATGCCACTAAGAACCGATTATCTGAACTGTCCCGAAACGACTTAGCAATCTTTGCAGCGACGTAAAAAATGAAAATATCACTGTCCCTTAAAGGGGACACTATCATGGTTCACAGTAATTCCGCATTTTCAAATTCCCTGGTTTTTCCAGGTTTTCCCTGACCATTTCCGAGTATTTTCCCTGACCTTTTTCTAGTAATTTTTGTTCTTATCTAAACCGGTCAAAATGTTTTCTATCTCATCTTAAACGTTTTCCAGGTACATAAACTGAATTCCCTGACTTTTCCCTGATATTTTGATTTATTTCTAAATTCCCTGACATTTCCAGGTTTTCCAGGTTGCTGTGAACCCTGACTGCACTAAAATGGGTTAATAAAATGTATTCATACCCCAATTTTAAAATAAAGAGTTTCAGGTTGAGGCAATAAAATGTTTTGAGTTCTTGTGTAATATTGAATTGTAGGTTTTGCAACAGGAAACTGATGAATGTTTATTCGCAGGGCCTCCGTGAGATGTTAGACATTTCTTGTAAATATGGTTCTTATGGAAAAAACCTAAACTCTCCAATGGAAGACAAAATCATACAAACCGATAGCACATAGTTCTGTACAAACCTGTATTTACCGTTGGTCACCTATTTATACAAACACCTTAGTTTATTGTATTATTTAATGTTAATCACGTTCACTTTGTTTTCTTAATAAATTGGTTTGAGATGATGAAAACCAACAAATTTTTAATTTTAATAAACTTATCTATAGGAAATTGGTTTTTAATGAATCAAGCCTACAAATCAACCCATTTAATTATTTTAAACAATCTTAAATTACATTCTTGTAGTTGTGTATTCTGAAGGGAATTTAAATGAATGTGAGCCGTGCGAGAAAATATTTGGTAATAATCCAGCATTAGGAATTATGTTCCACGATAACGTCAATGTGACATTGCTGTTGCCTCTGAAAAATAGTTTATTAGCTACAATATAAAAAAATATTGGATGTAGTACTTCAGGCCGTTTCCATCATCCCAAAAGTAATACTTGGTGTTCATGTTTTTGAAATCCAACACGGTGTTTTCACCCCTCAAGATGATTTTATCCCACAAAACTACCTGGTTTAATTCATTGTTTGATGTAGTGTATTCTGCTGTTAGGTATAAAAATAATTGCTTGACATTCCAGTTGAATAGATGCGATAGATCGGTGTGCAGATCAAACGTTAAAAATCCTAAGTCATTCTTTTCCCTGGATGCGCTATAATCCGGCACGTTTTTTCTGTGAAATAATTGTAACGTGATGGTGAATTAATGGTGTTTGGCGATAAAACTTACACGGCAACTTTGACGGTGTTCATGTTGGCGTTTGTACGATAATCGAGAAATACAGTGGAAGCAAAACAGACAAATGTTAAACATGCTAAAACACTTAACGCATATGCTAGGATAGCATTTCCTCTTTGAAGAACTGAGTGCATCTTCCTAGTTTGATTTTAATTATTCTAACCACAAAACCATACGCTGCTTTAAAGTACACGTCAAGTGACAAACGCAAGGATCGTAGTAGCGTTCTGTATGTAATTAATGTTAACGTTGTTAGATGGCGTTGGAGGCCATTTACAGTAAAACCTTTATTAATAATTATGTTCATTTTCAATAGTTTTTTCACCCTAAACTTGCGAGCAGTGAATAGAACTCGGGCTTCTCCGAATTCGCACTCTTCACGTTACCATGTTTTGTGGACGTGCATCGTATTGTAAAATACCGTGTTGTATCTACGAGGTATCTCTATACAGTAAAACCGAATTGTGTTACTGAAATTTATAAACGGACAGAGCTCTTACACAAAATATTGTTAACAGTGCACATAAATCTACACCTTAATATTTATTACTAGTAGCACCCATATGAAATAGCTTCAATTTTCTTTTCGAGAAAACTTGAGCTATTACAGGATGTTTATTTTGAACACAATCACACCAACGAAAAAAATGGCGTTGAACCTTTATTACTAAAAAGATTCATAAATGAATCTGTTCGTGTTTCTCTTTCGGGGATATTTTTAGAATTTTTACACTGTTGAGGTTATGTTGAAAATATCAATCTTAATACAGTTGGAAAAATGAATATCGCGGAAAAAGGAAAATATTTTCCCACCTGATTTCTGAAAATAGGGTATGAAACCAAATCGTATGCATTAATGCTTCATCCTCTCTGTTCTCACTCAGAGTTGCCAATTAGTCATCTAATGTCACTATGCAACAATGTGCTGGCCTGTTTAAACTCAAGAAATACAAGAAATGTTATTTTACCGACTCTGTCTTTTACACGTCTTTCCTTTATATTATTTACCAAACAAAATAAACATGTGTAGTATGGGACGACGCTGGTCTACCTACGGCACTGACTTAGGTAGGAGGACATCTTACGGCGAACAGGGGAACTGTCCCGAGTCGTCGATTGTATCTTATGTTATGTGTGTTATGTGAAATCAAATATAATATTTACTTTAAACCCCGAAGCTTTGCTTATTTTTCTCCTACACATGATCCAATGAAAATTATTAAGGTTCATGCTTTATTGCAAAAATACTGTGGAATACTATGAGTTATACCTACAACTGATATATTTTTTTGCGGTACCCCAACTTGGTAGGTTTCTGAAAATAAGCTGAAACGATATGGCTAGTATAAGGATAAGATGGCATAGTATGAGCATCATGAGAGTGTTCTAGGGTTTCCCAAAAAGCTAATGTTTTGATTGTGGTATTTGCAAATGATTAGTTGATTAGAAATTGAATTATCTAGGTTTCACTATTATTTTTTTTGTACTAAATATTCTATTTTTTATACCCTCCTGGGATTATATTGTGATTTTATTCCCGTTACTTGAAGATTGCAGTGACTAATATAATCCCAAGGAATTAAATACATTCAATCCCATGGGATTAAATAATTTAATCTCAGATTAAAATATTGTAATAAATATAATCTCTTATTAGAGAGATATAATAAATGTAATCCCTCTAAATAAGTTTATGTTTCTCTAAAACTCAAATTTTGAAGTTTTTTTTAAGAACAAATTACGTTATTTATTATTCTCGCAGGCTCACGTTTATTACACCACAGCACAGTTAATCATTTGGATCTACGAATTATAAAGTAACTAAAATTTGCCAGGATAAATACACTCGGCTGCTCTCTTTTCACTCTGAAATTCGGGAGCGGGTTCTATTGGGAATGCGTGTCGGGGGTTTTGATTGCCCTAAACTTTAAAAATGACTCACTCAATTGAACGAAAAACGAGCTTGGAAGTCGCCGCTGTTTACCAAAATTTGACCTCACGATGAACTTTCTCGCTCGCCGCACAGAAAGCAAGACTCTCCGTCCTTCGGCGACAAGTCGCTCGTCCCGATGATCCCCTACTTAACATTCTTGTTAAATAAAAAAACTAAATTAAATAAATGCAAACTGTCTGCTCTCACATGATTTGCTCGCTGGTATTTTGGAACGTAACAAACTACTAAAAAAATAAAGTAGAGGGTTTTGGTTGAGTGAGTATGCCATCTTAGCCGACCTTTGGGTTAGACGGCAAGTAACGGCTTAGATAGCGTAGTGAATTTACCAGCGTATTGTGAGTTATACTATTTTCATTCATATCCAATTCATATTTAATAAAATTATTAATTAATTTATGCAACAATAAAATAACTTTGCTTCAAACACTTAAGGACGTACTAAAGTTACTTAAAAAGTAGAATGTGGCGTAATTTGAAATAATGGCCAATATTTAAAATTAATTATTAGTTATTAAACTTTTTCAGGAAAAGATTTTAAAATAAACAAGTTTGATATTCCTACAACAATATTTTGAATGGTTAATGAAATAAATAACTGAAAATCCCGTTGAACTGTATCAACTTTAAATCGATTAATTGCTGCGAGGTTGACATTTGCATGGAATTGCGGAAAATAAGTTTTAATCCAAAAATGATCAAAGCAAACAATTTGGTTAGTTGCATTGATTGATATTGATTTTTATTGAAATTTTTATTCATTGATTTCAAAATCTTTCCGATTTTACAAATTGCAGTTATTCAGGTGCAATTAAACGCCTTTCGTATTTTACATTTCTTTTATAGCAATATTAATTAATACTTTTAATTATTTTATTCATCAAACAAATTCCGAGAATTACATAAACTTTAATCTTCTTTGTTTCGCAATACCTTGTGTGCAATTATCATTGAAAATTATAACAAAGCGAACAAAATTCAACTGCAAGCAGGAATTTGCACTGCTGTGCAGCATCGCGTGGAAAAGCCGAACACAAAGTTTAGTTGCTAAAAGCTTTGTTAACATGACTGGCGACACAACGACAATTTTGAGAGGTGCGATCGAAATCTTGGAAGGAAATAAATTTAAAATCTTCATGGATTCAAACGACACCGAGCAGGAAATAATTGAAAAGAAACTTTCCACAGAAAAACTGTTTTATACTCGTATCAGAGCAATAAAAGGAGAAAATTATATTATCTTATTTTGTTATTCATAGTCGTCCTCCATCCATTAAAACTTCAGTCTCGGGGGCGTATTTTGCAAAATAAAAGAGCAGCCCCTACGACGCGAGGCTTTTCCGTTCCTCTCTCGAACCTACGGGTACTTCCCGACCCCTGGGAATGCGAACCATCAACCGTTGTCATAGGATATCATCGCAAACGCATGATTTCCTGTGAGATTTTCCAACTCTCCGATTTGATTAAATATAATTACTCGAGTGAAAGCATAAACATTTCAGGAAAGAAATTTCCTTTTTATAACTGCATTTGCTTTTTGCGCGGTCGGTTTGTAATGAAATTAAGGGGGAATTTTTAAGAGTCTATTTAAAAAATATTTTTACAGTAAAATAAATTAGAAACGAGTGCAGGTTATCGCCAATGTATTACATACAAAACGCTCATTAAGAGTCCTAATGATAATGTAGTTGTCGTTGCGCCATTGCACGGTTTGTAGGGCCCCGTGCGCGATTCACAAATATCCAGTTCTACCTGATATCCGTTCAGGTCTTGTTTGTAACTGCCCCCGGTGATCGCTCCTCCGTCCTCCATGACCTTCGTACACATATAAGTGACGTTTTGAACTGAAACTCATCAGAATGAACTCCAATCAAAACATGCAATTTATCTAACCTTCGTTGTTGAAGATGTAACTGTATTTAGCACACACTTGACCTCTACTTCTTCTGCAGATGACCCGGTCGCGGTAATTGCTCCACAAGTTATCAATATCAGGGGGAGTTCCGTCGACTGAAAATTTTCGTTTCAAATTTGAAAAATAAATTAAAATTAAGTTACAGGTTATCAGTAAAGGCTCTCTGCAGGGCACTCCGACGGCCCTCGTTTCGTCCTTTATTTCAGCGCAAGTGGTGTTGACGTTGCTGGAATTGTCGAATGCTGGCCCCAGCCAAGTAAATCGGAAACAGTAGGGAAAAGTTGAATCGTATTCACCATCGGTGTCATCTGGAGATGTTGAATTAGCCGCGTTTGCTGAAATGACAGATTTTATTTTTGTTTGTTATGTTAACTTGGCAACTCACCAATTGGAAGATAAATAGCGCACAAAACTGTTGTTAAAATGTATGTAGTTTTCATGTTGGATAGCGCATTATTAATTGGCGTTTGTCGCAAATATTTTTTTATGTTATCGGGTGAGATATTAGATAAGATATATAAGCGGATAAATCGTCTTAACTGTAATTTCAGATAAGTTGATTTGAAGGAAATTGATATGACGTAGACTAAATTTTGTTGGAATCAAATCTAATCGACAAAATTGTATTGAATCATTACAAAGAAAAATGAATTATCATTGGCACATGTGGAACAGGAGAACTTACTTATTTTTACGACTGAAACCTCTTTTAATGGATTAGTGAACATATATTTAGTGCTCCCGGCATTTCTATATAAATGTATGCTAACAAGACCTCTCTGGCACGAACAACCTTTATAATAAATATGAATATAATGATTGTGGTCCAAAAATGAAGAGTAACCTTTCTAGTGTGGACGCAATAAAATCAACAAAACAAGCAATCATCCTTAGAAGAAAATACAATCTTATCCACCTGTCTGGAAAGCAATTAAATACTCTGACAGCTATCTTACTCCTTTATTACCATTCATTCTTGAAACTAAGTAAATGTCCTTTTTGTTAAAATTGTAAATAATACAATATTGTGACATCTCCAGTGGTGAGGACTAGTATCAATTATGGAGCGGTTCCACTGTATATTATTTTCAGTTTTGTGTTAAGTTTTGTGTGTTGGTTATGGATATTGCCTGTGTTTATGTTCCTTGCGCATTGATAATTTAACATCAATAATTTGATTAAAATTTATTTAAATCAAGTTTCCCTTGTTATGTAATAAATTTTAAAAAAAATAATAAAAATAAAAATAAAAAAATAATTGTTATTGTTTTGAAGAAGGAAAGCAATTGTAAGTAAAACAATTTGATCAAAAGTTTATTGTCAATGTACAATGTATTGTAATGTATTGTATTGTGAAAAAGTAATCCATGTTAAGTACATTTCAGTATTTGAATCATAATTTTGTAAATTGTCAGTTATTGGTAGTGCAAAAAAATAATGTTTGTGGGCATATTATTAAGTGATTATGGCTTTAAACGTTATTTGGAAGCCTCATGTAATAATCTTGTCATTCGTTATCTTCTATTGTAAACACAAGTATTTATCGGACTATCAATATAACTTCCTGCACTTTATTCTGATCTTGATAATATAATTTTATTAGTGCCCCCAAAAGCTGAAATGGAACACCGTACATTACATTATTAATCACTACAGTTCAGATTTCTTTAGTAGTTAGTAATGATTTGGTTTACCGATTGGAACGTTATTTGGTAAGAAACAATTACATCCCATCCAATTTGCCTTCAGTAATTATTTTATTTTTACGGATGCCCAAGCTCGTCGGCACAGAGCAGCGTGGATGGAGTTATACGAACGCATAATATTGAGGAAATGGTTTGTCTTCCTAGCTTACCAGACTGTAATGCCATCGAGTAGTTGTGGAATCGTTTGCAAAGACCGTTTCAACTACCCAAATGCTTCAGACCAATTGGAAGTTGTACTACATGAAGAATGGGAACTGATTCTCTGGGAGTTTATTAATAATTTCCTTCGGAATATGTCCAAAGATATTTGACTTGAACAGAGCACGTGGAGCTTCTACCAGATATTAGATCAAACATTTTCAATTTCACACTTCACTTCCCAAATTTTATTTTATATCAATCATAAAATAATGGCACCTCGTCGTGACGTCTTGGGCTGCTACGGATTGTAAAATGTGTGCCTATACTTTACTATAATTAATATGGCATAAGTAAGTCAAATTTATAAAAGATGAAGAAATAACAGACATACGTTTCGCAGGATGTTATGAAGTTTTGAACACCCGATATAATTCTGTCATCATTTTTTGTGTTACATTTTATTGTTGAGAAGTTTAGTTTAAAAAATTAATTACCAAACCAAAAAATAAGCCATTTATTAATGAAATAAAGTGATTTATGAAAGCCGAAGATAATAACAAGTGAAACGTGACATCATATTCAAGCCTGAAGCCACAGAAAATATAGCATTATATTTACTGATGTGTACTTGAAATTTAACATAGCGGAAAAGACATAACAAACGTCAATTTGTTGTTGAAAAAAGGATTTTTATCACACACTACAAAATGCTCTTTAACTAATTGTACTGGATTGAAACTGCACGGAAAATATTTTTGTTAGATTTGCCTATATTATTTATTATTACAGCCTACAACGTTATAAACGTAAAAACATTGTTTAACCTTTCATAAGGTAAAATTATCCTTATATAAATTACTTGAGCAATAGCTAACATATAATAGAGATTTTTGTGCTACACGCATTTAATGATATGGATTATCATCAAGAATGAAGCAACAGAATATTAAGTTTTCCCACCTGAAAGCGGATATTGAAGTAAACCAAGCAATTCTAAATTTCTAGCCCGTACTATTATTAAAACATACAGCCTCTTCAGAAAATATATAGCCAAAATCGATAAAAAGAAAGCGGCTGGAAATTTATGCAGCTCTCTACCAGTGATAGATTGACGTTTTTACTTGTTTTACTCGGTCGATGTAAGTAACATATGACCGTACAGTGAACATCAATCATAATTCCATATCTCTTAGGCATTTACCATACTCGACATGCACTTGCCATTCTTCTGCTGCAAAATTGTCTTCTTAAATATTTGATTTTCACACATCTCTTCCGTGGAAACCATTGTCGAGTTATGTGTGATGAGGGATAAATATTCAAGATTGCAGTTGGTTTCGATTAAATTTTGACTTTTACCAATGACAAATTCGCAGTGGTTAAAAGCGTCAGTAGTTCTTAAATCGATTTTACATTAATCTCCTTTGATACCAACTGTATCGAGTCCTTTTCAGAAATTTTTCTGAAGCGATTTTATTATCACGGTTTCTGACTTTAATAGGTCTTGTTGGTTTGTGTTAAAATCTCGTGAGACAATGCTTTTACGAAGTGTCGTAATTAAATTGAACTGTATCATTAATTTTCTTCATAATTGAAAGGAGTTGCCTGAGATTTGTAATTTGAAAATTTGTAAAACATGCATTTTGCTAATACGATTAACGCAAAATGAGCTTGTGTGCTGTAATCGTTTTTACACCATTTACTGTTTAATCCGAGATTTACTTATTTGACCTAAATATTATTTCGAAAACATTCGGCTTATTTGATCAAGTTTTTCACATTCGCAGAAGGCGATCAAGTTGCGCAAATAGATAATCGATGTTTCTTAATGTCGCTTTCATTTTCTTTTAGCGACGAATTTGAAATTGAAATAAACGTCGGTGTCCCGTTTAATTAGCCATTCTTTTCCGCGCTGGAAGATTGGGAAATGTCTAAACGATTCTGCAATACTTTCAAAATCCAGTCATTAACTCCAAAAATATAAAGTCGCTTGAACGAATCGCATTAAAAACTAATTATCTGGATGTATTGTTTTCGGTGACTAGTAATTTAATCGAAATTATTGGATTTGAACCTCCACAGTTATGTGGAAATTACAATTACAGTCAAACCTATTGAAGTAACCCCCGAAAGTCTTTTTGTATTGTCCGTCTTGGTATCCACATTTTTCCAAATTTCTGCTAATAAGATGTTGGATTTCTGCTAGGTTCGCTGGCTGGGAGTTTTCAAATTTATATTTCGGATTTCGTTTTGAGAATTACGTTTATTATTTATATTTTTGTTTATTTAAAATTCAAGGATTCAACTTTGGCAATTGTGTAATCTGCGTCCTGCAGAGTGGATTATGCCTACCCTGAGAAAATGCTTTAGGGGCACTCAGAGAAAAAATTGTTATAGGTAAGAAAATTCGGGCTTAAATTTAAAATTGCACGTTCTAAATTTTGGCCCAAGAATTGGTCATTCTTCAGTTTTAAAAATATTCATTCTTGTTGTCATACTTGATTTCAAGAACGTTTTACAAGTTTTACATTTAAGAATAGGTCATGTTGATTTCAAGAAATTTTATTTAATTATTTAAGAATGTTCTTAGTAATGTGTTTTTTATTTAATACAATAATTTTTTTCTAATTTTTATTAATTGTAGAGTGGAATGCTTGAATTGCAGGAATTTTAGAATATAAAGTTATTTCGCGTACATATTTTTCTTAGTAGGGAAAATTTAACAACATCACATCACATCCTGTTTAAAAATACATTTTCGGTTTAAGAACCACATTTTCATTTGGTAACAGATGTACGTATATGATATGGAAGTTCGTTGAAGTCATAAGCCTTCTCAATGAATTTTAGCAGCCACACAAATAAATTGTTTTTCTCTCAAGAAATAATTCGCCAAAATCTACATCAACTAAAAACAAAGAAACAAAATGCTTACATTGTACCATGGATATATTATTATAAAAATGTACCAATATAGACCAGTTTGAATGCTTCAATAATGACCATTCCACTTTATGCAGATTTCCTTTCCGCAAATCCGCGTACTTGTGTTTTGTTAAAATCTTACAAAGAACTCTACATCAGCTAAAAAGTAAAAATTGTTATAAGATAGTGTTTAATTCCATCTAGCCACTGTGACATGTTAACATTCATGCTTGCTTTTATATTTTTTGTTTAGTATCTAAGTTTCCCTTTTTGTTTTATAACAAGTCAATTTGTATTTTTAACATCAAGCTGAATACAGCCAAAATACATTTTATCAACATCAATATAATACAGTCCACTATAAATTAGTTTTCCTTTCAATTTACCATCAACTGCAGAAACTGCAAGCGAAGGAAACAACATTTTGGTCCAAACGAGCCGGATATTATATCGGTGATTTTTTGGTCGAGCTGGTTCTGCTGTGCCGTATTTGCCTGCGAAGGTATTCGTGAATTTGTTCAGCAGAGGTCAGTTATTTCTTTTTTATTATGAATGAGTTTAAGAGAGCGCGTGCTGCTCTTAAGGCGACGTTGACGCATTTTACAACGTATGTTAACAGGGTGCAAGATTTGTATGGCAATCTTGACGTAATTATAGAACCTGCAAAGATTGTCTTATCTTTACAAAGGCATTTAGATTCCTCAGAGTCACTTTTAACCCAGTATGAGGAGGTTCATGCAAACATCACTGCCATTGATGATGACGATGATCACGAGATTCAAATTACGCAGTTTGAAAATGATTTTTATTCTATCATGGCCAAAGCCATATGTTTGATAAACAAGATAAAGTTGACTTGCGAACAACCAGAATGCAAGGCGGGTTCAGATTTCATAATAGAGCAAGAATCCGATGGCACGATTTCTGCACATCTCATCGTCTCCATGAAGAGTTATAAATCTGCAAAAAATGCCAATTTTATGACTAGCTTATCACGATCGACTAACTCGGAGCGATTCATGCTGTCCAGTTCTGCGCAGAATTTTGACTCTGTCGGAATGGCACTTTCTATAGGTGGCTTACCACGGTCAACTTATTCGGAGCGATTCGTGTCGTCTAAGCCACAAGCATTATCTTGTAAGAAGAAGCAGATGTTGCTTCCTTTAGTCCCCCCCCGTGCAGAATTTTGACCCTGCCGGAAGGACAATTTCTATTGGTGATTTACCACGGTCGACTCATTCTGAGCGATCCGTGTCGTCAAAATCACTATCTGAATCCAAACAAACGATTTGTTTTAGTGAAAAGCAGATTTTGCTGCCTATCGTCCCCGCGCAGAATTTTGACTCTGCCGTAAGGACAGTTTCTGCTGGTGGCGTATCACGGTCGACTTAATCGAAGCGATCCGTGTCGCCAGAGTCAGAAGTTGAACCCCAACACAAGATATCAGTAATTTGTCATAATGATATCCAGATTTTACCACCTATCATTCCCGTGCAGAATTCTGACACTGCCGGAAAGATAGATTTAATGAGTGACATACCACGGTCGACTCATCCTGAGCGGTCCGTGTCATCGAAAGGACAAGTTGAGCCCTCGCAGACCATTGAGGTACAGATTTTGCTACCCAACGACTCCGCGCAGATTTTTGACCCTGCCGGAAGGTCAGCATCAATCAGAAATCTTATGGATTCTGGTTCACAGTCCAATTTCTCTTTTTTGAATCTCGATAAGATCACTGGCAATATTCCCAGTTGCCAAGTTGATCAAGACATTAACTCCAAGTAATATACACTTGTCTGATCTTCTTGTTAATCAACCGGAACAAATAATATTGGGTCCCGGTCATCTACGATTACAGAAGACTTTTTTTGTTTGTGTAATGGCGGGTCGTATAAAGGCCCCTTCTACTATTATAGTTGGTTGCCGTTTCAATCGTCCATGCGAAGTTCCCGACCAGCTTGTGAGGTTCTGGGAACTTGAAAGCTGTCCGACGAAGCGAGCGTTTTCGAAAGAAAAATATTCATGCGAAGCGCATTTTAAGCAGACCAGACCTCCTGAGGTTATTTTCGAGAGGTTGCGTTCAAAGATTCGTTTCTTTAGAAAGAACTTTGACGGACAACCCAGTACCTTTTGAAGTTTATTTTAAGTGAATGAAGGATTACGAAGATCTAGGTCACGTATCATTTGATATGCCAGATTCCTTGGATTCTTCAAATTTGTTCCTCATCATGGGGTGTGTTAACTAAACTTCGAGGTGTCTTTTTTAAAATGGTTTAATGTCCACTTCCAGTGGCCATTTGCTCAATGTGGTTTAAATTATGGGTCCTGTCAAACAGTAGGATTTATTTACAATTGCTGTTCGCTTTCGGCAGTATATTTCAATATCGTCCGATATTGATAGGACGTGCATGGCAGGTTCAAGTCTAGCCTAGCCAAAGGTCACTGCAACGAATCTTGTTGCGCACGGTTCCATCTGAATCTTTGTGCGTTTATATTTTAAATACTGTGACCTACGGTACTGCATCGGCCTCATTTTTGGCCATTCGTTCGTTGTTTCAATAGGTATTGAATGCGAAAATCTCTGCCTAAATGTTCTGGCATTATAAAGCAGGATTTCTACATGGATGACTTCCTGACTGGTTCGTATGATTTTTTGACACAAGCTCGTCAAATATATTTACAATTGTCAAATATTTTGGAAGCTGGTTGCTTCAAGTTATTTAATTGGATGGATTCCGAATCATCGTCCACAGATTCTGTCGGACATTCCAAAGAGCGATTGGCACCCAGGCGTTTTCGAGTTTGGCCCTCATGACCACACTAGCACTCTTGGCCTAGTATGTGTTGTCCAATTTGACCATCTCATGTACGTTATTAATAAAGCGTCCGATCTGTCAATTACAAATCGCTTCATTCTTTCAAAAAGGCATCCAATGCAGAAGGCCTCATTTCAAATTGATTCTTCGTCTTATTTTATGCATCCATCAGTGGATGCGGTGCTTGTATTTATTATTTGTATTCCTTCTTCTACAAGGATAAAAAGATTCATGTCAAACTTTTGTGCACTAAGCCAAGGGTAACTTTCTTACGGCCTAACACAATACCTAAGATGAAGTTATCCGACGCAGTGTTTCCATCAAAATTATACGAGCAAGCCCTCGAGGCTCTAAATATTAAATTTTCTCCTAATTTTCTTTGGACAGATGCATCTGTCGTGTGTATATTATTGAATATGTCAGGTGTAGACATGTTCACACTAGATTTAACCCTGCCGAAATGGTTGCAAGGGGAAATAGCTTTAGTTTGCTTGAATCTTTAATTTTATGGTGGTATGGACCGCCCGTTTTACTCCACCTTCCCAAGCTGAAGGAAGGTAACAATTCAAAGTCTAGCTGTTTTAGCTACCGACTTCTTTTTGTTCCTTAATTTTTCAAGTTTTTCGGTTCTTGATTGATATAACGAACATTGAATAAATCAAAAACTATTGCGTTGTTTAAAACTTTTTTCTATTTTATCTAGTAACTGTTTTTATATTTTGTAGTCAAGGGAATATGGATAGTTTTTTGTTATAAATAAACATTGCATTTGTCATGTTCATGATATGCAGTCGAGGTTCAATTTGAATCCTTTATTTTGAGTGATACAGTCCACTTTATTTATATTTTCTACTTCCTGCGACGGCATCAAATCAATTGGTGCAACGAAGAATAAACATTTGGTCCAAACGAGCCGGATATTACATACGATGATTTTTTGGTCGGTCTGGTTTCTGCTGCTGCGGTATTCGTCTACAAGGGTAATTCGTGAATTTGTTCGGCAGAGGTTAGTTATTTTGTTTTGGTATGAATTTAGTATGGTTTAAAAGAGCGCGTGCTGCTCTTAAGGCGACGTTGACGAGATGAACCCTCGTAGACGATTGAGGCGCAGATTTTGCTGCCCAACGACTCCACGCAGAATTTTGACCCTGCCGGAAGTTCAGCATCAATCAAAAATCTTATGGATTCTGGTTTACAGTCCAATTTGAAACCTTTGAATATCTTTAGGTAATTGTCATTGCCGATGAGATCGACAATTTCCGTGTCGGACCTCCGTAAGGTCAATTCTTGTAATCCTTCAAAATGTGATGTGACTTTGCATTTACATCACTCAAGGTACAATTTTATTTTCTCTTTTTTGAATCTCGATAAGATCACTGGCAAAATTCACAGTTGCCAAGTTGATCAAGAGTTTATAACTCCGAGCAATATACACTTGTCTGATCTTCTTGTTAATCAACCGGAACAAATAATATTGGGTCCCGGTCATCTACGATTAATTGCAGAAGACTTTTCTTGATTGTGTAATGGCGGGTCGTATAAAGGCCCCTTCTACCATTATTGTTCGTTACCGTTTCAATCGTCCCGGCGAAGTTCTGGGAACCTGAGAGCTGTCCGACGAAGCGAGCATTTTCAAAGGAAGAATATTCTTGCGAAACACATTTTAAGCAGACCAGACCTCCTGAGGTCCTTGGCTATTCTCGAGAGGTTGCGCTCAAAGATTCTTTTTTTTAGAAAGATCTTTGACGGACAACCCAGTTCCTTTTGAAGTTTATTTCATGTTAATGAAGGAATACGAAGATCTAGGTCACGTGTCATCTGATGTGCCAGATTTCTCATCATGAGGTGTTAACTAAACTTCAAGGTGTCTTTTTAAATGGTTCAATGTCCACTTCTAGTCGTCATTTGCTCAATATTGTTCAAATTATGGGTCCTGCCAAACAGCAGGATTTATTTTCAATTGCTATTCGTTTTCGGCAGTATATCTATTCGATATCATCCGATATTGTAAGGACGTGCAGGCAGGTTCTAGTCGAGCCTAAGCAAAGGTCACTGCAACGAATCTTATTGCGCACGGTTCCATCTGAATCTTTGCGCGTTTATAATTTAAATACTGTGAGCTACGGTACTGCATCGGCCTCATTTTTGGCCATTCGTCCGTTGTTTCAATTAGGCATTGAATGCGAAAATTCCCTGCCTAAAATTTCTAGCATTATGAAGCAGGATTTTAATATGAATGACCTGACTAATTCATATGCTTTGACGCAAGCTCGTCCAATATTTTTACAATTGTCAAATATGTTTACAATTGTCAAATATTTTGGAAGCTGGTTGTTTGAAATTATTTAATTGGATTCCGAATCGTCCACAGGTTCTGTCGGACACTCCAAGGAGCGATTGGCACCCAGGCGTTTTCGAGTTTGGCACTCACGACCACACTAGCACTCGGCCTAGTATGTGTTGTCCAATTTGACCATCTCATGTACGTTATTAATAAAGCGTCCGATCTGTCAATTACAAATCGCTTCATTCTTTCGCAAAGGCATCCAATCCAGAAGGCCTCGTTTCAAATTGATCCTTCGTCTTATTTTATGCATCCATCAGTGGATACGGTGATTGTATTTTTATTCATGCTACAAGGATAAAAATCCATGTCAGACTTTTGTGCACTCAAGGGTAACTTCCTTCCTTACGGCCTAATATTGTACCTAATATGAAGTTATCCGACACAGTGCTTCCATCAAAATTATACGAGCAGGCCCTCGAGGCTCTCAATATTAAATTTTTTCGTCGTTTTCTTTGGACAGATTCATCTGTCGCGTGTATATTATTGAATATGTCACGTGTAGACATGTTCCCACTAGATTCAACCCTGTAGAAATGGTTTCAAGGGGAATTTTTAGAATCTTTAATTTTATGGTGGTATGGACCGCCCTTTTACTCCAGCTTTCCAAGCTAAGGGTAGCAATTCAAAGTCTAGCTGTTTTAGCTACAGATTTATTTTTTGTTCTTTAATTTTTCAACTGAGTTGGTACAATAACATTATTTTAAATGCTTAGCACAGCATTTCCCTTCCCATATGGACGTCTTTAAATTTTAACAGTTTAGTAAAATTTTGTAGGAAGTGTAAGTCCGTGAAATCGATCGATGTCTAAATTACAGAATAGAACACCATGATACAGTTGTTTAATTTGCTTTTTATTAATAGGTAACTGAGTCTGTGAAGGAGGCATACTAAAATATCAAATTTTATTTTATATTTGACGTTTTAAGTAAACACGCCGATCTGTGAAATAGGACATTGTTAACACCGTGTCTTTACGACTTTTTACGACTTTATCAAGTCACTGTTTTTAGTTTTTGTTGTCATGTGAATATGTGCAGTTTTTTGTTTAATAATAAACATTGCATTTTTTCATCTCAACTAGTGCAGTCAAGATTCTAATGAATCGTATATTTTTGAGTGATACAGTCCACTTCATTTATTTAATTTTCCTTCCTGCGACGGCATCAAATACATTGGTACAACGAAGAAGCAAAAACACCGTGGACAGTGAATCAAAAATTGAATCGTGCGACCATTTCAAAGCAGTGTTTGGACATAATCAAGCCCAATCCAAGTGAGTTGTTACGACGTCCAGTGAAAACATTTATCCTGCCGAATATGCCGAAAGAAGGGAAAACGGTTTCATTGCTCGGATCTTGGCGGTAACTTTCTGGGACCATTCTGAATAAAACGATATCACACTTTGAATTGCAGTAAAAACGGCTTCAGTTTGTGCATCTTGATCATGAAAACAACGAGCCTACTCACACTTCATCCAAGAAGGCGTGTTAAAATTTCAAATGTTATTTTATATTTGACGTTTAAGTAAACACAAAATTTCGAGCAGATCTGTGAAATAGAAAATTGTTAACACCGTTGACAGTAAATCAAAAATTGAATCGTGCCACCATTTCAAAGCAGTGTTTGGACATAATCAAGCCCAATCCAACCAAGTCAGTTTCTGCGACGTTATGTAACCGTCCATGGTACATGTATCCATCGCAGCAGTCCAGAAATAAAAAAACAGTCAAAACATTGATCCTGCCGAACGTGCCCGAAGAAGGCAAAAGCAATTTCGGGTCATGGCGATAATTTTCTGGAACCATCTGGGATAAAATAATTGTACTTTAAATTGGTTTAAAGGCGGTCTCATTTTATGCATTTTGACCATCAAAACAGTAAGCCTGCCCACAGTTCTGCAATTTCAAGTTGTGCTACAAACTGTTCGTTCATCCATTCTATTCTCCCAATGTGACTCCTTGCGGCATCTTTCTCTATCCAAACGTTAAGAAATGGCGCATTTGCTGTATTTATTGAAAGTCCGAATAAAATGGGAAAACCGTTGGGCAAAATAAATTGATCTAAAGAAAGGCTAAAGATGACACATATCAAGTAACCAATTATAAAAATTCTATGGGCGGTTTCTGCCTTCCTACTCACCTTGTTGTAAGGCCTCCTCTACTTCACATAAAACATTGTCTCCATTTGGACGCTGGTTTTGTAGCGATTTGCCTTCTTTGATTTCTGACCTGGCATTGGAAAATTTTCATTGGCGAGGTTTCCTCATTGCTACAACTACTTACTTGGTTTCAATCCTCCCTGCTGAGGTATTGGTTTGCTTCAATTATCATCCAAGACACTGAAGTAACAATATTAATATTGGTGCTGGAATGAGTTTCCTGTCAATATGGAAAAGGGCAAAGTAGATAAATCTACATTATGGTTATGTCGAAATCGTTCACATTCTTTGTTACGTATCGATGATGGTGTCTCCAGTATTTGTTTTTTAATAATGGTGGTAGTTTTCCGCCTTTTCATATTTCTGGAAGCTGTATATGCATAACGGCTGTTTGGTAGTTACTGCTCCTGATTGTAACCTGCAGTGGTATTATTACCTAATAATAATCTTCGCACTAATTAAACTCAATTAGTATATTGATTTGTGAAATTGGCCGCCTTTTTATGGAAAAAAAGGTGACAGAACTCCACTTTGTTTATTTTTTTATCCCCAACGTAACTGTTGTCCGGGGTGAGTGATGCTTGTCGAACGGGATAATTATATCGGTGACAGAACCACGTAAATTTTGTAACTGTTCGCATGATGGCATTTTGATATTTTGTGCAGTTTGGAATAAATCGCGATTTCCAAATTTTCTCATCTTCCAAATCATATAATCTCCTATAAGACAAGGAAAATACAAAGTAATATGAGGACAACAACTAAATGTGAACTTACGGTAATTCTTTTCCCTGTAACAAGCGTGCCGCAAATTTGTAACATATTCTTCTTCAACTGAAACTTCTAATCGCCTAACAGAACCTTGATATTCTTTCTGTATGGAAGTTGTCCTTGACGTAATAAGAAATTCCAAGATTGTGAGTGTGTCTCAACACTGAATATTTGGAAGAAGCGTGCAAGCTATAAGCTGGATCAGAAATGAAGAAAAGTAATAAAATAATATAATCTACGTACTTTCTCGAAAATTCCCCATGGCCGAACGAAAAAATTTAGAAAATGCCACATCGATTCGATGCTGTTTTCATAAATTGGTATGGATCTGTAAAAAACGACCATATTTTATGAAGATTTAAATTCTGGTATCGGCTCCGGATTAACTGGTATCACAGCCTCCGGAGCCGCTACCGCTGTTCGGAAATATTGTATTATATATATAATGAAATAATATAATTTTATCAGTTTCTCGAAAATTCCCCATGTCCGAACGAAAAAATTTAGAAAATGCCACATCGATTCCATGCTGTTTTCATAAATTGGTATGGATCTGTTAAAAACGACCATATTTTATGATGATTTTAATTGGGAAAATGAAAAAGTTAAATAAACAATTGATGATCAATTGATGCCGATTAAGTCGTAAATTACCGTGTTTGTTTTGTTATAAGAATCACTTAACACTTGAAGGTTATTTATTATCTGACGGTAAAAAATATTTCAAGCAATACACACAAAAAAAAACAATTTAAACACATCACTGCAAAGCGTTATTTTGCTGAAATTTTTCGTCCAGTAACTTCTTCATCTTATCCCCTTTTAATAATTTTGGATCTTCATCCCTTTTCTCATCTTTCTCGGCCGAACGAAAAAATTTAGAAAATGCCAGATCGATTCGATGCTGTTTTCATAAATTGGTATGGATCTGTAAAAAACGACCATATTTTATGAAGATTTAAATTCTGGTATCGGCTCCGGATTAACTGGTATCACAGCCTCCGGAGCCGCTACCGCTGTTCGGAAATATTGTATTATATATATAATGAAATAATATAATTTTATCAGTTTCTCGAAAATTCCCCATGTCCGAACGAAAAAATTTAGAAAATGCCACATCGATTCCATGCTGTTTTCATAAATTGGTATGGATCTGTTAAAAACGACCATATTTTATGATGATTTTAATTGGGAAAATGAAAAAGTTAAATAAACAATTGATGATCAATTGATGCCGATTAAGTCGTAAATGAACGTGTTTCTTTTGTTATAAGAATCACTTAACACTTGAAGGTTATTTATTATCTGACGGTAAAAAATATTTCAAGCAATACACACAAAAAAAAACAATTTAAACACATCACTGCAAAGCGTTATTTTGCTGAAATTTTTCGTCCAGTAACTTCTTCATCTTATCCCCTTTTAATAATTTTGGATCTTCATCCCTTTTCTCATCTTTCTCGGCCGAACGAAAAAATTTAGAAAATGCCAGATCGATTCGATGCTGTTTTCATAAATTGGTATGGATCTGTAAAAAACGACCATATTTTATGAAGATTTAAATTCTTTTCTTTTTTTCCCTTCCTTTTTCGTAGGAGATTTCAACGGATAACTTATACCACCTCTGCAGATTCAAACTGATGAAACTAATGAAATTGAAATTGTTTTATTCATTTATTTGTTCAAAGCACACTAGCCAATAAATACGATCTGCACGTCATGCACGTCTAAATAACCTTTAATCGTCGCCTTCGTATTCTTCGAGGTATACCACCTCTGCAGATTCAAACTGATCGCAGGTTCGGGTGCCGGTGCTGGATTTAATGTTATCCGAACATCTACTCTTATGCGCTGCAAGAAACCATATAAGATCACAATAACATTGATGACCTTAGTAATATAAATAATTAACTTTTTAGCTTTGTCCATGTTTCAATTTGGAATTTTGACTAATAATGAAATTGAAATTGTTTTATTCATTTATTTGTTCAAAGCACACTAGCCAATAAATACGATCTGCACGTCATGCACGTCTAAATAACCTTTAATCGTCGCCTTCGTATTCTTCGAGGTATACCACCTCTGCAGATTCAAACTGATCGCCTTCCGATGTTGATTGGAAAGTGGGATGTGGTGAGGTTGTGAATGCTGCTGTGTATTGACGTTTTCTGTATTTTTGAATTAACTGCATCAACTCGATTCTGAAATTAAATTTTTGGTCTGGATGGATGAGTCTGATGGATGGCAAAACTGAATATAAGAATGATTCGTCATCATCATGATCTCTCGGGTGGATTCTTTGTTGAGGGCTTTGATAATTTCAGCGTCAACCGGGTTCAGTTTTGCTTTAGGGATACGATAGGATGGTGTGGGAGATGGAACGGATTCGGTGGGTGTAGAAGTGCTGGATCTTGATTGCCATGTATCGATGGTTGTTGATGTGCTAGGTAGTGGATTACTGGGATCGAAATCGTAGAGTATGCTTGAAGTGGTCTGCTCGGGTTGAAAGGTTCTCAGTAAAAATTGCATTTGGTTCCCATACATATATTGTTTTGTTCGGGCTTGCCCTGATTTCGTTTTTAGGCTTTTCATAAAAGTGTCCCGAAGGTCGTTCCATTTCTTCACCACCATGTTAGCTGAAGCAAACAAAATTCTACATTCAATACTTTGTTAGAGTTTGACTAAAAATATTCTGCGTTTATGACTTTAAACCGCAATCAACTTTTAGTGATGATAATGAGGGTTCACTGCAGGGTGCGACACATCTGGTTGCTTTGAAAAATATTTTTGTAGATACTTCAGAACCGTACTTAAATATTTCAACTTTAGTTAAGTTGAGAACAAATAATCAAATACAAGTCATAGAATTCATCAAGTATTTAAGTTAATCAATAACCCCACATATCTACCTAATTATTAGAAGAGGTTTAATGTTTACTCATATTTATATCTAAGCATCAAGAAATTTATAAAAATTTACCAAATACAGCCCTGGCCACTTCTGCCCATGCTGATTATTACGGCTTACCTACTTTTATGGCCGGATCACTTATAGTATTGTAAAAGTCACAGTCATAAACGCAGAATAAGTTTAGACAAACTATACAGGTATACGAAGATGATGGAAACACTGAATTTGCAAAATGTTCCTACTGCAACTACACCGGAAGGGTAAACAGCTAATGAAATATGTAGTAATAAGATTGCTATGACAAATGTCTAAATTTTAATAGTTAATAAAAATAAAGTAACTGATTGTATCTTTAGACTTCTCTTCAAATTCTTCAAACTGCGGTTCTAAAAACTGACAAATATTTCGCCATGCGTTTTTACGCAGAATTTTATTTTTATACGTGTCTAAGGTTTTGTCCCATAAACAGGAATGCTGCTCGACAAGTTCAATAAATGTGAACACATCGTAATTAAATTTAGCAGCCATTTCAAACGAGTGTCTAAATTGAAACTAAAAAAAAAAATTCTTAGATGGCATTTTTTTCCAATGTGGGGTGCGCTTAACCATCCTAACTGAGCTAGTCACAATTATACCGTTTGTTGGAAATACAATTTCGTGGTAGCTTTAATCCGATTTAGGTTTTTGTCCAGATGTTAAATTTTCAGTTTAAAAACGACGTTATTTTCAGCCTGTTGTAAAGAAAGGGCCTCAATTAATTATTAAAATTTAATTCTCCCGGTAAAGTTTTTATCGGCTTCAACAAAGAATAAAACCGGAACAGACTGAAACTAAGAGATAAATGGAAAAACAATCACCCTCGCGGAAATATCAAACCGTTTCGAAAACGAATTCAAAAGCGAAACTGTTTTAAATTTTATCGTATCTTGCCCCGGCTTATCTCGTAAATAAGAACATTTGCGCTGCATATGCAGCAATGGCCCGGAACCGCCGAAGGCTTCTATTTAATGAAGTCATAGCGGTAGCAGGCAGTCACACTTATTACGAACACACAAAGAATATCGCGGATTTTCGAGTTGAGGGAGCCATACTATTTGCATAATATCACAGTATGCATACCAGTTTGTGGCCCGATTTACATACGTTGTTACAGCAGCGTAATCATGCTGCGGGGTACCGCAATCCCAATCTACTCTTGTAATCGGAAAGTGAAGCATCAATTTACATAGATGCGGGTGTGGATGGGTCAAGGGCGCCAGCGACAATCTTATAACGGCGTGATTCGCAATGACACACATTCCCCAGTGAGTGCAAGAACCTTGCCTAATCGGAATGTGTTGTTCTTAAGAGTATTCTCTTTGTTTATGGCGGCACTGATGTACACCTTTACATCGATGTACCTTCTTCGACTCGTAAACTTGGGATTTTTATTGCGCCCTCTCCAGAGACGTTGCGTCCTTTCCATTCTTGCTTCATCTTGATTCCATCCGTGTTTAGCTTTATGCACTTACAATGTCACGTCTGTTGGGTATACAATTTGAACGAAAACCAGTAATATTTCGCCGAGTGAAAAATGTTTTTTTGTGCTGGGTTCTTCGGGGAATATACCTTTGTTTTTTGCGGGATCGCTAATTTTATGGGCTGTAGTGAGTGCGTCAATTTTAACTTTATAAATTTAGACTTTACTTGTAATTGTTTAAAATAGTATTATTATTATGCTAAATTGAATTGTTAATCACACAACACTTATGGGAAAGGTTGCGGAAAATATATACTTTTCTAAAATAAATTTATTATTCTGAAACTGTTAAATTATAAGACCAGCTACAAATCTCATATGGTTTGGCTGTTTTTTTTTTGCTTCTTTTACTGCTTCGTTTAATATCATGGTGAATATACATCCCTGTTTGATGCCCATGGTTGTTCCAAATTTATTTGATATTTCCAATATAATTGTTTGCTTTTATTTAGAGGCTTTGTGTTTCATTTATTACTATTGCAGGAATTTTTCTCTGTCTCAAAATATTCCATCTTTTGTTCTAAGCTTGTCGAAAGCCTTTTCTATATCTATAAACCATGGATGTACATTTATTCCTTCTCTTAAAGCGTTTTCTTCTATTTGTTTTAAGGCGAATATTGCATCAATAACTCCTAAAATCAAATTGGGTATCCTTTAAGGTATTTTTTAGTTTTAGCCTCTTTTACAGAGTTTTTTCATATATTTGAGCTACCATATTTGTTAATTCCCCTATAGTTATGGCAGTTTTTAATATCTTTTTTTGAAGATTGGTGTGATAATACCCATTCTCTACTGCAACTGCAAATTCTTTCCGCATGTCGTATATTATAAGTCTAAGTGCTTATAAGGCTGCTTCCGGCAACGTTTTAATTAAATGAACTGAAAAAATCGAAGTAACAGAGTTGTGATGAACAGAGTATTATGAACAGTAAACTGAAAATCTACAAAACAGCACTGAGAAAAATAAATTTGAATATAAATATGGAAAAGACAAAAACCATATGACAAGTATTCGGGACAAAAGAACAGATCACAGCAATTAAGCAAGCGAATAGATTTAAGTTCAATGATATCAGACATGGAAGAATGAAAAAAGAAATAAAGGAAAGAATAATAAAAGGACGGAGGTTGTTCTGGTCGATAAAAAATAGTTCCTTGGGCAAGAAAGAAATTCCTAAGGAAGTAAGAATTCAAGTTTTTAAAAAGGTCGTTACATCAATTATTACTTATGGATCAGAAACATGGACACTGGCAAATAGAGAGACAGAAAGAATAACAGTAACGGAAAAGAAATTCCGTCGAAAGATAAACAGCGAACCAAGAAGAGATAGAACCAAGAACACAACAAGTACAGAGCAATTGAAAATAAAGCCCATTAATGAAAAAATGGAAAAAGGTCGATTGCGTTGAATTGGAAATGTGAAAAGGGTAACATAGGACAACATTGTCAAACAGGTCCTCAAAGCAAGAACTGGAAAAAAGAAATCAAGGCTGGAGAAAAAAAGATTTGCTCATCTGCTTTTAGAAAATGTCTTGCAAAACCAAATGGTTTCAATTTAAGCTTCGGCCTCTTGTCTTACCAATCAGTCCAATGAATATTCAAGAGATACAGTATGCCATTTTGCCGATACTTGTTTCCCCTACACATTTTCCAATTTCTGCAAACACAATTTGAACGATACAGAGATTTGGTTGCAACATGCACTTTCAGCACTTTTAAAACAATAGGGTATTTCATGTGTTGGTTAGTAATAGTAAATGAAAAAAAATGTTTTCGTTAATGGTCGCAGTTAGGTCGTTAGCGTGTCATTAGTATGCACTCTGCAATAACGTTAATCTAAAAAATGTTTGCAGAACTAATTAAAAAAGCGACCAATTCAAACCGTTGGCTTTGAAAATTAGCTTCCATTAGTTTTTCAACATACAAGGGTTGATGAAACGAAGAACAGGAAAAAATTTAACTTTAGGAATTTAATTTCGAAATTAATTACGTTTCTAAAAGTGGCGCTAATTAAGGAGATTATATCGAACTGTTCGAAACCGCAGGTATTTAATAAAATTTCCGGCCGCTGTTTCAGCAAAACTGTACAGTTTGTTTCGATTCATTATTGAGGCCAAATCGATTTAGAATTTAAATAAAAGGTAAATCGTTATAATAGTTCTGCACAGGAAATTAAATCCCAAGTCCAAAAATAACTTTTTTTAATTCAATGACAATATCTTAATGAAATTTTTAATTGGATTTCAAGCGAGACTGCCATATTAATTTTTAATTGCGCTCAAATCAGTTGTTAAAAATTTATTTTTCAAGACGCCCGATTAGTTTTTCAGGAAATTCTTCAGGTTCCAGAATTCCCGCGCATAACAACGGGGATTTATAATTTATTAGTCGATTTGTGAGTTTGAGAACGCGTGGTTAGAAATACAGATATCTGGAATTAGAATCAGGATATCATTGTATAGTTAAATTTAATTATTCAGAGCTACACGAAACTCGCAAGTGTTGAACAAAGCGCTTATTTCAAATTGTGAATGATCACAAAAGGATTGCTTTCGGTAATTAATTTTTTTCAAGTTCTTGTATTTATTTTGTTTGTACAGGGTCCTGTGAAATGCACGAATTATTTTAATGATAGAATATAACGAATCATAGTGTTTTCTTCATTCATTTTTATTTTTCTTGAATTGTGAGTTCAAAATGATGGAGTTGTTGGCAGTCAGTTACAATTATTTCTTTCTAAGGCACTCTCTACTTGGAAACTAAACATTGTAGGAACTTATGAATTGTTTCCAGTGCATTTTGGGCGTCCCTGTATAATGAATTTGCATTAGTGCATTAATGGAAAACCTTAATTATGCTACGTAATGCGTAGGTGTGGAAAGAAAAGGGAACCGTGAATTAAAATACCATTAAAAATAAACTAAGAAATTCTTTTATTACTTCAACCGCGTGCTTTTCGGTTGTTTTGTTATAGGTCTTTTTAATCTACTTTTAAGATTGAGATTAATTAAGGTTTTTTCTACAAAACTAAGGCACGAACCCTCTATTATAATTGAATCATTACAGGTGGCTTAAAATTGAAAAATAGATATCCAATTTTTTAATCCGAAATAACTTTACGCTAGAAATGTTACCATTAATAAAAACCAGTTGATTATGCTTGAGTGCGCTGAAACAATTTATTTTAAATTGCTTTTTTAAAAGTGATATGTGCTACCGATTCGATTTCCAGATTATGCAACGCGAGATAAAGTCCTGCAGCTATTTGCACTGTCCATTACAAGAAGAACATTCAATTAACGTCCGAGATTATTCACGTTCCCGATGACTGTAATTACTATACTGTAATCAAAACTTGCACACAATTGATAGTGTTCTAATTAGACCTTTGACGCACAAGAAGTGTAGCGGGTTAAAACGCGACGGCTGAAACGAATCGCACTGGCGTTTAGTAAAGTAAAACTTAATACTATTTGTCTCTCTGATGACCGAGAAATTCGCATTCAGTCCAAACATTCAAATTGCAAACAATTCTCCAGCCAAGTCGAGTGTCTTTTGTGTTTATAATTATTGGTCATTTTGGCACACAATTCCGGTGGACACAAGATTAACAGCTTCCGCATAACACATCAATTTTGGCGATTTTTTGCATCATAATTAAAACAAGCTCAAATTCTTGTTTACAGGGAATTTTTGCCCGTTTATTCACAAGGTAAGTTTCCGATTTACTTTCTCGCTCTCCTTTTTTCTGCAGACCGCTTTATCATCAAGCAATTATATTTTTTGATTAATTTGATCGGATTCTCGAGTGGAATAAGATTGAAATTCAAACTGATTGTTATGTTGGCTGTTTTTGGTTTCAAGTAATTAATTTATGTTTTTGTTTATCGAAGCAAAATTAAAAAAAAATGTTTCCAGAAAAGGCTGCAAAATAATAATATGGATAGATATATCTTAATCAGATTAAAGTGTGACAAATTGAAACATATAAATCTGCCTAAAAACGTTCGGTATTGCTTCATTGTTTATGAAGTCATTTGTAATATTTAGGACAATAAATAAAAAGAATGGAAAGATATTTTTATTGTAAGTTACGCAGAAAAAGAATTCCAATACTGCGAAAGTAATTAAAATTTTTAATTTTTATATTAAATGAGTTATTTTCTAATTATACTTTGTTTCAACTTTTGGATTCGCAAATGAACTCAGATGCTTACAATATTTTTTTTTACAAACATTCATCTTTGTTTATAATACCCATTATTCGCAAGTCAAACGCTGCATTTTATCCTTGATTTTAGGTAATTTTGTTTATTTAATTTACTAAAGTTCTTAAAACTATAAAAAAACAGGACATAAAAATAAACACCAATAAAATTGAGTACTTGGTTGTAAATTCCGAAGCAAAATTGACAATACTAATCAATGATGACATCGAAATTAAACCAATTTACAAATATCACTATAATTGTAATTGGATTTATATTTTTCAAGATTAAAAATTTCAGAGTAAATAATTTGTTGCATTTGGAATTGTAAATATATATATGCCCCTTGATGTAATAATTAGGCTTGTAAGCTAATTGAAGGACTTGGAGCAACAAGGCTACATGCCACACTATGTTACACAATCACTGTGTGATGTTCTACAGCTGTCTTACTTTTGTGATAGCTATTCTCCCAAGAATGAAGTCACTGTCGCCTCACAGCATTATCAATTTTACAAACTATGTGTAATAACAGCACAAGCCACAAGTAAATTCATCATGGCGGTATCGTGCTTACATGTTTCTGCCAAGGGAAAATTAGATGTTAATATTGAAAACAGCAATGAACATTGTGATTTCGACTTTGATGATTATGTGTTAAACAAGGATTATGCGCAATCCAAAATTATGAATTATTGATACTATTTAATTTAATGTCTTCATCATAGTCTAAACAAATTACAAAGTTTGACCATCAATAACTTCATAACTAAAGAGTTGACATTAAATTGATCCTAGAATCTTTAATTTGGATTCTCATGATGCAAATATTATGCGTTATTTACGATACACAGACTAATTTATTCAAATAATACGAAAATTGCAGATTAAATTTCATTCCTCAGGGGGCTTTTTAAAGGGGTCGTGATGCGAATGTGCAAATGTCAGTGAGTGTCCGTCGAACGTCGTACGTGAGAGCCCCCGCGGCGAGCTTTTCCTCTAATGAGTATCTTTGACACCGACACGTGCTAACAAAGCTGCCGCGTCTCCTACACTCCTTTTTCTAGTTACAAGCGAAAAAAGTAGCGAACAAAAGCAATTCAACAAGTGAACCGTAGCGAAAAGATGGCGTGAAAGCGTTTCCGTTCTACGACTGTCCTATCCACACGAAAAGCCCAAAAATGACCGTGATGCTCATCTCGTTTTCGGCGCTTTGATTTGTCGCCCTTAAATCCGCATTTTCGTCATTATTTCTTCGTGAAAGCGGCGTCGCAGTCTTGTATCGTTATCCTTTCATTCATCCTTCAACTTTGTGACACGTTCCGAGCGGTTGTTATTAAATCATTAAAAAAGATTCCAATTGTTTTCAGCTTGACCTCGGTCCTACCCTCAGTCACACCTTTGTCCGCGCAACTATTTCGGATCGCCCCTGACGTTTAACGCTTGCATACAAGTATCATCATCGATGCTCGTACAATAGACAGAATCACGACAAAGGTCTATTATGAAACTGTTCGAAAATTATGTATTGACGTCCTACTTCACGTACTTGGTAATAGCAGCGAACGTGTAAAATCGGAATTATACTCATTTCGACATTGTCATTGAACTATTTGTTAGCCTTATACGCGCCGCAATACAATGCATGAAATTTAAAGTTCATCTATTACAATAGATACGATCCTGTCTAATTGAATTTCCATACAGCGTACAATGGTAAACCACTTCCCCATTCCACTTTCGCATCCGTATTCCCTGCGTTTAATCCTGCAAAGATGCAATTCATCTTTATTATTACGATGGGTATTATTAATAACGGTAAGTGAGTAATCGTTTATTAAGCGTCACTAAAGCATTTAAAAGTGGATATAAAAAACTGTCTATTAAATTAAAACTTATGACATTAATTGGCCGAAAGAGATACAATGGAATCAAAAACCAGCTACTTCAAGGACGCGTTTAATTACTGCCAGTCACCGAGTGAATCATTGTGTATCTTTGAGACAACTCATTAAAAACGATCCCTGCTAAGATAGTCGCATTTTGAAAGTTCTTGTGAATGTTAGTTTCATCCAACACTCAAATAGTTAAAACTGATCACTGTTTTCGTTCAGTTTCTTCAGTTTCTTCAGCTCGGATTCAGGCTTAAATTTATTAAATGAATTAAAATTCATTGATTAAAAGCGAGGCAAAACATTTATTGAATACAACTTCTTTAGTTTCAGTTGAAGCTGGTCAGTTAAATGTGAAGCAAAAACTGATAGTGAATAGGAGTGGATTTTTGTACGTTAGCAAATCTTTAATTACAGTTTACTTGTTGTTTGTAACCATTTCCCACGATGCTTCCCACAAGAACATTCTCAAAGCCCACACCGAAGTTCCTTCTGGATGTCACACATTATGTAATTACTATCTGTTTTTATTTTTTCCCAATTAATGCTCAGAGATTGCATAATTTATGAATCCCACATTTGTTTTGGTTCCGGCATTCGATTTATTAAAGGTACCGAAATAATTATACACTGGGCATAAAAATTAATGTTTGTTTAAAGTGTTTTCTGAAAATTTAGATTCGTCGATTGCAAAATTCTATTTATTCGAATTGTGAGGATGGGAGATTATATTTGCTGGATAATAAAAGAATACCAATAATTTTAAGTTGGAAAACTGCATTCAAATTAATTTAATTGATTTTAGTTACAGCTCGGCAATATTATGACATCAAATTGGAAATGGATTATTGAAATGTATTTTGTCACAGACCTAACTTCTTCAAGATTACCTAGAGTTTGTACCTTTTTCCTTTTCAGAAGTTTCCATTTCATACCACTACAAAGTCAGTAGGATTTTCAGCAGAAATTTTAGCACTTACCACTGTTCGAAGGTTTGGCATTAGTTATTCTTTAGTCCATCGACCTTTAAGAGAACACTTTTTGCTTCCATACCATTTTCTCGAAGTCCAGGGATTGTTTCCTCAAGAGTAGCTACAACTATTGGCCTTTTGTAGATGGCTACTTCACCAAAAAACCAACCCAACTTTCATGGACAGCTGAGGCAACTTTCACACAAAATGGGATGCTTAAAATCCATAATAAATATTATTAGCCAAACAAAGATTCTCATGCTCTGCATCAAACAAATCACCAAGTTATTTTTAGTATAAACATTTCAACCCTGATTTTGAGGGTATAGTAATTGTACCATATGGTTTGCCTCATTGTTTAAATGCTGGTAATTTTAGAGACTTTTTATGAAACGTTTTTCGGGTTTATTGGAAAAAGTGCCATCAGCTGTTAGAAGAGACATGTCGTTTCAGCTGGATGGCGTTCCGGTCCATTGGATAGTTCAAGTAAGGAGGTATTAAAATGAACACTATGTTGAACAATGGATAGATCGTGGCGGTTAATGGTTTAGGCCAAGCAATAAAGCATTTTTTCATGCCATAAATACTACCCGGAAACCAACTGTGCGATTACATAAAGGACAGTTAGTAGATCAATTTGGCATAATTTTAGATTCGAGGACCATAATTTTTAATTAGTTATGAACAATTTAGAAGAAAAAATCGTTTTTTTTTTAGTTTTTTGCTTGTAAAATGGAAACTAATGAAGCAATCTTAATGTTGTCAATAGACGAATTGTAGAGAATTAAATTACGAAGAGAATGAGAGGTCGAATGTCTCGATCGAAGAATTATAACCGGCAAAAATCCGGAAAACCCGGAAATTTCAGTGTTTTTTTCTTAAATTCATAATTCTGACATTTTTGAATTTTAAGAACTGAAACCTTGCACACAGATAGCTATTTATATGTACTTTATGTGTGCAAAACCCAGTTTCTGTCGGACTAACGGTTATTGCACAATCACCATTTCAATTTTTTTCTGCGAAATTTTCCAGGAGGGCTTCTTGCTCCTGTGGTTATCCGATGTAAATTTTAAAAACAGAATTGGAAACTAGACGTACAGGGCAACAAAACGTTGATCTTCGATTTTCTATAAAATGCAGAGAAATAGCTTAAAAACGGTCGTGAATATGAGTAAAAACGGCCGACCCCGTGAAAGTGGGGGGTGACAGCCCGTTAGGGGAAGCGCAGCCTAGTTCTATTCCTATGTAAAAAACTTCCTCTCAGCGGCCGGTCTTCCCCCACTACTCGACCACTTTCGCGGGGTCGGCCGTTTTTACTCATATTCACGACCGATCACCTATTTCGCTACATTTTATGGAAAATCGAAGATGGACGTTTTTGTTGCCCTGCACGTTTAGTTTCAAATTCTCTTTTTAAAATTTAAATCGGACAACCACAGGGGCAAGAAGCCTTCCTGGAAAATATCGCAGAAAAAAATTGATATGGTGATTGTGCAATAACCGTTAGTCCCACAGAATCTGGGTTTTGTACACATAAAATACATATAAATAGCTATCTGTGTGCAAGGTTTCAGTTCTTAAAATTCAAAAATGTCAGAATTATGAATTTTTTAAAAAAACACTGAAATTTCCGGGTTTTCCGGATTTTCTCCGGTTATAATTCTTTGATCGAGACATTCGACCTCTCATTCTCTTCGTAATTTAATTCTCTACAATTCGTCTATTGACAACATTAAGATTGCTTCATTAGTTTTCATTTTACAAGCAAAAAACTAAAAAAAAAACAATTTTTTCTTCTAAATTGTTCATAACTAATTAAAAATTATAGTCCTCGAGTCTAAAATTATGCCAAATTGATCTACTAACTGTCCTTTATGTAATCGCACAGTTGGTTTCCGGGTAGTATTTATGGCAAATTATGACATTTTTTTTGCTCTATTGCTTGGCCTAGTTTGCATTTGAAAGGGTTTAAAAATATTGGTAATTATTTTGTGGTCTTATTTAATGTAAATTTAATATGCAATAATGGTTTTCCGTGTCAGGTGAAAAAAAACATGGTTTTGGTATAGGCCAATGGATTTGCATCACTTTCAAAAGCAACGATTTATTGAAAATATTAATTTTCTTTGAATGAAATAACACAATATTTTTATTTTATTTATTTGCTTATTTATTTTATTTCAACATTTCATACTTCTTTCCAAAAATTACAATGAAAAGAAATAAATTTAATTTTACAGGAAAAAGTGGCTGAAATAAAAAAATAATTCAGTAATACGCTGCATGCAAATAATTATATTTTTTAGTTTGGATGGTGCAAATTTTTACGGTGATCATGATGAATGGGTGGCGCATAGGGTAATAAAACCAGCTTTTCCTTAATAATAGGATTAGTTTTCGCATTTCAAGATAATACAATTTCTTTCCGAAACTATTTGGCCTACCCAGTTTTGGTGATAAATCAGAGCTCCCACGCTGTCGTTATTTAGAGTAGACTTTCCTTACTTATTAACTCACAATAAATATCGTCGTCGAAATAAATTACTAGGAACAATTTTTACTGATATTAATTTTTTTTTATTGTGAATTGATTAAAAACAAATTTTATAATAATCTCAAATAAGAATTAATTTTAACTATTTTTGCCCCCACTTTTCAAATCAACGGCTTACAATTATAATTGTAGAATCTGACGCCTAACATTATTAACAGATGCCAAAGACGTTTACAAGTGTAGGTGCTCATTTAAACATATCTTGTAACGAAAAGAAACAAAAAATATTTGATTTTGAATTGTAAATTAATTCAATAATATTTGAGAATAATGTACAAAATACAGAGGATCTTTGATTTAATTTCAAAAATATATTGTTCCACATTGCTTACCTTACGTTGTCTCATTTAAATTCTTTTAATTGTTAACAATTTAAAAACATGAATTATGTTATCATGTGATATAAATGTTATGCGCCATTTACAACACACCCTGTATGTTCTCGACTGCTTAACATATAATGGCTCTCTCGTTAATAATGCACATTCATAACGAGGCTTCGTTCTTATCAAATTCAATAATTCAACCTACATCCGCATTACTTGCAGCATTCTATTCAGGGAGGCTACGATTTTTGCCGACGATTTAATTAATTAATGCAAATGGGCACTTTTGAAAGAAAAAACCGAAGACAATAGATATTTCTCCTTGAGAGTTTACCCGTACACTTTTTCGAAATAATCTTTCGTGGAGGTCGGAGTGGGTTAGGTAGGCGGAAAGAAAAATTTTCCGGCATGGAGCCCTTCTACATTTTGATGTGGTGTATAATTGCATAATTGAAAAAGTTCTCCGGTTATAATTCACTTTAAAGTTTACAAAAAAATTAATTTTACGGCCCAACGGCGACCTGAATTAAAACATAAATTATTATTAAAAAAATCGCATTTAGGTGTGTTATAGAGAATCTTCGAAAGTTATTACATGGCTGGCTGCCAGCTTGGTGGCCGCACCAAAAGTTATTCGAGTCCCGAGGAAAATGTTTTATTAGTCTCGGAAAATGCTTCCCTGACAAGATCAAATAAGGCGAAAGTAAATTTGATTTGTGTGTACATATCGTTATTTTTTATTTATGACGGAAAGCTTATTTCTGATCAATAGTTCATTAAAATGCATCTGTATATGGGAACGTCCGTAATGAATACAACACATCGTTAAATTTACATGAACGTGCTTTAATTTGGGAGCAAATTGCGAGCTTAATGGCGTTAGTCCGGTCGAAACGCGACAAGGAAGGCGACTCGCACGAGCAGTTGTCTGTTATCACATAACGTCGATTGTAAGCTGGTCATATTGTCCGTGACGAAAATAATAAGATGGAGCTGCGAAATTGCCGCGATAGATCGGTCAATGGTGTGATCTATATGCAGATTGCGGGCCCGGGCCGGAGTCGATAGCGCGCCAAATCGTGCTCTATCATTGTCACAATTTCTTATTTTCTTGACATAGCAGAGGTCATAAATTTTAGACTATCACATTCAGCAATCTTGTTATGTGCCAGCTGATGGATGGGGCAGAACCGAGCTATTTGCTAATCCACTGTCGCCGAGTCGTTATTGCCCCTCGCAACTCACTTTTTATCCCTCCTTCTTGTCTGCACATTCCTCCATGAACTTATTAAAAGCTCAGTTTGCGTAGTTGAGTCGAAATAAAAGAACTGTTTCTATTCAAGTTTAAATGAGGTTTAAATTTATCACAACGCTGTGACAAAAGGATTATACTCGGCGAAGCCGTCATATAAATATGTCTTCGCATTTGCAATTCTAATACGATCTCATCTTGCTATTCTCTGGGAACGCATATTGCTCCACGAAACGCCAAACCCTCTGGGCGCTTTTAAAACCTTACGGCTCGGTCATATTTCTGCTTAACACAAAGATCAGGACGATATTACGAAAATCCCCGGACTATTTTTTCCGGTCGTCTACCGTTAAATGGAATCTCCTTCCGTCTTGTATCGGACGTAATGAATAAATCACCGGACGTTATACAACGTTCGGTTCTCACGGTGAAACAAATAAAAGCTCAATCTTGGCGTGTCGCTGATGACCCGCGCACAAATGAAACGATTCGATCGGTAATTTTTTTGACCATGACGGTCCAATTACGGCGACGTGATTGTAGTTTAGCATTTAATGACGGGTTATGAAGCTTTGATTTTTCAATAAATTTTCATCGATGTGTTTTGTTCACCTTCCGACCTCGTTATGTTTAAACAGTTAATAAATTTCATTGAAATACTGCTCCTGTTATTAAAATCGATTTGTAGTGGTTGTAATTTATGGGATAGCATATCGGGGAGGCATTGAAATAGAGGGTTGGAAGAAAAATGCTGATGGATATTTTTATAAAATTGTTATCCAACCTTGGCACACATCTGGATTGAGCTATTACGTATCGATGAAGTTGTAACGGTATTTTCCAACCAAAAATTATTTTATTAATTGCAAATTTTAGTAATTTAAGTTTTCTTGAATAATTAGTGCTGCAGCAATAATTGCGAATTTAGTCAGTTCTGACTTTACCACAGCAATTTTGTAACCTTTAGTATTTGCACTGTTCGGTAATGAACACCGTAATATAATATCGCGGATTACAGCGAAGTTTTAGTTAGACAACTTTCAAGTTTGTTTAAAAACTGTAATTTAAAACTTAGAAACGCGCAGACAATTCTTTAAAATATTTAAAATTACTAGAAACTTTGTATTTGTACTTATGACATGAAAAGTTTTCAGGGAACTTGCGCTCCAAAAACTAAAATATTTAATTTCTTTAAAAAATTATGTTTGATTAAGTAATTATAAGTGGCAACTTTAATTTGATTATACCTACTAGAAGATTTTAGCAAAAATGTTTTCTCATAAAATAATTGGTGGAAAGGTAAAACATTTTGAAATCTTACTTATGGGGTGAGTTGAGATTAGAAGGCATCCTTCTTTAGACTTTTTGCAGTTTTTTATATCTTTCCTTATTAAAGATAATTTTGCCTAGTTTACGTCTCTTAATTCAACTGCTCTCCTCACTTATTCTTTTCATTTTTTTGGCCTTCGTCTTCTTTTTTCCCCAACTCTCTGGCTTCAAACATTTTCTTACCTAAACGTTCATCCTTCATCCTTTGGTCATGTCGAAGCCATCGCAATTGGTTTTGGTGCATTATTATTTCTATCGGGATTATAATTGTACTGGGAGATTTTAACAGCAGAGTTCCAATAAAAGACGACACATACGCAACAGTCATAAAACAATACGGAGAAACAACAAGAAACAAGAATGGTAGAAGAATGTTGCAATATTGCCAAAGGAACAACTTAATCATCATAAACCGAAGAACCGAAAAGAGGAGGAAAATCAATAGTAGATTATGTCCTAAGTAATAAAAAATAAAAGAAAAGAGAGATTGTAGATACTGAAGTGAAAAGGGGCTCAAAATACTCAGTGATCACTACGTAGTAGTAGTGATTATAAGAACAAACGAGAAGAAGCCAAGAATAGCATCAATAAAAGAGGAGGGAAGAAAATAGAGCAAAAACAATAAGGTCATACAAGTTAGCCAATGAAACAACTAGAGCAAAATATTAAGAAATAGAAAAATTAATAAAATATAAAGAAGTAATTAAATGTCAAACAGTCGTGGAACAGATTTAAGGAATTGATTATCGAAACAACAAGCAAAATATGTAGATCACGTAAACCAAATACCAAACCAGATACTAGAAAACAAACGGCCTGGTGGACAGAGGAAATAGAGTAACAAGAATAAAGAAAACAAACTGGAAATCATATCTGCAAAAGAAAACAGATTAAGGATGTGAAGAATATTTGTACCTATCTTTTAAATTTCATTTTGATTTACTATTTATTTTAAGTTGAGTTATATTGGTACAGTGTAATTTACAACTTAACACCTTAGGGTAAATAGGTTATTGATTAATAATAATTTTAATTGTTCTTCAAGCCTTTCCATCTTGTGTTGTAGGTCTCTTTCCGTTGCAGCTATTATTAACATGTCATCTGCGTAACATAGTTCTACAATTTTTCTCCATTCTCTAAAATCCGATTTTATAAGTTTAAATCCCTGTTTGCATTTTTTAATAACTTTATCTAAGATGCACCCTTGTTTTAAGCCTATCCCATATTTAAACTTTGCTGATTTTTCATTTCTAGTTCTTACATTTCTATATTTTCAATTCATATGTCCTCTGGTCTTATCCTATAGAAAGTATTTATTTATTTATTAAAGAATATATTATTGATTTAGTTAAACATTAATTTTTAATTCAATAAAAAAGCTAACCGTTATTATTAAGTTCTGTAAATGACAGTTGGTTGTTATATTACACGTTACGGTCCTATGGGTACAGGGACACAAGGGCATCAACAGAAATGAGGAAGCGGACCTCCTTGAAAAAGCGTGACCTTTATGCGTAAAATAATTCAGCCAAAACCGACAATGGGCCTTTCCGAATTAAACATTTTATATCGAAAAACTTCCTTCCTCAAAAAAGTAGGAATCTACCAAACGAAACATTAAATATAAATTGCAAAGAGTCGAGTTAATAACAAAATCTTTTACAAAGTTATCTAATTTAGTTCGGCGGATAAAATTGAGATAAAATTCTTTACACAGCAACATCTGATGTACGCAAGAATGAAATTCCGGTATGATCGAATAATACTATCGATTTGCACAATTAAATATTTCCTGCAGTAACTAAATTTCACTTGTGTGTACAAATTGCAATTTACAGAGTGATCCTGATAATTAAACATCAATAGTGGAACGGTTTGTTTCCCGGACATTGCCAATCGCCTAATCGTTGCCGATATTTACAAAAAGTCGTATCATATGTAGCTGAACCGTTAAATGACAGACAGCTTTTAAGTTTTCAACTTTTAATTAGTATAACTTCCTCTTCAAGCAGTATTGGAATGACAATCAAATGTAACAGTCCTTGACTTGTTTCTTTTAATGAGTTAGAAACGAACTCGGTACAATGGGTCGCATTATTCTAAAATTGGCGAAATAAAAAACGATCAAAATCTTTTTCACGGTCAGAATGAGATTGACACGTTTACTCCGTTGAATATGCTTTCAAGTGAAAAGACCATCTTATCTTTCTGCCTCTTAGAGCTAAAGATAAATGCTGAATAAAATGGCAAAAATCCATGAAGGGTAAACAGCTACGGCACGTGTCTAAAAACTGGTGATTAGCGCTTCGTTGCAGTGTTAAATAAGCCCAGATGTGCACATACGACAATATGTTTTTACTTTTAAATTACACGTTCCTCTATTCAAATTGCTTTTGTAATAGCGATATCTAATTGAAGTGGAAGTTGTATGCGGTTAAAAAATGTTATTGAAAGTTGGGAAAGTGTTCTTTGTACATCTAGGAATTAATTGTGTGAAATTGCAATAATCAAAGTTGAAAACGGCACGAGTTTGAAAACGTGCCTGAATGAAATTGTGACAAATTTGACTTTCTATGCGAATTTTCTTGAAATAATTATCCTGCTGGGATTTCTGCGAGTGTTACGTGGAGATGTTGCGCCACAATCGTCGTAAAACGTTTCGAGGAAGATAAAATTATTAAGATTCTTTACTTGTAATCGGCCGCAGCAGATTGTAAATTGCTGGTAAATCGAAACGGGTTAAGTACAATGCTCGCATTAAAAAATCAATGAAGAAGTACTCTCGATAACGGCGCATTTAATTGATCCAGTGAATTAAATGTCAGTTCACAGAATGACTCAAAAGCTATAAGTCTTGATTGATGGTTGCTTTTTGTGCTGTACTTGTTCTGTCACCACTCAATCAGTTTTTGAAATCTTCAAGACAATTGTTACTTTCTTGAAAGATAATTTTTGTGCAAAGATCTCTTCTTACTTTTCTCTGAACCCATTCATCCCCCCTTTTTTCTGTTGTTTTTTTCTTTGGAAAAATTCAAATTGTATGCTGTAAACAAAAGTCGATTATAGTTTGCTCAAATCAGATTCATAGAGAAGGGAAATGTCTGGGAAAATGCAATCATACACCAATAGTTTCAAAAGTCACTTGAAGATTGGAAATTAATGAAACTAAAATGTTTTTTCTTTCTCTTCCATATCTTTCTCCATTCCCTTTTATCTTGTACTTTTTATTTTCATTTCATTCCTCTTCTGTCCAACGCTTGTTTAGTTCCTTCTTGTCAACTTTTCCTCGTCCTGCTTCTTATTCTCTTTCTGATACTTCCCACTTCGAAGACCATTTTTGTTAATCTTGTCTTGTCCATCCATTTTAAATGTCCAAACCATCTTGCTATTCGTTCTATTTTAATATTTATTGATATCACATTTTAAGTTTTCCCTGTTATATTTTTTTATTTTATCCATTTTGCGTTTTATTTTCCATTTTTCTTAAGAATCTCATACAAGTGGCTTCTATTTTCTTTTGTGCTTTTATGTTAATGTCCAGGTTTCTGAAGTAGATGTCAGCGTCGGGATAGCTACAGTTTTCTATATTTTTCCTTTTCCTTCATTCGGTATATATTTTTTCCTGTTTGGTGCTGTTAAAAAATTTTCCTCCTCTTTGCTATTCTTTCTCTGATTATTTCGTACATTTTTCCTTCTTGTGTTATTACAGATCTTAAATATTTGAATATTTGCAGTTGTTGTAGGTTTTCTCGTTTTGGTTTTACAATATGCTGCCGGGTTGTTTTACTATTATCATTGTTTCCATTTTCTTTTGATTTATTTTCAAACCAATTTCTCTATAGTTGTTCTATAGATTTCAAGGCTTTCATTTAAATGTTTTCATCCCTTAAAGTGATTTTTATTTATTTGCATTTAAAATTGTATCTGGCCATGATTACATTCTATCTTTGTTGCGCTATTTATTTTGTGTTCAGGTTAGCTTTCGGACAATCAGTACATAATCGGTTGATACCTTTGCTTTGGAATGTGATTAATTGAATCAGAGGAATGTAGTCAGCACCGCTGAGCTTTTTTGCCAACAACTCCGCAACCTTGAGACGCCAATTCACTAAAACCGCCCGGGAAGACGACATCCAGTGATTTTGAATCTTGCTAACATTACAAAAGCGCGGGTTATCCCACATCCGACTTATTCTCCTGATTTGGTTAATCACATTGTTAATTTCTTCAATATTTGAATAGATAAGGTCTCTATATTATGTATATATTTATTAAATTTCTATCTTAGTTAAACTCACCTTACTATTTGATGCCAAGATGACGAATTTGACATCAAGTCAAATAGGACCAATATCATTGTAGCTTATGAATGTATTAAAGAAAGCCGAAGGAGGAAAATTGCAGGGATTGCCTTAATTAATGATTGCAGACATTAGGTCAAAACCTTGAGGAAAAAGAGAATTTTAAACCATCTTTCTGTACAAGGGAATATATTACTGAAAAATATTATGAAAACGATACTAAGCTGCGAGAAAAGGTTGTTACATTATCACAAATTGATGTAGATAACATTATATAAATTTATTTAACTGATAGTTGCAATTTCTCTAAATAATTTTCAATCAACTCCATACTTTATATTTACATTGCAATTGCCTTTAAGTTACAGCTTAACCTTACGCAAAATTAAGTACTAAAGTAATAAACTAGTAATTATAAAAAGAATTATCATACACATGACCGGGATAATTAACTGTAACCAGGAACATGCTGTGTTGTTTATGCTAATCTACTTTCCGCACAATCGTACTTGCCGAGATAAATGGGCAGATAATAACAGTTTAATTGCTAAACCTAAAATAGGCATGGTACATGCACTTATTTGACACTCGAGTTGCAAACGACCTTTGGAACACATAAAAATCTAAAATTATAACGTCATTACGTGTATGATAACCCCAACACTCCATTCTGAAGTACGCAGCGACCTTCGCAACGCATAATTGTCGCTTGAAAGAACTTCCGTGTGTTCGGTTTACGGTTCCCCCATGTACTTTCAGCGGTACATACGTTCAAATCGTAATCGTTGCCGTTTTTATGAATCAAAAGAGAAGTGTGTTTTTGACAGTTAGATTTAACAATAATGTAAACCAAAATTACAACCGAGCCTAAATTATGTTGGGGGAACTGTCTGTGGAATAAGTTATATCAGGATTCAGGGATGGAGTGTAAAGGATTGCGATAATAAACAAAATTGCTAAAGGCACACAATTGCACGTACAATGCAGGGTACAATTGCCCTATTATACAATTTCTAGGGCCGACGCTATTTAGGTATATTGTAAACACCGCAGATATAATTCACCAGCAACAAAAACTGAATAGTACTTGTACGGTACAAAATCCGGGGATTTGCTGAATTTATAGAGTTAAACTAGTGTGTGTAATTAACATTATATAAACACCGAATAAATTTTAATATGTGTTTTTCGCTATTTATGGTAATTATTGCTGCAACGTACGAACGCTCACATTTGAGTGCTAATAATAATTTGTAATTAGGCCGAAATGAAGTTTGCATAATGGTGACAAACGATTTTAAATTTAATTTATAACTCCAGTTTTATTTACGGCCAAAATGATTTAATCAATTTTTAATCGGTGCGATTTGTTTTAACGTGGAATACATCCGCGTTGAAAATTTATTCGTTAATTATTAATTAGAACGGCAATAAAACAGCTGGTCGTAACGCTAACTTTTTTATAGTTAACGGCAAACTTTAATTTATGGTTACTAACATAATTGAATTCAGGCAATTGAACGACTCGAAGTTCCCCACATGGTCAATTTATAACCTTCAGGAAGTTTTCAGCTCTAATATAATTTTAGTAACTTTTTGTAACTTAGTTGATTCCTTTCAAAAACTCAAGTAATGGAAATTTTATTAAAAACGTATAATGAATAATTTTGCGCTATTTAACAACGTTTTACGCGGTAAAAACTGTGCATTAATTTTCCGTTTTGTAGCTTCTTATAAAAATTAATATTTTATGGAACACAAGAAGTTTTCATCTCATACAGCTTTTAAGAATTTCTGTATTTGTACTAATTTTAGGCTGAAAAATTAATGAAATAAAATTGGCAATAAAAATATAATTTATTGACTTCATTTACTGAATAATAACAATGATACTTTGAAGATTAATTAACTATATCAACAAAAAATAATAGTTTTTTCTCTGCTGTTTTTTCCAGGATTTGCTTCGTTTTGTTTTGTTGGTCGTTTTCAAATAATCTTTCTCCTGGTATTTCGAATGGGTATTCATGCCATGTTAGCTGTTCATATAGTTCGTTTACTGAAAAGATATAGGAATATAACGGCGTGCTGTTCACGTGCAACTTGAAATTTGAATTTTTATTGGTAGATAAAATTTTCCTGGTTCCTGGCGGTCAATACTTATTAATTTTTAATAATTGCTTATTTGACTGTTCACTATCTTTTTGGTTAATTAAATTATTAAAAGTAATCCACTTTTCAAATGTTCAAATATTGTGCTCGATGGAGATTAATTAATTATTAAGTAGATTTATAAATTTATGTTTTAATTTTAAAAAGATAAAATTAATGAAAAATAATGTACTCTGTACTTATGCAACATTCTTTTAAGTGAACGCATTTGATTAGTTGTTCTCGTACACCTGAAATTAAATCACACACAGTTGTGGTTAGTTTAGTAGATTGTAGGGTCGAGTTACCTTGACCGTTTGGTAATTTGAGCTTGCAAAAATGCGCTTACTAACTGGAATATTATTTTGTTAAATTGTACCAAGTACCTGCGGATCATGGTTGGTAACAAAATGACCTTTTAATTGTATTCTAATTATTTATACAAAGAAGTGCGGAACTTGATTGGTGTCTTGAGAAGGAATTTTCGTGTCTCTTGGGATATTGACAAAACAAGAGCCATGATAAGAATTTACAACTGCCTTGCTGTGTCAATACCTAGTTAGTCATGCTTCGGAGGTGTGGCAGCATTGTCTTCCAATAGGTAGAAGAGTTAAAGTTGTGGTCCCGTAAGGTTATTGTTCAATCTTGCTGGCGTTCCTCGGTCTTATTTAAAAACTGCATTATTTCCTAGTTTTACATATTAAGGAATATTTACGTTTATGAATCCTTGATATCGTGCAGGCTAGGTAGGAGCTTTCGAACAAAGAAATTTCCCCCCTTTGTCTCTGAAGTCCAAATTGAATTTTCTTTCATGAGTGTGCAATTTTTTTTTCTGGCCACAGCAATTAGTTGTCCTCTGGTGATGCTTGAACTTTATACTGTAGTTAATGAGTAATCTGCTTTTCTTTGGCCGTCAGGACCACCCTACCCTGTTAGGGCTACAGTTCATATTTATTAAGCTTGCTAACTTGTATTGTTAATTAATTTTTAACTTATTTAAGTTAATTTCATATAAAAATCAAAACATCAAAACAATTCCGTTTATTTTATTGCTTATACTTATTGATTGAATTTTTTTACACCTTTTGAATAAAAAATTAACATAATTAACAATTCAACTACTTGGGAGCATAAATGATTAATCTTGTAAGTTTGAAACTGGTTTGAATTAAGTAGACATTGATACGATGGCACCTTAGCTCCCTAATCAACCTAAAGATAGTTACTTATTTAAGGCAGTTACCGGTCATTACAAATTGCATAATAATTTAGGTATTGCCCTAGTCCAGAATTGTGATATTACACTTCTGTTTGTCAATTAATGGTATCTAATATTTTTGAGCCAACACAATGCAATCAAATAGGAGTAATTTAAATCGGCTTATGAAAATGTGTTTAAACTTAACACCTCTCTTCAGATAATATTAAGTAGGTAATGCATATTCATAAACTCATTTAATATTTTAATACTTATGAATAATACACTTCCACAATTCCCGTTTTAATACACCATAAGCATATAGACACTTGCATATTCAATCTAATCCTTTCTAATGCTCAACAATAACGAGTTAACAATGTAATAACGAGCCTTTAATTTAAGGCACGGTCTTTAAATTCGCAGCAAGATTCAATAAGTCATCGATTATAATTATTTAATGGATACCTTTTTTTAACGGTAGCAATGCTAGGAGCATTCTTCAAATTGTGTTTCGGTGACCTTCCATTTATTGAAATGTCGATTGGAAATCGACTTATTGATTTAGCTGAATCAGAAAAGAAATTTTAAATCGAATCAGTGCGTGATTATGGGATACACGCCTCTCTCGTTGAAAAATGTGGACGCCTAATCCTTGATATTTATAATTTGGTATGTTCAGGCGTGAGAAGCATGTGATAAGATTGCGTAACTAATTTTGGCGCCGAGATTTATTTTATGAATTTTAAAGGGTTAATTAATTTCAACTTAATTAAAATTTAGCTAACACTGTTTTTCGTTTAAGTTGGAGATTAAACGTGTCAGGAAGTCGTCGTTGATTTTATTTTAATTAAATTCTTGGTTTTCATTGTAGTTTGTGTTCTTTGTGGTCATTTTTTCTTGTGTTGTTAATAACAAATATTATGCCAATTTATTTGCAATTAAAATAACTGTTGCGACTGATATTTAAACCAAATAACATTCCAACCTTGTTTTTCTATCTTTTGATTTATGAAAAATCTTTTCACTTCATTCATCATTTACAAGATTTGTTTTTGCACCTCTTTTTTGTATGATTCAAGGATTTGATAGTTTGGAATCAGTATAAAGAAACTTTAATTTCATGCTTATTATGAAAATAGACTTCAGTGGATCAATTGCAATTTTATTTTTGAATGATTCGAATAAATTAACATTTTTTATATCCATTGACAATCTCACTGACGATTTTAAATTCGAAATAAACGAAAAACCAACCAAATAATTGCAACAATTGTGTTGTTTTCTGCTGAACTAATCGCACTAATACGACGCTCTCTTTACCACCAAAAAAACAAAGCAGAATAATTTTGTTGATACAAAAAAGCGTTATAAAATCGGTGCACTTTTATTAGCCGAGCGGGAAACGATTGTAACGACAATGTTTCAATAAAGTTCGCTTCGTAGTGGGAATGACTATTTCATTCCAATTAAAAGGGGATTTTTGATTCGGTGCAATTTCCTGCAGCGGTAATAATATTCCTATCTCTGAATTTCATTCGCCACGTTGGCAAAACTTGTGTGTGATGATGTTTCAAGAGAGTAAAACTCTTTGCCAACTCAATACGTATTCATTAGCAAGGAAATACCCAACCAAAATGGGATGAAGGGATTCATTAGTCATTGGAGCAGAACATATTAGGACCGATGCTACCGTTAAAGTAAAATTACTTCACGGTTCAGGAACTTAAACTTCGGTCGGATTATTAGTTATTCAATTAATAATACCTCAACGTGTGCAATCAAACCTACGAGAGGGACGATTTTTGTGCAGCTCTTCGCCGAGTTATCGGCGATGAATATATTTCGGAAGCGGCTTTTCTATTTTTTTTAACTTGCTTTTTATTCAGCTTCGTATCCGAAAAAAATTTCTGCACGAAATTGTGTTCCGCGTGCTGTGAAAAGCGAATCGATTTTTGTATCAGTCTCAATCTTAACAAATTGAATTCCACTTGAATAGTTACGTTTTCAGATTTTATTGCTTAGCTCAATTTATTGTATGTTTACAATCTGAATTCGAATTTCGTACAACTTATTGAGTCGCTTGCAGTATTTATTATTAAAAGTTCTATTTTTGAAGTTTACTCTTAAAGTTTAAACAATAAGCCGAGTTTATAAAAGGTTCGACCCAATTTACTTTGCTCAGAATAAAATCCTTAGTGAAAACGTTATCATAAAAACTAGCAATTTCATTAAATAACCGAAATGGCTTCAAGTTAACGGTAACATTTTGTCGCTGGAAATTCAACGAGTTGAAATAAAAATTGGTATCTGATTAAACAAGGACCGAGTGCATTAAAAATTACTGGCTGTGCAGTTAAGCATAAAAAAAGTAGTACTCTGGCCAATGTGTGTTTTCCAGAGTAAAATTTTCCATTTTTGTCTTGCAGTGACGTCCTATTTAGTTAACCTAGCACAGGGAAAACAATTAATTTTGATTTTTTGTTTGTTCGTTTGTTTAATTTATTAATTTATTTATTTATTTATTTATTTATTTATTTATTTATTTATTTATTTATTTATAAATAAATAGGCATCCTATAGAGACGAATACAAATCGCCTGTACATAGGAAATGGTAACAAAGCAAAATAAAAAAATATACAATACAATACTATAACCAAACTAAACTTAAACTTCCTACCCTTTCATGCATTGCTGTGCCTCTATTATTATTGTATAATAAAATTGATTTCACAATATTTTTTCATTCATTCATATTTTGCTAGTTATGCACAAAAGCTTTCTTTTCCTAATAGAATACTTTATGATTTGTAGCGTCGCCAATTAATTTGAAATGCGGAGGTTACAAGCAAACTTTAACATGAAATTGAGAATATCTCGCTTTGAATTCGTCTCTTTTTTTATTAAGAACATGTCCCTGGAGTGTAACAAAATTGACTTTTAAACAAGCACTGCGGATATAATTGGCATGATGTTTTGTATTTTGTTATTTGTAACGTTACAATCGTTAGCTTTTAACATAAATTTCTTTAAGTCGTTTACATTTTTTTTTATATTGATTTATTATATTGAAATGGCAAAACAATTTAATTATGTGAACCGAAATTATGTAATACTGGCAGAACGCAAAATCACTTGATGCTATCTTCCCGGTCTTTTTTCTTGAATAACGCCTCTAGGCGACGAAGTTGTTGCCAAAAAAACTCAGCAGTGAATTCGAATTTTATACAACTTATTGCATCCCTTTCATTATTTATTAGTAAAAGTTCAATTTGCTTTTAATCTGAAAGTTTAAACAATAAGCCCAGCTTATAAAAGGTTACTTTGCTCATAATAAAATCCTTAGTGCAAACATCAAGTACGTTATCATACAAACTAGCAATTTCATTAAATAACCAAAATGGCTCAAGTAACGGCAACATTTTGTCGCTGGAAATTCAACGAGTTGAAATAAAAATTGGTATCTGATTAAAAAAGGACCGAGGGCATTAAAAATTACTGGCTGCAGTTAAGCGTAAAAAAAGTAGTACACTTGGCCAGTTAAAATTTCCATTTTTGTCTTGCAGTGTCATTCTATTTAACCCAGCACATTAATTTTTTTGGTGTCCCCAATTCTTCTGTAAAAGGTTTTCCAACTGCAGGGAAAATAATGAATTTTGCTTTTGTGTACATTTTCTATCATTAAATGTATTTCACAATATTTTCTCATTATTTTATATTTGCTAACTATGCACAGAAGCTTATTTCCTTTCCTACTAGAATACTTTATTTATGATTTGTAGTGTCGCCAATCAATTGCAAATGCGGAGATCACAAGCAAACTTTAATATAAAATTGAAAACATCTCGCTCTGAATTCGTCTATTTTTATCAAGAATATGTCTGCAAAGTGTAACAATGTAGACTTCTGAACAAATACTGTGGATATAATTGGCATGATGTTTTGCATTTGGTTATTTGTAACGTTATATAACTTTCTTTTTGTCGCATACATTTTTTCTTTTGATATTTATTTATTATATTGAAATGTTGAAACAATTAAATTATATAAATCAAAATTATGTAATTCTGGCAGGATACAAAATCAGTTGATGCTACCTTCCCGGTCGTTTTTCTCGAATGGACGTTTCAAGACTGACAAAGAAATCTGATTAAATTCCTCGAAAACAATTTTTTTCTCGATAAATTACATAAAAAAGTTTCTCATAACAGTCTGAATTGTTTTCCAATTCACCGTCACTAATCCGAAGCAATTAAAAACGAATTAACTTCGTATGTTTTACTTTGAACTCGTAATAAATGTATGTGAAATAAAAACACAGAAAATGGTTGAGGAGAGTCAGCTTCGGCTTTTAATCAATTCATGGAATGAAAATTAAATCAACAGCAGCTGCGAATCATTTATTCGTTACGGCGCCTCCACCAAAGTGCAATGTAATACATCACACAAGCAGCTTGCAAGAGTCTCACGTATTTCCTATCTAATGGCTTTAAACGACACCATATGCACATTCAGTCCACAATAAAAAATTATTTATGTTCTGTTGATTTCGCGCGGTGAAACGAATCGCAACGAAGCTGTCGAATCAAATATTCGCTTAAAGGGTTGCACTGACTTTTTCAGGCCGCTCTTCCGTTTTCCAATTAGTGTTGTCCCGACCAATAAAAATATTTTTATAATTAATGGTCGCGACTAAAGAGAGCATTCAACTGATTCGGGTCCGACAGGATAAATTGTAAAGTCAACCTTTATTAACTCGACACGCAATTTACGAAAAAATTGCCTCCAAGTCGTCCGACTTGTTGCGATAATAAAGACGGGCCTTAAATCATAAATCTTGCGGACATACGTTTTGTTCGTCTCGTTTGATTTCGTTTCATTCTTCGCAAAACAAAAAATCACATACACATTAATTCTGTTGTCTATCGATTTGAAAAGAGGTGGTTGCTGTACAACATTTATCAAGATAATAAAAGATAAGGCCAATTTGTCTTATTTGACGGTTGCGTTGTTCCACCTCTATATGGCAATTTATTTCAAGTTGCCATTAAAACTGCAAACATTGCATGTCGCACAATGAAGTGAGTTATTACGGTTTGTTTAATTCAATTAACCTAATCGGGGTCTCAAAAATTATAACGCAACCAAATTGTCGGTTATATTAAAATAAAGTGACCTAATGATGATTGCCGTAATAAGCTCTAACATTTCGTTTAGGCGGTTATATTGTGAGCAAATAGATTGATGGTTGGGCGCCCATTAAAAAGAAACTATAAAAACAGGCATTCAATTATAATTTCATTTAATTTATAATAGTAATTTGGAAGTTATAATGGGTAGTTTATTGTTAGGTACCGTAACTTGGTGGAAGATTAATTGAGGAATACAACAATTACGGCTGTATAGACGCGTGCAATGATTTTTGAAAATTGCCGGTTAGGAAATTAAATTAGCATTTGGCGTGTTCACATACTAACAGAAATTAACGAGAACACAATAGACAAAAATACAGTTTTTAGAATGTAATTTGTTAGATTAATTAGCTACATTAGACGGGCGTTCTTTTTGCTAGTTCGTTTTTCTGAAGCTCATTTTTCTGAAAGTACGTTTTTAGTGGACATTTTTTATGTTGTCATTTCTTGTTTTCCTGTAAACACATTTTCCATGATGGAAAATTTATGTTGCCATCATCCAAGCAGGTGCATTCTTTAGGTTCCATTACTTTCGTTATGAAACTTTATCAGAGGTAATTATTTTGGAAAGTGCTATAAGTAAATTTATCAAATACAGTAAAAACTCTTTTTACAAACAGCTCCAATAAAGAGACAATTCTCTTTCACCATATTTGTTCCTGATTTGAATTCAACTTATTTTCAGTATGATTGACAGGAAATCATGGCGACGAGAATTGTAAATACAGAAATTAAACGTTGTTCAATCCAGAATAATGAAAACAGGTTTGAAGAGGTATTCCCAGGAATTTAAATTGGATTGTGAGCAACAATGTTGCAGTTTATTCAGTTCTCCATAGTTGTTCATGATTCACTTCCTTAATTGAATATTGGTTTATAGTTTTCCTGTTTTTGTTATTCAATCTTTTACTTCTCCATTCACATTTCCTTCACTATTTATACTCCCTCCTAAGTATTTATATGATTTTATTTGTTCTAACTTTAACAAGCAAGAAATCAACCGCAACGTATCACCTAATAGAGAAACTAAACCGGTTTTACTAAAGGGATGCGTTAGGCAAGGAGACAATTTATCACCCAAACTGTTTACTTTGACTCAATTCGAAAAATTGGATGAATCAAACATGAGAGTAAGTATAAACGAAAAAGATTTTTCTTCTATACTGTATTCTTCTTAATTAGAAAATCATGGCGACGAAAATTTATTGTAAATACAAAAATTAAACGTTGTTTGACGAGGTGTTCCCAGGAATTTAAATTGGGTTGTGAGCAACGATGTTGCAGTTTTTTGATTGCAAAATAATTTGACTCAGAATCATTAGGCCCAGATTAATTTTTCCATGATGTTTATTTATATTATTGATGAATGGCTTCGCCGAATGATTTAAGTTATAAATTTAATGCAGCCTTAATACTTTCCCATTTGATAGTATCAGTATCAAGTACAAAATTTTTTATTATTATAATTAAACCAATCTTAATTACTAATCTGCAGCAATAAATAATACTTCATGATCCACAATGTAACCTTGAGAGATCTATTTATTTTGCTTTTACCCATAAATTAGTTAATGGGTAAAGTAATAAATTACGAATAGACATCCATAAGTATGAATTAAAAGTAATGCAATTTCTGAAAAATAAACTAGTCGTAATTAGTGTTTTGCCTACTGAATTTACATAATTTCATAGTAAATATAATTAGAAGGAAAATAATTTGTTCGGTTAGTAACGATTGCTGTAAATATTTGATATTTCATGTCCAACTTCATTAATGGAATTTATTAAAACCATTTATTCATAATTAAAAGAATATAATTTGATGCAAAAATAAAAACTTCCCAAATCATTTTCACGTTTCTAATAAATCACTCGTTAATATTATTTTCTAAGTTTTGCAGGTCACAATAAAATAAAATAAGAGGACAATTCCATCCGGGGTTGCAGACATATAGGGCAGTGAAAATTAAGGCGGAAGCCGCTGTGGCTAATCCCGCACTGAAAGCGTCAATGCTGCATAAACACAATTCGTGTACCGAAACGCGAACAGCTCCGCCAAACTTTTAACTGGTTTTGAACTTTATTCTGCAATCTTTAAGTTTCGCAAATCGTTCGGAATCCATCAATAAATCATGAAAAGGTAATGCCTTCTCTCAATCGAGGAATTATTTTACATTCGATCTATAAATAACATTTGCGGTTATTATTCGTCGATTAAAATTAAAAGTCACCATTAACGGCGGCAATGGAACGCAAGAAATATTAATCAATCAAAATATTTTTGTGTAACCGTAACGCTTTTTCAGCCATCATTAGGCCCCGTACGTATAAACACAAATTAATGTTTTTGTTGTTGTATCATTACCACTATCACTGCTGACAATCAATTTTTTTCTGAACGGTAAAAAGCGGTCGTTGATATGCGCAAATATTTTTATACTTGTTATTAAGGAAGTGCACTCTAAGCAACTGCCTCCGTTTTTCTTTGACATAAAATATGTTTTCAATTACGGTACTAAAAACAGGAATAATTGGAAGTCGTTCCAGCTCAATAAAGCCCATTAAAATTAAATAATCTGTCCCTCAAACATTCAATCATACCTTTCGAATACAAACGATTTAATGAACTTGTAAATTATAGAGCATTTGGTTCAGTGCACAAAATCCATAAAGCGAGTTAATTTAAGCGTTCTTATTTTTGTTTCCCAAATTGTAATCGCTTGGGGGCCTTTACTGAAAAAAATAACACCGATTTTTTGAAATCTCAATGGCGCGCGTGAAACAAAGAGATCCAGATGACATTTTCAGTAAAACATAAAAATACAATTCCTTTCTACGTTCATCAGCCTCACCTATTTCCTTTGTTAACTCACCTCACAATACGTCCTCCGATTTTGTTACGAATGTTTGAAAATGTGTTAACGAGAATTATTTGCAGAACGTTTTCAGCAATAATTAATGGAAGTTTTTTTTTTTTTTTAATTCAGTATTATCACGGATTATAGGGGCGTGTGTAACCTTACATGGAGTAATTTTATGTAAAATGAGCCAACGTGCTATTATGGATTATGAAATTGCTTGTCAAATTTACCACAGGTGCAAATAATAAACGTTATCGAAGCTGTAACGTGTTGTTTCTGAACGTGTTTAGCGAGTGCCATTGTATTTGTGACAACTAATTGCATTTGCTAATAACAATATTTGATTTAATGGTGTCATTTAATTTAATAGCACAAGCGAAAACTCCCACGGAATGCATTGTTATTGATTTTTACTTACACTTGACACAGTTAGGAAATCGAATGTGGCAGTAATTAATCGGTCAAAAGTTTCTCAGTTTGCACATTTTATTATCTAAGCTTTTTCTGTTGGTGCGCTGAAACGTCGCAGTTAATGTTTCAAATTCTTATATTTAAATGTCAGGACTAAAGAATAATTTGTTTGTAAAAAATAAATTTATTGACTGAGGTTTTTAATTGAATATTAATATTAATGTTGATCGTATCGGAGATTGGATTTTTTCTGTGCAAGTTGAAGCGACTTTAAACCCATTATCTGTGTTTATCATCTGGAAGTAATTGGAACTGACTGCCTGACGACTGCACATTTTATTGTGCCATGTTTACTAATATTTTTCAGTGGGAGCTTTTATCATTTATCTAAACTCTTGCAACGTTTATATTTTAAAGCTTTCAAAGTTTCTGTTTGCTCAAAAGAGATGAAATCTTAGCAACACTAACATCTTTAATGCAGTTTTTCTTTTAGCCAGTTTGACACTAGTAAAGCACAGAAAATGCAAAGCAGATGCTTGACTCCACGTTTTAGTGATGTTTTGGAAAAATTCACAATAAAACTAAGAAACTAATATGAACAAATTCACAATTTTCAATTTTTGAAAGTAATTGCATATTTCATTCCCTAATACCGTCTGTAGAAGTTAAACATTTTTCTCTTTTTCTCAGAAAATTCCGATATTGTTCACAGTTTTCCGGGATCTTATTTTCACGGTTATTTCTAGTTCCATTTTAGCTGACCCATTTTTTGAAGTGTTTTTGTGTAGTTTGTATTCCACATATACCAACGTCCTATTCCTTTTCTTATAAAATTTTTCGTTTTGTTGCAGCAACAATCTTTAAAATTTATCATCGGCTTTTATTTTTCTGGCAAGCAACTTCATTTATTTTTTGTTTTAGTTTAAAAATACAATCTCCTGGATGTAATCGATGCTCGATAATTATTTTTTGAATTTTAAATTTGGAGTATCACTCCTTTTTAGCTTGAAAAACCGATCAACGTCAAAACCATGCTATCAAACGTAATTTAGAAATGGCAAAAAGAGGAAAACGTTTTTACTTTAGTTCAATGATGGCGGAACTTTAATTACTACATAAATCTTGAAAATCGAAAATCAACTCAGGCATCTCTTTCAAAGTAGGAAACCTGCCGGAGGTACTTTTTAATTTAAAAACTACCAGCGATTTGACACATTAATCACGTCCAGATCGCCGTTAAATAAAGCACACGAAATTAAGCGAACAGTCGGTTTTTGTGGCGAAACAATTTTTCTGACCGGTTGAAAATCGCCAGTGATTTCGGTAATTTTATGTGGCGAAATGAAAGCGAAAAACTGCACGTAACCTTGTAAATAAAGGTCGTAGAGACGCAATGATTATTGTTATCGGCTTTTGCTCTCAGCGGAGTAGACTTTTCCTATTCCCTGGAAGCGAAGCTTTACGATTATGTACAAACTCTGAACAAACTGCCGTACGTTACCTATACGTTGGGTTGCAACACATGGCCGGGCGATTAAACGGCAAATGTTATTATGACTCTTTGAAAGTTCAGTCAATAACCGTTTTATGCTAAAATTTCAGGAGATGGCCCAAGTTCCTTTCAAACTGATAACTTTACGCAATAAAGTTTTTCAATTCACAAGATCAAATTAAAAATTAATTAATGGATCTATTCGAACAGAAACGAACACTTATAAACCATTCATCACTTTTGTGTGTCTCAAGAATTTAATATGGGGAACGGTCTATAAAGCTGTCGGCGCTCATTATTAAATTTTATGTGTGACACACATTAATTTCAAGTAATTACACAGTCGATTGATTGCGTGCGGAATTGTTTATTATTCCCCAATTTTCTTGGGAGACCATTTATAAACTATAAAGTCGTCACATTAAGTTTGGATAGTGTTTAATGTCGGGACTTTGTACTAAACTCACATAATTTGCATATTTAAACTTAAACGTTTCGTTTTGCCTAAATTTGCATTTAATTTTAATCCACAAAATCTTAAATGAACTTACGAGCTGTTATTAGAATAATTCCAATATATAAGGCGCCTTGTTTATTCATTGCAATTACCTGCCGCTATCTATGTTTCCAGCGACCATTCCACCCAAGAATATTAGTAGTTACGTGAAGATGGAAGCTTAATTAACTAGTCATTAATTTTTAATTTATTGCAGAATCACAAGTAAATTATAAAATAAATGTCCTTATACATTATTGCAAAAAAGTAAGAACAAGGAACACAGGGTAAATTATTGCTTCTTTGGTCGGTAAAGGATCGTTTAGAAGCAACTAATAAAAAGCCTTTTGAAAAGAAAAATCAGCGAATGGAAGAATTTACACACTTTGAACGGACAAAAGATACACTTAACGTTTGTGGCGAATTTTTTCAACATATTTGGAGAACACTTCTCGGTTTGTTGATTTTATTTCCGTGAATTGTTCTCTATATTTGATAAAAAAGATAGTCAAGTCTCCAAAGAGAGCCTTAGGAATTAATACCGCTTTGTTAATATTAAATATGTAATATAGAACGCCTTAAGTACCTACAAGTATATTAGATTGGATGCACACGGGACATCATGTAGCAAATAGAGAAAACCGTGAGTGCTTTAGTGCTTATAATATTTAGATACATGTGCTCGTTGAGAGATTACCAGTGACCAGCGTTTGCTTTGAGCTATATTCCTATCACATATTAACAGTATAATTATGGCGTTTATTTGAATTAACTATTCAAGTCGTTACGAAGCTATTGAAGTGATGTCAGGTACAATTTCATTTTAGTAACCAATATTGTAAAGTGGAACTGATTTAAATTGAACGATTTTTCCGGCCCTGACCGACACATACGGACACATAGAAGGAAGGATAAGAGAACAACAATAATTGGAGGAATTACAGGAGAGGGCAAAGGAACGCAACATACCAAGACATACCAATAGAAAAGAAAAAGCACATAGAGAAGAATAAAAAATGCAGATACGTTTTATTGACCTCGAAAGAACCAGAGAGACAAGACAAGACAATGAACACAGTCTGGACTCATAGTAAAGAGTTGAAGGAATTTGAAGTAGACGAGGACTGAAAACAGGGATGTAAACCTAACCGATTAGTAATGAATGAAGCCATAAAAAAGCTAAGGATAAAATGAGACTGATGAAAAAGTGACATTGGAAGTTGGAAAAAGTGGAACTATCAGAGTTACTGCCTGTGGACGATGTGGTCATGGTAGTAGACCTACAGAAACAACTACAACACAAAACAAAAACAGACGAAAAAGATGCTGCAAAAGCGCTTAAAAGCGTGGACTAATTTATTTCCAACGTAAAATATGAAACTGAATGTTTTTTTTTTTTGAATTTATAAAAGAATATACAATAAAATCTTTAAAATAATTGTAATGCTTTGATATTTTTAAATTTTATTTACCTTACAATTAGAATTATTAATGCTTGTGATTAACTGTATTAAAATGTTGTGCTCTTTTAATTCTGAAACTTCTCAACACGGTTTCACTGTACTGTATCTTTCCAAATGAACATTCATTTTCTGTTCCAATTTTAATGCTAGAATTGGAAGGCCGTATTACCATTTCGCAGTTCAGTTGTGACAACAGTGTCGCAATTAAGACAGTCTACTTATAACAATAACGCGAGGGCTGCAATTAGAGTTACTGTAACGACGGCTACCATTACACGGAAATTAGACACCAACGTTGACGCTTCTGCAGGAATTTAAATTACAGCACCCTGCAATAAACGGAATAACGTCAGCTCCACTTTCTTAAGGATAATCCTCTGACGTTGCACCAAATAGACCCTCATCAAGTTAAACGTTCTATAATATAATTTCCTTAAAGTCGCAAATTTATTCCAAAAATAACTCAGACACACGCCGATAAAATAAACATGTGAATGTTATATCGCAGCATCTGGGTGCGTTCACGCAGAACGGTAGTGTTATAAACACGTAGACATCGATCCAGATTGACAGAACATAAAAAGACGTGTTTACATATCCGATGCGAGCGATTTCTCCAACTTTCTGGAATATACAGTTTAGACCAATTTCGGGGCCGCACGAATCGAATTTTAAGGGCCAAAGAAGATTCATCTATAATTGATGCTTTTTGTCAGTGAGGGTTCTAAGAAGGATGGGCTTAACTTTTACCTTTCGGAGAAAGATTTTTTTCCGTTTTTATCCGGTTCCTAAAAGAAAGCGATTAGAATTCATAAATTTCCGTGTAATTTTTATGAAGATATGTCGAGCATGGAAATTTAGGAGAAAATTCGCGTTGTCGTTATTGCATTCTTTAAATTTCCTTACAGAAATTCTCGGTTTTATCTCCGGCAATTTATTTTTTCAAACGTAAATTTTTAAAAAACGGCCTCATTAAGATAAAAAGCGTAAATGCAAATGAGAGTATGATTTACCAGAGGAGGAAAAAATTAAAAGCGAAACACTTCATTAACTGCGGGCGTGTAACAGCATAAAGTACGTCACGTTTTCATTAAATGCATATTAGACATTGCATAGACGTCAATATTTACACGATCATGCACGAGACTGGAGCTCACGTGTGCGTGGAAGGAAATATGCATATTATACAGTTGCAAGAGATGGAAAATGCAGACTCACATCTGCGAGTTGACTCGTTCTATTCTCACGTGCTGACTCGCCTGACTCGCATTCTTCCTACCTGACATAAACAACCTGCATGTGCATTAGTCACGTTTTCTCGTGGCTTCAAGAATAATTCTTACGGAACCAGCGGTTTTTAGAGATCAAGTTCCCGGATCGTGCGAAGACGGTTTTTATTTTAATATTCTTCCGTCAATTTTTCCGTCTGGGGATTACAAAGAGATATTAACGAAGCGGTTGCAACCTCGCTTATAAATAATTCCTAATGCCGTGCGACATATTTACATTTAATTGAGGATAAACATGGGCGTAGAGAATATAAAAGCGGCAATTATCATTCCCACACAGAGCTTTTTATCTATCGAGTGGATTTACTGTTCTAATAAATACCATGTTACAAGATTTAGTTGTCAGCTTCTTATATTTTATATAAATTATTGTTTAGCGAGTTCGTAAAATATCCAGGCGCAGAAACAGTTTCATGGTTTAAACTGCAAATAAATGTTAATCCGATTCGTTCTGTAAAGTGAAAATTTGCAGGAATTGGATTTGGTACAATGCGATGAATCTGTTTTGAAAGGAATAAGCAATTTGGTGCGGTGATATTTTTTAAATGCCGCTGTCACATCTTATTGCTCAAACTAAAATGACCACAATAAATGAAATTTATTAAAATTATTCTTAGACGTGAGTTGCATGAAGCGGCGACTATCAAGAAAACCGTACAAAATCGATAGCTAATTTGCAATGTACTTTCTGCATAATTGCCATTTTAGTTTCATTAGCTTGTCAAATTTGTACATTACAATTATTCAATTTCATCCTAATGTTCGTATTATAAATCACTTCCATAGTTTTTAGAAAGCATTAGATTAAAATAAAAATTAATTTTAGCTTTTTATGTGGCATGTATCGTTTTTCTCAAAATATTTTATTGTAAATTTCATCGGTTGTATTGACTATTTCTATCATCATTGAAGGTGTAAGTATAACAATCCGGTTTCATTGAAACCAAAAAAATTAGAAAATCTGGCACAACTGATTTCCTACATTCCTTCAGCGTGTCATACTTATCAAGAAATAGGGGCTGCTATAGCTGCGCCAGGAAATACCACTCAGGGGAACAGATAATGAACCCGAAAATTTGGACAACAATATTTCAGACGATAGTGAAGATGAAAGCTAATTTGTAAAAAAACATGATATTTTTTTATAGAAAAGAGTAAAAGCCACAATTTTTGTAATAAATAATTAAAATTACAATTTTTTATTTAATTTATACTAAAAATCAACTAAGCATAGGTAAATATACCCTAATTACAAATTTATTATGACATTAAATGCTACAAAAATCATCAGATTTGATTTTAGGATTTAACCAAATCTTTAACAATTAATATCTCAAAACTAACTTCATGTGGCCCCAATAACTTTAATTGAAAATGGTTTTATTAAAACCAGAGTTATAATTATTTCAAATAGACAACCATGGAAACAAATGTAAAGCAATCTTACACAGCTAAAAAATGGCCTAAGTTGTTCTTAAGACTGCGTTTTCATTGAACAGAAGTGCACTTGATTGCAAATTACCTCGTATATAAACAAGTAAAAATGTAATTCAGATACAAATACAGTAAATGTCGTTTAATTGGATTATTGGTAAAGGGCCAGGTCGTCTTATCATTTCTTTATCACCATAAATATTTATTTATTGAAGTAAATATCCAATGGAAAATACATTTCCAAGCACAAATAAATCTCACTGATTTTGATCTCAAGTTGTAAGTGAATGTGTTTTTTTTGCAAATACCAACAAAAAATTTTAAGCCCATGCAATCAATATCAGATTTTATTACAAATGATGCCAAGGAATGACGAATCAAAGGACATTTTTACATTAGGCAACAAATAAATGGATTAAGCGGCTGCTTCCACCTACCAGTGAACCGAATAAGCGCCATTTACTGCATTTTTCATTGTTTTAAATTTCAGAACATAAATCAATGCGTAACATAATATCCATGTTAAGTTTAATACGAGACAGAAAAATTAGGGCAAAAAATATTTAATCATAAAAGATGATCACTTTGCAATGCGACCCCTGCAATTTAAATTGTGTTATGGGCGAGCGGTTACATGGTAAATGACCTGCCGGATCCCTAAATTTTGTAGGGTGCACTAGATTCAAAATTGCAAGCGCCCCGAAATTTACATACTAAAAAAATGAGATTGCACGGAAGTAATTATGCTTTCATTTCCTACTAACATTTCGGCAATGTCAGCACTTTATTACATTAGTCGTTGCCTATTGTAAACGTAGCCAAGGAAAAATTTTGCAGGAAGATAAATTCCTGTAAAAATCTCATTCTGTATGAACAATAACAAACAAAAACTAGCAATTTAGTTAATGCAGTTTAAATTTGAACAGACAAAATAAAAAGGTAAAATGCAAAGGATCAAATAAAAAGGGGGAATAGAAGATAATTGAAAACAGCAGCGAGCATATTAGCAAACATTTTAAACGATTGTAAAGTAACGGAATTGCTTCATTCTTTTTTGAAGCGCTCCTGGCTTTTGTTGTATCGTTGTAAAAAAGCACCTTGTTGGAAATTGATTAATTTTTAGCTCATGGATTCGTATCATTATTTAATTTATTAGTGAATTGCCGGACACTTTTTTGCGTGAATGCAGCGAAGCGCATAACCACAAAAATTACCGTAATATGAAACAAATTTCTGAAAGAAAACTAATTGGTCCTATTACAAGCGCTTTTTAAATTTAACAAAAAATTACCGAATTTCGCCCAACATTCACTGCAAAACAATGTGTTTGACATTTTTGTTCGGATTATTCTTTTTCCAGTCATCACAATCCAATAAAATCAAACGTCGCCGCTGTCATATTTAATCCCATGACTTCTTTGTTCATTTTAACAACGGCGAGACAGGTACATATCTATACGATTTTGACACATGAAAATAGGTATCATTTGATTCTAAGAAAAAGTTTAGTCACTAAACAATGGCGGCTTGCGAAAATGTTAACGTTGAAATTTGGCACACGAATAATTGACACTTAATATAAATTCGTGCAATTTTTTTCTGATGCAAACAAGGTCAGGGCTAAGGGTGGGCGGCCACCCGCCGCGAAACAACCTGTTTGGCAAATCATGAACAGGTGCTTATCAGTGATAGATCTTAAAAAGATTTTAGATAAGTCGAGGAAAAATATGAAACAAATTAATATGTTGAAGGGTGTGCCAAAGAAAATGGCAAAGTTGTAAATAACCAACTTTACACGTATTTTCTTTTTCTGGAAAACTTTTCGTGTTTTTTTTGTGAGAAAAATATAAAAGCCTTCTGAAATAACGCCCACGATATGTTCGGCGATAGGTTTTGTCGCAGCTTGTTATTTCAGAGAAGATGTTATCATTACAAACCAATTATAAAAAGTCAATAAGTCAGCTTCATTAGTTTGCATTTATGTATGTACAAATAGAAAGTAAAATCAAATTGGAGCACATACACTTGAACGTTTGCGGTTTGCAAAGTCAAAAAAGGACCGATCACGAATCTGCGTGCTAATACTGGGAAGGCAGTGATTGTATTTCAATACTGTAATCAGCTTGTTTCCCCACACATATATTGTGTTCAAACAACAAACGTATCAAAGTGGACAAATAACAAACATTTATCTACGACTATTAATAATGCAAATAAATGTAATAATTGGCATAAACATTACCCGAGTGATAAATAATGGGTATATAAGCTCTTGAAATAAAATAATAGTTTTATTCATAAATACAACTTTGGTCTGTTAACAGAGGATAACAACATCGATTTTGCAGCAGTGCTAAAATCCATCTAATTCCCAAGAGAGGTATGAAAACCGTTATTAAACTAATCGATAGCGTTTCTCAAGCATTTGCTGCATTGAAACATTTCATAGATATTAGAATTTTAAGGAGACAGTGTAGTGATCTTGTAAGATTGGTAAATATAAATATTAAATAAAATAACAGTGTGGTCGACCGTAAAAACAAAAGGCGTTAAAGCAATGTATAAACCGTTGTACAAAACACTAAGATTACAAAATATAATTCACGTAAAAAAATCATTCCAACTCAGATTTAAGAGCCTGATGGCCAACATTTTGATCTCCTCGTGAGTTATATTCTCGTAATACTTCTTGTATAGTAAAGAACCATTGTTTGGTTCTATGCAAAGAACTTAATTTGTTAGACATTATAGTGAATGTAAATAAAAATCTCGATTTGTAAAATTAATTATACACTGTGCATATTTAAATTATTTCAGGAAATGTAGGTTCATCGGTTGTAAAATTTCTATTTGCTGAAATTATTAGAATGGGAAATTGTATTAGCGGTGCATACCGCTAAAATTGCAAATATGAGAAAGTTTACAGTTAAAGTTCGAAAACAGCAATCAAATTAAATTAAAATCTAGTGTTTCCACCTCTAACTCTAATTACAGCTCCACAAGGTTGAGGCATACTGTCCAACAAATTGAAAATTAATTCTCGAGGTATATTTTGCCATAGCTATAGTCACAGCCGTAACTTCTGTAAGATCATCTAGAGTTTGTGGAGTTCAGACCAGGGTTTCGTGCAGATCAGTTTAATAGAAAAATATTCAAATTTAAAAGGAAGCATCGCTTCTAAGATTTAATGTGGCCTTGCATTGTCTTATATAATCAAAAAAAATATTATGCGTATAAGTTTCAAACGACCCAACATTCAATATCTCATCTACACAGGGTGTTATAAGTTTTACTTCCGGTGGCAAAATATCCCTTTGAAATTGTTTGCAAATAACCATCAATTGTATGAATAATTTTATATTACTCAGGAACATAGAAAGAAGAAAAAACATTTAAAGAAATCAAGTGTTGATTTTATTTATTATTTATCACAATAGTCATAAATAATAAATGAAATAAATTATTGTCGTAAGCTAACGAAGTTGAAAAAATAAGATATATTATACAGGAGTAAAAACCGTCAATATTTCTTCACCAATTTGGCAAGTAGAGTTCACGGCACTTTTCGACGACAATAAACTTAATATTAAAAACTTCTTTCATTTTTATTTCAATGGTAATTCAAGAATGACGTTTTGGTGAAAAACGAAATGCTGTCCCTCTCTAGTTTGATGGGTCGACCATAAACTATTGTGTTACCGATTAACCGTATACTTTCAAGTTTAACTCAACAAGTAATAATCTTTAACAAATCAAGTTGCCAATATTAATGCTATAAATAATTTGCCACCTTTTGAAATAAAAAAATATAGAACGAAATTTTCCCCCAAACTTTTTTTTTGCACTCATCGAAAGTGTACTGTTCAGCTGATGTAATTACTTTCCCCTTAATTTTTAATAGGTCTTATGGCCTCGGCGGTGAAACTTATGACACCCTGAATATTAAATATAAGGGACCATTTCATACTAAAACAAAGTCAGTAGGATCTTGTACAGCAATGCTACCCCATGCCATAATTGAACCTCCACCAAAATGATCAGCTGTTTAAATTTGCATTGCCTGTACACTATGCATGGTGCGGTAATTTTTTTCATAGTAATATTTTAAAAGGATCAAATAATCAATAATTTAATTTTAGTTATGTGAGTAAGGTTATTGCACTTACACATTTTTTTAAAATGATAATAATTACATTATATATTAAAAGATGCACCAACTCTTAAATAAAGGACTTTAATGTAAAACGGATGCAAAATTTAAAAAACAACCGAGAAAAGTATAATATTAAGTAGAAGACATTCAATTACCTCGCAACAAAACTCGTTCTTGGCGTAAGTATTTTCAGCAATAAAGTTCCTTATAAAATAATTGAAAGATTACATTTAAATAGAGCACGCAGTTCCGCAAACAACTTGTCAAGTGCACGTCGAGTTTCAGCATTTGCATACAAATTGGTTCCCGTTGTAAACGTGCGATTTTCAAGCCCTCAATAAAATTGCTAATTATTTATTGAATTAGAAAATTGCCACAGAATGGCATTGAAAACTTTTTTCGCGCACACACGTTTCGTGGCTCGTGACAGGAGCGGCCGGTAATGCGGCAAACACAACAAAGACCCTCTCATACACTTTATCTTTTAATTTAATGAAGCCGAAACTACGTTTGCAGTAATTTCGTGATCTATTCCTTCGAAAACTGTGTTAACGGCGATGCTTGTCGCAAACTTTATGAATGGCTATGTTTGCGAACATGTAACTACAATAAACTGAACGTAAAAGTTTTATTGGGATTATAAACGCTATCCATTTCATCCGAAATTAAACTCTAAAGAATCCTTACGTCTGCCGCGCTTAAATTATTCGGTACGTAACGTATTATGACATTCAAAGCTGTTCACGTCACGCTATGAATTTCTGAAAATGAATAGGGAGAGAAGCTTTGATGGTATTAATGTATTGCGAACTGCGGCGTGGCTTGACAAAAATGCACTCGAGATAAACCTGCCAAATGGATTTTACACGAAATCTGAAAATTGTTTTAAGGCGTTTCGGGTTACATTATAAATAAAACGTGCACTTTCACTTAGTGCGATAAAAATAACGAAGCCCTTGCAAAAGATACTGATTTTCAGTGTGCAAATTTCATCATTTGTATGTAGGTGTGTTCTCCGGTAATTTCAATAAGATTACGGTATCTATGCTTGTCGTGTTTAAGTTGTCAGCGCCTGAACTTTGCTGAAGGTTCTAGTGCCTCCATTACCGTTAAAGTTTAAAACGTAAACATTACACACGAAAACTGTTTACAAACAAACGTTTGCTCTGCAATATCAAGAGCACCGGGAAGTCGGCAGCTAAATTAGAGTCCCACTGAACCCCAACGAAAATTTTTAATTTACTTGTGTGACGCACCGAAATTAGCATCGGATTGATTACGGACGTTAAAGCGATTAAATACCGAGGATTTAATTGCATTTAATTTTTAAAAGCTCCGCTGTTGTTTACAGTATAAACTGGCCGCAAAGTACTTCTGCAATTCAATTGCAAGTAATGGGGAAAATAACCAAACAAAACTTTTATTGATGACCGAGAGTTAAATGATCACAAAATAAAACAAATCTTTCTGCGATTGTAACAATAAATTACAAATTACCGTTCCCCAATGATTAACACGTTTTGTACGAACAAAAAGGTGACTTTCTCCGTTTTCGCCTTGAAATAAATAGTTGTCACATGAATTTCAGCCATAAATTGTTTTGAACTTAACATTGGTGCGAAATTACGAATTTTTTCGAGCCGATTTTCTGGTAATTATTTAAAAACAAAATTACACAAACCTGTTAGCGTAATTACACTTAATTTTATTAAGCCACAATTAATGGAAATTATGTTTTTGTGAACTTAACATTGATTTAATCGATTTCTTTTCACATTGCATTTGTGAGTAAATAAAAACTTTCGCAAGAACATAAAAATCTTTAATTAGTTAAATTAAATTTTACGAATCTGCGAACCGTTCAAGGTTTGTTGTGGACATTAAAAAAATGGTCAATTTTGCCAAAGAATAATTTCAGAAAAATTGGTTTGTTCTTGATGTGCTTGACCTTTACAAATTACCTAAAGTTACAAACAAATAAGGAAATCGTTAAAAATTGAGATAGTGTTGACAGTCAATGTTGACCAGCAAAGAAAACTTTTTGTACAGGGTCCTCAAACGCTAATGGTCCCAAATATTAAATGATTTATTTTTCCATTTTGGCCGACTATGGGGTTTTATTGTTTTTTACTTTTCTAAATAATCTGTTGAATTTCTGCTACTTACTTTATTATCAAAACATATATCTTGCAGTTCAAAATCATTATATTATATATTTGAATACAGGTAACCCCCGCTCAACGCGAAGAATACGTTCTGGACCTGATAGCGTTAAGAGCGCCCCACGAAATGGTGGGGGTTTGACAATTTTATTCCACAGTCCAAATGTTTCTAAGCTAAGAAAGTGTAATAATTTTTCTGCTTCATAGATGGCCCGACAATACCAAATGAAACATCAAATCTATTTTTAGAATTTCTGGGATAGGAGCAAGGCTTCTAAACACTTATATTGTAACGGAAGGTTACCGCATACCCATCAGAAACAAAATAGCAAGGTCAAGGCCAATGATTACATTTTGCCGCGAAGTTTTGACGGACTTCTGATTCTGGAACGTCATCTCGTTGATAATGGCCACACTTTTGACAACCTTGGGGACCTACCTTTTCTTAACCTTAAAAGTTTTTAGACTTTTATTGCGTTGTTATAAGATATAAGAACTTTAAAGGCTCTAATGTAGTTTACAAATAATCTAACCTGGGTCATCACAAAGTTTCAGGGATTTTTTTTTTTAATTTTGTTTTTTTTTAAATACATGTTTTATAATAAATCGGCATTATTTCTCAACTAAAACTATCTGACGGCCGACTTCCAACCTACTTCTATCTATATTCTATCTAAATTCCGCTGTAATTTTAACAATTAAACGCGATTATCGCTAAACATCGGAACCACTTTTGTAGCTCATTTCGCGCCACGCCCAAATAGGCCCCCCTTAAGCGAAATTTCGCGTTCAACGGGGGATTTATAAAAAATCATATTAAAATTCTGAAACAAAAACACTTAATAAAATAAATACATATTATTAATATAACAAATCTCATGCATAACAAAATAAAAGAAGTAAATGTCATACAAAACATAATTATTTATAATTCATTCATTTTGTTCTACGTTGCAAAAATGAATCAAGATTCCTTTGTTTGGCCTCTACGTTTATTATGCAAAATTTGCAACCAACTCCAGCAGCTTTTTTAATTTTGTATTTTTGTTGGACACTGTAGACTCGGGCAATTTGAAATTTCTTCCTACAGCTGTAAATTTACCACCACTTTCTACACTTTCTATCATTTTTAGTTTCTTTTCTAAAATCATTTTCTTACTCGAATTTTCACGAAGGGATAAAAATATGTAGTCAATTTAATTTGCATGCATTTGACACTGCAGCTAAGATTACATACGCTGACGACGATTTGTATATACTCCCATAGTATTTCTTAGGGGACGGATTTTGGGTTTAAAATCTGTTTATTATCACAAGGAGCAGTGCGTACCTGTAAATTCTAAATTTATTGTGTAGCTTTACTTAAAGATCTGCAGGTAAGCAAATTTTCATTGTGTACACTGCTTAAAGCGTGAAGTCATAAATGAACGCACTAAATGTCTGGGAGAAGAATATTGCAATAAAAGTGAAACTGTAGGAAGGTCGTTTAATAAAAACCTACCGATTCTAGAACTGCCGTTTACACAAATTTCAAACAAATAACAATTCGCGGTATAACGAATTCGCGTTCGCCGGGGGCGCGTTGAGCGGGGGTTACCTGTACTTGCTTAATTTAATAAACCACAATTAAATTAAAATCTAAATAATATAAGTAATTTAACAAACTATCTATTAAACTGAATAATTGCAATAAATTCATTAGAATTTAATGTTGAAAATAAAGCATTTGTAATTAAACTTTCTAATTGTTGTCAAAAAATTAATTTCACACGAATTTACAAAGAGTTCATTAATCTCCATGCAAAATAGTGAACACTTATAAGTAATGGCGCAAAAAGTCAGGACTTAAAATGCATTTAATTCACTGTTTAAATACAAAAGCAGGCAAGACAAAACCACACAATTTTAATTATTATGTGGGGACGTCAGTCGACTCGACTGCAACCAGCGAAACATGAAAACATTTTGTAAATTTCCCTAAACAGCATTTTCTAAAAATGAAAATAATCCTGTTTTTGTTAAGGATTAAGGACATTGTCTCGACTACATTTACAGCGCATTTATCAAGCCTGTCAGCTCATTTAGAACTTTTAACAAAACTCCACGCGCTTATTTATCGCATTAAAAGTTATAGCATTTTTAGCAGATTTTAAAACTTGAAATCAATCAAGCCGCTTCAATCCGATCAAGAGCAATCTCCGAAAATAAAATGGTATATGACTTTGTGTTATGAGTTGGGGCTGACGAAATAGGGTGCGGAATTTAAAAAGCCTTTTACGAAACAAAGTGACCAAGACAGGATATTTAGGAAAGCAGAGGGTTCATCGCTGATGTTATTGGTCGAAAACAGCGTAACCGTCAATCAGGATCGAGCGAGAGTTCGACGCCAGGGGAGAACCTCGACAAGGGGAATTAACGAGAAATCATTAAGTTTGTTTTTAAGCCCTAACTGCTTATAAATTGAATCGGATGCGAAACCGCTGATGAAAAGGAAAAAATGAGGGGACGTCTGCCTTATATTCGGAAATTATATCTGCTCGGAGGAGATATGGTGAAATAAATTATGCCTTTATTGGATTCGATCGTGTGTCTTTTCTCTTTTTGAAAACTTCATTTTAAGTCGGTCCCGCTTTTAGAGAAAATTAAATTTTAATGTAATGCCATTAGACTTGTCGATTTTTACACAAAGCGAAGTTGTCTCTCGGTAATTTTCGAATATACAGTAAAGCTCGGGGATGCTTCAAATAAATTTGTTTTTGTTTGCTTGCTTTTAAATCCGTTAAAAACTTCTTAAAACAATACCGACATGTACTTTCCTTTATTCGTGCTTTGTATTTCTAAAGCACACGGTTTCTTTTATGATAATCTTTCTGTCCTTTTGTGCGCCCACATTCGCAAACCCTCGCAAAATGTGTAGTTTCTGTTTTAATTTCACTCATTTTTGCGCTGAAAACGTTAAAACGTTGAACCTTTTATTTGTTAATAAAATACTGAATGGCAACAAAAATATTTTAATTGCAGATAACATCATTTTTTGCCTTGAATCAAAAGAGTTCATAATGGTAACGGATTTGGTGGAAAGTATAATCGTCGCCTTGAGAAGATCATCCAACTGAATTTTTATAATCTCAACAATCATTATTTTTAATTTATTCGGATTGCGTGCAACATTTCTTGTTTAAAATTCCGGTCGGTGCATCAGGGTCTTCCAAAAAACTTCAACTTTGAAGATTTTACTATCAAAATTTGGTGATGTATTCAGTTACTGATAAGTTACCATCTGATATTAATTCCGTTATCAGTTTTTCATTTAGCATCGCGGCGCTCATTTATGTCATTTTTCATGGATTTTTTTAGATTTTTGCATGTTTTACTTATAAGTTTTTTAATATAAAAATATCAAAATTTTATCAGTTTTTTATTGAAATTTGCAGTTATTTCGATTATAAATCCTGTGGTATCAGTAAGAACTGTTATTTACAACTTTCAAGTCATAACCAATCAATCAGGCAAGTGTTGCCAAATTATAAAGAATCTTGAAGGCACAACATGCCACGGGGATGTCAGATAGTAACGGCACGCGTTTAGTATCAGGTACACTATGTGCCAAAAGAATCGAAACTAAGCATGCCCTTCTCTACCTTGCTGTGCATCGTTACGTTTCATTCCCACTCATTCACAGCATTCCTTTGCTAAGAATTTTGACCTTCTTTCACTTGTTGAAACGGTGCTGAATTAATAATTTCTTTAAGCGTTCAAATATTGTACTACGAGGAAAAAATAGCTTATAAACATATTACAGTTTAATTTTTAAAATGAGAAATTTGATACTAATTGTGATTAATCAAACTTGCAGTCGAGCGAGCTAGAGTAATAAAACTTATTTAAAAAAATTTTATTAGAAACATTTACGAATTAACGCAGAAGAATTGCTTAACCTAATTACAACTTTTATTTAGTTTTCAACGAGTATAGCTCACTCTTATACAGTATATCTTAATAACTGTTTTCTTTTATTAATGAACGGCGTAATCCAAACTTTATATTCACCGTTGGAGATATTAAAATGAAGAAACTTCTCCATTCATTTTTCTTAATTTTGCAGAATAAGTTATGTTCCTCAAAAATTCAAGCCTTGAATAAAATGTCGATGCTAATTGTCGAACTAAAAATGCGGTTAATCTACAGATTTACAAACCAATCTCGACGTTAATTACTTTATTTAAATATAAATAACCATTGTGCCATCATTCGATGAATAATTCGCAATAGTCGAAGAATCAAACGTAACCTTGAGATTTCACTTAAATTTTAAATTGGGTAAACGTCAAATCGCAGATGATTAACTAATTTTGACATTAATCTCGCTTGCGTTATAAAAACGATATTAACTTAACCAGCTTAAAGCCTTCAAGGTCCGTTGGACATTATTACGACGGAACCGACTTTTCCCCGAAATTATTCAAATCGGATCACCGAAATCAGAAGTTTATTTAAAAAAAAAACTCGGTTACGTTTCGCAAAACAATAAACACTTATTTCATCTTTGAAGGGTACTTTCGATTTGATCTGATGGTTAATAAAGAGTTCGTTGTAGTGGAAATAGTGTTTCGAAGGTTAAAATGAAGTATTATCTTTTTTTCGCACATTAATTGGCAATGGCTCGTTAAAAATTCCATCACATTGTAAAGTTTTTACGTTTGAACGATTTAACATTTAACGCTTTTTAAAATAATTACATGTTCGTTGTACCCGATAATGCAATTTACTGCAGAGTACTCTTAGCTTGCGGTATAACAGCAATTATCACACAAAAGGTTTAGTACAATAAAAAAAGCGCAATTACTTCGTTTTCATTGTAGATGTGCCCGTGCTATTTTCCATTTGCATTTAGTTCACCTATGCAATGAAATTTTATTACATCAACTTTGTCATGTTAAACAAGTTGTTTATTACATTTTCTCATAGTTTCACTTAAAAAGCGTGAGTACAAATTTGCACAGTAGTCACATTGTGTCGACATAAGCTTCTTGAAATCATATTATGTTTTATCTGTATGCACGATTAAGCATCGCTGCGATTCGAGAGATAACCGCTTTATTTATCTCCGTTTCATCTTTCATAAAATAGAGTGGTGAGAAAAAGATGGAATTTTCAGGCGAGGTGGCATTATATAAGCAATCGCTACCGACTCCTTTTCAAGCATGATCTGTTATCATGACTTCAGCGCTTCCGTATTTCATTACTTGTTTCAAAGATTAAACTTTCATCTCAGATGTGCCTGGATTTATTATTTTAAGATGCGGATTTATATGTGAAAACGCTTCAACGTCGTCACGATGTAACTGCAATAAATTCTGAGCTGGAAAATAGAAATAAAGGAGAGATGATGTGATGCTATAATATTCAACTGATGCACAAAGTCGTAGCATTTTTATTGAATTAAAATTTATTTTTTGTTAAATTATTTTAACAAATTAAAATTTGTAGTATACACCGTGAATCAATTATGGTCTACTTCTGAAATTTTCTTAGTTGCAACCAAGCATACTACAGTAGAATCTGGTTATAACGGCTTCGGTTATAGCGAACCACCGGTTATAACGAACTTTATTCCAAGTCCCGACATTTTCCCCTATGTAACGATGTAAAAATTAATTGGTTATAACGAACTCGGATATAACGAACTATCGGATATAACCAACCTGAAAAAGCCGAAATTAATAAAATTTCAATCGACTATAACGAACTTTGCATTGTATATAACGCGTTATAACCTTTGAATCTGATGATGACTTGTCATTAAATGAGTAGTAGTTACAAAAATAGAAACAAAGGGAACGTGAATTTCAGCAATTGAAGGGCTCTATGCAGGAAGTAACTTAGTCACTTTCATATTCTGTGATATTTGAGATTTGTTGTTTCAATGTTCAATGATCTTTTTTTACTAAAGTAAGTCTTCTTTAGTAAAAAAAGATCAGTCAAAATCAAAACAATGTGATTTCCAGATCAAACAGAAATATAAATCTCAAATATTACAGAATATGAAAAGTGACTTAGGTACTTCTTGCATAGAGCCCTTCAATTAGAAAATTCAAATTTTTTCGAAAACTTAAACATGAATGACAATTTATTAGTTACAACAGAATATTTGGGTATTTGTGGTAGACAAAAGTGGCCTAGAAGAAGCCAATGAGGAATGAGGATGAGCCGGAAGCAGAAGCATTACAGATTTTATCTACACAGGAAGCTGTGAGAAGTATTAACAACATTCATAATTTTTTACAGTTTTTATTGAAAATCTTAGTGACGTTGAAACGTGTGTGGACAATTTATACTTTAAAAATACGACAGTTCAGTCGAAAATAACAAATTTTTTCAAATAAAATTACTTGTTGCATTATGCTTTGTTTCAATTAAGTTTAGTCCTTATATTTTTAATGGTTTTATACATATGTATATTTATATTAGACCAATAAAGGTCTCATAAAACACTCTTGCATTTATTTTTTCAATAGGGCTTATAGCGAACTTCGGATATAACGAACCGATTTTGCCGGTCCCTTGAGGTTCGTTATAACCGGATTCTACTGTAATTCCACTTACCACTTGATACTGCCTTTGATTTAAATTATAAATGGAATCAAAATTGCTTTATTGGCTACAAACGTCAAAATGACAATGTAAGAAATTTAATCAGCAAAATTACGTAAAAGGACTTAAAAACTAACGCAAAAATTGTTCAAAATGCATTCCATTGTGGAGCAAACAAACTTCGACCCGGTTTAAAAACGGCCTTTGAACGCATTGTAATGTCTCTGGTGTTACGGCCATAAACTCTTCACAAATTCGTTGTCTGAGTTCTTCGACTGTATGGAAAGGAGTTTGGTAGACTCTTTGTTTTAGTACGTCCTACAGGAAAAAATCTAAAGGCGTTAAGTCTGGACTTCTGGGTGGCCAAAGGTTATCGGAACCTCTTTCTATCCAAACGTTTGTAAAATTGTCATCTAAATATTGTCAGAACAATGGAATGCTAGATGTATTTTTTAATTTTTAAAAAATTAGAGATCTAGTGCTTGTTTCAATTAGTATGTTTGGTTGCGTCTAAGAAAAATTCAGAAGCAGACCATAATTGATTCACGGTGTATAAGTTAGTCTCTTCTTTTTTGTAACGGTTTGAAGTTTATATTCAACAGAACCCTCAAACACATTTGGTGCGTTGCAAAAAAGAATTGAATTGTCAATTGAAAGGCCTTTTTGAGTAAAATATTTAAACAAATTCATAAAGTTTTGTTTTCTTTGACGAACAAATTTTTTTACCTTGATGCACAAATAACTATTTTTGCCAAAGATAAACTTTACGCAGTTTCATTGCAAACATTTTTCAAATACCTCATCCTGGCTGCATTCGTCTTACATTCATGCATTTTTCATAACATATATCTCACTCTACATTCGCAAGTCCTTCGATTTCTTCAATATTTCGTCTTTCCAGCAGAAATATTCGACTTAGGTACATAAAATTGATGACCTCTCGATTTAAGCTAAACATGAAATCATTTTTCTCATTCCGTTTATCAAACACCACCACTTCGAATTTAGCCATATTTCATCACTCCACAATTCTTTAACATTGACATAAGAAATTAAGAAAAAATTGGACAAAAAAACAGCACACAGTTAAATTACATTTTCTTTTCGTCGCTGTAAAACTGTGTGTTACTGTAACAATTAACAGAGGAAAAACAAACGTTTACTTAAATTCAGTTCAGTTCTAATCTAAATACGAGCGGAGCAGTTCTTTCATTGCTAATTACATCGTTCGTTCTTTATTTGACGAGAAGCTAATGCTTTTAATTAAATAGAAGATCCGAATCTGTTCCAAAAGTGATCTAATAATAAGCTCTTGAGATTTTCTTTTTGGTAGCAGATTGAAAGTGGTAGTGCTCATTAAGACGATACTATGCCGTAATTTAAAAATAATTGCTCGGGCGATAATTTATTTTCGCTTCCAGAAAACTTGATCGATATAACTAGAAAAAAAACCGGTCAGTAGGTTCAAAGAAAGAGAAAACACTTGGACATTTTTGTAATATAAATTAGGAAGCAATAAATTCTTTTCCCAATTTTCTGGGCCATTTGGTAAAGACTCAGCTCAATTTTAGTCTCATTTTGGGTGGCCGACATATTTTGCTGCGGCGCAAAAAAATAAGCCACAATATACATCTAAGCCGATTAAGTCAAAATAACGTAGGAAATCGGTTAGAAACGAGATAAAAACTGCGTGAAATCGGCGTGTAATTTCATTGAAGTTCTATAGGAGATTTCTGGCATGAAGTGGCATGAGTTTCGACAGTAGTATCGACATTCACGTCATGAATTCGACTGCGCTATCTAACTTTGACCATTCACATCAAATAATCTTTATACGCGCGGTTCGTTCTTTGGAAGACTCTTTTGTAATTGAAAAGTTTATTCGAGCAGAAAAAATAGACTTTTCCTGACACATAGTTTTACAACATTAACTTTTCTTAAAGTCTCCGCTTAAATCCCGACGTTATTTTAAAGTGTTATAAAAGTGTCAAGATGAGAAATATGGCGCGATCGTTTAAAATCTATGATGGTCTGATGCGGCAACGGCGAATGCTTATTAAACTTGGCCTCTTCTCGTTCGAAAGCCGATGCGCGGTTCGTGATCTAATTAATTCTGAAACTGGACATTCGGTTTATGCAGTGCTGGTGCAAAGTAATTAGTCTATGATTAATAATTGCCGGCATTGATAACTTTGAACTGCGGCATTGACTGCCGATACTGTTTATGCAGCGCCGTTTCGAAGCCGGAATTTTCACTTATAAAAAGGTTTACAACAGTCGATCAATTTCGTTCTTTTAGAGGCTGGCAACCCTTAAAAAGGTTTAATGTTACATAAAAGATGTTTTCCTTTTTATAATAAATTATTTAATCTTGAAGTAATCGCGATTGCTTTTGTATCTTTAATCAGTTAAATAAATGTTTCAAACGTTCAAGTCGATTTATTTTATTGACCGTTTCAGACGTGTTCCATTAGAGCCTTTTCAATGGATATCAATTTTATTGTCTTATTAACAAGAACACCGTATTGATCCCGCATACAATTGCGCCGTTACAATATATCAACTTCAACGATTGTATGTGCCTGATACACGTGAGAACTATTTTAACCATAGACATTAAAGGTAAAGTGGCAGTAGTTGCCTCCTTCAAGCTATACATTATGCTGTAAACAAATTTATCACGTTCTTTGAAGTTATCACTGTTCTCATTTTAATAGAATTTTAATATAAGTTGTTAGGTAAGCTTAATGTGGTTAAATTGGATCTAATTTCTGTCCCATTAATGCACTATTATTTTCAATACTTGTCGCATCTAAACTTGTGGTCAATTTAATTGTTCAAAAGAATGATAAGGATTTTTTCATAATTGAAGTTATTTAAAAAAAACACATTCTTATATTTTACAAATTTTTAGTCCCTAAACCGATAATATGATAAGCCTAGAAATAATGCATAAATAAATAATACAAAACAAATCACCAGATTAAACCATTTTGCTTGATTAAGCGATCAGTTTCTCTCAATACTCCACTTTGATGTTACCTGTTGCTACACGTTACCTTCATTTTTATTTCCACGTACAAAACGTGTACTCGTAAACGTAACATAATGTTCTAAAGGGATAAAAAACTCGAAATCTAGTATGAAATTAAACTCCCAAGCGCATGTAAACATTAAGAAATATTTCTTCATTTCAAAGTACGTTCTAACCCATTTAGAAATACATAAAATTTAATAAACGTTTTTTTTTAAATAAAAACATTAGTTGTTCTGGTTTCACAAAAGAATTTTACAACTTTTGAAACCCAAACTGAATTAAAATTGCACAAGTCGCCATTTCAAAATAAATAGTTATTCAACGCAACTTCAAAGCGTTTAAACGTTTCAGTGTCACGTTAATTAAAGGTCATTATGTGCCACTTACAAACTGCGCGAATTAGTCCAAGCACGTTTCAAACCGAAAAATAATTTCAATTCAGACCGTTTTAATTTTCAAAGCAGATAAAACACTCCTCGAGAAAATCGTTGACAAAACGGATAAAATTACAGGAAATATAAAGTTTGACTGCTCTTTTTGCGTTTTTACCGCGACAGAAACGCTTTTTCAAGATAACATCTCGAGAAAGCATAACGAAATACGAAAATGTTTCATACCAACATTAAGTGAATTTAGGTTGCTCTCGTAAGAATTTTTTTGGGGGCTCCAAACACAGATGGCAATTTGTTGATAAAATTATTTTTAGTGATAATATGTGCGTTGTCACGAAAATAAGCCATTCATTACAATGTCGCGATAACTAGCCCCGATCAAGATTTGTGTTGTGATTGTTGCGATTTAGTTACTCGGAAAACTCATTTTCCATTCTTCAAACCCTGTTTATTTATGGGTCGTTTATTACTCTATTTATTAAACGAAATTTGGTGAGAGGAAGTTTCAATTTTTTTGTTGCTATTTTCTGCTTTTGGATATTCATATTGTGCCTTTATTTTTCCGAAGTTAGCTTATCACAAAATCAAGAATTTATCTCGGTCCTTTGACTCTGCGTGCTCGAATCGACCGTTGACTTGCATGTTTTTCACAACAAAATTAATCATTTTAACTCTTGTTTAGCCCAAAATAACACATAAATTTATAAATTGGTTTTGAAAAGTAAGGTCCACTGCAAAATTAACGTTACTTTTATGTGAATTTATCAAGTGAACAAAAAGCCTAGGAAAGTTTTTCTTGGGGTAATTGGAGAAGAAGTAAAATGTAAATTATTTTCGAACGTTTGGCTTTGTGTTAGAAATCTCAGTAGTATACAGTGGAATCCGCTTAATCGGACCACTGGTTAATGGGACCAGCCGCTTAATTGGACCAAATCTTAAAGAACAGAAACCAATAGAGGAAATAACACGAATTTACTTCGCTTATTTGGACCAACATGCCGCTTAATCGGACCAGTGAATGTAAAATAAATATATAAAAATTGTGCTCAAATAGTATAAACTCTTAGAATCCCGGTTGATAATATGTTCGCAAATTATTGCATAGAGACAATATAAGCATAGCATAAATTGTTAGCGTTAAATCGCCCTTGTTGCACGGGTGGTCTTCAAGACGACCCAGAAACCTTTTAATTTTATTCTTCCTTTTTTTTGCCCATAACTAACAAGACTCTAGAGGGTCAATATTGTAAAAGGACCATCCTTTCATTTTTAGTTACTTAAAAATGTTTGTCTTAGCCCTCAAAGGCTCTATTTTATATGAACTTCGGATAATTGGACCAGCCGCTTAATCGGACCAAAACGCGCTGGTTCCGATGTGGTCCGATTAAGCGGAATCTACTGTACTTACTTAATCCGAAAACTTTTTTCTCTTCGGTGTAAGGTAATGGGGCCAACTGAGTTTTGCAGCTATCCTTTTTCCGTACTTCTCTACACCTTCTTCTATGTTTTGTCATTGAAGATAGTTCAATCCACTGTACATCTCTTAATTTAACCGCTTTTCTCACATCTTCTTTCCACGACTTTTTTGGCCTCCCTCCCCTTTTTTCGCCAACTCTCCTAGCTTTACATACTTTCTTAGCTTTGTAAATGTTTAAGCCATCACAATTGGTTTTGCTGTATGTTTTATCAAATTCTTCTTTCTACCTTTTATTACTTGTTTTGTTCATCCTTGTTTTTTCGTTTAATATTCTTAAAACCTTATTTATACACTTGTTAGTTATTTCTCTGTTTCTCCGTTGTTGTCCATAATTCACTTCCATAGTCGAGAATTGGTTTAACTATCTTTCTAACGATGTTGCCTTGTAGTTAACTTTCCATTTTTACTATTATTAACATGTTATCTGCGTTGCATAGTTCTATAATTTCTACCATGACCAACTTCCGAAGTCCCATCTCATAAATCTTTCCCTATTTGCATTTTTTAATAATTTCATATAAAATTACAATAAAAAGTAGTGAATTGTTCCATATTTAAACTTTTCTAATTTTTCATTTCTAGTTCTTTATAGAGGCAATTGATATTATATTATTACATTTCTAGTTTTCAGAATCTTTCAAATGTCTTCTCTTCTTATATTACCCTATCGAAAGCTTTTTCCATATCAATGTTTCAACTTGTTCTTACTCTTTATGAATACATATAATGATAATACTTAATAATAATAACAATAATAATATCAATAAATCTCGAAAAGCTGGGAAACACTTTTTCAAATATTGGACCTATATGCAAATTTACAATTACGAAGTAATATTTATTTGAAGCTTACAAATTGTGCGCAAGTTACAATATGAAAATTGTAAGACTTAATCTTATGAATTCAGTTCCGGTAATAATTGCCAATTAAAGATAATACTGCAGCCAGCAAACGAGATGAAAGAAAACTTAGAAAAAGAATTCTTAGAACGTTAATACTTGTAATCAAATTAGCGGATTGAAAGCTGGCCTTGAAACGTGTACCGAATCGATTATACAAAATATATCTCTACTTGCGAAATTAAATTTGTGGTTAAGCCCATACAAAGCACCACTTTCAAGATTTACTGCATAAAATATCGAACGATGTTTTTTACTTTTTAGAATTTTGTTTGTATTAAAGTCCCTTTCTAATGGTTTCCATTAATCGAATCACATAAAAATAAATTTGGGGCAAGAAAGTAATTTTTTTTAACTTGTCAAGCCGTTATCTAAATGCAATCGGCTGTGGTTTGGCGGTTACGTACGTTTACGAAAACAAACATAGTGTCGCAATGTGGTAAATAATTTAGATCTGTTCATTGACCCTATGTGTACAAAGCTTACCTCCGACCGACGCTAAAAAGAATGAAAATGTCAGAAAACTTCAAGTTTCAAACTTTGTGATTTTAAGGTTTAAGTGCTAACAGCGACGGCTGAGACTTCAGTTATTCAGACTCCTGATAAAATTACCAGATTGAAAAAGGTTTGCAGTGACACGAAAAAAAAACTTGGTTAAAAAAGTGCACTTCAAAGTTATAAAGTAAATATTTTCAATTAAAAATTTCTTCAATCAAATCAAAAATAAAACGAGACGTTGGAAAATTTTATTTCCGAGGGTAGAGAAAGTTTCAAAACATAAACTTTGCTAAAAAGTGTTCTGAGAGCCTTTTAAAATGGCCAGAAACGCTTTTTATGGCATAATTTGCCAGCTGCTGCAATTTTAATTTTCAATATAGCGGCCATTTGGATAATATTCTGAGGGTGTACTGCATAAGATGCCATTAATAGCTTAATAAAGTTCTAATAAAAAATTCATGTTATTCTTTTTTACTGAGGAGCGTTTTTTTAATGGCGAGTAATAATTTCGCTAATCATTATTTCCGGGGACGAGCCTTACCGGTTCTGTTGCACCGGAATATTTTAAACGCGAATTTCTCTGATTTTCATTTAAACGTAAACACCGTCGACAACTTCGATTCGCACATTGTGTAGCATGTAGTTGAATGATAGCTCAATCGTGTATGTAAATCGAATCTTCAATTTCAGTCGATTCAAATATGCAGGCATTATAGAAAGATGTAAATGGAACTTCAAATATATAAATATGGAGCTTTCACATTTCTGCTATTTTTATAACAAGAACCTTGAAAATAGTTACTTAGTTTAAGGGAAATTATTAACCTTTCGGAGGTCGCGTGTATTTTTGAGAAACGAATATGCGCTGAATGACATATACAGTGAGCGCCAGCCAAATGGAATAAATTCATTATCTCAATTATTGTGCATATTGAGAAAAAATCCCGAAACACGTCATTTTTAGTCTATCACACGATATCGTGTGAAGTGAAAATTTCATCCCTCCTTCGAGTGACAGTTGCAACCCCCAAATTTTTAAATGGGAAGAGGGGGCTTGTGATACCTCATTTGAAAAATCTCTTCATACTCTATTCAAAAATGCTATGGTTTAAGAATTTATTGCAAAAATGAAAAGTAAAAAAAATTTAATCTGTTTAACGAAATTCGCTACAACACACTAAAAAATCAAAAATTAATAGCGTCATTACTATTGAGTTTTTAAATCAGTGATTTAGTTAAAATCGAATAATCATAAATTTCTCAAACATTAGTTATGAATTTATACACAAACAGATAACCGATAATGTACTTTCTATATTATGGAAAGTATTATAAATAAAAAATTATATAATTGTCAATAAATACACACAGAACTTTCTTTCTCTATTGTTACTTAATGTACAGAAAATTATTATTAAATAGTATCTCGATTGATTTGTTTGATATCACGTTTTGAAGTTGTAACAATTTAAGGATATAAGTGTGTCGTAAATGCTACTTTTCTGACGCTTGAGAAATGAATGGGGTTCATTAATTTTTGGTTCTGGGTTCGCTCCGCTATTAAATTTCATCTGCTCATTATAACAAGAATAATTTCCTTAGCACTATAACGCTCCATCAATTAATGACACAGATTGGTACACATGCGCATATTTCCCAGCTACAGAAAGAGCTCAAGCATGTGGTTTAATGGGTTAAATTTACGAGAGAATTTAAGACTTTGTAAAGTTTCTAAAATGCAAGCGGCCAGACGATAAGGCGATAGTAAATTAAAAGTAACTACGCTACGAGGTCGCAGATTAAAAATTAATATGAATTATAAGCGTTTTATATGGTAGCTCGGGATTAAAAGTAAATTTACATGTAATAAACTAATTTGCGGCTTAGCTAACCCTATGAATTCATTTCATCTCAATTTACAGCGTCACACCACCAAGTTAATAGTGTTACATAGCACCTCACAGACTTACTTATCTTGTTAGAACAATCTAGACACCATGGCGCACTTCCGGTTCAGAGCAACGTTTCCTCCTAAAATTTGAATAAGACAAATTTGCATTCCACCTGCAAACATTTTGCGTACAATTTATTTCGGAGACTTCAGAACTTTGAGCACCGTTCAAAAAATAGATTATTTCGAAAATAAATTGGAGTTTCTGGCGCATATGCTCCTGCGACAAGAAGATGAATAGGTCCGTCAGCAGGTCAGCTCGACCGGGCAGGTAGCCCATTACAGTCGATTTTCCGATGGACGTGTCTTTTGTATGCAGCAGTTCGATCCGACCGAAAATTCAAAAATAAATGAAATTACCGAAATTAAAAGATAACAAAAATAAAATGCGCCTGAGAAATCGATCTTGATAACACACCTATTCCAACTTTAATATCGAAAAAAGACAAGCCTTAAAAGCTTTCACTGTTCAACATAAAATTTAATAAAACACGAGAAGTATACTCTATTTTTAATGACGACATTTTCGAACTTTCGCACAACTTTTTCGTCTCCGCCAAAAAGGGCGTAAACAAAATTTCCTGTGAACGAAAAGTCTGCAGTGAAACGGGTTTGAATAATTCAAGTGCGTACTATCAAGATGTAAGAAAAACATTATATAAAATTCGTAATTTTTTCCCATCCTGTGCGACCTAAAAATTTTAAAACAATTACCTTGGTAAATGCACAATGGAAATTCATGTGACGACAAGTATAAAATTGCGAACGCCTCGAAAACAATGTGAAATATTCTTTTAATTACACAAACGAGAATTGCTTAAACATAATTACTCTGATTCTCCCAGTGTGCAGCCAGAGCGAGAATATGTTAATGTGTTGAAGTCGTAATTGCATTGAAGTGACGATTGTATCTATATCTATTATTTTAAATTAACGCCGACGCGCAGATAAAAATGTTAATTTTGGGTATTTGACACAGTGTTATAATTAAAACAATTTCTGCATTACTATCAAAGTATCGATGAAATTAATTATAAATCAAATTTACTCGATAAATACCTAATAAATTAAAAATGGAGTAATTTGTTTTTTGCAATGACAATTTAATTTAATGCAAATTTTTTACCTGTCTATCACTTCAAGTTTATTTGGAAAATTTGTTTGGTTTTAGAAATTTTACTAAAATCCAACTTGTCTAGGTACAATACAACATTTTAATTTCTTTTTCGTAGGGGGCACTTAAGGGCATGTATATCGAAAGGGGAGCCAAAATTACAACAACTGAAACAAGAAACCGATCAGATTAAGGCTGGGGAACCCAGCCTCAAAAAATGCAGAGTTTTAAGAAACTCAGTATCGCGTATCGCAATATATAATTTGCGAAGCAACAGTTGTAAACATAATGTTACCGCATCTAATGATATATTTGCTTCGGTGAAGAAGTGCCTAGTTTTCAACAATTAATCTCCGAAAGTGCAATTCTCGCAAAAATGTAGTAGTGAGGGTTTTTTACTGAAATCTTTGGAGTTACGAAATATTTTGCAATGCACTCTACAGCACTTATAGAGAATATATTGCCTTGTAAGAAAATATTTTTTTTATTGCGAGAAAGTTGATAACTTAAGAAGAAAAAAATTGACAACAATACTTTTTTGAAAATTTAGTGTGCCAGTAAACTCAGTTCAGCTCAAGAAGTAAGTTATATTGTAGAAATTCCTTCGGGGTACTTATACTAAACATATAGTAGTATAATATGACATGTTTTTTTTATGATAACATGGTGAATATCTTTGAAAAAAATTTAAAAGTTGTGGTACTAAATACAGTAATATTTGATCGCGTTTTTTATTGCTTTCCGAACACAATATCGTCAACAAATTACATAAAAATGTTCCTTTAGCACCTAAGAAATAGTTTCTGTAAACCAAATTGGATAAATGTCTAAATTTTACATTTTCGGGGAAAAGTTGTTTTCCCATAAGATTTTAGTCAAATAGTTCGTCCTTTTACTCACAGATGTCCTGTCAAATCTGTAGGTTTTTGATTGACGGCATGGATAGAATAATTTGTATTAAAATACACACTTGATATAGTGCAAATTGTTAGGATATAACCATATTCGCACACGTAAGGATATAAAACTCTAAAAATTTATAAAAATACACACTTGATAATGCAAAATATCCATGTTCGCACGCGTAAGGCTATGAAACATTTTCGAGCCTACTAAATTGTACAATATCTATTAGTTTCGAATAGCATCGTAGGAAAAATTGTTTGAAGCATCTATTCACAAAAAATTACAAAAAAAAAAAACATTAAATAATGCAGCAATCGCATTGACTGATTTTACCGCCGTTATCGCCGCAGACAATAATATAAATAATATTTATCAAATTATGAGCGTATAAAAATGGGAATAAAGATTACTCTTTGCATAATTGAAAATGTGTTTGCAGCCTGTTACGGGATTAATTATAGCAGGTACATCTATGAAAACACAAAATTGGCAAAGAATTAGCAAAAAAGTATAGACTAATTTATTTCCGACTGACTTTATCGTCGTTATCGCCGCAGACCATAATATAAATAATATTTATCAAGTTACGAGCGTATGAAAACGCGCAACTCTTTTTTTTGTTCTTTCTCTGTTCAATACTTAAGTTTCAAACCTTATTAGTTAGGATACCTCTTTGGTTGCCTAAACATTTTTTTATTTTAAGGGGCAAAATTGGTGTCCCCTGAGAGGAAGAATTGTGCATTACTTAGCAGTTCCCGGATCTTAAAACATTTAGCAAAAATTAAATGCAATAATAAGTTTATTGCTTGACCAAAGAGATATTGCAACACGAAATATTACCTACTTGACTGAATGTAATAATAACTTTATTATTTTAGAGTCTGTCAGTCTTCCTACGTTGCTGAAGATATAGAAATTGAGCATTCAACTACTTATAAAATTGTAAATTACGTTTAGGAGCTCATAATTGGATACGTTCTCCTCGTACAGTGTACCTAAAATAAATAATACAAAGATGCACTCATATTGATATCAAACACCATCAATTTTCGGTGATAAATGCATTAAACGTAAAATAATGCAAGTGGAAGCTCCATGGCATAGTAATGAAAAGTTTACAAGCATCTGTGGCGAGTGACCTCGGAGTGTTTCTGATACGCGTGATAACGTGGAAACGTGGAAACGTGGAAACGGAGACCTATTACAAACGTCATCAACATCACTTCTCAAACGAATTTTAAGATTTGTTACATAGCAGATAACCAATTTATTATTATTTATTTATTATTATTTATTAGAAATAAATACTAATAAATAATTTATTGTCAACATGTGCTGCATTGACATGAGTCGTGAAATATGGTCCGACGACATCGCGATTATCGTCAAGTGAAATTTGCCTATTAGTTGTGTTGCTTGCAAAAGATAATCTTTCTTCTGATTCATCGTCATCAACGAATCAATCACTTAACTTCACTTCAATTGACCGGCAGTTTATTTAAAAAACTTGCTTAGTGTTAGGAATATTACTAAAAATACAAACGGAAAACCAACAATAAAATCCAACTTGTATATTTGTACAATAAAACATTTCAATTGCTGCTTTATGGTGGCGCCTGGAAGGGAGGGATTGCCGTTGGAGCAACTGAAATAAGGAAAAAGTACATTAAAAATGTATTAAAAAATATATACTTGTTAGCTAAATACATCAACGTCACTGCAATCACAAAGGTCTTCAACATTTTTGAAGCGGTTGCCGATTCTTGCTTTGCAAACGTCGCATTTGTACCTACTTTTGGCGATAAATTATTATTGTTTATTATTATTATTATTATTGTTATTGTTTATTTTTAGTACAGGGTAATCTACAAGTGATGGTGACACCTGTAAATTCTGAATGCAACCAACAATAAACTTAATATCAATATTGTAATTTAAAAATTCAATACTTGCAGCTTTTCCTCTTCCTGTCGGTAAACGGTGTCTGCATTACCGAGCAGCGCAAGAAGCATCTTTTTGATATTCATCGTTTAAATACATTTTAAGAACTGTTAATTTTAATAAATATTATTGAAATTAATCTATCACAGGTTCCTTGTTAACATTATGTGAAACGGGTATTGTTGGTTGCGTTTGGAACGTATTGGTTTAGCATCACTTGTAAATAACCCTGTATCAACTCGGTTGTTTAAACTTTACTTGCCAAATCCCTTCTTTTAAACTGAAATTTGTTTGTTCCCATTCTGAACACTGCTTATCTGAGATAAAAGGTCCAGCTTGCTATTAAATCAAATTGCGGAAATGGGTTGTGTATGTAGTTTTGAATATGAAGCGTACCAGATAAGTTTGTATGATCAACCTATTATTTCAGCGACCACTAAAAATAGCAGAGCATTCTACTATTAGCTTCAATATCTTGCCTTTCGAGAGCCACAATGAAAAGCCATAGAAACATTACAATTGTTGGTGCGCTTTTCAAACTTCCACAGGAAAGCGATATACGGCAGGAATATATCGCAGCCATTAGGGAATTGTAAAAACTACTGTCGATTGTATTGGGGGAAATATCTACAATACCTATTAGATGAGTAAGTGGAAAAGCGTTCAGATTTTCAATTCCTATTTATCGTTGTAGCTTTGCATTTGCATCGTTTTTTCTCATTCAGAAAAACGCGCAAACATTTAATTTAATTTTGCATTCGCTGCAGTTTTTGCGAATTCTTATGGAGGTTTAAATTATGCCGACGGGTTTAGTTAAAAGAGGAAATTGCGTTGTAAAATTTTCGCGCCTTAGGTAGAGTTCGCGAGGATTTATTTTATAAAACAGCGAAATGAATCATTGTATAAATAGTTGTTTCTTGCGCTCGAGGAGTTTCACGTTGGAAATTAAAATTGAGGACTCGTAAAAATTCATTCATTACTATCAAATTAATTAAAATTGTGTGTAATTAATTTCGAAAGAATTAGTATCGTTGAGAAACGTTGCGGTTAGCACAAATGATCGAGAAATTTTTGCTCAATTTATAAATAATTGTGCGGTTTCACAGCAGACCGAAAATTATCACGCGTTTCAATATACAATTACAAAACGTCAAAAGTTGTGTATTTTAAAGTGAAAGCCGACTAAAGAGACGTTTGCCTTCGATACAATTTTTGCTTTGAAGATTTCAAATAGAGAAGTGTAATGGAACGCTTATATTCACTAAAAGCTTCTTTTTTTGTAACTTTTATCAAATGAAAGCTACCGTTTGCTACACCGAGTAAATTTTTTAAAAGATGTACATGAGACTAACTTTTCTTTATTGCACTTACGCTACAAAATCTTCACAATGGGGTGATGTGAGAACTGAACATCGATGACTTGACAAAGAAAGTGAAAAATCCGGTAAGTAGCTGTTTGTTGGTGAAGTTTAACTTTGTTAAAATATTACGGAAATATTTTTCAACATTGTTTGATCGGTACGAAGAGAGAACAATTCTCGAGAGGGCATTCTAAAATATGGTATACATTTCTCTTAGTTTTGCACTTGTGGTAACAGTAGCTTCGACTGCATTACTTCTTTACAAGACAAGAGCTATGTAACATTATTATTTACGCTTGCAATTTGTTGGTACGGATCGTCTGCATGCATTTATTGTATTCTACGAGGAATAAACAATATGGTTGATTTTTGTAGCTAAACATTTTCTTTCCACTACTTACAATTACAATTAAAGTCAATGCGATTAAATTGAACCACGAGGTAAATGGAAGCTTTGTGACTTCCTTTTCATTTCTGTGCTTGATGATATTACTAGTTACCTCCACGTGGGCGATTCCTTTATATGAATTTGTCTCCAAAAGTCACCATTTATAGCGACCTCTCTGGTTAAAGTGGCTATGGATTTTCAAGTGCAGTTTTCAGTGCTGTTTTGTAAGTTAACCTGCGTTTGAATTGTATTAAGAGTTGTGAAAATATATGAAAAGGTTCCATTTACCCTTCAAATTCCGGATAATTGGAGTCACTTACACTTAACATTAAAATTAATTAGAACGTTTATAGAGCCACATAATAATTACCTAAACTGTTAGAAACAAATCGTGTATTAAATGAACAGACGCATCTCGAAGTAAATTTTATAATTGCACAGATAGAAAACTGCAAACAGATCAAAACTAGATACCATTTAACAATATTGACCTTACTTATAATTTACATGAGAAAACATTGCACAGGGTCCTCCAACGTTAATAGCCACCTATAAAAAACAACACAATTTGAAGACGTTAGTAGGAAAAATTGACTATTCATTCAGTTATTAATAAGCTACGAGCTGATTTTAATTCCGATTCCAGCGTTTATCATCTGGCGTCGCGACGTTCACTTATGTCATTTTCATGAATTTGTTACGCCTTTCTTTTCATAAATCTTTTATTAATAATTTTTTTAATGTAAAAATATTAATACCTTATGAGCTTTTTATTGAAATTCGTAGTTATTTCAATTAGAAATAGTGTAATGTCAGTAAGAAAAGTTATTTCGTCGTGGTAACTGCAGTAGGTCGTTGTAAAACGCTGTAAATTTCACCCAAATGTTTAATTTTGAATTTACAAAAATGTAAAGATGTTTTCGTTTTCAATGAAATTATATTTAGTTTTATTTTATTTGAATCTGTAACTGCAATTAGTTAACTAACTATTTAGTAACTTATTTTATTAATTAATAACATTTCTCATAAATATTTATGTGCACTTCAGTATTGACTTTCATAATAATATTTCTTTATAAATTGTTGCTCCAGTGAACTGACCCACAAGCCAAGCAGCGAATAATATTAACTGCTCCTTAAAATAAAATATTATTGAACAGATAACCACCGGTTTTTAGCAAGGTTTGAAAACTTTTCATAATCATCGTCTCAACCAATTAAACACAATAAAATCGGCAGAACCAATTCTTAACATTTTTCAGAAAAACTCTGCAATGTTTAAATGTAAACAACTACAACGCCTTGTGTCGGCTTTAATCGACTTGAAACTAACTCGTGTAAATATTTAAAATGCAACTTTGTAGAGACTCGCAACCGGACCGAATGTAACTATAAAACATGCTGAGGTTTTCTTTTATTAATTAAAATTTAAATAAAAGCCGTTGCAATACTTCCTTTTTAATTGTCTGTTAGAAATACGGAAATGCCGCAAGCGCAATATTTGAATTCAAATGAGCAATATTTAACTATCATCTCGTTCAGTCGTGTTTATTCGCATCTGGTCAAATTACCATAGTAATTTTGCTGCACATTTCATTATCACGACATTTATAGATTTCAATTTTCGATCATGTACGAATTAGTGTCGCAATATGAGATTTGTTCCGTTGATTATACGCAATTAATTAATTAAATTGTTACCGATAGGGAAAAGTTTTTAATGTGTAAAAATATGTAGGGCCGAGGCACGACTTTTAGCCAATTTAAGCAAATTTGTAATTGAAAAAATTAACAAATTACTATAGGTACTCAAAAAAATGCCACCTAAGAATTTATTTGCGTGTTTTACTTTAAGAATGGATGAACATTTATGATTATGCTTCCAATTAGTGTTAGGACGTACAATATTAAACCTAGCAAATTGCTGTTCTGGTTTAAGTATGCGGATTCTTATTTTGTGGCGACTTCAGTGGGAGGTATTGTAAATTGCTTTATTGGCGACAATTTTTCGGCGTAGGGCCGTTTAAAGCTTTACTGACTATAGATAAATTACTCTTGTTCAATTTATAGACGAATAGTCATGCAAAGTGGTCTATTTTGATAAATTTTTGTAATATCTATGGTGCAATGTAAGCAATTTGTTTCTTTGTTTTTAGATTGATGTACGTAGATTTCAGCAAATTATTTCCTAGAAGAAAAACAATTTATTTGTGTAGTGGCCAAAATTCATTGAGAAAGCTAATGACTTCGATGGACCTCCATTTCATAAACATCTATTAGCAAATGATAATGTGGTTCTTAAACCGAAAATGTATTTTTAAGGAGAATACGATGTGATGTTAAATTTTTATTTACTTGTCATAAAACTATGTATGAGAAAACTTTATATTCCAAAATTCCGTCAATTCAAGCATTCCATTCTAAAATTCGTAAAAATAAGAAAACTAGAAGTGCTTATTTAATATAAGAAGGCCACCTTCAATTCTTAAGTAAGAAAACGAATTCTTAAGACATTCTTAAATAATTAAATAAAAATGCTTAAAATCAGAAAAACTCATTCTTGAATTTGCCATGGAGAATCAAAGTTCTTGAAATTAAGAAGGGTTCATTCTTAAATTTAACAACAAGAATCGACATTTTTAAAACTCAAGAATTAAGAACTCGCAATTTTAAATTAAAGCCCAAATATTCTTACCTATAATAATTTTTCTTTCTGAGTGTTTGGCAACTGATAACCGAAGTTTGTGTACACAGTCAAAACCAAAACCATACCGTCTTGCAAAATGGCCACAAAATAGTTCAGTAAGCAACAACAAATAATTTTGGTATTAGTAGTTAAAACCATTTGAAAAAAACTAACCTTGCATTTGCAACTGAAGCAGTAATTGTAATTGTACCCGAATTTAGGTTTAGGTAAAGTTTTATTAGCAAACCCATTTTGGTAAATTATTTCTCTTAGTGCATTCTCCTGATTTTGCTCCATTAGTTAGATCTCCTTTATATTTATTTGTTGGTTTGTGTATTTTATTTTAATTTAATAAAAGTATTCATCAGCCTTTTATTAAGCTAGTTGTTTTAAGTTTCTAAATAAAAAACCTTTCGTTCAAGATGATGAATCGGTTTTGAAATCTGCAGTAAACCAGGAGAACCGACAGCACCTCTTCGTTCATAGAAAATTCGATGATTTCTATTTGTGTTACTCCAAATTCATTTTTCTTTCATCACATCCTATCTGTGTCCAGTTTGCGAACCAATATATTCGTTTTCTTTGAAGTCGCTGTTACATGTCGAGATTCAATACTGTTCAAATAGCAGCGGGTAAATACAAGAACCTCACTCCATCAAACAGACGAAGCTTCATAAAAACAAAGATTTCATAAAGCCTGCGACGCTTTGATGTCCGCAATCTGCGGGGAGCAAAGCCTTTATATTCTCCCTTCATTCAAGATACATATTGGCCGGTAAGCGGTGGAAAATCAAAGGAAAAGCCATGAATAACGGATTCGTGTCGTGCGATTGCAAATCTAGTGATAAAGATTGTATGTGTGTGTGTGCGTGTGTGCGTGTGCGTGGGCGGCGGTGCGCAGCGCCGATCTGCCTTTTTAGCTCCTGCTGAGTGTGTAATTGCGCTTCCGCCGCGATCTATGTAAAATTCATGGAGACGTCTCCTCAGAACACGATTTATTGTGAACCTTAAAATAATTGACAGCTAAGAAATACGGCGATGATGCTCGAGGTTGTTGCTTTATCGATCGGTTGTTTCAGCCCCATGCTAATAACACTGGAAGCAATAAAAGATCCCATTTCGGGGTGGCCGGAAAACTCGTCCGACTCGGGTTAATGACGATCCATCATTATTCCTGCAGACATTTAGATAGCAGCTGCGATTACATTCATTCGCAGGAACTCGTCAAAACAGCGCTATTATCCGAGATTGATATGATGTCGTTTTGTGTTGCAGCCACCCCGGTATGAATAATTTAATCGCAATCCGCACAAAGTTTCACGGACCCCGGTTTTAATAGAAAATGAATTACTGTATTGTGGCCGCACCTAGCTGACATTTCATTGTACTATCAGGAATGCACATTTGATAGCCACATCGTGCGCCCCGTCACGCCGACGCTCCCAGTAATTGCAGGAGCGAACCCTAACAAATCCTCGAGAGAAAAATTGTTGCGGCGAAGACGTGCAGTTCCGCGCGATTCCTCGCGGCCATCGTGAATAAAATGAAATAATAGCAGCTAGCATTTTTTCACTAGCCACGCGGCCATGCATCCGCTTAACTCCCCGGAGAGCCATATCGGGACGTCGTCAGACCACGAGCGAAAACAATGGCCCCCGTTCGTTTTCTGATTGACATTTGATGCTCTCCGGATGGCGCGGTGAGTAATTGGATGGGGTTTCGATTCCCTTGGCCTTACGTTTCAATACTCATTTCACTCTTGCGATATTGTGCATGCACCTGCCCGGCCGCAAGATGTTAAGTCGCGATCGTGAGTCTGGAGGATCACGATGAGATAGCATTGTGACCGGGTCTCACACGAGATGATATCGGGACACAGTTGCAGCGGACGTCCTTTCTCTCGATATTGTAATATATATTGATCTCTCAGGAACCGGTGCTGTATTCGCCCAGGGTCTTATATTATCGCAACCGTCAAAACTTAGGAATATTGTCATATTCCGATCACGTGCCTCGAATTAAACGGTGATTTATTGTTAGCTGCCAAAACGGGGTGCATATTTTTAAGACGGAATCGGGTGACGTGTCCAAGTTTATTTATGTGGAAGGTGCCTCAAGTATTCAGAAGTTCTCCGAATTATTTTTCTTCTAAAAAGGAATCGAGTCCGATTATTTTAGAATTCTATCAATAATTTGGTTCTGTCGTTAATGGACGAAATTAGTTAATAACGTCATACATTCGCTAATGGCTTAATCGAAAAATAATTGACATAAATGACATTGAGCTATTCAATTGCTAATCGCTTTCAAAATCCTCTCGTGTGATTTTATCCAACCAATGATTCAATGTTTTTATTGGGCAATGTTAAAAATCAAAAAGGTTTTAATTTAGATTATTTTGTAAAGAAAGCTTATGCATAGTGACCGTAAAAGGTCCCGTTTTTTCTCGATAAGTAATAATGAAAGTAACTCATTGTTAAACAATTTTTTTTTTAAAGGTAAGATTTTTTTCACTACTTTACTGAAAACTAACAAAATTGTAAATTGAGGGCCCATCCGGAAAAAGGGCCCATATCAAGAAATGGCGTTTCAAGAGAAGCCAGTTTGAAAGTTTTGTTTCCTCGTATCTATTTACCAAAAATAGTTTCAACTACACAACAAAGAAAGTTTTGAGGAACAATATTCAAAAAAACAGTTTCTTGAAAAAGTTGATGAAATAACTGATTTTTGTAAGAAAATTATTGAAATTATGAAAGTATGTTATGGGCCCTTTTTCCATCTGATAGTTTTTTTTAAAGAAATAGGTGGGTTAAAAATAAGGAAAAATAATAATAATAAATATACATGTTACATTTTATTAATATTATATTTATATTTTATTATAATATTAGTAAAATGATTTATCATCTTTCAGTAAATAAATGAAAACAAAAATACACTAAAAAGTAATAAGAGGCAGAACATAAACTTCACAAAATCGCAAAATCTTCCAAAACAGGTGACAACGTACTACGTAAGCAGTCATAACTCAGCACAGTGTTGCCATTTTCACTTGAAAATTCTTGAGCATGTAGTTTAAAGTATGGCGGTTCATTTAAAACGAACGCCGCAAACTTCGAATAGACCCTCAATTGTCAAGTGAGTAGCTAACAATTTTAAAATTCCTTCAATTCACTCCACTTCGCCTCTGGACCGACTCATGAAAAGGAATGGCTTTCATAACTACCTAGCTATACATTGCACTATTTATAGTCAAAGTAGCAGAAAAAACATTAATGGACGCGGGCAGAATCGGGAATAGGCCAAAAATAGCAAACGGAATGGAATGTACGAACGAATGAACAAATCATTAAAATAGCAAGAGGTCCGCTACCGCCAGTAACGCTTTGGAGGGATAATCTCGCGGACAGGGAAGAAAAACAGACCTTCTACCTGCTTAAATAAAGAAAAAAACACAAGAAAGGCTAATGAATTAAATAGTTGTCAGCATGTTGAAAGTAGATAAAGAGCGCACACCATTCACTGTATTAATGGGAAATGTTAAAAGAGTATGTTACATGCCAAGAGCTGTAAGAAACATATTGCGCACGGGCAAAAAAAAAAATTGACCAGAGCACACTTTATGAAAATGTGCACTGCAATTTGCATGGTTTTACCTAGGTAAACCGACTTTTACGATTGTAATCATTTGAAAACAAGAAAATGGAAAAAAAAATTACTTTGGCAAATTTTATGAAAATATGGATCCTAACATAACTCGAAAAAAAATGGAAACAAATGGAAAAAAATTGACCTGAGCACACTTTATGAAAATGTGCACCGCAATTTGCATGGTTTTACCTAGGCAAACTGACTTTTACGATTCAACCCTTGTTGTAATCATTTGAAAACAAGAAAATGGAAAAAAAGTTTACCTGAGCCCACTTTATGAAAATGTGGATTCTAACATAAGTCGAAAAAAAACAAAACAAAAACAAAAAAAATGACTTGAGCACACTTTATGAAAATGTGGATTCTAACATAAATCGAAAAAAAAAAAACAAAAACAAAAAAAATGACTTGAGCACACTTTATGAAAATGTGGATTCTAACATAAGTCGAAAAAAAACAAAACAAAAACAAAAAAAATGACTTGAGCACACTTTATGAAAATGTGGATTCTAACATAAGTCGAAAAAAAACAAAACAAAAACAAAAAAAATGACTTGAGCACACTTTATGAAAATGTGCACTGCAATTTGCATGGTTTTACCTAGGAAAACCGACTTTTATGATTATGATTACAACAAAGGTTGACTGTTAAGAGTCGGTTTGACTAGGTGAAAGCATGCAACGTGCAGTGTGTTTGCTTTAACGTGCTTATACATATAATTTTTTGAATTAATAAATTTTGAAATTATTTAAAAAACATATAGTTGAATGGAGAAGACTGTGTTTTTATTCAAACCCAATCACCATATCCAATGAAAATTCATTTGTACTCTTTTTGTATAAAAAATAGTTGGTCTCCTTAACAAAAGGGTTCTGTCGAATGAAGCAATATAGCTATTTTCAAAGAAACTTCCGATGAAAAAAGCTTTATCTTCAAAATTCTGCAGCATTTAAGTGATTCTCTTAAAATGGTATAGATAATGGTATGAAGTATCTCCTGATTAATACCAACATAAAATTTAAAAAAATATTTTTCACAGCATTCTAACCGTTTCTGGAATTAAAAACTTGCCAATAAAATTCCGTGGCAAATTAATAATAAATAGTTATTAGTGATTCCCACATTTTCCAACAGTTTTATAGAGTATAAAGACTTTAACTGTTTCATTTACTTGTTTATATTTGAAAAAGCTGTTTAATAGCTGTAAAGTGTAAGTGATGTATTTCGAGAATTATTTTCTATAATCCAATATCAAGTGCATTCAACCAAATTTAATGGTTACGCGTAGAGTTTATTTGACCGAGCGTGTCAAACGACCTTTAGATTATGTGATTACAATGGACCACAGTCTGTAGTGGGCACCAAAACATTCGATAATCGCATTTATCCTACCGGGCGCATTCACATAACCAAGTTGTAATTTCTAAAGCACAGACACAACCCAAGCGTAAAGTAGGTAATCAAAATTTTAAAACCGAGGTGAACCCAGTAGAGCCACAAAAACTATTACAAAACAATTTCACTGAAATAATTAAAATGCCATCTTCGATCAGCAGGGTTTTTGCCGGTTCGTAAATAGTATTTTTCTACTTTGCGTTCGTACTGAGATTATTACGACACGCGTTTGCGTATCGTACTAGACAAAAGGCGTGCGGTAAAAAGAACACTAAAAACAGTGCAATTAATTTTTTTTAATTTTGGCAACTTGTCTCTGTGATAACCTAACATTACTGTCAACACTAAATTAACAGTGTCAATTTTCAAATTCGCCGTATTTTTTTTTCGTAAATATGGCGTGATTTTGTGGGTAGCAAATTACCAATTGTATTTTCTGCAAAAAAATCGTATTTCTGGGGGCGTACATTCTAAAATATCTTCAGCGAAGTTGATTTTCAGAATTTATTGAAATAATGACATTTTAAATTAATTTCCGTCCATAGCCGCCTTTAATGTATTTGCCGCATGCCGCGAAATTCCCTAGATTTTGAAATTTCATGTTTTTGCTTAAAAAATGTGGCAAAGTAGAAAGAATAGTGTATGATACCTCGTTTATAAGGCATTTTGTCTCACTTTCTCTTTTAGGGACACTCCTCACAAGCTCGTCGTGCCCTAAACCCGTGCGTGCGACAAAATGCTTCTTATTAAACTCATATCATAATATACTATTTTCTACTTTGCGTTCGTACTGAGATTATTACGACACGCGTTTGCGTATCGTACTAGACAAAAAGCGTGCGGTAAAAAAACACTAAAAACAGTGTAATTTATTTTTTTAATTTTGGCAACTTGTGTCTGTGACAACCTAACATTACTGTCAACACTAAATTAATCAATCAGCACTGGGACTTTTGTAATTAAATCAAATAGAAATAGTAAGAGGAAAAACTCTTTGACTGTGCTTGACATACAAACACAACCTCAAAAACCAGTAGAGAAGGTATGTGCGAGAACAAGATTTTATTATAACAAATTATGACTACATTTCTAGAGAAAAGGAGTAACAAACATTGTGACTAAAGACACCACAAACTGGAGGATTTATATTTTTGGCGCTGCAATTAAAAATATGCCAGCATAATATTTTCAGAGATTGTTGAGATCTTGTTTTCCTTACGTCGATTTTAAATTTCGCCTTTTTTCCCGTAAATATGGCGTGATTTTTTGTTTAGCAAATTACCAAAAAAATCGTATTTCTGGGGGCGAACATTCTAAAACATCTTCAGCGAAGTTGATTTTCAGAATTTATTGAAACAATGACATTTTAAATTCATTTCCTTCCATAGCCGCCTTTAATGTATTTGCCGCATGCCGCGAAATTCCCTAGATTTTGAAATTTCATGTTTTTGCTTAAAAAATGTGGCAAAGTAGAAGAAATAGTGTATGAAACCTCGTTTATAAGGCATTTTGTCGCACTTTCTCTTTTAGGGACACTCCTCGCAAGCTCGTCGTGCCCTAAACCCGTGCGTGCGACAAAATGCTTCTTATTAAACTCATATCATAATATACTATTATTCAGTTAGCTACTTATTGGAAAGCCGTCATTAAAAATGAATACGTCAAATTACACGATCGAAGCGCGGAATATTAATCAATGTAGTGTGCAAGTTTCTGGCCGGCAGATATCGTGTCCGCAATGAGTGATGTGCCCACAGTTGGACAGAGGGTATTAGGGAGATATAATAATTAATGGAGTGTGGCTGTCAGCTGTCAGGACTTGACGTAACCCGGCATTATTGGTCGGTACCGTCTTTCGGAAGCTTCTTCCGGACGTGGCCATTATCGGCCATCCGTAAACGATGCACAAGTTGGGTCCGGATTAATTCCGGATTAATTCCTTTATTAGCCGATAATGAGGAAAAAGTATGGTAACGCCGGTAACTAGATTAAATGCCGGTACTAATCTAATCCGCGATAATTCGGTTGAGTGTCCCAAGTTTGGCATTTATTCAATCCAGTTTATCGGAGCTGACAACATTATCCAATCACTGCCCATTGAACGCGTCGTTGGGTGACGTCAGTTACTATTGATTTACTGATTGGAAAGTGGCCGTGATGTTTCGACTGTTCACCTCTTGGTAATGTGGTAAAATTACTGTCGGTGCATACCGATCGTGATATGAGCCCACCCTCGAATAATTGTTGCCAAATTATTTGGAGCAAGAACTCGGTATGTCGGCGGGTTATAATCGATGTATCTAATAATTCACGGTGTCACCTAAGACCGCGCGCTGCGCCGTAATATGATTACATTTGCATTTTAACCGTGACCCGCTTCGGCGCAAAAACCGCGATATATATTTAACTTTTTAATTAAATATGGGTTAAAAGCTTTCGTCTGGCGTTTAGAGCAGACTGCCATTTTTGTAGGGCTCACCATTCCAACAGCATTCAAAACTTTTCCACAAAAATGAAACTTGGTCAATATTTATCAAAGAATAAAGTAATTATAAAAAATTTGTTAAGTACTTTCACCGAACTTTATCTTGCATGTCTTGTTTTTTTCATGTTTTTTAACTTCGCAAACTTTCTTGAAATTGGTTCAATTTATTATATTAACTTCGAGTTTAAACTGTTCTACCGTTTATATTTTAAAAGTTGTATTACTTCATGAATTTAAAAATTTAAACCAAATCTTTTAAGGAAAAGTAAAAAATTCAAAATCATAACTAACAAAATATGTTGAACAGCTTTTGGATGAGACCGCGTAGTAAGCCTAGATGGCGCAGTAAAAAATTGGGCATTTACCGTAAATATACAACTTGTCCCAGAAATAATGTCATTAATTTTAACGTTATAGAACTCGTCAAATCTAAGAACTTTTTTAAATAACTTTTTGGTGTAAACGTTTTGATTAACAAGTTAAAATTGTTGACAGATTTGACTCTTATTTCGTTACCGGCCTATGGATAATAATGCTGAATGTTAAACACTGATAAGCGTATAACAAAAAACCAATGCAAGAAAACATTCCCTGCTTTTTAGTTCTGTCGACGCAGCAACTCATTAATTTGACCGTTGCTGTTATTGTAAAGTTCTGGAATGCAAATTGAAAAATGCTATGGTAATACATAAATGAAATAATTTGAGTCCTTGTCAAAGTTTTACTACCAAAAATGGTATGTTCAAAATAATTGTTACAAGCATTTACAAGTCACAATAACAAAGACTAAATGTGCGGTGGTTTAAATAAGTGAGTAAAAAAATTATTTATTATAAAACGCACATACCTTGAATATCCAATGAAAGAAAGAACAATACGAAGTAATCACAATAAATGCTCAATGCTATTTTTGACCTATTTTCGATTCTGTCTCTGTCCATTAATGCTTTTTCTGCTACTTTTACTATAAATAGTATAATTTATAGCTAGGCTGTTTTATGAGTCCGATCCAGAAGTGAAGCCGAGTGAATCAAAGGAACGTTTAAAATTGTTACCTATCCACCTGCCAATTTATAATTTTGCTAGTTTTCAGTAAAATGGTTAAAAACAATTTACTTTTTTTAAAAAAATTGTATAAAAATGTGCTACTTTCATTTCTACTTATCGAGAAAAAGCGAGGCCAAGAGACCGCTTCCAGAAGCGGTAAAATTCATAACTGAATTTCCCACTCACACTTTGAGGTTCCGGAATACATATGAATTAGCGATATTTAAACCACGAAGGTAACAATTAAAATATATCACATGACAAATTAAATTAAAAGTACAAATGAAACTCCTAATATATTTTGTGCATATTTCTAGTTAGGGCATAAACTTAGTTTTTCAAAAACATAAACTGATCTTATGTTTGATGAAGAGAAAGCAAATATACTTTAGCATAATAGTGTTTCAAATTAAGCTTCGTCTAGATTTACTTAGATTATAACGAGCAGCAATTATGTAACGTTTCGTTTATGGATTCAATTGTAAAATGAACTTTTGATATACTTAATTGTTTTTCATCTTATTCAGCAAAACACTGTAATGGACAAAAAGTGCCCCCTAAATGTTATTTATTAACTTTTGCTCCCTGGAAAATACCCAAACACCATAAAATCCACCCGGATTCGTTACCGCAAAATGACAATTAACACCACAAGCGCAATTACGATCGACTTCACAAACAACGCGGCTAATAACGAAATATTTTTTGCACCGAATGCGTTGCCAAATTGAGCCCCACATTTGCAAGGGGATGTAAAATCGATCTGTATTAGTTCCCGCCATAAAGGTTGTAAAATTGCAGAATTATTCGTGAAGGAAATTGAAACGTTAGAATCCATTATCTTTTGTCGTTGGATGGTTCTTGAGCAGCAAATTTCATTCAATCAGTTTTACATTGTAAATAGGGGCATTGAAATGTGCGGTGTAATCAATGTGCTTACGTCGCAGTGAATCTCCACTGCACACAGAAAATGATCACAAGAAAGATGTAATCAGAAAGTATTTAATATCAGGGTTTCCGTTATTAATTTTTGCTTTCATCGAAGGTTTAACTTTCCTTGGGAAAGATTGCACTGGATCTTAAGTCGCTATAATTAAAACCAATGTACTTGGAATTATTTGAAAATCTGCTGAAGTTTGTCCTTTGGAAAATTTTAAATTAAAATTTCGACATTCTCGATTTTCATGTGTGACCGTTGGAAACTATCAGGAGTATGGAAGTGCGCTAAGAAAGTCAGATTATATTGCCTAACTTGTTATTCGAGTGTCGTTTATGGAGATTTCGATGTAGCTCTTAGAATTGCTTCGGAGACGACGTGAAGTTTGACTGTTGAAGACCAAATTTTATCTATTTGAGCATTAGTCGATCCTCTACTTTGGGAATACATCAATCCATCGATTGAGCTCAGTGTTTCAATGAATGTATGGTGAAATGAAATTAAAAAATCAATAGATGTAAAAACTAAAAACATTTTTGTGGCATTTATTCTCTCAGTGCAGTTGTTTTACAAACGAACTGAAACTAATTTCGAAATAATAGCTTATTAACTTTTTTTAATAATTAAATAAATAAATAAGGTATTGCAGTGTCTTAAAAAGCGACATACCTATTTCCTTCAATTATTGGAATTTCACAGCATAAACTTTTTAAGTCAAAACGTTTATAGCGTAAATATTATAATTTTATGGTTTTTACTGTTTCCAATTTTCTCCATATAAAATCTACAACCTGCATATTAAGGATAGAATTGATTTAACACTTAATAAAAACTTGAAGTTGCAAAAACTCTTCAGATTGTAAAGTTTGTTTATAGCTTCTTGTGTACGGTTTTACATTGTTAAAAACGTCACGCACGTGGAATATATTTTGCGAATAAAACTGATTTACTGCTTACTAATAAAGAAGCGATGGCGTAATTCGCTGTTAGTGCAATAAAAAAATGAGGCGATAACAAAAAGTTAAACTCCTCAGATTAAATAATTTTACATTCAATTATACAGACTGTCTCCAAAAAACAAGACAAGTCCGTAGCTCCCTTATTTATCCGAAGATTTTAATTATCTATATACCAAGTTATTATATCATCTTCGGTAGCCTCAACAAGAGCAATATAACGATGTGGGGTCTTTTTCCTAACAAAAGTTCCCAACAGTTAAATCTTCTTCATTTGGTGTGAAGTATTGGTTTGTCATCCCCATTATCGTTTGCTAATGGCTCATCTGGTTCACTCTCACTATCTGATGAAATATTATTGTGTACTACGACACTTTTCTCAGTTTCTAGAAGAACTTTTTGCCTTTTGATATTTTCTCTTAAAGAAGTTGTTATATTCCTTTGTTCTTGCATTTCTGTAAAGCTCGATGGGGATTAAAAGGCATAATTCCCGTTGCTGCAAACGAGGAAATCGAACCCATTTTTATGGTGTCTTCTTTATTTTTCTTATCCACTTCATTTAAAGTTGCTGCTAACAAATGTGGAAAGTCTTTCTTATCGATGGAAGTAGCAAGTTTATGAATATTTTTCCATCCATCAAACGTTTTTGTGATTTTTTCCATAAATATAACTAATCCATTTTGCCCCCACTTAACAACAGTTGTTACTATCAAATTTGCCCCGTATAAGTGATCAATTTCACATTTACTTACCTCGATACTCAAGTCGTCATTGCTAAAAACGAGGTTAGGGATAATCAACGATTCTAACTAGTTGAAGTGCGTTGTCGGAAAATGTTGAAATTTTAACCTACCCTACAAAGTCTTGGTGGTGCAAAAAACACAAATTTTATACACTATCTTTTACAGTAAAATTTTCATACAATCAAATATTTTGAGCTGAAAACACGTGTGATCATCAGTCTACATTATTAGCAAGTGAGGTAGGATAGGAGCTAAATGTAAAAAAGTCTGAAATGGATTTAGTTATCAATTTAGCCCCCAAAAATCAATTTCGTCCCATTCTTCGGTACAGTGATACTTTTCTCTCCTCCTTCGCCCCTCACTCCTCTGTAGACGTTTTCACCCACATTTTGAGCAATGATGAGCTTGCACGGACGTGTGTCACAACAAAAACTTTTAGTTTCGAAGGGTTCACTTTTAAACTGTTGCTTTATTAACAAATTTCTAATTGGTTGTGTAACTATTTATTGGTTATTTTAATTGCAGGTGTCCTAAAATCCTACGATAATCAGTGAACTTAAGTTAACTTGTGCAAACATCTATATGTATGTATTTATCAAGAATACTAAATAATGTTTCCGCATGATGGAGGTTTTCTGTTTGCAATATCAAATTCGCGGAGACCAGAAAAATTGTTTCATTTGGACAAGTTTCCATTATACACAAGTTCCATTTTAGCAACTGTCACTGCAGTATAATTTCCTGACTAGAACTGAAAATTACTGAAACACATTAAGAACTAGCTGAAAGAAAAATTATATTATTGCCAAAATTATCCATTTGGATTATCGAGCATATGTGTGAATTCCCACAGAAAAGAGGGGAACGGTGTTATTAATATTCAAGCGGCAAAGTTTTTAAAAGCGAATCAAAGATTAATTAAAGGGGATAAAAGCACGGCTGGTAATTGCCTATTTATTCGTGATTAGTCGATCGAGGAGAAGCAAAACGGAAAAAGCGTCCAGTAACCATTTTTCACTAGTTTACTAAATTATTGCTTGGAGCGGTTGCCGCACAAACAATTTACAACAACGTACACGTCGACAACAAGCGGTATTTTTAAGCACTCGATGAGAAAGATGAAGATATTCAAGTGAAACAAATTGAGGTTTTGGGTAAACAGAGAAGTTGTAATGATGTACAAATATTTGCCGGAATTCATTTTGCCGCCACTGTTAAATGGAATAAGTTAATTAAACTTATTGCCTTTGCTTTATCCTATTTGTTCTAATTAATAAGTGGAATCGAAAGAGCCGTTTATCAGATATACCGGAGTTGTTTATACACCCACATAATTAAAGCCATTTCTTTTCGTCCCAGACGCCTAATTTAATAAGCTTTGGCAATAAAAACCAGTGTTAGGAACACGCCCAAATTAGTGTTGTGCCTATTGTTGGTATCTTAATTTATTTCCTGACAATGATCGATTTCTTGGCACTCTGCATCCGCATACGATAACTGACAGAACACGTGTTGCTTTCAGGTTCACAACACATTAGAAGTGAAACTCGAATAACTTTTCTAACGCATCGAAGATTTTATTCGCGACTTGTCACGAAATGTGAAATGAGGATAACTTGCGTAAATTTAAATCTATTATTCGATTAAAGCTATTAAATAATTCTAACGGTCGGTTATCTTTGGCAAAATTTGTGACCTAAAACCGTCAATTTGTCTATTGTTTCGTAAATTAGGATTCTGGTGAGAACGGTGTTTTACACCGTACAAGGTGCGGCGAGATGTTTTGCAAAGATTAGTTAACCACGAATTTCGCTCTGAAAGTATTTATCCACTGTTAACCAACAAATGGCGATTAATTTAAAAATACGTATGAATTAACAAGATTTAAGTGAAATGTGAATTTTATTATTATTTTTTTGTTATCTGATCGAGCTCGTACAATGGATAACACGCGATGGTAACCATCGGGGACCGTTGTACTTTTTTATTACTTAGTTTGGGACTGAAAAATTTGCATGAAGTTAATATGTTTTCAAATTTACATTGCCAACTCACGTTGTAACGCATGTTAGGTAAAATGCTCCACACTAAGCAACACGGGCGATACAAGCAATGAATATGGTATCGGTTTAATCATATTACTGAAAACGTCAAGACTGTCAATTAGGTAATATTCGTGTTGGTGTCATAAACGTTGCCCTAGAAGATTTAACGTTGGTGTAAACCATCGGTGAAGCAATCAACCAATAATTACATTTCCATGCAGCTTGAACAGTATCTCACTAGTGATGACTATATTTTACTAAATTCGCGATTAATGATAATTAAGTGAGTGCATTAAATGCAACAGCCTCTTCTCTTCACCCTGCTTCACTTAGTTCTTAATGTATTCGTTTTCTTATTTCAGTGGCTGTAACTTTAACTGACCCTTTGCAATCCGTTGCAGTAATTAAAATGTTTTATTGCACAAATATACCAGTTGGTTTTCTTTTTGAATTTTTAATAAAAATTCTACAAATTTACTTCTGGTCAATTAAAGTGGTCCATTAGTAAGAATTTGAATTAAATTAATTTTTCTTAGCACAAAATAAATTATTTACCTTTTATTTTATTAGTGCTGATTAAATAAACAGTAGGAAGTACTTTATGGTCGCATTTTGTGTTAAGCCTTTTATATAATTTTAACACCTTAAAATCAGCAACTTATGAAGACTGACTAAAAACGTAACTACCTCCTACCAGGCTCAAAAATATAAAATTGTTACTACATATGGTCAATTTAGTATTCGTGACCACCTGTTTATTTGGCCAAGGAATAAACTAATAATTGCATTTAAGTACATGAACTGATGACAATATTTTAGTAAATATACGAATGACGATAATTAAGTGAGTGCAGTAAATACAACAGTCTCTTTCATCCTCCCTTCATCCATTGTTTTCGTCCTATGTTTACTTGAATTTTACAAATTATTGCCGCACAATATTTTATTTGGACAGAATTTCATTTGTAACAGAATTTTTTAAAATTGTTTTATTATGCGACAAACGAGCCATGCTGATAAATAATTGTAAAGAAAATTTGTAAAAATAAACCATATAAATAATAATTTAACGCCGAAAGTAGGTATAAATGCGATGCCTCCAACGCAAGGATTAACAATCGCTCTAAAAATGTTGAAGATATTTGTGCTTGCAGTTGCCTTGATGAATTTAGGTAAAAAGTATTTAGTTTTTACTAAGTGCTCAATGTGTTCGTTTTGTGATTTCAGTTGCTGTAACTTTAGCTGATCCTTTGGTATGGTACCATACAGCCCCAATAGACGTCGTCATGGGTGATTTTCATCAAGAAGATGCCTAGCAAACATGCTTGGATAATAATATATTATTACATGAGCAAGTAAACTTCATTTTCATGGATAAAAACCTTTACTTGCGAGTATAATACTATACTTTATCTACGATCATCCATACAAAATAATAAAACAAATCCTTAGTTCAATATTTTTAATTTTTGAACATGACATTACGATAGTTAGTTTACATTGTCCAAAAAGAAAAACATGAATATTTTTCTGCAAGCATCACAAATTAACTTAATACAATATTTTCAGAAAAGGAAATACATAGTATTTTTCTCTGCTCGCCATTTAAAAAAAGTTTCATAAACACATTCATATTTGTGCTGTGATTTTTGTGGTAAAAGATTTTCTATTACAGTCGTTGCGATACTGCGTACAGGACATTTCAATTTCTTCTTCCAACATTTAAACATTTTCGGTTAAGAAAAATTGCTTCACAAATCACGAATTTCACTATTAAAACACTTTGGTACGATTTGTTGTCAATTACTTTAGTTTTGTTTGGTTATGTTGTTGCAATTAATGCAAACTGTTACCAACGTGGTAATGTTGTAAAATAAAAATCCCAATATTTTTAATTTTCATTGGTCGAAATCCCGATGGATAAAATTTCTGTCAATTTTACCCATGGCTGGGAACCAATAAGAAGCTCTCTTTAATTTATCGATGGATAAAATTACAATTTAGAGTAGAGCTTTCACATCAATAATAGTTGTATTATATCATGATCGTAGATAAAATGTTATATTGTATTAATATATTACTTGGATTATATTGTTGGTTTTTCTTTTGCTTTCCCAGTAAAATTCCTAAAACAATGCAAATAAACATACAGGGTGGACCATCGTATGGCATTTTTAAAATTTAACCTATTTATAATGGCCAAAAAAAGATGAAAATTGGACGAAATGATCTTCAATTTTGATACTACAACATGGCATAATTATTTTTTAGAAAACAAAATTGATGTGAAAGTTGACTTTGATAGCGATTTATTATCAAATTATTAAAGCTATCAGTTTTTTTTTTCTTCCACCGCATCTACGTAATGCGTACATTGTGATGATATGCAAAGCAGAATTTAGATTGGTATACTGATTGAATAAATCGAAATATTAAATAATGTGTTGCAAAACACTCTTATTTATGGCCGAATCCTTAAATGACAACCCTCGTTAACTGGTGTCAGGCTGATTTATAGCTGTCCTCAGTAAAAGTGGTTCTGAGGTACAATCGACACGAGCTATGAGTAATAAGATCCAGGCCCGTACTTCTTCTATTGTTAAAACAGCTTTGCTTACTCAGTCACCGCTAAGCATCGAAGACAAATTACATTTATCTAGTTCTTTTACCCACTTATTGAAATCCAGATAAAAACAAGATTAGTTGAAAATTTAAGTAGCCACTATTTAAACCCTATCTACTCAAGCGTGTTTTCTCGGTTTATTAGATGTGTTAATTACTAGCAAAAAGGATTTATTTGTTTCTTTTATCTGAATCTGATTAACAAAAAAATTTTAAGTCCGGCTCTGAAATAAACGGTACCCTCGGCTCGTCAGAGATACTTTTTGTGATTTATGGTTTTACAGCGGGCATTGTGAACGCAAATTTGTTGCGGACAGAAGTTACAGTAATAAATCCTTTATACTTTCCCAAGAAAAATCACAAAATCTCCATTAATTTAAAATCAAACGTTCCTATCAAATTGTAAACTTCGGGAATACATTCTCCATAATATTTTCAATGTAATTATTTTAAAAAAATATTTGGATTTCTGAATGTTTTCACTTCAGAGCGTCCCGACGCTGTTTAGAAACTTAATTCAAAAAAATAAAATTACCATGGTGTAATACTTTAATTGAAGATTGTTACCTGCAAGTTTAAATTTTTTTAACAAACAATAAATAGGTTAAATCTCCAAAATGCCATACGATGGTCCAGCCTGTATAGCTCAAGCTCCGTGTGAACTTTATGATTTTTTCTCTAGAAGTTCAATTCGTTATATTATGAATTGTTGGAACGGAGTAGATGAAGTGATTTTATCTATTGTTGATCGTAAAGTTGTCGGGGGTTAGTGTATAAGGACCATGAAGAACGATGAATTATCTTTTGCAAGTTACATAACTACTGGCTAACTTCGCTTGGAACTGAATCGGGGTTCTGGCGGAACAGCACTAGGTCCCGGGCGTGGTACTTCCCAAGTGAAGTGTCTGGACGCTCCGGATCCGCGACTAAATATGTACTGGGCGTTACCTGCCTCAGTATTTGGTAAGGTCCGTCTCGTTTCGGGGCGAACTTCGCGGTGATCCCTTGGTGAGCGTGACTTAGAAGGTGGCTGACAACGAGAACCTGATCTCCTGGTCGAAACGGTGGAACGTCACGGCGTTTGGAGTCGGCATGCCCTTTTCGACGGTCCTTTTCATCCAAGGTCCACTCCATAGATTCTGTACACACGTCTGCAAAATATTGGGGATAAGGAGTTATTTGCGGCACGAAGTTTTCCTTATCGACGATTGGACGTAGGTCTCGGACGATATCGAAGCGAGAACATAGTTCGTCTGGATGCTCCCCCTGGAGTGGAACTACCTATATCCCATTGGATGTGGTCGGCAACGGTACGAAGAGGTCCGCTACGATTGCTCCATAGCGTTGAGCCGCAACAGGAGTTTGAGGCACTCCCGCAGGTTTCAAGTTACTAGACTAGTTGTGCTGACACTTGACGCAGGGCTTGATGTGGTCGATTACGACTTTAGGCATGCCTGAAAAATGATATTTTTGTTTAAACTTGTGCAGGGTTCGGTCGATTCCACAGTGTCCTTCTACAGCGGAATCATGGCATTTGCAAAGGATATTCTTGCGTGGACAGTAGGGCAGCACCAGCTTTGGTTCTTCGTCCTCGTCGCCCGGAAGACAGCGATATAGAACTCCCCGCTTCATGAAATACCCTCGCTCGAACCAGTTGCGACCATCCTCGGTAGGAGATTCTAATACTCTGGTGATCTCATCCAACTGGGCGACGGTTAGCTGTTCCTCTTGTGCCAGTGCGGTTCCTTCGTCGATACGATGTGTCACGTTGTAAATCTCGTATATGGAGGTCATGATCACAGATTTACCAGCAGATTTCTCGTCCTTGGATTGAAATGAGTATTTTATGGAAGGGTCGTCGTTGAAGAAGTACTCATTCGCCGGTATATCAATTATGATTTTTGCATTCGAAATCAAATCGATGCCAAGAAGTGTTTTCGAGTTAGTATTCAAAGATACGGCAATTAGCGTCGTCAAAATCGACCGTCCTTGAATGACGATGGGAATTTTCTAATGTTTCGTCTCCTCATTACGTACTATCCCGTCATCCAGCACCAAATTCATTGTCTTCTCGACGTGTGAGACCTTTTTCTCCGTCAAGATCCGATATAGAGAGGCGCCAGCGAAGCATGCTGCGACTCCCGTATCTAATACTGCTGTTTCTAATAGTTCGGCGATCTGAATAGTCACTTTTGGTCGCGTGGTTCCTGAAATGGCATTGCAACGGAGAGTGTCGAAGTGGGTTACGTCAGTTTCGACCATTTAAACCTTCTGACACTTTGGGTAATTCCTCCTTAGCACCCTAGGAGCCTGGCACCCATAACATCAGATTTCTTTAGATTAAGCGTTGAACTCCGCTGATCTTCGGAGCCCCCATCAAAGACAATAATTAAAATGTACATCTTTTAGCTTTATTATTAATTCCAAACTATTTTTAACTGTATAATTTCATTTTTATATTATATTTTATGTTATATTGAACTAATATACAACTTGGATTTTATTGTTGGTTTTTCTTTCGCATTTCTAGTAAAATTCCTAAAACTATGCAAATTTTTCAAATAAACTCCTGGTCAATTGAAGTGGTAAAAATTTAAATTAAATTAATGTTTCTTAACATAATATAAATTATTTACCTCTGTTCTTAATAATATTGATGAAACAAACGTTAGTCAGTAGTTTTCGTCGAATTTAGTATTAAGTATTCGATATTTAACAGCTTAAAGAATTTGATTCTTTTCCTTTACAAATTTTGATTTTCAAAACATGAATCATTATGAACCGTAATAAACAATTACAATTTTTTGTTATGAATTTTGTATTGTATTTAAATTCATTGTCGAGTTACTGAAACGTAGCAATTAAGAAAACTTCGAATGGCTACTTTAGGAATGTCACTCTATCAGAAATGCCATCATATTTATAATTCCCTATCAATCAATAAGCTGTATCGTTGTGTTGGAACGCAATTTTGTACCAATAAAAGAACAATTTATTGGGTCCCTTAGATTAATTTAATATCCACAGACAAGTTTCTATTAATATGCTAAAACCGTTTGTTTAAATAATTGACACCTATTAATACAAAATCAATCGGCGATACCGTGCATATCCTTGATTTAAAGAAATCGAACTTTCGTCATTAAATAAATAACAATACACTCAATTTATTATCTGATGAATTTAGTCCTTTTTCGAACCCTTCCTTTGCACGGAATTTATAACAATAGAAATGCCTGAGCGTGACTAACTTCGAGTGTTGGATATTAATATTTAAATTGAATGTAATTGAAAAATTGCACACCTTGACATCTGCATTTGAACTTGTTTCCATCTCTAAAGGATATAAAAGTGTGGATGTGCAAATTGTCGGTTTTTATGCATTTTCTGCCAGAACGAAAATTGTAGTGTTCAGAGAAGCAGTTATGCGTATGATATCGTGTTTGAAAATGGGTTTTTAAGAAAAAAATCTCTGAGTGTGAAGGCGATACGCTTTAACGAAAGAGATATGTGGATTTATATTTTCACGCCTTTTCACCACAAAAAAGATGCACACAATTTAAGAACACAACAAGAAAGCGTTCCAAACTACAATGTTGTAATTTTAACATCTCCAAATTGGTTCGGAATCAAAGAATTGCGGCGATAATAAATCCGTAAGTGCGCTCGTAAATCTTTGTTTCAGAGTCTGAAACAAACCTTGTTTCTTATTTCTTATTCACGATATTTTCTTTCCTGAATCCGTGTTGTGGTAATCTCATTTCGTTGGAATTGTCTTGCAAGCAATTAAAAGATTCTAAACTCCATTTCATAAATTATAGTTTTGTTTCATAAAATCGTTAGCTTAATTTGATTCGTTTTCAGAAAATTTGGGATCCTGTCAAAAAATTCCCGGAATGTCGGTTAGCACAATAGTGATATTAGAACTGAAGTGCCTCATTTTCAGAGTCGTTAGAGCAGTGCACTGAAACGTTATGAGAATATTTCTTTTCTTCCGCCACAATCCAAACACGACGAACTATTTGAGATTCCAATCACACTGAGTTGTTTTTGTTAAGTGCATAAACGAATAAGAGACGCCATTATGCTAATATCGCTTTTATTTCACTTTAGGAGTTTAACAAGAAAATTCAGTTGTGCACTGCTGAAAGAAGCCGTTGCTGACCGGCGATTACCTGAGAGAAATACCCTGGACGTCTCGAGAGAGCTTCATTGTCAGTACATCGATCTGCTCGTTCCTTCAAATAAATGGAAATTAATGTATTCGTGGAAATTAAACATGGGCGCATTTAATTTAGCTAAATGAAAGTGATCTCTGACCCAAATACATTAGAATTAAAATTATCGATCTGGGAAGAGATACTTTTAGAAATGATTTCACAAAATTTTGTTAAGTTTTGCAAGTTAAACATGTTGTTTACAAAAATAATGCTTAAAATTCAAGAAGCAGCAATTTTTTATTGCAGTCACAAAACAAACAAAAGTTGTCTTTCTACACAATCTCTTGCTTTATATTAAAAATAAAAAATATTTTCTGTGCCAGAAATATTAATCGACGACTTTTAATTTTAAAGTGCAGTGTAAAGCGTATATTTGCATCGATAAAATTAATTAGGATAATCACACTTTTATTTTGTTTGCGCTTGGTAACAAAACAATTTTCAAATTATTTGCGTTATTAGACACAATGAGTGAACACAATATTCGATGTTAAAATAACATACCTCATAATATGCGCTTTTGTATTAACTTCGAATTGCGCCCATTTCAATGCACCGTTTGAACACTTTAAATTTTTTTCATAACACATCGATTAGTCAGCAAACATTGTAAGACGAAGTTCCGACTAATACTAATGAACATCTATTGACTGCAAATATCAAATATGATTAATGAATTTTTTCCCGTTCCCGCCTCTTTTTATTAATAAAATATCGTTAATCTATTGTTATAAAATGACAAATGTCTAAATTATTGAGCGCAAAAAAGTAACAACTACAAGACCGCATAATTGCTACCTACTAAATAGAGCTGCGATCGAAAAAATGATATTTTTATATTCATCGAAATTAATTAAACTGAAGGTGTGGTCCCATCAATAGTGCGATTTTTTTCTGCGGCCATTATAATGTGTAACCAGATCGCATTAAGTTTCCATCAAGACCGCTGCCACTCTGCACTTTAAGTTTTTACGATAGCCTTGTAATTTTTTCTAATTAATTTTTGTTGACGGAAAATAAATCTGCCAATTGTACAGGATCTTCCATCGGTAATGATCACTACCAAAATTGGTCTCAAATATTAAATTACTTTCTTGAAAAAGTATACTTTTTCAAAAGTTAAGACTAACATTTTTTGTAGAATTTATCTACAACGTTTAACGTTATCTTGAAAGTCACAAAAATGATAAGTTTAATTGTTTAAATGCGTTTCAGCCTAAAAATCAATTAATAATAAAATCAGTGAAACTTTCAACAGAACTTTATGATTTTAAATAGTTTGGGGTTAAATAGGGTTAGGGGGCAAATAATAACCCATTGATATATATGGGGAGTTGTAAATCAGACTCCACTATAACCTGGGGTTATCTAGTCTGGACTAAAAATAAACGTTTTCTGCCCATAATCACTTCTTAGTAATTCTAAGTGTCCTTTCCCATTAAGCTGTTTTCATATCAGTTGCATTCAGTTATTTGAAGCGCAAAGCAGTCAGGGTTTTGATATTTTCATAGTAAAAAATTATTATTATTAGATTTATGAAAACAAGTTCACAAAATCCATGAAATTGAGCGTCACGAAGTGAGACGATAAAAACTGAAAGCGTAACTAAACTAAATATATGGCCACAAATTTTCATAGTAAGATCTTCAAAATTGAGTTTTTTTGGAGGTGACTAGTAACGTTGGAGAACCCTGTACATTTTACTATTAATTCGTTTAAGTAACAATACCATGGGCCAAGATTTTCATTTTATTTTTCATGAAAATACTTTGATATAAACTAATTTCGAAATTAATTAATTTAAATATTTGGAATTAAAAATTAGTCAATATTTAATATTATTGAAACACAGCTCGGTTTATAAATTAAACTGTTGAATTAATTTTTCAATTAAAAATTAATTGCTTGATTATGAAATTACATTTCCACTAAATGTAATTACAAATAAAAACCAACTTATATCAATGTTCCATTTATGTGGTTAATCAAACGTACAGCACAACTTGGCCCGCATGCGGATCTTGTCGATGCGAAGAACCTTCTACAAATGCGAGCATAATAAAACAGATAAAGCATTCCACACAAATAAAAGATTCAATTGATATGAGATGTAACAAGCAAAAAATCACGGAACAAAAAAATAATTCGACCAAGTTGTGCAAAAAGCAATGGAATTCTGTGGGTCGATAGAAAGTCATTGCGTTCCTTCCTAGAAATAATTATGTACAATCAAACGATCAGTGCTTCAATAGAGCCCTGTTTTTGAGTAAATTCATTTTGAATCACAAAAGAAAAAGAATTAGTAACTCCACAATGCAAGGTCCTACAAAGCTGCACGAATTAATCACTTTTAAAGTAGTTCTGACGTTTCCGGTATACACCTCAGACATGAAATCCCATCGTTACGATAGTTTTAACCCTCCCGTTTTAAAAACGGCGAAACGGGATAAAAAGTTTGATTAAACTCAACTCCCCGAGAAGATGCATAAACGTTTTTGCAGAACAAAAAGACTTTCATGGACGGCTTTAAAAACGCAAGTTTTGCACTTGAGCAATCGTTGGGAGTCGTGCATTCATTACATTTTTCAAACGAGTACATCTTAACATTGTTAAAACGTAGTTAAGTTTTGTTGTAATTTATAACTGCAGGTCGTGGATAATATTTTAAATGTTGGTTGCATTTGTGTGCGTGCGGAATTTACAACTTTATTATGCTCGTCTTTCTAATTATAACTCGATCTGGAGGTAGACGGTGTGCTCACAAATTTTATGTGAACTTTAACATGGTGGCATTTAATTAAAATCGTATTTTCTGTTTTTATTGTTAACATGTATGTCGGCGATATTTCGCTTGTTTGTTTTGCCCGACGGTATAACTGCATTTCCGTTATAAATGCTTCTATCCAACCAAAGTAAATTTATTTCACAAATGTTGTGCAGTGCAACTGCAAATAGAAACAACTAGAAATTTCATATAGTAGAAGCAGCTATTGTTTTAGAATCTAGGCTGCGATGATGACGTTTATTATTAGTTTTCGTTGTTAGACAATATTCGTCTTTAATTAGATTACATTAATATAAATTTTGTGTGGTCTAAAGTCTAATTTGTGTAAAAATGATCGACCTTTCCCTTAATATAGGGTCAAGACGCCTTTTGTAGTCACTTTACTTGTAAATACGTATTTATAAAGTTTGAGATATTAACCAAGAATGTGATTAGCATTTTTAAATACGCAGCAAAACATTTTTTCAGCTCACGCATCTGTCTGAACTTCTCATTTAAAATAACAATTATTTTATTTGACGCTGTAGTAGAAGTAATGCTTTGCTTAGTGGCTTGGTTAAAAAAAGACAGGACTAATTAAGGTTTAATCAATAAAATACACTTAATGTTTTGATATGTTTGTGGTTACAAATCACTATGAAAGGAACAAAAAAGTGAGGATAGTAATTTAATGTTTATATTAATTTTAAATGAGTTCAATATTTTCAAGGGCCACTTTTCAGTAAGCAACAAAAAATAATTTTCCTAATACAGTAGAATCCGCTTTTAACGAATACCGGATATAACGAGACACCGCTTATAACGAGCAATGCACATAGAGAAATTTACTATTTTTACTATTTTAGTATTTACTATGCAAACGCGGTTAAAAATGTCCGCATATTACGAGATCGGTTATAACGAGACTCCGGTTATAACGTCGGTTGCATTGAAATTGTATATAAAAAAATCCTGATATAGCGAGATCTAAATATATACCATTGACTAATATTGATAATGGTTTACTTAGAAATGTGCTGATTCCAACTAATCAGGCTTCAGACGGTAAAGAATCAGTCTCACTTAGGTTACCGAAGAATTATCTTGTCAACCTCCGGTAAATTAAACGTAAAAAAATATCAAGTTGGCATTTCTACCTCCCATCACGACTTCAATACTGCAGCCTATGGACCAAGGAATTATAAACTTCCTTAAATTTTATTTTCGAAAAGTTCTTGTGTTGCACTTGATAGATGGCATTGAAATGGAAAAAGAGGATCGGGTAACACTTCTAGACGCCATTCGATTTGTAGACCGAACTTGGAAAAGTATTACGCAAACCACAATAAAAAATTGTTTCAAACATGCTGGATTTATAGGAGAAGTTGGCCCAGCTGAAAATTGGCAAAGTGAACTTTGTATCGCATTAAAGGCTGAAAAAGTCAACTTTCAGGAGTATGTGACGGTTGACAATTTTGTATGTACTAGTGAAATCCCAACCGAGGATAACATCGTTGAGAATGCGTACCAAAAATACAATCAAACTCACACTGAAAATGCTAAATCTGATGATGATGAACCGGCCCTTTTACTAGAAAAGATTTTGCCTACGGAAGCTAGAAAGTGCTTGGCAAAATTGAAGTGTTTTTTTTGAAGCCGAAACTACTCTAAATGGTGCGGAACATTTTTTTCATTTTTTGGCAAATTTAGAAAATTTAATTAACGAAACAGACTATTACAGACTATTTCGGTTAATAAGTACGCCTAAATTTATATATGAAACAACTCTAACGTACACGCATTTTACTAATTTATGGCAAAAAATAATATTTTCAATAAAAAATGACTTTACATAATAATCCGCTTTTAACGACATCCTCTTATAACGAGCTAATTTCAAACTCCCGTGCGTCCTCGCTATAAGCGGATTCTACTGTAGTAACTAAAACCTATTTAATAACTAAAAATTAGTTTTGTCATTTTAGCCAAATTTTTGTCAGTAGTAGTTAAAATTGAATTAACATAACCAGTTCGGTAAATGATTGTTATGTCTGGTTCCATTCAACAACCTTTCTCGTTACATAAGCAGCTATTAAAGAAAAAAATAAATCTGTTTTTTTTCTTAGAACGTAAATAAATTTACTTCATCTAAACAAATAATTTCAGGACCAAAATATTTCATACAAAAGTAATTATAAAATATATGCACCAAAAAAATATAACTGCTGTTCATATAAAAACATTGACATGGTCCAATAATTAACAAATCATTGCGATACTTACAATAAGGACCTTGCGATATAAAATTATTTGCCAGAAATGAATAGAACGTTATTGGATAACGGTAACTTTATTTTGACATCTTCATAAAAATGTGACAATTTTTAATTCAACTTCGCGAAACGGACAGGCGGACTACTTGAGATTGAATAACGATAAATTTTAAATTAACTTTTTTTGTGCAACTTAAATTGCCTACGGTGTCGAAATCAAATCCGAAGATTGACATTCAGGAAGTGGTGACTTCTGGATCATTCACATCACACGGAAGATTGGGCGATCTGTTAAATCCTGACGTGCGTCCGGAAAGATCTCGAGTCGTTCCAATTTTTTCGGGGCAGTGGAAACTGTTTCGTAACATCAAAAGATCTTCGCGTTATAAACTTTTCGCCGGAGATATGTAAATTTCGTAAATATTTAATTATTTTTGGGCTAGGTCGCGGAGACGGAATTTAAATTGAGAATTTTAAATTTAGCGAGACTAAACCTTATTAGAATTCGTTTAGTGAAACCGCCTGACATTTTCAAGTAACCTTAAATAGCGAATAAATTTTCAACAATCGTATCAAAAGTTGTAATCAAAAAGCTTTCTTCTGTTATTCACTAAACAATCATTAATTTCGTCCAATCGTTTCTTCGGTGTTAAGAAGGTAATTTATTATAATGAATTGCACTTTATTGAAAAATTTTGTGGAAAAATCTTCTTTGGTGGATATTTTCGTTGCCTGTCTTACTTTCCCGGTTTAATTGAAATCAATTTATTATCATCTCGTAACTTTTGTGTTATTTTCTTAAACTTTTCTGAAAAGTTTCAGACAAAAGACGAATATTGACCCAATAGACCCGTTAGACGAATTGCATCATTAATCTAATGATCGCTCAGCTAATTACTGTTTTTAACTGAACTTATTGTACAAAGCACTCGCCAAAATAAATTGATTAAACGAATGGAGTTTGCACATTAATTTTTAATTTAAAAAAAGTAATGTTCTGTAAGATTAATGCGAAACCTAATTTCAATCGCACTGAATGTCGTTTCTTGTAAATTGAAATATATGCTTCTGTAAAGTTAATATGGCCTCGTTTATTTTGTCGTTATTACAACGTGTGTTTTGCATTAATGCAGAATGAAACAAATATATCATTTCAGAACAAAACGAGTTCTTGCGTTAAAATTGTCAATTAGGATACTTTGCATGTAACGAACGCTATCAAAGACATAAATTATGTAAGAGTATTTTGATAGTGTCGGGACAGCATTTATAGCCATTTTAAACAAATTTGTAATTGAAAACAATAAGAAATGCTTAAGAGTAGCCTTAAACTACATTACTCTATGTATAACTTTAAGCGAGTTTCCATATTTTAATTATTTAAGAGACATGTGAAATTTTACCATCTTCGGCCAGTTTGTCCCTACAGTGACCACTGTTAACACCAACTGTAGCCAGCCGGTATTTCTAATAGGCCACGCTTCAACTTCTTTGTTTTTCTGATATTTCTTAATCACGTGTCATAAATAAATGAAACCACTTTCGTCCAGGGGTATTTTGGATAAATTTGCTTTTTCTACCATCTTTTTGGCACAGTAAACAAGTCCTTCTGTTTCCATGAGAAAACTCGTTTTTGAAATGTTTGTAATCCATTCAATTAATTTGTCCTCCACGTCTTTGGCAACAACAGAATTTTTTTCCAACCATTCTAGTAGTATCAGAATATTTTCCGTTAAATTTATTTTGTATTGTTGTGCGAGAAACTCCATGCAATTTACATTTTAAAAAAAGTAAAGTAAAAAAGTAAAGGACATTTACATCCGAGTAGTTAAATCTTTGTATTCTAACATGACGAGCAGTACATTATCTGACACCTTTCCAGTTACTAAGGGCTTACGACAGGGATGTGCTATCGCCCCTACTTAATTCAAAATATATTTGATTGCAACATTAGAGCGTGGAAGAAAAACCTGTTTCAATAATGGGCATAACTGTCGAAGACAGCAAGCTCTTTACTTTACATTTCCAGGTCGTTATAATAGAAGACAATGACGACATTTCATATATGTTCAGGAAGCTAGAGGAAGAATGCAATAAAAACAGAATATGTGGTAGTAGCCAGAGGGGCCAATGATTGGATGGAGCAAGCAGATAACAAATCACACCAAAATGCGGATACATAAATCAGTAGTTGAAAACATCATAACATATAAAGCTGAAACTTGGACCACACTGGGGTCATCAACAATTAGGGAGAGAGTTAGAAATGAGTTAATAAGAGAGGAAATGGGTGTAAAAATTACTATACTCGAGGTGGTGTAGGCATGTAAGGCATATGAGCCTCGAGAGATGGTCAAAGAAGGTAATTGATTGGAAACCAGCACGAAGAAGAAAAAAAGAATGACCAAGAAGGAGATGGAGGAGACGACATGCAAAGAAGAAACTTAAGCGAAGAAGATTGTAGAAATAGGAAAAGATGGATATTAGGATGCAGAACACGGTTGTTTAAACGTAAAAACCCGCAAAAATGTTTTTGTTTAAATTTTTAAAATGCGTTTTAGCCTAACACAATTAATAATAAAATCAATGAAACTTCCAAGAAAGATTTATGATTTTAAATAGCTTAGAGTGGCAAATTTACCCGACCGAAAATGATGACCGAATGTATGGTGGATTGTAAATCAAATCGCACTGTAACCTGGGGTTATCAGGTTCGCCCTAAAAACAAACGCTTCTTAGTATTTCTTAATAAGGGTTTGGTTAAACCTTCTACCTGTGATTTCACATTACCCAGTTGTCAAAACGACACATTTTTTGACAGAGTTTATTAACCACAATGACTTGTTTTGCTGCCCTCCACAACCCCTATCAGCTTGATGCATCAGTCGTGGGACACTCTGTATAATACAAAAAAATATTTCAGTGCTATCTGAATTCACGGCTTACTTTTTATCTTGATTACAAGCAGTTACAAAAATGAAAACACACGTTTGTGTATTTATTTATATTTTTAGTAAAAAAAAGTGTGAATGATTCAACATATTTTTGCAACGGAACTGAGTCTGGCGTTCACAATGCGACTAACCGTGGTTTTGCTTATCCTCAAACGATTTATCAAAACATATCTGAAATATTCAATGTGAGGAATATTTTTGTTGGTTTGTGACAAGAACGTATTTTGTTCAAAAAAATAAAAATTGATATAGGCAGGAAAATACAATTTTAATCAACTCAATAATTCTAAGCAAGCATGTTAAGAAAATTAATTCAGTTGCGAATCGAATTAATTCCAATGGCTTTTGTAGTAAAAAATGTGCTGCAATGTTGTTACTACAACTTACGGTAACGTTGTTTGAACATGAAACCGTTACACTGCAACCAGCTACTTTATGTAGGTGTTTCCTTAATAGGTACTTTGTATAGTGACAAATGGACGCAAGATAAATATTGACGATGGAAATATGGATTGGACTGTAAAATTACTGCCACAATTTTTCCGTGTAATTTATAGATTGTGTAGGAAGATAATCTCAAGTGCACGTTGTACGTTTAGCCTCGACGATCGATTTTGCCTGGAGCTAACAATAGACTAGTTTCTTACAAAATTACGCGAGAAACAACAAGAAAAGTTCAAGCATAAAAGTTAACGAGAAAACCGAGTTAATATTTTATCTGCTCGGGCTATACTCAATGATCGTAAAAATGATTAAATAGAAATAGTGGAACTGTGCGAAATTCCGCTGGAGAATTTAACCTTGCATTTACCTCAGTTGATGTCATTGTTATTTTGCGACAGGGAATTTCCAGTTTACCTAAAATCGTTAAAAATTACCCATTATTTTCTTTAATCGCTCGGCTCTAATGAACAACAATGAACTTGCAGAAATCGTGAGATTAGTGAAAGATTATTTGACATCATAAAGCAAATCAGGGACAAGGACTCGTTCAATTAAAAATTGTGTATGCATGTCAACGATAAAATTACAATATAATACCGAATTGATTGATGTGAGTAAATTGATGACTACGGAAAAGGTTAAATTTAAACCAAGGCAAATAATTTTCCATTTTCTATTTACATGCAAAGTTTTATCAATTTCCAGATGGCGTACGCTCAAATAGAAGTAAAAGTTTGAGTAGTTTTTAATAACTTTTTTCTATTTTGCGTTTAAAATAAGTCCATTTAAGCACCCAAATGACGTCATTTGAGTGCTTTAATAAGTCGCTGGAGTGCTAGAATAGAGTAGGAAAATTTACTGTTTTGATGTTGGTAGCCTGGTAGCGTTGAACTGTCAACGTCAACTGACACGTCAAAAAACAAAGCAAATTAATAAATAACAATGAAAAAGAAGCTTAATCTAAATTATTACCGTGGAAAGTACAATTATTATACACACTAGCAGTTACATGTGATGTATCTTGGGAATTTATAGTGACACCATGTAAATTCTGATCGGACACAGTATTTTGATGAACATTGATGTTGCATATAACGGTAGTAAATTTTCTAACGTCTTTTGTGCAATTTGCCTAATTTTCGGCGGCGTTAGTGATAAACCTTCTTCAGCATTTATTTTTAAACATTAAACACGAAAATAAAAAAAACTGACGCTTGAAATTAAATTTTTTCACAACCGCCTATAATTACGCCACAAAAATGTCAGCAATCACCACGAAATTCCCTAGATTTAAAATTTTTATTTTATAGTTTATAAAATGATATAAAGCTACAAAATAGAAAAAATAGTATAAAACACTCGTTGCAGAAGGTCCTTCAAGCACTCATTTGTTCCTCCACTCGCCTTGCGGCTCGTTTCGGAATTTCAAATTCGTGCTTGAATAGATGCCTTCTGCTACTTGTATTTTAATATACTATTTTAGATAAGTAGGTACAAGTCAGTCGCCGGAAGTTCTGCGTTTAAAAACTTTACATTTATGGACATTTCAATTATAAAGTAATTAATATTACATCATCACTAAATGTATTAGATTCTTTTTTCACAAATTTACAACCTTTATAATACATTTTTTTAATAAAAAATTAGTCGACATAGTAATGTAAATATTTGTTTTGCAATAACTACTTTCAGACAGTTTTGAAACGTACCCCTTTAATTAATTTCGGAATCTAAGATTGGCCAACAGCTTCGGTGAACGGAGATAACTATACATATTGTTTTGGACACTTTATTTCAATATCACCTTAACCTTAATAGATTAAACAAAAAAATCTCTTCGAAAGTAAATTTCTTAAAATGGTTGCATTTTTTTATAAATCTTTGATTGCGCAAAACTTGATATGCAAGATTTAATCGGTTCGATTCGAACCATTTCTGTCGGAAAGTTGATATAATTCACAATCATTTAGCTTGAGTCACTTCGAATTTTTTGATTTATGATGTTAACTTCCGAAACCGGTATCTCTTCAAGTAAAGTTTATGCTAAACCACTTTTTGTCAACAACTTCGGTGCTTGTTCAAAACGTTAAAACTGGTAGTTACTGGTTATAATTGTTGTTTGTTTTGTTCCGACGTTTCACCGAAAAATAAAATGGTAATAAATATGCGGATTGAAAACGTCAATTTTACTGAAAAAAAAAGAAGAAAAAAAAAAGAAGAGGCACTTTGGGTAACAAAACCGATTTTGTCCATTCGCAAGTATTGGCTGTCTTTTCTGAAGAAACACAGAATTTTGTCTTAATTGAAAGACTTGGGGCAACAAGGATATATGCCACACTTTTAGCAAATTTGAGTTATCTATGCTGCACATCGTTGTGTGATGTTCTACAGATCTCCTATTTTTGTGATAGTTATTCTCCCAAGAATGAATCCACTGTCGTCCCATAGCGTTATTAATTTTGTAAAATATCCAAAAATATTTGTGTAGTAATATTTGTAGTGATCCAAAAAAATTAGAAAATCTGGTAGAACGAACTCCGTACAATTCTTCAGTGTATCACACTTATTATCAAGAAATAGGGGCTGCTATAGTTATACCAGAACTATACAGAATTCCTAACAGTAATGGTCACCCCACAAAGAAAAACCCAATTTCGAAGTTAGTACTACAGTAAATCTTCGATAAGACGAACTCGAAGGGACGAGAATATTGTATGTTCGTAGTAACGAAGTTTGTCATATCCGATTTATTGAAAAATATTTAGAAGCATTCCAGTTTTTTCATGAAAGTAATACAACAATGTACAGGGTGTCCCATCACTTGTGGTCATCCCCAAAATTGAGCTTCAATTGAAAGCTATGTATTTGAAATTTGGTGCACGTATGACTCTGGTGAATTTTAACATAAGTCAAAGAAAAAGACCTGAGCACACTTTATAAAAATGTGCACTGCAATTCGCATGGTTTTACCTAGGAAAACCGACTCTTAAGATTCAACCCTGAGCACACCTTATGCAAATGTGGATTCTATCATACCTGAACACACTTTATGAAAATGTGGATCTTAACATAAGATTGAAATAAAAGGTATTTCAAAGAAAACTAATCACTTCTATTCTTGGTTGATGCGGTTTTCCAATATTTTTTTAAAAATGTTTACAACAAGGGTTGACTCGTAAGAGTCGGTTTGTATAGGTGAAAGCATACAACTTTCAGTGTGTTTGTTTGAACTGATTTTTGAATTGAAGTAAAACTGGGTTTATGCGTGCCCTATAGGGTCAATTCTAAAGAGATCTTAAGGATAATTTGGAGAGCATGACATCCGGCCAAGTATGATTTTGTGTAGAAATGTATAGTATTTAAAGAGTAATAAAATTGTCAGAATTAATGGTGGCTCTATAACAATGTCAAAAAAACAAGTTACATTTGCAGCGGAATGCACAAACAATTGGTAATAATTTTATTGAAGCTGTGAAAGCTGTGAAAAAGAGACACTTTCAGGTAGCTGCCCACTGTCTCGGATGTGCAGGTCCAAACGTTAAAACTGTGTAGTTAAAGCGTTACTGACGACTGGAAATAAATATTATGTCTCTCCCCAACACCGATTTGTTCGTCTTAAAAGAGATTTTTAACTTCAAGGTTCTAAAATTCAGTTCGTAGTTCGTGTTAACGAGAATTCGTGTTAACCGAGCGACATTCCATAAGAAACGATAAAAAACCAGCCGGGACCACAGTGTCTGTTCGCGCTAACAAGGTGTTCGTCTTAAGCGAGTTCGTCTTATCGAGGATTTACTGTATCAAATAAACAAAGTGTGAAGATAATAATTTTATATTTTAACTAATTTTAGGAGCAACCATTAACGTTGTTATTATGTAAGATAAGCAAAAAAGCACAACTTTAAGTAAAAAAATTTTGCATACCAAACAACCCAACGTCAAGAAAAAAGTTCAGAACTTGTGTTTCGTAGAAGACGCAAAATTAATTTAAACTCGCTCGTCATGGTTTCATCTTATTTCCATGTTAAATCGTATAAACTAAAATAACCCACTTTAATGAAAAAATTATGCTCGAGAAATATACAGTGCATACATTTTTTATTAAAGTGAGTTATTTTAGTTTATACATTTCTCGAGCTCGCACTTCTTTGTTAAATTAATGTGCTTAAAACTGAAACTATTCGTTGTAATGTAATGCAATGCAATTTATTTCTGCTCCACTAAATAAAGTTCTACATTTCACTAGTTTCATTATTAAAGCTAATGGAATTATTTTGCTTCAAATCGGCGAAATGAATATATTTTCAAGATATTATGACCGTCCGTCAGAAAACTAGTTCTCCTTAATGACAATTATCCTTTTCTCAGCAAGGTTTTGAATATTTTTCTAGCTGCAATTTATAAAAACCTAATGAGGCCACGTTTAATTATTGTAAGTGGTATGCGTGTATGTTCTTAAAATATAGTTACGCAAAATCTGACACCAAAATCTACCTTTCTTTCATCAATCGCTGATTAGGTCTTGTTACTATGACTAATCGAACTGGGTTGATGGTTACGTGGAATCAAAAAACAATGCAAGACATTATATTATTGATAGATTGATTAGATTATTTATTTTATGGAACAGATTGATGTTTATTTAAAATGCTTCAATAAAATAAATTAATGGCGAAAGTAAGCAAGATGCCTCTCGAGTGTTATTATTCCTCGGACAATATTTAATAAATTCAACATGTACCGGAACTTTCTGATTCAAAGTTGCAGGTAATTACGAGCTATTACCAAATCTACCTCCATGTAATTTCGTTTGAATTTTAATTAAGTCATAAAAATGTTGCTAATGATTTTCACATTTTTTTAAAAAGAAATTACTTCATTCTCTATTGATACCCGCGCAAACGAGGCTAATGCTTTAATAATATTTCTGATAATAATTGATAATACGTAATACTGGAAGTGTTGCATTGAGAAAATTGCAATTAAATGTTCTCTCAATTTAATAGTAAAAATTAGCGATGAGGAACTTTTTCAGTCGCTGGAATGCCATTTGCAATTTAATGCGTTAGCTTATCTCTCGTTGCAAATACTGAGATAAATAAGTGCAATGAAAGATGTCCTTGCTCTTAATCTAGTTTCATACAAAAAGTGTGACGTGCATATCCTAGCACACCTTAACAATTTATTGTGTAGTTCCAGCTCCCAATGTCATGGAAATAAACATATTTCTTTTCTACTTCTCCTCGTTAAAATTTACGAGGCTCTAATGACAACGATGATTGGACACTAATGGCAACTGTTAAGTGTACGTTGTTTGCGTGAAGTCGTTTTAATTGAACAAATAATTTCTTTCTCGAGGAGAAATCGTGCGCGCGGAAACTGATTTCTACATTATGCTTATTTAATAAAAAAACTTTACTGTGTCGATGATAATTTTTACAGCGATTTTGTGCAGTTAAAACGTCGACTTTCTACGATGCGAATGACCATTAAAGAATTCTCGAAAATGCGCGTGTGTGCGTGCCACATAAAGACGAGAAGTATTTTTTTCCTTTAACGATGAATAGGTGCGAGGAAATCTTCGATTGAGAGGCGTTGGAAAAATTTTGTGTCAAAGGTTAAAAAGAACCTCTTCAATTATATTTAAGGATGGCAAATTTTAAGCACCTCTTTGAAGCGTTGACTTCCCATTCGTAAGAATTTCGGAACTTAATTAGCGCTTCCATGTTTTTCGCGTTTTTCTTTTCAAATGTGTAATCCACTTCTTCCATAATGGTCTATTCATCTGTTCAGGATGTAAAAACAGACTTGCACATGCATACAGGGAATTTGCATGTCTATTCCTAGAAAGCAGCGTACAATCGAAAAATTAGTGGGCGTCATTCAAGTGCTTCATTAAATAAAGTGTGCTTACTGCGAATCATTTTCATACTTGACAAATTGGAAACAAGTGTTTTTTGTGCTGTCGTTGTAACATATTTTTATGAATTAATTTTATTCAAACATTCAGTTAAAGGACACCCATGTAAATGCCAACTTCACCAACTTTTTTAAAATATATGACATTAAGTAGAATAAAAGTTCGGTCAGAAATATAATGTTTTTTTGAAAAAATGAAATTACTTTTTGAAGCACACGATGATTTGTAAAAATACTATAATTCTTGTGATTTGTATAGATTGTATTTTCAAATATATTAACGAAAACCTTATGAAAATTTACATGAAATCAAAACAATTTAAGTGCCGGTTCTTAATAGATGTTAACAATTGATAAATGTGGATTATTGTTGTCAGAACTGTTTCGTTCTGTTATAGTTCGCTCTTTAATTGCGGGGAGTGGTTTAAAAATATCGCGCCAAAAGGTAAATCTATGATTGGTTACCAACGGGCCGGTTTTACACCGATTAAATCATGGTAAATTAATAATCACCATATTTTCGAAACAGCTGATTACATCTGCGTGACATAGTAACTTATTTTCGTAAAGTATATTTAAATAAATGATAAAAATTGAAAATGAATTGAATTGTGGGTCTCAGCAGCTTTATTCCGTTGTGATACATTTATAAATGGTACATATTTAAGGATTTTCTTCAGCTGCCGCTGCCTTTCTTCCTCTCAACCACTTATTCTAATTCCCTCTGTTGTTGCAATATCCATTTTCCAGTCCTCTTTTTTGCATCGCCTCAACGACTTCTTGCCTCCATGATCTTCTAGGTCCTTCGTCCTATGGGGCTCCAAAAATTAAATAAATAACGTATTTCTCATTAATGGATGAATTAAGAAATTTCCTAATTGACTCTGTGAAACCCTCAAACCAGATCCTCAAATGACGTGTCGAAGGCTGCATAGTAGAAGGAGGAAGACCCTTCAAACATTAACCGTAAATTTGATTAAATTTCAGATTTTCTTTTTTGAACCATTTTTACAGTATAACAACATTTATATGCAAACAAACGCTTCTATGCAATTTCCTAATTCATCCTTGAAACGAATACATGATTGATTTATGCACCCGTAAACAAAGTAATTTAGGGATGTGAAGTCAATCTAATTAGGCCATACCGTCAACACATAAATGCAAAGAAAAAAGCAAGTGTTGAAATGAATAATTTTAGAACATTTGCTAGATTTATTTTCCTATTGTTTATAATTTGTTCCATGTAATTACGAAACACCCAGTATAATCAAAGACATTTTTCCTTGGTACTTTCTGTGTATATAAATTATTTTTAAAATGTTTCTTGGAATATTTTCTTTTGTGATTTTCGTAGCAAACAGGAACTCTTTATTTTGAAAGTGAAATTGAATTAAATTGAAAATTTATGTAGTCAGAATGAATTTCTGCAAAAATTTGTCAATTTGCCAGCGACCCAACTAATGTAACATATTTTTTGCTAAACTCGTTCAATTTCCATATTGTCACAGAACAGAAAGAAATTGATTTGTGAATGGTTAGTTTGCTAACTTGGAATTGCCTCGAACGGATAATATCAAAGCACTGTAGTTTCAGCAAAGTAAACCTTTGCACCAAATATTGTCAGTTACTTATTGCGGATCAATACAATCGTCAGGCTGTTGTCGCCAATTAATTACCACCGATCAGTAGTCCTGGAGGAATTGCCATTAATTAGAGCCTCCGTTTAAAAAGTTAACCGAATGAAAAAATTACAGTTTGCAATAAATTAAGAACATATGTTCTGAGATTTTAAATTCACGTTGCTGAATCACCTGATGAAGTCACTTGCTCTCTTTTATATAATTTATATTTTTTAATTTTAGACTTGTAATTTAAAATCTTTATTTGAGAGTGTCATTGAAATGTAACTGAATTTGCATCACTTCGGAATGTTGACTGTAATCTTACTAATTTTCAACGCAAACACGTGGAATTGGTTTTTGAACTTTGCAGTAACGTTGTAATGAAACTTATGCAATTTTTTTAATTCCATTATATAACATCCGATAAATTCAACAAATATTAAATCTTGATTATTAGTCATTTATAAGTCTAGACTTAATCGCACTGCTTATGCAACAATAATTTAGATTGATTAACTTGTTTAAAGTACAACGCAGTCTGTTTCCTAGTTGTAGAAAATTTTTAGAGTGGAATATAATTAGCGTCGTATTCCCAGTTCTATCCAAACGAATGATATACATTAAGTGGAGTGCCTTAAGTAAACATATCAAATTACAAATTACCTCTTCGTTGTATATTTCATTAAAGTGGCGAGGCGTGAAAGTTAAAATCGAATAATAAAAATGAACCTGCAAATTATTTTAATAACAGGCAATGTTTTCGTGCACGATCGACCGTGCGATTCTCGAAATTCGATTATTCTTCGCCGGATGCGTTATGAAAGGATTATGATGTCGACTATTTTTAAAACGCTAAAACCATTGCTTCCTCCGATAAAAATAATTATCAAGGTTGAGGAAATTTTTTAGCAACACTCTTTTTACTTGAGTACATACCGAACTGAAAGGCGTCTGAGAGGTGTCATTAACGTTTTTATGTGGAGCACTATTATTGCGATCCGGGTGTTTACAATTGCTGGTAATTTTGGTAAAGCAACACTTATTCCATTTAGAGGCGAAGTTTCATTGAGCGGGATGACAAAACAGCGCGGTCAGGCTAACGTTTGTTTGACTAATAGATCATACGCTAATTGCATTGTGACGGGAAATCAAATCGATATTTGTCAAACGGTGGAAACATTCGTCAGCGTCTCCGTTTCCGTTGTGATTAGTCGATTACGCGCCCGACTAATTCTCTGCTGGGTAAATCATTAAGGATGCTGCTATTACAGCGTCGTTATCCTGCTGTACATGCTCGGCTTCTAATTAAGACTGGCTGATACCCTAGTCGTACACAGCTGCCTAATCCGCGGGTTTAGGAGAGGCGAGGACCTTGTGCCCCGCGTTTCGGGAGATTGTCGTAGAGTCTTACGCAAATCAAATCATGAAGTAAACGATAGCTAAAGACAATAGACTGGAGGAATGCGAAATGACCTAGAGAGAACGTTTGTTGGGATTGGAGCGCCTCTTGGCGAGCTTCAGAAGGTGTACCGTGTTCAGTCGCCTAGTGGACTTCAAGACGACCACTTCTCCTTAAGTTTTTGCCTCCCCGTGCCTCTCGCTCTTCTGTGGCTGGTAAGTACAACCGTTGCTCTATTGACCCTTCGCCACTTCCTTCTCCACCTTCCCTTATTAGAACATTATTTTGTGGGTTGTGACAATTCGATTTAGAAAGTGGTGGGTGCTTCGTCCTGAAGAGATAGCGATGCGCGATTGAGACACGAACGGGGTTCTATTTTCTCTTCGGCGAATAAAAGTGCGTGGCGATTATTTCGGATTCGATACATGTGCGCAATTTATTTTCGCACAGTGCTGTCTGGAAGGCTGGTAAATCATCAATAAGCACATTTATCACAAACGTTATAAGATAAATTGAAGGGTTGACGGTAAAAAATGAGAATCCTCACGAATTTTTTTAGTTATGCAGATGGTATTTTTGTGTGGAAAGTGCCAGGCATCACAATCACTTCCGACAACGCGCTATTGATACCGCATGAATGCAAAGATACAGCATCATTCCAGTCACGGTCCACTTTCTATATATCCCGCGTCCCATCTGTTGTTGACTTAAGCCTTCTGTTGCGCCGTCAGAGTGTCTCGCGTTATTCCACGCCGCAATCGTGTGTCATCCGATTCGGCCGAAATTTGCAAATTTCCAGTTTAAATTTGAATTTCCGTGCATGTTTGCTTTAGTGGCGCTTGGCAATATCAAATTTCAGTGGTGATCAAATTTCCCCGTAGATTTGCATAAATCAACTTTCTTTGTTGCGAAACCGTAACAATAGTGTGCGTTTATTTATCTAGTTTTTCTGCGGATTGCGCAATCGGCCTGTGACGCTGTTTTGTTAGGTCGATGAGCGTTATGAGGCGCGTGAGTTGCAGCAGACGGAAGTGATCCCGACACATCATTTATATCCCAGCTTCCAGGCCACATGTGCGTGGCCGCTATATCATACACACGCACGCCGTCCCATCGATTCCTCCACGGTCTGCCTTTACGTGTAAACGCTTCTTATCAATCGGCGAGCCTAACGACTATTTGATATTCTATCAATTCATCAGTAATCGAGCCGCTATCAGTTCAAGTGCGAATCTCGCGCTACCGGCAATTTATCTCAATCCACGCACACTCTCTCTTTCCACCGGTGTCGTTTTCATTTTACCTTTCTCCGAAACAACCGGCCGCTTAAGATGTGGGTCATACCGCGTTTATCTCGCGCCCGCTATTTACTCCAGTTTTCACGCTTCCATTACAAACTCCGGAAGTTCGACGCAGTTATTCATAACTCAATATAAATTGGCTGTTTAGAATTCCACGAAATCGAATTGTTTTAAAAATAGGAGAATCTGATCTAATCAACCCCTAACGAAGCATTTTGTGCGCTCAGAGTGCACCGTCTGCATTAGATGAGAATGTAAATCGTTATTCGAAAGATAATTTACGACAATCCGCTCTCGGGGGTTGTAAGTAGTGAAAAGTTGATGTGAAATTCTAAAACACGGTTTGAATCGGTCTCCGGTGACTTCGCGTTACATTGTTCGCACGAACAGTCTATCGATAAGTTCACCGGGCGACGCGACAGCGATGGGACTTGCATTCTTAGGGGGCCTGCGGTCATCGTACGAGACTCCACTCACACTCACAATAAAGCCATTTGGATCGCATAAATCATTAATGGTCAAAAGTTTTTTCCGAGTCATTGTTTAATTTTATATAAATGTTTTCTAAGAATAAATAAATTGTTTCGATGTGATGGCCAAAGTCTGCCATGGTACTTTTTATTATGTATTATAAACAATGTGAACATTAATTTAAAACATTTAGTCAAAAAATGTTGTAAAGTCATGAATTAATTTCATATGTTTTCTAACAGTCAATAAGTTCCTTCAACTTTAATTTTGAATGAAATAAAAACTAGCATGGGTTCAGCATAAATTAGAGGATATTGTGATGAAAAACAATGTAAACATTCATTTTACACATTTAGTGAAAAAATATTTCTAAGTCATCAATTAAGTAATGATTTAATTTCAAATATATTTTCTAACAATAAATAAGTTCCCTCAATTTGAATTTTGAGCAAAATAAAAACTACCGTGACTTCAGTTTAAATTAGAGACTTTGGTGATGAAAAAACAATGTAAACATTAATTTAAAACATTTAGTCAAAAAATATTTAAGTCATGAATTATGTACTGCTTTAATTTCATATGTTTTCTAACAGTCAATAAGTTCCTTCAATTTTAATTTTAAACTAATAAAAACTAGCGTGGGTTCAGCTTGGTGATGAAAAACAATGTAAACATTAATTTTAAACATTTTGTCAAAAAACATTTCTAAGTCTTCAATTAAGTAATGGTTTAATTTCAAATATATTTTCTAATAAATAAGTTACCTGAATTTGAATTTTAAGCAAAATAAAAACTTCCGTGACTTTAGCTTAAAATAGAGACTTTGGTGATGAAAAACAATGTAAACATTAATTTTAAACATTTAGTCAGAAACAGTTTTGTCATGGTTTAATTTCATATGTTTTCTAATAGTCAATAAGTTTTAATTTGAAACTAAATAAAAACTACTGTGGGTTCAACTAAAATTAGAGACTTTAGGGATGAAAAACAATGTAAACATTAATTTTAAACATTTAGTTAAAAAATGTTTCCAAGTCACGAAAAGTATAGGTTTATTTTCATATATGTTTTCTAACAGTAAATAAATTGTTTCAACAGTAATATCACAAGTGCATCAAAATAGCCGATTAAATTTTGATGTTTCTGTCAAAATGTTTTGCCTAGAAATATGTCGAGCAAATTTGCCACGTAACAAAATCTCGAGTGCGCAGCACTCGAGATTTTGGGTGGAAAATTTACGAGAAATATTTATTTATGGCAAAACGTTGCGACAAAAACGTAAAAATTTAATCAGGCTGTTTCCATGCACGCGGGGTATTCGGCATGATTATTACCTGATTATTAATTTGAATAAATAGATTTAACAACGTATTATTTATTTACTTGTCGAGGAATCTTTGATAATGATTGCAAAAAAAATTCAGAAGCTATTAAACGTCAAAATTTAATCGGGTAAATTTTGACACCTTTGAGACGTCAAAATTTAATCGGGTAAATTTTGACACGTTTGAAACGTCAAAATTTAATCGCTATAAAACTGAGGAAAACCATGGTGACTGAAACTTTTTATGTGCATGAAGGAAATAATCAACAGTAATATCACAAGTGCATCAAAATAGCCGATGTCGAGCAAATTTGGCCACGTAACAAAATCTCGAGTGCGCAGCACGAGGGATTTTGGGTGGAAAATTTACGAGAAATATTTCTTTATGGCAAAACGTTGCGACAAAAACGTAAAAATTTAATCAGGCTGTTTCCATGCACGCGGGGTATTCGGCATGATTATTACCGGATTATTAATTTGAATAAATAGATTTAACAACGTATTATTTATTTACTTGTCGAGGAATCTTTGATAATGATTGCAAAAAAAATTCAGAAGCTATTAAACGTCAAAATTTAATCGGGTAAATTTTGACACCTTTGAGACGTCAAAATTTAATCGGGTAAATTTTGACACGTTTGAAACGTCAAAATTTAATCGCTATAAAACTGAGGAAAACCATGGTGACTAGGACTTTTTATGTGCATTAAGGAAATAATCAACAGTAATATCACAAGTGCATCAAAATAGCCGATTAAATTTTGACGTTTCTGTCAAAATGTTTTGCCTAGAAATGTGTCGAGCAAATTTTCCACGTAACAAAATCTCGAGTGCTATGCACTCGAGATTTTGGGTGGAAAATTTACGAGAAATATTTCTTTATGGCAAAACGTTGCGACAAAAACGTAAAAATTTAATCAGGCTATTTTCATGCACGCGGGGTATTCGGCATGATTATTTCCTGATTATTAATTTGCATAAATAGATTTTACAACGAATTATTTATTTACTTATCGAGAAATCTTTGATAATGATTGCAAAAAAAATTCAGAAGCTATTAAACGTCAAAATTTAATCGGGTAAATTTTGACACGTTAATATAATCGCTATAAAACTGAGGAAAACCATGCATGAAGGAAATAATCAGTTATAATTTTGAACAAAATTTAAATTACAGACTTTGGTGATTAAAAACAACGCAAACATTAATTTACAACATTTAAACATTATTTGAGAAAAAAACGTTTAGAAGGCATTTACTGCTGTAATGAAATACAGAAAAACGAGAGGATTGCAGCTTTTAAAATGTTAGGAAAAGGTATGGTAAACAAAAGTAATTTGATTAGACCAAAACTGTTCCATTCAGAGTTAAAAGCAAACAATATTTTCGGCGCAAAAGAATGAATTTTGCGATTGTCGTAAAGAATTACGATTTTCCAGTTCTTTATTATACAGCGACGGTTCCAAGAATTGTTATTTCCACAACAGCGGCAACACAATCGTAAAGTGGCGAACGGTGGGCGCAATCAAATTTAATGAATGCAAAGTGCGATTTTTGTGTAAGAGAAATCGGATCTAAACCGTTGCAAAATTTAGAAATCACTTCATTTTTATTAAATTTTAATTTCAATAAAGCGCGTAAAAACTTGACCCGTAAGAAATGGAATGAAAATTTTTTTTTCGGCCGTTACGACACGAATTCCCCATTTCGGTTGCTGTTTCAGTTCAAATCGGCGGCATTAAAGAGATCAAAATAAGCCGATTCAATGTTACGATTATTAAGACGGTTTTGAGTCTGTGAAAGCACGGCCAATCCTTATTTATTGCTGGTTCATTAGAAGCGAACAGCGATTTTTATGGCATAAAGGGTAAAATTTGTTTCGGTCTTAATGCCTTTCGTTTTGGAATAATGGGTTTATTAGGCGCGGGGCTGGTAACTTTAAATTGGAACGCGGGATCAATATTTCGTTGTGTGTGTATTTGGTGCCGATGCGAAAACGAGATTCAGTTGAAGGTTGTGTAAAAGTAACAAATACACCGTTGACATGTACATAGCATTAAACAGTCCAACTAATTTAAACTTTTGCTGGAATGAGAACATGGTCATCTAGACTGGGATAGGACCTACTTTTTACGCAACAATTTCTCTATCAATTGGGGTACCTGGGTGATCTGGCAAATTCCGCTCCGCTCCGTTCAAGATATATTTTGGCAAACCTTAGCTTTAATTGGGTACGAAATTGGCAGTGAGAGTGAACGTGTGCGGTGTTTGTTTTTTTAATAATTTTTTGAAACTAGAACACAATTAACTTGTAGGATCCGGATATTATACATCAATAAACACCGATAAAAAAACCAACTCAGTGGATTGGTGTCAAGTGTCGCACTTTAGGAAGCATAAATAATTAAATTGCGAAAATTATTATTGAACTCTATTTTTTTTTTCATTTACTTAACCTCTCTTGTGTGTAATTCTACCTTTATGCCATTACTGTCAATTGAGAATGATTAAGTGTTTTTTGTTCAGTTCATTTGGGTTTGAAAAATTCACTTTACTTTGGTTTGAATGGTTAGATAAAAATAAAGTTCACAATGGTTGGAATTTGTTATTTTAGATTTATTTCTTAGAAGCAATTGTTCGTGCAAATGTCTAACAAAAAATTAATTTGTCAGTTGTAATTCAGATTAGTCAATCGCATTTCAGAAGACGTCAATCGTTCTTCAGGTTAGTAAATTGTATTTCAGAAAACGTCAGCTTTAATTTAAAATAGCCAATTATATTTCTGAAGATGTCAATTTCAATTCGAAATAATCAATTATATTCCAAAAGACGATAATTATAATTCAGAATAATTAATTATATTTCAGAAGACGTTAATTGTAATTAAGAATTTTCAATTACATTTCAAAATATTCATATTCAATTGTGATTTAGAAGACGTCAATTCTAACCCATATTCGTCAATTATAATTCAGAAGACGTCAGTTGTGATTTTAAATAGTCAATTGTATTTCAGACGACGTCTATTGTAAGGCATGATAGTGATTTAGTCAGTTGTGATTCGGAATAGTCAGTTATATTTCAGAAGATGTCAAGTTTAGTTCAGAATAGTCAATTATATTCCAGAAAAAATCAATTATAATTCAGAGTAGTCAATTATATTTCATAAGACGCCAAATACAATTTAGAATAATCAGTTATATTTCAGAAGACGTTAATTATAATTCAGAATAGTCAATTATATTTCAAAAGACATGAATTTTTATTCAGGAGACGTCAATTCTAAACCATATTCATCACTTGTAATTCAGAAAACGTCAGTTGTGATACTGAATAGCCAATTGTATTTCAGAAGACGTCGATTGTAAGACATGTTAGTGATTCAGTCAGTTGTGATCCGGAATAGTCAGTTATATTTTAGAAGATGTCAATTTTAGTTCAGAACAGTCAATTATATTTCAGAAACAGTCAATTATAATTCAGAGTAGTCAATTATATTTCTGAAGACGCTAAATACAATTCAGAACAGTCAATTATATTTCAGAAGACGTTAATTATAATACAGAATAGTCAATTATATTTCAAAAGACGTCAATTTTTATTTAGAAAACGTCAATTCTAAACCATATTCATCAATTGTAATTCAAAAAACGTCATTTTTGATTCTGAATACTCAATTGTATTTCAGAAGGCGTTCACTATAAGGCATGAAAGTGATGCAGTCAGTTGTGATTCGGAATAGTCACTTATATATCAGAAGACGTCAATTTGAGTTCAGAATAGTCAATTATATTTCAGAAAAAGTCAATTATAATTCAGGGTAGTCAATCATATTTCAGAAGATGCTAAATACAATTCAAAATAGTCAATTATATTTCACAAGACAATAATTGCAATTTAGAATACGTCAATTGTTATTTAGAAGACGTCAATTCTACTTCATATTCGTCAGAAAATATTAGTTGTAATTCGGAATAGTTAATTGTATTTCAGAAGACGTCAATATTGTAAGTTGGGATAGTCAAATATATTTCAGAACATGCAATTTTTATTCAGAAAATGCCAATTGTGTTTCATACTGATGAATTGTATTTCAGATGGCGTTAATTGTAATTCACATTAGTCAATTGTAATTCAGTAAGCATGAATATGTAATTAAGGAGCGAAATGCTTGATCCTCTGAAATACAATAATTGACTAATCAAAAATACAATTGGCGCTTTCTGATATATAACTTACTAATCTGAACTATAACTGATAGCCTCTGAATTACAATTGGACAGATGTCTGTAAATTTTATATTTTATTAATAAATATAAATTATACATTAAAAATTATAAAATTCTCTCTTATGTAATTAAAACCATTAAATCAGTAGAAACCTACATATTTTAAATGATTATCTTTTGATATTGTGCTTCAGTTTAGTCAAATAATCACAAATCAATATTTTCAAGTTTAGCCAAATTTATGAATGAATGTTGGTGTATTTATCTTGCGCTAATATTAATATTCAACCTCTGACTGAAATTTATTCACGTCGCCCGAGTCGGCATTCTTACTTATTCCAAACTTTTCATTCCGAATGAAGAGCGAAATTAGGTTTTTCGTGTTAATAATAACTGTCAGCGTTAAAAGCATTTCCGGAATTTCTAAATACCTATAGCAAATAAAATTGGACATCCCTCGCGAGCACCATAACCAGAGGCGCTTTGCATAATTAAAAACGACATAAAAATAATTGTATTTACTCGGCTGCTTAATTTCGGAAGTCAAAGGTTAAAATTAAAGCGTAAATATTTTGAAATATTTCAGACATTCATTATAACTTTTACGCTCATCCAAATATTTTGCCGGGCGAAATGCAAGGCTCCGGACGAATGTAAATAACTTGCAACAAAATCCGCGGGGGCGAAAAAAATATTTGCCTTTAATTAAGTCCGTCGATGTAATAAGATTCAAAAATATTCAGTGATGTCAGTGTATTCAAGGCTGCGGACATAAATTTTCATTGCAAATGTTATTAAACTATGCGAATGTTTTCAAGTGCGGCTGGGAACAATGCCGAGGTTGTATTTCGTCAAGTCGGTTATCAATAAAAGGCAAGAATGTCAGTGTTGTGTGCTTTCCGGGACATTAACTTTTGTGTGAGATCAAAATTATTGTCGTCATATAAAATGTAGTAATATGACTCTTACAGCGCGAATAACACCTTTTTAATATAAGAAAGAAGTCCTCTTATTGCGTTATATTGCCACAGACAACTCCGGTTTTTCCTCCTCTTTTTCAGGATTTTCCGGGGGAGTTTTGTTCGAAGACGAAACGAAATAAAAATAACCAGAATTACTGGAAATCTTCTTATTTTGTGTTTTTGTACGCGGGTATATTTTGATAAAAGATCCCGGCTGTGCTTAAAAGTTTTATTTCGGAATGAAACTAGTTCAGGTTAAAATTCAAGATGAAACCTTAAACTTTTACACGGTCGTTGACTTGGCGAGTTTCGATTAAAATTCAAGTTTTTGGTATGCAGAAAATCGTGTTTGCTATTTAACTTGTTTTTGTTGGGATCAGTGATGAATAATGTCATTCAACCATTGTAACAAGAATTTGCAATAACAAGCCAAATATAATGGATTACCTCACTAATAAAAAACTCTTTGGTATTTTAATGCAGTTTTTTAATTTTTATTGCAAAATATTTTATTAAACAAAAATGCTGTTGTTACAATACTGCAAAATCACTTGATGCTGTTGTCGCAGTCGATTTAGGCGATGGGGTTTTGGGCAATAAATCTCATCATTATAAAAATCACTTCCTCTTGTTGATGCGGATTTAAAAACCCGGATTAAAAATTCGTTTAAGTAACTTTTATTTTTGCAAATGATTCAATGCAACTCAAAAGATACCGAGAATCGAATTTTGTCCGAACCGTTCTGACGCATTTGCATTTTAGGAAATTGGAGTTTAATGTTAAACCTCACTTCAGTTAAACGACAACGCTTAACCACTGTACCGCTTTAAATGTTATCTCAGTAATGTAATTCAGATCTTGTTTCAATTAATTAAACTAAGATATTTCTCATAAACATTTGCTGCTACTAAGTGCTTGACGCTATCGACGAAACTGAATAAATTACATAAAACAACATGAATTGCCAGTTTTGTTCCCAAGTCGTTGTTTATGAAATAATACCGCCGTTTGTAACAAGCAACGATGTCATACTTTATCATGCAACACAATTGCAGAGGATAGCGCAGCTCCCACCAACTTAAAACACAATTACGGTCATCACGTATTAACGCGCTTTAACGCAAGATATGTGGAGGAATTTGTTGAAGGGGAAAAACGTAAAGTGGATCCTTGCCCCGAGTCAATAACCGCAATTTCTGCACGTGCCCAATTCGTTTAGGGCAAAATTCTGTAACAAGATCATTCCAATTTACAGAATGCACTTTTGAAATTTCGTCGTTAGATATAATTTCATTGGAGCAGAAACACATTCACGAAAACTTTTTGCACTTTATATTCTATAAATGTTTTTGCTGCATTCTTAATTCAGTCATGTTTTTCAAGCTCAAGTATTCAAATTTAACTTGCGAGGGTAACTATTCACTTGTACAGGGTGTCCCATCACTTGTGGCCACCCCCAAAATTGAGCTTTAATTGAAAGCTATGAATTTGAAATTTGGTGCACGTATGACTCTGGTATAAGGCTAGAAATTCCCGGTTTTAAATGTTAATTGTCGGCGTTAGTTTTCGAGAAAAAAAATAAAAACTGATTTTTTATAAAAATACTATCTCCCAATTTCATCAAATTTCACTTTTCAGGATCAGTATTATTGAGACAAAGATGTCCAAAGTAAAAAAAAAAATCCAAAAGCTGTAATTAGCCTAAAATTCCCTTATATTCGAATCTTAACAGTAAATGTAATGATTTATGGCCCTAATAATCCTCAAGATGCTATCCGCAAAGTCGAGTACAATTTAAATTTATGGCATTGTAAAAATTTGTCAGTGTCTAGTGGAAACCAGGGCAAGAGAACGTCAGTAGCGTACCTAAATCGAACCTTTTTACATTCTTGTAAATTTCTAAAATTTTTGTAAGTCCTCTAATAAATTATGATTATGAGAACGAACATGATTTAATGTCTGGATGTTGAATTATATTTTTTAAGTCGAAGAGGACTTATTACATTTTGAATTAATGTTTGAGTGCAAAGATGAATACGAAAGATTTTGAACTGAATGATTTCGGAACTCGTTCGAGACTCACTTTGCCGTCCCCGTAAATTTGGAAATTAGTTTCACGGATTATTGTCGTCGTACTGGGCTTTCCATTAGCCCATTGGCAAAAATTTACGCGGCTTTCGAAATCTCGATCATGCAGTTGCTGATGTAATTCTATGTGGTAAGGATGATATTTGTGCTTTTTTAATATCCTCCCTACTAAAGACCGACTAATTCCCGTGTCTAATGCTCAATTGGGGATTATTATCGGCGAGATTTAAAACTGCAGCTTGATTGACTTCATGCGTTACCGTGGGATTCACTGTCGTTTTTTCTTTTCCCTTTAAATTTTCGTTTTGTTTCAAGGAATCAACAAGTCTTTGAAATATTTTTCTTTCTGGCGGAGTTCTTTGAGGAAAACGTTGAGCGTAAATTTGAGCAGCTTGAACATAATTTTGCCGTGCTTCTCCATAAATTAATATCATATCAGTCTTTTCTTCGAAGGTAAAGGTAACCGGCATTATAAACGAAAACTAATTAAAACACACAGAAATAAAACACAGATAAAAACTTTGTGGACAAAGTTACTCTTCAAAAGCTGAAGTTGAACTGATAACAATAGTAATACACCCACCCTACATTTATAACTGACAGTCGATATTTACGACTAGATGAATACGTTTACTATTGAAAAATGCAATTCCGAAGCAATTTTAGCAATAAAGTCATTAAATATTTATGGATGAAACGTGCGTTTGAACAGGTTCTCACGAAAGACTCAACCAGTACGACCACAATAATCCGTGAAACTAATTTCCAAATTTACGGGGACGACAAAGTTAGTCTCGAACGAGTTCCGAAATCATTCAGTTCAAAATCTTTCGTATTCATCTTTGCACTCAAACATTAATTCAAAATGTAATAAGTCCTCTTCGACTTAAAAAATATAATTCAACATCCATACTTTAAATCATGTTCGTTCTCATAATCATAATTTATTAGAGGACTTACAAAAATTTTAGAAATTTACAAGAATGTAAAAAGGTTCGATTTAGGTACGCTACTGACGTTCTCTTGCCCTGGTTTCCACTAGACACTGACAAATTTTTACAATGCCATAAATTTAAATTGTACTCGACTTTGCGGATAGCGTCTTGAGGATTATTAGGGCCATAAATCATTACATTTACGGTTAAGATTCGAATATAAGGGAATTTTAGGCTAATTACAGCTTTTGGATTTTTTTTTTACTTTGGACATCTTTGTCTCAATAATACTGATCCTGAAAAGTGAAATTTGACGAAATTGGGAGATAGTATTTTTATAAAAAATCAGTTTTTATTTTTTTTCTCCAAAACTAACGCCGACAATTAACATTTAAAACCGGAAATTTCTAGCCTTATATCAGAGTCATACGTGCACCAAATTTCAAATTCATAGCTTTCAATTAAAGCTCAATTTTGGGGGTGGCCACAAGTGATGGGACACCCTGTACAGGGCGAGTTAAGTTTTACCACCCGTGGCAAACTAGGCCTTTAAAATAATTTGCCAATTCTCATAAATTGCATGAGTTATTTTATATTATTAAGGTACATAGAAATCAAGAAAAAATCTTTTTTTTTAATCAAGTAAAATTTTGGCTTCTCATCAATTACTAATTGTTCAATTTATTAGTTTTTTTGATGTACGAACAGTAAAATATTCTCACACAATTTAGTGTAATTGAAATAATTTTAGTAATTTGCGTTTATTAAATAAAGCTATTTCCGTATTAGAAGGTATTTTTTAAATGATTTACGACATAAGTAGACTAATTTACCAGACAATGGTATTGATGTAGGGGTGCTTGAAAGATTATTTATGGCGGTCACTAAACTGAACTTAAGAATGCAGGTCTATCGGCAACTGAAAAGCTGTCTCGTCCAGTTTGATGGGTCGATCATAAACTATTGTTAGGATGGTAAACCGCATTATCTATTGTTAGAAAGTCATAAATAGAAGCATTTTTTGTGCTATATCTTAAACTTGATTTAACTCAAAAAGTAATCATTTTTTTACGAATCAAATTGCAGATATTAATGCTACGAATAATTTGACAAATTTTGAAATAAAAAACCAAACATAGAAATTTTACCCAAAACTCTTTGTTTTACTTTTTTGACTTCAAATAAAAATATTTTGGAAAATTTGTAGGATTAATCGAAAGTGTAAACTTCAACTGATGTAACATGTAAATTGCATACTTTACCCTCAATCTTTAATAGGTATTATGGCCTGGGCGGTAAAACTTAACTCACCCTGTAGAGTCATGAAAAAAACCATGCGGCAATAAAGACAGCAATAAAATAGCATTTGCAGTCTAAAAAAATATGGTGCGTCTTCACGACACGACACGCCAGGTAGTTTCGCAGGAAACTCGATTTTCCAGATTAACAGACTCGTTAATTTGCCACAAACGATTCTCGAGTCCTTGAACCTGACCGTTAGAAAAAACGATGGCCGCAGGCGAAGCTGAAGTCGCCGGTCCAGCGCGGTTCAGTTTCAAACACGAGACTTTCTCCGCGTGGCGTGGGATTTGTTTCTCTTGTAAACCGCACTTACAAACTGGTTCTTAATGTTGTCCTCAGCCATGACCTCCGTGTGTATAAACACACCTGGTAAATAAATAATACGGATGAGTCGGTGGGCAATTTGCAATTTACGCTCGGGTGTTAGATGAGTCGTTACGTAAAACAATCAATCGGCGATGATTAAATGCAGACCTTGAGATGAGTAAGAAATCCGTTAAAAATATCGATGCGATTAATTGGTTGGGCTGCGAGGATACGGCAACAATTTATTAAGAAAGAAGAATTTTGTTTACGGCAAGTTTTCCCGAAGGTTTCGTTTAATCAAAACAGAAAATCACTGCTTTTTACAGCTCATCTCGCCGATCAATTTGTTTTGATGGCAAAATTATGTTCTCAGAATGGGTCGTTATTGTGTTTGGTGTGGTATTGTTTTATTTGAAAAGTGTCGCCCTGAACGCGACGTTTCTGCTTTCAGAAAAACAGCGGGTGACATTTTCAGATTTCACTTTTGATGTGTCTCAAAAAATAATATCTTGAGTGCATGTACGATTGATCTCGGAGAGAAAGTTGGCAAAAAAACAGGTACCCAGAAGTTCGATTGCACTGCGCTAAAAGTGAAAATCGCCTGAAAAAATCGAAAAATCGACAAAAGTATTCGCTTTTACTTTTACAAGCGGATTTTCTGTAAACTAGCTCTAAACTACTGAAAGTTTTATTGCTTCTCTGCTATTTCGGAGTTATTGGAGAAATAAAAACAGATTAAATGAAATGGAATCATTCACAAAGTGGCGAATAATAAAGTTTTTACGACGATACACGACCACGAATTTCTCTATTAATATTTTTTTTAGTGATTTTAGTTCATTCATCTTCGGTTTAGAGGACAACAACATAAAAATAATATTGATTTGTGGTGTTAATTTTATTTTAAAAATTTTTAACCAATTTTTATTGATTTTTTAATTAAAATTCTTGGTTAAGTCATTAAATTAATTAAACAGCTTTTTTGTTAACACTAGTTTACTAACACACAAGTACTGCTAAAATTGGATGAAAAAGTTTTTTTTTATAAATGAAACACAAACAAAATAACATTGTGTTTTCGCAATATTGGCAAAATGCATTCATTACATTTGTGGACAAACATGTGGAATGCAAAAATACATCACATTTTGTGAAATGATAGTATGTGGTGCTTTTGCAAACTTTGCAAGTTCTTCTAAAGTTTTGTGGATGCTTTCCACCAAGTGTCCAACGTTGTCAAATCGAACTCCATTTATCAATCAATAATCAATGAACAATGATCATCCTGATGGACGACCTCTTTGATAGTTATTTGACCTGTCGCGCTTATTTTTTAGTAGTAGTTCATGTACCAATTGAGGAGTTTGCTACAAGAACGATGCAGCTTCATTTTTAATCAGAATCGTGTTTATATGACGATTATTGTATTTGAAATATTAGCCATCGTATGCTTTTACTGCGTCTCAATGGAGATGCGTCACATAGCATTTGCACCAAATGTACTGAATGGAGCTGCATCCTTCTTGCAGCAGATTCTTCAATTGTGATCGAAATTCAATTTGAGATTTTAGTGTTTGACAGTGTACCAGTCTGCCCAAATTCCATGCATTGCAAATTTGTTGTCTTTGTCCACAAGATGCAAATTTCTTTTTATACTGACGAAACGGTTCCTTGCCATACATCTTTTAACGATTTCAACACCTGTATTTTCATCTGTAGATTAGTACATACTAGTCTGAGAAAGAGTGTCATATCCGCATCAAAGCAATATGTCTAAGAATTTTTCCAAATCCTCTAAAGTTAGCTCAAATTCTGGTCTGCAGCGTAAATGTTTGAAAACCGAATAATCTCTTGCATTACATTGTTGTCAAAAAAAAAGGTTCAAGAGGATTTTTGCGATGTAACTCTTCGGATATATGTATGTACGTTTTATATCGACATTCTCGTGTGATTGCGAAACTGAATTATAATTTTCATAATCAATTGGTGTCTTGCATCGTGATCTCTTTTTTGCTTTTCTACAACTTCAATATCATTGATTTCCTCGTCAAAAATTTCGAATGTTCCAGCTATTTCTGGTAAAGTGGTCTGATCACAAGCTACGTTGTCGTCAAAATCTTCTTCATCGGTTAAAGAATTTACGACTGGAAGAATATATGCTATGTCTGCTGCATCGTCATCTTTGTCTAACTCCAAATTTTCAATAATCTCCTTAAGCTCCTTCAGAGTCAAAATTCTCTTAGAATTTTCTTTATTTTTATTCTGAAAATACATAGGTAAAATTTTAAATGCTTACCTAAATTATATTACTTACCATAATTACTTTGAACTTTATACACTGAAACAGCACTACTTTTCGTGTTAGATCACGTTTCAACAGTGACTTCTAAGACACAATATTGGCAAAAAAATATTTTTTATTTTTATTTGGCAATTAGAAGTGAATTGCAGCAAAGTGGAAGCAACGTTATGGAATTAGATATTTATCGTATTGATGATAAGTAACTGTTTTGTGAGCAATAAAGGTCCGTGGCCTTACAATTTTGTTTTGCCCAAACGCCGCTATGAATAATATAGAAAGTTTCCAGTAAATGACCTCTCGCCCGTATTGATTGTCGTCACGTCCCTTTTGGATACTACGACGCAAAATATAAAATGAGGAAGTGTTTATGTTCCGTTCCTCTTTCGCATTTGAGCAAAGCGTTCGTTGTTAATTCCGCCACGATAACATATACACCCGAAACTTTCTCTTTATAACCGTCTCCTTTTAACGGAAAGCTAATAACCCGAAATTGCTTCTAAACGATACATTTTTAAAGTACGGTAACCGGTGAAAAATGATAGCAGCACAGACCGAAACATTATCGGAATTTGAAAGTATCGTACGAGTCACAGTCGGCGAAACGAAAACGCGATCGGAAGCTCGCCAAATATGAAGATGAAACTTAATAAAGTAAATGGAAACGTTCTCCTGCAAAGCTTGATTATTACATTTTCCGCAAAATAGGGTTTCCGTGTCACTGTTCCGGATTATGTAAATTAAAAGGAGGCGACGATTATATACGAAACGCGTAAAAAACGGCCAAATTAAACTTTATTACCCGGCCATAAATAATGTTGATACAATCTAATTTTTTTTCTCGATTTGGATGGATTCAAATAACCGTGACATTGAAAACAACTTGAAATATTTAGCCTTCAACGGCGCACCATAAACAGTTCGTACGGCGAATGTAGGACCAGATCTTATCTGCATTGCGTTTAATTACCGTTCTGATTAATTTTATGAAAGTTGAGCGCGTGCTATACAAAGGAAAACAAGATCGATCACAAACCTCTGACATTTACCATCTTGTTATTGTTTATTATTAGCATTCATTTGGGTTTCCTAAGCGTGGGCTTGTGCAAATATAGCGAAATCATTGAGACGATCTGAAGAATTGCGACAATGTTATCATTGTGCATCCTTCGCCTTTTGTGCAACAATGTTGAATGTATTCTTTTGAATTCATTTAGTTTTTTGATTTAAACGGACTTCTTTTCTTGGTCATCAATTTTATGAATTGGTTTGTTGCAACACCGTTTTCAAGTCTTTGTATATTCGGCGAAAAGTTATTTTTCTTTGCTTCTTTTATAGACTTGCTTAATTCAATGTTGGATATAGGTCTCCTCAATCTGTCTCCAGTCATTTTTGTTAGTCGTTCGTCACATCTATTCAAATCCAGCCACTCTCTTTAAATCATCTGACCATCGCATCTGTCTCATTTGACTGTCATAGTATGATCAACCCATCTTCATGCTACTACATTAATTAATCTGGTTCTTTGTCAGATGTGTTGTTCCGTTCGCATATTTTACATTCAACATTTCCATTTCAGTTTGGGTTTTAGGTAAATTATTTACAATGAAGGTTGGGAATATTCTATCTAGATTTCCATGTGTTTTACACTTGCCCAAACAGCCACAACTAAACTTAATAAAGTATAATGTATAAATGTATAGTTTTGTCTCTCATTGTACTTTTTGGAGCTAAATCAGAGAAAATGAAGGTTGCAGGTAGGTAAAAAATAGATGTAGTGTTGGAGAAGTTTCTTGCCAATTCCCTGAACAGCTCATAAAACCAAGTAGAGGAAGTTTTCCCAAAAAAATAGATTGTCTACCACCTTGAAATAAAGATTTCTCAACCATTTTGGGCACATGATTCGTATACTAACTGACAATCATGAAGAACTTGTTGTTCAGGGAAATTTTGAGTGGGTACAATTTGAAGTCAAATATTTTACTGGGATTTCTTCTCAAGGAAACATTGGAACTGCTTGGGAAGGGAAAATTGGAGAGACATAGCCAATTAACCATCGGCCATGAAGTATTCGGCTGGAGACAGATCTACAAAGTTTTTGTAATAGTTCAAGTCTGTCCACTATGTGTTGTATACCTTATAATCTGCTCATTCTTTTTCCCAAACATTAATCAGACTAATAAAATCTTTCAATCAATTTTTGCTGCTGGATTTTGTTTACTACACTTTACTATATTTTTTCCGCAATAAATTACAAATTCTTTCATGTAGCTGCCTACTAATATTTTCCTGTATTCTTCCTATTGCTTTTATTTATAATAAATTCTATTTTCACCTATTCCACTTTTATGGTTTGCATTTCTTCCAAATTTTCTGTTATAACAATTACTTCATCCAGAAACCTCAAATGGTTCAATTTCTAATTTTTGAAATAAATCTTCTAGAGTTGTCACAAATAATTTTGGGCTTCTGCAGTCTCGCTTCTTAATGATGGAATGAACTGAGTTTTATTGTGCAATTGAACGACCATTTTGGCTTGTTAATTCATTGATTAAATGTCTCTCTGGGTACTACACAGAATGAAACTAAACATTTTGCTCTGATTTATTAGGAAGAAATGTTTAGTTTTATGCAAATCCTTGTATCATTGCAAGTCAAACCAGTTAATTAATTCGATTGCAAAAAGGATCGAGTTGGTTGGCTTTTATGTAATCGAACGCGGAAACTGCGCGTTATTATTTCCCATCCTACTTACGAAAAGAAGCAATTCACATCGCCAAAAAAGTTACCGAACAATAAACTTGTAATACAACCTACGGCCGATTGTGTTGCTCATCGGTCGTAAATAAGCGTCGGCGTTTAACAATATGCGAGAGTATCTGACGTTTCAATGTACCGAAGCAACATTCCGGAAACATAACTCATTTTCTGTGCAATTTCACCAATGTCGCAAGATCTCGCTCTCGGTTGATCAATACATCAGTTACACTTGCGGGACAAGTCGGCATCCGATGTAATTGTGGAATTCTCCGTGTCTGCACACAAAGCGACTGGGAATGTCAACAGGCCAATTAAAGAGATGTTACGCCGGTTGATTCGTGTGTCTGACTATAGTTTACGTGAAGTTGGAATTGGTTCAGCAACACGCACCCCTGGGGATTCTGCAGGCGAACTAAAGCGAGGACGCACTTTCCAATTTGAACAACTAGCATCCGCAGACGGGATGTGCGGGCGTCACACGATGTGCGTGAAACAAAACATTAATTTGCATAAAAACCAGAGCAACATGGTTCATAAACATGATTTGGGGTTATCTCGCGTCGCTCGGACAATGAGAGATGCTCCCTCGTCTGCGTCAAGGGATCGGCGGGAGAAATTTCAATTCGGGTAATCCATACAATGTAAAGCATTATTCTCGGCTTAATCCTGTCACCATAACAAGCTACTGGGCGTGGCGTTAATAATCATGATCTCACCAGGTACGGCGATAATAATAATCCCCACTGACAGCCCGTACGTTTGTAATTAATTAAGAAATCACATTCCTTTCGGGGCCCTTGACAGCGACCACCGGCCCTGTCGCACGACCAGCCGGAGTCACGGGGCTGACGGAGCACGCTCTGTTACATGCGGAGACCTTCAACTTTAATTGTAATATATTGCTATAGCACAGAGTAATGTGCACTTATTGAAAAATTCTCTGGCATCGACCTAGTTGCGCCTCTCACGCGGGAATCCGATTAAGCTCACGTGCACGCCGCTAACTGATTTGCATTTCTAGCTGTTACAAAAACTGCTTTAATTTAACGTTCCAGCGGCGAAAGAAAAAGCTCCGTTTGAACACATGATAGAGCTTTTACCAGTAAAATCACTCCGTGTAAAAAACACGCGCAACTTTTTTTAAAAACCTCTCAGACAAATGTAAAACATTTATTCGCGGATGCAGCATTTAAGGTGCTTGATATTTCAAGTAGCAGCTGTCGAGCTTACACGTTTATTAATGGGCGCGTGAAACATGAGCTCTGAACTTACCGTAGGGTCTACTTAGCTTAATCTTAATGGTCTGTGAGCAGGCAAAGAATTAACATGAAGTGTGATTGCGCGTGACAAAGCATCGGACCAGCTGTCGCCGAATTGAGCCAACCGTCGTTTTCCTGACAAACAGCCAGCAATTTGTAACTCCGAATCAACCCCGATATTTTATTTCTACAAGCAATCAAACCGAAAACATAATAAAATCTGCAAAACGAAATCTTTTTAAATTGGTTTTCAACTTATCGCGACTTCTGGTTGCGAAGTAGTTTTTCCTGTCACTTGCAATTGTGCCGCGCTATTTTTGGCATTTCCCCGGCAAATGTTTAGCTTATCCAATCGAATTAATTAATCATCCCTTCACAAATCAATAAAAGTTAATTTCACTTAAAATGTTGCAAATGACGAACTATTAAATATTGTGTTTTCAAAACAACTGTTACTGCCAGCGATAATTGGTTTATTGGATTTATGAAATTTAAAATATTTACCGGTTTATATTTGAATGTAATTATAAAACATCGTTGACCGCAAATGCATAATACAATTATTCTGGCAATTGAACTTTTTCGGGTAATTTAAATATATAGCTCGCGCTTTTAATGGAACTGTTGAAATTGTAGCAATTCAATCAATTAAACAAAATAATTTTATTTTCTCCCCACAAATTTTCAGTTGGAAAAAATTTCCAAGAATAGTTTCAGTTGTAAAAACATTTCAAAATTCTTTGAGCAGAACTTCCTCTTTATATTGCTTTCTCATGTTAAATAAACTCAACTGATCTACAATTCAATCAGTGAAATAAAATAATTTAAAAATAATAATAATAATAAAATAATTTCAGTTGTAAAAAATTTTCTAGCAGAACTTCCTGTTTAAATTGCTTTCTCATATTAAACTATTCAAATTGAAGCACATTCAACTGATAAAGAGTTTAGTCAATAAAAGAAATAACTTTATTTTCTTTCCAGAAGAGTTTCATTAGTAAAAAGCATTTCATAATTCATTTAGCAGAACTTCCTCTTTATGCTGCTTTCTCATTTTAAACAAAGTATTCAAATTGAAGCATATTCAACAGTTCAAGAATTCAATCAATGTAACAAAATAATTGTATTTGCTCAACAAAAATGTTTCAATTGTAAAAAATATTTCCGACTTCTTTTAGCATAATTCCTGTTTACATTGCTTTCTCATATTAAACTATTCAATTTGAAGCACATTCAACTAATAAACAATTAAGTAAATAAAAAAGTAAATTAATTTTCTTCTCAAAAAACTATTGCAAAATTCTTTCAGCAGAACTTCCTGTTTACATTGCTTTCTCAAATTAAACGGTTCAAATTGAAGCATATTCAACTGATAAACAATTCAATCAATGAAACAAAATAATTTTATTTTCTACTTAAAAGAGTTTCAGAAGTAAAAAAATTCTAGCAGAACTTCCTGTTTAAATCGCTTTCTCATATCCCAAGCCATACTGTAAAGGTAATTAAATGAAACTTTCAGAAATCTTTGAAGTCCCACTTAGACTTTATTAATTAATTAACTTTAGAGTCTGATGCTAAGGTTTGCATGTATCCATAGTAACTATATTTTACGCTGAAAACATATTTTCGTTTCAATCTAAAAATAGACATCTTTGTTAAAGTTGTGAAAAGAAGCTCGAGGAAGTAAATAAAAATATTATTGGGCGCTGGAAGTGATTATGGAGAATCCCGAAGGTAAAATGGCTTAATTGCCATTCTGATGATCTATTACGGCTCCACCAGGAATTATTAACCGAATTGAAGGATGGCAGTAAATTACATTACGGAGGCAAAAATTGCGTGCGAAACAATATTATCGTTTAATCAGGGAATCTATGGTCTTTTTAAAGGATCCGAACGCTGACAAATTGTCTATGCAAATGAGAGCCTTGAATCACATGTGCTTTCTGTTGTTTCACGCACTTATCCCAAGTTGATCAAAACACACCGAAATTATGAATATAATCACTCGAATTTAAATAATTTAGTCGGTGTGTTGTGAATTTAAAGTAAATACCCGAAGACGCAAAAAATCAAGTTTTTGTTAATAGGGCGAAAGAATCAAAAGAACAATAAAGTTTCGCTGGAAATTTTTTCTCTTAGGAAAACAGCTACTTCGAAATATCCGCGGCGTTTATTAAAAAAAGTGGACGACAAAAAAAACACGGAAAATCTCTTTGTGCGCGAGAAAGCATTAATCAAATAAGAAAAAAGTTGAGTCATGAAAACAAGATTCCGAGCCCATCAGTCAACAGATTGTCCGCCGATGAGGTATTGACGCGTGCAAACTTGGGATAGTGTCCGATTCGAACCCCTAACCTTCCTTGACCATGCCGCGCGACCCGACTAACTCGCTCATCTCAACAGGTTGAGCTTTTTTTAAGCGCACCTATTTCGAACCCAATCAATAAGCGCGACCTTAAAAAACTCGAGCTTAACCGCATGGAAATCGAACCGTCACACTCTGATGCGCTTGGCTTTATGTCATCTTAAACGAAACAATATTATATCCGGCCGGACACCTCTTTTCTCCCGATAATAAATTATTCATAGTCGGGCTTCATTTCGGCTTCCAAAAAAAAACCTTCAACGAACCACCCAACCGGGTAAACGGTGCGTTTATCAATGTGTACACGCGGGATGTGTTCCAGGTTTCTTTCATTTTTTGGGAAGACAGTGATTCGTACCTGGAACGGCTGCAAATTCATCCTGTATATGTCATTAATGCGATGTTAACTCGACCTTATTACATAAAGTGAGGATTGATTAAGCAAACGGTTCGAGTGGACCGGCATTTAACATTCATAACTCAAGATTTAGTACTAACATTAACCTGATTAGCAACAGCTGGTTGGTATGTCTTCTCATCACTTAGTTACGGTAGCTTGGACCTAAACTTAATCCTAATGTAATTATTTGGTCATCATATAGATGATTTGAGAATGTGATTAATACTGTGGTAATGTACTTAGGATTGGATCCATTTGTTCTTCACGCCCAATCGATCAATCGCGTGTTTACCCTTGAAATGTAATTACTTTCGGGTAATGTTTTTTTTAATTGCTGACTCTCGTTATCTTTTTGACAAAAGTGTGCCATACACGCGAGACCCGGCGAAAGTATTCCGGCCTTGATGCAAAATATTCCTTATCATTATGTATTAGCAAATAATTTATTGTTTTAGTTTTTTGTGGCACGCTTGTACATATTGGAACCACATGCCGAACCACTGTAATCATAAATCAAGGGCGATGATATAGATATGTGCTAAAGTAGACACACGTTCACCATTGTGGGTGGGTACGTGTAATTACTACCACCCTTTTGTAAACCTCCGGTCTATCAATATTAAACGGTTTAATAGGACCTTGTATTTGGAATTTGCCTCGGGCAAATTGTAGTTCGGCTCGAACAAGATTGTATCGCCTTTGTACATAGGTGAAAAACCGTATCCTCCAGCACGCCAATTACCGCTTAGTACCGTGAAATATTCGGAAATTACATTTTTAAATCAAATTAATTTTTTACGCCGCTAATTCAATTAATCAACAAATATAATCTGAACGTCGAGATTAGGTGTAAATTCAATTAACACGTTGTTGAACTATCTCAAGAAGGTTACCGATGAATCATTTGCATAATCCGTGATTGTCATTGACATGCATCTTTATTGTGCAAGATTGTCACACCGGTATTATTAGAAGCGGAACACAAAGGAATATTTTTGCCCTCGCAAAGATGTAGATTTATCTGCGACACGGTCTTTTTTCAAAAAGAAAAGAAATAAATTTTGCTTCGTTGAAAGTTGGAATACCTCCCGGAATATGAATGTTACTGTAACGGAAGATTTGTCTTCCAAAAGAAATATGGTTTAAAAAAATACTAAACACTCCATAACAAACTAACGTCGCCTTTGATATTTTCAAGATTTTTTGCTCTGATAAATGTGAACCGGATTCAATTTCGAAAAAGTGTATTATCATGACTCGTTTATTGGATAGTGGATATGTTAAAGTTGAATTCGCTTTCGATAATCCTCACAGAAGTTTGGAAATATATTAAAAATTGAGTGTACTTTAAAGGAATATTTTTTCGCAATTTTTGAAGTTGAATTTTTTATTACCAAAGAGGCATCGATTTATATCCACTTTAACGTCTTTATGAAATTCATTTTGAATTGGTTCCTTACAGAATTTTTTTTTTCCAAACTGAGAAACCATTACGACTTCAACACAACGTTTACATAAAATGCTAGTCAATTGAAAAAAATTGATGTAAATATAGTTTTCTTAACACAAAAGAAATTATTTGCCTTTCATTTTATTAGATTGATTCAATAATATTAGGGAGTTTTGGGTTAAATTATTTGGAATTTATCACCTTAGAATTAAGTATTGTAACATAATGAGTGCTGTTCATTTTGAAAGTGGGGCAAACCTATTTTACTGCTAGATATTTAATTATTTGCATTTAAATGGGTTCTAATATTGATAAGCAGTAATAGACTGATTGCATATCTTTTGTGTTCTTATTTCATGTTTTAATATGCAATAACGGTTATCCGTGTTAGGTAAAAAAATCATGGTATGCGCCAATGGACTTGCCTCAGTTTCACAAGCAATGATTTGTTGAAAACGTTGATTTTCTTTGAATGGAATACAATTATATTAACAAAAAATTGAATATTTTATTTATTTACTTATTTTTTTTAATTCAACATTTCATACTTTTTTCAAAAAGCTACAATGAAACAAAAAATTAATTGAATTTTATAGAACTGAATAATAAGTGAATAAGTGAATAAAACAGTAATAAGTTGCAAGCATATAATTATATTTCTTAGTTCAGATGGTGCAGATTGGTACATAGGGTAATTAATCCATCATACCTTTACATTTTTCTTTAGCAATAGGCCAAGATAATACTGTTTTTCTGAAACTACTTGGCCTACCCCGTTTTGGTAATAAATTAAGAGAGCTGCACTTCCATACTATCATCACTTACAGTGGACTTGTCTCAGTTTCAAAATCAACTCACAATAAATATCGTTGTCTACATAAATTACTAGTAACAAATTTATACTGATATCTATCTGATATACTTTCAAAATCAACGGCTCATATTATAAGCTGTGATGCTTCTACATTTTTATCCTTGTTGTTGGTATTGCTGATTATAAAGTCTTGTGGAGCCACCACATGCTGAAACACAGCTAAGGATCTCATCGGCATACTTTCTATGAGGGTACTGAAAAAATCTTAAAGAGAGCCTTACAGGGTCACTCATGGATGACAGTCTGAATAAAAAGTCAGCCTGTCATTCCTGACTTCAATCACGATGACCCTATACTCATCAAGTGTCCATGACTGCTTTAACAGGACTAAACACAAGACTGATGGTTGCCACTACACTATCTTTCAGACTGTCAGTCTCGTGTCAATTCCCCGTGATTGAGGCTTGGATGTCTAAATATCTGAAAATCCGTCAGTCCACTCATCGGTCCACGATCAATCAAAATGCCAATATTCGGCCTGAATGGCATTCCGACTGACTGTGTAAGGTTCGTATAAGGAATTCTACCATCATTCTTCCTGTTCAGCTTTGGAAGCTTGTAGGAGAAATTAAAATGCAATGAAAATGAATGTCATTCATGTGTTATCAAAGTTAAGAAAGTTTTCCTCTGGATTACTTATTTGCCACTTGAATTCAATAATTGTATCATTTTATAATGATCATCAAATATAAACAAATTGCCAAGAACAACTTAATGAAAACACTCAGCAAATTCAAAGACTAGTCAATTTATGATAAATTTGAATAACAATTAATAAATCGAAATGGCCTAAACAAACTTACATTTCAAGGTAGAAAAAGATTAAGAAGAAGAAGAAATTCAAGTGGCAAGTATTAAATCTAAGTGGGAGTTTTAAATCTAAGTGACAGTGTGAAATTCAAGTGGATTACAATATTTAATTTTACGGTGGTAAATACCAAAATTCGACGTAGAACTTGTTAATGTTCATTTAATCGATACTAATAAAATAGTAGTTAAATAATTTAATTTGAGTTAAGAAAATTTAATTTATATCAAATCTTTACTAATGGTCCACTTCAATTGACCAGCAGCTTATTAAAATAATGTAACATGGTTTTTTTCATCGAATGTGAAAGAAAAAAGTCTCGTGCGACGTTCAACCAAATAATTCACGAGCACACGTCAGGGCCATGATTGTAATAAATAGATACCGGCGAGACAATAGTTTATTAAAAATTAATGGCCAATAGTGCGCTTAAATTAACTGCTGATAGACCTACCTTCACATACGATAAATTTGACGCTGACATTTACAATCTATAAATTCCATTAGCTCAAACATTTAATCTCCTTTGTGTTATAAAACGATCTATTTATTCGGAATTTTTTTTTCTGATCACATATGACAGGAACTAAAATAACAATTCATTTAGGAGCGGGTCTACCGTGCATGTCAATTTCCCTACGTCGCAAATAAACCGCGACCAATCGGAGACATTAAATCACAGTCACTTTTATTTCACAAATTTACATTTTAATTTGAATGTAATTAAAATCTCGTTCGTGACATTGTAGTGGGTTAATGCACGATTAAAAGTATTAACTAAATAAAATCAATTGTGCTTGGCAACTGAAACCACTAGGAACTTCTATTTCAGTGATATCCAAACATTCACTTCATTGTGGCCTGATGGTTCCTTTCAATTCAGTTTTCAGTTTCTAACCGCGGCACTCCCTGAACACTGACGAGAATTTAGTTAAGGTCAAGAAAAATGCACTTAACTTGTTCCATTTTTGGGCAAAGGCTCTTTGAATCCTTCTCACACAACTAAATAACAAACCCAATAATTTAAATGGACTGTTATACAAAACTAACGACATTAGCTACAAATCGATTGAATTCATACTTCATATCTAAGATAACATCTAATTCTTCCAACAATGGACAATAGGTTTAATATCCATGGCTTTACATAATAAATCGACGAGCACTACAATTCAATAGGACTATCTCGCCGTATCATACACGAATATAAATACTCGGCTAATCTGATTATATTTAAACACTTTTTTACGGCCGGGGCATTGAAAGAAAGTGTAACAAAAGGAACGTGTGTAGGCGTATCTATTGAACGTTTTCTTAACATTTCTCAACAATTTTTTCCTGTAAGGAAAAATGTAACCTGAAATTTTTTTGTGCTTTTCTCATTTCGTCAAGGAAAAAAGCGCTCAATTTTGTTGAACCCGAATTAATGTTAAACAGGCCGAAAATATGTGAGCACTCGAGGTATTAATTACTTTTCTGCAGTAGCTGTTGGTGACATTGAGCGCTGTAGTTGGGATAAAACAAACCTTCGCATCATACTAAAATCACTTATGTCGGTGACATTTTCGAGTTCGGTGATGCTGCTAAATGTAATTTGCTTCTTTCTGGCCGACTGCACTGGTTGGTGATGTGATTATTCAAGTCTTCGAGCTCCGGGATGCATTCAGTCCTTCGATAATGTAATTTACTAATCCAAATTAGAACCCCATCATCAAGTTTGAAAGCTCTAACCTTCAGATTAAATTCTGACCCTCGCTAATGCTTTCCATGAAAATAATGATATAGAATTCTTTTGTGATGCTGCATCGATCAAAGTGTCATTTTATCGAACCAAAGCTATTAATTAATTTAGAGCTTCCGACCGTAATGAAAAATGTAAATGCCTGCAATTCCAATTTATGCCAATGGGCAAAGAAAATGACACGTTCGACCCGACAGGTCAAGAATAGCATGTTTGTGAGTAATGCTTGTTTATTAAATTATTCTGTGTTAGTTGAGCAATTTTATTTTGCACGGGGGAAACTTCACAGCTGTTGACTTACTATTGATTGAATTACTGAGAGTAAATACATGTAGAGCATACGAGTATTTGCTTTAATCCGAGTCCTTATTTATACGGCGTTAAAACGTTTGACCTCCGACGTCGAAATTAAGTTAACGTCGAATCGGAACAAAGCTGAATGATTTAACGTCGGAAAAAATCCTGAAAAAGTATAATGGTCCAAATTAAAAAAACTTAGGAACAACAAAGTGGAAGAACACTGGGTCGCTTAAAATGCAAATTGCCATTCGCACTTTTGCAGAAGTTTCGAAAGTAGCGAATCGTTTGGCCATTAAAAAATTCTCTTGCACGAATTCCTTTTTTTGTTCGATCTACAGATTGTTGACTTGTAGTTGGGAAGTTGGTCGGCTGTAATTAAACTAGCGGCTAAAATAAGTCGAAGACTGTTTCCCGTGCGCGCCATGTGTGTACTGAACATGGAACGTAATTTCAGGGTGACAACCGAGTCTTGTAAGAACAAGTAAACACCTCGGCGTTAGCTTTCAAGTTCCAACGGTCTAATGCGTTGAAACATCAGTTCGTGGCGTTTTGATTAAATCAAAAATTTATTGTTTGAACAGAACAAAACCAAAAACCTCCCAGGCGACGTCTAAATAGCCACTTTTGTAATCATCCTGCAAAATCACTTCCGGGTAGATTATTTAGAATATTTTTCATTAATAAACTTTAGTTGCGGTCGAATCTCGTATTTCATAAACATAAAGAGAAGATATACTTCAAAAATTCTGATCAACTTTAATTGAGTTGAAAGTGCGATTCGAATAAAGTTTCGATGTAATTTTCGTGCACCAAACAACATCTTAATGGCGTTGGTGTTCGCTGTAAACTTTTAGATTAACTGGAATTAAAGTAAAGTAAAAATAAACGATTTTTCTTGTGCAGTGACTTTTAAGGATGCAAGGATTTGGCATTTGCCCGACGCATGCTTGTGTTCGCACGGTTTGAATTACCGAATAGGAATAGCGGCAGGAATAATAAACCGTAACCTTGTAACCATTACAAAAGAAGTAAAACTTACCGCAATCGAAAAAATCAAGATCGCACCTTTATTGCAAAAAAGGCGCGTTCTGCTTCGGTGCGGTAATAAATGATCCTTAAACTACACCCTTCGTTAAATATAATGAAAGTTACCTTCAAATTTCAATGCGGCTTGTCAATAACCCTTTGTTGTGCGGAGCTGTTTAATAATAATAAATGACCCAAAATGGTCAAATGCAGAACAAGTTTTAGAGATATATTAGACACATGCCCGCAACTATAATAAGCGAAAATGATTTATTACATATTTCCCCCAACATCCAACGTTCATTTAAATTCTTTCCGACTAAACTTTTCAATTAGTCATTTCCAGCGGCCGTTTCTGCACTTTTGTAAAGCAAACACGGCAATAATCTCGTTTCGACGCCTCTGCGAATTTTTCCGGAAATATTCGGTTCCGGGATGTTACGGCGCACGCGGTCGCCGCTCCCGTTAAACACAAAGTATTTTCAGTTCATTTCTGTGTAAATTATGTTATTTGCGGAAAACACAATTAATTTGCATATTTTCAATGTAAACTCGTTCTGAAAGATAATTTACCAATTTCAAGCCCGGGCAAACTCGATGATAAAACCGAGCGAAACTTGATTTTTTAATTAGCTTGCACTTGCGCTCCTGATTTCCATTAAACTATGTAAATTATGCGCAATTATGTATTTCAGTTGCTGCGCAATTAAAACGGGAGAGACACAAAACCCGGTTATAAATCGCATTTTCCACAATAATAACCATCCAGGGTGGAAGCGGGTATTTAAATGATTATATTGTGGAATTATTGCAAATTGCTGAGACGAGTTTAGTGGAGGGCATAAAACAAAGTAATTTGTGTTCTTGATTCCGGGGTAATGATTTAACGCATTTAATTATGGCGTAATGCGGTAACGACGCAAAATAACGTAATTTCAAGTGGCGTTTTGTTGGGACCACAGTCGACGAAGCGTGCACCATCGTTCGAGCGTGAAACGTCACTCGGAGACTCCCAGCAAACATGAGCACTCTTCACTTCCATTAGATACAAGAAACAGGCAGTGTCAAATACTAAAACACTGTCGTTGTTTCCCGAGACGATGTCTACTCTCTTTTCGAGTGGAAACGGCTAAACGAAATTATCACATTTTCACCACTTGATATTCTTGTCTTTGTTGGCTTGTAACGTTAAGGAGCACTGTACAACTGTTAATGACAAGGATTTATAACCCACGTCGTCCCTGGATGGATAAAAATTATCATTGATAATAATAAAGTGTGATTTGTAACGACTCGGTGCGTGGCGGTTATGATTTCAACTTAAACCCACGCATCAAGCGCAATTTAATTGCAGGTAATTATTTCTAACACAAGTACACATGTTGTCACATTGTAATTTTTAATCCTTCCTCTAGGCCAGGAACTCAATGCTACTTTCAATGTGATCCCTAATGCTGCAAGCAAAAATTGAATATTTATAACAGAGTCAAGTTACAATTAATTTAAATAAATTACAGTTAGTAATTAAAAAGGCAATTTATTTACCGTTGCAAGTCGAAATGAAAATCATTACATTATCTTATTAAAATATTAACTGCTACTTACTTAATCCGAAACCTTTACAACTTTTGGTGAAAAGTTATGGGGCGAGTTGAGTTTCGAAGACAATCCCCACACTTTTCTTCACTTTCTTCAATCTTTTGGTATTCAAGTTTTATTCACTTTACATCTCTTGTTTCAACCGCTTTCCGCACTTATTCCTTCCATGATTTTTTTGGCCTCCTCCTTCTTCCTTTCCCGAACTCTCTCGCTTCAAACACGGTCTTAGTTCATCTTCCATCCACTCAAAACTACATTCGAAAGTAGTAGGCTTAAAAATGCACCCCTGTTTCAAGCCTATACCATATTTAAACTTTTCTGATTTTTCGATTCTAATTCTTACATAGTTCTCTATATCTTTGTAGAGGAATTTTATATTTTGTATTAGTTGCCATTGGCATTTCTTGTTTTCATGATCCTTCATAATGTTTTGTGTTGTTACCCCATCGAAACCATTTTCCATATAATAGAAACACACGATTTGTTAGGTAAGAACAGGCAGGGTCGTTACTGCCTTCTCACATGATTGTCTGATGGTAATGGTCTTCGGTTCCCCTATTCTCTTTAAATCCACTGAATGTGTCTTTAGTGAATATTCTAGGAATGTTTGATAACATTAATTAATATGTTAAATAGCATTTAAAGTCATTGAATGTTAGAATGAATTATTTTCATACATCTTTTAAAAACAAAAATTAATTGAATCATTTAATCATTTAATCATTTAATTAAAATTTAGTTTTGATTCGATTCACCTGTATAAGAAATTCTTGTTTATAGACTTAAATATGAGTTCAACAAAAAGATTAAAAGACAAGTCGTGCGGATTTGTAAATAAGTTGTTAGTAACCTCAATAATGCGAAACACTCATTAATGTAGAGACGGTTCAAGCTTCAGCAATTTTTTAATAAAACAATTTATTAAATAAGTCGGTTTAAAAATAAACCTGTAAATATTCATATCGGTGAAGAAACATTTTTGAAAATACAGTTCCTTACACAAAATTTCGTAACGCTGCTTATTCATTCAGTCTAGATGATCACCATAATTACTCCTACAACAACTCTTGAAATTTCCGTTTACACCTTTGGTTACGAAGTCGGTTCAAGGTGGGTTGCTGTATTTAATTTTTCCGACGATTTACTCGCAAGTTTATCTTCGATCTTAAACTAACGTTTGTCGATTTAGTCTTGCAGTTAATGGCAGACGTACTGCTGAGGTTTATGCGATCAAATTTGCTGAATGCAATTTTCTTGGCAGTTTCCTTAGCTCAAATAACGTTATCGTAATAAAAAATGAGAGATAAAAGTGTGTCAATGGGTTCGAATCCAATAACCTGCGGTTTTCAATAAATACGACGTCGCATTTGGAAAAGAATCTGTTTCGATAAAATTTTGATCACAATAACATTCATTAAACGGTACCATTTTTTTTGACTGAAGAAACCTTTTCAGATACCGGAAATTTATCAGAAATAAAACTCTTGATGTTATATTATTGTTGTTGGAAGTAAAATTGGTTCGGAATGCTTGCAATAAGTTTTGAAGTTTATAGTAAGTGGCGAGCTGCCTTAATTAACTAACTTATTTGGCAGCATCTCAACACAATTTAAGCTGACCATGTAATATTGCACATTTTACGAATTGCCCACCACTTAAGTACTGCTTGCATAAAATTGTAGATTTATTGAAGGTCGCTGACATATTTTTACCGGAGTTTCGATATTTGATAATTAATTGAGGAAATTCCTTGGTAAGTAATACATTTTTGGTCAAATTTGAAACTTCAAATTGAATTCAGGTCACAATAATTCTACGAAGCGGTAGTTTAAATACCTGCTTGCATCAGTTCAACGTCGAAATTGTAGTTTAGCAGAAATCCCATTTAAATAACGGTTGATTTCAATTGGTGCATGCATATTTCATGCGTCGTTCGAAGTTCACGTAAAAATGTCAAAAATGTTCAACGTTCAGTTTTCAATATCCGCCCGCGAATATATTTTCAATTTGATATGAAAGTGGCGTGAAAAAAATTAACAGCGTCGCCTGCACTTGACTGGTTCCATTCGAAACGAATGCGCACCTTGTTTTCGTTTAATTATGTCTTTATTCTACCTTTCATGATTTAATTTTTACGGACGAACAGACTCACACGCCTAATAAAAATGGGATACGCTCCAAACACATTTCGGCCTTCGAGAACTTTTTTCTTATTCGCTGAGTATGTGTGACCTCTGGCACCCATCAGATGGGTCACAATTTCCGCATAACAGAAGAGCTTTAAGATAATCATTTTATGGTCGTCCTTCGACGCCCCGACCGCTTTCAACTGATAAAAAATCCCCTCCTCGCATTTTTAATTAATTTGAATCTCGGTGATATGTTTAGTGAGAAGTCGCACGTGCGAGCTGACGTTTGATATCCATTTTATTGATTTGAGGATTAGTAATTAAAAATGAAGGGGATTAATCCAACACGAAGCAATTAAACGGATTTTACATTACCGCCCATCAAAATGCATGCGAAATTATATATTTTCGACCAGAATTTCGCAGGATGAAATTTAATTTTTTTATTCACTTTTTTGTAACAAAATGTGTTTTTCGGGTAATTAATTTTATATGAGTTGACTTGAGGTTACTGTTTTCGATGTGTTAATTACGAACAAGAACCGAAAAAGTTTCCCGGATTATTTTTTCTCCAAACTGACCCATCTCATACTACAGCGTTGCCCCGAATTGTTTTTTTTTTAAACTGACTTATCGTATATTGCAACGTTGCCTCGGATTATTTTTCCCCAAATTGACTTATCGCAAATTACAGCGTTGCCCCGGACCATCTTGTCTCCAAACTGACTCGTCCCATACTACAGCGTTGCCCCGAATTATTTTTTCTTCAAACTGACTCATTGTGTATTACAGCGTTGCCCTGGATTATTCTTTTTCCAAAATTGACTCATTGCATATTCCAGTGTTGCCCCGGATTTTTTTCTCTAAATTGACTCATCATTTATTGCAGCTTTTCCATGCATTATTTTTTCTCAAAATTGAGTCATTGCTTACTGCAGTTTTGACCAGGATTATTTTCCTCCAAACTGACCCATCACATGTTACAGCGTTGCACCTCATTATTATTTCTCCAAATTAACTCATTATTTATTGGATTGTTGACGCGGATTATTTTTTCTCCAAACTGACTCATTGTATATTACAGCGTTGTCCTGGATTATTCTTTTTCCAAAATTGCATATTTTAGTGTTGCCCCGGATTTTTTTCTCCAAATTGACTCGTCGTTTATTGCAGCTTTGCCCCGCATTATTTTTTCTCAAAAATTGAGTCATTGCTTACTGCAACTTTACCCAGGAGAATTTTTTCTCCTAACTGACCCATTATATGTTACAGCATTGCCCATGATTATTCTTTTTCCAAAATTGACTCATGACATATTCCACTGTTCCTCCGGATTTTTTTTTCTCCAAATTGACTGATCGTTTATTGCAGCTTTGCCCCGCATTATTTTTTCTCCAAATCGACAAATTGCATATTGCAGCGTTGGTCCGGATTATTTTTCTCAAAACTGACTCATCGCACACTAGAGCGTGAGTAACATAGCTGTCATATTAAGTCACGACTGTTTGCGAAATTATTGCAATTGGCATCAATCACTATGGAAAGACAGCAAACATGATGTGATTGGCTCATGTCGATCAAAGATACGAGGGTACAATTTTATTAGTGGAATATTGAAAATCGTGAAGAAGGTACAATTATGTGCATGTCTCGGCAACAATGGAATAATATCAGCACTCTTCCCGCCGCCCCCTTTTCATTCGGTGTTCTTCGAAAAGTTCTCTTATTAATCATTCCGAAACTCACTCTGAGTGAGTTTCATCCAGACAGATGAGCACGTAAAGAATTGGAACGGAGATTAGTAATGACGTACTTCTTTTTCAACAACAAGCGGCGAATGGGTAAATAAAGCTGTGGGTTTTCCACTGTACGCGACCCTTGATGACGCCGTCAAATTGCGGGCATACGTGGAAGTTCGTGTAAAATGGGCCTCGCGGTTGTGTGAACGCCGAAACATTTTCGACATTCTCGCCAACCGCCGGATCGGACTCCTGTTACGGGAACCCGACATTTACACCCCTATGCGGCTAGTAATAATTGCAACGGGTTTATTGCTAGCTGAAATAGTTAGTTACCTTAGTCGTCCAATTACAGCGGGCGAATACACACAATTGCCTTCGTTTCAGAATTAATTCGTTTCGTATCTTTTACATTTATTGCTGCCCCGTTTCATAAAAGGAGAAAGGTCGGGCTCGATGATATATTGATAACATCGAAGTGATTCAATTAAGTGACAAAGAAATACAATTACGAAAGCGACGGGCGGGATGATTGAATTTTGAAGGACTGTTCGAGCGAGTCGTGAACTTGCAGATCAGCTGGCACTGATGTCTCCGATAATGTAATCCTAGTTCCGATTGTTTTTGCCACCTCCCGACAAATCTATGGTTTAATTACAACCGAATGAATACAAGATATAATGGGAAATAAGTTTATTCAGGAATTAATTAACTTCAGACCTAAAGGCGTCCTTTGGAGACGAATTCTTGATACCACCATCCGGTAATCCCTATAGACGGGTACACATCCTTTATGCGAACCCCGTGTAGATAATTATACTCGACACCTTTGTTTAGAATTCGATATAATTGAATTGAAGAAGGTTTAACGTGTCGCTCTAATAAGTACAAACAAGAGCGGAGCTCTCTTAGGAATATTTCTAGCAACAATGCTGCGATTTTAATTGAAAGGTGTTGAAACACGTTCACACGGGGTAATGAGAAAATTGCTGATATTAAAAAGCCGAGTATTTACGTCGAGGAGATTAAAGCGGAGTGTTCGTTGAAAATTTAAAGCTTCTTACAGTTTCCATCCGCGTAACTTGAATTTTACAGTCTCTCAAGGGTTATCTTAAACTGGGGGTTTGTTGCTATTAATTATGGTTACATCCAACGCTAATGGTCTTTAGTAACACCTGATATATTAATCCTAATGGGGATACGGTTTACGACAAGGTGATGGAACTTGCAGGAACTTTCAAGGACGCGCCGGAATATTAAAAAAATAAAACAACTCGGATTGGAATGGATAAAAACTTCGTAGAAAGTTTTGTTTCTTAGAAAAATTTGTTCAAACTTTTCTGCGGGAACACAAAGCGATTTTTTTTTAATACAAAATTGTCAGTGAAAAATTTGTTTTGGTGAAGTTTTTACTTTAAAATTTTCAGACAACTGCCATATAACTGATCTTAAAAGTACAAAGTCGTTTCTTTCCAAATTCGATCAACACACGAATATGTTAGATGTTTTCTGTTATTAACTTTAATATTGTTGCTGGAACTTTGATGTTGATATATTCCCATTCGCATACTTTTGTTACTTTCTGAGAACTGATAAATTTTGTTTGTTTTTGTTTGCTGTTCGATATTAATAGAAGGTGTTTTACATTTGGTTGCTCAAAAGATGTTGTTGTCACAAGTTATGAACGATGGAATTAAATTTAGTTGAATCAAGGTTTAAGTTATTTATTTTGCATTTAATTTTTGAAAAAGTTACTCGCCACAAAAAAAGATATTACAGAGTATGTAGACGAGTTAGAGATACGTTTGATAATTTTGGTTGAGGTTCATACGGTATGGGTAGATTTCTGTACAAGACCCTACTGACTTTGTGGTGGTATAAGAAGCGATGATTGTTTTTTAAAATATGACTATGTGAAGTATCCTAAATCCTATTGCAAATATATGAGACAAAATAATTATTATCTAGCTTTTATCTACATAAAAAGAGCATATGGTTCAGTTCCGACAGGAAAACTATGGAAAGCGTCACGTTTAATGAATACCAAGAATATCAAGATTTTCTAATCTTATAAACACATCAGAGGGTGTGAGGCAAGGATGTAGCTTATCATCATTATTATTTAACATATATTTCGAGGTTGTGCTAAATAAATGAAATTGTGAAGTAATGGAAGTATTGATTAATGGCAACACATTGACGAATCACAATTTTGTGAATGAACAGGTGAAATGCCTAATAGTTAATTCAGACGCTAAATTTCAAATAACTAGGATAAGTCAAGCTGAACATTTTAAATAGTTAGGAATGCTTATGGGTAAGAATGGCCTGGAAGATGCAGAAATCTAAACTTGAATTAAGAAGAGCGTGAAAATGATTCAATGCTTAAATATTGCATGGTGGTACAATAATCTCCATCAAGATTAAAAAGAAAATTGTAGGATCATTAGTCGAATCTGTGTTACGTGACGGAAATTGAGTTTGGACCATCAAATAGACAATAAAAAAGTTGGTGAATGGCTTACTTGAGATGATTGAATATTGCAAAGAATTCGAAACACAGAAGTTCGATGGATAGAATAGAAGGTTTGAATTGGTTAGATTACCTAGTGAGAATGCCGCAGCAAAAATGGTCGCAGAAGATTTATAAATGGAAACTGAAAAGAAAAATAAGAAAGACAGACTATAAAAATCATGGAATGAGTATGTAAGATGAGTAATGAAAAGGGTGGATTTAAATGAGAAAAATACCCAAGACGGGAACAAGTACCGAAGAAACTTGAATACGCAATTATTAGCTGCTGTATAACTTGCAATCCAGTAAATACAAAATTAAAAGAAACTTGCTTCCACTTGCTGCACAAACTCTGGATGAACTAGCAGAAGTTCATTCTCAATAGCAACTTTAAATTTGATGAACGGTATGCAACAACGTTGTAGAGCTGTAATTAGAGCTAGAAGTGAAAAGGCTAGATTTTAATGTTGTTTTCCAACTTTTTTATTTGAAGCTTTAAATTTTTTATTTCCGCCCAATATAATTTCTTATTCTCATAAAATCAGTAAATTGAAAGTCGATGAACCAAAATAATGTAAATATGTTTTAATTTTGATGCGCTGTATATTATTTTCTTCACAAATTATACAAAATACATTATCACAAGCCAAGCAATTGGCACAATAATATGACCATTGACCGAATTTTTAGTTAAAAGTGACCTTGCATATTGACATTACGTACGTGCACAAGCTGCAACTTGATTCAGCAATAACTGAAAGTATTCCAGTGAGCTTGTTACGCCATTTAAAAATGCAATAAAAATTATTGTGAGTTACTAAATAGCACTAAAGTACGAACATTTGTTGCATGTCTAAGTACAACGTTTCACAATTAACATATAACATACTCACATAGAATCTAATTAACTACAACAAACCACAGAAATGTATTGTTTATCATAACATAATATAAATGAAATATGTTCAACTCAATTGTTGTCTAAAGTACACACAATGAACATACTAATAAAATTTCGTTTCGAAACTAAAAATAAATAAACTTTATTTTGAATGTTTTAAGAAGACTAACGAAATTTTTACCTTGTCTTTCAGTTAACTTTATTACTTGTACATTTACATCTCATCAGTGTAAGTGTTAATTACATTAAGCTTTTCAGTATTAGATGTACACCGGTACCAACTAACTAATTACATTCTATAGTTTCATCTAAGTTACCGACTTTCAGGGTAGATAAAGCTACAAGCTAATGTCTACCTTCGCCTTTATCGCTAAACTACTTCAAATATTACATTTTTACAGACATCGGATGAAAGAATGAAAGTGCTTTTAAGATAAACGCGCTAATGTGTCTTAAAGCTTCCTGCATCTTGCTGTTTATGAAATTAGAAAATTTTAATCCTTGTCGCAAATTTACACCTTCAGCCGATCCTAAAACTTTAAGCTTAGTTAAATCGATTATTCACAACTACGCTATTTACAACATTTCAGAGATGAATAGGACAAAACTTCTACCCGCAATTTCCGCATCAAATGTTAGTTATAGTAATCAAAGGCAAGGAAGATTGAGGCCCCGAAATAATATTTAATTAAGGCGAGCGATTTTAATTAATTACGATACGAATGGGCCACCTTTTTTGGCCTAGCAACATCATCGTTTGCAGCAGCAATTTCATCTTCTGACGACCGGTTTGTTTATTACATTAAAGGGCCACTTGAAACCATTTTCCGACATGAAACGTTTCAGTTGGCCTAAGTGGATTTTGCTGTTATGAAGTCGGCGAATTGTAATTATAATTTGTCTACGAGTTTGTTTTTATTTTCCGCTGTTATCGCGCGAAAATCTGCTGAATAACGGACGCCATCCGAAAGCTTCGGACTTATCGAAAATGTAGCCGCCGGTTTAATGGCTTCTGATTTCTCTTAATGTGTAATAAGAAAACGAACAATGCAACAGAAAAAAGATTTGAAAGTGATTTTCGATATTACGTGAAATTGATATTATAAAACAAATACTGGCTTTTTCGGCCGGTTTTTTCTTGTTCTGATCCGCAGCGATGAAAGTTTCCTTCTTCGCGATTTGCAATGCGAAATGACGTGCTGGAAGTTAATCGCACAAAAAAATTAATCTGAAGAATTCACTTTCTTTTTTATAAAAGGAATAATTAATGCGAAGCGGAAGATGTTCATGTTAACATAACCTGTTTCTGTACAAGGCGTGAAATTCAAAGGATTACTAATACTTCCGCAACATCAGTACGGAACGTTATCGATAATGTCAAATTTGATGATCGATAATTGAACTAAATTGATGGGTATTAATATTATAGATTTGATTACCTTCCCGTAATAGCAACGTAATATTGTTAAACTGATGCCAATATCATTCTCGGATGGAAGTGTCTCTAAATTTATGATAATCGCAGATAGGAGCTCTGACCTGTGGTTTCCAGATAATTAAATTCAAAATTAATAAACATCCTTATTAATATTTTATAATAGCGTTATGTAACGGTTGTGTACAGCGCTGTAAAAGTGAAGAATGGGTAAAATCATTACTTACCCATCGTCTAGCAGTTATATATAATTTTAGGATTAAAAATTTAATAATTTCAATTTTTATGTAATCCTAAGAAATAATTAAATGTCAGTCTTCGGTGTGAAATTGAGGTTTTAAATATTTCATTAATTAATGATATACAGGGTCTTCCATTGTTAAGAGGGTCGAATACGAAAAATTTGAAAAGAAAGAGTGTCCTAAATTTGAGGACAAAAGCAGCAAAGTTGTGCGATTTACACAGAGAATATGTTAGTTTTTTGCTTCTCCTGAAAAATGGACTTTTTCCCATATAGGTACATTTCTTCACAAGACCCATGTAGATAGGGCCTTGGAATTTTTTTGCGTTGTAAAACATAAATATCTGAAACGATTGAAAAGAGGAATTTAAAAAATATTTTCTGGAATTTGCTTTAAAAAATGGTAGTGTGATTTTATCTTTTTTTGCATAACCACTTTTGAGTATAAGAAATGAAAATTTTTGGGAATCTTGTTGAAATCCGTTGAACGGTTCTCGAGAAACTTTCAACAAGGATTTACGATTTTAAATAGTTTAGGGTGGTAAATTTACCCAACAGCAAATGATGGTAAATCATTCCTCACTGTAACCTGGGGTTATGAAGCCCGGACTAAAAATAAACGCTTTCTATTATACATTCTACATGTGCCTTCACAATACACTTATTTCATAATTATATTTATTATTATTATTATTATATTATTTAGTGATTTGCAGAATCTTCTTGTAAATTTAAAATTTGAAAGCCTAAATACACCTATGATACTGAACGCGTGCTGTTACTATTTGACACCTCCTGGACTTCTTATTTCTTCAGAAAGCTTCATTTAGTGATTATGAGTTGAAAGTTGTATGTAACATTTCATACTGACATGACAGGATTTCTAATCGAAATAACGACGAATTTCAATCAAAAGTTGATATGGTTTTGATATTTTTATATTAAGAAAAAATATAAATAAAAGATTCATGAAAATAAAAGCTCAACAAAATTACATAGATGAGCATCGCCGCGACGCTAGATGATTAAACTGAAAACGGAATTAAGATCAGATCCTAGCTTATTAATAACAACGTTTTTAACAAAAATTGAGGTTCTTTTTTGGGAGTGGCCATTAATGTTGCAAAACCGTGTATTAACAAGCAAATGATAATTTTGATGTATACGTTGATATTGTTTCTATTAAATTAAAAATACATTACTTAACTAAACAAAATATAATACTTGATGTCTTCTTCCCGATCTTATATTGCATTTTGGTTTCAATAAACTTTACTAAAGATGGTTACTTGGAAGTAATTCATTTCTTTCTAAAGTATTCTTAGCATTGGAAACAAAAAATTCTACAAATTTGTGGTTTTCTAGTAGAAAGTTCAAACTTACTGAGCTAAAACCATCTTATTTGATCCATAAAAACTAATAATTTATTTCATAATTCGTATGCCAATTTAAGTTTAATAATTAAATTCTTGCTTAATATTAACTTCCGTAAGCAAAACCGTAAATTTGGTCTCTTTTTATTTCATTTTTAATCCGTTATAAGTTACTAAAAAATCAATTCAATTTTAATTAATTTCATATTTTCAATTACTTTATTGGAGAGATGGTAAAACTTGTTTTTACAATATCTTGAAAATATTAGAAACTAATCAATTTCATATTGCGTTCCACTTCATTTTAGTCAGTTTTTTACAACACAAAATTAGTAATATTCGCACAAAAATTTGTATTTTAACCACAACATACTTTTTAGATTGTAGTTTTGCACCAATAATATTAAAAAAACGTTAAAAAAGAATAGAAACCTACTTAACATTTTTTTTACGGTTAAGGGTTACTATCAATTCTAAAGTAAATTGGTTTTCACCCAACAGTTACAGTTACCTTATACATTGTTTGCATACACACATTTTGAAACCTGCCAATTAGGCTGTCAATCACACGTGAAATAACATACACAACCCGACCTCTTTAATAGCTTGAACAACAAATTAATATTAAATTATATTTTTTGCCTAACGTTAAATTAATAAAGCACACAAATATTGGGATAAGGTAAAATGTTTTAAATTTAAATAATTCAGGCTTTAATTGCGAATATTTTATGCGGCCGTTTAAAGATCGATTAATTCGGTTGTCCGTTTCGCCATTGCAGGAATTTTAATTTGCAGCAATTGCGAAATCTTCATATTCATCCCGGAAATTCACTTCAGTCGCAATGCATATTAACCGAGAATTCGAAATATTTACCGAAATTAAATTACGTAAATTTCCTTTGTGATAAATTTTGTTCAATAATTGAAACCGAGCGTTTTTGAGTCCATCGCGGAGCAATTATGAAGAAAAGTTTATAAAATACCGAAAGTTGCTTAATAAATTCACATTTTGCTATTATTAAAGCGAGCCGGGGGTAACTTATGCGTTCCAGGACCTAATTTTGCCAAGTTTTTCTTTATGATCTAACATCATAGTGTGTTTGCAATAAAATGTTAATTGGTTAGAACTGCCCTTCCCTCCACAATACTTACTCTTGATTTACAACTCTTACATTACATTAGCTTTGACAGGTAACTTTTGTATTTTGAGTTATGTTGCCACAACAATGGCTTTTCATTCCCGAACACTGGAAATATAGAACAGTCAAACAAAAAATTGTTTTATTTATTTAACTCCCTTTGTGCGAAAGCGCAACTTTCGATTTCCAAATTTTCGGTGAATTGGAATACGATCCGATAATGAAAGCGGGTTAAGCAAACCTCAAATTTGACAACTACGAATTCAAGGATTTGCGCTCCGGGCGTCCCGGAGAACGAAATTACGTTCACATTAGTTTAGAAGAAAAATTCAAGCGTAACGGTGCGAATATGTAAACGCCCTCTGAACTAATTTTTTTGCAAATGTAGAAAGTCTCACAAATCAATACCGAAGCACGAATTAACATTTCTGCAATTTGCGAGGGTCGTACTTTGTGTGTATAATAATAATAAAGTTCAGATTCGAGCAACCCTTATAATTGTTAAACCGATCAATTACACTAATCCTTGCGTTAATAGCAAACAATGAAGTAGAACTAAATTCGGCAAACTTTCCCTGTGTCTACCATCTTTAATGTAACTTCAGCGAATTGAAAAGGGATGATGTTGCAAAACGTCTGTCCGGAATTTAAACGAACGAAGACCTCATCGCGTCTGTGTAAGCCTGACTGATCAGCTTCTTGTAATTGTGTTTGTTTCTTCCAAACGAATTGGCTTAACGGTTCGAAAGCGTTGCGCGCATCGCTGTCCATCTTCCTCATTTCACAAATAAACTTTCTATCATGCATGATGTTTCCCTGTTTATGCTGTAATCGCAATGATAAATCAAAATTCTCCCCCGGTCGCGCGGCTCTAGTCTGAAACGAACCCAACGTTTTCCTTATTGATCCCGAGCAAGTAATCAAACTGTGTGCGACACTCCTACCTAAACTAAATTGTATGCAAATGTCGTATAAACAAGTGAGACGAGACGCTTTCAGAGCAATTAAAGACATCTAATTCCGAGATTTATACCTTGGGAGCGTCTGAAAATCTTCGTGCTAAGTCAGTTTTATTTTTTATCATTTGCAGTTCATGATATCTTTCAGTCAGATCTGCACAGCCATTCAAAATATTATTAAGGCAAGCGCCTGAATTGTTAATAGAGCTTTTGATTGTTTCTAGACATAATTCATTACGTCACTTATAAAAGTCAAATAAATTTATGAAATATTAGTTTATTATACAGGAGGTATCAAAAAATAAGGGAACAAACTTTACAGCATCAAAAATAAATCAAAACTCAAATCCGGAGATGCACTCCTTTATTAAGCTTTCAAGTTTGAAATTTGAGCCACATTATTAAAGTACTTGTAATCTGCAAAACCTTGATTAACCTAATTAATTAGTTAATCTAGACGACATTTAAAATAATAAACAAATATCACTTATGAACATTATGTTAATAAAGGATATCCCTTTATTTTTGTTATACCCGGTGGAACAGAAGTTAGTCATTTTATCCCTAGGAGTGAAATTACTCTTCTGTCCCGTGGCGTTATGCTACTTTATACCTTCCCAAATCATATTTTTAAATAAAATTTAATAAAAATCTCTCATCACAAAAATAAAAACAATATTAGGTCATATCCGTATTTCGATAGCTATATTATCATCTTCAGCGGAAGAACACATATTGTTTTTATTGTTATGATTAAAGGTTTTTATTAAATAAAGATAGATATTGGATTGTTTTGTAATTGCAGCTTCTTGGCCAATGAACTGTAACTGTAACACCATCCGTGAATTTCACTGGCCTAGTATATAAGGTTGCCGATTCATATACAGTGCGTTTTTTAACTGTTGTCATAGTGACAAAAGTCAACTGACATTTCAGCTTGCTAGAAATGATAGTGGAAAAAGAACGCTTTTATAAAAACATTTTTTCCAAAACTTTTTTGGCAGTTTGGGATATTGAATTGTAATCTATTCAATAGTTTAAACAATCTTCCAATTTTCTTCCAAAAATGGTTAAATATTTTCATCAGAACAAATATTAAGATGGGGTAAAATTTTTATCATGCAATTTTCTATGGCAACAGTTAAAAAAAAACCACGGTATATGCGACGTTCTGCTAAAAATGGTAGCATAGCTGTCAAAATAGTTACACGAACTAATATTGTTTGTCAATTAACTTACAGTTTCTTTTGTTCCTTTTCTCCGCATCCACTTTTTTTATTTTTACACATATATTTGTTTTTAATATTGTTTGCATTGTTGGAATGAAACCGTTTTATTACATTTTATTGTATAAAACATCACAGTGTCTATTAGATATAGATTTTCTAGTCATATTTTAATATAAAGCAAATTAAATCATTATAGCAAGACCTTGCAAAGATAACTAATATAAACAGCGCAACTGATTGAAAAAAATGAAACTAAATTTGAATTTTAAAAGACATAATATACAGAGTGTGCCAGGAGTGGTGCATCAAACTGAGAGGAGTTGTAGAGGGCAGCAAAACAAGTCATTTTGGTTAATAAACCTCTGTCAAAAAATGTATCTTTTTGGCAGTACAGTAAATAAAAGAAAAATAAGGTTTACAGCATTTATTGCAAATATTCCAAGTAACTGTTCAAAATGGTGATGCATTGAAGGAATATTTCCGGCCTGTATTTATTTAGAGGTATTCAATTTTTTATATCTCCTCAATAAGGGATTACATTTATTTAATTCCTTGGGATTGAATATGTCACTTCAGTCTTAGAAATCCGGGAATTAAATTAAAATTTAATTGCGATAGGGCATAAAAATAATTTCAATAAAGCGCTAAATATTTCTGTCGTCAACAGAAATTTAATTGTTTGTTGTTTGCGGCATAGTGGAAAATAACAAGCGTGGGCAAAGGTCAAGAAATTATCATAATTGCCCGTCGTCGGAAGGCCACTTGCGGAAGCACCAGGAGACGCTATCAGCGATTTTTCGCCCTACGAATAACAATAAAAAAATTCGTAGGATCGTGAATAAGTTTTAATGAAGTCAATTCCGAATGATTTGTTCCGTTTGGAGACGTTTAGGTTGGCATTAAATATGCATAACGTAACACCTCATGACTCTAATCTTACTTTTAAATTCACTTTCAACTGAATGACTTATTATTCATAGGGCGCACTCGAGGTATTTGTAAGCCATTCTATCATATGGCGCGAGGGAACGGTATCGCGCTCTTCCCACCGAACTTCAATAACAATTTCACTTTATATTTATTATCGTACCATTCAGTTTTATTGACACATAGTTTAAAATATCAATCCAATAATCCGGGGCACGTAGCAATTTTAGGGAAGCCTCCATTTCTTCATAACGATCACTAACTTATTCGCGTTAGTAACGAAATCCAAACAAGACGGCGAAATTGCACACATGTGACTCGTTCTAATGAATATGCGTTGCAGACTTGGGGGATGAATTAGGGCCGCGCAGCATTCATCATCAAAGCGCGGCGTCTAATTTATTTATGGCCTCTTTTCGGCCCGCAATTACACTAAAAACGACGGGCATAAAGTCCACCGGATGCTAATACGCCCTGATTGCATCAGCACGCAGTTTGTGGAAGTTCCCGGATTGCACCGCAAAATTTGGTTAATAAGATGCCGCACAAAAGCAACAGCCAGTTTAGTTTGTTACTTTACTAATACTGCATATTTAGAGAGGTTGAGTGCAAAGTTCTGGTAAATTTGCATTAGCATAGTTAGATATACACGATATATCAAACACAAAGGGGGCGAAATGAGATAATGCCATGGAAACGCGAAGACATTGACGAGATTTCAGCCAGTTTATGAGCACCTACTACAACTATTGGAAGAGAATTGAGATTTGGGGTCTTTCAGGGGAACACGATCCGCAATATAATTTCGTTCGCATTCACCAGCGGAATTAAAATGAAATGAAAGGGCAATGTTATTGGTGTGTAAGGAAAGCTTGATTGTAGAAAATTCAGAAATTACAAGGTCGACGTAGGCGTTTTTTGCCTTTTTTTCTCGAGCAGCTATAAATTTCTTGAAATAACATGAGACATTTGAATGCTGCTTTTGAGGATAGAGACTGTCTAAGAAGGATATTAACGTTGTTTCAAAAGTTTATTTATTCTCGAGTTGGATTTTTTATTCTATGATTTGTAATCTAAAAATTTTCTGAATTGAATGAGGTTGAAAACGGTAAAATTTATATTCTTTATGAGCTCATTCATCTTTGCAAGTTCGATTTATTGAGTTATTTGATTAATCTTGTCCGAGTTAGTTCAAGGCTTTTTTTCTAAGTCTACATTGTCATTAGTAATGCGGTATTTTATTACCTTGTTAGTCACACCCATCCGTCTGTTTACGCGCACATGCAGAGTTATTAAATCTACTCTCATAGAATCTTATTTATTACTGTAACACTTTTTGTGCACTGTAATTATTCCGTTCTTAATCATATAATTGGTGGAAATTTACGATTTGAGTGTAACTAATAATTATTTTGACACATCATATCAATTTAAAAATTATGAATAAAGTTGTTCAATAAAATACAAACCCCAAGGATTCAATTTAATTGCAGTAGGGCTCACAATATAATTAAACCTACGAGGAAATATTTGTTTTCTGTGTTTTTTGTTTTTTCACTTACTTAGTTCGAAACCTTTCTGTGTAAGGTTATGTGGGAAGTTTAATTTCGAAACGCATTTTTTCCCATACTTCTCTCCGCCTTTTTCTATCTTTTGTCATTAAAGATAGATAATTCTGTTCATTTTACTTCTCTTAATTCAGCCGATTTCCTCCCTATCTCGTTCTACAATTGTTTTGGCCGCTTCTTCTTTCTCAAATTCTCTAGCTTTAAACACTTCCTTAGCCAAATGTTCAGAGTAGTGGCCTTAAAATTCACCCCGGTTTAAACTTTTCTGATGTTTCATTTCTAGTTATTACATAGCTCTCTGTATGTTTATAAAGGCATTCTATATTTTCAATTAGTTCATCATTGACATTTCTAGTTTTCAGAATCCTCCATATTATGTCTTCTCTTTTTCCTAATCGAAAGCTTTATTTCTGATTTTGGCTGACTATGGACCACGTGAAAAAACTTCTCATAATTTTGTTCCACCCTTTCTTCTCTTCCAGTACTCTTCCCATCAATGCTGCGTCAGTCTTCTTTTTAACTTTTCTTGAAAACCCTTGAATCCTCTGATCTTCTTTTTGAATTCTTCTCTTGTCTTCACCACTTCTCCATCTATCTTCATTTCTTCTATGTCTTTTCTAATCTCCTTGATCCATGCCATCTGTGTCTTGCAGGTTCTGTTGAAGTAATTGAATATTCTTTTCGCCCGTCTTCCTTCATTCATTCTTTTCTTGTGTCCATAGAAAGTCGCTCTTCTTCTCTTCATTGTGTCTGTTATTTTTTCTGTTTTCGTGTAGATCTCCTTCCTGATTCTCAGTTTCCATTCTTCATCTTCATATTTTGGTCCCAGGATTTTCCATATAATTTTTCTTTCCTTTTTTTCTATCTCGTCTCGTCTGTCTGGCATTTATAATATGGACCTCTCATTGTCAACTGAAAAGCCAGTTCTATTTTTCTTGCCCTTGCTAGGCCGCTTCGTTGTCAAGAGCGTTTGGTTGAATTAATTCTCCCAGGTATTTGAACTTGTTAACCCCCTTAATTTTCCCAACTTTGTCGTGATCTGTTTTGGTTGTATATTCTGCCTTTTCGTATGATATTTGTAGTTCAATTCTTTCTGCTGTTTCTTTCAGTATATATATTTGTCTTCTTACATCTTCCAAGTTTTCCGCTATTGCTAGATCGTCTGCAAAGGCCAGATAGTCAATTTCCAGGTTATCCTTCCTTGTTACTATTTTTATTTTAGGAATTCCTTCCTCCTGCATTATTTTCTTCCACTCTCTTATTACCTTCTCCAGTACACAGTTAGAGAGCAGTGGGCAAAGCCTATCTACCTGTTTTACTACTGTTCTGACCTCAAAGGGTTCTGAGATTTCTCCCATAAATTTTACTTTAGCTTTAGATGTTATTACTGTAGAACTTTTTGTGCACTGTAATTATTTCGGTCTTAATCATACAAATTTACGATTTAAGTGCACTAATTATATTAATTTAAAAGTTATGAATAAAGTTGTTCAATAAAATACAAACTCGAAGGATTCAATTTAATTACAATAGGGCACACAATGTAATTAAAACTAGGAGGAAATATTTATTTTCTGCGTTTTTTGTTGTTTACGCTATTCATGAAAACCTTTTTTGGGTTAATAAAAACACAAAGTAAACATTTTATGGCCTCTGCAAAAAAATGTAATTATATAAATAACAGATTCACCTAATGTAATTAAAGCGAATACATATACATATCTCAAAATCTTGTTGGACATTAGAAAAGTATGTTGGTCATGTAATTGATAGTAATCACAAACACAACGAGAAAGTTTATTTCAAGTTGCATTTTAATTGCTTTGTAATCGAATATCAACGTAAAGTTATGGAAGCGAGGGCTCTACCTACCCATTACGATTCGATTGCTTACAAATGTACAACATCATATTCACGTCACTGTTTCCGCTCCAAACTTATTGAATTTAGTTGAAGAGATGTTATGCAGCCGTATCAAAGAACGTACACACACATCTATCTGATTGAATATAATAATAAACATCTCCACGGTATCAAATTCGCAAACAACGCGCATATATACCTTATGAAGCTGTAAATATTTTCAGGAATATCTAATTTCGCAAAGCTGCCTCGGAGGTGTATTATCTAATATAAATGCGCGCTTCTCCGATATGTTTAGTAAATTTTACTTTATTTTCAGGATATTCCGATCGCACCGAAAGGGGCGAAAATTAACCGTTGCGAAGTGATAAAGATGAATTCAAGCTAGCACGCCATGATGACGTCAACTCATCCTGCCCAGCTCCTGCTGCTGTCCTGCTGGTTGCTCGCAGGTGAGTCGCTCTACGCCCGCACGCATACACGAATTATCATATGAAATCCTCAAATGCATTATTAATAAGCTGAATAAAATATTCAGATGGAAATTCGTTCCGTAAATTCGTTCTATATATGGATGGAAATGTTTTTAAAATAGAATTTGGTTATTCGGGTACGGAACGCTTTTACGTTCAAATGCAGCAATTTAAAGAAATTTATAATGAGATTTCGTACGTCGGAATGTTGGGCCGCGTGGAAGCAAACACATAAATAGCCATAAATGCATTTCTGTTTTGTTCATTCGCGGAAATCTCCGGAAATGTTCAAGTGCACGCTGCGATTGTGAAAAAGGACGAGTTTTGAGAACACAATCCCGACTGAAATATAAATAATGAACTCAGGTACTGGCAAAAATCGTGGCTCATTTGGTGCCTAATGTAGGAGAACATGTTGTGTATCATCCCACCTCAGACATTCAAATGCTATTCAGTGCAGGGAAACGTCTTTAGGCCGTTTTTTCCTCTGCCACCAGACGGGATATAAAATATACATTAAGTTTATATTAGTGTGGATTGGAATATGCAATAATGGCTCGACGCTCTAATTCTTGCAACGATTATTTTCACAACTAGGAATAACGCGATAAAAGTCACGGTTTGTTCAGTTGGAAAGTGAATAATCACTAGAATTATTTGAATATTATGAATTAATTACGTTACTTGATTTTTTTAATCAAGAAAAAGTAAGTTTCAGATGATATAATTTTAAATATTTTACTAAAATGCCTGTACCAGAAAAATTCAATGTGGTTTTTGTTTGAATTCTTTAATGTTAATTCGTAGCCGTTTTAATTGAGATTGTTGAAAGTAAACGAATTGAAGAATAATTGTGTAATGGAAGGAAATAAATTTAGTACGTTGTTTGGATCAAATATACCATCAAGAATTTTAAACAGATTGTAGACGAAAAGACATAAATCTCTGAGTGAGTGTACTACATAAAACTGGTCTTCTGATAATGGCTCACGTCTCAAGCTTTTTATTCATTTTAGAGAATATTTTATATAGTACGATAGTATCTAAATTGCCAATGTCTAACAAGAAAATGTTTATCAACTTTTACAAATATTTTAAAAGTAACAGGAAAAAATTTTGAACAGATCAATAAATGATAATTTTTGTAACAATAAGTAACTTGTCTTTCGTAGATGATCAAAAAGCTTTTAGAAAACAATAAGGTTTACTGGGGCTTATTAAAGGCAAACTATAACGTAGTCAGATGCTAGAAGGACTAAAGAAATATAGTATTCGAGATCTGCACAGATGTCTACATTTGAGTTGATGCGACGAATGACAAGAAGATTTAGAGAGCCTATATCCAACATTGAAAAAAAAATTAGGAGCACTAATGGAAAGGTCTTGGCCACAAGAACCCACCAGCAAAGAACACTATGGATGAACATTAATGGAAGAAGAGATACTTCCTGAGATAATATTGGAAAAACTTAGACGACCAAATAATGCAATATATAAAGTGTCAAACGAATGAACATTCGGAAATTATAGCTCAGGATAGGCAAACATGAATAACAATGTTGAAATAAAAAGTCGACATAATCTATAAGATTGGTACAAGATGCATATGCAGGAAACAGAAGATAGAGTTGATTAAAATGATGAAGAAGAAAAAAAGGTATAAAAATATATGAAACAATTGTTGTTGCCCGAGGAAGGAACTTTTACTGGATCAGAATAAGACATTAAGGAACTAAAAGATACCCGTATATAAGAGACGGAAGTCGTTCAATTAACCTGTACGAACTTTGTTGACGTATGATGCTCAGACTTGGATCTTGAAACACACTGTGGATAAGCGAGCTGACACATTATGGAAAATCAGAAATTATTGTACATAATTATGTAATATCTATGAGAGAAACAACGGAATAAAAAAATGCAGCATTGGAGATAATGCAAGCCAAAAAAGAGAAAGAAGACGTCCGCATATAATAAGTTATTTAAAGATCATGACTGAACTTAAGTGGATGCGACGAACGGCAAACAGAGATCATTGAAGACAAATTGGCGAAGCCTATATCCAACACTGGATAGAAAAAGGCTAATAAAGAAATAAATAGAATAGCATGTACAAACCGAATACTTCCTGTATTTATAAACCGAAATAAGGTTATTTTTCAGAAATAGCGTAAGTAAATAAGTTGGACTTAAGTTTAATAAAAGTTGTCAACTCGAAAAAACAACTAAAGATCTGCGGGGGATTAAAATATTCATGTTCTGTCATTTGCTTGAGATTTATAGCACTTGAACCAGAATCTTAAACATGCATTTTATTGTACAAAAAGAAAAAAATTTGGATAACTCCAAGCCAACAAATAACCTAATTTCTGTTAGTTTTCTGACAATATATAAATCGAGTTTGGGAAAAAGGTTTCACATTAATTTGTTTCATTTAAAATAAATTTGAAAAATTTGTTAAACCTTGATTATACATTTATATTAAGTTAAATGGTGGAGGTTGACATTTGCATGGAATTGCTCTTTTAACCAATGAAAATTGACTAAATGCATAGTCTAATAAAAAGTTTGCTCATATTTCTACTGTCCTGTAACTGTATACAGCATTTCTCCATTAAAACATTACAGGTTAATGCAAATATTTATTTGCATACTCATAAGTGCACTTTCTGAAATTTCATGAAGTTACCCCAATAACTTCCAGGAAAATGAGATGGCATCAAAGATCGTTATTAAAATTCTACAAGAGTTACAGGAAAAATTGAATCAAAAAGTCGCGTTATTTTTTCGCTTATGATTTAAGCGAATGAACGCATTGCATTATGCGCGTTTTTGCGCGGTCTTCGACTGAATACCTAGATGCGAATGTAAACACAGATACTGGGAATTCGAATCTGAGATTTCGTCTCTCTCTCCGCATTTACATTATTTACTATGTCATAAATTTAACCCCACATGTACGTAAGACGGAAAACTTTTGCGCGACTTTAGGGAGCTCGGGAATTTATAAATCATAAAAAATCCAAAGTTTTGCGTTGAATTACCGAATACCCTTCAACGACCGGAATAAACATGAAAAATTCTCCGCCGCAATTCGATTTTAATTTCGATTTTATCTAATGTAACAAAACTGGGGGAAATTAAAAAGTTCGTGACGAGGGTTTTTTGTTATTTAACGTAAAACCTTCATCACCGAACCGCTCCGAAGGAAAATTAAGCCCACACGGCTGAATGCAGTCTTTTTCTGGCGTTGATTACGAACCTTTTGAGTTCCTGCGTACGGGGGCCATTCAACAAAACCAACACAAAATAAAAAAACAGTTCAATTCATTTTACATTCGTTGGTTTACAAAAATATGCCTCGAGAAAATACTATAAAATTAGTAAAACAGGTAAAAACTATAAAATAAACGAAAATTAAAAATAAGTAATAGTTTCTTATGGGATAACTAGGTAATTTATATATTAATACATCTTTGACTGAAACGATGCAAAATGGAAACTGAGAAGCAAGAAGGAGATCTACATATGAACAGAAAAAATAACAGACACAATGATTAGAAGAAGAGTGACTTTCTATATTAAAAGAATGAATGAAGGAAGACGGAAGAAGAGAATATTCAATTCCTTCGACAGAAACCTCAAGGCACAGAACCAAGAACCAAGAATTTTGACAAAAAATAGAAGAAGACATAGTAAAGAATGTAAAACAACAAAGAATAAAACCCATGACGTACAAGGAAGTAAGCTACACCAAGATCAACATGGCTACAAGAGGTAACAGAAGTTCTTACAAAGATTGGAATTGACAAATGAAAAGATAAAATGAAGGACAGAAGAAATTGGAGATAGATTTGTGTACAACATTAATTAATCAATAGAGTGGAGGGAAAACGCAAATCTAGATATGAAAGAGTTCACCAGAAAGAGGTCGGTTTAGTGAAGATGCTATCAACACCGAAACTTGAAAGTAGATAAATGATCCCAGACAAAACATTTTTAATATTTATGGACAACAAAAGGAAAAATGACGAGTTAAAAATTTACTAAAATGATGATGTGATCGAGATAATAATAAATTAGCAGTTTATTTACAGGATGTAGCAATTATTGAAGTTTCTTTTGACCAAAACGGTTAATTTATTCTTTCAAATTGTTGCACTTTAACCTTCACTTTATTCTTATCGTTACTTACATATCGAAAACTAGCAATTACCTAATATTTGTAAATTATTTAATTAGAGGTTGGTGTTGTTGTTGAACGAAACCGGTGGGATTTGTAAGCTTCGGTTTTGGTCGTAAAAATGCAGGAAAATTAATGTTTGTACCGAATTTAGTGTGTCATTTATTAAGCATTTCACGAATTAGCGGTGCTGTCACTGTTGGTACGTGCGGCGATATTTAATAGAGTAAATAAAACAACAAATTTCATTCGACTAATGAACGAAAAGGAAAACGTGTCAGGTAAGATCCATAATCGTTACATGTCAAATTTACTGTCCATTAAACGACGTGTTGGGACAGCACCATCATTTGTAACTCTTGTAGACATAATCCGATTTCCGATTAAAATGTACGAGCTGTGGCTTCGAATGAAGCACAAGCGGGTCATTGCAACGACCCGGGTAGCATGTTTTAGTGCACTTTGTCGTTTTATACAGTTCATGTTGGCACTCTCGCCAACACGCTCGATTCATCGAAAACTGATTATACGCTCCCCCTCTAAATTTCGCGGGCAAATGAAAAGATCGGAGAATTATTTGCTCAAAAATGAAAATATAACGAGCGTAGGTAGGTAAATAAAGTGAAGCAATATCATAAATATAAAAGGGGCATTTTCATTAGTTTAGAGAGACAAAGCGTGGACATTAATATCGCAGTCGTGTGTTACGTCAACGGCAGAACCACTGCAGCAGCTCCAGGTATCTCTCTGCTACTTAAATTTATTGAAGTTGAGATCAGCAAAAACATTCTTCCAGTAAACAATTTATCAGACTTTTTATTCTAGCTGAAAGATTTCATGGTTTGCTTGTTCTTGATACACAATAAATAAATGGCTGTTCTGAAACTTTGTTTTTCTTCACTCGTCGAGGTATAAACTTATTCATTTTTCTATTTAACGTATGTTAGCGCTGAAGGCACGTTTGCCGCGTTTATCCGATGAGGAAATTCGGATTCAAAATTCGATTTTGGGTCTCCCCGAGTTTGGGGTTCGCATGTGCGCCGGGAATACTAAGCGCCCGAAAAAATCAACTTCATACCGCAAAATTAATCTCGCATCTCGAATTTATTAGTGTCCTTTTTTCGGATAAATGGAAGGCTTGTTTCGACCCCGGAAAAATTTAATAATCTAACGTATAATACCGTGACCTAAAGATATATGTATGTTTTCGGAATGTGCCCGGAATGTATGAAAGGTGGGCGGTACGGTTCCGGGCGCGTACACTCGCTATACCAAAGTCCAACAATATAATCCTCGAGTCCTGCTGCGGCCTCTTCATTATTATCGCAGTAAAATCTCTGCGTTGTAATGCGTTAAAGGAAAATGAATTAAGGATTAATTTTAATCCGATTTACGGTTACTTCAGATAATAACCAAATTGAATTAAAAAACTCATTGTCTGAATCACCTTTTTCTCTCATATCCTGGTATTCTGGATGATAGATGATGCAGCCTTGATTTCGATTACCTTGTCATACTAACCGATTAGTCCTGACGCACATAAATACCTCCAACCTTGAATTCGATATCGGGAGATGCAATTTCAATTTACATTTTCGTCTTGAAAATTAATGACAGAACTAAAATAGGACATCAACACACATAATCTACATTTCAATGTAAATAATTAATGCCGAGCTAGAAAGGGAATTAAACAAACAATTTTGATGAATTGGTTTGTAATAGAACAGTCCTTTAGTCTGACGACACACGTAATTAGCAGCTCAATCCGTCCTCGAAAACAATTTGCGGCAATCATTTAAACAATGTTCTCTAATCAAAAGCAGGCCAACCCCTTTTGTGCTGTGTCAATTTTTAAAACACTGGTCCTCATCCGAAAATAAATTCACGAAACGTCATTAAAAGTGGCGCACTTTTCTTCGGGCAATTTTTTTAGTGGGCCTCGATTTTAATGGGTTTGCGATTATTTGATTATCTGATTGGTTTCGGCCGGCGAGAACGCGAGTTGATTTATTGAATTCGGTTCGAAACCGCGGACATGTCTGGTGTCAATTTGAAATTATCAAACAGTGATGCATTTCCGCTGTATGCTGAATAATTGTGTAACTTCCGTTAGTTGTGAAATTCGATTTTAATGCCTCTCACAGGTGTGTTTTGCTGACATTTAAAAAAAAAACAGAACTGAGAAAGGAACGTGTCGATGGCGTTCTTGAGGAACCAGTCAAAATCGGTACAAAAACTAGATAAATGATAAAGGTGGGATTGGTTCCCTGTTAACATTTAACTTATCAGACGCAAAAAAGTGTTACATATTTGAGAATGTTGTTGTCAAACAGATAATTCTTTTAATTTTCGCTCGAGACCGTTAAACACCTGAGACACAGATAATATCACAAAAAGTGTAGAAGTAGAAAAACGGCATTTTAACAAGGATGCGATACATAGCGCACAAAAAATCCTGTTTCTTTAGTGACGGCCATAAATTTTAAAATAAAGAACAATTTTTTTATGTCTCCTCAACTAATCGGTTCACATATTTTATTCTCAGAAATTAAACCAGAATTTTTTTCTGTGAAATGATTTATGCTGCATTTTGCACCGTTGGAACCATTAAACCATTTTTTAAGTATGAATAAAACATGTGTTACTAAAAGTTATTCAAATGTGAATTTACTTCCGTATTTAGTTTTTTTATAATTTAGTCTTGGTCAAATATGAAAGTAAATTTTGTTTAAAATAGTTTTCACGTTTTGAAATTTACTTTTAAAAATAGTCGAATATCTTACAACCCAATTTTGAATTGTTTAAAATAATAATGACAACGCATTAAACATTTTTATTGTAATTGCTGCTGTTCTAAATAAACAATTAAATTTAACACTTAAGAAGACTATGTTTTTAGAAGATATTTCATTAAATGCATACCGAAGTGTGAAACGTTAGTGTCAATTTGTTAACAATTTATGCAGTAATTTAATACTGTTGGACTTGATGCCAGAAAGCAATTATTTAATTAAAGAGAACGACAGTAAAGAAGCTCGACTAGGTATTTTAGTTGAAGCTCATCGGAAGATTCTGAGATGGAAGCGAAAAATATTTGAAACCGGCTCGGCTCACAAGACTGATTGCAGGTAATACAGAAATGAATGTTTTACAAGAGAAAAAATGAAAATTTACATCATCACACACTCATTTCCTTTCTCTTGAAAAACTCCTTTTCAAGTTCCCCTAAAAACTTTATCATCCAAAGGAAGGGAATTCTTTAAGGAATTCTCGACTCGGACAATTCACCACACAAATTCAAATTATCGTAAATACAAATTGTTTCTGGGAGGAAATGAATATTCATTTCCGTTTTTAGGAGTGCGATAAAGCAAAAATCATTATTCAACAGCGCCGCCGATAGAAAAAGCAATAATTTTTCCAAGTGACGTGGAGGTAGTGTTATAAATTAAGCACAGGCGTGAGTCTTGTCGTGTTTCGGAGCAGGTCATGTTTTCAGGCGACCTGTGACGGGGCTGGCGCCTGCAGAATCTCGTCCTAAAAATAACGACTTATTTACTGTACGTAAAGTTGCATGTCTTACGATTTATCAAGATTACTTTTGAGACAGTTTTGTGTATCCTCATAATCCCCTGTTTTCGGCCGATAAATCGGGTCACTGTAGCCACTGTGCGTGATGGGCAGGATAATGTCAATCCACAATGCAGATCAATTACTTCTGATCTAGCGATTAGGACTAATCTTACCAGTCAGACCTTTCCGATACACGCATTTCCGCTCGTCCGACCCGTGTCACAGGATCTTCTCGGTTTTTGTTTTTATTGCCCGAACTGATTAAATCCTGAAGTTCCTCGATGAGATGCAAAGTTTCTAATTACGCAGTCAATGTAAATTTCCGATATTATTTGCGTTGTAAACGTTCTAATATTAGGCTCGTTAGATTAATTAGCGAATGTGTTTTATTTGCACACCCACTGAATCAACATCTTTATTGATCACAAGCTCTCTCATGCAGAGTTATTCCAAACGCGGATGTGTGTTTTAATACAAAGTCCTTTTCGACAGACAGTTTTCATCATTATTGTCATGCCATCGGATAAACGTAAATAAAACGGCTAGTACTGTTGGTAAAGGTTACACACAAAAGAGTTTTTACAGCTTTATGTGATACATGAGTAGTTTCAGGCGCTCTGTGTGTACCCCTGGATTTATTTCGCTGAATGTTTGCGGAAAGAACTTTTTCACAATGAATTTATTTTTAGCATTCTATTCAATTAACAACGTACGCTTGCGTAGGTTATACAGAGCACTTAAATAGGATTGTTATTTTTAGTAGAAAAAAGTTCTAATACCTGGTGACCAAAACAATACAAAAAAGGTTTTAGAAATTCCTGTTGAGCATACTCTAAGAAATGTGATAAACGCTTGTAGATATATCTGGAGAATAGGCGGAGTTTATTCCAAGGTATAAATCTTCTCACAGGTCTTTGTAAAACTGCTGAAAATTTACTGATTATTTTCCAAGCCCTTCTAGTATTTCCATTCAGTTATTATAGTTTTATTATCAGTTTGCTTTCATTAAAAGTGATGAGAATTGTTATTTTGAATAACCCTGTATTAATCTGCATAATAAACTCTAAATTGTGACATTAAAAAATTACTGTGTGGCTCTTGGCTAGCAGGACTTAAGGGCTACAACCTCAATTTGCATTACACAATAATTAAATTACCATGAAATCATCATCAACTGATAAAACAGTCGAAAAATAAACCACTCATTTTTATTTCATGAAGAGGAAAAGATTTCATGAAAGCGAAAGGTGAGTGTATTTTAAGCTGACATTTTCAAGTGAAGCTCTGGAAATTTGAAGGGTCAGGGAAAATCAACTTCGGTAACAAGCTCATTAATGCAAATTAAATTTATTTATAAAAAATTGATTCCGTACCTTGAAATTTTGATGTTGTTTCGCTGTCTAATGCGTACTACATTCCACGGTTGTAGGTGGAATTGTGATTCGCTTGAGATAAATCAATTTAATTGGATTTACGTCATAGAATCCTGTTCATGCGATCAATGTTTTAATTTTGAATTGTAAATTAGCAATCACAGACTAATAGTTTATCTTGCTAAATGAGTTGTCAATCAAATCTATTATTTAGACATTTTTATTACAACAGGCTTTTAAAAAAGTTGATTGGTTTGATTCTATTTTTTTTTTTCGTGAGTTCCGCAATGTCCATATTGTACGCGAGTAATGTTATGAGTAATGATGAGCTTGGTTTGTTTACAAAAATAACCTCTCATTATAAAACAATGTCTAGCATGATGTGCTATTAACTTGTCAGGGGAGAACTATTTCTGAAACATGAAACAATTTATTTTGATGAAACAAAATATAATTTATTACCTAAGGAACTATGAAATTCTTTGTTGTAACTTGTGTTATGGAGACATTATTGTGAAGCTGTTTTATTACAACTTCATAAGGAATCAGGTTGAAAAAATCATATTGCGCTGTTTGGTAAATATGCAGAACTAATGAAAGCATAGTTGAGTGTTGCAAAATGAATTCCTTAAGAGAAAAAAGTCTCACAAAAAACAATCATTTGTGGGGGTTAATAATAGAAAAGTTTGGCTGGAGCTAATTCAGATAAGAACAACTTTCTAAAGAAATTTATATTTATTAATGGGCCACGCCTGAATTAATAAATTTGTAATTTTTTTTAATTTGCTATTCTCTCCTGCTGCATTCTTGCGATGCTCTTAATCCTATTGAATTTTAATTACATCAAAAATTCATACCATGCAATTCATGACGGGTTTGATTATTTATTGAATGCTAGTCCGGTTTTGCAAACCGTCTACATCAAGCGGAAATATTTAAAGCACTGAATCAACTAATTTGTATATGAGAATAAATTAAAGATGGATTCAATGCCCGTCGGTGTTACCTTGTAACGCGGTCAAGTTCCCGAATTTATTTCTATTCACACCGGCCGTGAAAGTGCATTAATAAATGTCGTTGTTCGGAGCTGCGCCAAGAACAATAGTCAATCATGAATCGTGTATATTTTCGTAACTTTTGACCCAATTTTGTGGCGAGTGGTCATCTTTAGAGAGCCGATTTTAATTATAGATAAGTAATTCCACAACGCGCAATATATTGCAAAATCGTCCGTTTGGACCGAAATTATTTCGTTGCATTAAACGAGAATCTTTTGCCCCTTTACAAGTTTCATTTAGCAGGTTAATGTAGCAGCGCCTTTCAGTTAAGCTTTAAAAAGTTCCCGAGGGCAATTTCAAATTAAAAGGAATTTCTCCACTTAATTTTTAATGTTGTTGCTTGCATAAACAACGGTTGCGCCGTTTCGGTTAATTTTTAGATTGAGACCGATGCAATTATTTTGTGTGCAATTGAGTAATTTAGACCTCGTTTGCTTCATCCCGCGAAGAATTACAAGTGTGTTGCTCGGGAGGAAGCCGGTGAAGTTCTCTCGAAGTAATTTAATGTAATTGGAAAATTCAGTGAAATTAAGTTGATGGCAGGCATCTAATTTCGCAATTTCTAAATTAGAGGCGAATTCATGCGGAGTACTATTTTTTGCCGGCTTTGTGTTACACTATAATTGTGATCACTGCTAACTGTGTCAGCGAAGATCAAAAATTTCATCATGAACTACAATATGAGCATAATTGCAAAATTCAATTCAGCTTGACAGATACATAACAATATTCGTGTTTAGATAGTAACAGAATACCGCACATAGTCTGATTTCTATTACTGCCGGCGACTGACAGTGCGATATTGCGAAAAGTTTACAGCTTTGATCGTGGATTTTGATCACCTTTGATCAACAATGTAGTTCGTTAATATCCCGTCGAAAATTAGGTGAAAATAACAAACAAACCTTCCTTTTATGCATTGAGCGTTTGAGCAATTTGGTAATACCATATCGATTTCGCTGTTTAAAAATTTTAGCAGGATCATTGCAAAATTGTCCTGCATTATTCTTCAAGGTTCATCGCCGATTTTTTGGCTGCGTTCCAATTTTGAATTTTCTTCAAATTTAATAAAGCATAAATTAAAAGTCCTGAGCTTTATGTTGATAGAATTGATAAATATTTCAAAATTGAAACAATAAATGATTTTTTTAACAAAATAGGCAAAACCGAATTTTAAGAAATATTTATAAAGTAAATTATTGTCCGCAACGCTCAACATATTTTTTATTTTAAGTGATGAATACTGTTACGATTTTTCTTGATCTTCTGAATCCGCAGGGTTCGAGCCCTCGGTTTTGTAGAGGGACGTCTCTCAAGGAATTGAAATGGTGCCTTTACTTCCTATAAATTCTTCCCTTACGAAAAGTCGCTTGAATATAAATAATGGCAAACCTTTTAATATAATTGAAGGCGCACCAATAAATAAAATAACTGAAACATTTCGAAAAATGCGCGCAGGTATGCGGAAAATTTCAGAATGTGATCTTTTCAATTTGAATTCATCGTGTATTCATTATGAAGAAATGAAACGGCTGCCGGTCCCATGCGAGATCTGCTTTTGTAATTGTAGCGAGCCAAAAAGTTGATTTTAATCTCGAAACTTTGTTTATGAAACTTGCACCAATTGGACATGTCGCAATAAAAGTTTTAATTATGGCATTTCGGCCGTAATCATTAAAAATTTCGCGGAAATTACGTCACGATGTGCCAATAAAACGCTGCAGTAAACTGCAACGCTCTCTAAGGTTATAATTAACATTGTAAAGGTGAGACGCTTGTTATGTTTCGCGGGAAGCAAACAGAATTCTAAATTCTATTATTTGTCGGGATACAATAGTTGCATCAATAAAATATTGCAGCTACCGGCGCATCGGACGTGTTGGTCTCTGAGATCTTATTCTTTACAACCTTTTCAACTTTCGAGACAAAGATTTTTTGCTTGTTCTCCCTTGCGTGCAAATCAATTCACGTTTGCATTTCTTTCTATAAATAACAAAGATATTATTGAACGTGATAAATATCACAATGATTGCACATTGTGTGTTTTTTATGTAATCATCGATTCATTGTTATTCAATTCGAATATAATTGCCCAATTTTTGTGACACAAACCAGCGATAACATAACTGCCTGATATTTAAACATGAGAATGCGGAATATTATTAAAATTCAAATATTGACATGCCCTACATCCCATGTTAGAATTATTATATCAACCATCCAATCTTATCACTTCAGTCGTGTTAATATGATCAATATCTGCAAGTTTGAGTAACTTTCTCGCGCAAATTTATCAATGCATGTTCGAAAAAAGTTTCAAAAAATATTGACAATTTGATTTGATTGATCTGCCTGATAGTACAGTTAACATTTAATTTGACAACGTGTCGTTGTCGCCACTTAAATTTCCATGTCGTTAATGCAAGTAACTGAAACGAATTCCAACGGACGAAAAATGCAGTTTCATTGTCGCTTGTGAATGAGTTCTCGCTGAAGTTTATTGCATCAATCAACTCTGGCAATGGTTGTAAAAACTGTTTGTATTATCGGGTGGAATTAAAATTTCATAAAACCTGAACGCGACAACGTTAATTGCAGATTTGCCTCATCTGAACCAAAATTAACTTTCTCCGGGAAATAATGAACGCTTAGAAATCAGAAACTAATTTCACCGTATAATTTATGAAAAAACCGGAGAGAAACTTTACGGCTTAATTAAAAATTGTACCTTATCATAACGAACCTTGATCTGAAAGTTTGTGGAATATCGATTAAAGTGGAAGCTGCAATTTTAATTTAAAAACTACTTTATTCAAGAGGTGGCATCGAAATTTGAATAACTCTAAAATTAAAGTGTCATTCTGTCACATTCTGGTGATAACATAAATTGCAGTTGGGATAAAGCTGAAAGCATATCTTTCATGTTATTCTGAGACGTCAGAATATTCTATAAGCTGCACAACTGTCTGCAATATTTGCAAATTTACACTGCAATTTAATACTAGTTTTGGTTTTAAAAACAATAGCTATTTGTGTACCGAGGCAGTAAAATGACATTTTATCGAACGAGTTTCGAAATTGAGTGCCGAGGCGACCAACCAAACGAGTTCGATAAAGACATTTAACTGGCGTGGTTACATGTTATGTTTTTTGGGTTACTACTACTATTTGCATTTGAAGCGTTTAGAAGTTTTCAATATTAGAACATTATTATTTATATTGAATGTGAATGTACAGTCAACAACAACAAAAGGCGCCCAACAGCGCATATATTCCACAGACCAGCGTTAAATTGAACGCAATATTACAGTTAATTAATTAATTACAGTTACTATAGCGAAAAAAATATTAAAAATTAAGTAATGTTAGCGTTATTTTTATTGACTTATTGAGTTCGCTACATTTGCAAGACTAATCTAGCAGTTTTGGAGGTGGAGAGGGGGCGAGCCCTCAGATGCCGTTGTCCCCACTCCACCGTACCCCAAGAGGTGAACATTCTCCCCCCTTGAAGTCAATGTACACAGTGTACTTCAAAACATAATGATTCTAAAGTTTAGGCATATACACAACAAAAAATAACTAAGAAATACAAAGGACGAAAAGAAGAGAAAAAAAAAAAATTAAAGTGCAGTTACTCCTTTTCTGTTGGAATTATACAAATCTTTCTAACTGCGCGCTTAAAAACACCAGTATCTGTTTTAACGGACACTACCCGCACGAGACCATCACTGCCAGGGTGCACCTCGATGACTCGCCCGAGACGCCAATGCAGAGGTGAGGTATTTTCCTCAACCAAGACCACCAATGTTCCAACTGTGACGTTGGGTTGAGCCGATTGTTGACCTCGAGGACGTGTCTGTAGTTGGGTTAGGTATTCCCGTTGCCATCGTTTCCAGAAATGCTGCTGGAGCTGCTGAACTCGTTGCCATCTAGACAAGCGATTCAACTGGATGCCGGTAACGTCGCTTTCAACAGGTGCAGTAAGAGAGGCTCCAATGATAAAATGTCCAGGTGTCAATGCTTGAAGGTCGTTAGGATCTTGGGACAAGGGGGTTAAGGGTCGTGAATTTAAACAAGCTTCAATCCGAATGATCAAAGTATTAAATTCCTCGTATGTAAGGTAAGCATCGCCTAATATTCTTTTTAGATGATGCTTAACGCTTTGAATTGAACGTTCCCAAAGTCCGCCAAAATGCGGTGATCTTGCTGGTATGAAGCTGAATTTAGTGTTTACGTTTGAAAAATGCGTTAATAATTTGTCTTGAAATTTTTCCGATTTGAAAAATTCGCGCTCAGCTCCTACAAAATTGGAACCGTTGTCGGAAAACATTTCTACTACATGTCCTCTACGCGATATTAGCCGTTTGAAAGCTCCTAAAAAACTGTCAGTAGTTAGATCTCCTACTAACTCAACATGAACGGCCTTAGTCGAGAAACAGACAAAGAGAGCGATATAAGCTTTGACTTTCTTTGCGTTACGCAATTTGTTTGTTTTTATAAGGAATGGTCCGGCATAGTCTACACCGCAAATTAAAAACGGTCGTAAAGGTTGCAACCGCTCTTTAGGGAGATCACCCATTTTTTGAATTACAGGTTTTGGATTAGCCCGCATACACTTCACACACGAATGAATGATTTTTCGTATCATACTTCTGCCCGATATTGGCCAAAATCGTTCTCTAATCGCAGCTAATGTTGCTTCGTTTCCCGCATGAAGTTCATTCTCATGAAATTGACGAATAATTAATTTAGTTACGTGATGTTTCTGAGGTAATAAAATCGGAAATTTATTATCAAAATTGATTTGGGCGTTCTTTAACCGTCCGCCTACCCGTAGTACTCCATTTTTGTCAATAAATGGATCTAAACGTAACAGTTTGTTGGATTTACATTTTTCATTATTACCAATAGTCCGAATTTCGTTTTCAAAGGATTGCCTTTGGATATGTTTAATTATAACTAAATCGGCGTATTCGAGTTCTGTAGATGATAAATTTTTACTTTTATTCTTGTTAACAATACGCAAGCAATATGCGATGACTCTTCGTAATTTCATATAAGACGAGAATTTCGAAAATACCGATAACTCAGGTTCTGCTTGTATAACATTAATTGCCTTTGGCCTCCTATCCTCTAATATTTTCTCGGTTTTTTGAGAATTGCACCAGATCGGCGGCCATTCGGCTGAGTTTAGTTTTAACCAGTGCGGTCCATGCCACCAGAGCTCTGAATTTTTTAATTGATTTGGGAGCATGCCCCTAGAAACAATGTCGGCAGCGTTATCGTGTGATCTAACATGACGCCATTTAGATATGTCACTAGCCGCTTGAATCTGTCTAACCCTATTTGCTACATATTGAGACCAAGTTTCCGGTGCCTCAGACAACCAGCACAGAACTACGGTAGAATCAGTCCAAAAGAAATTCGATTCAACCTTTAGACTTGACTTGAAAACCTCATCAACCTTTGACATTAATTTGCAAAGTAATAAACACGCATTAAGTTCTAATCGCGGTAGCGTAATATTTTTGATTGGTGTAATTTTACTTTTGGCACATAGTAACGTTACTGAAGACGTCCCAGAATCGTAGTTAGCTTTGACGTACAGGGCTGCACCGTACGCTTTTAATGACGAGTCCGCAAAGCCATGCAACTCGACGGACTTCAAATGATTTGATAATAGTAATTTTCGCGGAATACTTAATTCGTTCAAATACGATAATTCATTTAATAATTTTTTCCAAACGATTTCGATTTCATCGGGTACGCGTTGATCCCAACCTAGTTTCAGTATCCACATTTGCTGTATGAGAATCTTTGCTTTAACGACAACTGGATTAATTAATCCTAATGGATCAAAAATTTTTGCTACTGTTGCCAGAATATTACGTTTTGTGATAGTTTTCAAGTCTGACGGAAATTCGACTTTATACTTAAGCTCATCATTATTGCAATTCCAGAAAAAACCCAGTACTTTGACATCTTCGCCTTTTGATAATTCGATTGTAGAGTTTGAATTAGAATTGTCGCTCAATAATAAAGAATTATTGGAGCTCCATTTGCATAAATTAAAACCTGCGGTCGCTAGAATGTTTGTAACCTGGCTTTTAATCGATGAAGCTTCGTTAAAGGAGTTGCTTCCGGTTAGCAAATCGTCCATATAAAAATCTCGATTTATAATCTGACTCGCTGTAGGATGACTTTCTCGTGTTTCTATTGATAATTGCTTTAAACAACGTATTGCACAAAAGGGAGCACACGTGAGCCCATAGGTTAGCGTTTTTAGTTTATAAGTTTGGATAGGAGCATTTTTAGATTCTCTCCATAAAATACGCAAATAGTCGGTATCGTCAGAATGGATTTCTATCATTCTGTACATTTTTTTTATATCCGCAGAAATAGCGTATTTGTAAGTTCTGAATCTACAAAGTATGTCAAACAACCCATTTTGAAGGTTGTTACCCGTTAACAAATTATCGTTTAGACTTAATCCGTTAGAGGATTTTGCTGCACAGTCGAAAACAATACGAATTTGAGGCCCTTCGGCCGTTCGCTTAAAAACAGCCAGATGGGGCACGTAAAATGATTTTTGGTTATTTAACTGCGATTGAGGAACGAGCTGCATATGGCCGAGCTTCAGGTACTCCGCCATAAAGTCTTTGTACTCATTTCTCAATTTATTGTCCTTTTCGAACCTTTTTTCCTGGAAGATAAAACGGCTTAGTGCTGATGCACGGGACTTTCCCAAATCGACAGTTTCTCGGAAAGGTAGTTTTACAATGAATTTACCCGATACCGCTCTAACCGTGTTTTTTCGAAAATGCTCTTCGCATGCTTGTTCCTCTGCCTTCTCTACATTGTTTTCTTCGCCTAAATCCTCCATTTGCCAAAATTTTGCTACCTGGTTTTCCAAATAAGTTTCGGGATTACGAATCAAATTGCAACTAAATTTTGAAATAGAATTTTTAAAATCAAAGTTTCCGCTTACAATCCAACCCAGTTGCGTTTGTTGTAGGTATGGTTGATTCTTTTGTATCTGAACTGGAGCTCCAATTAATAATTGCCAATATAATCGCGCTCCTATTAACAGATCGATATCTGCAGAGATGTTAAAATTTGGATCCGCCAATACAACACCCGAAGGTATCTCGATCGGACTTTTATCGAATGATATAGCAGGAGTCGGCCGCGTAATTTTTGACAAAACAAAGCATTCTAGTTTAGTCTCAAATTCACCTACTCTTGATTTGATATTGATTTTACAACCCTGATTTGTCAGACTCTCTGTTACATTAACACCCGTAATTGAAGTACTAGTACAATATGTGCCTAGTTTCAAATTTCTACACATTTTTTCAGTTATTAACGAAACCTCAGAACATTGGTCAAGTACCGCTCGACATTTGCAATAATTTCCTTGATAATCTCTGATTAGAAGTACAACCGTTGAAAAAAGTACCTGATTGGTTTGAGCTACTAATAAAGTACTAGAGGACGTTCCAGGGTTGGCGTTAGGTACAAATTCAAACACGTGCAATAAAGTGTGATGTCTTCTGCCACACTCTTTGCATACACTGGCTGACCTGCATTTGTTCGCTTCGTGATTGTTCCGCAAACAATTTCTACACAGTTTTAATGAATTTACATGTTGAATTCTTTCGGCTATGCTTAATGCTAGAAATTCTTCACACTGAAAGACATTATGCTCTTTTTTACATATAAAGCACTTGTTTGATGAAATAACATTTGAAGTGAATTTATTAGGTTTCGCAAAGGTATTTGGTTTTGAATACTTATTTCCGTTTTTTGAATGAAATTTACTGTCTTTTGACTGATTATTTGCTGGACTATCATTGGGCCTTATATTGCTCAATGCTTCCAATACCTGATATCGTTTTTCTAAAAATTCATCAAATTTTGTATATGTGGGAACTTCTTTTTCCAAAGTGGCCTGCCACTCTTTTTTTGAAGAATAATCCAATTTCTCTAAAATAATTGGTATTAACAATGCGTCCCAGTATTGGACTTCGATTTTTAATGCTTTTAATGCTGCGATGTTGTTATTTACGTTATCAATTAATTCGCGTAGCTGTGTGTGTGACGATTTTAAGATTGGAGCAAAATTCAAGATATTGGAGACGTGATCTTGTACAATTAGCCGTTTATTTTCAAATCTCTTTTTTAATAATGCGATTGCGTTGTCATAATTATCACTCGACACCGATAGTGATTCTATCGCCCTAAGAGCTTCATCTTTTAAGCAACCCTTAAGGTAGTGAAATTTGCGAATGTTAGATATGCTCGTATCCTTTCCTACCAAACAATAAAATGACTCGTAAAACGTAAACCAATCGCTGTGTTTACCGGAGAACGTTGCTAAAGGTAAGGGTTTTAATATTACGCTATTTGACGGTTCTCTGTCGTGCCCGTTATTTGTAATATTAATTATAGTACCTGCAGTGTCTGCTTCTTTAGAAGCGGAAGCAGCTGGCAAATTTTCGCTCAAGAATGTTTTTATTTTGCTTACAATCGCCCGATATTGCGTTTCTATTTTGCCGCGTTCTTTGTCGGCTTCAGCCTCCAAGGCCGTCTCGTCGGCCGATGTATCGTTCAACTGAAACCGTTCAATGTCTGTCTGAATTTTGTTAAATTGTTTAAATAAGTCCGTTACCGTTTCTAAATTCGTTTGCAATTGAAAATTATTTGCTTTCGAACTATCTAAACCGTTTTGAAGTCGTGTGATAGCACTTTTTACGTTACGTCTATCCAGCTTCAAATCAACAAGATCATCCCTTTTCGGCATGGTTCTCGAAGTGAATTAATTAAAAGGAATTGACGAAGTTAGGTAATGAATGGATAATATAGGTCTGACCTTTAACACCCTTGAGTTTGATGATTCCCTCGCGATGATGTTGGCGTTGATGGCTCGCTTCCGATGATTTCGCACGATTTGTGATGCTTTGATGATTTTTCTTACACACGGGTAATTTCGACGATTATGAATGTTGCTTTGAATGAATCGTGGTTCGGTTGATTATGCTTGTGGATCGAAGGACCAAAATGTTAGCGTTATTTTTATTGACTTATTGAGTTCGCTACATTTGCAAGACTAATCTAGCAGTTTTGGAGGTGGAGAGGGGGCGAGCCCTCAGATGCCGTTGTCCCCACTCCACCGTACCCCAAGAGGTGAACAAGTAAAAACTGTTGAAAAAGCAATAGGGGCAGAATTGCCTAGGACGAGGACGCATTAGGGAACCAGTAAAGTGCAGGAAAGGTAACAGCACCATGGCGCCAAAGCATATAGGGAAGGCATATGAGCAGGTGGCAAGTGGGTCATTCTATTGCCACCGTAAAAGGAATGATCCACGCAGGATCCCAAAAAAGCGCAGATTCTAGAGGCGGGGGCCAGACTAGCAACTGGGCCTGCAAGGCAGTCCGAGCTTCATTAAAAAGTGGACAGGCAAGAAGGCGGTGAACAGGGTCGTCAACATCATCAGGGCACACCGAGCAGTTCGGGTGGTCACGTTTTCCAATTCGATGGAGATGAACGGCAAAGTTACCATGGCCTGACAAAAACTGGGTAACATAGAAAGAGAGAAATCGAGGTATCTCCGGAATCCGGGGCGAGAAGCAGTAGGTAATCCGACCTTTAGTGGAGTAATCCCATCGATCCTGCCAGCGGTCAAAGATGCGGAGTGCCAGGTACTCCTTGGCATGGGTGAGACTGGGGAAATCAGCCAAAAGGAGGATATCACCCTCAAATGGGGCGGAGCCAAATTTGCGTAATCCTTTGAGGCAAGTCCTCTTCTGTATCTCAAGGTCCAGGGGAGGGATGCCAGCCAGGATGCCCGCGGCGTCATTAGAGAGGGAGCTGTACCCTTTGCAAACAGCACGGCAGCACATTCCATAAATGGAATCAAATTTCCTTTTCATATTAACCATGCAGAGCCTGTGCTGCCACAGTTCTGCACCATGGGACACAATAGGGACAATAACAGACTTATAGATCCTATGGAGGGAGGCAGTAACGTCCATATCCCAAGACGCCCTACATTCAGATGCATTATGAAAATTAATATCAGATGCTTAAGAACCAGATACTGAAAAAGATTTGGAAGTGTTTGTTAGAATGTTAGCAGTAGAACTATTTTCCTTTCGCTAATTAGGCAAGTATTTGAAATTTTTCCTTTTCACAATTTTGCAAATTGTCTGTATCTTCTTTAACTATGAAAGTATTTCATTGTATTTGCATTGTCAGTGTATTAGCAAATAGTGTGACGGGTGTTCTGCGGAAGCAGTGGCCAGTATATAATGAGGCGTCAGGTAAACTCAGATAACTAGCAATTTTACTTGGAATATCACCAATAGTGTTAATTCCTACTGACTGTATTGTACGTTTCCTTTGTCTATATGAAAAATAAGCCTCTTTTTGTCTACATGTGAGAAGGATGCTGAGCTAGATATTTCCTGTATAACTCGAGAGGTTTAATTCCTCCTTCAAAAACAGCAGTTACAATAAATGTTCGTAACTTATTTGTTTTTGATTTTGGAATGTTCTCAATAGTAATAGATTCTTTATTCACTATTTCATCAATACTTAATTTAATCAATTTGTCAGAACGACAGGCGTCAATAATTCCAAAAAATTGTGCAAACCTGAATTGATGAAAAAATATTGAAATGTTGTAGTCAATACTTGGTTGTTGTTAAATACCTTCAGCATCAAATATATAATATCTGCTGCATTTAATAGAAATCTAATAATTTTGTTATGTCACTATGTTTTTCATCTTTCGATTGATGTGTAAGAAATGGCACAAATTTCTTGTAATTACCAATATCAACATTATTTATAACAATTAGCATTGAATTATAGGACCACATTGTTGGAGGCGAATACTTTTCAGTCATATTGACAAAATATCCCATCATGGCATTTTCACTGTACTTGGTGATGTGATTTTTGGCACACCATTCCAAAAATAATTGATGTTGTCTTTTACATATTTCTCTAGACTTTTTCGGTAGCATATTATCCAAACTAGCTATTGCACTTAACCTCCTCGATATATTAGTATTCATAAATCAATTTTAAAAGGAAACGGGATTGATCAGATTAATACATTTCTGAGAAATGTATTGTATTTACCTTAATGTAACTTTTACGTTAACGTAGGCAACGCTTTCAGAGTCAGGTAAAATACTTTACCTGCCTAGAGAGACAAAGTGCCGCTTTCTCTCGTTGAATGGCTATGATAAAATTGCACTTTCAAATGTAGTAGCCGAAAAATTAAATTTATTGATATTATTTTTAAAATCATTTAATTTGACTTCAAACACTTATTTAGAATTTACCGCTTTTATACTTTTAATAAAAATATTCATAGCCAGTAAATGTAATGTTTTATGAGTGAGATAAAACTTTATTCCACTCTGCACAATCTGCGATTAGATCATTTTCATTTAATTTCATTGTAAAATTATTGCGCAAGGAACTTAAAAATCGAAAGATAATTATTACACGCTGTGACCTCTTCGCGATATTTCAAACCGGCCAGGCCATTTTTCAAGTCACACAGAACGCAGTTACGGTTTCTTTTTAAAATTTATACATTGCGTTCTTTCCCAATAAGCATTGCAAATCATAAATTTTATTACCGAATCGAATAATCCAACCGTAAACTAAACTAATTTTGACATATGGTTAATAAATAACCATGATTTAATAACGGCAATTTTGTACTCCCTGGTGTTCGCGCAATACCGCACTGTGACAAAGTCCTGTTGAAATTGCTGTCGCATCGCAAAGTTAATGCGTGCACAAAAGGTGTTTCCTCAACGTGAAAGAGTAAATTAAAATATAAGTGATGCAATACCGCGCAATCTTCCATGTTTCCAATTTAATAAAATAAATTCATTCAGTCAGACGCCGGCTGTGCGAAAGCTAAATTTATGTCGGAGATTTTCATCTTTGGTGTTGAGATTACTAAAATTTAAGCCAGATAAATGTTTACATGGAAGAATTGTTACCAAGAATCGCAGATTGTTATTAGTTTTTGGCGCAAAAAGGACGACGTTAATTCACCTCAAATTTAATTAGTTTTCGTTGATAGTGAGGCCGAATAAAATCGGTAATTTTCTCAACATTCTCCGGATTTATTAACGTTTAATTAAACGGTTCCCATTTATAAATGCTTTTGCGAAATTCAGTGCTATTAGTTTGTTATACATCACGATGTGATTAATATCAAAGCGCAGGCTGCAAATTGCGAATTCTGGAAATTCGCATTTTGGCCGTCCCAAAAACGCGGATGTTTCCGAACGCACTAATAAATTTAAAAAAATACAATCATCGGAGTAACGAAAAATAAACCACATCGGAAAAAGATCAAAAACCGTGCTTGGGTATCAATCGTTTCGCTTATGTAAAGCCACACAGGCCCTTTCAGAGGAATACACAAAAATCTATTTTGTAAAAGGGCGGTGGAGAGAGTATGCTTTGCGTACATAGGTACACATTCCGATATCGCTGAACAAGTTGCGGGCGATCGGATCTTGGCAATATCATTTCCTTATCAATTTCTTACAATGGTCGTACAAAGGAAATAAACTCGGGAAATTACGAAGTAGGGAAAAACTGGCAGAATTTAATGAGCTTTTTCTAAAGTATTAAGTAAAATGGGCCACACAATAAAATTTCAGTGGCTTTCTCAATTCATGTCGTTTTCCAGCATAGAAAGTAGAAGCTACACCCAAACAAATTTATTGCAAATGCCATATAACAAGACCGCATGCATGAATACAAAGTATAACCTTCCTCTTACCACGACGACGTACTTTTAACTGTCATCACATAATTTTTTTTTAATCTAAAAGGATATGTAATCATTGAAGCTGCCACACTACAGAGAACTCATTGTATACCGCTTACAAGACTTGTGTCAAGGAAAAATCTATTATACTTCAGGAAATATTGAAATTGATTTCTATGAAAACAGACATTATTTTGACGTCCGTTTCGAAAATGAATGAAACACTGCACAATTTTTGATCGGCTCACGATTGTTTTTTGTAATCGAGACTTTGAACTGACGACCTCTCAAATAAAAACAGGAACCCGTCCTTGAATTCTACGGTCTACATATTTCGCAACAATTTTTTCTCCGCGTGTAATTAACGCAATTAAAATTAATGAAAACTGAAACAACTAGTTTTATTATCGTTCCATCAAGGAAATAGAGTGAGTTAGTTTTTGTTTACGCGGCGAACTGCATCACCCGTTACCGATTTGTAATTATGCATAATTAAATCAGTTTAAAAAAATAATGAATATTAATGCCTTGTAAATCTAATAATCTCACACGAAACTAGCATTCCAGTTGCGAAGGTGTAGTAAGTCCTTCGACGAAATTTAGAACGCTTCTGCTGTTGAGGCTCACACATCCTTGCTTTTTGTTCAATTTAACACACATACCCGGCGTATCTATTACAAGGCGCCCGAAACCCGGATTAATTTGTTCTTCACCGTCAATTAGCATTTCAACTTTGAAATTATTTTACGCATCAACTTTTTAATGTGCAGGGTAATTTTAAGCTTGGTTTATTGCAACGCAACTGTGCTTTAATTAATTCATAATAAAATGTCATTTAGTTAAATTAACAATAAAAAACTAATCAGGTCCCGGTTTGTGAATTTGTGTTATGGCTAGGTGCGCCAGCTGTAGCGGGTTAAACAGGATGTTAAGTGCGATTTAATTTAATTTTATATCTCTGCTATTGTTTGTAGGTTTATTTTGCCGTATCATGAGAGCATTATCACCCTCTTCGCTGACTAACTTGCATCCAGCCGCAATTTTCTAGTGTAATGGTCCCAAATATTACATTATTATCTGCAAATTTTGTTGATCAAGACTAATTTTTGTGTGAAATTTACCTACAGCGTTTAATTTCATCTTCCAAGTCACAAAACAATTTTTGTTTAAATTTTGTAAACGCGTTTTATTCTAAAAATCAATTAATAATAAAACCACTGCACTGCAACCTGGGGTTATCAGTTTCAGACTAAAACTTTCCTTAATTACATTTTAACTGTGCTTTCAGATTTCAGTGTTCTCATATTAGTTTTTTCAGTTATTTGAAGCGAACCAGTCAGTGCTTCATTGACTGTAAATGTGCTGCTACCCGGCATCTTCGGGGCATCTTGTTTCTTCAAAAAGCTTTGCAATTTTACATTTGCCTGATTTATTGATTATGACTTGAAAATTTTGGATAACATTTCTTAATGAATCATATGAATACATAGCCAAATTTTCAAAGTAATACATTCAAAATTCAGATTTCTTTGGGGAGTGATCGTTAACGTTGGAGGACCCTGTGCACGATATTTTAACGGGCCATTTTAAAGGGATTAGTTGTTAATAAATTGGGGATCAGAGAACTTTATTGTTCCAATGCTTTATCTTTTAAATAAATAAATTTAAACGTAAATCTAAATTCATAAAAAATTTAATAGAAACAATTTTTTTATAACTGAAGTTGTTATTAAATTAAACTAATAAAATGAATGTTAAATAATTTGTTTTGTGCTAAAAAATTTAATTTAAGTCAAATTTTTATTAGTGAACCACTTTAGCCACCGACTTTGTTCATCAGCAAACTTTAAAGATGAATTGGCACTGTATACTGTATTTTCAATTTATGCATTATTTATTGCACGAGTAACGGACAGGCAGATGCATAGACAGACTTGAGAGAATTGTTTACCACTAAAACTGTTTTAGTTACGTTCGAAAAAACTTTGAGGGAATGAGTTAGGATTCGTCATGCTTGACCCTATCAGGAACTGCATCTATCGTCGGATAAAAATAACCCACTTCGGTGCATGGCAATATTTCATTCCAGAGGGCTGAAGTTTAATCTTAAAATTCAAATTTTTTCCAGTCACGTTAATCATAATTTCGATAATGAAGCGCTTTTAAATAATTTTTTCGGTTCAGATTTCCGAGGGGTTAACGAAGATCTGAAAAACGGAGTGGTTTTCTTAATTAAAAATGAAAAGCCCTCGCCAAAGTTTATAAAGTGACCTTTTATAACGAAATTAGAATGGGTAACGGTGACTAAACAAAAAGGGAACAATCCACCGTGTAAAGTTTGTCGGTCAGAAAAAAAATTAATGCTTCGCCGAGTGTATTCAAATATGTAAAATATTCAAGTCTTGATTTAAAAAGTTTACTCATTGAACAAAGTGCGGCGCAAATACGCACAATGCAACAAAAAAATTGTTTATTATGAATGAAATGAACACAATGGGAGACTTTTTATCGGCGGCGTTAACAATTGTCCACCTCATTTCATAATTTATCAAAAGTTCCAGTTAAGTTTCAGATAACAGCCACGAAACAATAAAAAAATCTGATTTCACATGCAAAACGCGTCGTTGGTGGTATCCCGCACAGATTTTTTTATTTAAAAATTCATTTCATGTACAAATTTTACTCGATACATGTCAATTAAAATAACGGCAAAAGGACAAAAATTGGTATAACCGCGTTTGATTTCGCACAATTCCCAGGTCGTTAAGCCCATCTCTGTTCAACATGGCCGAGAAAAAAGTTTGCAATTCCAGTCGAATAAATGAAACGAATATGCGGTGGATATCAAATAGTCATTTGAATCCCATTTTATTAGCTGCCGTATATTTCAGTGAATAGTAGCAACAATTACGGGGCAAGAGCTTTAATATTAGCTACTTTATCTATGCTCAACAGCGCACGAAAACAATACGAAATGATCTTTTTTGTTCGCTGCGCATTTAATAACTGATGACTGATTGAATGACTCCTGCTCGTGTGCCAGTTAATCCTCGAAAAAATGTTCTTTCATACCTAAATTTCTGACATGGTCATTCGAGAGTAAAGTCGGTATTAAAAAAAAAAACAATTTTATTTCTGTAAGTGGTGTTTGATGTCCATAAATGTTGTGAAGCTGAAGTTTTATGAAGTTTTGTTTCAAGGGGGTTTTCCTATAGGGAAATAAACTTGACCAACATGTCGCAAGTAATATATAAATAACGTTGCGACTTACGAGTGACGTTTTTATGTATTTTGAATTTTTATGACTTTATCATATTCGCTTTGATGTGTTGCAGTAGCGAATGACATTTTCGCAAATAATGTTGACTCGAAATTTATTGCTGCAGTCGATTTAGTGCTAAAGTAGCAAAATGAAAAAACAATAAACTTTATTTTACGATTTAGTCTGTTGAATGTAATAAAATAGAAATAATTTTGAAACTGCAAAATTTGCAAGTGAAGGATAGTGTAATTTGGAAGTAGTGACATTATTTTAAGCGATAAGTGACAATTTTCACTTTGTCTACTTGGCACCGACTGTTTTGCACAAAATAATTAATATTAACAACTTAGTATGTCACATCTCGAGCGCTATCCGGAAAATGTTGTCATTACAGCGCAGTATGTTAAGGAGTTAATGCCTTGTTTCAATTAACTTTAGACAATTTACCCAACAAAATCAGTTTCACTAATTTATTAAAGCAGCATTTATCATCAACAAAATGATCATATTTTCAGGAATTTGCAACAAAATTTCTCATTTACTTAATTTACTGGATTTTTTTTACAGAAAATAATTAAATGTATTCTTATTACTATTTAAAACATCATAAAATTATAACATAAAAATTAAACTACAAAATACAAACTAAAAATTACGTTAAATTAAATAATTCGTCCAGAGAAGAAGAAATGGGCACAGTTCCCAGAACGCTGGCTGCGTTACCCCTCTGAATGGCAATACTAATTCGTTGTTTTAAGTATGTTTTCGCCTGAGGAATACCTGTGACGTCAATAATAAGTCTTCCCAAAGCATCCAACAACGATAGAGAGCTCATACTCCAAGGACCAAAGGTTTCAACAGCAAAGCCAACGAAAATGTAGTGATCTGCTAACGAACTATATCTTCTTCGTTTGAGATTTTATGCTTTGTTTGCAGCAGATCTAACAGATATGGACGACCCAGGTAAATGTGAAGGTGCAATATTAGTATAATAAATATAGCAAACAAAGAAGAAACAGCGTCAAAAGATTGGAAAACAGGAATTATAATACCGATATGAAGTAGAAAATAGTAAACAGTGCAAGAACTACAGAGCACTTACTTTGGCAAGTACAGTGATACAGAATAATCCATTTAAAGATGCACAAAATTGATTTAAAAGAATAGGGGAAGAGCACAACTTTACCAACAACATAGAAAAGAGGAAAAACCACTAATAAGTGTAGAAATGAGGTTTTTGAGATAAATAAAAAATAAGAAATGAAGATCCAGAGAAGGTTTGGATGTAATCTCGATAGAAATAACAATATACCAGAACCAATTATGATAGCTTGGATATGTACAAAGGATGGGGGATGAACGTTTGGCTAAGAAACTGTTTGAAGCTAGAGAGTTTTGGAAAACAAGAACATGGAGGTCTAAAAAATCATGGAAAGGAGAAGTGATGAAGCCAATTGAATAAAGAGGTGTAAAGTGCACAGAATTATATTTAGTGGCAAAAGATAGAAGAAGATGGAGAGAAGAATGAGGAAAGATGCCTTCGAAACTCAACTCGCCCCATAACGTTACATAGCAAGGTAGAAAGATTCGGTTAAAGTAATTGAAGGACAAATATTAAAAGAATTTAAAGTTGCACAAGAGAAAATAAAAATTTATGCGTGTTCAACTTTCTTCTCCAACGCCCAAGGAAAATTATACTTGTCAATCTTCACTAGAAATAAATGTGGATGTTTGAATATGTTAATATTAGTTGCACATACTTGCTTACATAAAAGTTTCACTGGAACGCACCAATCTTTTAGGCCACCATTAGAAAATGCGTCGAACCAAGAAACGCTTGAATATCTTCTGACGTTCAATTACATTACGTCGGGATGAAAGCAAGTGTAGCCAAAAAATTGTTCCCACATTTACTAGAATTATAATTTGCTTTAATGACGACGCAGAACAACGCTTGGTAAAATAAAAATGCGTTCAGTCCAATTTCAGGTTATTCGAAACGGTTGGTGCATTTTGCTAGGCTCGTCATCAATTTTATCGGTCCCGGTCACTATGAGTGGGAAACTTTTAAATTAAATTCATTTTTAAGGGGATGTGGCAAGAACTACTAGAAAAGTTGATGCGGACAGTGAAATAAGAAAAGAATGAGACCGGAACAACTCTTGCCACAATCGGGTCCACCAGTCTACGATTGGAAATGTGTAACTTTCATTGTTTTGAGCTGAAATGATTGCACATTACGAAAAAATTAATTAATTTTCAACAATTCTAAAAATCCCTTAGTAAGAATTGCGTTCCAGATATTAATTAATAAAAAATTAGAAGGCCATATGAATATGTGTAACGTAAGCGTTACTTAAAACAACTTTTAAAAATAGTTTTTTAGCTACTGGTTTATTAAAACAAATTGCCGAACAATTTATCGATTTAAATTAACCAACAAGAGGTAATTGGGTTAATGTCTTTATATCGATTTATAAATTCATTACAAATGTGTAAATAAACGCCACGAAATGATCTATGTTATTCTCATTTTTCAGTTTTTTCATAAAGGTAAACAATTTTTTAGTAGGGACGATCATAATGTCTTTAAAGGATATCGCCCATCCATAAAAATCTCATTCATAACGTGTTATTCATCGGCACTAACCGGTAATTTAAAACACGCCATGTAACGTGGTGAAATAGTGGCCGTGACTTTATCACATTAAACATTGAAAAAATTACAGCTTTGATTTACAAGTCGCTCCCTTGATATCCTACAAATTTTTTTCTAATTCAACCAAAATGAATTATTATTATCTGCGTGATTGTTCGTTGCTCAACTGAAGTTGAGTGATCAATATCTCGATAATCACGATTACGGTATTACGGAAATGACCGAGCCTACAAGAACATGATGGACTAGCTGAAAATAATCCTGAATTAATTACGGGACAGCCACATCAAAGCGGGGATGGAGTAAAGTCCGACCGAATCAGGTATTACGACGCAATTTCATCAGACTAATTGCTCAGTTCCGGTTGTGCGTACTGCACTACAATAAATTAAATATATTTCCATGTTACAGATAAAATGAGCTTTTGGTCTGATTGGTTGGCTATAAATAAAGCAGAAAATAATTTCAGGCTTTTTTAATTTTGATTTGCCATGAAGTTAAAAAATTCCAAGAACGTCCTTCTCGGAGGAGTAACCTGCGGCCCTTAATTTACGTGTCAGGCAAGATTAATAGAACCAAGTTCTTTCTATGGATTTTTGCAACGTAGCAGTGAGGAATTTTTCATTGAATTCAACAATATCGCGAAGAGCTCAATTTTAGTTTAATAAATGTTGTGGCTGAAAAAGCTCACAAAAATGACATCACGTTGCAGTGGGTGTGTTGAGATTTATTTTAGACATTTATGAAACTAATTTATTGTCGTTTCGTTAGATTTAATGAGTCACTGTTTTAAATATCGCGTGAATAACCGAATCAGCCTTGTGACAAATGAGGTGCAACGTGTAACCTCTTGTGAGCAAGAGTAATGGTTTTAATAAACGTGAGAACAATGAACGGTTTTGCCCCTTCCCTTCACCTACATACATTACCCGACGTCTTAGATTAAAATGTGGTATACGCAATAAATCAGCTTTGGTATGGTAGCACCGGACTTTTTTACACTCCGGTCGTAAATTACAGATAGAATTGCAACGCGATAAAGCTCCAAGACCATTCTTGACACTAATGCCGCAAAAAAATATTGCGAAATTGTGTAAGTGAACTTGGAAGCGATTACCATTCAACCGTAACAAAATCTCCGTCCATAAATGTCAAACAGGTTGATGATTTAGCCGATTCAGAAGTGTCGGAACTTTCACAATTACATCGGGTCGTTATTGTGGGTCGCTTCCTCTCGAAAAGAAATTATCCGAGAATCATCGATCTGATAGAGAACTAACAAAACTCGAAAGAAAAAGATTACCGCAAAAAAGGCGAAAACAATGACAACAAGTTGGATGGAGTAAAAAAGCTCCGGAACTTTTGGAACTGTTTGGTCGATTTGACAACAATAAATTGCCAGCGAAAAAATTGGGATTTAACGGAATGAATTAGAAGAATCGCAGATAAATCAAGAAGCGAATTTGTGAAATAAAAGAAAAAATTAACTGCGCCGTAAGTATAAAGTTTCCAGTTTAAATCGTACTTCCAATAATTAAAGAATGAAATGTTGCACTATATTTTCTTCGCAAAGTTGGAAAAGTTTATGAATTATGGACGCTGCAAAGTTTTGATCATTCTCTTTCCCTTACGACAGTCATTTAAGGAAGTTCACCTTTTATAGAGTCCGTGAAATAGCAATAAAACTTCTGCGTGAACAAAGTACTTTGAGAATGAATTACCTTAACACACAGCTGTTATTATAGATCCGTACCAATTATATTTATCGTATCGTTCCTTTTTAGAACGTTATCGGTGCAATTTTAAAAGGTCAAACGATAAACATCAATGGAACTCGGATAATATGCATTTTTTTTCTGACATCAAATAAAAGGTTAATTTCTTAGAATTCCGAAGTGACTGAACTGTTCCGAATAGAAGCTTTCTGAATGCAGTCGACAACGAAATGAAAAGATTCAGAGAAGATAAATTATTAGTCTTTTTTTTAGGTATACAACATGAAATGTGTGAATAATTTCGACCAGTAGGATAAAATGCTAAAAAATTTATATTATTGATGTTACATATAATGAAGCATTTCGTTCTGCAATATTTTGATTTATTTCATGTTTACTTCTATTGCACAAACATTAATCAACTGCAAACATTCAGCTAAAGCCAGTTGTCACTACATTCTAAATAGTCGAAGTTTTAATGAATGTTTCCACAATATTCGTTGTGTCGTTAATCTATAAAAACACTCAAAGCAACCTAAAATTAAATTGCTGTATCAGAATAATATGCAGCAGCACGAAATCCCAAGGATTTCCAATAAATGCAGCTGATTATTTTATTCTTTTTGCCGAAGTCTATTTTCCAGCGGTTGAATATATTTTCAGGAAAACAATATGTGCTCAAAGTGCTTTGGGGTATCGTATATCATAGCACTATTTACATCACTTTACAATGCACATAAAAATCATTTTTGAAGAGTCCTGCTTATAAAACATTTTATAAGAATAATGAAATCTTCAAATGGTTTCAATAATGCAGACAGTTGCAATTACGATCAGTTCCAAATTTCGATAATTTGAGCTTCGGTGGTTGGTCATCTATTGTGTTTCCAATTCAAATTTTAGAGCAAACTTTTCCAACGTTAATGGTAACCCCCAAAAAAAACTTAATTTTGAAGATATTACCATGAAAATTTAGCGATGAATTCATTTATAGACTCAAATTGAATAAAGTTGCAATTGTGATCTGTTCTGAATTTATGTAAATTAAGCCAACTGAAGCTGGGTTCAGACCGTCAATATATACTTGTCAATACGTATATTGTCAATATCACCGAAAAAGTTTGACAAACTAGGTTTGATGCAACCGATCAATATTTATTGACAACACATTCAGTTTCGAGCTAACAGCAAGAGCTATTATTTTAGCGCTTACTTTAAATAAATTAAAGAAAAATAGGGCGTGGATCAGGAAGTGGCTTTTAAGGAGGAACAATCGTTCTCATATAAATTTGTTGAATGCACTTCATTTATCCACCTCAAAGGGTTACTACAATTACTTTAGAATGACGAATGTGTGTTTTAATAAATTTTGAAATCTTTTTGAGGTTTCCATTTTCCTCAATTCGTTTCGAAAATTAGTCATCAGGGAGTTAATTTTAATAATCCTTAAGAGCCACATTTCACAGTACAGGTAATTCTTTACATCTTTGTATAAATGAGATAAGCACTCTGCAATTATCACTGCTGTCGTTGAACAAATTACTATCACTCATGTTCGATCCGATTTTGACTCACGTCAATGAGGCCCAAGTTAAGTATTTATACTACAATTCGTTTTCTTGTCCAACAGGGTAACATGCATTTTATATTTCCCAAAAGCAACCTTTTAGAAGAACAATAAGTTTCTTGACTCCTGGAAGAATCTAGAGCTAGTTATTGTCAATATCAAAAATATTTCAGTCTTCATCAGTACATCTCATGAATATTTTGGATGTCGTCAATAGCTCAATATTTTAGGTCACACTTTCAATAATATTGAAGAAACTGGAATATTGTCATTATATATATTGATAAAATTGTCTTCTGCAGTGTCATTTTGTTTTGTTTCCAAGTTAAACTTCAGAAGAAACTTACAGTTATTAAAGCAAATAAAGAAGAAAATAATTAGGATGTTCTGATTTCTTATATTATAAACAAAATTGGTAATTTTCGCCACCAATTTCTATTACATTGTTTGAAAGGTAAATTCCATACAATCACGTAGCTTGTAGCTTTTAGGGTTGCACGAAATGTACACAATTCCGAATCAGTCATTCACTCTGAGCCATTGTAGTGTATGTTTACAACTCATGTTGTGTCTGTTTGCCTAAGCCTAGAGATTGACAGGGTTTCCGTTTATCAGAAAAAAATTCCGAATTGATTCCTCGCCAATTACGAAATGGTTCGTTTAGGAACGAACTCAGCGTTAACGTGCTAAGTGCGCTCGTTAATTATTTTAATTCGCGCGTTAATCAAGTCGCGTGCTATTAAAATAATAATTCTAAAATACCGGCACGTGAATTTTAAAACCCATTAGAATTTTTCCGAGAAAATGTTAAAAGGCATAAAATAAATGTTGTTTCGTCATAACAATGAAAGGAAAAAATGCGCGTTAAGGTTCATAAATATAAATGACGAAGACGCTTCAATCGCTATAAAAAAATATAAAATTTCTACCTCCATCAAAGCATTAATTTTTACGGCACAAACAGAAACCGTAGATATTACATTGCAAAAGCTCTCATGTGGCTAAACATAATAAAAAGTTTTAAAAGCACACAGGATACTATTTGATGTATTTTTAATAAAGCTCATTGGAAACGTTTCTAAATTTACTGATAAATTAGTTTCGTATCAAAAATGAAATCACCGGCTTCCATACCAGCAAAATCGAAGCGCATAAAGGACATTTCCATGGTAAAATGGATACTAATGCCAATCACAAACAATAGGATGCTGATTGGCAAACGTAAATACGAACAGGGGGCAAATTCGCATTTGCGGTTCACTCTATGACATAATAGGATTAATTTAATAAACGACTTAATGAAATTTCAGTTTCAGCTAAATAGCAATCACGGTACAATAACCGTGTCTGCGATTTCACGCGAAAAAATTGCCGTAATCCGTCACAATTGGATGAAGTCATAACGATTTAGTAAGCATATATTGTTGAGCAGTTGCCTAAGATGCCGAGAACCGTTCTACTTTATTATTATTATGAAGTTAATTATCCGCACTTGACATTAAATGAACTCAAATTTAAATTGGGTTGCAAAATTGTTTTTTTAACCTTTGGAAGTTCATTCATTATCTGACAGTTGTTTTATGTAATGATACAAACAATTTCGTGAGCTCGCCGTCGCCTAATTTTTACGCCCAAGCCTTTCAAACGGGTTAAAGTCTAGATTTACGGCCAAGCAAAACGCAAGAATCTGTACCTCACATATTTTATTATTAAAATTCGCATGGTTTCATTTTAATGGATTTTACACGGCAATATATAACGTCATTTATGATGTAAGACCTTTAGAAATGTTCAAATTACAACGTGAATGCTCGCACACTGTTACATAATGATGTATGGAAATAATAAGGGAACGCATACATTCTCATGAATTCTTTTGTGACATTCGTCGACGGAAATTGATAAAAAAATTCCGGTCCAATTACCAATAAATTTTATTTAACTCGATTTTCGTTACAGCGAGGCTTACGTTGGCCTCCCCGGGACCTGTATCCGCCAATCCCGCAGATTTAGCTCCTGAAGTTCAAAAAGAGCCGTCTTTCGCTACGCAGACGGTCTATGGCTTCCTCGATTTTACTACGACCATCGGAAATACCGTTATGGTATTTTCGCCGCAGAGCGCCGCAGGTAAAAATGAACGAAATATTTTTCAAACGGTAATTTGCAATAAAATGGCATGTTTCAGATAGCGGAAAAAATAAGGTTGCAGAACCAGCAGTAAACGTTGTTATAGACACAAAACCTGTCACATCTGTCGAAACACAATCCACAGTTGTAATAAAACCGAGCAAGACCGAGACTAAAGTGGAGAAGAAAGCGTCGGAGCCTCCTAAAAAGATATCATCGGTCGTAGAAGTGCAGTCGAATCCACCTGTAACTCTGTCCAGTAAAATAGAAATTAAGTCCGGTCCGTCGACCAAAGTAAATGTTATAGAAGGCATAAGCAGCGTCGTAAATATAGCCAGCGCGACGCCCATTGTGTCAAGCAAGGTCGAAGTAGTGTCGGCGCCGCCCAGTAAAGCGCCGGCTAGTAAACCAGCTAAAGCGATCAGCAAACCGCCCGAGCAGAGTGTAATAACTAAAGTCGAAGTTATAACAGGGACATCCAAACCGAAATCCCCCGTCGTCGTATCGAGTCGCGTCGAAGTTTATGAAGGACCCGGTTCCAGCTCGGCGACCCCCGTACTGTCCAGCATTGTCGAAGTTCATTCCGACGATGAACCGGCCGTCGTTTTCGGAAATAACATCGGCGAACCTGAATACGATTTTCTCTCCAGACAACCCTCAGAAGTCGTGGAAGAAACGTACAAAGTAATAAACTTAAAACCGAGCTCTAAGTTCCATTTGAAACCGCGTCCGAGCGCCGATGCTAAAAACAGGGCGAACGCTCACACAAAACGACCCGACTCATTGCACCCCACGGGATTAGTTACTAAATTAGGAGGAACTGTCGTAAAAGATGGGGCAACGACGGTTCATGAAACTAGCGTTATCGGAACGTACATTTCCGGAAAATATGCGCAAGTATTGCAGAGCACCTCGCACATATACAATCAACACAAGGGGAAAATCAGCCCGTCACCGAGTTTGAGAATACTTAAAACGGCTGCACCGGTTTTAGGGAAGGGCAAACATCACCACTTGGAACCGACTCCCGCGGGCTCGATAAATGATGAAACTGCTTTGCCGCTTGAAGGTCCCTTTAATTCACAAAACTCCATCAAAGCAACGAGGAAACCTACAGGGCCCGGAGGTTCTTTCAAGCATCGTTTTAAAAACCGACCGCGCGAACAGAACATCGAAGTTGAAGAGCCTGAAGAAGTGCCCGCGCCGACTAATTACAAGAAGCACAAAGTGCGACCCACCCAATCTCAACGGATTAACAAGTGAGTAATTAATTTTTTTTGTTTGAAAGTATCTTCAGGGATTGCACCCTTTTACACACAATGCACTAACACTGTAAATATAACAGACACAATTCACACAGACCGAAATATGGTAGGACTAGTCCGGAGCTAGCAACTGTATCTGTGTATAGCGAGCCGGCCACGGCAACACCCTCGTTACCCACCGGAAGAAAATATCAATCAAGGAGACAACAACAAAAACAGCGCGCCTCGACCGCCGTCGTTCAAGACAATCCAGGCTATTCGAGAAGAGGCTATAAACCTCGCGTTCAAGCGTCGGCGGTGGAGCAAAATTCAGCCACTTCAACAAGTTTATACAAGTTTAAATTAAACAGAAGTCCGGGACGGTGGCAATATAAAACTACAGCCAAGCCGAGAGTCACAATCAGAAAGCAGAATGACGACGAAATCGACAACGCCACGCTGGGAACGACTCCGACTTCTTTTCACGCCCCCAACGAAGCCATAACTCCGCAGGCCAGATCCGACGATGTGGACAGTTTGGTCGGTTCGGAATCTGTAGCTTCAATTATTGACGACGAAAGTTCAACGGAAAATAAAATTGATACACCTGCATTTCCTCTTGAGACCATCAACGTTGAAATTTCCACGCCAGCTGACTTTAAAGACACTTACTACGAGATTGCTACCATTAAATCTCCCTACACTTTTCAGGTATGACTTTTTGTAACTATTTTTATCGCGTTACAAGAAAAATCGTTTTTCAGGTTGGAAGTGTGAAAAATACTCGTTACGTCACAGTGACGTCGACGTTTGAAAAGGTTTTAGATAATGAAGTGGAGGCAACGGTTGCGCCCTCGGGGGTGGGGCCGTTGACTGAAAATATCCTCGCCACTTCGGCCAATTACGAAAAGGATAACAATTTCCTGGATTCTAGTATTGCAACGTTGCCTCCTTTGCTTCTAGCATCAGATATGGAAACTCCACCGTTAGAAACGCTCACGGAAACTTTCAGTACGACTCAAACGATGCTGAAAACTCACATCCTTCCCGCCGTTCGGCGCGGTAACGACACAACCAGTTACACTTTAGTACAAACTTATGTAATAACCAGATTAGTTCATGCTACTAAGACCTTACCTCCGATGGAAGCTTATCATTTCGTACCGAGTAAAACCCTGAAGGAATTCAATAGCCATTTAGATGAGGCCGGATCGGAATTGCATTTGGAACTCGAATTTGGGGATGACAATGATCAGGACGATGACAATCGTGCTCGCAAAGTGTTCCCTCCAGACCTGGATTTGGCCAATATTGGATCTGATTTCGATTTGTCAGATGTTGACAAATCCAGATTGCCAGAAGGCCATCTGAGATCAAAGAAAGCGCACCCTCCACAAAAACCAGTGGTTAATGAAGCGGTTCCCACTCCGAATTTAAGTCCGGAACAGCTCCAGCAATTAGCTTTATTGAGGCTGTTTAATCCCGCTGCAGCTCAACCAGCGCAAGTAATCACCACTTCAAAACCCGTAATTAGGTTTGAGACAGTTTATGAATCGCATGTGATTCCTGTAGTGAACGGGGGTAATACTATTTTGAGTACGATTTCAAAATCGGTTGGAACCATAACGAAAACGGAATATGAATTTGGAACCAGTACGATTCCATCTTTGCCGCCGGTACAGCCGGTTAACCCTTTGTACCCTCAACAGCCGGTTAACCCTTTGTACCCTCAACAGCCGGTTAATCCTTTGTACCCTCAACAGCAGCAGCAATATCAAGTGACGTCGTCGCCGATAGTACAAACTACTGTGGTTACCCAGACTAGTAGCAAAATTCTGAAGTTGACTTTTGGTGCGAAAACCGCCTACACAACTATTTACTCGACGAAGGTGGTTCCGTCTTTGGTGACCACTTACATGACAGCGTCGGTGGCGGTTCAGCCGACGGCGGCGTTCCCAGGTTTCTTCCCCGCGCCGTACCCTCCGTACCCCTACGTGGGTTGACGCGCGTCGAACGCAAGATTAATGTTTGAACATTGAACAATAAATATACGCCGTGGTGGCCACAATAAACTTTTAGAAAAAAGAAATGGCGTTTGTAAGTGATTTGTTCTTTCATGATTTATATGCAATCGGGGGTGGTGTGCAGCCGAACTAGGTCGTGACGTGTGCAATAATGAACGTGAGATGTGAACGGTGAATCGTAAATAACGCTATCCTCGAAGTTATTCATCATTGTTGTATATATAAACATAAATATCACATAGATTTAGTTGTCTGTGCTTCATGTAATATATTTTTTGTATCATGACATGTAAAAATAAAATAAAATTGGAAACATCCGCATATTTCCGTCAGGTAGAGACGTTCGCAAACGAAAAATGAGAGATCAATACGAGGATCTGCCGTTATCTACAGAGGACCGATAAGAGAAGAGCAAGTCGGCGAAATCAGGAATGCGACAGTTTTCTCTGTAATGGCCGCCTCTAGCTATCGCATTATGCTGGAACAGCTCCAGAGCCCACTTGACTCAATCAATACTACATTTGTATGCTGACAAACAGAAATAAAATGTACCTCTCGGGGGACACAATTATATCATACCTCATCTTAAAGCTTAATAGTCTCAAGTTTCGAACGTCGCTCCGAGTCGGAAAATATTTCTTTTCCGAATCTCATCAGCGTGCATACTTGGCTCAATCTAAACTTGCTCGTAATTGCATGCACATTCAACCTTTAGAATCGCCCTGCTTGTTACTAATCATGCGAGTTTCATACCCATTCGCAGGAACGCAATTAAGAAAATACGTGACAGACAGGTAGCGAGCGAATTTTGTTTTGATATCTTTTAATGGCGAAACAAGTCTCGACTTTGAAAGGGATCATGTCGCGAGCAATAAAGAAACTTATTCGAAGTCACTGCGAAGTGAATGGCGGCACGTATGCATGCTAACTTTGTTTCAGTTCGGTGATACTCTGAAATTGATGCATAGTCGACATATTGTTTTCGAAGTTGCACAATATCCTTTGTTGTGTTTACGTCCGGTAGGTAGTAAGTCCCGCTCGTATCGCATTCCACTTTAAAATAGGGCTCAGAACTAGTTCCTCGCAGGAAATAATACCCACGTCAATGATATCCTATCAAATGCAAGATTTTAATCATTCAAATCGAAAAATTGCCACTCAACAACGTCGAGTTGTAGAATTTAAATGAAGATTTTTTAATTTTGGATTTCATTTTCTCAATCTCTTCATATTTTTTTTTCACAAATTATTGTGTGATATTTTCTAACTATTTTTCAGGAGCGGTGACTAATTTTGCAGAAGAGATTCATCGATGTTTTGTTGGTTTATCTGAAATTAGCATGTTTTACGTTTCGGTGAACTTCAGTAATGATAATTCAAAATAAAAATGTAGCGATTCTTCCGATAAATAATTTTAAAAAATGCGTTTGGGTCTATTAAATAATTTCTTTTATGTTGTACTAGACGATTTGGTTTCAAATTTCAAATTTTTTTTATTTTGATAAAAATTATTTGCCCATTTCTAAACGATGAAGCAGAACCTTTATTGAAATTCCACAGAGGGGTCTATATGGCCACATGATGAAAAAAATAAAAAAATAAAAAGTAGGGCAGAAACGCCACATTTAACCACGTTAAGCAAATTTGTAATTGGAAAACTTAAAAATGACTAGGAGTAGTATGTTTTTAAGCTGCATGCTGTGAATTTCGATAAATTAATTATTAAGGCGATCTGAAAGATTTCACCACTTTCAGCCACTTTATTGTAATAACTAACGAAACTTATATCAAAACATTATCAAGTTAATTTCAGTCGTACCTTGTTTCTTAATAAACTAAAATAATTGTTACTTTAAAATAATACGTTGCAGAATCTGGGGCCTAACGTTACTAACCAATTCCAAAAATGTTTTCAAGTAGCAGGTGGTCATCTCTTGTAACAAAACAAATACAATAGTTACTAATTTCAATAAAATGTATTTGATTTTGAATTTTAAATTAGTTCAACAATTTTATTGGATAATGTACAATACACACAAGATCCTTATGATTTAATTTCCAAATTAAATTGTTCCAAAGCAGTATGCGATCAAAGGTACCGTCAAGTTGCAGAACGGTGTTCGATTTAAAGAAATTAAATGCTAATAATTTAAAAACTATTCGATTAAAACGAATTTCGAATCATAATATTTGAATTGTGTTTTGCTGTAAATATTATGTGCCTACAGAGGTCTAAAAAATGTAGCAAGAAATACTGAACAATTCTAAACAATGACAAACTGTAGAATTCGTGAAGAAATCATGTTTTTTATACCTCGGTTATACAGGGTGAGTTAAGTTTTACCGCCCGTGGCAAAATAGGCCTTTAAAATAATTTGTCAATTCTCATAAATTGCATGAGTAATTTTATATTATTAAGGTACATAGAAACCAAGAAAAAATCTTTTTTTTTTAATCAAGTAACATTTTGGCTTTTTTTCAATTACTAATTGTTCAATTTATTAGTTTTTTTGATGTACGAACAGTAAAATATTTTCACACAATTTAGTGTAATTGAAATAATTTTAGTAATTTGCGTTTATTAAATAAAGCTATTTCCGTATTAGAAGGTATTTTTTTTAAATGATTTACGACATAAGTAGACTAATTTACCAGACAATGGTATTGATGTAGGGGTGCTTGAAAGATTATTTATGGCGATCACTAAACTGAACTTAAGAATGCAGGTCTATCGGCAACTGAAAAGCTGTCTCGTCCAGTTTGATGGGTCGATCATAAACTATTGTTAGGATGGTAAACCGTATTATCTATTGTTAGAAAGTCTAAATAGAAGCATTTTTTGTGCTATATCTTAAATTTGATTTAACTCAAAAAGTAATCATTTTTTTACGAATCAAATTGCAGATGTTAATGCTACGAATAATTTGACAAATTTTGAAATAAAAAACCAAACAGAAATTTTACCCAAAACTCTTTGTTTTACTTTTTGGCTTCAAATAAAAATATTTTGGAAAATTTGTAGCACTAATCGAAAGCGTAAACTTCAACTGATATAACATGTAAATTGCATACTTTCCCCTCAATCTTTAATAGGTATTATGGCCGGGGCGGTAAAACTTAACTCACCCTGTACTCAGTCCCAATAATACATGTTTGTAATGTTAACATTTTGAATAGTTAGTTTGTGACACAAGTTAATAGAAATTTTTAAACCCTTTTGATGCCACTGAAAAAGTTGCACTATAATGAATGCAAAGTTGGCAAACTTTGAACTCAAAATCGATGACACGGCTCACTTGAGAATATTTTATGCACTAAAAAAGAGGTGTGGTCTATAAAATAAGTTTAACGATCGTTCCAATAGTTTACTGTCGATTTATCGCCAGTCGGTAGAAGTAAAGCAATTCAAACTGTCTTTCTGATATTGTTTGCCCTTTGAACAAATGTTCCCCTTCACAAACCTAAAATCTATGCGGCTGTAATATATGCATAATTTCTGAATATTGAAAATGCCTCATCACCACGCCATGAAGATGCTCAATAGAGATTGTGATTACATGTTCCCGGAATGAAAAGCTTCAAAAAAAAATGATGAACGGATCATCTAAAGCGCAATATGTGACCATCACATGCAATATACCTTCCAAACAGGAAGTCATTTCAGTGACGCGAGGACCTGAGGGAAATGACAGAACTTTCCATTATGAATACACTGTTGAGAGAATAAACCGATGTAATTATTGTTGCACCACTTTTTCATTGAATGTTCTTTGTTTTTATTCCATTTTCTGTTTCAATTTCATTAAAAGTTACGGCTGAATACGGGTTCCGGTTGTATTGAGCACACGACCCGATGGATTTTTGACGGATCGAATCGCGGGATTAATTTTCGCTGCGATAAACGGGAAACGGCTTTGTTTAAGTGCACAAGAAAACGAACGAAATTAATCCGTATTTAAATTACATATTTTGTAAGGGCTCATTTTGATATCAGTGATGTAATTAGTGCTTGTGATGTGATAAAATGGAAATGTCGAATACACACACAGGCAAGGGTTCAGGTTTCCATTTTCAGTAATTAACTTTATTTTTTCATTAAGTTATTAAAGAGTTTCCAATTTGAGCTTAATGTAGCTGTTTTACGTTGCTTTAAATTATTTATGAACAAATTGGAAGAGGACCTTTACATCATATGGTTAATTTTCTAAGCGCCCCAAAATTATTAATTATTAATGCCCAAAATTCGTAAAATATTTTATTACTTGAAATATTCTTGGTTGGTATAGAATTATGTTCTATTCTTATTTTTTTACTTCATAGAATGAACTTAAAATGACTTCAGTTTTAAAATTGAGTTTTTGGTTTACAATTTAAATTCAGTTTATATTTTGCCTGTTACATTGTTTTGATTTTTTATTTACTTAGAAATAATTTATTGGTCACGAAATATTAGTGTTGGTATTTTTACCAAGATGTTGTTTCACAGAAGCAGACTGAGTCCCACAATTATGGTATGGTATATCTTTTTAGAACACTTTTCCAACGAAATATGATTTACTAGCTGAAACTGGCCTTCTTCTGGTCTTCTGGTCTTCGAATTTTAATTCAGAATTATGACAGCTATACATTCAGCGTCATTTTCTTGATCATTACGTCTGAAATTTCCAATGAATTATCCAGGCAGGTTAAAAGTTTTTCCTCACATAAACCTTTTGTTGTCACCAACAAGAAAATATATTTCTGCATAAAAACTATCCCTTATATAGGATGTTTCCTAATTAAGTGTCTTTGTCATTTGTTTATAAAGTGGGGACAATTCATTTTGTGAAAAAATAGTTGAACTAATTCTTATTACAAATTAACATAAAATGTATGTTTTTAATCAATTCACAACAAATATCTTTTAATATCAGTATAAAATTGTTACTAATAATTTCTTTGAAAATGAGGCAAGTCCACTCTAAATAACGCACACTGTGAAACAGCAGCTATCTTTATTTATCACCAAAACGTGCTGAATCAAGTAGTTTCAAAAAAATACTATTATAATCTTTAAATTGCAGCATTGAAGCTAAACAAAGGTTTTTTTTTGTAACATATAAATCGTACATTTGCTGTGTTTTGTAACAAATAATGCAGTAATGCAGAAAATTGTAGCGCAAGGAAGTAAAAAAACGGTTTAACTTCACCCAGATGCGATTTTCAGCTACTACCAACATTTTATGTAGGAGCATACATTTTTCCAGGAATTTCTAAGTTTCAGTGATTTCTATCGAACCTGCTGGTAAAGATTTTATTTACAAACCACCAAAAATAAGTCAAAACAACTTCAACTCGATTTGTTGAAATGTCCAGTTGTATTAATAACATTTCCAATCAAAATTTTAGAATCAGCTACACTGCTGGCCAATAAAGTGAGCCACTTCATTTTATTTAAATTTATTTTTCGTAGCACAACAGAAATTATTTAATTTTTATTTTATTAGACCTTATTAAATAAATGATCCGGGGCACCATCTAGCTGAAACCACGTCTCTTCCGCCAGCTATTGGCATGTCTCCGAATAAAACCGGTAAAACGTTCCATAAGCAGCCCAGAAAATTACCAGCATTTAAATGATAAGGCAAAACATGTGGCCCAGTTACTATACCGAAAGAATTCCGACCCATATGTTTACACCAAACCTAACTTGGTGATTTGCTTAATATAAGGATTTTCGAGAATTTTAGAGGATTTGATATGGGTATTAAACATCCCGTTGTCTCATCTGCCCATAAAATGTTGTCCATCAAAATTGGGTTGGTTGGATATTCTTGCCAAGCAAATCCTGGACTCGGCAAAAATGGTATGGATGTTTATGGAAGATTGGTTGGAAATTAAAATCGAGCTGTTCGAGGATTAAATTAAATTGATTAGTTTTAGTTTTGAAATGATTTCACTTTTATTTTAACATTTCCCCATGTTTTTCTAAGAGAAATGAAAAAGTGAGTCAAAGCACGTAAAAAACAATTTGAACGTGCAATTTATGTTAATGCTATGTTGTGCATATTTTTCTGTGATCCTTTTTCGTTAATGTTGTACGACATGTATCGTCCATACTTGGTGGGATTTGAAAGATTAAAAGCTCGCTCTTTTTATTCCACATGCGCGACTAAATCAAGTAATAATAATATCGCAATGGAGTACACTGCACAACATCAAAGCACTTCATATTCAGCATCAGCTTGATTAAAAATTCAAAAATCCGGCTCGATAAAATGTCTCGCTTTAAATAACATCCCAGGAAAGATGTAAAAATATAGACGGGATTTTTCACCGAATCACGAATACAAGTTGTAATTAAAAATTTAAATTTTTAAACGAGTTATCGAAGCGTTCATTTTTCTCTCTCTTTAAGGCAACTTAAATCCATCAGCAGCTGTAACTTTACTCATTATTGTTTTTCGATAAAGCAGTGATTTTTTGGGCCGCCCTCGTCAATTTGCATCGAAAAGATTAATCCGAGCGTGAGCTCAATGCATTTTAATATTTTTTTGTTTCAATATTCAATCAGTCGTTATTGTGTTTAAAAGGCGGAAATTTTACAATTTAGGCTCAAATAAAAGTTATTTGTCTTGCAAAAAAGAGTGTTTATGAGAGGATATTTAGTTCGGTTGGTGGCACGCACACGCTAAGGACTTGCGGGCACGCGATTTGTGCTCAAGTTGCCCTACTTACGATTTTAACGATGCGAATTTGACAATAATTCCGCAATAATTAATTTTCAGTATAAATTACACTACAACTACAAAGGGACTTATAAATTGAAGACACGATTAATTATACTTAAGAGACCGTTTCACTGGAGCTGATTTTAATTATCAAGGTAAATTGCGAGAATCAATTTCCTTGCTTATCACTTGTTGTAATAAACAGGGAGATACGGCGCAGTAAAATTTCTAATATCCAAGAATTGCGAGATCATAACACGAAAGAGTATTTCAGGGGGCTGGTATTATATTAAAAATTTTAATGTTTGTCCCCGAGAGTTATTATATCTACTCAGTCGTAAGTTATTAAATGCTGCTGGTTACAGCTCGTAATTTTTATTACTTCGCAGGTCTAGTAATACCAACTCATTAAAACCGACAGTTTTATTGAATCAACTTATACCTCCTCAAGATTAATACCATTTTCTTTTAGTGCTAATGTATGCCATAAAAATGTAATATGTAGAGGAAACTATTACTTTAGATAGTAACTTTTATGCTGTAATAACGGAAGGATAAATATTGCAAGTCTCCAATAAAACTGTTTCTTTCAGTCAGATTAAATGTGAATTTTTCCGTACCTAATCGATTTGCAATTTTGTTTTTATTATCCACCTGTTTAGGAAGTCTGATACGGTACTTGAAAACAATTCTAATCAAAAACAAATAAACAGAAAAACGTCGCTTAAAAAAGTTGTCAACATGTTAGTACAGATGTAAAGTGACTGAATTTCCATTTCCAATAAATGTTTATTTTTTATTTGCTTTATTTTGTTTTTTATTTTTAGTCAGCTTGCATCAAAATTGTAGGTGACACTTGTGAAGGAAAGTAAGAATATGCAGGACAATTTTGAAACCTATAGTAGGTCAAACAAAGGCATTAAAGATGAGAAAGGAAGATCCTGAGGTCCATTTATGGCGGGGCAGAAGCCGAAAAAGGTTGTACAAAGAAAACAAATAAAGAAATAGTCGAATTATGTAAAGAACCAACATTATCCATATACAGTAAATCACAAAGAATGAGGTGATTAGATAGATCAAGGGGAGAGAATATCAAATATAGTCCTGAACAGAAAACAAATTCCCAAAAAAAAGGAAAGATATAGTTGGAATAGGTACACGAATATTTGAAAGCTATTGGTGACTGGAGAAACGAAGCAATAAATAGAAAATATTGAAACGAAATTGTAAATAATATATAAACATTCTAAAAACATGTAGTCCAGGCCTTCAAGGAATAAGAGCAATTAAATAAATCTGGTGTTAGTAAGATGGTGATTCCCCACATTTTGCCCGTCCTATTCGCTATGGAGTGGCAGGTGAGGATCGATAAGTGGTCCCCTCTTGATTATTTTTGATGGGATTATTTAAAGTGAAACACTACAAAATCTATAGGATTTGAAAGTCAGAATTAGATATGAAATGAGCAGAATTAGTGAAGTAATGGTTCATAATGTGCAAAAAGAAACTGTAAATAACGTTGGTTATTGTCAAGAGACCGATGGATCCCACTGCGAACATTAGATTTAACAATTTTAAGTTAAAAGATAACAGTACGAGTAAGAGATTTAGGAACAATGTTTACCCATTTCTGAAAATTTAGAAATAAAAATTAATTTTTATGTAAAATTGGCTTTTATAAACTAAAATTCCTAACAACCTTTTAAAAGAATTACAGGGTGTAAAGTATTTACAGAATAATTTCTCGTACATGACGGATTTAACTTTATAAATTATTTTCAGGAATTATGTTGCATCATGGGACGACGTGTAAAACAGTTTTAGAACAAGTTTATTGTGTTATGAACGATTTTTTTCTTGTTGTTTTCATTTCAAATCTTTATTTGGGAGTAAACAGAAATTCGATATAATTTGAAGAAAATACCTTACTGTAAACACTTCAATAAAACAGCAATGTTATTAATGTTTACACGAAACAAAAACGCTGGGAGTTTGTTAACTTCTGAAACTAATACAGTAAGTTTCGGTTGCCATTGATTTGTTATTTACTTCCGTATCTAATCTTTTTTCACTCAGGTAGTTCAAACTTCTAAAGCGAAATGTAACTTCTAACTTGGTGTTTAGATTTTTCTTGGAGAAATGATGATAAACTGTTCTGATTTGGCAACTAAAATTGTTTCTAGGAATAGTTAGTGAGTAATCAAGGCTGTAACTGAAATCGTAATATTTATAAAGATTTCTTATCAGATTTTGTGTTTATTCAATGATTACGAAGGTATTTCAATAGATTGTGGGTTACGTTTTAATACCTACCAAAGAATGAAAATCAAGTCATTAAAAATGGACGCGTATTAATCCAGTTATAAGGACACTTGAGTCTCTACTCAACACAAAACCACCTGCTTCCAAGAATTCGCGCAACACCTACAAGGTATTACATTATTAAAGCATTGTTCACCGGTTAGCATATCAAAAGTAATTTCGTTGTAACGCAAAGTTCGCATGAATAAATTATTAAAATTCCTAGAAATATTTATTATTTAACAGTAAAGCATACAATCTAATATCGCAAAAATCGTTTCATCAAAATTCAAATAAACTCTTTTCGGCACAATTCTTTCGCATGAACCTCATTTTCAAATATGCCGAATTTTCGCTTAGAAAGATATTTTACATACATTAGATTGTAAAGGAGTGCAGAAATTTTATTGAATCACGGAAATACATTCCACGAGGATGAATCCGCTCGGCGACGTATTGTTTCAGTCGAGAGCCATCAAGGGCGCAATCGAAGCCGGCCGTAAACATTTTTGCAACTAAAAGCGTTAGTAACATTTATTTGCGGTTCAGCAACGACGAAAGGAAATATAACTGCAATAAAATTGCAGCTAAACGCCATTTACAGCGATGTAAACGGCCATAAAAGGTGCAAATGTAGAAATTATCAGTTCGTAATCCGAAAGCTGTAAAAACGTTTACAAGCTAACGCTAAAAAATATCGGAGATTCGAGGATTGAACAAAATTCATGAATTGCACGCTAAATTGGTGGTAATTATATCTCGGCGTAAGCTTGGAATATTAAATAATTTTGTTGAAATTCAAGTGCATATTCTACAGTCGACCACCGTCAGGGCGATAAAAGTGAACATATGCAAATTCACCCGGGCAGTCACGCTACTTCATCCTCCGACCCCATCTAATTCTCCTCACCGCAACAAGAATTTCTGTTAAAATAATCAGTTTTCCGAGTTTTAAATTTCTTCAACTCTGAAAAACGGTACAGAAAATTCAAAATCGTTAACGCCATTACAAATACAAAATGTCATAATTGAATACAATGTTTCCACAGGAAGACCTTACATAACAATTTTTAATCATCAAATTGTTTGTAGAACTTTAATGTTGTTGGGGGTAATTTGAAATAATTTTTAATTTCTGGGATAATGTAAAAAATCCAAAATTGAGATACCACAAATCCTGTAAAGGTAATTTGTATTAAAAAATGTCAGAATAGACTACAGAAATAAGTGAAAAAGAAAAGAAGGAATCAACTGTCACACAATTTAGAAATATTTGACAATTTTGAAGTATTTTGGGGCAATTGTTAAGTTCGAAAGTAATGCAGAGATTCAAAATCTTCAGAGCAATTTCTGACATGCTTTCATGGCCGCTTATTTATCTACTTTTGAAGGCAAATGCAAACGGTATAATTTCGAACCTGAATGGGGGGTTTCAACTTTCCGAAAGGGCGAAAGGATAGGCGAAATCAATGCAATTAGAATATCCCGGTGAATTTATGAAGTTAAATGCGGCACGATCACCGATAGAGGTATAATTTTTCTCCAACTTTCCAAGTTCGACGCAAATAATTAGTTCCTTTCGAAATAAGTGAAGTACCGTGATGCTTTTCCACTCAAGTTTACGCGTTTCGAGCTCTGCGGATTTTTGTTTTTTAAACATTCACGTCACACCTCCAAACTACTTTTCTTCTGCGCTATCTGTTCGCGGGCTTTTCTCGTTAAACCATAATTAAAATGAATTCACAGACGAGTTCACAACTTTAAAGTTTGGTGAGGAAACTATTAAGCACTCATTTACTGGCGAGTCGTAAATCCCTTTTTTGCTGTTATCGGAAGGTACGGAGGAGGGAAGGCTACAGAAATTAATAATTTGTCAGCTTCGCAAACTTTTTTTCGCTCAGCTTTATTTTCAATCTTTTTGTTCAGTTGACAATAAAATTAATTCTATTGATTGGGGAAGTTTCGTTCCGTCCCTTTTTTTGTTTTAAAGGAGCTTCGCGCAGAGGGAGTTTTTATTTCTCAACCCAATTTTTAGTCATATTATTTTCTTTCTTCGAACAGACGAATCAGGTGTACTTTTATTGTTAATGATAATGAAGGGCTGGAAATATGGTTAGGAAAAGAGGGAGAGGTAACAAAAGATGATAATGGGAGAAAAGTCATGGAGTTAAGCATAGAAAATGATATGATAATAGGAAATCCAAAATTTAAAAATAAGAATATAAAAGAGGTGCAAAAATAGGAAGTGGCCATTATGTAAGGATAAAAATCGAAATGCAAAACGAAAGAGAAGTAGAAGGAAAAGGGATAGTGATAAATGACAAAATAAAGTTATATAAGCTAAAAGATCAGGAAAAAATACAAAAGTTTCAGCATATACTACAGAAACAAGTATGAAATACTCAAAGGACGGAGATACAAGGAAAAGGTGGAAGGATTTTACAAATACGGTTAAACTAGCAGCAAGGAGAGTGTTGTGGAGTAGTCAAAATAGGAAACTTTAAAAAGAAAAAACCAACGTGGAAGGATTAATGCAATAACAGAAATGAAACAAGTTATGATAGGAAAAAAAAAGAAAGAAGAAAAGTAACAGAATTAATAAAAAAATAGCAAACCAACAAAGTGGGCAGAGTTTGGGCAGAAACTGACTGATACAAAGCGATGAAATAACGAGAGAGAAAATATAGAAATAGGAAAAACGTCAGAATGTGATGAGATAACAGGAGAAGCGATAAAATACTTTTGGGCGAACCAGAAGACGAAGAAGAGCTACTAGGTATAATAAACACAAAAAAGAGAGAAAAAATGACTCCAAAAGATTGGAAAACAGGAGTTATAAAACCGATGTATAAATAAGATAGTAAACAGTGCAAAAACTACAGAGGAACTACTTTAACATGTACGGTGGAAAAAATATATGGAAGAACTTTGAAAAATAGACTTAGGGAGATACTAAAACATCCATTTGAAGATACACAAAATAGATTTAGAAAGAATAGGGAACATAAGACCGTATCTTTATCATCATACAATTATGTGAGAAGACAGCAAGGACAGGTAGACATACACAAGTGCTTCATTGATGTGGAAACAGCTTTGGATAGGGTAAAAAGAGAAGGCATATTATGACAGTAGGTGGCGGATGTCCTCTTGGCGTATGGTGTCCCAGGAAACTTGCAATTCATGCCGGGGAGCTAAGTTCATCAGTTTTTTTCCCATATTGTCCTACACATTGTCAATTGGCGAGAAGTCGGTAGATCTGGCTGGCCATAATAAGATATTGACATGAGCCTTTTCGAACCGGTTTAGAGAAATTTTCGCTACGTGGGGACGGGCATTATCCTTCTGGAAAAGTGGGTCTTCAAGCTGCTGGAGATATGGAAAAATACAGGGTTCCCCCATCTTTTCAAGGTAACGCTGGGCGTTTATAGTGCCTTGGATGAACACCAACTGAGACCTACTCCCATATGCTATATCATCCCATGCCATAACTCCCGCGGCTGGATGCACAATCCTTTCAACAAAAAATTGAACATCGCAAAGTTCCCCACGTCTTCGTCTAACCTTTTGCGGTCATCATGCATCCCTAAACAAAATCGAGATTCATCACTGAACACCACCCTATGACACTCTACATTCCAGTGCTACCTATACCACTCCAAACGTTGCTGTTGGTAGGGAACGTCGCGATAGAAACAAGGAACATAAAATTAATTATGTAAAGTTAGAACAAGTGAAATTATATAAATATATATAAATATATATAAATCGCAAGCTATTTGATAGCATAAAAAATAGTATACTAGGTAAAGTAGAAATAAAGCAGAAGTAGTTAGAAAAATCGTTAAACCTATTGGAAGTGAATCGTGGACAACAACGGAGAAACAGAAAAACAACTAACAAGCGTAGATGTGAGGTTCTTAAGAAAAAAAAACTCTTAAAAGAAGAATGGGGAAATTAAGAAATGAAAGATACAGAGAAGATTTGGATATGATTCCGATAGAAATAACAATACAGCAAAGTCAATTGCGATGACTTGGACATGTAAAAAGGTTGTAGAATCAACGTTCGGCTAAAAAGTTTGAAGTTAAAAAATTGAGAAAGAGAAGAAGACGAAGGCCAAAAAATTATGGAAAGAAGAAGTGATGAAAGCGGCTGACTTAGGAGATGTAAAGTGAACAGAACTATCTTTGATGACAAAAAATAGAAAAAGGTAGAGAGAAATGTGAAGAAGGATCACTTCGAAATTCAACTTTACACCGAAAGGTAAAACGGTTAAGTTCAGTTTTTTGATGTTCTATCTTCAAACAGGTGAATCAGGTGTACGTTTACTGTTAAAAGCGATAGTGATATCTTATCTTAAGTCAATAAGATTAGGACGGAACTAGATGTACCTATTCTCGCAACTGACTAGAAACGAGCCGTTCATAGTGTGTTGTTGGTGAATTATTTTTTATTGTGAAAGTGTTTAAATCGGAAGAATGGTCGGCAAAGGTGAAGGGGAAGGTGAGGGCAACATCGTCAAATTGGAAAACCAAATTACCGTCATCAAATACAGCTTGCTTTTTACAAACGTAATTGTATGGGTGAGTAGCCGTCGATAAATATTTGATCGCCTTTTTTAGACTCGTACAGTTTGATCGGTTTTAAGTCGCAATTAGGGGCGGGTTATTAAATTCGATTATTAACGAAATGACGTCATGCGTATTACTAACACAAATTGCAGGTATTTTTTCTGTCTTATCAGCGACTGATAAGGAATTTACAGCGTGAGCTATTTATGTACACAGTGTCGACACACATACACCCCATGAGGGGCTATAAAGAAAGAAATATGTGGGATATAAAATTTTTCACATAATTAAGATCGTAAATTTAAAAAAGGAACGAAAAAAATGGCGAGTATTTGATAATAAGCATGCAACCTTATTTCCAAGAAAACTCGTTTAAAAATATTACAGCTTTCATACAACAACGAGGCTATTTGCATATTCAGCATTTATCCGGGAGTGGGTGGGGATAAATTAAAAATACGGAGGCTCCCACCGCTGAGCCTCTTACACATTATACTAATTGGAGCTGTGGTTTTTAGACCTGAAATTTTCAAATTTCGTGTCTACGTGCGATGATATATCTTAAACGCCTGCGGTGGTCGTAACGCCCCGCCAAATCCCGTAATATATCACAAAACAAGCCCCACGATATCGCGTGAGCGCTTTTCGCTACGACACACCAGATCAGAGGTAATGTCGCAGTAAATGTCTGTTAAAGCTACGCACCGCGTGCTATTTCTAATATGGATCTTGTCCACGCAGTAAATGCAAACTCGGGAGGACTTGAGCCGATCAATGCGGAAAGGCGGCGACTGTTTGATTGAATTATCGCGTTATTAATGAAGCTGTCGTTCGCGGCTGTACTTATCATTACCGCCTTGAGCGTTGTAAATCCACTGGCGCTTAATTGCTGGCGTTAAAGATTGAGTAGTGCCGGGCGTCTCCCTTTATTAAAGGTAACGAGATCGAGGCGATAATAATTTCGAACGCAAAAACGCTCCGGGCTTATGACCATTATCGTTAAACTTTCGCGATAAGTAAAGGGAGATACGATATTTCAAAAAAGGGAATCGCAATTAGGCGCGCAAACTTGAGACTCTGCGGCCGGTTTCGACTAACAGTTCGGTTGCCTTAATTTGACAAGCCAAAGTCGGGCACGCAGCAATTCACATTCCGGACGGGTGGCCATCAATACCGGTCCATCCGATAACAACAACCATTTTTATAACCATAAGCCTATTTACCTAGCTGCCGTTTTCATCCCCCTCATTTAGGAGATGCTCCGGGCAGTCGACAGGACCGGAACGAACGCGGCTTACGCGAAATTGATACAATAAACATCTGAGGGCGAGTCCGTGAGCGCGCGTGACAAGAATAGTTTATTATATAGCAGATGAGGAGAACATTTACTCGAAAGAATACGACACCTCATCTAGGCGGAGATATTAAGGATAAGTATTAGGCAGAGAGCGACTCTCAAATGCAATATCGGCGGCGATCGGTGCAGCAGACTGTGATGAGGGTAACGAAGTGAGCAATGAGTCGTACTCACGAGAGTCCCTGCATCCGACAAACGATCGATAACACGAGTCGGTTGGCGGCACACATCGTACATAAATACAAGAAATAAACTACTGTACGCTGATGTTATTAATCCGATACTGCCCACGGCTGAATTAATTCCTTGCTGTAATTATCCCGATTCAACATTTTTTCATTACTGTAACAATCATCTTCAGCCACAACCAAATGAAGGCTTTTACATTAAAAAGTTGTAACGACAATTTTATATTCATGGCGTACTAATTATAAAAATTCTGAAATCCAAACAATATTACACTTCAGGGATAGAAAAAAGGGTTGAGGAAATAATTTATTAGCTCTCATAACTGAAATACTTTTTATTCGTGTAACTAAGCCTGCAAACAAAATTTATTTAAAATTTTATAACTTAAGGGGTCGGCAACATCCACTTTATGAATCTTTGTAATGTCACTGAAATTACAAAATTGCTTTATTTTCAACTGCAACCGATTTGCAGAATTCTTTTCGAATATTATTGAACATGGGTTACAAAATAAAATTGTAGTTGATTAGCTTCGTGACCAATAATGTGCACTGTGCTTGTACTTCAACCAGCAATTTTAGAATTTGTAATTTTTAACGAAACTATGTCATTTTCTACCATTCCACTAAAAATTAAATAAATAATTCAGTAGTCATTTCAATTTAGAAACTTTGACGAAAATTGTCGAAATGGTTTCTCACTTGCAGGAAGTCTCAATTATTAGTTTGCGGTTACTACAACAATGTATAAGATAACACCATTATAAAGTTATATTATTGTTGTATAATTACAATATGCGCAGTAATATTGTAGAACTAGTTGGTCCATGTCCTTTAGGCTAACAAGCTAATTGGTTGAACAAGAAAGTTATTATAAATTTCCATATATTTATTAAATTGTAGTGCAAAATTATACTACATATCAAACTTCCTTCCTTCTCATTCCATAAGTAGTGTGGTTTACCTCCCTTAGTTTTTCCTTCCAGTTTCCATTTACAAACTTTCTTTGATCATTCTCACTAGGTGACCAGACCATTTCTATCTTCCAGTTTTCATTTGAAGGGTATCCTTCATTTGTCGTCTAACTTCTCGGTTTCGAATTCTTTACAATCTTGAAATTCCAGCACCTCGTCGCAAGTAATCCGTCTCGACTGCTAACCACCTTTTCTTCATTGTCTCTTTGATGGAGCAAACTTCACTTTCATAACATAACACAAATTTGGGCAATGAGCGTTTAATTTTATTTTTATTTTTGATGGAGATGTTTTGTTCTACCATACACTATTTAAGCACTTGATTGTCTTCCTGCTCTTATGCATTATATATTGAACTTCTGCATCTCCCAAGACGTTGTTACCTATAAGTGCTTCTAACTATTGAAAATGATCAGTTCGATTTATTCTTACATTATTGTCTAGCTTTTTAAAATCAGCATCTGAATCTGTATTTCATTTTTGCCAGTTTGATCTAAAGTACCCAGTCACTATATATTGTAGATAACCTATTGGTCATAAATTCCAAGTTCTAGTCATCTTTTGCTAGTTCCATCTGATCTTCTAAATGGAAACTCGTCAATGATCTATTATTTCTCAGAATCCCCATTCCTGCACAATACCGTTTCCAGCTACAGCTTTGAAATAAATCTTAATAAAAGCTTAAAATTTGAAAAAGCTGAGGTCTTCAAATAAATAAAAAGTTCCTTATTCTGAATAGAAATCTCGATCTAAAAAGTAACTTTATGATACTAGTTTTAAAGATATCATTTTATATTTCTATCATATTAAATTATTTACGGCCAGTAGCAAACCAAGAATATGGTGTTCATATCGAAAAGGAAGACAATACTCTGCAAACAAATATGCAAAACCTTTTATTTCTAAATGCCAAACTCTTGTTTACCATTTCAGAGTTGTGTTTGTTGATTTAGTCTGGAAAATAGTTTCACAAAAACCGTCGAGGATTTGCTGACAATTTTGTTGATTACAACTAACCCAATCACATAAAAGCATTAAACTGTCACTTATTGTTCGATGCAAACCAATCCAACTTGATGTGCATTGTAATATTTTTTATCTCTTCAAAAATTATGGAAAATGGAAACTAGGGGTTTCAAGTAAAAATTTTTAATTTTCATTTCAGTTTTTGTTTTAATTATATTTTCTATTTATGCAGGCAACTCAAGTGTTCAACTATTACCAAATTCCTTGATCATAATAGCTTGATTGCAAATTTAAAAGTTTTATAATTACTGAATATTACATAAGCCATGAATTATAACTTCAACTAGTTAGTTAGTGTTTGTTGAAACTATTTTGTGTATATTATTAATTAAGAGATAAGTATAGAATGGGAAGCTGCAACTAAGCTGTTATTATAATGCAATGCTTTCGGAGAATATTGCACTTGAGTGACTACTTTGCGAAATTGCTTTTATAATAAATTTCTCAAACTTTGGCCAATTAGAACTTTCGTTACCTCACTAACTAACAAAGTTATCAAATTTTCAGAACATAAACAATGTGTATGGGAACAGCATTAATTTTTCAAACGCACTACATAAACATCCAAGAACATAAACATCAACATCGTACCTTCCCCAAATTTATTCTTCTTAATAATCAATTAGACTAATTGCTGAAACCCAACATACTTCAACAAGGTTTCAGACTGTTTATCGTTAACCAAGAATCATGGATTTAGTTATTTCATTATGTGGCTTTATATATTTAACGAGAGACGTTTGAATTCAGAACGCATAAAAGCTTTTAGACGATTTTGATCATAAACAGTTTTGAGTACATCCACCAAATACATTTATAAATTAATTATAATTTATAATCATTATAATCATATTACGTACTGATTAACGTTTTCATTTGCATGTTCGAACAATTTCAACGGGAATTAAAATTAGTATTGAAATCATTCTTCGTTATATAGGGTGGTGCATAATATTTGTACATCGTAAACGCAACCAAATTTTTAATTTTAACAACTAATGTTTAAATGGTTAACTGTACAATATGAGCCTAAACAGGTGGATGCATTTAGGTACCAATAATGCGATTTAACTGTATTTCTCCACCGCAGTTGAGACAAACTACAAAGTTTAATCATTAATAATTTGGTAACCAAAAGGTTAACTCTAAATTTATTGGTTTTGGAGCTTTTACTCGGTCTGTAACAAGAAATCGCATGGTCTAAATAAGCGATTATTACATTTATAATACGCCCTGTATGTATAAGCAATTCAAAGTATATTTTTCATTTTTAGCAATAAGTTTTTGAATTAATTTTTTGGCTTACTTGGAAATGAGATATGCTTATTTGTGTTCGCTGAGGAGCTTTAAATGTGTGCAAGGAACACATTTCCCGTGATGCATCTTTAATTGCATGCCTAACGAAAGGCAAAACGTCACAAACATACGCCAGTAAAATTCTTCAAGCGCATCGTAAAGGGTTCTTTATAAATACGTGGACCGTTTGTTAGCAGTGTTTAATGTATTTGTTTACAATTTTCTGCAAATGTGAATAATAAATCGGTGGTAGGAAGGAAGGCGACCTCATAAAATATCTGCGAATTTAACAAGACAAATCCGGCGTTATCAATGAATCGAGAGAATATACGTTGGCGATAAAATGCACCGAATGCGGCCATAGCCGCGGTCAGCCAATATTGGCGCTATGGACGCCTGTCCATCAATCATAAAAGATTTCATTTGGAAAGTAAAAACTGGGCAACCGTTTCATTCAATATTGCCGGCGCATTGCTGACGTGGCCGTCCCAGACGTTATTTCAAGATTGAGTGCCCCAACTTTTTTAATCCGGAAGTCTTATATGCGAAACTAGTCTCACCGTTACAGTCCATATATTACCTACTTCTCAGATATTATTTTATTTAAAGTTTTATGACGCTTCCGAGATGAGAAAATAAAATTGGACGCGTCTGGGACGTCACGTCTGGACGTCTATCAGACAAAGGACACAAAATGTTCTCCGTTCGATTTTGTAAATTTGTGAAATCGAAAATTTGTACCTTTTTATATTCCCGCGATCTCTCACGCGCCAGGTGAGGGCATGCTGGCCCGGCGGTTACGGCCCATCGGACCCTCGCCACAAATTTGGAATTTATCGGATCTGGGCACAAATGCGGCTAGCGAAAAACCATCAATTCTTTATGCTACCGAGCAGACATAGAATGTCACGACTTGAGCCCCTGGGGTGAAATAGGAGGAAGATAAATCGTGTGTGCCTCTGTTGACACACGACAATGCCTCTCTCATCGTGAAGTTTCGCGCACGTCTGATAAGGTTAAGGGTGGCTGCTGTTAAAGCACTCGGCCGCAGCAATTTCCTCGCAAGGTCGCGGGGAGCTTGAATGAAACAAGCCGTTTCTTTGTGTTTGTGCGTGTTATTATTTACGAACAACTGCGCTTTCACACTGACGTGGGAAGTTACAAATCGCTGTTTAAGCACGCATTAAACCTATTACCGATGGACGTTATTTGATAAATCTCGCGGCGTTGCGCTTTTATCGCAAATATCGGCAAACGCGTTGTCCCTTTTGGAAAATGGGATTTGTCTTTCCGCGAGACGACCGACGAATGCTAACGTTGAACTGAATTCTCTCGTCTTCGCTTTTTTATGGATCACCTTGCGAATTGTAAAAGATGTACAGAAGTTAATTCATACGTCGTCAGAATATTTCGGCTCGAAATGTATTAGAGAAATCCATTATTAAAATTAAAAAATGGGTGGTTATCTTATCTTTGCTTGGCAGTTCCAAAGCAAAGCACTTACCAGATTAAAGTGCTCGTATATTTCAACAATGCATAAGAAAAGAGTCTTAGGTGCTGCGTCAGCGAATGGTAACGAAAATAAAGAAACAATTCGGAAATATTGTAGCACAGGTTAATATAATAAAAAGCTGACGACGTATCAAACATTACATTCTGCATCGATCTGTTTTGACTATAGAATTATTCAGAAACGATTCAACAAATGTCTTATAAAATATTCACCCCATTATATCACAACCATTACCCGGTGGTATCTTTCTCCGATGATTGAATCAGAATTTTTTATAATACTGTATTGATTGTTTAACAATATTCACATATCCCGTACACGACAGTTAATGTGTAGGTGTGCTTCATTGTAATTATAATTTATTAATCCCAATTTTGTTGGACTCAGTGCATGTATGAATCGCAAATGAATAATAATTACCTGCTATATGACAGTTACATTTCTTTGGTTTTGTGCTGTAATTTATTGCATTGCATAAATTATAAATCTGGACGTATTTCAAACCCAAAAAGCGCATTGTGTTGCTGCACAATATTAGTTGTATTCTAATGATTTTATATTCGAGAAAATCCGAGAATGGACGCGGAAAGATTATCAAGATGGAATGGATACTTACTACAAGAGGAAGAAGAGGAAAGCCCACAAGAACTATGACGAAATGAATATCAACTGTGCAGTTAGAAGAAAAATGAATTATTTACTTTAAGTAGTTGACTCATTTTCAAGTATGACAAAGCACTGAATCAACAAGTTAAGACTTCATATTCAAATGGAATTTGTTTTAAAAAAATTCTAAACTAATAAAGAGGAAAATTAACAAAACAGAGAAAGTTGAACAAAGAACATTTAAAGAACTTGACATTACTACAAATACTATTACTACTACAATATTTAATATTTGTGTATTGAAGAAGCAGATGGAATAAGGAAGGGGAATAGGGAGCTAAAGTTAAGAAATTAATATTGCAGAAAAGTCAAAATTATTTTTATAAGATTTTAGCAATCGAAACCATTCCTAACTTACAGTTTTTGTATACTTAACTGGAAAGCAAATAAATAGGAAAACTAAGAGATTATAGACCTTAGATTTTATATGTTATATATCTTGTATAACATTTTTGTATCTCACATTGAAACATATTCAAAATAAAAAAGATTCATTGAAGAGATGAGAGGGAAGCACATAACGAAACACTTAATACATTTAACATAATCAATAAATAATAGCTACGTTTATTATGCAAAATTTTAAAATTAGTCCTGTCGAAATTAAAAGTTTATGTTGAGACACACGTCGCGGACGAAAACGTCTACAGCGTTGATGAGAGTGGAGGAGAAAGAAAAACCACAAATAACATAACTCCGAGTTCGTGTAAATCAGGGTTCAAGTAAGTCGAAGTATTACTATACTAATTGTAAGATGTGAGCAAATGAAAACGAAATCAAGCTTGACTTCTCGGAATAGAGAAAAGCTAGAAAACCAGAAACGATCTTACAATGTTTATGTGTATTTATAGCGTTTACAGAACATTAACGTGTTAATATAGCGTGAATGAGTAATTAACATAATATGTCAAATTTCAAAGCCAAGCTTGATTTCTATTTTGTTTGATAACTTAAATACTTAAAGCAGATGTAGGCGATAGGTGTAGGTTATCTAAGCAACACAGCGAAACAGTACACCAAATTATATCTGCGTACTTGCTAAGAGTTAGTACATAAACAACTATGACGAGTTACATTAAAATAAATATTGCAAGCACTTTGGTATACCTGTAGGTGAAAAATGTTGCTCGCAAACGTCACGGACTGTGGAAGCCAGTGATAATAACATAACTCAAAAGTAATCTGCAAATTGAGGTAGAACGAAAATAATTCCTGTAATGAATCAAGCAGAACGGACACTGAATAGGCAAGTTTCATCATATCTCCAAAAGCTACCTGAATGTCAACAACAACAGTAATAATGGAAACAAGCCACATTTTACCAAAGACTTTAACTAATATTGTACCTTAGGAGTAACGTACAAAAGTTTATACAACACTTATCAGTTAACACAGGATAATAACATTGACTTTGCAGCAGTGGTAAACTTTGTATTACCCACAAATGAAGTTATGAAAGAATTATTAAATTACTCTAATTATGGTGTATGCCAGCGTTTCCCAAACAGTTGCTACAATGAAACACATCACAAACTCTAAAACTTTAACTTTAGTTATTTTGTAGCGCTGGTAAATAAAAATAACAAATAAAATAAATGAGTAACTCTTCAGTGTTATTCATTTTTCGTTAGTTAGTGTTTAATATGAAACACGTTTTGTTTATTAGTTTAATAAATATTTATCGTGTACGATAAACAAAATATTTTTTGTGAGTTTGGTCGTAAAAACTAACTGTTATTTGAAAAACAAAATTTAATATTCTCAAAAAATTGTTAGATAAAGCGCTGTATAAAATATTGTACTAAACCAGAAGAATTGCAAACTACTTGAAAAAACATCCCAATTTTTTAATTCTTGTAGTTAAGTGAATCGTTATAATTTCAAATTGCCAGCTCATAAAGCTGCGACGAAACGAAATAATAATAATAATATGTAATGGAATGTGTTCTTATAACTGAACAAGGTTTTTTTGCGATTTTTTTAAAGGGAACGAGTATTTTCTGGGAATTCCCAACGTTGTTTGTAACTCGCTAATGTAATGTTTACATTATTTTTTCTGGGAAGCAAAATAAATATTAGTCTGCCGAGCTTCAAATTTTGTAAATACGCCACTGACCCATTTCCTGAAAAAAGGAAAATTTCGTGTTCAAGCAAGGAGCTAATTTGTAAGCTGAAACAAGCCATTGTAAATCTGTTTTGAAACATGTTTACTACTTTCATAATTTTGCACAAAAATAATTAAGAAAGGTTGTTTACAGCGGTGATCACGTCAAGATTAAAGTGACTCATTCAATGATAAATCTTAAAATTTATATCCGTAAAATGTCTCGGGGCTAGGTTGGCCCCGCACGCGTACGATAAGCGTTAATTGCTTGCAAACGGCAAAAATATTCTAGCAATGTAGCAAATCGAAACCCCATTAGTCAGATAAATCCCGTTCGACTAACGTAAGTTATAGTTTAAAAGGAAGTGACAGCTGGGGTTTCCTATTTGTTTCCAATGCAAATTTATCGATTACGCCCGGCCCCCGCCCACGGCACGCATTTTCTTTGTCTTTATCGCTAACAAACCCAAATCGAATCGGATTGATTTTAGCGCAAATATTAATTGCGGCCGAGAAAAACACGGCACTAACGAGATCGCAAGTGGCGTCGTTATCTCACATAAATGATAGCGAAACTCAAACAGAATCGCAAATGAAGCGCAAAGAATGACGCAGCGGAGAGGTGTCGGGATGAAAGAAACAGGAAAGAATCAGGGCGTCCGCAAACGAATAATGAGGCGACGGGCGCGGTGACCGGAGAGTCCGGGCCGAAAACCGACGGTTTAAAGCGCAAGAAAAAGTAAGAGCACGCTCTCATCCGACACGTACCCTATTAATGTCTAAAAGCACTAAGGGTAAAATGAGTTAACGTCTTAAATCTCTTAAAGTGTATATCCTTTGCTTCAGATGGAGTTCACGATAAATAAATTACATAAGACACCAGGAATTATAAGACTTGTTAATTAAGCGCGCCCGCAGAACCAGAGAATACAATCTAAAAGCATAATTTAATGGAAGCGGCTCCGGAACTCCATCCCGTCTGATTTATTTCTATTCAAATTGAAAATGTCATTTTTAAACGAACATTTTTATTTATGTTTTCAAGATAAATCTGATCTCACTGAGAGGATTTTGAATAGAGACGGTTTCCGGGCTAAATCTCTCGGTGGAACAATGTACAAAATAATATCAGCCGTGCCGTTCCTTTTCGTCGATAACGCGGAGATCGTGCGATTTGCGATGCAGATTTCGCGGCTGATCGCTGTAACACCTCAGGCCGCACGCGTGTAATGGCACAGCCCGGCAACGAAGCGGACTTAATGAGAAGAAATGGAGGAAGAGAGGAAGGAATTAAGATATAGTAGGAAATACGGAACACGAGGCGACACAACGGTTACACAGTGGAACAACCGACCCATTAGGCCCGGGGAAGTATGCATAATGGCAACGGCAAGAAACTCCGACTAAGCGTCAATAAAGAAAAGCCGTTCAACTCGATCCCATCGCACAAACGAATTAATTAGGTTGTAAGGCTCGCAGTCTGAATCTACAGTAGCTTTTCTAATGCAGCATTTTTGCATTTTTGCCCCAAAAAAAAAAAATTGGAAACCTGCGGTCATAATCTGCAATTACCACAGTGTATAATGGACGTTTTGTTTTTTTGAATTTAATTATTCTAACTCAATTTTTTATTTTGTTTTTCAATTACGTTCAAAGTAGCAAAGAGAACACTTTGCCAAAATTTAAAATTTTGAAAGAGTCGTCGGTGTTTGAAGGCGTCCTCCTTCACACTTCTCTGCATCCTCTTCTACCTTTTCTTAATTCAGATAGTTTTGTCCACTTTACATTTCTTTTAATTCAACAGCTTTCCTCACCTCTTCTTCCATGATCTTTTTGGCCTCCCTGTTCTTCTTTTCCCCAACTCTCTAGCTTCGAACACTTGCTTAGTTAAACGTTCATCCTACATCATTTGTACATGTCTAAGCCATCGTAATTGGTTTTGCTGTATTGCTATTTCTTTCCGGATTATATACAAAACTCTCTGCACCTTTCATTTCTTATTTTGACTATTTTCTTAAGAATCTCATATCTATGCTTGTTAGTTCTTTTTTCTGTTTCTCCGTTGTTGTCCATGGTTCACTTCCATAGGCGAGGATTGGTTTAACAATTTTTCCAACTACTCCTGCTTTTGTTATCTCAAGTATTCTTTTTTTGCCTAGTATGCTATTCCATCTTTTACTTCTTCATTCATACTTTCTAAGGAATGTATTAAGTACAGAGAGATAGTGTTATTGAGCGCAGGTATGAAAGTATATGAACAGAACTTGAATGAGAAATTTTAAAAAACATAGAACTAAACTTGACAGCCTCATAAAGTGGCTTCAGAAAAGGCAGAAGAGTACACGATCATATTTTTACTATTAAAAAATCATTATACATTTATACATTTTGAAACAGCTTTTGATAACGTACCAAGAACAGTAGTGTGGGACATATTACAACACAAGCCGCCACTGGTACTGATGGTTTCAAATTCAGTAGAATACTTACCATGCGGCTCTGGATATTGTTGCCTACCGATGTGACCCACTATGTGTCGGATGTTTTTCTGCAAATCATTTTATTGTCAAATTTTACCACAAGCTTTACAAGCGTTTCATTATAAGCTTTCACCATTAGTAATTATTATTAACTAGGCTAAACCCACGGGCGTACCGCCCTTCTTGGAATTTTCTCAACACCTTTTTCAGTATCTTATTTTTTGGACATTACTATTAGAAAACCGAGATTTGCAAATGTTACTCATGTATTTCAAAAGGATGATCAATTTTAATTTCGTTGATATCCGGTAAATATCTGAAATTTTCTATGTTAAAATTTAGTTATGCAATTTGAGAACAAATACTAAACTCGCCAAGAAATTACATTGGATAAATAATTTTCTGGACTCGTGTGACATTTGCATGAATGCAAAGTCAAATCGCCACATTCGTTCTGTAATATGCTCTGAGTTTACCTAACATACAGTAATGAAATGACCGACGGATTTGAAAGATATGTGTAATTTACCTTGACTTAAGCTTCGATTAACTTTGGACGTAGAATTTTTTTTATTTGAATTCACTTTAAAAATTATTCAACTACGCAGTGAAAGTAAATAAAACCGGAAATATAAACAAACATTACCATTGTAAGTTTATGTTTTAAGTTTAAGTTTAAGGTCATGTTCGCCATATCGGATTTGATAGTGATTTTTCAAAAAATCGTAAATCGCAAATGAAATTTTTGAGAATGTAATTTTCGGAACGAAAGTCGTTTGTAATCGTCCTGCCTGCCGATCCTGGTCCTTTTCTTTTAAATTATTTTTTTGCCGAACTTTTTCTTTGAAGGGGTATGTATTATCCCTTGCCTCGAATTTCTTGCAAAAATACGTCAATTTTTGAAAAATCATAACTCGAAAACCGTCGGCCGTAGCAAAATTTTTGTTTCACATGAATCGTTTAGAATTTAAAGGCGCACAAATTCAGTAAATGGAGATTTTCCCTAATTTCGTGAATAGAAAAGTTATTCGAAGATTAGGAAGGGGGCGCCGATTTTGACGAAAACCGATAAATTTTTTGTTTGTAAAATTCGCAGATCCTCCGCCGTGATGTTTAGAAACTACTTCCTTTAACATAAGTTATCGAGAATGTACGCAAGTACAGATTATTCCTCCGCAATTTTTCTGTGAGGTAATTAATAAAGATTTCGCGAATTTATTTATGAAAATCGCAAAATTCTTCGGTTTAAAATTTGAAAAAACGATTTATCGATCGGACTAAAAGACTTCATTAAGAAAAGTCGCGGATGCGGTGACGGTTCATAAAAAGTTCTTATAAAGTTTTCGAAAATATCGAAAAATAAAGAGGCGGCGATCGTTCGAAGTGTAACGACCCCGACGCGCCAACCGCCTGCCGGGCACTCAGCCTGGGTGGTTGATTTCGAAGAGACCTCGCGCAGATATTCTAGATCTAAAAGGATCGATTCGTTGCAAGATATGGTTTTGGTTTCGAAATTTTTATCGATAAGAAAGTACCGAAAATTTGAACCCCTGATTAACGCTGTTTTTTCAGTTTTTAATATCTGTAGCGAAAATGAGTATTTATTCCGGCAATACCGACCTCACTACGTAGATCAGGGTCGCAAGACCTACAATTTGATGTATGAAACTTAAAATTCCTCGGAGCCGTTGATTTAATAAGTTACGCTATTATATAATATAGATATCTACACTGTATCTACTTTGATAGTAAATCGCTCAATTTTCGGCTATTTTATAGTTTAGCAATTGAAAAATTTTCTTCCAACTTTCAGAATTTTTCGACTGCTGGAAAAAGGTTTTATTTAAAAAATGCTACACAATAGAACATCTTGTATAATTTATAATTTAATTTGAAGAAAGAAATCCTTTACAAAGCGATTTTTTGTTAAAAGTCCTCGCAGCCATCATCTCCAGGTGCTGACCGTTGTTGGAATAGACGCGTGGCATGTTTACACAGCCGGATTATTTGCTTCAGCTAATGTATGGCCCCGGGGTTGACCGGACATCATCTCATATTCTTCCCGATTGTCGGATCAATCCTCGGCGGATTCTATTCCCGAGGCTGCATCCAAAACCGCCCTAATTCCGCAGTCAAACCAGGGGTTTGCGTGAGATGAAAACCATAACGAAATTAAATTAGGAAACTTTCTGCTCCGTTAGGGAATGGAGGCACTTCGGGGTCTTGCACTCTCACATGTCTCGACGGTGACACTGACACATCATATCATTTGGCTTATCGAACGCGTGCTCGCATCGAACATCCGCGGCTAATCCGGTTCGAATGTGCCCGGAAAAACAATTCCTCATTAGAATTTATATCGACCCGGTGTTGATGTATGTTTTAACAAACACACCCTAAGTTAACTATAAATTTGAGGTGCACGCGAACTCGCCTTACGGCGATGCGAGATAAGGCCGATGGAAGCTATTGTCGGCCAAAATGAACCGATTACTGGAGTAATTACTGTTCTCCGTAATAAAGTGTGGTCATCGGGAGTAAATGAGGCGCGCTATCGCGACATCGGCTCGAGACGTTATACACCGGCCGCAATATACATCAGCCAGAACCCGTTATCGGCAACGAGAGCGAGCACATGTCTGATTCTCCACCGATACATCACCCCGACCTCCCTAAATCTAATCTCTTCAAGTACCGGAACGTCGATGTAGTACAACCTGCACACGGTATCTAGGGGCCTTTGAATGTTTGATTTCGGTAGACACATTTCAATTCAATTTCCCATGCCATCCACTTAATTTTATATTCAAATCTTAGTTACCTATTCAAGGGTTCTCTAATGTTGCGGTTTTCAGATCATCGGGGCGGCTATCTTTGCACTCTGCCTTTGGATCAGATTCGAACCTGGAATTGAAGAATGGGTCACCAAATTGTCACTACAGAACGTTTACATCGGAGTCTATGTACTAATCGTCGCATCGGTGGTCATGATGGTGGTTTCATTTATTGGATGCATTAGTGCCTTACAAGAGAACAACGTTGCTCTTCTACTGGTGAGTATTGTTAATTTAAGTTTTAAATAAACTGCTGAACAATTCAATTGGTCCACGAGTAAAAAGTTGGTCTAGATTAAATTATTCTCGCATAAAACATTTGATACTTCTACCACAATTTTCCTGCAGCGCTTCGGAATTTTATTAAGCGTTGTATGAGAATTAATGTGTCACAGTGTGACAAATAGAGCAGTACAAATTTTGACCATGTTGATGGTCGTCTAAGAAAACCGACTCCTGTTCAATATTCTAAACAATTACTAGACTTTGGACTGCTACAGCAACAAAAACAACCTGCTATCCATCGCAGTGGCAAGTAGACTAAATCATTCTTTGCATGCAAATTTAATACGATAACGATTATCGGTGTTATGTAAAAAAATCATGGTTTTGGTATGTGCTAGTGGACTTACCTGACTTTCAAAGGCAATGATTTATTGCAAACGTTGATTTTTTTAATGGAATATTATTAACAAAATATTGAATGATTTATTTATTTACTTATTTATTTTATTTCAACATTTTGTACTTCTTTCGAAGAGCTACAATAAAAGAAAAAATGGAGTTAATTTAATAGAAACAAGTGGACAATATAAGCAAAATTATGCATATTATATTTCTTAGTTTAGATGGTGCAGTTTTTTAAAGCATTCATTTGATGATGATAATACTATTTTTCCGAACCTACTTGGCCTACCCCGTTTTGGTGACAAATCAAGCGAGCAGCGCTCCCACGTTGCCGCTATTTAGAGTGGACTTGCCTCACTTTCAAAATCAATTCACAATAAATATCGTTGGTCAAAATAATTGCTAGTAATGAATTTATACTGGTATTAAAAGATATTTATAGTGAATTGATGAAGAACATGAATTTGTAGTAAAAATCTTTAACAAAATGTTTTACCAAATAGACTTGTCCCACTTTCAAAACCAACGGCTCATTTATTTAATAAATTCTAGTAATATAAAAAAAAAACTACTAACGGCCCACTTTATTTGACCAACAGTTTAGCTGCTTCTAAAATTTTGATTGTAAATGTTATCAATGCAACTTTGTGTTGCAACAAATCGAGTTTGAGTTGCGATTTCACTTATTTTTGATGGTTTGTAAATAAAATCTTTACAAGGAGGTTCGATAGAAATCACTGAAACTTCTAAATTCCTCCCAGTTCTCAGAAAAATGTATGCTTTTAAATAAAATGTTGGTAGTAGCTGAAAATCGCATCTGGGAGAAGTTAAACCGTTTTTTCTACTTCCTTGCAGCTGCAGTTTTCTGTATTACTAAAATACTAGTTACAAAACGCAGCAAATGCAGGATTTATATTTCACAAAAGAAAACTGTCTGTTATCTGCACATTGAATAACATTTGTGCAACACTGGAAAAACTTTCGCAGAAGTGCGAATTTTTTATATTTGATTATTTTTGATATCACGTTGTTAGCTAAAATTTGATTTTGGTTCCATTAGCTTAAAATAGAAAATCCGTGTTATTCCCTTTCACTAGTTTTACGTACTTTATTTCTTTGTTCTTTCAATCGTGTTCGTTTATTCTTTTCAGATCCATTTTTCTACATTTATATGCACAAGTTCTAATTTGTTAATTTTGATCAAATGTTGGAAAATATTTTCAGATTTTCAGAACTGAAATTTTATCAAAAAAAGGAAACACCTAAAATACTTTTTAATTTGAAAAGTTCGGCAGCACGTTAACGTTGTAGCTACAAAATCGTTAACCAGAAACAGTTAGTAATCATAAAAATTGATTAAATTAGGGAAATTGTGTGCGAAAAGTTCAAGGCCAGAAAAGTCGATAATGGCAAGAAATAGCCAGTTCATAGTCGCAATAAGGAAGCGTGATAGGGCATCAGAGAATCCGGTTCTAAGGTCCTCTTGTTCAGATCCGTAATGTTCGGGTACGCGGACGAACTCCCCATAGGAGAACAAAGCTAGTAAAGCTTATCTTCAAGGGACATGATGCCACAGATCATCTGTGTAATCTCAGCTACTTAATATTAATACTTTCCTTAAAGAAGGCTCAAAATTATCTAAGATTTTATTTTGAAATTACTTCCACAGAAGCAGTTTGAATAAGACGTATACAGGGAATCCATTTTAAAAAACATCACAACGTTTTAAATGACACATATAGTTTGATATGTCAAACACACAAGGCTGATTGACTTGTCTGCTGAAATTTTGTCACTGTATTTAAACGATAATTTTGTATTCCGAGAGAAGAAAGACTACATATTGTTTAATGCCTATCCAATTTTTCTTATAAAAACAGTTTTCGATTAAAATTTTATTTTGAAAAAGTATGCTATTTTCCATAAGGTGACCAACTATTTTTTATACAAAAGGAGTACAAATGAATTTTCATTGGATATGGTGATTGGGTTTGAATAAAAACACTAAGTCTTCTCCATTCAACTATATTTTTTTAAATAATTTCAAAATTCACTAGTTCAAAAAATTATATGTATAAACACGTTAAAACAAACACACTGCAAGTTGCATGCTTTCACCTAGGCAAACCGACTCTTAAGATTCAACCCTTGTTGTAATCAATTGAAAACAAAAAAATTTACCTGGCCACACTTTATGAAAATGTGGATTCTAACATAAGTAAAAAAAATAAAAAAATAAAAATAAATAAATAAATAAATAAATAAATGACCTGATGAAAATGTGCACTATTGCATTATTGCAAATTGCTTGCATGGTTTTACCTAGGAAAACCGACTCTTCAGATTCAACTCTTGTTGTAATCATTTGAAAACAAGAAAATGGAAACAAATTTTACCTGAGCACACTTTATGAAAATGTGGATTCTAACATAAGTCAAAAAAATAAAATTTAAAAAAATTGACCTGAATATGTGCACTGCAATTTGCATGGTTTTACCTAGGACAACCGACTCTTAAGATTTAACCCTTGTTGTAATCATTTGAAAACAAGAAAATGGGAAATTTCATCACCCAAGAATTGAAGTGATTATTTTTCTTTGAAAAAGATGTTTTATGTTTATTAGTATCAATGTGCTTTGTTATTGCACTTCATCCATCAGTCGCAATAGAAAATTCTCCTTTGCAGATTGTACATTTAACCATAGAATCATCATTTCCCCCGTTTTCTTTTTTTACAGGTTAAAGTAAATGTCAAGTTTTTATATTTTTAGAAGTACAAAGGAGTAAAAAAGAATGCAAAGGATTACTTTTGGAGTACTCGTTTTAAAAGGAGTACGGTTCACAACAAAGGAGTACAAAACTCCCTAAAGGAGTACGTTTGGTCACCTTATTTTACAGAACCTTCATTATGCCCAATAAGTTTATTACTATTTTGAACACAATATGTTGCCAATTCTGAAAATGGATCCCCTGTATTTATAGAGTTAGGCATAACTTAGGGCATAAACTCTAGTCATTTACTTTGATCTTTATTCAACTGAGATTTTCTTTATGTATAATCAAACTATGGTCAAGACGAGGTTAAGTTTCATTTGGGAATATGTAGTCATATAATAATAACAAACGGAACCAAACTCTTTTACTTTCTCTAATTTAATTACTTTAAAGTATCTCATATGAAATAATAACAAACCAAACCAAACCCTTTTACTTTCTCTAATTTAATTTGTAGTTCTAAAATAGTTACCAACGCGGAGTCAAATTTGACCCCACGATTGTTGTTTTGTAGCAATTTATCTTAAAGGATAATATCGCACCTCGGCTGCAACAGTGACACAAATCAATTTTTTTTTAAATACTTTGATCTTCAAAAATATATTAAAATATAATTACTACCACACTCTTATAATTTCAAGAAGTAGCACAATTTTGTACCAAATTATGAATTTTAACAGAAGAGAATTGTGAATTTTGACAGAAGAAAATAGATTACTATTTAAATATACTCTAAACTGGTTATTTTGAGTTGTGTCACTTTTGCAGCTGAGGTGCAATATGTAGTTTGAACTCATTTCTAAATTAGTCATAAAACGTTTTATTTATTTTGTTAACTTTAGTAGTTACCAGAACAATTTAAGAAAGTAGTCGAACTAAAGATGTGGGAGGCAAGTGGAATGCTGTAGGAAGTATATCTGGCGTCTTTACGCCTTAACAAGAAAACTCATTTTCTGTAAAAACCAACCCCCGACGCCACTAAGATCTTTGTCTTGTTCGCTCTATCTGGCGAGTACAAACTTCGTGTGTGTTGTTTTGTCTTCTAAGCCCCGCTTTGACAAGATAAGCATTCGCAAGCAATTTACAATATTTCTCTATTCCCTAGCCGTTCTGTCGCAAATACGGCGGAGAGAACGAATCTCCGTGTTTTCCGCAAACTCAGCCACTAAACTAGCCGGGGGCCGCGCTATTCGCACCGTGCGTGGTTGCCGCGCACGGATTCGTCCCGTCGCGCCGCGCGTTTACCGGCAATTTTATTATTTGCATCTGGGGCGCCATCATTTAACATAGGTTGCGCCCCAGGCCGGTTTATGAGCTCCATTTCTGCATCAAGAGCTCACATAAACACGAAGTGGCCGTATAAAAGTGTAGTTAGACTGTTGTATCACGCCGTCCCCCTGTTACGGCGCGACGTGACGCGCCCGAAGTGAATTAATTTATTCCGTATCAAGTCGTAGCAAGTCTATTAAAATCTTTAAGACGGCGGGCGCTTACAATGTGCCGGGAGTTTATATTGTGCGCAAGTTGCGGCCACGGTTGAGTGAGAAACGTTGTTGCAGGGACGGTCGCACCACAACGACAGAACAATACACTTTTGTCGACAACTCCGGTATTGAGTGCTTTCGGAATCTTTTCAGTCAATCGCGAATTTTCTGTGCAATCTCATTTGATATGATAAATCGGCGACTTGGCTGTTAATTACATTTAACAAATTCCGGAGACCCGTAAATTTAATACAATTCCGGGATATATTACTCCGCCGGAATCTGCATAATGTCCGGCAAAATGATGATATAGGTAACGGTCACTCGTGTGCAGTAAGATATATGAACTCATTGTTTTCACTACGTTGTCCTGGCAACTGTTGTGCTCCACTTTACAACCCAACCAGCGGAATATTGATTGCCGCACTCCATCGGCTATAAAGTGATTAAAACATACTTGAGACGAAATAAGAAGCATCACTGTTTGTTTTTTAAGCGCGAAGCCGGCAAATAACAGCACTCGTGGGTGTGAGTTGCAGACCTTCCGAGCGAGGGTTAAGTGGCGAGGCGTCACGAGAAATCGATTAAGCTGAAATGTTTTTCACTTTGAAGTTTGAGCCGCTTTGAAAACGGCGGTCGCAATTAAACGGTCCATGTTGAGGTCTTCGGCGGGGCGCAACCAAGACATCTCTCTCCGGACCTGTAAAGGCTCTTACAACAAACTTCCGAAAATTACGTTAATCCCGTTTTGCCGATTTAATCATTCTAATACCTTTAATTACGGTATTAAGCATTAACTTCGATCTCCAACTCCCGGGCGCTCAGACCGCATTAACCCCGATCATGCAAACGGGAGAAACGAGAAACTTTCAAACAAAACAGAAAAGTCGTTTATTTCACACCTGCGAAACTTTTATTGAACATCAAAAATTAATTTTCCATTTTCGTATAACCCGGATAGGCCTGCTGCGGATTTAAATTGACACTCATTCGTTCTCTGCAAAAATTAAAAATAACGCATCACGTGCTGTTATCATTTTAAGCAAAAAATAGTACATGATATTTGCATTAGTACCGGTTGCAAAATATTTTTATAAGACACAATTTTAATTATTAATTACACAAATTATTCGTTGTCTTTTAAATTGTTACAAGCATTACAGAATTACCTAATGCAGTTTATAATTCCAAATGTGATTCAATTTGCAAAATTTATATTTTTGAATACCATTCAAACCTTGGTACCCATTTATTTCAAATTACACTGTACTTCCGTCAACATTTTATGTTCATCGAGTTGGAGACTAATTCGGAAAACCATTTGTGTCACAGGACAATCTACTTCAACATTCATGAACTTGTTCCATCGTCTTACCAATCTCACAAAATCTGCACCATAAAATTAGATTGTATCTGGTCTCAGTTCTCTAGGTACTCACCGTGCGAGTACTTTTCTAAAATGGGGAAACTATACGTTATAACGACACCTAATCATTCTTCCCACCTATCAATCGTTATTCTCCTATTAGCTTGAATAATTTTACTGTAATAACAAGAATACTACAACGTGCCTCTAAAAAGAAAACAAAAGAATGGAAAGAGTATTTACAGGAACTGTTCCAAAACAGAGATCATTTAAACAACCAATTGACTTAGGGAAGAGCTGACGGCCAACGATTAAAGAAACGCAAGAAGATACAAAGGAACAAAAATAGCAAGCGATTGATACCAATTGAATTAATCAAGTCCTCTGGAAGTTAGGAAGATACCATCGAAAATATTTATTATCCCACTTTATAGCAAAGGTAATAGGAAGAAATGTAATAAGTAATAAGTAATAAGTGTAAGTGCAATAATTGCGAAGAGTTCAGTTGGTAGGCTGCCCGAACGAATACTGAAGACAAGAATAGAAGATGAATGGTAACACATTGAGGAGCAGGGTGGCTTTAGAACTCGCAGGATAATGTATCTTTCCGGTGAAACCCCATTGCAAGGAACCTTGAAATTTACCTTGTTTATATTGATTTGCCAAAAGCCTACGATAGCATTTTCTTCTGGAACCCATCCGTTTTGAATGTTGGCGATTAATTAATTTCTATTCGGAAAAAATGCGTAGTGGTTAAGGAAAACCATTTCCTCAAGTTTTGAAGCCAAGATATTTTCCATTTTTCTGGGCCTGCTTTCCGATATAGTTTTCTTTGCAGGATGATTTGTAGTAAGTTGTATCGATGTCCATTGCACATTATGTGGCCTAGATATTCTAATTTTCTGCATTTCGCATTATTTATAATTTCCAGTTCCTTATTCATTCTCCGCAATACTACCTGATTTGTAATATGATCAACTCATAAAATTCTTAATATTATTTTGTATCACGAAATGTTAAATGTTAAATGTTAGTTTTTTCATACATGCTTCTATCAGTGTCCACCACACCACACACCAGGAGTACTGAGAATAGATAACATCTCAGTAGCCCGATCTTTGTTGGTATTGGGAAGGTTATGATTTTTTTAAAAATGTTGTTCATTTTGATGAAAGCTTATCTTCCCTTTACCGCATAAGAAGACTTGACATAACACTATATAACTCAGAAGCATGGAAATAAACAAAAAGAAAAAGGAAGTGAAAGAAGATTTCGAGTTATGGAAATGAATCTGATTAGATGAAGCAGAGTGTCGAGACTAGAGCACTTTCCAAATACAACTATAAAGCACTGAATAATATGGAAAATGACCTAATTGGCAGAACAGGTAAAAAAAGATTGATGTGATAACAATACTGCAAAATAATAAAAGAACGCGCATGGTCAATGAAGATATGGAACTGGACTTCCATTGAACGATGTAGATTGTGGGGAAGGCCGAGTTGAACGACCAAAAGACAAGTATAAGAAGATGATATCTAGAACAGAAGAAAACTGTGTTTGTTGTAAAGTAATAATGATAATAATAGTTATTTGTACAGCAAGGGAGGAAAAGTGCACAGAAGTTTGTAAATTGGTTTAAGTTTTTCGTCAAACTGAGCAAAATATTGTTAAAAATGTTTGACATAAGTGGATTTTATTATATTGAAGAGTCAAATGCATTAGTTGTGTAATCTTTATTATCAGTGAAACAAAAAGAAATGTATTTAAATATTAGGTTGAAAATTGATGTAAAAAAAGTCAGTGAAATCTAACATCTTAACGGACGGCACATTGTGAAGCATACAAGCATTTTGAATACGTTTATTAAAAAAAAATATATATTTCTTCACATCCTTCACATCTTCTCACATCCTAATTAAAAAATCAACTATAGTAGTAGAAAAAAATAGATTAGGTACATCATGTTGTTCAATTCCCTGAACATCATTAACTATTGAAAAGTGTTTTGCAACGTGCAAATTGTAGTAGATAAATGCCACTAGTCAATTCTAACTAATGAGGCTGATAAACTTTCTGAATTTGAAAATATGTTTGAATGTAAACGAAAAGTTGACAAAAACTGCTTCCTGAATATCCGAGTAATGCGGTCGCGCGACATCCTTTTGAATTTTACAAAGGTCTTCCATGCAGAATTTCATTAAAATTTACGAAACAGAAGTCCAGGACCTGTACAAACAGAACGCATAAAAAACAGGTCATTGTTTGAATTGGCGCAAAAAACGTCAAAAATCTCTTGTAAAATTAAAATTGTAAAAGCCAACGTCCTGCGAATTTCATTAGTCATAAATTTAATTCGGTTCGTTCAGAATTTTTCCCATGAAACAAAATGTTTAACATAAAATGTTATAAACGATGCGGAGCCCGGCAAGCTTTAAGGCTCTCCAAAACACTTAATGCTATTTTTCCAGGACCATAAAAGCTTTTTGCGCCGAAGGGAAATTAGATTATTGACTACACTAAGAGGGACGCATGATACGCGTTGCGAGTTCGAGAGAGACGGAGGAGGACCATATCGACATGCCATAACACCACACCACAAGTTAATTATGTCACTGACTACAAATACCTGACTCTAGCGTCTGTCACTTACACTGTTGTCTCTGCTATATGTACTATACGTTAGAGGAGACTCGCAGAATGGCTTTACGGTGCACATCCTGCTTGATTATCTCGGTTTATTAGATGAAGTTGTATAGATTGCAATTGCCTTGTTTAACCGCCCCCAACACGATAACACCGGGAATTTCTTTAATTAAATGCAATTTTTCATTTTTATTTATTACGACCTGTCTTATCTGAGAAGGTGGTGGTGTTCGTTACATTTTTACGGTCGAGATAATTAGAGCTGGACGTTAAACTGCAGGAAATAAAGGAAAATACGTTATGGTGTAAAAATAAATAAAAATGTTTGTTATTTGTAGCCGGTGCAAAAGGAAATAAAACGCGAACTCGAGCGAATATCGAAGCAAGAAAATTTAAATTGCGCTTTTGTTATATTAATTTCTTTCTTGATACCAGAAATTGTGACATGTAATCCGTTATAATGCGGGCGCAATTAAATTTATCTTTTAGAGTTCTTTTAATTACATTCATCAGGTCGATCCTCGCGTGTAAATTATTTTTATTTCCTTTTTTCCGAGCGACCGTAATTACTAGTCGTATAATTATTGCACAAGAACGAATCTAAATAATGGTTAACCTGAAAAAAGAAATGCGAACTTGTTGGAAAAATTCTAATCCTGTTTTAATGCCCACGTATTTTTTTATCTAGTTTTCCATTCTGCACCATTTGATCGAAATAACGACTCATATTTGTGAACCTGTTATTTAATTATTCCGAAAAATAAAAAGCGTGAAAACGAAAATGTTGTGGAATTAAATTAAAATCTCGCATAAAACGTACGCGAGTGTTGGGTAAACTAGAGGTAAGGAATAATCGTTACTGCGGGCATTAGTGGCGTTCACATGCTGTAAGTGGGTTACATAGTTTTCCTCTTGAAGTCAGTACTTCCATGCTTATGCATATTTCAGATTGATTTATAGATTGCTGCGTACTTAAAGCGCAAGCTATTTATATTCCGAGCTTTACACTTCGATAAGACTAACCTATTATTAATTCCTTGTTTCATGAGCAAAGCTCGCAAGTTCGAACAATGGCTGCAGCTTTCATAAAAAAATCGATTTGTCAACTTTTTGTGCTTTTGCACAATTTCGCTTTTTCGAGCAATTTGTTTGAAATTGTTTAATTTAATTTCAGCTCAAGGGGGCAATTTTTTAACCTTATCCACGAAACGATATAACTTTATGTAAAATTATTTATCAAATGTAAAAAAGTGCACTTTTTACAATACAAAAGTGAGAGATAAAAGTCAAGCTAAACATGAAAACTTTTGTAGACAGTAATAATTATATTTTAAAAAGCAAAAATAAATTTCAATCTCACCCTAACGGTCTGATATGAGTCCTAATTTGTGCAAATTGCAAAACGCTGTAAAGTATCCTTTCATGCTAATCAGTGTCAAGTAAAAAAAATGTTAAATTCATTAACGTTAATATGCTTTATAATTTTGACCGATACCTCGTCAGTCGATTAGATCTTACCGTTTACTTGCTCCAAACAAACTTTACTTTTAAATTTCGTTAATTGAATTGATGTCGATACGCGTGAATTTCCAAGTAAATGGCCATCGCTTTAATTACATCAAGTCACGCATAATTAGAACGAGGTTACATTGTCATTACGTTCTTCATCAGAATTAAATAGCAACCCTTAATTCGGTTCTTATTATCAGAATTTGTCTCATTGATTTTGTGATATTAATTGTAATTTAAAATTCATAGGCCGTAAATGAATAATGAAATCGGTAATAGTTTATTACATACCGAAAATTGTAAGAAACGTCATAGTGCATTACATACCGAGGCGGAAAGTATTCCATTCCTGTCGACAGAAGTAGTTCTCGAAACACAGGAATGGTACTTTTGCCGAGGTTTGTATACCATTTTATTCACAATCAATCATTTAATAAAACAAGCAACATTATAATAATAAAAAGTAATTAATAAATAATTGATTGCGTTCACCGTCCATGCACGTGAGAAAAGTTGGTTGCATACCCCAGATATGTTAATTTGACATTTACAGTTTAAATCGATAGTAACGCTCTCACAGGTTGGAAATGGTTTAATTTCTGACCGAATCGTTTCATTACTGACTCTTTTTTACTATTTCTGACCGGTTGAAGTGTATTCATGGAATCGCTCACTTTCAAACTTTTAAGGGGTTAGAAAAGTTGTATGTTACTAACTGATTGTGAATAAAAAAAATTACGCACGATGCCGCGTAATAAAAAAATGATATGTTTTATTAGTTTAGCAACGTTATGTAGAGATTATGAATCGGACTGCCTGACCTAAAAATCAAAATATCTTTGATTCCTTATTTATCAAAATTATTAATGATAATTGCACAGAGAAAGTAAGGAAACTAGTAAGGGCCTGTTTTTTAGATCCCTTTTAACTATCAGAATATTATATAAACTTAGGAAAAACAAATAACCAATGCAATTGTGTAAGCAATATTTGAAATATTGCCAACTTCACTTCATAATTCCAGGTATTGTTTTTTCGGCATTGCCAACACAATTGCATTGATTATTTTCCCCCTAAGTTTATGTTATATTCTGATAGTTAAAAGAGATCTGAACAGGCCCTAAGTATTTTATTATTCAAGTAAAAATTTTATTTACTTTTTGACCGGAATCTCAGAATTCAACAAACCTGTCACTGTAACTGTCAAATACGCTACCAACACAGTGTTGATAGAAGTCCCTAACTGTGCCTAATTATACGTAATAACACACAGCGTGCGTAAGGATACGCTTGCATAGTTTATTGCTTGTACATTATTGATTATTTTCAGCAATGGTAGTAGAAAAACATTTTATCAGTTATTAGTTGATAACATGGCGTTAAATAAATCAATTACCACAAACAAAGAAAATTGAACCCGTAAAAAATATATAAATTTCCGAGTTGACAATATTTTTGCAAAAAAAGTATATAAATTAAAAGTAAGTAGACAGGGGGAAATTTATCGTTTTTCTTATGGCCGTAACGTACGCAAATATGACTAATAATATAAAAATTCATAATTTTGCGCACGCAAATATAAATACAACAAAAGTAGCTGAAATACAGGAGCTGGATTTTAATCGCCGGGTTAGATGAACAGCTTATACAATTAGTAAAGCGTCACGAACATTATGAAAAGTAACGTAACCGTTATTTACATTTTTATTTCCGGGCGAGCGAATTATAGTATTTCCCTGCTGTTATTTTTTCGCTTACAACTGAAAACAAAAACATAAATCCCGTTTGTGTACAAAAGCAGCGGTAAGTTTTAATAATAAAAGAAATTTAACAATGTCGTACAGAGGTTAATGCAAAAAGGTCACGAGACAGTCAATATGTGCGGTTATATCGTTAGCAACGAAGGTAATGGCATCGCGCCACTAACCAGTAGGGTTGTTATGGTGAAATGTGAAAACTGCAGGCTAATGGAAAGCTCTTCGGGTCGGTCATGTAGAAAATGATGTCGTGTACTATAAGTATTATTTTCGCAACGAAGATGGTTTACTTTGCCTTTATTGCCTCCTACACGGTGCAATCAACTTTTATTATTTTCAAGCGATAAACTGTCGCATTTCGTTAGAGACTGCGACGAATGATGCGTCGGCAACATTTTCGAAACAGTAGACTACAAGTTTCTTCCTCATAAATACCTCAAACAGAAATTCTCGTTACTAAAATTGGAAATAAAAATATCTCAATAGTTTGACTTATATTATTTCTTTGTTCGGCAACGTAGGCAGTTATGGAGTATGTTTAGCTGCTGAATAAAATGAGATTCTATCGGAATACGGTAACGACTTTTAGAACATAATTTAACTCTTGAAAAGAAACATTAAATTCGGTAGATATGGAAAAATTATATTTTTATTTCGTGCAGATTCTTAGATAAGTTTTAATCGTATAAAAATGTGTGACCAATTTTCACTCTCCAAGTATTTAACAGCGCCAAAATTAAATGGACAATCTGTTTTAACAGCGACAAATTGCTAAATATAAAGATTTTCAGTAGTTTTCTAAAGCAGCACACATTTGGGAAAACCTTCAGGCCAAAATATTACTGCGTCGAGCTGTTGAGACAGATCTTAGTTACAAAGTCAGCGAAACTTAATTGAACTTCATGTGCAATAAAATAACACATTAACCGGTAATGACGGTTAACAAACAAGAAATTTGGGTCTGTTATTATTAATATGTAATATTAATGTAATATTCCCTATGAGTATGAACTTCTGAGACCCCTATATGTCTGCATTAGAACGAAAATACTCATTTACAACTGAAGGTATAAGTGGATAAAGGAGCTATGTCACATTTTTAGAAATTTACTTTATATATTGACGCCAATTCTTTAAGAAAATCTACCATAATGCATGAGTTTTATGGTAAAATACTGATTAATTAATTTATTGATAAGGAAAATATAAAACTTTATGGTTTTGTAATTATCTAATTTGTCAAGAAAAAGGAAAGAACTTACATTCTCACTATTTGTACCAATAGCATTGCAACAAATTTTGATTAATTAAAATAATGTAATAATAAAACAATAAATGTCATAGACATAATCAAGCAAGTTATAGAAAAACCACACGAATAGAAATAAAACTATCAATTGTAGCAGAAAAATGATGAACGTATCTGGGAATAGGTAATAAACTAAGAAGACTCATGTAAATAACATTGCAAATAACAGCAGCAGCTGCAGTGTTAAAGTACAGAAAGGAGAAAATTATAAGTTTGAAATAAATAACCAACATGAGAGCGATTAACAATAGAGACATTGTAATGCGTGAGCGGAGCGAGTGCGTTAATATTGTTGAGATTATTAATCGCTGAGTTGGTTACAATATTTTTCCGTTGATAGAATCTTATGAAATCGAAGAAAACCTAATTTTTTCTCATGACGAAAATTCCAATTTTAAATTATAGTTATCAAATTAAGGATATCATGAATTTGAAATCAATGGATACTCAAATCAATGACACCATGAATAACAAATCATGTCAAAAGTTTGATAATCTCTCTGCGCATTTTATTAATTTTACTGACTGTATTATTGCTAACGTCAATATAAATAGTATTACTAAACACAACGCAAGCAATTGATCAAATTGTAGTACTTATTGGTATATTTTATATTCAATTTATTATATTACATTTAAATAAAGTAGTATTTCAATTGAATGGTATATTTCGTTGCATATATAGTGAAATCGTTCATTAATAAGAAATCATTCATTAGTAGGGGTCACTAATGCATGATTTCCTATTTATTAAACCGACCCGTAAATAAACGATCACCGGAAAAGTGTATCAACGTCAATTGCTCAGTCATTTATCTTTTATCTACTTACCTTTTCAATTTATTAATTAATTGTGACGCAAATAACTAATTATAATTTAAGATTACTGTTGTTCAAAATTACTCTCAGGTTAACGTCTCACAAAAAATTTATTAACTAATCGAATGAAGTAGAACTGGAATCACTTCTCGAATATGTGCCGAAGACAATCACATTTTAGTGCGGTGAGAAGAGATTTGGCAAACTTGAAATTCAGTTGGTTATAATTCGATTAAACTTAGGGACATTAGCGATGGAATTGCAACGTTAGTCAATTTACTTCTAATCCGAACAAATGTAGAAACCGATAATTGAATTTTTTTATAATTTACTTATAAGTTTAAATTTTTTAACTTCAATCGAACTGAATAATGCAAAAGAAACAAATGATGGTTAATTTGATATTCACTTAGATATTTTAATCGAACTTTAAAGGCTTAAATCAACATTAAAATTAAACAAGCGTATAATTAAAGAGAAGGTGGTTTTTAAATATGCTCAAAACTTTAACTATTTCATTTTGCATAAATATTTAGCGGCACCGTCAAACAACAGCGACCCAATTTAAAAATCGTTTCATTTATTAACGGCAATTGCAAGGCAATCACATAAAGATCCTGAACTTTCGAATGAAACACAAAATTGCTTTCTATCAAAACAAGCTTCATCGTTGCATTAAACCCAAAACAGAAACAAATCTGTCATTAGTTAATAAAAGTAACAACTTTGCGACTAAATCAAACCACCATATTTAGCAAATAAGACGTTAACAGCTACAATCTAAACCCTTTACTCGTAACTTACTTACGAGACTTAAAATGAGTTAAGGTTTCACTCTAGGGAGTAAGTTAAAACTCTTGTGAAACGAACACCAAAACGTCCAAAAAGAACTTTAGGCTACTCTCTCAGGATATTTCATGACTGAATGCACATCAAGAAAATATAACGAGATAACCATTTTTTATTTACCGTCTTGGTGGTTCAAACGGTAATTAATATTAATGTTTGATAATTTCAGCTCGATACGTGCAATTAATTTTTTAAACGCTATTTCTAGCCTTGCGTGTTTTCTATCGGCGAGGTATAATCATAACGATATGAAAATAAAAAGCAAACAAGTTTGTCATAATGTTCGAATGATACATAACTCGTTTCAGCGTAAGTCTGATGGCGACCGAAAAAAATAGGTAAACGAATTGTGGAAGATAAGGCCATAAAATATGCGGAATAATGCGAAGTAGGGGAAAGGGCGAGCCACTCCTCGACTTGGGAGCGGCTGACATATCGCATAGACTATAATTAAATAGAATTAAGTTACTTGCTCGTTGTCCTTTAATTAAAGCTCTAAGACACCTTTACTTTGTTTACGTAACATAATGTCTGGAGGAATTACTTTTGCAACTAATGAATTCTTTAGCATTCATCAAGAAAAGGGAATAAAAATTATTTCGTAGTCATAGATTTAATTGGAGGTTTAGCAAAGGTTACTAATGAGATATTGTGCCGTTCAAATACAAACTGCATTTGATGTGGTTCTAAATGAATCCAATTTTACATTTCCCATCATTAAAATGGTATTTAAATTAAGTCTATTGTTCGTTGTTAAATCGGGAGTTGTCAACTTTTTTCAATCAAAAGCATTTAATAAAAATCATTGGTAAAATTCTGAGTTCACAGAAACGCACACTGTCACATAAAGTTGTTAAACATAAATGTTTTTTATAGTTCCATTTATAACTATCGCTGCTTGTTTGTGTCAGTTTTGGGCTAAATCGGGAAATATGCGAATTTTAGTTGGATGTTAACGAAATTAAATCAGTGGTGAGAACCGGAACAAAGTTTGACAAAATTTTGTTGCCTTTTGTGACTAAACAGAGAAAATTGTGTAGCAAAGAAACTAATTAAAATTGTGTCTTAACAAATTGCAAGATTTCAATACAATCTTGAATTTTAAGATGCAATTTCAATATGAAAAAATTAGTTCTATTAGACTAGAGAGTTTCCGACTGAATACACAATAGCTCAGATAAATTTGAATAATGCAAATTTTCTTCCTGCAACGAAGATGAAAATTTACGTGCTCCAGCACATTTTTCAATTTGGATTTGAAACTGAAGCGTTAGAGCTAACTATGCGAAAACTAAATTATATTTTAGTTTAATATTAATGATGTAATAAAACAAACATATAACTTACTTAGATCAAAGCTAAATTAGCCAAAAAGAATACTTTTTCGTGACCATCGGAGCAAACTGAACTTAATCAATAAATTGCTTGAACAAGTTAATTTTAAATTAATTAGTTTGCAGTGTTTCAATGTCTGTGCGCGATATTAATTAAAGCGATAAAATGTTTCTGATTTTGAATAAAATTTCTACTCTGTAATAAACGTCTCCAAATAACAGTTTTTTAGAAAATTGTAGTTATTTTAATTCCGGCCAATTTTTTGCTCACATGCCTGCGAAAATTTGAATTCCATAAAACATGGTCTATCATGCAAACATAATTTGCTCGTCAAAGTGTGTATGGAAAAAAAAATAAATTGCGAATACAATAAAATCTTTTCCTTCGCGGAAAATCGTGCAGATTTAATTTAGATTTCAGCAAGTATTGCAATCAAACTCCGCCCTTTTAATTTACCGATACTACAAATAATTCGATCTGTAATTAACAGATATTTTTGTTGTTAGCACGTAACCACAATCAGCATTGACCTAAAACCCAATCGCAGGGTGTTACTTTCGCACAGCTGTCAGATAAACCCGCCCTAAAAATAACAATGGCATATTTACGAAAGAGATATTTCGCGAAGTAGATTTACCGAAGTGACACAAGTTCCACCTGCAGAACACACCAAGACACGCGATGGACAAAGCTCGCGTGACCAACTTTCGAGCTCAATGTCCTTCGGGAAATGTCAACATCTTTTAATGTAATTGGATACTGGCATTCTATGGTCCGCCTTAACGTACCGAGATCTCGTTTAATGCACACCCGCGCCCCACTTCTTCGGTCCTTATCGTTTTTTTACCCCATGGGAAAGCGACTGTATATCCTATAAGCCGGGAGAAATTTCGAAGAATAAACCTATTGACAAACGTGGCAGTACAAAGTAAAAGCTCTGCAGATAACCTCAGCTTGATTTATCTGATTTTAAAGTAATTGAAAATATTGACGTTAACTTTACGAGATTTTCTCGAGCGGGTTTTCTATTTTTTTTATTTGCTTTAATATTGCAATGCGGCAGAAAAATAAATCATGAATTTCCTTTCGCACGCCGCCCTAAATCCATAACAACGATCTGATCAGGTACAGAACGTTGTAAATGATCGATATACTAAAAGGTCATCTATCTCTGTAGTCACATTCATATAACCAATGTCAAGAGCAGAGACGGAGGTCAGTATGAAGGCGCGCACCCCCCCAAACAACGCACACATGGCTGACTTCAACAAACGCTTCCCCGTCTGATTCATTTTCAAACTGAGCGAATATCACTTCACTTGACGGAGTCTAGACAGGAAGATTATCCTCAAGAATTATCGATCCGATCACTAGTGTGAGTAATTATGTGGAAATTTCGAATCTAACGATCACAATAACATTTTAAACCCGGAAAATTGTTCCGGCGTGATTACTTTACTCAGAAAATAATCAGTCACATACAAAATCAATTCGTAAACCGTTGTGTGAATCAACCCAGACTCGGCGCTATTCTTAATAATGTATCGATTTTTATATTAAAGAATTCAAATATCGCATAGCGACGCTAAAGCTGATGTTCTTCCAGCAGCTTTTATTTCATCAGAAGCGAGTAATTAAAATTCCATATTGCTAATAGGGCGCGCGGTGTTGTTATTATACTGCTAAAGATTTACTAAATCGGAATTTGAAACCGTTACAACAGCATTCGCTGTTGAAAATGCATTTAAACAAATGTTGAAGCGCAATTAATGTGATTTTTAATTACATAATTTATATCTTAGTAATTTTGTAATGTGGAACTATTTTTAAGGTCGCAGAAGTTTTAGGAACTCATATAATTAGTTAATGGCGTTTTATTAAATTGAAAATTAATTGTCTTAAGTAAACAATATTCAAAAACTAATCAATCAATAATATATTCTGCTAGTTTACGATTGACTTTCACCGTTCCAGCACAAAATAATCATATCGTTGCAAAGTGAGAGCGTTTTAGTGCTTCTGTATACAAGGTACATTAAAATAGGCAACACAATCAACTTGCATGGCATTGCTTAGTATTTCTGATTTTAGATTATTTAAAATACTTGATTGAAGTGAGAAAATAGTTTATATCAAACAATTTTAGTTATAAACAATAAAATGGTAATAACTAAGGTTTAATGGAAAACAAGAAGAAACTAATTTTAACAATTCTTAATTTTTCCAAATTTTAAACAAATGTTAAATTAAACATTTTTACCTACTCTTACTTTACCCTTTACTGTCACTACCTCAATACCCAATACTAGATTCAATTTGCCTTGACATGCTTCTTATTCTTCTAATGAGCCTTTAATAAGCTGTTCTGCATTTCCTGAATTATCCCGATGAGTTCTAATTCATCTTTTAAGTTTGTCCACAAATATTCAAACCATTTCAGAACGGTACTAGCTATGGTTTGAAAAAACTCAAGTAGTTTTGCTAAAATCAGTTGGTGTATTATCTTATGATCTTCATTTGCATCTATGCAAAGTCTAACTATCATTTCTCGCGGCGAATCAACGTATCTGCTACTAGTCAAAAGCTGTTAAAATGGAACCAATAGAACTATTTGCAATCGTAATGCTTCCCCAAAAAATTACCCTTCTTCCTTTCTATTTTAGGGCACATCTAACAACTCGATTTTGATGGTTGTCCGACCTAAGACTTATTTGCAAAAGGACCTTTTATCAATATCCATTGTGGTGCTCGAGGAACCAATTTAGACGCTCGATTTTGCTTTGTCTGAACAACTAAATAGCTTGTACCTATTAACCCCAAACACCCAATCTCTCTGCACAAAAACTTTAACAGCTGGATCTTCTGAAAGTTGCCCTTGGATTGATGGATAAGGAACAGTCAGATTTTTCTAGCAATTTGATACAAAAAGTGGTCTTGTTAACTTGTGCAAAAGCACATCGGCTTCGTTTCTACATTTCACAAGTGACAAGGCAAGGCAGTTTGATTAGAAGGAAGAAGTTTTTGTGTAGCCATTAAATTTAGTAGTGACTTGTGTATTGTTTAATTCGAATTGTCATTCAATATTTTGTAAGTCGATTCAATTTGGTAATTTTTGGGATGCAGGATGTACACTTTTCTTGAGAACCGTTCGATGGATTTCAATCAGATTTCGCACACATTTAATTTAAAGTCTTTCTAAGCTACTGAATAGACGATTCTCAATTTTTTTAAATTTCTTCCACTCAAAAGTCGTTATGCAAAAAAAGCAAAAAATCATACTGTAGAATTTTTTTAAGCAAATTCCAGAAATTATTTTTTAAATTCCTCTATTCAATCGCTTCACGACACACAAAAATTTCAAAGCTCTTTCTGTACCCGTCTAGTAGAAAAATGTGTCTAAGTGGAAAAAATCTACTTTTCAGGAGAAGCGAAAAACTAACTGACTGCTCTGTGCAAAGCGCACCACTTTGCTTTGCTGTCTTTGTCCTCAAATTTGGAGCACTTTTAGTTATCGAAGAACTCTCGGAATAGAATAGTTTTGCTCAGAAAATAATGCAGTTCTTAACTGCCCAAAAACAAAAAAATAGTTAAAGGTGAAAAATAAAAGGACAAATTAATTAGCAACAAAGATATTAATTACTTTACTTCCTCAAAGTAGAATTGGTAGTTTTTGACAGAAAGTCCAAAGGAATATTTTTTTTATGAAATTGTTCACTTCAATAACCCCTAATTACTTTTAACTGAGAGAATTAGAAAAATGTTGCGTGTGTGGTCATATGACCTCATTTCAACATTAATTGAGAAATTAATTGTTTAATTAAAACAAATTGTAGTTGCAAGATAAAATAACTTTTGAATGTAAATAAAATAATCGTTAACTAATTATTTCTAAAAGTATATTTTCAATTAATAATAAATTAAAAGCGTCAAGATTTTGTCCACAATAGAAGCCTCTAATAAGACACAGAGGAAGGAAATATAAAGTAAGTAAATTACAGAAATATTTTGAAGATGCTTTTCTTCCCTTGGGATGTTATTATTGCTTTAAGCCTCCTTGTATACGGATTTCGCACGACATTTGATATTACAACCACTCACCGATACAACCGAGACCCTCCCACACAGGCACAGAAATAACACAACGGATGAGTTCACATTTCTCGCGATACATATCGTGGAAGACGGTGCGTTTCCGGAGGGACGTTGTCCCGAGGTGTGAACTCGCCACCGACTCCGGGGATCAGGTGTGATGCGGATCTTAAAGCGGAACCAACCAGCCGATGCATTACTGAAGGAATTACCTCAAAACTTCGCACTAGATAGAGTCACTTCGCCTTCAGTGATAAATTAGACTTTCCCATGGACTTCTATTCGAATATATTAGGGTTGCATTGTCGCTACATTAATCCTGACCCAGATGTCTAGTCGTGTTTTCTGTATCGCAATCTTCCTTGAATGCTTCTCCTTATTTCCCCACTCGTATTTAGAGAGTAGATTTTGTGTGTTCTGAAATATGATTTTTGCAGTTTGCGGAGAGATTTTAAAAGCTTCGCTCGTAATTCTATAGCGAATTGTTTAGTGAACTGTAGGGGCGTTTGAGAGAGCGCTGATAAAGCGGCTGCGATCAAGTTTTAATGAAATAAATAATCAAAGAGCTTAGCAACTTTGAAACGGCAGCAATATATGTAACGTTATAATTAAAATCATTTCGTTCACAACAGTCTCAGGTTGCAAAGTAATGTGAATTGGAAAGGAAAATTAATGTCATGTGAGGGCGTCGATGAACCGTGGGTTTTGTGTGCAAGCGCCGGTTCTTTATTTTCGCAAATAAAATAACCCGTGAAATAAGCAGACAAGAAAAGAATACAGGTCTGACTCGGGCCGCACTAACGTTAAGTCCTTTGAGTGAAAACTTCACTCCATTCACTCACCAGGAACGGATGTAAATACTTTTTGTTAACATTACCAACTTGAGACTTCCTCTAAAACATAATTAATTTCTAGGCAAGTCTACAGCTCATTTGTATAACAACGAGAAAATTTTGTAATTAATGTAATCTTAAAAAACTTGCACGCGTCAAGTTTGGAAAGATACTTCCGGAAAGTTACCGTCGACAATGATGTATGACTAAAAGTGGCTTTTTCTTCCAGTTTTTGGTCACCCAAGTGGTAGGATTCGTGATATCATTGGCAGGAGCGGCGGTGCTGTTGGAATACACAACCCACAATTCCAGCATTCAGCCCCTCATGAAGGAGAGCATGCGACGGTTGATAATGAACTCCCACCACGAGGAGTCGCGCCAAACGCTAGCAATGATCCAAGAAAACGTAAGTGAACTTCATTTGGCGGTTCGAGTAGTTCTAAGGTAAAGCAAACAAAGTCTTCCCGGTATATCACCCACTTTCAGGAACCTAAGCCGAAGATAAATATTGATTCCTGTCGGATATTGTGACAGAACCCGTAAAGCTGTTTTTTGTATGTCAGGAAAATAGACTCGGCTCGAGATTTTCGATATAAATATCGCTTTTATTATGATATACTTGTTATACAGTTTAAATTTTTTTGACATGCACAAGCGGGGAGATATAATGGTAATAATGATGTACTCTTGGCGCATTTTGTATTTCTCTTTTCGTACACTTTCGAACAAAACGTATTCCCATGTGCGTATAGGCGCGTGCGTGTGTTGGCGTGTGTGTGTGTTTTCATCTCGTTTCTTGTGTTCGCTTCTTGCTGATATGCCTAGTCTAATTTTCTTTGATATTTACATTCTCGTATCTCAAACGCAATAAGTTTTTGTTACATCAAATCATAAGCTTGAAAAAAGAAATCTAATGAAAAAATCACTAACGGTTCGAAAATATATTCGCTTTATCTTTTTTAGATGTGAAAAATGCCAACGAAAAATATAACGTTCCCTGAAAAAAATTTAAACTAGGTACACAAATTCTTGGTCCTTCCGTTTACCCAGATGATTTGTTTGCACATTTTCCGATTAAGACACGCACATGAAAATATCCAAGGACCGTTTGCATAATTTATATAAATAATCTACGCAATTTATTGTATTCAATTAACATAAAAAAATTGTTAACAACTTTTATTCTCTGTGGGCGAGATTAGAAAATCTTAATGTTTCCGAGCTAAAAGTAACCGGCACGGCACGTTTTCAACACCCCTGCATGGAAATTCAGGCGAAATATGAAGATTTAAGGGGCATCTCATGGGTAAAATTTAGTTAGTGGTCGGTGTACACACATTAAGAGCATAATTTTACATATATTCTCGCAAACAGACTAACTAAACATAGGTCAAATGGTCTGAAACCCCTTGTGGCGTATGCGGGTAGTACTGCGGTACATGTCTTTATCTTGCGCCCCAAATATGTTTACCTAGTAAGGTGGAAATTAAAGCTATTAATAGGGGTGCACTAATTGCATACTAGTAGACGTTCCATTAGCGGCAAATGAAAACATTTTATGAGACGACGACACACGAAACGCTGTCCATTAGAGCTCCATTTGTAAATCAATACATCTGATCAAACGAATCCTTTTCATCCCAGCGAAATTGGTGCTTTTATCGACTCGGCGTCCTTTGATTCGCATATTTCACAAGATTAATTTCAATTGCATTAAACAAGCAGCTGCTAATTAAGACTTTGATGAGGAAACTTTTCAAATAAATCAATTAATTAAATCGGTATTTTAAACATTTTGTAAGACTCGCGTTTCAGTTACAAAGATATCGAATACATTTTCGGGTCATAAATTTCTTAGTTAAAAAAACGGAAAACCTGGAGGAAATTCACGACGAGACTCCTATCAACTGTATTTTGTAATTTATACATTCCGGATGGTATGCAATATTATCGGAGAAGACAACGAAAGAAAAATGTACGCAAGGAAACCGAATAAATTGTTTTGGGGATACCCTTCACGCAATGTCCAAAACGATTTTTTTCTGTGTGGACTTAGCGAATTGTAGTTTTTCTATCTCTGGATTTTTTTGTTGCAAATTTAATCTATCAAATATCAAACAATTCGCTCATTCAGGAGCTAACAAATAATTTAAATTTGTTTTCAAGAGATGTGAAAATTAGGTCGTTTTATTTTATTTGTAAATTGCTGATTTTATCCGTTTAGTTTGGCAAGCTTCGATAGATTTTCGTTTGAAGACCGAAACTTTAATTAAACATCTTCGTCCCAAATACGTTTTACTCTATCAGACTTCAATGTTCACAAAAAGCCAGTAACCGTAATTGCTGTCACAAACAGTTTAGTTTTTGCACTAATGTAATCAAGACAGTTTTCATTCCCGGAGCAGAATACATTTGTCACAGTTCGAAACGCTTTCAAGATTGCAAGACTTTGATAATGTTCGAAAATTTAATAATTTTCCAATTGTTCGAAAAGCTGGCAGAGGAAATTCGATTTGCTTAACTCATTAAATACCACAACCAAAAGTAGGCAAAAAACAGATTTTTGTTGAAACTAGTTTATTAACATAAAAATCATGCTAAAATTAGATGAAAACATTTTTTCTTACAAAAAAAATTACATTGCGTTTTCGCAATATTGGAAAATTGATCCATTGATCCTCCAGATAAACGACCTCTTTAATGGTTATTTGACCTGTCGCACCTATTTTTTAGTAGTAATTGTACCTCCTTATGCAGAAAGGAACCACCCCTGTAAGTATGAAGTGGAGAAAAACAGAGTCGAGTTTAACCATATATATTTTTTGCAAAATTAAATATTTAGATATTGTTTGTTAACTATTATTTAGAAGATGTATTCATATAATCTTTAGTAAAATTTGATAAGTTCTGGGTGTCTTACAGCATGTGGGCTCTTTTTGTTTTTCCACGCGACTTACTTTTTGCCTTTCCATTGTCCAATTTTTGCTTCTTTAGTTTTGCAATGTCTGCAATTTCGTTGTCAATGATGTCTTCGTTTTCACAAATCTTTTCTACAACTTCAAAATCATTGATTTCCTTATCAAAAATTTGACCGGATACAACTGAAAACGTGATACACCTATTATACAAGAGAGACATTCCAGTAAACATCGTTTAAACCGTTGAGAACATATACCTAAATAACAAAGTTCAAGCCAGAATTAATGATAAACTAACAAATACCATACCAATCAATAATGGCATTAGACAAGGTGCTTCACTGAGCCCACTCTTATTTAATATAATAATGGACGAAGTTATTACAAAAACCCGACAATGCAAGGGATACAAGATGAGCAACAAAGAATTTACATTACTGTGCTATGCGGACGATGCCGTTCTGCTCGCTGAATCCGAAGATGATTTTCAAAGGTTAATACATACCTTCAATACAACATGATAATTTCAAACGAGAAAACAATATGCATGACAATAGCAAAGAAACCTTTACGTTGCAAAATAGAAATTGATGGGAAGGTAATACAACAGAAACTAAAAAACAGATACTTGGGAATAGATATAACCAGTGCTCTTTTTGTGATGGAACGCTTGGGGACAACGTCCCACCACCTTTTTTTGACAATTTTTTTTTTTTAATAGCTGTTGGTCTAAATAAAATCGCCCTGTTGAGCGTTCCACCACATTTTTTTTACAAAAAGAGCACTGGATATAACGATCTACGGAGAAGTTGGAGAGGAGGTAAATCAACAAATCACCAAAGCAAATAAAGCCGCAGGATGCCTTAATGGCACAATATGGAGGAGCAAACACCTACACGACGAAACAAAGTCCAGAATTTGTAAAACAACAATTAAATCAATCATACAGTGGAGACGAGACCTGATAGAACTGAAACAAAGAGACTTCTGGAGAAAGCAGAAATGAGATACTTCGAGGGATAACAGGAAAAACGTTATTGGGCAGAGAAAGAAGTGAAACGATAACAAGAATGTGCAAAACAGAGGGTATTAAAAAAAACAAGAATTGAATAGTCATATCTATAGAATGGCGGACGATAGGTTGGTGCGTATTGCACGGGATAACCCACTTGCAGACAGAAGAAGCATCGGCAGGCCAAGGAAGAGATGGTGTAATAATCTAGACATTGGAGGAGGCTAAAAGTAAAGAAGCAACAGGCCTAGGCCTATTATACCAGGAGGAAGAAGAAGAAGAAGATCAACAATTTCAAATGTTCCAGCTATTTCTGGTAAACTAGTCTGATCACAAGCTTCGTTGTCGTCAAAATCTTCATCGGTTAAAGAATCTACGACTCCAGATATATATGCTGTCTATCGCATTGTCATCTTCGTCTATCTCCAAATTTTCAATAACCTCCTCAAGCTTCTTCATAGTCAAAGCACTTAGCATTTTCTTTATTTATATTCTGAACAAAAAATAGCATGCGTTTTAAGTGATTACTTAAATTATATTACTTACCATAATTACTTTGAACGCTGTACACTGAAACAGCACTACTTGTCGTGTTAGATCACGTTTCAAAAGTGACTTCCGAGACTGATGCACTGGTATTATTTACATTTGGCCAATATTGCGATTTCGATTTTTCGCAAACATGAGATTCCAAAACAAATACTGCTAAACGGTCAACTCTAACATATTGTTTGATATCAACCTCCACTAATATATCAAACAGCTGTGTTTTAAAACTTAAATTTCAATTCTAGGCTTTCCAATAAAGAGAATTTAGGGAAAATACGTTGGTGATGCAAGAAGCGTTAAAATTGACAAGAAGTAAGTTTATAGAAAACGAAACGAATATCACTTTTTTTTGAAAAACGCAATATTGGCAAAAGATGAGTTAAAGTGATAAGATGCAAATTAAAATTTTTGTTCTAAATTTTTGCAAACAATAAAATAAATCGCCCGACCGAGTCGCAATAACCAAAATATCCAAGAAGAAATTGTGAGAATTCTTAACCGCAACACGAAAGTGGTAATAACTATAAAGAATTGATGTCGGAAATCCAATATCGAAAGTACAGAAATAAAAATTTTGTATTCCTTTTAAATGATAATATAAACCCGACCGAAATAAACCATCGTTTCGTCCTTATTCTTGGGAAAAGAAACTTTGCGTTCATAAATAAATATGTTGCTGACATCTTCGGAATCGAATTGCCTCTTTCGTTCCTCCTTCCAAAAATCTCAATAATTTCCAATTCCCGCTCTTGATGCACGCAAATAGGTTTGTAGGGTCGCCCCTTCAAAGTCATTACTTTCCAATCAGCGCCCAACTTGGCAATGATGAGCCTCAAATTCGCTTATCTATTTCGTGCGATCGTTAATTGACTGGAAAATCAGTAATAGTAATATTTTTTGACAGATCGGCTGCTGCGGAGCCGAAGGCGCTAACGATTACTTGTCCCTTCGACAACCATTACCTACACAATGCCGAGACACCGTTACCGGAAATCCATTCTTTCACGGATGCGTAGATGAATTGACGTGGTTCTTTGAAGAGAAATCCGGATGGGTCGCTGGACTCGCGATGACCGTCGCTTTTATCCACGTAAGTAACCAAATAAATTTTAAGAAGAAATCAATACTCGTGCCTAAATCTTGTAACGGTCCACCAAGAGAAACTAAAAAAAAAAGGAAAAATGCCGGCACTACTTCGATTTCTTTGTTAGTCCTGGATTTATGTTGGCCTTTATCTTTAAGCTACACAATCCTTGCAAACTTTATATACTTTCCAAGTGATTAATTGGGAAGGATTAAGAATTGTCGTGAAACTATTCGGGTTCGAAGGAAAAACTCGGGAGATGGTCTCGTTGGGAATTCAGATTGCGTTTATGCTATTCGGGTATACTGCATAATTCTTTCTTTTTTGATTTCGGTGTAATTTACTAAGAGATAAACTTCGACGTGTTGATTGCTATTTCATTAAAATTAAATTGACTTTGTAGAGTCTGAATAATTACATGGTCGTCTTACACCACATAATTGCACTTGTTCATGTGTTAAGCTCATATTGGTCGCCCAATTAAACTTAATATCTTGTAATACCCTCATAAATCACAAATAATTGCATCTATTCCGACACTTAAGGGAAATTAATTGAAAAAAGTCGCATCTGTAATTGGTTTTAGTGCAATGCCGGGCTTTCTTATTGAGGTAACTTGAAAATCGGTCAGACTAAATGGGTTTGAAAAGCCATTAATGGTTTCATTGTGGAAAAACAACTAATAAACAAAAAGCAAGCTAACCTTTTACTGAGCTTTGTATCCAAGCTTTCAATATACATTTCAATTCGCAAATAATATGCACAAATTTTCTTTTATCCGTTTAAACTTGTTACTTTTGGCAATTTTTTGATCAAAATGTTCAAATTTATTTTTGTCATTTTTTCTCGATATATAGAGTATACTGCGGGTCAATGAAGTGGTCCACGAGTAAAAATTTGATTTAAGTTAAATTTTGTTTTAATAAAACAAAATATATCGATGGTGTAGTGCACCGAATAAATGGTGAAATATCAATGAGGAGCGCTTTTATTAAATTCAAAACGAATTTTTTAATTTACTTTTCTAATCCGATACCTTTCTACCTTTCGGTGTAAGGTTGTGGGGCGAGTTGAGCTTTGAAGGCATCCTTCTCCACATTTTTTTTCACCTTCTTCTATCGTTTATTAATAAAGATAGTTCTGTCCATTTTATTTCTCTTAATTCAGCTGTTTTCCTCACTTTCTCTCACCATTATTTTTTTGGACCCTCTCTTGTTCTTTTTCCCAACTCTCTGGCTTCAAAGACTTTCTCAGCTAAACTTTCATCCTCCATGGTTTTGCTGTATTTGTAGTTCTATCGGGTTATATTCAAATCTTTTCTGTATCTTTCATTTCTTATTTTGTTCATTCTTGTTTTTCCTTTTATCTTTCTTACAAACGTCATTTCTACACTGTTTCTGTCTCTCCGTTGTTGTCCATGTTCCACTTCAATAGGCGACGATTAGTTTAACAACCTTTGTTTTTTGCTTTTGAATGTTTATGTTAATTTTACGTTTTGTAATTGTTCGTTAAGCCTTTCCATGTTGTATTGTAGTTCCTTTTCCGTTTCTGCTATAATTAGTACGTCATTTGTATAGCATAGTTCTACAATGTCTATCATCTCCATCTTCCAAAACCCCCCCTATAAGTCTTAAATCCCTATTTGCATTTTTTAGTAGCTTTATATAAAACTACGGTGAAGAGTAGTGGGCTTAAGATACAACCCTGTTTCAAGCCTTTCCCATTCTTAAACTTCCATCTCCAATACCTCTCTGAATTTTTTTAGAGGTAGGTATTTTATATTTTCTATCAGTTCATCATTGACATTTATAGTTTTTAGAATATGTCCTCTCTTCTTATCCTATCTCAATGAAGCAGATGTGTGTATGTCCTCATTGCCTTCTAACATGGATAAGTTAGAAGTTTTTGAAATATGGTGTTACAGCAGAATGTGGCGAATAGCCAGGGTCAAAAAGCTAACTAATAGAAAGGTTCTGCCGAGGATGAATGAGAAATGCGTTTTTATACATACTTACAATAAAAAAGAGAAAGCTTGAATACTTGGCCCATCTAATGAGAAGTTCCAAATATGCTCTACTTCAATTCATGTAGGGGAAAGTAAAGGGCAAAAGGTACATAGGGAGGTGTTAAGTATCTTCGCTAAAAATCCTTCGAAAGCTTTGAATTCCAGCGGCATTGAAATATTTCGATAGACTGTTGACAAAGTACGTATAGCAATGATGATATCCAACCTCCGGTCAGGAGAAGGACAATAAGAACAAGAAGAAAAAAGACATTGCCTTGTGTTCCTCCATTTCTTTTAAATCCACTTAGTGTATGTTCCAGGAGCTCTCTAAGTCTGCATTCCAAAATTCTTGCATATGGTTTTCCCACTGTTTTGTTAAACTAATTCCTCCGCAGTTGCACTGTTTGCTTTATATATCGATTCTCCCGTTTTCCAACCTTTTGGCTCAATTTTTTATTATAACTAGTAGTTCGTCTTTTTTTGATTCGTCTAAATATTTCATCATTTCTCTTATAAACTCATCATGTCCCGGCGTTTTCCTACATTTATTTTTCCTATAGCGAGTTTTAATTCCTCTCTCGTTATTTTCCCCCTTTCCACCTCAGCGAATAAAATGTAAGTGGTTTATCATGAAGAATTGATCAATAAGTCCATTCAAAATCAATTTTTTTTTTAAATATGAAATAATTAAACCAACAAAACTAGTTTATTAACTGACCATGAAAATAATTTAATAACAATTTAGATATTGCACGGCGCATTGTTTATTAGTCCATTTCACGCTCACAGTGCCCTTTCAAAAGCGTTCAATAAAAATAATTTTAATTAATAGCGCTGTGTATTGAACCATATTAAAGCTCGCCGGTTTATTGTTAATTTTTACATCGTTAATTAAATATCGCAAATTGCTTTCCAAATTTTATTCGGACAGTTCAGAGAACACTTTACAATGCAGCCGATTTCCCAAAAAAATCCATTACCGAACGTTTTAACTGAAACGTAATTTTCCTAGTTTTTAGCAAATGATAAATGATAGGTTCTTAATCTTCGGTTGCTTTCGGCGCTATTACAGATTTATGAAGTTTTAATATTAAAATCCCTTATAAAACGGCTACATTTACAAGCCGAACACTAATTTAAAAATAAACTTTCGAATCAACTTTCATGCAGCCCATTATTGTTCCGGTCAAAGCGGCATTGAATACACATCGTAAATTTTCCTATATTGATTTAGCATCCGCTTTCGATGTAGACAATATCGTCAAGTAATATCCGTTATCCTGCCATGGACTCCCTTGATTAAAGCACGTAAGGGATATACATTTCCCGGATACCCTACAATCGGTTCAAAGTGATCTTCTTTAGACATTTCGAAGACTATAATCAAGAGAAAGCGTCTACATTTTCTCGTAAATATCGAATGCGCATTGCATTTCAGATTGTTTAACTTATTTCGAAACTATTACAACAAAAAATCCGTATAAATTTCAGGCTCATGAATATTTAATAAGAAAATGCTGATAATCGATACGGGAGGACGTTTGAGATGGATTAACGCAGTTAATATCGCTTGAGCTCGCTTTTACCAGACGCAGCGTCGCGTTACTTCGATCACTGTTACCTTTTTTGTCGATTTGTTAAAAGTTTTAATTTGTTTCATTCATGAACAATTACCGGTTGAACTTTTCTGTAGTTAATAAATAAAAGTTAGAACATGAAATTATAGTGGTGAAATTGCTCTGAATTATGAATGCGTTGTGTTCAGGGAAAGCATCATCGACAGACTCGAACTGTCTGAAAAGTGGATATTATAAAAAAAATTAAAAAGTTCGAGGTTAAAACATTTTACGTGCCAAATTCAGGTGGTGTCTGACAAGGGCTATAAGGGATACAAATGCAGAGGTCAGATGTATAATTCAGATGTCACTACACTCTGTTAGAAATAAGTAGAAATTTCAAAATGTCCGTAAAATAAATAAATGATTGTATAATAATCTTTTAGGCAATTTTATTGTAATGTGACTAATTACAAATAATACATTATACAAATTTGAACAATTTCCCTTAATACTGTTTCCTAGTACTAATTAAATTTTAATGAAAACTCAAATTAAGCGCAGTTGAATGTTAAATTGTGAATTATTTATATGCATTATAGAGTTACAAGGCAAATTTTAATGACGAATAATCGCTACTACTTTATCTGCTTATCTGAACGATAACTTATGAAGCAAAAACATAATTATCAAAATCAAATTTCATGTAGAAATAAATCGTCTCAAAATCATTTCTAAGCAAAATCTCAAAATACACTACTTATAAATCTTGTATAAAGAAACCAACATGAATTAAATGTACTTAATCCTGGGAACGGTTCCTGACTCGGGTAGAAAATTTCTTGTGGTTCAGAAGTGTTGCACTCAGAAAAAAATTCTTATAGGTAACACAATTCGGGTTTTAATTTAAAATTGCGCGTTCTTAATACTGGCCCAAAAATTTGTCAATCTTGAGTTTTAAGAATGTTCATTCTTGTTGTCAAATTTAAGAATGAGTCCTTCTTGATTTCAAAAATGGTTATTCTACTTGTCAAATTTAAGAATGAGTCTTTCTTGATTTCAAGAATGTTTATTCTACTTGCCAAATTTAAGAACGGGACATTTTTAATTTCAAGAACTTTGATTCTTCATGATAAATTCAAGGATGAGTCGTTCTGATTTTAAGAACTTTTATTTAATTATTTAAGAATATCTTAACAATCCGTTTTCTTATTTAAGAATTGAAGGTGGCCTTATATTAAATAAGCACTTCTAAATACAATAATTTTTTTTCTTATTTTTACGAATTTTAAATTGGAATGCTTGAACTGTAGGAATTTTAAAATGTAAAGTTTTCTCATTCATAATTTTATTCGAAGTAGAAAAAAATGTAACAATATTACATCACATTTTCAGTTTAAAAACCACATTATCATTTGATAACAGATGCATATAAAATGGAGGTCCGATAAAGTCATTAGGCTTCTGAATGAATTTTGGCCACCATACAAATAAATTGTTTTCCTTCCAGGAAATAATTGGCCGAAATCTACGTAGATGAATCTAAAAACAGAGAAACAATTAGTTTACATTGTACTATAGATATTACAAACATTTATCAAAATAGACCACTTTGAATGCTTCAATAATAACCATTCGTCTATAAGTTGAGCAGTGATTTTATTTTTGTACTTTTTTAACGATAATTGTGACGTCATTCCATTTTATGTAGATTTCCTCCCAGCTAATCCACGTACTTCAGCCACGTTTTTGTTTTGTTCAATTCTTCCAAAGTCGCTGTCCTGTTTTCGCCTTTAAACATTTTATGCTTTTATTCTTTTCGATTTTACTTTTATTCTTTGATACTTTTCCGTATGAGGATGTTGATCTCCACATACTCGGCTGTTCCTGTTTGGTTCTTTTTACTTAGGTTCCTTCTCTTTTCCATTTTTTTTATCGTTTCTGTATTGATTTTGTTATTGTCTTCCTTATGTTTCTTTACTGTCTTAATACTAAGTGTTATTATATTAGTTCAGCTCATCAACAATTCTTCACCTCATTTGGGCCAAGTTGTACAACATAACCAAACCTGACTTCTACACTTACCTCGACACATGACCCAAAGGAGGCACTTAAATCATGTTTTTTGTACGTTTTATTCAGGAAACAAGGGGGAGGTACCTTGTACCGTTTGTATGAACAGAAAATTGCGGCCGAACTCTTTAGAAAATACGAGCATGAATGCAATTTCGACAAATGGATAATTCGAGGAAGTGGTGATAAAACGTATCGCAAAGGCAAATACAGTTCAGCAACCGCGAACCTTTGACTAAGGTTCGGCAATAAAGCTCAACGGAAAGTATTTTATTTGCGCTTCAAAAAGAAACAACAAATTCCCGAAAATCCATTTTGCGTAGGCTTACAAAAACCTCCCAGAATCAATTTTTTCTTAATAAATTTACTCGAGCTCTACCTCCAAACAAAAATCTGATGTTATAAAAGCTATAGCACAAAAAATAAATTTGAATAAATAACCATACAAAATATAGTGTTTCCTTCTCGACCCATTCACATAAACAACATTGTATTTTTGTGTTTGATTCTGTGATTAATTATTTTCGAACGAATCCCATTCGCTTACGAATAAACAACGCAATTTATCGTTTACATTTGACTCCAGAATATTTTATTTCTTTGGTGGGTATGGATAAAATCTTAAATCAAGCTTTTATCTTTTTTAACGTTTTCCTTCCCGATAAAACTGATTGAAACAGTTTTCTTCCATCCAAAGTGAAATTAACTACAATATAATTAAGTCGCATTACTGAATACAAGTAATTTATTCAAGTAGCACCTAAATCTTAATAAAATTGTCTAATAAGTTACGACTTATTGACGTTTATAGTAACTTAATGAAGACATAAACCCCTGAATGTGTTCCCAAATTCTCTCTCAATTTCCCCGGGGAAAATACTATCTGTCGTCTGGAAGTCAAGGTGTCTGCCTCGATCCGAGCCTAGGCACAGGTGTTGTTAATATAAATGTTGAGTTTCAACCCCGTCTCATATTACGCGACAAGATTTAATCTCATCACTATGTCGAAAATTTCATCGAATTTAACACCCTCAAGTCATCAATTAATTATTAAACCGACGCGTGCCTAAAAATATTTTTAGTCGGCGACGAACAAAGCAAATAGCGTGGTTTGGCTCTCCTCAAATTTCTTAATTAATGCTAAACTAGTTGCTGCAGTTAAATGCAAAATGGATTAGCCAGTTATTTGCATTCAATTTTAATTTTTGCATATCTTCGCAAATTTTAAAAATGTGTTAACTGGAGGGGATAGAATTTCTTCATCATCATCTCATTCATGCCTTGGACCAAAGTCCGTTGCGTTACTACAACTTAATTACACTTGTTCTTTCTAGCGTTTTCGTGGCCTGCCTATCGATCTTCTCTTTTGCTCGGTACCTGTAGTATCGCTTATGCCTGTATTACTCGATCATAAATTGTCAGAAGAAAATGTTACGCAATTTTGGTAACAAATATTTGTGATGCAGCATTCAGTAATATTTTGTGAAAGGTTAAGTTTGTGTATTACACAATAACATATAATTTGTACAAGATTCTGCACAGTTTATCTACTACTTAAACAAACAGTTGACTAAGAGTAAACATAACCTTTAAAAGCTACTTACTTTTATTATTAAAAAAACTTGCTACAAAAAGAAATTACTGCTAATATTAACTGTAAAACTTATCACCACGTGCTATAACCACTCTGCTCACGTGCTGCTCATGCAAGAACACAAGTCCTTGAAAATTGCAGACGCGCATCGTTTTGCGCATCCTTAACAAATATTTGTGATGGAAATAGGACGCGTTCTATCCTTTTGGTAACATTTTTCTGTAATACACGATAATAATTTTTCGTAACAAATATTTGTGACAAACTTCTTGTATCAATGTATGATGGTGTATTACAGGAATTAGGTAGTCTGTCGTCTACCATGCTTTCCAAATGTTGGTTCCATATTCCTGTTCACAACTCAATTTATAAAACTGTTGTCAAAACTTACAAAATAATAATAGTAATAAAAAGTAATAGGTGTTCTCCAATCGTACCGAAATTTTTAGGCAAAATGTGATTAGTTTTATTCCAAGGCCGAAATGGTGGCTGGCCAAAAACTTTCAAACTTTCCAAAAACTGTAGCTTCAATAATAATAATTTAGAGTATGCAGATATTTATTCTTGAAATTTATCGTTTTCATTTAATTTAATTTTTGTCATTGTTATCATCTGCAATTATATACCAATACCTATCGATGCAAATGGTAATGATTTTATAAATTTAGCGGAAAAGTGTTTATTGAATGAAAACAATGTCGAGAGCCATTACAATAAATTCATTTCAATCTGTTCATATTTCATTATATTTTTTATTTAATGCCATTATTTCGTGGAATTAAAATTATGTTGATGTAACATATTGCGAATGGCAGCAGAAGTTTGCCTAAATAAATACAATAGCTCGCGTTAACTATATTGCAAAGTAAAGTTTGCTTGGAGAAAAATTTACATAATTAAAAAGAAAATAACATATTTATCCAACTACGACGTTTTACAAACGGAATTAATTTTCAGTTGCTGGAAACTTTTTCGAAACGGCGCTTTATATTAGCACCTGACTCGATGACTTCCTTGTTACCGTAAATTTTTATATTCCCAGTAAATTTTTAACGACTCTTGTTACCTTTGTCCTCTCGTTACGTTCTCATTTTACAGTTCACAACTTCAATTTTAACGGAGCCCGCCACCTACACGTGTGGAAGGATCTGAATCTTAAAAGTTCGTGACTTAATTGCCTTTTTCCGAAAACTCGCAATTCCTTCACAAGAAACTGTAGACTTAACTAAATTATTTCAACTGAAAGCTAAGTACCGCCATAAATGTATTGTTTACATTAAACTTAACTCATTACTGGAACTAAAAGTTGCTGCAGTAGTGCGATGCAAACCGCGCTGTTGGTGTTTCTTGGCGTAGAAATTTAATAAGCTCCCGGAAAAATTCTACTTAAGCGGGCGACTCGACGTGGCTGTTAATATTTATCAAGCCTGACATTTGACGGTTCCCTAAAAGCAATATTAAATTACGCAACGTAATGACTCATTTAGAACGAACAGTGTCAAACAGCCCTACTAAATCATTAGTTGGCCAAATAAAAGCGCCGTGATTTGCGATTTAAAAATGTGCATAAATATTCAATGATTCGATAGGGCAGCGTTAAATTTAATTGTCAACGTGTCATTATGATTATGTCCCCGGAATGCGAGCAAATGCCGGGATTTATTAACGGCTCTAAATTTGCACTGAACGCTGGAAATATAAACGAAAATAAACACCGACCGTGCACTACATCGTTTCACCAAAAAGGAAATTATACGGCTAGAGGGAAATTTTCGGATGTAAATAAGAAATGACGTGGAAATAAATTTAATTGTAACGAATCTGTATTTTTTAAGAAAAACACCAGCTGCGTGATAATTTCAATCCAGTCGGCGAATCTAAATCTTGAATGTTGTTGAAAATTTAATTTCCGTTTACTATGAAAGGTGCCCTGCTTCGCATAAACGTGATGTAATTATATATTTATAATACGGTGTCGAATGTATCTTTTAAGGAGCGCTAGCATAAAACGCTTTACCAACGTCTCGGTACAAAATACGATAAACACGAAAAACGGAGGGGAAAATAAAGTTTCTAACAAATGGACATCGTTAGCTGGAAATAACAGTTTACGTTATTAGCTTTGTTAAAAGTAAGACGTGTATCTATTGCTATAAATTGCGAAGAGAAGCGGTAATGAAGACAAACAGAAAAGAAAATGAGGCTTCTCATTCCAAATTTAATCTGCTGTTTGCAGTTATTACGAATCAAACAGTCAATAAATTCCCAAATCAATAATTAAAACGATTTAAAATCGATTTCAGCAATTACTGAAATTTTGAGCGGATCGCTATAATTAAATGTTCAAAGTGACTTAGTAAGTGAAACCTGAAGTAGATTCGCTTTCGGAACTTTGATCTTGAAACTTGAAAAACAAGAAGGAAATCATTTTTGCCGGTCTTGACGTTTTATTTATTAATGTCGTTGAAATAGTATCGCCAGACAGCCATTTAAATTGAATATTTAACTTCAACTTTAATAAATTATAGTCGAGAAATGTTTTTTTGTTTGTCAATGTCCTATTTCGATCAACTTCAATATTTAAATGCGTAATGCGTAGATATAAAGTTTGTCGATCATATCCCGGCGGCAATGAAAGTAATCGCTAATTAATCTAAGTGTAAATAAAACTCGACTTGTCCAAATTGAATTTTGTGCTATTTTTTAAATTAATTTATACCGCGCACAAATATTCTCTTCAGTTTCAGGTTGAGAATATTATTTGGAATGGGAATAATTAAAAAATAACACGTTGTAAAACTTACATTGTTTAAACATTGCATAATAAAAATTGCTCCATTTACGTTTTTTTTTTAAATAAAAAAACTGAACCAGATAAACGCTGATTCAGGTAAATCTCTCTATCCCTTGGGTAGGATTGATCTGTAAATCGAATGCGGAATTAAAACGTGCTAATTTTTATAAAAATTACTCCACATGCTTCAGTTTTAAAATTTAAATAAAACCTAAAAATTATTCAAGAATTTTGTATAATAATTACCAAGGGAATTTCGGTTTTGTCGTTTTAAAGAGGTCGTTATACCCGGTTGTTCGTTACAACCGACGTCTTTATATCGTCGTTATAAGGTCATTTTATGTTAGCTAGCTTTTATGCGAAAACCGGCAGTTTCGTCGTTATATGCAATTCATCGCAACTGAACTGGTTTCGTCGTAATCAAAATTATTTTTATTGGATTTTATTGGTTTTAAATCAGGACCAGAAACTAGCGTCATTTATTAAAATCTTCGACGTTATAACGAATTTTATCGTTACTTCATTTCAAATTACATTAATGTAAAAGCAGAACTTTCCGTCGCTATATAAAGTTTTTCGTTATAACCGACTTTATCTGAACCAGTTTTGTCGTGGTAAGAAATTATTTTTAGTTAGATAACATTGATGTAAAATCAGGGCTAAGATTTTCCGTTACTCAAGGGGACCGGGTACGCTAGGCAACTTCCATAAGGATCAACCGGAGCTACTGAACGAAGGATTCTCAAATTTTTCTATTTATTATACGCAAAACTTATTATGCAAAAAGAAGAAAAAATTACACTGCAAAATTTTTGTAAGCAAAGTATTCTTTAAATTACTCTATTGAATCGCTTCAGATATACACCGTGATTCAAGTAACTTTCTGAGGCATACGCCCAATTCACGCAACCCAATATTCAAAAATCACAACATGCCATTATACACAAAACATATATTTAAGTTTCATATGTTTGGAAACCTCTGACAGAAATAACTGTCAAACAGAATGTTGTGATTTTTGAATATTGGGTTGCGTGCATTGGGCGTATGTCTCGAAAAGTTATGTTAATCACGGTTTATATGTTTTATGGCACAAAAAAATTTCAAGGCTCTATCTTTATCCGTCTTGAAGAAAAATGTACCTAAGTGGAAAAATTGTTACTTTTCAGGAGAAGCGATAAACTAACTGACTGATCCATGTAAATCGCACGACTTTGCTTTCTTTCTCTCGATTTAGAATAGTTTTGCTCAGAAAATTAAATGTGCAAAAACAAAAAAATTCTTTTTTTTTCATTTTTTCTTATCCGACCCCTTTAAAAGGTTCTTCCTTAAAACTTTCGTCTTCATAACAGATGTCGTTTTAAAGGACCATTTTATAATAGATTACATTCATGCGAAAGCAGAACTTGGAATTTTCGTCGCTATATATGGTTTTTCGTTACAACCGATGCAACGTCGTTATAACCGATGCTGTTGCTATTAGGTCATTTTATATTAGATTACAATTAGGGGCCATCCATAAATTACGTAACGCAGAATTTGAACAATTTTTACCCCCCCCCCGTAACAGTTCGTAATACTATGTAAGCCCACCACCCTAAAAGTTACTACCCCCCTTTGGAGTAATAAAAAAATTAATTTAAAAATATTTTTGGTACGTTGATATATTACGTTATACATCATTATCTTTTTGTCATTTACTTATATAAATTCAAAATATGATTTTTGCTATAATTATCAATCGTTATATAACAACACATTAAACCCCCCGCCCCCTCTGTAACACGCCATAACGTGCCAACCTACCCCCCGCCCCCTTTGGCGTTACGTAATTTATGGATGGCCCCTTATGTGAAATCAGGCTCAGCATTTTCGTCGTTATATGTATGTAATAATAACCGACTTTATTTTAACTGATTTCGTCGTTGTGATAAATCATTTTCTATTAGATTTCGTTGATGTGAAATCAGGGCTAGCAAATTCCGTCGTTATATACGGTTCTACGTTAAAACCAACGTCGTTTTAACCGATTTCGTCGCTATAAAATGGTCATGATTTTAGATTAGATGTGTAAAATTGGATCCAGGAGTATCCGTTGCTCTCCTGGTTAGAATTGTGATGTACTACAGTTGTTAATTTATTTATATAGTAATTAAATGTCAATAATTAAATAAATAGTTTCTACGTCACTGATGTAATTAAAAAAAAGTATAATGACAGAGATTGATAATGTAAGTTTTAGTAGCAAAAAATTAATAGTGTGGGAACATGACAAATGGATGATTGAATAGTATTTTTTATATCCGAGTTCTTTGGGCCAATATTAAATTTAATGCGAAATAAAGAGAATTTATTTGGTGTTTTCTCCGCCTGTAAAATGATGCCATTATAGGGAAGTAACTGGAAAAAAGTAATGTGGACCCAACCTTATTATTATCAGATCATTTCACCACCTGACCATAAAAACACACTTTTTAAGGGAACACGAGATGGTAATAAAAAAGAATTTATATATAAGAACCGATATTGCAGACCGACGCAAAAAACATCTTTCTTTTAATGTTGTTAAATTGAATTTTTTGTCTAGTGTTGCTTGATGTATATGGGGGTTTCATGCGGCGAAACCCTTTAGATACACTTCTGGTCGTCCCTGGAATGAAAAAACCTCAATTCCAGTTGACATAGTAATGGGAGTACGAAACCACAAAGCTGAAGTTGAACTTTTTTGTACAGAAAAGGGGCTAGTTGCGCATATATCGCTGTCACATTAGTCCTGCGGTTTCCATTGATTTTACTATTTCAGCTCGCCGTTTTCGTATTTTAGAGAGCGAGTTTCCCTCGAGAGGCAGATTTAACCATCCGAATACAACTCTTAGCGCCTTTCAAATAGGGAGCCCTTTTAAAATACCCACTTCCGCGTTGATCGATAGATATCTGGACCCGTTACAAATATTACAACAGGAAATTTTACTTTGATTATAAGTCACTAGTTTTCAGCGGTGACAAATCGCTCTGCCGCTATGCAGCATTCGACCGGCTAGAACTAGTTGTTTTTGCAATCGGATCATTAATAATATTTAGAGTTCTGTTTTTGGTTTCGTTCTAGCAATGAATTAGAACAGTTTCCCTGTTAACACTGGAAATTGCAGTTATGCCTATTAGCGCGCAATTTACAACCAGTAGATTTAATCTTCAATTTTTTTAGATCACGTAAAGGATTAATTCACACATGCACTGAAATTAAGCCGGAACACGTTTACACTCAAACAAAGATTCGCATGCAAGTAACAAAGGCCACGGATTAGAATAAGCAAATGTATTATTTTTATTGTACTTCGACTTGAACTTTCCGCAAGAGAGATCCACTTGATATTCGAATCACAAAATCGTGTCGTGTTCAGTGAAAAATCTAGGGAATTAAAAAGTGTAATATCTGCGAAATATAACGAAACCTCATTCTTGAATATTTCATTTTCTTGGAGTGCTATTACTGTTTCCGCTAAACAAAGGTACAGATGTAATCCAATTACTTTACTTTGCGAATATTAAAGCTTCTGCTGTTATATATTATTTGAGTAGGCGGTTGCGACACAGCGGGTCATATTAAGCGATAATTTATATTAATTTCATAACTAGCACGTTCAACTTTAAACTTGCCATTTTTATCTTTCAGCGGCACGCATTGTTATGCCGGCACTTAGGAAGCTTCTATCATCTTCATTTCGCTGCTTCCACACGTGTGCTAACTTACAAACTACACCTAGTTGTTCGCTTAATTAATTTTAGTTTAGCTTTTAGCGATGAAAGCGTTTATTCTTCCGTTTTCGATCTATTGTGGGGGCTAATTTTAAACTCGGCTGCGTTTACAAGACAACCGCACAAAATCTCATTTGAATATCTTACATCTTAAATTTCTCCAATTAAATTAAATAGCTGATACCGAATAAAGCATTTTATTTAAAGGCATTTTCAGAACTTATTAAAGGGAAAAATAATAGATGCCCAAAATTCTTTAGGCAATTTTGTTTGAGAAGGGTAAATAACAGCAAATTTTTCCAAAAAGAAATAAATCATGCATGAAATTCTGAAAGTGATGTGAGCAGCGATTCACCTGTTCAGTTAAATTAATTTGACTTCCTTTGTAAGGGATTTGTTTTTATTTGAATGTCAAAGTAAATAAATCAATTAAACATTGCCGAGATACAGAAAAAATATGTAGAGCGATATTCAGAGATAGATCCTGAGACAATCGTTTGCTTGTAGAACATGTTACGATCTTATCTTCCCTCACCTTAAGTTTGCTAAATGCAAACGCTAACAAACATTGATGGAACAGGTAAGCGATCTTATCGCTAGGGTTCGGAAGGCTACTTACCTGTCTCTATGAGCCTTATTCATATAGACAGTTCCTGAAACGAGCGTTTTCCTATAGTATAGGTAAGCCACCATATCTCTTTTATGAATGCGGTTCAATAAGACAAGAGTTCCTGATGAAAATGTTCACTTGTACAGTAGGTAAGATAAGGTCGCTCGCCTATTCTACAAGTAGACGCTTCGTTCAGAAGCTATCTATGAATACGGCTCGTAACACGGCGAATATTGCAGTTTCGCTGTTCTCTTGAAATTTTATTTCTTATCAGTTTGAAGCGCCATTTTTCCAATATAAGGTTTGAATAATGTTATGTTGCTGGTTGGATTATCTTACTAATTCATGAGTTTTTTTTCTTATTATTTTAAACTTTCGGTAAGGTTCCTCTGTCCTGACTGAGCTATACTCAAAATATTATTATATTATGAATATTAATTCCTTCCTTTTTGTTTTCCATTTTGATATTGAAGGATTAACTTGAATTAGACAACTAAACAATAAATAAATCGTTTTTAATTAATTTTTCGGAACGATGTTAAAGATTATTTATTAACTTCCCAGGTAACAACTTTGATTTTACGTATTATGAATCTATTAAAACTTCTTTCGCCAGTTTTTAGAAACGCTTGTTATTTTATTTGAACAGTTTTGTATGATTTTACCCGTTTCGTTTTTGACGTTAAATGCAGAGGAGATACTTAAGATTATCTTGACTAAAAACTTCCACACAAAGGTGGCCAGTAACCCCAAGCATAACATGCAAGTTTGCTGCAGTCTTCACAAGAATGGAAATTATGCCTCGTTAAATTATCATAAACAGTGCTTTCTGTACTCTTAGATTTAGGATCGAACGCCTAATAGACCTTTTAGGGCTTGCTTGAAATTTAGCTGTACCACTTTCGAAAATTCTTTCGGGCATAAAATGTTAACGCACAAGAATAAAAAATAAATATATTAAATAGAAATGTCTTGCTACTTCAGACGGCTCGTTTAGCTAAATGAGTTGATAAAGGAAATTCTTTAGTGTTTTTTTGCTGTTCAACAACAACGTCGTCAAACGCAAATATTAGCTCTTTTTTATTAAAAGTTTGTATTAACGTGATATACTCGCTACCAAAAAGCAGATTGCATGCCGCATGAAAATAAACAACGTCTCTTTTTATTGTTTGCCAAAAAAACTGTTTTAATGAACGCAGTTAAACAAAATGAAGACAATTTTCTTAGTGACAAATATAAAATTAACAGAAAAATTGTTTCAACCATGCAAATATACAAATTTCAAGAGAAATTCAATGTTTTGAATACAACACAACCGGCTTAACATGGATTAACAACTTCCAAGCCTTTCACTCACCTTGTTGTTTTAGTACTTTCTAATAACATTTATAACAAAACTTCACAGACAGAAGGAAAACAATCGGTCTCGTTTGTAAAAGGGATAAAATTTCAAACACCCTCTGAAACATTTTCGATTCTTGAGTATGTTTACATATCACAGTGATTGTTTTCCAAAATGTAAGATCAGATAGAATCGGTGCAAAGCAGGATATTTCATTCTTTAATGCCGACAGAATTTTAGTGGTAAAGCTTTGCGCGTTGCTGGGCGCCGTTGAAAAACGTGACATCAATAAATTTCGGCCAAGTACAAACATTGTAAATATTTAAAGTTGCCGACTTCAAATTTTCTTTAATGGTTAAATTCGCTTCGCCGTGAATATAAAATTTGAAAAATATAAATATTTTGGGTGGTCTGAAATTCAAGCAAATTTTAAGTGACATGGCAAAATTAATTAATGCAATTTTTGTGTTTATAAAGTGGTCAATTTTACACCTTCAAAAATTTATGTTATGTTAAATATATTATTTGTTTGGGACAAATTATATGGTGTTCTTGTCTATAAAACTAATTTATTCAGAACGAAGGAAAGGCAGGGCAAAGAATATTTATTAATGTCAAATTAATTCAATAACTCCACAACAGTGGCACACAAAGTTTGTTCATATTTTCTTTTATTTTGAACATTGTCGGGTCTGACAACTATTGTGAAAGAAGCATGGAGTTTCGGTCAAAGTAAAGTTTGCACAAGATGAATATTTATGCTACGCTCTGTCTTTCTTTTTTGCATTCCAAGTGTCAGTCCAACTCATTCTATTTTTCTCACATACTTTCTTATACTTCGTAGTATGTACTTGAATCGTAAACTCGCTTGATTTTATCAGTAATTCATGCCGTACAGTGTACATTCTTGTCTCGGCTGCTCAATTTCATGCAAAAAAGAACCGATCAGAATCTTTTTAAACAAAAATGTCAAACAACAAAAATTTTTTGGGCGACGTTTTGACTGTCAGAGTAATAATTTTTTTCTGAAGTACAAAAAATAATTCCCATAAACTAAGTTTGGAGCTAACTCACATTAGTGAAGTAGAAGATATTGACATTTATTCATCTGAAAAAGTTTGTGCCGCAAAAAACCGATAAAAATAATCTTCAACAATCTTCGATTTTGTGTGAACCGGAGTGTTTCGAGTGATAACGTTTGAGGCTAAATTGACATAACGAAAAAGCAAGCACCAATAATGCATAAATTTGCAAATACAAACAAATTGACATATTTATGGCCGCCAGGTCTCTTTATACGACCGCGTTAAATGCAAAATCTATGAAAATAACTTTAAAAAAGTTGCAAGTTTTCCAAAGTAAACATATATTATGCACAGTTGAGAAGCGAACCGACCATCGTCTTGACTTTTCTTAATTCCAACCCCAATTGCTTTAAACAAAGGGTATCAAAGTTGCCACTGCAGGTTAATATCAAATTTTAATTCTAATAACATAAAGGTAAGGTAACGATCTCGAACCAACTTCGTTGGACTTAATTTTTTAATTTAATTGCACAAATGATAATGAAGTTCCAAAAGACAACCGACATTTTATTTAAATAAAGACCGTTATCGTCCGAGTTGTAACTTCGAAAAGTTTAACTTAATTTGCGCTTTTACTATCCTACAGTGCTTCTAATTTACTTTCGCGAAACAAAAAGAAAAGTTTCGGGAGCGTAAAAGGAAAAGATTGCATTTTTTTAATAACTCTTCGGAAATTTTAAATTAATAAGACCGTCGTCAAACTCGGTGAATCATTTTTCAAACCTTTCATGTTTCCCACTCAACGGCACACATTCAGATAGTAATTTAAAACGCATTACTGTAAAACTACTGCATTAGAAATAAAGCATCGCTGAATATAAAAAAGTACGAGCTTTCACAATTCTCGTTTGTAACATCTTAAAAGTTTAAATTCAATGTATCACAAATAATGGGCTCGTATATTTTGGCTTTACGCGTTTCCAAGTAAAATTTGTTCAACTAAGGAAAAATCTTTCACGTGAACTTTATTTTGGAGATATACGCATCTATTGGAAATATACGTGCCTAAAGCTCGATTCGCTTTACAATTTTATTTCAATACGCTCAATTCTTTCTTTGCGCCGGGTTTATCGTGTGCAAAGTGTTACGACAATTTTAGGTTTTTTTGTGTTGCTACTTTATGCAAAATAAAAAACTTCTTTTTTAATCGCATTGTTGTGCAAGCCTCGGATATCCGCGAAACTGAAAACACCGTTCAAGTTTTCTGGACATTGATCGCTGCTTCCGACACACAACTGCGAATCGAAGTACAGTAGAACCTCTCTAGTCCGCCCTCGGCTAGTCCGTCGCTCCGGTTATCCGACCTTGGTCGGAGTCGCGAAACTTGTCCCGACTCGTCGGTGACTCACTGCCAGTCGCGCGCCATTGTTTAAAGTACTCCATCATCTCTTGTATTGTTTCTGTCGTAGCGTGTTTTTTGTACTGAACTGTGCAGTTTTTAGTGCTTACTGTTCGTTGGTTTTACGAAAGTGTTTTTCTATATTCGTTACAGTATATGTTTTTACTTTTTTCTGATAATCCGACCTTTTTTGCGTTCCGACCATACCCTCAGTCCCAAAGGTGACGGATTAGAGGGGTTGTACTGTAGCATAAATATGTTTTATTTTAAATCGAGTTAAAACGAATATGTGATTGGCAAAAACGGTGGATTAGGGTGCAAGTTATTTCGCAGTTCTTTTTTCAGAACTTTCACTTAAATTCGCCGGTAACCTCTGACAGTCGGCCATATATTATTCAAGATGATATCTTCTGTCAATTTTAGTTGTCTTCTACGCGGAAACATAACACAACTAGAGGTTATTTTTATAAATCGGAATACACAATGCAGTGATTTAAAAAAATGTTTATTGTTATATAATTGGCGAATAACAATTTTTGCTTACTATCTTCCCAACATGTGGGCTTAAAAAACCTTGTCAACTACTATCTAACGGGCACTATTCCAAGAATTTGCCCTCCTTTAAGAAGTTCGGGCGAGCACTGCATTCAACGATCCTGAGATAATTTGTTGCCGGAAATCAAGTATTGCTTACAAAGAGTAGCACGTTTTCAATTACATTACACGACAGAAAATTGTTAATTATATAATTGTTTTCTTTTTGTAACCTTTATCTTAATCAAGTTATTAAGACAACAAAACTAAGAAAATTGAACTTTTTCTTCTAAAAATAGCGTGAACGACAATCATTTCTTCCACAAGAAGTTTCGCCTTTAAAGTGTACAAATTAAAAACTTCTTAATCGATGAATAGAATGCAGAAGCTGGTAGAAAATAGATCTACAGATAGAAACGTAGATGTCGTTATTGAATAGTTATTTCCACTTATTATCTGGTATGACTATTTACCTATGACCGTACATTTTTTAAACATTTGACACTTAAAAGCTATTTGCCTGAAATAACAATTTGTCTATGACCTGTGCATTTGTAGGCAGGTATGCAACATATTTGTTCATTGCCTAAAATAACTCTTTGCCTAAATATATTTTTAGATGCTAAATATTTCATAACTTTTTGCTTGTGATATACATTTTTAGACAGGTTCAAGCAAAAGTATTAAATATTTGATTGCTACCAGAAATAACTATTTTCCTATGACATAGAGATTTTAGGCAACCATACACTAATATTTGATTACTGTCTGAAATAGATATTTGCCTATGACATATACATTTTTAAACAGGTCTTGGCATACATTAAATATTTGAATACTGGTTGAAATAACTATTTGCCTATGACATCCATTTTTAAACCGGTTTAGGCATATAATAAATATTTGACTACTGGCTGAAATTACTATTGTCGATGACATATACATTTTTGGGCAGGTTTTGGCATATATTAAATATTTTATTACTGCCTGAAATAACCATTTTCGAATTACATATATATGTTTAGACTGGTTTAGGCATATACTAAACATTTGACTACCTACTGCCTGAAATAAATATTTGTCTGTGACACTCTTTGGGCCCGATTTCAAGTCAGAGTTGCGACAGTGCATATCGGTTACCATGGTAATGGCTCATAACAATTGCTGGAAATTGTGGTAACTAATTTGCACCGTCGCAACTCTGACTTGAAATCGTACCCTTAGGCATATATTAAATATTTGACTAGACAAAAGCTATATGTCTGAACTAACAATTTATTCAGGTGTTCAGATTTGTTTATTATGAGGCAATTTTTTTTAAATTGAATCATATTGCTGAAAGCATGTACGGTAAACAGCATCTGTTTTAAAACCTCTCTTCTCAAATTTCATCACTTGGTTGTTTTTTAAAAAGCTATTAAAGGGGTAAGATATGTAAACAATATTCAAAACAGTCTAAAATGTTATTTATTAAAAATAGTACTCCTAACTAATTTTTCCCGAGGTTTTCACAAATCGATCAAACTGCAATAGCAAAGCGATAATTTTTCTCAATAAATAATAGATTTACATTATGGCACGAATTCGGTGTATTTTTTCTACGATTTTCCAGAAATGCAAAGTAAACAATTTTTTTGCAGGCGCTTTGATATAGTGTACAAAAAAATCTTTTGTGGAAAAAGACAAAGTTTGCAGAGAAAATAAAAATAAAAAGTTAATTTACATAATAATCCGTCTTCGGAAATGTTTGCGACGCGTTTATTTGTAAAACGTAGTTTTGCCCGGAGCAGGAAAAACAGAAAAGTATTAAAGATTCGATATGAAAGAGCGCGAGAGATTTAAATGTTTTGCTGTCGGAAATACTTCAATAAACCGTTTAAAAATACTTCAAATAAGTAGTCATTTGCACTCGCGCGGGATAAAGCGCAGAAAACTTCGTTTTTAACGCCATAACCGATAAGTAACTCTATCAAAAATGTAACAAAGAGTGCAAATAAACTCAACGCGAGGGAGAGTGAACAGTTGAGTTTTCTGAGTTTAAATTAATACAACTTCAGATAGCGGTTTGAAATTGCTTAATATTTCAGTCGAGCTAATTGAATTTTGCAACATCTATTAATAACTTTAAATTCGTACATTATAGTCATCGGCGTGTATTTTAACTTAATTAAACTCGAGCTTTCAGCCATTGTCTGGGACGGACAAACGCTCCACAAAAGAACCATCGCCTTGTATTGCTGCTGCATTTTTAATGCACACACATCAGCAATATTAATGCACTCCGTTCGTCACAATCGCAGCCCTTTTTGCGAAAGTACGTTAAAGAAAGATAATAAATAAGGTGCACCAGATGTTTGCTCTCCTGTTTATTATGGCGAGGATAATGTAAGAGGCCGCCGCTGCGAGTTATTATAGGACGTGTTACCTTTTGTCGCCGTCTGGATTAGAATTCTGCGGCGAGACCGGAACTTGACACTCTCCGGAAGCTCCTTCGCGGAGTAAACGTGCATGTTTCTTAACTGAAAAAATTTGCCTGTCGTCAAATTTTAATGAGAACGAGAAACTTTATAAATGTGACGTGAAGGTCGCGCAAAAGGGCAAAATAATAAATACCCTCAACGAGTCCAAATTAATTATTTACGAGGCAAGATCGCGAGGCACGGAGCGAAATTGTATTCTTAAAGTAAGTCTCCGCGACCTGATAAGTTGTTCTCACGCAATCTAACCATTGATATCTTTAAGCATGGTTTAACACCCCTACGTCACACACCACCGCACCATAAATATTTACGAGCACATAAATACTCCTCGCTTTTTTTACTTTAAATTAAAGCACCGGCTAAAACGAAAACGACTCTTTAAAGCAACAAATTGTGATGTTTTATAACTGCTGTACTTGAAGACGGTATAAAATACAAATTAATTTTTTTCTGCTTTCAGGTTACAAACGCCATATTGAGCATCATTCTAATGCAAGCTTTGAAGAAGGAGGAAAACGAGGGCGAATATAGGCGCTAATTTATTTTGTTTTATAAATGAGTGATTTCACCAGACAAAAACGTTGTTCATGCGTAAACGCATTCTAAACATTTTTAAATCGCCCTTTGGTAATTAATTATCAGTGATTTAACCTTTTATCAGCTCAATCAATAATGATTTAACTTTTTACGTATATTTTTTCACGGCCACTTTTTCGGCTCTTTTTTTATCGAATATCGCTTTAGAGATGATAAATTTAATCGATGCGTACGTTATTTATTTTAACTTGTCCGAAACGTTCAAATTTAAATTCGCGTAGTTGAGCACCAAACTTCACTGATTTGACATTGTTCGAAATTAAATTTTAAAACGTGACCTTTCTCGAAGAGATTTTTTTTAATCTGTAAAAGTTGAGTTGAGCATGGCCGTTTACTCTTGAAACTAATCTACTTCAATATTTCAGCGCTTTTTAAAAATTAGTCGAGAAATCGACAGATCTAAAAGTGGAATTAAATAAAATTGGAACGAAAAAGGAATTCGCTTAACTTTATTTTTTTCTGTCATGAAAGCATCAACTGAAAAAAAATTTATTTCAAAATTATTTATTATTATTAATATTTTGCATAACAGTTATTTATGTATTAAGGGGATATTCAATTAGATTATAGCACGAAGAAATTATTAAAGGACGACACTCGTCCTTTAATAACAATAGTGGAGGGTTTTTAAATTCCGAAGGGCTGTAATATATTATGACCGTGGTACAATGTTTTATATTATTTCCAATATTTCTATTCAATATTTTGGACAAAATAATGTAAGCAATTTGCGGTTTCAATTTTTTCAATAAACATTCTAATAATTAAACAAGATTATGATGCCAAAATTAAATCATAATATTATCAACTCTTTTCGAATAAAATATTTTTCAAATCAGGGCGATTTAATCTTTTTAATTGTAATTAACTCGGTGAAATCACATTATAGCAAGTATTGTAAAGGATGACATCTACAATATTATATTTTGAATGTGTATTAAGTAGTATTTTTATTAATATTAATTTTTATGTAAACAATTTTAGATGGATAAGTAGAAGTTACTATTTTGTATTTATGTAAAGTATTATTTTGTGCTGAAACAAATTTCCAATTAAAATTTTAAATCTGGTGCATCGTGCTTCATTTTAAATCGCCTTAATAACAATGAAACACGAGCGAGTTTATGAATTTCAGGATTTAATATCGCAACCCGATAGATAAGATAAACAAGTAATCCGCACTATTTACACTGGCATTCCGCATCAGGTAGGTAGCAATCGTAAACTGGATAATATAATATTAGATCAAATTTAGCACGCATAAATCAAATTACAAGCAGCACGAATTGTGTGTGTATCACCAAATTTCGCATAAATATCGCCGGGTACATGCGGTTGCGGGGAATGGGATGAATATAATCTACAGCGACACGAGGGTTGGGGGTGGCGGCTCTGTTATATCTTGAACACTGCAGGGCAAGCCGAGTGTTCATTTATTTCCATGCCTTCACTTCCAGCCCCGATACTCGCATTAAGCTTGATACAATTGTACAACACACAACAGTTTTGTTATATTACCCTTAATATTTTTTGCCAGTTTAAAATTATCGTTTGGTTTTTCGAGATTGTGCGCTCCGCAATTGAGTCGCGCAAACGACAAAATTAAAATGTAATTTCATCATGTTTTATTAATTAGGATTTAGCGCCAAGCACCTGCCATTATCGCACGGACTAAATTATACATTTTCGGTGTTTACCAACAAAAATATGTATTGTTCGTGCATTATGTATAATGCGGAATTTCGCTCCTATTTTGTGTTTGTGAGTTTCGAGGTCGTTAAGTTTTCCATGACCCGGGTGACGCGAAAGGACTTTTATTTTTGCATTATGGCAAATCTCGAGAGGCAAGAAGTGGTCGGTGTTATGTGTACTTATGTAAAATGGATTCGAGCCGGATCGCTTAGGTTGGGATTTTTAGAAATGTGCTCATAATCCGTCATATTATGCAGAACGGCGCGAGTGTTCTGAAAGAGCGCCGTCAACAAAGGCTTGTTTCTTGTCAGCACTTGTGTGACTACTGCAGACGTTTCTACAGTTTATTCCTATTGTTGTACTTTGTCTACCGTAAAAATAAAAGGGCGTTATAGCTGTTTTATCTCACCGTTGCCGACTTGCGAAAATGACTTTTAGATTTTAATGAAAAGTCGTTATTGGCCAATTGTATTCAATAAAGCTTCGAAATCGTTTAAATTCACTCAGCTAGAGTCAAGAAAAAAAAATTTCAGTAAATTTTCAGACTTTGTTAAAGTAACTGACACGGTTTAGTAAGTTAAATTAATACTGTCAGAAACAAGGCAACAATATAATCATTTTTGCTCGAAATATGTTAGTTAATTTCTTTTTTTTTATGTGCTATAAAGATAGAGAAAGGCGACGATCTGATGGCGAGATACCTAGAGAATGCTGTAATAGAGTTTCTCAACCAAGATTATGGACCTTGTCCTGGGTTATGGAACGAAATCTCACGCGGCTCCACACAGAGCCAGTTACCCGGGACGAACTCATAGTCTCGGCTGAAAAATATTATCTCGCTAGAATCTTCGCTCTTTGAAATTATACAGGTTGATTTATATTTAGTGTTCACCATTGGTAACTGTAATAAAAACTTAAATTGCATATAACATTTAGATTCAATTTAATCTTAATTTAAAATTAAATACTCTCTTCAAAATGCATAGTGGAGAAACGCCGCTCCTAAACGAACCTATTTAGATCAGTACCGAATTTCAATTAAATTTTTTGACAAATCTTTCTCCAATTTCTTCTGTTCTTTCCTTTATCTTTCCATTTGTAAATTTCAATCCTTTTAAGATCTTCTATCACCTCTTACCTTGCTTCGTTGTAAGTCCTGGGTTTCACATTCAAAAATATTTAGCCGGGCTCTGTCTACTAAGCATGCTGCAAAAATTCAGAGTTATTTCTTGGGTTATTTTAAGATTTTTTTGTCCTTTAATGATTTTCCGAAAGACGGTTTGTTTCGAAGATGCAGGGCGGTAAAAGTTTGGATTATTTTAAAATTATTTTTCCTTTGAAAGACATTACTGTACACTATTCCAGCGCAAAATGAAGATTTGAGAAATCGAATAATCGATGGGAGTAATACAATAAGAAACAACCCTGATGCTTTTGAAAGAATTCATAAGTTAATGAGGTGAGGATTAGATGCATGCATCCTAGCTGATGGTAGTCATTTTCAGCAGTTTTTGTAGATTAAGAATCTTTACATGTAAGATGAAGTCATAAATGTTTTTTGTTACGAAAAGCGTTTATCGCCCTGTACCATCAAAAAAAGCGTTTTTCCCAAAACTATCAAAGGAAAAAAAGATCTTCAAAGAATTCAAATAATGTTGCAGACAGTTATCTAACCCTCTTATTTATTTCAAACTCTCCAGTTTTATGTTTCTGTGTTTTTGAAACTTATTTTTGTTCTTTTCATTGTTATCTGGATTATTTATTGCTTATTTCCATATTTTCAGTACGTTCATCATTTTCCTAATTTTGATAAATACAAATACAAATAATAGTTCTATTTCCATTTGGTATTCATGAGCTTTTTCTATAATTTGTTTGATTATGTGTGCGGCATCTAAAATTGATCTGCCTCTAGTAAATCCACATTGGTAATGACCCAAATATATACAGCATTCCATTTAAACCAATGTTATTTTCGTAAATATCTCAAGAAGTTGACGTTCGATTGGTTTTTGCTTTCACCACGGTAATCACCGGGGAAAATGACAATTCTTTGCTTATCTAACCGGCTTTGTAGTTTCAATACTAACAAAGTTACCAAGGGTGAACAGCTAACATAAATCAAACTCTTGTGGGTAAACTCAAATCTTTAATTGCAAATATTTGAATTATTTTTTCTTTAACTTAACAGTTTGGTGCATCTGTGAAATGTTTAATGAAATTGTATTCGTCAGAAAGTTTCCCAAAAATGAATTAATTAATAATCGCGCTGAAACCTCTATCAGTTACATCATTTATAAATATTCAGAATTTAACGCGACACGGCGATTATCACGAAATAGGCACACAAAATTAATTAACATAAACATAAGTGAATGAGACACCCACTTTTCCCCAAAACAGCCCCAGGACTGGAATTCTATAAGCTTAGTAATTAATTTTTGTTGCGGCATTGATTTTTGCATTAAATTTTAAAGTCCCCCGTTATTAAACTGTCGAAATCAAAAGATACGTACGAGCACCAATTAAGGGCGTTACGGTCTGCATGCACGCAATTTACTTTATTACACGATGCAATTCATCCGGGTTTAAATTAGTCCTGAAAAATTTTACGCGAGCTTACTTAACGTAATGGATTAATGCTTCGCCCCATAGAATATCATATATTGACACAAGTAATCGTGCGTTACTGTAACAGGAGATAATTCCGATTAAAAAATGTGCAGCTTTTGCGCGCAAGGAACGTCGAGTGAACCGTTAATAATCCAATTAAAATTATTTATTTATTGTTGCTCGTGATGGGTGGTGATATTTTACAGCAAAACATGTGTTCTTGAACGCGGGTACCGAAAACTTTCAAGGCTGTTTCACCACCAGTGAAATTTATTATTAAGGCGATATTACAGCGAAAATTTGTAACTGTTCCGATATAATTGTTTACATTTTCAGCGGGTAATTCCTCACTGTTACAGTATAATCCGAAGCATGCGAAAAAAGTAATATTTTATAAATGAATTTTTTTATTGGATGGTACGTTGTGACTTTCGCATTTTACAACTGTACGGCGTAAAAATTGCAGTTGACAGGACGTGTCACTGAAATATTTCGTTTAATTTGTTTTCATTTTTCATAAAAATTCCGGTTGTTATCGATATCAACTAATCAAAAAGAAAACGTCCAAGTCGGAGATTAATGCTGCTCCCCGGAATTAGTTTTTCAGTGTAAACATTTTTTTTTTGTAAAGTTACAGTCAACGAATACGATATTAGGTTACATACGTGCAGTGGGTTTCATTAGCTTATAACTCCTGAATAATGTAATATAAAAAAGTGCAGCTGCCAGCTTAAAAATATCGAACAAAATTTGCATTTCACCCTTTACATGAGGTGATTACTGTGCATAAAACGATAAGTTTAAAAATTAAAAGTTATCAGTATCTAAATCCAAGAATTGCCAATAGACAAGATATTTAAAAAAAATTCATAAAACATTTATTTTTCAACATCATATAATCAAAATGGTTTATTTTTAGTAAAACAGAGAGAATGTTTCACTGAAAGAATACGAACATGAATTTTGTCATATAATTTTACATACAAAAAATTATTTGTTCTATTTGGTTATGCAAGCTTTGAAATTGATATTAAAAATTTAACATTCGTAAATGCAGCAACTTCATTAAAATATTTTTTTGTATGAATATTTTGTTTAAATCAACTAAATTCAGTTGCAAAACTGCTGCAAAGGTAGAATTCAATTTGAGTACATTATCAAAAACTTGAATGTCGATACTATCGCATCATTAACAGTTGATGATGATGTTTTCGGTGCAAAAAGTGGATTTCAATACGACCTGAGCCTTTCACGTTATTTTTATTTTTATCTTTTCAGCGAACATTTATGGAACTCTCTTGACCGCTTTTATATAATAATAATACAATGGAAAAACCAATTAATAAAATTGTGTGCGCAAGATTTTATCGTGAAATGCTCTTCTAAACTTGACAAAAGCTTGATGCGGCTTTTATTTTAAGTAATTTTTGGAAAGCTGCTCAGAATTTGTTATTTATTTTGGCTATAAACCTTTTAAAAATTGTCAATGATGTATGTGGATTCCAAACTCTTTTAGTCCTGTTGATTTTGGTCTACTCTGCTTCCTTGTAATTCGAAAATATTACTGTACTTCCACCTGTTCTCTACACATGGCCTAACCATCGATATTGTTCTATTTTCTTTACTATGCCTTCTTCTATTCTTGTCTTATTTCATGGTTCATTTGAATTCAGTATGTATTTGCTTCTATTTTTAGCAGTCTTAATATAATTCTCATAATATTGAGGATTGACCATTCAAAACGAGACATGTCCATTTTTTTATATTCTTTTTATAGGTTTACATCGTTTAATCTATTTCCATCATTGAATATCGTTGTTCCTAGATATGTAAAACTTCGATACTAATTCTTTGTTTTTTATTTTGTATTTTTTGTCCAGTTACATTACCTTTGCTTTTTCTTCATTTATCTTCAGTCGCATTTTTATTAACTTCATTGACAAAATCAGAAACGATGAGACATTGACATATAAAGTTTGTCAATATTTTAAGGAATATTATTATATGCAGAAATGGAGCTATTGCAAAGGTTGCGATTGGACTTTACAGTCGTTTGTGCAGATAAAAAAACTAGCTTTTTCCAAAAAGTGTAGGTATGGCAAGATAAGCCAGATACAACAGATTTGAAACCATAGCAAGCGAGAAAGCATTCAATGGAACTGTAATATTTGTGGATCAAGTTATGACAAGGATGTAAAAAAACTGGTGCAAAGTGGGTGCAATGTTTTTTATATTGCCTTCCTTACCATATCATGAGTCAATCAGTAGCTGATAATAAAACACACGTTTTTATGTGGAACAGTTCCATTTTGGTTGTAACAATCCTAAGAAAAAAAGGGAATGCTTAGAAAATTTGGAACAAGAATTAATAATCTTTAGGAGAGATTTTTAGATCCAAAGACTTTTATAAAATGTAAGTATTTCTATAACCTTTATAAAATCACAATGCACCAATCATAAATTAAGTTTGTTATAGCACCAAAGTTGCTAAACTGATCCTAAACCACCAATATTGACCGCTGAAATGAAACTAAACCACAAAAATTACTATTATTATATAACACGGCTTGACATGAAACGTCAGCTTAACTTGAACTGCACTTAATTGTTGCTTTGTATAACCGACCCTAACTAGTTTATAGCTTTTAATAATAAAATACATTTACAACAACAACCTATATCACCATATTAAATGTCCAGTAATCAAATTACCTACCAAATTAATAAATATAAGTTGCAAGAACTAATAATAGTGGACCAGTGAATGAAAGTGTTGATTAATGTAAAAATTTGGGAAGGAAGCGATAAATGAAATAAGACACAATTAAAATGAAATATATTTTTCTGACGTGAAGATTTCTTTAGAAATTTTAACTACCCCCGATAGCAAGAACGAATAAATTCAAGTTCGTTAAAAAGTTTCGATTATTGAAAAAAAGCCCATAGTCTGAGTACTTTTCAGCTGAATAGAAAGCCGAGGGCGAATTTCTCAAAAGCCCGTAATCTATTTTTTCAAGTACAATTTGAACAATAGTCTGGTTTCGCAAGTTGGGTCGTTGTCTGCACCGACCGACTCATTGCACATTTTACGACGGTTTGAAATTCGAATAAACAACTAAAAACAAAACCATTTGTAAGTTCGTAGCATTCAAGCAAATACGAACGATTGTTACAATCGTGTAAGACACATGATCGGTATATATTGTAATCCGTCGATATCCATTGTACGAAGTTAGTTTAAGTTTGCACTAACTTTGTACTAACTTTGTTTATCCGAGATAAATAGGGGCGCAATTAAAGGAGGTAACAGTTGTGCTTCTTGCGCTGTTAGAACTATAACAACCGCCGTTATTTATGGTCACAACATAATTACGAACCGAAATTTATATCTTGATCATGCATGGTAACCCCCCCGGGAATAAACGCTCTGCGGTTACAACGGAAGAGGGTAACAATTAATTAACCCAACATATCGCCGAAAAAGAAGAAAACAATCAATATCCCCTCGCTAAGAAATCCATCTCAGAAATAATAGAGCATTATTTGATCACAACGTTGTGTTGAATCGAGGAAGAAAATAATATCCGAGGGTGGAAGAGACGGCGGGGCCGAGCGTAGCGTTGTGCGCCTGAGCTGGCCACCACCAGCCGAGCAGCCGTAGAATCACGTGATGCACAGACGCAGTATGGCAGCAACCTAGGAAAGGGTGATGCTGGTGGTATTATTTAGTCTTCATACTTTAACCGAAGGGTGTAGACGCGTCAGCGGAACGTTGTCATGTGTATTGAACATGTACGTGCAGTGTAACGTGTACAACAGGTATGTGCTCGCAAGTACGGTGCGAAACCAATGAGGAGTGATTCTGGGGAATTGCTGTTTACTTCCTACTTGGTCCGATCTTTCCTCCCACATTCGCGCTCGCTGACTCCGGACACCCCGAAAGGAGGGCAACTGGCTAAATATAGCCGATTTGTTCTTATCGAGGAGACCATGAATTGACGATGGTCTCGCCAGGCTGCAGCATCTAAAATTAAAAGTTGTTTAAACTAGTTTTTTTCTTGTTTTAATCTTCGATATAAATGGGAGGGGACTTCTCGGACTCGCGGTGGATGAACCATCATGAGAATCCCCATCTGCGGAAATAATTATTTTATAACGCGGTGGTGCGGGCGCTGATCGCGCTCGATTATTGTTTGTTTAATAAAATGGCACTCAAACATGCCCTGAGTGCTGTTGTGGTACTAACATCCATCATCTGCTACCACAATAGCTGCTACTGTGGATTCGTGTTCGACGATATCAGTGCCATTAAGGATAACAGAGATTTAAGACCACACACGCCTCTGATCAACATTTTCCTGAACGATTTCTGGGGCACGCCGATGCACAAGGTAAGGCCAATCTGGAGCCGCCTCCACAATTCAGTCAAACTAATAATAAATTGGACGAATTAAAAATTAAGTCGTCCTAGTCGCGGCTCTTGAATTATTAAATCTCAAATTAACTTGCCGGCAAGTGGTTCCACATAATATCCTCTTTCAGCAAAGCTCTTTTTTTTGCAAGAAAATAGATAATTGATTGATATTTCCCGTCCTTTTTAATTAACTGGCAATCACACAGCTCAAATTGAAAATCACAGCTTTTTTATTTATTAAATCCTGAAACTTTCTGTTTAGGAACAGAGTCACAAGTCTTATAGGCCGTTGTGCGTGTTGACATTCCGCTGGAATTATTACTTCCAACAATTGGAGCCCATGGGATACCACCTGATCAACATGTTGCTCCACTCAGTTGTTTGCCTCATTTACTTTAGGTTCGTATTAAATATTTAAGACCATTCCACCGCAATTCTCCCCTAACGAAACAACGCGCCTGAGATTGTCCGAGGTCTCGATGATCGATTCCATTTCGTCTCTAATTTGCGAGCAAAAAATTTCATTATTTCGGAGGTCCGCAAACAAGACACCTTTCGCACGTTCGCGAGGTCAGGGTTAAATTTGCATCGGGGTGACCTTCGCTCAGCAATCGTTCACCTGCAAGTAGCTTCCATTGTGTGCGAGAAAACGCAACAAGTTTGACCGCTAATTATTTTTTTGTCGCACCAAACGAACGCGTTTTAATTTGCGTAATGGATGGATTTTGAGATGGCTTCAGATCTGATGAATGTTTTCGTGCTGTTGATTTAACCTGGATGAAAGTCGCCCCGGACAAGGAAATTTCCGCACAATTTTTTTCCCTAATTAGTAGTTAAAAGTCTGCAATTTGTTTCAACGGGAATAATCTGGCGGCCGATTAAATTACTTCCGGAAGCGTCACAATGTAAATTTACGGCGACGATTCTGAAACTGCACGTACGTGTGCTAAATTCGCGTAATGAGAGGTAACTACAAGCGACTTCGTACCTAGTTTTCTTTGAGGGCGCCCTAAGCTTTTCTCCGAGAACAAACGTCAACGATTCATAAAATCGCCGAGCGAAAATGGAAATTGTTGCACAAATTCGCTAATTTCGCAAAATTTAAATCTATGATTCAGGACGATTTTTAAGAGGTCGTATTTGCTTAATACTTTTCATGTAATTAAAGCAAAATATGTGACAACCGAGCTTTTCTTTCTAACAGTTCTATTTCCTGTTATAAATGTCAATATCGTCATCGAATAAAAGTGGCCCAGATTCCAACTTATTTGTTATTTTCTAAGTTTGCGAGAATCTCGAAAAATAATTCCAATCTCATCTAATTTTTACAGCAACGGGAGCTTTGCAGTTCCCAACACAGTTTCAGCTTTTGCAGGACAAAATTGTGAAAATCATTTAAATTCAACAGTTAAATTTTACTTAATAACTGATACTGATTATAATGTTTTTATTAAAGCATCTGTTTTATATGTACTTCTTTAAATTCGTTGCATAATGGATTATGCAATATGTATTTTTCACACAATTAACTGCTGCACGCTGTAGATGTTATCTGGTTTACTAGCGCTTGTCTTTCGTAACAAGCTTGTTTAATATGTTTTATTAATGAAATGAACACAATGGATACTTCAAAGAAACAGAACATTCTGTCCTTCAGTTAGAAGAAGCTTTTAATGTCAAGCTATGGAATATTTATTATTTTATAAAACACATTCGACTTAAATCGACGTTACAATCAAACTATAGCTATTTACTTAACTGAAAAAAAGGTTTTCCAGTTACTTATATTTCGTAATCCTTTTTGTCTAGTACAATAATTCATACAACGATTTATCTACCGACTTTTTGGGAATTCTAAATTTTGTGTTTCAAATCACGGTCTATTTTTATGGTCGAGCTCACCTGGTATAGAGTAGAGACACCAATTTTATAGCCACTTTAAGCAGATTTGTAGTTGAAAAAATAAACAAACAAATTAGCACATCACATTGCCTCAATAATCAAAACTAATTAAAACCGCGGTGATCCGGATAAATAAATAATTCGGATTACTGAAGCGGGACATTTTTTTTAACTGAAAAGAGAAACATTTAATTCGAAACAACTAGAAAATAGTACATAAGCAAAAATTATTCAAAACAGCAGCATACTTATTAAATTTTATATTATTTTGTGAAGTACTTTGTAATTGTTGTTTGCTTGATTTTTTTCTGGTTCATTGTAAAAATCGTTTCTTTTAATTTTTGAGGTACAAGAACATCTTGTAGTGAAATATTAGTTTCTTCTGTCCACTTTATGCACACATTGAAACTTTTAACTAGTTTCTATTATTTAACTCTGGAGTTCCAGTGGTAACAAATCATTTTTAAGCTAGCTATTCGGTATAATGAAGGTCCGAATTATCGAGGTCGCACTGTATTTATATCTTGAACTGAGTTTTTGTATTATTTAGTTATGCTACAGTTTTTAAGCTAAAGTACAGAAAATCTCTTGAAGTTAATTATTTAGGCGATATGTGCAATTTAACCACTTTTGGTCACTGTATTCTTCAAGGAACGTTGCTTAAAACTGCTTTAAAAAATGAATTTAAGGGGAAACAATTAATTTAAGCACAGAAATATGATCCGTCATTATAATAACTAACGAAACTTACATCGAAACATTTTCATTAACTAAACCTTAATTAATCGTACCTTGTTTCTTAACTAAATCATTAAGCACAGCATCACTTTTAGTTCAGCGTTAAATGAAAAAATTGTTACTTTAAATGAGAAATAGAGATGTTTTGGCAACGTATTTAAAAACGCTAATCAATCGCATTCTTGGTTCTTTGCTTATCGCAAACCTTATAAATAAGGAATTTACAAGTAAAGTGGCTAAAAGTGGTGTAGTGGCCTAAAGTGGCATCTCTACCCTACTAATTCTTTTAATTTATTGTTTATATTTACCAACTAAGATGTCCCGTTAAAATTTTAGGATTTGTGAATGGTTGCCAATGTTTGTGAAACGCTGGTGAAAACTATGAGTACAGCAGTTTAAGAATGGTTTTCATAACTACACTTGTGTGTAATACGAAGCTTACTGCTGCTGTAAAATCGATGTTGCTATCGTAATTAACTGCGAAGGATTGTAAAAAATAATTGACGTGGTTTATGGGGAAAGTTTTAACGTATGTAAATTATTGATTGTAGGTGGAATGAGATTCAAGGATTAAATAGAAGACGAAAACGTAAAATTGAATATTAACCACTTTTCTGGACACTTGCGTGTTATTCTAACTTTGACTGCTCGTGTTCGGTTGACGTTAGCTCTTTTGACGAGGAGAGAATAATTTTAAATTGTTAGTTTTCACGGTAACTTTAGATTCAAATATTCATACTCAAACAGGTATGACCGAAGCTGTTCTTTTATGCAAGAGAATAATGTAATTGTCCGCATAAAAAATTCTATGAATTTGAAAAAAGTTGACTTCTGTTTTGTTTTAGTGCGGAAACAAGTTTAAATATTATTTTTCGTTTTGAGAATTGCTTCATTTATTAATTTTTCAGTTACCTCACCGCATGTTTGTGTAATAACAGCATACCATGTAAACAAATAAAAAAATACAATCTTTCCTTTCGTGAATAAACTGGAATTTGTTCAACTGAAAGTTTAAAAAAAAAATTGTTGATAATAATTAATAAATTAATACAAGAAATGTTTTTACGAATGACCGAATAAGAATCGAAAAAGTTTCACCTCGAGGATGCAAAACAACATTTTTCTGTGAGGCACGAAAACAATTTTATGGGAAAAGTTCGAGATAACGAACTTTCACCCTTACTAATCGAATTTACGTCAAGATTTGGAACGATATGTCTTCACAAAATTTTATGACAGTGTTCCCCCCCATTAAAATACATAATCATTCAAACAATGCTTTAAAATGACTGGCAGTAAAATTCTGAATATAAAGATTGACAAATTTAACAGAACCGATACAAACTATGTACAGAACGCTCCGTATCGACTGTCTGCCAGCTGCTGCATTTGCATATTTATTACTTTTTAAAAAGTCTTATTGCACACATGTAGTGAATATCATAGTTTTCACAACAATCCTACGTTTCGAATTGATGGCGCTCGCATTAATTACATTATATAGTATTAATGCGAATTGAAGGTTATAACCCTACAGAACGGCTATAATATTTATGGGACAATTTATACTCGAATTTAGTGCATTACGAATGATTATAGCATAAAATCGAAATTAAATTAGCAGCTGTTGGTGTTCGGATATGTCACCGGGCCGTTTAAATCATTGCCAGTCGAAACTTACGATGCAATTAATTGGTCCTGCCGCAATTCGATGATAATAATAGAAAACCAGTAACTTTAATTTGGAGCCTCGGATAATGGAATAATCTCTCCTGAAACATCCATGAAACAAACAGCTACCGTAATGAAAACGTAATACCTACATCGAGTCCGGTATCTCAAAAAGCTTATGCGGATCGCAGATAAGCTATAAAGCGACCGTGCACACGATCCACTCGATTTTTAATTATTTTTTTACCGTTGACTGCTGCCAATGTGATACCGTCTCTTTTTATCCGTATGATAAGATTTCCATCGCGTATGGCGCCTTTCAATCATCGCCGTATCGCCGTGAAAGCGACAAAATTACGACCTTCCATGAATGCAGATATTCCTTTAATTACACAAATGTCGAAGTTCCAAAACTGCACCAGCAAAAATTCGAAACAAGTTGTGTGGGTTCTTTTTTCGCGGCGTGCATGTCGAGTTACATGCACTAAAAAAAAATATTTCCGTTTCGTTGACGGTTTAATTGCATTTAAAGTTATATGAAATTCTAATTGTGTAATTGAATCTGTACAACCGATGTTGCAAGAGGCGAAATTTCCGGAGCTGCAAATACAAAGCGAATTGATGTTGCTTTGCCGCGTTTTTTGTCGCATCTAACGTTAACACTTTAATTTACAACAAATTTTTTCATTAGCAGCGGAAAGTTAGAATTTTTAATTACGGAACTTTCAAAGGGAATCGCGTCGATTTATTTTTAGTTGACGTAACGCCAGCGTTAAATACGATTTCCGTTTTTGTTTTGCAGACACGGAAATAAATTGCGTTTATCCAACGTCTGCAGGTGAATGCCCCCTTAACAATTGTACACGCTACTGAATTTTGATTTACCATAACACCACTAGTGAGTTTTAGTTTACCGAAACTTTGACCCACATTTTTTTTAATGGTTTACTAATTGAAGGGCTCTATGTAAGAAATACCTAAGTCACTTTTCATATTCTGTAATATTTGAGATTTGATGTTTCAGTTTGGTCTGGACAACACATTGTTTTGATTTTGACTGATTTTTTTTACTAAAGATTACTTACTTTAGTAAAAATGTGATTTATAGATCACATTGAAACACCTGATGAATAATCCTTGTCTAACACAATCATCAGAGTCGAAATCACAATGTTCATTGCTGTTTTCAATATTAAAATCTAATTTTCTCTTGGCAGAAACATGTGAGCACAATGCCGCCATGATGAATATACTTGTGGCTTGTGCTGTTAGTACACTAATATTTTTGCATATTTTGCAAAATTAATAACGCTGTGGGGCGACAGTGGCTTAATTCTTGGGAGAATTGCCATCCCAAAAATAGGAGACCTGTAGAACATCATACAGTGATCTGTAGCATAGGTAACTCAAATTTGCTCAAAGTGTGGCTTGTAGCCTTGTTCCCCGAAGCCAGGAATGACGATGCTTTCTGTCGCGATTTATAAAGAAATGTTTGCTTTAGCAACTGGAATTAAAAGTGATCAACGATCTTGTTCTTGTCAAAACTAGTTTACATCGGAAACTTGAAGAATATTTACCTGCATTCTTGAATAAAATGATCTAAACGTACAATACCTAGCAACTTGTGAAACTAATATTCTTGGAAACTCATATTCGGCTGCTAATCGCAAACTTTTACATCAAAATTTTTATTTTAATTAATTGACGATTATAAAGGTGCGAGATAAAATGCTGTACTTCACGTGGATGATACTAAATACTTCACATACGGATCCTGTGGTGCAAGCGGTTCCCTTAGTCTGTTTTATTGAGGTAACTTCCCTTGTAAAGTAAATAACTATTACTAATATAGTCGTTGAGTTATTGTAAGGACAAATAGATTAGTTTTAATGCATCACATTAAATTTTATTGGTCCTGAATATTAACCTTCCGATCGTAAACTACAGCTCACTCAAGCTGCAATATTTATATTCCCGATTTCCAAAGATGACTATGCAACTTACAGAAACGCACATGATTGCGGAAGAATGAAATAATAAGTGAAGTGAAGCGGACTATCTTGCATGTGAGTTACTCGAGCCGTTTCAGCACTTCTCGAAAGTCAATTTTCTGTTTAAAATTTCAAACGGCTGTATTTTGTACTGAATTCGCACAGTACTTGAATTGTTGGAAATGCTTAATTTGACGTGCAACGGCACACAGTTTTATGAGATTACGTTGCGCCAGCTGACAACGATCCCGATCCGTGAATTATTTGATTTTTAGACGTACTGTGGTGAAGTTGTAATTGGATCTGCTTTATGTTACAATTCAATCCAAAAAAAAAACGGAAATGCGGGTTTAGTACTTTATTACATTGCAAACCAGGAATCGTGTCTTCGAAATCCTTTCTAAATTTTGATAATTCAAAACCGCTAGTAATTCCGTTTATTATGTCCATTGCTTGTAGTATTTGTAACGTGTAATACCGATTTTGTTGTGGTTCTTGCGGCTTCTGAATGGTGACCTTTGTCAAAGTTAAGCGCTTATCTGCGTTTCGATGTTAATTAAGACACACCTACGTCCATGTTACCGGCCGGAAAGTTAATTTGCCATTGTTTCTACTAAGTATTCAAAATTAATTTTTGTGGAGAATTTATAACCACATTAAAGCAGCGTTCCGCTTTTTACCCAACAATGTTATAATTGTTCTGTACATTTCAAGCGTTACACGATGGAAAAGTAGATTAGACGAAACCTTTAATTAAAAATTGTTATATCTACCAAATCAGTCGATTTGAATACAACTTATAATTAATTATATTCAGTAGGTTGTCTCACAAGTTTTTGAACAATAATCTATGCGACACCTTTCTCTTTTTAAATGTGTTGATTGAGTGTCTTCGGTACTTTTAGTGTCGAAATTCTCGGAGAGAATTATTTTTTAACAACTTTCCGATTTTTTTAAATTTTATTGCGTCACCACCCTTTGTAGAATAAATTTTGTTAACAGTAAAATTCGCATTTTGTCCGAATTGGAACTCATAATAAATGTAGCACAATTGGGATTTCGTAGTTAGTCAATAATAATGAAAACGGCTACTTTTTTCTTTGAATTAAGTAACGAAATAATATATAGTTCTGTTAGGATTGAAAGTTTCACTTTTTAGCGAACAAATTTTGCGTTTGCCTCCAGTCAACAATACACGGAAAAATACAAAATATACAAATTCTAAAGTATTAATAATAAGTGATATCCAAGTTACGTCATTGTTCTTTTCGGAAAAAAGGATCTGTATAAGTAAAAATGAATTGTGAAGAAGAAGACTTACCTCCAAATGTGGCAGCAGTTGTTGTACGTTTAAGTTTAATTATTAATAAAATTTTCAAACCAAAAATGGAACACAATATTATTTAAGTTTAGAATTAAAAAAAATTTAAAGTCTAGGATTAAAAGTGAATGTTGGCTTAGTGACGAAACACGTTTTTTTTTGTTACAAAAGCAACCAGTTTATCTTCCAAAAATGAAGTGGAGAAAAATGCAATTTTGTCATTTCAAATTGTAACAAAATTTATTATTTATATTTTTGTCTTTTATCACTTTTTCTTGTTATAGTTTCATAGCTCTCGATCAACTTTCTTATCTACTTTTGATACTTTTTATTTTTATTACGTCATTATACACCATTGCAGGGAAAATGTTTGTAGCAATCCCTCTTATTATGTACAAATTCAAACCCATAAAGTAAACTGTATCAAACATTGTTTAATTCCCATAACAAAATGCAGTTGGCCAGGCTTACGTTTCATTGGCCATGGTGAGGGATACATTTAGAAGACGAGTAAAAGTTAGATTCAATCCTTCATCAACGATTGCTGCACTGGCACACGTTCTAATTGAAGACTGCGACAACCTACCGCACGAATGCATTCAAGAATTGGTTTGAACTGCCAAACAAGCAGGAGAGGAAATACCCAAAATTCCAAGAATGTCTCAATAATTTTGTAATTTCAATTTATAAGACCAGATTTTGCTTTTCAACTTTTGTGCCGGTTAAGAAGATTTCAGAGGTTGTCTTTATAATGTCAAAATTATACCTACATACTTACTTAATTAGAAACCTTTCTACCGTTTGTTGTAAGGCGAGTTGAGTTTCAAAGGCATCTTTCTCGAAACTTCTGTCCACCTTCTTCTGTATTTTGTCATGATTTTTTGGTCTCCCTCTCTTCTTTTGACCAAGCTTCTAGCTTCAAACACTTTCTTAGCTGAACATTCATCCTCCATCTTTTATACATGTCCAAGCCTTCGCAATTGGTTTTGCTATATTGTAATTTCTATCGGGGTTATATGCATTTCATTTCTCATTTTTTCATTTTTGTTTTATTATTATTCTTAAAAATTTCATTTCTACACTTAGTTGTTTTTTCTGTTTCTTTGTTATTGTCCACGATTCAGTTCTATAGGTGAGGATTGGTTTAAAGACCTTTCCAACTACTGCTGTTGTACTTTCAGATATTTCCATTTTCCTTTGTATACTATTGTTCCTGTTTTTGTTATTGTATCGTTTAGTTCTGCTTTTACATTTTCTTCACAGTGTATTATCACTCCTAAGTATTTACGTACCATATATGATTTGCACTATATTGATAAAGTAAAAATTCAGTATCACATCATGTGGTAGTCAGTTTTTAACATTGACGCTTTAATTTTTTTCAGTAATAAAAGGCATATTTTGATCCTTTTAAACGTTGTATAGAAATATAGAATTTAATTTCAATTATACAATTTCAAGCTGGTACGTTTATGTAATTAGGCTTGTAAAAGTAATCATAAATCAGTTACGGTATACATCAAGCAGTTACATGTTTCGCGCTAAATACACATCATACACAAGAGTAATAAATAGATCCTGCAACAGATCAGCAAAATATTCATTACTGGCGGAAAATTACACGGGCTTTTCAATTAATGCCAAAATTATAAATGAATCATGAAAGACCCTTTTTGGTCCTATTTTCAGGTTATTCGGTTAGAGCATAATGATAATCAGAGCAAGCGTTAATATGTGTGCGTTAGTTACAAACGTCCACAGTAAAAATGCAAACGATTATTTATTATTTACCATCGCAGTCTTAGCAGAAATATTTATTACATTTAATTATATTCATTAATTTTTTTCTGACAATGAGTCATCCAAATTACCCGAAATATTGATACACTTTCATGATTTTATTGCAACATTTATTTGTTGGTAAATTAACAAATTGGTTTGATAATCATTTAATGAATCGTATTTATACTTCAGTGCTACTTATATTGTTCGTAAATAAGGGTACATATGTACCGCTATCGATATTAATTTTACTGACGTTTGATAATGCTGAAAATGCGCTATTAACGTCACTTGAATCCGCAGTAAGTCGTGCTTACTTTAAAACTGTCAAATTTTAATTGGTGGTGTTGAATTCACGAGCTTTTGGGACCGTTACACCCATTACCATTAATCACACAGTTTTGGTGCTTTTGAAAATCGAGTGACTTATTAAAACAAATATTGATTCTGAAATAATGCTAGACTAATAACTTCATTACGGTACCGAGGGTTTGTCATGTTTGTACACAGTTAGGGTGGATTGTACTATTTTTAGTTAATTGCGATCATTTCTTATTCAGATACTGATCGGTGGCTATTTATAACGTGTAAACTAGAATTAATACATATGTAAACGAAAAACGCTTTACACGGTCCGCAAGCAGAAAGAACAATTTCCGTTTCGCCAACTCAAAACAGTTAATCATCAAATTTAGCATACTTTCCAGCAATATTTCACGGAAAAGAAAAACTTTGAACGTTCTGACCCGATTACCGTGTTTTCACAGATGAAATTTTCCCTTATTTTATCAATAGCGCCCGGACATTGAAAATAAATTTCGTTTAGCTGCCGGTGCTAAGTCCACAAGCCAACGTGTACATATCTTTCTTAATCAGCGCCGGAGACATTTATTCTTTCGTTAGGAGGACAACAGAGTCCTGGTAGCAATTTATATCCCCGGGGTTCTTTAATCTTTGAAAATGTTGGATGCGAAATGGAATCAATCTAAAAGATGTAGCGGTTGCACAAAAAGAAATCATTCGGAGAAATTCTAAAGATGTAAGGATTTATCCGTCTGGACCTCGGCGGTGAATTAATCGGCGATACTTTATGAAACAAATATGCCACAATTTGTGAGTTCAAAGTCTTGTACGGATGGCGTTTATTAATGAAGTTTTAAGTTCCAAAACTTAATATTACTTTGTAACTATAATATTACACAGACAATGTAATACAGTTACGTCCTAATTTTCAGGATGTGTTCCATGTTTCTACCAGAACTATCAAGTTTTGTAGCGGCCATGATGTTTGCCGTACATCCTATACACACAGAAGCAGTGAGTTCATAATCATCTTAACTCTGACTTTGACCCTCTTATTTAGCTCCTTTTAATAAGGCTTAATTTATAGTCTTCGTATAATAACATCACTCGGTTCACAACGAGGGGGAGGCTTTTTTTAACCCGGGAGGGCAACATTTATTAAAAAGGGGAAATGAAAAGAATAAATTTTCAAACGCTAAAAGCGGCCACATTAAGCATGTTTGAACATCAGTCACGTAACCGGCGTTAAAGTCGAAATTAAAGCTTTATTTTTAGGTAACCGGGGTCGTCGGAAGGGCAGAGACCCTCTCGTCAGTTTTTTTCTTGGCCGCTTTCATGATGTACAGCAAAGCAACGAAAAATAAGAAGACCACAGGTAATTTCTCTTTTGATAAATTGCATGTCCACTTTTTACGATTCGTTGAACATCTAAAGAACACTTTGCCAATTCGAAAATTGTCTACAATGATGTAAATGTATTGGACAAGTTTCCTGTCGAGTTAAATCGCAATTTCCCCGGCAAGGACATTGTTTATTTTGCGGTCCCTTGTGTTATCTGCAAATAATGCACTGAATAAAAATGAATCGCGTGGCTTTCTTTTTTCCGATTGTTCTAAAAGCAAACAATTTCAATTTCCAGGCTGGAAGTACCTATTACTTTCGATGGCATCTGTTGCGACGGCGATGCTCTGCAAAGAGCAGGGAATTACTATAACAGGTGTTTGCGCAGTTTACGAAATTTTTATTGCGCAGAAGGTACTAGACCGTAATAAATCTCCAATCAACTTAATTGCACCGAAACTTTGCAGGTCCGTCTTCCCGAAATCCGATACATGATCCGATCGACGATCACTGCGAAATCTTCTTACCACTTGCCGTGGTCCGTCGAGGCGACGAAAAGATTGGGCGTGCTTACGTTGACCACGGTGTGTCTGTTGCTGCTTCGATTGCAGATAATGGGGTCGCAATTGCCAGTTTTTACCAGATTCGATAATCCCGCGTCGGTGTCGCCAACACCAACGAGGCAACTCACTTATCATTACCTAATAAGTCTGAATTTGTGGCTTTTATTACTCCCTTGTAATTTATGTTGCGATTGGACAATGGGAACCGTTCCTTTAGTCGAATCTATATTTGATTTTAGAAACGTGGGAACGTTAACAGTTTACATGTTCTTGGCCGCACTTGTGTACGTCGCTCTGATGACGGAAAATAAGCAACAGAGCATCGTTATTCTAATGGTGAGTTTGCTTAAAAAGCTCGATATTGGTGCATGCAATGCAAGTTCAAAACCCCCGGCGCAAAGACACTCAATTTTACTATAAAACATATTGCCCTTTTAAAACGTAATAAAATTTATTTCTTGGCTTCAGCATAATTTTCTTTATGACATTTAAACTAAGTGCTGACATTTTCCTAATGGTTCTGTTTTACAGCCGTATGCAGTGCTGGAAATCGAGATATTGTCACGCATTTTCAAACGTTCAGCAATAAACATAATTTGAACAACGGCTGCAAAATTAATCAAAATATCGATAAAATTTACTGCTCATTCCGGAATTCAAGTTCCGGAGCTTATTACCCCGCCGTCCGTAAATACATTGAATCAACTCTGCTCCAATTTAGTTTAATAGAATTAATTTTTATTGTGTCCGGCAATTAAGTTGTTCAAAAAAAACTCTTATTTCAGAGTCTGGCTTTCCTGATATTGCCGTTCCTGCCAGCTTCAAATTTATTCTTCCCAGTTGGGTTCGTAATAGCAGAAAGGGTTTTGTACATTCCTTCGATGGGTTTTTGTATGTTGGTCGGATACGGCTGGAGCATCCTCGCCGAAAAAAAGAGCAAAAAATTAGCGTGGGCCGCTCTTAGTGTATTACTCTTAGCACACGGCGCAAAAACTTATCTCAGAAACTGGGACTGGGAAACCGAGTACTCTATATTTATGTCAGGCTTACGCGTAAATCAGCGAAACGCCAAACTATTTAACAACGTGGGACACGCGTTGGAAAGCCAGGGGAATTACAAAGAAGCTCTACAATATTTTCACACGGCGGTTAGCGTGCAGGAGGACGACGTCGGAGCCCACATAAATGTAGGCCGGACGTACAATCATTTGAAAATGTTTAAAGAAGCCGAAGACGCTTATTTGAAAGCCAAATCGCTTTTGCCGAAGGCTAAACCCGGCGAATCTTATCAGGCCAGGATAGCTCCCAACCACCTTAACGTGTTTCTAAACTTGGCCAATCTAATTTCGAAAAATTCGACCAGGCTGGAGGAGGCCGATATGCTCTACAGACAAGCCATCAGCATGAGGGCCGACTACACCCAGGCGTACATAAACAGGGGTGATATATTAATTAAATTAAACCGTACAAAGGAAGCCCAAGAAGTTTACGAACGCGCCCTCTTGTACGACAGCAACAATCCCGATATTTATTATAATGTAAGTTGTAAAAAGTTTATGTGACGCGCTGTTAATTTTACGGCGTGGCCGACTTCAAATTACACAGAAAAATGCGTTAATTAAAAAAGTTAATTAAACATTTAATGCATTCGTTTCACAAGTCGTCACTCGCCTTACTTTTTCATTCCCCTTGCGTTAATATATTCAATTCTCGACGGCCATAATCATAATTTCTTCTTTCAGTTGGGCGTCGTGTTCCTCGAGCAGGGCAAGGCGTCGCAAGCATTGGCGTATTTAGATAAAGCGTTGGAAATTGATCCCGAACACGAGCAGGCCCTTTTAAATTCGGCGATTCTGCTGCAGGAGATCGGCAGGCCTGAGCTGCGGAAAGTGGCACACGAGCGGCTTCTCAAATTGTTGAGTAAAGACGGCACGAACGAGAGGGTTCACTTTAATCTGGGGATGTTGGCGATGGACGACAAAAACATCGAAGATGCCGAGTACTGGTTCAGAAGGGCCGTTCATTTGAAGTCGGATTTTCGCAGTGCGCTATTTAATCTTGCCCTACTTTTGGCCGATGATCATCGACCGTTAGAAGCCGCTCCGTTTCTAAACCAGCTCGTTAAGTACCATCCCGATCATATTAAGGGATTAATTTTATTGGGCGACATTTATATTAATAACATCAAGGACTTGGACGCAGCTGAAAACGTAAGTACCTATTTATTACCAACAGTAATTTCTATTAAGTAATGAAACTTTTTTAGAAAAATTTAGATTTCTATTTTATTATCAAGCATAAATTTTTGTTATTACTCTTGATCACAGTCGTTAGTAATAACGAGGAATTGCTGGTGTGATGTGGTCTGTCATAATCTCAGAAACGTGCTCGGTGAAGGGTTAAAGAGGGCGATCGAAATTGGATTATTGTGTGATATCTAACAAAGTCCTTCACATAAAATCGTTAAAATTTGGGTGTCAATATTATTGCTTTATACAAATTTTTTTAACAACCAGAAAGAACCCTTACAGAATCATGTTTTTACTTTAAAATGTATTTTATTTTTGACATTTTAATTTCAGATGTTTTGCAAGTACAGGGTTTTCCAACGTTAATTTTGAAGACTATACAATGAGCGTTAGAAGTAACACAACGATTTGATATAATTTAAATTATTCGGTTTGGAAAAAAACACAAAAACAAGTTGTAACATTTTTATAAACAGGGTATTTTTTGTCAAAGTAATAACGCTGTTCCTGCTTTTTTTTTAAATAGCAACCTGTATTTTGTCGTCAAGATTTTTATAGGTCTTTTAACTGTCAAAACAACGCTATAAAAATATTGCTCCTTACATGAGGAAAAAGTTGAGAAAAAAATTGAAAAGTGATCGACAAAAATAAACCAATAATTGGATAAATTTGAACCTATTGAGTTTTGGAAAATATCCAAAAACAGCTTAATTTTTTTTTAACATAACATTTTGATATAGAGGGTGTTAAAGAAAGAACGTTATCATCAATTCTTTAACTATTAAAATAACGCTGTTTTAGATTCTGGCAAATAACTCTGTTTTAGACCCTGGCAAATAACTCTTCTTAATATTGCGAAAGAAATGATTGCAAGTGACGAGGTTAAAATTTTTATACTGTCATTTTTGACAATTAACCCACTAAAATAATGTCAAAACAATTAATATTGGTTGCTATTGAAAAAAAATCGACGATGACATTACTTTGGAAAGGAACAACTTCGAAGTATATAAAAATTTTACTTTAAAAGATATGAAATTAAATGAAAAAATTAACTTGTTTTTGAGTTTTCTTCAAAACTCAATCGTTTCAGATTTATCGCTACTTGCGCTACTTTTGCCGCTCATTTATCAACACATTTTTTGCTCAATTTTTTTCTTATGCAAGGGTCTGTTATTCTTATACCCGCATGTTGACAGTTAAGATACCTATCAGAATCTTGACAACAAAATTTAGGTTACTATTTTAAAAAATCGGTGATGACGTCATTACTTCGATAGGAAACCCCTGTATATAAAAATGTTATGTTAATGTCTTTAAATTGTTTTCAAAATTCAACATTTTCAGATGTATTGAATTGTTGCGTTACTTTTACAGTTCACTATATAATGTAGAGACATCGTTGACAATGTATTTCTCGTAATGCAATTGCTTTCACTGGTTGACAGACACATTCGTCCGTGAAAGTCTGTCATGCGGATAGGTGTACCTATTTACTACATATTTTTCAGAGTTGAGGTATATATTTACATATTTTGTTTTGGTATATTCGTTCCGAACCCTGTAAGTAAATTCCACAAAAAAAATCAATCTTGATTTTGAAAATTATACTTTTTGCGTTTTTACGACGTTTAGTTTATCATAAAAAAATACTAATACCACCAATTTGTGATCATACATCACCCCCCATGGCAAACAAACGAACAAAATTTATTATAATAATTATTTAATATTTGAGACCAATTTTGAGGGCGACCATTAACGTTGAAGGACCCTGTACAAGAAAAGATTCCTCGATTTAAAATTTATCTGTAAATTAATGTTTTTACAATGCATTCAATTTCCAGTAACGATTTTCTCGTTGTTGGTTATTATTATTTGATTACAGAGCAGAATAAGAATAGGTTCAAGTATATAACAATCAATCGCAGTAAAAACTGTTCGATACCGTTTAATTAAAGATAAGAGTTGCCTCTGCAACTGGCAAAAATAAAATAAAAGTCCACAGTGAGATAGACTGTTTTGTAACTATTAATATTGAAAGGGCGATATTCTACCTGAAATATTTTCCCAGTTATTGCCCCATCTGAGAATCCTTAATCCTCTTAGAAAACATTTGAGAACCCGCGTTAACAGGAACTCTTCAAATTATTTTTTAACAAGGGACCCATTCGGTAAATTTAGTTGGACTCAAACGAACAATTTTGTTTATATATTATTAACACATATCTTACCTACAAACACGTTATGTGAAGGTACGAACAGGAAACCTATTTTCCATGTCAACGAAAATTGTAAAAAATTCATTTCGTTATCCTGAAAAATATGCTAATGAAAAATTTTAACGAAATCATGAGTGACAGTTCAACAAGTACATGTTTCTGCCTTGACAGCGAAAATGTTCAATATGTAAAGTTGGTTTTTTGCACTTAAATTCGTTTCATTGTAATTTAGAGAAATCAAATTTTGCTGCCGTCAGTAACGCAACCAAAAAACTGTAACAGTAGAAATTAAAAAGCACTTTGAACGCTAAATTGAAGTGGAACAAAAATTGCTCATTGAATTTCCCTTTGTAAGCAGATTTGTTATGTTGCGATGGTGTTTTCATCAATGGTCATAAACTACAACGTAACATGATATTTTGCGTTTAAATGGCGCATTATAAATCCTTTTGTACATTTATATTTCCATCAGAGTAACTTGTTATTTGGACGCGAATTTTTTTTATTGCCTGGGGTGCCCAAGTACCTAATCCCGACTCTGATGTCAAGTGTAAATTCTAATAACAGCAACGAACGTTATTTACACTAAAAATGTTTTAATGAGTTTTTGGTTTGAAAATTTTGCACCAGCCTGTTCAACCAATCAGAAGCCTCTATTTTGAACCGTTACTAAGGCAACGCAAGTATTTTTTCGGAAAATTTTTCCGGTTGGGTAGGATCCTGCAGTGAATTATAGTGGAAATTTTTTGACGTCATAATTACTGTCACTAATTCTTACATTAAGTACACGTAACCAGAATAAACGATGCCATTTGACATTAAATGTCATTCAACGCTTCACATAAACTTACAATCAAAATATCATATTATTTATAGCGTTGAGTGACGTTTATAGATAATATGTCAATATATGAATTAAATTGCAAAAAGGTGCAAAATTTTCTTACCGAATACCACTCGACGTTAAATTAAAATCCGGAAATAATTTAACCTCTAGTGGTATTACTAGTGAAAATATGCGGATAATATAAGTTGTCCATTTTTAGGCATAATTGTAAAGTCTCGATTTCTTGCAGTGCTACAAAAGAATTCTAGAACTGGATTCGGAAAACATCCAAGGCATGCATAATTTATGCGTCGTTTACGTGGAGAGAGGCAAACTTTTGCAGGCACAACTGTGTTTAGAGAAGGCGCACAAATTAGCTCCAGGTGAAGATTATATTTTGCGTCATCTGCGCATTGTACAAAATCGGCTCGCCAAAATTAAAATAAGCCCGGAAAATCCGGAAAGCGAATTCAACGCGAAGGAAAAAAGTCAAGTCGTTTCGAACAAAAGCGCGGACGAAACCGAAAGAGAAACGCAGCCCCTGGTCACCGGAGACTCGGAAGAACAGCGGTACAGTAGCCGGGTTGTTAACACCGAACCGGTTTTTATAAAAAACGTCGATCAATCGGATAATAAATTTGATTTTAAAGAAAGCCGGAGCAAGGGGAAAAACGAAGAAACGTCGCGTCGTCACGGCTTTAAAGGCAGAAGTGACGAGGACGATCCATCTTCCGGTATGTCTTAGCAGTGTAAAATTAAAATTTAGATCCCTTAACATAAAATTTCTTCGTGACGTTTTGAAAGTTTTCAAATTTTTTAATACGTTAGATAAGATCTTGAACTACAAGTTTGAGCCATTACTTGCCGATTGTGATGATGTTTTTATATTTAAATGCGAATCAGTAGTTTAATCATTGAATTTGTATGCAAGTTATGGGGCAAATTTTTAGATAAAACACTTTGTAAAATTATGATACGAAATTATATTTCTATCTGAAGACTTTTTTATACGAGCCATTAGATATTATATATAGTATTCATTCTGTGATACTCAGAATTGTCTGTATAAATTATTTTTGTCAATTCCTTTCGTTAATATATCCATTTCTATTGGAAAGTGTGTGGAAAAAGTACATTCGACAAGGAATTTTCGTACGTTGTGATTTTTGTTTTTTGTTTTAGTTTTTGTAAATGTTTACGTTAAAGCAAAAAATTTTCTAAATGTGATTTTTATACATGTTATCGACTGCTTTTGCTGTTTTTGGTGGGCGGTTTTAGCTTAATTTTTTCAGTACTGACGCTTTATGTTTGCCAATGAAAATGGAAGTGAATCCGCATTACTCACAAGGGAAGAGTACACATTTCAAATGACAATAAATTTAAACATTTTTGTGATTTAATTTTATTCCGCAAATAGACATTAGTGGAAACCCTTTCGAATCCCCGTATTAATAATGCACTTTGATGGACTGAGTAGGGTGGAATGGCATAATCCTCGAGCACCTCGTCGCGCGATTTAGCTGCAGACCAAAAAACCGATCCGAGACATGTCCCTATCGTGTTTAATCGCTTGATGCACAAATTCGCAGTGTTTCCATGAAATTTACCCAACTAAACAATCAAAAATAATTCTCAGACGATTGATGCCGGCTTCTCGGTCGTTTTCGGCAAGAAACCTCAACAGCACTCTTGCCTTGGAAACCATCCACGTTCGGGATTTGTGCATCAAGCCACTGAAAAGGTTTCCCGCTTTTTACTTGCCTGTCATAATTCATAATTGACTGGTGCGCCCACGATCTTCTTTGACCCTCTTGTACTCATTGTATGCGGGCTTTTTCGCCCCAAAATTACCATTAGCAAACGTTTGATTGTTCGAATCCCCGTGAAAAGTATCGACTATGAATTTCCTTTCAGAAAAAACTAATTATTTTTTGATAATTACATTAACGGAACGCGTTAAATTGCGGTGACTAAGCGAAACCTCGAAATCCCTTATTGATAAAAGTGGTAAGGTTGAAAATAAAATTGTAATAATCTCACAAGAGTTTCATTAATCAAAAATCATGAAAGATACCATATCAGTTCATCAAAGCGCCGGGAAACAATATATATATATCTGACTGTTATTGATTGGCGTTATATATACAGAGGGGACGTCGAAAGAGAAAAAAAATCGTCGAGATACAATAGCCTGGAGGCATATAACGGCAAGATTATCTTTGTGATCAACTTAACTCACCCCACGAACAACACTTTCGGGGTCGAATAACTTGCGTCGAAAAAATACGGATTAGTTTTTAGCGTGTTTTTAATTAAAATGATAAAATGCGAAATGTTCTAGTCTGTTAGGTTTAAAGTAAAAAATTGTGCCACGATTAAAAGCGCGCGTGCGAGTTAACGTGATCGAAACGGTTATACGATTCCGTGAATTGTAAATCCTATTTGCTGCAAAGCTTAATCGCAAGGTATTCACTTCCATAGTTCCTGCTTTATTTTAAAATGTATCCTAGTTTGTTTTTGTAAGTGGCGTAATATGTGTTACATTTAAGCTTAAATGCATATGAACTACTTAATATAAACCGCATAAAATTATGTCTAATAGGTGTTTATGGCTTTTTAGCCATTAGTTTAGACTAAACATCCACGTGGCCAAATCTTTATACCATTTCGATAGCTGTTCATTCTTAGCGTTAATGTAACGTTTGGGTTGATGTTGTTTTCACACGAAAATTGTTTAGCTATCGTGGATTTGTAGCATCGTTTCCTTTTTTAAATCTCATTTTATTTTGTACGATGTAAAGGTGCCTTGACAAGACTAAAAATAAGGCAAATGAGTTTTTGTAATATATAGTATATAAATATTTTTCTATGTTGTCAAACTGTTTATATAGTATAATGTCTATTAATGTAAAAGATTAAAGAGACCCTAATGTGAGAGATATATTTATATCATATTACCGATTTGATGAATTTCTTTTTGTGTCCGGAAAGGAAATTAAATAAGAAAAATGTATAAACAGCAATCGTTTTACTTACTTTACATGTAAAAGTTGTGGTACAATAGCAAAAAGAAAATTAAAAGCGCTCCTTTGTTTTCACGATTAAGCTCATTTTAAAAGAAGCTGTTTTTTAAATTTCACATGCATGGCTCTCCTCCGGCTCCACGTGTGTATAATCCACAGCTACGCGTGCCATTAGAAAGAAGTAGCTCGTGGCAAAATTAGCTTCACAAACGACGCTTTTCGAGTGTGTGAATGCCCAACTTTCCTTTGATCCTTACGGATTTATAAGAGAGAACTAAATCGAAACCCGCTCGTTCTGAAATTCAAAACCACGCTTGTTCGCAGCACCGAAAATACAAACATATTCGCCAACACTTTCAAATGAAATTAGTTACTTAAAAGAGCAGAAATAAAAGGCCGAAGCGAAGCTTTTGATGCGCTTTGTTCGGTAATTATTTTCGTTCCTTTTTATCGGCGGCTAAATTGGGCCTTTTTGCGTTTTATTAAGAATGCGGGCTCGAAAGAGAAACGGCGTCCTATTAAATAAGGATCTGATTAAAATTTCGACTAATAAAGTTACCAGCAATTTTATTTTTAATATCGTTATAAAGCTCCCGTTTCAAGTCGAGATGTTCAGATCGAATTTTTACGACTGTTTTGCGGTTCATTTTTATGCGAATAAGATCTGAAAGTTTACGACCGTTACATCAAAAAGAGATCGGGTTTTATTTGCACTAATAGTGACATTTTGATAACAAAAATTTTCTTTTCAAAGTGGAAATCGTTCCGGGCTATCTGCAACTCGAACACGAAGGTTTGGAAACTTCCCTGAAATTTCTGCCATAAATTGCAATGAGGTTTAAGTTTTGAAACGGGGTATGTTTTAATTTAGTTCCGGGGAATGAAAGGGCTTAAAAGAGTTTTAATAAAGATTACATCAGTTCTGTTTTATATTTTACGTTGCATGAAGTTTGTGTAATATTCAAAAATTATATCGATCTGTTTAATTGAATTCAAACTTGCTAGAACATTTTATGAATCTGCATTATTCATCGCAATGCTTTAAGTTGTGTGTTTTTTTAAATTTCATTAAATTTGCAGTTTTATTTTAAGCTTGCTTTTTTTACAACCAATTTTTGTTCGTTCGTAAAGGCGGGTCACAGCCTTAAAACCAGGACACCGGTTGGTGTTTCTGTGGCTCGTATTGATCGGCTGGAAAGCCCTGCAGCAGAAACTGCTACGACCCTCTTTTGGTTGAAAGTGGAATTGGCTAGCGGACAGAATTCAATTTAGATCACAAGGAAACTGCATCGCTTTTAATCGTTTTGTACAGAAATCTATTTCCAGTTTCTTACCTAGCATAGAAGAAATTCCCTACATATATTTTTTAAGTTTCAGCTAATGTACGTTACAAAAAAAACTCATTTCAACCGTAATTATTAAATTAAAGAGCGCAATTTCGATGAGAGTTTAATCTTAGCTTTTGAACATTGAAGTGAATGAATTACTGTCCAGAACAGCTTTTGTTGTCGAATTTATTGCTGATTTTGGGTCTTTCTTCATTCATCTGAGCCCTTGAAGACAAAACAAGCTTTCAACTTTTCCACAAATATTGACTTATTTTTGTCTTCCACATTTATGATACTTGCGTATGTTTCTAGTTTATGAATTATTCACTAATTCTATTATTGGAAGAATCTATATTGTAACTTTTATTGATAATACAAACTTTTCTGAGTATAAAGTCTATAAAGTTATAACAGAGCATTTGTTAAATTAAATTCGAGCTTTAGCTCAAAATTCGCTCGGCGGTTATCCAACCCTTTAGTTTGAGAATATTACAAATTGCTGTACTTTGTTCACTTTAAATATTTATTCAGCACTATTAAGCAAAAGCTCCTATTTAACAATTAAGCGACTGGAATGATAATTAGTTTTTAATAGTTTAAACTAACTAACCAGTTTAAACTCATATCTCATAACAGACACATCAAGAGGTTTTAATATTAATTAAAGCCAGTTAACAGCTGATAAGTTTAATTAATAAATTTCGTGCAAGCTGTTTTTAAAATTGCCGTTTTTTAATCCAACAATTGCGTAACCCGTTTTAAAGTCCAGGTGCAAACAACATTATCAAATCGATATTGTAACCAGAACCAGATTTATGGTATACGCTAAATTACAGATTTGCTCTTCACACAATTGCAATTATTTATTGGCAGGTATTCAAATTTGACCTAAATTGAGTCGAACATTTGGAAACATGTCGTTTAACAGAACGGCCATAATAAAAGTTTATTAGATAGTAAAAAAAAATAACTCTGTTTTATTACTAATTGCAAGTGCGTGTTGCTTATCTGTTAACCAATTACTCGGTCATTATTAATTTATGGACGGCAACTTAATCATAATATAATTTCCTATTGATTTTTGTGGTCGCGATAAAAGGACCATTAACCGTCAAATGAATCCCACTCAGAAGAATGTCGGGAGCTGTAAATAAAGCAGAAAGAGAATTAATTTTAAAAGTTTGCAAAAAGTAAACTTATTGAATGAAATCTTATTTCACTATTTTACTTCTAGATGGCCTTCTCCATCCCTTTCCAGTGGATCATTAAATTTAACTATGAATTAAATTGATCAGGTGTTTTAAAACGAAAGCCACAAATTGTTACTTTTAAGATTAAGTTTGTGTTTTCGCATACATTTGCAATGCAAAAATTAAGCCGCTCGTTAATAATTATATTCAAAAGATGACCCAGTATTTTACAAGAACTGTTACGCGAAGAGGTGAAATTTATTTTTTACTTTTTAGTCATCGCGAAAGGGAGAAGCGTGAAATTGCGACAATAAATTTCCAAAATATCGCAGAGCTATTAGTATGCAGATTACAAGTATTTTTAAAGCTTTTTTTTCATTTACCAAAAATAACGCTAATGTGCTTTTATAATAGAACGTCCTTAAAGCTTCTTATTATCATTACCTAGGGGGTATATTTATGGCGCCATTTTTACGGTTTACGCCGTTCTTAATTCATTTCAAGCTCAAAAAACCGCGCCTGAAATTTTTTAATTAACTTTAATCGATTTATTCCGTGCCACAATTTACATTCTTGAAATGCGAGTCGCAATATGTTCGGAATGGATTGCTTCTGGAGAAATAGTTATAATTTTCTGCGCGCGGTTTTGGAAAGCCGCCAGAATAATACTCGGGGTGTTTGACCCTATCATTTTGCAACTATTCTCGTTTTAGTTCCCATCAGACACGTAACGGCCAAATAAAAAACATCACATCATTCGCGCTTGAATAAACTGCAAGAAAAAATTGAGCGACGTCGCTGTAATAAATAATATCAATTGAAATCAGAAGTCGCAGGAAATTTATGAGGAAACGGAATTCCGATATCAAAGGTTTTTCTGACCTCCCCAAAAATTTTTAATGGCAGCTGCACTCGCCACGAAATAAATCGATTTAGTTTGTAATAAAACAGGCCGTTTGTGTTAAGAATAAGACATTGCTAGACTGGTCACGTCTCCTGTGAAAGACTTGTGATTAAAGGTCATCGGACGCATCTAAACGATTTTAAATCGCACCCTGCTGTAATCTCGATATGTTTTTAAAGTCATAAAAGTGGCCATAAATTTTTTACTGGTAAAGCAATATGCATGCGGAGGATACGCACAGCTGCTTAAAATTAACTGCGGTATTAAAATTTTGGGTAAAATTAGCTTTCAAAAACCGTTTACAGAATGTTGCTGGGAAAGAAGCGGCGGTGATAAGTGCTTTATTAGCTTTGGAAACCGTAAAAAAAAATCAATTTCGATTCATAAATAATAGTACATTTCCTGTTGAGTACAGTAATATTCCGTACGGAGTATCATGAGTGGCATCCTCCGTGCTCTCCGCTGGATGTTTCCGGTAAACTCCGGAAAAATTTTATCAGCTCGATTTATAAAGGTACTTCTGCATGTATACGATTTTTAATTTCACATTTGTGATTCTCCTAAATACAATTGCAAATTTGCAGGTTAAAAAGTGTGTAATTATGATGAATGGCTTGAATAAATTTAAATTAAATCTGTTGTAATAAATATCCCTGAAAAAATATTTGTGTGTTTGCATTAAAATTCAAGCTATAAATTATTTATTATTTAATGTTGGTTTTTTAAAATCAACAAGAAAATGACTCTACAAAAATGAAGGATAAGAAAATGGATCAACTAAAATAATGTAAATTTGTGGTTCTTACGTTCTGGCGTGAAAAAATATAATCCGTCTCCTAGATCTGAAAGAAGGGTTAGTTCGATGGAAGTTTGCTAAAAGATAAAAAGATAAAAAGTCGGCGGAACAAAAACCATGTATGAATAGGTGTGTGGATTGCTGAAAATAAACGTGAAAGGAAAAAAGAGCGAACTTTCTCCTAAAGCCTCACTGATATACATAACGGTTTCATGAACATCTAAAACTGAAACTTTAATATAAATTACATCACGCGCACTCTAACATTATACGTTCATTTAATTTAAAAAAAATATTAATAACCCCGTCGTATGCTGCTTTTAATTAAGCGCACACGTAACTTCTTTGAAATTAACACCGGTAAATTAAAACGTGAGACACTTCCAAATATCTAGTGCGTAAAGACGTTATTTATTATAACAAAGCTCAGGATAAAGATTCCATCCTCAGATAAGAAAATTACGTATATCCGTCTTGTTTGGGGCTGATATTTTCCTCTAATTATGTTCACTGTATTGGTTTTTGCAGAAATGTTGTTTCCCGTCGTTACCAAAAAGGCCGCAAGGGCTTGTTCGTGGGGATATAATATTGCCGCGGCATTTCACCGAACACCGTCAAAAGTTAATTACAAACACAACTTCGTTGATATTCTGCATATATAGGAATTAATTATAGCGATATGTTTAATGCGGCCCAGACCAGACAAGTTCGTTTCAGACATGGAAACAGTTTTATTTGTAAACAGGGAGGAGATACAAGCAAAATTAATAAGAGCGGCGGACGTTGAGGAGGAATTGACAAATTACCTCGGTCGCTTTCAATGTAATCAAAAATTACCATTGCTCGATAGTACCGAACGACGGAAATTAAAATTCTTCTGGCGGCGTTCAATTCAGGAAACCAAGCTTTGGAAAACGAATTTGAAATCTCGTGATGATCTCTAGCAGATCTAACTAACTTATGATCGGATGAGAAAGTGAAAAGAAGAGACAGATAAAAGTAAAAAATTACTTACATTATTAAAGTTTACCGAAGAGTTATAGATTGCAATCCATCTCCAACACACTCTTTCTTGCTCGAGTTTTTTCGTAGTAATTCATGCAAACGTCGCCAGTCATTAGATCCACTCTTCTTGTAAAAAGTTACCACATGAACATTATCTAAAGTAATTCTTCTTCTTCACTGAACTTTTATTTTAATTTTGGTGATATGGCTTATTTTTGGACTTCAATTATTATACAGGGTGTTTCCCAATTGCACGCAACCAATATAAGAACGTTGTTCTATAGTAAAAATAAGATAAGAACTTATACACAAATGTCCTAAATACATGAGCTGTTGTTTTTGAAAGTAGGGTAAGTACATTTTGTGAAAAAATTAGTAAAAGCTAATCTTTATTATAAATTAGCAAGAAATTTATGTTTTTAATCAATTCACAATAAATATCTTTTAATATCAGTATAAATTTATTTCGACAATATTCATTGTGAGTTGATTTTCAGGCCAGTCTACTCTATAATGACAGAATGTAAGCGCGGCTTTCGTGAGTTATCACCAAAACAGGGTAGAACAAGTAGTTTCGGAAAAATAGTATTATTATTTTTAAATACGAAAACTAGGCCTATTTGTAAAGATATTATGAATTTATTACCCTACATATATGAAAGCTGAGAAGCAACAACGAAATCTACACGAGAACAGAAAAATAACAGACAGAGTGAGAAAAAGATCGACTTTCTACGGACACATTAAAAAAATTAATGAAAAAAGATGGACGAAAAGAATATTCAGTTTCAGTTTCAACAAATCATTGCTTTTGAAAGTGAGGCAAGTCCCTTGGCGCATACCAAAACCATGATTTTTTCATCTAACATAGATAATCACTACTATATATTAAATTTACATGGAATAAGACTACAAAAACATAAAATAAGTTAATTACTGCTTACCAATATTTTTAAATCCATTCAAATGTAAACCATTAAATGTATATGCGCCCTTTCAAAGTCAACTTCATAATTAATGATTTAAAATCATTTTATCTAAAACATTAACTTATGACTTAGTAGGCTGCTACTTTGATTTCACCATTTGTTTCTTTGCTTGCATTTATTTGCTGACCAGATGGCCTATTCAAGTTTTCTTTTTTTTTCAAGTAGATACTGTTGATAAATTAAGAAATCGGTTTATTGAAGCCTGTGTTTGCATACCGACATTGTTCTACAGTAAAAAGAAATGAAAAATAAGAATGTGGCTTATTACAGTTTATTTCAAATTAATCTTCACTTAAATATTACAATGTTCCGAAGAAAATTCAAATAGGCAACGCCATCAGCACATAAATACAAACAAAAAGAAACAATTGTTGAAATCAAAATAGAAGCCTGCAAATCATAAACGTCTTATTGCTAACATGTTAGATGAAATTGCTATCTTTAATTCTTTAGAACATTTGCTGAAACTTCTCTCATTTTTTGGTATAGAATACCGTTCTTTACTAAACACCATGTGTTTAAAATTTGGCAATTTGATTAACCAAATTTTATTGAAAGAATCTACTACAATTTTTTAACATGTAGCTTAAATCAAAGAACTAACTCTTTTCCACTTAAAAATAAGAAAACATTCATTCTTTAGAAATGAAACTATTTTCAAACCATGTTTTAGTGCCGGAATTTGTAGTCAAATTCGCGTTGCATCTAGGCGATGCATGGGATCGTCCAATTATGTATTAAGGAAATCTATTCTCATAAGCTCAAAGTACAGGGAGCCAGACTCCAAAGCAAGAACCTGCAAATGACACCATATTAGTTTACCCCCTGGCACGAAACTAGGTCATCTCTTACTCAAAATGAGGGTGCTATAATAAAAGCAATTGCGCTTTAAGTTTTTAAGTAGCTTACCTCGAATAAAATCCATCTGCAAGTTTTTACAAAGCCATACAGAAATAAGTGAACACATAAAGTGCAACATTTAATTTCCAAAAACTCATCAAACTCCACTCGGAATTGGGTCGTCTGCCACTTCGTACAAGCACTCAAATTTAAATTAAGGGACGTAACTTTGCGACAAACTGTCTTAATATTTTCGGTGACGAATTTAAAAAGTAAAACAAAAGCTTTCATTTAGCTGCGAATGATGAAATACCTCAAACGAACTCCCAGTTAATCATTCTCACACAGCTTAATCATCGTAGACGTTCGATTAACGGTTGCTGAAAGAATGAAAAGAATAAAAAGAACGGTCATTATCGGCTGAATGAATAGTTTTAGGGAATCGATCCGGCATTCATAAAATGCAAACATAACTTAAGCCTCGATCAAACTGACGGCCTTTGAAAATTACTTTGGGGCGTTTATCCAAAAATAAATTAAGTAAGGCGCGCGCGATGAGGCCCAATTCACAATTAATTTAAACGCACCCTTTTGTTACACATTGGGTTTTTAGAATAAATCTCAAGTACTACATAAATTTCGCCGATTTATTTGCATAACTAAAGACTACTTGCGTGATTTTATTTAATATGTCACTATCCAACACTCTTTCTTCCCCCGAAATTTCGTGTTATAATAATTACATTTAAAAGCGCTACTTGGCGTTTCTGTGTTTCATTTACCTTCATTACTTCATATTAATTTTCGCGTTCGGAACAGATACGGAATTTAAATAGCGGGCTTGCTTAGAATAATAGGAAGGTGTGTGATTTTACTCAGGAAAATTACACCGACTTTCATATTTTCCACGTCAAGTTACATGTTTACTATTGGATTTTGTAAACATGTTGGGAATGTAAGCACGCGTTTGCAAAGTTGTTGTCCCTTCGAGTTCAAACATTTTATCTTATCGGGGCGTTTAATTGGACTCACCGGTAAGTATTTATTAAAAATTAATTTCGCTCACAATTAGGGGCGAGTCTTACATTAGAAACGGCAACATCTGTTTGGACGCCCGAATATAAAGAAAACCACATTCAGAAAAGGGTTTTCGGATGTGCGAACCCGCTTCTAATTTTCTCGACACATTTCGACGATTTATTTTTAATTTCAACACATCCACCAAAAGTTTCCCGGTCGAAATATTTTTGGACAATTTGCACGCCCCCTCATACATAATACAAACTTTTATCAACCGCCCGCGACAAATCTAATAAAGTAATCGAGCTTTTTCGTTCCGGATCATTACTATCCATAATGGCTCCAATTAGTCATATTAGGGGTGTGACCCTAAAATAATTAGCGAGGTCCGTCGAGGTTTGTACGTGTGTGCGCGTTCATCCCGAACCTTCCCTCCGCACCAGGTATAATTATGTTACACGGTAATAAATCAAAGTGTCGATTTTCTCTAATTATTTATTATCCGTCTTTTCAAGGATCACCGGCGTCAGATGCGAATGGGATCGATAAAAAAAAGCTTCGTGTCCGTCTTCAAAGAGGAACAAAAAGTGCGGCAGTAATGATGATAAAGTAAGCCAATATAGGCCACGTTATTATCATTCTTTATTTACACTTAAGCACTGCTTATTTTAGAAGAAAATTAGCAGGCGTTTTTCAACACGTACCGAGCGCACCATTTGCATTTTAAACTGTAACTTAATGATCTTAGTTTTATATTTGCATTTGTATGCTCGTTAACGACTGCGAAACAATGTATGTTTAGTGAGTGTGTGTACGTGATGCTGGTTTATTTTTACACCGCATTTTAATTCTCCAAAACGCGAATAAAATTCGTTTTCATAATAAACAGCATTGTAAATTTGAAATTGTTATTTTTTTAATACGCCAACTAAACGCGTTTTGCAGCGAGCACATTGTGAATTTTTAAATGTTTGCTCAAATTTATTTCGTCGGCAAAATTTTCATCAATGTTATCACTAAAACTTTTCCACGGCTTTCAATAGGCTGCTACCATTCAAGTGACTTTTCAATTCATGCAACTTTTTCTATGACATTATAGGAAAGGTTCATTTGCTAGATATAAATACAGGGTCCTCCAACGTTAACGGTCACTCCTAAAATTAGTCTCAAATATTAAATTATTATTTTCCAATTTTGTGTTTGTTTACGACCACAAACTGGTACTATTACTTTTTTCTTAGGATAAACCAGATATATCAAAAAAGCAAGAAAAGCATAATATTTTAATTATTACTGAATACCTAATTAAAATTTCATAGCAATATATTCTATTGAGGTTCTGTTTTAGGGGTCAGCATTAACTTAGGAGGACCCTGTACTTTTATAGAGTTGTAACGCAAATTTCAGGAGATGTAATGCACATGGCAGTAAGAGTTTTTATTACACCTTTGTCGGTACTTTAGTAGTTAGTTGTATTAAGTTTGCCAACTGAACAAATATTATAGTTTCTGCAGATTAAGTTCCGCCCGACAACCAGGTAAAAACATAAACGTTCGCAAGTTTGAGAACTGTTTTCCACAACATAAGTTTATATTTATTTTGTGAACCTTCGAATGTGTTTCACCTATTAAATTTGTAGAGTGTTGTTATTATCTCCAGTGCCACAAAACGGGCCGAAATAATTACAGTATTGATGTGAAAAAGCCACAGGGCAAAAAATTACAGGATAGGGATCGCAAACAGAGGGAAGTAGGGTTCTTGGAGAACTGTGGGGACGAAATGCAATCAGATAAAGTTTTTCGAGTCATAATGGGTCTGCTTCTGGTGATAAATAAGGCTACGTGAAGAACGCGGTACTCTGTAACCACTGTTACTTTCTTGCAATAATTAAATTCAATTTGTTCAATCAAAAATATTTTTTAAAAGTGATATAATCTCACATTGTCTGGAAAGTTTAACCTTTTTTCAAGAGCTTCTAATAAATTAAAAACAAATTGTAGTTATTAACTAATTGAGAAAGATACTATCAAATTTTTCAAAGTTTTTAGTGTACTAACTATATGGTTCGCATTCGAGTTTCTTATTATGTAATATAGATTGTAGAGACTGTATATTATTTAACTAGCACATAATGATAGACTATTATTGAAAATACAATTTGAGGATATCTGAGTTAATAATAACCATTATGTGCAAGTCAAATACGCCTTTTTATCCTCGACTTTAGGTAATTTTAGCAATTTTATTTATTAAAATTCTTAAAGATTTAAAACAAAGAATGAAGAAAGACAATTTTGGATGAACATTAACAAGGAAACAAAAGAATGAGTTTAAACCGAGTAATGATGAAATATGGAAGCAAGAAAAATATTAACTCACCTAATTTTCGAAAATACGTTATAAAACCAAAACGATTGAATTTTTGTCCCCAATTTGTCAGCTAATTACATTACATAACAATAGACTCGCTATATAATTTGATACATTTGTCCCTTATAAGATAACCGAACGTTATAATCGTTTTTAAGTATTTTTAAAAATAACGTTGTAGGGTTTCTTGTATGCAGGAACTGAATTCTGGACGTCAATATTCTCCCCGGTAAATAGCACGCAAACAGCTGAACTGATTAAATTATTACTTTGAACTCGCATATGTTACTAACTGACCCTATTCGATGCCTAATTAACATCTGTAATAACGTATTACAGAAAGATAAAATGATTATTACAGTCCTGTTCACCTTACAATAGCGCACATGTTTTCATAATACTATAGTTAATTGTTGTAAAAATGAGAATGTGTACAATTTATTACAAATTTAATTAAAAAACTTGTTAATTGACATTTGTTGTCTTCGGATATTGTTCACAATGGGTACATTTTATTCAATGCAGAAAATATTGCCAATTAAGTAAAATTCGTCTAACTACCTCATTTCAGGTACTGTTAAATAATACTGGTATGTTATTGCTTGTAGAAAATATTCAACTTTGGCAAAAATAAAGATATTACAACAAAAAGTAATTAATCAACATGTTTTAACGGTAAATAACAGTGAAGACAAACAGTAATTTAATCTTTAAATAAATGTTTCATGATATTATCTTAATTTGATTAGATTTTGATTTATGTGGTTCCATACGAAGGGCCACTTTCCATAACGACCACACCCTGCTGGGCCCGTTAACTAATGTAACAACGTTCCTATGTAGGGGAGGGTGGGGCAGGTTGTTACATTTTTGACAATCAATTTTTTTCCTTCCAAATTATTAGCTCGGTAAGAAATCTAAATATATAGCCATAAACAGTATACATTTAACTCAAGGTATTAATTTATAATTACCTCCAGTAATAAACAAAAAAAATCTTACGAATTTATTAACTAAATAATGCAGACTGTATCAATGTGCCCCTTCAAGGGGCAAGTTGTTACAGTACGTGGGGTAAGTTGTTACATACATGAAAAATTATAAGGAAGGAGCAGAACACAGTCAATCCTCATCAGATGTACAATTTATACATACGTAAAAGTCATCGTCGCTACCACATGTCACGTATGCCCATCTCTTGCACGCTGTACATTGGATCCAATTTTTGTTTTTACTTTGTAAGAACGGTATCAAACAGATAAGGCAAATTTCATTATCTTCGGACTCATCCGACTCTTCAGAATATGTTTTATTATTTTTTTAAATCATTTTATTTTTGCCCTTGCTGTTATTTCTACTTAGATTTCTTATAACAGGGCCGTTGCCTTTTATTTTAGTCCTTCGATTTTCTCTTTCATGGGCTTCTTTTGTAGTTAGTCCATAATAATACATATTTGGGCAACTCCTCCTCTTGTTCTAGAGTAAAATTTTTAGATGGTTTGGCATATCCAACATATTGAGGATTTACTGGTTCCAACCGTAATTTTTTTAGGTAACGATAAATGGTTATCAAGTTAATTCTGAATTTATCAGCAGCAGGTCTTAAAGAAATTTTCTCTTGGGAAACGGCATTAGCAGCTTGCTGAAATGCTGCAATTGTTGTCTCACCTCGAGTAGTTTTTCTTTTATATGTTCTCACCATATTTTACATGAGGCACGTTGTTACATGTAACAATGTGCCCCACAAGAAATGTAACAATGTGCCCCCACGTGCAATTGATAGGATAAATTTCATTTTTAGGAAAACCGTTAGTGTTACATCAAAAATATTCTACATCATTGTTACTAATTAACATGCGTATAAGAGAATATAATCAGTTTAATCAGATGACTTACCGTTTTGTTGGTAAAACAAAATTTGTAACGTATGAATGAAAAAACTTTCCATGCGATAAAACACATTTTTGTTAATATCTTGCTTTGTACGTTAGATAGCACTACAAGATTTCAGCAATAGTTGGATCACGGCTTTCCGTTTCTTGTATTATAATATTAAATGTTGACATGAAACGTTACAGATGGCATGTGCAATGTAACAACTTGCCCCATGTAAGAATCTGCCCCACCCTCCCCTACATCATATTTCACCGTTCCGAAATATTTCCTAGATCTGATAAAAGTTTCGCATTACATGAGGGCCTAACCAACATAGAAATTCTCTTGCAGCGCTCTAATAAGTTTAATTTCTCATAAATTACAAAGGGTAGTATCTGAACTTTAATTCATAACGACCGGAGATTACCAGCGATATTGGATTATCGACGAACGAAAAAATGCTTCAAGTTGTGTACACACAAATCAATAAACTTTATTACGTTTTTTACTTTATGTCGGTTTACACAGTTTGCAAGCAGATGCGTTATTGATTTTTCATCAGCCGAACAAAAAAACACATGCAATAAATTTTCGCCCCCTGCAACTTAATTTTCGATCAGCTTATAATCTCCCTTCCTTTTCTGATGTCGATAAAATCAAACCTTATTAAAGTTGAATTAGATAGTTTATCGGAAGAGATTTTATTGTGCTGTATGCGGAAATTGCGCAATGAAATCGTTAATGTCGCGATTTGATGGTTGAAAGCTGACTAAATATTGCAATGTAATAATCAAATAATGTCAGAATTGAGCTTTACGTCGCGAAACACGGATTTAATTGCTGTTTTAACCTTTAACTGAAACATTGTGTAAAGTAAGCGTAGTGGTGCGGTTCGGACCATGTTCTAGTGTGATAGTTCGTAGCTCGCCGCAATGCGACGCTCTCCCACCGCCCGGGGAAAGCTGTCGCCTCAAGTCAACAAATACCGCTGTATATTGTTCGTACTACAGTCTACAGCACAAACAACCTCTAAACATGTTCGGCAGACATATTGTGATGTTACCTAATCTAGGGATCAGTGAGCTTTATACGAGTCGGTGTTTGACGAACCGCTTCCTTTCACGCGCTCCTCGTTCAGGCGTCGCCGCCGCGCTGATGAATGTATTTTAAAAACTTGCTCTGTTTACTGTACTCCGTGTTTACCGGCGCTCCTTCCCGAAGTTCAAAAATTAAAAGAATTAAAAGAAGTTTATCACACTCGCCGTCAGAGTGAATTGTTTGCACGTTGTTTTATTGCGTTACAAAACTTTCGAGATTGTGATGTAAAAGAATCTTCTGAACAATTTTATTCGCTTTCCTTATCGGTCATGACAGAGGGGAATTTCTAAAAAAGCTATTTATTTCGTTCAGTGTATACAGCAGCTACGGAACTATTCGGCAAAATTTGATGCCGTATTTTTTTCCTTCTGCCATGTTATGACAAGAATGTAAATGATACATCTTGTACATGATTTATCTTTGCTCCTACTCGTGTTTTATATTTAAAGGCGTATGTGCCACTTTCGATTCCTATACATTATAAACGTCGATGCGTGCGAGCTACTAAATCAACGTCTTCTTGAAAACAAACGTCCATTATTGACTGTTTGCGTTTCATTAAATTATCAGTTAGAGACATTTATGTCCGCGTTTTCTACTACCAATAACTCGGGCCTCGAGACTCTTTTATTTTCCATTTATTGTGTGGTCTCAGTGTCGCGTTACTTGATATAGCCCGACGTTACGACTCAAACGACTGACCCTCCCTTCTATTACGAGGGTTACGGGCAATTTAGATACCAGCGTCATATTTTTCCAATTCCTACGATTGAGAAATTGTGGAGAACTCGCGCGAAGTTTGTCCCTAATTACCAAAACCCATTAGCCGCATTAATGGCGCTCTTAATAACTTATTTGTGCTCGTGTGGAAGTGGAACGCTTGACCTCGCAATGGGAGCCACGTTGAACGGGAGATCCGGGGAACGCTAATCAGGACGTGTGCTCCCGAGGCTGCACTCATCAACAAGATGTTACCTTCGATCTTATCGCGAAAGGCGCCTCAAACAACTTAAGACCCACACACACTATCATACTACACACTATAATACCTGACCACACATTATTTTGATCTTTGCTCCAATTAGTAGGATTTACTTTTCATCTAGGTACACATCCTAATTGCCCTTTACCGTGCAGAAGCACCACAAAAGATATGATTACAAATAAACCAGGAAATTAACACAAAATAGCAAAAATAAAATTTTTATACGTGAGAGCAAGAAAAATGAGAAAATGTAAGGAAGAGAAATAAATAGAAGAGAGACTAAGTAAAGCGAATAGGAGTGCGGGAGCAATGAACTACCTACTTACTTACTTAATCCGAAACATTTCCACCTCTTGGTGCAAGGTTCTCTCTACCTTCTTCTATCTTCTGCCATTAAAGATGGTTCTGTCCACTTTACTTACCTTAATTCAGCCGCTTTCTTCACTTCTCTCCATTATTTTCTTGGCCTCCCTGTTCTTGTTATCCCCAACTCTCGAGCTTTAATTACTTTGTTAGCCAAACGTTCATCCTCCATCCTTTGTACATATCCAAGCCATCACAATTGGTTTTGCTGTATCTTTCATTTCTTATTTTGTCTATTCTTGTTATTCCTTCCATTTTTCTTGAAAACCTCGTTTCTACACTTGCTAGTTGCTTTTTCTGTTTCTCCGTTGTTGTCCATGATTCATCTCCAAAAGCGAGGATTGGTTTAACGACTTTTCTAACCACTTCTGCTTTTGTGCACTCAAGTATTTTTTCTTTCTCTAATATGTTATTCTTTATGCTATTAAATGCCTTCCTGTTTTAGCTATCCTATCTTATACTTCATCAATCACATTTCCTTCACTATTTATTATTACTCCTGAGTATTTACATGGTTTCACTTCTTCTAACTTTCCATGATTAACTTTAATTTTGTGTTTTGTGTGTGTATGTTCATATTTAGGTTTTGTTTGTTGGTTAAGGGGGCCACTTGAGAAGCAAGATTCACAAGATGGCGCCACCGTAGTAAAAGAGTCAATTTTGTAAAAGCTCTTTTCATTAACAAGCTTTTTTATATAAAAAACTAGTGGTGGATATAAAAGATAAAAAAATGATCTAGGTATAGACATAAATTTGCCATGGAAAAACTTGAAAAAAGTATTTATTCAAAAATGTCACACTTTCCGATGCTTTTTGACTTAAATACTGACAAATGTGATTAGATAATGTACGAGTATACTTATAATTAATACTTCCAGGGTGTGATCAGCAGGATTTTCTTTACTTTTAACAAAAAATTCAAATATTATTGAAACTTTGACATTTTTGAATAAATACTTTTCTCAACTTTTTCCTTGGCAAATGTATGTCTATACCTAGATCATTTTTTTATCTTTTATATCCGCCACTAGTTTTTTATATAAAAAAGCTTGTTAATGAAAAAAGCATTTTACAAAATTGACACCTTTTTGTACGGTGGCGCCATCTTGTGAATCTTGCTTCTCAAGTGGCCCCTTAAGGCTTTCTATGCTGTGTTGTAGTTCCCTTTCCGTTACTGCTACAATTAACATGCTATCTACAATTTCTACCATTCCATTTTATATCCAATTTTATAAGTTTCAAATCTCTGTTTGCATGTATTAATAACTTCGTCCGAAAACTACAAAGAGCAATGGGTTTAAGATGCACCCCTATTTCAATTCTATTCCATATTTAAACTTTTTTGATTTTCCATTTCTAGTTCTCTGTATCCAAGGGGTATTTTATATTTTCTAACAGTTTATTGTTAGAAAATATAGTTCGAAAACTTCGTCTACATCAATGAAGCACATGTCTCTACCTGTTCTTACTACCTTCCCACATAATTGTCTGATGGTAAAGATATGTTCTTGTGTTCCCCTATTCTTTCTAAATTCACTTTGTGTACCTTTAAATATATATTCTAGAATTTCTCTAAGTTTATTTTTTAGAATTTTCATATATATTTTCCCCACAGTAGTTCTGTAGTTCTTGCACTGTTTCGAAGCGAGACTAAGTAAAGCGAATAGTAGTGCAGAAGCAATGAACTACTTAATAAAATCAAAACAGTAACTGTTATCAAAAATGCGAAAATAATAACAAAACTATTTTAAGACCAATCTGGGTGTGAAATTAAACAGCAAAAAGGATTCTGAGAAGATGGGAAAGAAAGATACTTAGAAGCAAATGTGGGGCAAAAAAGTCTGAAGAAGGTTAGGTTAGAAGGAATGAAAAAATATATTATCGTGATAACTGCAAAAAATTCACATTTCAATGGCCAATCCACTGAACTACACCGACTGCAATATACCGTACATAGACCAACAAGAAACCGGAAAATTCCTCTTTCCATAGGACGCCTAAACAACATAATTATAAAAGCACGGGGGCAAAATAATAATGTTTTTTTGTCGTTCCCATAAAATTTAATATATTTGACATACGACCTATTGTAATTATCACGATGATATGCCGTCTATAGTGACCCAAAGATCGAAGAAGTAATAAAAGCGAGACGAATGGAACATAGCCTTTTTTTTTTTTTTTGTTAAGAGGAGGTAACCTGTGTGACTACTAACTTCCTCCTCCATACGTCTTCCTCACCACGGGAACCACATTAACATTACGTCAAGTATTACTTCGAGATGAGTGACTGTTTAGTTCCATTTACATCTTATCATTAGATCACATCTTTTGGTAAGCTTTCACTCACACTTTTTCACCTTTCGTTTTCTTTCCCTTTTACCTATCATTCTCACTCTCTATCACTCTCTCCCTCTATCATCAAAAAATTGCCTCTTATTAGTTTGCTTTCACACACACTTTTACTCATTTCATCTTCTTCCTCCTTTACCTATCATTCACACTCTCTATCACTCTCTCCCTCTTTGATCATCTTAGATTGAATTGTGAAGAAGGCATCCCTTGACTCCCCTTGGTAATGGACCCTCTGGCTGTCAAGGCTTCACATGAACTTGCATCTTTAATTGTTATGTTCGTTACAACCTAAATGACTCAATAAGATTGGTTAAATATGATTCAGAAAATAATTAAAAGAAATAAATAAATAATTAAAAATTTTAAACCTAGGAGGCTTAGAATTTTTACTATCAAAATCAAAGTAGTATATTGAATAATTTTTTGACGTTTCTAAAATTTTTACATTTTTCGCCGTAACTTTACAAATAAACTGATGGAATCCGTCTCGCGACTTTACGAAAATTAAATGAAACTTATTTGCTCCTAATAATTACTATAAACGCTTCACGAGCAAAAAATTACAAAAATCTTCAATTGGTAAATTTTGACGTTTCTAAAAAATTTCAAACAGATCGAAAAAAGAAAAAAGAAAAAATTATTCAAAATACCTCATATACATTCATTCTCTCAATCACACAACCTTTAACCTTCAATCTTCGTCAGAATCTGATATCACATCATCTCTGACGAGGAGTTCCTCCCTACGAAATTCCTCTTGCTGTTTTCCACGCATAATGTCCCGCATCATGTTGGTTACAGTTTTCCAAGATTCCTCGGAATCCAATAATAACTCAGAAATATTATTCTGGTCTATATTACAACCCATTTTAATCCTAGCATCTCTTCGGATGCTTTCCCATTCGTCACAAATGAATATAGTATGTTCTGGCGTGTCTACCTGCTGGCAAAACCAGCAAGTATCGACACCGCCTTTTTTATCCAATTGAGATATTTTCCTGAAGAGTGTTGAATTATAGGAAAAAATAGGGAAGACCAAGTAGGAAGTGGCAAAAAACCCTAGTTAGTGTCCTGAAGAAAAAACATAGGAAACCAAAGAAAGAAATCAAGAACGATCCGTAGAACCGTTTAGTCTAAAATTGAATGCTGAAAGTGTACTAAACGTTCAGAAAATCGTTCAATTAAAACAGTGCAGTTAAATCTGTAGCAAAAACTGACAGTGTATGGTGGCCTTTCGTGAGCATTGATCCGTCGAAGCCTCCTGTTGCCTGGCATCGTTTTAACCCATGTAACAACATTACAACATCCACTTTAAGTTTTCCCGGCTTAAAAGAAATTACTAAGTGGCGGTAGATTATGAGCCGAAAAATTTAAAGCTCGGGTTTTATTAACGCTATGAGAGGAAAGCCGCGCTACATTTCGACGAGATTTAAGTGATCAATTCCGGCGTCATTAAGCGTCGATTATAATTTGCGTCGGTTTAAATTCTTTTCACACACACACACAGACGCCAAATTGCGAATAATACGTATGCATGTCGTGTCTGATTCGTTATGGAAATGGGAATGAAATATGTATACGCGCCAGATTTGCGAGGTTTCACATAAGCATAATTTATTGCATTCGTTTACCGCAAGTTACAAGTTTTGTCGTCGCCCCCGTAACGACGAGGAGTGGACTGCACTAGAATAATTTCAAAGTTGTTTCCGATTCTCGCGATAACAAAGCTTTTTCCATCAGGGTCGACATGTATTTATGCGGTTGTTTGTCGACGTAGACGCAACACTGCTGCTGGTAATTGGTTCCTGTGCTTCCCCTAGAGTTGTTGTTCCCCAAAGGCCGCACAGTCCGGCTTCTTATTCCTATTTCTTACCAACGCGAAAGATAACAGTCTTTCTTATTCGCCCTTTACCTGTCAAATTTCTAGCACTCCAAGCCTCTCTTTGTAGAGTTCTTCAAGAAACGATTGCGCTTTTATTAAAAAAAATCACTCGAAGCAGACTCTAGTGGCCCTATAAGAGAAATAAACCGAACAAAATAAAAAACAAAATAAGTTAACCATAACTGGCTCGTTTTGTTCAATCGAGATTGTATCGTGGGATTATGTTTCCTTTTGAAACTTAATTGTAACAACCCATTTAAAATTGGTTTTCTAATGGGAGAAGTTAGTGGATACAATTAGGATAAATTCTTCAACCATGAAGTTGTATGTACACGTCAGTTTACGGATCTCCTTCCATACATTTACCTGATATCACGTGTTGGTGTAGTCGGTATTTCTTATTTCCCATTACATGCTTCAAATATTCCAGTTTCTTGTTTTTTACAACCTGCGCTTGATGGATTGTTTTCGAAACAATTTTAATTAATCTTCAATGAGCTTTACTTAAATGCAGTTTTCCAATTATCAATATAATTATATTCACGTTCTCTTCGTTGTTATTAACGAAAAATAATTTGAAAAACTAATACATTCCTGAGAGGTCTCTTACACAATTTTTTACCCAGAGGTTTATTGTGGAGGGGGGGGACACCTTGTTTTTTGTTCTTATGGTTTATTTCTACTGCAAATGGTTATTACTTTGAGATAAGCTGATTATTACTAACAGCGCCATTAGCGTTGTTTATGTGCGATAAATAAATTATTGCAAATCGTCTATTTCATTCTAAGCCTCGTTTCAGGCTCAACCAGAATGAATTTCACCATAAATTTGCTACAAACTAACGCTCCAACTAACAGGTGTAGAGGCACCACTGCAACTACCTAGAGGATATTAAAATTAAATTTACAATTCTGTCAGCAGGTTACGTTAATCACCGCCTATTATTCATTACTCGAATTTATAAAGTAAACCGCATTTATTTGGTTCTCAAATTGCACAATCGGCTGATCCTCGCGTTCATTAACTAAAGAAAAGTTAAAAATCTATTGTTGGAAAAGTAATTTAAAACATCAAATTAATGTAAAGACAAAAACGTAAAAAAAATTTATCACAGTTGAATTCTATTTTTACCTTATTGTCGCTGTTTATAGGAATCTGCAAAAAACACAACAATTTTAATTAGCATAACGCTGAAATTAAACTTTGAGAATACTTTAGAGAATTCTTCACCGAATTATGCCACACAGCACACGAGCAGCTAAATTTAAATTAAAAGTTTCTACATTTTATACTGTCGTGTGTAGCACGGGCGTTACAGAGGAATTTTTTAAAATTGCTCGCATTTAAATAGAGCGGCCATTCTCCAATAAACTGGAGGTCAATAGATTAATTTTCTTTTTCTACGACCACTACTGAAAATGATCAATATTGTACAAACTATTAACTAAGTAAGCGCCTCTTTACGCACACCGTGTGTTATAAAGTAAAATTGCATAGTTAGGGACTTTCATCAAGATTGTGTTGGCAGCGTAATTGATGGTGACAAAACTAAACGAAAACTTTACGTCTATTACCTTTTTTCATTCTGTAGCTCGTTAATATTTCTAAGTGATTATGAGCTAAATTCATTGTTTTTTGTCCGCCGCAGAAAGCAATTTACAGCTGCAATAATCCTTTGAAAAAATTCGCTTGTTAAATTAAAATTAGCCTAAATACGGAAATGATTCCGGAAACATTTACGAACGCAGCAAGTATGTATTTCTCACAGAAACGCAACAGGAGAAGAACAATTTACCGAACCGCTGCACACAAGATAATGAGAGACAAACGGTTCAAAATTAACTTTAATAGATTAGACCAACTGCGTCACCGGTAATTGGCGAATATACAGCACGTCTCAAAGTAACAAAAAATCGAATTGCCTGAATAATCGAATTGTACAAAAAAATAACCGAATTATAGAATAAAATATTGTTCTCACAAAACCACCAATTTCAATATTTTCGTTGAAAATGAAGAATTATTCGGTAGAATAAAAGCTACATAATATATTTAGAAGGTAATATTGTAAAAAACTTAAACAACTAGGATTTTACATGTGAGTTTCAATAACTAATAGTTGAAAGAACGTTCCTGATGTAAATAACGATTTAATACTAGTGAGGTAATAATAGTGAACCTATTTCACTATAAGCTATTCATTGCAATAGGAAATCCTTCTCGACCTAACTTTATCTTTTATCTATTGGTATGTACGATCAGCCCGAATTGGTATTTCAGATAGTTTTCTTCAGTGGCATATCATAAATACGATTTCAGCCGATACTTTCAAATATAATTTATAATGGTCGAAGAAGTTACTGTCGCTATATTTTCCTTTAAAATAATATTGCTTTTTGGCTAATTGATATGTTTTTCTTTACATTTTTGTTAACACCTCTATATAAAAAAATAAAAAAATAAAAAAAAAATAAATAAAAAAAATAATTAAAAAAAAGAATAAAAAAAAGGTCCCCAATATAATCAGCAGACCGTTCGCACGGATCGTTCACATTGGCCAGTCGCTAGAATCCAAACTATGCATTGAAGTGAACTATTTGCCATTTGACCATTTGCCGATGTACAGGGTGTTAATTATTGTTTTTACACATTTACATTTTACAAAATGTATGTTAATTTACAAAGTCAATCTTGATTTCAGTTTCGCTTGCTCACATCTCAGTTACAATACATTATTGTAAATTATTTTAGCTGACATATTGATTCCTGGAGGAAAAAACTTAGTAACGGGAGTAACTGGATTACAAAATATATTGGGATCATCAGTTTCTGGAGATATCGTAGTTGGACTCCCAGATGTCGGAACAACAATACAAAACATGTTGAGCAATTTTGGAAACATCATCTCAAACTTGTTTAATATTTCTAATACGGTAGCAAAGCTTTTAAATTTATTAATCAAATCAGGAAGCATCGTTGGATTGCCTAATGCAGAAGCTGTTATTGGTGCTGTCGTCGCTACAATACTCGAAATAAGATAAATATAGTAGCTGAACTTTTGTCTGGAGGAAACAATGTTGAGGGATTTTATGTTGGAAGTCTGTTGGGTGGACTTACTCGACGCATAAAACATCGTTCAGTGTTTTGGCAAAAACATAGTTGTGTAATTTATTTAAGAGTGTGTTCTTTCGGTAACATTTGGCGCCCAACGTGGGGCACGAACCCACGACCCTGAGATTAAGAGTCTCTGCACTTGTTTACTTACGAATTCCTTTCATTTTTTCATAAGAATATTTTAATTTTTTGTTTCACTTATTACAAATCACATTTAAAAAAAACACATTCTCTAAAATAACGTCAATTACACAATTACATTTTAAAAAACAATTTTTTTAAAAAGTCAACACAATGATCAAACTGAAACATTTATTTTTTCCAGTTTCGTGCATCCATCGTCAATAATCATTGCATAATAATTTAAATTTCACTGTCCCAAATTTTTATGGGATCCGTTTTTTTAGATTTAGTTATTTTTAACTTTATATATCAACTTGAATATCGCATCATTATTTGTATAAATTTGTTCATTTAATATTTCCTCATTCTCTTGGTTTTATATATATATACAGTGTTTCAGCGATATTAATTTTGGACCCTTTTGGTATTACTTTCTCAACTTTCATAACGTCTTGTATAGGACTATGCATATGTCCTTCCGTAGTTAGATGTTTAGTATAATTAGATGTTTCATTCCTCTTGTTTATATGTTCTTTATACCTTGTATGAAAGCTTCTGCCAGGAATTTGTAAGTAAACAATTTTACATAACAAGGGAAACCTGATTTAAATAAAATTACTCTTGCAGTGTTTTAATTGTAGGATTTAGTGGAAATATGTTGTTTATTATGTTGTTTAAACAAATAAATTACATTGATGTGGTACAATTTTCAGACGAAGAAGAATTATTTTTAATGCAAACAATATATTTTAAAATATTCTGCACATCAAATATTCAGAATGGTCTTATTTAATAAAAGTCCATAACTGTGCGATTTTACTTTATAACACACGGCGTGCGTAAGGGTACGCTTACTTAATTTATTGTTTGGACAAGACTGATAATTTTCAGTAGTGATCGTAGAACAGTTATAACACTCCGTAAGTAAGTCATAATGGTAATGTATAACAAGTATGAAGCACAAAAACTCAAATTGAAGCGCAAAACTTTTTTTTGCATTTTCTACATTGCGGAGTTTAAAAATTTTTTTAAAAAATGTTTGTATATTTGCACGAAGGATTAATGTCCTGGTTTTTTTTCCCCGGGGGTTTCATGCCCCGGAGTATTTCTATATGCTTGTTTTTAACTATTTAATTCATGGTCCTGTTACGTAAGCTAATGCGAAGCTTACTGAAACTTTTAATAAAAGCTCACTTAATGAAAAAATTAGTAACCATCTTATTAACCGGCTAAAGAAGTTGGTGGGTAATTAATAAAACATTAATTTCGCAAGAGATTTGCAAACGAACCTGATACACATTTCTGGCCGCTTTCTAATGCGCGAACAAATTTACAGAAAATTAAACAAGCAGTTCGTTGTTGTTGTTCACATAATTAATGTTTGGATGGCCAAATACAAGACAGATGGACATTTAATTTCCCTTAGGTTCGCTTGAACGTAGTGACGTGTTAGGAAAACACAGAATATAAATTAAAGTTTGATATCACTCCTATTTCAAGAAGTCACGATTTTACAAAACAGAATTAAATTACCGAGGACCAATTCTTTATTTGCTAATGAGTTAATACATAATTTCATAACATTCTTTAAAGAGCTGCAAAATTGTCAGTCCAATTAAGATAAATTAAGTGAGAAGGGTAATTAGCTCAACGTTACCTTGGCAGGTCTCCTTTCCCGTGAGTGATAAAACAGCAACTATAATCATAAGACTTTTGTGAAAATTGTCTCCAAGTTACACAAAACGGTTTTAATACCACGGCATTCGCATTTTGATCACGTACACATCTTTTAGTTCCCAAATAGTATTCCGCATTATATTTAAGCCTGTCAGAAACAAGTGTCACACATCATAATGCGGATGAGTCTTGACGTGTACGCGTCCATTTTGCTAACCGGCGCACAATTTTTTTGCCGTTTTGCAAGTGTCACTTGCAATTGCCGCAACTGTAATATGAATTCATTACCAGAAATATTAAGTGACGTTTCATAAATAAGGTCGGTCATGCGGGATCCGTTAATTCTAGTTTGGATCACACAATGTGCTGTGTAAAATGTTAAGTGAGAAAGTACCGCTGTTAAGTTTATAAATGACCGCGGACGCGACATGTGCGGTCGAGCGCGTTTTTTTTTCCAATGCGGCGATAGACTTCATTCTCTTGCTTATTGCTTCTTCCTACCGGATTTGTTTGACTATCATTTATCTCGAAGAATAGGCACAGCATGGGTGCTTCCTCATATTTCATATTACGCCTTCCGTTATTTGCTCATCCAATTTTGTCGTGCGAGTTTTAATAAAACGAAATTTGTCCTGAGGTGGTTATGCTGAATATTTGTATTACTTTGATGTTTGGAATCAGACATGCGGATGCTTTTCAATAACCTTATCAAATATTCGCCTGTGATACGTTAAAGTTCCCATGTTTTGATACGGATTCATCGTGGAATTTTCAATTCCGTCATTATTTTCGAATTTGTAATAGCAGCCTTTCGGCGATGCTATCGGAAATGGTGCTTTGAACGTCCTGATGGCGGTTAAAAAGCGCATTTAGATTTGGAGCAGTCTGATAAGCAAGAGTAGCCATTATAGGCAATGAAAAATATAATTTAGGTGCCTACTTTTAGTTCGATAGGTGAAAATTAACTGGCGCTCGTTTAACTGTCAATTTAGTTGTTGTAGAGTAGCAATTATGGAGGAATTTTGTCGTGCTATCTCAGACACAAATCCCCTATAGATATAACAAGGCTACATGCCACACTTTTAGCAAATTTGAGTTATCTATGCTACATATCACTGTGTGATGTTCTACAAGTTTCCTATTTTTATGATAGTTATTCTTCCAAGAATGAGCCACTGTTGCCCCACGGCGTTATTATTATTATCGGCTATATATTCCGTGTGGACTATCAGCCGCTCCTTTTTTTTGAGCTATACAGACTCCTTTTGTGTGGTGAGTCACTCCACGTTTTTACTTGCCTCCTTGCCATGTCAGTTATCTCTTTCCACTTTTTCCTGTCCTGCACCTGTTTTCCCCAATTTTGTATCCCCATCAATTCTATGTCCTTCCTAATTTGATCTTCCCATCTGCTCTTCGGTCTTCCTCTTTCTTTGTTTCTATCCGGTTTCCATTCCATTATCTTTCTTGCTATACTACTGTCTTTCTTTTATTTTACGTGCCCGTACTACCTCAATCTCCGTGATTTTATTAGTCTAACTATATCTTCACCATTTAATATCTCTGTTATTTCATGATTCATCAGTCTTTCATATTCTCCGTCTTCTGTCTTCTTTGGGCCATATATTTTTCCGATCATTTTTTTTTCAAAAATTCTTGTTCTTTCTTCATCGGTGCTTGTAAGGTTAATTGTCTGATTGCTGTTTTATACACTCTTATCTTTGTACTTCTACTAATCTGCTTACTTCTCATAATAAACTTAAATTTATAATATGCTCTATGCCCTGCTTGTATTCTTTACACTATTTTCTCTTTACGATCGTTCTTATGGTTAATGATTACTCCCAAGTATTTAAAGCTGTTGACTACTTTGAAATTGAAAATGCTTTCGGGTCTGCTACTACTTTCCTATTTATCGTCATGTATTCTGTTTTGCTCTCATTTATCTCCATTCCTCTTTTACTCGCGTTCATCACCAACGCTTTTACACTTTCCTTCAGTCCGTCGAGCCCTCTAGTAACGATTGCAACATCATCTGTGTATGCTATTACTTGAATGTTACTTGATATTAATTGTTCCATTTAGATTACAATCTTTTATAATGCCATCCAGCGATATGCTAAATAACGTGGCTGACAAACCATCACCCTGTCGCAGCCCTATGTTGACTTTAAATTGCTTAGATGTCTCACTCCCTGTCACAACCGCTGCTTTTGAACTCTTCAAGGTCATTTTCACTAATCTAATCGATTTTCCAGGCTTTTTCATATCTTTTATTACCACACCCCGCTTTAGATTGTCAAACGCTTTTTTGAAGTCAACAGAAAGTATATGTGCGCTCATGCTCTGTTAGTAGCATTTTTCTACTATTTGGTTGATGACATGTATAGCATCCACCATTGATCTACCCGGTCTAAATCCATACTGATATTCCCCTATTTTTGCTTCTGTATATTTTTTCAGCCTTTTGTTTATTATTGTTGTCAGTATCTTACACTCTGTGTTTAGTAGGGTTATTCCTCTATAATTATTTATTGCTTTTTATTGAACTGTTTTTAACCGTGTTAGTAGTTAACCTATGGGACTTTGGGAACAGTTGAGATAGGGATTTTACATGGGCGGAAAAACGTGTGACATACGTAGCACGGGTTGCCTACATCGCAGGCATCCGCAGCATGGGTTGCATATATCACAGGCGTCTGCGCGGAATTTTCCGCGGATTCTCGGAATTTATTGATTACATTGATTACATAACCACACATGATTACCGCCAATTTCTCGGAATTTCGCGCGATTAATTATAATCCCGCGGTTTCTTGGAATTTACATCCGTGTAGTTTATTGATTGACGCTAATTGATCTGATTTAACATAGGATTGCCGGATATCAGACGTCTGAATGTCTATCATTGGGTAATTAAACATAAGTTAATGTTGAAAACAGTATTTTTAACATGTTTAACCAAATTTTGCGCGTTGAAACCTGTACCCGCAGTCATGCTAGTTTCACCGGCCCCTGAACTCAGCACCCAACCCGGGCCGCAGAGTCGGTCATTTGTCGAGTAGCCTGGCTAAACTTTCACATCTCGCGGTAAAAACCGCATCGCAAATTTAAGAGCCGACACGTTTAAAAATCATATTCATGCGAATGGTGGCGTTAAATATCCACCGGAGACCCCTAAAAATTTCCTCGCAAAGAAAAAAAAACACGCGTGAGTGCCAGACATATTAAAAGGCACGACATAACATCTAAAATACAGGAATTGTTTAACAATTTGTTAACATGAAGATTAATTGAGGTTAAACTCGCTTAATGTCCATCATCGGATAATTAAACATGAGTTAATGTTGAAAACCGAATTTTTAACTAAATTTTGCAGGCTGAAACTCGCGCGTTTAAACCACTCCACAGAATTACCGGAATCCGCCACTATCTGGCTCTCTTTCTTACCCATGTGTAGGCATCTCTCTATTGCGATTCTTAGGTCCGAAATGCGAGGGCTCGGCCACGCTGCCCGGGTGCAATTCGCCCGCTACCGCGGTAAAAAGCGACTCACAAAAATTTAGTTTGAAAATCGCGAAATATCCACTGGAGACCCCTAAAAATTTCCCCACACAAAGAAAAAACACTTATGCGTTCGACGTGTGTGTGTGTGTGTGTGTGTGTGTGTGTACCATATTAATCCTTTAAAGGCCTCGGCATAACATCTATACAAAATAAATAGGGGTTGTTGAAAAAATTGATAATTACATTAGTTTTATTAAATTACTACTAAATACATTATGGCTACAAATCGCAACTACATTAAAAATCACACGAGATTAAGGACCAATCTTTGATTATCAAGCCTACACTCAATCCCAAACACTACGTACACCATATGAGTATAAATTTTAATGCTCCAACATGAAGCGAGTTGGTGTGTGTTGAGGCCTACCACTGATCGAAATAGCTCTAACAATGTTAAACTGGCAATAGTAAATCGCAAACCGCACTTACGTAAATAAAGCATTTTGCAAACTGAATCTGAGTTTCAAAGTTTGAATCTGAGTTTCAAAGTTTGAATCTGAATTTCAAAGTTTGAATCTGAGTTTCAAAGTTTGAGTCGAAGTTTGAATCTGAGTTTCAAAGTTTGAATCTGAGTTTCAAAGTTTGAGTCGAAGTTTGAATCTGAGTTTCAAAGTTTGAATCTGAGTTTCAAAGTTTGAGTCGAAGTTTGAATCTGAGTTTCAAAGTTTGAATCTGAGTTTCAAAGTTTGAGTCGAAGTTTGAATCTGAGTTTCAAAGTTTGAATCTGGGTTTCAAAGTTTGAGTCGAAGTTTGAATCTCAGATTCAAAGTTTGAATCAAAGTTTGAATCTGGGTTTCAAAGTTCAAATCTAAGGTCAAATCTGAGTTTCAAAGTTCAAATGTGGGTTTGAAATTTGGTACTATGAGTTTCAAAGTAGAAATTTTGAGTTTCAAAGTTGGTACTATGAGTTTTCAATTATAAGATGTTGCGACATTATTGAAATGCAGTATCGTTTTGGATTCAGCTACATGAAGATGCAGAGTGAGCAATTCACCAACCAGGCCGACGTTCTGCGTCAAATCGTTAAAGCCAGCGATGTGATTCGGCGCAAGCATAAAATGATAAAATTAAATAGAGTTATGGCCGAGAGGGAATTAAGTGAAATACTTAAACCTGTGACAGTTCCACTGCAACAACTTGTACAACAAAAAGCGAAGGCCGAAGCTGCAAAGATTGAACCAAAATCTGAAGAATGTAGAACTGTCGAACCACATGAAGAATGCAGAAAGGTCGAACCACATGATGAATGCGGAAAGGTTGAACCACAAGAAGAATGTGGAATAGATGATGTGGCGAATGAAGATATCGCCATGATAAAGAAAGATTCCTTGGGTCAATACCTTAAGATGTTGCTGGCTGATCGCAAGCGCGGATTAGACACAACCTATGGTGTGCGGAAACTTGATGGTGACAGACTAATGGTTGGAGATACGCCGATTGACTTTACTGCTAATCATATTCATGTGGGCGATGCAAATTACCCCAGAACTGAAGGGTTGATTGAGTTGTTGTTCAAGCAAGTCCCTAGTGCTGATCTGATTGGTCAAAGTGATTTGGAAGCATATGAAAAAATTGTGATTGCAACAAACGCTCACCGAAAACGTTACATTGTAGATGGTTCTACTCGTAGTGACAACAGTTTCAAATTTAAACACTTTATTGTAAAAATGATTGGTCAACCACCAAAGCGTGAAGGAGGCTGTATACTACCGGAGAATGTGCAAAAGGATGAACTAGTACAGTACACTTACTGGGATGACCCTAATGAGCTTGTGGACCGTCTGCGCATGCTCTACGCATCACAGGCCGCTGGAAATCCAAGTCATTCAAATGAAATCATGGCGATTATCAACGCATTGCGTGAAGCCGGATACATTTCCTAAGATGGGTGCCAACATGCGTACCTACTATTGAAGTGTCAATTTATTATGTTTTTGTAACATTTATATTTTTCAATAAAAAAATCTGTAATTATTGCTCTTTTTCTCCAACCTAACCTAATTTTGAACAAAATTCTGATTAAACAACTCGTTAAATATGTGACATCGGCTTGTCAAATTAAACAATAAAAAATAATTAGATTCTAAAAATTATTTTGTCTTAGAAAAATTATATTCCGCACATCGTGATAGTAGACACGAAATGTGTATTAAACAAATTTTGCGCAGTCTTAAATAAATTAAATAATTCGATCTCAGGTATTGCAGGCAGCTTCCCCAACCAGACAATCATTCTAAGCTATCCTGCGCTGTGCATGATGGGCCGCATGCATACGTTTAACTTTAAATTTAAACTTTGAAAATCATATTCTGGGTTGGAGAAATCATTTTCTGCCTTAGGAAAATCATTTGCAAACATCTTCGGTGCATTTGTTATACCCCAAAACCGATTGCTTCGCCACTGTGACCGGTTATAAATACATCATCTATGGGCCGTTTGATCCTGAGCGGTCCTTACCGACTGTGGCGCATACGTTTTGTTTGGTGTGAATCCGGGGTGACCATTCACATGTTTAACCTCATTTTTACTATTAAAATCGCAAATTTATTTAGTTTGCGGCTAGATTTTTGAAAGATTACTATAATGCGGTTTCACCGTAAGTCAATGCTGCGTGCGCATCGAAGTTGACTGCCGCGTTTGATTTGTTCACATGATCTAGCCGAGGCTTAAGTGATGCTACCAGATGTTGTTGTTTAACTTGTAAAATTACCGATATGTACTTGTATACATGCGTGATGTGATAATTTTATACGATTTGCAGTGCTATATCGAACACCCACATGGGTATTTTTAGGTTAAAATGTCCACATGTTTGCAAAATGCTTTATTTACGTAAGTGCGGTTTGCGATTTACTATTGCCAGTTTAACATTGTTAGAGCTATTTCGATCAGTGGTAGGCCTCAACACACACCAACTCGCTTCATGTTGGAGCATTAAAATTTATACTCATATGGTGTACGTAGTGTTTGGGATTGAGTGTAGGCTTGATAATCAAAGATTGGTCCTTAATCTCGTGTGATTTTTAATGTAGTTGCGATTTGTAGCCATAATGTATTTAGTAGTAATTTAATAAAACTAATGTAATTATCAATTTTTTCAACAACCCCTATTTATTTTGTATAGATGTTATGCCGAGGCCTTTAAAGGATTAATATGGTACACACACACACACACACACACACACACGTCGAACGCATAAGTGTTTTTTCTTTGTGTGGGGAAATTTTTAGGGGTCTCCAGTGGATATTTCGCGATTTTCAAACTAAATTTTTGTGAGTCGCTTTTTACCGCGGTAGCGGGCGAATTGCACCCGGGCAGCGTGGCCGAGCCCTCGCATTTCGGACCTAAGAATCGCAATAGAGAGATGCCTACACATGGGTAAGAAAGAGAGCCAGATAGTGGCGGATTCCGGTAATTCTGTGGAGTGGTTTAAACGCGCGAGTTTCAGCCTGCAAAATTTAGTTAAAAATTCGGTTTTCAACATTAACTCATGTTTAATTATCCGATGATGGACATTAAGCGAGTTTAACCTCAATTAATCTTCATGTTAACAAATTGTTAAACAATTCCTGTATTTTAGATGTTATGTCGTGCCTTTTAATATGTCTGGCACTCACGCGTGTTTTTTTTTCTTTGCGAGGAAATTTTTAGGGGTCTCCGGTGGATATTTAACGCCACCATTCGCATGAATATGATTTTTAAACGTGTCGGCTCTTAAATTTGCGATGCGGTTTTTACCGCGAGATGTGAAAGTTTAGCCAGGCTACTCGACAAATGACCGACTCTGCGGCCCGGGTTGGGTGCTGAGTTCAGGGGCCGGTGAAACTAGCATGACTGCGGGTACAGGTTTCAACGCGCAAAATTTGGTTAAACATGTTAAAAATACTGTTTTCAACATTAACTTATGTTTAATTACCCAATGATAGACATTCAGACGTCTGATATCCGGCAATCCTATGTTAAATCAGATCAATTAGCGTCAATCAATAAACTACACGGATGTAAATTCCAAGAAACCGCGGGATTATAATTAATCGCGCGAAATTCCGAGAAATTGGCGGTAATCATGTGTGGTTATGTAATCAATGTAATCAATAAATTCCGAGAATCCGCGGAAAATTCCGCGCAGACGCCTGTGATATATGCAACCCATGCTTCGGATGCCTGCGATGTAGGCAACCCGTGCTACGTATGTCACACGTTTTTCCGCCCATGTAAAATCCCTATCTCAACTGTTCCCAAAGTCCCATAGGTTAACTACTCGTGTTGAACGAACCGCTCTACCTATAACTTTTCTTGTGGAAGGAAGAGTAATTTGTAATTAGTAACTTTGGCAACTATTTAATCTGCATCCTGCAGAGTGGATCGGACTTACCCTGAGCTAATGCTGTAGGTGGCGCCTTAACCACCTTAACTAAGCTAGTCACAATTATGCCGTTTGTTGCTGACAAAATTCAGTGGCAAAAGAAATAATGACACTTCAAATTTTTTTGATCCGATTAATAAAATTAATACATTTTTCACACAGCACTTACGAGCATCAGTCTCTAACTCTGTTACCCGCCACTGAATCTGAGGCACATTCCATGACTTAATTTAATCTGCGACGAATAAAATAAATATTTACATAATAGTTATCGCATCAAAGGAGGAAGTTTGTCGAGGAATTAATAAAAATCAGTCTACAACAGAAAAATATCGTCCCCTCACTGAAAGCTTTATGAAAATGCTAACGTATTGATAAAATTCAGTCGGATATAGTTAATAATAAATCACGTCTCCTAGAGTATGACAAAAAGTTATTTTTAGAAGAGAATTGATATATTAACGCTCTTCAGGTGAAAGCAGTGGTGTAAACTCACCCATGCAGCCTCTGCGGTTGTTTGGTCGCCCAAGGCGCTGAGTGGTTTAAGAGATCCTCGATCTTAATGTCACAGATTTGTTAGTGTCGAGACTACCGACATTATTTAAGAAATTGAGATATTACACTAAAATATATATGTTTAAACCGCTCCGAGAATTAGGTTCACTGTAATTACTGCAAATGTTGTTTGGGGATTATTGAATGTAGGTAAAAATAAATTTGAGCTAAATGAACACAATTAGTGTGTTCAGGCGACTCCGATTAATCCACTGAAATCTGGGTCCTGGCTTTAATGTGTGACTTAAGGATAACCGTTAATTAACAATCGGCGCAATTTCTACAATCCACAAATTTTACGAAGAGAAAAAATGGTTTGTGCGAGGATTCCAACGTTAAGAAATACGATCCGAAAACGTAGAATCAACTGGAGAGGCAAACTTCTTTATATTCGTGAATTTGGAACTCTCTTGCCAATAGTAAATATTACAAAAAGGGAAAATGGCTCAGGATTTACAAACGTTTAAAAGAATTTTTATTAAATCGTAATTTAGTTTGTAGCAAGCACATAATACCCTAAGTATACTTGGAGGTATTCAGCTCAGATTTCACATTGTCCTTAGCATGATAATCGTGTTCTATTCAGCGTTGAGTAAATTTATACAATACTAATATCAAAGCAAACTAAAACAAATGTAATCTACGCTGGAGTGTTGAAATGTTTTGTGCGAATTCATGTCTCAATGTACGTACGCAAACAATAGCTGCAAGTAGATGCATACATATTGTGGTTGGCAAAGTAGTTACGGTTTACCAACCACGTCGGCGACGTAAAACGTAACCGCGACGCGTAGCTATAATTTAGTACCCTCAAGACACGCGGTTGCCTTGCTTTATCCATTCATCATGTCTGGCATGAATTCCCTTAACTGCAATCCAACCTCTCTTGTTATAAAATAAATACATTTTGTAAACAGCCCCAGCATCTTAAATTTAGACCAACTTTAGCCTTCCGCAATATTTATAACCGTATCCGAGCATTAGCACAGTTTAATGTGCGCCGGATTATGACCTTTCCGGCAAGATCCGAAAAAATCCTTCCTGAATGTCCGAATATTTAAAATGTTAAAGGCTTCCTCGAACACGAGCCCGGAAAAATTTATTGAGTGAAAAGTTCTGTTTCGCTTGTAATAGCGGATGAATCAAAGTGAATCCAAATGTTTGCGTCATAATTGCAAATTAACGTTGTTTTTTTATTCAATCGACTGAAATGTGGGGTGAAGGGAACAAATTAAAAGTTGTTTGAGCTTGTTAACCATTTTCGTGTTTCAACGTAAATATCGGTAAAAAATTGTATTTTAATGATTTACAAATTAAATAATGTGGATTGCTAATTTTTAAATTGAACTGTTACCATATTCTAAACCTCGTTTATTTTAAAAATTCAAGGAGAATAAATTGAGCTCTATTTAATAGGCAGGGCAGAGTGGAGGAAAGTGAAATAGCAGGGCACAGTGAAACGTGTTTCCATTTTGTATTTGATGTAATTTTTACAGATTAATATTAATGCTCTTTCTCCGATATTTTTCAAGTCATAGTAATTGCAAAAAAATGAGGTTTATTCATTGGACTTTCTCTAGCTAATTTGTAGGTTGCTTAACAAAAATCCTAGAGATATTTTTGTATCCTGCCCAAATGAAACAGTTTTTGAGGGTTACAGTAAAATGGTTTTTCACTTGCTCATAATGTGTAGTGGAGAAGTGAACTGAAAAGTTGTTTATCAAAACAAATTTATGTAAAACTACAGGAACATAATTTTTCCCCTTCTTGTACCATTTGACAGAGATAGAAAACTTTAAATCGAGAAAATGGCCGTAGCTCCGTTAATATTGGAGCAACTCAATTGATTCTTGTTCCATCGTTTCCGGCAGGAAAAGTTATCCTAGTAAGGAAAAAAAAGAAAAAAAGAAAAAAAGAAAAAAAGAAGAAAAAAAACATTGACCTGAGCACACCTTATGAAAATGTCCACTGCAATTTGCATGTTTTTTTTTTTTTGGCCAGAGAGTTATATAAAAATGAAAACTTATGTATTTGTTTTGCGAGGAACACGATGGTGCAATTAAAAATCGATTTGCTCTAAGAATGACAGAGATAGAAAACTATAAATCGAGAAAATGGCCGTAGCTCCGTTAATACTGGAGCAACTCAATTGATTCTTGTTCCATCGTTTCCGGCAGGAAAAGTTATCCTAATAAGGAAAAAAAAAGGAAAAAAAAGAAAGAGAAAAAAGCCAAACCATCTTTTCCATCTCTGTGCGGTTTTCTGTCATAAATACAATATCATCTGCTTACCCCATTGTTTATCTACGACCCGTTGTTACTGTACCTTTGCAGACTTTCCTTGACACATATTCCAGACAACAAATCAGCTTGTCTAACTCTCTTATTTATGTCAAACTATTCAGTTTCTCCTTTCTGTGTTTTAACACTAATTTTTCTTCTTGTCATTGTCATCTGGATTAGTCTTAGTGTATTGTTTATTCCCAGTTCTTTCAATGCGTTCATTATTTTCCTTCTTTTTATAGAATCAAATGTTTGTATGAAGTTCTATTTTAATTCGATATTCATTAGAAATAATAGCAACATGAAACTAATGAGAATAATATTTTGGGGGTACAATACTGAATGTTGAAATAACACGTTCGGCAAGAGAGAAATAATTATTTTTATGAAACCATGAGCTATTGATTTTAAATGCTTAGCTATTTCATTTAACCCCACTTTCCCCTAATGATGGTCATCTTTTATAAAAACTATCCCATTTTTACTGTTCAACAAAGTTCAGAACAGTCGAATTGTGCTAGTTAATTATATAATTCACCGGTGCAGCTCAAAGGCTTCTGTCCAACATGCATTGCACATTATACATTAGACGTTACCATGAAAACGTCACTAACAGATGAGATTTAAATCCAATTTAATCTGCACATACGTGCAAGATAAAGGACCGGACATTAACCGAACCGAGCTTAATAATTTTGTTTTTAATTGCAGGGTCATAATGAGAGAATGCGTTATATTACTTTTAAAATTAATTCGCAAATTTAATTAATAATCCCCAAACTCGATTTATAGACCCAATAAACAGTAAATAAAGTGTAATCCACTAATATAACGACCCATTAATTTTCCATGGTTTAATTAGTAAATACACCCAGGTTAAATATAAATTTTTATTATGAACCCCGTGCAAATATTCCCACAGGACCTGTCACAATGTTTTCAATTATCGTGTAACAAGCATAGATACCATATAAAATGTACATTGACTGCTAAATGTGACATAAATGCGTAACTGATAGCCTGTTAGCTTATCAATATTTGCTGAATTCTAACTGCAAGCCTGAAAGTTGCTTCAATACGGATATTGAACGTTCATATTTTACAAACCAACAAATGGCGTAACGAAATAGCTGTAGTGACGAAACGCTACCTAGAATTTTTATTATTTACACAGATGTAGGATAAAAATCCGCAAATGTATGCCTTTCAGATATTCAGGAGATAAATCCGGAGCTGCAGAGTTTTGTTTTGGTTTTAATTTTTCCTCAAATCCGCAGCGCGAAACCGGATGAGGGTTTCTAAACGGCGACATAATTGGAAAATTGAAAGACACAATACCTATAAAATAAATGGACGGAGATGAAAATAAAAGTTTGTTTGGTGACCTGGGAGCAAGCGATAAATTAGTGTTTAAGTTGCTTTCGGATCTAACCTGAACTGGAAGTTAGCTACGTGACAATACCAAGTTTAGGATCTCAAAACTCCCAATTCGACGGTCAGTTACAAAATTATTATCTCTTTTGACAGTTTCGCAGCGTGATTTTGATACAAATTTTTTCGTGTCGAAACCCTTCGGCAAGAAATATCCTTTATCCAAATTTTCACGTGATAAATTGAAAACACCCACACGTTCGTCAAATTATTCGCGACACTCTCGAGGCATCTGATTTTTATTAAATATTTCAGCGTCATTCGATCACTTATTGCGGACACAAATTGATTAATCGTCGGCACTAAGGATAATTACAAGATTTTTTCAATTAAATTGATTAGTTTTATTGGACATTTTAGTGTTCAAAGCTGCCTCAAAGAATGTTTTAAAATATCGAAAGTTTTCCCAAGTTCTCCACATTTATGGGCTATTTTGCTGTGAGACAAGTTTTATGTGCACTTTTGAAATTTAATTTTTACAATTTTATTTTCAGGGAATTGAATCTGCAACATCCATTCTTATTTTATGTACGTGATCGTGGTGATCAAATCGGCAATATCTAACCACATCCAAGGGGATGAAAAATTGATCCTGTTTTTTAATCTCTTCCATTCAACTTACAATTAGTGGTAATTTACCCGTCTGCACAGGGTCATCCCAAGTTAATGGTCTTCAAAATTGGCCTCAAATATTAAATTATTGCCTTCAACCTTTGTTTGGTTTGTTTTTATGATAAACCAGAATTTGTAAAAAAGCAAGATAGTTTAACTTTTGATTAATTAAGTCTAAAAATTTTGGTGCAATTTACCTTCAGCGTTTAATTTAATCTTGCCAGTTATACAAATGGTTTTGTTTCAATTTTCTAAACGCGTTTTAGCCTAAAAATCGATTAATAATAAAATCACCAAAACTTCCAAGAAAGATTTATGATTTTAAATAGTTTAGAGTGGCAAAATATTATATATGGGGAGTTGTAACTCAGATCTCACTGTAATCTGCGGTTATCGGGTCCGGACTAAACATAAACGCTTTGTACCCATAATTATTTCTTAACATTTCTTAATAAGGATTCGGTTAAACATTCTACACTGGTTTCATATTAGTTGTGTTCAGTTATTTGAAGAGAACAGCAGCAAGTGAATTTTTAAAGTCTAAATACGCTCCTGATACTGAACGCGTCTCACTACTACCTGGCATCTTCGGGGTATCTTGTTTCTTTAAAAAGTTTTGTAATATTATAACACCTGCCCGATTTATTAGTTAAGATTTGAAAGTTATAAATAAAATTTCTTACTGACATCACAGTATTTCTAATCAAAATAACGGCGAATTTCAATAAGATATTGATATTTTTATATGAAAAAATTTACGCAAAGAATCCATAAAAAGTAACTAAAAACTTAACCAAATTTTGATACTGATATCTTCAAAATCGAGGCTCTTTTTCCACGTGACCATGGACCACCCTGTTTGTGTGTTTGGAAAACAGAAGCTTTCCACCAAAATTTGACAAAAAGCCACGTAGCCTCAAGCGCTAATTTAAACTTGTTAATGAGTAAAATCGATCGGTAGATAGGGCCCCACAAAAAAAATATTGACAGACTTAATACACAAACTAAAATCAAATATAAAGCTGCAAAACGTGTCACGATTGCGTTCAATGCAGTCGGGTGTCATGCACACATGCTGCAGCTGTATGATCGCACCATCTGATTCATCAGACATGCAATTTTGAAACTTGATTGGTTCACATTAACTAATTTTCAACAATAAAGATGGCTCTTGAAAGGGCAGACCTAATTGCAATATCATTGGCTCAATGCTTAGTATGCTTTTTGCGACACCAATTGGGCTAATTGAAATAAATTGGAAATGAAATAAATTAAATTAAAATTAATCAAACTTGCAGAAAATTCCTTCTGCATCTTTCGAACGTTCCAATTAAAATCTCTTAACATATCAGCAATATTACTTTGTTATTCAATTTAGCATTGTCATCTTTTGAACTTCAATGAATGTTTAATTGCAAGGATAATTAAAAGGCGCTGTAATTGCAACTTCGCAAATGGATGTCCCAATTTTCGAAAATAAAGTTGCTGAACACATAAATTCACTTATTTTTGAGTACTCGCGACAAAGATTCGTGAGTGAAAAGATTCTGAAGGAGTTTCCAATAGTTTCCAGATATTTCATCGATCGTATGAAAGGTGCAAATTCAATTTACAATTTCTTTAGATTAGATTTTTCTGAACGAATCTGCTAAGAAAGCGGTGATTAAATTTTTCCTGAAACTTCAACAAGAATATGTTGCAGATATTTTTTTAACTGAGCTTAATTTATGCCCCATTTTACACCTTAACGAATGGCTTGTCTTCAAAGAATTTTTATTTAATTTCAGTTTCATGTAATATTAACAGGTGGAGTTTTTTCTGTAGCATTTATGATATTTTTTTAATTCAATGTGAATGTTCCATTTCCTCTATACAATGCCGTTGTAACTTATTCCGGCAAGTCAATTAACATGTCAGTGTTTGGGCACAACAGAAGCTCCTGCTAATGAATAAGCATAACTTGGCATAAGCACATACGCAGAGATGTTAGTTATTTATGTGGCCGTGTTTGTCATGTAGGTATGATGAACCATTGTATTCAATTATGTATTGACACGATTCCTATTCAGTGCCAATTCTTAAACGCGATTGTATTAGCACACAGAGAATTTAGAACATTTCCGATTTCACTCCGCTTCATCTAGTAATTTATGAGCCTTTCATGAAAGCGAAACAATGTTCGCTTACGGTTTTCCGTCTTAGTGAAGGTAGGTACATAACAGAAATCAGTTGAAAATATGTTGTTTTTGCCCCTTTATAAACAGGGGTTGTGATATATGAATGTTTACATTTGATGCAGAGGATTTATATAATTTCAAAGGTTCAGTTATCGTGTAATCATATCGTCGCGGAAAAACGTTTATAAACAGGTCAAATCCTTTGCGATTCGTAAAAACTCGGCGAACGTGATGAATTTAAAAAGCATACATCACCTGCCACGCTGCATAAATGGGAATTACATCCAGTGATGGGAGTGTATTAATTTTAATCCGTTGCTCAATTAATTATGGATTCGATTGGGTGAATAAATAATTAAAACCAATGCCAATCAGAAACGGTTCAACAAATTTTGTACCTTTTGAATGCAGGGATACAGAGAATTCAATTTAAAAACGAACGTCCTGCAGAGTCAGAATCAACAACACATTCAGCATAAGGAATTTTAATACCGTTAAATTAGGTGTGTAGTCTAAGATGGTCTCTCAGACCGTGAAAGTTATCTAAACATTTTTAAGACATCACTTGCTCGACCGAGAGTTTAGTAGTATCTTGTGTTGCCTATTCTGAAACAGTAAGACGTTCATTTTTAGAATGAATCCCTTGACCCAAGAAGTTAAGAAGAAGAAGTTAAGCTGAGAGTTCACATGGTTATTATTTTCACTCGATAATTTATACTTATCATCTGTCAATTGGCGCTTACCACCTGGCAATGCTTCTGTGGAAATAGGTTGATTACACAATAGATATTATGATATGAGTTTAATAAGAAGCATTTTGTCACACGCACGGGTTTAGGGCACGACGAGCTTGCGAGGAGGGCCCCTAAACGAGTAAGTGCCATTATTGCCAATCTACTATTTCGAACAGAAAGTATTTGTGATCAGAATTGAACATAAGAAAATTGTACGATGGTGTTTTTGTAAAAGAAAACTTTTTTAGAAAAATCTTCTACACTAGGTAAGTACAATTTGGGTTTTGGAAGTCCCCGAACGGATGTTTGCTCTAACTTGTTTAGAGTTTGGGGAAAAATCAAAACAGAAAAGAACCAACAAGGAAAACACAACCTAAAAACAAAAAGACGGGTACATAAGCTAAAAGAAAAGGCTTCTTTTTGATTTTCTTAGAGAGAAAAATGTCAGTATTTTAACGCTTCTTTTTTGATTGCCAAAAGAACCAACCCCTGCCCAAACTTTCAGATCAAGCAACTTATTATCGCCGGCAAATCTACATATACAATTTTACTGTTGTTAAAGGTGGATCGAAGGAAAATATTTCTCCGCACAGTATAGCAAAATCAGATTAATGGCCGACGGTTGTGGGGTCCAAAACAAAAATTCAACTTTAAACGCAATTACATCTTTTTGGCTCGTCTCTGTCCCAAACAATATAAAATATGTAGAAATTATCTTCCCTATTACAGGACATAGTTATATTCCACAAGACCTGGTATTTGGGTTCAGTGAAAAAGAGATTAAAAGAAAAGAAATAATTCTACTGTAGGAGGAATACGACACAGTAAAAAACTCGGAGAAGACTGTTAAGATTTAAACTGGAAAGAAGCAAAATATGGTATATTGAAACCTCCAGGAAGTTGACACTTTCAAGTCAAACCTTGCAAGAGAATCTTTCTACACCGGACAACAAACAACAACGTACTCGTTTATGGAGGGGGGGGGGGAATCTATTCAAGGAAGAAAAAAAAACAGACGTCAACAAACTATTATCCAAACATTATGTCATCAACTGCAAAGAAAATGACAACCTTAATTTTTATACAATTGCAGTAGATGTTGCTAAAGATTCAAGTGTTGAAGACGATGATTTATTATGTGACTCGCAAGAAACATACCTAGAACCTAGAGTTTAATATTTTCCAAAGAATTTACCTTGTTTTTTGTTTTTAATATATTTTTCAGAAGTAAAGAATCCATTCTGAATATCATTTCCATCACAAAACTCACATCATGCAGTTTTCTGTACAAAACTCACATTCTCCAAACATTATCAGTAATTATTAAGTGTTTTTCCCATAACAATTTTGTTTTCAATACGACAAATCGAGTTTTGATTTTTTCATGAAATTTTCATGAAAAAGAAATAGTGAACGCAGAAGTTTTTTTAGCATTTTCTCGAATTTGGTTATATGGGAGATAGGTAGTTTTGTAAGTAGACCCCTCCTCAAGTAGTAAGTATCAATTGACAGATAGTAAATGTAAATTGACAAATAGTAAGTGTAAATTATTGAGTGAAAATAATAAGCATGTGATTCCGCAGCGCTTTTGTACGATGCCATTCTTTCATGACAAGAGTTCTAGAATTTTGATAGGAAAACATATTACAAAGTGTAATAATTTTTCAAAATAAAACATTTATTTTTGATTTCGAAATGTTTAGATAAACTATTAAAGAAAACGAAATTTTGCTATTGAAAGTTCCGCACGTTTTGATCGAAATTCGGAACGATGTTTTTATTACATTCAATTCTCCGTCGAGATAACCAGAAATGTAGGCATTCGATATGCAAAGTAATGAGATGCGGGAAAGTTTTCTATTTATTTACCCGGCAGATAAAACTGCAAGTGTCAACAATATCCCCGTGCAGGATGTATTGCTACATATTTCAATTTTCAAAACACTCTTTTATTGAAATGCAGTCAGCAGAAAGCACTTGTTTAAAATGTCATCGTCAGCGAACTTCTCTCCGGCAGAGCGGCTGCAAACATCTGGCCCGATTTTCCGGCTGCTCTTCGGCATTCGGCAGTTTCTTACTTCTGCTCGGTTGCGCCGGCGAAATTTGCAAGTGCCCCGCTGAATATACCATCATCCACGAGAGCGATGAGATAATCAATTTTTAATTCGCGCGCGAATTATTTATCAAGCGGACCACCTCCGGAGGGTCTTCTTTTCGCGCTACCGATTACGGCGTAATGAAGGAGCTTTAAAAATCATTATCGGGGATTCGCAAATGCGGATAGAAATCTGCTAAGTTATGTACGTTCTGGCGGTACGGTTTCCATTAGACACCGCCGATATCCGAACAATTTATAGCTCGAGGACAACCCGCACCTTCAACAAATAAAAGATTGCCGAAATCGAGTTTGGAATTTCGTGTATAAGGCGGGCTACTCACCTTTCGGTATATCTCTCGGGTTTGCCCTTAAGGTCTGTCGAATACGGTCTACTGGATACAGAAGCGCATCCACACGATTACGTTTTTTTTTGTCAGTTCTGTGTAAAAGCGATGGCGTCAACACACGATGCTTTAGCGGTAGTAGCATTATTATTGTCTATGAAAAAGCGCCCTACACGCAAAGTAAATCGTAAACAGTGGCGTAAAGATTGGTTAAAAGAAAAAGAGCGTTATTCTCATGTAAATTTGATGCAGCGATTAAGATTTGCGCCGAAAGATTGGCACAATTACATGCGAATGGACGAAGAAACGTACCTACACCTCCTATCATTAGTTACTCCACTAATTAAGAAGCAGGATACTACAATGCGGAAAGATATTCCACCACATGAAATACCATTCAAATTTTGATTATTTTTGAAGTGAAAACTTCTTTAGGCGCGTTAGACGATTTTTGGATGGGGTAAATCTTACGAGTTCGCGTCACCTAGTTACGTCACGTAGTTACGTCACCTCGTTACTGCGTCACCCGTTACCGTATCACGGAGCCACTAATTTGATTAATTTATCGACAGATTAATCCTCAAAAACAATTGTAAAGCATGTTTCTAGATGTCAGAATTTTCATAATTTGCAAATTGCAGGCCCATCAACGCGAAATGTGCCATATGTTCCACCAACTCATACTGAGGGCCTATCAACACGGAATGAACCATACATTCCAGAGTCACATTCAGATTATGATGACGAAATTCACAATGATATTCCTTCACAAGTTCAAATTAATTATGTTCCACAATTACATGAGCCAATAATAACAAACTATGAACTGAATACTCAAAATTTTCCTTATCAAAATATTATTCTACTGTTATTTCATAGTTTTAAGTCTTCACTTCTGTCGGCAGTCCTCAATAACTGCCAATTTTTTTTTATTAATTACATTACATTCAATCGTACAAATTTAACAATAAAAGCACTTCAGCTGCGTGTCGTATGTTTAATACATACAACTAGTTATTATAATTGAACCAATAAATTCAATACAGTGAAGGTACGGCAGCGTATTGTTTATGTTTACAGATTTGCGTTGTTGAGACCTATTCAGGATTTTTTGCGTGTTGTAAAAATGTCGCTTTTGAAAAAACGAAATTTTGGTGACAATTGATAAACGAGCAATTTAGGGTTTACTGGAGAAAGTGATTTCGGTCCGTCATAAAATGTTAAAAGGATAGAATTAAAGATCATTCACCATGTCGTGTTTTTTAAAGGTTAATTTATTGCAGGATGACTTTCGAAAAAACTAAATCTCGATGACACAACGTCAATTATCAATGATAAACAACTTTTTTAGAGGAAACTGGAGAAAGCGACTTTCAATTTCTGTGAAGGGCTCATTTATTGTTACTTGAAAAAACAAAATCTCAATGATAATAGTGTTGTTAAAATGCACAATCAATTTAAACAGAAAGTGGCTTTGACCCTTCATAAAATGTTGAAGAAAAGAAACGAGACGTGCGGTGCGAGAGACCTTGTTTCTGCGGCTTTCCTATACGCGGTCCGATATACCTGTACGGTTTTATTTATCTAATGCAAATATATATTTGCTCAGGCGGCCTGTGCAGGCGGCCGGAGCGTCTCCGTTTTATCGTCCACACGTTCCGGTATACCTGCACAGGCGCCCCGGAGAGACAGCCCGAAGAAATATACCGTAAGGTGTGTAGCCCGCTTAATGGCTGACAATGGGTCTATTTTGGCCCGTATTTCATATTAATGTATTCGTCCATTACTTTATTTATCTGGTCGCGATTCGGGGCCGGCACGTACGTCACGTAATAATATTATGCAAACAGAGGGAACGGGGGAATACCTGCGAGATTAAGCGGGGTATTCCGCGCAAAAACTTAGAGCGTTATTAATGAAGCCATTAAATTTATAAAATAGCTTATCAGATACAAGAGGCGCCGTTTTTTTTTTCCGAATGCGGTTTTTAATTTAACGACTGACTGGAGGTCGTGATTTATATGCTCGTATTGAATACGGGAGCGTCATTACGCTTTGCGGTATTTATAAGCGCCGCTGTCACCCTCTGTGCGCTACCCGTCATAATAGCTCGTTTGGGTTTTAATAACCCTGCATGCAGGTTTGTTTTCCATTAGGGTTGTTTATGCTGCATCCTTGGTATTCATGTAAGTTCCATTAATCGCGGTTTCCGCGCGCCGAGTCGCTGACACTGATAGATGGGGGACATTCACTAGGCTGCCTTTGTCAGGTATGACGGCCGTAAGCCACTGCCCGGGAGTGGTTGAGGGCGCGTGCGGTCGCCCTACCTGCCGGTGCTCATCGCACCCCCGACCCTATCGACCGCGCCGCTCGCTGGAGACTCCACAAAAGATTAAACGGTCTCATCGCGTCGCATTCTTGCGCGAAACTTACCTCCCGGCAATTTATCATTGTACAAGTACCATTGTTTTATCTCGCGACTTGTATAAAGCTAAAACAGCATTCAAAAGATTGCGACGAATAAATCTCTTACGACTGCATTGTTTTCGGCCGCGGACCAGCAAGATTCCGCCGATCAAACCGCGAGTCCGATGTCATTCGTCACCGGTCGTGCGGGCGTTTGTTTTGGCAGTAATGCGCGAAGATAGATGGCCAGACCCACCCCTTTGGTAATTAGCATTTAACCGCGCGGATCGGATCGAAATGCACCCTATTAAAATCGTATAAACCCGTCTCGGGGGCCCAGCAACCCTTCTGACCTGTTGGAAGTACGCATCTTTCTAACGATGGCACCCTTGAGGATAATTCGCTTACTACTTCTCCAGAAATTGTTCCGCTTTATGCATTTTCTAGGGGTGTCGGGTGCAAAAACCGCCGGCGCCGTTTCGCAGCCTTTGATAATAAATTGAATTCGCGAACTAAAATGTCGCTAATAACCGGAACAGAGTGGAGCGAAGTTGAAGATTCGCTCGTCATTAACCGAGACCATTGCCGATCCGGACAGAATCTCATATCGCTTACCTACACCGCTCCGCTCATTAAACATCCCTTAATACCACCTATATGCAGCGTTTCCTTCCTGAACAGGATTTACTGAATTAAATTCAAATTTATGCCGGTAAATCAATAAATTTTTATTAAAGTCGCATCTTGTAGGGAGTATCTTCACGCTGACATTTTTATGAGAAATCGGTGTCACATTTACTTTTTTTTCAAGAGTCGTCATAATAAACACCCTGGAATTTTTCTTTGTAATTTTTTAAATCACTTTATTGCGTTTCATTCTTCCTACTTTTCCACAACTATTTAATTAATTCAAATGAACCTTAGGCATCTGGATGCCGACATTGTTCTAGTTACTCCAGATAAACCACAACTAATAAAAGTTTCATCTCTTCTATATCAACATATTTTCAGATATTCAACTTAAAAACAGACTCTGAAAAAAACATTCTTATAGGTAAGAAAATTCGGATTTAAATTTAAAATTGGTCATTCTTGAGTTTTAAGAATGTTCATTCCTTTTTTGTCAAATTTAAGAGTGGGTTTCAAGAATGTCTATTATATTTGTCTAATTTAAGAACGGGACATTCTCAATTTCAAGAATGTTGATTCTTCATGACAAATTCAAGAAAGGGTCGCTCTAATTTTAAAAACTTTTATAAGTTTTATATTTAAGAATGGGTCATGTTGATTTCAAGAATTTTTATTTAATTATTTAAGAATGTCTTAGTATTGTGTTTTTTTATTTAAGAATTGAAGAGGGCCTTATTATATTAAATAAGCACTTGTAAATACAATAACTTTTTTCTAATTATTATGAATTGTAGAGTGGAATGCTTGATTCGAAGGAATTTTAGAATATAAAGTAATTTCTCATATATATATTTTTATTAGTGGGTGAAATTTTAACATCACATCGCATCCTGTATAAAAATACATTTTTAGTTTAAGAACTACATTATCATTTGGTAACAGATGTATGTATATGAAATGGAAGTTTGTCGAAGTCATTAGCTTTCTCAATGAGTTTTGGCTGCCACACAAATAAATTGTTTTTCTCAAGAAATAATTGGCCAAAATCTACATCAATCTAAAAACAAAGAAACAAAATGCTTACATTGTACATTTTTATGATAAAATAGCTTCGTTATTCCAATAGAATTCTGTTCAATGGGTTGGATTAGAGGTGTTACATTTAGTGGCACATAAAAAGGAGAAATCGAGCTATCAGTACTTTTTAGCTCCATTTGAGGTGGATAACTTGGTGCATTATGTAACAACAGTAGCGCTCAGATTGGTAAGTTCCGGTTTTGTAAAAATGTTGTTACCTAAAAGTTTTATTGTATTGTTTGTTAAGTGGCTATTTTAACACATTTTACACTGAAAAAAAAAAGTAGTAAATAAAACTACAATTGTACAAATTTTTACCACAAATTGTATTAAAAATACGACTAGTTACAAATTGTATCATTTTTTTCTAAACAATTGTAGTAACTTGGTTGTAGCTACATTTACAATAATTTGTGGCATATAGTACTAACGTGTATAGCGAGATTTTCGACAAATATAATAGTAAAGTGTACTACACAGTCATTGCAAAATTTACTAAAATAAAGACTAATGTGTTCCAAATCTTTACAGTAAAAAGTATAAGATTTTATACTAAAAATTACTATTTTAGAGATTAAATTTTGCGACAAAAAAGAGAAACAGTTACCATATACACATATCTTTTTCTATTATTATTGCCGTTATTTTTACTACAGGTTTTGCAGCATATTTTGCAACAATTAACAGACTTCTGCGCCTAATTAATGTAGTAAAAAGTAATATGTATATTCGTTGCAAAATACTACATTTTTTATGAATCACAATTTACTACTTTTTTTTGGAATGGAATTAGTGGTAAAATGAACCAGGTAAAATGAAACGCAAGAATTAATTATAACAGGATTGTTTCTTATATATTTTAAACAACATCTACAGTAATAATATAGGGTTTTCCAATAAGAGGTGTTATTTTGAATAGCCCGTTATTTCGGTAGATGTCACTTTTGGAGCTGTAATTTTTTGACATTTGACAAGTAGAAACTACGCCATTAATAAAAATGGAACGATACACGCTTCAACAACGCATTGAAATTATTAAAATTCACTATAAAAATGGTGAAAATTTGGCAGAGACGGTTCGTAAAACTCGAACATTTTTGGGTCGTCGTGAAGCACCTTGTCGGACCGCAATACAGAAATTGGTGGAAAAATTCGAGCTGTTGGGACAAGTTAGTGATGTGAAGAATAAAACCCGTGCACGTCGCTCAAGAACAGCCGAGAATATTGCTGCTGTAGCCGAAAGTGTTGAAGAAAACCCAGGTTTGTCCATTCCTCGTCGTTCTTTGGAATTAGACATTCCAAAAACGTCATTACACCGTATTTTGCATAAAGATTTGGGTCTTAAGGCTTATAAAGTTCAGTTAACACAAGAACTCAAGCCGGCCGATCATCAACAACGTCGTATCTTTGCCGATTGGGTCCTTGAAATGCATGAAAATGATCCGGAATTCCATCGAAAAATCATCTTGAGTGATGAGGCCCATTTCCACCTGGATGGCTTCGTTTTCCAATAAGAGGTGTTATTATTATTATTATTATTTTCACCATTTTTATAGTGAATTTTAATAATTTCAATGCGTTGTTGAAGCGTGTATCGTTCCATTTTTATTAATGGCGTAGTTTCTACTTGTCAAATGTCAAAAAATTACAGCTCCAAAAGTGACATCTACCGAAATAACGGGCTATTCAAAATAACACCTCTTATTGGAAAACCCTATACAAGTAAATACAAAAAGAGCTTTTACTTACAAATTATGTTCCTTGTTCATAACAATTTTTAAAATTTTTTAACACTTATTACAAATCACAAACATTTTAAAAAACACATTCTTTAAAACATTGTCAAATACACAAATTACATTTTAAAAACATATTTTTTAAAAACATATTTTTTAAAATGTAATCAATATACATCAAATTTTCATGATTGGAAAAAGTGGACATACATCATTCTGCTTCTCTGGTACAGATTTTATAAATTAATTCTGAACAAAACTATTTTTACTTGATGCTCAATTTTTAATTTCTCTAATTTTTGGCCAAACAGTTTCCGCGTGCTCAAAATTGGAATTAATTCCTTGAGATCTTCTCGATCAAGATTGAGTAAGGTCTGTTTGTCGACTTCGTTTACTGTAAAACAAATTTCATAATTAATAGTTACTGTCAAATAAAACGCGGTAAAACAATAGAGGTATGTTGCAACGATGGACTTTATGAATACTTTATTAATGAATAGTAAAAACTGTTTCGATAGTACTTACCGTCAAAGCTCACCCTCAACCGGTCTAACAAGCCCCAGCTTTCTAAGGTTGTCTTAACGAAGTCATCCATACCTAACTCACACAAAATCACAACGCAAAACTAATAATTATTAATAAACTTATCGCACTTATAGTCAGTAAGTTAAGACTTTATTAATTTCACTTTACTAACTAATTATAATTAAAAAGATTGATACAAAATTATGCGTATTAAAAAGAAGTTGTTTGTAAGCTCTCGAAAGAATGAATGACCGTTTTTAATCAGTTTGTTTATATTGCGAGGTTGTTTATCACCGGCTCCACCGACCAGCCACAACATCCTCCTTCACGCATATCGACTACACACTGTTTCGGATGTATAATATAAATAAATAAATGCAAAATCAGCAGAAATTCACAACTCTTATCTGTAAACCGCAATATGATCAATATTGATTAAAGCCCAATTTTCCGTGGCATTAACCTATTAACTCCAATGACGGTAGCGTTCTAGTGTTAAAGGCGTATTTTGTGTGACTTAATACTGTTTGGGTCAGAAGTCCAAATATACGTTATACACGGCTTGTAAAACAGACAATGAGAGCAAAATCTCAAAAAATAATTTTGTTACGATATTTTTCCCTGGTATCCTATTTCCTAGCGGGGTGCGATCAGTGTAAATTATTTTATTGTCGGCAATTTTTCGGCAACGGGCCGCGTCCGCAAATCTGTTCCTTCCCTCTCGATCACTTTCAATAAAATACATTCGGCAAGCACGTGCCAACAATTATGAATTTGTATTGGCCAGAAATTTTCGAAAAATATGCAACAATTGTAGTGACGTTAATCCATTTATTTTATAGTAAAACTCACTCAAAATATAATGTAAGTTGCAACAATCTTATAGCAAATATTAAAACAAAAGTAATACCATAATTGTTTTGAAAAAGTAATACACTTTGTAGATAAGATTGCTACAAAGTTTTCACTACAAATGCTTTAAAAATTGTATTACAATTTTAAGTAACAAATGCTCTCTTTGTAGCAAAAATTGTTACAAAATATGTGCTACATTATTGTAGTAATTTGTAACATACGATTTTTTTCAGTGTACTTACTTTTGGAATAAACATATCAATTCTCTGAAAATTTGCATTATCATCCATGCCGTCCTAGAATCTCTGTAATGAACAGGACAATTGAAATTTCGAAACGCCCAAAGTGTTTTGGATTCTCCTATAACTAATGGCTTCAACTTATGATTTCCTGTTGCATTTGCACAAGCCAAAAATGTAATTCTTTGCTTAGAGGCTTTTCTGCCTGGTGCAGTTTTCTTGAAATGTGAAACATAGGTTTTGTTTGGTAATAGTTTCTAATAAAACCCTCCTTCGTCTGCGTTGTAAATTTGATCTTCTATCAGAAAAAGGTCGAGAATAATTTGTCTTAGCATTCTTTAAACGGATCAACTAATTCAGGTTGAGAAGACAATTTTTCTAAACTTACCTGTAGAAGTCATACATTATAACGTTTAGCCAACCATTGATAATTAATGAAGTCTTGCCAACTGATTTCTTCACAATCTTAGCCTTTTCTTACAGCATTAGTCCATTAACAGATACATTTCTTTCCCTCAAGTTTGCGTATCTTGATTTAAAAAAATTGGAAAACAAAAATTAATGTTTTTCTGTGTCGAGATTTACCACTAAATAAGATGTGAAAGTGTTTACATACAATCAGCAATAGGAAAACCGCATATTTAGGAGCATCCCTGGAGAAGTATAGTCAATAAGTAACATAATTTACTGTATCGGGGCTTACCCTTGTTCACTATATAGCGACGTATTGATAAAATTTAAGTGTTTACTCTATCGAATAGTTCACTCAAACGGGTATTCACTAAATTGCTACTCTACTGTAGTGTTAAAATTTGCAAAAATTTAAATTAAAAAACGCAAAGTTGCTAAAGCATTAATTACTTCATTGTCTCGTTTACGGTTCAACTTCAGTAATAAAATATGCTTGGGCTATTAGTTGTTTATTACTCAAATTTGGGCGTGGTAATATCGCAATGTAGTTTCAAAGAACTACTCTCACATAATTATCCGTTCACCCATTCGTTGTAATAATTTTATGATCAATAACTTCGGAATTGTAATTAACTCATTAACAATGTAAGCATAGTAAACAGTGCGATAATTGAAAATTTTCGCACGATATTCTACAAAAGCAATTTGCTTTTAGTGATGAGCTGTTGTTAACAGTTATGAGTAAATTAATAGCGAATCTGAATACTGCAGGTTCCAATGTAAGATAGAATAGGGACAAAATGTTGCAGACATTTTCTCTAATTTGATGTTATATCAAAATAAAAAGGATCAACATCCCTCTGAGCTTGTTTAACGATAGCCTTAGTGAACTGGGCTTAGGCTAAATTAATTCTGAGTTGGTATCTGGGGAATGTTGTGGAATCCCGCTCCTTTAGATAGTCCGAAGTGATCACACAGCTTTTCCTGTGGCAACCTATGGGCAGGAATTTGATAACACCTTTTAAGCTTAAAAATTAATTTGTTAGGAAAATGAATCCGTAAAAATTGTAACATAATACTAATTCATTTCTTTCAAGCTTAAAATTCAATTCTCAACAAAACATCAACATTTCATTAATAAATATCCACTCTCTCCTGTTTTACAAAATATCTGACCATACTAATCCGTTTAAGATACTGCTAGTTGCCTTGTGTCGTCGTTGGGTTAGTGGGTTTGCACATAAAGCTTAAAATTTCGTCTGAGGATTTAAAGCGATATATAAACGAAATAACTGGTCTTTGAGAACAACAAAAATTAAAGACCCAAGAGCTAATAAAATTGAAGGGGCGAGGCGTGGTAAAAGTTGTTTATTGGGGTAGAACGGAAGTTACTGGAGAGGACATAAAATAAAAATTAAAACGAAATCTCTCCGAATCACGTAGAGCGATAACCGCTTGCAAAAGTTTCTAATCGATTTACGAACAACAATTTTTTTGCAATTAAATGTTTAAATGCGTCCATTAAATATGTTTCCAAGAACAATAAGCTAGACCAAACAAAGGGAAATGTTACTTTGCAATATGTTGTCCAACTGTCACAGAAAATTGCGTTGAATTTAGGTAAATAGAACTGCAACATTCCACTAATTTATTTCGTGTCCCTTAAACCGTGCGCTTATGATACCGGAGCGTGTTTCATAAATTCAACATTGGGAGTTTTTGTGACAACGTTCGATTAAAATCCTGAAACCGCACGCCATAAACCCAATATGTCACGTTTAGTCGTTCACGTCTGTACGTTCAGGTAGATGGAATAAACAATTTTATCTGCTCTCATTTCCGACGTCGCTATCTGCAAACACTCATGTGCGGAAGTTGCGAGTCCGGTTCCGGAACAGCATGTTGCGTGCGGCACATTAACCAGACGCACCCTAATTGATATATTTTCACGTGACTCATGTGTTCAATACTATCAAATGCACCGGAGATGGCACGCGCAATGAATTATTCAGACCATTGGTGATGGTGATGGTTCAATTTCTCATTGCGTCCCATGTGAGACGATGTAAACCCTGACCGGTCGAACTATAATTCCTTGTTTGACTCTGACCAGTTTACTACCGCATCAGTGAATATAAGACGGATGTACTTTGGGTCACATTTCCGCCTGGAAGGTAACACCGCGTGACCCCATTCTTTATATTAAGTTTAAAAGCGAAAATCTTGTCACCGTTATTTATTGATGCGGGGATTAATTTATTATCCACTTAATTTTTAAAGACGGCCCCTTTTTTTCCATTTCTCGTTAGTCAAGTTTAGCTCCGAATATAAATTGTTTCTTTGCGACTGTGTAGCCGGGACGACCTCATAAAGCGTTATCTTTTAAGGGTGCATTTTCATGCAATTTTAACACAACTCCGTCATCCTCTCACGATTCACAAGTCGAAGAACCATAAATAAATCAACGTTCATTTTATTACTTTTTGTCGAGTTCTACAGTTGATATGCAGGAGATCCATTTTAACTTTTAAAGAAAGAAATAACATGTTAATGTTATGTAAAAAATACTCCACTGAAATCAAACGTAAAACTTTGATTAAATGTTTCATTACCACAAACCATATGTGAAATAGTTAGTAAGACGAAATCCTACCCACAATCGTACAAGAATTAATAAATTATGTTTTACTAGCTGAGTACAATTTAAGAGTCAGAAAACTTACCAAGTATCCACTATTAAAGTTGAACCATTGTGCCGCGCATGGAACCCTAAAATTATGACATAGAATATTGGGTACATAAACCTAAAAACACAATAAGGCCACAACATACAATCTAAATGAGAAAGAATCAACCATCAATGTTAAATTAGAACAAGGAGTAAAACAAGGAGACACTTACCAAAACTTTTCACTTTGGAATTAGAAGACATATTTAAAAAATAAATTGAACCAACAAAATCTACGATAAGTAGACGACGTAGTTTTGATAGCAAATTATTAACCGGAATTGCAATTAATGCCCCACGGCTAGAGTTTGGGAAAGTGGGACTGAAAATGTATACCAGCAGGGCAAAGGTAATGGTGGTCAACTGACCCACCTCTGGAAATCGAACGAAAATTAAACACTCCCTAGCAACAAGACTCCAATGTGGTGGAGCACCGTATTGCATGGTGGGTTGTTTTTTGCTTGTATTAATTTTAAAATTCGAGCGTAACTTCTAATGGAAGCAATTAGGGACACAATATGTATAAGATATTTTATTACTCTTTTGTTCCTTGATAAAGTTTGACCAATCAACTCAGAAACCCCCTGTATATGCATATCTATCGATGTGCCATTATACCGATTGCCAGTCATGGTGCTGAGATGTGGCAGCACAGACTTCGGATGGTGAAGGTACGGCGAAAGATTGATTCCATCTACGGACTTTGCTGTAGAGCTATATGTAAAGGCTACAGCTCCCTATCCAATGATGCTGCGGGTGTCTTGGCCGGGATTCCTCCGTTGGACCTGGAGATCCAAAAGAGAACTTGTCTCCGATGTCTTTGCAGATTTGGATCTGCTCCGTTTGAGGACGATGTCCTTCTTAGCGTCGACTTCCCTAGCTGCGCTCATGCTAGTGAATATTTAACGTTACGGATTCAAGACCGGTGGCAGGAGCGATGGGATGTCTCTACCTAGGGGCGGATTACCCAGCGCTTCCTTCCACTGGTACCAAATGCTGCTCGTTACCTATCCTTTATTACAACGCAGCTACTCTCTGGTCATGGTAACTTTGCCGTCCACCTTCACAGAATTGGAAAATGGGAGCACCCGAATTGCTCTGTGTGTCCTACGGAAGTGGACGACCTAGCCCATCGCCTTTTTACATGCCCTCTTTTCAATGAAGCCCGAATTGATCTGCAGGTTGTTCTCCAACCTTGGCCCCCGCCAGCGGAACGCCTGTTCCTGGTGGACCCGGCCTTACTTCGACCATTTACGGTGGCCATTGAATGACTTACCGGCCACTTGCGACATTGCCTACTACCTGGAAGCGCTGATGGTACCACTTTAAAGATGACTTGACCTGCAACACACTCATTGCACCTTTAAGAAGCCCTGGTGCCATCATACTACTACTCTCCTACCCAGAGGACTGCCCTTTCCGTTTTTGATGGGCAACCCAGCCATAATTTATTATAATACTTTTTACTAGCTTTACATCTATATATTTAAGTTTCTTCTCATTTTTGTAATCCTTATTTTCTGTCTTTGAGCGTCCAATTTGATGCTACAATTTTTGCAAATACATGCGCCGCTTGGCGCCTTTTGTTGTTGTTGTTGTATATGCATGGGTCAAAAGATAATAATTAATAGAGAAATCCAAATAGAAAATAAAGAGAAAAGTAAAATTAGATTGAGCAGTATTCGGTAAACATAAAATTCAAACTGCACCCCAGAGCAAAAGTTTTGGCTCATCCATGTTACCAATGGAGCTCAAACTTGAACAATTACAAAGAACATGGAATTCATACAAATTCAAGAGACCCAGAGGAACACGATCTTTGGAGTAGACATAAGACATGAAAGTAATTGTAGGCCGAAACTGGTTACAAGCAGCCTTCAAAGCTGGAGAAAAGAATTGGAAATGGCACATGTTAAAAAATGAACGTGAAAACGATATAAGAAGAAGAAGTTGGAATATGCTCAGATATTGGACCAAATATTTGTTAATATCATCTGAGGGAAGTAAAAGATTAACACTTTGTTGTGTAACTTGTAATTTGTAATTTTTTCATTTTTTACATTTCTTATTCCACTCGGAATAGTTTTCGAAAATTTTATTTTATACGAAGTTTCCATATAATATAACCCTTTGTTGTCAACTGTCCTTCATAAAAGTTTATAGTCGTTATTTTGGGTGTTCCATTTTATTGCCGAGCAGTGTACGTACGTAGGTCAAATACAAAAGTTGGTTTTGCGCTACATTGATCGGAATTACAAGTTTGGGTAGCTTTGAAATTACTGTTATACAGCAAATTGTGTCCCACAAATAAAAACCATCGGGGAAATCCTTTCTGAACGTTTCCGCTTGTCACGCTGAAAATCGTGGTTCGATTTTCCGCACGAAAAACTTAAAAGTTCTTACTCCCTTTGCATTTTTATCGTTTCTTTATTTCTAGTTTAACGAATTATCCCCTATAAATTTCGTTGTTTAATAAAGTTCGACCCAAATTGAATGTGCAGTTAGGATACAAAATAGTTGCTCAAATTTATGGGATCGAGTTTCAACAATTTACACAAACGTTTCGTGTAAATTTCAGCGGAGTTTAGTTTAATTTCGCTAACATATTTTAAATTGCTGCTATTATGAATAAAAGCACGCAAATGCCGGCTGCAGATTTTGTCAATTCTATGCAAGTTAATTGAGAAAAACTAAATTTATTTAACAGTAAACTCATTTATTCGATAATTATATAGTCTGTCAATATTGATTAAGTTTCACAATGTAGAGTTAATGAGGTGAGTCGTTTTAATAAAGCGCATGGCCTATGCTCTACGTCCGGAGACTATTAGTTACTGCAGCATTGTATCCTCTATAATTCATATTCCATCCATTATACGGTTATTTGAGGAACGTCCAGCACAGCGAACTGCGTGTATCTTGCGAATTATCCTGCATTGGACATTTCTGTCCGAACCAAATTATATGTCGTCTTAATTGAATTGTAACCGCACAGGGAATAAGATTGATTACGAGCGATTAATTGTGAAATTGGGTTCATTTATAAACATTAATTTGATAAGACAGTTTTAAAATGGAAGATAAATGTGGGAGAAAAAACAGGCCCGTGCTGAATTATTAACAATTTTTGTTTGTGCGTTTTATTGTATTATTCCTTTCATGAAAACAGCTTAAATATTCAATCAACACGCCGCGTTAACCGTTATTTTCTGTTCTTTTTATATTTATGGAAGCGAAACTAGTTTATGTATTTTCTCCTGTTGCATTTTCTAACGTTTGAGTTAATCTAATCTGTTCTCCTATTTGAGAGATTACAGCCCCCAAACTTTTATTTATTTTTTAGGAGCTTTATTGATTAATTCATCTTCTCCAATATTGCGTTTTTGCAATGTGTTAATTACCAATTTTATTCATTATGTCAATAGCCAAAGAATTGTAGTTGTGAAAGACAATTTTGTTATTTAAAAAAGCGATATTTATTTCGTTTCCTCCAAGCTTACTTCTTGTCAATTTTAACGCTTCTTGCATCACCTATGTATTTTCTATATATTTTTTTATTTGAATTGAAATTTAAGTTCTGCTAGACTTGGTCGTTTAGCAGTATTTGTTTGTGTATTGACAAAATATATAGTTAGTAATATAATTTAAGTAAGCATTTTCAGAATCAAAATAAAGAAAACTCTAAGAGAGTTTTGACAGTGAAGGAGCTTTAGGCGATTATTGAAAATTTCGAGTTAGGCAAAGATGACGATGCGATAGGCATAGTATGTATTGCTCCAGTCGTCAATTCTTTAGCGGATGAAGAAGATTTTGATGACAACGAAGCTTGTGATAAGGACAGTTTAAGAGAAAAAGCTGCAACGTTCGAAATTTTTGACAAGGAAATCAATGATCTTGAAGTTGTAAAAGAAATTTATGAAAACAAAGAAATCATTGACAAAGAAATGGTAGATATTACAAAACCAAAAAAGATAAAATTGAACAATGGAAAAGCAAAAAAATAAATAAAAAAGCATTCCAAATATTTGTCCACATATCACAAGAAATTTTAATGCATTTTGCCAATGTTTTTTTCATTTAAAAAAAATGTTTTCATTCAATTTTAACAATACTTATGTGTTAATAAACTAGTTTTAACAAAAAAAACTGTCTTTTTTGCCTACATTTGGTAGTGGTATTTAATTGGTTAATCGTCAGAACGCAATTAACATCTCACTTGTCTTATAATTACATTTCTGAATAACTTATAACACGATCGACATATTTTCCACTTAACAAAACAACTCAATAAATGAAGGAGTATGATTTTATGAACGTTGAAGTTTGTAATTGAACTGAAAAGTTTCCCCTTAATTATATAGACTTACTGAAGAAAAAGGTATTCATTAATCTGGCGCTTTTAACACTGTTTATGTCGGTTTAATACATATTGAAAACTTGTGTAATGAAAGGCTTCTTTTCAGTTAAATTATATTGATTTTACTGTCAGCAGCGCATTATGTTACAGTAAAACCGACAAAAATTTCTAAAGTTTTTATGTTTTCAACATGGCAACAGTTTTGACACTTTAATGGATAAAATTTCAATATCTTTTGCATAAATTGACAACTAACGCTCCAGTAATTGCTAATCAATTACAGAATTTTCTATAAAATTTTTCTTTATTCACAATATTTTTGACTATACCTTTTCATAATAATAATGTTAATTAATCGACCCACCAAGTGATAATAATGTTTCCGATTTCAAAATAACATTCCAATTATCGCAAACATGTTGTTTACATGATTTGTTTTCCCCTCGGTGCAAAAAGTGCAAAGAAGTATAAATCTTAAAAATTTCATAATTGCAAACTTCTCTGATCAACTTCCTTGAGCTTTACTTCTTTTTTAATATTCCAACGTCATCGAAAAAAACATGTTGCTTTGATATTGATGGTTTTAATTTAAATCCTAATTCAAATAATTTTTTTCGCTCGCATAGGTTTTTCCGAAAATAAACAGACAGGAAACGAATTTGTTCTAATCAACGTTTTTATGGACCGACTACTTTACGGTATCCATTACACTTTATTCGGTATACATGACAGACATCTCAGTGGAAAGACTTGTGTAACTTAAGCCCTACGAATTTCGCGATATTAAAAATTAATGGATCCGTTATCGAAACCGACCAATCAAATTTGATGAATATCCGCCATCAATCGCGGTCCTTTTGACCGTTTAATAATTTCAGTTTCGGCGAAATTAATTAATCAAATGATTCCTGACTTTTAAGGTCATCCGATCGCGCGGGATATCAATCAACGCTAAATTCCTTACCGAGTTAAATATTATTTGACATGAAATCACCTTCCGAGTCAGATCGGCACAAAAACGTTTATATACGAACTTCCGATCGGTAAGCAAAAAACCCGTTTGAACCGAAATAAATCAATCTCCGGGATTTGTTAAGAAAGTTTTTGTTTTCGGGACGTTTGACATTAAGACGGATTTTGTGCGGAAATTAACAGCTTTAATAACGAACGAGTTGAAGTAAAATGTAATCACGAGTTTTTAAAACAGCACCGGAATATTTTAGTTGCAACGCATTTTACACTGAATTAATGTGTTATAAGCAAAAAATTTAAACCGCTTTTCATGAGCATTTACATATTCAACAAGAATTGTTATTTTTAGAGACACATACTTGGTTACATGTTTTCCATTTTTATCTGTTTGGATACGGGAAGCGCATCCTGAAATGTTATCTACTCAAATACGAAATGTTATCTTCTCAAATATGAAATGTTATCCGTTGCAACTGGAGTTGTTCAAAGTGGTGCATTTGAAGCGGTTATTATTTTGCCTTTTGCAGCGAAGATTAATAATTGAATCGGTGAGTGGAAGAAGGGTTCAAGTCCAAAATATGACATTTTTATTTAAGATAGTCATTTTATTTGAATTTCGCTGATCTATCTGTTGAGCACAAACCATGAAACCATATGGTATGTAAGAGGAGAAGACTTGAAGTTTTATCATCTTATATCCTGGAAAGTCACGTCTGTTGATCCTGATAAATAAATTATTTTTTCTAACAAGAAGAATTGGCCTCTTTTTTGAAATTATCACGTTTTCAAAAATGATAGACACGAACTAAGTGGAAGAACGGTTCAAGTCCACATCATAATATTTTGACCATAACATTTTTTTATCAACTTAATGGACTTTTTATTATGGAGACTGTGGACAGGAAAAAGAAATATAGGAAGACGAAAAATGAGACGGGAGAATTATTTGAGGACAGTCGCTGGAAAATTATGGAGAAGAGAAACTATGGACTGTGAAAAATGGTAGGAGAAAGGGGAGGAAGCTGAATAAGGTCGAGATTTCAAAAAATTCCGACCGATGGACTCATTTCTGCCTTAATTGGGACAATATTTTAAATGCTTTTTTAATTTTACAGTATAGCAAAGGATCCGTATATCAACAACGGTTACATAACGACTATAAACTAATTTTGATTGCAGTTGAACAATCACCGTGATGTCCATACCTAATTAAGACAACAAAAGTCAATATTGTAAAATTTAAGCGCTCTTTTTTATCAAAGTCACTGAATAACCAAAGCATTGACTACTAATTGTATGCAATAACGGAAATAACACCTTTACTATAACATACAATAACTGTTATTAGAAAATATTTCTAAAACCTCTCTCGTATTTACAAAAAGTTACATTTTACTTGCAAATTCTTAAGATATTACAAGCACATTTCTCAGCAATATTTCATAGCTTTTATCGCAAATAATAATATTTCATTGGATCTTCCAAATTTTACAAACAATACCACGTAGTCACATTAATTACGTTTTTCATTTTCATTTTTTTAAGTACATACAGAAACCAAAATCCTAATTTGAATTGGAATTTGAATTCTAAATTGGAAAAAAACTTGCAAAATGAAAAATAATGAGTTCTGGATAACTAAAATAAGTCATTATTATCATTAATCCGTGACTACTTCCAGTTTCCTGGCTTCAAGAGATTTTCCGACTTATCTCTTTAATATGCGCTATCATTCTATTTCGTTGAAATTGAAGCTGCTCGTAGATTTTATTCCAACACCTAGTCTTATATCCAGGTCTCATGATTTCTGCATTTCCTTAAAATTTCAGTACTTTTTGTTTATTCCTTTTACCTTGCAGCAGCGAAAATATGAGAATTCTAATTTCAGTTTGACATGTTTATTTATTTCCTGTCGACAAATTTGAGCAACTATTTTTCAGATTACTTTTCTGCAATCTCAACTTAGAGCGAAATTAGCAAGCAAGACATTTCCTGAAAGAAATATTGCCTAATTCCTATAAGTAATGGTTTGATAACGTACATTTTTTCAACTCATTTTTTCTTTCATTCGTTTCACTTCCAACTAATTTCGTTCAATTAATAGAAAATAATTTTTCCGTCCTGATATCATTAGAGGATATAATTTGTTTGTGATGAGCACATCTTGTCATTATTTTTAAATGAAACCACAACTTGTCTTGAATAAAAATTATCGGTTGGCCTCAGAAATGATCTCGCTCGACGAAAGGGGTAAAACAAAAAAGGTTGTTTTAACTAAAATCCAATATCGCGCTGCGTTCATCTTTAATTACGATTCGTACGCAGGTCATTATTATTCCCTGATTGAAATTTATTAGCAAGTTCGATGGTTTGCAAATTCATTCTCGTTTGTTTCAACTAGTTTTATTCTCTTCTGCGTTGTATGAATTTGCATACCTTATAACTTTGTATTTCATTGTAGCATTATTAAAGGAATTTGCATTTGAATGCGTGTATAGGCACTATATACGGCCACCGCCAAAATATCACCGTGCGCGTCTAAAAACAACGTTAAATTTAAACTTTAACTCGAGCAAAACCGGTCTGATAGCGCGCTGTTTGCGAAATCGTGTAAACAGAGGTTCTGAGAGACAACTCCCCAACTTATCTTTCAAACGATGAATCTCCCGGTTCCGTTGCGCCTAAATATTGAATTTTCAATTTGCGTTTTCACTGATATACAAATGAACCATTTGTGTATTTGTCCCTAATTATCGACTAACCAATCTTGTTTCTTCACAGCCTTTGATGTTTGAACAACATTCAATTCAATTTCCAAAGGCTAAATCGATATTTTAATTAATTAGTTCAGATGTACACAAATAGTCCGAAACAGGCGTTTAATTCTCAGGCAAAACACTTCAAATACAATTAGCTACTTTTTTTGGAGATGAGCTTTTTTTGGTGCTTTTAATTATCTCTCTCGAATTGTTAATTAATATTTAACGACATTTCATATTTGTGATCGAACTATGTAATTTGATTAAAATCTAATTATGAAGGATTTTACTTTGTTGAATTTGGATTACCATTAGTTAAACAACAGACAAACGATATTAATACCCTAAATGAGTTTATTTAAAACAGAAACGCAAAGCGAATGGTTTCAAAGCAAGAATATTTTAAATTATAATGATAATGCCTAAAATTAAAAGCTTTTACAGTTGTTATATAATATGATATTTTGAGAAAGTAACTTCAATAGAAAGATAAAATTTCTAGCCGTAATTCAAACATTCCAATTATCCGAATTTTTCAACATTATTTAGAAACAAGAAGTTGAAATATTCATATATTTCACTATCATTATTTTAAGTTGTCATCTTTTCAATCCAATCTCGAGAGCTTAACTCAAAGCAAGTTTAATTCAAAGGTCACCTTTTTGTCAATCATGATACAATACCTTTCGATTTAGTTTCCTTAGAACCAGTTTACGATGATGGAGCTTGAGTAGAAGATGTGTTAACCATAAAGGCGGATTTGGAACTAGATATAGTTACCTTTATTTTTGCAAACTCAAACTGCCAGTAGGTTAAGACAGGTTTGGGAAAGCTGTTGCAGCTCAATCCAAGATCGGAGGGAAAGTCCTGTCCAAGCAACAGCTGTGAAGTCCTTGTCTGATTCTCTTCTTCGCGTTTACCATCCAACCTTTCTTCTTATGGATGCTGCGGTTGTTTCATTCCCTCATTATAGTAGTTCGCCATGGGGAATAATACCCATATCCTTCTCGTTGTAAGGCAACTCTGCCTTTTGAATTCTTTCTTCTACTCGTATAATCTCTTCTGAATTGTGGCAGCACAGGCTCTACATGGTTAATATGAAAAGGAAATTTGATTCCATTTATGGAATGTGTTGCCGTGCTGTTTGCAAAGGGTACAGCTCCCTCTCTAATGACGCCGCGGGCATCCTGGCTGGCATCCCTCCCCTGGACCTTGAGATACAGAAGAGGATTTGCCTCAAAGGATTACGCAAATTTGGCTCCGCCCCATTTGAGGGTGATATCCTCCTTTTGGCTGATTTCCCCAGTCTCACCCATGCCAAGGAGTACCTGGCACTCCGCATCTTTGACCGCTAGCAGGATCGATGGGATTGCTCCACTAAAGGTCGGATTACCTACTGCTTCTCGCCCCGGATTCCGGAGGTGCCTCGCTTTCTCTCTTTCTATGCTACCCAGTTTTTGTCAGGCCATGGTAACTTTGCCGTTCATCTCCATCGGCTTGGAAAACGTGACCACCCGAACTGCTCCATGTGCCCTGATCTTGTTGACGACCCTGTTCACCGCCTTCTTGCCTGTCCACTTTTTAATGAAGCTCGGACTGCCTTGCAGGCCCAGTTGCTAGTCTGGCCCCCGCCTCTAGAATCTGCGCTTTTTTGGGATCCTGCGTGGATCATTCCTTTTACGGTGGCAATAGAATGACCCACTTGCCACCTGCTCCTATACCTTCCCTAGGCTTTGACGCCATAGTGCTGTTACCTTTCCTGCACTTTACTGGTTCCCTAATGCGTCCTCGTCCTAGGCAATTCTGCCCCTATTGTTTTAAACAGTTTTTCCTTAATTTTAAAATATTTTCGCTATTGTAACTGTAATTAATATTTTATTTCTGTAATATTGCGTTCAATTTGACGCTGGTCTGTGGATTATATGCGCTGTTGGGCGTCTTTTGTTGTTGTTGTATCTACGAAAGGATTCAGAGTAATCCACTTCCTTCTGGTATCTACTTTGTTCTTGGTTTGTAGATCCTCTGTTTCTTTTCTCACACCGTTAGCTCGAATTATTTGTCCAATTTGCCTAGGGATTGTCCTCCTTCTGACATTTCCTTGTTTTTCACTTGTGCTTCCTCCATCGGAACAATAGTTTATTTAATTCTTCCTCTACTGCAGCCCGACGCGGGATGCAACAACTTCTCTGACTTCTTTTGTCCGTCTTTGACAACTCAAATTTCCTCAACCCGTGATCTCACGGAGAACCTGGTCCAAACAACGTAAATTCCAAAACAGAGCCATAAGAAACCAATTTTTGGAGACCTATGACAGCAAAACTACTCGACGAGTAATTAGTAACAGTTGCAATTAGCTAGAGATGTTATTGTCACGTTTAAACACCGAATTATAGCAGCAAATAATGTAACTAAGTCTTTTTATTATTTCTTTAATATTAGCTCGTTATAAATTATCGTAATAAATGTTTCTCATTTTGAGCATTTTGTTCATGAAAATAATTAAGTTAAAACAGTCTTTGCATAATACGAATGAAATTAAATGGCGTGTGGAAATTCTAATAACTTCTGTATCTTCAGCTTTTATACGTCTCATTAACGTTCGCTCTCTTTTTGTCCTCGTAAAGTTTTTGCTGCAACTGCTTGTATTTGTTCATTCACCCAATCCTGTTTATGATAAGACCGGCGCAATAAATTTCGTGAACAATTTTCTGCCAATGAATGAAATTTTAAATTTAGTGTAACGATTCTATTAACGCATAAATGCATAAATTTTGCGTTCGCCAATCGGAAAATTGATAGGAAAGGTCGTAATATAAAACCAAATGTAATACGATAGAAATATAAAACACCTAAAAGTAAATTTTCTATCGAGATACATTTTTTTTTGTACAATTTTCCCCAAAATCTAATTTTCGTAAAATGATATCAATAATGTTACCCTGGTTGAAATATATATATATTTGTAAGAGCTTTTGTGGCATCTATTCTTTATTCGCGTGGAAATAAAAACGGAGAAAAATTTCAGTTTATGCGGCATTCAAGTTTTAAACCATCGGGATATAAAAAACATAAAAAGGGACTAAGTCCTTTGAATATTTCAAATACGGTTTTAGACGAGTTTCAAAAACATATCTATTTACATTCATGGTTGTATCTGTAAAAAGGTTTGCCTTTATTAAACGAATTATCGCCTTTTATTTTCGCATTCAAATGAGATAAAATAATATCATTGATGTTCAGGTAGGAAAAATTAAAATTTAGTCACCAAATTGTCATGCAAATGGCTTCATTAACCGTGTCCGTTTCATCCAACATAACTTTATCAAATTTAGTTATTGAAACGAGTGTGCGGATGAAATAAAAAATTGGCCGACATTAGAGGAACGACGTAGCGCTCGCTATATGCATTTTCTTCCCTCAAGTAATAAAGTTTAATATTAAAGAACCCCTGAGCCAGACTTGTAAATATTACATTTGGTGTAAATACGGCCGGCAAAAAATTCGAAAAAGAATCATGCAAAAATCGCCCCCTAATATTGTAGGCAGAGCTGTTGACATATCAACTTTTTTTGTGAAAAGCGTGCACCACGAAATCGGAACATTAATAACGTTAAATGAAAATTTATTTCCTTTTGCGGCGAAAATCTTTTAAAAGCTAACACAGTACTTTTACGGAAATTTGCTGACCCGGCTCAAATTAACATTTTGCTCTTCCGACCATCGACTCTCATATTGCTAATTAGGCGATTTAGCTGATGCGACTAAATGTTTCACTGTAATTGTCCGAACGAGGTTTTTCGTGAACCATGTCAATAGCATAAATTACAATCCGGCAGGAGATTTATGAAGTTTTGTTGCAGTGGGATTAGTACCCATTCAGCAATATTTTTAGTTTTTTCGGGATTTAAGCGTTTGATGGATTAAAAGCTTGCCGTTTTTATGAAGCCAGCTTTCATTAATAACCAAATTTTGCAGGTAAAAAATTGAATTTACATGGAATGGGCGAAACTTAATTAAAAGCACTTAGCCTGCGACTTTTGCATTAGCATAGATCCAAGTTTAATTGAAAAATCCTCAGTTTCCCAGAGCCATTAACAAGTTTGGGTGCGTGTATCTAACTTAACCGGACAATACCGAAATCGAAATGACCAATAGCCAGAGAGAAAACAGAGTATGTTGTTCCGGCCATCCGACACCGGAAATTGGGTCAGCTACTAAACATCGCCATCTCCTGCCCGCTTCCGCCAACAGACCATATACATACGTTGCGTTTATCTTTATAACGTTCATTCCTGGTACCGTCAATCGCATTTGCGTATCAGATTACACCATCGAGATTTTATGATTCGCAGATGATGGATTATTTATCATAGGCGAGGGACTTTTATTTTCGCATACATTTAACATGCAAAAAATTGTGCAGATTAATCTTCCCGCATGACAGAAGAACGACCGAAGGGAAACAATCAAATTCTTTTAGCGCTGGGTTTTTGTCGGCGTTTTAAGTGATTTTTTTTGCTTCATTTGTTTGTTATTTTTGCCGAGGTTTGAAATATCGAGAGCCCATATTCAATAGAAACCCAATTAAGTGTTCGCAAACGCCTCGACAATTTCGAAGATTATTTTCAGTGAAATTTTCCGGAAACAAGCAAAACAGCGCTGCCTTGTAAGTTTAATAGAACAATAATAAAAGGGGATAAAGAATTCCCTCACGTGAATGTCGTCGTATTTTGTGCGAAAAATTTTCTGAAATTCCCCGAGCAATGATTCAAATATCGATACGGAAACAGCGGTATCGGTAAACTAGCAAAAATATTTTATTTGGCAAAATCAAACGTTTCTTCAAAATTGCATGGGGTGAACAGAATTGAAGCTCAATTTCAAATTTTCGTGACCGTTTCACTTTAAAGGTATTAATTGCAGGAAGTCACCATTGATGGATCGTTCAATGTTCTGAATTTGAAACAGCAAGCTAACAATTTGCACTTAAATGAAGATTACGGTGTTCGACAAAGAAGTTGCCGTCCTCACAGACGAGTTGCTATTATCTGCTTTAAATTTCGAGCTACTACCTGACGAACAGGGTTTGTAAAGTTTATTTCATCAATCAGATCAAGTGTAATTTCAACAGATGTTTCATTATTGAAATAACCGATTTGTTTCTTATAAAATTTAACAATAAAATGTGTAAAGTTAATTAATATTTATGATTTCTGTATTGTATTTGGTTCCAACAGTTTTAGATATTTTAATGTTAATTTATACCGGGGACTACATTTTTAGAGATCTCAAGGTAAATATCATTAATTTCCAAAAATTAGAAAACCCTGTCTGGCTATTAAAGTTCTTTTAATCAATAGTTTCTCTTCGTGCCAAAAGCTACATTTACGCTTCAGTTGCGGCAAAATTCGAAATCCGATTGCGAAGTGTACAGACATTTTTAAATTGAAATTTAGTAACATTAATAACATGAATTTGAATTGTGATTTCGGTACCGTGGCATTATATTACCTTTTATTCCATTTAACATTAATTCTCGTAAAAATACCTAATACAGTAAAATCTCTGTTAACGGACATCTATTAGAGGCGGGCATTCCTCTTTTTCCGCTTAAGCAGACACTCTCTTGATTGAACACGTAACCGAGACTGTCCGCGTGAAGGAGATTTTACTGTACTAATAACAATACTACTCACCTGTACACAGTGTCTCTAAATATCAGCGGTTCCAGTTAGCTATTGAATTAGTTACTTAGAGATTATAGTTGTGTTTTTTATTTTTAATTTCAGATACGGTTAAAAGGCTGTTAAGTTTAAGGTTATAGTAATGCAGCTTTAAAATTAGAAAATATAACACAAACCAGTTCTGCTGAAGTAAACAATATGACCATTTTCAAAGGAACTTCCGTCGAGAGAAACTTTATCTTTAATATTTTGTAACAATCAGGAGATTTGATTAAAATTGTAAAGGTTGATATTAATTAAGTACTGATTACTACCAACATAAAGTAAACAAAAAACAAAACAAAAAAAAACAAAAAATTCACAGCTTTCTATTCGTTTCTGGAATTAAAAAACAAACCATTGGCACTTAATCCGGCAGAACTCGCCCAAAGTTGTGACTTGAGAAAACCATTCTCTGTGACTCTCAAGCAAAGAATGATGATTCGGTAATACGTGCTATCAGTAGTTTAGGTTACAAAGAGAAGCTACAGAAAGTGCTAACTTCGACTGAGACCTACAACAGTTCTTAATATATTATTTCTTTTCGTATCATGAGTATTTTGCTCATGGCGCGAGTTCTCCCGAGTTAAGAAAATTAAAGTTTCGAAGAAGATATTTAACATTTCAGCTTAACTAGTTGGAACTACTGTCGGTGTGAAACTGGGGTTATTTTCTGCGATATTAAATTGCAGACATTTATACAATAAAAAAAATTTAACACCAGATTGCTTTTTCATTTCTGTATTTGTAAAATCTCATTAATCTTCAGAAACGAAATTAATTTGTAAGAAAAATGTATATCTTTATCTTTCATTTCTGAAAAAAGTTCATTCAACTTATAATCCGACCTTAATGAAATAAAATGGTTAAAAAAGGTGAACCTAACTTACAAGTAGCTATTTGCGGAATGTAAACTCAGACAAGTGAGTCGCCGAACAATTTTCGTCTAGTGCAGTAGGATTACAGTGCAAAATTATATTAGGTGTAATAAGTAATTTCCCCAAGAGGTGTTGAGGTAGAAGGAATTACTGGGATTAAGGAAGTTGGGCTGAAAAGGACGCCCGTTGAAAGTACGGTTACTGTTATGTCATAATTTTTCAACACATTAAGCTCCACGCCAGTTTTTATTAAAAAAGGTACTTTTGTTATAGTTTCAAGCTCACTCTCGTGGGAGTATTTTTTAATTGTTAAAGTTATGTGGTGAAAACTCGCTGAACGACGCTCTATTTATAAATCTAAAATAAAACTTCAAAGCTGAACTAATTGAAATTTTTACACGAAAATTCCAGCCTCGTGTATTTCAATAAGCAAATTCCAGCACGAATTTAAAAAATAAATAGATCCACAGCCGGAGCAATAGTTTATTGTGTTATTTCATCCGAACCGCTGTCGCACTGAAACGAAAGTGGGTTAAGGAAGAATAAACTTGAGCCATAAATAGATATTTATTGTTAAATTGTTCGCAAAGCTGTTACAGGTCAGCCAAAAAAGTGACACGACGTAAATCGTGACGAACAAGTTAAATTGAGCGGACATATAGCGTGCAACAATAAAATTGCGTTAACAGTTTTCTTATTTTTGTGTTTGGGATTAAGGCTTACAGAACTTTTTTTCGCAGAACAAAGGCGGGGAAGAAAAATGCTAATCTTCTATATCACACTGAAGAATACAATACGTTCATTTATAGCCGAACGCGATATGTTACTACTATCGAAGTTACGAGATACCTTTTAAAGTTGCGAAAACCGCCAATGAGATTCTTTTTATGTAACCCTTGAAGACAAATTGAAACGTACGAGTTGAATGACATGGCTGGTATTACATTAGGTTCTTTATTTCGCGGATATCGCGTTGCAAGCGTGAAACTATTTCGATTTTCCTTTCATTGATTTTCTTTAGAAGGACTATTAATCGTTCGGCGTATTTACGGCAACCCATAAAATGATACTCCTGCACGTTTTGACGATTATAAAGCATTCGTTTCTCTAATTTGTTGACGATTTATTTACCAAAGGAAATCGATAAAAAGTAACAGGTATTGCGCAGAAATTCGTTGAAGATCTTTGGCTCTCCAGTAAACAAGCCAATTACCGATTAACTTATCAGAATTTATTATTGAAACCGTCAAAAATGGCTAACTTCGCCTAACGTTGAAATTTTTTTGTTTTTTATTTTATTAAGTTAACGAGTTACGAGTTGTTTTTGGAGGAGCGGAAATGGGAATTTAGAAATTGATGAGATTCAATCGTAAACAATGACTGATAAGTTTACACTCAACAAAACTATTGAACGTCTCTGTAACAAAAAATATTTACACAAAATGTAGTTCTGTCGCTATAACCAAGCTCAGGCAGAGGATTACTGTTGAACAAAGCGCCAACTTGGTGCTCTCTAATTCAACTACAAACCTTGGACTCAACAAAAGCTCTTTAAGGACTAGAAATGACCAGAAAAGAATAGGTGAAGAACTTGGGCAACTTTAAAGATGCTCGCCATTCAGCAATAAGATTCTAGCTGTTGAAAATATGACTTAGACAATCTTTATGGATCAGGCCTTTATGCCACGCTTGGTCAAAAACCTGGTAACATACACTTTTGTTTTTCTAACGATTTTTCAAATGGCTTTGGTTATCTTAAAGCCAAGCTGATGAGGTGAAATTAAATTCTTTTGGTTTGTTTGTTTTTAGTTATTGAGTAACAAAGTTTCTTGAATTTTCGAGATACAGATAACTAGGAGATTGACCTATAGGACGAAACTTTATGATGTGGTAGGTTTGTCTATCATAATGCTCTATGCAACTTTTTACATCTTTGGGACATATTATAATCCAAGTGAAGCTTAGTTCTTCTAAATATGGTTTTACTTGCTAGCTATTGTATGGCTTTTTCGGTACTAAGGTCAAACCCTGCAGCTTTCCCTAAATTGATGCTGCCTTATATTTTACTGGAGGTTTCTTTTAAGGTCTAATTGCAATTTCTTCTTGAATATGATATCCCCCATTCTACTGCGTCTTGGCAGGTTAAATTTTTTTTTAGATTTGCTATGTTCATGAAATATACTAGAGCACGAGGAAGATCCCAGACGATATGGTCAGACAATCTTACAAAACAAAATAGATCGAAATGGTTGAACCTGGCACAGGTCAGAAACGATTGGAAACTTAGGAGATAGGTCTATGTCCAAAAATGGATGGAACAGGGCTAAATAGATAAATAGATATGTAAATAATTGAGAAATAACATAGTAGAAGAACTGAACGGTTAATTTTCATACCTGTCCTCAGATTTGTGACGAACAATTCTAGAAGGTTCTATAACGTTTGCTTTCAAACTACATATTTCAATATTGTTGATCCATTAAAACTTGGAATAATTTATTTCTTCTTCTTCTTAATCATTGGGTGGAGTTGCGCTGTTTCTCTTGGGTGCCTTCCATATTTTTCTTCAGTCCATCTTATTCCATTTCTGTCCAAAGCTTTTTCCTCGACTTGCCTCTTATTTTCTTTCTGATAATCTTTGCTTCGAATATCATTTCTATAAATCTTGTCTTGTCCACCCGTTTTATAAGTTCAAACCATCTTAGTACTTCTTCTTCTATTTTTATGTTATATTTTTTATTCTATCCATTTTCGTTTTATATTCAATTTTTGTTAAGAATCTCATCTTCCAGTTTCTTTTTGTGTTTTTCTGTTGATGTGTAATATTATGTTAGCATTGGGTTCACTACTTTTTTATGTAGGTATTACAGTGTTTAGTTCCTTCTGTGTGTCTTGCTTTCTTAAGAAAATATGTTTGCTCCTGTTAAATTACCTTCCCCCTTCTTTTTCTAATTTCTTTTGTTTCTCTTCTTTAATTATTCTTTTTGCGTTTTTTGTTTAAATATGTCCTTTTTCCATTTCTTTATTTTGTTATTCCACAATTGTGTCTTTTTACTACATTTGTAGTCACACAAATTTGCTGCAGCTATTATATTGCATTTTTGTACCTTCCCCACCTTTTTTCCATATTTTCTTGTTCTTTCTTATTACTAAATAATTCACCTACTTCTCCTTTAAATTTTTCTTCCGCTTCACATGTGTGATCAAATTTTCTTATACACAATTTTATTTTCTCTTTTTAACGTTAAATTATTTTATAGAACTGAATAAATGCAATCTTAAGTAAAAAAAAAAATGCGTCATCATAAATTTTTTCTTGAGGTGATAAAACAGCCGGGTTTTTGAATAAGAATCCGTTTAATAAATGGCGCTTTATCCGCAGATTTGCAGATTTAATTTCGACGTGCCCTGGGTCGTGAAATTAGCTCACCTCACTATTGATTGTTACTTGCAACTCAGAAAATTGCACCAAACGAATTCATCCCAACCGACACGAGAAATATAAGTATGTCAATTTGCACGTAAATTTACGTAGCCGTTAAGCACATCGTTAATTTAGATGTTAAACTCCGGATTAATTAACAGGTGTTAAACAACCCAGTTTTTGTGCCGCTTTGAAGTAACCGGAATTCGTTAGCGAAATTCATATTTTCTGGCTGTATATACAATTTGTGCATGAAAATTAGCTGGATAATAATTTCCGGTAGAATAATTACTTAGAAAATTTTCATTATAACTTGCAAAATAATCTAATTTCTCAAAATTCGTTTTAATTTAACGCAACTACTTATTATAAGTTTTTTGCAAACTAGTTTAATACACCTAATTAATATCGCCGGTTATAACGAAGTTTGTTGTTCGAGGCGCCATATTGTATTATGGAAGAGATAGAAGCGCGCGAGTAAAATCAAGCTGACATGAAACTAATTACAGCTTCACCCTTACTCTATGTCGGGCAAATATGTTTCTTTAGAGATTGCCTATGTATCAGATTGATGTCCGTAAACAGTTTTAATTATGACAGCTACCTTCGCTCTTCCCGCGCGAATAACGTCAACAAATTTGTTACGATTTGTTTGTATCATTATGATTCATTAACTAGCAAGAAAATCAAACAGCGCAGTTGAAACGAGTAAATTACTGCTAATGGATTAATTAAATTTAACAGTTTTGTACATCACTGAATACTTCCTGTTTAACCTTCCGTTATAACTCCCCCTTTCCATAATACAAATAATTGATTTTCCATCTAAACGTCAATTTTTGATAGATGCATTTTATAATAAACCTCGCTCTGTAATTATCAAAATTGATGGGCAACAAGAAATGTTAGCCAATCATCAGAAATTTGGTGGAAACGCTACAGAAACGCCTCAAAAGATTATTAGTGTTTGGGGAAACGATGCAATTAGCAGGGGGTGCACCAAGGTAATTTACAAGATTTCGTTCCGTTGTAAGTATAAGCGATGAGGAACAATCTAATAAGCTTAACATTATTAATTAAGTTGGACTAACAGGAAACTCTAAACTATTTTTATAATGCGATTTTAAACAACCTACACGGTCTGGCTGATAAACTGAAGAAATGGGCATTAAGAAGGAGCCGATTAAGTACTTAATTATTTCAAAGTCTCGATTTGCGAAGATTTTAACTAAATCTAATAAATTTCAAATGATTCTGGAGTTAACGTTTTCTACGCCTTTTTAGTTTTTGAGACTTTTCTTGCGGAGGCGCGTTATAAATTACATTTTGATACGAAAACATTTTTTTAACTGAAAAAAACTTTGCTTTTAGTTCGACAAAATATGGGGATTTATTGTAAGAGCAACGCAATATTCTGACTTACAAGCTAATATATTTTTTGCTTGGTGTTGATATATGATATTTTGCTAGTTCACAATGTTGAAATTTATCTGTATAAAACTTTTGTTATTATAAACTCAATAAAATTAACGAAAGTATTCTTTACCCACGTAACACATGTACATCCAATGGACGTACATTGGACGTACACAAACGGATCACTGTACGTCCAATGTACGTCCAATTTGAGACTAAATTGGACGTACATCTGGACGTCAGTTTGTGGACGTTTTTGGGACTACATTTGGGATCTTTTCGAACGTTCAATGTACTATTGAGAGCAATTGTAAGTTAACGGCTACTTTTGGCTGTGTAAATGCTGATTTTTATTGTTCGTATACATGGATACATAAGTACCATACGTCAAACTGATAAATGTCAAATAGATCATTTAAAATGCCACGTTTAAATGAAGGTCAAAAAATGCGTGCAGTAACTTTACTAGAAAATGGTTGGTCTCTGCAAAGAGTAGCAGATGATCTACAAGTGAGTAAAACTTGCATTTTTAAACTTAAACGGAAATGGATCGAAACGCATACTGTTACCTACAATCATTCTGGTGGCCGTCCAAAGATTTCCAATCAAGAAATGGATGAAGCACTACTAGAAAATCTTAGAAACCATCCATTTAAAAGTGCTGTCAGTGCAATGCAAGAAACTAATTTTCCTGGATCACGATGGACGGCTTATCGTCGTATTAAAGATTCTGATTTACGCAATTTTTGTGCAGCCAGAAAATGTGCTTTAACTGAAGATCACAAAATTAATAGACTAAATTTTGCAAATACCTATATTGATGAAGTCGATATGTGGGATAATGTAATATTTACAGACGAAAAAGTTTTTCAATCGACCCATAATGGATCAGTTCGTGTGTACAGACCACCACGTTCAAGATACTTAGAGCAATATGTAAAACCAACCCATAACAGTGGTCGTTTTTCTGTTGCTGTTTGGGGTTGGATTAGCATACAAGGACAAGGTGAATGCTCGAGACTGGAGCAGCGATTGACCAGCGCAGTCTACCGTGATATTTTACAAGATATTATGCTACCATCTGTCACACAAACTCATGGAAACAATTATATCTTTCAACAGGTGCACTATAGTTAACTTCTTGCTAGAACTTATGTTAATATCTCCATTTTCAGGATAATTCACCAATCCATACTGCTCATGTCATCAGAGACTGGTTTACAGATAATAACATTAATGTGTTGCCCTGGCCTGCGCGAAGTGCAGACTTGAACCCGATTGAAAACGTGTGGGCTGCTCTAGTAAAAACAATTTATCACAATAATTTTAGGCCAAATAACAGGGAGCAACTTTCTCAATCTATAATGGAAGCTTGGAGAAATCTAGATATGAATTACATAAGAACACTTATTTTATCAATGCCCAGGCGTTTACAATATATTATTGACAATAACGGTTCATGGACAAAGTATTAAAACAGTCCCACTTTCTCAGTTTTTTAATTGACTTTTAATTGTTCATTTTTTTGTTTTACTCAAATTTTTGTATGAGTAGCCCAGTTCACTAAGCTAAAATATACAACAAAAATCTGTATTACCGGCCATGTCGTTAACTTTCAATTGCTCGCAATAGTACGTCCATATCGTGCCGGTTCGTGGACGTCCATCGACAAGCGCTTATTGGACGTCTTTGGGATTGTAAACGGATTCGTTTTGGACGTTCACTGGACGTCTTATGTATGTCCATTTGGACCCGAATTATGGACATTAATGGACGTACTTATAAACGTTGTGGGATTAAAAAATAAATAAATAAAAAATGGAAAAAAGCATATATTCGAAAATAAATAACCTTAAAAAAAAAAAAATTCAAAAATTGTTACAATAACGAACTTTAACAATTAAAACTAATCATTAACACATTAAATAACATGAAACTTATTCTTAAAAAATACGTACAAAGAAATATGTAAATTCAAAAATAATTTGCAGTGAACAACTTTACCTATTTAACTTTAACTATTAACAAACTAGAAACTTAACCTTAAAAAATATGAATATTCGAAAATAATTACCATACAGAATTTAATTAATTATTAACTAATTAAACAACTAGAAACATTGAAAAAAAAATCATTTCAAAGCAACACCGGTCCTTATCCACCATTTTCGAATAAATTTACTTAGCTTGACACTTTCTAAAAATAGAAAATATTACACAACTTCTTTAAAATCATTTTAACTTACCAATATAATCAGCTGCAATTACACTTTTTCTCTCGGTCCTTGAATAATACGATTTAAGTACATTATTATCAAGTATTATAAAGCGGACTTGGGATTTGTTTTGTAAATTAAATTATTTCTCCTAATCGGGTCAAAGTGAGTTACGTAAAACACATACAAAATACTACAAAAAATAACTTAAATACATTGTCATTTTTACTTACGGCAGTTATAAAATTTGCATGTTGTAAGTACATTAAAATTCGTGTCGATGAAATTCAACTACACACATTTGTAACAAACAAAACAATTCACATGAAAAATTGGTTACTCGTAACGCCCGGCGGTCGAATTGAATCTCTGGTGTTTGCAAGAAACTGCAAGAAAAGGTTCGAGGCCCTTACCCAAACCCAGGTAAAACCGGATGCGCAAATGTCCTTAACTAACTACAACACAAAACAAAATTGGAAAGTTGTATCTCGCATTTAAGATTTAACAGATTTAACATATTTAACACTTTGTCACATACATTAAACACATTAAAAATTGTCAAAAAATTGTTAAAAGTTGTTAAAAATTACATAACACAGAGACCGTGTTTGTCATTTATTTCACAAATTAAAAATTAAAAATATAAATTATTGAAGTTAATTGAGGTATTTTAAACGCACCTATTTTATTTTAATGTTACATGCGTTTCGTTTCCATCATCAGCAAAATACCTAAGTTTAATAATGCTTTTAGTTAAAATTTTAATTTTTTTGATACATTTAGATTCGTTTATGGACCGATCAAATCACGTACACGAATGTACGTCCAATGGACATTCATGCTGATCCATTTATGTACTGCCCGTTTATGTCCATAAATGTACATCCAGTGGACGTCCATTTATATGCATTACTGTAATGTACATTTATGGATGAGCTTGGACGTCCATTGGACATCCATTATAGATCCGCTTGTGGATCGTCCATAAATGGATAAGAAATGGACCAGCATGTACGTCCATTGGACGTCCTGTGTTACTTGGGTAATTTCATATAAAACCTACGAACGTCTGCATCAACTCATTTACAAAAATTTAATAATTATTTGGAGGAAAAATGTTAATAGTCGGTCTCTTATTAACCGTAGCAGTTCCTTAATGAAATTGAGTCCTGAAAGATAAATGACCCGGAAAGGAAATGGACAGCGTTGCGTAAGACTTAAATGCTCCATTGGTTTAATTATATATTTTGACCAACAGTCGTTTCACCAATGCAAATCTCTTCATTTGCAACTTTGAGCTTATTAGTAAGCCCAGTCATCCCTCGAAAGCAATTTAGTGTGTTTGAAACTAACAAGAGACAAATCGTTTCTTTATCCATCACAAATTTTGTATTTTAAAATGATACAGACAACTCTTTGACACGAATTTAATTAGTTTCCGAACGTGTCAGTAATTAAATTCTTTTATTACTTTCATGTAGTTCAATATTCCTAGGTTTTCGAATTTAAAAAGAAATAATTACTTTAAGAGCTGGCATTAGGTACTTCAGCAAATAATGCTTTAAATCATGCCACGTTCCAAGAATTATTGCGGCTGCTTTTTTTCCATTTTGTAATTCGTTCAAGAAGGGGAGATTCGAAAAAAGAAAATTAGGTTTCAGGTAATGTGATAAAATAAAGGCGCTAATATTCAATGATATTGTGTGTAATAAAATGTTCTTATTGTTTTGAAAATCACTTCAATTTTTAATCAGCAGTTTTTCCAAGGAAAATATCTTCATCTTGAAATCATCAAATAAACTTACTATTCTCAATATATCTTATGTTGCTAGCGAATAATTAAATCGGCCTGTACTTTTTATTTTATTCAAATTTACATTTTCTCCATTTACTTGAAGTTATGAAATATTGGTATATTAACATTTACAGTGCAATATGAAAAGTTGTATGATATCATTAAGTTGTAAAATTTTGTGCAATGTAAAACGTTCGATGTGAACGTTATTCTGAAAAATGAAATAGAGCCAATTTGAAATGGCTTATATATTTATAAAACAAATTAGGAAACTTTCAGATCATTTATATCTGAAGTTATCGATAAGTTAGTTCCAATTTCACTATTATAAACTTTCTTGTACGGAAACGTACGGTGGTAGTAAATTTAGTTGCCATTTAAGCCGATTGGTACATTGATCTAACTCATTTCCTTTTGTCGATTCTATTGGTATTACAAAACTTTAATTCTCCAAGTTTGGTTGGTTTCCTCTATTACTATTTTGAGTATTAAGTGTTCCAATGAACATTTTCCTTTTATTTTTGTGGGATCTTTTCCTGTGCAAAACGAATCCTTGCCAACTGCCTTAAAATATTTTCAAACAGAGTTAGTTTTTAGATCTTTTTAAAGACTTCAGTTTATCCGTACTAAATTTAATTGGAAACGAGTTTAAAAGTTCAATCAACAACTTTAACATAAATTCAGTGGAAACGATTGAACCGTCTTTACCACCAGCAAAGTAATTACAGCAATTCTTTAAACTCATGCCGTTTTATTTTGCAATAACATTATTTTAAAGTACATAACGCTTGGTCGCTCGTTGAGATAAGAGGATTGAGGTTGAACAGCAAAAACCAGAGAATTTTGCAAAGGAAAAAAAAATCCTGATGGGGGAAAATGACGGTCCCACTTAAGTTTTTAGACAAACGTTAAGACAATAAGATGATTAGCTTTATTTTATGTTTTAATACTTTTTGTTGTCGGTTATTCTTTAATAAAACCTATTTTCTCCTCTTTCGTTTTGTCTTTCGCTGTTTTTTCTCTTTGGAGGACCTTTTCGAGTTAAAATGAGCGTTGCCATTATAATGCTTCTAATTATGTTCGTCTCTTATATTTCTTTTATTTTATTATAATGCCTTATTCTGATTTTAAGTAAAATGGCTTATTTTGTTCACCGGAAGTTTTAGTGGCCGGATTTAGTGCTAATGGGATTTGCTCGAAATTATTGCAATATGGAAATTTGTTATTATTGGAAATTCTCAATAAATAAATAGGGGTAGACGGAATTGATTAAAGGATAAGTTAAAATGTCAGTTTCATTTTGTAGCACAACTTGAATCATTTGTGAAAGGAAGTTAAATTCTGTTTGTTTTTGGAACGTCCCAATAATACTATTTTCAATTTTAAATGTAACTGGATACGGATGAAATACTCTTTTCCATTTTCACACTTGATTGTCACGTCACTCATATAACTGACGCTCATATTTTACTATAGGTCGCGCACCCGTTATCTACACTGCCTTTTTCGACAGTCGACATGTTAAGATGTTATCTAAAGTCAATACGTCCCTTAAAAAAATTGGAGCAACTAGTAAACGACATGCTGAACTTGTGCTCTAAATTTATTCGTTCCTATGTAATCGCCATAAATTTTTCTGGTGAAAATTTATCAAGATACGGATATGTAAACGGAAACAATGTATTATAATTACCTTAAATTTTGGCTTTTGACAGCAATCGAGTTTAATCGGTTTACTTTCATAGATCAATAACTGCCACCGTGTATGATATTTAACACGATTTAGTATCGACTGTAACGACATGTCACCAGTACCACGCTAGGGTGGAAATTTAATCAATTGATCTTTGCTCAAAGATATATCAAATGCAAGTTATAAATTATTTTTTAAAGTTATTGTGAGCTATAAACATGTTCCCGAAACAACAACTTAAAAAAAGTTAAACGAATGTATCACACTGTTTAACCACATTCAAATCTAAGTATTGCGTGTACTGTTTGACCAACAGCGGTGATAAAATATTTGCAGATAGGGTTTTCTTTTGGGGATTGAATTATTTTTAAGTATAAATTTTAGCGATAATAATCATACTTTTTACTTCAATTCCAGTAACACCAAAAATTTTTATCCATCCTTGAAAGCACAAACATTTCACCAGCAATTAATTTAGATTTAGTGAGATAAGTAATACTTTAACGTTAAGTTGTTAATTAAAGTTTGCCGTTTGGACATTAACATTTAAAAAATGCAACTTCATCTACTTAAGTCAATGTAGTTAAATGAGACGTAGCTTCACAATTTTGATCTAATTAGCTTTACCTTTACTGTATAAACAAGTTGCTCATTTTGTTCCGCAGTGAAGGTGCATTAAAATTCAACGTAGTAATAATACCAGAATCATCCAATATACAAGCATTTCAAAAGGGAAACACAAAGGCTCCGCAATAAACTCAAGTTTATTTTTTAACAAAATTATTTATGCTTGATATTCTCGTTCAACCTGAGTCTATTGACCTGAAATCACTTTTACTCATTTTCTTTTATTGACTTCATTTTTTCTTTCTTTTATTACTACGTCTTCTACCACTAAGTATAAGATCAGAGAATTGAGTTATATTCTTTTCCATTCTTTCGGTTTTGCTATAAGTTGGCTATATCTCCCCATTTCTGTGCCGCCTGACTTCATTTTTGATCTTCCTCTTCTATTTGTTCCTTATACTTTTATTTAGTAAAATTTCCTAGTCAATCTTTCTTCTGGAATTTTATGGATGTATCCCAGCCATTCCAATTGTCTTTCCTATATCTCCGTTAGTATTGGTTTCATTTTTAATTTTTTCTGAACACTTTATTCCTTATCCTGCTTCTTCTAGTCTTCTCTTCTTTATTTCTTAAGAATCTCATTTCTGTAGCGTTTATGCTACTCTTGTTCTTCCTTGTGAAAGTCTAAGATTCGTTTCCATAATTGAAGGGCTTGGTGCAACAAAGCTGCATCCCACATGAAGTTACTTTTGAGATATTAATTGTTAAAGATTCGGTTAAATTCCAAATTCAAACCTGATGATTTTTATAACATTTAATGTCATAAGAAATGCAGCATAGATAACTCAAATTTGCTAAAACTGTGGCACGTAGCCTTGTTGCCCCAAGCCCTTCAATTATAGTGTTGAGTTTAAGACTTTCTTAACAAGCTCTGTTTTTATTTGTTTTGCCATTTCTCTCTTATTGTATTTCTTTTTCTTGTCTTCCATTTCTATAATTGTTCCCAAATATTTAAATTCTATCACCTGCTCAATTTTGCGTTCTTTTAGTCAGGTTTCTGGTATTTTGGTCTTTGTTTTATATATATATATATTTACATTCATATTTATCTTCTTCAATTCTCTGTTTTATATATTCAAATTCTATTGCAATTGTTCCTCTGTGTCTGCTACCACCGCCATATCATCTGCAAACCATAGTTCCGACGATTCCACTGTTTCCATCTTCCAATACCCATTTTCATCGGCCTCATTTTGTCCTTAGCTTTTATATGGCTTCATCCATTACTACTGACAATGAGAAGAGTAATGGGCGAAATACACTTACTTCATTCTAATTTTTTTTATTTTATTTTACTTGACATCAAATATTAATTAATTAATTAATTAATATTAAAATGCTTTCCCTTTAACAAAATGAAATGCTTCAGTGTTAATGTGCATTGCTGCTTTTGTCGTAACTCGATCTTGTTTTACCACAAACGCCTTCAAACTATTCAATGCCGTACATAACAAGCACCTTCTTGAAATTATTCCATGCAGTACATATTGAGTTAGGGAAGTATTAACACAACACAAAGGATCGAGATACGTACATCAAACATAAAATTAACTTTTGAGTCAAAAAGCATCAAAATGCTTAATTAAATACCGTTAAGGATACCTGTTGAAAGTTGCAAGTAAATACGATTGCATTTCATCATTGAGTCGCGTTTGGAATGTTCACAAGTTTAATTTAATTTCCATTTATGTCGACAATTTTGTATGCAATTTAAGGTATTATTTTCTTTGAACGAAATTAAATTATCCGTGGATATTTGTAGTGAGACAGGTTTCTTTTTCAAACGTTTCCGCGATTTCCTTCGGTTCCTTTCAGAAAAAACGTTTATTATTAGTATTTCTACAATACCGCAGATTTCGAGCACGTTTGCGACCTTTGAAAAATAATTTTTCCATAATATTTCGTATCCGGTCTTGAGTGGAGGGTTACTTGTGTGCAAAAAAAACTATAAAAACCTTGGAAGTTTAAAAAACGTGCTGTGTGAAATTTATGTTTTGTGTTGAATACGTGACGTACATTTTATTATCCTCTCAAAGATTAGTTTTTCCTTTACATGTAAACAAAAAGGAGGCAAGATTTTTAGTGCATGACGGAAATCTCGGAATTCAAATAAGAGCATTACAAGCCACTTCGCCTTTTAAAATATGAGGTGTCTTTTAAAATAAATTATGTTTACCGGAATATAAAACGCGCTGAGCGGCGGGTTATAAGCGCATTTAGAGCGAACTTTATAAAATGCAGCTTTAAAAGAACCCTTGCAAATACACTGTATCGGTGTCAATCGCTCACAAACATTTCAACCTGGTAAGAAAACAGAACGCTTATTTAATCCTTGTTACAATTTTTATGTTCCATCGACTGCCTGTTATTCATTATATAGTGCTCATTTTTGTTGTCTTAATGATTTTCAAACCTAACTGTTAGTTTACAGCAGTAGCTACGACTGCATTTCCTAATTTGCTTGTGCGCTAGTTCTGCGACAGCTAATTTCAAGTAAACATCAAGAATCTTATAGCATAAGCTAGTTAATTAAGTTATTAGCGCGCAACTGCATTCTGTGCGCTGTCGGCTTATCCTTGGGGTAAATTATTTACTTTTAATTCCATGCATCCAAGGTTGTTTTCAATCTATTTTAACACTTACAACGAAGCGCTTGTTTTATTAACAGGTGGTTTTTATTGTGATTCATCAAAATAACCTTTAATGCTTCATTTCGCTCAGCTTTTGTAACTTTAATCCAGCAACGCCAGGAGAGGATTTGCGCCCGGATTTTCGCATTAATTTCTTTTAAAATCGCTAGTTTAGCTTTGAGAAAAAGCATGCTCTCATATTAATGCTTCGCAGCTTAACTGTTCGGGATGAATACCTGCGGTGTTTAATATTTATCAAGTGCTAGCAAAACATAATAACCGCACACTAATCCCTTAAGCATTAGCCCGATCAACTAATTCCTCAAGTAAATTTTGTTCAATCAATAAAGTGTTACGTCGAGGGAACTCATACTATATTAACAGCGAATGTAAACATTGGCCCGAGGGTACTGGTAAACACCCTTTAGTCTTGAGACCTGTCAAGCCGCACACCTAGAAACACCGGGGGGAACTTTACAGCAAACTAACGTAATCCTGAGACATACCACATCACGAGCAAAATTACATGCAACTCTGTTACATTAATTATCATAGTTAATCATATTGTCCACTATATTATCCGAGATTAAATCTAATAGAGCTGTTTCTCCGCCGCTCTATGTATATTTATTAACAAGTGGGATTGATGTGATTATGAACATGAAACTGAATGCGATTAGCAAAACAACTTAACTTGAATTTCTAACGAGGTACGACAGTGCTCACATTGGGGTGCATCAAACACTAAGTTAAAGTTCTTCTCAAACTTGGTTGGTTCATCACGATTACAGTTAACGCATCGGAAAAACTACCTTCAATTTCGCTTATGAGATTTTTTGTTATGCAGTAGTTTTTGTTTTAGAAAGCTTCATTAATACAGACTTTTCTAGAACAATGCGCTTGTATTTTGGTAGGTACGGTTAATGTGCACATTTCAGAAAGTTACTTTGTTTGCACTAGTTATCAATTTTTTGTTGCGTTTGCGGGTAGCCGGTTATTTTATACTAACATGGAAAACACTGTCTAAATGGAACATTTAAATTTTATTGTAGACGTGACCGGTGTTTCAATTACAATGGAAAAATTATGCTGGGCACAAAATTAACGCATATTTAATTTTTTTAGAACATTTAGTTTGTCTGTTTATTGAAATTTTAAGAATAAAAAATCATATTAGTTAACGTCGAGAAAATAACAAATTTAAAGCTAAAAATAAATTATTACTAGAAATGTTGGAAAACAGCAAATTAAATTAATATCTCTAATTACAGCTCCACAACGTTGAGGCATGCTGTTCATCAAAATTAAAATTAAACCTTAACTTATATTCTGTCTAGACACACAAGAACTTCTGCGGGGTCAACTAGAGTTTGTGGACCGACTGGAAGCTGCCTAAGGTTTATTTTCATTTTGTTCCATAAATTTGCAATATGGTTTCGAGCAGTTTCACAGAGAATTACTGGTATTTGAAAAAATTCCATCGCTTCTTTCAATCTTTCATTGTGTTGCATAAACAATAAACCATTACGCATTCAATCTGCCCGACATGATTAATTTTTTAACAACAAGCATATACTCTGTCATTTCAATCACAAAAAGTTTTTATCAGAACACAGGACATGACCCTATTCCTTCGATCACTAATTTGTGTGTGTAAATGTAAAATTTAATCAGTGACATCTAAGGTTGTTTGATATAAAAAACTAATCGTAAGTACATTACTTTAAACAAATAAGTCTAAATTGTTAGAAATAACAATTAAATTTGTGTAGTAAAATAATTTAAAGAATGCATTGTACGTTTATTGTTATGTGCAGTGAATTAGACAACAATAGGAGTAGAAGTTTCAGGATGGTAAGTGATAGTACTACGTACTTTCAATGAAGTAGCCATTTGCTAGTTTTGGAAGTAGAAAACAGCATGATATCACGTACAACTTCCATTTACATGGATTATTTTGTTTATTTTAACTGATCCTGCATTGGACTATTTCTTGCAAAAGATTTAGTTAAATATCGTGCACAATTTAAGGTACGTAGTATCAATACAGGAAATAGTGTCTGCAGTAATAAAACGTGTTTGTGTAATCACGCGACGCAACGAGAGGGTGACAGGTTTTCAGCAATTCCATTATATACTTTTTTCTAAATTTTGTAGAAACAATTCTGCCAATCCTTCATTTTATGTATGTATATACAATTTACTATGTTTTGTTTTGTAAAACCCTTTTAATTAAATTAAACGTTGTGGAAACATATACCTAATATCAGGTAAAAGTTTGTGCTAAAAGAAACTATAGTTTCGGATTTGCATCGATTTTACTGTTTTCTAAGCAATTTACATACAAATCTCTAAAATTGTGTTTGATTTTCTTATTAATTAAATGTATTAGCACATAAGCCGTTATTTTTGAAAGGGGATAAGTCTAATTTATGTTATTGGTAGATATTTAATTGTTGGCATTTGAATGAGTTTAAAAATATCTTATTTTATGTAAATTTAATATGCAATAATGGTTATCAGTATTAGGTGAAAAAAATCATAGTTCTGGTACGCGCCAATCGACCTGCCTCATTTTCAAAAACAATGAGTTGAAATATAATTATAACAACAAAAAATTGAATAGTTTATTTATTTTTCTATTTTATTTTGACATATCATACTTCTTTCAACAAGCAACAATAAAACAAAAAATAAATTTAATTTTATAAGAAAAAGTAGTGGATAAAATGGGAAGAAATGTTCAGTAATAAGCTGGATGCATATACAGTAAAATCTCTCTAAACGGACACGAAAATTTATTATTGGAAATATGTAGTAAAGAACAACGGACACCCACTACAACGGACGCGGACAGTAATTTTTAGGTCTTATTTATAATGTTACTCGGAATAAAATAAAAAACAAAAAAAAAGACAAATAAAAAACTATTTTAACTGTAACTGTTATGCTAACACATTTAGGAAATAGACCATCTTTTAAAAAATAGCACTAAATTCGCCTATAAAATCAGATGTGATCAGGGTTTTATGACCCGGACGAACAAAGCGCACAATTCAACATACTGACGGTATAATAGACGACCACAGTTATGCAGGAGGGATATAAAAAAGTCGGAAGTAATTTCATATGTTTTGAAATGCTGTTGTTAATAAAACAACCAACAACAATTTTCGAATACTATTTTCGAAGTACAGAAAGTTAATAATTTAATAAATAATTAAAGTAAAAATAACCTGTAAATTAAGTACCTATATAGTATATAGCACATACATATAAATAAAACACTAAATTTTATGTATCCGTAAGACGTCTTATGCTGCATGCCATATCATCCCATATTATATCATCCTAATAGTTCCTTTTTTTAATCAATTAAACTTACAATTCGTTTTGAGATGCAAACTGTTTGCCTATTCTAACTCCGCAAGGACGTACACTTTTAATTTGCAAACCCTGCATATAATAGGGTTGATATTTGAATAAATAATTTTATCGCAACGCCAGAATGAACGTTCCGCAGATATTGAGACGTGAAGATAGCAACACGTTTGCTAATTTAATGGCCAACTTATGAACTACAGTGCAAGCACAACAAGAGCAAGATTGAAACGTTGTGTAAGTACACATTCATTGATCCGTTTATTTTCAAGGTTCAATTGAAGCACATTCTCAATGTGCTTTAGGCAGAAACTGAAAAAGTCTTAAATTAATGCTAATTTAACGAACTAAGTACTTTTAAATTTATCATCTACCATAAATTTTGCATCAAAAGTTTTATCTGATTACCAGCCGCAATTAAATCTCCCAAATTGAAATTTTCATGAAAGAGGGTTTGCAGTAAATTACGGCATTAAATGCGCTCACCACAAATTTAAAGATATTTGGGTTGCTGTATGCATGCATTTTAATCAATAAATTATCTCCGTCTCTCTTCTTCGCCTGTTTTATGAATGCGGACAACGTTAATATCCTTGTACCTGCAATATGCAAAGAACAAGCCCACAAACTGGCAAGTCGATTACGCTGCAAAATTGCACGATCAGCCATAATTAATCGAATGAAATTTCTTTCTCGGCGACTGAAAAATACATTAATCTCAATCGCATTACGATCAACAAGTAATTATTCCTGATGAACTGTCCTAATCGTTTTAATTATACAAGAAAGTTTCAAGTGTACTTTAGTGAAATGGTAATTAGATTCTAAATGTGCGTACCTTACCGGCTGGTTTGAACAAGCTTTGAATACATTTTGGAAAATTTTGCCATTTCAAATAATTTTATCAGTAAGAATCGATCGAAATAAAACAATCATTTGGCGATCAACCGTTGTAACAACGGTTTTTATTTGAAAAATAAAAAGCTATGTTGTTAATACCTTAAAAGCTTGGCAATAGTTATTTCAGCCAGACGGCCTTTACTTGGCTGTTAAACTGGTGAACCGCGATTTAACTTCATTTTTGGATATACGCCTCTTCAAGTTCTTCCTCCCAGCGAAATCTGTTTCCGGCCACCTGGGTGCAATTTGAGTGTGCCGTCGGTTTTATATCGTCTGCTCGTCTTATCGGCGGTCACCCTTGCGGCCATTTGTAAGTGTCGCTAATGCCGAATTATTCTGCCCCATCTATTGACGTCAACCCTTGCCTTGTTGATAACATCAAATCTGTTTCTAATCCCTTCGTTAGTTTCCGATCGCCAAAAATGTCCTTCGATCTTATAATACTCACAGCGGGCGCGTTCTTCTTCGTCATTGTTCAATTTTCTGGTTCGTAAAGCGTCACCGGTACATTTGATGAGCTGCACGACTTGTTCTTGAATGCATGAAAATGTAGTTATCCATTGCGGAATTCATTTCATCATTTTCGAAATTTCGTGTCAAAAAGAAACGTGTTTCATGAAATAGACTTATCACATAACGAAATTATGACATTAAGTAACAAAGATGTCGGTAGACTCTTTTATGTGACAAAATAAAAAAAATTGGCAGCTAGACCATATTGACAATTGCAACTTGGCAAAGGACTTTGCCCATTATTTGGACATTTTAAAAAATAAAAATTGTAAGTTGATAATGGCAAAAGTAACAAAAGAATCAGATTATTTGAAATTAATTAGATCATACAATATCTGCAAGAATACACAATCGAATTTAATATTTAAAGCCGATGTTTAAGTCGTTCGTTAGTAAAACAAAGACACTGTATTGTTCAAAAAATTATTCTTGAATGCATCAAAATGTAGTTATCCATTGCGGAATTCATTTCATCATTTTCGAAATTTCGTATCAAAAAAAAACCTGTTTCATGAAATAGACTTATCACATAACGAAATTATGACATTAAGTAACAAAGATGTCGGTAGACTCTTTTATGTGACAAAATAAAAAAAAATGGCAGCTAGACCATATTGACAATTGCAACTTGGCAAAGGACTTAGCCTATTATTTGGACATTTTAAAAAATAAAAATTGTAAGTTGATAATGGCAAAAGTAACAAAAGAATCAGATTATTTGAAATTAATTAGATCATACAATATCTGCAAGAATACACAATCGAATTTAATATTTAAAGCCGATGTTTAAGTCGTTCGTTAGTAAAACAAAGACACTGTATTGTTCAAAAAATTATTCTTGAATGCATCAAAATGTAGTTATCCATTGCGGAATTCATTTCATCATTTTCGAAATTTCGTATCAAAAAAAAACCTGTTTCATGAAATAGACTTATCACATAACGAAATTATGACATTAAGTAACAAAGATGTCGGTAGACTCTTTTATGTGACAAAATAAAAAAAAAAGGCAGCTAGACCATATTGACAATTGCAACTTGGCAAAGGACTTAGCCTATTATTTGGACATTTTAAAAAATAAAAATTGTAAGTTGATAATGGCAAAAGTAACAAAAGAATCAGATTATTTGAAATTAATTAGATCATACAATATCTGCAAGAATACACAATCGAATTTAATATTTAAAGCCGATGTTTAAGTCGTTCGTTAGTAAAACAAAGACACTGTATTGTTCAAAAAATTATTCTTGAATGCATCAAAATGTAGTTATCCATTGCGGAATTCATTTCATCATTTTCGAAATTTCGTGTCAAAAAGAAACGTGTTTCATGAAATAGACTTATCACATAACGAAATTATGACATTAAGTAACAAAGATGTCGGTAGACTCTTTTATGTGACAAAATAAAAAAAATTGGCAGCTAGACCATATTGACAATTGCAACTTGGCAAAGGACTTTGCCCATTATTTGGACATTTTAAAAAATAAAAATTGTAAGTTGATAATGGCAAAAGTAACAAAAGAATCAGATTATTTGAAATTAATTAGATCATACAATATCTGCAAGAATACACAATCGAATTTAATATTTAAAGCCGATGTTTAAGTCGTTCGTTAGTAAAACAAAGACACTGTATTGTTCAAAAAATTATTCTTGAATGCATCAAAATGTAGTTATCCATTGCGGAATTCATTTCATCATTTTCGAAATTTCGTATCAAAAAAAAACCTGTTTCATGAAATAGACTTATCACATAACGAAATTATGACATTAAGTAACAAAGATGTCGGTAGACTCTTTTATGTGACAAAATAAAAAAAATGGCAGCTAGACCATATTGACAATTGCAACTTGGCAAAGGACTTAGCCTATTATTTGGACATTTTAAAAAATAAAAATTGTAAGTTGATAATGGCAAAAGTAACAAAAGAATCAGATTATTTGAAATTAATTAGATTATACAATATCTGCAAGAATACACAATCGAATTTAATATTTAAAGCCGATGTTTAAGTCGTTCATTCGTAAAACAAAGACCCTGTATTGTTCAAAAAATTACTCATGATATAAATTAAATTACTTTTATTCTATGATCCATTTTTATAATAAAGTTGGACCTCGCATGACAACCAAATATAAAGTGAGCTATTGATATTCTTCCCACAAGAAACTTCTATCAAAGTCTGAAAAATTGTTTTTGCTTGAAAAGGTTAAAAAGTTGTTACTTATTCATTCTCAAAATAGTAATATGTAAAGGATAATTCATTAAATGTGATTTGTTGCTGAAAGTAGATTTTTTTGGTGTTAAAAGGTTTTTTCTTATAAAACAATTAAGATAATAAATGGTCGATCTTTCTTTCCACGGTTTTTATACAGCCAAGTTCAAAATTGGTGTGTTTATTTCGGTTTCTTTTAAAGGATGGGAATCAGTAGTTTAGAAACTTGAGAAACGATATCGTGAACTTGCACGTATTCCTAACGACGCCTTGTTGTTAGTCGAGAACATAAATGAACTGGAGGAAACCCTCAATAGGTCACCTGTGGTAATGAAAGAGGGCATCCATAAAATTGATTCGAGTACAACAAGAGATTTTTTATTTTATGATTGATTTATTTTATTGCAAAAAATTAGCATAATTTATTTTATTAATTAATTCCAGTTGAATTTTTGTTGCTGAACAAGCAACAATTTAGTTAATGTGGTTTTGAATTTACCAGATTCTGTATAGCGCTTCATAAATAAAATAATCAATCCCAAAAGGACGGTTCGTGGTCACTCAGAATTCCTAACATGCCGGAAGACCACTAAATAGACTAAAAGTGACCACTGCTTCAAATAAGGGCTCGCTCATATCCTCTGAAATCAGCACAATCTCCGAGAGTGCATAACCGGCATAATTGCACGCCCGCAGGAGTTCGTTAGAGATGATTAGGTGAAATTTTGCGGTTTCATTGTTTACCCACTTTAAAATTGCTTTGATCAATGACACGAAATGCTGCGGAATATAAAGTTAGACGTAAGATACAAGGCAGCAGATGCAGGCGATTGTTTATACTGCAGATGTACAAGCGTAATTTAATTTCAGAATTTTACATGCAAGCTGCGGATGCATTACTGAAGAGAGGCTACACATTTTCCATATTAACCGACTTTTTGCGAGTCACATTTTGCGTTTGTAAAATGAAATCAAATGCTAATTAAAAATTTTAAAGTAACTTTGCCTTCATTTCAAGTTGATAATTAAACTGTTTAATTAAAGTGTATTTTGTTAATTATCAGCCAAATGGTAATTTACCACCAGAGATTTATTAAAAAGTTTGTGTCTAATAAATTCAGGTGATAAATGTACCGGAATACTACTTTTTAGATTAAGTTGTAATAAACTGTTTTAATAATTAAAATTATTCCACTCCCTGTTGTATAACCGCTGTACAAAAGTTCAGTAACTAAATGAGAAATGTTACAAATAGTGACCCATCGTTTCAAAACTCCTACGTATGCAGCTCCCGAGTGATTAAATTGTGCACTTCATGAAAGTTGCCTCATTGCAATGTCCGAAGGGGCTATTAAATATTTAATGCTTGCTTATGCGAATAAAAACCGGTAAAAATGATTTTCTGGCCACTGATAAAAAACGACTTTTAATGGTAAGGCTTGAAGTGAAAATCACCGCGCCGAATCGGGTCAAAACAGATTAGTTCAGGCCAAATTACATTCATTTAATTTGTTCGCAGCGTAATTCAATCATTTCTACGTAATTTCTTATAATTTCGTCCGCTTGGCAACTATGTTCACGTGCTCGCGCTAATTGTTTCCACTTCGACTATTCTAATTGAACTAATTCCCCCACCCCCCAATGAGGATTAACGTTTTCGGAAAGCATGACATTAATTTATTAAATTTTTTACAACGAACTTCAGTCCGATTTGAATGCTTCACGTTTTCAAAGTGTGTACAAAACACTTTTAACAACATAAATGTAAAAGGTCTCGTATTCACGAGCGAGTTCTATTCAATATTCAAGCAAGGAGCATAATGAAATGTACAGTATTTAGAATACGATGTAAAAGGAACGCACGTATTCCACAATCCGGGAATATATTATTCGTAATGTGTGAAAATATTGCAAGCAAAATAGCGAATAATTTGCACATTGACACAGCCACACAAAAGAGATTTTAATGGTCTAAATTACATGGGGCATTTTTAAGTAAAAAATTAAGTTCCGGATCCACTGAATTTTCAATTAAACGATGCCAGATTGTAATTTATTAACGTGGAATGGTAGTGATAATTACAAAGTTCGCAAATTTACAAATTGAATTTATGCGAGTATGTTCAAAGTAAGATAACAAATCGTGGATGTTAGATTTATTAAATTAGTGCGTTTCAGTAATATTGAGAATTACACTTTTAAATCTTCTGAACTGTTGTAGAATAAAATCCGAACTAAATCAGGACAGCTAGAAACATACATAAGTGCTTTATTGATATGGAAAAAACTTTCGTTTGATTAAGAAGAGAGGACATCTGGAGGATTTTGAAAACTAGAAAAGTTAATGGTGAACTGATAGGAAATATAAAATGTCTCTATAAAGAACTATAAATGAAAAATCAGAAAACTATAAATCTATGGGTGCATTTTAAGCTCAATATTATTTAATGTAGTTTTAAATGAAATTATTAAAAATTGCAGCAGGGATTTAAGACTTATAAGGTGGATATTGAAAGATGGAAATGGTAGAAATTGCAGATGACATGTTAATAATAACAGAACCGGAAAGAATACTACAACACAGCATGGAAAAATATAGATTGGCTTTCTCCACTGCTCTTTAATTGTTTGCTGGATAAGGTAATGAGAGTGTAGAAGAAATTAATGGAGAAGGAAAGAATTTCTAAAATAAAAATAGGTAGAAAGTAGGATAACCTGAAAATTGACTGTCTGCCCGTTGCAGACTATCTAGCAATACTAGCGAAAACATGGAAGACGGAAGAAGACAAATAAATATTCTGGAAGAGACAGCAGGAAAGGCTGGACTACAAATATTATATGAAAAAACAGAATACATGACCAATAGAAAAGATGCACCAAAAGAGATCACAACAAAGTATTGGAAAATTAAGGGGGTTAACAAGTTCAAATATCAGGGAGAATTAATTCAACCCAACGCCCTTGAGACAGAGGGCCTCTATGCCTCAAAATGCCTTGCGCTAAACACGGCCAGACGAGGTAGAAAAAAAGAAAAGAAAAATTATACGGAAAATCCTGGGACCAAAATATGAAGATGGAAAATGGAAACTGAAAAGCAACAAGGAGATCTATACAAGAAAACACATAGAGAAAATAACAGACATAATGAGAAAAAGAAGAGTGGTTTTCTACGGACACATTAAAAGAATAAATGAAGGAAACCCCAAGGCACAGATGACATGGATCAAGGAGGTCAGAAGATACATGGAAGAAATGAAAATAGATGAAAAAGAGAAGAAAAGAATTCAAAAAGAAAATCAAAGGATTTGAGGGTTTCCAAGAAGAGGCAAAAAAGAAAACTGCAACAAAATGGACGGAAGAGAGAAAGAAACAACATGGAGAAAAAATGAAAGAGTACTGGAACCAGAAACAGAACAGACAAATCAATTAACAATAGAAATGAGACATTAAGGAAAATTGAAAAGAAAAACAAGTGTAGCTCTGCGTTTGTTGGTATTCCCAAAAACGCTTCTATATGAATTCAATGGACTGTATATGTTGATTTTGTGGAGAATGGAGTAAATAAGAAGTGAAAAATACAGAGAAGGTTTGGAGATAATCCCGGTAGAAATTGCAATACAACAAAATCAATTGCGATGGCCTGGACATGTACAAAGGATGGAGGAGAAACGTTTGACTAAGAAAGTGTCTGAAGCTAGAGAATTGGGAAAAAGAAGAAGAGGGAGGCCAAAAGAATCGTAGAAAGAAGAAGTGCAGAGAGTGACTGAATAAAGAGAGATAAAGTGGACAGAACTATCTTTAATGACAAAAGATAGAAGAATGTTGAGAGAAGTGTGGAGGATGCCTACAAAATTCAACTGGCGACACAATCTTACACCGAAAAGATACAAACGTGTTGGATTAGTAAGTAAATTGGTGCGTTTTGGTAATATTGCGAATTACTCTTTTAAATCTTCTGAATTGTTATAGGATAAAATCCGAGCTAAATCTGCTTATCTCTGGTAGACTGGTATTTATTACAGATGCATTTAAAAAGGTTAAAAAATATCACAATTTATTTTACTTTAGGTAATTGATTAATGACTTTTGTTTGCGACATTTTTAATTTAATCGTGACAAAATCGCAAATCACAATTTTTTGTAACGTTGCTCTCACATTTCCCTCTTTCGGTTCTGTTCGCATTTAATATTTCAGTGCTTTCATAAAAAACAGGTTCACCTGCGTTATAATTTTAATTCGTCGAAATGTGCTTATTTTAATTGCAATTATTTTTTTAAATTTCGAAAAATCAATTTACTACCGAACGATAATTAGATTAGTTGCAGTGAAATGCAACGTCCATTTTTTGTAAAAAATCGAGGTAGTTTCGTTACATCGTGTAATTCGATCAGTTAAAATGGTTCATTTAAATTTCACCTTTTTCCTATTTTTTTTTAAAGTCATTTTAAGTCGCTTCATAATGCGAATCTAAAATTGCACAATGTGTTCCCGCTGCTTTCACAAAGCAGCAAAAAAGAAAATTTAAAAGCGCACACATACACAACGATGATTTAGAAATGCTAATGAAGTGAAAAATGAGGTGAAAGGGAAGTGGGAAAGTAAAAATTACACTTCTGCGTGCATTCTTTATTATAACGGTGTTAAAACGAGTAAAAAACTAAATAGTTCCCGGAGGACGTTATAAATTTCCGGTTTTGCATAGCAACATGTCACGACGTCTATAAAGTTACTAATAAACAAGTCAGTTCTCCTGAGGAAAACTCGACTTGGGATAAACTTTCCCGGCAACAAAAGCATCAAAAGCACTTGTGAAACGTGTTAATGTCCGGCGTAAAAGCTCCTATATAATCAACACTTTAATTACCCAACTAAAACAAAAAACACCTTGCAGAGTGAATCGCCGAAATGTCGCGCTGTCAAATAAATTCGGCGAATTAAAAAAGCGGGATGCCGTCCCGAACGGCCCTAATTTCTCGACAAAACGGCGTCGGATGCATTAAAATTAAAGAAGCGCAATGATTAAAATAATTTGAGCGAGCTTAGCTCACAGCAAAATGCTTATGAAGTGAGACTTGAGGACGCGCACAGCTATCACGTGCAAAAGCTCCGGTTTTAGCAACAAAATTTAACGGCGCGCAGCTAATTTGCATCTCGAATGGTCGAGTAGCTCGTTTTAAGAAGGAAAATTGCTCGGAACAGGGAAGGAGTGAAGCATGAGCCGTATAATAGCGGTTTAATCTCCAGAACCGTGTCATAAATTTATTAAAATGTATTAAATGAAATGATATCTGAATCATGCCCGGAGAAATTAATGACCCGTGGAGATGTTTTACCGATCCCATTATTTAAAAACGAACGTAATTAACGATAGATTGGAAAAAAATACTGACACGGATTTCTTATTAACTTCCGTTTCGCCCGTTTCCCTCTCAAATAACACAATTCGCGCCAAGAAATAAATGTCACCCTAAATGTCTAGTCATCTTAGAATCATTTGCTCTGGCCCGAATAAAAAATTCAGGTGATTTTTTCTGTGTTAATTAAATTTTGTTCTACGCCAAAACCTATTTTTCGTTGAAGTTAATTAAGTTAATTAAAATCTAAACTTACTGCCACTTTTAATAAAAACAATGCAGGAAAACGTAACCTAATTAAGTAAGCAAATAAATTTAAAATACATCTAAAATGACCATTTATAAACACATTATTTACATTGCATGCGAAACATGCAGTGTATTGCATGAATAATAATGACCTTATCCATCGACAGTGTTAAGTTCCTACCAAGACATTCATGTGAGCCTTAAAGTTAAAATTTACGAGGTGACTGTTCTGAGAATAATTACACGAAATAAATTTCACGCCCGTTCATACTTGAATGCTATTTCATTATCAAAGATTACGAAGGCTCATTGTGTTACTTTTTATCAATTTTTATACCTTCTTATATTACTCTAATTAATTAGTGTACCTACTATTAAATCCAAGTTAAATAATTAAGATCTTTTATCCTCGATTTCAGGTAATTTCATTAATTTTATTTACATTGATGTTAGCAATAGTGCAGCCGGCAAAATAAAGGTGAAGGTATATTATTAAACTTTTGTCATTATTCATGGTATTAATTTGAATATCTATTAATTGTTTTTATATATATTTATTGCTAATTTACAATCTACAAAATATAGAGTAATTAGTAAATATTATATACGATTGCTGACTCGAGTCAGGCACCGCCCATCGACGGTTCTCTGGGATTTACAAAGCTATGTCTTTAGGCCATTTCCTTTAGAGCCTTGTGTCAGCCATTGGTTGATTGAACAGTTCTCTTATAAGGTGGCCCTTATGGTCGGTGTTGCGATCTTTATATGTGGCAGCATATGACCTGATTACGTCATTTACGAAAGATTGAGGTCATTATGCATGGTTAAGTTTCAGACATACCATAATCATCCGGAGAGTCTTAGAAAGAAATGTTTGGAGAATCTTTGTGTTAGAAGGTTTACTTCAGTCCCACAGCTCTATTCCATAATTCCAAATCGATTTTATATAAGTACGACCTTCTATTTAGTAACCAATTCATATTCGTGAGTTTTAATTCGAGTTGAAGCTTCTTAGCTTTAATGTGGGCTTTTCAAGTGAGTTTCGCATCAAGGTGAAGGTATTTTACTTCATCTTTCATTGCTATGGGGATATTATTTATGCTGAGTTGTGGGTAGATACTTCTTTTTGTAGTGAATGATTTTCCACAATTTGAGCTAGTCTTGGAGGAGGTTGAGATGATTCTGTAATTTTACTGAAGCTGTGGCATGGTTAGAATTCGCAGACATAAGCCATGAGCTTCGTCTTCGTCCTACCGATCTTCTTCCCTTAATTTTTCCCTGTACAATGACCTGAAGAAGTAGCTGATACCTTTTCCCTCTCATAATATGTCCCACATATAACAATTTTCTTTTTCTAATTGTCACTATCACTTTCTTTTCCTTATTCATTCTTAAAATACTCCTGCGAATACATCAGATTTTAGAATAAACATTTGTTAATTTTATTTGAAGAATGTCAAAGAATATTTATTTTGATAATGTTAAAGATGAATTCCAATTTTTGGACTTTTTACGTTTCCCATTGATTTTTATTTTGTGATAAGCATAAAATAGAACGTTTTCACATTATACAATAATCCTTTGTTGCAATTTTTTGTTTATAAAAGTGTTGTAGTTATTTTTTGTTCCATTTCATTGTCAAGCAGTGTACATTAGCATCGTATTCATTGTTGGGACATTGAAAAATGGAAGATATTTTGCATGTATATCTCTAATTTAATTTTTTTGTGTTGTTTGCACAATGTTTCATTTTAATGTGATGTAATGAAATCTACCTCCTAAATCAAAATAATTTTCGACAGGGGCAGATTAAAACGGGGAATAGCCCAAAAAGGTTTCAAATTGTCAGTTTGTCGCAAGTAGTTAATCTGAAGCATCAATCTCCTAAATGGGACAACACGATTTTTTTATTACATTTTATGAAAGCAATAAATCTCTTATTCCGTATAAGCAATATTGCAAAATAATGTCGCATTATGAGATCGCAACTCCACCAACACAATCGTTACACCAGAAAAAGGAAGTTGTAAAAGTAAACGCTCTCTCACAAGTGCACCAGCACTCGAACCGGTAATTATGAAATCAGCTCGCGAGAAGATCAATAAGAAATAAATTAGAAATAAAAAGCGTCTTAAAAACTCACATTTACGCCGGGGTAGGTAATCATTTTGAAGTGTTTCCTCTCGAAGCGGCGTACCACTTCAAATTTGATCATTAGTCTTTATTTCAGTTGAAGAGAAAAAAGAAACAATTACACGATTAGCCTTAAATAACACGTTCCTTAACGAATCGTATTTCAAGGGTTAATGCGTTAATGAGGACTACAATGGATCCCTCGACGGGTTATTTTGACTCGGCATGACGTCAATTATCAAATGAAGAAATTAATGATGAATGTTCCAATTATCATTTCACGCTTTAAATAGGAACAATTAAATTCGCCGTTTTGCGAAAAGCGCCGTGTCGCATGTAATTCGCTTTATTTCCATTTCCCTGATGGAAAACCAAAATTTGGACATTGGCAAGATTGTAATCCAATTTCGTGCATTAAATAACAATCCACCTCGACAATAAGTTTCTCCTGCTAAACGAATCAAGGAACGAATTGAATCCTATATTTTAAGAGCGTCACGAGTGTACTATTGTTGCAATCTTATATCGATAGAACTTTTGTGTCCCATGTGAACCCAAACATGTTGCCTGCTTGCATGCACTAGTCACAGATTGCCTATTTACCCTCGGTACGTGCAATGCCTTCTAAAACCCCACGCATTTCCAACAAAAAATCCAATTGATATGTAGTTCCATCCTTCTTGCTCGTTTTCAACACCAGAAAAAAACGGATGAATATTGTTCAATACTTACAAAGTAACTAGGGAACACACGTATTCCTTATCTTGTTTTCCTTTGAACGCTCCGATTTTCATTACACTCCTTTTATGTGTTATAAACTTTAAAGTCCGCCAACTTACGTAAATAAGGCAGCTCGTTACCGTTTTTTCTGTGTCGCCAAACTACATTTTGCAATCTCAAATGAACAGTTGCATTCATCGGGTTGTTTACGTTTATGCTTGTTGCCGTTACACTTTTTGGTGCACATTAAAGTTTCAAATGTCTAACGTTCGAGCAACAATGAACGCGAATTACTTAGATGGTATAAGGTTATGACACCGAAGATAAGGGCCATAACTAGCGAATAAAATTACGACCCTCTATCAAGGCAAACATTATTATTATCGTCAAGTCGTTACACTGATTTCAGTGCAAATTTATTAAATTCATTGTTACGCTAATGGGTATCCATTATTCTCTAGCGTCGAAATGAAACAGCAAGAAAATTATATGTCGTTGCATTGGATTGCAGTTATGAGGATGAATAATGTTTTTATTGTCGCGGATCGTTATAATGTAATTCAATTATGAGCGTTTGTGTTTTGTCGTATCGCATTTAAATTCGATTGAGTTGGTTGGTTTAGTTTTTTGTGAGCGACGCAAGACTTGTAAATAATGAAGCTCTTAGATAAAAAATTTAAGTTTGATGGAGTGTTCAATGCACATTTTTGTTCATTTTTGCCCTTTGCCGAGCTTCGTCTAGACAGTATATTTATTTCCTCTCATAAATTATCGCAATTTTTTGCTAACGCTTCCCGGATGAATCTACCAATGACCGAGGTTCGCTCAAGGAAGTGATACATTTTTGGTTCCTGATCTAATATGACTTGGGATGATTGTTGCCAAGCAAGACTCAATATATTTTTTATGTACGTAGCTGTAGATACATAAAAGCATGTGTGTTTGGTAAATTATCCCCGCCCCGTGTTTAATATTTATTAAACGCTGTAATGTTGGTTACATCCTGAGAGAATGACAGGTTTGAGTCAATGTTTTTGTTGAAAACATGTCTTCTCTTGAAAATTTGAATTGAATTGCAATGTGTAATGATTAACATAACTTTCCAAGCCCGGGTAAAGCAGGAGGGTGGGAAAGTAAAACACACACACACACACACAGAGAAAAGAAGGTGAAGCCCCGGAAACTGGACATCTACATTTTTTTTTTATACATGGCACTTTAGGGCCAAGATAAACATTGCTCAACAAGGGAATACTTTTGTACCATGTACATCAACTGAAAGTGCTCTCATAAATATACATTTTATTTTGTGCAGCTCTTTTCTGTTTGTCGCATCTGTCGGTAACTGTCGTACTTCCATATCTCATCGTACTATGTTCGATCAAGGCCTCTTTTTGTTTTCTTCGTTGCTGTTAATCTAAAGAGTTGTAAAGACCATCTTTTGTCTTTCTGAGTTTTTAAGTTAAACAAATTTTCCCTTTTTTATTATTGCTTTTGGTAGATGCAAATCTGCAGTTACAGTGGTGTCAAACCATTGGTATTTTCAATCGGTATAATTTCTGTGTCATCATTGATTAATATTTTCAAGTAACCCGCTTTATTGCTGCTTATTTTATGCTTCCTTTTTCATATACCAGCTATATGATGAATCAAAACATAAAATAACTACAGTAAAACCCCTCCATAGTGGACACTCAAGGGACTGGACAAAACTGTCCACTATAGAGGGGTGTCCACATTAGAGGGGTGTTTGTATATAGTAATCTTATGGAGGGACTGATAAAAAAGTGTCCATTAAGAGGGGTGTCCGTATTAGAGGGGTGTCCACTATGAGGGGTTTTACTGTACTAAAGAAATGTGAACTGTGGTGATTAGTCACCAGACTAGGAGGCCTCAAAAAATACAATATGTTCTGAAGTAGTCAGAAAAGCTAATAGATTTAAGTAAACCACTTTACAAATTAATTTAAACGTTATCAGTGCACTTAGGATCCCTTCTCAAATATTGATATCTTAAACTTCAGCAAGGCAAATAAATAAACTCCGTCTACATTTGTTTGTAAATAAAATGCAATTTCCCGGTTCAGCTTGAATTCAATATAAACTGCGATGGTAGATGAGATCTTAGCTTATTACTGTTTCTATTTCGTCTTGCGCGAGTTGAGGTTCTTGACTTAATTTACTTTTACATTGTCTTGCAGTCGAAACACAGTGACCCAAATTCTGCTGCCACTCGTTAAAACAAATAAAATTAGTGAAAATATTTACGCTTGAATTAATTCAGATTAATCAAACAACAATATTATATTAATAAAATTAATTTGGTATTTGAATAAAGTTACGTTTTCCAAAAAGACAATAATTCAAACTGATTGCACCAATGTATCGATGTGACAACATTCAGGTCAGTTTAAATTCTGAACAGATTGAGCCCAATGAAAAACATAACATTTCTGATAGCTTGCTTTCAGGAGGAAACGCAGTCTGCACTATAATAATATCGTTGTGCTGTTTTCCTTTCACAATACGTACTAAAAGCACAAGTTACTGAGGAAGTCGCGAGAATCATCTATTATCAGATAAATATTGCAGAACTCACTTTGTATGCGACTCGGCATTCTCATGGTTATAAAATCACACTGTTTGAATTGAAACTTGCAATTAAAGCCGACTAGGTTTCAATAAATTTAAAGGACGAAACGCTATTCGGTTAATATTAACGTCAATCCCTCTAAAAACTTCTTGCCCTTTACAGTTTCTTGATAACAGTATTGAATAAGATGTCTAATTTGGGAAAATCTAACTCGCACAGTTCACAAACTCGGGGTTTAATGAAAGTGTTCCCTCCAGTAATTTCGGTGTAATCAGAATCAGGAAATAAATTCCTTATGAAAGATGAGAAACTATTCGAAAACTTTAAGAGTATTGAAGTTTGGCACAGTGCCTGGGCTGTATAAGCGTTATAATTAAGAGTAAGTGAGGTGTGAAGCGAACATTGGGTTCGGGTCTCTGAGGATCTCATCTGGGTCTCTATATAAGAGATAAATGTCGCAGGACTCTAGATTGTACGGCTCCTAGGACCTCGCATTCATTCCATCCCGAGCAAACATTACTCTAGTCATTTTCCTCCTGCGATCTTACACTCGACCGCAAGGAGGCCCATCCCAAGTGACAAACACTATGTGATTGCCGGCACTAATTACGCTCAAAATGTTCGCATTTATAATCCTCTGAATTAAACTTGGCCGGTCGATAAGGGCGGCCCCATTCACTAAATTTCAGATCAAGTTTCTGCATTTTAAATCAATGGTGTTTGGTTAAATACCTTTATTACGCCACTATCACTCAAAATAACTGTTATTGCCGGACACTTTAGCATCGGAGCGAGGTAGTAACACCAAATGATACGTGCATAAGCGACGCTTGGTCCTGTTAATTTCATCGGACCCGATACAGTATCTTCAATAAGTGGAGATATTATCTTTCTGAACGATACATGCCCGGAATATTTAAACGAATTTTATGGAACAGACAGTTTGAGTGGAAAGTTTCTGATTACTTTATTTAATTCTGAAACATAAAGGGGAGTTTGGGACACTCGATGTGAAATTTATTTGAACGAGAATTTCGCAAATTGCCTTTTATTTATTTTCAATTATTCGCCCGGCATTTGGTATTCAAACTTTGCCGGTTAATTTGTTGTGCGCGCTTCTGGGCAACACAGTGACGACTCCCAAGTCCCTAATGGTTTAATGGAAAACCGGCATAGTTACGGTTAATAACGCCGCATTGCACATAGTTGGACAATATTGCATTCCTCAGAACTTATATTAAGTTGCGATCCTGATCGTCACTTGTTGTGGAGAAGTAATTAAATGCACTGAAGTTACTTGAACGGTAAAAGTAGTGCGAACATTAATTTCCTTGTCCTAAAGGAAGCGGCGTTAGCTCTTCACCAAAATTCATTGATGCTGTAGCTGCATCTAAATTTAATTCATTACGAGTTCGTGGCGCGCATAATAATTTGTAACTAACCGCTCGTGTAAATTTTCATGGGTACAATTTCCTGACCTTTCCCTTCAGACCGACTTCAGACTAATAAGATGAGGGAATGCTCGAGGGATCTCCAAAAATCCTTTATGGAATTTTCCAAGCCGTAAAAAGTTGTATTATAAGTTCTGAACAACTACCCAGCGAACAACCATAAACTCCTCAGTGCTGTTTATATTTACCTCGCGAGACTTTTGCTTCAACGCTGCATTTTAAAATTTGCAAGAGTTGAAATTCATTTTGTAACCGTTAAAGTTATTGCCTTTCAAGGATAAAAACTTTCCGTGCAACTTAAACCGAAAGATTCGCATTAATTATTTACGGTGTAATAATGGAAACATTTTTAGTTCCATTAAACTTTGTTTACTTTACTTCACATCCAGGAAAAGTTTTATTTAAGTTGTCCAAGTTACTTTCTCGCTACATATTTCAAATTTATAGTTAAGTAGAAGATAAACAAGATCAAAAATAAGTTAAGAATACTAAATATGGTTACTTATTAAAGCATATTTGAATTATTTCAGGAAATTTAAGTTTGTCGATTGCAAAATTTCTATTTATCGAAATTATAAACTTAAAAGATTAAACTAGATAGATTGTTGTATCCCTAATAATAATAATAATAATATATTTAAGAAGGTGTAGAGCTAAAAATAAAAGAACACTAAATTGGTCAATTAAAATCTAGCATTAATTAAATCTCCAAAAGGTTGGGGCATACAGTTTATCAACTTGAAAATTAATTCTTATTATTAGTAGCTATGGCAAAATATACTGTACCACAGTTATAACAGAACTTCTGCCAGGTCACCAAGATTTTGTGGAACCAGTGGAAGCAGCCTAGGTTTTTTTTTTTTATTTACTATTTTGCATATCGACAAGCATAAGGTTCCATTTCATAACACCCCGAGATCAGCAGGATCTTACACAGAAATTTCACCTAATTCTTGAATCTCTACTAAAATGATCAACTTCTTTAAATTTGCATCGATTGTATCTTCTTGCCAACATGTTCTACACTCACGTTAATTACAAGACTATTCCATTCCCTTCATAACATAAAACACAATCCCATTCCTTCGATTCCTAGTTTGTGTGTCTAAATAAAAAATTTAGTCAAATTTTTCAGTTAGTTACAGAGGTGATTTCGCATTGTCTGCGTGCAAACAACTACATTTCCTGCATCACAAAGGTGTAGTTTTACGTTTCAGGTTATTAGACAGGAAAATGTCAAGAAATAATCTGTGGTACATTTTTTTGAAAACGCTAGGATGATTTATTTCAAGTCTTAAAGCAAGCTCATTTTCTTTTCTGTAAGGGCCACTACCTGGGAGGCTCTTAAACAATTTATTTTCTTGCACAATATGACTCATTATAAAACCCGTTGTTTCTTATTAAAAAGTTTCGTATCAAAGTTGCTTAGAATTTAATTAGGTTTTTTGTAGAAAATTAATTTTAAATACAAACAAACCTAAATTGTTATAATTATTAAATATTGGTCAGCAAATAATTAAAATATTAGAAAATTTACATTGTGCGTTATAACACTGTACTTTGTACCGCATCGTTAGCTCTGTATTATATTTGTTCCATAATGAATTAATCTAAATGCGTCGGATTTTAGATTACAATAGATTACTTCTTAGTTAAGACCCGCGCCGGTTAATTAACTCAACCGAAAAGTCAAAATAATCTCTAGGCTTAAGTTTGTTCTATCATATCCACGACATTGCGTTAACTCGGCTTGATCCTGCGACACTTGTCACTTAATTCTGATGTATGTCTTTGTCGTCTTGAAATGCATCATGCACTGTTTTCCTGTTACAACACTTTAGTTTTATATTTTTACCTCTTTCACTCCTTCATTTCATATCTACGTTTTTATCTACTGCCAACTAACATATTAATGCTTTTAAGTTCTTGTTTATAAATTTACAAAACAAGGAAAAAACGCCGTAGACAGGTTTTTTGTATTAACTGAACTCCCACCAAATTAGAAATAAAAGATTATATTGTATAGCTATTGCTTTAATGTCAAAATCACCAATGGCTGCATCACATAATATAAGCTTTTACTGTTATATCGGTAGTCTCTATCTGTAATGGTTGGATTTTGTGGGATAATTATTCTGAAAACTAATTTCAATTTTGTATTACCTAATGTATTACACTGATATTTTTATTCTAGTTGTGGCACTTAACATTAAAAAGGCGACAAGATCTACATTACCAGTACGACTTCAAATTGCATTTGTCGCTGAAGAATATTGCATATTGTAAAGTACGTTTCTAAAATTGCATTTCGCTTTCAACAATAAAAAAAAAAAAACAGTCGACAAAAACCTTGTACACGGTCCTTTCCTAGTGTGTTTCGGAGAATCTTCATGTAAACTGTAGGTATGTGAATCTGGTTCAAAATGAAATGTCTGTAAACGGCTGAAAAAGGATTTAGGAAAGTGTAAATAAAAAATCAAACTAAAAAAAATAAACTTATCCTTTAAATTCCATTAAACGTTAACAAGAGCAAAAGGAGTAACACCAGCGACTGGTTTGAGTAATAAAAAACAAGGATAAGATAACTATTCCAAAAATATTTGATGTCGCCCCTCATATTTCTCGCTGTACTTTTTCGGTGGCATATTCAAACTAACCAATATCCTGGATATCACTAATTGTTTTTGTGTTTGTGTTAATAAACGAATCTTAAAAGGAAGCGGGATTTATCAGAACAATACACTTTTAAGTATTGTATTGTATTTACCTTAATGTGAACGTTTAAATTCCCAAATGAAGCACAACCAATAATATTATTTTGATAGTTGTGTGACATTTTTACTTGAATCAACGGCGAAGGAAAACGCTTTCAGAGTCAGGTAAAATACTTTACCTGACTAGAAAGAATGGATACGATAAAATTGTACTTTCGAATGTAGTAGCCGAAAGATTAATTGATTTTGATTTTGGAAGCAAGACAAAATCGATTCCGGCGTATAGCAAGCCAAACTATATTAACTCATAGATTACTCCGAGAAAGAGAACTCGGATTATTAAATTACGTGCTGATTCCATTTTTTGCCGGTCAAATTACATTACCCCCGATAAGTAGTGCGTGCGGTAAAAAGAATAATGCCGTTGGTAAAATCTGCTCGCAACCGCAAACATCAAGTACAGCTGACTTGGAATAAAAAATTATTTTCCCTCACCACAATGCGACTTCGGATGTAATAAAGCTGTTAGGTATTACGCAAAGTACATATAAACACAATTTACGACACAATATCCAATTTATTCAAAGACTGGATTGTGTGTATTAGCCGCCTGTTTTTTTTTAACTTGGATCGTTGCCCACGCTTCGAGCCAAGTAAATCCCTTAAACTACCACGCTACCATCTTCGTCCTGATTACCTCTGTTATACGAAATGGGCTTCTCAATTACAACAATAAGTAGTGTCAAAGTAATTCGTTCAGGCTGGACAAATAGAATAATACTTTATGCAAATCAGAACAAAATTTATATAATCGAAAGATTTTATTGTATTACACGTTGCAAATGTGACTAAATCCCCACGCTTCCGCAGCATTTGTTAGTTGTTCCGGCGGAATATTATGTACTCGATTTAATTAGAAATCAATAGCCCGTGCAAATGTTGATATAAGGGCGGGATACTATGCAAATGTCGTATTTTATAATTTAGAATTTTCCATCCAGGAATCTAAAATGTTTAAATTTAAATAATTAATGTAGCCCACAGTTAAGATCAATATTTGTAATTATGCAACTTCATCAACAACTTATTTTTTTAATTATTACCAAACTATTTTTTTTGAGTTGCTATTAACCAATTTTGTTTGTTTCGAACAAACTTCAGCCCTGTATTGTACATGTTTTTATTTCCAACATCGATACAACAGCCTTTTGTTGTACGTTGCTTACTTTTTTATAAAGTATGTATTATTATAACAACTGTAACACAAAATGATGAAAGGAATCGCTAACTACCAATATTTATGTTGAAACTATTGCGTTGTAATTTTGAACAATGTTTTGTTATGTATATTTAAACGCTTGATGGCGGATTTAACGAGTGGAGCTTTTGCAAGTGGTGCAATAAAATATTATCAACTGCAAATAATGACTGTTACATAAAATATACGGAGCAAACACAAAGGAAGCGCATTCATGACACTATGTGGTCGCATGTATTCGTGGAGTGTCGCACTATGGAAATTCACACCTCATTTCGTTTGCTCTGGTTAACGTTTAATGGATTTTAAAGGAAAACTTTTTTTTTAGTTTGATGTTATACTATTTTACTTTTTTATCATTCTTTTTTTCTTTTAATCCGAAGTTTTCGTACCATTAATGTCACACTGTAGAACTGGGTTATTAGCTTTCCCATTCCTCTTGATTTTGCTATAAATTCTGTATGTCTCGTCTGTCTAACTTCATTTTTCCATGTTCTTCTTGGCGTTCCTCTTCTAATTGTTCCTTGTACTATTACTTTGTAAACTTTGTTACGTTCCAAAGTACAAACGAGCAATTATGTGTTTAAGGTCCGTGCCGAAAGGGCGTAGTTTGCGTTTATTTTAATTTAGTTCTTTTAAGTTACAATGTGTGATAATCTTGGTTTAATAAGAATGCGTTCTGGGAATTGTATAATTGAGCGACCGGTCGCCAATAAAAAAAATAAAATGTAACAAACGTAAATTATAGTGAATACTGGAGACAAATTCCGTAACGTAGATAACATTTACCGCCAATAGACGAATAACAAAAATAAGTGTTGTATACAAGGTGATGAAATAAAGGTGCCCGTGAGTAGCTACATGTTATAGACGATTTCTCACAAAACACGAATTTGAAAGCCAAAATAAAATTTGTTGTCTCTTCATCAAGATATAAGCTTTCCTATTCAGACAATAAAAATCTATACGATTAACAATTTTGTAATAATTTCATTGTTAGGGTCTAAATTTGATGCAGTTGATGGTGCTTTAAAAAAAAAAGTGTAAAAAATCTATTGAAACCAACTTTATTACCGATTTCAAAAATACGGTTTCATAGCTCCGAGGAAAATTTATCAATGTCGCAACATCGCAAATCTCCTAGGAAACGTTGGCAACAATAACTCACTTTTCAATGTCAGTTCTCTTGCCAAATTTGAACGATACAAGTCAAATGTCCTAAAAAGTCTTAAAATGGAATACAATTTCAGTGAATATCTAGACATGTTGCTCCGCTTGGGTGAGACAGATAATAACGCATTAGAAGCTGCTAGATAATATGCTAGACTGTATCCACATCGACGTCATCCAGATTCTAACGTAATTAGATAAGTGGAGAAAAAATTAAGAGAAAATGGCCAAATAGTGTCGATTTCTGTAAACGGTAGACGACCTCGTAAAGTTCGTACACCACCGTTGGAGGAAGCAGTTGTGGAAGCGATTGAAACTGGATCAGGACGAAGCATACAAGGATTAACGCGACAGTCACTCTAAGTCACTTTTTCCTATTCTGAGATATTTGAGATTTTATGTTTCAATTGGATCTGGAAATTACATTATTTCGTTTTTGACTGATCTGTTTTTACTAAATAACATGGTTAGGGGCCTTTTAAACGAGAATCAGTAAGTGCGACCGAAAGTTCATCCATTCTTATCAGAAATGGCGCAAATAGAAAATAGAAAATCTCTACGTCACTTAGGAACTTTTTGCATACAGCCCTTCAATTACCTGTTTGTTGTGTATTTTTATTTAATTACATGCAATTCTTTTGAAATAAAAAAAGTTATGTCAACGTGACAGTTGGTTGCTTAGATACAAGAAGTAGGCCTACCTGCCATGTTGTGCGCTTAGACAAACTGTTTTAATTTTAAACAGAATTTTTTTGGACCACTCTTGTTGCGATTTCCACAATGCTTCAACAGACAGCATTGTCCCAATATCAATCATGGGCACCTTTTTTTCATCACCCTGTATAACAATTCATTCGTAATTTCAAATATTATAATTATTATTATTTCTTTCCGATTTAAAAAAATAAAATCATAATTTCGTTTTATTACGAAGAACACCCACTGAATGAACAAAAACCCTATATAAATCATTATTTCTCATCATTTGAAACTTTATTAAAACGATTTAAAAATAACCGAGTTGATGAAAATAGAAACCAATTTATTAAAAATTATTTTAGGTAATATTGCGTCTACGCAACGTTGTCTGTAAATGGGTTAAAAAAGATACAGACATTGTACAATATTGTGAAAAGGAAAAAATCCAAATACTTGCATAATTATGGAAAAGGAAAACAGTTCTGCTACTAACATTTTAACAAATACTTCCGAATCTCTTTCAGTATCTGGTTCTTCAGCATCTGATATTAATTTTCACATCTGGCTGTACAGTCATATTCATTATGCAAGGTGTAAACGAAATAAGTACATTAATTTTAACTGGTAATAGAACTCTTCAAGACCAACAACTTTTCCTAATAACTGTTTTTTTTAAAACGTTTTTGTTTTCGAGTTAAAATTATTTTAAAATCTTATACAATTTTCTTACACGCCACTGGAAGCAAAGTTACCTAATCAACAAGATTACCTTATGAAACGGTTACCATTAGTTGCGACTATTATTGTCGATTTTAAACAATAAACCAATAAACACCAAAAAAAGTTTTATTTCAAATTTATTTTTAAACATTGACGCGAGAATTGCGCTAACGAAAATAAAGAAAAACGATCATAAAAATTGTTCAAAGTGTTCACCGCTGTTTTGTACACATGCTTGAAGACGTCGACGAAGTGATTCTTCTACCCTTTGTAACATGGCTCTGTTGTTACGAATCATTGCAGCAGCAAGTTCCACCCGTTCTTGCAACATTTCGATGGAACCAATTGATATAGAGTATACTAAATCCTTCATGTACCCCCACAAAAAGAAGTCGCAAGGGTTTAAGTCCGGCGATCGGGCAGGCCAGGGTACAGGATTGCTTCGTCCTATTTAACCAGCACTTTTCGAACATGATAAGGATACAATTGCTGTTCTGTTAGTATTTTCCAAATTGTACCATGAGATACTCCATGTGGCAGTGCTAGACTTCTTGTGCTGAGCCCAGGTCGAACCTCGGCACTGTTCGCAACAGCCTCCTCAATGTTTGCAACTTGAGCTGGACGCTGCCGACCACGATCGTAAGCTGCAGGCTGAAAAGATCCGTGATCTCGAAGATGCTGCACCACATTTACAAATGTACGAACATTCGGAAGACGACGGTCCGGAAATCGGTCCATGTAAATTCTTCGAGTTAAGGCTGCATTCCCTTGGCTCTCATCATAGGTTAATACAATATCAGTAAATTCGTTATTGGTAAATCTAGACATTTTTTCAGATTTCACTTGACAGAAGTGACAAATTAATTTTCAATAATAAAAAGTCATTATTTTTCATTGTTAGAGCATTTTATAGAAGGCTCGTCAATTTGTGGGGGGGAAAAATGATTTTTAAAAATGCGATTTCGAAAAAATGGTACATAAAAAAAGGGCTCATCTCGACGAGTTCTACTACTGGTAAAAATTAATGTACTTATTTCGTTTACACCTTGTATATATAATAAATAATAATGTTCTAATATTGCAAATTTTCTAAAATACAAAACTCGCAACTTCTAAACACTTAAAATACTAGTAGTAAAATGTATCGGATTCGAAATTCGTTCGATAAAGTGTCATTTTACTGCCTTCAGACGTAAATAATTATTAATTACAATTTTTTAAAATAAAAACCACCCACTCGTAGTTTTAGTGGTATTTCAAATGAAACGAGCTTCAAAGTTTGGGTCATTATTACCTAAATTGATTACATAAAGTTTGAGATAATGAAAGTTCCCGATTTTTTACTTCCTACCCAAGGCTTTTGTTATATTTTTTCCGGTGAATGTTATCTGAGTGGCACAAATAGAATTTTTTGAAAAATTTTTTTGTAATCTGATTTATTATTCATATCCGATCCGCGCACACAAAAAAGTCGAAGGACATCCAGAAAAGCTAATACCTACGCGGCGCAGCCCGCGGCTTGTAGTTTGTTACATTTATCCCGGGCAGAGATAAGCAAAGAGATAGTCCGGGCCCGCGGCCATTCCGGCCGATCTCTAATGGCCTGAATATTCAGTCACTCATAGCCATAAAGGTATAAGAGGTCCTCGAATAGACCATGACAATGCCCGTTCATTGTGCGGGCCCCCCGAGTTCCCGTGGCTACTTGAATAGCACACTACCAACGTCAGCACTTTCGGCGCTATTCCAAAAGATTGATTTGATAAAGGCGTTCTCGAGTTAAGTTGAAAGCATGTCCTGGTGGGAGAGCGTAAGCCCACGAATATAAAAGATTATTTTTCGCACCTACATCAAATATGGATAGCCCGTGTTTGTTTGTTTGCTATATTAGGTGATAAAACATGACATGAAAATAAAAAATTGGATCCATCGCTCTTCTATTGACGTTTATACGCTAATATTACCGTCTAAACTTTTTACCCTTGCGACCTTACGTTTTTTACTTGCGAAAACCCTAATGTTACTTAAAACTTTTCAATTTCATCCTTCACTTCACCTTTATTGAGTACAAACAAGCTTTCAGCCTACACGGCGATCAATAATAACACACATCCAGTCATTGAAATTATTCCTAATGAACTGAAGATCACTCAAACTTTGAATAGGGGACTTGATCGACTAACAACGTCGATCCGAACATGTCAGCGGTCCTTTGAGAAACTCCGGTCGTTATTTATAATTTATATGAACGAAACTGTAACGGCGCTATCGATTTTTTTACATAAATTACCCAATACCGTATAAAATGTATGGGCTATTCGTGTGATTTTCATAAGGGATTCATGTGAAACCTTAAAATTGGATGCCACACGATGGAGTTTTTACGGTTACTGGTGACAATAATGGAATGGGATCGAGATTCCCAATATGTTTGTTGTCATAAAATTTGCGTTAACGAAAAAAATGGAAAACAAGCCAATTGAATACTTTTATAACTTTTTTTGTGTATTTCAACATTAAGTTTTAACTTTAAAGTGGATGATAAGAGCGACATTACCATAGTAATCAATCATAGTAATTAAGTTAAAGCGTGTTATGATTAAAAGCAAATAAATCGTTTAATTAAAACAATATTAACCTCACGCATCGAGGAATTTGTCCTCAACGCAATCTTTTATATCTTATCTAAGCAAGGCAATTTATAAAACTCAATTCTATAAAAGACACTTGTTTTTGCTTATTTGCAGTATTTCATTTTAACGGTGGAGCATAATAATGCTTTTAGATGTACAATAAGGTCACAGTCGTATAAAAAAGGCATTGTTTTGCTTAAAACGAATAAAAGCTCCATTTAAAGATTAAGTAATTTACCAGGAAGAAGTGTTTATGAGCACATATGGTTTGGGAAATGAGACCGTTTTCATCCCACCACAATTTTCTGGGAAACGCGGGTGTTTACCGTACATTTCGTACTAGGAATTAGTGACCGTATATTATGTCACTCCTGCGAAGGTCTCCAGAAGGAACTTGCGCAGCGTTGTATGTTCCCATTAAAGTGCAATATGTATTTTCCAATGGTTGGAGAAACACTTTCTCCATAAACATGACACAATGAACTCAATGGACTGAAATTTACTTACTTTATTGGGATACAGTGCGGCCTCGATAATCCGGACCTTCATTATCCCGGATTCTTCAATAATCCGGCTAACCATTTTAATTGCGGCACAATCTGCTTCCCTTGATTGAAGAAGGTAAACAACGGACATTGTTAAGAACGATATTTTTCGTTTAGTATTTTTTTTTGTTGCTCCATAAATATTTAACAGATGTTTCAGATATGCTTAATGTTCTCAATGAGCAAAATCTCACGAAAGTGGAAACTAATTTGAAAATGATGAAAATTTGTTACCACTGGAAGACATGAATGTTACAGACGAACATCATGATAGTGATAACAATAGTCCAGAGTTAAATAATAGAAGCTAGACTGTGAAGAATGAAAAAGCAGTTAAAAGTTTCAATGTGTGCATAAAGTGGACCGAAGTAACTAATACCCCACTACAAGTTGTTCTTGTGCTTCAAAGATTAAAAGAAACAAGGATCAAGCAAACATCAAATTATTTCACAAAATAATATAAAATTTAATAAGTTTTAATTAATTTTTGTTTATGTACTATTTTCTAATTCTATTGAATTAAATGTTTCTCTTTTCGGTAATCCGAATTATTTACTTATCCGGATCACCGCGGTTTTAAAGAATTCGGATTATCGAGGTCGCACTGTATTATATTTTAAAACAGAAGTCAATGTAAATAATGCAGTGACTTTTATAATAAAATTTATTGATACAAACTTCTCCATTTGGCAATTAAAAAGTTTCTTTTTTAAAACAAAAAGCAAAAGTTGCTGAATAACAAAGCGTGTCGACCTAAATTCATTTCTCGTCCCTTAAAGGATTTATATCAGTATACAGTTTTAACGATCATTAAACGCAGTACAACGAGATGCATAAAAATCCCACTACATTCAGTTTCACAGGCTGCAAAGCTTTACAGAAAATGGAAACGAAACGGAATGGAATTTAAGCAGATGAAAAAAGTAATTCTCAAGAAGATACATTTAAAAACATGACAATATAAGCTTCGAAAGTGACGAGGTATATGGAAATGATACAACTTTGACAAAATCCTTTCCCAACATAAAACGATTGTAAGTTAAAAACCACTTCGGAAAATAAATACCGAATTTGAAATTCAACGCAAGTTGAGAATAGTTTGAAAGTATCGTGAAATAATTCATGTCGCATTTCCTACAGCCACTGCAAAATACACAATATGTGTGTATTTCTTATCTTAACATATTATATCATTTCGCCGGAGGTTATGCCGTTCAGAAGATTGGTGCGCTCCAAAATACAGGCAAAGGAGTATATCTGATACTGTTACAACAAGTTTTGTCCATAAAATCCTTGTTTATACTGGAATTTTATAACGCAAGGATATATTAAAAAATAAATTTTTGATGAATTCAAGATTAAAATATTTCCGTCCTAAATTGCGTTTCTTCAAACAGTGAACAACTTATTTCGATTGCTTTAATATTCAGCACCTGTTAAGAAAACCGAGATTATTAAGTTCCAATTACCTTTTCCAAACTCCCCTTTAAAAAGTGTTATTTAATATTCAACATTATACTGGGAATTTACATTTCGGCAGTAAACTAAAATTTATTAATATTTTATTGTCCCGCTTCGTTTTCATAATCTGCACGGGGGCGATACAGCTTGTTTTAAAACAGCTCTTGAAAACATTAACGACGCCTTAACATTATATATTGAAGAAATTTCAGGGGTTTTAAAAGCATCATAATACATTGCGCACCGACATCATTAGAGCCCATGAACCGCTAACCCAAAAACCCACACAAAATATACAGAACGCCTTGGAAGAGATAAATAAGAATATATAACCCCGTAATGGCGGAATATATGTTTAAGAGAGCAAAGGAGAACATGGCAAAAAGTTATCCGCGTGAAAAATTACCGCAGGAACTCCAGGTATCTGAGAGAACACCGACCGATAAAAAATAAGGAAACCTCCGTTTTCTTTTATTCAATAAAATTTTAAACGAGTTAACGTTATTATAACTGATGCCCGCGGTAAATATTTCGTGACATAAAAGCCCTTACGTGGAGAAGTAAATCTATACCGTTATAACAGATATTGTAGTTTGGCAAGGAACGGCTGGAAGTGCGCCAGGTGATGTGCAGAGGTAGTTTTTGGCGCGGCCCGCTTTCTCCCAAACCCTTCACGTTCCCGATCCAGCGAGACGCATATATTGACGTTCAGTATTCATTAAACAAGGGTTTTGTTTTTTCTCAAAGGCTGTAAAGTGATCTATTTATTGCCTGTCCGATTCGCGCGATTTAACCTATTAACCTTCACATTTTGAAAACGTAAATAACACCCTTTTTCGGAAGTAATTGCATTTTCGTTTCTAATTCAATCCACTTCTGCTTGCAAAGCGGAAATGCATTACTCTTCAAATTTAAAATTTATCGTTGTTTGTCGACTAGTTATGAGGCATTTGTGACGGTAAGATTAATAATGTAATTAGTGCAAGAAGAAAAACATCTTGCCGGGCTCGGTTGAATCGATTTCTATCTATTTAAGCAAAATTGACGCGGTTACTGCGGGATAAAATGTGTTGATGGATTTCTTTTTTGGTCGTGTCTTATAAAAATTAATATTATGAGCTCAGCTGGTCGGGTAAAAACGCAATCAACTGAGAATTGGATATCGTAACACGAATGCGGTTACGGCAATTCGTTTTTTTTTTTTAAATAAGAATTTTGAGATACAACAAAAAATTCGTTTTATCATGATAAATGCTCTGAAGAAGTATATTATGGTTATGTCATAAATCTAAATTTTTTAAATGTTGCTTCCCAAAAAGTGCGAGATATTTTATACTTAAATTTGTACATTTTGTATTTTACCGATGCTTTGGCTTTGTGTTAGTTGAACATGGATTACAAAATGGTATTAATCAGAATGTGTTAGTTCGTTGGTATAATAAAAATGTGTAAAATTTTTGTAAACATTTATTAATTTGAAAATATTGCTCATATGAGCTTGAACTTGGAAAATTAAAATTAATTAATTAAATTAACTTTGACACTCTCATGTGGTATTTCTACGGAATAATATTAAATTTGCAGCAATACCTTTCGTTTCAATCATTTCGATACAATTTCGAATAAAATGAAATGTAGCAAAATTGTATGAAAGATACAATTTTCTAAAAGCAATATTTTAGTATTGAATGTACCCATTCTTCAATTTCACCTTTATCATTTCAGAAACGTAGATGATAAAATAGAATTGCAAACCATTTTTTCATTCGTAAATACACTTATGGTCAAAATTGATTCACCACGTGGTTAAATGACAAAAACACCTTTCTCATTACCTTCTCAAGACTTGGTTACGTCCATCAGAATATTTTACTTAATACGAAACCTTTCTGCGTTCTTCTATTTTTTGTTATTACAGATAGTTTCTTCCAGTTTACAATTCTTCTTTTCATGTTTATTTTGACCTCATTCTTCTTCTTTTCCACAACTCTCCAACTTCAAACACTTTCTTAGCTAAATGTTCATCCTCCATCCTCATCGCAATTTCTAATTTTGTCCATTCTTGTTTTTCCTTTTATTTTCCTTAAAAACCTCAATTCTACATTTATTAGTTGTTTTTGCTATTTCTCCCTTGTTGTCCATGTTTCACTTATATGGACGAGGATTGGTTTAACATTTACGTCAACAATTACAAGGCTACAGTTTAATGTTTCATGCTTTTTAAAATCATAAACAAAAACCACGTTACCTATGCAACGTATTATGGGTTGCATACTCCAAATATTTAGGCTCATTGTCACTGGTGAAACACGCTGCATAATTTCTTTGTTTTTGCCATTCTATCTTTTACTTTTTCATTCATATTTCCATCACTATTTATTATCACTCCTAGGTAGTTTTACATCATTAATTTTAATGTTTGGTTTTGTGTTTCTTGTTCCTATCATAATTATTTTTGTTTCTTGAACGTTTATTAGTATTTATATTTACGTTTCGTAATAGTGCTTCAGCCAACCCCCTTCTGACCTTTTGAGATGAAATAGATACATAATGAATTACTTCGAGTTCATTTCTCAGCTCAAAACTTGTTGTGATGCCATTTCTTAAAGCAAATAGTCTGTCAAAAGCTTCATCCCATAAGTTAGTTGACCCTTTTAGCTCCTGTCCTGATCTTTAAGAATAAGATCCCTTCTCATCAAAACTCCTAACTATGCGGTTTAACGAGAAATGGCCCAATTCTAGCAAATTTGCCACATATCTAACGGTGACCTAAATAAACAATTTCCACCAATGTTGAGGTGCAAATATAATAATCACAACGAATTATTTGACTTTATGTTGTATTGAGTTGCATGGTTCCAATTATTTTACTAATATAATGTAACAGAATTACAAATGTAAAAATGTACAAAAACAGTTGTCAGGATTTTTATAAATCTGCAATGAAGTGTCATTAATTTTTCTCAATGGAATAAGATACAAATAAACGAGTTGTAATTGATAAATATAAAAAAAATTATGTTTTTACAAGCTAATTAAATTACTTTAATTAAGTTCGGCTTTATTTGTTCGACTGGAAAACACCAGAAAACGAAATATTCATCGCGATCCCCAAAACGTACAATAAAAAATGTACTGTGATTCGAAACGATAAAATTAAAATTCATTACGTGCGATTACAATAAAAAATAAAACTGTATTCAAACTGGGAACGCTTTTATTGGAATACGAATTGCAGACGTATTGTGAATATGCAAGTTTTTATTGAATACGCTTCAGCAAATTCTGAAATAAAAGAGATCCACTTGAAACACCAACTTTTTCATGCTTCATTTACAATTATTTTTATTGGGTTTTTAAATTCTATTAATCCACAAACAGCATATTAAAATATGTTAAGTGGGGCACACTTTTCCATGTTTGTAATGACTTCATTTTACGAAAATACAGAAATTTGAGTTCGTGATGCATGCAAACGAGATATTATGTTAAAAAAGGGTTTAATTAGGTGCAGCAAAAATAAAATTTTACCGTTCTGTGCCTGTACTAAGTGAGGTTAAAGTATAATAATCTTTAGCTATCGGTATTGTTATTATTTTTTTTAATGAGACAAGGCTCTTTGAGAACTTCCGCTGTATACATGCAAATAAAGGAAAGAAGTGGAATTTTTTTATTGCAGCCATTTGCTTGAAAGCTGAATTCATTACAACGTAACATAAAGTAACTAAACAGAAGCTAAACATGTAATCTCCCTTATATCAACAGTAAAGTATTAAAAAATTTTTCAAAACCATCTGTTCAAAAATGAAAACTAATTTTTTAAGTTAAACAAGTATTGAACAGAAAATTTCCCCAAATATAAACTTCACTTAGAGGGGCTGTGCTGCGGCCACTGCTAGTCCCTAATCTTAATGTTTGGCTGGGGGAATATGTGAAAGACGTTTGTCTGAAACTGCCGAAGAAAGCAATTGTCCATTTCCAGCCGCAGAATTAACTGATAGTATTCTCAAGTCAATCGTTACCGTCAAATATCAGGCAGTTCACAAAATATTCTATTTTGCTGCAGTGTATTTAACGAACATGAATTCACTGTTTGAAAGAAATTTTGTGAACAATTCTTCAATTAAAATTCCATTTCCAATAAATAATAATAATATTAGTCTTATTGCAGACTTGTTGTAATAATTTTACTCCATAACTAATAATATTTTCGTTAAAAGTCTTGTTCTTCAGGTTTATAATACTTTCTTGGGGCTATTTGAACCTTTTTACGGTTGGCTTGGTTCTTTCCTTAAACATCACCTTCGTCCCTAATCACTTCCTTACTTCAATCTTTCAGGACAAATATGCTGCCGAATTTTTGATTTTTTTTGTGAGAATCGCTGAAAATAATTTTTCAATTTTTAATAAAATAATGTATGTTATGCAGGAAGTGCACATAATTGCGTTACAACCAGCACAACTTAAAATCGAATCAGCAAAACAGAAACGTTCCTATTTACAATCCGCCCTCCACACTCGGAAAAAGTAAATCTTGTGCCATTTATTTAATTTCGTCCCACTCGCTGGCAATGTTTACGTCATGTAGATGAAGAATTGTTATGTGTAAATGTGATGAATGTTTTTACCAGTAAAAATATTTCCAAGCAGTAACCAAAGTCATATCCTGTTAAATTCAACTTTTCAGTGTTTTCGTGACTGATCGCCACAACGAAACAAGCCACTTACAACAAATAACGCGCGTTAAGATAATGTAACAGAGATCTTAATCTAGTTACAGTGACAGCGACATGCAGAAACTGCAACATCACGACACGAACGCGTTAAGAGCATAGCGAATGTAAAACGTTTTTTACCCTCCCCGTAATTCCAATCACTTCCCGCTCGGAAAAATTTTGTTTAATTTTCATAAAAACACATAACCCGGGGCGCACTTTTAAGAGTTACCGAACGTAAACAGAAAAAGCGGTTGAGATGAACATTAGCAAAATTAGAATGGAAACTTAATAATAAATATTCGGCTGAATGACTGGCAGCCCACGCAAGAAAACCGAACAAATAATGTTTTTTGAGGGCAAATAAACAGAGCTTGTTTGTGCAGTAAACTTAGTCACAAATGGGCGCAAAAAGTGTCGCTATAGGCGTGGAACCGGTTGGAGCATTTGTCAAGAGCAAGAAAACGAAACCAGCAAGTAATGTCACAAAATTAATTAATTAAAAGAGAAATAAATGAATGCACGGTGGTTAACAGAGGAAAGTAAGAAGAACTGTTGCGGTAAATTAGAAATAAACTTTTAATGCTCGTAATTTCAGCTTCCAAATGAAGAGTAATTGTTCCAACCACTGTTCCTTAAACATTTTGTTGTTACTTTTTTGGGGTTATCACCGTTGGGGCGCAATTTTTTAACACCGAACGAAAATCGGCTATTAAGAGCGCCTTAAATCATCTGCGAAAAAAAAACACTTAAAACTGGAGCTTTTAAAAGGTCGGTCGTAATTAAGGAATTACAGCAGTGACGTCCTGCAACTATACAGCCATTATAACGGAAATTATTCGTCTCGTTCGCAGTAAAAATAAACAAACTGGAACCGGGTAAGTCAGGAAGGGAGTGCAGATTGGATATAAATTTTCTCTTAGGAGTAACTGTATCCTGTGCAACTGAGTTGAACTCTTTGTTTACATGGCTCTTTTAGTTTACTTTAACACAATTAAAAAGGATGTGCATCCATCACAATAAAAGAAACATAGCTGGAGAGAGCCTCAAGGAAACGTGTTTTTGAGATGATTTAAGATCTTTCGTAAATTTCCAGCGAGCTTTAATGTAAATGTGCATCAAACGAATGCACATTTCGCAAGAGATCGTTAAATATTGTGCCGTCGACCGGGTCCTAATTTATATGCATGAAATTCATCAAATGAAGCATCGAGATAATTTTTAAAAAATGAAGTGAGGAGAAATGCTTCTTCTGAATTTAATATTCAAATATTGAAATTATATTTTATTTTTCATCTCACAGCCGCTTTGAAAATCGCACACGCCCTGAGGACCGCAACATGAATGGACTGCAATTTTTTAAATATCGAAACTTTAATGAATGAACTTTTAGCCAGTACTAAAGTGTTAAATAGTTTGTATACTATATTGTAATAAAGATTTAGTAATTATGTTTTGATTAAGAGTTTTGTTATATAACCAACGGGCACTTAGTTCAAGATAACATTTTTTTGCTACCTGAATTATTTAAATACTTAATTAGTACTGCAATCCGCCTGCAGCGTATAAAGTAGAATAAAACCTTTTAGTAAGTAGCACTTTTGCAACTTCTGTGAAGCCTTTGCACATTTTTAATTTTCGACTTTACGCAGATAAATAGAACATAAATAACGCTCAACAGCATCGGAAATGATCTCTAGATCCTAATTAACCCACATAAAAATTGAAGATTCGACATAAATTCAACTTTTAATTAATACGAGGGTGGAGACACTACTTTTAGTCACTTTACTTGTCAATACATAATTATAAGGTTTACGGTATAAAGAACCAAGAATGTGCTTCATTAGCGTTTTTAAATGCATCGCCAAAACATTTTTCGGCCCACGCATCTGTCTGTACCTTTCATTTAAAGTAACAATTATTTTATTTGACGCTGAACTAAAGTGTTTGAGTGTTATAAGTGTGTTAAAGTGTTATAAGTGTTTGATATAAGTTTCGTTAGTTATTATAATAATGACGGATCATATTTCTGTGCTTATTATTAATTAAGTGGCCGAAAGTGGTGAAATTGATCATACAGTGCGACCGCGATATTCGGAAGTAATTAAAACCACGGTGATCCGCATAAGTAAATAGTTCGGAGTACTAAAGCGGGGCAGTTTTTTTATTAAGAGAAACATTTAATACAAAACAACTAGAAAATAGTACATAAACAAAAAATAATTTAAAACAAAAGCGTACTTATTCAATTTTATATTATTTTGTGAAGTACTTTGTAATTGTTGTTTGCTTGATCTTTTTCTGATTTATTGCAAAAGGCGTTTCCTTTAATCTTTGAAGTACAAGAACATTTTGAAGTGGGATATTAGTTCCATGACTCGGGGCGTTATCGACCGAGTACTATCAAATCTGGATTATAAAGTACACAATGCAATTGAAATGGTTGGCCGGATTATTGAAGAATCCGGTGTAATGAAGGTCCGGATTATCGAAGTCGCACTGTATTACCTAAATGATTACCTTACCAATATTTACAGCATTGCAGATTATAAATTGTAGCATAACTAAAAAATATGAGCTTAGTTTAAGATATAAAATAGAGTAAGGTGGTTTATGGCTATTCTTAATAATATGTTAATTATTTCAATTTGCTTAAAGCATCTAAAAGTGAAGTCTAACCTATTATATAAAAATGATGTGACGCTTTTTCTAAATCAGGAAAGCACAAATGATGTACTAAGACAGAAATCCGCACGCAGCACAATAATTTATTAAGTCATTAGATTTAACAGTATACAATTTCGTCGCCTGTGAATTGTATCGCATTAGCTTTATACATTATGCGCCATTACAGATTGCCTAGATGTCTCTAATTACACGAAATGAGATCGATTTAATCTTAAAGGAACAGTACAATTTAAGCCGAGGTAACCGACAATCTTCATGAATTACTTTAGGACTTTTAAAAGCTGAATAATGAAGATATTATTGCCATTGTCAAATCCATTAGTGCAACTTAAGGCTGAAAGAAGTTTATAGTTGATATACGGGTTGAACAGACATTCGTTCGGAAAGCAACTAGAGCATTAAGTCATACTAACAAAAGCAAACTATTTTTGGGAATACCATTTCAACCTATTCTTATCTCAGTACATTATCCCAATAAAACATTTCTCCCAGATAGGAAATGAAAAATGATTGCAGTGCACGTATCCGTATTCCAGATCTACAGAGCTTTTCAATTATTAGAATAAAACGAATTGCAGTCGAACCAAACGACCCGAACAAATATATATGACAGATGCATTTTCGGTGACCTTTATTTGATTTCGCCTGCAACCAAAACATCGAGCTACTTAAAGCAGTGCGTTTTATGAATGTAACAGATGCTCCTCTAGGTATCCCCCCAGGAAGCAGCTGCGAAGACAATGTTCCAAGCATCACTTACCGCATCTTCCGTAATGGAGGTTATTCTTTATGGAGGCGTAGAACCGTACGCGTATGTATCGACCCTTGCCCAGGTGAACGTAATACATAATTTAACTACACCATGCAAGCTAAATTTATATGCTTTGTAAATAAATGCGATTACGTTGGCCATCCCTACGAATGTGTCAATTAATCATTGGTCAGGATTATCGATGCCTGTGTTTGTTTGCTTTATGCGGCGCTATTTTTAAAACAAAAAGTTTATGTTTAATTATCGTTAGTTATGATGAACTTCGATACAATTTTTCTCGAAAATAAAATGTTTAAAACCGTCTTTCTTGTATTAGTTCTGTAAAACAGCTGTAGCGTTATGAAATGCATGGGTGCGACAGGAGTATGAACGACAGGTGTCATGCTTCATCAAGCTTTATGAAATTAATTTGCTGTTAAAATAAAGGGTTTTTGTAATTGTTTACAAACAATAATAGCTTAGCGACGTTAATGGAAGTAGATTAATATATTTTTTCTAATTTTTAAAATTATTTTAGAATAAACCGTTCTTCCCCGAAGTTCATTTACGGTGGAAGCATGAGATTTATATGATTTTCGTATGTGTCCGGATTATAGAAGCAAGTGCCACCAAACTGTCCAAATTACTGGAGTGAAGCCTATTTTTTTTATTTGTGCAAGACAATTGAAGACCGTATTTATAACCGATGATTTGTTTAAGAACTACAAATATTTTTTTAACTAAACTAGACCTGCATGAAGCCCTGGTCTAATTACTTACTATCGAAAATTAGTGGGACAACAGGAAAAGAAACCTTAGGCACTTTCCACTTGCTCCACAAACTCTAGCCCTGGTCTGAATACTTACTATTGAAAATTAATGGGGCACAATGAAAAGAAACCTTAGGCAGTTTCTACTTGCCCCACAAACTCTAGGCGACCTGTTGTAAGGCTACAGTAAAACTTCAAGAATTAATTTTCGATTTGAAGAACAGTATACCTAAACATTGTGAAGCTGTAGAATTACTGTGAATTTAATTTGAATGCTGTTTTCCAACCTAATAGTTTTAGCTTCAAACTAATCTAAATTTGTTCCTAAATTTCCTGAAATAATAATAATTATATAATTGCAAACACCTATTTACATTTACATATGCATCCAGTGACATACAACGCCTTTACCTGATCACTTAACTTTAAATTTTAAGACAAAGATTAAATTAATTTAAAAAATGCTTGAAAAAAATAACAGAATGGTGGCGCAAATTTTAATTAAAATTGCATTTAATGAAAGGTAAACAGCGACCGTTTAATTTTTCCAGCCGATCAAAATGAGTGAAAATATTTCCAGGCGCCAAATTAAAAAAACCTTCATAATAAATATAAAGTGGGGAGTCTTTCACCTGCATAATTTCCAAATTGTTTAATAAAGCGCAAATCATTAGCCAAATATTTTTGCTTCAACTTAGCCATTTCGCGGCGTGAAAATTTTAAATATTAAACGAAATAAAGAACGCAAGTACAGGCACCACTCTAACATATGACATATTGGGCATCATAAAGCATCAATTTGGATTTAGTATGGCATTTCCTTTCATCATATTCAGCAAAACCATCTGAATTTCATATGAATATTGCTTTGCAAGAAAACGCATCTGAACATGACAGATGGCCTAGGACCGTCAAGTAATACTAAGTGTCGCTATCGGTTCGAGCCATAAAAATACAACCTACTTTTGATCATAAAACTTCCATGATGTGCGGTCATACACACAGGGGTTTGTCCAATATTAAGTTATATCATTCCCTCAGGCGGTGTGTGATAGCTCAACCTACAACACGTTCTGCTGTTATATCGCGGCGCGTTGCGTAAAGGAAAGAAAAAGCTTAACATTTTTACTGCACGAGGCGGTCGTCGATTTACTTCATGTTGCTAAATTAGATGAAATTTAATCGGGTATTACAGAAATTGCGAATTAATGGTAGCAAGTTTATTAGAAAATTTCTTACATTCAAGACGTTAAATTGACAAGATTCTACGCCGGATAATGTACCTTATGTAAAACTGTGCATAAAGTTATATTGGGGCAATATATTAATATTAAACCCAAGTCGCATACATATCAGAAATTTGCAAGCTTCCACAGAACGGGGAGGCCTTAATAGAAATTTAAATAGCTATTTTAGACGCTGGAACGTACATAATAAAGTTGAATATTTAATTGCTCATTTTATTTTGTACCGAGCTCAAAATCTCCTCATTAACTCCAAAAATTAAATTCCTATAGGCTTAATCTTTTTAGCGTACCCATTCCGTAAAGTTAATGAAATGTACATTAAGGGAGAATCCAAAGATTGTTTATTCCCTTAACACCATTCAATTTATTACCATTTCAAAAATGTAATAAATACATTTAATAAAATTAATGTAAACTACTGTTTGCTTTTAATAACAAAGGTAAGCATATTTATGTAATGTGAAACTTGTGAAACATTACTAATGTATTGTTGAGAAATAATTGAGGGGTCTGCAGCAAGGAGGCAACTCCGTTTTTATCAAAATGTTGGAAAATTGAAAAAAACCTTTTAAACAATTTCTTTTAAATATTTATGAATTTTCTTTATCCTCCCTTGTAGATACTTGCAAACGCAATGTTTACGTGTCATGGTGATCCCACTATCAACTGAGTGAATGTGCAATTTCACCCAAAAATGGAGCTGCCTCCTTATTGCTGCGGACCGCTCAATTGTTGTAAATTGTAAAATAAACTTAAAACTATAAAAAATTGAACGTTTATTTTTAGTGCGACGATATTCGAAAAGTTACTATTTTTTTGGCAGAAAGATAATTTTGAACTTTTATCCCTTATTACTAGACATATGTGTAACATTTTTATGGTACTGTGCGTGATGAAATGTAAAAGGAAGTAAAACATAAAAGTCAGTATTTTTAAGAGCATGTCATAAAACAGAATGCATGTGATATTTCATTACTTCAAGGTCGTTACAATACCTGCTGAAAGACCGTATCAACCTTGTGGAAGAGTATGAAGCTATGAAACAGGAAGAAAATAAAATCTCTCAATATTCTTGAGTTTTGTTCGTTTGATCAAAAATATTTGACTGGACAAAAATCTGGACAAAAGTCTTTTGTAAATGGTTTACAATAGTCCGCTGGAGAATACACCGATTTTAATTTTTTTAAGCATAGCAATACAAATATAAAGAATTTACAAATTAACAACAATAAAATTGCCGAATAAACTTATTTTAATATCTGCAAATAAACAAATTTCAATTTAATGTAAATAAAATAATTACAAACCTATGTCAATACATGCCAAATAAATTATATAGAATATGTACATCAAATGTTTACTTTAGAGTTACATAATTGTTATTATTTGTAGTTTGCGATTTAAAATATAATGCACATTGAATGCAGTCATTCTTTTTGTAATACAGTAACAAGAAATGCGACAGTTCTATTAATTAATAATTAATAAGATTTCTACAAAGTATTACAAACGTTCATCTAAAACGCGCACAAGTAAAATGAGTTCATTTTCGGTTTGAATTTGCACTAAATTAAGAATTTGTATTAGCTGAGAATAGACATTAATTTTATCAACTTACCAGTTCAACAGATAAACATTTTGATAATTTCAGGTCAAAATTAACTCCATAACAATATGCAGGAAATTAATTTTTCTTTATTGTGGCATGGAAGACGTGAAAACCCGTAGCTCTGAAAATTTGATAAAGAAATTATTGATCATAATTTCAGAGGTACTAATTAATAATTTAATAGATTTACTTTATGAACAGGTTGAATCCCTTATCTTTGAATAGAATTATGACAGTATGTTTATAAAAGCGAAAATCTACTTACTAGTTCAGTCACTATTTCAATGTCGAATGCTGTAAAGAAAACAAAATCGTATTAAGTATTTGCAACAATGCTTAAATAAATATAAATTCCATCTCCAACTAACCAAATCCTTAAATTGTGCTTGCGAATTATTAACATGAAGAACTAAAATCTTTTCAAGAAAAAAAGTTCTTTCGAAAGTATTCATTTTTAATATCTTTAGAAACCATTTTCAACTAATACTGTAATTAAGTAAAGACAGTGGCGAATGTGATGGGTTTTGAGTGGGTGTGCGCACGCGCTGATTTGATTTTCGCCCACGCAAAATTCCATTACATATCCCGACTGCTTTAACTGCTTGATTTGTAATACGTAATTAAAATACAAACGATTATCAATATTTTGTCTGCAACGAGTGTATGCCATTAAACTCAATGCACTGTTTTAATCACAAAAGCATGCGATATTTTATTTATTTTATTATAATTAAGTATCTACTATGTTTGCTCGCGTGTAGGTAACCCTTTTGTTCAAATTTTTACCCTTCAAAACTGTTTAAATTTTTTGTAAAGAAATATTTTTAAAATTATGAGAAAGGGACGTAATTATACACAAGTAGATACGGCAACATAAAATTATTATCCTAATTATTCATGAACTTCTTTTTTCGACACCCTTCAGACTGGGAAGAACCTGTGTTGAGCAGCGCACCAATTCTAATCTAAAAAAGAACAAAGTGTAACAGTTGCAACATAAACAATAATTCACAAACTCACTCAAATTATTCAACTTTTTTTAATAAAATTTCTAAGTTATATTATGTGTTCACAAGTAAAATAAGTTCATTTCCAGTTTGAATTTGGTACAAAATTAAGAATTCATTCTAGCTACTGATGATCATTAATATTTGCAACGTACCAGTTCAACAGTTTCTTAAATGGTTTAATAATCAAAACAATCACATGTCAAAATTAACTTTATAGGTAATAACTATGAAGTTAATTTGCTTCACCGACGTACGGAGGTAGGTCTGAAATAATAAATAAAAATGTAATTGAACATACAGAATATACCAAAGCTAACAGGGGAGCGCTTATCCTTAAATTATTTCTCACCAAGGAAAAAATTCTATATTCAATAGCAATAACTCGTAAATTATTTTAAGTACAAGTTTTTTTTATACGGAATTACATTACGAGCTATTCCGCCAGTTCTGGTACACCCACAATAGCACATTAAGTCCACGAGACGTCCCTTGGACGTCCAGTGTACGACATTGGGACTTGTATTTTATTTTACAAAAACGAGAATCTACTTACTTTATAGTCGGGTTCTGGGTTAAATGCTGCAAAAAATAGAAATAAGTATCATTCAGTGTTTCTAGCAATACTGTCAAATAAATCATCAGTAGCTAACCAAAATCCTTAAATTGTGCTTGTGAATTATTAATAAGATCACAAAAATAAAATAATGAAATAAAACAGAATCCGAAACAAAAATAATGTGTATGAGTATGAATGCCTAATTAGCCCATAAAGTTTTGTCCCCTTCGGTTAGCGGACAGGTGCACTACACCGCCCAAAAATGTTCGCCATTCTTATCTTACCCTAAATCGCTACCAGCACGTCACGTCTTTCTCCAGCACGGCCAATGTTTTTAGGTATCACTTATGATTGAGATGCTAATATTTGGCTCCTTCTTCCGAGGTTGAAAAACTTATACGATTCGACTATCTCCTAAAAGACAAGAAAAAATTCAAACCAATTAATTTGAATGTAAGAATAATTTATTGTTCAGCTTGTTGTTCTGCAATATCCCGTATTACCTAAATCTTTACCTTTTGTATGAAAGGATTGAATGAAATTGCAAACAAACCGAAATGCGAGAACAAACCATTTCCTTGATTTCATTTGCAGTTCTTTTATTAGTTTGTGTTATGGTTCTCCATATATGTTTCTGTCTTCGGCCATTCTCACATATTGTTGTTTTCTTGGTAATGTGGGTGTGTCGGGTAGGAGATCTTCCTCTGCCCTAGGAGCCTCTGACTTTCCTTTGTATCCCCAGTTTCTCTTGTTCACCTTTCTTTATGGTGTGGCTAAAATATTTCAATATTTGGAGATTTATTATCTTATTCAGTCGGTCCTTGATATTTAGTTTAACCGAATGGGCATTTAGTTTGAACACTACAATCCGATCGCTGAGTGCCTTGCATCCAGTGACTGCGTTTTTGGATCTGCTCTCATTCCATTCCGTTCCAATGGGTCGCTACTCTTCCTGTTATTCTTGAATCTGATATTTCCTTTCCCACCATTGCTAATTTGTCAGGATTTAGCAGAGCTTGCACATTCCATGTGCTTAGCTTAGGTTATTTGCTACTTCCATCGCTAAGTTTCCATAAGATGCATTGTTTCCTATATCTCCATGGTCGGTGTCCCATTTTGCACTCTCAGACCGGGGCTCTTGAGGAGTGCCAGTTGCTAATTGGATTGCAAGGCGGTACACAAACGTTCATGAGTATTCTTGGGACACTCAGACGCAGTAGGGCCCAACTTCCGTCCGTTTGCACCGGTCTGGGATATGGGAAGGTAAGCACATGATTTCCTTCAGTGTTAGTTTACGGAAGAGATCATGAGCTTGTGCAAGCAGGGTCGCTACGTCCCTAAAGTAGTTGTGTACTTAACCGGAATCTTGAGGGAGTACCTACCCGGTGCTTTCTTAAACAATATTATGGCATTTAAGCCATAAAAGCCATAAAAGCCATAAAAGCCAAAAGTATGCGATATTTCCTTTATTTACTTTTTTTCCAATCACAATTTATTGCAATTATTTTAATTGCAAACATGTCAATAGAGATAAACTAAATTTTATACAATTTGTTTGAGTTGTGCGATTAAGTTTGAATTTGGCACCAAATTAAGAACTCATTTTAGCTACTAATGATCATTAATATTTTCAACTTACCAGTTCAACAGTTTAAACGTTTTGGTAATCAAAACAATCACAGTCAGAACTAACTTTATAGGTAATAACTATGAAGTTATCTTTACTGCCGTTTTACAGAGGTGATTGTCTGAAAATCATTGAACAATTAAGCTTCATGATTATAGTTTCTGAAATAGTAATCAAAAATTTAATTGCATATACAGGATATCCCTGGACTGGCGGAGGAGCTCTTATCCTGAAGATTATTTCGCACCAATGAAAGAATTCTATATTCAACAGTTCTGTGATTGGCAAATTTTATTTAGCAATAACTCGTAATCACATTACGTAGAAGATTTTTTAGACAATTCCAGTTGCTCCGACAGTTCTGGTACACCTGTATTTTATATTATAAAAACGAGAATCTACTTACACATGATTATATCAGAGGCCGCTCGGGGTTGAATGCTGCAAGAAATAGAAATAATTATCATTCAGTATTCCTAGCAATGCTGTCAAATAAATGTAACTTCATCAGTAAATAATCAAAATCCTTAAATTGTGCTTGAGAATTATTAACGAGACCACAAAAATAAACAATGAAACAAAACAAAATGTAAAACATAAATAATATGTATTTATGTTTTTTTCTTTAGCCGCCCTAAAACACTTCATTTTTAGTAGATTACCACTTTTGAAAGACAAACTGGTTGTTTTTGTAACCAATAAAAAAAAATTTGTCACGTAAGACAATATTCATTTTTAATCCTAGACTTACAATTTTATCTTAAAGTTAAACGTACAACTGTTGGCACAACTGGAGGTAGGTCTTCTTCTTCACAATTCATCTTTACTCACACAAAATACATACATTTGTGGGAGATCTTTTTAGTTAACAGATACCTTTTTCTCCAAAAACTATAACATAACTGAATGAAGTCATGACTACTTAGAAATCAGTACTTTAGAATATGTAGATTTCGTTCTTTGCCATGTATTGTTGACTGGAGAAAAAATTGCAAACTTCCTTCGAATTAAAGTTACTTTTTTCACTTGCAATTTTGCATTCGCTCGGGTCCGCTAACGCCCCGCTCCGCCTCGCAAACACAAAAACGATACTTGTAATCCTAATAAAACAGTATACTAAATTCGGTCATGAACTTTTGTTCCCTTCAGGTTCCTGCGCAAAACGACAATTGGTTCGTGGGCAGGTGCACTACACAACCTAAAAATATCCACAATTCCTATTTTATCTTACGTCGCTTCCGCCACGTTACGTTGTTTTTCAGCACGGTTAATGTTTTTAGGTCTCAGTTATGATTGAAATGCTAAAATTTGGCTCATCCTTCAAGCAGTTTGCGGTTCTTTCTAGGATGAAAGACTTGTATAATTTGACTATCTGCTAAAAGATAAAAAAAGATTAAAACCAATTAATTTGAATGTAAGAATAATTTATTCTTCGGTTTTATTTACTGTCATATCTTTGCCTTTTCAAGAAATTTCGATTCAATGACATTGCGAACTTACCAAACTGCACAGGATAGAAACGATATACAAGTATAACGGTAGAGCAAAGTTAATGGTACTTACTATATTATTCATCTTCGGTCATGAACTTTTTTCGTTAAACACCTTTCGGACTGGGAAGAACAACGCACCAACTCTAATTTTAAAAAGTGTAACAGTTGAGGTATAAACAATTAAAACAATAAAATTACCCAACTTTATTTTAATATTGTGTAAACCAGAGATCTGTTGCAATTTGTTGTAAATAAAATAATTGTAAAAATTTCAATAGAGGTAAAATAAATTATCCACAGTTTGTGTAGCGAATAGGATGAACGCACCTGTTATCCAGCTGCTACCTGTTTTCAAAAAATATATTATGATTGGATTAATAATATTTTGTATTTAAGAGTTGTATGATTGGGTAATGTAATAACCCGCTTCAATTAGACTTCTAAAAAATATTATTAGTATTCTTTTATGAAATAACTAAAATGAGTTTATTTACAGTTTGAATTTTGCACCAAATTAAGAATTTATTTAGCTACTGATGGCCATTAATATTGTCAACTTACCAGTTCAACCGTTACTTTATGGATAATCACAAGTTGGAATTAACTTTATGGGTAATAACTATGAAGTTAATTTTTCTTTTGCCCGTTGTACGGCGGAAAGTTGTTGACTGAAAATCATAGCAAAATTAATCATCGTGATTATAACTTCTGGAATGATAATTAAAAATTTAAATGAATATAGAAAATGTCCCAGAATAGCCCGAGAATCTTTTATCTTTAAATTCTGATTTTTCGGAAGATATTTCACAGATTCTATATTCAATAATTTTTATTCTCATTGTCAGTGAAATTAAATGAATCTATTGTAGGTTACAGTGAAATGCAGGTGCAACATGCTTTACTGAAGGGTAATAACGTTTTAAACTCTGTAGCCATATAAAGAATGTATTTTTCAGAAAATACCGCTACCTATTAATTCTGAGATTGCTCAATTTTATTTAGCAACAACTCATAAATCTTTAAGTAGAAGCATTTAGTTAGACGATTCGATTCCATTTTAAAAGAAAAAATTACAGTTACGAGTTGCTGCGTCAGTTCTGGCACACCTGTATTATATATTATAACAACGACAATCTACTTACCACAAAAGCATATGTACGGACGTTGAATGCTTCAAAAAATAGAAATAATTATCATTCAGTATTTCTAGCAATACTGTCGAATAAATGTAACTTCATCAGTAACTAATCAAAATCCTCAATTTATGTTTGTGAATTATTAATGAGATGAGAAAAAGAAAATACTTAAGTAAAACAAAATCTACAATGGGTACTGAACTTTTATCCCATTCTAGCCGCAAAAATATGAAAACCGGTTCTCGACCTAAAAATGTTCGTAATTCTTACCTTACTCTTCGTGCAGCACGGTTAATATGACATATGATCCAAATGCTAATCTTTGGCTTCTCCTTCGCGCAATTTGTGGTTCTTCCGAGATTGAAAGACTTGTAGAATTTGAATTTGCTAAAAGACAAGGTTAAGTCCAAACTAATTAATTTTAAACTAAGAATAATTTAATATCCTGCAGCTTTATTTGCTGTAATCTTTGTCTTTTGCATGAAATTTCGATTGAATGTAATTGCGAGAACAAACTTTTTTACAAAAGCATTTTTGAAAGATGACATAATTGTGGACAGGATAGAAGCGGTACACAAGTGTATCCAGTAGTACAATGTTTATATAGGCACTTACTATATTATTATTATTATATTATTCATGTTCCGTTAAATTCTTTTTTTTCAGACTGGAAAGAAGCTGCACTGGAAAACGCACCAATTCTAATAGAAAAAAGTGAAACAGTTAACACATAAACAACTTACATAATAATTATTTTAATATTATGTAACCAAAGAAATAAACAACAAAACAAATAAATGTAGACATTACAATACAGGGAAAATAAATTATACACGAATAGGATGAACGCACCTGTTATCCGGCCGCTACCTGTTTTTCAACCTTTTCCAAAAATATACGATTATACTAACAATATTTTGTATTCAAAAGTTGTATAATTCGATAATGTAATAACCTGTTTCAATTAGATTTCTAAAAAATATTATCAGTGTTCATATGAAATAACGAAAATGAGTTTATTTCCAGTTTAACTTTTGCACCAAATTAAGAATTTAATGTAGCTACTGATGACCATTACTATTTTCAACTTACCAGTTCAACAGTTAATTGATAATAATCAATCACAAGTCAAAATTAAATTCTTATGTAGTAATTATGAATTAATTTTTCTTTTGTGCGTCGTGCGGAGGTTGCACGGCCTGAAAATAATTGAAAAATTAATCATCGTGATTATAATTTCTGAAAGTATAATGAAAAATTTAATTGAATATAATATATATTAAATTTTTCATTATATTATACTATTATACTATATTATAGTGTGCGCAGAATGGGCCGAGAAATTCTTATATTCTTTAAAAATATTACTCCTATTTGTTTCACTACAGATGTTATTATATAAAAATGAGAATCTACTTACGGTATAGTGCGCACGATTTTGATGTTAAATGCTGCAAAAAATCGAAATAATTTTCATTCAGTATTCTAGTAATAGTATAAAATATTATGTAACTTCATCAGTAACTAATCAAAATCCTTAAATTGAATTATTACTAAGGTCACAAAAATAAAATAATGAAACAAAATTAAATTAATTGGGCCATGAAATTTTGCCACCATCAAACCGCGAAAAACCTGCGCAAAAAGACAAAAATCGGTTCTCTTGCAGATGTACTACACCGCCTAAAAATGTTCGCAATTACAATCTTACTCTAAGTCGCTACCGCCACGTCACGTTTTCTACAGCACGGTTAATATTTTTGGGTCTCACTTATGATTCAAATGCTAACTTTTCGCTCCACCTTCGCACAATTTGTGGTTCTTCCGAGATTGAAAGACTTGTGCAATTTGAATATCAACTAAAAAGCAAAAACAGATCCCAACCACTTCATTTAAATGTAAGAATTTAAACTTCATCTTTACTTACTGCAATATCCAGTAATACTTGAATCTACTTTTTGCGAGAACGAACCATATCTTTGCTTTCATTTGCAGCCCTTTTATTAAAAAAGTCTCCCCGAATCGTAGTTGATGCATCTTGTATAATTTGCAAACGTTTTAAATTCTGTTTCAAGTAAAGTGAAGCTGCGGAACACTGAACCTAATAAATTGTTAAACAGCTTTTGGATATGTAGCTTTTAACAGCAAATTTAAAAGTGACAAATAGAAGTTAGAATAATTTAAAGCAATGCTGGAAATATACAATCGGGTGAAAAAGATTTTCATTAACCAACTGATACAGGTAGCAACAATTACTTCATGAACTAGTTGAATCATTTATTTTTGTCTTTATTTTATTTTATATTCGATAAAAAAGAGAAGCTACATTTACTCCTTAGCATTGAACATCGGCGAATTCCAGTGCCGAATGCCGCAAAGAGCCGAAATAACAATAGCAATTAATTCGGTATTTAAAACAAAGCTGTCAATAACTGTGTCATCAACAACCAAACAAAATTTTTAAATTTTGTGAATTATTAATATCCTTTATCGGAAAGTGAAATTCAATAAATCAACTGATACACAAACAGATTATAATCATCGTTTTCATATTGATTAATCATTTGTTCTGTGTTCATGTAATTAAAATTCCAAATTCTCTAAATTGTAACGTACACAACATTTCAGAAAATAAAATAATTAAACAATACAAAATATTTTCTTCACAATTTCCAGGACTTTTGCAGAATTATATTAAAAACCAAAACAAACACAAATTTTAAGTTTTGCAAAAATAATTAATATAATTAAACATTACTTATATTCTCCAATATAAAATATTCTTCATTTCACTACCATGGATTGTTGCCTATTTTCAGGTTTTGAAAATGTTTTTGCTAAAAAAAAATTAAATAAACGCAACCATTCGTTGTGTTTGTTATTAACTTACATGAAATTTTATGTTAATTGATGCAGGGCTGTGAAGTTTAACCAAAGAACGCCTCAAATTAGGCACCATATTATACTTAACGACGCACTCCTCATAAATTTCAGGTTGTTGTCATATCCACAGACCTGTTGAGAGGTTGAAATCCGACCACACACTGGTGCTACCTAAATCTTCATTACCTTTGTTATTTTACCCTAATTGTTGGCTAGCTTTACACTTTCTCATATTATTTTATGTGAAGCTCAATAGGACACATAATTATAGAATATTCTCCGGAGGCACAATTTTACAACAAAATAAAAACCAATCTGCAGGACTTTATTTTGTGTTATCTCTGGCACAATAAATCAGATTTTTAAAAGTCTTTCCGAGGTTGCAAACCCGTCCAGACGCGATAATCACGAAACAATACACTCTCCACATAAAAAACGTTTAATCAATGCCGCATATTTTCTCTGTTACAAAAGCAACTTCATTTCAATGCTGTATTTATCTCCTTGCTGTCCAGCTGTGAATATCTGACGAAAACGTTTGAATGTTTTCCTAAAGGACATATACAGAAAATACAATCAATATCGCCGCAGAGGACTACAATTACGCCTCCTCGTCAACTCAAACAGTTTTTCCAACACTTTTTCTTAATGTGGCCATTAACCATCCCCCTTTATTCACAACTTCAATCAACACCGACCTTTTTTCGCCTTTTTGTTGTGATCACAGCACAATAAAAGGGTTAGCTCGTTTAAACTAAACGTTAGTTTTCAGAAAAACGTTTATAATGAAAACATGAATTTTTAAATTAACGAACGTCAACAAAGGTGTCGTCGCATTTGCATAACAGATGTTATTTTTGTATGATTCTCTTGCATTTAAATATTAAATTGATCGGATCAATAGTGCAAATTTTCGGTTTGTAATCGAGTTCTACGCGGAAGAAATTTAATGCGAAAACAAACACATTTCTGATTTCTTCCGTACAAAGGATATCCCCGTCGAAAGGTTCAAAAGGAATTGAAGAAGCTTTTATCAGAATCGTGAGTCGGCGAGTTTTCTACGTTCAACTTTAAATACCGAAGCCCCGAAAAAGAACATCAAAAAGAGGAACTTCTGTATCCGTTCGGTTATCCTGCGAACATTACACCCCCAATGAGTTCTTATATCAAATGCAAAGTGTATTTTTTCTTTGTCGAGTTCCGGTTAAAACCGACCTTTGATTTAATCCCGCAAGAATTAAATCACCAAATAACGCCGTTCGCCACGTTTCATCCCACCCGTTTCAAGAAAGAGCGAGAATTTCAAGTTGAATATTATCGGGCATCAATTTAGGGTGAGCGTGGGTGAACAAAAGTGTCAAGTCTTGTAAGAAAGGGTCAGAATTATGGACAAACTTATCGCTAGAGTGAGCATTCAAAAGTTGCAACAAAAGGTCATTTTGCAGGCCGTGGTGTAGGTGAGATCCCATTGTTTGCGAAATGTTCGCCGCAAACATTGCTATGTAAATTACTGGAAAGGATGGAAACTCACGATATTCACCTACGAGAGAGGTTCCGAGTGTCACGTGCTTACATACACTGGGCTTTATTGAAAGCAATTAATTTCCGAGACCGCACCCGCACCGACGCTGCCCCACCGGGAGGATGTCACGAGAATCAGAGAACGCAGAATGTTCTCCATCACTACCGCAGGACCGTCTATTGACTTTATTTCGTTGCGGTGCAAATCGAACAAAACGGAAATTATTTTATAAATGACCGCTAATATTTCAGCTCTTTCACTACAACTTAATCTAAGTTATCTCTTTTTATTCGACTTTCTTTGACTGTCCCACCATTGCTTTGTAAATGGTTTTCAAGTTGTAATTGAACCTTAGAACTTTGGTCAATACTTCAACCAGGCAGAGTGATACTAAATAAGATCTAAAAAGTCGAGAATTAACTTAGTTTGCCAGAAATGCGACCATAAAGATGCCATATCCTGTCGTCATATTTTTATGTGTAAGTAAAGACGCATAAATTTAAATAATCCTCAGGAAGACTCTTAAAGAAATAACGCCATATCAAAGGTGACATTTTTAAGAAAAAATGTTAACAACAAATCAATGAATAGAAAATTTTAATTTTATATGAAGTAAAAAAGTAAAGTTAAGTTTAAAAAAAGGTCACGTACACTAAAAGTAAATAAAAAGATGAAGTTATGTAAGACGATTGAATATGAGAAATAAAATGGAAAAACTGAAATCAAAAATTAAAATTACAAGGAAACAGATAATAATGTAGTAATCAAGTAATACGGAATTAAGCAATTTAGGAAGAACCTGTTGAAAGAGATGTGGAAAAAAGTGAATGGATAAAGGAAACATCTTATAATTATCTTATATGTATATAAAATACAAAAAATCGAAAAAACACTAGAAATACAGGAACAGATAAAAGGAAAAAACAATTTCTTAATAATAAAAGAACTACGAAGGGTATAAGTGCATTTTTGAAAATTATGGAATAAGTGCGTTTTGTCAAAGGTGAGGTATTACACCAAACACAACCTTATAACTGAAATTCTATCCTTTTTTAATTAACTAATATAAAATTAGATTTCATTAAAAAAGAGTCTGGACTGTTTTATAGTTACATAACTTCAAACTCCAATATATTTAAAAAATGTAAATGTTACTTATACCCTTTTTATTCTAACATTCCTGCAATTATAATGTTGAACCATGAAAAGTGGTAAATAATACGATTTTTTAAGGTGAATCGAATAGTTCCAGTACATCAGCATTCAAATTATCAAAAGAATTATGAAGTCAGAAAAGTAAACAATACCTTCACAATTTATAACAATATAATTATTCAAGTTGATCAGAGTAGTTCCAGAATATCAGCATTTCAAATTATCAAAAGAATTAATTTATTAAAATCAGAAAATAAAAACTAGCAAACAATACCTTCACAGTTTATAGTTGAAATTTGAGAATCGGTAGAAAATACAAATATCAATACAGAATGTAACGAGAATAAAGGGAAAGGAAGAACAGCTAAAGCAAGAAATGAATAAAATAAATTTCCAAAATTTAGGTATTACAGAGCCAGTCGAAACTCCCAAAGGTAGAAAGTTTTCGGTTTATACAAAAATTTTCTTCGACCTCTTAAGAAACAAGTAATTGCAATTATTGCATTTTATACCAAAGAAATAAAAACCGCAATAACATCGTTACTGTTTTCCGTTAAAAACATAAAGCATTTTTATGCACGCAAAGAACAAAAACTTAATGAAGCAATAAAAAAAAAAAAAATGAAAAATCAGTTCATAAATATTTTCGGTTCGATTGAAATTTTTAACCGAAGTCAATAGGTTTATCAAGTCGCTTCCTTTTTCTTCACAACTTTATCAATACAAAAGAAACAGCTACCAATGTCAAGATAAAAAGTATTGCGGAGGACAGTAAAGATTGAATTGAGCGAATGAATCCTCACTAAAAATAGCCCGAGACTGATGTATGCAATAAATTTACTACTACGTTGATTCGTAAAGGTAAATTTAACTGCTCCGATAACTGAATTATTCCTACCCTTCTGAATAATGTCGGCCAACCCACAAACACGGAAGGCACCTGAAACATTTAATAACCTATTTATTAATGCAGACCGTCGACGCATAAAACAACCGTTTTGCTTCGCTCCCTCCGACTAGAAAATTAATCAGTGACCCCATCCCTCAATATATTAAGATTCATGAATTCCTTAAAGTGCTTCGGTAAACGTAACTTGTGCATATTTCATCCACCAATATTGGAACTGAGACATGACATTTTAAATCAGGATTTCCCAACGGGGTTCAGATTGACCCATTGGGGGTCGATGGAAGTTTAAAAAGGGTCTGGATTTATTGTGGCTAGATGATATAAGCGTATAAAAAATGAAAATAGTACAAAAATACTACAAAAAACAACTTTTTTCTAATTTTTGATTCATATTCTTAGTCAAATAAATTGTTATTTTTAAGATTTTCATGCGCAACTATATTATATTATAAAGAAAAATTTAAGAGAGTCGATGAAGAAAATCATTCTTTTAAAAGGGGTCGATGAATGAAAAATTTTCGAGACTGCTGTTTGAAGTGATTAAATTAAAATGTTCAAAATGAAATAGTTGGTTGTTTCATGCATGCAATCTGTCCTACATTCCCTTAACTTCTCTAAAAGCGTGCCAATCTGCTCGCACCTACATTTTGACATGTTTGTGCACTTACTGCAGAATTTTTGTCACCTCTACTTATTTTCCACTTCAAGAACAATTTGTCATGTAGAAAAATTTCGACTGGCAACAAAAATAAATCGAAAAGGCAACGGCGAAACTGACAAATGGGCCAACGAGCTTTTCTTAATATCATAATCCCTCTTTCAAAAACTCATTGAAAACAAACTCATATATTCCTGATAATTCTAAACTCGAGTTCTAAGTTCTAAGGTGTTCTCGACTCCATCCGGGAATACATATGTAGCACACTTTGCAACAGAATTGTGAGATTTGAATTTTATTTGTTGCAGCTGCTTTCTCGATTTGCTTTTCAAAACTCACGTGACCACTTCAGCGGATAAATTTCCAACCAACCTTAAGAATCACTTTGTGAAGGAAACACTGACACACAATAACTTATTGCAAAGGAAACTACTTCACAAAAGAGTTGTCATATTCTTCAGTCCTTTCAAAAATATTGAAATAAAAATTCAGTTTCAAAATTAGAATGAACGGTAAGTAATTATTTTTCCACCTAGCTCAAGAAAGGCTATACAATATCTTTCGTACGTCAAGAACACTCAGTGAAATACAACAACCATATTAATCGTAAATAGTTTATAATAAAAGTTGAGCTTTATTAGCTCTTTTACGATACCGTCAAAACAATAACGATCCAGGAGCGTTATTTGATCCATAATACAACGACCTGTTCGCTTTTATTTCTCAACCCTTATACAAGTATGGCGACGCATGAAACAGTAATATAACACCTTCAGATCCGGCAAGGGCGAAAGATTATACTTTCCTTCTGGAATTGGAAATCAATCTCGGTTTGGAAGATCATCCTGATTTTTTGTCACCCTTATGAGAGAAGTGCGTATTATCGTCGCAATAAAATGGACTCGTTTATTGTTTTTGTCTAACTCATCAAGTTTTGTGTACGTTATGTGATTCTCTACGCAAAGCTTGAAGGTTTTCGAAGATGAGTGGTGATATGAACCGTCGAGCTGGAGTAGCTCTTAAATAATTGTTTATGCGTTGGAATTGGATGGGTTGCGTTTCTCAGACTGAATAATACGAAGAAGTTATTTAGTTCAACGTACGCTGTTCTGACTTTAATTAATCTGTAATTTTCGAAAGTTGGAAATTATATTCATGTGGTTCCCTCATCGGAATCGTTTACAGTACCAACTTAAATAATGGAACTTATGGCAAAAGTATAAACCAATGAAAAGAAAAGATAGTCTCTTAATATTTTTAAATTCCGTTTATGAATGAGTTGTTTATTGAAGATTTCTAAAAATATTGTAAATTCAATGATCATAGAAAATAAATGCAAGTGAAATGGAATGAAATTGGAAGTTCCAATTTTGCAAAAAATAAAGAATTCACATTAGCTGCTGATGAACATTAATGTCGTCAACTTACCAGTTCAACAGTTAGATATTTTGGTAACAGCAAGTCAAAATTAGCTCCTTTGGAAAAATGAAACTTAATTTTTTTATTGTTTTAAGAACTTCCATCGCATCATATGCAGATGTAGGTTCTGAAACGTTCAAAGAATAATAAATAAAATGAAACAATTTAATAGATTAAAGTTACATTTGCAACTACTTCAATTGCGGCAGAATTCAAAATTCGATTGCGAAATGTGCCGAAATTTTTGAATAAAAATTTGATAGCATGAATATGCAATTTCGCTACCGCGTCAACAGTAAAAAACAGAACTAGTTTGTGATAGCTCACTTCTAATTGGAGATTTCAAATCTACAGAGAATCGAAATACAAATTGCAGTAGGGATTGTGCCAAAGTCGAAGTTCCGTTGTAAACGCATTCACACGATATGCCAAGACATCTACTTCGCAATAGGATGTCGAATTGTGCCGCAATCGAAGTGGCTATAAATGTACCTTAACTTTACTTCAAATTTATTGATATCTATCTATTTCATATATTTAAAAAACGAAAATCTACTTACATTTCGAGATAAAAGATCGGCAGTTTTTTTTGTGTCGAATGCTGCAAGGAAACGAAATCATAATTAATTCAGTATTTGAAACAATACTGTCAAATAGACACAAATTCCATCAGCATCTAATCAAATTTCTTAAATTGTGTTTGCAAATTATTACCATCTTACGACATAAGCACAAATGATTACAATAGTTATTTTCCTCACATGTGACACTTATCGTGCGAGGAGTAGATTATGAGAACGAGGTAAGTAAAGCACAAACAAGTAAGCAAAATTGGCAACGAGCTTCGATATACATATAACACTTTCGTCACTCCGCTATGTATGTGTGGATTAACTAAGAACCGCAAACACCATGATATAGCGTAAAAAAGTACATTAGAGAGGGCAACCTGTCCACGGCGACCGACTTCGAACGGATTGAGGGGAAATGAATCCGATCGGACTATAAGTCGTTCTTTCTGAAATAGTAAACCGTTCGAATATGAGTAGCTTGGGTGTATCATCGTCTGAAAATATTTGATGTGTAACATTTAAGAGTACTTGCCTGTCCAAACAAAAATTCAACAATGAAAATCCGTTTGCAGTTATTATCAATAACAGGACCGACAAAATTAATAATCTTAAAGGTTCCTGATTTAAAAAAATAATGTAAAAAAAGGGCGCAAAGTTTCAAAAAACTTATGAGTCGCCGAACCATTTGACTAATGGCAAATATAATAACAGAAAATAGAATCGATGTTGTTTTAGCTGTAGGTCGACGGTGCAGCTGGATATTAGATTAGCGGCGCACCAAACACAAACCATAAAATTAAAAATTACTAACCCAAATTCAATTACAAACAAATACGATACCTTGTAGGTGCAGTTCTGAATACAAACATAATTACCATCAGCATCAATTTATGTCTTCTTGAAGAATTGGCATCCATTGTTGAGTAGCAGCTTGAAGTGGGTGCTTTTTTCCCTAAAAATAAGTTGTTGTTTATTGCTCAGTCTACATTTTATTTAACATACCTGTGTCCAACGTGCATTTTTAAAACAGCTATTTCTATCCATAGTAACTATAAAATAGTTAAATTTTTCTGCGAATATACATTTATGGCCATCTTGTACTAAGTACTTATGAATGTTATTATTTTTGTAATCACTTCACCAATCGAATTTATGGGAATTTATGAATCATAAGGAAAATAATACATTTGGAACAAATAATATTTTATAGGCGTGAAAAATAATAACAAATATTTTTTCTTTTTTGAACGGTAGAGACATAATCAATTCAATAACAAATTCGTGTATAAAATAATTTTGCAAACCTATGTCAAAACCTATGCACAATTTCTATACCCAATTGTTACCTTTTCGGGGCGTGCAATAGAACATAGAACAGTTCGATTTATGAATAAAAATGACCTGATTATTAAAAAATTTTAAAAGAAAATAAAGGAAAAGGAGTTCATTTATGTTTCCAATTTTGCACGAAATTAAGAATTCATATCAGATGCCGATGAACATTAATATTGTCAACTTACCAGTTCGACAGATATTTTGATACCAGTAAGTCAAATTAACTCCTTCAGAAATACCAAGGAAATTAATTTTTTTTACGAACTTTCTCCGCATCAAATGCAGATGTAAGCTCTGAAATTTTCATAGAATAGTAAATAAAACGTTCAATCTCGTGTGTTTGAATATAAGTATTTTACATTATTTCATATTTTTGAAAAACAACAATCTACTTACTGTATGATGATGATGTATGGTGTATGATGATTGAGGTGCAATGTCAAATGCTGCAACAAAACGAAACCATATTTAATTCAGCATTTGAAACGATAGTGTCAAATGAACTAATTTCTTCGGCATCTGATCAAATTCCTTAAATGGTGTTTGTAGATTATTGATATAAACACAAAAAAATTCTACAATGAAAATTTATTTTCTGTATTTTAATCACAGGATTGGATAGGGCGCAATGTTTAAGAAACATTATGAGTCTTAGAACCAACTAGCTAACCGCAAAATAACAACAAAATAATGTTGGTTGTTGGTGTAGCTGCTGGTTGGCGGTACTGTAGAATATTACATAAGCGGCGCACCAAACAAATGTCATAAAACATAATTAGTAGCCCAATTCAATTACAAGCCAGTACGATTCCTTGTAGGTGCTGTTCTGAATGCAAACATAATGTCTTCTAGAAGAATCGAGATCCATTGTTGAGTAGTTAGAAAAAAATAAGTTGTTTTCTATTGCACAGTCTAAGTATATTTTTATTTAACATACCTGTGTCTTGTTTCTTGTACAATTTTAAATCACTTTATTTCTATTCATAGATTTTTTATGACTACCTTGTAGTAGGTACTATGAACATCAACAGGTTTGTAATCACTTTCGTTTACATCACCAACTTAAGCAATCGAACTTGTACAAATGTATAAACCAAAGAAAACCAAATAGAACTATAAATTTACAGCACATTAATAATATACGAAAATCTTAGTTTTGAAAAAAGGTTTCTTTAGCAGTTGAGATATAAACATTGCTAAAATGGCCGATCAGATTCGTAAATAAAATAATTGCACACCTATTGTAATCGATACGAAATAAATTATGCACAATTTGTGCAGTGAATGTTTGCTTTTGCTGGCATAACATAAAACATAATTTGAACAAAAGTAACCAAACATTTTAGACTTAAAATAACACACATTCTAACAACTCGTTTTGTAACATACCCAAAAAAAAAATCTTTCAAATAAGAAAAAGTTATTGTAAATGTTCCTATAAAAAATATACAAGCAAAATTAGTTTATTTCCAATTCCAATTTTCCACTAAATTAAGAATTCATATTAGCTGATGATGAACATCAATATTGTCAACTTACCAGTTCAACAGTTCCTTAAGTAAGTTAAGGTTCACAAGTAAAAATTAACTCCTTCGGAAATATCAAGGAAATTAGTTCGCTCTTCATTATCATTTATGCGTTAGAATTGGATGAGTTGTATTTCTAAGACTAAAAACAACGGGACGACGACATTTAGTACACAGTATGTGCGCAATTCTAGTTTCAATTAACCTACAGTTTAAAACATTGCAGATTACAATTTTTACCATCAATCATAATTGTTTACACTTTGCAGTATCAATTTAAAACATATCAACATGCAAAACAGGAAAACGGAATAAAGTTTCTCAATATTTTTTAATTTTGTTTCTACGTAACATTTACTATATATATTTATATATTATTTATCCGCATAATGCAACAATTTGAATTTTTTTAGAAAATAGACTAATAAAATTTCTAAAATTATTATAAATGCTGATGAAATGAGTTTATTTCTAGTTTGAATTTTATACTCAATTAAGGATTCATATTAATTGCTGATAAGCAGTACCTTTATGAACTTACCAGTTCAACAGTTAATTACTGAAACCAAACCAAAATTAACTCCTTACTTGTAGGAAATTAATTTTTCTTGATAGTATTATAAGAACTTCCTTCACATCACGTGCAGATGTACTGAAATTTTCATGGGCAATTAATTGGTGCGTTTATAATTTCGAAAATAATAGTAAACAATTTAATAGATTAATTCTATAAACATGTAATCTTTGAATGTAAGTAATTTTCGTTATTTCATAAATTTAGGACAAGAATCTACTTACCCTGACCCTTAAAACCAGGGCATTGTTAGTGTCAAATGCTGCGAAAAATCAGTATTTCAAACGGTATTGTCAAATAAATATCAAATATATTAATATATACTCCTATCATTTTTATTATTGATATTATATTAATTGTTGATAAACATTACTTTCATAAACTTACTAGTTCAACAGCTAAATCTATTACTGGATCCATGACAAAATTAACTCCTTAAATGAAATGTAGGAAATTAATTTTTCTTTATATTAAAGGACCTTCCATCACATCCCCTGCAGATGTACTGAAATTTTCATAGACTAAATTACTCGACGCGTCTATAATTCCGCAAATAATAATAAACAATGTAATGGATTAACTTTATTAACATATTGAATTTCTTGTCTTAAAATATAAGTAATTTTCTTTATTTCACAAATTTAGCAAAACTAGGGTCTACTTACAGTAGTTCCTCACTCAAAATGATTTGGCAATGTCGAATGCTGCAAAAAAAAACGAAATCATTGTGTTTAATCAGTATTTCATACAATACTGTCAAAGAAACATAATTTCCATCATCAACTAATCAGAATCCTTAAATTTATTGTACTTGCGAATTATTAACATCTAAGAACATTACTCAATTTCCACCAAAATACTGTTTTTAATTTTAGAAACCATTAATTAATAGTTACCGATGTTACTGCTTAATTTATTGCAAATTATTAAAATACGAAAAATTAATAAACATTTCATCTAATACACATTGTAAGGGTACGTTGACGTCTAAAAGAAATCCAACGATGAAAATTCATTTGCAGACATAATCAATCAAACGGCCTATAAAATCGATAATCTCAAAGGTTCCTCATGAACGGTGTTCTGATTTGTAAAATCAGCGTTTTTATAAAATAAGGCGAGAAAGGTGCGGAATATTTAAAAAAAAAACTAGTTTTCCACGACTCGCAGAATTATTCGGTGAAATAACAGATTCAGAATATTACATTCACGGTTCACCACACAAGCCATAAAATAAAATTAGTAACCCAAATTCAATTACAAACCTGTAGCAATACAAAAAGGTTACTTATGCTTCTGAAATTTTAGAATTTAAAATTGACTGTGCTATTCCTATTTAACTAGATAACATAAGTTTGGAAATATTTGCAAAGTATTCGACTCAATTGCCGTGCATTTTCATACAAAACATTCCATGTAAATATGCAAAGCACTGAAAACATGGAATCGCCGACAGTTCATTTACAAAAGCAAAGTGAGCAAACAAAATAGTAGTCACTGTTATATATTTTAAATTTGAAAACGGCGCAGCCGGCTTGGCAACCAAAATTTATCATTAATCAAAATGAATTGGCCCGAAATCAATAAATCACCGTTTTATATAAAACGCTTCGTTACACCGTATACATATACGTATACAAGGTCCAGTGTATTGTATGCGTGTGCTGCGGGATTAACCAAAAAAATGTAACCACAATAGATGGGACAAATTAAAAGTTGGTTTTTATGTGTGACCGCAACTGTTGTGAATCACGCAACTTTGATAAATGGACAAAGGTCGGGGATATAGATTCTTTTATAATATCATATTTCTTGAAGATATGTGGTTCGCACGACTCTTAGCTTCGCTCCGAGAATCGAACTCTTATTTTGAAGTATATCCAATATTGCATTACACGCGCACACGTCCAATTCAGTTATCGCGCGCTAAAAGGCACCGAGCGCTTTTTCTGAAGATTTGGATTTTTTAACGAAATCGTCAGCGAAATACCAAAAATGAATCCTTCAGGTCCACATAAATCTATCGATTTTGTGACCGGGTAAAAAAACTCCTACATGACTCCATCATCAATCATATTTGCGGAGCTTTTCGGCCGTTATTTAATTTACTCCTTGCAGTTTTGTTTCAAATTTAAATTACCACCCGATCACATGTTTCAGAAATTCAAACGCATCCGAAGTAAATCATTTCGTGTGATTGGAGCTTTGACATGATGCATAATGAGGAGCTTTTAAACGATAATCTTGTTTGCGTAGCGCGGATCTGGTCTGATTTATGCCAATCGCTTTTTAAAGAAATTGGAAAATTATCTTCATCACAAGTCTGCATTTTAAATTATCGGCAGCATTTTAACTGTGAAATTAAATATTATTTATGATTTAACAATGTTATTATTCCCAAACTAATGGAAACCTTTTTTTGTCAGCCTGCACGACACGACGTGGATCAGGGATGGAAAGGTTAGCTTACTTTGGTTTTTGTTGAGATTAGCAGTTCATCAAGTATGTTTTAATAACCACCGGTCTGCGTGGAGTGTTTGAGCATCGCAAAGTTTTAATATTTAATTCTCGTCGGCTTTAAAGTTATTTTTTATTTTCAACCTCTTTTTTGCGGCTTCATTTTGTACTCTGTTCATAAGCATAGTCTGAATTTACTTTTATTTTAAATGTTGTTGTACTGCAGATCAATAATTAATTTCTAGTATAGCCGTACACCTGAAGAGGCAAGTAAGTATAACTTTGCATATGGCCATCAATTATGCTACTGACTGATATGGAATCAATACATGAGCAGATATATTTTAAATTGATTTGTGAAATCAAAATCAGTACAATGGTTCAGTGGTAAGACAACCATTTGTCTTTGGAATACAATTAATGACGCTTTCCCTAAAATATCTGGACATTTAGGGCATGTAACAAGTCCTGTACACGCACTTACACAACGCAACTAGCGTCAACAATGGTTTGCAGCAACTCTGTAACTCACATGCGGGTCACCTTGTTCAGGTAATAAGAAATCACAATGGCTTCAACACACAAATACATCTCGACACTTAATGGTAGTCAGAGGTTAGGGTAAATATTCATTTGAGCAATTTTTTAAATATTTAGTTAGTTTAGGTAAAGGTTAATAATTCATAGCTGAATAGCTTACATGCCAATCAAACTGAGTAGCTATTTTGAATGATAAAACTTTTTATCGCTCGGTTGCCCACCTGACACCACATCACGATGCGTTCTTAATGGGACATCCAGGTGCAGAAGAGACCGAGCGATCCATCGGTGAGCATTTTTATTGGCCAAACATGACAAAGACAGTATCAGCCTACGTTATAAGCTGTTTATTGTGGGCCCAGTACAAAAGGAAGCCAACTCGAGATCGAGCCCCACAACGACCACGACAACCTCAAGAGCCCTGGGACACCATCGCCTGTGATCTGATGGGACCATACCCCACATCCTCGCAAGGCAACAAATATCTCTTCGTAGTCACTGACTAGTCACTGGCCCCACGTTGGGCGCCAAAATGTTATCGGTAGAGATACTCAGTAGGAATTAAAAACACTAAATGTTCGGATGCAAATTATCGTGACTGACTTTTACATAAAAAAGTGCCCGATTAGTTATTTATTTCCATTCCCCCAGGCCACTCACACCTCGCCAACTAATAAGTTGCGTTGTCGTCTACATGCATGCATGCAAATCTGGATATTGCATAAAGTATCCAAGTTGACGCTTTGACCATAAAGTATGAACCAAACGATATGACGTTAATAAACAATGAACCCAAAGTATTCACATTATTTGAATCATTCAATTTGGAATCGAATGAGTCAAATAATTCATCCAGAGGCAACGCTCTGAGCTACTTAACATTTGTTTCATTGAAACAACGCAGTTTCCCGTTAATAATGAGCAAAAAGTATGTATGCCTGGTGTTTTATTTCAATTCATTGTTAATAATTAAATTTCTCTTAAAAAAGTTGCAAAACAATTAGTGGTTATCAAAGCAAAAATCTGTATTGAACTAATTTGATACAACATACATTTTAACTACTGTAAACGAGTAATTCAAGTCCTTTTTTATAAAAGGCTGCTTGTGACATGTAACAAGAACTTGATTCAATATTTAATTAAATGATTACCGCACAAGCAATTTCCCCACAATAATGAGTTATCCTAGCGCAAAAATTATAGCTATTCATTTGAACACGACGCGCCAGTGAATTACAGCACCGCCTATTCTATTACAAGGAATTTGTGTGACAATAGTTAGTGAAGGTTACGCGGGACATTTGACATCCCATAAACTAATAAAAGACACCATCCTGCCACGATTTAAATGAAACGGGGAGTCCCCGAATCAATGGATAGGGTCCATTGATTCGACTAACCGCATTCAATACCAATCGTCGATGTAACAAATTTCCATCTTGAAGAAAACTCTTTCAGTTTTGAATTAAACAAAGCTGTCTGTCACAAATGTTGAACAAGTATCGATAACGAATTCCCTTCCAACGCAAGCGTTATGTTTCATAATTTACAATGGCTGTCGCTGAAAACACTTCAACTAACTGTCGGTGTCATCGTTCGAAAATCAACGACCTTCCCTTATTGCATTAACGAGTTTCATCTCGAACAATCAAATTCTGTAAACAATTTTCCTGCACCAACCTATTAGTATAATTTTCGAGGAAAACTTTGAGTTGGGGGTTGCAAAAATTTGACAAAGTTGCCGTAATAACATCATCGTGATAAACGCTTCATTATCATAAGGTTTTAAAAAAATATGCAGTGCTTTGCTTTATTACTATAACCTACTTTTTATGGCGGTGGGTGACTCGTGGACCGCTAAATTACAAAAATTTCCTCACGCAAACGTTTACGATTCCACGGAAAAATATTTCTTTGTCAAGTTTCACACTCGAGATTTCATGACTTGTTACCGTAATTAATTTCGTTTACCTGCTTCGTAAATTGAAATTAAAAAGTTCTTTAACTTCGTTAAATTTTGAAACAAACATTTTCTATAACAATATTTCTGTATTTTCGAGCCATATTGTGCTTCGAACAACTGGTTTCAGTGTGGAGTGGTAAAATGTAACAGTTTCAGATAATTCTCTTTTAGTTCAGTGATTTTGTCATCATAATAGAAAGTCGATAATGTTATATCCTATTAACTTTTTTTGACGCAGTAAGACAAAGCTTTTTCATCTGTTACACATTTGTCATAACAGACGTTTAAAGCTATATTACATCCAAACACAAAACCTAAAACGGACTTAAATAAATTTGTTGATGTTAAGAAACCTATTTAACGGTACTTTAATATATTGTAAAGATAAATAAACTACTAACTTTCAATCTTGATAACAATTGAAATAATCTAATTAATGAAATTCAATTAAATTTCTCATGAAATTCGGTAAACAGAGTAAGTGCAACAAGCAACTGCTCTACAATTTCAACTACTACTGCCAATTACAACCAACAATGTTTATATAAAAATTTCTTGTCCATAAAATAGTGTTTCAGAATTAAATTAATTTATAATGGCGCATTGTTCTATACCTACACAAATTGTAATACGTTAGAAAATGAGAAAAATAATGCCCTTGAGTTTATACAAAAATTGAAGAAACAACCAGGGGAATTGTATCTTAAATGGCATCTTACACAAACATTTTTAAAAATGTTTCAAAATGTTTAAACATTTGATCATTTTAATTTTTGAAAATAATTTGGCTGATAACTAAGATAAATAAAAACAAAACTTAACACTGTAGCTGCAAAAAAATTTCGGTAAAATATTTTTTTTGAATACTGCAAAATTTGATTTAAGGGATAAAGTTTATTTAGGGTGGAGCTCCTCAAGTGATGCATTTTAACTTTTGCTCAGCATTTACATTATTATGAAATCAAATGAAAATGGAACCTATAATAGGCAAGTTTTGTCGTAAAAAATACTGTGAAATAGTTGAGTTAGACGATGAGCTTTTTGAAAATAATAATAAGGGTAAGATGGTATACTACCAAGGTATGCTAAAATTTCCCGAGAAAATGATTAGTTAGTTAGAAATTTGCAGGTGAGACTTGTAAAAATTAGATCGCACATAAAATTAACAAGCCAAAGGACTCGAGGCATACAATTTCACTCTTACTGCTTTACCCAATTTCCTTAACTTACAATATTGTAGTGAAGATAGAGTGCTGCTAATAATGACTTTGCACATTTGTTACTTAACAAGTGCAGAATGCAATCACCATGAGTTCACATGAACACGAAATTTCCCAATAAAACTTTTTAAACAAGTTTTTAACTATCTCTGGCTTCTATATTTTATAAAAATAAAGCAATAAAAAGTAGGAAACAGTTCCATCCGTTGCAGATAATGACGGAAACGCTCTCCTGGATACAACTACGTAATCAGGGAGCTCCCTAAAAACGAAAACCGTCCTAATCCCCAAAAAACTGCTTACTTTTTTAAAAGAACTGTAATTATTGCTCGAAGTTAAATTTATACTTTAAATGCGTCTCAAATATAGGACGATTTTGGCAATGTTGCACATAAATGCGTTAGTTTATTTTCTCGATAAAGTACGCATCAGTGGAATTTAATATTGCTTGTTTGTTAAGCCAACATTTTACTTTTATGGTTTTATTAAATTTCCCTGCGGATTGTCAGTTTATAAAACAATACGCATTCGTTGTTTGCATAGTTTGAATGAAAAAAGGAACAAAAGCGATGCAAACTGGGGCAATTTCAATACATCATTTGTTTGGACTTTTGATAATTAATTCATTTACCTATGCGTTTTTTAAATACCCTATTTAATCATCTATAAGCCGCACTTTTATTACTAAAAATAGGTAGGTAAAAATGGGGCGCAGCTTATACTCTGAATTTTTAAATTACATACAGTAAACACCCTTTAGCTTAGAATAATGTACACTCTGCCGCAAATTAAATGTCACACGACGTTCAGGCGCTTGCAGGCCATGTAACAAGTATGTTTGCAAGGCTGTCTACAAATTATCAGCTCCGTATGCCAGATTTGATATTGAGGATCAGTGTTATGAAGTCAAAAATCAAAATAAGTAAATGAATCGAGAGAAACAACGAATAAAATACGTTCGTGTAACAGTCGAACAGTTTCAAGAAAATAAGCTCAAATTTGTTACTAAACTGTATTTATTATTAATGAAAGTAATAAATCATTAATTTGTTGTTATTAAATAGATAAGAAATATACACGCATTTAATAAAATATTAGTGTAGCTCATCAAAAACCTTAATTGATGTTCTTCGTGCTTCGTTTATGAGAAGATAGAAAATTTTCGCCAATTATTTTTTAACAGCGTTAATCGATACTTAAGATTCAACCCTTGGTGTAATCATTTGATAACAAAATTTTTTACCTGAGTACACTTTTAAAAATGTGAATTCTAACATAAGTCGGAAAAAAAAATTTGACCTGAGCACACTTTATGAATATGTGCACTGCAATGTGCATAGTTTTACCTACGAAAACCGACTCTTCAGATTCAACCCTTGTTGTAATAATTTGAAAACAAAAAATTTTACCTGAGCACACTTTATGAAATTGTGCATTCTAACATGAGAAAAACAAAATTGACCTGAACACACTTTATGAATATGTGCACTGCAATTTGCATGGTTTTACCTAGGAAAACCGATTCTTAAATATTTAATCTGATACGAAACAAATATAATTAATTAAAAAATATATGAACAGTATAATGTTTAACTACAGTACAAAAAATAACATAACTTCATAACACTAATCTTCAATACAACCATGCAAACATCCTTGTAACATGGCCTGCAAGCGCCCGAACGTCGTGTGACATTTAATTCGCGGCAGAGTGTACAACATTGCCACATTTAGCAGAACGAAAGTAGTTCAAGTCTACGATGGAATTCAGAAAAAAAAATTCACAAATATTGTCTCCAGTTTCAGGTGCGCCTTATAGATGCGATCGGCCTATACACACCTAAATACGGTAAGATGTTAAATTAAAATTTTAAAAAGGTTCCCAAAATTGCAGTCCTTGAAAATCTGTTTTTGATCTACAGAAAAATGCACATATCCAACTGAAAATAAGCTTCCAATTTATATTAAAGAGCGATTGGAAAACAAACAACCAAAAGCGCTAGCGAGAAATAATTTGCATGTGAATATTGTATAAGCTCCTCTATAAGTACCTATCGTTAGTAGTTCGGTACTGACCAACTAATGGATCAAAAGCAAGTTGTGAGCAAGCTTAGGTCCTTCGAGGACACTATAAATAATTCGGTGCTCATACTAAATCTATAACGATCTCCAGATTTTTTTCGGAATTTGGAAATCCTCAGTGCGGAATGACGCGGCGTAATTTACATGTAAATTATAATTGTGCTTAAATGATATCCAACCCAATAAGGAATTTATGCTTGGGGCACTTACATTAACGGGATTTAACACAAAAGATTTGATTAATAATTAACGCGTTCGTTACAGTGTTGGTAGACACCTTCACACCTCCACTGACACTATCTGGAACTAAATTATTACTCGCCAAAATTAATCTCATTCCAGGGAAAATTCGATAGGGAATCATTAGCGGGCGACTTGAAAAATAAGTGTAAAAGTTTACTCGCTCCAGACTTGCTAGGTGGTGTATAATTCCTAATTAGCGCCCTAAGACAATTTAAAGTTAACACTAAACCCACCTCAAAACTCATTGGGGTGTAATTACAGGCACGGGAATTACGTCCACCAGAACATGTAATTATATACCGCAATTAAAGCAACGTTTATAACTTACGTTTTCTATTGCAATCAGATTAATACATCAACTGATTTACTTCCCTTTTGTTTAATAGCAAACTGTAATATGAAACTACAATAGATTGAACAGTTATTTGTTATGAAAGCCAAGTGAAATTGATATGTCAATTATGATTTAAATCGTTGAGTGATGAGTTTGAAATTTCTATTAATCTCCTCGTTTTGCTATATCAACATAAAGTGTATTCCTTTTCTAAACCGAACAAAATTAGCAATTTATTACCTTAGTCAAATTTAAATTGTGGATTGAAAGATTAAAATCGATCTCAAGATTATTGAGAAATTTTTCTACGAAGCTAATGTTTAATTCAACACCAAGATAAATCGATCAACCAGTTTATATGGTATTTGTCCAATTTTGTTTAAGCAAAAAGCAAGTAACGAACCGACAAAACAACCAATGTTTAGCTGAGCCTTCTCTAAACGCCGTATAATAGAGACAAATTGCACCGAACAAACCCATCTTAAAAATGTTAACCCCAAGCAACCTCTTTCGTTTAGGCATTACCCCTCAGAAATCAAATGATAATAAAAACTTCCTAAAGTCCTATTCAGAAATTCTATTAGCCACGTCGCCGATAATACTCCAACTCTGATTTTCAGATGCGTTCTTTGTTCCCGGTGGCGATCATCCTTAGAAATTAGGTCAAATATTCTTTCAGAATTCTTATACCGAAATTTTCTGCGAACCGTAAAAATAGGTATGGCTTGATCGCCTTCCGGGCATTTTAATTGCATTGCTATGGCAGTATAAATCACATCATTAGAACCATACGTCCTTTATGCGTCCAAGGAGGGCAATTCGAACACTCGAACTAATCTTTCTCGAGTGATTAATTAAATGCTGTCCCAGAAATTAATTTAATAGATCTTCCTCCCTAAGCCTAACATCTAAACAAATTATTTAATAACATTCTACGAACTAAGGCATAATTTTACACGAAGATGAAAATGGGGTGGTGCCTCATAATATTTTCCGCCTTTTAATTTGTTTCTACACCTTGTTTAATAATTACAATACAGAAACGATCAGATGTGTTTCAGAAAGTATCAGTAATTCAGATTTGGAAGTTGTATGTCAGGAAATTGTGTTTCAAAAAATCAATGCTTAATTCGTTACATTTTTTTATAAAATTCTGAATACCAATTGGTGTTTCCTAAATCACAACATTGAAGTTTTCTGTAATAAAAATATTGCTAATTTGAATCATAACGTTGATGTTTTCTGAAGTTCAATTATTGACTAACCGGAATTACAAGTAACTTCTTCCGAAATACAATTACTAACTAATCTAAATTACAAGTGACGTTTTCTGAAATACAATTTGTAAATCACAATTGACATTTTCTGAATTCAAATTATTGATTAATCTGAATAACAAATTTGTAATTAATCTAAATTACAATTGATGTTTTCTGAAATACAATTATAGACTAACCGGAATTACAAATGGTTTCCTCTGAAATACAATTAGTGATTAATCTAAATTACAATTAACGTTGTCTGAAATACAATAGATGCTTTCTGAATCACAAATTGACGTACTCTGAATATATATCGTTTACCAATCTGAATAACAATTGACGTTTTCTGATATGCAATCCAAATTAGAAGTAACACTTTCTGACATACAATTTACAAATTTCAATTACAATTATTGATACTTAATCAAATACAGTTGGAAAACGTGCAACATTTTAAATTAAAAATTGAAACATAAAAGAAGTTTTAATAACAATGAAGAAATGCATGAAAAAATAAATTTAACTTGTCTTAAAACTTTTCATCATTAGGGAGTTCAGTAATTCAGTAATTTGTGTTTACTTTTGAAAATTTAACGTGGAGAACTTCAATTTTCTAATAAGCTATGACGTCAAAGCCGTTCCTCGGAACGTCCTTTGTGAGTGAATTAGATTCTAGGAAGTTGCCTAATGATGTTTAACATATTTGATTCACTGACAAATAATGCTGTCACGTCGTTTTACAAATAACCTGCACGTACGTGGCGGTACTTGGTAGAACTACCTATAAGTTATGAAAGCGCAAGCAATTTATTTTATTCTACAATAGAATTTGACGGCCAACCGAGCAAATACATCTTAACAGTTTTTTATTTTCATCCGTGTGACGTATAGGGAACGCTCGGTTTATATTTTAGTTTTGATTTCTTTAGTACCAAACGGCGGGTGCTTTCGGAAATCGAATAAAAAACAACACGCATTTGTTGATTGTGGTGTTGCTGGTTCGTCATAACATCGCATCCTGATGGTATATGAATTGACGTTCGCCAGAGATGGGTGAAGTTGTGATTGGCGCATAGGTAAAATGCGTGTCATATCAAATACCAATTTTACATATCGAATTTAGGCCCGCCGGCGTTCAACCTAAAATTGAAAGCGCTCAACCGCGAATCTGAATATAAAATGAAACATCATTTTGTTTGTAAATATGTATAGATATTATTTATTGTGGCAATGCATTTGGAAGTGAATGGGCCGGTATCTGGGAGAGTATCTTATCCTAATGTTATCGAAAAAAGGCTGTTCACCCAAGCTTCTCTTCAAAGTAGTTCTGAGACGGAAAGGCAGAAAATAAATTAAAGCCATTTTGATAACTTAAAAACAAACGGTGTAATTTATTAGGCAAAATAACTTTTTTAAATTCCGGAACAAACTGTCCAAATTAATATTTCATCACAAATTTTACCTTTTATACGCTAATTTTTCAATTAAAATTATCTCGAATTGCATATTATTCAGTCATCATAAAATAGATTTAACAATTCAATGCTCTAAATTGAGTTGATATTATTTATAATCCAATTGAAAATTGTTGACTCCTAATTGCGCTGATTAATTTAAGTGTGATGTAACTATTAATTTGGTTAGTTTTTTATCGTTGTATGTTTTCATAACTGCACTTAAAAGTTCTGTTAGTTTCAACAGTTAATTTCACGTATATCCGACTTTTTGTTAAAATAAAACCTATTACATAAATTTCATTATGGAATTACCAAATGCAAAGATGAAGTTGTCGATTTTGCATAAGTGCATAATGGGAATGGTAATATAACTTGGAAAATTCAGAAAGTTAAGTTAACGTAAACGTTCACCTAATGTTTATATGCATTTTAAGCGCTGACATTAAAACCTCTATCAGAAAGTTAATGTAACTTTTTTTAGTTAGTGTAGTTTATTATTGTTGCTTTACAATAAAAGTAATTCAAGAAACCCAATTTGTCATAATCGAAAACTTTACAAAATTTATTCCGATAGTTAATTTTGTGTTTCAAAGTGGAAGATGAATATAAAACTTCAATTACCGAACAAAATAGCCAACAACACATGTCACAGGAAGATTCTGGATACACAGGGATGATAACAGAAGCAGGATTAAAAGAAGTGATACAGAAAATGAAAATAGACGAAGTAGCTGGACATGATGAAGTGACAACAAAAATGATCAATCATGATGGGCGAAAATATGAACTTCTAGATATTATGAATCAGGCAAAAAGTGGGAAAAAAGTGGCATTAGACTGGTTGATTGGTACTACAATGATAATATATAAAAAGGGTGATAGGATGAACTGTTCATTATAAAGAGAAAGCGTTCGGTGGAGTAAAAATGAAGACATTTGGAAAAAAATTTAAAATAGGGGAATAGAAAAGCATACAAAGTCGTTACAAAAAGCTGATAGTGATATAAGATTAAGAGGGTCGAGGGTCACAGTGCAGTACCTCGTATGTTTTTATTTTACATTTTAGTTATTTATCTGCTAATCACAATTATCAATTATCACTGTGACCCTCGATTTGCAAATAAAATCGGACTAAAACAGGAATGTATTCGAAGTCCACTGCCCTTAACCTAAAACCCTATAATGTCGGACAATGGAAGCTAAGATGCATTTGGTTAAAAGAACTATGTTATTCAGATGAACTAATAATATTAGGGGAAACATAAAAGCAGCAACAACCATAGTAGCATGCAATATTTATTAAATATTTATAAAATATTTAAAAAATATTCGAATCTTTCCGAATACTTCTAGTTTTTAACATATTTTTAAAATATATTTAAAAAATATTTATTTATGCATATTTAAAAAATATTAGATTTACATAATAAAAAAAAAAATATTTTTGTACATTCAAGAAATATTAGATTTATATCAAGAAAAAAATATTTATTTTTGAATATTCAAAAAATATTAGATTTACATAACGAAAAAAATATTTATTTTTGTATATTCAAGAAATATTAGATTTCGATCAAGAAAAAATGGGGGGCTTTATTTGGATTCCATCAAAGTCAGAAGCAGTGCTGCCAGGTCAAACCGGTCAATAGAAAATGAATAAATATATTATTATTGAATGTATTATTATTACATAACAATATATTATGTTGAATATTATTTTTTATATTTTTAAAAAACAATTACAAAAAACAGTTTCTCAAAACATTTAGAAAATATTTCTTCAAAACATTTGAAAAATATTTCTTTGCTACTAGGGAACTTGACTGGATAAGAATCCAGGTATTCGAAAACACTTAAACATAGTTCCTCCCGAAACAATGATAGACCAAAGGCAGCTAATGTGGTAAGGCCATGTAATGAGGAGAGATGAGTACAAACTGATTAGGCAAATATTTGATGCAAAGGAATTGGGTAAAAAGCAGACCAAGAGAGGCAGACCAAGAAGAACTTAGAAGGAAGAAGCCAGCTGAGAAAACGGAATAATATAAAAATGTGTAAGTGTTAGCAAGCGATAGAAGAAAAGTGGAAGAAAATATGGAACAACACAACGGGAAATTCAATTTTACAACACAATTGGACACCAAAAAGTACACGAGTTCTCCGAAGTAAGTAAATAAGTTGTGTTTCAAAAGAGGCATCGCATGTTTTACCAATAATACATTAATTTTATTTTTACATAAATTTGGTTTCCGTACAACACATACGCACCGAGGATATTTTAAAATCAAAGCTTCTATTGAATAATTTTAAAATTTTCGACCGTAAACAAAACCAGAGAAAGAAAATGATTTAATTGCTTTCAGTTTGGAAATTACATAAATGTTATCTTTACTTGAATTAATACAAAACTTGTTTACCTTAAAGAAAGAATTAATTGCGTTAATAATTTTTGTCAATGAATAAATATTATTTTAAATTTAAATGCTTCCAATCAAGTCAAACCTCAACCAATGTGTTAATTCCTTTTTATTAAACTTTTGTATACTTTGACAAGTACAAGTCTCTAAATAAGAAAAAACAATACGCAGATATTATTGACAAATAGAATAAAATCCGGTTAGCTCTATAGTTACACAAAATCGATATTTGTGTCGACGATGCAGTTAAACTCGACTCAATCCATTTTTAAATTCTGTGAGAAGCCATAAAAATTCAGGAATTAAAAATAAAACGCCGGCATTAACAGAAAACCGTAATTTTTCATTTAGGTAACTAAATGTAACAAATCGCCATTTCACATCGTGTAGGTAAGCGATACACCCACACCTACCGTAAAAAATGAACCTTTTATGCAAAATACATTTTATCATTCCCCGCTAGGTGCGAAGTAAATGCGGAATTAAATAATGAACGAAAAAAGAAAATGCACCGTATTTGTCACCTTATACAGCACTCAGCTTAATTATTCGAATCTGAAACACCAGAATCTTGGGACCTCGCTCCGCAATTTCCCAAGATTCGCGCTTTTTCGGTTCATCTGGAACGTTTGATCTGAATTTACTTGATCCCCTCGAATTTTTGTAACGCGAAACGCGCGGTTCCCTCACCGAATAATGAAATTTCTTGTATCAGTTTCGTCCGCAATTTTTGCCGAATGTAAATAATTAAGTTGACAAACGTCGGTTAGACTACCACAGGAGAAAATTTCTCCGGCGGTAATTACATCAATATTTATAATGGTCCTAATTAGATAATATCGTTAGTTTGATTTGCTTTAAGTCGCCCTCAAGCATTATTTTAAAGCCCGGTTAAATTTACATAGGGTTTGTTTATTTTATCGTTCTCAACTTGTTTAATGGTGTGTTGAAAGAAAATATTTATTCGCTGGTTTTAAAAAAGCATGTAAAACCGCGGGGAGTTGCTATTTTCATCGAAAAAAAGTAAATTTGCTCGTCGCGATTATGAACCCAAAAACGTTAATTTGCGCCTAAAGTCAATCAAAAAATGGAAAAAATTACGTTGCGATCAAAGCGGTAAAATCTGCCCTGCGATTTAGTTTAGCAGAAAAAAAAAATTTAATCAATGGCTTCGCAGTTGTGATGAAACGGTGTTGAATTCTCGTTGATCTGATAACAGAGCGACTTTATTACAAGTTATACGATATTTAGATAATTTAGTTTGTGCGACAGTTGTAGCTTGGAAATTGTTGTTGAAGAATGCCTTTTTGCAATAAGCATTTGCAACTAAAGGACTTACATTAGGTAAAAACCTTTTATTAAAAACACGTTAGAAACCGGATTGATTGCAAATATGTATTCTAGACACCTACCTTTGCTGTTGTTGCTCAAACAATTTATATTGGTGGTTACAATAGCAGTTGCTGTTGAAGCTATTGATAGTGGAAATTCATTTTTAATGAAATGATAAAAAATTAATGAGTAAATTATAGATTTTGTACATTTAAAATTGAATGCGAAGAATTTCAAATATTTATGCAGCAAAATTATTAAATTCTAGTATTGAATAGAATGTAAACATTTGAAATATTTCCCTCAGGAAAATGCTTTAGTATTTATGTTTTTTGAAGCAAAATGTTATGCTACATTCTAAAGTAAATCAATTTTATTTCTTAATAAGACAAATTTAAATGCTTGTCACAAACTAGTTTTTAATGTAACTTTCTTGCGCCATTTTTATCTAACATTTTTCAAAGATTATTTTATCATTCGATTGTAACCTACGATTAAAGTTGCATTCGAAACCAATTCAATCTTTTAGTTGAAAATGTAGAAATAAAACAACCATAATCAAATGATTTAAGTGAACTACTGATATTAAAAATGACAATATTGCATTAAAATATATTGTTTAATTTTAAAATCAGTATAAAAACAATCTATTACATTATTTCTACAATTTACACAACCCAAAATCTCCAAATAAAGTTAGATTAGTTCATGCAGAAAAATGAATAAAAACTCGCCGTTCCGCTGAAGTAATTACCAAAACAAAACAATTAATATTTAAATTAAACTTTAATTTAATACATGTCGAGCACAGCACAACTCCAACACACACAGACAACAGGTATAAAATGAATACTTTATCGACAAACAATTCCAACCATCCCTACAAAAAAAAAACTGGAAACGAACTGTTATCAGAATTAGAATTCGAAATAATCTAACTTTATAAAATCAAATCCCGATTTAACACAATTCATTAAAAGTCGTCAAGGTCAAAAAATGTGTCATTTAGTTTGTATTGAAAACATTTATCATTTAAACTTCTCCAACCTATTTGCATGTGTTGATAGCTTTGACAAAACCATGAAGTTATTTTTATTTTCCTAATCTGACAGCACGCAAATTCTTAAAGTTAGTTTCCGCATAATTAATAAAAGTCGTCATATCTGGCGAACTAAATATTCAATAACATTCAAGAATTAACTATTTAACGTGCACATAATGTATTAAGCTTAATGTTCGTAAATACAAATTAAGCCATATTGGCCATTATGTGCAAGTCACATCCTCGATTTCAGGTAATTTTATTGATTTCATTTATTAAAATTTCAACTTTTAAAAAAGTATGTCTTTCTTCGCAGAAAACTAAGTTTTGATCGCCCACGATGCATACGACTTGGAATTTATGTTGAAATGCATATGAAAAAATGAGCATAAAAATAAACACCAATAAAACTGAGTACTTGGTGGCAAATTCTGCAGCAAAATTGACAATATTAATCAATGACGACGCCTAAACTAATCCAGTTGACGCACCACTACATCTGCAAATGGATTTGCATCTACAAAAATTAAGAATCACGGAGCGAGTAATTTGTTCAAACAAAAAAACAAGAAGAAAGACAACAGATGGCCTTTATAACTCTTTAGACGAGCATCAACGAGGAGAAGAAAAAAGAATCTAGACAGAATAGGGCATAATGAGAATACAAAAAAGTCTAATGCGCTGGTTTGAAGAACAGTGGAATTATTTTAAAAGAATGTAACCGTTTCCGGTGTCCGGGTGTTAATAAATGTATCTGTAGCTACTTTTATAACAAATATATTATGTTGTGACAGTGGATACAAGTTGTTAACTCACACCTGACAAACCAAATATTGAATTATTTAAATAATATGTAAAAATCATAAATTAATTGAGAGAAACGTTAATTTAATACCTATCTGATGGAACAAAGGTATGAGGTTAAGTCCATGTTAAGTGTGATGTTCATTAGTTGACCGCAGTATAAAATAATTAGTAAGGAACTGCGTAAAATGTGTTTTGGGCTTATGTGCGGAATATTAGTGTGCTAAAATGACGATGTTACTGCATTGAGGTAAGAGTTACAAATGTATGCCCAGTGTATCACGCAGTGAGAGTACTTTTAGGTGTTCCGGAAAATTATATTAAATGCAACGCATCAACTAGTGTTAGTTAACAAGGTTTTAAAAAACTTTTGTTATCTTCTTTAATTTTGTCTGTATTGAGTGTCCCACGCGTGGTGCATCAAACTGAAAGGGGTTTTAGAGGGCAGTAAAATAGTAATTTTGGTTAATAAATGTGTCAAGAAATGTGTCTGTAGAGTTGTAATATAGGATAACCAAAAAATGTAAATTTGTTCATTATTGACTTTAGATTAATAATAAAAAATTCCTTACTTGTCATTGAACAAACGGCAGTGAAATTAAAGCATTCTGATGTACATTCAAATGATACAGCTAGCAGTAAAAAAATGTATTTTATGCATTCAATAGCAAATCGAAAATCACATGAAAAAATTCAATATTGGCAATCGCGATTTTAATATAAATCACTAGAATATATTCACTAATACTACTTCATTCGCGACATTAAATTTTTAAACAAACTTTGAAACTATCAGTGGTTAAATGAAAATAAACTAGATGACCTATAAATCTCGTGTCATTATTTCGACAAGCAAATATCTGTTCCAAAATGATCGTTCCAATTTTTAACACACCGTCGAATACTGTGCAGAATTAATTACACGCACCTACCATTTAATGTCGACTAATTTAATAAGCGGGAAATGGTGTGAAAGACAATACAAAATTGTACTTTACGCATTAAGGAATAATAAAGCGCCAGTTAAACGCATTTGATTGCATTTTATTTCATTAAAACAGAAACAAGAGTATGCACGCACAATATGTGCAGAATCAAATTTCGGCTGTAATTCTGACGGAATTAAATAAGAGATATCGGTAAGTTCGTCTGTAATTATCATTAATTATTTGAATTTCTGCCCCAATAATTCAAATTAATGAAGTAATTCACAATCTTAAATTCTCGGGGGACCAACCGAAGTTGAAGTTATTAAATATTGAAATAAGGAAAAGAAGAAGAGGAGAATGAAAATACTGCTTATTAACTTTTGCATTTAATCTTCCGAAGAGTCGTTTTAAGAAAGCGGTAATTGGGTGAGTGCGCGACGCCTTTTACGAACAAATCAACTTTAAAACATTTCAGCTTGTGTTTGGAAATTGTCAACATCTATTAAATAACTTAGAATGAAAACAATCGCTCGAAGAAGCTAAAAATATCTTTCTGGGGCAGCTTCCCTAGCCATCGCAACGAACAATGGAACGGATCGATGTGTTTTATTAGGCGGAATTAAAAATCACTACTCATTTGAATAATGTGACATATATTAAAAAAATTCTATTAAGGAAGTTGGGTCGAAAACTTTTTTCTGCTTCGGTTAATGTTATTAAATGTTGTACATATGGAATTTTATGCGGTGGAAAAGTTTTAATATTAAATTTTCCGGTTAGATATTTAAGTGCAAAGTTACAAATAGCAAAGATGTTTGCGAGAATTTTCCAGGAGGAATTATAATCGTTGTTGCTGGTGAAAAAAAATCCGGGCTAAGTTCAGATAGGTATGCGGGTTGTCCATTAACGCCCTCATCATCGTTTCTGGTTTCTGTATTCAGCAGAATGATATTATTAATTTAATTTAAATTTTTTAAAGTAAACTTTTAAACCCAATGCGTTAAATCGGGCGTATCATACCGCGAAAATATTCTACCTTATCCATCAATGTATATTTAAGCTGCTATTTATTACGGCACTTATAAATTTTTGCTTCCAGATCTTTCTTGTTATCCAATATAATGACAGTCCAAGAAAATTGTGAACAAAAAATTAAATAATAGGTAAAATATTTATTTATTCGTCTGCAAATCCAAGAAGCAACATTTCAAAAACGATATTGACACATTTATTGGTACAACTACTAAGAATTGTGTCGCAGATAAAATCAGAGCTCCGTACAAGTCTGCACTCATATTTATGGAGGACTTTTGATTACATTGCGAGAATTTTTTTAAACAGCGATAAGGCGAGATGTTTGTTGGCCAATCAGTAATATTACAGCAGTAAATCGACAACAAATTCAGACTGTAATAAATGCTAATATGTAAGTATATTCCCAGTTTTAATTAAAATATTAGGTAAGAATTCAAAAAATGTTAAAAAAGATCAGACATCTACTGTCAGGTAACTAGCAATAAATCAACAAGAGAATACTGGATAGAAACTGCAGCATTCGAAGTGAAAGCTTGACGAGAATACAATTTCCAACCGTCTAGAACTACAGGATGTGAGGCTTGATGAAAACATTTTAAATTTCGCATGAGTTTCTTTGTATGCCGAAAGCTCATATTGTAGTAATGCAAGACAACGCAGGTCTTCACGTAGTAAGCGAAGTTCACCAAACTTTTTTAATCAAGGGGAAATACCTGTAACTTGCGCAGTCTCCTAACTCAAATCCTAACATATATAGAATATATTGCGAAAACGTGTTTAGCGCTGCAGATGTCTACCTTCCTTAGATGCGGTGAACGATTGTTTAAATGGGTAAATATTGCCTCGATTAAAACAAAACAACTAAAATCAACGAGACGCAATGATGTCATTAAAACAACAATGCCGAATCTAGAATACCTATAAAAGTTTATTGCAAACTCAGTGAATGAATGAGAAACTCGTAAATTTGCTAATTAAAGTAAACTCGTTTTAGTGTTTTATAAATTTGCACATTTTTAAATTGTATATTTTATTAAATTAACATCACAACCGCAATAAACAACGCGCAGTGTTACGGTTTTTTTTTTTTTTTAATGGGAGAAGCTTGTTTTTCAGCTGCAATAATGGCGTGAGCTCCAGAAAACTTGGTTAAAAAAGCTCAGAACGCTTATCTCACCATCTTAAACCTTTCACCGATTAGCAAAAGTGATGAAAGTTTTCAGTCGCATTTGAATTAGAATAATAATTAATTTTCAACATTCTACTGCTTTCAAAATTTGCTGAACCAAAGTGTCCAAATTAAATTTAAATTTTTAATTTATTATCTAACAACGAAGTAGAAAGAAGAGGGTGTTTTCGTTTTTCCTTCAACAACAAGCTGAATCAAATTAATAATAATTTGTAAAATGTCGAAAAGAATTACTTAACTCACGGTGAGTTTTTGTACATAGTATTCGAAATAAAACAATACATTGTAAAGTAAAATTTAAAAAAAATTTCAATAGAAAGAAGATGTTTCACCAATGTATGGATTGTGCAGAATTTTTTTCCACGAACATGAATTGTATTTGTAGTTTGTTATTCGTGCTTTTTGAAAAGTGCTTTTAGCTTGTTTACAACAGCTTTGTACATTTTTTTCATAAATATTTTGCTTGAATTTAAATGTATCCGATTTCGTATAACCACAATCTGAAAAACTCGATTTGATTTAGAAAACTTCATATTTTTATATATTTTATTGAAATTAGTCGTTAGATTTTAATAATTGCCATGTATTGAAGAACCCACTTCTTTTCCTCTTTTTAACCTCCCATGTGTTTCTATTCTTCTTTATTCGCATCCCCATTACTATATGGAACAACAATCTTGCCTTCAAATTGACATCTCGTGTCCCTCATTTTTCGACACTTACAGAAAAACCTCCTACTGGCAAATAATATTTCAATCGTCAATTCTGGACCAGATTTCTTCTTTTTACATCAATGTCGATTGATTCTCGATGAGAAAGTGTATTGATACGATCCCTGCGAACGCAGTAAAAGGAAAATTATTACTACAGAAGGACACGCTTTAGACATCTTCATTTACTTTAAACCTTGTTTTTCTTTTGCGACCTGATTTTGTTCCTTTGAACTTATATAAAGAAAATGTTTTCAGCTTCGGAAAAGAATATTTATTATTGCAATTAATTTGATGTGTTTTTCTACGACGTGTTAAAACAACGTGCTTCATTAAAAATAAATAAATTTTAAGTGGCCTTGTAACGAAAATAAACGAAGTAATTTTATAAAAACATTCTTCCCTTTTATCTGTTTAGCCGTTTTAAGTTCGTAAAAGCCAGTTTACTAAAAATAACTCACACCGTGGAAAAAGGAAAGAAATAACGAAATTATTCAAAAACATTAACTTGGTGCATTTAGAAAAGCTACATTAAACCATTTCTTTATTAAATTATTTCCTTATTTTATTTCAGTTGAAGAAAAACATTTATTTTTCTTTTAAGTTGAAAAGTTTTGTACTCTTCAATTTTTTAAACATTGCTTTTAAAATGAACTTTCAGGAATGAATTTAATTTCTCTGTTAATTTTATTAAAGAGAAACAATTTCTGCTGCCTTTGGATAAATACGGATTTACATTAGCCTCTTCGTGCTAAAATTGCTTTTAATAAAAGCGCTGCTTTTATTAATAAAAGCACAGGTTTTATTACTTTCTTATCTGACTTCGAAATTGAATACGTTCCTAAAATATTGTCACGTACTTAAACCAAAACTGTCCGAGGATTATTACGGTCAGATGTTATAAAAAGAAACCTTCAAGCGTCCCACATACATCAAAATGATTGTTGGAACAATCATCTCGAAACGATTCGGTAAAAATTAATTATTTATAAAAATATTACAGGTGTATTTTTCCAAAAAGAAAGTTGCAGCAAACTAAGTTCGTAAATTAAATGTTGCTCTTATGTAATATTAAACTTCAAAGTAACATGCTGACAGATTTTCAATACATCGAGGTTGCAATAAATAAGCAACGCTCCTCTAAGTACCCATTTATAACAAACTGCATAAAACCCCCAAGAAAAAGAAAAACAAGCGAAATTAACGTTCCCGTTTCCCGTGGAAAATGAAAATAATATTTTAAAAGTTTACCATCCGCAGCTTAAGTTAAAAATAGCATAAGCGATTGCCGAGCTGTAATTTTAAAGTTTTTAAGAAATTTAAAATCGCAGGGTACAAACAACCAGCTTTCGGTAAAAATAACGTTGAAACGTGCACGGCCTAAAATGTAATTGATATCCCTCGTAACGGATGTTTTGTTTACGTCACTTTGAAGTGTCATTTCCGCGTTTTTAAATTGTTTCATTTTGATGAATGGATACGTTACGTAACCGCACCAAAAGGAATAGCAGTTGTGCTGTAGGTAAATATTTGGATCGAATCCTGTATTTGCGTTGCTCCGACCGTATGTAGGAGCTTGTGGTGATGGTTCTAAAATACATTTCAGTAAACACAAACAGTGTTTTGTGTCTGTAAATCCAAACGCTGCATTAGAAAAATTGATTACCATTACCACAGATTACCACAGATACATAAAGAATTACATTAACAGAACAACAGCTACAATAATTACGACACTCTGTAAATATTACCTGTAAAGAAAAATGTTAAACTTTTGCCGTGGTCAGTTCGACCTTACATTTGCAGTTTGCTGCATCCAAATTATTCTCATTGTTCCACTGTTAAATTTCAAATACCAAAAGATTCTCGCAAGCAATGCATTTTCACAAAGCTTACTTAGATATGAAATTACATACATTTTCATTTTAATGAGATCGGCTTCAACCATTACAATTTTAAAGCCAAAGGCAAGATAAAATAATTGCTGACGGTCTACATGCATTACATCGCTTCTTCAATGCGAAATAAATAATGATAAGTTCTTAGTTTTACCAAAAAAAAAATACAGTAGGCGCTCGGTTAGGTGAACTAATAGAAACCTGGGGTGTTCATAAAATCAAATTGTGCATATAAACGAAAATAAAATTAAATATACATTACATATTTTTTTTGCTGTTATACAAAATATTGTGCTCCGTGAAAATGAAACAACTGGAGAATTTGTTACCTAAACGGTATTCTACAGCCAAGCCGGCTGCCTGACTGAGCACGGACATTATAGCTGGCTACGTTTTGAGTTGCCTTGGGGGAAGATAAATAAACAAATGTCACCTTTTTTTACAAAAGGCTAATAAAACGTTCTTTTACAAGATCCAGTGTTTAATTTGTGTTGTGAAGTTGGTTTTAAATGTTCAACCCGGTAACAGAATGTATAGATTTGATTCAATTTAAAAAACATGATGGATCAACGAGTAGAGATTGAATGCTGTGTTAAGCATGAATCATAACTTTGCCTCAGATATTTATTCTAATGCATTTGTTGATTAATCAGGAGAGATGGATGCCTACATATTTATTGCAAAAGAAGCCCTTAAAGTGGATGAAGAAACTGATTTAAATATTGTTTTTATAGCATAATAGACGTTGCAGTCATGCTACTGAAGTAGATAAACCTTACAGCGAGGTATTTAGAAATGAATGTATATTTCATAAGTATTTTATTGATAACGAACTGTCGCTACATTGTGTTAAAATATTATTTATTTTTGGACTTTTTTGGCAGTTAAACTTTTCTGCAATGCTTTTTGTCTTCATTTTTGCGATACTAATAAGCCAACAATATTAAAAATATTGTTATCACTGCAGAGAATAACCTTATTAAAAGCATTTATAAACTCTAATGAACTTATTCAGTGTTTGGAGTAACATTTTTATTTTCACTTATAATATCATCGTCATCACTAATTGTTGGGCCGGTTACCAGTTCTTGATTCCACTTTTCAATATCCTCTTTTGAATATTCAGACTGGAGTATCCATTTCTTCGTTTAGATTTTCTGTTTCACTTCTACACATTTCCTGCACAAAGCTAAGAGGAATATCGCCTTCCGGATCAGAATCATGCGTTTCATCATTTTCCATAAAGTTCAAAATATTTTGCCAGCACTTCTTTATTGTTTCAACTTGAAGCCTATTCCATACCAAAGAAAAGTTTACTACAGCAGTTTTTATTGTTAACTCCTTTAAATTGACAGATCTTCAGATTTAGAAGATACTTGATGACAACAAGCTTGATCTATATTCTATACCTATACGTTCTGATCCATTGGTTGAATCAAGAGTGTTACATTTGGATTCATATGTACAACAAAAATATTCCCATCATCTGAACATAAATTTAATGCTGGTGGATGACTCGAAACATTATCCAGTAAAAGAATGGCTTTCATTAGTGTTTTTTTTTTTTAAATATCTCATAACCGTTGTTGCTTTTGCAATCCCGTACTTTCGTGAAATATTTGTTACACTAACTCTGTATTCCAAATTTTTGATAATTTCAGTTTTTTCCCATAAAGTTAACATTTTTCGTTTCCTATTTAAACATTAACAGACAAACAACTAAGCTGGTATTGCTGAATCAGTTTAGCAGAGAATGGAAACTGAACCGGGGAATAGCCTATTTCTGTACCAACAAGATGTGATAACATTCACTTAACATACATTGAGCTTGTTCACTCTATAGAGCATTTGTGTAAAATGTTTACTGTTCACTGTTGTGGATCGTTGATATATCCAAGTGCCTCCCTCGTATACCTCAGATAGAATTTTTTAAATTAATTTCAATCAGTACAATTTCACTTATCCAGACAGATAAAGTTTTCTGCAGGTCCGAATTAGAGAATTTTCCGGATTAAAAAAACGAAAATAATGCAAATAAAATATGCTCTTAATTTATCTTAACTAAGCGAAACAAATACAGGATGGTCCATCATATAAATGGGTTGTTCACATTACCGCATGCCCGATGTAACGAAGTTGTACTATACATATAGGTAATTACTACAGAAAAACAAAAAAATATATGCAAATTTATTTTTAGATTTCCTATTAAACTATAAAACTGCGGAAGTATAAAAGTAATGTCCACAAAAAAGGCGAACCGACGCAGTAATCTGTTCAAATGCAAAACGTAGTTCAAACTCGACCGTTTCGGAATGTTTTTCCTAATTGTATCAACATTCGCTAATCTAAAAATTATGTTTCGGAAGAGCTTACACTAGCTAATCCACTTACACATTTTGTAACAGAAATCCTTAAGCTTCAGCAAACCCGGAAAGTTTGATAATGTCATGTTACTGCTTTCTGGATCAATTCCAGTCAACATCCCTTAACTACGCAACTCCAACGGCGCTAATTATAAATATCCGAACTTTGAAGATTTTACGATGTAACATAATTCTGTTTGAGATGTTCTCTATCGAGTGTCGCACCACGAATTTCAAAATGCACAAGCCACTGAAACAAAGCTGGATGAAAAGTCGTAATAGGATTTTAAACGCGGCAAGAAGGAGAAATTCAGAGCCGTATTTGAAAAAGCTTCAAAATTACGCTAAGACTTCTTACGCCAAAGTTTCAATAATGCACAGAACAAAAGAATTAACTATAGTCTCAATTGTATAGACAGCTGATTGAGTTGAAAAACGTGCCAGGGTGCAACGAAAACGATTTTATGCAGTTGTTGATTGAGACAAAACGGAGAAATTGCAGAAAGGATGGATCAGTCTGGAGAGTCGGCGTTTCTTTCTTCTTTTATAAATTTACAACAAAGCTTTTCTATTCTCTCTGGCCAGTTACGAGATTTTAACTTTTACAATGAGCTTTTGTTTGTAGGAAGTCACCATAAGGCCGTGATAAACCGGCTACAATGTCTGACAAGACACCATTTTAAAAAGAAGGAAAAGAGGAAGGTTGCAATCCATACGCGAGATGACATTTCGGTAACTCGATTTTAAAAGTTACGCTGAAATGGGGCATTTTTAAAGCAATCTCTTAAAATTTCTATTATCGTAACAAAATTACTTTTGAAGTGTTCGTTTTTTCTTTGCTTACAAAACACAATGTTTCAAGGAAATAATTAAAAGCTGTACGTAATTGTAATAAAATGTTTTTAAGGGCACATCTGGAATAACATTGGAGCGAGCAACAAAAATTTAAAAAATTGTTACTTTGTGTATTTAATTTAATCCTTTCATCTTGAGTTCAAAGAAATTTCTACATTAATGCACGTTTCATTATCGATAGTATGGTCTAGGCAGGGAGATAATTACAGTGGAAGTACACTGGATAAAAAAATTACTAAATGCAAAAAATCCGAAAAATATCACGTCGCAAATAATTCTTAAATTAAAAAAAATATCTATATTAAAAACTATGTTTTTTGAGACATTTTATTTTTTATATTTAATGCTAACCGATCGATTTTTTCAATTTTCTACACTTATTTGAATTGCAATTCTCTGTTGGCATTATCTTCTTTTTTTTGCAACATTTGAATCAACAATTTCTTTACAAAAAAGTTAAAACTACCAAAATCTGAAACTTGGTAAATCATGCATGAATTAGGTCAAAAACTAACTGAACGTTATGGAACCGGTCTGAAAATAACTTATGAACAACAAGTACAACACAACAGTTTGTTGACTTTTAAAGATTTATGAAAAGAGAAGTTCAAAAAATCCGTAATAATGGCAGAATGAACGTCGCGACGTTAGATGATAAAAACTGAAAACGGAATTAACATCAGATTGTAGAAGGAATCATTGTAAATGGACAATGGCTAAACAACATTAGATATACCGACAATACAGTAATATTTACTGGCAGAATAGTACCAGTAGTGAAAGATATGCACTTGAAATCAACATTGATAAGATCAAATATATGATTATAAGAAAAAGTAATATTACGACGCAATCGAATCGAAAAGAGTAGGACCGTCTTTATTAAAATGATCTTAATCTTTAAGAGCGGAGATTTATCCGTGAATACAAAACTCAGAATGTTGAGAGTGGACTCTGACGCAGGCAATAATGAAAAAAAAAAATGAAGCACCCTATTATAGTAGGGTGCTGAGAGTATCTTGGATACTAACATCGAAATACTCAAAAGAATGAATAAAGAAAAAGAAATTCTTGATACAATTAAAACAAGGCAACTGCAGTATTTAGGACACATCATGAGGAATGAAAACAAATACAGCCTCTTGCTTTGTATATCACAAGGAAAGTACCAGGAAAAAGAGGAGTAGGAAGAAGCAGGATTTCATGACTGAAAAATTTAAGAACCTGATTCTCCATGACAACCAAAGATTTATTAAGAGCAGCTGTGGATAAAGTTAGATTAGCCGGGATGGTTGCCAGCGTCTGGACACAGATAGGCACTTGAAGAAGAAGAATGGTGTCAGTTAACTAGGAAGTGCCATGTGCAAAGCAAAAATCAAAGCTCTTTCAGCTCTGTTTTATTTTATAAAACTGTTGGCTTTTCAAAAATTGCATGGTGCAATGATGGTTTTGTCTCCCAAATGAAAATTATGTAAGTTGGAAAGAGAAAAGATTTAGTGTCATCTAGTTAAATGTCATCTTTTATACAAAGACAAGACCAGACGTCTTTTTACACGATGCTCCGTATTTTATTTGTGTTTATTTATATGTGAGTAATTTTTAATGTCCAAGTTTGTAACAAAATACAAGAGCCCCAAAATTGATCTCACCTGTCGCAAAACAGGAAAGAAGTAGAACTTTTGAAAAATCAAGACTAAAAACTTTTGTGGAATTTATTAGCAGCGTTTAATTTCGTGCAAGTCGAAACAATGTTTTTGTTTACATTTTTGTGGTAAATTTACTCGACCGCAAATAAAGATCGAACGATATAGACAAGGGTGTATCTGAATTGCTTGGCCAAACTTTACCAACGTCATGTGTGAAACAAAAGTGTAACAAACGTTCCTATAAACATGTGTCCAAAATTACTTCCTCTAAAAGTTACCCGCGATTTTTAAAATTGATACAAACAATTATCTAAGCGATAGATTGTAACAACGTTTGACATTTTCAAAGTTAGTTATAAATTTTACCAACGAAAAAATTGCAAGCATGAATTCCACGTAAGTTCAAAACATTCGTGAGAATGGCGAATGAGCATCGTGATGTTAGATGATAAAAACTGAAAACGGAATTAACATCAAATTGTAGTTTATTAATAAATGAATACGTAGCCAAATTTTCACAGCAATATCTTCATTATAATTTTTTTAAATATGTAAACAGAAATGTAGTAATATGGAAGTGCGAATATGGAAATTGAATAGGATAACAATACAGGAACTACTATTCGAAGACGATATGGTGCCAGTAGCGGAATCAGCAGAAAAACAACAAATAAATGTTAATATTTACCAGCGTGAACTCAAAAAAATAAATATGGAAATAAACATAGAAAAAACTAAGACTATGATTATTACAAGGACCGACTCTCATCACAATATCAATATTCAAGAGTAAGTAAAGGGTTTTCCAATAAGAGGTGTTATTTTGATATTCAAAGGAAAAAGCTAATTTTTTGAGATAATTGATCGGATGTTTATTTCATTATAAAGAGGAAGGTATGCCGTTAATAATGGAAAATAACATCAGCCAAATGACAACCACGACCACGCCTACAGGACCATATCCTTTTCATGAAATTTTCCATAACCAAATCGCAAAGTGGCTGCCCTATGTCCTCGATAGCCTCACGAATTCCATCTTTCAGGTTTTGAATCGACGCTGGGCTGTTGGCGTAGACCTTCTCTTTCACGTAGCCCCAAAGGAAGAAGTCGCAAGGTGTTAAGTCACAAGATCTCGGTGGCCAATTGTGATCACCTCTTCGAGAGATAACACGGTCCGGAAACTTTTCCCGTAAAAGATCAATGGTTTCGTTGCTTGTGTGGCACGTAGCGCCGTCTTGTTGAAAATAAACGTTGTCCAGATCAATACCATCCAATTCCGGCCATAAAAAATCATTAATCATCTCTCGATAGCGCAATCCATTAACCGTAACTGGTGCTCCAGCCTCATTTTCGAAAAAGTAAGGTCCAATGACCCCGCCGGACCATAAACCGCACCAAACAGTCACACGTTGAGGATAGAGAGGCTTTTCAACAATAACTCTTGGGTTTTCTGAGTCCCAGATGCGACAATTTTGCTTGTTGACGAAGCCATCCAGGTGGAAATGGGCCTCATCACTCAAGATGATTTTTCGATGGAATTCCGGATCATTTTCATGCATTTCAAGGACCCAATCGGCAAAGATACGACGTTGTTGATGATCGGCCGGCTTGAGTTCTTGTGTTAACTGAACTTTATAAGCCGTAAGACCCAAATCTTTATGCAAAATACGGTGTAATGACGTTTTTGGAATGTCTAATTCCAAAGAACGACGAGGAATGGACAAACCTGGGTTTTCTTCAACACTTTCGGCTACAGCAGCAATATTCTCGGCTGTTCTTGAGCGACGTGCACGGGTTTTATTCTTCACATCACTAACTTGTCCCAACAGCTCGAATTTTTCCACCAATTTCTGTATTGCGGTCCGACAAGGTGCTTCACGACGACCCAAAAATGTTCGAGTTTTACGAACCGTCTCTGCCAAATTTTCACCATTTTTATAGTGAATTTTAATAATTTCAATGCGTTGTTGAAGCGTGGATCGTTCCATTTTTATTAATGGCGTAGTTTCTACTTGTCAAATGTCAAAAAATTACAGCTCCAAAAGTGACATCTACCGAAATAACGGGCTATTCAAAATAACACCTCTTATTGGAAAACCCTATAGTAAAACAGGTAATAAATTTCAAGTATTTGGGTACAACATTGGATAACAAGGGGAAAATAGATAGTGAAATAAGGGAAAGAATAGGAAAGGCGGGACAAATATATAATACACTTAAAAACTCGTTCCTCGGGAAAAGAGAAATCCCGATACAAATAAAATCGGAAGTATACAAAAAAGTGGTGCGACCTCCTCTAATATATGGTAGCGAATCTTGGACGATCAACAGTAGAAATGAGAGTAAAATCACAGCAATGGAGATGAGGTATCTAAGAAAATTCAAAGGAATTGCAAGGTTGGACAGAGTGAGGAATGCAACTATAACGGAACATCTGAAGGTGAAACCCATAAAGGCACTAATTGAAGAGAGACAGTTTGGTTGGATGGGACACCTTCTCAGATTGAATGGAAATAGGACGCCGAAGAGAGTGTATGTGGCAAGAACATAGGGGAAGAATAAAGTACGCAGACCATGAAGGAAATGGGAGGATCATGTGCGGGTGGCAGCGGAAAAGAGGAATATGTGATTTAAGCAGCCTGGCAAGTGATAGAAAGATGTGAAAAGAGTTAATTAAGAACGTTTCCGACACCTAACGGTAGAAAGATCACTGATTAAAAAAATAAAGAAATAAAATAAATCATTTTTTTAATATTCTGTAGAATTTTACAATTTGACAAGATAAACCGGCGTATTCACTACAATATATCAAATTAATAAAATTTTACCTACATATGCAACAATAGTAAAATATGTATGACCAGAAATTAATTTTGAACAAAACATATTTGAAAATCCAGTTTTAATTTGCGACCCTAATAAAAATTCCAATAAACACAGGAAAAATAGCCCAGTTAAAGATGAAAAATAAATCTTGTGAAATGCCTAACGAAACTACTCAACATATAACCATCATCTTGAAAGGCTTATTTCCCATTGTTGTTTATTTCTTTGTTTTGTCTGATCTTTCTATCTTTCATCACTATTGACTTGCGCCTATGAGCCCCCTCAAACGAAATGAAAGAAAAAGCCCGAAGACGATCCTTGATCCGTCGAATTTGATGAGAATAGTTGTTTTCATCGGCGAACCGTAAAAATCAAACTGCCAACGGTATGCGAATGGCGCACGTGCAAAGAGATAAATTAGATTGAAAGTATCCGCTACCGAAAACAACCGGCATTGTCACAAAATATAATATTTTACCGTAATTGGAACCGCGCGGTAATAATTTCGTGAATGCAACTGCATTTGAATGGATCCATTGAAAATTGCCGACTAGACGAGACGATTTATTTTATTAGATCCAGCAAATGGTTTTGAATACACAAGTGAAACATTGGGTGAAATAACGTACTTAGTGGTCTTTTATGCTCGACGTTCGCGACCCCCCGGTTATTGTATAGGTGAGCGATGCGAAGTTTTATCATTAATCAAGCGTTAAGTTACTTAATATAATTAATGAGAAATCTGTAATACAGATTTCTGAACTTCGCAAATAAAAACCGGTTCGGAAATTTTGTATTGTCGGACAATCGCCAGATATCTCTGCTCTTTATCTACGCGTCGTCAGCCCTCCGATAGATTAAACGGAAGGGAAGTTGTGAAAGGGCGTAAAATTAGAAAAGTGAATTATTAAAATATAACAAAAAGCTCGTTCCCGGCAAGATATTAATTTTACAATGGTTCGCAATTATAGACCAAAATTGCGCGAACATTTAAAACAAGCTTTGGAATCTGAAAGCACGATATAATAAATTACTTGGCTGTTCTCTGACCTAAAATAATCTTTCAAAGCAAATTTGTGCTTGTAAGAATATTGCTCCTAAAGCTTTACAGTCCGCCAAAAATATTAAAGTGTCTGACAAGAAGAAACAAAAAAGATTGCACAAAAGAAGAAGAAATTTATTTTTATGAATTTATGGACACTGAAATTTAGGATAAATCATATTTTTACCGGCGAGCCTGCACTATATGTCACCCACTCATTTAAAGCGAGGAATATTCGACGGTGAAAAAACACGGAAAAGGTTTTTTCAGTAAACATTCAGGATTGTTTCAACCGATATTACTGCTACCTTTTAGCTTGACTGTATGTTTTGATAACAACGGCTATAATGAACCGTATTCCAATTAAAACAACGTAGTGCTGTTTGTGTACACAAATATTTGCCGAAGTCATTGTCAATCTTTTATATTCTTTTCCATTAATTCAGGCAGTTTGAATTAGATTTTAATTTCAGTCTGACTTTGTTCTGAAAACGCAATCAACGTTTTTTTAATGCTTTCAATTTTATTAGCGAGACTGTCTGGAAAAAATTATTTTTTTATAAGTCGTTATGTAACAGCGCTGGTCTTATTAAAGCCTCCGTACCGTCTTCCAGACTAAATTAATTAGGCACTAAAATATTAAAACGACATTGAACTTGGAAAAATTCGCCCTTTTCCGCCGCAAGATTTGAAGATGTAAAATTGCGTTTTCGTTCCATTTTCTTAAATCCCCATGAAATTTTTATTTTCAACTTTTCTCTTAAGTACACTTTCGCGCTCAGCAAATTGCGGCGTCGTTTTAAACGAGACCGTATTTACCAATAACGTTACGGAATAATATTCTAACATGCCACCGTGCCCCATTAAAAACATGCGGTAAAAGTGAATCGATAGTTGTCTTTCGAACCAGCTGCTGATTACAAGTTTAATTCCAACCAATTTGTTGTGCGTGGCGTACGGACTGAAAAGAACAAACGTGCGGCTTTCATAATGCCTCTTTCGCAATAAATCTGCTACCAACTTTAAGGTCACGGTGCCCGCTGGAAAATTATTATCAAAGAGTAAAACTTTTATTCAATTTGCTAATGTTGCCTGATTTATTCATATCTCTACTTCTTTAGCAACTTTGCACGTCTTTGTGCTTTGCTTGTGATGCTACTAATGAATAATTCTGTTGTGGCATGAAATGTTAGACGAAACTTGGAAAAGCTTAAAAGATTTTCGTTTAAGTATTTAGGCAAAGCTTATCTGTATACAGATACATGTAAAATGATGAGATTAAAACAATTTCAGTTGCATGAACAAAATTAATTTTATGATAGCGTTAATTGCTTAAATTTCACAATTTATCCCACTGAACGTTCTTAATATTTACAGCACCTTTCAGGATATATTAAAAACTTTAACTAATAAACTTGAATTAATTATGTGGGAATATTACTAAATAAATTATGATGAAAACTGACGAATATTATATTATGTTAATCAATAACTGCGAATTCAGTGCATCACACAGAAATGATCATAATATATAGTTAAATGAAATGATGCATATTATCAATCCTGTCGAATCATTTTACAGTTTAATAATTAAGTAGTTTAGAAATACTCAAATTGATTAATTTCAATGCATTTAATTTCAACATTTTTATTAACTAAAATGTATGTGCCTCGACCAACTTAAATTGAAGCTCGTTGATGACTTATCTCAGAATGAATTGATTGACCGATCGTCCCTAAAGTGGTATTAGCAATTTGAGGGAAATAAGCCAATTCACTTTAATTTAACTCACTTTGTCGGGAACGATTTGATGCGATAAGACGAAACCGTGTTTTAGTTATCCCGGAATTATTTTCAAACCGAAACAAAATCTAATAAACTTTCACCTGGAAATTTTAATGTTGTTGGACTTTTTATATTAAACAGCCAAAACACGAATACAAATTATGTTCACAAGATAAGTAACATACTTATTGCTCGAGGGCATGCAAAAACTTTCAAGAGCACGGTAACCTTCGCCTTAATTTTTTAGAGCTTTACAGGAAAGTTCAGGTGCCGTGAAATTTCAACACCACCAGCATTTACATTTAGTTAATGAGTTCAGTGAATTTCACATACGATACATGATTTTAACAACGTAGCTTGAACATTACAATTGAACCATTATGAACGGATGGTGGACTGAAATAAGTTAGTAACTTAACTGCAAATGATGGGTTGAAGATGCAAAACAAAAACAAAATTGTATTTATAGAAGATTAATCAAAATTTCAAAAACTGTACATTTTCTTCACTAAAATAATTGACTTATTTTATTTTAATTCGGCAATTTCATTATGCGAATAGGAAAACTTCCCCGAGTTAGTAAATTATTTACCACAAAAGTTTCGTTTCCAATTTACTTGGGCGTATTTTAGACGCTCACATTTTACCATTCGAAGCCTAAAACGTCACAAAAAAGTCGGTCTCCAATTTATTCGGCACTAAACGAATTAACAATAAACCGATGATTAATTCCAACTAATTAAAATTACTTTAGTTAATTAAAGCTTTTAAGGACACTTTTACGCAAATCGAAATCTTCCTTCGAATACCCCTTCGGAACATCAAGACATGCCAGACATATTTCGCTGTACTACCCTCCGAGCATATTGTATCTGACCCAGCAATTTTAATTAAAATTGTGCACATTATGAGATGTAATAACTTGAACAGGATCGCACGCACGGTCAAAACTCTCATTAATGTGATTAAAGAAATTAGTAGTTGAAGCTAGGCGAGCACCGTCCAAAATGTCGATTATTTTATTATTTTTTTTTAATAAAGTTGGAAAGGTTTTATTTTGTTATCGTTCAACTTGGTTTTGCTGTGAAATATCTAGGTCCATACTGTGGCACATGTAGTTAATTCTAGTTCACAGAAAAACGTTAACATATCGCGATATTACCAGAAGCAAAAAATAGTTTCTCTCCAGTTGTGCACTTACTTTTACTCCCAGCGGTAATTTGCCGTTTTCCATATTCTGGGAATTAAATTTTTTGCGCTCACCAGAACTTAAATAACAAATAAACATTTAGTTTTGTGTTTATTTCCCTGCGACTTTATAACTTATTATAGTCGCTACCTTAATATGTAGAGGGGCTACGACCAATAAGGTTAAATTCTATGTTACTTACAACAAAAGTTGTGATGCTTTGAAAATCACGTGTTGCAAAATCATAAATATTGGCACTGCTATGCTACGATTGACTATAAACCTACGTGAAGGAATTGACATTAGTAAATTTCCAAGTGTCATTTCTTTTTTGAAATGGATGGGTGAAGGGTATAAGCCTAAAAAGTCGCTGATACTGGCTAAGAACATAGATGAATTTTTGATTAAAGCTGACAATAAGGAACATTTATTTAATAAGGTAAAAATGCTTTAGCATTTTGACATCTGATAAAAGCATAATTTGTTCAAGGTTATTCTGATATTTGGAGTCGCAGGTGCTTGCAGACGGTAGGAACTAGTGACATTATTGGTAACCTGTGTGCAAGATTGTAAAACGCATTATTTTGTCAATCTTGAAGAGACCAAAACCAAAACTGATCGATCATTTATATTTGTACCAGGGAAACTCGGAAACGATAATCTACTTGAACTTGTCAGTAGATACGTGACACTTCGACCGAGCAAGACACCGCACAAAAGGTTTTCTATCAATTACACTAAAGAAAAATGCACCGTTCAACCCATCGAGATTCACAAAATTGGTGGTATGCCGGCTGTGGTTGACAAATATCTCGGACTGGAGAATTTTTCGTTATATACAGGGCACTGCTTCAGGCGTACTTCAACTAGCCTTTTGGCAAAGGCAGGAGCCAGCATGGTAGGAATAAAAAGGCATGGGGTGGCGCTCAAGCTCCGTGGCAGAGGGTTACATCGAAGATAGTGAAAATACTTAAATTACCATTGCGAATAAAACCTTAGGTGCGATATCTCATGAGGAACCTCGTGAGGAACCCCTGGCTTGCAAAAATATTGCTGTCGAAAATCAACAACAAACTCGAAGTACAAAGTAAAGAAGTAATTGGTATGAGTATTTGTGGCAACAATAACTGTGTTATAAATATCAAGAATTATTATAACAATATCCAGTAGTGTATTTTGTAAATTTAAATAAATGAATACTTATTTTGACAGTATTGAAAATAAAGATACTTTATTTTACTAGTACTATAAAGAGGTACTTTATGGCCGCAAACCTGTACCATAAGGCAAAATTTATTATTCAGTCGGACATAAATACCATTTTCAACCAAATATCAATTTTACTAACTCGGTCTAATGCAAAATGCAGTTTGCACATATTTGTTTTCTTCCTAAAACTTTCCATTCTCATAAATTTTAATATGAAGAGATTACGGAACGCAATAGTTTATACTTTACTTTACAACAGGAGGACATTGCAGGTTACTTTTTGGCAATCACATTGTTTGCAGAGCTTTAAAAGATATTCGGGTAATTTGGTCAACGTGAAAAATTCTAAACGGTGAGATTAAACAAGCAGCAAAGAAATCTCACAATAGACTGCGGGAAAACATTACATGCTAGTTTTTGACTACCACATGATTTTGGAAAGCTTTGGACGTTTTTCTCTGCAAGCCATAAAGAAATAGGTTTCTGCCAGTTACAAAGTGACGCGAAGAAGACATCTCGTTTCATCAAGAAATGCGTCATAAATGTCATAAAAGACAATTACATTCTATGGAGAGCTTCTGAAGTTGTTGGAAATAATTTTAGGTTAATTTTTTAGGTAAAGTGAAAAATTCAAATTCGCCAACGATTGATGAAAGTTAGAATCGACTGTAGACACAGTACTTTTCGACGATCGCATATAAATATAAATGCACGCTCATTGCAAATTCACACCTTTCACGGAGTTGGACGCATACATTCTCATGATCTCCTGCCGTCGGCGTCGTATGAAAGCACCGAGACCTTTTTGTAATTCTCAAACGTGATGGCAAAATTTTCCTCTCATGCGTTTATCCGCATGTAACAGTGAACGTAATAGCCGTGCCGTTATCGAGGGAACACATTTGCACATGCTTTTAAACAGATACATGGACGATTGCAGCTCTCAAATAGAGCCGTTATGGAAAAAACGCTCGAAGATAAAAACCGGTGGATGATTGCGCATGATTGCGTTTAGCAAAAGACTTTCGGTTTGTGTGAACACGCCAACACCAGCTAGTTGATAATTGAAATATCCTCTTTCATCTCTATTATACAGTCGGAACAATAAACCCAGTCCTGCCGCGTTCTCTCTCTTGGAAGTCACGCAATCTCAAAGGAGGGAAATGTTTTAACAGCTCTTTTCACGATATCAACATTCTTCACGCACGCCCGCAATTTTATTGTTTTACATATATTTAAAAAAGCCATTTGCCTAACAAATTTATATGTGGATATAAGAGTGTATAAAAGAAGGTTGTGGGAACAAACAGAACGGTAAAAGCGCGTTTCAGTTTTTGATCTCCGCTTTAACTCTGAATGTGTAGTGAAGTCATTTGGAAGTTAGAGTAAAGTCAATTCGAACCCGTGCGAGAGAGCTTGGGCTGTTCCAGTCCAGTAGTCGCGCACTGTTCGCAACCGGCCGCTCTCTATGTGGTAACTGCTTTCGCCTCCGCGATCATTTGGTAGTAAAATTTATTTCACTCCGTTCTATCGCTTTTTTCGTGTTACCGGCCGGTTTAAAAGAACTACCCATTGCCGCGAATTGCCAAAATGAAACGAGCTTCCATTTAATTAGCGGTTTCAACTCGAGACCTGAACCGATCACGAATTACACCAGCAAAAATTTTATTCATCTTTTATGAGAATAGGATCGCTATTAGATTATTTTAATTTGCATTTAAATGGTCGGTTTAAAATCGTCTTATTAAAAATTACCATTTTCAGCCAATCTTATTAACCGTCGGCCGATTTCTAAATTTAATAACAGCAACAAAATTAAGATTGATTTCGTTGCAATTTGTACCCCGATGTAGGCGACAACCCAACTTGTGAGTTGGTGATGGGAGAGTTTCCCTGGCGAACAAGGATATAAAAATAAATAGCAAAAAAATTGTCTGTCAGCTTTTAGTAAAGAGCAAGACGTACAATTTTGTTCTGTCGAAACAAAGTGTTTAATTTGCTTTCAATAATCTGCGAATATCCCGACCGGTGACATTTTGGCGCCCGATTGGTAAGCATTGTGCTTAATTTTAACCCCCCTGAAAGAATCACTACCAGACGCCTGGGATGCCCTTCCGGTCAACCCAAGTCGGTGATATCGTTCTCGTCCGATTGGTACCAGTGTATCGTTCGGTCCTCAATGGCACGATCCCTATACCATCATCCAACAAGCGGGAAATATGACGTAAAATACCATCTGCACCGATTCCGACCAACTCCGCCTCGTCGTTAATCACAGAGTGTGTTGAAGTGTAGAGCAAAAAGCCAAAAGTACAATTTTGTTCTACCATAAAAAAGTACTTAATTTGCATTCAATAATCTTCGATTGTCACAACTTTAATTGATCAACTTTCGCTCAAATCTTTATGAAAAGAATGAAAAGCCAGAAAAAAAATTTAACATCAAATTAAATAAGCCGGCACGATAAAGAAACATTAAAAGGCAAAAGAAAAATAAATATTTTTTGTGTACGACTCATTAAACACATCTTTTTGTGTTGCAAGGGGAATATTTGTACTTCAACATCTGTTGAGCATACTTTGAAAGTAAACATTTTTTAACTGTGGCTATAACAGTCGCTTATTGTTACACTAAATCAAAATTTTCTTAAATAATTAAACCATTGAAATAATTTCGTTTTTATTTTAATATTTGCAATAATAATAATGTCAAGAGGATTTATACTGTGGCTTCGTAGAACTAAAATTAAAACTTTTTTCGTTTGATATCAGTGAGCCAAGCATTCCAATACCAAAAGAGCCGCCAGGAAAGATTGTGGATATGCAGATTGCTTTGAACGAATATTTTACATTAGTAAAAAAATGCGCCATTAATCAAAGGATGAAATTGATGTTGTCGGAAGTCCCTTCGATGTTACGTTTACCACTGATGAAATATCTTTTTAAAAAGCAAAGCAAATTTAAAGACAATCGAAAGACTGATTAATCTAATACTCTTAATTATTATCAATTTCAGGTTAAAAAGTGTCGTTAAAATTTATTGCGCCATTGAAAATCAGATATTGTCACAAAAGCAGACGAAAAAGTAAATGAGCGAACCGTAAACCAATCGTCAGAAGCATCAAGCAACGAGCAATTCCAAAAGAAACACCAATTTAAAAAATGTCAACTAAATACGTTTGCAATTATTCAAAATTTTTTGTTGTATTATCCTTTCAACATATAAAAGCAAACAATGGGAGATGATAATAAATTGTCAATTTTGTGTGTTTTAATAGGCACTTGATTCCAAACAGTAAAAACTGTATCCCGCCAAGCGTTAAAACTAGGGATCATTTTTAGTTTTTATTATCCCCGGCGTTTTAATTAAAAGAATTCGCGCTCATTACATTGACGGATTTTTTTATGTCCTCACAATAGATATCTAAATTCCTAACACACCACGTTTTGTCGTTAGCACCACCGATTATCAATATCCGTGAAATATTTACTCCTTTCTTATCAGGCAATCGCAACTAAAAATTTCTGAATAAATCCTCGCGTGTCGGAAACGCGTTATCAAAAGTAATCTACAAATCGAAGGTACCCAGAGATTCATTATTAAAATGATTTCAAAACAAATAAAGCCATACTTGTAATAGTTTCCTCGACGTACGAGAAACATTGATGGAGTTGCGTTATAAAATCGTGAACGGCCTGAATTTATTTGTGGAATGGCTTCGATAACATTAAATTAATGCGAGAATGGGAAACATTACTAAACGTTTAACTAAAATCGAATTCACTTGCGAAACGACGAATGAAAATAATAAAATGTTACGGTCGGAATTGACGATTTAATTGTGCCTGGCCACGATAGCGCTTTTATCTTGATCTTGTGTTTATGACTTTATATAAAAGTTATTAACCGTAGTCTGCATTTAATATTCGAATATGATCATCAAAATAATTGTAACGGTATTTAATTTATCACTTCCATAAGTTTCAGAAAATATAAAAATTTAATTTTGGACAGGGCAGATCTTCTTCTCCTGTTCCCAGGTCGTTACCCTATAATTTCAAAGCAATTGAAAATAACAAGTCCTCGTAGAATATCGTAGAACTTTACACCATTACTATGATTTTAGGTAAAAATTCACTTCAAATTTGTTTCAGCAGATTTTGACTAGTCTTTTAACTGTCAACATTGTTTACGACTTTTTACGACTTTTATCAAGTCACAGTCTTTAGTTTTTTGTAGTTCAGTGATACAGGTAGTTTTTTTGTTTATACTAAACATTGTATTTTTTCATGTGAAAAAATACAGTTAGATTCATTTTGAATCGTATATTTTTGTGTAATACAGTCCCCTTCCTCAACAACATCAGTTGCAGTAGTGCATAAGAAGAAACAAACAAACATGACGGCATAAAAATGTTAGACTTTCAATAAAGAAATTACTGAGAAAAAAAGGTAAATGACAAGAAACTCCCTAAATATAAAAGAGTGTTACATTCACAAATTGACCTGTTTCTGGATTTTTGTCAAAGTTTATCAAATTTTTATTTTATTGAAATTTAAAAAAAAGTTTGTACATTTGCCGAAATGGAATTAATTAATTAATTAATTCAAATCGCTCATTTTATAAATCAGTTTTTTTGAAAACTAAAGCAAATTGATTGAAAGCATTGAAAGGTACTAATAAAAGTTTGTATTTTTTGGGAATTGTGCAAACAAAGATTCAACCAAAAACAAAATATCATCATTTTAAAAGCTTTTCTAATAAATGGAAATTGGTAATACTCGTTGCAATCGTTCATTAATCAATTTGTACCACTACTAACAATAAGACACGCAAACATTGGTGACGATTATTCAAACCACACATGAGTAGGCTAGGGCGATTTGAAGGGAAAGCCAGCTGATAGATCAAAGGCAGAGAACGGGTAGCCCAGAATCCAAAGCACGGTAATCTCGACAAGCCATTTGAAACACTTTAGAAGAATCGGAATGTATATGCCTACAAACTTATTATTAATAAAAATCCCTATCTAAATTTTCTGAGGGATTACAAAACTGAAAATTGTTACCTCAACGGCCTTTTGGCCAACTTATCACGATGCATCCCTGACTTATTAGTTGGCGATGGGGGTTTTTCCCGTGAAGAGGAAAATAATAAACAGGGCTGTCATCTTTTTTTTTACAAAAAGGCCAGACCAATGTTTTTTGACGAGAACAAAATACAGCAGTGTTTAATTGTGTAGTTTGAACTTATTGATCGTCCCGATCGATAATAACATCCTGGACTGCCAATTCCGGAGGTAACAAGACGTGGGTCCAGGAAATGGCGTTCAATGAATTAGGTAGCAAAAAAATTCTATCAAATCAGGAAAATCGTCAATTAAATCAAAGCAGTTTGACCACAGCAAATAAAAAATCAATTCCAAGCAGTTCAAGTACTACGAGTCAAAGCCCCAGGCGTCCTGGCGAGGAACCGTGGCCCTCTTGTCGACTGCACCTTTTCGGATATGCGGAAATGTCACATTGGTGGTATCCACCCGGAATGCAACAGTTTTACCGGCACGTTGTAATACCTGCTACATAGAATTTGAATCGCAGATAAGCTACGAACGGCACATGCAGCTGCACTTCATGTCTGATAAGCAGCAGAAGAATTCTGGACTGAAGATTTTCCGATGTCAATATTGTGATAGGATTTTTGAAAAACTGTGTGCCCTTTCGTGAAGGTTCACACCAGACAAAGCCAGGAGGTAAGAACTGCAACCGTAGCACCACCTCCCAGAAAACCTAATAAATTTTATTCATGTTCAATTTGTAACGTAATGTTTCCCAACGCTAAAGAGTTGAGAACACAAGTATTTTCTTAACATCCCATTTAATTATTATAACTTTGGAAATATTTTCGAACAGACGGCCTTTCAGAAATCCGACAACTTTATTACGTTTGTTTATTTTTTTAATCGTCAGATGAAGAATCTCCCGCAAATACAATTTCGTGAAAGCTCCCTTCATTTCTTTCGCGAATATCTAGTTTGCAACTGCCGAACATTTGACTGTTTTGTTTGTCGTTGCCATGGAAATCTTAAAATTGTTTTATTCTACACCCATCATTTACAAAATGTGTTTCTTCTTTATGTTTCTACGAAGTTTTTTTGAGCCTCCATAGAAGAAGACGGCGATTTTCGCATTTGAAATTCGCGCCATTAAACAATAATACATTTTTTTTTATCTGTGTGCGCTTTGAAATTTAATTAATATTCAATATGTCAAAAATGTTTAATGTACTAAATTTTGTAATTCGGGTAGGGGTAATTTCAGAAATAAGCATAGCTTTCAGTAATCCGAGGAAGTTTTGAGGTTTGGATAAAAAAATTTCTAGACATTCATAAAATATGGTCGTTTTTTACAGATCCATACCAATTATTAAAAACAGCATCGAACCGATTGGTGGCTCAAGGATCAGGTCAGATACAACTATGACAATTATCTAAATTTAATAATTGAGATGGGGGTGTATTTCGAAAAAATTTTGAAATTATATTATTTTATATCTTGGATAATGGTATACTTTCGACCACCGTCAACGGCACCCGTAACGATTCCGCCGGAGCCGGTACCACAGCAGGCACAAGGGCGATTTCAGAAATAAGCATAGCTTTCAGTAATCCGAGGAAGTTTTGAGGTTTGGATAAAAAAATTTCTAGACATTCATAAAATATGGTCGTTTTTTACAGATCCATACCAATTATTAAAAACAGCATCGAACCGATTGGTGGCTCAAGGATCAGGTCAGATACAACTATGACAATTATCTAAATTTAATAATTGAGATGGGGGTGTATTTCGAAAAAATTTTGAAATTATATTATTTTATATCTTGGATAATGGTATACTTTCGACCACCGTCAACGGCACCCGTAACGATTCCGCCGGAGCCGGTACCACAGCAGGCACAAGGGCGATTTCAGAAATAAGCATAGCTTTCAGTAATCCGAGGAAGTTTTGAGGTTTGGATAAAAAAATTTCTAGACATTCATAAAATATGGTCGTTTTTTACAGATCCATACCAATTTTTAAAAACAGCATCGAACCGATTGGTGGCTCAAGGATCAGGTCAGATACAACTATGACAGTTATCTAAATTTAATAATTGAGATGGGGGTGTATTTCGAAAAAATTTTGAAATTATATTATTTTATATCTTGGATAATGGTATACTTTCGACCACCGTCAACGGCGCCGATAACGATTCCGCCGGAGCCGGTACCACAGCAGGCACCAGGGCGATTTCAGAAATAAGCATAGCTTTCAGTAATCCGAGGAAGTTTTGAGGTTTGGATAAAAAAATTTCTAGACATTCATAAAATATGGTCGTTTTTTACAGATCCATACCAATTTTTAAAAACAGCATCGAACCGATTGGTGGCTCAAGGATCAGGTCAGATACAACTATGACAGTTATCTAAATTTAATAATTGAGATGGGGGTGTATTTCGAAAAAATTTTGAAATTATATTATTTTATATCTTGGATAATGGTATACTTTCGACCACCGTCAACGGCGCCGATAACGATTCCGCCGGAGCCGGTACCACAGCAGGCACCAGGGCGATTTCAGAAATAAGCATAGCTTTCAGTAATCCGAGGAAGTTTTGAGGTTTGGATAAAAAAATTTCTAGACATTCATAAAATATGGTCGTTTTTTACAGATCCATACCAATTTTTAAAAACAGCATCGAACCGATTGGTGGCTCAAGGATCAGGTCAGATACAACTATGACAGTTATCTAAATTTAATAATTGAGATGGGGGTGTATTTCGAAAAAATTTTGAAATTATATTATTTTATATCTTGGATAATGGTATACTTTCGACCACCGTCAACGGCGCCGATAACGATTCCGCCGGAGCCGGTACCACAGCAGGCACCAGGGCGATTTCAGAAATAAGCATAGCTTTCAGTAATCCGAGGAAGTTTTGAGGTTTGGATAAAAAAATTTCTAGACATTCATAAAATATGGTCGTTTTTTACAGATCCATACCAATTTTTAAAAACAGCATCGAACCGATTGGTGGCTCAAGGATCAGGTCAGATACAACTATGACAGTTATCTAAATTTAATAATTGAGATGGGGGTGTATTTCGAAAAAATTTTGAAATTATATTATTTTATATCTTGGATAATGGTATACTTTCGACCACCGTCAACGGCGCCGATAACGATTCCGCCGGAGCCGGTACCACAGCAGGCACCAGGGCGATTTCAGAAATAAGCATAGCTTTCAGTAATCCGAGGAAGTTTTGAGGTTTGGATAAAAAAATTTCTAGACATTCATAAAATATGGTCGTTTTTTACAGATCCATACCAATTTTTAAAAACAGCATCGAACCGATTGGTGGCTCAAGGATCAGGTCAGATACAACTATGACAGTTATCTAAATTTAATAATTGAGATGGGGGTGTATTTCGAAAAAATTTTGAAATTATATTATTTTATATCTTGGATAATGGTATACTTTCGACCACCGTCAACGGCGCCGATAACGATTCCGCCGGAGCCGGTACCACAGCAGGCACCAGGGCGATTTCAGAAATAAGCATAGCTTTCAGTAATCCGAGGAAGTTTTGAGGTTTGGATAAAAAAATTTCTAGACATTCATAAAATATGGTCGTTTTTTACAGATCCATACCAATTTTTAAAAACAGCATCGAACCGATTGGTGGCTCAAGGATCAGGTCAGATACAACTATGACAGTTATCTAAATTTAATAATTGAGATGGGGGTGTATTTCGAAAAAATTTTGAAATTATATTATTTTATATCTTGGATAATGGTATACTTTCGACCACCGTCAACGGCGCCGATAACGATTCCGCCGGAGCCGGTACCACAGCAGGCACCAGGGCGATTTCAGAAATAAGCATAGCTTTCAGTAATCCGAGGAAGTTTTGAGGTTTGGATAAAAAAATTTCTAGACATTCATAAAATATGGTCGTTTTTTACAGATCCATACCAATTTTTAAAAACAGCATCGAACCGATTGGTGGCTCAAGGATCAGGTCAGATACAACTATGACAGTTATCTAAATTTAATAATTGAGATGGGGGTGTATTTCGAAAAAATTTTGAAATTATATTATTTTATATCTTGGATAATGGTATACTTTCGACCACCGTCAACGGCGCCGATAACGATTCCGCCGGAGCCGGTACCACAGCAGGCACCAGGGCGATTTCAGAAATAAGCATAGCTTTCAGTAATCCGAGGAAGTTTTGAGGTTTGGATAAAAAAATTTCTAGACATTCATAAAATATGGTCGTTTTTTACAGATCCATACCAATTTTTAAAAACAGCATCGAACCGATTGGTGGCTCAAGGATCAGGTCAGATACAACTATGACAGTTATCTAAATTTAATAATTGAGATGGGGGTGTATTTCGAAAAAATTTTGAAATTATATTATTTTATATCTTGGATAATGGTATACTTTCGACCACCGTCAACGGCGCCGATAACGATTCCGCCGGAGCCGGTACCACAGCAGGCACCAGGGCGATTTCAGAAATAAGCATAGCTTTCAGTAATCCGAGGAAGTTTTGAGGTTTGGATAAAAAAATTTCTAGACATTCATAAAATATGGTCGTTTTTTACAGATCCATACCAATTTTTAAAAACAGCATCGAACCGATTGGTGGCTCAAGGATCAGGTCAGATACAACTATGACAGTTATCTAAATTTAATAATTGAGATGGGGGTGTATTTCGAAAAAATTTTGAAATTATATTATTTTATATCTTGGATAATGGTATACTTTCGACCACCGTCAACGGCGCCGATAACGATTCCGCCGGAGCCGGTACCACAGCAGGCACCAGGGCGATTTCAGAAATAAGCATAGCTTTCAGTAATCCGAGGAAGTTTTGAGGTTTGGATAAAAAAATTTCTAGACATTCATAAAATATGGTCGTTTTTTACAGATCCATACCAATTTTTAAAAACAGCATCGAACCGATTGGTGGCTCAAGGATCAGGTCAGATACAACTATGACAGTTATCTAAATTTAATAATTGAGATGGGGGTGTATTTCGAAAAAATTTTGAAATTATATTATTTTATATCTTGGATAATGGTATACTTTCGACCACCGTCAACGGCGCCGATAACGATTCCGCCGGAGCCGGTACCACAGCAGGCACCAGGGCGATTTCAGAAATAAGCATAGCTTTCAGTAATCCGAGGAAGTTTTGAGGTTTGGATAAAAAAATTTCTAGACATTCATAAAATATGGTCGTTTTTTACAGATCCATACCAATTTTTAAAAACAGCATCGAACCGATTGGTGGCTCAAGGATCAGGTCAGATACAACTATGACAGTTATCTAAATTTAATAATTGAGATGGGGGTGTATTTCGAAAAAATTTTGAAATTATATTATTTTATATCTTGGATAATGGTATACTTTCGACCACCGTCAACGGCGCCGATAACGATTCCGCCGGAGCCGGTACCACAGCAGGCACCAGGGCGATTTCAGAAATAAGCATAGCTTTCAGTAATCCGAGGAAGTTTTGAGGTTTGGATAAAAAAATTTCTAGACATTCATAAAATATGGTCGTTTTTTACAGATCCATACCAATTTTTAAAAACAGCATCGAACCGATTGGTGGCTCAAGGATCAGGTCAGATACAACTATGACAGTTATCTAAATTTAATAATTGAGATGGGGGTGTATTTCGAAAAAATTTTGAAATTATATTATTTTATATCTTGGATAATGGTATACTTTCGACCACCGTCAACGGCGCCGATAACGATTCCGCCGGAGCCGGTACCACAGCAGGCACCAGGGCGATTTCAGAAATAAGCATAGCTTTCAGTAATCCGAGGAAGTTTTGAGGTTTGGATAAAAAAATTTCTAGACATTCATAAAATATGGTCGTTTTTTACAGATCCATACCAATTTTTAAAAACAGCATCGAACCGATTGGTGGCTCAAGGATCAGGTCAGATACAACTATGACAGTTATCTAAATTTAATAATTGAGATGGGGGTGTATTTCGAAAAAATTTTGAAATTATATTATTTTATATCTTGGATAATGGTATACTTTCGACCACCGTCAACGGCGCCGATAACGATTCCGCCGGAGCCGGTACCACAGCAGGCACCAGGGCGATTTCAGAAATAAGCATAGCTTTCAGTAATCCGAGGAAGTTTTGAGGTTTGGATAAAAAAATTTCTAGACATTCATAAAATATGGTCGTTTTTTACAGATCCATACCAATTTTTAAAAACAGCATCGAACCGATTGGTGGCTCAAGGATCAGGTCAGATACAACTATGACAGTTATCTAAATTTAATAATTGAGATGGGGGTGTATTTCGAAAAAATTTTGAAATTATATTATTTTATATCTTGGATAATGGTATACTTTCGACCACCGTCAACGGCGCCGATAACGATTCCGCCGGAGCCGGTACCACAGCAGGCACCAGGGCGATTTCAGAAATAAGCATAGCTTTCAGTAATCCGAGGAAGTTTTGAGGTTTGGATAAAAAAATTTCTAGACATTCATAAAATATGGTCGTTTTTTACAGATCCATACCAATTTTTAAAAACAGCATCGAACCGATTGGTGGCTCAAGGATCAGGTCAGATACAACTATGACAGTTATCTAAATTTAATAATTGAGATGGGGGTGTATTTCGAAAAAATTTTGAAATTATATTATTTTATATCTTGGATAATGGTATACTTTCGACCACCGTCAACGGCGCCGATAACGATTCCGCCGGAGCCGGTACCACAGCAGGCACCAGGGCGATTTCAGAAATAAGCATAGCTTTCAGTAATCCGAGGAAGTTTTGAGGTTTGGATAAAAAAATTTCTAGACATTCATAAAATATGGTCGTTTTTTACAGATCCATACCAATTTTTAAAAACAGCATCGAACCGATTGGTGGCTCAAGGATCAGGTCAGATACAACTATGACAGTTATCTAAATTTAATAATTGAGATGGGGGTGTATTTCGAAAAAATTTTGAAATTATATTATTTTATATCTTGGATAATGGTATACTTTCGACCACCGTCAACGGCGCCGATAACGATTCCGCCGGAGCCGGTACCACAGCAGGCACCAGGGCGATTTCAGAAATAAGCATAGCTTTCAGTAATCCGAGGAAGTTTTGAGGTTTGGATAAAAAAATTTCTAGACATTCATAAAATATGGTCGTTTTTTACAGATCCATATCAATTATTAAAAACAGCATCGAACCGATTGGTGGCTCAAGGATCAGGTCAGATACAACTATGACAGTTATCTAAATTTAATAATTGAGATGGGGGTGTATTTCGAAAAAATTTTGAAATACTATTATTTTATATCTTGGATAATGGTATACTTTCGACCACCGTCAACGGCACCGGTAACGATTCCGCCGGAGCCGTTATCGCAGCTGGGGCCGTTACCGCAGCGGTTACCGCAGCTGGAGCCCTTACCGCAGCCGTTACCGCAGCTGGAGCCGGTACCACAGCAGGCACCAGGGCGATTTAGAAGTTGCAAAACTCTTTATCCCGACAAGTCGTACATGTGGTGTTGGGGATGTAACCATAAGAAAACATGATATCGCCGATTTGTATAAAAAAATTTAGTTAAAATTAGTACCTAGTATGTAAAAATAAATTTTTTGTAAAAATAAATTTTTTGTAAAAATCTTCAACACGCACCACCGTCAGAAACCAAAGGTGTTATTGCCAGCGCTTTATATTTTAAGGGCGCTTGGGAGAGAAACCATTCTTCGATGGAAGTACTAAAAGGTAATTAAATTAACTTGCGTCTTCCTTTATTAAAGTTTTTCATTTAAGACGTGCTTTCTTCATCAACGGTCTCGACAGTCCGAGCACTGCAATGGTAGAAACGATGTCTAACGGGGGGGCCTTCCCTTATTACAAAGATACGATTTAAAATTGTGAAATTTTGGGTTTTCCTTACAAAGGAAATCAAACCACAATGTATGTGATATTGCCGAATCATTCCACCAAGGAGGTGCTAAAAACTTTGGAAAACGCATTGAATCCAACAGAATTAGAAAGGCTCGTTGAAAACGCTAAATATACGCAAGCTGTCGTCCTATTCCCAAAAATGAAGCTTGAAAGTACAGTTAATTTGAAAGGGCCGTTGGAATATTTGGGAGTTAGGTCGCTGTTTAATCCAGTTGAAGCAAATTTAGGTGTGATTTCGGCTGGAATTGGTCCAAAACAACCGGAAGAAAAGGCAATTTCAAACAATGACATTCTGATATTTAGCAGAATGGGAGGCGAACCCAATAGAACCGCTTACGGAAGAACGAGAGCTGCAACAGAAACTATTGACAGTGTGCGTCAATATTTGGACTCTCATTCGAGCCCCAATCCGGGACTGTACGCAGTTTTGCATAAAGTTTATATGGATATTACAGAATCTGGTACGGAAGTGGAAGTGGGGGTTGGCCGCCAACACCGAAATGAGCCCGATCGTTTCAGGTAAACAATGCTTATAACCACCTGGTTGTTGGTAAGAGGACTAAATCAAGTAATTAGTGCGCGTTCTAAATTGAGGAAATATTGCATTTTAATTAAAATTTTAGAGCAATCACTACCTTGTGGTGCCTTGGATGCTAATATCGACGTGGAATATGTACAACTGCCATTACATGGGGAATGATAATCTCCTGAGGAATTTGGGTTTCCGATTCTGAAAATGAGGATCCGATGCAATCGACCGAAAGCTTGATGGTGAAAAACGACGAGACTGTCAGCAAATGCGAGGATATCCAAGAGAGCTCGTTTGAGAACGAAGCGCAGGTCGCTTCCAACACACTGGAACAGGTGGTTTCTGATTTGTTGATGCAGAATCAAGAGTTTCAGAAGATTCTCAACCGCCAACGTCGTTCTGGAAGCGTTTTTATTTGGTATTTACCTTGTATTGAAACCTTCGAGTGAGTTTTGTTCTTTCTGTCGCATTATTCGCTTATTTAAGGGAAACGCTTGGTCAGCCACAACAAAATGAGGCAGGGGGAAAATCCAATTCCTCACTAAGGATTGCAGATCCAAAAGCTAACTGTCTGTTGCATAGAACATCCCTCAGCAAGAAAATGCAATGTCTTTGTTAACCTTTCAGCAGGTGACAGAGGATTCTTTGACTTATCTTTTTGCAGTTGTGCTTCAACCATACTCAATAAATAATTGAACATATCTACAGACATTCGCGTAAATTAAAAAAATTGTTCATGATCATATTGCTTTTCATGAAAGCGACAAGGCAATGGAAGTGACCATGAATACGATGGGACTGGTTCATGGGTCGAACTGTATTTTGCATATTTTGATATCATGATATGCAGTAGATGCATTTAGCAATAAAGCCGTTTGAATAATGATTTTCTTCTTCCGTGACAGCTTCATATTTTATAACCCTTTCTAACTTAACCTTCAAATGGAAATGTTTGACAAAAGCACTTTAAACAAGTTGTTAAACACTATCCTTTGCGCATGCGTAAATAATATTAAACAATCTGCATAAACGCGTACAGTAAATTAAATTAAATTAAATTAAATTAAATTAAATTAAATTAAATTAAATTAAATTAAATTAAATTAAATTAAATTAACAGCTGCATAAACCCAGCTTAAAAATAGGAAAATTTGTCTCACGTATCGTGTACATTTTGATGCCCGCAACTGTACATAAAACTTTACTAGATAAAAAAAGATAAAAAAGGTGCATGCGAAGAAAAAATTTAAAACAAACAATTCGATTTTTGAAATCATTCACTGCGAAGCTGCTTAAAGGACCATTTGATGGTTACTTAACAGATTAAACCGTTATATGCGATTGCCCTGAAATATAGACACACTTTGCTGCGTTGGTACTCGCCGGCTGCACTTTACTAATCCGAGATTGAATCTATACACCTTTTATTTATTTTATGCTTCCGTGCGCTTGCCTCTACCGCCGCGAATGAGCTTGAATTCGTTTTTTTCAGACATTAAACCGCCACAAAGTAACTGTGCGATTTAATGAAAAACTTTTCCAATAAACCATGCATGACTTTTAATTCTAAGCCCTTTGAGATAAATTTTCCTTAATTTAAATATCACTTTGTAACGCGATTGATTTTTCTCGATTTTTCTATTTCGAAAATAGATTCGACGCCATATTTCTAATAATCTCGTATCGTTTACCATCCAATTTGAAAGTATTCTGGAAATAAAAAAACGCTTTTTGCGTCTTGTGAATAAAAAAGCAGCTATAACAAACAACTTGTGATGTGTCGTCGTGGCTTTTACTACCTTCGGCTTTAAAGGTCTATTCAACTTATTTCACATTCTGAAAAACATATTTATTTGTCCACGCGAAATGATAAAAATCCAAGAGACGTTTCTATAAACGCGAAAAAATTGCTAAAGCCTCGAAAATTACAAGTTATCCCCACAACCTGTTGGAAAATATCGCATCGGAAAGATTGTTCTTTTATGTGCGCTAATCCGAATAAATTGTCGATAACGATGGTCATTAGGAATGATCCGATCTACATTTCCCATTTATCCAGTTGCGAGCAACGTCGGAATTGAAAATGTACAATAATAAATCTCACGTATCTTATTCCTTCAAAAGCAACAAATTGGAACCGCGACCGAAATTGCTGCAAATAGGAATTACGCTATGCAGATTGTGATTAAATCTGTGCAAGCGTAAAAAGTTCTTTAACATAATTAAAGCGCCGGCATTAATTAAGTCTAACCTCGACGCTTGCACATTCGCGATAACTACAACAGGATTTCAAGAAGTCAAGGTACGTCACGCTAAGTTATCGAGTAGATCCGTGGTAAGTAATGTCGTTAGCATCTCTAATTAACAACTAAATACTTAAGAAAGGAGAGCGGGGGACTTGTTTCGCACAATCTGATCCTAACTGTCGTGTTTATCTTAGCCAATGTCTTATGTTAACAGGCAACCGTGCGTTCACAGATAGCGCTTGATTTGAATACGGACGACCCGCTCCTTCATTAGCCACAGTAACACCACGCGTCACTTAACATGTAGCTATTAGACATCCTGTCACGTTGATGAAAATTGATTTCACCCCTCTGATCTGCCATAATGTTATCTTTCGCGGCGTTTACAATGACTAAGATCCTTTACAGCTGCAATGCGTCACTTATAACTCGACTTAAATTACATCGAAGGCGTTACTACCAAAATTGGTGCATAAAACACCTCCCCGGCATCGACCGCAGTTTATGTCTTTTGCAGAGTGGTGTAGGATGTCCGCAGGTTCACTGCACCAACACCGCTTGCAACAGCAAAATGTGCAGCCGCAGCGTCAGTAATCCCCTATCTCCAGTGTGCACTCTGCGAGACGAAAATAAATTAGCGTGCAAGAAAATCGAACGACTTTGTTCAATTAGAAAATCGACTATTGTTTTATGGAGATGAAATTCTTGCGACAATTGTAGAAGGTAATCGCATGGGAAATACACCTCTTCGTGTATGGATTTGTACGTCCTTTACGCTCGCCTGTTGCTAAATAGCCGTAAGATGAGAGGAAGCATCATTTACACAGCTTGTTTCTGCTTATTACATTTCAAGTTGTCTACTTGACACCGCCTTTCTTGCACGTTACAAGCTTTCCAGTGTACGGTATCCATTCGTACTTGGCACAAATTCAGACTAGATCTAATCTTTCGTTTAACGGCAGTGCCATTTCCAGCAATTTCCCTTCTTCAATATTTTCGTTTCTTTTATCTGTCAAAGTAATTACTTCTTCATATTCATTTTAACGCACATTTTGAAAACAAAGGCTTTAAAAAGAATCTGGTAATCAATAGGATTAGACTAAACATGAGCTACAAATGCCCAGAACCTATTTGGTTTATTTACTTTTGTTTGTTTTTCTTTCTTTATTACAACAGGTTTTTTCAATACTTATTCGTTTGTTTTTCAAACAATTCTCTTATTTTCTTTCGTTCAATTCACTTCATAAGTTCTTTATAATAAAATATTTTGTATTTTAATATGTTGCACGTAAATGTTACATAATAATAATTAAAAAATGTAAATGTTCTCCCTTTCTAATAAACTTCCCATCAAAATTAACGCTCCACTATTAACTTTATTATATGGTTTTTGATTTGTTAATATCTTTAGTGATTGGAAGCGATAATTGCACGGAAGTATTGGTGTAAATTGTCTCAAAGCGTCCAGTTGGGCAGTCTTAAATTGTATCATGTATCGAGCAAGAAATTTAGCCGACCAAGAGGGATACAAATGCCAACATTATTGTACGAAAAATATTTTCAATGATATTTGGCAAATTTGATAGAATTGGACCATTTCAACGGGAAGGGACCTTACTCTCAAAAATGAGATCAATCCTTTACAATAGATAAATTAGGCCGAAATTTTTTCGTAGATTCAAGATTTTTCCTAAAATAAACTTAAAATAATGTGCAATGTGACACTTTTTTGAGGTCAGCATCCGCAATCGCTGACAAATTAATTATAAACGTTCTATGCCTGTGACACTTGAAGTTTGCCATTAGTTATATCAATGAATATCAATTTAAATTTGGAATACATTTTGTCGTCAAGCAAAATTAGATTTCTTGGAAATTAATAAGATACGATGAACGAAAACGAATTGTTATCATCTTTTCTGAACGTTAACAGATTGTTAGCGTTATTTTTATTGACTTATTGAGTTCGCTACATTTGCAAGACTAATCTAGCAGTTTTGGAGGTGGAGAGGGGGCGAGCCCTCAGATGCCGTTGTCCCCACTCCACCGTACCCCAAGAGGTGAACATTCTCCCCCCTTGAAGTCAATGTACACAGTGTACTTCAAAACATAATGATTCTAAAGTTTAGGCATATACACAACAAAAAATAACTAAGAAATACAAAGGACGAAAAGAAGAGAAAAAAAAAAAATTAAAGTGCAGTTACTCCTTTTCTGTTGGAATTATACAAATCTTTCTAACTGCGCGCTTAAAAAACACCAGTATCTGTTTTAACGGACACTACCCGCACGAGACCATCACTGCCAGGGTGCACCTCGATGACTCGCCCGAGACGCCAATGCAGAGGTGAGGTATTTTCCTCAACCAAGACCACCAATGTTCCAACTGTGACGTTGGGTTGAGCCGATTGTTCACCTCGAGGACGTGTCTGTAGTTGGGTTAGGTATTCCCGTTGCCATCGTTTCCAGAAATGCTGCTGGAGCTGCTGAACTCGTTGCCATCTAGACAAGCGATTCAACTGGATGCCGGTAACGTCGCTTTCAACAGGTGCAGTAAGAGAGGCTCCAATGATAAAATGTCCAGGTGTCAATGCTTGAAGGTCGTTAGGATCTTGGGACAAGGGGGTTAAGGGTCGTGAATTTAAACAAGCTTCAATCCGAATGATCAAAGTATTAAATTCCTCGTATGTAAGGTAAGCATCGCCTAATATTCTTTTTAGATGATGCTTAACGCTTTGAATTGAACGTTCCCAAAGTCCGCCAAAATGCGGTGATCTTGCTGGTATGAAGCTGAATTTAGTGTTTACGTTTGAAAAATGCGTTAATAATTTGTCTTGAAATTTTTCCGATTTGAAAAATTCGCGCTCAGCTCCTACAAAATTGGAACCGTTGTCGGAAAACATTTCTACTACATGTCCTCTACGCGATATTAGCCGTTTGAAAGCTCCTAAAAAACTGTCAGTAGTTAGATCTCCTACTAACTCAACATGAACGGCCTTAGTCGAGAAACAGACAAAGAGAGCGATATAAGCTTTGACTTTCTTTGCGTTACGCAATTTGTTTGTTTTTATAAGGAATGGTCCGGCATAGTCTACACCGCAAATTAAAAACGGTCGTAAAGGTTGCAACCGCTCTTTAGGGAGATCACCCATTTTTTGAATTACAGGTTTTGGATTAGCCCGCATACACTTCACACACGAATGAATGATTTTTCGTATCATACTTCTGCCCGATATTGGCCAAAATCGTTCTCTAATCGCAGCTAATGTTGCTTCGTTTCCCGCATGAAGTTCATTCTCATGAAATTGACGAATAATTAATTTAGTTACGTGATGTTTCTGAGGTACTTATTTCCGTTTTTTGAATGAAATTTACTGTCTTTTGACTGATTATTTGCTGGACTATCATTGGGCCTTATATTGCTCAATGCTTCCAATACCTGATATCGTTTTTCTAAAAATTCATCAAATTTTGTATATGTGGGAACTTCTTTTTCCAAAGTGGCCTGCCACTCTTTTTTTGAAGAATAATCCAATTTCTCTAAAATAATTGGTATTAACAATGCGTCCCAGTATTGGACTTCGATTTTTAATGCTTTTAATGCTGCGATGTTGTTATTTACGTTATCAATTAATTCGCGTAGCTGTGTGTGTGACGATTTTAAGATTGGAGCAAAATTCAAGATATTGGAGACGTGATCTTGTACAATTAGCCGTTTATTTTCAAATCTCTTTTTTAATAATGCGATTGCGTTGTCATAATTATCACTCGACACCGATAGTGATTCTATCGCCCTAAGAGCTTCATCTTTTAAGCAACCCTTAAGGTAGTGAAATTTGCGAATGTTAGATATGCTCGTATCCTTTCCTACCAAACAATAAAATGACTCGTAAAACGTAAACCAATCGCTGTGTTTACCGGAGAACGTTGCTAAAGGTAAGGGTTTTAATATTACGCTATTTGACGGTTCTCTGTCGTGCCCGTTATTTGTAATATTAATTATAGTACCTGCAGTGTCTGCTTCTTTAGAAGCGGAAGCAGCTGGCAAATTTTCGCTCAAGAATGTTTTTATTTTGCTTACAATCGCCCGATATTGCGTTTCTATTTTGCCGCGTTCTTTGTCGGCTTCGGCCTCCAAGGCCGTCTCGTCGGCCGATGTATCGTTCAACTGAAACCGTTCAATGTCTGTCTGAATTTTGTTAAATTGTTTAAATAAGTCCGTTACCGTTTCTAAATTCGTTTGCAATTGAAAATTATTTGCTTTCGAACTATCTAAACCGTTTTGAAGTCGTGTGATAGCACTTTTTACGTTACGTCTATCCAGCTTCAAATCAACAAGATCATCCCTTTTCGGCATGGTTCTCGAAGTGAATTAATTAAAAGGAATTGACGAAGTTAGGTAATGAATGGATAATATAGGTCTGACCTTTAACACCCTTGAGTTTGATGATTCCCTCGCGATGATGTTGGCGTTGATGGCTCGCTTCCGATGATTTCGCACGATTTGTGATGCTTTGATGATTTTTCTTACACACGGGTAATTTCGACGATTATGAATGTTGCTTTGAATGAATCGTGGTTCGGTTGATTATGCTTGTGGATCGAAGGACCAAAATGTTAGCGTTATTTTTATTGACTTATTGAGTTCGCTACATTTGCAAGACTAATCTAGCAGTTTTGGAGGTGGAGAGGGGGCGAGCCCTCAGATGCCGTTGTCCCCACTCCACCGTACCCCAAGAGGTGAACACAGATAACTGACAAAAACCAAAGGAACTTGGAAAAAGTAGAAACGGTTTATCGTAGATCAGATAGGACCCCAAAATGACCAGGAAAGCAAGAAGCAAAACAGAACATAGTGTATAAAGTTGTCGAAGACGACAAGAAAAACAAGCAATATGCCACAGAGTGTATTTTGTGAATTTAAATAAATGAATATTTATTTTGACAGTATTGAAAATAAAGTTACTTTATTTTACTAGTACTATAAAGAGGTACTTTATGGCCGCAAAACTGTACCATAAGGCGAACTTTATTATTCAGTCGGACATAAAGGTAATTTTAAACGTAAAACAGAACCACGGATCGAAACAGTTCCGTGTGTTGCCTGCCACTGCGGCAACACTGACAAAACCAAAGACGGTTGAAATTCCTTTTGCCCAACTAATCGTTTTATGAAAAAAGGCCACAGTAAGTTCTGAGCTGAGAAATAAATAAACTCGAAGCAGTTTGAAATCTATCCATTTCATCTCAGGCGGTCAACAGGAGGTTGACTGACGCATAAGTGAACCGCATCAAGCCAGTCATTGTACCGCTACTTACTGAAAAGCACAGAATTAGCAGACTAAGGTTTGTAAAGGATTATTTCAAATGACAACAAACTCTGGTGCGAAATAGTTACATTAACATGTTCTGATGGGCGTCTGAAGAATGCGATGGGATAGGTATACCAGTCGCAATTTCATTTCAAGAGAACATCACACATCACAATATTGGAGGAGACAGTGGAAGGGGGATAAATCCACGAGGAAGACCAAGGTTTCAATATACCGCTCAAATAATTCAAGATCTCAATTGCCAAAGTTAAACAGATTTGAAGAGATTGTCCCATATGAGACAAGAATGAAGAAGGGCGAAAATGTTGCAACAAACCAATCGAGAAATGGTGGACTAAGAGAGAGAGAGAGAAAGAGAGAGAGAAAGAGAAAGAGAAAGAGAGAGAGAGAAAGAGAGAGAGAGATCGTAAAAGAACATGTAATGTTTGCTTCATTGATTGGTGAAAATTTCCTCTGATACAGAATAGTACGAGGTAAAGTTACGTCTATAGATTAGTCATCAACGGACTTCAACATCTTAATCCGATTACAGGTAGTCACTTACATGATCAGTTTGGTGTCATATACCTACTCTTATGGACGCCAAAAAAACATAAGAACAGAAAGCCTGCAGCAGAAAATCATTCAAAATTTGATTAACAGTTTGGAAATGTGACAAAGGTTAAATTTGTCAAATTGCGTTACGATCTGCACAACATCCTTCAGATTTGGTTATTTTCGACTTCCATCTGTATCCAACTATGCAATAACGTCTCGGTGGAAAAAGATTAAACGGAATGGTATTTTTCTTTCGAGAAAAATCGCTACTCTCCACTCAGATAATGGATTTTAGTTCATTCATCGACTATTGCGGTCTTAGTCTTATCGACCGCTCCACATATAGCTATTTCTATATCTACTGGTTTCACCAATTATACAAGTTCTCGCCCAGGATTATAACGAGTGATTTAAAGAAAATTCGATTAACCGCGTCCTTTCTATGGTTTACTGATATTCGATGGATATTTCTGTCAATTTAACAGTACCTTATTTAAATGGTTTGGCTGCAGTAGCACGGAACTATTCAGAGTAGCGGTAAACAAGATAAGAATAGTGATAATGGTATCCAACCTCCGATAAAATAAGGACTATAAGAAGAAGTGACCAGAAGTTGGAGAAGAAAAGCAAAACACGTGAGTCTCGCTCCCATCCAGGTGCCATCCCAGGGTTAATGATATTTGGAAAAGATAAGAATAGTGATGATGATATCCAACTTCCGATAGGAGTAGGATGTAAGAAGAAAATTTAAATAAGCGATATCATTTGGATGCTGACGCTCCGGGCGCAAGTTTATTGCACTCCTCGTTCATTGTGTGGGCGGCGATGTCACACCAATTGGTGCCGACGAAGGGTCATCTTTCGAGATTGACCCGATTTCTTGGATTGGAATTACAGAAAATTGCTGAACACTTTTGGTTTTCGCTCTGCTTGAGGATCGAAATTCATTTCAAAGTCACAAATTTATAAAACAGCCTCGTACATCAAGAACTAGTCAACTGAGCACGGTAGAAAGTTGGCGATGTTTGATAGAGTTGCCTTGGTGACGGGAAAAAATTAGAACTGTCACCTTACTCCTTATAAAAGGAGTCATTCATTTTTTAACTAAATAATACAAAGCAGTGTTACTTAAATAGTTCAAGTTATTGTAGAAACGCTATTCTAATTTTTGCTAAACGTAATTCCTCAGGGTAAAAGGACTTTTCTTCATCGGTATTAACGTCGGGAAAAGCGACTGTTTTGAATTTTTGTGTTCGACGAATACAATAATTAACAATGCAATAGCAGACCCATCCAATTAACCAGACGTGGCGGGCCGCAAAGTCAAGGATCACATATTAGAAAAGACATGTGTGATTTATTAAACAGGGTCCTTTATCCTGAGAAGCGATTATTGTCGTTAACTGCCTGTCGCAGTGCAGAGTCACATTTAAATCCCGCATCATCAAGGCTCAACTTTCATATTACTTTCTATCTACAAGCTCTGCAAAAATAAGATAAAAACCTATTATATCGCTTCTTATATTCGAAAAGATTACGAGGGGAGTTTAAAATACTTTTAAAAAATGCTGCGCTGCCATTCGTTCGTTTTTAATAGTGTGAATGGAACACTGTTTTGTAAAATGCTGACACAAAGGCGAGAAAACTTTAGATAAAAGTTCTTTATGTTTGGAGAGATTAAATACGGTGCATGTTTAATCCTTATTTTGAACGTGGGAAGAATAAGAAACTAATCAAAAATAATGGCGTTATTAAAATCTCGACGATTTCACTTGAAAAATGATGCAAACGACCGTTCCCTTTCGCCATTGGAAACGTTGGCTGCAATCAAATTAACATCCTGAGCTAAGCTTGATTATATAGCTAAGGCAATTTATATGGAATATCATCATCCACCTTAAATAAATGCGCTCATTTCGTTTAATATTTCTAGCTCTTTATAAAAAATATCCGGGCGAAATTGAAACGCTAAAATTATTTGCATAATAATGAAAATATACCACTTTTTTTCGCAGTTCTTATTTATCTATTTACATATTCACTTCGAGTTTTTCCACAACCTTTAAGCGTTTTGCGGCCTAAACAAAAAACCACAACTGCTTAACATTATTCATTCCCTTTAAACATAGATTAAATGGAGGCTCGAGTTTGGAAGATTACTTTTGGGAAAAAACCGCATTTTCAACGATATCTTTTATCGTTAATGAGTCCGTTGTGTAGTACAATGCACTGAATAATATGCTAATATAAAATCGTACAGGCGAGAAAAATTTTTTGTCAACGGTTTCAAATAACCAGAAAAACTTTGTAGTGTCACAATGACCGCACATAAATATACTTTCTGGGGAAACTACCACAAAAGATTGGTATTATTTCACAAAGGCTTTTGTAAATTATTTGCAACGTAATAAAACTCGCATTGAGAATTATTTGATGGAAATTAAAAATTGCGAAATTACTACAAAGAAGGTAAGTATGTTTCTGCCAATTTCCAAACCTTGTCTGTTAAAAATAGAAATAAAAAAACATTTCCATTACCTTGGTACAGTGTAATTTTCCAGAAATTAACCATTCGAAGAAGATTATTTCCTCAATTTTAGAACTTTGATAGAACGAACAACAAATTATATTAAAACCATTCAGAAACGCAACAGTTATCGATTTGTGCAAGTGGTAAAATCGATTTGGCAAATCCTACATCAACAGGTTTTCAAATTATTATCGACATGTCTTTCTCTACATAAGGCAGTTGACAATTCATTTACGCAATAACGGGCATTAATGTTAATTCGTTAAAACTTTTGGGGAGTGTGCTAGCTGCTACTTATCACAAGCCACAAATACAGACAGAGGAAAGGAGCAGTTGAGGTGTTGAACATAGTTCCTAAAGTAAGAGCTATTGATATGTCCAAGTAGAAGCGGAAGCGGAAGGATGAAATCGGAGTTAAGGCGCTGAAATTGATGAAAGAGCGACCAGCAAACGAGCATCGAGCATCAGTAGCAAGATGATGGATGTGATGTGGTCGAAAGAACCGCGACACAAACTTCTGCTATTATCACCAACGGTTCGGCGATAAAGCACGAAAGTGCAAACAACCGTGCAGCTATTCCCAACCGCAGGAAAACGAATTGCGCTGTCGAGAATAGAGGCGATCCACGACGGCCTTTCAATCCATCCAACAAAACGCCTCTTCATTTGCAACCACGCTTTAAAAGAACAATTTTTAATAGACACTGGTGCGGACAAAAGTGCGTATCCTCAAACATTTACCTTTCGTTCCCCCCCCCCCCCAACCAAACACCTATAAAAACGTAAGGACTAGTAGTACTGCGCCTTAATCTTAGACTCCGCCAAGCAAGCAGAAAATATTCTTGTACAAAGACCTCAATTCTTGCAAGCAGGTCTTCTTGCGTCACGACGCAAGCAAGAAGCCCCTGCAGCCAACCTACGATGGACCGTACCTAATGACCAAACGAACTGACAAGTTTTTTACCATCGTCGTTAAAGGACGCGAACAAAACCGTATCAATCGACCGCCTGAAACCGGCACACCCTAAAGGACCACGCTGACCCACTTCAGCACCATCGCCCCAAACTTCCGACGACACAAGAAGTGTTACGTTCCAGTCATAAACAAATGGGAACTGCGAAGGGGGTGAGTGCTGGATTGCCAGAAGATTTTTCTTCACAGCTAAGTATCTACATTTGAGTGGATGTCTTAGCAGTTGTTTACGACTTTTTTATTTATTTTATTTACCTAGTTACTATTTTATCTCTTTTTAACACTATTTTTTATTTCTTTGTAACCAAAGTGATATTAGTGTTTTTTTGTTGTAAATATATATTGCATTTCTCATGTTCATGAGATGCAGTCGAGGTTCAATTTGTAACCTATATTTTCGTGTGATACAGTCCACTTTATTTCTATTTTCTTCTTCCTGTGACGGCATCAAATCAATTGGTGCAACGAAGAAGAAACAATTACTATGAAATACTTGTTGTAACGAAAGATGCAACCGATTCTAATATTAAAAAGCTTATAAGAAGCTGGCTCTACAGTTGTTGCATCCAGATAAAAATAAGTGTCCAGGATCTGCAGAAGCGTTTATAAAGCACCTGAATTCACTAATGATCAGTTGGAAGCGGTCAAACGCGTTAAAAAATGCAAAGATTACTGTTTACGACTTTTTTATATCAAGTTGCTATTTTATTTCTTTTTTACACTATTTTTTATTTCTTTGTAACTGTCGGATTAGTATGTAAGATAGACAGTATGTAAAATAACGGTGTATGCTATAACCCAATAGACGCTTAACATTACTTGACATGGTGCCGAAATCCAAGTGAAAAAAAAACGAAGAATCGTGGAAAATAAAGGTGCGAAAAGTGCGTAAACTGAAAAAATAGAACAATGCCAGTAGAAGGAGTGACCCTGAGACCCCCGAAATGTCTGATAATCAGCAACGACGCGGACATGGTCACAACGTGGAAAGCATGGCGTCAGCAATTCGAGTGGTATGCAGTAGCTACAAGTCTCTCCAAAAAATCGAAGGAAGTGCAGGTCGCAATATTTATGACGACAATAGGCCCAGAGGCGGCAGTCATATTTAACACATTCACCTGGACCGAAGATGAGGTAAAAAACGATTTAGTTACAGTACAGGGCAAGTTTGAAAAGCACTTCGTGCCGCAAGTAAATGTTACGTATGAACGCTACATATTCAATAAAGCGCAACAAAGTCAAGAGGAGTCATTCGATGAGTTTCTAACAAGTCTACGTTGCAAAATAAAAAAATGCAACTATGGTTCACTGGAGGAAAGTCTGCTCAGTGACAGAATCGTATGTGGAATAAACTGCAATAGCTTAAGAGCACGACTGCTAGAAAATGCTAATTTAAAGCTAGAAGAAGCGATAAGCATCTGCAGGGCAAACGAGCTGGCAAAAAAGCAGTTAAACGCAATCACACAGAACGGTGAACAGCAAGTGGACGCAGTGAAATACAGAAAAAAGGGCAAGAGAAACAAGAAACAAACAAAGAAAGAAGATTTCGACTGTAGAAGGTGTGACACAAGACATGGGAAAAGGTCTTGTCCAGCATATGGCAAAGAGTGTGGCCGTTGCGGCAGGAAAGGTCATTTCAAGAAGATGTGCAGAGGAAAAGAAGTAAAAACAGTACAAACAAACTGCAGCGAGGATGAAGATGAGAAGGTTCTCTACATCTCAGCACTTGAAGGAAACGGTGACTGGTTCGAAACCCTGACGCTTCCAAAAGATTGCAAGGTAAAATTCAAACTGGATACCGGAGCCCAATGCAATGTAATTCCCAAATGCATAGCTGAAGAAGCTAATCTGAAACTACAGTTATTATCATACTCTAACCATGCACTAAATGTTCTAGGCGAGAGCGCAGTAAAAATCAAAACCAAACATCACTACAGAACAATCAAATTCATAGTAGTCGATCAAATAGTACAACCAATATTGGGTAAGGATACATGTGTAAATTTAGGGCTAATAAAAAGACTAGATTCAATGTACACACCGCCAGCAGACATATTTAAAGGTATAGGATGCCTAAAAGGATATGAGTATGAAATAGACTTGATTGACGATCCAAAACTGACAATAAGTCCAGCACGCAGAATACCACATGCAATTCGAGACGAAGTAAAACAGGAATTGGATCGGATGACCAAAATGGTAATAATTGAGCCCATAAATGACGCAACACCAGCAGTATCGCCAATGGTAGTGGTCAAGCAAAACAACAAAATAAGAATTTGCATTCACCCATCGCAGCTCAACAAAAATCTCAAAAGAAGGCAATATCCATTGCAAACCTTAGAAGAAATATCAGCTCGTATACATGGATCGAAGTGGTTCACATTGTTAGATTGCTGAAAAGGTTTTTGGCAAATAAAGGTAACGGAAAGAACAGCCAAATACCTTACATTTGCAACACCCTGGGGTAGGTACAAATGTCGCCGACTTCCATTCGGTCTTGCATCAGCACCGGAAGTATTCCAACAAATAATGTGCAGCTTATTGAACAATATGAAAAGTAGAGACAATAAGCAGATTGAAAACGCCAACAACCGTAAAGGAACTACAACGATTCCTAGGCATGGCAACATACCTCGCAAAATTCATTCCAAACCTAGCAGAACTAACAACCCCGTTAAGAAGCTTACTAGAAAAAGAAAATGATTGGATGTGGGATGACCAACAGGATAAAGCCATACAAGTAATCAAAGAAGTTTTGCAAAAACCACCAGTCCTAGGTTACTACAATCCAAAAATACCAGTAGTATTATCCGTTGACGCGAGCAGCACCGCGGTAGGCGCAGTGCTGTTGCAAGAAAACCGCCCAGTAGCGTACAGCGCAAAATCTATAACAAAAGCTCAAAGAAACTACAGCCAGTTAGAGAAAGAAGTTTATGCAATACTCGTGGGATGCAAGAAATTTCATGAATTAATCTGGGGAAAACAAATCGTAATAGAATCAGATCACAAACCCCTAGAAGCAATCTTCAAGAAATCCATCTACGAAGCACCGGCAAGGTTACAGATGATTCTGTTCGAAGTACTACCATACAACCCAATCATACAGTACAAGAAAGGAGTAGCAGACACTCTAAGTAGAGATTGTCAACATACAAAGGAGGCAGAAATGAAGAACAGTCCAGATAACTTGCTAATACATGTAGCAATTCCACTGTCAACCGACAGAACCCAACAAGTTAGACAAGCCATTGTAAATAGCAGAGAATTACAAATGCTAATAAAAATAATACTAACAGGTTGGCCGAACCAAAAATCAGAACTACCAGAAGAAATACAAAAGTACTGGACCTATAAGGAGCAACTAGCATATTATGAAGGATTATTATTCAAGAACGATCGATTGTTAATCCCAAACGCCTAAAAGACATTAAAAAAAGTTCAGTAGAAAGATCAGTAACTAATTCAAGGTAAACGGCCTTTGTGGAAAAACAGATAAAAAGGCAAAGATAAGCCTTAAAGGTTTTATAGCCGCGACCCATGCGGTCTTTCAATAAAAAAGCTCCAGCGTAATCGACGCCAACTACGTGGAAAGGTGGTGAAGCCGTTACCCAAAACCGACGTTGGACCAATGCTTTCCCATCGCTGCTAATATATCTTCATTGGTAACAGTAAAATGCAAGCGCTGGCCGTGCGTCGGTTAGACGACTCATTTCTATGCCAACAGATCGTGTTTGTTGGGTAGTGTGCTCTGAATTCGAGAATCGACTCCCAGAAAAACAACAATTTTTAAATTCGCGCCATTAAATAATAATACATTTTTTTTATTATCTGTGATTTAATTAATTTTCAATACGTCAAAATGTTTCCTTTTCGTTATCTAAATTTCATAATTGAGATGGGGGTGTATTTCAAGAGAATTCTTCAATTATATTATTTTATATGTTGGATAATAGCATACTTTCGAGCCGATACCAGAATTTAAATATTCATAAAATATGGTCGTTTTTTACAGATCCATACCAATTTATGAAAACAGCATCGAATCGATCTGGCATTTTCTAAATTTTTTCGTTCGGGCATGGGGAATTTTCGAGAAACTGATAAAATTATATTATTTCATTATATATATAATACAATATTTCCGAACAGCGGTAGCGGCTCCGGAGGCTGTGATACCAGTTAATCCGGAGCCGATACCAGAATTTAAATCTTCATAAAATATGGTCGTTTTTTACAGATCCATTACCAATTTATGAAAACAGCATCGAATCGATGTGGCATTTTCTAAATTTTTTCGTTCGGGCATGGGGAATTTTCGAGAAAGTACGTAGATTATATTATTTTATTACTTTTCTTCATTTCTGATCCAGCTTATAGCTTGCACGCTTCTTCCAAATATTCAGTGTTGAGACACACTCACAATCTTGGAATTTCTTATTACGTCAAGGACAACTTCCATACAGAAAGAATATCAAGGTTCTGTTAGGCGATTAGAAGTTTCAGTTGAAGAAGAATATGTTACAAATTTGCGGCACGCTTGTTACAGGGAAAAGAATTACCGTAAGTTCACATTTAGTTGTTGTCCTCATATTACTTTGTATTTTCCTTGTCTTATAGGAGATTATATGATTTGGAAGATGAGAAAATTTGGAAATCGCGATTTATTCCAAACTGCACAAAATATCAAAATGCCATCATGCGAACAGTTACAAAATTTACGTGGTTCTGTTACCGATATAATTATCCCGTTCGACAAGCTAGGCGACAAGCATCACTCACCCCGGACAACAGTTACGTTGGGGATAAAAAAATAAACAAAGTGGAGTTCTGTCACCTTTTTTTCCATAAAAAGGCGAATAATTTCACAAATCAATATACTAATTGAGTTTAATTAGTGCGAAGATTATTATTAGGTAATAATACCACTGCAGGTTACAATCAGGAGCAGTAACTACCAAACAGCCGTTATGCATATACAGCTTCCAGAAATATGGAAAGACGGAAAACTACCACCATTATTAAAAAACAAATACAGACAGAGGAAGGAGCAGTTGAGGTGTTGAACAAAGTTTCTAAAGTAAGAGCTATTGATATGTCCAAGTAGAAGCGGAAGCGGAAGGATGAAATCGGGGTTAAGGCGCTGAAATTGACGAAAGAGCGACCAGCAAACAAGCATCGAGTATCAGTGTTAAAGTGTTGATTAAAAAGAGTATTTTAACAAGTCAAATGAATCCTTTTGACGAGTTTTTCCAACGAAATCGTGTTTGTTTGGTTAGTGAACTTTAAAACCACAAGTTATAAAATGTAACTTATACGAACACACTAACAGACTGTGATACCAGTTCCTCCGGAGGCTCTGTTAAAATCATAAATCATCATAAAATATGGTCGTTTTTTACAGATCCATACCAATTTATGAAAACAGCCTTACATAAGAGGATTATTTGTAACCATAACTGTGTTCTAGAAGAATAATTGATCAAAATTTGTAGTATCGTTGATGTTAACGTTGGCGGCCGAACCTGCTCCGGCGCCCGAACCTGCATCTCCCACACCAGCAGGTCAAACGTGCAAGACCAAATTTCGATATGACAGTAGGAGATGGTGTCTCGGGTGCCACCAGAAGAAACCATGTACTCGAAGGCATCTAAATTAGTAGTATTGTGACGTGGCATTTATCAGGTAAGTTAAATTCAGTTTTGATTAAATCGGAGAAAATGAGAAATGAGAAACTAGTAATCATGAAGGATCCATCTTTAGCAATTACTTCATTGATTTTGACACTTACCGGATTGTTTTGTCTACAAGATCATAAAATATGGTCGTTTCTTTACAGATCCATACCAACAGCGGATGGTATAATAAAATTTCGATATCTTATAGAGGCCCTGATATATATATATATATATCTCTACGGCATACTTTTCTGATGGTACAGCACCATTCTCTCACCTTTATCATCATTATTTCATATACGCAAGCTGTCGTCCTATTCCCAAAAATGAAGCTTGAAAGTACAGTTAATTTGAAAGGGCCGTTGGAATATTTGGGAGTTAGGTCGCTGTTCAATCCAGTTGAAGCAAATTTAGGTGTGATTTCGGCTGGAATTGGTCCAAAACAACCGGAAGAAAAGGCAATTTCAAACAATGACATTCTGATATTTAGCAGAATGGGAGGCGAACCCAATAGAACCGCTTACGAAAGAACGAGAGCTGCAACAGAAACTATTGACAGTGTGCGTCAATATTTGGACTCATTCGAGCCCCAATCCGGGACTGTACGCAGATCAAGTTTTGCATAAAGTTTATATGGATATTACAGAATCTGGTACGGAAGTGGAAAAAAAAAATGCCATTCATCCACCTTAAAAAAAAACAAAAACAATAAATATCGAGATATCTTTATATCTTATTGCAAGTTTTATGATACGGTGGTTTTGAACTTTGGCTAAAAAAATTTCTAGACATTCATAAAATATGGTAGTTTTTTACAGATCCATACCAACAGCGGGTGGTATAATAAAATAAAAACCATAGATGTGTTGAAACCACTGCCAGTACTATGAACCAGAAAAGCGTTTAAATCATCATAAAATATGGTCGTTTTTTACAAGTTATCCCGTGGATTAAGGTGAATATATATTTTTAAAACCGTTTAAAAGGAATCAAAAATCTGAAGTCTGCAGGAAGAAATATAGATATGATAGTACAAGATGGTGTATGGGTTGCCATCAAAAAAGAGCATGTACCCGAAGACATGAAAATTAATAGTAAACGTGGCATTGATCAGGTAAGTTAAATTCAGTTTTGATTAAATCGGAGAAATACAAAAATCACATTCTAGTTTTTTTACCGGAGGCTTGTGATTATGTAGGAAGTAATAGTGATGAAACTAAAGCATTAGCTGAACCTCTGGATGGATTTTTAATAACTGGACCATCATCATAAAATATGGTCGTTTTTTACAGATCCATACCAACAGCGGATGGTATAATAAAATTTCGATATCTTATAGAGGCCCTGATATACCGGGAGATTATCTTACAGGTATACATATCTCCTATGTTTACTTTTAAAAAAAACGCGTCAACGTATTGATAACTATAGGCAACCAACATTACACCACAAATCACAAGGTTATTATTTTTCATTGTGAAAGGTTATGTTCAAGTATCGTGAATAGTATTATGAATAGAATCTAAAATCATTTGAATATCAAAATAATAACAATTTTAATAAAACTATTAAAGTTTGAGAAGTTATTAACAGAAAGTACATAACAAAAAAAAATAAACAATTAGCGTCATAGCAAGTGTTCAAAATGTCCACCTTCTACTTGTAAACAATATCCTAGCCGATCTTGGAACGCACGCACAGCATTTCTGAGAATGTCAGGATTCAGTTCGTTACATTTAGTTCGTATACGATCTTTTAATTCATCTAGATTTAAAATTTGGATATTGCGGTAAATTTTTGATTTTAGGTAACCCCAAAGGAAATAGTCATTGGGTGATAAATCTGGAGATCGTGGTGCCCATGGTATGGGGCCGTACCGTCCTATCCAGTGTCCGGGAAACCTTTCGTTTAAACAATTTCTTATAACATTTGTGGAATGCGGAGGGGCTCCATCCATTTGAAACCATGGTTCGTTACTGTTTAAATTTTCTATTGCCGGAATGATGTTGTTTACCAACAGATCTAAAAATTTGGCCGAATTAAGGTTTCCATCAATAAAAAAAGGCCCGATAAGTGTAGCATTAACTATCCCTAACCACACATTCACCTTCTGCTGGTACTGAGTGTGGGTCAAATTTTGAATATGGTGATTAGTGCGGGACCAATATCTAAGGAAAACGAAGGAACAAGGTTAACAGAATAAATTGGATAAATAAGAAATTATGATGCACACCGGAAATTTTGGGAATTGACCTCTCCATTTAATGTGAACGTTGCTTCATCGGTGAAAACTATCTTCGCTAAAATTTCATCATGTTCGTTTAACAAATTAAATAAAGTTTCACAAAAATTTGTTCTTTTTGTTTTATCCTCCTCAAATAACTCTTGATGATTGGAAAATTTATAAGATTTGTACTTAAATTCTTTTAGTGTTTTAAATATTGACGTTTTTGATACAACGAAATATTCAGCTACTTTTCGCAAGGATACCATCGGATATTGCTCAACGTAGCATAAAATATTTAATTTTAATTCTTCGGTCAACACATGGTTGGTTTTAATCTTCTTTGTATGACCATTCACTATGCAGCCTTGTGAATTAAATTTTTTAACGATATTGTGCAGAGTTCTGATGCAAGGAATTGGTCTTTCAGGATATTTTATGGAAAATAAATCTCTCACGGTCCGCAAACTATTACCTTGCTGGTACCACATTAACAATTCAATTTTTTCGTCTTTGCTGTACATGATTATTACAGAAATTGCAATTTTATGTTAAACTGACACTGAAAAATTAATTGACTTTTGTTGAAAGAGCCAACTTTTCAAATGTTGAGAATTGTGGTGTATACTTGGTTGCCTACAGATCGCAATAAAGCAATGCGTTGACTCGTTTTTTTTAAAAGTATACATAGGATATGTTTACTTTTAAGATAAGCTCCCGGTATATATCTCTACGGCATACTTTTCTGATGGACCCTCTATACCCTCTAGGAACAGTGACGTATCGCTTCAATTCAATAATAAAGACCACTGCAGCTTACAATCAGGAGCAGTAACTACCAAACAGCCGTTATGCATGTACAGCTTCCAGAAATATGAAAAGACGGAAAACTATCACCATTATTAAAAAACAAATACGAGAGGAAGGAGCAGTTGAGGTGTTGAACAAAGTTTCTAAAGTAAGAACTATTGATATGTCCAAGTAAAAAGCGGAAGCGGAAGGATGAAATCGGGGTTAAGGCGCTGAAATTGATGAAAGAGCGACCAGCAAACAAGCATCGAGTATCAGTAGCAAGATGATGGATGTGATGTGGTCGAAAGAACCGCGACACAAACTTCTGCTATTATCACCAACGGTTCGGCGATAAAGCACGAAAGTGAAAACAACCGTGCAACTATTCCCAACCGCAGGAAAACGAATTGCCCTGTCGAAAATAGAGGCGATCCACGACGGCCCTTCAATCCATCCAACGAAACGCCTCTTCATTTCCGAGCACGCTTTAAAAAAACAATTTTTAATAGACACTGGTGTGGACATAACTAGTATCCTCAAACATTTACCTCGCGTTGCCCCCCCCCCCCCAACCAAACACCCATAAAAACGTAAGGACTAGTAAGTAGTACTGCGCCTTAATCTTGGACTCCGCTAAGCAAGCAGAAAATATTCTTGTACAAAGACCTCAATTCTTGCAAGCAGGTCTTCCTGCGTCACGACGCAAGCAAGAAGCCGCTCCTGCAGCCAACCTACGACGGACCGTACCCAATGACCAAACGAACTGACAAGTTTTTTACCATCGTCGTTAAAGGACGCGGACAAAACCGTATCAATCGACCGCCTGAAACGCCACTACTCTGAAACTACTCTACTTAAAAAGAAGCCACAACTTAGAATAAAAACGGACAGGCAGTTTTATCGTATTCTGATTTAATGAAAAAAGCAAAGGGGAAATTGATCCAAAAAATTTAAGGATTGAAATCAAGAAGATACGAGAAAGGAAGAAATTCTCATTGAACTAAAAGGGGGAATCGACAAAGGCAAATGCCTTCGTGTGGAGCTGGTTAGAATTCTGGGCAGCGAAGCAAAGGTCCGGACGACGGCAACTCCGGCGACACTCGAGATATGGGGAAAGAAGTCAGTAAAGAAGAAATAATAAGCGTTCTCAAAGAGGTCACAGCGGAGGCTGGAACGGGAATGATCGAGGTTAAGAGCTTAAAACCATCTTATGCGGGAACAATGCTTGCAGTAGTAGGACATGCCCACCCATCTGGCTAACCATCTTTTCGAGATTGGAGATTTCATTGCGTTTGAGGCAGCAGCGGTTAATTATACCATCAAAATTAATTATAATTAATCAGTAATTTTTCATTTTTGTCCTCAAATAAAATTAAAAATTGCTGGAAATTCATAAGATATGATCAACGAATGTTGCATCTATCTATCTTTTCTGAACGCTGACAGATCAATGATCAGCACCAGAAAAGATTCAAAACGGTACAGATGGATGGTTAATCTTAGGTCAGGTAGAACCTCAGACAACAGCAAAAGTGACAGCCAAAGTGGCAGGAAAAACAGATAAATCGAACACTTTGTGGATAAATAAAGTAAAATGGGACATGCACACACGATCGTCCAAAATGCAAAGAGTCGATAGCAGATTTCGAAGGCAGCAAGCAATCTGCAGCTGTATATTACTTATTGGTCACCTAATGCAGAGGTATCAATGGAAAAACCAATGTAATTGTTGTTACGATGATGACGTTATGACGTTAAGAATGTATGTTTTGCAAAAGTTGTGTTGAGAGATACACTGAAATATTGTTGGTGAAGGAAAGCTGAATTTTCCATGTCTCAAAAACAACAAACGATTTAGAAGTGATTGGTTTCTGTTATTTGAAGGAACAGTGACGTATCGCTTCAATTCAATAATAAAGACCACTGCAGCTTACAATCAGGAGCAGTATAACTACCAAACAGCCGTTATGCATGTACAGCTTCCAGAAATATGAAAAGACGGAAAACTACCACCGTTATTAAATAACAAATACTGGAGACACCATCATCGATACGTAACAAAGAATCTGAACGATTTCGACATAACCATAATGTAGATTTGTCTACTTTGCCCTTTTCCATATTGACATGAAACTCATTCCAGCACCAATATTAATATTGTTACTTCAGTGTCTTGGATGATAATTGAAGCAAACCAATACCTCAGCAGAGAGGATTGAAACCAAGTAAGTAGTTGTAGCAATGAGGAAACCTCGCCAATGAAAATTTTCCAATGCCAGGTCAGAAATCAAAGAAGCAAATCGCTACAAAACCAGCGTCCAAATGGAGACAACGTTTTATGTGAAGTAGAGGCCTTACAACAAGGTGAGTAGGAAGGCAGAAACCGCCCATAGAATTTTTATAATTGGTTACTTGATATGTGTCATCCTTTAGCCTTTCTTTAGGTCAATTTATTTTGCCCAACGGTTTTCCAATTTTATTCGGACTTTCAATAAATACAGCAAATGCGCCATTTCTTAACGTTTCTTAACGTTATGATACCAAAGTAGAAAAACCAATTTAAAGTACAATTATTTTATCCCAGATGGTTCCAGAAAATTATCGCCATGACCCGAAATTGCTTTTGCCTTCTTCGGGCACGTTCGGCAGGATCAATGTTTTGACTGTTTTTTTATTTCTGGACTGCTGCGATGGATATGTGTACCATGGACGGTTACGTAACGTCGCAGAAACTGACTTGGATTGGGCTTGATTATGTCCAAACACTGCTTTGAAATGGTAGCACGATTCAATTTTTGATTTACTGTCCACGGTGTTAACAATTTTCTATTTCACAGATCTGCTCGAAATTTCGTGTTTACTTAAACGTCAAATATAAAATAACATTTGACATTTTAGCACGCCTTCTTGGACGAAGTGTGAGTAGGCTTGTTGTTTTCATGGTCAAGATGCACAAACTGAAGTCGTTTTTACAGCAATTCAAAGTGTGATCGTTTTATTCAGAATGGTCCCAGAAAGTTACCGCCAAGATCCGAGCAATGAAACCGTTTTCCCTTCTTCGGGCATTTTCGGCAGGATAAATGTTTTCACTGGACGTCGTAACAACTCACTTGCATTGGGCTTGATTATGTCCAAGCACTACTTTGCAATGGTCGTGCGATTCAATTTTTGATTCACTGTCCACGGTGTTAACAATTTTCTATTTCACAGATCTGCTCGAAATTTCGTGTTTACTTAAACGTCAAATATAAAATGACATTTGAAATTTTAGCACGCCTTCTTGGACGAAGTGTGAGCAGGCTCGTTGCACAAAATGAAGTCGTTTTTGCAGAAATTATTCAGAATGGTCCCAGAAAGTTACCGCCAAGATCCGAGCAATGAAACTGTTTTCCCTTCTTCGGGCATGTTCGGCAGAATAAATGTTTTCACTGGACGTCGTAACAACTCACTTGGATTGGGCTTGATTATGTCCAAACACTACTTTGCAATGGTCGTGCGATTCAATTTTTGATTCACTGTCCACGGTGTTAACAATTTTCTATTTCACAGATCTGCTCGAAATTTCGTGTTTACTTAAACGTCAAATATAAAATAACATTTGAAATTTTAGCACGCCTTCTTGGACGAAGTGTGAGCAGGCTCGTTGCACAAAATGAAGTCGTTTTTGCAGAAATTATTCAGAATGGTCCCAGAAAGTTACCGCCAAGATCCGAGCAATGAAACTGTTTTCCCTTCTTCGGGCATGTTCGGCAGAATAAATGTTTTCACTGGACGTCGTAACAACTCACTTGGATTGGGCTTGATTATGTCCAAACACTACTTTGCAATGGTCGTGCGATTCAATTTTTGATTCACTGTCCACGGTGTTAACAATTTTCTATTTCACAGATCTGCTCGAAATTTCGTGTTTACTTAAACGTCAAATATAAAATGACATTTGAAATTTTAGCACGCCTTCTTGGACGAAGTGTGAGCAGGCTCGTTGCACAAAATGAAGTCGTTTTTGCAGAAATTATTCAGAATGGTCCCAGAAAGTTACCGCCAAGATCCGAGCAATGAAACTGTTTTCCCTTCTTCGGGCATGTTCGGCAGAATAAATGTTTTCACTGGACGTCGTAACAACTCACTTGGATTGGGCTTGATTATGTCCAAACACTACTTTGCAATGGTCGTGCGATTCAATTTTTGATTCACTGTCCACGGTGTTAACAATTTTCTATTTCACAGATCTGCTCGAAATTTCGTGTTTACTTAAACGTCAAATATAAAATAACATTTGAAATTTTAGCACGCCTTCTTGGACGAAATGTGAGCAGGCTCGTTGTTTTCATGGCCAAAATGCATAAAATAAAGTCGTTTTTACAGCAATTCAAAGTGATCGTTTTATTCAGAATGGCCCCAGAAAGTTACCGCCAAGATCCGAGCAATGAAACCGTTTTCCCTTTTTCGGGCATATTCGGCAGGATAAATGTTTTCACTGGACGTCGTAACAACTCACTTGGATTGGGCTTGATTATGTCCAAACACTAATTTGAAATGGTCGCACGATTCAATTTTTGATTCACTGTCCACGGTGTTTTTGCTTCTTCGTTGCACCAATGTATTTGATGCCGTCGCAGGAAGAAAAATTAAATAAATGAAGTGGACTGTATCACTCAAAAATATACGATTCATTAGAATCTTGACTGCACTCGTTCAGATGAAAAAATGCAATGTTTATTATTAAACAAAAAACTACACATATTCACATGACAACAAAAACTAAAAACAGTGACTTGATAAAGTCGTAACAATGTCCTATTTCACAGATCGGTTAAATATCAAATAAAATTTGATATTTTTGTATGCCTTCTTTGCAAGACTCAGTTATTAATAAAAAACAAATTAGACAACTGAATCATGGTGTTCTATTCTGTAATTTAGACATCGATCGATTTCACGGACTTACACTTCCTACGAAATTTTACTGAATTGTTAAAATTTAAAGAGGTCCATATGCAGCAAAAGGGAAATGCTGTGCTAAGCATTTAAAATAATGTTATTGTACAAAACTCAGCTCAACAGAAAAAAAATTTGCAGAGCTATTATTATTCCTATTATTGCTCCACTTCCCGAGCAGGTATACAGGCATTTTACGAAATCTTGTAAAACTTTTCCAACTGCTTTATGGTTACGAGAAGTTTGTCTTTGTCTACATCATCAATTTTCATGAAAGAATTCGCGGCAGGTCGGAGTGCTTTTAGTCTAAACCTTTCTTTTATTGCTTCGTTAGTAATTTCATTCTTTTGATCAATAGGACATTCAGAAATTTTAAGAAATCCGTTCTTTAATTTAAATATTAGAAAAAACTTTTTAGCAAGTAGTTAGTGCAAGCAGAAATGACAAAACTTTGGCGCAACGTTGATAGCTTTAAAGTTAATGTTGCAAACAATTCATTGAATCGGCTAATACGATTACACAAAGAATTGCGACGGTATCGTTACAATTCAAGAATTGTTCGAAACTATACAATTTTCTTGGCATTACCTACAGAATGTCAATATCGATGTTGTGTCATTCGCTACAACAGCGACGAAGATTACGCGAATTTACTTATCAACTTCTCAAATGTTCGAAAACAATTCGGATACGTTTCTCGCATTTTCAACAAAACATATTTAAAAGAAATAACCGTTTAAAGAGTTTAGTAGGTAACACTCTGTGTTCATTGAAGGGCCTGAGGCAACAAGGTTACATGCCACATGAAGTTAGTTTTGAGATAGTAAAGGGTCCGGCAATGAAACGGAATGTTTGAGGTGAGGTTTAGAGAAGGTGACCAAACCTACTCTTTTAGGGAGTTTTGTACTCCTTTTTTGTGAACCATGATCCTTTTAAAACGAGTACTCCAAAACTACTCCTTTGCATTCTTTTGTACTCTTTTGTACTTCTAAAAATATAAAAACTTGGCATTTAACTTTAACCTTTAACCTTTAAAAAAAGAGTTTCCATTTATTATAGAAAACAAAGGAAATAATGCAAAGGAGAATTTTCTATTGTGATTGGTGGAGGAAGTGCAATAGCAAAGCACATTGATACTATTAAACATAGAACATCTCTTCATGCAGCGGCTTCAACGTCTAAACTAAATACATTTTTTAAAACTGATAGTTTTGGACCAAAGGAAGATTGAAATAAAAAGTATTTCAAAGAAAAATAATCACTTCTATTCTTGGTTGATGAAGTTTTCCATTTTCTTGTTTTCAAATGATTACAACAAGGGTTGACTCTGAAGATTCGGTTTGCCTAGGTGAAAGCATGCAACTTGTAGTGCACATTTTCATGGTTTTACCTAGGAAACCGATTTTTAAGATGCAACCCTTGTTACAATCATTTGAAAACATGAAAATGGAAAAAAAAATTACCTCAGCAAACTTTATGAAAATGTGGATCCTAACATCGCAAAAAAAACAAAAAAAAGACCTGAGCACACTTCTTGTGCACTGCAATTTGCATGGTTTTACCTAAAAAAACCGACTTTTAAGATTCAACCCTTGTTGTAATCATTTGAAAACAAGAAAATGGAAAAAAAATTTACCTGAGCAAACTTTATGAAAAGGTGGATCCTAACATAAGTCGAAAAAAAAAGAAATTGACCTGAGCACACTTTATGAAAATGTGCACTGCAATTTGCATGGTTTTACCTAGGAAAACCTACTTTTATGATTATGATTGTTTATACATATAATTTTTTGAACTAATAAATTGTGAAATTATTTACAAAACATATAGTTGAATGAAGAAGACTCAGTGCTTTTATTCAAACCCAATCACCATATTCAATGAAAATTCATTTGTACTCCTTTTGTATAAAAAATAGTTGATCACCTTAGTTTAGAGCTCGTAAAGTGGTGGTAGGGACGAAGGTCGACAACTCTGCACCATCAGCATGAGTTACCATTTAGTTTACTAGGGTCGCATTTGGTACTGCTTCAATCTCGTTTTATGGGATTTTTTAATGGGGGTACCTAACAACAAAAGTTGCTTGAAGGCTTGAATATTTCTAGTTGGATCGGCCTCAAACATTTTTGCTTTTAGGGTGCCCTTTTTTATAAAAAAATAATATTATGTTTTTTTACAAATTAGCTTTCATCTTCACTATTATCTGAAAAATTGTTGTCCAAATTTCCGGGTTCATTATCTATTACATCCTCAGTGGTATTTCTTGGTGCAGCTATAACAGCCCCTATTTCTTGATAATAAAGCAGTTGGGCAGTTGAGTGGCTGAGTAGTTGGGCAGTAGTTTACAAGAGTCCCTGGTAATTCAGCATCGACTACAACGTATCCACCAAAGATGAATAATTTGTAAGTTGATATTTATCTTGTTGCGTCTTATAGTTTTTGTAAACATTTATATTATCATGCTTTTATTTTATTCAATAAATCTTTAATCTTAATTTGGTTTTAAACAAGCGATTCCAATGCTGTCACAATACCTCCCGCTAGAGCACCTCCTCCTAAAATTATGGCGACAATATTTTGCGTAAAATGATACATACCACATAAAAAATTTAAATTACCTATTCTGACTCATCTAATGAATGTTCTTCACTACGTTTGGATTGCACATCATCCTAACACACAATCATCAGAAACAAAAATAAGAATCCTGTACAACATCACACAGTGATGTGCAGCATAGATAACTCAAGTCCTTCAATTTTTGTTTATTTTTATTTCAGAATTCAACAGAAAATGTTTAACTGTTGAAGTAATCATTTCAAGAGGTTGTAAATAACAAAATACAGTTTTCCGCAGAGAAAACCAATTAAAATTGGAAAAAAACTCAGTCCATCAAAATTCATAAAAAAAATAAGAGACGACAAAGCATTCAACCGCAATTTCTTATAAAATTTGTATTCAGTTTCTCATTAGCTTGGTAACCTCAGCTGGAAACGTTAAGAGATTAAAGCCATCGAATCTTTTGAGTCTTCAACGCGAAATGCAAGATTTTCAGGTTTGGCGTATTTCTGGGGTTATAACCGTTTCAAGAAAGCTCAAGGAGATATTTCGCTCGCTCCGGTTTATTTTACATGCAAAGTCTTTCATCTGCCGCCAAAACTCAGATGAATTTTGAGGAAAAAACAAAGCGCAAAGGTTGCGTTAGGAAGCGTCACCGATCTGCAAATTTCATTAAAAATCAATTCCGCATTAAAATTATTAAACTTTCGAGAAAATCCCTCGCCGGCGATAAAAATATTTCAGAAGTAGCCAACAAGTTTACGTCGCACTTATTTCTACTTTTATGTAAAAACTTTTTATGCAAACATCTTTCCGTTTGTTTCCCCGTAAAATATAAAACTTTGAGATTTGTTGGTTAGTTTGGCGGAATTGTTCGAACACGAGCTCGTTTGTGCGGACACATTTGCTCGAAAACAAAAACGTCGGAATGGCAAATTATATTAATAATTGAAAATTCACTGGAGATTGTACTCATTTATTTTATGTAAAATGTACGGTTATGGTAAAGTTAGATTGAAAGGGTGGTTGATCCATGCAAGTACGGAGTTTAATTAGATGAAGTCTGCTACGCCATGTTTATATTAACCCGCAGGGAAATTGCGAGCGGACATTTTGTGGAAAGAAAAATATTCCCAATTTCCACTCATCACGGTAACTTGAATTAATTCGCTGTATGTCAAGGCGTAAAAGGATAGGAAGTAGTCAAAAGGAAAGGAAAGGAATCGCACTAAGCGCACCCCTCCGCGCTGCCATTTGCAAAGGTTTCGGATTTTAACCCCCCTTTATTGTTCAATACAACTCCTGTGTCATTCCGTTTTCTTATTACGTTCACACGTAATGGAAATTTGTAAAATACCGTATTTTTGTATCTTTTCATCGAAGCAGACGCATAAATCTTCGTCTCGTAACATTTTTTAAAGCACAGTTCAAAGACTACAGATCATCGCCTCCACAAAAACTTATTTTCCATTTTTACGTGGTTTCCTCTGGATTTTTCTGTATGTACGCGCAGCTTCATATTTATATATTTTTCTATTGACTGCGCTCACAACACCAATACGTCAAAGCTCGAACGGCGGGCTTTACATACCAAAATGATGCGAAATAAATACACACTTTAAAATAAAGCCCGCTCAAGAAATTTATTTCGCCTATTACACATGTCGACGCTGGGAAAAAGGAACATTATAATATTACAGCACCTCAAGATAAAAAATTCGTATAGCTTTCAAGCTAAATCTTTCAGAAACTTTTTCGAGGTTTTACAGACTTATAAGTTCGTCCTTAAAGCAAGAAAAAAGGAAAATTCACTGACGCTTAGTCGGCTTGCGATTAAGATATCGTATCGTATTAGGGCAATGCTCGAGGGAGAAGAACTACTTTACATAAATCGCTTGAATGCTTGTTATGACGGACACGTACTCTAGTTGTCAAATAATAAGATTGTTCGGTTTCTTCCCTCTTGTGTGCATACACTCGGTGGGGCTCATTTTTTATGTTAAAACGAATTTTGTACATGTAATTTGACGATTGTACGTTCTTTGACTTGTAAATTCCGAAATGTTACTTTGCAAAAAGTTATGTGACGCAAATCACACGGTATAAGGGATTTCGTGTCAAAAAGCTGCATAAATAAAAGCTTCACGCCATTTACCACTACAAATGAAATGTGATATACAGATAAGGCGAAATACAATTAGCACGGGAATTTTCTGAATTCATTCTCTCACACCTTTTTTTAAATTGAGTCGCCGAATGTTCCCGGAAATAGGTAATTGTTTAGATTTGCACGAATACGTTTTCGTTTTGTTACCGCTGTTCCACTTCGCCCTTTCATTAGCGCAACGCAAATTTAAATTTCTTTTATTTTAATTAAGCCATACTTGCAGTTGTTCATGTAAAAGTGCTCGAGAAAAATGCAATATTTAAATTTTTAACACAAAAAAAATAAGCGGCCAAATAAAACTAAAGCCAAATGAAATGGACCGTAAGGTGATACCGATACTTTTTGATGGTGAAGAAAAACAACCTGACAACTAACCGCTCGAAATGAATACACCTGGCACGAAATAAGACACAACAAAAACAAGGAAACGTATTATTAAGTTGTAACTTTTGTTCTTAACACCGCCATTCTTTTCTGTCTTTATCAAATTCCAGCTGCCACTAAAGTTTATCAAAAAGCTGCTATTTGTGGCTTCTACGACAAAACTTTTTTAAGTAACTTTGACCGATATATTTTTGTTGGCGTTACTTTAGTAATTATACAAGTAAATGTTAAATTCTTCAGTAAAAAATTACTTTATTTCAACCTCTTCAACAATCTTATAATAATTTTTATTGCAACATTTCACTTTCTTTTATCTAAAATTTGATGGTCCGATTAGGAATAAGGGCTGTTTTAAACTTAGCTTCTAATGTGGTTCTACAAGTGAAGTTTGTTTGTTAGAAAGGAGCAGTTTACTAGGGTGACCATATTATCTTCCACTCAAACCGTAGCGTGGTCAACCAGTGTAGGACTGGCCCTAAAAATTGTATACACGGTGGACCGAGAAATATCTACTTTAATGAAATTTCACTAAAATTATGAGATTTTATAGTCTGCTTAAAAATATATGTACCATAAAAAATATGTATAGAGTTGTAGACGCTACCATTATTGCATATTACATTTACATGATATAAGACCACAAAAAATGTATGTAAGATAAGTCCATTACTGCTTACCAATATTTTTAGACCATTCAATATTTTGCATTTTCAAAATCAATGGTTCAATTGATCCTTTGGTGCATCGAACTTTTTTTAATGCTTCCCTTTTAATTGCTTCAATGACCGAGTCAGAATAATAATCCTTGTCATAACAGGACAATCGCATTCCACTATACTCATGGCATTTTCTAGTAATGCATCGCCAGTATCCGAAGAATCAAACTGTGAGGACCTATTATTTTCTAAGGAAAAACTAATAGGACCAGGATAACGTGGTTTCTGTTTTTTCTTATTTACTGGATGTCAGATGTACCTATTCGGTGGGCAAGTAGAAACCACAGTAGCTGAGGCTGCTTCTTGGTAAGGTTCTTCATTAATTTCTTTTCGTGTCTTTCTAATTTTGATAAGAACTAATATGTTGTAATAACTTTTGCATTAGAACAGGCTCTTTTATGCGAAGGTTTAGTAATTGTTGGTGTTTTACTTTGCACGATAAGTCTTAACAAGAGGATTTCAAATTAATTATCTGACTCATTTTTAGCTTTGGTCTTGGGTGTCCTCTTGTGTGCTGTTACTATTATTGTTTCCTTCCTAGGCAAATGGGACCTAGCGTGCTCTATTTACCCCTCAGAGGTGTCCCCAATTACTTCAACCGAAAATTATTCTAATTGCAACTGGAACGCATAAGAAATAACCTTCAAACTAACTCAGAGACACAATTTGGCCCACTATAGTATGTTTTTTAATTCCAGAAACAGCTAGAAGGATGTAAAGAAATCTAATCTGGGTCGATAAACACAGCATTACACAATTCTTCTGTTTTTGATTTTATGTAGCTTGAAAGATATGATCTTGTTGACTCGCTTGAAGCGCTGTTATTCAGCATTCAAGTTCAACATAGAAATACCAGATCATCGAACACCTCGCGGTCCAATTGTACCATGTATGGTTGGTCTTAAAATTAATTCAATTAAATTAATTAAATTTTACAAAAAGAAAAAACTTGAACAAAAATAAAATAATTTAAGATTTATTATTTTTCGGGGTTAAGTGATTCAAAATATAAAAATCGCAAGGAAAAACCAAACATACATAATTTTTCAATCACAAAAGGGTTTCCCGAAAAAATATAAGAAAGATGTGCTAGCTGTAATCGTCGACTGATCTGAATATTTTTACTTGAACCGAATTAAACGATGTTACTGCTGCAAAAACTTTCTTAAAATTTCGCACAAAGTACATCGAAGCTAAAAAACTTCTCCGAGATCTACAAAAGTTAAATTAGTTAACCAATAGCTCATGTTTCAATCTAATCATATTGCCCTCAGGAAATACATAGGTACCAACGAAAATCGATATCGAAATTCGTTTAACGATTTATTGTGTTTTATGTTTCCTTTATTTGAAAAGTTTTGCAATTTTCCTCCTTTCAAAAAAAACACGGCGGTTTAACGAAGCCACTGCTTACGGAAAAGCACTCAAACTTAAGCACACTTGAAATTACGTCTAAACTTAACTCAGCATAACGGAATTGGTTCGACAAAATTACTTTAATGTAGTGGTTGTAAACCACGTCCTTACACACTTTTAACTTCTTTGTGCAAGCATGTTTACGGTTGTGCAGGCCGGACTTCATTAATAAAAATACTGCAAACAAGACTGCAACCTGAACTATTAATTGTTAACAAAAATTTTAAAGTTTCGGATTATTTTAATTGCGTTCGCAAGTTGAATTTTTAAAAAAGTAATTTACCGCGCCGTTTCCTTGAACTACTTCTGAATATTTATGGTAGACAACATGCAGCGTGAGATAATTTTCGAAAAACATTGAAATATTAAAAGTCTTATTAAGTTTACCTTTAGACGCTTACCGAAAGCTTTTAAGCGGCCTTTACATGTTTCACAGTGCGAAGTGCTGCAATCTGCGTCTCTTTCAAGGCAAAGTGTTCGAAACTCCTTCAGTTAAGTAGCGAAGAGTTTGAAAAAAAGATTATGCTGATGAACAATAAAATTGTACAATGGCACAATTACTGTGTTTTGTGCGAACGGTTAAGCTTTTATCAAAAAATTCTAAAAATAGAAAAAAAGTTGGAGTTATGGAGTGGCTTTCCCCAATGTAAAGACAAGACAAAGCTTTGCGGTTTGTTAGCACAGATCCAAAAAGAAGACGACGAATGCATCAGTGATGAGATGGTAATGTAAATACATTTCTAATGCCTACTTTTCCCAGGATCCCTTTTGACAGGCGTATCACAATAATGTTCAGTCAAATTAACTTCGATGTCCTTATAAAATTAGACATCCTAGTCGTAAAGATTTGCGAAGGGCTTTCAGCATTCCAGTTTAATTACATTTTAATAAACCCGCTTCTTACATTAAAGTATTGGAGTTAATAACAAACAAAGGAAAATTTTGCTTTCGTTATATTTCAATCAACAAAATTTTCCTTCGCAAATTTGCATAATAAATTAGAAATGAATGTAGTCACGTAATTAAAGGCGACCGGAGAAAATTCGCGAATTTCAATTTCTTTACAAGCGCCCAAAAGCACAAAACAATTTCGGAACGTGATCGTTTAAAACTTTTTTTTAATCGATGAATAATTTTTAAAAATCGGGCAAAAATTAAACCAAAAATCGCATCTCAAAAAAGGAAATAAAAAAAGATCCGTTTTAATTGAAAATTTAAATGAAGGAAGTGTAAATGTAGCTCGAGTCGGAGTTTCATTATAATTATCGAAACGACTTTTAATTTTCTTCGGTGACAATCGATCGCTATTTTATGAAGAACGAAACGGCGTTTGTCATCTACCGAAATTTCAATTTACATTAATGGGTGAAATATTGATCACATTACGAAACTAATTACCTAACTAACTGCTTTTAAACAATCATTTTGGCGCTTTCTCCATTCGTTGAATGTGATTGTTTTTATTCGTCGTTTTATAAGAATCGCAATGCTTTTAAGCCCCTTCCAACTTTTATAATCGCAGTAAAGGGACTGTCGTATCGTGTTCTTGGTGTGCTATTAGATTCAGCGAACTAGAAAAGCGTTTTTGTGTACTTTGCGTACCTACTTTGCGTACTTCCCGCGTCTTTTATTTGTATTTCAAATTTGCGAATTTTAAACTTTCGATACCTCGTAAAAATTTACTTTCGCTATATTTATTTCTCCGACCGAAGTTCGCTAGTCGCCGATAGCTTTGCTCGATATCGTGCATTATCCGCTGATAGTTCTCAGTGGTTGATTTATGACTCGATACACCAAACACAAAATAATCAAAAACTAATCTACATCGATCCATCTGGCAGATGGATTTGCTGAATAAGCCTACAAATAGCGAATTTCTGAATAGGAGACCTCCCCTGTTTTGTGATTACAAAATATTTAATTTTCAAGTTTCAATTCAAATGCTGGTTACCACTTCATTCCTTACTTTTTAATTTCTGAATGAAACGTCAAAGTCACCCTGTTTGTTATAATTAAAGACATGCGGAGAACAATGGCGACAATCACAGCAACAATTTCCATACCATATCCTTTCCTTCCGGAGAAAATTACTGCTAACCGACAACATTGAAAACAAGGTTGTTGCTGAAGTTCTGTAACTTCCTTATGCAGGCGACAAAGTCACTTTCAAGTCGACGCAAACTTTTGCGAAGTACAGCAATGACAAATTCTTTGTCGCCGTCTTTGCCATTGTGTGATCAGTTTCGAAGTAGAGCTTTTTAAGAGGGAGTTTTAAAACAAATCAAAAGGACAAAATTAGAAACCAGTCATTTTAAAAACACCAGACTATTCATTTCAGTTTCAAAAAATTCACCATTTCGCATGTCACTGTAAGTCGATATTGTATTATCCGATGTTAATTAACAAAATATCACGAACAAGTAATTTGAATTGCAAATGATACCTAGATTATGAATAATACTATACGTACAACGATAAGCCTGAGAAAGTTCCTTTTACTAAAACATTGTCAGTAAAACAATAATTACAAAAACTTCTAAGTGCCAGAAGCGATAAAGAAATATTTTTGATTAAAAAATCAACAAGTGTACATTGAATGGGACCAATGTTAGAAAGGACAACACAACAGAAATAAATTTGCCGGTGTAATGAAGATGGAATACAGTCATAAATAATGCAGGAATGTAAATCTCGCCATAAACAGACAAGCGGACCTTTTTCTTGGAGGTTTATTTTACAGGTGGTGAGATATATTTTATGTGGTAAGATGAGGTCCCGTAGTTTTTTTTGCAATCAACAGCAGCTGTAATCTGCTAAACTACCGGTAGCGCAGTTCGTTTCCTAGTTAATTAGTACACTGCCGCAGTCCGGATTATACTCAGACAAGTTGTTGCCTATCCTCTTCCCAATACCACCATCTCCAAATGCATTCCAAGGAAGACATTAAAGAAATTTAGCAAAATCTAACAATAAATAATTATAACTATTAGGCGAATTACACCGCTAAAGTAACAAATTTAAACAAGTATTAGGTGAGAAAACGGCGTTTAAATTAAATTAAAATCTAGAATTTTCACCCCCAGCTTTAATTACCAGCTTCACAATGTAGAAGCATCCTGTTCATCAAATCGAAAATTAATTCTTGTTGTATATTGTGTCAAAAACTTCTGCGAGGTCACTTTGAGTTTGTGGAGCCTAATAGATTTTCAATAGGGTTTTTTAAACAAAATCATCGCTTCCCAAATATGCGGCCTTGCATTATGTTGCAGAAACAAGAAACCATTCCACTTATAGGCTTCAAAGGGTCTAACATGATCATTAAATTCAATTTCATACCATATTTAAGTCGCCAAAAAAATTATAAACTTTTTAAAAATTGTATTGACTGCATCTCTCTACAACACGTCTGTATACTCTCTCACGTCAATCACAAGAAGTTATGCAGAGTCTGCACTTATCACAACGTAGAACATGCTCCCAACAACGTTTCCTGCACCAGAAAGCTCGTCTTAGGCTTCGCGCTAATACAAAATCGTTGCCTTAGACATACAGCTCTCATAAAATGATCTTCTCTGTAATAGATTATCGTTTTCTGTTTTGTCCTAATCGGTGAGAAAATTGTTCTATTTGAAGATATCTCGCAAAGATATTCGAAACGCACAGGTGATTTATTTCTTCTGAAAAGCTCTTGAAAATTTTTCTTGGATATTACCTTGATCAACATTGATGAAAACTTGGAGAATCTCACCGTTTCATTACAAAACCTTATCAAAATTGTTTATAATTTGATACGAAGAAAACGAGACATTTAATGTTGTTCGATCAACAAAACTAGCAAGCAAGTCTTTATTATTATTAAATTGGTGTAGAAAAATAGTTTCAAAAATTAAGATAAGTGTTAATTTTAGTTATTATTATTTATGCTTTCTTAAATTTAAATTTGTTTACAAATATTTTGGGCGGAAAAATTACAATAGAAACTTCCATTCATTTTTCATTAACTGTTAATTTCACAATTTATAATTTTGCTGGTTTTACCGGATATTGGAAGCTAAGATGCTTCGTCTATGCAGATGACTTAATAATATTAGGAAAAACAGAATAAGAACTGCAAGAAAATATCAACATTCTTAAGAAAAGATTAAAATCACTAAATATGAAAATAATAAACAGAAAATTAAAACAATGGAACCACAACAAACAAGTAGACGACGAAGGACTTAAGTAGATAAATTTACATACTTAGGATTAGCAATAAACAAAGAAGAAAGGCTAGAAGAAGAAATAAACCAGTGGATAGAAAAAACTGGTAGGTAAAAAAAACAAAAACAAATAAAAACAGAAATAGTCAAAACAAAAACGAAAAAGTAGATTAACTATGAGATTCTTGAAAAGAATAGAAGGAAAAGCAAGAAAGAATAAATTAGAAATTTGATATTCAGAGAAAACATGGTCTCTGTCGAAACAACGATACAATAAGATCAACTAAAAATGAGAAGAGATGAGAATAGGAAATAGGAACAAATATGAACAAAGATGAGAGGCAGACCAAGAAGAACATGGAAGAAAGAGGTGCGGTCAGCAGGTGAAAAAATAGGAAGAATATGGGAAAATATAAACATGTGAACAAGCGACAGAAAGAAGTGGAATGAAATATGATAGAAAACCTTTGCTGTGACGACCTGCAAATTAAATGTCATAATATATTGAGTTAATTCAACTGGGCATAACTAATTAACATTTATCAAGGCTTAAAAAAATATATATTTATTGATTCACTATTCTTATAACTAGAAGATTTAGGTTTAAAAACTTAGAGGCATTTTTCTTTAAAAAACAAAACTTTCCATGAAAACAAGCAACTCCTCAAAACTACAAATAAATTTTTATTTCACCCAACGCTATTATATTTACTTATTTCCATTCAAAACGAATTTCCAGCGCGCAAAAAAACTTTAAGGTTTCGACTATTTGTCAGTGTCACTTGCATAATATCTGTTTAGTTGCATTTTAAAACAGAAATCGATAAAAGCGCCGAAAGTGGCTAAATAAAAATGGGTCGATATTTCTATAGCTAATAACCATAAAAAAGCTTTGCTATCGTTCGTATCCCTTGCAACAACCATACGCACGGTGGACACGCATACATGAATATAATCAGTCTGTTTAATCCAACCTTCATAAATTCTGATATCATCACGAGGCTTAATATATCACGTTTCCGCCAAGACTTAACCCTAATAAGCTCATTGAGCGACCTTGGGCAAAACGGAAAGTACTGCATATTTTACTTTATCACCGAAAGTGACAGTGTTTCAGTGCGGACAGAGATAACGTATTAATTAATAAAAGCTTATTTGATATTTATATAATCGCGCTGAAATGGTCACTGCGCCGAGTACGTACCTACATTTCACGAAATTAAGTAAATAAACATCACTCGAGCCTAATTAATTTAATTTCAAAAAATTTATCTACCCCGGCGAGAGGGAGCATTTCAGATTGTGTTAATGGCGACAATACCCTGTACAATCTAAAGCAGACTGAATTAATTAATAAAATATTTTGTTTGAAATTTCGGCGATGTTTACATTCCCGAAAGAATTGAGTCAATAAAGTAAACTTCAAAGCAAATTGATTACAATACACAACCTGAAATTCTTAGGAATTTTCAATTATATTCTATCAGTAAATATTAAAACAAACATCGAAAACAGAAATAATTATTAGGAAACTCAAAAGAGCACTTTGAGAGATTACAAATATTTTAATGAAAATACTTTTTTTAATGACATTTCATAAATTACTCAAGGCAAAGTTTTTAATGTCGCACGTCGGCGTTTTATCATAAATCTACATTTTTATCTGATTTCAATTTACATAAATTCGCCAGAAATGGTACTTGCAAGAGGGTGACCTCTCGCACAGTGACCATATCTCTTAACATCGTGGCGCTTTAATGGGTTCTGTTTCAAAATTTTGACTACTAAAACATTCAAAATACTTTCCTTGAAGATTTACTGATTGATTGCAAACAAATTTCCCAAATAAGCGCATTTAAAAATTTACTTATTAGCTAATCGTTTAAAAACAAAACATTCTTTACCCAACTGTTCATAAACGGGTTTTCGTGTACCTCCAATTACTTGCATAACATTTGACTGGATAATAAAAATTCCCCCACATTACTAGTTGCTGCTACATTTCAAATAAATTGATCATTCCCCCGTCAAACGGTAACCCATTTTTAAGCGTAAATGTGCGCAATCGCCAATTTGCAAGTTAAATTAAAATTCACAAATTAAAAATTTCGTGACAACATTATGTAGTCGTATTACACGCACTAAATCGCTGACAGCTCATTTTTAAACTGACATAAACGATTGTTGAGGGTTATCTTTGCAGCAATTTATTGATGCGTTACAGCGGTCGTTTTTCAATCGGCCTCGCCATAAATTATGTAGATCAGCAATTAAAACCGGCTTTTTAATTGCGGGTCGTGCAACAAGTTAACCATCTAATTATTACAAAATAATAAACGTCGATAACTAAATTAATTAATTAATAGCTGAACGCAAATTTAATGTCAGCAATTTATCATTATAATTGAAAAGGAAACTATTCGTCAAACTAAATTAATTACCGCAATATTTATTGCGGAATTAATTTTTGTAGGAAAATTCAGAAGGACGGTGATGCTTTAAAGAGTAAAGAAGCAATCCAATTAAACGCTCGACAATCGATAAAAGAACGGAAATTAGAAATAGTTTCGTAAACAAAAAATCCACGGAACGAAGTTCGAAAACTGTTAACAGAAAACACTTGATATTCATGGACTTCGTGCGGTTATAACATAACCTCAGTCACCCCGATACATAATTTCTCTTAAAAAATTCAATATTTAGCACAACTTTTCTAAAAAGATTTTATTCGAATGTTTGCTAATGGTTTGTCAAGAGCATCAGTCTAAACAATGTAATGAACATAACATTTGTAATCTACGGTCGATTGGTTCTTTCAGCTTCGGTCCGTGACATCTTTTGTTTAGAACCTAGCCTAATTCATTGCCTCAGAAACATTAACTTTTTCCTATTGTTTACACAGTTTCGATTAGACTTCTTCTTCATTTCGTCAGATGTTAGAGTTCGACTGTCGAATTGTCTCTGGAACTCCCTACAGCATTTGCTTTAGCATAGGCGGTTTCCTCTGACGTCACCTAGTCTGCACATCTCACTGTCCCTATTGCCTAATTCTTGAGAAGATATCAGTGAGCCGATAATTCCGTTCTGGTTAGTTGTATCAGATTTTTATCGTTCTTTAGTGAATATCTAATGAGTTTTTACGTTTGTCTCTATATTGGAGATTGCCTACAGTAACCTCTTCTATCATATATTTCCCATCTATGGATTTTGACTCTTCAGAATGTCTTCTGTGACCTGGTACCTACATCAAGGTGAGTATATTACCTCTCGCCGGTTGCTTGAAGGATTGTTGAAATTCCCAAACAATTTGAGACTCAACACTGTAGGCTTTCAGGGCTTTAATTGCTGCTTGACTGTCTGCTACGATATAAATTTCGTTAGTAACCATCATCTTCTTCATGGTACAAGCCTAACGAGTTGTTTCGCTCTAATACTCCATCTTTCCTCGCTTTCCTCTCAGTTTGTACTTCCGTACTAGTTTAGTATATCGTTTTTCCTTCATTCTTTGTAATGTTCTACCCAATGGTTTTTGTAGTGGTGTGTGTTCACTAATGGTCTTTATTCATTTCTTATGTAATTCATTCTTATGTACCATTTACCTAAGAAATTGCATTTCTAAAGAGTGTGTATCTAAAGCTGCATCCCGTTTGTATTAAACTCAACTCTCGCTTTCATATAACAAAAACCATCGCCTTGCAAAACCTTATTTGAGTTTCAGCTCTGATTTTTTCGGCTTCTCTGATGATATTTTATAATTCTTTAGCTCTGTTGATTAATTTGTAAATTCCAATTTATAGTTCATCTACCAATCTGCAATTATGGCTTGATCAGCAAACAGAATAAAGTTGAAAAGATTATTCTCGGTAATTTCGACACCTGTTGGCATCTGCGTTTCCTGGTCATTCTTTAATTCCTTGCTAACTTTCCTTCAAATTGTATGTGTACAAATATTTTTTATGCGACATGTCATTCAACTTTTCGCGTTGACACACTTCTTGAATCAACATTTCAACGTTCATTTTTTAAATGCAATTTATGAAAAAGCTATTCGAGACAGGAATAAAGAAATCCGAACAAGGTGTGATGCACCAGGCATAATCAGATGGGTGAGAGCAAGAAGAAAACAGTGATGGAGACATGTAGCTAGTAAACCAAATAAAGACCCTAAATCCCAATACACTAGGAAGACCACCCAAAAGATGGAAATAATGTTAATTCTCCGCAACCTAACCTCATCACCAGTTTGAGGTGTATTAAGTGGAACAAACCGAACATTATCCAATAGCAAGAAGAAACGAAATTACCGACAAATGAACACTATTAGATCGTCCTGTTCTAGACTAGTAATGTTAATGTGGTTCCCGTGGTGAGGAATACGTATGGGGGAGGAAGTTAGTAGTCACACAGGTTACCTCCTCTTAAAAAAAAAAAAGACTAGTAAAAAAAAAGAAAAGAAAAGAAAAGAAACGTAATTTTCGCTCGTGAAGCGTGATTATAGTAATTATTAGGAGCATATAAGTCTGATTTAATTTTGTAAAGTCGCGGGGCGGGTTCAATCCGTTCATTTTCAAAAGTTATCGTGAAAATTGTAAAATTTTTAGAAACGTCAAAAAAATTATTCAATATACTACTTTAATTTTTGATTAAGAATTAAAAATTCTAAGCCTCCTTGGTTTAACATTTTTATTTCTTATTTTTATTGTCGTTTAATTTTCTGAATTATTATATTTAATCACTCTTTTTGAGTCATTCAGGTGAAGCCTTGTGTGGAGCTATGAAGGGGTGCGTTTAGTGGGTAGCGACCCATTCAGGGGAACCCTACAATACCGGTCTTTCGATAAGAAATTTTAACACCTAAAAAAAAAAAAAGACTAGTAACTGTGGTCAAGAATTTCGTTTCTTTTTGGTTAGAAAATGCATATGTGTGTGTGTGTGATTAATCAGAATGAGTTATAAAATGTAAAAAATGCTTAATTTATTAGAGCGACTTAATAACAATTTAAGTAAAAATCAATGAAACCAAATTAGTTGCATTTCATTTGCAATTCCGTGTCAAAATGTAGACCGAACTGCACAAGTAAGGCAAATAAAATTTCCAATCAGTCGCCTTTTGCTAACGGTGTCGAATCGGAGACACTTGCGGAATGGCTCGCTTGCAGCTGTGGTAAATTTGAAAAATAATGAAATTGGTTTTATAGGTAAATACATCTTGACTGAAAATTGCCTCTTTAAGAAAGAATATGCTCTCAAAAATAAAATTTTTATTTTAATGCTCGGTTATAAACCACATTTCAAATAAACTCGTCGATCGTAACAACAAGGTATTTACACATCAAGTCACTTTAATCAGTTGTGAAATCTTTACGACTCAAAAGCAAGCGACATCTTAATAGTAAATAATGTTAACACGAATTTAAATTTCAGACCAGAAGAAAAATGTAACTAATTTTTCAGGCGTATTTTTTTCATGCTAATTGTTAAAGAAATAGTTAGCAGAGTTACAAATTAAAAGGGGTCTGTATCAAACAAAGATTTATTCAAGAAATGCGTTAGCCGGCGAAACAATAAATTTCACCGGAGCCTAAATAACACGAAAACCTGGCTCAACCGTATATAAGAAAAATTCAACTTTATTGTTTGAAAACTAGGTTCTGAAATTTTCATATCAGCACTGACATTTCTTGTTTGTTGTTTATTAGTAATGAAAAGCAATAGGTTTACCTCAGTATGAGGGTTCAATTTAAATTACACTATTTTACATGCATTGCCTTTTCACTCGATTACCTGCATAGAAAAGCGTTACATTTTTTAATGAAGATCTTATCGCTTTTTATTTGCAATTTTTAATGTGCTTTGCATATTGCAATAACGAGACGGTTTTTATTATTTTTGTTCTTAAGAGAATGAAATATTTGAATTTTAACTATTCCGAAACGCACACGAAGTTCATTTATAATCGTAACTTATTACCAGATGCTCATTTCACTATCCGCTTTTTAAATTACGAAGAACTTTCTGCAGGAACGAAGTTTGTTTGAATAGACACAAATAAAACAGCACTCGAAACGTACATAATTAGAAAATACAGTTAAATGAGAAGTTGAAAATTTCAATAAGAGAATGAGTTCGGAACTGGATAACATCATTATAAAACTGTTTTCCGGGCAATTTTTCTTTTGGAAACAGGTACCTAGTTACCCCTCTCTAGCTCGTCGAGTAAGAGAAAAACAGACTCATTCATTCTCGAGTTACCTATTACCGCAGGCACTACTTCAGAGAAATGAATTCCCGGTTTTCACTGCGAAATTACACGACTTGTCCGGTACTTTCTGCATTTGTTTATTCCGGGTGCTGCTTGTGCTTGGCTTGTACATCAGCACTAAAACCCACATGTCGTAAAATTTTATTAAATTACCATCCATCTCCACTTGTTCAAAATGTAAAGTAGACGTAAAAAACGAGACGACCCTCGTGCTAATATATTCAATAGCTCGTTTTAAATCCGCACCAATTTAAATAATAAATTATGTCACAGCCACTACGGCTTTAAGAGCTATTCCATTTTTAAAAATTATGCAAGGAATATGAATTTACTCCTTACAAACGACCCGGACTTGCTTTGCACCGCCAACTATAAAATTCAAGTTTAATTAACCAATCTTGGAAACGGTGCTTTCAACACCGCATTAGAATATTTCCACATAATTTTAATCCACCGTAACGCGATTCTTGTTGAATAGGAATCTCTTTAATTTTTCAGATCTGCTGGAAGGGATATACGTCCACTTAACACCGCACGATCAGCGTTCTTTCCGCAAAAGATATTATCAACTGACGTCATCACTTTAGAAGACGCCCGGTGTATTGAGTACACTTAAGAGGCCAATCATACAGTTTCGATGGGAGAGGGATTCCTATGAAGATTACTAGAGTTCACCCCGACGTTATAATTATAACTCAAGTGCTCGAGCCGCTATTGAGTCAGCTTGTTCCGATCTCATCCACTTTGCACTTCACAGAAATACTCTAATGAACTCTGCGCTTTTTAATTTCTCCCTGATTACGACGAGCTGCTATCAGCATCTTTTCGGACGCTCCGAACTTGAAAATAATAAAGCCCGAAAATAGCCCCGGAAAGCAACTTTTGACCTTAACGATAATTCGAGAGTGCAAGGAAGTTTATGAGGAAGCCGCGATTGTTGCGAAAGTTTGAGATATATCTTTGAGACTCGACGTTAAACGTCTCACTTTAATCATTTGAGTGCGCCTGAAAAAAAATGCGCGGGAGAAAAAGCGGGTACCTCGAGATAAGAACAGTAGTTATTCTTTTACTTAATTATTTACAGTCGCAATAAAATTGCTAATGAAAGAATTCCTTATTTTTTCCGCCGCTTTCTCTTTCACTTTGCTGCGAATCTTTTCCGCCTTGCCCTTAATGTGATTCAGTTTGTGATTTACGGCGTAAATAATTTATTAATTTTTAACTGCTAAATTGCTGTGAAAATAAATGTCTAAACGCACGGAAAGCAACTTCAGAAACGACTCAATTTCAGAAGTAAATTTTGCAAGAACTGGTAAAGTAAAATTAATGAATTGATGAATTAAAATTGATGAATAAAAGGTGCCTTTTGCAAATAAATTTCGGTGCGAGAAAGCGAAAGGTTAGTCCTAGGGAGACGTTTAAAATGTAAAAATATGTTTACCAGTTGTGACGTTAAAGATATTGGAAGACGACCGAAAAAGATCCGGAGGAAACATATTTCGGAATGAAAAAGTTACGCTTTTGCTCAGTTTGAGACGAAGAATTAACAGGAGACCCGATTTATCAAAAAAGAAAAAATACTTTCCTGAAAGCTGCAAATTATTAACGGTACGTTAAATTAAGGTTCTAATTTAAAAAATCGGTATTCGTTGTTTTCTTGTAATTCAAGGAAATGGATTTCACGTATTCAAACGACACACACGCCCTTCAGTAAATTGTGTCAATTATTGTTCCTTTTGTAGTGTCGAAAATGTAAATAGGATGTTCTCCCGACGCCATCTAAAATTTATCTGGATCCAGGTGCAGCCCGTATTTTCTGAAATCGTGGGATTTTCCCGTGTCTTCGTCAGTGCAGTTAACAAATTGAGGGATTAACGGCGGAGAGCGTTTTAACGAAAATTCATCCCCAATGTTAATTAAATCCGTAATTATTAATTCGCGTTGAGATATGATTTATTCTCGGATAGATTTCGCATAAGGGTGAATTTATTATCCCATTTTTTCCGCATTAATGACGCTACATTAAGCAACGATTAGATTATACTACTTGCTGCATTATCTTGAACGTTTAGGTCGTAATGCGTAACTAAATCTAACGATAAACAACTCAGTGCCGCTGCTTTCGCGCTGAGCTTATGTTGTGCTACTTCATAAAGTATTATGTGTGTGTATTTATGCAGGTTAAGTTTTTTGATAACTGTAATATTATGGAATGGAAAACAAACAGCATGCAGTAGATTCTATATTTATTTAATGGATGCATTCATTAATTAATTTAATATTGAATTACAAATGCTAAATAGAGGATTTAAAGTTACATTTACAACAGTTTATGTTATTTATCATCTTGGAAACGTTTTCATATGATTTTTTAGACTTGAAGGCAATTTGTTTCTACTAAATTAACTTTTGGATTCGTTTAAAGAAACTGTGTAAAACTGACTTCATCTTTGAGAGATTACTTTTCCTTTAAAAAGTTGCATTTTCACTGGAAATAATGCAACACTTAAACGATATTAATTTCCTTAATTGGATTATTATTAAATTATAGAAACAGTATTTTCACATGGCTGTGAAAAAGTAAAAAATAAATAAAAGGCAGGGTAAAACTTCTTCACGCGAACTCGAATCAACTTTAAATAAACACAACTGTGATTATAAAAATTTCTAAAAATCACAAACTGTTAACTGAAAAGCGTAAAACGATTGAAGCATGTAATATGCATGTTGAAGTTTTAAACGAACAAACATTGGGAAAATCAAATCTCCTGAAAACGAAATGAATTGGGTTTTAACACAATTGACACAGATCTTTGATTGGGCCCAATCGGAAGTGGTGTTTTTAGACGACCATTTTTGTTAATTCCATTACACAAGTACCTGGAATAGCACATTTTCATGCGGATGAATTGAATCCAATTTTTTATTGAATTAGCAAACTTTTTCAGGCGGGAATTCATAAATTAATTATATTCAAAAATACAAATAGAGCTTTTTGCAGTATTTTTCCTCGGGGTGGATAATATTACAAGAGATAATTATTATTGTAGTAATCATAATAATAACGCGGTATCCCAACAGAAAACAGATAATAGGATTATTTTATATTTTTATATAAATGTAATTTCGCTTTAATTAAATTGGTAACGTTTGTGAAGGTAATATTAAATAAAATGGCTTTTCCAATGTAATGGAAATGTTTTACTTTTGAATATTATTCTAGCAATTTTCATAAAACTTAATTTCTTAATTGAAATTAAATTGAATTGCGAATAACATTCATTTATTGCTTGCAATTGGTCAGTTAAAGTGGTCAACTAGTAAAAACTCGATTTCAATTAAATTTTCTTATCACAAGATAAATTATTTAGCTTTTATACTATTAGTATTAATTAAATAAATATTAGCGAGTAGTTCGTTATCGAATTTTATGTTAAGTACCTGGTATTTTATCTTATCTTTATTTTTATCTTCAACCGTTTTCTATCCTTTGAACACATGCCCCTCTCATTTGTTTCCAGGTGTTTATTGTACCAAGTTGTACTCGCTGTTCTTTTTTTGTCATTGTACGAGAGTTGTTTTGGTCCACCAGTATTTCTTCACTCTTCCCAAGGTCTCTATCTTGTCAGTTTTTAGCTCCAACATCAAGGGTACATGCTCTTGCCACTATGTCCTGTACTTTCATTCTGTCCCTTATCAACTCGTAGGTTTTGTGGTGTCGAAGTGTAATCCCTGTTATTTTCATTTCTATCTTGTGCTTTCTGCATCCAGTGAACGACAGCCTTCTTTATATCATCTTTCCAATGGGTAGATGGCCTTCCCCCACTTCCTTTTTTCACCCATGGTCTCCCTTCCATCATTTTTCGCATCCATTTGCCATCCCCAAATTTGGCCACAAGTCCTGCCCAATAACATTTCGGTGTTGTTATACATTTTATAACATCACACACTCCTGGTCTTTTCCGTATGTCTTTATTCTTAGTTAAGTTCGATTTTTAATATTGAAAAGTGGATTATCTCAAAACATGAACGAAGTATTTACTAATTTCTTGCATTGGACCCTTCAATTAGCCAGCAGTTCATTAAAATCTATTGAATCTGTTGAACTATAATGTAAATATTTACTACAAGTATATTTTTTTAAATATTCCTCTTTATTTGCCATTCGATGGGTTGAAAATATTTAACGAGGAATTTGCAATTCTATTGAGTGCGGTCCGTTTTTACTGTTCAGCTATTAAATGCAAATAATATAATAAAACTTTCGACAATGGCGACGCATTCACCCCACATCCAGAGAAATTAATGACTTTGAATATAGTCAATGTACGCATATTAGATTTTCTGCTTTAAACGTGGCAATATTTCAGTTCTTATTTGATTAAGCAGGCAGTTTCTATCTGGCTGTACGTTATTACCCCGATGTATGAGAGTGACATATCGTTAACTGAATTACTCACAAAAGCCGCTGAAGAGTATTTCACAATTAACCGATTTCCGATGCGCAGGACAAATTGCAGCGTTATCTCGTAAAAGTGAAGTAGGAGACATTATTCAGCGGGATTACCTCGACAAGCCCTGTTGGATAAAGCACATTAGTCCTAACTTTGTTTAATTATGTGCTAATTACCCACGAGAAACATAATCAAATTTTAATAAATCACCAGCACAATTTCCGGGCAAAAATAATCAACTTTAATGCAACGCGAGCTTCCACCGGAGCGAAAGAGTATCTAAATAAAATATTATATAAATATACGGAGAAATTCCCGGATTCCCGCAAGTTAGCGGGTTCGCTCTCTCTCCCAACAGCTGCCACGACTTAATGCAGATTAACGATTAATCTACCGTATTGCGTGCAAACTGAGCGTTCATTTCGGCAAAAGTGTTCGATTCGTGGGCGTGATAAAACAACTCGAGTATGATCTAAGTAGACGACATCGCTTATCCCCCCCAACCCCGGAGGAACGCGGTGATTTATTCCGGGGTTCGATTCGAAAACTAATTTACCTTCCATTTTCCCTAGACGTGTCGGTGTTCTGATATGCTCGTCTAAAAGAACGCGATTGTCTTTAAGTCGACCTCGCCGGAACCTGATTAGAATTTCTCTATCCATTACACGGCGCTTTTTCCTTTTTAAAAAGGATGCTGCTATCAGATCCCTGGCCTCTCTGATGAGCTCATCCTGTTCAAAATACACCACAAAAGCGCACACACAAAAAAAAACGCCATCCGTAAACAACCGAGTACAAAGGGCGATGATAAGAAAAAACTTTTTTTACATTATTCACCCTTTATTAATAGGACGCGTGAATTCGGATCGATTCGCACACGTGAATAAGTAAAATTTAAATCGGGCAACTACGCCACTGTACGAGAAAATTGCCTCGGGAAATCAGTAGTCGTTATATGGTTGCACTAGTATAAAGCGAACGTATTTCCTAAAATATGCACAAGATTTAACAAACACAAATACATTCGTTTGCTCACCAGCAGCAGTAAACATGAGTATTGTTCGGTAAACAATTATATTTCCATCGCGCACCGTCGAGTGGAGCAAATCCTTTCGAAAATAGCGGGTAATCTTACCTCTGTATGCGCGTATAATGTGGTATTCGCAAGATATCTCTCAGGTGATTAGCTCTTTGAGACCATCTTTAACCCCCCGAGAGCGAAACCGCACAAGTGGGGTACTTTCAAACGAAAAAGTTCGGCATTAAAACCATTTTCCCGGTGGTGGCAATACGGATGCAAATCTGATGAATGCGGAGGTAGTCGACCGTGCGGATGCAAAATAAACTCGTTTTGTTTAAAGCCCGGTGTCGATGTCGCTCCTTCGCAGGTACACACTTACGACATTATTAAACTAACAAAGCACGCCCTTCCAGAATCGACATAAAGTACGTGCTTTAACTTTAAAATTACCAGCGTAGACACAACACTCCCACACACACACACGCACACACCACAATAAACACAAGTTTTAATAGTATTCCAGCGACTTAGACAAAGGAATCTCCAGAATTAACTGTTTTAGTTGGTAACAGCGCATTATTTTTAATTTCACCCACAATCCGCGCATTCTTTCGGCGATATTTATTTAAACTTGCGGTAATTAACAAACTCACGTAACGTATTAACTTTACAATTAGCGATTCACCCGGAAAATTGTTAAACTTACTGAATGCAACTAGCGGAGCAACTTGGGAATGATTTAATAGCGTTTGCTTTGGTGTATAAATGTTGTTTTAGCTAGAAAGGAAAGAAGCAGACGAAGTAGTAACAGACGCAGGTAAGGAATTATTCCCGACCAGCTCATTAGGTTCTGGGAACTTCGCTTGTGCGATTAAAATTGCAATTAACTGCCTGGGTAGAGGAAGCACCTATGGGGCCTGCTACTACCCAACCGAAAACGGTTTTTTGTAAAATAGGACGTCACACCTCGCATTTATAGTAGTATTGACCTGGTTCAGGCCCGAAACAGAAATATTTGTCCTCCTCGTAGGGAGCGACAGTTTCTTGGATAAATCAGACCGAATAAAATTAGATTGCGACCCGGAGTCCAACAAAATTCTAATTGAATGTAATTGGCCGGCAGAATCAAATATCTGCGCGGTCGCCGTAGGAAGTAAGTTTTGCGTCTCATTTGAAGAGAACGCAGAAGTGGTTTGAACAGGTTCCCTCAGTTGGGACACGTGTTGTTCTTTATCTGTCTGAACGGCTGGTGGAGAATAGGAAAGTTCCTGATGCAAATAACTGTGATGTGATTTGTTGCATGTTCGACAACGTGAGTTAGATTTGCAACGTGGGATTAAATGTCCCTTATGAAGGCAATTAAAACATACCCGCAACTCCCTTACTCTGTCCCATTTTGACTTTGTAGATAATTTTAGAAATTCTCCACATTGGTTTAGAAAATGATTACCGCTGCAACTAGGGCAAACGGCGCTACTGACTGCAAATGACTTTGAGCTTTCCCTGGGTTTGGCTGAAGCCACAGGTGATGGGCGATCTAATGATTCTAATAAATTCGCCTTATGTTTTATAAATATTTTGAATTGCTCCAAAGTAGGCAAATCAGAGCCCAAAGTATTTTTCGACGTCTCCCATTCACGTAAAGTGGCAGAGTCGAGTTTTTTCGACATTATATGAATAATGAGCAGCTCCAAGAGCTGTTCACTATTTGCTAATGACTTTAATGTTGTCACGTGTTTGAATAAAGCATCATTAATGTGACGCAATTTTATCGGAGATTCTTTTGTTAAAGCTTCAAGGTCCAAAATAGCCTTGAAGTGATTATAAATTAACATTCTGGGATTGTTATAACGTTCACAAACGGTTTCCCAAGCAATATTGTAATTGCTTGCGGAAAATTCAAGCGACTTGATCAGTTCGGAAGCCTCACTGACAAAACTTGCTTTCAAGTAGTGCAATTTTTGCACGTCAGTTATCTGATTGTTGCTATGAATTAAACTAACGTACAATTTCCGAAATTCCAGCCAATCATTCAAATCGCCTTTGAACTTTGGTAAGTTGATGGTTGGCAACCTAATGAAAGAATTACCACATGAATGATTTGAAGAAGCGTTGCATTCTGAAGGTGCGTTTAATTTATCTTTTGAAACTAAAAACTCCGTTTCTGGATTAAGCAAGAGCTCGGCATTGGCAACTACATGATAAAACTCGTTAGAGAATTCGTCGAACTGAACCTCGTTCTCTTCGTCGTTGCTGATGACACAAATTTTGTTATGAACTTCATCAAATTCAGATAAGATAACTTGAACCGCCTGCAATCCTTTTTCCAGGGCGATTCTGTCAACCCGGGCAAGTTCAATACCGCTGTCAATTGATAAAACTAAAGAATCTACGAATGCTTGAAATCTTGTTAACTTCCGTTTAATTATTCCACGAACGCGTTTCAAATCGTCCATGTTGACGATAATGACGGGCAGAAATTAAATAAAATGAAAACGAGTTTAACAAAAAACAAAAAACGAATAATTGTCAGATCGACAATTGACAAATATGAGGATACGCTACAGATAAAAACCTTATCATATGATCGTCTCTCTGTATGCACCCGGAGTCAGCGTTCCAACAACTTTCCAATGCGCACGACAGCACGGCTTCACTGACTACCAAAATGTAGCTCCAAAATAACTCGATCTATCCGGCTCGATTGGACCAAATGTTGCTCTGCGTTTGTTGATATTCCCAAAAACGCCTCTATATGAACTTAATGGACTGTATATAATGATTTTGAAGGGCAAATAAAAATACGTGTTGAACGTTTGATCGTAAATTTTACTCTCACATTTTTAATATCAATAACAACAGTTACTAATAACCATGAACAAAATATAAAACATGACATGATTAAAGTAATAAACACAGAAATTATTCTACCAATACTTAAAACTACCGAAGTATAAATATAATGTATACTTCAGTTAAAAGCGATGGAAACGGGCATAAAATATGAGTTCAAACATCAATTTCAGGAATCGCCCAAGACCTCGTGTTCATACTCAGATAAGTAATACAAAAGCACATAAACAAGAATATAGAGAAAATGTGTAGACAATACTATATGGAAAAGGGATAGACAAAGCAACAATCGCAGTAATTGAAACGATCCACTACAAGGCAATGAGTATAGTAAGAACTCATAATGAAGAGTCGAAGAATTTTGAGAGAGGGATGTGTACTTAGCTCATTATCTTCTAAAAAAGGCGAAAAATAAAAAAGCCGATGAAAATGGGATATTGGAAGATGAAAACGGTGGAACTATCGGAGCTACTGTTTGTAGACGATATGACGACGATATCTCAGAAGCCTTTGAGGTCAAAACAAGATGGGCTTTCCCGACTGCTCCTTAACTGTGTGCTGAAGAAGGTAATAAGAGAGTGGACAAAAAGAATGGATGAGGAAGGATTACCTTGAAATAAAAATAGGAAGAAAGAAGGATAACCTGAAAATTGACTGTCTGGCCTTTGCAGAATATCTAGCAATACTAGCGGAAAACATGGAAGACGCAAGAAGACAAATAAATATACTGAAAGAAAAGGCTGAACTACAAACATCATATGAAAAGACAGAATACATGGCCAATAGAAAAGGTGCACCAAAACAGATCACAAAAGCAAAGGTCGTTAAAAAAGTCTTAAACTCATTACTAAATGGAAACGAATCTTGGACTCGCACAAGAAAAATATAAGCAAGGGCCAGAAGAGACAGGATAAGAAATGAAGTGTTCAGAGAAAAATCAGGAATAAAATCAATACTAACGAAGATAGAGGAAAGACAGTTAAGATGGCTGGAACATATACACAGATGGAACAAATAGAAGAAAATGGCCAAGAAGGACATGTAAAGATTAGGCAGTTTATCGCAAAAGAAGTGGGAAGAGAAAATAAACTCAACTCTACAGTCTTACACTTAATGGTAGAGGGCAGGACTAAAAGAAAAATCGCATTATTTCTGATTTCCTTCGGCGATATTTATTTAAACTTGTGGTAATTAACAAACTCACGTGACGTATTAACTTTGCAGTTAGTGATTCGCCCGGAAAATTGTTAAACCGAATGTAGCTGGCGGAGGAACTTGAGAATGATTTACTTGCGTTTGCTTTGCTATATAAATGTTGTTTTAGGTAAAAAAGAATTGGGTGGGCCGCATTTTGTCCTAATTAATTACCGCAGGTAACGCGGAATTAGCCAGAAACCGAATGTGGCACGATGTTTATTAATGGCAAAGCTAATGGAATATTTGAATTTTAGATACCTGTTTCATTAGAAGCTGGGTATTTCTCCACAAACGAAAGCAAACTGTAAACGATTAATAACAAATAACGGCAGCAACTGTATAAAACCGAAATTGTGCGGAGATTACCGGGATTAACTTGGTCGGGGTTCGATGTGAAACACAAATTCAAAAAGTGTACGCTGAATGTTTGCAGAGTTAGTATTTTTGTAATTAATTATCTTTTCAAATTGCAATTTCGCTTTTACAATCGACATTAATTCAAAATGCAATTTTTATTATGTCCGCCTTAACAAATTAATAAAAAAATTATAGTTCTTAGGCTACCACACAATTTTCTAAACCCTTGAAAACTATTACCTCCAATCCAAGGCACACATTAGTAAACTAGTTATTTGGGAGCAAAAGACAACAACAAAACATTGTTTAGAGTGCCCCGTTAACTTAAAATCTTGGGTATCTTGTAAAAATTTTATATTCTTCTTTGTCTTTGATTTTAAGAAACTGAAATATTTTAAAATATGAAGGAAATTATTTGAGACTATTTGAATAGTAACATAAAGTCAATATGTATTGACTAGTTACCTGCTACAAAGGGTTTGGTTTCACCGTACTTTAATCCTCTTAGTTCCGTCTCTTTTACCAAACATTGAAAACGTTAAAAACCAGTTTGACGTCGCGACACTCAATTATGTCATTTTTCATGAATTGTTTGAGTTTCTGTTTTCTTAAATCTTTTATCTATAATTTTTATGAAATTCGCTGTTATTTTGATTATAAATCTTGTGATGTCAGTAAGAAATGTTATTTACAACTTTCGAACTAGAAAAAATCTAATATCACCATTTTGTGTGTGTGTGTGTGTGCAAAGGAAATTTAATTTAAATCAAAGTTTTACTAATTAACCACTACAATTTGACCAACAGTTTAATTTAATTATTTGAACAACTTCCCCTCAAACAAATTGCTATAATTGTTGACCTCTTGTTTGGCCGAGTAAGAATCCTTATCTGAAACTCGAAAGCTCTAAAGTGTTGCAAAACACCACTGAGACGTCTAAATTTACAGCTTAAGTGCTCCGAGGTGCCACAAAACTTACAGTGACTTTACTTCTTCAATTCAATTCGCTAAACATTTAACGACAAGATGTTTCAAACTACAAAAACCACTTAAATTAATATTAGTTTCCCTTGAAACAGTTTAAATATAAAAAAATTGCCGTAAATCCTGTTTAGAGTCTCACATAACCTGTCATTTCAAAGTTTCCTCTCTCAAGTTACAAAGCAAAAAATATTCAAGCTTTTTAGCCCTAAAAACAAGTACATCGAATTTACTTGCCTAATGAGTTAAGTACAATTTTATACAATAAATCTGCAAGGTCGTTTTTTGAAAAGCTTTGAGGATAAACTAATAATCGACGAAAGTAAATGATTTATATTGAAAAGTTAGACAAGGTAATGTCGTGAATTTTAAGCGGATGCTTGCGGAGGAAAAGAGTGGCGTTTTGTCTAGCTTCAAAGGAGGGTGTGTAACTTCAATAAGTTTGAAGCCAACATTAATCATTCGCAAAATACATGCAATGGAAGGTTCAGAGAATAGTGGACAGATAGGAAAAAAACCGTTAGGCCGCTCCGACACCAATATACATGCAAAATCTTTTATAAAAAGTTTTTGACGCTCACGCAAATTTTTCAAAATCATTAATTCGTTACCAAAAAGATAAAAATGAACACTTCTGCTTTATCTAATCCGTCCCGTGTTCCGACAAAATACTTATCAATTTGGAATTAGTCCCGAGAGAGGTCACATAAAACCCCCGATTTTTAAAGAAAAATGTGTTGTATAAGATTAAAGATGACTCTTGGGTGAGCTTTCTTTGCCATGAAAGTTTAATGTGATTTTGCTTAGTTCCGAATTAGTTCAAGATTACTCTTAGTCCGAACTAAAAAAATAAGCAAAACTATGAGAAATTCGCTTTTAAATAAAATGGTAATTAACAAATCCGCCGGTGAAAACAAATTCTCGACTTTTTCTGCCGTCTCTAATCACCCCACTAAAAAGTGAAGGTACTTCATCATTTAATTAAGTTGAGAATCGAAAACAACGGAAACTTCGCTTGAAAATAACACGGGTATTTTATGTATCCAAAGAAAATGCGGAAAATCTGAGACTGTTGTCAGATACTTACGATATTTATTACTGCAAAGTATCTCCGAATTCAATAAATTTTAAATTTAATCGACACAAGTAATTTATTGTGCTCGCAAAGGTGACAACATTTTCCTTTCGTAAATTTTATACTTAGCGAAACACTCGACATGTCTGTATCATTCAATAATTAAGTTCCTTTAAAAACAATCCACATTTTTTATATTAAAAACTGAAATGATATGTAGGAATGTTCAAAAATTGAAACGGAACTTCAACTATGCCACATGTTGAATGTTAATGGATTGGTTTGGGTTAATCGTAATTAAATTCCGTTTCATTAAAATATAAATTACAGTCAAATTCAGTTATAACGTCATAGAGGGACCACATCAATTATGTTGTTATACCCGAAATAACCGATGAACATCTTGAGCATTACCAAAATTGTTAACGCAAACGGCACTTTGCTATTAATGACTTTGTTTATAATAATTGAGAGAAATTACAGAAAGTACAGACTCCTTTGGGAAAAATAATGAAAAACTAACACTAAACAGATGTGATTGGTTTGCCATTAATGAATTTATTTACATGTTCTGTACATAATTGTATTCACTGCTGTTGACAAAATTAAGCTGTTCAAAATTGCCAGGCTTAGTTAGTTTACTTTAAATTACTTTACTCAAAAATTAGCCAGTTATTCAATCACAAAAAAAAAATATTTTGCAATGTCTACATTTTCAATAACATGTTATGAAATCGCCTTTGTATCTTCTAACTGAAATGCCAAAGTTGGCTTTTATTTTATGATCCTTTTAGCATTGTTTGAAAAATGCTTTGAAATTTATCTAAAAGGCATAAATATTTTATAGGACCTTATTCGTTTAGTTTATATACGATCCACAACTAACAAGATAACGTTAGTATAAGTACTTCCACTACTCAAAGACAAATCTATTTTACTTTAAGCGATAAGTTTTATAACCAAAATTTATTTGCACACAACTTTGTTTGTGCTGAATATGCTGATCTGCAAGTTTTAAAAAATAGCATTCAAGTAATTTTTAACATCAAGTTTCCAAATTGTGGGTTACTTCAATTTCTTAATTGCACCTGAGGCTTGACGAAATAAGTAAATATTTACTCCATCAGCTGACTGTAAGCTTATTTTTAAAACAAACACGGTTAACAAAATTTTATTAAATTACTTCAAGTTCAGCGCCAGTCAACATTTCCCTTTATTAATTTTATTATTCAGATAACTTTTCGGAAGAGAACTACATAAATTCTTGAAACAGCACTTCGTTGCAGAGGACAAATATCAGACTTGTATAAACAAAATTCGAACATTATTTTTTTATGAACAAAAAACACGTTTTTTACAGTCACAAATATCATGCGAGAACAAATTGAGAATACCATCAAAGATTGAAGACAGCAAAAGCTACTGCTAGTGACCGGATCAGTGCACAAGTGAACACAGCTACGAGCGATCTGGGAGTGGACCTAATCAACTTGCGCTGTCAAACAATTTGGAAAACAGGAACCTGGCCAAAGGAGTTGTGCGAATAGGTCTTTATTTCTCTACACATCTCGTGACAATAATTGCCTTGAAAAACTAGTGGTGGAAGGACACGTTGTAGGTACCTCGAGGAAGATCACCGAAAAAATGACTAGACCAAATCAACACGGTAATTAGAAAGCCAATTCGACAGATCAGCCACGTTGCCCGAAATCGTCAAAGCTGGAAAAAAATTGTCAAACAAAAATCCGTCATGTTCTCGACTCTTCTGTCGAGAAGGAAAAACGACTAAATGAATGATCAAAATATTTAACTGACTTTTTCTTTTCAATGCAGCGATTTTCCATCGTTCTGATGAGTCTCCAATTTCCTGAATATAAATGTTGATAGAAACGTTTACCTTACTCAATATTGACAACCCTTAATTTTCTTTGGCGCAAATTTCGATAGAATTTTATTTATTTCATTTCATTTCTTTTTCAACTTCAAAATATTGACCAATGTATTTTTAATTAATTATCACGCTTCGATAATTTCATATTTCAGTTCGTTAGGGACCTGTTTTTAATTTGAAAACGTTGAGACCAATTTTCATAGGTAGATTCCCTGTTGATAATAAAAAAAATGAACAAGCAATATTTAAAATTACCGCTGGAAAATTCCCTCAACAGACCCAACCAGACATGGCGTGTCAATAAATTTAATATCCAAACAACCTTAAATAACGTCGACATGTTTAAAGGTTGAAAAGTTGAATAGGAACGTTAAACAATATTTACGTTCGGCAAATGACTGAAGGCTCAAACACATTTTTTGAATAAATTTTCGTGAAATTGTCAATACACACAATCAAAACCACTGAGCTAGAAAAACTCTGATGGTTAAATAAAAATCGAACGATTCCTATATCAAGATAAATTCTCTGAAAGGAAATTTCGTTGATAGGTTGAAAGACAGGTACGCGAATCGAACAGCGGAGCCAATTATTGAGAAAGTAAACGTAGAAACGATTTTTCTCTATATTTTCCTTAATTTGTGGTTAATGAGGGACGAAGTCAAGCGAACCTTTTTTAAATAAAGTTTGTCCCTTTCCGGGCTTTTTTTTTGTTTTGTTTTGCAATTTATTAAAGCAACGGCAATTTATTTTCCCGGAGATAAGAAAGTGTGTTAGCAATTTCCCTAACTTTTCGGCATATTTGTTAATTAAAATTGTAAGGAGGCATCTAAGTTTGAAATTTATATTATTACATAAATTGTTACTTTAAAGCATACAATTAAAATTTACCGAAAAACTTGGACGTGAGTTTTAAAGATAGATGAAAGGGTACGTTCTCGTAAAGTTATTTTAAAAGTTTTCGGTCGTTTCGGACGAATGCAAAATTCAACCGAAACCCTAATTAACAACAGTCGACGTTTTCAAATAAAATCAGTTAAAATCTTAATTTTGTACTAATTAAAAATTATATTCGTTGCACGTATAAACGCCATAAACTTCCGTCACTTCAATTAACATAATTAATTTACGAATAATTAGAAACTTAAATAAGCTGTTTCCATTAGGTGCATCTGTGTTGGAACTTCGCCATCGCGAGATACAAAAAGTTTTTAAAACTACCTCTATCTGTGTATTAAGAGAATTTATAAAATCCTGGCGGCGCCATAACATCCAACACTTTCAAATAATTTGGAAACAAAAAAAGTTACGAAACTTTGTTATTAGGAGATTTCTGGATTTTTTTTCTATTACCACAGGATTAAACTACCCAAGGGGGGAAACGATTAGGTATTTTGTAGGCAAAATCAAATTACCTTTTGTGTCTAAATTTTTACATTTTTCTGCGAAATTCGTTTTCTCATAAAGGCGCTGCAGTACAAAAATGTTCATTTTTAACGATTGCCAAACTTGATTTGAATGAAAAATATGCAACTGCAAAATTTTTACTGAGATTTCTAAAATCAATTAATTTTTAAATGATTTTTTTATTCCACGAAACGAAAAATTGTTTAATTCAAAATCTAGTCGATCAAAATTACAGTGGCTACGTTTGTAAAGCTGGCAACCGACAGAACAATAGAAACTGTGTGGTTGAATAATTTAACTAAGCCATTTGTTAAGAACTATTAATCGCGAAATAATTTTAACACAATTTACGCTTTGTTCGCATTAGCTGTTTATCATAGTGCGTTGGAATAATCATATTTAGACGAACGGTCACTGAAATTGCTCAATTTAACTAAACCTTGATGAATGAAAATGTTATTAAACGATCGAGGTTTGAGGTTTCCTTTAAAAGGTAAAGCGGATCTAACCTACAGTTATTGCACTAAAATTAAAAATAATCCGTTCAATAAAAACGAATTAAATGAAGCTCTTTTGAACAAATTTAAAAAATCACTTCTGGTAACAAGTTTCACGCCCGATTGATCACAATACAAATCATCTGTTTTGAAATTTCTTTTAATTTTTATTACCGAATTTTTTTCACCCTGAAATGTAACATTTTCATGAACCGATGTATTAATCTTTCAGATATTCATCAGACTCATTTACATCGAGTTTAACGCACCAACATAGAAGTTATAATTTTTGTATCGTTAAAGCATTTAGTTGTAGTACATGTTACGCTTTGCAACAAAATGTGTAAGTGTAAAAGACCACTCATTTTTAATTAAGTTTGTTGCATTCTTCAATAGTGTTTTATTATGTTTTTTTTAATGATAGGGGAAAGATGTGTAAAGTGGCACACCTCGTATTTATTGAATTTGAAGAGGCCAGTTTATTGTTGCATAGCATCATTATCTGAATAATTGGCAACCCTGTGTGGGAATGAAACGACCGAAGCGTGAATTCAAACGATTTGCTTTTATAATATACTTTCGACAGTCAAGTCAACTGTAATAAAATTAATATTGTCAAATTTATACAATTAGGACAATTATATGAATATAAATTAGCTTTTTAGAAATAATATTTGATAAATTTTCAACGTTTTTTGTTTAAGTGGGTACCGCAGTATGTAAAATGGCATACTGTGTAACAGCCCACGCCAAGTTGTGTTGTATTTGTGTCCAAAAAAAAAACGTAGAAAGGTGGAAGAGATGTTACGTGAAATGCTGCAAGAAGGGGAAAGATAGGCCTGAAGAGAAATGAAGAAAAAACGAAGGTAATGAAACTGGACACAAAATTAGAAAGGAAACACAAAGAATTAGTATTGAAGCATATAATTTTAAATTATTGGGTAGTTTTAAATATCTGGGAATAACGCTATCAAATGATGAAAATAGAGATAAAAAATTTAAATAAAGTCAATAACAGGAATTAGAGCATTCTATGCTTTCACAAAATTATTGAGAAGTAAGTATGGTGCGGAAGCAATGACAATCACAAAAAGCAGGAAGAATAGTTTAGAATATTGGAAAGAAAAATTATGAGAACTATAATAATTAGGACTGATCAAAATAGCTAATTAATATTTATTAAAAACTTTGGCCTGAGCACACTTTATGAAAATGTACACTGCAATTCGCATTGTTATACCTAGGAAAACCGACTCTTCAGATTCAACCCTGAGCGCACCTTACGAAAATGTGGATTCTATCATACCTGTACACACTTTATGAAAACGTGGATTTTAACGTAAGATTGAAATAAAAAGTATTTCAAAGAAAAATAACCACTTCTATTCTTGGTTGATGCGGTTTTCCAATTTTTTGTTTTCAAATGATTACAACTAGGGTTGACTCGTAAGAGTCGATTTGCCTAGGCGCAAGCTTGCAACTTTCAGTGTGTTTGTTTGAACTGATTTTTGGATTGAAGTAAAACTGGGTTTTTTTAAATAGCGCACGTGTGTTCAAGAGGTTTATGCGTGTCTGATAGGATCAATTGTAAAAAGACTTAAGGATAATTTGGAGACCATGACATCCGGCCAAGTGTGATTTTATGTTGAAATGTATTGTATTTAAAGAGTGGAGTAATAAAATTGTCAGAATTAATGGTGGCTCTATAACAATGTACAAAACAAGTTACATTTGCAGCGGAATGCACAAACAATTGATAATAATTCTATTGCAGCTGTGAAAGCTGTGAAAAAAGGGACATTTTCAGGTAGCTTCCCACTGTCTCGGATGTGCAGGTCCAAACGTTAAACATAGTGTAGTTAAAGCGTTACTGACGACTGGAAGTAAATATTATATCTCTCCCCAACACCGATTTGTTCGTCTTAAAAGAGATTTTTAACTTCAAGGTCCTAAAATTCAGTTCGTACTTCGTGTTAACGAGAATTCGTGTTAACCGAGCGACATTCCATAAGAAACGATAAAAAATCAGCCGGAACCACAATGTCTGTTCGCGCTAACGAGGTGTTCGTCTTGAGCGAGTTCGTCTTATCGAAGATTTACTGTATTGAAAATATTTGTTGATAATATTTCTTTAACAATAGCCTGCATTATGTGCTCCTTAGATATTACTCCTATTGTACTGGTTCTACTATCAATAAATATTAGATAATAGTATGGGCGCATTTCAAGCCAAAAGTTTGTTCTTTCATATTACACAAACATAGCTGATTAAATGACACGCTACACCACTGCGAGTATATCATTGATTTCAAAAAAATATGTCATTTTACATAACTTTCCCATATTGAACAATTATTTTGAACTTTTTAACTTATCCTGAAAATAAGACCCAAGTTCATAATTTCAGCTTTTTTTGTTGATTTCCGTAGGTAAAATGTACGTTTCTAGAACAAAACAATATCTTTAGAAGTAGTAGGACAGGCAAGTACCAAAATGCAAATTACTAAATTTATTATTCAGCTGCTTCATACCTTCTCTAATATAATAATTTGTTTCGGATGATCACTAATACTGTGGAACAAAAAGTGTACTAAAATCTTAATGAAATGGTAAATTATGTACAACAATTTCACACCCCTAGAAATTACCTCAATAAACAATTTTCACATAAAAATTGCAGGAATTTCAGACTCAACTGTTTTTTTTGTTTTTAACATTAATCAGATCTTTAAACTTTAACAAAAGTGGTAATCGCCTTAAAGCAACGAAACTACCTTAACAAAAGATTTCTCATCAAGTAGATTCTAAAGACACCCCATAATATCAAGATTAAAGATTTGACGAACACTATTAACTAAAACAGAACGTTATAGATTACGTATTCTTGAGTTTAAATTTTCAACATCTTTAAAATGAATAATTCATTGGATTAAATTAAAAGATGAGTTAAAATTTTTACATAAAGAATTTTCAAGTTCAGTTATTTAATTTTTCAATTAAAACAGAAAAATTGCCTAACTTTCTCACATTCAATCTTACAAAACGCATATAAAAAGGCCATGCGGGTACATAAATACTACACGAGTCAATTGGAAGGACTGTAATTGATAGTGTAGTAGAAAGCCGACTGAAAAGCGTTTGAACCTGAAATTTTGTTACGTAAATTCGACTTTGTATCGCATTGATGTTGTTTACTTATGCACGGGTCCAAAGGAGGATCATTAAAGTGGCTACCTTGAAGGTGCAAAAGGTAAGTTCAAGTGACTGGCGTTTTCCTTTCAGTGCGATTATTATCCCTTCAGCGTAATTTTCATTTGCAACGTAACGGTATGATTAAATTTATTGCACGTAGGTGGATTCGTGTGGGTTTCGTATTAAATGGTTTTTAGTTTATTGCGGTGTGATAGCTCGGCCAGCTATGGAATATGGATGTAAATAAGCTAATTAACAAACAGGGAATTCGCGATCGGGCGCCCTTTGTGTGGACTGATGTATTTAACTGAAAACGCCTACAATCGGAATTTGCTTTATTGTCATTTTGGAAGTTTTCTTCGGAGGAGTCCACATCAACTTTACGGCCGGAGTTATTTCGAAGGTATACAATTGTTGTGTAAGAATTTCCCGAGGAAACTATTATTAATGGTTTCTGGAAGTAGCAATAGATGAAATCTTTTCCACAACTATTTATTGGTTTCCGTTAGAAAGATTCTGCACGTACACCTCAAATCTAGCAGAAATTTAAAAAGTGGCTAAATCAAACTTCGGTCAAAAATTAAATCTTGATGAAATTTTCGCATGTGACAAAACGGAAAGATAATTTTAAAGCATAATTTCGCCGACAAATAAATGGATCCTGTTGTTATGGATACTTTTTTAAAAATCTGGATTAATTCCCCGTTGTGAGCGTAAAAACGGCTAAAACAAGCTTTCAAGATCTTTTCAGTGTTATTTATTGCTAGCGTGGATTTATGGATATGTTGTTTTTTGTTTATTGTAAAATGTCTACAAAGATTTCTGTGATAAAAATCCGTCCGAGAGGCGTTGTAATGGTTGGCATTCAAAAGGTTCAGATCCTTAACAGTTCTACGTTTATACGTTTAAAATAGAATATTAAATTCAGAACTGTTGGTAGATCTCTAGCTTTTATTTACAGTTATAGTAATAGTCTTAATCAATTTAAGATTAAATAGAAAAAATGTGGGATATAAAGAAACGTAGATATTAGCGCTTTCAATATTTTAGGAAAGAACAGTCAAAGTGAACCGCAAACCAGATAGAAATTAGCTAGAAAGATCAAAGTAATCGAAAAACGCAATAAAGATAAAAACACTGCAGCCCAACTAATATTACATTCGGCCAAGTGCTCTAAATTAAATGAAAAAATTCACTCAACACCGCCAATTTCGCAAAACAACCATAAATTACCTACGTTAAAAATAGTTGCAAATGTTAATGTTAACAAATTGTAATAATGCTTTTTGCGTGCCATTACACAACTCTGATGTCGCAAAAAAAATATTTGATCTCTTGTTCACTTTGTATGGGCCATTAAATCAGCAGAATTGGAGCTAATGTTTAATTCTTTGCAGCTCTATCTGTAACATTATCTTTCCGCTCTCTATTACTGCTATATTCACATTATAAATCAAGCTTGGGGTATTTGATCTGATTTGTGCTCATCAAATGGCGCAAAAGGTTTTTTTAACCAACTCGTATATTTTTTCTTATCACATTCAGCTGGAATGAAATGGGCACTTCCGAGCGTTGTAGTTAGCCGCATATTTCTTGCGAACACATTAAAATTGAAAGCTTCTTGGCATGCCGCTAAAACTTTATGCCTAATCAAATTGGAAATTAACGTCAATGTTTATCCGCTGTGAAAATTGGTAATGCGACCGTAACTAAATTTTTTATTTTAAAACAACAAAAATAGTTCACAGTAATAACAATAGATCATTAAGTAGTTTGTTGGGTAATCCGAAGGACAAAAATAGTGATAGGGATATGTCAGGTATTTACCAGATTAGTTGTAGTGATTGTGATTTGGTATATATTGGGCAAACTAGACGTTCTATCATTACCAGATTCAAAGAGCATATGGCTCATATCAAATACAACAGACCAGAGAAATCTAGTGTTGCCCTGCATGTACTAGAATGCAACCATACAATAGGTATAGACAATTTAAAATTGGTTAGGGCAGAATCAGATTATAGGAATTTAAATAGTAGGGAAAGTTTGATTATACAGGGTGTTCACGAAAAAACGCCCCAGCTCCTAGCGCTATTATTAGGAGTCCAATTGTAACAAACGATACGTCAAATTAAATGGTTCAAAAAGTACTACAATGTGTAGCTCAAACATAATTTTTACCTGTTTCTCCATTCAAAGGTCAAAGGTCAACTTCATTTTTTCAAATTACAACCTTATATTTTTCTTTGACAATTTGATAGAGATTTTTTTTCTGAATTCAACGATGTATCACAATCAATATTTCTGATTTATTTTAGGGTAATAAAGAAATTAAAATAATAATTAATATTATTAGCAGTAGGCTTTGAAAAATAACTGAGACGTAGCGGTGGCTATGGAAACGATGTGTCAGTACGGAAACAACGTATTTTAAAGAATTAATTTATGAACAACAACAGATAACATTTAATAACTAAACAATTAAATAAAGAAATGGCAACTTAACAAAAATGTTCAAATTGGGCATCGTTTCTTTCCAGACATTTTCGTCGACATCTAGATCCTACACTTTGTGTAGCATTAATTAAAATTTCTGCTGCTGTTTCCCGACAAGCGTTGACTATTCTCTCTCTCAAAATTTCCTCCGTTTCCGGGCGCGTAGCATAAACAATATCTTGGATGTATCCCCAAAAGAAAAACTCTAGAGGTCACAAGACCGGGCGGGCCATTGTATAGGTACATATGCTCCAATCCATTTGTCTTCATTATTCTATATTTAAATAGTCCCTAATCATAAGAGCGTTTTGTGTGGTGCAGCGCCATCTTGTTGAAATACTAGTTCATTCCATTCAATGGCAACGGCAAGTCATCTAAAATTTCTTCTAAGTCTTCAGGCAAAATTTGAAGATATTTTTCTTGGTTGAGATTTTCATCAATGAAAATTGGTCCTATTAGGTATCCTGGCGCCTAATATTCCGCACCAAACGTTCACCGAAAATTTTATCTGAGGATTTTGTTCGATGGTAATATGTGGGTTTTCTACACTCCAATAGCGGTGATTGAAACGATTAAAATGTCTGTTGTTTGTAAATTGACACTCATCAGACCACAAATTTTTTGTATAAAATGATTGATCTCGCCTTAACTCGCTTAAAAAGAAATTACACAAATTTATTCTACGCCAGTGGATCGTTTAGTTCACTATTTCACTAGTTCACTATTATTCATTTTTATTACAAAAAATAGGTAAACAAACTAATAGCCAGTTTCTGACGGCGATGTTAACGTATTTCTCCAGTTAAATGTCCCGGTTACCATGGTTATTACCATTGTTGCAACAATAGTAATAGTAATTTTTATTTGTGAGACGTCGTTTCCATAGCCACCGCTACGTCTCAGTTATTTTTCAAAGCCTACTGCTAATAATATTAGTTATTATTCTAATTTCTTTATTACCCTAAAATAAATCAGAAATATTGATTGTGATACATCGTTGAATTCAGAAAAAAAATCTCTATCAAATTGTCAAAGAAAAATATAAGGTTGTAATTTGAAAAAATGAAGTTGACCTTTGACCTTTGAATGGAGAAACAGGTAAAAATTATGTTTGAGCTACACATTGTAGTACTTTTTGAACCATTTAATTTGACGTATCGTTTGTTACAATTGGACTCCTAATAATAGCGCTAGGAGCTGGGGCGTTTTTTCGTGAACACCCTGTATATAAGAATAGAAAAAAAAAAATTATTAAATAGTGATATGGGCCCCATTCCCAATACCCCATTGTATAGATTACTACACTGAAAAAAATCGTATGTTACAAATTACTACAATAATGTAGCACATATTTTGTAACAATTTTTGCTACAAAGAGAGCATTTGTTACTTAAAATTGTAATACAATTTTTAAAGCATTTGTAGTGAAAACTTTGTAGCAATCTTATCTACAAAGTGTATTACTTTTTCAAAACAATTATGGTATTATTTTTGTTTTAATATTTGCTATAAGATTGTTGCAACTTACATTATATTTTGAGTGAGTTTTACTATAAAATAAATGGATTAACGTCACTACAATTGTTGCATATTTTTCGAAAATTTCTGGCCAATACAAATTCATAATTGTTGGCACGTGCTTGCCGAATGTATTTTATTGAAAGTGATCGAGAGGGAAGGAACAGATTTGCGGACGCGGCCCGTTGCCGAAAAATTGCCGACAATAAAATAATTTACACTGATCGCACCCCGCTAGGAAATATGATACAAGGGAAAAATATCGTAACAAAACTATTTTTTGAGATTTTGCTCTCATTGTCTGTTTTACAAGCCGTGTATAACGTATATTTGGACTTCTGACCCAAACAGTATTAAGTCACACAAAATACGCCTTTAACACTAGAACGCTACCGTCATTGGAGTTAATAGGTTAATGCCACGGAAAATTGGGCTTTAATCAATATTGATCATATTGCGGTTTACAGATAAGAGTTGTGAATTTCTGCTGATTTTGCATTTATTTATTTATATTATACATCCGAAACAGTGTGTAGTCGATATGCGTGAAGGAGGATGTTGTGGCTGATTGGAGTGATAAACAACCTCGCAATATAAACAAACTGATTAAAAACGGTCATTCATTCTTTCGAGAGCTTACGAACAACTTCTTTTTAATACGCATAATTTTGTATCAATCTTTTTAATTATAATTAGTTAGTAAAGTGAAATTAATAAAGTCTTAACTTACTGACTATAAGTGCGATAAGTTTATTAATAATTATTAGTTTTGCGTTGTGATTTTGTGTGAGTTAGGTATGGATGACTTCGTTAAGACAACCTTAGAAAGCTGGGGCTTGTTAGACCGGTTGAGGGTGAGCTTTGACGGTAAGTACTATCGAAACAGTTTTTACTATTCATTAATAAAGTATTCATAAAGTCCATCGTTGCAACATACCTCTATTGTTTTACCGCGTTTTATTTGACAGTAACTATTAATTATGAAATTTGTTTTACAGTAAACGAAGTCGACAAACAGACCTTACTCAATCTTGATCGAGAAGATCTCAAGGAATTAATTCCAATTTTGAGCACGCGGAAACTGTTTGGCCAAAAATTAGAGAAATTAAAAATTGAGCATCAAGTAAAAATAGTTTTGTTCAGAATTAATTTATAAAATCTGTACCAGAGAAGCAGAATGATGTATGTCCACTTTTTCCAATCATGAAAATTTGATGTATATTGATTACATTTTAAAAAATATGTTTTTAAAAAATATGTTTTTAAAATGTAATTTGTGTATTTGACAATGTTTTAAAGAATGTGTTTTTTAAAATGTTTGTGATTTGTAATAAGTGTTAAAAAATTTTAAAAATTGTTATGAACAAGGAACATAATTTGTAAGTAAAAGCTCTTTTTGTATTTACTTGTATTATTACTGTAGATGTTGTTTAAAATATATAAGAAACAATCCTGTTATAATTAATTCTTGCGTTTCATTTTACCTGGTTCATTTTACCACTAATTCCATTCCAAAAAAAAGTAGTAAATTGTGATTCATAAAAAATGTAGTATTTTGCAACGAATATACATATTACTTTTTACTACATTAATTAGGCGCAGAAGTCTGTTAATTGTTGCAAAATATGCTGCAAAACCTGTAGTAAAAATAACGGCAATAATAATAGAAAAAGATATGTGTATATGGTAACTGTTTCTCTTTTTTGTCGCAAAATTTAATCTCTAAAATAGTAATTTTTAGTATAAAATCTTATACTTTTTACTGTAAAGATTTGGAACACATTAGTCTTTATTTTAGTAAATTTTGCAATGACTGTGTAGTACACTTTACTATTATATTTGTCGAAAATCTCGCTATACACGTTAGTACTATATGCCACAAATTATTGTAAATGTAGCTACAACCAAGTTACTACAATTGTTTAGAAAAAAATGATACAATTTGTAACTAGTCGTATTTTTAATACAATTTGTGGTAAAAATTTGTACAATTGTAGTTTTATTTACTACTTTTTTTTTTCAGTGTAGATTTAACTAACCATCCGTGAAACTCACTCAAGTGTTAAATTCACGGATGCGTAAATAATAGTATATGAGGCTTAGTTTGTAAAATTAGATTTAGTAGATGTACTGAAGATGGTGGCATAGCCACCGAAACGCGTCTATGTGAGTAATTTTATATTATTTTATATAAAATTTTTTTGTGATTAAAGGTTCTTGTTTTTATTTTCATTATCGACATCACAGGGTCCACTATATATATTTTATTAAAACAACCCTTTAAAGGAATTAAAACAAAATTATTTCAGGAAGTTTAGAAACGTATTCACCGTTGAGATACGAAATACAAAACTTTAAAATAACAGAACAAAAGAATGGCGTTATGAAATGAAAGTGTCCTGCCTTACTATGCAACGAATATATTTTTAAAAGTGGAATATTGTTCTTTCAGGAAAATTGAATTTTCCGTCCCAAGGCGACATATACCTGCTATTAAAGCCACGACAATAGAAAATATAATTCCCCAACCAAAACACTAAGCGAATAATTTTTTTCTTTGTCAGGTTGATGTCGTGAAATAATGGAATACCTACACCTGAAATAAGATTCATATACACAATGAGAGATGCCAACTCGTGAATACAATAAACACATTGGTGTTGGTGTTGTATTAGCAATCTCCTGATGCGAAAATCAATAACGCTTTTAAGGCAATATAATTGTCGCTGTTTTGATTGCATCCGCGCTCTCTCGCTCCGCGGTTTTTTTTCCGATTTACATATTTATTTCTAATCAATAAAAAGTGTACATTTTTTGAAACGCTCTGTCAAGTTAATAAATTGCCTGTCAAGTCGCTCGCAGACAAACGAATTCTTTTTAATGTACTTACTGATGACGAATCGTTTTGATAAACGACAAAAATACTGTTTTCGCACTTTCTAATTTTTTACCCAATGATAACAATTTGCATGTAATTGCCACAATGTTACCAATTATACAGATATTTTTGGGATATATCAATTAGGACTAATTAACTTAAAACGTAGGAATACAAGAATCCAATTAAAATACAAAAAAATGAAATTGAAAAACTGTAGAGAGAAGCGAGTCGCACATTTGTTAAAGCTTCGTTCATGAAACTATTACAAACCCTTGCTCTTATTGATGACTATGAAGAAAAAAGTACCAACAGCTCTAACCCATTTTGGATCCTTGTGTAATAACTATCCTTTCATAAACCAGGGTTCAACCGGAAAACAACTAAAACGACTAAAATATCAACTCGAAGGAGTGCTTGCCTGAAAACTTTATTTGGGTGATTCCAGCACATTTTGTCCGCAACCCTCCACCTTGAGCCAGCTACCCACAATCAGGTTAAAGTGATTTGAGGGAGGTAAAATTGTCAATTTTGAATTCAAACTTTGGAAACCAATCATTTCATAATCTCGAGTACAAGTTCCTATAATTTACTAATGACGTCCAATTTATTTACATCAAACAATTTTAATTGGTAATTTATCTATGTATGCTTCGTCCTACTGAATTGCTAAAGCTTTATTCCGATATAATTCCGATTCTCGGGAAATTTTTATTAAAATATGTTTTGAACAGATAAAAACCGATAATGCGCCGCAAAGTATTCAGACCATTTCAACCACACATTCGCAACCGCCACAAAGAGCAATTTTTTGCCAACAACGAATGTAGAGCATAAAGATATTTTGATAAATAAATGCATGCAAAAATGGTCGATAAAGCCAGCATTTATTATTATTAAAGCGAAGATAAAGCAATCGCTGCCATAGAATGATTTCACAGTCGCAAAAAAGATAGATAAATTTTAACGCTGCAACTTAATATGAGCGGCAGCTAAATATGCATTTAATATTTCACAGCGTTCCTGCAAATGGCAAAATAATATTTTTTATTGAACTCCATTAAACGAAAATATCGCATTCATATAATTCATTACAAACCAGGTCATCCGGTTAATTCCATTGTTTAATGAAGTCAAGTGGAGTTTTATGAACAAGGCAAAAGATGTTTGATTTGTGATTTATTTATTGCAAAGCAAATTAACGGATTTGATTTCCACCTAGTGAATTTGTATGTATCCAGAGAAGTGAAATAGAAATTAATTTTCTGACAAATAAAATATCGGTTTCGTTGAAAATATAACAAGAATTTAGGCCATTTTGTAATTTCAGAAGTCTCAATTGGCCATTGTTGAGCTTGTCGGAGAAAATAAAATTTCCCTAAGTAATTATATTTTGTCGTATACGCAGTCATTCACTCATTGTAGTCTCACGCTTTCATACCTAAATAACGAAGCTGTTTATCTCCAATTATGTCCTGTGACGCAGAAATTTTGATTAATCTTGTATACGTTACTTGCCAAGGTCTTACCTACGCCTACAGCCAGCGCAGCATGGAGATGCGTAAGGGTTGTGTTTCTGATAATTAGCAAAGTTCGGTGGTTGTATCGAATTCTCACCTCATAGCTCTTCGTGATTTTAAATATCGGCTACCGATATTTTCTACTGTATGAGTCATATACAGAATTTTTTCTTAAATTTAAGTGCTTGCTTAAAAAGCAGGTAGACTTATTTTTAAAGGACACACTCTAAGCTGATGTTTAAGCAAGCACTTAAACTTAAGAAACAACTCTGAATATGACTCTATATAATTGTTTTTCAAATAACGAGTGGTCAAGAAGGCTGGTTTATCTACTAGATACTTTCAAAATTCAATTTGCACGAATTTCTAAACAGATTCAAAATTGTGGAACACTATCCATTTCAAGAAAGTGCTCGAATAGAGAGTTGTACGAATATTGAATCAATTTTTCCCAAAAGAAACAATGTCAATTGGATTCATCCGTTCCACAGTCCTAGATATTTGGTCAATTATACCAAAATATAGTACATAAAATCATACATAAAAACTATTAAAATCAATAAATGTCAGAGACTTGATATCAATGAAAATTTAGCTTCACGTTACTCGTCAACTGACTGTGAGTAAAGCTGATGGTGTAAATGAAAGTGGAAAAAACATCCTTACACAGTTAACGAGCCAGCGTAAAAGTGCAAACGATAGTAATGTAAAATGATGAAGTATTTAGATATCAAGTAAACGTGCCCAGAAGTTGATCATTTCTAATGTAGTTTATTTTAGATATGGACCTGTGTCGGTCGATAAGATAATATAATAATAACGAGGCGAAGATGAATAACGAATTCGAAAACGTTGTACAAAGAGATAACCGGACGAATATGGAAGCTGGCGAATAGTGGGGTTTCATTGTACTCTCTTACTTAAAGGCAGAATTTCGACGCACTAAAAATTTAACCAAATTATTAGTAAAGAATAATTGAAAATTAAATTAAAATCATCACTTCAGCCATCCAACATCAAGACAATATTTTGGGCATTGTTTTCTATGTCAGTATTATTATGATTGTTATTATTGTTATTGAAGAATTAGTTGAATAGATTGGAGCCGGTCAGTAGTTCCAGTTTCTTTTTTTTTTAATCGATTCCGGATTAATCAATGTTTTGAAATTGTTTGTAACATAAATAAAATACAGGGTGTTTCGTAATTGCATGGAACAAACATAAGAGCATTATTTTATAGCAAAAAAATACAAAAAGACCTGATAAATAAATGTCCTAAAATCATTCATGATATCCTTAATTAAAGAATTCAAGATTGCGATTTTATCTAAGACTTTTAAGATTTAGTATGCTGGTATTTTAATTCCAACAATTTCGTTTCTTTTTGGTACATTTATGTGCTGACGGCGTAGCCTATTTAAACTGTCTTCAGAACATTGACCTCACATGAAAGCGCATTGAAGCAATCATGTGTTCATCTTTAGTTAACTCTGTGGATAAGTTGAAAAATCTCACAATTGAACAGTGTGAAGATTCAAACAAAATCCTAAATAATAATACATGCCTTGACGTGCAGTTCACATTAGTTATATTACATTTCAGCGTTTTTGGTCATTTAAGTTAATTTGAAATAAACTAGATAGGCGACATCCTTATTTTTCTTTACATTTTACTATAGAACGACACGCTTAAATTATAAAATTTCTTAATTCATCGGTAGTGTTTACTCAAAACAAATACACCTCTAAACAAAGGTCAATATTAGGATAAAAACTTAAATAGGCCACACGGTAAGCACATAAATGCAAGCAAAAAAAAAACAATTGTTGAAATTAAAATGCTAGCCTACTAAATTATGAACGTCTTATGGTTAAACAAAATTGTAAATTCTTTAATTAAGGGTATCTTTAAAACAAATGATTTTAGAACATTTGTTTATTAGATTTGTAGTCTTATTTTGTTGCTGTAGAATAACGCTCTTACATTTAAATTAAATTTTCATATATACGTATTAAAGTACAATCAAATTAAACCTACTGGAGGATGCTCATGTGAGCGAAAAGTTGAGTATTTAAATGAATTTTAAAACAAGTTTTAGTGTTAAATATGACCAAACATTTTTTAATATGTTTGTGAACTTTGGTGTTTGTACATTTTAACATGTGTCTTTGACATCATATTTCAAAAATTATTGTGGTAAAAATGCAACTATTTATATGTTATGTTACTCTTATATTTATTCCATTGAGAAGATAATCTGCAGACAAACATATTTTTTATATAAAAACCTAGCGAAAATTACACAGTGCCTAAAGTGTTAATTTAAACATTGACTACCGATATTTATTTTCTACTGTATAATATTGTTTTTGTGCTACTCAAATGCGATTTGCCAGCACGCTACTGAATTTATTATAAGAACACCACTGGAAATATCTTGCGTTCACTAATGATGTTTGTATTTAGAGAACATACATAAGCATTTTTCCTTCGTTATGAGGTCAAAAGAGATAACTTTGACGCAGTTTGTTATCATGAGAAAGGTCAAAGTTTAGGACTTTACTTCGAACGGAATTGAAGTAATAAATGTAAAGGTTGTGTACCACAGACCAATATCATTAAACGTTTGAAAACAAGCTTTAGTTCCTAAAAGGCAATCAAAAATTGTTTGCTCTACTTCAAGTTGTGGTCAGCATTTCTGAAATCAATTTTTTGTTATTTTGCCTTCAAACAATTAACAAGCCTTGCGAAGTGAATTCTTGCGGGTTTAAAAGTAGGTTTAGTTTTATAGTTTGTACTTGGAACTATAGAAGAGCTGACTAGTGAGGATGGACAATTTACAACATTATTTCTTCCACCAAATCGTACAACCCTTTTGCAACCTATGGATCAAAATGCCATCAGACTAACGAAATTATTTAATCGGAAAAGTTTGTTAGCCCATATTTTGTCTAAAAACGAAGACAACGTTGTTAAGTTATTTAAACCATTAACTTGAAACGTGCTGTATGTGTACCATGCAATGCTTAAAAAACAGTTTGCTCCGAAATCTTGCAGAAGTGCTGGCAGAAAAGTATGGCTCGTGTTGCAAATATCGACCCAGATACTGGAGATGATGCTGAAGATCTAATTCCTCTGAGTCAATTTCGGCACAATCTGCTCCTCTTGATTAAAGAGATGACAGGTAAACAACCTACATTTGTAAAGCGCGAAATTTTAGTTTTTTTTTTGTTAATCCATGAATATTTAACAGATGTTTCAGATATGCTCAATGTTTTCACGAACGTGAAAATAGGTAACTAGCTTGAAAATGATGAAAATTTGTTGCCACTGGAAGAGATAGATACTACAGACAAACATCATGATAGTGACAATGAAAGTCCAGATTTAAATAATAGAAATCAGACTGTTAAGTATGACGAGGCAATTAAAAGTTTCAATGTGTGCATAAAGTGGACAGAAGAAACTATTATCCCACTACAAGATATTCTTGTACTTCAAAGATTAAAAGAATCGACTTTTACAATGAACCAGAAAATGATCAAGTAAACAACAATTACAAAGTACTTCACAAAATAATATAAAATTTAATAAATATACTTCTGTTTTAAATAATTTTCGTGTATGTACTATTTTCCAGTTGTTTTGTATTAAATGTTTCTCTTTATAATGAAAAAAAACTTTCTCGCTTCAGTAATCCGAATTATTTACTTATCCGGATTACCACGATTGTAATTAGTTCGGATTATCGAGGTCGCACTGTAACACAAAAATATTAAAAATACATATACCGTATTATCACCGAATGTTCCAAATCTCGGGTCGAGTTTTTTTACCAAAAGTCAAACAAACGCATTTGCGAAATAAGTTTAAAATAACACAGTATCAGTTTCGTAGTTTAAAAGGACAGGGTCAGATTTGACCTGGTTTTATATGTCTGCGTTCTGCAGATGTTCTAGATGCTCGTAAAGTGCTAAATTAAATCTGTCTGAATCCGTAATAAGTCCACAATATATCTTCCTTTTGTACTTTATTAGCTTCGTCGGTTGATTTACTATTGCAACAACTTTAAATTATTATAATTACCACAATCAACAATAAATATCTTTTTTAACTTCAAAATTACATATTAGAAAAAATAGCGTACACTTCAAAAATCGAATAACACGGTTTTACGGTATTTCTAATGAGAAACTCTGTTACTTGATTTTTGAAGTGTATGCAATTTTATTTTATGAATAGAAATTTAATAACGGTATATCCATAGAAACGGCAGGGGTTGGTATCTTAGGTGTGTACGTAGAATGTCTCATATCTGCATTCAACGAACTCCACAGTCTACTTGAAGCTTACCTACATTATGATCCTTCAGAAACTTGCTAAATTCTTGGTATGACTGAGGAATAATGAACAGCGAATAAGAATGATGCATTCTGGTTCTAAAGTTTCAAACTCAGTTTTAATAGTCTAAAGTTACTTTTAAAAGAAGCTCTCTAATAGCAAATGACCGTATAATGTTTCAGGAAGCCTCGAGAACTATTAATTATCCCGATATTGACGCGCAAAATTTTAATAACACTGATGCGTTCCGTTAGACGCGAAAACTAATAAAAATGCAGAATAGGTTTTTTGTTTTATTTAAATTTCACCCTCTAATATATTTGCCAATACATATTTAACGCTTATAAGTTGGCCGTTTCGCTCCTGAGTTTTAATAAACGTGGTAAATATTTTTCTTGCAGAAATATTTGCTTGAAATTGTCTCAGACCAAATTTTGAAATTTTCTAAAAAATTTCTTCAAATTGTTACAGTCTAAACAGTGGAGATATAGAACCTGAAGGCATTTGTCACCGGCGGGGTCGAAAGGGATAACGAAAAAATCTCGGCCACTTTTCATAAATTTCAAAAGTTTATTTTTGGGTACTGTCCTAGAAAAGGAGGTTTTCTTTTTATACGGTTTTCTAAAATAACTGCGGAACAAAGAACGAATGTTTCAAGTCGATAACCTTAGTATTTATTAAGTGCAAACAGTGTGTGTTTGTCTATCTAAAAGTATCTACATTTTGTCTATTTCTTTAAACATTATTTATTATTTCCAACCTATCAATTATTTTACACTTTCCAACAACTGAACAGAGATAGATATTGTTTGTCAACGACTTTTTGGTAGTAAATTTTATTATTGGACGCGCACATGTGCTTCGGGTTCTAAAAGTACCTGAAGTGTCCCTCTCCCAAAATTACCCTTAAGGTCCATAGAAAACATTTAAGTCAGTTACTTACAATAGCTCAAAGTTTCAACATCATAAAAACACTAGTGCATAATTTAGCTTTATTGTGTATATAGTATTAATAAATCATACAATCAGAAAAGGTGTCTCATTTGGAGAATCTAAGCAAAAAGAGAAACAGCCAGGCAATTCGGCCTATACATTTCAATTATTATACCAACAAATATTTACTAACTGGATATCGTGGCAACATAACTAATAAATGTAAATAAAACATTGAATTGAATTGTACCTGTCAGTGAACTTCAACTTTAGTACAGCATGAATAGCAGGAAAAAAATATTAATTTCAAATCAACGAATTGGTTCGACAAAAATTAACACTGAAAACAATTTCAGGTTTTAATTGTGTGCTGCATACATCGGCGTGAAAATAAAAATGCCTGCAAACAAACTGTTATTTTTAAACAAATCTACTTTTTACAAATCAGTAGACGGAACAATAAATCATGATCTGACAACAGTTGGCGTAAATTAATTTATCAGTTTGCGTTTCGCATTACAAATTCCCCGCAGAACATCCAGCTATGTAATCTCGACATACACATAAAAGGAATTAGCTGACAATGAGCTCAAAGATCTTACGAAAAATTCCTTCTGAACCCTATAGTTACTAAAAGCGTTACGAAAATCTCTTTTATAAAGCAGCGCGAACGCTTGGGTAACCAAATTGTAACTGAAAGACATATTCAGACGGAGATTTATTAATACAGTTTAAACAGATTTACTCGTCTTTCAAAATATTTTCCGACTAAGATGGTTTCGGATGCATCAACCGGATTTAAAATCTGATAAAGTTCGTTTTTAAACCAACGTCAATTAGTCAATCTGATTATAACTAATCAAATTTTGCAGCGAATTCATTTCTCGGACGTGAGAGTTTTCACCTCTTGGAGAAATTAAATCTTTTACAATAAAAACGAGCAAGACGCCGAATGACAATACAATTTGTTACATAATTAAAACATAATTTGTATCCATTGTTTACAGAACTTGGCTTTCTTGTCAAGTGAAATGAATTAGATACAACTGGATTAATACGCGATTTGGATACTTGCCTAAAGATCATTAAAGCACGATTAATATTCTACAAATCACATTATGGAAGACTGGGGGTATAAGCCATATGTGCATCAATTTGTATCGGGCCATTGCACACAGAAACCGAGTGCCGAACGTATTTACAATTAGATGAATAACGGCTTATGCTAAAATTATGCGGCTTAAAATGTATTATCCCGGAGTCAATATTAAAATTATTTTACGGGGTTTATGTGACAATATGTGCACAGTTAATACAAATTCCCTAATTGCATGTGGCTTGCGTTTGATGTTACTCTAAACGCTGGCTGGTGGTGATGTAATTAGAAATGTGATCAAATCAATACTTGGTTGCTCTATTATTAAAAATTAATAAAACTAAGCGGATGTGTTCACAAAATAGATCACAATTTTTTAATTCAGTCTTATTTGTAATGGCAAGATTCTGCCCACTTTTATTAAAACCTCCTGCTGAGTTTTATTAATAAATTAATTTAAGATTTGATCGATACCCTAATAAAAGCGATGTTCCAACAAAAGGTTTTATTGAAAAGTTGTTTAATAATATCAAAATAAATAAAATTTATCCTTGCATAGCTCAAGGAAATTGATTAAGCATTCTATTCAAAGTTTATGGAAACTAAAAATGAAACATTTTATGTTTTTTCGAATTCACCTCCGACAACACGAATAACATATATAAATAAAGAAACTCAATCCGAAATTGGTTTTATGAGAAAAATGATTTGAGTGCTCTTCTACACTAATTGGTAGTAATACAACCCTTCAAGTTTCTTGTTAATAACATAAGAGTTGTCAAAAGGATATGTGAGGATGAAAGCTTCTCAATAGAATGACCGAAAAATTCTTGAGATACTTACGAATGCAGTCTGCAATGAAAACGAAGATAATACTATTTGCTACTTAATTTCGTGCCACGTGAAACAAAAGTATAATTTATTTAATTTTTCTTTGTATCTGTTTTTAAATGAATGATAACATAAATCTGCATAATTACTAAACGCTAAGTTTACCATAAACATCACGTTAGCGTTCATTTGCATTGCTGATCGTTAAGTGGAAAAAATTGATTTAAAAAAGTTCAGTTTAGTTATGTCACAGATTTCTATTTAAAGGACACCGAGTTAACAAACTTAGATCATCTGTGCAGCATACATGTCATAAATTAAACGGTTGGCGGTTAAGATGAAAATAGTTGGAGAAAATGTTCAGTATAAGAGCTTACCAAGTTTAGGAAGATGTATCAATAGTTTTGAAATAAACTGTACAATAATTACACTCGTTGAAATATTATAAGTATTGAACGTTTTTGAATATCTCGGTAGCTGACGACAAAACATAACTACGAAAATAAATAGTTGTTAAAAGCTTTTTTCCTAATTTAGGTTCAATTAAAATTTAAAAAATTAGGTTCCCTAATTGGAAGTTCTATGTTAATGGTGCTATCAAGCATTAACTAAAGTAACACTAAGTACAAGGTTTGAACATTAATTGTTATCAGTAAGTAAATGGAAAGACACATATTATATGTAAATATCTAGATTTAATATATGCAGAATTTCCTTCATTTAAAATTAATTTTATGTTGCGGTTACATATAACGTAAACATTCATCTACATAAGTAATTCAAAACATATATATGGAATCAAATTTCTGTTAAAACGCAGCCCCTCAATTATTTCAAACAATCCTTTTCGTTAATATTAAAAAGAATAATTTCTCCAACAATACAACAAAATTTGCTTCAATTAATGAAAAAGATAAGAAATCTTTAAGAAACTTTCCTACAGTTAAGAAAAACGTAACTCGAATTGCATCATTTCTGCAAAAAATAACAGATGAGAATGAAAACAACTGGAAATTAATTTCATCCTTCAATTTATGCCGTACACTTAATGGCAAGTTTCCGCATGAGTTAACTGAATTTAAACCTGCGGTGGCAAATTTTACGGGCCGACAAAATTCCGTTAAAGTGAATAAAAATATATCCGGTCCATGAAGCACGGGACCCTAGCACTTCCGTGTAAGTTTTAGAACGGCCGAAGCCCAATATATCACCGTATGTGTTGGAAACAATGTGAGCCAATGCGTGATTCAAATCGAACGTCAGACAAAAATTAACTGCAATATCATGAGGCATAAAAAAACGTTCAATCTTGTATAGGCGAAAAATAACGATATTAAAAAAATACGCGCAGTTGCGCCTTTTATGTCTGTTATAAAACAATAATGGCCCCTCAATAATTCATAACATAAAATCCCTCGATAAAAAGATTCATCATTGCTCAATAAAAAGATTTTAAAATACCGGACACTTACCGGAAGGTAAATTAAGACGTCCGTTGTCACACACTAACACAAAATGACTAGAATTTCTATAAAAATAAAGGGCTACAGCCGCAAATTCCTTAAATTCGCAGGTGTGGAATGTTTCGAGATAAGACCCCCATAAATTGGTCCAGCCCGAGAAAGAAATATAAAAATAAGAATTCCTTTGTCTCTGATTTCATTTTCAATTTGCGAAGAATAACCAATTACTTCATATTCTTCTCGCAATAAAGTTCAAAAGAAAAAAGTCATTATGTGCTTTGAATTTTGTGCCCTCCAATTTTTATAAAAATCGGTGTAATATGATTTCCGTACGGCAAGTTTATATTCCGTAATTTCCATAATAATATTATTGTTTGTCTTAAGAAAGTTAACTTCATCATTCATTTTAAATTGACATGAGCAGAAAAAAGCAGCTTTGGCGAGTGAAGCAGCTGATGAGATATTTTCAAGGTAAACACGATATCCTTTTATCATTCATAATGACAGGATAATTGATTTTTTGCGACTTTGTTTATTCAGAATGAATTGTTTTATTAATAAGTTCGGGATTAATCTTCCTTTCGGTTTTTAATTTCTTGGAGGTTCGAGGAAGCCACCGAACAATAGCGGAATTATATCGTATTTTCATCAAATGGTATCTTACGTTCCAGTGACTTTTTAATTCCCATTTTCTCGGTTAAATAAATTCGGGTAAAAAGCGGGATTTATCTCTCACCGGAAAATTCAGTTCAAAATATTTATTCATTAAGTCCAGTGAGAGTAAAAAAGTCTGGAATTTTTATAAGCAATTTGAAGAAATCAATTTTTATTCGACTTAAATAATTAATTTATTGAAAACAAATTTTGTGTCTGAAAACGGTTTAAGTACAAAATAAATCATTCAGAAGTTCCGCCGTACCGGTGGAAAGTTAAGTTTGCGGAATTTTTCTTTCGAGTTTCTTAACCACCTCACATTACACATGATTCCAAAGTTTTCCTACTTACCGAAATACCTACAGCAGTAACAGTTAACTTTTAAGATATGTTTACATTCCAGATTCGCTGCTTTAAAGTTAATAATCGAGTTTTAAAATCACTGCAAACATTTATGGCAAAATATGCTCCTAGTGAGTTTGTTCCACTCTTAAACAATTCAGCAATTTTAGTGAGTGTGTTATTATTAAACTTATGGCGTAAGATAACTTTTGATCCTACAGTAAATTAACCCTCAAGGTAAACCTATGTTCTCACAAACTAAGCAGATTAAGGTAGTTTAGTAGAAGTCTTAAAGGAGCAAGAAACACAAAAAAATCTTTTTAAATTATTATTTAATGTTAAATTATTGTAGTCAAAACTATTAAAAACTATTTGGTAAAAATCCATTGTAAAAAGAAATTGTTTTAGAAGATATTAAGACATTTAGATAATGTGGATACTGTTTCATCAATATACTACTTTGATTTTGATAGTAAAAATTCTAAGCCTCCTAGGTTTAAAATTTTTAATTATTTATTTATTTCTTTTAATTATTTTTTGAATCATATTTAACCAATCTTATTGAGTCATTTAGGTTGTAACGAACATCACAATTAAAGATGCAAGTTCATGTGAAGCCTTGACAGCCAGAGGGTCCATTACCAAGGGGAGTCAAGGGATGCCTTCTTCACAATTCAATCTAATTGTAAGATGATCAAAGAGGGAGAGAGTGATAGAGAGTGTGAATGATAGGTAAAGGAGGAAGAAGATGAAATGAGTAAAAGTGTGTGTGAAAGCAAACTAATAAGAGGCAATTTTTTGATGATAGAGGGAGAGAGTGATAGAGAGAGAATGATAGGTAAAAGGGAAAGAAAACGAAAGGTGAAAAAGTGTGAGTGAAAGCTTACCAAAAGATGTGATCTAATGATAAGATGTAAATGGAACTAAACAGTCACTCATCTCGAAGTAATACTTGACGTAATGTTAATGTGGTTCCCGTGGTGAGGAAGACGTATGGAGGAGGAAGTTAGTAGTCACACAGGTTACCTCCTCTTAACAAAAAAAAAAAAAAAAAAAAAAAGCTATAAGATGTACGAGCTACTACTACAAGAAAAGCAAATACTAAAGTCAACAATAGATTTATTTTTTTAGGAAATTACAACTGCTACGACGAATCGTCAGCTTTTTCCTGAAAAAATAAATGATTGTAAGCACAACCTCACTTTCCAACCATAAATAAACAAACAGACGTCATTATATCTACGATTTTCTTGAATTTGTATTTAGGAGTCAAATTTTAAAAATCACACTGTTTCCACTTATCGACATAATTATTTTGGAAAATTTGGACTCTGAAATTAGTTTCTTCTGAATTAATTTTTTTATTTGAAAGTAATTTTTCTTAACAAATTAAAAAATAAGTAAACAAGAAGACGGGAGAAAATGAGAGTCGGGAAGAACAATTTGTTTACAATAAACTTACATAAATTATTGTTTGGTTTCAGAATAATTTTTACAGGTCACATTAAAATCAGTCGTCTGTAGAACTCGGTTAATTTATGTTACATTAAACAATTCAACATGAATTAAATTTTGATTATTCTAAAATATTAATATCCCACCTAAAATATTAATTGCAATTAGTAATTTTTAAGGTTCCGTACCTTAAAATGAAAAGCGGAACCTTTATAAAATTACTCCCGTGTCCGTCCGTCTGTCACAGAGGTTTTTCTCGAAAACTAAGTAAAAATTCATTTTTAGATTAATATGGGGGATCAGTTTGGTACCAATAAAAAAAAGTTTAAATTAACATATCGGATGGGGTAGGTATCATTTAAAAGAGCTAAGGATTCTAAAAATATTTTTTTTACAATTTTAAGTTCAGTGGTCTTAATGTTCTCCTAGGTTTCTATAACTAAAATTTTGATTTTAATCGGGTTAGTAGATATTACAGAAAAACTGCAGGTTTTTTCGACAATGTAATAGTTTTGTTGTTTTAGTATGGAACCCTAATTGTGCGAGGCGCGACTGGCTGTTAACCGATTTTTTTTAAATAAATGTTCCTCTTTTTTGAAATTTAAAAATGACAAATGATAGCTGATAACTTTTAATTAATTGATATTAACCTTTCTAATGCACAAGGTTTCTTGGTAACGTAAAGTGCGCAGTGGGGACATAGTGACCCCCAAGAAGTAATATATCAATATTATTCAAAAATTAATATTTATTGAAATCAAATCTAAGCACTGTAAATGCAAACATATTTAGACAATCTGTACCTAGGCAGAATAGATTGTTCTTTGTAATTAAAACATAATGATACAGAGATTCTTTACAAATGAAGAATACAGGGGAAGAAAGGGATAAATCCGTTTTTTCGATTTTTGACTAAAGCGCTCTTTATATGAAAGAAGAGTCACTAATCCAGTGGTGTTTTCAAAACTTACCCCAGATGTATAAAAAGAAAATAGTGGGCAAAAAGCGTGTTAAGGGGGCCACTTGAGAAGCAAGATTCACAAGATGGCGCCACCGTAGTAAAGCGTCAATTTTGTAAAAAATCTTTACATTAACAAGCTTTTTTATATAAAAAACTAGTGGTGGATATAAAAGATTAAAAAATGATTTAGGTATAGACATAAATTTACCATGGAAAAACTTGAAAAAAGTATTTATTCAAAAATGTCACACTTTCCGATGCTTTTTGACATAAATACTGACAAATGTGATTAGATAATGTACGAGTATACTTATGATTAATGCTTCCAGGGTGTGATCAGCAAGATTTCTTTACTTTTAACAAAAAATTCAAATATTATTTAAAGTTTGACATTTTTGAATAAATACTTTTCTCAAATTTTTCCATGGCAAATTTATGTCTATACCTAGTTCATTTTTTTATCTTTTATATCCGCCACTAGTTTTTTATATAAAAAAGCTTGTTAATGAAAAAAGCATTTTACAAAATTGACATCTTTTTCTACGTTGGCGCCATCTTGTGAATCTTGCTTCTCAAGTGGCCTCCTTAAATGTGTTGTTGTCTGGCAACATAAAAATTGCTGTACTGAAAAATGTATCTAAACTGACTTATCCCGTTCTTGCCTTGTACTTTTCAAATGAGTATTTTTGTTGAAATTTGAATTGCATGAATTCTAAGATACCAGTGTTTCAAGCTGAAATTTATATTCATTACCTGAATAATCAGCAAATATTTATTTTCAAAACTCGTTAAGATGTTAATTACCAAATCGGCGAATAAAAATACAAAAAGATTTGTTATAAAACTGGCAATATTATGCCCTTTTGAACACATTTTTCTGATATTATTCTTAATATATATATTTAATGTCACTTTTTAGATCAAATAATGCATTTAAGCAATACAAATAGTTACTGAAACGTTGCAGGCAAGAAAATATTAGAAACCAGGCGTTGAATAATTGCACATGTGAATGCTGCAAATGATATTTATGGTTACATATATTTCCAATGAAACTGTCACAAGTTTACCACAATCGAAAATAATACCTTTTCCCTTTAATCTATTAACAGCTGTTGGAAATTTCTTTCCTCGTCAGTCTGTTTATTTTTTCAACAAGTCCTACTTTTTAACGGTTGTGGGTTTAATTAAAGCGCCAATCTTTCAACAAGCCAGTTTATGCGTAACTGCTGGTTAGAGTAAACTTTATTGTTGTGAGAAACTCCAAATTGTTTGTTCGGGAAAAAAATTATCATAATATATTCGGTAATAAGACATGACCTAATAAACTTGATAAACAAGCGAATGTTAAATTTCTCATTTTTATCAAATTTTTTCTGACATTGCCACATCTGAACCGTATTAAATTCCCACAATTTCAGTGATAATCCCAATCGGCGGATTTTCAGTCAACGTTTCGGTGAAATTAGGTCAATAGTCTGGAACGCCCAAGCTACTTATAAATTCAAATAACGAAATTAATAGAAAAATAATTCAAATCTCAAAAGCCTCTTTGTATTTCTGAAATGGGAAGTAATAAAACAGGCATGTCGTGTAATAATTCTGGGGCCGATCAAAAAACGCAAGCGTGTTGGCAGTTTTTACCGAATTACCTGCTGACACACAAACAGCTTCAACACAAAAAGATTAAACGTGAAAGCTGAAGCGTAAATGTATTGATGGAAAAAAGTGACCTGTTAAACCGCTAAAGATAACAAAATGAAATTGACAGGAATCGTGAAATGTGTGCATTTCTCCGGAAAAACGCGAAAAGTAGACCCTGAAAAAATTACAAACTCGATTTCTTATCGACATTAAAATCTGTTGTACTTTTGAACCAAACGATGCCAGATTTTCCTGTGTTATTTTGACATTCAACTTTATAAGTTTTTCAATAAAACTTTAATTCGATCTCTCGGAGTTTTCTCCGATTTGATATTTTATGCTTTCAAAAATGTTTGCAATATTTAAGTTTTACAACTTCCAGTTGAAAAATCAGAAGCACTTGCATTTATTATTTGCAACCGCAATCAGTCAACGTGTAAATTAAATTTGAAACGCGGAACGTTTTAATAAACGTATTTTATTTATAGTTCAAGACACCCGTTGATTAAAAATAAATTTGTGACTCCTGAAATACTTTGAATCTATTTCGGATAAGTTTACAAACATTAATTTAAAATGTCACTCAACCCGATTAAAAATAAAAAGCAAAAGATGCGAACCAAATAAAAAAAGTTTTTTAATTCTATTTTGTAATTTGTTGCGAAAAAAGCTGTACTAAATCAAAAGGCGATTTAGTTGAGTCAAGGAAATAGTTGAGATGAAAAACTTTGCGGAACTTTATTCTAAGGGGAGATGGCAGTAGGTAATCGGTCCAAAGTACTTCTCTGCTTTCTCGTAAATATTGCTTGTTTGTTTAATTACTTCAAAGGATTCTTTAAGTTTAATTTTTCAATTTGCTTAATGAAAATTTGCATAGAACCAAGAATTTCGCAAGTTGAAAGCTTTTAATTAATTCTGATTAAAACGAGCTGCACAAGAAAAAATAGATCAAATGAATTTAGTTAAAAAGTAAACAGTGCGATTCGTTGCAGTAGCTTTTAAACTGCATAATTTACAAAAGGATGCGAGTCCAAGAAAATTATCAATTGTAGGAAAGTATCTCTGGGAACAATTCGAAACGAGTTCGCTTGGTGAAAAGGTAACGCTTTCATGGTGGTCCTATTTTAAATATTGATATGCGGTGCAGGCGAATGGATTCGTAGACATTTAGAATTCACTTAAACACACAACTTGTTAAACACTCGGCAACTTCAATTAAATATTTAAAGGGTTTTCCAATAAGAGGTGTTATTTTGAATAGCCCGTTATTTCGGTAGATGTAACTTTTGGAGCTGTAATTTTTTGACATTTGACAAGTAGAAACTACGCCATTAATAAAAATGGAACGATACACGCTTCAACAACGCATTGAAATTATTAAAATTCACTATAAAAATGGTGAAAATTTGGCAGAGACGGTTCGTAAAACTCGAACATTTTTGGGTCGTCGTGAAGCACCTTGTCGGACCGCAATACAGAAATTGGTGGAAAAATTCGAGCTGTTGGGACAAGTTAGTGATGTGAAGAATAAAACCCGTGCACGTCGCTCAAGAACAGCCGAGAATATTGCTGCTGTAGCCGAAAGTGTTGAAGAAAACCCAGTTAAAGTTCAGTTAACGCAAGAACTCAAGCCGGCCGATCATCAACAACGTCGTATCTTTGCCGATTGGGTCCTTGAAATGCATGAAAATGATCCGGAATTCCATCGAAAAATCATCTTGAGTGATGAGGCCCATTTCCACCTGGATGGCTTCGTCAACAAGCAAAATCGGCCGGCTTGAGTTCTTGTGTTAACTGAACTTTATAAGCCTTAAGACCCAAATCTTTATGCAAAATACGGTGTAATGACGTTTTTGGAATGTCTAATTCCAAAGAACGACGAGGAATGGACAAACCTGGGTTTTCTTCAATACTTTCGGCTACAGCAGCAATATTCTCGGCTGTTCTTGAGCGACGTGCACGGGTTTTATTCTTCACATCACTAACTTGTCCCAACAGCTCGAATTTTTCCACCAATTTCTGTATTGCGGTCCGACAAGGTGCTTCACGACGACCCAAAAATGTTCGAGTTTTACGAACCGTCTCTGCCAAATTTTCACCATTTTTATAGTGAATTTTAATAATTTCAATGCGTTGTTGAAGCGTGTATCGTTCCATTTTTATTAATGGCGTAGTTTCTACTTGTCAAATGTCAAAAAATTACAGCTCCAAAAGTTACATCTACCGAAATAACGGGCTATTCAAAATAACACCTCTTATTGGAAAACCCTTTATTATAAAAACAAAAGTTCTGAAAATTTTAAAGATTTTCGAGTTAGTCTTTCAGTAACGTTAGAGTGCTTGTCGACTTTCGGAAATTGGTGTGTTCTCGGCGCATTTCGCAACCGGATCCAATCATAACTTACAGAACCGGAGCTTTTAAAATTATTAGTTACTAAAAGTTTCAACGCAATTAATAAGTTACATCTAGAAACGTCAAAATTTACCAATTGAAGATTTTTGTAATTTTTTGCTCGTGAAGCGTTTATAATAATTATTAGGAGCAAATAAGTTTCATTTAATTTTCGTAAAGTCGCGAGACGGATTCCATCAGTTTATTTGTAAAGTTACGGCGAAAAATGTAAAAATTTTAGAAACGTCAAAAAATTATTCAATATACTACTTTGATTTTGATAGTAAAAATTCTAAGCCTCCTAGGTTTAAAATTTTTAATTATTTATTTATTTCTTTTAATTATTTTTTGAATCATATTTAACCAATCTTATTGAGTCATTTAGGTTGTAACGAACATCACAATTAAAGATGCAAGTTCATGTGAAGCCTTGACAGCCAGAGGGTCCATTACCAAGGGGAATCAAGGGATGCCTTCTTCACAATTCAACCTAAGATGATCAAAGAGGGAGAGAGTGATAGAGAGTGTGAATGATAGGTAAAGGAGGAAGAAGATGAAATGAGTAAAAGTGTGTGTGAAAGCAAACTAATAAGAGGCAATTTTTGATGATAGAGGGAGAGAGTGATAGAGAGAGAATGATAGGTAAAAGGGAAAGAAAACGAAAGGTGAAAAAGTGTGAGTGAAAGCTTACCAAAAGATGTGATCTAATGATAAGATGTAAATGGAACTAAACAGTCACTCATCTCGAAGTAATACTTGACGTAATGTTAATGTGGTTCCCGTGGTGAGGAAGACGTATGGGGGAGGAAGTTAGTAGTCACACAGGTTACCTCCTCTTAACAAAAAAAAAAAAAAAAAAAAAAAAAAAAAAAAAAAAAAAAAAAAAGCTACTAGTAACTATTTTTTACTTCGTTTACAACACATCCAACTTCAAATTTCATTTCAGTTAAGTATTTATTTATTAAGAATTGAAAGCTTTACTTGCAAATTTACAAAATTATTTTTGAGCTTATTCTGAATAAAAGAAAACTTTTTCGTTAATTAGATCTTTAGCTGATTTGGCAGTGGAACTTTTTTTAGCTTCTGCTTTCTCTGCTGCAGTTTCTTGCTTGTACTTTTATTTTCGGCCTTGCATTATTTATTCATCGTTTTGGTTTTAGTATACAATTTTTTTAAGATCCTGAAAAATATAGTTGAAATATTAACATTGACATTGAATATGAACATTATTAAGTGAAAAGTTAAAATTTGTTTAAAAACTGCTGGAAAAAATCGTCTACTGAACTATTTGCATATAAATAAGTAATAATCAGAAATTATTTATGAAAGCAATTTATGTTGAAAAAGTAGAGAAAAAATTTGGAAATAAAAAGTGGAAATTTCTTTGGTCTTGCGAGATAATACGACGCGGGTCATTTTAAATCGGAATAATTTATGCCTGGTGGTGCTGACGTGTAACCTGCGAAGGGTCTCTCAATAATTGAATAACGTCCACTTAAATATTTCATAAATTTTCTGTATAATCAAGATATAAACTATGATTCAATTATTCAGTTCCATATGCTAAATTTTACTTGTACGAAAACTTTACCCGAATAACCGCCATAAAAGTTTGCCACATTTGAGTAATTCTCCGTCAAGCTAAAACTTATTTGCTTATCGGAAAATTAAATCAGCCAGATTGATTCTAATTCTTTTTACAATTCATTAGCACAGTTTGTATTTTACTAATACATTTTTCTTGGCAATTTTGCGACCACTATTTCGGTTAATAGCCATCTTGCATGTTACTATAATTAGCAGGCGTGTGAAACTTGAATATTGCGAATATCTCTGCAGTAGCATTCCAACTTAATTGTATCATTCCAGTAATATTTGGTAAAGGGGGTGTATTTTTCTCACTGCATTTGGATTTTCAAAGTAAGTTCCTAATGATTATTTTTTAATGATTTCATTCACCAATCATTTAGCAGTATTTGGGCACACGTGTTTAATTCTGTCCAATCACAACATTATTATAGTGATTATTTTTTAATGATTTCATTCACCAATCGTTTAGCAGTATTTGGGCACACGTGTTTAATTCTGTCCAATCACAACATTATTATAGTGAGAATTTTCTACTGTAGAAAATTCCCGCGAGCATAATTTCTAGTATTTTGTTTACATATGTAACTTGACAGCACATTTTCTAGTTTTGACATCTGTCGCCAGTTTGATTTTAGTTTATAATGAATTAAACTGTATTTTTATGCTGTATTTTTTATTTAAACGTTAAAAAATAATCTTCCGAATACCACTCGAGAGTGCGAATTAATTAGAAAATAATTCTCCAGTTATTTTTTCAAACTTGTTGCCATTTGGGAATAGCCACTCGAGCCCTACGGGCTCTCGTGTCTATTCCCTGGCAACAAGTTTTCGAAAATCTGTCGAATTATTTTCAATTTATTCTCACTCTCTTGTGATATTACTTATGAGAATTTTCTACTGTACATTATTCCCGCGAGCATAATTTCTAGTATTTTGTTTACATATGTTACTTGACAGCACATTTTCTAGTTTTGACATCTGTCGCCAGTTTGATTTTAGTTTATAATGAATTAAACTGTATTTTTATGCTGTATTTTTTATTTAAACGTTAAAAAATAATCTTCCGAATACCACTCGAGAGTGCGAATTAATTAGAAAATAATTCTCCAGTTATTTTTTCAAACTTGTTGCCATTTGGGAATAGCCACTCGAGCCCTACGGGCTCTCGTGTCTACTCCCTGGCAACAAGTTTTCGAAAATCTGTCGAATTATTTTCAATTTATTCCCACTCTCTTGTGATATTACTTATGAGAATAATTGAAACAATTCTACATCATTTTATTAATTTTCCATTAAATCTTTTTCATCTCAACCAAGTCGCAGTTATTTCCACGAACTGAAGGAGTTGTATTCGCATATTAAGAATTTGGTCGCTTCATTTCATTTATTAGCAATTTTGATTTGTGTTAAAACTTTTTCTTGGAAACGAAATTAACCATCGTGTGATATTTAGACGTTCCCAGCCTCCGAAAAAGTTGAAATATAAGAAAAGTTACTCCTTGCAAGAAAAATGAATGGAATGTAATTAAGAGCTAAATGCGAGGAAATAAAAAAAGAAAAATCGCCGGCGAAATATGAGGTAAATAATCGCAACTCCGACAAATTTCAACGGCTCATCTTTTATCATTTAATTGATTGCGATTACTTAAAATTTCCAACGAGCACGTACATTTCCGCGTGTGCAGTTTATCCTAATCACTTTCCGGGATTTTGTGTTAGCTGAGATAATTTGTAACTTTTATCAAGGGCTAACGGAGCAGATCTTAAATAACGTCGCGAAGATTATTACGCCCCATTCGGATTTCAGAGAAAGAAGCCTTTCGAAAACCCTTAAACGGTTCCCTGCAATGAAAACTTTGCGCGTAAAGCTTCAATAAATTTGGGGTGACCATCAACCGCTTTGGAAATAATCAACCAAAATTTAATACATCGCCCACTAGCTGATTTCCTCGTCGTAGAAGTACGGTCGGCAAATATTTGAAATGGAAAGTCGGAAAGCGATTAATTAATCGCCAATTGCTTAGCACACATCATAAGAGGAACTGTATGTTAAACCGAAATTGGGTCATGTTGTGATCGCTGAGCCATCGTTTGCTACAAACATTTCCGACTACAACGTAAATATCGCCAAAGGGGATTGTGGTGTTTTTTGCAAAATATCTGTCGAATTCTATTATGTAGAAATGTTATGAGGATTTTTTTGTGGTCAGTTTTATAATGTAAAAATGGCTTATAAATAGTCGATAAATTAGGGGCGTAAGTTCATACTCACCCACTTCGGAATTTAATGTAGATGTAGGTTCAAATACATAATCCCTAGAAACTACCCAAGTGGAACTGGTCGGGTTCTCTGTTGAACTATCAATAATATAGAGACGAGTAATTCCTTTGCGTAAATCTACGAATTCAGGCCAGCAAAGTGGTCAATTCGCGCAAATAAGCACAACTATTTATGTTGATTTTCAATAAATAATAATATATTATTCAATGAGCACATAATGTAAGCTATTATGAACGAAGATGAAAGTTTGTAAATGCGAGTCGAAGACGAGTATTTTGCAAACATCGGAGTTCACAGTAGTCATTATGTGCAAGAAAAATACAGCTGTTTATCTACAAATCAACATTTTAATCCTCAATCCTTAAGATTTTAAAACGTCCTTTGGGTATGCAACCAACATCACGTGACAATTAGTTTGTCTCTAACCTTCAAAAAATTGAAACCAAAATTAAACCGATTGACAAATACACCGCTACAACTCGAGATGAATTCTATTTGCATTTTGTTTGTATTGGTTGGTGACAGGTATTTACATACTGTTTGAAGGTGTTATGGATAACATAGAAACAATAAATGTAAGTTAAGTCCTCTTTGTAATGTGACGTATCTTATTCAAGGCGCAGCCGCTTCTCTCCTATGCATGTAGTATAGGCTGAAAATGAAGAGAAACTTGCAGACTTTCAACACATCAGCAAGACAAAAACTAAATGCATGACGACAACGAAGGATCCTCATCGGCGTAAACTTGAAGTAAATCAGAATACTATCCAAGTAATGCCATTTAGCTATTTGAGAATTAAACTATCAAGTTTCGGCGATATCGAAAAGGAAGTATGTATTCCAACAGCTAATGAAAATTAATAAAATTGCAAGTTGTCTAAATGATACCATTTGGTGAAATAAATAACTGGATATAAATACAAAGATTATGACCTAAACGGTTGAAACCAGATCCATAACATTCTAAAATAAAATGATCATTTAGAAATAGCAGAAAAGACGTAGACGTAGAATTGCCGGAAAGATTTTATTTGATTGAAATATAAGTAGAACGTATGAAGGAAGAAACATAGTAGGATGGACGCATGAAAGGAAAAAAGAAATGGAATCCGCATATTGAAAGAATGAGACCAAATTATTGTTAGCATTGCGAGAAATAAATTGCCAAGGAGCAAGAGAAGTATATAGGAAGTCTGAAAAAACGATGGAAGAATCATTTAGAACCCGTTTGAGGAAAGAGAAGTGAGGCATTCTCAAAGAGGAACAGGCTTTAAGCAACCAACATTACGCCCTGTTTAATAATGAAAATAAAAGTGCAACCAACGTTACGCCTTGTTTAATAATAAAAATAAAACTGAAGGGGTGTGACCTGTGGATAAGGAGCCTTGCTATGTATCCATGGCCAGCATATGAAATGAACGTATTATGTCATGATTGTAGATAAAACAATTCAGTCAATTTCTACCTGTATACAAATTAAACCTAAATAACGTAACAATGTAACTTCTCAGCAGTTCTGAATTAACAACAAACAGTAGGAGTCATTAATTTGATCAATTCCAATTCGATAGTTTTTTCTATAGTTTCGTTTATGGGTGAAATTGGGATTTATGATGTCTTCGAATAGATTGGCTTTATCTTTATTTCCATTAAAGATTTCATTGCGTTTTCAGTTCCTTGATTCTGAAAGTTTTTATTCATTTAGAAACAATAAAAACCTAAATCCAAACTTTTTTATGTGACACTTCATTGGAACTACAAAATTATATCGTTAAAAATACTGATGATGTACTACAACGTCAGAATTAAATTTAATATCTGAGAAAAATTAACATGAACCGAAATACTTTGGTGTTTGACTTGCGGTGATTCCAATAATAAACGAAACAAATCTTTTTAGACGTTTACATTAACAAGAAAAAGCACAATAAACTGGAAAAACTAATTTTAGTCCTGTTTGCAAAATGCGTCTGTACTTTTAAAATTTAATGATATAATTATTTAAATATAATTCAGACTTCAATTGAAGGGCTTCGAGCAGCAAGGCTACATGTCACATGAAGTTAGTTTTGAGATATTAATTGTTAAAGATTCGGTTAAATCCCAAAAACAAACCTGATGATTTTTATAACATTTAATGTCATAAGAAATTTGTAATGAGGGTATATTTGATCATTCTTGCGAGACTAATCACAAAAATAGGAGACCTGTAGAACATGACACAGCCTCGTTGCCCTCCAAGCCCTTCAATTGAAAAAGAACTAAATCACGAGGGTTCATTAATCATAATATAAGAATTATGAAAAATTGTTTATGCTTCCATTTATCACAAATTGAACATAAAAGAATACAACTTCGCGAAGAGTAAAATCACACTAAAAATAACTCTGAATTGAATTGCTAAAATATTTCAAGCTCAGATTATTGAACAACGCACATTAATCCATCAAAAATTCAGATTTTATTAAAAAAACGAACAATAAATGTGAAAAGTCGAAAATTGCAAAAAATAATTACAACGACCAAGCTATACACATTTCCCTGCGCACAAACGGAGCAAATTACAATGTTTTGAATTTTGATGATAAATGAAAGTGGAAAATTCTAATAAATTACTTTTTATTCTGTTAAAACCTCTTCGTTGCGTGATACAAAAAAATGCGAAATAAGAATAATGAGTTTCAGTTCGAAGATCTTAACAAATCGAAAATTCAGTAAGCGCCCAATTTTAATTGGAAAGTAAACGTTTTCGCGGCATCACCCTTAACAATGAGATGTACGTTACGAAGTTCGGATACTATTTAACGACGTTATTACGCCGATATAGGGCCGTTTTAGAGCCGCAACCGTAGGACGCCCAATATAACAAAGGAAAGATTATATTGGCTTTTCCACATATTTATGGGAACTAAATATGGAATTCCTCTACATCTGAATACGTAGTCTGAATATCCATTACCTGATTTATTGTATTATTATTGAGGGATAAAAAAGAAAACCATAAAAAAACCTATATATCGCAACTGTTCTTAATTCAGGTTCTCCACGCTGTAAAACCGGCTTTAAAAACGCTTTTCTTCAAATTGCTGCTTCTTCTCTTTACACCCGTACTTTCGTGTCTCGTCCAGTATGTCAGTAAAATATTATGGACCTGTAATTACAACGCTCTTAAGAAATATATGACATTCGTCTTTCGCTGTTTGTTTCCAGAACTTTAACAATTAAAGTCTCGAGACAGAAACTAATGGCCTCTCCTACGTTTACTGCAAATATTTTGCGAATTGGGGCAAACAATGGAATTTTTTCTGCGTCACGTGAATGTAACAACGTCCTAACACCTGTAGCTTAAATTATGGAGGTTGACAAGAAATGTGGGATTAATTATCACAAAGTTGTATAAAATTAATTATCTTAATTTTTGTTTAAGCGAACTAATTATAAAAGTGTACGGAAAGCATGTTTTCCAAGTTTTGTACACTTTTCAGGGAGCTCAACTGAAGGTAGGAGCTACTTTATATTTTTGATGTACGGCCGGAGAAGAAAGCAAAAAAGGAAGTTCAACCTAACCCCGAAATGACTGATTTTAATCTCTGCATTGCCTGCACCGAAATTAATATTGTTTGACCACTGCTGGATTCAGTTCCTGTTTAATAATGCAGTCAAATACACCATTATCTGTTTCCTCGTAAATTATGTGAAAAGTAATATCAAACTGTTAGGCAATTTTGCAGATTAATTGCTTTATTTTTGCTTTGTGTTATCTCGCCCGTTCGTTCGGTCATTTCAAAAGCCCAGATATGATATATTTTATTATCACAATTAAGCTTAAGACCAAAAGCGAGTCGAATTTATTATCGAATGTATTTTAATATCTCTCTGGAGCTACATAAATTGTTAGCACCGGTTCACAAAAGTATTCACAATAAAGCTTTTAAATTTTCGCTCCTTTTAACCGTTTCAATGCAGTGAGGTATGTGTGACCCGACACGTTAATATTTTTTGGAATAATATTTTGATAATAATAATATTGTAATTTCGATTTAGCTAATCTTATTTCAAATATTTGGCTTTAGGACAGCAATATGAAAATTATTTTATTGTTATTTGTACTGCAGTATATTATTTAACGAGTACATAATATAGGCTATTATAAACAAAAATGAAGTTTGCAAATATGAGTCCAAGAAAAATATTTTGCAAACATCGGAGTTCATAATAGCCAATAATAATAATAATAATGTGGGAGAAAAATACGACATTTCATCCACGGTAAGCGCATGCACGCATTTATATGCACTCATACGCACACCCGAACACTTGTACACTCTGCCGCAAATTAAATGTCACACGACGTTCAGGCGCTTTCAGGCCATGTTACAAGGATGTTTGCATGGCTGTCTACAAATTATCAGGTCCGTATGCTAGATTTGATATTGAGGATCAGTGTTATGAAGTCAAAAATCAAAATAAGTAACTGAATCGATAGAAACAACGAATAAAATACGTTCGTGTAACAGTCGAACAGTTTCAAGAAAACAAGCTCAAATTTGTTACTAAATCATATTTATTATTAATGAAAGTAATAAATCATTAATTTGTTGTTATTGAATAGATAAGAAATATACACGCATTTAATAAAATATTATTGTAGCTCATCAAAAACCTTAATTGATGTTCTTGGTGTTTCGTTTATGAAAAGATAGAAAATTTTCGCCAATTTTTTTTTAACAGCGTTAATCGATACTTAAGATTCAACCCTTGGTGTAATCATTTGAAAACAAAAAGTTTTACCTGAGTACACTTTATGAAAATGTGGATTCTAACATAAGTCGTAAAAAAAAAAAAATTGAACTAAGCACACTTTATGAATATGTGCACTGCAATTTGCATGATTTTACCTAGGAAAACCGACTCTTAAGATTCAACCCTTGGTGTAATCATTTGAAAACAAAATTTTTTACCTAAGTACACTTTATGAAAATGTGAATTCTAACATAAGTCAAAAAAAAGAAAAAAAAATTGACCTGAGCACACTTTATGAATATGTGCACTGCAATTTGCATGATTTTACCTAGGAAAACCGACTCTTAAGATTCAACCCTTGGTGTAATCATTTGAAAACAGTACACTTTATGAAAATGTGGATTCTAACATAAGTCGAAAAAAAAGAAAAGAAGAAAAAAAAATTGACCTGTTTCAACAATAACCGATTCATTTATAACAGGGTGTAAGTTTGAATTAAGTACATATTGACACTCACGTTACAAAAAAACCCTGTGTAATCGATACGTTAATGTCAACTTATTAAAAGTTATCAGCCATCATTTGCCATTTTAAAATTTCAAATAAAGGGAAACACATTTATTTATTTGCTAAGTAATATTTTAGGTGCAATATTAATATTTTAGAATTATCAAAATTCAATTCTTGTTGTATTGTGTAATGTTACCTGAATTAACCAACTTCTACAGTCGACTGATTTCAAAGTGGCTTCTAAAAATTATTCTAAAACCAAACAATAATTTATGTAAATTTATTGTAAATAAATTGTTCCTTCTCGACTCTCATTTTCTCTCATCTTCTTGTTTACTTATTTTTTTAACAAAAATTTAATTCGGAAGAAACGAATTTCACAGTCTAATTTTTCCAAGATGATTCAATTCAAGAAAACCGTAGATATAATGACGTTTGTTTGTTCACCTGTGGTCGGAAGATGAGCTTGTTTTTACAATCTATGCCATACAATTATGGCTGACAAAAGACTCTAAGCAAACCGCAGTGTGCTGACAGCCAATCATAGATCTATAGTTAACGCTCTGTTAGCTGACACCGCTGTTAACTTCGTTTCTACAACTGTCCTATAACTGTCTAGTTCTGAAATTTAAAACGCCATTTCATATAATTCATTATATCAATTTTTTGATAGTTACCTTACATAATAAATACTTCAATGTCAGTAATCTAACATAACAAGTCCACTTTATGTCTATTAACTGAAAATTAAGGTTACTTATTCAATATAAAATGATACACTAACAACACATCTTTAAATAATAAATAAAACTTTTCCTGTAATTTGAAGCGCGCACATAAAATGGGCTGTTAGAGAAACCATAACTTTTAAAATAAAAACCAAACTTAAATTAGCCTGTATAAGCAAAGTAAAATCCGGCGTAGGATATTTTCTTCAAAATTTTCTTATTGATTACAGTTTAAAAAACTGCACGCTCCTTTTAGTCGCCCTCTGAAAACGGTATTAAATCGCAGTCTTTTTAAGGTTGTAAAAAAAACCCACATTACAGTTTTTAGTGTTTCACTTAAAACTTTACAATTTAATTAAAACCATAAAGTCACTTTTTTATAGTTATAAAGCGTTTATCTACTGAAAAATCATATTTCAAAGCGATATAAACTAATTAATCTAAAAATTCCGAAATGAAATTTAGAATTGGTTGGTGTTGCTGTACTTGTGAGTACGAATGGATGCTTTATATCTAAATGCTTTTTAATGTGTCCCCGAGGGCGCAATTAATTAATTTTGCATGAAATACCACGGTTTTACTCTTACAAATAAAAAAAATTAAATGCAAATATTAACTAGATTTTCTTTCTCAAATAAAATTTGAATACCGGTTACTTTAAAATTCTGGCGTTTTCTCACGTATCTTTTTGCTTTACGTTTCGTTACCGATTTTATAACCAACATTACCGTCGTTAATGTAAAACAAGCTTCTGCACAATTTTATGATTTGTGGGCTCTTCTCTTAATTTGATCGTTAAATAAAAGTTGTAACCACAAAAATTTTAACGCTGCTAAACAAATTCGTCTCGTAAAATCAGGAAAACACAAGACATTAAACGAACAGGTGTTAAATTATACATGAAAAGTAAATTGCATTGTAGTGACATTAAATTTATTTCTGTGAACGCGTAGAAGTGCGAGTCATTGATTTTGAACAAAAGTTCAAGGATCTCTAATCAACAACTTCTCGGCTTTGGCATGACACTAAAATTCAGGGCATGCGATGAAAATTAGTGGAGCTTTATTTATTTCAAAGAACTATCAACGAGGTTGTCTCATTTTTGAATTTATAGAACGACAACGCTGAAAGCGATTTCATTCTGCTACATCACCGAAAAAGAATACACGTAATTTTCCTATAACTAATCCAATTTCGGTTGTTTTTCGATTCGTTCATTATTTCTTTCATGTTTATCGTTTCATTACATGTAGCAAGTCTTCTTATAAAAACAACCTTCATTCTTGGGCGAATGTGATATTTATTATATAATAAAAAAATGTTTCATTTTTTCTTCTCTGGAAAAATAGCCAATTACAACGAAGAATTAAATTTAAAAGTTTCAGTAAACTTGAACTTTCGAGCTAATCATAACAATCTGCGAGTAAATTTACAATAGTTACAAAATTGCAGAAAAATGCAGTTTTGAACGAAGTTAACACAAATAAATCTGTCGAAATTTAAAAAATATGTGACAAAAACGACATTTCGAAATTGCTTACAGAAAGGTCGAAAGAAATAGTTGTAATTTTAATTAATGCCTGTTTTTACTAAATTTTTTGAACGATGGATAACTTTTGATTTGCAATAAACTAAAATGAAATTGTTAACTATTTTAAAATTATCTTGAAACTCTGGAAGGTAATATTCAAATAGTTCGTATCTAAAAATCAGAAACATTTATTTTTTATTGATCTTTAATTCCAATTATATAACCCGAAGCTTTTTTGAATTTATAATTTCAAAAATGGATAAAATAATCTGAAGCAATAACTTTATAACTAAACATCAAGCAAAAATCAATAGAAAGGGCCAATTGTTAAAAATAAACTACAATGTCAATTAGATTTTCCACAACTTCCAATCAATTCGTTAAATAAAACTTAGGTAGACAATGTGGATTCGAAACTGAATTTCAACAAAACAATGCAGTAAAGTACTTCCGTGACTTTTGGTCGTAAACGACACAGCGAATAATAATGAATAAAAGCAATAAATACAGTCACGTGAATTTACATTATTAAATGTAATTTCCAAATCGTATAACTTGTAAACTGTTTCTGGATTTTGAAGGAATAGTTTGGAAAAATGTCTTTAACTTAATTATCTGCAAAATGAAATACAGCAGAAATTATAGAAAAATATTTCTTAATATGAATTATAATAAAACAAAAGTTTTGGCTAATACAGATACGGACACTACAATAAGAATAAAAAATGAAATGATACAATAAAGCAATGAATACTTATGCTGCATAAAGAAAATCAAACAGATGAAATAAGACGAACTAGAGTACCTTGAGCGGTATTTGGGAAACTCCTCTACACTCCAAGGAAGTGAAGTATTTGATCAGCGTCATCCTGTCTTCGCTGATTCGAATTCTAGAACAGCAAATATAGGTAAAATAGAGAAAGGACAAGAGAGCAATGGAAATTAATAGACAAAAAAGGAGTGTATCAAAGGGAAAACTCAAGTGAGAGAACAAGTAGCAAAGTTGAATTGGTGGAACATGGTAAAGAACAAAAAAGGTAGAGGAAAGACTCCAGATGAGGTGAACAGATAATCTCAAGAAACATGACACTTAAGGATGCTATTCTTATAGATCGTCTGAACCGCCCATTATAAGATAGGTAAAATGTTGAAAAAATTGAAACATGAAAGAGTTGATGAGATCACCAAGAAAGACAATCGTACCACCGTGAATGAAATTGCGGCAAAACTTGCAATGGAACATAGTGCAGTGCAGGAAATGATTGTAATCTTAGTTAGCTGGAACGGAGTCCTACCGCGAGGGAATTTTCAAACTTGCAGAACGGTGCAGAAATTGTGCGCTAATAAATCGAAATTATGTTGAAACGTGCAGAAAGGTCTGTAGATTTAGATGATGTACCTGGTTTATCTACTTTAGAAACTCTTATTGTTTAAAAAGAATTGGGTTATTAGTTTCAGTATGACCCTCGACGATAAATGTAATTCTTGTAACGCAAAGCTGTTTCGAAGTGAATATCATTAGCCCATTTATGAAACGAAAAGAAACACATTTTAAAACATCTTTATTATATAATTTAATATAAAAATAAATTTACAGTTTATGGAAGCAAATCACAATAAAAAAATTAAATTCTAAAATCAGCTGTTTATGATGAGTATAACATTTTAAAAGGAAATTGGAACATTTATGTATTAAAGTATTAAATTAGTAAGTGTTAAAAAAAACTAATTAAGTTTTGTATTGAAACGTGTCGGGCAACTTTATTTAATAACTTCGACGGTACAAAGTTAACAGTAACCTCCCCGATATGTAATCATTTTTTTGCTACAAGTTTACGCATTCATGACAAAACGTACGATTGAAATGCTCATAACTAAAACAGGTCTTGGTTTTTTTCCATCCATTTCAGTAATTGACTAATAAATATTTCAGGAGCGGCTGTAGATTATTTGAATAGTCTGCTTACTTACCGGAAACTTAAAATAGAAGACGCTCGCACGGAGTTATTGACATACCTACATACCGTACTTGTTGAGCCTGCGAGAAACCTTAGGGCTGTTTATTCGTTAGAATTCCAAATGAGTTTTCAGAAATTGCTAAGCTCTCTCGTTAGTATCTGAAACTTAATACAACTACGCAACACGTGTTAACTCCCCCGCAGCGCGAAAGTATAGTTTCATTCGAACGCAAGTTTTTATTGAAGCCGAAACTTCCGGTGTTTTGTCTGCATCCATGCACTAATTAGGGTAATCTCCGCTGTAATATTCCCATTGTTCCATCAGACACTTGGCCATTGTCAGGCGTTTAATTTTCAGTTCGCATTTAACAATAACCGCGAAATTTCAATTTACATGGAAGATAGGTAATGCCGAACTTCGATTACATCGGATGCGTAAATCAGATCAAAATGAATCGCGGCAAAATTGGAAAAAGCATTAGTGCGGAGGTGACTTTTATATGTTCGGATCCTCACGAGTACGAATGCGGGATTTATAACCGCGAAGCATCGAAAATTAAATCGAGTTTTATTAAAAGGTATATTAAAGTATCTGCCAGAAACAAAGGGGGTCGAACTTTGCGTGACATCACATTAAAACAGATGGGCCGGCGTACGAAGCGAATATGGTTGTCATTAGCGCATTAATGTGCACACTTTGGCGCAATTTGTGAGCCTGGCGTGCTCGCCAACGTTTCATGTCTTAACTTACATAATTTGCGAAGCGCAAGCGACCCTTACAACTATTAAAAGTTTCACTATAGATTCAGACGCCTTTTTTAATTAACGATCGAACCGCTTCCCCAGATTTATCACCTTTTTATGACGGCTTACACTCAAAAAAATACCACCTAAGAATTTATTAAGAATGGGTGTTTTACTTTAAGAATGGGTAAACATTTTATGATTATGCTTAGTGTTAGAACGTACAATATTAAACCAAGCAAATTACCGTTTTGCTTTAAGTATGTGGATTCTTATTTTGTGGCGACCTCAGTGGGGAGTATTGTTTGGGACCCGCGCTACTTTAGCATTTCTAACAAATTTAGCTGAAAATCATCATACCTAACTCGATTTTGAAATAACAAAATACATATTACGGTGTCCCTGCTCTGTATTGTTTGTTTTGTAAAGTAAATTTTTAGTAACTTTTCATAATTAGTAAATGTTTAATTGTGAAGCAATGGACAATATTACAAGTGGTTTAATGCACCGAGATAACGATGCTAATTCAATTCAATTAATAAATGTTGATCAACAAAATGATCAGTTTCAAATACCACTTTTTAAAATGGTACTGAAATCATGGGGATTTTTTGATTATGTGCGTGATAAATTCGCATGTAAGTAAATTTGTTGTAATTATTTTTTTCCCACACTTTTAGCTTACCAAATGATTTTTTTAAAAGTTCTACAAGTTTTTTTAGTGAAACAGTTATTAAACAAATTGTTTTTATAAAACGAAAGGGACATACAAAACCATTTGTTACTATAACAAATAAAGAAATTATTTCGATTATCGTTTAAAAGAGTACAAAACTAAAAGCATTGCTCAACTTGCAGACGAAAGGTCATTATTGAAGCATTGAAAGTGGTCTATTTTGGTAAATCTTTGTGATATCTATTTTTTTCTTTGTTTTTAGATTGATTTATGTATGTTTATTTGTTTGTTTATTTGTGTAGTGGCCAAAATTCATTGAGAAGGCTAATGACCTCCATTTCATATACATCTGTTATCAAATGATAATGTGGTTCTTAAACCGAAAATGTGTTTTTAAAGAGGATGTGATATTAATACATTTTTATCTACTTCTAATAAAACTATGTATGAGAAAACTTTTATTTTAAAATTCCTTCAATTCAAGCAATTCCATTCTAAAATTCGTAAAAATAAGAAAATTGAAAGTGCCTATTTAATATAAGAAGGCCACCTTAAATAAGAAAACGAATTCTTAAAACATTTTTAAATACAGTAGAGCGTCGATTATCCGAACGTCAATTATCCGAAACGTCAATCATCCGAATGACGATTTAATTTATCCGAACGCCAATCTATCTTAACCTGACCAAACTGAGTTTATCTTTTCGTGTTTCTCTTTCGGGAATATTTTTAGAATTTTTACACTGTTGAGGTTATGTTGTGATTATTTACCTGTTCTAAATAAACAATTGCACTGTTAAAAAAGAAAAAAAAACATTGACCTGAGCACACCTTATAAAAATGTCCACTGCAATTTGCATGTTTTTTTTGGCCAGAGAGTTATATAAAAATGAAAACTTATGTACAGTAGAGCGTCGATTATCCGAACGTCAATTATCCGAAATGTCAATCATCCGAATGACAATTTGATTTATCCGAAACTCAAAAATAACCAATTTTTAGGCCAAAATTAAAGCCCGAATTTTATTACTTATAAAAAAAAAATTCGGAGTGTTCGTTAATTATCGATCGAACCGCTTCTCCGGATTTATCACCTTTTTATGGCGGTATTATGCAAACTTAAATTATTTTTTACGACAGTACTACCTAGTTAGGAAGCCATAATTCTGAAGCTTTCATGTTCTCAGCGAAACTAGTCTGTGTAAGTGGTCAGTCGACCACAAAGAGCGCATCATATTTCACGGCATCCTCAAGAGGCGCGAGTGCGAGCAGAAACAAGAAAAATACGTGCAGACTCTCGCTGCGATCGTGTTACGAAAGCTGTAATGATGGATGAGAGACCCGGACTGTTTCAGGGCTGATCCGCGCACGGCTTCATGAGATTTTGATGAGCCCGACGTTTTATCGAGTGTTTGTGCAATTAAACTACGAATAAAGAAGCCCATAACGGCCCCGTACCCAATTTCGCGTGCACTTCTCGCCGATACGGAGCGAAATAAATGACTGTGGGTCAATCGTTTAATTTCATCTCGAGCGCCGGCATAAATATCTCCGCAAGTGTCTCGTCCGTCTGTTAACGAGCGCAACCTCCACACATTAGACCCGGAAATAATCTGAACAATTCAATTTAACAAATTGACCCGCAACAATTATTACATGCAGCCGAATTAAACAACTAAAACCTCTTTCGAACTTCGATTCGGAATGATGGCCGTGATCGAGCACTCCGGGTGTTCGCTGACCCGAAACTTCAATTCTCGCCAGCTCCGGGGCCGGAGCAGAGCCTGTTAGCGATGCGGTCGACACGAATTTATTTATGGCTTCAACCAATCTATCTTTATTTGTTTGCTCTGTGCTGCATTCTGTTTTAATTCTCACTGAAAGGTCTTACGGATTCTCCGCCGATCGTTCGATTGAACACAAGACCGTGAAAGCTGCATTGATTTTTGGCTTCGCTAGGACCACATTTAGTTGTGTGTCCGTGTCGTCGACGTGTTCTTCAAATCGTTCGCATTTTTGTATTTCATGTGCCAATCACTTTTTCTATCAAATCTATACACGCGTCATCTTAACCCCCTCTTTATTACATTTTTTATGCGAAATCCTCCCGGGGATGCTTACTTCTATCACTGTTGGTATTTTTATATCTTCCTTTGAGTTATTTAATCTCAGATGGTTGTTTGAAGTCAAACGCTTAACTGCAGATGTGAAGTCTATTAGATTTCCGTTTACAAATAACAAATACATTTAACACACAAACGATCAAAGTAAAATCGCTTATTGCGATATAGAAAGAGGTAGGTAGGTAAACTGGCATAGTTGGTAAAATGACAGCCTGTATTTCCAGCTAGCGTGAAAAAAATAGATTTTTCTTGCTTCAACGCCATTTCTTTGCATTCATGGCGTTGTGTGTAAAATGACATACCGGAAAAAATTTAAACCCATTTGTTATCTCAACATTTAATAATTTAACTCAGGTCTGACTTAACTCAACACAAATATCAATTTATGCGGGTTCTCCTAGTAATAAATATTAAAGCAGAGATTTATGTCCAGGGCTAATATAATGTTTTATGAAAGAACTCCACCTGTCTTTTGAAGATTATAAAATTTGCAAAAAATTGAGGCTAAGACACAAGCAAATACGATACACCGTCTTTCAGTAAAATGGCACATTTTAAGACCAAAATATGAAATGTTATTTTACACACACATTGTTAATAATATGACATACTACAAAAAGGATTATCCTGTTAAATGCCTATCCCGATTTGATCTATAATTTCACAGTATTCAAATAAAAAATGATTTAGGAAAAGTACGTCATTTTACACAACCTATAAGTACTCAAAGTGTTATTCATATACAGTGTGTCCTCAGATGAACGGAAAACAGGGAAAAACTTTTTTATTTTTAACTTTACAGGAAAATGTTATTTTCCACAAAAGTTTCTGTTTCTTAAAAGAAACTAATAATTTTGTAAATAAAATTCAGATATTGTTTTTCTTAAGTAAAATAAGGAAGAAAAATCTGAACATTTAAACTCAAAATTTGTATAAAATATTCTTTTTGATCGATTTCGATACCAAATTGCAGATATTGGCTAAAAGAAAATCCAAATTTATAAATTGCAAAGAGTTAATATATAAAAAAGTTCATGTTTGGTGTGTTTTTATGTATAATAAAATTAGCAGACCTTAGTTTTGCAATTAATACATTAATCGATATTCTTATTTAACTTTACTGCAATAAATCAATATAAAAAATTATTATTTTCAACAACATGGATGTTCTGTTCATTCTACAATTTTAAATTGTACCGTAAGAGATTATAGATATTTTTAATGTGCATTAATTTTCAACTCTAACAACAATTTATTATGTGAGTTTCAATTTGGAGATTATGGGAGTTTGATTGTTAAAAACATTTGTTCTGAAATGGCTAGTGAAGAAATAGAAATAAGAAACTGTCAAAAGTTTTTAAAACAAATTTTCCCCAGGAATTTCGACTGTGAAAACTGGCACACCTCAAGTGAATGTTTGAGGGCATGAGAAATTGCACAAACACTCAATATGCATCCAGCAACAATCCACATTATTTAAAAAAATAAATAAATAAGTGCAAAGTATGGTTTAGGCAAACTATCTAAATTATTTTATCAATCAACGCGTTATGCACAACTTATGGAACAACTTAATACAGCTGACGATGCAAATATCAAAAATTAGAAAAATGGATGTTCTGCCCATTCTTCACTACTTCAGTGAAATTATTTAGATCTGCCAGATTTAAATCCGCCAGTCTCTTTGCTGAAAGTATTTAAAACAGTTTTCTTTCGCCAATAATAATGAAAACGACTTTGAAATTTTAAAAACAAAAATAAAGGAGAAATTCAATTATATAGCGCAAAATATTTAATTTCAAAAAATGATATCTAGATTTCTTTAGTTTTAGAACAAGCAAAAACTTTTACAAGGAATATCATTTTTCTGTAAAGTTGAAACCAGAAAAGTGTTTTCTCCTTTGTGTACTTACAGTTAGCTCAGTTATGGATATTACTGCAATAAGATTTGCATAAATGTTCCCAGAGATATCACTAATAAAGAAAACATTCTCGGTTGTAAAAAAGAACTCAGACGTGAAATTGAGAAGAAAAAAAAATAACCAAATTTAAAAAATCGCCACTGAAATTTTCAGGAAAAAGAAGTTTCTTTCAGATGCAAAGCTCCGTCCGGTTTTGATTGTAACGTTTGTGTTACCCTTACATTTAAAGCTTGAGCAAGAATATCGCTGTGTCAGTGCAAGACTGTAACAACTCAAAATCACTATGATTTGAGAAAATTGAATTTAAAGATTTGCACCATACGTTATGTTGATTTGTGCCTTACTAAAAATAGTAACTTTTTGAGTTATTTCTAAACAATCTTTTTCCGATTTAAAAAAGAAAACTTAAGATGCCATTTTTTGAGTTGTTAGTATTAGATAATTTTTTTGTGGTCCAAGTCCCTCGTCATTAGTTAACGGTTATAGACGTCTTTGAACCATTGAATTGCGATAGTTGAATCCACAAAGATTAGCATAATTACCGCGCCGAGCAACAGTGTTCTTACTCGATAAAGGTCCATGAGCCCTATCGGGATTAAACACGGCCGATTAATTGCAATAAAATCCGGTTTAAACCTCAATACCAAAGTTATAGAAACAACGTCATCCCACTTCAAACCCGTTTATTTTCTGCGCGAACAATAAAGCGTTAAAACAGAAATAAAAATCCCGTTCCGTAATCTCGAACTCCAGATTTATTAAGTTCGTTCAATGGGACTCGAGAATGCCGAAGTGATTTCCCACTTGTTAAAGCTGCATAAGAAACCCGGCCAGGATTACCGGGCTAACGCACTTTTTGTTAAGTAGGCAGTTTGAATTCCGCGTGGTTTCCTTAAGATATTCTCTGTACGAAGTTTAGCGAGAAGACAAGACAAGATGAATCGAAGAAAATATGATAGGGGCGGCTTAAGAAGATTGCTTAAAGGAAATGTTCGGACAAGGTTTAGGGAATTATTGCGGATTTTGTTCATTATCTCGGCTGGTATCAATCATCTGTTCACACTGACAACAATAGCCGCCGGAATTGGTTTAGGAACGCCGTTTTCCTCATTTTCTATCCGAGTTGAACCTGTAAGTTAAAACAAGTTTGAAATCGTTTTTAAAGATTTATGGCGGAGGGAAACCGCCGGGAACGTAAGGGAATACTTCCGCTTTATCAGTTGCGCAATTTCGGTCAATTAATTATGATGGTAATTAGCGTGAGATCGGCTGGTCGCAAAATAGCATCACAGTGGAACAGGAAGTTATGATCAGTTAATTTCGCCGCCCGCTGGACAATGCCCAATTTATTGTTCGCGCGTTTCTAATTAACTGCGAGTACATTTTACATTTAGTTTAATTTAAGGGTTACAAATTATTCGCGTATAAGGGCATACATCAAACGTTTCGAATGGCAGCATGAACGGGGCATTTACAGTAAACAAATGCGTTAATTACAAAGATTAATTTATTATAATTTATCTAACAGATCAACAATACGCATATTAACAGAAAAAGTGTTAATAAATACTTAGAATATGCCTAAGTCCTTAAGTTTCTCATGTGAAAAGGATTATTATTCGTAAGAAACAAAAAACTTTGCTGTAGTAGGTTTTATATACAAACCAATGGAAATAATAATAAAATATGGAATCACACAAAATTAACTTACAAAACAGAATTGAAATATTCAAACGAATGTATGAGCAAAGGCACTAATTGAAGATGAACCACAGGGAAGTTTAGAGAGAGACAAACTCAGAATTGAGCGGGGTGCAGCTGGGAGGTGGCGGGGGTGGCGGCAGTTCCGCCGCGGATTCCGGTAGAGATAAAGTCGAGCTGCCGCATGCTGTAACGCGAGGGCCCATGTTGTCGTACTGAGGAGTTGCGCGAGGCCTCCTCGGCAAAGTGGCCATCCCGTGATACACCTGTTTAGCTCGATGGGGTAAATCCAACAGGTCCGGACACCTAGAAGCGTCGAGGGAAGGGTCTCGACTCACGGACACCGAGATGAGAATGTTGCCGTATGCACCCGCCGGAAGAACGCTCGTTGAAAACTCCGGCGGCGGCGGGTAAACAGCCACAGGTAACGGATCGCTCTCGATGGTGATATGCACCGGAGGCTCCATCATTTCCACGTCGGGGCCGAGCGCCTCGCAGCTTCCGGTGCCGCGATCTGTAGTCGTGGCGATGCTCACGTCTAACAATTTCTTTTCTTGGTCCGTGAAACTAACACTAGCTTTCATTCTTCGCCGCCGGCGGCGATTGCGACTTCGCACACAACACACAGCCACCAAAGTGCATACCGTCGAGCAAACCACTATCGCACCGGCACAAATTAAAATCCACCACATGAGTCCCGAATCTGATTTGCTAAGCGTGGTGGCTGTCACCACTTCCGGCAGCACCAGAGTCACATTGCGAGTAACCGACGCTAGAGAGTTCTTCGCGACACAAGAATACATTCCGGCGTCCGCATCACTCACATTAAACACACTAATATTGGCCCACTTATCCAAAAGTCCTTCTTCCGCTTCGATAACTAACCACGTATGATTGATAGCTTTACCTTCGTACAACCACGTAACTTGAGGTTCCGGATCGCCGATCACATGACATCCGAACGTTACATTTCCGCCAGCTTCCACTTGCACTTGCAGATGAGGCGTGAGCGCGACCTGAGGAGGGCACGCAAATTCATCAGCCGATATGTCCTCCCACAGATGACCGTTTAGCCAGTCGGGTTCGAAGCACGATAAAGACACTGATCGCAAGTTACTGGCCAGAAACCAATTGCGAAATCCGCGCAGTTCGCAGTCACAACTCCAAGGGTTGCCATCCAGTTCTAAAGACTTTAAATGGGCAAAGTTCATGAACGCAGTTTCGGATAAACTTCTTAATTTGTTGGATTTTAAGTTCAAAGACTCTAAAGCGACCAAATGGATGAATGAATCTCGATTCACACTTTCCAAGTCACAATTCTCCAACTCTAAAGTACGAAGATGCGGCAGGGGTGGAAACTGTGCAGCAACTAACAGCCTCAAGGGATTTCCGCTTAAGTACACTACACGTAACCTTTCATTCCCGTTGAAAGTGTCAGGTTCCAGGCTAGTGATTTCGTTATCTGACAGGTCAACCTCCACGAGTATGATTAGGTCCCGAAAGGCATCTCTGTGTATTTCGCGAAGTCGGCTGTTGCGCATAAAAATCCTCTGCAGATTCATGAGACCGGCATTTTTAAAAACGTCTCTTATCAGGCGAGGTATGGAATTGCCGGACAGGTCCAAAACTTGCATGTCGGAATCCAAAGCGGGCAGCGACGTAAAACCGGCATCTTTGCAGAGAGCCGTTTTCTTCCCGGAAGTCCACTTGCAGCGGCAAGGTGAGGGGCAGTCGGTCCAATCGGGGGCCGCGAGGGCCAAAGCCGCCGCGAGCATCAGCAAGGAGGCCGTCGCCATGCCCCGGGATCATGATGTGGATGACGGCCTCCTTACCCAAAGCATCTTCCCCGAACACTTCTTCACATGCCACCGCAAACGATTTAAAAAATGCGTGCACTTGTGAGGAATCACAAAGTTTCCCAACCGCTCATTAAAGTAATCAAACTTCGGAAACAACACAAAGTTTTAAAATTCACATTCAATTAGTTTAATAATCCGTTTAATTAGCCGATTCAATTAGAAAAACTAATTAAAACTCGACGAAACTATTTCAAACGCATCGACTGTTTTTGCTGCATGTTTATATTTCGGTTCGGAAACTAAAAATACCACTGCAGTTGAATGCGTCGTCTTAAAAAACTACGGCCCGTATATACGCGACTGTTCTTAAACCCAGTTCGCCGCACTATGATTTTACTCCGCAGCTTTATGGGTCGAGGCGCCCGTATTGTTGCGTCGGCGTCGTCGTGCTGAAACGCGCCGCCCAAGCTTATGTACCTAGAACCTACCCAGAGGTATAAGTCAACAGAAAACCTGAAGCAAAGTTCCGAATTTTTAAATCTTTCCAATAAAACTTTGCAAACGTATCCCCACAGAAATGTAACCTTTTGATTGCTAAAAACAAAACGATTTGTTTGTAAACCCAAAAATGTTAGAAAACTCGAAATTATTTTTAATAATAATAGGGGAAAATCCGGAGGGATTAATTTAAAAAGAATAATATTCAATAAGTTAATTTAAATGCGCCACGTTCTTTTTTGTGTAAAAAGAATACAGTGAAACTTGTTAAAACGGAATTATTTTTTCCCACCCAACATACCGTCCATTTTTTTTTATGTTCAATTTTTTTAAAAAATAAGTCAGCCGGTAGTGTACAGGGTGCCCCAAGTTTTGCCTCAACCCCAAAAATTGAATAATAATTTTTAGGGTCATTACTAGTTTTTTTTCGTTTTACAGGAGCAGTTAATACTTTTATATATTTATTTTTGGCTACAATGTCCATTACGCAATTTCGCACCACGCCATTAAATTGAAATTCAAAAATATATTTTAATTGCTCAAGAAAATCTAGTTTAATTTTTCAACTCTGAAAATTTGATGAATTTATGACAATTTCCTGACAGTTATTTATGATGTTCCATAGAACAAACCCATCGCAAATGCAGGCACGTTTCACTGGGCCGGATTAGTGTTTTCTTCACATCTTATTAGCCATAGTACCGTAACTATTCAAATTATTTATATGGGTCAAATTTGCAATATTGATTTACTGGATAGTAAAACGGTTAATTATGATTAATGTAATTGTTTGAAGTTAACCAGAGAATATTTCACTATTCGAATTGTAAAAATAGCGTTGCGGTCCTGGAAAGCTTTACCTACTGCAGCACTAGGCGCTCCAATTGCGAGAAGATCAGTCATAAAAGCCTCAATTTTTGCTGTCCGCAGTCTATTGTCCGCATAATTTATGATTGTCGAACCAAGAGGTTGTAAATACAACGATATTTGATACTCGTTGCGTAAAACTGCGATTTGCTTGAAATCTAATTAATAATTTTCAATTCTGATTTGAGGTTTCAGTTCTAGAAGTTCAAATGGATATCTTGGCGTGGAAAATAAAATTTGAAAATCTAATGTAAATGAGTTTTTTTTTAATTTTAGGGTTTTCTATGAGCAATCTTAAAAAACGTAAGTTTTGTTTTTTCCTATAATATTTAAGGCCAAAAAGTGAGATGGAGGCAAAACTCAGCGCACCCTATATATTCCAGTAATCATTGATAATTTAGAAATACAAAATTTGATTGTTGAAGTTTAAATTTGAAATTTAGTTATTTAAGCAAAAAATAACAATAGCTTCAGAGAAGTCAGAAATTTGTTTTCCAATCCCGACAGATCTATACCATCTGACGGAACAGTAATCTCATTTATTTAAGAAATGCTATGCAAGCCTTTATATTTTTTAGTTTTGCTGAAATGCTAAAATGCTGTAAATCTTCGTGATTTAATTATTTAGGTGATATATGCAATTTCACCACTTTCGGCCACTTTGTTCTTCAAGGGACCTTGTTTACCAATACATAAAAAATGAATTTAAGGGGAAACAATTAATTTAAGCACAAAAATGTAACCCGTCATTATTATACTAACGAAACTTATATGGAAACATTCATTATTAATTAAACCTTGTTTCTTAACCAAATCACTAAGCACTACATCACTTACGGGTGAAAAAAAGTGAAGAAGAAGATACAACAAAATCGTTTAAAAATTAGAGCAATCTAAAGTGAAACTGGCTATTTTCTTTATTATTATTTCATCTGATTGTTTTTCTCTTAGGGTCGGTTGTATAAATGCAAGTTCAACTGTAGTTTAGGCGAACTCCAGTTCTAGCTGAGCCGTGATTTGCATACGTCACTCGTTGTACAAGCAAAGAGTAGGTAAGAATAAGAGGCATCGCGGACCGATTTTCCCATGTATTTTCGTAAACACGATTTTTAACGCGCATGTTTCTTTAAATCATCTTAGGCCAATAAGATTTAAAGTTTCAAATATTCTTGCGCTCTTCAGTGATTCCTGGCGCGCTTAAGTTCAGATAAATTAAATAAACATGCGCACAAAACCAATGGACCAGAGATGCATGGGGCGGGGTTTGACGATGTTCACGAAATTATGCCTCGCATCATTTCTTATTTATTAATTACTGCACTGTGTGTATGTTTTGCCGTTTCATGCTGGATACAAGTGAATACATTTGACGTTTGTCTGGCATTTGTAGGGTTAGGGGTGACAGCTCGAGTTCAACTACGATTCAGACTTGAGCGTCAGTTGAACTTGATTTATACAATCGATCCTTAATACCATTGTAATCAATGCAATGAGATTTTCTTTAATTACAATTAGAATCATTAAGTAGATAAACTGCAAAATTTTGTATTTAAAAATTTAAAACGAAACAATTCGGGCCCGTTTTAACAAGTTTCACTGTATTTTAAGATTTGGTTGCAAATTTTCAGGCCGCGCCATCTTTTGTAAGAAAGTGAGAATATTCCAAAGTAAGAATACAGGAAATGTTTGGTTATTATTTGCCGCACCAGCTGTTTGAGTTCATCAGGGTCACAGAAAATGTCACAATACGTCTTATTTTTATAAACTTTAAGATTGTGCACTTTTTTAAAATTATTTGTGTCGAATTTTCTTATCATAATTGTTTTCTTAACGTTTTCAAAATATGTGTCATTCATAATTTGGTATCACTAGATTTCGCTGTCATCAATCAACCTTGCTCAGTTTGTGACAAGGTAAATGTGTGGGTACACTAAAGTTCTTTATTCTAAAAATAATGTTATATTTAGCACTTTAAAAAGAGAATCGTGACATTCGTTTCTGCGTTATAGAAGATCCCGATACGTTTTGCACATCATTGGCACTTTCTGGTTTGTGAAAGTCGATTTGGTTCCTGCTTTCTCACAAAATCTGTGACCTCAAAGGTAATTTTGCTTCCTGCTTGACCATTTTCGTCAAGACCTCGCAATTTCAGATTGGTGCGAATCATGGACGAAATAGCAGATGTGGAAATGTCTCCGGCGCCTCCGACTGTCAACACAAAAGAAGTTGTCGCAAAGTGGATGGAAAAATTAGAGCAAGGTGTTCTCTCCAGTTCCCATTTTAAAGAGTACTGGCGCACTTGGGTGCCGAGGATTTACAGCCCTTCAATAAACGAAAGCTGTGTTAATTGGAACTTCAATGAAGATGAAGCGCAACGAATACTTTTTAACACTTTGGAAGAATTTATCTGTAGCGGTGATCCCACGACCGTTTTGGGTCAGTTGAGCCAATTAGACAAGCCTCCGTCTGTGTGCGGACGTGTTTTTAAAATGGGCGAACCGACCTACAGCTGTAGAGAGTGCGGCATGGATAACACTTGCGTGCTTTGTGTCGACTGCTTTAAGAACTCCGAACACCGCTTCCACAAGTATAAAATGGGCACATCCGGCGGAGGAGGCTGCTGTGATTGTGGCGACAAAGAAGCTTGGAAGAAAGCCCCGTTTTGTGATATTCACAATGTTGGAACTGAAGAAAAGAATGAGATTAATGTAACCTTACCGGAAGATTTCACAGAAAGGACTCGCACCGTATTCGACACCGTGCTGTGGTATGCGTATAACTTATTATCACTAGAACACACGGCTGATTTAGGGTATAGAGAGACCGCCAATGACATATTCGATATTGATACGTATTGTACTGTTTTGTATAATGATGAAATTCATACTTTCGAGCAAGTAATTGGGACTTTAAATAGAGTTATAAAATGTAGCCAACGCCATGCCATCGAATATGTGACGAATATAGATAGGGAAGGACGGGCGGTGGTCAAATGTTCCACTTTTCAACATTGTAACGATTTAAAAAATGAAATTGAGAAATTCACTTCTCGACACGGTAATAAACCATTGAAAGTTTTAGTTGTCCATGCACACGTTGTAGGGGATCAATTCTTCGCTATGAAGCTGCTGTCGTGGTTGCAAATTTTTCTGGCGCACGGTGAAGGTTTCCGCACAATTTTTGCCGAAGTAGCCTTGAAGCCCCAACAGTCGGATCCTTGCATCATAAAGGGCATTATGTTGCGTGACTCCCAGCTATGGAAGAGCGCGAGAACACACTGGCACCGCTTATTAATATCCGGCATGTTGCTGGAATACGAAAATAAAAAAGCCTTAGCCAAAGTTTTTACCAAAAATTATGGGAACATAATGAAAGACTTTATTAAAGATGATCACGACCACTCATTTTCCATTTCTTCACTTTCGGTGCAATTGTTTACGGTTCCGACTTTAGCACAGCATTTAATCGCACATGATGACGGCCTATTCATCCTTCTAAACACATTTTTAAGCGAATGTTCAAGAAAATGCAACAAATCAGGGAAGTTAGAGTTTGAACGCAATGTATCGAGTGCCGCTTTCAAAAGAGCTCAGTACATGCTGTACGATCTGAAATATTTGTTAAGTTCCGTTCCCGAGACATGGACTGATGATTTAAGGAAAAGCTTCCTTCAAGGACTCGGTGTGATGCTTAATCTGCTCACAATGATGCAAGGAATGGATTCAGTCTCGCGCCAAGTGGGTCAACACATGGAATACGAACCTGAGTGGGAATCGGCTTTCAATTTACACATAAAACTTGCTTATTGCATTTCACTTGCTTTAAAATGGTGCGGAACAGATCGCGTTGTTTTAGTTAAAGCATACCGGCTCACTCTTAAAAAACTGAGTGACAATCCTTGTTATGAACCGAATGAAGCTGGTGAAGTTCGTGAATTGGCCGACCATAGCGTTGCATGTTTACCCTACGATGTTTCTGTTAAGCCGGTATCGATTCATTTACCTCTATCGAGATTTCTTGCGGGATTGCACTTATATCTGGAACAATTTGGATTAAATTTTGATGGAACTGAATTTCAAACGCCGAAACCTACACCGGTTCAAATAATTGAGCCTGTCTTGCGCACCCAAGTGATGATTTCGCAAGTGCATGCAGGTATGTGGCGCAGAAATGGATACGCACTTTTGAACCAATTGTATTTTTACCACAACGTTAAATGCCGCACTGAAATGTTGGACAGAGATATAGTGCTGTTGCAAGTTGGCGCTTCATTGATTGAAAGCAACGAATTTTTAATTCACTTATTAAATAAATTTAACTTAATCAATTGGGCCAGTAGTAATTTCGAAGAGAAGAGTTTGAAAACCTCTGAAGAAGACAGCATGAGGCAGACTATTAGTTTAGTAGAAGAATTTTTGCAATTATTGATCGCCGTAATTGGGGAACGACACATACCAGGAATTAGCAGTGTAACAATGGAAGATCGAATTAAAAAAGAGATAATTCAGCATTTGTGCATCAGGCCATTAGCTCATTCAGAGTTAAATAAAACCATTCCTGATGATATCACACACACCACCAGTATAGATGACGTAATTGAGGAATTAGCAGAATTTAAGAAACCAACGCAAGGCAGTGGAAAGGGAGTTTACGAATTAAAAACCCTGTATCATGAAGAATACAATGTCTTCTTTTATCATTACACCCGTGAAGAATTATCGAAGTCTGAAGAAAGTCAAAGAAAAAGGCGTAAAGCAGCCGGAGAATTAGATTGTTGTCCTCCACCTCAACTACCCAAACTTAACGAATCCTTCAGCATCATAGTTAATTTGTTGCAATGTGACGTCATGCTACACATCATGCACACCGTGTTGAATCGCTGCTCCAATTTGAGGGCCAGAAGTTTTTCTGAACCTCAGCTGCACAAAATTTTACATTTGATTGGATATGCGTTACAAGAAGAGCAATCACACCACTATCCGTTTCTACTGTTCACTGAAAAAGCAACAAAATGGAAAATATTAACTTCATTGGAAGATTTGTTGAAGTGTCCACGAGTTGACGCCCACAGCGATTTGCTCAGATGGACCATCAACAAATTCAAACAAGTTTGTAGTGCTGCAGAAAATTCGCAAGTATCCGCTTCCACCAGCAATATGGAAACTTGTGCCACCTCACCAGCATTGTTAGACACCGATAAAGAAAGAAGAGCAAAATTGGCAGCGCAGAGACGTGCGAAATTAATGGCCCAGATGGCAGCGATGCAAAGTTCATTTATGAAAGAAAACGCGAAATTATTCGAAGATACATGTTCTGAATTGCCGTTAAAAAGTAAAACCGAATTAGGAGGTTCTGCTATGGATATTACAGAAATCGACGCACAACCAGTCGCTTTGGGAACTCAACAAACATCAAGGACTAACATCGAAAAGAGTTACACTTGCATATTATGCCAAGAAGAGGAAAAGGTTGGAACTGATCGATCTCCTCTAGTTTTGGCCGCATTTGTTCAACAAGCCACTGTTTTATGTCAGCACAGGAACGAACAAATAATGGACGTTTCAAGCCACGATCCTTTGTATTTAAATTCAAATTTGGGCCCTGCACCTTATACCAGTACCTGTGGCCATGTTATGCACAGCACATGCTGGCAAAAATATTTTGAAAATGTTATGCATAAAGAGCACAGAAGACCGTACCGCTTAAGACATCCCATCAGTTTTGATGTCGACAAACAAGAATTTTTGTGCCCCTTATGTGAATGTCTTAGTAATACAGTTTTACCGCTAGTTCCTCCGTTGGGAATTCTCCAACCAAATAACTCGAGATCTGAAATGTCATTTAATGACTGGCTTTCTTGTATGATGATTACAACTAATAAAAAAATTAGGGCCTGTCGCGTTAAATGTTCTGCTACAGAAGGGGAGGGAACCGAGTGTGATGCACAGTGCAGCGCTCCGGGAGATCAAATCTACTATTCTTGTCCCTATGAGCATTTACGAGCTTGCTTGGGAAAAAATGCCGACGCATTTTGTTCGTTATTCCCGACAGCGTATCCAGAAGTCAGTCCCGCTTTAATTGAAATGATTCATTTGTTTATTCAAGTGACTTATACACGAGGACTGGATGTGAATCCGCATCCGTCAGATAGAAGACTGGCACCGATGGCCTGGAAATCTTGCGCTTATACAATACATACCATTGAAATTTTGTTGAGGGATGCTAATAAACCACTTCTGGGGCATTTGTCCAGCAGGCAGCGTGACTGTCTGGAAAGCTTGACAAGACTTATTGGAGTCACCGGAAGTACCTGGGCGCACAATGCCATCATCAGTGGTCACGCAATGCAGCTATTGTCGATTATACTTGATCACCATTTGGAAGGACCTTCAGTATTTCAATGGGATTCCTTGGGCATTTTGATATCTTTAACATTTTCTCTTCCTGGTTTGTTTTGTAAAGCGCAACCGACTCCAGCACCGACCGGAGGGCTTTTAGAATTGCATACACTTCATTTAATATTTGTGTGCCACATAGTGAAAATTTTAATTATAATGGACGTTGAAAGTTTTGATGATTCGATGGAAACAGATGGAAATGTTATCAAAGGTGGAGTTTTAGATATACTGAAAGCTTTAAACAAGTACAGAGTATGTATTAGTAACGAGGCAGTCTGGAAATATGTTCAGACCACCAGCTTACCATTCTTGAGATGTTGTGTTCTCTTTTATCATTATTTGACTGATGTACCTGCGCCTGCTGCTTTAATGGAAGTTGGAGGAGATACGTTTGCTAACATGTGTATGTATTTGGGTCTCCCTCAAACTGAACAAAAATTATTCGAATCTGAAATCTTACAGTCTTTAATTATGAAATGGTGCAAACATGTTGACGTACTTTTGCACTGCAACGATAAGTTAACAGATATTGTGAAAGAACCATTAGCAATCAATCAGTTGGTTGAGTTGCCAAACGACTACAGTGAGCTAATAAATACTGTTTCCTCATTCACCTGCCCCAATAGTGATCATGAAGACTCCAGAAATCCTACGATGTGCCTGGTATGCGGAGAAATACTGTGCTCACAGAGTTATTGTTGCCAAACCGAATTGAATGGCACAATCGTAGGAGCCTGTAATTATCACGCTTATAAATGCGGGGCTGGTGTCAGTATTTTCTTGAGAGTGAGAGAATGTGAAATTCTGTTCTTAGCAAGTCCCCTTCGAGGTTGTTTTGTATCGCCACCATATTTAGATGATTACGGTGAAACAGATCAGGGTTTAAGACGCGGTAATCCTTTACGTTTATGCAATGAACGTTATAAAAAATTACAAACATTATGGTTAGGTCATAGCATTCACGAAGAAATTGCGCATGCCGTTGAATCAGGCAACACCATTGTACCGACTCAATGGCAACATTTATAATTATAATTTTTTCTTTGAAATCTGGGATCTTGTGTATTTGATACTGTGTTGTCTTCAGTTTGTTTTTGTAATGAATTCATGGAATTCAACTTATTGAAGTTGTGGTATTTGTTTTGGACATTTTCTCGATTTTTATGATCTGCAGTTTTGATTGTTATGGTACTTAAATTAGGTGAATTTAATTCACAGCTTCACTTTAAAAGCTCTATAAACACAATACTCAACGGTAGTATTAAAATTTTAATTTGTAGAAGAAAATATATATTTTCTTTAAAGATTTCTGTACATCAATTCATCACGTTACTAATATATCCAGTTTCAGCGAGATTATGCATGTTCTGATAATTACAATATAATAAGCAAACATGTATCAAATCTATTGTAAAATAAATTATGTAATGGAATTGTCGTTTATATCTTCAGCAACATCCACCACTATTTGTATTTTCAATAGGTCTATTCATTGTTGGCACAATAGTTTTAACAGTCGAAATAAGTGATTTTTGACTTTAATTTGTGCGCTAATGTAAAAATGATCGTTTGAACATTGTCTTGCTGAGAATCCAACCTTGTCGATGTTTCATAAAACTACAGGAAAACCCTTCCATAGTGAACACCCAAAGGACTGGACAAAGCTGTCTACTATAGTTCTAAGGATTCACGTACAATTTCTACAGCTCTCTATGAAGTACAAATATTCTATATATATATATATATTCTATATATTCTATGTTTATTAACACACTAAAAAACATCTAAGTGTAAAATTGTCAAACATTATAGCGATGAAACGGGAGAGGCTTTGCTTCACTTCCAAGGCGGCAATCATGTAGGACAAGATGATGCCATTTTGATGTCAGAATATGTAAGAGCAGTCACTTGTCTTAAGAACGGAAAAGAATATTGGTGATGCAGGGCACAAGGTACTGTATACACTTCGAAATGAAATGTATGGAACAAGAATTGTACCAAAAGATTTCAGACGCAATATAATTATACCAATACCGAAGAAGACAAAAGGGGACAAGTGCCAAGATTACAGAACAATAAGTCTTATATCTCACGCAGTGAAAATACTCAGTAAAATAATACAGTAGAACCCCTCTAATCCGTCACCTTCGGGACCGGGGGTATGGTCGGAACGCAAAAAAAGGTCGGATTATCAGAAAACAGTAAAAACATATACTGTGACGAATACAGAAAAACACTGTCGTAAAACCAGCGAACAGTAAACACTAAAACTGCATAGCTCAGTACAAAAAACACGCTACATCCGAAACGATAAGAGATATGACGGGGTACTATAAACAATGGTGCGACGGGTGGTGAGTCACTGACGAGTTTTTGCGACTCGGACCACGGTCGGATTAACCGGAGTGACGGACTAGAGGGGTTCTACTGTATACGGATGAATAGAGAGGAAGACAGTCTATTGATTGAAAAAAGAATAGGGAAAGGAAAGGAGACATATCTTGCATTTCTGGACGTGGAAAAGGCCTTTGATAATGTGAGATGGTCCGCGCTCTTCAAAGTGCTATCCAAAATTGGAGTCAGTGAGTAAGATGAAATAATATATGCTTTTTATAAAGAGCAATCTGCCATAATCTATAATGGGGATATTCAAAGGGACGCAAAAAATTTTAAGGGATTCAGAGAATGCTGAAGCTTATCGCCGTCGGTATTTAGTGTTTACATAGAGGACGCGATTAATAAGTTCAGAAGTAGGATAAACACAGGAATAAATGTACAAGGAACAATAATTGATATGCTGAGATATGCAGAAGACGTGGTGGTATTAGCATGGAGTGAAAAAGAATTAGAATATGCGGTTAACGAAGTGAGTAAAGACCTCAAAAAGTATAACATGAGAATAAATAAAGCCAAAACTAAAGTAATGAGAGAACTGGACAGCAAAATGTGACAGTATGTCTGGGCGGGTAGAAACTTCAAGAAGTGGAAGCGTTCGGCCACCTGGGAAGCGTTATTACAAAGGATGGAAGAAGTTGTAAAGAAATTGTAGGAAGAATCGCGCAAGCAAGAACAGCATTTAGTAGGAAAAAAAGCCTACTAACATCAAGTAAACTATCGCTCAAGACTAGAAAGAAGTTCTTAAAATTATATGTCTGGAGTATAGCACTGTATGGTTGTGAAACATGAACGATATCTTAAAGAGAGACGAAGAAATTAGAAGCTTTTTAACTATGGTGCTATCGACGGATGTTAAAAATTAATTGGACGGACAAGGGCACCAATGAAGACGTATTGAGAAGAATTCAAGAACGAAGATCTCTATGGAGGAACATCAAGAAAAGACGGGATTCTCTGATTGGGTATATACCGACGTATGACAGAATTCTTAAAACAATATTGGAGGGGACAGTAGAAGGGAGAAATCCACGAGAAATACCAAGGTTATAATATACCGCTCAAAATCTCAACTGCCAAAGTTACAAAGATTTGTCCATGAGAGAGAAGAATGGAGAAGAAGGGTGAAGATGTTGCAACAAACCAATCGAGAGATTGTGGACTAAGAGAGAGGACTTTCTTACTAAGCACGTTAGTTTCAATTTTCAGGTGACTAAGTAAAAATGCTAGCTTAGAAAAGAAAACTACATTAATTTCCAAACTGAAATCGCATATTTCAGCTAACAGAATGAAATTCTAGGAGGAAGTGTCAGTGTTGACAAATACAGATGATGAAGATTTAGATTATTAAAGTACCTACTCTGCTTATTGTTCTCAGTGTTAACAGTTTTGGAATTCAATAAAGTTTATAGTTATTATTACTGTTGTTGCATTTCAGTTCATTTGGATTTAGAAAAAAAAACATGTGTTTTAACCTTTCATTTACTTAGTGATATTGTCCCAATTGTCCTATCTACAACAAATATCAAATTGTATCAAAATTTTAATGTTACCGGTACATTGGCAACACTCCTAAGGAACTGTTGCATTGAATGCCAAAAAAATTAAAACAATAAAGTTAGCAAGAGATCTTAACAAAAGTTCATTTATCTCAAAATAGCTAAATTGCAGATAGGACTTTTAGTTTAAGCACGGCAGTATGTATAACAGTAGCTAATGCTAATTTATGCATCGGCACGCGTTTATAGCTGCCTGCCAACAAAGAATCGCTCCAAAATATTTAGAAAGTGTCCACAATAGAGGGGGGAAATTTCAAGTTTCGGGAAGACAAGTAGTGTCCAATGTCGGTAATAGAGGGGTGTTTGTATAATTTATTCTTATGGAGGAATGCCGGGACTGATAAAAAATGGCGAACCATCAATTTTCGGAACCTTTCTTGGCTGGCAGTATCCGATATAGTTGCAACTTTAAGAATAAAGGGGTGAGTGGATAAAGGTGTCATATACATAAACCTTAGTTACGAGATATAAGCATTTGAATATAATTTTTTGGTACCTTTTCCCTATAACATAGCAACTTTAGCGTTTGATAATTCGATACCTAATCGAAACTGAGCCTCCAAAAATTTATCAATGAAAGAATACTGCAGAAGGAATTATTTTAAATGAAAAAATCGATTTTCATAAAAATGCTACATGACACCTTTATCCACTCACCCCTTCAATACTAAAACTAATTCCTTACTTAAATGTCTTCACCTTCAATGTTCACAGTTCTTTCCCTGAAAACAACGCCTATTGTGGCTCTGCAGTCTCTAGAAACTTACCCTCATTAAATCTATAAGTCAATGAAGTTTTTCCCACATTTCAATCTCCCAATACGATTATTTTATAGATTTTAATGTTATGGTACTTAAGTGAATTTAATTCACAGCTTCACTTTGAAAGTGTTAAAATTTAAATTTATAGAATAAAATATATATATATTTTTTGTAACATTTCTGTACATTAATTCATCACATTACTAATATATCCAATTTTGGCATGTTCTGATAATTACAATATTATAAACAAACATGTATCAAATCTATTTTAAAATAAATTATGTAATGGAATTGTTTATATCTTCAGCAACATCCACCACCGCTATTTGCGTTTTCAATAGTTTTATTCACTGTTGGCACAATAGTTTTAACAGCCGGAATAAGTGGTTTTTGGCTTTTTAATTTGTGAGCTAATGTAAGAATGATCGCTTCAACATTGTCATGCTGAGAATCCAACCTTGCCGATGTTTCAAACAACTACAATCAATTCTTTCAGAGAAATAGTCGCATAAAAAACGTGTTGAAAATTAACTTACCGGCATATTATGCTGGTCTGCAAATTTCTGAGCTACATTAGTATTTACAACTTGTTCTCGGTCACATTTGTTACCGACAAGTATACGAGGAATGTTGTTAAGACAATTCATATCACATTCAGCTAGCCAGTGCTTTAAAGATTCAAAAGATGCCGCAGTTGTTACATCATAAACAATAATCACAGCATTTACATTACGATAATAATGGCGAACCATCGACTTTCGGAACCTTTCTTGTCCGGCAGTATCCCATAGTTGCAACTTTAAGAATAATTACTATTTATTGTACATATACTGAAACTAATTCCTTACTTTAATGTCTTCACCTTCAATATTCACAGTTCTTTCCCTGAAATCAACGCCTATCGTAGCCTCTGCAGTCTCTAGAAACTTACCCTCGCTAAATCTATAAGTCAATGAAGTTTTTCCTACATTTGAATCTCCCAATACGATTATTTTGTAGATTTTAATATTATTAGCATTGGCATCAAAAATTCTGGTTACCTTTTGTGGAGATACAGAGGTGTTCGACATTTTTTTTAACCTATAAATTTAACAACCAAATTTATCTACTACATGATATGCAGATCTTGCAGTTGCATCATTTCATTATTCTGCATAACAAATCGATGCATTGACATATGTTTGATAAGTTATAATCAACACGACATAATTTCGCCTTTTAGTTTATGCAACCAAAAAATAGAAGGTAAATACGGAATCTTTACTTCCCTCTGGTATGTGGTTGGAACTTGGAACTGTCAGAATGGATTTATAAAAAAGCATTTCAAAATTGAAATATGTAGGAACGGTACAAACTTGAAAAACAACTTAATTATTGCAACATTTCATAATTGAAATAAGTCACGATGTTAAATAGTTTAATTATTTATTTCCGTGCTTTTCAATTAACGTTGAAAATAAATTGTAACATGTGTGGCTCAGCGAACTGTCAAATGATTCAGTTGTGTCAAAATGGCGCAAAGACTTTTAGTTTCAGAATAATATTTTGGGTGTGGCCTTTCTAGTAAATAAATTTAATAAATATAAATAAATACTCCAATTAAATTATGAATAATGCACATCACTCACGTTTAATTTCTTTTGATTACTAAGCAAAAGTTTTAAGATTGATGTGTTAGGTTATATTCGCTTTTACATTTATTTTTTTCTACTTTCTCCTAAATAATTAATGACAAAGCATAAGTTATTTTTTAAAAATGCTTAGATGGCGATTATTGGACACTGCATAATTTAATTCCACAATGTCTCGATTAGCTGACTATTTCGTTGTTATTGGATATGACCACGAGAAAGAACGTAAGTTTTGATTTTTCCCTATGTGTTTCATTAATTTTGTAATTTAGGCAGCGGAATTAGCAATGGAATGATTTATCAGAGGTTTCCTCAGAAAGACTGGAATGATACTCCTTTTATAGAGGGTATAGAATGGGTAAGATTTCATTTCTGCAAACAAACGTTTTCTCATATAACCAATTGTAGTTTTGTCAACCTCAAGGATGGGCCCTATCAACAGACAGGCAAGAACCGAGATTTTTTGTCTCAGTTCTTACAGATATCGATGCAAATCGTCATTACTGTGCATGCCTGTGTTTTAACGAAACTGTTTCTATTACACCTAGTAAACCTGTAGACGAGGTAAAGAGATGTAATTGAAATTTTTATTCTACTAAGACTATTTATGCAGGAAGAAGATACTGTAGAAAGTGAAACGATAGTGTGCACAATTCCAGCCATTACACATCATAGTATCATGTATGCTCCAAAATGTTTAGTTCTTGTTTCAAGACTTGATTATATTGAAACATTTAGGGTAATATCAATCCGATTTAAGTCATTTTTATTGGTCAGTTTCATTGCAGAACTGTCTCGGAATTATATATACCGTCTACATAGAGAATTTAGGAGTACCATTAGAAACTTTAGTAGGCAATATAATAGGATGTATTCAAGTACCACCCCCGGGTGGCCCACAAGTTAGATTTAGCATCGGTGCAGGAGATCGACAAGCACTACAACCACCCATTAGCCCATCATTACCTGTTACACACACATCTGTTAATTTACTATTTCAACAATTAGGTAAGTCGAAAAACAAATTACAGGGGTCCCATTTGTCCTAAAATCTTGATTATCTCCTAAAATGGCTGAACAATTTGCCCAATGTCCTAAAATTTTTCTTAGAAACCTTTTCTAAATCCAAGGACTACCAAGAAGCTGATCTATGTAAAAGTATTGCGAAATTTTTAAAGGATCCTGCCATGTTAGTTTACATTAATTTATATTGCGTTAATTTTTTATGAACAACTCTGCATTTTTGTATCAGTATCACTAAGTATACATTGACAAATAAACCAAGCATCAATGAAGATACTACTATTTAGAGACTTATTAAAAATATGATTCAACAGGATGAAATAATAACTTCATGATAAGCACAGAGTTAATCAAATATGTCAAGAATTCTAATTTAAGATACAGAGTGTTCCGTTTTGTATCAGTGAAAATTAAATGTGTGATAGGACTTTAAATTTTGAAGCAAAATTCTAAAAAAAATATCAAATTATTGGTGGGACCCCTGAAATTGTGTCTGATTAATTAAACCGTTTGTTGTTACAGGAATCAGAAATGTTTTAGTTTTATTTTGTGCCATAATGACCGAACACAAAATTTTATTTCACTCAAAGAGCTACAACAGACTAACGGAAGCATGTAGAGCCTTAACGGCTCTTATGTATCCATTCAGATATTCGCATGTATATATTCCACTACTTCCAGCCCCATTAGTTGAAGTTTTATCAACACCAACGCCGTTTGTTATAGGAGTACATTCTTCATTAAGATCTGAAGTTGCTGATTTAGTAAGTTAATTAATTGTTTAGTTTTGATAATAATCCTTTTTTTCTTAGATGGATGTGATAATAGCCGATTTAGATGGCGGTTCCATCACGGTGCCGGATGGAGTTTCGTTACCGCTTTTACCTGAACCACTTCTCAGCAACACTCAAGAAGCTTTAAGTTTAATTTTACAACCGGAGTTGTGCTGTGCAGATCATGCATTTCAGCCGCTTGCGACGAGAGCACCGCAAGCTGTTATGTTAGATAAAGAAATAAGAGCTGTGTTTATGCGTACATTCGCACAATTGCTACAGGGTTACAGAAGCTGCTTGACTTTAATACGAATACATCCGAAACCTGTCATTACTTTTCACAAAGCTTCATTTCTAGGTGAAAGAAACCTTATTGATTGTGATTTTTCTACGAGAGTTTTGGATTGTATGTTTTTTACTAGTTTTGTTTCTGAACGGGGGCCACCTTGGCGGCCTTGTGATGTTTGGGATGAACTTTACAGTAATTTGGGTGAATTGCTTAGAGTTGAAGCACAGGATCCACGGATGTTGCTACTTCACATCCAGGAATTGGCACAACAATTGTACACAAATGAGAATCCTAATCCTCAGTCATATACTCAGAAAATACCGGTGCCCCCAGAAGGTGCTTTTGCTAGGATACATCAGCCTTCTTTTCCAGTTATAAATGTCGGCCAAGTTCAAGCAATCATCGATGAGGGACTGACAAAAAATAATCTTAAATCAAGGTAATTATTTTAAATACTTTGAGGAACCTTCCATGTCAGTTCAACCATCTGAGATAGTGAAATTGACATGGAATGACCTTCACAAATATTTCTTAGCTATTGGTAATTTAGAGAGCATGTTTTTGTCTTTTCTTTCAGTAGAGCTTTGTCTGTCATTTAATTGCAGTTTTGCAAAACCACTTGCTTCTCTATTGTTCGTAATGAAATATTATTTTTATTCAAAAACTAAAATTAATTTTTGTAATTTTTAATTGCATAGTAGTGGGGAATATTCTTGGTAAGCTCTACATTTTAACTAAAAAAATTTTTGTAATTATTGTTGCGTAGGTTATCATCTTTGCGACCGATACAACCTCGAATTGTACCAATGGGACCACACATTTCAAATCTCAACGAAAACAAAAACATATTAACCAACTCAGTGAGAAGATTAGAAGTGTTGAGAAACTGTATAAATTGTATTTTTGAAAACAAAATTTCTGATGCTCGCAAGACATTTCCTGCGGTATTACGTGCATTGAAATCAAAACAGGCTCGATTGGCTCTCTGCAACGAGTTGAGCCAACATGTCATTGGAAACAAGGCTATGCTCGAACATCAGCAATTCGATCTGGTGGTGAGACTTATGAATTGTGCCCTTCAAGATGATTCAGCAATGGATGAGCATGGTGTCGCAGCAGCTCTACTGCCGTTAGCAACCGCATTTTGTCGAAAATTATGTACGGGAGTGATACAGTTTGCCTGCACTTGTATTCAAGAACATCCAGTTTGGCAAAATCAACAATTTTGGGAAGCTGCATTTTATCAAGATGTTCAGAAAGATATCAAGGCTCTTTATCTACCTAGGTATGATGGTATTGCACCGCGTTTAGGAAACGATCACATGTTAAGCCCAACTTCGCCTAGAGATAGTAAAGATTTTGGAAGTACTTGGCAAAATAGACGGTCAATTTTAAATAGAGTACAAGAACCCAGTGCTTTGGAAATTGCTGCTGAACAGATGCGAATATGGATTTCAGTTAATGTGGAAAAACAAAGGGAACTAGTTACCAGTGAAGAAAGCACAATGTACAGTCAAGCAATCCATTACGCAAATAGGATGGTTTCTCTACTTATTCCATTAGATATGGGTAACAGAAATCATCGACATGATTGCCATTTGGATGAGGAGCGTGCCAGTAATAGCATCACAAACAGGTAACTCAAATAATTTATGTAGTCCAGTCAGTCTGTACATCCATAGATGCAAAAGGTCGGGTAGTTCTGACTTTTTGGTATGTTGTATGTATAGGGGCACTATATAAGTCACAGATTGACTGGACTAATGGTGCAAATAAGTCACTGCATTTTTCTGAAGGTTCTTAATACAAAACACCTCCAACAATCTTGTAAAACATTTAGATTTTCTTTAAAAATTACTTTTTGTAATAAAATAGGGCAATGCGCTCTTGCTGTGATAATTTAAGGAAAACAGTGAGAAAAAATCTTTATCTCACTATTGACTTAAAAACCATCTTTATTTCACTAGTGACTAATAAACCACATTGACATAAAGGAGAATTTGTATAAGATAATATTTTGAATTCTTAATGTAGTGTTGCAGAAAGTGACAGTGCAGATGCCGAATCCGGTTTTGAAGAACAAGATCCAGGCGAAACCGGGGCTGCTGTTATACGTTCAGTCTCTCGATTCGTCGATAAAGTTTGTAACGAAGGTGGAGTTAGCCGAGAACATATAAGAAATTTACATCAGATGATACCAGGAGTCGTACATATTCACATCGAAACCCTCGAAGCTGTTAATAGGGAATCTAAACGATTACCACCAATTCAGAAACCAAAGATACTAACACCTAACATGTTACCCGGTGAAGAAGTACTCATGGAAGGTTTACGAGTGTACTTGTTGCACGATGGCAGGGAAGAAGGAACCACACCTGGGTTACTTGGAGGACCACCATTGCTTCCTGCAGAAGGAGCCATCTTCATTACGAATTACCGAATTATATTTAAAGGAATTCCTTGTGACTCATTTGCTTGTGAACAGGTGGTTGTGAGATCTTTTCCGGTGATGTCATTGACGAAAGAAAAAAGGGTGACCGTTCAGTACTTGGCCCATCTAGATCAGTGGTTGCAGGAAGGATTACAGTTGAGGTCGTGCACCTTTCAGTTGTTGAAATTGGCTTTTGATGAAGAAGTAACTCCTGAAAATATTGAAACAGTTCGTAAATTGGTGCACAAAATAAGATATCCGCCAGATGTGTTTCACAATTTTGCGTTCACGGGACAAGTTGTCGTTTCACAAACTCCTCTTCATAAAAATAAGGAAAAGAATGCCACATTAAGGTAAAAGTTGAAAATTGCAAATCAATGCATAAAAGTTGTGTTTTGTAGGGGATTTGCAAAAAAAACTCTTTTGAAAACTGCAAGAAAGGCCGGCTTCAAACAAAAAGCATCTTCCAAAAGGCAAAAATATGTTCTTCCCAACATGAATACAAATAACTCCAATAAATATATGACGTCTCCTGGTCGTATGAGTTTGCCTCCGGATGACTTCAACCACGATGATGACATTTCCATGGATGATTTCGAAACTGGAATGCTTCCTCCAATCGCACAATCCTCTCAAACCGACGCGAAAACCCTAGAACGGTTAGCTGAAAGGAGCTACGTTCGCGATTGGCAAAGACTTGGTTTGTGCAATTCAGGGGGGTCTCCAAATTCAAAACAGAAAACTGACCAGTTTCGACTGACATCTGTTAATTCATTGTACATGATGTGCAGAAGGTAAACTTGATGGTAAAATGTTTCAATTAAATAATACAAATATTTTAGTTACCCTGCATTGTTGGTGGTACCAGCAGCAGTAAACGATGAAAACATTAGAAGATTTTGTCGTTGTTATCGTCAAGGAAGGATACCGGTTGTTACATGGAGGCACAAACGAACTAAAGCTTTACTTATAAGAGGTGCGGGTCATCATGGTAAAAGTGTTATGGGTATGCTTAAAAGCCATCCAGCGCAAGCATCTTCAACAGAGACTACTTCATCAGTTGAACAAGAACGGTATCTGTCGGCTTTGGTAGCAGCGAGTCCACTTTACTCATTACGTCAAAGTTCAGCTTGGGGCATGTCTGACAGCAGCCTCAGCATTGATTCATTATTATTAGCAGTAGAAGATCCATTAATCAGTGGGACCATGACGCCTGAAGTGGCCAGACGAACAAATCCCTTTAACAAAGCTATGGGCACTTTAGGGTGAGTTCACAATTAATTTATAATTGCGACTAATAATTTAATTAGTGTTTTCCCGCGTACAAGTGGAGGTAAAGGCCCCAAGAATTTTGGACGTTGGGGTTCATTGAAAGATAGGAGACACAGCTCACAAGCTTCTTTAAGCACAGCACCTCAAGCTAGAGGAAACATGAGGCACACAACTGATGGGGACTCCGTGATGGACAGTGTCCACACCTTCCAGAGAGCTGCTTTATACATTTTAGGAGAAAAAGCACACATGAAAGGAGTCAAGATAGAATCATCTCCTAAGACTGATTTTATTCCTGTAGAGTATTACGATGTAAGGCACTCAAAAGCAGCTTTTAAAAAGTTAATGCGGGCCTGTATTCCTAGTTCTCCTTCAGTTGAGCCGGATCAAAGCTTTTACAAGTAAATTTAGTTGGTTTTTACAGTGCAATTTTTGACCAATTTTGTTTTAGATTGGTAGAAAATTCTGAATGGCTTCTACAAATCCAAAACATAATGCAACTATCAGGTGCTGTAGTTGATTTACTAGACTTGCAAGGTTCAACAGTGGCCATTTGCCTGGAGGATGGTTGGGATGTAACGGCACAAGTTTTATCAGTTGCCCAGTTATGTTTAGATCCACATTATAGAACGATAGAAGGGTTTAGAGTTCTTGTTGAAAAAGAATGGATTGGTTTTGGCCATAGGTTTGGTCATAGAAGTAATTTTAATGCCAATTCACAAGCCAGTGGTTTTGCTCCTACATTTTTACAATTTTTGGATGTTATCCACCAAGTAAACAAGAATTTATTATTTTTATTTTTATTACTAACTAATTAATTGCAGATCCAAAAACAATTTCCTATGGCTTTTGAATTTAATGAGTATTATCTACGTTTTCTAGCATATCATTCCGTGTCGTGCCGTTTTAGAACATTTTTATTCGACTGTGAACTTGAGAGAGTTGAAAGAGGTGTGGCTGCTGTTGAAGATAAACGTGGATCTTTGACATCACATCACAAAAGCGTAGATACTGGAGGTTCCGACGATGAAGGTGTTTATCCTGGAGGTAGATTAGCTGGCACATATTCAGGAACAAATTTAGGACAGAGTATATTTGACTATATGGAAAAGCAAAATGCCAGAAGTCCGTTATTTTTTAATTTCATGTATACTCCAGATTTCGAACATCCTGTAAGTTAATCTACTTTTGAGTAAAATTGATAACTTATTATTAATCTTTTTCAGGTGTTAAGGCCACAATCGCATCTACCTATTCTTGATATTTGGGAATATTACTTAGGTGAGGATTTAAAACACGGTCCCAGTTATGATCTTGAAATTATACAATTGGACAGCCAGCAGGAAGAAGAGGCAGAGGCTGCTGATGGTATTAACAATTTGAGGAAGGTTGTAACCTTAGGGTAAAAATTTGCATCAAGTATTATTCATCGCTTAAATAATTTATTTTTTAGATACGACACAATCAATAAAAGTGTACCAGATGCCTTCAGTCATCTTTTAGAAGAGATTCACAAACTTGAAACAGATTTAGGACATCTACCTCAAAAATGGAAAGTGTTATGGGATAAATTGGAGCCACCAACAACTGATTCACTCACGGTAAAATTTAAAAAAATCGATCACTTTAATTTTATCCTTGTGTGTTACAGAGACATGCCTCATTTAGTACTGCTCTGGTGAGATCTCATGGTAGATTGCTTCACAAAAGATCAACTTTAGAAATTTTAATGCGCGGAAAAATGGTTGGGGCTGCTGAAGCAGCTCTGGTGTATTCACACCCTCATCGATTTGAACGATACAATTATACCACTCCCACATATTGTGATCTCTGTGCTAATGTCCTCTGGGGACCTGTTAAGGTAGTTTTAAAATAGTTAACAATTATGTTTATTTCTGAGGTGTTTTTAGACCGGCATGAGATGTATGGATTGTGGCTACAGTTGTCATGAAAAATGTATGGATGGTGTTCCTAAGAATTGCACAAAATATAAAGCTGTTGCTGACGGAAACGTGTCACAAACTTTAACGAGAAGTGGTGGAGACACAGGCTCTGTTAGCTCTGGTAGATTACAAAATATACTTCTTGTAGCAATACAAATTTTATTCGTTGTAGGAAGTGCCATGCAAACATCAAGTCAGCAATATTATGAACAGTTTTCATCAAATGTTGCTGAAAACCGTACTCATGAAGGTTATTTGTACAAGCGAGGTGCTTTACTTAAAGGATGGAAACAAAGGTGGTTTGTACTTGATTCCATCAAACACCAGCTGCGATATTATGATGCAATGGAAGATTCCCACTGCAAAGGATTTATAGGTAACTTTTCACATTTGAAGTAGTTGATGTTACTTTTTTTGTGTTTTCAGATTTAGCCGAAGTGATGTCAGTTACACAAGCTCCTCCTGCACCTGCACCTCCTAAGAAAACTGATGACAAATCTTTCTTTGATGTAAGTTGTGTTATGCAGTTTGCTGTTTGAGTTTTTGAGAATGGTTTGTTTTTAGCTTCGAACTAGTAGACGAGTTTATAATTTTTGTGCACCAGATGCAACAGTGGCACAAGAATGGATAGAAAAAATTCAAGCTTGTCTACAGTAATTGTATATCCAAAGTTACAAATAGTCATTAAAACTTTTTTATTTTCCATTTAATGAAAAAAAATCTGTTGATAAATGAAATGTTATTTGTTTTATATTATTATTACTGAGTCATATTTATGTTTTATATTATTATAACGTGTACCAGCACAAATATTTAGATATAATTTATAAAAGATATATTGATGAAAAGTTTTGAAGTATTTAAACAAATTCAATTAGTTTACTTACTTTAAAAAATGAAAATATTACAGAGTTTACGTATATATACATATATTTTTCTGTACGTGTCTTTCTTTCCGTAAAGATCAAATTAATTTATTGTATTTTGCTCAACACAACTTTTATATAAAAATTCAAAGTACTTTGGCAAATTTATTACAACTCCTGCACTGAAGAATATGTAATCATTTTTTCTTACCTTTCATTTAATTTTAAAACCAATTTCCATTATCATGTTATGTAAATATGTATTCGAAAGCGGAAAAGATGATTATGATATTGTAATTTAGGAGCAGTAGGAATCCAATGTGAGAAATCATTTTCAAAATAACTAAATAAATGAATTTTTTTGCAGTAAAATTTCAGTTTTGACGCACCTTGCAGCATAATTTGTTGTTATAGTTGTGTTTTTGTGATTTTATTGATGTCTGTTAATGTGGATATTATCTGTATAATACTCAGACTATTCATTTAGTTCCTAAAATAAATTTGGAAAAGTTGAAAGTAGCAATATAATTACACTTTAGTGTATTAATGAATGGTCGTTATGAAAATTCTTGAATAGTTTTAACGTTGCAATGTAAAACAGTGAATAGAAATTATTTTTCAAGAACCAAAATGGTGAAAATGAATTATGCTCCCAAATGGAGTTCACAATAGGAAAAACTTGTTATTGTATCATTTACAAACGTTTATTATTTTTAAATTATTGTGAGTTCTGATCATACAACAAAATATTTTCATACAGAGTGCACATAAAGACTTGTTAATTTTTTTTTTTTAAACAAATTTTATTGCATATTCATTTGTGCGCATTCTATATAAAAATATTTGTAATACAGTTTTTCTGTTCTGTCGACTTTTGGTGTATTATCACGAATTGCATATTGGTTTTAAATAGTCGATCTCATTTATTTATTGTGCCAGCTCTCTTAGTTCTGCTGATGTCTTGCATATCGCATTTTCCAAATGTGGATATATTATTTTTGATAGTCTTGTGAAACATGTGGGCAGTTTTCAAAATAATTAGAATAATTTTTACCTGTAGTTTTACATTCCTGATAGTAAAATGCTTGAATGTGCTTCATTTTATTTTGTGTAAAAGATTGTCATCAAAACTGTTTTATGAACATAATGCATTTTGTAACGTGATTTATTGTATCAGTTCCTCAACTAAGAATACAAACAGTTCTTAGCTTGTGTAACACTGGAATAACTGCCAAAATTACAATTTAATAAATTAATTTGAAAATCATAAATTTTTATTGTCTCAAAACATATTGTACGTCATACAGGTTGTGCTTGTACTTTTATTACTATCCGATTGGTTTCGACAAAACCTTGAGATAATACGTCCTCCAAAGATGCAAATTCTGTGTATCCAAAACCCTTTGGATTAAAATCTTGCGCGGGTCTTTTAAATGCTTCCAACTCGGGCCTCGTCATCATCGTTTCTTTGATATTTTTATACGGTGCACTACAATACAACCATCAATTACAATTTACAACTTTAAAAGTCTTACTTTGGATGAATTAGTGTGACTGTAATTCGTCCACTAAATGGCCAATCTAATGTTTCATCGTGGCCACTTTTCATCATGTGAATTAAAACTGCTATGTAGTTTTGGTCTTTTGGAGATAAGTTAAACCTGATGCATATTCTGAAAGTGAACATTTAATTATTTATTCCACAATTTGAGGGAACTTTACTTATATCCGTTAGATGATGTATAAAATCCTGGACTGTAATACATCATAAAGTTATCATTATGCATGGCGTTTAGCTTACTTTTAAAATCATGTATGTTCCAAATATAGCAACCGTTACAATATCTTAACGGCAACTTACTTATTGTTGAGGCATATGTGGCAATTTGCTCTGACATATTTGCGATGATTATTTCTTGTTCACGATTTTTTTGTTCAAGTATTACAATTTTTTCATACAAGGCCCTAAAATCAAAAACTAAATAAGCTCAGTTGGAGTAAGTAAGTGCATTATAATTTTTTAATAATGACACTTCAATCGGTAATTTAAAAAAATCAGATGTAGAAAAAACCTCAAAACACTTTAGCATACTGCTTCCTATATTGTTCTACAATCTACATAATAAGTATAAGCGTTTTCATAAATCCGATGATTATTTTTTCTTTTTCTTGCATTTTTTTGAAAAACATGCTATTATATCATGCTTACCCCGTATGATGGGGCAAATGTAATAATACTCTCTGTGCTTGCATATGTAAAGTGTACAGTACTGACATGGGGTTAATGTGAAAGAACATTGTTTTTTGGCAAGTGTGGAATTTTCTCCATGTTTTAAAAAAATAAATTGTTTTGTTTTAAACGTTTTGAAGGAAAATCGCAATTAAGTGTTGTTTTGTAAAATTTAAAAACCAATCAGGACCTGGCACATTATCTTTGATTGGGGTTTTGATATTATTTTCCTCCACATATTTTGCCACCACTTCTAAAGTGATATAACATACTTACCCCGCATTTGATTTTTTGAGGGGCAAGTGCATGTTACTTGCGTGTAGAATCTCAGTTGAAATATCAACTTTACGATAGTCATAACTATAATAGTCGCATGTATACAGTAATACCCCGGTTTACGCGATTAATGCATGGCAAAAAAAAACGTTAAGCGTAAAACGGAGTCAATTACGTTTTTTAAATTTTCATAATTCGATACGTTTTTACCAAAGTATCGTAAGCCACATCTGTCAAATTTTGCAGGAGACAACTTTCTTGCCCACAAGGTCATTGCATGTGACTATCTTGGTACTTACGATAGGTTTATTGTGTTCTTATCACCATAAAGAATAAACTGATGGGTATATTACTCTGCCAGAACAATCATTTAGTCCGATATTTACGATATAATGCAAAATCTCAATTTCGCTCAAAATGTCACTTACGATACTTTGGAAAAAAGGTATCGATATGATGCATTTTAAATAAAAAAAGAATATAAATACCATAAGGTTGAAAACAGTATTTAACAGTGAAATACTGCTTTAATTTTGTATGATGTAAAAATATTTAAAAACTGAAGAAAATTACCACCCAGACGCACTGTATTGTACGCCTGCGCGGTAGTTGATTTTAAAAAAAGCGTTATAGCGAATCAACGTAAACCGGGGTATTAGTGTATTTTAATTTTTGTAGTAAATATCGTCGTACGAAAAACGATCTGCATCACTTAACTTGATACCTAAACAAACAGCTGAACGTTATAACAAATTTTTGTTAACAAATGGCAGAATGCAAGCACCAAATTGGGAATATGTTCAGAAATGCATGAACCAAAGTACTTTGATGTTACATCCATATTATTGTGCTTTTATATGCCAGTGAATGTCGTTATTACACTTACCCCGTTATCACACTTACCCCAACTGACCTTACATAAATTCCAACTTAAAAATTTACCTCAATAAATTTTGAACGGAATCTCTCGATGCTTCGTCTGATGAACTTTGTTCATTTTTAACCGGAGGGTCCCAAAAATTGGCTTGTTGGGCAATTGCAGACGTACTGGTCGAGGGTACATTAGTCACAGTCAATTTTAAATACGCTTGGGACAATAACTAAAATTGCAATTATGAAAAACTGCAGTTTTTAAAAATATAAAAAAGGTACATTTAAATGTTTTACAGTCTCTTGTTCTAAATGTGTTTGTAGTTCAGGTTCGTCTTCAAACTTGCCATCACAACCAATAGCTACAAACGAGCAGCGCAATCTTTCATTCTCAGGTAACTGGGGTGGTTTAAATTTGCAGTTTACTATGTGAATTTCAACATCGAGCGGTGATAATTCCTCGAGACAACCACGACTAATGTACGGGCACTTGGTTTTCTGTTGAGAAATTTCCCTCCTTGTAAAATTGTCAGGAAAAATGTCGCCTTTATTCAATTTTATATTATCCACTGGACATGCCGTTTCTCGCCTGCATAACATTACATAAACAATTTGAAAATGTATACCAAACTTGGACATACTCAAGCCAAGACTGAATGCAGTTCCGACAAAATCTGTGGCCGCATGATGTTAAAACAGGATCACGAAGCCAAGTTAAACAAATGGGGCACTCAAATCGAGATTCTGGAGATTCGGTGTTATCAATGATGCAGCTTTCTTCGGCCAATGTCGTATTTCTTGTTTTTTGAAAAGAATCGGCCATAATTACCGCCGAATTTATTCACTTGTGTAAAATTTGTTGAAAATAGAACTGCATTGTTCGTGTATTTTCGTGTGGTGGGGAAACCCCACCCGATCATTATTTATGCAACTATTCCAACAGGTGTGTGATGCCCGTATTGACGCAGGTAGGTATGAGTCAAAGGCAAAATATTTGATGAGCACGAAACCCTCCGACAAGAAAAGCAAAATAAGAAGTTGCTGTTGGAAGTTAAATTTCGGGGAATTATAAAAACATTTTCTGCAAAAACAAAGTTTATTTTGTATTATCACCACATTTTTAATTTTCATTACTTACACAAATATGCAAATAAACTACTTAAATGTTAAATCTTATATGGAATTAAAATTATTCTATTAAATTATTAACATAATCCCGTCTATTGAGTTTCAGTTCAAAATGGTCCTTAAACATACAAGTTACAAGCAAATAAAAATAGCAAATAAATAAGTTGCTGAGAATATTCCTTAAAACAAATTTTCAAAAAATTAAACGTTCATCGAAGAATTTTCTGAAGTATTACCTATTACAAATAAAAATCAAACTCTTACACTTAACATAGAAATAACCCATAATACAAATTTATTAATGCTTAAAAAACTCAACACATTTACTATTAGAATCCAAGGTAAAAAATTTACTATTGTGTATCAAAAATATGAATTGTCTACTACAAAAGAATTTATTAGTGAGTATCAAAACACAAAGACTAGTTCCCATATAAGGTACAAAAATTAAGCATTCAAAAAACGAATTACTTTTTGTTAAATTGATACTTGGCTTGTACTTTTATCATAGTATAAAACAATATGAAAATAAAACTTCCTCAACAAAGTGCACAATAGAAAGATAAACAAAAAGTATGGTTGCGGAATAAAATTTAAAAATAAATACAGCAAATCTTACCAGTAATTTCGTTATACCAATTAATTTTACATTAACCCTAACTGCTGGATGAAGAGAATATGAATGTTATAAAAATGTGGATTCAAATCATACATTATTGTAATTGTAATTGTAAAAAAATATTGCAGCAAGGCGAGCATAATCTTATCCATAAAAATACTTGATGAAAAAGTTGCATACGAAGAGGATGATCATCCAGTGCAGTTATTATACTATTACATACAAAATTACCTTAAATATTAGTACCTATTTAAATTTAAGCCTAAAAATTAAATAAGTGACAGTTCAAATTACTGAACTTTTTGGATTTTATCACATTTAATTTTTGCCGTTTTGTTAACATACTTTCAGACAAGCAATATAGATCAATTGAAAAAATTCGCCTGAAAACAATCACTTAAGCAAAATTACCTTTCACTTAGTTTATCACAAATTATCAGATTTAAGTAAAATTATTCCTATCATTGTGAAAAAGTTTGAACATGTATTAAAAATTAGCTAAACTGGTTGCACATAATTTATACTTAACACGTACGTACAGTCTACAAAGAACTACTAGAGTCTCCTGGAAAATGCAAAAGATTTTCACCATTGTATGAAGGTGTCGGAGAAGCACGGCTAGCCGAACTAAAACTACTTGTCGAACTAAAATCTTCTGTATCTCGATATATGCAATCGGCTGCTTGCTCTCCACCTGGAACTAATCGGTTTCATCATCAGTAATTTCAATTAATATTGGAAAATTGTCCGGTCGTCTTAAATTTAAAAATATTTTATTCGTGGACTCGTGAAAGTGCCAATGCCACAAAAGAATTAAGTAAGGTCTTATACCTGAATCAATCCTGACTGTATGCAAACATTAAGAGAAAAAATTACTTCGGAATTTTCATGCACAGTACCAATATAAAACCACTCAAAAGTAAATGTGGCCTGACTGCACAATTATCACAACAGAACACAGTTTCTTTATGATTTTTTTTTATTTATCCTAAGAAATATTATATATAACAACTATTAAATAAATACTATACAAAAAAAAAATATTACAGAAATAAAATAATTTTACAATTTACAAGTAATATCTACTTACTGAAATAAAATTAAATAAAATATGAATTTTAAATACTTCCTGATTATAGAAAAAATAAATTACAGCACATATACAATACACATAATTTTTTTTAATTTAAAAATTTTAAAAAATTTATATATAAAAACTTCATATTAGAGAACCCGCCTCAAAATAGCGATAAATATGAGCTAACATGACTCTTCTCAATAAAGATATTCACATCACAACTTAAAGCTAACAACTTTTTTAATATTCAACCAAACACCCTTAAACATAACTACTTTTTATTAATTTTTTTTGTGTAATTTAAATTTTGTCAGTTTTTGTAAAGCTACAAGACAATCCAATGAAATTTAAAACTGAAACAAATTTTATCTACGCTTCTTTTTTGCTTTCTTTTTTGATGGTTTCGTCACATTTTGGTTGCTCTTGGCAGTTTCGTTTTGGCAAGTATCTTCTTCAGTGTCCATCCCGACAACTTCTAGCGGCGTTTTGCCGGAATCGTCACTTTCTGTCGTTTCTGAACTAACATTTTCCGGTTTATCATCATCAGATGATTTTTCAATTTTCATGTTTTCGGTAATTTTTTTATCACAATCTGACCACACAACCTTTTCAGGCTGCAACACATTAAACTGATCTTGCGGCGAATCAATTTCCAACAGATTATTTTTAGCTGCACCTGAATACGATCTTTTCGGTAACGTAATTGTAAAATGCTCTACATTCTCAATTTCAGGTAGATCTAAAATAGAATTGCTTTCTTTTTCAATGCTGACTTCTCTCTCTGGAGTTTTTGTTGCGACTATACTGCTCCAAGATTTTCTGGGTGCCGGGAGAGTCACCTCAACAGATGCAACATTTTTTTCTGGTTCCTTGCTAATGTTGCTAATTTTAACTCCTAATTTAGTTTTAGGTTTTCTTTGTTTTTTTGTTATCTTTTCCTTTACATCATTTTCTTCAGAAGAACACACAATATCTTCAACTTCCAGTCCTTCAGATTTATCATTGTTGATTTTATTTGGTTTAGCCTTTATTGTCGAATAATCATCAATGTAATGTTTATCATCGCAATCCTGTGCATCTTCAAATTTGTCTTCACACTTTACATCATCCTTTTTAGGGATAATTTCAAAAATTTCAGTTTCTCTCTCAAATTGTGGCAGTGAAAAATTGAAATAGCTTGAATGATCAGCTAAATCAGGTGTAGTCAATGTATCAGAAACGGCACCAATAACATCAAGTTTAGAACAATCAAAATCATCTAAGAGTTCTGGCATTTCCAGTTTAACAGTTTCTTGAATGTACTCAAGTTCAGCTAAAGGAACAAATTTTTCGCATTTGGCATCTGAAAAATCAGATAATTGAAATTTAGATACTGAAGTTGTTACTTCATCTAACGTTGGTAAGTCGTGAAGTTTTGTTGTATTTACATCGATTTTAATTGCAGATTTTTTAGATTTAGTTAATGTTTCAGATATTTTAGATGTATTGTCAGTAATTGTTAATGGATTATCATGAAGTTTCTCTTTACTTTCAAGTTTTTTGGCTTTTATTTCGATGTTATCTTTTTGAGAAGCAGGCTTAGACGGTTCCTTTTTAACTTTAAGTTGTTCAGAACTGCTTTTACTTTTTTTTACAATTTTTTCAGAAACTATAGGTTTACTGTTAGTTAGTGAAACTGTTGCAGGCTTAAAGCATTTAGTTTGAGTGAATAAAACTTGTTTTGGAATAACAACTGGCCTAAATAAAGCCTCATCGCAGTTTTCATGTATAATAATGTCTTCTTTAATTTCAATCTCTGGTTCATCATCTGAATGAAGAGTAACAACAGTTCCAAGTGGATTAACAACCTTGGCGACACCCGTTGAATGTGGTTTCATTGACACAATTACACAACGCCCACCTGAACAGAAAAAGCCAATGGCAGGTATTACTAACGGTTATAAAACAAATTGACACATAAAAAGAAATCATGCGGACATGCAATTATATTCCATTCCGTCTAATTTGTGTAGCCAAAGTGCAGTATTTCTTTCTTGCAAAAATTTAAGGGCAAAATAATGTTAAGGTGCACACACATACACACTACTTCTATGTGGTCAGTTTGCCTGCCGTTGGCTAATTCTGATATGCACTACAGCCCATAGAGCAAATACCATTACCAACGCAAAAAGAAATTATAGCGTATAAGCTTGTACCACCACCTGTTTTTTACTTTAACAGTGTCATGTTCTGAAATAGATGGTGCGAGTTAAAATGAAAAACGTTGGGTGATACTTTATAAAAAAAAAGCATGAACGAACAATGAATAATTAAAAATAAATACGAAAACAATGGGGAAATGATTATAGCTGCCCCATAAGTTGTGATTATGACATTTACATCACAAATAACAACAGTAACTGCATAATAGTCACCTAATTTTGAAAATAATTAAAAAAGTGTGACACTCTTCATTGATTAACAATAATATTCTAACACAACACAAAACACATTATAAACCTTCATGGAGTACCCATGAGACAGCTTCAATCTATTTGTTAACACTAGATTATCTTAAACTGGAAAAAAATAATAAAATGAAAGCAATCAATATTTCTTGATAAAGTCTCAGTTTTCATAACTTTATCATTATAAGTGATTCCACAACTGGGCACTCATTGATAGTGTTTTTAAACAGAATTTTAAAAACTAACATCTATCTGGTGTGTCTAAATCTAAACAACAATTTAAAACTAAATATTAAGAAAACACAATGATTCTTTAAAACTGTAAATTTATTCTCAATTTTTCCCTTATTATTAAAACTTAATTACTACTTTTAAAACAGAATCTTTTTGTTACAATTTTTTTTTGTACAATTGCCCAGAAATAATTTTTTAGTTTGCCTGTGTTTTATTATGAACATATCTTGAAAAAAAAATCATGAAATTTAAATTAACATGTCTATAGTTCTAAATAGACAAAATTATTACAATAAACTTTTGTTGCTTACCCTGCTTTTTCCAGTATTTTTGAAACGTTTGATCAGTATAACTTCTACTGACAAGCATTTTTAAATGATTAATTTCTAGAGATGGTGTTTTAGAAAAAATTAAGTATTGTAACTCTTGAATTTCTGTATTTTAAAGAATTATTACGATTCTGTTTAGAATATTTAAAAACGAATATCAAAAGTGTTTTTAAACAAAACTTATAGATACAATAAAAGTCATACCTGCATCTCGAACACCGGGTGATTCCAACATTGCATCGGCCAAATCTTCACGAAGCTGTATTTCTCCAGCTCCTCCTCCTACATCTTCTGAAATTTTTTTGAAGTTATCCAGTAGTTTCGGTGATTGCTCGCAGCTGCTTGCTGATCCTGATTCAATTAAAATAGGATAGTTTGCACTAAGTGGCATATTTACAGGTTTGGAACGACTCACATCTATTGCCTGTGTTTCATTAACTGAAAATAGAGTTCTGCCACAAAATAAAAATGATTAATCAAAAAGTACTGTAACAATCCAAACCACTTACCCATTGGCATTACTATAAGTTTTAAAAGTAAACTGAGGTCCCATCCACAATCTTCTGTGCGGTCCAGCGTGAGTGACGATTTCAACTTGAGACAACCAACGGTCATCAGCATGATCTGGTTTCCCTTTTTTGAAGTAATATACATCTTTCGTTATCAAATCCAGGTGTTCACACAATAACGGTAAAGATAAATCATTGAAATGGGGTAATCTTTGCAAAATCCACTGGGCTTTCGCATGCACAGTTAATTCAATAGGAGTGTCATCACAAATTTTTTCTTTCGACACCGATGATACATGATGTGGATCCAAATCATATTGCACGAGGGAACCAAGACAGGACATGACAAATAACGATTCCACCGGTCTTGTTTGTTGTTTGTTGATGATTGAGTCATGTGGCTGCTTCATGCCGTCTATCCAAGCACGAGGAGTGGCAAAACACGCACAAACTCTCAATGCTACTTGTATATTATCTTCAGAAGACGACCCCAAACGTTGTCTACCAGTGTGAACTCTTAATTGGGTGCTCCCTGAACTTTGTATGAAAACTGGCTGTCTAATTTGAGCTAATGGTTGAATAATGGTAGGATGTGGATAAGGAGGTAATCTCGGATTGTAAAACGGTAATCCGGAGTTAACAGGAGCTTCAAACAATGACACGGGACTGTTTGATCTTCCTTCAGCAGGTAAACCGGCAGATCTGTGAAACCTTGACATTCGGTTAACGACATGTGGAGTTGCATGTGTTCGCACGCCTATATTTCCACCATAAGGTGTTATAGGAAAAACATGTGTGGTACCCCGTAAAGTAGATACGGTTACCCAACGTGAGTCAGGTGAAAAACTAATATCCTGTACTCGAGCCGATGTATCACCTCTATGCAGAACATACAAGTGATGGATGGCAGCTAAGCTGGGGCCACCAGGATGTGGATGTATTCTAAACAAATGAAAATCATGGCCCCGTTTATCGGCTGACATAAGCAAAAGACCGCTAGGGTCAAACGCAAGGTAAACAATAGCTTCTGTGTGGGCAGTGAAATGAGCAATAATTCCATCAGTTTGATGTGACTTTTCATTATCTGAATTCTGCAAATCAAGATATTTTAAAATTTTGTTTGAATTTCAGAGTAGAAGATTGCCTCTATATCCAAAATTGTGACAACTCCTTTTTGCAAAATGTCTGAAGGGTTGATAGTTCCTGGTTGAAGTGAGCCTGAAGGACTTCCTGGTTTATGCGGAACATTTCCTGTGAGACTGCTTCCTATGGTTTCTCCTAGTTCTTTTAAACCCCTCCCCAGTGATTTTGCTGCATGTAAAACTGTTGCTGTATAACTCTAAAAACAATGATTATAAAATTCTAATATTGAAAGTTTTAATTAATACCTGAACTCCTTCACCTTCATTTCCACCACTGCTCCTTTTGTTGGCAATAAGTTTTTTTTCAGCGTATGCCAGCCAACGTGCACCAAGACCAACAGGATTTGAATGTAAACCGGGACTAAGATAACAGGTTGTGATAGTAAGACGATCTTCAAGAGTAAATGCATCAAAAACAGCTATTCTTTCAGAAAAAGTGACTACTACTGATCTTTTATTTGCTAAGACTTCCAATATTGGGTTTTTGAATTTGATTATTTTTACCTAAGTAATCAAACAATGTTTTACCGATTCTTTTGCCTGTAAATAGTTACCTGTTCTCCAGTTTTAAGTGACAAAAAATTTAAAGCGCAATAATGGGGTGCAGCAGTAGCACTGTCACACAACGCAACAAGAGGCCTTTTTGTAAAAAACATATCGGAAGAAGGAAGTTGACCGACCACATAAGGAGTTGGTAAGAATTTTAATACTTTCACAGAACCATGACGCCACGACAAAATTTCAGCTGCCTCTCCATTGGTAGGTATCGCCCACACCTGTAATATTACAATTAACCACTAGCTAATTGCTAAATTTAAATCGCTAACCTGAATGCCATTAGTGTAACCGATAATTAGTATGATGGAAGAAGGAAAAAATTTTTCACCATCGGCTGTTTCCAAAAAAGAATCATCCAACTCTTCAAACCGAATCCATTGTATTTGGTCTTTAGAATCACTTGGCACGTTGTAAGCAGCGACTTCATTTATAAATCCAGTTACACTATCTAATATTGTACGATCGGTTACTTGTTGAGGGCATACTGTTGCAGGTATCGAGCTGGATCTGGTTTGAGAATGAGATCGATGTGGAGAAGCCGCAGACATTATAAGAAAGTCTAAATGTTCTGAAACATTATGTAACGTTTACATGAAATACCCAGGAAAATTGGACAAAGAAATGCTGTTTATTACTCAAATATTTACATGAATTGCATCATTTGAAATTCTTTGGAGAAGGAAACGACGAAATTCATTTTCAATTTAACAAGCTGTTTATTAACGTGCATGATATAATTGGGAAATTATAGCGATGTTGAAACAAAGGGTGTGGAACTAAAATAGCTTTGTGAACTTGAAGGACAAAGGGTTATCCATATTTTGCTCGATTGACAGTCATCGCAATTACTAACTTATGAAAGAACCAAACGATCTGTGCACACAATACAGTTAATAACGAAACTTACTTTGTTTAATCCAAGAATCAGCATTTTACAAATAAAACTGCGTCATTTTCTGTGACAGATCCAAACAAATCATGACGTCATTGTCGTTTGTAATGTCCAAAAAACGGATTGTTTAAAGCATTACTCGGATTTAAAATAGATTTTTGCACGTTTCTTATCGCAACGTTCAATCGGAATTGTTTTTAAAAAAGGAAATCAATATGCAAATGCCCCATACACAAAAGCAGCTTGCAGATACAAACTGTCACAACACAAAACAGCTGATTGGTCACAACAATCGCTCATATGTCAATAGATATCGCCCCTCTCAAAATAGATGTTCTTATCTGTCATCAAATTATGAAAAATTGTAAACTGACGCAATAGACTCATTTCGCAATGAAAACATCAAGATTAGTTGTTTTAAAAGCAACGAAAATAAATAGGAAGGGATGGAAGTGATGATGTTAATATTGTAGTTTTCGCAATTATGGATGGAATCTTGTTTACTGTAATACTATTTTTATTAGTTACTGACGGCAATCAGTCACAGCCGAATGTGTTATTAATAGTTGTAGACGATCTACGGCCAGCTTTAGGAGTTTACGGTGATCCCAGCGCTTACACTCCTAACATCGATAAACTTGCTCAAAGAAGTTTTGTGTTTACAAACGCTTTTGCCCAGGTATAAATAAACCTCTTGTTTTCGCTTGAAAATTTGTTCCAATTTCAGCAAGCATTATGTGCGCCGAGTCGCAATTCGTTTCTAACCAGCCGCCGTCCAGATTCCTTACATTTGTACGACTTTTACAGCTATTGGCGAAATGCCGTAGGAAATTTCACAACCCTCCCTCAACATTTTCGTGAAAATGGCTATTACACGCATTCAATTGGAAAAGTATTTCATCCAGGAATTTCCTCAAACTTCACCGACGACGCTAAATACAGTTGGTCGGATAAACCCTATCATCCTTCGACTGAAAAATATCAGAATGCCAAAGTTTGTGTGACATCGAATGGAACTGCTAAGAATCTTATTTGTCCGGTAATTGTTGATCTACAGCCAGAGGGAATTTTGCCTGATTTGCAATCTCTGAATGAAGCTTTAACTTTTTTTAAATATCAGAAAAATATCACCAAGGATCGGCCATATTTTCTTGCGGTTGGTTTTCATAAACCGCACATTCCATTCAAATTTCCTATTGAATTCTTAAGTACGTTTAAGGGGCTGTTCAAGTATTACATAAGTAGAATTTTAGCTATTTGTAACCCCCCTTCCCCTTGTCAGCAAAAATAAGCAAAGCTCCCCCCTCCCCCATACGCTTACATAAGCATTGATATAATTTCCTACAGTTATTTTTTAAAGTACTAGTGATAATTAATAAACAAGTGTCATTGACATTAATTTGAGTCTCTTTCTATGAAACAAACATTTTACTAGTAAATTAAGTTTTATTTATTTTTAATAGACTGCAAAATATGTACAGCAGGTACTGGGTTATATGAACATCCATTATATCAACTATTCATTATAGTGAACAGCATACTACGTTCTAAAGAATGAACAAGGTCAATCTCGTCTTCCATGAATGTACACATACACTTGTGCTCATACAATTAAGTCAGGCATATATTGCAATACAAATATGAAAAAAAAACTGGTTTTACTGAGAAAATTTTTAAAAAAAGTAACAAAATTAGGAGCATAGATTTAAGGTTTCTAAATGGTTATATGTTTTCTTAGCTTAAAACTATTATAAAAATTATTTGACACGAATTCATCATTTCGACATATATTCCGTGCTCATATAATTAAGTCATCTTCAAGAAATGCATATTAACACAATGTAATTTACTTTTTAACTAATAATACCTTAAGTTACAGAATTAGTACTTCGTTGGAAATCCTTTTTGGCGTAAAACTTCTGCACATCTCCTACTCATTGAGTGCACTAGAGCATTACATTGAGCTGGAGTGATTTTGCCCCATTCCTCCTTGATAATATTCCACAGTGAAGCTTTGTTTGCCGGTTTTCTCGGTGCAACGGCTCTTTTTATAATGCCCCATAAATTCTCTATTGGGTTTAGGTCCGGGCTTTGCGCCGGCCACTCAAGAGTTTTTATAAAATTAGCATTCATCCATTCCTTAACGACCCGAGAGCAATGTTTAGGATCGTTATCCTGCTGAAAAATCCAATGTAGCGGTAAATTGTCAGCATAATCTTCTGTCAAGTTTTCATGTGAGATTTCACGATACATAATACCCGTCATTTTGCCCTCAATTTGAACAATGGGACCTACACCTGATGAAGTAAAGCACCCCCACACCATTACTGATGGGCCACCGTACTTTACAGTCTTTTTTGTATATTTAGGATTCAGTTCTTGCAGTGGTGGGCGCCTTACATATGGTCTACCATCATTTCCAAATACGTTAAATTTTGACTCATCGCTCCAAACTACGAGTTTCCAGAAATTCAGGTCCTTGTGCAAGTGCGCTTTGGCAAAGGCCAATCTTTTCCCAATATTTTTTTTTGACACATTTGGTTTTCGTCGTGCGATTCGTCCATTTAAAGAATTTTCTTGCAGTCGTCGGCGAACAGTTTGTGCCGATATTTTAACACCATGGTACTCTTCCAATTGGGCCCTGATTTCGCTGGAGGTCAGAAAAGGGTCTGCCTTGCTCAACCTGGCCAATTTTCTATCAGTAGTCGGTGTCGTCTTTCTGGGTTTATTACGCGGCAAATTGTTCAAAGTTTTATTTTTTTTGTAATATTGGATAGCATTATTCACTTTACCTCTTGAAAAGCTTAAAAGCTCCGTTACTTTTGCAACACTTTGGTGTTTTTGGAAGCATTCCCAGATGATCTTCCTCTCACAGGGATTTGAGCTCTTGTTCTTCTACTCATTAATATTGATTATTAATATTTTACTGAGATTAAATTAATAATACCGTAAATTAATTATTTGCAAATTTTTCCGCCACAAATCGTTGCACAAGGCGCTAATTTACAGTTTCGAAACGCAATGACTTAATTATGTGAGCACTTACGTATCGACATTGTGCGAAATAAGGGCATTTTGACCGCGACAGAAAAACAATACTTTAATTTTATGCATTCAGCATTGTTGGACAGATAACGGGACTTATTTATAAAAAAAAATAAGGACGTAATCGCCCTTGATTGCTATGTTATTTATTTTTTTAAATTTTATTTCTTCGTAACTTAATTATGTGAGCACAAGTGTACATATGTATATACAGAACAGAAAAGTGTTTCCATTATCAGAAGAAGACTTGGAACAAAAGAAATATGTATTTTTAGTTTTTGACGAATTACTAGTATTTTAAAAATGCAGGAAAAAAGCATTCTTGAAACGTTTGTCTGCAAAGAGAGTATAAATACAAATACCACAATATTTTAATACACTAATCGTGGAAACGCATGAATAAAAAGAACTGTGACCAATTTGATTTTATGAACACATCTGGTTTTTATTAGTTCATATAACCGAGCGGCCACTGTATGTTCGAAATTATTTAACTGTCCTCACTCCAAAACACTTCTTTGCTGACGTAATCACCATTCGAACCCCCCGGCCCCATTGTCATCAAAAATAAGCAAAGATGTAACTCCCTCCCCCCTTACTGATGCTTACGTAATACTTGAATGGTTTGTAATTGGTTGTTTTTGAGATAGTAATGGGTGTTTTTTAGAGTATCATCCTATCGGAGAAATAAAGTTGCCACAAAATCATTTTCGACCCCCTTTGTTACCAACTGTAGCTTGGAATCCTTGGAGTGATATTCGAGAGCGAGATGATATCGCAGCTTTGAATATTTCATGTCCATTTGGACCGATGCCTGATACTACTGCACGATTAATAATACAGAGTTACCACGCCGCAACTACCTACATTGACGATATCATAGGGCAATTGCTAGAGAAAGTTGATAATAATACAGTAATTGTTCTTTTAGGAGATCACGGTATTAAAATGAAATGAAAAGTTCCGATTTAAAAATTTGTTATAGGTTGGTCAATGAGTGAACACGGAGAATTTTCAAAATTCAGCAATTTTGATATAGCAACTAAAGTTCTATTCATTATACATGTCCCAAAATTAAGTGAACGGTTAATAAAAATTAAAAATCTTATAGAACTAGTGGATTTGTTCCCAACGGTAGTTGATCTAACTCAAATTTCTTCAAGTTTAGAAATATGCTCAGAAGACGGTGAGAATTCAAAATTATGCACTGAAGGGAAAAGTCTGGTGCCACTTATGTTTGCAGCTGTTAAAAATAAGGTAATTCAATTAAGGTCTTGTTTCTTTGTGATTGTTCCCAGCATTCAGATCCGTATTGGTTTCGCAATAAATAATAATAATAAATTGTCATTTTTGTGTCTAGTTTCATTTTTGTCGACCAAACCAAATTTTTATGGATTTTTGGGCTTTTACACCATACTGGTTTCTCTTTTTGATGATCATCTGATATTAAAGTTCCAAAGTAATTGTAACAATCTCATTTTCTTAATTGATTTATTTGCAAAAGTATAGTATATTCCACGAGAGAAGACACCTAAAAGATTAGCGCATTATGTTAGAATCAAAACATGTTTATTATTCTATTTTTTTTCTCTTACATCACTGTTACATATCTACTTGGTAGAACGCAATTTTGTTTGTGTGAACTAACATAACTACGGTATGGGCGGTTATATGCATCCGCAATTCGCATTTTTTAGAAAGAGAAAGAATATTGAGTCATGTTAAGCAACGTCTAGACCAGTGGTCATCAACACACTTCGTAAATTGCTAGATAAATATGAATTATGAATATCGACAATATAATAGTTGCGGGAAAATTGTTGTTTTAGTATGGAACCCTAATTGTGCAGGCCTGACTCGCTCTTGACCGATTTTTTTTAACATGGTGTTTAGCATGGCCTTTGTAAAGTAGAAGCTTTGTAATATTATCCGACTACTGCCTTACAACATACAGGATGATCTAAAACTTTTGTTAATGTGGCCCAACATACTTATTCATATTAGGCTTCACAATTTTTTCTAATCAAAGTTATCCTTGATTTTTATTATTATAAAGATCATTGTGTTCTTTCTACATTCGCCTGGCACTAAAAACATATTAGTCTTGTCATTGTTAGGAAATATTTTAATAACTGAATCAAAATTAGATAAAAAAGTAATTGAATTAAGAAACTGCAGTCTCATATGAACAAGTAAATTGGGGTGCTTCATCAAAATCGCCAGGTTAAATGTTATCTGTGCCCCACCTTGTGTAATAATTTATTAAAATTTCAATTATTGTTTCATAGGATTGTGAAGGAAAGAAGGGGATATTTACTCAATTTCCTCGACCAGGGATTTACCCGACCTTAATGCCAAATAGTGACAAGCCAAGATTAAATCAAATAAAAATTATGGGCTATTCGTTAAGAACAGAAAGGTATCGATTTACCCAATGGGTCGGTTTTGATCATTCGACCTTTAAACCGAACTGGACAGAAGTGTTTGGGGAAGAATTGTATGATCATTTAATAGATCCTGAAGAAAATATGAATATAGTTGGAAGACCTGAATTAATGTATATTTGTAAACAATTAAGAAAACAACTTATTTTAGGGTGGAGATTTATATAAAACATTTATTGTAATGGACATTAAAGAAAAATTAGAAATATTTAAAATTACACCAATGGATAGCTAGCACTCGTTGCTATTCCGCAATGGTTATTTTTGTTGCGTGCTATCTTAATGTAACCTTCTTCGCCCCATGTATCACTCCAAGAATTCTTAACCAACCAATAATCTTGACTGTCCTCACTACCATAACCGACAACAAGTACAGCATGATCTAATTCGTCAGAGCTGCATTTAGGTTCGTAATATATTCCCTTTTGATAGTAACGGAATGATGAATGACTAGCATCCATTGCAACTGCAATCGGCCCGATTGTAGCAACTGCAATTTTAAGTTTGTCTTCATCTCCTTCTGGTAAATCAACAAAGCCAGTATCTTCTGCACCAGAGTTGCTTGGATTGTATTTGCACTGATCATCCTCACCTTCATAGGGATAAGATTTTTCAGTGTCGATTCCGTGATTATCTTTAATGTAACGGAAGCTGTTGTCCATATATCCGCCACCACATCCATTATTACCGTAGCTGATTGTGCAATCGATTAAATTTTGTTCGCTGAGGGAAATTAATTTGCCAGTTTTTCTGAAATGTTGGCCTTCGAGAGAACCAGTCTGGAATTATTTTGAATAATTTTTAAAACCAGTTGTTACTAATTTACTTACAGAACTAAAACTCCAGCAAGATCCACAGGACGCTTGATCTTTTACCGGGGTCACTGCACCCTCTAAACGCCAATCTACTGTATCTGGAACTGTTACATGGGCAGGTGGAATGAATGTAGTTCCCAGTTTTTCATTCTTGTAAATTTTTCTAAGTGTGTTATTGAAACCGTTGTAAGTTTTAACAAATTCATGGTTTAATAAATCGGCGAATTTGTTGAGTTCCACTTGGTAAGGAACAAGCCCCAATTCGTGTCTCTGATTATGTCTGGCTATTTTATATGAGGTTTCCATAAAGATTTTCATGCGGAGGGAGTCTTCAATTGGGTTGGCGTAATTTTTCTTGTGGGTGAGCTGAAATAAATTGGTTAAAAACAATGATAAAAAATCGGTGGCATTAAATACCTTGAAAGCGTTCCATTCTTCCCGAACTAATTCGTTAACGGTTACAAATTGTCCATAAGACGCGAAAGAGATGATAAAAAATATTTGCACAAACGTGTACATCTTCAATTATTTTTTGTTATTAAAATCCACAAAATTAATTTTCATACCTTAAGAAATCACTATTTAGCGCCAAATGATCTTCAGCTACCACTGCACTTATTTATATTATAAAAGTCACATGACAGTATGCTTTAATGACGAAGTAGTTGATGGTTTTAATGATAATACACACAAAGTTTTACAAATATTTAAAGAGTTATCTAAAATCAATAATTTTTCAAATTGAATCTAAAGTCAAAGACTGTACTTTGGAAGACTAAAATATGTTATACTAATATCAATGTTAAATATAAAAAGCCGATTGGAATGGAATTTTTCTTTCATTTATATCTAAAAAGGCAAAACTCGAAATGTTGGTTTAGGTCAAAATGAACGTTTTACGAATCGATAACAAAAAAAAAAACTTCAAATCTGTAAAAAAAATTAAATGATGCAAACAGCATAAATGAGATAAGCGAATTTTGTTCAATTTGAACTAAATGATATTTAAATGGCATTGAGTAAAACTGTTTTCTTGCATTTATTTATCTGCTTCTCAGTAATTATATAATTGCAAAGGTTAAAAAAAAAAAATTGTTAAAAATTGTTTATTGAGCGACTTACAGCGCATCAAATATTAATTTTTAATACCTGGTCATATTAGCCCAAACTGATTTGACTCCCCAAGTAACACCGTATATGCATAATACATTTCTCTAATATGCAGGAAATATTCCAATGTTTGCTGCATATTAGAGAAATGTATTATGCATATACGGTGTTACTTGGGTTTTGATAGGTTTGATAGGTTTCCTGTGAGGTTTAAAGTCACCGGTGTATTTTTCCAATTCTTCGTGTGTCATATCCGAGAACTGATTGATTGTTATTTTGTATGAAACTATTTTTTGTGCGTATTTCGCATTGTGCTCTGCGACTCTCTGCCTATTTTTAAGGTAAATTAGTTTATGTTTAGCGTCTTCTTCTTGATTGCCGTAATTTTTCTCAAATACGGTCTGGTAACAAAAAAACTTATTGAACATTGGAAATGTGATTAACAATACAAACTTTGTAATTTTCCCATTCCTTATCAACGTCTACCTCTGCTTTACTGACGACTGCTATCAGCAGGACAATGACGAAGAACTGAATCGCATAACTCATCTGGAAATAATTTTATGTAAGTAGTTATTATTATTTCAAAACGCAAATGTTAAATGAAAATATACGGCCTAATTAATATTGAATTCAACTACTTAATTTTTTGTTAAATTATTACCGGACTGATTTACTTCAATCTACAAACTAAATAAAATAATAATAATTTTTATCTTTTATTGTATTGATATTTAATTGGTATTCATACGGTTGAAATCTTTATTACTAATTAATATGTGAAATTGCTTGTGACCAATAAAATACAGTACACCTCATTTACTCCTGCTACAGTTTAATCCGAACACCCACTTAGTCGACTCATAATCGGGACACCAAAATCAAACCGTTATTGTTATTATAATCAGTTGGTTTAACAGATGGAATATCACTTTAAACCCTACAAAATGTATCGCTAAAATCTTTACCCTTAGAAGATACAATAATCCAAACCGATCATTATAAATGGAAACCCAATTCCATGGAGCCCAAAAGATAGAGCTGTGAAATACCTGGCAGTTAGCTTGCACCAAAGACTGACATGAGGAATTCATATCAACACCAAAATTAGTGATGAGACTTCTCTATCCAATACTGAATAGAAACACCCCACTGAAAATAGAATAAATTTATTTTACGAGCGGCCCTTATGTATGCCTATGTAGCGTGGGGAACGGCGTCAAGTACCCTCATAAACAAATTATAGGTACTACAAAATAAAGTCCTCAGACTGACAACAAATACACCATGGTTTATACGCAACGACCAACTACACCACGAATTGAACGTGATTCACATCCAGGATTTTATAAGGAAAGTTTTTCTACAACCTAAGGACTTGCCCAGCTACTGATCACTACATGCTTCGTCTAAAACCAAGGCTACCCCAAGACGTGCTTCTAAGTGACTGTAATTAATACAGCGAACAAACCAATTTTACTTATCCAGTTAATGCCTATTAACTCTGTCTTATTATAGTTATGTAATGAAAACTTAATTTAAAACTACGGTGTATGACCCTAGTGTGTCGATCCGGTGGAAAGAAATTTTCTTTTGAGCGGATGCCTTGCATACGCTCCGGTAACAGTGCAATACGCTTGACCTTAACGCTATCAGCTATTTATTTCCACTAAATACCGTTAACAATTGCCAATCACTAATAATAATCATTATTGCTAATCGTTACTGTTTTTACATATCTATGAGACTGTTAATTAGTTCCATTCTATTATAATGTAGTAACTGTATTTGAACTTATCATTATCATTTGTTGATCTGACAATAAACTGTATTTAAAAAAAAAAACAATTTGCTTTTATTTGTTAGTAAAACGCGGTGGTAACTAACACGATCGCAATTTTATTACACATTTGAGCACAGTGTTGTTCTAATAAAAGTAAGTATATTTTTCAGTTACATTTAAGTATTTCTAGAAGAACTATTGATTAATTTTAACTTTCGTATACATAAAATGGTCTGTTTCTTATAAACATTGTCTTTAACAGAAATTTGAGACGCATAAAATCTATAAAAAATATAAAATTTTGTCCAGAGGAATAACGCATCTAATCGGCTATAAATAACTAACAGAACAATATAAAACGTACTAACAAATATGAATTCTAATAAACTGAAACAAATATATCTTAGATTTTAAATTATTTCCAAACTCAACATGCTTGATCCATCCATCTATACGAATGCTAATGAAATGCAAAAACACGATGCTAATTTGATTTTGGATCAATATTTTTCGATGTTCAAATGGAAAGAAAATGGCGGTGATAGAATTATGGATGTAGGTTGTGGAACTGCCGACGTATTGAAAGAGTGTTTGCTTCCAAGGCTCCCAAAAATTTTTGGTGAATTGGTGGCAACAGATTTCTCCGAAGAAATGATACAATTTGCTAAAAATAATCTTAAACATCCAAGGGTTACTTTTCAAAAATTTGACATTGCATCTTTCGATTTACCTGCAAGTTTAGAAAAAAGTTTTGATCATGTATTCTCATTTTACTGTCTCCACTGGGTTCAGAATCAAAGGTACTATACCGTATTTTTTAATTTGAGAAGTAGATTTAAACAGATCGCGCCAAAACATAGATCTATGGTTGGTTGCCAGCAGTTTGCAGTTTCCCGGCAGCCAATCATAGATCTACCTTTTGGCGCGATTTGTTTGAATCTTCTTCTCAAATTAAAAAATACGGTATCCGAATAGTCAACGATAGATAACGAATTGAAATCTATCAGAAAATATATAAATATGTATTTTTCACAGGCAAGCTTTAACCAATATCAACAAAATGTTAAAAAGTGGTGGCGAGTGTTTGTTATTACTTGCAGGCAGAAGTCTGCCATTCTTAATTTTTCAGAGTATTTTAAAAACTCTGAAATGGTCACCATACGTGCAAAACTTAGATACATGTATTAGTCATTACGCTTCTTTCGAACAGCCTCACTTGCAGTTTGAAGAACAACTAAACGATACTGGATTTTACGTTCGCGTTTGCCGATCTGAAGACACGAGTTATGTTTTTCCAAGCATAAAACGCTTCATGAGTTACAATTTTTTTAAAAAGTTCTTATTTTTGTAGTAACAAAATTTTGTTATAGGTTGGTTATCAGGTACTGATCCCTTTCGTCGTCAAATTCCTGATGAACTGATGGATGATTATTTAGAAGATATGGTGACAGAGATCAGAAATTTAGGTGCGATAGAAACGACTAAAGACACCCAACAAGAGGTAGTTCGTATGACATATACGTATCTTGTAGCGGTTGCAAGTAAATCAACTTAATGTGATGTTGATCGGCGATTTACGGGTGAAGGAGAAAATAAATGTATCATCGAAATTTGTAAAGGTTGAGTTTGATTATTTCTTAATAATAAAATGAATTCAGAAGAGATATTTGAAAATTCAAAATTTTTCGTTTTACCTACATTTGAATAATCGCACAATGGAGCTTTTCGAAGGCAAAATACACTTGGGTCTTTTTTATGCGGTAGATACGCTCCACAGCAAACCGTATAAAAATTCGCATAAAAAAGGCCCGAGTGTATTCAGAATATTTATAGAATATTTTGTGCAAAACTTTAAGGCACAATAATTTTGTTCAACTTATTATTAAATCGGTGCTACTATTGATTGTATTTTGAGAATAATTTTAAATTAGGAATGATACAGCTTGCAATAAGATATTGCACGTACGCAAACAGATTTTATCTTAATAAATTTTGAATTTCAATTATTGCATTTTTATAACTTTACACAAAAATTTCTGATTACTTGTTAGTAAAACACGGTAACTAACAGGACAACAAATTTATTGCATATTTGAATACATAATGTTGTTATCATAAAAGTGAGTATATTCGCACATTTAGATTTATTGGTAGAAAAACTATTGAATACTTTTAACTTTTGTATGCAAAAAATGGTTTTTGTCTATATGGATTTTTCATCATAAAAAGTTTCTTTAAAAAAATTTGAGGTGATTAAAATATATAAAAATATATTAAATTCCGTGCAGAGGAATAAAGGAACTAGTCGGCCACAAATGATCAAAAGAATAATATAAAACGTACTAATAAATGTGCATTCTAACAAACTGCAACAAATAGATTTTAAATTATTTTCAACTTCAACATGCTTGATCCATCCATCTATACGAATGCTAATGAAATACAAAAACACGATGCTAATTTGATTCTGGATCAATATTTTTCGATGTTCAAATGGAAAGAAAATGGCGGTGATAGAATTTTGGATGTAGGTTGTGGAACTGCCGATGTATTGAAAGAATGTTTGCTTCCAAGGCTTCCAAAAAATTTTGGTGAATTGGTGGCAACAGATTTCTCCGAGGAAATGATACAATTTGCTAAAAACAATCTTAAACATTCAAAGTTTACTTTTCAAAAATTTGACATTGCATCTTTAGATTTACCCGCAAGTTTAGAAGAAAGTTTTAATCATGTATTTTCATTTTACTGTCTCCACTGGGTTCAAAATCAAAGGTAGGTATATACTAGAAATAGTAAACAATAGTTAACGAATTAAAATCTATCAGCAAGTGTATAAATATCCACTTCTCCTAGACAAGCTTTAACCAATATCAACAGGATGTTAAAAACTAATGGCGATTGCTTGATGTTACTGGTTGGAAAATTTGTGCCTTACTTCATTTTTTCCAAGATGTCAAAATCCCTTAAATGGTCACCATATATGCAAGACTTCCCCAAATATATTAGTCCTTACGCTTCTTTGGAACAGCCTCACATGCAGTTTGAAGAACTACTAAACGATACTGGATTTTATGTTCGTGTTTGCCGATCTGAAGACACGTGTTATGTCTTTCCGAGCATAAAACGGTTCATGAGTTACAATTTTTTTTAAAAGTTTTTATTTTTTCAGTAACAAAATTTTGTTATAGATTGGTTATCAGGTATTGATCCCTTTCGTCGTCAAATTCCTGATGAACTGATGGATGATTATTTGGAAGATACTTTGACAGAGATGAGAAATCTAGGTCCGATAGAAACGACTAAAGACACCCAACAAGAGGTAGTTCGTATGACATATACGTATATTGTAGCGGTTGCAAGTAAATCAACTTAATGTGACGTTGATCGGCGATTTACGGGTGAAGGGTCTAAATAAATGTATCATCGAAATTTGTAAAGGTTGAGTTTGATTATTTCTTAATAATAAAATGAATTCAAAAGAGATATTTGAAAATTCGAAATTTTTCATTTTACCTACATTTGAATAATCGCACAATGGAGCTTTTCGAAGGCAAAATATACTTGCGTCTTTTTTATGCGGTAGATACGTTCCACAGCAAACCGGATAAAAAATTTGCATAAAAAAAGGCCCCAGTGTGTTCAGAATATTTATAGAATATTTTGTGCAAAACTAAGGCAAAATAATTTTGTTCAACTTATTATACAGGGTGTTCACGAAAAAACGCCCCAGCTCATAGCGCTATTATTAGAAGTCCAATTGTAACAAACGATACGTCAAATTAAATGGTTCAAAAAGTACTACAATGTGTAGCTCTAACATAATTTTTACCTGTTTCTCCATTCAAAGGTCAAAGGTCAACTTCATTTTTTCAAATTACAACCTTATATTTTTCTTTTACAATTTGATAGAGATTTTTTTTTCTGAATTCAGCGATGTATCACAATCAATATTTCTGATTTATTTTAGGGTAATAAAGAAATTAAAATAATAACTAATATTATTAGCAGTAGGCTTTGAAAAATAACTGAGACATAGCGGTGGCTATGGAAACGACGTCTCACAAATAAAAATTACTATTACTATTGTTGCAACAATGGTAATAACCATGGTAACCGGGACATTTAACTGGAGAAATACGTTAACATCGCCGTCAGAAACTGGCTATTAGTTTGTTTATCTATTTTTTGTAATAAAAATGAATAATAGTGAACTAGTGAAATAGTGAACTAAACGATCCACTGGCGTAGAATAAATTTGTGTAATTTCTTTTTAAGCGAGTTAAGGCGAAATCCATCATTTTATACAAAAAATTTGTGGTCTGATGAGTGTCAATTTACAAACAACAGACATTTTAATCGTTTCAATCACCGCTATTGGAGTGTAGAAAACCCACATATTACCATCGAACAAAATCCTCAGATAAAATTTTCGGTGAACGTTTGGTGCGGAATATTAGGCGCCAGGATACCTAATAGGACCAATTTTCATTGATGGAAATCTCAACCAAAAAAAAATATCTTCAAATTTTGCCTGAAGACTTTGAAGAAATTTTAGAAGACTTGCCGTTGCCATTGAATGGAATGAACTAGTATTTCAACAAGATGGCGCTGCACCACACAAAAGGCTCTTATGATTAGGAACTATTTAAATATAGAATAATGAAGACAAATGGATTGGAACATATGGACCTATACCATGGCCCGCCCGGTCTTGTGACCTCTAGAGTTTTTCTTTTGGGGATACATCCAAGATATTGTTTATGCTACGTGCCCGGAAACAGAGGAAATTTTGAGAGAGAGAATAGTCAACGCTTGTCGGGAGACACCAGCAGAAATTTTAATTAATGCTACACAAAGTGTAGGATCTAGATGTCGACGAAAATGTCTGGAAAGAAACGATGCCCAATTTGAACATTTTTGTTAATTTGCCATTTCTTTATTTAATTGTTTAGTTATTAAATGTTATCTGTTGTTGTTCATAAATTAATTCTTTAAAATACGTTGTTTCCGTACTGACACATCGTTTCCATAGCCACCGCTACGTCTCAGTTATTTTTCAAAGCCTACTGCTAATAATATTAATTATTATTTTAATTTCTTTATTACCCTAAAATAAATCAGAAATATTGATTGTGATACATCGTTGAATTCAGAAAAAAAATCTCTATCAAATTGTAAAAGAAAAATATAAGGTTGTAATTTGAAAAAATGAAGTTGACCTTTGACCTTTGAATGGAGAAACAGGTAAAAATTATGTTAGAGCTACACATTGTAGTACTTTTTGAACCATTTAATTTGACGTATCGTTTGTTACAATTGGACTCGTAATAATAGCGCTAGGAGCTGGGGCGTTTTTTCGTGAACACCCTGTATAGATTGTATTTTGAGAATAATTTTTGATATTTTAGATAAGACAAGATAAGATAAGATCGCACATACTCAAACAGATATCGCTGTTTCTAATAAATTTTGTATTTCAATTATTACATTTTTATAAGTAAACGGGTAAATTTCTGATTACTTGTTAGTATGACACGGTAATTAACACGACAACAAATTTATTACATATTTGAGTACATAGTGTTGTTATAATAAAAGTGAGTATACTTTTAACTTTTGTATACAAAAAATGGTTTTTGTCGATATGGATTTTTCCTTATAAAAAGTTTCTTTAAAAAAGTTTGAGGTGATTAGAAGATATACAAATATATAAAATTCCATGCAGAAAAATAAAGAAACTAATCGGCCACAAATGGCAAAGGAATAATATGAAACGTTCTAATACCTATATTTTAGATTTTAGATTATTTCCAAAGTCAACATGCTTGATCCATTCCTCTATACGAATGCTCATGAATTGCAAAAACACGATGCTAATTTGATTCTGGATCAATATTTTTCGATGTTCAAATGGAAAGAAAATGGCGGTGACAGAATTATGGATGTAGGTTGTGGAACTGCCGACGTATTGAAAGAATGTTTGCTCCCAAGGCTTCCAACAAATTTTGGTGAATTGGTGGCAACAGATTTCTCCGAAGAAATGATACAATTTGCCAAAAATAATCTTAAACATCCAAAATTTACTTTTCAAACATTGGAGATTGCATCTTTAAATTTACCTGCAACTTTGGAAGAAGGTTTTGATCACGTAGTTTCATTTTACTGTCTAAACTGGGTTCAAAATCAAAGGTAGGTATATACTAGGAATATTAAGCAATATGTAGTTAACGAATTAAAATCTATCAGCAAGTGTATAAATATCCATTTCTCCTAGACAAGCTTTAACCAATATCAACAGGATGTTAAAAACTAATGGCGAGTGTTTGATGTTAGTTCTCGGAAAATTTATGCCTTACTTCATTTTTACCAAGATGTCAAAATCCCTTAAATGGTCACCATATATGCAAGACTTCCCCAAATATATTAGTCCTTACGCTTCTTTGGAACAGCCTCACTTGCAGTTTGAAGAACTACTAAACGATACTGGATTTTATGTTCGTGTTTGCCGATCTGAAGACACGAGTTATGTTTTTCCAAGCATAAAACGCTTCATGAGTTACAATTTTTTTAAAAAGTTCTTATTTTTGTAATAACAAAATTTTGTTGTAGGTTGGTTATCAGGTGCTGATCCTATTCTTCCTCAAATTCCTGATGACCTGAAGAATGATTATTTAGAAGATATGGCGACCGAGATGAGAAATTTAGGTATGGTAGAAACAACTAAAGACACCCAACAAGAGATAGTTCGATTGTCATATTCGTATCTTGTAGCGGTTGCAAGTAAATCGACTTAATGTGATGTTGATGGCCGATTTACGGGTGAAGGGTCAAAATAAATGTATCATTGGAATTTGTAAAGGTTGAGTTTGATTATTTCTTAATAATAAAATGAATTCGGATAAGATTTTTGAAAATTAAAAATTTGACAGTTTACAATTGGATAATCACCCCATTCATAGTTCACTAGTTGGGGGCTCCTAATACTTAATACCAATCGCAGAAGACAACCTCGCCCACCCTTTAGGACCTCGCGATCCTACGGCACTCCGTTTCTCTCTGTGACAATGGGTGCAATTCGCCTTCTGTGCAATTGAAGACTTTTGCAACTTGAACGAGGCCTAATTTACATTTCAATGAATAAGAAAATTTCCAGCGTCTGATTTACTTCATCCCCTGTATTTTAAAAAAGGAGGACTTACGGACACAATTTGATATAACTTTTTCCGATTCAAAAAAGAGAATTAACATGCTAGTGAATTTCTTTAATGTTTTCAATGGAAACATTTAATATAAATCACTGTTTTTTGCAAACTTATGGCCTTCCTCCTTACTCACATTTTGATAGTTTTGTCGGTTGGAGATTGTGTCTTTTTCTACTGACCTTCATAATCGTTTCCTTTTTTTCTTTTTTTTGAGCGAACGCTTTGCATACGATTCGATAACAGTGCAATACGCTTGACCTTAACATTATCAGTTAAATTATCTTATTTTATTTATTTCCACTAAATAACGTTAATAATTGCCAATCACTAATAATAATCACTATTGCTAGTCGTTGCCGTTTTTACATATCTATAAGACTGTTAATTAACCCCATTCTATTATAATGTAGTTAGTGTATTTGAATTTATCAATGCTATATCATTTGTTGATCTGGCAATAAACAGTATTTAAAAAAAAAAAACAATTTGTTTTTATTTGTTAGTAAAACGAGGTGCTAACTAACACGATCGCAAGTGTATTACACATTTAAGCACAGTGTTGCTCTAATAAAAGTAAAGTAAATAAAAGTAAGTATATTTTTCAGTTACATTTATTTCTAGAAGAACTATTGATTAATTTTAACTTTCGTATACATAAAATGGTTTGCCCCTTAAAAACATTGTCTTTAACAGAAATTTGAGACGCATAAAATCTATAAAAAATATAAAATTTTGTGCAGAGGAATAACGCATCTAGTCGGCCATAAATAACTAAAAGAACAATATAAAATGTACTAACAAATATGAATTCTAACAAACTGTAACGAATATATTTTTAGATTATAAATTATTTGCAAACTCAACATGCTTGATCCATCCATCTATACGAATGCTAATGAAATACAAAAACACGATGCTAATTTGATTCTGGATCAATATTTTTCGATGTTCAAATGGAAAGAAATTGGCGGTGATAGAATTATGGATGTAGGTTGTGGAACTGCAGACGTATTGAAAGAGTGTTTGCTTCCAAGGCTTCCAAAAAATTTTGGTGAATTGGTGGCAACAGATTTCTCCGAAGAAATGATACAATTTGCTAGTAATAATCTTAAACATCCAAAGTTTACATTTCAAAAATTTGACATTGCATCTTTGGATTTACCTGCAAGTTTAGAAGAAAGTTTTGATCATGTATTTTCATTTTACTGTCTCCACTGGGTTCAAAATCAAAGGTAGGTATATACTAGGAATAGTAAACAATAGTTGACGAATTAAAATCTATCACCAAGTGTATAAATATAAATATTCACTTTTCATAGACAAGCTTTAACCAATATCAACAGAATGTTAAAAACTAATGGCGAATGTTTGTTGTTACTTCTCGGAAAATGTGTGCCTTACTTCATTTTTACCAACATGTCAAAATCCCTTAAATGGTCACCATATATGCAAAACTGCCCCAAATATATTAGTCCCTACGCTTCTTTGGAACAGCCTCACTTGCAGTTTGAAGAACTACTAAACAATGCTGGATTTTCCGTTCGCATTTGCCGATCTGAAGACACGAGTTATGTTTTACCAACCATAAAACGGTTCATGAGTTAAAAACTTTTTAAAAAGTTTTTATTTTTTCAGTAACAAAATTTTGTTATAGGTTGGTTATCAGGTATTGATCCCTTTCGTCGTCAAATTCCTGATGAACTGATGGATGATTATTTAGAAGATACTTTGACAGAGATGAGAAATCTAAGTGGGATAGAAACGACTAAAGACACCCAACAAGAGGTAGTTCGTATGTCATATACATATCTTGTGGCGGTTGCAAGTAAATCGACTTACAATTAATGTGTGTAATGTGTGTTGATGAGCGATTTGCGGGTGAAGGGTTAAAATAAATGTATCATCGAAATTTGTAAAGGTTGAGTTTGATTATCTCTTAATAATAAAATGAATTCGGAAAAGATTTTTGAAAATTAAAAATTTTGCAGTTTACAATTGAATAATCGCACAATGGAGCTTTTCAAAAATAATATATACATAATCGTACGCCATTGCACAACGCATCGTTGGAGTGGCTAAATTAGCGGTATTTTACTTGTTTACATGATTTGCTAACTCGTTTTAAATTTAAAATAATTTCACAAATCATTAGAAAAATTTAAAAATTTAAATTATATTGTAGTTCAGACATTTATGTCTGTGAAAGGGGTGCAGAATACACAGTTTAAGTGAGTGTATGCTGAGATTTTGACATCCCAGCACGGTAGCATTATTAATTCATCAGTTTATACTTGGCGGCTGGCTTCAATAAATAATAAATAATTAAATAAAAGCAAAAGGTCGTATTTAGGACCATTTTTGAAAATATTCTTTGTGAACTGGAAGATGCAAATTCTTAAAGTTAATCATAGAAGACAAACTAGCCATATTAGTGCAGTATGATCTATGGATTGTGAATTTGCTTATTTACTAATACACAATTTTAAAATACACATTCGGTAGTGTTAACGATATTTTTCAAGGTAATATTTAAACACAAATTAATAACAGAATACATGAATATACACACCTAATTGATGACTTCCGAATTCTCTGTATTTGTACAGTAGAACTCCACTATTCGAACACAATTGCTTTCAAGAACCTGTTCCAATAGTGAGTCGATACGAATAGCTCATCAATTCTTCCCATAAAAAGCAATGTAAAATGGATGAATCCATGGATGCGAAATAGTGCATTTGGTAATTTGTTATGCAGTTTATTTTAGATATGGGACCATATCGGTTGGAAATTTAAAACGGAGCTGAATAGCGAATCAAAGACAAAAAAATATCGAACTCGAAAAAGTTGAACACTGTATAATTATCGACTATACAGGGTCTTTCACAACTCGCGCCCTAGAGAAAACTGACATGTGCCGACGACAATAGGTTGCAAGAAAATGCAAACGAAAAACAATTAATGGCTTGCATAAGAGAGTTGTGAGACATCTAAGTTTCACCAATTCCAGAAAGGGAACTCTCAGGTGTTAATGTGAATAAAATCGGTTGCTAAGGTTATAAATTGGCACAATTAAATAATGTCAGAATGACATGCCCGCTAAAGTGTCAACATCAACATGTTAGGTTAAGGCAGATGTTATTCAAGATGTCACACTCGCCATCATCTTAATCAAGTTTAGGTTTGTTAAATAAAACAACAAATGGCGGTTCAGAAAAGAACCTTTATTATAACGCGTGAACTTATGTTAAAAAACAGGAGGAATGGTATAACATAACAATAACAACAGAAACAACATAACTAAGAGGAATCACGAAACGAGAAATAAATACAATCAGAGCAAGTGCTCAAAGTGGCCCCCATTCATTTGCAAGCATAACCGTGCTCGCCGCAACAGACTCCGTTTAGAATTTGTAGCCATTTCAGGAGTAATTGTAGCAAAAGCTTCCTGAATGCGACCCCTGAGCTGCTCTTCTGTATCAACGTGGCCCCAAAGAAAGAAATCCAGAGGATTTAAATCGGGGGACTGAACTTTACGCGCAGTCATGGGAGGACTATCATACTCTTTTCGATTTGGTAGAACTTGACCTGTCTCGTGCGTCCTTGCAATCGCTCGCAATATTACCTTGTGATCAGGGTGATTTCTTTCCGGAAAACGTTCGGAAAGACCCTCGCTGCTTCCGTGGCGTTACGACCACATTCTCCAAAAATTATAATCATTTCGAGATAATCAGCGGCTGAATACATGATTATGGGCAGATTAAAACGTTTTGACTTCACTTTATCAAATTTAATTTGACAATGACATTTTTCAAAAAACCCAGGCACCCACATAATTTTAAAGATTTGCTTTTTTATTATAACCTAGTAACGTAAAATTACGACACACACCTTGAGGGCGCCTGTCTCTGATTGGTTACCTTTAAGTTGTCTTTTCTCTAATAGGTACCTTTCAAGTTAGATTTTATTTTCTTTACACACATCTTAATGCCGTCTCGCGTTTCCTCATTTTCCCTAGGGCGCGAGTTGTGAAAGACCCTCTATAACATTTTGCAATCAATATTTTATTACCATGTTATCCTCGCTCCTCGCTAAGTAAAGTAAAAAAATTTAAAAGTATATTTCAAAATATTAAATTGAGAATGACACCTATTTGATCAAGCATTTGAAATTTATCGTTTTTTGCAAACTTCAAATTTTGGTAGTTTGGTCGGTTAGAATTGTGTCTCACTATGCGACCTTGACATTAGTTTTTCGAATAAATTATATTTAATACAACAATTTGTGATTATTTGTTTGTAAAACACAGCAACTAATACCATCGCAAGTTTGTTATATATTTGAGCTTCGTCTGCCTCGTCTGCCCTTTAGGGCCTGGCGGTCCTAGGAAACTCTCTCTGTGTGCCAATGTGTGCAATTTGCCTTCTGTACAATTGAACACATTTGCAACTTGAACGAAGCCATGCACATTTCAATAAACAAGAAAATTACTAGCGCCTGATCTACTTCATCATCCTGTATTTTAAAAAAGATGGATTTACGGGCACAATTTGATATAACCTTTTCATATTAAAAAAGACAATGAACTTCTTTAATTTTTCAAAGGAAAGTTATTAATCTCACGAAAACAGTGTAAATAGCAAAAAGTTTCCAAACAAATCGTCTTTCCCAACGCTTAATTTTAATTACAAAATTCAATGTATTCAACTAAGTAATTTATCAAAATAGTCTATAAAATATATTTCAGCATATAAAATTAAGAATATTTATTCATGAAACATTTGAGATAAATCAATTGGTACTGCTTTTTGTAAATTAATGGACGCCCTTTTCCTCCTTACTCACATGTTGTTAGTTTTGTCGGTTGGAGATTGTGTCTTTTACTACTGACCTTCAAAATCGTTTTTTGACTAAACTATATTCAAGAGTATGCACAAAAATTTGCGTTTATTTGTTAGTAAAATGCGGTGGTAACTAACACGATCGCAAGTTTATTACACATTTGAGAAAAGTAATTTTAACTTTCGCATACATAAAATGGTTTGTTCCTTACAAAAAATTGAGGCGCTTAAAAGTTATAAAAATAAATAAAATTGGAAATATTCAGATACAGGGTATTAGCATGAGGGCATCGATATACGATTGTTGTAGCGGTTGAAAATAATTTTTCTTACACTCAGAAAAATAACGTAGGTAAATTCAACTAATAAAAGTGGTTACTGTACAAACCGCGAAATTTAGTTAAATCAAACCGAATTTCGGTTGAACCAAACTAATCGATGCAGTTAAAACAACCGTCAAGAGTTTGTTGTTGCACAAAATAAGAACAACCCATTGTGTTAATAGAAATAACCGTCGAAAATGTTTTTTTAAACTAAATTTAGTAAAAGCAAACTATTCATGTGTTAACTTACAAATGCATCGGTAATTTCAACATTTTTTTGTTAATACGACAGTTTATTGTTTGACTAACAATTCATTTTGTCGGGGAACTTATACGATTAAATTGAATATGCTACCATTGTGGGTAGATCTAATCGACTTTCTTCGTCATTTTCTGAAATATTTACGGTGTAAACGCATTTTGTATTTGTACACAATTTAAGACTAATACAATGTAATCTAATACAATACAAGATTTTCAGAGAAAGTCTTTGTCAGATATCAAGATATCTAGACGATATCCAATTAATTCATAGCGGCAATAATAAAACATGAGATTTAAATGACATTAATTAAATTTTCATATTGGTAAGTAACAGTATAGCAACATTATTATTTCCCTAATACTTAAATTGTTTCACTTTGACTACATTCGATTTTTAAAATTTGATGTCCATAGACACATGTTGAAATGTACCAACACTAAAGTTCATAAACGCATTAAAAAATGTTTTTGATTTAAAATTCATTTAAATACCCAAGCTTTGGTGTTAATTAATTTAATCAATTTTTTTTTAATGTTTGAATGTTTGCGAACTTAGATGTTTGATGTTTATTTGGTGTTTGATATCATTATTTAAAAAAAATTAATGTGGTAAATATGGCACAATTTAAATATTACGTAAGTAATAATATTATTATACTATTACGTTATTGCGGATTTTAAACTATGCAAAACTAATTATTTTGATATTTCACTAATTTCTCTTCACTTGTAAAATAAAAGAAAAAGGCTATTCAAAACGATATAGTTCAACAGATGTGATTTCTGGAATTCAATCAAAAACTACAAAATATTCCAAATTTACGTACTGCAACAAAGAACGAGAGTAACAAATGGAAGAGTGCTAAAGGGTGTTCTCGGGCAATATAATTTTTTGTCGAAATAAAGTGCAATCTCTTTGTAGTCCAAAAAGTAAGATTTCAAAAAGTAAATATATCGACTGTCTTCGTTCTGCCCATCAAATGTAATCAGCGTAAAAAAGATAAACATACAAGTGTAGCGCTTTTGAATATTGGATGAAATTTAAAAAAATGGAAAGTTTATTTTCTCTGGACAAAGGTACAAAAATGCACATCTGTTTTGCACGTTCAAAAGAAATATTTGAAATGCATCTTCTGGTTATTAGAAGGCGTACATCCAGTTGATATTGAGTGTTCAGTGAAATTTAAACGTATTACATTGTGTAAGTTAAGTGTAATAAGTTATTACTACAATGTTTGAAAATTCTGATATTTTGACCGATCTTGGTAATTCCACAGAAACTGTATTATTGCCGGATGACGATTATCGTTTGCAACATTTGCTCACGAGTTGGGGATTATATGACCGATATCAAAACACCCTAAAAAGATTGCGCAAATTAGGACTACTTGATAAAACTTCCAGTTGGACCCCAGAATGTATGTATAACTAGCTGAAATACCCGGCTTCGCTCGGTGTACAAAATTTGGTGGCTGTAGGACACTTTTTTCTATGCGAAAATCTGTTTGGGCGATAGCCCCCCCCTACTACTAAGATGCCGTTGTGTACAAAATTTGGTTGCTGTAGAACACTTTTTTCTACGCGAAAATCTGTTTGGACGATCCCCCCCCCAAGATTCACTTGTGTTCAAAATTTGATAGCTGTAGGATATTTTTTTCTATGCGAAATTATGCACTTGTGTAGAAAATTTAGTAGCTGCAGGACACGTCTTTCTATGCGAAAATGTTTCGGTGATATCCCCCCCCCACTAACGTGCACTTGGGTACAAAATTTGGTGGCTTGAGGACACTTGTTTCTATGCGAAAATAAGTTTCAGTGATCACCCCGTGCGATTTTTGTTTGCCCCCCCCACGATCGGCATCAAACTAAGTCCCCCCTACGAAGATGCACTTGTGTACAAAATTTGTTGGCTGTAGGACACTTCTTTCTATGCGAAAATAAGTTTCAGTGATTCCCCCGTGCGATTTTTGTTTGAACCCCCCCCCGATGGGCATTAAATTAAGTCCCCCCTACTAAGATACACGTTTGTACAAAATTTGGTGACTTTATGACACTTTGCCCCCCCCCGATCGGTACCAAACTTCACAGGAACACTCTCCAGGTTAAGTTAGAGTATTCCTGAAAATTTCATCAAAATCGGTTCAGCGGTTTCCGAGTCTATAAGCTACACACATACACACATACATACATACATCCAATTTTATATAGATAATAATAATATAGATAGATAGATAGATGTAACGTTGATGAGTGATTTTCATTTTTAGGGGAAAACAAATGTATCATCGAAATTTTTAAGTGTTCAGTTTGATTTATTTCCTTATAATAAAATTAATTCAAAACAAATATTTAAAATTTATAAATATTATTGTTTACATTTGAATAATCACCCAATTCCTATACAAAGTAAAAATATGCAATCATCCCGTTGAATATCATTGGCGGTTGGTCGAATATCCTTCAATAAAGTTGAGTCTCTCCAATTATGAAACCGAAAGGTATATTGACGGCGATCATTAAAAATGTGCTTTCACTAGTTGGGGGCTCCTAATCCTTAATACCAATCGCAGAAGACAACCTCTCTTACCCTTTAGGACCTCGCGGTCCTAGAGAACTTCTTTTCTCTGTGTGACAATGTGTGCAATTCGCCTTCTGTACAATTGAAGACTTTTGCAACTTGAACGAGACCTAATTTGCATTTCAATGAACAAGAAAATTTCCAGCGTCTGATTTACTTCATCCCCTGTATTTTAAAAAAGGAGGACTTACGGAAATAATTTGATATAACTTTTTCAGATTCAAAAAAGAGAATGGACATGCCAGTGAATTTCTTTAATCTTTTTAACGGAAACATTTAAGATAAATCACTGTTTTTGCAAACTTATGAACGCCCTCGACCTCCTTACCTACATTTTGATAGTTTCGTCGGTTGGAGATTGTGTCTTTTTCTACTGACCTTCATAATCGTTTTTTTTTTAATAAAGTGTATTTAAAATTATGCACAAAAATTTGCGTTTGATTAGTTCGAGCAGTGGATCGGTGCAGATGCCTTGCATACGCTCCTTAACAGTATCAAAGAAAGCAGTAAGTTTTCTTATTTTATTTTATTTATTTCTACTAAATCCCGTTAATAATTGTCAATCACTAATAATAATCACTATTACTAATCGTCACTGTTTTTACATATCTATGAGACTGCTAACAAATTGTAACAAATATATTTTAGATTTTAAATTATTTTCAAACTCAACATGCTTGATCCATTCCTCTATACGAATGCTCATGAATTGCAAAAACACGATGCTAATTTGATTCTGGATCAATATTTTCCGATGTTCAAATGGAAAGAAAATGGCGGTCATAGAATTATGGATGTAGGTTGTGGAACTGGAGACGTATTGAAAGAATGTTTGCTTCCTAGGCTTCCAAAAAATTTTGGTGAATTGATGGGAACAGATTTCTCCGAAGAAATGATACAATTTGCCAAAAATAATCTTAAACATCCAAAATTTACTTTTCAAACATTGGAGATTGCATCTTTAAATTTACCTGCAACTTTGGAAGAAGGTTTTGATCATGTATTTTCATTTTACTGTCTCAACTGGGTTCAAAATCAAAGGTAGGTATATACTAGGAATAGTAAACAATAGTTAACGAATTCAAATCTATCAGCAAGTGTATAAATATCCACTTCTCATAGGCAAGCTTTAACCAATATCAACAGGATGTTAAAAACTAATGGCGAGTGTTTGATGTTAGTTCTCGGAAAATTTGTGCCTTACTTCATTTTTACCAAGATGTCAAAATCCCTTAAATGGTCACCATATATGCAAGACTTTCCCAAATATATTAGTCCCTACGCTTCTTTGGAACAGCCTCACATGCAGTTTGAAGAACTACTAAACAATACTGGATTTTATGTTCGTGTTTGCCGATCTGAAGACACGAGTTATGTTTTTCCAAGCATAAAACGCTTCATGAGTTACAATTTTTTTTAAAAGTTCTTATTTTTGTAGTAACAAAATTTTGTTATAGGTTGGTTATCAGGTGCTGATCCTATTCTTCCTCAAATTCCTGATGACCTGAAGGATGATTATTTAGAAGATATGGCGACAGAGATGAGAAATTTAGGTATGGTAGAAACAACTAAAGACACCCAACAAGAGATAGTTCGATTGTCATATTCGTATCTTGTAGCGGTTGCAAGTAAATCGACTTAATGTGATGTTGATGGGCGATTTACGGGTGAAGGGTCGAAATAAATGTATCATCGGAATTTGTAAAGGTTGAGTTTGATTATTTCTTAATAATAAAATGAATTCGGAAAAGATTTTTGAAAATTAAAAATTTTACAGTTTACAATTGAATAATCGCACAATGGAGCTTTTCAAAAATAACATATACATAATCGTACGCCATTGCACAACGCATCGTTGGAGTGGCCAAATTAGCGGTATTTTACTTGTTTACATGATTTGCTAACTCGTTTCAAATTTGAAATAATTTCACAAATCATTAGAAAAATTAAAAAATTTCAATTATATTGTAGTTCAGACATTTATGTCTGTGAAAGGAGTGCAGAATACACAGTTTAAGTGAGTGTATGCTGAGATTTTGACATCCCAACACGATAGCATTATTAATTCATCAGTTTATACTTTGCGGCTGGCTTCAATAAATAATAAACAATTAAATAAAAGCAAAAGGTCGTATTTAGGACCTTTTTTGAAAATATTCTTTGTGAACTGGAAGATGCAAATTCTTAAAGTTAATCATAGAAGACAAACTAGCCATATTAGTGCAGTATGACATTTTTGAATGACATGCTATCGAGTAGTGGGATCTATGGATTGTGAATTTGCTTATTTACTAATACACAATTTTAAAATACACATTCGGTAGTGTTAACGATATTTTTCAAGATAATATTTAAACACAAATTAATAACAGAATACATGAATATACACATCTAATTGATGACTTCCGAATTCTCTGTATTCGTACAGTAGAACTCCACTATTCGAACACAATTGCTTTCAAGAACCTGTTCCAATAGTGAGTTGATACGAATAGCTCATCAATTCTTCCCATAAAAAACAATGTAAAATGGATGAATCCATGGATGCGAAATAGTGCAGTAAAACGTGACCAAATTATGAAAATTTATTGCATTCGCTGTTTGGTAATTTGTCATGAAGTTTATTTTAGATATGAGACTATATCGGTTGGAAATTTAAAACGGAGCTGAATAGCGAATCAAAGACAAAAAAATATCGAACTCGAAAAAGTTGAACACTGTATAATTATCGACTATATAACATTTTGCAATCAATATTTTATTACCATGTTATCCTCGCTCCTCGCTAAGTAATTCATCAAAAAAATTTACAAATATATTTCAAGCACTTGAAATTTATCGCTTTTTGCAAACTTCAAATTTTGGTAGTTTGGTCGGTTGGAATTGTGTCTTTCACTATGCGACCTTGACATTAGTTTTTCGAATAAATTATATTTAAAAGTTAATACAACAATTTGTGCTTATTTGTTTGTAAAACACAGCAACTAATACCATCGCAAGTTTCCTATATATTTGAGCTTCGTCTGCCTCGTCTGCCCTTTATGGCCTGGCGGTCCTAGGAAACTCTGTGTGCCAATGTGTGCAATTTGCCTTCTGTACAATTGAACACATTTGCAACTTGAACGAAGCCATGTACATTTCAATAAACAAGAAAATTACTAGCGCCTGATCTACTTCATCACCCTGTATTTTAAAAAAGATGAACTTGCAGGCACACGAAAAAAGTGTAAAAAGCAAAAAGTTTCCAAACAAATCGTCTTTCCCAACGCTTATTTTTAATTACAAAATTCAATGTATTCAACTAAGTTTATAAAATATATTTCAGAATATGAAATTAAGAATATTTATTCATGAAACATTTGAGATAAATCAATTCGGCTGTCCCAAGCAAAAACACAGTAACTGACATTTTTTCCAAAATCTGGTTCATGTGTTTTTTCCACATACTGTGTTTTGCTGCATCTTTCTGTGTGGATTTGAGCTCCATATCTGGTTTAATTTCAAAGATACAGCATCGGCTAAAACACAGTAACTGCATTTTGTAATAGAATTACCACATTAAAACACAGTAAGTGAAAAATGTTCGACTAAAACACAGTAAGTTGTAGATACTGTGTTTTTCACTAGTGATTCTTAGTTCCCGCGTCTTGATATTGTCTTGTTACAATTAATTATTTAACGAGAATTATCAGTTTACTTACAAATTAAAGTAGTTAATAATGAATCTAAGCAGGGGACAACGACTTGTAGCATTATGCACTGCTCAAAGGTATGTAGAAACGTAAATCTCAAAACTTTTGTTTATGTTTGTTTGAGGTTATGTTATGTTTATTTGCAGAACCGAGTTAGAAATTGAAGAAGAAGACTTAAGTAATACTAATTTTGAGGAGGAAAGTGTTGACGACAGTATTGCAGATCCAGATTTCACAACTGAATTAGAATCTGATCTAGAAGCAGTTCATTATGTTATCGACCATCTGAATATGGATGAAAGTTTACCTCCTGTTAGAGATTTGAATGAGAGTTTGCTTTTAGATCAAAATGCGAACAAAAGTAATGAGAAAATAGAAGAATTTCCCATTGAACAAGCTGATCAAGAAAATAAGCAGACCGAAGAAACGCAAGAAGTGCAGAAAAAAGTACGTAAAAGATTAACCAGTAAAGATAAAGTGCGTAGAGATAGAAACAAACATCCTATAAAAAACCCAGGATGCTCAATGAAATGCAGGCGAAATTGCAAATTATTTACGGATGAAGAACGTTATGTACTGTGGGATCACTATTGGAGTTTGGACTACGGAATTCGTAGAAAATGGATGGCAAAAAATGTTCATGTGGTGAGTGTAAATCGACGGGTAGCACCAAAAAAAGACAAACCTCTTAGATGTGAAAGCAGAAAATATTTTTTCCCCAAAGATCATAAAAGTGTTCAGGTGTGTCGTTCATTTTTCTTGAACAGTCTTGGCTTTACAAATGATTCTGTAATTACAGAACTCATTGCAGCTGTAAAAAGGCAACCAATTTGTAAATTGGTTAAAGAAAATAGGGGCTGTCATGCGAAAACAACAAGGGATTTAAATGTCGTAAAAGAACATATACAATCATACAAGCCTTGTGTGAGCCATTACAGGAGATACAATGCTCCTAATGTTAGATATTTAGATTTACCGCGAGAACTATCTGTTAAAACAATGGTAGATGATTTTAACTTGAAATATCCTACGCAAAGATGTGGTCGAGAAACTTATCGAAAAACTTTAAAACAGATGAATATCTCTCTGAACATGCCCAAAAGTGATTCATGTGTGGAGTGTATGGCATATAAACAAGCCAGACAAGACTCCGAAAATGAGGGTCGCGAGCTTTCAGAAACAGTAACAGCAAATTGGAATTGTCACAAACGAAAAGCTGAAAAGGCCACAGCAAAGTACAAACTTCAAAAAGAGCTCCCAGAAGAAGAATCTGTTAGAATTTATTCTATGGACTTGCAAAAAGTTTTGCTGTTACCCATGATGCCGGGTGTTAAGGACTGCTTCTTTACAAGCCGCTTAGTAGCTTTCAACGAGTCATTTGCGACTCTGAAAAGGAATTCAAAATTCAAAAACTACTGTGCCGTTTGGCATGAAGCTATAGCTAATCGTAGTGCCCAAAGCATCACAGATTCCATATTAACCGTGATTAATTGTGAACGAGATGTTCCCAATTTTATATTTTGGGCGGACAATTGTAGTGCCCAAAATAAAAATTGGGTTTTGTATACAGCTTTAGTGGTTTCTGTCAACCAACCAGATGGACCCGAAGTAATAACCATAAATTATCTGACTAAGGGTCACACCCACATGTCAGCTGACTCAATTCATGGCAATATTGAACGTCGTCTGTCAAAAATTGGAAATGTTAATGATTTCGAAGATTTAAAAAATGCTATGAAGACTTCAAGAAAAAAACTTGAAGTAGTTGACGTAACAGAGTTTAGGGAATGGGTTAAAAAGAGGAGGCAACCATCACGAAAAGCAAATGATACCCTACAAAACTTTTCATTATTGGAGGTTGTAGAAGTCGTGTTTACCAAAAATTCACGAAATCTTAAATATAAGACGGATTTTGATCAAAATGATTATTACACTTTAGATTTTTTACAAACAAGGTTCAACGCAACGCAAAAACCAGACATAATCGAGAATGTACGCGGTATTCGAAAAGAAAAAAAAGACACTATTATATCAAATCTTGTACATTTAATGCCTCCAAATAGACAAGCTTTTTGGAAAAGTCTTCCAGAAGCTACCAATTCAACCGATTTGGCCTTAGAACACGAAAATGAAGATGCCTAAACCATCAGACTTATTGAATGCTAAATATTTAGTGTTCCAAAATAGATATTAGGTATACCTACCAAGAAAGAATAAAAGTTTTGTACATATGTACTTTTCGCAAAAGAGCATTCAATTGTTACTATCTACGCTTTTGTCATAATATAATAATAACATGTTTCAACATTACTGTATTGTTTTAAAATAATTATACTATTATTAATTTTATTTAAGTTGTACTTTTAGCAGGAATCACCACTTTGATTTATTTACGTTATTATTTGTATCAGAATATTATTCTAATAAAAGTTTCAAAACAAAAAAAATCTTGAAAATACATTTTTTTTATTACTTTTTGTATTGCACAACGATATGAGCATAAAAATGGTGCGCTCAATCTTATTGGCGACTTTTTAAACTAATTTGTAAAAAAGTCTGTCATATACTGTTTTTCTAATGAAAGTCAATAAAAAATAGGTACTTATGGAAAACCAGTGTAAAACACAGTAACCCACTTTAAACTGAAATATCTCGGATATTTTTGAAAATTTTATTTAAAACCTCATTTAGTATGAAAATGTAGACTATATACGCATAAAATTCGGATATTAAAAATACCGATTATAATCTCAATTCTAACGGCGAGCTCAAACGCGTTTGTCTCGTTTTCTGCAAATAGTTAAAAAAGCACATACTGTGTTTTTGCTTGGGACAGCCGAATTGGTACTGCTATTTGTAAATTAATGGACGCCCTTTTCCTCCTTACTCACATTTTGTTAGTTTTGTCGGTTGGCGATTGTGTCTTTTACTACTGACCTTCAAAATCGTTTTTGACTAAACTATATTCAAGAGTATGCACAAAAATTTGCGTTTATTTGTTAGTAAAATGCGGTGGTAACTAACACGATCGCAAGTTTATTACACATTTGAGAAAAGTAACTTTAACTTTCGCATATATAAAATGGTTTGTTCCTTACAAAAAATTGAGGCGCTTAAAAGTTATAAAAATAAATAAAATTGGAATTTTTCAGATACAGGGTATTAGCATGAGGGCATCGATATGCGATTGTTATAGCGGTTGCAAATAATTTTTCTTAATGTAATGTTGATGAGTGATTTTCATTTTTAGGGGAAAACAAATGTATCATCGGTCCTAGGGAACTTCTTTTCTCTATGTGACAATGTGTGCAATTCGCCTTCTGTACAATTGAAGACTTTTGCAACTTGAACGAGACCTAATTTGCATTTCAATGAACAAGAAAATTTCCAGCGCCTAATTTACTTCATCCCCTGTATTTTAAAAAAGGAGGATTTACGGACATAATTTGATGTAACTTTTTCAGATTCAAAAAAGAGAATGGACATGCCAGTGAATTTCTTTAACCTTTTTAATGGAAACATTTAAGATAAATCACTATTTTTTGCAAACTTATGGACGCCCCCTTCCTCCTTACTTACATTTTGATAGTTTCGTCGGTTGGAGATTGTGTCTTTTTCTACTGAGCTTCATAATCGTTTTTTCTTTTTTTAATAAACTGTATTTAAAATTAAGCACAAAAATTTGCGTTTGATTAGTTCGAGCAGTGGATCGGTGCAGATGCCTTGCATACGCTCCTTAACACTATCAAAGAAAGCAGTAAGTTATCTTATCTTATTTTATTTATTTCCACTAAATACCGTTAATAATTGTCAATCACTAATAATAATCACTATTACTAATCGTTACTGTTTTTACATATATATGAGACTTTTAACAAATTGTGACAAATATATTCTAGATTTTAAATTATTTCCAAACTCTACATGCTTGATCCATCCATCTATACGAATGCTCATGAAATGCAAAAACACGATGCTAATTTAATTTTGAATCAATATTTTTCGATGTTCAAATGGAAAGAAAATGGCGGTGATAGAATTATGGATGTAGGTTGTGGAACTGCCGATGTATTGAAAGAATGTTTGCTTCCAAGACTTCCAAAAAATTTTGGTGAATTGGTGGCAACAGATTTCTCCGAAGAAATGATAGAATTTGCTAGTAATAATCTTAAACATCCAAAGTTTACATTTCAAAAATTTGACATTGCATCTTTTGATTTACCTGCAAGTTTAGTAGAAAGTTTTGATCATGTATTTTCATTTTACTGTCTCAACTGGGTTCAAAATCAAAGGTACTACGAATAGTAAACAATAGTTTACGAATTAAAAATCAACTTACAATTATTCGTTGATCTAGGTGTTTTCCTTTTTTTCCCACAATTTCTTTTATATTTTTACTTATTTAACATTTTCATTAGGATTTTTATATATTAAAATCACGTCACATATAGTTACATAATTACATATTAAAAACTATTATATCAAACACAATTATTTTTCGTCAAAAAGTGTCTAAAAACTTTTAACACGTTGTGCAACATTAGTTTTTCGCGGTGTCCCGCATCCTCAGTAGACATTTTAACACTGGAGCTTGCTAAGTCGAATATTTCTTCCCACTTTACAGATATATCGATTCAGTTTTTATATTATTATTTTTCCCCCCTTTATGAAAATTTTATTTATTATACTTTATTTTCTTATATTTATTTATTTATTCAATTTATTTATCATTTTTATTAAACCATCATTATTAAAAAATACCTGTTCATTTATAATGTTATTTTCTGCTTTATTCTTATAAATCTGTATGTTCTCGGCTATATTCATTCTGAACCCTTTGTTTATGATCCTTTCTACTTTCATAGTATCTTCTATGGGTCCAAATTGGTGTTTTTCATTATGTAAATGTTTCGCATAATTAGAAGTAGTATTATTTTTACTTATGTGTTCTTTATATCTTACATAAAAACTTCTACCTGTTTGTCCCACATATTTTTTGTCGCACGTATTACATTTAATTGAATAAATACCATTAAGCTTATATTTGTCCTCAATTTCAATTCTTGGATTAAATACTTTATCAAATTTATTATTTGCTTTCAGACCTACTTTTAACTTTTGATTTTTAAAAATTTTAGTCAATTTGTTAGTTTCTGGTCCGTAGTAATTAAATTTTACCCAGTTAGCATTATATTTTATGCTGTTATTAATTGAATCTTGGTTACTTTGTTGATTGTCTTTTTTATATCTACTTCTATTAAATTTGAATTTGTTTATTATCTTATAAATAATTTTAGGATTATAACCATTATTGGCTGCTATTTGTTTGATTGTTCTTAATTCTTGTTCAAAATTTCCTTTACTAAGTGGTATGTTATATAATCTACAAATTAAATGTCTAAACGCAGCCATTTTATGTTGGTGTGGATGGTTAGATTCTTTATGGATGACATGGTCAGTTACTGTACTTTTCCGGTATATATTATAATTCAACTTATTATCATTTTTTGTAATATTCAAATCTAAAAAATTAATCGAGTCATTTACTCCAAGTTCCATTGTAAATTTTATTTTATCACTTATTGCATTTAAGTATTGTAGAATTTCCTTAGGATTGTTGTTCTCCGTAATGTTAAATGTGTCATCTACATATCTATACCAAATTATAATCTTGAATTTATCTATAAGCGTTTTCATAATTTTTTCTTCTAAATCTTGTAAAAATATTTCTGCTAAGGTTGCAGAAATCGGCGAACCCATTGCTAAACCATCCTTCTGTTTATAATATTTGTTATTAAACTGGAAATAAAAACAAGAACCTTTAATCACAAAATCACAAAATTGTGATTAAAGGTTCTTGTTTTTATTTTCATTATCGACATCACAGGGTCCACTATATATATTTTATTAAACTGGAAGTAATTTTGGTTGGTTATGACTTCAACATTGTTTATAAGTTGTTGGATGTATTCTTCTTTGTAATTTTTGTTGCGCAAATTATTTTTTATTATATTTAATGTTTCCTTAATTGGAATATTAGTATACATATTATTGATATCAAATGATATAAATATTGACTTTTTGTTTAGTTTTATATTTTTAAGTTTACTTATTAAGTCGCAGCTATTCTTGATTGTATATTTATTTTCCAATTTCATTGCGTTTTTTAATTCATTTGCTATAGTTTTTGACATATTTGACATAGTTTTTAGACACTTGTTGACGAAAAATAATTGATATAATAGTTTTTAATATGTAATTATGTAACTATATGTGACGTGATTTTAATATATAAAAATCCTAATGAAAATGTTAAATAAGTAAAAATATAAAAGAAATTGTGGGAAAAAGGAAAACACCTAGATCAACGAATAATTGTAAGTTGATTTTTAATTAATAATAAGCCCACATAGGAAAACAATTTATTAGTCGATTAATAGTTTACGAATTGAAATCTATCAGCAAATTATATATAAAAATGTATTTTTCATAGACAGGCTTTAACCAATATCAACAGGATGTTAAAAAGTGGTGGCGAGTGTTTGATATTACTTGCAGGCAGAAATCTGCCATTCTTAATGTTTCAAAAAATTTCAAAAACTTTTAAATGGTCACCATACATGCAAAACTTAGATACATGTATTAGTCCTTACGCTTCTTTCGAACAGCCTCACTTGCAGTTTGAAGAACAACTAAACGATACCGGATTTTATGTTCGCTTTTGCCGATCTGAAGAGACGAGTTATGTTTTTCCAAGCATAAAACGGTTCATGAGTTACAATGTTTTTTTAAAGTTTTTATTTTTTCAGTAACAAAATTTTGTTATAGGTTGGTTATCAGGTGCTGATCCCTTTCGTCGTCAAATTCCTGATGCACTAATGGATGATTATTTAGAAGATGTTTTGACAGAGATCAGAAATCTAGGTGCGATAGAAACGACTAAAGACACCCAACAAGAGGTAGTTCGTATGATATATACGTATGTTGTAGCCGTTGCAAGTAAATCGACTTAATGTATGTTGATGAGCGATTTGCGGGTGGAGGGTCAAAATAAATGTATCATCGAAATTTGTAAAGGTTGAGTTTAATTATTTCTTAATAATAAAATGAGTTCGGAAAAGATTTTTGAAAATTAAAAATTTTACAGTTTACAATTGAATAATCATCGCACAATGGGGCTTTTCAAAAATAAAATATACATAATCGTACGCCATTGCACAACGTATCGTTGGAGTGGCCAAATTAGCGGTATTTTACTTGTTTACATGATTTGCTAACTTGTTTCAATTTTGAAATAATTTTACAAATCATTAGAAAAATGAGAAAATTTCAATTATATTGTAGTTCAGACATTTATGTCTGCGACAGTTTAAGCAAGTGTATGCTGAGATTTTGACATCTCAACACGGTAGCATTATTAATTCATCAGTTTATACTTGGCGGCTGGCTTCAATAAATAATAAACAATTAAATAAAAGCAAAAGGTCGTATTTAGGACCATTTTTGAAAATATTCTTTTGTGAACTGGAAGATGCAAATTCTTAATGTTGATCATAGAAGACAAACTAGCCATATTAGTGCAGTATGACATTTTTAAATGGATTGTGAATTTGCTTATTTACTAATACACAATTTTAAAATACACATTCGGTAGTGTTAACGATATTTTTCAAGGTAATATTTAAACACAAATTAATAACAGAATACATGAATATTCACACCTAATTGATGACTTCCGAATTCTCTGTATTCGTACAGTAGAACTCCACTATTCGAACACAATTGCTTTCAAGAACCTGTTCCAATAGTGAGTTGATATGAATAGCTCATCAATTCTTCCCATAAAAAAACAATGTAAAATAGATGCGAATTTTTTTAAAATTTTTAAAAAATTTTTTTATTTCAATTGCTAATTTACAATCTACTCAACTGCAGAGTAATAAGTAAATGAGTTGACATGATTGCTAATGGTCATGAGTTGGGCACCATCCACTGATGGGGCTCCACGATTTACTCAACAAGGTCTTCCGGCCACTGCCTTTTGAGTCTTCTATTCACGATCTGGTGGGAATAGAGGACTGCAATGAGCTGGTTGGTGTGATTTAAGGTGCGATCACGACTTTTCATGGCAGAGTTCTTGATCACGTCGGAGATGAAGGGAATTTGGAGGTCGTTGTGAAGGGTCTGATTGCTGATATACCACGGAGCGTTGGCCAGAGAGCGCAGTGTCTTCGATTGGTAGGATTGTAAGATCTTGCTGTTAGAGGGTTTGCTACATCCCCATAGCTGGATCCCATAAGCCCACATGGGTATTAGGATAACTTTGTACAGCAACAATTTGCTTTCGAAATTTAATTGTGATTTAGGGGCCATGTACAAATTACGTATGAGCGGAAGGGGGGGGGGGTGTATGAAAACCCTGAAGAATCCTTACATGGGGTAGGGGGGGATTAAAACGACAATTACGTAAGACGATTTTTTCCGTTATTTTCAACATTTTTAAAAAAATTTAGTCTTGAGACTGTATCCGATGAACGTAGCATACCAGTAATAAATAACCTCTATTGTTGAATGGTTAATTTACCCTTTTTCCACAGATGAGAAATAATAAAATTATTAAATTATATTATTATAGAATTGTTTTTTTTATTAAATCATCATTTGAATGAATAATTATTACCTAATTGGATAGTTAATAAATAGCCGCAAATAACTGTATGAGAAAAACCAAATATTTTTCATAAATACGCTGTTACCCCCTCTTGAATTTGTAAAATCTTACGTAAGACAGGGAGGTAGGGGTCCTGCAAAACTTACGGCTCTTACGTGGGGGTACGGGGGGGTTAAATATTGGAGTAAATGCCCTTACGTAATTTGTACACGGCCCCTTACGTCCAATTAGCCAATACATATTATTTGTCTTCAGATTTAACTGTTGCTGTTTGGCTTTAATATGTGCTTTCCAGTTCAGCTTTTGGTCCAGGTGGAGTCCTAGGTATCTAACCTCAGTTTTCATTGGAATAGGTTGATGAAAGATGTAAACTTGTGGACAAACAACACGTCTGGTGGTAAATGTAATTTGTGTAGATTTACTGCTATTTACTTTGATCCTCCAACGATTTAGCCAGGTTTGAAGGAGGTTAAGGTAAAGTTGTAATTTATTAGATGCATTGTTGGGGTTAACATCTGACGACATTATTGCAGTGTCATCTGCGAAGGTATCAATCAAGATATTGTTGTTTGCGGTAGGAATGTCTTCAGTATAGAGGAGGTATAGAAAGGGGCCGAGGACACTTCCTTGCGGGATTCCGGAGTTTATGGAGTGGTAGTTTGAGAGAGTGTTCTCGAATTTGACTTGGAAATGTCTGCCAGTTAGGTAGGATTTTAGGAGGAGGTAGACTTGGTGGGGTAGTTTCCTCTTTATTTTATATAAGATTCCGGAATGCCATACTTTATCGAAGGCTCGCTGGATGTCTAAGAAAGTGCAGTAAAACGTGACCAAATTATGAAAATTTATTGCATTCGCTGTTTGGTAATTTGTTATGCAGTTTATTTTAGATATGGGACTATATCGGTTGGAAATTTAAAACGGAGCTGAATAGCGAATCAAACACAAAAAAATATCGAACTCGAAAAAGTTGAACACTGTATATCGACTATATAACATTTTGCAATCAATATTTTATTACCATGTTATCCTCGCTCCTCGCTAAGTAATTCATCAAAAAAATTTAAAAATATATTTCAAAATATTAAATTGAGAATAACACCCTATTTGATCAAGCATTTGAAATTTATCGTTTTTTGCAAACTTCAAATTGTGGTAGTTTGGTCGGTTGGAATTGTGTCTTTCACTATGCGACCTTGACATTAGTTTTTCGAATAAATTATATCTAAAAGTTAATACAACAATTTGTGATTATTTGTTTGTAAAACACAGCAACTAATACCATCGCAAGTTTGTTATATATTTGAGCTTCGTCTGCCTCGTCTGCCTTTTAGGGCCTGGCGGTCCTAGGAAACTCTGTGTGCCAATGTGTGCAATTTGCCTTCTGTACAATTGAACACATTTGCAACTTGAACGAAGTCATGTACATTTCAATAAACAAGAAAATTACTAGCGCCTGATCTACTTCATCATCCTGTATTTTAAAAAAGATGGATTTGCGGGCACAATTTGATATAACCTTTTCATATTAAAAAAAACAATGAACTTCTTTAATTTTTCAAAGGAAAGTTATTAATCTCACGAAAACAGTGTAAAAAGCAAAAAGTTTCCAAACAAATCGTCTTTCTCAACGCTTGTTTTTAATTACAAAATTCAATGTATTCAACTAAGTAATTTATCAAAATAGTTTATAAAATATATTTCAGAATATAAAATTAAGAATATTTATTCATAAAACATTTGAGATAAATCAATTGGTACTGCTTTTGGTAAATTAATGGACACCTTTTTCCTCCTTACTCACATTTTGTTAGTTTTGTCGGTTGGAGATTGTGCCTTTTACTACTGACCTTCAAAATCGTTTTTTGAACAAACTATATTCAAGAATATGCACAAAAGTTTGCGTTTATTTGTTAGTAAAATGCGGTGGTAACTAACACGATCGCAAGTTTATTACACATTTGAGAAAAGTAACTTTAACTTTCGCATATATAAAATGGTTTGTTCCTTACAAAAAATTGAGGCGCTTAAAAGTTATAAAAATAAATAAAATTGGAATTTTTCAGATACAGGGTATTAGCATGAGGGCATCGATATACGATTGTTGTAGCGGTTGCAAATAATTTTTCTTAATGTAACGTTGATGAGTGATTTTCATTTTTAGGGAAAAACAAATGTATCATCGAAATTTTTAAGGGTTCAGTTTCATTTATTTCCTTATAATAAAATTAATTCAAAACAAATATTTGAAATTTATAAATTTTAATGTTTACATTTGAATAATCACCCAATTCCTATACAAAGTAAAAATATGCAGTTATCCCGTTGAATATCATTGGCGGTTGGTCGAATATCCTTCAATAAAGTTGAGTCTCTCCAATTATAAAACCGAAAGGTATATTGACGGCGATCATTAAAAATGTGCTTTCACTAGTTGGGGGCTCCTAATCCTTAATACCATTCGCAGAAGACAACCTCGCTTACCCTTTAGGACCTCGCGGTCCTAGAGAACTTCTTTTCTCTGTGTGACAATGTGTGCAATTCGCCTTCTGTACAATTGAAGACTTTTGCAACTTGAACGAGACCTAATTTGCATTTCAATGAACAAGAAAATTTCCAGCGCCTAATTTACTTCATCCCCTGTATTTTAAAAAAGGAGGATTTACGGACATAATTTGATATAACTTTTTCAGATTCAAAAAAGAGAATGGACATGCCAGTGAATTTCTTTAATCTTTTTAATGGAAACATTTAAGATAAATCACTATTTTTTGCAAACTTATGGACGCCCCCTTCCTCCTTACTTACATTTTGATAGTTTCGTCGGTTGGAGATTGTGTCTTTTCTAATGACCTTCATAATCGTTTTTTCTTTTTTTAATAAACTGTATTTAAAATTATGCACAAAAATTTGCGTTTGATTAGTTCGAGCAGTGGATCGGTGCAGATGCATTACATACGCTCCTTAACACTATCAAAGAAAGCAGTAAGTTATCTTATCTTATTTTATTTATTTCTACTAAATACCGTTAATAATTGTCAATCACTAATAATAATCACTATTACTAATCGTTACTGTTTTTACATATATATGAGACTTCTAACAAATTGTGACAAATATATTTTAGATTTGAAATTATTTCCAAACTCAACATGCTTGATCCATCCATCTATGCGAATGGTAATGAAATGCAAAAACACGATGCTAATTTGATTCTGGATCAATATTTTTCGATGATCAAATGGAAAGAAACTGGCGGTGATAGAATTATGGATGTAGGTTGTGGAACTGCCGACGTATTGAAAGAATGTTTGCTTCCAAGACTTCCAAATAATTTTGGTGAATTGGTGGCAACAGATTACTCCGAAGAAATGATACAATTTGCTAATAATAATCTTAAACATCCAAAGTTTACTTTTCAAAAATTTGACATTGCATCTTTAGATTTACCTACAAGTTTAGAAGAAAGTTTTGATCATGTATTTTCATTTTACTGTCTCCACTGGGTTCAGAATCAAAGGTACTACGAATAGTAAACAATAGTTAACAAATTGAAATCTATCAGCAAATTATATATAAATATGTATTTTTCATAGGCAAGCTTTAACCAATATCAACAAGATGTTAAAAAGTGGTGGCGAGTGTTTAATTTTACTAGGAGCCAGAAGTATGCCATTATTATTAATGTTTCAGAGGATTTCAAAAACTCTTAAATGGTCACCATACATGCAAAACTTGGATACATTTATTGGTCCTTATACTTCTTTTGAACAGCCTCACTTGCAGTTTGAAGAACAACTAAACGATACTGGATTTTATGTTCGCATTTGCCGATCTGAAGACACGAGTTATGTTTTTCCAAGCATAAAACACTTCATGAGTTACATTTTTTTTTAAAAGTTTTTATTTTTTCAGTAACAAAATTTTATTATAGGTTGGTTATCAGGTATTGATCCCTTTCGTCGTCAAATTCCTGATGTACTAATGGATGATTATTTAGAAGATGTTTTGACAGAGATCAGAAATCTAGGTGGGATAGAAACGACTAAAGACACCCAACAAGAGGTAGTTCGTATGACATATACGTATCTTGTAGCCGTTGCAAGTAAATCGAATGAAGGGGCAAAATAAATCTACCATTGAAGTTTATAAAAGTTGACTTCTATTTTCTTAACTAAAAAATCCATTGAGAACAGATATTTGAAAGTTAAAAATTTAATAGTTTTAATATTTTAATAAATCCGACACCATTTCTGTGGTAAATAGAGTTTTTGATAATATACAATAATTACGTTGTAAAAAACGTATGCATTTATATATTTATATCCTTGGCGACTGGTTCAATAGTCTTCAATAAAGTTGAGTCTCTGCAATGATAAAATCAAAAAATTAAAAGTAGACCATTTTTGGAATTAACCAAGTGGAGGATTCCAATTCTTATCACCGGTCACAGAAGACAAAAATTAAATCCGACGCTTGGAGAGCGTCCTCGAGGTCGTATTCCTTCGACCATTCCCGAAAAAACAAATTTCTCAATTGGTTACTTTGCATATGTGTGACGTGCTCAAAATGTGTATTTAAAAATTTGTTGTTTTACGCCAGTTGACATGGAAGTTCTTCTAGTACGACTACGTTGCTTCTGAAAGCTAGCCACCACAACTCAAAGAGGACAAAAACAGATATAATAATTTGCAGTGCATATTACAATAGGGAATGTAGCTGAGAAAGGAAGAATTTCATGATCGAAGGATCTAAATAGGCAATAGCTAATATGGTAGCCAACATCTACAGCAAAAAGACACCGGTTAATAATCCACGTCTGTATATGTTATCATAATGGTCCAATTGCAATAATAAACTTAAACTTAAGAAAAATTTTTAGTTGGTTTTAAAGGTCGTTTTTTATTAAATGTACAATTATAATTGATATAATAATTTTTAGATTACTATCGGTTTAGCCAACAAACTATGAAAATTATTGTCAACGAAAGTAGAAAACTCAATTTTTCACACCATTTCGTATACAAATAACGTTTTATTTTTTCACGATTATCCTTCAACGTTCTACCGTATAAAATTACCGGTACGACAACACGAGAAATTTAATTTAATTGCCATGTTACGACAACAACTATCTAAATAAGGCGGTGCAACTCTTAACGGGACCGCATTGTACTATTTCGTTCCACTTCCAAAGAAAAAGTAAAATAATACTTTCATTCAAATTTATCAATCTCCAAATTTTAGTAATTTTTTTAATGGATGCAGAAATTAGGCCAAACATGTTTGCATATCTGTTGCAAGCAACTTAACCGGAGGTGGGGTACCAACTTCTGGGGCAACCGTCCGACGATGGTTCAAAGGTGGGAGTCGTGGACATCGTTTCTGTAGAGCTGCAACCAGCTTACGGGTCAAGTTGTTAGTACAGGTGCACCTCCTTCTGCAAGTGATCAGTGCTGTAAAACAATTAAATTTTAATTGTTGGAATATTAAATGTGCTAACTACACTTTCATAACAGTTGAGGATGGTTAGTATAAATTTTAACTTTATTATTACAAGTGTTAAATTGAGAAACTTTTACTTCCTATTAATCATAACAGAAATAATAAAAACTCAGGTGTTTTAAAAAATAGGCTACCTTGAAGAAAATCAGAAAGTTGTCTTTTATAAGCGACTTCTAGAAAAGTTAGTTCTCTCGAGGGATCTTATTATAAATTTAAATTCTTTTCAACTTCTTGTGTTTCGTGGAAGCGCACTAATTATAAAGAATAATTTTATCCGTTATGTCAACCAATTCAATGTCAGGTCATTGGGTAACTAACAAGCAACGCAAATAATTCAACTTGATTAAAGTGTGCCATTCATTAGGAGCGCACGTTTTACACCATTCGGTGGCATATCAGAAAAATTTTTTAGTACTATTGCATTTCGTTGTTGACAACAATCATTAAAGTGGCGTTTACATGTGGTATTTCAAATTAGCTGCAGGTCAATAACATTTAAATGTTTCAATCGAAAGTTATTTTAGTATTTCTAGTTCTGCATAATTTAAATAGAAAATAATGAAACAAAATAGGCATATTTTCAATCAATTGGCAATTAAGTAAGATTTACCATCTCATTCTTTTAAACAAGTCAAAAATAATTTCAACATATTTTTTACCAACAATCGATTAACTAATAAACAAAGCATTGCAAATATTTATGATAACTACAGTGACGTACCTATGTAACGAAGGAGAAAGTAGAAATATATTCATTATAAGTAATAGCTTGCAGAGAAAGTTCAATTGTGGCTATATGATGAAAACCTTGATTTTTTACTTGATGTCGTTTATCATACGCATTAAAGCATTTAATTAATAAAGCTAACCTAGACCTAGTTTTCTCGCTAGGCTCATTTAACACAAGAACATTTTTTCTTGCAGTTATTGCCAGTTGTTGTGTTTTCGCTGTTGGCGCAATTTTCCTTGTGCCATCCAACGCCAGAATCAATTAAAATTCCACTACTCGACGTATCACCACCGGAAGTGATCAACAATTTACATGCAGACCAGAACTACAATATGAAAGAAGTCGTGCGCGTTAGACTGCCTTCAACTGACAAGTCTCAAATAAATGTTGACAAAACGGTTGAAGAAGTCCAAGAGCTTTTAAAATTAAATCCATCGCTTCCACGACTAACTAGAGGAGAAATACTTGACATAATTGAAAATATAACGACCAGTGATTTGGAAAAACTTAAAAAGGCGCGAGAACAAAAGGCCATTATGTTAGTGATGCCATTTACTCCAAAGAATAACAGCGATTTCAACATACAAGATTTGTACACAAGGCGCCCAGTGACTCACCTAATCGACGATTCTGTTAAAACTGAAGAAATTAAACGGCCAGTGCGCAGACGAAGACCCACCCTAACCACCGATTCACCTAAACCATCAATAAGTGATTTCAAGCTAATTGACAACGAACCAAAACCCTTCTCCCAACAGCACACAAATGAGCAACCAGGCGAGGAAGTCAAGCCGGTGCGTAAACAGATTTATCGTAAAAGAAAACCGGAAATTATGACCCCGAAACCTTACGTAGATAGTTCAACGGAAAAACCAAAGAAGAGAAGAACAACTCCTGGACGCCATCCGAACCACAGATACCCAGATGATATGGTTAGTCCTAAGCCGACCAAATCTGGAGGAATGGTTGTTGTCGAAGCTCCGGCATTGGGCCCTAGGCCGGAAATGTTTAACAGCCAGGACCAAAATAAACAAGACGGTTTTTCATTCAAACCTCAAAGTTTGGAAAAATTGATTGGGGCTCCTGTGAATGAGAAAACTGAAAAACATCCAGTATTGGAGGATGTCAATTTACCTGACGATTTGAAATCGGTGATTGATGATTTAGACCTTGGAACTGCGAGTTCCCTAAAAGAGCCGACTTTTGCAACGTATGAAGCTGATAATCCGCAGGTGGAAGATATTAAATTTCCCCCGGTTGCGTTTGGGCAAACTACAAATGCAAAAATGCCTGATTTAAATGGCATTGTTGATACATTAACTCCGGAAATGAAAGATTTACTAATGAGTTTTGGACTAATTCCAAATCCAAACAGCACTCCAACTCCAATCAGAACAGAACAACCTTTCCTTCCAAAAAATGCAGAAATCAATGCCGATTCGTACATAAAATTTAAACCTTTACCAAAAGATGCTCCGACCAGAGACGATATGGAAGAATTTTTATCTCGTTTTGGTCTTGGAAAAAGCTCCAACCGTGACAACAAATCTCTCCCACCTAAAGAACAACCGAAAGTACTAACGGACGTTCCTGAAATCGATCCTGATATGATACCCGATTCGGCTAAAGATATTTTGGGCGATTTAGGATTGTTCCGACAGGAGAAAAAAATTCGAAATGTTGGAGATACTAAAACGGAGAAGAAACACGTTTTTAACCCCACGGATTCTCAAACTACCACCGAAGCTGAATTGAAGAAATTGGGGCAGCTGATGGATATTATTAAACAACTGGAATACTTAAACGGAACTGCGACCGATGAAGATTTGAAAAAAATTGATTTGAATAATTTGAAAGAATTGGTGGGAAGTTTAAACGGGGACACTTACGTTCCTTTGGGTGAACAAAAAGGAGCACCAAATCCTCTGGACTTTGATTACAGCGTCAGCAAGAATGAAATTAAACGTCAGCAAAATTCTACCACGACAGAAAGTTCGGCGTCGGTGTCGGTTTCAGCAACGGAAGAAACTCAAACCCCTAATATAAAAGACCTCGAAGATTCTTTTGGAGGTGCTTCTGATACGGATGTGGCCACAACGGCAACGACAACAAAACCGAACAAATCAGGATTTTATTACTTGCTGGATTGGAATACATTTTTTGAAATTGACAATCAGGAAGGGAAAAGGGTGAATTTAAGATTCCAGCCGAAAGCAGGCGATCCGAGCAGATTTTTGTCGGTCAGTGTCCCTTGAAGACTGAAGTGAGAATGGGTGTTGTGAAAGGAATTGCGTGATTTGGTAAAAGAGTTGCTCAACTTTTAATTAGATATGTAAATAGCTACTTAAGTAATTTTATGCTCTTATATTTATTTTTAATAAAATAAACTTTTTTTTAATTGACTTTTTCTAATTATATCGAGAACGGTTGTTTTATAACCTTCGCGTGATTAGCAATTATCTGCCTTTTCTTTCGAACTTGCAAAAAATTATCGAAAATGTCCCACAAGCTGTTGGTTTGAATCGAATTTTAATACGCTTGTTAAAATGTCTCGGGCGACATTTTTAAAAATATTTTGTGGTTGTTTAGTTTTTTGTGTAATTACATTTAAATATGTGCACTGTACTGACTCCTTCTGGCATTCTTACAAATTCGGCACTGGATATGGAAATCGTGAAGGTAAAAAAACCACTTAACTTTTAACAGCACGTCATGTTGAATTTACAGAATTAATCGTCACCGAAGTACTGTCGGATAACAGTTTCGACGTGGGCTTTAATGTAACAAACTGGAAGAGCATTTCCGTGGGAAATAAGAGCGTGGCTTTGGGCCTCATGCCTTCTGGAGTTACGTTGCTCATTGCGGAATTAAATAAAGCGAACGGTACATTTACTACAACCGCGAAACTAACAGGTACTTGTTATTTATTATTACTCGGTGTCGCCATTATTACCTAAGTGACTTTAGAATTAAATGCAATTCCCATGGATGCGGTGCTGCTCCATCACTGGAATCCCATTTTAAAACTGACGGAAATAATTGTGGTGATTGCAACCGATGGTGAGAATTTCGAGTTAGAGTGGTTTAGAGTCAACTCGTCTCACGCACTGGTAATTAGCCAATTTAGCGGAATTTATTTAACCGTTTTTGTACTCAGGAAAAATTCTGGAGCTGGCCTCTATTTGCAAAAATCTCTCACATGAACTTTTTCAAAATGGATTCGAGTTGTAAACTGCTATTAATTAACGAGAACCCATGTGCCGATTTGTATGAGTTTATTCTCAACGAGGAACAACCAAATTTTTGGTACGACTTCATTGATTGCGTTCGAAATTGTTACTTAGAATTTTCAGGCTTACTCAAACGATTCCGTTAAAATACGGCGCAAAAAGTTCCGCAATTAATATGTACGGTCAAGATTTTTATCTCTCAATTCCTCAAAATCGCAAAGTATTGATTTACAAACATAAATCTGAACGTTTCATGAATTATCAAAATTTAACCAGTTATGATGTGAATTGGGTTACATCGTTTCAGATCGGATTCAAATCGTTTCTTGCGATAGGAGGCGACAACGCCAGCATCTACCAATTCACAAAAAATGGGATCTTAAAAGAACAAATCGTTGACTCGAATTTGAACGAAATTAAATTTTGGTTTCCTGTTCCAGTTAAGACTTACAGAGACGATGTAATCTTATTAATGCAGCGCACATTAAATTACGGCAGCCACACCTCATTTGTGGTTGAAATTGTTTTATATAACGGTGGCAAATTTGTGATACATGATGAGGTTACCTGCTCGTATTATGATGAACCTGTTACTGGGTTAAAATGTTTGATTGATGAAAACAGTGACACGGGCATTATTGGGGCTACAGTTTTGTCAATAGGAAATAATTTAGGTATTTTGGTACCTAAAAAAGAGGCTTCTTCGGGATTATTTATGGTGCATACAAAAATGAGGCAGCTTGCAAGCCCTGTTACGTTGGAGATACAAAAATTATGGGCAACTAAAGAGAAATTAATGGTAATCTAAAAAACTGTTTTTTCTTCTACCATTAAGTGAAAAACTGCAGAGTTGAGTTTATTTTTTTCCATTCCTTTCAGTTTTGCGATAAGTTGTCTATACCTCCCCAATATATACCTCTTTCCTGCGCCGCCTTTCTGACTTCTCCATGTCCTTCTTGGCCTCCCTCTTCTATTTATATACCTTGTATTCTTCCTTCGTAAACTTTCCTAGTCAATCTTTCTTCTGGCATTCTGTGGATATATCCCAGTCCCAGGTTGTACTTTTCTTAGTACTGATTTTGTTTCTAATTTTTCTCTGAATAGTTCATTCCTTATCCTCTCTCTTCTGGTCTTCCCTTCTATTTTTCGTAAGAACCTCATTTCTACAGCGTTTATTCTACTCTTGTCTTTACTTGTGAAAGTCCAAGATTCGGACAACTTTTCCTATTTTATCAGTTTCTTTTTTGATTTTCATTTCATTCTATAATTGTTCCTAAATATTTAAATTTCGTCACCTGCTTGGTTTTTTGTCCTTCTAGTGTGATATTGTAGATTCTGTTATTTTGAGATACTATCGTGTTCTTTGTTTTATCTACATATTTTACATTCATGTTTATCTTTTTCAATTATGTGATTAATATATTCAAATTGTGTTGTAGTTGTTTCTCTGTGTCTGCTACTACCGTCATCTTCCAATATCCTATTTCAATTGGGTTCATTTTATCTTCCTTTTTATGGCTTCACCCATTACTACTGTACAATTTTAAATTCTCTTCTGTCTCAAACTTCTTTGACTCTTCGTTATGAGGTCTTACTATATTCATTATTTTATCGTGCATTGCTTTTATTACTGCAATCGTCTCTTTGTCTATCCCTTTTTTTGTCTACAGTGGTTAATACATCCTCTCTTTGGATTTTATCTCAAAAGATAAAGTATAGTGTATTTCTCTATTCTTCTCTATGTGCTGTTCTATTGTTTGCTGAACTAGTAACACGAGCCCTTGGATGCCTGTACTTACCTCTCCTGAAACCATATTGCGATTCCTGCGATGATGTAACTCATCTCTTATCCTTGTTTCCATTACTTTAGCCAGTATTGTGTTGTACACATTAAAGTTATACCTCGGTAGTTATTGCGTTCTCTTCTTCCCTTCTTAAAGCTATTATTAATTAATTAATAATTATTGCTTCATTAGAATATGGTGAATTATCGTAAAAATCAAGAAAATAGGATTCAAAAAAATTTGGCCGAGAGCATTAAGTTAGATGAGGACAACGTTATAAAAGCTCCTTGGCAAATCAAAAAATTATCAGCTCCTATCGTAATGGATGATAAAGGAAAACCTTTTAAAGCTTCTGCAGTTTCGAAACCAGCACTTACTTTTTCTGATCTCGAGCGCCAATTATTGCATGTAAGCAAAGAGATTAAAAAAATTCAAGCCACTTTGGGAACCCTTGTCGATTCTGCTAAAAAGGAACACCATTTTCGAGAGTTAATTGTCAATGATGTGTTGGACGTTCACGGCGAAACCACAGTTGAAAATGCATTTATTGAAAGAATTAATGATAACGCTTTCAATGACATCTTGAATGATGTAGTAAGGTAAAATTAAATGTGAAAGTGTTTCTGTCCTCAAAAAAAATTGCGTAAAATTTTAGAACTGATGAGTTACGATTCATTCCGAGCCATAAAATCTTCATGGATATCCACACCGAAAATATAACTTTCGAAAAAGTCAATGGAAAAAACGAGGAATTCGTTCTCAAAACCAACAGCTCCATTGTAACGCGAAAAAATATTATTTTTAAAAGGCCTGTAGAAGTCGCCGGTGATGTTTTCGTCAACGGTACTGTTAATAACATGGTACTGCAGGATGAAATAATTCAACCTAACGTCTCTTATAACGGTAATGATGTGGTGCTCATTTTTGATCTGAAATTTTAAATCGATATTTTAGGCGTCCTCAATTTTACTCACGTTCGAGTAAATAAAACATTAGAAGTTAACGAACTGAATTCATTTCCGATACATTCCAATTTAATTTTTAATGGTGAGAAACAGGTTAAAAGTCAGTCTGGTCGTCTCGATTATGATATTATAAATATATCAGGAAATTTAACTGTCGATGAAATTAATGGCGAAAACTTCACCGAATTCTTAAGTTGCCTGCGATTAAAAACTTCGCAGTCGTTTATTCAAGGGGACGTTTATTTCCAGGTACACAAAAATCGACTTTTCAATAACAAATCGAATTATTTTGAAGGCCTCTTAAAAACTTTAAAAATTAATTACGTTTTTATTCAATTTCTTTTAGAACGTATTAATAAAGAACAACATGAGCACCAAATATTTAAACAATCTTAATTTCCCCGAAGCTTATGTTTTTCAGGATTCCAATAAATTTACAATTATCTCAGGTAATAGCGCTTTCTCGATTTTTTTTTCAGTAAAAAATCTTAAATATTTCAGGTAAAAAGAATTTCACCAATCGAATTAGTGCAAAAGAAGTAAAAACTGGTTTAATTAACGGAATAGATCCGAATAATTTCGTCACACTTTCAACTAATCAAACTATTCCGGGAAACTTCACTTTTAAGGATTTAGAAATCACCGAGAACTTGAAGGTGATATTTATTTATAAATCGTTCTTTCAGCAAATCATTTTTTTAGGTCGATGGTAAAATTTTCAGACCGGATGTCAATAATTTGCGAAGAAATCTCACTTTAAGAAAAGCAAATAAAATAACATCCAACGTCAATTTTAAAAATTTAGAAATAACAGGCAAAATTACCGTTACTAATAAGCTAAATGGAAAATCTTTTATTAAATCGTTAAGCAACGTGGTTTATAAAGTAACTTTTAAGAAATTCATTAAGATTCTCTACTCAAAAATGAGCTTTTAGGATGAAAAACGACCGATTATAAAGTCCCTCAAAGAATTCCCTGCAGGTTTCACAGTAATGAAAAATATAAATCTAACGTCCAATTCGATTAATGGAATTCCACTTAATTCATTCATTAGTAGAGATACCGATCAAAATATTGCAGTAGCAAGTCTGAATGGGAATGTAACATTCGAAAACTTACATTCAGAAGGTCTTTGTGATGGAATTAACATCACTGAATTGGATGAAAATGTGGTGAAATTAAACGGCCAACAATTTATTTCAGCTTCATTAAATTTTAAAAATGAGTTGGAAACTTCAAATCTTGAAATTTTAAAAGAACTAAACGGTTTATCTGAAAAAGATTACTTTTATACTACCGGTGATCGAGAATTCGAGACTGATATTACTTTTAAGAACGTTCAAGTCGGCGACATAAACATCGAAGGAAAATTGATTGGAGAAATTAGCGGCTTTGACATTGGTAATTACGAATCGCAGCGATTAAGTCTCAGTAAAGATCAAATCCTTTCCGGCGAGTTTTTAATCGACAACGCAACCGTAGAGCAATTTAACGCCGGTCACGTCAATGGCATTCCTTTCGGAAACTTAACGGGGGCAAACAGATATACAAGATATATCACAAACAAGTTGCTGGCAGGAGAATTGAAAATAAAAGGTAAAGAAATCTATAATTTATCGGTCTCATTAAATGCAGTTTTCTTGTAGAACTTTACGTTAACGGCCCGTTATTTATTGAGAAATTGAATTCCGTCAACGTTTCTGATTTCAGCGAAAATTTCATTTGGACAGATCGTAACAATAACTTGCGAAAAACCTTAATCGTGACGGTACTGAAGTGAAACTTGCTGTAATTTAAATGCTTGTGCTGTAATTTCAGGGAGATGTTTACTTCAAAAGCGTTCAGATCAAATATTTCAATGATGTAAATTTCGAAAATTTTGTAGAAAATATTGTGTACAAAAACGAAACCAATTTAAAACTAGGCGGATTTAAGACTTTTACAAACGGGTTTCACGTTGGTAAACTTCTGCAAACGCAATACCTCAACGATATCGATCTCGATGATATCTTATTAGAACGCAAAAGTCAAGAAATTCACTCTCCCATCGACATATACTCCATGGTCATAATTAATTCCGAATCGTCGGTTAAAGAGTACCTAAATGATGTTTCAATAGAGCGACTTGGCGATACCTTCAAATTTATAAAAGAAACTTGCGTTGTCAATGGTAGAATTAGTTTTTTGGGACAAAATTGGGAAATAATTTTCAAATTTTTAGGTGATTTGTTATTTGAACGCTTAACTTACGTTGATAGATTGTTTGTAACTGGCGATGTAAATGGTGTAAATGTGCAAAACTTTTTCAAAAGCATGGTTAAATTAACAGCGGATCATAAAGTACCTGGAGGTGTTACGTTCGAGGGTCCTGTAAGTGTTTTTAATTATTAGAGCCCCAATATACTCGGTGGATGATCGCGACGGCCAATACGCTTTGAAATGATGCCAGAACGGCTCTGTCGTTGAGAACAGGCTGCTAGAAAATCATATTTTCATCGAACAATATTTAAAATTTAATGACCAGAGAAAACTACCAGAAAAATTGTCTTTTTGTACTTCATCCGTGTTTTGATATTATTTTATCTCCATTTCTAACATTGTACTGCATTGTTTGCACACTGTCTCGCCCAATCTGAGAGCCGCCGAATCTGATTTGTTCGAACGATTCGCGCTGATAATCCTCGAGTATATTGGGTCCCTTACTTTAATAGTACTTATCTGTTTAAACGGTTCTAGGTTTATATTGCCGGAAATTTGGATGTAGCTACAAAAATTAATAACATTGATTTATCAGATTTTAAGGAAGATGTCGTTTTAAGAAATGAAGATATAATAATCGATGGGGAAGTTGAATTTACGAAGCCAGTTCATATTGAAAAATTGTTAAAATTGACCGAAGATTTGTTCGCTCAATTTTTGTGTGACATCGATTTGCAAACCTGGAAAGACAATCCAGCTTTCATAAATCAGGGTCCACTTTCAGGCACGAATTTTAAAAAAACAAAGAACTTGTTTTGAATTTTATAAAATTTCAGGTCAAATTGCATTCAAGTCTGTAACAATTCGCGACGACATCAACGTTAAGTATATAAACGACATCAATATGGATACTTTAATTCCATTACGCACCAAGCAAATCATCCGCCAAACTTTGAAATTTGGAGAAGTATCGGTATTTTCAAATATTACAGTCAACAATCTCATAAACGGAATTAATTTACAAAAGGAGCATTCGAATACTCTAATGGTAATAACGCATTTTTTATATAAAGAAACTAAATGAAAATTTCAGAATAACGGTTACCAAGAAATTTATTCAAACGTTACTTTTACTGGAAATGCACTAATTAGAGACAAATTAAACATTTCAAGCACAATCAACGATTTTAACTTATCTCAAATTGTTACCACCAACACCGACCAAAATCTCAGTGCTCGTTATGAATTCTCCGACAAGATTACTTTTGAAAAAAATCTTAACGTTTATGGAAACATTAATGGAATCAATTTCACTGACTGGTCGGAAAGGAGCGTTCAAAAGCGAATGGAATCGCCTCAAAATATCGAAGATAACTGGAAGGTTGTGAAAAATATAACATTTAGAGAAAATGTTTCAGGAGTCGGGTTATTAACCGGTTTAGACCTGAACAACGTAACGGCAGAAATTGAGAAAAAACGACATTTTAAATTGTCGGTGGAAAATCGTTTAATTGTAAGAATTGAAAATTTTACTGTAAAAAGTTAATGTAGTCAAATTGCAGGAAAGTTACCTCAATGTGTGTTCAAGTCTCAATGATGCTTTGAGAGGAGCCAGGAATCAAATTTATTTATTCAAACATTTCGAATTCCTTCAAAAACTGGACGTTCCAAAAAACATTGAAAACGTCCATTATTTTAAGGTAAACGAACGCTTTTTATTAATCAAGTTTAATTTTATTAATTTCAGCATCAAAACGTTAATTACATTTTGATTAACGAAGTGGGCAACTGCCTGGCGCGGTTGTACAGCTGGTCGCATTTGAAATTTACTTTAACTGCTGAAGTTGAAACCGGATTTATTTCGCAATTAATTTCAGTCAAACAAAACGGTTCGTTGTATTTAGTCAGCAGAAGCAATGCTACTTCTTCTCCGTGTGCAATAGAAGGCTCCAACGTTTGGAAATTCGAAGAGGAAAATCTCCTGGTAAGATCAGTAACACAAAAAAGTCTTTACAATAAAATTTTACAGCAACTTTACAAACTTGAAAATCAACTTATTTTACAAGATTCTTTAATTCCGGGCGCTTTTTACGGATTGGACTATAAAGGGGTCACCGAATACAGATTAACAAACACATTCCTGAAAGACTATCAAAAATGGGCCATTGTTAAAAGTTGTTATTGGGTCACAATATTAAAAAAATAATTAAGTTGCAATTTTAGGGACCAAAAATGAGCAATCAAATTTGGCGTTTATTCCGAGAGGCTTGAAGATTGGATTGGCATTGAGAGACGGTCATAAACTTTACAGACTCGCTAGAAACGTTCAGCAAACAGAACACGAATTTGATTACCAAATCGAAGCCGTCATAAAAGGCAATTTTACGGAAGAAATAAATTTTTCACTGCCCGGTCGTAAAGGCGGCGACATTACCATCATCAACGTAGGAGTACCCAGCAGAAGAAAAACTTTGATGGCCGTTGCCGTTCACGAACAAATGAGCGTCAAATCAAAACTCGACTTTATAAAAGTAATTTTCACTAAAGCTCGGAATGTCTTCTTATATTTTATTTCAGTTTTATGAGGACGTTTTAGGCGGCGCCTTGTTCCACAAAGTTCCGACGTATAAACCCACATCTTTAATATCTCTCGATTTTGGTTACAACGGCGAGACTTTGCTAGTATTTTTGGAAGATCAAAAGACACTCCAAGCTTATGAATACAAAGGTTTTTATATTCAAAGAACCAATCAGTTTTGTGAACAGCTATTTATAAGGTATTTTTAGGAATTGAAGGGTTTAAGTATCGGACGTCTGCCCGTGTGGATGGCTCTAAATTGATCCCAATGATTCTACCCATGGGACAACATAAAACCGAAAGAAAAATTGTTGGAGTCGTTAACAAAAACAGTTTTACCCTTTTGGAAGTTGTTATGGTTGGCAACCAAATCAGTGAAGAAGAATTATCTTGCAATATTCCTTAATTTGTTTTTAAATTGTTTATTAAAAATTAAAGTAAAACTTAATATCTAACAATTGGTCTTAAACTTAGATTTGTAAAAGTTGATTATTTCATCATCCACTTCCGGGTCTCCTGTTAAAGCAACAGTTTTAATAAACTCCTGAAAACTTTGGAAAATTTTCACTTCAGCTGCATCCGCTTCTTGGGCATTTCTAGCAGACTCCATTTGAACAGTTGAATTATTTCTTTGGTCCTGAAAACTGATCTTCTGACAAGGTGACTTAATTTGGCCAATTAACTTATCCGGGCGAGGAGTGCTTGTGGTCCTTGGAAATTGACTGCAACTTCCACTACATATTCGTTCGGTGTACAGTTTGTCACTGCAGCGTTCCAAATTGCTCCCATTGCACTTCAGAGAACATGGTGATGAGACGCTTCGTCCGTTATAACAATTACATCCAAATGGAGACAAACCACTGAAGAATCCGTTTTCATTTTGCAAATTTGTGCTCGGTCGGCAATTACCCAAATAAATTTCTTGCTTGTAATAATTTTCGTGGTTTCCGATTCGGCAATCACAGTCTCCTTGGCGAGCGGATTTGCGGTCCGAAAAGACGTCACAATTTTTTTCCGAACACAATGATACGCGAGAGTTATTACTACTGCTCGAGCGGCATTGCTGTTTAAGTGCAATTAAGTTTTCGTGCTTCACTAAATCTATTTTTTGACCGAAATTCTTCGGCTCTTGACAACTCGCGCGCTTATTAATTTTCGAATCATAAAAGTGTTGAAAATTGTTTTCGTCGTTACGCTTGGCTTGTTCCTGTCTCAATTTAATTTGCGCCTTTTCCAAACCGCGCTGTAAATAGTCGGTTTCACTTTTCAAATTTCGAAGATCGGTAATCGCGGTTCTGTAATGATCTTGTTCTCTAATTAGTTGTTCGGTTAATTTTCTGAGTTCTTCTTTCGGAGGTTTCATTGCCAACATTTTTTTTATTGTCACAATATTTTTCTGGCATGTTTCAATATTGACGGCGACAGATTTCGCTGTCTGGCACTTCCTTTCGAGCGCTTTTATATAGGAGTCAATCTCTGCCTTATTTACTTGATCCTCGGTAAACATTTTAGAGGTTTCCTGCTCATGAAATATTAGACGCGCGCTTTCCGAGGAATTACGGCTTATAGTATCGATGTTCGTCGAGGAACAATTTAATTTCGTCGGGATTGTGTCTACGATTTCACTTTTTTGATCTAATAATGCCGTCAGGATTGCTGTGACGTGGTTAAGGAAATTATGGATTCTATTTAAAAACGAACACGTTATTTACTATTTCAAAGTTCACCAATATTAAAAAATATTAAGTTTTTTATTAGAGTGGGTTTGATTAGTCAGAATAAACCTTCAAATTGCAAGTGTTATTTGGTATTTGACGTTTGACATCTTAACGCTGAAAATATAATATTTCAAGTCTGTAAAAAGGACATTATTTTTCAAGTTACAAAAAAATGTTGATAAGAGTTTTACATTTACAAAAGAGATAAATTTTCTGTATCTTAAACCGTTTATAAATTGTGAATATTCAAACATTTCAAATCCTTTATTTAAGCATTTGATGGTTCTTAAAAAAAATGTAAAATTTGAAGACAGTCAAAGGGACATAATTTTTCAAGTTAGAAGAAAATGTTAATAAGAATAGTTGTAAAGTTAGAAAAGATTTTTTATTTCACTTCACGTAATTTTTCCATTTAATAAGCCGTTTATAAATTATGAATTTTTAAACATTCAAGATCCATATTTGAGCTTTTTAAAATATATCAAATTTTAAGATAGGAGAAAGGGCATTATTCTTCAAGTTGCAAGAAACTAGTTCATATAATTTTTTTACAACTTTAACAGTTTTGAAATTATAAATTCTTAAACATTTATTATCAATTTTGAGAGCTCGACGTTTCTTGAAAAGAGTAAGAGAGATAAAGAGGCATTATTTTTCAAATCGCAAGAAAATGTCTACAAGCAAAGTTGTAGATTTTTAAAAGATCTTTAGTTCAAATAATTTTCCTTCATTTCAAAGTCACTGGCTTAACAACCCAGCCTCGTACAACACATAAATAAGACACTACTAATGTAATTGGAATGAAACAAACTTACTGAAAAAATTCTAGCATCATTGTCCCACCTGGCTTTGAAAAATTTAATTGTGTCTAACAAAGGCAATTAATGTTACTAATTAAAAGTGACCTTTGAGGGATGCAATGTATTCTGACTCAATAAGATTTTCGTTTTTAAATTAAATTAAAGGATTAAAGGATACAAATTTCTTCGTCTTTCTGCTTGACGATTGTTTTATATTTGCTGATTAAATCATTGTTTGCATTGACGTTGGATTTGAATTTTGCTAATTTATTTTGCTCGGAATTAACTGCCTGTCTGAGCAAATTGAAACACAGTTGGATTTGTCTCATATCAGTTTCAATGGGTATGGTACCGTTGGATTGATCTTTTAAAAATTTTTTAATCAACACCTTGGAATGTTCGATTTGGTGGTCACTTAATTTTTCACTTATCTAAAATGTGCAAGCGTTAATTAAAGTAACAATTTTCATGTATCACAATTGGAAAGTGCTTAATATAATTAAAATGGTTTTCTTTTTCTGTTTGAAATTTTAATATAGGTGTAAATAGTTTCAGCCAACGTTTCACTCACATTAATTCCTCTTTGCAGAACTAGTTGCCGTCGCAGTTCATCAACTTCGGCTGTCAAGAAATTAATTTCTTGTTGAAGATCGATTTCTTCATTGATCACAGCTTCAGTGCTTATCAATGCAACCCTTTGGGCAAATTTGCATGTACTAATAGTCTCCTATTACAAACTCGAATCAGTTATGTCTCTTGTAATAAATAGCATTTACCTCGATATTTTTTTTAGTTAATGCTAAAGTGGACAGCATGACCGTTAGACAGTTTCCGGCTAGGGAATCACGAAGCAAATAAGTCATCATACTGTTTCGATAAGGAATATGAGACCGTTTGATTTGAGAACGAGCCAGAATTACTTGCTCCAAATAATGCAACGACAAATTTATATACTTGGCTTCATTCAGAGTCGTTCCGGTTATATTACTTTTGTGAATCCGTTCTGATCTATAACAGTCATAATAATATTTGCCAATCTTTGTTAACATTTTCAAACCCGGCCAGATCGACGAGATTCAGTTTGGAACGGCGCATTTTATTGCTAGTGTCGCTTTTGCAAGACACATAAACCGTAAAGATACAATGAGACCGTGAAGAGTACTCATTCAGCGGAGTTTCCGCTATTGTTCTGAAAGGAAGCAATTTTGTTATTAGCGGGATGAGTTGTAAAATCAATCTCCGGTTTAATAAAAAGCAAACCTATTCGTGTCCCCCAAAAATAGTAATTTCATGGCTTCGTGTTCGCTGGAAACGGGGATGACACTTAAATTGCGAAGATGGGCTTCGCCGCGTGCGTCCTCAAGTAATAAAACTCGCCTGAAATGTTGTGCTGACAAATTAGTTGCCTACACTTTCAGTAATGCTTACGGTAATTCTTCTAAACTCGAGGCCCGTTGTTTCGGACTCAACAAATCGTAACCAATTTCGTTGTAAATTTCTAAGTAGGAGACGTAGACTCTGTACTTCTCCGAACTCTACCGGGGAGGAAAAGGTGAAAATTTGATGAAAGTTTTGAGCAAAAATTTACTTTATCCACTGACTCGAAGATTTCTTGGATGCTCCTGGGTATAATGCCCCTTTCGTTGTATTCGTTTGGTGAACCGGTTATTGCGTACGTTTTGCCGCTTCCTGTCTGAAAAATTTACAGTTCCTTAAAATGTAATTTTGTTATCTTTACGGTTACCTGTCCGTAAGCGAAAATTGTGCCATTGTAGCCTTGAATAACGCTAAAAATTAATATTAAGTTGCGTTTATAATCAATCTCAATATTAAAAAAATTGAAGGTTCAAAAGCTGACCATTAATTTGTCAGAAGGAACGTGAGAAAGCAAATCAATAATCCCATACCTGTCAACAACTGGTTTTGCAATTATGTCGAAGACATTATTTTGCGTAGAAGACTGGCCAAACACTTTGTGAAATCTGCAATGAAATATTTAATTACCCATCCTGCAGTTAAAGCTAATAGTGATCTCCAATAATTTTCTTTTATTACATATTTATTGACTAGGTGCTAAAAAAAGCAAATTTATAGGCCATATACCTAAATTTATTGATTAACTACTGCTAATTTCATTTCTATCATTAATCATTCACGTCATACGCCATACTTACCTATATTTATGATATTGCGGTTTATCCGTTGTGGTCACTCTCAGTATCAATTCTTCACCACCATCATTCTGTGACACTACCTCATATTTCTGCAAACGCCAAAATCAGTTTTTCACGTCTCAACAAATAAAAATTGTACCTCTATTTTTTTTCTGACATCCTCCTTCTTCAGTCTGGCATAAACTTTAATTGAATTCGTCATCATTATTGGGGATGTCAACTTTTGACAGTTCTATTAAATGTAATGTGAACTGACTCGATAAAACAAACAAATACTAAAACTTTTACAATACATTCCTCGTTGATTTTTTCCATGATACGCCACATGTGTAAAATGTTAATCTGAACGAAACACATCAGTAAAAAATACAATATTTACACTCTATTCTCTAATTTATACCTAAACTTTCCTCGCGCTCGAAATAAGTTAAACCTAATTAATTTTCAAGTCAAAGTTTATTAGAGTTCACTGTTTGAGTAATTCTTCATTAATTTTTAGCCAGACCCAGAAAAATGTCATTTGCTTCAATAAAAGATATCAATCATTTTCTTGGGTTTTATATTGTTATTTTAGAAAATAGTATAAAATATCTGATTGCTATTCATCATTTCTTTTTTATTAGCCTTCCTGCAACCAATACCACCTGTGTTTACTGTTCGTCGCATCCACTCACTGTGTATTTGCAAAAGATTAAATTTAAATTTACCTTAGTGATTCACAAGAGGAAACACAAAAAAAAATATTAAGTCATTTCTAATAAAAATAGTCATAGTAATGCAATATGTGGTGCCTACTTGGACTCTCCAAGCCGTTCAGACCCTGTATATGTACAAAAAATGTAAAAGGTTTTGATACTGTGCAAAAGAAAATTTTAAAGTCAAAAACAAGAAAGTATGAAAAAGTAAGTTTTAATAAAAAATAAAATGATGTTGGAAATTGAAACTAAAAGCAAAATAATTTTAAAAAATTTTAACATTGATTGAAATATTAGTAAGGTTTCATCATTCTATTAAGTGTAACCAATTAAATTGAATAATGGTTCTTTACAATTTAATTCCAATTTGTTACTATAATGGTAATTCCATTATCTACTTGTTGCACCAATTAAAAAAAAAATAATTTGTTAAGCTTTCGTGATCAGAATTACTGCGAAAATTGAAGTTTCCGACGTTTAATTGAATTAAAGGAAATTTAATTTTCTTCGATTCAGTCTCATTCCCAAAGCACTGCAATCTTGGCAATTCATTTTTGTTGCACTCTCTCATCAAATAAAATAACAATTGTTGGAACTTTATTTGAAAACAAATGGACGTTTTTTGATTGCTGTAGCTCATCAAAACTTCTCATAACCACTTCCAGACAGAAGAATATTTTCTGGATTGTATTTTCATAAGAAAAGTTGGCGATAGTAAAGTTTCATGAATTTTTCAGTTAAAATCAATTAATTTTGAAAATCGCTTTTAATATTTTATGTTCATCATTCCAGCATAGTTACTGTGTACTTATCGTAATCCATCGTACTTTTTTCGTCCAGGCAAAATCGATGGGAACGTGCGCGTGCAGGTTCAGGAAAATCCGAACTGGCGCTGGAAGACGCATTTCCCGTCAATACCACCACGATACACCCTCGCTAGCAAAACGTCTTCGTCCATTCAATCCTTCTTGTGCAGAATAATTGTGGCGTGAAATGCGAATCGTTAAGAGCACCCGAAAAACACGTGCCATTTAATTGAATAAAATTAATTTTACGCTTTCGGTGGTTTGACAAATCGCTCGCGATAAACAATCAAAACATTTAACCGTGGTGTTATTTATAAAGTTTTGCCTCCGGAGCAGTACAGCCGGTGTTTAAAGCACAGTGCAACGACCGGACTTACATGAAACCGTACTGTAATTGCAATTTTCAAAGGCAATCAGTGAAAGTGAACTGAAAAAATTATCGCGATTGTGATGTAATAATTTAGAATTGTTCAAGATGCAGTGAAATCATTTGCATTATTTTTTATTTTTTTAGATACGTTTCAGTGACTGCGAGGGCTTTCAGCCACGGACGGTGAGTCATTACGATTTTTCTGAGCATTGTTAACAAAATTGTGAACTTAATAAACTAATGAATACCTGCAAACAGAACGGTTCAATTACGGGTCTGATTTATGAATCGGGTTTTTTATTAAAGTCGGCACCTACCTATTTGTAATTGTATGTTATCGAATGTGTGGGAAGTGAACTCGTAAAAGCACGTAATTTTCGGTTGTAATAAATATTGTAACATATTGCCATCATTTTTGCTTTGATTAAACCGACGAGAGACAATCGATGAATTGTGTAAGAATATTTGTGATTATCAGTGATCGATTGGAGTTGATCAGTCTCACAAACTGTTTACGTTACTGCATACGATGTATTGGCGTTAATTTTAGATTTCTAGTTAAAAACAACTGCACGCGGACTTAAAAATAATCTTTATTGCCACGGAACGTATAATTTAAGTAACTTCCAGTTTCTAAATTTCAGGTTTAGTTTACGGCTTAATTAAAACGGTTTTAATTTTGTAATTTATTTATATGTTTTTATAGCTTATATTTGCTCGACTTATAAAATTAATATTTTTAAAATCAGTGTACATAAGAGGTTTGAAAGTTTTGGTGCAATAGAAATGCCATTGAACTCCAGATGATTAAATTAAGATTCCTAGGACTCGCAGCAATAATTTAATTTATGTGTAACAAGCAAATCGTGAGTTCTCTGAAAAATTATTGGTTTTCCGGGATACATACATATACCGAACGATCGAATAAAAGAATCAAAAGGATAACTATAGTAAGCCAATATACTCCCATAGTTTATTTTTTAGTTATAAGGAGTGAAATTGAAAGAAAAGTTACACTGGATTATTTCTAGCAAGTAGTGTTTGGTTGAAAAATTTAAATTTTAGTATTTTTAACGTTTGTACAATGGGCAAAGCAAGAACTGATTAAAACTGTTTGTAATAGAACCAAAAAAGTGCACTGATGCATTGTGTAACAATAGACGTCAAAAAATAAAGTGCATTCATAACACTGCGAAGCATAAAACGAATCCGAACGTTAATATTGTTCATACAATTATTCACAACTCGACAAAATCACAGCATCGGCGAACGTAAAATTGAAATTTAATGTTCGACTCAGCTAGAAATGCAGTGCCTTACAAAGAATTACAGTGTGGTTTCCGTAAGTGGCAATAAAGCCTTAAGTATTTATTGTCACCGCGAATTTATGTAGCAACATCGGTTCGCGTTTATTGCGCATTTACATATTTATCAGCGGAGAAAAAATGTATTTCAAATAGTGAGCAATAAAGTTGTCTGCTTCATTCTTCTTTTTGTACTCAAGTAGCTATGTGAAAAGAAGATAACGGGAAGCAATAAAGTCAGCAACGAGCAAATAAAACGATTAACCACACATTACATAAACAATTTTTATTTTCGATGATGAATAATTTCCTTGCTTATAATATTTTTATGTAACTCTTGTCAGTTAACGTACGATGACAACATCGATTTATGTACAAGTTTAGTTATGAAAACCATTATTGAACTAGTATAATAATGGTGTTTTTATGTATACACATTGTTTAATATTCTTGATGATATTAAATAGCGTTTAATACATTTTCCACTTCTTAGGTTCCATTGCTAGACAAAACAATAAAATTTGTGAACAATCCCGCAACCGCCATTATAATAGATATTATATTAGATATTTAATGTGTTGATCGTGTCTACTGCAAAAACAAACTGTGATTTGAAACATAAAATTTAGATTTAACAAAAGGCGTTAGATAAAGTGCTGGGTAAATCGTTACACTAAACACAAAGATTATAGAATATAAACCACTTTCAAAAAATCATCTCAACTCGGCCTAATGGACCTCGTGGGACAACCTTTTTGTCGTGAGTTGTGTTGTCAGTAAATAACTATTACAATCAAATCTGGGTCTTAGATATGTCCCAAGTAGTTCCATCTTGTACAAGTTTCACTGTATTTGATTTTTCGGGTCAACCCAATGATTTAACCATCCCTGTCCAGAAGCTTTCAAATTTTATTGCCTATAAAATTTGACACGAATGCTGGGGTTACAAATCCCTCGTAACTTTGAATTTAAGCCGTTTTAACATCTAAATTTAACTGAATATTCTTATTTAATTTTTAATTTGTAGGATATTCTCATACTTTGTAAATGTTTTTAATTTCCCTTTTTTAATTTATATTATTAAACTTAATTATTTTATTTCCAGCTATTGGTGTTAACTATTTATATACAATTCACGATATTCATGTTATTTGAATATAAGTTGTACAAAAATTTGTGCTACCGAATTAATTGAATAAATTATTGTTTGTTTATTTAACTTTTTCGTTCCTGAATATAAGTACATTTTCATTACATTCAGTACATTCACAACAAATTTTTTAAACCATTATAGGATTGGATAGCTTGTAATTGTCTGGGATACATAGATCAATAGGGATTAAGGTTGTTTATTTATTATGTATCTTATATACCGATTGATATAAGACCTGTATTAGATTACATTTTTTTAGCGAGGTTTGATTTCATTTCATGCTTTGAAACAAGAAATTTGTGGGTGTCAGATTTTTTGTCCATGAATGCAATATAATATTCAGGTTTTAGAGCAAGTCATTAACCCTCTTTTAATTAAGCAGTAAAAATTATAAAACAATAAAGTAAATTTTAAAATAACTTTCAACTGATTAAAACTATTGCACATATTCTATGTGTTTGCTTATTTCTTTTATTACCTCAAGCGGTCCTTTTAAATATTTACTGAACAACACTTTAAATTTCGTCAAAGTGCCGACATTACTTGTCATAAGATTTCCTTCGAGTATTTTATGATACCAATAAAAATTGAATCTAAAATTCAAGAAATATCATTAGAAGAATGGTTAACGAATAACAGATTTTTAATTACTGAAAAAATGTAAGTTTAATACACAAAAGTGTCCATTTGACGCGCTTCAATAAATCGAGCGTTAACTTCATTAAACCTTTATTGGTTTAATTCGTAGATAACATTAAAAATACAACAAACGTCACTAGGAGATACAGATGCTATTTGAATCTAAACTTCTTTGCGTTGTTGGTAATTATTGCTTCGGAATCAGATTCGCATGTAATTGCGCGTGATGTTATTTAAATTTTGTGAACCTTAACGATTGAGAATGGAGCAATCAATAGGTTCAGTGAATAGCGCAAGTGATTAAAGGTTGTGGTTTTGCGTGCAGAGATGCGAATCGTAAATTACAGTAATCCTGATAACACTCATATGTGAACTTGCTTCCAGATTTCTTGAAAATGTTTTGCTATTTTCATAATTTTTAAGCAATTTATGCCTTCCTGCTTTGAACACAAAACCGACGGATCCTTTGAAATTTTCCAACAAATTAAAAAATAATAAATTCTCTTTGGGATTCAATTTGGAAGGGTTTGACACAAAATAACAATCTCACACCATGTGTTAATCTATTTTAAACACTGATGTCAACAGGACTTTTTAACTTTTTAAATTCACGCCACATTACAAATTCACAGTTTGAAGGAGTTTTTCACGCCTTCCTTAATTAAGGTTACACTGATTTGGTAAATTACAAAGGGGAGAAAAATGTCTTTTGATCAAGATTGGCATCGGCAGAAAAAATGTTTCGCTTTTTCTGGAGACATTCCTCGATCGCAGACTTTAAATTGCGGGTCTAAAATTAGTAACATAGCGTTGTAATAAGAATGCATTTTATGCTGTAGGGTTACATGGGAACAGCTGCCTATAAGCGGCAATGTTCAATGGCACGCGTCATATTATACAGGGATGTACAGACCTAACATCTGTTATTCCATGTGATGGACGTTTTGTGTGCCACAACAGGGTCGATACTTTTTTCCCCTTTAAAATACGAAACGAACGCACGCTATCAAAAAAGTTGATTGGACATTGTTCGGCCGCTTTTGAATTTCGACTATTCATGGAGTTATGTTTAGACATCCCTAACTAAATATAATGTCCGTGCGATTATAATTTTAATGGGGAAATATTTGGAGGGTCGCAGCGTTTTGCAGCGACCATTTAACTCACCAGTTAAAAGGTTTAAAAAATCCTAATTATTAAGTGGATGAAAAAAATTGCAATCACCGTCGAGTTAAATTCCCATGTGTTTCGGAGGCGTGTTTCTATTAGATATAATTCATGCAAGGGCGTTAAGGGGTGCTGCGGGGTTATCTCGGAGAACATGAAACACCCATACGACACACGCACAGATGTGAACCATAAACGCATTGCATCTGACGTATCTCGAAAACACTCGAAAAAACGTGCAAATTTTCAGTCAGTGGAAAGACAGTAACTTTTGTAATTTTTCAGTGAAAAATTGCAAACGCGTTTCGCGTTGTGATGAATATTGTGTTAAAGGAAATAAATTAAAACGTTTAGAAAATTGGTGAGTCATTAAACTTTTGAGGCATTTTATATTATTATTATTATTATTAGTTAGTTAAATTTTGGTGGGAAAAGTGTAATTCATTGTTTCTTTCACAAGATCTGTAGGTTTTCGATCGTCGCTTAAATTAATTCTGTAACATTGTATTTTGTAAATAAAAGGTGGGTTTTAGTGTAAATAAATCTTGTTGTAGATTTTAGGTATTGGACACGTTCTGTGTATCTTCTGTCTGTACGTTCCCGTATATTGGCTCGCACGTGAATACTATAGAATTACAAAGTTGTCGCATCAGAGTTGCTATTGACTTTATTCAAGTACGGAAGTTGAAGCAGTTGCCCGAGACTTCTTAAAATTTACATATTTATGTAATGAATATTGATATCTTGTGTAATTGTGCGTACCTGACAATTCTCATTCATGACTTGTGGTTTATTAATTTAGCTATCGACTCTTTAGAATAGTTCTTCAGAATAAATTAGAGAATTTATTATCTTGGACGTTTTGAAATACAATAAATTCAATTTCCGAAGCTCTTTTCACTTGCAATTAGGAATGAAATTAATGAGGGCGTGTGTTTATTTTTATTGTTCATAAAATACGGTCATTAAAGGTATTTTCATTAATTCTATTTCGGGTGGTGCATTAAAAATGTTCTGCCAGAGAGTTTCGACTGTTCCAATTTCAAATGCACACATTTTATCGGTTAAACATTTATTTTGAATAAATTACAGGGAACCCATGATGGCAAACTTAAATTTAATTATTAACGATTTGCAGAAAAACTGTAATAAAAACTTGTTCCGGATTTACAGATAAATAAAACACCCAACGCCTTATTTTCCTTCGGCAAAAGTTAATCTAAAATGATTTATATTGGAATTTTTTAGTTATTTTTTTCACGCTAGACATGCAAAAGTGAATTTGGAAATAACATAAAGAATTTCACTTTTAAAAGTCGTAAAATTTAACAGTAAACAGTTCTGAAAGTAATCAAAATTATTAACTACAAACTTCCATTTAATAAAATACACTGCGCTTAAAAATTAACCCATAATGCATTTTTTCTTTTTCAACGAAAATTAAGTAATAATGATAATTCAGACTTGTTTGTTTACAGTACAGTTCACTGATAGTTTTGCACCTATATCAAACAACCAAATGTCTTGTTTTTCTTTGTATGAAGCTATAAACAATTTTGATAGGAAAGTTTTTAGCAAAAAACAACGGGTTATAATTGTGCCCATTATTATGAAAGTGGTCTAAATAAAATAAAAAAGAGTTTATCAGCTATTTCACATCACACACATGTAATGTGAGGTGAAATAACTAATAAAAAAATTTTGTTTTATTTTTGATTTAGACCACTTGCACAATTATGGGCACATATAATAAAATTAAATTTCCAAATTTGTTATGAACTGCAATCGTCAAAATGTACAAAAAAATGACTCAAGAGCCGCTTAGGCAATAGTCTTTTCTGAGAAGGGAATAACTCAAAAAGAAGTAGCTTGAAGAGTCGTATTCATAGACCATTCCTAAGCAAAGCGTTTATCTTTATATGTTCTATGAATATCGTTCTTACACATTTCCTTACATAAACGTTTGCCTGAAGAGAAAGTAGGAGATCTTCGAACAAAATGTAGGTATAGCAAATGCTTCTATGAATACGACTCATAGGCTTAGCTAAGCGTGTGTTTGTAGAACAGGAAAGCGACCTTCCGGACCCTAACGACAAGTAAACGCATTGCATGGTCTTTGCATTTACCGACCGTAAGGTAATCTAAGATAAAGTCGCTTACCTGTTACACAAGCAATCGCTTAGCTCAGGAACTAGCTACTAACACCGCTCTATATATTTTTTTTTCTGTATCACGGACAATACAAGGCCGTACAAACGAAGCTAGACTGGCCTGGGACGAAATGAACTCCACAAACTCTAGGCAATTTTGCAGAAATTTTTGTATGGTAATCGTAAAATATACCTGGAGAATTAATTTTTAATTTGATGAACGGAGTATGTCTCAACGTTTTGGAGCTGTAATTAGAACTAGATCCGCAAATGCCAGATTTTCATTTAATTTCAATGCAGTTTTCCGACCTAATATTACATGTCCTGAAATAATTTAAACGTGTTAACTTTTTTTAAATCAATTTTAAAATATTCAAAAAATCTGAACCAAGAAATTAAATTCTCTGCTTTTGATAGTAAAGATTTGGTGCTATTCAACCCAGTACCAGTTAGCTCAATTATCACTTGAGCTATTTGCAGGCGACAAAGTCAATTACTGCCATTAATACGCACATAAATTCAGTTATAAAAGCCAAACTACAGAATTGTTTCAAATTAATTTGACACTCACGACTCATTAAGCCACATTCGCTACTGTGTAATTGTGTTCACCTCTGAGCTGAAAAAAATGGCAATGCATTCACCAATTAGTGCCGCAATTACATAATTATTCAAATAGGTAATTATTCAAGTGATAAAAGAAATTCCGTCAAAACAAACATTATATATTATGCATGCCTAATCAGCTTTTTGTAAGCTGCTTTCGAATGCTGGTTACGCTGAAATTATGAAATGGTGCAAAATGCATCGGGGCGCTTAAAAATTCATAGTGAAATCGTTTGTTTATGTAAGTTGTAATTTAATGTCGTTCTGGTGTAAGTACAACAATTTTATTCACATGAAATGCATGTGTTTACTTTTGCAACCATAATAAACGCCCCTGCACATGCTCTTGCGGATGCTGTTATTACGCACCTACACTCTGCACACACGAACGTCCTGTTAGGAAAGTACAACTTTTTTGATCTCGATATCTTTAACCAGGAGTTTTTAAAAACGTGAAATTACTTACAAAAAGAAACATCTGTTCCTTCTGCAAGTGCAAAATTATTTTTAATTAATTCACAATCGTGTCTGCGACGATAATGCTACAAAAGAGGTCTTTTAAATATAGTCATGGTTAGTTTTTTTTGTTGAAAATGCGTGGCGGTGAACCGTTACCCAGACTAACATTTGCAAGTTCTAAGATTAAATTTTTAGTTTGTGCGCGATTTTACGAGGAAGTTATCACCAAAAATGCTGTACGATTAGTTTTCTTGTAAGCGAATTTCACATTCTGTTTTTTTCAAGTCAATTTTATTACGTTCCACATGCTATTTTTATCTCCTGCAGATGTGATCGAAAAAAATTTGGACATAGTTAAAAATTCTATTTTCGGGGGACGAAAAACTCCAGTAAATGTCAAATGGTTTGATGATTACCAACTTTTATGCAAGCGATAAAAAGTTTTCTTGTTTTCTACGGGTCGTAAATTTGATAGACATCGTTAAACTTTTGGAGAGGAGTAACGAAAAACGTGTGTTACTGGGGCATTTTCTGTGGGCGCAGGTACCTAAACAAACAACGGGGGCGCCGGTTGACTTGATAACGAGAATCAAAATCTTTGTGCAAATAGGATGTAACGAGGATCTCTTCTGACATGCGGAAGTACGAGGCGTGAGAAGCCAACGTTGGGTACAAATTTATTTATTTCACATTTCACTCATCTAAACTGGTTTTTGCTGCCCTTTATCGTTTTAATTAAATTTTCAGCAATTCGTGTTTGCACTATTTGCTTATTGTCACATGTTAATATTGAATTTGGTAATAAACCTGGAATCATTGTCAATAAAATTAAAATCCGTTGGAATTACAAAATTGTATGTGCTTTGTGACAGTTGTATGTGTGATAAATTACTCACATATTTGTCGAATTCTATTCCATTCCAGTTGGTAAAATTATTTTAAAAATAGTTCTTGCAACAACTGTTATTTCTCTGTGGAGAAAATGATGGTGATCGCGGGTTAAACGAACAAGCAATTATGGTAAGTAACAATTTATCCTAGTGACGATTTCGTGATCGAACTGTCAACCAGTAACAATGTGTGGGGTAGAAATCAACTTGAAAAATGGTGCCATGGAAATGGGTTTTTTAAAACATTCTTTGAAACGGCAGTTCTATTTACTCACAAAGAATGCAGAAGCGTTTGTATCTGATTCGTTGCTTTTCATTGTGTTTAAATGAGTACTTATGAGAAGGTTGTATAAAATGGTACACTTTCCGAAATACATTTTTTATCCAAATTAAAATATAAGACAAAATAGTTATATATATGTATGGTGTGTATGTGAAAATTTTTCGGTCCGTGAAGGTTTGACCAAATTGGATTATTTTTTCGAGAAATATTTTGTAGAGTTGTTTTGACGCGTTATATTACTGTTTTGGTTTGGTTATTTGTTGGTTTTCGTCGATCTACAGTGTGGAACTGGGGAGAAATTTGTATTTTTGGGTTTGACGTTTTCCGTTGACATTTTTCTAATTTTTTAAGTGTTCTTGATTTTTTGAACTTTTGTGATTTTTTTTTTTTTTTTTTTTTTTTTGCCTGTGAAGAGAAGATTTGGGACTCTTTGTCTTTGGGTCGTGGACTAAGTGAGGGCACGTTTAGAAATTTGGAAAATCGAGAACTTTGGTACTGACGTTTCCCATTGAAAAATTCTTGCCGATTCTTTTTGGAGAGTAATTGGATACTGGATTGGTCTTTGAGCTTTATCTTGAGCTTATCTTGTGACTACTTTTTGGTTTGGTCCGGTTTTTTTTTTTTGACAGTTTATTTATGAAATGTCATATTTGTCCAAATTCAAAATTTTTCAAGAGTTTACATGGTCTCAAAATTCACATTTCTAGATGTCATAAACAGAATGTGCCTGTTCCGGAACTTCCTGTTAAATTTCTCAATTTAACAGAAAAAATTGGTTACCTAAAATCGAATGTCTGTATTCTTAGAAGAATTCCGCGTGGAGCTAGAATATCCGTGGCTAGTAAACTAGCCAAAATTATAAATGAATGTGTTTCCGTTAATTCTTTACCATCCTGGGAAGACCTTTTTCTTTTTGCCTTTCGTGTTCTTCATGTTCCTATTAAAAATGGTTATGAAAAGGAATCTTTAACTTCTAAAGTTAAGAAGAATGCTGACTCTAACGTGGACTCCATACTTTATTCCAAAACCGATTTCTCAAAATTTTCAATTTATAAATCGGTTGAGAACAAAATTGCGGATGGTGATATTAAGGGTGCAGTTCGCTTATTATCTTCTGATGACTCATTTGCCAACAATAATGCTGATACTTTTGAATCGTTGAAATCTAAACATCCAATTCCTTCAAGATTACTCCAGTTTCCTGATCCACCTGAAGAAATGGTAGAACATCTCACTGTCTCTGAAGATCAAGTTTATAAAGCGATTATGTCATTCCCTAATGGTTCTGCTGCTGGAATGGATGGAATAAGACCACAACATCTCAAAGATTTATTAGGTAATGGTACAGGTGACTCTGGTCGTCACTTATTGAAAGCCATCTGTAGTCTCTGCAATCTCATGTTAGCTGGTGAAGTTCTTTCTGATATTAGACCTATTCTTTATGGTGCCTCTCTTTGTGCCCTTTCTAAAAAAGATGGCGGTATCCGTCCTATTGCAATAGGTTCAACTTTTAGACGTTTATCTTCTAAATTATGCAGTTTCCACATTAAGGATTCGTTATCTTCCTTTTTTCATCCTATTCAATTAGGTTTTGGAATTAAGCGTGGTTGTGAGGGAGCTGATCATTCAATTAGAACTTATATTAATAATCAATCTGATGCTGAGGTTTTCCTTAAAATCGATGTTAAAAATGCTTTCAATTCTATCGAAAGAGACTCCCTTCTTTCTGTTGTCAAGGCTGTTACTCCAGATATATATCCTTATCTCTGGCAATGTTATGCTTATCAATCAAAATTATTCTTTAATGGAAATGTTATTGAATCCTCAGTAGGTTGTCAACAAGGTGACCCTCTCGGTCCTGCAATTTTTAGTTTATCGATTCATCAAATTATTAAGAATTTGATTTCAGAATTGAATGTTTGGTACTTGGATGATGGTTCTTTAGGTGGTAAGGCTTTGGATGTCTTACAAGACTTAGAAACGATAATTTCTGAATTTAAGAAAATTGGTTTAGTTCTTAATTTCAATAAATGCGAACTTTTCTTCCTTAATAATGTTTCGGAATTAGACAAGTCTTCAATTTTGGAAAGATTCGAATTATTAGCTCCTTGTATTCACGTTTGTAATGTTGAAGACCTTTTTATTCTTGGTTGTCCTATTTTCGATGCAGCAATTCCTCCATTCATTTCTAAAAAAATTGATTCATTCTCTTTACTTTCTTCAAATCTATGTAAAATTAATCCTCATATTAGTTTATTTTTACTCCGCCATTGTTTTTGGATACCTAATTTCACTTATAATCTCAGATGTTGTCCTTTTTGGAAATTTAAAGATGAGTGTCTTGAATTGGATAATATTGTTATTTCTTCTTTGGAAAAAATTTTGAATATTAAATTTACAATTCGATCTTGGACTCAAGCCAAATTACCAATCCGTTTTGGTGGATTAGGTATAAGGTCTATAATTGATATTTCCTCGCCTGCCTTTTTGTCTTCTATATTTTCTAATTCTGAACTTATTATGTCCATTCTACCTTCTAGTTTCTCTAATTTTGAAATTACATCCCTTAACGAGGCTGTTGATTATTGGAAGGAAATTTCTAATTCGTCTTTACTTCCAAAAGAACTTTCTATTCAAAGAAATTGGGACTTACCTATCTGTGAGAAAATATTTCAAAATTTATTATCTTCCTCAAATATTACAGAAAAGGCTATCTTATTAGCTGGATCTGAACTTGAATCTGGAGCTTGGCTTGAAGCTCTTCCATCTTGTAAATTAGGTACTCTTTTAGAAAAAAACATCTTACAAATTGCTATTTCACTTAGATTGGGGATCAATTTCTGTCATCCTCATATCTGCTCGTGCGGTTCTTCTGTAGACTCGTTGGGTCATCATGGTTTATCGTGCATTAAAAGTGCTGGTAGACTCTCTCGTCACAGCTGTATTAATGACATTATTAAACGTGCTTTCTCTTCTGCCAACATTCCTTGTATCCTTGAACCTAATGGTATTCTGAGGGATGATGGCAAACGTCCAGATGGTATTACAGTTATTCCATGGAAAGTAGGTAAATCCTTAGTTTGGGATTTTACTTGTACGGATACACTTGCCCCTTCTCATTTAACTGATTCTTCATTTTCTGCAAGATCTGCTGCTCACTTGGCAGAAAATCTTAAGAAAAAGAAATATAAGTCAATTTCTGATGATTATTTTTTTGTCGCCTTCGCTGTGGAAACTTTGGGTCCTTGGAGTGCTGATGCCCTTTCTCTCCTTGAAGATTTGGGGAGGCGTATTGTGCAAACAACGGGAATTCCTCAAGCCAAAACATATTTGAAGCAACGAATAAGTTTGGCTATACAAAGAGGTAACGTTGCTAGTGTTCTTGGCACAGCCCCGCTTTCTTCTTCTCTTAATGAGTTATTTTATTTATTCTAGTTATTACTTATGTTATGTTATTTTACTTTGTTTGTTATATACATGTTACTTTTTACTATTTAATATTAGTTATAAAAATAAAAAATAAATTGTAGACAAAATTTTCTTTCAAAATACAGGATTATAATTTCAAAGTTTTAACAGGAAAGTGTAAAATGACATACCATATTTTTGTCTTAAACTGCGTCCAAATTATGTGTGACATTTTGGCCTCAATTTTTCAAATTTTTAATCTCTAAAACACGGATGGGGTTCTTACATCAAATATTATGTTAAAGCAGTACAAAAATATTAAATTTGTATTTATTACTAATAGAACCCTTATGAATGAGCGCTTCTGTTAAATGAAATTATTAAATGTTGAGTTGATAAATAGCTTTAATTTTTTTCCGGAAAAATTTTGGTGGAGCTATTACACGGTATATCATTTTACACACGACATCAACTCAAAAAACTAGCGTTGGTTGCTAATTATATATTATTAAAAAGATAATTCTTACATGAATCTATTCCAAATAAATCACATTAATTGTATAATGATAATATCAATCTTATCTATTGAAAAAAATAAATATTGCAGGGCAGGAAAAATGCGTTATAAAATCGAATCGTTTAAATTCACGTTTTAAGTAAAAATCCTCATGCAAGTTTGCTATTTAGTCAGCTAATGACTGCGCAACTCGAGTAATGTAGGATTTGTAATTTTACACATTCCTCCCCTAATATTGTTTTACTATTTGGCCGCCAATCGCGATTGACCATTTCAGTTTCAGTTTTAACAAAATTGAAAAATCTTAATAATACCTTAAATGTGGCTACGTTTATCTTGTTGATATTATAATATGTAGAGGAATTTCAAAAAATTAGAAGTTGTTTAATTTGTCAATTTTCATTGTGTGGTTGAAATCGTTTGCATTTAATTAATGAATAAATTAATCAAAGAATAATTAGCATGCTCAGTGGTTATTAAATATTTATGGGGCAAAGTAATTACAATTAAAAAAATTACATTATAAACCTTCTACAAATCATTACTTAAATTTTGTCCTTTGCAACTCCTTATGTAGTGACAGATGCAACACTGAATTTAAATTTTCAAACTTAAAATTAACACAACAGCTCCAAATATAAAATGGCCGTACGCATAAAAGCATTAAAAAACGATCAGTAAATATTAAGAAGCACTGAATACCTATTTTGAAATCGAGGACAAAAATTCAAGTGACATTTCACCAATCGAAATATGTAACTTTTAATTTTATTTCACGAGAAAGAATTTGATATGAACCCAACAAGTAAGTAATATATTAAAAAAAATATTTAGGTTTATAGAAAGTTCCCTTTTGTAATGTGAAAACAAAGTGTCATAATATTGTAGGTATGCCAACAATTAATTTTTCGAATAATTTGATGTGAGAACGTGCAGGTTTGCTTAATTTATTTTTTGTCATTATTTTATGGTATGTAACTGTAAATTAATTTACCTATTTTCATTCACTTTTTCACGTCAGTTTAATAAGACTAATGTGTTTCCGCTATTCATTCCACTGGGCAACATAAAAAAGCACTCATAAAAATTACAAAAAATAAACACTTTACGAAATAAGGTGTGTAAGTGATCGATGACAATTAACTGGCTGCAGGAAATTGCGTTATAACAACATTAAATTATAATTTAAGAACTCTTTGTTTTTGTTATCAGATTCAAAAGAAACCAGCTAATAGATTTTCTTCCAGCCTAACTGTTTGCTAACTGTTTATGTCAATCGTTGCGATCTGCATTATCTTAGTTACATAACATGTGTAAAGGTAAATGAAATTAGACACTTTGCATGTATGAAGTGTGTCTGAAATTGATTATTTTATTCGATAGTTACATAACAATTTTTTTATTGTTCTGAAACTATTTTATTTATTAAATCAATTGTCGTAATGGATTTGGTACGGCACACACTAAACCGGTGGTCCCCAACCCTATGCCCGCGGGCACCATGGCGCCCGCCGACCGTTTTACGTGTGCCCGCCACTGTGCGACCACGATAAAAAAATTGTATGTATTATTGACTATGTCCAACTATAAAAAAAAAAAATGGTGCCCGCCGCCCGACCGGCATTCTAAAATGTGCTCTTGGGTGCAAAAAGGTTGGGGACCCCTGCACTAAACAATATCCTGCTCCGTGGTTGCGAATAATATCGCATTCAGATTAATCGTGACGCGTTGTTATAAATATGTCTCGAATGTTTTTATGTAACGCCAAATCAATCTCGATCTGAAAAAACCGTGAAACCAGACGCATTTTATTATTGATTTAATGTGTCCACCAAATGCACCCCAAATCAAACTGCAGTCAGACTGTTCGACCCTTGAACCACCCTTCCTTGAACCTCAACTTCCCCAAGTTTAATCAATAACGCGGAACTCCTTATTTCGGTAGTGCGGTGATGGAATGCAATTACGAAACAAATTATCACACGTAAATCAACTGGATCTAATTTGTAAGGATTTTCCTTCGGGGCTTTGATGTGGATAAACTTTTAAAAAATATAACTTCCGCTCAGTGACATTGCGACCGTCAAATTCTGAATGCAACTAACAGTAATTGTAAAAAACTCAAATTAATTTTCAAATACATTTACCAATTTAAAATTAAAAATTTAAAGCAATGACTCAACCGTTTAAACTCGTACGGAGAAAAAGAATGATGAAAATCTTTACTAATGATTATTTATGTTTGTATATTCGTGTTCGAAATATTAAGTTTGAATGATAAGGTCAGAATGCAAGCAAATTTTTTGTATGTATATCAAAACTTTGTCACGTAAAACGAGACTGTTAAATATGTAAAGCGAGACTACGTATAACGAGGGATGGGTGTATCTGTAAAATGTGTATTGTTGGTTGCCTTTGAAACTTATTCATTCCAAAATCGCTCGTAAATAACCCTGTATTAAAAAAAAACAATAAGTTTATTCCAAAACTTTTTTCACTTTTGTAATGCATTTTATCAAATTCACTTATGTGTTGCAATTGATTCCGTTGTGCGAAACGTCGACTCACGTTTAAATTAACTGCATAAATTAGCAATTTCGTTTCGGACGAACGGGCAAGGTACACCCCATTTTAATTAACTTCCTAACGTTGCAAAAATCGAAAGTAATTTCTTGTTGCAGCTCCAAATATAAACCGCAGACATGTGTATTATGCCTTAAAAAGAAGTTCAGGTAGTTTCACTTCATACCGACACAAATAAATCTCTTTTGTTTAAAGCACTGTTGAGCAACCGAAGATGTTGCTTTCATGCAAGTACCGGCATTCATTTATTTACGGTAGCCGAGATGAATAATTACATTTTCATTACTTAAATATGCAAAGTGCAGTACTCGAAATGGTAAATTTGCCCGTTACGGCTTTTGTAACGAGCATAAATCGATGATCATTATAGAAAAGATTGCGATTCTATCAATAGAAAGGATATTCAGATGTGTCTCTGCAAACTACTTCTTTGTTACTTTGTTAATATAAATAACTTTAACTGCGCCAATTAATCAGTTTTTATTGGACTTGCAGTCTCAAGGCTGTTTTTTTCAGACATTTTTTGACGCACGCTGCTCACATTTTTCATGTGTGGCGTTGAAAGTACCTTTTAAAACTGAGAAGCGAGGGCAGCGAAATCAATGAAGGAGAGTAAAATAATAGAAATCTCGAACTGCGTAGGTCGCCTATTGTAATGAATTTCCGTCTAGACTTTATTAACGCACTATTACACAAACAATTGTATCTATATTTTGATCAGATAATTACATTATAATTTTAAATACAAGATAACGTCTGTGATTGAGATACGTACACAATCATTTATCGTAATTCTCCGGAAAATTATCTCGTAGTGTTTTTGAAAACATTTCTTATAACCGTTGGATTAAATTATATATTCGTGACGTTCGCTTGGTGCAATTTCATTTAAATGCGCACGTAGAACGAGATAAGTTTGGAACTGTTATTGAATTATTGAAACTGAGGTTCATAAAACAAATCGTGATTCCTAGACAACACATTGAATTATGCTGAAATGGCGTAAAATGGATAGAAACGGGGGCCCTACAAAACACAATTACAGTAAAGATCTCAGTATCAATAATACCTGCTGAGTTTATTCGGAGCCTAATCAGGTAGAAAATTGTTTAATCCACTAATTAATTCGTGTTCTTCATTTATATCATTTGATATTTTTGTAGCCACCCCGAAAGTTGATCTCAAATATTAAAGTATTACCTTAAAATTTTGTTTATTTCATAGAGTGATGTACGATCACAAACTGGTGCTATAAGATTTTTTTATAATAAACTGCAAAAAAGTGTCATTTTAAAAAAATCAAGACTAAAATTTTTGTGGAATTTACCTACTGCATTTAATTTCATCTCGCAAGTCAAAAAAAAGTTCTAGTTTAAAATTTTTAAACGCGTTTTAGCCTAAAAATTGATTAATAATTAAATCACCAAAACTTCCAACAAAGATTTAAATTATTAAAAATTATTGAAAAAAATATTCAGTATTTTTAATTTTATCACAACCACATCAGTTTTTATTTCCTGTGAGATAATATTATACCGTGTTGTCAAGCGACTCGGTTCATTTGAACAATTGTATTGTAATTTAATAAATGATTAGATAACAATTTGTGTTCAAGAAACCTGAGTTTTATAAGCTGATTAATGTTGTGCAGGTCAATGAAGTTACACTTGTAAGTACACAATCTCTTTAGGAAGTAATTTGTTACAAATAAATATTAAATTAATTTAGGGTTTGTAGCAATTACTTATTAATGACAAAATTCCCGAACGATTTCATAAAATTATTTTCATTCCATTAAGCCCATGGCAAGGTCGACTTGCTGCGTACCTTTCAGAAAAAACTTGCAAAGTAAGTCTTGGTTTGCAGGTTTTTGTCTAGCTGTGGGATACATAATCTAAATTAGAAATTGTCTGTTAAGTTATTAAGTCATTATTGAAAAGAAAATGAAAATGAAAATGAATTTTCATGTGCGCGTTCAGTTTCTACATATTTATCTTGCATAGGCAAACACTTCATCGAATTAATATTTGTTTTGTAATTGCAATGTCAGGAAGCAGGAGTAGCATTCGATTTTTAAGCTATTTTCCATTAGATTTGATTAAAAATTAATATTATTACTGCAATTCGAATCGACTTGCACCAAAGTAAAGATGAAAATGTTAGTTTAAAAAATGTAATAATTTGAATAGTTTTTTCATTTCACCAACTTCACGAAAAAATTTCTATGTATGACTTTCATTTCAAGACTCATTCATTTGTAAAACGCCGTATCCCTTTTTTGCATATAAGTAATTCATAATACGTGACAAAGGTGAGACGTTTGCGTCACTATAAGGTCATCACCACTATCACTCCAATATTTAGAACATGTTTATAACCGAGCCCACATTTTCAAAATCAATTAATTCTAGTGACTCAACCATAATCAGCCTAAGTTGACAAACGAACTAATTATTAAATCACTTTTAGGCGTGTATTGCATAAAAAAAAATTCCGGAGAGAAAACACAATAATGTGGAATTTTGTAGTACCATCATATGGAAATTTAATTTTTTTTGGGTCAGTCTGTCACGGGAGAGAGAGTTCAGAATTAAAAATTCAAACTCTGCATTAGACCGACGACCTATTGAACAATCATGTCGCAATCTTGAAACCTCATATTATTAGTTCCGCTGCCCGCATTACAATAGCGATATCCTTAAGGAAACGAATGTCGAACACGACCACTGCATTTCAAAGATTTGACTTTGATAGCTTAACGAGACATTCAAATCGCGTTTTCATTATTTACTTCATTAACATTCAATCATTAAGTCCCAGGATAAACGCACAATGGGACAATGTTGCTCTGTGTCATTTGATGGCAACAATATTTCGTTGTTTATGTTTTAATCGATATTAAATGCAAACGACCCACTTGGACATAAATAATGTCGCACCTGTGATACTTGCATTGAAACGTCTAAAAATGTTGATACCTCACATTATTTAGATGAATCAATGCGATCTACTTAGATCACAAGTGAATGTAACCAGCAAACAAGTGTTTGTGTTGTTTGAATTCTTTGTTCCACCTATAAAAGGAGTTCTTTTCGATTGATGTCATTTCCTTTTGTTCGTCATCTGGATCTTACTTACCCGAAACCTTTTTACCTTCGGTGTAAGGTTATGGTGAGTTGAATTTCGTAGGTATCCTTCTCCACACTTTTCTCCACCTTCTTCTATTTTTTGGCATTACAGATAGTTCAGTGCATATTACTTCTCTTAATTTGGCCGCTTTTCTCACTTCTTATTTCGATAATTTTTTTGTCCTCCTTCTTTTCCCCAATTTTCTACCTTCAAACACTTTCTTAACCAAACATTCATCCTCCATCCTTTGTACACTCTGCCGCAAGTTAAATGTCACACGACGTTCAGGCACTTGCCGGCCATGTTACAAGGATGTTTGCATGGCTGTCTACAAATTATCAGGTCCGTATGCTAGATTTGATATTGAGGATCAGTGTTATGAAGTCAAAAATCAAAATAAGTAAGTGAATCGAGAGAAACAACGAATAAAATACGTTCGTGTAACAGTCGAACAGTTTCAAGAAAACAAGCTTAAATTTGTTACTAAACCGTATTTATTATTAATGAAAGTAATAAATCATTAATTTGTTGTTATTAAATAGATAAGAAATATACACGCATTTAATAAAATATTATTGTAGCTCATCAAAAACTTTAATTGATGTTTTTGGTGCTTCGTTTATGAGAAGATAGAAAATTTTCGCCAATTTTTTTTTAACAGCGTTAATTGATACTTAGGAGTCAACCCTTGGTGTAATCATTTGAAAACAAATTTTTTTACCTGTGTACACTTTATGAAAATGTGCACTGCAATTTGCATGGTTTTACCTAGGAAAACCGACTCTTAAGATTCAACCCTTGGTTTAATCATTTAAAAATTTTTTTTACCTGAGTACACTTTATGAATGGATTCTAACATAAGTCGAAAAAAATGACCTGAACACACTTTATGAATATGTGCACTGCAATTTGCATGGTTTTACCTAAGGAAACCGACTCTTAAGATTCAAAAAATGGAAAACTGCATCAACCGAGAATAGAAGTGATTATTTTTCTTTGAAATACATTTTATTTCAATTTTCTATCATAAACAGTTTTTAAACAAACACTGCAAGTTGCATGCCTTCACCTAGGCAAAACGACTCTTAAATATTTAATCTGATACGAAACAAATGCAATTAATTAAAAAATATATGAACAGTATAATGTTTAACTACAGTACAAAAAATAACATAACTTCATAACACTGATCCTCAATATCAAATCTAGCATACGGACCTGATAATTTGTATGCAACCATGCAATCATTCTTGTAACATGGCCTGCAAGCGCCCGAATGTCGTGTGACATTTAATTTGCGGCAGAGTGTACATGTCCAAGCCGCCACAATTGGTTTTGCCGTATTGTTATTTCTATCGGGATTATATCCAAATCTTCTTTGTATCTTTCATTTCTTATTTTGTCCAGTCTTGTTTTCCTTTTATTTATCTTAAAAACCTCATTCCTACACTTGCTAGTCGTTTTTTCTATTTTTCCGTTGTTGTCTATGATTAACTTCCATAGGCAAAGAGTTTTTTTTTTTTTTTTAATCTTCGGGAGAGAGGAAAATTTTTATGAAAACGTCTGTCGGCCCAACTTCAACAGACGAGCCAGGTTTTCCACAAAGGGTACAATATGCCAGCCCACCAACGGCCCACTGCCGGCAGCATGTGCTGCCAGCAATGGGATATCAATAAGCCAACAGACCATACCCAGCGGGAACATATTACTGACTAAAAACCCCTCTAGGCTTTGATGTTGTTTTGCCTGGAACAGGAAGCTTGGAATAGTATTTATTCTATACTTCTGACGCTGTGGGTGGCTGTTCAAAAAGAACGGGAAGTGGACGCACAGAAAGAGCCGCGGGGTCAGGGATTATACGATGATGGACCTCGGACGACGATACCGATCACGCAGATCGGGTACGTAGTCCGCTGACGCCCGAATCAAGGGATTCGGGTGGACTGTCGCGCGTTCGAAAAATTTTTCCGCAAGAGAGACGATGTGTTCGCGAAGTGACTGGATATTTAAATCACGGAGGATGTGTGTGTTCCGAACGAACCAGGGTGCGCTCGTAACCAGACGAAGAGTTTTATTTTGTACGGCGTATACCGCCGCCATGTAAGAGGGAGACGCATATCCCCAGACAGAGATCGCGTATGTGAGAGTGGGTCTTATAATTGTTTTATATAGTAACAGTTTGTTATCAATGGATAACACGCTGTTACGTCCAAATAGGGGAAAAAGTTGAGCTATTCGCCCGTAAGCTTTTTGCCGCACGTGATTTATGTGGGGACGCCACGAGAGTCTGTTATCGAGGATGACACCCAGGTATTTCGCGGAAGGGTGCCACGCAACCGGTTGTTGGAAAAGTGTGACGTTGCCTGACGGGCCTTTTCGCCGCCTTGTAAATAGTACGGCTTGCGTTTTCGTGGGATTTATATCTATACGCCATCTGGAGTACCATTCCTCCAGGCTATCAGCCACGTGCTGAAGGCGCCGTGTGACAATCTCTGGATAGAAAGACCGAGTTAGGAAGGCAGTGTCGTCAGCGTACTGCGCTAAAATGGCTTGGTGAGGCGGAATTGGAATATCCGCCATGTAGATGTTAAACAGGGTCGGCCCCAGGATCAATCCCTGAGGGACTCCAGAGGAGACTGGTTTTATGGCGGAAACCGTGCCATCAACCTTAACTCTAAATTCGCGTTCTGTGAGATATGAGCGGATAAGGCGCACAAGGGGTAAAGGAAAGTTGAATTTAATTAATTTGAAAACGAGTCCGTCGTGCCAGACCTTGTCGAACGCTTTCGCGACGTCGAGAAAAGCAGCGCCCGTGTACAGGTCGTTGTTGAGTCCTTGCGTAATGTACTCCACGATCCTTAAAACCTGATCGGGAGCAGAGTGTCTGTCGCGGAATCCAAGCTGCTCCGGAGGAATTATGTTGAGTTCCTCCAGAGCTTCCTTGATTCTTGTGTGTATGCAGGCCTCTGCTGCTTTGGCGAGAGTCGAAAGGAGGCTGATTGGCCGATAATTCTGAGGGAATTTCGGGTTCTATATATATAGGCAAAGAGTGATTTAACGACCTTTGACACAAGTTTGGGCCTACACGGTGTTTAATCTGCATCACTGATAAAATGCTTCAAAACAATGTATATGAAGGTGGATATTGCATTTTTGCATTTTTAAATAATTTTACTCTTATAAAATCTGCATCTTCTCCTTTGTTTTGCTTTCTCTTTCCGCAATGAGGTGTCCTATGCAATCACAACGCACTTCACATGGCATATAACCTTTTGAGGGTCGATCATAATTCGACGTACTGTTCTCTTGATTGACTGCTTCTTGTGTGCTCTTCTTCTTGCGTTTCAGTATTCTCATATTGCATCAGAGTCATAGCTAAATATTATCTAAATTGCAACTGTCATCTTTTATTGGTTTGCCAATGTGTGGATTTTCCTCATCGATCGAGAGATCGTGTGAAAACGTTACCATTATTAAAGAAATAGTGGTTTCACATAAAAAAAAATAATTAAAGAAATATTGCGTGGAGGCAACGTTGGACCTTAATGGGATAATTTTAATTGTGTGTTTTGTGTTCTTTGTTTCCATCATTATTGTTTTTGGTTTTTGAATATTTACATTCATATTTATATTTTATGATTGTTCGTTAAACCTTTCTACGTTGTGTTGTAGTGCCCTTTCCGTTTCTGCTATTGTTAACATGTCATCTGGATATCATAGTTTTACAATTTCTACCATCGCCATCTTTGGAAAACCCAACTTCATTTGAAAATGCTATACGTTGAACCACCCTGTCTAACGGTTTTATAAATCCCGTTTTCCAATATCTTGGCGTTTACTTTCTTTCTTTATCAGATTTATTATATCTGGTAGCTTTTCTTTTTCCGTTTTGCCCAAATGTTTTATTATTTTTCCTGTAACTAGTTCTCATTTCTCTCTCGTCATTTTATCCCTTTCCACTTGTTCAGCAAATACTTAAGTATTTGTGTTGTTTGAATTTTTTGTTCTACTGACCGAATCAGTTATTTTCCTTACTTCCTTTTGTTCGTCATCTGACTCGAAAACGCTTAAAATGCGCGCTGCCGCTTTCGATTAACGAATAAAATATTGATTAAGTGTGTTATTTACTCTTAAGAATAGTAAATAAGCTCCACAGGTGCAAATCATCAAGTGAAATTAATAACGGGACCGAAACAACTTTCATGTTACGATGCGATCGAAGAACGTTATTGTTATTTTTTGATTTCCAAAAAGCAAGCCGACTTCTTCCGGGAAATTCATCCCAATAAATCAGACTCTGCTCACAACCGGAGGTGTATTTTAGAAATTTCATGTTTACATTTCGTAATTGAATGATGTATGTATTGAAAATTCCGAAAAAATATCGGTCATTATCACGTTATTAATTTAGTGCGATAAATAATGCAGAGAAAGTGCAGCGGAATTTTTACTTAATTATTAACGCCGGTCGTAGGTGTCGTATCGCTTTAACGCATGAATGATTCGTTTATCTGTTCGCAGACGTTTACAAATGTTCGGTACTGCTTTCGGAATTTTTCTTTTATTGAATCGTGGACCCGCCTAAAAACTCTCTATTCAAAAATTTGGTAATGAATTTTCACATCGATCATTCGTTCAAATGTCTTTAGAAATCGTGGAAGTTTTTCGAAAATTAAACTTCCAAAGAAAACTGAATAGCTCGTTAATAGCGCAAATGGCTTTTTTATACAGCATGGTTCCTATCTTCATACTTACAGTAGCCGAGACGTTTTGTTTGGTTTGTTACCTCAATTTATTCAGCTGTTTAATCTTAACACATGTAAACACGCGTGGAGAATACGTTCGATACTTGCGATGTAATTAAATTGGAAAAACTCGCTCGTCCTCAATTTTTTGCGCTCGGAAGAAGGTGGTGGCCATTAACCCAGAAGACTCCCTACGGAGATCAGTGGGCCCACTAAAGTGTGTTACGTTAATGCGAATCTGTTAATTATGATCAACAAAGGTGACCGGAGATTGCATTTACGAAAAAGTGGCAGTAAAATTAAAATTTGTTTCGATACTTTTTCTAATTAATTTCTAGATTAAAGTGCGTTGCTCGTCGGTAGGAATGCGGATGGAACATCGGTTTGTTATGAAAATTTAAATTTCGAAATTAATATCATTGGGCGCTTTTACATAAATCGCTTGCATGCACTTTCCACGATTTCTTACAATTGAGGAAATTTGAATGGATCGTTTTTAATTGGGTTACATAAGGAAGAGAATTGTTTCGGTAAAAATTAATAATTTTAGTTTTTAGTTATTAATATGTTAAAAAAATATTAATTGTTAGAAAAGTTTGTGTGTTTCGGAATGTAGATTTGTTACACTGATTTAAGATGACAAGCAACCGTTTCGTGATTGATATCACCTGGAGTTTATTACATCTTACAAGCAATTAAGAAAATTACAACCTATTTATTAAACGGCAGTTAACTGTTTAATTTAATGGCGCATAGTTATTACTGCATTTTACCTGTCTCTTGTTTATTCATGCATGCAGAACAATTTGGAGTGGAGTAAAATTTAACCCATTCGTGGCAATTGTGTTTCCATTCATTTATTATATCGGATAACCCAATTTGATTGCTGGTTTGTCACTCCATTATGGTCGCAGTGCTATCAATAATGTGCAACGAAACTTGTTTATCAATATTTTCATGCTTAGACATTCTTTACTGTCATTATTCATCGGTAGCTCTTGCACAGTGAATGATAACGTCCAGGGCTCAAGACTAAAAATAGAGTCCTTATTTGATAAATAAGAAATAAGCAGCTTTGTACAAATTTTATAATAAACAATATTTATAACTTAACTCGTATTACTTTTATACGGAAGTTCCGATTCACATAGGTTTTTCTGTATTATGACATAATTACAAAATTGACCTGAGCACACTTTGTGAAAATGTGCACTGCAATTTGCATGGTTTTGCCTAGGAAAACCGACTCTTAAGATTCAACCCTTGTTGTAATCATTTGAAAACAAACAATTTTACTTGAGCATACTTTATGAAAATGTGGATTCTAACATAAGTAAAAAAATTTAAAAAAATTGACCTGAGTACTATGAATATGTGCATTGCAATTTGCATGGTTTTACCTAGGATAACCGACTCTTAAGATTCAACCCTTGTTGTAATCATTTGAAAACAAACAATTTTACCTGAGCATACTTTATGAAAATGTGGATTCTAACATAACTCGGAAAAAAAAAATTGACCTGCGCACTTTATGAATATGTGCACTGCAATTTGCATGGTCTTACCTAGGAAAACCGACTTTTAAGATTCAACCCTTGTTGTAATCATTTGAAAACAAGAAAATGGAAAATTTCACCATCCAAGAATAGAAGTGATTATTTTTCTTTGAAATCCTTTTTATTTCAATCTTCTATCATTAACAGTTTTTAAATAAACACGTTAAAACAAACACACTGCAATTTGCATGCTTTCACCTAGGCCAGAGGTGGCCAACCCAATTGATCTTGCGGGTCACTTTGGAAATGCATCATAACTCATAAAATAAATATATTTTGTAAAAGTGTGATGAATCTCGCGGGCCGCGGGTTGGCCACCCCTGCTCTAGATGATAGGTTAGATGGTACACCTATTAAACTAAAACCCCCTACATTATTTTTTATCGGCCAAATTATTAATTGGGGTGAAATAAGAGTAAATCAGACATGTACAATTTTATTAAAGTTATTAAATATAATCACATCCGTTTAAAATATTTAATACAAGTAAACAATTCAATTTCTCACTCACTAATTATTCGTGAAGATTGAACAAAATATTTCGTTTTTTGTAAAGCATCAGCACACTACTGAAGATTTCATAGTGTACCATTTCATTCTTACACGAGAAACTCGTCTTAGATAAATTTTAAAAAATCAAGGAAAACTCTTTCATTCCACAGTATTCCTTTCTTACTGAACAGCACACCAAAACTAATTTTTATTGCAGCAGGGTTTCAAAATACCATAAATACTATATAAAAGTTAAAATGCATTTTTACCTTAACAGTAATTTATGTTTTTAACGATCGAGATACTAAGCAGAATGAACACATTAATCTCTCCGTCAACGAAGTGAATATTAATATAATTAATATAAAAATATTAATGCACCATTTTACCCTAAGGTACCACCTCAGACACAATTCCCCTACAAAAAAGCAATTTTAACAACAAAGATTTAATTTTGAACAATTTATATCTTTTGTGATATTGCAACAATTCAATTCATATGTATTACTGCAAATTTGCAACGGTTTTTGTATTGATTTATCCCGTATGAAGTTAACTTCCGATTAACCACTGTGATTATTCTTATCAAACTTCCGCGTTCGCCGCGATTTGTAAGTTTCCATTGGAAATCGTTACGAAAGCGACTAGTTAAGATTCCAAGGCAAGCAATTATTTGTGTTCGGGCACACTTTTGTTTAGTTCACGCACCGTACACTTTTCATATACGGACCATCACGTGCCAGCCTGTGATAAGGAACTTTTCATGTCAAAACGTAAGGTTAATTTTCATTAATTTGTATGCGTGCAGCGCCATTCAACTTATTATTTTTTTTGTTCGATATACGGTGACTGCAAACCTCTTCAATGAATGTATAATTAAAGCGCTCGATTAAATATTAGTTCAATGCGTGTTTACACCACCTGTATTTGCATGTGCGTTTAGATAAAAGGGCCCATGGTGTACGCATTCACACTGACCTACAAAATAAAGTAATTACTGTTTCAATACCTTTAATATTGATATCATTTATTAAAATACCGTTGTATATAATCAGATAAATTCCATTGTATGCATGTACGGCTTGCATGCGGATCGATTCGTCTCTTAAGATAACTGTAAATTGAGTTGCATGATCGGTATGAATCACTAATATTCAATCTTTTGTGTGTATGGGGCTATTAGAATAAATGCAAGAAAATTACATTCGGCGGGGGGTCTTTAAGGCTAATACATTATTAAACATTTCGATTTGTTATTTAGATGGTCTTTGATTAAGAATTGAATGGTATTGCACAATTTTGAAGAAACAAAATTGGTGGCATTATCGTTCGACTTTGAAACTTCTGCAATTAAGTCTTCATTTTAGCCCAAGCAAAATGTCACCAAAAGAGGGGTTACCCTGCAAAAGGTTGGTCAGGTTTGGTTTTTTGATATGTTTTATCATAAATGCCCCTATTGTAAATGTCCAGTTTTTGACCTCGTGACCTTTCCGGAAGGTGTTGAAAATGGGGGTTGAACTTTAAAAAAACACGTTTTTGAGTACGCTGCACAAACGGCGTTTTGGAAAAAAAAATAATTTTGACTCATTTAAATACCTGACGATATAGGCATTCAGAATCGAATCGAGACCGCTACTCTAGGACCAATAGTTTATGAGTTACGATTTTTTGAAGTTCACCACTTTGATTGCTTAAACCGCAAATTAACTGTTTTTGCTGTTATCTCACGTTTCGTACGCTCCAGGCTTTTGCTCTGGTTACATCGAAACAAATGATATGGCAGTGTAATGGGCATTAAATGCTCTTTACTATGATTTTTTGGTTGATCCAATCGGATGAAAAATGACCACACGGCGAGCGATCAAACTTGGAAAATTATTGAAAAAACTGCCTATATTTAGTATTGTTTCATTGTGCTCTCAAACTTGCCCATTATAACCAATCTCAAAAATTTTACATTCCATGAATACGTGACAGCTAATGGGGCACAGAAGTGCAAATTTTTTTTTTTGCTACTGACACCCTTGGACCAGTGCAGCTTTATTCCAAACGCGACGCGGACTCAAAAATAACGAAAACGTCAAAATTCTCCTAGACTCCTGAAAATTGGCACGTGCAATCACGTGTATGTGTAGATAAATTGAAATGTGTAGTTTTTTTTTATTTTTTTTATTTGTAAAATATGCAGTTGCTTAATTTTGCCCATTATTCCCCAAAATTTATTTACTGTGTAAGCATGCAATTTACATGATTTTCGTATGTGTCCGAATTATAGATGCAAGTGACACTAAACTGTCCGAATTGCAGCCATGTCCGAATGACTGGAGTGTTCTGTTTACCGCATGCCCGAAGTAGCGAAGTTATAGTGGTTTGTTAATTTTTTGAATTATAAGTGGTGTCCCGACCATATTTTTAGTTACAAACGTGTAACGTTAATTCCTCTATACTCCATGTTTATGGTAACAATTATTCATATGTAGATCAGTTAAAGACCTCCTTTGCATAACAATTTTGATAATCCTCTGGGCGCAATACCACAAACAACTATTAAATATTCCATTCGGTAGGCACATAACAGTGAAATTCATTAGTACAATTTTAGAGTAACAGTTATTGTATTCAGAAGCGTTCGTCGACAGTTTTGAACTATCTGTTATCTGTTGATCCATCGAGCGCACGCGAAATGAAAGTAAGTAAGCATTTAAATGCATCGCCCAATTTGCGTAGGCAGATATTTATAACGAACTTGGGTGTTTGAGGTTTCTAAGTGACAGCGCACAACACACCCCATTTTCGATGAAATCATTTCACCTACTTGTAACAAGTGGAAACTGAAAAACAATCAATCATAATTAACAATTTCTAATTTAATTTACAAGTTGCTGCTAGAACTAATTAATGACGGGCAAAAAATTTACAAATACAGATCGTGTTGTTGTATTTTTTTTCTGTTGAGAGATCGTCTTGTTTAATATATTCAAGGCGAATGTCAAACGTAAAATTTATAATTGTTCTAAAGTGGTAGAACGTGATTGTGAATGTTTAAAACCGCCCGGAGGCTGCGTTGAAACTGTGAAGAATAAATTTTATTCGTTTTTCAAATGAAGTTTTTCACCGGCATCTCGACTAAGCTCACTTACATTTGTCTTGTGTCAATTTAAGCGCTATACGTGTTCCAAAAGTTAAGTGGTTCATTAATTTTTAAGCGAGCAAACATTCATTTTTTTACCTTCTTCGTGTTGAATGCGCGCTGCGGGTTGGAGAGGGCTAATTATCTAAATAAGTACTAAAGCTGCTCTTTCACTTCTTTTAAGTTATTATTTTCGGTTGATAAATTTCTGTAGGTTCAAGTCGAATTTTACTTTATTATCCCTTGTTTATAATTTGCATCAATTTTTGTCTGTGTAATGCGTTTGTAACCAAATGTAAGATTAAAAAAATGAATATCGCTGGCGGTTTTAAAATTATGGTCTGAAATCCACATGAGTTCACTCTTTTAATGTGTCATAAATTCGTATTATTGTCCTATAATGATCATAAAAAAGTATATGGCCGTGTAAAGTAATTTAATCCCTAATTGATAGTTGAATTTGCCTAAAAGCAACTCCCTGTTATAATTTATTCTCTCAACCCTGTCTTTCCGTTGATTGTATATTACTCAAAAATGAATAGGAATATTGCATTATTATGCATTATTATTGGATTTATGCCACAAAATTCACTAGAAAAAATATCTGAGTAAATGTATATAATTTCTATACAGTAATCTCCCGCTTAATGTTCATGTAGCGTTTCAAGACAAAAAGCGCTAAACAAAACAGCGTTAAACGGGGTAATTTTAACAAACAGTTATTTTTTATATAAATGTTATGTTATCATCGTTAAACAGGACTCCAAACCGTATTGTTAGCGTAGGCATTGTTCTATTAACAAAAAGTGCATATAAGATGTATAAGCCATACTAAGGGAAAAACAAATGCACAGGATAACAACAAATTCAGGATTTAGGGGAATTACAATGCTACAACGAATCTTTCCCTGATTGGTTAGCGTTCAAAAATACAGCAATACGTCGTTGTATCGAATCGTAATATATTTAGAGATTTTTTAGGGTTTGGGACAAACAGCGTTAGTGCAAATTTAGGGTTAACCGAGGTTGCGTTGAGCGGGGTATTACTGTACTTGTTTTTGTGGGTAGATTAATGCAATTACTTATATCTTTATTCATTCTGATTTAAGAAAATCACTACAATCTGTTGTTATAACATCAAAATAAAATATTTTTTATATGTGATTGTTCGAATTCGTCAGGTGAAATATTTTTGGAGCTAGAAATTGCAGATTTTTTGAACATCATGCAAAGTACAGTTTTTCGGACACTGAAGAGATTTAGAAGAACTGGGTCAATTATTAGGGGACCTGGTGGTGGGTCCACACGTATTACCACCCCACGAGAAGACCGGCATCGTCCCGTTCCGTTCACTGTCTGGCAACTTATTTGCAGTCTTTTCATTTATTATAACAGAAACTAAAATTTCTGTCTAAATGGTTAATAACGTCTAAAAGAAATGGCCTTTTAATGCAATATATCCAACCGGTTGTACTATTTGGATATGGTGGTATTATGGTATGGGCAGGAATATCTTTTAGTTAGCGTGCGGCTCATCACATCTTTAACGGAACTGTTACTGGCATGAAAACGAAATTATCAGAGAATTTGTTAGGGCAAGAAAATTTAGGTTTTTTGGGTGATAACTCTCGTGCTCAGTGAGCGATAAATGTAAGGACATCTGGAGATTTATAACTGTCCTCTTCAATCGGTTTCACCCAGTTTTAAGTCTCATTAAGCATATCTCGGATATGTTCCAAAGGCGACCATCCGATAACTTAGAAATGTGTTACCACTGTTTTGGAAGGAGATTCCCTAACAGGACAATAATAAATGTATTGCAAGTATACTAAAAGAGCGTGAGGTAGTAATTATAGCCCAAATTCGTTTCACATGTTATTAGGTTCCACTTTTTTAAAAGTTGGTAATTTTCAATGTTATAAAATGAGTTGTTTCTGTACTGGAAGTGCATAATAAAGCAGTATCCCTATTTATTCTTGAATAGCGTAGTACCCACACGTATTACTCCACATTCACGTGTTCTCATTTCATTATTTTGCAATGAAAATTTTGTACCAAATCTTAAATGCAAAAATTCCAGCTAAAGAATTTGTTTACGCAATGTTATGAAATATTAAAAGCCTAGTCGGCTTTAGCCTGCAACTATGTAAATTTGACAAAATTATCGCCGCATATTTTTCATCCTAATTAGCATATCGCTGCAAGCGGAATTTATGCGCGAATTACATCACGCAATCTACGAGTTTCCGCGGAATAAAATAATTCAGTAATCGTGAATGCACATGCAAGTTTGTATGTTGTTGAACCCGGCAGTTATTTGGCAGTAGGCCAATTGATACGATGCGACATTGCACTGCAACAGCCTTGACGGTGTTTCAAGTACCGCACCCACTTAATACGCACCTACGAAACGTTTTCATTCGTAGAACAAATAACGATAAATTTTCGTACCGGGCCATCAATATTCATGAAACAGAGGGACACGTTGCGATCATTTCGTACGAATCGAAAAAAGTGGAAAAAATGCCGATTGGGATATAACTTGTGCAATTTAACGGAAGTGAATACTTCCTGCTTAATTGGATAACGACAGACATATGGCTAGTGGTAGGTTCCTAGTTCCTAGTGGTTCCGTCACTTTTATGTGATTAATTAATTGCGCTCAAAGAGCATTGAGTGCGACGACCAGTTTATGAAATTTCGCTAATGATCTCAATGTATTTCCCAGTCTAATCGTTCAGTGGAAGGGTAAGATACCAATGAGTTAAATTATTTCTTGTTGGCAGATTTCTCTAGAATTAACTTGATTCTTGCATTAATCAAAACTCTGAAATTAATACCGCTAATTAAATAGAATGTAGCATCTTGTTTTGTTGAAATCTATTATGAATTTTGATGGCATAATTTACATGTAGGCTGTAGATTCAAATTGGTAAAAGCTCAAGACTCCTTGACCTAAAAGTTTGGTTCTATTGAAGAATTTAAATATTTATACAGTAAAACGTTTGTTGAATTTTGGAACGCAAAATTTGCGAATATCCTGCATTCTATTTTTAGAGATCTTACTGCTGGTTATTGTTTCTCAGAAGCTACAAATAATAGTTCATCATATAAGTATAATAATCTGATTTCATTGAATCCAAAAAAATTAGAAAATCTGGCACAACTGGTTTCCTACATTCCTTCAGTGTATCACAATTATTATCAACAAATAGGGGCTGGTATAACTGTACCAGGAAATACCACCGAGAAGGTAACAGATAATGAACCCGAAAATTTGTACAACAATTTTTCAGACAATATTGAATATGAAAGATAATTTGTAAAAGAATATAATATTATGATTTTATTTAAAGTTTTTGTAATAAATAATTAAAATTGCAGTTTTTTCTTTCATTTGTACTAAAACTCAACTCAGCATAGTTAAATATACCCTCATTACAAATTTCTTATAAAATGTTATAAAATCATCAGGTTTGATTTTGGGATTTAACCGAATCTTTAACAATTAACATCTCAAAACTAACTTCGTGTGGCATGTAGTCTTGTTACCCCAATCTCTTCAAATAGTACCCTCGTAATTCTGTGGTAAAACTTGTCATGGTGAGTTAAAAGCGGCTGTAATAAAAACATTTGCAAAATGACGTATGGCACCAAGTGGTTCTCATCGATAAGCAACAATATTCGGAGCCGTATGGCAGGTATTTTATGCAAATTAAAACCTCAGTACGAATGAAGCTCATTTGAATGAAACTTGATTTGAAGTTGAATGATTTATAGTGCAATTAGACACAAATTTCGTGGGAATATTTGACAATAAAATAAAAGAAAAATGTTTCTTCAATCTATTGTTAAGAGGCGTTTACGACTCTGTATACAACAAAAGGTCGTCATTTTGAACACCTTATGCAATTTGAATGTAATTGGGAAGATGTTCATTGAGTTTACAAGAATCTAATTTATTAGACCAAAATTTTTATGTCCGAATTTGAAGTGAAAAATACCTGCCTTGTAGGGTATTCTGTTTGTGACTAGCAACCATTGTCGATTAAGACCTAAAAAACGAAAAAAATATTTTTATTTATTTGTTTTATGACGCCGTTAGAATAATTACATTAACAAAAAAATCGCCCATTTTATTGTACTTACAGTTATTGTAGATTATTGACCGCCGGTTTCCAATTTCTTTAGGGAAATTAGAAAGATGCTTTTTCGTGAAAGTGTTATATGATGGACCACACTGTATACAGGCTATTCCCGAATGGTTCTGAAATATTTCGTTGATCTATTCTAACGTGTGAGTTCTAAATTACTAAAACAACTCAAGATAATGCTTTGAAATTTTATGAGTTTATTGTTTCAAAGAACCGCTTTTGGTTAGCTTAAATTATTGTGTAGATCTGGAATAATGCACTTTTTATTTTTTAATCTGACATTTTCATGGAATGGTATCATTTTATCCAACAAAATTTTGGAACGATAACCAACCGAATTTATCAATTTTTAATTTAATGGAAAGTCAATCACATGATTAAGAAAGTGTAACTAAACCAAAATTGGAGTTGCAAAAATTTAAATTCAAATGAAACCCATTCAGCTTCAAAGATACGTCAGTGAGATCATTATAATACTAAACGTGTCGTAAATATCGTAATTAATGCCGAAAATGTCGTTTATAACGTCATGTAAGCCATATAAGTTTAACTACCGATTTATAAATTTCGAGTGCGTCTTCTCGGTGCACCAGTCGAACATGTAAATGACCGTTGATTTGTTTGTTTGTAATTAATTCCGTCCAAATGAGTCCAAGTTAATGGGACAATTGTATTTTTATTAGATAATAGAAGTCGCAGTTGTGAAATAGAAAATGGAAAAAGCGTTGGACGTTGAAGTAAATTCGATCGTTTATTTAGAAATATTGCCTCGGTTATTTCGATTAATGTGTCAGTAACTTTCAGCGGATTTCAGCAGTTGGATAGCTTGTCCTATTTATTGCCCGTTGAAGAATTTTTCTTTTTTTCAAACTAAAATGTGCTCAAAGATAAAATAATGAATTTGTTGATTGTTGTGTGTTGTGTCGATTATGTGAATTAGGTAGCAAAACCGATGCCCACTTGATGTGATGTTTAGGGAGATTTACCACTTACATTTGGAATCATTACCTTAAAATCAACCTTCAAGCGTGAAGACCGAAAGAGGGACAATATTTGAATTTCAGTCGCATGGTTTTTTAAATTTCACCACAAAAGACTAACCGCATAAAAGTGAATTCGATTAAATGGAGAGATTACTGTAAAACTTACTGTAAATACGAAAGTTAAAATTAAATTAGTAGAATACCTTTTCAAAAGCATTACCTTTTTTATCTGGTTAAATTATTTTTGGCCATGATACCTATCAATTTCTTCAATGAGTTTTAAAATGGTGCTTCATTTCTGTCGCCCTTGAGTTATGCTTAACCGAACAAGGTAAAACAATTTTACTTAACCGGAAATTAATTTTTTTCTAATCAATTCTATAAAAAGTTTGGAATTTTTTTTGAAACCAATAATCGATGAACTGAACTATTCAATCTGTCGTTATGTTCGGCAAAAAGGTTTTCTTTCTTCTTCACGAAAAAACTTTTCAGAGAAGGAGAATCGTTTAGTGAATTAAACATCTTGGATCGTTAGTTACTGCGTCCGTTGTTGATTCTAGAATAATGTCGACTTTGAATTAACGAATGTAATTAAAATAAAATTTCTAAAATTTGACCGGCATATACTTTTTAGACTTTATAATTTTGAACTGATAATAGAAAATTTGTGAAACTGAACTTGAAACTTACTTAAATTAAAAATTAATTGAAATTGTGCAAAAAACCGTTGCTAAACTTTTTATTCTTTTTGAACAATAGGTACGGTACAACAATAGATGATAAAAATCGTGACTCTTGAACTACAAATTTTAATTTGACCCACAGAAAAGTTGAAAAGAGTTTGCAATTTAAAACTTGAAACAAATCAGGGAAATTGTAACCATAACCCACAAACTTGTCCAGGTAAACATTCCAACCTGCGACCTTTCATTATGAAAATGAAACCTCTAGACAAAGTACTTTCTATTGACACGATAACAACTTCTTGCAGCGAGATTACCGCCAAATATGACAGAAAGAGCGCTTCCGAGCGAGCAACTGTAGCTGTTTACGTTGCAAGCCTTCATTAAATGACTTTTCAATTAACAAATTTTCACCCGCATAATTTAAGAACAATGGTGAAATAGAAATTGTGATAAACAAAATCTCACATTGTTTTCCGTTTTTTTAACAACACGGAGTGTGTTCAAAAGTGTAATAACGATTAATTTTCTGGTATGTTAAGTTCCGTCACACCTTGCCGTATCTATTTTCGCGCTTAAAAAGTCATTATTAATCATTATGCACTTTCTCCTCTGCAGAGAGGAATTTATCCATATTTGTTTTATTTATTTGGCTATTTTGAATCTGTTTCGTTTCCAACGTGTACGCTAATTTATCACTTCCCACACATAACGGCCATAATTGAATTATTACAGCTAACAAATATTTTACACGTTTTAAACGTCGAAAACGTTCCTTTTAGTTTTACATCTGCATATCAGCGAGATCTAACTGATTTGTAAAACATTATTCACTTGCAAAATCATGTGCCGGTGCACTTACAAATGCAATTCGTTACTCAATATTTTCATGCAAAGAGGTGGTTGTTGTCGTGCGTCTAATAAATTTTAATTTTCATTTTTTTTTATAATTTTAAAGAAAAAACAGGCACTCAAAATTCGTTTAGCTTCCAAGTAAAATTATTTGAGCAACCGGTCGTTTTAAATATGCATCTAATTTGCTGTCCATTCTCGAATGCATAGATCCCGTTAGGAGAGGTAATTAAAAATCTTATCGTGTCGCAGCGGCACGTTTATGCCATAGCCTAGATCATGCCTTTTAGTGTAAATTTTGTAGGGCACACGTCGATTATTACGTGACCTTCGGTTTAGTGTAACGTCCCATAAAGGCCTTTAATTAAAAGGAGATGGAACTAGCTGAATAAATTACAGTTCGAATTTTTCTTATACCCTTCACTTGCAACTGTACATGGTACATGACTGTGATGGTTTCTCGGGTAGGTGTTTAATTAATTCCGGTATTGTTATTGTTTGTTGGGTGTATAACAAGAACGTTATTTGTAATACCTATGCCCAGTTGGTTTTTTATTTACATGGCATGCATGCTCTCTTTGTATATAAAAAGGGCATTGCTCCATAGGTAACAATATTTGAAGTACAACTAATTTAATATTCAGTTCGTGGAATATTTATAACGAGTTCTTCTATATTTAGTATCAGATATGAAAGGATAATGATAGTGGTTGCTGGAAAAAGATTAGGTGAACAAAACCGATTGACGTTTGTGTAAATATTTTGTTGTTCAGCACATGTAACAGAACTCATTCAATATGTTGGGGTCATTTTCAAACGTTGTACGCCCAATGAACCTTTCTTGTAAATGTGCTGTGATTAAATCTGCAGGTTATCATACAGAACGAAACAACTTTCAACTGAACTAATTTTAAAATTATATTTGACTTGACAAAATTGTGCAATCGGAACAGTATTAACAAGTGTTTCAATTGTAATTGTAATCATATTTGTTGGTACAAAACAACTTCAAGCAACATTTGAGATATTCGCAGAATTAATTGTCAGCTGAATAAAACAGGAATACATATTTCCAAAATTTATGAAGTATTTAAACTGTTGGTCAATTTGACTTGAATTCAATTTTCTTCGCACAAAACTACTTATTTACCTTTTATTTTATTAAAATTGATTAAATATTAGCTATAGTAATTCTGCGTCGAATTTTGTGTTAAGTATTTGGTATTTACCATCTTAAAATTAACTATTGTAACTGAGACTCTTACATTTCAAAACAAATCTGAATCTTTTGAATAACAACTAGTAATTCTAGAATCTTGTAAACTGTAAATCTGTTTAAATAATTCAGGCCACCTGCTCCCAGCTACCCTGTGCTGCCTCTTAAGAATATTTGTGCCACTCTCTTTATCACTTTATGTGACACATTCATTCTCCTACAACGCTTAACGAGTTTGTCAAAGCGATACAGGAAGAATGGAGTAGAACCCCTCAAGATTTTATCGATACCCTCATACAAAGTATGCCAAGAAGATGTCTAGCCATGTTTCAAACACGTGGTGGTTCCACAAGATTTTAGAATCAGCAGTTGTTGTTTCAAAGAGCTTATAATACCATTACGGTACAATACTTAATTTTAAAGTGGTCACTACTCATGAATTTTACTAATAAGATCAAAAGCAAAGAATTTATTTTGTGCTAACAATTTTACTTGTGGGCCACTTCAATTGACCAGCATTTTAATTTAAAAAATTGTGCAGTAGGGAAAAAGATGCTACTTTTGTAATTCTAAAATTGTTTTTAAACATTCGCATTAAAACGATAAATTCGAACATGAAACTCAAACTTGATGCACAAATTTTAATGGAGGTTTAGACCTTGTATTTAATACTTGAATATGGGTTTCTAAATAAAAGACTTGCAGATCGTTATTTGATAAGTTAAACAGTTTTTTTTTTCGAATTAAATTCTGTCTGAAGTCGACCTCTATTCAGATGCCACGGAGCATATTTCTAATTCAGCATGCAACTTCTGCATCGAGCTGACTTTATAATTCATCCATCATATTCAAGCTATGCAAGATGTTTGAGCTTTTTGTGAAGTTGTAAGGCAAGTTGAGTCCAGTAAAGCTTGATACATTGATCAAAGGAAATCATGTTCAAACAGTAGAGACAACACAAACAACCTTTTTCAATTAGTAACAAATATGCAGATTAACTTCTACATGGTGTCTTTTAGCCATGTTACGTTATGTTTACTTATATTTCAAAACCAGTCAATATAGAAAAATTTTCTGTTTACAACCAATTGCTTAAATTAAAGAAAACTAATGAATATTCCTCTTCAGGTTTAGAAATCGATCGCAAAAATAAATATTGATTCTCTTAATTAAAATTTGATCACATGTGGCTCTTCAACCGTTGATTCATCTGTAAGAATATTTATTTTACAGATCACAACAAAGTCAATAATGAACAAATTGGCTATCACTATCTTAAATCTCAATTTTTAAAACCGGCTGCAATTTTTAAGCACTACTTAACAGCAAAGGACATTCGATCGCAATGAGTTATTTGTATTACTAGATAATGAAGGTCGTTTTCAATAAAATGCCTCTAAAAAAGTCAACCGTGGAGGTTAATAGAAAAACAGTTATTTTCTATTTTCTAGTCGAGCAAATATAATATTTTCCGTGCCATATTTTTGACAAGCTGAAACACAATGTAAAATTTATGGAAGCTTGTGTTAGTTCGACGACCCAGAATCTTTACATAGACCATCCAACCGAAAACGCACTTGATTAATGCTTATTTGATTTGTTCATGAAACAATTTTTTAGCACTGAATCATTGCCCAGTAAAACCATTAGCACATGAATGGGTATTTGGTTACTGAATCATATTTTCAATGTCATTCCAATTAGTTAAAAATTTACTAACTAGTGTTTCTGTCGTGTTCATCGATTTAGATCAAAATGACCGTCGTCATTTAACCCCTTGAATTTTTATGCCATTCGTAACGAAGGTATTTTGGTTAGGTTGTTCATTGCTGCATCAAGATAATTGAGATAATTGCACGTTTCGTAAAAAATGGATGAAATTCATCAAAATCTATAAATCAATTTTATGACGACATTTATTGGCGGTAATTATTGATCCCAAATTTTAATAAGAACTGCAAATAACCATATTCTTTCGATCTCTCGAGGAAACTTTATTTAAATTCTTCACTTGAAGGCGCGTTTCTATTTTTATTGACCAAAACCGACATTTTTTGTTTTCAACTGCCGATGATCCATGTAATGTTTATCCGGCTGAAACTTTTTAGCTAAATACCTCGGTGCCATTCAACCAAAATTACATAAAAATTAGGTTGCGGTTTTTATTTATGAACTTCAATCATACGCGTTCGAAATGATTAAGTAACAAACGGAAGCTGGATACTGTTATCGACTGAATTGTCGATTATGCTGTCAAGCCTCAATCATCTCCAACATGCACTTGGAGATATTTGAATATTAATGAGCGAGATTATGGACAGATGTTGCTCCATCACTTATTTGATGCAATTTGGAGCAGTCATCGAATGGAACATGTTAATATCTTGTTGTCATCACCCGAAAACTTCGATCGGCGTTGCGCAATTAAAAGAAAACAATAAGGGCCGCATTTTGACTTTCACAATTGCAATATTTCATTAATACCGTAAAGTTAATCAGATTTCTTATTATACTCATCGGGTCTGTTACACACCTCAATTCGTGATTCTGGCTGACATTCTGTACAAGAGTAGATTCATGGCTTTTCTAATTTTTATCTCTGATTTTTTTAAACGTATTGAATTAGTTACATACGCTTTCGATAACATAATCTACCTGCGTTCGTGACCGTTTATTTTGTGGGTTGTGCAAGTTTTGCGATAAATATCAGCGTCTAATAAAATAGAGTGAGGTTGTTGCAATTTGTAAAATTCAAGAATGTGTATGAGCTTTGTGTCAGTCTCTTTGTAACGCTGATATTACAAAGGAAGTTGTTGACATTTAGAATTGCATAAACTTTGTTTTTAACGTTTTCTTGAAGACAGATACGCCCACACGTACACCTTGATGTTCAGTGAACTTTTACAATTTCTTTGAATATTGGATTGCAGTAACTAATTTCTATATAGTTTTTTAAAGTTAAAAATTAAAGACCAATGCGGGAACATTTGAAATAATGGTTTTTGCAATTTTATAACTATTCGATTTAAAGGTGAAACAATGGAAAGGTTACGAACTTGCACTTACAAGTACACCACTCTGAGATTACCAGTAAATATCAAAAGTTATTAGCTTGTTCGTGAGCATCTTCTTTTGCTAGACTTCAGAAGAATGATTGCTGTTGCATTGTCTAATAACATTGTAGGTTGTTATTTGTTCTGAATAGGTGATTTTCAGGCAACTGCAACATTAAATTATATAATGTTCATTCACCAAAACTACAAATCTATTTTTAACGAATTTTTTGCTTGCCAAAGTTGATCAAAACTTGTCTTCAAAACTACGTTTATAGAAAATACAAAAAAATTCTGAAATTACTTGTTTATTGATTTTTGAGTAAATCTTATAATGCGTAGAAAGCTTGCAGTTTTATTCACAGCCTCATTCCCTCGAAATATTTGGCACTGCCAAAGAACAATGTCAAATTAAGCAGTTAAAATCACAGAATGTTCAACTTAAACAAAAAATTGTTCTGATTCTACAATTTTCGGTCTGCTGAATTTTTCCCATAACTCTTCAAATACCAAATCCGATTAACGGTTATTATTTTCTTGCAAAAATATTCGTTTACTCAATCACATCTTTTTATATATCGGTCAGCCAATTTTAGCTGAAGAGCGTTAGCATTTAGGAATTTTGTGTGCTCAAATCATAAAGGCATTTACGATTGTTATCGTCAATTATTGTTACAATGCCTACAGTGTTTGCTGTTCACGTGATACACAACTCCCAAAATATCGATGAGAAAAGAATGTATTTTTGACAAGTTGCGCAATGAACTCAGTGAAAATAATCACGGCCTGAACTTTTGTTCGGTTTCTTTGGTGGTTTTAAAATTTCCAAAATTCGGTTAGTGGAGCTAATGAAAATTTATTGGCGGCCATAAATCGAGATTTGCATCAGGTAACTTTCTTTTGACCAAAATTTTATTAATCTTTGACCCGAACAATAAACTTGCAGAAGTTACTTTCCTATGCATGTTAAATCGGACATCTGTGAACGAATTTGATTAAATTAATACCAAAAAAACTTTTATGCCTAGAAACGTTTAACCGTTTGTAACACATTGTGTGGTATGACGTATCGAAAATAATTAAGTAAACAGTTCAAAATGTGAATTTATCGCACTATTCAACAACCGCAACGGCATAACAGATCATTTCTGAATAAGATAACTGTTTTCAATTTTACTTTCTTCGGTCGGTAACATATAAGTAAAATAATTTTGCGGTTAATTATATAAAAGTATTTATGCCGTGTTAGGTAACACCACTTAAACGGTCGTGCCTATGAAGTCAAAGAATTTATTTGCGCGAGATGTTATTTTTGTAATTTTCTTTACGACTTCCTCGTGCATCATTTTGATATGTGTGCTTATTAAGAAGCGTTTATTTTTTATTGTTGGTCGGTAGGAAACGCTGCTTGATAACGGTGGTAATGTTGTTCAAATTGCAATCATTACATACCGTTTTCAATTTATATAATATTTTTACATACAAAGTTAATCTGCAACGATTTTGTTTTGCATTAGAGTAGTTCTTCAAGTTTTTGGTTTTATTTTCTGCATTCTTTATAACTTTGTGTTGTTTTTTGAGAATCAGATTGGTGCAGAATTTAAAATTTGTCGATTTATTCATTCTATTTACTTAACTGAAAAGTAATCTAGTTTTATTCAGAAATTTGTATTAAGTAACTAGTTTGGATTACTGGTTTTTTCTATATGACTTTCTAAGAATGTGAAGCTGCCACCTGGGATTAAATCCTTTTGGAATTATGATCTCATGTTAGGTTTGGCAGTATTTACTTTTCAAATTTCTCATTAAAAATCAGAGATTCTTCAAAGTTTGTAACTTATATTTTATTGTAAAAAACAAGAAAGTTAACCAATCTGAATATTAATAAGTACTCATATTGAAAAATGAATTGGATGAAAACATGGCAGTTAGTTATAAAAAATAAAAACTAACGTTGCAGGACTCTTGTATCAAATACTTAAAGGATACAACAAGGCATTCAAGTAGAGTAGAAAACAACTTCAGAATGCAACGGGTGAAATAGTAGAAATAAGCATAAATGAGGTAAGCTTATTTGAAACAGACAGAATAATCTGCAACAAAATTTTAATACCTTCTGCGGTCATTACTTTCGTCGGATTTAAAATCATAAATTTTGGATAATTAATAACATATTTACAGTTAAATGGACTTTGCATAGAACATTGTATCAGATTAACCTTTTCATTGAGAGACCTTCACCTGCGACATTCAATAATTTCTGTATTTTAATTGCAGGCAAATTATGTTTATACAACGTTAACAGTTACCCTAAGAAAAATCTCAATTTTGAAGATGTTGCTATGAAAATTTGGCTAGGAATTCAGTTACTAATAAACTTCGACCTGATGTTAATGCCATTTCCAGTTTCTATCATTTTGCATCGCGACGCTCATTTATGTTTTTTTTTCATGATTTTTTAAATTTTTTTTGTTCTTAACACTGTCGGTAAATTCCACAACAATTTTTGGTTTTGATTTTTTAAAACCAACCATGAAATAAACAAAATTTAATGAAAATAATTTAATATTTGAGCCCATTTAGGGGGTGACTATTAACGTTGGAGGACCCTGTATAATTTCACAGAATTTTCATTTACGTAATGGATTTTAACCATTGTAATAAATATAAGTACCTAAGCACCTAATTAATAAATATTTTCTTTAACTGATTTTATGAATCATTTACATTTATGTTCAAAAATGCCTTTCACCAAATGACTATTTAGGTAAGAATTGATTCCAATCGTTAACATATCTAAAGGTGTTTTAATACTTTATATGGACTTCCTCGATTTTCGCAGCAGGTCTTTAGCTGACATCAAACAAGAAGTGACGTCAGAAATTCCAAATTCACGTAAACCTGCTCGTTGCATAAAGTATTGTGACATGAAATCTGCATTTTTTTGCATTAATCGTCTCGAATCGCAACCTTACAACTCGTTAAAACAATCCAAGCATTAAAATCACCACGGAAATCGTTCCGTGTACAAAACGTAATAAAAATAGACTTAATTACATCACGAATAGAAAAAACACAGATTTCGTCAATAATTTATCAAAGTAATAATTTTGTGTAAATCCGAAACTTTCTTCTTGTATTTTGGTGCAACTAAAACGGCGCCACGTCCGCAAGTGGGTCGTTTAGTGGTATGTGGAGTTCTTTCTTCGGCTGTTTGTGAGTTCTGTACACCTGTTCAGCACCGGTAGACAGCTCGTGTCGGTGCTTTGGTATACCTTTAACTTCAATCTGTTAGAAGCAATGCTGCGGTGTTCACGTGCTACGATCTCCGATAACGGCTCCAACTGTTCGCTGCGATTTTTAACGTTCTTAATTAGTTTTTGAGATTTGACTTTAAATTTTTTGTTCTACTTTTCCTGTTATAGTGCCGGTTTTCGGGGATTTTTTAACCCGCCGATGGCGTTAAAATTAATTATTCGCAAATGAAGTGCAAGAACTTGATTTTTTTATGCTAATTGCGGCGTAATGTGACTAATTTTGAAATTAGATCGTGTCCGTTTAAAAAATTAAAATGTGCAGCAAAGAACAAATTACGGAACTCATGGATAAATTGCACATGGTATGTTTTAATTCTATCAATGGCATTGAAATTTATGTTAAAAAATCCCATTTAAATAGTTTGTAGAGAAGAATTTAGATTTAATTAAAATACTGTTAATAAATCTTATAGTAGTTTAAACCTTGTACTATTTGCTTAATAAGGATTTAAAAAAATCGGTGCATAAATGTTTCACAAGTGTTACGAAAGGCGAAAACAAATTGTCAGTCTTCGTTTATTTTTTTCAAGTTGTATCTTTCGGTAACACAGTTCTGCCTGAATAAAAAGAATTTAGGTTAATTTTTTTGCTTAGAAGATAAGTCTTTATTCAATCTTATCTGGTAATAACTTGTCATCAGTTAATGTACGGTTTAATGGGCTTAATTCACGCAAATGTGAATGTGTTTAGTTGCTAAATTTTATTTAACGTAATATTTTATTTAATCGTATCTAAATAAAAAGGTCAACTAATAATTGACTTAACCAAATAAAAATTAATAATCGCAAGTTTTGTATAATATTGGTCGATTTTTTATTAAACTTATTACATAATAATTGCTAATTGTAGAAGTCTGTTGTTTAACAAAAAAACGGAAGGTGAATGAAATTGATCTCAAGCGTTTATTTACATCTGCCATGACTTCTGAATATTTTATTTGTCTTTAACGTCATTAAATAGTGAGACCTGTTCCATTAACTGAATTACCTTGCTCATAATTAATTTATTCCCGGGAAAGAAATATCCATAACTAATTAGCAAAAAATTCATTTTATACTGGACATCAAATTGATGATAACATTTTTAAAACTCACACGAACAAAAATTGCATAACATTTTTTAAATTTATTCTTGATACACTAAATCTCTTTGCACAAGGTGGCTATAAAATTATCTTTTATAATCCTTATATTAATGTCTTAAAAAATATGCCATAAGGCAAAAGGAATGCAAAAAGTCCGCATGTCATAAATCATTTATTAATATAAATAATTGTTGTATATACTTTATGAATTTTTATTTCGTTTCATTCTATTTAACAATAATTAAACTATGCAAACAAAGTACAAAATTCATAAGCCTCAACCAATCTTGAATATCGTTGACAACTTTTTAAACAAACTTGAGATCAGTGATAGATAGATATATTCATAAATTGTTAATGTGCAAAGCCACATAAGTAAGAATAACATAATTCTAACCGTTTTATGTGGCTTTAAGTGTTAATAAATATCCGCAACACATTTACGTTTCGAATTTTGGCACTTCTATATTTTTTCTGCTTGTTAAGCAAACCTGAAATTTTATATTTATATAACTAGCGTCGTTTGCCTAAAACCTTGAAAAAACGTTGCTAAAATTAGATATCACTAACCAAGTAAATATTCGAATAATTAATTTTTTGTTGCTTCACCACATAAATCCACCGGTTTTACGTTAACCTTGTTCGTTATCTGTATGCAAATCTGAAAGAAATATTGGAAACTTTTAATAAACGTAAACAAGGAAGTGTTCAATTCAACGTTTCACCGTATTTCCATTTAAATTATCGAGTTTCCCCACAATGAGTGCCACACAAGTTCAGCGAAATAATGAACCGATTTTTTCTAGTCCATTGTGCTACCGACGAAGCCTCATAATTATTTATTTGTAATAACGGATCGTTAAAACGTATCAACAGATCGCTCGTAAATGTGCAGAAAGAGGAAATTGTTAGAGCAATAATAACATACGTAAGATGCTTCACAGTTCACTACTCTTGTAATTCTTTATTTAAATTAGTTATTACGCACGTTAAATCCTTTTATTGCCATTAACATCAAACAGCATTTCGTAATTACATAAATAATCGAGATATTGCCCTCTTAACATCATCCAGAACAGCAGTAATTAATGGCGGCTCGATGTTGTTTAAATGTTTCATTACCACGTTCAATGGATTTCGTTTAACGGAACAAAATATGTTTAATCGTCGTGTTTTTCTAATTATGAGGCCATTCCATCGCTTTATGATTCGTTTAATCCCGATCATTGTGTTTCATACGGCAATTAATTTTTTCTTCAACCGAAAGTGAAAAGAATGTGATTTTTCTTTTATTAAAACGGGAGTTTCTAAATAACGTATAATTGAATTTTTATTACATGCAAGCGCACACTCGATCGGTATTTAACCGTACCCAATTCACTTTCAAATTTAGATTTTGAAAAAGTTCAGTTTGAGCAACAACATACCTGTCTTTAAATATTAACCAACGCTTCTGGTTGAAATTAATTTAATTAGAAGTGCAATTTAATAATGCACAATTTGCTAGAATAAAGTTTCAACATCAACAAAAAGTTTAAAGATTTGCAAAGATTATTGCAACTTTTCGATTATAATTAGAGTAGAGGCACAACTTTGAGCCGGTACACCACTTTTGGCCACTTTGCTTGTAAATTTCTTACTTATAACGGGCTCACAATTAGGTGACTACCAGGGACGATTCAGGAAGGAACTTGAAACCTGTAAGCTGAAACTCTTAGTAAGGCACAGGAGACTGAGAACCAAGGACATACATGTGACATTTGTGAACTTCAAAAAGGCCTACGATTCTATAGATAGGAGAGACTATGCAATACGTTGCAGGAATTCGGAGCCGATGACAAATCAATTGGAATCACAAAAAAACTCTAACGAACACGAAGTTAAAGGTAAAATTTATGGAAGAGATCTCAGAACCCTTTGAGGTCAAAACAGGAATAAGACAGGGAGATGGGCTTTCCCCACTGCTTTTTAATTGTGTGCTAGATAAGGTAATGAGAGAGTACAGAAAAAGAATGGAGGAGGAAGGAATTTTTAAAATAAAAATAGGAAGGAAGAAGAATAACCTGGAAATTGACTGTCTCATTTTCGCAGACGATCTAGCAATATTAACGGAAAACATGGAAGACGCAAGAAGACAAATAAATATACTGAAAGAGACAGCGGAAAAGGCTGGACTACAAATATCATATGAAAAGAAAAGATGCACCAAAACAGATCACAACAAAGTATGAGAAAATTAAGAGGGTTAACAAGTTCAAATAGCTGGGACAATTAACAATTAACAAGGAAGCGGTCCTAGCAAGGGCAAGGAAAATGTACATAAGTATGTAATAAGAAGTCCGTATCTATAAATGCAAAACTAAGCCACTATACTACAGTTCTTAAACCAGAGGGCCTCTATGCCTCAGAATGCCTTGGGGTAAGCACGGCCAGACAGTTGGACGAGGTAGAAAAAAGGAAAGAAAAATTATACGGAAAATCTTATGACCAATATATGAAGATGGAAAATGGAAACAGAGAAGCCACAATGAGATCTACACAAGAATAGAAAAAATAACAGACAAAATGAGGAGAAGAAGAGTGACTTTCTACGAACATATTAAAAGAATAAATGAAGGTAGACGGACTAAGAGAATATTCAATTATTTCGACAGAAACCCCAAGACACAGATGACATGGATCAAGGAAGTCAGAAAAGATATGGAAGAAATTAAAATGTATGGAGCAGAGGTGGAGAGAAGAGAAGAATTCAAAAGGAAGATCAGAGGATTCAGGAGTTTTCAAGAAAAGGCAAAAAGGCAAAAAAGACGGAAGAAAGAAAGAAACAACATGAAGAAAGAATGAAAGAGTACTGGAAGAGAAGAAAGAAGGGAGAAAAATAATCGTGACAAGTTATTTCACGTGGTCGTAGTCGGCCAAAATCGAAAAAAAATGACGAATTATATTTCTGTACTTAAATAAATTGTTTCCCCTTAATTTTTTTTAAGTTGCAAGGCTCCTTGAAGAACAAAGTGACCGAAAGTGATGAAATTGAACATATCGCCTAATAATTAAACCAACAAGATTTACAGAATTTCAACTTAAAAATTGTACCATGACTAAAAAATATCAAGATTCAGTTCAATATAGTATAAATAGAGTAGTAATGTCGTTTGCAGCTGTTCTTAGTCATTTGCTAATTTTTTCAATTACAAATTTGCTTGAAGTGGCCAAAAATGGTGCTTCTACGCTACCTACATAAGTCAAAGTTTTTCTTGTTGTTTTTTTAAATCCACTTTGGGCTCTTCGTTCGACTGATTGTTCCTTTTACAATTCGACGAATAAAAGGATTACATTCGACCTTGTTGAGTGAACTTGTCGCGACCGATCCTTGCCCAAATTCGGACTGTACGTCAGTAGACTAAATGAACGCATTGCGAACAAGATCGATTAAAACGTGAATTAAATTTGTGCACAAGAATTAATGCCGACGCAGTAATCAAATAAAAGTTTCTGCAGTGGCTAAACGTGACGAGACAGTTTGTGTATGTGTTTAGTGGATAACAATCGTTGATTTTTGAAAAGTTTAAGAATTCTTTGCGGAAACACGTTCACCGCACCTGTCTCAAAAATGTTGTTTAATGGACTGTCATTAAATTTCGTTGTAGGGGATTGAATTTTAGGTATTTTTATGAAACGTTATTTTAATTATTTTAACTTTTATACTTTTATAATGACAGAGTTGTAAAAATATTTTATTACTTTTAAAAATGAATTTTGAAGTTAATTATATTCAGAGTTGCATTTTGAAAATAAATTAAAGTCTCAAGATGCATTTTTACAAGAGCTAAAAGGTTGCACTTTCAAAGGAGCGGTAGCTTTTGGTCGTTCTTTTTACATTTTTGTTCCCATTTTCGAATTTTGAGTTTCACAATTTTTGTTTCGCAATTTCTTTTTTGTTGACTACATATAGATTAGAAATATACACGTTATTTGTCGGGTGAGCTGAAAGTATTTTTTATTGGTCATTCTGAACGGGTTTCTAATTTATTTTGGTTTACGCTGTGCATTAATTGCTTTTTTATTTGGTTTGAAACGATTTTCGTCATTGATTTGCAATAATCGTAAATTCTTTTAGAACTGGAGCATAATTTATAGGCTTTAAATAAAGTTATTAGCTAAAATTGATGACAGGCATTTTTTAAATCGAAAATGAAATTAAGCAGCTGACATTTATCAAGAATTATGTTAGTGAAAAAAATTAAATGTGAATGTGAGCATCAAATAATATTAACTGGCATTCACTTTTGATTTTTTAAATAAAATTATATAAATCGTATCGATGTAAAAAATCCTTTTCCAGTTAAAACTATAATTTCTCAAATAAAACAATGTTTAAATGACGTTTTTTATGCAATTCCTGAGAAACGCGAGTAATGTTCTGAATAAACATGTAAAGATCACTAATTGCAAAAGTATTATTCAAATTGACAATTCTAGGAAGTCCTTACACATAAATGTATCTCATACCTCAAGGTTGACCAATGCACTTAAGATATATCGCTGCACTTTTTATGTTTTATACGCCGGAATGGCAATCGATACGTGAGCTGTATTAGATTATACGTATACCATGCAATTACAAAAAATATGAAACTACATCCATCTTTAATGGATTTTGATATCTCGCCGTGGAATTGCTCCGGAGAGTTTCCTGCGGAACTTAAACGTGCAGATGCAGTACGGAAAAATGATTGAATCGATTGCAAAGTGTGACTGTTTTTTTCCTCAAACGCTCTTGAAACGCTACACGTGATTCAAAGTCGGCAGACTAATTACAAATGCAGTTATGCTGTTTAAATGCTAATAACATAATAAGTAAATAACACCACTATTGGCTAGAAAATTACCTTTCTTTTCACGTTTTTTCGACGACATGTTATTACGTTGTACGACCTTTAATATTGTCTCTGGACGATCGAAAATTAATTTCATTCGCACAAGAGAAAGAGTTTTGCCGAAGTTAAAAACTCAAGTCACAATTTTTCTGTGACCTCAAATAATAATGATTGAGACACCTACACCTACTAAAGTATGTTAACGTGTATTTATCTCGAACTAGTTGTGAAGTGTAGGCAGCACATTTATAATGGGTTGCAAGGTGGTGCGCTTTTTTCTTACTATGCAGTTGGGCGTGCTTACTATGTGTGTGCTTCAATCACGATGTACAGTTACGTTATTCATGACATGAGTTTGGATCCTTGTAAATGAGCTGTCATCGCAAACGCTATCTGATAATTCCTGCAATGCATTTTCTGTTAACATTATAATAAGCTTCGGGAAGTAGCCATCTAAAATGATTGAGACGTGTCTGGGTTTTATTGTCTATTGTAGTTAATTAAAAAAATCTTATTCATTGATATAAAAATATATTGATGGTTTAATAAAAATTGGATTGTAAATTGTTATAATTTGAATGCAAATCTGTCCAAAAAAATAATAAAAGGATTAACAAATCGAAATACCAGTAAAATCATTATTTCATAGCTACTTACATAGTGTTTGACGCAACATGGAATGTTATAAGTTGGATATTAAAAAAGAAAATCGTAAAATCATTGATAATAATATTATAAACAGAAGCAATTCAAAACACTTATTAGGATTGTCTAAAACATAGAATCAAACAATTGTATGAAACTGAAATATTGAATAAGTTGCTGAAAATATCTAGTCTAGAATTAGTTTTATTATCTCAAGAATATAAGAATATATACTTGCTTGCAAGGGACGAAGGATTAAATAGGACTGAAATAAACGAAAGCATAAAGAAAACTAGAAAAATAATTAAAGCAATAAATAGTGAATAAATAGATCGACTAAAATACAAATCTATTAAACAATAGTTAAAAATGTGTGCAAATATGGCAACTAACTCGACAAAATAAAAATAAAGTCATAGTTGAGGAATGGGGTTTAAAGATTAATTTTTTTAAAACTGAGTATTTGTGTAGGTGGAAATGGAAAAAGATATTTAAGTATGCAACACTTTTAAATACCTGAAGACAACAATCAGTTCAAAGGTGGCAAAGGTTCGCTATACCAAACGTTAATTTCGGGACAATGTATTTTTAGAAGTTGGAAAACCATTGGGCAAAGTATATCGACCTAAAAGAAGACTACGTCGAGAAATAATTCAAATTTTAGTAAAAAAACACTGCAAAAACCACTGAATTATCAAACCAGCCTCGCGAATTCAAAAATGAAAAACTGTAAAGTTAAATGTGTAAAAAGATGTTCGGTATAATTTGTAAGTAGGTCAGCTGTGGTAATACCAAATTTCAATGTTTGCATAAGGCACCGCCAAAGAGTTTCACGTGATCGCAAAATTTGCATGCCTTAATCCAATTAATAAATGAAAACGAAACTTATCGGATTTAAAGAATTTGAACAGACCGTAACTCGATCAAATCGTTAACGTTAAATGAGCCGTTTCATTTAAAATTTACTTTGAAATTAATTGGCACATATTATTTCGTTTTTGTTATAAATTAATTTTTGTGAGGTTTACAATTCATTCTCTAGCTTGTAATCGGCAGGTAGATGAAGGCTGTTGAGTGTATCAGCTTCCTAAGGATATACATTTATTCAAACAAATTTTTTGCGTTGTTTCCCTTCACTGGCGATAAGAAACTTAATTAAAAATATTTATAAATATACAGACATATTGCCTTTACGTTCGCCGTTGATTATCTATCAAAGCTTATCGGATCATCTACCGCCCACTTCTACCACCACCCAATAATAATGAAAGATAAATATGTAATGTATTTGCACTGTACAGATCCTATCGAAACCAATAAATAAATAAATAACTAGCAGTGAAAATGCGTGGTTATTAACATAGTTTTGTTTCAACTGGACGTTTTTTGATTTTATCGTACGTTCCACTTATGTATTAAACAAATTCCAAAAACTTTCTTTTGCATTTTACATTATTTTCGTAGAAACTTGTTTTTAGCCTTATCTCCGCTTGCACGCTTGTCTCATGACACCGATATTTGTTTTAGGTCTTTGTTAGCAAATTTATGGCCTGTTTGCTCAGATCCGAGCAAATAGCAACGAAATGCAAGCTGCTTTTTTGTCTGCTTCAACAGATTTTAATCGAAAGGAAACTTCCACGGTGAAATTCGCAATGAATGTTTAGATATTTTCACCGATTTTCCTGAGTGGCTTTTCTCGTACGCAATTAGGGTCAAGTAATGAGTTGAGGGTGTATTTAAAACGCGTTAATCGAAAATAACTCTGTACGGACGTAAGAGAGCGAGTTTCTTGTTCGCGTAGTTCCAATTACCTTTAGTAGGTTTCTATGTTCAGAGCCTGCGGCGTTTCTTGATAATGACATGCATTGCATATATTTGTAGCTCAAATTACGCTCGGACGAATTTACATTTTGTGTCATTGTGTGTGGTGATCTTTTTCTAATTCTTTCCGGTACGATTAGAAAGGAGACCTCTCAACGGCCAACATCAACAGCGTGTATTTTTTAAAGTGTAGAATGTCATGGACGCAATCCTCGCACTTGTTTTATGCATTTGTAGAGAAATTTATTTGAATGCGTTTTATCGTTGGGGTGAATGAATCACTAGTTTTGCAACACTTAAACAAATAGATTAGTGAGGCACTTGTTTATTTTAAAACGTACTTAAGTGCCATGTTTAAATTTCGCTCACCTTTGGGAAAGTGCTAATTAGTTTAGATTTAAACGCTTATTCGACAAGTCAGTTGGTAAAACTCGGCTAATGCAGTTAAATATTTAATGTACTGATTCGGTGCATGACTGCAGATTACATAAAAGTATTGCATTGTTGATTTCAGGATTTAATCATTTAGGTAAGGTATTGTTTCACGGTAGATTTACAACAATTTTCTATTACCGTACTGTCAAGTGTTCTTTTAGATTTCTTTTTTTATCAGTGGTTCAATCAGTGACTTGTTAATTAGTCGTAATGAGCTTGAGAAATTTAGTTTTAGTATGTGATGGTATTGTTTCTGATAATGTGTGGAATTAAGGTACGCATTTCTCATTAAACTGTTTTACATCCCATCATTAATTTAAAGAGCAAAAAAAAAACAAAGTGGATTTATTAACTTGTTTATAAATATTTTGATTTTACTTATGTTATTATTATTATCTTAACGAACGTTTCGGATAGTTATTAAGTCAAAAACTAAATTTATGTTGAATGATAATATTTGCATTTTTTACTTACCAAAAACGTTATAGTTTGATGAAATTTTGTATTTTGAACTTCGGAAACTTAAAATTATCTTTGAATTGTTCTTTATCAGAAAGTGAATTTTGAACTTTGAGATATGAATTTTTGAATAAGAATGTTTAAGAATTTATTGCAAACTTTTAGTAATGACAGTTTTAATTTTATAATCTATTAACCCTTTCTAATTTAGAGGTGCTGGTGGGTTTAAAATTTTATTTCGAATGTCCTTTATCAGAACGGCAATTTTGAAAAATCTATCTATTGTGAACTTGGAGATATGAATTTTTGAATTTAAGAATCTTTAACAATTTATTTTGGACTGACTGTAATGATAATTATAATTTAAAATATTTGAGCAATTCTATAATACATTAACTCTTTAGAGGGGCTTGAGGGCTTTAAAATTTGCTTAAAATGTATTTTATTAGATAGCGAATTTTTAAAAAAATGCTGTAAGTATTATTTTATTGATGTGACCATTCTTATATTTTTAAATACTTTTTGTGCAACAAATTGTGGTCATTTAGGCCGTTTTAAAATTAAACTCGTCAAATTATTCACTCTTTTCACAAAAAAATGAATAAAATATGAATTTTTATTTACCTCTACAATTTCGTAGATGTTGTTTATTGTTTGCACGGGCAATTTTTATAGAAGGATTATAAAAACGTAAGTGAATAAATTGATTATAACTGTAACGAATAAATAATGTTTTTTCTTCATTCTTATATGCGATTAAACACTGATAGTTACAGTTTTGAACAGCGAAACCGATTAAATAAATTGAACCCAATTTTAACAGTTAGACTTTATCTGTGTGTATGTTCATGTGGTCGTGAAATTACTATTAGAAGAGTACAAAAACGCGAAACACAATTTTATTGAAATTATGTAATAGCAATTATTTCAACATGCCTTCGGCACATTCAGAAAATTTTCAAAAGTGAACAAAATAATATAAAAATTGTATGAGAAAGTTTGCAAGACCCAATTGGTTTCCTTGGTTAAAAACCACCGTTATTGTTAATTTTTTTGCTGAAACCATTTACCTCTAGAATTTAATTGACATCTTTCTTGTCTTAAAACAATGTAAAGATTTATTGTTTATAATACATAGCTGTTTCATTCTGTAGTTGCAGCTCATGCTGACAGATAGATATATCTACATTCGCAGCAGCAAATTGATATACAAGCAATAAAACGACGAAATGAAATATAGAGATCGATGCTAACAGAAACTTTCAAGAAAAATTTATTTTATGAGAACTTTAGCCTCGAGCACTTGTCATTTTAATATTACAAATGACAGTTGCCTAAGAAAGCAATCCGTTAAAGTTGTGGATAAATTGTTACTCTGACAACATTGTAATTAAAATACGCCTATGTGGACCTGTTGTAACCGGGTGTAATGTAATGAACGAAACGGACCTTTATTATCTCATCACCTACACAAATAACTTAAGGTCCGGGAACTGCTAAGTAATGCACAATTCTTCCGCTCAGGGGGCACCAATTTTGCCCCTTAAAATAAAAAATGTTTAGGCAACCAAAGAGGTATCCTAACTAATAAGGTTTGAAACTTAAGTATTGAACAGAGAAAGAACAAAAAAAAAGAGTTGCGCGTTTTTCATACGCTCGTAACTTGATAAATATTATTTATATTATGGTCTGCGGCGATAACAACGGTAAACTCAGTCGAAAAAAAATTAGTCTATAATTTTTTGCTAATTCTTTGCCAATTTTGTGTTTTATAGATGTACCTGCTATAATTAATCCCGTAACAAGCTGCAAACACATTTTCAATTATGCAAAGAGTAATCTTTATCCCTATTTTTATACGCTCATAATTTGATAAATATTATTTATATTATTGTCTGCGGCGATAACGGCGGTAAAATCAGTCAATGCGATTGCTGCATTATTTACTGTTTTTTTTTGTAATTTTTTGTGAATAGATGCTTCAAACAATTTTTCCAACGATGCTATTCGAAACTAATATATATGTATTGTACAATTTAGTAGGCTCGAAAATATTTTATATCCTTACGCGTGCGAACATGGATATTTTGCATTATCAAGTGTGTATTTTTATAAATTTTTAGAGTTTTATATCCTTACGTGTGCGAATATGGTTATATCCTAACAATTTGCACTATATCAAGTGTGCATTTTAATACAAATTATTCTATCCATGCCGTCAATCAAAAAGGTACAGATTTGACAGGACATCTGTGAGTAAAAGAACGAACTATTTGACTAAAATCTTATGGGAAAACAACTTTTCCCCGAAAATGTAAAATTTAGACATTTATCCAATTTGGTTTACGGAAACTATTTCTTAGGTGCTAAAAGAACATTTTTATGTAATTTGTTGACGATGTTATGTTCGGAAAGCAATAAAAAACGCGATCAAATAATACTGTATTTTGTACCACAACTTTTAGATTTTTTTTCAAAGATATTCACCATGTTATCATAAAAAAAACATGTCATATTAAACTACTATATGTTTAGTATAAGTACCTCGAAGGAATTTCTACAATATAACTTACTTCTTGAGCTATACTGTTTTTACTGGCACACTACATTTAAAAAAAATATTGATGCCAATTTTTTTCTTCTTAAGTTATCAACTTTCTCGCAATAAAAAAAATATTTTCTTACAAGGCAATATATTCTCTATAAGTGCTGTAAAGTGCATTGCAAAATATTTCGTAACTCTAAAGATTTCAGTAAAAAACCCTCACTACTACATTTTTGCGAGAATTGCACTTTCGGAGGTTAATTTTTGAAAACTAGGCACTTCTTCACCAAATATATTATTAGATGCGGTAACATTATGTTTACAACTGTTGCTTCGCAAATTATATATTGATAAGTACTTTCTAAGCGATACTGAGTTTCTTAAAACTCTGCATTTTTTGAGGTTGGGTCCCCAGCCTTAAGTGTCACCTAATAAAATGAGTAACCAGCTTAATATTTTTTTCTTGTTTACAGGGCATCCCCAAGTGTTCCATAAAATTACCAGCCTGGGATAGTATAACGAGCGCCCTGCCTCGAATACCGTGTCCGGCCATGCCAGCCGTGCGTTCGCGGCGCGGCTGGTGCGGCTGTTTGCAGGTGAGTTCATAACATCTTTTAATTGTTCAATTTATTTTAATCGAATTATGATTACAAAAATTGCCGTAATTAAAAGGTAAACAACGAACAAACTAACGAACAAAGTGAATGCCATTTCGCTGAACAATATTGACATTTTGCAGAGATCACGACCCAAGTGACTTTAGTCACGGAGAAGTAATCGTTAATGCGATTTTTTTCGCGCATTTCTCGATCACTAAGTGCGCTTGATTTTTAAACAGACGTGCCCACAAAAATGGAATTTTAATTACGGTTACAAGGTCGCCGCAGGATTCCGGTGCAGAATTTGCACGTTACCTATCGGCGTAAGCGGTAAATAAAGAATAACTCGTGGTCTGAATTTTTTCCGCTTTTGGAGAGAATCAACCTTGAAAGTGTCACTTATTGCTTTAATTTCAATATTAATTCTTCTATCGAATTCAATTGAAAAATTGTGATTTGTTCAAAAGATTGAAAAGGACGGAATTTCCCGCAATTTCAACCTCAACCTTTCGAAACTATTATAAAAAAATGCATCAATCACAAACTACTTCCATTAGAAATTTACGGCCAATTAAGTTGGCGTTAATAAAAAGGCAGTTGGAAACTATTTCCGTCGCGAACCTTAAATTAATTAGCAGGCGATTTAATTACTGGACAAGCGTGATCAGAAATGCGTTCAGTCCGGTTCATGCCCTTGACACATAAACTTCAATCCGTCCCAAAAAGGGAATGAATTATTTAATGTATGAAAAGTGATCAATTTTTTACGGTTCTTTTAATTAGCTCCGATAGCGGTTTGATGCATGTTACAAAGCTTTTCATTTACATACATTCAGGTTTTTTTCTTTATTCAAATTTATTGTGTCGTAGTTAATTAGATGGAGCGATAGAAATTTTCTTAATTTCAAATGAAACTGTTATTAAGTAGGCCCTTGAGGCTTTTTTATAATTTGTTGTGTTTATCTCTCGATTCTTTACTTTCTCTGGGTTAGTTAGTTTGCTTTTACTTTAAAATGAGCAAATATGTGTGCCGATTACCTGCTTATTTGATAGACATTGTTTCCATTTAATTTTAGTTTTCACTGATGAGAATGACTGTTTCCCTATACTATTTTATTTCAAATTGTTAGTATTATAAATTGAAATTGGAAATGATTGTATTTTTCGAATATAGATAAGATCGGATTAAACTGCACCTGAACAAAGTTTCCCATTTAAGATCAATATGCTTTGTCATTTAAGGAGAAAATCGATCAATGACTTGAGCCTTATTTACGCCGAGATGCGGTTGTGAAGTCTGAAATTGAATGGAGTAAAAGTGTGAAACTGGAGACAGTTACGGTTAATACGAAACTGCGTAGAAGAAGTGTAACGAAAAGCTGTCACATTAGGGCATATGGATGAATAAGCAAGCAAATGAAGTATTAATTGGATTTTGAGAAATCTTCTGGCTTCGAAGGGACGACCACATTAATTGAATGTGCAGTAGAAAGCTAGGAAGGGAAATCATTTGATATACTTTGAAATTGATGTAAATATCGACGATTTTATATTCATAATTGCATTACCAGGTTAATTACATTGAAGTTTTTTTAACACAACACCAAATTTAAAGTTGATTTGATTAATAAAATTTCGAGACATAACTAAAGTACGATTTTTTTAAAATCTAGTAACCTTTCAATATACTTCCCTCATAACACCTCATTTGATATAATACTTTAATTTAGCAGTAATCAATAGTTCAATTTATTATCTACAAATTTCATTAACACAATTTGTAAAAATTTTCAGGTATAACTAAAGTAGGATTTGTTTAAATTTTAGTAATCACCCAAGATACTTCCTTGTAACACCTCATTTCGATTCCATATATTTGACAAACCTGATTTGATACCAAAATTTTATTTAGCGATAATTTGTAGCTCAACTTATTGTCTACAAATATTATTAAAGCTATTTTTAAAAATATTAAAAAAATAACCTAAACACAATTTTTTAAAACCTTTCGAGATACTTCCTCAAAACACCTCATTTGAATATATTATTTGATAAACCAGTTTTGATACAAAAATATAAATTAGGAAGAATTTATAGCTCAATTTATTGTCTACAAATTTTGTTAATGATGTTAAAAATTTTGAAAAATAACTAAAGTACAATTTTTTTACATTTTAGTAACCTTCCAGGATGCTTCCTTGTAGCACCTCATTTTGATTGTATTTATTTGACAAACCTATTCTGAAACGAAAATTTTTTTTTGAAGTAATTTATAGCTTAATTTATTATCTATAAATATTACTAATAATATTTTTAATAATTTAAAGATTAACTAAGGTACGATTTTTTAAAAATTTTAATAAACCTCCTCATAACAGTTTCATTTGACTCTATTTCATAAACCAGTTTTGATACAAAAATTTAATTTAGACCAAAATTATAGCTTAATTCGTTATCTACAAAGTTTATTAATAATATTTCTTAACATTTAAAAAAATGACTACAATACGATTTTTTAAATTCAAATAACTTTCAAGACCCTTCCTCACAACGCCAAATTTTAATTCTGTCATAAATCAGATTTAATACAATTCTTTTTTTGTAAATTTGCTTTTCCATAAGAACTACCATAATAAGAAATTAAACAAAAAAGAAGAATGCAGAGAAATCGTGTAACTTCAAAAAATTAGTACTTACTGATGAGATGAAGAAGCGAATGATTGCAAGTAATCGAGAATAAATTGTGAAAGCAGCAAATTCCAAAACGGGTTCGCTAAACCATAAAGCAAGTCTCTGCAATGAATTCTCTTCGTTCACCGCCAAACTGAAGTCAAATGCCACCCTGTATCTCATGCATTATCAATACTGTTCTCACTAATGCATAACTCGTCCAATGTCATTATCATATTGTAAAATCTTCCACATAATTGATAAATTATCATTTGAAATGAAACGGTTTTTGTCTACAAAACCAAATGATCGCGCAAGAAGAAGCAACGTGAAGGAATGTCACTACAACAAATGCAATGCCATTCGAAAGACCTGAAAACTTTTACTTTTCATGTAAATTTCTGCATGTTCTCCGCCTAAAGGTGTTTTCGGCTAATTTATTAGATTTCGTCCACTGACACGCCTAAAATGATCTAAGAAAATGTACAGAAACAACAATAAACTTTCGATTCAAAGAGTATAAACTGGTCCGATTGTGGCAGATTCCAGCGGTCTTTTATTAACAAGCGGTTTTCCGGGAATTGGCGGTAACCTTTGAATTATTTCTTTCCCACCGATTGATGAAAAGTATTGAACTTGTGATCGTGTCGCATTCATGGTGGTCTTAGATTGGAACAATATCTTCTGCGTGTGAACTCGATGTAACCAACCAGTTCTTAAGAATGTTAATATGGTAAATTATTGCATACCGGATGATAACTATAATATTTTCAACGGATGAGTGTTGTAAATATATCAGAACGCTTCTGAAGTTGGTAAATTCCGAGGCCGTCTAATTAATAAAGTCGCGAAACAATACCCGGTGGGTTGGGCCCTTTTTTGTATCAAATTCGATGATACAATGGTCTAACCTTCACTTTTTCTTAAGGAAGTCAAATGCCATTTAAGTCATACCAGAAGGAAATCTAAGAATTCCATTCTGCGAGCGTAAACACGCATGAAAGTTGAAATCAAACTGCAAAAAAAATAAAGGAAAAGCACCGCATATTTCGAACGTGATTCATAAGTGAAAACTGCAACCCACTAATTATTATTTTTATTTTGCATGACTTTAGGTGCATTCTTTTCGCGGACCTGTCAAAGAAATCACTCCGGGCGGATTAATCTCTCATAAGCGACATTCTATAGTTGCCCGGCACTTTCTAACGCCGTAATTTTCCCATCGATGATTTAATCTTGAAATATTGCAAGTATGTTTCACTCGCATTCGTTTAACCATAAAATCACAAAACTGGTTCTCACTTATTATTACTGTTTATCTACATCAGTGCGGATGATAATTTAACGTTATAAATTTATCTCCGGGCGCCTAAAAGCAAAAGGATAGTCCCCTTGCGATTGTCGTAATAACTACTCCTTTGCCCTATCCTTGATCTACCTACCGCGCAAAAAGTGAAACTGAATGGTTGCTTTTGTTAAATCGGTTCAGTCAAGGCTCATTCAGATTGATTTTGAAAAGCGTTCTGCATCAATTTTTTTGATAGCCATCATCAAACAAATTAATTCATTCCGGCATAATTCTTTATGTGGGTTCACAAAAAAATCTTATTAGTTTGGCTACGCCCGGTATTATTAATTCCTTGTGATGCTGCAAGATTTTAATTTGTTTACTGATACTTATTTGATTATAACCTTCCCGAATGCAATAAAAGAGATTAATGTTTGAATTTAATTCAAGGACGATGAACCGCCAGAAATTACTTATTGTGTTGTTGAAAACACGGGGACGCTCTCCTTGCAAGCCCTTACGCCTACGCAGCCGATACCTCCTCAAGATGAACTTGACGCTAAGTTTGCGGAACTTGTGGTAAGTTATTGTTGTATTTTGTTTTTTAATCTAACCAGGAACTGCGACATAACCTGTAATGGTGCGTTTAGATTGAGCGAACGAAGACCGAAGGGCGAAGGAATGCGGAAATAAAAGCTATTTATATCAGCGGTTTTCTAAAGGTTAAAAAAGATATGTTTGGGAAATTCTGATTTACAAGCCCATTCATTACCATTCGTTGTTTGAGTTTTTGCTCAACAAAACGCTTAATTCCCTGAAATCGCTTATCTTTCAATGTCTCTTTGACCATTGCTTTAAAAACTTAAACAAAAGATCATTAAATTTGGATAAACACATCAATTGTAATTCACTGTTAATTACAAATGACAAAACTAATGTTAAATTTTTACATTCGTCAAAATAAAATGAACAAATCCCACCTCGGCTGCATGAATGACACAACTCAAAATTCACAATTTTCTTCTGTTAAAATTCATAATTTGGTACAAAATTATTTAGGTTACCATATTTGCTACTTCTTGAAGTTATAAGAATGCGGTAGCAATTATATTTTAATATATTTTTGAAGACCAAAGTATTTGAAAATTTTTGAGTTGTGTCGCTCTTGCAGCCGATGTGCGAAATGTTTGATATTATATTTGGCGAATCCTCCACGTGCTCTATCCAGAATGAAAAACCTTGTTTCGTATTAAATTATTAATAAACCTAACCTAACCTAACCAAACTGGGTTTATCTTTCCGTGTTCATCTTTCGGGGATATTTTAGAATTTTTACACTGTTGAGGTTATGTTGTGATTATTTACCTGTTCTAAATAAACAATTGCACTGTTAAAAGAGAGAGAGAGAGAGTGAGAGAGAAAAGCCAAACCAAGGAAAACACTTTTTTATCTTTCTTGCTTAGAGCGTCATATAAACATGAAAACTTATGTATTTTTTTTGCGAGGAACACGATGGTGTCGCTCTTGCAGCCGATGTGCGAAATGTTTGATATTATATTTGGCGAATCCTCCACGTGCTCTATCCAGAATTAAAGACCTTGTTTCGTATTACATTATTAATAAACTTCCTGAGAATCAGTTCCCATTACTCATGTAATGCAACTTCCAGTCATGTAAAGTGGATAATTTAACAGCTCTTTGCAAACGATGCCACACATGCTCCATGGTATTACACTCTAGTGAGTTAGGAAGTCAACCATCATTTCCATATTATTATTTTTGAATAACTTTATCTACAATAATATTGCAATTATTGCTGTTCCGTAGGAACGAACCTTAAGATCCACACAACCTTTAGGCAAATAAGCTCAGAACGGATCGAAGATATCTTCGGATGTACCTTTCGGTATTCATTGCTTTCCTCCTCCCCAAACAACTTTAGCTGCACTTCTAGGTACCATCTATGGTCTTTTTCTTATTCTTCATAAGGTTCCTTCTCCTAACAGAGTTTGAACATCATCATAGACAATTTTTATTTTATCCACTGCCACCCTAAACAATATGTTGGATTTCATACTGAACCATTCTCTTAGATTTCTGAACCATGACATTTTTCTTCTTCCTATATTTCTTTTTCTTCGTATTTTCTCCTTTGTTATTAAACAGGAAATATGCGTACTTGTCTCGTCACATAGCGTAGGTATTCTAGCTTCTTCCTGTTAAGGGTTGCGTTACTTTTTCCTCCTTTACGTTTGTGATGTGATCCATCCAAAAAATCCTAGGCACCTAGGCACCTCTAGTCTTTTAATTTTCATTTCATCATTTCAATGGTGAAAATTAAATCTTCACTAAATATAAACAAACATGTCTTTCATTTCTCCATTTCCCAATCTAAGTGTTCTTGCAACCAAGCTCTACCAACAGCACAGTGCTTCCACTTTAACAGTAGAGATTAGGTTTTCTCAGTATTAAATTATATTCAGGAAGTTTTCTTGCAATAATTCCTAAAAAAAATAATAATCCGGGTGGCAGCTCCTAATGCATTATTAATTCTTGCAGGATTGTGGGTAGAATTTCAAGTTGCTGCAGCCAGTGCATGTATTAACCTCCCGAATAATCTTCGAAATCGAAAACTAACATTGCTAATATTTTCCTGTCGGTGAAGCGCCCTATTTATAATACTGGGCAAAACATTAAAAAATCTTGCCACTTTCCTTCGATCAAATTTTCTATTATTTATTCAAACTAAGTCTGTTAAGGTTGTAAGGTTGTAAACTAAATAATCGCTGGGAAAAACGCAACTTCCACAAAATGCATATGGCTTTGATACACAGGGCCGGATTTAGACTTGATAAGGCCCTAAGCTATTTGATATATGGGGCCCTTTAGGGGCCCTTTATAAGTCCAGATATTATATGTCAGTGCCAAATATTAAGTGGGGGCCCTAAGCTATAGCTTGTGTAGCTTATACGTAAATCCTGCACTGTTGATATATTTTTTACAACAAAACGTTGATTGCATAAGTTCTAACTGGTAATTTAAATCATTAAAAAATAACTAATAAGAAAGCTGAACCATGGTCATTAGTATTGCAATAAGCATATCCACTATTCAGTTTCCATTGTTTCATTAGTTGTCTCATCAATAAATGTATTACAAACATTTTGCTTCTTCCATAAATCTCCGTTCCAAAATTTGCCGTTACGCCAAGTCACCTTGTATAAATAGCTTACTTCCGGTTTGCCTAATCTGGACGCACCATAATAAAACCTGACTTTTTATTTTAAACCGGATTGAATATGTTCTTTCAGATAATCCACTTTTCACGTACTGTAAATAACTCATATTAATTGAGACGTTTAATTTCATAAGTAAAATCCATAGAAAAAGTTATTTTATTGAGAATAACACTCGAAAAAAAAACACTTAAAAAATAACTAAAAATTTCGCTATAAATTATCCTGCTGTCCAGTTATCTTGTTACAAACGGCCCACATTTATGTACAGGATCCGCAGCCCTATAAAATTGATGACTAAACATTCTTTCAAGATCATTGTTTAAAATTGCCCACAACTATTTTAAGTGCCTTTTTTCCGACAGATATACTGCGGCGATTTGTGCTCATACGAGATCACATCCCGAGTTGATGACTGCTTATCTCGATTCCCGGTCGATTTTTTAATGCGAAATTATTGTAAGACCGATTTTTTGTATCCTCTTTCAAACCTGTAACTTTACAGAAAACGATCTCGGTTCAATCCAGACAGCATCTAATGACTCCCGCCACGCTTCTTTGATTTCCTACGAACTGATAGTGAAACCGCAAGATTGTGGTCTTTTGATGTGGTCATAGGCCGAATTTCATCCTATTTACTTCTTGTTACAAGAAATTAGTTTAAATTGTTCTTGACGATAACGGTTACATAAACAGATTTGACTAAGTAACGTACAATACTTTGATAACCGTTATTCAGCAGTTTTCTCTTAAATGACAAAATTTTTCGAGCGCAACTGCCGTTTGAAAACAGCAAGTCAACAACCTATAAAATTATACGAAAATATTTCTTCCGCTGCTCATCTAATGCATTGAATGATTGATGAGATCATAGATATATTTATGGTTCGCGCGAACCAATACCGGTGCGCTCGATTATGCCAAAAGTCATATTTGCGACTTCCGGCGAAGTGAAATTAATTTTATTAATCGCTGGTCGCACAACAGCGGTCATTAAATTATATTCAAGCCAGCGCCTACAAAGAAAATAGAACAAAAAGTAAATTTGTGAAATTTCGTCTGAAATATTTAGGCACCGTGAAAGTTATCGTGCGGTAGGTCAAGCACTCGCGAGAATAACAACTCTCGAGCGCGCAAAAATCGAGCCCAAATATAGGGTTCGCAGACTCCCGGGGTTATGGCTGCAGCATCTCGAAAGTGTGAGGGAAAAAGGGTGCGTAAAGAGATATCCGCGCAAATGTGCGCGTTTCTATAAAATAAAGTCAATTAAAGTGTATTTTATGTGCTTAAGCCTTTCGTTCTCATTTCATTTGAATACATAAATATAAATAACATCGTGAGGTCAATGATTGTAAAAGCTAGCTATACGGGTCAATGTTGAACTGGGAGATTTTGCACCGTACAATATTCCGCCGAGAGTGAAAATTATCGGTCTTAACATCTTCACTTGTATGAGGATTTTTGTAATGCGAACTTGTGCTGCAACGTCCTGTAACTGCCTTTTCTATAGGCGCTTGGCAATTTATTGAAGTAAAGTTAATCAGAGCACGAAATGGGCTAAATTTTGCAATTTAGTTTTGGAGAAATTTGGGCCTTTACAAGTTTCTGATCAGCTCCGTATTATAACTTTACAAATTTAAGAAGTCACTGAATAAAATTAATCATTAGTTACAAGGAAAACGAAGATGCTACAAGTCTTAATGTGCCCTCAGACCCAAAAAATAATGTAAAGGCTGTTTAATAATAATTATGATAATTATTTACTAAACTGCTTATAACCGATTCAATTTCTTTTCATATAAAAATAATTAGTATATAAAATTAAAATTTCATATTTGTTAATTTTGGCGGGGGGTACCGAACTCACTTCAGTCACGGACCATTTTTCGAACAAATAAAATTCATGCAGCTGTCTATCGGGTGTACAAAAATTGCTGAAATGGAATATAGGCAACACATTAAACATAATTGGTTTTGCTTAATGAAAAAATTCTTTAAAAGTAGGTACAATCTGGTTAGATAAATTTAAAAGAAGGCAGGGTGTATTAGAAGAAACAATCTTCAGTGAAGCATCCTGTGAAAACAATGCGCTACCGAAAATTCAGAAAACTTTTTCATAACAATACTAATTTCTACATAACGAATTTTGTATACATAACGAATTTTTTTAAGATCACTTATACAGTGAGATAGAAAATAAACTTGATCACCTATCGATTAAATTTATAAACTAGATTTAAGTTATGTAGTTTTGTAAAATGAGTGGCCATATTTTTAATGGGACACCGCAATCAAGTTTAGTTTTGATCTCACTGTGTTATTATGTATAGGATTTAGGCGCGAGTGCACTGTTTTTTAAATAATTTTTGTTTCATAGTTAAGTATCACTTATTTTAAATTGACGTAGCGAATCGGCACTTAAGTAAGGTTGGTAAAAATAACATTTCTACTGTTTGACTCAGTTTTGAAAGTTGTGACACTGACATGCAAATTAGAAAATATAATTTGGAAGTATTGCAAAGAAAACTTAAGTTTCCATAGTTAACTGAACAGTTTCTTTATGATTAATTACAGTTCCATCCTAAATAATACAATTTTTTATTTATGCAAAGTTACAAAAGAACGTATTCATAAGGAAATTCTAATTTATATTCAATGCTTTCAAAGTTTGAAAACAGAAATATTATTTTTGACAAGAACTTCCGACTAAAATTAACTTGAATATTTCAGTTCATTTTAAGCCCTAAGCAGCTTTTAGGAAAATTATCGTTTATTTTTGAAATTTTTAAGATTTTTTTTGATACCCTTTGAAACTGAGGTTCTAAATATGGGCCTACTATGCCTATTGAGGCATACACCAGTGATTCAATTTCCACCAACACTTTCACAAATTTAGCCAAATCACAAACAGTAAATCACAAATGACTTCAAAAGGTTATGAATAAGTGTCGTGGTCCAAACGAACTTCAAACAAACTTGGATTTATAAAAAATAAAGAATGAACTTAGATATGTAAAAACTTATTAATTACGGCTGTTCTTAAATTTTGTAACTAAACTTCTAAACTTGACTCTTTTATTTATGACAACGAACGCCCTTTGTTATTACAATTTACTGATATTTCTGTTCAATGTATCACAAAATATTATAGTTAAATAGTATCAACTATTGTATTTGAACTATAAACTATAGAACGTGATTCATTAACAAAACTTAAATATTAATATTAATATTAAATATTAGTACTTGACACAAGTATAATTTAAGGGTCACTTTAAATAGAGGATTTCCAATACTTGCCTTGAGGAACAGTTTGACGTTTACGGTTAACCATAAAAACCCGTACGCACTTAACATCCATCATTTAGTGGCCTTAAAATATAAAAATTTATTGTGATATAAGTTGTTGCGGGCCACCAATTTGACACTCTTGTTTTAAAACAACATAATATACAGAGTCTAGAAACATACAAATCTGCGTACAAAATAAAACTTTACTTATATTTTATCCTTGTAAAATCATTTAATGGATTTTTAAAATGATTTTAAATGTAGGTACCAATTCCAGCATCACTAATTCAATTTACTAATACAGAAACTTTATGTTTTGCTACAATAAATCTCTTGAAATATGAATCTCAAGTCAATTAAATATTAATACCGAATCGAAATAATTTGACATAGAAATATCTGAAGTTCCTTCCTACTTCCAAAGTATTCATTATTTAATGTTTTTGTCCATATTCTGGAATGCAAATTAACACGGCAAAACTTTCGTTTCTTAAACTTCCTGTTTATTAAAAAGCTACATAAAATTTGATTAGCTAAACTAATTTTTAATATTTGTGAGTTTTTCTAATATTTAACTGCCTCGCCGAATCGCACGCAAAAATTTCAATTAACTCAACTTTCATTTTTACGAATTCGCACTGTCTGCAATTAAGAACTTTTACGATTCCGAACGGATTAGCTTCATAAATCACGACTCTTACATGTGGTCGCCAGGAACTGTTGCTTTTATTTACAAACAAATTTTAGGAGGAACTTGACCTGACAGCCCCGAACAAAGCGTCGATGCTAAATTTACCACCCCAAAAGAAATGGCAAATTTATTGTTCTCGAAAGGGCGGAGAGGACCCAGAAGACCAAGCACGTGCACCAGAACATTACATAGGAAGACTGTGTACACTTGCAACTGTAAGTACATGTGAAATTTAAAAACGAAAACTGATTTAGTGTTTTTAGCTGCAATATCCTGAAAGCTCCGACGATGAGGTGCGATCGAGAACGAAACAAATCGACGGACTCAAAACGGCCCTAAGAACGTCAACCCATAGCTTTGTGATAAAATTTATAGAATTAGAAGGCCTTCCCGCTTTATTAGATTTTCTAGGACGAATGGATTATTTCACAGCTCAAAGTTCCATCCATACCAGTATTATCGGTTGCGTTAAGGCTCTAATGAACAATTCGGTAAGTGAGATGAAAACTTTTTTAAATTAATTAAATTTCCAAAATAAAATTGCAAATGTTCTTTTACTGTTAATGAGGCTTTCGAATGTTTTCCTTGTAGACTGGAAGAGCACACGTTTTGGCGCACCCAACCAGCATCAACACAATAGCGCAGTCGTTAAGCACCGAGAACATAAAGACTAAAATCGCCGTGCTCGAAATACTAGGTGCCGTTTGCTTGGTCTCCGGCGGCCACAAAAAAGTCCTCGACGCAATGTTACATTTCCAAAAGCACGCTTTCGAAAGGACGCGTTTCCAGACCATCATCAACGATCTCGACCGCGACACCGGAATTTACCGGGACGAAGTCAATCTCAAAACTGCCATCATGTCTTTCGTAAACGCGGTCCTTAACTACGGATTAGGGCAAGAGAATTTGGAGTTTCGACTGCACTTGCGGTACGAACTTCTAATGCTCGGGATTCAACCGGTCATCGACAAGCTGAGGAGGCACGAGAACGAAACGCTTGACCGACATTTGGACTTTTTTGAGATGGTCCGAAACGAGGACGAGAAAGAACTAGCGAGGAAATTCGAATTGGATCACGTCGATACCAAAAGTGCCACTTCAATGTTTGAAATTCTCAGGAAAAAACTAAGTCACACTGCCGCTTATCCGCACTTACTCTCCATGTTAGAGCACTGCTTGTTGTTACCTTTAGATCTCGGGTCTCATCCTCAACATTGGTTGCTGTTTGATCGAATAGTGCAACAAATTATTTTACAACAAAGTAGTTCAGACACGAAAAAGCCTTTTAAAGATCCAGACGTGTCGCCCATCAACATAAACGTTAAAGAGATCGTGCATCTGCTCGCCAAAGAGGAAGAATTGGTGGCGGCGAGGAAGAAAGCCGAAGAGCTCGAGCGCGAAAATACCGATTTATCGAACCGCTTGGCTAAGAAAGAACAAGAGTTGGATCAACGCACGCAAGAAAAAGAAGACATTGAATCTGGTTTATCTCGCATTAAGGAGCGATTAGAAAAAGAAACTGCAGCACATATCGAAACGCGTCAACGCCTCGGTGAATTAGAATACCGCGCCGCTGATCTAGACAGACAGATTTCTTGTGAAAGAGGCGAAAGACACCGTCTTGAACGCTTGGTTACCTCTGGGAGTATACCGGATGACGCGAAAGTTATCGGATTGAAATCTAGTGTTGATGTTAATAATCTTGATTACAAGAGCGAATTCAAATCGTGTCCGCCGCCATTAGCGCCACCGCCTCCTCCAGCTCCAGGGCCACCTCCGCCTCCGTGTGCACCTGCCGCTCCACCAACAGCTCCTCCAAAGATTGAAATAATCAAGAAGAATATTCCTCAACCATCCAATCCGTTGAAGTCATTTAATTGGTCCAAGCTTCCGGATGCCAAACTTTCAGGGACCATTTGGAGCGAGTTGGATGATACCAAGTTGTATAGTGCCATGGAGCTCGAATGCATCGACAAATTGTTTTCGGCGTATCAGAAAAATGGAGTTGCGGTAAGTTTTGAACGTTGGTATAGTTTTTACTTTTTTGGAGATACTCATTTCTCAAAAATGCTTTTGTATATGTTTGTTCAATCTTCTTCACATAATATTTGAGGCCACCTTTAGTAATTGTGTAATGAGGTTCAGAACCGAAACCAGGAAGTGTTTGAAGGTCATTAAATTATTGTTTTATCTAATTTATGTTGGCAGTAATGAATGGTTAGTAACATAACCTAAGTATATAATTTTGACAGAATCATTTAAATATTGAATATTGAAGATTTCCTCATCGAAATGGCCATATTGCTTCCTTCCATCGAAAAGTTTCACTCTATATTTTGCAGTAATAATTACTGATATAATCTTGAAATGTCAATGTAAAATCAGTGCATTACTACCAACACAAACTAAAGAAAAAAATATTTTACAGCTTTCTAACGGTCTTTCTAGTTAAAAAATAGACTTATAGCATAAAGTCATCAGATTTATTTCAATTTTTTTCTGTTGTTTAGAACGATGGTTCGATCGAAGATTTGCGGCAATTGGGCAAAAACAGAACCAAAGTCATCTCAGTAATCGACAGCAGGCGAGCGCAAAATTGCACAATTTTATTATCGAAGCTGAAAATGTCGGATGAAGACATCTCCAAGGCGATCCTAAGCATGGACAGCAAAGAGCAACTACCGATCGACATGGTTGAGCAACTGTTGAAGTTTACTCCCAGTCCGGAAGAAACGACACTGTTGGAAGAGCACAGCGACGAAATTGATTCACTGGCGCGAGCCGATCGTTTCCTTTATGAAATTTCCAAGTACGACCCAATTTAAAATTCCCCACGAAAAAAAAACAAATTAATTTTTTTCCAACAGAGTTCCACATTATGAGCAACGCCTGCGAAGTCTGCATTACAAAAAACGTTTCCAAATAACCCTGAACGAAATTAGTCCGAGAATCACCGGTGTGATGGAGGCCTCACGAGAAGTCGCACGGTCTCGTCGCTTAAGGAGACTTCTTGAAATCGTTTTGGCTCTAGGAAATTATATGAACCGCGGCGCTCGCGGTAACGCTTTGGGATTCCGATTAGCCAGCTTGAATAGACTTGCCGATACAAAATCGAGCGCTGCTAAAGGAACCACTTTACTCCATTATTTGGTTCAGATACTAGAAAAGAAGGTAATCAATCTATTAATTGCCGCCGAAAAACCCAAATAGATTTTAATGCTTTTTGGTGCTTGTTTTTGTCCATCTGAACTAGTTCTGTGAGAAAATTGTTTAAGTCGATTTTTGCAGTTCAAAGACATACTACGCATGGAAGAAGACGTACCACACATCCGTGATGCCGCTAAAGTGTTCTTAGGCGAACTAACTAAAGACATGGCCCAATTAAGGGCGGGATTGAAAGATGTAACACGTGAAATCGAATTCCACAGAGGACAGAGCCCACTAGCTAATGATAAGTTTGTGCCTGTAATGAGAGATTTCCAGGCGACGGCGACGTGTCGACTGGCCGAGATCGAAGATCAATTCCAAGACATGAAGGTAAAAGTTTTAGTACAAGGTTCTTATCAATAAAAAATAAATGATCGAGAAAGTGGTGCTGTTCATCCACATTCCTAACACATAATAACACCAATTTAGCTCCAAATAGCCCAATGAATGCCCAAAATCGTACAACGATTTTCTTCCTTGATAACATTAATTATCCGGCGACGTGACGTTATGTTTGGTAATTGTCGCTAATTAGACAACTTTCTTTCAGACGCGTTTCGAACGGGCCGTGCGCCTCTTCGGCGAAGATCCGACGGTCATGCAGCCGGAAGAATTCTTCGGTATTTTTGATTCGTTCCTGACGGCGTTTTTGGAAGCCCGACAGGACAACGAGAACATGCGCAAGCGCCAAGAAGAGGAGGAAAAACGGGCCAAACAAGAGGCCGAACTGAAGAAATTAACGCTGGAAAGGAAGCACACGCGGGAGGGAATCCTGTCGTCCATTAATAAAAACATAACGTTGAAAAACGGAGATGGCGACGCCAAGGGCGAATTTGATGATCTGATTTCGGCGTTGAGGACGGGAGACGTGTTCGGCGAAGATATGGCGAAATTCAAGCGATCACGGAAGAGCAGAGTGGGGTCGACCGGCAGTTCCCCTCCAAGGCGAAATTCAGTTAACAGAGAAGATAGCAGGGAACGTATAATTACGACAGGACGACGGCAATAAATAAAGCATTTTTGAAATTCTGTTATGTGTTTTGATAAACATCTAGAATTAAAAATTCGTGCTGGGTCACGTCCAGTTATGTTCAATCAGGTCATGGTTTTGCATTGCCGAAAATTATTTAAATTGGTATGCAGGTCGTAGGTTATGCATCATCGAATCTCTTGGTTTTTATTTATGTATTGGACCAATTGGTATAAGTATATGTTGTCTGCAGTGTCGCCAAAAAATAACGCCAATTTGTTATATATTTGTGTAATTTGTATTATATTAACATTAGCAGGCTTTTTATACCATCTAATCACTTTTTATGTTTACATAACGTAGTTCGTAGTTTTGTTGTACGTTTATATCCATAAAATGTAGACTTGATGTACTACACATTTAAGAAATTGAACTGATATAATAAGTATTTATAGACATAATATTTTATTAAATGTTGAAATATCTCGTTTGTAGTTTATTTGGAATGAAGTGTTTCTTTTCTTAGATTCCGGAACTTTTAAGTCTGTGATTTTTCGCTACCCCTTGTGAAATGAATAGTGAAAAATAAAGCTAGATCGTTGATATGTACTATTTGTTCTTTGAATACCTCATTTTTTATTGTTTGAGTACCTAATATAATACAGAAGAAGAGTGTTCATTTAAAATAACTGTAAATTACGTCATTTCTATAAATATAAAGTTTATTATGGAATAATTTTATTTAAATTCATTTCTTCCACTAATTATTATTTTTGTACTTTTAATTTTTAGTATTGGTAAGGTGCTGTTTATTTATTGCGAAAATATTACTTTATTAATCTTTCGAAAGCACAGTGTATTTTTTGTAATGTGAGTTGCAGACTGACCCTAAGAAATAATACAGTGCGACCTGGATAATCTGAACTAATAATTAAAACCACGGTGATCTGGGTAGGTAAATAATTCGAATTACTGAAGCGGGACAGTTTTTTTAATGAAAAGATACAAAACATTTAAAAAATAGTACATAAACAATAATTATTTAAAACAGAAGAAAACTTATTGAATTTTATATTATTTTGTGAAGTACACTAAGACCTCGTTTGACGCTTCCTCGTTTAACGCTGATTCGATATAACGCTGTCTGCTCGAAGTCTAAAAAAAACATTACGCTGATTCAAATTATCTTGACATTTCGTTGATTCCTATGTAGACTACATAGTACGATTATTTCTGAACAATCAGCGAAAGGTGGCAATTTATCGTCGCGCTGTACTTCCCCTAAATCTATGTTTGCTTGGTACGTTTATTTTCGCGTATCCTGCTCATTAGTAGTTATTAATTTATGTGCTGTAATATTGGTTCTTGTGTCTTCTGCATAATCTACATAATGGGGAAATATAAAAGGAAACAAAGATTCTTGCATCAGTTAGACAAGGCTGAGGTCTATCCTCATTTGTCTTTAATGTTTGCACGCTGAATAATTTCAGAAGTAGGGTAAATATGGCAGTAAAAGTACAGGGAGCAACCATAAACATGATGAAATATGCCGATGATGTTCTAGTATTAGCAGGAAGTGGAGAACAATTGGAATCTGCGGTTAATTAAGTGAGTAGGAGTATCATGAAACATGAAAGTAAATAAAGCCAAAACTAAAGTAATGGTATGTGAGAAAACCGGACAGCAACATTGTATGTACCCGTATGGCTTGAGGGGCAACAACTTCAAGAAGTGGAAACGTTGTACTAACTAGGGAGCATTATTACTTATTACCAAGGATGGAAAAAGTAGTAGAAAACATTATAGGACGATCAATCAAATAAAAATAGCATTTAACAAAAAAATTGTCTACTAACAATCAAATAAATTAAACTCAAAGATAGAAAAATATATGTCTGGGTTGTTGCAACAAGAGAAGAAAAAAATTAGAAACTTTTGGACTTTGGTGCTACCGAAGAAGAAGAAAAATTTGATGGAGGAACATCAAAAAAAGATGAGATACTCTGATTAGATACATATTGAGGTATAACAGAATACTTAATAGGTACAATACAAGAGGGCACAGTACAGAGAAAAAATCCACAAGGAAGATCAAATAATACAAGATATAAACTACCATACATACAAAACTTTGAAAATGGCACAGGACAGAGAAAAATGGGGAGAGGGTTACTACAAACCAATAGAAAGATTTTAGACTAAGAAGAAGAAGCATCTTCACCAAGATGTGGTTTTTATAACACCTTTCCATCGAAATATATTTACGATTCTGCAGAATTACTAGCTTTGAGTTTCAATTCATATGTATCACTACTTTCACCTATAACTTTAGCGTTGCGTTCTTTATCACTCCTTCCGGTGAATTTTCTGGGCGGGCTAAAAGCTGTTCGTCACGAAAACCTTTTTCACTTATTTTTTTAACACCATATTCCACATTTGTTACAATGCTCCAATAAAATGAATTCCTACATAAATATTGGTATTTATACCTAAGTAAGTTAATCCTAAGAGAAAATTAAGACTACTTTTTTGCATAAACTTATATTCTAATATGCCTTCTTAAAGAACCACGCCTCTTCAAAAATAGACTAAAAATTTTAGTTTTTAATTTTTATCTCAAATTTCGATAAAGATAGATAAATAAAAATCATTGGACGTCTTATACTAACGGGAAAGCTGCATAAGAGTAGTTTCTTCGTCAACCTGTAATCCTGTAAGGGGATGAAATTTACAAACCCTGTTCAATATCTTATTGGAACGTTTTATGCATCGGCACATATTGATAGGAGCTGTTTTTTAAAAATAAGCCAAATAATATGCCAAAGGATTTTCTACATTTGCTTAGGAAACACACTGTGTAATAATTATAAGTTCTCATGTTTCCGTAAATCGCCTGGTTTTGTTGTATGTAAATCAATAAAAATTAAAAACAATTTGAATGAATATATTTGTTCAGTATTGAAAAATCGTAATACAACTAAAAGTGCAAGGTGGAGTCATGCTGATAATCTTCCAGAAACTTAGTTTTATGTTTCTGCATAGTATTCGATGAAAAAGCCGACTATTCGTCATATTAACTGCAACTCCACGAAAAAGCTGTCGGTTTTCAGAGCTTTAAGTTTAAATTTTATTAAAACTTTTCATTATCTAATGAGATAGGAAAAAAATACTATTTTATTTTAAATATTTATCAGGTACCGTTACACCAACAAATCGCCATCTTAAGTTGACTTTGATTCATTACTTTCTTTATTTTATCAATGAGAAGTCTCTCCAGAATTGTTACAAACGGCGTAGGAGCGATTCCTACTCATTAAATATAAACATCTCGCAATAAGTGTCCCAACAGTCAATACTTTAATAATAGCCGTGACTCAAAATTAATTTATAAGGATACTTGTAATCGAACAAGTCTAATTTAGTGTAAACTTGTTGTGTTCCTAAATGCAAGAACCACATTCCTACGCGCAATCGTTCACCTGTGTGGACAAGAATCAAACGATGATAATACAAAAATTTATTGCTTTCGCAAGGGGAGATTTTATCTCCGTTGACATAATATTGCACCTGACAACTGTTAATTTGAAATTTTTCAATGGTGTTAATGTGAAAGTATCAAAACTTCATTACATTCGTTAATGTTTGGAGATTCCTTTTGTATTTTTCGTTGCAGTTGGGAAAACTTTCAAGTAAAGGCTTGAAGATAAAACCGTTTTTGTACCAGTGATGCTAAATATAGAATAAGTTCTAAAATTTTACCCAAACGGCATCAAGCTGCGCGTTTAATCGAATATTTCGTCACTTTAAATTGTAGTCATTTACATGCATGTTAAAGGTGTTCAGCTTGATTCTGTGACTGTATTATACACGCGCTTAATTTTGTGCTAAATATCGTTGGCTTTAATAAAAAATCTCAAATTCCAAGGAAGTAATTCGTTGCCCAATTTCTACTATTAATTAATTTCATTCAATTTTCCAGTTTATTCTCTATAAACTTTGGTAATTTTCCTGGAAAATCAATCAAATAAAATTTATTTGTATCATCGCCGTTTGTGCAAGAAACTGCAGTGTTATAAAAGTAACTTTGAGTGGCGAGACAAAAAATTTTATATCCGATGAGTGGTCATATAAAACAGTGGCCAGTAAAAGCGATTAAGGTAATAAAAACACTAATATAAATGCAGGTTTTACCACTGTCCTTAATAACAACTTACAAGATTTTCTGACATATTTACCACAGTTTTATATCTTTTTTGCGGCATTAAGCTTGTCATTTAGATATCATTAACTCGAAATCATAATTTTAAGTTTTGTTTAATTTTTTTAATCGCTTCTTCAGCCTTTTGAGTTACCTGCGGCTCGCTGAATCTCTTCGGTCTGCATGAAGACAATAAGGAAACCGTGAAGAAATTAACGCGTCCACAATAAAAACCGTAACTGCACAAATGAGTCAGAATGTACAATGCTCGGCGACCCACATAGCACTAATTTAAAGGTCGTGACTCGGGTAATACAAAAAATTACCTATAAATTACTTAGGCCATAAAAATGCAAATTCACAGTGGGTTGGTGCCGGGCTGGCTGTTGAGACTCCTTTAGGCGTAGGTTCTTCAGCCGAATTCCCGGTGGGTGTAGTTCGTTTATGTTATTTATTGAATATTTGCATGCCGGCACAGAGTAGTATCAAGTTGCACCAGTGCATATGCTCCTCACTCCCACGCGGTTTACAGTTCGAATTACTGGTTATCATTTTTTGCGGACGTATATTTGTTATTGTTGCCTTTAGGTAATTTTCGTAAGTCTTTAAAAGTATGCCATAATTTTTGTTTTCGAAACATTTCCATCGCCTCCAACGAAATGTAGGATTTTACTACAGATCGTTTAATACTAGGAAGTATCATCTTACTACTACTTATACCGTTTTAAATGCCGCTTCTTTTATGAGTGAGATCATAATACTTTATCTAGTTGCTCAATGCGTGAGCGCGCTAATAAGCGCAACTTTTTATGCACAAAGGAAAGATTCTTTTATGGTTCACCCACTTTTAAAAAATTTTGTTATCGAAAAGTCTTCGGCTTTTAATCTGGGCAATATAACTTCAAGATTTAAATTCTGTCAGTGGACAACGATTTTACCATTGAGAACCAATAAAATTTAATGGCAGTTTTATGTGTTTATAACTTGAATTTTTGTATTTGGTATCTCGAATTTTATGGCCTACCATATGCCACCTGAGCCAATTTTTACCTTAACACAAATTACAATAATATCTTTATTAAACACTAAAAACCGTTCGCTAGAGAAGTTAAAATGCTGATCACATATTTACAAGTCACTTATTTCAAAAACATCGTAAGGAATTATATTTATCGACAATTTATGTAACTTTAGTATAAGACAATGGATTTTTATTACTTTCTAGCTGAAATGTCAGTTGGGTTGCATGTTTATGATATTAATTTTTCATGAAATCAATTAATCTGACTTGAGGAAAAAATTGAAAAACATTTACTTTCAAGTTACAAATATTTTCTCATGCAATTTTACGCACTGCTCTGTGTAATTTACAAAAGCATGTAATTTTTAACGAATATACCTGGAACTAGTAGTAATTTTCTCAACACCATGTAATAAGCAAGAAAATGTCATGTTTGGTGCTTATTGTACGGTTCTTTTCTTCTTCTAAATTTGAATTTTGAAGTCCCCTCTTAAGAACAATGAACGAAGAAACTATTTCAAAAATGGGAACATTAAAATAAGTATCATGTCGTGTAAGATTATCTCGAAATCCGGGCTTTCAATTAATAGTATTAATTTTAAAAAAATTATGAATTAAATTACAGGAGTCATTAAGATGTCATCTTTGAGAAACATCCAAAGAATTCAGATTACGGAGGAGAATTTACATCGGTACATTTTTATTTCTAAACAAATTAGTGATATCTGTGACGCGCGTGTACCTAATAAACTTTATCACATTAACATAATTTAAGGCGTGTCAGTTATTTTATTACGCATTTTTGTAGTAAGTAATCGTATCTGAAACCGCATCTGTTAAATTACCTGATTAAACTCTTATTTATGAGATAATCTTTCTTGTGTTAATGACAGTTAAAAGTCATTCACCAAATATATTGACGGCGACTCAACGAGGATTTAAAAAATTAATTTTTTAATGAAGTTTTTATGGCTTTGGTTTACACAACTTATCATTTTTCGAAAGTGTCGTAAAACTCATTTTTGTTGGAACTTTATGAATCATTTTCAAAATTGGCGAAATTTTATTACCCACTACAGCAAGTAACTGTTAAAATATTTTGATGGTTTGTATAAGGTTAAAGTTAACAGGTGTCAATAACGTTGAATGAAAAAATAATAATTAAGCTCCACTTTGATGTTCACGAGTTTCAGACATCACAAGGGCAATCTTCATAATTTTTTTTAATCACTGACAAATATTTAAGAACCTGCTCATTAATTAAAAAATTGCTAATGATATCGGGTGTTCAAAAAATTTTGATTGTAAAACGAGCGTCTGAACATTGGACCTCTAGCATATTAATGTAAAGTAAAGACGTCCATAATTAGTTAGTTATCAGGGAGGATCCTGAACTGAACAGATATTAAAACTGAAACTCATAATAAGGTACAGGAGACTGAGAGCGAAGGACACACATGTGACATTAGTGAACTTCAAAAAGGCATACGATTCTGTAGATACGTTGAAGAAATTCGGAGCCAATAACTAACCAATGCAATCACAAAAAAAAAACTCTAACGAACACGAATTTAAAAAAATAATTATAGAAGAGATCTCAGAATCCTTTGAGGTCAAAACAGGAGTAAGATTGAGAGATGGACTTTCCCCACTGCCTGGAGAAGGTAATGAGAGAGTGGATGAAAAGAATGGAGGAGGAAGGAATTCCTAAAATAAAAATAGGAAGAAAGATGGATAACCTGGAAATTAACTGTCTGGGCGTTGCAGATGATCTAGCAATGCTAGCGGAAAACATGGAAGACGCAAAAAGACAAATAAATATACTGAAGAAGTAGCAAAAAAAGGCCATATTACAAATATCATATGAAAAGACAGAATAGAAAAGATGCACCAAAACAGATCACAACAAAATATGGAAAAGTTATGGAGGTTAACAAGTTCAAATACCTGGGAGAAGTGCAAGGAAAATGGAATTAACATTCCAGTTGACGAAAAATATATATGTATAATAAGAAAACTAAGACACTACAATACAGTTATTGAGTCAGAGGGTCTTTATGCCTCAGAATGCCTTGCAGTTAGACGAGGTAGAAAAAGGGAAAGAAAAATTATACGGCAAATCCTGGAACCAAAATATGAAAATGGAAAATGGAAACCGAGAAGCAACAAGGAGATCTACAAGAAAACAGAAAAAATAACAGATACAATGAGGAGAAGAATGATTTTCTACAGACATTAAAAAATGAATGCAGGAAGACGGACGAAGAGATTATTCAATTACTTCGATAGAAACCCCAAGACACAACATTTTTACCTTAGCATACTTTATGAAAATGTGGATCCTAACATAAGTCAAAAAAAAAAATCCTGAGCATACTTTATGAAATGTCCATTGCAATTTGCATGGGTTTACATAGGAAAACCGACTTTTAAAATTCAACCCTTGTTGTAATCATTTGAAAACAAGTAAATGGAAAAAAAAATTACCTTAGCATACTTTATGAAAATGTGGATCCTAACATAAGCAAAATGGACGGAAGAAAGAAGAAAGCAATTTGGAGAAAGAATGAAAGAGTACTGGAAGAGAAGTAAGAAAGGAGTAAAATAATCATAAGAAGTTATTCCACGTGGTCCATAGTCGGCCAAAATCGAAAAAAGACACGTTTTACAATCTACAGCCGCCCAAAACGTCACAACTTTTTGAAAACCCGATACATATAATTATTAAAAATATATTTTCGACATTTTATCCAATTATTTCTGCACAATTCGAAACGTCTGTAAATCACTCAATGAAACTGAGGGTTGAACTGGGAAATTACAGTCACTAAAGCAATAAATTCACTTAATTAAGGTTCGTCCTTTTTGTGTTACAAATGATCAAGCTTGATCTATAATTAAAAATATTTAAGGAGTTAAACTCTTTGTTTTTCCATTTTTACAACATTTACAATTAGCACATTACGCATCCTTGAACTTGCATGTCATTTTGCTTATAGAAAGGCTCATTGATCTGTATCTGGTAGCATAGTCCGTAGTAAAGAAAGTAATGTTGTCGGTGAAATTTTGTAAATATTTTAGTTTAATTTATCAGTCGTTTTCAATTTTTTCGGTTTCTGTGGAACTGGAAAGCAATTTATTCAGTTAAAAAGTTTCTCCACCAAAAAAGATTGACGTTAAAGTTGATTGAAACTAGGCGGTCGGTTTTCCAGAAATGGAATTAAAAAGTTGTAAATTATGTTCAAGGAAACTATTTTGCATTCGCATAAATAAAATCATTTAAAAATCAAACAACAATTTGTTAACAATAAGACAGTCGACATTAATAGTCGCATACACATTTTTTCTTTTCACACAATGAGTCAATTTCGAACTCTTGGCATTCAATCTGTAACGTTCAGGATGAAATTATAGATATTCATGTACCATTGTATACAAAGCATTTCGACGGCATTTCCGGAAAAATACTCCTCTGCCGTATGTATTCTATTGTGTTTCGATGTGACATGCGAAAAGAATCTCCATAATTATTTTCGGTCGAAAAAAGCAATGTCGAGTAACTGAAAAAATTCAGAAGCCCTTCAAAAAATGGTCCATTAAATAACTTTCCTCTGCAATCTAAAGGCAATTACTTTCGTAAATTGTTTTTTAAACACCTGGTTAATTTATATATTTTCAGTCGTAATTACATGTAAAAGCGTTACTTGATGGTTTACTCGTCGCTCAATGAAATTTACGCCTGTCACAGCCCGACTTTTCGTATGAAGATTTTCTAACACAGTCACTAAAAAGCGACAGCGTGACAAATTGAGAAGTCAGTCGTTAAGCCGTGTTTATGGAACTTATGTCGACGTTTCACCATTAAATTAAAATTTAGGTAAATTCTTTTGGCATTTGCTAATATGAAATCTCTATTTATTAAATGTGGGCTTTCTGGAATATAATTTTCGTCGTGTAATTATTGTTTACATTTTTTATTATCCAAATGTGATTGAACTGATCGAATCTATTGTCACAAAAGCAACATAACTGAAAAGAATACTCGAAAGTAATTACTAAGCTTGAAGCGGGTTGATTAAAAAGTTATTAATAAATATTAATGATAGCCGAGTTGAAGAGGATACAAAGTTGCAAAACTCTCCGAGACAACTTGTAGTACTATCTCAACATTAACGAATGTCAAGCACTTGTCGATTTTACAATTCATTGCATGATATGAAGTGACGCTGATATCGCAAAAAGTAAACTGGAAAAATATTTCTCGTTTTCTCTATCTCGTGAATAAGCAAACTCGTTTGTAACTAATTCCCATATCTGTGAATTTGTTTATTTCTAGCAAAGGTGCAGCTAGTTTTCTTCGATTTGAATAAATGTGTGATTTTATGACATAAAGTAAGCGCAATAAACAGCTTTAACGTATGATTTTATTAATACCGTCTTAGTGAGAGCGATATTTGTTCCAGGACACAGCTATAATGCGAAATTTATTGTAAACTTTTTTATTTTCTGGTATTGTTCGTTGATTGTCTGTTTCTATTGTAAATGTCACTTTGGTGATTTATATCGTAGGAAGAAATTACGAAAATACTTATCATTTTCTGCAAATCATAAATGTTTCACACACATGTAATATATTGACAAACATACTTATATGTCTTCGGTTGGTTAAATATAAGATACAACTTAATGGTTTGTCAAATTTTAGTGGCGTATTCTACTAATCAAATTAATGTTAAAAATTCTTATAAAGATTGTCCCGAAATAACTCTTTAAATGTGTTGGTCACCTAAATTTCAAGTAAAACGAAACCAGGACAATTTTTATCATTCGTTTGATGAGTAGGACCAAGTCATTTTCACCCTGCAATATCATGTGGGAATATCACGCAATTGGAGAAGATAATATCATCCCCGAAAAGATAAAAGAAGGGGAGAGTGTCTATGACACCTAATATTTAGCCTAGTCAAGCAAATCTAGAAACAAGACAAACTACCAAAAGATTGGATTAATTACTGCGACCATCATCATGACTTTAGAATAGACAGATCAACACAAAATAAAACTGAAGAAAGCAGTGGAATATAGCATTAATATTCAATAGCTTTTCATCAAAAAAAATATACTGGCCTGGGATTGCTAAAAGAGTTTGGAATTCCGAATCAACTGGTGGCCCTGGTAAATTTAACTACCGACAAATCAAAAATCGAATAAATTGCCAGAACAATTTGAAGTACAAGGCTAAGGCAGGAAGATTGCCATTCAGAAATTGTATTTAACTTGGGCTCTGGAAAAAGTGGCAAGAAGTCTCTCAGGGAATTGGAAACAGTAATGAGTAGCTTAAGTAATTTAACTTACATCTTTTTTGTCCTATTTTCCATATCAATAAATGAGTAATGAGTAGTTTTAAACAGATTCTAATTTCGCAGACGAGGTAGGAACAGAAACGATAGGTGTAAAGGAAAGAGCAAAAAAGAAACAGGATTTTGAGGACTCAGTGAACGAAAAATAGACAAACAATCTAACAGTAAGGCGACAAGACTGTAGGAAAATATAATTTCGAAACAATTCAAGCATTTAATTATCTGGATTTGATGGTAAATGCGGCCAACTCCATCGAAGAATAAATTAAAACCAGGCTATTACAATATGACCAATAATATTGTACGGAAGCGAGACCATAATTCACAAGCAGGAATATTTGCTTCGAACTGCTAAAAGTAAAATAGTAATACAAATATTGGGCGCCACCAAAGAACGGCGGAGAAGAAGAAATAATGCCGAAATAAAAGAAATACTATGAAATGAAGATATTGTTGGAACAATTAAAATCAGAAAAAAAGAAAAAGGTGGCGAGGCACATTGCCAGAATAAAAAGCAATGCTGGGAAGAAGAAGGAGGTGGAAAGATGAAGTAGAAGAAAACCTGGAAAGGTTATCAGTTAGCAACTACACAAGACTTCTGTGGTGAAGTTGTCTAAATAAATAAGAAGAATAAAAAAGAAGTGCACACATAATATAATTGACAATAACTCAATCAGTTTTAAAATGTTTTGAAATGTTTTGAAATGTTTTTAAAATGTAAATTAAATGTTGCAAATGTAAATGTAGTTTTATAATTGAAAAGTAAAAATGTGACGAGGGGATGAAGAACATTCCAAAAACAAAAGAAGAAAAGAAGATATGGAATACAACGGAACAAAATTGACACGTAAGTCATATATTGTCTAAGATTCAACTAGGGTCGTAAAGATCGAGATGGAATAAAATATCATATGACAATATTGATGTAATTAACAAGGAAGATAACAAATATGGACAATAAAAATGTGTTATAAAAATGTTGGCATTTAATGTAAGGATTATAAATTCGCCACAATTAGTAACTACTTAATAAAAATTTAAACAATTAAAAATATAATTATAGACTTTCAAGCGAACTAAAAAGGTTGGGTGATCTTTAATACGATGATTTAACTTCAATTAAGAAAAAAGGTTAATAACGGTAAATGAACGTGTTATATTGTACTCGGAAGAAAGACGATCAATTGTAGCGCAAATCCTTGCAATTACAGTCTGTGGCATTTTTACCACAACATACACTTTTTAAACGCTTCTTTACAGACCACTAGCTATTTAATCAAACCACCTGTTGTCTGCTATTTTTTGCCCGGGAAACCTTACATAGATATTATAAATAAAACAAAAACATAATTACTCATAATTTTTCATCAAAACTTTAACGACGGGTCGATCTATTTTATACAAAATTCAATCAATCACTCAAAACCAATTTTTTATTTTAAAAGTATAACATCACACGGAATCCACCGTGATTTAGCGTCGCAAAAAAAATACAGCAAGTATTCACGTAGTTACAACGACGAGTGCAAATTGCAGTCCATTTCCTATAACAGTTCTCGACAGCATAAATACGTCGCACAAGAAGCTGCAAATATCTTAACTCAATAAAGAATTTTTCTTCTGCATTTTAAACAAGAAAAAAAGTTAGTAGTATCCGTAATCACCATATCATACCTACGCGTATACCGAGCCTCGAGAGAGGGGCAAGCTTTCAATGAATTTCTATTCTTCTTTAAGCGTGAAGAACTGTCAGACAACAGTCGGTGACCGACCGCTGCGAAGCGCGCGAGTGATCATTTCAAACGTTATTTCGAGTTTATGTCTGTCATGTGTATTTCGAAGATTATTCCTTGCACTGTGTTCATTGATTAATCGTTCTTATTTATACCCACGGTGAGTACTTTTTTATTTTCGAAAATTTTACAAAAAACGTTCGTCGTTTAATCGCCGGTTGGTATCTCCAAGTCGTTCTCCTAATCAAGTTTGTAGCTAATTAAGGACTAGAAGATCGTTTTAATTCAAAAATGACAGTTTATGATTGATAAATTAATCAATTAATTAGGAAACACGTTGAACTAATATAACCTACCTGTCGTTAATGACTCAAACGGTTTTGAAATGTAAATTAAGAGAACCCCATTAATGGCATCAATTGTTAAAGTACCTGCCGGAAACAGGAAGTGCTTTAAAAGTCCGTTAAAGGGCTAATAAAATTGCTAGGTTGCATTTGAAAAGATTGTACGTTACGATTCCCATACATGAATTTTAACGTACCCAGATAATTTCGTGTACCTTGAGGATGTGCAGATATGTGCTTTATTTGATTTTACAAAACGTGTGCATGTCCAGTACGTGCACGCATTCGTTGACATGTAAGAATTGTGGTTTATATTTAGCAGTCGATATGAGAAATCACAAGAACTATTACCGACACTTTTATAACTTCCACTTAAGTTGGTATTACTAGAATTGTTTTAACTACGCCAGTTTGTTATTTAACAGTAATTTTAAAGTCAGCTCGTGTGTCTTATGAGCGGAGTCCGCCTTTTATGCTTATACTGTCGCTCATGGTGAATTCTAAGTATTTGCACTGATTTCCGTTAAAATCCTTACAAGATAGAACCGACAGTTGCAACCGTCAGCATTAATGACAGGATGCTCTGAAAGGACGTCATAACTCGTGTTACAAAAATGGGTCAATTTATTCATACCCAAAATTGCTTCTTCTTCCTCCGGCAAAACTTAATTATTTTAATAAAACCATAAATAATTTTGGGCTGAAAATATTCAGAGAAACGGGACGTGCTGTTGGTTTGGGAGCTTTTGTATAAAGTGGGTTTCATCAGGAAAGTTCTGTCGACCTACTTTTTAGCCAGAATTTGCACCGTAATACCATACAATGGGCTGTGCGTTTGCCCTTGTTTTCATCAATGGCTTTACTTCTCGAAATGTCACTGCTACCTCCAAAGCCCTAACATTTTTTCAATTTTGCAATAAAATTAAACATCGTTGTAAATATGCATGCTCTACTATTCCAGTAACATTTTCACCTGTTCTTGACAAACAATTTTTACAGAAAAATTAAATGTTTGCATGGTAATTTATACAAAATAATAATCATTCGATCATTGGAACTTTAAAATCTGAATATTTTCGTGCAAACTTGAAAAAATATAATGAGATTATCACCAATTTAAATGTAACAAGAGCATAATAAAGAATGCGCTAGTGAGAGCTGCCAGTAATAGCCAATTAAATTTGAATATTGAAAATTAAACGAGAAAAAAATTTAATTTATAAAAAAAAATTCATAAACATCTGGATCTGCAACTGGTTCACTTTGTCTAGTTTTTAATTTCTACCGTTTTATAAACCGTATGGAAATATAATTACAAATTAATTAAACGCTTTAAATTGACTAAATCACGGTAGAATTTTTTCATCGATTCATGGCTGCATAAAATTCATTAAAGGTGCAAATTAACCGACAGTTTTATTTGAATTTCTAATCGCCAATTGCGCAAAATTATAGCCATAACTTGTGCAAGTATCAATTCGACCTCTATTATAATTGAAAATTAAAGGTCGCCTGTTGATTATCCATTTAACAGGAGAGTCAATAGAACTTTTATTTCACTTAACTGAAAGCTTTTATTAATCGTGCGAAGGGTTATTTTTGATTGAAAATTACATTGGGGAATCACCGGGGTCATGACGAACGGAGAATTTCCTCCTTTTAACGATAATCGTAAAGTTATCCTAAATATGCCAAGAATGAAGGATTATTAAAACTGATAATTTTCACACATCTTTCATTTCATTAAAATTTATGATCGGCGCGTCAACGTAACGTGTTGATCTTCCGTGATGTTCCAAGTCGTATAATTTATGCGCGTTTGTCTAATGAGATTTTATATTAACTGTTTTAACTGTATTCACTTTCCTTGGGTTTTTTTCCCGATGGGACATACATTGAAACCCGCCTTTTCAATTATACCGTGGCTACTAAATTCCATAGTAAGTACCTTCTATATACACCTGCCTGCAGGTTTGATACAACTGTTACATCCGTTTTAACTGACTTCTGAACTTTAATGCGGAATTGTGAAAGAAGCGTTTGCCTCACCACAACTACCATTGTTTTAATTGCGATCGCACATATTGCACTTCCCAACCAATTACAATGGGGAAATATTTTAAAAATGGAAACTGCCAAGGTTTTGTTGATAATCAAGACTTGTTGTTTGTGTGTGTCATTGTCATGTAATATGATATGTGAATTTATGTTGGAATATAAAGTAGTTGGTTAAACTCAAAGGCGTCTATTGGATGCAATTACTTATGTGGACAATTCATAAATAATTAATTATGCGTCTCGAGTTTCCTAGGAAATTTTTTTTTCACAGTAACACGGCTACTTAATATTGCAGTCCGCGAAATTTACTTCCATTACAAACACCATAAAGATTCTAATTTTTACGACGTTCTCTGAATCCTAAACGACTTATTTGTATTTACAATTTGGCCACGAAATCAAAAATATGTTCGTAACTGTTCGCAAGGCACAAAAAATCCGACAAGTTATTTTCTTTCAATTAAAACAGAAAAAAATGTGCCCCGATCGATACGTCGATATGCTCAAATTCTGTGCAAAGAGCCTACGCAAAATAAGTTTATAATACGGTACTTATCCAAATTTTTTTTTTTTTTTTTGGAAACCTACACTTTTTTCTAGGAAGATTTCTTGATATTGCATTTGGCGTGACGTGACTAATCCATTAAAGTTAATCGTTTCAAACTATAGTTGTTCCTATTTTGAGCTATAATTTCAGTAATTTTTGGGTTGTTTAAGAACCTTTCTAAAAAGGTCAAATGGGGGCGTCTCTAGAAGGTTTAAAGCTCCTTTTTAAATCTGTGTTTGTGTGTCAGTCTTGTTATAACATTTAAAAATTAATTTACCTTTTGTTACGAACGTGTGTCAGGCAAACCATAACAAACGTTTAATTCACGTCTGGCAGGCCGGAGTGGGCTGGAAGTTTTTAATTTATTTTCTTATGCCGATTCAGTTATTAATTGTTTCTGCTTTCAATTAAACCCAATCATATTTAGGCATTAGTAATACATTGGCATTGTATTATGCCCACTCAAAACACTGGATTGTAACAATAGTCGTTTAAAGGCAATGTCTTGTCGTGCCAATTCTTTAATACGTGACAAACTTTCAGTTTCTAAAATCAGTCAGTGACGAAGAGTGGAAAACCACAAATTTGGTTTCCAATTGATACAAATTTTAACAATAAACAATTAAAGGAAACCATTTGTGTAGGATCATATCGTTAAAGAAGATTTAGATTTATGCTCAGTCTTATTAATGAAAAGATTAGCAGTTGTAAGTTATGAAAAATGACTTACGAAAGCGCAGCCTATAATTTTAGTTTTAAAATTGAACAAATAAAGGAAGTCGAGGGCACTAATCATACTGATAAGTGCTGCACAAGCGAACAAACCTGCATGCAGATTAGCAGTTATCGTTGTCATATTTTGAAAGTTCATAAATTTACATCCTTGATAATTTAACGCCGAATAAGTCAAGCTTAAATAAATAATTCGCTTTATTGCAGTGATTCGTACTTGTGAGAATAACAATTTGTACACTGTCAACCGGAAAATTGTTTGTCTGTGGAATTTTGAGCCTTAAAAACAAATTCAGTCGTCATCTGAAATCAGTAACCAAAATATTTGACGGTATGCAAATCGGTGCCAAAATTATTATGTCTACCTGAACTTTACGTTACAGGTGTTTCGTGGTTGAAACTCACTGAACGTAAAACCAACAACCATAACATTAAGTGTAGTGGAACAAAAAAAGCAACCAATAAGAGACCAACGGTGCCCAACAAACACCTAAAAAATAACACAAAGATTGATAATGAAATCCTAACCGAAATTGGGTTAAATCAATGTTTTAAAAAGTGAAACTGTTATTAACAAAACGCGGAAAAATTTTACATATTTAAAATATTTGCCAAAGTGACAAGTTTCAGCAGTTAATGATCCGCTATTAAGATTTTAAAAAAAAATAGTCTCGCTATTGTAAAGCTAATTTGTGAATCACCTTTTCCACTCCTTTCCTAGTAATAGGGTCCATGAACTTTCGAGAGTACTATTCGCAAGAGCGTCGGGTTGATTTAAAGATCCGTCTGCGATGATATTTGAAATGTCAAGAAATCCAACTGTGTTACTTGCTCCTCGGCGAATATCTAACTCAGAGCCAAGGCCACTATTTTCACTTCAATTCAACACAAAAGAATTCATTCACTATTCACCATTACGTAAATATCATTTCATAAATTCTGGAACGTCACAGTGAGAAAATTTATCGGTGAAACCGAGAATTCCGATAACAAAAGAAATTGTTACGCTATATGAAATGTGGCCGCAAAATTTTTCAAATTTCACCTTAATTGTTAATTTTTTCTCAATTTCGAAACCGCATCGTTTATTTCCAGTACATATTAATTAAACAGTTAAGCTTTTAATCATAAAAACGTCATTCCTTAACCCACATCTTCTTAATCACTTGAAGGAGGTTACAGTTTTTTATTGATATGTTACAAGCATAGTTACTTTAGATTCCTATACGAAAAATTTACAAAAATTTAAAAAAGAGGTATTTTAAAAGTATGACCATACCGTTCTTCAACAACACATGCCATCACGTACACAAAGAGATTATTTGATTTATTGAATAGCATCGTTTCGGTATTGACACGAATCCAGGTCACACTTTTAATAGACAAACATTTATCTTTCCTAATGCCTGCAAGATGTGTGAAACCAGCAATGCCAGCCTTTAATAGAAAATCGGCGGTAATACCTCCAGGAAATCCGATTTCAAATATCGGATTTATCTTGATCCGACGTTGCATCAAACCGTGTAATGCCATATCTTATTAAGGATTCTTCCTTTGCGTTAGTGGTGGAACAATAAAATTGCTCTGTAATGTTGATTTTATTGTTTCGACTTCTTGCAGAAAGGTAAATTAATTGATGGTACAGAAAATAAAGACCGTATCATGTTAGATTGTAATTTTTTGTTTGAGTTCGTTCTAATTTTGCAATGAAAGTGAACGTGTACTTTTTACTATCACACACTTTACTTGGTAAGCGTGAAAACAATGGGAGAACTTATCTGCATAATGACAAAAATTTGCTACAATACGAGGAACACTCAACAGAAATTCGTCTTTTGACAGTTACATATGTAAATTAAGAAGTTTTTCTATTGCTTATGCTTTTAATCTGTAGCAGAGCAGATAGTTATTGATTAGTCCCACTACTTAAAACTGTTATGCTAAATCACTCGATAGGATCTTGCGAGCATTGTTTTAAATGTCCATCTGCGGCGATACAAGCTGACAAATGAGGCGACAAAAAAGAATTCATGACTCACATGAAAAAAACTCGAGATACTCATTTTGAGTGTCCTATTATTATTAGTAGCTGTGCTTGTTTTATATGAGAAAATTACACACACTTCTTGTCTGATTTCATCTTTTTATATAACACTATAATGAGACGAGAGCTTAGTTGGTTATGGCTTGAGATGTAGATTTTCTTTCAGTCAAAGAATGTTTAAAAATGGTGAAACTTTCTTTAATTCTTGTAAGTGTGCTAGTGTTACCTGTTGATATTCATTAAACTGTTAATAAAATGTATGTTTAAGGAACGTTCAAGAAATTTAATGCTCTTTATCAGTTTCAACTGACATTACTGAGATGCTTACAAATATTCCAATTAAGCAAACGCTTCTTTAAAAAAAAACCTGCATTACCAATGGATTTCTACCGACTTAAAATTTCCAATTACAAGGATGCTTTCCATGCAGAGATAGTTTCAATTCTCGAAGAAATTTAATTTCCAAATTACAATAATTGGTGGAAGTTTTCAAGTTATTAGTAATTAACTTTAAAGGCATTAAAATATTACATTCAGTAACTTACTCTTTATGGTACGAACAATAACTTTTTGTTGCAATTTTTTAATGATACGAAAACGTTTGTGGTGAATGCCGTTGATTGAAAACTTCTGCAAAAGGTAATCGCAAGTAATAAAGACTGAAGAATATAGAGACCATGACCAATTATACTTGAACAGATGCGGAAAGTAGTTCGGTATTGCTACAAGATAGACGTGCAACATAAATCGAGGTATCTACAATAATGTGAAACTATATCGTAGATAAATCAAATGTACCACTTACTGTTACTTGCAACAAATTTTATGTCAGATTACTATTTTCACTATAGTTCATTTACAAGCAATATAATAGCGTGATATTGAAGTGCAACTTAAAACTTGAATTTCAATTGGTTGAAGGAATTTTGGCGGTTTCTGCCGATTTTTGGTGTAGAAGGATCTTTATTTACATTTTCATTGTCTAACAAGATAAACAGTAAGACTGAATTTGGAAAACCAGTTGATTTGTGAGGTCTCTGTATTAAGTAGCAACAATTTGTTCTTGACATGACAATAACCGGGAATTAACTAAGAGCAACGCCCTTAGAAATTGTAACTTATTCTAACGTAGGTTTTAATCCATTTATCCGGGCTGTTGATTCATGCTTACAGCCGTACCCACACTGGATCAATCTCATCCCAAGCATTTCCTTCCCATGCTAATTAACCTACTGAATATGTTACTAACCTTTTTTGCATTCAAACTACATTTAACAATTCCCAATTACTATTTTTTATTAAAAACAAGTTTCCAATTTTCTTAGAAATACAAATCATCGACAGCCAATGCAAATAACAAACGTGCTGCTGTTACAACATCATTAAAATGGAGAAAACAATGTTCAGAGGTGATTTGCATGTTATTTACATGGCGCTTAACTGCACCATATAAGGAAATATTAGCAGACTACACAAAAGCCATTGCGAAAAAAATAATCATTGAATTAATATTTCACAAAAATATGTTGTTATTATTCGTCGCGTGTAGCACAATTTCGTATTCAGTTATTGTTCTGGGACCGAAGACGACGTTGCTTACGTAACTGTTCCCAGCCTACACAATACAGAATGTGTATAATAATGTATATCAAAATTCAAAGTGGCGCATATGTGAATAATAAAAAAAAAAATAGAAAACACCATTCAGGTATTATAACAAACTGTTTTATATGAATCATAATTTTTATTTATTTATTACCTGTGTTGTATTTTGTGAATAACACAATACCTGTGGCTTTTGTTAACACTCATAAATCTTTAAGATGAATCTTGGTGCTTATTTGCATTGTATTGACCCGAATCTTAACCCTTTCTTCGCGAAAGGGTTAGCGATCAATGTGTCCTCCAAGTGTGAGACGACTAAAATGTAGAACCTTGAATGGCAAATTCTTTTTATAAATTACCATACAAAAAAATAAACATTTTACGAGACAACAAATGGACATCACTTGGGATATTAATCAACAATCGGGAAACCTGGTGAGATTTATAAATGAGCATGTTCGATTTGGCACAGACGCCAATTCGTACAAAAGTAAATTTGTATTTCAATCATAACGAATAACGAGGAGTGACTTCATTACAATGGCACTGCAAGACTTTGATCGTAAACTATTTTAACACTCACGCTGTATCGATTGTATTAAGACTTGCGAAATTTTGTTACAGTTTTTTGCATTGAATTTTAAAAATCATAAACAGTGTTTTAAATAAAAAGTTGGAGCTAAAATTTATGGCTAGGAACAGTGCTAAACACCAGTTCATTACTCACCTAACTGAATTTACAATTGGACATTTTTTATGCTAATGCGTTACATCCGTACAAAACCGTGAAATGTAGAGCAAAAATCTAACTTCAAAAGATTGGCATAACTGTTTCGTGTAAAATGAAGAAAATTGAGATTTTAGCATTGTAATTAGACGTTAATTATCGCAGAAATTGCGTTCCAAATTTTGATGATTCAGTTATTAATGCGGTGCACGATTTTGTAAATATTCGTTATTACCCCACAATATTTGTTTTCACAGTCGTAAAAAGCTGAAACTTCGGCAAATACTCCCGGTAATGAATCGGCACATTCCTTGCCTGGGGAAATAATACCTACGATTGTAACGTAATTAGACGTTTAAATAAAAACGTCACAATATGGTAATCACCAATTAAGGAACCATTCTGAACTAACGGTCCTCCCGAATCTCCTAGACACGCATCTTTTCCCGACATCTCCGTGCCACACCGTCCTGTCAGTAATTTTTCCGCCTTGAACATTTGTCGGCATTCCTTCAAAGAAATCAACGTAAGTGTAACGCTGTAAAATTATCGCTCTTCCAGTGCTGGAATCGTTGGTATTGGCTACATAAATACAAGCTATGAATGGACACTTCTCAACGCTTGTTGTTTGACTTGACAATGGTATCTCGTCAACTAAAGAATATTAAATTCAAAACAACTAACCAATTAACAGTGTGCATCGCTCCAGCAAAGTAATAATAATAAACACAAAAAATGTTTGGAACTTTTAATCAATTCTCAATTAATATCCATGTAATTTTTATCGTATTATCATCCTAAATTATAGGTCCTTCTGCTTCTTTGCTGTATCTTCATACCTTGCTCAAATTCTGAAAACTTCTCCGGCGTTAAAGTTGTTACTTTCATTATACAGTAAAATTCGTCCATTCCATACTTAAGTGACAGATTTTTAAGGTTACACATAAACGTTGAACCGGCTCTTAAAGTTGTGTATTGGAAGTTAACTTAAAGTGACCCCTAAAGTTAATATACGTTTTTTAGGGGCTATCTGTAATTCGTTGTTTGTGTCTTGGTTAGTTTGTGAAAGTGCTCGTCGAAATGGAACTGGAAGAATTTTTTTGTCAAATGCCTCCAAGATCTTTATGAATCGTGCATTTCATTATTGCAATTTTACAAAAATAGAAGTCTTAAACCACAAAACCAAAAAAACAAAAAAACATTCATTTAACTAATTACAAATTAATTTTTTTCATTTTCAATTTCAAATTTTTTCTCTAAATTTTAATTTCAGTGTTAAAATTTGTATTGTTTTATACAACAAGCTTTTAAGATTCATTATTAAGTAAATGGTACTTCACTAAAGAATATATTTCACTAACGCGGTATAACTATCATCTAATTTTATTTTCCAAGTTCCTAATAGAGTTGGCACTATTCGACCAGGAATTTGGGTTTTTTCAAAACCCATAATTCTACCAATATCGTGAACCGTCCAGTGAATGAACACCACCCAGTGAATGAACACTGCTCAAATAAACTGAATTATTAAGAACAATTGAGCATTTTCGAACTATCTTGAGCACGAAATAGTTCCATTAGGTCTCTACAGATATGATCCAATTATCGTTTTTTTCTTATCAGTCTATTCCAAAAAAAGACATTGCTCAAATCAACAGTTGCTTGCGAGTTGCAGTCAAATGTAGAGGCAGGTCCTATTTCATGGTATCTTTGAACATAATTTATAATTTATAACAAAGAAACAAATTTTTCTTTATTACAAATACGTTTGAAGTTAATGTATTGTCATCCATATTGGGTGTTCATTTACTGGACGTCGCTGTTTTGGTTTTTGGTTTTGGTGTTCATTCACTGGGTATTTAGTACGTCTTGTATTTAAATGTCTTTTAATAAATTGATTTGTAGCGAGTCTTCCAAATGATGCAATAATCTTGTGCTCTAACAAAATATCTATCGATACAACAAGTTATTAGCAACAAAAGTGATATTGGGGACGGAGAAAATAATTCTGTGAACGCAAATGTGACAACCGAAATGCAAAGTGTTCATTCACTGGCAAGGTCACCCTACTAACTTGGTAAGCAAATGGCTGAAAATCATACAATTAAAGGTATTTCATACTAGCAGGTAAAACACTTATTGTTTATCTCTGTCTGTCTGCCTATATTGGTGTTTGGGAGTTAATCTCTGTCGTTCTTTATAAATAAAAGAAATTTCTTATTGTTTGTACATATTTAAATGCTAATTAAATTGTTGTATACTTAGTGCTGTTAATTCTACACTTTTAGTAAATTTATTTTTTATTTACGTTGTCAAAAAATTAATTTTCAATTTTACCTTAAATTAACTATCAAACAATCCTTTGTTGCATTAATAATTGAGGACCTTGATGCAAAAAGGGGATAAGTCACAATATGAAAATTGGATTTATCGCCTTCTTGCATCAAAGACGCGTTATGGGATGAGTCAAAAGTAGTTTTAACTTCATTATGACATTATAACTTGTCCCATTCCTACATCAAACGACACCTAATTTACAATACATTCAAATGGCATACATAATTCGATATTGGGACAATAATGACTTATCCCCTTTTTGCACCAAGGTCCTCAATTATCGAATAATCTTTTAGTCATTGACGTACAATATTATTAACACAATGCCAATAATTCAATATTGCCATCTTGCACTGCATAATTTATTAGTAGAAAATCATAGTTCTGTTCAACGAATAGCCTTATTAGAAGGTGGAAATACGGATTTCTTACTAATTCGGTAAATAAGTGTTATTAGGAATCCTATCAGGAGGTGGAAAAATCGGATTTAACTAAAATTAAAGTGAGTAAACTTAAAAATTTTGTTGCAACATTGACGTCAGCAAATTAAACTTAGGCAAGAATAATGAAGAAAGAAAGCAAAAGCATAGTGCTACGCTATGAAGACATCAGAAGAGAATAATTGAGTATCTTTGACTTCAATAACCGAATCTCCCAAAATGGGCACTGACCAATGATAAAATCTTTCTCAAAATATTAAATTATAGAATGCTGTAAAGAAGTAAAAGTGCATAACTGAACAATAGCTTCCACAAACTATCTAATCATCAAAATTATTTAACAATTATTAAAATAGCCTTTAAAAATATAAACCATCCTAATTTAATTCCGACTTTCACTTCTGTTCGATTTTCTACATTCCAACTCCGAGTTCCTTAAAAAAATTATATAAACAAACACATACCCAAACTAGTTTTATAATTGCCCAATTTTCAATTAAAAAAAACTGTAACGACAATAAATTTCTGCAGCAACTTTAGGCGAACAACGGAAAAATGCACTGAAAATGACACGACACATCAGTGTCACACTAATGCACTTTTAATGTACATTTTTTCGAACAATGTACACCTTGTAAGTTTTACGATTTTTGTCGCTCTCTTATCCTAATTACAAAGACTGATACGTTACAGCACTTCTTCAGACCGATCTGCACGTTGTATTTACGACGTTATTTAATAAGCGATTAGATTTTAATTACGGATGTATTTTAGAAAGCAGATAACCATTACATCTGGTAATTTTATAATCGCACTCGACGCTACACATGTTACAACTTTTGCGTAACGTAAACGCATTTCAGCATTAAAATACACACATAGATCAGGGTAATTATATTAACTAGAACTTAATCGTAGATTTTAATTAATGCTTTCGAGACACGCGACCACATAAGCGGCCTTTCAACTCACCTATTTTTCTTCACATATCTGACGCACTCTGTTTCTTTTTTTATTATTATACACACTTAAAACTTTGTTTAATTCGTAACATTACTAAATCTTATCGCAGGCCATTTCGTTCCGTTTTTTAATTTCGATTTAATGATATAATGACTACCGGAATTTACGAGATGGTATGTTGCTCCTTGACCGTTATCATAAAAATTACCTATTTATTCCAGTTCTGTTGATGCGTTTACAACCGATTCTAGCCATGATTCTGCTGCGAGTTAATGAATTATTTTCAAACTTTTAAAAAGTGCACAAGGATATTGTTGAATAAGTGGAAATCAAATTATTCAAGATTAGCTCTAAGCGAACAACCTAGATTATCGGATAACATAATAATTGTAACGGTTGTAGCTACAAATTGCTCCAAAACAAATTTTTACTGAGCTCAATATCAAATGCAGTGCATTTAAATACACCTACTCTTAACAATCTCAACACAGATCTGCTTATTAGCAAATTCATTTTCAAAATTTGTTTCAGGGATTGGAAATTTCTGGAGTAGATTTTTTTGCAGTTAGGCGTTTCTGCGCGTGGCTGTGTACCTTTCCTTTGATTATATCTATCAACTAATGTAAAAATAAATTAAAACTTTGTTGATTACAAGCAGTGTTACGTAATTGTTTAATTTGAATAGTTAATCGATTGTCTCTGTTTTACATTAATATTTCCGCCCAACAGGTAATTAATTATTTGTAAATCGCCAAACCCCAAAGCTGCTGCGAATTCTAAATATTTCAAGGGAGAGGTTTGTAATTTGAATTTCTTTTATTCTCAGAACAGATCATAAAAAAAGTATATTGAAGGGAGTTAATTATTTTTCTTGCTTCAGATTCAATCTGATAAAGAATAAAATAATTGCACCTTAAACCATTTGAAATGTAAATAGAATTCGGATCTGTTGTGAAATTTTACCGTGCAATGTGAAGAAATTGAATAGTCGCAACACAATAACGATAATAAAGCGAGCAATGCAACTTTACGGTTCTTGATTGTTCGTTTTAATGAAAAATGAGGAACATTTGTCAATTATTTTATAAACGGTTCTAATTAAATTTGACAAAATTGGAACTTTAACGTTAAATTTATTGTACGGAAAATGAACTAAAATTCGGAAATAACGAAAGTAAAAGTGAATTCAGCTGTACAATAGTTTTGCATTGAATTTATTTCTGTTCTCCCATTAAAAGAAAAACTGGTAGCAGCATTTTGTTGTACTGTTACAATGGCTATTGTTTTAATTTGATAACAAATTCAATACATGTGTTATATTACAATTGCACACAAGGAAAATTCCATATGGTAATAAAATATAAGTAATAGGTTTGCATTTAATATTATTAAAATTATAAAGTAGATAACTGTTTCATTTTCAGTTAGAATTAGTATCATTTTTTAGCAACAAAATGTGCGCTGCCTAGCAGACTTATTGACTAAAACATACATAAATCATAACTGTTGTTTAGTTTCAGCAATAAATTTTATACGACATTATTTCACAGTTGTAGATAATATTCCGTTCTATTGACAAACAATGTAATGCACGTTGGTGGTTGTCATCAATAATATTTATTAAACAGCAATTTCAAAACATGTTAAGTCATAAACAGGCGAACGCTTAGTGCAATTGCGATAATCAAAGTCGAAAACAAGTTCGACATCCTAATGTTATTAACGTGGGTACACATAAATCATTTATTGATCAGGATAACTGTATTATCGGTAGGAAACAATTTTTTAAGTGTAACGAAATACATTCCTGGAATTATTAAGAAATTATATTTTTGATCGCAACTGGGCAATGTTAACTCCAATTTTTCTTGCAAACATAATTAAATCGCGTCTTCACGATTCCATTCAGAGAATAAAATGGAGAAAACACGTGCTCCACTAGGCGAATTATATTTCATTACTAAACAATTTATTTGGAATATTTTCGACGACTTTTTTCCATATACGATAGTTAATTTTTTAATTCGAGATAAAAAATAAAAAGAACAAACTACACTAGAACATTCTCTATAACTTGCTGGATACAGTTCTTCCAATGATCACACTTGAGCTAACTTAAAAGTTTTGTTTTTCGAAGCTGTCATTTTTTATTTTTTATCTCGAATTAAAAAATGAACTATACGAATAATTAAATAATGCATCGTAAAGTTACCGTTACAATTTTGTGGCTCGCGACCAAATGGTCGAATAAGCCGTTGTAAAAATTTGCATTTACTCGCCTAAATTCTAAAACGTACTTAAAAATTGAATCGGATATTATCGTTTTGACTCCCGTTATCGCAAAATAATCACATACGTTTTCAACTTTTTCTGCTATCGTTGATGTTATTAGTTAAATACCAGTAACACACTTTTTTGCTCCAAAAGTCCCAAAATAACGCCACATCCACTTCAATTTGCCGGCAAAAAAGAATTATACATTAGCGAAAACACCGCTACGCGGATAATTATTGCAATTTTTCCCAAAAATTTAAGCGGCACTAAAAGCATCAAGTTTTTTAATTCTGAAAACTATCGGTTACTGTTAGAAATAACAGTGGGATTTTCGTTATTTAGCAACTGCTTTGAGGAAATTAGATATATCATTAAGCGTATAAATTCTATCTGATAAATTAAGTCCGCTTAAATTATTAGCTCCACAAAGTATGAATAGCCGACTTGATCATAAACGTGTAAATCGCAATCTGTTAGGATAATTTTCTGTAACTGTATTAGGAAGAAATCCACTAATTACATTAAAATAATTATTCGACGCTTTCGAAACTCTTTTCAGCAGTGCTAATGGATAAACTTCTTCCGTAACAAGTCCGTGGTACTATTTTTTTTAAATGGCCTATCAATTAGAGGAAAACTTTTAAAAGTCGAGTTCTAATTGTTGAAATTATTTCACTGCAATGTGATTTAGGTATTGACATAATTCAAGTTGGAGGGAATTCGTGAATTGCAAATTACGATCAAACAATTACTGAAATTATATCGACTGTGTTATTACGGCAGTACTGGAAGGAGTGTTTCACATACCTTCGCACATTCCGAAGCAACGAAATGTCAATTTTTTTGCCGGTGTTAATCAATGCAAAACTTCGTTTCTTGAACATTTTTTTCTGTAAAATAATCACCACTTTTCATATTAATAAATCACTTGATCGAACAACGCTGGGTGCGAACGTGCACTTATCTTTTTTTAATGATAACCATTCCAATTGAATGGATAATTAATAAAGAAATTGCGTTTTTATTCATATAATGCTTTCAAATCCTGTTCGATAATGCAGAATTCTCCACAGTTAAATTTAAAAAGATCCAGCTAATCTCGAAATTAATTCTTAAATATGCATTCTAGTTGTTCCTTTAATTAAATTTAAGGTGATACGATTTCCATCGGCGTAACTAGATTAAAACATGCATCGCCACAAAAAACGACCCACTTCAGCACAATTGCTTATTATTCATATTTCAGGTGCTTTTTATTATACCAGCGGAAATGGCGACTTACTTATTTCGGCGCAGATTTTTTTTCACTTATTTTAGAAAGCCTTCCCAAAATTCTGATTTTAGTCAATTGGCAATACCAGTGGTCAGAATTATTTTTATATTATGTGGTTTGTATGTTTGAAATTGAGTGCTTAGTAGAACACAACTGGTAGCCTTGAGCAAGTAAAACGTATTTTCACGGTTATAACTGCTCCTTATATTGATAATATGCTGCTTCAGTATAAATATTGTAATGCGACCACCCAAGTTATAATCTTTAGAAGAAAAAAACATTAGTGTTGAACATAATTAATTTATCATTTAGCGACAAAAGACAAGTAGTGATTTATGTAATTTATTATTGTTTTATAGTCATAGAAGTGATACAAATAATTACAATTGTCCATAAGTATTCACTTTTATTTATTAGTTCTGGAATAAAAACAATTAAGGAATTATTGAGTTATACACCTTTTATGGCAATATTAAAAATACATAATTATAATAAAAGATAATTTGATTTAAAGTTTAGATCATTTTCTAACTTTTTCTCCTTTCTACTGTTATCTTCCAGTTAAAGCAAACATTTTTTAATAGTTCACTGCGTAGAAAAATTATTTCAGGGTAGGTTTGGCAATGGCAAAATTATCAGGATAAAAGATTATCTTATAAGCACTAGCTCGAATTGCAGCTCCGCAACGTTAAGTATACTGTTTATCAAATTGAAAATTAATTCTCGAGGTATATTTTGCCATAACCATACCTTCTGCAAGACCACCTATATCTTGTAGACCTAGTGGAAGCTGTCTAAGATTTTTTTCATTTTGTATAATAAATTTTCAAAAGAAATCTCCAAAAAACTGGGGTATATTGTCGTTTTATGCCTTGTTCTAAACGCCGAGTAAAGTGTGTAAAGTGTGTCTGAAGGTACCTCTGCCAATTTTTTTAAAACGCTCGTTGCATTTATTTCAAGCCTTAAATCAACTTCCACCTGTAAGAACCACTGACTGATCTTTTTCTGGTAAATTTTCTAGTGCAGGTCCTCCAACGTTAACGGTCATCATCGAAATTGGTCTCAAGTATTAAATTATTATTATTAGTTTTTTTCCATGATAAACTAGGTGTCGTAAAATGAAGACTAAAAATTGTTGTGAAATTTACCTATAACGTTTTATTTCATCTTGCAAGTTACAAAAATATTTTTGTTTGGATTTTTAAAGGTGTTTTAGCCTAAAAATCGATTAATAATAAAATCACCAAACATTCCAAGTAATATTTACGATTTTAAATAGTAGAGTGGTAAATTTACCCGACCGCAAATGATGATCGAATGATGTATTATAATAATGTATACGATGTAAATGTAAATTCATATTTTAGTTAAATTTGTTTATTGTAGTAACGAATTTTATTAAGCTTGTTACGCTTTACTTTACTTTATTAATAATTTGATAAATTGCTTGTAATTTAGAATTTGTGTTTATAATTCAATCAACTACCAGAAGAATACAATGAAACGCAATGAAACCCTTTTATTAAGAAAAACTTGTTGATAATGTAGTAAATTAAATAATTACGAAAATTCTCTAAAGTAACATGTAAAAGCCATTAGTAGTGCTGTTTACCCTATAAAACGCCACTCCTCAAGATAAGTATTGAAGTAGTGTTTTGCAATCATTCTAGGTTCATTTTACCTTTCGTTAATAGCGTTACTGAAGTGACTCGTCAACCACCTGACCGGCAATCTTTCAGTCCTGTTACGAAAAACCTTGATCGTTTAAACAACTTTGAGTCCATTTCTAAATTAATATTTATGCACCTGTTGAGCGAATTTCTCTTGTCGTTACACACATATTCATGTTAACTTCAAGCTTTATTAACAAATAGTTTTGTCATTCAATATTCGCTGCATTGCGTTTTAAATAACCGTTTCAGTAATTCATATAGCGCAACCGTATGTCATTAGTTTCAAACAAGTTAATTACCCTGATTAATTAACAAAACTGATATCAAAGTATCCAGTTTGCCCAAGGAGATCATTTTTTTTTGTAAAAGTACATTATTATTTTTGTGCAACGTTGATTTATTTACAAATTATTTATGTCAAATCAAACGGGATTTATTAAAGTACCGCGCCCTAGCATAAAATTGGACATTAAGCTGTCATAAAATCTACAATACAGTCGGTATGATTGTTCTGGAAAATGATTAAAGTCAAATTATTTTCATTTTCTCATAAAGTCGCCCTTTCACTGACACCTATATTGATATTCAGCAATAAATTCAGTGTTGCACTGCCTGCGCACTCAAACCGTTCACATTACATTTTGTTTATTCGAATCTTCAATTATCAAGAAATTAATTTTTATGTTTATTTACTTTACAGGTGGCGTAATTTCTAAACACACAAGTGAAATTTTACTTCAAAATCTCTTGATGTAAATAAAACGTATGCACCTTAAGCCGCGATTAACCTACATGTGCTAATTGACACTATTTCCCTTTCAGTAAAATTTTGTCTTTTTGTATTTAGTAATTAATTATTAGAAACCAAAAACGGTTTCGCGTGTAAACAAAACAATTTTTATGTTGTGTGAAAATGTTACTTAATTTCGTTGTAATGAAAATTCGTGATCGGTGAACGTAACCATCCCGCAAATCTGACATTTATGGTCACGTCCCTATCCTCTTATTCGAAAGTTGTTATTTTTCAAACGGCCGGCGAATTTTTATCAACACTCGTTCAATACGCGAGCGGACGCCAATTATTCGCATTTGGAAACGCTGTTGGTAATAAATAATAATAGGTGTGCGCGGTTGTACTATTGTTTTAATGCATAGTACATAAAACGATTAGGGAATTATTAGTCACGTATTTTACAAACTTTCTTTGACATTTGTTTGGATGTGTGACGGAAAATGTCAAAACATTACCATTATCTAATGTGATACCCTCTCTGACGCGACACGCCTGTCGGTATTGTTATTTTTTATTTGCGGTTTTCCTTGCGAAATTTTTTCTCGGTTCGCATTAGAAATAAAAAGAAGGTTGATATTGCTTTTGTCCTTGTAGCCGAGATGTTTTCGTGATGATAAATCCTTGCGCTCTCTTAACTAGACTATTGTTATGTGTGTAGTTTGTTCAGCCATAACCAGAATAATAGTATGGTACACTCAAATTAATCATAATCATTACAGCTAGCGTTTGACACTGAAATAACACCGCAAATGTGAAAAAAATACCATTGCAGTTTATTTTAATTATATCGACGACAATTTATCAACAGGTGTTAGTCGACGCTGTTTAGAACGGGCACGAATCTATTATTTACTTAATAACTAGATGTAAAATTCTGATGGTTGAAAGTACATAGGTACTGTCATTATGTGTATGCATAATTAAGTTCCATTGTTGTTATAATTTAAATTGAGCTGTTTAATGTATTTAATTTGTTGAGCGACTGTTTCATAAAATACTTTAATCTGGTTTATAACTAATGCTTAAAACCAGTAAATGATAATAAGCCCCTTTTACGATAGTAATATTTTTTGCAGGAATAATCTGCTTAATAAGTTTGATTTATTTGTTTCTAATAATTTGAAAAAAAACTATACTTATACAATGTAGTTTTTCTAATTTTCTCAATTATTTTCCAATGCAAATTTAAGAATTATAACAATTTAAAATTGTTTGTTTACAGCAATTCAATTACAATTAATTTTGTTTATCACACAACCACAAGTTCTAATTTTAAAAGCAAACTTTCAACTAAAACCATCAAGTTTTATAATGAAAGTGAGTTTCTAATCTTGTCACAAAAGACTAATCCAAGTATTTAGATATAAACGAATCAATGAACACCGAATCAGTCAATATCTATATTGAAATCAAACGGCAACTATTAAGATAGATAATGAGAGAACAGAAACAGATGTCAGCATCTCTGCGATTTAATTTTATTCGAGGCAATATTGGCATAACAATCGATGGAAAATGTATAACATCAAAAGTGCCAACGACACCCTAATGTTGGCCGACGAAATTTCAGAACTGCAGCGAATGGCCAGACGTTTGAATAGTCAAGAAGTTCGCCTGAAAATCAATACCGAAGAAACTAAGTTCATGGTAATTTCTAAAATACCAATTCAAACATATCTAACAACAAACAAAACCCAAATTTAAAGAATCAGTGCTTGGGCACAATATGTCAAGGCTGTTTTTAAGAAAATGAAGAATCTACTTACCAACAAAGACTACTTCAACTGATTATTCAGGGCAAAATATCAAGAAATAGAACTCCAGGAAGACTTAAAGGAGTATTACATTTGTACCTCTGTTGATCTATTCAGAGCAGCTGCGTCCAAAATCAAAATACCCATTATGATAGTTAACCTCCATAAGGAGAAGGAACACCAAGAAGGAAAGCTTGTTATGAACGTTGATCGGCATAATATGTAAGAAAACAGTTCGTAAGGGCCGCTCAGGTAGTGTTTTTTTTACAGACACTAAAAGAGGTTGCTTTCCGATTTGAAATAAACCAAAAATTTTGGCTAGATATCTTCAGACAGAACAATTTCCTCGGCGTTTAGGGCAATGCAAAGAACGGAAATACACTCCAGCACAATGTCATTTTTTGAAAGCTTAAAACAAGAGCTGTTGTAGGAAATTTGGTTGTTTGCAAGCAAACAATTCGAAATCTTCTGAAAGAAAGTAACTTAAAGCCATGAATATCAGGTAGAGGATTGGTCTTTGATGCTGGTAGATTTTGTCTATCTTCTTGTAACTAGCATAAAAGAAGACCAGGTGTAATAGATATTACTCTGAGCGAATAACAAGGCTCATGTGGAATTGGACTGGCCACGCAGCTAGAACGAAGGATGGACGTTGGACTAAGAGGCTGCTCGAATGGAGACCACAATGTAACAAGCACAGCAGGGGACGATTTAAAAAGTCTAGGGTAATTGGCAGCTCAGAACAGAGAGCAATGGAAAGCTCTAGGGGGCTGGATGATGATGATGATGGCAGAAGTTGATAATTTTGGTGAAGGTTTAAGAGTTGGGCAGCTGCCACTCGCTCCACAAACTTTATGTAACCTCACAGAAGTTCTTGTATGACTACGACAAAATATGCCTCAAGAATTAATTCTTAATTTGATGAATAGTATGCGGCAACGTTGTGGAGATGTAATTAGAGTTTAGAGGTGGACCCTAAATTTTAATTTAATTTGAATACTTTTTTCCAACTTTAACGTTTTTAGTGTTGTTTTATTTTTGGCTTTAAACTTACTTAAATTTGTTATTTTAAGGACTGATATAATCTCTTATCCTTTTAATTTCAATAAATAGAAATTTTATACTCTAAAAGTCTTTCATCATAAAATGCGAAATAAAAAATAGTATTTCGAAAAGCAATTCCGGTATTTACTTGTGTATAAGCCATTTTTTAAATTTTTACTCATCAAGGAGAGGAGTGTTCTACACGAAGCATCTTAATACTACATTAATGGTTCTTTTTTATAAAAATATAGTTTTACAATTTAAGGGTCTTACACGCGGATGAACAAATATGGTAACTATGGTAAAATATGGTAATTACAAAATTCCTTTAAAATAAGACACATAAGATTATCATAGAGACTGGGCTGTATTGAAATAACAGGCAGAACCAAAATATGTTGTGTTGCTGTGCTTATGCATTTTTCGTGGTTCTTATTTATTATTTCAATTTATTATTCAAGAATTCTCGTTCAAACGACTGCATAATTTTCCAATTTTTGCTTTCAACACAACAAACGGTTAATTATATCAAGTCATCAGATATCTGATTTTCGTTATTTTGATATTTAGCTTTCGGCATTAGCTGACTTCCAGTTGTAAACAACCTGCAGCCTCAATAAACAAGAAAAACAAAATTATTACCTGCACACGAATAGCTTCCTCAACCAGATAAAGCAGAAAATTTTCTATAAAATTTCCATCACCAACTCATTTCTATCGCGCAACCATTAAAATCGTTTAGTTATACCGAAATGTGATTAGTCTTGATTTAAATAAATTTATTTGTAATGTTTTCGGCGTTTTTTAGAGAGAAATTAATAACTGGCATATCACGAAAGCGTACCGTTAATCAGTTAATGAATTGTTCGTGAAAATGAAAAAAAAAAACGTGGTGTTAGTGACGTGAAATTGTTATTTATTTGTTTGTTGCGATGCTGAAGATACTCAGGTACTTTGTATTCTATTCCGTCTTTAGCCGATACTTATTTTTTGTTGTTGCAGTGCTATCCGGCATTGTTTCCGTTGCGTGCTACCATTGCTTTAATTGAACCTTTTTTATGTTTTTAATTCTTTCCTAAAGGTATGATACAAATAATACGCATTAAAACGAAAATTATTTTAAAAGAGAAGGGCGTATCTCAACAAAGCAATAAAAAAGTATAATTATCAGTCTGGAAATTCACTTTATTTCATATCCCGGTGGTCATTGTTCGCTTAAAAAACATTCAACCGACTGATGCTTCTTACAATTTTTCTTTTTTATTTTTAAACAAATATTGAAAGCTATCACTACGACATATCAATGAAAGTGATTAAAAGAACATTCTAACAGTTGTTCATTGTATCGTTGTAAAGTGTTCTGTGAAACAACACTTTTCCTAATTAAAACAGTATTGTTCTGGTCAAGTTGCGAATAAATTGAATTAAACGATTCAAATCCTCGAGCTTGCTAATTCCAACTCGGTAATAGTGAAAAATTTACAGTTATATACCTATTACTTATATAATGTGTTTTGCTTTGCAGAAATTAATTGGCGGTGTTGAAAATTTCGGTAAGTTACATCAACCATCCAATTATTTAGAACCTAAATTTCGCTAATTAACTGTGAAGCAATAATACACATGTTCATTAAATTTAGGAGATGTTAATATTAATTGCTCGTAATTCATTATAATTTGCATAATTACAACAATCAAATTCTCGGGAATTGCTCCTATAAAAACCGATGAAACTCAAGATTCTCTCTCCTTTATAAGCCGAAGCAGGAAGCATTTGTCATGGATATCAAAAAGGTATAATTTACCGTTTGATGACAGACTGCAATAAAACAACAGATCATTTGTTACAATGTCGGAGTCAATAGGTCGGTTATAAAGAGCGAGGTGAAGCAGTCACCGTGCCTTAATTGCAGATCTAGATCTGAAGAGCTGTCGCAATTGGTTAAGACACCTTGACTGTCGTCTTGCAGGCATCGAGTACCTTTAAAGACAGCTTTAATTACCGATCATTTCATCGGTTAAGCGACGTTTTTCAACGTCGCGTGACTGAACGAGTCTCTGCTTACCTTGAGATATAAACGTAAAATGCAGTTAAAATCCAAGAAAAAGTATTGTCTCGGTATTTATCAATATTGGTTTCGAGAGCAGCTGAAGTCGTAATTGCAGTGTTTCTAATAACTAGATGGCGATTTGGTTTTCTTATTACAAGCTTTTTTCAAGCTTGTAAATTAGATACCCTTACCGAGAATTATTGTGTGAGAAAATCGATGATAATTAATTTTGTTAAGAAAAAGAATTTTTAATTATGTGGAATGCGAGTGGTTCTTTTAAATTGAGCGTTGCGAATGATAAGAAAAAATATTTTAAATTCTTATCTTTATATGGAGACGGGTTTTACGGCGAAAAGTTTTATTTGTCATTATTTGTTATGTAAATGTAGAAAGTGTGGGCTTTGTTCGTTTTAAAGTTGCATCAAAGAAGTCGATAACGACAGCAGTTAATTATAATAACGTACCGTGGGCCAGGGTTGTGGACAGTCGTGAAATTTCGCGTGATCGAAATGCAACTTGTTCGCAAAATAAACATCTCGATCGGCCGTGATAAACGAAGCTAGTTAAAAGGTTAATGGTAGCAAGCAGTCAAGAAGTTAAATGTTTGCAAAAGTTTGCATATATTTGCATAGTCCGAAAATTACATCATTACAAGATTTGTAGTTGATAATAAAAAAGAGTAGTGTAACTGGTAGCTCAGCTGCAAAAACGACTCTACTCAGTCGTTTTCAATCAGATTAGTAATTTATTTTATTGCAAACGTTTAGTTATGCCCGGCTCCCAATCGCATAAACTAAACCGAACTATCAAAATTATTTTTATTGTAAAAATAGATGAAGTTTTCTTATGCAAAATAGCTCCGAGAGTTTCTAAATAAATTATACAATTTGTAATAGCGATAGTTAACTTTAATGTGTATTGTACGTCACGATTTTGCGGGCACAGCGCAATTTCATGGTTTCGGATTTCAATGCTCACTCATTATCCATCTTCGAAATTCACTGGATATATTACTCAACTGCGTGCGCTTGCAAAGTAACGGTACGCAACTAAAATTTCGTTACAATAAGTAACAAAATTAATTTGTAGTCCAATTTGGTTTCATATTTTTTCCGCATCTCTTTAAACCTGAAGCTTTCTTCAATCAATTTTGTTTTTCCAATTACTTTTATCTTGTTTTTATTTATCGCTGGCCATTAGGGACTGATACTTTAAGATATATTGCCTTCTTATAAACGCTGAAGAAAACCATTCGCAATTTATAACAGCTAATGGTTGATTTTTTTAAATTTTTAACAACGTGGAGGTTGTTAACTTTCTTGCTAATTCTTTCTTTATTCGTTTTTTTTGCCAAACTGTAATGAACTGAATGGTTTTCTTTTAATCGCGTTAGAATATGTAAGCAGTTTCATGAAAAACAATTATTTTGTGATACTAAATCAAGAGTAAAAAAATGTTTTGTATTTCCTTGACCTATTTCATCTTTAGTTGCAAATTAATCACCAATTTTATAAAGTTTGAACGATTTTATTTCATGTTGCAACTCAATATTACTTGATTAATAATTGTTTAAGGAAATTGTGTCTGAGATCCCATATTTAAGAGTTTCTAATTTTTATCAAATTCACTACTCATATTTTTTCGTTTCGTTTCGTTTTTGCGTTCGTTAATTTTATTTTTCACTGCACCTTATTATGCCGTTTCACCCAAAGGTGCAACACATACTCAACTATAATCCCCTACATTATTTATTCATATTCAACTTTTTCATTTTTCTTCCTTTATATAGTTAAGTAAACTTACTTTTTATTTCCTCAGATTTTGTATTTTAACACTTGAACATAGCATAGGATGAACATAGCTGAAAATATACACATTTATAAAAACAAAAATAAAGCACAAATTATAAATGAACAGTTACATGTTAAGGATGATATGTTAATAAAACTAATAAACAAAATTAATACATAAATGAAATACAATAATAATAAAAAGAATAGATAAAAATTAAAATAGTGGGGAGTGGATATAAAAATTCAAAAAACTTGAAGGAACGCTTATAATATCGAATACTACTGATGACGCGATATCGCGAAAACTGTTAGTGGTATGAACAGTTTTAGTATCGATAATTAATGTTATTTGTGTAATGTAAAAATCTGTGACGTACGTTTTAAAAAAGTTTCAAAACAATTTTAAAATGTTAAATGTAGTGAAGTGCGTTTTTTAAAAAAAATTTTTAAAGTGTAATAACTGAAAAATGGACATATCTTGATTAATTCAAGTGTTAAAATACAAAATTATGTGGAAATCTGAGGAAATAAAAAGTAAGTTTACTTAACTATATTATTTATTCATAGTTTTAATAAATTCAAATTATTAATTGAGGTGAAATAAAAGTGAAACAGATAATTACATCAATTAAAATAATCTGCTGGTCAATTGAAGTGGGGTCACTTGACCATCTAAATTAAATTCTACTTTCTTTATTAATTTTGATTAAATTATTATTATTCGAATTTTCGTTAATTATTATTTACCACTTTAAAATCAAATATTGTGAGTTTTGATTAGTTTTACATTTGAATCGTAACAACTAATGCATTCCATAGTATTGTTTTGGAATATAGCAGGAATAGTATTGATCAAAGATAACTTAATACCACGTCAATAATAATATAAATGCTGTGCGAAAGTTAGAAAATTTTAATCAATAATTAATGATTTTAGCAAGCTTACTTGAGAGATACTAACACAGAATACTATTAATCTCTATGTTAATTAAGTGAAGTATTAAAAATGGTTGTGTAACTTCGAATACCATCTTACCCTAAAACACCATCTCAGACACAATTCCCCTAAATATCGACCAAGAAAGTGGCATAAAAAAATTAAACCGGGGATTTTCCACTAATTCTTAGAAATTAAACAATTTATATTTTCTCCTCAGATATCCTATTGTTGCATAAATGTGCAATCACTTGCAAAAATTGTTTTAAAGCTTTCATTAGTGGCACTTATATAACTAAATTAGTGATTATGGTCGATTAACTTCAACTTGAGATGTTATACAGTTTGAGGAAGAAATCAGCAACTTTTCTCTACTCCACTACCACTAATTTGCACCTCTAAATAGACAATTTTCAAGCAGCGAAAATATTCTTCCGCGCAGTTACAACCATTTAACACTTGTCTTTCTGTATAAAAAATTTCTTCAACCGAGGAAAATTTGTTAAAAATGTACTAGCGTAAACGAGTTCCTTCATATGCAGTGAATCTTACCATTTCTCCATGGTCGTAAGCACATAATTCTTCCAGCATAAAACCAAGAAAGCGTAATAATTAATACATTTGAATGTTGCCTCTCGGCAATGAATTTGACATTAGTTTACATCGTTTTCCTCCTAGGCGCAGGAGTGTTTAACGCGAGATATCTTTAACGTACCGACAACTCGTTATAGACCAATGGTAGCTGAATAAGCGGATAATTTATGGCGCTCTGCTCAATTTTATATCCGATTCGAGTAATTAACAAGGTAACACGAATGTCAGCGTAACGACTTCCTCGAGTACGAAACTAAAGGCCGAATCACAAAACAGGAAACAAACATAAAAGTTCTCATTTAAAAATAAAATCCGAAATATCACATATTCCCACGATACCTGTAAAGTTATACTTGGCTTCATAAACGCGCCTAACTGTAGTTTAAATTCGCTATGTTTCCTCTTTATTAAAACCCATAAAGAGTTTAATTATTGCTCTTGTGCATTATGTCACGTTTTCACAATTTTTATGAATGATGATTTTTCGTAACGGAGTTCATTTCTAAATAAAACAATGATGCAAATTTTTCGGTAAGGAATTAGAAGAATGGTCAAAGATAAAGATCGTTAGATTTCTTCGCGTGATGGCTCCAGGTGCCCGGCCTGAACTCCGTCGTAGGCGGCCGAGCGCAGCATCCACGTGCCCATAACGAAGCAAAAAGAATAAAATTACTCATAATTTTTTTTACCAGGAAAATTCGCCGCACAAAGTCGCCCCATTAGCGCCGGCGAATTTTCTAATTGCAAACCCGCGAGAAGAGTTGTAATTACAAAGGCTTGTCTCGGTGGTCTTGTTACGGCGAATCGAAATTACTGTCAGAGATACCAGCATGATTTTTTTGTGAAAGAAAAAATAAATAGTTACACCGGAGTAGCCTATAATAACAGGATACCTAAAAAATCAAAACAAATAAAACCTATCCTATAATTTAAAACATTACAGAAGCTAATCTTTAAACTCTCTCGGTTCAAACATACGTTTATGCTTTATGATTATGATTCACCTCCATTTAAACTCGTTTCACGTCAGTATTCCATTTACTTTGTGAAACATGAAGGTTTCTTTCGAGTCTGAATATCGTGGAAGCATTTTTTTATTCAAACTGCAAATGTGATTTTAATTTAATATTATTAGGCCGCTTGTGTGAATTAACTTTTACTGGCAATGCCTCGAACGGACGTGAACTTATGACTGATTTTATCTCCACCGAGCCATCACAAGCATACTTTAGTGAAGACATTAGAAGTGCGTGTACGTTTTAATCCCAACCGGCGGAATTGCAGACGTCTTCCTTCTGAGAATTAAAAATAATGATTTTCTCAAACCGCAAAATTCTCCGTGGAAGTTTTGTTTTTGTATTGTTTAGCTTGTCCTCGACTGTCATAAGGAAGTCATTAGGATGAATAACGAGAACGAAATTTTCAATGCCATCGTGAATAATACTCGCAAAAATTTTCCGAATTTTCACGGTCAAATGACTAACAAGAATTGACACGTTCCGAAATTGTTAAACTTCATGTGATGAATCGCTGTCTAGTGAAATTGAGCGATAACTGTTTTGTGGGAGCTAAAGCTAAGCCGGTAAAACGACCTGGTTATCAACATCAACTCTACCCCGTAGTTCACTAACAAATCAAGTTGATGGGGTCACGTCTCAGGAATGTTCAAGTTGTTACAGAAACAAAACTAGTAATTCGTGACAGAAAGTAAAAAAAAAGCGGTAGATTAACAAGTTTTCAACATCTGTTCTACAATTCACTTTGGCGTGGCGGTTCTAAAACATCAATTCATTTTGAATGAAATCGTGCATTTTTATCTTAAACTTTTTATAAGCTAAAATTAAGACACAAAACAAATTATTATGTTGCCGGTTTTCATTTCGATATTTTTAATTTGTACGAAATTATCTCGATTCTCGTTTTTGGGTTTTGAGTGGACCTTTTATACGCCTCTTAATCGTTTCCAGTTAAGTCAGATTTTTCTTGAAACTAGTATTTCCAGCAGCTCTCCATTTCTTGACTATCTAATGATCGTTTTTATGGGAACATTTAATTTTTCGGAAACCATTCCACAGTTAATCTTTTTTATCCATATTAGTGTTTTTTGTTTTTGTTAAAATTTTAATTTTGTGACCTACTTTTGGTGAAGGATTTACAACGTTACAAATCAAGATGAACTATTTGCGGTTTTCGGACAATTGTACAATTCAATGATTTCATCGAAAGTCTTTTATATGACGGAAGATTGCACAACGTGGTTCAGACTCTGGCCAAACTCATAGTTTTGCTACTAATTATATGCATATTTTTCAACATGGTGAACTAATTTGAAGGACAGTAAACCATATTAGAATCACAACGAATATCGGAAAGTTACTGAAACATTTATATTAACATTAACGAATTACTATAAATAAATTTAATTTTTGCAAAATAATTGTTTAATAGAGTTAATTAGTGCTAATGAATGCCATTACAGATAAATGAAGTATTAAAATTGCTTATTAATTAACTAACGTTAGGAAATTGTTACATTTATAGCTCAAGGCAAGTACATATTGATCTTACATTTATCTATGGAAATTGTGTCTGAAATGGCATCTTGAACAGCTTTTAATTTTAAAATATAAATGACATCTTCTTCGGATGCTTTCTAGGAGAGTATTGATAAAATTTTAAGGTATTCTTCCCCATTCTTCCTATACCATTTTGGCATACTCTTTAAACGTTGTAGGAGGATGACTACGAAATCGTAACTGTTGATCCAGTGTCTCCCAAACATATTCAATGCAATTACAGTTAGTAGCCCCTCAAGGGAGTGTTTTAGGTCCTTTACTCCATTAGCTTTATCCTTCAGAATTACCAACAACATCAAATACTACAATCGAAACCTTCGCTGATAACTCAGTGATCATTGTAAGCCATGAAGATCTGGCAGCAGCATCTTCCAACCTACAATGATGGTTCACTACCTGGTAAACAAAAATTAATTAAGTAAATTATAGAAAGAAACTCATGAATACCGAATGAAAATAGAACTATTATTTTGATAAAAAGAAGGAAAATGATGAACATATTGAGAGATCTTGGAATAAGCAATAAACTTAGATAACAATGAAAAGAACAACAATTAATGTTAAAACACAGAAAGGAGACATTGTAGAGTTTGAAATAAAGAAGGGAGTCAGCATTAGAATATTGGGTTATGGAAAGTCTACAAGGTACAATAAGGTACACTAAGAACGGAAGGTAGCCAAATAATAGCGTTCGCAAAAAAAACTCACAAGAAGGGAAAAAATGGAACTGAAAATAAATGGAAAAAAACAAAAATAATGAAACTGATAACAAATGATGGAAATAGTGACTTTGAAATTAAAGAAAACTTAATGACAGGAAATGGAACATTCATATTAACAAAAAGTTATTGAGAAGTAAGACATTTGGAAAGAAAAGCAAAATAAACATGTGTAGAATAATAATAAGACGAACGATACTTTATGATACTGAAACAATGGCAATGACAAATAAGCAAGAAGGAGACTTTATAATATTGAAAAGAAAAATTATCAGAAGTAAATTAGGACCAGTGAACATAGAAGAAAATGAATACAGAATTAGAATGAACTATGAAATAATGCAAGAAATAAAAGAAGATGTTGTAAAAAAAATAAAGCAACAGACAACGAAATGATTAGGCCATGTGTGGAGAGCAAATGAGAGCACAATCATATTTTCGATGTTAGAATAAAACCCAGGACGTACATACAAGTAATCAAGGTAGACCAAGATCAACATGGCTACAAGAGTTAACAGAAGATCTTAAACGGATTGGAATTCGTGAAATATTTTTATAGAAACTGAGTACTGATCACACCCATATTACTGATTTAGAAAGCTTTGTTTAGGAGCAGAGTTACTCCACGTGGGGTGTTTAGCCACCGTGTATAGAAGAATGACTATTACAGCTTCACTGAAAAAAAAAAGTAGTAAATAAAACTACAATTGTACAAATTTTTACCACAAATTGTATTAAAAATACGACTAGTTACAAATTGTATCATTTTTTTCTAAACAATTGTAGTAACTTGGTTGTAGCTACATTTACAATAATTTGTGGCATATAGTACTAACGTGTATAGCGAGATTTTCGACAAATATAATAGTAAAGTGTACTACACAGTCATTGCAAAATTTACTAAAATAAAGACTAATGTGTTCCAAATCTTTACAGTAAAAAGTATAAGATTTTATACTAAAAATTACTATTTTAGAGATTAAATTTTGCGACAAAAAAGAGAAACAGTTACCATATACACATATCTTTTTCTATTATTATTGCCGTTATTTTTACTACAGGTTTTGCAGCATATTTTGCAACAATTAACAGACTTCTGCGCCTAATTAATGTAGTAAAAAGTAATATGTATATTCGTTGCAAAATACTACATTTTTTATGAATCACAATTTACTACTTTTTTTTGGAATGGAATTAGTGGTAAAATGAACCAGGTAAAATGAAACGCAAGAATTAATTATAACAGGATTGTTTCTTATATATTTTAAACAACATCTACAGTAATAATACAAGTAAATACAAAAAGAGCTTTTACTTACAAATTATGTTCCTTGTTCATAACAATTTTTAAAATTTTTTAACACTTATTACAAATCACAAACATTTTAAAAAACACATTCTTTAAAACATTGTCAAATACACAAATTACATTTTAAAAACATATTTTTTAAAAACATATTTTTTAAAATGTAATCAATATACATCAAATTTTCATGATTGGAAAAAGTGGACATACATCATTCTGCTTCTCTGGTACAGATTTTATAAATTAATTCTGAACAAAACTATTTTTACTTGATGCTCAATTTTTAATTTCTCTAATTTTTGGCCAAACAGTTTCCGCGTGCTCAAAATTGGAATTAATTCCTTGAGATCTTCTCGATCAAGATTGAGTAAGGTCTGTTTGTCGACTTCGTTTACTGTAAAACAAATTTCATAATTAATAGTTACTGTCAAATAAAACGCGGTAAAACAATAGAGGTATGTTGCAACGATGGACTTTATGAATACTTTATTAATGAATAGTAAAAACTGTTTCGATAGTACTTACCGTCAAAGCTCACCCTCAACCGGTCTAACAAGCCCCAGCTTTCTAAGGTTGTCTTAACGAAGTCATCCATACCTAACTCACACAAAATCACAACGCAAAACTAATAATTATTAATAAACTTATCGCACTTATAGTCAGTAAGTTAAGACTTTATTAATTTCACTTTACTAACTAATTATAATTAAAAAGATTGATACAAAATTATGCGTATTAAAAAGAAGTTGTTCGTAAGCTCTCGAAAGAATGAATGACCGTTTTTAATCAGTTTGTTTATATTGCGAGGTTGTTTATCACTCCAATTGCTGGAAGGCGCTCTTCACCGGCTCCACCGACCAGCCACAACATCCTCCTTCACGCATATCGACTACACACTGTTTCGGATGTATAATATAAATAAATAAATGCAAAATCAGCAGAAATTCACAACTCTTATCTGTAAACCGCAATATAATCAATATTGATTAAAGCCCAATTTTCCGTGGCATTAACCTATTAACTCCAATGACGGTAGCGTTCTAGTGTTAAAGGCGTATTTTGTGTGACTTAATACTGTTTGGGTCAGAAGTCCAAATATACGTTATACACGGCTTGTAAAACAGACAATGAGAGCAAAATCTCAAAAAATAATTTTGTTACGATATTTTTCCCTTGTATCATCCTATTTCCTAGCGGGGTGCGATCAGTGTAAATTATTTTATTGTCGGCAATTTTTCGGCAACGGGCCGCGTCCGCAAATCTGTTCCTTCCCTCTCGATCACTTTCAATAAAATACATTCGGCAAGCACGTGCCAACAATTATGAATTTGTATTGGCCAGAAATTTTCGAAAAATATGCAACAATTGTAGTGACGTTAATCCATTTATTTTATAGTAAAACTCACTCAAAATATAATGTAAGTTGCAACAATCTTATAGCAAATATTAAAACAAAAGTAATACCATAATTGTTTTGAAAAAGTAATACACTTTGTAGATAAGATTGCTACAAAGTTTTCACTACAAATGTTTTAAAAATTGTATTACAATTTTAAGTAACAAATGCTCTCTTTGTAGCAAAAATTGTTACAAAATATGTGCTACATTATTGTAGTAATTTGTAACATACGATTTTTTTCAGTGTTGGTACATCTCCAATCAAACTATCCACAATGTTCTCAATATATGTTATGCAAAAAAGCAGTAAATGCCATATTATTAGTAATACATTACTTAACAGCACAAAATACTAATTTTCATTATATGCTCGTTTCATTTCACAATAATATAAATACCTGTGCGTAAGTTAGAATGCAGTACTTACCTTAACAATGATTGGCACGATACTAAGCAGAATAAACACAGGATACTACTAATCTCCCCATCGACGACATGAATTATTAAAAATGTTTGGATAATTTGAGAGGCTCAGAAAATACCTGCATATTCTGACCCTACAGTGCCATCTCATTTATCTATAGTCAATTTTTTTAATATCAAACCAAAATCTTCGTTAATAATAATAAAAAATAATAAATTTTCCTAAACTAAACATCCAATTTCAAAAATTCACATTGCAGTCGCCGCTCTTGTCCAAACAAAACTCGGTAAATATCCAAATGGCCACACAGCCCATAAAAACTAATGTTTGCACTGAAGATAAACGCATAACTTTCAAAATCCGCATCCAATGTAATAAAATAGTTGCGGTGCGAAAAATATTTTATTTATTTATTAAAGCTAAGCCGGTTTAATTGTTAATAAACATTCAAGCAAATATAATATCGTCGATGGACCGATTCATAAATTAAGCGAAAATAAAACCTGAACTGTGTCAGACGCGCTTTTCGAGCAGGCTTTAACCCATAATTTAAAATATACCAAAAAGTAAGAAATTAGGACGAGACATTTACTACTTGCCCCGGGCCACAAAATTGTTCGGCGGCACGAGACCAACAATAACACTTTAAAATTATTATTCGGCGGTCGTGTGGTAGTTCCCGTGCAATTACCTTACAATGTCGACTTAATTAATGAAATAAATACACGCGAAAAAGCTCGTTATTGCGCTAATTAGAGAAATGATTTTTTGAATAAACAAATTTATCGATGCTTATTAACTAATTATACTCGAAGATGACATTGTTTATAAAATTATGGCCACTATAAAATTATATTATCATTGCTAATATTACACATTTTATGGAAACAAAAAATTGTTAACGTATGCAGAGAACCCGGCACGAGGTTACTGTCCTCGTAACTTTCGTTCATTCTGTAAAATTATCAATCACTTAAAATTATTAAAATAATGTCGCACAACGGTACCAGCCTATTTTCATCGACAAGTAGACCATTGAGCGGCGGCCAAAAAAATTATCGAACAGTTTCAAATCACCGTCGAAAAAAGATGCACTTCACGGAAGATTACGAATTAATTCAGGATGTTCGCGGCAATTTAATGAAACCGATTTAACAAAACTTGTGTCCTGAAAAGATTGCACGGCGAAGGTTAATTGAATGTGAAAAAATGTCAACGCACCGAAAAGCGTCATTCACAAATTTGTTGTAATTAAAATTTGAGAGTTTATAGTTGGATTTAAATTGGCATTATTAAAAGTGTGGCCGTAAAATACGTTCGCCCGATAAATTCGTAATAAAACAGCGAAATAACAATAAATATTCCAGAAACGGTTTCTGACAATTGTGGGCTGAATTATACATAATATATAATTTATACAGTTGCTCCAATAAATAAATAAGAAAAGAAATGTGTATCATTCTACCGATAACTTACCGTTTAATAGACTGGTTTAAACCTTGCGGACATATATGAGGAAGTGTAATCGATCATTTTTTACTAATCGGAACACATTGTAAATTATCGTAATAAGACACTCGGACTTACTTTGCGGGCTAATCTTATTTTATCACCTTCGCCTGTTGAAAATATTAGCAAACGCTTTTGCTCTATTGGCGAATGTGTTTTTTTTATGCTTAATCTGATGAAACTCGCCGTGTACCACTCAGATCAATCATTTTTTATCTGATAGCGTTCCAGAAAATGTAATTTTTTGTCGATACACGGAAATTACATGCGGTCCAGCGCTTAATTAGGCGCAATTATAAATTCGCTAAATGCAAAACGGTTTATTATTGTTGGCGACTGCTATTCCTTTTACGATGTGACAAAATTAATGTAGAAAAGCCGAGACTGTATAATGTAAAAATCCGTTATAATGTACACATAAATATGTCACATTAAAATCTTTCTTCTCGGTAAAGACTTAGATAATCAACGTTTACAGCTACTCGCATTTTAAATATCAAATTCGATCTCGCAAACAATTCTAGCTTTTTTTAATTGACGTAAAATAGACCGCATCATTTCCTATATGGTCATAGTTATTTTCATTACAAGTTCCAAAAGTGACACTTACCGTACGAGGGGTGGATTTTGAGAAATGAGGTATGAGAACTCAAACGAGTGAGCAAAATTCCCACGAGCTTCAATACAGCACTTTCGGCAGAATTCTGAACAACTATTTTTCGGACGATCCAACAATATACAATGTCATCCAGATTGAAAATGATAAATTTACTAAGGCCCATTTTTGGTCCTCCCTTGAAACTTCGACAACTTGTGGTACATATATTGAAAAGACATTTGAAAATTTGTGCGTCACTCGAGATAAATATGTTTACCTATTTTTGTAAATGTTCTTTTTGTCCGTATCATAGAATAACATTGAATAGATTTAATGTTGCTATTGAAATTGGAATGTTGATTTTGAATTTGAGGCAAATCCATTTCGTAAAAAAAATAGCCAAAGCTAATTCTTATTACAAATTAACATAATATTAATGTTTTGAATCAATTCACAATAAATATCTTTTAATATCAGTTTAAATTTGTTACTAGTAATTTATTTCGACAACGATTTTGAAAGTGAAGCAAGTCCACTCTAAATATCGACAGCGTGGGTACGCGGTTCTCTTGATTTATCACCATAACGGGGTAGGTCATGTAGTTTTGGAAAGATAGTATATCATCTTTATTACTAAAAAAATATATATAAAGATATAATGGTTTTATTACCGTATGTACCATCCATTCATTATGAATACTTTAAAAATCTGCACCATCTAAACTACGAAATATAATTACAGTGAAAGCTGCCTTGAATGGACACTCACGGTTGTCCAATTTTTGTCCGCATAAGAGAGCTGTTTATTAAAAAGAGAGATTAACAAAAGTATATCCTAACACGTATAATAAAATTATATATATTTTAAGTAAACTTAAAAACTTAAGGTCAAATGTTTGCATTTCATAAACACTAATAATTTTCAACTTTAAAAAAACAATCCAACATTTGGTGTATTTTATTTGACCTATAAGAAATGAGTTAATTTTCAAAATGGATTGCCAGGTTCTTTGATAATTCAAATCCTTTATAGTCATCAGTTCTTTTTACAAAAGATTTCAAAATATTGACGGTTTTCAAGGCATTTTGAATTGAATTTATACCAGCCGATTCGTCACTATTATCAATCATCTCCATATCATCATCCGGGTATTCTTCTGCAGCTACCATTTCATCAGTATTTACAGTAATGTCATCGTCTGCAAAGGTTAACTTATCGTCCATATTAATAAAGTCGTCATGATTCCACATATTCCACATTTTTGAATACTTCTGTACAACTCTACCATAATTAACCAAAGTACATCATCTTGTACGGAAAATTCTTTTTGGCGTTTTGGTCTATTATGTTTAAAACCGGCCTTCAAAAAACATTTTTTTATTGTAGTTGGCGTAACTTGATGCCGAGCGTTTTTAATAAAATAGATGGCCTCTAACAGATCTACTGATTTTGATAATTCGGCTGTTGATTAAATTGCGTCCATTTTTAATAAAATATGTTGTAAAAATAAATTTCTATAAAAGGTTCTAAAGTTTCGCTCTGGTCTAACAGTTGGCACATTGAAGTTGTATTTGGAGGTAAAAATATAATTTTAATGTTGATCAGTTTAATGTTTTGAGGGTGAGAACAGGCACACAGCAAAACTTTTCGTTTTTGTAATCCGACACTTCGATCAAATTCTAATAGCGATTCTGTCATAATATCCCCTGTTATCTACGCTTTTTTACTTGAGTTTCATGTTTTACAGGAAAGGAATTCCTATTAAAGTTCTTAAACGCTCGAGAACGAGCTGCTTTACCAATAACTAACAACTTCATTTTTTCACCTGACATGCTTGCACAATGTAGAATAGTCCATCTGTCTTTGGACAATTTGCCTTCGCACATTTTTCAGATTTGAGAGCTAACGTTTTGTTTTTGAACGAAAAGGCCTGATTCATCTGCATTATAGATGTCTTTTGAATCATGCCCTCGTATTAGAGATGGAGTTTTAAAAAAAAATTGTTAACATTATCAGGATTGACACTAACTGATTCCCCCGATACCGCTTTAAATCGAATGTTATGACGTTTTCTAAACTTCTGCAACCAGAAGCTCTGAAATTTGGATATTCTAAATTTTCCCCTATTTCCTAAACTTTACACTTTATCAGCAGCGGTTCAGATAATGCAATAGATATATTTCTTGCTTTTATGAACCACTTATAACACATCTTGTCTATATTTAGGCCCTATGAGTCAATTCCATTGGAGCACAGCAAGACCAAGATTTTTTCACCTAACACGAGTAACCATTATTGCATATTAAATTTGCACGAAATAAGACCACAACAATATAAACCCATTCAAATACAAAACATTAAATATCTAGCAATAAAATAAAATGGATTTTCCCCACTTTCAAAATCAATGGCTCAATTGAATACCGTAAAACCGCACTGAGTTCAGAACCTGATTGTAGATTAATATTTTATTATGTACTGACTGTTTGAAGTTTCTGCCAGGGAGCCACTGTAGTTATCTACATTTTAAATATAATTTAACTCTTTTCTTTTTAACTTGAACTAAAATGCCTGCTGTATTGCAAGTTCACCGTATATGGCTAAAATTTAAAAACAAATGTTAATAAAATATTTACAATGCTGTTCGGGCGATTCGGAATTAATCGAACGTTGTTACTAGTAAGCTGTTTGAATATGAATAGCTCGCGTCTGAAAAATTATTTTTATGTCGTTTATGACACAATTGTAAATTATGTCCTCTATCTAAAATATCGCTATATATAAAAATTAATTTCTAATGTTATCTCTCTTTCCTGATAATATGATCAGATTCGTAATGTGATTTAAATCCCGCCAATAGCTTTCTAAACGTGATCGCATAAAATAAGCAAATAAAAATAGGAATTAAATTGATCTGAATGAATAAAAGAACAATGGTATTATTACTTAAATAGTTGAGAAAAGGTTAAATGAAGTAAATGCAAATAAATGTTAGAAACTCGACTTGGTAAATTGACTAGCAATGATATGTAATAAACAAATATGCTAGGTACTTATTTACACAGCCAATATACACCAACAAACGCAAAGCTCGGTAATGATGATAAAGCTAAAGCTTTAAACGGTTCTTATGAACCGAATGATTGAGAATATTGTAGATGTGCAACTGATATTTGAAAACAGGAAATATTCCCATTGTTATTTCACAATTGATTCAGAAACCGCAAGAAAACAACTGAGGTAAACCTAAATCAAACGTTCGTTTTCAAATTGAAATAAAAAAATTATATTTCCTTCTGCTTCGCCTTTTTTGCCTATAGAACATAGCTGTAAGTTCCCAAGCAAATAAACCATATAAAGCAGGTATTTTATTTCCAAACGTTTTATAGGCCTTCTGTTATTTCGCCAACAACAGATGTTAAGTGGTAATGTACGAACCACCAATCCCTTTCTCCTCTTATTATGTGTTTAAAACGTACAATCCGTAATTGCGGCTCAAAAAACGTTTCCCATTGACTTCGATATTTAAAGAGCAACATTAACACTTTTTTCTCGTCAAAGGCTCTCGCAGTATAATTTACATCTCACAATTTTTGCTGCAACGGAAAGTTGTTCAATTACGATTTCAAAGAAAAAAATCGTTTCCAGATAGCGTGCAAGTCGAAAACCGTCTGGAAGTCAGTAGGACATGATTAGGTCATGCACGTTTGGTCTGCCTGTTTTAAAATGCTATCTTCGATCAATTCCACGCATAGAAAACGGACCCCATAGTGTTCTGTTTGAGCACTAATCAATCAAAAACGAAACGATGTGTGAACTTCCGTCAACTTCTGAATCACTTAACACTTCTGGCCTTGCGTAAAAGATTTTTATATGTAATTTCTGCAATTAACAGTAGTTGCACATTTCATTGTTTTTTTCTTGTGCACCAAGTATTTGTTTACATGCTGAAAATAATTACGTCGAGGACGGGCATTTGAATAGTATTAGGAAGTTGTTGATTGATAAGGAGCCTCGTTATTAAAACTGATTAATGCAGACAGTATCCTTTCTTAGAGTCCAATTATAACACATTTATTAATAGTATTTATATATAGTCAATATCAATACGAATTAATTTTACACTCATGAACATAACTGGCAGTTACTAGATATGCTTATTACATTGTATTGCTGCGGTTGCATGTCGTAAAATTATACATTTAATCCTGTCGCATGTGTTGCCAATTTACTAGACAATCAATCATCGGTATTTTATGTTCTTCGTTAACTTTACTTACTCAAATTATTATCAAACGTATATAGTGCTGGCTTGTTAATCCAATTTATTGGTAATCCGGAACCCACGTTAATCCGAACTGGTAATCCAGAATTTTAGTTTGTCAATTTACTCGTCGATAATGCATCAAATTATGGCTCAGAAAGGATCTAATAACCGATGGTCAGCAGTTTATGATTATATTTTTTCCATCTAATGGTACAGTCACTTTACGTGGGTGGTTTCACAAATCGATGACTTTGAAATTAAGGAATTTTAGTTTTAACAAAATTCAATTTTCAGATAAATTCACTATGCCCAAAGGTTTTCCAACTTCCTTGAACCTTACAAAAAATACAGCAATCGTCTTCTCATTTAATGAGATTGTTTTCCATCCAGCATGTTTGAGTAGGAAAATAAGTTGCAAGGGGCCAAATATTAAAAATAAGATTAATGATGGAGCAGTTTGTAGCGCAATTTGACAAATTTGAAGTGTGTGCAGGGGCACTATTCTGATGGAAAAGAATTTTCGAGCCATTCAGCGTGCAATCGATCCAATACAAAGGCATAATACTGTCCACTGTCCAGGCAGTTGACAAGTGTCTATTTTATATGTATATCTAAGTAAAATATTAAACTTTCAATACAAAATGACAGTTTAAAACGCAATTTAGTTGATACTATAAAAGAAATTTGTTAGTCGAAATTCTGACCACAGGTAAATAAAATTTAAGGTTCATAAAACATCCAAGGCTTAAGAGAAGTGTTGGAGGAAGATACTCAGGAGTAAAGCTCTGATACAAGTTGTACAGCTACTGCTCTTGTACAGGGTCCTCCAACATTAATGGTCACTCCAAAAAATTCTCAATTTTTAAGATATTACTATGAAAATTTTGCTATACATTCAGTTAATTCCATTTTCAATTTGTATCATCTGACGTCGTGACGCTCATTAATTTTTTGAGCTTTTCTTTTCAAAAATCTTTTATTTCTGTTTTTTTAATATAAAAATTTCAAAATCTTATCATAATTTTATTGAAATTCGCCATTATTTCAATTAGAAATCCTGCGATGACAGTAAGAAATGTTATTTACAACTTTCAAGTCATAACCAATAAATCAGACAAGTGTTGTTAATTGCAAGGTTTGTTGAAGAACAAAATATGCCGGAGATGCCAGGTAGAGCGGCACTCGTTTAGTATTAGGGGCGTATTTAAGCTTCAAATAACTGAATACAGATAATATGAAAACAGCGTACTGTGAAAATTGTTACAAACTCATTGAAACATTAAATAATAACTCACATGTAAACACAAATAAAATACGGAATAAAATGTAAAACACGTCTGGTCATTCCCTTTGTAAAAAAAGGTGACGTTTCTATTTATTTTATTTGCCCGTGGCAACAGTAAAACATGGCCAGCTACAACGTCCGTGCTCAGTCAAGCAGCCGCCGTGGCTGCATAAGACCGTTTAGGTAACACGCCCCTCCCTAAAGGCTGAGCACGGTGTTGGAAGTAGCTGTTGCCTTGGATTATTTATATTATAAAGAAAATAGTTTATGGTTAGCTATTAGCTGCAGGTTCCTCGAAGTGACGCGGGTCTCGTACGCCGGCATCTTTCATGTCATGCCGAAAGCGGGGAAGGCGGCGAAATGCGGCTCTTCGCGGCGCTGTTCGGTCGCTGACGATCCCGTTGTAGTTCGACGCTGTGCGTTGGGACTCCGGGAAGCAGGGTCATCAAAAGAGTAAGATTATCCATAACACTATAATCAGATTCTAATTGGATAGTTCCGAAATCGGGCATCGATGACTCAGTTCAACTGGTTCGGCGTCATCCAAAACATCCAGGTTACAAATTAAATTCGGTTCAGGCACTTCTTGCACTTCCCCATTTTCTATTTCATGCTCTTCATCATTATCTTGAACCACTGGAGTTGTCGATTTGTACTGCAAAGCACTGTTTGACAAATCGACTTCTATCGGAAATAGCGGAGGTACTGACAGTAGTCCAAGAGTGTTTTTGTGCAATTCTGCGAGGCCTTTTATCAATTTGGATAAATGCCCACCGAAAGATTGCACGTGTTTGTTTTCGAGTACTAATTCCAGTTTGACCAAAACGTCAGAACGTAGTTTCTCAAAGCGGGTCTTGGCGACCTGGCGACATCGCAAAATCAACCTATATTCGTAATTTCCGGTTTCTACTCAACATAATGGTTCTTGCAGTGGTGCGTAGTTGCACTCTGTTACCGGGTCGGTACAGCGGTGGTCGGTTGCGTGGTTGCTTGCTACTTGTTCATACTTTGCTGCAGGCATCCATAGTCCCATGGAGTGACGCGGGTCTAGTACGCAGGCATCTTTCGTGTCATGCCGAAAGCGGAGAAGGCGGCGGAATGCAGCTCTTCGCGGCGCTGTTCGGTCGCTGACGATCCCCTTGTAGTTCGACGCTGTGCGTCGGAGCTCCGGGAAGTGGAGTCGCCTGTTGCAGCTGTTACCGCTGAATCGTGTAGCGATCATCGGTTGCGGGCGCCACTGGAGGTTCCTGATGTTAGGATTTGATCCCCCTCCAGAAGGGCGTCGCGGCATCGCGGCATCGGGGTCGTTGGTGAAAGTTCGGTGGAAAAGCCCTTTTCCTTGTACCCCACGTTGGGCCGTCAAATGTTACAAACTCATTGAAACATTAAATAATAACTCACATGTAAACACAAATAAAATACGGAATAAAATGTAAAACACGTCTGGTCATTCCCTTTGTAAAAAAAGGTGACGTTTCTATTTATTTTATTTGCCCGTGGCAACAGTAAAACATGGCCAGCTACAACGTCCGTGCTCAGTCAAGCAGCCGCCGTGGCTGCATAAGACCGTTTAGGTAAAAAAATATAGGTAGAGTGAGTGGAAAGCGTTTATTTTAAGCTTGGACTTAGCAACCCCAGGGGGTCAGGGGTCTCGGGTCTGCTTAACAACCCCCCACATCATTTGAAGTCGGGTAAATTTACCACTCTAAGCTAGCTTGAAGTTTTGATGATTTAAAATATTTTGATTTTAGACTAAAATGCATTTAAAGAATTTAAACAAGGCTTCCAAAATGAAATTAAACGCAGTCTTGACTTTTCAAGCATTATACTTTTTTACTTTCTTACGACGCCGACGCCGACGTGTACTTTACTATAAAAACTAATACCACCAGTTTGCAGTAATACACCAGTTCATAAAATAAACAATTTTTTTTTAAAATTTGAAGATAATAATTTAATATTTGAAACCAATTTTGGGGTGATTATTAACGTTGAAGGACCCTATACCATTAATTTTATTGCATGAATTATGAAATCTGAAGCACAAGAAGTTGAAAACGTAACTTTAATGGAGAAGGAATGACTGATTGGCATAATGAAGACTCAGATACTAGAAATTGGTACATGAAGACGCTTTGAGGAACTTCGTTCTATGGAAGCAGTAATGGGCTGAACAAAATAATGTCACTCACCGATACTCTTTTCTTAAGTAGACAAAAAGAACTTATTTTCATGAAACACCAAAAATAAAAATAAATGCAAATTAAAATTATTAAATATTTTTAAGTTACCTTCAATGTGTTAATGTTCTTTTCAAATCTAGAAATATTTGTTACAGAAGATTCTGTAATCCCGCTCTTTCGATACTATGGATTGGTATTGTTTTAATTAGCCTGGATTATCAAAATTAAGACCGTACATATTTTGTTCATTAATTTCTTTGTTCGTACGTCCAAAGTTAATTAACTAAATTTTAGAAATCACTCCAATTTAAGGAAATATTTCATAATTTGTTTAATACCGGATCATGCCATCATCAATATTGCAAAAAATAGATACAGCTGCAATTTTGGAAAAAAACGATGAACGAATCTGAACACATGTAATATTTACATCCTTTATTGATCTATAAATTTCAAATCCTAAAAAAGTTAATAAACATTTTATCACGATCTAGTTTTACTAGATCAGACAAATCACATTTTGTTCGTCGTAAAATGAAGTTTTTTGAACTGGTCTCATAAAAATTTTGCAGTACTTTTGCCAACCGATGAGCTCACTGAAGTAAAATCGCAATTATTAAACCATTTTTAACGTTTAAGGAATTAAAATTCACAATGCACCTTCATCCGGATAGAAAAGTATGATACAAATCTTTATAGCATTTTTGAGCACCGATTGTTTTGTTTAATTCGGATAGTATCAGTGAGTTCAAATTTTTTATCGCGTCTAAGTGTACACTAGCAAATTAGATTGTTCAAAAATTGGGTCTGATAGACAGATTATAGATCACGGTAGATACCGCGTCTTGAAAGAATATAAGAACTGTAACAAGATACTGTACACACAACTTTCTATAACACCCGCCTTAATTTGTGAAAAAATCGTGTGAGTAAGATTTTCTTAATTTAACTTTATAAACTTGCCAACATATACAATAGCTTTATTAATGAATACACCATTTTTTCTGTAATTACTTGTTGCATATGCATTTCAATGTAAATTGCCATAAATAAGTTTAACGAGTGCGCCTCCGTTTAAGGTAATGCGGACGCAATGATTTCGCATTGTAAAAAAATTGTTTAATTAATCCTATCATTGAGGTGAATCTAAGGCTGGTTGAAAGGAGAAATCAATTTTATGTGGCACATTTAATTAGCTAACCATACTTTCAATTGCAGTCATTTTTAATAAAATTTCGAAAAGTTTGCTTGCTGATTGATTATATAAATAGCTTACCTAGTATTATTTCGACTTTATAAATCAATCGAAATTGCATTAATTAAGCAATTTCACATTCTAAATAATTTAAATCTGAAACGGGCCGGCCACGAAATTGGGTTAATTTTCGGAGCAATTTTCCTTGAAGTTAATTTATGGCATATATTTACTCGATTAATACCAAAATTATGGCGGTTTTATTGAATCAATTTTCGATAACTGACATAAATTACATACAGAACTGTATAATCTCTAACTATTGAATAAATTTAAGTTGTACACAATGTTTCGAGGAACCTGTGTATAGTCTCAGACTTTTTTAACTCCTTTTTCGCCCAGTTTAACTTCTCTCACAAATTACAGTTAATTTGTAGTTGCACGAAAGTTTTCAGGAGATTTTTAACCTAGATATATTCACGTATCGTGTTGTTTTGATATTATGTATGCAGTGGTCGTGAGGTAATTTAAAAGAAAAATTCGCGAAGTTTAAGGATGTCCAGTTTTTTGACCATGTATGGGTTGGATTTATTTTAATGTCTTTTTTATTTGATTTCGAGACCATGCACGCGATCGCACATACACACACACTAACAAACACACACCTGTGTTGCTTTTTTATAGCTACTGGATATAAATGTCCGTACCAGAAATTCCCAAAATTTATTTGTGTGTTAATAGAAAATGTCAAAGTTTATTTTCAAGCACTTAAATAATTTATTCGCGGAATTACCAAAGGCCCCTTTTGTGCTTTGTGGAATACACCGTGCGTACGCAATTTTTTATTGCGTACCGGCTAAAAGTGTGCCCGCGATAAGTCAATACCCACCGGCCATCAGAAATAATTTCAGCAGTTGTTTCGAATTTAATTTTAGGATGACTCATCAGCGACGAGCGACAAAACGAAATTGAAAGCAAACAGGCGAATTTAAAACCTCTGGTTCATTCTAGAGTTTAGAACGAGTCTTACAAGAGTGATTTCAATCTCGAGTGTTTTCTTTTCTGACTTGACAAAATAACGTCATTCGTTGGTTTATAATTCGAAAATTTTTTCCCGAAAAAAATTGTGAAAGAATAACGGTGCTCCATGTTAACTGACCATTTCATCTACATTGCTCTTAGCTCCTACACTTGACATAAAAGCGATTAATTATGTATGTACGTTTCACGCGTAGACGCTAAAAAAGGTAGAAATCATTCACTGATGAAAGAATTTGGTCCAACACCACACCTAAACGCAACAATTTGTAAAAATCGCTGTCGCTATTAAACGTATTAATTACAAAATCAATTATAAACGAATTAATTCAATTTTCTAATTTAGTCTCAATTAAATATGAATAAGTTTGCGAGCAATCGTCACTTTCTAGTAATTACCTAAAAATCGTTTGTTGACAAATTGTAAATAATTAACAACGAAGTTAGTTTTTTGCGATAATAAATTTATGAGAAAGTGGGACGAAATTAGCATTTAATAAATTTGCTTGTATGTAAATGTACTAGGCATCAATTTGCGGGCATAATTAACTTTAAATCTTCAACTGATTATTTGTTGATGTGCTTGTGGGTTAATGGTAACGTAGAGTGAATGTACCTATTGCTCAGCCCAAATCTGTAACATCCTTTTCAACTAGCATTTCATTTATTAAGAATATTTTTTACTTTACTAAAAACATCAATGTGCTAAATGGTTCTCTGATATGTTGATATCGATCGATAAGAAATGTACGGGCGTGCAGAAAAAACTGAAATAAATACAAATTAATTCCGAAGCGGTGACCACATGTTTTTCAATAGCAGTTTGAATGCGTATGATTTGTTTAATGCCCGGCAAGTTATGTTAAATGATTGAAGATATGAGAAATGGCAAGAAAAAAATTAAATCAAAAATCCAAATTACAAGGAAGGAGATAAAAACAAGTAATTGTATTAATCAAGCAATACGGAGAAGAAATGCTAACAATTAAGGAAGAACTTATTAAAGGAGATGTCAAAAAAGTGAATGAATAGAGGAAAAGCAATATCTTAGAAATAAAATGCAAAAAATCAACGAAACACTAGCAACACAAAAAAGCGAAAAAACAATATAATAAAAGAACTACAAGCATTACAATTAGGTAGATATTAAGCAAAAGAAGAAATTAGACAGTTTTTAATCAATGAAATAGAAGTAGTACAGGCAAAAATAATAAAAACATATAAAATAGGGCAAGCACAAGACAAACGGGTCGTTGTTGTAACTATTCAGTCATTTCAGTAAAAAATGGATATAATGGTAAGCGAAAGCAAGCTGAAAGGAAGAAAAATATACATAGAAAATGACAACCAAAAATGAAAGAAATTCAAAGAAAACTTGGAAAGACAACTGAGGAAGAAAAGCAAAAGGGAAAAAAACAAAAATTGGATACTAAATAATAAATAATAAATAACTAGTTCCAATGGAAATGGAAGAAAGTAAAGGGCTTGCTGTAAGACAAACTAGCAGAAGTGTTAAAATCTCAAAAACTTAATGTAATTAAATAGATTGGATACACGGAGGCAAAGTTAAATGATGGGAAACGAATCATTACAAATAGAAATAAATAATGTAAATGGAATAAAAGGAAAGAAAGAAGAGCCAGGTTTTAGGTATTACAGAGACAGTCGAAACTCAACTCGATGCATAATCTTACACCGAAAGGTAGAAAGGTTTCGGATGTTTAATTGCATGCTCAAATACATCAGCATGGAGATTATAAATTAAATTTTATATTTTGATCGTTGAAAAATCGAAAAACCTCCTTCTTCAAAAAAAACTATTGTGGCTGGCTAACTGGTTTAGTAAAACTCTCATAAACATTTTCGCAGCCAGCATCGTTGCGAAGTGATCTGAACTTATGATAATATTCGACACTTATTCAACCTTTTTGAAGTCAGACATTTGTTTTTTAATTTTATTCAGTTTATGATAATTCATACATGATATCTCATTATATGTTGTTCATCAAATATCGTTGTTGTAATTTCGAAATTTAAGTAAAAGGCTGTCAACCGGTACAATCACCCTACTAGCGTCAATTTGCGGGCATAATCATCATGAAATCTTCAACTGATTATTAGTTGATGTGCTTGTGGGTTAATGGTAACGTAAAACAAATTGCCGCATATCATGTACGTCCGTCAAACCAGCATTTCAATTAATTGCCTCGAATGCAACAAGGTCGACCACAATTTTTTTCCGCTAATTCTTGTAAAGTAATACAATTATATCACATCAACATCTTTTTTTCCATTTGTCATTAAAGAACTGTTTCATTTCTGAACGATCTATAAATAAAAGATGCTTCAGTTTACTCCAATGGCAATAATAAGTGTAATTAAACGGGCAAGTTATATAAATTGTAAATAATTGACAATAATTTTCTCACGCCGAAATCAATTAAAAGTCGACCGACAAGCGACTCAGAAAACAAATTTTTCTCGATAATTTCACGTGAATCAATCGGTAGCCAGAAGTGGGAGGCGGTACGTGTTTCCGGCGAGACGTTACGTGTCCGACGAGGCTCTTCAAGTTTCCCATCGGTTTAGAGAACTCATATCCCGGCACAAAAATAACAAAAAATTAATAAGCTCCCAACTAATTCTTTTTGTACCGCAGGTAAGATGATGTGGATTGAAGACAAGAAGAAAGTGGCACTCGACGATTCTGATATCGAAAGCGACGCGAGCGGCGACGAAATTCCAATTTGGGTGCGAGGAGAACAACGATGGGTGTCCGGAGTCGTTAGCCAAACCACCTGCCAGGACGTCATTACCATCTTATTGACGAATGAAGAAGCGAGGGTGAGTGGAACTTCGCAGGATTGATGCATAATTGACGAAAAAAAATTTCAGGGAAAACGTGTGAGCCATCATGAAAATTACCACATAACAGAAAGATGGAGGGGGGTCGAACAACCTTTAAATCCTCAAGCCGCAATCTTAGACATTTGGACAGCGTGGGGTACAGCCCAACCAGAAGTACGTTTCCAACAAATCTTATTAAAATTAAATATTTTTATTATTGCAGGTAAAAATCTTACTGAGGAGGATAAAAGATGAGAGAGTGGCCTCGAGGAGGAGGCGGTGCAAATCCGATTCTAGCACTCGGTCCGACCGGAGCGCCTGGAAAACTATACACCCAAAATGTATACAAGCCTTACAAAATGAAAAACAGCCGTCCAACACCGAAGAACTGCTGAAGTTGGTTTTAGCTCAGGGGGAGGTTATCAGACGTCAATTAAAAAAATTGAGGTAACGAGAAATCCGCTAATTAACTGGCTTTCTAGAGGTTCCCAATTACAGGCACAGCGAGCACCAGATTGGTTTTTTGGAAGAAAAAACGCATCGAGCACGAATACGAAAACACGGAAGTAATTATCTGTTAGAAACTTATTTGAAAGGTCTCTCGGAAGCCGTAGATCCGGAAACCGAAAATCCGTGCGCCGATAAAAATAGCGATAGCGGAGTCGTTACAGAAGGTGACAGTGAAAAATCGCATCCAAAGAAACCATCGCCGACGAATGAGGTATTTAATTTCTCTCCTTAAGCGTCGCGTTCTCACTCTCGTTCGTTTTTAGAACCCGTTAGAAAGATTGTCGCCATCTTCAGAGGAGCTCCAAAAAGATATAAAAGATGACGATACGAGTTCAACCACGAGCGAAAGTACAATCCGCGAGCAGGTCGAACTGTTCGATATGATGGTGAGCGTCAACAAAAAATTGCTTAAAGAAGAGGAGTGCTTGGTTAGGCTGCACGCCAACATAAAAAAGTACGACAAGGAAAAAAACGGGCGTGAGGAATTATCGAAAGCTTTAAGTAACATAAGGACGGAAATGGCGAAAAGTTCTTGCGAAATGCAGCACAATGAAATAGTTTTGGAAGAAACTATGGAAATGCTAGACACTCGAAGATCGTATTTAGAAAGTTTGAGGAGGGATTTGAGTAACGAAGACCAAGAGTTTGAGATGTTGCAGACTTTGTTATATAGTAAAGTGAACAGTAGAACGGAAAACCATTATTACCATCCACCTCCAATACCACATCAACACTATACCAAAGAAATGTTAGATACCTTAGTTTAGAAAATTTCTTAGGTTTGTTTTAATACGTTGTATACCAAATATGAAGTACCTAACAACTTTAGTTCTTATTTAACCACTTAACAAGCGTTTATTCCATGTGATAAGCCGTTAATCGAGATAATGTTACTTTGGAATATTTTTTTATCTACAATGTTTTCAATAAAATCGTTTTTATGTTTTCTCATTCTTTCATCTTGAGGAAATAATGAATTTCCATTTGAATGTGTGTGTTAATGACAAAACCCGATTGGAAGAAATATACTTCTATTATACAGGGTGTTATTTCTTGGGTTACTTGATGATTTTGGAAACGCAGCTTTTTCTGAAGAAAGACCTTTATGATTTCATATTATATACCTATAAAGATTCTTAATCTACAAAAACTGCTGAAAATGACTGCAACCAGCTAGGATGCATGCTCAGTGACTGTCGAACTCGTTCAGAAACACCAGTGTTGTTTCTTATTGCATTACATCAATTATCCGATTTCTCAAATCTTAATTTTCCACTAGAGTATTAAACACTAATGTGTTCAAATGGCCCCAGAGGAAAAAATAATTTTAAAATAATCCAAACTTTTATCGCCCTGCATCTTCAAAACAAAGCGTCTTTCCCAAAATCTTCCAAGGACAAAAAAATCTTAAAATAACCCAAGAAATAGCTCCCTCAATTTTTGCCGCGTGTTTAGTAAACAGGCTGTATATGCATAGCCGATATGGATACTTTCAAAAAAACGTGTTATCGCATTATTTTAATGCTAATATTATAGATAGTACATGCAACCAACATTACACAACACAAAATAATATGAAATTACTTTTTGTAGTGGTGAGAGGTTGCCTATTGAATGCAGTAAAGAAATGCAATGGTATAACCCAGTGGTCGGCAAAGTGCGGCTCCAGAGCCGCATGTGGTTTTTTGGCTCCTTAAGTGCGGCTCTGGCACAAATATGCACGGAAGGCGCAATAATATTTTTATTTATTTTTATTTAGTGTAATAAAAGTTTACTAAACAAGCAGATTTGGCTCCCAATTTTTTTTAAAATTGTTGTAATGTTCATATTTGGCTCTTTGGCTAATAAGTTTGCCGACCACTGGTATAACCGATATGTAGTTGTAAATAATCCTAGTCACAATATTTTTTTTAAAAAGGTCTGAAAATATCGGAACTATAATATATATTACGTATATAAATGTGCAAAATCTTAAGTCAATCGGATATGTGGAACTGGTCAAAATTAACTTACATTTTATTCTGACAAACCAATGTACAAGTAAATTTAACTAAAAGCTTGTAAAAAGGATCACATTTGGTAGAAAGAATGTTAGTAGATACGTAATTAGTTTTAGAAGTTTTAAAAATACTATAAATTACTAAAGTTGTCAAGTTAATACTTAGGTTATCTCATAAGCCTTACACAAGGACAACATAATTTATAAAATTCTCGTACACCAAAATTACGGTTTCAATTTTTATTACACTTTAACATAATATGAATTCATTTAAAATTATTAATATTAAACTTGGACATATTAAAAATTTGAAAACAGTCCCAATGTATACCAGCGGTTTATTTCTTTTAAAACATAAAAATAATTCCTTGAATTTTTATTATGTATAGATATAATAAGGATTCATGCAATTATTATTATGTTTTGACGTAATCTGAATTCAACAATTATTATTATAGTCTAATATAATTGTAATTTATTTCACTGACTTCTAATTTATTTTGAACAATTTTTTCTTGAAACTTTTTCCTCTGGACGAATTTCTATTATGTCATTAAAAAGCAAAACGGCGTGCCATAGGAATGCTAAAATTAGGAAGGACCATTGATATAAATAAAATATGGGAAAAATACTTATATCCAAATTCAAAGATATACAATACCAAAATTTAAATTGAAGAAGTTCATAAGGTTCAAAATTTTTAAACTCTTCTTCGAATTATGGAAAAAATTGACTTGCTTTTTTTAATGTATAAATTTGTTTAAAAATTCGAAATAAAAAAATGCAACTTGATAGAAATTCGTAAGCTATTGCTCAAAAATTTAACTTTAAGTTGCTTGCATCACTTACAAAATTTAAAAAATACTGCTTTTGGAATTTCGTTTCATCCAGTTGTAACTTGTCTTTTACAATGTGGTGTACAAACAGATTGTGCGGTTGGAAACTAACACTGGAACAGAAGCCACCAGTAAACAATAAACAAGTTATCATAATGTATTTCAACCGACATATTTGTGATAATCCTCGGCTATTTTTTTTAAATAATGCGATAAAAATTACACAACACTTGTAAAAAATTACATCTAACTGTTGATCCATATTACGACATTCAAATATTAAGCTCTCGATCTTTTTAGATAATATAAATTCTAAACGAATATTTCTAATTCCAATAAGACAATAATTGAATTTAAAGAACCACCTTTGAAAATTTTATTATTGTCACATCACCGAAAGCGCTTCTTAGGAAGGAACTAACTAACTACATATTATTATTAAAAATATTTAGCCATAAAGATGAATTATTTGTTCACACCTCTGCAAATAATAGCGATATAGTTATCTAGATACAAGCGATCATAAACTAGTAATAAATAGCAAATAACTTCCAATTACGCAAGTAAAGTAATCGTTTTCGAGGTCATCAAATTTGTATCCTTGACAAATTACAAATCAATTTCCTTCCAATTCATTTTAAAAAGTTGCATTCGTAAAATTTTCTAAACGGTAATTCTACCTGTATGACGTGTTACATAAACATTCGGCGTTAATTACACAATAAGTATCTAGATATGTTAGTTTGGTAAACAACCTATCACATTTTCTAGAAGCATTACCGCTTGAAATTTCACTACGTTGCACACGGCTCCACAGTTTGTTAAAAGCGACACCACACCAAACGATTGATTTAAATATCGCGGTTTTTGCTCGCAGTAACCAAACTACTTTCAATTGTCCAAGTGGTAAAATCAATTTATAATCCAGAAATTTTAAGAATCAACTTCAAGGTAAGTTCTATTTTTCTTGTTACTGTCTTATTTATGTTTTTTTTGTCTATTGTTTTTTTAAATTTTTTGGTTTATTAATTTTTCTTATTTAATTTAAAGACGAAATAATGGAGTCGAATACAGTTACTACTATAGAAGACGTCTGTGTCGTTGGCGATAAGAAATGCGTTTGCAAATGTACTTGCTGTGCTAAGGATGGAGGAACTTGTGACTGCCAATGCAAATGCGATGGAAGTGGTGAATGTAGCTGTACTTGCTGTCCTAAAGGTACTTGTGTAGCTGAAGATAAGAAATGCGTTTGCAAATGTACTTGCTGTGCTAAGGATGGAGGAACTTGCGACTGCCAATGCAAATGCGATGGAAGTGGTGAATGTAGCTGCACTTGCTGTCCTGAAGGAACTTGTGAAACTGAAGATAAGAAATGCGTTTGCAAATGTACTTGCTGTGCTAAGGATGGAGGAACTTGCGACTGCCAATGCAAATGCGATGGAAGTGGTGAATGTAGCTGCACTTGCTGTCCTGAAGGAACTTGTGAAACTGAAGATAAGAAATGTGTTTGCAAATGTACTTGCTGTGCTAAGAATGGAGGAACTTGCGAGTGCCAATGCAAATGCGATGGAAGTGGTGAATGTAGCTGCACTTGCTGTCCTAAAGGTACTTGTGTAGCTGAAGATAAGAAATGCGTTTGCAAATGTACTTGCTGTGCTAAGGATGGAGGAACTTGCGACTGCCAATGCAAATGCGATGGAAGTGGTGAATGTAGCTGCACTTGCTGTCCTGAAGGAACTTGTGAAACTGAAGATAAGAAATGCGTTTGCAAATGTACTTCCTGTGCTAAGGATGGAGGAACTTGCGACTGCCAATGCAAATGCGATGGTAGTGGTGAATGTAGCTGCAGTTGCTGTAAAGTTGAAGATAAAAAGTGCGTTCCTGCCAAGAAAGGTAAAATTTGCAACTGCCAATGCGAGTGCGATAGAACTAGCGAATGCAAATGTCCTTGCTGCTCTGAAGGAACTTGTACATTCGATGAGGTGAAGAAATGCGCTTGTAAATGCTGCCCAGGAAAGGATGGTCAAACTTGTGAATGCAAATGCGAATGTGGTGGTGAAGGCGAATGCAGTTGTACTTGCTGTCCTGGAGAAACATGCAAAACCGAAGAAAAAGAAACGTGCGTTGAAAAAGGTGCCTGCGCTTCTGGGAAGGTCTGTCAAAAGGGCACTTGCAAACGCAACGGTGCCGGTGAAGAAAAATGCAAAAGCAAAAGCGGTGATGACGAGAAATGCAAAAGTTCTGGTTGCCCAAAAGTTTCCGAATAACGAAAATAATTATATCATCTTTATACAATAATATGTTGTACGCAATATTTCAATATTCATTCATGATTTTAACTAACTGTATTTTTGTTTCACAACCTTTATACACATGTATTATGTATAATGTTGTAAGAGTGCAAATGCAAATAAAATAATATAAAAAAAAGTTTATTTATTTTAACACAGTATTTACCCATTGTTTAATACAGAGGTTCAAACTTCTCATCTATCTATCATCTATTACTTAACCCTTTAATGGCCAACACAATAAAAACTACACTTATACCCACTTTTGGCAGATTACCAAAAATATAAATTTATTGAAACATTTTCACAAAATACATAAAACAAAAAATTGCACTTTCAAATGAAAATTTTCGGAACAATCTGGATGTAGATGTATTTTACATTTTTTATGCAGATATATGGTGTAGACCTTTTTTAAAATAATGAAGCGCTTATACGAATCTTTAGCCATAAATGAGTTACTTAAACGTGAAAATTTTTAATAATGTTAATGTCAACCAACTTTAATGAAAATAAAGAATTTTTTGAGTTCAAAATTATTGTTTGACAAGCTCCAATCTAAAAAGGTCATCAATTTGCGCTCATCACAGATTACACGTCATAATGGTATCGTCACTTTTGCACACGATACTGTTATGACGACCTACAATGTGCACACGGTCCCATTGATCCAACACACTACACTCATTTTCTTGTGGGACGTGATAGTGTCAACTTCGATGTAGATTTTAATAATACCAACTTAAATGCTATATTATAGGTATAGTAATTTGTTGTAGTAGTTGTTATTTGAATCCTTAAATAAAATAAATTTCTAATTACATTTTTTCTCGTTTTTATCCATTTACCCAGAAATTATCAAAACTGCAGGAATTGCTTTTTACAATTATCTAAATTCACAATGCTATTCTTTCCTGATTAACATAAAATGAAGTTCATAGAAAATGGACAATTCGACTCGAATTAAGTAAATTTGGAGAAGAAAAAACTACTGGTAAAGAAAGTTCCTTTAAGATTCTCATTTTCAAAAATGTAATAATTTGATATGTTTAGGTTGTATTAAAACCCCTGAAAACAACTTTTGGTGTAGAAATCCATTGCAAATAAACTGCAACCAATATACCTGCCAGTGTAACTCGACTCCTTTCAGCGCCATAAAAATAGAGGGAGCAACCGGACCAACTTTAATGGTTTCACCGATGATTTACTGATTTGTTAGTTTAATTTGACTCTGTTGACTAGCAGTTATTTTTCTTGTAGATTTTGCTTCTGGATTTGTCTTAGCAATTTTTTAATTACCAAATTAAGATTAGTACATCAAATTAATTTAAATAGATAACCAATTTTGCCGACAAAACAATGTAACCTCTTGTAAAAGCTGCTACCCTGATTATCAGTGCACAGCAACAGGCAGTGAGAAAGATGCATGTGCCCAACATTCTGGTTCGATTGTGTGTGTATGTTAGAGGGATGCGTGTCGGTTCATATATGGTTATATATCAGTGCTGTCGGTAAAAAGCAGACCTATTACAATTTACATACAATCAAAACCGAGTTTCAAAAAAAACCTTGCACCCATTAAAACATCTTTGATTTTTTAATATATTTTTATGAAGTCAAGCAAGATATATTATTCAGTCTTGGTTAAAAAAAAATATTGCACACTCTTGTAATTTATGCATTAATTTAATCTCTTAAATTTCAGGCGATGATCCTCGTAAGCTATTCATATTCGAACAGTTTACGAGTTTAGAAACAACAGTATATAGTCCGCTTCGATCCATTCCGGTCTTCAAAAAAATTGAACAGGGCATGCATACAGTCTGTTTCACCAGTGATAATGAGCCTAAATATTTGGAGGATGCAACCCATAAACCATTGCATAGATAACGTGATTTTTATACAAATACGCTTTGAAAGATGCCGCCATGATGAATTTACGTGTGGCTTGTGCTGTTATTACACAAATAATGCTATGGAGCCACAGTGGTTTCATTCTTGGGAGAAAAAATAAGAGAGAACATCACACAGTGATGTGTTGCATAGATAACTCAAATTTGCTAAAAGTGTGGATCCAAGCGCTTCAATTGATAATTTGGAACATTTAGGAAATAAAATACGAGAAGCATGCAGATATATTACTCTAGAAATATTAACGCGTTTGAAGAGAACGTTTTGGGCATCAATTCAGACGCCTGTTGTCCGTTTTTTAACAATGTTATCGTAACACTTACATCAATAATTACAAAACTACAGTTTAATATGTTTCATGCTTTTTAAACAAAACAATCATTTATCTTGTTTGATATAAACAATGTACCGTGCTTTCAATAAAATAGTCAATTATCGTTTTTTTTTTAAATTTTGAATGCCAACTAAAAATTAAAATCAGCCTATCCCAATTGACTTTTTTATTGAAGGCACGGTATTAAAAAATTAAAATAATTCCTGCTTTTTTACTGGGTCTAACGTTTTATTTGAACCTTAACCCTAATTTATTTCATTTTTACACTTAATGAATTATTCACATTCTTACTATAATTGCACTAACGGAAATGGTATTTTAAGAGGAACATCCTTAATCAACTCATTAGGAATGTACAAAAAACGAAAGCGCTGGTCCTTTTAAGTTACAAACGATGTAATTAAAAAATGCAAACTAATTGACAACATTTTTTTCAGCTTCACACGTGGATTTAAGCAGCTTTACATTTCCTTTCCTTTTTTATTTTCACATCAGAAGTTCTAATTTCGGGACAATGAAACCTACGTGCCTTTCAAGTTGAATTCGGCAAGGTCTGATCGTTTTTCGATCCTTTTGAACACCTCCTCATCACAAGTTGCATTGCTTTTTACGTAGATGATTCATTGAAAGATATCGATTCGCATAACAAATTATAAAGAGCACGATTCGGACGAAAGTTTTCTATATTGCAAGTCGAAATTGAGTGATAAAAAAAAACTGTATTTCTCACTTGAATGAGTGCGATGCGATTAGTCTTACATAATTGAACACGTTGATGTATTTTTGAGTATTCACAAGAATGAAACTGCGCCGTAACGTCGTGTTGTGAATTTCACATATGTACTTTTGTCGATTCCTGTTACCCTATTCCATGTGGTGACGACACCGGTATGTGTATAATTTAATTCGTATGTGAACGAAAACAAATTTTGGTTTCTTGAACAAGAAAATATTTTCCTGAAAACACACAAGTTTCTCTGTAAAAATTGCTTGTAATAAAAGAAGATAATTGCGTTTGCATGTCGAATTTTAAGATTACAGGCGAATATTAAATATTAATATTAAAGAATATTAAGTTTACTAGTTTACTAGTTCTCGGCGGGTCGGCCAATAGCGTATTTCTTATCAAACAATTTATACAAATCAGGGAACATATTGTAACAGGCGGTTCTTTTGTTCTAATAGCGTTTTCACATCCATTTTTGAACATACGCTTCTTCCAATTCTTTTTCCAGCTTTCCTGATTGTAGACTGCTTGCAAACAATTTCGGCCTGCAATTACTTTTATGTCGTCTGTCCACCTCATTGGTGGTTTTCCTCTGAGGTTTTTTAATTCGCATGGTCTCCATATTAGGTCGCCCTTTGCATTTGGTTATTTCTCTGCTAACTACGTGACCGGCATATTGCCATTTTAGCTTTATGGCATTAAATACTATGTCTATTACTCTGAGTAGGTTCATCTTCTTCTTTGGGCTCCATAATATGGTAGAACTAGTGGAATCCATGAATCAAAAACTTTTGCTCTGAGATTCAGTTTCATATTTTGATTTTTCAGTATGTATCTCAGTTTACCGATCGCTGCTCAACCTAGTTTTCTTCTTCTTTCTATTTCCTCTGTTTGGATTTCTCTATTCATTATGATCTTTTTGTTTTACATTGCTCTTATGATTTCATTTTCGTACGTTACCTTTGTCTTACTGGTATTCATTTTCAGTCCAACTCTCCCAGGCTCTACTTGTAATTCTTGGAGCATTAATTGCAATTCCTCTTGGTAATTTGCTATCAAGACTGTCTCGTCTGCATATCGTAGATTTATGTTCACTCCAATTAAATTTTTCAAATGTGTTCTAATGCCAAGGTGAAAAATGTTGGCGATACAATGTGTCCTTGTTTAACTCATCGTTCTAATTTAACAGTTAGTTTGCTTTTTTTAATTTAGATAGCAAGTATATTCCTGTGGCCTCATTCTTAAATTCTTGTATTAGATTTATGTATCTACTATCGATTCTACAATTTTGTAGGGCTTGAATTACTGTTCAATGTTCTATCGTGTCAAACGCCTTTTTGTAGTGGACAAAATGCTAAATATAAGGGAAATTTGTATTCATAAACGTAGGTGTACCCCAGGATAGTGTCCCCATGATAAGCACTTTCGCCGATGATACGGCGATCCTAGCTTGTAATGAAGATCCGATTACAGCATCTGTGATGCTTCAAGCTCACCTAAATCATGTTGAAGTATGGATGGATAAGTGGAGAATGAAAGTTAACTAAGACGAATCAGTGCACATTACATTTACAACAACACGTCCAACATGTCCACCTGTCCTTCTCAACAATACACCCATACCACAATCAACAGTAGTTAAGTATTTGGTACTCCATCTCGGTGGGCGCTTAACTTGGAAAACTCTTATAAGCAAAAAGCGTAAAGAAATGGTTATTAAATTAAATAACTAAAGAATAAAACTCTACTATATAAAAGTATAATTTGCCCAATTTGGACATATGGATGTCAGCTGTAAAACACCAAGACCCACTAGAAAACCACCCAAATGAAAATATGGAACCGCTGATAGCAGATCCAGTCAATAGACGACTTGAGAGGAAATGGCCAAAGGATCTGACGAATTGAGCGTGGAAGGACGCCGATGGGGGTCCTCTCCAACAGAGACCTAAATTATAATAAATAAATACATACTACTAGCTCACAAAATTTACTTATTCTGATTGCTTGTTAAAATTAAATTTAAAAAAAAAAAAGATATTTGCCTTTGGTTAAATATAAAATATTATTACAATAATCATGTACTTTTTAAAAAAGAAGAGAATAGTTAGCAGTTGGATAACAGGTACGTTTAACCTACTAAGTAATATTTGTGAAGACATTGTCGAAGGTATAAACTAACCAACGTTTCATTTATCCCACAACAATTTAATATTTTTAAAGTTTGGAAGTTCAGTTAAATTCTTACCACTAATAGAAGCTAACAATAAAGATAACTCTTCTCGCATTTTAACATGTCTGCGACCACGTTTAATGATTTTCAACGGCAACAATCTTCATTTTACCGTAAACTTGTTTCTTTAACATCGTGCTTCTAATTGTAACAAAACAAACTTGAAAGCCGTTTTATCTTTAGAAACTCAACCATACATTGCATGTAATTTTCACCTAAAAATCGATTCTATGCAGCTTTTTGTGAAAACGGATGATTAAATTTGTGAATCATGTCCGTGATGAAATAAATTGATCTCAAACTCAAAAAGTGGTTTTCGTTTACTAACGTTATTATGCAAATCCTGGAAATTGAAGATAATTGCATGTTAATGTGTCTAGAGATTACTACAAGTTTTACCGCGGAAGTTGTAAAATACATTTTGTAATTCTGAGAAATGATTGCCGCTTGTTGGTGTTAAAATTGTCGGAATGCTTGACTCATGCCCCGGAACTTTGACACGGTGAAACAATGTTAGCCCGGAAAAGTGGAGAAACTCTTGAACGATTAAAAATCGCTTGATTGAATGATTGGAACTTGTTTACATCCGGCGATAGTTGTTGGAATTTTAGCGTTGAGTGGAGTCGTAAATTTCCATTACACCCTCGCAATCAAAGTTTTTGAACGTCGGTAACTTGGTTAACTTGTTCATAGATTAAATTCACATTATGAGGAATGCCGCAGTAATAGGTGAAAATTAGCTATTAATAATAATTTTCCCTTGTTTGAATTAATTTCATGTAAAATTAACTGTAATTTTCATTGGCCAAATAAAGTCATCAATCAACACAATTTTCTATGCTTGTCTAGGTCACGATTTTTATAGTCTCGAGTGCTTAATCAATATATTCAGTGAACCTCATAAAACTGACCGTGACTTGAAAAATCAATATTCAATTCGAACAAATAGAAAATTGTCAATATCTAAAATAATTACAGACAGTGTGATAAAAACTGTGAAGGTTAGTGTCCCAAATGAACGTGATTTCAAACTGATGCAATAAGATACAAATGTTTCAGAATTTTTATTCAAATTTTTGTCACAATTATTTACTGAAAAAACTCACGATCTAACCAAAATGTATCATGTATCATTTTATTTTTGTATCTCAAGCGTCAAAACCAACTTACCTAATTTACTTTAGATTGTAGTTTGAATGAAGACTAAAATAATTACAATATGCCAATTAGAAAAAATAACGTGCCGTAAACAATCTGCCAATACAACTGTTTTTGAAATATTTTCAATTCTTTCTCTATCATTAAACACGACCCGTAATGAACTACTGTTAAATATTTTTAATTAAAAATAGATAGTGGTTATATTATAAAATTATACGATTTTTATAAAGCTACCGTAATTAGGATCATCCGTTTCCGAAAATTACATGTTTACGATGTTCTAATTCCTAATGTAAATTTCTAGTAAATGTATTAACTTAATTAAGTTTTTCTTACATAATATCATTTTTAGTTCAATTTTGTGCAAAGTACAAGATGGATTGTGGCGAGTGAACATATTTCTTGCGGTAAAGCAGTCATTTACTAATTAAATTAAAAACGTTTTGAACGAGCGGCGTTAAATATTGACCAAGTACATTAAAAACATTAGTTATGGTGGAGGCAAATATCCGCTCATCTTTCAAGTGTAGTTGAACTGAAGAAGTATCTAACTTGAAATTTCAAATCTGTTTTCCGCAAATTAATGCAAATAATGCAATGTACCGTATAATTATTTCACACCTACTCTGCGAATATTTTTTTCTGTGTTGCCTTAGACTACTTTATTATGTTAACAAATTTGGCATGATTCCGGGTTGCGATATCCGGTTTCAAATGTATGCAATTCACCTCACAAAAAAACAATGTCTCATCAAATCTCCAGGCTTTAGGTCAGCAGTAAAGGTAATTTTTCATCAGTATGATAAAAAATTAAATATAAATGTAAACCTTTACAAATATTTGTTCTTAGGAAAACAAATATTTACAATTGTGATTTAGGCCAAAATAAATAAGTAATCATGTTCTCAACCTCAAGTAATTTTGTCTTCGACGATAAGAGAAAGGATTATTTGAAGCTGGGACTTCTGTATTTCTAAGATGAGAGATTGTATTACGCCTTCGTCGTTGTATACTAGTATACAGTGTGGGTCAAAAGTAGAGCAATAATTTAATTAACTTAAATTATTGAGTTTAAATTTATTATGTTTTGAGATAACATTTTTATATACAAAATATTTCTTACTAAAATTATGTTATTAGCGATTTTTTACGTAGCAACCTATATTTTACTTCGATTTTGATCGGTCTTTAACTGACAAAATAACGGTATACACATTTTCGTCCCATCCATAAAAAAAATATTGAGAAAAAGATTGTTATATGTAAAGAGCTAAAATTTATAGTTATGACTTCGTTGTAACTACATTACATCCATCAAAACTAGAATATTGGTCGCACTAATAATTAAGACTTCAATTTCACAGTTATATTTAATTTGGGCATATTTTGATTGATGGAATCCATTAAATATTAAGTTTCATTGTTTTATAAAATGATTTAGATAATAAAAGTTATTTAAATTTAAAAAGAACTTGTGGGAAATGTTATGTACGAAAATTATTATTTATAGGGATTTTGTTGTGGGATCAGTACCATCGCGTAAGTTTGGTTGCATATATTTTGCGATCACGTGGAATTCAGTCTTTGTTGAAGACTTGATACATGTATGCGGATAGAAGCTCCACAAATCACTTTACTAAGCACACACAAATAGCTACAGAGTTCAAACTTTACTAAAACATGTATTAGTGTTTAATAAAATTGTTGCTTCAGCGGTTGTTATTTAATAACAGAAGCCGTATTCATTTGGAGCCCATGTCCGCGCTTAGTGCCGGAAAGTTAAATTGCTGACCGGATTGATAAAACGCTTCAATGATTTAAATTTTGTAGTGGAACTTCAATAATTAGTTTATAAACACAGAAATTCATTTGCCGTTTGCAACACCTCATGTACTTAAGTTAAACAAAGAAAATATCAGTTTCTTCAAATTTTGTATTGTAACAATCTGTAGTTTCTTCTATATATAGATTAATAAGTAGTTCAAAAGATTGTAGGTGTACTAATATGGTAGGAAATAAAAGTTTGCAACTTGTAGACTAGGTTAAGCGAACAAAAGAGACAATAGAACCTGTCGAAAATATATTCGAAGTCTAATTAAACAGTTGGGACAAGTTTTTACAAACATTCAACTTAACTTACCGACCGGAAATGACTCCCATTACTGACGAAATAGTATAATCAAGAGTTAAAGATGAAACAAGAATTCGCATACCTACACCAAGGTCGATGCTTAAAAAATTGAGCTGGGACTGGCGGCAAATCGCGCGAAGATGAAAATAGAGTAGGTTGGACATCTACATTCTAAATCACTTATCAAGTTGCAATTCTTTTTATCTACAGTATATCTTCAGCGTATCTGATCTGCGGCCGTAATATTCTAATAACTAAGAAAACGTGCATAGCTCCGCGTTCACCGACCCTTTTTCGAGGATGCCACGTCTCTGTAAGAACAAACCGCGGTTCAGCAAAGTCACGCGATTATTTAGAAGAGTATTAGATTGAACTATATTTAAAACTTGGTAGACTGTCATTGAATTCCTTTATTATTTTCGAAAGGAAAAAATGTCGCAAAAAACCTGTTCAATGCCTCAGTGCGTTCGTGTTGAGGGAGGGCTTCTGAGAATTCCATTTGAAATACAGTGAGAATCTACGTTCAGAGATTCGGTTAATCTTTAATTAAATTGCTTCCATGTACAGGAAAAAAATTTAAATAACCGGTTGTGATTTATACGTTAAACGAATGCACTATTCAAAACTGATTAATTATAACAGAAAATGTTAAAAATTATTCAACTGCATCGCGTAACGGATCATGAACTTAATCTAGTAATAATTAATAATTATCTACAGTAATGACGTGACTGGCATTTAAGTTGCCCAATTTTTTTTTTGCAATCTTTCGACCCACCGACGAAGATGTACTGAAAGCTTCGCATGGTCCGTGTCGCCATTGATTCATCCGCTTATAAACCTTGAAAAATGCAACTCGTTTATTTTGGAACTTTAATTGAACGCTTGTAAAATTATTAAAAAGATGACTTCATAAAAATTAACTTCTTAATTAACGTCGTCGAGATGAACCACAAAAATAGCAATTTGAGACAAAAATACTTCAGAAACCACAAATTTCAGTTCGAAAGTGCCGAATTGGGAATTCTTGCAGGGCCAATTAATTTCTCCGAAAGGAGATCTAAACAATGCGTTTAATCAGCCGTACAGATTACTTACGGTATCGGACTGTGATGAACTGCCACGCATTTTCGAAAATCGTTAACTTTGTCCTCAGTTGTGGGGAATTTAAAAATGTGTTTATATTGCTGTTATTTCAAATGAATCATTTGATTAGATATTGCATTCGAGGAATGCAGTGAATAAATTTATTTTGATTTTACATTTGTTTTATATTTTTGTATGTCGAGCAAACAAAAAATGTAGTTGCCACATGGTATGCGCTACAAACAAATATTTTCGAACAAAAAATATTGATTCATATTAAACAGGCGATTCCACTGTCGCGTAGGTGGTTCAGCCACGCAAACCAAAAGTATACCACTGCAGCTTTTAATATTTGCAGGAGTCCATAAATGGAACACAGAAACAAGTTTTCCTCTTATGAAACTATGTGAAGTATTTGCGAAGGTATTTTGGCGGTCTCTGAATAGTGGCTAATCCGTTACACAACATTTCGTTTATGTGAACATATTCTACGTTGAAACATTAATTACTAATTTATTTACCTCCAATCTAATTGTGATAAAAACATCTCTTGCAGGCTTTCTTTATTTTTGATACGATCAGCAACTTAGTTTTATTAACTAATTACATTATCTGTGGTTTCTAACGAACTCTATCTGCTCTGAACTTGCCCTTACGTTAAGTTCGAATAAAATTAAAAAATTAATTTTTAATAATTAAGTAAATTATTGATTTTTGTTTCATAATTAAATTAATATCTTTCACTTTTTTTAATGAACGAATAGTCGATTTGAATTCGTACCCACCTTTTTAATAAAAATCCTTCTGATTATGAAGAATTATTTCAATTCATATCAAAATTTACTTACGGATGATACGCATCAATTTTTATAGATAGAGCTCACCACCGTTGAATTAAATTTTTAGCGCGCAGATTTTCCCCCCACCCTCGAATTTGTGGCAACGGTCGATCGGGAAAGGAAGAAACGGGGCGGAGGCGCTTCTGGGGTTATAAATACGACTCCGGAAGCCAGCAACGTAGTTCTTACAAAAACTTCTGGTGAGTGTTCTATTGAGTGCGACTGTGAAACGTACAACATGCCATCCCCTTGTGATTCTTGCAAAGGTGCGTATGACGCCGGTCGCTGCAACTTGTTGCACTCAGCAGAGATGTGAATATTCGATTTTTCAGAAACTTGCGCTGATGGAAGCGCGAAATGCGGTGACGACTGCAAATGCGGTGAGGATTGCAAATGCGGCGAGACTCCCGGTTAGTAAATTTGCATTTTTGATTGAAACTCGCCGGTAACAAATTTGATTTTCAGCGGAGAGCAGCGGTGACTGTGCGGACGAGGATCAAAGTTGCGAGGCCAAAAATTAAAACGAAACACAATTTTTTTTGAAGTTCCTGTTATAATTTTATCGATTTTACTATTATAATTGTTCTGATAGAATTATGTAATTAGTACTTTATTTTGTTATTTTAAAATAAAACACATGTCTAACTAGTAAAAGCTAGTTTTTTTTTAATCCATAAATTACCAGTTTGTCCTAACTATAAAACGTCTGCATTTTTGAGTGTTTGTAAAAAATTACCAAGTTATTGGATTATTGAACGCGCAGAGCTAATTGAAAAATTTCAGCTTCAGTCTTCAAGCTATAAGTTTTTATTCAAACGCCCGGAACTGTTTAGATTTTGTCTAATTAAATATCAAATTTTTTTGTGGTGACCTCGTGGCAAACGACGCATATTTATTCGTAACGCAGATAAAATATTTAAGCAGCAGCTGTCCAAATATTTAATAGTTTCATCTGTGTGTAAATTGTGGAGAATAGTAACATTTAAATTACATACAGTAGAATCCGGTTATAGCGAACCACCGGTTATAACGAACTTTATTCCAAGTCCCGACATTTTCCCCTATGTAACAATGTAAAAAACAATCGGTTATAACGAACTCGGATATAACGAACTATCGGATACAGCGAACCTGAAAAGCCGAAATTAATAAAATTTTAATCGGCTGTAACGAACTTTGCATTGTATACAACACGTAATAACATTTGAATCTGATTATGACTTGTCATTAAATGAGTGGTTACAAAAAGGGAAACAAAGGGAACGTGAATTTCAGCAATTGGAAAATTAAATTTTTTTCGAAAACTTATAACTAGAATATTTGGGTATTTGTGGTAGACAAAAGTGACCATGAAGAAGCCAATAAAGATGAGCCGGAAGCACCAGCATTACAGATTTTATCTACACAGGAAGCTGTGAGAAGTATTAACAACATTCGTAATTTTTTACAAAATTATGGTGCGCCAATTATTGAAAATGTGTGGACAATTTATAATTTAAAAATGCGACAGTTCAGTAAAAAATAACAATTTTTTTCAAATAAAATTACTTATTGAATTTTGCTTTGTTTCACTTATATTTATAATAGTTTTATACATATGCATATTTATATTAAACAATAACGGTCTCATAAAACACTCTTGCATTTATTCTTTCATTAACGCTTATAACGAACTTTGGATATAACGAACCGATTTTGACGGTCCCTTAAGGTTCGTTATAACCGGATTCTACTGTACTTCTTTATCGTTCTAACTCATTTTTTAACAGTTTAATAAAACTTCAGGTCGTAAAATAAAACATTATATTATAATAGACAGTAAAAATAAAATACATTCCATCTTAACATTATTTAAATATTTCTCAAGATTTTCAATCAACAAATCTAAAAACTACAGATCACGATTCCCAATACGGAAATATAGCACACACAAATAGAATATCTCTTATATCTATCAATTACGACGACAACTCTAAATATCCTTTACACTTTTGTATTACAAGCATTAATATCTAAGTAGCTGAGTACAAAATTTATTTTAGAATAAACTTTCATCCCAAAAAAGTAAAAAATCGAAAAGACAGCGCAAATACAACGCAATGACCGCAGTAACGTGGAATAAATTTCAAAAGTCCAATATCCTTAAAATACAGCGTTTATATTAATCCAATAAAATCATGCAAACACAATTATGCCACATAAAAAATTAATCTACAATAAATCAGTCGGCTTTCAGTACTGGTTCCTCTTCAGTCTCGTTTTCAGAAACATCGTCGTCGCCCTTCGATTTTGTCCTTCTCCTGGATTTGATCTCTTTTTGATCCTGTTGGAAGCCAATGAGCGGATGCAAAGCAGAACGAAGGCTCGTAAATAATTTCGGAAAGAGAATTTCTTGTTGGGCCAGCAGTTGCTTGGTCCGTTGGCGTTCTTTCGAAGTGTCGCCGTTAGCCGAACTGTCCAAAATCACCGGCAAGTTCTGCGTCACAGCGAATTGTCTCAACGCCTTTTCCCGCACGTAGACAAATGGTCGAATCACTCTTAAATCTTGTTCCCTGAAACAATTTGATTAACAAAATGTTGCGTCGTTTAGGTTGGCTCAACTTACTTGATGTAATAATGAGCGCGCATGGTTCGCAGTTTTCCTAAATGAAAAATCGACAGGAGGAAGCTCTCCGAAAGGTCGTCCAGGTGTTGCCCTATGGCCAAGACGTTATAGCAGGAACTTTTGGCTGCCGCATATAATCGGTGCCTCTTCTCAGAAGTACAAAAACTGTAGATATTCTCCTTAGATTGCTGGAAACTTCCTGGAAAACGTAATTATGGCAATTAATAAAATTCTGTTTGAAATTAAGGTCGTATTTTAATTGTAGAGTTTCCAGGGCACATGAAAGCGAATTTAAAATTATTTAGCAACTGCTTATCGTACAATGTGTAGCTGGATGTCAAAAATAGCAATCACCAGATGCGAAGTTGCGAGAATCCGATTGCACACTAAACCTATTATGCAACACATTTTACAACTATAAATTTCGTTGTTTAAATTGGAAACTGCATTTAATTTATCGATTTTTTCTTATTTTTAATATTGAAAAGTGATGTGAAGCAAAAGGCAAACATTCGGTTCTAAAAAAGCTACCGAAAAAGGAAACAAATAGAAGACACAGTCTAACGAGACTTAATGTGATTGCTAAAAGTTTAGATGAAATTCTTAAATGAACCGAAGACCAGAAAAGTCGACGTAAAGGTACCTAACTGTGTTTTATGGCAAAAAAGAAACGTAAATTTCAGAACAGCACCAATTTCGTTTTAATTAAAAGAAAATGTAAATAAGCAGCGTTGTTTACATAAAGGCACAATTTTGAAACGTTTTTTCAAGTTTTATTTACACGAAAAGAATTAAGTGCCATATATTGTGTTTTTGTTAATTAAAAATGTTTGATCTCAATTTACCTTTGTTTTAAAAATAGGCTAAAATAACAAATAAATTTTGCTTAAAAAATATATTATGATAAAATTGGTTTAGTTTGAGGGTGTGTGACATACAAAATTTTCGGCACGCCCTTGGGTCTTTCTTAAAAAATTCAGAAAATAAAGAAATTATTTGCTCCACTTTATGACACTATTCTGACTTTAACTTTTTTAATTTAAAGACAAGAGTTCTCAAGAGAGTTTCTTTAACATATCCTTAATACGTTGCTAAAATTTAAAATTTTTTGGTTCGCTACAACTGCCGTAATTTCGTGACACAACTTTCGTGTAAAAGCGACTTGCAGCCGAGAAATGTATTTAATATGTAACTATATCCTTCTATACGTGACTTTGTCTTGTGAATTGTTACAATGTCCCGACCGTCACTGTGGAACTTTAAATCTTTGAATAGGAATTTGAGGTTTTGTAACTCCCACAATTCTACCAGCAACTCCTTAGTAAGAAAATGGCCCAAAATCATAAAATTGAAGAATTTTCAAACAAGCAGGAAAAATATTTGTTTTAATGTATGTCTGTCTATCTATACTGGCGCTTGTGAGTTAGTTTGTCACTCTTTATAAATTAAAATGAATTAAATTGTGACGTCTATTTCACAGATGCAATAGGGCTATTTTATTTTACCGTCTTGCAAAAATTTGAACACATGTGCTAAACATCTTGTTCACAAATCAAAGAATTCCAATAAATGTGCAAATAACAGTACTAATATCTAGTTATTGGAAGGTTTGAGCACCGAATAGTTTATTAGAAGGATTTATTACCTGTTCTGTAAATAAATGTTATTAAGAATTCTATTAGGAAGTGAAATCGGGCCTAAATCGTCTACACATCTTTCCCCTACCTATCTGAAGCCAAGCTGAAATTTTGTTTCAACAAGCTAACCAAACAAATATGGTTGTAGCTATAGTAAACGAAAAATCAGAGTAATTAAAATTTTTATGAAAATCTGGAAGATGTTGATTTTGGCAAAGGAGGCAATCTAAAACTAAGCATAGCACCGATCGATAAATAAAGTTTCATCATTTTTTTTACAATATTATCATTCCATTTATTGCGCAATTTAACAAAACAATTTTCAATTAATTTATCAAAACAAAAATAGATTTTTTCCACGAATTCTTCTAAAGTTAAAAAATCTTTTGACAAACATCCAATTAACTAAGACGACTTTCATTAATTTTGACGAAATCTATTAGTGCCATCTAAAAAACGAGTGTTTTCAGGAAAGATAAAAATAGTAATTGCGGTGGAATTTTTTGAAACGCCCTTTACACAACAAGAAAAACGAGCAGGCGCCCTTTTTAAACGACCACGCACACGAATCTTTGTATTCTTAACGTGAAAAAACAAATTACTAATAAAAAACCTTGTGAAATCTCGTTACAAGTACAAATTTTGAAGTACGACCTTAACGTTGATCAACATTGGTAAATACACAAACAGCCAATTTTCGCGTTACGATTCACATACCTGCTTCCGACTGAACTTCGCTTTGATCTTCAACAACGTAATGAACGCCTAGACTCCTCAAGTGCGGTATTAGCAAACAAGGATCGTAGCCAGACTCCTCTGGATCAACAGTAACGGCTCCGAGACTGAACAGGATGCCTTTATTCTGAACGTGACTTTGATATTGCAACAAAGTGTGGAGCAGGCACAAAGAATCCTTTCCGCCCGAAAGACAAACCATCACCTTATCTCCATCCTTGATCATTTCGTATTCTTGCAACGCTTCGACCGATGGCTGCCAAATGTTTTTCGGTGGACAGATCCATTTTGCTTTCGCCTCACTTTGCTCGCTCTTATTTTGCCTCTGCAACGTTAAATATTTATGTTTGTCCGTGTTGTACCGCAACTGTTTACTTGCAGACGACTCTGAGCTACTTCGTTGTTTTAAAAAGTCGTGCGTTAAGTTTTCATGTTCGTGGAATGATAAGTTAATTCCGCTATCTTGCGAACTTACACTCGTTACGGTGGAAGTTAATAGTTTGTTTTTGCATATCTTATCTAAAGCTGTTGGTTCTTCATCACTAAGCTTATTTGCACTATTTGATTTATTAATCACTTGAATCACGGTCTCACTACTCGAGCCTGGCGTGTACGGTTCGTACTTTTCGGGTTTTAATACGACGTTGGTGCATTTTTCGCTATCGCTGAAGCTCGACATCCGCGAATACGATAGCCTGTCTTGGTTCTCCGGAGTGATAAATACATCAACCGCGCTAACAACGTCGCGAATCTCCGACTTAACCTCATTAGCCATTTCCTTGGAGACTTTTTCCAAGTACTCTGCGACTTCATTGGCCGATATGGAATCGCTTCTTCCGTCGTCGCTACCGCTTCCGTGCTTTTCATTGCAGACGAACGACAAATTGCTGACATCAATAGCGTCACTATTTTCCAAAACGTCCTCCACCCTGTTGATAACCTCGCGGATTTCAGATTTTATGTTGGTGGCAATCTCCTTGGTCATTTCGGTCACATACGCTTCTAAATCCGTGTTAGGTCCGGGAGACCCTCGTCCGGTTTGTCGTAAATCGTTTATGCTCGTTGAAAAAAGATTCAAGCTGTGCGTGGGTGACGTGTTCGCATCAGAGTCGAGCGACTGCAGATCAGTCTGGCTGCTGCAGCTGCAGTTTCGTTTTCGGTAATTTCCAGTTATACCTAAACTAGCACGTGTTTGTGGACTCAGGATGGGTGGAGGTGGGGAGACGTTCGGCGCTCCTAAACTCAAACACCGATCCCTGAAGCTCATCGTAGCTTGGGTGAGTGGATTAAATATGGCTGAATTAACACTTTCACCCACAGCGAAATTAACAGGACTTTGGTTAAATTGCGTATGAGGTGGATGATATATGGCGCCGCCCTCATGGATTAGGTACGGCAAAGGCGAAGGACAACCAATTAATCTCGGATCGTCAATGGCCGGCAAACTAAAGTGTCTGGATGGCGTTCCCACGGGATAAACTGTTCTTTCCTCTTCCCTTTTATCACTACGAATCGACCCTCTATACCCAACAGGATCGAAAGGAACGTCGTGTTTCACATTCTGAGAATTGCTCGTTAAAATATCTTGCGCCTCGTGCTGCAACATGAACCACCGCAACTTCTCTCCCCGAATGTCAAAGGAAATTCCTTGATCGGTGTAAGGATTTCTATTGGCGGTGCGCCGGGCGCGATTGAATAAATTCCGCGCCGTTTGCAAACACTCGGAATAATTTTGAGGAAACAACCCCGGTCCCGATATCCGCCGCTCATTCATAGTCATCTTCCCGTCCACGTACCGAATCGACCCCAACCACTTGCGGTCGCGCGAAATTGAATTCGAATGGTGTCTCCATTCGCCACTTTCCAGATCCACAATGTACTGCGGCAACAACTTCCAACCCTCCGTCGCCACCATTTTGACCGCTTCCATTACGAACGCAAGTTCGGAATCGTTAATGAAATAAGGAAGACTTATCCGGGTGAATCCCGGCTTTAACAACTCCAAACAGGAATTTTGCCCGCAAAGGTTCAAGCTGCTCAATCGGCGCTCTTCTAAAATTATATTTTCGTATTGATCCGCGAGGTTTTGCTCAATCCCTAAGAGGTCTTGTAAATAAGCCCCGGAACACGAACATCCTCCGCGCGCTTGAATACCAAACACGTCGTTTAAAATTGCACACACGAAATTATGGTGCAAGAATGTACCGCGGGGGTGTCGTACTAGAAATGAAAACACCGGCAGGCGCTTCAGGGATGTCGATCCGTTGCCCAACAGAATTATCTCCGGAATCGTACGGATGTGCTGCAGCATTTGCCTGGAAGAGAAAGGTAAGCTTTAATTTTCCTGATGTCACCAATTTGATGCACATGTAAACCTGAAACGCGTACACGTGATCTCCGGATGCTGTTGTGGGATGAAATGACTTTTTTTACTAAAAACGACCTTAACACAAATATGCATCCAATGAAATGAGACAAAAATAACTGCGGCCCACGATCGAGAAAACCGAGGAAACAAACAAGTTGTTTTGCTTACTTTGTGATTTTTTCCTGCTTCTGCATGATGTTAGTGACCATAATTGTTTCTTTCAGCTGAACGGCCAAGCCGGCTCTTATTGATTCGATGACTACGACCGCATTTCCTTCTTCCTGCATCTCAAAAGTCTGAAACAAACACATCCGTTAAAAAGTGAAACGCTCCTCACTTTCGCCGTTACCTTATTTTGCACTTGCGGATCGAAAAAGCCGTCGTTTTCTGCTGTGGTTGTGCGCTTGAAGAGGGATTTTTTGGCGACAAGTATCCCTGAAAACAATGGACGTAAATTACAGGGGTCCCACCAATAATTTACCATTTTTTTCTTTTTAGGATTTTAGGACATTTGTTTAAAAAAATTAAATTGATCAGACCATGACATTGCCCCTAACAAAAAGAAAGCAGGAAGAAACGCTTGTTTATTAATAAACAAATAATAAATTGTAAATGTAAAAAAATTTTAGTTTCTTCTTCTTCCAATTGCTCAATTTCTTTGGTAATGGAACTTATTTCTTCTATTTCTGGCAAAATTTGGGATTGTCTAATTTTGTTGTCTGCACTTTTTACTTTGTTTCTGTAAACGACTTTAAAATGTCATATGTAATTTCCAGGTTTTTTCTTTTCTCTTTTCACCCAGTTTCGATTTCTTCTAATTTAATCTTCAACTGTTTTCATTTTAATTCGAGTTTTCTTTTCTCTACACCTTCTCTATTTGTTTCTCTTCCTCACTTTTATTTTGTAAACATGCGTTATATTTTAAATTAGAATTCTTGACATATTTAATTAACTCTGTGCTTGTTGTGAAGTTATTGGTTCCCTCTATCTGTCTAATCGTATCTTTAGTAAGTCTCAATGATATATCTTCATTGATTCATGGTTTATCAGTTAATATATATTTGTTGATACTGAAACCTTGTTACGAAAAAGGAAAGTTCATACATCAATTTCCCCAGATCATCAGTGACATTATTGAGTTGACGCCAATATTCTTCCTTTGATACTTTGCCTGAAATATCGTTTTCCAAGATTAAACACTGGGTTTGGTGCTTGATAGTCTTTACTAAATCTTCATTGGCTTTACCACCTGCAGTGAATAATTTGTTAACACCATTTGTATTTTTGATAACATCACAAATTTAACCAACAAGATTTGTTGTCTGGTTGACATCTATTTTTGATGGAGACATTTGTAGAAACTGTTAGTTACTGGAGTCAATGTTGTCATATTATTCTGTTGCTTTGATAAAAACTTCACTTGCTATGCATTTTATCAAATGCCAATTTTGTATCCACATTTAATTCAACCGTCTCACAATGATTATTTGCTGCTTTAAAATTTACATCCAACAAATTTGTGCCTTTTTTGCTCATTAAATAATTTAATAAATAATAAATTATCTTGGCATCAACTTATACTATAATAACAAAGAAACATCATCGTATAAGCACTGAATTAAACAAACATCAGATTGGTATTTTTTCAGATAAAAATCGAAAATTAACGTAGTATCATAAGTAATATCACAAGAGAGTGAGAATAAATTGAAAATAATTCGACAGATTTTCGAAAACTTGTTGCCAGGGAATAGACACGAGAGCCCGTAGGGCTCGAGTGGCTATTCCCAAATGGCAACAAGTTTGAAAAAATAACGGGAGAATTATTTTCTAATTAATTCGCACTCTCGAGTGGTATTCGGAAGATTATTTTTTAACGTTTAAATAAAAAATACAGCATAAAAATACAGTTTAATTCATTATAAACTAAAATCAAACTGGCGACAGATGTCAAAACTAGAAAATGTGCTGTCAAGTTACATATGTAAACAAAATACTAGAAATTATGCTCGCGGGAATTTTCTACAGTAGAAAATTCTCACTATAATAATGTTGTGATTGGACAGAATTAAACACGTGTGCCCAAATACTGCTAAACGATTGGTGAATGAAATCATTAAAAAATAATCAATAATAAAATTAAAAATTTTACAATACTTTTACCTTGATCAGTTTTTTTGAAGTCCTTGGATTTGGGTAAGGTTTTAAAAAAAATAATTAGGACAGTTTAGGACATTTTAAGACATAATCAAGATGTTAGGAATTTTTGAATACCTGGCGTTTGAACTCCTCCGATGAATTTGTGCCCGGAGAAATAAACTGCATCTTTGTAGACTGTGTTTTCTTCGACGCCGGGGACCATAGGGTTCATATCGATTGTGATGTAGGGCGCGGCGATGTTGTAGTCCCAAAACGCCAGTGCTCCATATTGATGCAGCAGCAAAGTTGATGCGATATCGTCGGCTAATATTCCGGTGACATTTGAAGCCGCCGAAAAACATCCTATCAACTGGCGTCCACTGTTGTAATGGAGTTTTAGCTGCTCTTCGAGATCGTTCAGGTCTAAAAAGCCTTCTTTCGTTTCTGCTATCCTGATAATCTGCAGAGATAAATCAAGCAAATCTTTGTATTATAAACTAAGTAGGATTATCCGATCAAGGAAAAAATGCGCCGAGGGAGTTAACGTGCCTATTTCAATGCGATTACACAAATATTTTATTGATAAAAGATTTATGATGTTTTCAGGCTGACCAGTATGATAATCCGACGGCGAAGGTTGCCGAAGTGAATTTTAATTTTTAGAGAAGATTACGAGATTTTAACCGATTAAACAAAGGCAACGTTGTTCAGAATTGTGTGTTTATAGGTAATTACGAAACAAACAGTATTTATTCGTAACATTACTAAGATTAGCGCTTTCAAGGGCAAGCGTCTGTTTAAAAAAAAAGATTACAGAAAATCAATTTTATTGCGACTATTTTTAAACAGTCCTTAACCTATTTCGATCTGCAATCGAATTTGTTTAAAATTTGGCTTTTGATCCAAATCGTAGCTTTCACCGCTCGCACAAATTTATAACTGCAAGGTATTGATCTGGCTGAGAGTTTTTTGTGCAGGTTTGTGTAATGACCATTCTGCAAACAACGAAGCTAAAACTTACAAACTGCATAGTAACAGCGCATATAAAACACAGTCAAACAATTTTATCTATGAGTGCCGACTTGCGGACGTGAATTTAAACATTAATCTAATAATTAATTCAACGCAAATTGTAGTTATCATTGCGTGAATATGTGAATAATTTATTTTGCCTATCAATGCATTTTTATGCATACTTTCAATAATTTTAATTTTTAAATGTATTTTTATAAAACTGTGAAATGGAAAATGAACTTTTGTAATGTTGTTGACACTTTGACTTTTTGTAATGATTAATTAAGTTATGAAATTTTAAGAATGCAACTTATAAGTTATTCAACCGAATTTAATAGCAATTAATATTTCTTATCCGTTACTAAATTGCTAGAAATAGACGTTTTAAAAATACAGCAGAATCGCGTTAGAATGAACATCTTTTTATGACCTATCAACAATACGAACAGTGGAAATTTGACTTGTGAAAGTTGCTGAAACATAAAAATAACGAGGAAAAACCTTATGTGTAATATATTTACAGAGGGAATGTTGCCACCTGACTACAATTTGTTTTATATTTATCAAGATAGAATTAAAAAAAGAAACAATGAGAAATTGATAAAAATAAAAATGTCAAAATATTTTCTCAAATAAAGTGTTCTAAATAAAGTTCAAATAATTGTAAAAATAGGGAATTCGATTTATTTTACTTTTTATTTGCAGTTCAAGTACAGCTGTCTACAAACATGAATTGAGCCGTTGATTTTGAAAGTGGGGCAAGTTCATTTTTTTAATGGTTTGCATTTGAATGGGTTTAAAAATATTGGTTCGCAGTAATAGCCTTATCTTATATTTTTTGTGGTCTTATTTCATGTAAATTTAATATGTAATAATGGTTATCCGCGTAAGGTGAAAAAAATCATGGTTTTGATATGCACCAATGGACTTGCCTCAATTTCAAAAGCAATAATTTGTTGAAAACGTTGATTTTCCTTCAATGAAATACAGTGCATTTCAATTGCTTTGTGTACTTTATAATCCTGATTTGATAATACTCGGTAATCCCGACCATGTTCTTGCACTTCAAAGATTAAAAGAAGCGACTTTTACAATGAACCAGAAAAGGATCAAGCAAACAACAATTACAAATTACTTCACAAAATAATATAAAATTTAATAAATATGCTTCTGGTTTAAACAATTTTTGTTTATGTACTGTTTTCTAGTTGTTTTGTATTAAATGTTTCTCTTTTTAATAAAAAAAAACTGTCTCGCTTCAGTAATCCGAATTATTTACTTATCTGGATTATCGAGGTCGCACTGTATTAAGTTGTTAAATTCATGTTTCATATTTTTAAGATTATTGTTGAAAAAAAAAAACATACAGGATGAGGTATATACAGTAATTATAAATGAATTAGAACACTTCCAGGTATTTCAAGATTTTGTAGGGGAACCGGGGGGAATGAGCTCCACCTAAGCAAAACCGCATAAAAAAAATATAAAGACTTTTTCTTTTTTAATCAGTTTTTAAAATTATATTCTATGGTTATTCTACTTTTAGATTTTTGAGGAAAAAAGTCGATATCTTTACACATTTTGCTTTAAAAAGATTATAAATGCAATATTGCATTTGGCTCCCATTTCCCCCTCCTTGGGGTAATGAGAACCGATCAAAGAAATAATGGAATCTTTGGTATCTATTGCAAATTATATATTTATTTCAAAAATATTAATTAAAATTAAGACAAAATTCACAAATATAATTTTTTGGGCTTTCTGTACCACTGCACTCTGCATGCACCCACTTGCCACATCTAGTGCAACGATACCACATTTCACCATCTTTTCCATTGTCGTTGCATATTAAACACAGGTCTGTCTTTGTGGCAGTCGTATTTTCATCTGAATCGGAATCTACAAACACCTTTTTTTTACTCTATTGGTATTGTGTCCTCGTAGGGGGGACTTAGTTTGATGCCGGTGGGGGGGGCAAACAAAAATCACACGGGGTGATCACCGAAACATTTTCGCATAGAAAGGCGTGTCCTGCAGCTACCAAATTTTGTACACAAGTGCATCTTAGTAGGGAGGACTTAATTTAATGCCGATCGGGGAGGGGCTCCAAACAGAAATCGCACGGGGGATCACTGAAACTTATTTTCGCATAGAAAGAAGTGTCCTACAGCCAACAAATTTTGTACACAAGTGCATCTTCGTAGGGGGGACTTAGTTTGATGCCGATCGGGGGGGGCAAACAAAAATCGCACGGGGTGATAACTGAAACTTATTTTCGCATAGAAACAAGTGTCCTAAAGCCACTAAATTTTGTACCCAAGTGCACCTTAGTGGGGGGGGGCGATATCACCGAAACATATTTTCGCATAGAAAGACATGTCCTGCAGCTACCAAATTTTGTACACAAGTGCATCTTAGTAGTAGGGGGGCTTATCACCCAAGCATATTATCGCATAGAAAAAATGTCCTACAGCTATCGAATTTTGAACACAAGTGAATCTTATGGGGGGGGGTCGCCTAAACAGATTTTCGCGTAGAAAGAAGTGTTTTACAGCCAACAAATTTTGTACACAATTGCATTTTACTCATCGGGGGGGGGGTATCGCCCAAACAGATTTTCGCATAGAAAGAAGTGTCTTACTGCCACCAAATTTTGTACACCGCGCGAAGCCGGGTATTTCAGCTAGTACATATATACAATGAAGGTAATGGAAGCCACTCTGGCTCCAATAACCCTCAATGCTTAAATAATGAAAAAATGTCAAGAAAGCCTTAAATTCTGTTTTCAACGGGAAATAAATTAGTGCAACAGAAAGTAAAGTCTTTAATGCACTTAAGAAGCCAAATATAACTAAAAGCAGATCGTCAAATAAATGTACTTACCGTTATTTTACTGGTGCGTCTCTTATAACAACTGACTGTCAAACAAGAACAAAGGTCGGAAAGTATGTAAACTTCAAGATATCACTTTGCTACTTGGGCAATGCTTTTTTCCGCTTAATAAGAGATGTCGCAATTAGTCAACACCATTTAAAAAAAATATCGAATGGAAATAATACGGTGGTTCCCATTACCCACTGGCTCCCATTACCCCCCGTTCCCCTACAGTATTGAATTATAGTTCGAATACTTCACTTATGGTTAAAATTTATCGTGTTCGCACTAATGCGAGTCTACTGTACATGGTAGTGAATTGATATGAATATTGTAGGTTTTCAGACATTGATTGGGAATTCCAGTGTTTGCCACATTCTATTTGCAAATTCATAAACACGTAACCAGCTCGGTTGCCCTGTTTAGACAACACGAAATGTGCATCTATTTTGAGCAGTTCTCTAATATGACAAAAACCTGCACGGTAGCAATCTCGAGTTAAAAAATGTTGATTGAATGTTGTTATTGGAAATAAAAAAGCAACTTGCTGCACAATAAATTCAAGGGAAAGCACCTGTTAATTTTTGGTATTCAGATTCGCTCATCAATAAGCAAATTACGTCGGGATATAATGCATAAATAATTTACTGTTTAAATTTTATACCTGCCGCATTAAAATGATTCCATTACGTCATCGTCGGTCTCGCCTCAAAAACACGAGAATCGAAAGAAAACAGGAGTTATTATACAGGCTGTTCCAGAATTACCAATAACGTTATTTGTTGCAAAAATGCAGTGAACAATTCGTACCAGGAGGCTATTCGAATTGCGATTTGTACGAATACCGAATCAATTTTTCGTAAGTTGGATTAATCCGTCCCAGCTGATTGTTTTTTTTTAACACTTTATGGTAACACTTAATGCATAAAGTAATACATAAAACCAATAAGCCAGAACAAATTATGGGCATTCATCAAAATCCGGTGTTTAGTATTTTGCGATGTAGTTTATTTTATATGTCAAACAACAAGAAAATAATTGCAGCTTACGGCGATTTGCTAGACGATTAGCCAAAGCTTAGGGCAGTTCGAATTCCAGAAAAAAGTACGAATATCGAGTCGAATGTTATTCATAAAAGTCGGACGAACGGGATTCTTCTGTATTTATATAAAAATCGTTCTGAATAACAGTTTAGCAATTAAGACTTTCCGCATCATATTGTTCAGTGCAGCTATTGTAAACCGTAGGCGATATTCAATCAGGTGCTGATTCGAATGGTTTTCTTGTAGTGTCATTCACTTTTATATTTGCATGTACAATGCTTAATAACAAAAGATTTTTATAAGCGTTGCCTCCTACGCGGTTAAATTTAAGCTGCAAAGTTGTGGTGCGGTTTTCTATGAACAGTTCACGACCGCAATTACAGACTTATATTTGAACACTGTTTTAGCACTAGTCTAATTTTAGATTCACTTGATTATACTCAAGCGTAAACACTGTAATGCTTATCATTACACTTGGATAAGAGTTAAAAGTGGCTAAGCGTGTTCATAATAATACATATTTCAAAAATAGTCCAACAAAAATTTCCTGTTCACTTCCACGAACTTCACCTCTTTTTCCTAGCGGATACAAAAAGATTGTATTTTTACCTCGGCCAAGCCGGTGTAAATTAAAGAAAGGAAGTAGTCGTGTGTACGAGGGTTTAAAATAGTAACCGCCGCATAAAATTACCTACAAATGTTTGAGGTCGCGTGTTATGAAGATGATGTACTTCTACGGCTTCCATTGGAAAAAGGAAATGCTACAAGTTATTTTATAGTATTTAGGTCGCTTATTTGATAGATTATAACAAATTATACTTTGATGATGTTAAGTAATACAAGACAGCTTGACAGATCAAGCAATTTTATGGCCACCTTGTTTTACATATTTTCAACTTTTGCTTTTAGAAAACCAAATTCAGAAAATTGAGAAATTGTAGATAATTTATCTGAAAGTAAAGTGACGTGAAATAAAATTGAATTAGACCCGAAGGTTAAATACTTGCAGATGGTGTATCGTATGATTAAACATTTAAATTCCTACCTTTCGCACTTTTGGCATTTAAAGAAACGTTTAACGAAGAACTGTTAAAATACTTTTGACATTGTTAACATTCAAACATAGGTCAGTTTTTAAAATGAACTAATTCAGTTTTAATGCATAGAAGACCATTAAATAGTATCTGCCCAGTATAGTAAATCGTTCTATAAGTATTTTCTCTCTACAACAGTAACATGGTCATCATTATTGACCTTAGGTTAATAATAACAAATTGTTTACTTGTCACTGGACAAACGGTATGGAAGTTAAACTTCCCAGCATTTTAATATACACCAAAATGACTAGTAGTGGAAAAAAATTATTATTGCCACTAATTTTGAATATAGTGCAGCATCTAAAAACCACATTTTCAAACTGCTTTTTATAAAAGGAAGTTGATTTGGATATTAAGAATTCTGATGGCCTAGTTTTCACATCATCAATATTTCGGAAAGTTTTACAACTTAATGATGATTTGAACAAGTGGTAACAAAAAATACCGGAGGATCTTGCATAATGTCCCAACCTCAATCTTCTACTTGGCAAAAAGATACATATCAAAGATAAGATAATTATGTAATGCAATGGCCTAGTCACGATAGGTCATTGAGAATACAATTAGTTACCATTTCGCTTAAATTTTGGGAGAATTGAGACAAGTAACAAATCTTTCCCATAACATTACTAGCGTCTGCAAGGTTTGCACCAAACTTTAAACCCGCGTGCGGGTCAAGTTGCGCGATTATGAACAATCACTAGCAATGTCACAGACTGTGTTAAAGGAGGACAAAGACAAAGAAAAAGATTTTGTGAATATGAGCCAACAACTGATCGTTCCAAGTAACATGAATGTGTTATGAGGCATCATTTAAATACAAAGTAGCCATCAACATCTGTGATCACATTACTGATTTAGGAAAATTATCAATCCAAATTCTTAATTACCGAACTTCTTACAGAATGCTGTAATCGAGCTACAACATAATCGAGTTGTAATAAGTGGGTATATTATAATTTGATAAATTGTGTCTGTGATGACACCTTAGGGTAAGATGATGCAGCCGTTTTTTCTAAAGCCCTTAAAGTTATACAAACATTTTTAATTTGGCGGGATGTTAATAACAGGCTAAACCGGCAACACTGAATAAGGATAAGATGGTATATTATGATGTCATCAGTAATGTATTGAGGTTTCCCGAAGAACCAAATTATACTTATCCTTAGTAAAATGATACACTTTCATTACCCTCCAGTTAATAATTTGGAGGTATGGTCTGTGAAGTAATTTAGACTATCAAAACATCGCCATTTTAACCTACCACCTTTGGGTGAGACGACACAATAATTTTATCCTAATTTATTCTAAATAAATATTTTCAAGAAATTAACAAACGAAAGGGACTTGAACCTTTTGCATTACTTAAATAATTAAAAACTCATAAATATGCAATCTCAGACACAATTCCCATAATTTATAGTAAGCTTATTCCACGTCTAACAACGTACATTTATGGCCACCGTGTAACATACATATTGCCTAATTCCCACCGCCAGTTGTACTAATAAAGGGGATGCCAAAAACAAAAATAGTTTATGTGATCATTTTTGCATAGTTCGACGAGGATCTGCCTCAGCAAATCTGCGCAACAGTGTGGTTCCACTGACTCTCCCAATTAATGAAGATCGAAAGCTTGACCGGAATCTTGTAAATCACCGTTGGCATTTGTAGATATCTAGTTCATTCGGATCAATCCTAAACATCTTGATGGGGACCGTTAACGAAATGACAATTTATTACTCACTTAAGTTATTTTGTTGCTTATAGAAATAGTGGTAATAAAATTGTTAACAATAATAATAATGAAAGAATATTCATTTTAATTTTCGGCACAAGTAAATTGACCAAAGACAAGTATAGTTGACAACTTCATTACAAAAATTCGTTCACAGCCAGATATCGCAAAAACCTTCGAATTTAAATAAAAAATAATCGCAACGCGTCAAAAAAGTGTGACCGTATTCAAACAAATAAATCACTTGAAATGATTGCGCGTGTCTGGTACTTATAAACAACTAAAAATTGGTTTGACAATTGGCCAATTATAGGTAAGAGAAGTGGTTCAAACCAGTTTTTTTCTAAACAGTTGCGAACCTAATTTATTCATTTTACAATTTACATGTTTCATCAGAACGCCAGTTCGCAAAGTAAATAGGAAAGTTGATTAAAATTTAATTACCTTGGACCCGGTGCTCTGCAGCAACTGCAGGTTCTCACTATCTTCGCAAGGGCCTGTGAATATAACGGGAGGCTCCCGAAAATCCAGAGCGGCTATTAATTTTTGTAATGGCCCTATACATCCCAGCCCCGTAAATATAACCGCGTCGTCTTCTGTTGCATTAACCGCCGTTCTTATTATTTCCCGCGCTTCTTGGCTGAAAACAGAAAAATTTGCATAAACGTTGTGTACACAGTAAGTACATGTACGGATTATTGTAAATGGAAATGCGTTAGCAGCATCGCATACATAGTAAGCACACCAACACCTACGTGTTTACATAATTAAATAAGTGAGAAAGCGGGTACTAATTTGATCTCATTCCACGCAGCTCTTACAACTAAGTACCTAGTTCCTGATTAAATTATTTGTTTAATAAAATTACATGGTGAGTTATGGAATATTTACTCTTCCGAGGCAGTTTTTAAACGTGAAAAAACTGACTAGTATTGAATTTGGAGGTGGATCGGTTTTTTATACAATTTTCTATTTATAATTTGGTGTACTTGTAAAAGGAAATAGTAATTGGCGTAACGTGAAACAGTAATTTATAAGGGTACAAGGTCAAGGTTAACAAACTGTGAAACTGCTTTGTTTACTGAAAAATTCGGTTTAATCGAAGATTTTAAAAAAGTGCCCACGTGAATGGAAAATAACTAATTAATTTCAGCAATTATTGTAAATGTGGCCATTTCAAATTATTGTGATAAGCATCTACATCATGTCCGCTGAAATGTATGTTGTTAATGTCATGTTATGGTGGACATTTGAATTGACAGTTCACTTTATGCGAGGTTACACTGTTAATTGTATTCTGAATGACTTCATTAATATTATTTATTTACTTTCAATTTTGGTTTTATTTCTTTCGCGACCTTTTTAATTTTATGATTATCTACGGTCTTTTTCTGTTCCAACATTTACAAGTATAGACTTACTTTTGAGTGCGACAATAAATAAAAAACGGATAATGCCGCCGATACCATAAAACGTGACGACGTTATTGCTTCGATAATGAGCGAAATAACAATTTGTAACACATTTTTTATGTAAGAAAATACCACTTACAGGCAAAACAGTGGTAATAACATATTGTACAATCGTTAATTAAAGTGAAAACCACTGCTTTCGCTGCAATCTTCAGCTATAGTTGTTGCTAATTGTGCGATCATTTCTCATTATATCACGAACTGAAATATTATAGGGTAGACGCCAAAGAGTGCGCACTTTAATTTTCATATCTAAATAACATTTTATGGGCCAGATTAAACTTTTTTTTTAAATATAGAAATTGCAATGCGTCGCAACGACTAGGCGCAAATTTTATTAACCACAGATTTGTTACTAAATGAAATAAATGAACACATATTTTAAAAACAATTACTTAAAGTTTTTTTAAACAAACACAACAGACGAAAGTACCTAATGTTAAAAATGGGCAAAAAAACATTCCAAAAACAAATACTAAAAAGAATTGGTAATTTTTTCTATTTTTAAAGAAAGTTTCTTTTAGTTTTTAATGTTTATTAGAATGATTTTTTATGTGCGTACTCTTGGGAGCAATGATAAAAGCGCCGGATTTAATTGGCTATAAAATGCATAATTTTTTTAATAGCGTATGTTTATATCAATTTAAAGTACATATCTGGGAATTACTTGTGGAAGAAAATATCTGGCACAACTTCCTCCAAGACTCTGCTGGTACACTCTTATTTGGATGAAACTTTTATGGACACATTTTCATAATAACAGCTCAATTTCTTTAATATGTTGAAACTTGAGTTCATGAATTGTTTGGGAGTGGTTGGTACACACAAATCTCGAAAGAAAGAAGTTCCACGATATCAAATTGCACGATTTGGGAGACCAATTCTGATCGGCATTGCATAAGATGACACGTCGATAGGTAAGATGATACGCAGTTGTTGGCTGCCAAATTAACTTCGGCAGTTTATAGAGGTCTCAGATTTTATTTAGCCCGTACTTTTCTAAAATAAGGACGGAAACACAGTTAGATTATATGACATACGTTACCGCAACATGATAACGGAGAATTAGTGGCCTCAGTTGGAGTCAGGTGTATTATAGCAGGACGGTGAAACCTATCACACCGACCGCGAAAAGTGGAGTTGTTGCAAGAAAAATTTCGAGATTGGATAATTTGAACCATGCGACTTCGTTCTTTGAGGATTTGTAAAAAAAACAATTCCTAAGCTGAAGATGGAACATGTTATAGTAGAAATTGAGTAGTCATTTCATACAAAGAAAGAGGGCGTGCTAGCAGACTCGTGGAAAGCTTGTCTCAGATACTTTGTTCCGCAAATAATTTCCAGAGACAGCTCTTTTAGCCACTACATCAGTTTTAGCCACTTTACTTGTAAATATCTTTTTATAAGGTTTGTGGTAAGTAAAGAACCAAGAATGTCCTTGATTGGAGTTTTTAAATGCGTCTCCAGAAGATTTTTTCGACTAACGCATCTATCTAAAAAAAAAGGCTTCTCGCCTAATTTGTGGAGGAGCTATTCCTGCTAACATGTATAGGTGGTCAAGATTAGTTGGTTTTAGGCAGCCCGTTATTATCCGTTATTATCCTACATGTGTCGTTTAGGGTGGGGTCCAATTTGTAAGCGTGTGCCAATCTGGACCATACGGGACATGCGTATTCAGCCGGAGCAAAACACAGAGCAAAGGATGACGGCCGTATTACACCAGGGTGGGCCGCCCAGTGGGAATTGATGAGCTTACGAATAATGTTGTTTCTTGTGTTAACTTTAGCTCTAGTTTTCTCTATATGTTTTTTGTAGGTAGATTGGGTTTGGGCAGTATTATAACCTAATCGAGTTCCATTCTATTTGCAGTTCCCTGTTCACTTGCAGACTATTAAGATGGAATAAGCATGTCTATGTTTTTCCTGAGTTTGGACGAAGCTGGATTGAGTTATAGTATTCAGACAGTCTTGATAGGGACTCTGTTAGCTTACTTTCAATCTCCTCGATATAATGCTTAAATAATGCGTCATTGGAACTACCAAATATTGGGGTTGCGCACTCTTAGTAACTGCGTACTCTTAGGCGGCGTTACCCTAGACTCTCTAATATTAATAGAATTTAATAATTTTGAACAAATTAATCAATCTTCCTTTACTCCGAATTGTGAAAATGCTATTTACTTTCAAAAATACATTATGAGTAACAGCAGACCTAGTTAAATTCATAACTTCAAATTATTTCGAAACGCTGAGCGGTCACTTTGATAAATTCGACGGTTATTTTTAGTCTAGATTTTTTTCAAGATCACTGGAATGGCAAAAAATGTATCCCCGTCGTCCTTCCGGGTCATGGTTACAATACAATTGCACTTACTAAATGGCCTTCAAAGATTATTTTTAAGTTTACCGCATTTTCTGGTTCGCCAATACAAAACAGGATCTTCAAGTTCAATGCAGAAATAAAACTTAAATTTAGATTCGGAATTCCATAAAATTCAAATCGTAAATAACCGCAATTCCACTTCATTCTTAACAAACTCCATCCTTAAAAATCCGCTTATTTTAGAAACTGTAATATCGGATGATTAGGTAGATTACATTTAAATGACTATTGGCTGGTTCAGTTCGGCAACAATTTTGTACACTTTTATCGTTCGATTGGATTTCGAGATTTTTTTATGACACGGACGTAATCGTTGTTACTACCTGACCATTAATCAAACTGTAGGCAATTATGCCCCTCTTTTGCAGTAACAATCGGTTAGCAACGTGAATTTTCCACATTTATCTTTGAATTAATGGACGATCGAAATAAACAAAAAACATTTTGGACGCATGTTGGTTATTTTTCTCCCGAAAATCACGCGTGCAAAGAACGGAGTGTTAAACCTGCGCACGTGATAATTATTTTTATTAATGAACAGTGGCGGCTCGTGCATAAGCGCTGCAGAGCTGCAGCACTGCCAAAAAATTAACGCCAAAAAAATTAACTTCGTTTGTATTTAATTTATAAAACGTAATATTGAAAAAATTCAATTTCGTCACAGAATTTTATTTTCTTAATCGCAACAACTCGCACCATCTCGTAACTTCATGTCTTCATGCAATCGAGGATCGAACATTCCAACAAACCAGTTAAGTTTTAAGTTTTGTTTTATACTGGGCCATTCGAGGCAGTGCACAGAACTGCTTGAGACACCCCCACTATCCCCCTCGCGTCCTACACATACCCAAACTCTTTCGCTACTTTAATACTCTTTACATGTTGCATTTCCCGCAGTTCTGTCATGCCCTAGTCACTCAAATATAATGTGCTTAATTAATAATGTATTGTAAGCAACAATTGTACGATGGCGCTTTCAACGGTCCCGAAAACAATCGAGAATACCCGTATTTCGAACTTTGGCAGAAAATTTGCAAGGTTCGCAGAAACTTATCTTTAAGTGCGTGAGTTTTAATTTTCGTCAGTTATTATTTTATGTTTTATTATGTGTGCAGTTCTGATCCAAATTTCGGATGTTATGTTACAAGCGGTTTTTCGCTTTGTGGCTTTGTCGTTGTAAACTTTGATGTTATACTTTCGTGTTCGTCTATTGTATTAGTGTTTTTTTGACAATGGATGTTGTGGACAATTTGATTAACTTTAAGCGATTTGTGAAGTATAGTTACGAAGAAAAAATAGATTTGAAAAATAAAGGTCGACCGCTGCCGGACATTATTATTGAAACAAGCGATATTAGTCCTGGAAAACTATATAAACGTCAGTTCAACAAAGAAATTTATGCAAAGAATAACTGGATTTGTGGCTGCAACAAGAAAAATGCTCTTTTTGCTTTCCACGTTTGCTTTTTGGTGGAGATAAAGCATGTACACAGGTAGGAGTGACTGATTTAGTACACTTGAGTGAAAAAATAAAAAAGCATGAAAACTCCAAAAGTCATCTTCACAATTCAATAGAGTTAGCAATATGAGGAACAATCACCATTCAATCTCAGTTAAATTCGGCATATTGGAAACACATACAGCAGCATAACGATAATGTGACAAAAAATAGATACACTCTATCAATAAAAACATGAGCCTGATTATATGAAATGCAAATTGTAGAACACCTGTTTTATTGTACCACAAGCCGCCACTGTTAATGAACATTTTAAAATCCGGAAAATAAAATACTCACCGAAACAGGCTGGTTTGTAGAGAGGTGATATTTGTCGTTGAATGGGTATTTCCAAAACATGGCAACACCTCCCTCAAGATGTACTCTTCGATAAATTGTAACGACCTTCCCGAGGCAATATAATCGCAGAAGACCACTGAAAAGGAAAAAAAAGCAATTACAGACCGCAGTGAATTACGGATGACGTAATTATTTAATTATGCCTCCGATTAGAAAGTCGTTTGCACTGTAAAAAAATTTACATGTGAAACCGATAAGTAACGCTCTTTATAGGTAGACAAAAAAGGCGCAAGTGTCGCTTTGTTTTTATGTCAAGAGTATTTCAATAAAACGTGTAAACACAACCCACATGAATTATGATCATGTTAATTTGCGAACTTGCAAAAACTGGAAAATTAAAAGGTACGTTTCAATGTCACACGCCAAAATCCTTGAAGTTGTGGAAGACTTCGCGTCTAACAAATGTTTACATAAAATTGGCGATAAGATAAAATAATGTCAATGTTATAAATTAGTAGTGACCCGTTGAAATTATTGCACTATTCTAAATATCAGTTGAGTACTTTTTTTAGGGGGAATATTAATTGAATGATAAAAGTCCAACAAATCGACGTAATATTCAGCGTTGACAACAACATCATTAATTCATTTCACAATTAGGTTAATGCCTCCCGTTTACCATTCCTCAGTATCGTAATTAACATCGTGTAGGAAGAAATTTAATCTCTCCGCATAATAAATCATTGAGCGTCGATCGATAGGTACGCTTGGAGGAGGCAAAAAGAACAAAGCAATATTAGTATTTTTGTATCATTCACAGGATATCTCAAAATAAAATCTAGAACCAAAAAGAAAGTCGGATTCCTTTCTCATCCGAGCAACAAAAAAAATTGAAGGTAGGTAAGCAAATAGGCTTGAAAGTTCCGAATGCGTACGCTTTACTTCCTTGTCTTTGTGTGCTGTAAAATTTGCGTCGCTGTAAAATCGAAAAATCGGACTTTCATTCTCATAAAGAGAAGCGGATTAGATTTGACCAGTGTCGAATTGTGAAAACGATTTTTAATTGAGCTATTCATTTTCAAAAGGGAGCAACATTTTTCTGTAATGACGCAAGGGGCGTAGAAAAAATCTAGTTCGGCCCACTATTGGTGAATGGAGAATTAAGCGACTTTTATGTGCCAGCTGTTCTTATTTCTTTTCGACAGTTAACCTTTCGAATACAGTGGGGTCTGTGTGACCCTAAGCGTTAATAGTTTTGCGATAAAATTGTAATAAAGAGAAATGTCTTAATTTCGATTTAGTTGATCTTATTTCAAGTATTTGCCTTTAGCATAGTCACATCAGACGAATGTTATCGTTATGTTTATGCTACGATTATGTCTCTTGCTGAATCTAGGTATATTCATTCTAATAAAAAAGAAAGGTGTTTTTTTTTTAAATTTTATTAATTTATAAATCAATATATACAGCAAAACCTGTCGGTTAATTAAAATTTGAGAAGAAATACCTACTATACAGGATGTTTCCTAAGTATGTACAGAATAATTCGCTGGCACGTTGCTTGGCTAATTTTAAAACAAAAAGCTTTTCAAAATATATGTTCGATGCTGAAACGTTGTAATAAAAAATTACTCTTTTTTTTTCTTCCAATGGCGTTTGTACGTCCATTTTTGTACATGCGCCTTTTCTAATTCTTTTTTCCATGTTTTCTTATTATAAGCTGCTTGCAACCAGTTTCGGCCTGCAATTACTTTCAGGTCGTCTGTCCACTTCATTGGTGGTCTTCCTTTAAGTATCTCGAATATTTGTTTGGTCTCCATGTTAGCATTGTCTTTTGAGATTTGTTTATTTCTCCTCTATCTACGTGCCTTTTGTTTTGTTTTCTTGTCTTTGAGTGTTATTCCATGTGAGTGTCTTTCCATGGCGTGTTGCGTAACTCTGCGTAGGGTCATATCTTCTTTCCAATTGTTCAAGTTTGCTCTCCATACGTTATAATTGGTAGAATGAGCGCGTTAAAGACTTTTGCTCTGAGGTGCAGATTGATATTTTGATTTTTTAGTATGTAGCACAGTTTGCCGATATTTCTTCTCTTTTTTTTCTGTTTGGATTTCTCTATTCATTGTGACATTTCGGCGCAGGTATATTTTATACTCTATCACTCTTTTCAATTCTTTGGTTTCTACTATTATTATGCTTTCTTCTTCGTACATTACCTTCGTTTTAAGGGGACCTTAGATGATTATTAATACTGGTAATAAAAATACTGTCAGTATTTTCTTAATTCCTTAAGAGTATTTATCAACCTTACACAGTCATTCCAAGTCGTCAGTATTTTCTTCAGTATCGCCTAGCAGTTGACGAGTGCACTATGAGTACTACGCATATTCAGAAAGCTTATTTGGAAATAGTTTTGGCTTGTGCTACAAAATGTACTGTGAAACGCAAGCGATGGGCAAAAGATTGGCTAAAAAAGCGTGATGAACACTCTCACCTTTTTCTTCTTAAAGGAATTAACAAGACGGATGAAGAGTATTATAAGAACTATTTTCGCATGAGTGACAGTTTATATAATAAGTTGTTGTCATTGCTAAAACCGTTCATTGAAAGGCAAGATACAAATATGAGAAATTATTTATCAGCTGGCGAAACATTAGCAGTTACTTTAAGATACCTTGCTACCAGGAGATATTTTGAGAACCTAACATTTTCAACGAATTCATCATCCATTTTTTTAAATACACAGCGCATAAGAACTGAAGTATGAGATGTTTTCTAAATACTAACGTAAATACTGACTGATTATACTGTGGTAATACTGTCAGTATCTCCTCAATCCTCACCACTATAGAGGCGTGGTGTAACACTGATGCCATGATATCAAAAAATCCGGATATTCTTCAGTATCATCATCATTTCATCAGTATTGCCCTTACATGATCAGTAATTCCAAAATACTGACAGTATTACTAAGGTCCCCTTTACTGGTATTAATTTTCAATTCCACTTTCCCAGACTGTACTTGTAATTCGTGGAGCATTAATTGCAATTCCTGTTGATCATTTTCCATCAAGACAATGTCGATTGCTTACTTCTTTTTTGGTTCAATTTTTTTTTTTTTAATACGTCTTCTAATAACAAGGTGAAAAGTTTTGATCATAGTATCTCCTTGTTGAACTCCTCGTTCTAATTTAACAAGGTTGGTTTGTTCTTTCTCATTTAGATAGTATATTTGTGATCTCAATCATGGATTGTTTTATTTGGTTAATGTATCTACTATTGATTCTATAAATTTGTAGGGTTTGTGATACTGCTCTATTTTTTATTGTGTCAAATGCTTTTTCCTAGTCTGTAACTGCCAAGTATTAGGGAAAATTGTATTCATTATATTTTTCTATTATAATTTTCATAGTCAGCAGATGATCTGAAATTCGTAACCGTTTCTGAATCCTGCCTGTTCATCCATCCATCGAATTTTGAATAAATAAAACAAATAAACAAATTGAACAGTGGTTGTAAATTTTATCCCCATGAAGCGTACATTTGATTTCAATACCTATTAATTTTTGCCATAATTTTCACGTATCACTTTTGGGGGCCACTATGACCCCACTATACACTTCACGCTACAAAAAACAAATACCGTGCATTCAAAAGGTTAACCCACCTTTGTGCACCAACTATTTTTATTTCTTTTCGACAGTCAAGTCGGCGTATGAAAATAATCTGAATTAATTAAATTAAAATATTTGTAAATACAATTCTTGAACGGTGGCTGTCACTGAAGTAAAATCTCCTTCGATTGCAATTGCGTAATTGTGAATTTTTTAAGAAAACACTAAAGTTTCCAGGTTATCCGGGTTTTCTCCGGTTTTACATATTTGATCGGGTGATTGGACATCTCATTCTTTTCGTAATTTAATTCTCTACAATTCGTCCATTGACAACGTTAAGATTGATTCATTAGTTTTCACTTTACATGCAAGGAACTAAAAAAACGAGATTTTTTAGTTGTTTGCTTGTAAAATGGAAACTAATGAAGCAGCTATTTCGTTACATTTTATGGAAAAATGAAGATAAACGTTTTGTTGCTGTGCATGTCTAGTTTCCAATTCTGTTTTTAAAATTTAAATCGGACAACTACAAGAGCATCCAGCCCGCCGCGAAAATATCCCAGAAAAAAATTGAAATGGTGATTGTGCAATAACCGTTGGTCCGACAGAATCGGGGTTTGGTACACATAAAGTACATATAAATAGCTATCTGTGTGCGAAGTTTAAGTTTTTGAAATTAAAAAATTGCGGAATTGTGAATTTTTTAAGAAAACACTAAAGTTTCCAGGTTATCCGGGTTTTCTCCGGTTTTACATATTTGGTCGGGTGATTGGACATCTCATTCTTTTCGTAATTTAATTCTCTACAATTCGTCCATTGACAACATTAAGATTGCTTCATAAGTTTTCACTTTACATGCAAGGAACTAAAAAAACGAGATTGTTTAGTTGTTTGCTTGTAAAATGGAAACTAATGAAGCAGCTATTTCGTTGCATTTTATGGAAAAATGAAGATAAACGTGTTGTTGCTGTGCATGTCTAGTTTCCAATTCTGTTTTTAAAATTTAAATCGGACAACTACAAGAACATCCAGCCCGCCGCGAAAATATCCCAGAAAAAAATTGAAATGTTGATTGTGCAATAACCGTTGGTCCGACAGAATCGGGGTTTGGTACACATAAAGTACATATAAATAGCTATCTGTGTGCGAAGTTTAAGTTTTTGAAATTAAAAAGTTGCGGAATTGTGAATTTTTTAAGAAAACACTAAAGTTTCCAGGTTATCCGGGTTTTTTCCGGTTTTACATATTCGATCGGGAGACTGGACATCTCATTCTCTTCGTAATTTAATTCTCTACAATTCGTCTATTGACAACATTAAGATTGCTTCATTAGTTTTCATTTTACATGCAAGGAACTAAAAAAACGCGATTTTTTAGTTGTTTACTTGTAAAATGGAAACTAATGAAGCAGCTATTTCGTTGCATTTTATGGAAAAATGAAGATAAACGTTTTGTTGCTGTGCATGTCTAGTTTCCAATTCTGTTTTTAAAATTTAAATCGGACAACTACAAGAGCATCCAGCCCGCCGCGAAAATATCCCAGAAAAAAATTGAAATTGTGATTGTGCAATAACCGTTGGTCCGACAGAATCGGGGTTTGGTACACATACAGTACATATAAATAGCTATCTATGTGCGAAGTTTAAGTTTTTAAAATTAAAAAATTGCGTAATTGTGAATTTTTTAAGAAAACACTAAAGTTTCCAGGTTATCCGGGTTTTCTCCGGTTTTACATATTCGATCGGGTGATTGGACATCTCATTCTTTTCGTAATTTACATGCAAGGAACTAAAAAAACGCGATTTTTTAGTTGTTTGCTTGTAAAATGGAAACTAATGAAGCAGCTATTTCGTTGCATTTTATGGAAAAATGAAGATAAACGTGTTGTTGCTGTGCATGTCTAGTTTCCAATTCTGTTTTTAAAATTTAAATCGGACAACTACAAGAGCATCCAGCCCGCCGCGAAAATATCCCAGAAAAAAATTGAAATTGTGATTGTGCAATAACCGTTGGTCCGACAGAATCGGGGTTTGGTACACATACAGTACATATAAATAGCTATCTGTGTGCGAAGTTTAAGTTTTTAAAATTAAAAAATTGCGTAATTGTGAATTTTTTAAGAAAACACTAAAGTTTCCAGGTTATCCGGGTTTTCTCCGGTTTTACATATTCGATCGGGTGATTGGACATCTCATTCTTTTCGTAATTTAATTCTCTACAATTCGTACATTGACAACATTAAGATTGCTTCACTAGTTTTCACTTTACATGCAAGGAACTAAAAAAACGCGATTTTTTAGTTGTTTGCTTGTAAAATGAAAACTAATGAAGCAATCTTAATGTTGTCAATAGACAAATTGTAGAGAATTAAATTACGAAAAGAATGAGATGTCCAATCACCCGATCAAATATGTAAAACCGGAGAAAACCCGGATAACCTGGAAACTTTAGTATTTTCTTAGAAAATTCACAATTCCGCAATTTTTTAATTTCAAAAACTTAAACTTCGCACACAGATGGCTATTTATATGTACTTTATGTGTACCAAGCCCCAATTCTGTCGGACCAACGGTTATTGCACAATCAACATTTCAATTTGTTTCTGGGATATTTTCGCGGCGGGCTGGATGCTCTTGTAGTTGTCCGATTTAAATTTTAAGAACAGAATTGGAAACTAGACATGCACAGCAACAAAACGTTTATCTTCATTTTTCCATAAAATGCAACGAAATAGCTGCTTCATTAGTTTCCATTTTACAAGCAAACAACTAAACAATCTCGTTTTTTTAGTTCCTTGCATGTAAAGTGAAAACTTATGAAGCAATCTTAATGTTGTCAATGGACGAATTGTAGAGAATTAAATTACGAAAAGAATGAGATGTCCAATCACCCGACCAAATATGTAAAACCGGAGAAAACCCGGATAACCTGGAAACTTTAGTGTTTTCTTAAAAAATTCACAATTCCGCAATTTTTTAATTTCAAAAACTTAAACTTCGCACACAGATAGCTATTTATATGTACTTTATGTGTACCAAACCCCGATTCTGTCGGACCAACGGTTATTGCACAATCACCATTTCAATTTTTTTCTGGGATATTTTCGCGGCGGGCTGGATGCTCTTGTAGTTGTCCGATTTAAATTTTAAAAACAGAATTGGAAACTAGACATGCACAGCAACAAAACGTTTATCTTCATTTTTCCATAAAATGCAACGAAATAGCTGCTTCATTAGTTTCCATTTTACAAGCAAACAACTAAAAAATCTAGTTTTTTTAGTTCCTTGCATGTAAAGTGAAAACTAATGAAGCAATCTTAATGTTGTCAATGGACGAATTGTAGGGAATTAAATTACGAAAAGAATGAGATGTCCAATCACCCGATCAAATATGTAAAACCGGAGAAAACCCGGATAACCTGGAAACTTTAGTGTTTTCTTAAAAAATTCACAATCAATTGCTTCATTAATTTAATTCGTACGCACGTGTCAAAACGGCATGCGTTTAGTAAATAGAGATAACAATGACGTAAGACCTCTCGATAGCACAATCCACATTCGCACTATGGACCTTTTACGTCTACAAGACAAATTGATTCGGCCAAATTACAAAAATCAAAGAAGTTTTCCTCAATAAATTATGCTAAATCGGTTCTGAAATGTATTTTATTTTGTTTGTCGGTTTTCTTCAATACAAAAAACAAAATAACAATAAATATGTTCATTACTCATCGTTAGTGCAGTGTTATGTAACTCGTGTATTTTTCAATTTGCGGTTAGTATAACGGGCCACAAAACGCTATATATTTGCTCAAGATAAAATTGTGCATTACCCGCGTTTCTAATTCTTGTACAAACCTCAATTAAATCTATAAAAAAAGATGATCTCATAACTTTGTTTAATAAGTTCAGTCAAATTTGTAACGTGTAATTAAATAAGATAAATATTTGATGTAAAGGTAAATTAGATCACACTTCACGGGCAGGTTTACAGCCTGCCGTATAACTTTTCTTTGTACTTGCAGACGTTTTACGAGAGTTTTACTGTTACTTATTCTAATTAATCGTTCATTAACACCGAACAACATGAATTTCTGCGAATACTGAATATTGTTTATTTAATGTAAAAGTATCAGTAAATATTTACAATTGACAGAAATTTACAATATATTTCTCGCTTGAATTTCATTGGGAAACAGAAAATTAACAATAAATATTGAAAAATATTATTTAAACAGTTAATATTTGTATACTTTTTACTTTAAATGTAAATATTGTCTTAGAAATAATTTTTATACACCGATGGACAAAAAATCGCAGACATCTAAACCTTCATACCTATTTTAAAGCTCCTAATTAATTATTTTATACAATTTAGCTTATGTGATTTTATCAATTGAAGGGCTTGAGACACACTTTTAGCAAATTTGAGTTATCTGTGTGATGTAATTGAGGAGGTAACGCATAATGAACCCGAAAATTTGGACAACAATTTTTCAGACAATAGAGAAGATAAAAGCTAATTTTTAAAAAACAATGTTATTTTTTTATCAAAAAGGATACAAGCCACAATTTTTGTAATAAACAATGAAATTTACAGTTTTTTATTTCATTTATACTAAAAATCAACTCAGCATAGTTAAATATACTCTCATTACAAATTTCTTAGACTTTAAATGTTATAAAAATCATCAGGTTTGATTTTGTTGCCCCAAGCCCTTCAATTGTACTTTGTAAGGAAAAACTAGCTAGTCAGGCATTCCTCCTTTCTATACATTCGTTTTAAATGAGTCTTACAAAGACCAAGATAGCAATGCAGTAGCTCCCAGGTCTGTATTTAATTGAGGCGGTATTATGGTGTGGGCTGGTATCTTTTAAAAAGTTCACTCCGAATTAGTTCGCATTAATAAAGGCACAAGAATGGCACGTAGATGTACTTTCGAATATCTAGAACCACATGTTACCTATGTGCAATTCATTGACGTGGATTTTATTTTTTTGAACGCCAACGCCGCTCACATTAAGCTAAAGTTGTCGTTCACTATTTACAACAAGTTAGTATAAAGTGTTTTCCATGGTCAGCCGTGAGGACCTCAACCCAATGAAGCACTATTGGGATTTCCTGGATGAAAGGGCGAGACGCAGGCAATGCAGAGTGCAGACCTTGAATGGCCTAAGAGCGACACTGGTTTGCTAATATTACTAAATATTTTTCATAAATGTTTTGAATTATTTCTTCATTTAAATAAAATCTTACTAAAGCAACAATTTTGAAGGTGGCCGAGATTTTCCGTTCAGCAGTGTGTTTCTTCAAAATTGTTATTTGTATTTATTGCAATTTTATGAAAAAAAAAAACACAATAACATTATACTGCGCGGTTAGAAACAATAAATAAATCGCGGCTTGTAAATCGTTTTTTAATGCGAAATTATTCGATTAAATCGACATATTTTAATTCCAAATGACATATTTTTATGAAAGAATGTACATTTTCTCTATTAACCGGTTGACGTCAGTTTTTCGAGCCTTCTGATCCAAAGTTCAATCAATTTATATTCTCCGACCGTGTTGTTGTTAACACCCGATTTCGTATTCGTGACAGGTATAAATATCACAAGCTTTTTGCATTGAATCAGTTATTCCACCTTATTATTCTGACTCATTTATTGTGTTTTGAAACTTTTTATCAAATAAACCAATGATTAAATTTAATTGGGCGGATTGGAATTTTGTTAATGGAAAATATTGAATCTTCACAAAAAAAAACAAACACAGATTGGCGCTCAATAATTCATTCACACGCGCCTTGTGTTGTTTACATTGTTTTTAAGTTTATCATCGAACTATTTGCGAACTTCGTGGCCGTCTTGGCTTCGGGGGCGTTAAATCGAAATATTTACTGTAACAAGGTCGTTCATTTTTTTGGTTGCGAAATTTTAATCTAACTTCAACAAAAAAAATTGTCAATTGAAACAATTTTTTTGCCGTCTGAAAAATATCCTTGATCTACTATTTCTTTTTTCCATCAATGTAGAAAGTTGATTTATTACAGCAAACCCCACAATTCTTTTAAACCGTCAATCAATTATTGAATTAAAGGTTAACGCAGCATTAAAATTATAATTATACGTTTTTTAAAACGTTTAGAAACATTGTTGGCTAATAACAGTCATAAAGCAATGATATCGTAAGGACAAGGATACACAATTCGCAATGCGAAATCGGATTCTCTCAGGAGGATGTAAAAACGCCGACTGACCTAATAACTCCGGTAAGTACACACAAAAAGTGAATGAATAAGAATTTAGATCCTGTCTACTTCAAGTCTTCAGAGGTTCACTAGGTTCTAGGTTACGTTACGGTATTTATCAGTTTTTTGTTCTTTAAACGTAATATGAGGTCACTGTTGTAACTTAATTATAGCATATAGATCTTGGCTAGACCACGTTGTTAACTCTAAAAATACTGGGAATTAATTTGTGTATTCAAAGGCTCACGCAAAGTTTCATTACTATAAATACGGCTTACAAGGAGAAAGTGTGAACGAGTTTGATTCCGTTGCGGATGGTATAGTTTCTCATTTTGCACATTATTAAATTATTTCCGGGCGATCTTGTAGTTGCATGGGTACGTCCCGTGGAATACGAAGTGTGCAGAAAATAACCTTCCAAGGATCATACCTTGAAAATGAGATTTCCTGGAAAGTTGCTCCTATTTAAACAGATCATCTAAATATTAACCATTCTAGGAATTGATATGCATTGTCTTCAATACAACAGAGCCTGGGCGTCAAATTTATTTGCCAACGTGAATCGTAAATTGATTTTATTGTATAGCGAAACTAACACAGAGCGAAATGAATAAATTCCTTTATTTTAATATTGCGTTTCAATGTTGGAGTTTCGTAAATTGCCATTAAAAAGTACATAAAAACTTGATGTTGGCGTTTCAAGCCTATCAGTAACGTGAAGCTTCCTATTTAAATGCGACAAAATAATGTTCAATATAAACACTCACATTTGCATAAAGTTGCCGTAAATTGGTAACCAAGTTATATAACGGAAAGATCTAGTTTAGTTAACTCACAAGTTTTTAAAAAGTTCTTTTTTTATGTAGGATTGCATATCTACTTAGAAGTATCATTTTTTAATATGTAATTTCAAAATAAATGAGTTCTAACTGATATTGATTCAATTTAATTTTTTAACTAAATGTGCAGGTTTCTTGCTAACAATATTGTCGTCTGTGATGTCATCAATCGAAATTTAAACCCAATTTTACAAAAACAAAATAAAACTTCAGTTCCTCCATCAAACATCACGAAGCTTAAACTATAAACCTTCTTTCTAATTTAATAACCCAACATCCGTCGTTGTTTTTTATTTTTAAAATCATTTTTGTAAATTCAATTTCATTTTGTTGTCACGCACAATAAAGTAGAACGCTCACTCACTAATTCTTTTATTTGTCATTTTCAAGTCGAGTGATTTCATTAATCTTATGAAAATTTCAAATAACCGAAAGGTGTAATTAGTAGGAATAAATCAAAAGTTCATTTAGTCAAAGAAATTTCTTTTAACCTTTAGCCACCTGTTATGTATGTAAACAATAAATTTCCTTACAATAACATAATTTAAATAATTGACGTTTTATCGTGAACGTTCAAGTTCAGTTGAATTGCATTTTCATGTAGATAACTACAAGTTGTGAAAGTATGTGATAAGAAGAAAGCATAATTATCAAGTTGCGCTTTTGAGTTTTAGATATGTCTCAATATTTTTATGATTTTATTGAGCAATGTTTCCGAACAAATTCTAATTTACTATAATCTACTAAACCTGCCATTACAAATTACCTATTACTGAAAATTGTACTACTTTCAAATTGTAAATTTAAAGTGCACAACACCACATAAGTACTACTTCAATAATTCGGATTAAATAAAACAACCCACTAAATACAAAATCATCACAGAAATTTTACAACGTATCCTCGACATTTTGCAAACACACAAAATCCAGATTAGTGAATCTTCAAAAATATTTCTAAAACAAAAATTTGTTAATTATTGCAAAAGCACGTTAACACGTTTTTTATGTTTCTCGAAAACCAGTTCCTTCAGTCTACTGTGCAAAAGAATATCTGAGTGAGAGTGACATTATTTCCGCAAGACATCTTCATGTTTTATTAGCATCTAACTAATTAGTTTATTCTTTACCATTGTAATTTCTATAGTGCCGTCTTCATTTAACAAATTTGAGTTTTCATTAAGCCAAGCACTTGCTCCTTTTTGATATTTTCCAGATTTATTTTTTTTGCAATATTGGCGTACCACGGAGGAAATGTTGGTTCCTAGAGAAAATGACCATCCAGTGATCAAGAAAATATTGATAATCGCGGATGAAGTTGATGATCTGATACGATTCGAGTGATTAAATCTCATGCCTAAAGAACTTTCATACCCATAGCTTTTCCAATGAACGTTATGATTACATCAGTAGAGAAGAACACAATTTACAAATCAGATATTATCCTTCATTATAGATAGATACACTATTCAAAGAAAAACAATAGATGACTTCTTGCTATCTTATATCGTCTACTTGCATCTACGTGGCTGCAATAAATGCATACATGGATGCTAGGAGAGATTTTCTGTTTGATTTTAGAAAGGACCTTGCAAATCGTTACAAATCGAGTACTGTACAAGTCTCAATCAAGAAACAAAATAAGAAAGTTCTACCAGAATTGTCAAAAACCAGTCTACGAGAAAGTGTCCTGCCCATACATCATCTCTATGTCAAAGAAAAAAGGACAGAATTTAAAAAAAATTTAGATCCTATTCATCTTTCAAGTAACCAACTTTCTCTATAATATACCTTCCATCTAAGGTCTATATGAATCAACAAAGCAGCAAAATTGATGGATTTCTCAGAGATATTATGTGGACCAACAAAACCATCAGTAATGAAAGTAAAACGCAAACTTAGAAGACATGTGTGAAACCAGAAACAAAATCATAAACGTCAGACAGTAAAAGAATGTTGAGAACAACTGAAATTTTAAGATCTATTAAGGGTGTTACAGTTAGAGAGAATAAGAAGTGCGCAAATAGGAGCAGAAACGGGAATGCAGGATGCAGTAAGGTGGACTAGAGAACGAAAGAGGTTTTGGGCAGATTACCTGGAAAGAATGTTTAAAGAACGATTAACTCAATGAGCTAAAACACAACGACATGATACCCGTAGACCATTGGGCAGACCCCCAAAACAGTTGATGGATAACTGGACTTCAACATCACAATATGCAGAGGAACACCAATTAACAGAAAAGAAGGAGGAAAGAACGAAGACTGTATAAGCGCAGTGCAGTTAGATGCAAGAAACATTGCCAAAATCTGCCCAATCTGTAGAAGTGCTTTCTCCGGCAAATTTCGACTTATCAAAAATATTTACATGTGTTGGAGCAACCTAAAGATCAGGATAACAAGCTAATGTAAAAATCGTGGCCTTTCGATCAGCAATAATTCAGATTATCGAAGCAGTATGTGAATTCAGTTCAAACATAAATTAGCTACTTCGTTTTCCTGCATGTACTACTTTTTAAATTACATTCATGAGAATAAAACTTTCCTTATTACGCCTCAAGCAAATAATTTGCCAATTATTAACTGGATTTACATAACTAAAATTAGTAGGTACGTACAAGTAACATTTACATCACCACAAATATGATAATAGGGGAAATTTAGTTAGCTTCAGTAATGACTTCCAACAAATCGGCACAACACCACGCTATAGGCAAATGAAATTTAAAATCTAGACGATTTTATTTAAATTGATCGAAAGATTTATGAATACTAAAAAACGTAACGATTGCTGTGCTTTATCACGCTTGTTGTAGGTTTTTCAGTAAACAAAGCTTTCTGGTAAATCTCTAAAGACAAATATTTAACATTAAAACACAAGCCACACCTCTGATCAACAGTAATGCATAATAAAATTTGTTAAATAAATATTATTCTAATATTTAGTTCCCACTTTAACATTTTAAAATTCCATCTCGTCGCTTGATTATACCACCACCAGAATAAATGCCATAAAAACGTTTCCGAATGCCAATATTTGCTATCGGAGATTGAAAACACACACCGACCTTACAAATGGAAAATGTAATAAAACTATTGCGAAAGTTTTCACGGACGTTTTAAAAATGCCCAAAGTGAAAGATTTACAAACTGAATTTATTTCCAAAATCTGCTGATTATATTTTGTTGTGTGATTTATTTAATTAGCCGCAATGCCGAACTGTAAAAACGACGCTAAATATTTTTATTTGCTGTCAATTAATTTGATTATGTTGATCAAATAATAAAAAATGTATTTCGCCATAAAAACTAACCTTGGCAATATTGATCCTCACGGCGAGCGAGCTCCGATAAAATTCTTGGAAGAGGGTTCCTCATCTCGTTCGTATCTAAACGTTGATTCATTCGGTATCAGTTTTTTAAAAGTGTCAAGGTCTCTCCAGCGAAAAACAATATTCATTTGGAGTTTCTCATTTTGCAAACGGTGCATCACACGCTTTGAAACGCCTGGAATGCATTCCCTTATCTAAATCGTATGTAACTTAAACTATTCACAATGCATCAAGGAAGTAGTACAAATATTTAGATACCGTCGTTCCTTTATCAAAATAAAACTGACTGCATTATCTTACGCAATTCAACTGTGGGTAAATAATTGTTTTTTTTCACGAATGGTTTCCATATTTTGGATCAAATTTAAGCGATGTTGTGGGTAAACATAAAAACGAGGTTAATCATTTAATCGATGATCTTTCTCAAGACTGAGAATTTATTACTTAGATGATCTTTACGAAAAGTTTCTGTTCCGATAGAGTTAACAAATATGAGTAAAATCATTGTTTACCATAAAATTATGTCAGAGGTCAACAGCCTTAACTTAAAAATTATTCATCGTTCTATTTTACTGAATCGAGTTTAGTAGGAACAATTGTTTGTCTCAATAATGGGTTTAGATGAAATAGTTTAGTTGGCGAAGCGCAGATTAAAATTTGCCTATATGAAAAACTTTTTTTACTGAATTAAAAGTTACAATACTTTTTATTTATCTGGCCTGTGTTGATGCTAGTTTATTTTAAGAAACGTTTTCATAATTACAAACGCTAATAAAAAAAATTAGGAAATGTGAAAAGCTCGCCCGGATATGTAAATATACAACTAATAGTAAAACAACATTTAAAGTAGCAGGTAGAAAATTAATACTTACAACACTTATTTTTCACGAGTGCTTCAAAGGGTCAAGGCTATTGTGACAACATTAAAAGAGCGTTTTGACAATATAATCGTATTGCGTTTAATAGATGATAAAAAAGTGATTGAAGGAAGGTCAGAAATTTGATAAACGAGATTAGATTCGCAAACAGATAGATGTCTGATAGCATTGAACCAAGCATTGAACAATCCAATGTCAGATCAAAGATGCGTAATTGGGCGAATTCAATGGTCCCTGAGAAAATCTACACAGAAAAGTCACGTGTTATTGATCAAATTATTAAAAATTGTTATAAAGACTAACAATTTTAATTAAAAACGAGCGAATCTTCAATAAAAAGTTAAGTAATAGTAAGTGACCCAAATTTACTGCTTATTTGTATAAAATAAATCAATAATTGATTTAACTTTTCGTACTTTATTTCTGAGCAAATTTTATTCGCGAAGGCCAATTTATATGATATGATATTTATATGATTATGATAGTCATACCTCCACTTTTCGCTATCGTTCAAACGGTGTATTTCTTAGGAGTAGGAGAAATTATGTTAGGAATCAAAAGAGGTAATTAAATTTGCGATTTATAAGCAATCGCGTACCAAAATTAATAGGCGTCCAATTTAATTTTTAACGAGTCACAAATTTTTAGTAATTTGGTACATTGCGTTGTTTTTTATTCTGATTAAGTAGCTGATCGAAAAAGTAATAAATGTGACATCAAAATTGTCCTCCACATACAGTATTAATTTGTTTTTTTAAAGTCCATCTTCTTGTTTATAATTTATTTTTTTATGGGTATTTTTCAATTGATGACAATTTAATTGTAAATAATGTTAATTAGTTTTTAAAATGTGTTAAATGATTGAAAGATAGTTCTGTTTTAATTACTTAGTACAAAGTTGTTATATTAATTATTATGAATCAGAGATTCCCATAAGAATTAGCATCAATAATTTTTTTTGGTTACTTTTCTGAATAAATTTAATTTTGTTATGGTTTTATTATGAGTACCATAGAAGAGACGGTTAAGTTTGGGACGAACCCGCGAAAAACGACCAAAATCGGTGTGTGAGCACAACCTAAAAACGTTCGCACTTCTCAACTTTATGTTCTTACCTCACGATTGACTTAATTTTTGGCTGCGCTATTCGTGGTTCCTCCCAAATTGAAAAACCTTTACTATTGATGAACAAGTAGTCAATATATCAAGAAAAATGATAATACTTCTAGTTAATTATTAAATTTGTGATTGGATGTTACATGAAAAATGTAAACCTCGTTTGTGATCAGGATAAAAATGATCCTCCTATTGGTACATTAAAAACAAACTGTGTATCTCTAATCAAATTAGAAGTTTGCTAATGACGATAATATTTGTGTGCATAGAAATCTGGAAATTTTATCTAATTTAAAAAAAATGGAAATTGTAAGTGAAATGATTTGATGGGTCTGTAAGGTCCAACCCGTTCTGTTCGAAGGTAATTTGACATTATTGTTCTGAACGTAAACATCGCGCTGTCATGACTTCTTAACAAGTTTTTGCATATACACAATTATTTTCGCTTAAAATTGCATCCGATCAGTTTACTTCTACGTGATGGCAATCATGTCCTCGTTGCCTTGAGAACGATTCATTCTTCCGATTTTAAATTGTGTTCACAATATTCACCGTGAATCGGCCAAAGTTGTTCAATGCACAATAATTTTTATTCGTCCACCCAAATTCGTCGCAGTAGTTCGAATTACTTTGTTTTTTGAAGGACATAAACAAGATAATGGAAAAGCACGTAATTTATGATAAAGCATGCACTCATGTGCAAAAATCATTTCAGTAATATGATGCGAAAAGACCAATGTGGGACACTCACATCCCCTTAGTTTTTAATCTATTGAAATATGTAAATCAGTTAATGCAAAATAGTTCATTATGCTTTTACGATGAATCATTTTAATTTTCAATTGAGACAAGCTGGGAAAAATACCGGATTCAAGTGTGGATGTGGGTGACGATTAAAAAATTAAAAGCAGGTATAAAATTAATCCCACTCCCATACCAAATTTTTGTAATGTTTAAAAAATTGTTTTTACGACTGAAACTAGAGCAGAAAGTTTGTAAAATTTCCGCGACTAAAATTATTGATCGACAAAGAAATACCAAGACGAGAATGTTTACAAGGAAAGCTATATCAGGATCCTAGTTAATACCGTTGTTATACATTTTGAACTGAAAATAAATATGTGGGTCAGTGCAATGTTGTCGAAAGATTAACAGGATCTGCTAATAATAGGGCTTGTTCGATAGGCTCGTGCAGAAATAAATTGTGCTTTGACAACAATAAACCAACAAAGCATACAATATTAATACTGACAATTAATGCACGTCGAAATTAAATCACATATTTTTGTTCGCCGCTTATTCATCGTGCTGACCGTGACCTACGGTTTAAATCGTGGATTGCGATATTTCAAAGTGTACTTATTGCACATTGCAAGTAATGCAGCTATGACGCATCGCCTAATCGGGGAAATTTGAACTTCGTTGCTGGAAAAAGACAATAAAAATATCGCAAACAATTTCCTTTCATTAAATTAAATAAAATCGATTCTGGAAAAGTTGAGCTTTTACTGGTCTTAAAGAAATTGAGGGCTATTTTTAAAACTGGTTTCCAGGCGATTTTCAAAGTTTTCACACTGTGTTTATTCATAAAATACTTGGACAGTTCTGTACATAAAATGAGCGAAAAATAAACCGACAAGTTTTATCACTTCGCGTGCAGTTACCAACCGTACACAATTGCGAAATATTGAGTTTATAGGAAATGGTCCAAAAAGTTTGAGAACTTTATTATCACACTAACAAGCATTGGCTGGAATCCAATGTAATAAGCGATTCCTCGCTGTTATGATGGAATAGAAATTTAGAAAAAAATTGAAATAATATCTATAAATCGACGCAACACGTGTGTGTAAAATTAAAGGCTAGTGAATTATTGAGAATTGTAGGGTGCCAAAAAAATATGTACTTAAAAAGTGCAGGGTATCTAGTTTAACTGTAATATTAAAAATAAATCATGAATAGGTTGAAATGAAACAACTCGCTTCGCCGTGCACAAAATAAAACATGTTTTTCAGCAAATTTATGGCCAATCAATTTTTATGTACAAATGCAGAACATTATGAACAATGGAGGTTTGTATTTTTCCGATCGCAATTACAAAACAAGTTTATGGCTAGGAAACAAAAATGCTCCGACGCGAAAATTGCACGCAGAAAGTAACAAAACGCTCCTGCTCATAAAATACGAAATTTAATGAATAAATACAACGACACGCACAAAAATTAACGCTAGTGATGCGAGATGCGTCCGCTTAATATAAATAAATTGCGAACACCCTTGACCTAAACGACAGGAAATTTCGAGCCAAGTTATATTCATAGACTTATAGATTCCATGTGAAAATAATTTGCTTCGCGTATTCACCCTCAAGGTTAGATGACTTATAATTAATTCATAATTTACTTGAAAACACCGAAGGATTTTTTAAAATAAAGTTAATAAACAATGCTACCTTCGCATTTCGTTTATATCAGTAATTTACAGTGATTTTACGACGAAAATTATTTTCCCGTTCGTTTAAATGCACTTTATTGCATGTAGTAGATGTGTGTAATAAAAATTCGAATTAAAATTTTACGCCTGAATAAATTTATATGTTGTAAATGTCATTGAAATAATTCTCTTCATAATGAAGTATTGTTGTTGCTGGTTAACCTTTGAATCGTCTTTTGCATTAATCACAAGGTTTAAACGCATTTGACATCTTTCGAATATTTTATATCGGCAGAATTGTTCAGTTACCACTGTTTCAGTTACTTGAAGTTTGCGTTACTAAGAAACATATGACTGCTCGTTAACAACAAGTGTTTTGGCAGTAGATGAGTCGTTTCTAAAAATTAAAAGTGGTCGACTTCAAATTATTTCATCACTATCCACATGTGCCTGCAAATTTCCAAAAAATTATTGACTTATACTCTTAGTTCATGGAAGAAAAATTGTTGCAAAATTAGTCGGACTTTCCTTGTCGGGTGTCCAATGCAGGCATTTTTGGCAACGTGAAATCTGCGAATAAGAGCGCACTGGACGGTTTATTCTTGCCCGAGCTGATGAATCTAAATTTACTTCAAATTAACTTTTATGGGCAAAGAACACAATACGTACAAACTAAACGTTTAGTTTTAAAATACCGATGTGACAATATTTCTTCCACCTAACTACACTGGGCTTGTCGCTTTTACTGATGTTTTACTCCTCGTGATTTCTCCACTCCTCCCCATCTTCAGCGACATTCGTCCATTGAGATCCCGAGATCATCCGCTCACCTCATCTAGGGAAGACAGAAAACAGATAGAGGAAGACCTCCACTTCTTTTTCGTTCCCACGGTCTTCAATTTCCAATTATATTCTTCTACCTTTCATTGTTTTTTTTTCGGCAATTTCATTTCAACTTTGAAACTTGTTTTCTAACGTATTTCACTTAACAGTATTATCTATGATTCACTCATTTCTCTTTCTGTCTATTAATATATTACATTCACCATCAGTCTTTCCATAGACCTTTGTGCTTCCAATATTTTATTCATTTTTGCTGTTTTTAGAGTTTAAAGGAAAGGCAGGTAGTATATAATGATGAAATACCTTAATTTTAAGATCTTCATCTTCTTTTTCGTTTGGTAGAACATAGTCGTTTATTCTGCTCGACTGAGCCTCCTTACAAATTTTACCTGTGGGGTGGAACTTCGGCTGTTATACCATCGTTTTAGTTTTAAGATAATAACGCGATTTCTTGTTTCCCAAACCCCACTTCATCTACTCTAATTCTTCTTCTTATTTTTGCTGTTTGATTTTGTCCGAAGTACACGAATCCATTAAGTAATCTTATTGTAGTGCTTTCATCTGTGTTGGTCATGACTTTGATTTTGTTACAATTTATATTAAATTCTATTTTCTTGTTTCTTTATCTAGTTTTCCAATCATTTCTCTTAGTTCAGTTTTAGTTTCCGATCTTAAGATAATACCATCCGCATTCCTTACATGGTTCAAGTACTGCCTGTTCTTCTCAATTTAATTTTTTTATAACATCTTCAAATGACCGATTCTGTTCTGTTCTGTTCCCTTCTGAAGTTTGGCTATTATTGTAGCCTTGTGCAGCCTTAAACGCAATTCGTTTGACGAAATTATGTTTGTTACCCTAAATTCCGACCAGAAAATACGAAGATGTAGGTAAACGTTTAAAAAGTGCCAATTTAAAAATAGCAATAAATTTGCTTGCAAGAACAGTGTTGGAATACTCAGGGGGAAGCAGGAAGTTGGGGGAACTTGTGCCATTAAGTTTAACGGGCGAAGTAAACTAAAAAACTAAAGAATAAGTAGTCAAATTTGTGAAATGGAGACGAGATGCCATCAAAACTGGCACTGATGAAGACAACGGACAAATAAAACATGTTGAGTTTTGATGTATGCTTGAACGGCATTCAACAAAATATATTCTTGTATTTGTAGATTGAAAGTATTTTTGAGAAGCGCCAAAAACGTCAATCAATAAATTTTTGTTTTTAAAATGTTTTGCTTCTTTCGCCTTAGATTCTGCAGGTTCGTTAACCCGAATGTTTCGACGCTAGGAATGGGTATTGTTTTAATTCATCTGAATTACCGAGGCAGTACTGTACTGGAAAACAACAGCTTCAAGGGGAAGTATTGTTAGTGCTTCGTGAAAAACGATGCACTAAAGATAAATAATTTAACGGAAGCTGGCGAGTTTTAAGCCGACGATATTAATTAATCTATGAAAGCGTACATACAACTGAGATGCATAACATCTACAACATTTTCATAAAGATCAAATAATTGATGGTATTACGTTGCAACATTGCAAGTAGAGTTTAACTATACAGAAAATTTAAATTTTATTAAAGTTTGAAACTCTTTATTTTACTACAAGTTGATGTTGGTGGCGTTCAATAGAGAACTAAAAACATATTTGCGGCAAAAAATGTGTGGAAAGTTTTCTGTTAGCTTCCTCCCAACAAAAATATCGTCAAGGGCCAAGTGGGATTTATGAATCAACTATTTTCACATTTGTACATGGAACAATAGCAGGTGATTTTTTCTTAAAACTTGCCAATTGCTTTGTTACAAAATTTCCTAAAATAAGTCTGCAACTTGAAAGCATAACAGAAATTGTAATAATAATCAGTCAAGACAATTACCCTACATCCTCCTTATTTGTTGCGATTGAAATATCTGGTTTAGCATGCTGATGCTACTGCACGATGACTAGCACGTTCAGGAGATATTTTTATCGTCGTTCACGGTAGCTGCTTGCATTATAACCACTTCCTGTTCATTTCTGTTCAGAAATTAATTTAAACAGACTATAAATAATCCAAATAATACAAACGAAACGAGTTATCTCGAGCAAAACGCAAACGACCAACTTGAGTAAATACTTTGCATAATTCCCTATCTGTTCTAAGCAAATATTGATAAACGACACATTACTACACTAAATGATTCCGTAACATTGAAGGACACCATATGCTAACCATCAGGGATTTCAAACGGGTGACCTTAAAACATATCAACAAAAAAACAGATTTATAAATAAGAGCCAATGCAAATTAAAATCCACGAGGAATATTTATTTTTCTTTGTGGGTTGAATCGGGACAATTTTCTTGGCGATTCAAAAAAACAACTTTCATTTCGGTTCGTTATTAACGCCCTTTATGAATGAGATCATCAACAGAAATTGCAACAATTTTTTGTGCGTGTACACGAAAGCGTCAATCCGGTTCTAACAAAACGAGTTTGACACAAAGAGGTTTATGCAAAATAAGTATCACTGCCAAAGGCAATGAAAGGCGACTCGATGTCTACCGCAGCTCAGAACAAGCGATAGGGAACGCCGATGTTATGAAATCAGTTAAGAATTATTATTGCCCAAGGCTGTTGTTCTGTAATGAACAGCTGCCGTAACTCAACATTTTCTCAGGAAAAATCAGATTCATATAGTATGAAATTGATAGTTGTCAGTCGTGTTGTGAGCGTCTGAACAAAGATGAAACACAAATACGTAATAGAGGAAATATACTGAATAATTTTATCTTGTTTTCACTCGCAGGTTCATGATTAGAATTGTAATTAATATTTTTTTTTTAATGAGGTTCCACCAGACAAATCGTCTGCGATTAAAGTCTCATGTAAATAGTTAGTGAAAAAAATAGAAAAACAGCTGGTGAGCTCGTTAAAGTTATAGCAAAGGTCGAGACTGAACGTACCTGTTATCTGTATGCGGTCTTCTCAAAAATTTTATGATTATATTATTAATAATGACATACATGTGACATTTGTGGACTTCAAAAAGGTATACGATTCTATAGAGAGACACTATTCAATACGTTGGAGGAATTTGGAGCCGATGACAAATCAATTACAATAACAAAAAAAACTCTAATGAACACGAAGTCAAAAGTAAAATTTATGAAAGAGATCTCAGAACCCTTTGAGGTCAGGACAGAAGTAAGACGATGGACTTTTGCCGCTGCTCTTTAATTGTGTGCTGGAGAAGGTAATGAGAGAATGGAAAGAAGAAGGAATTCCTACAATAAAAATAGGAAGAAAGAAGGATAACCTGGAAATTGACTGTCTGGCCTTTGCAGACAATCTAGCAATACTAGCGGAAAACATGGAAGACTCAAGAAGACAAATAAAGATACTGAAAGAGACAGCAGAAAAGGCTGGACTCCAAATATCATATGAAAAGACAGAATACATGACCAATAGAAAGGATTCACCAAAGCAGATCATAACAAAGTATAGAAAAATTAAGGGGGTTAACAAGTTCAAATACCTGGGAGAATTAATTCAACCAAACGCCCTTGACAAAGAAGCGGTACTAGCAAGAACAAGGGAAATGGAACTGGCATTTCAGTTGACGAAATATATATATAATATCTATAAACGCAAAACTAAGACACTACAATAGTTATTAAACCATAGGGATTTATTGCCTCAGAATGTCTTACGCTAATCACGACCAGAGAATTAGACGTAGAAAAAAAGGAAAGAAAAATTATACGGAAAATTCTGCGACCAAAATATGAAGATGGAAAATGGAAACTGAGAAGCGACAAGGAGATCTACACGAAAACAGAAAAAATAACAGACAAAATGAAAAGAAGAGTAATTTTCTACGAACACATTAAAATGATGAATGAAGGAAGACGGGCGAAGGGACTATTCAATTACTTTCACAGAAACCCCAAATGACATGAAAAAATGAAAATAGATGGGGAGAAGAGAAGAATTCAAAAAGACAAAGGCAAAAAAGGAAACTGTAGCAAACAACAACATGGGGAAAGAATGAAAGAGAAGAAAAAAGTGGGGGGGAAATAATCATGAGAAGTTATTTCACGTGGTCCACGGTCGCCCAAAATAATAATAATAAAAAAAAAAAAATTAACTAAGGACTACAATCTGTTTTAATGTTCTTCGATATGTGCATATTGTTTGATAAGAAATGAACGGGCGGTTGTTCAAAATACACCCCCGAAAGAGAACCGGTAAACCATTTATTTACTGGCAAATAAATATATTTAAAATTTTATGCTTGAGAGTAAGCTATTTCTGGCGCCTCTTTACATTAAAAGACTATTTAATTTATCTTATTTCATACATGATATCTCATTAAATATAATTGTTAAAAAATTGAACAAAGACTGCCAACTGGTGCCTTTACCCTACGTCAAAAAATATAGTAAACAGAGTATTGGTAAACAACGCAGTTGGACCCATTTCCAATCAGTTCATTCGTTGTTTAATTTTTCCACTAGTTTTTTAGTCAATAGCAGCACCAGATTAGATAACTAGTTTACTATTGTTGAACGCACAAGTTACTTGCAGAGTTATTACAATTTTTAACGAGGTATTGATGATACAGTCATTGCATTCATTTCCTGTTATAATTTACATTTTAGCACATTTTCATTGTTTGCACAATTGCGTGCTGAACGCATCGAAACTTTTCCACTGTTTTCAAAAGGCAATATGAAATTCAAGATGATCAACAAATAGCCTAATTTTACACACGTCAAAATTTAAAAAATGTTCTTAAATTTAATCGTCTCCTTGCGCAATATTTATGAAAACCTTTTTTACATGGCAGCCTCTCGAACAAATGTGTTGAGTCAAAAGTGATGTCGAAATCTCGTCAATTCTAACCGTTTATTTTTTCTTGCTTTGATGATCATTTTTTATGCGAAGGTAAATTTCTCAAGTTCGCAGTTTAAATTGTTTCATGTGTTTTCATTCGTTTTGAATTACGCCTAACACTGAGATAAATACGGTATTCCACAAACAGACGTCAAAACAACAACATATTAAATGAAAATCTGAAATTATGTGAAATTCGACGAGTCTGTGAACGTTGAAATAATAAAGTCAAAGGATTTCTTTGAAAATGAAAAACGCGGTTAAACATAAACTAATCTACTGTACTGTTATCTGTAAATTCATCCGACTTCCTTTGAAAGGTTCTGGGCACCCTTAACCACATTTGTCAAGTTTGCCTGTACACTGTGCCGTTCCGCAATACAATTTAGACCGAAGTAAAACTTGATGCGAAAGATAAGACAGCAGACAACACTGCGGCGTGCATATAACCATTTTTCGCCAAAGTGGGTATTGATCACATTTATCAATGTTTGCGTTTGCCAAACCCTTTTACAAATGAGACTGGTCGGAGCTGTTTGTCCAAACAGGAGCGCAAGATCTATTGCGACATGTTCCTTGAATGTTGAGATACTAAAATAGATATCATCCAGAAATGGTTTGAAACAATAACTACAATAAAAAAAAACGGAGAAATAAAGAACCTTGAGTTTGAAAGTATGAAAAGTTTTAAATTGTCTAAAATAATTACCTAATATAAATCAGGCCAAATCTGAATTAATAATTTGTAATGAAATGTAAAATCAAACGCTAGAACTTATTTGAAAACTTAATGTGCGTTTAAAAAAAATTGTAAGGAAGAGTCCTGTTTGTGTTAACGTATATTTTAGCTAGTTGATGTCATCTAGCCGCTAGCAACCACTAGTTCACTTATTGTAGAATTTGTTAAAAGCATTTGTAAGTGTTTTGACGTAGGTAATGGGCATAATTATTATCTTTCATTCATTAATTCATGTAGTAGTCACAACTGTAACAGATATCTACGCCCTACGTTTGAACGTTTAGTAAAGGTCACTTGACCACAGAGTTGTTGAGCAGACTTTATGTGAACAAGCAAAATTTCGATTACAGTGAAATTGTTTAAATGGAACTTCTGTGTAAAACAGAAACGTGTTCAAAAAGAACGATTCTTCCAATCACCCGATATTATATTAAATTTTATATTGCGAAAACGAAAGCCTCCGTAAAAATCACAATTTAAATGAATTAAGCGTTGAAAGCCGAAAAAGCTAGAAAACATAATTTAATGTTCTTGATAAATATAATTTATTCTAGATGTGTATTTCATTTGAGGTTGTATATGAATCAGCTGCTTCCTGTGTTTGCAAACATTTCAAAAAGCTATCGTTGTCACATAATAGTTATATTTGTTTATTACCTACCGATTGAATTAACATTTTCAAAATATATCTTTCGCAAACCAAGAGTCAAGACGGAGGGCGCACTTGAATCCCTCGCCGAAACTATTTTTTGAACAAAATCGGGTGGTTTATGTTATTTGTTATTAGTAAAGACCGGGTGAACATTTTAGATAATTTATTGTTAGAAAAAAATACAAAACGAAAATAACATAACTTCTTCTAAAAACTATTATTATCCACTATCTTGTGTAGGGGAATTTTTTCTATTGTCCTACTTTACATGGGTTGCACATATTGTTTGTAATAGATTAGACAAACTTTTTGCACTACTGCAAGTTGTGGCAAGTTGTGGTGTAGGTATATGCAATTTAATCTAAAAATTACTAAGTAACATCTCATTTTTTGAGAAAGCTTTAATTAACAGTCCTGGAGTATCAAAACTGGAAAAAAAAATTTACTTTGGTACGACAAAAAAATTAATTCTGGGGTGCAGTTGCCGTATAAGCTTAAAGTGGATAGTGAGGAGTGGGAGGTGAGGGAAAATGCTCAATCGCATAACTTTAAATTTGTACAAATCAGGGTAGCGTGAGTCGGGGAATTCCTGTACCAGTAATTCGTCAAAAACTGAAAATAATTCTTTCAGTTCAAATGAGTTCAAAAAGTTCTAGAGCTTCTGATGACTTATCCTCATTGTTTGTATATCATTTGGAGGGTCTACACTCTACAATTATCACACAAGTTTGGGAATCACTGTACTTATGATAATAAAATTATTTTGAGAATGTTTTCGAGTTGTTATATAACTGATTAAACATAGATTCTCAAGATATTTCTTAATATAAACTGTTTTTACAACAAAGCAAGTATAATTTAAAAAAAATAAATTAATAAATCATTTTTACTATTTTCAAAATAAGAAAACATTTTAATAGTTGTGGTTTCGTACATCGAATATTTGTCGTTAGAAAATAAAATACGGTTTTATGACTAAAGCCATAAACTTTACGATGAACCGATGTCGCCGATGAACCTGCAGTTGGATATATTGACAATTTAATAAGTTCTACCACAACATAATTTCTATAGTGCTGAAGGTTTCGGTTAAAGAATAACATGTTGACTAAACAACGGTTAATTTTATAATTATAGAATCCACCCTCCTAAACTAACGAAACCAACTAATCCATTATAAGAAGAGAAATGGTTTGAATTTTTGTATTAACACCCTCGCTTAACATCATCGATTACGTTTGTAGGCTTTTACAAATCAATGCTTACAAAAGTACGTGTGCTTTCAGTAGTTGTGTAAATTGTTTTCACAAACAACAAATTACAGCTATTGTCTATAAGTACTTTCTAATTTTTTATAAATTTAACATTTTACAGAATATGAAGAGATGAATAAGGACAGTGATGAGAAGAATTTTGCTATGCCTCGAAGAAAACTTTGTCAAATCGAAAATTTTAATTTAATTTGAATCCAAGCCAAATGTTGACTGAAAATCAAATTCAAACTGGGGCTTAATTAATTCCATACGTACTCAATTATTTTCAAATAAAAAAACAATAATTCCAGCTAAGGTTATCGCGTGTATGAAGACTATTAGGCTTAAGTGAAGTTCTTCCAGGCACATTTTTTCGCACAATGACTCATATCAGAATAATAACGGCGGTGCGCTAGGCAAATACGATTAGATAATGGTGCAAATAAAACATTCCCGGGAAGAGCCGATAATTCTCAAATTTCATTATTGACCCAAGTTTACGGTCACAAAAATCTCGCTCAAATCGAGGCTAGTAACACGTTCAAATTACCCCGTTCCTCGGGTCAATTTGAACAGCATCTGCTCTAAAAACCACAGTGAACTTTGTACCTGTTGAAAGCCACGACCGTTCAAAAATAACGCGTTGTAAAAAACTCAGTTCCTAAAAGTTTTTGCGACTGCACTAAACGTTCTAAAAAAATTGTGTTATTTTGCAATTACGACGAGCGGCCAACGTAAGCGCTGCATTTATATAAATACATTTTTCGGTGAAATTTAATTGGAACTGCAAATGTTTCGTCATTTGAAAAAAATTGCGCTAAATATTTACATTTTGCCTGGACGTAAATTTTATTTATGATCTACACCTTGACAGTAATTGGATTGTATCAATTACTAACTAACTTCCCGTTTGATAAATGTTCTGTTGTTACACGATTTACTTTAAAATGTAATATGCAAAGTGCGTAGTTACTAAAGATAACCCTGAACAAAGGGTCTTTATGCCTTACGCGTCTTCGTGTTAGAAGGGGTGATTGTCCTGCGCAGCTCGTGTGCACATAAAACCCTCGGGTAGGGTAGGTCGCCCGAATCGATACCACTCTCTTATTCATTCCTAAAAATTACCACGTACGAATCGTGAAACGAAAAATTTATAAAATTGAAATGTATGACCCACATATAATAATAGGATACCAGCTGTGCGTTTGTTAGTGAAAAAACGGGTCGTTCACCTTTTTTAAAAAAAGATTCGTCATATGCCAAATCCTTAATTGATATACCGAGACAGGCGGTCTGCTACGGTACACAAAAAAGTTTTAACGATCGAAACCAAGTTTCAAATAAAAAAAATGCATTTACAATGAGTCGGATTCCAATCTTATCTCGGCTAAACTTTCATGAATGAGCAAGAAAATTATATTATCCTTGGAAATTTAATTGAACGCATTCGAAACCGCATAAAGCAAGTGCGCGATTCTATAATTTCAAGAATTCTTAGAAACGCTCCTGCAATTAGCTCCTTCTCGGCAAGAAACTGGGGCAAATTCGTTATCATAATTGATAGTTGGAACTATAAGGCTTTTATTAAAAAATTATTGGTTGTGATGATAAATTGCTCCATTTTCTAACTATAATTAAAACAGGCCAGTTTCTGCTTGGAATTAATATGAATAGATTTTTAAAACCAAACGATGTGACAAGGCAAACAGTTCGTTAATTGCCCCTTCGAAAAGACTACACGTTTTCTTTAAATCAGGGGTTTCCCGAAAGTAAATGAGAAGTTTAGTAGGTCAGGAATCTGCAGGAATTGCACTTATCTATCACCAAGCAATTTATGACTGTTTTTCTCTTCTGTTATTTATCAATTAAATAATACTAATTCCCAAATAAATGAAATTAATAAAACCGAGTACTAGTACGACGAACCTGTAAATTATCACCTTCTTTTCTGGAATAAAAAATGTTTCAGTTAACAATTGGTAGAAAACTATAATCAACCTTCGACAGAAAAATATAGATTTTGCCTAAAAATTCTCAATTCTCAATTTAGATGATTTATTGTTTGATCCCATTAATCAAATTTAATGTCCGAATTATTGAAGAAGCTTATAATATTAATCGCACCATTAAATCACAATTTTATTCATTGGCCACCATGAAAAACGTTTAAATTTAAAAATTAATTTTAATCAGTTTCTGAAATTAATTGAAAGCTTAAAAGCAACTTTCAAAATATTCAGTAGGTATTTAGTAGGTAATTTCATGACCTATACCAATGAAATCTTGCAAAATTTTACTTTCTAAGATATTATTAACTATTGGAAAAATCGATTCTATGTACACAATTATGTTCGTTAAGCACAAAATAATTACAACTGAGGTTTATAATAAGACACATCAAATTATAAAAATCAAATACCCGTGACAAGTTTAAGTGAAAAGTGAAATTCAGTTACCACACGCGTTAATTTTCAATTTCAGAAACAAGAGAATTAAATCTAAGACTCAAACTGAAAATTGATTGAAGCAATCAAAAATAAAATTACCAGGAGACAAAATGTCTACTAAACGCAATCGCTAGTTACTCGTTTATTTACAACGCGAGATACAATTTTAATTCCACAAATTACACAAATTAAGTAACGCAATTGTGTTGAGGCAGGGTGTATGCTCTTTTGGTGAAAACCAATATGGAACCCGATCCTGCCATTTTCATTTTCAAAAATATTATATAATAATGTTTCGAATCAAGCAATTACCTTTTCTCCTGCCGAATGGTCCCAAAAAGGCATTGTTTTTTCCAACGACGTTGTCGTCGATGTATTTCAAAAGTTTAGCCACGTCCTCAGTCTTTTTTGGCGTATTGGCATTATTTTTTGGTTTTACTAAACGAAGCGGGTAGTCTTCAGGGAACGCATACAACTTCCTGTTGCCGTACGATTTGCGAATGGTTGTCGTGCTGGACGTCATTTTTTATTCATCATCAAACACAACAAGAATACGCGAGGATGAGATTGAAAACTGGGACACAAAACACGTTACCAACACGCCAGGGAATATGAAACTGTAGCTGTGTTGGAAAATAACGAACGCGGAATAAAGCTTCCTCGCGGTCAGGATCGATGAAGTTCGGTACGGTTCCGAAGGCCGCCAGGATTTGTTCCTGCAAGTTCCTGCAAAACGCCTGAATGCCGACAACACACAGAACAGTTAAAAATTCTTGCTAATAATAACGCAAATCGATTCCAAAATTATTTACCGGTATTCCTTCCGATTGTGTCTAGTGTTAATTACACCGGATTATTTAATTACCGGTTGTTTGTTTTAACAATTCTGTTGGTACTAGCGGATAATTTAGGCAACCCGTCTTATATTGTTTAATAAGTGCGCATGCGTTGAAAGTAGAGACTTTCTCCTACAACTCCTTTTCAACAAGAAGACGCATAGAGGTGCACAAATTTCGACTTTCGGTATCAGGATCGCAGACCTATAAACGGATCAACTCGACAATGATGATCAAACTGGGGGATTCATAAAATTTGTAATAGATGACGCTACTTTATTCAAAATTGGATTGGGACAACAATTTTTTAAGTTTAACTAATTATTATTTTAATTTTGTTTATCATTTTATAAATTCTTATTCTCATTTCGTTGTAATACAGTATTTCACTCTGTGCTGTTGAAGTTTTTTACTCTTGCAATAATTTTTTATTGATATAAGCCAGTCATTTTGTATAATTTTTTAAAATAAACAGATTAGTACTTCACCGAGAAGATAAATATTTCTTGTCAATTTTTTTGATACGATTTACACTTTTATAATCGTAGTGGTAAAGCTGAAAAAAGTTCAACCATAACATTAGCATTGATAATTAATTTATTTTAAGTGCATTACATTACATTAATAATTCAATAGCGAAAATATGCCAATTAACTGGAAAGTAACACTGCATTACGTCATTAATGTTTCGTATCATAAAATTCAATTTAATATTTTAATCAATTAATAAAATATTATGCTGATAAATGACCCCTGTATATTTTTATTTAAAATTCAGATATGGATGCTAAAATTGTGACCAATAAAAAAATCGTGAATAAAGCAACCAAATTAAATGTTTTTCGTACAAGCATAAATCGAAAGACTATAATTAATAGCCTCTCAACGACATTATTACTTTATACGAAACTCAATTATGTATTATACAACTTCAGCAATCCGGTCAGATAAAGTTTTCTCCTACCCGGTTTACCGCATTTTCAGGATTATAGACGTATTTTAAAAAAGCAAAAATAATGCAAATAAAATTTACTTGAAATACATTTTAACTACAACGTACTACATCGTATAGCATTTTTTTGAGACAAGGCATTTTTCCACTAGTGAAAAAATTCTGAAAATTGAAAGTAATATTCTTCAATTGCTAAATAGTCCAGTCATTCTATAGTATTCATCTTCTAAAAAATTCCAAGAGAAGATTTTCCTTCGGGTTTTTCTTTCTATCGCTACAAGAAACACTGTGTAAAAAGTCCGTTGAAAATTCGTTTCCGCCAAAGAAATTGTTGAAGGACAAAGGTCGCAAAAATCAGTTTTTCTCAACTATTTCGTGAATATTGGTCTTACGTGCATTTTGGTTATTACAAAATTTGTTTATTATCAAAATCTGCACAAAAAAGGTTATATACAAAATTTATGTGGAACCAATGATTTTCGGGATATGAGGCTGAGAAAACTTGGACATTGCGATGCATTCATTTCTGAACCATCTTTGAGATATAATGCAAGGCGCGTTCTTTTTTACGTGGTGTTTCCATTAGGCCATGAGTCGTTTTCTTCTATTTCTTCGCCTCTGTTTTCTCCTTCTTCTACTTCTTCATCATTTTCGTTACTGTTATCATCTACAATTATTTCAGGCGATAACATAATATTAAGATCTATTTCGTTGTCGTTGATTTCAGATTCCACTGCCGCATCATCGGACGTAGTATTTAAATATGACTGCCACGACAAAAGCTATATATTATGGAACATGGTAATCCTAACTTTGGAGTCGTTTTCATTCGACGAAGTTGTTCTAGTGCTTTTATATTGTTACTATTGTCATCATAACCATCACACACTACAATTATATTACAACTATATAAATGTCACCATCAAACTTTCTTAGACTCATATCTCGAAAACTATTGCTCCCACATAATTCTTGTGCAGATTTGGATAATAAACAAATTTTATAATAACCGAAATTCAAATAAAACCAATACTTCACGAGATATTTGAGAAAAACTGATCTTCTTGATCTTCAAGCTTCAATAATTTCTTTGGCGGACACGATTTTTCAATAGACTTTTTATACAGTGTTGCTTATTGGGAATTTAGGGGAATTCAAGTATCGCCTTACGTTTATGCAACTGCACATGCACATGCCAGATGAATCACACTAAGGATATAATTCGCCTGTGTTTCTTTATAATGTTGTGTTTTTCGATGTACTTTGTGTTAATCGGTGATAACAGACATTTATATACACATTTTGTTGATTTTAAGTTTAGTGCTATTGAGTGGTTAGTGTTATTGATATTTTATAATAGGCGAAGAGATTTTTTTAGCTATTGAGGTTGTATTAGATGCACTGGAAGCCACCCCTTCATGCAGAAATTTTTAAGAAAGGCAGGAACTTGTAAATGCTCGTCATATTATACTCTGTGCAGCCACACAGAAATCGACAAACGTAATCATAATTGTCATTATTATAATGTAATGAACACACCTTTTTCCCCATCCTTAACTTCACAATTGAAAGTTTAAGTCGTTCTATATGTTCGGCATTTCCGTTGTTCATCACATGCACTTTAATTTCACTTTTTGGAAAACTTTCTTCTCACAGATCTACATCCAGGAACAGAACAATTTACGTTGCTTGTTAGACCCGGAGTTGTCATCGTTGTTGTAGTTTAATGTTAATTAACCACAAAACCACAGATAATCCAAATAAACCACAAAACTATCGCATTCGTGTAAACAAATTGCATCCTTTGCATGACTCATTGTCTAGTGTTTTATCTACTCACCACTAGAGGCGCATCGCTTAGCTTGAATTCCCAATAGCGATACAAAGAAAATCCCCAAGGAAAATTTTTACTTGTAATTTTTTAGCAGATTGGGTGTTTTTTTGTCTAAAATGACTGGACTAAAACTACAACATGGTCGAATAATTATTTTTGTTGATTAAATTAGTGTGAAAATTGACTTCAATAGCGATTGAGGTTGTCTGCACAATTTAGTTGTATTTAAACAAACTTCAAGTATGCAGAGGATTTTTAAATATTAAATCTTCTATATTTCTCCCAAAAGTGATCGTCTATTCATAAGTAAAACTTAACCCTTTCAGTGCTACGGGGACCTATGTCTCAAGAAATTTCAAAAACTTCTGGTGGTATCTATTTGTCCCACAAATTCATGTAATTTAAATCTAACCGTATTTCCAAAGACTAGAACGGATTCCATCCTGAAAGAGTTAAGTTGCTGCTTGTGTCCAAAAAGCGAAAGATTCTTTGTTTCAGTATTTATTTATGGTGCGTTTAATTTTCTTTCGGCCATTCAGAAGGTGTCATAGCGAATTTACGAGTCCCATTGTTAGCAACGTCTCTTTTTAAACGTAATAACAAAAAGTTAATTAAAAATCGATACCGCCAGCTAATTTTTTATCTTCGCAACAATTAATTTTGCATTGATTTGTGCGGAAATGCCGCTGTTGTCGGAACCTTTGGTTCAGACATATGATGGACTTACTTTTTATGCAAGCGATAATTAATTTTTCGCTCTCTATCTGACGTGAAACGAATGATATTCGAGAGGAAAAATTGCCATAAAAAATTAAATCAACTCATCCGAAGTTTTCCATTAGATTAAACATTCAATTTTAAAAAATAATGCGACGTCATTAATAAAATTCACTACTTGAAGGTATAATCAATGGGGTATGGTTCCTACATTCAAGCGTTGAAAACGAACATTTATCTTCGGCGAAAATCGGTTACTTGCACATTGAATTGTTAAAAATGTTTCACTTAATCGTATTTGAATAAGATAATTGGTTGCCCTCGAAGGATGAGGTAAATGAATTCCGTTTAAGCTTAAAGAGTATCTGCAGCTTTAAGATCACGAGCAAATTGTATAAATAATCACGTAGTTACTAATGAGTTAACTTTTAATTAGCCGCAGTGCTTATTGCGGAGAGATTCCTAAATTTCACCAGCCGTCTTTATCTCGCATTGGTGCAAATTAATTAAATGCCCATCTCTTCTTCTTTCAATGCTCCCGATGTGCGTTCGAAAAGGATCCCCCATTCGCTCTTGTACTAAACTTTTTTTTTGAAACCACCCCGCCATCGATGTGCTCGGTTAAGATAAGTTGCAGAAGATCACGCTATGTAAATTACATTTTACAGCGAAATTAGCGTTTTCGGAAAAATTAAGGAGCGAAAATGGGCTAATTCTCCCGCGGGAAGTGAAGCTTTAAAGGAAATTACTTCATTTATTTAAGTTTCGGTGGTTACCGCATAAATCTGGACAGAAGTTATTTACTCCCGGCCATTAGATATTAAAAAAATAAAAATGGGAAGAAATTACTCTTGACAGTAATATTCCCCCTTGCGCGAAAATAGATTCGGCAAATTTGCGCGTGAATTATGAAAACTTGTTTGGTTTATAATGGTAACAAATGCAACATCCCCAGACAATAATAATTCTTAACAACGTGTCTCGGTGTTTTCGTACTTCCTAAAAGGCAGATGGGTTTTAATGTTGTGGTTGGAAGGTACGGAACAACCGAAGTTCGAAGGTGAATATCCAAAGGTTAACGTTCTGGGCAAGGCAAAAACTCCATTTAAAATCCTTATTTTTTTATCGAACGATTTATATTACCAATTTATGTGAGCTTAAAGATTAAGGGTCCAATCTCCTGAGAGTGCACAATTTTAATAATATTTGACGTAGTAGAATGAGCACGATATCGGACCAAACTTTTTCACAACGATAAATTGGCGTTTTATTTAAAAATTGCAAAATACAATAAATTTGGAAGGCAGTAATGTATTGATGAGCGTAACTTCGTCAGTCGTTTACGAAGTTTAACTACAAGAAGATAAGAGTAGAGTAGAGTGGAATTATGGCGGTAATGATAGTAAGTGATAAGTTATGAGACACAAAAGATTTTCGGAAATCAGACTTAACAAGTTTTTTTTTTTTTTAGTAAAAAAGATAGTTCTGTGCAACGTTTCAATTTTATTTAAATTTTATTAATTAAACCTTAATTAGTCTTACCTTGTTTCTTAACTAAATCACTAAGCACGGCATTACTTTTAGTTCAGTTACAAATAAAATAAATTCGCACTTCGAATAAACAAATCTTTTCACTGGACGGTTCATTGATTCTTTCACCTTTGGATTCCTCGTTGAAAATTACTTAGGGCATGGATTTTGGTTATTTCTTTTTTTTACCAATCCCTCGAGATTTTTAGATGTTTCCATACTTTTTCTACACGCTGTATATATATAGATTGTAACTTTAAATGAGAAATAGACAGATGCGTGGGTGGAAAAATGTTTGGCGACGTATTTGCTTCAAACCTTGTAAATATGTATTTAGTAAGTGGCTAAAAGTGGTGTAGTGGCTGAAAGTGGTGCCTCCACCCTACTTTCTTTTAATCGTCAGTTGCAAGTTTTTTTAAATATAGGTATTTATAAGTTAGGTCACTTTATTAAAGAAAACGCAAACAGGGATTTAAGACTTATAAGGTGGAATTTTGGAAGATGGAGATGGTAGAAATTGTAGAACTATGTTATTCAGATGATATGTTAATAATAGCAGAAACGGAAAGGAAACTACAAACACGGAAAAGCTTAAAGAATAATTACAATTAAATCAATCCTCGCATATGGAAGTGAATCATGGACAATATTGGAGAAACAGAAAATTCAACTAACGTAGTGATGAGGTTCTCGAGAAAAATAAAAAGAAAAACGAGATAAAATATATATAGTGGACCCTGTGATGTCGATAATGAAAATAAAAACAAGAACCTTTAATCACAAAAAATTTTATATAAAATAATATAAAATTACTCACATAGACGAAACGCGTCTATGTGAGTAATTTTATATTATTTTATATAAAATTTTTTGTGATTAAAGGTTCTTGTTTTTATTTTCAAAAACGAGATAGGACAAAATAAGAAATGAAAGGTACATAGAAGATTTGGATATAATTCCGATAGAAATAATAATACAGCAAAACCAATTGCGGTAGGAGATAAAAGTTTGGCTAAGAAAGTGTTTAAAACTAGAGAGTTGGAAAAAAGAAGAAGAGGGAGGTCAAAAAAATCATGGAAAGAAGAAATGAGGAAAGCAGCTGAATTAAGAGAAGTACAGTGGACAGATCTTTAATAACAAAAGATAGAAGAAGGTGGAAAGAAATATAGAAAAAGATACCTTCGAAATTCACCCACCACACCTCACACCGGATTATTAAAATCGAATGCTATAAGCAGAATGTGTCCAGAACTAGAGACATAGTTAATAAGAGAACAAATTTATAATTGGTTTCCAAATTATTTAAGCAGCATAAGAGCATATTAAAAAAATGTCACAAACGCATTTTAGGTTGTGCGAAAGCAAACAGATTCAAACTAAGCGAGAAGGGCGTTAAGAAACTGTAAGCATTTCTAGAAATACATTTTCAGCGAAAATTCTGATTCTAATGTCTGATTTTTCAAAATTTAAACAAGTTTAAGAGCGATTCTGAATTTCACAAATCAACAAACTTCAGCACTCAATCGAACATTGACCTCCAGTTGCAGTTCATTATTATTTTACTCGCATTTCAGCAGCTCGAACGATTTACAAACCTCAAAGCAATCGTTGAAGCATAACTAGAAACATGCATCATTCACCTTCACCTTTGCAAAAGTAACGATTTCTTTCATCCCCTTAATACTTAAAATATGATAATGCCCGACGGCACGTAGTTCCTTGTAGGGTGTTGTCAAGGAAAAGGGTAAATCCGTAAATAGTAGTTTGTTTGGATTTCCATTTCCTTTCACACGGAATCTCTTTATAACATCTCTCTTCAGCCGCTGAAACTTGTATATGATGGAATTGAAATAATAGATAGCGATAGTAATATCTTTATCTTTATAATAAATTCATAAAGTAAATACACTTAGCGTCTATAACGAAATCAATATGGAGATAGTACACAGTCATCATTTAAAAATAGGGAATATGTACAATTTGATATAGATATATGTAGACTAACTGCTTACAAAGCAAGTAATTTTGATATTCAAAATCGTACGAACACCAAAAAGCAATAACTATCACTACAATAATTTATAATGATAAAAGGTCAGAACCGGCATTTACGGCGCCGTTGCAGAATATTTAGTGTCTCGTTTTGTTGTGGACGAGACATAATGATGCATAAACAATGATATTGTATAATAATAGCAGCTAATAAAGGAGGAGCCGTAAATGCGTTTACATCTGGCTGAGCTTGAACGATTTGTAACTGTCAAAAGATCACAGCTTTTACACTACAACAATTCGCGAGATCTTGCCAAGACGATAGAGAGGGCGGTTATAATAAAGGTTCTTGTTTATCTAAATTAATAATACTGTTACGGTCTCATTAATCATGGATGTATGAGTCCATCGTACGCCATCCGAAGATATTAACGAGATCATGAATGTAGTCACCGCGATTGTCGCCGCACTTTCAAGCAGCACAACTCAATTTATTCGCACCACTTTTCAAGTGTGCCTCCACGTCAATTAATTTCGTAACTTATTTAATAACATACAAAAATAGAAAATTGTCGTCAGATGAATTCAAAACAAAGTAATTGCTTGCACGCACACACACACACGCGCATAGGCGTTTTTCGGTATGGAAGCCCGAGCCGCAAAAATCAACCGATGATTTTACTTCTTTTAATTAAAGCACAGTTAATTAGTCCACACCTCGTCCCTTAAATTAAAGGCACTTGTTATTTTCTAGCTATATTTCGTTAAACCCTGTCGCGATTTTGGTCCGCGCCACTAGCACCATATTAACTGCAAACCAGTGCTTTAGGCACTAGTTTTAGCCAACCTCACACTTCTGTCCCGTCCTCGCCCTCGTCCTCAAAGAGTGGGCCGGTGGAAGTCCTCTTCTTCGGCTTTGGCGGCGGACGCGGCGGAATCTTCGTAATTTTCGCGTCGGGGGTGGTCGGTAGGAGGGAAGAGGTCGATTCCCTCCTCGAGTTGGGCTGCACGGAAGACCTCAAGCTCGAAGTGTCCGAACCGTTTCTGACCCACAAGTTGCGGTAGTTCTCGGCGGAAGGGCTGAGCGCTCTGTGTGCAGATACGCTTCGCGGCAAGGTCGCAGCGGTCGGTGGGGACTCTTGTTCGGCAATTGGGTCGCAGGCGATTGAGGAAAAGTTCGCCGCCGGAGGTACGGCACGTGTCGCCCTAGGTGTCGAAGCCTCAGTTCCGATTTTATTCAGCGATAATACGGAACTTCCTGAGGCGGTCGTGCGCAATCCTAAATTGTCGTACACGGGTTCTCCAAACTCGTCTGTTTGGGGAGGCGGCTCGCTGCTCCAGCTGGCACGCGGACGCCGAGGGATCGTCACGTAACCGCCTTGACGCGGCGTAATTATAGGCGCACCGAAAGGCGTAATAAATGGCGATTGAGATCGGGAATGAGGAAGGGTGCGATACATCTTCGGCATGTCGTAAAGCGGGCTCTCCAGCGGCGACTGAGGTCCGTGAAGTTGCGGCAAACGTGAGTGATCCGCCACTGTGGACGCCGTGCTACCAGCGGGAGAAACTTGAGCGGCACGTAACGGAAATGATAAAAGGTCAGGACGTTCTCCACGGTAGTCTACGTCTAAGTTATTGTGGAATTTGTTTGGAATACGTGACTCAAAGTCGAACGAACGAGATTCGTCATCGCCTGCTGGAAAATAAATTTTAGATTAATCGTGAAAGAGCCGGTGATTTTAATCTTACCGTAAACGGAATCGTCGTCGAGGAGGGTTCTCTTCACGTCGCTCACTTCGGTGACGCCGCTGATGACCGACGCGGGAGCTGTGTGTTGCCGGGGCGGTTTCTCGACCGGATTGACGGCGGTGATGAGCGACTTCTGCATTTCCTGCATCCCGTTCAGACTTATGTAATCACTGGATTGGCCCAATTCGGTCCCTTTACTGGAGTGTCCGCGGCGGTTCCGCTTGCAGCAACAACATATCAAAACTATTATGAGCAGGAGCAAAAATATGGCCCCGATTCCGAGTCCGATGATCAGAGGCAAGGCACTTCCTAAACCGGAGGGCGCTCCAAACACGCCGGAGCCTTTGTCACCGAGGATAACCAGACTGATGTTTTTCTCGTCGACGCCGCCGGGATTCTTGGCCACGCATTTATATTCACCCCGATCTCTGTAGTTTACGTTAATAATAGTTAAATTATTCCAAATAGTGTAGTCGACGTCGTTCTTCGAAGTAACGTACTTCTGTACGTTTTGTCGGGGATCGCGGTCGATGATTCGGCCATTAGAAACCCAATCCACGTCCGGCAACGGATTGCCCGTGACTTTGCACACCATTGTGAAATTTATCGAATTCACTTCCAAACGCGTGTCGAGCGCCGGCTCTTCGATTTTGGGAATGCAGGCGAAGTCGTTCGCCCTTAAATCCCTCCACAAACGGCCCTTCAATCGTTCGGGTTGGGAACACTCCACAGGCGTTGTAATCAAATTACGTTTAGTGGCTAAATCTCTAAACAATCGTAGATTACAATCGCAGATCCATGGGTTACCTTGAACGCTGAAACTACTCAACCTGCCCAGTTTTTCTATCAAATCGCCGTTTAAGAGGGTCAATTGATTGTACTCGAAGTCGATGTGTTGCAACATCGGAACGATTTGGAAGGCGTTAACGTCGACTCTCTTAATTTCGTTGTGGCTAACGTAGACCCTTTGCAGGTGAGTCATATTTTTAAAAATTCCTTCTTGAAGCACTTGCAATTTGTTGCGACTCAAATCCAACACCCGAAGTTTCAGGTTGTACTGAAACAGATTTGTGTCTATGCTAACTATCGAATTGTTCGATAAATCTAACTCAATCAGCAGCAACAAATTGGCGAAAGCTGTTTTATGTACAGTTTCCAAACTGCAATTTTGGAACTTGAGCTTATGCAAATCGTGTAAATTAACAGACTGAAACGCGTACGATCCCAGTTCGTACAGGGGATTATTCGAAAAATCAATTTCGCGCACTTCCGTGCTCATATTTCTCGGTATCTGGCTGAGATAAGCATTTTTACAATCCGCCGATTTTCGCCCGTTCGACCACATGCATTTGCATTTGTCGCAATGTAGCGTCCAATCGTCCTCGGCCAAACTTATCGCGGTCCCGATCAGCAGGAAAGTAATTAATCGCAGACCCATCATCGAAGTTGTTTCACGCCTGGTCCATCTGAAACAAACAAAAAGAAACAATCAACGAGGAGAAAATTGCGCGGGAGCTGGAAATGATTTGTGAACTCTCGAGACGAGAAAATTGGCTATTGCGGACACATTTGCATGTGCGTCACTGCTTTTTGCTTCACCGGAATGGAATAGTTGTAGAAGGAAAAAATTCCAACGACATTTAAAGTACAGCATTCGTGTCGGCTGCCAAATAACTAATTAAGTTAACTGTTCTTAGTGGAAATTGAATAAAACAGCAAGTGTACTCGGAAATTTCATTCAGAGTTAATGGTTTGGTCGCAAGACGGAAGGGCAGCGCATAAGTAATTGCGATAGCCGTATGATTGAACGCAGCTAGAAGTAATTGAAATGGTAGGGTGCGCATATTGAACTCCGAAATGAACTCGGGGGGCAGAAGATCAAATTCATCACGTTATGATTGTGTCATGATAATGAAATCTGGGAGCCAGTGACATGCCATTGTAAACAGGATTTTAAAACCCGGCTTGTATAAGGGCTTCCGTCTAATATGCGTTAATTAATATTAAATTAAATTCCGGAGCCTTAAACTTTTCGCGTTCCGATTGCAAATTATTTTAATACCGTTATTGCGTTTGTTAACAATTCGAACTGTGATATATTTCCTTTAAATTAGGCCACTTGTTTAAAAATTTATATTTGATCAGACCAGCACATTGCTCCTAAGAAAAAGAAAGCAGGAACAAACGCGCCCTCTTATAATCCGTTATGGTTTAATGCAAAATAACAAAAATTATAAAATAAAATAATTAATTCTTTAATATAAAATTCTTTATTTGCCTTTCTGTAAAAAACTTTCGTTCTCTTTTCCTCTAATTTCTGAATTTTTTTGGTAATAGAATTTCTTTTATGGTCATTTCTGGTAAAATTCGGGATGGACTAATTCGGTCTGCATGTTTAACTTTGCTTTTACAAACGACTTTTGGATTCTTCTCATTACTTTGCTTTAAAATATCATTTGTAATTTCAAGCTTTTTTCTTTTCTTGTCAGTTTTCGAATTAAACACTGGGTTTAGTGTTTGATAATCTCTAAGTTCCCATTGGTTTTACAACTTACAGTGAATAATTAACAACATTTGTATTTTCGATAACATACATAAACAAATTTATAGAAATTGTTAGTTAATGGTGTCAATGCTGTTATATTTTCTGATGCTTTGATGAAAATTGCTAAAAACTCAGTATGTAAGTGTAATCTTAACTATGCATTTTATCAAGTGCTAATTGAAGGGCTTGAGACAACAAGGCTGCATGCCACACTTTTAGCAAATTTGAGTTATCTGTGCTACATATCACTGTGTGATGTTCTACAGGTCTCCTATTTTTATGGTAACTATTCTCCCAAGAATGAAGCCACTGCCGCCCCATATTTGTGTAATAACAGCACAAACCACAAACCACATGTTTCTGCCAAGAGAAAATTAGATTTTAATATTGAAAACAGCAATGAACATTGTGATTTTGGCTCTGATGATTGCGTGTTGAAGCAAGGATTATGTGCAATCCGAAAGTATTGAAGAACACTCATCAGATATTAATGACGAAGAGGATCAAAGAAGCGCTAAATAACGTAATTGACAATGGCGAGGTTCAACAAATGCCGAATGTTGCCATATTATATTGTTACATGGTGCTCATGGGATAGTGACAAGAAATACTATTATTACACAGTATTTTAATCGACTGTAAAATATTAACAAATAACAATAAAAAATATTAATCTAATTGTCTATTTTGTAGGTTTCGTAATTGCTCTTGTTTTATTACTTTATTGCTGCCCAATCATACTATTTTTCGACAGATCAAAGGTAGGCAACGTTATCGCAACTGGCCTTCTCGTGCCTACGCAATTTGTATTGCCTGGTGCATTTTCAACTTCTTATTCGAGGGCGATTTCAAGTGAGACGTTGTATGGTTTCCCCAGCCTCGAGTTAGACAAAATGTACCTACGTCAGACAAATAGGGTTATTCCACATTCTGGTCGATTAGTATAAATTTGCTTTAACATCATTCTGTGTTTTATTGGTAGTTCTATGGACGTTTCTTTATTTTCAAAGGATTGGTTCGATATTTATATCACATTTTTGCGAATACCGCAAGAGACTTACAATAAAATTGAGAGTACGCTGTGTGCAATGGACGCACATTCGTGTAAACGGTTCGACAAAGTTAAAATAGTGTTCACAACGCCTAAATGCGCTTGTAACGAAATGAGAAAAGTTTGCGATCAGCTGTGGTCGGTATGACAAGCTAACGAGCCCCACTATGCTCATTGTAACTCTATATCGAAGTTATTGTTCCCATAAATTTTAAGAATTTAATTTATAGTCATTGTTATACAACGCTAAATTTGAAATTAACACGAATTACATTATGGGAACTAGTGATGGCGATTGCGCTACGAAGTAATTAAGTTTATTTACTACAAACGTTCAAATCTGTTAATACCGCCGCGGATTATAACTATAAGATATTGGTATGAACCGAAGGGGAAACTTGTAAATTTGCGTGAAGTTATGAAATTAACTTTTGGGTTAACACCAATGCGGATCCGCAAGGGCAAGTTCAAAGGAAATTCGATATTACACAATATAATTGAACTGTGGCACCGCTGCCACCATTAGTGATGAAACCAACGGTAACATGTTTTATACACCAAATGCTGTGGATCATATAACCTAATATCATATGTCCTGGAAATTTCTCATGATGTCCAATACATAAAGTTCCTGTCGGGTTTTATCTACATTTTACTTTTAACAATTTAGGAAGTTCTACGTAAAACAACATCGATCAATGTGACACACAAAATGTCGATTAATTTCAATATCAAAAATTGTATTTTTTGTGCTTAAAAAACAGGGCAGATATTTTCATTCAATCTTATAGAAATAATTACATTTTTTACTGAACGATAATCTTTTTTGTGATTCACAAAATTGGAGAATTACATTTTTTTCTTCATCGTAAATATTGAAAGTAATGGGGTTGTTCGTTTCTCTCCTTGAAATCAATTTCTATTTTCTTCACAATCGCAGCTTCTGTAACTTTTCTCCTCCACAAACAGTCTTTGTTAATTTGGAAAAAGGCCATTTACTGATTAAATAACCGGCTGCTATTACTTGACCTAATTGTAGACCTAAATTCGGCTACTGGCAATCAACCGAATTTTTGACAAGAACTTAGTATTACAAAGTTTCCATCTTATGCATGTCTCCCCTTTGTACGCTTTCGACCACTTTCTGCTTGCAGAAAAATATGTTTTCAGTTAAATTAATCGGATTTTAAGGCTGTTATTTTTAAAAAAAGAAACAAAGAAGCCCACAGGTGTCGGGTTGCGAATTTAATCAAATTAACCTTATTTTATGAAGTTCATTATGCAGATTACCATTATGAGAAAAAAGGTTGCAACCGTGCGTAAACTTGCCAGACATTTGATATCAAAGTTTCCATTAAATACCGCAAGGTCCCTTACCTGCTGCCTACTCGTTACGAATAATCGTCCGTCTACCGCAAGAATGTCACGATTTCGCAAATTAAGGTTACATTATGACCTCGATCTAACTTAATTACAGGTTAAGCTGTAAAACGCAAAATTTTCTTCTGTTTTCTCGGTTGAATTTACTGAAATTTTATCCGAATAAGCAAACGATATCTCCACTAGTGCATAGAGGTTTAATGTCGCAGCCTTTTACGTTAAAAGTCGAGCTTGAGTAGTGGTCGTAATCCCCAATTGAGGTAATGCAGTTCCTATAGCTGAAACAGGCGAGCCGTTTACATTTCCTGTAATGCGCAGCTTAAAAACATTTTCATGTTGTAGCAGCACTATTCGGTTCACTATTGTATCGCACAGCCTTGACCTTACAGGGGAGCGACTTCCACCTCGCTGGTCTCTTAAGAGCTCTTTTGTGTAAAATATCACACGGACCGCGAAGTATAAGAGATGATGAAAACTTTTACTTTCATGCGGTTAAGATCCTTTCTTACATTGAGCAGCAGCAATTAATGCTCGAACATAACCGACTTTATCTTCACATAATTAATTTATTTTCTATAATTTTGCACGTCTCTGCTTTTAATAAAATCGATGGATGAAATGAAGCGCAAAATGTGGCGAGGATTTTAATTTTAACTTCCCACCGCAGCGTCATGTTTCAAGTGTTGTAAGAGAAAGGCCAATTTATGGATCTTCTAAGCCATCTCTGTCATTCCTAGATCGTTCGTGCCCTCATTGTATTAGCCAAATATTTAATTCAGGAGCAGTCTTAGAAGTTTTCTATTTGTACCTATTCTAAACGTCCTCAACTCGGAGGTCGTTTTGATGAAGTTACGGTCACATTTACAACACAATTTGTTGTAGTGTGGTAAGGGTTAAGAAAAATTCTGGGGTGGAAATGCGTCCGGTTAAATTAATTTGTGTGGCGTGACATTTTCTAAAATTACCTCTAAAACACGATTCCCTTGGATGGGATAGATTTCTTGGCCGAAAATATACAAACTAATTTACTTTTGCTTAACCCGAAATTTTTTCACCTTCCGGGTGAGTTGAGCTTCGAAGGCATCCTTCTCAAGAATTCTATCCACATTCTTCTATTTTTTGTTGTAAAAGTTAGTTCTCTTCACTTTACATCTCTCAATTGAACCACTTTACTTACTTCTGCTACCCCATGATTTTTTGACCTCCCTCTGCTTCTCTCTAGCTTCAAACATTTTCTTAGCTAAACATTCATCCTCCCCATCCTTTATACATGTTTAAACCATTGTATTTGGTTTTGCAGTATTGTTATTTCTATCGGGATTATATCCAAATCCTCTCTGTATTTTCCATTTCTCATTTTGTCCATTTTTGTATCTCCTTTTATGCCTTTTAAAAACCTCATTTCTATATACAGTAGGATCCCGATTATCCGAGCTAATGTGGACCAGCCCCTGCTCGGATAAGAAAAAACTCGGATAATACGGAGACTTACGGAAAAAATAAATGTTACACGAATACATACATAAGTCGACATTATTCATACAACTACTACATACATATGTACATACGTATACGTAAGTTTATTAATTTGACAGATACAATGTTATTTTGGATTGTTTTGCACAATTACACCTTTTTCTTGCTGCAATATTTCGCCACCGCTTAATGAGCAGAACATCAGAAGGAGTAGCTTCTTGTTGTTGTTCAACATATAGTAAAGCAGTCTCTAATACCATCAGGCCTTCTCCATGAGATACCAGCTGCTCGTTATCTTCATCATTACCTTCATCTTCTTTGCTGGAGTCATTTTCATCATTTTGATTTAATACTTGAAAAACTATTTCTTGATCGTCCAAACTTTCCTCAGGATCATCAGCTACAATCCATGTTTGCACTTCGGTTGGTGACACTTCCTCGCATCCTCTTAGACGTGTCATCAATTCATATAAACTGATGTCTTCTTCATCATCGTCCTCCTCTTCAAGTGCCCGAGCAGTCAAAATCTTCGACCAAGATTTTGCAAGAGTCGATCGCTTCACAGCATTCCAAGCTTCAGCCAACCAATAAACGACATGTTTTAGGTTAATATCCTTCAAAACTTTTATTAGATCTTCAGTTTCGCTCTTTTCCAACACATGTTGTAGAAGAGAGCGTCTGTAGTTCCTCTTCAGATTTTCCAGAACCCCTTGATCCATCGGTTGAATTAAAGCTGTAACATTTGTTGGAAGAAATTTAACCGTAATGTTTCCACTTTTTAGCGTTGCTTCTTCTGGATGTGATGGTGCATTATCTAAAACTAACACTGCTTTAATAGGAAGATCGTTGGCTCTCATAAATGTCTTTACACTGGGCACAAACTCATCATAAAACCAAATTTTAAACAGTGTTCTGTCCATCCAGGCAGCTTTCTGGTTTTTATAGTAAACAGGTAAAGCTCCTTGGGCTATGTTTTTGAAAGCTCGTGGCTTTGCAGATTTTCCAATGCACATTAAAGGAAGTTTGTGCCTCCCAGATGCATTGCTACAAGCCATCACAGTCAGTCAGTCAGGGGCCGAAGCTTCTTGTTTAGCAGCCAAAGTCTTTGCTGGCATCAATTTAAAATTTAGGCCAGTTTCATCACAATTGTAGATCTGATCGGTTGAGTAACCTTCTTCTGCTAGCAGTTTGTCGATATCGTCTTTGAATTTTTGAATGCCTACTGTATCTGAAGAAAGTTTTTCACCACAGATTTTTAGTTGTCGAATTCCATGGCGTTTCTTCCAGCGATCGAGCCAACCATCACTTGCACTGAACGTGTCTATTGTCAAGTTTGGAGTAACATCATTAATATGTTTATTAAGCAATAGGGCTTTTTCTTTTAATATAGGGCCAGACACAGGGATTCCCTTGCCTCTCTGTTGTGTGAACCATAAATATAAGCTATCACCAACCTTTTCGTAGTCACCTGTTTTCATACATTTTCGTTTACCAGATCCCGAAGCTTGTAGACTATGCCATTGCTTAATTTTATCTCCATTTCTGCGCCAATCACCTACTGTGACTTTGCCGACACCATATTCTCTAGCAATAACTGTAATTGATTCACCCCTATCTAGACGTTCTAATGCTTCAATTTTTTGTGCTAGAGTAACCACCACTTTCTTACGCTTCTTCGAAGCTAACATTTCAGACATTTCTATGGACATGTACCTATGATGGTAGTGTATATGTAACTGACTGCCCTAAATCAAATAAACGGAAGTGGAATTCTAAGTAATGAAAATAATCACAACGTCAGCCGATTTTTTGCCTCATGCAACTTTTTTATTGAATTTCTCCGCATTTTCTCGAATAGCTCGGATAAAATTCAGGATCAGCTCGAATAACACGGAACAATTAAAAAACAGGGGTCGCTCGGATAACGCGGAAACTCGGATAACCGAGACTCGGATAATCCGGATTGTACTGTACTTGTTAGTTGGTTTTCTGTTTCTCCGTTGTTGGCCATGATTCACTTCCACAGGAAACAATTTTTAACAATTAATATCCCAAAACTAACTTCATATGACATGTAACCTTGTCGCCCCAAGCTCTTCGTTTGACTAGTTCGAACTTTACATCATTAATTCCAATTTTTGTTTTGTGTTCGTTGTTCCTATCATCTTTGTTTTTGTTTTTTCTTTATGTTCATATTTACGGATTATAATTGTTCTTCAAGTCTTTTTAAGTTTCTACTATTATTAACAGGTCATCTGCATAGTTCTACAATTTCTACCATCTCCATCTTCCAAAATCCCACCTGATAAGTCATAAATTTCTGTTTGCTTTATTAAGATTGGATTTAATTTTTTAAAAACATTTGTATCGTCTTTATCTAATTTAAAGTTCAAAACTTTCAAAATTAAGCATTCAATTCATTAGAGTTCGCAACTAAACCGTGAAAGAAATTCTTAAATGGTTGCATAAACATGAAATAGTGCACGCACTAAAGTTTATTTTACGACTGGGAATAATAACGAGGATCGTTTCATTTTTTGCAAGGGAACATAAACTTCAGTAGAACGAATACAAAAGGTTTTTCTTTAATAACTTGCAGAACTTCAATTGCCTGTTATAAGTTCGATTTTTATCAACGCAATAATAGTCCTGGAACACGTCATTAGTTGTTACTTCATCTAACATATTTCACTGTACTTAGTGTATAGAACATTCGAAATTTCACGTTTCTCCAGCATTTTTTCATGAAACCTTGTCAAAATTCGCCCGTGTTTCACTTTTATCGATTTTCATAGCACCAGGTACGGGTCACCGCTTCATCATATAGGTCTTTAAAGGGTCAGTGCGAGTTGAATACTTCTATAGAAAACCTTTCCGGTGTAACGAACGATAGTTGACACGATCCTCTACGAAATAGCGTAATTAAATTGAAGGTATTGCCAATAAGCTCAAATCCTGCCACTTCAAAAGAAATTACAAATGATATTATGTATTATGTTCTTTTCACTGCGTGCTTTGAACTAAATTAAATTGTTCCTCAAAGTTTTATGTGTTTTACACGTTAGATAAAGATCTCGATAATAAAACACACCTTACTTAGAATTGTTTTGTGTATTAACAAACATATTTCCAGTCGTTGTAAAAATAATTAATTGAAAAAGTAATTTACGGGAGATGTAATAAGGATAGTGGTTTTCGGTTGCATGCGATGTTTTGATAAATTCATGCAATTTTTATTCTGCCACTATTGCGTCGTAATTAAAAATACATAAATTTTTAGAGAAATTGAATTGGACTTTCGTTAATTTTGTTTGCGGAATTGCTATTTTTTAATGGTTTCATTGTTTGCGTTCATTAAAAAATTAATGTTTATTTCGCGCCATAATCAAATTAACTGGGTACATTATTCTAGAGACCTCTTATTGTTAGAAGACAAACGTTATTAATTCCTACGAGAGCAACATCCAATAAGAAAGGAGAAAAACAGGACCAAAACTGGGAACGGAGAGCCGGCGACAACTGTAGATAATTCCTTATATTTATATCAAATTCACAAATCTTACTGTTACCAATATTAAGTCAGCGTTTTAAAACAATAAATATGCCCATTCTTGAATTTTTATAAGATTATTAAAAACAAAGTTATGGAATTTTAAACTAATTTCATGAGATCTGTTCAGATCACATTAAAATACACACAACTTTATTTCTGATAGCTGTAAGACTATTTTACTGCAGGATTAATACTTCTTCAAAGTTCATTAAAAATTTAAAAAAAAACTAAGAAAAATTTAATGAATATTAAACTTGCAGATACCTATAAGTTTTTCCATTTAAAAATTGTTTGCAACTAGATAAACTAAGAGCCGATTTCATCAACGTCTGTTAAATTTGATTGTAGATTAAATTGACAACAACAACTGTTGTAGTAATAGCAACGATTGATTTTAACTATACGTGCAGTTGTCTTACTGACGTTTGTAAAATCGGCCTTCAGTTTGGCAAAAAGCTGTACAATACTAAATATGTTATGAAAAAAAGCTTCATCATGGAAGCTTTGTAAAGAAAAATTATACAAAATTTTTATTAATAATTTAACTAATGGCACTTTTGATAAATTCCAAATAAATAATAATTCTGTATTGACTATTTCATAATAATGTACATATTTGTATGTAATCTCGTTCTTTTTTACAGAGAAATTACAGCATTTTCCCCATTTATTTATCCAACAATAAAAACGCTTAAAGTGTTGTTTTTTTTACTGATTTATTCAATAGAAATTGTCTACCACCATTGGATTTTCAAATTTATCAAATTCACGTTTTCCAGGTGAAAAATTATTTATAACCCAGTTTCACGATACAATACTTTTTGCGCCACTATCCTCCGGATTTTCGAGTAACGCTTTTAATTAAAGTAAATCCTCGCATGTACCGCATATCACGTAACCTAACCCTTCCATGTTTTGCTGAATAAAAAACTGAAAATAACAAATTCGCTGTTTCTCTGAAGTTACAGAGACTGCAAAGAACTGCAAAAACTACATTACGCTTGGCGTTATTAGCCGGATGTTAAATAATAAAGTAAGCGCGGGTAATGAATATCTAAATCTGAAATTCACGTGGGACAGAAGCAAACTTCTCATGCATATCTTAGCGTTCTGTTCAAATATTAAAGTAACCGCTGTTTACTTTTAACGTACACAACCAGACTGCACGCACAGATGCTCGAATATCTAAATTATTACCTTTCTCATTCTGAGGACTTTACATATTTAATCGGTTCTGTTGCGCCTGTTATCACTGACGCACGCACAATAATTACCATTTCAGTTATGAATTTAAAAATTGCGAAATTAAAGGCGAGAACTTGCAAATAAATTGGTCGCTTTACCCGAAATTTAAATCGTTAAGTCCTTTTCTGTGTTACATTCATTAGCGAATGTAATACGCAAATTCATTTTCCATGGTGTACTTTAATGTATTCAAAGATAATTCTACACCCACGTACGCACATTTTGAGGTACATAAAGCGAAATTATTAATTTGGCCTTGTCTGTTAAAACGGCGAAAATGAAACAAAAATAGAATTAAAGGGCAAAAGGATCCTTACGAACTTTTATAAATAATAAATGTATTTACAAATTACATCACGATTATTACTTAACTCGTTAAGGGTGAAGTGATGCTCACTGTAGCTATTCTAGTTTAGAATAATTTCAATTGCAAATACGTTTTGTGCTATTCAATGACTTACGATTTTCATCTAAAGAAACTTCCGGAATCTTTCCGAGATCCCCGTGGACATTTCGATCACTTGCAAAGTGCTACTGTGCCTCGCACAATGCTGACTAACGATACCCTGTTGTGTTCGCATTTTTATTTGCAACACAAATTTAAAAAACAAATATTGGGAAGAGTCTCACTAAAAAGGTTGCATCGTTTTGTTGTTGCTTTCCTGAAGAGGTTTCATTATAATCAACTAACAACTAATGTGAACACAAATGCGGTCATTACAGCTAAAGATTTGTTTTGCTGTACCCTCCGTAATATTGATGTTATCGCGGCCCTATTTGTGGCGAACAATGGAAATGAAAGGAACCAAACAATACAACGATATCGAGAAACTACATTAGGGTATAAGGTCTCATCACTTGCAACTACCGACTGAGATTAGCTGCAACAATTTTTAAATTTGTACGTTTTTAATTTTACATCATGAAACCAAAATCATTTTTATACAGGAGAAGAATATATAAATTTAATCACTTCAAATGAAAATCAGTAATTATTTATGAATTCAACAAACACACAACAAATTACTGGTACTTCCTGTTTTCCTGTAAATCAATTCAGTAATACTGATCTTAATATTACAGCTTAATCATTACTTTCGTGTAAGTGTCAAGTTCAAGGGTTGTGCTGGCAAAAAAATTACACTTGCTTTGTTCCCATTAACCTCCGCGAAAAAATCCGTTGTTACCACATCGAGTTTCTTCTGACGTTGGGGAAATAAAAACTATGCGAATCACACTAATTGTAAGCTTCAACATATAGAAAGTGTTTCTTAGAAAATGTAAATAAAAATTGTACCAATCAAATAAACATTTTAGTATTTTATAACCATTTTATTGTAACTACCATAACAATATAAGAGATGTATAATCATTTTGGAAACGTAGCAAAATAGTTTACAAGCAAGCAAATAACTAATCACTTTAGTGAAACGTAACTAAATTTTTAAAAAATTATTGAGAAAAAATAATTAATCATTTGGAAAAAATTAACAAATCCTTCAATAGTGCAGCCAACAAATAATAACCAAACAGTTCAGTTGCGGCAACGAAAAATTTGGTTAATAGATTCCAAATACTATTTGGTAACATTTAACTAAACTAACATTTATTGTGATAGCTACTAGGAATCACTATTTTTTTGTAACTGGTAAACAAATGTTTTCTCAATGTATAAATTGTGGACAAAGATAGAACAAAATTGTAAAAATTGTAGTATGAAAACAGAAAATGTATTGAACTCTACCCGTCACATCTATGCTATCTAAGATAGGTTATTAACATTACCATTCATTGGTATTCTCGGCCAAAGAAGCTATGACTAACGTGGACCACTTTTTCTAGTCGATTGTCACATTTAGTTAATAATATAATACAAAGTACCTGACCGTAAATAAACTTGAAAACGAAATCCGGTGCACTTGCAGGATTTCTTACATTATTCGACATGTCACTGTTTTGAAATTTTCTTTATTTAATGGATTACCAATGTGACTATCGGTGGCGCGGGAAAGTTGCGAAAGAACTGAATATTACATTTCATGACTTATTCTCAAAATATTGAGAAAAATTAGAACTTCTTGTTCCAAAACTTTGTTATTGTATTCTGAAAAATGAATACCAAATCGAATTAACAAAGAAGATTAAATACTTTCTTACTACTGCCTGTTATTCTATTTTAATCAAACTCTTTCGTTAAGTTGGTGCTCTAAAATAATTAATATTGCAAGTATTATTTTGTTCGATTTAAAAATGAAGTTGCATTTAGATACTAATGGATCACAAAACCAATATTCAAATAATTTAATGAATGTATTTGGAAATTCAAACTTTGTGTTACAATTAACATATCAGCCAACATTTCAATATTTCCATGTCATCGATTTACAAAATTAAATTTCATAAATGCCTCCATTAGTCTGATGTAAATTTACTCGCACTGGTAAAACCGCTCCATTCAATTTCCATTTAAGAAAACTTGAACCATTTTATGAAATCTATTAAAAGCGTTAAAGCCTGTTAAGCGAGGATTACAATATAAATTGCGATCTAAAAATAACGTGCTGTTTAGTGTGTGCACAAAACAGTTCACCGAAAATTCGGTAACCTTTCAATTTCACGGGGCGGAAACTTTCCGAAATTTAATTGAAAACTAATATAACTCAATCGCGTAAATGAGTCTTGAGCAATACCTACGTAATATAATCACGTAAAAGTGATTTGTGCTAATAGCAGTTGGCTTTAGTTAATTCCCACGCCCATTAACCTGGCACGCTTACTGAATGGTTGAATTTTTCAATTCAGCACATTTTATGCTGTACACAGGAAAAAAAATAAACCAAAAAGATACAAGCGACGATAGTTCAACTTGGCACATTATTCAAAGTGAAGGTTTTTTTATTTTAAGCGACCTACCCTTTCTGTATTACACGGAGCGACCGGGGAGTACTCGTCGGCGTAATCTACGCATTTTTAATACACTGCGGTGTGGAAAGTGCATATGCCCATCGTCGCAATATACTCGCGGAAACAATAGCGCGACCCCATACGAGTTAAGAGTTGAAACTTTAAATAAATCATTATGAATACATATTGTTATAGTAGTCGGGATATGTAATGGAGTATTGCGTGGGCGAAAATATGCGCGAATACAATATAATATAACATTCAAGATATGAACTGAATCGATTCAAATCAGTCCGTGCGCACACCCACGCAAAACTCCATCACATTCCGCGATGATTATAACAACCTATTCCCATCCGCAGAAAAACACCAACGAATCTTAATCCCATCATACTTTTAATAAATTCCGAATATTAAATTAATATCCTCAAATTTTGTTTATTTCTTGAAGTGATGTACGATCACAAACTGTTGGGATTAGTTTTTCTTTTCTGTTTGATGATAAACCAGAAGTCATAAAAAAAAGTGTAATTTTAGAAAAGTTTTAGAAGAATTTACCTACAGCGTTTAATTTAATCTTGCAAGTCACAAAAATGTTTGTTTACATTTTTTAAACGCCTTTTAATCTAAAAATCGAGTAACAATAAAATCACCAAAACTTCCAATAAAGATTTACACGTTTAGAGTGGTAAATTTATCCAACCGCAAATGATGAGGGATTCTAAATCAGTGACTTCTTGTAAATCTGAAATTTCAAAGCCTAAGTAAGCCCCTGATACTGAACGCGTGCCGCTACTACCTGGCATTTCCGGAACATCTTGTTTCTTCAAAATGCTTTGTAATTTTACAACATTTGCCGGATTTATTGGTTATAAGTTACATTTCTTACTGACATCACCAAGACGTCTAATAGAAATAACGGCAAATTTCAATAGAAAGCTGATAGTTTTGATATTTTTATATTAAAAAAATTATAAATAAAGATTTATGAAAAGAAAATTTCAAAAAATCCATGATTCCTAAATGAATGTCGCGACGCCAGTTGATAATAACAGAAAATGGAATTAAATCAGATCGCAACTTATTAATAACTGAATACAGAGCAGAATGTTCATAGTAATATCTTCAAAATTGATTTTTTTTTTTGGTTTGATCATTAACGTTGTAGGACCCTGCACAAAAATGAATTGATCGCTTAAATTTTAACAATTCAAACAGAAGGTAAGTACACTTTGTCGCAAGTATTGTTTTTATATAAATATAACAAACATGACAAATGTTGATGTAACATAAGTGACAACCATTGAGATTAATATTTGCTGATCAATTTGAGTTTGATGTGAGTCGCAAGAGAATCATTGATTTAACAGTGATGTAATAGGCGGCTTTACTGAAAACTTTGAAAATAGATTTTTAATTTCGTTTCTTAATTACATAAATAAAATTGTGTTTCTATAATTTATTATATTAATATAGGCGGGTTATGTAATTCAAATATTACACACTTTAACATGATTTTAAAAATGAAAATAATTTTCTATGAAAAAGAAATTTTTCATGCCATGAAGTTGCATGATTTTTTCATTTTTATTACCGGAAATTTCGCTTAAAACGATACCCTACTGTAAAAATATAAATTCAGCAACAACAGTAAATACATATTTACATTAATTCAACGTGACAATGCACGCGAATATTCAAACAATAAAACAATAAACTACTATTAATGCGAGTTTTTTAATGTGATTGCGATATCACGATTTCCTGGCAATATTTTCATCATTGTTTCTACTGACCCGTAATTTGTATATAAAATATAGAATATCTAATAACGAAATGAAGAAAGCAGCCGCGAATAAAAGATAATAAAACAATACAATTAACGACGAAACTGAAAATAATGATTGTTGCTGTAATAACTGTCAGTTCGTAAAGGCTATTAACACAATTCATCATTGTGCAAATAACTATGCAATAGTGGTAACCAACTAGCTTTGATATTGAAATGAAGTTGAAAGCGATGAAAATTATTTTTCCGATATAATCACAGCTTTTACTACTTTCAGGCTAATGTAACACAATAATATTAAAACATTTGTGTGTATTGAATGGCTTAGGCAAGTTTAAATTAGTAATAATTCGGAAAATCAATCGTTCTGATGTACCAATTTAGCTACACATGAAAATATTTCATAAATTGCAGGTGGGTCTGTTCGCGTGTCAAAAAATATTTTCCACTTTCATGAAATAACCTCCCGTCGAATGAAAGTAATGTCGTTACTTTTTATTATTCATACCGGCGTAACTTTCTCAATTTTGATAAACAATTTCACTGACCCAGTAGAAATAATAAATTAATTCAATGTAGACTCGTGCAATTTTCAACGCAAATGGCAGAATTTCGGAGACGACTTTGGAACTTCTACATTCGCAGTGGCAAATGCCGAACAACACTTTGCGGTCGTGTCAATTACAATAATAATCAGTCGAACTATGTGCCGAAACGCTTTACATCGCAGATACCATTATTACCATCTATTATTCATATTGTCATACCTGCACGTAATGCAAGTTGAGGTATGCATGCACCTTTGTTAGACTTCAATCAGATCTGGTAAACAATGCTCCATACATCTCTAAATATAGCTTAATGAAGCAATTTAACATGCAAGAATGTCTGGGGGGTACAATCGCCAGTACGTGCGGAATTGAACTTTTAATCGACTTATTTTTAAAACTTCCCTTTCGAAACCCGATTTTCTTTACTGTTAAACAAATATGGTGTAAACCGCTTATCAATTGTATTCGAAGAACCAATTTCCAGTAGTTCAATTTACAAATTTCTCAACGTCGGTTTGATAATTCATTATATTTATCCCTGCAATTTATTTAAACCCAAATTATAATTAATTAACTTTGCGAAAGGACGTCTGCAAGTTTCAAAGATAAATGGCAACTTAATTTTGGAGAAAACCATAAAATAATCTACAAAGAAGTGTTTGCAAGAATTATAATGACATCCTCAATTATTAATATTTAAGCCTTAAATTTTGAAATATAATGTCGAAATTATTCATTAGAAAATAAAAGCGAGGCATTTATCTGACCTACAAACTTCTATTTTAGGATGATTGCATGTTTTTAAGACACTGAGAAAGCATTCAGTAATGCAAACAAAGTCAATTACTATTTGGGGACACAAAATCCCACCTATGAGCATATCAGTAGCTAAATTAAGGGCGTATGGTACCCTCAGAACGTTGATATGTTTAAATCTAAAATTTGGCTTTTTAGCTATAAATGAAAGAAAGAGATGTATGGAATATGTTAGATATAAGAATCTATTTCGCATAATTGTAGATAAAAAAAAATAATTTATTACTAATAGTTTAGAAGTTAGATTTATTTATTTTCTCGCATACGTTACCCCTTTTATTCTTAAAAAAAAATAATTTAGTTTTCACCATTCTATTAGGAAACATGTTCTCTAGGAATTCCCCCAATATTGATGCGTATTTTTTTTATCAATTAAGAGATATGAATTATTTTGTAATCCCGTTCGTAGTCAGTTACGGCACGGGATTACAAAATAATTCATATCTCTTAATTGATAAAAAAAATACGCATAATATTGTGGGAATTCCTAGAGAACATGTTTCCTAATAGAATAGTAAAAACAATTTTTTTTTTTGAAGAATAAAAGGGGTAACTTATGCGAGAAAATAAATAAATCTAACTTCTAAACTATTAGTATAAATTTTATTTTTTTTATCTACAATTAAGCGAAATAGATTCTTATAACATATTCCATACATCTCTTTCTTTCATTTATTGCTAAAAAGGCAAATTTTAGATTTAAACATATCAACGTTCTGAGGGTACCATACGCCCTTAATGGCACGGTCGATTAGCTTTCAATTTTAAGGGGGTATTCTAGTGTAGAAATTTGAAAAAATCAATTTTTTTTCTTCTCATATTTTCAAAGCTTAACCTTTCAAGAATATGTCTGTAAAAGGATTTGTCAAAATTTTAATTATTTCCAGAGATATAGCTATTTTAGTGACACGACATCCAAATCGGCTGGGCCGGAACAACACTGGGCGTAATTTTACCCAACAACTTTAAACGCGTTTTTCTCGAAACTACTTTTTTCAAAAAGTTTGTCATGATTTCTCAAGTTCTACTTAACTGATTTACTTGTAATTTGGTGCGAGTCTTCTCTATATATGTCTCTATCGTACTAACTATGATTTATAACAAATTAATTTTTTTTACTATTTTTAAAAAATTCAGAAAAGTCAAAAAAACAGTAAAAAAAATTATTATTTTTTCGGACATCTGCAATTTAGCGGAAAAAAATTTTTTTTCAGTTTTTTTTTAGTTAGTACGATAGCAGCATTTATCTAGATAAATAATTTTTTTAATTTTTTTGTTTCACATCATTTGGAGGGTTGCAATCGTGACACTTGGCGCGCCATTTTTTTTTCAATCCCCCACTTCAACAGCTTAAAACATTTTGAGTTTTTATTTTTTATGTATTGTTAAAACATGAATAAATATCTTGTTAAAAAATGAATAGTAAAAATATTTTTTGTTTTTTATTTATAGCACGCAAAAAAACACCTCAAATTCATGCCTCTAGACTAGAATACCCCCTTAACAAGTTACTCTCGGCTCATGGAACTGGTAAGACAAGTTTGAAAATTTTTCTTGTAAGTAATTTTTCATTTACTGTATCTTAATAGGAACCTTTGGCGATATGCTTGCCTGAATGGAAACGGTAATGGTTATAATACTTTCAAGCCTATCTGGAGGAGATAAGCCGACCTGCACTATTGTTCTATAACGACCTTAACAAATTGAACGCTTAATAGTACTTACCAAAATTAAATCCCCAATTTGAAACAAATTCGTGAGCTAAGTCAGGTATAAACCCAGGTTATTTCAATTTCGTTCTAATAATCATTACAAAATTAATTTATTACAAGTGTTGATCGACTATTGATGTAACAAATTCTAAAAACTGCTAATCAATGGTGTCAATCACATTTTTGTGTTAATTAAGATTATAAGCCTACAAGCTTATCTTAAAAGCATTTATTTTTGTATACTGTCTGGGAGAATTGCCAATATCTATATTATAAGATAAAAATCAAAAGTTAAAAAGGAAAAATTATTGACATAAATCCAATATTCAACAAAATTAAAATTAATGTTGTTTACAACACAAGCAAAAGCGTTAACTAGCAACAAGGCTTTGTTGTAAAAGTCAATAATGGCAATGGCTAGCTTCGTAGGCTAGCAGAGAAATTATTTGTTTAAACACACAATAACTAAACTCACCCTCCAACCAAAAATTAATTTTCATGCATTTTTGATGATATTACAAAATCCACTTACGAGCGAATTCAATAAAAGTAAACTAACTTTTGTTTTCTCAATACTATTTTGTTGTTTAACTATAATTGCGTCTCAAGTGCTTTGTGCAAAAAATAGTATCGATTGCCAATTTCATAAGAATTAAAGTTGATTACTCCTTGGCAAGAGTGACATAGAAACAATAACACATAATTATTAGAAAACGCGCCGATAACAAATCTTATTATGAAACCTTGATTGAAAGTTGTTATCGTTCCCTTCAAAAATGCAAATGCATAGAGATAACAAAACTGTTTCCATCAAGTGCAAGTGGCTAACCTTTAATCACCTTTTCTTCGCCGGCGCAATCGTAGATACTCATTTTGAAATTCATTCGTTCAAAATAAAAATAAACACATTCGTGTGCGAAATTACACCTTGGCGGAAATTTTAAATTATTCCCCGGATCGATCCGGCATTTCTAAGAATGTGGGAATATTTTACGGTCGAACCGTACGTTGTAGTGCAACGTTCGTTCAAAGTAGTGCCTGATAACACCACAAAGGCCGCACGTATTTATATTTACGTTTAATTGAGTCGGGCGGTCAATTACCGCTTGTAGTAATAAATGTAGTTGTGAATCACCACCTTATATGAGTCTAAACACTGACATATTGTAAGTGTAAATGTTTTACTTGTAAATATTTATTTTTCACGTCAAGAACAAACCGCAGCTGTTTATTCATTCTCTATTGTACTTTTATTGTACGATTTAGCGCTTGCAACAAAGGGAAGGTAAATTCTACAAATATAGGCGAACGTTGCGCGTGGAAGGATTTTATTCATATTCTACAGACGTTGCACGCTTTTAATAATAACAAGATGCACGGAATAACGTTTGAATACGAGCGCTGCTCGATAACGTATCTATTCGATATTTGTTTAATGCATTTCTGAAAGTTTAAATACACAAACTGATATTGCTTTTGTGCTCGTTTAAGTTTAATATCGGCAAGAATCAAATGGTAAATTTGAAAATAAAAATTCATAAGGATACAAATAATTCAATTAATCAATAGAGCAAACCACCTGTTATAAAAATCGAGGTTTTCAGTATATAAAAAATTTTCATGTAAGATTATAACTTCTCAAACTTCCCTGAATTTTGTTTACCTAGCTACATTATACCAGAAAAAGTCCGGGGCAGTTTATAACGCTATCGACACTACCTTGGCGATATTAAATAAATTATAGTTTTAAATAAACATCTCACGTTCAACGGGTTCGAGCCCCAGAACCAACGATGAAGTTAGAATTATTTCTGAAATTTCTTCTATCTTTCACGTTATCTTTCCAATCCTTTTAGGTTCTTCTGTTACCCCTTGTACCCCATGTTGATCTTGGTCTATATTCTAACATCGAAAATAGTACTGTGCTTCCCACTTGCTCTCTGTTGTATCATTTTCTTTACTATGTCTTTTTCTATTTCTTGTCTTATTTCTTGGTTTATTATAATTCTGTATTCATTTTCTACTATTTTCACTGGTCCTAATATAGTTCTCATAATTTTCTTTTCTAATATTCTAAAATTTTCTTCTTGCTTTTTTATTGTTTCATTTTTTCCGCACTGTACAGTATTTTTGGTCTTGTTATTGTTTTATATGTTAATTTTTGTTTCCTTCCCAATTGCTTTACTTATCAATAACTTTTTGTCTCTATTTTCATCATTTGATATCATTAGATATTTAAATCTACCCTCTAATTGAAAATTATATCCTTCAATACTAATTCTTTGTGTTTTACTTTCTATTTTTTTGTCCAGGTTCATTACCTTTGTTTTTTCTTCACTTATCATCAGCCCCTTTTTTCCCGTTCTTGTAGTATGTCGCATAGTATCTTCTCCAGCTCTGTACGAATTTTGCTACAAATACAATATCGCATTACAATACCCCCCCCACCAGTTTAGGGCTTATTAACTGAAACTACAGCAAGAAGATTACATTATACCTAATAAAACCACACAACACAAATTTGATCAAACCGATCCAATTTTATTATCGGTTTGTTTTATAGTTGCATCTTGCATTAAATTTCTTTTATATCAACCAAGAACTCTATTTTATTTCCCTTATTCCACAACAACTGCATTAAAACTTGAAATTCGTTTTTATTTCTTTAATTTATTATTACGTTGATGGAAATAGTTTTCTCTTAGAAAATTAATCCACTACATCCACACAGGGTCCAGATTAGGGCGAGGCAAATGAGGAACTTGCCTGCAGCGAATTCTTCGCGAGGATACGGAAATACCCTACCTTGTGTAGATTATCAAAACTGCACCAAACTAACAAGACAAGTTTAGTGAATCCACAACTTAACACAAGATTGAGTTTCCTTTTTAGCTTCAAGCCGGACCTGGTTCATTTTCAGTATAACCCTGAAGAGTGTAGAGCAATAGCAAAATTGCCATCATCATGATTACTTAAGATCCATTACGTTCATTACAAATAATACGATCGTCTCACCGGAAGTAAATACCTACGGTGTTGCAGGAAGGATTACAGCACTCACGCTATTAAGTGCTAATTTTAATTGAACCGTCAATAAAAAGAAAAATAAAACTTTTACGATGCGACACAGTTTGCAGAAATATAGAACAATCGATCGATACCCTTCTCACGAATACAAAAAAGGTTAATAATAAAATGAAAAAATAAAAAACGTCAAAGTTTTATAGGCGGTTCTAAAACTAAGGATCTTAAGAGATCCCTCTAGAATAAAACCATAATAATATCAATACGGGAAATTGAACGGAAAACCTATTACGATTGGTTTCAAAAACAAAAACAACTTTTCAGTTATTGCTTGCACACCTGAAAATAAACCACGACATCTACTAGCTACGTTGTGTAATAAGTTAATCAGTTCCAATCTTGAGATTATAATTTTGAATTAAACCACTGTACAAATGCATTAAGATGCGAGTATCATAAGAACATGAGGTTTAGAAATTTCCTAACGATCATTACTGCGGTGAGTCTTGTGTGTACAAAACGAGAGTGAGACGTTAGCCAGTACGTAAGGTTTGTTTTAAATAAATAATGGCAACACTGCAGGCGAATTCCTAGTGCAAATATTTGAGATCGCAAGCACGTCCTGGATGTTCTCTACAATACGCCGAGTATTATACAAGTGACATACAAGAACTAAAGGCACGAGGTTAACTATAAACAATCCCAGTTAATGAAAATTACATAAACCTAAAATTAACCGCTTTATTTTCAATACCAGTGTAGTCGGTTCCCATAAATTTTTCATTAAACTGAAAATAGATTTCAAAGTTTGTTTTGTCGAGCAGTAAATCAAAGGAAATAATCCCAACATTCAAGCTTCCTCGAGTTTATGCGCTTGTTTGATACGTTCAAGACTTTTTTACGTTCTACTAAAAATCTTGAAGTTAATTTTCCATAGAGAAAGCTGACGAAAACCATTTGCATGATAATGGCAAACGCGGTCTTTAAGAAAATCTTACAATTGCCTTATTTTAAATTACACGACATAGACGGGCCCAAATTCTAGTAGACCATTTCGAGTTGGAATGCACAAAAGACGTTGAAACACCGGCTCTGAATGAATACGAAGTTTTATTTAAAAACGATCCTTTGTTCCCGAGGAATTTTCTTCATCTCTCGAAACTTCCAAGACTAAAAATTATTATAAAATTTTTATTATGAATAATTTCTCAGTTTGCGATTAATTAAACGAGTAGATAAATTGTTTTAAGATCAACCTCGCTTTTACAAGGTAATCCTAATTAGAAAAGCTTAATAGAAGGGGAAAAAAGAATCATTTTACTTCGGCAAAAAGGTTTCGATTTTCACAAGCCGATTAAACGGGTATGACGTTGGTTACCTGCTTTCGCAGTGCCTTTGATTTTTTTAAGTATTCTAAAGCTCTCGAGTTTCTGCTCTTTATACAAGTATTTAAGTGTAAGCCAGTTTATTCCGTTCGCAAGGTTCATTTTCTGATGTACTATAATTAATTTTACATGAAATTAGTGCGCTGGTTAGATTATATATTTTTGGGTCGTTGAATGCTTCAGAATCAATAGCGTGCAAAGTTTCTCGGCATTACCTGATGTTTACTTGCTCATTAGTAAAGTTAGCAGAACAGTATCAACCCTTAGTGTTATTACATTATACGCAACTTTGTATGTACTTTATGTTTCCAGTTTTTAAAAGCACAACATACAAACAACAAAGCTCAAATGCAAATTGGTTTTAGACTGATTTTTAAAATATTGTTGGTTACTTAACTTCATGGTACAGATGGTTTAGTTACAGTGCAACCTCAATTATTCGGACCTTTATTGTACCGAATTGTTCAATAATCCGGCCAAGCATTTCAATTGCATTGTGTACTTTATAATCCGGATTTCATAGTACTCAGGAGATATAGTTAGTTTTGATATTTGCATTACACAGCAAGTCCGAGTGATAAAAGTGCTCTCCTGAACAATTTAGAAATATGGACATACCTCCTTCTTTCCCTGTACCCTTCAGTTGCTTTGTATGAAATGTTTCTCTTTCCAATAAAAAAACTGCCCCGCTTCAGTAATCCGAACTAACTAATAACTTATCCGAATCACCGCGGTTTTAATTAGTTTGGATTATCGAGGTCGCACTGTATTTAAAATAGTAATCTTTCTCTGTTAAACTAGCCTGTACGAAGCCCTGGTCAAAACCCTATTAAAAGAAACCTTAGGCAACTTCCACTTGTCTCAATTTAGAAACCTCGCAGAAGTTCTTGTAGGAATATGACAAAATATAACCTAATAACTATTTTCAAATGGGATAACCATATTGCTCCAAGTACTAGATTTTAATTTAATTTAAGTGCCGTTTTCCAACTTAACAATTTTAGTGTTCTTTTATTTTTAGCGTTGAATTTGTTATTTGTGGAGTAATCCAGCTAATATAATCGCTTCTCACAATTCCGATAAACAGAAATTTAGCAATCGACGAACCCGCATTTCACGAAATAATTTAAATATGCATTAATCTTTGTGCGAAGAGTAGTTAAGCAGAGGAAAATTCTTAACAAATTCGTCGTTTAACAAATTTTCATTCTATAATAATGAATTATGGTAATATTCTGTTTAAACAAGTAATCCTTATTTGCTCAAAAAACACACGTTGTTGTCAATAATAATAAACACAAGCCTAGTGGTTAAACTATATCAAGGGATACAATATTTAACCACATAACCATAATTACTCATTTGGGATTGCCGTTAACTGATACATATTCTGATAATATGCGACAATGTGTAATTTCTAGAGTTATTAATATCAAACACAAACAACACAGTTCCACCATTTACTAACTGGAATATCATTTGAAATACAGACCTCAAAATAAAATATTTAAAATGATTTATTGAAAAATTCAAAGTTTTGAAGATTATATTCGACAACATCGAATATACATTAGCTGTACATGCGAGTTAAAATTCAAAGTTGGCAATGTTTGCAGATAAAACCGACTATGATGTGTTTGACAGGAAATGTAACGTCAGACATTTCCCACCACAGAATCATTCACATAGGTAGACTTTGGTGATTGATGTTTTCCCACAACCAAAGGAATCGTATTATTATTCAGTTAATAACGGGCGATAACCACTGTTTTATCTCCAATTTTACATTATTAAAGTTGTAACGTGTAATTTTAATAAAATCTCGGAACGCAAACTATTTATTGGAAATAATTGAGATGCTTATTGATTATAGTGAAACTTGAACAGAATGCGCTGCTGGCATGATTTATAGCTGCAACCATGGTTCCATCAAAGCGGCATGGCCACCAATTAATAATTTGTAATTGAGGGAAGTAATGTGCATTTGTGAGCACCAACATGTATACTTCAACTGTGTTTGTTTTTTTTTTTAATCTTATTTATATAAGTTATCAACTTTCTTTGTGCATTGTTTAACACAGAAAAGATAATATTTTTCCACATAAGTAATTGCTTTTATTAAAAAATCCATCTTTTAATGTACTAAAATGAAAAACAAAAAAGGTTAAAAAAAAATATAACTACTTAACTTCGGTATATTTATGTAAATGACCAAACACAATGACATAAAATCATTGAGTACAAACTTAAATTTTAATTTAAGAGCAAGTAAAATAGGAAATACCATTGAATGACTTAGATTGCATACTTATTATTTATAAATAATCGGCCAAGAATGGTTTTAAGCAACATAAATAAATTGCATTCTAGAAACAGTTCCCAGCCTTTGTGTGGTTTCGAATCACCTTGAAGCTGGAAGATGCAATTGTGCACCGCACAAAAAGGTTTTACTTCTTTGTTTGTTTAAACTTGATTAATAAGCAATGGAATCATTACTTATTTTATTTTTAACTGGATCCAACTATGACCACCTTCAACTATCACAAAAAACTTACATATTTATTTCTGCAATAAAAGAGTTAGATTTAATCGTAAATGGCTTGTCTACAAAATTTCCTGATAAAACTATACAGAAACTTCTTTCATACTTTGAAAGTTTCCGATTGTGTGTACTGATACGCTAAAAATAAATTCGACACGCCAAATCTGCAATAAAAAATACACGAGCGCAATTCGTATTCACCGCAAAAAGCAGAAACTTTATTTTGAACTGACCAAAATGAAAACAATGTTACATTTCATATTAAAATTTCCCTTGCGAATATAATTTTAAATGAATCCAGAAAACCGCATATATATCGTTGCTTTTATTGACATCAAATAACATTACGGAAATGGTGGTATTAAAACGATCAAGTCCAAAGTAAATATTTGCATAAAATTCAATTCGCAAACTTGAATTAATTTGTACGTAATTTAGCGAGAACGATTGTCCATCTACAAATCCATCCATTCGCATTGAAACGAGAACAAAAAGGAGCACACAAAGTGTAGTCATCACAAATTTAGTACAAGCCCTAGTTTTCCCAACATAAAAATATTTTAACGTTAAGCTAAATCTAGGGCTTTATGCTTTGCGAATTTGAGTGCATTTCTGAAAGATAAAAGTGTAATTGGCGGATCGCCGCACCAGTACAATAAGAACGTCGTCGGTGCAAAATAGTAAAATTAAAAATCGCAGCGTTCGGACTTTTCGTTTTGCGGAAATTTAAATAAAGAGGAAGTAAATTTTGAAAAGCACAAATATTTTGCCAAGCTCAGAAATATGAACGTTATAATATTTCATAACCTGCTTTGCTTGGAGATACGCTCATACAAATGATATATTAAATCGGGCCGAATTTTTTTATAAAAAAACGTAGAATTTAAATTTAGGACAGCGCAAAAAGAGTCCACATTCCAGCCATTCGCATCTAACATTTTCTGTGAAAATTTTCATTTATTAAATTCCTCGTACGGCGAAAACGATAACCTGCAACGAATACTTTGACCGCTTTTTAATTGCCCAAGGCAGTAATTGCGCTGCTCGATGATTTGTAAATTACAGTAGCAGTTTTTATTGAATAAAATGCAGCGACTCTTGTTTTCCATTTATAAGGTGCAAGTGTGCTGGAAAAGTTACTTAAAAAAAACAGCATGTCGTACATAAAAAAACATCTCTCGTAAAAAATCCATGACAACTTTACTCATAACAAAAATTTCTCTACTAAACAAAAGTGACCTTAACGGACTGTTTACACACTTAACTCACAACAAACAAGTATTGTTTTCTTACTGAAAGAGAGTAATGTATTTTCGATATATTGATGGTGTCATGTTGAAAGGACTTAAGCGACAAAAATTCGAAATTGAGCTAAATACACCTCTGGAAAGAGGAGTTTGTGACATCTATTCGTATAGTTGAATGGAGTGGCGGCTCCCATGTTTTAAGCGAGATTTTTGCTGATTTCTGCAATTAAATTTGCCTAAGCGACCTCGTTTTATAATTGGTACTGATCGATTGATCACTCCACGACTTTGTTTTGTAATTTTTTCAAAACCCTGCTAATGAAGTAGCATAAAAAATCAAATTTACGTTTAGATGGAAAAGCCTAATGCACTAATTTAATAATTGAAACTCTAAAATTGACACGAATTTTTGTTTACGTTTTTTGCGTATTTCTTAAAACTTGACAATTGTCGCTTAAGTCGTTTCAACATGACAACGTCGATATTTAGAAATTACTAAGATAAGCTTTTGCTTCAATTGCTGGAAAAAGAACTATATTACAAGCAGTTTGCGTAAAATGGAACTTTAGTAACTAAAATAAATATAAATATAAACAAAATAATAATAATAATAATCAATTTGTCTAAATATCGATGGGAAAAAAATTGAATTGATGGAGCTTTATAATCTAGTTATTGCAATACATTATTAAAAATGGAAGTTTACTGTCATTCTGTAAGTAAGTCGTTTACTATTAGGGATAGTTTACACGCAGGTGCTCTTAAAAATGTCTGTTTAATTGCAAAATTCCATGTTGCTGTTTAACATTCGAAATAACTAACTTTAAGTTAATCATCTCTGTGCATCATATTTTAAATTTGTAAATTTGTAATATTAAAAAAACTGAAACTGTTACTTAAAGTTAATTAAACCATTATCGGAATTAGCATATAACTCGCCATATTTAATTTACCTGAAGGTAAACTAGGAACGTTGTTATTTACATTTTCGTAAGATCATTTCAGCATTGCAACTATTCAAATATAAACAAAATGTCTTTTTCACTCGTGTTCAACTTTTTCGATTTGTGTCTCGATTCAATTGCCACTCACAATCGAACTGCATTTAAGATTGTATTAAAGTACTTGAAGTTTGTACACAACCACTTCATTCGAAGTCAAAGTTGAGTAAACCTTCCAGACTGAACATCTTCACGACAGCGATTCCGTTTGAAAAGTCTTGGATTATATAAAAATATTGATACTTGCTCGGCGGTAAAAAAAAAAATATAGACGTGTACTTACAAACCACTGACATTTTGACGTACTTACAAGACACTTCATAAAAGCTAGCTATAGGTTACAACTCAAAGTTTTTTTGCATGGCTACAGTTAAGCACCTGCCATTTATTTGCAAAAAAAAATAAACGGTCGATCAATGAAAGTGTCCACTAGTAAAAAATTTAATTTAAATTATATTTGCTTTCATTTTAGTAGATTAAATAGATGCACATGCATTAGCCAGTAGTTCTACGTCGAATTGTGTGAAAAATATTTAATATTTACCACACTAAAATTAAGTATTGTAACAATGATATGCGCTCTGATTTGTACATCTTTTCAATAACAACTAGTGATTTTAAAATCTCGGGGGGCCATGTGCTTGAAATACAACTCAGCATACTTGCTATGAGGGTATTGATATAGTTATTTTCGTTACAAGTTACGAAAGTGGCACTTATCGTGCGAGGAGTGAATTTGGTGATACGAGGCAGAGCGAAGCGAAGCCGAGTAAGTCAAATTCACAACGAGCTCCCATATAACACTTTCGAACGAGTTGCGAACACTATTTTTCAGACGACCCAACAATTTTGTCATTTAGATAAAAAAGGTTCGTCACTCCGCTATGGGCGCGAAAGAAAAGTGTCTGATCATATAAAAATCAAGTAGTCGAAAATTTCGTTAATGCTGTTCAGTGTGCTGTTACTACTGTCAACATGGACGTTTCGGATGTCGACCAAATTTTAGAATGCACGCCACCAGAGCTTCGGGCAAGTGCTCAAGAAACTACCCTTGAATTGTTACCGGCCAAATCGAAACAAAGATAGGAAATGTAAACGGTTTCATATTATTTAGAATGCATTCGAAACGCCATGACAATAACAAACGGCGGCTTAGCGAATTTCGAATGTCGAAGTGGGACTGGTCAAGAGCTACTCGAACGATAAGTACTACTTTCCGTGCTAGTAAGCTCGAACGATAGGAAGATGGGGGGGGGGGGTTGTCTGAAAAAGTCTTAACAAATTCTACTCCATTCTTTGTAGTTTGTTAAGCGTTGTAGGAGAATGAATGTATCACATAGAGCAGTACAGTGAGACCTCGATAATCCGGACCTTCATTATACCGGATTCTTCAATAGTACTCGTTAATCCGGACCTGCGTTTTTAGACGTCTCCGTCATTAAGAAGTCTAAATTTTCCTGAACGAGCCATGGTAATCGTCGATAACGCCTCGCGCCATGGAACTATAGAAAAGCTGACTAGTGAGAATGGACAATTTACAACATTATTTCTTCCACCAAATTGTACAGTACTTTTGCAACTTATGTATCTTAATGCCATCAGACTGACGACATTATTTTATCGGAAAAGTTTGTTAGCCCATATTTCATCTAATAACGAAAAGAACGTTGTTTTAAGTTATTAAAAACCATTAACTTGAAGCGTGCTGTCTAATGTGCAATTCTTAGGAAAAAGTCTGTCCCGAAGTATTGCAGAAGTGCTGGCACAAAATTATGGCTCATATAGCACATAACGACCCAGACATTGAAGATGATGCTGAAGATCTAATTCCTCTGATTCAATTGGGACATAATCTGCTTCCCTTGATTAAAGAGATGACAAACGTACATTTGTTAAGCGCAAAATTTTTCGTTTAGTATTTTTTTATTAATTCATGAGTATTAATAGATGTTTCAGATATCCTCAATGTTCTCACTAAGGAAAATCTCACGAAAGTGGAAATAGGTAACTAGCTTGAAAATGATGAAGATTTGTTACCACTGGAAGACATAGATGCTACAGACGCACTTCATCATAGTGACAATGCAAGTCCAGAGGTAAATAATAGAAGCCAAACTGTTAAGAATGAACGAGGCTGGATGTGTAGATAAACTGGACAGAAAAAACTACAAGCATTCTAAAACATTTACCTATTACTTATTTAAATTACAAATACTTAATATTAATGATTCCTGTCACTTACTCATGCTCACAGTGAGGTAACAACTTTACCTTATTTTTGGGTATTATCTATAATACAGTATTCATTTACAAAAGAAAAAAAAACAAAATCACTAAATGATAACAAAAACAAATTACCTTCCAAAGTCACTTGCGAACCGAAAAATAACAAACGTATCATAAAAAAAAAAGTAGTTTCCTTTAAACTTCATTATCAAAGATTCACCGCATATAGTATCTCGACTCATTCATGCTCTTTCACAAACTACATATCTCACGCGAGCAAACTTCCTTTCGGAGAAAACTACCTACTTTAACAGTTTCGTGCATATTTTTCCAAGACGAGAATATGAAGCACATTACCATATTATTACCGTACGTCATACGCGCTTAAATGTCTGCATTAAAAGGGAAATTTTCAAATTACGGCAATATCTCAACGAATCGGTCGTTATTACCGTGAAAAATTCTGCAATCGTGATAACGGCGTGCGCGAGTGTATACGTAAAAATGCCCGATTCGATTATGAAGGAAGAGAGATCGAAGGAGCCAAAAAAAAAGTGGATCGCGTTGTCAAAGTTGATAACTCGCGTATATCATTTCGACAAAATTGCGATTGAAATGGTGAAAGCAGTGATTTGAAAAGAAGCATTTTGTTTGAAAACAGAAAATTTTCCGTTGAACATTTATTAAATGCAAACATGATATTGAGAAATTGCGAAAAAGATTTCAATAACTAAAATATCAATTTTTCGACTGGCAAAGTATAAAACGGGACCACACCTTGTCTCAACGGGGTTGATACGCAAGAAATGCAGCGCGCCTCTCGTCTCTCCAATAATACCGGAATGTCAGAACATGCAAAGCATTCATATTGAGAGACCGACCGAAAAGAAAAAGCGTACATTTTTGTTCGTACCGAAAACGTTCCTGTTTGCATTACATGACACGGAATAGCCTCTTCGTTTGGGAATCTTGACGTGGAGAGTAGCACTTTGGAAAGCGGAAAAGTGATAAGAAAACTGTTCCAAACTTGAGCAAAACACACCGTCACATCTTGAGTGTATGTATTTTTCGACGCCGGCGACGAAAGGGTGAGAGATTATGACTGGCTGGCAAAAAATAGATAAGGAGACAGGAGAAAATTGCATATAAAATAACCGTTCGAAGGTATCCATTTAAAAACATTTTCAAACTTTTCAATCAGAACACTTACATGCGCATCGGTCATAATCCACTTGTCATACAATTTCCTGCACTTACTGTCAACACTGTTGCACATTAAATGTTTCAAAGTTGATTGCATTATCTCTTTAATATATCACAACCGCAAAAGTGGCGATCAATAAAACGGTTCGGTTGATGTTATAAAATGGTGCAGATATCCACTGTAAACAAAAGCGTTAAACTGCGTAATTTGCAGTACGACCTTTTGTAATTTACATCAATTTTCTGTGGGTGCGTAATCAGATACGTTTGATCTTCAATGCATTCAATAACATCCCTGTAAATGAACTTTACATTTACATTTAGGCCATCTCGGAAAATTTAGTAAAATAATAAATACCTGAAGCCATTCATAAGTGCTAAATAAGGTCAAAGCATGAAAGATTCAAGGATCTTTCAATCTTGAATTTCATCCGCCCTCTAATTATGCTTGTAACTTGTAAACCTAACACAAAAATAATAGAGAAAAACAGATTTTCATTGTACTATAGTCCGTTTTTAAACTAAGAGGGGCAGTAAAAAGCTGTGAAATAACTTTTTGTTACTCTATGGTGGTAGTAATGCACTGATATTGCCATTTTATATCTTACAGTTTAAGGTTATAGTTATAATGTCATTTTCAAATTAGGAAATGGGGTGTGAAATGCTTCTGCGATAGGAAGGAATATAAACACTTCATTTTCAATATTAAACATTCTGTAAAATTTAAGCCACTGTCAAAATTGTATAAGTTTACTACCAACACAAATAAAATATAGCCTTCTAACGGTCATCCTGGTTTAAAAATGGACTAAGTATAGAGATACCAAAAATTATAAATTTTCTTGAAAATCTTGAATTTTGGCAATTTATCCCTTGCCGATTTTTGGTAATATTAAAACCACCTGGTGAAGATGATTGCTTACAAGTATTGATATTGCAGTGTTTTGAACGGAACCTCTCTTTTTGGGAATTACTATCGGCTCAGCTGTTGATGTTGAAAGGATTCTCGTTAAGCAGGGAAAAGTGATTACTGTAATAAAAAATTCCGCCATAAAATGTTACTGTCGCCATTACGAACGGCCAAGAACTGCGCTTATCATAATTCCTTATCGGATGTCATTTCGAATGCATAAATCTACAACCACCATTTTTCCACTACTGAAACTTTTTCTGTTTTCAAAAATTGATTAAAACATGTTACAACTTTAATCGTATTTAGATGAGATTAAATCCAACCTTTTGCATGGAAACAGTTATGGCTGAATTTGAAAAGAAAGCACTGCCTTTAACGTAAATACTTCCGCAAGGATTTGCGAGATTTAAAAAAAACAATAAGTACAGTGCAGCTGAATGTGTGCAAACACGAAACACGTCCTGTGCTGTTTGGTATTCATTAAAATCGCACTGAATAAGAACAGTTATTTTGCTATTCATTGTTACATAAAAATTCATTCCTTTTTTTTAATTTACAACCGGAATTTCAGTCTTTTTCTCATAATGTCCAACTGATAAAAATTCAAATTTATTAATTTATTTTTTGGAGTTGAACAAAACGACGCATAAATATGTATAGAAAAATGTTTTATGCCGTGACAAGTGTCAACCAGACTAAATAAATAAACTAGATGTACAACGTGTGGGTGGTAAGAATATAATTATTTTAAAAATGCATGCCTGCCTACATTACAAGTTCTATTCATCTGCTACAAACACACGTTAAAACACATAATGATAATTAAAATACTGTTTATGAGTATACGGCACAAGTGAGGTGGGAATTCAACAAAACAGTTTCATTATTAAAGTGACAAAATGTAAACACCAAATAACTTCTCGAATTTCAAAGTGAACCTGAACAGTTCAAAATTATTTAATGTTTAATTTTCCCCTTCAGTGTATTGAAGTTCACTTGAAAGTTTCCTTTACACCGTGATTCGAATTTTTGCGTCAAGTAATTTTTCCTACCCGAAACAGAGCAGAAATCCGTTACCAATTCTTAAATAATAAAAATCTTCAATTATTTCTTCAAGTAATTGGCGATTTAATTAAACGAGTTTATCCAAATTAAAAATATTTTAATTGACCTAAAAACACGAAACCGTTCGATAAAAAAAACAATTAATTAGGAATATCGCAAATATATAATTTCGCGTTTAATTACAAGATTCAACCATTTTTTCAAACCGTAGACTACCGTTGAATGCTCAAGAGATAGCAAGCTTGTTTAAGGGCGGCCCAAAAATGGTGGGGGTTTGACAATTTTATTCCACAGTCCAAATGTTTCTAAGCTAAGAAAGTGTAATAATTTTTCTGCTTCATAGATGGCCCGACAATATCAAAAGAAACATCAAATCTATTTTTAGAATTTCTGGGATGGGAGACAGGGTATTTGCGTCCTTGTTGCACAGTGACGTTACTCGTAGAACTAATCCAAATACCCATTGAACTGAATTACACATAAAATTGAATTAAACTTGAATGGTTGAATTTTTTTAGAAAAAAATGTATTCCTCTAATCAAAAAAGAATAATCGCTAGTAATACCATAAGAAGACACCAATTTAGACACACAAATTAAACATTTTAACCCTTTAAGGACGGAATTTATTTTCGGTTACAGATCCCATGGGATGTAGTTAGATTTGTGTCGCGAATGTGCGACATTCGGGAAAACTGCTTCTTTTCTAGTGTGACGCGTATGGGCGACATACGTCTTTAAAGGGTTAAAAAACAAACACAAGCTCAACATTATAAAAGGCTGAAATTTAAGATAATTGAAAATCAACAGAACAGGAAAATTTTAAAATTGTCATTGTTTAAGCAAGTCAGTGGTCCCTAGCAACCAGAATTGACGTACAAATCGTCCCTAGAGCGACGGGCTCCAGCCTTGAATATCGCAAATTTTCTAATTCTTTTGTGCTGCGACAAATTTTATGATGGTTATAAATTTCTTATTTTAAAAGCTTTTAACTGCGTCTTTAGGAACTACATATTTGACACTTTAGTTTGAAAATCGTTTTACATATTTTGTCCCACTTCGTTGATTAAAAATTCAAAACCGGCGCTTGGTATTCTGGCAAAATTTTTAAAATTTCCGTCACACCGCAATTCATCATTAACCCTTTGAGTGACAAGGAGCGCAATCGCGCTCGTCAATACACTGTCCGAAAATGCCAGGAGCGCGATCGCGTTTTTGCTTCCACACTAACTAATACAATCGATCTCTCTTTCATACTTATCGATTCTTGTTTATTGTTTTTGGAATTGGCAATTTTAGCTAATTCTCTAAAAATCACTTTGGCACTCAAAGGGTTAATTACAAAACGGAACAATGTCGTCGGCTTTTAAATCGTTGATGATGTCGCTGCCCATTACCACTGTATCGCTTTCGAGACCTTAATAATGGGCAAATCCAAAATCTTTTCTTTTCTTTTTTCTGTGCACCACTTAAAATTACATATCCTGCAGCCGCGAGAAGAAAGTCTTTCTGATTTACCATTGCTTTGACTAAATTTTTTTTGTATCAACCGATTATGCAAAACACAGTTTTCCCAGAAGCTTCATGATTTAAGTACTTTATTACCTCCCATAAATAAATGCATTCGAACTTACCTACCTGCGACAGTTGTATTCCAGATGTTTCAAATATCGTTTAACGAAATAAGATTCATCATATTATTTATGGCGTTGAGTGACGTTTATAGATAATATGTCAATATATAAATTAAATTGCAAAAAGGTGCAAAATTTTCTTACCAAATACCACTGGACGTTAAATTAAAATCCGAAAATTTAACCTCTAGTGGCATTACTAGTAGGCCAAGCAATAAAGCATTTTTTCATGCCATAAATACTACCCAGAAACCGACTGTGCGATTACATAAAGGACAGTTAGTAGATCAATTTGGCATAATTTTAGACTCGAGGACCATAATTTTTAATTTGCTATGAACAATTTAGAAGAAAAAATCGTTTTTTTTTTAGTTTCTTGCTTGTAAAATGGAAACTAATGAAGCAATCTTAATGTTGTCAATAGACGAATTGTAGAGAATTAAATTACGAAGAGAATGAGAGGTCGAATGTCCCGATCCAATAATTAGAACCGGAGAGAACCCGGAAAATCCGGAAATTTCAGTGTTTTTTAAAAAAATTCACAATTCCCACATTTTTTTATTTTAAGAACTGACAACGCATTTTGCTAAGTTTATAATGAGAAACTGTTCAATTAAAAGAAATAATATTAAAAAGCTGTATTTTTTATTTAAACATTATAAAATAACCTTTTGAATACCACTTGAGAGTGCGAATTAATTAGAAAATAATTTTCCAGTATTTTCTCTAACTTGTTGCCATTCTCGAGCCCTACGGGCTCTCGTATCTATTCTCTGGCAACAAGTTCTCGAAAATCTGTCGAATTATTTTCATAAGTAATATCACAAGAGAGTGAGAATAAATTGAAAATAATTCGACAGGTTTTCGAAAACTTGTTGCCAGGGAATAGACACGAGAGCCCGTAGGGCTCGAGTGGCTATTCCCAAATGGCAACAAGTTTGAAAAAATAACTGGAGAATTATTTTCTAATTAATTCGCACTCTCGAGTGGTATTCGGAAGATTATTTTTTAACGTTTAAATAAAAAATACAGCATAAAAATACAGTTTAATTCATTATAAACTAAAATCAAACTGGCGACAGATGTCAAAACTAGAAAATGTGCTGTCAAGTAACATATGTAAACAAAATACTAGAAATTATGCTCGCGGGAATTTTCTACAGTAGAAAATTCTCACTATAATAATGTTGTGATTGGACAGAATTAAACACGTGTGCCCAAATACTGCTAAACGATTGGTGAATGAAATCATTAAAAAATAATCAATTTATTCTCACTCTCTTGTGATATTACTGATGAAAATAAGAACACTGGATTACATATGTAAATTCACGCGCCTACTCTAGGGTTAAATACCCGGGAAAGACGTCGAACTTGGAGTAAATTTATAATCGTACCCTCTGGTGGATGGTATCCAAACTTTCTCAGCTAATGCGTCGGCCATGTTTTCACGGAACTGTAAACTTGAATCGAAAAATGTACTTCGAATCGAAAATATTAGGAATTGAACTGGAATATTGAGTAAACTCCGTTGGCGGCAATTTTTTCTATGACCTAACACCTCTATCATTGAATTTGAAGATAACATATAACTGGTTTTTGGTTGTGTTAAAACATCAAATAAACTACTACACGGTCAATGAATTATAATATGAATACCATTCTGACCAAGTTTGACGCATTAATTTACTAATAATATTTCTTTATAAACGATATGTTTGATAAAACGAGTGTAATTTACATTATACGAGGGGTATGCATTTGAACCGTGGTGACATCTATTATTCACTTTAGTGTAATGGCCGGTCTTAAGGCAAGATCACGAATATCGTTAAGAAACGCACAGATTTAAAAAAATAACACGTGCAAGGAAAATACCGGCGTCACGACAAAATTAAGAAAACTTTAACGTCCCAAATGGAAAATCGACCAACCCATTTAAAAAGGAAGCTTATATGCCGAGTGATTACTAAGATGACAATGGTATAACCTTTTGCAGCTAGCATTTTATGGCAATAACTCTACTAACCATAATTAGCAATGTGATTCATTTCAACTATTTGTCATTTCAACTAAGATTAGAATTTTTTAAATTTATTACAACTTCGGCGCTTTATAAACGTCCGTTATATTAACGTCCTTTCTAAACCATTCTCGTAAAATATTATGCTATGTGATATAACGACGTTATATTACACCAACAGTTGCTGACATTGTTTCATTTACTAAATCAAAATCCTGAAGTATATAATATTAATACAACGATAAACATTGTCCGCTTCCAGACATTTCGAGATGCTTAATTACTATCGAAATTGTAACAAACCAAAGCATAAAACTCGCTTTCCACGTGGCACCAGAAAGAGGAATAAAATGATAGTAATGGTGATTATGATATTGATATAAGCAGACAACAATTTTTCCTATAAAATATAAATATAATTTCGAGCAAACGATTGCTATTTATATTTGAAGATCTTTCGATTACGACGAAAATAAAATAATTAAGTAATTGAAATCTAAGGTTTTGAGATTACGTTCAGATATAATAAAAATAATTGGTCTGTATTTCTAATTCCTGATATTGACTTTGCTGATGGAATTACATATTTAGCTTTTTGGTGTTTTATTCACAAAGTAAAAATAATGGCAATAAAGCGTGAGTAATACCCGCACAATTGATGAAAGTGCTGCTAAATTTAAACCCACCAAATACCCGTTTTTTCATATTTATACTGTGGGAGATAACAACCTTTAAATATTTACAAAAATGACGGTTTATTACAAATAACGTTGATAACAAATTTAATCAACTGACAAGTCGACAACAAAAAGTTCAAGTCAGAAACTCATTAAAGCTACTACCGTTAATTCTCTATTTAGTAAACGCCGATACACTTCATTAGTAATTTATTTCCTAGGCGCCGGCAAGATTTAAAAAACTAGTACAGAAAAAGTACATTCCTATTAAATGCCCCGCAAGTACTAATTTAAGTAGCTTGTAAACAAGATAAACGTTTAAGAATATTAATGTTATCAAGTAAGGAATTTTTTAAGCGTCCACTAAAGCATAAATCATAAACCGTGGAAAATAATTAAAATTAAAATTAATTATTGTAGCCTGCAACGCATGTCTCCGATTCATTAAAATAAAAAGTGTGCGTAATAGACACTCATCGAATATTGTTATGTAAGTCATTTGCCAATTAATCTTATCAATTCACTGATAAGGTGTATTTTCCATTTACTCGTTCGACACATTTAATGGAAATAACAATCGCGTACGCAAAAATCGACATTACAGCAATTGATTCACTCACCTGTTCGTTTATAAAAATTCCGTATTAATGGATGAATCACAAACACACACATACATCCACGCCTACGTATGCGTCAAGCCCACGGACAATTAAAACTGGTTTTCATACACAACCGGTACTTACTCCGACTTATATATGACTGCACTACACAGACTGTATCTAAACTGCACGTAGAGTCGTGAGTATATCTTAATCGACAAGCGGGAGAAGAGGACGCACGAAGCACCAACGATTTATTATATAAATATCAACTTCACGATTCGGTGGCGTTTAATCTATTAGTGGAATTGAAAGCACGAAGTCAGCGCGTTCGGTCAAAAATTAAACATCGGTTGAAATTCCTATTCTTTATGGCTAATATTTCATTTTTAAACTGAACCGACAGAAAGAAAAAAATTTACCCCCTTGGGATTACTATGAGGATCTATGTGGGTCATTCGCCGACAAGGGTTAAAATGTATCCCTTGAGCATAACTTCTGTGACATATTTCCGATGGACCTGAAATTATTATAATGTCCAAGCCAAATCCCGCGTTTGTGTGGTCTTATCGAATCTTTCAATCGAATTTGAGCATTACTAAAGCTACAGTTTGTGTCTTAATCTGTGCGTTTAATCTCAAGTTGAACACAGAACAATAAACTGCAAGTTATGTAACCGCATAATGGTCTCAAACTGATTTATGAAATCTATTGATTATAGTTGTAAAACCTAAAGAGACCTTGAACCGTCTTAGGTCAAGTTACACTGAATCTAATTATAATGATACACTTGAATGTCATTAATTAATAATCGTGTTAGCTACGGGAAAACTTTTTGAACTAAACATACCAGGAAGAATACTACACTGCTGTATCGTTCACAAAATCTTTATTTTATTAGATTTTTATTTCAGGCAATTGCAAAAATAACATATTCTAGTGATGACTGAATAATGTGAGCAAAAGACAAAGCGGTCTATTTGCATTCTAACTTTGTTGAATTACAGTTAACATAAATAATGTTTGATGTAATATTAAACCCTGCAGAGGCATATGTAACATTCGGCAATCAAATCTTTTACGACAAATTTTACGACGTTTCCTATCACGAATATCTCAAATCCCGTCTTCATTGATTGTAATAAATTAATAAAATAATAGAATAGCTAATTCTCGTTGCAAATTGCATGTTGCAGTAATTTTTTGTATAATTGCTTCCAACTACAATATAATGTCACTAAACATAGGATTACAGAAAATAAGTAAAAGTTTTACAATACAAAAATAAGTTTTACAAATAAACAGTTTAGTTTTAGATTTACTAAAGAACAAGGCTATACAACACTACTTAACTATTTTTCTGATGTATTTTACGCAGGAATAATTTAGACCCAAATATCATAAATGCGGTACCCAAAAAAATTAGGGGAACACTTTTTTTAGCTATCTAGCATTTTTCCAATTTGCCAACTTCAACATTAAAAACTTTTGCCATTTCCTTCAATTTTTAAAAGAGTGCTTATTTAATAAAATAATGGGATTCACAATATTGCAATACGAAAACAGTAAATAAGAGGATTATTATTACTGCAATCAAGAGATTTCGACAAAAAAATACATAAAATTACACAAGACAATTTCTTTTTTAATGTTATTAAGTACATAAGGGTTAATATAACACCTTTGGTCAAATTTAGTAAATGTAACTGACACAACGGTCCATTAACTAAATTCTTAATTAAATCAACTTAAAATAAAGTAATCAAAAAGTAATGTGGTTAACGGAAAACAATTGAGTAACTAACTATGAATTCTGCATCACAGAAGATAATCTTTTCTTGATGTATTTAATGCTCGGTATTGTTAAACTGCGTTTATTTTATTCACAATTAGTTCATATATTATACAATTTGACACACAGTCATTATTAAACAAACCGCCTCTGGTCGTAACAAACAGGTCTAGACTACCCCCTAAAAACAACCCTCACAACCGGCAAAATACACTTCATAATAACGATTTAGCAACTTGATAAATCTCATCATTAATCACAATAGATGAATATAGCCACGTAGATAAGTTCTAATACCAAAAAAATTAAAAGGCCGTTTCCATTATTATCCATTATTTACTTTGCACCAAACAAATATCCTAGTTGAGAGGAATTTTGCAGGAAACGTTTACAAGTCTGAATAAACTTTCTTCCTTTAGGTCGTTGATATAATTTTTGTGTTGGATTTTGTACGACGTAATCCCATTACAAAATAAATTCGTTTATTTATAGGTTTTCTAAAAACCACTTTGAACGGAAAAGGTACGAAAGACAAGCGAAACAATTTCCTAAAATCTTGGTGAAAGCACTAAAACCAAATCAATAATTTTCAAGATTTACGTTCGAGTTAAATAAACTTAGCAAGTTAATAGCAAAATTACGAAACCATTAATAAGATAAGAGTAACTTTGACAGATTTAAACCAAATTTTAAACTAACTTTGAAGATTAAAAATGTTATTTCTTTAGACGCCGGGTAACTAACTACTAATCCAATTTCCATGAGAGCTGATAATATCCCATTCGGCAATCTTGTAGTGCAATTTGCTACTCGGATAGTTTTATTTTTACAGCTAAAATTTATAATATTGAATTGGTCTTTAAACTTAAGTATAGGTCGTCCGCTTTTATGAATATGTGTGTGCATACGTGTTGAAATTTTTATTCATCCTGAAGCTCTTTCAGCAAAGTTTCGTATATTTTAGAACGAGAAACAGGTGTTCGAACTAGTCAAGGACGAAATGATATTGTTCCCATAATTATAATTCCTGAAAAGTTATTGCTCACGTTGGTTCGAGGAAAAACTACGGAAACGGTGCTATCACCGAATTTCGTATCTATTATCTTATCTTTGGCCTTTATTTGGTTAACCGTTTTGTACACACTAATGATAACAGTTAAGAGATAAGGCAATCAAAACGCGCTCGAACACAGTGCACTCTTGTAATAAACCGCTAGAACCTGAAAAAGGAATCATCAATTCAGGAATAAAGTTCATAAAAAGTTCTTGCAAAACAGCATCAATCAATTTAACATTCATCAAAATGCATTGTGAATTCCGCCCCAAAAAAATATTTTTGATTCCATTTATAAAGTACTCCGTCACAGAATTGCATTTATATCAATCAATTGATTCATACCAATCATTACAGCTACAACAACTAAGAACTAAGAAAATATTAAAAACAATAATTTGTTAACACAAAATTTAAAAAAGGGCAATAAAAACCATCGATGATGCCCTGATAGAAACTACAACTTTCATTATTAACTTCATAATTATACGCAAGTGTAGTTATGAAAACAATTATTATAAACAGCTCTAAATCAGCGATTTCAAAATATTTACTGCAATGGAACACTTCACAAATCCTCAAACTTTAACTACGGTGTCTTAGTTATTTTGTAGGGGTGGTAAATGTAAATAATAAATAAAATAAACGATCAACTTTGCAGCTTTAACGGAGCACTTATTCATTTTTCGAAAGACAGTTTAAGAATCGCTGCTATATGTGTTATATAATACTCGCATTATATATTATTATAATAAATACAAAATCTAACTGTGAATTGTAACAAAAAATTTAAAATTTACGAAAATATCGTTAGTTAAAGCGTTGCATAAATTATTGTACTAGATAAAAAGAATTACGAAATATGATTAACTCGAAAAAACTATCCCAATCTTTTTCCTCATGAGAAATAACAGTTATAAACTCCACGTTTTAGCTTCAAGATACCGATGAGTTTATGTTGTCTACAAGACACTGTAATTTTAAGGAACATCAAAACAAACAAATGGCGTGTTTATAGAACAAAAATCAATAAGGTCTTTTCATTAATTTAGTGTATTACTAGAAACGGTTTCTAGACAATGCTGTACGTTATGAAATCGCAAACTTAATCCACATAACGAAATCTAATAAAATAGGTTCACATAACGGCAACGAACGGATTTGGTGCAATACAATCAACAAGAAATCTCGTTACGATCGACCTATGGCTTTATTTAAATCGTTTCGTTAAACTGTAATTTCGTTATAAGGACGCGGAAGCAGAAAATTATATTTGCATAAAAAGCATGCAAAATTTAATAGGGCAAACACTGTCATTGATCAGTGAAATTCTACTTCACTAGGTTCGTTAAATTCCAATAAATCGAGTCAGCTGAAAGAATAAAAAATATCTCGTATGACAAAGTTTCCAATTTAACGTTAAAAACGTAGAAATTTGTCGTTGATCTTATCGTTTCGATATGTTTTCTTTCGGATGAATTTTTGTATGAAGTATGCCATGCAACAAAATTTATGGTATCTTTTAAGATGGCACAAAATTTACTTGCGTTATAACTCGTGGTAAACGGTATCATATTTAGATACATTAGGCACTGAATATTAAAATGAAGCATAAATATTGATGTTACGTTTCTGTAAATTTATGACAATGGCTGTTATAAGTAATAGTAATAAAGACCTGAAATAATTATAATAATAATAATAATACTTGAAATGTTTGATTTACACAGAATTTATCTTTAAAACAATTTACACTGAAAATGATACAGATTTAAACCAACAAACGAAAAATCGGAGAGGTTTTCAAAACAACTAGCACTTGCTAATGTGAATGTTAATGCAATGATTAATTACTTAAAAAAATATGGATTTTTTATACTTTCATTGAATTATTACTGAAGGACGGAGTAAGTACAATTTATTGCAATATTTTAAATAAAACCAGGCTGCAGTAGGATCTCGATAGTTTAAACCGGACGGTTGACTCCTTTTTTCACTTCAGACCCGGACTTTAAAATTTTGGATTAGCAAATGGGATTCTTCTAAACACCATGAAAACCTTTCCAAATACCATGAAATTACATGAGATGTACAAAATGGCCACCTTGTTGTATGCAGAGTCATAACGCCCCATAAAATTAATTTGAAAGTACATTTTTCTTTCATTTTATTGTAAAAAGTTCCCACGAAATGTGCGTTTAATTGCACTACAAATCATTCAAATTCATATCAGGTTTCATTCAAACGAACCTCATTCGTACTGATGGTCTTAAATTTGATGGAATACCTGCCATACGGCTATTATTGCTCGTCGATGAGACCCACCTTGTGCCAGATGTCTTTCTGCAAATGTTTTTATTGCAGAAGCTTTAAAATCACCCTGACTAGTTTTACGATACTGAGAGGACAGGGAACAGGAAAAGGGAATAATGCAACAGCAATTTTCAATAATTGATGAATTGCCCCAGACTAGTAAATAGTTACACACAGTTTAATAGTTTTAAACAATTACTGAACTTAATGATTTATTAACACGTTGATTTCGTAGAGCAAAACCCAATGCCAATATACTATGTGCATCGCTATTCGGAGGTGCGGAGTTTGAACCAAAAAAGCACAAATTAAACTGCAACAATCGCAGCAGTTATGTGATAATCGATGAACAGCACAGCGGTGGTTTCAAGCATTGAAACATTTTGTTAATTAATATAAATTTATTAATTATAGATTCACTCATATAAAAAGGATCGTATTCATTAAATTGACCTAAAGACTCCCCGTTTATCAATTAATCCAATGAAATAAAACGCTAAACAAAGAAGTCTGTATCGTCGCGACCTCCGCAAGTGTTCTATTAAAAATATTGGCAAATACGTCACTTCCTGTCTTAAAGAATAGAATCTCCTTCCCTCGTACACTTTAATCAAAGTTAATTGTGTCAATTCGTTGTGATTTCTGACAATGACCTTTGTTGGCATTCATCTGATAAAAGAGCGTTGTGATTTTTACGATTACACTTAAGTGACAAAAGAGAATTGCGATTTTATGTGCACGCCAATATGAGTGGCAAAAATATCAATAAAAAGAGCCGTCTCGACTGTATTGTGAACTTTGATATATAAATGGAATATTCCTGTTATTGCCTCTTGTTTATCAAATAAACAAGACGTATTCATCGCCTATAAATGCATTTAATGGAGTACGCAGGCGACCACATTCGTCATAATGATAAATGAACGACATTTATGTGAATAAAAGAAAATGCCATTGAAAATTCATGGCCTTTTTTTGAATTAGCTTTATCAGAGATATAAATTAAGCTTCAACTTCATTAATTATTTAAGAGAGAATCGTTTATTAAAAAGTTCTCGTCCTTCCTTTGGCGAGAATTTCGTGTACATTTACAACATTATAAAAATTTCAAGGGATAACTCAAAAACGGGAAACAAGAAGCATTTTTAATTCTCGCTCGATTAAAAATTTAAATGACACGCAGGCAGCAGGCGGCTAATAATAACTTATCGATTGCCACTTTTAGTACCTTTCTCTGCGTTTTCTCATCTCGTTGGACCTTAAAAATTATACTGTCGCAACATGCAATACAAACGGTAAACACAACTATAAAAACTAAAGGCATCAAGTAAATAATTATAAATAATGGGGGTGTCATTAAAGGCTAATGTAAACTTTTCTTCCGGCGTTCCCACCGAATCGGGGGTGTATATAAAGAATCTAAAAGCCGGAGCTAAAACAGATCATTAACCGCTTTAATTCAGAAACACGCGAACGCTACAATTTCGGCTGTTTTGTTGACAAAGAGGGCAGCGCCCGCGCCAGTTCGAAAATCGGTAGAAGCACTGGGACATCAAGTTAATCCAGCATGTGCGTCTGTCTGTACGAAGCATTAATCTATGTTTGCAAACCACATGGGAGTGTGAGCACCTACATAAAGAGACGGAACAAAGAGACCGAGCGACTCGACTGTACCGTACCGTTCAAATGAATAGGTTACACGATGAATTTATGTGGGAACTACACGTACATTCCACCCCCGAGGATTTATTGCCATTTATATGTGTCACTGTATTCGTATAAAACACCATTTGTAATAACATTATTCACGTTTTAAATTGATACAAAAAAACACCTATTATGAATCACATTCATGGAATTTTTTTCTGGACACTTAATACTATTTTTTAAAGTAAACTTCAATAGTACAACGCAACTGTTCTTTACAAATACCTTTAGGAAGAATATTTTTATAACACAGACTCTTCTTCTTTTTCCTCTTCTTCGCCCTTTAATTCATCCACTAGTTCACTAGTTCACTAGTTCTCTCTCTATTCCAGTGAATGCCTCCAATCTTCCTGATATCATCTCTCCAACTCATCTGAAGTCGTTCTCTTGCTCTTGGTAATTGGAATATAATGATTGAAGACATTAGGGTCAAATCAGCATAAAAAAATTATAAATGCTAATTATCGTTGTCTACCAGATCTTCTCCTTCCAAAAGTACCACCCACTTATATACTCAGATGGCAGGATTGGATTTAAAATGCGCATAAAAAATAGATGTTGTTCATAGATTTTTCAATTTCAATGTGTTGTAAATAAAATCTAATCTTTTTAAAGATTACCAATATTTTATAATTGGATCATTCTACGTCAATACAACAACAAAATAGGCGACATCCGACCTAATTTGTAATAGTGCAATTTTTGCCTATAAAGGACCAGGATTTTGAACGTTGCCTTTGGGAAGCTTCTTTTCTAGAAAATCATTTATTAAAAATTTGGCAAAATGTGGGAGTGGCTGATTTTGTCAGCATTTTTAACTTTGCTTTTGCAAAGGACTTTTAGTTTCTCATTACCTTTGTTTAACATTTTATTTGTAATTTACAGATTAGGGTATTTTAAAATTTGTACAATTGTCGATCAATTTCTTGAAAGTTTTTCGTTTTTGGGCAAGGTTTCTGAGAAATATTTTAGGACACCGAACAAATTTTTATGGGAATTTAGGTCAATTTAGGATATAATCAAGATTTTAGGAATTTATAGGATTTTAGGACAAGTTAGACCCCTGGTATAAAAAGGACAAGATTCAGAGAGAGATGAGACGCTTTTTAATACTGCCAAAGTATACCAAATTTCATGAAAAACTAAGATAATGGGTAACAAGTACTGATTACTGACATAGAATAACACATTTACATTACGGTTAATGTAAATATAAATAAGTTGCATTGGTAATAATAAGTTTCATAAATTTTACTAGAATTTCCTATCAATAAAGTAATGAACAAAGTGGACTTACACAACATTACTGGTTTGTAATAAAACGAGGAACGACAATAATGATGATTCCGCTTGAGTAATTTAATTTTGAACTTTGTAAGCTATTCCAGGGGAAATAAAAAGAATATCCTGTTTTATTTATTGAATCTCAATCAGTTATAAAACAAAAAGGTCAAAGTCTACCTAGATAATGTACATATTAAAGCAGTAATAAGAAGTTTATAAAATAACGGCTGACATATAGAATAAAACTAAAGTTGTAAGTATATTAAACTGTAATTCAGTAAACTTCTTCCTGCACACACATTTTTATTTCCACCTTAGGACGCAATTTTGTATGTTAATCGGTAAAACTTAATTGCTTTTCAGGTCGATATATCCACGTTACAGCCATATAAGTCGTAATTTTATATTCTACCCAATTCTCAAACGGTTGTGCGAAGAAAATTACATAATTAACGCAAATTTAAATTGAATTCACCGTACGTATACATTAGGTAAATATTTCTTTTTAGTTTTGGCTGTGGAAACCCCCAAAGTTATTTTCCATTGTGTGAATTCATTGAAGCCTACTGGCTCTTTTATAAAAGTTTAATTCTGAACATATTCAGTTAGAATATGCTTGTGAAATCAAACTTCCCCAATACAGGCAACAAAAAAACACCAAACCGATTTTAGTATTCGAAACTACTTGTGTACAGGAAATTTAAAGCCGCACTGAAATATTCGCACAGATCGATTCACGGACTACAATGAAACTTTTTCAAACCGGCTACCCAACATTTTAATAAAAATTGATCAGTCGGAAAATATCGCTGTACAGTAATTTTCAATATTTATATTTATTCAATATATTCAATATCATCGGACATATAAAAAACGATTTTGAAATGTTTATAGAAATAAAAACGATTAGCCGTTGTAATTTAACTCTATTTAGGGTTGATGTTCTCTTCCAATTTTCAAAATCAAATTGTTTTTCAATAAAAAATAAAAGCTTTTAAATTTGTTTACCAACTGGTCTTTAAGTTTGATACGCACACACATATTGACACTATAAATAGCACATCAACACAATTGCGAAAATTCTTAAACCTAACGAATACCGTTCCCAATTATTGTCTTCTGTTCAATTCAGTACAAAAAGGAACATACATACATGTTTATTATATAGAAAATTATTTTCTCCTGAAAATGGTTAACATTTCAAGCTTACGCTTCAGAAAGCAGATGACACTAAATATTAGTCAAATAAAATTCTATCGAAAACCATCTCCATTGTTGGTATTTTTGGTAAGCTCTGTAAGTATTTCGATGTGTTATTGTTACGATATTGACTTTTCTTTGTATTCAGCGAATAATAACACCGCGATTATGTAAATTACGCAGTTTGAGTAAGCGCACAGTATTCATTTATCGTGCATTATTTAAAATGATTGATTCGTTTCGATGTGAAAACGATTACCTCACAAAATGAAGAAGAGGCCCTCTCTCCTGCCTATTAATAATAAATCAAGGGTAAAATACACGTTTCCTATAAATTAATTAAAATCACGATTCAGACAAATTCATTCTGTTGTCTGTTTACGAACATTTTGTATTCGTGCAATTCTAAAATCAGGAAAATAACTTTTCTTTATTTCGAAACAATTTCGTACGATGGATCCATTTTGATACTTCAGTTTCCATTTCGTTTCGGTTAAATAAACAGATTTCAAAAGGCAAATATCAGGAGAATATTTGCATATGTACTTTAGGTATTCTCGATCATTTCAATGATCCCAACGTAAAGCGATCGCATACACGACTAAAACTAGGAATTAGAGATGAAATAAAAAAAAATACTGTTAAATACATAGGAAGAATATGAAAGCACAAATTCATGCGGATCTCCTGAAAATTGCTTTTGAGGCATTTTTTTTATGCAAATTACTGAAAAAAGCGTTTATCAAAAGCTAACATTTAAATTTATTTAGTTGGCTTTCAGCAAAAAGCTTATTTGACCTTTTATTTAACAACGAATTAACTGGTGAATTTAAATCTAAATTGGTGCTAAATGACAGGATTTAATTTTTTACTCACAATATCAAAAAAAAAAAATAATTAAAAGTTCAACCAAATTATTCTTTTACAATTGAAGGGCTTGGGGCAACAAGGCTGCATGCCACATGAAGTTAGTTTTGAGATATTAATTGTTAAAGATTCGGTTAAATCCCAAAATTAAACCTGATGCTTTTTATAACATTTAATGTCATAAGAAATGTGTAATGAGGGTATATTTAACTATGCTGAGTTGATTTTTAATATAAATGAAATAAAAAACTGTAATTTTAATTATTTATCACAAAAAATGTACAAAAATTGTGGGTTATACCGTTTTTGATAAAAAAATAACATTATGTTTTTTTACAAATTAGTTTTCATCTTCACTATTGTTTGAAAAACTATCGTCCAAATTTTCGGGTTCATTATCTGTTACCTCCTCAGTGGTATTACCTGGTACAGCTGTAGCAGCCCCTATTTCTTGATATAGGAGACCTGTAGAACAACACACAGTGTTGTGTAGCAAATATAACTCAAATTTGCTAAAAGTGTGTCATGTAGTCTTATTGCCCCAAGCCCCTTAATTTTTGATTGCAAAAATGTTTGACAATTTCAGTAATTACCACATTATTAATCTATTGAAGATTTGGAAATTAGTTCGACACAAATAATATTTGTAAAATTAATTACTACATGTCTCACATTATAAAAGTTGTTTCTAGCAAAACAAATAAAATCGCAAACAAATTAATGAAGAGTAAAGTTACATTATGATGTCATTTGAACGCTAAAGATACAAATGTAGCATTGTTGTAATTGAGGGGTAAGCATGCAAATCGCGTTAAATCCATATTTTGGCAAATTTAACGTTATGGTGGTTTTTATATTTTATGAGCGAGTTAAATCCATTGGTGAACTCAGAATCAAGCTATTTTTGTTAAATCCTATAGAAAATATATATCAAAAAGTCTACAATCAAGCAAATGATTTTCTCCTATTTGGCAAAAATGGATTTACCGCGTTTTGCACGCTTGCTCCTCAATTTAATTCACAAAATCAAAATTAATACAATGCAAAATGTAAATAAATTAATGCTAATTTGTAGTTTGCCCAAATAATTAAATTGCCAAAATTTACAGCATTTCAGCTTAAAAACTGTAGCACAACTAAAAAATACAAAGGGTGGTATGAATAAAAGAGAGCAAAACCTTTTACTCGCACAATTCCGAGCATATGCTACCACGTTCTATGAATAAAAACGTAAGTAAAACCTTTTGCTCACGACCGTGCTCTGAGTACGAGTCTGAGCAAGAGCTTTTGCTCACTATGAAGCATATCATCCAGTCGATATAAATAAAGAAGAGGTTTTGCTTATGATTTTGAGCAAATGCTCTGCAACTTGTGCATCTGTTTGCGTTTTTTAGGGAACACCGGCACGTGAAATATCAGGCGAAGGGTCTAAACGGCTAAATGCACACGTTCGGCCAATGAGGAAGGCAAATGACTTTCGTATAAAAACAGAGTACAGTTCCTTTTCTTTGAATCCATAACATTTTTTATTATTTTTTATTATCATATTATTTGTATTTCCTTTATGTTGGGACCCGTAAGCCGACAATGGTCCGTTGTCGTTGACCTAATTACTTTATTAGATTTCGGCAACACAACAATAAGGCACTTTCGAAAACGTGCTATTTCGAGGTTTTGGGTTCTGAGAAAGCTATAAACGTAGCGTCCAGATACCAGATGTTACTTGAGTCTGTGCAAAATCTCAAAGCATACGCTCATAGTAAAAGGTTGGAGTATAAGGTTCTGCTCCTATTTGTATGAATAACGATATGCTTTTACTTACAACCATTTGCTCACATGAATTGAGCATATGCTCAAAATAATTCTAGAATGTCCGAATTAAACACAGAGCCCGGCTCAAACGGATGTGTGCGTTCTTTCCACGACGATTTTACTATCTCTCTTTTACTCTTTCGAGTAGTGTTACGTACTACGCCTTTTGTGGACATTCGTTTTATTTCATCGGAATTAATTTACAGAGTGGTTCATATTTTTCACTAAAAATATGTCGTTTGATGATGCGAAAGGAACGAATCAAGTGACAATCTGTTAATAGCTTTTAGTTGCAAAAAAGACCGGAAATTTTTGGTACAGTCGACTGATGAATCCCTAATTTTTCCCCAACTCCAGTTTGAAAGCCAGGATTTGCAATGTACTGGAAAAAAATTTTCATTTTTTCGTGAGACGTTTCAAATTACTTAAAATAACTTGATGACAAACGAACTTTTATTTTCATAATTTTCACCCAAAAAGTGAGTTACGATTCATCTCAAATTTCTTTCCTCAAATCGGTAATAGTTATTTTTGTATTAAGTGGGCAAAATGAGTGTTTTTTATGGCTCGTGAGAAGTAAATTTTGGTCGCAGACAGTCGAACGCATCATAAAAACACGAATTTTGACACGAAATGCAAATAACGTTTTTTCCGCAATGTCACAAAAAAAAAGTGATTTATGGAAATAAAATTATAGAAATGAAACTAATACGCAAAAAAATAAATTTATTTTTTTACTGTTAAAAAATAATTTTTTATATCATTTTTTCACGTGTTAAAAAAAAATTTTTCACTGTTAAAAAATAGTTTTTTGATATTTCGTTAAAAAATAGAGCACTTCGCGTATCGATAGTGATGCGTAAATGTCATCTTTTTTGACGTTTGTATAAAAGTTTTTTTTATAATCATCGTACTTTATAATGCTTCTGTGCACGTACATTAACAACTTCAGCCATCATAAAATTAGCGAAGAGCATGAGCACGGTGAATCTACTGCTGACCAGATGCACAAGTTGCAGAGCATTTGCTCAAAATCATAAGCAAAACCTCTACTTTATTCATACCGACCGGATGATATGCTTCATAGTAAGCAAAAGCTCTTATTCATGCCCATATTCGGAGCACGGTCGTGAGCAAAAGGTTTTACTTCCGAATCTACGAATCCCACCCAGGTCAACATGGGGGTGACAAAAATAATAAAATTTTTGTCAAACTTACACACTTTTTTAATTTTTTACACTTTAAAACTTTAAAAACGTTCTTACATTTTAATTGGAATCATTCGTACAATTATTAATTTTAATCTGCAAATTTTTTTTGAGCATATGCTCATTTCGTGTAAGCAAATGCTTATGAGTAAAATCATATCATTATTCATACAAACAGGAGCAAAACCTTATACTCCAATCTTTTACTATGAGCATATGCTTTGAGGTTCTGCTCAGACTCATGTAGCATCTGCTCTTTTTTATTCATACCGCCCAAAGACTCAGTTCAAGAAATAGAGTAATACGGTTTACGGCTATTCTTAGTCATTTGTTAATTTTTTCAATTACAGGTTTGCTTAAACTGGCTAAAAGTGGTGTTTCTAACTACCTTATGCCATTTACTTTATATTTTTTCATGCGGAAATAAAATATAAAAAAATATAAATTAAGCAATCGACCACACAATTTGTCCAATATTGCAGAGTTCCGTGAGTTACCAAAGTCAATATCCAAAATTGAGCGAAGGTTGGCGTGGGAACGGATATGCAAAAATAATAAAATTTATTCATACAGTGGAATTAATATAAACTAACTTCCTTTCGGAATCAATGAGTTTTTAAGTTTATCCTCCATCAACAAACGAAACTGGGTCAATGCAGTCAAGAACTGCAACACGAAAAGTAATTGTCAAGACGGCGATTCGAAATAATGTAATGATACTTGCCCACGACGTGTTAAAGCACCGAATTGCCGAAAAGACGCTAAATACAAACAACGTAGGTGCGGTTTTCTTCGACTGGCAAAAAGTTTTCTGACCGGATGGGACCCGGACCTTAAAGTTTCACCATTTCACGGTCATAAAATGGATTCTGAAACTGTTTTGTTTGTAAGTGTATCGTATACTGAAAGTAATAAACTACCACGTAGATATTTTGTCAGATGAGGAGACGATAAATTTAATAACTTATACTTCAGTCTCTGGATTTTTACATCCTACAACAGATGCGACTAATTTTATTTGTTTATCTTTCAGGCGGCCTTTATGGTACGATTTTACTGCATCGTGTATTTTTAGTACTACAACCAATGGAAAAAAAATGTAACTTTTTTCTAGGAGAATAAGGTTGGCGATTCAGGCTATGAGAAAAGAAATTTCTAGATTTCTATACAACCAAATTTTTAGCTAATGAATTAGAGATCACAGATAACTTCCTCACCCTCGCACGCCTGTCCGTACATTTTTTACTGCCAGTTAATTTGGAGTGGTACTAATGATAATTCAACAATTGATTAACCTAAACAGGAACAAATACATTTTGTAACGCAAGCAATTTAGAAGAGAATTTAATCTGAATCATAACCATTAATTTCGACTAAAAAGCCACAATTCGTTTCAAACATGTAAATTTGAACTTTTTAAGAATTCTCAATTTGTTTAAACCACTTCAACTTTTAAACCCAATTAAAAAGTTAAAATTTGCACGAAATAAAAAAGGCAAAGCCAAGTTCAGTAAATTTTCAACAGTACAGACTCATTTTAAATACCAAGTAATTACGGGGTATTCAGACCTGTAATATTTATCTACGGCATTTTCATCACGCAAAGTCACGAAATATCGAACCGAACGGGAAGTAAAAAAGTGTCAATTTTCTCTTTTCAAAATACGAAAATGTCACGATAAACAAACATTTTTATTTACCGGAAAACATACAAAGGTCAAACGGTAGTGACGTTCATCAAGTGACGAACCAAAAAAGAGTTTCCAAAAATAAAAATGGGCGAGAAGAAACCTTTCTTTATCAAGTTCAATTCACACTATACGAAACGCCAACGTCACATCAAAATATTATTCAAGAGATAGTAATAGGCGACATTCAATACTGGCAACTTCACGGACTGTCCTTTACTATTATTACACATATTATTATTATTATAAGTAGTTGGGAAGGTTATCTAAAATGACATACTCTCCCAAAATATTTTTTTTATTCCACAACAGTCAAATTATATGGTAAATTGAGATGGCATTTAACAAGACAATCATTCTTTCAACATACAGGAATATATTTTCAATATAATTTCCGAGTTTTAGTAGGAAATATGTATCAATTTACCAACTGTGTGTGCAAAATGACATACCATATTTTTGCCTTACGCACACATACAATGTGTCATTTCATTGACAGATGATGTCTCGTATTTACTAGTATATTAACCTCATTTATTTCAAATTCTTAAACTCACAACATAAAATATGATGTGAACACTACACATTGGGAATGCAAATTCGCATGTTTGGCACAAAAAATGATAAAGAAGCTTGAATGATAACAAAAAAATCAACAGTAAGAAAAATGGTTTCATGTTGTGTGAGGTCGCAAGCACGCATTAAAACAATAAACCGAAATCTAACTGAAACGAACGCGCTGTATAAAAAGCATGAATTATTTCACTCGTTCCGACGAAAAATGTTATTTGAACAAGATCCAATGGGAAATAGCAATATTTAAGAATTAATTAATTTTATTGTAGGTAGGTTAAAAATTACGAAATATGCGAACATAAAAAAAACATTTTTTAGTAGAGCTGTTGTGACGTAATAAATAACTTCCATATGAATTTAATTAATTTAATTGACTCACGCTACCTGTGCAGAGAAAAAATATTCTAAACGTCTAGTGCACGTTGTTGTAGGCCATTAATATTCATATACGCAAGTCCTGCCTGCATGCTACGCTATTTCGTCCTGCGAGAACGACATTACATTGACGACGGCTTTATTCTGTTAATTAGGGCGACAGAGGGAAAATGCAGTCAAATTCAGTTATTATGAACGATGTTGGGACTGAGACTTTTCCACTTCCGGTCATTATACAGTTGTTTAATAATTTCGAATGCATAATGAAATGTACAGCATTAAACACAACAAGTTGTTTTATCTACTGCCTGTCCCCTCCTATTGATACACTCTCATTTCGACGCTTTCAGTCAAAAATTATTTTATTCGTCATAACCGAGTTTCATCGTAATTTCTTTCTCAAACACTTTGACTGAATATTTATGAAAACGGCAGAAGCAATCCGTTCTGAATTAACCGAGCAAGTTGGCACTTAGTGCAAACTTAATATAAACTTCTGAAGAAAAGAATACTTTGCAAGTACACCGATCGCTGTATCGTGCTTTAAATTATGAATTTTCATAAACGGCGTTTTAATATTAATCAAGTTTTCTTAATTTAGGGGTCTTTCAGTTTTAAAACTTCCCACATTTGAATAATCAAGATGTATACAAAGTCTTTCAGAATTGTGAAAATATTTTCTTACTAAATTTAATTTCATTCCCGCGGTAAAAGTTTCGCGCGCGTGGCGTGCGCTCTCAAAATAGAGGAAACAAAAACAGCTCCCTAAATATAAGTTAAATTTGCTGAATTCGCGAATTATTTCTTTCTTACCTATTTAGCGATATTCCTTTTGAATTTCAGCCCCTAGGAACGGGAAATTCATCATCTGCAAATGAAAATACAGCGTTAGAAATGCATTGGAAAATCTTAGTTTCCTAATACTTTTTAAAACACCTATCAGCCAAACATGTAAATTTTAGCCACGAAAATAAAGGCACAAGTCGTCGACCGTATCGATTGGTCGGAACTTAACTTCTCGATCCCACTAATCACACACAAACTCAGATAAAGAAAAACAAGCGCACACAAATGTAAGATAAGATAAACCCAAATTGCCGGTCTCGCCATAACGTATAAATAACATTCCGAAAGAAATCGTAAGTAATTTTGGTATCCCGGATCACGTTTACGTTATCTCTCGGAAGACGTGTTGAAGTGTACGATCTCAAAAAGGGCGATGACAACGTTTGGTTAAGACAGGGGAATCAACATTATCGCATGTTATCCTATGAACGATGAGAGACAAGATGAACCCGATGGCGTAAGAAGCCATAAATCCCAAACTGGTCGTTTGTTGGACACCGCAAGCAATTTGTCTCAGGACACAAATCCGCTATCGAATCGAGATCGATTCAAGGAGATGTTACTATAAGCTATAAAAATATCGCATATTTAAATTACTCCCACTTTGTGTCTAAAATGCTGTTCGGGGCCTCCGGCTCAACACCGATACGTAGCCCGATTGTAACAAAGGATGTACGTTAATTATAATGAAAGCGGAGCCAAATAAAAATGGAACAATGTTTAATGATTTTCCAGAGGCAACTCATTTTTTCATTAGAACATTCGGCGCAAAGTTTGTTTTTATTGCGTCCAAAAGAAGATTTTCGAAGGTGACTGTTTTTTTTTTGCTCAATCGATGAAGCATGAGGACAATGTGTAATAAATTGAAAGCTGTTTGTTGAAGATTGTGGTAATAGTGCAGCAGATTTTTCTTCAATTAAAATAGAACTTTCATCAAGAGAATTAACCAGGCCGTTCAATATATCTGTGGGAGGAAAATGTAAGAGTATAAGTGGATGTAATAGCTTATTCAATAATTGAAGGTAGTGTAGCCTGGTCCTGATCTGTTTCAATATGATCTTGTACCTTTACGCTTGCCTCTTGCCATTGCCTCAGGGAATTGAGTCTGGAACTTCATTCCTGGAAAATGGATGAATACCAGCTTTTTATAAACCACGCATAATTATTTGTGGGTTGAAAGCTATCCAAATGTTCCCAATCATTCTAGAAAAGTCTGTTTTAGGAAGCTTCGTTCAAATATTCTTCCTTTGACACATTACTAGCTTCTGGTCCCACAAAGTTTTTAACGATTTGAAGACGCTTTTGTCTAAAGGTTGTAGCACATGTGGGGAGGTAGTTTGAGAATTGTCACATTTACATCGGAAGCTTTTTCTATTACTCCGATTTTTATAATAAGTGGAATGACCATCATATATTAATAAGACTGGACGGTCAGGCCCAATCAATTTCAAAAAACTTTTCTCAAAATAATTTTCGAATATTGTTGTCTGTATGTGGTTTCATGATAGACAGTATTCTCTGGGGCATACCATTGATCCCAGATATGTTTTCCTTTGAATATTATGAGTGGTACAACTTTGCTTCCCGTAGCAGAAGTTGCTAGTCAAACTGTAACATTATCTCTTCCAGGACTACTTACTGTGAGAGTACAAGGTAAATTCTTACCTCCAACTACTTTAGTTTTCGATGGATTTGGATTTGATTCATTTAGGTTCCAGATTCTTGAAGGATTGTTTTGCAATGTCAGATTTGTAATAGTTTTTTTCAATAATGTAAAATATTCATGGATTTTCCATTGATTGCAGCGTTTTTTAAGGGCGACCTCTACGCCTTGTGGTTTGTTTAAGGATAAATTGTTTTTAAATGAGGTCTTGAGTTTGTTGGCTTTTAGAAACTGCCCAACCAGGGCTTCAAAACGTTACGGAACAGAAGGACCGGGGTCCAGTTGGACCCCATGATGAAAAGTAACGAAATTGTAGCTCGTTCAACTGGAGATTCCCCTTGTTTGATGGCAAATTGTTAAGATACTTTTAACACATTTTATAAGCGGGTCGGCGTTTAGATATACCTCAGCCTAACAAAATATATGTAATGAAACCAGAAACAACCAGTTAAGAAATAATATAATAAACAGATAGATTAAATGGTAAAACAAGGATAGGTGACCGTCCAATATACCTAATATAAAATTCCAAAAGTTAATTAAAAAAGAATGTCCTGCGGTCCACGTGGACCACGGTCCATCTGTTGAAGATTAATATTATGATTTAATAAATTGCCATTGATAAATCTTGAATTAAACAAACATCAGACTGATATTTTTCCAGACAAAAAATCGAAAATTAGCGCAACATCAATAATAAAATTAATGTAAACTAGCGTGGCAGGGTCCTAACAGTTTACCAATTTTTTCTAAACTATTGAACTTTTGCAGTTATTATACTAAACTAAAAAGTAAGTTTTTTCCATTTTAAAATGGTAAATATTAAAAATTTTCATAAGAACAGCAGCAGTGAAATATGAAACCATTATAGTATACAGCTTCACTTACTTAACTTTGAACATGAAAGTTTTAGAATTCACGAAAAGACGTACCATTCCGAAAATAAACTAAAACCTTGGGAGCATAAATCTCATGAATGTGGAACATCTCGTCTCTCTATATTATAAGGTCAAAAATAATACACGTAATGTAACGCCAGTATCGTAAATAAAAATCTCAGAAAGGGAAAAAATGTTTTATAGGAAGAAAGACATTAAGAGGAGGGTAAACAATCCCCGGTTTTATTAACGGTATAACTCAAAGAGCGAGCCGTCCAACTTGTTAGAAGCGAAACGGAAAATATGCGAGCCACGATGAAATTAAGAAATCCCAACTCAATTAACTTTCTGAAATGTTTTCCGAACTGATCGGCGCCGTGTTTGACTTGCGGTTAACACGACGTCGGTAATATTTAATGTTAAAGTGCAGGTTTTACGTGCGGGTGCGTTGTAAATCGATCAGTTTGGATTCCTATGTTCTCGATCGCCGTAGTGTTTCAACAAGTGGCCGCAAAGCGTACTAAACTGGAGAATACTTCAGCCTGATCGAACACGAGTAATAATAAATCACTTAAAATGCACCCAATGACCGTATACACCCGCAATCGACGAGACTTGCCGTCATAAATCTAACCAACACGTGTCGAACACAAATAGAGGACAAAAAATAGTTCCATTATCACAGCATGTTGTTGAGAGATGAATCAGATTAAATTAACTAAATGACGATTGTAATAAATAATTCTCAACTCGAGCAACTTTGCAGTAAGCCTACTACAGAAACAACTAGAACAACTAATTAACTAACTAGAATAATTTGTAAATAATGCACAACAATATCAATGTTCAGGGAAGTGAGGATTTAAAATAAAATAAATAAAACTGACATAACAAACACTGATACAACAAAAAATGTTATCAACAAGAACGTAAAAGAGCAGAAAATATGGAAAAAGTTTTGGGCCGGAAGCCTATATAGGCAGACAATACGGAGAAAAAATGAATTTGCAATAAAAATAAGAAACAGAACATTTAACATTAATGCGAAAACATAGTTTCGAATAATACATTAAAATTGCAAACACTCCAAGAGCGGACAGCAATTTCAGCGATCATATCATAGAACAAGCGTTGCAACAGCAATCGAAACAAACCAATCAACAGAATTACAAATAAAAAATTAACAACAAACGAAATGAAGTTTGCAGAAGAAATAAAAAACTAAGAGGATTGTGAAGAGCGCTCTGCTACAAACAGAAAGAGGATAGGCAAGAGAATAAGTACCGCAACAAAAACCAGAATTTTCCTTTTAATTTGTCGTTAAATCATGGCGTGGAGCATGACTGAAATTCCTGAAGCCTATTCATCAACACCTGCTTACAAATTGATATGCTCGGTACGCAACACATTGCCCATTGTAACATTTGTCACTTGTCGTAATACAAGACAGATATACATACTGTGTATAAACTTTATTTAAAGGAACCGTGCTTCATTCTATCATTGAGCTTATTGGTGATCCGGAGCCCACAATAATATAGACCGTAAATTGTTTCCATTATTTATGTTGTAAACAGGACTTTTTATAGTTTTGTTGACGAATTTATATTATAGAAAAAGTTTGTTATTCGCAATTATGTGCAGAGATGAAGAAAATCTCAGTAAATCTTTAAACACGTCGATTTAAAAACAGGTGGGAGGCATTCGGCAAATCCTAAGATCTAAAACCATCCTTAATAACTCCACAAGAAAAGTATGTAACACCTGTATCCTAACAGTGACAACTCATACATAGAAAAGCACAAACAGATTCACAGTAACGCAATGGAAGAAGCTGTGCTTGGAATTAACTTAAGAGGCCGCATAAAAATGAAGAAATAAGAAGAAGAAAAGTGGCAGATGCAATTAAAAGAATAGTTGAACTGAAATGGCGGAGAACAGATAACAGAAACGCAAATGGAGCAACAAAATTATAGAACGGCACATCAAACATCACACATCAAAAAGAAACATAGGAAGACCCCAAAGAGATGGCGAAAAGATTTGCAAAGGATAGCTGGCAAAAATTAAATTCAGACTTATCTAAACATGGAAGCTGTTGGAAGAGGCCTACATGGTGGAGGTGTCTTTTTTGCGGCAATTGGATGCACAAAGTGTGTACCATCACAAAAAGAAAACCTTTACTTGCGATTATTGCATTTAAAATACAGTTTAGTATTTAATATTGTATTTTTAGGATATGGCCCAACTACTGTGGGTGATAGCAGGCGTTAGTTATTTTGTAAAATATATTTTTTTATTGTTGGTGCGATTTTGTATTGAAATATTAACAGAAATGTCGTAAGTTTTTGTTCCCACAATTTAGTAGATTCTTCAATAATTAAAAAAGAAATAGGGCCCCCATTCCCCTGGTTTCCTAACAATAAGCAGAGTGAAGCAACACCAAAAAAATCAAGACAAACTAAAATCACTAAATATTTCTAAGTACTTTTAGGACCGGTTACAGAAACGAAATTAACAGCGGTGTCAGCTAATAGATTTAGTTAATGCTCTGTTAGCTGACACCGCTTTTAACTTCGTTTCTGCAACTGAACCTTAATATGTTAATATGCGTTAATTCGAATGTTGTGATACTATTAATTGACATTGTTTTAATTAATTCGAATTATCGAGGTAGCGCTATACAAAAAGAAAAAATAGTAATATTCTTGATTCTGCATGCATTTTTGATATATCTTCAAGATTAAGTTTTGCAAGACCGGCCACATTATTAAACACACACAACAGTCATAAATAGAACTCGTCGGTTTACCTAAAGAATGAACGGTATCTCCGAATCATCATCATTTTCTCTCCCCCTTTCGCATTAAACAACAAAATATAGATCCATTATGTCTGACAATGGAATTAGATTGAGAGTGATTTGTGTATCCAAAGTATTATACTACAGACAACCCAAAAACTATGTCGTATCCGCTAATTGATACTAACGATGGTCTGTTTGTGTATGGTCCAACTTCCAATCAATACTCGGACCGTGATATTATTTTTACACCCAACTCACGTTGCGTCTTTCGGTATTAATTAACAGGGCAGTGAAACGCGCCGAATTATTCATTATCTACGAAAACGCGTATACACGTAGATCAAAGAATTAGCTGTATAAATATGTCGACAAGAGAGAAAATACTTGGGAAACGATTACTGAGCAGGCCGCGGTCTATGTACCGGTATCACCTATTTATTCCGGAGGTTTCAGACGGATTTGGGGCTATCACATTATTTTTAAATTCGCCGTGACAAATACACAAGCGAGTTTCCTTTCGGAATACATGGAAGAATAAACGGCGGAATAAAATATAATAACGAAAATTCTTTAATATTATAGGAAAAGTTAAATTAATGTTGGCAGGGTCGGAAAAAGACACTAAACGAATTAATTATTCAACGAGGTAATGAAGCAATGCATTTTAATGAAACAATAAGGAGAACGTCGCCTAGCTTATAAACTTTTTTGCCTTCCAGTTATCCTCCACACCTTGAACTCTTCGTGCTATTTTTTAATAGAGATATCATCAAGTTGTCAGCTACTAAAAGAGAATCCATAAAAACATCACATTGGAATATAAAAACGTCAATCGCAAAAGGAACCCCTCTGTGTTATGATATATGTACATTCACTGTTGACAGATCATAATGTAGAAGACTGTTTTCAAAACAATAAGCTCGTTGAGTAAAGTTTGTTTATTCAGTAACTTGCCTTTCAGCGGTTCGCGAAACTACCATAAACTAAACAGGCTAAATTAATTTTGGGGAATTTCGTTTGTACACTGAATAAAACTTGGGCCGAGCTAACTAACGTATCAATTATGAAGCGTTGCGTGAAAAATCTTTGTTATCTTCCAATTGTGGTAATACGTAATGAATCGACAGATTTAAATGGTGATACAGCAAAGTAGAATGAATTTACAGCGCAAGTGCTACGAAATTGAGATATGGCAATCAATTACACCAAGGATGTCTTTTTATATGCAAGAAATAAAATAAATCTATCAATTGCTTGATAAAACAGAAGGTTTTTCGCGCAGTTGGTGCATTTTTCCGGATCATTACATTCAAGCAGTTTTAAAAGCTTTTATAAACGCAATTAAATTAAATTCTTCCACAATAAAAATTTACATTGCAAACATTATTCTTCACGGTGTTCCAAAAGTGCAAAATCATACGGGCATAATTTATTGTTTAATTTTATAAGCGGATTGTCAAAGACTGTTGGGAACAGCATTCTAAGACGGACGTTACACGCTCAGTCTGGCGTCAGTTCAGTCCATGACCTTGATCGTGAATGGACTGATGGCAAACTGATGGACTGATGAATGATATTACACGTTCAGTCCAAACTGACATCAGTATCCTGTCGAACACTGTCGATACACGTTCATTCTGCTTTCAGCCTGACCACAGTCATGGACTGAACTGAACTGAACTGAACTGAGCGTGTAACCTCCGTCTAATGGTAACAGCTTTTACTTCAAAAGGTTAAAAAAAATCCGTCAGGTTAAAGTAATTTCGTGCACAAATTCATTCATAATTAAATAAAAAACGCAAATTTACTGACATTGTAATTTATCAGTAATGTAATATTGACGCACATGAAATTCGAAGTCTATTGATTTCAGCGGTAATACACAATTTCCGATATTGCTGTAAGGTAATTTTGTCATGATTATTATTATATTGTTTGCTCATTACAAACCCCACTATAGTTTACTTGACCCAGCTGTAAAAAATTAAAAGTGGAATAAACCGAACTCGGGCGAATTAAATGATTGATTTAACGGTTTCGTGGCGTTAATCAGGAAATTGCATGCAATTTAAGCACCTTTTCATGTTGGTCTAAAATTTGCTTAAAAAGTTAAAAGTAAAATAATTCGAATTGCAAATTTTGCACGTCAATATTTAGCGTTTGAACCTTCAATCGACGTTGATATTTTAGTAAATTTTTGTTACCTATTTAGCGATAATCCTTTTGAATTTGACCCTCTTGGAACGGAAAATTCATCATCTGTAAATGAAAATTGAACGATAGGAATACATTTGAATTGTTAGAAAATAATAGTTTCTAAATACTTTTTAACCAGTTATCGACTAAACATGCAGTTGGTCTAAAATTTGTTTAAAAAGTTAAAGGTAAAAAAAAAATTGAATTGCATATTTGCATAACATCAACAATTTTTGTTTGAAACTTTAATCGACATGGACATTTTGTTAAGAGTTAGACCAATTTCGAACCAAACTTTTGTCGGACAACTTTTAAATAGCAGCAAACCTAATAATTTTTATTATCATCATATCACCAAACGTCCAATTTACCAAGACACAATTTTATCAAATCTAATAAAATTAACATCATACTTTCCATAAGACATGAAAATTATAGATGGTCAAAGACTTATAAAATAATTTGAACTTGAATAAAACGTTTCATTTCTAATTTTTTCTTGTGATAATCACCGCTACAAAATGAACTATTATAGTGGTCACCAGTAACCTCAACATTATTAACGTCCGATCACGTTCACCCATTATCTATTATGCAATAGTTATATTGTCGACGCTATATTTAGAAATTAATTAAAGTAATGAATGAGCACCTACAGCAAAAATTTACGTTTAATAAAAATCCCTCAATTTAAAATGCAATTCATGGCCTTTAACAGAATTACGTCCTTACTGATTGCTCCGTATAGCATTCTAGTAAATACGTCCTCGAGGTTTACTAATTTGGTTCCATCAGTCGGACTCTACAACTACAACATTGGAGCACTTCTCTCCGTTTCCAATTATAGTTTGCTTTACAATTTGGGACATTTCAAACGTCATGCAAAAGTAAAAGACGTTTCGATTAACGAATTAATTAATTTCACGTTAGATGTCTCCTACATTTACAAATAAACCAATTATGTCCCAATTAACTCGACATTTATTTATTTACTCAATTCTAAAGTCGTTACGTTAAGAGCCTGCAAAATTAAATATTTTAGAGGAAAATTTGTATAACTGAGTTATTCTTCTTGCTTATGATTTATGCTAATGCATCCCACAAAACATACGCAAATGTTTTATTCGACTGAAAATTTTGAAGCCTCCTGTTAAAACTTTAATTCAATTTTATTCATTTTCTTGATTAATCCCTTAATCCATTTAGAGTCAAAGAAGGTGTTTATAAGAAAATGACGATTTATGTATATTTAAAAATTTGTTCAATTTTGCATATTTTAGTGTAACATAGCATTATTTGAAAAAAGGGTAGCAAAATCGTTTCATAATAGATATGTACCAATTTTTTTTTTAGAAACATATTAGAGAAGTTTTCTTTCGTGCCTTGTATAGGTACTTGATTTTACTTTATCCTAAACAATCAAATAGTTATTACGTCGAAATTGTGTCAATTTTCTAATAAATTTTGCTCAGTCGTTATTACCTAGCCGCAAAAGTAGGTACGATTTAAATTTATGGCATTGTAAGAATTTGTCTAAAGCTGGAAGTAGGTAACTGGTATCTCGAATTGTCTATCTCTTTTCCAGAACCGCACTGAAGATATTTCAAACAGAAAAAAAAATTTAACTTCCATACTTTAAATTATCTTTGTACTCATAATCGTAATTTATTAGAGGACTTACAATTCACATAAATATTAGAAACCTACAATAATGTAAAAAAGCTTGAGTCCTGTTGTTCAAATTAAGCCGCTTCTATTCAACAGTGACACATTTTGCAATGCCATAAATTTAAATCGTACTTACCTTTGCGGGTATAGAGCAACGACTGTTTACAGTCATAAATCATTACTTTTACTCTTAAGATTCCAATAGAAGGGAATTTTAAACAAATTACAGCTTTTGGAATGTTTTTCCTATGTTATTTATCTTTGTCTCAATCATACTGATCCTGAAAAGTGAAATTTGACGAAATTGGGAGATTTTATTTTTATAAAAAATCAGTTTTTATTTTTTTCAAGAAAACTAATGCCGACAATTAACATTTAAGACTGGAAATTTCTAGCCACCAAATTTCAAAGAAATAACTTTCAATTAAAGCTTAATTTTGGAGATGCCTACAAGTGATGGGAAACCCTGTACAGTACTTCCACTGGGACAGGTTCAACGATATAAAAGAAATTAACGTAAATATGAAGCAGTTCCATAACCAAACGTTTTACAAGTGTAAAAAATGTAAATGCATCTAATACATCCCAGATTGTTTTGAAAATTTTCATTTAAAAGTGCAATTTTTGTTGTTTTTAGATATTTTATGGAAATGTTTCAATAAATTTTTATTTTTGCTAATGATACATATATTTGCCTATACGAACCTTCATTTTTCTTTGATGTTTTCAAAAAAAAATTCAGTAAAACATCAAATCCGTCTTAACTAACATTTTCAAGTTATAATGAAGAAAAAAGTATAAAAATTAATAGTTTCTGTTGTCTTGACCACTAATGAGTTCAATTAGCATTTTCCGATAATTTTATTTTTATAGTAATTATATTGTAAAACAACATCTCTTCATTAATGCATACACATACCTACCTAATTATAAATTTCATGCTTTAGTGCGAAATATGTTGTGAGGAAATTGCACTGAATATTGGATAAACATCACAAATTTAATGCATTTCGGGGCAACAATACATGATCAGTAAACATTCCGTGGACAGGATCAATATTGCTGCAGGTGCTTGTACTATAATCCTAGTTGTTCCTGTCAGTCTTACATTGGACAAGTTTTATTCAAAAAATGTATTCTTGCTGAATTAAAGTTTTAGTCAACAATCTGGCAATTTTGATTGGAAAGTGTGCATAGATTTCGCAATTCAAATAGACAAGCACAAGCAGTTTTAGTGATGTATTCTAAGAGAGTTGTTTTGATCAGAGATTAAGCAAAACTTGAGAATTGAATAAAAATGATTTTATTAGGTGTTTGCAATATTGGATGTATTTATTAATAATAAGTTAATTTTATAAAGATTGTACAATTTGTCTTCCTAATATCACCCTATCCTATTAAAACCGTAGCCTAAAAGTCAACTGTGAGATTAAGCAGGCCTTAACCTGTCTAGCTCCATTCTCAAACATGTCACTACCAGGAATCACTCTATTTTAAAATCCGAATTTTTCAGGTCACTTTTTCAGTTTAAAATTTGTTTTAACTCCCCTTTAAACCATTAATAACTATAAAGTGAATCACTTTAATTTTTTTGTTTCATTTAAGTGCATCGGGGTAAATTTAATAAGAGCTGCGCCGTACATAAATCGTGTTTTCTGTACGTAAAGTGTATGTATTATGGGATGATTTTGCGTCAATGGCGCAAGAGTAAAACGAGGGAAGCCAATATTGTACGGTTCAACATCACGTCCCGGAGCTTAATGAAAACACGGACTACTTCAATATAAAGCACACGTTTAGCTATTACGCTATAGCTGGTGACAAATAGCTTCTCGGCAATAGTCTGTATCATCCATTCTCGACTTGACAAGCCCACCGTTGTAATCTACAAAACGCGGTCCATGTAAAAACTAACCTAAATTGGTGTGTGTCAAATAATAGTTGGGTCGCAGACCCCAATCGTTCCACAATGAAACCGAGACAAAAACCGCAACTTATTTAAATAACTGGGTTGAATTAAATCCGAAACGCCCGCGGCGACCAATTAAACGAACGACGTCAAGACGTCGTCCTTATTCTCTCTTACCCAATCATTTTTAACACAATCTTAACGAGAACCATCTTCGTCATGTAATATTCAGATATCAATGTTTCACCTGACGATCCGAAAATGTTTAATGTTCTGCGGCTAATTTCCGAATTAAATCCGCCGAAGGGAAAAACAATTTTCAACGAGGAAATAAATTAAATAAAAAAATAAAAACGATTCCACGATATTTCGAGTCGTATCTGCTGAAATTGTCTGTAGTATTCTTGCTTACTTATCGTGGAATATGATCCCATCTGCGTAAAATGGACTTGCTCATTTCAGCGTCGAGACGTCAAGACGACGAGACACATCGAGTCGCTTCCTATCGCATTACAACAACATGTTATAGTCGGCCACTTGAAATGTTCATCCCGAGAGATTCGAACTGAAATGTTCATTTCGGTAAAATGTTGCAGCCAGGTACAGTGCCATCAAATTGTAAATTAAAATACTGTCTCCGGCTGCATAAATTCAGAAATGTCGCCCGTAAAAACATCTACTTGCTTCCCATTCGGTGAATTCAATTTCTTTACTCGGTCAATTCAATTTCAACATCTTACCAAATCGAGAGAAAGGAAACTTGTTGTTTTTATTAAAATATTAAATTTTTAATTAAGTTCAACAAGTACAACGCTTTTTGTTATTAAGACTTGTAATTAATTTTTTTAAATTATTTGTGTCATAACTGTAAAAAAGAGTTAGAAATACACTACAAGGTTTTTTAAGAAAACTTTCAATTACACTGCTCGACAATTGAAATCGAGCACCAAAAGTAATGACAATAAAACTTTTATAAAGAAAATTGATAAGGATTATTATTCTAAAGTGAATTCAGAAAAATAAATAATCAAAAAATTGAAATTTACTCAACATTACATAACAAGTCGCACAAGACAAATGTACAAATGTTTGGTGTAGCATCTGGTGGGTCCTCCACGTGCTCTACGCACAGTCAAAGACCTTTTAAGCATATTCTGTTTTAAGTTATTAATAAACTCCATTATAATCATGTAGTGCAACCACCAACTCATCTAAAATAGTATTACAGTCTGGATAGTTACAAAGCCAAACATCCCTTGAATATTATGCATTTGAGTAACTTCATCCACAATAATTTGTGTTCTGTAGAAACGAGCAATATCATCCACAAAAATGAAATCTTTATCGAAATCTTTACAAATGTTATCACAAGGAGAAGAAGACAACTTTGCAGGGGTTTAACCAATAATTTCCCAATTTTATTTAGGATTTTGGGACAATTTCTTAAACAAATTAGAACATTTGATTAAGAATTTTGGACATTTGATCAAACCGTCAGATCTCCCCTAACAAAAAGAAAGCAGGAAGAAAAGCATGCCTACTTTATAATCCATTATGATTTCTTTATTTATTTCTCTTTCTTAAAAAAACTTTGGTCTCTTTTTCTTTTAATTCCTCAATTTCTTTGGTAATGATATTTATTTCTTCTATGGCCATTTCTGGAAAAATTTGGATTGACTAATTTTGTCTGCATTTTTTACTTTGCTTCTTGAAATGATTTTTAGCTTTTGGCTTTAAAATATCATTTGTAATTTCCAGCTTCTCTCCTTTTGCTTTTAACTCAGTTTCGATTTCTTCTGATTCAATATTGAAATATTTTCTTTTCAATTCGAGTTTTCTTTTCTCTGCCTCTGTCAGTCTTGATTTCTTTGCGTGTTTCTCGTCCTCTCTTGTATTTTTGAGATATGTCCTATATTTTGAATTAGAATTGTTGGCAAATTTAAGTAAGTCTGAAGTTATTGTTCCCTCAACCTGTCCAATCGTATCTTTAATAAGTTTCAATGATATAAGTATCTTCATTGATGCTTGGTTTATGTTAATATACATTAATTAGTATTAAAACCCGTTGCCAAAACGACAAGTTGTTCATATTTCAATATCGCTATATCATCAGTGGTATTATTGACTTGATGCCAATATTCTGCCATCGATAGTTTGCCTGAAATATCGTTTTCGAAGGTTCGAAGGTTTCGAAGGTTTGGTGTTTGATAATCTATGTCTAAAAAAAACATTTTAGAACCGCAACAATTTTTTAGGGCATTTTAAGATATTTTAGGACATGATTTTAGAAATTTTTAGGAGTTATTTGTAATACTGCATGATACCTTAAAAAATCTTATCACTTTTCTTTGAGAAGCACCAACTACGATCATATGGCGATCATAAACACGATAGTAAACCATTTTGTGATTTGTATTCGAACCCAGAGATCTAGTAAATTCGCCATGTCACGATTTTGGAAACATTTATAATCTAAACAATCCTTGGAAAAAGCGCAACGTTTTTAAAACACGCAATAAAAACCACGTGTTTATAAATGAAGTAGTATTACACCCTAATTGCAATTATCATATCAGTGTCCCTTTTCAATTGTCAAGCAGTTTATTTCTAACACAGGGAATTCATGGTTTAACGCTATTAGTTCCATCTAAAGAAAACTGACCTATTAAAGGTACATAAACGGTACGGTATAATCAACGGCGCGACGTAGTAACATTCAAAGAAGCTAATCTCCACAAAAAATTCAAAAAGAACGTCGTGAAATAAAATGTTGTATAAAAGTTTACATGCATAGCTGACGCATTAAAGAAATTACATTAGCAAATATACGACGAGATTTCAGCCTGGCTGGAATTCAGGCATCATAAGATGCGCCCCATAAAGGGCCCGAGATTACAAATGCCGGAACTCCAGAGCTAGAAATGCTCACATTACCGCGGCGTAGGTAGATTGATGAAAAAATTAAACATTCACGCCAAAAAATGCATTGCCTTGCTTCTTTGAGATAAAGTTGGGCTTGCAAATAAAAACATCGTCATTAACTAAACATTTCCTTGTTAGTGGAGCGGTTCGTAAAATTCAAATTTACATATGAATAAAGCGCTGTGGGGGTATCAAATATATATCAGAGAAGCCTATACGGGATTGAATTATTATATAATCTCTTAAGCTATTACGGATGAATAAAATACGTTTCTGTTTTAATGGTTTTTTTGTTCGATACATCCGACACGCGGCTTGGTAATGAATGGTGTATTATTCTGTAATCGAATACAAGAAAGCCGCTAATATTTAGCGCACTAATTGCCTGTTGTGTGGCCTCCTGGGGCACCTTGCAAAAAATTTCCGCTGCTATTAACCCCTCCAAGTAACCTTCCCTCTTTTATATAATGCAATTCAAATTAAATGATCCCTTAAATCGATTTTAATCTAGGAAATTTTCCTTTTCACGCAAGCAACAGTTAAAGCTGTAATTAATGGAAAAAATTCGGCACAATTTCGAATTAAAAATTTTTCAATTAGCGCGACTTGTATTTAATTTATTCCAGCGAAAGCTATTTGTATTACGATTATCGATTGTCGCGGCCCTTATATTAATTGAGTCCTTAATGAGTTTTTCTGGTTAATAAATCCAGTTTTTCAGGGGACTGTTTATTTTTCGGCTTTGCCCATTCACGGCCGAGAAAAAATTCAATTAGGTCGATAAAGACCGGCACGAAACTAAATTTTTTACGAATAAAAGGCTTTTGCTTCCCACTGGATGACTGGCAATTTCGCTATAAATGTTTAAATTAATGTACTTAACCCCCTATGAGGCATTTCATTTATACAACAAAAAAATGCGGTAAGTTTGAAGTTAATAAAATAATAGTTGCATAACTTGCGGATGACTGTTTTACTTATTAGTCACGAGTAGTATTGAATCATACATAAGTACTAACAAGCGTAGTTTGCTGTTTAATTTATTGTAAGATAAGAGAACAATTAAGGTCTTTGGTAAAAGAACTTTATGTTATAACAATTCTATTGGACTCTGCACTTGAAATGGTGTTGTAACACATAGGCATTTTTGTTTCCATGAAAGCTCCTTCCTAAGCCACCGCGACATCCGAAACGACCACTTCATCCCCTCTGTAGAATAACAGGTCTGACTTTAACAGGATCTTTGCTGTTCGTAGGTGCGGTTCTTCAAAAACGGGCCAACTGTTATGGAGCTCAGTACTCTTCCAGCGAGTGAAACACATAAGACATGCTCACAATCTGGTTACACCTGGCCATGCACCAACAGGAAATTCTGAAGGTTGGAAGGTTTCCGCGCAGTTGCATGGTCCCAAAGAAATCGTCAACTCTCCAGAATGGGGTAGGATTCCCCAACAATGCATTGCTGAAAGTGTCCTCAGATGTTTAACACATACCGTTTCCAGTCATGGCGTTTCTCCATCGAGACTGATCACATGAGCCTCCTCAGCCCGAAAGAACCTCATCAGGCTCCCTCCCACTGACATATGTAGGGATATATATTCTAAGAAAGTTCCCAAATCTTTCCTTTTGGTGTGAAGGAAAGCATTTGTGGTTGTTTTATGAAGAATCCAATGTCCTCTTCACAAAAGATCTTGTCCAGGAATTTTAAGGTCATGTAATGGAGGAAGAGGTAAGCTATTTGAAGGTTGAATATCTGGTTTGGCTTCATCGCTACCCTTTGGAAGTTTTGAAACTCGTTAATAAGTATGTCCATATGACCGAAAAACCACCCGCGATAAATAAATCGATCGTCGATGCCAACTACAACAATTCATTCAATGTTTCACTTTTATTACACCCCAGTTAATAATTTGGAGCTGTGATCGATAAAATAATTAAAACTATCAAAAAATAATGTAGAGTGTTTTAGTTGAGTGGACGTGCCATCTTAAATTAGAACAGTGAGCTTGTTTTAAGTTATATACAGTGAGCGCCAACCAAATGGAATAAATTCATTATCTCAATTATTGTGTATATTGAGAAAAAATTCCGAAACACGTCATTTTTAGTCTATCACATGATATCCTGTAATGTGAAAATTTCATCGCTAACCTCAACCCCCTTCAAGTGACAGTTGCAACCCCCTGTATGCGTATGAGTGGTTAATTTAATAAAAATTTTAAAAAATTCAATATGCCATCGCAAACACAATTCCCTTGTTAATATATTTCTTTTCATTTTCAACAACTATTGCTTTCTATCGAAGTGTGACTTATATGTCATTCATGAATCCCCATTTGTCCCATTTGTTCTGTTTATTAACCCTATCGCTGTGAGTACAATTTCCGCTGAAGTTATAAAGTTAATTAAGCGCTTTCTTCTGTAAAATAATTCGTTTCCTGCACTTTGGAGCTTTTTATTTGGCGAAATATATTCCAGAATAATTTTTAGACTTGAAACATGCAGTTCACTGCATTAATTTGCTATCTTGTCAACTCCATCTATGCACTGACAAGAACAGAAATATTTTTCTAACATAAAAGCAAAACAAAAAGAAAGTTATTGAGATAGTCACATCACTATTTTAACTACAATTTTGTTTTCTGGTGGTTAATTTTATAAAAAGTTCTTTCATTTACATTTGCATTAACCCTTAAAATCAACAAATTTTTAGGTTTGTTTGAATTTATTGCTTTTATATCTTTTCCAGCAAAACTAATAAAACGACGTAAACGTCAACATGTGTTCTTTAGATTACGAGACCCTGGCGACAACCGAACGCACTTAAAAGTTTTATGCGTAAATGCATGTTTTCATGTGCGTCCAATCACTCATTTTATCAAAAACAAATCTGTTTATTTTGTAAACAAGGAAAGGATCGTAAAACATTTTTAATGCAACTTTTTATCAAAATAAGAACACACTAAAAATGCTCCTGAAAAAAGTCGTTAAAACTCGCTGATTAATGACTCGGACGAGAAAGTGTCGCAACGAATAATTAAGTAAATAGTTTTAAAAGTGCGATTAAGAACCAGAAAAACTTCTACAGACGAAAAAAGGATCACTTAACATAAACGTCGATTTAAAAATCTAGGTTTCAATGAACACGCACAAAACTGTTTTTAGGCAACATTACCGTGGTCATGGTCAAATTCGTATTTGGGTTTATGGTAAAACTCAAAATAAACGCCTCCCACGCGCCAAACATTCTTTCAAAACCTTTTATCGCGTCAACTCTATCGAAAAACAATTATGACAAATGAGCCTTTACAAAAAAACCGGTTTCATGTAAAATATGTACTGATTGTAATTCCGTGGCGTGGTGTTGAAATCAGTCTGCACTGTTCCTATAAAAAAAAAAATACAGACGACTGAGTTTTTAATACAAAATCCCGTAGCAATAATATTAAAACCTCTTGTTTTTTTGTTTTTTTTAATGAAAACACTGAGCGTAGTTTTAATCATATTAATGCGCATTGCAGCAGCCGTTTCATGTCTTCTAAGTTTCTCTAACGAGATGTTTGGGATTGGTTAATGGCACCACTTACACAGAACGTTATGCAGCAGGCACAACAGGTATGAGGTAGTCAGATATTCATATTATCACAATTAGTTCTCGCTGCATTTGGGAAGGTTTGGTGTCTGGAATTTATACGCCTACCTGCGGAAATTTCGTCTAATCTATTACGCCTTATCGCTTACGAATCGTGGGTAATTTCACTTTCAAATTTCTTTAGCCGCTTTTTTTTTAATAACGGCGAAAATTCTATTAGTAATCCACGACACGCACTCAACGAAAGTAAAACCGCGACTGTTTTACTTCCACCTTTGAAAAATGTAAACATTTTATGTGTGTAATCGATACCACTTTGTTTGAATAGTTGAGACGAAACATAAGTAATTTGTTTACAACAACGCAACTGCGTTGCTAACTTACTTCTCGGTGCGAATTCCGTTTTACCTGTTTATCTGTTTGTCCCAAATTCATTAGTTAATTAGTAAAATTATCTAGTAAAAAAATCTTCAATTAATTGCCTAAATCAGTGATGACGGGTCTTTTAAAACGAAGTCTCAATTTAAAATAATTTTTTACCGTTATAAGTGGCACGTTTTTTTATTTTTTCAAACATTATCAAGTTTTCTAAGCATTTTAACAAAGTTCCTGCACTGAATATAATTGCAATTGTGATTGGCAGTATTAATAACTATGATACGAATAACTATGTGCTGTCAACTTTTGCTGATTCTTAAAGATGGCAACATAATTTTTAAAATATGGATTCAGATGGTGACCAAACAAATTACAGAAAAAGCTCAACAAAACCAATCGAAAATAGAACTATTACTTGTAGATTTTCAACAAGTCTTCGACTCGATAAAAAGAAGGAAAATGATGAATGCATTGGAAGAACTGGGAACAAGAAATAATAATAATCCAGATGACAATGAAAAGAACAACAATTTGTGTTAAAATCCAGAAGGAGAAACTGAAGAAGTTGAAAATAACAAGAGACTTAGACAAGGTGATTTGTGGGAGTATGTGTTCAGGATAGTCTATTAAGAGCTGAAGGTAACCAAATAATAGCCTATGCAGATGATATTATATTTGTGATATAAAACTGTACAGAGATGAAAAAGGTACTTTGCAAAATACTACAAAAGAGGGAAATGGAGCTGAAGATAAATGAAGGAAATGCGAAAGGCAATGAAACTGATCAAAAAATTAGAAAGTAAATGATGAAATCAAATAATGAAAATAGAAACTTAGAAAACAAAGAAAATTTAAGGAAATAGAGGATTCCATGCTAACAAAAAGTTATTGAAAAGTAAGACACTTGGAAAAAAAAACAAAAATAAACACATATAAAACAATAATAAGACTAACAATACTTTATGGTGTGGAAACAGTAACAATGACAACAAGCAGGAAGAAGACTTTAGAATATAGAAAAGGATAATTAAGGTATAGGATATTAGGACCGGTAAAAGTAAAAGAAAATGAATATAGAATAAGAATGAACCATGAAATAAAACAAGAAATACAAGAAGCGAGATAGTCAGGCCACATGTATAGAGCAGGAAGAAACACAGTAATATTTTTGATGGCAGAATGGAAGGTAGACCACAGAAGCCTTTAGTAGGCTTGGAATTCACAAGTGGAAAGATAGTGACGGTTAAAAGAAATTGGAGAAAGAGTTGAAAAAAAAATTAATGTAAATTGGGTACTGCTCAAACCCATATTACTGATCTAGATAGCTTCATTTAGGAGTGACGTTACTCCATTGGAGTGTTTAACCACTGTATATAATATAATATATTCAGACGGTGATCAACCAAAATAATAAACTAAGTTGACCTTATCTTCACTTGTGGTTCATAGATTTAGACCCTAATAAAAGCAAACATGAGTAAAATAGCAAAAGCATGAAAGTCAATTGAAAGCCAAATGTTGCATGTAAAATTAATAAAAAGAAGCAGAAATGAGTGGATCAGAAACAAAGGTAAAATGAAAAACGTTAGAGACAAGTGACACAGTTGAAATAGAATTTTGCAGGTCATAACTGTCGACAAAAGGATGAAAGGTGGAACAAAACAGTAGTAAATTGCAGATGAGGTAGGCAGATGATCTCAAGAAGTATGCAGGATAAATGGATAAATGTCGCTCAAGACAAGGGCCAATGGAAAAGCCACGGGGAAAATAATATGCCACACAGTTCATGCAAGATGTACACTACACCATCAGTCAATAGAAAACGGAAGGAAAGGGCGAGATTTCGTAGGTTAATTAAAGTGAAAATATACAAATCAGTATTAATATTGGAAGCGAATCTTGGCCCTTATATGAAAAATTGACTAGTAAAATACAGGCATGTCAATTGAAGATGGTAAAAAAGATTGAGGGAGCACTAAGAGGAACAAAATTAGAAGTGACGAAATCTGACGCAGACTTGACATAAAAAGTATAAACAAGAATATCGAGACACAGCAGCTTAGATGGTTTGTGGAGGAAAACAGGTTGGTTAGAAATATAGGTATGGGAAATGAGAGTGGATTGAAAGAGGAGCCCAGGAAAACCAAGAAACATCTGGAACGCTGGAATTTCTGAGGCATTAAGCAAAAACCTGGACTCGAGCAAAAAGATCAACGCAAAATAGGAAAGCATGGAGAGAAAAGGTTTGAGATCAGTAATGTATAAGCATGCCTTACAATATTAGAAATATTCCCAACAATTAATTTCTGCAAAAAGTTATAAGCCATCTCAATTAATGAATCTGATTTAAAAATCGAGTCTATTTGAAGATTCTTTTAACATTTTATTCGCTTTAATTAACGGAAAGTTGAGAAAAACTCTCCGAAAGACACTCGAAGTTCAATCCATAAATATTCATCTAAAATAATGATCCTTCATCTATACGTTCTGCTTTTAATTAATTTACACTTTCATTATCTTCAAATTCGGGCCGTAAAAATGTCAAGCGCGATAATATTAATTATAAACAGAACCCATCAAAACATTTTTAAAAGGGATAAAAAATTACAGTGCATCTCTTTATGAAAAAGCTGAATCGATACTGAACGTTACGAGGTTCTTGACATTTTCTATACCTAATCATGGGGATTATGAGCGTGCGTGAATGTGTAAGTATGCGTGCGGAGGGTGAGCGTGTCAAGCACGACCTTCCCCTACACATGGTCGATCCATACGTATCGGCCTCGCGTGACTGACTGCCGAGGATTGGTCTCCTGTTTTTCACGGCCAATTCAGCGGTCGCTGAAACCACCCGCACGTGAAACTGGAAAACTGGAGCATAAGATTAACGCTAATTTGGAAATAATCGGGCGATTTTGGATCCCGCAAGCAGATTAAAACGCCGCCGGTTGACAACACCCCCGATTTCAACATACCGTCAACGTCGCTATTGATTAAATGATATTTCATAGCCGTGGCCAATCCATGTCAAAATGTCCTTTCAATGGATTGAAAAATGTCTCTATTAAAAGTGTCGGGTTAGAAGTGGCTAACACACGTCACCGAAAAGATCCAATAAATGATTTCCCTTAAACAGTGGGTTTATCTCGGAGCACTTCCTGAACGTTTCCAGACGATACGGTTCGCCAAATTGTCGGTGAAAAAAATCCCAATAAATTCGCTTCAGCCCGTACAAACCAATTTATTCATACGAAATTTATGTGGTACGAAACTGCTAGGCGACATAATATCAACGAGGTGGAAAATATGGACACATGAATGTGTATAAATCCGCGGGGATATGCTACGCCCGGATGCGGCGCATATGCATGCGTATCGCATTCACTCACGGCGCTGTAATGTTGGCAGATCAAACATCTGTGTAATCAGCGTGATATCAGCGACAACTGTGCTCTCGCCGGACGTCATAACGGCTCTGTGACACCTGAAAAACACCCCCACCTCCTCTTATCGGTACAGAACGGCAACAAGATATATATTACGAGAATGGAGCGCGTTCAGCCACGCATCATTTGGTACAGGAGGATGCTCGTTTAGATTCACGTGGATTTTTTCGGTTTTTTTTTTTGCGTGAAAAAGTAGTTTGCTTGAAAGCATATCAAATCCTGTTATGTATTCAGATCGCACCGACGATAACTTAATGTTAATAGAATATTCAGTCATATTGCATATCCTCTATCATCATTGAATGTGTAAGTATAATAATCCGATTCCACTGAATCCAAATTAGAAAGTCTGGCACAACTGATTCCCTACATTCCTTCAGTGTATCACACTAACTTATTATCAAGAAATAGGGGCTGCTATAATAGCTGTACATACTAGGAAATACAACTGAGAAGGTAACAGACAATGAACCCGAAAATTTGGACAACAATTTTTCAGACAATAGTGAAGATGAAAGCTAATTTGTAAAAACAACAACATTATTTTTTTTATCAAAAAGGGTACAAGCTACATTTTTTGTGATAAATAATTAAAATTACAGTTTTTTATTTCATTTATACTAAAAATCAACTTAGCATAGTTCAATATACCGTCATTACAAATTTCTGATGACATTAAATGTTATAAAAATCATCAGGTGTGATTTTGGAATTTAACCGATTCTTTAACAATTAATATCTCAACATTAACTTCATGTGGCATGTAGCCTTGTTGCTCCAAGCCCTTCAATTCAAGATTGACAAGTGTAAAAAAAACTTGAATTAAAACGAAGATATTTGATGATTGAATTAGAAGAAATCGAAACTGAGTGAAACTAGAAATTACAAATGATATTTTAAAGCACGATAATGAGAATATTCAAGTCGTTTGCTAAAACAAAGTAAAAAATACAGACAAAATTAGTCAATCGCAAATTTTGCCAGAAATGGCCATGTGATGTGATGGTCTGATCAAATGTCCTAAATTGTTTACAAAAATGTTCCACTTTTTTAAAAAATTGTTCTAAAATTCTAAGAAAAATAAATCCCTGTTAATCTAATTTTGGAACAATAATTGTGAATAGTTTAGAGGCCGCTACATTACATTTTAAAAATGAGGAAACTAGTTATTGCAAAGCCATGAGTCGTGACTCGCACCTAACAAAGCTGCATTGTGTAAAAAGAAAAAAGCAAAGCAAAAAATGCAAACAAAATTAGTTGATTTCAAATTTTGTCACAAATGGTCATGGAAGAAATAAGTACCATTACCAAAATAATTGAAGAATTAGAAGAAAAAAACAAAAATTTTTTACAGAAGGGATAATAAAGAATGATATTTTAGAGAATTAATAATATTATTTTATAATTTTTGTTATTTTGTATTGTAGAGGCGATGAGATGCTCTTATGAAATGTTCGAAGTTTTTAAACAAATGTTGTTTTTTTTAAATTGTCCTTAAATCCTAAAAAAATGATAATATATTGGTTGGGCTCTTGTCATTTTTTATTAACGTCTCAAGCTTCTAGTGATAGGAAGGAACTCGTTGCAATTTTTTTTTTGCAAACAAACGTCTATGCGGTCCCTTTAGTCCAATTTATTACATTGTTGGTAGGTAGGGTAAACCGATAGTTATTGGACACTTAAGAAAATAACTATCTTTGATATAATTGTTTTTGGCATAATAGGTCATTCCAAAGAATGAAATTAGCAAGATGTAATCCTCAAAGTATTAGCCTAAGAGTGGTATAATTAATTTTTATAAGATTTGTTTATGTTCAAAATTATAATGCTTTTAAACAACTATTGCACAAAAGGACAGTGATTGGACACTTTTTGCGGTTATTGGACAAGAATTTGACAGTTATTGGACACCAGTTTTATAGCTAAATTTATTTAATATTAGTTACATATTTTCACTTATGATTTCACTTTCTTTTTTGTTTTTTTGATGTTAGCTTTGTTAAGTTTAGACTCTTCCCTTTTACGTTTCCTTTCTTCTTTTTCGCGATTTAATCTATTAATTTTTTCTTGTTTTTCTCTACACATCTCCTGGAAACTCTGTGATGTTATTGCAAACGGCAGTCTTTCGATTTGCCTTTTTCCTTTTCTTTCAGGGACGTTTGGATATGGAAGATATTCTGAAAAGGAGGTCTTTTTTTCCGGTTGCAAATGATTGTTGTCTTCATTGTAGCGAGAAGTTATGGGTTTAACAATTTCTTCACAAATAGATCTAGCATCGTTATCTCCCACACTCTCTCTTTCAAAAATTTCGGTTATAGTACCATTGTTTTGTAGCACCCCTATAGAATTTTCCATTGCTTTGACTTGATCAGGTGATTCATTTGAGGTTGACGCCATCGGAATTACCCTATTTTCAATAATATGAATGTTTTCTTCTACACTATTTTTAAAGTGTTGCCATATTTTATAAAGATCCCAGAAACATTCATTCTCATTCGAGATTCCATCAATATTTTCAAATTGTTTAATTTTCTCTGGCCCTACAATTTTGGCAAAATTGCAATACGTCATAATTATTGATTCTTCTTGATTCTGTTTATCAGAACAATCTTCTGATTTACCCAAGCACTTACTGTAGTCGACGGCATTTGGATTAAAAGGATACAATCCACAACTTTTGAAACCGTTACTTATTGTTTCTGGTTTCATTGATTTATTAACCACCCGTTCCAAAAGTGGAGCAAAAGAGATTTTGTTCAAAATCTCTCCAGGATGTTCAATATGCCATTCGCTAACACATTGTTTCCAGGTTGATTTAAATGGACCGAATACTGATACGTCAGCAGGTTGTAAAATTCGTGTTGAATTAGGATACAACGCAATTAATTCAATCTGAAGTTCCTTACATATTAAACTTAGTTCATAGGTCAAATGTGTTTTATGCCCATCTACAAAGAGAATCACCGGAAAATCAATTTTGTTTTCTATCAAATGTGGGTAAAAAACATTAGAGATATATTCGGAGAAGGTTATAGCCGTCATCCAACCATTGTCGCTTCTACCTATCCCCCATTTAGGGTTGATAGCTGTCGCAATTTTTTCTGGGATTCTCTTGTAAGGGTATATAATCATAGGGCAACAATTTCTTCCACTTGCCGAAAAAGTGAACATAACTGTGATGCTTTCCTTTGAAGCACCTTTCTCAACGGTATAAACGTTTTTTGCCCCTTTGGCGGCATAAACTTTGCCAGTTTTAGGACATATTTGAAACCCGGTCTCATCACCATTGTAAACCCTCGATGGGTCCATTATAACGTCCTGCAGATTTGTTGCATTAATGTAAGTTTCTACTTCTAGAAACCATTTTCTAATATCCTTTTCTGTGACGCAAGCACTTGCATACGACACTGCTTCACTGGTTCGTTCTGCTATTTCGGGGTGTCGTTTTAAAAATGCCTGAAATGTCTGAGTAAATACGACAAATATCAGAAACGTAACACACCTACCTTTAACCACCCATCCCCAGGACGATTATTTTTAAAAGGATTCTGTCGTGGATTGTCAGTAAGAAATTTTTGGACGCTGGTTAATATGTCATATTTTTTCCTAGGAAAACCTTTTTTTGCTGAATCTAATATCCATCTACATTAATAACAAATGTTACGTATTTATTTAACAATAAATTTATTGAGTTACGTTGCTAAAGAGTTTTCTTCGTTGGTAGTTAAAACTGGAGGAGGGCCACAACTTTCTCGGTGTCCAGGGTTTTTTAATTTGAATTCAATCGTGGATCTTGGTATTCCGTATTTAATAGACACGCTCCGATAAGAATTGCCGTTTTTGACTTCTTGAACTGCGATGTCTATTAAATTTGGATCATAATCGGCTTTTTTAGGCATTTTACACTATTTAGGTTCGATTTTTAAAATTTGTATGTTCCAAATGCAATCTAACATACACAAAAAAGTTATTAATACTTAATTAGTAGTAAACACATTTTTGGTAACACAATTTGAGGCAGAACAAACTGTTCCAAAATTGAATGCATTGTGTTATTGGACAGCGTCCAATAACTATCTTGGGTAAAGTTATTTCAAAATTAAAAAGATACGAGTATACGGCTTCAAATGTGATAAGGCAAAATGCATAGAATACAAATTAATGTGAAATATAGTTATTGGACAGTTGTCCAATCACTGCCTTCATGTAAAATTTTCGAGACAGTCATTGGACACGTTGCTATTTTAACAAAAAAGTAACAATAAGCTATTATTAATTGTTATTATTAATTTTACAAACTTACCTCTTGAATACAAAATAAAACTTTTACAAAAAACACTGAAGATAAGGCCGATATTTATAAATTAAAGCATAGACTTTTCTTAACCAAACTGATTAGGAAACGTGACAAAATCGCGGGAAAGAGAATAAAAATTCCTAAGGTTACAGAAACCCGTAAAATAATCACTGAGTGTTAATATATTGAATAGAAATAGCATAGGTGTCGCTTTGACGAGTAGCAAAAAAGTTTAACCTTTTTAGAAACCCTATTTCAATAATAAAAAGGTAGCTTGTCCAATAACTAGCGATGTCCAATCATTGTCCGGTTTACCCTAGTATATTAATTACAGGAAGGCGTGTCTTCGGTGGCGCTTGTCACTAAGCGTATCTAATATCATCTTTCTGATTCAGCAATTTAATATGATACGATTGTCAGCAACATTCCACTTAAAATCTGTTATCATCCACCGTTGCAGTTATTGTCTCCAAGCCCGTGCGGAATTATTAGATTACCATATTGTAAATTGCACGCCATTAGATTCCCTAATTAAATTTTAAGAACCGAATATTTTTGACTATTCAATTCACAAAATCATTTTTCAAATATTATCCAATAAAATAGCAGATATTTACTTTCGTATCCTAACAACAGAAAATTCCAGCGAATATTTCATTAGTGAAAATATAACTGGATATTCCACTAGTGGTTGCAGTGAATATTTTAAAGTAACTTGATTATTATTTTTATTTAAGAAAATTATTACTTTGTTACAAAATTAACTGAACAATTTGAAAAATGAACATTGTTGCAATTCTGAAAAATTCCTTCTTTGAACGAATGTTCAACATCACAAATTTTACCCTCCCTGCTGTTGGGCAATTCAGTCGCCACCGTTGTCGACGTAGTAGTTCTCATTTTTTCAACAATTGTCCTGTGATGTTCGTTGTCCATTTGTAAATAAGACTTGATAGAATACAGCTTCACTAAATGGGTTAATCTCAATATTCCACTTATTGAAATACATTTCTTGCACCATTTTCGCAGTACTGTTCCATAAATGCTTGACCACACCTTCCTTATATTCCGACCCATCTCTCTTCCTCATATTAACGGCCCAACTCTTCAGAATAATATTTAACTCTGCAGATGTGACAGATGGTGTCAAAGAGTAGTCTTTTTCTTCCAAAAACTGAGAGAACTGACGCCATACCGACTCTCGTGACTTCCGTTTATTTTCCGGCACGTTTCTTCCAATATCTACATTGATTTCTGCATCAGATCTCTCTCCAAATCTTTTGCACACACTTTCCATTACTGTCAGAAAATATTCAAATAACAACTTTTTTTACCGGTTGCTATGGAAATGACATCATGTGTAACTCAAATTTTCGAACTAGATTTTGAAATATTTCATTTTAATCATTGATTTGGTGAATTGAATAGTCTGTTGAATACAATTCGTTGTCAAAGATTGTACAATATTTTTATTCATGGTCATTATACGCTTCCGAACACCATTCGTGCTGCGCACTCATGGTGTTCATAAAGCGAATGACCATTCATAAAAATATTCGACAATCTTTGACTACTCGTTGTATTATAACTGACTATTCAATTCACAAAATCATTTTTCAAATATTATCCAATAAAATAGCAGATATTTACTTTCGTATCCTAACAACAGAAAATTCCAGCGAATATTTCATTAGTGAAAATATAACTGGATATTCCACTAGTGGTTGCAGTGAATATTTTAAAGTAACTTGATTATTATTTTTATTTAAGAAAATTATTACTTTGTTACAAAATTAACTGAACAATTTGAAAAATGAACATTGTTGCAATTCTGAAAAATTCCTTCTTTGAACGAATGTTCAACATCACAAATTTTACCCTCCCTGCTGTTGGGCAATTCAGTCGCCACCGTTGTCGACGTAGTAGTTCTCATTTTTTCAACAATTGTCCTGTGATGTCCGTTGTCCATTTGTAAATAAGACTTGATAGAATACAGCTTCACTAAATGGGTTAATCTCAATATTCCACTTATTGAAATACATTTCTTGCACCATTTTCGCAGTACTGTTCCATAAATGCTTGACCACACCTTCCTTATATTCCGACCCATCTCTCTTCCTCATATTAACGGCCCAACTCTTCAGAATAATATTTAACTCTGCAGATGTGACAGATGGTGTCAAAGAGTAGTCTTTTTCTTCCAAAAACTGAGAGAACTGACGCCATACCGACTCTCGTGACTTCCGTTTATTTTCCGGCACGTTTCTTCCAATATCTACATTGATTTCTGCATCAGATCTCTCTCCAAATCTTTTGCACACACTTTCCATTACTGTCAGAAAATATTCAAATAACAACTTTTTTTACCGGTTGCTATGGAAATGACATCATGTGTAACTCAAATTTTCGAACTAGATTTTGAAATATTTCATTTTAATCATTGATTTGGTGAATTGAATAGTCTGTTGAATACAATTCGTTGTCAACGATTGTACAATATTTTTATTCATGGTCATTATACGCTTCCGAACACCATTCGTGCTGCGCACTCATGGTGTTCATAAAGCGAATGACCATTCATAAAAATATTCGACAATCTTTGACTACTCGTTGTATTATAACTGATTATTTTTTAATGATTTCATTCACCAATCGTTTAGCAGTATTTGGGCACACGTGTTTAATTCTGTCCAATCACAACATTATTATAGTGAGAATTTTCTACTGTAGAAAATTCCCGCGAGCATAATTTCTAGTATTTTGTTTACATATGTAACTTGACAGCACATTTTCTAGTTTTGACATCTGTCGCCAGTTTGATTTTAGTTTATAATGAATTAAACTGTATTTTTATGCTGTATTTTTTATTTAAACGTTAAAAAATAATCTTCCGAATACCACTCGAGAGTGCGAATTAATTAGAAAATAATTCTCCAGTTATTTTTTCAAACTTGTTGCCATTTGGGAATAGCCACTCGAGCCCTACGGGCTCTCGTGTCTATTCCCTGGCAACAAGTTTTCGAAAATCTGTCGAATTATTTTCAATTTATTCTCACTCTCTTGTGATATTACTTATGATGAAATTTACAATAAAATATTTTTAGAAATACGATACATGCCACATCAAAAGTTTAAATTACCTGCTCAGACTCATCTAATGAATGCTCTTTTACTTGAAACTTTAACCTTGCTAAATTTGTTTTTCTAGCGACTTAATAGAATTAATTTAATTTCTTATCCTCATAATTTCAATAAATACAAACTTTGCAATGGATGAACCTCAATTACAAGAAATAATTTAAATTTTGTGCCCAGTCTTTATCTGCCAATTAATTCTACATTTTAGTTGGGGTATTATTCATTCTGTACGTATTGCACACAAAGCTGCCAATAAGGGCGCGTCAAAAATTAGCCAGAAAACTAAATTAAATGATGATGCTACAATTAACCCCTTACCGCCCGATTTTTTTTATACCGTTCAATTAAATATATGTTATTAATTATCGTTATTGAACACTTGAAAAAATACTAAAAAAAATTTTTATCGCAATTTTTTATAAAAAGTTCAAAATATTACTAGGCGTCAAATATGTCATATATTGCGGTCAGGACCACGTAATACCTTTTATGATGATCTTATAAAACATTTGAGTGTGCCAAATACGGGACAGATAGTGTTAACAACAAAAATTTCACAATAACTTGAAAAAAAAAACATTTTCATGGTGACCCATATTTGTCACAGGGGGCGGTAAGGGGTTAAGAGCCAATGTAGAAAATTGTATGATTTATTTTTCAAGAACGATAAAAATAAGTGCCGATGAAAAGATTTTATAACACATTGACGTTAGAAAATACACGACCGTAGATTCACTTCAAAAAGTCCTTTTTATGTTGTCTAAAAATATCACATTTCGGTTAATCTTCAAAACAAACTCTTCGAGAGTTCCAAAACTACATTTGATGACAAACGCACTTGACTTGGTCGCCGAAAAGGGCAACTTCTAACGTTGAGCTGGTGATTCACCGATATAATGTAATAATTTGTTGTCATTTCGCCCCCTTAACAATGTTTGTTGTGATCCCCTGTCGCAGTTATCATTTCCGGCATCGCCTTACATCCACTCGTAACATCCCCAAAATTAGATTTACCGATGCGCTTCACTTTCGGGTTCAATCATAAAAAAAAGCTCAAACAAATCTCATTGAAGCTTAAAAAACGTGATATCAACCGTTGGAAAAAATATAATTTAAAAATCAGTTTATTCAGATAACTGAGTTCGGAGTTAAGTAAATAAATCGATTGAGGTCGTTACGTATGAAGGGGAGAAAATTATACCACACAACAGCATCAAAACGCAGTTACGCACAATATTGCATTATCTCTGTTTTTGTTTTGAAAGCTCTGCAAACGGCAATTTCAACACCTAGATCGTCTCGCAAGCCATCGAATGTATAAATTCGCTTCAATGAACAACACTTCCCACACCGGGTACAATTTTATTGACCTGCAAACTGCTATCTAATCAGTTTAAGTAAAGAACCGGCACGACATGCACAGATAACTAAAATAAACTGCACCAGCTGCAGTGCGATTGCATTAGCAGCAGCCGATGTGAACCAGGAACGTTTAACAACCTTGTGATTGTTTTAGGGTGAAATGTATTGACAGGAAGTCAGGTCGTTGGCAATAAAAACGGCATTAACTTTCGCTTTAAAGCTTATCAGCTGTGCACACCGTTTTATAAAATGATTCTCCCATCGTTTTCTGCCGTTTGTGTATAACGTTTCTGATTATTTCACGATTTACTCAAACGAGCATTGTATCCCTTTTCTAAGTTTGTCAGCGAAATAGAAATTTCACACGCACGGGCGAATTTCATGTGTAGCAACAACCCTTGCTGATAGGGGTCGCATTAGAACTAATTGTAAAGGATGATGAAATTTCATTAAAATTTGTGACCATTTTCTGGTAGTTTTCCGAGCAACTACAATTCATCCTGTTTTCATTCATTAAAATTTTCGCAAGGCATTTTGTGCCAGTCAAATTTTCTTCATCAGCGGAGTTGATGTTGGTGTATGTGCCTTTTCTTCGGCATTTGCTTCTATACCTGTAAAACAGATCTAATTTTCTGCACGAATAAATCTTGAAGGCACGCAGAGAGTCTAATATGTAAATGATATTCGTTCCCACAGAGCACAAATTTCAGAAGTGACAGTGACACTTTACCGCCAAAATGTTAACGTATCACGCCAAGTTGGTTACCGGTACGAAATTAGAAAGCGCCTGTACAACTTGCGACAAAATCGATGCGATTTCGCAAGGCGAAAATTGCAGAAAAAACGAACTTCCTGGCGTTCAATCAAAATTGGCGCTTATTTACTATACCTCATCAAATATTTATTAACATTAAGCATTTCACAGCGCCGAGTTTCATTCCTAATGGAACGAATAAATTACTGTTCTCGGATTTGCGAGATCAATTGAAACGTATCGATCAATAGGATCACAAAGAGGCATTCCTTCGACATTATCTCGACAAAGTAGAATTGGCAAAATCCTAACATCAGTCGGGTTCGTCGGGAGAGGTGGGATAGCGCCGTAGGGTCATGGGTGTCAACTTACGGACAAGCTCTCACGCCTTCCACTCTTTAAGATAAGAAGTGATTCTGCTGACACGTTTCCTGTTGCGAGTAAAGTTGATAAAATTCGCGGAATGAAATATTGTAATTATTTCACTTTTAATTTATTCCGGCGGGATGTGCCCCAAATACGACGGAATCCACGGCGGACTTGAACTAAACTAATTCAAAACTGCCCTGCAGTGCGGACCAGTGTATAAACATATCTGCCGAAATTTGCATATTCCATTTGTGCAAGTTGTAGTAAATTAGGTTGCAACGTGAATGAATTGAGCGAATACATCTTTTTCCAACTATTTCGTCATTGAACGAAATGGATTTTGTGTGTCGGCGTTTGATGTATTTAAATAAAAGTACCAAATTCAATCACAAGACGAACCAGAAAAGACAATTAAAGATACGAGAAATTCAGTTTTTATTGAAAACTGAGACGGCAAGATCGAATGAATGGCGTTTATTTGCATACGAAAACGATCCCTTCCTTAAACTTTTAATACGTTTTAAACCAAACACTGGCTCGATATTAGCTTGTAAAATTCACAATAGGCATTTTCCATTTCAATGAGACAAATAAATTAATTTCAAAACACTAAAAAGCAATGAAATCAGAAGACACGCGCTCCAACCCATGTTATCTGATGACAATATGCAGGGTCCTCAAAAGTCAATGGCCGCCTCCAAAGTTGGTCTCAAATATTAAATTATTATCTTCAAATTTTGTTTATTTCATGATATACGACCAAAACTGGTGGTATTGGTTTTTCTTTTTTTTTGTAATAAACCAGATGTCGTAAAAAAGTATAATTTTTTGAAAAATCAATACTAAACATTGGAATTATTGTTTACATTTTTTAAACGCGTTTTGGCCTAAAAATTAATAACAATAAAATCACTAAAACTTCCAACAAAGATTTACGGTTTTAAATAGCTTTAAGTGGTAAATTTGCCCGTCCGCAAATGATGACGGAATTATATATTGTAACACCAAGAAGGGGCGCGAATTGTTGTACCAAACTTGGCGAAAACTATTCAAAGGTAACAATTGATTAAAATTTCGAAGAAAAAAAAATGTTTGCGGTGGATCCGCTTAGTTCATTAGCTTTTTTCCCATATTGTCCCACGTGTTCAATTGGCGAGAGGTCGGGAGATATTGAGATGGACCTCTTCGAACCGATTTAGAGAAGTTCTCGCTACGTGGAAACGACATCATCCTGCTGTAAAAGTGGGTCTTCGAGCTGCTGAAGAATATGGGGTTCCACCCCGCTGAGCGTTCATGGTGCCTCAGATGAACACTAACTGAGTCCTACTCCATATGCTATAGCACCCCATATCATATGTGTAACCTAGGGTTATCAGGTCCGGACTAAAAATAAACGCTTTCTGACCATAATAATTTCTTAATATTTTGTAAACTTTCTATCTGTGCTTTCACTTTTGTTCAGTTATTTAAAGCAAACAGCAGCTAGTGTTTCAGTGATTTTTTATGAAACTGAAATGTCAAAGTCTAAATACGCCCCCTGGTGCTGAACGTGTGCCGCTAGTACCTGGCCTCTCAGTGTCGTGTTGTTTCTTTAAAAAACTTTGTAATTTTACAACACTTGCCTGATTTATTGGTTACGACTCGAAAGTTGTAAATAACATTTCTTACTGACATCACAAAATTTCTAATCGAAATACCGGCGAATTTCAATAAACAGCTGATCAGGTTTTAATATTTTGATGACAAAACAATTATAGATAAAAAAGTTCTGAAAAGAAAAGTTAAAAAAAAACATGAAAAATTACATACATGAACGTTGCAATGCCAGAGATGATAAAAATTGAAAATAAAATTAACTGAATACATAGCCAAATCTTCATAGTAACATCTTCAAAAATGAGGTCGTTTTTGGAAGTGACCATTAATGTTGAAGGACTCTGTACAAGATATTCAATTTAAAAACAAATATGCCTTCCAGAATAAGAGTTTGTAACAACACATAATTATCACATTCGAAAAATTGCTTTTCATCATAAGGAAATTTAATATCATTAAATTATCTTAGTAGTGATTTATGAATTATGCAATAATTAATGTTTCATGAGGCGAGCTAAAATTTGTTACATTTCAATTACACGAGAGTGTCACTTGCGCGATAATGCAGGGTTAACATTTTTTAAAAGATGCAAAATGTTCTGAAACAGTAACGCGTAGACACTACAACCAGTGAACTCAATACAGGTATGCCATTTTACATCTTTCCTCTACATTGGTTAATATTGTATTTGTGCCTCATAATAACTGTTTTGAAGATTACAATGAAAAGTAGAATCTGAAATATATATTTTAAAGTTTAGCTAATACATTCGTGACAAAACTATTTTTTTCCAGTTCATGTCGCGTAATTGCGCTTTGCATTAATTCAACTGCGACTGAAGATAAAAGATATATTTACATATAGTTTCTACAAAACAAACAAGCTAATCAAATGACCGGCCATTCAATTCAATTCTGAAAATTCTGTATTTTTTAGTGGCAGAGTTCGTTTTAATATGAATTTCAGTTTGCAAATATTTCATGTGCTAAATTTTAATTGTACACCCATATGTTAAAGCAAATATTAACAAATGTTACTATTCATCAAAATTCAGTCTACTTGTCTAGCCATGTACTTTGATATATTAGTATTACAAGTTTCATTAATCAAAACTTACGAAGGCATATCCACGGACGTTTAATAATTACAGTGGAAAAGGTAATTGAAAATCCAGTAAGAGGCTATTTTTGACTCAAGTTTTATTCAATATTGAAATAACCACTCAATACTGACCAAAATAAAGTTCGACTAATGCATTATCGATTGCTGTTCTCTCCACATTTTATTACACCATTCTTTGTACATGTAATATTTGTATTTGTTTTTGTCTCAGTTAAACAAACACTGTAAAAAGAAACATGCGATAATTAAAACCACGATCGTGGTTCAAGCTCATGTCTGCAAAACAAGAGTTGATTTAATTCAAAACTTTGCCATACATACTCGCGATTCTCGTTGTGTGGCCACGGTTTAATTACAATTTGAAGAGTATCCAGTAATTCGAATTTCCTGCAATCGAATAGTATTGAGGGCATAAGTTGTCTATTTTTATTTTGAAATTTAATTAAGGAATCGGTGAAAACTGAATGCTGTCGTTTCAATTCAATTTCATTACTTGAGAGGAAAGTGTAATTAATTTATAGATGTACGTAAGAACTTTCACATAAATACGAAACGAAACAATTTTAAAATTCTATAAAGTTAAGTAATGCTCGACCATAATTAAAAACGAGGCACTCTAATTTAATAAAATCTTCCCAAACTTGAAAAATGTTGATGTATTGAATGTATCATAATAAACAATTTTGCAAGAAAGTACCGGATATTACAATCAGTGACATCTAAGGAAGGTGCACGCAAGTTTCTAATACTTATTTGTCATTTACTTTGATCTTCGTCGAGCGATTGAAACGACATTAACGAGGAGTTGAATTTCATAACTCACCCTGACGCGGAAAGCTCAAGGGTGTGAAACGCTTCGATTTTCTGACATTAAAAAAAAATTGTTAGCGTTATCAACAAAGTCCTGACATTCGAAAGTGCTGGAACGTAAACAGTCATTAAAATAAAATTCGGCAGTTAAAAGATACTGCAGTTAAAAGTAAACTTCCTTTTAAAAGGTTAAGTAAGAAGACGCTGTTAAAAATGCTATTATGAGGAATGGTGTTATTAATAACGCTTATCAAAATAAAGCACACAATGAAACTTTCAATACACAATCGACTGCACATGGTTTTGATGGGCTGCACTGCATTGTTCTGGAATCAATTTCAATTTATTTTGCTTTCTTGGCTAAAAATATCTTTTCCGATGACAAACGGGTAGAAAATGATGCAAATTAATTCAAGAAGAATAAAATAAAACAAAGTTTCTTTTAATATTGGAAAATGTTGTACAAACTTTAAATGTATAACTTTGAAGTGCCGACAATACCTCAACGCCACCGTAAATGATCCAAAACGGTCAAGTACTGAAGAAGCATTGAAAATAATTTAAATTATTATTTTTTTTTAAAAATTATTATTAAACAAATTCATTTACGAATATAACTCTTTGTGTTTGAATAAATTAAACTTTTTCTTGAATTTTAATTCTGTGTGTTTATGTAATAATTAAAGAAATAATATTGTAATAATAATAATAATAATATTGTGAATTGCTTCCTTGACGGCCAAAGAATTCAACACGTTGAAACATGGTTTTGGGGTGATATCATATCAAGAAAATGTGGAAAATTGAACTAAAAATTGAAAAGCCAGTTACACTTTGCAAATGAAAGTTTTAACACCCCAAGTAATTGTTATTACATCTATTGTTTCAACGGGCTAAAGAAAACTGCAGTGCCAAGTAAAAAATTTGTCTGTATCTACAAAGTCAAGAAATTATTAAGAACAGAAAAATAAAAGATTAAAATGGCTAACAAAAAGAAGACGGGCAAGTTTTCCACTCGCAAACAGATTTAGCGACGTTATTGGGGTAAAAGTACTTGTGGAGCGAGGCAATAGACAGGCGTATTTTTTCATTGTCGTAATACGACATTTTGACTGGGAAGCTCAAGCGCATGCTTATGCTATAGAATTATAAAAATGAACTATTACGACAATGAAAAATACGTCTTGCTATAACTCTCTAATATTCATCGACAGGAGTTGATCACATTTTAAAAGAAATTCTAGCTTCTGGAAGAAAATTTGTTTGCAAAATGCTGAGGTTCAAGTCAATACAAATTAGTCATCTATTTCTGAATTTATCGAAACAGAAAGAGCTTGACAGGAATTGCATCATTCTGTCTAACTGGTTTTGTCGTAAAAAAAATTTCAAAATGTGAAAGATTTATTGATAAAAAATAGAATTCTGTTGGTATTATCGAAACTCAAATTAGATTTAGCATTCTCTGCATTAGGAGTTTTGTTTGAAAACATTACTGGTCCAATTTGTAAGAGGGCATAGTTACGATACCCTCAGATATTATAACCGAGACCGAATGAAGCAAATACACAAAAAATGATGACAATCGTAAAAACATGTTGCAGTTTTTACAACTAATCGCTGATTAAACGATATTGATTTGAATATAATAACTTAAGTCAATACATACTTTGACACATGAACACGTGGAATTATGAAATGAAGTATACAGTGATTCATATTTTCAGCACTGCCAACATAATTTCTCCACCGGATTTACTAAAGCTCGAGCTTAAGTCTCCATTGAACAACCGGCGGTTATTAAAGGTAAGGGGTTATAGTATAACATTCGCACGGTAATCACACACTTGATGTCAACCATTTGTATTATTTGACAGAATGGGAAAATGAACGCTAAAATTAAAATGTTCACACAATAAAGTTTGAAGTCCCAATACCAGAAATTGAAAATACACTTTTTGTATTTTAAATTTTTTAAATATTTTGTCCCGAATTATTAAAAGTCGCTTCAAATATCAAGAGGTGCTCACACAAAGAGATCAATATCGTTTTAAATGTTATATTATAGAATGTGTGCTTAAAAAATTAAAATTAAAATTGCAACCAACAATTTTACAACTTTTTAATTGTAACTTACTATAAAATCTGTCAGGAATATAAGCAATCAATAAGCTATTTGGAGATATAGTAAGATAGTTTAGAAGTAAATAACTAGCCGCTTTAGCAAAACGAAAGTAAATAAAATAATCGAGTCAAAAGTAAAAATTAACCAAACCCCTACACCCTAAACACTTTAGCAAATAATGAAACCAACAAAAAATTTGATTAATAGTTTCTAAACACTGTTTGGTAACATTTAACTTTTGACTTCTACTAAATCTAAAGTAACAAAATTGCCAGTCGCTATTTTTTGAAACTGCGATAACTAAATGTTTCCTTACGATTTACTATACCACGTTTCACGAAAGCATAATAATTTCACGTGTTTTTCCCACGATTGTTGGAACAGCTGATATTGAAAACTTGGTTTACACTGCTCAAATGGCTACCACAAAATGAAACGGGGCACAACTGTGCCGACAGTTTGCGTGTAAACGGGAAATGTCGCGAAGAAGGTTACTGAAGGTGAGATTTAAAATAATCAATAATAATTCAAATTGTTATCGATTACGCGTTAACCCTTCTCCGTAGGTTAAAAATCGAGGAATGAACCATTTTTTTCTTTGCGCAGTACAAAAATTCTACGGCAAAGTTTCTGTAATGAAAACGTATAAATAAAATTCTGAAAGTTGCGTCGACAAGAAATAGGTTTAATGAAATTGGGCCTGCAGTGTATTTGAAAAAGTGAAATAAATACACAGGCGGTGTTATGAATTTCATAGCAAAAAATCAAATTTATATAAAGTTCTACGTTGAATAACAAAAATATGAAAATTAATAACAGCGCTACGTCTAGACGGGGGGCTGTCAGCGGCAGAAAGAATGGTCGTCAATATTTAGTTCATAAAAGTATTAAATTGAAAATGCGATTCAATAAAAACCGATCGGAACAATTTCAACGCAAAACTAATTAATTGACAGTTTAGTTGCGGCCATAATCGCACCATGGAACTGCATTTAAAAACGCAATATTCCAATCATACTAATAAAATTAGTGCCTGCGATTTACGGCCTTGTTTTACTGCCGATTTTATTACCGTGAACGCACCACAATTACGTGCTAAAAATAAAAACTTGAAAACGGATCTCGCAACAACAGTTTGACGAAGCACGGGCAACAGTTTAATACGAACTCTTCACATAAACAATTATCCAGCGAAACTTGCCACGGTGCTAGAGTTACGCAATAACGTGGGCGCCCATTTAGATTTACCGTTTAATGACTCACCCACAAGTACTTGAATAGATTTACTACCCAACTTGTATTATACACAAGAACACGCAATATCCTCACAACACCGTCTCAAAAGTCGTGGATTTACAACGGGAGCATTTTTATTTTCTGAACCACAAAAATTCATGAGAGCTTTATACCATTTGTGGCTTTTAGAGTAATCACAAAGACAAGCTGATTTTATGGCATCGATTTAACTTTTCTAAGCGTATTGTCGAGGGAATACGACGTATGGAGTCACGTCCACGGACGGTTTGGTTGATTCAGTTCAATATAAGATAAAGGAATTGACCTATCCGGTGTACATACGTTTAGGGATCCGATTCCGCAATAAATATTTTTCGGCTCACTTTTCGCCCTGAATGACAATCAGAATTGTTGAGAGGAATTTTATGGCCGCTTTGGCGAAAACATAATTTAAGTTTTGAAAAGGAAATGTAACGTAAACAAGCGGTTACACGAATTTTATAAAGATTTAGTTGTTGAAAATATGAGCGAACTTCTAAAACAGGTGTAAAAGAAAGTTGTAAACGCAGAAACTTTATGAATTATGTCTGTGTACGCCACTGTAGTTTATAGAAAACTTAATAAATTAACGGAACTTCTGTGGAAACGTCGGGATGGTTTAAAAATTTTCCGAAAATAATTTATGTGAGGAGCTTTTCTAGACGTCCGGTATAATTCACCGCTGGCCTACATTCGGAATAATCTGGATGTGTCAAGGCTGAAATCCGAAATGCCGGACGAGAATTATTACCAAGACAAAGCTCAAAATTACATTGTGTGAAACCTGATACAATTTTCCACCCTTGGCCGTTAATATTCCGTTTTCATGTATACAAGATCAAAATCTGAAACGAATTTGAAGTTCTGGACCCATTTGTAGCCCATCTCAGCATCTGCCACTAGCGGAATTAAAAAAGTTAAAATATGCAGCGGAAACGGTAACACCGTGTAAATAGAATTGTTTACATTTTCGTATAAAACGGCAGTAATAAAAACGTCTGTACGAACAAGAGCTCAGTTTTTCAGTGCAATTGTTATTGTTTGATGTGTGTTAGCAGGCTGATACCGAGTTTGGATGGCTAGCTGTACAAACCACACGGAACGTGCCGGTGAATAGCAGCAAATATAATGTATATTTTGCATAAAGGACTTCAGAGAATTTTCAACGTGTCGTACTTGTGTATATGCATATCATAAATTCCTCACTCGCGCTCGGGATAAATATACCTAAATTTAAGATGGAAAATTAATTAAAATGAAATTGAACTAATCTCGAGATACGGTTACAATCATTAGCGCCAAGATGTACGGCAGTTGCATCTGCAAGGTGTAATTATCGCGGCGGACTATGCATGTGAATTGTCACTAGTTGACGCAAACTCTTAGTTTGCTCTGGTTCGTTAAATGTGTCGCTGGAAGGGTTAAATTAAGCTTCACTTGACTTCTCCTTATTTACAATTACATAAATTTACATTAGTTCTCAAGAATAAGTAACGATTACGGTTGTTTTTAATAAATATTATTGAGTAAGGTAAAATTACAACAAATTTATAGTAATCCTAAACTTGAAAAGTTGACTAAACACAATAGAATTGCTTATATTAAAAATTCGACGAAATACACTTACCTAGTGAATATTTTGGAATTTTGCAATTCTATGTTTACAGAAAACAGAGAAATCTTACACTTTACGGCTAACTTCTGTTATTTCCTTGAAAATAAAAAATGCAAATGTATTCACTTCCAAAGTTTAATTTTTGCTGCACCAACAAAATTATATCAACAAATATATTTTATTTTTTAATACAATGTTCGTATTACAAAATTACTCAAAACCACCGATGAATTGACAATCCAATTATAACTTTTTCCAAAATCAATGAAGGTCAGCAAAATGGAAGCAAATTGTATACAAAAAAAAATTAAAAATGTAAATTGTGATTGTTCTGTTATAACAACAATCGTTGGGCAAACAATGCAGTTCATTTTTTTTATATAGATCAAATGAAATAATCAATTCAGCCAAAACTGCACTAACTAACTACAGTTAAATTGTCAACTGTATTTCCATTCTAATTTTTTGGGTAAATTCGTTGCTATCTCTCAACAAAGCATAGAAAAGCAGTAATGTGACTATGCAGACCTTTTTGGGCAAACGAAAAACCTACAATAAGAAATTATTAGATTTTTAAGTAAATGAAATAAATGGTTTGCACTGATTTCGAGTCATTAGCAGGTCGATGAAATTCACTGTCTTTTACATCTTTTTCCTCAATTACTGTTTTTTTTTTGCAACAGTCGATACTGTTCGGGTATACAAGATTTTCTTAGGATACCACAAATGCCCATTCTCAGAATCACATCAAGGTTCCATGACACTGGATCCTACACTAGGAGAGCTTGTGCCGATTTAACAAGCTGACTTCTCAAAAATAGGGCAGGGGTAGCGTTTGAAGACAGGAATCGGTAGGAAAAAGTTAGAGGTGTTAGTGAGAGCAAGAAAACAGTAACGAGGCGGTTACAAGATATTGAATTGGAGTCTCAAGACCTACTAATTGTCAGAACTTCTCTAGTGTCACCAAGTACTTCGAAACACTTGAATTGTACTCTCGATCAGTGAAACTAACTACTCTTCATTGATGTGTTAAAATTTTGATCACAACCCTCTAGTTGCCAAGGGAGTGTCAACAAATATCTTTGACTCATAATTGAAGAGTGTTTCAGAGAAAATGCAAAGCGAGCTATTCGATGATGCTGGAATTGTTTTTGAGCAATTAGGTCTTCGAGTTCTCAATCCAGCATCTTGTAACCTTCTCCTTATTGTTAAATTACCAACACTTTCATTTCTAACTTATTTCAGGCGATTTATGATTTCAATCGTTATCCCTGGCCTATTCTTGAAAACACTTAATAGTAAACCTTCACTTTGTTGTTGATTGTTATATTCGTAAGAAGTCTTCTAATGTAGGATTAGCAACATAACGCTGATTTCGTTGTTGAAAAGGGTAGTGACTGCCATTGACATGCATTTTTAAATCTGCTTAAAAAGCCGATAATATTTGAATGAAAGTTTTTCTTGTGCCAAAAAACAACCTTCAAAGTCATACTACTCTTTTTCCAAGTTTTGTTGATGGATAGCATCGGATTCAGCTAAATAATTTGAAAGTTAATACAATTTTGTTGAAATTTTTAAGTTCCGGCCAGTATTTAAGTAGATATTGTTAAATAAATTTACACGCACATCTTCAACAAAAGCAGGAAATAATATTACAAAACTATACCATACATTATCTACTAATTTTCGCGCATCCCTGAATTTCACGCTTCGATTTCAAGGGTGATTAGTTACATTTAACATTCTGTATCCTAGGACCCAGAGTGTTTAGGGTACGTCCCAATTCCCTGTTCAAAAATTTATTTCTATTGTTGCATATTAATGTGCGTTTCCAACTCGTTTCACTTGAATTCGTCATGTGCTTGTACATATTTTTTGTTTCCCTGCTCAATTTAATAATGGTAAATGTGTACCAATTGAAATTTGACGACCAATGGAAATGATATCTACATTTAAGGGGTACGTTGCAATAACGCAATTTTTTGCCGTTGTTTATGTCTGAATATATGATGCATACTAAAGAAACTAAAGGAAACTGTTTAACATTTCTTTTAAAAAATGAACTTGTGAGTTTCACCCTCTTTGGTTCTTACTCGCTCATCCAACATAAGGCATCTTGAAAAAAAAAAGTATATTACGACCTCGCAAATAAGTTATTTTGCTTGCAACAACTCTGCTACTACTATATTCTGAACAAAACATTAGGTTTTAGCTGTTTATCTGTAGTGTTGTCTTCAAGCATAAAAAATTTGAAAAAATAATGCAAAATAATGTACACATAACGTTTTTACAAAACAAGGCATTTAAATGTAAGTTTGTCTTGCTATAACGACCGGTCTGCGCATTTTCATCAACTTAAATCACCCCATATAAGTTTATTGATTTACCTTGCTTACTATACAGTGACATCATTATGTTAGCAATTTACGAAATGAACTTTATATTTCTTAATCAATTTTTACTTAATCCTGGTTGCCACCCAGTCGTTCATATCAATTCCCTCCACAGAGACTACTAATTACTACTTCTTGCTCGCTCATTTTCTCGTCTTTCAGCAGGATCCCTTCCTTCGTTCTTTCTCCTCTGAATTGCACCAATTCGTTCTAAGTGACCATTGTAGTCTCTTATTTGAACAGCCCCTTGAATGTTATTTTCGTTCCTTAATTTACCAATATTCACCACTTGCGTGATAGAAAATACCATTGATATTATAAATGCCGTTTAGATACCTCCGACCTCGTTAAAATTTCGTTTCTTTTTGCAAATCATTTTTGTCGCCTCCATAATGTCAATTTTGCTTCGCTCAAGAGGAAGACATTAACCTACTTGTTCTCACTTCACTTCGTTCCATTTGACAGAAATCTTTATCTCCGCTTCAGTCAACTTATCCTTCCATTTTTGACAGGATATTATTGATTTGGCGACCACAAGCAATTTTCAACCTTCATTCTAAATTTTTAATGGAAATTTGAAATGTAAATTCAATTAAGTGTATCAGCATGTACTTAATTGCATTAGTGTGCGGATATAAATTTCCGGATTGGTCATCAAAATTAATTAAAGCACTTCAATCGTATTCCAGTTTTAGGCCTAGGCAAATATTTGCATGAATGTGATATTCATGACGTCCAAAGTATGCAAAGTGTCATTTTGAAACACATCAAAATAATTTCCATTAAAGGGCCACAAAAACGGCCCGGTCAGCCTGAGATTAGGGATGTGTCACGTCGCATTCTTCCAAACTAGCATTTCTTCATTTGCTCCAACTTATAAACGGAATTACTTCCGGTCTTAACAGAAAGCTACGTATAATACTCCGTAATCCGCTACTAGAGTGTCACTCTGACAAATATCTACACAAAACAATTCACTTAGAGTCGTTTAAATCTGGGTGGAACAAGACATTTATAAAACAGCTCCGGTATTTTCACAAATTCTTCACGGAGTTTACACAAAAAACTTCTTCCAATGAATTTTCGCAGTTCACTTTATTTTCCGCAGTGTCATCGGGCACGAATTCCTCACTTGTAGTTCCGATTGGACTTTTTGCGGCATTTGAATAAAATTGTTATTTATTATATACCGCACGGAAAACTAAACGTCGGGTCGGTCGCGTATTATTAGAAAACGAAAAATCCTGCGGGTAATGTGGTGGCCTGATCTAAAACAGAAGTTTGAATTATGACATAATAACACGTTGCATATGCATCGCATGTAACGTGTTTTGCATTGCAAACGATGATCTATGACCGCATTTACTGCACTGTAAAATTTCGTTTTAAAATCACTTTTCACGCGAATTATACGCGAAAATTTTGAAATATGCTTACTGCCGCGATAAAACGTAAACGTTATTATTTATTTCGTTCTTCGCTGTGTTCAATCTGCCGTGCAACGTTCGAAACTGGTTAGATTTCCAGCACCTTTCCATTCACGGGGGTTAATTAAGTGAGGCCCATAAATTAAACGATTTTCAACATGTTTACACGTGTCAGTTACATGTGTAAATACAATTACAAGAATAATGAATCTCAAGCAATTTTTTGTTCCCCGAATCGATATTTCGAGTTTTCCATTACAGCATAAATATCTTATACACTTAATTGCTGAGTACGTACTTTGTTCGAAGCTGCTAAGGATTAAGAATTATCCCCGAGAGGATCGTAACCATTCCTTGAATGCATCTTAACATTCGAGCGTTGAATTAAATTTCGCGCAACCAAGTGGAAGCTAAAAAGACGACACTATTAAAATTTTGCTTTCCAAGGAATTGTAAAACGTAATTACAATGAAACTACTTGATTCTACGTCGGAACTAAAGAAGGAAAAAAAGCATTCAATTTATCGTGGCGGTTCCTGATCAAATACTGAATTTTCCGCACAATGTAACTTTTGTTAGAAGTTTTGTTTACATAAACCATACTCGTTGCTAAACGCCAATATTTAAAGATGCACGTTACGACTTATCGCTCTGCAATAATTAGTTTCCACATTTTTAAAATTTAATTGCAGCGTCCTCTAAATTATTCACAATTATTATTCTTCCAAAATTAGATTAGCAGGGTTTCCACCAATTTATTTTAGGATTTCAAAACCATTTTTTAAGAAAATTACGGCATTTGTTTAAAAAGTTAGCGCATTTGATCCTCCCTTACAAAAAGAAAGCAGGATGTCTACTTATAATCCATAAAATAATTAATTCTCCACAATAACATTTTTTATTTCTCTTTATGTAAAAAACTTTGGTTCTATTTTCTTCTAATTTCTTAACTTTTATTCTTTGGTAATTGTGTTCTGTGGCTACTTCTAGCAAAATTTGGGATTGACTAATTTGGTCTGCATTTTTTACTTTGCTTGTGTAAACGACTGTTAGCTTCTCATTACTTTACTTTGCAATATTTAAAACTTTCAGCTTCTTTTTTTCGCTTCGATTTCTTCTAATTTAATCTCCAAATATTTTAGTTTTAAGTTAAGTTTTATTTTCTCTATCAGTAGTGACTGCTTTACTTCTTCCTGGTTTTCCCTTTTGTTTTGTAAATATGATTTATATTTTAAATTAGAATTCTTGACATATTTAATTAACTTTGTGCTTATCATGAAGTTATTGCTTCCCTGAATCTGTCTAATCGTATTGATGCTTGGTTTATCTGCTAATATATATATCTACTGATACTGAAACCTCGTTACCAAAATGCAAAATTGTTCATACTTCAATTTCCTCAGATTATTATCAGTGACATTATTGACTTGACGCCAATATTCTGCCATCGATTGCACAAAATATGGTTGTCCAAGATTAAACACTGGGTTTGGTGTTTGATAACCTCTACTAAATCTTCTCATTGGTTTTACTATTTAAATTGGATAATTTGTTTACAACATTTGTTTTTTTTTTTGATGTGTTATCTGATTGGCATTTATTATTGATGGAGAGATATTATGTTTAACGAATTTGTAGAAATTGTTAGTTAATGGAGCTAATGTTGTTATATATTCTGTGCGCTGATGAAAGATTCCAAAAACTTAGTATGTAAATACACTCCCAACTTGCTATGCATTTTATTAAGTGCCAACTTTGCATCTACATTTCATTCAACTGTCTCATAATAGGTTATTTGCTTCATTAAAATATACATTCAATAATTGAAGGGCTTGGGGCAACAAAGCTATAGTTTGTCTAAACTTATTCTGCGTTTATGACTGTGCCTTTTACAATACTATAAGTGATCCGGCCATAAAAGTAGGTAAGCCGTAATAATCAACATGGGCAGAAGTGGCCAGGGCTGTATTTGGTAAATTTTTATAAATTTCTTGATGCTTAGATATAAATATGAGTAAACATTAAACCTCTTCTAATAATTAGGTAGGTATGTAGGGTTATTGATTAACTTAAATACTTGATGAATTCTATGACTTGTATTTGATTATTTGTTCTGAACTTAACTAAAGTTGAAATATTTAAGTACGGTCTGAAGTATCTACAAAAATATTTTTCAAAGCAACCAGATGTGTCGCACCCTGCAGTGAACCCTCATTATCATCACTAAAAGTTGATTGCGGTTTAAAGTCATAAACGCAGAATATTTTTAGTCAAACTCTACATGCCACACTTTCAGGAAATTTGAGTCTCTACGCTACACCTCACTGCGTGATGTTTTACAGGTCTCCTATTTTTGTGATAGTTATTGTCCCAAGATTGAAGCCACTGTTGCCTTATAGCGTTAAAATGTTGCAAGATATGCAAAAATATTGTGTAATAACGTGAGATTCTGAAATGCGCGCCCACCGAAGGGTTAAAAATTAATAATTGGATGAGTACATTAACAATTCTGTTACAGTTGATTATTGAATAATTTCTGTACTACAATATTTTACAAACTACTCGAAATAGCATTTTCGACGAGAGCAATAAACATTTTTTGATCATTTATTGCAATTTGACAAAAGCAATTGAATTAAAAAATTTCATCAGCAATTTATCACTATTATAATGGAAACCAACCAAAAATAAAACTTCTTGTGCCAATAAACGGTTGTATCGCGTGCAAAGTTATCATTTGTGAGTATTAACATTATCAACTAAATAACAGCAAACAGAAAAATGGCAAGGCTTGAGAATTAATAATAAAGCATAATCTCTTATTACATCAATAATTTCCCGCCCTAAAAAAAAACAATGCTTCTAGTTGAAAATACAATTTGTCCAAACAAACGGGGAATAATTACCTCGAGAATGTTTAAACAGGGTGAAATGAACAAATTTTCACAAAGAATTTCAATTAGACAATGTAACCTCAATAAATTCTAAAGTTTGTTAGTTTACTTCGGCTAACGAACAGCTTTAAGGCTAACTTCCGTTCAAGACATTCGTACTTGACATCATTTCTTTGCAGAAATTTCCTCGATCTTACAATGTGTCATATGAGAGTACCAGTACGTACAGCGACACTTGCTGTCTCGACTAATGAACACTATATCAACTTTGTAATTAACAAACCGGAAAATCTTATATAACAACTTGGAAACTAATTAAGTCATACTTGTTTTACAAAAACACACCTAACTTCACATAGATGATTGTCAATGGTTTAATTACCTGTTAGTAGATCGTGGATTTGAATAAAGTGAGCAACAACGGCTCGTTTGCTGCAATCTCGCAAAAATCATCGCCATATACACAGATGCAATTTTCCAATAGAATTAAAGTTACAATGTAGTCCGAGCTTTTCCACGATCTCCTCTGTAGTCAGTCTGTTTAAGTGATGTTCTCTAATTTGTTATCCACTTCCAAAGAGTGTCCTAACTGTCGTTGATTTTCAACAGTTTTGTCTCTTGCAAGAAAGTTGGTTAACTGACGATGCATTGTTTAAACATTCTTACCAATAGTCGGAACAAATATTGCTGCGAGTTTCAGCAGCATTACAACAGTTTAGGATATTGGATTGTAATCTATTCGATAGTTTAAAGAATCATCCAACTTTGGTCCAAAAATGGTTTAAATATTTTCATCAGAACAAAAGTTAACACGGGGTACAATTTTTACCATGCAATTCCCTATGGCAACAGTTAAAAAAAAACGTACTGTATATGTTAGCTTTTGCTTTAAAATGAATCCCCTGTACAAAAAGTGACTGTTATTAAACGATTAAACTCGATGAGTCAGTTTATAAACCTTTTTCAACAACAGTTTGAGAATGTTTTATATGTATGTTAGTTGCAAAACATGACATTAAGGAGGTAAAATTAAAAAAAATTTAAACGGAAGTAAATTCATCTAAATCTTCGGTAATTGTCTTTACTGCAGCTCGTTTATCACGGAATAGTGTGCAATTACATTAGATAATGACCTGCTAAAATGCATGACATTGCATGTCCCATTAAAGCAGGTACAGGTGGTACATTAAAATTTATTCCAGCGGTTTACATTGATAACGATTTACCTATAAATATATTCTCCTGTGAACAAGTTTAAAAATTTGGAATTGAAATTTAAATCATATATTAAATAAATGTTTTACTGTTGTAGTTTACAAGGGTTTTGTAAAAGCTGCTTTTCGGACAAGAAGTTGTATGTCGAAATTTCTTGCACTCTTTTTTGTTACAGCCTAAAACACAGTGCGGAAAATACTGCTACCACCAACTTTTTCTTCCGCCTTTGGGAGATACTTTAACGTGTCACATTTTAGTTCACAAGAGCTATCAGTGCTTACATCGATTCTGGATTAAAGCTCTAAAATTTGCGCTATTAGTATCTCCTTTTACTAAAAACAACTAAGCAGAAACTAAACAAAAGCCTTTTCAGTTAATTGAACAAGATTTGCCGTCTTTTTACTTGACGAAACTGGAAATCTATTAAGAGGCAGAAAATGTCTAAAAGTCGGTTACTCCCGTTTAATCCCATTCGCTATTCATGAGAACCTATCTTAAGTAGAAAAATGTGTTAATGATATAATGCCAGCACACGCTACAACTCTTTTCATTACCTAGATTTCCGATTCAAGCTATTTTTAGCGAAATAGGTTTTTTCAGCAGCGGAACATATCTTTCAAAATTGCCTACAAAACATTATTCTCAAATTCATGGACGAGTATTATTGTTTTTTTCTATTACTTCTGCACTTGTTTAGATTACATTTGCAAATTTGCGTTCATCGTCAAAAGGATCTCTCAAACGGCATGAAAAAGTCTGTACAATATTAAGTTTGCAAGTTAATTAACATCAAATAAAATTAAAAAATTCCTTGATCAAAATTCTGTTTGTTGCTTTGTTCCTCCAACGTAAAATGTTTATTTATTAAAGCACGAAATTGATATTTACACAAAAATTATTCAGTCGCGAGTAATTTATGAACGACCTCGGTTTTAACAGAAAAGTTGAAAAAATGTATTCTTTTGATGGGAGTCATCAGAAAGCGTTTTCTTATCCGCCGACTGATACAAAAATAAAGAATCATAAATGGAATGAGAGTCGACTTCTTTAAAATTCATTTTGTGTTATTAGCACAAGGTATTTCCGATGCAGAGGTATATAAAGCACGAATGAGAAAACAGCCAATTATTTAAATTAGATTTAGCATGCGATTCATCGAGTTCCTTTTGCACCTTAATTTTTGTGAATTTACCTGAACTTTGCAAAATGGAATGGATCTGCATACCTGTAACAAAAATAAATTCGTTAGTGCAACGGCAAAATTAATTTTGATGTAATTATTCAAATTCGTATCACTTTAATAAAATAACAAACTAAGCACAAGGCAATTATTACCTGCAAATTTACATTCATCCCTACAAACACATCATTTATATTCATTTTGTTCGTTATAAAAGCGTTGACACATTAAATAATATTGAATATAAATTATTCCATTAGCCATTAACTGATTAATTCAAACACAAAAATATCTGTTAATTTCATATAAAGTGCTAATACAAGCCTATCGCAGTAAAGTTAACTTCGGAAATCAGGTGATGCTAAAAACTTCATGCTATATTTAATTTTACTCAATCAATCAAAGAACAAGTTACACAATAGACAAATCAATTCTGGATGAAATATTTCATTTTTCATTTGAGTTGCATATCAACTTATTTCAAACCAATTTTCATCGATTTGAGTTGCAACGTTTGGAACTTGAAACGTATTTTATAGTGGAGTTACTGACTCTATGTAGCAACAAACAATTCACGATGCAGTGAATAATATTTCAAAAATCAGTTGGTTGCTTGTATCTGCTTGCTGCAAACAGACATAAAAGCCGATAAACGAATACTTGCTACATTGTAAAATGTATTAACTTCACTTGAACGTACTTTTACACCTCACACGAAGGTAAAGTGCTAGAATTCCTGCTGTTAAGAAAATAACCAATGCAGGGTTAAAAAAATCGGCATTTTGCAGTGTACCGAGAAAATATAAATTGAAATGTTCGAATGGATCCACATCTACAATAATTACACAGTAAATTATATATAGGATTCTAGAACGATCTTTAAAAAAATTTAGGACATTTGATCGCCCCTAGCAAAAGAGAACAGAAAAAAAATGCACGTATACTTATAATCATTATGATTTAATACAAAATAACGAAAATTATTAAATAAAATTATTAATTATCTAAAATAACATTCTCTATACCTCTTTCTGTAAAAAAAACCTTAATTCTTTTTCAATGCTATTGCCATTTCTGGCAAAATTTGGGATTGACTAAGCTTAAAATTAAAAAAATAAATACAGAAAATACGTAAAGTTAAAATTGACAAGAAGTAGGCTTGAAGAAAAAGGAAACAAATATCACTTTTTTAAATAATAATATTATTTTTCATAACTGCAATTCTTTGCCTGTTATTAGTTTCAACTTTCGTCAAAATTAACATGATGCAAAAAATTGTTAATTAACACTTTGCGAAAACACAATGTTGGCAAAAGATGGAATAATGTAAACTAGCATGGCATGTTATTTTAAAAATTTTAAGAGGGATCCACACCCCCGTCCGTCGCTAATATTGTAGATAGTTTGATTACCCCTTAGAATTAACCGTAAATATTAACCAATTTTCAATTTTTTTATACCAAATAAAAGAGAACTTCAATATCTACGCTTGCCTAGTAATATTTTTTTAAATAATTGTTTAAAAAGTGTCAAAATTAGCAGCAGAAGTAGGTCAATATTAGGCATTTTGTCGAATTTATTGTGAAATAAATAAAAAGAAATTCAAAATTTTAACACTAAGCGTGCGTAGATTAGTGTTTTCTCTATAATTTGGCATACTTCTTTATAACATTGGTTGAAATTTGACGTTGATTTTAAGGAGCAATCGAAACGCTTGCAGTGATTTTTGCATGATTTTTGATATTGATAGTGACCTACTTCTGCTGCTAATTTTGACACTTTTTAAATAACTATTTAAGAACATATTTCCAGATTTACGTAGATATTGCAATTCTCTTTCATTTGGTATAAAAAAATTGAAAATTGGTTAATATTTACGGTTAATTTCAAGGGAAATTCGAACTGTCTACATTGATAGCGGCGGCCGGTGGTAGAGATCCCTCGAGCTAGGTGAGGATCCCTCTTAAAGTACTTTTATATCGATCAGTTTTTTTGAAGTTGTTGAATTTGGGCAAAGTTTCTAAAAAAAAATTAGAACACCGAACAAATTTTTAGAATTTTAGAACAAGTGAGACCTCTGTAATTTGATTTTGTCAATGGCAAAATGTAAGGTTGTAGTATTTATCTCGAAGCAAAATAATTCCAAAGTTATCCTTAACTAAACGGATTTAATCCACTTCCTATCAGTGTAACGGATTTAGAATGGAATTCTCAAACTTCATGTATGTATACGATGAATTGTGAGTCGTCTACAGGGATACAATAGGTAGCGAGAAACTCATCCCTCAGAAGGTGTATCAAGTGTAATCAAAGCTTTTCACAATCTGCTGCAAATTCCATGAATATCGAAATGCCATCGAGCAAACCGCAGGCTATACAAGAGAGAAAACGACTTTGCCCACGCGAAATTTATTCAAAAGAGATGAAAATTAAACTTAACAAAGTAATCATACCTTTAATTTAACTTTAAAAATTAAGCGGTCGACCCAGAACAAATCCGGATGACGTACGCTCTAACAAAACTGATTAGGGCGGAAGGTCAAAAGGAGAAGAGAGTTGAAGTAAAAACTCGCAATTCGCATTCTGTTGCAGTCCGTAACAAACTTTAGATATTGGAAAGGATATTTATTAGGCTATATAAAGACGTCTGGAGTTCTGGCCGGTTTCGGTTGCGTTCTCAACTTGCCGCTACATGTGTCACCCTAAATGTAAAACGTCCACGGGGGATGACAAATTTCAGAAAGTGTCATCTTATGGAACACCAAGCACATTTTTAAGCGTAATTGGCTGAATATAAAACGACCCCACATTCCGTAACGATGTCATTTGTATCTTCCATAAGGGTGGGTTCAGTTCTCTGCATGTTTCAATAACATTCCGGACGTTAAAAAAATATATACTGCTCTCCACGTGATTAGAAGCGGCGCGTCTATTCAATTTTTGAGTTTATTATTCGGATAGAAGTTTAACAACACGATATCTTACTTCCAAGTTTTCCAAATGTAACAATGTAACTTTTATGAAATTCGAAGTGGCGTAAAAATCTACAATTACCACTAACAAGCGTCAAAACTTCCTCGTATTAGTAAAACTCCGCCATGGAAAATCATTCTTTTGAAAATTCTGTAATTGAGGATGTTGGTTGAAAAATTAATCACACAAAAGATTAAGCTGTAACTTGAAAGTTTCTTAATGGAAAACTTTGGTTAAGAAATTTTGGTAAATTTGATATTTCTTTAGCTTTTTTTGTTTTGATCTCTCAATAAAGTAAGTACAAGAATTACATTTACATTTAATATTACCCAATCGGTCGATAAAAAGAAGTGAAGAAAAGAAAAGCTTATTGTTTCTTAATAAAAGTTCTAGAAAGGTATAAAGAAGTGGATATTTTTTTAATTCACTTTCACCAATGGCAAAAAACAAATACCAACAGGGACAGGTTAATTAATTAACAGTTTGATTACATTATAGCTCAATTGTATTATTTGACGCTCCGCATTGAAATGTGTGTTTAGGCATCAGAAAAACCACTGAAAAATTCTTATTTATTTTCAGCAAAAAATACAGAACTGCAAAACTTCAGTACGCCTCAGCAAATGTTACGAACATGTTTCAAAAGAGAAAATTCAACTGCTCAAAACGTCAGAATTTCTTCGGTTGACAAATTTTCTTAAAAACGAATCGGTGTTTTCCGAATCCATCCAACTTATTCCAATTAAACTTTTTTTAATTAGTTCCACGCTAATGCGATTTCATTTCATCCGTCGCAACTATTTAAAAAAAAGTTGATCTCTTTTCGCTAGAGCTGAAATTCTCACGCTGGAACGTGCGCTGCACACAACTTCGAAATGTTTCAGTAAGTAATTCGGGCGAGAAGAAAATACCTTGAACTGCAGTAAAGAAAGTTTGCAAGAGGAAAGCATCACAGAAACTAAACTAAATTATTCAGAAATTTGATATTGCACTTATTTCGTTTTGAGTGGAAAGGGCAATTTAATAATAGTTGTGACACAGTTTTTAATGTTAAGTAATTTTTTTTTAATGTTGCAATGAATTTTAATTTTACTAAATGTTTTAATTGGCTCAAGTAGGTGAATGAACGGGTTCAAACCGATGCAAGCACGCGAGCGACTTTTGCTAATTAGGACATGTAAAACGTCAAAAGAATCTAACTGAAAGCTAAGCCATTTAAATCATCAGAAGAATTTGTCTATTATTACACGACGAAGGGATACAATCAATAATTTACCAATTTTTTTTTTTAAAATTCACTGTACTGCCAAAACAACATATTTTTTGACAGAGGTTTATTAATCCAAATGACTCGTTTTGATGCTCTCTACAACCCCTTTCAGTTTGATGCACCATACGTGGGTCACCCTGTATTTCTTGATACTAAAACCTCGTTACCAAAATGAAAAGTTGTTCATACTTGAATTTCACCAAATCATCAATGACATCATTGGCTTGACGCTAATATTCTTTCATCGATACTTTGCGGGAAATATCGTTTTCAAAGATTAAATGCTGGGTTTAGTGTTTGATAATCTTTACTAAATCTTCAATGGTTTTACCACTCATAGTGAATAATTTGTTTCAACACTTGTATTTTTGATAACATCCAATATTAAATTAGCAAATTTGTTAATAGATTAGTATTTATTTTTTATAAAGACATTATGTCTAATCAATTTGTAGAAATTGTTAGTTAATGAAACCAATGTTATTATATGCGCTGTTGATTTAATAAAAAAATCTTTTATATATATATTTTATATATTTATATTTTATCAAGGGCCAATTTTGTATTCACATTTAATTCAACCGTCTCACAATAGTTAGTTGCTGGCTTAAAATCTACATCCATCAATTTGGGACCATTTTTTACATTAATAGGATGATTTAATAAATTGTCATTGATAAATCATGATAGTTACTTATATAATAATAAAGAAGCGTCATTGTATAAACACTGAATTAAACAAACATCAGACTATTTTCCCAGAAAAAAATTGAAAATTAACGCAGAATCAATAATAAAATTAATGCAAACTTTAAAAATGTTGCAATACTTTTACATTGAACAGTTTCTTTGAAGTCCTTTGATTTGGGAATGATTTCGAAGAATTACCGAACAAATTTTTGGCGCATTTTAAGACACAATCAAGATTTTCTGGATTTTTAAGATTTTAGGACAAGCGAATCTCCTGCAGGATGACTATTTATAGTGCAAAGAGCATTGTTATCGTGACAATCAATTTTTTTATTGAACCAGCTCCATCCATAACTCAAAATTATCATTGTCTGTAGTACTGTTGTAGAATAGTGCTTAATCTTATGGAAGATTATTGATTTGGGGGCTTAATCTGAACGAATTTTTTCAAGATGAGTGAATCTTGATGACCTTTCTAATTTGGTCTGATCGGTCATCTTTAACAAGTCGTGGAACGTTTTTTCCCAAACTTTCATACAGAAGTCTTGCATTCGGGCTTAATGTGACGTTAATGAGTTGAATAATGGTAAAGCACCCCAATTTTGTTAATCCCTTTTGAATTTAGAGCGACTCTGTTTAATTCATTCGATTAAGTTTAGAGCAAAACATTGCTCGGTTGTATAATTTATAGCATCTACTAAATCCATTTCTTAAAAAAATTCTCTTGATTAAAACTTCTTTTTTATGAATTAATTAGTTAACTGAAATCAAACTTAAGAAACGAAAAATCAATCAGTAAAAAGTACATATGCAAGTAGCGAAATTAAATCCAGCGAAAATGGGGTATAAAAGACAGTTTCAATTCGTTGTCGATTTTCAGAAACTAATTTCTAAAGCCTTAAAACAGAGCCCCCGTAATCCCAGTACATGCAGATAGAACCATTGAATACATAAAACGTTTTCGGGAAAGAGAAAATTATGGAAAATGCCAGGAATTTTCCGGATAATATGACGACAGAATAGCGGTGGTGCTAAAGAAGGTCGAACAAAAGTGTCGGTGCGACAATTGAGGATATCTGAGGCTATTGTGACGCTCTCAAGCGAACTGAAGAGGCTATACTCGATGCGTATTTGTGAATAATCCAAGCTCATGCTTTTGTGTGCCCTACATCTACTCTCTCCCGCATTGTTTTGAGCTAACAAAAGAAATCGATACAATATTAAAATTCACCATACGACCAATTTTATTACAAACTTTTCGATAACTTATTGCAAACCCATGCACGCAACTTTTTAAATTTATAAGTTTACCTAAGCTCAACTATTGTCATTTTTATCGGAAATTGGAAATCCTTTCGCATCGACTATTTTTGAGACTCGACAAATAAACCTATAGAAATATGAAAGCTATAAATACAATGCGAAATTGCTTTGGCAATGACTGGGCATAAATATTAAGCATCCGGAACGAAAGATGGAACTGGAATGCCGTTAAAACTTTGCCGGCTCAAAACAAATATTCAATGTATCCTTCAATTAACTATTCACTTTTTCAGACCTGCACGAACTTTGATGTAGGTAGTTTGGAATGCTGGAAAAAAAGCCACGACATACAAGTGGCATAGCTCAATGTGTTCGACTGATGGCCGGTCGTCGACAGTAAATTTTAGATACATTTCATGATTTTTTTCCCTCTTGATTATTACAAAGGCGGCACAAACAATATCGTTAGGACAACTCAAACAACCAAATTTTGATGATATAAAGACGACCCAAAATCAATTTTTTGCTACGGAATTAGATTTTGGAATATAAATGAGGACGTATTTTATATGCGAGCGCCGGTCCTCGATGAATATTATTCGTTTTTTATCTCATTACCCAGCGTACTACATGTTTGTTAATTGAAGGAATTCAGTCCCGATTGCAAAATGGATGGGAGCGCAAAAAAATGTTATGATCTTGTAGGCAATTACTTTTTATATGTTGTCTTTGCACTTCTTCCGAGAGCGTGCTGCGATGCCGCTTCCTGTCGAGGATTTATCTTTAACTGTTTTGACAAGCCTTTCCTCCTGCATTCTTGATACTCGTACGTTCCATTCCCTTCTTTTCCTTTTAATCGAGTCGTTTATGGAACCGGTATAACATTTTTCGCTTCACGCTCCACCTATTCTTGCTTTGTGTACTATTCTACTTAACGTTTTCATTTCGATTATTCCTAGAATTTTTCTCGTTCAGTTGATGGCTGATTTCATTTTAGATTTGTCCTTTGAGAAATTTTCGCAAACTTCACAGAATTGCATTTATTTGTTGCATTGTGAAGTGAATGTTTCTTGTTTTAGATTCAATCTTCTAATAGTTCATTTTAAAAATTGTTAACCTCTTTAATAATATTGAATCCACCAGTTACTATTGACCAAGAGGCACACTAGACTTCGATGGATTGCTCTGTAGATTAAATTCCCCAGTTGCAACGAATATTGATACAGTAAGTCTTATTTCAAACTAAATTTAAAAGAAGCCAAGCAAATACTTCTCTTAAAGTTTATTAGGTGGGATTATTTTTTTTTAAATTAAACGTCAAAAATTGTAAACAGAGCTAAAATGACAATATTTCGGTTTTAAGAAATATTATCGCTGTAATTACATTTAATGATTAAAAAAGGCAAGACACAAAAACACAAATAAACAACGGGCTGCGATCTTGACGGGCTTTGTTCTCTAAGATAAGACGCGAGGTAAAAAAGAACAGCTTCAAGCGGAACAACCAACCAACCAATGTGGTATCGTCATAATTTCTTAGTAAAAAAATGAATTGTTAGCAAAACTACTAACTTTCAAAATAGTTTTATTTATAAGTTTTTACTATAAAAACTTTGTCATAGAACTGTACGTTTTGTTTTTAGACCATTTTTAATTTCAAAAGTAATGGGTGGGACACAATTTCCTCAAAACCTTTTACTCTTGCACTGGCATGTATACTTAAAAAGTTAAATTGGAACCAAAAAGGTAACAAGGTATAAATATAAATGACCGATACCTTAGTCACCTTTGTTTAGCAAAAGACATTGTTCTGATCACCAAATACTTAGAACTTGAAACTATATCAGAGAAAATTGGCCTAGCTGCGAAGATATTTTATATCTATAAAAATGGAAAAAGAAAATCAAACTGCCGAAATAAAAAGGCGTTGGCAGCAACGAGAAAACTAGGCTTCGTTTTGAAAGATTCAAAAATTCTCATAAATTTAAAGGTGTTCAACGTGTGAATTTTTCTGGTGATGACGAATGGCATGGAACCTATGGCACTAACTCTCAAGTCGGCCAACAAATTGAGAGTTACCCAACGTCCAATCGAACGTATGCTTGGGGTAAGTTTAAGACAACGAATCAAAAACGAAGACATTACAAAACACAGTAGAAGGTATCAAAGAGAAAATTGCAAAATCAGAAGGGATTTGGGGAGGACCTAAAACAAGACAAAAATTTATAAAATGCACGAACTACATGAGATGAAGATCTAGTTTACATAGAGGAAATGTGGGTAGACCACCTAGAAGATGGCAAGATGATATTAAGGAGATGGCCGGAAAGAACTGGTTGCAGATGGTGGAAAATACAATAGAGTGAAAAAGAACAGGGGAGTGGACAGAAAGACTGAAAAAAGAGATAAGAAAATGAGTGCGGCATATAACCAGACAGGGAGCGTTAGCTGGAAATCTGAACTCATATAATGATCTTCAAGACAAACAAAGAAGGAGTATCGGTAGATCTCAAAAGAGACAGCTGGATGATATTAAAAAGACGATCGAATGTAGGTGGTATAAAACTGGACAAATCAGAACGGCATGGAGACAAATAAAAGAGTCCTTGGTTCAGGAGTGGACCGGAGATGGCTAAAGAAGAAAAAGATAATTATCAATCAATGTTTCTGCACATTTAATTAACGTTAGTGCAAATAGACTGATGAAAGTCATTCAGGTTATTTTGGTCAAACAAAAGTGGCTGAAATTTTGCTACTGGTTCAATTGACAATTAGTCAAGTGTACCGTAGGTTTTAGGAGATCAAAAGCAGCTAGTCGAAGTTCCAACTGCTGCACAAATCAGATTTCGAACAGTTTTTGTGAGAACAAATCGTACCGCACCTGCACGAGTGTTATAAACGGTGTTCTAGGCAGTTAATTACCTACTCGGGGGTGATCAAATTTTGAATCAGTTAAGATCTACCCAGCAACTGCCCCCCAAACGACCAGGGAAGAACATGCTGTTCACAGAAAATTTGAGACATTTCAGAGAAATTGGACGTTAGCGGATTGGAGCAGAGTTTTGTTTACGGATGAGCCAGAGCTCAATTTAACTAATAATAGAAAGAAAGTCTGGAGAGCATGTGAAGCTAGTTTTGCCCAACGGAGCATTCGGCAGTTGAATGCATTTGGAGGTGGTATGGAGTGGAATCAGTTTTACCAAACGCACCGAGTTATAAATCATTCCTAATGGGACAGGGGCGAATGCACATAGGAATATACCAGATGTCTTCGAACCAATTGTAGTACCGTGTGTCCCATTTGTTGAGTAAAAATTTCATGCTTTTGCACAATATCGTTCATCGAATCGTGACTCAATACTTAGAAAAAGTTGGTACTGAGGTGACGGATTTTCTCGCGAGGTTACCAGAGTTAAATTGCTTGTAGGATGCACTTGCAAGACGAGTCAGAGCTAAACCCAATCTTCCGCAAACGATCGAAGCACTGTCACACGCTCTAGTTGAAGAATAGGACAATGTAAGGCTTCGTTTAACTATTCCAAGTCATTGTAGGGTTGCTATTGTAATATCGAAATACTTTAGTAGGTAATTCCAAGTTATAAGATGATATCTTGCTTTTCAATTTTTTACCAATTCAACAGATTTTACTGTGCGAGGTTGAAAAAAATATTGGTAAACCACAAATTCGACAACTAATCACGTGGAAAATAGTTTTTAATAATTAGTTAAGCGTTAATTTTTTTGTGTTGCCGTATTGAGTATTATAATATGCATTTTCTAAAGGCCTGAAGCATTCATTAATAAAATTACTAACTAAATAAGTGAATTTTATTTAACGTTTGCATGCGTGAACCACTTAAGTTAATCAAACATATACATTTTGATAAAACCACAGAAATAGAATGAACTAATTTTGTAAAAAGTCTACAAATACCTACTGGTTGTAATGATTTCACGCCAGAGGCACATGCGCACCGTTCAGATATAAAAATTGTTGCAGGCACACCTAGACAATCATCTCAAATTCCAATAATCTACTTCCAGTCCGCCTAAAAATACCAACTCGTTCCCCATATGAACACAAGAAAACAAGGGTGGTAAGAAACGCTTCGCCGTCTCCATAAAATATTCAAGTCGCTGCCTCGGTCTCAAATTAAATACGAATCACAAACCTACGCGGGTGGTAAGAATACACCGTCTTCTGAGTGGAGTTCAGTCAGAGCAACAGACCTCAATACACGTACCACTTCAGTACACACTCGCCCGGCTCGACAGTTCGATTTAAACGGATTTGAAAATGAAAAGACTTCACAAATATCACCAATTTCAGTTTTATTTGTGCTTGATCTTAATTTAATCCCTTCTATGTTTGTTTAGTAATCAAAACTGATTGAATTTTCTGTATTTACCAAATTGCCGGTCTGAATGGAAGCGATTTCATTCGCGCGCGATTTTTCTTTCTAAATATGTTCAATTTAAAAATGGATTTGGGAAGTGCATCAATTATAAAGAAACGTCTGGATGATTAATGCCTCGCACATAAGCGGTTAATCTCACATCACTTTCAGGTTAAAATGTGATTTTGTGTTGCGGTTGGAAAGGCTGTTGTGTACGGACTTATAGCCAGCTTCTGGCCTATTTTGATTTTAATAATGTACTCGGCTTTTCCTTTCTGTCACAATTTTCTCAGTAAATGTGAAATTAGCATGACCTAAAGCTTTTCAGTTGCGGCTACCGAAATGTACACGATACCCGAGACAAATTTCCCTATTTTTCCATAAATTAAATCTGGTTTTATCCAGTGACTTTCGTAAAAGGGGGCAAATGTTAGTTAAAGAAAGGTTTATTAAAAAAATTACAAACCAAGCAATTTTTAAATGAAAATTTTAAATAAAAAAATCAGCAATTATTTTTTTAATAACCTATAATAGATATAGATAAAATAATAAGATATAATATAATAATAAGATAAAATTAGAGTCCTCATGTAATATTCCTCCATAAGGTTCTCCCAAGCGTTTTCAGCAGTGTCCTGAAGTTTCACCGAATTTCTACGCCTAAAATCCGGAGAATATAATTTTTTTGTCATATTTCCCCAGATGTTTTCAATCGGATTTAGATCCGGACTTTGGGAAGGCCAAGGCAGTAAATTAATTTCATTTTCATCGACTCACTGTCTTAAAATCCTTGGAGTATGAACTGGGGATTTATCCTGCGAGAGAAAAAAGGTATTTTTAAGTTCAAAATTAAACTATTTTTCTTGTCTCTTGAAAAACGAATTGTTGGGAGAAGTAGTTCTCACGGTACCATAACATTTTCCAATATTTCTCTATAGTGTTCCTCCGTTAAAAGTCCATCTATTTTCCAGCATACTCCAGGTCCATGGACACTTACCCATCCCCAAAAATTAACCAAAAAGCGGCCAGAATTTGCTATCGAATGTATGTAATTCTCATGAAGTCTTAGTCTATAAATGTGTAATTTTACATTATTACAAGATTGAAAATATTTATTATGAAAAAACTACAGAACTTCAAAATTTTTCATTGGCATTTAAAAATTGATTAACAAATTGTAGTCGGTTTGCTTTCTTTTCATCAGTCAAATATGTTTTTTTCGCAGCTGCATAATTCTTTAAATCGCTGTTTAATTCGACGCATTGACGTTCTAACGGAACTGCTGTAGAAAATGGATTCTGTCTGATAAAATTTACCAAATCTTCATCTTCTCAAACCCTCCCAATTCCTATCCTAACTGGTCTATTTTCCTGCCAACGTTTTTTCAATTGAAAAATGCACATTTTGCTTACATTTAAATCTGTAGCTACACCAGCTAACGACCACTTGTTTCCTAATTTCGCAACGGCTCTACTTGTTTACTCTTGCGATAGGTGTCTTGACATCTTTACAAAATGCAGTTTCTTTTTCAAATAATTTTGTCATAATATACAAATAATATTGACATTTTGTTGATGTTTAGGACGCCAATGCTTTAAAGCAAAAAACTATTAAAAAAATCGTCCACATTTCAGTGGCTGCGAGTGAACAATCCCAGTTTGATAATGTCGGTAAATAAGAAATACAACTAGTTTAAAAGAATATGAAATAGAGGAAAAACAATGCGTTTATTCCTACTAAAAAATCAATCTGTTGCTGTTACATGAAATCTAAAAATACAAATAATGAGAAAGCTAGAAAATATTGTTTAATAGTGAAAACCTTCAAAAGTTTGAATGTAAACGTCAATATAAAATATTAAATATTGCAGAAGGAATAAATATTCAGGTCAGTTAGAGAAGTTTCAGCTGTTCTGCAACGCGTCATGTCATGATTTCTTTATTTGAAACCATTAAAACGCCCCTAAACTATCATCACATTTAAATGAATAATTGATATCTCATTAATATTAACGACTGGAAATTACAAATCCCTTTTTCTCTTGCACTACGGTAATAACAGTCGATTAATTACCACTACTTTTTGATACTACTCCAGGCCCATTAATATTTTATAGCAAGCCTAATGGCATGAAACGGGCTTATAAAGTGAATAATTGTCTTTAAGCGTTTTGTTTACGATGAAATAATATTACACCCATCCAAGTAATCAGATAACAATGAATGTTAAATGGACCGGAAAAAGTGAATTAACCAACCGTGGTAAAAATGCTCGTTACCTTTGTTTTAAAATTCAACTGTACAAGGATATTATCGACAAAACGAGCACGTACACGATTTCTTGGCACACAAAATAGAAGAAGTAGCGACCAGAGATTTTCAACGAACTGATTGCAAACTGATCGATTCTACTGATTTTACGCAAGCTGAAGACAAAACTGATGAAAGTCCGTGACCCTTACTTCGCAACGATCTCTTAAAAAACTGAAAGACTGTAATTTGTGACTGACATCTTTTGTTACTTTGTTATCAACGCGCTCACGTCAGCCTCAGTTATTACGGAATCTTCAGCAATATCGCAGATTACAAGAAATCGGCATTGTACACTCAGAAGTACTTTATTTACACAGTCTAAAACACATTCGCCGATGGAAAAGCCTTTTTGTGTTCTTTTTCTCTGCAAGCTAAATGGCACGAAACTAAGCAAAACCGAAACGGTGTTTCTCAACACGTTCGGGATTTAAAAGTTTCTTTACATAAAAATAAATTCCCCTTACGACTAATCGGTCTTGTATGGCATACCATATTTTGTGAAAATCTTCGTTGCCGGAATTGTTTCCAGACTGAAAAAATGGAAAAATGAAATATATCTTAGTGGTAAACAGAAAATATTGTCCGAGATTATTTTTTGTTGTAAATCCGTACGTTGCCGTGTGATTTATGTAACAAAGTAAATAGGTTATCATAAATTTAACCGAAAAAAATCCGTTTGTTATACGAAATTTAAGTTGACGTTTATCAGTCAATGATTTCGTGGCCCCGTTACAATGGCGTGGTGCGGTAAAAATGGTATGTCTACTTTTTACTCACGAATTCAGAGTAACATCATATCGTGCAGAAAATAGCCTCGTTTTTGGACGGCAACAAAAATATTTAATAATGCGCAAGCTAATTCCTTTCAGACGTTACGAATTTATTTACATCAGCTACTACTTAATTTCGCCGATTACTTCCTTAAATATATCATTAATTATTTTTTAAGAAGCATTTTTGTTGTCAACGATTTTTGAAGAGTCGATTTTGTGTTGCGTTCTTAACGCTTTTACTCGTTTTAATTAAATGCCAAAAAAAGGTGGAATCGCTACGACATGAAATAACATCACCAAACCCATTTTGCGATATAAAAAGAAATAAATAAAACTACAAAAACTTGTTAATATTAGTGCTCAACACGAACTCTCATTCTTCAGTTGTGAAGTAACTGAAATCGACTCACGAGCTCAACAATTTTGTATTACCTGAATGAAATGAAAACCCGCTTTTATTTTAAATCTCCATTTTCACCACTGCTTTATCTTTTTTTAGAAGATACTTAATCCTAAACCTTTCTACCTTTCGGTGTAAGGTTATGGGGTGAGACGAGTTTCGAAAGTACCCTCTTGACCTCTTCCCCATCTTCTTCTATCTTTTGTTATTAAAGATAGTTTTGTCCAGTTTGCATCTCTTCATTCAACTGCTATCACCATTTCTTCTTTTCATGATTTTTTTGGCTTCCCCCTTCTTTTTTTTCCCAACTCTCTACCTTTGAACACTTTCTTAGCTAAACGCTCATCCTCCATTCTTCATACACGTCAAAACTATCGCAATTGATTTTGCTGTGTTATTATTTCTATCGGGATTCTCTGTATCTTTCATTTTTTATTTTGTCTATTTTGTCTTACTTAAAAAATCTCATTTCTACACTTGTTAGTTAGGAGATGGTTGACACGACCTTTCTACCTCCTATTTTATGCTATCAGGTGTTTCCTTTTTCTTCAATATACTATACTTTATACTTTAACAGCCTTTCTGTTCTTGCTATTCTATCTTTTACTTCTTCATTCACATTTTTTCCTTCCCCTATTTATTATCACTTCTAAGTAGATATTTATATGATCTGACTTGTGCTAACGTTACATCATTAATTTCAAATTGATGTTTTGCGTTCCTTGTTCCTATCACCTTTGTTTTTGCTTCCTGAGTTACGTTTTAGAATTTTTCGTTGTAGTAGCCTTTCTGTTTTGCTATTATTAACAAGTCGTCTGCATAGTACAGTGCTATGTATCTTTATTGAGGCATTTTGTACTTTCTATTAGTTCATCATTGACATTTGCAATTTTCAGAATCCCCCATAAATGTCCTAATATTATTATATTATTAATTATTTTTTAAGAAGCATTTGCCATCATTTTAATGAAATGACAAAAAGGTGGAATCGTTACGACACGAAATAATATAACCAAGCCCATTTTGCGATATAAAACGAAATAAATAAAACTACAAAAACTTGTGAATATCAGGGCTTAACACGAACTCTCATTCTAGATTTGTGAAATAACTGAAATCCACTCACGGGCGTAACAATATTGTATTACCTACCTGAAATACAAACAAAAATTTCGTTTTTCACCCTGCTTTATCATTTTTCAGAGGATATACAATAAAATATTGCACGGCTTAATCCAATTTTGAGTAAAGCAATCTAATTAAAATACTAGTTAATTCTGGATGCGTCTCAGTAACTGATTTTCATTATTAATGGCGCTTAATAGAACGGAACCATTATTGATCGGTTATAATCGGTAATTACGCAAAATTGTTTTACTATGCACTTAATACGCTTAAATAAATTACACGGTACTGATACAGGCACTGAGACGGGGTAGACTAAAAATACAATTAAGGAAGAATTGCGTCATTGATAAAATATTATACATCCTGCGGTAGGGAACAAAAATCGCAAAAATCGACGCGTGGGAGTTGGAACATATTGCAGCAGAGCCATTGAACTATCGACTGTAGGTATGCGGGTATCATATATTTTTATTGAAATCGCACGTCTACCCGTTGAAGGGCTTTGATGGGGTGGAATTTTCATGCATGTTTATCTTACACACATTTGCAAGAATTTATTAAATATAAAACTGCAAAACTGGGTTGGTAGGACCTTTGTTTGTTTCCTAAATTTACCAATAACGGAAACGCTAAGCAAAAAAAACGTTTATATTTACTTTGTAGACCCCCTTTTCGTCAATAATGAATTAATATTAGTTAATAATTTGTGTTGCATATACTCAGCCATACCGTCCGAAATCATAATAATTTATTCATGACGGTAAGAGAGAATGCACAGGAAAGCCGCTCGGGAAAAGAAATATACAATAGTCTTGTTAAAATTATAAAGTAGAGTTACTTAATTGTATAGTGTTCGACGTTTTATAGTGTGCGTGCTCACGGTGTCGGGATAGGAATTAAAAAATATATACTGCAATGCGCAATGTCGACGGTATATCAATAATTCCTACGTAAATTACAAGATAGATACAATCTAAACATCACAAAAAGGCCTTTGCTGGCAATGCATGAGAGATTTCTTCACAAGCCGTCCCTGCACAGAAAACTGTTTTATTTTCTAATTGATTCACCATGAAAACTGGAGTGATTTATCTTCATTTTCTGAACGAAAAATGGAACTAATTTGTCAAGATAAACTGATATACACCGTTAGTCACATAACAGTTGCTTCTGAAAATTAAGTTATATGCAACTGAAAATGTAAAGGACCCCGATTCTTTGATACGATTGATACTACTAATTTTACTGAAAAAGTGGAATATAATAAGCAAGAAAATCTCGCGACGCCCTAATAAATATTTAAGCAAAAATCTTCAAAAAGTGTATTACAATAAAAGATAATTTTAAATGTGATGTTTGTCTTGAACATCGCCTAAATTATTGCACGATTAGATAAGGAAGCCTAAACACAATAAAGCAGAAACGGTTTGAATAATTTCAACGTTATTACTGATGCAATCTTGAAGCTTGTTTCGGGCATTAACGTCCTGCTGAAAATTCGAAAGAGAGAATTGCACATTTTTTCAGGAACGGAAAAGACGAGTCAACTCAATTTAGCCTCGACGAACGAGATCAAAACCGTATCCAAAAATAAATCTTACACCCACCTACCCCAATCAGACATATTTCTTCTGGTAGCAACACAAAAGTCCCGCTAGAACACAAAGGGAAAGACATTCAGACCCCTGTGTACATTTATTATCTCTCTTTGAAACTAGATTTATTCTCGAGAGAATCTATTTGGACGCGTTAAAATTTTTAATTCAAAATGTTATCAGGGTTGCTTACAAAAAAACTCGAAAAGCTATTACAACGTATCAAAGCGTAAAGATGATTAATTGCTCCAAATATTTAATTACTTTCGGGATGATAACCACAATACAGCTCTGTAGTATCAAATATTTACCTCACAATCAAGGAATAATTAAAGATAATGAGTTTTTAACGCTCACTTCGAGGATATGCAATCGATTACCTTTAAATTACTGAAAATAAAACAAAACTGAAAAACTCTTAGATGCATTACGTTGCACATTAATAATAATAATAAAATGAACTGCAAGCAACCGTTACTGCTACTATGTATAAGGAAGTAATTAATGGGAAAAAATCACGGCCTGCAATCATGCAGAAAACAGCAACCGTGTTAGCGTATTTTTTAAACCTTAACGATCCAAGTTCAGTGCCTCAAATTCCGCATCTCCACAGTAAATATTTAAAAATAGAGGAAACATTAAAAAAAAACTAACGCTTTTAACGCCATGTTTAATGGACGTACCAAACGAAACTAACTAAACTACATTAACGGCTATTACCGTTTTTTTTTTTTGTGTCGGCCAAGTTGACATCGAAAATAAACAAACAATTCGGACTATGATTAGAATAATGACGGGCTGTAACATAACATTGGAATGGTTTGTATAAAAAGCTTGTTTAAAATTTATAACAAATTTTTTTAAAGTTTCTAGAATAAAAGACGAGTTGTTTTTCAATATATCGCACCTCGGCTGCAAGAGTGACACAACTCAAAAATTTTCAAATACTTTGGTCCCCAGAAATATATTAAAATAAAATTACTACCACACTTATAATTTCAAGAAGTATCACATATAGTAACATAAACAATTTTGTACCAAATTATGAATTTTAACAGAAGAAAATTGCGAATTTTGACAGAAGCAAATAGATTACTACAGTAGAGCGTCGATTATTCGAACTAATTGGGACCGACTGCCGTTCGTATAATCGAAAATTCGGATGACCGAACAGTCATAGTTTATGAGCACTAAAACGCTCAAAATGATAGAATATAAACATATATTGAACAACAAATAATATTTCAATCACATTATTCGGATGATTGACGTTCGGATAAATCAAATCGTCATTCGAATGATTGACGTTTCGGATAATTGACGTTCGGATAATCGACGCTCTACTGTATTTCAATTTACTCTAAAGTTGTTATTTTGATTTGTGCCACTCTTGCAGCCGAGGTGCGATATGAGGTGGCGAAATTTTTCAGCAAAACTTGTATGTAGCAACAACTTCTTGATTACCACATTTATCATGACACACATAATAAACCATTTCCTACCAATATTGAATGAAATATTTTTTATTAAATTAAATCAATTTTTTTAATTGATAAAAAGAAGCTGGCTCGATGATGCCAACTAATACAAAATCTCTTGAGTAATAACAATTCGTTTGCGGCTGCTTCACTTAAAAGTTAACCTCCTGCATTCATGGCAGATTTCTGAACAAATATTGAAAGTTGGAGACCAGTTTCTCGAGTACCAAGAAACAATTTGTAATTATAAAAGTTTCAGTTTTCAATTTTGAATTAATAATGTAGCATAAAAAATAATCCGGTGGCACTTTTTGTATCGTAAATTTTTTACAATGCGGGACAAAAATATCTTATTACAAAATAATTCCAGACGGGGGTTATTATTTCTTTATTAAAATCGATTAAACGAGTGTTTTTTCAAGCCGCACGAAAAACGACCTAAAATTTGCCATTCTCTTTGTGCCGACATCATTCTCACGAACTTCAGTGGGTTCCCTGCGACTAAAAAAATTCCCAAGGCAGACACACAAACACAAAAATTGACAATTTTTTAATCTTCGGTTACCAATGCTTTCATCGACAATTTTGAGAAAGCTTTTATCATTTAACTACCATACTTCGAGGGGTACCATAAGATGTACCCCAAATTTATGAGACAATTTTTAGAAAAACATTTACAACTTATAACTCACTGAATAAGAAAACTTTTCATTTACATTTATTTTTCTGTAGTTAGGAGTGAAATATTTTGATGCTCCTTTGCACTGAGAAAAATAATTTTGTTAATTCAATTGTAACTGAACTTTATTATTAATAAAATATTGGGTAAAATTACAAAACTGATTTAAGTAAAAAAAATTTAGTAACTATTACCAAAATTATTTGTTGTTGTTTTCTGAACGATTTTGCTGTTCTTTGCTAAATGGTTTGGTTACCGATAACAATTTTCTTTTGACAGATAGAAAATTATATTGCATAAATTATTCAGTTGCGTTTTTATTCGATGATGTCGTATAAATAAAATGCATGTATAAAAGATAACTAACTACGTTGATAAAAATGAATCATTTGTCACATATTCGATAAAAAGTACATTTAATGTCAGTAACTGCCACGGGAGAATGACAATGTTAGAATAATTGACCATTTATTTTTATACAGTTTTACAGTTTCAAATTTTCGCTGAAACCAAATTAAAAAATAAATTTAAAACATTACATATTTCCGCATTTTAAATAAAAATTGAAACTGAAATTTTTATTTAAAATGCGGCAAGATAAAGGTCGAGTTTGTCATTTTCTCCAACCCACACACTTAATGGAACCCGCGTGTCTCTGTACAAATAATTAATAACAGAAACGTTTAAACTTTAGTGCCAGAATTATTTCAGTCAGTTTGAAAAGCGAGATGAAACTGAAAATTGTAAATATTCTGTTCACATAGCCGGGAGCTGTTATTTACTCGAAACCGTTTTTAACACTTTTCCCAGCAGTGAGAAATCGTTCGTTATGAAAACTTATAAAAATTCAAGGTTCATTTTAACACGGTTTTGCTGCTAGTTATCTTGCATTATTTATTGAAACAATCAAGGTGGAAACACGATCATAAAATTTTGCACAACGACCTCAATTTGATACGAGCGGAAAATTTTGTCATGTTCAGAATTTAATTTCGAAAAATGGGTCGAGTGGTGAATAAAACTGCAAATTTTACTATTAAATGCGACGAGGTGCTTCATTCGACAGCACCTATTCATAACAAAAAAAATATATATATATATTGCCGGTGATTTAATTTTTTAAATTAAACAAAAAAATTAATTAAAGAAAATTTTATTTATTTGATGTGTCCGGTCAGCGCACAAACGTGCAAAAATGGAACGTTTTCACCAATTTCAGGGATCGCATCGCTGCGCTCAGGATATTCCAATATCCGGCCATTTGTTAAATTTGACGGTGGAAAATAAAATACACTTATATAGCTTATTTGCCCACCTACCGTTACAAACTTTATTATCAACTTCAAAGGGAGTTCAATCGTATTATTACTTTTTGAAGCGCTTTCAGAAAAAGCTCGACTTTTCTGTAGTATTGAATCCCAATAATTTTAAGCAACTTTGAATTGCAACCGTATAAATACATCCATAAAAGTCAACCGATCTTAGACTCTTGCGTGTAATTTTACAATCGATATTACTCAGAGTGCGACCCCAAAACCGTAAAATAAAGAAACAAATAGGGGAATACACCCCACCATTAAGGTTTACATCCGGTGCGTATGTTCCGGTTCAACGTCACTCCCCACTTGTACTAAACCCCGATATGAAAACCTCCAAGTTGGCTGTCAATGCACTAATTACTAGTTTTGTCGACGGGTCTTGTTGACAATGTAGACGTGAGTCCCGACGTCTTAGCAATTTACAAGCTTTTCGTGTCAGACGCAAAGTAGTTAAGATTAATTGAATTCGAAAACCGCTGAAAATATTTAAAGGGCTGATCATTTTCGACTGCTGAATTATTAAGCTGAATTATCACGCAATTGCTTTTTTTGTATTTTCCCCCCGTTATTTTTAATCTCTCTTTGGAATCGATTTGGACCGCGGAAACGAGAGGAGCTCGGTGGACGTGTAATCGTTTTAAGAGCGCATTTTGGCGAATTTGTGCAGCGATCAGCTGTCGAAAGCACTTGACCAAATGATCGCAACTGAATAAACAACTTCCAGGCCAGTAGGTGGCTCAATTTATTTCCAGGCGTTGCGCATAATCATCTGCGGCACAATAATATGTATGAAATGCATTGTGTGAAAATGTAGATGCTTCCAGTGCACTCTTGACAGCACATTTGAAGCTTATACATTTCAGAACTTCTGCGAGTAATAGATAAATCTTCCAATGGATGATTTTATGAATACTAGTTTGCATCCTAAACCATCAATCTAAATTGGATGCACGTGTATTCAAAAGTTTCAGCAAACCGAGAAATTAAACTTCAGGGAATAGACATATATTCCTGTCGCAGAACTTGACGGAGGAGACGGGCTAAAATTTTATTCATAAACGTTTTTTTTTTTTGGTAACACCAATGTCAAATAATGAACAGGACGTAGCCAAATAATTGCCTATACAGATGATATTGTATCTGTGATAAAAAAAACCGTACAGACATGGAAAAGCTGCTATAGAAAATGTTGAAAGAAAGGGAAAAAATGGGACTGGAGAATGAAGAAAAACAAACTGGATAAAAAATTAGAAAGTAAAAAACAAAGAATTAGTATTGAATAGTTTTAATTATCTGGGAATAATTTATTTCAAATGATGGAAATGGAGGCTTGAGAATTAAAGATAGTGAAGAGGGAAGCCCAGCTCACCTGAAAGTAAGGTTAGAAGAAACAATTAAGAGAACAGAAGTAAATGTAAAGCTTGTCGCGGAAGTGAGTGAGGTAAAAAAGATAGTGGCCTTTCATCCTAAGAAAAAGAGGCTAGTTATCATAAAATTTATACAATGGAGCGGTAAAAAAGCTACAAGGGACCAACTTATGGGTAAACGACGACTACACAAAACAAGTCCAATGAGACAGAAATATCCTAATACCGCATCTAATCAAGGCCAGAGCAGAGCAGAGAGAAGAAAAGCCTTTCTCAAGCATGATAAAATAATAGTTGATGGTTGGTTGATAGTTGGAGGGAGCGAGAATAAAAAAAAAAAATAATGGAGAAATTAATAGAGGTACAAAAATATGACTGACATCTGGTAAGAAATGCAGAACAACGAGTCAAAGATCGCCGAACAACTCGGACCAACTAGGATTGAGAGAGAAAATATCGAAGATTGATAGCACTCCCACAGACTTCAAAAAACTAGTAGCACATATTAAAGAACAGAAATAGGTAATGATACAGGCTAAAAATAAGGAAAATGTGTGTACAAAAACAATAGATAACAGATTAAATTAGCAGCAATGAATAAAAGAAGAAATAAAAAGGAAAGAAGAAGAGCAAGACAAAGAACATATGCAAAATTGGAACGTGGAATATAAGAACAGAACAGAAATGACAGAATACAAAATAGAAATTTTGACATTGCAAGAACTGAGATGGAAGGGACTGAGAAGAATTGATAAAAAACAGTACACATTATTTTATGCGGGGGAAGATAAACAAGGGAATAACGGAGTCGGTTTTATGATCAGTAAAAAAGTTAGAGATAGATTGTAGAGTTCCAGAAAGTAAATAGAAAAATTGAATATCTAAGATTAAGAAACAAAGTAGCCAATACCACAATAACAAATGTGTACGCACCAACGGAACAGGCCACTGAAAAAGGTAAAGATGAATTCTATAAGGAACTATAAAAACATGTGAGAAAAGTCCCAAACATTTTTGCTAATTTGAGATTTTAACGCCAAAATAGGAAAAGAGACAATTCATGAGGTAACAAATGAAAATTTTTTTGGCAACAGAAATGAACATGAGAATAGTCAGAACAAAATTTAAGCAATAACATGTGTAAACAACGAAACATACAGATAACCAAGAGAGCATTTACACATCAGCAAAGCACATCCTATCAAACTTATACGAAGACCTGTCATTGAAACTGCTTAAATCGCCTAAATACACATCAACTTCACCAACATTTTAAAGAAGCTTATGTTCGTGGTCTTCTCGGCCACCGACATCAAATTAGTTCATAGAACGTTTTTAATAGAATAAGAAAGAAAAAATCCCTTCAAAGAGTTAAAACGCTTTGATCAACCTTAAAATAAAACGCAGTTCAAAGATAAAATTTATCCGCATCTGTGTTGGTTGTAGAAATTAATCATATCATATTATCGATTGCTTCGCAGCTCATCAATGGAGTGCATTTTATAAATTAAAAACAAGATACAAATCACACTGCTGGAATTGCATTTGAAAAGAAAATTAAGAAATTGAAGTTGCATTGATTGAAAAAAAAAAATCTCGTCAAGATTTTTTCTGAGGTTATTTGTATTTCAGCAAATTCAGCAAATGTGGCAGTTTCGTTCACGAACCGATTAAAACAAGGCTGTTTTCCGCAGTCAGGAATGTAAAAGAATGAGAAAAGTATCCGCCAGATGTTGGTAATTACGGCCTTTGCATTAACGGCGGAGAGCATGCGGACATGTGATTCTCCACCCCATTAGCTTGGACGGCTTTCATAAGCTCAAAAGGTTGCACACGTGATTATCTAACTATAGAAATGTTTGGGTGAGCGCACTCAACCGTGCCTAGCTTCTGAAATTCGCCATTATCATACTACCCCATGTTTAGAAAAAGAGAAAAAACAAAGTTATGGCTTTAAGTAATTCCATAATTCAGTAAAATGCGCTAATGAACATTAAAGTTAATTCATTTTCCTCTTGCCCTTGTCATTCTCAGGAAATTAAATTAATACCAAGAGTTTGTACTTCAAAGTTAATAGGATGGCGTTTGATAAGACATTACGTGACTAACAACTGTTCTTTACTCGGTTTCAATAACTCTTCGACAAAAAGGACGACTAATTAAATTTTAAAATTTTCCAATTGCTAAAATATTAAACCATCGCAATATTGTAAAGTGCGTCGTAACGACGAAAAAAGGCGCCTCCAATAGTTACAGCTTCATGTTTCATGCTTGAAAATTACTTTTCACGAATTCTTCTTTTCCTGTGGAAAATAAACCGCTCCAACACTATTATTATCTTGCCTCGTCCATTACCAGAAATAATAATAGTGTTGACTTTAAAGAAATCGTTAGTCAAAATAAATAGCATGCAATCCGGGAATGTATAATTTATAACGGGGCAAAGCTAGCGGTAATGTGTGATGAAGTAAGATACGGATCAAGAGCGATAATTACTACAAACATATATCTTCGTTAATATCGATGTGTTCAACTGGTTATACAATAAATTGGTTATCTTCCTGCTAAAACAGATCGGTCCGATGCGGTCTATATATTGACAACGATGATATATCACTGCAATATTAACGCCATACGGCCATAACTTACCTTTTTATTTATTTAGACAATGAAAATGATGGGCATACGTTTAAACATGATAACAAACGTACCATCAACGCGATCGAGCATAATATCGAAATTAATTTAAACAGCAGTTTTAAATTGTGCGGGAAGATCCTGTTAATGTTGCAGGTACCTTCAATCAAATGTGGATAATGCTGCAAGCATCGATTATCAACGACTACAAAGTCAAATATTTATTCTAGCAATTTTGCTGTTATATCCTTAGTTAAAAAATACCACCTAAGAATTTATTAAGAATGCGTGTTTTACTTTAAAAATGGATGACCGTTTTGCTTTAAGATTATGCTTAGTGTTAGCACATACAATATTAAACCAAGCAAATTACAGCTTTGGTTTTATATATGCGGATTCTTATTTTGTGGCGACCTCAGTGGGAGGTATTGTTTAGGACTTGCGCTAGGTAATAATAATAATAATAATAATAATAATTGGAAATTGCATATAATCGTATCTCTTTGGAATTAATTACTGTACACTGTTACAATGATCGATGAAAATGTTATAACGAAATTTAGAAAATATCTGCAGACAACTTCTATACAGACCATTAACTGAATATGACATCCTTAACATGTTCTATGTTGTGGATGAATGAGAATAAACGTGAATACTCGGTAGGTAAGTATAAAATTGAATTAATTTAACAGTGATGTGGATATTGTCGGATTTAAAATTAGAGAAAGGTCTGTCATAGCAAATTGTATTATTTTACTGTTTATTTTGTACATATAATTCAACCAACAATAAATCTAAAACCCACGTACAGCTAAATATAACCAACTGACGTGACACTTTTTATTAACGTGCAAATTCCGCCATTTATTTGTGAATATTACAATTTTTAGTGACAGCCTTGGACTTCTAGACGTACAACTAGCGGTTTCATTTTTTAATTTATGAATCTGAACTTAGCAAATTAATTGATTCTGAAACCTTTATGCTGCTTCTAGCAATGTGAGCGGTAGCTCCGTCCTGCTAAATAAATAATAACTAATGGTTTCATTACAACGATAACCGGACTGCGATCACCTGTCCACTGATCAATTTTGACTAAGCGTGATATAAATAAACAAATGGCAAGAAATTGCCTTAACAATTCCAATGTGACAGCATTCTGAAATGATTTTGGCGACCCATCGATCTGGCACAATTCTTAACTCACAACTCGAGAAGAATAACAAAGAGGAACGCTACAATTAAAACAAAAACTTTTAATGATAAGATCGTTTTAGCTCAACACAATCCTCTGACAATTTTCCACCACAAGTAATCGAACCGGTTCCCTCCTGACTGACAATGAGTAGAATTCCACCAGGAAACATTCGAAATAGAACATTTCTAAAAAAATAATATTTCACCAGCTACTGTTATCGCAGCAATCCCCGGAGGATAAAATTTTGTATGTCGTTACTCAAATATAATTTCAGTTAAACGCAACTGCCCTCAAGTGTTGTCTTGCCCCATTTCCATGCTGAAATTTAAGAGACAAACCGAAACTCATGTTCCGTATGTTGCCGGTAATAACTTGAGTTATTTTTCATTTCCTTTCTTTAGGTTTTTGAATAAGAACTGAACGTAATTACGATTTCATTTTCACACAACACTTAATTTTAATTCTAACGACGTAAAGTTATTATTCTTTTAAATGGAAAAGCCGCATACGCCAACATTAATTCCAGTCTTTATAACTCTTAATTAAATTATTAAATGAGCCAAAGGCAATTAGCTGTGAAAGTATGTTCTGCAACTCCTTAAGACTGCTCTCTACAGCGCCTGATCGTAATTTTAGTAACGATTTGAAAACTATTCAATATTTTGGAATGCGGTTTTTAGCATTACTTTTAGGAATATTCGCAGAATCGTGGATACTAGTCAATATGCAGAAAATGTAACTTACAGAATAAAATAAACACAACGAAAAAAAATTCTAGCATAAACGGGAGTTTTCACCAACGCATATGTATTTTCAATGATAGAACATAAGTTAATTTCTCAATTACACAGATTGGTAATTATTTATTACAAAAAGTAAAAATCGCCCAGCGAGCTACCGCTCGGACCGAAATTACTTGCGGCGGAAGTGCAAACTCCCATGAATGTGACACATCGGCAACGTCGCGGCGCGTCAGAGATAACGCGTGCTGCACAGCTCAGATACAAACAAGGATTCCCGTCCTTTTTAGACCGATCGTCCCCTTTAGTTTAAAATTTTTTGGATTCAAATTTCATAGGCAATTCCAAGTTCCGACATCGAAATCGGTAAACCCATGATCGACCGTTAGAGACCGGCACGACTTAGCGATGAGATCTCGCTGTCGGCCCTCCCGGTGAAAAGGGCCCATGCGACGTCGAACGCAAACGTCCGCCGCCTAATAGTCACATTATATGGGGCCTTTCGACCCTCGGAACTCCTAGAGATATCGTTGCCACCTTTGACTAGAAAGAATACGGCCTTAGAGGCGTTCAGGCATAATCAGGTTTTTCAGCATGTTCTTGTCAGTATTGCATTAGTGATTAGTGCATTAGTCACATTTCTGTTATTATTGCAATTCGTAAGAACAGGATGTTAGGTATTGATTTCTGTGGATTATTTTGCCATTAAATCTTTTGAAGAAAAGTATAACTTCAAAGTTATACCTTGTGGATTCTTCATTGATCCTGACAACATCATATTTGGAGTCTCTCCAGACGGCTTAATTGAAGACACGGGCATAGTCGAAATCAAATGTCCCTCAACAATTAAGAAAATGGCTCCCACACTAGGCATTCAAAATAAACTAATAACCTTTGCAACTATAGATGACAATGGAAATATGCACTTAAAAGAAAATCATAATTACTACTACCAAGTGCAAGGGCAGTTGCATATAACCAATAGACTATTTTGCTATTTTGTTGTATGGTCTCCTTTTGGAATGCTGGTGGAAAAGGTTTATATGAGTTACTTGCGGATTATTTCAAATCAAATCATTTTTTTTTAGATAACGCGGAACAGATTGTTTTGGGAAAACAAAATGGCGACACCGTTAAAAATTTTTTATTACAACTGTATATTACCGGAACTTATAGATCCTCGACATCCAAGAGGTTTAAAAATCAGAAATCCACCACGATGACTACATCGTTCAGCTTAAAGCCCCCCCCTCCCCACTCAACGTTAATAATTACCGATTCTTTGGTAGCGTCAATGTCAACTTTTTTTAATTTTTCTTTTAGTAACTGATTTTATACCACTAGTATAAAAACCATAGTGTTAGCGCCGCGGTGGAGCACGTCCTTCGTCCTTAAGTAGAGTCGTCGCCCTTAAGTGTACAGTTCGACTATGGGAGCGAGGGGTAACCCGGACTTCACTATAAACGGTCTAGAAAAATTTGTAGAGCCTCTTTTTATTGTTTTTGAATTTCGATCAATCAGTTATAAAAAAGGAACGTTGTTTAATATTGAATTAACGTAATTTTATTTATCTGTAAATTTGAATTATTTGATTAATATCTTTAGTGGTGTAAAGTGTGAAATTAGTGACTACCGTGTTCGACACCCTTTTTGTATTCGTTCTCTCGTTTACTCTATTCAACCTCATCGTGAATAATGTCCAACTATCCCACTAGTTGAATAATAAAATGTAATTTTGAAATTTGCTTTTTGTATGAATTAATCCCATTTCAACTATGTTTAAATACAATTAAGTTATCAACAAATATGTGCAGTTTGAATTTTTTAATTCTTCATTCGAGTCGCTTCGATTGACGGAGATACAAAATTTTCATTTTAGAACGGGCTGTTACTAAACACGTTGTAGCGGGGAACTTATTACGATTAATTAATTTGTCGTACGTACACGAATTAAAATATTTCGCGATACCAGTCGCATAATCATTCATAGTAGCAACGTAAACGAAATTCCTCCGGTCCTACGAATGCAACGTTGTCAGCGTCAACTTGCGCGAGAAATATCTTGATCGATGCTTGATCGATCAATGACAGCCTCTCATAGCCGCTCTTTCGCTTGTAATGGTAAACGTGATCCCGTTCCGAGCAGCGTGCGTTGTAACTTGTAGCGATTAATTATTGGGAAGCGGGGAGCGGGGTTGCAATAATCACGTGGTAATGAGCGGTCTTAAAACAATTTCTTCTCGAGGGCATATCTCACTAGTCAACTCCGGTCGAAATTTTTGTAAAGAGATTTGGTTTCAACGTTATTATTTCTTTAATTAATTTTCCCTCGTGCGATAAAGCCCCCAAAAATAAGAACGGTTGGCGGTTATGCAACTTCTAATAATGTTGGAGGATGATGACCAAACTGTTATAACAGCGGTAATGGCCATTTCTCTCCCTCAAACTTGGAAGTTAATGATGTTAAGAAATGCCACACCACCAAAGTTCCATGCCAATTTGTCATAGTACTTTTCTTTGTTATCAAGTTGTACGGATCGGTGACAGTATAACAAGGATCCAAACAATATTATCCATCATTCAGTCGCACTTGACTTTGAGACGTACTTGAATTCGAACAGGATTTTATACATGAACATGCTGTTTCTGACAGGATCAATATTATGATTGAAGTGTGGGTATTATATCATTTATATGGAGCTCTTGGGGGCGAATTTTCTCAAAAGTGACTATTCCAAATTGAGTAATTTAAATCATAATTGAGGTCAAAATGTCAGTTGCTGTATTCGTTACCGCCAGGAAATTGTATACTTTGTCACGCTTAGAAACTGTTTGTATCCAAGAAATATCCTATTAACCCTTCCACTATCAAATACCATCTCATTAGTAGCATAAGCGAGACATTACTGTTTATAGTCGGCTAAACATTTTCATAAATCGCAACTATTGAAAACTTAAGTTTTGATACAAGTCATCGATAAATCTTGACATCAACTTATATAATAATAAAGAAACATCATCGTCTAAGGACTGAATTAAACAAACATCAGAAAAAAATCCTATTACAATACTATTACATCGACCAGTTTCTTTTGCTGAATTCAAAAAAATTAGAAAATCTGGCACAACTAATTCCCTACATTCCTTCAGTGTATCACACTTATTATCAAGAAATAGGGACTGCTATTAGCTGTACCAGGAAATACCACTGAGGAGGCAACAGATAATGAACTTGAAAATTTAAACAACAATTTTTCTGGCAATAGTGAAGAAGAAATGTATTTGTAAAAAAAACACTAATGTTATATTTTTATCAAAAAGGGAGCCACAATTTTTGTAATAAATAATTAAAATTACAGCTTTTTATTTCATTTACACTAAAAATCAACTCAGCGTAGTTAAATATACCCGCAGTGAAAATTTCTTAGGACGACATTAAATGTTATAAAAATCATCAGGTTTGATTTTGGGATGTATCCGAGTTTTTAAGAATTAATATTTTAAACCTACCTTCATGTGGCAAGTTTGTTGCCCCAAGGCCTTCTATTAAACCCACAAACCATAACGCTACTAACTTATTTTATATTACAAATTCCACCAAAACAAAATTTACTCGAGAAGTTAAACTTCCATGCTTTTTTACTTTATACAGTAATCACATTAACAGGAATAGCTTTCAACTAAAAGCAACTTTAAATAGACTCCGCCGAGAACATATTTTTAAAGGGAACACATTTTTATAATCATTTCATGTAGTCTGATGCAAACGTAGACGTTTCATTTTGGTGAAACTCCTTCCTTAATTTACAGAAAACAGCGCATGTTTTTCATATATGATTCTAATCGCAAAGAGCAACAAATAATGCAGTTCGAAATTCACACTAGAATGAAGCCATTTCATTTTGAAACCAAGAGTGGGTTCATATTCCGTTACCATACCGATTCGAAAACCACATTAATATACAATGCAGTATTTTCCATTAGTGTAATAATGTTAAGTATATTATTAAATTCTGATGCACTGAAATCCTTCTGATTATAATTAAATAAAGCCTAGTTTGATTGATTAGTAAATAACAACTCCCACGACGACGTGGTTGCTACATAATACATGTTCACATACAACATACCCCCGTATTCAATTAGCAAAATTACCTGTACTGCTTCTCTGTCGAGGGGTAATCTAATAACCGACGGTATTGTTTATTGTGATTAAGGTAACGCCCTATTGTTTCACAGGACGTGTTCTTCAATTGAAATTAAGTTATTGAACAGGGACGTGATTATCGATGTAAAAATAGACACTGCGCTTGAAAATGTTTGCCTACGGTGAGCTTTTTATTGAAAACTGTTGCAAAAGCTTTTAAATTTTAGAAAATGTATCCTGTTACAGCAAAATTCGATAAAAGGACGAACTATTGAACGGTGACATCAACCTTCATATCCAATAAACGCCGCTAACTATTTCGAAAAAATTTAGAAAAATAGCTCGAACTTAAGAAGCAAAACAAAAAAACTAATACCCCCTTTCAAAATAATTATTTGGATCAATAATTGAGTTCAAAATTCACGACAATGCCAATTAAGTTAAAACTTTCTCAAGAATTCTCCAAGAACTAAAGTAAACAACCGAATAAAACGAAATTATTATTTACGCAGACGATTGGTTTGAAAGTTTGTGGAAGGTCGGACTTAATCCCCAAATCAATTCTCGCATAAGCATATAAATTAGAAGTTTAAATTCAAATGCAAATCCGTTTGAATACATAAAATCCGATAAAGCAAACACATTACAGGAGCTACATGTAGTGTAATAATTACATTCAAAATATTTCAACAGTTTAGTCTGAGTGACGAGGAAGAAATCAGACTGGAAGTCCCATAATCAGTCACTTTATATTCAAAACCAACCGAAGTGTTTTAAACGACTTTTTCAACTTTACGCGATAGAAAATCAGTTATTATTCAAGAACTGGAGAATACTCGATAATACTTCTTTGTCGATCGCGGCGCAACTTTGTTTATTTCGCCTTGATTGTGACGTTGTTTGGCAAATATGCGAAAAAAGCTATGTTAAAGAAAAATTTGTCGTCAAATGGTAACTCAAGCGACATTCGGGTCGGGGAATTTTACACTTGATGTAATTGTAAAGTTAAATTAATTACGACCTAAAATAAACTCCGAGGATACTCGACGTGTTTCTCCGAGTCGCTTTTGGTTATTAAAATTAATATTTACCTAGAGAATCCACAATCTAATTTGCATAAAATAAAACCTGTCGGCGCCAAAAATACCGCTGCACTGGAACGCTTCCAAAGTCGCGACTTGCATTACGTTTGACACTTTAGTCCGCTTCAATTTATGGCCTGATTTCATTTCACTTTGACACAATTTGCATTCCAATACCATTTGACGGGAAAATATTGCACGGAAAAACAACTCTTGATGCCGCAGCCGAATTGAATTACCCAATTAGCCAGAATTTACTTAAAATGATAAAACGTTGGAAACGCTTGCATATTAATGGCACTGGGCATAATATGCATTCATCAAAGCAGCATTTAAGCCAACATTGAAAAAGATAGATTAACACCTTACGATTAATTTAGAGGATTATTAGGAACATGTTGCTATGAGAGAGTAGTTCTCATTAAGGAACATGTTCTCACTTTGTGCAATCTAATTGCTACAGAAATTTAGTTAGTCGCCAGTTAATTTAAAGCGATATGGTGAATGTTGATTTTAGTATTATTACAAACTTCAAAACTTTTTCAGAACTCGCATTTTGATCACCATTTTAGGTAGACTACAGAAAACTTTCCGCGTTTATATTTACCCACTAAACTCAATTTTTATTGAAATTTTAGTGTTTGGGAAGTTCGGTGGAGTGGCTTGTTTCGTTCTATATTGAAAGTTAGAGATTTTTGAAACTTGTTTAAAAATTTAATTTGTTAACATAGGTTGAGCTCAAACGAAGCGGAAACAACATTTTTTATCAGATATTAAAGCACCGAGAATGCATGAAACCAAATAATTGCACAATAAATATTAATTGGGAAAATCTGTTGGCATAACCAGCTTGCTCTGTTCATTAATGAAACGTCAAATTGATAACAATAATTATACAAAGTAAAACGCAAATCTGTAAATCTGTAAATGTTCCAACAAGTATATTAATGTTTTGATAATAATTCAGTTCTATCAAACAAAATCCACTGTTTACTAAATATCGATTAATAATACAATCACCAAAACTTCCAACAAAGATTTACGATTTTAAATAGCTCAGGGTGGTAAATCTACCCGACCGCAAATGATGGTATATACTTTTTGTAAATTTGAATTTTCAAAACGTAAAATCGGCCCCTGGCACTGAACGCATGCCATTACTACCTGGCATCTCCGGGACATCTTGTTTCTTCAAAAAGCTTTGTAACATTTTGTTCTTACAAAAAATCCATGAAAATGACAGAAATGAGCGTTGCGACAGCAGATAATAAAAATGCTACTAACATCAGATCATACCTTATTAATAACTGAATGAATAGCCAAATTTTCATAAACCGTTTCCTCAGTATAAACAGAAATTTGCATCTTGCGGACAACATAGTCTTAACAAAGACGACAAGTTTGCAATGCAATGTTGGACAATCTGGTACATTGTCAAAAACCAAAACCTCAAATTGAATTTCGATCACAATCAATCACAATCAAGGAGGTCCTGCATCTGGAGGATCAATGGCAGGAGTTCGATTTGATAACGTTGCACACTTGGTGGAAAACATCCACAAAACTTTAGAAGAACTTGCAAACTTTGCAAAAATATCACATACTGTCATTGCACCAAATCTGATGTATTTTTGCATTCCAAATGTTTGTCCACATATCACAAGAAATATTCTAATGCATTTTGATAATATTGTGAAAACGCAATGTCATGTTTTTTATATTTCATCTATAAAAAAAAATGTTTTCATCCAATTTTAGCAATACTTGTGTGTTAAACTAGTTTTAACGAATAAGCGTTTTTTTTTCCTACATATATTTTGCACATAATGAGAAATATAATTCTGTACCCAAAATAAATCGCCAAAAAATTTCTTTGAAGTGGGATTAAACAGTTACGTCCGACTATTGTCTAGCGCAGAATAATATTCTTCCCCGTTTGAAAATATTCAAGTCCACAATGGGCGCTGATTAAATAATTTAAAGGTTTCAACTGCATTGTTAAAACGAGCACAGAAATTCATATTTTAATCACAGAAGCTTATAATCATTGCAATTCAACAAATGCCCGCATTAGTTAGTTTAATGCGCCGAGAATAAGCTGGCACACTTGAAAATGAATTATTATAGACCGTAAATGACACTAAAAATATTCAACCGCGCGTATATAATACAGCTCGGGTCGAAATATTCAAATTAGAGTTGCATGTAGAACCAAAAACATATTTTACATTCACGAACAACAACATACAAGGCAAAGTCTGTAACAATATTACTCTAATTATATTTAGGGGTGCATGACTTACATTGTATTCTCTTTATGTCACCAAAAACGCGCGTTGCCTCATTCGCTCTCAATTTAATTGGAGAAAAAGCATTACTTTGCTTAAAAGGAGATTTATTATGACACGTAAAATAAATAAAAAAGGGGATCCGGGTGAACAAAATCTACACGTCAATTTGTGCAGACGATGTAGATTCATCTTTATACAGACATATAGAGAGGCTAACGCGGTCCTGAGCCAATAGAGGAGCTTTAAGGAGACCCATTTGTCTTTAATGTAGGCCATTTCGTCGAGTCCCGCAGTTGTAAACACAGCCAGTAAGTCTCATAAAGAAATTTAGAGGAATAATATACAATGTACATTAAAAGTTTTCGGTTTTGAACCGCGGATTTATTTCCGGACGGAAAAGTACATTAATTATAAACACAGGTAATGATAACACACGGAACATCTGCTTACTACAAAAATAAAGTTACGAACGTGCGAGTTTTCGGGGAAGCGGCTGGTAAAGTTCAACATAATAAACTTAATGTTAAATCGATAGCTATCATAATCTTACTTTGATGAAGCGCTGGTTAATGGATTTCTAAATATTTATTACCTCTTCAAAAACTGATTTACCTAAACAAAAACTTTCCCCGCATCAAGAAAAAATAGCTAAAGAAATAACCATGCAGAAACGGGTGCAGTACAAAAATAAAACCTTGCAAGGTAAGTTCAGATGATGTAAGCAACGACCGGATTACTAGGAAGAAGACTTCTCGTTGTGAGAAAGCAGGAGACGGCGCAACGCGTAGGGGAGGTTCGCCTTTGAGGAACATATATCAGGGCTCATATGTTGACCTTATGAAGAAGATGGAACGCAGGCAGATACTTTGTATATTTATTAGCGAGTAAAGTACTTTATTATTCCGCGAAGGTGGAGACGACCAGGAACTGCAACGTCAACATAAAATTTTAAACAAATAACTAGGTCGCGATCGTGGGAATTTGTTGACTTAATATTTTCAAGATTATAAATGTGTATAAAAACTGGACAGACATCTGGGATTCATAACAAATCCGGAAATCACAATTTGAATTTGTAAAGACCGGAATTTAAAATGCCGCGAGATGGAAATGTAAAAAAGTCCTTGTTAAAAATTAACTGCCTCGAATTAATGCTTCAAAAAAACATCATTCCGGTCTCTCCAAATGCGACTCTGCACTTTGTTATTTATGAATGTTTTTCGCAATTTAAACAATTTCAAATCATTGAAGAATTGTGTTTGGGTGGCATATTTAAAAGCTTTTAACTTTTATTAAATTAACCGCTTTTATTTAAAGGATGGTATAATTTAAAACATGATCCTTTCGTTTGTTGATTTTGTAAAAGGGTAAATTTATGGTAAATGTTCTATTTTTCACTGCGCCATCTAAGCCTTACTGAGCTGTCTCGTCCAAAAGGTTATGCTAAATGGCACCCGCACTCAACTAAAATTCCACAATGCTAGGGCCCGTGGTGTAATTTCCCGAGTGTCTAATATTTAGTAACATTCGAGTGAAGTGCAACGTTGATCCGATTCATTGAATAATATTGATATTAATTTTAATAATAATATAAATACATTCATTTCCTATGTAATATAAATTTATTAAAAATGTGCCAAATGAATTTTTAACTGAATGAAAAGGTGGTCTTACTTCCAAGTCGAACAATGGTACTTTACCTGAACAATAGAAGTAAATTTCCGTAACCTAAAACTCACTAGTGGTATTATGGTGAACAAAAATTCACTAAATTTGTAATATTGTCTGCACTACTGACAAAATTGACTGCTATAATAGTGTTGGATAAAAGCTGAATATGTTTTTGAAAATTAGTTCACATACTAAGCACAAATGAGCCGTTGCTTTTGAAAGTGAGGCAACTCCATTTTCGGTTATTACTAGATATACAATATATACAATATATACAATAGTTTGAATTTGAATGGGTATAAAAATATTCGCAAGCAATAATGGACTTCTTTTATAATTTTTGGGGTCTTATTTCATGTTCAGGTGTCCCAACACTTGTGGGCACTCCCAAAATTGAGCTTTAATTGAAAGTTATTTTTTGAAATTTGGTACCCGTATATCTCTGGCAAATATAACGATAGACGGCAAAAAACTAGAAGAAGTAGATGAATACACACACCGAGGAAGTAAAATTAGTAGAGATGGCAGGTATAAAAGAAAAATAAGAAGTCGTAAAAGAATCTAATGTCATCAAACGACATCTCACTAAGGTCGAGAAAACTGTTCTTACAGTAATTTGTATGGAGCGTTGCCCTTTACGGTTGCAAAAGCTGGACTTTTGGAGTCCCAGAAAGGAAAAACTTGGAAGCGTTAGAGCAATGGTGCTACAGAAGAATGCCTAAGATAAGCTGGATGGAAAGGGTAACAAATGAAGAAGTTCTCAGACAAATAAGAGAAGAAAGGAAAATGTCCAAGACAATACAAAGATGAAGAAGCCAACTTGTAGGACATACTATCCGAGAAAAAGGCATGCTGAGCACAATTATGGAAGGCCAAATAGAAGGAAAGAACCAGAGGGGACGTCCACGACTAAAGTAGGTATATCAAACAAACAATGAAAGATGTAAATGCAAAAATGTACAAAGAAGTGAAAGAAATGGCCCAAGATAGAAAACTGTGACAAACTAGTTGAAAGACTGAAAATGAGAGAGAGATGACTCTGGTATACAGCTATAAATTTCCAGTGGGCTTTAGTTTTCGGGGAAAAAATTGAAACTAATATTTTACTTTTCAGGATCAGTATGATTGAGACAAAAATAAGAGTAAAAGTTATAATTTATCACTGTAAACAGTTGTTACTACCTAGCCCCGCAAAGGTAAGTGCTGAATTGATTAAAAACGCACATTTATGTTAATTAGCTTTAACTATGTTTTCCGCAAAATGGATATGCGCTATTTTCAAAATCAACGGCTTGAATCAAAAATATAAAGGAATTACCAAAACTGCGAATATAAAAAATGGCCGAGTAACGTGAGTGTGACCATAGAAAAATGTTTCCAATTATTTCGTTTTATCTGTATGTTTTACTAATGAACACGCCACTGCAACGTGACTTCAAACATAGTGAAGTGGGAAAAAGTTCATTAATTAGAAGGTACTTCCGACACATTTTGTATCAAATTAACATTCTTGCGACGAAAGTAAGCTTTTTTTTAGAAAAATATATAAATTGTGTGAAACGAAATGACGTGTCCTATGTCTCACATATCTTGCGAATCGAAATAACATTATTTAAAGTAGTTCGCCGGATTGTGAACATCTTTTCTTGCCGTACAAATGACAATAACGTGGTTCTGCGAAAAATAGTGAAATGTTCAAAACCTTATCTTCACCACAAAAGTTTTTGGCCACCAAAATTGTGTATTTCCAACTTTCAGCAATTTTTCTAACTCGTTCAGTGTGTTCACCTCTTGGGGTACGGTGGAGTGGGGACAACGGCATCTGAGGGCTCGCCCCCTCTCCACCTCCAAAACTGCTAGATTAGTCTTGCAAATGTAGCGAACTCAATAAGTCAATAAAAATAACGCTAACACAGTGCCACTTTCCTAATAGTTATTAGAACGATCCAATTTCGTAACTATTCAAATATCGCATCCAAATTGACTTAATTTTAATTAACATTTTTAAAAAGTAGTGCATTCCATTCGTAATGAAAAAAGAGTTACAAATTTTGAATATTTTGTAACCCAAATATTGCATCATCGCGATATAAAAATTACTGAAAATGAATTCGTTTCGGTTTGCGGTGTAACGCGCTGTGAATAACTTATTTCAGCTAATGAAAGTTATAACTCGTGAGGATTGTTATTTACCGTTTTTCACGATATTCACCATTAAGGGGTTCCCTGTTTTCTCTCCTTTCAAATTTCCTTTGAGGTTAACAAAGAGTTTGTGACTCGCCACGTAAAAAATAAGACTTCTACATACAATTCAATTATCTAAAATGAAACTGAATTTTCATTGCCCGATTTTTCAGGACTTCAATTGTGTAGCTTTGTACTTTGTGCGTGTATGCTCTTGGGATTACAGACTTCTAAATTTATCATTTGCAGAATGAGTTTTTTATTTTGTGTTGTTCAAAAAATTTCACAACACAATACAAAATTAAATATCATTAAAAATACAAAACTGAAAACACAAAATGAGGTCGAGTATCGCAAACAAGAATATGTTTTACACTCTTAATTAAAAATAATGAAAACATTTTTCAGGCATTTCTGTTAGATGTATAAGTTTCAATAAACAAAAATCGCATAAACCAAACAAGGAAAGAAAATTGAAAAGAAAACAATCTCCACCAAAAACCAACAGCTGTTATGGTACAAACCATTTTTAATTAGTATTTTAGTATTTTCTCCTCGGTCATTCAGTTTTTTCACACCACTTATTGTTAATCATACAGTGAGGACGCGTGGGTTGGAATAAATTCATTTAAAATTTACGGGTTTGGTTTTTGGAAAAACGCCCAAACACGTCGATTTTTGTTTTTAAAACTGCATCTTTTTTGATATTCATAATTTTAAGATCGTCTTTTGTTTTCGCACTATGACGTCATCAATAATTTTTTTAAATTGCATCCTATATTTTTGTTCACGAATTTGGATGCAGCGCATTTTTCTGAGTACAGAAATGTCAAATTCGTATGACCTTGAAGAGGAAAGTTTTCGAAATAATCAGTCCTAAAGTTTCAAAAATTTATGATAAAATTATTAGAATAGACCACTAATAATATCATCAAGGAAGCGCTGGAAATCGAGCAAAACATTCAATTGCGTGTTTATTTTTCCGGTTTATTGAAGTAGACTTTAGATTTCAGATAACCCCATAGATAAAAATCTAATGGGGTTAAATCTGAAGACCTAGATGGCCATTCGATAAAACCTTTCCTTCCGATCCATCTATTTGGAAAAATATTATGAAGGTATTCTCGTACTGTTCTCGAATAGTGTGGGGGCGTTCCATCCTGTTGGAACCATATTGAATCTGCCGGTATATTTGGGTTTTCATTATTCAGATAGAGTGCACTTACACTGGGTATTATGTCATTTTGTAGTAAGTCTAAGTATTTTTCAGAATTAAGTGTTCCCTCAATAAAAAGGGACCCACAATTGAGATACCCACAATTCCGGTCCAAACGTTTACTTTCTGAGGGAATTATGTATGACTTTTCATTCTCCAATGTGAGTTTTCCGGTGCTCAATATCGAAAATTTTGCCTGTATACCGAACCATTCAAACAAAATGTTACCTCGTCGGAAAAAACTATCTTACGTAAAAATTCCGGGTTGGCATTGTATCTATCCATCATTATTTCGCAAAATTCTATTCTGCGGTCGAGATCGTCTTCAATAAGTTCCTCAACAAAATGTACTTTGTATGGGTGCCATTTGTTCTTGTGTAAATATTTTAGAACAGAAGATTTACTTACTGACTGTTTTGCAGCTACTTGTCGACTTGATTTTTGAGGATTTTCTTGTAAATCGAGCAAAACATTCAATTGTGTGCTTTCTGGAAATGTAACATGGTTGGTTTTGTAATTGTCTGTTACGTGGCCAAAGTCTCTAAACTTTTTCTCCATCTTACTAACTACTGATGGTGTAATAGGCTTCTCCGGGTACTTATCATTGAACAATTCGCAAACTTCAGCTTGTGTTCGAGTATTATCGTTATATCCTATCATCATCAACATTTCTATTCGTTGTTTCTCAGTTAAACGCGCCATCCTTCAAGCCTTGAAACTGTACTTGACAAGTGGCAACAATTAAAAAAACCAAACAAACACACAATTGAATGTTTTGCTCGATTTCCAGCGCTTCCTTGATGATATTATTAGTGGTCTACTCCAATAATTTTATCATCAATTTTTGAAACTTTAGGACTGATTATTTCGAAAACTTTCCTCTTCAAGCTCATACGAATCTGACATTTCTGTACTCAGAAAAATGAGCTGCATCCAAATTCGTGAACAAAAATATAGGATGCAATTTAAAAAAAATTATTGATGACGTCATAGTGCCAAAATAAAAGACGATCTTAAAATTATAAATATCAAAAAAGATGCAGTTTTAAAAACAAAAATCGACTTGTCCGAGCGTTTTTCCAAAAACCAAACCCATGAATTTTAAATGAATTTATTCCAACCCACGCGTCCTCACTGTATAATATAGTCACAGTTAAAGTGAATACAAGTTGTCTCAAATCTTCCAGCTGAATTTATATTACAATTTTGCTTTCCCTCCACGGCTTTTTCGCCGCCTGCGAAAATGAATTCCAGATAAAAATTGCAATTTCTAAAAAAATAATAAAACATTCAATTGCCCCGGAAACTCAGAGAATCGCAGTACGACCCCGGGACACGCATCGGTAAATACCACCCTCTTTGTCACCCTAACTGCAGCTTCCTCGGTGGATTCACACGTCTCTTGATTTCCCCTTGAACCTCCCCAAAACATTCCATCAAGGTAGGCAAATTTATTCATCTGCTCTAACAATAATCCATCCACACTTGGCATGCAATCATCCCTTCTGCTCTTCCTTCATCAAACACAATATAGATTTATCATTTTCGTTATCGCATAAAATCTATTCAAAATTTAGGTCACTTGTTTTGTTAATAGCGACGAAATTACGGCTCTCCGGAAGGACTAATAAACAGTCGTAAATCAATAAACAAAAAATGAATTTTTCTATTAATATCACTATTTCGGCAGCAGCACAACAGCTCGATCTATCATATTATTTTATGGAATTAAATATGTAACTAGAACAATCCCGGATTATCCTATATCAAACAAAACTGCGCCCTTCACATCGAAATTCACATTTCAAACATACATTTAACGTCACATTCCATATATTACTATGTCGCAATGTGACAATATGAAACTAGCAATAACGGATGAACGCGAGCGGTATTTATTAATTTCTGTCCCGTACAGAGCAATATAGCCCATATATCGGCGGCTTTGCCGCTATTAAACAGCTCGTAATGGCTGACGTTAATAATGCGATGTCCCGGGTAGACGGACTGTCACGGACAGACCGAACTATAGATCAAGTGTCGCAACCAGCTGATTAAATCGTGCGTCGAGGCGCTTGTTAATTAATAGATCAACACACCGTGCATACATAAGATTCGACACGAAAATATGTACGCTTCCCAACCCACCCGGAAATTGTGGGGCGAATTTATGAAACAATAACGACATAAAAAGCTCAACATTTTTTAGGCATATTTTTCAGTCACGTAGAGCAAATTAAATTTGGAAACTAAGGTTCAAGCAGCTCGTTCTCAAAACGCGACATCTAGCCCCAGCAGATGACAAACTTAATCACTAACGACGATTCTTCCGATGCAGTTCTTATCTCTCAGTTCCGATTCCGAACCGGTAATGAACGTTCCTGTATCGGATTCGGGAGTTTAAATTACAATTCCTGGGGCCACTTGATTTAAATTTATATTGGGATAGGTAAGCCGCAAGCATTACTTGGATTGGTTCGCGGGTAATAACGTTTATACCTATGTAGGTAAATAAGAGCGATTCCTGGACCCGAAAGCTTATCGATTAGGTTAAAATGGATTCTGCCTGAAAGAATCCATTCGCTCCAAATGGCTGCCGCTGAACTGATAACGAGATGTGTGTTTATTTACAACGATCGGAACACTTTTTAAAATAGAACGTTAAAATAAACTGGAGGAAATCTGTTTTTAATTAAACGCGGACGGTTAAATTGTAATTCGGATGCATTGTGCGTGAAAATATTCACTCCAGGTATCGCACATCTGGCGGGTTAGACCCACTGAAATTACCAATTAGTTGGATAACATATGGTCTTTTGAATCGTATCATTTGGACACGATAGGATACATAATTTGCATGTTGGATGTAATTATTTTCGAAAGCAACCTCACATTGAAGCTCAATTTTCCAATAGGTTTCATTAATGCACCATTTACATTGTTCATGTCCAAACTGATGCAAGTTAATTTATTACTACTGTGCACACAAGTAGATATCAATTTGCCTATGACCAATGCATGATATAAATTCAAGCAAATGGTTTTAATAGAACACAAAAATTTGGATTTAGAAAAATTAAATACTCATCACCACAGCTAAAGTTACCGGCATAATTGCAGCGACATACTACTTTTTGATATTGTGATAATGTGATAAGTTGGTAGAGAAAAGAAGAACAATAAGGATTTTTCCAAATAGCCCTAAAGGTATCTCAGTTGTTATTGACACTTTTCTCACACTTACACAAAATTAATAGCAATAAACATATTACAGGATATCTACCAGCATACATACCATGTACAGAAAAATTAACGCATAATGTGCAGGCTCCTCCAACGTTAATGGGCGCCCAGATATTACATTAACATTAGAGGACACAGTACAATAAAATTGTTTAAGAACCGTTTAGGTAGTGGTCCTTACACTAATAGGCAATGACTCGAGAAGAAATTGATTTAAGAATTGTTTTTGCCATGTATCTTCAGACAGGACAAGCATTTCGAACAAGACAGAAAACGAGATTCTACCCCAGCACAAGATAAAACAAGAACTTTTTGATGTAGGATATGAAATCATCTCATTTGCTTTTCCACGACAAACCTCTGTGACTGACATGACAGAGAATGTAGTGTTGGATAGATACAGTGAATGTAACATTAAAGAAAATTATAATTTTGATGAAGGTTTAATTATGGTATAGGTAGCATTTTTGTACAACACCCTATTGGCTTTGTGGTGGTGTGAAGAATTAATTTACTGAAATACTTTAAATATTCGTTAATTTCAGTGTGCAGTGCAGTACATGTTCTGGTAAAGATAATTTCGAATGTATGAACAAAGTGGTTAATATTCTACTTTTCTCTTCAGTGAAATTGTCGGGATTTAATTGGGCCAAGAGCCAGGAATAATTTCTCCGGAACGTCCTGAACTGTCATCAGCTTTCAAAATATAATATTTATTATGTTAAATTTAGCAATGAGAGCAGCAGCGCCGGTGTTAGGTTATAAATTTACTGTCGGAACAAATAAATAATGAAGTGTGGGATGCGCGCGGAAAAGGAAAAGGAAAACAGAGATAAATAAATTACTATAATTGTGAAAAATCTTTATAGGATGTGCCGGTTGATTTGTTTTAATTGTTGAATGTCGCGAGGGAGCCTGCCAGGGGTTGATTTATAAGCGGGGACCAGCTGGTCGGGTTGTCGGTCTAGGGGAACTCTGCGAGATATTGACTACCCACCTGCTCGGTTCCTAGTCGTCCAGGTGCGGGAAGGGATGCAATAAACCGCACGGTACGACCTGAAACCAGATTCCAGATAACAACGGGCATCAGAACATTGAAATTTTTAGCGGGAGCAATAAAGTGCTAGGCTCATGGCGCCCCTTGCGAGCGCTACACTTTACGACACCCGCAATATTTATGAATACACAAAAAATACGTGACACAAATGCGTGATATATTATTGCAGCCCAACATTCGTCTACTTCCGCGTTAGCATGAACTTTGCTAAAAACGCCACTATTCGTTTCACCCTATCGGAGATGCAATTACCCACTGATGTATATTTAGCAACGGTTTGCATAAATCGACACCAAAGTATCGCGACAGTTAATAAAATTGCAAACATTTGCAAACTCGAACTGTAAACCGTGTTTAAGAGCTTCCTGTATGTTCCGTGTAATCTGCTATAAATGGCACTTGAACCTAGACTATGATAGTAAGGAAATTGAAACTATCTAATATTCAAACACTTAACTCGGCACCACTTCGAAATTAATTTTCCTGGATCAAGTTAATACACTTGGCCGTTTACTGATATGAGAAATCCGCGAGTCCCTTTCCAGAGATTTAATATTCCAGTTTTCAATAAAACATTGCACGTTTTCTTGTAAGTAAAAATAGGACGTTTATTTTGAATATTTCTAAATGTTTAATACATACTCAAGCTCTCTAAATGCTTATTTAGAAATTTATTAATAGGTATAAAATTTTATGCCTCTTTAAAATCCACATAAATCCACTATAAGAGAAATTGAAAGAATTTTATTACTGTTATAAGTTTGTACCATTCAGTTTAATATCATATCACCAAATAATAATAAATGGCCTAACTGGATATTTACGAATGTGAAGAATCTGTAAAAAAAAGTCGTAAAATGAAGGTCCATTGAGTTTATGAAGTGTAAAAAAAAAGTTCACCCAACGAATTTTATTCAATTCAGAGGTATATTCAGATGAATTTAAAAGCTACAGGTTCTCGGTTTCAGCAAATATTTTCTTATTGAATTAAAGATACGATACCAGCTGCTATAAAATTTATATGTAGCGGAGAGAGGGGCACATTAATCGAACTTTACAATTTGTTCATGCCCAATGGTTTGAAAAACAAAATTTCCTCTTTAAATTATTTTAAACAAAATTTTGCACTGCAAATTGATAGAGGTGAGAGGTACAATGATACAGACGCCGTAATATAAAAATTGGAAATAATTAAATTGGCGGGATATTCCATGATTTGAAAATTGCATTCTCTCTTGGAAATAAATTGGCATAATTGCCACAATAAATTGTGCCTCATCTTTAGAAAGCACTGAATTTCTCTATCACTAACAATCGCAATCGATTTGAACAAGTTCGTATCAAGGATTAATATCAATATGCTTCAAACAAATGTAGTTTTAGCTTAAATAATTCTACTGTTCATAATTTTCACCTGAACATAGATAAAAATAACAGTACTAGTATGAAATGAAATGAGATGTAGATGCGACAAAAACACCAATAATACACAATGCTACCCGCAAATATACTACTAAAATTTCCTTATTGCACACTGGAACAAAGAAAATCAATATTCCCACATGTGTTACTCTCATCATTATCAAACTTTTGTAAAACGCAGATCACAGTAATACAAACATTTGGTATTAATTTCAAAAGAAACTGAATATCGTAGCCGAAAATAATAAACTTGTATCAATGTGCCTCTCTCTCTCTGTCTTCCCTATCGTTATTTCTTGAATTTGCTAAATATAATGTGCAATTACTTTAATTGCAAATACAATCATTTCAACTAATGACTGTTTAAACAACAATCGACAGAAAAGATTTTGTTGTAGTTTAGAAAACTAAATATTAGGGGATTTGTTATTGAGATAGGACATTAGGGTAAGATTGTATAGTAGTATTTTCCAAGTCCGTGCAAGTTACACAAGTTACGGTTTAAATTTTGAAATTAAAGTCACAAATTGTATTCAATCAAAATAAAGTGAGAAAAGGTAAGTTACAGATACACCCCTTTCTAAATTATAACGTTGACCACTCCTGACCAACGGCTTCATTTCGAGAATTGTCGGGGAAGTGCCATCAATTCACCCACTTTCAAATCTTAGCTACCTGTTCTCAAACTTTGCTGATCCACATGATCTACACATTGGCCTCATTGCAAGGATGTATTATGACCCCTACTTAAAAAATCTGAATCGCTTCAAAATTTAAACCATCTTGTCGTTCTGCAAGGTATAATACACAAGGAAAAACAATTCAAAAATAGGTAAATAAAGCTCGCTCGATTAAGTACACAACACGCGACTGTTTTCCACCTTTTAAATAATTACCTGTTGTACAAGACACGTGAATCCAATAATAAAAACGTCACGTCTGTCGCACGCAAATAAGTACACGTTCCTGCTGCAAGGCATGCGTTTAAAAAAAATTCGGCAGTCTGACCTCGCACATTATAAAAAAACATAAAGACGAAAATTCCCGAGCGACTTAAGTTTTTAAATGTAGTGGACAGGACAGCAATTCCATTAAAGGCGACGCAAAACAACCCATCACCGACAACAAACTGTAAACCGTTCGCGGAGAATTCAGACGTTAACCCGATATCGCCTGCTTCCGACAGACCAGAAAATCTCCACGTCGCGGTAGTAGGTAAAATTTCGACGGGGGTAAGGATCTGATGCGATAATCGTGGGAAGTGAACAGAAAATATGGACTTACCCTTTCAAAATCTTTTAAAAGCAGCAAACCGCCGCAAGATAAAGCCCCAAAAAATATACGGCTTAAAGTAAATAAAGCCGAGAGGGTGATTATTTTTCGGGCCATATATTTTATTTATGAATGTTAATGAGTAGGTACGGTCTTATATGATAAAGGAAATTGGCATTTCATGTGGACCCTAGTTAATGGGTTAGAATTCCCCTGTAGTATTAATTTAAAAGAAATCAAAATTAAATTGTCTCTGAAATTAAACAAACCGAACTAATTAATTAAGATTAGCTTCCCTTGAAAATGTCTCGAGATATTTTTCGGTATTTTTTTTTAAAAACTTTTTTGCACAAACTCGTGAAATGTTTTTCAGTTAGTATGGAGACTGTAATTATATGAAAATTCTTAATTAATTTTACAGTTGTTGTTTACGAACTTTGAAGACGAGCTCAGACGAATAACGTAGGTACGTAATAAGAGCAAAGTTTCTGAACGCCTTTTGTAAAAAGAAGAAGGGTCGTATATTTTATGTTAGATACTTACCGGAAACACCTTTTCTCAAAAGCTATGTCTTATAACAATAAATATGTTTTAGTGCGATAATATGAAACTTTTTATGTTTTTAATGAAGAAGTGCGAGGACCACTGGCACCAATCCAATTTTAGCATTCAGTCTAATCGAGCAAGGTTAATTTCATGTATCGTAGACTATCATCAAATAACATCCATCCATTGAGTTTATAACATCCTGTAAATCACGAATTAGTGTACAATATTATATCGAACGATTGCTTGCAGAATTCGATAGTGCCATCTTCAAAGTTTCGTATCGTTTATACAATTCAAAAAATTGCTGACATTATTTTGAATACAAGGACGTGCGTTGTGCATAGTTTTCCTGTTGCGCAGATGTGAGTAAGATAAGGGAAGTTTTCCTCATAATTGGCTGGGCTCGCTATGATAAAAAAATGGTAACGATCGAAAATAATGTGTTTATGTTTAGCTAATCACTGCGATAACAAACACATGGGACCACGTAAGTGTCCAACCAGCGCATGTATCACAGTAATAAAATATTGCTCGTAACATATATTGAGGTGCAAATATCAATTGTTAAGAAAAAAAAAGTAGTTGCTTTTGGAACGTATACCAAAGCCAATATCTTTGGTAAAGTTACAAGAGTGAATCACTGAAACACCAGAAATGGATGAACGAAATTATTATATTAATAGGAGACTTTCGAAAGAAACCATTTAATTTACTAGAACTCATCTAATGCTGTCAAAAAGATGATGTGAAATAGACAACAATTCAAGAAAAAAAGTACAAAAATGAAAGAGCAACTTGAAAAGTAGAGGAAAACCCGCAACAAAAGGTAATCATTTGGTTCAAGCACTCTAGTTCGTTCAGTTTCTTTTTTAGCGATTTACTTCTCACTTGCGATAGTAATTCTATTATCAATTCCCTTTTCCGACTTTTAAGGTAGGTATACCTTTATCTCTAATCATTCAATTCCAAACCGACATAATAAAAAACGATAACGATGAAAGCCTTCAATGACATGTCCGCATGTCGGAAGTACATAATACAATGAACTTATCAATGGCTCACACGTGCATCTGTCCTTAAAAGTTTTTGACTTTAAACACGCGCTTCCAAAAATGAAGTGCCCTATCTATACCTAACGAATGTGCACTAAAAATGATGCAATCATAAGTATTAAATTTTAGTAAGCAGGTATTAAAAATACATCACAGTTTTTTCGACTTTCAAGCAGTGAATTTTTGTCAGTCCTAAACGCATTTCAAGCTCTGCGAAAGTTCACGCTGAACAAAAAACAAATTAACGTGAAAAACCGTGATTGAGCTTTCAGTCAAAATCTAACGAAGTCGAAAAAGGTTGGCAAAAGGTACGCAGATCTTGATGCACGGAGACGGGAAAATAAGCTTAAATACGATGAAGAGAATGTTAACAAGGAATGTCCGGGAGAAATACCCTTTTCTGAAAGTAATTAATAAAATGTGACATCGTTATAAATCGAATAAGTCTGTATTTGCTCGCTTCCCGGAAAAACTGTCAAAATGAAATTCTGAGACTCCACTTTTATAATGTTATTCAATTTCAGTGCGTTTACATTTTTAGCGAGTTATGAGCCTTATAAAGAAAACACTCTAGAATTAGGTTCGACGTTCTGTACACTTTCTAGCAGCTCTGGTAACAAATTACATTCAGAGGAAGATGCGTATGGGGAATGTTTTTCTCTGCCCACGACAAGCAAAGATTTAAGGAGAATTTAATTATGTGAGGAGCAATAAAAGCTTTTAGAAAATGTAACTGATGGTAATAAAATGTGAAATGAAACGCAATTCAGCATTGATGCGGAACGGTAATGATGCAACGTTCAACTGCACCAAATCAACAATTAAATTAGAAACAAGTCGAACATCAAATCTCGTGATGTTTCAATTCATATGATGAAAATTTGTTGGCGTTTGATGAATAGGTAGTTTCAACAATAACTTAGATTTACATCAGTATTAGATTACTTGTGGTAAGACTAAGTGCAGGTAAAAACACTGTAGCTACTTGTGTTTATATCCTACAGAAATTAAACAAAATAATAAATGTCATGTTATAAACAACACTCACTTTCAAGAATAGACTATACACTCGACCGTTTCTTAATTCATCATCATACATCATTGTAAAATCAAACCTACCACTGAAAATTGTGATTTGTAGTAATTTATTATCTACTGTACCAAAATGTAAAATAAAAATTAGACGGCATTTTTTAACCTTTAGAATGCACAGTGGAGTCTATGTGACCCCACGCATTAATATTCATATTCATTCTAATCATAAAGAACTGTTTTTTCCCAATTTTTCTTGCTTTATGTACAAGCAAACCTACTGAAATTTGAGTATATGCAGAGTGTAAGAATTCACTGACATGTTCCTTGACTTATAATAATACAAAAATCTTCCACCAATGTGTCCGAAGCATAAAATGTCCTAACAACAAATTGGCCAAGAATTGTAAATTTTATCTCCTTATAAGAATAAAGGTGAACCAAGAAAATATTTTTAAGTAGCCTTCCAATTAGTAAAACATGTCCAATAATTTTTATTTTCTTTGTACATTCGAGAAAAAAATTAAAAAACCAAATTTTAAACCATTTTTAAATAGACAAAACTCTTCAGAAACTCTTAGAATATAAGTTTATACTGCTGCATTGTCTACACTTAATTAGGAAACACCCCGTATAGACGCGACTTGTTTTTGCAGGAAATCATTTTGCTTTTGTACTGTGAGGACGGAGGATGAAAAGCGGTCAAATAAAATTACCTTATGGAGACCGTGGATAGGAAAAAGAAATGTAGGAAGACTAAAGACGGAAGGAGAGGATCTGGAAGAAAAAGGATGTCCTAGTTAAAGAACTTGAGGACATGGTTTAATATGACGATAGTGGGTATATTTGGAGTTGCAGTGAACAAAGTGAAAAGGGCCATAATGATCGTTTAACGTCTGGAAAGCATAAGAAGAAAGATGAGATGGGAGGATGATTTCAAGATAGTGGCTGAAAAATTATGAAGAACAGAAGCTATGAACAGGGAAAAGTACAAGAAAAAGGGAAAGGTGTTTTAAAAAGACAAGGCGCGTGACAGCAAAATTGCCGTCATCTTTACGTGAAAGTTCGCAACGGTAAGGTGTATTTTTCTACGAAGCGACCACATCTTGGTGAAAATATAAACATCAATATTTGATGGAAGATGCAAACCATGACTTAGAAAAAAATTATCAGGACGGCAAGTGTAAAGTATAAGTTTGTAAAGAACCGCTGCATCATTGTTTTTACCTTTGTAAATATTACTTAAAATGTGCACTAAATGTTGAGAAAAAACGCCGTGCATTTGATAGGTTAATTCATCATCAAAATATCATTGTAAAATTAAACCTACCACTAACGATTTGAACCAATTTATGATCTACAGTAACAAAATGTGAAATAAAAAATCATAATTGTATTTGACAGATCTACTGAAAGTTAACAAAGCGCTGTAAATAATACGAAACAGTCGACTAGTTTGAAATAAAATTAGCATTCATTGTGCAGTTTAAAATATTAATAGACAAACATTAACAGTAGCGTGACTGGAATATCAATAAAAAATTTCCTATCATTTGTGAATCCGACAGCAGACATTAACAATAATACAATAGTTGTACACTCTGCCGCACTTTAAATGCGACACGATGTTCGGCGCTTGCAGGCCTTTTTACAAGGATGTTTGGATGGTTGTATACAAATTATCAGGTCCGTATGCAAGATTTGATATTGAGGATTAGTGTTATGAAGTCAAAAATCAAAATAAGTAAGTGAAACGACAGATACAACGAATAAAATACGTTCGTGTAACAGTCGAACAGTTTCAAGAAAACAAGCTCAAATTTGTTACTAAACAGTATTTATTATTAATAAAAGTAACAAATCATTAATTTGTTGTTATTAAATAGATAAGAAATATACACGCATTTAATAAAATGTTATTGTAACGCATCAAAAACCTTAATTGACATTCTTAGTGCTTCGTTTACGAGAATATGGAAGATTTTGCCAATTTTTTTTTTACGGCGTTAATCGATACTTATATGTTTAATCTGATACGAAACAAATACAATTAATTAATTTACTGGAATAATTAGTAGATATCAAATGAGGAGTGAAATTGAGATTTTATGCGTTTTAGATTCTTTTCCAAAGTTTACATCGGTTTTCGTGTCTAGATTTAAACAAAACAAAATATAGACATATCCATTGTGATAGATTTAAAATTCATTTTCATTCAAAAATGAATATTTACGAAAAACATTTATTGTTCTATTATTATTATTATTATTATTATTATTATTACAAACAAGACATCCAAAATGGTTTATTTTTTTTAGTGTTTTCTTCTTTTTTTTCCTGTGTAAAAGGATTGATTCTTGATTTTAATTTAAAAAATGTTCATGGAATCGTAATTTAGAGTCGAATATTATTTCTAAATACTTAAATTTGGGTGAAATTTCCAAAATAATTTCATTAAATTTAATTAATGGTAATTCATATTTTAGTTTTCTAGTAAATAGTGTGGTTTCTGTTTTACTGGTATTGAATGTTAATTTATAGTGATCCCTTTTGTAAATAGATTTAATATTTTAAATTCTTCTTTCCGTGTCCGGTCAAACAATGTTCTTCCAATCACCAATGGCCTTGAAAAGAGCCGATGCAATGGCATCTTAAGGCCAGGTTAAAGAATTTTCGCGGACCGAATTCGAAGACTCGTCATAAAACTGCCAGTGCGGACCAGCTGCTGAGACGGTCCCTTGCTAGGTCACAATACAGTAGTTCTGGCTTTATTACTTGCCTAATTGTCATTCTCAACAAGTATTAGGAAAATATAACTCATGAGAAAACAGGTTGGCCCAGGACACCTTTAGGGTCGAGTTGGGATGATTTTCTCGAGTGAGTTATACTTCCTAATCTTTGTGTTTTATACCACGGTTTATGCAACAATATGTGTATCGTATATACACATAAGCCAGCGATTCTCAAACTACGCCAAGCTAAAAGTGAATAATGTTCGGTTAACGCTGAAGAATTAATCATTTATTTTATTTATTATTTATATTTACGAACCCTAAAAAATAATTAAGGTGCAGTTACAATTTTAAGATTTGTGAAGTGTTTCATTGTATCACATGCTTGAGAAACATTGGCGTAAACCATGATTCGAGTAGTTTACTAATGATTTTCATAACTCATTTGTTAATAATATGAGTTTTATCACCGCTGCAAAATCAATGCTGTTATCGTATGTTAACTGACAAGAAAATAAAATAAATTTTATCTAAACAGATCTTCGATTATTGCCCCCCCAAAAAAAATTCCGACAAATCTATCACGAAAATTCAATCGAAAAAAACACACCGTTTTCTTCTTGACAGAGGAAATCGACAATCATAAATTATAAAAGTAAATTAACGCTTTCAAGATTGGAAAGATTCATAACGTTAGACTTGCCCCGTAAGCACGATCTGAATTATTACGTCCGTAAAAAATTATTTCATATGCTCGATTAAATCTGAAAAATCGATTCGCGAAAAGCAATTTAAGGAAAACAACGTGAGATAACTGGAAATTCGCAAAAATGCCCTCTCCGAAATAATTGCAGTAAATTTCGAACCAATTGGTTTCACCCACGGGAAAAGGAACAGAACTGCAGCAGAGTTCATCCTTTTATGTTTCTCAACAGTGTACTCTGTATTAGGTTTGTATCTCGAGTTGAAATCTCGCTCATCAAATTCTCGGTCAAGCTAGCAATTCAGCGAGATCCTTATGGGACCTCTGCGCCGAAGATCTCCCCACCTAACGAAACTGCTTTCAGTTTATTCGCTCACTTCCGCATTAGCAAAAATAAAAAACAGGGAGACAAGTGTAATCCGAGAAAGCTTCATTGCAAGTTTGATGCAATTTGGATGTGCTGAAACTATAAATGAAATAAGATGGTCGTAAAACTTGCGCATATGTTGCTTCCAGTTGACCCAAGGTACGACCTTCATCGACCCAAGAAAGGGTTCTGAGTCATTCTGAACGCAGATGTAAGAACGAGAGCAGATGACCGATAAGAGGTTGAGACCTCAAACATTTACGACTGACTGACAACCCTCATCAAGCGGAGGAATCTTGCGCGAAAACATCGGTGAAAGGCGATTAAATGTGACATTCGCAGGATGTGGACGGAACTATTTGTAATTCCATATGTCACGGGTAACCTCGTTTTACATAATCCAGTGTTACAGCGAGATTAGTAATGTAAGCGACTGTTCACCGCTGATTAGAGATCCGCATATGTGGTGTGAGAAAGGGGGCCGATATTAAATATTGGCCGAGTAACAGGTGGACAAAGAGGGAGCTTTTCAATAACTGAGCCTCGGCAGTGCGTCGATCCCACGCGCGGCTCTAAACCATTGCAAAATTTTATTTTAAAACGTCGATCGGTTATTTATGCAGTATTGATGGATACGTGGGAATCGAGCCTTTCCGTTTAGTCTGCAGGTCGTATTTTGCGTGGATATAAAAATACAGGGACGTCTAAATTGTCTGTTGCCACGCGAGGGTATGTTATTATTCGTTCTGTTGTGATGGGGAATAAATTTGGTTATATCGGCGAAATGAATTAACCGGCAACAGCTATGATTACAGTAGGAAAACATCATGATTTAAAAGAAATCCACCCTCGAAATAAAGGGTCAAATAAAAAAGGTTTCCTTTTTATGGTTACCGCCCGGTATAAAAAAACTACCGTAGAAAAAGTTAATCAAGAGAATTTGTTTTGCTCTAAAACAACTTCTGTTCAGATAATGCTTTACAATGCATAAATTAATTCCAACGTGCGACCTTCGCATTGTAAAATTTCTTGTTATGGTGATTTAGAGGAAGTCTTTGTATGTGTCTCGTCTCGCACCTTGAAACTGTCAAGATAATGATAATGCACCTGTTCTTGAATTCACGCAACTTTTGTAGTTGTAATCATTAATCACAGTTACTGATCAAAACATTGCAGAATTTCGTGCAGTGCTTGAAGTTTATGAGGCGCAATGAGGCAATTTTTAAAGCATTTCAGGAAATCCGTCGAATTAATTTGAACACGTTTCAAGTTAATTTATAATGAAAAAGTATGTAAAGTAAAATTTAGAATTTTCTACGTCAAGACGGTCGGATTCAAGGGTAAACAGTTTGGTACCAACAAAATACAGCCATCCATCAATTTTACACCATTCTTTGCAATATAATGCTGTTGCTGTTATTTTATGACAAGAAGGTTCATCAATGTTCAAAGACAAACTTTCTGCACAATAAAATAATATAAATTCGGGCTAGACATGGAAACTCCGGGGTTGCAAAACAAATTACATTAAAAAATCACTTAATAAAGAAGAAACCAATGTTAAGAAGAATCACCAAGTGAATTCCATTAGAAGTTGATTGTGGAACTCAAGATGCTGTATGGTCATATTTCACTTCTAATTTAAAAGTAAGTAAAACAAGTCGATATCAAGTAATTGATGGCGACTTTATCTTTATCTTTAATTTTGATAAAAATTTGTGGACCTGGACAACGATTAATTTACTTGGTTTTAATTCGCATGGGAAATAAATTTTCGCTTAGCGTTTGTAGTGTTAGAATTCGAATTTTAATTGGTAAGTCCCCATGAGGCTGAAAACAAAGTGAGATTTGTCAAGTATCAGTACATGATTTATCTACCATTATTTACAAATCTGTAAATTATGTAATTGCAAATAAGTTTTCAAACAATATGTTTATTATAAATCACTTAATTAATTGCAGTATTCTCCAACGAGCATAAGTACTAAAAGATTGCACCTTTCCTAACCTCCTCATTATGGTAATTTGAAACTAATCACATGTAAAACTTTATGAATTTCAGCCGGAAAACACCTCAAAGAACATCCAATTAACAGGCTCTACTTTGAGAAGGTTTCGCAACATTAAATCGAAAAAACTTTTTATGTACTTAGGGGGTCATACATGAACACGTGAGTTCGTTTAAAACGGCTCTAATTAAAATTCGCCCCAGGTCCTATAAAGTCCAATTTTGAAAACAATAACAACTTTTGGTACCGGAAATGGAATAATACAATTGTAACGCGACATTGTTATCTCGACCTCAATTTGAAAAACATAAGTTATAACCAGATCCCATCAATGGGACACTACAAAGTTACAGAATTGAACCGACCGCACAATATAAAATTTGAAGCACCTAAAAACTAATTGGAACTATTGCCGTTAATGAGGACTGGCTTCATAACTTTTAATGACGGCAAACTTGTTTATTTCCACCACTACTATTCATACCCCCGATTCTATACACAATTAACAAGGTTTAATTGTAGAATGATTGGTTGAAATGTGGCGAGTCGAAATGCTGAAACGTGCAAATTTATTTCAATTCTCGTTGCTTATGTAGGAACATTTTTAAACGTATCAATGCTGAACAAGTATTTTAAATTTCATTTCATTTCCCTGCAAAATTTTATTAAATGGTAAAAGTTGTATGACATTAATCGGCAGAATTGAAGTGTATTCCATTTAATTAATAACGACAACTCGACATCAATCAACACGTTAAATCTGCCTGAAAATTATGTAACTTGGAGGGTAAACAAAAGTCTATTATAATACAGGCTGGCAAATGATAGCTCTACACTAGCGCGACAACGAGATTGAAATTGCTTGAGCCCCTGAGACGCAGCACCACTTCAGCTACACTAAAGGAAATAGCAATTTATTCGAATATTACAAAAGATAATTTCCAAGGGAAATGATACGCCCACTTGGAAAAGAATTAAAGACTATGCCTCCGAGCGATGCGGTTCCTTTCAAATCAAACCTACTCAGAGAAAAACCGTTCATTAATGAAAATACTACATAAAGCACCCTTTCGAAACGTGCCACACATTGATATTCTGTAGCACGTACTCCCTAGAATACAGGCCGACGCATTTTATAGAGTTGAGTAATTGGTTCCAAATAAAAATCACTATCTTGTAATCAATCGTCGATTCACTACTTCACCGTAAAATCTATTGATAATTCGATGAACGCATACGGTGGAAAAAAGTCATTTGATTAGAGTTTTTTTGTCGGCCGGAAAAAAGTGATAGGATTCCGATGCTAAATTCACAAACACATTTCGTCGCCGTTCAGAAGGAAGAAGTAACGACCTGGAACTTTTTTTTATTTTATCGAATCTCTATTTATTTAGTTCTTTTTCTTTGTTGACTCCCGCGACATTATAAAGACGAAATTTAAAAACATAACTGACGAGCTTTTTATTTTCAGCGTAATTGTTAAAATGAAGTTCACGAAATTAAAAAGGCGAGCTTCCTTTGAATGAATAAAATTCAAATCCTCCCTACCAAAGAAGGCATTATCCGATTGATTATTAATTGAATAATAAAAGGGAATGAATCGGAAAATGGGGATGAAAAGGCATATTCTCTTCCAAGGATAACAGCTTCAATTAAAAGAGAGCTTTTGCTTGTTGCATGTTTTACGGTTTTGTTTAAAGAAATGGCACTTTAACGGTTGCGAATTTAATAATAATAATGATGCGGCGTTTGAATTTATACATAGCTTCCGAAAATAGTGTGAAAGCTTCGAGTTTGATCGATGTTACTAAAGCCGTGAAAAAGAATTAAAATAAATGATTCCAAACTCCTGACATATTGGGGTGAAATTGTACAGAAGTTGCCGTTTTCCCAGCATATATAAATTATAAATCAATATCGAAAGTAAGGTTGAAATAAGTCAAATTCTCTGCTGTACGTGATTGCACAAAATCTAAAATTTTGTTCATACTTATTACAAATAAGATTTTATACATTTTAACAAATTAAAGAAACTTTGTTTATCTTCAACATTTTCAAATGTTCGATTATTTGCATAATAGTAATTTTTATCTGCAGTAATGCCTCGATATTCGCTAGTTCGACTTACGCAAACTGGGAGTTACGCAATTCACGGCTTTTCGTAACTTCCTAACTTCCAGTTAACGCTAATACAGCTTCAGTTACTTAGGAAACAGAAGAAATTGTCAGCTTTGCTAGATAATTGAATTAGAGAATTTGTACCCCCAGGCTTTCTTAATGGTCCCTTCTATCGCAAAATTTTGGGGTATTATTGTATAGTACTATATCTTTATTCGGCAAATAAAATGCGTTATATTCGATAAGCTGATGTTAACTAGGTATTCACTAGGCGGTTTTGATGGGGTAGAAGGAAAAAGCGATTAGAAGAACAAAAATATCTTGGTACAATATTTAAAAATAGACTGAATTAACATTTCGATTTCATCTCGACCTGTATGGTCCTTTTGACTACTCTATCACAAATCGCTTTGCCTTTCGGTATTGTGCAGTTTCTCATCAGCTTTCAGCTCGTAACTTTCCCAGGTCTCCCTCTACTTCATCTTTCTAACTCCTCCATCTAATTCTACTGGATTGAATATTGTTTCAAGTATATTTTCAGTTTTTAGTATTTCTTTTATTTTTATATTATTTCTTCTCTTGGTTTTGCTTGATGGGGCATTTTTAAAAGTTTAAACCTCTACCAGATGATGGAGATTTATGCAAGAAGTAATTGCTAACTTTTGAAATCAGATAAAACACCCGAAGAAGAATATTCAACGATGTGACTTCCGCACTTTATCTTAATTCTACGGAGAACAATATTGGGAGTCTTTTGCTGTTCCAGTAATGGGTTAAGATTGCTCTTCTAGAATTTCGCAATAGGTAGATATTTTTTATAGATGAAGTTCGTTCTTCAATATTATTATGAAGATATGAAACTTGGGCGATTGTGCAAGCAATACTTATAAAGCATATATACGACAATGCCGCTTTACAGATTAAAATCGATGAAAACACGTTGACAGATAAGATTAAAATAGAAAAGAGTCCGCTAGGGAGATGTAATATCTCCCAAGTTTCTCACCTTAGCTTTGGAAGATGTTTTCCAAAAACTGTCTTGGCAAAATAAATATATTAATATAGTTGGAAACCGATCGAACGACTTACGTTTTGCAGACGATATCGTTATCATTACCAGTGATATCAACGAGTTAAAATATATGCTAGAAGAATTGCAAACACAATCAAATAAAATTGGACTGGAAATGGATTTAAATAAAACAAAAATAACGAAAACAAAAAATATAAAAACAACAATAGAGAATAAAAAAAACTCTAGAAAATGTAACTGATTATATTATCACACGATCAAGCTAAGAAAACTAAAAACCTCGAAAGAAAAGTATTTAACACCTGTATTCTGCCAGTACAAAACAAGCTCAGAGTAACCCAAAGAGCAATAACGAGCTATGTGACAGTGGGCAGAACATATCGCCACGCTACAAGTACGCAAATGGACACCAACAAAATTATAGATTGGCGCCAAAGAATATAAAAAAAAAAAACAGAGAAACATGGAAGCTGTTGCAAGAGGCCTACATACAGGATAAATACAGGGTAAAAAAAAACAAAGATTTGTACACAATTGGATAATTTTTACTTCATCTTTTTGCATCTAAAGTCCTTCATTTTTCTTTTGTCACTATTTTGTACTAGCAGTTCTCTCTATATCACTCACAAAAGCATTGCAGATTCCCCACCCAACTCAAATGGCACATTAGAACGGGTTGTGCGTTATAACAGAACAAAAAAAAACATTACTTTGTAAACGAATGCGTGGGGACAACAAAAGTGTGCGTTATAAGCAAATGTACGTTATAACAGGGTACGTTGTAACCGAGTTCGACTGTACTATAATCGAAATTGATTAAATAATTAAGTTAAGTTAAACTAAGTTTGGTTCTGTATCTGAGGATTATAAAATGCTAAGGTCGTAATAAAATGCTAGTCAAAATGGCAGTAATATCATATTCTCAATGGGCACGGTAATAATGCACAATTACTACCTTAATTCAATTACACATCAGTAATTTAATATATTACCTGAGTAATCAAACTAACCATAACATAAACTGCTTCACCTCGAATTCCAATGTTAATTGCACAAAAAGTACCTGTCCCGAACTACATCAGAAATGCAATTTACACAACTTTCGCTCTGATAAACACAGTGAAGGAAATAAAATATAAACGTTCAGTTTTAGATGTAAAAAAGAAGCATAAAGCAATTCGCATTTTTCCAGTCAAAATATTTCTTGTAAACGGTTCAATTTGCATAAAACCGTATTGGCAATTCTAAGGGTAAACTTGCTTTTAGATGGACAAAAGATAACCCGGAATGATGCAAAGTGGGTCGGAAGAGTCATCTTATCGAACTGAGAATTCGATATTTGACCATCACCAGCGGAACGGTGGCAGAACAAAACGACCGAAAGTCGTCACGTGTCTTTCGAATCCCGCCGCACTGCACCACAAGAATTTATTTTAACGGCACCGATGAAAAATTTACGAAATCGAACTGTGTTATATCAGGTCGAAGGTAATGCACGTCCCCGGAACAGTCGCAACTTATTTTGAGCGCCGGTTGGGGGATACGAACCTCACGAAAGCGTGAGACAAAGTCAAACCGGGCAAGAAGTGGGACAATAAGGGAGTCGGTAACAATACGTCGTGTACACGGCGTCCCTCCCGTCGGAGCATACACACGATTTCAGAAATTTCAGTGTGTTCGACATTTTATGGATCCATCATTATTAAGCCTTGAAGTCCTGAGGGTACTTCAAACTTATGCAGTTTTCAACGTAAAATTCAGTCGAATGTCTAAATTTAAATTCTAACCAGGAGGAAGATAAGAATTTGCATTCGCATAAAATTTGTAGATTTTATGCCTTATCGCAGACATTATCTTTTAAATTTTCTATTAAAACGTCCTTACAATTTTGCGAATATGTAATTAGAGAGCACTTTGAAGCGAAACTCGAGGTAGTTGTAGACCTAATCTCTCAAGAATAACTTTGTCAAAGTTGTATTATGCTAAGTTACGTGCCTTTTATAAGCGCCGGAAGTTGCAACTGCAAAATTAATTTGTTTTTGAATGAAGGGTAAGCACACTGTCAAAATTTGATTTGCTGAAAGTTCGAAAAGCAATTCAGTCGTTGTTGGTCTTTGTAATTGAAAATTTAATTTTAATTGCCGCACAATTTGATCAAAAGTATATGAACCTACATCAAACGGTGCCTCATTGTTGTTAATACAATCTTTGGGCATTAATCAACAATTACTAAATACAGGAATATTTCTGCATCAGTATTATAATACTGAAGCGGAACTATCTCGACAAATTTGTAAATATTTATTTGGGACAGTACTAACTCGCATATTGAATAAATTTTCACCGCAATTTATTTCAATAAACCCCGATAAATTTAGTGATGGAACCCTTTTTCACCGAATTTGGATAGGACTTGACAAGTACAGTCGTTCGCTCACTAGTGGTTAGTTGATATTGACAGCTCTGTTAAACGGACATTAATTCCCTTACTAATTTATAATTTTGTAAGTGCTTCGTTGATTTAGTGCGAGATTCAGGCATCAGCACGTAACTCGAATATTTATTGAGCATTGGAAAATATTAAATTTATTTATTTTTGGAATAAAAATCGTTTAAAGTGAACGAACGCATGCGCTTCGCTGAATGGGTTGTGTGGTGTATATCACATTTTTATAATAATTAACAATTCTTTGAAGCAACTTGTAATCCCAGATATGGCAATTAAATACAAAACTCACTTATTAACAAAAGTACCATCTTATCGTGTTTTACTAACTGACTATTTCACATCTTTTCAAAAATCGTGATCTATCGTCAGTTTATGTTGTTTGGACATTAAGTACTTCGTGATTGTTTAGTTAATTCCTTTAGGTAATAAATCAATCAACTTCTGTAAGTATTTATAGTACCTCGGTAATGAATTATTAACAGATTGATATAACGGAACTTTAAATACAAACAAATATGTGACAATACTCAACTTAATTACAAACAGTCGCCCTTTTTATAATTACCTAACAAAATGTTCTCATTTTTCTTTACTAACGGTAATTTGAAAATCCATCACCATATTTACAAGATTATCATAGCGTTTCATGCAAAACAACAAACCATTCAAAATAGAGGAATTACTGTAGATCCAAATTGTATCATCTAAAAATGGTAAATTTAAGAATTACAGAGACGTTGATTTTGAAAGTGGGACAAGCCCATTTTATGTTATTGCTAGATATTTAATGGTTTGAATTTGAATGGGCTTAAAAATATTGGTCAACAGTAATAGACTTATTTCATATTTTTTGTGATCTTATCTCATGTAATAGTTATTCGTGTTAAATGAAAAAAAATCATGGTTTTGGTATGCGCAATGCTTTGTTGAAAACATTGATTTTCTTTGAATGGAATATAATTATAATAACAAAAAATTGAATATTTTCATTTACTTATTTATTCAATTCCAGCATTTCATACTTCTTTCGAAAAGCTACAATAAAACAAAATATAAATTTCATTTTTAGAAAAAAAGTGGATAAACATGAAAAATATTCAATAATAAGTTACACGCATATTTAGAATGGATTTGCCTCACTTTCAAAATCAATTTACAATAAATATCTTTGTAGAAATAAATTAACTAATTGTAACAAATTTATACTGATATTAAAAGATATTTATAGTGAATTAATTATAAACATAAATCGTATGTTCATTTGTAATAAAAATTAGTTTCAATTATTTTTTCCACAAAATTGATTTGCCCCACTTTCAAAACCAATAGGATGTAATTTCTGGGGCAAAACTACCCATTCAGTCATTTTTCCTTCAAATGTCTTTTTTCTAAACATCAATATCAGTATCCCTTTGCAGTTGTCCTAACATTATAATTTCTAACAACTTGTGTAGGTATTATTTTCACGGTTGTATAAAGCGGCCTACACACGTACGAGTCTTACTCGCGAGTCTGGCTCGGCTCGGTGGTGTGTAAGGTGCCACGAGTCGGGCTTGACCGAGTCTAGCTTGACTCGCAAGAGGCTTCGATGGGGCTCGGCTCGCTATTGGAACGTAGTACATGGGTGGCGAGACCCGAGCCAGACTCGTTCACAAACCTTGTGAAAATCATGTCGGCTTCCGTAGCGAACAAAATATTTATGGCTCCAGACTGTTTAACAAAGTTTTTGGACGAGTATCGCGAATTACCAGTTTTGTGGAAAATTCGAAGTGCGGACTATTCCAATAGGGGAAAACGGGATGAGGCGTGGGACTATCTTCTGGAAATCACGCGTGAAAAGATACCAGATGCCTTGTATATAGCCTTGCAGGTTTCTGGAATGATTTTTCCCGAGGCTTGAGGTGATATAATTGTGGTAAACTTGAGATCTTCAAACGACCGTCCTGTGGCAAGAAAGCGAAGAGTTGCTGCAATACGTGCTTCAGGAGTTATAGCATTTCACATCACAGTATCTTTTTTTAAAATGAACGGCTTTACTTTTTCCATCAAATAATTGAGATTTTCAACCGACATTCTATAGTAATTTTTATAGTCAGTGGGATTATTATCTTTAATAAAATTTAATAAATTCAAATGCAAAAATTGTTGTCTTTCTAGCAACCACTTCTTCGCCCAGATTTTTCTTTTTTTAATTTTTACTTTCGTAAACACATCACATTCATCTAAAATGATGATTGCTGCAGCAACTTCTTGTAGCGAACTCATTCTGGATACTGAAATGCCCGAAAACAGTTTGTACGTGTGTGGCGAAATATGTCCCGAGTCCGGCTCGCCAGTGAACTCGCCGAATCTGGCTCGCGAGTAAGACTCGTACGTGTATAGGTCGCTTAAGACACAATGATTCACTAGAAAAGTCGGATCTGAGGTTTATTGAATGTTATTATTATTGTTATTACTGCAAGAAATCATTGTAAGATATAATTTTATTACAGGAAATCTTAACTTCTGTAACATACAAAAATATTCTGACTGGGCATATTATCGTAAAATAAAATTTCTATCTGGGTCAGTGGAAAATTCATCGTCGCTAAAATCACTTCCAACGCTCGTTTAATGTAATCATTATTGCGATTACATCAGTTTACAAAAAAGATCGAATTAACATAACTACCTTCATTATTGTGAGATTTTTCAGTGCTGCTTTTAAATTCAGATGAGATATTTAAAGATGTTGCTGAAATCGCAATTTTTCAAACCCATGGACGTCAAGAGGGTTCTAAATGAGTTCTTACAATAATACGACGTGGAAATCTTCATATATCAGACATCTTCATCCATTTAGAACTTCGTTCTCGTCTGCTTGACGTCAGCCGAATTAAAAAAATTATACCAAAATCCACAATATTAACAACGACTCGAATACACTTAATTACACGAACATATGCACGTGGTGGCGCTCATCAGTGCAAATTATTATTAATTCCGATGTAAAATTAATATCAAAACCACCTACCAGCTCGAAGACTTTTAGTTGCAGTGCAGCTCTAATTAAACTTCATTAATGTGTCAAAATTCGTAGTGACGTAGTTTTCAAACATTGTACGTTATAACGCACCCTCGACACGTTCCTGCAAAGTTATTGTGTGAGCAACGAAAGATATTATTAAATGGGATATTAACTGTCAGATTAGATTTCAGCTCACTTCTTTAAACTCTCCCACTGTTCCTGTTATAATAACATTTCGGTTTTGTGCCAAACATGTTTCTTCTACGTGAAATTTATCACTAATGCACCAACATTGAAATGAAGAAACGCCGTAATACGGTAATTTTAAGTGAACATGTCGCGACTTTAACACGTTCTATATGGGTCATGCATAATACCGTAAAGCGTTTGAACGGCACGTTTTATGCAAGTTGGTGCATTTCCGGACATACTCTGGAGATAATTACCAACACAAACTAAAAATTAAAACACGCCGTCTCTTCGAGATAGGAAATCTATCGGGTTTTAAACCGATAAGCAAAAGTAATATGGCAGAATCTTTTATTAGGGCGGTGCATTTGGCCAACCCGACACCTGTTTGGAAACTGGCAATTTGTCTTCTGGCCGGTCCTTTGATCAATGTAACACGGCAATGTGGTTCCGGTGCTACAACAGTATTACAACCCTTACTAACCCTCTTTGTATGTTGAGCAACATTACCACAATGCCCGACTATACATAATAGATCTGACGAGATTATATTGTTATTGTTGCATAGTCTTTACTGAAAACTTTAAATTAATTTGCGAGCCTTTCCGAAATATTTACAATGTGCGACAGGTAAATTCTACAAAGCTTATTTTAAGCGGCGTACTTAATTCTCATGCGATGATGTAAAGTACGTGTTAGCGAGTTGAGGACGATATTTACATCAATATTCGATTATTCATGAAAGTCATGCGCGATAACGTTTACCGATAATAATTAATACATTATGTAATGCAAAGTGTATTATTTATTGCCTGCATGCTGGAAGATATTCATTTTCATGGACGCCGCATGTTCTGTAATGACATACGACTTATTGTTCTGAAATGTGATTCTTCAAGTTTATAAAGAGAGCTGCAGGTATAATAATTATATTTTAGTTCAATGCACTGGTGCATTTAAAGAAGCTAAAACACTTTTATACCTTTTGTATTTGCATTTCATGACCTTCTCTTTCACACCTTTGCCAATTGTATTTCAGAAACCATCAGATGCATTTCAGAAAGAATCAACTGTAACTCAGAATGCATCAATTGTATTTTAGAAAGCACCAATTGTAATTAAATTTTTGAAATACAATTAACTAATCGCAATTATAATTGACGTTCTCAGAAACACAATAATTATTGTTGACGTCTTCTGAAATACAAATTGACTAATATGTACTACAATTGGCGTTTTCTGAAATACAATTGACGTCTTCTGAAATATAATTGACTAAAAGCAACTGCAATTGACGTTTTCCGAAATACAATTGAATAATACGAATTATAAATGACATTTTCTGAAATATAATTGACTAATGGAACTACAATTGACGTTTTCTGAAATACAATTGACGAATATGAACTAGAAGGGACGTCTTCTGAAATACAATTATTGAATAATATGAACTACAATTGACATCTTCTGAAATATAATGGACTAATCTTCTGAAATACAACGGATCATTTTTAATTACAATTGAAGTCTTTTGAAGTACGATCAACTATTCACACTGACAATATTAAAGTTTTCTATAATACAATTGACTAATATCAATTACAATTGATGTCATCTGAAATTCAATGCACTATTCTGAATGATTGATACTTTCTTAAATAAGGTTCACAAAAGCAAAAATCTAAACTCTAACTGTGACAATTTTAGGAAAATACAACAGAAAAGATTTTTGATGTACGTAAATTGGCTGCAATTAATCTGGGTTTTTCGTTTTGCAAAATACTCGATTACTTACGCACTTCAAAATGGAAAACGAGTATATTCGAAACAAAACAAGAAATTTTATTTGAATGCCAACGATTAAATTTTATTTGAATGCCAACGATTCTTAAAATTTTTCGCTGCGGTATCTTTTAGAACTCGCCGATTTTTTAAGCTCGTCTTTGCCTTCAGAAAAAAGTTTACGAGGAACACGGAACGAAAAGTCAGAGAGAAATTCAACAACCCTTGAAAAAATCTAATGTCAACTCGACCTATCTTAATGTTCGGCGGTTTAAGAACTGCTGGTCGGGCAAAACTTTACAAACTCTATCAATGTTTTTTTGGGAAAATTTCCTTACGAGTTCGACATAAGAAAGCTCTTAAATATTCATTTTACCTTTTTAGAGAGCAGGAAAGTTATTTTGGGACTTCGGCGCTCACCTGTAACAAAAAAAGACTTTTTTAGACACAATATGGAAATAGGGCGGACACGAATGCTTTTGTAACTTTTTCTTCCACAATTGGGAGAGTGGAGAAAAAAATTTCTGTGATTCTTAAACCTTGTAAATTTGTAAGGGGACCACATAACTTGGTGTTTATTTTATTAAAATCGTGCCACGGGCTATTTTCATTCAATATCTCTACACACACTACAATCTACTGGGAAAGTCGACTTAGTATTCACACTGCGTCAATTCTATGCAAATCTACAGTCCCTAATAGAAACAGCAGCTCCTCATAAAACATTATCTCACTTATCTTTTAGGTTACGAATTTTGTTTATAGAACAAAAATGGCATTGAAAGCCATGCCATTTTAAAAACGCCCTCTTTAAGCCATCCCATCTACTTCGTCCACTGCCGCAATTTAAAATTCCGGCAATGCAACTGTTGCAGCGCATTAGGAAGGCGGCCGCAACAAGAAAATTAAAATGTACAAAACTTTTCCAATTAAGCTAATTCCCACAAGAAATTAAACTGATACCAGTTCTGTGGCCGCGATAATTTGATTTGGCGGTTGTGATGAACGTGTGGATCCGCGATAGTGACGGGCCAGTGGGATTACATGTCGCATTCAGCCCGTTTTGAAAGTCTCCCTTAGGTTCGCCGATCACAAACCCAAACCTACCACTGTCAATTCATCAACGAAATGTGTATCGAAATTTTGCTCACCTCTGCAATTTATAATTAAAATCTGGCCGAATTTTTAAAATTTCATATTTCAATTAAAGGAAACGCTCTCATGCTCGCATTAATCAATTTTAGCACCTGTTTTGATTGTTCAAAACGAAATTGGCAACAAGATGTTTGGAGTACAACTGGAATTAATTAAAATCTAATTAATCTTGCAATTCGAATTTCAAAGCAATCCTTCACGAACAGCGATTTACACTGCGCCGAGAAGTTGCCGTGCAGTTGATTCGAGAATGAATTACGATTTTTATTTGACTAAACACCGGATTATTTATTTGTTTCAAACACAAATTGGCAATGCGAATTCAAACCGGAACGTTAAAATCGTCGACTAAGAGCGACCGGAAAACGAAAAGGTTCCAACGAGATTTTTAAAAAATGACATTTTTTATGAAACAGAATTTTAACGAAGAACGTGCCCTGTGTACTAACAAATATTCGATACGTAGGCGACTTTTGATTTTCGAGGTTGCTGTTAAGGATTTTAATAGTTCGCAAACAAACGGTTCGTAGGTATTTTGTTCTAATGTGGAGCAATTCTTTAGGCAATGCCAGGGATCCCATTTGTTCTAAAATTCTAAAAATTCCCTAAATCTTGATTATGTCTTATAATATCCGATTGTTATTATTATTATTTATATGTAAACTATTTATCTTAATAAAATGTAACATGTATATAACAACAAAGTAAAATAACATCACACAAGTAATAACTAGAACAAATAAAATAACTCATTAAGAGAAGAAGAACTGTACCAAAAACACTAGCAACGTTGCCTCTCTGTATAGCCAAACTTATTCGTTGCTTCAAATATCTTTTGGCTTGAGGAATTCCCGTTGTTTGCACAATACGCCTCCCCAAATCTTCAAGGAGAGAAAGGGCATCAGCACTCCAAGGACCCAAAGTTTCCACAGCGAAGGCGACGAAAAAATAATCATCAGAAATTGACTTATATATTTTTTTCTTAAGATTTTCTGCCAAGTGGGCACCAGATCTTGCAGAAAATGAAGAAACAGTCAAATGAGAAGGGGCAAGTGTATCAGTTATTCCATGGAAAGTAGGTAAATCCTTAGTTTGGGATTTTACTTGTACGGATACACTTTTTTTTTTTTGTTAAGAGGGGGTAACCTGTGTGACTACTAACTTCCTTCCCCATACGTCTTCCTCACCAATGTGGTTCCCGTGGTGAGGAAGACGTATGGGGGAGGAAGTTAGTAGTCACACAGGTTACCTCCTCTTAACAAAAAAAAAGTGTATCCGTACAAGTAAAATCCCAAACTAAGGATTTACCTACTTTCCATGGAATAACTGTAATACCATCTGGACGTTTGCCATAATCCCTCAGAATACCATTAGGTTCAAGGATACAAGGAATGAGAAAGCACGTTTAATAATGTTATTAATACAGCTGTGACGAGAGAGTCTACCAGCACTTTTAATGCACGATAAACCATGATGACCCAACGATTCTACAGAAGAACCGCACGAGCAGATATGAGGATCTAAGTGAAATTGCAATTTGTAAGTCGTTCTTTTCTAAAAGAGTACCTAGTTCACAAGATGGAAGAGCTTCAAGCCAAGCTCCAGATTCAAGTTCAGATCCAGCTAATAAGATAGCTTTTTGTGTGATATTTGAGGAAGATAATAAATTTTGAAATATTTTCTCACAGATAGGTAAGTCCCAATTTCTTTGAATAGAAAGCTCTTTTGGAAGTAAAGACAAATTAGAAATTTCCTTCCAATAATCAACAGCCTCGTTAAGGGATGTAATTTCAAAATTAGAAAAACTAGAAGGTAGAATGGACATAATAAGTTCAGAATTAGAAAATATAGAAAACAAAAAGGCAGGCGAGGAAATATCAATTATAGACCTTATACCTAATCCACCAAAACGGATTGGTAATTTGACTTGAGTCCAAGATCTTATTGTAAATTTAATATTCAAAATTTTTTCCAAAGAAGAAATAACAATATTATCCAATTCAAGACACTCATTTTTAAATTTCCAAAAAGGAGGACATCTGAGATTATAAGTGAAATTAGGTATCCAAAAACAATGGCGAAGTAAAAATAAACTAATATGAAGATTAATTTTACATAGATTTGAAGAAAGTAAAGAGAATGAATCAATTTTTTTAGAAATGAATGGAGGAATTGCTGCATCGAAAATAGGACAACCAAGAATAAAAAGGTCTTCAACATTACAAACGTGAATACAAGGAGCTAATAATTCGAATCTTTCCAAACTTGAAGACTTGTCTCATTCCGAAACATTATTAAGGAAGAAATGATATCCTAATTTTTTTATTAAATTAACCTAAAATCCTAAAAAAAAATGGTGAGACGCCTGCAATGGTGTCGTAAGTTAATGCCTCGGGAAAAAGTCTATTGAATAATTGCAACACGAAATTTTATTATCTATTCTATACTCGGCCCAACCAATAGATATAGTAAGCACGTGAACAGTACTCGTCGACAGCAAGTTTTAAACCTATAATTATGAAGCACCGATCACATAATTTTATTGCTATATCTGTTCACCAACCCCGCAATACTGAATGTATTATGTTGAACAATGTAAAAAACGTACCCAATTATTTTCAGTATCAATAAAATGCCACAAATTTCTTGGAAGATCAGTTTATAAGTTGTTATGTACACGGTGCCTTTGTCGGCTGCTGCGCAAATAAATTCACAATTTGCATTTCAATTTTCTTTTTACTTATTGCAACTTTAGCTTATGTCGAGCACTTTTCTCGTCAAATATGGACCGAATATTTTATGCAGCCTTCTCTGAAGCAGACCAGCGCTAAAGGCAAAGTCAAGCACCTTCGTGAGAGAAACAGGTCGTATATTCAAAAACTGCATACCTAAGAACATGCCTTCGGCATTATAAGGTATCATCTGCATTTCAGATAAATTTGCATCATGAATTCTCAACGTTTCCGAAGACGCTCAACATTCCTATTACTTTATACTCTATAAAATATACAAAAGTTTAGTTTTATCAATGCAATGAAACTTTGTTAATAAATTAAGGTAAAAAGTTATAAAACTTGATGTAGCTCAACTGATCTGAACTATTTCTGCCACTGCATCGGAAAGTTTATATCTTCCCTACGGGAACGCAATTTTATCAAATCTCCAGCAGCATTTTCAATATTGTTCCAAACAAATTCACATACGTCCAACACGCAATTATTTATTTTAGTGCCGTTCTATCAATTTCCGTTCCCTTTCAGCACTGCTCTATCGCAATAATATCCGGGAAAATGTTCTTGTAAAAGCAAAAAGGACTTGGTTTCTTCAATATTTAGCAACTCGAGACGGAAATCGAATAATTCATATAAAAACTTGGTTGGCAAATCTACATCTTCGCCGATTTTGTCAAGTCATAAAAATTGAATAAAAAAAGCTATAAATGAGATTATATAAATAAAAAAATTTTTCTTCGATTATACGTTCATTTCATTATTCTACTAGAGATTGATTTTCATAACGGCAATAAACGAGCACTTAACCCCTAAAAATTGTACTTTATTCAATGCTAAATAACGTCAATTACAACCTCGTTCAAAATTAATTTCGAATAATCAAAATTATAGTTAAAAATGACGTCACTAGTAATGATACAAAATGTATGTCCACGTTCTGTTAATTAACAGTGAATTCATGAGAAGTTCTTTGTGTTGTACATTAAGCAACATGAGCGTAATTAACAACAAAACGGTTTCATCTTACAGCAAAAACCGTCCGCTCATAAGTTTCTATTACATATGTTGCAATTAGACGATGTTGCAAGAGGAACGTGTAACTAAGAAAGTTTCCTCCACTTGCGCATTGACGTAGCCGCGTCGATTTCATTTCATTAATGAAGTTAAATTAGGTGAATCGATATTTCTATTCAAAACCAATTTTCCTGAAATGTGTTTAAGATTATGTCACTTGGCCGTGTTTTCTTTTAATGGTAAAGCTTACAAATTGAATTCAATTTGTCTTAAAAACTTGAGCTATTGAACGATTTTAAAGGAGCTTGGTAAGTTATGAATAAATAGCAACAACTAATACACTATGTAGTTTATTTATGGTATAATTACAAATTCAATTAACCCATGATGCCGACATATAAAGTTTTGTGCATTATTAAACTTGATACTATAAAACACATTATACAAAATTTAAAAATTCATGCATGAGAAGGTTAAAACAACCATGAAACCGGTGGCAATTTAAACACATTTTTCCACGTTAACGTTTTAAATAAAATAGAAATTTAAAGAATTATCATTATAAAATAAAACTACATTACACTGCTGCTACGATTCAATAAAAACCAGATTCCACATCAAAGAATTGCATAGAAAAGGAACAACAAAAGTTGCATTGAGCACTGTGTATAAACTTCATTATTATCGCCGCAAACAAGTTTCGGATTTAAAAGAAAAATTAATTAACAATCAAAACTAAATTTTAAATTGCACTTCTCACAAAAGTTCTCAGATATACAGCGAGAAACGATCGGATTTCCCGTATTTCTACTTTATATTTGCCCAAAGGAAATACGATGCTAGAACTGATATATTTCCCTTTCCTTTTATAACTTCACAATCGAACAAAAAATTTTCGTTTCCAGAGCAAATAAAAGTTAGTTGAGAGTATTAGGTTGTAGAACTGCGTACATATAAACCGCATATTTGTAAAGATTTATATTTTTGGGGGGAGATTTTTTTTCTGAAGCAAAATCAAACCATAAAAAAACTATCAGAACTTTCCTGGGGAAAAAATTTATATACCAAAACTCTTTTCGCAAATATTTCTTTAATATTGGCCCGGAAAATGTTATTTCCATAAAATCAACCTGTATTCTCCCGAATGGACTTTCGACAGTTGCTGAAATGACTTGATTTACTTGAAGAGGATTCGGCAAAAAGAAATACAATTTTTTCCCTCGTGGCTTTACAACTCGGAGTGTTATAAAAAATACACCATCTGGGCATTCAGCTTCGATAACTTATTACTCGGTTAGTCTGATGACACATTATGCGGTTTGCGGTTTGCGGTAGCAAGTGACCTTCATGCCGCTTTTCTGAAACACATTGATTCAAATGTGAGGTGTCACACTTGCCGCTATGTAAACATCTGCCGCTTCTTTGACCGCGTCCTGTCGCGGTCAGGCGGCAGGCCGCGAGGAGTCTGATACATTATTTCTTATGGAGCATGACACACTAGCCGCGCGGTAGGCAATAAATTACTGCATTTGTGTACATGTATAACTTTATAAACATAAACTGTTCAAAGATATGATTTCGTAAACATTATCTTGTTCTTTTTTTTGCTTCTAATATACCTACTATTTAATTTCTTATTTTTAATTTAAATGAAACAGAGATGTAAGGGAGATTTCATATACATATTTATAATTATTATATAGATCATTAATCAAATTTCCAGTTTTGCTGTGATGCACTAAAATATTATTCTTAACAGAATTCGTGTTTAAACTCGAATATTTCTTGGAAGGTTGTGATATTAAGTATCAATTAAAGGAATATGGGTTTAAAAATTAATGAATAGCTCAGATTTAAATCCAATTGCTTTATTTAAATGTTAACTTAAATAACATGAAATGGAATAAATCCAGTCATCTGTTTTTAAAAATCGCGCTGACCAGACATGTGTAACATAATACCTGCCTAAAGGTTGTTTTTAAAGTAAGCGTTAATAAACAGATTTCTTTGAGTGTTTACTACAACTTTTCATAAATGTGAGATTTATTTTTGTAGCATTCTAACATCAATAATGTTTAACCCTTTAACTACGGATATCTCCAATAGACGATATAATGTAAGTTTTGTCAGCTGTAGTCAATAATGAAGGTATTCTACGTAAAAGTATATGGGTTGAAAAAACGGTTAGTCTTTCTTGTACGCTAATGGCATCACTAAATGCAGTTTGTTGTTTCTGTAGATCCTGTCTCATGAGAGTAACTAATTCGTCAAATGAGCCAATACTCATTCTGTAGTAGTTAAAAAATTTATCGGGGTATTCCCTCAATCGGTGGTAAAGGCATTGAAATTGGCCTCCCGTTTTCCGTAAACTATTATTTAAGGGATGGACCCAATACCTTCTTTTTTTTGACGTCGTTTTCTCAAAGCATAAATGATGCACACTGTCTCTTCGAACGTAAGCATATTGATAACTGAGACATCTTTCACATGCATCGAATAAACTTCAGGGAGGGGCATAACCGCGCGGTTAGAACCGCGTGTGTGAACGCTGCAGCGCGGTTTTTGACAGCATGTTTACAATCAAAACGAAACCGCGTGTGTGACATCGATTTGCGGTTATAAACATTATAATCTTTGTTTATAAACGCAACCGCAAACCGCAAAGTATGACACCCCACTTAAGGTAACTCGCTGTAATTGCGACGTTAACAATTTACCGATACAAGGCTCCGATAAATTAAAAACCAAAAATAACGAACGCGACTTTCGTTTTTCGCAATTCGATTATTTATTGTTCGTAAAACAGTACTCCAAAATTGCCACAATAAAGTACGGCGGTGTGAATTTATTGATTGGCATTTATTCTAAGTATTGGTAGTTTGCACAGTGATCGGGTAGTTTAAAATAGAACAAGGGTGCGTTCTGTTTTTGGAATTGGCTGATGCATTATTAGATAAATATGTAAGGGAAGCCTGAGAATGAATGGTATCAGAGCCGGAGATTAAATGTGCGTGTGCGTCTATTTTCTGAAAATACCGCATTGCTGGCAGAGAATTGGAATGAACTGCAAGGGATGCCAAATATATTAGGATCCCAGAAAGGATGAATTGCTTTGTAAAAAGTTCTAGAAAATAGGTTCACTGATAATTAAAACCATTTATACGATACAAGGAAAATTTATTATATTACGGTAAAAATGCAATAAAATAAAATAATAATCCAGAAAACTAGAAAATGATGTCACATGCAGAGTGTAAAATCGTCAACTCAAATAAGAATCAAATAGAATATTGGATGCAGTGTAAACACTTTATCTTCAGCATGGATTAAATAGATTATCTACTGCTCTATAATAAATTGTCAATAAGTAGGACAAACCATTGAAATACATACAGAGTCCTCCAACGTTAATGCTCATACCCAAAATTAGCCTCAAGTATTAAATAATTATCTACAAATTTTGTTTCCTTCATAAACCACAAACTGGTAGCATTAATTGTTTTACGATAAACCAGACCTAAAAAAAGGAACAAAAAATAATTTTTAGAATATCCTGCAAGTCACAAAAATGTTTTTGTTTAAGTGTTAAAGGCGTTTTAGCCTAACAGTCGATCAATAATAAAATCACCAACACTTTGAACAAAGATTTGCGATTTTAAGTAGCTTAGAGTAGTAAATTAACCGGACCGCAAATGATGACCAAATGATATATGAGGGGTTGTCAGATCCGGACTAATAATAAACGCTTTCTACCCATAATTACTTCGACGTATTTCTTATTAAGTGTTCGGTGGAACATCCAACCTGTGCTTTCCCATTATGCTGTTTTCATATTAGTGATGTGTTCAGTTATTTAAAGCGAACAGCAGTTAGTGTTTCAGTGACTTTTTAAAATCCGAAATTTCAAAGCTTAAATACGCTCCTAATACTGAATGCGTGCTGCTACAACTTGGCTCTCCGGAACATCTTGCTTCTTCAAAAAGCTTTGTAATTTTACAACACTTGCCTCATTTATTGGTTATGACTTGAAAGTTGTAAATAAAATATTGAAATTACAGGACTTCCAATCAAAATAACGGCGAATTTCAGTAAAAAGCTGATATGGGTATGATATTTTTACATTAAAAAAATTATAAACAAAAGAAAAGCTAAAAAAAATCCATTAAAAATACCATAACATGAGCGTCGTGACGCCAGATGATAAAACTGAAAACGGAATTTACATCAAATTCTAGTTTATTAATAAAAGAATAAATAGCCAAATTTTCAGAAAAATATCTTCAAAATTTTATTTTGAGTGACCATTAACTTTGTACATATAAAACGGCTGACAAAGTTACTTCCATGTTTTTCGTTTGATTACTTAACAAAATTAAGTTTAAACTATCCAGTAAATTGCTAACCTAAAAATGCACTCGGTTTCGGCTCTAAACAAAGGCACTTGAAATAAATAATGAACAGAAGAACAAAAGACTCATTGTTTTATTCCTTTTTTGGCGAGATTTGCATTTCCATTGGAAAAGTTTTTGCACTTAAAATATTGTAATTCATTCCCATTCATAATCACAAAGCAAAAAAAAATTAACCATTTTTAGAGGAGTAAATGCACCCCGGCGGAAAATAAACTGCAACGCATTACGAGATAAAAATGCACGCTTGAAGAACTTCGTGTTAATTTTCAAGAAACTATTGTGCGGTTATTAAAATTTATTCAAATGTTACACGAAACTAACAAGAAACTTTCTTCAAAGAATATGACAAAAAAATCAGTTGCATACTTGGTGGAACTGAAAATACATTTAGGTGAGATAAATGAAACGAATGTATTACCCATATCCTTCATGGAAACTATCGTCATTCATCACCGACCAAACTATCAGAAATGACTTGAAAAATGTTATAAACAAGAACTTTTAAGATAAAAGATTGGAAGGAAAATGTTAGTTCACCATTACTATCAAAACTCATCGGACATAAACCGCGCTTATTGAAACAATAACATGAAAGATCGGTGCCCTAGTTCTGAACATTCCTCATAAATTCAAGCGGAACTGCATCAGCAAAGGAAATCGGCTAAAATGCAAATGTGCAATTGACACAGGGTCGCATATCATTCTCTGTGTGTAGCACCTATTCCAATATTATTCCCCCGGGCCCCTTTAACCTTATCACTACCACTGAAGCACATTTACAATACGTGCCAGGGCCGTTTAAAAATTCACAACTTCAGAACAGTGCAAAATTTACAAAAAACGATAAGAATGAAAATTGTGGAGTTTTCTGATATCTACGACTTTTATTATATACGTTTCTTCAGAACTCCAAAAATAATGTACCTTTTACTTTCCCAAAGTTACTACACATCATTCTTGAATTTTTTATATTGTTTTATCAATCATTATGATTATTGTTAAGGAAATAAAAGATAGCATTGTATTAATAAATCAAAATACGTTTGATGAGTATGTATTCGTCTCGTATATTTTAATTTAAAAGTAGCTTCAAAATTTCATTAACTCAAAAAATTTGATTAACAATTCCGTCTATAAATCATGAAAAAGGCTGTTTATTTGTCTGAGAAGTCGCTCGACGGTTAGTAAACCGTCCAGAAAAACATTTCACAAAAAGTCCACTTCGAGTACCTACTTTAGTTGGACAAACGTTCATCAACGACAGAACTTACGAAAAGTTTTCTTTCGGATGGGGTAATTTCTTCGAGTGTTCGAAAGTCCAAGAAGTCACCAGCGAAATCTATCCCCAACGAATTTTACGAACTTGATGATTCCTCCAAGAACTACTTTCTACCCTGTTTCAGGTTTACACCGGAGAATTTAATAAATTTCAGATGGTATGACTCCGTCAGGTTGCCAAAATCCCTCAACTGCCCAACATTTTAAATTTACGAGCAATATGTAACGTGATCGTAACAGAAATAGGTTACAACAGTAGGTGAGTACGGAGTAGTAAAAAAAGAGGGTAAGTGCGGGGAATAACTCTTAAAAAACGTTCCCATAAAGAATTTTTGATACCTTTGAAATATAATGTTGTAAAGGAGCAACTCATATGGCTCATATCGCAGTGTTTTATAATCCGGCCATAAAGAATCTGATATATTGCTATGCGATTAATGTTTTTATAACAAATTTTTGACATACCTCGCGTGAGGGTTCAGTCCGATGCAACTTTGCGCATCCGAAATGTTAACAACAAAAATAATTTGCGATTCAAATTCCAGTTCGTGGTTCTCTGTTGGAGCAAAATATTTCACCAATAAATAATTTTCCCAGTTTAGAATATTACAATATTATTAAAATTTACATTTATAAATTAAGGTAGGTTCTTTCGTGTCTCGTATGTTGAATACATATTCATAGTAAAACTCGTTACACACTTACTCGAATAAATGATCATTAAATATGAAAGATTATACAAACAAAGCTGAATAATTGGCTTCGTCACTGTCAGTAATACATTTATGGAATATAAATCTGCATTTAAATTTTTAAGTACACCAAATAATACAAATTGTAAATTAAGTAGTGAAACATTTGCAATGCAACACAAACGTTTTAACATTTAAACTAGTCTGAAAAAACTGAAAAGATACCTTTTAATTCTAGAACCTACAAGGCTTACATTTTAGTGCAATTACAGTGGCTATGTTATCAACAGCCCAAAAATACAAAGGTTTGTGTTGCAATTTACTTTTAAACAATGTCAATGTTTAATCCACGCTACTCGGTTATTATTTTAATCGATTCAGGGGTCCCACCAATAAATTACCAATTTTTTCTTTAATTCAGACATTTGTTTAAAGAATTAGGACATTTGATAAGACATCATCCCTAACAAAAAGAAAGCAGGAAGGAACGCATGTCTACATAATTCCATTAATTTAATACAAAAATTATAAAATAAAATAATAGACCTTCTAGAATAACATCCTTTATTTCCCTTTCTGTAAAAAAAAAACGTTGATTCTTTTTTCTTCTAATTTCTCTATTTCTTTGGTAATGGTACTTATTTCTCTTACAGGTAAAATTTGGGGTTCACTAATTTTGTCTGAATTTCTTGCTTTGCTTTTACAAAAGACTCTTAGCTTACCCATTGCATTGCTTTTTCATTTGACTTTTAACTCAATTTCGATTTCTTCTAATTCAGTATTTAAATATTTTCGTTTAAATTTAAGTTTTATTTTGTCTGCACCTGCCAGTCTTGACTTCTTCACTTGTTCCTCATCCTCTCTTTTATTTTGTAAATATGCCTTATATTTAAACTAGATTTATCGACATATTTAATTAACTCTGTGCTTATCATGAAGTTATTGTTTCCCTCAACCTGTCTAATCGTATCTTTAACAAGTCTCAACGATATAATATCTTCATTGATGCATGTTTTATCTGTTGATACTGAAACCTCGTTACCAAAACACAAAGTTGTTCATACTGCAATTTCCCCGGATCATCAGCGACATTATTGACTTGACGCCAATGTTCTGCCATCGATTGCATGAAATATCGTTTTCCAAGATTAAACACTGGATTTGGGGGTTGATAATCTCTTACTTACACTTACTCGCTTACATTGAATCATTACTTTACAACATTTGTATTTTTAATAACATACAAAATTAAACCAACAAGATTTATTATTTGATTGGCATTTATTGAAGAAATATCTCTAATAAATTTGTACAAATTGTTAGTTAATGGAGTTGTTATTACATGCCATACTTTTGGCAAATTAGTTATCTATGCTACACGTCACACTGTGTGCAGTTATACATATAAGTCTCCTATTTTTGTGGTAGCTATTCTCCCAAGAATGAAGCCACTGTCGCCTCATACATTTAAAATTTTTGCAATACTTTTACATCGATCAGTTCTTGGATTTGGGTAAGGTTTCTATGAAAAATTTGTAGGGCACTTTAGGACATAATGAAGATTTTAGAATTTTTTAGAATGTCAGGGACCCCTGCTGATTGTATTTTACTCGGCCATTTCAGATGGCCATGCCTTCATTCATTTTCATTCATTTTCACCTGAAAAAGAAGGGGAACGCTAAATCGATAAAATAAGACGCTCATAAAAAGGTCGAGGGGGAAGCCTAGATAAAAGGGGTTGTTGTGACGGGCGTCAATCGATAAATTATCATTTCAAGTATAAGAAGAGAAGCCTTTAATGCACTATGGATTCATTATCGCATAAAAATTGAACCAACACATTGCTAGTGAAGTAACTGTCCCGAAACGACAACAGTCTCATCTGTGAGGAATTGATAAAATGATGTGGAAGTAAAAAAAGGTTTGTTTACGACCTTTTATAGAAATTGCCGGCCATTGAATACACATGTGCTAAATGATAAGGTTAGAACCATAATCGCAAATTTAAATTTCATAAACGTATTATCCTGGCACGAAATCACATTAAACCAACCGCTAGATTTACGTAATCCAATAAAACCGTCTAACGTCTCGTGTATTAAATAACGTCGTCCTAATTTGGGATGATCCATTTTGATTGAATTCCCCCATATTTAGAAATATGATCGATACACTTACGGTTTAGGTATCAACATTTGTGCCCGATTGTACTTTTTACGAGAAAAAAAGACATCAACTAACAACTAAAGAACATAAAATATGAGAGGCTATTTTGGGAGATATCTGAAAATTTTGCGATTATAGGGGTGTTTAAATAACACCGATTTACGACGCCTTTTATGATTCGTTACATTCGGGCGGCGATAAAAATAAAAAGCGCATTACGAAAGATAAAAGTAACTACACTTCCTTTGTCCTTAATTATTTTTTCCCAATGTAGGATATTTATGACCAAAACAGGGGATGCATCGTCGCATTTGTAGCGTGTCTTCAGACTTGATATCTGATACCTAATTAGATCTGCAGTTCCTGCACCAAGCCAGCCGACGTCATTAACACGCAATACCGCAAAATTTCCCCAAGAAAATTACTCTGGCGGTTCCTGAAGAAGTAAAATATTGTAAATTTCAAAGAAAATCGAGCAGAAGGAAATAGTAGAAGTCATTTCGCCGGTGAAAAAACGTCGGATCAAAGATAAGCGCATAGAAATATGACACGTTTACTTTTACCGCTTTTATTTCAGCGACGTTTCGTACAACTGTGAGCGAATGCACGCATTAAACCGTCTATTTGAGCGCGAAACGAATCACGAAGTGTTGTGATTTTATTTGGGTGTTTTAAGTGGAAAATGGGATGGAATCATATAGGAAAACCGAATCAAACCGAACAAGACAGGATAAAAAGTCGAGGGATAAAGTGGTATTGGTAGAAGAACTGAAACGGTATTATCTCAAAATCCTTTTTGGAGAAATCCTGATGTTTTTATATTTACATTTTGGAATACATTTTAACAGCTCCGACGTCTCATGCATTCACTTCGTGTTTCTGCGTTTCGTTCACAAAACAATCAGTCAAAAAGCAGCAGTTAAAGCGACGTGGCTCACACTAAACACGAAATGTTAACTAACAAAAATGTTCTCAGATCGAAAAACTTTTCCGATAGACTTTTATTATGGTTTTTAACAAAAAAGAGAAGATTACTCTGTAAAAGCATTACTTAATATTGAATAGAAAATAACACAATTACAATAATATACCTACAACCTGTATCTGAATTGCTTGGCCAAATTTTACCAAAGTTGGAACAAAAGTGTGACAATTTAGGACACATGTTTATAGGATGTTTATAGTTATCTTGTTCTAGCATCAATTGGTGTATAACTGTGAGTATAGAAATGCTTTTTCCACACTTGTTAAGAATCAAACTTTTCCCAATTCAAATTAATATCTAAAAACTAGTAGAAAAAATATCTTTGATCACTTACAATGATAAATATAAGAAAAACAACAATAGAAATTAATTGTACAAAAATGGTAATTTTAGCAATTCATAACATAAAAGCAATTTCTGAATTCATTAAATAAATTGCAAAAATTATTCAAATATTGTTTTTAAATTAAAAATTCCTTAACTATTACCAGTCCTTCAAATATTAAATCCTACTCGTTTAGATGTTAACGGTTGCTAAGGGACGCCAATGAACTGTTCTGAAATTCCTGAAAAATTTGTTGTCGGATTTACGCCAGAAACTGCTCACATGTCTACCCTATCCTCCTAATTCAGCCCTTAGAGACTGTTATTTGTGTTTGGGGAAATTCTAAACCTCCGAGCGAGTTGAAAATGTGATCCAGCTGCGAACAACGTAATTTCCGAAATCTGCGAAAATTTTCAAACAGATAAAAAATTGAATAGCCGTCTCTGAAACTCGCAAAGGTAAACCAAACAAATGTATAAACGTACCTATATGTAGTTAAATGTCACGCTTTCGAGTTACAAAGGAATGGTTTAATACGAAAATAAATGCAAATCTGACTTTATTGAAATATTAACGTCGCGTTCATGAAAGCACAAGCAATTGCATTAACATTGCGACAAAATTAAAAATTAAGCATTTAGTCACGTTTAAACTTCAGCGCCAGTTCCACGATAGTGTAATTACCATTTACAGGTTTCATTAGCGATTTCTGAAGCGAAATAGGTCTCCTCCGATCGGAAGACATTGCATGACCTCCCGCATTATCAGACCCTTTGCATTGGAACCATTTGAAGTCTGTAATTATCAAAATTAACCATTTAAGGCAGCTTTACGGCTAATATCCAAAATTGAATAAACCTCGGCGGTGAACGGAACAATTCCGATCAATCTTAATCAAATTTTTGTCAAAAATAATTTGAACAATGTCGGCTGCGCTGAATAACGGATTGTGTCAGAATAGTAGAACTAAGCAACGAGAAAATACTTTTTGGGTACCTTGTTAAGGATCAAAGAGAATACGGAACGAAATTAAATATTTATAAAGTGGGAAAGGGACGGATATTACAGTTCTAATTAGACCGGGATTTGAAGGATTACTCTTTCTTTCCAAAGCAACAAGTAACTTAATTGTTTTTTCCAGCCGAAATTAAATTAAAATTATAAAAAAAATTGGGTCCGTGGGGACTGCATAATAACCCGCAACGTGTCGTGTCCCATATATTTCACGAAAAAAAGTCCCGAGCTTAACTAAAGCGTTTCAGGTCGCCGGCGTAATTGGTCGCAACAGTTATTCTTCTCCGGCAATTATATCCGGAGTCGGCAATAGCAAGAAACAGTCGTTTAACTGCAATGCTGTTCCAAAGCAACGCTAATGAGCGTCCATTCAGGTACGATTATATCATTAGCATGGATAGGTAAATGAGGGGGTAAAGAACCGCTAGAACCATTTTGATGCAACGAATTTAGACATCAACGATTCCTGCACGGAAAGTTATCGATCCCGGGGCCAACTTCGAATAGATAATAAAATTCGACGCATTTGTAAGCAATGTAGATGCGCTTTAACTCTTCGGTCTTCTAAATTCAAAACGCCATTGCTGTGTTTTCAAAGAGCGTTTTTTTGTTGTTTATTTTTATTCCAAGTACTGGCTGCATCGTGTACTTTGTAACTAATTAACATGTACATACTGTATTTCCGTGTTCGGATCAAACGTGATGCAATCCAATTGGGAAGGTTTATAAAATAGCAAAACAACCATTTTACTATATTTCAAACTTGTAACGGGCAAAACCCATATCCATCGCACCACGACATGTCGGGCACAGGGGATAATGTAGGAAGATAAAGTGGCTATAAGGAAGAGTGTTTTGTTGTTGCAAGTACTTTCTGAAAAATATTTAGATACTAAAAAATAGGAAAAATACTTCCGTCTATGAATCCACATACCGTGCGGGGCAAATTACTACAATTTTCTCTTGCTTTAATAATTAAAAATACAAAAACCTAATTTCTCCAAATATATTCGTACTTGCTACAAAAACCGATAAATTCTCTTATGAATATAAACTAATTTAAATAATAGTGAAAATAATTATTGACAATTAAGATTTTTTTTGATTTTTGATTATCTTGCCTTTTAATGGGTTATAAACTTAATCATTTGCAAACTTTATATTATTATATAAACTTTATTAATTTTGAAAATGCTTTCTACAATGTTAATAGGAGCGCAATGGTCTATTATGAAAGAGCAAGGACATCGAAAACGCCTGATACCGAGTCATACAAAGTCAATATATAAACACAAATTTAACAAGAAATATTATTGAAACGACAAGTAGACTTATAACTATAAATAAAGGAATCAAATAGAGCTGCTGTGTTTCCGCAACCTTCTTTAATATTTATGTGGATGCTATTTTAAAAGAATGGAAAATGAACTACAAAAATGCTTTTAGATCAAAATACCAAATTAGATTCGATGCTATTTGCTGACAATCTAGCCCTTTAGCAGAAACGGAGACGATCTATAAACAGGGATAAACATATTATAACAAATTTGCAAAAAATATGATATGAATCTATCAAACAACGATACCAAAACTATGGCATTCTCAGGAAAATTGTAATAAGTGATAAATACGATAATAACAAAGGCAGAAGAAAAAATCAATAAATTTACACAAATTTTTGTGGAACTATTAGCAGAACCATAAAAAATAAGACAAGAAAAGACACACAACTCAAATTTTATGATACCGTTACTGCAGCCACAAAGAAAGAAGAAAGCAGAATACAAGCACAATAATCTTAGAATGTGAAATTTACCGATGACTATCATTATCTACTGGATACTATGTCGAAAAATATTAACGATTAAAGCATACATGGTGGTTGTTGTACTTACTTAAAATATATACTTCCATTCTGCACCACAAAGGTAATCACTATTTACAGTTTTTGTGTTTCATAATGGTTTTGTGTTTTTAATGAACAACCGAAAAGTAAACTTTTATAATCAATTTATCTTATTGAGATTCAAAGTAGGACTTTAAATTAAATGTTGTAATAGTGATCTTAACACTAACCCTCTACTCTGAAGAAGCAGCAGAATTTATTCGCTGACGTAAAAATGGCTTTACTTTTAAAGTATAAAGTATAAAAAATGGTGTCGTCCAAGGCAAGAAAGAAGAATAGGCAGACCAAAGACCAGGTAAAAAGACCAACACAATTAAATGAAACCACTAATATATTTAGACGTAGTCCTGAGACTTGTAGAAAAATTATAAATACAGGTGACCCCCGCATGTTCGGTTCCTAAAATTTATTTTTATTTTTGTTGCTACGAGAAATATATTTATTTACCAAAAATCTGACACAACTTTTGTTTGCATATTGGCCAGTATATAATGAGGCGTCAGGTAAACTCAGATAGCTAGCAATTTACTTGGAATACCACCAATAGTGTGAATTCCTACCGGTCGTATTGTACATTTCCTTTGTCTATATGAGAGAAAAAACCTATTTTGTCTACATGTGAAGGACGTAGAATTAGATATTTCCTGTATAACTCAAGATGTTTAATTCCTTCTTCAAAATCAGCAGTTACAATAAATGTTTGGCAATAATTTGTTTTTGATTTTGGAATGTGTACAATAATAATAGATTCTTTATCCTCAATTTCATCAATGCATAATTTAATCATTTCGTCAGAACGACAAGTGCTAGCAATTCCAAAAATTGTACAAACCTGAAATCATGAAAAAATAGTGAAATCTTGTGGTCAATACTTAGTTATTGTTATATACCTTCACCATCAATTATATAATATCTGGAACCTTCAATAAAAATCTAATAATTTAAAAACGTGCTACACATCCATCGATCAAGCGATTATTTGTACGTTTGCTGATAAAAACCCAATTTACACTGCTCAGGGTGGAAAAACGTTATATGTGGAAAATTTAAATTGAAAATTGTTTACTTTAACTACAAATAAGTGCTAAATCATCTGTATTAATTAGGTCATTGTCATCAGCTGATGTACACGAAACGAAACGAAACGAAACATAACGAAGAGCAACTAGCATGTGCCCGCAGTTTGTGTTTAGTGTAAACTGGACTTACGGTTGAAACCTCCAAGAGCGCCCCAACATTTAACGTAACCAATAGAAATTCAAGTTTCAAGTTGCACGTCAGGTTTTTGTAATAAAATTTGAAGACATCAAAACTTCCATAATTTTTAAATTTTAAGGTTCCCATTTTTAGAAAAATTTTGAGCCTACACTTGGTACAATATAGACCTGCATGTTTTCTTGGTTTAACTTTTATTTGAACCAATAAATCACGCTTGCAAAAAAACGAACCAGAAGATTAACTTCCAAGAACTAATCGGAGCCACACGAGAAATTATCATCTATAAATGTCGCAGTTATATGTAGTGGTTTATTCAGCGTTATCGCACTTCTCGAAGTAGTTAAAGTCAACTTACCCCCAATCTAGCTGGAAACTTTAAAATAACGTGCGTTTTAACTATCTGAATAATAAAGCGGCAAAGTGTCTAGTGAAACTCGTACGGAACTCGAAAGAAAAGCTTATTTGGCCAACACCTTCACGCGTCTTGTAAATTATTTAAGTATTTCCGACGAAATGAAACCGTCGAGATCACAGACAACCAAGCTCCGCAAAATGAAAAAAGTTTGAACGGTTTATTGATAAACTTGAAGAAACAATCCGTATATACAACGACCTATTTCGCTCTGTCCCTTTAGTATGCCAAACACGACAACGCCATTAGTTTCCGAATATAAAAGGGTCGGATAGTGAATCTCTTACCAGTTTTGTTTAATAGTCGGCATTGCTGTGACGTCCTCTCCTTCTTCAATTAATTTCTACGCGTGACGATGTATCGGGTGTCGTGCGTGCGCGAATACATTAAAGGCAATTTTTCCGGGCGCGCAACGACGAGGACTCGCTCACGGAGAAGTAATCATTTCCCTTGCGCCTTCGGGGCCCAAATCAAAACTCCGCCGAACTCACACCACCTACTTCAAGAGAGAAAATATTGTTTTCTCAAGAGATGTGAAACGTGTTGTTCGCTTGTTGGCTGTCAAAGAATTTTCCGAGTTAGCTTTGGAAATTTTATACACTTTGTCAGATTTAATGCCAAAGAAGCCGATTTAATGAATAGTTGGGACGTGAGGTCGGGGGTGCAATCAGCGCTTCTTGTAATGAGGTGCCTTGCATTCGCCCCGTTATAAACGGCCGTGTCGCGGCATGGAGCCCCGCGTATATTTGCTCCCTTTTACAGAAAGCCGGCGACTTATAACTCTAAACTTTGTGAGTGCGGTCATATTTTTATAACGGCCAACACTTTCGTTTGGCACTTTCCGCAAACACGCTTCTGCCGCGCGCTTTATATCCCGAGTCGATGTGATTTAGTTTGGTAAGGTGATGAAGCATTAACCCCGACTTTTGGCGTCGCTCGAGAAGTATGGATGGCGCAAATCTTCATCCAACTGAAGGCGGCCAACCGAGTAAATAAACTGTCTGTATTAGTGCTGCTCCGCGGACCGCAGCACCCACAAGACCTCTAGTTTATATTCACCGCGACCGTTACCTATACGTTATCCCTGGTCGCGAGATTAACACCGGCGAAGGTTCTGTACGCCGTTCTTCTCCAGACGGATTTATTCACAGACAGAATGGTAGAACAGCATGTAACCGAGATCGTGCCTTGAATTTTGATCGTTTCTCTAATGTTGCGGGACATTAACAAGTGCTCCACTAATCGAGCTGAGTGCCCGGCTATGTTTCTGATCGCGGATTCGTTTTTTCCCCGCGGGTGTCGCTGGAGCTCACGTCCGCAATTCATTGTCCGACGAGTGCACTTCCAAACGTCTGGTCGCATTTATTTTCTTGTTTCGAACGTGGATAGGAGGAACTTCCATGATATACCATGCTCTTGCACGTTCCAGATAGGACAAGCTTTCGATCCCACATTTTTGATGTAACATAAAATACTGCACTGCTTATCTTAAAAGTTAGAGGGTATTCAATTCAAAAACGAGCACCTTACTGTTTCAGAATAGGCAACATATGTTACATGGCAGAGATCAATAAATTTAAATTGGATTAAATTGCTTTTGCTGAAAAATGGTCTTGGGAATTCAAATCGGAAATGAACCCCAACCTTTCATAAGCAATAACGTTAATACGTTAATATCAAAATTAATTATGAATTTATGGTAGCTATCGCCGGTTCCTAATTATTTTTTATGAAATAACTGAATTTTGAATTTTCAAAACACAACAAAGTGAACATAAATGAATGTGGGTCAAGTGAGTGACTTGTTAATTTGGAACCTATCTGTTGTTAAATTTTTAAGATTATGGCTCCCTTCTTTCTGTTGTCAAGGCTGTTACTCCAGATATATATATCCTTATCTTTGGCAATGTTATGCTTATCAATCAAAATTATTCTTTAATGAAAATGTTATTGAATCCTCGGTAGGTTGTCAGCAAGTGACCCTCTCGGTCCTGCAATTTTTAATTTGTCTATTCATCAAATTATTAAAAATTTGAATTCAGAATTGAATGTTTGGTACTTAGATGATGGTTCTTTAGGTGGTAAGGCTTTGGATGTCTTACAAGACTTAGAAACGATAATTTCCGAATTTAAGAAAATTGGTTTGGTTCTTAATTTCAATAAATGCGAACTTTTTTTCCTTAATAATGTTTCGGAATTAGACAAGTCTTCAATTTTGGAAAGATTCGAATTATTAGCTCCTTGTATTCACATTTGTAATGTTGAAGACCTTTTTATTCTTGGTTCTCCTATTTTCGATGCAGCCATTCCTCCATTCATTTCTAAAAAAATTGATTAATTCTCTTTACTTTCTTCAAATCTATGTAAAATGAATCCTCATATTAGTTTATTTTTACCCCCTACCTACCTACCTATATACCTAATTTCATTTATAATCTTAGATGTTGTCCTTTTTGGAAATTTAAAAATGAGTGTCTTGAATTGGATAATATTGTTATTTCTTCTTTGGAAAAAATTTTGAATATTAAATTTACAATAAGATCTTTTACTCAAGCCAAATTACCAATCCGTTTTGGTGGATTAGGTATAAGGTCTATAATTGATATTTCCTCGCCTACCTTTTTGTCTTCTCTAATTCTGAACTTATTATGTCCATTCTACCTTCCAGTTTTTCTAATTTTGAAATTACATCCCTTAACAAGGCTGTTGATTATTGGAAGGAAATTTCTAATTCGTCTTCACTTCCAAAGGAGCTTTCTATTCAAAGAAATTGGGACTTACCTATCTGTGAGAAAATATTTCAAAATTTATTATCTTCCTCAAATATCACACAAAAAGTTATCTTATTAGCTGGATCTGAACTTGAATCTGGAGCTTGGCTTGAAGCTCTTCCATCTTGTATTGCAATTTCACTTATTGTTAGATTGGGCATCAATTTCTGTCATCCTCATATCTGCTCGTGCGGTTCTTCTGTAGACTCGTTAGGTCATCATTGTTTATCGTGCATTAAAAGTGCTGGTAGACTCTCTCGTCAGATGATGATGATGATGATGACAAACGTCCAGATGGTATTACAGTTATTCCATGGAAAGTAGGTAAATCCTTAGTTTGGGATTTTACTCGTACGGATACACTTGCCCCTTCTCATTTGACTGATTCTTCATTTTCTGCAAGATCTGCTGCCCACTTGGCAGAAAATCTTAAGAAACAAAAATATAAGTCAATTTCTGATAATTATTTTTTCGCCGCCTTCGCTGTGGAAACTTTGGGTCCTTGGAGTACTGATGCCCTTTCTCTCCTTGAAGATTTGAGGAGACGTATTGTGCAAACATCGGGAATTCTTCAAGCCAAAACATATTTCAAGCAACGAATAAGTTTGGCTATACAGAGGGGCAACGTTGCTAGTGTTCTTGGTACAGCCCCGCTTTCTTCTTCTCTTAATGAGTTATTTTAATTATTCTAGTTATTACTTATGTTACGTTATTTTACTTTGTTATTATATACATGTTACATTTTATTATATAAATTAAAGATTATATTAATATTAGATTATGAAAACAGTTTTTGAATTAATTGTCAAAATGGACCTTCCTCAAACTATTTTCATGATGTTGAGGACGTGGCAAATGTCATAGCTCACTTGACCACATTAATTTATGTCCACTCTGTATTTAAGACATTGCTCAACAGAACAAACTGTTTCAATTTTATTCTAAAAATAGCCGTCATTATTATTGATTTATGGAACTTACTAACTGCACCAAAATTTGAGTAAATTTACGAGACATTTGGTGTAGTATTTCAGGCGACGACATTAGGTTACATGTGCACATTTTAAAAATAAGGATGCTCTTTTTATATGTTGCATATACTACCACAAAACCAACCCAAATTCAAAACCAAATAGATATAATTAAGACATGTCGATTGCGATGTAAGGTTTTTTTCGTTTTGATTAATAAATCAACAATCGTTTTTGTATTATTGATTAACGAATTTTACTCCAAAAAAATATCCATGATTTATTTTCGAAAAGGTTTTTCTATTTTTTGCGAGATTTGTCCAATGCGCCTGTAAAATGGCACATTCGAGTGTTGGTGTAATTAGTTTATGTCAGCGTAATCCGCTTAGAGCTGCAATTTAAACGATTGCACTGTTGTGTGTTTATTTGTCGTGTTCGCTTTAATCTTGTAATAATCAAAAATTACGTTTAATAATTAAGGCTCCCAGAATTGTCAATATAATTTAATGTCAATTGTGTGCTTTTTGCTATGATTGTATCGGAAACGGTTACCTCAATTTGGCTAAGTTTCTGTGTATAAAATCACCTAAGCATTTTTAAATGAAGATGAATTCAATATGTTGAAAACAATTGATCAATAAATATGCAAATTTCGATAGAAGTGTTGTTTGGATTATTGAGTAGTTAATTTAAAGTTCAAAACTCGTCCAGTACCAATTCACCGGGAAATTTGAAAACTTCTGTCGATAAGGACACTCCTTGTGTTTGATGACTTCTCTATATTCAGCTACTCAACCACAAGATTATTTTCCGAACTTCAAACTATTTTGTTGCGTGGTTGAAAATTTTGTGATGCATAAATTATGCGTAGAAACACAACACCAAGTGTGACTGCAAATGATTTATTTGCACGAATGGTGCAGTACTTGCGTGAAAAATTGGCGCATGGAAAATAGTCTCGATCTAGTTAAGGACTTATGATCTTTCCCATACGATATTACGTGAGATAGGTTTCGGAGAAGGTGGTTATGCAACGTAATCCAAAAAAATGAGGTGTCCAATATCGATTGCGACAAATTCCCATTTTCAGATTCGAAAAATGAAGATATTTTTTCCTGCGACAGGTCGGTCGAGGTGAATAAATCTTTCGGTACACAAACTTGGTTTTTTTCTGGAAACCCTAATTCTGTTCAAATTTGTTGACGGGATTATTTTTAACAGGGACGAGAGATTTCCAATAAGGTTGTGGATTTCTTTTGTCGTTCAACTGCCAAAAGTTTCATTTAATCAATTAAATGTTTATTGAGACGAAAATCAATAAACATATTGTCATTAATAATGGCACTGAACGGAATAATTAAGCCACATTTAAATTATTTCAGAAAATTTAAGTTCGTGGAATGAAAATTTTCTATTTATTCAAATTAAAAGAATAAGAAATTATATTAATTTAAAGCTAAATACAGTATAACTTGGCTAGTTCGGAGGTGCGGTAATTCGGGCACTCCAATCATTCGGTAATTGCTACAATTCCGACAGTTTGATGTCACTTGCCTCTATAATCCAGACACGAACGAAAATCATGTAAATCCCATGCTTTCACTGTAAATGAGGCAACTGCAAATTTTATAGATAAAGACTTAATTGCAGAAGCTTCAAAGTTGGACGATAATGACTTGAATGTTGCCGATTTCGAATGAAAATTTGTAGAAGAATCTTGTAATGAAATTAAGCAGAGTGATGCTGTTCAGTCACTTTTTCAATGCATTCTACAGGCAGAAAACAAAACGACAAAGCAATGCAAAACGTCTTGTTACTACGAAAACTGAAGAAAAGAGCCACTTCACAACACAAAGCGGCAAAAAAATCAGCGATTATTTTACAAAACCTGACTATTTAAATGTAGCCTTTTTATGATGTACAGGTGGTCCATCGTATTAAAAAATTGAAAACCTACCGTCAATAATCTATAATATTGCCGTACTATAAAATGGTTGCTTTATTTTTTTAAATTGAATTAGTACAATGACGTTAGGACGCTATATAGCCAAACAAATCATGACCACTTTTTTGTTTTTTAGGTCGTTACGTTCAAAATATCACAGAGAACACGTCGCCGAAATTTAGAGTTTTGATAATGCCGTTGATTTCCAATTAATAGAGAGTTATAGCAAGACGTATTTCGCGTTGTCGTAACACGGCTTTTCGATTGAGAAACTACAGCGCATGCTCACGTAAACGAATATCGTATTTCTCAAAGCCGGGTTACTTTATTTGATGCCGGTTATCGTGTGCGTTTGTAGTGACACGGCTTTTCATTCAAATATGGCGGAGAAATTTGTAAGTATTCTTCAATAATTACTAAAACACTACGAAAGTATAAAAATAATAAAAGTGTTATTCTAATAGCTTTATGAATAAAATTAAGAATTTTCTGTAAAAGTATGAGATTGGAACAACACCTACAACCCTAAACCTAAACCTAAAATAAACATGCTTTATTTATAGTGCAGCGTGAGCGCCCAAAAAGGGAAAACCAAGCTTAGATTTACTTGCAAAGATGATGTCGAACTGCTAAAGGAAGCGGTGGTCAATAATCCGTATGAAAACATCCAAAAGTGGAAAATAATTTATAATAATTTTATCTTCGACTCAAATTATTTGATTCACAATTTATGATTGCAAGGGACTGTAATGCTTATTGTTCTTTCAGGCTACATTGAAGAATTTTTCGTTGAGAGGAGTGAAGGAACATGTTGAGAATATCTTCACCCTGTACAAGAAACCGGATTGTACCGTATACCGTTTTCTCTTGTAAAAAATCATAGCTGTTCGGACATGAAATAGAGGCACAGAAATATTTTTAAACTGGCGATTTTGAGTGCCTACCGATCAAAATTGGAAAATAAAATTCGCAAGATAACAAAAAATATTTTTCCATTCTGGGTAGAATCAGGTGAAAATACAATAGTGCTAGAAGAACTCTGAAAAACGTGCGATCAATTTTTTCGGTGTTTCGAACGGCTCGAACGAATTAAAAAGATTACAATGAAAGGATGAGCTAAAAAGCTAATTTTTTTTATTATGCCGACATCCCCAATCACGCTAGCGATAAAACCTTAGTGTGCGCCCGTGAAATTTATTGATATATAGTCGGGAGAGTGAAGAATGGTTGTCAACTCGACAAAAGAAGTATCAACTCCGATACGGTAACGAATTGTAGCGTCACGAATTTTTTCCTTCCAGCCGCGCATCGATTAGCAATTTTCGTATTTCCCCCATTTTCCGTGAAACAATCTGAATTTTGCGGTTTCAATATTTGCTATTAAAATCGGCGTCGGGTCGTTGCGTGACTGGTGGATTTCGACTTTTAACGTCGCTCTAGACAGCATGACTGGCCAAGTCAGACCCCCGAAGCAGTACAACGGAACGCAATATCGACTGAAAGCCCCGCTGAAAGCTGATAATGCCCCCACTTACTGCGTAAAACAGTCATTATGTGTATTAATACACGCATGTTCATTTCTCTAAAAGCAGCTAGTTACATTAATTAAATAAGAATAACATTTTTATGAAATTAAATAATCCGGACGCACTTTCATTAGAATTGTAAATCGTTCCGGGCCTTAAAAGTCGCATAAAATATTAGGGCGAGCATGACATGACTGAAAATATGAAATTTCAGGAAGAAATATAAAAGAAAAACGGAATTTCCAATTAATCAAGATAGAGTTCTTGAACATCGGACCATTAAAGTCTTGAGGCGATCGCGTGCGTATCTGTGTTGAGAGTAAATGCGTGTATCTACCGTGTTTTTCCTTTTACTTCCACCTATACCGCCCTTCCGAAGCATATCAATCCCTTGCGAGTAAGCCATCATAATCCTTACACACGTGGCTCTCGTCTCACAAGGTTTTATATTATACACTCCTTTTCTTCTTTTTTTGCTAAGGTCGGTTTACATTTGAATTTTTAAGATCTCACAAGGCAGCAGGCAGAGGCGAAGGCGGCTTTGAAATTGCAGCCGCCGCAACTTTTTGAAATTGCGAGTCCCCCTTTGTCTTAAATAATGAAGTTCGCCAAAGGGTGCATCCGTACTTATTTATGCGATAGAGGGTAGAAATAAATTAACGAAAATTCATCTTAATCAGAAAATTACTGACCCACTTTCAGTCGTTGCGCATTTTTCTTCAACTTTTTTAATTTTGTCCTCATTATGTTTCATTTCTGGGGATCTCCTGAAAAATTAAGAAGATTTTTCTGCGAGCTTTTGGTTCCTGACACTTCCCTTCTTTTAAGCGTTAAAATGGGACGCACTAAAGAGAATAAATTACCTTTTTTAAGCCCGCGCGAAATTCGTAACAATACTACAGATTGAAAAAGTTTTTCAGAAATTTGACTTATTCATAACTCGCTCGGCGGTAACAATCATAAAACTGTGCCAGTTGATCGAAAAATGATATATTTTACAGTCGAAAGCATCGACTAATAAAAAAGAAAATAACCACTTGCAGATGACATGAATAACGGATTGAAACAAAAAACTAGTTAACTCTGAAATTCTCAACGTGATTTTATTGCACGGCTTAATTCATGCGACCGGCTATAAAAACACGTCTAACGATCCAAATGGCACCAGATAGGGTTGTGTCGCCGATCTCGCGAAAATTGTCAAGCGTTCTTGCATGTTCTTGAAAAAACGTGAAATTGTTTCTTGTACAGTAGGTCGGAATTTTTTATCTACTTGCGCACCAATGAAAATTTAGATAGAGTAAAATAAAAAAGCAAACATTAAACTTGCTTCCAACAAAAAGAAATTGACGACGGATGCCAATATAGCAGCGAAAGTAACTGACAGTTTAGTTAGCAAATAAATTAAAATAGATTAATGACAACATTGATCCACCATCTACAATGAAAAAACGACGGGTTTATAATGGAAAGCAATTTAGGGAACCCCTTATGTGTGTGCAAACCCCTGAAATTTCCAAAATCTGATACTCAACGACCGCGAGAATATAAAGAAGGTATTGTCAACCAAATTCTCGCCTCTCAAACTAATTTTATGATTTGTTTCATAGCAGATTACCAAGTTATTATTTACATTTATTGTTTGTTTATTATTTATCAGAAATAAATAATTTATCATCCACATCTGCTGCATTGGCAATATTTTACGAAGAAGAAGAAGTGAAAATTCGCCCATTAGTTGTGTAACTTGCAAACGATAACCTTTCTTCTAATTCATTGTTATGAACAAAACCAAACGTGAACTTAAAATTTTCCCACATTTCCAAATAAAGCTTGCAATAAGGTTGGGTATATGTTTCTCAAGAAAAATAAAACTGTTTACATTTTACTTCAAGGGAGTGCGAAGCCAGATTTTTCTGGGGATGAGTTTTAAAGTTACAGGGCGTCCAAGGGCTACAATTACATCGGGGAAAGAATAGCGGCCCCTCTCGAGACATATCAAAATTTTTTTACACCAACGGAAGTAGAAATATGACAAAAATCCAAAACACTAAGAATAAAAATTTCCAGATATATTTGAAAATTCAATGACAATTTCCCAACTTTTCCAGTTTTCTTTAACTTCCTGACTTTTCCCGTTTTTCCAGGATTTCCAGTCTGTTAAACACACTGTGTTAGTACGTAGCGACAACACCCCGACAACTTCACACGATCAACAGCAGATGACATGAACCCATCAACTACGTTCTAACAATTCACAACTTGAAGCTTGCCAAACTTTTATTTGTTTTCAATTAGAATAATAAAATCAATCACAAATTGCAAACTAAATTAACAATCAACAATAATAAATTTTGATTGAAATATAAAAGCACTTATGAATTTTGACAACCAAATCTGTTTTAAACTGAAGACTAAACATTTCTAAACATTTTATTTTGTTTCCAACTAATGTGTTAAGTTTATAATTCCTCGTTACAAACAACAAAAGATATTTTTGGCATCAAAAGCACAAAGAAAGTAATACTTAAATCAATTATTTAGAAGTTGAAGCTCACCCCCAACAGTAAATTTGTGCTACGTTTTCAAAACTTGTCTTCTGTGAAGAAACTGATAGCTATCATTACAGCCTACGACATTTATTTCATTTTTGGAGGGTGAAATTAATATCATTGCCTGGAGACTGTCTGTTTCAAAAGTTTTTCATTGTCATTTTGATAAATAGCAAAGAGCTAATACAAGAACGTTCATGAAAACTATAAACTTTGTTAAAGCAATGAAGAAATATTAAAATTTAAAACTTTGCCACTATTGCAATGATGCAAGTGCGAGAGTGGAATCATAAATGGTTAGCCTAGCAGCGAAAGACCGATTTTATGTTTTCAAAATAAATTTCACCTTTTAACACAATTTTCTAAATGTTCAATTTTGACCAGTGAGGATCCAAACTTTGATATCACCATGGACGGTGCTTCCGTCAAAACTTCAATGGATAAAAATCTTGGTCAGAGGAAGCCAAATACCGGGAGTGTGAAAACAAATTGTACTTTCAAACGTTGATTTTGGATATTTCAAGAAACCAAGTGCGAGAACATGCATTGTCCAGGAAAAAATATTTTTTATGAACTAAAACAGATCCTTCTTGCCAGGTTCAAAAGGTTAGCAGAGTATTACATTGCCCCTTTATCCATTTTATATAAAAAAACTGCTGCCATCATCTACCCTTCTTTTGAGCTGAGCTATCAGGCTTTGACCATTGTTTGGTTGCAACTTTGTTTTGGGTGTTATAGTGGTGGACTTGGATTTCAGCAAAAATCAATTTTTCTTAAAACGTTTCAAACACTTGGCAAGAAAGCTTTCGCATGCGCAATTCTTTGAGTAAACACTCGGTTATTTATGGAGAAGCTTATTGCATTAACTATTTCAGCCTATCTTGCAAAACCATATCGTAAATGTTGATAGCCATTTTTAATGTGGTTACGCCTCGTTTTGTGAGTCTAGGATGCTTGTACGACCCCATTTAAACCCAGCTGCCCAATTTTGTATGGTTGCATACGTTGGAGCATTATCCAATACGGTTTTCATCTACAAAAATTTAAAAACAGTGAGAAAAACAATATTTGTCACTACTCTCTCTGAACAGTTTCCAACAATACACCATTTGCCAGATGGACTTGAAATTTTCAGTATTGCTAATTGTAAATTAAACATAAAACATCAAGTATTGTACTTACTAACACCACCTAAGTGGAGGCTAGCCAATTATAAACCCATCCTCGTGCTAGTAGTTGAACAGACATACATATGTATTAGGTATGATATTTACGATTTTTGAGTAAGAGGAGAATGTGACAATAAAATCGTTTCAAAGGCCCATCTACTTTTCATAAGACACTAAATCAACCAACAGTTGATTTCATTCCTACAGTTATTCCAATCAATTTTTAAAATGATAGAGAAGTTTCAAAATGTAAAAAATAACATTCTGACACATCATCATTTTCCTTCCGACCCCTTTTAAAAACACGTCCTTCCTTTAATCCATTTACACATGCTCATATTTCTTCCATTTACCTCATTTCTCACGGTCTACCAGTTAAAAAAGTGGCGATAAAAGTTGAATTCCCGAAAAAACGCCGACAAAAAGCAATGGCTGTTAAACATCAATAAAAAAAGCAACAATAAACTCTCCAATCCATGGCGGAAGTCTTTTAATAATACGCGTATCCAATAATGATAAATTGGTCGTTTGGAAAAAAGTAAACACACACACAAGAAAGCAACCTCAAAACAAAATAAAAAAGAGGCAAAGAACATATCGTGGAAATACTTTCGCTTGTAATTGAGTTATAGACACCACCTTGCGGAACTTTTTCTCCTGGTTCTTGATGTCGCGTTCAAGTACTTCAATTGACTGTGACTATTTTTTTTCAACTTCGTAAAAGCTTTTAAGAGAGTCCACGACATAAGAAACAAAAAGAATTACGGCAAACAACTTTTAAAGCGATGTACGTTCGCAGATAAATTGGTCGTGCCCGCAATACATTTGCATTTAGATGTGGGATGTTGTTATTTGAGAAAAACCGCGTCCGGTTAACTATGCAGTTCTGATTAATAAATCATCGCGCAATCTTCACTTTTTCTATCGAGCTCGAGCCGTTGTTTTAAAATTGATAAAAAAATTCGAAAAGAAAATTCAGCTTACATTTTCTCGTAGGTATAGGGAACGTCTTTATGCACGCTTACCTTTTTGTAAGATGCTAAGAAAGCGTGATGTACGCTTCCTTAAATTATTTATGTTCCGACGAGCTTTTTAGGCGCTTTATACGGGATTTAGAGGCATCTGAATCTCTGAATTGTTTACTTTTTGTTTGCCTATTCTATTACCCTCTTTTGACGCCGAATTTTTTAACGAGCTTTGCACAACTTTCACACACGGCCGTTGGATATTTTTGTGTAAGCGAAAGTTTGCAAAAGAGATTAATGAGACGAGATAAAAAAAATTGATTCACTTTTATGCTGATGAATTCACGACGAATTTAAAAAAGACTCAACATGCGCGCTGTTCGAAAGAGAGGGTTTAAAATAATCTCTTATGCTAATTTCAATTCGGTGGAATCTCAGTTTACGTGATTTTAGATTATCTAAAAGGATTTCTTACCGGATTAAAACTGTCCGCTTAAGTTGATAGGATGATAATAATAAACCTATTCAACTCCTGAAGCACTTAAAGTAATGTTTTCAGGGTAAAAGATATTTTCACTTAAAGTTCAAACAGAAAATTTAAATCGTGCTTTTGAAATTTAATTTTCTAAGCAATTCAATTATGAAAATTGTAAATAAGCAAATTTCAAACTTGAAAGAATATTAAATTTAAAATTTTTACATCGATGAAAAAAGTGCGCCACAAACGAGTTCAATTAAAATTGTGGGTTCGCATTCGATACGGGTCTCTCTTCATGTTCTCGCTAATTGAAACAAATTTTATTTAAAAAAAGGTCTCATCGATATGAGAGGGTTTTCTTTCATGTCGAATCAATATCGCTGGATATCGGACGTAGTCAAGTACACCCTGTATAAACTTAATTAAACAGGACAAGCTGTACCCGATATTTTAGTACCGTGACATCACGTCCTGATGACAACGGTCGCCACAGTGTCAGTTATTTCCGTATAAATAACATCGGTCATTTCGGCTGTCCATTTCACCCTGCGGTTATCGATACACAAACACGACTCACCCGAAATCAATACAATTTACACGCCCGTTGGCTTTTGAAAAGTTGGAAAAAATAAAAACAAAAAGTGCTTCGACAAGAGAAAAAACTTTGGCCGCATTTTATCAGTTTTAAGGAAAATGGGGTAATTTGGGAAAAAGAAAACAATGTAGGATGTCAGGTCAACGAGCCGAAGAAAGCTGTCGAATCAACTGATGGTTTCTTTATCTATAATAGATGAGACAAGGACTTGGGATAAACAGTTTTAGGAAATTCTCAGTTACACCGTGACAAGTTATCGAGGCCAAGTCTATCGAAATTATTGGAGACAAAAAAGAATATTTGACGAAACCATCTGAATTTCATTTTCGGCGACACATTATTAAAGCTTTTACAAAGAAGGGAGATTTTAAGCGTAAAGGAGCAAAAAAGCTCGGTTTTATAAATTCACTACTTGTTGCGGATGATGAATGAACGTTCTGACCACACGTTTTAAAATAAAGTAACAAATATTGGCACGTTATCAAAGATTATCAAAAATTGACGATGGCCGTCTGAAGCGAAAATTTAAATGTTTTCAAACAACCACTTCACACATTTCCCGCTTTTAAATTCAATTACATTTCTCCGCCATTTGCGGTTTTTAAATGTTTCCCAAAATTTCACTTTTAAAAGCAAAGGTTGGTTAAGTTCAATATTGTTTTGGTAAACTTGGTTCCATTGTAACGTTCTATCTTAACTTCCCCCTTTAATAGTGTATTCAACTATTTCAGTGTATCTGAAAACTGGATAATTAAAACTGATAACTAATGCTACAGGAACAATGTGTAACCTACGTCAAATTCTTTTGTGGCAGATTTGTTTAGAAAATAACCACCTACAGACACCAAGTTGAGTGAATTTAAATCCATTCTCAAAATAATCTCAAGGATTTTGAATTTCAGAGTTCCGAAAAGCTGAAAGCAAAGACGAGGCGAGGCAGTTTTAAAACAAGTTAAAATACCCAATTAAATATTAAAACATGAAGAGGAAATTACGAAAATTGAAAAGCTGTATAAAAATAATGCGAACCTTAAATTTTAAAAGAAACTGTTAATAAAATAATTACATAATAATAAATTAAGTAAGAAAACCGACAATCAAATAAATAAAACAATACTTTTCAAAAACTACAACAATCTGTAATAGGATTTACATTAGTATGCAACCGAGCAAATACGATTACCGATAAACAACAGGGCAGACACAGTGACTGTACAGACTGTCCCATCACTTGCGGGCACGCCCAAAATTGAGCTTTAATTGAAAGCTATTTATTTGAAATTTGGTGTACGTATGATTTTGAATTTGATTAGAAATTTCCAGTTTTAAATGTTAACTGTCGGCATTAATTTTCGAAAAAAAAACTGTGTTTTTATAAAAATAATATCTCCGAATTTCGTCAAATTTCACTTTTCAGGATCAGAATGATTGAGGCAAAAATAACCAATGTACGAAAAAATTACAAAAAATTAGTCTAAAATTCCCTTATATTGAAATCGCAATAGTAAAAGTAATAATTTATGGCTGTATGACTTATTACATTTTTTTATTGAAATATTTTCAGTGGAGTTCTGGCAAAAGGATAGATACCAGTGTTACCTACTTCCAGCTTCGGACAAATTCTTAGAATACCATAAATTTAAATCGTACTTACCTTTGCGGTTAGGTATGATTCCAATATAACGGAACTTCACCTTAATTATAGCTTTTGGAATTTTTTTGTACTTTGTTTACCTTTGTCTCAATCATACTGATCCTGAAAAGTGAAGTTTGGCAAATTTGAGAAACATTATTTTTATAAAAAATTAGTTATTTTTTTCTTTCTAAAACTGGAAATTTCTAACCTTATACCAGAATCATACGTGCACCAAATTTCAAATAAATAACTTTCCATTAAAGCTCAATTTTGGGGGTGCACACTCTGTACAGGCTCATCCCAAAATTTGTCCCAAATATTGAATTAATTTAATATTTTGTTTATTTCATGGAGTGATGTACGATCAGGAACCGGTTGCATTCGTTTTGTTTTTATGATAAACCAGATGTAAAAAAGCAGGAAAGTATAATTTTTGAAAAATCCAGAATAAAATTTTTGTGAAGTTTACCTACCACGTTTAATTTAATCTTGCAGGTCAGAAAAAAGATTTTGTTTGAATTTTTTAATGCGTTTTAGTCTAAAAATCGATTAACAATAAACTCACCAAAATTACCCAAGAAGAATTTACGATTTTAAATACCTTAAAGTGGTAAATTTACCCGACAACAGATAAAGTAGGAAAATTCGAACTTCCTTGTTTAAATCCGCAGCAAATCAATTTCTGCATTATTAAATAATGTACAGTCACAAAATGGCGCAATCAACAAAATTAGAAACTTATTTCCAGGAGATCTCCAACAACTGGGATTTAAAAAATTTAATTTTTAAATTTTACTCCTCGTTGCTTTTGCCCAACTTTCCAGCGAACCCGTCATCGGTATAAAATTGAAGGTTTAGTTTCAATATTGTGTAAAATTTAATTTATGACCTCTTCTTAGACCTGCATATTAATTAACTTTAAGGTGCTGTTATCATTGCTGCAGAAATTATCATAAAAATCTCCTAAATTTCTTCCAGATGAGCATCGCAAATTGAGAAAAAATTGCGATGTAACAAACAGTGCAGTGTATTTTTATTCTAATGACTTTCCGGTTCAGAAGGTTTTCAGTAACCACGAAGCGAAATTTCATCGACTGCAGAAAATATTGCGTGCATGTAACTTTGTTTTAATTACAATTGAAGCACACTAACGCATTCAATAATAGAGTACAAATTAAGTTTAATCCATTTGATTCAAAAATTGACTGCTAGTATTGCAACATATTCGAAATTACATTAATTATTCGTTTACAATTTAATATTCGTCCATGGCTTTAAAATACCTAATAATTGCAGTTGCAGCTTGAACATTTACAGGGCCATAGAGTACTTCAATCGGAATAAAACTAACCTTATTTATAATTTATTTACAGTCGGTGAAATCGCCTATTTTCTGTTTTTCGTTGGCTTTGAATACTAGCAAGTTCTCTCACACTTGGCTTTCTGTGCTATAGATCTTCGTAAGCACGCCCCTTCCTTTCATTTCAGATGTTTCTTTCAATATATCACCAATCTGTGCCGACCACTCTTTTCGTTGACCTCTTTACAACGTATTCTTCCATCGTGCTCTGAATATTATTTGATTTTTCCATCTGTTTTGGCCGTTCATCACGGGATTCATAAGGGAAGATCAACGATATTTGGAACCTTTTGTTCTAGACGCTGTTTGCATGACCAACGATTGCGAATTTATCCATTCAGATAACGTTTCGGTACGATCGCGGTTTTAAAAGACTTTCGGGAATCAATCTCTTGCGCCAAAAATAAGTGTACGCCGATTCCGGGTGCACCGAGTATTTGTAAACGCCGACGACGAAAGTTTTTTGCTCCCCATGAGAAAATACCATAAATTTACGTGGCGTGTTCGGCAGTCAATTTATATGCACGACAAATCTAAGCAAAATTTATGGCAAGTTTTTCAAAAGTAAAATATGTATAACAGTTGCTTGTGTCCGTACTTTTGAACTCAAGCTGGAAGCAATTTCAACACATAAATTCAGCTTTTTTAACCGCGTTTAAAACCAAAACGGATGTAATTAGTGACACGAAATCATTATTGTAATAATTTGTGTTTCCACCAACGAGTACTCTTGCAATTTATAACTTAAAAGAGATGCTTTATGGCTTCATAAAATACAGTTGATCATCGACGGATCTGATTTACGGATTTCCAAATTAACTCTTCCATAAATAGAAATGTGTTTAAAATGTGAATAGGTAGAGTGCTGCCTTGATAATTAGGAGTAATTTCAACAATGCATCCGAAGGGAGTACCGAATCTTCAGAAAAACACTTCAAAAACAAAACTTTATGATCTTAGAAAGCACATGAACTCATTAAAAATAACTTTGAAATGTTTAGTCCACCCCAAGTAAACACCGAAACTCCTTGAGGCATCTTCACGTTTTGTGAGTGACTGATTAGTCTCTTCTTCACCATTGACTTCAGCACTAATTTCTAAAGAAAATTTGGAGAATTTCTTATAAAGCTTGTTTTGGCTTTATCGTTTGTGTAAATCAATTTTAATTTTTTCATAAGAAACTAGACAGAACGCTGTAAGCTTTGATTTTAGTATCACTGCTCCCCAAGAGTACTCTAAAAATAATAGTACATCAATGTAATCCGAAACCTTTCTACCTTTCGCTGTAAGATTATGGGGCGAGTTGAGTTTCCACTGTCTCCGTAATACCTAAAATCTGGATATTAATTTTGTTCATTTCTCGCTTTAACTTTAGCTCTTTTTTCTTTTCCTTTTATTCCCTTTCCATTCTACATTCCTATTTGTAATGATTTTTTCCTATCTATTTGTCCTTAACTTTGCCTTGTTCGTCTCCGCGTATCCAATCCATTTATCTTATTTGACTTAGATCTACTTTTACTTTATTCCATTTTACCTGGTGATTTAACATCACTTTTGTTACCGAATTTTTGTCTTTCTTTCTTCCGCTATCTTCCTAAGATTTCTTTGTATTTCTTTTGTATATTACTGTATTTCCAGTGTTCCTTCGATATTTTGTATTTTATCTATAAGAAGTTGCTTTTCTTCTATCCATTCACTTTTTTCCACATCTCTTTTAACAATTTTTTCCTTAATTTCTAGTATTTTGTCTCCGTATTGCTTGATTACTACATTATTTGTTATGATCTCCTTCCTAGTAATTTGAATTTTCGACTTAATTTCTTTCACTTCATTCCTCATATCTTCAATCATTTCAAATAGCTTCTCTAAGATTCCTTCACTCTCATCAACAATAGTTTTTGAATTTGCTTTAATTGTATGGCATCTTTGTAATACTTCACTTCTCCTGACAAACTCCATTTCAATTGCAGTTTCTGCTTCTGTCTCGATCACTTCTTCCAATGAGCAAAAACTGTTATTGCAGGTTTTTTTGGCTACCTTTTCGGCTCATCTGTGTAGGACGTGAAATCTTGTATAATATAGCCTTTTCTTCACTATATCACTATTTCATTCTGTTCAAATTTTATTATTCCCAAATTATTTAAACACAATTAACAACTTTTGCTCCCGACCAAGGCCCTTGAGATAAGGCTCGTTTCCAAATTGCTTTAAAAAAAATAAAACAAATCTTTCTCAAAAGGCAGAAAAAATTGGGGACCGTTTTACCATAATGTTAAAGGTTACTATTAAGTAATCTTTTGTAATTTTGTAACATTAGGCACATTCACTTAAAAATGTCGTTGTTATGAAAATGTTTCGTTTGTTTAAAAATCCCTAAGCACTTATTTTTCAATTATACCAGACACCTACCCTAAAAAAATGTGTTGTTGTGATTATTTTTCTTTAGTAACAAATTTGGAGCCAATAAAATATGTGCGTACTCATTGGGACCAAACGTTCCTAAGATTACGCATTGACATTTTTTAAAGCAACCCTAGCAATTTCGATGCTCATAATATAGAAAAAAATGTTTGATTGTTCATGTCTGGTGTATAGCTTAATTTGCTCGTTTCCTTTAGATATGAAAATTATGTGCGTCCTCTTTGATGTCTCCACCCTAATGTAAACCATTCCACCCGGATTATTGTCGGGTGGACCACCAATAACTCAGCACAGCATTGCTAGTTTCTACATACTTGTGTGTAAGGAAGTTACATCGATTGACTTCGAAATTCCTTCAAAATGTTTTAGTTATTTCTGTAATGATGCCTTTGTGTCAGTGTATCTCATAACTCATGTCTGAAGACAGGGTTGCATTACAAAAGGGTCTAAAAGTGTGACTACGATGATGCAGCTTAATCGTAATCTTTCATAAATCAGACCATAGACGTACATCTTGCACTTATTTTATGTTTTGGAGGATAATAATAATGGCAACAAATGACAGGTTTACTGCACTGTTCCTGGAACTACGAAACACTTTCCGCAAATTAACGTTGCAATCCAGATATCCCTTGGGGCAAAAATTTCACTAAACTGATTGCTCTATAAGCATGTTCCTAAAAATCAACGGTAGCAGGATCAATTTGTGGAATTTTGTAATTAGAATTCATCGTATTCCTAATAATACAGCATTTATGCGATGAATGAGGTCAAATGCAGTCAATTTAGATCCGAAACGTAGCCAGGGAGCAATTCCCTTGCGGCGCATGAATCACTCTCCACAAATTTGATAAAAATAGGCCCGATGAATGAAAAAAAAATTGTAAAAGAAGACTATTCAGGGGAGAGCTCATAACTTTAGGCACAATTATTTTTGATATTTTCAAAGCAGAGGATAATGCAACAACAACATAAAACACGAACATAAATCAAAAGTGTAATCTGCCCGAGACGAGAAGACCGTAAAGGGTAACTTTATGTGTTCAATGTAAAGCTACTGTATGGACAACGCATTTGTAAATCCTTGCAAAAAATTTTCTACAATTTCCGGCAGATTTGCATATCACATTTTTCGCTTTGCGTTCAAATAGCGCCATTTACTTCAAGCTTAAGTCGACATTGACATTTGAGTTAAAACATTGCGTAAATAAACTTAAAAAATCTTTTAGTAAAACTACGAAGGGCAATTTAAAAGTTAGCATGAGATTACGATTAGTAATGAATCTATAGCATAAATTAATATTAAAACGTCAAATCGTTAATCCTCATCCGAAAGCAGATGGTGCTCGCGTCGAGTTTACTATAGATATCAAAAAGTTTTTAATGTTGTTAATAAGTATATGCAAACAAGTAAGTTAGCAAACTGATAGTTATATACTTGAGAGAAACTCTGCACCTGGTGTTAATACCCCCACGACTCACTCCAGATTAGGGTAAAGTCGGTGGGCGTCCCGCGAAATCTAATTAAGAGTCGATTCGCACCGATTTCCCGCCTGTGAGTCAATTACAGTTGCACTCCTGAAATAACGAGCTTCTGGAATCAATGCTCGTCGCGTCCGAATACAACAGTACAACAAATTCAGGGGCTTTTGTTGTAATAACATTAAATAATTCAAAGCGCGCGCTGGGCTCCAAGAAGAAACTCAAAGCGAGTACGAACACACCAGGACTTCCGAACTAGCCATTGTATTTTCCAAATTGACAGCACAGCATCAACTATTTACGGAGGATACCATGAATTTTTCAGTGATTCATAAGCAGGGTCCAATCGAAAATAGTAGACTAGTATAGGGTTTTCCAATAAGAGGTGTTATTTTGAATAGTCCGTTATTTCGGTAGATGTCACTTTTGGAGCTGTAATTTTTTGACATTTGACAAGTAGAAACTACGCCATTAATAAAAATGGAACGATACACGCTTCAACAACGCATTGAAATTATTAAAAAATAGCGCAATCCATTAACCGTAACTGGTGCTCCAGCCTCATTTTCGAAAAAGTAAGGTCCAATGACCCCGCCGGACCATAAACCGCACCAAACAGTCACACGTTGAGGATAGAGAGGCTTTTCAACAATAACTCTTGGGTTTTCTGAGCCCCAGATGCGACAATTTTGCTTGTTGACGAAGCCATCCAGGTGGAAATGGGCCTCATCACTCAAGATGATTTTTCGATGGAATTCCGGATCATTTTCATGCATTTCAAGGACCCAATCGGCAAAGATACGACGTTGTTGATGATCGGCCGGCTTGAGTTCTTGTGTTAACTGAACTTTATAAGCCTTAAGACCCAAATCTTTATGCAAAATACGGTGTAATGACGTTTTTGGAATGTCTAATTCCAAAGAACGACGAGGAATGAACAAACCTGGGTTTCCTTCAACACTTTCGGCTACAGCAGCAATATTCTCGGCTGTTCTTGAGCGACGTGCACGGGTTTTATTCTTCACATCACTAACTTGTCCCAACAGCTCGAATTTTTCCACCAATTTCTGTATTGCGGTCCGACAAGGTGCTTCACGACGACCCAAAAATGTTCGAGTTTTACGAACCGTCTCTGCCAAATTTTCACCATTTTTATAGTGAATTTTAATAATTTCAATGCGTTGTTGAAGCGTGTATCGTTCCATTTTTATTAATGGCGTAGTTTCTACTTGTCAAATGTCAAAAAATTACAGCTCCAAAAGTTACATCTACCGAAATAACGGGCTATTCAAAATAACACCTCTTATTGGAAAACCCTTTATAAATACTTATGCAATATCAACACCGAATTGTTTTTACCGAATTGGTTTATTGATGACAATCTAAAATGCAACAACAAAATTTGGTCGGACAACTGGGTGAAAAATATAGAAAAATAATGTAATATAATAAAGTCTCACTTGAATAAATTTAGCACGGCAGAAATATGGTGCAAAATTTAATATAACCCTGTGGTAAATGTGAGCGCATAGTTTCCAGTCATTTCTTCTTTTTTGGAAATAAATATTCATTGAAATCTTACGTGAGAAGAATAAGGGACACTTTAATAAAAGAGTGATTAAATGCGCAAATAAGTTTAAAATGATTTAAAACTCTGCAATTTACGGGCAATGAAAACAAGTTATGTGACTTTTCTTGTAACTCGAATTAATTAAAACATGCCAATCCATAGTAACAATTTTTGATTGCTTCATATATTTTTTGTTTCCCAAAATAAGACAAAAAAGAAAGTATATCTGAAAGCGACAATTATTAAGTTTAGTCCACTATAGACATACACCGAACCTCCTAAAGGTATTTTCACGTTTTATTAGCAACTAATTAGTTTCTAATTTGCTAATACCATCACACCATTTTCCTTAAGTTTTCAACTTTTTTTGCTTCAGATTCGCATAATGATATAAAACTATGAGCTGCATAATTTAAATCAGAATCTTCTTCCTCATTTATTATTTTCATACGAGGTTTTCTTAAGTCTTCGCTGGTAGCTTTTGCCATACATTATGAAACCGACAAACCGCTTTCTTTACAATTGACACTTTTTAAAGATTTATTTAGATTTATTTTATCTGCGATCACAATTCTGAATAACAACCTTTTATTTTGATTTATGGGCAGTATACGCTCTTTCTAACTATGTGGAAGAAACATTACCACAATACTTATACCTGTTACACTGCCCCAACACGATAAGCTCAAATCGTGCAATCGAACATATCAGATAAAGTATTTAGAATAATATATGAAGAAGAGTAAAAATTCATTGAAAGGCTAGATCGGGAAAATTGAAATTTTAAGCTAACCTTAACTGACAAAAGTCACTACTGAAAATAATAGAATGTGCTGGAAGGGTGGGACTACGACTACGTGAAACTAGGAAAAGTTTCGCACCTGCCAAGACAGCCACAACTAAACTTACAAAAATATGGAGGAAATAGCCATATCATAAAAGCTACAAAAACAAGGCTCTTCAGTAAACTTATGTTTCCCATTGGAGCTGCAGATTGGTTGCCTTTGAGATGTGGTTTTGGAGAAGGCTCCTGATCAGCTCACCGAACCAGCATCGACAATACAGCAACTTCGCATAAAAGATGCATTGCCATCCATCGTAAGACGAAGACGCGGCTGATGAGGACCAAACCTTTATAGTAAAAGCCAAGTGAGAAACTAAAGAACGCCAATAGGCAAACTCTTAACTGTGAGTCATTTATTTGTATTAATTTAGGTTATAACTAAATTGCTCATTAGTCTCTCAGACTACTTACAATACAAGCATAATGTAAATATTTTTCAGTTGGAATTATTGTGGGATCACCAATAACTTGGATTATCGAGGTATCACTGTATACAGTTTTCCCCAATGGATTTCCTTTTTAAACTTACAAGACAAAATCTCTTTTCAATTGGAATTGGAAGTTTTGCCTAAAACGATCAAATAATAAATATTACTATTTTGATTATAAATCACATCGATTAAATTGTAAAAGCTTTATTGAGCTTTCTGTAGCCTCGTACAATGTTGAATTATGATAAATCTTTTAATCCGGCAAGTGAAATATGTTCAAGCATAGTTTGTGTTTCTCAAAGTGGTTGGCCTTTCGTTTTGGGAAGAACATAACAACCGAAATAGGCACAAAAAATTAACAAAAAAGTCAAAAAAGAAAAACGAAAACAAAGACGAATGACAAACCGCAAAAAACTTGCGGCTGTAACATTTTTATTTACGACGTTTTTCATAGTGAAAATGTTTGAAAATTATTGCTACAAACAAACAAAAAACAATAGCTGGCACGAACTATTAACAGGCAATTTTGTTAGGTAACTTCGGAAACAATCAAGTTTTATTACAGTACTTAATCTCATGTTTCTAAATATAAAATCCCTAAAAACGTTTAGCGCATGAAAAAACAATATGCAAAATTAAATATTCTTATCCGGACAATCCAGTAAGGGTATGAAAACAACATGTATTTATTTTCCCAGGTTCGTAAAATGTTCAGCATAAAAACAGTAACACCTGAAATAGCTTTTTAGACAAGGCATGCTTACCGAACATTCCGGTACATTTACTAATTTTAATGAAGTCATTTCTCATGCGTAACGATAAGAAAACACATGTTATGCTTAAATAATTCTTTCAAAGGGATGATGCGACGTTGCCTTGATGCTCCTCTCGCTATTATACACACAAACAAAAATAAGAAAACCTTCCACCAAGATAAATTGTCAAACATTTTTTGGAAAAAAAAAATAGTGATTACTTTTAACGGATATTAATTTGTAACGCCCTCCCACCGAATAAATTCATTCGCAGGATGAAAAATATTCATTGGAACGTTGCCGCAATATTTTGTACCCTATTCATAAAAAGGAAACATGAATCTACTTTAAAGGTCCACTACACGAGTGGGATCAACTGGCACGTCACAAAAAAATATATTCGGTATTTATCCGGCGAGCAACGCTAGTCAAAAAAAAACGGGGTATAATACGCGAATGAAACAATAATTAGGATGGGTCATATTCCCCGTTGAACTGCGATAAGGTAGGGGATACTCGTTAATAATGTCGCTGAATTATCATTCCACGCTAATATACGTACAACCCACACGAGCAAGTTTACATTACAAGTTTGAGCAAACTAAACAGTTCAGAATACACCTGCTTGTTCGAGTCCCAAATTAAATTATGAAGCTTAGTTTGCCAATGCGAGAAACTACCTATGAATTATTTTTTTCCCTTGGGAAATGAGATGCATAAACAGGTTCAATGCGGCTGCACTAATTTGTGGCGATCGCAAAAAATAAATCAAGGCATGAACTATCTTTGTTGCGAGTGCTAAGCTCTGGGGAAAAATGAAACGCGAGAAAAAAACAAAAATAAACATCATCGGAAGAGATGAATATGTGGGGGATGAGGCTGAGATGCGTGATATAAAAAGGCAAAAAGTAAAACACATTCCGCCCTCGCGGGGGCTTTAGACAGCCCGTACGGAGCAATAGCTCCCCGCTCACTGCGTGTGCGGATGCATTACGTGACTTATGAAATATTATTAAATCATTCATAGTGAGAATTTAAATCAATAACGCTTTAACTGTCGACGATTTCGCAAGTTTTGAAGCCGTTTTTGTGTGAAGCTTCAGAATAAATTATTGAGACATTGGAACCGATGCGATAAATTGAAACGGTCATGGTTCGAAAAATTTCAGGCGACTTATCGTTATTTTTTTTAAAAACAGTTTCGACGTTGTTTTATTCGCGTTTTTTTACTGGAGGAAAATCCCACAACTCCATGAGCTTCGCAGTTGGAATCATAAAATTTTACTTACTTACTTTCATTATTTAAGTTTAAATTTAATTGTATTCAGTTACAGTAAATTTACAATTAACAGCTTAGGCAAGAGCATGGTGTAACAACCGCTGGAACAATAATTAATTAAAGAAAGAATAGCAAAAGGAGAAAGATTATTTAAAACCATCAAACATACTTTCTTAGGAAAAAAGGCAATGCAAAAGAAGTAAAAGGAGAAATAGATAAAAAAGTAGTAACGCTGATATATGCTTCAGAAACCTAAGCATTAAGAAAAAAACACAAAAAGAAACTAAAAGGTATTGAGATGAGATTCTTAAGAAAAATAGAAAATAAAACGAAAATGGATAAAATAAAAAATATAACCCACAGGGAAAACTTAAATGTGAAATCAATAGATAATAAAATAGAAGAAGCAATATTGAGATGGTTTGGATATGTAAAATGAATGGACCAGTCAATATTAACAAAAATGGTGTTGGAAACAAGAAGTAGCAGAAAGAATATTAGAGAAAAGGTGGCAAGAAGGAGCTAAACAAAGCTTCGGTCCGAAGAGAAATTAAATGAGAAAAGATGGGAAATATGGTACAAGACAGAATGAAATGGAGAAAGATATGGAAGACACCCTTGAGAAAGAACTCAACTCCATACAACGCCTTACAAATAGGCTTTACAATTAAGAAGACACAACAATTGTTTTACTAATATCGCTTTTATGGAAGGAGCTAACATTTTCATATCTTATATTTAAAAATTGATCAGTATTTGAATTTTTTAAAACCCAAAAGTTTAAGACATCAAATTATTGTTATTTTTGCCCCACACTGTATACTAGTATACGCAGATGTGAAAGTAAGAGAACATGATGAGTTAGAAATTACAGGAGTCACAGAAAAACACTAAAGAAGAATTTTCAGATGTAGAAATTGTAGATATAGCCACAAATAATTAATTAATTAACTTGGGGAGAAATCACCACTGAAAAATGTTATAAGAGTTTTTAACCATTGGAAACATTTCTTCAATGCGGATAGGATAACTGTTGAAACAATAATATGCAAGTAAAACCAATTAATACAGTTAAGTGTTTGGCACATCCATTAAAATAAACAATTTGAAATGAATTTTTAATATAAAATCAGCGGTAAAAATATTTTTTACACCAAAAAATAAATCTGTAGAAGAGAAGTTGTAGATGTTGCTTAGTTCTATAATTTTTTTATCGTTTCTTGCCGTTTCGAGCCTAATTTAATCGATTTCGTTGATTATTTGTTTATTAACTAAATACAACACATACACACACCACACATAAACACATATCATACAATATCGGTAAATATTAACAAATACTCCTAATAGTGTACGATTCAATACTCAATGTTTGATGAAATTACTTTCAACAAAAATCGATTTTCATCATCGTAAAATAAGCAACTGGGTGCACCTTTTTTACATTTAGCGAGCTAGAAAAATCTCGACCTGCGTTAAATTACTTACCAGCCCACGGCTGGAATAAATATCTCCACCGCCCCCATCCACCATAAAATTCGTTAATTACTTTCATAATGGAAAGCTTTTATCAATTCACGACTTTGTCAAAGGTAAACAAACAGGTCGAGCTTGGAAAAAGCGCAAGCAAAGTCGTTAATTAATTAATTCTTCACGCAGTATCCACAACATCAAATCTGAGCGTGGAAAGTATCGACGTTTAGCTCAAGTGCACCTGCACCGAATTATTTTCAATACCATTTCACACTAAAAATTATCAGTTGAAAGAAAGCTCGTTGTAACGTTAGTTAAATAGCCACCTACGCTATTCGAATGTGAATAATGTTTGCTTAAACGTTTAATGAATTTAGAGCTTTTTGCAAAACTTATAAAGAAAACAATTAATAATTATGTTCTGTCTGTTAAGAATTAGGTCACGACGGTATACGGTATTGCTATTTTGAAGAACATATTTAATCACGCGACCTTAACATTACAGTAACTTTTAGAATAAAGTCTGTTAGTCCTTGCTTTTAGATAAGTTTTACTTTAAAATTAGAATAGACACTTTAACCCAACAGGCGTCAATAGCTAAAGAATTGTACTTTCGAAAAATAATTTTGTCATTAAAAAAGGTGATATTCGTTTCTTTTTTTTTCAAGAGTGCATTATCAATTTTACATCACCAAAGTTTTCTGTATATTTTTTTTATTTGAAAGTCTAGAATTTAAATTTAAGTTTTGAAACGCAGCTCTTGAAAATTTAGAGGTAGACGAAAATGACGATGCGATAGACATAGCATATATTCCTCCAGTCGTCAATTCCTGATGAAGAAGATTTGGACGACAACGAAGCTTGTGATCAGAACAGTTTACGAGAAATAACTGGAACATTCGAAATTGTTGACTAGAAAATCAACAAATTGGAAGGTGTAAAAGAGGTTTGTGAAATCAAAAAAATCATTGACAAAGAAATTGCCGACATTGTAAAACCAAGGGAAAAAATGGATAATAGACTAAGTCGTGTGAAAAACCAAGCTAGATAATAATAGACCAGAATGAGCTCACTTTAGAGAATTTGAAAAAATTCTTAGGCATTTTGCTCTTCCTCTCCTTCCTTCCTCAGACTAGTATGCACTGATCTACAGACGAAGTTGCAGGTGTTGAAATTGTTAAAAGATGTATGGCAAGCAACCGTTTCCTCAGTTGCATCTTGCGAACAATAATAATCTATTCATGGAAGTTGGACAGACTGGTACACTGTCAAAAACCAAAATCTCAAATTGAATTTTGATCACAATCAAAAAGGTCGTGCATCTGGAGGATCAATGAATGGAATTCGATTTAACAACGTTGAGCACTTGGTGGAAAAACATCTACAAAACTTTAGAAGAAGTTGCTAAGTTTGCAAATCACCACATACCATTATTGCACAAAATGTGGTGTATTTTTGCATTCCAAATTTTTTTCCACATATCACAATTTTTATTGGGAATTTAATGGGTTAAGGTCCACCTCGGTCGCCACCTTAAAATACGGTAACCCTCCTCGCGTTTTTGGAAAGGAAATGAAAAGGTACGTTTCGGTCCATTTGATTCGCGAAATTCGCCTTCGTAATTTTATCAGTTATGGTTTCTACTTCATCGCCTCATTTCTTTGCTGTCGAATTTCTCGGCCTTTATGCAGATGAGAACGCGTCAACCGTTTCTTATCGGGGCCGTTTCGTTCCGTGACAGAGGCTAGTAGATTAGCAGCGCTCGATTAATTATGCACAAAATTTCGCCGTTGCTGAACTATCAGTAATAAGGCACTACATAATTCAATCGCGTCAATTATAGGGCCTGATCCCGAGTCCGTTACCACACAGGAGACGATTTACATAATTGGTGAAACGGTATTGCGCTGCAATTATTTAATGGATTCAATAAGATATCATCGCCCGTCCTTCGGAATGAATTTTGAAATCGCCGCCGGTTATTCTAAGTCGAGATTGCCCTATTAGTTTCACACGAGTCAACTATTATTCATTCCGTGCCAGGAAATGAGAATCACAATTCCCGCTCCGGAGTCTCCCCACCGGGCGTTCTTAGCAGACCGCCGCGCTAACTCTTACCACAATACGCGAATTGCGCTCGCGTCGCCCATGATAAATGAATTTAATACTAAAATTTGCTTTTAGAAAGGATTATATCCGAGATGAAATTTGGTATGCAAAGAGAGACGATACATAATACATGGAGGTTCCCTTTTAAACTGCTCCCTTTGATGACGATATAATTTTTCAAAGAGTTATGATGCTTTCAGAAACGTACTGCTTCGACGGGGAGAAACGACGGTTACAACGAATCGCAAAAATTGGCCGACATTAGTATTCGAAGTCGTGCATCAACTGTAACATGCATATTCCATTGGTCTGCATCAAGGGAACTTGGGCAACTATCACATTCATAAATCACGACGTTCGGATTGTTCAGGACTTTTAATCTGCACACGGCGAGACTAAAATGATCCTGAAAGCTCATGTTGCCTAAGCAAAACTATCTTATAAATCCTCGCGTTTTGTTTGCTCTCGTTTTCCGGGTGAATTACCGTTCGTCTCCTGGCTAGGGCGTTAATAGATCGTTCCGGGCTTCTATACTCGAGGCGCCCTTATAATTATAAATGGCGCTGTAATCTTATTAGCCTCCATATAATAATTAGTCTCGGGTTGCGTACTAACAATAGTCCCTTACGGGACAGACGGGGTTTCCGTGCACTAAAACTTTTTCGCAAATTTAACGCGATCGCCTCCATTCGTCACTGAATCCGAAAGATTGTTAGCGATACAGTATTTCCATTCGCATTTGCATATTTCTGTAATCGGGTTAGTTTCAAATTTCAGGTTAGACAGTCTCAAGTCTAGCGATAATTTCATTTAAAATTTGCGACGGGGAAATAATTCATCGTTTTGAAGTCAAACAAAGCTGTTAATATGGAAATAGGGTATCTCAGGATGAGAACTTCTCTGTGTGTGTCACTTTATGCAATATCTCTTTGACAACTGCTGCTGCATGTGATATCGCATCTCGCATTAACATCACACTGAGTGCACCGAATTATTCCGACACCTAAATTGGAGCATCTTTCGCACGTATTCGATCAATATTAATTTTAAAATATTTGTGTGTTTAACCCTTATTTGGAATAATAATGGCATACATGGAGGACGTACACGTTCTACAAAGCTTTAACTCTACCAAATTTATTCCGTTTATGTAAAATTAACATTTATTTCATATTTGTCATAATAAAATATTCCCTCGGGATAAAATTAATATTCAAAACCACTGCCGTGATTCAATTTTAAGAAAACAACTTAGGCCTCCATGATATTTATCTATCTGGGTTAGTCAATAAGTCTTTACCATGAGTTGTAGTTGTAGTCTTACATTTTTCATGCTTATATTAATTTGAACTCTTTACATCCTTATGTTGCACGGCTTATTAACCCATTTTATACCACCGTTTTTATTAATTTTTTACTTATATTTAAGGTTGTTACTTATCAAATAAAAGTAAGTTGTTATACTATATTAAAAAAATAATAATATCCTTAATTTCGATTTGTGTTTCTATTTTTATTGTATTATATACAGTTAAGGGTAAGATTATGTCGAAATTTGTATTTTTGTATCCATTTGTTTTTTTTACTATAATTTACTGTTTTACGGGAAGTAATAATACCTCGTTTTGTAAAAATAAACAAATTTTTTTTAAATGTTTTTTAATGGATCATACGGGGGGGGGGGAAGAATGCACTAAGTTTTTTTTTAAATCCTAAACTTTAAAACAACTTGTATTCTTAGAAGCTTATTAAAAATTATGTTTTTGAATTTATTCTGACCTTTGTAAAAAAATGGATTAAGGATGCTACAGTAAATTAACAACTTTACTTACAATTACAGTGAACAATAATACAAACAATAATAACATAAAAACAATTTTTTAAATAACTTAAAATTTAATGTAAATTAACATTTAGGAAAACTATAAGAACATTTTAAGATATTTTATAATTTTCATTTTATTTTATATCATGACAAAAGATTTGGAAGGCTGGAAAATTATCACAATTCATTACATTATAATTTATGGGTCATTATATTTAATGCAATTATTGATCCTGTGATGGATGTCATCCGTTACACTGCAAATTTCACAAAGGGGATTTGGTTTTATTTTAAATCGAATAAGATTTACATTTACGAATTTTGTTATGTACAAATCTGGTTGAAATGTAGTATTTTGTTTGTGTAGGAAAGAATACTTTTGTGGTAGATTTTTTTTTTTTTTAAATCTTGTTTTATTGTATATACACAGTGCTTCACGTAACTTACCGAGGCCTACGTCCAATGCACGCAACCCAATATTCAAAAATCACAAATATGCTAGATATAAACATATATTTAAGTTTCATATCTTTGGAAACTCCTGATAAAAATAACTGTCAAACTGACAATTTAAATTTGATCGTAATCTACGACGAGCGTCACAAAAATGCAGCCACATTATACAGATACTGATTATACCCTGAGCGTAGACACCCAACCGACAAAACATTTAAACGGCTTGAAAATGAATTAAGGAAAATTGACCAAAACCAAAAACGCATAGGCGTCCAACAGCGACAAACATAGACAACGAAGCTCGTGTAATGTAACTAATAGACGATAACCCCCACGTAAGCCAACGCCAGATATCTCGACAAACTGGAATCAGTCTGTCGTCAGTATGTAGAATAATAAAAGGAAATAAATTTTATCCCTACCATGTGACCTTCGTGGAAGAATTAAAGGAAGCTGACTATGCATCACGTTACAATTTTTATAATTTTATGCAAGATCACCAGAAGAATTTGAAACAGTTAACCTCCACAACTGTCATTAATATACTTTTATCTTTGAAGTCCTCGGATTTGGACAAGGTTTTCAAGAAAAATTTTAGAACACCGTATAAATTTTTATTGCATTTTCGGAGATAATCAAGATTTTATGAATTTTTTGGTTGTCAGGACAATTATTTGCTCTCATTAACACACAGTAACCATTAATGATTTCGTCGTGATGGGTTCTACATTAATGTCCTCGCAAAGGACAAGCTCATTATTTTGTGTCGAACATCAGGACCGGATCGAATGTCGGGATGGGTCCCCTTGTAACAAATACCTCCTGCAGACTAATGCGGTAATAAAACGACGATAAACAGTTCACGTTTGCAATAAAGGCGTATGCGTGTCAAAGGTACAGCCGTGACAGCCACTAACGGTGGGTGTTACTGTCGCTCGCCAAAGCTCGCCGATGCCTCACCCTGATGCATTCCATGCGATCCGGGGAAACTTCTATAGTGTCGCCTGAGGCAATGCTAGGTATAAACTTTGAGGTCGTTCGGCGGTTTATCCGCTGTATCTCATTTTCCGGTCGGATATGCGAGGTACACGGGTACGAGCGACCTAAGCCATTTTTATAGGTGAGAGCTGATGATCTACCGCTGATGACAACAGCGAGCACTGCTTATCGCGACTGCCTCAGCCTCGTCATCGGTAATAAAATAAACCCAATATTTACCAACAGCTTACGAAAAGCGCCTTATCGCTAACGAAAAGTTGCCACTTTTGACTAGATCCCAATTAACATCCGAAATTTTCGGCGAAAATAATGCATATGCGAAAAACTAACAACTCAACGCGTTCAGTGTAAACCATAATTGGAACGAGTGTTAAATTCAGCGAAGCGTGCAAATCTCGCGCTCGGACGATTCGGCGATAAAATATTGGGAGGTCCAGAAGACATTGATAGCATCATCGATCAAATTATTTGACAAACCACCCCAACAAATATATCTCAGTCAAAACATCAGAACGACCGACGTCGGCTTTCAACTTTAATACCTCGGCGGAATAGTTTTTCTCTCTTTTTTAAAGAAAAAATCGTTACACAAGAAAAGCATTTTGCCTTTTACGTGTCTGTACAATTTCTACGATTTATCATCGTTAAGGAACGCGAAGATAACTTCAATCATTAGGTATTATGAGTAGAAGCTAAGAACGTCTGGACTACATTAACAGCATCTTCCCTCATCTTACGAAAAAACAATTTTTCAGTAAACTGCCGGGGAAATTTAGAGCACTTTCTTTAATGCCGACGAAAAAGGCCGATTTTTTCTTGCTTAAAATTTTCCCAATCTAATCGGCATAAATTTCACAATAAAAAAATTAACCTCCGGAGCATTTTCCATATTAATTTTTCTGAAAAAACAAAATTTATTCTGTGAAAAGTGCTACTATTCTAGGAAACGAAAAGTCGATTGTTTATATTCCACTGCAATTGCATTTTCATTTTATTAAAGTGCTAATGGTATTTACTGTAATTCGCTGTAATAAATTATGTATAGAATAATTTTTGAACTAAGCAAATACAGTAAATGAAGAATGAGAAGAAATTAAGTCGTAACGTTGTTGGCTTTATGTGGCGTTTATTGACATTAAATGTCTCTTCTATTGAATAATATTAAATTTACAGTAATGTATTATTCGATGTTGTTACCGATTTTTCTTATAAAACTCGGTCAAATGAAACAAAGTCTTGCCTTATTTGCGAAGCACCAGTTAACTTTTTTCAAACTCAAACGAATATTTTTTTAAGTTGTCAGGATACGTTGGAACACTCAAAAAAAATTGACTTTTGTATAAAATAAGTTTTCAATTGAAATAAACGCAAGAACTTAAACCGAGATTGACGCCTTTTTGACGGAAAGCGACAAGTATAGAGAAAAAAACAAAAAATCATAATATAAATACTTGGGAGTGATAATAAATAGTGAACGAAATGTGAATGAATAAATAAAATATAGAATAGCAGAAGTGGTTGGAAAGGCCGTTAAACCAATCCTCGCCTATAGAAGTGAACCACAATGGAGAAACAGAAAAAACAACTAATAAGTGAAGAAATGAGGTTTTACAGAAAAATAAAAGGACAACCAAGAATGGACAAAATAAAAAATGATAGATACAAAGAAGATTTTAGATATAATCCCCATAGAATACAGCAAAACCAATTGCGCTGGCTTGGACATGTACAAAGGATGGAGGATGAACGTTTGGCTAAGAAAGTGTTTCAAGCCAGAGGGTTAGGAAAAAGAAGAAGGGGGGAGCCAAAAAAAATCATGGAAAGAGAAAGTGAGTAAAGCGGCTGGTTGAATTAAGAAATGTAAAGTGGAAAGAAGTATGGAGAAGAATGCTTCGAAACTGAACACATCCCGCAAGTCTTACACCGAAAGGTAGAAAGGTTTCAGATTCAATAAGTAAGGACCGCCATTCGTTATTTGTCGGTTAGATCAGCTAAACAGCGCGTTTCGAGCGTTTGTCTAGTTCTGATTTTATACATTTTTTGTACTAGACTACGATGCATTCAACAGGCACTAATTATAATTATCAAAATTACTGAAAATTTCGCACCCATTTTTAATAGATGGGAAACAGTTTTTGCAGTTTTCTTGGAACTTGCCTTTATGGACTTTTCCCGTTTATTTGAATGTCGTTTTTCTTTCGCAGCAATTTGAAAACATCCGAAAAACAAAACTAACGTTAATCATCCATTGATGAGCAGTGATGGGCTAAGCCAACAATCAATTGTTTATCTTCTTCATGAAGCAATGATACGATTGCTGAAGGTTACAAAGTACGTTTCCTCCACGATCAATACGCTCATTATAGCAGTTGACAAAGGAACTGGTCGAATTACGTGTCTCGGAAAGTCTGCGAGTAATTACTTCTCTTTGAGGTCACTTCGACATTTCGAGCAACTCTGTAGTTTACTCGAACGCACAAGTTTACAAGTGCCGGTTATACGAACCGAAAACACAACCAGAATTGCACTTTTCATGGAAACAATTTACACCAGATCAACTGCAACTGCATACACAAAGTACTTTTCCGGATAAAATACATCAAAAGTAAAAAATTCAAATTCCCTTACCTCTTCGGTATGTTTTGTAAATCACAATGAATATTTCACGCGTTGGGGAATATTTAGCGTACCTGAAACAAAAGTAAAAAATTAGCATAACTTTCTTTTTATGTCTGTGGGGGATGCGGGACGAATATTAGAGGCCAGCGGGAAACTTTTACATTTGACACAACGAAATTTCTCTAATTTTTAATTCTACTTCAACGTTTTGAAATTCAATTTTGATTTCGGAGTCTAAATAAGTCCAGGGTAATTCCGGTGCATGTGGTGAATCTCTGAGGAGGTGGACTATAAAGTGGTCGGTTAAGGCCGAGTTATTCATCTGCGGTAATATGGTTAAATTACGAGCAAAGCGCAACCGCGTGTGCGGTAAAAATGCTTGATGGATGGGGTGGGTTTCATGGTTTTCTTCCCAATTTTTTTTTAATAATGGAGCGGTGAAACTGTAGCGGAGGGTGAAAATAATCGGCAGATTCAGTAACGACGGTCGTATCACATCACACTTCACGCATAACCATCAACAAATTTTTCCGACTCGAATATTTGTTGTTTTACTGTCATGTACTGGAATGGATGGTGATTGTAGCAATTTCAACCCCTATGAAATGATATTCTCCTACTACTGAACAGCATTTGGTTAACCAATGCAACAGACCACGAAGCTGTTAAAGCGATTCCAGTGGCAATTTATTAGCCAACATTTAAAAATGCCAAATCAACAAGAACCCTATCTACAATTATACACTCTGCAAAATTAGTTTCGCTTACAGCAAAACCGTTTATTCACTGACACGTCCCTGCCGATTCTTTTAGTTTTAATCCGTTCTTTTTTTCAAAGAGAACTTTTGTCTATTAAAAATAAACTGGCGTTTCGGATAAAATTAATTAACATCCCTAACCCATCGAGCTAAGGGAAGTCGAGAAAAGTCAAACAATGAAAACTCTCAAACGCATAAATTTCAAGCTCTTTTCTTGTTGCTTTCAAACGGAATTTTTTATTAACGCAAACGAAACATACGGATTTTTTGCAGTACTTGTCACGGTTTCAGAAAGGGGAGTTTTAATTATTGTTATATAATTTGGAAGTATCACCTCTTGAAGGCTGTGAAATCTTAAAATCACTTTCAGGTAGGCGAACCTATTTTTATTTCACGCCGCATCATTTCCGGATTAGGAATACTTTATTTTTGTTATATCTACGTTTTTAAGGAAAATTCCGAACACATTTTTTACAAAAATCCTAAATTTACAGAAGTAAGAGCTCATAATTTTACAATTCAAAATATAAATTGTTGTAAGTGAATTTTTAACACTAGAACAGCAAAAAAGGTTAGTTGTTGAAATTATTAGAAAATTGTTTTATTGCTCACTATAAAACTGACCGAGGGGAACAATTCGGTAGCGCCCAAAATTTCATTACATAAATTTTATGGCACAATTATCCAAATGGTTTTGCTACATCCGAAATTTTGTTACAATAAAAACCGCAAATGCCTTGTACCATTGCTTTTTAATACTCACAAACAAAATTTAATGTGTGAAATACGAGACAAAAAATTAATTGAATTCTTTTTAAGTAATCATCATTCAAACTCTATTGAATTTTCTAGTCGCAAATTTGTTTTCATACAAGCAAGTACAATACTTTTTCTTCATCTCTGTCTGTCTGCCTATACTGGCGCTTGGCAGTTAGCCGCCGTCACTCCTTATAAAGTTCGAATTAATAAAATTACCTATTGTTTGTACATACTTAATTCTTAATTAAATGTTACAAGTTAAATTTCCTTTTAAACAGTTGAGTGCGCTGAACGCGACCATTGTACACTAAATGGTAACTCATGCTGATTGTGAGGAGTTGTCGACCTTCGACCCTACCACCATCTAACGAGCTCTACACCTCACTTCAAATCATCCCGTTGCATTGGCGAACCCTTTTTAGTTATTGGGAGGTTTGAACACTGAATACTTTATTAGAAGGATTGGTTAGTTCTATTTGACGAATTTCCTTATTGGAAGGCGGAAAAAACCTATTCGGTAAATAAATGTTATTAGGAACCCTATTAGGAGGTGTAAAGATCGATCCTGTGAATGTAAAAATGTACGTAGAACAAGAAATAAAATATGTAAGTGTTGTTTTTATTAAACACACTTTTTGTACCATCGACAGAGAAGTTAATCTATTATAATCTATAAATTTAGTATCATTTCAAAACAGATACGAAACCTTACTATCTACTTGGGATATGGATTAGAATTAAAATAATGCTGCAAATTTGGACATTCCACGTCAAGAAACAATCGTTATTATTTTAGTTGTAATGTATTGCCATTACTCAACTGAGGCGTTCGCAATGTGTCCAATATTGTAGTTAATTTAATTTTTTAAAAACATGTGATTCCTTTAAAAACGATATCAACAACTTTTTCTGCAAATAATTTCTAGTTATAGTCGACCACCTGTCAAATACAAATTCACCGGGTGAGCAAATAAATACAAAACAAAACTTCTTTTTCGTAAATATTATATATCTTTACCATGTAAAGAGTGAAAAGCACAAGTACACAATTTTAGAGCAACTTTGTGTGCTTGTCACACACTTTGTTCTTTATTTGTTGACAGTTGAGCTCCGTAAGCCTTGTTTCCGTCAATTCGTTATTTCGCTGAACTTCAAACCGGCACCTTGCAGCTCGAAAAATAATAGTCTCCAACACACTTTTATTTTCAAAACTTTTACGTCTCGGTGAAATTAAATGTCAAGAACGAATTACCGGATTACAATTACCACGATCGAGCTTCCAGTTTAGTTTGCTTTATGCGAGCATTCAGAACTTCAAGTGGCGCTATCAAAGTAACATTAAAGAGTAATCAAATTTTGAGCGAAAAGGGGATTTCCGGGAAGGCCAAACAAATATTTAGAGATGTTGTTGGTTGTTCGCTTCAGAATTCTCTTAGACATGTACTACTTTACAACACACAATGACTAGTGACATGCTTGAGTACTTTTTCGAGTCACGTGAATTTCATCTGGATTGGATGCAATCTTGCGAACAAGCAACGCCATCTTTATTTTACAAGCCGTGAACTAAGAAATTTGGCAGCAGTGTTGCTAGGCGGACATTTTGCGTTCTTCAGTTCAGCATTGCATCATTGAGTTGTTGTTGATATTGTTATAAAGTGCAGTTAACGTTAGATAGTTGTGGTATTTCCAAACCTGTGTGTATTTATCAGAATATTTAACTTAATAATTTGATATTCGACAATATAGAAAGTAAGTACATTTAACCTTTGGTTCATGCTTTTCACATGAAAACTTTTTAGATGACTAGAAAATGTTGTGTCCCAAGCTGCAAATCGAATTACGAAAGTGTATCCGTAAAGGGGCAAGCTGCAGTTACTACGTTTTCATTTCCAAAAGATGAAGAAACGAAAAAGAAATGGCTCGAGCTATCCCGAGGAAAAATTGGCAGCCTACGAAGTATTCATCTGTTTGTATAAAACATTTTAACGAAAATGATGTTATATTAGATCAGATATACAAAAACGGGTCAACTGTTACTACGTTGCTATTAGCACACCCAAAATTAAAGGAAGACGCTGTACCCACAATTTTTCAAAATCTTCCAGTTTATCTGTCTTCAACTTCAACAGTAGTTAGACGAAAAGACCCTGAAGTAAGAAGGAAAGCGTTGCAATCAAAAGAAGCTGGAAAAATTGAAGAATTTGTAAAATCTGATATTATAAATGACTTTACAAATTTTCTTGACACTTTTCAAACAAAACTAAATGGTATAAACAGTGAAACAAAGTGGAACTTTAAAATTAAGAGCAACTTTGGTGTTTGGCTGTATTTATTAAATATTGAGTGTTCTAATAGTTCTTCTGAAAGTGAAACTGAGTTAAGTGCCGCCGAAATTTTATGTAGTGTTCTTGTGAAAAGTGATTTAACATTAAAACTCTTTATTGGAAAAGAAGAAATTTCTGCTCATGATTTGAACTGGATTCTCCCTTGTGATTTAAAATTATCTCGATGGTCGCAACTTGAAAATATATTAGTTAGGTATGCCAACGTAAGTCAACACAATTTAAGGACTCGATCTTTTGAATTTTTCTTGCAAAAGTCGTATGAAAATTTAGTTACGTGTAACGAAAAAGCTGAAGAAATGGAAGACTATCAACATAAAAAACAATTGGAACTTTTAATTGATCAGTTAAACATGATATTGTTAAAAAGACGAAAATATTCCCCAGCAACTATTTTGTTTGCATTTATGGCATATTCATATTCATCGTCTTGTTACATGCTCTTACAAGATCATTTGCTGCTGCCTAGTAAACGATATTTACAACAAATATCTTCTAGATTTAATGTAAAACCAGACAAAAATCTTTCAAATACAAGTCACTATTTGAAACAAATTTCCAAAAACTTGACTGTTCGAGAAAAATATACAATATTACAAATTGATGAAATTTATGTGAAATCTAAGTTAGATTTTAAAGCCAATGGAATTGTTGGCAGTTCAGAAAATAATGCTAAGGATCTGGCAAAAACTATTCAAACTTTTATGATCTCTTCTGCTTTTGGTAATTTTAGTGAAGTTATTCGACTAGTTCCTGTGAATAACACAACAGGAGATCAGTTAAAGATACTCGTTAATGAGGTAATTGAATTTGTTCAAAAATGTGGTTTTCCTATAGTTGCGATACTAACTGATAACAATAGAATAAATCAGAATATGTTCACTTTAATTTCTTCAAACGAATCTATGCCAAATCCATGCTTCCCTGATATGAATACTTACCTATCGTATGACACTGTTCACATTTTTAAAAATGTTAGGAATAACTGGTTGAACAAAAAAGATACTTTTCACACTTTAATATATCCTGATTTTGAAAATTATACAATAAAACGGTATGCATGTTTCGAACATTTGCGACTATTTTTCAAGGACGAGCAAAATAAGTTAATTAAAAAAGCATATAAGTTGAGTTATAAAACTTTGTATCCCTCAAATTTAGAGAGACAAAACGTTTTGTTAGTGGATAATGTTTTTCATGTCAACTATTGCTGCTTTTACAAACGGAAGAAAAATGTACAGATACTGCAAATTTTTTACAAATTTTCCGCATCTGGTGGGATATTGTAAATTCTAAAAACCCTATCGTAGGAAAAATAAAAAGAAATGAATGGGCAGGACCAGTTTGTAGTATTGAGGATGAAAAGTTATTGTTTTTGAAACGTTTTTTGTCTTGGATAGAAGCATGGCAGTCTTTCAAGGACAAAGCTGGCTTAAGCTCCGACACATTTGAAGCAATAAGAAGAGCATCTCAAGTGTTATGTAAAATTGCTAACGATGCTTTAACAAAATTTAATGTTTCGTATGTACTCTTGGGGAAATTTCAAACAGACAAGTTAGAGAAAAGGTTTGGAATGTACAGACGACTATCTGGATCAAACTATAATGTATCAGTTAGGCAAGTAATTGAATCAGAAAACAAATTACGAATAAGACATATTTTGAAAATGATCAATAAAAAAGAAGCATGCTTTAGCAACTTTGCTAATGAAAGTACTGAATCAAATTTATATAATGTTGACATTGATCAATTTCGCCCCATTATGACTTCAAATTATCTTGAATTATGTGAAATCGAGGAATCAAGCTGCATATATGTTTGTGGCTATGGAGCACGATCTGTTTGCAAAAAACTGGAATGTACTGCCTGTGTTTTTTTATTTGAGGAAGGACGCGGTAGTAATGTTTGCAACGAATATTTTGACTTTTTACAGCGAGGTGGCTTAAGTGTACCATGTTACCATGTTAAGTGTGTTTTCTCTCATATGTATGCTTTGTTAGAATATATTGTAGCTAATAGCGTGTGGGAAACAAAATTTTTGCAATCTTTTGCAATCAAAAGGTATTTTAATTCAACTGACACAGTTAAGCTTAAATTCCAATAACTTTTTTCAACAATTTGAATTACATTGTCTGTGTGGCAACGATGTTTCTAGATTGTTTAAAACATTGTATTCTGTTTTTGCAAATATCCTGTTGAATAACTACACAAAATATTCAAAAGAAACAAATGGCACTAAAAATTTAGAGAAAAAAAGGAAATTAGCTACGCTAACAAAAGAGAAGAATAAACGTTAAAAATATGTTATTTGTAAATAATGTTATTTGTAAATAATGTTATTTAATGTTTAATAAATACCACAAAATAAAATTTCCTGCCCTTACTAACTTTTGTTTTATTTCTTAATACTATCAGAATAATGATGTAGTATGGATCATTTCATGTTAGTTATTTTTTAATAAGTTTCGATTGCAACCGACGTGCAATGATACCCGGCCTACTTCTGTGCATTAATGCGGTGTTGCCAAGCATGGCTTCACGGCTTGTAAATAAAGATGGCGTTGGAACAAGCCAAGAAGCACAAGAATACTTGAATAGATTCAAGAAAAAAAAAAACGTAGATACAAACGAGTAGACAGCGTGTATTTGTTTTGTATGATCAAGGCAAGTGCGTTCTTATCATTACCCCGAAAACCAGAAAGGCAAATTCAAATCTGTAAGTATAAGAATTTATATCCCTTGCTGTTTGAATTTTTTAGGACGACCTTTTGCACTTTATTTTTAATGGCCGCCTATTCCTGGAGCTGAACGCAGGAAGTTATTATGCTTCCAAGTCAAATTGCAGCTCCGTTTTTTGCATATTAGCAAAATTTGAGCAATTCTGAAACTGTTTCGAATTTGCTAGCTATGAGAAATTTCAAAATGCACTGAAATGGGAAAAGAAATGTTATCGAATTGATAAAAATAAACAATATTCTCTTTCCCCTTAAATTTCATTTTAAACTTCGAGTCTGCCGTTCTTCATATTAAATTTCCAGTACAGAAAAAAATACGATCAACTACTCGGGTTTGAATAAATATTAATGCAGCGCACATCGACCGAAAAATCGTTTTTATAAATATTAGAAAACATCATAAAGTGAAAATGGCAATTTGATTGAATCCCGTACCTCCCTTTAAAATGAAGACGTCCCAGAAGATGGAAATTTCATTATTGCTTAGGTAAATAAAAATTAGGAGCATGTTTATTCTGAGCAAAAGAAAACCCACCGCTCTTGAAAGTTATTACATTGAAATAAATTGAAAAGTAAACGAAATTTCCTATTTGTGCAGGCATAAATCTCGTTATCCCAGCATCATATTTAAACATTAAGATTGTCACGGTATCGTTAAGTCTACCGGGAATTGAAAGACGACGAAGGACTATTTCCGGTCAAACCGTTCGTATTCCCAAGAGTTAGCTCCACCAAAGTTTAATTAATTGGATTATGAGAAGAATTGGAACGGATGTCTCCAGTGCCTCACTCATTTCAATAGCGGAAAATCGCAATGCACCTTTCACGAAATTTAAACGACCGCGCGGCGTGACGACGACACAAACAGGTGATGTAACTTAAGAATTTATGCATTTTAATAAGAAATAGATCTTTTCGAACTTGAACTATTAATAAAACGATACAATGAATATAATAGAATGTGTCAGTTACAAGGTGGCACATTTTTCAAATTTTTTACGCAGGTTTACGTGAAATTTATTTAGTCACCCTTTCTCAATCTTGTTGTCAGCGTTTTGTGCCCGGCGAAAAAAAAATACGGGGCGATCCGCAACGCCTATTAATAAAACATATCCCTTGATAACTAAATTATTAACGGGCACTATTCCCATCGTGAAAACTAAACCGTAACACTGCCCTCTGTATGTAGATGTGACGGTTTCGGAAACCCTAGTTAGTGTTCCCTACTTGCTGACCCGAGAATGTTTTATCATCTTCGAGAAACACCGCACTCCCATTAAAATTTATCTGAACGGATCAAACTTATCCGTTATTTCCCAATTGACAGAGGGTCGCCCGAACACAATCTGTTGCACCCAACAATTAAATTCGTATCACCAACTTTTCTCCTCTATTGTTCACATTCGTGATTTTTGTTCAGCCTAAAACGACTATATTTACTTGTGATACAATAAAGGCCAGGGATGATTAAATGAGCCGTTGATTTTGAAAGTGGGACAAGTCCATTTTGTGAACAAAAATAGTTAAAGCTAATTATTTTACAACAACGATATTTATTATGATCCGGATCTTCATTATACCGGATTCTTCAATAATTCGGCCAAGCATTTCAATTGCTTTATAATCCGGATTTGATATTATTCGATAATCCGGACCTGGGTTTTTAGGCATCTCCGACATTTAAGAAGTCTCAATTTTCCTGAACGAGCCCTGTTAATCGTCGATACGCCTCGAGCCATGGAACTATAAGAGTTGACTAGTGAGGATGGGCAATTTACAACAATATTTCTTCCAGCAAATTGTAGATATAGTACTTTGGCAACCTATGGATCAAAATTCAACAGATTACCACTTCATACATTTTTAAATGTTTCCCAGGATTTCACTTTTAAAAGCAAACGTTGGTTAAATTCAATTATTTTGGTAAACTTGGTTCCATTGAAACGTTCTATCTTAGGTTCCCTCTTTAAAAGTGTATTCAACCACTTCAGTGTATCTGAAGACTGGATAATTAAAACTGATAACTAATGTTACAGGAACAATATGTAACCTATGTCAAATTCCTTTGTGGCAGATTTGTTTACAAAATAACCGCCTACAGACGCCAAGTTGAGTGACTTTAAATCCATTCTCAAAATAATCTCAAAAATTTTGAATTTCGGAATTACGAAAAGCTGAAAGCAAAGACGAGGCAGTTTTAAAACATGTTAAAATACACATTAAATATTAAAACATGGAGAGGAAATTTAAGAAAATTGAAAAGCTGTATAAAAATACTGCGAACGCTAAATTTAAAAAAACTTGTTAATAAAATAATTAGATCATAATAAATTAAGTAAGACAGCAAACAGTCAAATATAGAAGATTAAATAAAACAACATTCTTCAAAAACTACAATAATCTGTAAGAGGATCTATATTAGTACAGTGCGACCTCGATAATCCGGGCCTTCATTATACCGGATTCTTCAATAATCCGGCCAAGCATTTCAATTGCATTGTGTACTTTATAATCCGGATTTAATAGTACTCGGTACCGATCTGCGTTTTTAGACGTCTTCGTCAATCAAGAATTTTCCTGAACGAACCTTGTTAATCGTCGATAAAGCCTTGAGCAATGGAACTATAGAAGAGCGGACTAGTGAGGATGGACCATTAACAACATTATTTCTTCCACCAAATTGGATAGCACTTTTGCAACCTATGGATCAAAATGCCATCAGACTGACAAAATTATTTTATCGGAAGAGAACGCTGTTAAGTTATTAAAAACCATTAACTTGAAGTGTGCTGTATATCTACTATGCATTGCTTGCTGGTACAAGATTATGGCTCATGTGGCAAATAACGATTCAGACATGATGCTGAAGATCTAATTCCTCCGAGTAAATTGCGGCACAATCTGCTTCCCTTGATTGACGAGATGACAGGTAAACAACGAACATTTGTTATGCGTGAAATTTTTCGTTTAGTATTTTTTTCTTAATCCATAAATATTAAACAGATGTTTCAGATATGCTCAATTTTCTCACTGAGCAAAAAAATCTCACGAAAGTGGAACTTCGTAACTAGCTTGAAAATGATGAAGATTTGTTACCACTGGAAGACATAGATGCTACAGACGAACATCATGATAGTGACGATGAAAGTCCAGAGTTATATAATAAAAACCAGACTGTCAAGAATGACGAGGTTGTTAAAAGTTTCAATGTGTACATAGTGGACAGAAGAAACTTATATTTTTGTACTTCAAAGATTAAAACAAACACTGTGGAATACATTAGTTACATGCCAACTTGGTGGAATCTTAAAAATAGGCAGACGGCATCACTCTTATTAGGATAAGACGGTTTAATATGATGCAATCAGCAGCGTGCTGGAGTTTTCTGAAAATCCTGACTTAAACGGATTCTTCTTCCGTCACACGCAATTCCGTCTGATGCAGGTTTAAGTGTAGCTTGTTAGAAATTGAATTAAATATTAATTTATTGAAAATATTGGGTTTTAGTTGAGTGAGTGTGTCGTCTTAGCCTAGCACCTTTGGATGAGACAGTACAGTAAAATAAGCAAACGAAAGGACTTGAGCGTAGAATTTCGCATAACTTAAATGAATGATTAATTTAATAAAAAATGCAAACTGTCAATTACGTCAATTCCTCTAAAGTTTTCATTCATCCCATGCGGATCTTATGTGTAATGTTTTTCATTCCTTAATTACTTCTTTCTCGTCGATAGTTATTCAGATTCCTCGTTCGTCGTTGCCATTGCATGGGGTAGTTTAATCGTCATTCTGGACGTGATTTATTTTCGATTTCTATTTTTTAACGCTAAGAGCCTAGAGCCTCGAAAATACAAGTCAGCCGATCAAAATTCCATTCAGGCAAAATGTCATTTCCCTCATTAAGGTTTTCGCAAAGATGAAAACTTCCAAGAAAAATTTTTAATAAGTAAAACTATATTCCTGGTTCATTATTTTTCCATTTTCAGTTCGATATAGGATTATTTTTTGCTCATTACGGTTCATTCCAATTTTATAGTGTTATATCTAAAGCATGATTGTATTTCATTAAAACCAAAATATTTAATGTCTGTCCATTTTTTAATTAATTCCTCATTAAAACTTTTCAATTTTTATGTAATTTAAATGTGGAATTCTTGAAGGTATTTGCGACAATTTCTTATAAATTAAAATTCTTCAAATAGAAAATCTTGCACAAATTAACCCTCACTAGAAGTTTGGAAACTTCTGGAACCTAATTACACATCGAACTATTCACTACGAAAGTATCAAACTACACATATTTGTCGACCCTTGCTCGCTAACTGCGAGCGAAGGTTCAATTCGAAGCATAAATTCCGAGATTTTAGTGTGAACAATGCCATGTAACGGTCGGCAACGCGAAGTTAGCTTTATACCTGTTACTTTATATTCAACGCATAGTCAGCATATCTAGCACAGGATAAATAGCGTGGATTCACAAAGTTAAAATCACGTATAACTAATGAATTTGTGGTGCTAACAAATTATTCCAATCAAAACTTTTAACTCGGAAACGTAGTTATAATCGAAGTTAAATATCCCGTCAACTAATTAGAAATGTTTCATGACAAAGAAAAAACTTCCGCTCGGAAAAATTTCATATTACAGAAATGGTAATAGTGAAGAACAAAATTAATCAGACAGTGAAAAAATCGTTTCTTATAATAAACTGGACGTTTACATTAATTAAAAATAATAAATAAAAGGATTAACAAAATTGCTGCACACTTGGAAGAAATTTGTGAAATCATATTACAGTTTTTTCTGGCCCTTTCGAAGTAAACAACACCGTCCCATATCGGTTCCCATATTTACATCCCTCAACAACGCATAAGAACGCCAGTGCAAACAGGCAAAAATATTTACCTATCACTGGTGATCCGTGCCTTGTCGCTATCGCTTTGTGTCAGGAAAAGTGGCTGAAAAAATATCTCTGCCGACAGCTTTTATCCGCCGCAACGGTTCAAAATACTATTACGAAAGTGACGAAATTTACGACCATCCCTTCTGTAAAACACTGACAATTTTTTTTATAATTACCTGAAGCTTTTCAACAGTTCCTTGTTTTTTGAAAAACATTAAAAAGCGCGGATTCATCGCTAAAATGGGTCATTAAAAAAACGCTTCGTTCCGCAACAAACAAAACAAATTCAATTATTCCTATCTGCATTAATTTCGAAATATTTGCTGCATTCTTTAACAAGCACGTCAAGATAAAACCATCAACCCGCATGCACTACAACTTCGCTTTACTTGTTTACAGTCTGATACGACTGTGATAACACAGACACTAATTTCAAAAAGTGTAACAACGAACATATAAATTAAAAAACAACCTTACACAAAGAGTACTTGAACTTTTTGCCGTCACCGTTTCGAGATGATTGGACACAAGCTGCTTAAATCTTCTTGTGACACGAGCACAATGGAAGAAAATGCTGAAAAAATAATTTCGAAGGAGACCTTGATATAAATTTAAATACTTATTTTAACGAGTCATCATCTGCGACCTGTTGAATATTTTATTGTTGCTGGACGTTGACCACAACAGAACGCAGACGTTTAATGGGTTATTCGTCATTTCTACGGTATGCACGAGCTATCTTTATATTGCAATTTATTTTTAGAACTTTAATGGCCATTTCAGCAACGGAACAAGGATCTGGTTTATACGATAAAAAGGCGACTTTTTAAAATGCTGCCGCTTCCTCATTAAACTGCAACTTGTTTATTTATAAACTCATCCAATTAACCTACATAACCTTGTAAACCAAGTTGCTGAAGCAATTCCTTTAATTGATTCCACCCACAATTTCGTAAATTCATGTCTTGCGATATAATTAATCAGGCTAGATTATATAAAATCAAAGCTACTGGAACTGTTCGTATTGTTAATTAATTGCACTCCAATTAGGGCGGTTCTCCCCCAGTTTCCTTCACTAAAAACGCGCAATTAGTTCGTCTACAGATCGATAGCTCAATTTAGAATTTTCTTAATTACGGATTGAAGCAATTTACTTATATAGGGTTTTCCAATAAGAGGTGTTATTTTGAATAGCCCGTTATTTCGGTAGATGTCACTTTTGGAGCTGTAATTTTTTGACATTTGACAAGTAGAAACTACGCCATTAATAAAAATGGAACGATACACGCTTCAACAACGCATTGAAATTATTAAAATTCACGATAAAAATGGTGAAAATTTGGCAGAGACGGTTCGTAAAACTCGAACATTTTTGGGTCGTCGTGAAGCACCTTGTCGGACCGCAATACAGAAATTGGTGGAAAAATTCGAGCTGTTGGGACAAGTTAGTGATGTGAAGAATAAAACCCGTGCACGTCGCTCAAGAACAGCCGAGAATATTGCTGCTGTAGCCGAAAGTGTTGAAGAAAACCCAGGTTTGTCCATTCCTCGTCGTTCTTTGGAATTAGACATTCCAAAAACGTCATTACACCGTATTTTGCATAAAGATTTGGGTCTTAAGGCTTATAAAGTTCAGTTAACACAAGAACTCAAGCCGGCCGATCATCAACAACGTCGTATCTTTGCCGATTGGGTCCTTGAAATGCATGAAAATGATCCGGAATTCCATCGAAAAATCATCTTGAGTGATGAGGCCCATTTCCACCTGGATGGCTTCGTCAACAAGCAAAATTGTCGCATCTGGGGCTCAGAAAACCCAAGAGTTATTGTTGAAAAGCCTCTCTATCCTCAACGTGTGACTGTTTGGTGCGGTTTATGGTCCGGCGGGGTCATTGGACCCAAAAATGTTCGAGTTTTACGAACCGTCTCTGCCAAATTTTCACCATTTTTATAGTGAATTTTAATAATTTCAATGCGTTGTTGAAGCGTGTATCGTTCCATTTTTATTAATGGCGTAGTTTCTACTTGTCAAATGTCAAAAAATTACAGCTCCAAAAGTTACATCTACCGAAATAACGGGCTATTCAAAATAACACCTCTTATTGGAAAACCCTATATAAGAACCTAAGGCATCGATGGCACATACCTACATCATTTGCGATTTGCAGTTGGTGTAGTACTGATTAGCGAAGACCCAGAGGAACTGAAAATGATGATACAACTCACCAAAGTCTCGCAAACAGTTGGTCTAGAAATCAGTATCTTCTTAGCTTACGAAATTTAAAAATAAAGATCGGAAAGGAAAAAATTGAGAAGGTGGACAAATATAAACACTCAGAGAAATAGTCTATACTGGGCTCCATTTAGAAAAAACGCGTTTATATTAAAAAACAGGTATAAATATATAAGGTTTAGAAACTATGGCGCTTATATTGACTCGAATGTGCGCAAAGGGCCATGGAGAGACAGATGTTGCGTGTTAGTCTGAGAAAACATCAAAAATCAGAAGATCAGAAGGATTAAATGAGTGGCAGACATAGGAGAAAGAATTGTCACGATGGAGTGGTGATGGGTGGAGGTTGTGGACAGAGAGAACAATGACAGATGGACAACAAAAATACTTAAATGGAGGGCTTGCAAAAGCAGACATTGTTGGAAGACCTATGAAACGATGGACCGATGACATCAGAGCAACAGCTGGCCCTACATCGTTCCATCTCGCACAGAACAGACATTCAAAAGGAACTTGAAGAGGCCTACCTCAAAGTTCGCGGAGAAGAAGAAGAAGTCACATAAATGTGGTATATTTTTAATGCTGTTTTATACTCCACTGACAACATTCTTGCATAAAAATGAAAACATTTTGATCCCAAAGTTGCAATCAATTAAGTCAACCTCGAGCAATTACACCTGCTTGAGTTCATACAAAAGAATTACAGTTGTAATATAAACTTGAATGAACAATTTTAAGAGAACTTAACACCTTATGAGATGGCATAAAAAAGCCAGCATAAAACTTCAATAATAACCGGGAATGTCCGCACTTGGTTTTAATTTTGAAGTACTACAGAATAAAGAGTCGTCTGTAAAACTCATTTCACCTAATATGAGGCTATTTTACGAGCAAAGAGAATGTACATAAACATTTTAAGATACGAGACCTATTAACGTGGCGTTGAAATAGTCGCCGCTCAAAAGGTGTAATAACCCTATAACCAATAGTACCATAATCTTTGAAAAATAAGTTTATTGAACTAATGATTAAATTGTTTTTACATTAATTCATTGAAACAATCTTCTAATTAAATGGAACTAAATCAATAACTTTTTTTGTACTAGAAAATAACAAAATGCAAATAAAATCAAATGAAAGGGATCAATTTTCAGGCATTTTGGTATTCCTTTTTGTTGCTCGCAGACTTTATCAGCCAATCATAGGCAGACTTGTCTGTTGCAAAATGAGAATTTGAAAACTATTTTTTATAATAATAATTCTGTTAATGGTAAATAAAAATTTTCTTTTTCAACAATAACAAGCAATAAAGTTTAAATAACAGCTCAGCTCGCACACAAAATGTTTGCAATTGAACCTGCAGTTAATGGGAAATTACAGGACAGAAAGTTCAGATAATTTGCACCAATAACAAGACCCAATATAAAAAGTAGCTTCGTTCCAACTTAGTTCTTGGATTAACTTCTAAACGTTGGTAGTTCGGTTCGTATATAAAGTAAGAGACCTCAGCTTTAGATTAATTCCGAAGATAGTCACGATCCACAACGTATAATTAGCAGACACGCACAATTTAGTCAAGGTAGGAGCATCCAGCGGCTGAAAAAATTCAAATTGCAGGATGAGCGTCATATATCATTTAAACATAATTTCATGTGCCTATTTTAATGGGAAAGCAATATTTCAGTAGCTGTTAAAATTTATAGCCGATTTTGCTGGATAATATAGTTGCTTCTAATATTTATAACGTCAAACGCCCATCATAAAACTTTAAGAGACAGCACTTTTAGAATAATAAAATTATCGTATAATTAATGGGGAACATTTAGAAAATGATTTAGCAGACTAATAAACTTCGACAATAAATTTTACTTGCGAGAACGACACGTGCAACCTTCTCGATACCAGACGCAAAAAAAACATGGAATTAAAATTACATTTCAAATCAAAGAGCGTAAAATCTTTGAAATATAAACGAGCTGCGCGAATCCGAATGGCAGAGACTGATAAAGGGAATCTTGTAATTTCAAAAGGGGAAACTGAAATATAATATCTTTGTTTTAGAGCCGAATTGCAACTAGAAACAATGGGCATTCAAATGGATTTCGAATCACTGAAAGCCTCGCAAATGAATTTTATTTTCAGCTCCGGTTCAAATGTGCCTCGACTTTACTTTCATATGGAACGCACGTTGGACATGTGGCGCACGTTCTGGATCAATTTTTTAAAAAGCTTTTTACGCCTGTCACTGTAATGAGCAACAATATGAATTTATTTAGCCAGTAGATTAATGTAGAAATGGAAAACAATTTCACTGAACTGAGTATTTCCATTGTGTTAATTTGTAAATTGGTATCATCAAAAAATATTTACATACGAACCACATTCAATTAAATTAATTTCGTCCACTGGATCAATATCAACGAGTTTTCCATTTTTGTATCCGCATTTGCTAATAAATATGTACTGACAAATGCTTTATACATAGAGAAATTTTTAGTAATTTAGAACTACAGTAAAACCTCGATAGAACGGACCTCTATTTAACGGACTTTGGATATAACGGACAAAAAATCCGATCAAATCTAAAAAAATGAAAAACGTCCTGTTAATATTATACATGCTTAAATTCAAGTGTCGCCGCATGTAAACAATTTTTAGTGGCCATGATAATCACGTCATACGTCTAGCACTAGAATTTGAGACATAATGCTTGTGGACTGCAGCAACGTCACTTCACGACGAGTGTCCGAAGACAATTAAATAGAATTTTGTTTATGTTTTGAATTTTTTATTTATATCTAAATAGTGTATTTAAAAAAAAAAGATTTTTGATTTATTTTAAACCTATTTTTATATAACGGACTTTTGGCTTTAACGGACGCCCTCTCCCCCCAATTAGTCCGTTATATCGAGGTTTTACTGTACTACAGTTTTCATTATAAGAAAGCTGGAAAAATGTCATAAATTTAAATTTGACGAACCCTATCAAAGAATCTTCAAAAACTATTTGTATTGAGACATCTTCGAATTGATTGTTCAAGGAAAAATTGGTTTCACTATATTATGAATCAATAAAATAAAATGAGGCACAAGAAATTAAATGATCCTGATATCAGTTAACTTAATTTTCGCGACATTCTATTTTAATTCGTGATGAGTTTTAATTATTTCATGCTCCCATTTTTTTTTTTAGTGTTGAAATCCTCATAAATAGCAGGAAAGCATTATTAAACTGGCGGAATAAATAGAGAGTTTGGAATGTGCAAACGTAACAATTTTATCAAACTACAATACAGAATCAATTAATTTGAACAGCAGATGAAAACTTGCAGCGTAGGTAAATTCAACGCAAATTTGTATAAAAAAGGATCAATTGGTTTCCCAACCATAAACTAGTTACTTATAAATCCACTTGCATGAAAAAAGTAAAAATTTATGTTTGCAGCATTAAAGAAGTGCAAAATGATTTAATGTTCATATTTCGTACAGTCCGCATAAACACCGACGCAAATACATAAAGCATTCACTTTTCATTGCGTCTTTTCCGTCTTCAAAACAAAATGTGCTTTTATTTTTGATCGCAGTTCATAAAAGCACGAGTCACTTTAATCTGCAAATTCAGACAACACTGTAATATTTAACAGAACTTAAAAACATCATTTATATTCCACTTTTTTACCCTCTTCGCCTTATTATATCCAGCAACGACAAATGGAAAGGAATTAAATTTATTCTTTTTATTACTTTCTTTAACGAGTTTAAAGAGTCATGATCCTAAAGCACACACAATAGAAGATTAACGTTGGGCGAAAAGTATCAACATTTTATTTAAATTCTATCAAATTTTCTCGATTTTAATAACTTAAGCGCTCCTCTATACTACCGCATTAAAAAAGGACAATCAGTCATTGCAGACGTTTGAAAGCGTCCACTGGTCGCCGTTCTGACGCCGCTCCGCTTTTCACGACGCCTCGTTCTTCCACAGCGCAGTATCGGCCAGATAATCGCATCCCTTAAATGCTTGATCTGGCTCCACGTCCAAATCGACGCATCTTCAAATTCATTTCTTCCCTACCAATAACCCAAGGTCGCATGCGAATGTTTTAATGAATGCAAAAGTGAAATTACACACCACAAAAAAAACGTTGTTTTATGTGTTCCATAAACTGTTTTAATAAAGATAATTAATGCAATTTACTTGATATGTTGCCCCGAGTGCACCTGGGTTTAATGAATAAATTAAATAGAAATTAAAACGTCCGCTGTATATTTTTACAACGAAAGTGGAATTTAGAAAATAAATTTTCAACAGAACGAATTTGTATCAAAAATCCTCCAAATATATCTTTTTACATAAGCCGCTTTTTAGTTGAATTTCGATATAATCGTTCAGTTTACTTACATTAATCGAATAATACTCTCAATGCAAACATTTACTTCAAGAAATTTTGGTAAAAAACTTGAACAAGATGAAACCGATAAAAATAAAAAAAACCAACAACCAGTAATGAAAAAACTCGCATTGTAACGACATTTAATTGCATTTGTAAGATAAAGAAATATAATTTCAGGACTTCATCTCATTAAAATATATCCGTGAACAAGTAGAAAGAAATCTAGACTTGGAACTTACTTTTGCATTAATTAAAAACCAATGAAATCCGTAGTAAAGGAAATTGCATTAAAATGCAACATGAAAATTTCGACTCTAGAGTGATTTATGCTAATTCCAGAGTAGGCAACACAACTTACACGTAAAAGATCAGTATGTTTAATTTAAAAATATTAAGGGAAGTTCTATTTGGTACAATAAATAAGTTATTATTAAGGTTACTGTGTAATTTAAAATTATTACTGAAAAGTGATCTTGAGAAAGCGATTCTGCAAGGCGTTTGTTTTCAAAATGTATGATTTTACATATTTTTAAATTCAATTCAATTCAATTCAATTCAACTGCATAGAAACAAATTGTAGATAATAGCAAGGTTTGTATGTTCACTTTAGTGCAAATTAAACGGGTCACCGCTTTTTTTTTTAATTATTATTTGTGTAAATAACATCGTTTTTGTTATATTTTGTTACATGTATTACATAGAATACTTCCAAGTTTATTTAATTAACAATAATGAAACGAAAAGGTAAGCTGCATTAGAATTGAAAAGATGCATTTCTACAAAATTTGCACAGGTGCAATGGAATTATTGCCAAAATAAGCTTTTCTCGTTGTTATTGCCTCCTTTAACTTACTGATGAGGTCACGAATTTCACTCTCAGGAATACTGTGCCATTCTTGCTGCAGGGCCAACTGCAAACCCTCAAACGCACCTTCCCAACATGTCCCAAACGTGTTGTATGGGATTCGTATGCGGACAACTAGCTGGCCAGTTAAATTTTGTACCAGTTACTCGGTTAAGCATCTTGTCGAATTTGGTCTTCGAATATTTTGAATTAAAATAAATAAAAACATGCCTGCCCACACCATCACTGAACCTGGCAAACTTGAGAGGTGCACTCCGCAAATCGTTTTTACAGTGAAAAGTACACTACATTGCGCCAAACTGTAATTTAGGTCTTCACTGACAAACTCAAGACCGGCAACTCGGTGAGAGTAGTTTTCATCCAGCAGTTGATCAACAGGTCTTCATACCAACTTCTTAGGATCTTCGGCAAACTGTCCAAACACGAACTTCTCATAGCTTATTTCTTAACTCCGCTGAAGTCCAATGACGATTTCGAATTATCTGTGATCTTGCGCTTCCTACCACATTCGGACCATTGTGAACTTTAACCAGTCTTTCTAAACCGTTAAATTATTCTCTTGGTGGTAGTCACCGATTTTGAACTATCTTCAGCATTTAACATTTTGCAATGACAATGGCACCTTGATCTTCCACAGATAATACCGGATGGGCAGTTGATAGTACTGAACACTTAAGCTTTTAATATAAAATTTAAAACTTAAAGTTAAATTTGTTCATTAAATAAACTTATCTGTATTTTTCTACTCTGTAATAGTGTTTTTCATCGAAACACATTCAAAAAGTTTCCTCAAAATATAAGAAAAACCATACTATTAACGAAAATTAAGAAAATAACAGGTAACCCGTCCAATTTGCCCCAAAGTTCTGGTTTTACAATTTTTCCATATCTGAAATCGTTTTTTTAAACTCTCAATTTACATTTTCGGGGCTGTTTTGACTGCCCAATTTCGCCTGTACCCAAACTTGCAATTTAGCAACCCGGGAAGAAAACGTAATAACGTTGTATGCGACCCCAGGCCATACAACAATGAGTTGAATTAATGTATTGTATTACGGGTTCAATGTTTGATGCGTTTTGTATCCTGAAATCTTTTATTCAGCGCATCGTTCGTCTTTCGGACTGTTTGCAAAGCTGTTGTATCCCCCAATTTAACGGTTCTCATTCTCCGGAAAACTAGGCTGAAAAAAGGCGGCTAATAGACTGGTAATTAACGACGGAAAATAGCGCCACGATTTTATCGTTTTATGAAACAAAGATTTATGATGCTTTTTTATATTTCCTAAACAACGTCTCTTTTGATAGCGCTTACGTTGCAAATAAGTTTTTTCATGGCGTGCACCGTAGCTGCACTATTTACCCTGTATGCGGTTAACCAAGTTCAAACAGGGGATGTTTGTTTGAGATCATCTTTTATGAATATCGTGGAAGATCCGTTTGTTTTGCGGGAATGCAACGAAAAATTAATAGGAAGCATCTTGTAAATTGGCCGTTTGCTTTAATGTGTTGCGGAAAATTTATTTACCGAGCTTAATAAAATATTGACGGTACGGTCAGATGAATTGAATCAATTGCTAAAAAGTCAATATTTTCCACATGATAAATGTTTCCGCAGATGTGATGAATATTCATGCTACTTTTATCGGATGCTATATTTAACAAAAAAAGACTACAAAGAGGGTCGTAGCTTGTTGCCTTCCGGTGACCTGTGTGCATATTCCCTTTACACAAAAGAATCACGCATAACTACACGTTCTTCATAAAGGCTAGTTTGGGTAATATTAAACGATTTCGGGGAGTTTGGATGATGAGCTGTAATCTTGACGTTATGTATTCAAAAACAAGCGTAAACTAAATTAGTTCCCCTAAATATGAGTTTGCATAAATTGCGTGCACATAAAATAATCTGTTGCAGAAATCTTACATTCAAATTAACATTTACAAAGTGTAGCACTGAAATTTTACAAGTGGAAATTAACTGCCATAAAATTGTAAGCCTGTATCTTGTTACGATCTTGATAACAATGCGTCGTAAAAATTTCATATTTTTCTCGAACATTAAAAAGTTATATTGGAAGATTGCTTAGGTTTTACTACACATACTACCAAGTTTAGATACACCTTCAAGGTTGGGTACATTTAGCTAACCACTGGGGAAATTTGCATATACCATGTTGATCTAGATCGAGTACAAGTAATAAACCTCAATGTTTGCTACTTTACACTTGATATTGCTTAAATTATTTTACGAGCAAATGAAGCTAAAATTGCAATATCTGAGGGTGGGTCGATAATTAAGTGATGCTAGTATATAATAGTTATTTTCGTTACAAGTTTCGAAAGTGACACTTTTCGTGCGAGTGGATTTTTGGACGACTCGTAGCGGACGCAGACGAGTAAGCACCCTGCTTTAAAATACACTTGTCCCATCGCTTTGGAAGAGCAAAACAATCTTTTGCTTACATTTCGCTTACATTTTTGCTCCCTAAGAAGTTTTTGAGCATTCCAAATAGATGCTAATCACGTGAGACCAAGTCTGGACTATATGGACAATTAGGCAATACTTCTGAGTCCAATTCGGCCAGAATGTTGATTGTAGTTGGACTGTATATGGTGGAGCATTGCCGTGCAGAAGAATATGGCCCTTACGAGCAAAAAGACGCAATTTCTGCTCGTATGACCATCTTAACTTTTCTAAAAGCCATCCTATAATAAGCAGCATTAACAGTTTAACACGCGTTCTAATCTAAAAGACTTGCACCAATCAAGGACTGTTCTGAATGATAAACACTCTTCTCCCAGCTGTTTTAGAAGTTTCCGATAAATCTCAGTCAATTTTACATGTTCTTTAATAAAGAATAAAATAATTACACGTTACACCACCATATTGGAGACATGCTTAGACGTCATCATTAATAAACCGGCCTGTATACAATCAAGTTGAATTTTTTTATGATTTAGCTAACATGTCTAATATGATGAATATAGAGCCCCATTGAATTAGCTTTTTAATTGCGCTCAAAAAAACAAAAAAAAATTAGATCAATTTTGAACCTCCTATGTTCCCAGATTTAAAAGAAAATTACCTTTTAAAACACATAAATTGCGGATAATAAATTACCAATGTACTGTTTAACTATTTTTCCGGTAATTATGTACTTATCTTCAACTACATCACTGTACGAAGTTAAACCGGTTACATGTAACGAATTACTAATTGTGTACTCCAATCCGATGTGTAACTTAAAGTTTCTAAAACTTGCTTGATGAAACTGCTATCCTAATAGTAGATACGGTTTAATTAAAATTTTATTAAACTTGTTTTCAGTTCTCATCACCGGAAATACTTTGTTGGCTAGACGACATAAAAACTTGAGAAATTTCAATCGGAAATAAAATTAATTTTCCAGCCGTTTTATATAAAACTAGCTGAAATACCCGGCTTCGCTCGGTGTACAAAATTTGGTGGCAGTAGGACACTTCTTTCTATGCGAAAGTCTATTTGGGCGATAGCCCCCCCCCCCCTTATACTAAGATGCCGTTGTCTACAAAATTTGGTGGCTGTAAAACACTTTTTTCTACGCAAAAATCTGTTTGGACGATCCCCTCCCCCATAAGATTCACTTGTGTTCAAAATTTGATAGCTGTAGGACATTTTTTTCTATGCGAAAATAAGTTTCAGTGATCACCCCGTACGATTTTTGTTTACCCCCCCACGATCGGCATCAAACTAAGTCCCCCTACGAAGATGCACTTGTGTACAAAATTTGTTGGCTGTAGGACACTTCTTTCTATGCGAAAATAAGTTTCAGTGACCCCCCCGTGCGATTTTTGTTTGGACCCCCCCCCCGATCGGCATTAAATTAAGTCCCCCCCTACTAAGATGCACTTGTGTACAAACTTTGGTGACCAACTTCGGTTCAGCGATTTCCGAGTCTATACGACACTTCGCCACCCCATCCCCCCGATCGGCACCAAACTTCCCAGGAACACTCTCCAGGTTCTGTTAGAGTATTCCTGAAAATTTCATCAAAATCGGTTCAGCGGTTTCCGAGTCTATATGACACTTCGCCCCCCCCCCGATCGGCTCCAAACTTCACAGGAACACTCTCCAGGTTATGTTAGAGTATTCCTGAAAATTTCATCAAAATCGGTTCAGCGGCTTCCGAGTCTATATGACACTTCCCCCCCCCCCCCGATCGGCACCAAACTTCACAGGAACACTCTCCAGGTTATGTTAGAGTATTCCTGAAAATTTCATCAAAATCGGTTCAGCGGCTTCCGAGTCTATAAGCTACACACATACACACATACACACATACATCCAATTTTATATATATATATATAGAAGATAATCTGAATTCTGTCTTTTTATTTAAATTTCTGTCAAAAATTCGGTTAAAAAAAAAACTTCCTAACGAAATTCGCTGTGCACAAGCAAGTTTTAACGCTACAATGGATGTTAACAAAAACCTTAATCATTGTGAAAATGACTAGAAAATGAAGCGAATGAAAGAAACATAATAAACATGTATATTCAAGCGATGAAAAACAGTTCAGAAAAATTGTATCTTTCATTCTTTGGATAATATTTTATACCTATTACGCTTTACAAAATGACCGTACAAAAAAGTAATTTTATTTGCGGCCTTACAAATCAAGTTAACAATAAAAAATTTCATTTAATCCCAAACGACAAATACAGAGGGCAATTTCCAAAAAAAGCGTCTATTTTGTAACTGCCTAGGCAATTTATATTAGTAAGATTAACATTATTGGCATCACTGCTACAATACAAAAGTAATACTAAATTGAGACGTTTTAATATATTTCTGTTGCTTGTTATGAAATGAAACGGGTGTTGAAACAAAAGTAAAAAAGTGTGAAATGAAATGATAATAAAGATAGTAGTAATAAAATCATCGCAGACTGTTACACCTCTGCATTTGAAATGTCATCTGCATATTCAGCGTACACAAACAAGTACCAATGTACACGAATATTGGAAAACTTTACGACTAGCAAGAACAGCAAATGTGTGCAATAAATGTAGGTGCATATAAAGTATGCCAGGCATAAAATGATAGATGTCTTTGAAATATCTCCTCCTACAGTAAAAACGGCTACAATGGCAACTTTATGATCTCCTACAAATAATCATACGATCAAAAGAACTTACCTGAAGTTCGATCGTGATTATATGAGGCGTCCGGTCCGAAGATATCACCATGTTTAACATGTAGTCCGTCTCTGTACTACTGCTACGCACACTATTTTAAAGACCCCCTGACCCCTCTCTGTCTCATGGCCACTGGGAACCTCATTTTGTTGAAATTACCCTTAATCGCAACTCCGGGCCGGAGAGGGTGGGTGGTGATATCTTCGGACCGGACGCCTCATATAATCACGATCGAACTTCAGGTAAGTTCTTTTGATCGTATGATTATATTTCGGCGTCCGGTCCGAAGATATCACCATGTTTAACATGTAGTTTTTTAGAGATGCTAGTTGCGATTGAAACAAGCACAATACCCAGACGACTGAGTTTTAATAAAAAGTATGATCCTATAAAGCATTACAATACTAATTGTAAGCAGAGAATAATAACAAAAGTAATAGAAATTACGGTAGCTAGGATGCGGAATTAAACCCTAAAATTGTCTTTGCGAAAGCCTCTTTTTGTGATAGTGGGCGATCATAAAATTGGGCAAATGTGGCCGAGCGTTGCGTCCAGCCGGCTGTGCTCCGAATAACATCAACAGAGAGACCCTGTCTAAAGGCTGCAGAGGTTGAGGCATGTCTTGTTGAATGGGGTTTAAAACTTGTTGTGTCGATTCCGGCCAGTTCCAGGGTTTCTTTTACCCAACGGCTTAAAGTTTGCTTTGTGGCAGCACTATATGGTTTTTTGCAGATTACGAATAAGGAATCCTTATCCGCTTGGCGCAAATTTTTAGTAGCGTTTAGGTATTCTTTGAGAGTAGTGGCTACACATAATTTGGGCTTTTCGCCAAAATATGGGATGTAAAGACATGGATAAATTTTGCTGGTTGCTGAAGTTTTAATTGGGTCGGTTATGAATATTTGCAAGCCCGATGAATTCTCGACAATGTTTGTTGTTCTTATTAATGAAATGGTCTGAAGTCGATGTCCGGTTATAAGGACTAGAAGAGTGACCAATTTCCTCGCCAAGAATGGTAGCGAGTTGGTGGTAACAGCCTTTTCGAAATAGTCCAGTACCCTTCCGGGGTCCCATGTACAATTGTATTTGGGGCCGGCCGGTCGTAACTTTGATACGCCCTTCATAAACCGTTTCAACCGCAGATCGTTTCCTATATCCCCTGGAAGAATCAAGGACAACGCCGATCGATGGGAGTTAAATGTCCCGTATAAATTTTTCTCCTTGTTGAGAATATCCTGAAGGAACGTAATTACAAGTTGCACGTCGCCCTGATACGGACAACTTTCGGATTTGAGGCAAAAGTCCCACCATAATCTGTACGTACTGTTATACTGTTTTAAAGTTGAGCTGCATATTGATGATAGAAGTGTATCAACGGCGCAGACCGGAACGCATTTTAGCTTGAAGGCTTCGCGGACAACCTCGCAGCAACCAGGGTAAGGTCCTCCGCCATAGGATGTTTGTTGCTGAAAGGTGATGACAATAAAAATTTATTCGGGTGTAAAAACACGAGGTCGGTGACCGCTAACTTCTCAAACAGTGGGTACCAAGATTGGGATCGCCACCAAGGTACCACTAAAATTCCCTCCGCCTTGTCCTTTATGATTTTTTGTAGACACCGCAAAATAAGGGAAAACGGAGGAAAAGCATAGAAATATAAGCGCTCCCAGCGGATTGTGAAAGCGTCCACGGCGACCGACCCCGGATCTTTCAACCAAGAAACATATTTTACGCATTTTGAATTACAGTTGGAAGCAAACAAGTCTATTTCTGGCCTTCCAAGATTCCCGGTTATTATTTCAAAAGCATAGGGGGCTAAGGACCATTCTGTGTCTGTAGGGAGCGTTCGAGATTCCCTATCTGCTTGCCAATTCCCTTGTGAACTTATGTATGATGCCGTTAACCAAATGTTTCTTTTTTGACACCATTGCCATATTGCTCTGGACAGAGCGTTTAGTTTTGGATATCGAACGCTCCCCATTCGATTTATATATGCCAACGCGGTTGTGTTATCGGTACGAACTAGTACGTTACTATCTCTGATGTGGCGTGCGAAACACCTGATACCGTAAAGGATTGCCCGAAGCTCTAGAGAATTTATATGGTCTTCCCTATTCCGACTCGACCACCACCCATGCGTTCCTTCTCCGTTCGCATATGCTCCCCATCCGGATAGGGAGGCGTCTGTAAAAATTTCGGTTACGAAGGAGTCTTGTTTTATGTCATTGAACGCATTACGAATGTTTCGAGCCCACCAATCTAAATCAGACAAAACGTTGCGCGAAAGAACCATTTTTGCGTTATAGTTTGAGTTGCTTTTGAGTAAAGCTAAATACTTTTCTCTTTCAAGTGTTTTCGTATACAGCCAACCGTATTTCACACCAGGGCATGCTGAAGCAAGTAAACCGATAAACCTAGCAAATTCCCGAATTTTGCAATGTTTCCTGTTTTGAAAATACTTTGCCCGCTTTTCTATATTTTCCTTTTTCCGTTCTGTTAACTCAATTTTCAAATTCTCGCTATCAAACATAAAACCCAAGAATTTGCATTTTTTGCTAGGAATTAGGTTACTTTTTTCCCTGTTGATTACGAACCCTAGGGACTCTAATGTATTTATTGCAACGCCTACTTTTTGGAGGCAGTCTTGAAAACTGTCTCCCATAAGCAGGAAGTCATCTAAATAGTTCACGCATAATATCCCCCGAGAACGGAGTACTTGAATAATCGGTCTCATCAACTTACTGAATGTGTAAGGAGCGGATGATAACCCGAATGGAAGACACGTAAACTCATAAACCTGTGTCTTAAACGAAAATCTCAAGTATTTCCTATGGTGTGGGTGGACAGACACCGCGAAATACGCGTCTTTTAAATCAATGGTTGCCAAAAAACAATCTCTTAATAATAACCTGGCTACTGTTCTTATGTCTTCCATTTTAAAGTGCGGAGACTTAACGAACACGTTAAGTTGTGTTAAATTCAGAATAAAACGTTTCCCGCCGTTCGGTTTGTCAGCAAGAAAGATTCTAGAAAGAAATTCGTTTTTTACTCTGATATTACATTTTTTCACCGCCCCTTGGGCTAACAATTGGTCTATGGTCGCACAGAGATCTTTAGCCTCCTTTGCTGAGAAACTAGATTTAGGGGGATTTTGTTGGAAGGGCTTTGCCAGAAGTGGTAACCTGTACCCCTTGACCCAGTTTAGAATTACTGGATTAGACGTAACTTTTATCCACTCCTGGAAGAAAAGCTTTAACCTTCCAGCAAAGGAGAAATTGCTCACCGGAATTATTTCCTTAGGGAGAGACGGTTGTTCTGCCTGGAGGGGCGCGCCCTTGCTGGTCTCGTCTCCCTCGGACGACGGACCGGGCGTTGCCGGTTTAAACCCGTTGCCGGGTACGAACCTTGCCAAGTGGAATATGTAGCCTGCGACCTAAATCCGCCTCTTTTGTAGGGTCTTTTTGTAAGAACCTGTACCGGTCTCATATCCTTTCCGGTTGCTTCCAACAATTTTGCCGCCTTGATTTTTTCGGACAGATCTGTTCCAAAAAGAAATTCTGTGGGTACCATTTTATCCAACACCTCCTTCACCCCTTTGGAAACTAGCGGGTTAATCAGAGCGCGGCGTGTGAAGGAGATATCGTGAAATAAGCTTAAAAGAACACGGCCCGAATCATTTAAGCAGGATAGTAACCTGTTTTTGGCTTCTCCCTGAACCCCCCCCTTGTCGTCAAGAAGAAGGTTGGCGGCTTTCCCAATTATTGCCACTGCTCTACCTATCTGGGTTTGGTACCCTAAATGTGTCGAATCCCTGATTTGGTGGGGGCCCGAGAGAATTGTTGTGATTTCGGGATTTAGATTTGGGGCCGTTATGTGTAAATTAGACGGAAGTGAATGGCGAGCGTTTATTTGCTCCACCTCGTCTGGCAGCAAACCATGCGCCACAATATGTCCCCACCGAGAACTTATTGCCTGGTGCAGCACATAATGCTCATTGGGACCTTTTCCCGGGTCCTGCCCTAAAATATTTAGAAGCTCCTCTGGTAACTCCTCGTCGTTGTGGATTACCAGATGATCATCATCCACGTGTGTGGGATTTGTGCCACCTTCTGATGACTCCGCGTCACTCGGATCGCGGCCGTCATCAGGCAACGGCATCCCCGACCCGCTCGGGGTGCGGCGGATGCGTGGGCTTCTCGACCTTATTAACACCGATGCAGTCCCGCTCGGAGTACTGCCATCGGTGGAGAACCCGTGATGCATACGCGGTTTACTGCGTGACCTCGACCGCGCCCTGTCCGGGGAATCCCGGCGCTTTTGCTTACGAAGTTTCCTCTCAACTCTTCGTAAACGTTTCAGAAGATCCCGATTCGAAAGTGAATCGGTATCTGATTCACTAGAGTGTCGATTTCTCTTTCCCATATCTACAAACTTCAAAAAAAGAAGAAAAACAAGTATGAAATGGTACTTACTTGTAGGTTAGATAGCGTGACGTGCGCGCGTCGAGCACACAGAAACGAATGAGGTTCCCAGTGGCCATGAGACAGAGAGGGGTCAGGGGGTCTTTAAAATAGTGTGCGTAGCAGTAGTACAGAGACGGACTACATGTTAAACATGGTGATATCTTCGGACCGGACGCCGAAATATAATCGATCAAAACTCGACTATACCGCATAAAAGCTTTTAACTTGGCTCCGACAGCATTCGCAAACAAATAGAGAACATAAGTAAAGCTTAACTAGGAATTAGGGGACACTGCTTGTAATTATCGTTCCCCGGAGTAGCTCATATGTTTCATCGACGGCGCTTGATTTAAATGCAGATGAGCCGTATCGACCACCAGCCGTAATCATGCATTATTAAAAAAAGTTCCCAACTCCCCTAAACTTCAAAATTTCGGTTAAAAACAATGTTATGAATCAAGGGACAAACTCATTAATCTGCATTAGGGAGAAGCATTAAACGGTCTAAACCATTCAAGAAAGTTAAGGTTAACAACGTTTAACTGAAACTATTTGTACTGTGCACAATTTAATTAAACGTGGATTCTAATGAAATCGGAACAAGCTGAACTTGTAACAAGATTTTCACATTTCCGAATGAGTTAGTAGCGTCGCTACAAATTCATAACAAGTTCATTATTAAAAAGATGTTTCACTGTTTGTGAAAGATTTCACCCCGAAAAAGAATTAAAATTATGGCCAATTAAAATCATAAAAGATGATAGGTCCGTTTAATATAATTTTATCGCCGTAAAGCACAAGCTTCTGCAGGTGACATTTTCAAATTTTATGACGATAATTAAAATTATTACATGGTTACAAGCTCGGCGGAATCTTATGTAATGAAAACAAGTTTAGAAGAGCTGTAATCTATAAAATCCTTTTTCGAGACCGTAAAGACATTAACAACGTTCTGCAATGTCGTTCGAAGGGGATTTGCGAAACCCTCAGCGCAAAAATGGAAATAATTTTAGGCACTAATGCTTGCACCAAACTGTGACACGAATTTTTTATCGACACAGAACAGCTGATCTCCCAATCTTCCGATCTTCCGAGAAATACATTGATCCGTCTTCGCATGTCCATCCGATTTTATTGGCGTGGCTGTTTTATGTTTTCATAACTTTTGGCGAAATTACATACAAAGAGAAATTCGCTTTTTAAAACCGTTATCAAATTACTGAGGTTAAATGTACTGTGAAGGATTTACAAAGCTTCGACGAAAACGAGTTAACATGTTAGATAAAGACCCCCTTCGTCTTTGAAAATTAATTACTAAAATGAAAATATCAAACTGGTGGTTTGAAAACACGGGAATTTAATCGCAGATAAGGTATACAATGCATATTCAATCAGCTTCTGCGGTATTTGCTGTAAAATGGTGAAAACAAAACGCGTTCGTTAAACTAAAAATATTCGTGCAAGCTTCAACGCAATTAGCAACATACATTGCCAAGTTTACTGCACATACAAGTACTTAGGCGGCATTAACACAGGTTAGCATTGTCGTTCGTATAAACCGATACTAAATTAACCGGAGGATTAGTAAATAACGTAAAATCATGTTTTGTTCTGATTCACTAACTTAGTAAGATCCCATGACGGAAACTCGGATAACACGAGAGAAAATAAACTGTGATCCTTTTTAAGGCATTCAATCCGAAGTGAATTTATTGTTTATTGTGTAAAGCGTTCGCATTGATTTTAACAAAATCGGTTTTAATGCGCTCAATTTTTTGGATAAACCGACTGAAAATTGGAAGAATCCTCGCATCGAATTTGCGTAAACAGGATGTCATTTAAATACCAGAAAACCTATAAATCGTTATTTAAGTTGGGATATTAATATTTTACGACAAAAAATAAATAAATAAAATTCCTGCTCCATTTAGATTAGCCGATTAATGAGTTTTTTAGTATTTTACGTTGTCGGGTGTGATAACAGCAAATGTAAAAATCAATGTTACTTCGAAAATTACGGTTTTCCTTTTCCGATAACTTAGTCCGAACGTGGCACTAAAAATGGAAGTTTATTATCTCTCAAAGAAAATCTTTCATATCTGCTAGATTGAATATTAAACTGTTTTTAAAGAAATTTACAGCTGCCGTCGTGACTTCGAACAACATAAATTTGACATAAAATTGTTTAGTGCAAAGTAAAGTGCTAACGTTTACAATACTAACCTTCGCGAACTCACACTATATTTCGCACGGGCAGCCACTTCAAATGAAAAAATAAAATGCGTTTGAAATGCAGTAGTGGCCGTCTATTTGGTTTACAGTTTAATTGGATCAGCGGCTTAATGGAATCAAAGTATTATAACAAATTCATTTGAGTATTGCTAATGAAAATTCTCCCTTTGTTTGAATCATTAAAACAGCTTCCACCGGATTGTTGAAATTACTTGAAATCACTAATAACAAAAAACCTGCTACTGTACAGTGATTTATAGATATTACAATTTTTAGTTTTGATTTTTATGGGGAGAAATACAACTAGAGGGGTCAAAAATGAAAAAAAAAAATCCCTTAAAACTTTTCCTGCATAATACGCTCGTGAGAGTTTTAAAATGAAATTCGACGTGTTTTTGTTGTTTTTCGAAGATGCGCTGTTTTGCTAGTCAAAACTTTAAACGCGTTTTTCTAGAAATGTCATTTTTGAAGTTGGCAGGTATAACTCAAAAACTAATTGGCCGATTTTGCTCAAACTTTCAGAATTTCTTCTTCATCTTATTAGCTTCTAAATCGACAAAAACTTTTCAAAATTTAACATTGCAAAATACGAAAATTATTTCAAAATAGGTCGAAAAAAAGTACAGAATTCTTTACTTTTTTTTATATTTGCATTACACAGCAAGAATGGTATGTCCGAGCGCTAAAAGTGCTGCCCTGAACAATTTAGAAATATGAACATCCTTGTTTCCCTGTACCCTTCAAATGCTATGACGTTTTACTCAGTTCCTCTAAGTTTATCAAAAAAAAAAAACGCTTAATTACTAAATCAAAAAAGATGTATACCAATTAAGCGGATTCTACTGTACTTTATTAAAAAGCAATTCTCCACTAAACATCTCTAGTCACATCACCATTAACTTATCCTCAGCCGACTATTAGACAGAAGCCTCTCCCTTTTAATGTTAACATTCTCGATCGTTGTTGCTTTCAGTCAAGTTGATCCCTTTTCCGTGACAAAATTTAAAGCATTCGTTCTTCCAGAAAATTAAATTTTGCAACCTCCGAGGAAAAACCCATATATTTTTTGAACAGATGGTTAGCTAGAACAATTCCAATTTACAACAGAAAAACAAAATAATAAAAAGTGAAAACGTAATTTGAAAATTTTAAAAGTAAGTAGGTTAATAAAAAAATAATGTAGGTAGCTGCTATTACTTACAATTACTTATTAATCGTTTGTAGTTTTATTGTAATTATTTAGCTCATAAATGGAGCAATTTAAAACGGAAGTGGACTAATTCGCCGTGTGTTTAAATCCTCAAAAAACTTCCATTCGGGATGACAGTCAAAAAAATCTAATCAAGTGGAACCATTTATTTTCTATAGCTCATAACGAAAAGGATTACCTTCCACTTTCATGCCATTTTCTTTTACCCTTTATTCGTCCTATTCACACGTGCAGATTTAACTAATGACTGTTTTTAAAAAAAAATCGCCTCATCAAATATTTATAAACCAATTACCAACATTCGACCTCATTTTGATACCATTTATTAGCGTTCACAAAATCACTCAAACTTTTATCAAGCTTAATAATTCCCATCGTTCCGACATTACACGTAATCCGCCGCAAGGATCAGGCTAAACTTTGCATTCAAGCGAATCTTTTTGAATTTATATCCATCCATATATACGAGATATATACACTTTATATTCTCCGGGGTAACTGTTGTTCTTAAATAAATAAAACGCGAAACGCTGCGTTTCATTGTGCACAATGTATGTAAGCGAGTCTGCATACAATATGAGATAATATGAGATGCTGCTTACCGTCTTTACGATATAACAAAGTCTTTACACATCCCAAACCGTGTTGTATTCCGGCATAAAGAAAGTAAGTAGTTCATTCTTCCTAATTAGCTGTGTAGCGCTACATTTCTCGAAAATGTTTATTCTAGCACATAATACTACGAGTAAGGTTGACAGGAAACGTTGTATGTACCTAGAAAATACAATAACGTAAGCTCTACACACTCATAACCCATAAATTAAAAAATCGTATTTTTTGGTGAATAAGCGATGTACACTGCCAGTCAATTAGAACGGACTCGCTGCGTCAGTTAAATTTCGTTAAATTACAATAAATGAATAGACATGAAAATACTGCAGAAAATTTTGCCCGTCTAGTTCACTCTAAATTAACTGACGGTGTACCTAATCGATCTTGTACAAGCTTTTCCTACTTATTTATTGCAACTACACAAGAGTGTAGCGTGCAGACAGTACAATAGTACAGACATGTACCGGCGTATTTTAATATTACGCCCAATATCTTATCCCACGGTTGCAATGATAAACCGTGCAAATAAAAATGTAAATCAAAACAGGAATGTCAATTTAAAAAAATTCTTTGGGAGACGTACACGCTGGATGAACAATTGTTTGGCGTTTCGAGCGTGGAAGTCGCTCTTTGAACTAAATTCAAGTTTACCTACGGTCTATACATATAAATTATACGAATGAAGTGCATTCAGATTCCTGTTTATGCAGATACACAAAGAAGGAAGGCGTTCTGAAAGTGTGTAATGAATAATGAAGCACTCTGATTGCCGTTTTAAACAAAAAGAAATTTTCTAACACTGGCGCTGTATCGAAACGAATGGTGCATTCGATTGCGTTGGAAAAAAGTTTTTCAGCCCCCATATCCTTGCAAGCCATTCACTAACACATTAGGACCGGTTCGGAAGTTGAAAAAATCTTCAAAGTTTTGTAACATGTGCAGTATTCGTTACAAGAAAAAACCTTCAGATGCAGGATAAAATTCAGAAATAAAAGTGGGTTAAATTTACAGAAACTTTTTATGTACTTTCTTTTGTATTATCGTATCCTCGTGTGAATCCACTAGTGTCGGTTAAGTGCACTAATAATCTTTATTGTGTGGATTCAATTTTACTTGCACAACTTGACCTGCACGCAGTTAACCAACCGACCCGAAATTTTAGGAAAAACGTCATTAATTTTTTATCCCAAATTAAAATTGCCCAGTTGCTTTTTCGTTGCCAAATTTCCATCAGGAGTGCTGACACTTTACTTCTGTCGTTTCTTGTTCTTTTATGAATAGGTACATATTTCAGGATAATGTAATAAAACAAAATACGAGGGTGACACTGAAAGAAATGAAAATTTTTACCCATCTTTTAACATTACGGACGTCTGTGCACACATCAATTATATAACCACGCTGAAGTATATGGTGAATTTCAGCAGCAAGGATTTTTTCTTTAACAACAGTATGGATCACGTGACAGAACCTAACGACGTCACAATGAGTCAATCTGTTGTGCACAGTCTGTATATTAAGATGACACATTTGTTGTTTTTTAATTTTGAAGGATTTCAATTAGTAAATTAGAATCTAAATAATTTAATTTTTTCACTTTTTTAAAAAATATTTTGTTATATTGCTATCAGAAGTGTCAGTGCCACTTTACTATCAACGTTTTTAGATAGTTGGAAAAAGTAATGCTTTATGGTATACCTTCAAATCGTCTGAAATTCGCAGTTTGACAAGATACACAAACCTTAAGTCATATTTAACAAATATAACGAATCTTTTTCAAGTTACAAAGTTAATGCAAAATATTGTTCACCGGATAAATTTACTGTATTCGTCATAGACAAAAGCGGCTCATTAAAACTTTTTTAAAGGACGATACAAAGTGCAATAAAAATTCGCTGCTTCCATAACATCCACCAGTCCTGAAGTGCATTATGAAACTATTAATAGAAAAAGTTTGCGACTTCCATAACAGAGATTTCAAAATTCTAGGAAACATGTATACTCATTAAAATTTAAATAACTTAACTTTAAATATTTGAAGATAAAAAATGCTAATATTTAAATAGGAAAAAATTCTTCATTCTTCAACGTTTCTTATTTAGAAAATCTCGTCGTTTGCATGAAAAATTTGATGCAGTTAATATAAATAGAGCGCGTTGTTTTATATTGAGAGACGACCCGAATTATCCAGTCAACAAAGTTTGAAGTCCCATAAAATATTAAATCAGTTATTAAATAAAGAAAAGTCGAAATCAATTAAGTTTCGTGAGTGCGTGTCTGGAAATATTAAAAGTTATTTATAATATTAGGTCAATTTCGGAAAATGATATATTTTGCCAATTATTTATTAGCTTCCTATATAAATATCGACAATCGATAGCATGAAAACAATAGCACAACAGATGGGAACAGTTAAAGGAAAACGTTCCCTTAAAATCAAAACAAAAACAGGATTGGAGAAAGAATTCATTAAAAACTTACTCTGTCGCTAATTGTAAACTTTTAATTAGTAAAAATAACAGCCAGCCTCGCTGATTTTACAAAAAAAAAGGAACAATAATTCTTGTCGCTTCTACTACGAAAATCTAATTGCACTAATCCACAACTTTAACTTTATGAAGTTAATTACAAGTTTCACCGACTCATTGTTTGACGAGGAACACTTGAATGTTTCGATCGTGCCACTACGAAATTATACAAACTTTGCTTCGTTTTTTGGCCTGGTAAACTACTTGAAGGTTAATTTTCAAATTCATTTCATTTCTTTAGATCCAGATAAATTAATTCTGATGAGATCAATGTCTCGTTCAAAAATTTCCTTTTTAAAAAACTTCTTCCATCGACAACAGGAAAAAAAAACAAGGTAATGCATAAAATTATGCTTTCTTCAGCTAAAATCCTACATCTCATTCATCATAATAAGGTATAAAATTCAATTCTGGAAATACTTTTTGTGTGGTTAGTTCAATGACTTACCTCGGATGAACTTGAAAATTTTAACGAGTTTGCTAAGTCGGCCGAGGTTGAGCAAGCTGTTCAGGTTTGCTGAATTCAATAATATCGCAAAACAGGACCTTGACAAAATATACAACAAAGTAATTTCGTCAAATAAGCAAATGAACGCAAAACATTTTATGAGATGAAATTAAAAAAATCGTTCTAAAAATGGAAGCAGCTTAAATTGCGCAAGTTTAAAAAATTACCTCGCTTACTACAACGGGCCATTTTCATAACAATAACAACGAAACTGAAAGAATTTACAAAGTAATTGTATTGCACCGTTAAGAAGCGTGGGCGATGAAAAAGGCAATTATACGCGAAACGATGCCAACAAAAACTGTTGCAGGTGTTGCAAAAAGCTCGGAAAAGAACAAAAATGAGAAAGAAATAAAATTGCATTAAGCACAATGGAAAATGAGCGTCGTATCAAAATGAATGCAATAACAGAAACCGCGTTCTGAGACAATTAAGATCTTTTGTTTACAAAAGAGAACTATTCTTTCTTCATTACCAACGAATATTACATACTATTAACATTTTTGTAAGCAGATGGCATTCGTAAAATTACAAAAATACATAATGGCATTCGTCCGAGTATATTTGAAGGCACTGAAAAGAATGCTTTACTAAAGCAATTTTAATTATAAAAGGGAAAAATGTAACGAACACTTTAAAATGATTTTTCAAACGATCACACATCCAACTAACTCTTATTCGAATAGCATACTACTTCAAAAATATCGACTTATCGTCCACTTGGACTCACGCCCCCCTCTCTTCGTTCAAAATTGATCTAGCAGCCATTTCTTGTTGTGATGCCATATTTTCTAAATCATATCAAACTATTTACATAATTTATAGAACTAAATATGCTAGGAAAAATCGCCAGGTGTAATTAACTTCCCAAACATGCAACACTTCACAAATCCTAAAACTTCAACGAGACATCTTAGTTATTTTATAGGGTTGATAAATATAAATAGTACATAAAATAAATGAGCAACTCTGAAGCGTTAACGCAGCACTTATTCACTTTTCGCGTGACTTTGTTTGAGAATCGTTCGTTTATGTGTTATATGATACACATATTGTTTATTAGTACAATAAATATGTATCGTGAATAATAAGCAAAAGAATTTTCCTTTTCCGCACGTTGTACAATGCAACCGTATATAAGGTGAGCGAGACCATGAAAACTAACTGCGATTTGAAAAACAAAATTTAAAACGCTTGAAAGTCGCTAGTTAAAGTGTTGCATAAACTACTGTACTGGACAAGAAGCATTACGAAACATAACTAACTCGAAGTCCAACCTTTTTTTTGAATTTCACTTTCTTAATCCTTGTCAAGTAAATATAACTATTCTGTGTCATCTAAATATCATAAGGCTTTGAAACTAATTTAAATTCGCAACTTAATTAAAATCGCTCATCGTGACCCCGAAATTAAAGTAATTTCGCAGTCTGCTCCAAAGTATTTAATCGACCCGAAAGCATTTGCAAAAAAAAATTTATAACCCCAACTCCAGAAAGAATTTGAGAAATAAAGAAAAAACTTGCCAGACAGTCGAAAATGAGTAGCACTTGCGCTCCCTTATCTCGAGCGTCTGGACGCTACGAGCACTCATATACAAGCAATTTTCTTGCATTTCGAAAACCACTTCATTTATTGCGGTTAATTCGCTGGAATATCGCCCCCGTAAACCCATAAACATATCGATATCGCGCAATCTAGTAAATTAAGATTATGTTTGTTTTCGCTGTTACGACCTCTCCACCTTGCATTGTGGTTCGATAAAAAACTGGGTATTTACCGTTGTGGGAATTATATCGATTTTATCCGCTCGCCCCAAATGACTTTCAATTTTTTGTGCGTTGTTACAACAATAATTAAGATTGAAACAATGTAAGGTCACACAAAAAATATTTCCATTTGCATGCCGAAAAACTGTAAGAGGTCGTAAAAAATATTCAGTTTAGCCAAAATTTAAGTGGATGAAATAGTTCGGCGTTTCATTCCAATTGTGCGAAGACGTCAGAGTCGGGCATTCCTAGTTTCTTTATTAGGAGAGTTTATTTACTTCATTTCGTTGTTTTCTGCTTTTTGTCTTGATGTATAAGAATTTGTGGAGGAGATCTTATTAATTTCTTTGCGCCAACCAATAAAAACAACAATTATGAAATAATTGAAGAAATTCAACGATCCGAGTCAAAAAAGTGTGGCTGCGATTTTCCAAGTCGCACTTAAACCTTCCTCAAAATAAACAAGAAACGATAATTGAATTGTAAGCAAATATAAACGTCGAGATGTAAGAATGTGTACAAGCCTTGTTTGAATCAGACTTTCCCATGAGACAATCAATTACCGGAAAGGGGGCTAATATGATATTGCAAAATGATCCAATCATCCGACTGCGCCACCGATTCAATTTCAAATAAGATTCAAACTGATACAAGAATTGGGTTTCAAATTATCTCAAATTTAATTTGAATTCCCCGTTCTTGTAGGATAAATAAGTAAGTCGGTTTTGACGATAAAACTTTTAAAAATCAAGATCAATTAATAAAGAAAGATGAACTAATAAGAATTGTTCGGATGATGTGATTTAAGTCTCACGTCAGTTTCACAATTCCACGTCAAAGTATCAAGGCGAATGATTTAAATCCTTTTTACTTTTCACTAAATAAAGAAACCAGATTACAAGCATCTCCAGAGATTAATTTCTTTCATCCAGTAAAGTATCGCATGAAATTTCGTGCTTCATTGCGGTGAACTGAAAATACCGCTTTTAAAGTAATACAATCATGAATAAGTACTCGTAATTTTTAAAATGTATTCCAATATTCGGTCGTATTTCACGGGCAATAGACCTTTCAGTCGATTTTCCCATATTTTCGGATTACAGTCCCCAAGCGCAATGTGTACTGAAATACAGAAATACAGCGATAATTTATACACATAACGTTTATTAACGTCCATCAGTTTGATACGATTTGCAGTCATTGAATGCTAATTATGCATCGATTCGTGACGGTACCATTCAAGTACCGAGTACATCAATTCGGTTGATTGCTGGCCTTTTAAACGTGTTACCCTCTCTAAGCGATAATTTGACAAAATAGCAACGCGAGATTTGGACGCACTAATTGATCTACTGGCAATAAGAATTTAATACAATAAAATGATTCTATTCATAGTATATACATTTGTTAATAACGTTCCTCTTAAATCTGTTAATTAATCGCTTTACTAATAATTCCATCCTTTTTTCATATCCGAGCTAATTCGCCTACATTTGTATCTAAATCTGCTATTTTCCCGATCAAAAAACACCGGCTTAATCCTCTTTCAACGTTTCTCATTTTTTGCAGATCACTCTTCTCGAGCAACCTATAAAAACGTCACACATTCACATCGATATATCATGCGCTCTCATAACTACTTATCTCCTTTATCTTTCAATATGTTAAGGAACCGCAAGAACATCGCTTATCCAATTCCATTCCGACTAATCGATCCATGAATCTGTTTCGTATTAATTTTTTGCAAGTAAATCACAATTTTTTGGCTGAGAAATACCCACTAGAATAGATCAATTATTTGAAGGACTTGTCAGTGACCATACTATGCGCGCAACCCAAACAGTGATGAAGAATAGGTTTTGTTTTAGGGTCATAAATCACAAAAAACTTACCCAAATTGTGATACATAAATTTGTTATTAGCAATTTATTTCGACAACAATGAGTTGATACATTATTTATAATCTCTTGATCTTCTATAGTTAATATAATCCATCCACTCCTGAATGAAGATCTCTCCCAATAACTTCCAATATTCCCTATCTTAGGTCTCTCTTTTCCTAGCATGGTCTCCAATCCGTAGGTTGCAACTAGCAGAACAGACCTTCCTTTTCAGATTTACTGGTATATCTGTATTTATAAAGATATAATGCGGTTTTTTCCAAATATTACCCATTAAGGAAGAATTCGTCTTTAAATTTCTGCATCCTGATTCTCCTTGCCCAGTATGGTATGGCCCAAATGTACATACTCCTCAACATTTTCAATTTGATGACCCTCAATTCTTGACTTATGATTTGTGGTTTCTGTGTTCAGTCCTATTTTGTTTGAGGCTTGGTTCAGTTCTCGAAGCTATTCGATATTGTGGCTATTAATATTATGTCATCTGCAAACCTCAGAAGACAAAACTTCAATAATAAACTCAAGTGTTTCTATAAAAGGTTAGTCTATGTTTGTGATATTTCTGGGAAATCAGTTGATGAGACCAATACAAAGTGAAATGTTGTCACATATCCAAACAAAGACATTAGAAAATAGTGACAAAAAGATGGACAGACACGAACTCCCCTAAATAAGCAAGTCCGGACGCGTAGTAGTAGACTGCGCAATACGTCACCCGTCACGTGACAGGTCCTCCTGAAAGTAAACGAACCCTGCTGCTTTTAATCCAAACTTGCTGGTAAACACAGCCATAAAATGAATAACTTTTCCTCTAATCATAAGTTGAATCCGCAGCGAAAATCGGCCTTTCCAGATTTAATTTTTTAATGCCGCAGTAAATTCTGCTCTAATTTCGGCTGTGTTCAACAGGATTTAAGACAACCCAAGTGATAATTACCGGGTGCGCTGAAAACGTGTTACGAGCTGTGATGGCCATCAGACGAAATTAGCAGCAAGGGGTTGAGATAAAAACGATCCACTTTTGCCCGTTGCAAATCCGATTACCTCTTTATTCGGTTTATGCAGCCTAATGCTATTATGGCGAAAAAAAATGTAATTTGGAAAACATTGCGTTTAACAACTAAATTTACATTTTAGGACCTTGAGGATGCGGTGGGTAATCAGACGCTATCATAGAGTCTACAAAAACCGACCAATCTGCAAGATCAGTATGCGTATTAGCAATCTGCTATTATCAACAAATTACATGTCAGCAGGCAGGCCGGCTGATTACTGATTGTTATCGTTTCTGGGAAGAGGGAAAGAGTATCATTACGCTATCTGCGACCCTGTTTATCCTTCCGGTTGCAGAGTCTGCTTAAGAGATATTTGGGGGTCGGTTAAACTCAACTGAATATCTCCCCTAAATTACCACATCCAAACAGAACTAATGAACGATGTTTAACTATAATTATAGGCTTAAAACGAATTATTAAGATGCACGCTAACATACTCACTCACACATTACTAATGCAACACGTTTCTCTATTGAATTAGCTTAGGTAGTTGAATGGTTACCAAGAAAATGATTTATGCACACTTTATTACAGAAGGATGTCTACAAGTACAAAACTTTCGTTTTATTTTTGAAGCCGTTCATTAATCATGTAAACGATCGGATTCTTAAGACGGGCATAATCCTGATGCTACATTAAATAACTTCGAGCTGCGACATGGCAGTTTTCCCCCCAATTTTACCAGATTACTGGAAACTTCACAAAGAAAACGCACGTGAAATATTAAACAAAAATCGAACCTTTCCGTCCCTCTTTTAGTTGCGAGTAATTAAACTCGTCAAAAATTTACTAGCGGAAACAGATTAAAAGCATTCCTTGTAGAAAAAACCCGCGGAAAGATTAATGTTGCAACAGCGAAAGTGGTAAAACGAATACAACAACGGAACGAAAATCCGTGAAAGAAAGCGACAAAGAAAAAGTAGGCGTTAAATGTGGGAAAAATCGAAAGAAAATTCCGCCATTCAGCGAGCATGGGGAAAAAAGGAAACTGTGTCGAAAGTTCAGCTTATTCAATCTGTTTAAACGTTTCCATGCTGATCCGTAATTTAAGATTCCTCTTTGCAAATTAAATCACAATTATAAAAAAAAAATGTAACAAAAAGTGGCTATTGTGATGCATTTCTATGAATTTTCCGTCATTAATGCTAGTCAATGGGTAGCAACATGCCGGAACGAAGATATGACCGCACAATAAAACTGCTAGAATATAAATCGGCAGCGCGAATTATTTCCTGATTTATATTTCTTTGTTCGGCGAAATGCGCCCTTATTTTAATAACACAAATAATTCACGCGCATTCTGCGATCCGTTCCAAAAATTATTCGCTTTATTTGGTTCTGCTTCGATAATTTGATTACCGTGATGCTCTCGGCTTATTTCGGAAACATCACTTTGAAAAATCTCCATTTCCTGACACAAATTAACCATCTTAATGACCGGAAATGGAGAAAATGACAGACCTATGGAACGATGATACCATTTATTTACTCACAGCTTCATAGCAGGAAAATTACAGGGCGTCACAAAAACCATTTTAATGCCCGGAAGCGACGCTTTCCACGATGCTTAAAAAATTACCGCGGTGACTTCTTGGAGGACCGTGTTAAATTGGCCGTAATTCGATAATCCAAAAGCGATATTTGGTGTAATTATATTTTGAATGAAATTTCCGGATCGAAAATTTGTCGATGGAAATTGAAAATATCCTGATACAGTCAAACTTGGATAAGCCAGAATCGTGTCTATAACAAAACAATTTTCAATTCCGATTTACGAATGTCAGTGGTTCAAACATATCCCAAGTAGGTTTTACTGACAAGGGGGACACCAGTATTGTTCCCCTCCGATTTTAGTGAATTTTTGATATGTTATAGTCTTACCCTTTCACTAATTCATGGTAGAGTAATACGATGCACCTCTCAAGCATTTTCGAAAAAAACGCATTGGAAAATCGTCTTACTTATTTGTATACTTAACTATAAGCATCATTTTTCGAGAAGGCGAGACGGAGTATATGCTATAGAATCAAGTTACCGATCGTTCTTTTGCATCTAGATCATCGGTTCGATTCCATTGTTCTCCAAATTTTTTTTTCTTCTTTTTAATTCGATTTATTGATTTATTATTTTAAGAAGTACATTATTAATTATTTTCATTATAAAAATTATTTAATAAGTGCAATTTTGTTCCACAAATGGGTAATTGTAATAAAATAATGTAATATAATAAATACATTTTCAGATTAATAGAATTTTTATTTAATTTAATATAAAATCATTTCTGTTCGGAATCATCTGTACATGCATTAGAATGTTTGTCGGATAATTTAATTCATGTAGGTATCAAAATTCCCATTAGTCAAGATTGTTTTGTCACCTTGCAACAGATAAAGTCATCCCTAACTATTAAATTAGACAAACTGTTTTTGGTTTAAATTATTTAAAGTATTGTTTGTCTCCTTATGTCGCCAATAATAAATTTTTATTATTGATAGACTCGTGGGGAGGTCAAACAGATATAACTCTATATGACGATGTTTTTGAAGGTGAATCAGGCGAACCATCATGCACTGTAAAAGTAATTCCTTCGCGATGCACACCTCTTTGTCAGCCATGCGATGTATATTTTTATCGTCAGGTAAAAAATTTTATTAAACGGATGCAAAATTGTGCAACTTTACTACGACAAGAGCGAGAAATTGGTACTCGTGAGGATGCAATAAAAATACACTCGCTGTTGTTGCATCAATTAAGTGCTCCTATCTTTAAACCAATGCTGTTATATGCTTGGTATGCATCCAAATTAATCCAAGAAAAACCGATATTTTTAAATGTAAATGAAATTTGTTTTCCGCTAACAATATATTAAAACAGTTCTGTACCTGCAAATCTGCCGGTTTCATTCAATGCGCCCAATGCAAAAAACCTTATGTTTTGAATGCTTTTAAGACTTATATCATCCCAAAACATGTACAAAGAATGATTTCGACTCTGAACAAGAATAATTCAATGTGAAAAATGATTTTAACTTTATTTTATATTTTTTTTATGTATTTATATTTCTTATATTACATTATTTTCGTGTGCATTTAATTTTTTATATTGCATTTAATTTTATGTATTTATATTTTTTATATTACCTATATTATTGTATTACACGGTAACCTATTTGTAGAACAAAATTGCACTTATTAAATAATTTTTATAATGAAAATAATTAATAATGTACTTCTTAAAATAATAAATCAATAAATCGAATTAAAAAGAAGAAAAAAAAATTTGGAGTACAATGGAATCGAACCGATGATCTAGATGCAAAAGAACGATCGGTAACTTGATTCTATAGCATATACTCCGTCTCGCCTTCTCGGAAAATGATGCTTATAGTTAAGTATACAAATAAGTAAGACGATTTTCCAATGCGTTTTTTTCGAATTAATGAATTAGTGAAAGGCTAAAACTATAACATATCAAAAATTCACTAAAATCGGAGGGGAACAATTCTGGTGTTCCCCTTGTGAGTTGGATAAAAGCAGTACAGTAATACCTCGCTTAACACCAATTCGCCATAACACTGTTCGCACCAAAACCTAAAAAAGCACTAAATATTAAATCGTGTTCTACTCGACATCTACAAACGCGCCAAATTTAAACTGACTCCATTTATCGCTGTGATCTCGAACTCTAAGCAATCAGGGAACGGTGACGGTTTATTGTAACTGAAAATTAATGCAAAACTTGTTTATTTTTGGCCTATACGTATTTACTAACCCTGTTTCGTTTAGTGTCTTTTATCTTGAAACGCATCATGAGCGTTAAGCGAGGGATCACTGTATAAACATAATTAGTCCACGTTGCCTTTACGTGAAAAATTACATTTGCGTTTAATTTAAATTTGAGGCCGTTTTATAAACCACTTATAAAAAATTATTTGCTAACATTTTTTTACCGGCGAAGTTAGCAAATGGCGAACTGACCTTTTGGGCGCATAAAAGTTCTTTACAGCTCACTAAAAAATTTACACCGTTGACAACGAAAAAAGTTTCTTATACTTTATTCAGATGGACAGTATTTTCGCGTTATCTGGAAAAATATAAAGCCGTCCCGTATAATCTGAAACTGCTCTTTATCATCCAACAGAAATAAAAAGGATGCGTAGGGTAATTCAATGGGTCATAATAAATCGCAGAATTTGCAAATAAAATGTCAAGTTTTATCGAAGCAGTCGTAATCCTAAGTACCGAATTGCCTTAAAAAATCGAGAAAAACCGGTCATAGGTCAATACTATACTGCTATAGTAGGGGAGAGTGTGTAAAATGACATAGTCTGTAAAACGACATATTTCTTGAGTTTTAAGAGACCAATACATGGTTATACAGTGTCAATACCTGACTAATTAGTAACACTGCGGAGGGACAAAAAGGTCGAAGCATGAATTCAAATTATTTAATTTTATAGTGCATTTTCGAAAATCAAGTGAGAAAATACTTTTCTTGCAAATAAGACTGATGATGGCAAATTTATCCAATTAGGACAATAATATGATATATTAGGAACAGATTCATGTATGAATTATCTTTTAGCAATAAATATTTGATAAGCGTCCAACGACATTTTTGCAGTTGGTATCGTTGTGTGTAAAATGACATACCTGTAATAACCTCGACCAATTTTTGTCGTTGAAAACATTATTTATTAACTCAACAGAAATATTAATTTAATAAATATTAAAGTGCAGATTCATGTACAGAGTTAACAATATTTTGTATAAGAGCTTCCCACCCGTGTTTTGAAAATTAAAGATTTTAAAGATAATTGAGATCAATACACGGGTACAACAATACATCGCCTATCGTTAAAATCGTACACATAGTGTGGACGCATTTTAAGATAAAAATACGGTATGCCAATTTATACACTCATCGTTGGTAAAATGACACACTACAACGCCATGGCGACTTCATTTTCCTGCTAAATTTATTGTTATTTTGAAATGGTAATTCTGTATTTTAATAAAAAACAGATAGTTGTTAAATGCCTATCCCAATTTGTCTTTATAATTTAACGAATCAAAATGTTGAAAAAGAACGTCTTCTACACACTTTCTCATAATTCCAGATTCCATAAAACGTTAAAAGAAAAAAATTCAAATTTGAAGGAACAGAACACCACAGTAATCCTCATTGAAAATGACGGAACGTTAGTGCAAAGATTTTATATTTGTCAGACAGCATAAGTCGGGGTTGCTTGTCATAGGAGTTACAAGTCGCACAGTTCATATTTCAATCATTAAAGGTCACGTAGTATAACCCATGTCACAGTCATATGCACAAATGATAGATGAACTTTACTATCGTGTCTTATTATTACAATTAAAATAATTCAGACAAATATGTTTTTTAATTAGTAAAGAAAATATGTTAATCCGTGTCGGTGCCTCAAATGGACTAAATATTACACTGACCCCCCCCCCCCATATTAACTAATCATCGCTATAGATGATAAACAAGTTGCTGAAAAAATACTAGCTTTCTAAGAACGAAAATTAATGCGGAAATTAAAATTTAATTTATTTTTCGCTTTAGATGACATTGGGGCCCAACGTAGGGTCTCTCTGAAGCTGAAGCCCAGAAATTGCACCCTAGCCAGGTGCCAAAACAAAACCAGGTCGCAGTGAGTTCTCTGAGTAACTTTTTTTCAATGCACAGAATTTAATTAAAAGCATAGTAAAAAGTTTAATTATTGCCATTTGACTAACTATGGGTGTACTTTTACTTACGTTTAATTCATTGTCTTCCACAAGTTAAACATTTTTAATAGCATTGAAAGAGAAAATTCACGTGAAATGTATTACAGTGTGATAGGGATGGTTGTCAGCAATGAAACGGATGTGGTGGATACTTAAACAAAGTAGATGAGGTCTATTTTCGTAAACAATAGTTAATAATGAATGTCAATAAGAAAAGACTTGTCTTGACATCATTGTTGTGCTAATATCAAATTTACACGAAATAAGACCACAAAAATATATCACAGCAATATTTTTAAACCCATGGAAATACAAACCATTAATATCCAGCAATAACATAAATCGGATTTGCCCTACTTCTAAAATCAAAGGCCTATTTATGCATTACAAAACATTCCATACTATAATCCGGGTATCCTGTTAATTCGCCATACCTTATTTTCAAATCTATCTGAATTACGCAGGTTGTACTGTATGTATATTTATAATATCTAGTACTAAATGTTAGAAAAATATATCATCATTCCCTTCGATTATAAATTATCTTCTTCAAAAGATTCATCGGAAATTACGTTTTGTGTAACAACCCACCTCTGCACATGTCAAGAATCTAAAGCTTTAGTTTGGTGTTGTTTAAAACTTTTAAAAAACTTGAGGCAAAATAACAGACTAACGGACAGAAAAGAATTTGAAGAAGGAGGTATTACTGAAAATTTATTCGCAGGCGAATAGGTTTACTTTATATCCAACATTTGAGAAAGTGAAAAGAAAAAGATTGGCAATAAAATAACCTGGGTAATTCTCCACAGTCCGATAACCAGACAGTACCTACTTTGTAGAATTACCACATTCGCTGCAAGAATGTATTAATAGATTTTTTCCTCTTTTAATTTTATAGAGCTATTAACTTGAGAAAGATAGTCTGGAAGTAAATTAAGGGACGGCATTTTTAATGGAGAACGTGTATTTAAAAGGAGTCTCCTAGATTGCCTCATGCAATTTAAATTTGAATATATAAAACTAGCGTAGTTGATAACGTCAACCCGCCACATTTCCATTAGAGATCAAAGAATCCCGAACAGAACTCAATTTCATCTTTCATAAAGTATTAGTAAAATATATGGTGGCACATCCTGTGACACGCAAAAATATTAAAATGATGTTTATACAACTCCTCGCTGTCGTCTCAGCGCGGCCCTAACGTACGTCCCCCACGTTATTACATCTTATTTTGTACACATAAGATGATTTGAATTCGGTACCGATCGATTCCGTTTCCGGCGTTTTTGATTCATAATCAAAGGCAATCTCCCTGTGACCAGTCTACAAATAAACAACAAACTTTGAGAGTACATATACCTTGCTCTGTATAATGTAGGCGTACTAAATTCGTGAGAGCCATTCAAGCATACCATAATGCGTTCATTGTGTGCTGCTGATGATATTATTTGTGAAGAATTCCAAGAAAAAAAATCAATCCCATTGTGGCACAAATTCGGTGCCTGGTTGTGAGTTTCACTTTAAATGCATCTCGTGAGAACGACGCCCTCAAGCAAATTTTCTGTGTGAAGGTGTTAATTTATAACACAGCCGATCACAAATTAAACTGAAAAATTGTTTTAGCATCTGTTGCGCAGACCCGCTTCGAACTACCGCTCATACATTTCTGGTGGCGTTTCTGAAGAAACTAATAACTACCCCCTCATGTGAATGTAATGAAACTGTTAAGGCTTTTTGTGGTAGTTTAGGTGGGCGTGATTGAAAAATTGTAATGGGCTTTGTACGATGACAATGCACCCGGTCAATTTTAAGGTCCGGCGATTTTAAAAAGTCATGTACATTAACGTGCCCATTAACATAACAGATGGGGTCCCCCTTGCTTTCGACCAAAAACATCTCAAATTTCCTAGGTAAAATGATATTATTAAGCCACGAAATTATTTTTGATTGCATGTGTTTAATTGAAATATGTACTAGGATTATTTACAATTTAAAAAAAAAACAGTAAAGCAAGTATCTCGTGATCTTTGGGCAAAACGACGAAAATAGGTTCAGCTATTCAATCTGTGGAGTAGTCACTCACTGTGCACGTGCATAGTACCTGCAAAGCCGTTGTTACAAGATACTCTGGATAATAAAACGTTATATAGTTGTCATTATTGGAGATGAGTTTTACGACCCTGCAATGGTGATTAAATTTGACTATTTCGTATTGACTTCACTGGCTCTAATTATGGCTTGCTTATGCTGCACCCACGCAACTGATGAGATTAATAATTTCACTTTCAGGAATATTGTGCCAAAAAGCGCGTGGTGTAGTTCCACATGTGTAATATTTAGTAACATCCACGTGAAGTACAGGGATTTATCGCATGTCTTTATTAAATGTCTGTTAATTAAAAAAAATTAGTTTGAAAGTAAATTATCTTGTTTTAGGTAGGCCACTGTTTGCGGCGGAATATGAGGGAATAGACGGAACTTTCCTTTCCATGAATGCTAGTAGCTAGGCAAGTTATTGATGAAAGGGGATAAAGTTTCTTTGCACTTCCGGTTCAGACCAATTATTGACCAGAAAAAGTGAGAATGCTTACCTTTAAGCACACATTCGTGCAATGAAGCGAAAAAGCCAGGTAAGTGCGCATTTCTTCACATAATTAAATATCCAAAAGAAATGGAGACAGAACGCATCATCATTAATTAAAGCTTTCAGTCATTACGTCCCTTGTACGGGACATTGATTTTCTTTGATTTAAATCAGACCATAATTGTAATCGACGGTTTGAAAACACTTTACCCCATTGAAGGTAAGGAAGGATTTTAAGGCCAAAATTGCGTTCTTTCTCTTCACGAACCTTGCTTGACTCCTCCACTGATAGTTTCTAGTTTTTTTTCCAAATGTTCTGTACGAGATGGAACCATATAGTGCCAACTGTTGTTATGTCGCCAGTCCTTTGTTTCATTGGTCTTCCAAAGCTGGGTTTGCTTTCCCAAGATCTACATTTAAGTATTTTTGTTGTCCACCTGTCATCGTTACCGCTTCATTCTTGCAATTCTTTCTGCTATATTTGCCACTCCTGTTTTCTTTCTGAACGCGTTTCTGATGTGTCCTCTGGCACTAGCAGCCAACATTTGTCTCTCCATGGTCCTTTCCGTACATTGGAGTCGATGTAGGTGATTTTCGTAAACGCCATAGTTTCCAAACCGTTTATGTTTTACAGGGAGTACCTATAGCTATCATACAAGTTTTTTTAGGTTCATGGAAACATTCCTGATAAACACTATTTTTCTAAAGGCAGCTCAACTTATTGGGTATTTCAGCTCTCTGAGTTTCCTCGTCAACTCTGATTTTGTGACTTAACGGCTCTCGGCAGAGAAACTTGTTTACTGCAATACTACAATTTTACGAGATCGTTCTTCAACTAAATGATAGGCAACCAAGGGTACCACCTTGGTCATAAATAATTGCAACAATAGAGCGCCGTCAAGTAGCTATAGATCACTCTCTTGAAACGACTTATATCTCACCATTTCCAGATATTTACAACGCCCGACACGTGTTTGGGTCGCTCCTTTATTCTTTGCAAACGCCAGGTATCTTAGGAAAAGTTCGTCTTTAACATCGTAACGAGTTTTTGTTACTTGAAAAATATTATTTATATTTCCCGTCAATTTTCGAATGTGCATCCTATATCGTTTAATTGATACAAACTAATAACAAACAATTTTTCACTTCCATTCACTGTACGTACATGAAATAGTAAATGACTAACGGTACAGGATATTTTTTGATTCACTAACGGCAACAAGTTTCCCGCCAGTGTGGTTTCCAGATGTGCACCAAACTATCTATACAAAAATCCATCATTCTCAATTCGCTTGTCGTTGCGAGAAAATATCCTAAATTGTCATAAAACTGTTTATTTCTCAAAACTGTTTTAAAACATTTGTATATTACTAAATTATCCATATTTATATTTGTAGAGTTTTATAGTGATTGGTGTTTGTACTTAAATATTAAGAATATTTAAATTGTAAGTTACATAATTATATAAGTAGTATTTTATTTGTATGCATTAATATTACGTAAAAATAATGGCCCGTGTTACAAAATTACGATGTTCTGCGAAACGGAAAAGCAAAAAAAATTTAGGAAAGCGATCACAACAAAAGAAACAATTACATGTTGAATCGGGTAATAATGATAATAACGATAATATTCACTGTACTGATAGGCAAATGTTCGAATTATGTGGGCGTCGTATTGTAAATGTTAAATATCTTTTTAATTCTCTCAAAGCTATCAAACACGACGGTTTCAGCTGTAGTTTTTACGATATTAATATTGTAGGGGAGCAAAAGTTTGGCTTTTATAGTGTGTTTAAATATAAATGTGAAATGTGCGGATTGGTAGGGTCGTTTTCAACAGATGAAAATACAGCGGAAATAAATAAAGCTGTAATAAGCGGTACAATTGCCATAGGAACAGGTTACACACAACTGTCAGAATTTTGCGGAACTATAGATATACCTCAAATTTCGGAAAAAACTTTTCAAAAATATGAATATATTGTATTCGGTTATATAAAGGACTTGGCTCTAGATGATATGATTACAGCGGGAAAAGAGGAGTACCGGCTTGCTTTAGAAGCTGGTGATATCCTAGATGGTACCCCAGTAATTACTGTAATCGTAGATGGGGCTTGGGCCCGTCGCTCGTACAAAACTAATTATAACGCTTTATCGGGAGTAGGCTGCATTATTGGAGCACGAACTAAAAAAGTTCTTTATATCGGTGTAAAAAATAAATATTGCAGATTATGCATTAAAAATCAAAATTAAGACATCAAAGTGCAACACCAGTGTTTTAAAAACTGGAATGGGACTTCAACTTCAATGGAAGCCAGTATAATTTTGGAAGGTTTTCAACAATCAATGCAAATGCATAATTTAAAATATAATAAAATTATAGGAGACGGTGACAGTAGCGTTTATAAAAAAATATTAGAGGCGAACCCATACGGAATAAATTTTTTTATTCAAAAAATTGAATGTAGAAATCATATATTACGTAATTATTGCACGAAACTCAGGGAATTGTCAAAATTTAGTGGGGGTAATATAGAATTGCGTTCATTTTTGAGAGCAAATATTTTGAAATTTCGGACAGCAGTGGTTAGCGCTGTAAAATATCGTAAACAAGAAAACTCTACCTTGCAATTAAAAATAAATAATTTGAAACGGGATATTTTAAACGGGCCTAACCATATTTTTGGCGATCATTCTAATTGTTGCGATTATTTTTGTAATAAACGTAGTGAGGAAAGTTCATCAGCAATAGCATATAATCAATTTTTAAATAGCTCGTTATATTTAAATTTCGCGAAAAGTTTAAATAGGGTTGCCGGTTTAGCTTCTAGTTTATTAATAGATGTCGACACTAATGCCGCGGAAAATTATAACAGTCTGGTGGGGGGGAAAAGGATAAATTTTTGTTTAAAAGGGTCGTATGAAGGACGATGTAACGCGGCAGTAATGGCCTATAATAATGGGCCAGCATATATTAAAATTCTTATTAACAAAATAAATGAAGGTAGGGTAGGTACATTTACGAACGCATACTGCACCAAATTCGATAAGAAAAAGAAAAAGAGTGTTCCTAATAAAAAAAAAAAGAAAATATCATAGCAAAGATGCTGATTACGGTTTTAGTGAAGACGATATTCCGGATATGAGACCGGATGAATATGAAATTAAAAAAAACGAGTTTCTTCAAACTTTATCTAAAATTGATCCGATTGAAATTGAAAAAAATACAAGGAATCAAAGTTCAGATCCGATGTGGCACATGCACAGACGAACCAGATTAACGGGAAGTAATTTTGGAAAAATTTGTAAGTTGAGGGCCAATACCAACACAGGTAATACCGTAAAATCACTGCTGTACTGCAATTTTCAGGTAGGGGGAAAATCATCATCTATGCAATACGGTATTGAAAATGAAAAATGGGCAATATTGGCATTTGAAAAGCAATATGGCTTGAAAGTCGAAAAATGCGGTTTATTTATAGACAATGAAAAAAAATTTCTAGCAGCCTCTCCTGATGGCGTTATAGGAGATAGTGCCACTATTGAAGTGAAATGTCCTTACTCCGCAAGGGATTATACCGTAAAAGAAGCTATCGAGAGAAAATTAATTACATCGTGTACTTTGCACGATGACGGTACGATTAGTTTGAAGGATAATCACAACTATATGTACCAAGTACAAGGACAATTGCACGTTACCAATAGAGACATCTGCTACTTCGTAATTTTTACAAAAAAAGATATAGCTTGTCAAATAATAAAACGCAACGACAATTTTTGGAAAACAAAAATGATTAATAATTTACAAATTTTTTTTACAAATGCGCTATTACCGGAAATAGTTGATTCACGAATTGCGAGAAACCAACAAATTCGAAACATTCTTGTCAAGGACTTGTTGCAACCCTAACGTAATCATTTTGTATAAACTTATATTTCCTCTTTTTAGAATTTAAATCGCATCAACTTATAAATCCGCTTATTGGCTGTCTATGGGTACATATAGTAAATGGTTATTTATTATTTAAACATGTGTTTGTTATTAATTGTAAGTAGTTCACCTTAATTCAATTTAAATTTTAAAATTATTAATTGTATTTTTAGATTAAATATCGCAATGTTTTAACCCATCAATTCAAGTTTGAAACCTTTATAAACCGTGTATTTTCAAATATCTGCATTTTTATCTATTTATCCGGCATCATGATTTTAGTATACTCTGAGGTAATAATAAATATAGATAATAGTGCAGATGTTGCAAATATGAAAAATCAATTGCAGTATGGCAGTGATAATTATTTTTAGTAGTACGTTACAGAATTGATAGGTATGTAAAACATGGTATGTAGATACACATTTTTAAACACGCCGCAATATTTTTCTATCGTAACTAACAAAGTTGGTTGATGTGTCGATTACATATAATTATTGTGCCAGTCCTAAGCCTGGAAAGAAGTGTGAAGGGAAGTGAAAAATTATTGAAATAAAGTCTTATGTATGCATATTTGTGTTTTAAAATCTTGCAATAACCCTTATTGCTTTATATCTAACCAGCTTAAATCGCAAATGACTGCGACTGTGAGTTGTAATGATATTTAAAACATCAAAACATCAAAAAGAACATAAGTCAACAAAATTGCAAAGCGACTTATTTGCGCGAATCGCTTATTTGGATGTCGTTACCTACAATTTTATCCGAATTTAAGACGTTCACTGTTAAAAAACGTGAGAATATTGACGTTTAAAATAAACTTTCATTCTTCGCCAAGATATTTCTTTTACATATAAAAGAAGGTCGGAAACAGGTAGTTAAAATAGACCCAAAATGTGCAGCGTTACCATTCAATGTTTCATATACCAAAATTAGAATTCTCTTGCTGGATCCGACTAGACCACAAGACATTAGTATCTTGAGTGCCCCCAATAAATCAAAGTGACGGATGACTTCAGGCGATCTTTTTCTTGACCATTTCTCGGCAATTTTTTTTACATGAATTTACAAACATTGAAATAATTAAAAAACGGTAGTATATGAAGAAAAACGATATAGTGAGGGCCGCCGGTAAATGAGTAAGCTACAAGACCATTACAATTTTAAAGCAAAATGTTGAAAATTGGAGCCGTACAGGAAGTTGTAAGACTAGGTGAATTTGGACATTTTAATTAATAACAAGCTTAATTGACATAATATCAAACTGTAATTAAGTGGAAGTCGTCTGGCTAGCGTGTACTCGTCGTATAAGATAGCGACCTTCTTTTCAAATTTGAAAATGCGACTGTACGGACAACGTACAAAACCACTGAATTTAGTCTCGAGGTGCCGAGCAGTCTTAAGTATTTATAGTATATTGGTCCACCCTTACGATTTCTTCTTTTCCGGCTTTATTTTAATAATTTTGTGAACTAACAATAAGAAGTGTAGATTTCAAGGTATTAATTTCTTGGCCAACTGGCCTTATTATTAATACTTCAAAATTGTGACTCAATTAAGTAGACATATATTATGGCGACGCAAGCAATGTTACTTTTTTACTTTGATAGGCATAAAATAAAATCAGTAGCATTGTTGTCGTTGCGATACGCTTTGGAGAGTTAATGATGTCGATATTAATTTTAAATGCAGTCAATGATCTTTAAAAAAATTAAAAAGTAAACTAAAACTCACTATAGTTGATTTTTAAATGAGAGAGACAACTACGGCGGTGTTACGGTCAATAAAATCGACACTGTTATGAGGGCGTTTTCTTGTAGGCGTTGGATAAAATAACTTACTTATTGCAGTAATAAATAACCAATCCTCGGTTGCACGCCACAAATTTTTTTCTCGCCGTTAGAATATTGACCGTTTGATATTATTAATTTCCGATGACATGTTGTGATAACATTAGGCGGCTCTCGGCGCGCACATATCTCCAAGTTATTCAAAGCGGGATTACGAACCCACATCTATTGCCTACAATTATATTCAATTGCAGCTTTTACGTGACGGCACTCAAAAAGCATTAATGAAACTACAGTGTCTTCATAAATAAAACTTCCCGCAAAAAAATGAACCTCTGACAATAATCTTATAATGCGGTTCGTGCTTTGAAACTACAACAGCAGTTTCCAAAACTTGTTCGCTTTAGCGAAATAGTTTTCCCGACGCAGAAATCAAAAAGAAAAAGCATTCGGCGAGCTCGGAGTTTTTAATTAATCTCGAGGCACCTCTGCCAACAAACCCCATTCAAACAGTCTAACCCTTTTTTCAATAAGCCGAGAGTGTACTAATCTAGTTCACAAATTCGTATTTGGCGAGAAACAATAAACGCGATAATTGAGACACGTTAGAACAAGTTTCGATTTCCCACTGTGAGTGTAACAGCTAACGGTTGGGGACATTAATCACTAATTCCGCTGAAAGCGAAAATTTGCCTGTAAGATATATTCCGGGGGAGTAATTCGCCAAGGGGGCCAAGTAATACAGATAAGACACTTCGTTATTTCGTGCATCGTGATCTAAGCACTACAATGTTTATTTTATTAAGGTTTTCTTTGTTGCTCCCCAATCCCGGTCTTTATGACGGTCGCATAGCCTGGTAGATTACTGCCTGAGAGCACGCATCTTGACGTCACATGTCCTCTTGTGCAAAATCAGCAGCGTGCATTCGGAATCTAAATCAGCACAGCTATTTTATCTGTTCCAAGATGCGCAGGAAAGAATCGATACCCATTTATTTACTTTGGCGGCCCCGAAATTTAATTGCTGTATTTAACCCATCTTTTGCCAATTATTGCGTTTTCGCAATGTGTTAATTAACAATTTTTTAAGTGAGTTTCGGATGTATTCATGGTTAATGTTAACACCGGCACTTAAAATCTGGCCTTCAACTTGATATCAAAGAAACAAAATACAAATTAGTTCATTTCTTCTTTAGAATTATCGAAAACTAATCAAATTATTACAAAACTCGAACAATAACAAACGCACGTGACAAGAAGCTCTCCTGTTTGTGACGTCAGGCGCTTAGTTGAATGTATTAACGCTAGAGTCACATGTTTAACTTGAATTGCCTATTGTAATATATTTTGCCAATATTGAGAAAATGCATTTTTTTGTATTTCATCTATAAAAAAAAACGTTCTCATCTAATTTTACCAATACTTGTGTGTTAATAAACTAGTTTTAACAACGAAACTGTTTTTTTTCGCCTACATTTGGGTTAAAATTAATTAGTGACCAATATGTGGCGCTAACATTTTGTTGGTTATTTCAGAAATTCCTGAAACAGAAACAAGTTAATCTGCCTCCAGGAAATTTAAAAAGTTGGCATAACCACAGAAATTTACCTTTGATTAAAATGCATAATTAATGTGTGCCCGGATTCAATTTCCATTTTATATTACGTTTAGAGCTTTTTGTCGTGCTTTAATTTATTTTCTCTTGAATCGTATTTAATTCAACACGACCTTGGCGCGAAGAGATACAGGCTTATTCTTTTATAAAAGGAAAATTAATTAACCACTTCTCGCAACAGTGTTTAGTTATGCTTTCGAAAATTTATTCATTACTCATTAATTATAGCAACGAACACTTTTTCTAAAAATCAGTCATTTATACCGGAACGGTACAATGTAACACAAAAACAATAAAAATTAAATTACTTTCTAGCGAATTTACCGCATTTTATTATTTGACTTGGCGCAATTCCAGATTGGTAATTGAAAGATGTTAACAGTTTTAGCGGAAAACGTAATGAAAGGAATGTTCACGTTTAGCTCGCAATTTTGGATGCAAATTTTTTTCTAGGTCGATTTTTTCGGCACGGTGAGTTTCGTTGCCCGTTGCAAAAACAAATAATGAATTAGCGTTAATTACAACTTCCCCAATGGCCAGAAATGTTAACGCGTGAGGAAACGCAGGTAATACACGTCATCGCAATGAGAAGCCAACCTTTATAAATAATTGCCTGCTACATTATCCACTATTATGAGCAACTTTCGTGTTCAAATATTCATCTTTGGCCTTGAGTCGACGACAAAAAAGGCAATGAATGCCTGAAATAATCTCGAGTAAAGATTTACACGTAAGTAGTTCTGTTAAATTGTAATCTCGCTAATAACAACTTTGTTTGCATACAATTAGCTTATGAAAATTAAAATTTAAAATTCTTTTTGTGTGTTCAATGTTTTAAAAACAACTACAAATTTAGAAAATTGCCATGAACTACATTGGCTGTCACAAAATCACTTAATAAATTCAGTGAAATTGTATTAATATTCTAATTTTTTGACTAAATCCACAGCTACGTCGCAACCCATCACAGAAAGAGAGTAATATGATTATGTAGATTTTTGGGCGCAAGAAAAACCTACAATCAAAAATTATCGTTTTTCAAGCAAATGAGATAAATGATTTTATTTCATTTTGAGTGTGTTTTTAACACTTTTTCCTCAATTATTATGTATTTTTCAACAACCGATACTGTTCAAGTTTTTAGGATCTTCTCAGGATGCCACAAATTACTATTCTCAGGATCATAACACTACACGTGGGGAGTGTCTAACAACCTGACTCTTCTCAAAAATAAGGCAGGACAGGTATGAATGTGAGTGAGAAAACAGTAAGAAGTCGGTTACAAGATGTTGAATTAAGAGTCTGAATACCTACTAATTGTCCACAACTTCTCCAATAACACCAAGTAGCTCACCATAAATTTGCTGAAGAACACTTCACTCACTGATAAGGCAAGAATTTGTTTATACTCTATGGCTCCCATTAAGGGGGTATAAGCAAAATCTTGACCCATCACTTAGTTCAAGTGTTCCCGAGCAAATGTATGACATGCTATGATGCTGGAAAAGTTCTAGATTATTGTTAGGTCTTCGTGTCCAGCGTCCTGGTGTTGAATCACCAACAGTGACACTTGTAACTTCTTTCAGGCGATTTTGGCTTCAATTGCTACCTTTGTTCTATTGTTGCGAACAATCAACCGTAAAAATAATCATCCTGGGTCCGTGATACTTTTGTTGGACTCGTACCAACTCTTCTAGCATAAAATCCAGTCTCAATAAACCTGATTATGTTCCTGAGAATGGTCATAGCTACTGCTCGATCAGGATCAGTTGTTAGAAAAGCAATCATATTGAGGATAATAATGTTAAAAAGTCAGTTCAAGGGATTGATACGCATTTTTAAGTTTGCAAATTTGACAATGAAAGCAAACCATAACATTTATATCATTTGCTTAAAAAACCGATAATTAATGATTGTACGTTTTTCTTGTGTCCAAAAGGTCTACATAGTCTTATTACCCTTTTCTATGCTTGGTATCTCTTTAGATAGTATTGAATTTAGATAAACAAGATCAATACAATTTCATTGAAACTTTTAAGTGATGCGATTTGTATGCCTGTCATAATCAGAGAACATTCGTAAGTTTATATTTAGTAGCGATAAAGTTTCAATTAGTATATACAAGTTCCGAAATTATAAATTAATATCAATTTCTGTTTTAACTAAACAAAAATAAATGTTTTAACATTCATACCATATTTTATATATACATTTACAAACAAAATACAGTGCGGGCAGTTATCGTAATACCAAATCATTTTTTTAATACGAATTTTCGAATTAATTCCGTAAAACCGATACCTCCTAATAGCAAACATGCTGTTGGGCATTTTTAGTGTCCATTATAGCGGGGGTTTAAAAATCTCTGCAAGTGGGTTTCATTTGTTGCTTGGGGCGCCTTATCAAGTTCATTTTAAAACTTTTACAAACACAAACACAACACAACATGCAATTAATAAATTTTAAAAATTAAAAAAAAAACGAAACAATAAAACATAAATATAAAATAAAGTACAAAAAATGATAATTCCCACTATGTGAAACAATACATGCGAAAACAGCATACATTATCATTCTTTAAAAAGCCTAATTATGTAAAGTTCATGCACTTGCACTGAACACATAGTCACTGACACATACTTGTTCCATTACAATTTGCACAAATGAAATAAATATCTGATTACAACTGCTTTGTGTTATTCTCTTATTATAGAGCCACCATCAAGTATGGAAATAACAAAAATAAACGAGATCTACACAATTCGTAAGGTTAGATACCGAATATTAAATAGCTACTTATTTGTAATAAGTTCCGTCTTTATTGATGCAATCTATTAAATTTATTTGTTCATATTCTAAACAACACCTGGCATGGTAATAAATGTCGACCAATTAATTTGTAGATAAATGTAAAGATCTTAATAAATTAGACCATATTCGAACCGTAGCTAGTAATCTAAGCATTTTATTGTCGTAGATTTTCAATTAACGCAAGTCCCAAAGTTATTTATATTAATGAACTCAATCAACTTTTATTGGGGCGATCGGTTTTTGTATTTGGAGTAAATTAAAAAGTGTATTAAAGCTGGGTTTATGCAGCTGTTAATTTAATTTAATTTAATTTAATTTAATTTAATTTAATTTAATTTACTGTACGCGTTTATGCAGATTGTTTAATATTATTTACGCATGCGCAAACTTTGGACGTTCTGTGGAATACATTGATGCCCGTGTATTTGAAACCACCTTCACAGGAAGAATTGGTCATCAATAGAAATGGATTTTACAACAGGTGGAATATGCCTAACTGTATAGATGGGAAACATGTGGAGATACAATCACCACAATTTTCTGGTTCCACCTACTTCAACTATAAGAAGTCGTTTAGTATTGTGCTAATGGCTGTATGTGACGCTTTTTATAAATTTGTATATGTGGACATAGGGGCTCCAGGTAGCAATCATGACAGTTAACAATTAACTAATAGAAAATCTTGCATTCTGTTAAACAAGTAATATACCCTAATCACTTTTCACTTGTAAACAACATGCCACAGATGTCAGATCACATAGATGACACAGAGCGCCTACGTAAATTTTCTTAACATAAAAGTTGGTCATTTTTTATTTTAAATTAAATTAAATTAAATTAAATGAAACTGCATAACCGCTTCTATTGAAAGCATATGTTTAAACTTTTTTTAAATTACATTAAATTAAATTAAATTAAATTAACAGCTGCATAAACCCAGCTTCAGTCAAACAAAAATTGTTACAAACTACAATAAGATTAAAAAATTGTTGGCAAAAAAAATTATTTCAAAAATTCTAGTGGTTATTTCTTATTATAACCAATAGCAATGGTAAAGTACGCTTTCGTTCTTCATATAACAAAACTTATACCGTTGTTACCTCAACTGATAATTTGAAAAACGTTAAAAGCATTAATTATTAAATTACAAAAGTTCTGAACCACACATCAATTTCCATTCCGTTTATTCCGTCGACTTATTTTAATAACAACAGGAAAGTTGGTATGTTACGTCAAGCCACAGAAAAAAATACAGAAAGAAAAAGAAGTCGGTTTTTATCATCATCCGAAAAAAATGTATGTCAAGTTTTAACTTTCGATTTTATAGCGGACGTTTTCACCGGTAAAGGAATGCAAATCTAGATTTAACCTAAACCGAAACCGCATTATAATTTCTCACAGCGAAACACAGAATTGGGCACTCATGCGCCTTTCGCAAATGTTACTAACAGCAAACAGCACTAACAAAGCAACATTAACCCGGCGCAATTTTCCTACTGAAGTTTCTTGGTTTGTTACGCCGGTTACTTTTCTTTACGATCTCGTTCGAACCTGGCCTTTGTGCTAAAGGTTAACCTACGAATTGAACCTCCGACTCATTGCTGATGAATGGAATTTTGTATGCGCGGAAACAACGCGCTCGAATGCTTAAATTAAGCAAATTATGTCAAGTTAAAGAACTCTCAATTTGGGTTACATCACTTTTAATTTCTGGAGTTACTGAATGGAGATGCACATTATTTTTTCTGCTTTCAAATTAGAGTATTTATAACAGTTTTTGATCTTGCTGTATCTTATCCTCACACCCGCCAACAAAATCGTTCAGTCGCTAAAATTTGAAAAACATGTAAGAAATTAATCTATCAAAAAAAAAACGTTGAATTAAGCGGAACTTTAATAAATGTGATTAAAGAACACACGAGAAAGAAGGACCAATTAAAATCGACGAAAGTATTATTAATAAAACAGTCTAAATATTTAATTCATGAGTTGAGTCAGTCAACCTGCCGCAGAATATGAAGTACAATCAAGGAGAAAACAGACCATATACGGCAATAAATTAAAAGGAATGCAAGAAACCTGGCAACTCTGCGCTAACCTTTTTTTAAAGACTGGACTGTAAAAGCCGGTCTCTCCGTTTATTCACACGAGAAGAAGAGTCCGTCCGATCGCAGGCAATGCAGTTCGAAACAAATCAAAAATGTGCAGCCAACAGTTCGTAAACTATTTGGAACTTTTTTTAAACACCAATTCTTAAACACTAGAACAACACAGAAAAAATCCTGTACCGAACAGTCCTTAAGTGAGTCCATAAATTTTATTTTTAATTGTTTTATTATTATATAGTGCTACGTATTCGGAAAATCGGTAAGAACCGTATGACACGCACTTCTCCGCGTACACCGAACATACTACCAATTGACGACGCCAAGTAAAGGTAGGTACTGCCGCAACGATTCTCGACGAATTCACTCGAAACTTTACGAACTTTTGTAATCTTCTTAATATTATATGGGTAAAGTTTGCAAAATTGAGGAGCTTTCGTGTCTTACATGTTGCACAAATGTTTTAGAAATTTTTTATTGTATACAATTAAATACCTTGCATATGTGGAAACATTAGTCAATACATTTTTTAAAATGAAGTTAATATTATTTATAATTTTTATGTCAAATGGGAATGACATACATATTTTGAAAATCAGGCCCTGTGCAACTCAAATATTTCTATTTGTGATTGCTGTTAAGGTGGGGGACGCTCAATGTTAATTCTCCATAAGAAGAATTCGATAATTATCTGACACATTTCTTGAGACAATGGTTTGAAACTTTTCGTACAGATCAGTTAAACTATATTTTAGTAGAAGAGGGTATTAAGAACAAAGACATATGTATGGAAACATCATTAAAAAAAATAAATAGTGACTGCGAAATTATCGTCATTATGTTCTAATTTATTTTAGACCTGAGATTGTGTTTTCTGCAATCTAAGTCATTTGTTCTAGTAGATAATCATTATTGAATGAAAGTGGTAAAAAAAATTTTAAAAAAAATGCTATAATTAATGAGAAAAATACAATAAGTCAAAAATCCATAAGCCGCTCAAGTTTTGTCGGTAATTTTATGATGATTCCGATAATTTTGCTATAACCGTAGTTAAGCCACCATCGAATAGAGGACCCACGCAAAAATTTTTCAAGGTTCAATGAAATTAGATGCAACCATTTCCACCACGGGAGAAACTATTTCTTATCTGCCGTCGCGATAAGGCACGACACGAATTATATCACGGGCCAGTATTCTGTAAAGTTTTATTTATTGCAATAAAACTGCAACAATTGCTGTTTGTTATTGTTATTATATGTATAATGAAATACCAAATTAAGAATAAAATTTAAATAAACAAAACATTTCCGTGGTTAAAAATTCTTTTGTTTTACTGAACCAAGCTTTCTTTGGCATAAAACAATTTATACAAAACCGCCGGCGATATTTCATCTTTAGTTAATTGAACACATTCAATTTGCTTGTGATGTTTATTATTTGATAATAAAACAGCATGGCATAATTAAACCCACATATTTTCTGCATCGTTGCCCGCTATCGGTGTTTCTAGGAAGAAAATGTTTATGAAACAAATAATATTCGACTGCACGTTCGATGCCGATGATTTTGATAAATTGGCTAAAGTGTTTTATGCTTTGGTCGGTACAGACCATTATCAAAGTCACTTTCCACTGTTATTAGTATTTTGTAATTGTTTTTGTTAATTGAGGGTGTGCGTGTTTAAAATACTTTCTTGAAGTTAGTGAATTTTTTTGTTTGTAAGTGTAAGTGATTTATCGGCTTGGTGAGACTGTTGCAATGGGAAAATCATCAGAAAAATCATATTCGCAGCGTCGCAAAAACACTAAACGCGCCAAATCTATGAAAAAAAATTGGGCAGACAGAAAAAGGTAAGTAATATTGCAACAGATTTTACACTAGGTAACCTATTCAATTGAGGATTGTTTATAAATAATGTAATGTACATTTAAAGCGACTTAAAATCACACTCAAGCATTGAAGGGCAAACAAATGTGGATACTAGTTCTGGCCCATCACCTATAAGTTTACAATTGTCGCCGAGCAAAAGCAATCATGCTCCCGAGGTTCTGGCCACGTACGTTTATGCCGTAAAAAACTTCAAACGACTTTATGACAATTCATTTAATTTCTAGCACCTCTGGCATTACTGAACCACAACCCACAACCCCTTTGCAAGATCCTTGGGATCCTAAAAATGAATATAACAGGTTTTTACATCATATGTATGTAATTATTTACTGACATATTTATTAATTTTAGCATTATGCAACATGAACTCTCTATAGAGACAGTTCCAGATGTTGCTATCAGTAGTAATAGAGTTATAGACATACATTATTTCTGCAAATCCTTGGGTTCTGTGTTTCATAGCCATAGGAATAAATGCACATCTGGAACATTAAACATTCAGAAAGAGGTACGAATAGGATTAACCAGTACATTCACTTTGAAGTGCGATATGTGTAATCGTACATACGAACAGAAAACACATGCTCCAGAAAATAGTATGAACATATCTGCAGTTTGGGGTACGCTATCAACTGGGAGTTCGTACAAGCATTTTGAAGAAATGCTAAGTGTAATGAATATACCTAGTCTTTCTAACACGTTATTCTATAAAACTGAAGAAAAATTAAGTTTGGTAATACGTGACATATCATACGTAAACGATAACATTTAGTTACATGTTTTTAATGTAGTTATGGATGGAATCGTGAGACGTGCTGGTGTAGAAGAGAAAGATATTGCTGTACAACTAGGACACGTTGATGAAGATGGAATTCCCTGGATAACAGTGTATTTAGATGGAGGTTGGAGCAAACGCAGCTACGGCCATAACTACGATGCAGCTTCTGGAGTGGTAAAGTTATCTGCTTATAGTAAATAAAAACTTTTTCATTGGAACCTTGGTTTTCATAACATTTTAGGCAGTTATAATCGGGAAGGCTACTGGTAAAGTACTTTACATGGCGGTTCGGAATAAATTCTGCATCATTTGCACTAAAGCAGCAAATAAAAGTATTGATGTGCGGAAACACACATGTTTTAAAAATTGGTCTGGATCATCATCAGCAATGGAGGCAGATATTATAGTGGAAGGATTTTCTACGAGCATAGAAATGCACGGGGTGCGATATAAAAAATTCATTGCTGATGGAGATTCCAGTGTTTTCGCCAAAATTCAAGAGAAAGTGTCGTATGGAAAACAAGTAAAGAGTCGAAAATCTAAACTTGGGTATATCTAAACAGAATTGTTTTGTTATAGGTATTAAAGGTTGAATGCACAAACCATGTTATAAAAAATTATGGTAAAAAACTTTATTCATTTAAAAGTGACAGAACAGGTTTGTCTCTTGCTGCTCGTAAATTGTTGACCCAAAAGAAAATTGTGGAATTGCAAAGAATAGCACAAAAAGCGATTTATGATAACGCCCATGGGGACATTGGAACACTAATAGAAGATTTAGTGAATGGGCCTCATCACGTTTTTAATAATCATGCAAATTGTAAAGACTATTTTTGTTCGTCGGTAGGGGAGAACAATAACTCAACAATGACGGAATTGAGGGCTAGTGGTTTACTTAGACATATAAGTGGTAAGTACTTGTATATTGAAATTATAATGAAGCAATGGGATATTCATTGTTGATATTGTTTCAGGAGCTATTAACTTAGTAATCCGAAAAGCTAATAATTTAATTGACAGTGAAACAAATAACCGCGCAGAATTATTTATGAGTTTAGTCGCAAAAGCCGTGATGGGCAAGCGAACGAACTTGATTCAAAGAGGCTCTTATCAAACCAGAGCATACTTGTCCGCTTTACGGTACAATCAAGGTTTATTACTGATCATTTGTTCTGTATATCATTTTCTATAAATGGCATTTTAGGACCATCTTGGCATTCACTGCCGTGGAAAAAAATTACAAACAGAAGTCCTGGGACGTATTTTAAAAAATTTATTGCGAGGGAAGATGCCAACAGATGCAGAAGGAAAATAATTTTCAGACGCCGACCGTCCAAATCAGTTTCAAAGCCGGTAACTTCAAAATCCACAACAGATTATGGTCCATTGGCGTTGCAACCTCAACTTTCTCAGGAGCAAATAGATGCAGAGTGTGAGCGAATTTTAGAATCCATGCAGGTAAAATAGTATTTTATGTAAATAGTCATATTGAAGGTCATATCTTAGATAACACGAGAAGAAAGAGACCACATTGCTAAGAATACAATTGGACAGTTTGATAATGAAGGCACCGTCTAACAGCATCGAAATTTGGTGCAGTTATTAAACGACGTGATGTCACGTCATGTCATGGATTGTTGAAAACTATTTTTTCAACTAAACAAATTTCAACTCCAGCTATAGAATATGGGAAAATTAAAGAGTCCGTCGCACTTTCCTTGCTAGAAGACAAATTAAATGTCACTGTTCATCCTAGTGGGTTATTTATAGATTTGGTTCATCCGTTTCTAGGCGCTTCCCCAGATGGTATGTTATTTGTTTTATACGTATAAAATATATTTTGTTTATTTGTTATTTAGGTTTAATCGGTGATTCTACGCTAGTTGAAGTAAAGTGTTTATTCAAAATTGCCAATTTGGGTATCTCGCTGAACGAAGCTATTAGGCAAGATAAGATCTTATGCCTTCAAATTAATGATGGGTGTATTCAATTGAAACGAAATCACGATTATTACTTTCAGGTGTGTAACGTTAAAATGATTCTAACTCGACTCTAATCGCACAATAAAATAATTTATTTCAATTTAGATCCAGGGGCAATTACATATAACCGGCAGGACAATGTGCTATTTCGTAGTGTACATTAACGATGAACATGACCTATTTGTGGAAGAAATAGCAAGAGATGACAATTTTTGGTATGTTGGAGAAGCTCGTTAGGTTCTACACACAGTGTATGTTACCAGAAATTGTCACAGGAAATTTGAAGAAAGGTTTAAGATGCATTGATCCCCCATATATCTTGGAGGCACAAAAGCGAAGCAAGGAAAAAAATCCACTATGATCAGGAGTAACATTTAAACATTCCATTTATTTTAGCACATTCGGTTAAATCTATGGAAAACATTGGAATTAATATGTTTTTAGACATGTCTACACTTTGCAAAGTTTTGTGATCGTGATTAGGTGGACAATTTTTTGTTTTATGACGCGAAATTGGAATCTGAAATAAACGACGACAAAATGTATCCTATTACTATGTTATCCCTTGAAATAATTGTAGATGATAACAGTAACGAAAATGAAGAAGTAGAAGTAGAAGAAGACAGAGGCAAAGAAGTAGAAGAAAGCGACTCATAATGTAAGAAAACGCGCCTTGCATTCTACCTCACAGGTGGTGCAGAAACGAATCCATCGTAGCGCCCAAGTTTTCTCAGTCTCATATCTCGAAAACTATTGGTTCCATGTAAATTTTATATAGAACCTTTTTTGTGTAGATTTTGATAATAAACAAATTCTGTTATTATCAAACTTCACGTAAAACCAATATTTCACGAGATATTTGAGAGAAACTGATTTTCGCGATTTTCAACCTACGATAATTTTTTTAGCGGACACGATTTTGCAACAGACAAAGAAAATCCCGAAGGAAAATCTTCACTTGAAATTTTTTAGAAGATTGTTTTTTTTTGTATAAAATGATTGGACCCAACCGGATTTTAGTTACCAAAAATAAAACAGTTTACGCATAATTATCTGATTTTCTTAATTTTTGTTAATTTTCCTATTATTAGATTTTTTAAATTGTTTATGTTAATTTAGAGTGTGTATGATTAAATTCTTCTAAAGTTTTGATGAGTACATATTATTTTTTACCAACCAACATTGACGCTTGTCAGCAATCTCTGATACTGTTTATATAAATGAGCTGTAACTGATAAGAAAAAGTAAACATATTGTAAGTAAGCGTCCCGCGCTTCCGGAAAAATACAAATTGAACGACTTCGTAATGAAACATTTTTTACTCATGTAGATTTAAAGTATTAATATTTTTTAACTTTTTTATATAGTACCTATAAAATAATGTTACATGCAATTTTACGTTGCCACGCATGAATAATATTTACATTTTTCCGTGGTGGAATTGTGTTGTCCTGTACGGTATCTGCAGATTCCTACATGCCGGTAGCTACTTTACACGTCTTTGGTTGCCTAAACATTTTTTATTTTAAGGGGCAAAATTGGTGCCCTCTGAGCGGAAGAATTGTGCGAATACTTGGAAATTTCCCCCCCTTAATTATTATTCCTCAGAATTTAAAATGATCTGCTATTTCAGTGACTTATGGTGCAGAGACGATGAACTTAAGAGGGAATTCTCAGTTCGAATAAACAAAGATTTGGAAGAGGCGTGCCGTTTATTCTAAAGATTTTTATTCAAAGACATACGTTTTGGAAGTGTATGCAGACGCCGCAGGCGCTGAGAAAAGATGAAAGATAGATATTACATTGTACCATTTAAGTAATCTAATTTATGGTTGCTCCTCGTGCGTTATTGGTTCAAGGAATTGTAAATATATGTCTCGGACGATAACCTTGAATTTACACAAATAATTTCTTCGAATTTTAATATAAATATTTTTAGCCGTGAAAACAGCTGATTTGTAATGAATGGGCGAAGAAACTGCGGTAATTAACACAAAAAATAAATAATGGAAGCTCCTTTAGCAGGAACTTGTCGATTGTTAAAATAATGTCAATAAGGGGGAATTCTCACTCCGGACAATCTGTTTTGCGAAGTTTTAATCTTATAGTACGAATACGATGGTTGGTATTTGTAGGTACAGGTAACCCCCGCTCAACGCGAAGGATACGTTCTGGACCTGATAGCGTTAAGCGAAGTTTCTTATCACATCAATTGGCATTTTTTTCAATTTCATAAAATACAGAATAAATACGTATATAAATTGTGGCATTGAGAAAAACATTTGGGCCAATACAGTTCTGATTATACCATTAAGATTATCTTGAAGGACCGGTCGGTCTATACAGAAATAGCAGTGCCTGCGTTTATGACAGTATTCTTCGTAGACACAATGCGAACATGTCTTAAAAATCATAAGAACAATGGAACACTATACCATCGGTGCAGGAATGATTAGAAAAATGGTTCTTGTCCTTAGTATGCAATTTATTATATAAAAAATTAACAAATTAACGCTCATCTAGAGGATTCTCCTTTTCATAATGTAATGATTCTGTGGACGAACTGAAATGCGATATATTATTATTGTGTTACTTATTGCTTGTAACAAACTCACTTGCTCGGAGAATAACATTTAGATGTAGCGGCAATTTCCATCTGATCTTGATTTACATCTTCTAACGGCACTACTTTATTTTGTGAATTTCTAACCCTGGACATCAAAGTAACTTTTTTAATATTTTGAAAATAAAAAAGTGTAAGTTTTGTCTTAATCTCTTTTGCCGATCAACAAAACTAATCTAATACGTTATAAAGACTACTTTTAACAATGCAAAAATGTTAATAACATTCAAAATAGTCGAAATTTTATCTTACATATCGACGGATTTATACCAAAACGACATAATCGCCAAAAATTCTAATTTCAGATATTGGCATCATGTGAAAGAGAATTTTATGCACTGGCGTAAATAGTATAAACAACAAAAAATGCAGTAAATAGTTATTTAATTAGTTAGATAATATATCTGTCAGATAATCGTGGTTTTAGTTTTGGCGCTTATACGATTTTGATATTTTCAGAAGGATGAATAACAATATTCACTATGCTACAGGAGCACAACCTGTCAAAAAAAAAAACTGCGACTTAGAAATGACTGTACCAAATCACAAGACTGAAACAAGTATGTAGTTCCAATCTCTCAGTAGATATTCAAACGCCAAATAATTGTGAGCAAATGACTATACCAAACGATAAGACTGAATCAAATAGCTTCAATTTTCTAGTAGACGTTCAAACTCCAAATAATCCCAAACTTCTAAATTCTTTGTAAAAGACCTAGATTTAGTTTTGCAAAATAATATAATTTTTTTAAATAACGAAAACGATGAAATGTTAATAGAAAAAACGGCTGTGTTATTAGAAAGTAATAATATTATAAACCAAGATTCAACTATGATATTATCAACTAATGATATGATTTTGACTGAACCACTATCTGAGATTTTTCCATGTATTCCTGGACCCTCAACATTGGTCAACAAAGATTACAATCTATTATTAGTATTAGTATTTTGGTTCTTTTAATTATACCTACTTGTTATTTTTCTTTTTGTACTTTTTTAAAAAATTATAATTTGTGTTCAATTTGTTGCTCTTTTTTAAAATTATTATAGAAATATAATTATTACACCATACCTATTTAAGTTTTGCAACGCAAATTTTCATAATTATACGACACAAACGCCGAAATAATTAATAAAGGTTAAGTTATAATCAAATTGGCATAATGGACCATAAACGCCAGAACTGTATAAAAATGGCTAGGGATGATGGCACAAATGCCACTATCGAATAGACATAACCGACAAATAAAAATTGCGACAAATTTTCATTAATTCCTCAAAATAGAAAAAAATCGTTATCAAAAATAGGCCTTTAAAGAGATAGAAAATTTAAAACAAAAATACAACAAATAGAAGTTTGGCTGATTAAGATACAAAAAATTTCAAAGAAACTAATCGGTTTTTGTTACCTCCTGTAAAGTTTACCAAATGGTGTTTATGTCGTTTTAGCGTAAATCCGTCGATATTATAACGATCCTTGTTTACCATCATGTCGTGTTTTTTAAAAAAATTACGAAACACTTCGTCCCAAGTCACAATAAATTTAAACAAAATTTTAAAAATCATTTTAAAAATATGTAAAAAAACACACATACACATAAAATTATGCGTGTTTCAAAAAACATCCTCAGCAAGCTGAGGATAAGTATTAAATGAAATTAAATGTGTTTAAAGTATCTATAATTATCTAAAAAAAATTGTTTTGTATGTGTATGTGTGTTTTTTTAATAGATTTTTAAAATGTGTTTAAATTTATTGTAACTTGGGACTAAGTGTTTCGTAATTTTTTTAAAAAGCAAGACATGAGGGTAACCAAGGATCGTTATAATAAGTAAGCTTAGCTCATGTTTGTAAGTTAATTGTATATGAATATCGAAACTTTATATTTATTAAAATTTATACTTACCGTTTCATTTTCTGTCGAATACTTCTTTGTATATAAGGTCTTCTTTGTTTATCACACATTGTCTATTACAATATTATACAGTATACAGAACAGTAATACAGTATTATTTGCAGTATGCACTAAACAGACACTGACAAAATCTGATCTGAATAGTAATTGCATCGGTATCTTAAAATACTTATCTTTATTTTTGTTTAGAATTCTCGGAACTGATAAATGTCGTACGCGAAACTCCACAGATAATTTGGCGAAGCTCCGCCCTACTAGCCGCAACTGTACCATGTTTCACTTTAAATTTTCCCCGAAACTTTTTGTTACAGGTTGATCTTATTTAAGACTTTGTAGGTTTAATTTTGAAAATATTTTTTTAATTTTTTCAAGGACGTAATTAGAATATGTGATAGAATATGTGACCATCGTTAATTTTTTGATATTATTCTAATTTCATTTTTTATTCTTTTGCTACACATATTTTCGAAAAAAAAAATCTGCATTACAATGTCTTGTATTTTTTTAAGAATTAAAAAAAAAAATTGTTTAAAAATTTTAAAAAATTAAGTCAGAATTTGCTAAAAACTGATTGAGGTAGTGAGCACTCCGCCTTAACAAACCGGGAACAGAAAAAACCATAAATATTCGAGAGAAAGATTTGAGAACAATGCATAAATTAAAGGAAATTGCAGATGGCGAATACAGAAACTTAATGGACATTGAACTAAAAGCTATTCTAAAAGTTATTGTTGTATTCCTATTTTCTCTGTTTATTTCTATTGCATTTTTCTTGGTTTATTGTTGTTTTCTGTTCAATTGAATTGCTTCTTCTAAGTTTCTCCTTTTTCTTTCTTCATGAGCCTTGACTCCTTCACTGTTATTATAAGTAAATCTCTTCAAGTTTCTTCCAAATGTTTCTGTTCTGTGCGAAATAGAACCATGTAGTGTCAACTATTGTTCTGATGTCGTCGGTCCGTCGTTGTATTGATCTTCTAACGTTACGTCGGCCTTCCCAAGTTCTTCATTTAAGTACTTTTGTTGTCCATCTATTATCTTTCTCTCTACTCACATCCCCAGCCCATTGCTACTTCATTCGAGCAATTCTTTCTGCTATATCCTCCTGTTCTCATTCTGATATTCTCGTTGTCTTAGAGGAACACTCAACATTTCTCTCTCCATTGCCCTTTGCGTATATTGGAGTTGATGTAGACTATTTTTTGTAAGTGTCATAGTTTCTAAAGCGTCTATGTTCACAGAGAATATAGAGCTGCCACATACCTTTCTTTTTAGGTTCATGGAAACAGTCCTGTTTTTTAATATTAACGCTTTTTTAAATGCAACCCAGCATAGACTAATTCTCGATTTCGACTTCTTCCTTTCCGTTGTTTATTTTTAAATTATGTTAACTAAGAAGTTTAGATTTCTAGATATTCATTTCTAGATCAACTTTTTGCAAGACTTGGTTGAGTTGTATAATTATTTTGAGTTCTCCTGGGTCTTCGCTAATCAGTACCATATCATCTGAAAATTACAGTCTTTGACTACTGTATCAGTGCTAAAATAAACAATGTTGCTGATAGCCCGTCTCCTAAATGCAACCCAGCATAGCCTAATTCTCGATTTCGACTTCTTCCTTTCCGTTGTTTATTTTTAAATTATGTTAACTATGTTGTATTGTACGCCAAAGGCAACATTTCTCATTCACTAGGCATTATTTCCCGTTTCCAGGTAATTTAAATATTCTTTGCCCCAATGATTCTCCTCCATGTCTTATCAGTTCGTTGACAATATTATCCCTTCCTTCTGTTTTGTTCCTTTTAAGCAGTGCTATAACTTTTTTTGTGGGGTATGTCTGATTCTTCGTTGTCTGTATTTTCTTCCAAATTTTCTCCTCTTTCTTTTTCTATCTATCACCGTATTGCTATCTGTTGGTAATTTCTCAAAATTACTTCTTCATTCTGTATTACTTATGTTTGTTGTATATCTTTTCATATTTTATCTTTTGATATATCTACACAGTTTTGTGCCATTTTTATTTTTCTTCTCCATTGTGTCAATTCTACGACTAAGGAGTCCCACTAATACCTCCAGTCGGTCCTGATAATAACAATAACTTTTTGTGTGTCAATTGTGAAAATATTCATGTTTTAATATTTTCAAAACCACAAAAATGCAATTATAATTTTAGAATGTAGCCTCCCAAATCATTTTCACCAAAGCTTTTTTAATTTTCGAACTTCATAACCAGGTATAATGTACACCAAATATTTTATGAAGCAAGTAGTTAATGTAGTTTTACAATTTTATGATGGCCTGGATGCATTTTTCAACTCATAAGTACTTCGTTCGTAATGAAATTGTGATTAAATTTAAAAATCTGCCGGTAAAATCTTTGTATCAGTTTTAATCGCCGTAATTTATATTTACTTTAGAAATAAATGTATTGCAGTTTGTTGTATGAATCCTAAATTAATAATAGAATTCGTAATTACACTGCCACTGCTAAGCTTGCAGTTAAATATTTATAGGTGAACGCTTCTATTACGGGAAACACAGACTTTTCTGCGATACAGGACTTTTTAATTAAAACAAGGCAATTTCATTCTAAATTCCACAAAATAGATTTTTAATCACATTCTATAGTTGCTGTTGTCGATGCATCAATCTTAACTGACATGAAAAAGACAGTAGATTCCAGTTTTAAATCGACATCGTTTATTAGCAACGCGAAGCGAGGTCACTGCATGATCAACCGGATGCCGATAAGGATTTAGTTATATTAAATTTGAGTATTTAGTCACCTCCAAAAACCTCTTTCGCTTGAACTCCCGTTTACACTCTATTAAACACAAACTACCGGCACATTTTTGTTTCGTTACGTCTTGTAATTGTCAGGTGTTCGAAAGTGGTTATTATTAGTTCCGTAATTTCTAGGCTTTTTCATTATAAAAATTAGTCTTTTTGAAGACTATTAAATAATACACCTATCGTTTTCAATAGATAAGTTATAATATTATTAAATTTTTCCAATAATAACACGTGTTTGCTGACTTTGCAGTGAAAGTAAACCTACGTGAATTTAAATTTCCCGCATAGAACGTATTTCCATCCTGAACAGTGTCAATCAGGTTTTTCGCCGCAACCGATAAGTCGTCACGTGAAGACAGCGTGTTTTTAGATGTGCAGCACGTGTTACCATCGTGTTTTTAATAAACAGACATTAGACGCATATTCATTAATAAAGCATAGTGTCCATGTTGGCTGAAAAACGTTTTTAAATTTTTATTACGTATTTATTTATTAATAAATAATAAAATATTTAAGTTTCACATGTCTTATAATTTTCATTTCAAAATTAATAATTGAAATAATTTGATTCGAGTTCTTACTAGTATTAAATATACTTGCAGAACACTTATAATTTAGTTTAACTACATAATTGATAATGATATTTACAATTATTGTTTGTAATGAAATGATAAAATGAACACATAATTACAATTATTTTAATTCATTTTATTAGTCAAAATTTTTTGACAAAAATACTTTTGAAGAAGAAAAAATCCTACGTTTTAAATTTGTAGATAAATGTTGTAGGGCCTTTATCTTGGAATATAGACTTTATCCAACAATATACGATTCCAACTACAAAAGTTTATCCCACCGTTATCTACCAACTCCGGTTAGTTAACATCCTCAATATTTATGAAGCCGGCACAAAGAAAAGGTGTGGGGAAAAACATCTTGCTGCTTAGCTATACAAATTCAAACTCGATTTGTTTCAGAAAGTCGAAATGCGAATAATTGATGGTAATGAACAATTTCGTTGAAAGTTTCTATCCTGATCGTGAAACCGACCACAAGGTGGGTAACTGATGTCTTCAAAGCGTAATTGTTCTCGAAATTACACCCTCTGAGCCTGGGATTTCCTTGCATCAGCTCGAAGAAAGGAAGTGGTTTAAATGTGGCTAGAAATAGATACTTGAGAGAGGAACTAATTGGAGAAAAACGTAAAGGGTGCGTCATCTATTTGCAGTTAGCTAAACCGTCTCAGTTGGGAGGCCAATGTTTTCCCCGTTTAAACGCATGTTAATATTTTTTCTAATAAAAATGTATTATAACAGTTTTATAACTAGTTTTTAGTGGTAGTTTAGTATATTACCGGTTAGAATATTTATTTACGATAGTGCTACCATGATTTCACATAAAGTTATGAAAACTGTTTTCTCCTCTCTGATAGAATTCCTCCTGGTTTCAATATATTTGCTAATGCCCAAAAAGTGACATTTTACGGAACGAGTGTGAATGGTTTGGGTGGAGTATGAGCCAAGCAAATTTTTTTTAACAGTTTTAAAGTTTCAAAGTGTTTAGTAAAACGTCTTACTTGTGTCGTTTTTGCAATTAAATAATTGTATTTTTAATATTTCTACCAATATTGAGCTTGAGGCGAGGCCGAAGACGTAATCATGTCGAAAGTGTTGGTCGCTTTTGTTAGATTTTAGCTTTGTTCATTGGGTGTAAAGGAAAATGGTCGAAAATAACAAAAACTGTAGAGTTCATTCAGATCTACAATTTTCATCTTCCAATTTTTGTCTGATTTCAAAAAGAATGTCCTTTCGGCTGCTCCAAATAACAACCAAATTTTCTGATGAAAAGTGTTAATATTTTCCGAACGACCCATTTGCACACATACAGTTTATTAAATCTTTTTTACTTCCTTTATGATTTATAATGTTGTGTTTTTAATCCAGAAACGGTTAGAAGGCTGGGAAAAAAATCTTTTTTAAAATTTTAAGTTGGTAGTAATCAGTACCATAACCTATACAATTTTAACCTAATCACTTCTTAAATGTTACGGAATATTAACGATAAAGTTTTCCTTATCGTAAGTTTCTTTGAAAACAGTTATATTGTTTCCTTCAACAGAACCATTTTGCGCTAGATTTTCTAATTTTAAAGCTAAACTGGCATGTGTATAAATTGCCATTGCTATCAGCATAACATTTAAAAAAACATTTTTCACACCCTTCTAATCGTTTTTGGAATTAAAAAACACACTCACTATATCAGCTGCCTAATTTTTTACCCACTTTTATTAACACTCTGCATAAACTGATCCTAAACGCTGCCAGAATATAGTGACCTCTAGGGATAGGATTACAAAGTTCATTGTTTCTGTTGTGTTGCTGTCAGATTAGTAATTTAAAGTTCTGTCATTACGGTAATATTTAAATGGATAATTCCGAAAAAGCAGAGCCTGATCCGTCAAATGGTGAACAACCATACAATTTAAAAGTGGTTGCTTTTCTATAAATATTCTTTTGCAGAAAATAAATTATCCACAGGCTCGGCTTCAACTTCTAAAACACACTGTTTGTTGGTAAATCCAAAACAGAGAGGAAACCCCATTCTTAAAGCAGTTACAAATGTTCCTTGGGAATATGATGACATTGTACCAGATTATCAAATGGGTAGAACTGTGTGCGCTCTTTTCTTATCATTGCGATATCATAACCTCAATCCCGATTACATTCACGAACGACTGAAATTATTGGGCAAAATGTACGAATTACGCGTATTATTAGTACAAGTATTGCAACTGTAAATGCTGTGAAGCAAACAATTATTTTTGAAATTTATAGGTTGATATAAGTGAACCTCACCATGCTTTAAAAAACTTAACTCGAATTTGCATATTAGCAGATATGACCCTGGTTCTAGCCTGGGATGCCGAAGAAGCCGGAAAAATACTTGAAACTTATAAAATTTATGAAAATAAACCTCCTGATAAAATTATGGAGAAGGGCGAATCTTCTCCTTATTTACGAGTAAATATTTTGCAACATTTTACTTCCTTTTTAAAATGTAACAATTTTTTTTAGATGGTGCAGGCTTTAACATCAATAAAACCAATCAATAAAACTGATGCAACTACATTATTGTCAAAATTTAAAACTTTAGAAGGCGTTGTTAAAGCTTCACAGTATCAACTTTCTGAATGTCTCGGATTAGGGCCGAAAAAAGCAGAAAAATTGTACACCGTTCTTCATGAAAATTTCCGCCGGTGACTCATAATTTTAATTAAAATTCGTTATCGAACAAGGTATTTAATAAACACATTTTTCCTTTGCAATATATTTATTTAATCACTTGATATTTGACTGAGCCAAGGGAATAGTGAATAATGTAAATTATTCTAAATTTTGGCACTTACTGTAAAATGGACAAAAATTTAATTAAAACCTAGCTAAAGCTTAAATTTAACATAAAAACAATTATATTTAAGCATAACACTCGTTATAACAAATATTGCAAATGTTGGCAGTTAAGCCAAAAGATGGTGTAAAATATAATTACCCAGTGTAACATTCATTTGTAATATTTGCTGCAACTGCTAAAAAATATTTATTCACACATTTGTAATAAAGAATTGATTGTTCCATCTTTGTTGCCTCTATTAGCTTCAGAGACTGACTTGATAACTTCTTTGTCGATATTGGGAAACATTTCCTCAATCTGTAATGTTATAGTTATTGAGTATTCAATTCAAATATTCAATTCATACCTGTTTTAATTCTACTTCACTGAGCACTGGAATGATGGGTTGTGGTACTTGTTGCACGGTTGGAGGTGCAGGGTATACTACCAATTGGGTAGGGTGACGGTTACCTCCCACACTTGGTACAACCATTACCGGTGGTCCAGAAGGATACACATATGGCTGAGGTGCCGACTTTAATGCACCAAAATAAATTTCATTAGAAACAATTTGGTTTTAACAAAGAAAATTTCATGTTTCAATTAAAGCAGCTTCAAAATTAAATTAAAAATCTAATTTGGCACAATACATAAGCTTAATGTCAATTCAACTTACAGAATATGACATTACTAAATTGACCATGCCCTCGACACCTTCACCTTGTTTTCCATTAAGAGGATACCAGTCTTCATGGGTTTCGCCAGCCAAAACTTGCTGTGGGATTGTGATTTGAGTCCAAGCTATCAGTTCATCCAAAGTAAATGAGCATTCGTCATAAATTTCTAAAGAGATGGTATTAACACCTTGTGGTAGCAGGCTGAAACAAAATTAAACGTAAATAAAATGCCATAAAGTAATAGATTGTAGAAAAAGATGTTTTACTTTTCCAGTAAATAAAATTTTCCATTACAAGACAGTCACTAAATTTCCCGTCATTATTAAATGAATAATTCAATTGGCTGAATGCTTGATCTAATCAATACGTCGTGAAAGCAGTTTAGCACATTTAAGCACCAAAAAGGCATCACATTTAACTAACCATTGAACGACTTTATTCCACCTCGGATTTTTGCCACCATTTGGATCAGTGTGAGTTTCATAAACACAATGGCCCACACGTAACCTTGCATAAGGATCCATACGAGTCATGCCATAATTCTTTGCTAATTTAGCTTGTACAACAGTGATGCTAAGACGACCGACAGTATTTGTCGGAAAAGGTTGTGTGGAAATGAACTGTTGATGCAATGCTAAAGCGGCCTGTTGATCCGCGGCCTCTTGTTGTTGTTGGGGCGATACATTTATATGCAAAAAATCATCTGGCAAAGGACCCAGAAACACCTTAAACCAAAGGTGCAATTTAGAAGTAATAATACACCCAATAAGAAGGTACGTACCCGATTTCGCTTGTCTTTAACCTTGTCTGTTAGTGCAGAAGCCATCACTTTTTCAATTGTAAACATTAAATTACGATGACACACATTGATCTAATTTAATTTGATAACAATCGTCACAGGTGATTTACACAATCGACAGCCCTGCGGGAATCGCGGAAATCATTTGACAGTTCTTACAATGCCGACAACTTAATAACCAAATAACAGATATATAAATATGAACAAGAAGCGACTCGAAGCGTTTAGACGTTGTTATTTATTTTAGTGCGCATGATGCAACTGGCAAAAATCTGCGCGAGCGCCGGTCTAAATTGTTTATTCACAATCGGTTAGCAATATGTCAATTTCTGATCTTTAAAAAGTTGAAAACCTTTTCATTGCATTGTTAACTTGCTATAAGTTCCAAAATAATTTAGCAGATAGCGCAGACACTGTCAACGTCAATTATTATACAGTAGAATCCGGTTATAACGAACCTCAAGGGACCGTCAAAATTGGTTCGTTATATCCGAAGTTCGTTATAAGCGTTAATGAGAGAATAAATGCAAGAGTGTTTTATGAAACCTTTATTGTCTAATATACATATGCAAATGAATAAAACAATTATAAATATAAGGACTAAACTTAAGTAATTTTATTTGAAATAATTTGTTATTTTCGACTGAACTGTCGCATTTTTGAAGTGTAAATTGTCCACATACATTTCAACGGCACTAAAATGTTCAATAATTGAGTTCGGCGCACCATAAAACTGTAAAAAATTTCGAACGTTTTTAATATTTCTCACAGCTTCGTGTGTAGATACAATGTTTAATGCTGGTGCTTCCGACTCATCCTCACTGGCTTCTTCTTGGTCACTTTTGCCTTCATCTACCACAGATGCAACAATATCTTCGTCGCCCAAATATTCTGTTGTGACTAATAAATTGTCTACATTAATATAGTCATTCATGTTTAAGATTTCTAAAAAGTTTGAATTTTCTAATTGTTCCGTTTGCTTTTCTTTTTGCAACCACTCATTTATAGGCAAGTCATCATCAGATCCAAAATCTGATATGGTATCATCATCAAAACGAAACCCACCTTTTTGGAAACACTTAACTATTGTCGTTTGTGTAATTTTTCGCCAAGATTTATCAGCTAAATTGATGGCTTGAAGGAAGTCAATTGAAAAACTTTTTCCCTCATCAATGCTACGCACAATTTCTAGTAAAAGCATCTGGCGATAGTTAGCTTTAAAAGAGTGAATTATACCCTGATCCATGGGTTGTAGCTTGGAGCTGGTGTTTGGTGGTAAAAATATAAGTTTGATGGATTTTAGTTCCGTAACATTAGGATGCGCTGGACAATTATCGACCAACAATAAAATTTTTCGCTTTTTTCTTCGCAGTTCTTGATCCCATTCACGGAGTTCGGCAGTAAAAATTTCACCCGTCATCCATGCTCGCCGGTTGGCTTTGTATTTAACGGGTAAATTTTTAACATTTTTTAAACAGCGTGGATTTTGCGATTTCCCAATGATAAGAAGTTTTCTTTTTTCTGTACCGGACAAATTCGCACAAACTAACACTGTTATTCTGTCTTTGGATAACTTTCCACCTTTGCAGTGTTCTCCCTTGAATTTTAGCGTCTTATTCGGGGTTAATTTGTAGAACAAACCAGTTTCGTCCGCGTTAAAAATATCATCATCGTTAAATTGTCTGCGAAGTTCTGGCCACACTGTATTTAACCAATTTACCACTACATTATCATCTACTGACGCTGATTCACCAGAAATTGTGCCGCCACAAACGTTGTGACGTTTTTTCCATCGGTTTATCCAGCTATCACTGCACGTAAAGTCATTTTCTTGAGTAAGTCTTTTGCCAAAGTCCTCAGCTTTTGTTTTTAAAACACTACCACTAATCGTTACATTATTTAGTCTTTGTTGCGTAAACCACTTTTTAAGAGATTGATCCACATCATCGTTCTTAGATTTTCGTATTTTTTTAGCGTTTACATTTTTACTTTCAAATGCCGCACATAATTCTTTCTTCTTCTTCCAAATTGTTGCGACGGTGGATTTACGTATGTTTTTTTCTCGACAGATTTCTTGTTGTGGTTTGCCATCTTCTATCTCACGTATTATTTCGAATTTTTCTTTTAACGAAAAGGATTTTCTTGAAAATTTAGCCATTTGTACGAAGCTGTTTAAACGTTGGCTCGTATTAAACTGATTTTAAAATCGAAGTGAAACTCTGTTTTTTTTTTGTAATACATAATTCACATGTGCTCATGGGGTTTAGTGTGTCCGATACGGTCATTTCTTAGAAGGTTTTAGCGATAATTTGAAATCCGTAACATCCGGTCAACTGGGCTTTTCTGTTGAAATATGTTTTATTTAAAGGGCATAGTAATAAATTTGTCAAAGTCGTAAACTAACGCAGTGGCGATACCCTCACAAATAACCCAATACGAAAGACAAAACGTACAACGGAAAATTACCGACCAAGGTTATTGCGCATTACATCCTATGCAAAGTTCGTTATAGCCGATTGAAATTTTATTAATTTCGGCTTTTCAGGTTCGCTATATCCGATAGTTCGTTATAACCGATTAATTTTTACATTGTTATATAGGGAAAAATGTCGGGACTTGGAATAAAGTTCGTTATAACCGATGGTTCGCTATAACCGGAGCCGTTATAACCGGATTCTACTGTATTTGATTTACAAATTAATTTTTGTTTTGTTTTTGTTAAAAATGAAGTTATTGATGATGCAATGGAAGATGATGGTGATTAAGAGGAGAGGTAAAATAATTGTTTTGTGTTGATATTTAAAAAATTTATTCCTCCAGAAGTTGTTGATTTGTATTTCCAGCGTTGTGCATTTGCTGACTCAGTTGCGGCTTGCGTGCGCTACTTCCCAATTGTTGTCTTGCCATAAGTATATTTCCCACATTGAGGATGCTGAAATGACAACATTATAAACAGACAAACAAAAAGAAAAAATATTTTTTTAATTAATTCAAAAACAACATTACCTGCTGAAGAAGATGGCCAGGGTGTAAAGAAATAATTGGTCTCATCATTCTTTGTTGCTGCTTTTGAGCGCTTACAGCGTCAACGCCGTCTTATATTGCAAACCTCAGCATCCACAACCAAATCTGACTGCGGTATTATGTTTTTATGTACCCAAATTTTAAAAATTATGAAACATTGGAAAAAAGTATTGAAAGACGGGATTGCAACAAGTGGTTAAGAGGGCCACTTGAGAAGCAAGATTCACAAGATGGCGCCACCGTAGAAAAAGGTGTCAATTTTGTAAAATGCTTTTTTCATTAACAAGCTTTTTTATATAAAAAACTAGTGGCGGATATAAAAGATAAAAAAATGATCTAGGTATAGACATAAATTTGCCATGGAAAAAGTTGAAAAAAGTATTTATTCAAAAATGTCAAACTTTCAATAATATTTGAATTTTTTGTTAAAAGTAAAGAAAATCTTGCTGATCACACCCTGGAAGCATTAATCATAAGTATACTCGTACATTATCTAATCACATTTGTCAGTATTTAAGTCAAAAGGCATCGCAAAGTGTGACATTTTTGAATAAATACCTTTTTCAAGTTTTTCCATGGCAAATTTATGTCTACACCTAGATCATTTTTTTATCTTTTATATCCACCACTAGTTTTTTATATAAAAAAGCTTGTTAATGAAAAGAGTTTTTACAAAATTGACATTTTTACTACGGTGGCGCCATCTTGTGAATCTTACTTCTCAAGTGGCCCCCTTAATCTCTGCGTTATATTGAGCTGTCCTTGAAGCTAAAATATATACCAGGGGTGGCCAAGCTCCTTGATAGTCTGAGCCATTTTTCAAAATTTGAAATTTTTCGCGAGCGGCAATTAAATACATACACATACGGAACGATAATAATTTTTTAAAATATAATAGCACAAAAATGAAAAGGGAACTCGGGTACATTTATCGAGAGCCACAAATAATCCTTCAAAGAGCCGCATGTAGCTCGCGAGCCGCAGGTTGGCCACCCCTGCTATAGAATAACACATACACATTTTTTAAAGCAACCACATTTTCAGAATTTTCCTGGTAATAATAATTATGATTTCGTTTTAATTGTATACCATTAGTGGCTTTGTCCATGACATGACAATTGAAAAAAAGAGAATAATGAATACCGTTGTTTAAATGATAAAATTTGGTGTCATTGAAGCAGTGTTGAATTACTGTTGTGACGGTTGGTTAGCCTGCTGCATACCATCTAAATCCATCTCAAAATATGATTAATAAATTTTTTACACCTAGTAGTACACCTCGGCTTCCACAGGTCTTGTTTGACCCAATAATCCACTAAGATCGATGCCAGATAGACTACTTGAAGTTACGTTTTGTGTGATTCGCCCAACACCCGTCGCCATTGTGTTGGTTTCAATCCTTGTTGTGGTGCAGTTTGAGATGCAAGTGGATTATTACTTGGCAATTGCGATGGGCCACCTATTGGGGAAAGTTCTACTCCTGGTTTTTGGTTATCATACCAGGCCCTCCCTAAAAAATATATTAAAATATGTAATTTATTGAAAGTTATAACTTTACTGTCCTTGTCTTAACATTTGAGCTGATTTCTGTTGTTGAATAACTTCTCTTAATCTGTCAACAAAGGGCACTTGATTATTGGGAATGAAACCGAAATATGCACTCTTTTCAGCAGTGGAATGTAGTATCAGTACTTTTATCTCAGCATTGCGTAAACTTGATAAGTAAATACAACCTGCCTGTAAAGAGAATGCTAAATTACATAAAAAAATAACCAATAAGATTACTTACAAAACCAGAATTCATGACTTTTGCAAGCGATTTCGAAGCTTCACAGTTTTCAAGATGAAACAGAACAGGTTTAGTATTCTTTAAATAAGCACCACCAAAGCATCTAGTCAACTGTTTTGGCATTAGCGTCATTATTAATTTTGATGGCCAATCTGCCGCTCTAAGAATACAAGGAAACAATAAACAGTCAAAATTTCTTTTACAAACCCTACAACTCAGGTTCTCCATCCTTTAAATTCACAGAAATTAGACAAGGAATGGGTCTTATAATTATTGTCTGATTGCTTGAATTCTTCGGTTTTTCTATCCATTCCAACAGACCTTCCCATATTATAGAACGTTCAGGACTTCCTGCCATTAGAAGTGAACGGATATAGTAATCACCAAACTTAGGTTGATTGTATTTAAGAAACACATTTTATACCTCAAATAGTAATTATCAAAGCCTTAATGAGTAATTTGGAAAAGTTCAAAAATGTGGACATTAACATTAGAAATTTGAGAAAGTTGTTAGTAATTATTGGAAATGTCTAGTAATAATTATAAATGAATTTTAGAGTGAATGTACGAAAGCCCATGTACCAACATGGTTGTCAACCTGAGGCGTTTTCAGTTTGCCGATGATACCATTAACTCAAATGTAAACTTGACCGTTTTGAATAAATTGTATTTGTCACGAAATTCTTTCAATAAAAAAATTCATAATTATTTTATAAACGTTTTTATAAATTTTATGAAACTTAATTAAAATTCGACTGCTAGGTACATAATAACATAAAAGTTTTGTATAATTTAGAATTTTTCAAAGATCTCCAAAATTCTCTGTAATTGCATACAAATTGCGTAAAACCGGCGCTTTGCGATTTTTTCACCGTACGGATAATTACCGGCTATTTATTCTAAAAACTAAATAAATTGATGTAATAGCACACCTGAAAACTGGATTTACTTCAAGCGCATTAGAACGAAATGTATAAACAGGTCCAAGTCGCTTCAGCTTAATTCGGGTGTTACTAAAGCGAATTACCCAATACATATTGGAATAGTATAAAAGCAGTAATTGACTACCAGAAAATTGGTTTGAAAATCAGAAAGTTTATATAAAACTTAAAATCGGTTTGCTTTAAAATTTTATTTCTAATTGTTTTCAAAAGTAACAATTTATTTTATTTACAAACATTCATTAGAATAATTATAATAATTCCAACAATTGAAGGGTTTGCTGCAAAAAGGAGGTAGCTCCATCCTATCGCTGTTGGGAGGTAGCTCCAAGAATCATCCATGTACCGTCATCTGGACGATATTTTTAGAATGAAAATACTGTTCTAATATGTAAACACCATAATTGAAAGTAAGCAACAACAATATTTTTACATACCTAACTTAAAATTTGAATTTATTAAACTTTTTGTTTGGTTTCCCAACAACTGGAAAAATTGGAGCTACTTCCTTTTTGCAGTAAACCCTTCAATTACTGTCAATACCTGACAACTGTTGTGAACTGGTTCAAAATTACTTTCATCACTTGAATTAGGCTTAACTTCAGGTTCGTTTTGTGTCGATTTTTTGCTTATGACAATATAATCAGTGATTAAACTTTGGGATTACTAGCCCCCGTTTAATTTTTTCAAACAATACATATCTTGTGTACGATGAAAATTTGGCATTTCATTTTGTCCCAGAAATGACTGATTTTCGTATGGCGAATTCATTCCTTTTAATCGCTTTGACAGTAGATTCGCCTAAATTAAATTTTTTACCAATCACTGTAGATCCTTCTCCCTTTGCTAAGCGATCTAAAATTATAATTTTGGTTTCCAAAGAAATTACCTTTCTGTGGTGCTTTTTTTGCTTCATTGATCCAATTTAAATGTTTACAATAAAAATTGACAAAACTTAGATTGACATAAGCATCATACTTGCATGGAAAATTATACTTCACGGCTTACACTTATACTTTGTACATACATAAAACACTTTGTATAATGAGAAGAAAAAAAAAATAAATTTTTTGATGCTCGCACTGCTTATATGAAAGTTAAAATGCACCGTGGCTATTTATAATGGAGAACCACAGGCTCCGATACTACTGAGAAGCCCAGAATTTTATTGAAATTACAGACCACACAATTTCATATCCGTATAAAAAAAGACCCCAGTGTAATACAATTTAATTTAACAGACCTTCTAGAATAATTCAGATCTTAACAATAGTAATTGAAAAAAAAGAAAATTTGGGCCAGATTTATTGATTTATTCATTTTCCCAATATAAAATATAATATATTTCCGGCAATATTTAATTCAAGCTAAATAAAAAATTATTTGAACACCGTTGTTTAAATGATAGAATTTGGTGTCATTGTAGCAGTGTTGGATAACTGTTGTGACGGTTGGAGGTTGGTTAATAATTTTTTCTCACTTAGCAGTAGGCTCTGATTGACCCAACAATCCACTAACATCGCTGCCAGATGGACTACTTGAAGTTACAACGCAATGCGTGACTTGCCCATCACCCATTGGCATTGTGTTGGTTTGAGACATGATCAATCCTTGCTGCGGTGCAGTTTGAGATGCAGGCGGATTATTACTTGGCAATTGCGATGGGCCACCCATTGTGGTAAGTTTTTCTCCTGGTTGTGGGTTAATACGGGGCCCTCCCTAAAAAATATATTAAAGTGTGTAATTTATTGAAAGTTATAACTTTACTTGTTCTTGTTTTAACATTTGAGGTGATATCCTTGCTTGAAAAACTTTTCTTAATCTGCCACTAAATGCCACTTGATCATTGGGAAGGAAACCCAAATATGTATTCTCTTCAGCAGTGGAATGTAGAATCAGTATGTCACAGCCAGCAGGTGATCCTGAGAGGTGCACACAACCTGCCTGTGAAGAGAATGCTAGATTTCAGGAAAAAATAACAAATAAGATTACTTACAAAACCAGAATGCAGTGCTTTCTCAAACGTTTTGAAGGCTTCACAGTTTGGAATATGAAAAAGAACACATTTGGAATTCTTCAAATAAACACCACCAAAGCTTCTAGTCAACTCTTTTGGTATTAACCCTACTTTTAACTTTGCTGGCCAACTATGTGCCTTTCTAAAAATTAAAGGAAATAAATAAATAAATAAATTCCTTTTAGATACCTTACAACTCCGGTTTTCCATCCTTTGAATTAGTGGAAACTAGACAATGAACGCGTTTTATAAATCTTGTCGGATTGCTTGGATTGTTCGTCTTCTCTGTCCATTCTAACATACCTCGCCAAATAATAAAACGTTCATAACCTTTTTCCATTTGATAATTTGGTGAATTTCCAATCTAATTACAAAAATTTTGCAGCGTTGCATCAGAAAACTGAAATCTTACCTAAGCCCAGGATAAACGTGAAGTGATCACGTGCTACTTCTAACCTCACAAAAATAGTCGTGTATTTATGTCTACTAAACTGCGCGAATTACTAAAATGCGTGGAAGTTACATTCTGATTGTCTCTCTTCTGCGCACAGATAATCCCCGCTTTTGCGCTTATATTCGCGATCACTGATTCGCCTCGAGTCGTGTCTTTTTTTCATTATCGAAACAGAAAATAATAATAATAAGTTCTTAGAAAAGAGATTGAAATTGTTCATAAACTTTAATCAAACATTTGATTTTACTACTTATTGATAGTTCGTGTTTGTGATGTTGCTTGTAACTACGTATTCAAGGATTTGAAAAATTATTTTTGTTTTTCATTACGCTTGTAAAAGTTGATTAAACAAAATAAAAACATGGTGGTGTGCTCTGCAGATCATAACTTACAGGCCGACATAGTTTTTGTAATTGAGGGTACCGCAGTAAATGGTGCATATATAAACGATTTGAAAAGTAACTACATTATACCGTCACTTGAGTAAGTAACTTCACATTTACATATATAACTTAAGCACTGCATGGCTTGGTTGACTGCTTGTCTCCATCCTTTTTTGCGTCATATCTTTACCTTCTAGTTACTGATTTTACTGTCTTCTATATCCTTAATTACTTTGTCTTTCCATCTCGACTTGGGTCTTGTTTCATTTTTCACCCTACTTTACTTTCCAATAGCTTCTTTGGTACTCTACTGTTATGCATCTTCATCACATGTCCTAGCAATCTCAATCTTTGTCCTTTTACCACTCCAACCAGATTTGGTATAGAATTCTTGTTGCTTCTTCTCTCCCATCTATCGTGAACCCTTTTACCTCCATATATCTTCCGAAGCACTTTCCTTTCCCATACCTCAAGTCCTGCTTGTTCAGTTTTACCTCGTACCCACGTCTCGCACCCATACGTAACTATAGGCCTCCGTTGTGTACATCTAACTTAACTCTTCTAGAAATGAACTTATTTCTCAATACTCTGTTAAAAGCTGCTTAGCAACGATTGAATTTCTGTTGTTATACTTGGTTTTCTGGTGAAGACAGTACCTAAATCTGAAAATTTATCCACTTCTTCAAACTTATTTCGCTGCCTTCTACAGTCTCCAGTTTCAAATAATTATTCTTCTTAAACTCCTCCGTCCACTCCATCTTTTCTTTGTTAATACAGCCTCATTTTTTTTTGTCTTTTCCTCTACCCTTTTAACTACATTTTTAAACTTCTTTTTACTTCTTGTTGTAATTGTTAGATCATCTGCAAATGCCAAGCATTGGTGCCTTTTATGATATATAAGACTGCTTCTATGGATTTCCGCTTCCCCTATTGCCTGTTTCAATACTATGCTAAAAAGAACAGATGACTCTTTCCTTTACTTCAAATCTTTTCGACATTCTGTTGTTTAATCTAACTTCACTTTCCGTTTCTTTTAATGCCATCTCTACCATTCTTATAACTTCACATTTACGTAATAAATTTATCGTTAGATGATGACTCATGAACGGATAATTGATTGGCTAGAGGTGCTTTAAATAGAAATCTCGCCTATTTTGATATCAAAATCACGTCTGACTATGATGCATAATTTTTTATCGGAATGTCTTTGTTTGTATGGTTATCACAGTGTGTATTTATTACAGATATTTTAGTCAAGGAAACTTGGAAGAAATTAATTACCTATCTGAAAATGCCAATGCTTTATATGGAATCGTGGTGTATCAAGCTGCAGATTGTCTTCCGCATTCAAGCACTGACACAATCGGACCATTTATCAGCCCAAATAAAATATTAAGTGCTTTGGATAAACTAGAGTATGTTTTGATTTAACTTTTGGATCTATTCTAATAATTACATTATTAGATTGATTGGTGGGAAGGGCGAATCTCACGCTAACATAGCTGAAGGATTAGCAACTGCCTTGCAGTGTTTTGACGAATTGCTACAGAAAAGAGATGCGAATGCCACAGTGCAAAAATACTGTATTTTGGTGTGCAACTCTCCACCTTATTTAATGCCAGTTCAAGAATCTCACACTTATTCAGGGAAAACGGTTGAACAGTTAGCAGCAATATTACAAGAAGTAAGTATAACCCAGTACAAAACCAATATTTATTTAAAATTTATCATTTCTTTTGTAGAGGGGAATTAATTTGTCGGTCATATCGCCTAGAAAAATACCGTCTCTTTATAAACTGTTCGAGAAAGCTGGTGGTGATTTGAGCGTTTCTCAAAGTAAAAATTATGCAAAAGATCCTCGACATCTTGTTTTACTAAAAGGATACAGGTAAATCTTTAATTATTTTAATGAACGAATTTTAATGTTCATGGGTAACAGTCTTAAAGAAAGGCCCATAAGTCCACCGCCCGGTACAGTTTCATCCAATACGCCTCAGATGGTTCCTACTACTTTAGCAATAACGTCCCTGCCAAGCCCTTTGGCCAGCAATGATAGCCCAATATCATCAGTTTCCTCACAAGGAAGTCAAAGTTTACACAATCCCACTGTTACCAATGTTCTTCCAGTTCCAGCAGGCGTTCCTCAAGGCTCGGTGTATAGACAGCCTAATCCTCAAGGTAATGAGCAATATTTTAAAATTTAATTTTAATTTGCATTTTGTGTTTAGGAATAAATCAGTTGCCACAATCTCAACAAATGGGGACACCTATGGTAGGCATGGTGAATGCTGGAAGAGGTGGTTTGATTGGAAATAATCAATTTCAGAATCAGTCACTACAAGCCCCTCCTGGATATCATCCAACTAGTAAATAGATCATAAATTTAATTGTTTCAATGTTCATCATAATTTTTTCCAGCGATGGCCAATCGTCCACCAAATCGATGGCCAATGTTACCCCCACAATCTCAGCAGAGACCCCCTTTTATGCAGCAACCGCAACAAGTTAACACTACCCAAAGTAGTGCATTGATTGCTCAATTAACACAACCACCATCTTCATTGTCTGCACAAGGAGTGACACAATTTGGGCAGAGTATGTCTTGTTGAAATATTAAATTAAACTTTACCAATAACATTTATAGTTGGCAACAACCCCACCATAAATGCACAACAACAACAGCAGCAGCAGCAGCAGCAGCAACAACAACAACAACAGCAGCAGCAGCAACAACAACAACAACAACAGCAGCAGCAACAGTTACGAATGAGCATTCTGCCTCAACAGAACTTACAAACATCGCAAAACCAATCAACAAGTGGAATTCAACAGTCCACTTCAAACCCAACACAAACAACTGCCCCTAATCAAACTGTTGCCAGTCAGTCTCAGGTTGGAAATTCACCAATTCAACAAATGGCAGGAGGGCGTGAACGTCATACAATCTGGCAAGGTCTCTTGGAATGGATAGAAAAGCCGAAAAATTCAAGCGATCAGCCTAAAGTTACAAGACATGTTCCCTGTCAAGTTTCTGCCAATTTGAAGGACGGCGAACCAGAGTTGTACAGTTTCTAAAACAAATTTGAGCTGCTTATTGTTTCTTTGCATTTTAGAAAGGCAGATGGTTGGCCATCAAAGTTAATAATGCAGCTAATGCCAAAACAGTTAATTGGTAGCATTGGTGGTGCTTATTTGAAGAATTCCAAATCTGTTCTGTTTCATCCTCAAAACTGTGAAGCTTTGGAATCACTTACTAAAGTTATGAGTTCTGGTTTTGTAAGTAATCTTGTTCTTTAATTTTTATTTACTAATTTACTGCTCTCTTTATAGGCAGGTTGTGTTCATTTCACAAGTTTACCCAATCCTGCTGCCTGTGAGATAAAAGTGCTGATACTACTTTACACTGCTGAAAAGCGTGCGTATTTGGGTTTCATTCCCAATGATCAAGTGGCCTTTGTTGACAGATTAAGAAAAGTTATTCAACAACAGAAATCAACTCAAATGTTAAGACAAGGACAAGTAAAGTTATAACTTTCAATAAATTACACATTTTAATATATTTTGTAGGGGGGGCCTGGTATTAACCCACAACCAGGAGTAGGACTTTCCACAATGGGTGGCCCATCACAATTGCCAAGTAATAATTCGCCTGCATCGCAAACTGCACCGCAGCAAGGATTGATGATGTCTCAAACCAACACAATGGCGATGGGTGGTGGGCAAATCACGCAAAACGTTGTAACTTCAAGTAGTCCATCTAGCAGCGATCTTAGTGGAGTGTTGGGTCAATCAGGACCTGGGGGAATGCAGCCAAGGCTCAGAATGCAAGTAAGAGACTCTGCTAAGTTTGAAAAATTTATTAATCAAAATTTTAAGATGGATTTACAGAGTATGCAGCAGGCTACCCAACCGTCACAACAGCTACCAAACACTGCTACAATGACTCCAAATTTAATGGGCGCCCCTGTTCAAAGGGCTCCATTTGATAACAATTTAGAAGCAGCTCGTCAGCAAAATCTGGATAAAATAAATCAACTGAAACAAACGTTAGAAGCTGCCCAACAAAAAGAGCAACAATATAAAAGTCAACTAGAGCGCATCAGCCAGATAAAAACATCACATCTTCAGGAAGCATTACAGTTAGCCCAACAACAAGAAATGCAGTATAAAATGATGGACGTAAGTTCATGAACTCTGTTAATGAATATGTTTGTAGATGTAATTTGCAATTACAGCAACAAAGGTTAGCAACACAAGCTGGTCTTCAGGCTGCAAACGCTCAACAGCAGCAGCAACAAAGAATGATGAGACCAATTATGTCCTCAAACAATCCTGGTCTACGACATCTACTTCAGCAGGTGATGTTGTTTTTTAATTCAAAAAAATTGATTTTCCTTTTGTCAGTGTGTTTATAATATTGTCATTTCAGCAACCGCAATATCGACAACAACTAATGGGAATGCAACAGATGGGAAACAGTGCACCCAGACCACAACTGGGTCAGCAAATGCAGAACACCGGAAATACAAATCAACAATCTTTTGATGATGTTGGAAATTTTGAATTTATGTAATAAAATTTGGAAAAATATCAAATCATATTTATTTATTTCTTGTCTATTAAAGGAGAAGGTGAATACTAAACATACCAAAGCAGCTTTGCAACCAATAATCTTCTTTTATCATTCAAACAACGGTGTTCAAATATTCTCTTATTTAGCTTGAATTAATTATCGCCACATTGTAAATATTTTATATTTGGAAAATGAATAAATTGATAATTCTTGCCCGAATTCTTTTTTTTTTAATTAACATTAACATTAGAACAAATAATGTATGTAGAAAAGTATTTGAAAATTTTATCAAGTTAGGTATAATTTGTAGTTTATTTAAGGCTCTTGAAGAAAGCCTTGTATCATCAACTTATGTAGAATTTAATAATCTACCTCGTCTGTATAATCAAACTTTGAAAAATTGACCTGATTAAAGTATATTAATTAAAATGTCAAAATATTTTTAACAAGTTTCTTCAATAATCGGTAACAGCAGAATTTTTTGATTAATTGTTTTCTAGTAATGACTTAATAACTACTTATTTTTTTAATTTTTATTGCTTTTTAAATTATCAAAATGACTGTATGAAAATTTTTCTATCTTCCATAAGTAAATTTTTGAGCAAAAGGCAATTGAAAATTAGAAAACATGAATTTTATTAATAACAAAAGCATTTAAAACTTCTTTACTAAGTAAATTAAATTGGCAAATTAAATGTCCAAGTGCTAACCATCGACCTCTTGCAGCTTTAAAATATCAAATATTTCACATCCAGTAAACAGGTATATTGGAATGACAGCACTTGAAAGCCGTTTTCATTGTTAGACATGGAGCTATTGCCAATGCACTTTACCGTAATTATGTGTGACATGTCGTCCCTAAAAAAGTCTAAGGTGTTGTCTGTGTACGCTAAAGCAATTTCTTGTAATCTTGTAATCTTCAGTGTTCAAGAGCCTTAAAAGATTTATAAACAATAGAAATACTTGGTTCTTCTTCTATACTATTTATGAAAAGCTATAAACTTCTTTACAGAAATAAGAAAAATAATTTTTACATAATGTCAATTAGACCAGCTTAAATTATAATTAGTTAAGTTCCTTTTTAAAATTTGAAAGTATTACAATTTTTTTACATAATTATATAAACAGTTTATACATTAGCCTGTGCCTTAAAAGTACCATAAAGTTCTTACTCTCGACGTAAATTGTCTAGTCGAGCTTGTAAATCTGCATCAGCATCAGATATCCCTCCTCCGTTACCTCCTGCACCAGCTGCAGCCGCTACTGCAGCTGGTTGTTTCTGTCCACTTGCTGGCAACAAACCTCCAGTTTTGGGAAGTCCCGCTAATTCTTGATTCAACTGAAGACCCAATTCATCCAGAACTTGCGACACAACAGCATCACTTAAACAAAACATCATTTGAAAAGATCACAAAACAAAGCAATTATTTTACCTCTCCTCCTCATCATCATCATCTTCCATCGCATCATCAATAGCTTCATTCATCATATCTTCTTTCATATCCATAATTTCTGATTGTTTCTCAAATTCCTGTAATATTCTCTGAATTTGAGGCAAATTTAATTGTCGATTCATGCTCTGCATTGCTTTCGTGACGCCTTTCATTGCTTGTGCCATGGCATTTTGTGATCGTAACGTTTGAATTTTAAGGGACACAGCTTGAATATTAGCCTTCATTATCATAAACTTCTTGACATATTTCCTAGTCCTCACAAGATCCTTTGCCATAATTTTTACTGCATCCTGCAAATCAGTGCTATGAAGTTTGTTTCAAGCATTATTAATTTTTACCATTTGTCCTTCCTTCGCTAATTTTTTAATATCTGCGATAACTTTTTTCTCTTGCTGTTCCATTTTCATTTTTTCTCGGTCTAAATCTCTCATTGCCTTGTTCAAAGACCTCTGATTCTTTCGGAGCATTTCTTCAGGTGTTAATTTTTTTCCAAATAACCACTCCATTTTTATTGGGTTTATTTACGATCGAAAAGGGGTTTTAAAAATACACAACAAATTTACAATAAATGACTCATATATCACTGTTCGTAATCATTTAATTTGACAAATGTCAACATTGTGTTGACATATGCAGCTACTTTTCAATTTTTCTGTTGGTACCCCTGGTTGGTAGTAGAAATAAATATCAAAACAACGTTAATATTCGAATTACATTTAAAACATTTTTGAATTAAAATGCAATAACAATCGTAAAAGATAAATTACGTTTAAAATATTTTAGAAATTATACTTTGAAATATTGCACAGTTTTAGAACGTACATTTAATTTAACCCATAAATGAAATCAAGTATTGTATTCATTACAATGTTGCATGTCAGTCAGCTGACTGTCTTGTGATTTTCCCAAATTTGCAGTCATCTGCAGTTGTCCCGTGAGTTTGGTGGGTGAGGTTGTTTCTAAAGAAAGTAAGAAATGATTTTTTAACTGTCTAATAATGTCGTAATTAATCTTTGCATCGTCTCAATTTAATCTAAAAATAAATTACCGGCCGACATATCGTAATTCTTGAAATTTATCGATTTATATTTGGTGTGCCCTATTTTCGAATGATTGAGATATTCGAATTGCAATTTTAAGGCATTAAAGAAATATAAGAACGTTCCATTTGGTTCTAATTCAAATTGCATTTATTGCGGCTTTTCATGTTGTTTGAATCCGTTGCAAATCTAATTGGATGGAAGTAGGCGTAGGCTACCATTGCTGTAGTATGAACCTACAATTTCAGTCATGTGGTACAATTGCGTGAATATTCGATAATCATTTATCTCTCGATTTATTTAATTTCGAGTGTTAAGGGAAATTAAGTTTGGTTTGTTTACATTAGATTTTACCACAATGTTGCCAAAAGTAGCTGACGAAGAGCGCGAGTCCACCTATGGATACGTTTTTGCTGTATCTGGCCCTGGTAATAACTAAAATTGAAAAATGCATGATTTACTAAAATTTTTGTGATTTAGTCGTCACGGCTGAAAAGATGAGTGGTTCAGCCATGTACGAGCTAGTCAGGGTGGGATATTTCGAACTGGTCGGAGAAATTATTCGTTTGGAAGGTGATATGGCAACTATTCAGGTACGATGGTTTGAAATTGGATGTTACTTTATACTTAAAGTTTGAAATTTGCAGGTATATGAAGAAACATCAGGTGTGACTGTTGGTGATCCGGTATTGAGGACTGGTAAGCCGTTATCAGTGGAGTTGGGTCCAGGCATTATGGGTTCAATTTTTGATGGTATTCAGCGACCTTTGAAAGATATTAACGAATTAACCCAGAGCATTTATATTCCAAAGGGAATAAACGTTCCCTGTTTGTCCAGAACTGCACAATGGGATTTTAGCCCCATCAACATAAAAGTACTTAATTTTGAAAAAACCTACATTTTATTGACGTCCGTTATTTCCAGTTGGGGTCCCACATAACCGGAGGTGATTTGTACGGCATGGTTCATGAAAACACGTTAGTAAAACATAAATTAGTGTTACCACCACGAGCAAAGGGAACCATTACTTATATCGCCACTCCTGGCAATTACACTGTCGATGTAAGTTGCGCAAATTTTCTGTGATGTTTTTTATTGAAATTTTATTTTTCTAGGATGTGGTATTGGAAACTGAATTTGATGGGGAACGCACAAAATTCAAAATGTTACAAGTATGGCCGGTGCGTCAACCACGGCCTGTTGCTGAAAAATTACAAGCCAACCATCCACTTTTAACTGGCCAGCGAGTGTTGGATGCACTCTTTCCGTATGTAGAACAAATCATGTAAATCAAATTGGATTAACAATTATGTTTAGATGCGTACAAGGAGGAACCACTGCCATTCCTGGAGCTTTCGGCTGTGGAAAAACTGTAATTTCCCAATCTTTATCCAAATACTCAAATTCCGATGTTATTGTTTACGTAGGTTGTGGAGAAAGAGGTAAATTAAAAATTATAGTCGACAGAGTGTAATAAATTTGCTTGAAGGTAACGAAATGTCTGAGGTATTGCGAGATTTCCCGGAACTATCTGTGGAAATTGATGGTCAAACGGAATCTATCATGAAGCGTACGGCTTTAGTAGCCAACACCTCCAACATGCCCGTGGCTGCTCGTGAAGCTTCCATTTACACTGGCATTACCCTGTCTGAATATTTCCGTGATATGGGCTACAACGTATCGATGATGGCTGACTCTACCTCACGTTGGGCCGAAGCTCTCAGAGAAATTTCAGGTCGTTTGGCTGAAATGCCCGCTGATTCTGGTTACCCGGCTTACTTGGGTGCACGTTTGGCTTCTTTCTATGAACGCGCTGGACGTGTTAAATGCCTTGGCAGTCCTGACAGAGAAGGATCTGTGTCTATTGTCGGTGCAGTCTCTCCTCCTGGTGGTGACTTTTCTGATCCTGTTACTTCAGCTACTTTAGGTAATTTTGTAATGGGAAAATCATAATTTACATTTATCGTTTTCTTTTATGTTAGGTATTGTACAAGTGTTCTGGGGTCTTGACAAGAAATTAGCGCAACGTAAGCACTTCCCTTCAATTAACTGGCTTATTTCCTATTCAAAATACGTTCGAGCTCTAGATGATTTCTACGATAAGAATTTCGTTGAATTTGTCCCCCTTCGTACAAAAGTAAAGGAAATCTTGCAGGTAAATATTTTGCACATTTCACCCATCTAAAAATTTAATCAAATTAATATCGACTACAAATAATCTAATGGTTTCAAGGCTTTAGTATACAGGGTGTCTGTAAATGTCTATAATTCCAGCTAGCCGTGGAATTAGGTACTTAGAAATAAGGGTTTGAACTAAGATTTAGAAGGCACTTAAAATTAGGAAAATTAACGTTTATTTTGAATAATTACCATTTTTTCTCGACGGTAATATATTTTTTTTAAATGTTTGATTCTAAAACTGACATTTTAAAATGATATTTAATAATTGAAGTTACCTACAGTTCATTTTTAAATGAGGAAGTGTTAGAAGGCTGGAAAAAAATTTTTTTTTTTACTTTATGTTTTTAGTAATGCACTGATATTGGCTGTTGTTTAGCACTCATTACCGTCAACATAAAGTAAAATTTAAAAAAAAATCATAGCCTTCTAACCGTTCTTCTCATAGAAAAATTAACTATATTTCAAATTGCTGTCTCTACGAATTTGGGGTTCTTTCCTGATTCACCAGATCATAGTTATTTATAGGTACACTGTATCTAGTAATAATATCCAAGGAAGCTATACAATAAACAATAAATAATATAACCACTTCTTACCATTATTGACGCTATATTTAAAATATAACTATTATAAAATCTCTTGTTCTAATTCCATTATAGCAATCTAATAGTTTTTGTAAAAAGAATATCAGTTATAATTTGTAGAAATGACGTCAATAATTGGCTAGCCTGGAACAGAAGTGGTTCAAGTCTTTGAGCAGTTTACTACCGGACGGTTGAATTTGTTTCCTTTCTGCTTTGCAACTTCTGAAAATATTTTTAGTGCACAAGATCCATTTCTGCTAAACAGGAAGAAAAAAACGATATCTACTTGGATCACTTCTGTTCCAGGCTAGCTAATTGTAATGTGTGTGAATATTATTATTGAAATATAATGCTGTCCACCATTTATAGGTAGTTCATTCACCGGCTACCAGGAAAACACAGATATTTGTGGCCACCCTGTTGTTTTGCAAAACATTAATACTGATATATTTTGACAAACTTTTAAATTTTAACTTAGTTACCTCCATATATCTTCCGAAGCACTTTCCTTTCCCATACCTCTAGCCTTGTTTGTTCAGCTTTACCTAGTACCCATGTCTCGCACCCAAACGTAACTATAGGCCTTATTACCATTGTGTTGTCCTTAATTTAACTCTTCTTATTCCTCAATACTCTATTAAGGGCTGCTAAGCAACGATTTTCCACCATTATTCTGAATTGAATTTCTGTTGTTATAATTGGTTTTCTGGTAAAGACAGTACCTAAATATGAAAACTTGTCCACTTCAAATTTATGTTCCCTGCCTCCAACAGTGTCCAGTTTCAAATAATTATTCTTCTTAACCTCCTCCTCCATCTACTCCATATATTTAGTCCTTTCTTCGTTAATACACAGTCCCATTATTCTTGTCTTTTCCTCTAACCTTTTAACTACATTTTTGAGCTTCTTTTTTTGCTTCTCGTTATAATCGCTAGATCATCCGCAAATGCCAAGCATTGGTGCCTTTTATGATATATAAGTCCCTTATTGCCTGTTCCAATACTGTGCCAAAAAGAACAGATAACAGGATCACCCTGCCTAACTCCTTCCTTTATTTCAAATCTTTTCGACATTCTGTTGTCTAATCTAACTGTACGTTCCGTTCCTTTTAATGTCATCTCTAACATTCTTAACTTTTTATTGATTTTCATTTGCCTTAATGCCTTATAAAGTTCTTTCCCTTTTACTTTATCACAACTTTTATTGTTCTAAATAGTTTATTCTTTAATTTTATGAAATTGTTTTTGTATTAACAGGAAGAAGAAGATCTCTCAGAAATTGTGCAGCTGGTCGGTAAAGCTTCGCTCGCTGAAACTGACAAAATTACACTTGAAATTGCTAAATTGCTCAAAGAAGATTTCCTGCAGCAAAATTCATATTCTGCTTACGATAGATTCTGTCCATTTTACAAAACTGTTGGTATGTTAAGAAACATAATTGGATTCTACGATATGTCCAGACACGCTGTAGAAAGTACCGCTCAATCTGAAAACAAAATTACCTGGAACGTTATCAGAGATTCGATGAATAATATTTTGTATCAGCTCAGCAGTATGAAATTCAAGGATCCAGTTAAGGACGGAGAGGCTAGAATTAAAGCGGAATTTGATCAGCTGTACGAGGATATCCAACAGGCCTTTAGAAATCTAGAAGATTAAATTGTACAGGTTGCGCTGCATTGTTTTAGTTCTAGTAATTTCGTTGGATCGGTTGTATTAATTTTTACCGATGCATTTGTCATCCAAGGATTTAAATATTTCCTAAATGTGTGTACATTTTGATGTTTATAAATAATTGTAGTTAAAATAGTTTTACTGTTAAAAATGTAATAATGTAATTACGATTTCGGTGAGGGTTCCGGTTATAATGTGAAAAATCCTTCATTCCATATTATGTAGATTTTTAGGAAATTGTTTTAATCATATTTTACAGTATTATTGCGATTGTTTTCCAATTAGAAACTCTAAAATGTACAGTGTTGTCGCTTAAATGTATACATTTTATTTGATTTCATTATTACAAAGGATTGTAGCAATTTTGTAGGAACTTTAGTGTAGTTTGTTATATTATGCAGAAGTAGTAAAAACGTTGTTTCCAACAAGGATATTTGTTTCACCGAACCGTCATGATAAATGATTGGAATTTTAATATTTGATCATTTATTTTTTAAATTAATTTTAAACCATGATAATATTACAAATAATAAATTCAGTGAAATGTCTTGTATATTTTAAAATAAAATAAATTATTTCACTGCTTATTGCACTTCAACGTTGCAAAGTGTCCCAAATGAACAGAACACTTCCTCAACTACACATTAAACTTAAAACTTGTGAGAAATTAAACATTTTCATCTTGTTATATTTACTTGCTTAACCTTCCATTTTTGAAATTCAAATTGTGTAATAAGGAAAATTATGCAAATAAATATATTTTATTAGAAATCATTACCCTATTAAGTTACACAATTATACAAGTTTTATAAACATTTTGTACATATTCATTGCCTGAAATGTTTCATTTAACAACATGGACTATTTTTTAATTAGTTCATGCCAGAGATGGAAATTACCAAAACAGCTTCAGGGTTGTCCCAATTAAATCATTAAAATATTTTTAATATAAAAAGTTTTTAATCGTATTCTACATTTTGTCGTTAAACATGTAACACGTAACATGTGGTAAAAAAATTAATGATTCCAATCTTTTAATTTGTAGAGAATGGACTGCACAGAATCTATAAATATTTGTAAAAAATAAATTACTCGAAATTCACTCTGATGCAGTCCAATTTAAGATTGTTGCTAAAAACAGGGATAAATCTCAAATTAAACTACAGCTAATTAACATTTCAATAAAATTAACATAATCATTACCTTAAAGGCGAGCTGGATTTGCAATAAACATTCAGCGAATAATTAATTTCGAAATAAAACCAGTTTCAACAAACTGCGCTTGAGTAAACATAACATTTTAGTTGCTTAAAAATTACTCAACAGAAGTAAATAAAAAATCTAATAAATCAAAATGTAAAAAGCAAGGCAAGGATAACAAATTGATAATTATAGATATAGTGCTCGTTTATAAATCTTAATGTGTACGTCTATACTTATTGTACTTAGGTAGTCAATTTGCCGCAAGCTATGAGGATATTTCGTTGGGCACTTCGATACCGCTTCTTTTCAACATGTCTCGGAGCGCTCGGTTTTCCCTCTCCAAAACTACATGTTTCTGTTTTAAAACCTCCATTTGTTGACTTAGCTGCTTGTTTTCTTTCGAGTAAAGCTCCAGTTTTTTATTGCCTTCTTTCAGTTCTAATATGTATTCGCAGGCCTTCGCTAAAATTCCACCTTTAGACTGCCCGTCGTAGTGCCCGTTACCTTTCATGTCCGAGGTGTTACTTTCAGGAATTATTTTGGAAAGTCTAGTTATCCAATTATTTATTTTGTCTCTTCTTCTTCTTTCTACTTCGTTGTGGGTCGCTCTGCGCCTTTCATCTCTCTGAATAATTATAATTTTAGGTTCCCACAAAATGGCCGTAATAACAAACCTTTTTAATATTGGCGGCCACATTCCCACTGCTGTCGACCCTTGGGGCTATGGCCCGAGTGTTTCCTTGTCCGGTAAACACTTCATTTGGGTTTCCTATTACATATAATTGGCCATTTAAATTTCCTGTTAGGACTTGTTGGACTCCGCCACTGTGAAAATTATTGCCTGTTGAGACTAACTGAGAGATATTATCGCCTCCTTCTTCTACTTGTAGTACTCTGTACGTAATGGTCCCTGTAATGGGTTAAACACCAAATTTTGGCATTAATCGTTGAATGTTTAGAATGTTTCAGTACCTTCTGCAGAACGAAACGAATACTGTACTTCGCTATCTGGGGGGGTTTCGAGTAAAGTTTGGGGGGACAAATGATCGACAACCTTCTGTTCGTCATCACTTTCCATGCTTTGATCATCTATGATGCTTAAATCCTGATTTAGTATCACTTTTGTTTCGTTCTCTTCATTTTCAACACTGAAAGAGATCGCTATTTTAGAACACGAAAATAATGGTAAACAAATAATTATCTTTTGTAATCACACCATTCACAACACAAAATGACCTTGTCATCAACGCGGATAGTTACATAACGAAACTGGTCCAGAATCGACAGGGAAAAATATTTGCTCGTTTCTTACCTAGTTTCTAAGGGGTCTAATATATCCATTACGACAAACTTAAATAAATATCTTCAAATATATTTGAATTTTCCTACAATTTTGGTCACGGGAACAGAATCAGGTCATGTGACGCGCCTGTAGCGTTTCATAAGGACCGGTGCGCGTGCGTCAAACGAAGCAGGTTACTGGTTCTCAATTCCACGTAAAGATAGCTTTTTTTTTTATCATTGCCTCAACCTAAATCAGTAGCGAGGTTTGTTACATGACTTTGGTGACAGATAACCTCTTTTTATTATCTGTGGATAACCTCAACTTTTTTAATTATTAAAATTTTATATCATTTGCGACTGACTGCAATTCGTGCTGATAGATAAACATGACAACACTTAACGTGAAAATTAAAAAGCAAGTTAAATCTGAAAAAGAAGATTTAATGAATTTGTCAAAAGAGGTAATGTTATCATCATTTTCACTATTTGTTTAACTGTTTTTATTTGTAGGAACTTGTAAGGAAAATTCACACTCTCGAAGCACACGTAAAACAGTTAAAAAATATAATGGATAAATCTAAAAATACAGAAAGGAAGGAAAATAGGAAACGACGATCATTTAATTTTGATGCGTGAGTGTTCAATGTAGCAATTAAGCTGTGGATACATGGAGTTTGTTTTAGATGTAACTTCAGGCATGTACTTTTAAAATTCCTTTATTTAGGATGGGACTGTCAGGGGTACGCAGTTCAAGAAGAGACGACTAACACAATAGAGCATCACCTATTTGAAGCGTTAATCAAAACTTGTCTTATCAAGGACCGTGCTTCATCTAATTATCATCGATGTGGAAGAACCGACAAAGGTGTGAGCTCTTTCGGGCAAGTACGAAATCCACTTATTTTGATTCTGTGTATTAAAAAAAAATTATAGGTTATTTCAATAGACCTAAGAAGTAAATTATCTTCTGAAGATCAAGGTGATGTCAGCAATGAAATTGATTATTGCAAGATTTTAAATAGGGTACTACCAGATAACATACAATGCATTGCTTGGTGTCCTGTTGATAGTAATTTCAGTGCCAGATTTGACTGTAAAAGCAGAACGTACAAATATTATTTTCCAAGAGGAGATTTGGATATTGAGGTAATTTTAATATAATAATTGAAGGGGTTAGACTAAGAAGGGTATAAGTGCATTTTTTTAAATTATGGGATAAGTGTGTTTTGTTAAAGGTGAGGTGTCTATTTATTACACAAAACACAACTTTGTAACTAAAATTCTATTCTGGAGAAATAAAAACATTATAGCTAATATACAGGGTGATTTCTAAAAAACGTCCTACGCTCTAACTCGGTTAGTAAGTAAGTACTACAAGAAGATATTAATTTGGGTTTTTTCCCACATTAACTTCAATGCCTGACAGTCAACTTCTTTTTTTTCAAATGGTATTATTTATTGTGGTAGAAGATTTTTTTCTAAATCCAATGATATCAAATAACTTGACCTTGCAATAATATTAAGGAGAAAAAAAATAAAATATTTTATCAAAATAAGTCGGGGTTCTAATAAAAAAATTTAGAATGCCTTGGAAAACAATAAGATCATCACATGATAAATGTAATTTAAGTGTCAATATACTAGTTTCATTCAAATTTCCAGCTATTTTATGATTCGAATTTATAATTTTTATGTGAAATAACACAGTGATCATGAATAATAATTAATTGACTGAAATATTTTATTCAAATAACAAAACCAGTTCAAGCAAAACAAAAATATGTCCTTATAAATATTGTTCAAATTGATCACCATCTTGTTGAATGCACAGCTGGGACCTTCTAGTCACTTCATAGATTGCATTCAATATAAAATTGGGAGGAATTTTGCGACAACTCGATCATGAACATAGCCCCAAAGCCAAAAATCGAGAGGCGTAAGGTTTGGCGAACGTGCCGACCATCGAATTGGTCCATATGTGCCTAACCATTTTTCAGCAAATTTAACTTCTAGCCAATTAGTATTAATTCTGAAGTTGTGTGGGAGTGCTGAAAATAAAGTCCATTGAGTTCCGCAAGATGTAATTCGAATCATAAAATAGTTGAAAATATGAATGAAACTCTTATATTGACACTTAAATGACATTCATCACGTGAGGATCTTATTGTTTTCCAAGGCATGCTAGATTTTTTTACTGGAAGCCCGACTTTTTATAAAATATTTTATTTTTTCTTCTCCTTAATATTACTGCAAAGTCAAGTTATTAGATACATTGGATTTAAAAAAAAATCTTCTACCATAATAAATGAAAAATGTATACATTGTCATTTGAAAAAAAAAAGTTGACTATCGCTTCACATTGAAGTTAATGTGGGAAAACATCCAAATTAATACATTCTTGTAGTACTTACTCGACTAATCATTTATATATAAATAACCGAGTTAGAGCGTTGGACGTTTTTTAGGAATCACTCTGTATAACTTTATAAAGTATCTCTTGTGAACTATCAAATGTTTATGTTGTAAAAAATATATACTTTGTCTCGTATTACAATACATTGGTAATAAGAGAAAAAAATTACACAATAAATTCTACAACAACCTTTTGGTCTACAAAGCTGATATGTTCACAATGTTCCAAAAGAATCGAAACATCCCATTAATTTTAATGTTAATTTTAAATTACAGTGATGATAACCGTTATGATCTTGTATGTGTGATCTGTTCTACAGAAAATTTCAAAATGATTTTTCATGCACTTTGTGTCATCACTGCAATTAAAAATTAACATTAATGGGTTGTCTCAATTCTTTTGGAACATTGTGTACATATACTAATATCCTTTAGTCAGCGTACATAATGTTTAAATATAAAGTGTCTACCCGTTCCCAGTTTCAAAGTCACGTCTCTTATTACAATGGTTACATGGTATATACCCTTTTTATTCTAATCCCTTCAATTATCTTTAACAACTTATGTTTTTTTTAGAAAATGAAAGTTGCTGTTACATATTTTTTGGGAACACATGATTTTAGGAATTTCTGTAAAATGGATGTTGCAAATGGAGTTGTTACATTTATTAGAAACATTTCAAAAATTAGTATTGACACTTGCGACGACCCCCACATCATAAATAGTAATAAAAATTAAATTAATTTCAGCCGTAATTATGTGTTATATTTCAGATTATTCCATGTGTGTGATTACAATTACAGGACAAGCATTTTTATGGCATCAGATTAGATGTATAATGGGTGTACTTTTTCTGATCGGACTAAATTCTGAACATCCAGATATTATTAAGGATTTATTGGATATAGACAAAAATCCTAGGTATTATGACACATTTTTTGAAAAAAATTCTGAAATGATTTTTTTCAGAAAGCCAAATTATAATTTAGCCAATGAAGTACCACTAAATTTACATTATTGCGAATATGATGTTGAAAATTGGTATTATGATGTTGCATCAGTAAATGCGGTACTTGATAGACTAAAAATAATGTGGACCCTTTCTTCGATTAAGTATGTTCTTTTTTTAATTTTAAGTTACTGTCATGGTAAAATTATGCATTTTAGAACGACAATGATGAAAACTATGATTGATGAATTAAAAAATATAATGGAGGAGAGACACGAGCATTTGATAAGTAACTCAATAATTCTTTCACTTTTTAATGGTGTTAAGTCAAAAACTTATGTTCCATTAATGCAAAGAAACAAATGTGGTAAGGACAGAAAAATGTAGTTCTTAATTTCTCAAATTACTTGGTTTATTCTAAAAAATTAGTAATCATGTATTTTATTATTTGTCCAATGAATTTCCATGTTGCAGAAAGTTTAGAAACTCGAGTGCAACATTATCTTAAACGGCAAAAATTGCAAACTAAATCTGAGGAAAACGACTGAAATTTAACATGTAAGTGTACATTTTTATTTTGTTTTGCTTGTGAAGATTCCCTCGATTCCCTCTTTAAGCAGCTAAAGCAAGCAATAATTTAGACAATTTTAAATTCAATTCAAATATAAAACTTTATTGTCATTTAAAGTCTTGACAATTTTGTATAAGTATTCATTATTTTTTGCATCGACATTTACATGCTGCACTATCTCCTCCACTTTTCGGTGTTGAAATTATGTTCTGAATATTTTCTTCCTTTTGTTCTTCAGGAGCTACAATGTTAACTTCAACTTCTAACGATGCCTCACTATGTTCACTTGCTTCTACACTTTTTTCAGATAACTCGTAAGGACATTTCCAAACAAAGATACTGCCTGAAGCACTGGTTGATATGATATGTTTTCCATCAGGACTGAATCGTGTCGCCGTAACAACGGCCGAATGTCCTACACCAATATGTGTTGAAATACCTTAAAAAAAGGTCAATAAAATTGAAGCAATACCCCTGTGAAGTTTATTGTACCTTCCTGATATTTCCATAGTTTAACAATTTGATCGTTTCCACCGGTTACAAACAGAATGCCATCGGGAGAAATATCCAAGGTATTTACAGCATCAGAAGGCGACCCTTCTATTTCTCGAACCATACTTCCGTCATAAACTTCCCAGTAGGCTACTTTTCGGTCGGTTCCACCAGTGAGAATTTGCACTCCAGAAGGAAAGTATTTCACACACATGAATAAAGTATTAGCAAAAAAGAGATGTTTTCGGCATTGGCGGATGACGTCCCAAATTATGCAACTTCCATCCGTGCTAGCACTGACAGCTTCATCATCAAATTCATTTACATTTATAGCCGATATGGGCCCATTGTGCTCTTTAAGTGTACACAGAAGCTGTTGCCGGTAGGGGGAAATTTCCCACAAACGCACTTGCCCCTCGCAACCGCCACTGATGAGAATTCGGCCATGATGTGTAATAGCTAGTGCTGATACTCCTTTATTGTGTGCATTCATAATGGCATAAATAAGCCGCCCAGTTAAGGGAGTAAAGGCTCGAATGATTCCATCATTCCATGCCGTTAATATTGATTTACCATCGTGTGAAAATAACACGCTTGAGCAACTAAAATTGGGCACTTTGATGCGCAGTAATTCTTGGAGAGTTTCGGTATTCCACACGCGAACATCATCTTTACTCGCAGTTGCAAATACCTCTGAAAATTTACTAAATTGGGCATATTAGATTTAAAACTGATTAATTTAAAGTGCCTACTAGGGAAAAGCTACATCATAAACGGTCGATGTATGACAAGTGATGAGGAGTTCAGCTTCAAATGTTTTTAGATCCATCATATAAATTTCACTGTTTGCGGTTCCCACCAGTATTGTGTTGGGTCCCATCAACTGAATAGATGTTATGGAAGCTCTCACATTTGTTGATCTTATCTGAAGAAATTGTACATTTTATTTGTTATTGAATTTTTTGTTTATTGCAATTATTTTTCTAAAAAATGCATTTTATTTTATTTTCTGCGCAGACAAAATAATTGTTTTGTACCTACTCTTTCATTCTGTAAATTAGTTTTAATTCTTAATAATGGTCAATTGTCTGCAGAAAATAGATTTCTTTTATTGTACAGGGTGTCCCATCACTTGTGGCCACCCCCAAAATTGGGTTTTAATTGAAAGTAATATATTTGAAATTTGGTGCACGCGTGCCTCTGGCATAAAGCTAAAAATTTCCTGTTTTAAATGTTAATTGTCGGCGTTAATTTTCGAGAAAAAAAAGTAAAAACTGATTTTTTATAAAAATAATATCTCCCAATTTCGTCAAATTTCACTTTTCAACATCAGTATGATTGAGGCAGAGATATCCAAAGTAAAAGAAAAATTCCAAAAGCTGTAATCAGTCTAGAATTCCTTTATATTGGCACTTCAAGAGTATTGATTTATGACTGTAAATAGTCGTTAGTAGTAGTCGCAGAAGTAAGTGCGTTTTAAATTTATGGCATTATAAAAATTTCTCCGAAACTGGAAGTAGGTAACTGGTACCTCGAATGGTCTATCCCTTATCCATAACCGCATCGAAAATATTTTAAACTAAAAATGTAATAAGTCGTCTTCGAGTTAAAAATGATTTAACATCCTCACTTTAAAATATTTTCGTACTCATAATCGTAATTTATTAGAGGACTTGCAATTTAAGTAAATTTTAGAAATCTAGAAGAATGTAAAAAGACTCGACTTAGGTATGCTCCTGTCAGAGCTTGGACCAGTAGGGAATGGGGGGAGATGGACCACCACTTAACGCAAGCCATGTCAGGCCACGGTATCTTTAACAATTATCTAATGAAGATAGGGAAGGCAGACCAAGATAAATGTTGGTACTGCGACGAAGCAGACTCCCCATCTCATACAATCTTCGGATGCATAACATGGGAACTATACAGGACAGACGCCAGTCGGGAGCTAGGTACTGAAGTCAGGGAGGAAAACGTGGCGGAGCTCCTATTAGCATCTAAGGAGTCCTGGGACGCCGTTACCCACATGATGAGGATTATGATTGACAAACAGGAAGAAGAATGGATACGGGGGACAATGAAGAAATGAAGAATGAAGCATTAATTGAAGCAATTAGCTAAATTATAATAGATGAGGATGCACTTGGCATTGAGAGCAGCGCAGCTATGTAGAGCTATGAAGGGGTGTGTTTAGTGGGTAGCGATCCATTCAGGGGAACCCCACAGTACCGAGTACTACGTCTTCCTCGAGGGATTTTAACACCTTAAAAAAAAAAAAAAAGGTACGCTCCTGTTGTTCATTTCGACCGGCTTCCACTAGACATCGACGAACTTTTACAATGCCATATTTTTTTTTTCTCCTTAATATTTCTTCAATGTCAAGTTATTAGATATCATTGGTTTCTACCATAATAAATTAAAAAATGTATACATTGCCATTTGAAAAAAAAAGTTGACTATCGCTTTACATTGAAGTTAATGTGGTAAAAAATCCAAAGTAATACGTTCTTGTAGTACTTACTCGACTTATCATTCAATTTTTTTTTGCTGAAATCGGGCAATAAATAACAGAGTTAAATCGTGGGACGTTTTTTAGGAATCACCCTGTATAAAAAGGGAGGATCATTTACCGTGCGATTAACTTGTAAAATAAGATTATCTACTTACAACTTTAAGTATAGGAATGGATGGCAATTTAAAAGCAACAGTGTCCAGTTCGCTCCCTTTTGTCTTGTTCTCAACTTTTTCTTCCACCAAATCCAATGTTCCATCACCAGCACCAATTAAAAGCTTCTGATCTGCCATAAGCTTCAACGAACGAACTCCTGCAACTCCAATTGATAACAACAGTAAAAATTAAAGCTTTATTACCTCGTCGATAAAGCTCGACCGAACCGCGGGGTAATTTCTTGCGGCTGATTTTGGTGTAGCAGCCAATCATAATAGGCTTTTTAATCGGTTGCAACACTTCAGCGTCGTGATGGAAATTAAGTCGAATTTTTATAACGTCCCCCGTACTAGTGCCGCAATAGCACACTTCGTCCCTTTCGTTTAAATCCATACTGAGGATTACACGTTTCAACTTGGACATGTTAACATCCACCTGGTGAACGCTTCGAGCGAACCGGTCCACAGTCCATACCACGAGGTTTCCATCACCGGCGGTTAAATAGCAAGCGCCCCTGCGATTCGTCGTGCAAAGGGCATTTGCCTCGCCTTGCGTTCCTCTGCTGGCGGCCGCTCCACACAACGGCCTCTTTTCCGCGATGTCCCAAACCACCACCGAACCGCAATCGCGTCCGCCCAGTGATATCAGATACTGGTCGTCCCACGAGAACGCGACAGCTTCCACCCTCACTTTGTGAATTTCGTGCTTCGATAACGCGGTTCGGGTCGCAAAGTCCCACAAAATTACCCAGGACTGAATAAATGGATGATAATGAGAGAGTTTTTAAAACGTTTTACTTACATACTTTAAAACCGAGGTGGTTGATTTGACCTGAAGCTATGTATTTTCCAGAACGAGAAACGTCGATAGCCGAAATGATGTTGGTGTGTCCCGAAAGGAATTCTTGTTGTTTTGTGACCCAATGTTGAATTGATACCTTATTTCCCAACGGATAAATCACATATTCGCCGTCTGGATGTACTCGAAATCCACTTATGATGCTGCCTGAAATACAACGGATTATTAAAGTTTTTCAAAAAGCTTAACAACTGTACCGTCAAATCCGATGATTCCTTTTAGCTCTAGGTCCTCTACATTGCCGTCTAACTGACCCGGTTCTGCCATTGTTAGTAAAGTTAAATTGGTATTAAATTATGTAAAAGCTAAATAAAAAGTCAATTAAATGACGTATGTTTGGTGTGTAAATATGGCATTTTGTAGCGATGGCAACGGTTCGTAATTCTTTGAGGGGGTTGAAGATATTGAAATCAATAATTTTAAAGTAGGTATTAACGTGATACGAAAAATTAATACGATAAAATTTATTCAATATGGTACCATAATATCACCTTTGTTAAATTAATTTTATTAATTTTTTCTACCCAGAAGTACGATTTTAACAGTTCATTAGTCTTATGAAAATAAATAAATACAGTTGCTACATTTGTTATTTGTCACCTAGGTTCAGTGGTGATAAACTTGGTACTACTGTGTGTGTGTCTCTAATCTGTTTCACGATGAATCGATTGGTCCACGTGCTTTACATCCTAAATACATCCCGAGTTACATTGCTTAGCTGACTACCATAAAAAGAAACGAGGCGCAACTGTACCGACAGTTTCCGTGTACTTGTAAATTATATCATTAATATCTATTACCATAAATTTAATACAGTAGAGCGTCGATTATCCGAACGTCAGTTATCCGAAACGTCAATCATCCGAGTGACGATTTGATTTATCCGAATGTCAATCATCCGAATCGTCTTTAACTTTGCCATTACATTACATTATAATGTGATTGAAATATTATTTTTTGTTCAATATATGTTTATATTCTATCATTTTGAGCGTTTTAGTGCTCATAAACTATGACTGTTCGGTCATCCGAATTTTCGATTATACGAACGGTAGTCAGTCCCAATTAGTTCGGATAATCGACGCTCTACTGTATGTTGTGGTCGTTTTTGGGCGAAAAAACATTTTAATTCCTTCATGAAAAAAGAATTAATTGCAATATCGTGCTGCGGTCAAATATTAGTTTATAAAAATGTTAAATTAAACCTGAAATTAAATTTAAAAATTAGCCCGTTTTAGGATGGTTTTCAAAATTTAACAGTTTCAGATTTATCGAATTCGTTACTTTTGCCGCCTACTGTAGGTACTCTTGTTACTTATATCATTAATATCTATTACCATAAATTTAATATGGTCGATTGTTTTGTCATGAATTATTTCTTGTAAAAAGTAAGATAAATATTATCCACTACATGCAATTCCGAGTGATAATCATTATTTCTAACATATAAATATTAGCGTTAATATCCTTGTAATAATTAGCAAAAAAAGTTAACATGGGTTTGTTGTTACTGTTGTTAATAATTAAAGCAACTTTTGCATTTAGTCAAATGAATAGCGTTCGGTATTATGAACAGGTCATAGCACGAGGACAAAATGATAGTATGTTCTACCAATTACCCGAGAACAATAATTACTTCAGAGTAAATCTCAACACATCACAAATTCACGGTAAATGAAAGTCATAGAAATTTTTCATTTTCATTGTTTTTATATTTGCGCAGATTTTGGTTCATACGATTTTATAATCGTGGGTGGTGGTTCCGCTGGATGTGTTATCGCCAATCGATTGTCAGCACACAGAAATTGGCGAATTTTGTTAATAGAGGCCGGAGGGCTAGAAACTGACTTCAGCGATATTCCAGCTATGTTTCCCTACGTAGAAAATTCTGACTTGAATTGGGGATATTACTCCGTTCCCCAAAGAGGAGCGTGCCAAGGTAAAAATAATTACTTTAAGTTTTTCTTCATTAAAAGTAATTTAAAAGGAATGGTCGACCAAAGATGCTTCTACCCCAGAGGAAAGGCCTTAGGAGGTTCCAGTGTTATAAACGGCATAATGTATGTTCGTGGAAATCGCGCCGATTTTGATCAATGGGCTAATGATGGTAACCAAGGATGGTCTTACGATGAAGTACTTCCGTTCTTCAAAAGATCCGAGAGAGCTCACATACATGGAGACCGTGGATACCATGGCGAAAGTGGAACTCTTCACGTATCTTACGCAACTCCCACTTCAGCACTGTACCAACCATTTATAGCAGCAAATCAAGAATTTGGTCGAAATGTGGTTGATTACAATGGTAGGCAACAACTTGGAGTGGGGCGAATTCAGCAGAACCTCTTCAAAGGACGAAGAGATACCGCCGCCAAAGCTTTTATCAACCCCATCCTGCATCGGCCTAATCTTCGCGTAATTCTCAATTCGTACGCACTGAAGGTTTTAATCGACCCGAACACTAAACAAGCTGAAGGGGTTGTTTTCGTTTCTAATGGTACTTTCTTTTTTGCTAGAGCCTCTAGAGAGGTTATTGTTTCGGGGGGTTCGATTAATTCGCCACAATTACTTATGTTGTCAGGGATTGGTCCTAGTGACCATTTACAACAATTTGGAATTGAAACTGTTCAAGATTTACCAGTGGGAAGGAATTTGCAGGATCACGCTACATTTTACGGTTTTGTGTTTCGAACAAACTTTACTGAAACTGTTCAGACAACCAGAGAATACATCAGGAGATATTTAAAAGGTACAGGTCCGTACACATACGCTGTTAGTAATGAAGCGCTGGGATTCTTTCAACTTCAACCGAACAATCGAGGAATTCCTGATATGGAATTTATTTTCATAGCTCCAAATAGTTCTTTTCCTTTTGAACAACTTCCATTTAATTTCGATCGGGAAACTATGAATGAATTTGTAAATAACATCAACCCTTTAACTGATTTTATAGTTGTCATGATTTTGCTCCATCCACAATCGAATGGGACTGTTCAATTAACAAGCAATGACCCTTTACAATTTCCGGCCATTGATGTAAATTATTTTGGACATTCAGGCGATATGGAAATGATGTATAACGGAGTTCAGGAAATGTTAAAGTTGGTCAACAGTACGGCTCTTAGAAGATATGATACTCGACTGTTACATTATCAGTTGCCAGCTTGTCGCGAATTTCGCTATTTGACTAGAGAATTTTGGGAGTGCACGATTTCACAACTGACGACTACTATTTACCATCCTGTGGGAACTTGTAAAATGGGTTTACATGGAAGTTCTGTTGTAAATAACGAATTGAAAGTGCATGGGATAAATAAGTTGCGTGTTGCTGATGCAAGTATTATCCCGCGAGCCATATCTGGACATACCCATGCTGCAGCTGTTATGATTGGTGAAAGAATTTCAGAATTTATTAGAAGGGCGTATCATATATACTAAATATACGAATGTACAGTCGGTGAACATTAAAAATTGGGCCATCTGATTTTTTTTTTATTGTGAATTAAACTTTTTTCAAAAGTCCTTTTTTAAATTCAGCTTTTGTCAAATTTTAGAATATCTATTTTGATATACGTTTGCTGTTATTATTATAACCTTTTCATAAACAAACCAACTTTAAACCATAAAAATTTGAAGACTTTTGACATATTTGACATTACGCTCCGTAAATAGACTATACATATAATAGTATATTATTTAACGAGCACATAATGTAGGCTATTATTAACGAAGATGAAAGTTTGTAAATACGAGTCGAAGACGAGTATTTACAAACATCTGAGTTCATAATAGCCATTATGTGCGAGAAAAATACAGCTGTTTATCTACAATCAAAATTTCATTCAATAAAACTTTAAAATGCTGATAAGTTCCGAAGCAAAATTGACACCGAAATTAAACCGAAACCAAAACGTGATTTTCATCGAGAAACCTTTGCTTCCAGTTGTCATGGGCGCGAAAAAAATAACAAGGATCTGTCAGTTAGCAAGAAAAATACGAACGCGTTTTTCTTTTCCTTATATTATATTTTGAAAGTGACGACTCAACCACCCTCAAGTTGTGACGCTTCTCCGATTCTCGCGGAAGCCGAGGTCTCCCTAATGGATGATAGTGTTTTATTCGTTTCTAATTTTCTTTTTCCGGCAAGGGCGTCGTGCATTGACACCCTCCGATAATTGTTCCGTCCCGTAACAATTAAGTGCAAATATTCCCTCAGTAATAGAAGAAGGAAGAAGAAGAAGAGATTAGGCAAAATACCTCGATGTTTACCATTGCCTCGCGAGGAGACACGGTTCTGATTTTAATACGGTGTTACTGTCGCCCAGAAATGAACCCGGGACATTTGCTTAGGTAGCCTCGTAAGAACTAATCATTCTACCGCGCGCGTAGGCAACCAACATTACGCTCCGTTTAATAATGAAAATAACTAGGCAACCAACAATACGCACCGTTTAATAATGAAAATGAAACTGAAGGGGCGTGACCTGTGGATAAGGAGCCTTGTTATGTATCCATGGCTAGCATATGAAATGAACGTATTACGTCATGATTGTAGATAAAAGATATAATTAGTCAATTTTTGACACTCATTTTTGATACTCAGCTTCGTCGCCTACTCTGATCCAAAAAAATTTGCGGGAATAGACCACCATCGGGAATTATATTTAGAGATGATCCAAATATGTTATACTCTACAAGGCTGTGAAAGAAGATGGTGGAATAGATGAAACTGGCAGAGTAAGAAAGATAGAGATCATTTGAGGAGCAAGCATGCAAAATGCGTTAAATCCATTTTTGTCAAGTAAGAGAAAATCATGGCTACAGGTTTGAATTTAACGCGTTTTGTTTCATTGTAGACTTTTTGATACATATTTTCTATAGAATTTAGCAAAGATACCTTGATTCTGAGTTCACCAATGGGTTTAACTCACCCCTAAATTATAAAAACCACCATAACGTCAAATCTGCCAAAATATGGATTTAACGCGTTTTGCATGCTTGCTCCTCATTTTGTAACTTTCCAGAGTATGAAATATTTCGATCCTTCAATACAATAATTAATTCTTATGCACAAAATTAAAATAAATATGTGCAAAAAATAAGGTGACCAAACGTACTCCTTTAAGGAGTTTTGTACTCCTTTTTTGTGAACCGTACTTCTTTTAAAACAAATACTCCAAAAGTACTCCTTTGCATTCTTTTGTACTCCTTTGTACTTCCAAAAATATAAAAACTTGGCATTTAACTTTAACCTTTAACCTTTAAAAAAAGAGTATCCATTTATTATAGAAAACAAAAGGATTCTATGGTTAAATGTACAATCTGCAAAGGAGAATTTTCTATTGCGATTGGAGGACGAAGTGCAATAACAAAGCACATTGATAATAATAAACATAAAACATATCTTCATGCAGCGGCTTCAACGTTTAAACTAAATACATTTTTTAAAACTGATAGTTTTGGACCAAATGAAGATTGAAATAAAAAGTATTTCAAAGAAAAATAATCAGTTATAATACAACGAGTAGTCAAAGATTGTCGAATATTTTTATGAATGGTCATTCGCTTTATGAACACCATGAGTGCACAGCACGAATGGTGTTCGGAAGCGTATAATGACCATGAATAAAAATATTGTACAATCTTTGACAACGAATTGTATTCAACAGACTATTCAATTCACCAAATCAATGATTAAAATGAAATATTTCAAAATCTAGTTCGAAAATTTGAGTTACACATGATGTCATTTCCATAGCAACCGGTAAAAAAAGTTGTTATTTGAATATTTTCTGACAGTAATGGAAAGTGTGTGCAAAAGATTTGGAGAGAGATCTGATGCAGAAATCAATGTAGATATTGGAAGAAACGTGCCGGAAAATAAACGGAAGTCACGAGAGTCGGTATGGCGTCAGTTCTCTCAGTTTTTGGAAGAAAAAGACTACTCTTTGACACCATCTGTCACATCTGCAGAGTTAAATATTATTCTGAAGAGTTGGGCCGTTAATATGAGGAAGAGAGATGGGTCGGAATATAAGGAAGGTGTGGTCAAGCATTTATGGAACAGTACTGCGAAAATGGTGCAAGAAATGTATTTCAATAAGTGGAATATTGAGATTAACCCATTTAGTGAAGCTGTATTCTATCAAGTCTTATTTACAAATGGACAACGAACATCACAGGACAATTGTTGAAAAAATGAGAACTACTACGTCGACAACGGTGGCGACTGAATTGCCCAACAGCAGGGAGGGTAAAATTTGTGATGTTGAACATTCGTTCAAAGAAGGAATTTTTCAGAATTGCAACAATGTTCATTTTTCAAATTGTTCAGTTAATTTTGTAACAAAGTAATAATTTTCTTAAATAAAAATAATAATCAAGTTACTTTAAAATATTCACTGCAACCACTAGTGGAATATCCAGTTATATTTTCACTAATGAAATATTCGCTGGAATTTTCTGTTGTTAGGATACGAAAGTAAATATCTGCTATTTTATTGGATAATATTTGAAAAATGATTTTGTGAATTGAATAGTCACTTCTATTCTTGGTTGATGAAGTTTTCCATTTTCTTGTTTTCAAATGATTACAAGGGTTGACTCTTAAGAGTCGGTTTGCCTAGGTGAAAGCATGCAACTTGCAGTGCACATTTTCATGGTTTTACCTAGGAAAACCGATTTTTAAGATTTAACCCTTGTTGTAATCATTTGAAAACAAGAAAATGGAAAAACTTTTTACCTTAGCACACTTTATGAAAATGTGGATCCTATCATAAGTCGAGAAAAAAAAATGGCCCTGAGCACACTTTATGAAAATGTGCACTGCAATTTGCATGGTTTTACCTAGGAAAACCGATTTTTAAGATTCAACCCTTGTTATAATCATTTGAAAACAAGAAAATGGAAAAACTTTTTACCTTAGCACACTTTGTTAAAATGTGGATCCTATCATAAGTCGGAAAAAAAAATGGATCTGAGCACACTTTATGAAAATGTGCACTGCAATTTGTATGGTTTATTATTTACTTTACATATTTACCACGTTTGAAACATAATAACAAAAACTACATACTTACTTACTCCTTAATGTTGCATAAAAATGTTATCAAGTGTACGTAATAACCAAAGTATAAATAAAAACTGAAAAATGTTAACCAACAACTTCATGGTGTTACCTAAACGGTCTTATGCAGCCACGGCGGCTGCTTGACTGAGCACGGACGTTGTAGCTGGCCATGTTTTCGGTTGCCTTGACGAATTTAAATAAATAAAAACGTCACCTTTTATACAAAGGAATGACCAGACGTGTTTTTACAACAAGCTCCGTATTTTTATTTGTGTTTACATGTGAGTTATTATTTTAACATTTCCATCTGGTAACAATGGTTACCTGTGAAATTTATGATTTATTTATTAGTTAACGAAATTACTCAGATATAACATTTGTCGTTAAAACTCTCTAAAATGTTATTAAAAAAATATTGTGAAGTGCAATACATAAACTGATCTTTATACCCACAAATACAATTACTAAACATAACTGATAAATAAGAAAGTTGTAGTAATATTTATTTAATCAAGCAACAATATTTCATATGTTGGTGTAATAGTGAGTGTTTATAAACAGAAAAAGTATATTATGTAAATTAAGTTTCAAAAACCTGGAGAGGTATTTTATAAAACTTTATTTATTTGTTGATTACAAAATAAGAGCAAATTACAGACTAAGTAAAGAGCTGAGTGGAGACTACATGAAGACTAAAGCTTAAGCGATTTTTGTAATATTTATAGTATTTTATTGTCCAGCTAATCACACACGTGGCGGAAGACGGCACGTTGCGCAAGATGCATACGTTGCATGACCATGAAATGCGCGACACGTTTTGTTATTATCGATGATGAACTCTGAAGATAACTTGTACTTTGATTTAGTGGTAATTCATTTCGACTCAGTAATACTGATATTTTAAAAATGCTTACAGTAAGCGACATTTCATACAAATATTTATTAGGTAAGTACTTCTTTTTATTAAAAGAGTTTTATGATGAAAAAGTCGTGTTATATTTTTAGATGACGAAAAAAAAATTGTTCAATTACAAAGTCAGTTTGAGTTATTTTTTCGACCTGCTGGTGCCGAGTATGGACCAGAGAAAATATGCTTGACGGCCCCTTACGCCGCAGAAAAAGAAACCATTGACAACTTTGCAGTTCGAGACAGTGACATCTTTCTAGCTGGTCATCCCAAATCTGGTAACCTGGAAGTTTGGTAAAATAATGTTCTATTATCACATAATATAAAACATTAAAGTTTCCCTCAGAAAGTTTTCAGTCGTTATACAGGGTTTTTCACAACTCGCGCCCCAGGGAAAATGAGGAAACGCGAGACGGCATTAAGATGTGTGTAAAGAAAATAAAATCTAACTTGAAAGGTACCTATTAGAGAAAAGACAACTTAAATTTAACGAATCAGAGACAGGCGCCCTCAAGGTGTGTGTCGTAATTTTACGTTACTAGGTTATAAGAAAAAAGCAAATCTTTAAAATTATGTGGGTGCCTGGGTTTTTTGAAAAATGTCACTGTCAAATTAATTTTGATAAAGTGAAGTCAAAACGTTTTAATGTGCCCATAATCATGTATTCAGGCGCTGATTATTTCGAAATGATTATAATTTTTGGAGAATGTGGTCGTAACGCCACGGAAGCAGCGAGGGTCTTTTCCGAACGTTTTCCGGACAGAAATCACCTGATCACAAGGTAATACTGCGAGCGATTGCAAGGACGCACGAGACAGGTCAAGTTCTACCAAATCGAAAAGAGTCTGGTGGTCCTCCCATGACTGCGCGTATGGTTGAGAATGAAGAAGCCATTCTAAATGCTGTTGCAGAAGATGGTGCCAGAAGCCTTGCCGAAGTTGCTCGCCCATTGTGTATTTCTAGTAGTTCGGTATACCGAGTTTTGAAAAATACCCGGCAACATGCGTATCATTACATTCGTGTACAACATTTACAGCCACATGATTACCTTGCTAGAAGGGAGTTCTGCACGTAGTTGCTAAACCAAGAAATGTTGGAACCAAATTTTGTTTCGCGAATTTTATTTTCGGATGAATCAACTTTTGACAGGCAAGGGTATTATAACGCTCATAATTGGCATATGCTATCTACGGAGAGCCGGTTAACACGGAGCAGGAGCTCCGAGATCGAATCCAAGACTCATTTGCTACAATTACCCCACAAATGATGATTGACTCGAAATTAAGCCTCTTAAGAAGGGCACGTTTATGCTTAGGAACATTTTGAGCATTTGCTCTAATTTGTTTTGTCCCATAGTTCCTTTTGACGAAGTTTTTTGACTGTTATTACAATTTTGATTTGCAATAAAATCGTTTCTTTTCTGAACCGCCAATTGTTGTTTTAATTTTAAAGAATTCAAAGATAAAACCTTGCTAACCTAAAATTATTGACAGTGACAACTCTGATCTGTCAGACCAATACGAAGACTAGTAATATTTTTGAAACCTAGCAACCAGTTTTATTTTAAGTAACACTTGGTGCTGCCCTTCCGGGATTGGTGGATTTAAAATCCTATTGACTCTGTTATGCAAGTAGGAGTAATTTATGTTCTTGCATTTTCTGACAACCTATTGTCGTCGGCACATGTCAGTTTTCTCTAGGGCGCGAGTTGTGAAAGACCCTGTATAGGTCGCTACGTGATAATAGTAGCATTATTTTTATCGTGCGTTGCATTTGATACGAAACTTGCTTAATAGGTACCACCTGGATTGAGGAACTGGTATGGTTGGTTGCAAATAATTTAGACTATGAAGGAGCGAAAGTAAATATATATAACAGATACTATTTGTTGGAGTAAATTAAAAAAAAATAAAATAGTTTCTCGTAAAGTAAATTGTAATTGTAGGACAAAAGGAATTTTTGGTGCAAGCATGGAAGTAAATAATGTCAGCTGGCCTGTAACAAAAGATGTACCTTTTATTGACAAACTGGAAAACCCGCGATTTATAAAAACGCACTTACCGTGGTCTTTGTTACCAAAACAAATACAAAGTGGTTTCAAAACACCAAAGGTTTAAATTCAATGACTATATTACAAAACACTACTTTAGATTTGCTTCAGATAATTGTGGTGGCCAGAAATCCTAAAGATGTGTGCGCATCGTATTTTCATCATGTTTGTTTTGAAGGCTACAAAGGAACTTTCGAAGATTTTGCTAAATTGTTTTTAACTGGTCGCCGTAAGTCACTTTGGAAGTTATTATATAAATTAATGCATGGATAATTTTTTAGTGAACTGGGGACCATTTTGGAAAAATGTTTTAAGTTATTGGGAAAAGAGAAATAATGCAAATGTTTTATTCATAAAGTACGAAGATATGAAGGAAGATTTAGAATCGGTTATCAAAACCGTTGGAGTTTTTTTTGGAAAACAACTCGATGACAAAGCCATAAAGCATTTAAAGGAACATTTATCATTTGATTCGATGAAAAATAACTCTGCTGTTAACCATGATCATTATCGCGATATGTTGTCTGGTTTTAACTTACCAAAAGCAGGGAATCATTTTTGGAGGAAGGGTCAGAACGGAACTTACAAGGAAATTATGTCGCCAGAATTAATTGCCTTCTTTGATATGTGGGCAAAATTGAATACTATGGACACAGGTTTATCATTGTAAAGTGAATATTTAAAAGTTTTGAAAATTTGAGTTTAGTTAAAATAAATAGGTGAAGCAAATTATTTTTTTAAATTTTTTATTACTTCTATTTGCACCTTCAATCTTACTTATTACATTTGAAACTTCTTTAGTACAACCTAAACAATTACCTAATGTGGTCGTTTATTTTTATTATAAAGAAGTTCTAATTTAACTAAAAGTAATCTTAACTTAATCTATTGATTTAAACAAAGTTTTGTATTTTATATGTAGGTATTATTTAATTTGATCATTACTTATTTTTACTATCAAATTCCATATTTCAATTTTTTCTAAATTAAACATATTTACACTTACCCACAGACATCCACTAATTCTAACGAATCTTTACCCCGAAATAACTTACATTCAACAGTGCGGATTAAAGACTCTTTACTATATTTTTATTTTTCTTCTGTTTAAAAACTGCAATTCCAATAGAAATATTTCTCTGAATACTCACCTGTACTAATGTTCCATACTTTATTCGCAAATATCCAACAATCCAGACAAATCGCTAATTCAAACGCAGCCGGATTAAGTAGTTTATACTGTATACAATATCAATCTTAACCTCAAATTTAAAGTACCTGTACAACAAACAATATTTTAACTGTTTGTAGAAACAACAGGCAGGAAGGAAACAAAATAACTTAGTTGAGGCAATTGTCACATTTTAATAAAATTGTTTGTATGAAATAATAATTGTAATTTTTCATTTTTAGAAGGTTGTCTTTTTGAAATTGGCAAAATAGATTCAACCAATTTTGGAAATAGTTATTCATGAGGTACAGCACCATTCTCTCACCTTTATCATCATTATTTCAAATACGTAACAGTCGATCCATTTACTGTAGCCTAACGCATAAGATGGACGCGGAGGAAACTTGCATCGTAGCTGTTTGCCAACTAACCTGCACCAATGATAAAGAAAAAAACTTGAACTCTGTAAAAAATTTAGTTCAAGAAGCTGTACAAAAGGATGCAAAAGTGGGTGTAATTTTCAATTAATTTTGCAATTAATTGTTTTAAAAATTTACAGATAGTTTTTTTACCGGAGGCTTGTGATTATGTAGGAAGTAATAGTGATGAAACTAAAGCATTAGCTGAACCTCTGGATGGATTTTTAATGACTGAATATAAATCCTTAGCTCGTGACAATGATGTTTGGTTGTCAGTTGGTGGATTTCACGAAATTGTAAAAAATTCAGGAGCAGAGGTTAGCACAAATTATGTTAAATTTGGCAATCTTTAAAGAGTAAAGTTAAATCTTTTAAATTAAATGCTGACATTGTTTCAGAACAAATACCATGTCACACATGTCCTCATCAATAGCAAAGGAATTGTTGAAGCTGTTTACAGAAAATTGCATTTATTTGACATATCGTTGCCTAATGTAAAATTAAAAGAGTCTGATAATGTCACACCTGGTAACGAAATTGTTCCACCTGTAAACACTCCTGCAGGACCTTTAGGGCTTTCAATTGTATCCTTTTTATCACATTAATTTTTCTGGGTTCCTTAACTCATTGCCAGTGTTATGACGTGCGATTTCCTGAAAAAAGTTTAATTTTAAGGAAACAAGGGGCCAATATTTTAACTTTTCCTTCAGCCTTCACCAAAACAACAGGACAAGCACATTGGGAAACACTGTTAAGGGCTCGTGCCATTGATAACCAGTGTTATGTAGTAGCAGCCGCCCAATATGGTTGCCACAATGCAAAGAGAACGTCATATGGGCAAGCTATGGTGTGTGTAAGCAATTCTTTTACGAAAGATGAGAATATGAATTTTAGATTATCGATCCGTGGGGAAAAATTTTGGCTGAGTGCCCAAAATTCAGTGAAGATGAGAAGTCAAATGAAAGTGTGGCAATTGCTGCCATTAATAAAAATGTGGTTCAGAAAATCAGAAGTGAAATGCCTGTATTTGAACATCGCAGGAACGATCTGTACGCTGTTCAATCGGTTTCTGGTAAGCAGTTTCTACGAGATGATGAACAAACAACATTCAAGTTTGGCCAGAAAGAAATCCCGAGCTTAACAGTATTTTATCGAACTATGTACAGCTTTGCTTTCACCAACATTCGTTGCGTGGTACCGGGCCGTATCCTTGATATTTAATTAATACAATTCTTGTTCATATATTTTTTTTCTTAATGAAGCAGATGTGCTAATTTCTAGCATACGTCAGGTTCCACGTTTAGTGGATTTAAATCCGGAAGAAATTTCAGATTTATTCACAACGGCAATAAAAGTGCAAAAGGTAATGGAAAAAGTGCACGGTGCCAGTTCCTCGACAATTTGTGTCCAAGATGGGCAAGATGCCGGACAAACTGTTGCTGTAAGTTCCGGCATACGGATGTTAGTAGTTTAATTTTTTTCCTTATAGCAAGTTCATTGTCACATCTTACCAAGAAAACCAGGTGATTTCGATCGCAATGATGACGTTTACAGCGAATTAGCAAAACATGATCGTGATAATAATTTAGAACCACTTAGGAGCGTTGAAGAAATGTCGGAAGAGGCTGAACTATTGAGGCCTTATTTTTAAATATTAGTATCAATGTTCTATACTTTAGAAAAATAGTTTTTTTTTAATAATAACTTGTTGATTTTATTACTGAAATTTTGATTTTAAAACAGTTGGTAAAGTGACCCAAAGGTAAATATTAAGTGCATGACCATACAAAATGTTCAAAGACCAATGTAGGATATTTGGCATAAGGGAGGGAAGTGCTAAGTGAAACAGCAGCCATATTGTAGCTCTGCGTTTGTTGGTATTCCCAAAAACGCCTCTATATGAATTCAATGGACTGTATATGTTGATTTTGTGGAGCAAATAAAAATACGTGTTGAACGTTTGATCGTAAATTTTACTCTCTCTATAAAATATAAATAACAACAGTTGCTAACTATGAACAAAATATAACAACTTGATAAAGGACGTAAAAAACATGACAAAAAAATGGAAGACATGATTAAAGTAATAAACATGTACTAAACATGCCCCCGGCCTTGAAATAACAGATTTCAAAAGGAAACAGTAGATATAATATAGGATTAACTAAACATTAAAAAACAAACACTTTCACTTCACTTCCCAGACATAGGCAGAGGACACAGCTTGGTAAAAGCGCGCTTGATGACGCCTTGCTGGGTCCTAACAGATGCGACTCTGGATATGCCGTCATTTCCTGGGTGAAGTTCGCACACGCATCCTAGCTTCCATTGGAGAGGGGGTAAATTATCCTCTTTTAATAACACCAGAGCCCCAAGCTCGAGGTGAGATTGTTGTGAGCGCCACTTGATGCGCTGCTGGAGTTCAGAGAGATATTCCTTGCTCCAGCGCTTCCATAAACACTGGTGCATATGTTGCACCAGCTGAAAGGAAGTAAGACGGGAAGAATTTATGTGATCCAGATAAGGATCAGGTAGAGGGGCCAAAGGCCTACCAATAAGAAAATGCCCTGCGGTCAGTGGTTGAAGATCATTAGGGTCATCAGACATTGGAGATAATGGACGCGAATTTAAAGTTGACTCAACTTGAGTAAATAATGTGTACATATCCTCATATGTCAAAATAGCTTTACCGATCACGCGCCTAAGATGATGTTTGGATGATTTAATCCCAGCTTCCCACAGACCTCCAAAGTGAGGACTATGGGAAGGTATAAAATGCCAATTAATGCCGTCATTAGCCACGGATTCGGGAATAGTGGTTGCTTGAGTTTTTAAAAAACTACTGAGTTCTCGGAGCTCGTTACAAGCTCCGACAAAATTTGTGCCATTATCAGAGTAAACATGTAGTGGTTTACCTCTTCGAGCAATAAAACGCCTAAAAGACATTAAAAAAAGTTCAGTAGAAAGACCAGTAACTAATTCAAGGTGAACGGCCTTCGTGGAAAAACAGATAAAAAGGCAAAGATAAGCCTTAAAGGTTTTATAGCCGCGACCCTTGCGGTCTTTCAATAAAAAAGGTCCTGCGTAATCGACGCCAACTACGTGGAAAGGTGGTGAAGCCGTTACCCGTGACTCGGGTAAGTCACCCATGATGGGCTTAGTTATGTGAGGAGAAAACCTCATACAAATGGTACAGTTATGCACGATATGTTTGGATAGACCTCTACCAGTCGTTATCCAATATTGCTCCCTCACGGAGGATAGCAATAGCTGAGGGCCAGCATGAAGCAATCGAACATGCTCATGTTTCATTATCAAGTTTGCAAGCATATGCTTACCAGAAAGCAGAACAGGGTGCCTTTCATTAAAAGGTAATTGCGAGTGACGCAAGCGACCGCCTACTCGAAGTATTCCGCCGTTATCTATAAATGGGTTTAAACTAATGATAGAGGAAGACATCCTCAAAGGCTTACTCAGAAGGAGCAGCTTAAGCTCTTCTCTAAAGCATTCGCTTTGAGATAGCTTGATCAAGGCATTTAAAGAATGACGTAATTCGTCAGTGGAAAGAGGGCCAAGGCAACGGAGTTGCTTGGATAAGAGGCAATTGTCGCGAAAACGAAAACAATACGCAGTAATTCGCTTTAACTTGCTGAAGCTTGAATAAAGTAAAAAAGGAAAATCATCGGATTTAGTTACTGACATAGATTGACTTTCTACCTTCAACTCAGGAAGGCTCAAGTTAGATTGGTCAAACGTAGGCCAAAATGCCTCATCTTTCTGAAGAAAAGAAGGACCGTTCCACCACAGCTCTGTGGATCTCAATAGCCCGGGAAGCATGCCCCTTGAAACTATGTCGGCAGGATTTGCTTTAGTGGGCACATGTCTCCACAAGGTTTGCTCGGTGATTCGCTGGATATCAGCGACACGATTGCAAACAAAGGTTTTGAGTTGGTTAGGGTTAGCTTTCAACCAACCTAACACTATGGAGGAATCAGTCCATAAATAAGTACTATATAAGCATATATATACTATATAAGCACCGGTCAGGAGATCATCAACATAGAAATCCTGCTTTATGATTTTAGAAATTTTAGGCAACGAATTTTCACATTCAATACCTAATTGAAACAATGAACGAATGACCAAAAATGAGGCCGAAGCAGTACCGTAAGTCACGGTATTTAAATTATAAACACACAGGGGTTCAGATGGAGCCGTGCGCCACAAGATTCGTTGCAGTGACCTTTGATTAGGCTCGACTAGAACCTGCCTGTACATTTTCTCAATGTCGGAGGATATCCCGTAGACATACCGCCGAAAACGAACAAGAATTGAAAATAGATCCTGTTGTATGGTAGGACCTATCATTTGAATGCTATTAATTGAATGTCCACTTGAGGTGGGCATAGAACCATCGAAAACTACTCGAAGTTTAGTAGTGAGGCTTTCTTCTTTTAGAACTCCATGATGTGGGAGAAAATAAGAAGAATCCGAAGAATCTGGAGCAACACATGACATGTGACCTAGATCTTCGTATTCCCTCATGAATTTAGAATAGGCTTTAAACAAAACTGGGTTGGCCGTTAAACGTCTTTCCAAAGAAAAGATCTTTTAAGCGCAACCTCTCGAGAATAGCCCAAGACTTCAGGAGATTCCTTGAGCGGTATTGAAACAATGAAACGGCCATCGACGTCGCGGCGGCTGGTTTCTTTAAAATGCGCCTCGCAGGAATGTTCATCCTTTGAGAGCGCTCGCTCCGTTGGATAATTTTCAAGTTCCCAGAACCTAATGAGCTGGTCGGGAACTTCGCTTGAGCGATTAAAATTGCAATTAACTGCCTGGGTAGAGGAAGCACCTATGGGGCCTGCTACTACCCAACCGAAAACGGTTTTTTGTAAAATAGGACAATCGCGACCTAAACGAACTTGTCCTACAGAAAGTATCTGGAAAAAGACTTGAGAGCCTATAAGTAGATCTATCTGACCTGATTGAGCAAAGGAAGGGTCAGATAGGTTAATGTTTTGTGGAAAACGTAATTGTTTGTCCACGCGGAAGCTAGGCATGTTGCCAGTAATCTCGTCAAGCACCAAGCATGAGAGTTTTAAATAAAAATTGGATTGGTGTGCACGCAATTCCACGTCACACCTCGCATTTATAGTAGTATTGGCCTGGTTCAGGCCCGAAACAGAAATATTTGTCCTCCTCGTAGGGAGCGACAGTTTCTTGCATAAATCAGACCGAATAAAATTAGACTGCGACCCGGAGTCCAACAAAATTCTAATTGAATGTAATTGGCCGGCAGAATCAAATATCTGCGCGGTCGCTGTAGGAAGTATATATATATACAGGTTGTATTATATTAAGTGTTCACCATTGGTAACTTTGTTATTATTGGAGTTGCAAAGTCGGTTAAATTAGCAAAGAATTAGTGTTTTTTCCGCTGATTACCATTATGAAACCAAAAAAACAATCGAACGTCAACTGTTCGAGATATTCACGAAAATAACATTTTTTTAAATGAAATGCCCTATCCTTTTTTGCATATTTTGAAAGAATGTTTAATTTTGAGTGAAAAAGTCTTAATGCACTATTACGATTAAATTAACTACCGAGAAGTTACAAGCAATTGAATTTTTTATTTCAATTAATTACAAAAATCACGTAGACACTGAAACAATTGAAAATTGTAATTATTAAAACGTCAAAAACAATTGAATGAATGTGTTAGTTAATATTTTCATCAAACATTAACGTGGTATATTCAACATTTATTACTTTTGGTGTGATTTAGTAACAGCTGTGTTCAATTTTGGTTCCCGACATGGCATTTTCACATTTAGAAAAATGTGACATGTTAGAAGCATATCTTATGTGCGGCAAGAACTCGGCGAGAGCTCGAGATTATTACCAGCAGCAGTACCCGCTTCGATTGCAACCAATTCAACAGTATTTTCTGAGACTGTATAGAAAGTTTAGGAGTAACGAAACAGTGTTTCAAAAGGGAAGAGAGAAGAAAAAATTTGTAATTTCTGAACAACAACAACAAAAGGCGCCCAACAGCGCATATATTCCACAGACCAGCGTTAAATTGAACGCAATATTACAGTTAATTAATTAATTACAGTTACTATAGCGAAAAAATATTAAAAATTAAGTAAAAACTGTTGAAAAAGCAATAGGGGCAGAATTGCCTAGGACGAGGACGCATTAGGGAACCAGTAAAGTGCAGGAAAGGTAACAGCACCATGGCGCCAAAGCATATAGGGAAGGCATAGGAGCAGGTGGCAAGTGGGTCATTCTATTGCCACCGTAAAAGGAATGATCCACGCAGGATCCCAAAAAAGCGCAGATTCTAGAGGCGGGGGTCAGACTAGCAACTGGGCCTGCAAGGCAGTCCGAGCTTCATTAAAAAGTGGACAGGCAAGAAGGCGGTGAACAGGGTCGTCAACATCATCAGGGCACACCGAGCAGTTCGGGTGGTCACGTTTTCCAATTCGATGGAGATGAACGGCAAAGTTACCATGGCCTGACAAAAACTGGGTAACATAGAAAGAGAGAAATCGAGGTATCTCCGGAATCCGGGGCGAGAAGCAGTAGGTAATCCGACCTTTAGTGGAGTAATCCCATCGATCCTGTCAGTGGTCAAAGACGCGGAGTGCCAGGTACTCCTTGGCATGGGTGAGAGTGGGGAAATCAGCCAAAAGGAGGATAGCACCCTCAAATGGGGCGGAGCCAAATTTGAGGGTGAACAAGTCGAAATTAATGTAATTGCGTATTTTGAGGCATACCCTAGAAATTCAATACGAGATATTTCAAGGGAGTTAAATTTAAGTTTGAACAGCATTGAAAGGATTTTAAAGAAACATAAGATGGTTCCTTATCATTACCACCCGGTGCAAACGTTACTTCCAGGCGATTTAAATCGAAGATTAACTTTTTGCAACTGGTATTTAAGTAACTGCCAACGACACTTCAATAGCGAGTTTCATTTTCTGTGGACCGATGAATCGAACTTCTCAAATTCTGGAATGTACAACAGAAAAACGAATCATTATTGGGCCCGCGAAAATCCATTGCAAGTACACCCTATAAATCCACAAATGCGGTTCAGTCTAAATGTGTGGTGTGGAATTGTAGGTTCAAAAATTATTGGACCATTTTTTTACCGTGGTAATTTGACTGGAGTGAGATACGTAGAATTTATGAACACTGTCCTGCATAACTGTTTGGATGAAATGGATTTAATTTCAAGACAATACATCCATTTCCAACAGGATGGAGCACCGGCCCATAATTATCACGGAACAACCAATTTGTTAAACAGATTATTCATTGATAAATGGATAGGAACTAATGGGCCCGTGCGTTGGCCACCACGTTCGTCAGATTTAACCCCCATGGATTTTTTTCTGTGGGGGTATGTGAAAAATTTAGTTTACAGGGAGAGATATGCAACAGTTAATGAATTGGAGAATAAAATTTTAACAATAATTAATGTATTGGATGGTAGAAACATTTTGAAAGCAGCGCGGTGTGTTCAAAAAAGAGCCCAAAAATGTGTTGAACAAGACGGTGGCATTTTCGAACATTTATTATAATGTCTTGGTCATGCAATATGTTTTTCTAAATTTCTATTCTCAGTTTGCCGTGGAAGAAATGTTTCAATAAATACCATTTTCAATTGTTTCAGTGGCTACGTGATTTTTGTAATTAATTGAAATAAAAACTTCAATTGCTTGTAACTTCTCGGTAGTTAATTTAATCGTAATAGTGCATTAAGACTTTTTCACTCAAAATTAAACATTCTTTCAAAATATGCAAAAAAGAATAGGGCATTCCATTTAAAAAAATGTTATTTTCGTGAATATCTCGAACAGTTGACGTTCGATTGTTTTTTTGGTTTCATAATGGTAATCAGCGGAAAAAACATTAATTCTTTGCTAATTTAACCGACTTTGCAACTCCAATAATAACAAAGTTACCAATGGTGAACACTTAATATAATACAACCTGTATATACAGTGAGGACGCGTGGGTTGGAATAAATTCATTTAAAATTCATGGGTTTGGTTTTTGGAAAAACGCTCGGACATGTCGATTTTTGTTTTTAAAACTGCATCTTTTTTGATATTTATAATTTTACGATCGTCTTTTGTTTTCGCACTATGGCGTCATCAATAATTTTTTTAAATTGCACCCCATATTTTTGTTCACGAATTTAGATGCAGCACATTTTTCTGAGTACAGAAATGTCAAATTCGTATGACCTTGAAGAGGAAAGTTTTCGAAATAATAAGTCCTAAAGTTTCAAAAATTTATGAAAAAATCCATAGAGTAGACCACTAATAATATCATCAAGAAAGCGCTGGAAATCGAGCAAAACATTCAATTGCGTGCTTATTTTTCCGGTTTATTGAAGTAGACTTTAGATTTCAGATAACCCCATAGATAAAAATCTAATGGGGTTAAATCTGAAGACCTAGCTGGCCATTCGATAAAACCTATCCTTCCGATCCATCTGTTTGGGAAAATATTATGAAGGTATTCTCGTATTGTTCTCGAATAGTGTGGGGGAGCTCCATCCTGTTGGAACCATATTGAATCTGCCGGTATATTTGGGTTTTCATTATTCAGATAGAGTGCACTTACACTAGGTATTATGTCATTTTGTAGTAAGTCTAAATATTTTTCAGAATTAAGTGTTCCCTCAATAAAAAAGGGACCCACAATTGAGTTACCCACAATTCCGGCCCAAACGTTTACTTTCTGAGGGAATTGTGTATGACTTTCCATTCTCCAATGTGGGTTTTCTTGTGCCCAATATCGAAAATTTTGCCTGTTTACCGAACCATTCAAACAAAATGTTGACTCGTCGGAAAAAACTATCTTACGTAAAAATTCCGGGTTGGCATTGCATCTATCCATCATTATTTCGCAAAATTCTAATCTGCCGTCGAGATCGTCTTCAATAAGTTCCTCAACAAAATGTACTTTGTATGGGTGCCATTTGTTCTTGTGTAAATATTTTAGAACAGAAGATTTACTTATTGTTAGTGACTGTTCTGCAGCTACTTGTGGACTTGATTTGTGACGATTTTCTTGTAAATCGAGCGATACATTCAATTGTGTGCTTTCTTGAAATGTACCATGGTTGGTTTTGTAATTGTCTCTTACGTGGCCAAAGTCTCTAAACTTTTTCTCCATCTTACTAACTACTGATTGTGTAATAGGCTTCTCCGGGTACTTATCATTGAAAAATTCGCAAACTTCAGCTTGTGTTCGAGTATTATCGTCATATCCTACCATCATCAACATTTCTATTGGTTGTTTCTCAGTTAAACGCGCCATTCTTCAAGCTTTGAAACTGTACTTGACAAGTGTCAACAATCAAAAAAACAAAATAAACACACAATTCAATGTTTTTCTCGATTTCCAGCGCTTCCTTGATGATATTATTAGTGGTCTACTCTAACAATTTTATCATAAATTTTTGAAACTTTAAGACTGATTATGTCAAAAACTTTCCTCTTCAAGGTCATACGAATTTGACATTTTTGTACTCAGAAAAATGCGCTGCATCCAAATTCGTGAACAAAAATATAGAGTGCAATTTAAAAAAAATATTGATGACGTCATAGTGCGAAAACAAAAGACGATCGTAAAAGTATAAATATCAAAAAAGATGCAGTAGTAAAAACAAAAATCGACGTGTCCGAGCGTTTTTCCAAAAACCAAACCCATGAATTTTAAATGAATTTATTCCAACCCACGCGTCCTCACTGTATATCAGGCGCCCACTGGCGCATATATTTAAGCAAAAATTTCAGCGTTAAATTGAAGTAAGTTTTGCGTCTCATTTGAAGAGAACGCAGAAGTGGTTTGAACAGGTTCCCTCAGTTGGGACACGTGTTCTTCTTTATCTGTCTGAACGGCTGGTGGAGAATAGGAAAGTTCCTGATGCAAATAACTATGATGTGATTTGTTGCATGTTCGACAACGTGAGTTAGATTTGCAACGTGGGATTAAATGTCCCTTATGAAGGCAATTAAAACATACCCGCAACTCCCTTACTCTGTCCCATTTTGCCTTTGTAGATAATTTTAGAAATTCTCCACATTGGTTTAGAAAATGATTACCGCTGCAACTAGGGCAAACGGCGCTACTGACTGCAAATGACTTTGAGCTTTCCCTGGGTTTGGCTGAAGCCACAGGTGATGGGCGATCTAACGATTCTAATAAATTCGCCTTATGTTTTATAAATATTTTGAATTGCTCCAAAGTCGGCAAATCAGAGCCCAAAGTATTTTTCGACGTCTCCCATTCACGTAAAGTGGCAGAGTCGAGTTTTTTCGACATTATATGAATAATGAGCAACTCCAAGAGCTGTTCACTATTTGCTAATGACTTTAATGTTGTCACGTGTTTGAATAAAGCATCATTAATGTGACGCAACTTTGTCGAAGATTCTTTTGTTAAAGCTTCAAGGTCCAAAATGGCCTTGAAGTGATTATAAATTAACATTCGGGGATTGTTATAACGTTCACAAACGGTTTCCCAAGCAATATTGTAATTGCTTGCGGAAAATTCAAGCGACTTGATCAGTTCGGAAGCTTCACTGACAAGACTTGCCTTCAAGTAGTGCAATTATTGCACGTCAGTTATCTGATCATTGTTATGAATTAAACTAACGAATACTTCCCGAAATTCCAGCCAATCGTTCAAATCACCTTTGAACTTTAGTAAGTTGATGGTTGGCAACCTAATGAAAGGATTACCACATGAATGATTTGAAGAAGAGTTGCATTCTGAAGGTGCGTTTAATTTATCTTTTGAAACTAAAAACTCCGCTTCTGGCTTAAGCAAGAGCTCGGCCTTGGCAACTACATGATAAAACTCGTTAGAGAATTCGTCGAACTGAACCTCGTTCTCTTCGTCGTTGCTGATGACACAAATTTTGTTATGAACTTCATCAAATTCAGATAAGATAACTTGAACCGCCTGCAATCGTTTTTCCAGGGCGATTCTGTCAACCCGGGCAAGTTCAATACCGCTGTCGACTGATACAACTAAAGAGTCTACGAACGCTTGAAATCTTGTTAACTTCCGTTTAATTATTCCACGAGCGCGCCTCAAATCGTCCATGTTGACGATAATGACGGACAGAATTAAATAAAATGAAACGAGTTTAACAAAAAAAACACGAATAATTGTCAGATCGACAATTGACAAATATGAGGATACGCTACAGATAACAACCTTATCCTCTGATCGTCTCTCTGTATGCACCTGGAGTCAGCGTTCCAACAACTTTCCAATGCGCACGACAGTACGGCTTCACTGACTACCAAAATGTAGCTCCAAAATAACTCGATCGATCCGGCTCGATTGGACCAAATGTAGCTCTGCGTTTGTTGGTATTCCCAAAAACACCTCTATAATGATTTTCAATGGACTGTATATGTTGATTTTGTGGAGCAAATAAAAATACGTGTTGAACGTTTGATCGTAAATTTTACTCACCATATACATATACATGATACTAAAACTAAGAGATATGCTCACTTGGTGGACGAAAATGAGGCAGTTTCGCGCATGGCGTCACTGTGTGACCTAGTAAGCGATTCTCGCCCTTATTGCACAGCAGGTAAGTGAATTTCCCAACAGCATTTATTTATTTGGTTTACCTCAGAAAGCTGCCTAATAAAAATATGGGACAAATAATTTAAAACAAATTAATTATAAAGTACAGGGTGTCCCATCACTTGTGGCCACCCCCAAAATTGAGCTTTAATTGAAAGCTATACAGTGGAATCCTCTTAATCGGACCACCGCTTAATGGGACCAGCCGCTTAATTGGACCAAATCTTAAAGAACAGAAACCAATAGAGAAAATAACACGAATTTACTTCGCTTATTTGGACCAACATGCCGCTTAATCGGACCAGTGAATGTAAGATGAATATATAAAAATTGTGCTCAAATAGTATAAACTCTTAGAATCCCGGTTGATAATATGTTCGCAAATTATGGCATAGAGACAATATAAACATAGCATAAATTTGTTAGCGTTAAATCGCCCTTGTTGCACGATTGGTTTTCAAGACGATCCAAAAACCTTTTAATTTTATTCTTCCTTGTTTTTTTTGCCCATAACTAACAAGACTCTAGAGGGTCAATATTGTAACAGGACCACCCTTTCATTTTTAGTTACTTATAAAATTTTGTCTTAGCCCTCAAAGGCTCTATTTTATATGAGCTTCGGATAATTGGACCAGCCGCTTAATCGGACCAAAACGTGCTGATTCCGATGTGGTCCGATTAAGCGAAATCTACTGTATATTTGAAATTTGGTGCACGTATGACTCCCCAGCTAGCAGACGTACATCATTTTGACGTCATTTTTTGGTCATCTTTGGTCATTGACGTCTTTACGTCCAAAAAGGACGTCATAATGACGTGATTTTTTGTCCTAATTATGACGTCATATAATGACGTCAGACAGTTCGTCAATATGACGTCATAATGACGTTATATATTCCTAATTTATAAATAATCGTGGAGTACTCTAATTATTCCGGTATTTTTAACAGATCCTTATTACAATTTAAAATATTTTATTATTTACATGAGGAACCGAATATTGTGTACACACTACTATAGCTTTATAAAATTTTGTGTTGATTCATTTTTGGTAGTTTGATTTATTTAAATTCGTGATTTTAACAAAATAGACAATAATAAGTACAACAATTCACACACACAATTTGAATTAGGCGCCTCGCAACGAGGTATTGAAATCGTTCCCGAACCTCTGTCCCGAACTATCACGAAACCTAACCTAACCTATCCGTTAAAACCAACAAACCTTCATGTAATTCAAAGGTAGTGTGATTATAATTGCGAAGATAAGTTAAAATTGACCAACTTCATTGCTTTGGTAGAAAATGCACTGCTCGATATTCGAATAAATAATTTTCAGATGACTTATTTTGGTATTGAATTCGAGAACGACCAAGGCATTTCCTTAGTCCACAACACGTGGCTTACACCTTTAAGAAAAGAAGTTTATTGGGCCCCGATTAAAAATAAAACGAATTACAACAAATTGCTACGATCTGGTGAAGAGCTTCCTGAAGACGGAAGCTGGCAAATATATAAAGTGCATCGCATATTATTTACAACAGGTTTGTAGTTGTATTATTCAACAGAAAAATTGTTTCACGGTTTTTTTATACAACTTGGGACATGATTTTTGTCTATTTCAATATTGCATATCATATATCATATTTTTGTGTATTATTTAAAGATGATTATGAAAAGGGCAACAAGAAAATTAAAAGGGCTGAGGACACCTCCAATTTAGACACCGATGATTTAAACAAGTGTCCTTTACCTCGAAAGACGGTAAGAAAAGTACTTCAATATTCCAGTGACGAAGTGGATTCAGACTCATCAGACATTCCTAAAAAAAAAACATAAACAGAAAGAAACTCTCCTTAGGCCACCATCTCTAGATTCATCAGATAGGGTTAGCGTTAATTATTTAAATATGAATAGTTATAGAGAATATGGAATTACAAATGATAAAATTAATTACTCGTTGCAGCTAGCAGTATCCCAGCAGCAGTAGCAGTATCAATCGTCTGCCTCGTTACATTCTGAAAACGTTTACTAAAATCAAGTACTAAGCCGCTAGCACAAATTTATCGTAGAGTTTGTGAAATGGAAAATACTATATCAATAACTACGTGTAATCAAAATATTGTTTCACATCATTTAAATCATAGCTTAGGACCACTCGTAGAATGCGTTTCAAATAATACTGCTCAATTCAGAAAAATTCTATATCAAAATTTTGTTTTAATGTCGTATAATTATTCCAAATCGGACAGCCATTGCCTTATTAATGGTAAATTGATTCGAATATTCAATTTTGTGTTACAAAGTAATGGTACTACTGCAATTATAGGCAAAGAATTTAAATATAAATCCTTATATAGTTACCCAATTGAATCCACTGCGCTGGATATTTATATTGTAAATAATTTAAGTAATGTAAATAAATGTTATAGTCTTAGTGATGTAAAATGCAAATGCATTTTATTCAAACTTGAGGGAGTGTGTGTCATTTCCGTTGTTGCACACTTCCTGATTTGAACCAAATCGCAAAATACAATAAAATCGTTTTGTAATAAATAGATTTCTTTTCATTATTCCCCAATATCAATACGTCCCTTAATGGTCCTAAAATGACGTAAATATGACGTCATTTTTTGGTCATATTTACGTCCTAAAATGACGTCATATTAACGTCATATTTACGTCCTAAAATGACGTCATATTTACGTCCTAAGATGACGTTGTGAGGCTGTGACATAAGGACGTACTAAAGACGTAAATTTGACGTCATTTTCTTGGTCATATTGACGTAGTGCCTGACCAAAAAATGACGTCAAAATGACGTACGTCTGCTAGTTGGGTCTGGTATAAGGCTAGAAATTTCCGGTTTTAAATGTTAATTGTCGGCGTTAGTTTTCGACAAAAAAAATAAAAACTGATTTTTTACAAAAATAATATCTCCCAATTTCGTCAAATTTCACTTTTCAGGATCAGTATTATTGAGACAAAGATATCCAAAGTAAAAAAAAATCCAAAAGCTCTAATTAGCCTAAAATTCCCTTATATTCGAATCTTAACAGTAAATGTAATGATTTATGGCTGTAACAATCGTCAGGAATATCCGAAAAGGTAAGTACGATTTAAATTTATGGCATTGTAAAAATTTGTCAGTGTCGCGTGAAAGCCGAGCGAAGTCAACATCAGTAGCGTACCTAAATCGAACCTTTTTACATTCTTGTAGATTTCTAAAATTTTTGTAAGTCCTCTAATAAATTACGATTATGAGAACGAACATGATTTAAAGTCTGGATGTTGAATTATTTTTCTGATCCTGAAAAGAGAAATTTGACGAAATTGGGAGATATTATTTTTGTAAAAAATCAGTTTTTATTTTTTTTTTGTCGAAAACTAACGCCGACAATTAACATTTAAAACCGGAAATTTCTAGCCTTATACCAGAGTCATACGTGCACCAAATTTCAAATACATAGCTTTCAATTAAAGCTCAATTTTGGGGGTGGCCACAAGTGATGGGACACCCTGTATATTCGATTCGAATTCGATGACTCGTCATAAAACGGCTCTTTGTTAAGTCAAAATACTGTGCTTATTGATTTATTGCTCGTCTATTTGATAATTTTCAACGTGAATTCCAGTCTTCCGTTTTGTTTCAATTTATTTTTTGTTCACTTAGTATGTTATACAAAGATGATAAAAAATGTATCATTAAAGTTGTTATATTTTTGTTATACTAAAAATTGCAGTGTTTCGCGATAGAATTTTATTTTATTGTATCAACGAGTTCAAGCCCAGTTCCGTAATTAATTTAAAGTGACTTTAAAGTTAAAGTCCGCTAATTACTACGCCAACTGATTGTTGTAACAATACTTTAAAGCCACCTTTAGTTAAATACCTACCGTATTTCCTCGTTTATAAGATGCACCATTATTTCTAATAATAATAATAAAAAAGAAATTAAAGAAATATGTAAACTTTATTTTAACAGACAAAGTCAAAGAATTACAACAAAATTAATTGAAAAATATGCAAATTATTTATTTACATACGAACTATGTATCGGTTTTTACTGTATCATTTTTCGACGATCCATCGATTATAAGACGTACCCTAAATTCAGAGAAAATACAGCATATTGAGAGACAGAATCAACTAATTTGGGAAGTTAAATTAAAACCGTTGTAATTTCGGTAGCGTGTACAAAATGGCTTTGGAGCTTTGTGCATTTTATTTTTCTTTGAGATTTTATAGTGGTTGGAAAATCTTGTACAAAAATCTGTTTATTTGTTTGCCTGCAATTTGTTTAATAACAACGATTTTAACGTTTTGTTGAAACCAATTTGTAGATTCTGTTTGTAGAATTTTATTAATATGTGAATCAGTTTGATAGATTGTTAAAAAGAACGGAGTTATTTTGCCTAGACGTAACATCACAACCCCCGTAAGAGAATAAAGTTGAATCTGGCCGTAAAGCGCCATAATATCATGAAACGTTCAGGTCTCAGGCTGACGTCACACGCAAGACAAGGATAGAGCACTGCCTGCGCGTGAGCATATCTTGTAGTCATAATATCATGCCCTGTATATAATATAAATAACAACAGTTGCTAACCATGAACAAAATATAACAACTTGATAAAGGACGTAAAAAATGGCAAAAAATGGAAGACATGATTAAAGTAATAAACATGTACTAAACAGAGGTGTCCCACAAGTGGTGCATCAAACTGAGAGGGGTTGTAGAGGGCAACAAAACAAGTCATTTCGGTTAATAAACTTCTGCCAAAAAATGTTTCGTTTTGACAGTACAGTGAATAAAAGAAAAATAAGGTTTACAGTAATTTTTTATAAAAGAGTCATATTTATTTGTGTATTACACTTGTTTCTTAACACGCTGTATACATGAGTGGTTAGTCATAACACATAACCTAATTTTATGAATGGATCTGTCATGAGTTAACAAATTTATGTGAATCGTAATGGGGCTTTAATGTTTTCAAAATTGGATTAGTGATAAAACAACATTATCACTTTAATAATAAGCACTATTTAAAAATGAGTTTTTATACCTGTGTTTTAAACGGACATAAGTTCTCATCAATTTTGAGGCACTTGAAAAATGTCAGTAATCAAAATAAATTTTCTGCCAGAAATTTTATGTACAAAAATTTTTGCAATATGCCACAGAAAAGTAAATCGTTTGTCGCAATAAATATTTCGACTCAAACTCCTGTACATAATTCATTAAGAAATCGAATTGCCATCATTTTTCACCGTAAAAGCAGTACAAATGCGAAAGACATTAAATTTAAAAAATCGGACCTATTCCGCCTTTTTTCATTGGCAAAACCTGAGAGATGGAAACTGATGGGTAAGCTGTAACTATTAACAAGTAAAAGTAGATATTTGTAAAGTTGAAATTTAATTGCAGGTGCTATTTGTCTTTTAATGATATCGAGTGTTGTGTCGATGGCTGTACCATTTAGTTTAGGAAAAGTTTTAGATATAATTTATACAAGCAATGACAACACATCAGAAGCAAAGAATAAATTAAATACGTTATGTGGAATATTAGTGGTTATTTTTGTTGTGGGAGCAATATGTAATTTTGGAAGAATTTACATAATGTCAGCTGCTGGTAAATTTACAGATTTACTTTTACTGTAAACTATAATTAAATTTGCAGGGTATAGAATGATTCAGGCACTTCGTGTACGTGTTTTTTCTTCCATATTAAAGCAGGAACAGGGTTGGTTTGATGGGAAAGCAACAGGTGAATTAGTCAATCGCCTTTCTGCTGACACACAATTAGTTGGGCAAGCTCTAACTACTAATATATCAGATGGTTTACGTTCTACAATTATGGTCCTGGCAGGAACAGGAATGATGGTAAAAGCTTTGCTAAATTGTCTATTGTTTATGTAGTGATTTTACATTATAGTTTTATATGTCGCCAGAATTAGCACTTGTAGGTTTGGCAATTGTACCTCCGATAGCTGGCGTTGCCGTAGTTTATGGGAGATTTGTGAGAAAGATTACAAAAGATGTCCAAGATTCATTGGCAGAAGCGACAAACGTTGCAGAAGAACGAATATCAAATATTAGAACTGTAAAAACGTTTGGACGTGAATCACAGGAAATTAACAGGTACCAGAGGACCATTGAAAATATTCTAAAACTTGGATATTCAGAATCAAAAGCCAGAGCTATATTTTATGGAATGGTAAATTATTAAATTTGTGATTTTATGTAGTAATTTGAAATGATTTCTAGACAGGTTTAAGTGGAAATATTATAATTATATCGGTCCTTTATTATGGTGGTGTTATGGTGTCTTCACAAGCAATCACAGTTGGAAATTTATCTTCATTTTTGTTATATGCAGCATATATCGGAGTTTCTGTTGGTGGTTTGTCAAGCTTTTATTCAGAATTAAATAAATCTATGGGAGCTGCTTCAAGGTTGTGGGAGTTAATTGATCGGCAACCTTCCATACCTTCAAAAGGTAATTAAAATTATTCATAAGAATATGATTGTTCTTGTATTGGAATGTGATGCATTAAATTTTTATACATATTTTATCAGAAAGTGCACATTAATCTTTATAATAGCAAAATAAAATTTATTTTTATTGTTTCTAGGTGGTATAGTGCCTTCAATTCCGCCCGAAGGTCACATATCGTTTAACGACATTCAATTCACATACCCATCCAGATCAGACGTTTTAGTATTACAAGACCTTAAATTAGATATTGCACCAGGTCAAACCTTGGCCGTGGTTGGTGCCAGTGGTTCAGGAAAAAGCACATTAGCAGCCTTACTGTTAAGATTGTATGATCCGACAAAAGGTCATGTATTTCTAGATAAGAATAATGTTAAAGATTTAGATCCCTCTTGGGTGAAAAAGCATATCGGTACGGTCAGTCAAGAACCGACATTATTTTCGTGTACTATCAAAGAAAATATTTTATACGGTGCTGAACATCCCGAACTAATTTCAGATGAGAAACTACTGGAAGTTTGTAAAGAAGCAAACGTTTATGAATTTGTTGAAAAATTACCTCAGGGTTTTGATACTTTGGTAGGAGAACGAGGGATTATGTTGAGCGGTGGCCAAAAACAGCGAGTGGCAATTGCGAGGGCCCTTATTAAAGATCCCAAAATACTGCTGTTGGATGAAGCAACAAGGTTTATGGTTCTTTAATATTAATGCAAGAAACTTAATTTATACTTTTCAGTGCTTTAGATGCACAATCTGAATATTTAGTGAGGGAAGCTCTCGAGAGGATAATGAAAGGAAGGACTGTTCTAACAATTGCTCACCGTCTTTCGACAATCCAAAATGCTGATAGCATTGCAGTACTGCAAAACGGACATATTGTGGAAATGGGAAGTTATAGTGAACTAATGAATCGTGAAAGTGGTGCATTTAGAGAATTAATTAAACATCAAACTTTTCAAGCATCTACATTATAAGGTACAAAATTTTTATGATCAATAAAATCCTCTATTTATACAAGAATACAATGTTATAAAAAAATGTTCCCTTATCATGATCAAGGTAAATAGCAGGTATTTATAAATACTATTGCCTATCTTATCACATGTTTCTTGATGTATGCAGACAAATCAAATTACTTTTTTTAAGTACGACGAATGAACTTTGAAATGTAATGTACGACAACACAATAACACTACATGAAGATAGCAGGTTATTTATTTTCTGCTGCGTATTGTAACTTTAGTTCTCGCCGTAAAATTTTCCCTGACAGATTTTTTGGAATGGCATCAACAACAGCAATTCCACCCCTTAATTGTTTATATTGTGCAACTTTACTCGACACAAATTCCTGTAATTTATTCACATCCAAATTGGAATCTTTCTTCGCCACAACGTAAGCTCTGGGAACTTCTCCATCTTTTTCGTGCGGGATGCCAATAACAGCTGCATCAGCAACGGCGGGAAAATCTCTGATTATCTCTTCCAATTCGGCTGGAGGCACTTGGAAAGCCTTAACTTTAATTAACTCCTTCAGTCGGTCGGTGATGTAAAAATGTTTGTCTTTGTCATAATAAGCCATATCTCCGGTTCTGAGCCAACCATCCAAGAAAGTTTCTTTAGTTTGTTCTGGACGGTTGTGATAGCATTGCATAACTTGAGGTCCTTTCACCAACAATTCTCCCTTTTGATTAGAGCCCAGTGGAGTTCCTGTTGGGTCATCTAAATCGATAATTTTACAACTGGTGGCTGGCACTGCTTCACCGATTGAGCCTTTTATATTGGGATTTTTCATTTTTTTTGCAATGCTTACCATTGTGACGACAGGAGAAGTTTCTGTTAAACCGTACCCTACAACAAAAATGAAGTAAAATGTTGGTGATTATGTTTTTAAAACTTACCTTGTAATATATCAATTGGTTTTTGAACTTTTTCTAAGAATTTCTCTTCGTCCAGTGCACCTAATGGAGCAGCTCCTGATATTGCAGATCGAATAGTGTCAAAGTATTCTCGTTTAACTGCTTGATGATTCGTCAAGAATAAAACTAAAAATGCCGTTTTATTTTTTGAACTTTTCAAATAGTAATGCTTACCAATTGGAGGTACTACATACAGCAAGTGGGGTTTTTGTTTAATTAGAGTTGATAAATACAGGTCAGGAGTGAATTTTGGCAATGTTACCACTTTTGCAATCTCTTTTAGCATCGCAAGTGATGACGTCAATCCGTAAATGTGAAATAATGGTAATACAAATGGTGCAATGTCTTGGTGTTGTTCTAAAAAATTTATTTCTATAAAATTATCACAAAAAAATCAATTATACCTGTAGTAGGAAACGTTATCTTAAAGCCAGGTGATGCAAATTGTATCATGTTTGCAACTATATTGCGATGTGTCAGTTTTACACCTTTTGGAAGCCCGGTGGTTCCACTTGAATAGGGGAGGAAAGCTACATCATCGTGTTTGGCTTGTGTAAGATCTTCAATACTGCAATCGTTATCAGTGAATTCATGGAAATTAATTGCTCCTGGCGGTGTTGCTTGTGATGACTGTAATTAATCATTATTAATATGAATTTGTGAGTGTTGTTTATTTACCTTCATTTTGATTGTCAAAGTGGGAATTTGTTTCCGACATAATTTAACAGCGTTATCTACATTTGGAAATAAGTCCACAAGTGTGATTATTGCTTTTGTCCCTGAATCAATTAATTGTCGTTGGATTTCCTCTAAAAATTAATATAATAAATTACTTTTTGTATCACACAAGACCTTGGAAATAAATATTTATAGTTAAGGGTATATCCTACCATCAAGTTCGCTTTAACAAAAATGTTTATTATTAGACAATGTTGGTTAATGCTTAAAACGACATATTTTACGATAGTAATTAAAAAGCTATTTTCTATTGTTTGCAGTATGGAAATTGTGAGCATTTCTTACAAATCTATTTAGACGCCTTTTTTTGGCGTTATCGTTTGTGTAATTTTTTTTAAGTGAAAGTACACAAAATACTAAAATAAATAAGATATTTTCATGCAATCATGTTGTTTAGTAACCACGAGACTATTTTATGAAATTTAAAACCCTGCCATTAATTATGTGTACCGGCAAGAAAGAAGTCACTGAAGAAGATATAAACAGATTAATTTACCTTCAAATGGTTCCTGTTTATATTTATGTAATATTGTGGAAATTAGCTTTCCATCTAACGTATAATGATATTATCTACCTGCAAAAAAATCGAGTTGGCATAGAAATCTATTTCTTACTAACAGGCCAAAAATTAGGTTCCATTTTTAATGAGGCAGTAAAGTTAACAGGTTTTTACCAAAAACTACAATTTGACGCTTGGTCAATCTATGCATAACGCGAATGTCAAGGTAAATTATATAAACATAATTATAAAAATCGTCTTTACTTTCTTAAGTCTGTATGTACCCTCTTCACAAAAGTATGTTTCTGCGCCGATGCTCTTAAGATTCTGCAACATCTATACCTTCATAACTATGTAATTACTTTCAATTTAAATATTTAATTTCAAAACAATGAAAACGTAAGTACTATTTAATTTTAGTTTGAATCCATTTTATGTAAAAAACAAGTTTAATATTTCTTTGTATGATAATTATAGTTAAAAGTCAAATGAACATTGATGAAATTAATGGTGATTCTATTCACTGATTTAATTTAGACGGCATTATAGTAATTGATAACATTTAAAACATTCTAAAAATTTATGATTTCTACTTTTTCTTTTAAGTATAATCACAAAGTAAAAAGTTTCCAGATTCAGATTGGGCTGTGGAAATATTGGGCGTGTCGTTGATCAAAATTGCAGTTACAAATTATTTAATTTAATCTTGGAAAGTTTGAATTTTAGCCTCCCCGTATTTGAAAACTTTTTGCACACATGCTACAAGTGGCCCTAAATATTTGCTACCTTTGAAATGAGCAGCGCTTGGGGAAAACGATTAATCCAACTACCTTACCTAAAAATTAAATGTCAGTCACCATTACAATCTTGTTTATGAAATTTCTCACAGATTTTTGTATTGAAATTAGAATAGGAGATTTTTATGAGCCATATTCTAGAAATGGTATTATTATGATTGAAATCTAACATCACCCACCATTTATAAGTACCTACAAAGTGAACATAAATAAATGTAGGTCGAGTAAACTATAAAATTTACCACCTCTACATCATGCAAAAAGTTTAAGACACGTTCTTTTGACAAATCTCGGCTGTTAATTTTCAGTTGGTTTTAATTTAAGAAAAGCGGCCAATTAACAAGTCCTCAAATTCCCTAGCTCACTTGTAGTTCATTCCATGGCTATCGGGATAACATATTTATGGCCACACTGTATGTACAATAAAAGTAACTAGTATTTTGTTAATTTAACAAAAATTAGTTAATTTAATTTAATATTGAATTATTTGGTTCAATCTACGACGAATCGAAATAACAAGGTTAGCATAACCGTCAATACTGCATATATTGACGGTCGCAGGCATTTAATTTATTCGAATAACAAAAATATAAAAACAAGTTTATAATAGTATTTAAATGTCCACATTTAAAATGTTTTAAGATAATTAGTAATTTACTTCCGGCACGGAATTATTTAAAACTTGCATTTTCCTTACTTATTTTCCAGAAACGATTACACAATAAAATTCACTGAAGTCGACACAAAATACATTTAAAAACCGTTTAATTAAATTTTACTACTTATAATTAAATATTTTTCGAGCTGTGTAAATGTGATGTAACTATTAAAAAAAAAAATTATTTGAAAATAAGAAATGAAAATGTAGTTTTTGATTAGTAATTCATTTTGAATGCATAAAGCTTGCACCTCAATATTAATTCATATCAAAAACAAAGGCGGAAGTAGATTCCCCCTTACAAATTGAATGAAATTTTATGTGATAAGTGCTGGACTAATTGCATTCCGAGCGAAAGTTTTCATTGCCATCGAATAAACAACAGAAATTGTTATCTGTAATTTTAATATCTGTGTTACAACATGGACGTTTTACCTGCGGTGTAAAGGGGATTCAGGGTGGTCACGATCAACCCTACGTTCAAGGACCCCAGGGCTGCAATGAAAAATTCGGGCACGTTTGGCAGATGGACGGCGACGACATCACCTTTTTGTAATTTTAATTTTTTTCTCAAATTTCCGCCTAAATTTCTCGTTTTTTTCAGGACGTCCCCGTATGTGTATTGTTTGCCCGTAACCGCGCATTCCTGTAAACAAACAATCGGGTCAACAAACCCCGACCGTACGTCCTTGATTGTTTACATAAAACTTTCGAGTCTTACCGTTGCGACTTTGTGGCCCCAGTTTTGAAAATTGCCCGATACGAATTCCGGCACTGTAACTTGCGGAATTTCTATTTCCGGTATGCTCGGATGAACCACATTCGGATTTTGGTCGTGCAACGATGATTGCCTCACGGAACTGTACAAAGCTTGGCGAAAACTGTTGCCGCCCACCAAAACGCGTCTCAAAGCTGACATTTTACAACACGATCGTTCGCTCGTACAGTAAACGCTTAACTACTGAAAAGTTTAAGCCGCACCGTGATATAAACATGGACTTTGCCCTTTGGCAAGATTAATATCATTTTCATGCACTATGAGCCTTGTTCTACCGAACAATTATGTTTGTTTACTTGAAAGTTTTATGAACGTTTTTTAGTTCTTTAATTTATTAAACGCACGCAGTCCCCCGCTTCCGTCACGACATGCTTGACATGCGACCTGCGTGGCTTGAGTTAGAACGGCACAAATCAATTTGCGCAGAGGAACGAGAGAAAGAGCGGTATCTTGCGCAGTTGGTTTGCGCCAGTCGAACGCTCACGCCTTTGCTTTGTGTGTGCAGTGCAATGCTTTTTGTAAAATATGGATGTGTTGTCTTTGAACCAGAGATTTGTACGCGAACTAATAGACTTGTACAAGATGCTGCCGGCTGTCTGGAAAACGAAGTCGCCCGACTACAAATGCAAAAATAAAAAAGCTAAAGCTTACAATTTGTTGGTGCAAAAATGTCGCGAGTTCGTGCCTGATGCCGACCGCGAGTTCGTACGTCACAAAATTAATTCACTGCGCACGTGCTTCAGAAAGGAATGGAGAAAAATTCAGGCATCCAAGGCGAACGTGAGCCACCCCGACGACGTTTACAGGCCTAGCTTGTGGTATTTTGATCTGTTGACGTTCACAACGGAACAGGAGGACAGTACGATTGCCGATGGCAATTACTCTGACGAACAGAAAGTAATTAGCAATGACAACAGCGTTTATGTGAATGAAAATATGAACTTGTTCAAGAAGGAAAGCGTGTCCGAAGATGATCCACTTTCAACTGAAGTTGAAATACAAACGACGCCCGCGTTTAAAAGGCAGAAAATCGAGTGTAAAAGCTTGCCGTCCCCGACTTCCGCCTCGTTAGTGCCTATTGAAGATGTGTTCGATGCGATCGGTAAAAACATTGCCCATAAATTGCGAGGCATGGACTTGCAGCAGAGGATTATCGCCGAGAAGATTATCAGTGATGTGATGTATTACGGGCAAATGGAAACTTTAACCCCCGGTTCCCATTTGTCTCTACACGAATGAGAGATTTACCAAAACTTGTTAAGTTAATAAATATTTTATGACAAACGTTGATTATTGCTTTTCAAATTACAGGACAAATTTTATGTAATCAGGCATTAAAGAAAACACGCATAGCATTGAAATAGTTGTTTACATAAAAGTCAAGAAAGTGGAAGTGATACTTTAATAACCGCCGAGGCAGATGAAATTTTTTTTTTTAAATTTATTTATTCGGGAGACGTAAAAAACTTTAAACAAAGCACTTGTCGGTCCACCGAACAGGTAGAGTCCGATTCGCTGACTAAAAAATCGTCTCTAGCCCGGATGTTGTTTGGACGGGAACAGAAAGTGTTGAGTAGTAATTACCCTTTACTTTTGACTGGAGCGGAAATAACGAATAGAAAGAGGCGCGGGGACACGGTGCGCCAAGTTTTCCCTCCACCCCACTTTTTGGCCTTAAATATCATAGGAAAAAAACGAAACTTATTCAGCATACGAGTTTTTTAAGACTGTTCATAGAACGCCGTAAAATTAAAAAAAAACACCCTCATTTACATTAGATTTGCAAATTTTATTCTTCACGCTATGATGTCTATTTCAACTTCTAGAACTGAAGACTCGAATCAAAATTGAAAAATATTAATTAGATTTCAAGTAAATCGTAGTTTTACATAACGAGTATCAAATATCGTTTTATTTACAACCTCTGCGGAGAGCGAAAACTGAGGCTTTTCTGACTGACCTCGCAATTCTAATGCTGCTGTAAATAAAGATTTCCAGGATCGCAACTTTATTTTTACAATTAATATATCGGGGAGCCAGCCCACTGACCAAATTATTTATTTGTTGAAAATTTGGTGATCATTTTTAACAAAATTTATGACATTTTTAGGATATGTTAGTCCTAGTCATGTGTTAGAAAAAGGTTCGGTAAGAAAATCGCAACGATACAGCCAAATTGTGTGCTTAATTTTAATTGAAATACAAAATGTCAAAAAATATGTCCAGGAATTTTTTTGGTGGCATTGTATTCTTCACGTTGAAAACCATTCTTCTATTGGCCGTTAAAATTTATGACGTTTAGTACAAAATTTTAATTTTTTAGGAATTTACTATTTTTATTATTTGAGGGTTTATATAACTCAGCTAACTAAATATTGTCTCATCTGGTTAACTTCAAACAATTACATTAATTGTAATTAACCGTTTTACTATCCGGTAAAACAGTATTACAAATTTTACCACTATAAATAATTTGAATGGCGTACGATGGTTAATAAGATGTGAAGAAAACATTAACCCGGCCCTGTGAAACTTGTCTGTATATGCGGCGGGTTCGTTCCATGGAACATCACAAATAAATGGCAGGAAAAGGCTCCGGCTAGAGCTAACCGCTTCAATTGTCGAGAAATTGTTAGAAACTCATCAAATTTTTCAGTGTTGAAAGATATAACTGGATTAATTGAATATTAATGAGGCTTCTTATCTCGAAATTTTATTTACTTTTAATAATTTTTAGGGTCATCACGAGTTTTTTTCGCTTTATAGAGCCGTTAATACTTTTCTATATTTATTTTTGTCTACAACGTTCATTATGCAATTTCGCACCACACCATTAAACTTAATTTTAAAAGTGCACAGTTTTTTTGCCGGTTGCTTGAGTTCAAGTTAACCAAGAATTTATTCGAATACAAGAACAGGACTATACACTTTGCTTTCACTATATTAATTTATTGAAAATGATATGAAAGAGACTAAAAACTAGAAAGTTGGGGAATATCTACGAAAAATGTAATGCCGCAAATGTACCCTCGCTCTTCCACATTCCTACAACCCATCAACAAAATTGTACATTTATAGATTGTAAATGTGCAATAATTAATTTTCTTTAATCATGAATACAACGAAATCAAAGTGCAAAGTTCCTTTATGCTTGTCCTTGTACTTTACATTCTAAAATAACTGTTTCAAAAATTATGCACATAATTTGGTCACGAAAAGTGTCTGTGCGTTGGATTTCCAGACTACTTACGCCAACGCAAACTTTCTGAGGCAATAGATTTCTCGCGAAAATGTAACCGCTGCTCTACAACATGTTCAAAATTTTTTTCATGATTTGGAGAAAACACCGGAACTTCAGACTGTCAGTCCATCAGTATAATTGACCTTACACCATCAATCAGAATGCCAATCTTCGGCCTGAATGTCATTCTGACTGATCGTCTAAGGCTCGGCTAAAACAAGCTGAGCTTCATTGGAAAAAAATCAGTGTAGGTTGTCCTCAATTGAGGATGCGGTGACTGATTATTAATCGCTTTCATTAACACACATGTTGATTAAATAACTATTAATTGCCTGGTACGTTTTACGTATATTATTGGATGTTTTAATGTTTGTAAAATCCATTCTGAATTCGTAAGTTGTAACTTTCACATATTCCCGTTAACCTAATATCATTATCGTTTATATAATTGACCGATAACATAGTCACTTTCCTTTGGTCCAGTTAGTTCAAATTTTATTTTCATTAAATATCAAATTATTGAACCAATTCTATTAAAAGTGTGGTTTCAATCTGCACAAGTTTAATGTGTTTTAAGGTGGCTTGACACACCTCGCTAACAGAAATTCCCATTGCATTCAAAATTACTTCTTAATTAAAATTTTATGGAAAATCAAATGGCGCAATTGGCCCTAGAGTTTGACCTTAACTTTTGTTAGTATTAGAACAAAAGAATATAATTCAGCAAAACTGTTTGATTACATTTAAAATTTCATAATTTGATTAACAGCAACGAAAAATTAAGTTTACATGCCCTCAAAACATTTAAGTGCATTTAGAGATTGTGTTGCATTCCTCAGATCGACTATAATTCTGAAAAAGTGATACTTCCGATTGTTAAAAATAAATTATGAACGTTTTGAAACCTTGGAACGAGGCATATAAAAAAGAAAAATATTTGTTCTTCTAATTGCCTACATTGTCATTTCAAAATCATAACATAATATTTTAGTGACTTTTTACTAATGACATTTAAATTTCATTTACCTTGGTCAACTTGAAATTGACCTTGTGACTTGTGCGACAAGTGTCAACGGACTAATGAAACTACAAGCTGGTTTACAATCTGAATTTTAAATATACGTCGTAATTTTTTTCTTCAGATATTGCAATATTTTTTACATTAAAAGAAAGGTAAAATAAAAGCAACCAATACTGATGTTGTTGTTTAATTCCTTATATCGATGTCTATAAAAATATTTAAGTAAGTATATTGTATTTAGTAAACAAGTTTCTGAAGGTTATGCCTGAAATTTGGGGAATGTTTGAAATATTTTAAAAATTAATTAATACGTTCTACAGATTGACATGTCCAAAGTGACCAAAAATGAAACAAATTTGGTGTTTTTATGTTTTATCAATAAAATAAGATGCCATCGTCTAACGACCTTGAAAGTAATAATAATACGATTTGTTTAAGGAGATAATCACATAAGTACTTGTTTGCAAGCATTTTATTTTACACCTATTAAAGCTTTTATTATTGCCATTGTGTTGTCTAAAGTTGTCGAAGTTGTCGTCGCAAAATTTTCCCCGATGGGGTCTTTGGTATGGCATCTACGAATATAACACCACCTGCCAATTGTTTGTAAGGCGCCACTTTGGCTGCAACGTATTCTTTTAATTGATCTTCCTTCGCCTCTTTTGAGACTACGAAAGCCCTAGGGATTTCTCCATGTTGAGCGTGTGGAATCCCCACAACAGCTGCGTCTTCGACTAGGGGATGATCGCGCAAGATTGCTTCTAATTCGGCAGGAGCCACTTGAAAACCTTTAACCTTTAAGGAGATTGTAGTAACCGACAAGAAATTTTAGCAAACTTACCTTGATGAGTTCTTTTAGTCGATCGGTGATGTAAAAGTGTCCATCTTCGTCGTAATGGCCGATGTCTCCTGTTCTAAACCAACCTTTAACATCGATTGCTTCCTTTGTTGCTGTCGGATTTTTATAAAAACCTTTGAGAACCTGGCAAGAAATTCATGTGATTAATTTAAAGGAAGTTATTCAGCTCAAATTTGAATACGTTTTCTTCGAATATTGAGGGGAAAGAAGCGACATTTTGCATTCAATTTGTAAAGCAAATTTTATGAAAATTTATAAATACATATGTATTGAAACTTCTGGAAATGTATAAAATTAATTTTAGTAAAACTGCTGGCTCGTGATGAACTCATCTATCTGTTTCTTCCTCTTCTTGTAGTCCTCCCCTAGAATTTTACATCTTTCCAATCCTCTCCAATTTTTTTTCAAAAATTATTACAAGGCGCCTACACAGCATTTATTTATCGTAGAACGTTGATTTGCTATTTTGTCAGACAACTTAACCTTTCAACCTAGTTGCATTTTCTACCACATCCTCTAATTCCATGTTATTATTTATATCTCTATTTTAAACTCTTACGGATTCAATAATTAATTTTTAAAATAGGACATGGCCAGAAGTATGCATTTTTGGTTGCAGTTGGAACTTACAGGTCTCATTACAGTTCGTGAATTAGGCTGTATGTTTTTCTTCTTTCTTCTGCTAACTATCTACGAGTAATACATTTTCTCCAATTTTGGTTCTGAATTAAAAAATCCTCTAACAAAGAAAATTTAATTGAAGCAGTTGAAAAACTTCGTTACCGCCATGGCAAATTGTTTCATTTTTTGATTCGTGGGAACTTTTACATCATTATTCTGAAAAGTATACTAGAACGCAGTAGAATTGTATAAAAAATAGAAAAATATTTTTCCGTATAAAACCGCACCTGTACAATTGTGCATAAAACGTTTTTTTCTTTCTACTTTAAAAATCGTTTTTTAAAGCGAAGTGGACCGATGAGCACGCATTCCATTTTATCTTTTTAAATCTTGTTTGTAATAATATTCTTCAGAACTTTTTGATACTGTTCAATCGAAGATAAAAAGGTCAATAGTGACCACAGAATGGTGGAACAAATTCATTAAAAACTGGTTATTCGAGGGTCATCCTAAATGAATAACTGTGCCTAGATTATTACAATCCAATGGATGTTGTAACAGTTTGAAGTCACAGTAAGGCTACGGGCACACATTCAATTTTCAGTTGGACAACTGTTTGGTCGCATGTTTGTGTCTTACGGATTATTATGAATCTGCGCACACATGCAATTGCAACTGAATTGCAAGTTGTAGCAACTAAACAGTTTGTGTTTTAACTCAAACTTTTTAGTTGCATCTAGCTGCGCAATTGCCTGGTGAGGCATTGGATTGAATGGTGGTGAGCACACTTGCAATCAAATAGTTGCGTATAGTTCCATCTTCCTTCGACAAAACATGGGCCCCTACCACATGCTTTCGTTCTAACACGAAAGATAAATTGTGGAAACCCACGCGGTTTCACTCAAAGACGATCACATGTATAACCGTCCGTTTTGAACGCATAGGTGTTGTGTTGTACACTCTGCCGCAAATTAAATGTCACACGACATTCGGGCGCTTGCAGGCCATGTTACAAGGATGTTTGCATGGCTGTCTATAAATTATCAGGTCCGTATGCTAGATTTGATATTGAGGATCAGTGTTATGAAGTCAAAAATCAAAATAAGTAAGTGAATCGAGAGAAACAACGAATAAAATACGTTCGTGTAATAGTCGAACAGTTTCAAGAAAACAAGCTCAAATTTGTTACTAAACCGTCTTTATTATTAATGAAAGTAATAAATCATTAATTTGTTGTTATTAAATAGATAAGAAATATACAGGCATTTAATAAAATATTATTGTAGCTCATCAAAAACCTTAATTAATGTTCTTGGTGCTTCGTTTACGAGAAAATAGAAAATGAAAATGTGGATTCTAACATAAGTCAAAAAAAAAAGAAAAAAAAATTGACCTGAGGTACTTTATGAAAATGTGCACCGCAATTTGCATGGTTGTACCTAGGAAAACCGACTCTTAAGATTCAACCCTTGTTATAATATTTTGAAAACAAACATTTTTACGTGAGCACACTTTATGAAAATGTGGATTCTCACATAAGTCAAAAAAAAGAAAAAAAATTGACCTGAGGACACTTTATGAAAATGTGCACTGCAATTTGCATGGTTGTACCTAGGAAAACCGACTCTTAAGATTCAACCCTTCTTATAATATTTTGAAAACAACAATTTTTATCTGAGCACACTTTATGAAAATGTGGATTCTCAGATAAGTCGGGAAAAAAAATTGACCTGAGGGCACTTTATGAAAATGTGCACTGCAGTTTGCATGGTTGTACCTAGGAAAACCGACTCTTAAGATTCAACCCTTGTTATAATATTTTGAAAACCAAAATTTTTACCTGAGCACACTTTATGAAAATGTGGATTCTCAGATAAGTCGGAAAAAAATTGACCTGAGAGCACTTTATGAAAATTGTTACCGGAACGGCCCTTCCCTACATACAAGTGGCCGCCTAATTGAGCACGGTACATGGCGGAAGGCGATGTTTTGGTTGCGTTGGGAAAATATAAATAAATATAGAAACGTCATCTTTTATACAAAGACAAGACCAGACGGCTTTTTACACGATGCTCCGTATTTTATTTGTGTTTGTGCCGTGAGTTCTTATTTTATGTGAACTGGTTTGTAACAAAATGTGCACTGCAATTTGCATGGTTATACCAAGGAGAACCGACTCTTAAGATTCAATCCTTGTTATAATATTTTGAAAACAAAAATTTTTACCTGAGCACACTTTATGAAAATGTGCACTGCAATTTGCATGGTTTTACCTAGGAAAACCGTACTCTTAAGATTCAACCCTTGTGTCATTTGAAAATAAGAAATTGGAAAATTGCATCAGCCAAGAATAGAAGTGATTAATTTTCTTTGAAATACTTTTTATTTCAATCTTCTATCATTAACAGTTTTTAAATAAACACATTAAAACAAACACACTGCAAGTTGCATGCTTTCACCGAGGCAAACCGACTCTTAAATATTTAATCCGATACGAAACTAATGCAATTAATTAAAAAATATTAACAGTATAATGTTTAACTACAGTACAAAAAAAATGGCAGTTATTGGGGACTGCCGACAGAAGTGAAGACTTAAAACTATGAAATAACAGTGGAATAATATTTTGATAAGGAAAATTTTAAATATTTAGTTCATAATTTGTTATTATTGGCTCATGTAATTGTGGAACATAATTAATTTGAACTTGTGAAGGAATATCATTGTGAATTTCATCATCATAATCTGAATGTGAGTTTGGAATGTATGGTTCATTCCGTGTTGATAGGCCCCCAGTACGAGTATGGGCCTCCAATTTGTCAATTATGAAAATTCTGACATTTAGAAACATGCTTTACAATTGTTTTTGAAGATTGATCTGTCGATAAATTAATCAAATTAGCGGTAACTGCGTGACGTAACTAGGTGCGAACTCGTAAGATTTACCCCATCCAAAAATCGTCTAACGCGCCTAAAGAAGTTTTCACTTCAAAAATAACATAACTTCATAACACTGATCCTCAATATCAAATCTAGCATACGGACCTGATAATTTGTGTACAACCATGCAAACATGCTTGTAACATGCCCTGCAAGCGCCCGAACGTGGTGTGACATTTAGTTTGCGGCAGAGTGTACAATACACATACAAACAAAATTTGGACAATGCCCTAATTTTATTATGCAGTGGCTATGCAACTCCAATTGGAGCTCCTTCATCAGATATATGTTTATTTCTTTTAATTTAACGTTAAAAGATAATTCTTTTAGGAATTTATTTTCTTGTAACATTGAGCATACTGCTAAATATCATAAGGTAAGAATATTGCTAGTAATTATTCTTATTTGCTTTTGTTCAAATTTTTTAATAAACATTAGATTAAAAAAATGAAAACTATTCTTTTTTGGGAAAATAATATCTCTGAATTTTGTCAAATTTCACTTTTCAGAATCGGCATGATTGAGAGTAGGTAATAATTGTTGATACCATTTTTGCAGATAAAAGAAAGGTAACAATTTCCTAAATTAGTTTTTCGTAACCATTAAAATGTTAAAAATTATTTACAAACCAATTTTGCCCGCTGAGTTCTTTCTTTTCTTTTTATAAACTGATATAATCTTTTTGAATTATTGGTTATTAATAATAAGAAAAAAAGTAAAGTAAAGAAAGCAGAAGTGTTTTATGATGTGCTTATCTTGCTAATTCTTAAATCCTCGGTAAAATTTGGAAAATGCAAGAGATTGATGTCAAAAGCAAACGCTGCACTGGTTCAAAATAGGCAACCCATTTTGCATCACGAAGAAATTTAACAATAAGCTAAAGTGGCCCTGGGAATGCAATAAGTGTTGCTCATTTTGGCCCTGCAAGGCGTTCACGTTTGAAATGAAAATCTGTAATGTAAAATTGAACATTTTGATGAATTAATTTGGTAACACACAGATAAGCGATAACAAATGCGATAAAATTGGAAAATCACTGAAGTAAATACATGTTACATAAGCATTTACGCAATGTTTATTTGCAACGAATCTAATCAATTTATTTGGGTAGATTTTTTAATGATGTTTGTTAAAGTTACCTGAGGTCCACGGATTAGCAATTCCCCAGTTTCGTTTGGTCCTAAATCATTTTTTGTATCTCCATCGACTGCTACGAATTTACATTCTGTGTGTGGTAAACAAAATCCGCTGCTGCCAAATTTAATTCCACCTTCGACGTGTCGAGGTTGCATGTGTGTCACCGGTGCTTCCGTAAGCCCATATCCTTGAGCCAGCTGAATTTTATTTTTTGTTTTCTTATGGAATCTTTCAATATCTGTTGCTCCTAAAGGAGCTGCTCCCGAAATAATAACGCGTAACGTTTGTAAATTTTCGCAGTTAAAGGCCTGATGATTCGTAATCAACATGACTAGAAGAATAAAAATTAATAACTGGTTTCAAACACAATAATTGCGCATACTCATAGGCGGAACTGCGCCTAATACTGAAGGTTTGTGTTCTTTTAAAATCTTTAATAACACATCAGATCCAAATTTGGGTACAGTGACTAGCTTACAGCCTGATGCCAGCATATTTAACGTGCCTACCATTAAACCGTAAATGTGGAATAACGGTAAGATGGCTGGAGAAACATCTTGAAAAGACCCTGAAATAATAGTTTAATATTTTTAAATTACGGAATTTGTTTCTAACCGTCTGAATCTATTTGTGGTTTAAGGTCGGGGTGGCTTATTTGGTGTAAATTAGCCACAATTGATTTTTGGGTGTGTTCGACCCCTTTCGGATTACCTGTGGTGCCGCTTGAATACGGCAACAGCACAACATCGTCTAGATTTGGATTGTCAAAATCATTTTCACCAAATTCTTGGCACATTTCTTCAAATTTAATGGCCGAGTGCGGTGATGAAATTTCACTCTAATGGCGCATTTTATTATTCATATTTAAAATTTATATTTATAACTTACCTTATGGTTGATGGTTGCAATTGTAATGTTAGCATTCGGCACTGATTTTACAGCTTCGTCTACCTTATCCCATAATTCGTTGAGTGTGAACACCAATTTCGTTTCCGAATTTTGAATTTGTTTAGCAATTTCATCTGTTATAAATCGTTACAACCAGTTTCTTAAGTAATAAAAACAAACCTTTCGTGTAAATGGGATTTACGGTGGTGACTTTCAATCCAGCTTGAATAGCTGCCAATATAATGATGGGGTATTCCGGGACATTAGGAAGAACTACGGCTACGGTGTCACCGTAACTCAAATCCAATTTGGTTTTAAGGAAGTAAGCGAGCGCTTTAGTTTTATCGTGTAATTCGTGGTATTTGTAATTTCGGCCAGTCTCTGCGCACACCTTTTAAAACATGTTTTATTTTGGTCGATCAAGAAAAAGAAATTATAATTACCACTGCTGTTTTATCTTGCCAAACATTTAGACCTTTCCACACAAAATCGTTCAAAGTTACACTTGGAATTTGAACTGAAGATAACTTCGAGCGGATGATGTTTGAATATTTGCATCTTTGCCAGTAATTATTACTACTGGTCAAACGAAATCGTTTCAGCGCGTTAATCAACATGTTAGGAGCATCATTCGATAGAAACTGAAGTTGTAAAAAACGCAGTTTTATCAAACTGATAAGTCACCAAATTGATTCAAGTATCGTGGGCAAGTCCACGGAGACACTGAATACATTCCTCAAATGCAAATGTGCGGAGAATTAATATAACTTCCGTAAACAACATATAGTATTGTCTCTCTTACTTTTTAATTGTTGATAGTGAAAGGCTGAAGTGCAAGGCTATTTTTTCTTCAGTGTTAAATATATTATTCAAACTTAAAATTAATTGGAAATTAAAACGAGATTATTCAATTTATTTCAAAAATAAAACAAAATACCAGCTTTACACCGAAATTTCTTAATTTTGGAGTTTGATGGATAAATATTAATGAATTGTTTTCGCGCATGACTCGTCCTTGAGTACTACAGAACTTCAAGCTCCGGCCGAAATTTTACCGAAAGTTTGGTGCGTTTGGCGCTGTTGTCAGTTTATGCGAAAATGGCATCAGTTCAGAAGAAGGCGCAAGGTATTCGTGCATTGGTTGGCCTAGTTGAAGCCCATTATTGAGATTTCAAAAGAGTTTCGTTTTGTTTATAACATGATTCTAAAAGGTTTAAAGCTTGGTGCGGATAGTGTCTCCTATGAGCACGTTCAAGAAAGTCGATTCTCCAGGCGCAAAGGATGCTTGCTTTGGTTGGCCTAGTTTTAGCCCATTATTAAGATCCTAAAGGAGTTTCGTCTAAGAGGCTTGAAGCTTGGTGCGGATAGTGTCTTCGATGAGCACGCCTCAGAAAGTTGATTTGTCAGGTTGCACAGGAACTTGCTTAACCGAATCGGACGTAACTCTGCTTTCCTCTACTCCTTTTCAAGTCGCTTCCAGTGTCCAGAAAATCTGATGGTTGATTGTTATAAACATGTGAACTCTGTTTGCACCATAACAATGGACTCGCTTGCGCCTTCTCCCAAACTGGCAACAGTGCCATAACACACTAAACTTTGACCGTGCTTCAAAATCACTAATTGCCGTTTTCCCGACGACGGAGTTGTTGACAAAAAACTTCAACAGTGATAACTACATCAATCCTAGGTTGTAATTAATTAAAATGATAAAATTAATAGTAATTAATTCATACTGCTATCATTTGCGTATGCTTTTAATTTAAAACATTTCATTAGTTACCCTGGTACACATTCAAGTCAAATGCATACTGACAATGAGCAATAATGGCGTCTCAACAATGAATTAATTCGTTCATTTTTATTTCTTAGCGGTATCATTTTACTTCAATTTTCATCAATCTCCTTCGTGTTTTAGTAATTTGCGTTCCAACCTATTGGTTTACTTCTATAAGTCAATATACAGGGTGTCCCATCACTTGTGGCCGCCCCCAAAATTGAGCTCTAATTGAAAGTTATTTATTTGAAATTTGGTGTACGTATGGCTTTGGTATAAGGCTAGAAATTTTAAGTTTTAAATGCTAATTGTCGGCGTTAGTTTGCGAGAAAAAAAATAAAAACTGATTTTTTATAAAAATAATATCTCCAATTTTTGTCAAATTTGACCTTTCAGGATCAGTATGATTGAGACAAAGATAACCAAAGTCTAAAATTCCCTTATATTGGAATCTTAAGAGTAAAAATAATGATTTATGGCTGAAAACAGTCGTTACTAGATAGCCGCAAAGGTAAATACGGTTTAAATTTGTAGCATTGTAAAAACTTTTTGTTTGACGGTGTTGTTATTTAAAGCAAATAGCAACACAGAAACCATCTATCTTAAAAGCACATAAAATGTTTTTCCTGAATTTTCGTGTAAAAGTGAATATGTGGTTCAATTAGGAATGATTAAGGCAAAAAATTACACCAAGGTACACTACAATATGTTATAAAATAAATGACATAAAGATTAAAAAACTATTAAAAACATTGGAATATAAAGTAATTTAATATAACATCAATACGCTTTATGAACAAAAAGATAAAATTAATGAACAATTATATACAATGACTGTGCAAATAAAACCCACAAAATATGGGACTTATTTAATCCAAAAAGCAAATAGTCGGCTCTAACAAAGCAAATAAACTATTTAATTAAAACACAATTGGTTAATACACAACACAACACAATTTAACTAACATTGCTGTGCTGTGCTGCGTACGGGTCTAGAGTACAACGTAAAAAATAACAATAACTCAAAAAGATATAAAAAAATTAATACCTAATTAGTAGTGAAGTTGGGATTTCAAAAATTCCATTTAATAAACAAAATAATGTGAGATATAAATGTTCCAATGCCATATGATACATAATTAAAAATTACAATTAAAATAAAAAATATCAATGATCAATTAGTAATCAATTAAAAATATGAAACAAAAATTTAAAGGCAATATTATAATTACAAAGGCAGATAAATGGAAAGCAATTATGAATAAAATTGATTGCGTTAAGAAAACTAACACGTTCATCAAGGATAAATATCAGTTGCAAATAAGGAATATTATAAAACAGAAACATATGTACACAATATCATATATATATAAGGCGCCAAACAGCGCATGTATTTTTAGAAAGTTATAGCGCCAAATAGGACGCACAGTTACAGTCGGTTACAGCGGCAGTATCTCAACTTAAATTATTTAATTATTATTTAATTATTAAATTATTTAAAGTATTTAAATTATTATTTAATTATTCGCGGGAAGGCGGTGGCTAGCGTTGCAGACAAGAACATCTGCGGGGAGGTCCATCAAGGCATTTGGGGCCAGGCAAAGTTACTTGTGGCCGGTGGATCAATCGGTGGCCACAGTGAATGGACGCAACAGTTCCGGGTCCATATAAGGCACAAGCTCTAATGGCGGAGGCCAGGGCTGCACTTGGGCTGACAGGTCAGAGCGGGCGTCGTCAAACAGTGGGCAGACAAAGAGACGATGGGCGGGATCATCATCAGCATCCGGGCATGCGGGACAGCACGGGAGATCACGCTTCCCCAGCCGATGTACACAATATCAATACGTATCTTTCAGGACATAATGTGTATACGCATAAAACGTGGTCTTGTCATTAAGTTTTGTCATAATGACAAAACTTGGGCAGAACGGATAATATCAATCGCCCTTTACGCTTTCCAACATGCCCAGTCAATTTATACACAAAAAAGGGATCCATGCAGAAAGTCGTTGTATAAATTGACTTGGTTACTATAAGACTAGTTCTGTTAATGCGCATTGAGTTTAGTATAAACGTAGAATAATTTGATGGGCATCCTTAACACGCGGCTGTAACTCCTTTACAGTATCAATGGAGGTGGTACATAAAAAACTTTTCAAATACCTCCAAAACAAGAACTCCAATGGCATTAGATTTTGTGACGATAATTTGAGTCGTTGATTTTGAAAGTGCGGTAAGTCCATTGTATGTTATTGCTAGATATTTAATAGTTTGCGTTTGATTGGGTTCTACTGGTAAGTAGTAATAGACTGATTGTATATCTTTTGTGTTCTTGTTTCAGTCGCTCAGAAGCAGAGTGACCCAACTGAGTTAGGTCGCATATAAATTTAAATTCCAAGTGACCCAAAGGAGATTCCTTTGTTTACTACGATATGGGACACGTTTAAGAGTTGGGCCAAGCTATGTTATTGCCTTGACACAAATTCTTATTTCTGTTATATCTCAAAACTTATTTTTTTTCACTTGGGCCACTCTGCTTCTGAGCGCCTCATTTCGTGTAAATTTAATATGCAATAATGGTTATCCGTGTTAAGTGAAAAAATTACAGTTTTGGTATGCGCCAATAGACTTGTCTCACTTTCAAAAGTAGTACCCCACAGGAAAAAATCACAGGAGCTTAAGTCGTGGGAACGAGGGGGCAGTGAATGTCTTCATTTTTTGAGATAAGGTGATTTAGAAAGACAGTTGAGAGAAAATTCATAGACACTCTCGCAGTGTGATTTGTTGCTCCGTTCTGTTGAAAGTAAGTGTTATTATTCACTGGAAAATGTTGAAGTGGAGGCACAAAGAGTTCTCCAACATGCACATAGCGCTGAGCATTCACTGTGATAGCGTTTCCGGCATCGTTTTCGAAGAAGCAGGGGTCGATTATACCATGAGAGAAAATGGTACACCATACCTGTAACTTTAGCAGAGTGGAGTGGTCTTTCCTGAAGTGTTTGAGGATTCATGGCTGACCAATATCTAACATTTTGCTTATTCACATATTCGACAAGTGGAAATGAGCTTCATCGCTCATTCACAGGTTGTGAATCAGCTCTGGGTTATCTTCCAATAACCCTAACATATGGTCACAAAACGTAGTACGATTTTGAAAATCACGAGGATTCAAGGCTTGAACAATTTGGATTTTAACGTTGGTTCAGAAAGTCTTAGAGCTATACTGCGCCACCGAGCAGATCGACGAGGACTTCTGGCGATCGCCACTCCAACTCTTTCATTGCTCTCAGGTGTTCGTACAGTTCTGGTACTCCCACCTCTTTTTATTGTTGTTTCTCCTGTTTCTTATCTATCCTTGAATTGCACGCCTCGACGGAACAGGAGCACGAGGGGAAAGACCGAAATGAATACGGAAGGCCCTCTGTGCATGAATGTAACTTTCACCATTTGTGTAAAACGCCTTGATAACGCTGTATGATAACTAAACTTCCACGTGTTGAGAATGCAGGCGTCACTGACCGATTCGCCACACACCACCGATTGAAAACGTGCGGTTTCATTGACACACCCTGTATTTTTAGTTTAGATAGTGCAGATTTTTAAAGTATTAATTATGAATGGGTGGCATGTATTCATCGTATCTTTAAATTTTTTTCAGTAACTTAGTTTTCGCATTTAAAGCTGATAATATAGTTTTCCGAAACTTCTTGGCCTACCCCGTTTTGCTGTCAAATGAAGAGAACCGCGCTTCCACGCTGCCGTTACTTAGAGTGGACTTTATCACTTTCCAAATCAACTCACAGTAAATAAATATATTGCTATTAACAAATTTATAGTATATTAAAAGAACATAAATTTTATGTTAATTTGTAAGGAGAGTTAGCTTCAACTATTTTTTTAACAAAATGGACTTACCCTACTTTCAAAATCAACGATTCATTTATTGCAACCATTTGGATATAAAAAAAATTATGATCCGAATGATTTTCGAACATACGTTTGTGTAGACTCTTTAATTGCCTGAATATGTAGAATAATATTGTAGAGTTTGATGAAACAATTTATAGACACCTGTATATTCGATAAAGAATAAATATTGATTTCACTGGTTTGCAATTGTGTTACTACATCTTCTATGTAAACAACAAGGTTTTTTGTTTTATGAAATAATCTAAAAAGAATAGGCAAGAGCTATGTTGTACTATATGAGTAATACGTAAATAATATTTCAAAAATGCTTAATTGTAAGCATTTTCTTTTGTATACATTATTATACATCCACTTGTTACGCAACATCAAGAAAACAGAAATTTCATGTTGTTATTATGTTCATATCCACAATTATTTCACATTGTTTACATTGTTTATTTAAAACCAAACTTAAATATATTTGTTTTAAAACGATTTAACAGTAACACACCAATTACAAAATTCTCAATAAAAAAAATGATATTCAAATATCTCCACTTGTGCCATTGCTGAATTTAATTATTTTTAAGCTGCCGGCGCAAAATTTTCCCTGAAGCTGTTCTAGGTATGCTATCCACGACTACCACTCCACCTTCCAATCGCTTAAACGGCGCTACTTTTGATGCAACGTGTTCCTTTAACATTTCTTCCGTAACAGTTCGGTCTTTGAACACAATAAAAGCTTTGGGAACCTCTCCATAAGTATCGTGAGGAATTCCCACAACAGCTGCATCCGCGACCGAGGGATGATTCCTTAAAATTGCTTCCAGTTCGGCCGGAGCCACTTGAAAACCTTTAACCTTTGGACCAATTTATAACAGCAACGGAAATCAAATTCAAACTTACTTTGATTAATTCTTTCAGGCGATCGGTGATGAAAAATTGCTCGTCTTCGTCGTAATGGCCAATATCTCCGGTTCTAAACCAACCATCTTCAGTGATTGCTTTTTTCGTTGCTTCTGGATTATTATGATATCCTTTCATTACCTAAAACAATATTTATCAACTATTTATGCGGAGGAAATGTTGTATTGAACCTGAGGTCCACGTATTAATAATTCTCCGGATTCGTTTGGACCTAATCCGATATTTGATTCGCCATCCGCTGCAACAAATTTGCATTCGGTGTTTGGCACACTGAAACCGCTGCCACCAATTTTGATGCCGTGATGTAGCTTGCTCGTTTGGATGTGCGTTAAAGGCGACGTTTCGGTCAATCCGTAAGCCTGAATTACTTCAATTTTATTATTGGTTTTCTGTTTGAATCTCTCAAAATCTGTTCCTCCTAAAGGCGCTGCACCACACACTATAGTACGCAAAGTTTGTAATTTTTCAGGAGTGAAATTAGGATTATTGAGAAGCATTAAAACTGTAAAAGCAAAATTCCTATTAAAATTCCTATTAAGGTAGCTTTCGTACAAATTGGCGGTGCCGTGTACGAAACGGTTGGTTTGTGTTCGTTGAATACTTTCAGGCATATTTCAGATCCGAATTTTGGTACGGTTACGATTTTACACCCTGACGCCAACAAATTGAGAGTACCCATTACCAAACCGTAAATGTGGAACAATGGTAGAAATCCCGTAAAGACATCTTGGTATGTTCCTAGAAGTAATTACAATAATTGTGCTGCGTTCTTATAATTTTGCGTAGTAATGGTTAACCTTCTGTGTCTATTTGAACTTTGAGTTCGGGACATACGGATTGATAAAGATTAGAAACGATATTTTTTTGTGTTAGTTGGACCCCTTTAGGAAGACCGGTCGTGCCGCTTGAATAAGGCAATACAACGACGTTGTCAAGGTCCTGTTCTTCAAAATGATAAGAGGTATCTTCTTGGCAAATCTCATCAAATTTTATGCATCCGGGTGGTGTTGAGCCATCTTGCTATTTTAAACATTGTTATTCTTAAATTTCTAATTAATATTTGATTTACCTTGTGAGCTACAGTTACAATTTTGCTTGCACTATTAATCGATTTGATTGCTTGCAACACAGTTGGCCACAATTCGCTTAAAGTAAATACTAACTTTGTTTGTGAATCTTCGAACTGTTTGGAAATCTCAACTATTGAAAACTTTATTAGTTCAGTTTCACTTAACAGTTAGATCTTACTGGATGTGTAGATGTGATTTATAGTCGTAACTTTAAGTCCGGCTTGTACGGCGGCTAATAAAATAATCGGATATTCTGGAATGTTTGGAAGAACTATAGCCACTGTATCTCCGCATTTTAGTCCCAATCTTTTCCTGAGAAAAACAGCAAGTGCGTTTACTTTTTTGTACACTGCACTGTATTTGTAACTGCGTCCGGTTTCCGCACAAACCTTGAAAATAAAAAAATCGTTCCATTACCGGATAAATTATTATAATAGGTTGTTCTTACTATCGCAGTTTTGTCGTGCCATTTGTCCAAACCTTTCCAAATGTATTGCCCTAAAGTTTCGTTTGGAATATCAATATTTGGCAGTTTCGAATAAATCACATTAGCATCGGAAAAGTGAAATTTTTGAAAATATATTAATTTTTCGTGTCGTTTGTAGCAAACACGTCGAAGAGTATTCGCCCACATTATTCACACCGAATCGTATTGAATTGAAAATAAAACTAAAGTCCAGCACTTGTCAGACTTTATCAGGATTGATAGAGAGGGGATTAAAATTACAAGTAAAACATGAAAAAATAATCCTTGAAAAAGATATCAAATTGAATATTTTATTTTATGGCTATTTCGAGACACAATCACTGGTATGTACATACTAGTTGGTCTCATATTCGTTTATCCAATCTAGGTAACTACAACCTCAAACTTTAATATCATATTGTCTTTTTCAGAAATATGTACCTAAACAACCAGCAGGAAATTATTGTAAAAAAATAATGCCATTGTGGCTTGTTTGCGTTATATCAGATCTTAATAAATCGATTTATTTAATTATAATAGTTTTTATGAGTAACTTGCAGAGGAAAACAAATCATCCATTTTAATTTTTGATTACTAACTGTAAGTATAGTTTATATACATACAATAGTACATTACAATAATAGTACAATAGTTTTATGCTTACATCAATAAATTACAACTACATTTTATTTAAATACAAGATCGTATACTACAATTTACTAAATTTTTGTGTTCAAGGAGATCTTGTAAAGTTTACGCAGTTAAACTCTGTTATTATGAACACAGTAGTGTAGGAGTAGCGGAAACCGGGGGAATGGCGGCCGCATCTGCATATTTGTTTATTTCCATGTCACTTTTTGCTGGACTTTGACAAAATTACACTAGAGCCCCGATTATCCGAAATATACGGGACCAAACCTGTTTCGGATAACCAAAATTTCGGTTAAAGCGGAGGTTACAAAAACTGGTGAAAGTTACATAATTTTGTATGAAGAATAATTGCACCTATACATTTTATATTCTATCAACTTAGGCGTATTTAACTATTCTATTTGAAAAATGAATCTAATTTTAATTGTTTTGGTCTACATTGGTAGTTTTTTTAACTGCAATGTCCTTTCATCTTTTAATTAAAAGAACGTCAGTTGCAGTAGCTTCTGGTTGCTGCTCAATGTATAGTAAGGTTTTCTGTAAGTTCTCCACTTCTTCACGAGGCGAAATAGTTTTTGCGTGATTTTCGTCTGAATCATTGTCCTCGTTTGAATTTTGATTGTCGGTATTCTCACTTGCTAGTTCAAGAAGATCTAGATTTGATAATTCCTCACCATCACCCTTTTCTAGTTGTACCCAAACATCAATTTCTTCGCAAGTAACACCCTTTATTTTTGTCGCAAGTTCGTATAAATTCACATCATCCTCCTCATCGACAAGTTCCTCACACCTTCCTTCGTGTTCAATGATTATATTCCATAATTTTTGTATCGTCGAATCTTTTACTTTATTCCAGGCATCCGCGATCCAAAATTAGGTACATAATCCTCAAAAACGGTACCGACCATTGTTGAGCATCCCCTGTTATAAACTATTGTATGGGTTATTTTCAGAAAAGTTAATTTTACGATGTTACAAAAAAATTTCACCGATTGCCAACTTGCCAAAATAGACAAAGTTTGGTTTGCTTTTGAAAAAGATATAACATGTGCAAATAATTTACAAGTAATAAAAGGCGCTTTCATAGTAGATACATATTTTTACTTAGAGCCAGGCAAGGCTTTTAAAATGTATACAAAAATTGCAAGTGAATTTCCGAGCGATTTCCAAGAACCGATACATAGACGTCGTTTCGGATAATCGCGAGGTTCAAGCGGTTTCGTTTCGGATAACGCGGCGAAATTAATTTCGTCTGTTATTTCGGATAACCCGGATTTCGGATAATCCGGTTTCGGATAATCGGCAGTCTACTGTAATGGTTTGAGTAGTTGTCAGGCCTCAAATCCTTATGCCCTGATAAGACAATTCAAGATTAGAGTATGTTTCAAATTAATTTTTTAAGAGCGACAATTTGTACCCTCTTTGATTGAATGCCAGAATTGATACACTGATGAGTTCGGATCACACCCAAACAAAGGGATTTCGTTGTACATTATTCTATTACGAACGAGATGCCACTAGCTTTGAAACTTCCAATGCTCATCTTTTATAATAGATGATAAGTAAAACCTTATAAAACGGTGAACTTGAATTGTTTAATGATTAAATGCGGTTGTAAATATAAAATGTTTATAGCTACACCGACTCCCACAACCAAACATCAACAATTATGTTTTTACGACCGTTGTAGTCATTTTAATATCAAATTAATCACTTTTATAACAGTACGAATTGTTGTGCGGGAAATGGGTCACTTTCCGTAGCGCGTTGAAGGAAACGGGTCATTTAAGAACGTTAACTTTATTTACGCAATACTTGAAGCTATTTTAGTATTGTTACATTAAAATGGTTGAAATATTTGTTCACTTTCAAACTGGATTCCATTTACAGGAATCTAAATGCAACGAACATTTTAATCCGTTATCGAAAGTTCAAAAGCTGTCTCAACAATTACTAGAACGAGTTACGTCGAAAGCGAAAAATACGTTTAAATCGATAGTTCTAAAAATATCAAGTGCAAGCCAACATTCCAGTCTGTAGTAAACTGTAGTAGTAACATATTTCTGCGTCACTTTGTTGTGATTGCATAATCATTTTATGAGCTAAAAATTTCCTCAATGAAAACTTCAAAATAGAATCGGAAAAATATTCGCGCCGATGCAACTATTCTTAGCAGACACGGTCATTGCAGGAAAAATTCTCGCACCTTGCCGATTATATAATTAGATTTGTGACGGCCCTAAATAATTTTCTGCGTTATCAACGTCTGCTTCCTTATCACTTTTAAAAATACGAACGTTCAATATTTAAATAGGCTCGAAACTAATGCTGAACAAGTTAGACGGATAATTAGAAAGACCTTTAATCCAATCAAGTGACATTTTCAAAAATGGGGGAATCAGTGCAACTTTTTTGCAAATTGCACGCTTTCACATAGACCAACTACTATTATTAAACTGTTGGGAGGGAAAAGGTGGACTTTGCACTCGTGGACTTCGCGCAACTCTCTTATACATTCGATTTAAATTTTAACATCATTATTTTCTGTATTTAACACACGGAAATCAGCCTCAATTTTTTTAGTGTGCGTCTCGGTATCAACACGATCACCTGTGAAGATCAATGTGCGCTCGCTAGTATTGTGGTGTTTGTAACAAAAGGTATTGTTAAGAAGAACAAATAAGTACCGTTTGAAGCAATAATTGTTTGTACCTGAAAAAAACACACTTTGAACTTAGTCTCAAGATTAATCTTTGATACGGGTAGATTTAAACGATTTGATAATTTAATAAAGTTTCGTTTATAGTAATTTCATTTAAACCTAAAAATTCGTTTAGCGCGCAAGTTTCCTTAAGCCGTACTTACAGATTTGTGATATTTTAATTTTCGAAAATGGCAAGAGTTGTAATTAAAGGTGCGCGTTCTGTTTTATTCCAAAATTTTCAAAATTACAGTCCGCTTGCGACTCTAACTGCGAATAGATCTCATTCAAACCCCAAACAAAATTCTAGTCGTTTTAAAGTTCAAACGCAAATTCGATACAGTTCCACTGGTCTTCTTAGATCGCCGCTGGGTACTTCCGTAGATATTCCCAAACAAAACTTAATTGAGTACGTTTGGTCGAAGGCCGAACCATGGATGGACAAAACAGTAGCGGTATGTAAAATTTTTTGCCCAAAAAACCATTGAACTTTGGTCATTATTTTATCATCGAATGACAGTACGTTCACTTGCATTGTTTACAAAAGCGATATAGTGCAAAAACATACTGATCGATGATATTGAGATAAATGAAGCGAAAAGTTCAAGTGTTTAAACGTTAACTATTTTTTATTTATGAGATGTTCAAAGTACAAGTTTTCAGACCTGCGCTGCATCGGGCCGCACTTATTCCTTTGGGATGATCCGGATGATGATCGAAAGGTGTGCCAAGGCGCTCTTGAGCCACTGTGGTATGAAACCGGGTGAAGTTATTGGACTTCTCTTGCCGAACATCCCTGAATTTATTGTAATCAGCCACGGAGCTCTGGAAGCTGGTCTCATCGTGACTTTCGTAAATCCCCTGTACACAGCAGGTAGTAATTTTTTAGCAAGCAACTTTGAACTCGAGGAATGAATTGCAGATGAATTAAAACGACAGTATAGCAGTGCCGGAGTAAAAATGATCGTTTGCGTTCCGCAACTCTTGGACCTTGCTCTAAAAGTCGCACCCCAACTGTCCAATTACAAGACCACCATTTGCATAGGGGGTGATGATGATCCTGCAAGAAATATCCACGGAATGCAAAGTCTGCTGATGGCCGGACACGAAGCTGAACTTCCTATAGTCGATCCGAGTCAAATAGCAATTTTACCGTATTCCAGCGGAACCACCGGATTGCCCAAAGGCGTCCAGTTATCACATTACAATTTAGTTGCGAATCTAGTCCAGAGCGACATTGAGGAACTCGCAGAGGACAAAACCACCGGTAATAAAAAAACTTCGATTGTTTATTTTAGTTGCACTTCAATAGAACAAAGTAATTGAAATTTGAACTAGAGATAGGCGAAACCTTGAACCAAATTCGTAGAGTCCTTCAAATTTCATATTTGAATACAAAAGCAGCTCGAGATATGAAAAAAAAAATGATAAGGAAAAACTTACAAATATTCATAATCATTTTCTGGTATAGTATGTTCGCAAACCACCTTCCGAATTTGTGGTAGACAGCTCAACTACAATACTTTTTATTTCCACCGACTCTGAATGCTATTAAGCTGTCATTTTACTGAAAGAACGAAGACAACGGCACTGTTTATATAAAACAAAATCTGTACCAGAGAGGCAGAACGATGTATGTCCAAACCTTAACAGTTAAAATGCAAGTTAGTGACTTGATATCTTGGGTGTTGCCTTGAAGTAATTCTTAGAGATACATCAAATTCTAAATTTGGACATAATTCACTCTGCAGTGTAGATGGGGCATACTTTAATCAATATACATCAAAATTCAATTATTGGAAAAAGTGGACATACATCGTTCTGCTTCTCTGATACAGAAATGTTTGTTGAATTCATGATTATGGTAGTGATTTACAGAGGGCCCAGTTTATGACAAACCGGAAAGTTGTTCGCAAATAGACTGTAAGTCAAAAAATCATAATTTTGTTTTTACTTTCCTTAAAAACTGGCAAATTTCTTTTACATATACAATGGATTAATTCTAGTCTAAAGTAAATACAAAATAATGTCAAAAGGATGGCAATTTAATGAAATGAAATAATTATAATTAATCAAATCCAATTGCACTTAACAGTTTTTAATAATTAAAAATAAATTACAGAGGAGAATTAGACAAGTGAAATTATTGTAATGCAAGATAATTTCGAAACTTGATCTAATTGAAGCACAAGCAACAAGGGCGTTAGACACAAAATTGAGTTCTGCAATATAGCAACTTAAAATGTTTGACTTTAAGTTGCAATATTGCAGCACTCACTTTGTTGTCTAACGCCCTTGTTGTACCCAGTGCTTCAATTGTAAGTTTGTCAACACAAAGAACCTTAAACAGATCACTAAAAACTTAAATTTTTATATTATATAAAAGATATTAAGAACAAAAATTATGACTATTGTTCATACGAACAACTTTTCACAACTCAAAAAATAGTAATGCATTTACTTTTCAAAAAAGTACCCATTACTGGTACCTTGAGTACAGCGGTCTGTACATTAAATGACACACGGACGTGATTTCTGAACGCTTCGAAGGCAGTGTTTGCGGGGTTGTGCACAAATATCAGATCTGCATTCAATATTTTGTCGAGGCGTACGAAGCGAAAAATTTAAAGAAGCAATTGAAACGGAAGAGACAATAAATAAGAAAAGTTTGCGTAATAATTGAACAAGGCAAGTTCAAATTTGTTATTAAATCGTATTTTTCTCATTAAATGCATCAAAAAAGTGATTACAAAACATTAAAAACCTTAATAAACATCTTTGAAAGTTTTCTTGTTTATGGAATGATTAAATGTTTTAATTTAATTAATTAGTTAATTGAATGGAATAATTAACAGATCAAATAGAAATTAATAAATATGCACAGAAACTTGTGGATAAGCATACTTTTACATTTTCAGAAAAATGAATGTTTAATCACTTAAGCAATAAATAAATAAATTAAAATTAATCACTCTATTAAACAATGTTATCACAAAAACATAAGAAAACCTCCATTGTTTCACACAAACAAATAAAAAAATATAATGTGTTCATAATTTTTATGAATTTAACAACAAAACATTGATCATTTATTGCTTTCGCTAATATTAAATAGGATTTAACAACAAATTTGAATTTGACTTGTTGAGACAACTTATAAAATCTTGAATACAGATCTGCTATTTGCGGACAACCCCACAATCAAATTAAATCAAATCAAATGTGTCATTTAATATGCCGGACTGGTCAAAGGGATGCAAAAATTATAACTAGGCTATGCCACATCAATACAATGCACTTGATGGAAAGCCGAAATTATCTAGTGATAATTAAAAATAAATTACAGAGGACAGTCAGAAGAAAATCTTGACAGTCCTGCCATTCTTCCACATCTATGGTTTTAATGGCATCATGAATATCGCGCTGAAAGAAGGTTATCACACCGTAACGATTCCCAGATTCACTCCGGAAGATTACATCAAGGCTCTTATCGAATACAAGCCTGACTATTTGTTTGTGGTGCCTTCATTGCTTTTATTCTTAGCAACGCATCCTGATGTAAAACGAGAACACTTAACGTCAGTTACTAGTGTGATGTCTGGGGCTGCTCTGGCTACAGAAGGGGTCTTGCAAAAATTCAGGGAGAAAGTAGGAAGAGATAATATCAACATTCGTCAAGGTAAACATAAATTGATTTATTCATTTAATTGCATTGTAATTACTCCAAGGTTATGGTATGACTGAAAGCGCGCCAGTAACAATATGCATGCCAAGAAATTCTCCAAAATCAAAAGTAGGCACTATTGGAACCTTGTATCCAGGCACAGAAGCAAAAATTGTCAGTTTATTAACCGGTGAAGTATTGGGTCCCCATAAAAGCGGAGAACTATTAGTTAGAGGCCCGCAAGTGATGGTTGGCTATTTAAATAACGAGAAAGCCACTGCCGAAACTATCGATAAAGACGGTTGGTTACACACTGGAGATGTCGCTTATTATGATGAGGACACGTATTTCTTCATAGTGGACAGAAGTAAAGACTTAATTAAAGTCAAAGGTAACCAGGTGAGTTCAATTTTAAATTTTCAAATCGGATTAGGAAGGTTGGTAGGTAAGTACTCCCTTTAAAGTTTACACTTTTTAAGTATGTATTTACGTACAAATATGGTGATCTAAACATTAAATAATGATGGAGCCTTGTCTACTATGAAAAAGTTAATAGCAACATTTTCTTTAGAAAAATGGTGGGTACGTAAAAAATAAGTTACACTTACCTAATAATTAAAAAAAAATGAAAATGATAATTAAATAACGTTATATGTAGACTATATTTTTGGCAGTGTCTTGTTGAATTTCTTCAGTTACATCCACTTCCATTGCAATCTCGTCTTGGGTACTTGTAAGTTCTTCCTTACTCACTACTGTCACATCACTTGCAGTCTCTTCATGGCTAGTGGTTGGTTCTAACATTGCAGTTTCGTTCACACTCAAGTCACTTGAAGGAATTTCCGACTGTTCTGGTAGTGCCGCAACTTCATCCATTTCTACGTCTGTTGTGGAAGGTTCTTCTGATAACGGTTCACTGGAGGAAATACTGTCTTTTGATGCCTCTTCCACATTCTCTTGTTCAGTTGTGGAAATTTCTGGACTTTTAACAATTTGAATTGGTTCATCCAGTAAAGTTTCTTTTTCAATCGAGGTTACTGTTTGTTCTACGGATGAATTCGGAATGGCTTCATCTAAAGAATTCTCTGAAGACAATGATTCTGGTGTAATTTCATTTTCTGTAGTTGCAGGGTCAACTTCAGCTGAAGATGAGTCGATAAGTTCAGAAACATTTTGTACGCTTTCTTGCGGTTCTTGAGGTGAATTTTCGCTGCTACTAATCGCAGGTTCAGATTCTGTTGTTTCGTCAGATGTACATTTCTGAAATTAATTTAATTGAAAAAATGAAATCTTTGTTGATTACGACTCACCACAGATTCTGTAACTTCTTCATTGCCGTCATCGGACGAAACGACAGGTTCTATGCTGTCTCTTCGCCTCTGGACTGCAGCAGGAATAGCAGTTATGGTAACAGATACATCACTTTCGGGAGCTTCTTGCCTATTGCAACTATCTGGCGCAACAGGTTCGATGGAAACGTACAATTGCTCTTCTTGGTCGGTCGTTCTGCAAGTTATTATCGAGTCAGCAGAAGAAGTACAAGCAGCTTCAGTGACTCTGGATTCGGAAATGAAAGTTTCTTGAATTCTCCCAACAGTCTGTGAGCTTTGTGGGTCAATTATGCTAGCCTCATTATTCTGATAAATAACAGTTTCAGTTTTTAACGTAATTACAGGCCAAGGATCGTCCATTTCTTCCACGTTTATGTCGTGATTTGAACTGTTTGTTTCTGAAGTGTGTTCGTGTTCCGATTCTAAACCGTTAACTAGACCGTCCCCATTTTCCGACGTGCGACGCGTACTTCCCGGCTCAACTGTGCTAACCACTAGAATGTTCTTTTCTAAGGCCCTCATGTACTTGTCGATCCGATTGTATTCCTTTCGCGGCGTGGTTAACAGTTCACATATCCTCTGCACGGTGAACGGGGCGGCCGCAAATGTATCTAGTTTTTCCAAAATAAAACTTTTCATTGATTCATAATTAAAGATTTCAACGTTGGGACACGGCGGTATGTCAAGCGTAGGGCTGGATTCATAAAATTCTGTTATTACACTTATTAATTTCTCCCGGAGAAGACTCTTTACAAAAGCCCATTGATAAAGCGGATCACCTGTTTTTGCAACAAAACATAAATACTCTTCCAGTTCCCTGGGTATATCTTTGGGCTTTAGTTTTGAAAATTCTTCCAAACTGTGAAGGACTTCTTCGGGATTATCCATGTTTTTAAAAGCAACTAACGTAACGTTTAGAACTTTGACCACAAACACGACAAAATACCAACAACAGTTTGCGTCAAACTGACTGTGCTGCCACCACCGACGGAGATTACAACCATTCTCCCACTAAGCTAAAAAAAAGTGGAGTGATGATTGGCATGTTATTTGCAGGTGTCTCCGACCGAGTTGGAAAATTTAATTTTAGAAGTACCTGGCGTGGTCGACACGGCCGTCGTTGGAATACCTGATACTCTGGCGGGCGAACTTCCGAGGGCTTTCGTTGTCAAAAAAGCCGAAGCCAAAGTTACGGAAGACGATATTTTAACTTACGTCAATCCCAAGGTGACCAACTACAAAAAATTGGCGGGAGGAATCCGGTTCATCAAGGCGATTCCTAGAAACCCGAGCGGAAAAGTATTGAGAAACGAATTGAAAATCGCGCAATGAGTTTTAGTTTTTTAAGTGCATGTAAATAAATAAAAATGTATAGGCTTGCCATTTTATTTTTAAAACAATAAAGTTTCTTATATAACAACTAGGGTTTTTATTTTTTATTCCGTAAACTAGGGCCATCTATTTTGTTTTTACGTCGGCCATAATTGACAATGACACTTGTAATGTGTGGATGTTGTATTAAGTGTTATTTTTTTGTGAATTGAACGCTGCGATGCCATTTAAACTTTAAGTGGATAATAAAAGAGCTCGTTTACAAATCCTGGCAAAATGTGGCATGAGGCACGTCGACAGGAGCGGAAAATTCGCGGAATGCTGGTTGATTATCGGCGGCGTGCCGAGAGGCGTCGAGATTTTTATGAGAAGATTGTAAGTACTTAAGCCTTTGCATCAACTTCTGCATCATTAACGTTCATTTTAGAAAGCGGATCCAACACAATTTTTGCAAGTGCACGGAAGGCAATGTAAAATTCATTTGGATGCTGGAGTGGCAGCTGCGGCCGACAGTCCAGCCACCATGTGTGTATCATGTTACCATTTAAAACTTGATCTGAAATGAAGAAAATGTTTTAGGATGCCCTGGCAAGGACAAGCGGACAATTTAATAGACCGATTCGATGTTCGAGCGCATTTAGATTACATCCCGCCTGTCAAAAAACAAGAAGAGCCCGATTTGACGTACGAAGAACGCCAAGTGAATTACGAGAGCTATCGTGTGATCGCACAAAATTCGTTCCTCAGCATAAATGAAGAAAAATTCTTGAAGCAATTGCAAATGGAAGAACAGTTTGGTTATACGGAAACCGAAACGAAAAAGAAAAAATCAGGAGGCGTTGCGATTGGTTTTAATTATGAAGACGGTACCGGGACTAGTAGTACGGGAACTGTAAATCACGAAGAAGATTCAGACGGCAATTCAGACAGTGATCTTGATGTTGATTTATATGTAAATGTGTCAAAAATCGATCAGTACCAAGCGCATGAAATGAACAAACATGGCTTGAATTATGGCATGAGTACGAATGATTTTTATTCGTTCTTGACCAATGACATGGAAGAAGCCGAAAATAACAGAATTGCACGGGAGGAAGAAAACGAAAAGGCTCTCTTTTCAGGAAGGAAGTCCAGAAGAGAAAGAAGAGCTCATAGGGAAAAACGGCTTGCCAATAGGGTGATAAGTCCCCCGAGTTATGCGGCGAGAACTTCACCCACGTATCCAACATTTCGCGAAAGCAAATCTATTTCCAGGTCTCCTTCTCCAGACGATGCTGGAAAGATTACTTACATAACTTCATTTGGAGGTATGAGAGACAGAACTTATTTATTTATAAGGTGAGGATGGTTTGAACTCGTGGCCAGTTGCATTTTTAATTTTAAAAGATTCACTAAAAATATGACTGTCGATAGGAGGATCATTTCAAAAAACGTCAAGAGTAATGTGACACTGCTGAACGAAATTATTCAACCAAAAACTAACTGGCCCCTTTATATTTGACAAGAAGACTTAAATTCAATGTTATTATTGAGTTAGAGCGATATACACACACATATTCATTGATCCAAAAGCAATGGGTTTAGTGATAGCCAAAATTGTTATTTCAATCAAAATCTTGAGTTAAAAAATTTTCACGATTATATACTATCTTTTTTCCGTTGGAGAAAATGAAAGTATAGGAAGTCTTATGCAACACTATTAAATAAATACCTAATAACAACATTGATTTCAACAGTTGCAAAGAGAATACAGTGCGATCTCGATAATCCGATCTAATTAAAACCTCGGTGATCCGGATAAGTAAATAATTCTGATTACTGAATCGAGACAGTTTTTTTATTGAAAATTTATATTATACTAGCTGAAGTACCCGGCTTCGCCTGGTGTACAAAATTTGGTGGCTGTAGGACACTTCTTTCTTTCTGAAAATCTTTTTGGGCGATACGCCCCCCTCTTCCTCACAACTTATCTTGTAGACGTACGCGCCTTACCCCTCACCACCCGCTGACGCCAAAAATATAACGCTGACCATGATATCTTAATTTATATGAATGTTTTAGTAACGCATACGGGACAAAAGATATTCATTATTTTAAGCGACAAATATATAAATGCTCAGTCAGACGCGTATTTTATTTTATTCGCAATCAGTTAGTAACATACAACTTTTCTAACCCCTTAAAGATTCGAAAGTGAGTGATTCCATGAATACACTTCAACTGGTCAGAAATAAAACCATTTTCAAGCTGTGAGGGCATTACTATCGCTTTAAACTATTGACATTTACTACTAAGCAATATGCCCTCTACATCACGTGGTCCACTAGTGTATTAACCTTTAATTTCAAAATGTGATCTCGTATAATTTGACAGTGAACGATTTACAAAAAAGCCGAATTCAGCGTAATTTGCAATTGAAAATGTGTAGCAACTCAAATTAACACTAATTGACAATAGTAAACACGCACCAATCACAGTGGTAACACACTTTCCGTCAAAAATTTGTGTTATTTGACAGCATAACAGCGCGGGAAAGGCAAAGTTAAAATGTCAATAAATATCAAATTAAAATATCTAGAGTATGCAACCAACTTTTCTCACGTGCATGGACGGTGAACGCAATTAATTATTTGTTAATTATTTTTTATTATAATGTTGCTTGTTTTATTAAATGACTAGCTGAAATACCCGGCTTCGCTCGGTGTACAAAATTTGGTGGCTGTAAAACACTTCTTTCTACGCAAAAATCTGTTTGGACGATCCCCCCCCCCCCATAAGATTCACTTGTGTTCAAAATTTGATAGCTGTAGGACATTTTTTTCTATGCGAAAATAAGTTTCAGTGATCACCCCGTACGATTTTTGTTTACCCCCCCACGATCGGCATCAAACTAAGTCCCCCTACGAAGATGCACTTGTGTACAAAATTTGTTGGCTGTAGGACACTTCTTTCTATGCGAAAATAAGTTTCAGTGACCCCCCCGTGCGATTTTTGTTTGGACCCCCCCCCCGATCGGCATTAAATTAAGTCCCCCCCTACTAAGATGCACTTGTGTACAAACTTTGGTGACCAACTTCGGTTCAGCGATTTCCGAGTCTATACGACACTTCGCCCCCCCCCCTATCGGCACCAAACTTCACAGGAACACTCTCCAGGTTATGTTAGAGTATTCCTGAAAATTTCATCAAAATCGGTTTAGCGGTTTCCGAGTCTATATGACACTTCGCCCCCCCCATCGGCTACAAACGTCACAGGAACACTCTCCAGGTTATGTTAGAGTATTCCTGAAAATTTCATCAAAATCGGTTTAGCGGTTTCCGAGTATATATGACACTTCGACCCCCCCCGATCGGCTCCAAACTTCACAGGAACACTCTCCAGGTTATGTTAGAGTATTCCTGAAAATTTCATCAAAATCGGTTCAGCGGTTTCCGAGTCTATATGACACTTCGCCCCCCCCCGATCGGCTCCAAACTTCACAGGAACACTCTCCAGGTTATGTTAGAGTATTCCTGAAAATTTCATCAAAATCGGTTTAGCGGTTTCCGAGTATATATGACACTTCGACCCCCCCCGATCGGCTCCAAACTTCACAGGAACACTCTCCAGGTTATGTTAGAGTATTCCTGAAAATTTCATCAAAATCGGTTCAGCGGTTTCCGAGTCTATATGACACTTCGCCCCCCCCCCGATCGGCTCCAAACTTCACAGGAACACTCTCCAGGTTATGTTAGAGTATTCCTGAAAATTTCATCAAAATCGGTTTAGCGGTTTCCGAGTCTATATGACACTTCGCCCCCCCCCCCCCATCGGCTACAAACGTCACAGGAACACTCTCCAGGTTATGTTAGAGTATTCCTGAAAATTTCATCAAAATCGGTTTAGCGGTTTCCGAGTATATATGACACTTCGACCCCCCCCGATCGGCTCCAAACTTCACAGGAACACTCTCCAGGTTATGTTAGAGTATTCCTGAAAATTTCATCAAAATCGGTTCAGCGGTTTCCGAGTCTATATGACACTTCGCCCCCCCCCGATCGGCTCCAAACTTCACAGGAACACTCTCCAGGTTATGTTAGAGTATTCCTGAAAATTTCATCAAAATCGGTTCAGCGGTTTCCGAGTCTATAAGCTACACACATACACACATACACACATACATCCAATTTTATATATATATATATACAGGGTGTTCACGAAAAAACGCCCCAGCTCCTAGCGCTATTATTAGGAGTCCAATTGTAACAAACGATACGTCAAATTAAATGGTTCAAAAAGTACTACAATGTGTAGCTCAAACATAATTTTTACCTGTTTCTCCATTCAAAGGTCAAAGGTCAACTTCATTTTTTCAAATTACAACCTTATATTTTTCTTTGACAATTTCATAGAGATTTTTTTTCTGAATTCAACGATGTATCACAATCAATATTTCTGATTTATTTTAGGGTAATAAAGAAATTAGAATAATAACTAATATTATTAGCAGTAGGCTTTGAAAAATAACTGAGACGTAGCGGTGGCTATGGAAACGACGTCTCACAAATAAAAATTACTATTACTATTGTTGCAACAATGGTAATAACCATGGTAACCGGGACATTTAACTGGAGAAATACGTTAACATCGCCGTCAGAAACTGGCTATTAGTTTGTTTACCTATTTTTTGTAATAAAAATGAATAATAGTGAACTAGTGAAATAGTGAACTAAACGATCCACTGGCGTAGAATAAATTTGTGTAATTTCTTTTTAAGCGAGTTAAGGCGAGATCAATCATTTTATACAAAAAATTTGTGGTCTGATGAGTGTCAATTTACAAACAACAGACATTTTAATCGTTTCAATCACCGCTATTGGAGTGTAGAAAACCCACATATTACCATCGAACAAAATCCTCAGATAAAATTTTCGGTGAACGTTTGGTGCGGAATATTAGGCGCCAGGATACCTAATAGGACCAATTTTCATTGATGGAAATCTCAACCAAGAAAAATATCTTCAAATTTTGCCTGAAGACTTAGAAGAAATTTTAGATGACTTGCCGTTGCCATTGAATGGAATGAACTAGTATTTCAACAAGATGGCGCTGCACCACACAAAAGGCTCTTATGATTAGGGACTATTTAAATATAGAATAATGAAGACAAATGGATTGGAACATATGGACCTATACCATGGCCCGCCCGGTCTTGTGACCTCTAGAGTTTTTCTTTTGGGGATACATCCAAGATATTGTTTATGCTACGCGCCCGGAAACGGAGGAAATTTTGAGAGAGAGAATAGTCAACGCTTGTCGGGAGACACCAGCAGAAATTTTAATTAATGCTACACAAAGTGTAGGATCTAGATGTCGACGAAAATGTCTGGAAAGAAACGATGCCCAATTTGAACATTTTTGTTAATTTGCCATTTCTTTATTTAATTGTTTAGTTATTAAATGTTATCTGTTGTTGTTCATAAATTAATTCTTTAAAATACGTTGTTTCCGTACTGACACATCGTTTCCATAGCCACCGCTACGTCTCAGTTATTTTTCAAAGCCTACTGCTAATAATATTAATTATTATTTTAATTTCTTTATTACCCTAAAATAAATCAGAAATATTGATTGTGATACATCGTTGAATTCAGAAAAAAAATCTCTATCAAATTGTCAAAGAAAAATATAAGGTTGTAATTTGAAAAAATGAAGTTGACCTTTGACCTTTGAATGGAGAAACAGGTAAAAATTATGTTTGAGCTACACATTGTAGTACTTTTTGAACCATTTAATTTGACGTATCGTTTGTTACAATTGGACTCCTAATAATAGCGCTAGGAGCTGGGGCGTTTTCTCGTGAACACCCTGTATATAAATAATAATAATAATATATATATACAGGGTGTTCACGAAAAAACGCCCCAGCTCCTAGCGCTATTATTAGGAGTCCAATTGTAACAAACGATACGTCAAATTAAATGGTTCAAAATGTACTACAATGTGTAGCTCAAACATAATTTTTACCTGTTTCTCCATTCAAAGGTCAAAGGTCAACTTCATTTTTTCAAATTACAACCTTATATTTTTCTTTGACAATTTGATAGAGATTTTTTTTCTGAATTCAACGATGTATCACAATCAATATTTCTGATTTATTTTACGGTAATAAAGAAATTAAAATAATAACTAATATTATTAGCAGTAGGCTTTGAAAAATAACTGAGACGTAGCGGTGGCTATGGAAACGATGTGTCAGTACGGAAACAACGTATTTTAAAGAATTAATTTATGAACAACAACAGATAACATTTAATAACTAAACAATTAAATAAAGAAATGGCAAATTAACAAAAATGTTCAAATTGGGCATCGTTTCTTTCCAGACATTTTCGTCGACATCTAGATCCTACACTTAGTGTAGCATTAATTAAAATTTCTGCTGGTGTTTCCCGACAAGCGTTGACTATTCTCTCTCTCAAAATTTCCTCTGTTTCCGGGCGCGTAGCATAAACAATATCTTGGATGTATCCCCAAAAGAAAAACTCTAGAGGTCACAAGACCGGGCGGGCAATGGTATAGGTACATATGTTCCAATCCATTTGTCTTCATTATTCTATATTTAAATAGTCCCTAATCATAAGAGCGTTTTGTGTGGTGCAGCGCCATCTTGTTGAAATACTAGTTCATTCCATTCAATGGCAACGGCAAGTCATCTAAAATTTCTTCTAAGTCTTCAGACAAAATTTGAAGATATTTTTCTTGGTTGAGATTTCCATCAATGAAAATTGGTCCTATTAGGTATCCTGGCGCCTAATATTCCGCACCAAACGTTCACCGAAAATTTTATCTGAGGATTTTGTTCGATGGTAATATGTGGGTTTTCTACACTCCAATAGCGGTGATTGAAACGATTAAAATGTCTGTTGTTTGTAAATTGACGCTCATCAGACCACAAATTTTTTGTATAAAATGATGGATCTCGCCTTAACTCGCTTAAAAAGAAATTACACAAATTTATTCTACGCCAGTGGATCATTTAGTTCACTATTTCACTAGTTCACTATTATTCATTTTTATTGTAAAAAATAGGTAAACAAACTAATAGCCAGTTTCTGACAGCGATGTTAACGTATTTCTCCAGTTAAATGTCCCGGTTACCATGGTTATTACCATTGTTGCAACAATAGTAATAGTATTTTTTATTTGTGAGACGTCGTTTCCATAGCCACCGCTACGTCTCAGTTATTTTTCAAAGCCTACTGCTAATAATATTAGTTACTATTTTAATTTCTTTATTACCCTAAAATAAATCAGAAATATTGATTGTGATACATCGTTGAATTCAGAAAAAAAATCTCTATCAAATTGTCAAAGAAAAATATAAGGGTGTAATTTGAAAAAATGAAGTTGACCTTTGACCTTTGAATGGAGAAACAGGTAAAAATTATGTTAGAGCTACACATCGTAGTACTTTTTGAACCATTTAATTTGACGTATCGTTTGTTACAATTGGACTCCTAATAATAGCGCTAGGAGCTGGGGCGTTTTTTCGTGAACACCCTGTATATATATATAAATAAAATAAATAATAATGTATATATAGAAGATAGATAGAAGATAGATAGATAGATAGATAGATTAATTGTGAATAAAATAGTATACAGAGCTCTGCGAAAGTACCATTCCTGTGTCTTGAGAACTAGTTCTCTCGACAGGAATGGAATACTTTCCGCCTCGGCATGTAATATACTATTGCTTTTGCAAACACACGATCGTAAAATCTAAACTACCCGTCCAAACAATATTGTATAAAAGGCAATTTTTATCTACATAAAAGTTCCCTGACGATAAGCAAATTTATTTTGATAAGAATTTAACATTACCTGCATAAATTCCCCTCGACATATTAAAATTAATTTTAAATATATCTTTTAGTCATATTTTATCAATTTGTGAATTAACCTTAACATATAGATATATGTCGTCGCGTACTTTTTTACATGTCTTTTTAAGCTCTATAACTTTTCTATAGAAAGCATTCATATATCTCTTACCGTTAAGGAAGCGTTTGTAAGAAACGCATTTGCTCAACCGTTTTTTCATCGTCTCATGATGGAATTTTTTTAATTTTTTAGTCCGATCGGCACCAAACTTGTGGTGGCCACTTTACCTTGCCTTCCCTATAAACGTCAGTTCATGCGAACTTATGTATAATGGAATAAATACACTTCAGGCTTGTATTTCAAGATTTTGTAGAATATTGAGATTATTGTGTAAACTAATTCAATCAAGAGGTGTGGTGTGAGCTTTACTAAAAGTCGTACAGTAAAGCAATAGGTTGGCACAAGCCTGTTATAAATGGGGTCTCCAATTCAAAAATTGTGTAGTTGTTCGATAACAATTTTGTAGTAAACATTAAATTATTTGTTGTAGATGAAGAAGAACCTTCATCATCTGCAAAATTGTCCTATGCAGATAAAGTAAAACAAAACTTGAAATCTAGGAGATATCCCAGCAGCAGTCCCGAAGTCAGAGCAGTGTCCTTTGATAAAAGAAAGCGAAGCAGAAGTAAAGAGAGAAAGTACAAAAGAAGAAGATCCAGAAGCACCGAATCGAGAAGTCCCAGAGGAAGATACAGAAGATCAAGATCGAAAAATCGTGCCAAATCTCGATCGAGATCAAGAGATCGAAAATACAATCGTCGTTCAACAAGTTCCTCTTCCAGTTCCATTAGTTCGAGATCTGTAAGTAGTTCACGAAGCAGGTCTCCAAGTATGAAAAGAAGCAAGTCAAGCTCCTCATCGTATAGAAGTGTGAGTTTGAGACGCAGCAGAAGTCGTTCTAGAAAAAGGGACTCGCCACCTAAAGTTTCCCTTCCAAGATATTACGGAAGGAAGAGAAGCGATCAGAGTTCGTCTTCTGATTTAGAAGATGTCGAAGATGAGAATAAACCAGTTTCAAATTCGTAAGTGCTCAATTACGATGTGTTGATGTGCGATTACAAAAGTTGTTGTTTAGGAATACAGGGACTGTCTATGGTAATACAGGCACGGCGATCAAAGTCAGTAAGATCCTCTTATTATTTTAGTTTCTTTTCTTATATTTTTTTTCTCTTAAATTTGTTAAAAATAACTTCTGAATTGAATAGGTTGATCTCTATTTGAATAATTAAAAATCAAAAGTAATTTTTAGAAAAATTCTGGAAGTTTTGGGATGAGCTTCAGCATACAAGAACGGCTTAAAAGAAAACGACAAGCTTTGCTGAATAAGCAATGTGAGTAAAAATTGAGATTTTGCGATCGGATTTGATGTTTTTTTTTGCAGTTAAAGCCGACAAGTTAGCTGAACAATTGAAAACAGCTCGTGAAAAGCAAGAACAGATGAATAGAGAGGACGAACTCAGAGAAATTGCAATCAAATTGCGACGAAGGTAAAAAATTTTAAATTTATATTTCAAAACTGATTGTTTAATTACAGACAGCGAGAGCTTCGTCACGCTTACGATAGCCACAATAGTTCAAGTTCCTCAGATTCCGACGATAATATTAAAAGTCCTTCTAAGAATCGAAGTCGAAGTGGCAGTAACAGTCCTAAGAATAAATTGGATGACAGGGAGTACAGAAGTCGTGATTCTAGAAAACATGAAAGGAGAGATGATAGCAGAGAACGGCGTGACAGTAGGAGGTCATCAAAATCCAGATATGATTCAGAAAAGAGGATTGTTTATAAGGATGATGGAAACACTGATAGGAGCCACAGACGAAGGGATGACCATCGACGGGATTCAAGAGAAGGCAGAGACGCAAGAAAAGACGATTATAGTAGAGATAAGGGACGATCGCTAGTTGATTACTGAGTATCGAAGCTTTTGTTAATTGATTTAGGTGGTCATTTGTAATTTTAATATTGGGTTGAGGTGTTTATCATGTTGAATCTTGATTTATTAATTAGAACTTTATTAAAATAAATCATAAAATTAAGGTTTTACTTATTTTAAACAATTCCTTAAAAAAAGTACTTTTTTTACCACCAAGTTGTTTGTTTGCTTATACAGGTGTTCTGTTTTGTGTCAATAAAAATTTATTTGCAACTACATTAGAGACTTCGTGTATGCTACACCTGTTAATACTCGCGAGGAGCTTAATACAGAAGATTCTAAATGTTTCACGGAATATTACACCAGAACAGTTGTTTAATGTAAGACGTTCACTGATACGTAGAAGTCAACTATGCATTAATTAAAATCGTTCACACTTTGAACACCTTTTTTAGATTAAATTAATTCTAATTTAAATTTGTTAAAGTATGCACTTATTAAAGTTATAATTTTAAAGTATTTGTTACTACTACTTAAAGTTTATTTTCTTTCCTAAATTTAAACATAATTCACATTTTTTGTCTGTCAGCTAAAAAATAACATTAACATTTAATATTCGTGTTGCATACCAAACTAAAAACCGATTTTATAAGGATTTCTTTAAAGGGGCGTAATTCCCTTAGGAAGCATTTTTCGATATATGTTTATATGAACTTTTTGTTTCAAAATGTAAAGTTCTATCATACATTTAATTTTCATGAATACAAAACGGAACACCCTGTATGTGTCCGCCAAGACTAAAGTTACAACAATGAGTTTGTAATAAAATGGAATTATAAGTTTATTAGCGCACAAAGGCCTGGAGAGGGTTCATAAACATTTCAATTATAATTTAAAAACTGAATTGGTGCTATTTTTCCTACATTTTTGTGAACTGTAAGAAAAATTAAAATAAAATGAGTTGGCATATTTAACTGTTCTTAACTTCTCATAATATTTAACTGATGAGAAATTGAATGATTTACAACACGCTCAAGTCCTTTCATTTGTATATATTTTTAATAAAAATGCTTATTTGTGACTTCGCCATCTGAACTTTACTGTGTCATCTCATCCAATAATGCTAGGCTATGATAACATCCACGTAACTAAAATTCCCCCCCTAAATTATTTTTTTATAGATTTAGTAATTGTATGATCGAAATATTTTATACTTTAGTCCAGAAGACTATAATTCTCTATCTCTCTTGCTCTTCCGGTTGCATGTATCTTGCCATCTTCTGCCACATCCTTGCGGAGTATCAAACATGTTGATCATACTACTTTACTGACTATAATAGCTCCAAATTGCAAACAAAATATTTAGTTTTTAGGAACACCTAAGACTTTGATGACATCATAGTACACCAACTTATCTTTACATACCTATTTTTATATTTTTTTATTTTATATACCATTTCACAACATTTTTTTGCAATAACACTAACATGTTAGTTTGGTTTCATAATACAGGGTTTTCCAATTGGTTTTCAACATGTAGATATCAGTTGTATTTCAGTTTATATCAAATACCTTTACCTTGTGTCAATATTATATCAAAGGAATTCTCCATGCTTTTTTTGATAAGGGAGAAAAGCATTTGAGATACAGTGAAACACAACTGCTAGGTACATGGTGAAAACTAATCTGAAAACCCTGAAATATAAATACTGTACTACAAAAGTTAGAATGCATTACTTACCTTAACAATAATTGATGTTTTTAGCGAGTATATTTGAGAATGCTACGCGCAATAAAAACCCACCATACTATTAATTTCTCAGTCAGTGAAGTGAAGTGTTAAAAATGATTGTATAACTTTCAGCGGCTTAAAAAAGACTACCATCTTACCCCTAATATGCAACTGAAAATATGATTTTAAAAGAATAACATTTTAATTAACTTGATGGACCTCAAAGAGCAGCATTTACTTGGGCGTTCTTAATATTTCCGGCGGAAAACATCGATATGCTTATATAAACGTCCGTTGGAATAGGACAGGTGGGGACGTTCGGGAAGAATGTAATTTTCCTAGGACGAGTCCCCCGGGGGCTTGCGGTCTTCCCTTTTTGCAAACAGTCCGGCGCGGTCCACAACTCGACTAGAATGTGAAAGATACTTTCTTACCGCTCCATCCACGTCTTGCTTTTAAAATATCCGATCCTTTCCCCTTCTCCCTTTTTACCTTTGAACGTGAACTGTTTCCGAATAAAGTTTCATTTATCCGTAAAGATATAGGACTGGAAATAAATTAATCCGCCCATTTTAACATAAACAAAAATTACTGCATTTCAATCGGTACTTGATTTAATTGAGGGGACACGTACAAGTAAGAAATTCACAGTCTAATAACGCGAAAGAGTAGAAACGAAGGTGTATGTTTGCGAATGGGGTTGTCAAGGCGTCCCTATGAGTCCCTCGGGGGCTAAAGGTCCTGCTTTCCGAGCGCTGTGGACGCTTAAAAACTTCCATCTTTACTGCCCCGTGCACCTGAGTCGTTCGTGTTTCATTTATAATTGCAAAAGTTTCCTCTTTCTAGATCCCCAAAAATAGGGAGAGGCAAGAGAGAATTTTCAAAAGAAAACAAATAGCGGGTTAGTCCCTGTGTCCCAATACAATATCTTCGCCGTGCCGCTGCGGACCATTCAATTACAGGTCGACACCGATCGGAATACAACCCGTGTTATCAATACTTATGTTTTATTGTTTACGGTTACGTGCTGGGGAATATTTTCAATTTGAAATTTGATATCTAATCGAACGGCGAAATTAAAAATTTTCAATAAATACTTCAACTGGATCGAGTTTGGAAATCAAGTTTATCATGACTTTTCAAGAGGTTGATAACACTGCATTTCTAAATATATTTCTAATTCGAAATTGACATAGTAACTATTTGAAATTCAACGAATTTAACACAATACCTACCTAAATATTCTTAAATAGCCATACCTTCCATGTTTCCATCACAGCTGGTGTTCGCTAATATTGCAATATTGCTAATATTGCAATACTTACAAAATTCTAAAGCTAACAACAGACATTGTTGTATTTATCCATGACAAAGCCTTATTAAACACCAAATTTGCAGGTAGCAATAACATATCAGCCGAATGTCTGAAACATGGTGGAACATGGTGTTACTACTACACGAGTGGAAAGAAGGCACAATAGTTTTTTGAATTTAAGAAAAAAGAATAAAACACAATGCATTAACTACAGCGAAATTATCTAATTAGCCACCACCTAGAACAGTGGTGGCAAAACTATGACCAGTCGGCCAGACACTGACCCATGAAGGCTTTTAAATGACTAGTATTGGCTAGTATAAAAAAAAATAATGTACAAATTTTCACCCACTTTTCAAAAAGGTTCACCATCACTGCCCTATAAGGTACTTTCAATCTATTACATGACATGACATGATAGATCCACCATAGACCAGATATTCACTATCGAGCAACTAATGGAAAACTTCAACAAATGTTTATAGATTTCTAACAAGCATTCGATAGAGCGAATAAGGAGGAAGAAATAATAATAGGATAATAGCAGGATGGTGAAACTGGCGTGGTAAAAGGTGCCAAGGAGGAAAAGGCCATTGGGTCGACCTTGACTACTGTAGAGGGATAACGTTGCCAAAGACCTGAATGCAATGAGTATTGAAAACGGGCTGGAATACATTTTTTGTTTTTGAACTCTCAACATAGTTATCGTCTGAACGGCCCTTAAAGTCTATATTGAATTATACATAGGAAAAAGTGGGGGAATGGTGCGCACTTAAGCCACAATAGCTACTGCAATCAACACAGTAAAGCTAGAGCTAGCACTAATGATGCTATTTTGAATATGTAATGCAACATTTGAAAAAAAAATCAAGTGCAATAATGCAATAATAAACTGTATTATTAAATAAGCTGCATTATTAAAAACAACGGTGCGCACGATTACCCGCCGTACACCATTTCCCCACTTTTCCCTACTGACAATTTGAATATTAAAATATTGATTAATTTCTTCTCTTCTTTTTCTTTCTCATATCTGTATTGTAGGTGTGTGGAGATATACCTAAACTTAATCATAAAGGTTCTTTGAAATTGAGATAATATTTTTTATTAAAATACACTTAAAATTTAATTGATTAGTATTGTTGAGGCAATTGTGTAGTGTCCCAAGAGTTGCTTTTTCTTTTGTTGAAATCAGTACATTCTTAAAGAAAAATCAGAACCACGAGAAATGTTCAATTGACGGGTAACTGTCTACAATCGATAAAAAATGTATTCAGCAATATAAATAAAACCGACAGTTACTTTGGTCATCGAATTCTTTTGGTTCCACGGCTTTTCTTAATAAAAAGAATAATTGATAATGAAATATTATGAATTTCATCATTTATAAATTTTCAGTTAAGATACAACTTTTCGATTTAGTTTAATTATAAAATAATTGTACAAGTTTATGATTACAACCAGATTATGTAAAGTTTAAAAGTTTAACAAATTCCTATGAGGGCTTCAAATTTCTGGAAGAGGAAGGTACTCGCTGTAAAGCTGTTTATTGGTTACTACAAAAGATCATATCGGTCCCAAGAGCATGTTTTACTTGTTGACATGTTAATGTATCACTTTTGTGAATTTTAGTGGCTCGATAATTTGCTGAAAGGTTCTACAATATACAAGGGCACTGTTAAGATTTACGTGGGGGAAAGATCAAGAACCACTCTCATCATTTAAAAAAATGTAATAGATTCTAAAACCCTACAAAAAAAGAACAAAAAATCGTAAGATATCAAAAATTCTTTATTGTCTGCGTTTTCTATTTACTTTCGTGCCTCCGGGTGTTTTATCATTTTCATAAACATTCGACAACTTATATTCCATCGCAGACTAATGCAAAGTAAACCATATTAGCAATGATCGCGAGATAAATTCTGAATTGATTAATTAAACGGCCGACTGGAATTACATTAATGCGTGCATTTAATCGCATCGTCGGAGTAATTATGAGGCCATCATTTTGTGGCGTGCGAAGCGTTTTTCGTTAAATGGCTGGTTTGAAATTAATCTATTTCGATTGGAGTATTTTTAGATTTGGTCGGTGACGCAAGAAGGGTTTCCTGATTGGATCGAAATCCTCTCCGAAACAAGGCCTCTGAATCAAGGGCCACCACTAAGTAAGAGGACAGCGGCCAGGCGGACATGAATAATGCATGCCACAGATGTGGAATACTTGTATAACCCCGACCCTAGACCTTCCCCCTCTGGCTAACTTACCCCACATTCCCTTATGTTATTCCTGGTAGGAGATATTACAACTATGAATGGTGTTCATGCATGCTCTTAACCCGCGTGATTATTTTAAAAAATTGTTTCATCACTTACGTAACACAAAACAGTAATATTTTTTGCCTTAATTTATCATCTTTCATGATATAATTAATTTAAGAACTGAATGATATTGATGCGCGTAAGGAAGATAAGATTTTTATATCGATAAGACTGTAAAGTGTAGTACGCGCTAACTGGCCTTAGTAATGGAGAAAAGGTCCGTAAACCCGTGCACTGTCCGCTGTCGTCTCTGACGGATCCGAACCAAATTAGTTAAATTTGCATCAAATGTTTCGCAACATTATGTGACCGTCTTGCAAGCGCAACCTTTAGTAAGGAGATTGTTAAGGGATTGATAAATATGCATTAGATTTGCTAATTTAACAATTTCCAACCTACAATTGTCACTGGTTAAAGGAACCATTTAATGGGGATGTAATAGTTGAGTTAAACTGACAAAAAAATGTCCAATTTTCAAAATTTTAGGAAACGATTAAAATTACTACAATGGAGTTGAACTTTTGCCAAGCTTGTTAATTTTCGTACATTAATTGCATGTAAACGACATGTAAACATAAACAAAAAAAATATTTTGTAGCCTTCTAAAGGATGCAACTATTCGATCATACGGTACCTATCATTTAAGTAGCTATGTAGGCATAACTGGTAATTGTGGATGACATCTAAGTATTATTTTAATCACTGGGGTGTTTAACTAAATGAGCAAACGTGTGAAGTCACTGTAATCAGTTAATTACTTACATCATCACAATTCGAAGAAAATCTTGAAATGCCTGCATTGTCGTTTATTTTGTGTTAAGAAATGCACATTAAGAATTTATCAAGAAATATCTTTCTCTAAATAATTTTCCATTAATTAGGTACTTAACTGAGAACCTATGGAATTTTTATTCAATACTTTTCATAATACTGAATTTCCTACGAATGTACTATTTTTTTGGAGTTGCCCAAAATATAATTTTTAACCCTTAATCTTATTACATGAAATATTCTTTTTTTTCTCTTGCAGATTAACGCTTTGATCAATCCCGTCAAATAAAACATGCACACAACATGAACATTAACAAAAACCACTCAAATTTAAAATTCACGTGCCACATTTTTTATGATTTTTACCGATAATAAGAGTTCTCGAGCGTGTTTCCGACTTCATGATTAGTGTAATTTTCTTTCCCGTCAAGGTTTCACAAACACGTAGTTTTTCTACAATTTGTCCTGACAACAAAACGAAAAAAAAAACATTCCCTTCAATTGCTTGTACGAAACAACAGCGCAGCATCGTACATCCCCCAAAAACGGATTAAATTTCGACCTATTAACAACGCCAGCATTACACGTACGACAGCCTTTTATTCTACAAAATCTCGTTCTATTCAAATGCGTACAGGAACTCTCGAAGCGCACAAAAAATACACAAAAGGACCTGCATCAGGTTGACCTAAACAATAATTACGTTTAACCTTTTTTTTATGGACTTGATCTAAATTTGATCTTCCAACCCTTGGATCGTGGACCACATCATCACTGTGACCTTTGTGCACCTTTCGACACGCGTTCCGTTCTAGTTTTGATCTTGTTCTATGAATAAGGGAGGATTACGTTACAGCGAAACTGGTTACTCTTGACCGCAGCATCCCTGTATTACAATTCACCATAGTCAGGTGATTTCAAATTATGTTGTTGTGCAACTGTGTAATTTGTTTGGTTATTAAAATTAATATTGGGTTATGATTTTTAATTATTATGACATTATTTTACATTACACGAAGTTTAAAAAATTTCAGTCACAACAGTACAAAATATTGCTTCATTTCATTTAATGTGTCGTACATACTTGGTGATTTATTTAACATATTTACTATTAAAGTTTAAGTGGAACTCCGCTAAGTTGAAAATACAGAACATGCAGCAATACAATATTTGTAATTTATTCGCGTTTAGACTGCAGCGGTAGTTGGCATAGTAGATGCAAATTCCCCTTTCTAAAAGTCATAACTATAAGGAAAATGTTTAACTCAATATAAAAGGTTTTTTTTTATAAAATATGTAACAATTCTTCAATTCTTTACGAAACGGACTGAAAGTTATTTAGCGATCCATAAAGCAACTAAAATTTTCGGTCAAATTGTAAGACATTTTGTCGCCCTACATTACATATTTTGTTTTCTTTAAAAATTCTCAGTACTTAAATGGTATTGTGTTATTCCCAACTCTACAGATCTACGTCACAATTAAATTTTTAGATCCTCATCCACTACCAACATGATATCAATATATTATTCTTTAGTATCGTTCTTGTTTTTTTATTTTACTACGTGTTCTTCAAACTTTTAATAAGGTTATGCCAAACATTTGTGGAGATGTAACCGTTTCTAAATTTTTTGTTGCCTTTAAGAAAAACAATTTCTAGATTTTGTTTAGAAAATTATTAGTTTGGGAACAAGCAAGGAAAAGAGTTATCTCAAAAGTTGAAAGTTAGAAAGTTATCCTTCTCTTTGGGGACACACTGTATAAGCACCACGATTAGCATTCATAAAAATTGCAGAATTTTGTGTGCGTATGAATGTATTTCCTCAATTAGAGGTAAACAATATATTATACAACAGCAATCATGAATCACAAAAAATGTTTGCATATATAAATTGAAAAAATATAGTAAATTGGATAGCTACCTACGATTTACGAATTTTAATTAATGTTTTTTATTATTGACAGTTTTAAAAAATATTTAATCTTTGTAAAACGGATTAGTGACACAAGGGTTTTCAAACCAATTCCCGCAATGGATAAGGTCAAGATAATTTACCATTATCATTAGGTAGAGTTTTAAAATAATGAAAATTTTCCTGTGCCGATTACTAATTCTATTTTCCACAAATAATTGCCAACAACACTTTATATTTACTTTTTTCATTGTAATTGCACAATTTTCCGCTTTATCGTTACAATATTATGAAAACTATGAGATAACCTTGAGGTCGTGATATGTTCAGAACTATAAAACTATCCTTCCGAAAGCACCAAATCCAAAGTGGCAAAATGAAGCGAATCGTTTTAGTGGCGTTCGCCCTCTTCCTGACGGGACAAGCGAAACCGGCGATTGAAAAAAGTGATCCAAATTGGTGGCGACACGGAGTGTTTTATCAGATTTATCCGCGATCCTTCAAAGACAGCGACAACGATGGAATCGGCGATCTTCAAGGCATCATAAGCAAATTGGAACATCTCAGGGACGCTGGCGTTACGGCAACTTGGTTATCTCCCATTTTCAAGTCGCCCCAAGTGGATCAGGGTTACGACATCAGCAACTATACGGAAATTCAACCGGAATATGGGACGACGAAGGATTTTGAAGAACTAGCGGCGAAGGCCAAGAAAATGGGTATTAAAGTTATTTTGGATTTCGTGCCCAATCATTCCAGTGACCAAAGCGACTGGTTCATCAAATCGGAACAGAGGATCGATCCATACACCGATTATTACGTTTGGGCTGATCCTGATGAAGCGACAGGAGGGCCCCCTAATAATTGGGTAAGTTTGGAGCGATGAATCAACTTTTAAAAACAACATTTTTTTAGAAAATATAAATTTGTTCATTATGGGTACAGCGTGATCGAATAGTTTTAACCTCTAGAAGACTAGGAAATGTTTTTTTTTAATTTATGTTGGCAGTACTTAATAATTTACCTAACCTATACAATGTTCAATACTAAACATAAAATTTTCCTAGTTGACAGTGTGAATTTTACAGTGACATTCAAATACAGGTAACCTTATACTAACGGATGTAAATGTCACTTTTCATGTTAACATAAATAATGTAAAAAATTGCATAACTTTCTAGAACATGAAAGTACTCGATCATGTGATAATTTTAAAGCAAATAATATCCATACATAATAAAAAAATAAAAAAAGCTCATCTTGCAACTAAACTCGGCTTGTGTGAGATAAACTTGTACCTACTTATTTTGGGTTCCAAAGCGTTTCTTGCCGTATGGAAAATTTAAATTTACATGTTTTAAATTGAATTTCTAGTTGACAAAAGTTAAATTGTTTGTAATTTCGTCGTAAATTCTTTCCTTTTTTCATAATATAATAATATTTTTAAACTATCTATTTAAGGTAATTTTTTGGATGTTAAGCTGATGTTCAGTAACGTGCGTTCAAAAAATCTGTAGTCATAGAGACTGGTGTTTGATTATCTCAGCGATAACGTATGTTGCAGCTACTTGAAGTCGTTTGGCGTCAACTTTCAAACATCAGCAGTAAACAATTGATATTAGAAAATGTAAATACAAAAAATCATATTGGTAACTATTTGGAATAGTTTAATTCACTAATTCGTTTATGTTTTTCTGACATTTGCAAGTGGGGTTATGTTCACAACGGTAACAAATGATCTACACCCTACTTTGAAAATTTTCCATACGTCATCTGACCACAGTTTGCTTTGAACTCACGTTATTATTTTTGTGAGCAGCTAGTTTCTGTTAGTTGCCATTTTTGTTTATATTTCGGTCGCACTGTGTAGCGTCCTTCAACGTAAGTGACCCGCTACTGTAATGTCACTTTCATTAAAAGAATGCCTTTCCAGAACACGAAGTAACAAATTAAATTAAATTACAAAAGTAATATTCACAAATTTTTCCTCCTTGCAAAATTCAGAGTCGAGTGTGGAAAATTATTTTTAAATTTGCGTTTTTCAGATAAGTAACTTTAGGTATTCCGCGTGGAAATTCAGCAAAATTCGCAAGCAATATTATTATCACGAATTTGCGGCAGCACAACCGGATCTTAATTATAAGAGTCCGGAATTGGTGCAAGAAATGAAGGATATCCTCACGTTTTGGCTGGATCGCGGAGTTGATGGTTTCCGAATCGACGCTGTGCCATTCTTATTTGAAGAAGGATTGGAAGATGAACCGTTATCGGGCGATCCTGTTGCAACCCCCGACGATTGGAATTATTTGAGCCACATTTACACAATGGATCAACCGGGTACTTTCGATATGATTTACCAATGGCGTGAGCATTTGGACGAGTATACGGCCACCCACGGAGGCGACGATCGGTACGTCTGTTAACGGTTGCAGAAATTATTTGTTAAATTGAAATTTATTAGGATAATGATGACGGAAGCTTACACGGATATTAAACACACCATGTTGTATTATGGGGATGGAAATGGGAGAAAAGGGGCGCACTTCACTTTCAATTTTAATTTCATTACGGACCTGACAAAGAATTCAACGGCTCAAAATATTCTCGATGCAATCAATAAATGGATGGATAATCTTCCCGACGGAGCTGCTGCTAACTGGGTGGTGAGTAATTCTTTAATTAAAGTAAATGTATCCCAAACGGCAATTTCAAGCTGGGGAATCACGACAATCATCGCGCGGCTAGCCGTTTGGGCCAGGAAAACGTAGATGGATTTAATATGTTGGTCATGGTGTTACCCAACGTCGCCGTTACATACAACGGTGAAGAAATTGGAATGCCGGATGGAGAGGTCACTTTTGAACAGGGCCAGGACCCGGGCGCTTGCAACAGTCCTCCGCAGGATTTTGGCAGGCTGAGCCGCGACTTTGAAAGGACGCCGTTCCAATGGAATAATAGCACGAACGCTGGATTTAACGAAGGCGCAACACCTTGGTTACCGGTTGCTTCTCATTATAAAGAAATTAATTTGAAAGCTCAAAGTTCTCCAGGCGCCAGGAGCCATTTCCACACTTATCAAAATTTAGTTAAATTAAGGAATAGGGAAGCATTCGTAAATGGAAATTTGAATTGTAGGGTAATTTCTCAGAATGTGTTTGCATTGACGCGAGAATTGCCTAAAGGCGATAATTACTTATTTGTGTTTAACATGGGAGATGAACCGACCACAGTCGATTTGAGCGTTTTTAAAGCTCTGAAACCTAAACTTGAATTAGCGGTAGGAAGCATTAACTCACCGCGCAATATAGGGTAAGTCAATTGTGCACTTAAAAATGAAAGCGATACATTTTACTTTTTTCAGGGACCAAGTCAACACTGCCAATATGCTGCTCAATCCGCACGAAAGTTTAGTTTTAGTTTCGCGAATGTAAACAATATTGATTGATTAAATTTCTTGCAATGAATAAAATAGCAATGTAAAAATGTTCCAAATTTAATCGATTTTCTATCAACATTCACAAAAACTTCCTTCCATTTCTTGCCATATTAAATATTTCATCTTAAAAACCTCGTCTCTCAGTGAGAAATCTTATTGTCCAGAACATCTGTCCGTTCCAAAGGATGTAAAGTGAAGCACCCAAGAGATTTCTCTCTCTCGTATGAGAGGAAAGGGCAGCGCCATTTGCTAATGTAACTCGTCAATCTCAGAATCCCTTGGACTTGGAGAACCCAATAACCTCCCCCCTAAGTAAACACACACAAAGCCTCGACCCGTATTATTGTCCAGAATAGATTAGCGGCTTGATGTTCGACCGCATACTAATTTTGCACAACCTGTGCTCAATTTTTATAAGCCGTCAAACTAATTAACTAAAACAAAAAATCGATTTAATTTAATAATCGAAGGAATTGAATAAAGCGACTCATAACAACTTTGTATTTACTTAACAATTTTAAAAATTTAAAAATTCTCTCGATTCAATAAACATTCAACGGTTTAAAAATGTATTATAAAAATTAAAATTTCTGAATGAACGATTGTTCTTCAAACTGAATACTTTCGTTGCAATTTATAATATCAAAAAATACAGGTTAAAATTATTTACCGTATTTCTTCAATTGAAGGGCTTGGGGCGACAAGGCATGCCATACTTTTAGCAAATTTGAATTATCTATGCTACACATCACTGTGTGATGTTCTACTAACAGGTCTCCTATTTTTTGTGATAGCTATTCTCCCAAGAATGAAGCCACTGTTACCCCATAGCGTTATTAATTTTGCAAAATATGCAAAAATATTTGTGTAATAACACCATTGAATGTGTAAATAATCCAAAAAAGTTAGAAAATCTGACACAACTAATTCCATACATTCTTTCAGTGCGTCACACTTATTATCAAGAAATGGGGGCTGCTATAGCTGTACTAGGAAATACCATTGAGGAGGTAACAGATAATGAACTCAAAAATTTGGACAACAATTTTTCAGACAATAGTGAAAATGAAAGCTAATTTGTAAAAAAAATATAATACTATTTTTTTATGAAAAAGGGTACAGGCCACCATTTTTGTAATAAATAACTAAAATTACAGTATAATTAAATATGCACTCATTACAATTTTTTTTTATGACATTAAATCATTAAGTTTGATTTTGGGATTTAACTGAAAACTAAAACTAAAACTAAACTCAAAACTAACTTCATGTGGCATATAGCCTTGTTGCCTCAAACCCTTCAATTGTAAGACACACTTTTCCACCCATATGAACATCTCCGTGACTGTTCTGTGGGTATTGTACTGAAATTGATAAGGTTGAAAGAAAAAGGATATTGAAATTCAGTATTACACTAACGATAATTTATAAAAATTGCGAAATTATCCTTAAGGGGGCCACTTGAGAAGCAAGATTCACAAGATGGCGCCACCGTAGTAAAAGTGTCAATTTTGTAAAAGCTCTTTACATTAACAAGCTTTTTTATATAAAAAACTAGTGGTGGATATAAAAGATAAAAAAATGATCTAGGTATGGACATAAATTTGCCATGGAAAAACTTGAAAAAAGTATTTATTCAAAAATGTCACACTTTCCGATGCTTTTTGACTTAAATACTGACAAATGTGATTAGATAATGTACGAGTATACTTATAATTAATGCTTTCAGGGTGTGATCAGCAAGATTTTCTTTACTTTTAACAAAAAATTCAAATATTATTGAAAGTTTGACATTTTTGAATAAATACTTTTCTCAACTTTTTCCTTGGCAAATTTATGTCTATACCTAGATCATTTTTTTATCTTTTATATCCGCCACTAGTTTTTTATGTAAAAAAGCTTGTTAATGAAAAAAGCATTTTACAAAATTGACACTTTTTACTACGGTGGCGCCATCTTGTGAATCTTGCTTCTCAAGTGGTCCCCTTAAATACAGTAATTTAGCTAGAAATATTATCGAGGTAGAAAATGTTCATTACAGCCGAGAGCTCTGACACGAAGACAGGAAGCGTCGCAATTAGCTAAGTCCGAGGGTTAATACAACTTTTCGCTGAGGTATGTGTACTAAGTATTCTATTCACAATCGTAGTTTTTTCACCGAAATCAGTTACAATTTTAAAATTTTCGAAAGTCAAATTTGATATTGATCAGTATCTGCTCCATCTATGAAATTATTTCCGAACTCAAAGTAGGTGTGAAATGGCAAAAAGAGCTTATAAATAAGCCGTTGAAAGAAAAAGTGGTGTAAATCATATTTTTCTTTTTGAGAAAAATTGAGTTTTCCGTGTCAGTTTCTCATAAATTACGAGGTTTTGACTCCGCACCGACGATTTTCTCTTTTGAAAAATAGTTGAACTACATTTAAATTACTTGTCCAGTTAATAGTTTTCAACTTAACGAACTTAAAAGTGCTATAACGAAAAGTCGATAATTTTTGACTTACACCACTTTTCCTCTCACATGCTCAAATATTTCATTTCAAACCTCCTTTTCAAAGACACCTGCCTATTGATCTGTCTACCAGATTTTAATGTATTTTTATTTAAGATAGTTTCTAGTTTTAAGGTTTAGTATATAAGCAGTAGAGTTTGTCTAAAGATATTCTGCGTTTATGACTTTAAACCGCAATCAACTTTTACTGATGATAATGAGGATTCACTGCAGGGTGCCACAAAGCTGGTTGCTTTAAAAATATTTTTGCAGATACTTCAGAACCGTACTTAAATATTTCAACTTTAGTTAAGTTCAGAACAAATAATCAAATACAAGTCATATAATTCATGAAGTATCTAAGTTAATCAATAACCCCACATACCTACCTAATTATTAGAAGAGGTTTAATGTTTACTCATATTTATATCTAAGCATCAAGAAATTTATAAAAATTTACCAAATACAGCCTTGGCCACTTCTGGCCATGCTGATTATTACGGCTTACCTACTTTTATGGCCGGATCACTTATAGTATTGTAAAAGGCACAGTAATAAACGCAGAATATCTTTAGTCAAACTCTACTTTCTGTTACACTAATACCCCGGTTTACGTTAATTTGCTATAACGCTTTTTAAAAATCAATCTCTTTCAGTCGCTCTTGCGCTCTTATTACAATTTAATTTAATTTTTTTTAAATATTTTGACATGGTACAAAATTAAAACAGTAGTTATTTCACTTTTAAATAATGTTTTCAACCTTATTGTATTTGTATTCTTTCTTTATTTAAAATACTTCATACGACAATTTAAAAAAACGTAATTAACCCCGTTTTACGTTTGATTCGCTTAAACTTGTTTTTTCAACGTATTAAGCGCGTAAATCGGGGTATTACTGTATTTTGTTTGAATGATCAAAAAAAGAAAAGAATTAAAGTGTGTTTATCTGAAGAAATCGATGAAGCTGTTTTAAAGTCCAAACGCATTGCAACTTCACCATTTTTTAATATTCTTGTAGAAAAGTCGGTTTAAGGTTTAATTTTTTTTACAACTTGCTGCAAATGAGATTTGCTTGTTTCCAACTGTGCAGACCTTCCTCATATAAATGCAACTCTGAGCCCACACCAGTCACGGAAGGTTAAAATCATGCACATTACCATTTCGTTCAAAAACTTTTTAATAATAAAACATTTATGGAGCAATAAACATTTCCCCAGTCCCGTAACACTGACCAAGAAGAGTTAACGTTGCTTCAGTAAGTATTACGTTGATCTCAGTTGAACGACTTAACTTTAATGATATTAATTACTGACATTTGTGGCACATGATGCTTTGATTTCATTGAAAAAACATAGAATTTTGACTATAAATTTATAGATTTTTCTACTTTATTTTAGTTATTAAAAATAATAATGTTTACAAAACCATTAATGTTAAAACAAGGAAGAACTTTTATAAAGGTTAATATTTTTCTGTTAAGTTGGGAATAAAAATAGATAAGAATAAATAAGCGAGTTCAACTGTACATTTAAAATTACTGTCTTTATATTTTTAATTACATTTAAAGGTATTTGCAACTAAAACTATATTAAAAATGAAAATCCGATGTTAAGATGAATTTGAAATGATCGTGACAATATTTATTTCGAATATTATTCCGAGACTACCATAAATATGCAAATACATAGAAAAACACATAAAACACGGTGGTGGTTATTCACCGCTAACAACTTCACTAGTACTTTTTTATCGCCACCTCAAAGACGCACGAGCAACAAGCGATACGAAAACCGGCAAAAGGTGCGCCTTAAAAAATACTTCACGTGTTAAATAAAATGAACTTTTTATCTCATGTCACCTGTTACATAATTCATAAACCTATGCCTCTTTGTCGGGTCAGTACGAGCCGAATGGTGGGTGTATAGCACAAAATCAAAGAGGACATAACAACCTAATTCACATGCTAAGGGCGCGCGCAATGATGTGGCATCCAGTTTTATTGCTTGATCAGAATATAACATTATATTGGAATGTGCTAGGCGTGTATGGCGCGCGTTTACAGTCGTATCATTGTAAGTTAGAAAAATTTCAGTTTTTCACCTGATCAAACCTGTCGGAGATTACCGTCCGCTGCTGTCTAAGCGCGCCTTATCAAGACCGAACCGATCGGAGCGTGAATTCGCCGGATTTAATCTCGCCGGTCGATTTTGAACATTTTTTTTGGACTAGTCGGCGTCGTGATGTAGTTTTTGAAGATTCTAAGCAATGTGACACGGGATTCGAAGTAAGATTACCCGCCTCTGCAGTCATTGGTCCAGTCGTCCTTAGATTCAGAAGCAGCGCTGTTTATACTTATAGAATCGCAGATGCACCATAAAAGCAGGCAGCAACGCGGATTTGTCTTTTCACATATTCTTTTCACATTACGGTCTCAAGAATTCTGTTTTGTGTGGCTCATCCTTTTTATAAACAAATATGGACACGGTCTCACCCGCGGGAATTGGAAACTCATTACGGTCGCCTTTGACCCGTGAGTCGCAAGACTGCGTCCCGGGGGAGTTCGCGACGTAAAATCTCGACCGCGAAAAAAAGAGAATTACACACGTGAAAATGTATCTTAAAGGAATAACAAGAAAAAAAGTTTTATGTCCACAACTTTTGTATTACAGCCAATAACGGGACGGTTTCCCTTCGGAATTGAACTTGTCCTCCCCGTTCTCCTCCTCGCGTCCGGGAGAGAGGTTTTAACTTCCCACCCTATTTGCAAAGTCCACGAGTAAACTTCTACTGAACTTACATTTGTTATGTCAGTGGACCTTGCACAGCTGCTGATTTATATGCGACGATAAAACTTTGAGAAAGTTCTTCTTTATACAGACGCACACACAAGTCGATATATTCAAACGAATTATCTTTCGTTCCGATGTGTACAATAAAAAAAGAGTCGCCCTGTGTATAAAATATTCGAACATTAGTAACATCCGGCGACCGCTTGTCATTCAGACCACGGAGCGATCATTCCGTGGGATGAAGCGTGGCCATTAAGCGTGGAACCGGCCATCGATTCCTTGATCGTCCCCGGGATCTAACATGTGTTCCGCATACCGGACGTAACAGACGCGCCGTTTGATTTCATGGACGTCTTTTTCCGCGATATTCATGTCATGTAGAAAGAGCAGAAGAAAAAGGGGGATGAAAATATCGTATTACGGTCAAAAAGCTGCTTACTGAATTTCTCTTATTGACGAATTGATCCGTGTAATTGGCACCCATGACGACTTCTATTTCGATGGAAATCTCATAAAATTTGTACAGATTTAACCGACTTTGGACTTTTGTATGAATATAATATAGGTACCTAATTGAAAATGAAGTTAAGGCCAACCTCCTCAAGAATTTTAGTCTAAAATTTTTTAACGATGAGAATGTGCACTAAATACGATAATTTCTGTGATTTGTATACATACAGAGTGTTTATAAAATACGTGTGTGAATTTCAACCTATTGAACAATTTTTTTCTGTTGCATTTTGTAAAAACGTATCTTGTTCATAATTTTTCGCCTTTAATTTTAACCAAGCGAGTCTGTTGTTTTTATGACATGTTATTGTTGTGTTTTACTTAGCAGGTATGTTGTAGGCGGTGCACGTTTTGATAGGTAACACATTCCAAATTTTAAATCCATTCACTAAGTCTTTTTAAAAATATTGAAATAGAAAAAATATTTAATTTGACAAGCTGCACTTGGTGTTAAAAGTAACACTCATGAAACACGTAGTGCTCACTTGCCGTTAACGCAAAAAAAAAAACGATTTACACTGATGAAACACTCAAAATAGCTGTACACGTTCGCCGTTTTTGCTTATATAAACGGAACTTTTGTTGAAAACCGCCAGAAATTGCCCAAATTCTATCATCCAATACAAATTCAAGTTTTAAGTTTCATGTGAACATCACAGCGTTGTACTATTGCTATATCTTTTCAGTGAATGCATTGGGGTAGGGTAAAGCCACCATTTGTGGCCACTTTAAGCAAGTTTGTAGTTAATCATCATGAACAAATGACTTAAAACAACCTTAATATATTTTAATCTATTTAATTCTTGAACTGGCTCTGTATTTTTTAGTTATGCTACAGATTTTAGACTGAAACGATTTAATTTAATTACCTTTGTTTCTACATTGGTCCTTTTTAACACCAGACCATAGGTGGGTACAGTTTTGATATGAAATGCACTGCAAATTCGAAATCTGTTTGCTAAAAGTTAAAAAAAAAAATAGCTAGAAAAAATATCACAAATTAACACATGCACTTCGAAAACACCCTGAAAGAAATTAGTTTGTGAACGGTCAGTCTGTTGTCGTGGAATTGTCCGTTTTTTTTTCATTTCTTTAGAATGGAGTTTTGAAAAATTGACATTTTAATATTTGTGGATACAAACGAATTAATAATATAAGTATTATTTTAAAAAATTCTGTGCGATTTTATGTTGCAATTTAGTCAAATTGTAGATTAAACCCGATAAAAGGGTCTCTATTCTAACACACTTAAGTGGCAGTGGAACATGGTTGATCATTTCCACGCTTCATGAATCATTTATGAACGCGGGTTAAACGTGTGAAATACTTTTCTTCTTACAATTTTATAATTTCCTGTTTTGTGCATTGATTTGTTTTTTTAATTAACGGATTACGAAACACTATTATTGCAAGAAGGGAAAAAGCAATCAAGTAAATAAATAGTAAATAAATAAGTAAATTTAAAATAAACAACATATTTTGTGTTAAATTGCAAAACAAAACCTTGACTTTAATTAAACAGGAAATTAAGATTTGTTTTGTGGTAGTTTCTAAATAGCTGCCAGGATCGAATTCATAGACACGGATTAGACATAGTACTTGCGAAGCGCTCGGGGAAAAGGAGGCAGAAACTTTCCTTTGAGTTCGGAGTACAGGTAAAGAATTATCCGAACTCAAACGAATCTTTTTCTACTTTCCTTTCCCCGAGCGCGTAGGAACTGCTATTCGATCCTAAAACGCTGCGTTCGTTCCCGAGTTTTAAGAAGCAGGTAAAATCTAGTAATCCGCCTGTGTAGAAATACACCGCACTCTCGGCCTTTGGAAAACTGCGAATGCCATGATATTCCAACGGTTTCATCAGCGTCTAAACACTGCATATAATCTGAGTTTAGTGATTATTATATTTCAATCTATTCTCTGAACGCCGTGCAATTGACCCGAGTTCAAGAGTTATAGGTAAAACCTCGTAATCTGCCTTTGTTGAAATATACTGCAATCCCTGCCGTTTGGAATATTGTCAATGTCCTGTTATTCTAGCGGTTTCGTTACTGTCTGGAATTGTGACTATCATAATACAGAAAAATCTGTGTGAAACGAAACTTTATTATGAAAGTATTAGTACGAATTAAGTTGTAAATATTGTTTATTATAGAATTTGTGTTTCTAGTTAAAGACATGAGTTTTGGACGTTATCACTCACTCCACACGAGTTACCGACAGTGTTTGTAAGTAAATTGGCCTCCGAGCACACCTACACCGTAAAGAATCTTGTAAGAGCATCACAACAGGTTTTAAATGTTTCTGTTGACGGTAAAAATGATATTTGACATTGTGTATCTGATAACGTTATAAAAGGTGATCCAATGTTAGTTTACAACATTACATTTACGAAATGGATCACTTAACCACCGCTCGACGAGTTAAAATTGGTTAATTGTTTTACATAAATAATAATTCTGTATGAACGATTCTGTACAGGCACATATCCACCTCTGTAGGTATGTTAATAAGGAAAATCCTTATGTGATTCACAATACACCATTACATGTCCACAAAGTGACTGTTTGGTTCCAACAAGACGGGGAACTTGCCACACATCGGGTGCAACGTTGTATGTTTTGCGTGAAAAGTTTCCACGTCGCGTCACATTGTTTCATGTTTTGGTGACGACAATTGGCCGCCAACATCATGTGATTTCATACCGTTGGATTTTTTCTTTTGTGGGGTTACGCTAAGAGTCTTATCAACACAACATCCGCCAAAGTATAGCCGAGATATGGCCCAACATTTACGAAAAAGTAATCGAAAATTACCTCGAAAGGATTGACTGCTGCCGGTCTAGAAGCGGATTTTTAATTAACATTATTTTTCATAATTAATAATTAATTTTAAAAAAAAGTGAAGATTTCCTTAAATTTGTTTGTTTTTTTAATATTCAAGTTCAGAAAATGAAGTTGGATCACCTTTTATTAGTAATGTCGCTGGAAAGTATGATCATTCTATATTTTCCAACTTCATACCAATTGGAAAGTAACTTTTGATAAGAAATACTTTGTACACAGGTAAAAGGTAAATAATTCTATCGAAATTGATTAAGATAGATACAGGTAACTTTACTCATCGCTGCCAACACAAATTTGAAAATAATGCATTTATTGGTTTTTAGAGTACTATTGGTTTCGATCATACATTATACGAATATTCGTTTCATATGTTTGTAATTTACTTTATTAAGCGTTTTTGTAAAACCAGCTCATACCTTACTTAAGGTTGGTTGGTGTTGAATTGCATCCATAACCCACCAGAAGAAATGTTGCATGAAGTTTTTAGTCGATATCTAAAGACATAAATCAATAGAGTTAAAAGCGAAGCTGGTCGAACATGAAAATGTTGTATTTTTTACAACATCCATTGTATCCACGATATTTTTTTTTTAATTTAACAATATTTGAAGAAGTTACGAAGATGTTCTCATATACAGGATGGGGCAAAAATTCAGCGGCTTATTCCTTGAGTTATTTAAAGATTTTTTTCTTCTTATGATTTTGATAAAGACGCTTTGTTCCGAAGATACAGAGCGATACAAGCTTTTTGGTAAAAAAAACATTGATGACTTCATGTTATATGTAGAGATTATTAATCTACAAGAACTGCTGAAAATGATTACCACCAACTAGGATGCGTGCATTCAATCTTCTCATTAACCGTTGAACTCTTTCAAAAAGACCAGCGTTGTGTCGTGGTACTGCATTGCACCCATCAATTGTCAGGTTTCTCAAATTTTCTTCATTTTCCACTGTAGTAGTAGTAGTGTACACTAATGTCTTTAAAGGGCCCCATAGAAAAAAAATATTTTAAAAGTATCTAAACTTTTATCGTCCTGTATCTTCAAAACAAAGCGTCTTTTCCTAAATCATCAAAGGACAACAAAATCTTAAAATAACCCAAAAAATAACCCCCTGAATTTTTGCCGCATGTTTAGTAAACGGGCTGTATAATAAATGTGTACCGAAATTGTAGCAATTTTTTGTCTAGTCGTCAATTAAATTTCGAACAATTCCAGACGATAAACTACGCACATAATGAGCTTGGGTCATCTGCGTATTACCGTGGCACCACCCTAAGAGGAAATAACCCCGAAGACGCTGCGGCGAGCCTTGACATCTGATGTATGTTCGGGGAAGCCTATTCGGCGATATTTATTGTGTACTTAACTGGAATGAGCTTCGTTACTGTTAAACAAAAACAGTTAATGTCACATATCCTGAATCAATTGAATGTTACATATCCATCGCGTTTTGAAAAGGTTGCTGCATAAACATTTTCATCACACAAAGTGCACGTTCCTGAGGTATATTAAATGTGAAACCGTCATCTTTGCAGATAAATTTGATCAGTATTTTTACGTAATAAAAGGCCAGTCTGATATTGTGTGGCGTCAGAAGCTATCAGCCGTCTCGGAGGCCCTCCTGATTTAAATAAGCCCGGACTGAGCCATTCCCCCGGGAATGGGATTTGGTTTTTGTCACCCGACCGAACTCTATATGTCAGTGTCGGCTATTCTCGAAAGCTGCACGATCCTAATTCAACCAGAAATATACAATTCCGTCTCTTAAATCATACGAATAAGAAAAAACGCGACACGAATTGAGTTAATATAAAAAACAAAACTTACCGTTCTGCACAACCCTTGGACGCGATCCCTCCTGATTCCTCAATTCGAGTTGCATTACCATTTTTGACTGGTATGATCCGACGTTATAAATGCGTTTTCGGGGGAGTTTATTTATATTCGAAACAGACGATTCTCTGGACCGGGGAGTGGCCACTTTAACACACCCTTGGTGTGCACGGACACGAAAAAAAATCGCGCGACATCTGCACATATTAGCGAAAGGTGAGACGAGTTTTCTCTCCTTTTAACCCTTTGGCCGTCCCGCAGCGTCCTGAGAGAATCCCCCTCTTGTAAATAATGCTCGACACTCTATTCAGCCACAAACCCTTCACCGATCCGATTATTTCTACTTTTTTAATACAAATTTTACCCCATAAAGGGGTGGTTTATGTATGAAAAAATCACACTGTGAGTAGTTTTTTCCAGGTCATCCTTAATAGGCAAAAAAGGACGGGATGATTCTACGAAATTTTTAATTTCAAGGCGAGTTAACGTTTCCTTTTTTTCTCACGGAATTATCGCAACCCCTTTTTTACCTGGAAAGTTTCCGGGCCGGTTATTTGATTCAATTTTCCTACGTTCGATTTTATATCAAGTGGAATAATCAACTGCGAAGGGGACGATTTGATATTTTTGTTAAAAAAAAGGTGATTTACTGAAATCCCTTAGTTTATCATCAAATATTCGCGCGAGGGTACGAGCTTTTTTGAGATATAAAGTCTTAGGGTGGCAGGTGGGCGACAGAGGGGGTGACGGACCCTCCGTTATCAGTGACCGGCCAGCCTCGCGAGGTATTACCATACCGACCCGGGAATAGCCGGGGATAACGGAGCAGACATCCCTTTCTCTCCCCCTGACTTTCTTCTTAAACGAACCGTATTACTTTAATTACGTGTGCACAAAAAAGCGATGCTTATCGAAGTGCACTCGAAGAGGTCCCACTCAAGATCTGCGATACTAACATTCATACTAATTTACCACTCGAAAGTCAAGTGAAAGATAAAAATCCACGCACGCAATCAATTTATATGAACGTCACATTGCACCCTTAATCCGCATCCCTTTTTTTGTGTTTCGTGTAAACACCCCGCCTAAAAAAATTATTTACAATGAAGAGACCATCGAGCCTGAAAAATGTGTGTTTTGGGGTAAATACGTTTACACCTAATATGGGATTCGATTACAATGTACGTATCAAATTGTGCAGGGGGTGTTGCCGTTGAGTGCTTTTTATGTGAAAAATCGCTCTATGTGCGACTATTTATTTTCGATGAAAAAGAAGCTACTCAGACGTCCTGTCAAATGAGTTAAAAATGTACAAATCAAACTTGACACCAGAAAAGTGTCCCTTGTTTACATTTATATGGAAAAATCCAGTGGTGGATCCCGCGAAATTAACTAGAATTTTTCCGAACGACGGCGCGAATTTGCAAGTGAAATGGCGCGCCACTGGATGTGTTTTAACGGAAGCTATGAATGATACCACTCTAACATCCTATCAGTGTTCAATTGTGCTGCAAACCTATCCGAAAAATATGCTTTTAAATCGGAGAGAAAGGAAGTGACTTTTAAGGCCCGCTAATTTTTTTTGCATTAAACATTTAAGAAGCCCGGTCATAAAGAGACGTCTTTGTAAGGAAAAAGGACCTGTGTGTCCTTGCATTACTAAAGCTTAGGACTCGTTCGCATCAGAGCTCGCGACAGATTGGCTACACCTAATCCCATGCTCGATATTATATATTTTCCTTCACTGAATAAGGATCGCATTTTATATTCCTCCTGCAACTTATATTTATATAAAATTCGCGCACAAAAAAGACAACAAAACGCCGGTGAGATATTACATTATGATCTGGATGATTTTTTTCGAAAAGTGCATGAAATGAATTCGATTCCGAATTTATGGGCGCGGTGTGGCCGTATCAAAATTGATGTCGCAATTTTATGTGGACGCGGGGTTTCCTCCGGAATTGATTATAATAAAAATCGAGAGCAGCTGCACTTTCGGCATTATTTAAAATAGACGTATGTAAAATGTGGTCCTGAAATTATGCGAATGCATACCTGAAAAAAGGTTAGGTACCCTTTAAAAAAAAGCGGCTTACAGCAAACATTGGAAACAAATAATTTTTTTGAAGCGACGATTGTAAAATATTGAAAACGGAAATTACCTCAACATGACGCGCAACGAAACTGTATCCTTTCGACACTTAATTAACGACGTAAAAAATCGGCAGAAGTCACTTTTAGTTCGATTGAAAGTCGTTCAAAAGTCGGTCTTGAAATTCGGAGGAATCGAAACTGTTTTCCTAATGTATGCCATATGCCGGCAGGTAAATTCGTCGTCTATAGAGACTAAGGGGTTACGAGGACATTATTATATTAAAATGGATCAACCCTTTTAATTTTTACCTAAAGGTTTTTTTTATACGCAACCGGAAGGAAGCAAAAGGTAAATTTGCAGGTAGAATGTGTTTGTGTGTGACCTATTAACTGAAAGAGTCTCTATAAAATTATTTCAGTTGCTCTTCAGACCTTCACACATTCATATCTTGATTGAAGAATTTTTGCCCACCGAAGAATATTTTACAGAAAGGTGAGTCTTTTACTTACAAATTTATTTTTAAGTTAAGAAACTTTTTAATCCATTTCCAAACGTTTACACAAATTTAATTTTAACGGTTAAAGGTTAACCAAGTTTCAACACAAACTTTTCCCCAAGTGTTTATTTTGCGGATTCAATCTTGATTTTTAATTCCTTTTAGCTTGTTTATTAAGAATTAACAATGAAATAAGTGGAAGTAAAATTAATTTTATTTGAAACGATAGTCAATTCAGTCGTAATGGTCTCAAATTGTAGATTTCCTTGAATATGGGAAACGGTATGTAGAGCTAAACTTTAATGCATGGCTTGGGTGTAATAAAGGAGACTTTTAATTCTCCAGTCAAAAGTGCCGTTATGCCGCAATTAATATTAAAAAGATCTAAAGGGGTGGTCAAATTATCAATTTTTAACACCCATTATCTGAAACTGCCGAGACGACCCTAAATTAAGCAACGCTGTTATTTTACGCACGCGTTGCAAATTTTCTTATAAATTAAGATTATTATAATATGGATTTTTTTTCACGAAATTAACAGTATGCATGTGTTTTTGGTGCTGTAACATCCGAAATAGTAATTGGTATAACCGACTGTGTCAAAATTAAATATTTTCTTTTTTTTATTACAATTATTATTATTATTTATTACTATCTGCTTATTATTGCTTATCAATTTATAAGTATTTTCAAAACGAAATATCTTAATGTTTTAATAATTTAAATTCACCTTAAGATTATTACTTTTTTACTAAATTAATATTTTCATAGCATTTTTCGGAGTAGTAACATGCGTTTAAAAATATCTATAGTCAAGAAGGCCGGTATTTGCATATGTCAAAGTTAACGTGCGTTGTAGCTAAGTGGTTCATGTTGTACAGCGTCAACTCTCAAACGACAGAAATTAGCCATGCTCCACTAATGTTGAGATATGCGTTAAACAGATTAAAGTGAAGAATTGCCTAGTGTTTTGAAATGTACTTAGCATTGACTATAATAAATAATTTCTTCCCACATATTTACACACAGGCCCAAAGTTTCATTAATTTCTTTATACATATGACTTTCTGCCATTTACAAATAGGGTTATGTTTATAGCTGTAACAAATGCTTACAAAACACACGTTATACATTTAATAAAAATAGTAATAAGCCTAGGTATGTTTCAATCAGCCACAATTATTATAATTTCTTTAATATTTAAGAAGATTATCTACCAAGAAATAGTTTGCCTGTCGAGTTATTTGAAATGAGTTAACCAAATTAGCAAAGTTAGCAAGCGTTAATGTGTAATTTCCAAAAAAGATTATAAGTGCCCTTAATATTGTCAATTAAAAATTTCCTTTTTCTGGTTTGCGGTTTTTGATCGCCTCAAAAATAATTTTGAAAGTACCTTAAGGGTTAAAGTTGGGGTAAGTACAACCAGATTTTGCCAAGTTCGACTTTCAACCCATTTATTTTTAATTTATTATATAGGTATGTACCTACCTATCATACATTGATTTTATGTAATTGTGGAATTTTTGCTCTTTAATTAATATTGAAAAAATTTCAATCTCATTTGAATATTTTCATTTTTATAGCAAAAAATGTCTACTACTCTACACTTTCCCCGAAAATGGGGCAAAAACGTACATACATGTTTAAAACGCGTTGGAGTTTTAATTCTTGTATTAATGCTTTTTACTGAATTAAAATATGTTGTGTTGTTTAAAAGTTACACACTTTGAAGATGGAAGGACCCACTCCATACAACTTATGCACTAAATTTATTGTTTTTTGTCAATGTGATACTAGAAATCGCACTTGTAGAATGAGCATAAATTATTATTTTCGGTAGAAGAAGTGTTTGCTGTGCTTGATACAGTTGCTGAATTTTTCTTAAGTATAAGCATACTAATGCGCTCTTACCCCGCTGTTTAGTCTGCACTTGCCCCATGTAAAAATATTTGCGAGGCAAGACCGTTTTTTTCAATAAATTTTAAGAAACCAATGAAATTTATTATTTAATGTAAACTTTTATTAATGTTTTTCATACTTGCCAAAAATAAACGCACAAAATACAAAATATTATTAAAAACTATGTCACTTTGATGGAGACCCCAAGTTATGTGTGCTAATCACATATGATGTTCATTTACCGATTGATAAAAAGAGGGACATCCTCTTATTAATAGGGCAACATCTATGTCGATCGCTTCATAATAAACCCAATGTAAATTTCTACTAATTAATTATTACAATTTTACTTATTATTATTACAAGCCGTTTACGAACTTGCCCTGTTTACAAACTTACCTCACTTGACCTTACTAATTTTTTGCAATATATCCTAAGAATAAAAAATGAAAGGAAAACAAAGTTATTATGAACTTATTTAAATATTTAAATATAAAAACGGCAAAATGTTACAAAATGTAACACGAATCATAATCGGAATACAAAATTAAATTTTCACAAATAATACCATGAGAGCATCGAAACTTATCGATTATACGGTTGAGTTAGAAGACGTATTCTGCAAAACACCACGAGACCGAAGGTTGAGTTGGTGTTTTAAGGATATACGAGTTACGTGCATGGATAAGTAATAATTTTCGATTCTCTCCTGGTATTATTTGTGATTTAATTTTATATTCCGATTATTAATAAAAACTTTCCAATTACAAAGTATTCGTTAGGATTATACAAAAAATCAACAAAAATCAGATGCACAACTGTCACTAAACGTCAAAATACGTGTTACAAAGACAACATTCATATTGTTGAATCAGCCGAAACACCTTTTCGATAATTCTACATCGCCAAGGAAAATTATCGCTTATCAATATACACCGTAACCAAATAAAATGCATGATCATTATTGGTCGAATTTATGATGCGTTGCATAATCATTTAAATTTTCCAATAAAATTTAATTATAATTTTTGCTAAATACCAAAATGTTTATTTATCTATGAAGTTCCTTATTTTACAACACTTTTCAATTAAAAATTGAAATAGGTATTACAAAAATAAATAAATGATGAATTGAGTTAAACTACACAGGAATAATTTTATTCTTTAATTGGAAATGTCTTTGACACTTGAGAAGATTTAAAAAAATATTATCAATTTAAATAGTACAGTAGATGCAGCTTAATTAGATCACATTGATACATACTACGTTTCATTCAATTAAGCGGAAATTGAAATAAGCGGTGGTTATATAAAAATTATTTTTTTGATGCGCTTCTTAAAAGTCGTCACATAATTTTTATATCATAAATATTAAATAATTGATAAATAGGTAGATATTTCACAACACAATACGATACATACTTGCAAATTTTAGTTTATACCGAAAAAATATACAAATCCTTTTTACCTACCACATGCTCCTACATTTATTGGCACAATACTTTGATTACACGGCGGTAAGACACCGCATTTTCAAGCATAAAACAACTGAAATTGGCCTACACGCAACGGCTCTACATATTTCAATGTAAGAATCCGTACTAATAAAGAATAACGGCGCAGCGGTAGATACAAAACATTGACTTAAATGTAAGTTTTTAAGAGCTGTTAAAAACCATAATCACAAAAATCCAACACAATAGCTGGATTTATTTCGAGAAAGGATTCAACTAATCGGCTAAGGTTTGTTTTAATGATAGCGGAATTTTATAAATGGATTTGCTTGATTACAAAAAGTGTCAGATTCAACTTACCAATGAACCAATTAATCGCCATCTACTGTACTCTGCAACTCAGTCACTTAATTAATTAAATTTTATAATTTCTTCAAGTTATGTTGGTAATTATTACGTGTTCTACAAAAATTGTTTGAACATGAACAAAACATCTGGCAAAAGTTCTACATTTTACCGATTCATCAATTGCTCGCAGACAGTACTTTCTTCCTCGAGCGAAAGAAAAAAGGATGCAGCATAGCGTGCAAAAGGAACCTCTCTTCGGCATTGACTTTTCGACAATAAAAAGTGGCACAATAAATTACACGAACGAACTAGCCATTAGTTTATTTGGATCGGTTTCGCGTTTGTCTCTCATACTGTCTCGACTCCATTGTGCCTCATTCGTACATGTCAATCGGGTACATACATATAAATCTCTCCTCGACAAAGCTTTATAGTTCTCGACTAAAATGGCCGACCGAGCCACCCCCTATGACTAATTATTGTCCGAAGAGGGTCGCAGTCCCCCACCCTCACCGTGCGGTATTTTATTTTCACGTAAAAACCGGCCATTTTGCGAGGACCTTTAATTTGTTCGTTTAAATAGGCAAATAGACGCGCACTAATGGCACAAATCGGATTAATTCCTAAGATGCGGCCTTTTGTTTACAAAGAGTCGCGTTTCTTTGTATGTTAACGAGGTCCCCGAAAGAAAGCTCCTCATTAATGTGGAATTGATTCGACGTCTTGGGGCGGTGGTGGGGCCGCACACCTTAGGCCACTTTCACCCCATACTCTCCGGAGTTAAAAGTTCGGACTTTGCGCGCGCATCTGACCGCTTGGACACTGATCAATAATAAGAAGATTGCAAAGTAAGCAAAAGTTTCGTCCGTCCCTTGCTTATAGCCGCAAGACAAGGTTGTACAGCCCCGGAGAGGTCCTACTATTCTGCTGGTGGGTAACGAAAGCTCAGTGAGCTTATTTCAATAAAAGAGATACTTGCGTTCTGATGTCCATTGTTTCCGTCTCTATTTTCTGCGTGGGGGCCTGTCTCTCTTCTGTTTAAAACGTGTTTGCAAGGGGTGACTCAAAGTTTGAAGGGAAGACGAACACCGCCGCCGCCGCTACAATATAGAATGAGATGATTAGTTAAATGTATACGGACTCGCGTAAATATTGATTCGTGAGGTGTACTTATCGGACGGATTTTAACTTAATTAGTTTTGGCGCCACTGTTTTCGGGGGCGAGAAAAAACGAAACAAATTTATATATTATGCACCTCTCAGATTTTGACAGACGCTTTCGTAGCCATCAATATCAGAGGCCTGATGTATACAGAGTTGCTTTGTGGGAAACCCTGAGTGGGTATATTTTTCTCAAAAGAAAGTATATATGCAAATAAACATACGCCGAGAGTCTTTCTACGGTAGACCAGTGAAATATTGAGAAAACCGTCGGTGGAGACACTGAAATATTACAGATTTTACAATGACATATCATCGCTAACATTTGTACGAGAGATTTTTGATGCATCGTTTATTCCTGCCCTTTCTTTCGCGCAAAAAGACCGTTTTCGTTTTCGACTTTTTTTGTAATTAAACCATCGGTCGCATTTTTTTTTCGGCGCGTCTGACTCAGCACAAGTTACCCCTTAAAGTTTTACGCTACATATCTTGTACGCTGCGATATGTTGTTGTCACATCAATTTATAAAAATTTAAAGAAAAATCGGTGCGAACTCCGGCCCCATTTCGATTCATTATAAATGTACCGAAAAGGGAATTTTTAAAACGATAGTGAAAATGATTGCAGGGGTCGGATCAAATTTCCAAGCTTCAGAATTCGATAAAGTTTCTTGACGATCAGTATCTAATTGGGGAAAATTTGTATTTGTGAATCGAACTTTGTAGTGTAATACATAAAGTTTTGGTGCATATTAATATTAATTGAAAAGCAATTTCGAGTGCTATTACTACCTACTACTTATAAGATGAAAATTATGGGTTGTTGTTTTAGATTGAAATAATCAAAATACAAAGTTGTTTTTATTTTAATTAATTAAGTGTTGAAATTGTTTTCCGTACATTTTCCTAATTCCAGGAGTTATTGCTTGCAATTTTTAATCACTGATTTTAATCAAAACGTAAGAAATTATTTACAACTGCATTGATATCAACTTCATTAACAAGAATAGTAAATTAATTAAAATCATTGAGTAAATCATGTTAATTAATGAAATAAAAAAATCAGCATTTAGTTTTAAATTAAAAATGAAATTCTACTGAAGAATTGCAAATATTTAAAGAATTTACGGTTTTGTAAAAAGAAAAGTGAAGTTATTAAAAAATGCTAACTTTAACTGAATTAGTGTTCCAAAGAAAAAATTCACAACTGTTTTTGTGGAATTTCGTAATAAATGTGAATAAAAATTTGATTAACGTTTCTACTAACATTTAAAAATAATCATCGGTAGGTAGGTACAGTGCGTCCTCGATAATCCGAATTAATTAAAACCGCGTTTTTTTAGAGAAACATTTAATACAAAACAACTAGAAAATAGTACATCAACAAAAATTATTTAAAACAGAAGCATACCTAGGTACTTATTAAATTTCATATTATTTTGTGAAGTACTTTGTAATTGTTGTTTGCGTGATCCTTTTCCGATTCATTGTAAAAGTAGTTTCTTTTAATCTTTGAAGTGCAAGAACATCTTTTAGTAGGATATTAGTTTCTTCTGCCCACCTTATGCACACATTGAAACTTTTAACTGCCTCGTCATTCTTAACAGTCTAATTTCTATGACTTAACTCTGAACTTTCATTGTTACTATCATGATGTTTGTCTGTAACGTCTATGTCTTCCAGTGGTAACAAATCTTCATCATTTTCAAGCTAGTTACGTATTTCTACTTTCGTGAGATTCTGGTCAGTGAGAATATTGAGCATATCTGAAACATCTGTTAAATATTGATGGATTAATAAAGCAAAATACTAAACAAAAAATTTCACGCTTAACCCTTTCACTGCGTAAGCGAAAAAAGTGCCCTTTGAAATATGAACTTTTGCTACAGGAAACAACCAAAGTAATTAACAAGAAGAATAAATGCGACGAAGTATGAACAAAACAATTATGTTATCAGAAAATAATCACTTAATAGCAATTAAGTAAGCTATTGTGGGCTTATTTTTTTATTTTCCGACACAGAAAAATAATAAAATAGTCTCAAATTTCTCAAAAACACATATCACTATCTTCACGTGTATGAGAATAATACGAATTGTGACGCAAACCGTTTTTAATTTTGAATTACAGAATTAACCCTGTATTATTAAATATAACGGTGCGCACAATTACCCACCGCGCACCATTCCTCTACTCTTCTATTAAGTACTTTCACAAAATGCTACTGATGATATAGTTTGCAGCTATATTGTGCCACTTTATTTTAAATATTGTCAGGCAACAAAAAATAAGCAACTTGTTAACCAAGAAGCGACAGAAAAGCACGAAAGTTCACTCTCTTCTATCAAATTTAGAAACGGATTTTTTTTAATAACGAGCCAAATTTTAGAAATCGAAACTTTGCAGAGAACTTTGGAGCTTTGTTTACTAACCGATTAACAAACTTAGATCAAGGTTTGGGGCTACCTACTTAGCTCTGTCTGCTTTGACTTAGTTCTTTCAATAGTTATCGTCTGCTTGGTTGATATGTGCGGTTCGGACCATCAATTGGCAATACATATATTGTTAATACCGCCGAAATCAATATTTTCAATGTCGGCAATACCTCAATATTTTAGGTCGCACTTTCAATAATATTGAAGAAACTGAATTATTGTCAATATGTATGTATTGATTGATTCACACACACACAGTCAAGAAAAACTAAAATGATAAATATTTAATGACATTACGGTAAAACACTGCTGTTATAAAGTTAAAATTTTACTTTTTCGTAGTCAATGAAGGCATATTCGTTCTCATTAACTTTGAACAATTAAAATTTCATTAAAAAATTTCTGCAGGGAACTCGTTTTTAATTAACGCAAGCGATTCGCAACTACTGATTTAATATTGTGACCGTTTCTTTTTTGTAGATAATCAAACCTTAATTGGCGATGTTGAGGCCGAATCGGAAAGATCGATGAATCTCGCTCGCAACTTGTTACATTACTTCATCGCAAGAAAGGCAACAAAACAATAATAACGCGCATGCTTTTGTGAGAAAAAGGGGAAGATATCGCGTTGACCACTAAGGGTGGTCAGTCAAGCAGACCGCACCCTAAGTTATCACCCTAAAATATGTTCCTGTCTGACCAGACGAATAGCGGCACGCGTCTTGTGCCTCATTTTTTTACAAATTAAATTTAAAAAAAAATAATTTCCGCTACATAAATCGATTACGGGAATCAATCAATACCCGAAATAAGTGTACCGTAAAAAGACACACACCAAAGTCCCGTTGCTATTTTTCGCATCTTCACACGGTCCGCAACCCTTTCGAACCTTTTTTTTTCTAAAGGTATCGCGTATCGCATTTTTTTCGGCGCAGGTAATAACAACTAAAATGTATAACGTGACGCATATGTTCAATTTCCAGGGCCCTAAAAGGGTTGTAAAATATGTCTATTAATACAATGGATCCGCGTATCTGTTATTTTTATATACAGGTAGTCGTGAATTATCGTGTGTAATGGTTCGCTTTTGGAGTTTACATTTTAACGGTTTCTCTGTATGTAGGTCAAAAGGGTACGAATTTTTTATCGTTCGAACTGAAAGTAGCCGGATGGCTCTCGTCTATTAGTAACCCATTAAATAAAGTAAACTAAATTGAATTTTACAATTTAAAATTGAATTTTTATTCATGGATGCCCACATGCGGACAATTGGTTCACACCGCGACACTTTAAATTTTAAGGGAATGATTGATAAAGTGCGCGCTATTAGTTTTAATGTAAAGCTGCGGTCACAAATCAAACGAAAAAAATTACGTCTGTTACACATATAAAAAAAGAAATAAGGGACTCTTTTTTGTTGTCATTGACTTGCACAATGCGTTCGGTGGGGATTAAATTTTATATAAAAAAAGTTGAATTGGGCTAACCCTTAAAAAATCCTTTCACTGCCGGAGAATCATTAAGGATTTTGTAGCATAAATCGATTTCGATTGCTAGTTGTGCTTTCGTACGCGAAATCATGTTCGGCTGTCGTTTTTATACAGTCGGGCTCAATTTGTTAATACGAGATTTATTTATTTTTGTGAAAGAATACATTTGGAAGCAAATCGTCCATAGAACGTTCAATCAAGGAACGGTTAGTATTTTTCTCGACGTACCATTGTGAATGTAAAAGAAACGAAATTTAAAAGGATTAAAAAAAAATCAAACGATCCTTTTATATAAATAAATCTTTTTAAGCAATTCAATTTCTTTTTAATTTGGTTTAGTTTTGTTTCAATTAATTTACTGTAGGTAAAACTTGTGTTTTAAATATTTTAAATTTAAAATGTTTGAGAGTACACCTATTTGATATACCGATTTATAAATAGGTGATTATATCACAACTTTCCAGTAACTGGATGCTCATGGTTTAAAAGTTATTGCACACTACACAGTAAATTATTCTTGTAAGCCAATACAAGCGTTCCCAACGGCGATATTGTTATCTTTAAAAACCACATGAACAAATAAAGCAAAATTAAAACTTACTGACAAAAATGTTAGTCTATGAAATTATTATCTGAGCGTTTAAAAATAATTTTTAAAATTTCTGTTCTGCGTTCCATTTTACCTCTTACAAGAGATGCAATTATAACACTTTTTTAATAGGCTTCATTTAAAGCTATATTCACTATGAAGCTCATAAAGTGCGTCTAATTAGGTTATGGTGGTTGCGTTATATTTGATTTGAAGTTTCTCAGTATTACACAAAAGGTCAGAAAATAAAGCATTACCAACCAATGTTAAGTTGAATTGTGAATTGTTTGAAAAAATATTTTAGTTTATTAAATGATAATTTGATTACTAGTACTATTTTTCCAAACGAATTCTTTTCCGTTTCCTGATAATATGTCAATTGTGTTGAGTTTGTTAAATATCGTTTGGTTACAGAAATTGTCAATTTAATTCAGTGATTCTATAAAAGTAAAAGAAAAAAAAATTCAAAAAGCGTTTGTACTTGATATACAATTTTATTTACTTCCATCTAATTAAACAATTAGATAGAAGTAAACAAAATTGTTTCTATTTTGGTTTTGCGACAGAGCTGTTAGAATACCGAAAACGATGTATTAATAGCCCACTTTTTCAAGGTTAGTAATTTTGTAAAAGGAAAACTATCTAAGTACATTCATTTTTAATAAAAATGCGAAAAGAAAATTGCCTTGACAATAATTGAAATTTCAAATACAATACCAGGCACAAATTCCCCTAAATTTGAAAAAAAAAATTGTATAAAACTTGAACTCGTGTCGTAAACCTTGCATTATGATACTAGTTATTTAATATACCATTTCATTTACAAATCGTCGCCTACTTGAATTAATTACTCCGTTTCTGGTGGTAGAATGTTTTAAATGAAAATAAACGTTACATTTCTGAATGAGCTTTTAATAATTAGGTACCTATTCTAAAAATGATGTATAGCAAGTTCATTTTCATAATACTCTAACCCATTAGTGCAAAATATATCTTATAATGGACGCCTACACTTTATTTTTTTTGGTCAGAATTGCAATGCATGCGCATTCCGACGATTTTGATAATTTAAAAAAAATAAGAATTCATGCACTAATGGGTTAAAAAATCCGGTGAGGTTGGCATTTGCATAGGATTGACTCATACTAAATCTCAAAAAAACTTTTCTTCAACTACTTGTATCGAAAAGAAAACACAAGATTGCCAAGGTGATACTTTTAATCGTTACCCGTTTCTTTCCTAGCTCTAAACAGCAAACTTTTCTTATTTCAATGTTGCCATATTTAATCTGAATATTCAATAGATCGGCGCTTCTCAAATTTTTCCTACGATAGAACACTTCAAAAATCCAAAAATCTTAACGGAAAAGCTTGGTTATTGTTTGATCTCAAACATGTTTTCTTTCATTTTCTTGTTTTTAACGTTTGTTCACTGGTTTTAGCTGAACATTCGGTCCTTCGAGCCGAATCCTTAAATACAAATAATACTAAATAAAATAAATCAGTAAATCTAAGTGTTAGCGGGGCATTTATTCACTATTCGACAGCAACGGCGTGGAACAGTTAACATTTCAAAAATAAAAAAAAATTGTAATCTAATACAGAGTTGTCCGCAGTTAGAGTTTTTACTAAAATTTGATTTTCACTTAGTTGCAAATATAGCACACATTCTCGCCCCAAATAACTCGAAATTTGAACTGCATGCTCGGACACAAATATTGAACTTAAGAAAATGTTCTGTTATAAAAATAGAAACGGCTTCTTAGTTTCAATTAAACTTGTTTCAATTTACTGACACTAAAATTATTTGAACCAAATTTTCGAACAATTAGAACAAATTTGTTAGTTAGTCTGATAAACATAATTTATTAATATATTTTAATGTATTCATGAAACTTAAATTTTGAATATTTACTGTACTTATGTTTTGTAATAGGTAAATGTTTGTAAGTTTATAATAAAAATTAAAACGAACAATCTCTATTTCTAACTTAATCAAAAATGTTTAGAAATAAAATCTATTCATTTGGATTAATGCTAACGTTATTACTTTTGCAATAGATAAATCAATCTTTCATGAATTCAAAACCGTTCAAATCGATTTATCCAGGTTCGACTGTAATTAAAATTTCAGGTAAAAAGGGGGACCCTAAAAAACCTTTAACGTTACGATTTTTTGTCGGATATTGTCAATACAAATACAATATAATGCTCATTGTACAAATCGGCTAAGTTACAAGTGCTGTAGTAGTACGGTACGTTAGTAAAGAGGACTATTTAACTTGTCTGTGCACATTTCCCACGAAACATCAATATTAACATTATTTCCCCGATCCTTTAACATCGCGTCAAAGAAATTCAATAAACACATTACCACTGAAAAATATAGCCCTTAACAGCTCCATAACTCTTCATTAATACCAAATCGACCCTTGCATTCGAAATTCGAAAAAGCTACACGACCGTAATTCAATACGTACGGCCAGACATTTCGCCCAGCGAAGACTGCACTTTTAAAAATGCTCACGGGATCTGCTTACACGCTTACATAACCCGTTTGGGCAGACGTGCCCGCACGGGCCCCGAAAATAATAATCAAAAATCCAGTTTTCGGGCAGATGGCCGCAGCACGATCCCAAATTGACTCGGAGGAAATTTGTCGGGCGCGTGGTGGGGATTTAGGACATGTAAAGAGACCGTAACAAATACACATTCAATCTAATGATAGCAAAAGCTATTGCGGTTTGCGGACGGGTCAACCCGGTTAGTAGCTGATAACGACTGAAACGAGCTATGTGGACCCACGTCACCCCGTAACATTAGCTTATATTGCGTCCCTTAGATCGCACGATATCTTCGTGTAATTCGCCCATAAAAAAATCAATCGCATTAAAAACGGCGCGAATTAAAATAAGTGGACCGGATCGGGTTTCAATTCCTGAAACGGTCGCGCTTTCGGGGCCGCTGCCGATATTTTAAAATAAATAACTTTAAAAGGAATCTATGGGCCGTGGGGTCGAAATTACTGGCCTAATCCTTATTTATAACATGGCCGTGCGTCTGACGGCTCCCCAGATGGACGCAGTTACGACTTACGGAGTTGAACTACCCCTATCTTCTTTATGTAGGACATCGCGACCTTCTAGATCCGGGCGAAAAAATCCGTAAAAACCGCCGCCGCCTCGAGACCGCCCTGCAAAAGAAGCGGCCGAAATGGAATTAGCCGCTTTTTAAGAGAATCTTTCAGCCGGTAATTAAGGAGATGAAATAAGCGATCTGAGGGAGAGAATTTTTAAAATCCGGCAGATCTTGGTGGCTGCAAGCGCGCGGCAGGAAAACGGCGATGTAAGGCGTCATGAGTGTCCTGGGACGCGTCCCTCGGACACTTTCAAAATTTCAATGCGGCCCCTGGGATTCTTTTAAATATTTGACACATACTAAAGTGCGATACGTGGTCATCCTCGCGAAATTTGATACGATTCTCCCTCTTCGGCAAGAAGTGGATTTTCTCTCAATTACCGCGCGTCGCGACATCAGTAACTGTCACGTTATCGTTATCATTCGGACAATGGCCGCCCTTTTTGCGGGCTTGGAAGGCGGTCGGCAAAAAAGCTAATATCGCCGGGGAGATTAGGAGCCGCACGGCCGGAACATAAATCACTGGACGCGGAAGCTTCGCATTTTTTTAATTCGCGCTTATTGACACGAGAGAGACAGACTTTGGTCGGGCGTTATTTGCGTAAATTCTCCCGTTCGTGTAAGCTCTGTGAGCGGACACTTGTGTTTAAGTTAGGAGACTCGCCATATCCCTTAATTAAACAGTTCTGTTTGAACAGGCAGATTAAATGTGACACAGAATTGTAATCGCTCGTATTGTGGTAGCCTTACTTAGGGAAAATCTAGGGTCAGATGGGAAGGTATATCTCGACACCTTTAAGGTCATGTTTGAAGATTTTGATTGTCGAAATTTTGATAATGTAATATATTGGAAATGTTTGGTTTCGTGTCGGGTGCGTGCGAAAGGGAGCGCTTTTGTTGCGTGTGAAAGGGCGGGTGGCGGCTATTGGCTCCCCTAGTCTGTTCGGACAACTGGACACACACATGGCACCCCCAACCCTGGCTTCTATTGTGTTATGAAATTTTACCTGAGAGGAACAAAATGGCAGGCTTGAATCGCAACTTTTTTTTTAATACAGTTGTTACTAACATTTTGAAAGAAAAAAATCTAACTGCACTTATGAAAACGGTTAACTTTACTTCGGTTGTTTGTCAGAAAAGTTTTAGATTATATGAAAAGTTTAATTATTCGAAATGTGTAGTTGAGTACGGAGACGAAGGGCGGGGGAAAAGGAGAAAGTGACGAAAATCATAATCTTTCTAGATTATGAAATAACAAATTTGTACGGAATTACCAGTTAATTTTTTTAACATTGTGGCATTTCGAATCGAATTTAGCTATTGCTAACTTTCTCATTTCAACCTGATTTTATTGTTGACCTCCTTGTTTATTACATACCTCCTATAAGTTCGAAAATAATTTAACAGATGGCGTTAACACTGACCATCACACCATTTTTAATTTTTGTCTTGCTCTTTAAATCGTATACATATTATTATGCTGGGTTCCTTTTATTATGTATGTATAATAATATATTATATTTTATTAAACTCTTTACATCATTATTATGCGTAGCTTACTAAGGATGCTACATTAAATTAACAATTTATCTCAAATTATAAAACAAACAATATAACATTGAACAACAATACAAACTGTAATAAGATGAACTTAAATAATACATAACAATTTTTTAAATTAACATAACTTCCATATTTATAATAATTTACGATTAAAAACAATACTGTAGATTAACATTTAACTTAAAACTATACATACATCAGAACATTTTAAAGTATTTTACAATTCTTACTTTATTTCATAATGCCATGACAAAAGATTTGGAAGGCTTCAAAATTATCACTATTAATTAAATTATAACAAACTCTAACAAAGTTTATTTTATTTTGGGATTTATTATATTTAATGCAATTATTGATCCTGTGATGAATGTGATCCGTTACACTGCAAATTTCACAAAGAGGATTTGGTTTTATTTTAAATCGAAAGAGATATTTTTACAATTACATATTACAATTTTTTAAACATATCTCTGTAATTTGAATAATTTGATAAAAAATTCTATAATTTGGTAATAACGCAACAAGATTGAGCAACTAGAAAACGAATATAAAAATTTTAAAGTGCTCCAATTGTCGGTTATTCTGTTTTACTGGGAATAACCTCAGTCGAAAACATAAAATCGTGGAATTTTAACATTTTGTAGAAACTTCCTTTCCATAAGCGGAAGTTAGTCGTGACACACCCGGTATGTATAATGAGATATAAAGCTAATTAAATTGTGGTTGAAGTCGGTTGTTAAAAAAGATTACCTACCTAACCTTGCCGAATATCTTGAATCCTAGGAAAAATACCACTTTATACTAATTATTGCAAAAAATAGGAAAATAGCACAATAAACAAAATATATCCTAATACTTATCATTCGTTTGAAATTTCTTAAAAAATTAAAGATAGCAACTTTACCTAATAGACATTTATCATTTAGTAGGTTGGTATTTTGACTCTAACACTGTTTTATGTTGGGCATGCAAATTGTTCCACAGTAAAAATCGCTGAATAAGTTTTGTTTAAATTTCAAAACAAAACAAGTAAATATTAGAATTTATGATAATTGCTAGAAATGCCTTACTTCTTTTGTTGTGCAGCCTTCAGCACGTCAAATTAATGATACATCTTATCATTTTAGGATTTGTAAATATCAATTATCCGATTTCTTAATTCATCCGCACTATTCACTTGAGACGAAAACAAGTAATTTGTAATATTGTGACTTTTGTAAAAGTTCCACCAACGAATTACTTACGTAAGTTGGGGATTACTGTACTTACCGCCGAATATGTAGTAGAATCGCCAAGTTTGCTTTTGATGTTTTCCACACCAAATTATTTATTTAATCTAACGAGACTACTTTCACGTCATTTATTCAATTTAAAATGATGCAGTTTATTTTCGGTCGATTTGCTGCAAATTTAATTTGGTCCCGAAATAATATCTAAAATATTAAAAGTTGGGTTGAGTGGTGATTCACAAAAAAAAAAACGATACTTTTAATAACTTGTGATAAATTAATTTTATTAATTAATAATAACAATATAAAGATTAATTCAGTTAATTTAGTTAATAAATGTTACTCGACAGGATAAAAATGTTTGAAAAAAAAACTTGTATTACTAAAAAACTTCCTTTCAGAAGCTAATTTTTTTTGCCCATTTGAGTAAACTACAGGACGGTTTTTACGGAGATTGTTACATCGTACGACAATAAAAAGAGCTTCAAAAAATTCTTATCTGGAAAATTCGTGCAGAATATTTTATCACTTGCTATCTTCACTATTCGACTTACACCGATAATGTTATTTTATGTAGGAGTAGTTACTTAAATGAATTCATTTATCCAATAGAAATGTCTAATTTATTGAATCATAGTTTTTTTTTAATTCTGCCACAAATAATTTGTATGTTTAGTGGTGAATTATTGCACAAAATTCAATATTATCAAGGTTGGTAAATAATTAGCATCAATTGTCTAATTTTTGGTGGAAAATTCAACGTCCTACCGTCGTAGTTGGAAAGCACGTCCACACAAAATTGCGTAACTAGAACCATTCCTGTCTAAAAGCTTTTATTCCATAATGACACTTTAGGTTCCCGAATTTCTAGTTTCAATGCTCCTGTCCTTCGCACTATTTAAATTATATATTTCCTTCCGCGTTAAAAAAGCTTCAGAACTTTCACAAAAGGAAATTCTTCCAACGGAACAGTTTCAATTGAAACAAGTCAAAATTTGAAAATAAAAATTGAAAGCTTAGGAAACGTTTTAATTAACATTTGCCGAAAATTCATCTGAACGCATACAACGTACGTCCATTCTAAATTAATTTTTTAAAAGTTCCCGTCTGCAATAAAAGCAAGTTCAGCAAGTCCCTACCAACCCTTCCAAATTACCCCTCTTGCTAGCCAAATACCAAACCAATCTAACTCACCCTCATGAAAATAAATACCTCTAGCGGTGAATAGCCACACAATTGTAACAGTTAAAACCCACCCTAGATTCGAAACCAAACTAGAGCTTGTTCTATTTAAAATTTTATATTCATTATGAGAATTGAAATGAACAATTTTTGTAAAAGAAGATGACTGCCCTTTTTGGTCCGTGTTTAACTTGAGAAGGTGTTTTAATTAAAATCGCGCTTTTGAGGAAGTTACTTTATTTAACACGTTTTGTCTTCAAAAGAAACAGAAAAAAGTCCATTTGTAAGGAAAGTCGAGTAGGAGTAATATTTTATTTGTCCGGAAGGCTAAGTGAAGTCCGGGCGTCAAAGTACAAAGCACATACAACGGGGGCGTCTAGTAACCGAACGAACTTTGCAATTTGGTGTCTGTTCTTTCGAGCCCCTTTGTTGATAGTTAGGTGGTTTAGACTGTGATCGAGTTCCGTTCTGGTCATTTATAAATAGCAACGGTCGCGAGTTAGTTAAGGGGTTGTCGCTTGCAAAGATGCGGTGGCGGTCTCGCGTTCAAAGAGAGTATGCGCAGTTTTGGAAGAGGCACATTTCACCCTGACCACTGTATTTTAACATCATCATTGTTTCACGAATTTAATTGTACCGTAATTTCTGTTTCTATTGCCGTAACGCCGCCGTCAAGTTTGAATAGCTCCGGATTAACGGTAATAAAATAATTACTCAATTTCTGCGAAAAATACACATAACTCGCTTTATTAGACTAATTTATTGAATTAACGGCAACGTAACTTTAATAACTTCGACTGGTTCTATAAATCATGTAGTGCAAATTGCAATATGCATATTGCGGTGGAGAATATTCGTACGTTTGCTGGCGGCGTTAAAGTTGGATAATGTAATCTGCGCACTCTCGACCCGTTGATTTGGTTTGACAATGCGTCACAACATTGACGAAAACATAATATTTTTTACAAAATATTGAGAGCTTTTGGCAGGCTATAAAGCAGGAATGTTTTGAATTTGTAATTAACCCAATGCCTGAAATTTTTCTGGCGGAAAAAAAAGAATTTTTTGTAGCATCACTTCTAGACTCAAGAAACTCAAAAAATATATTTGTCAAGTCTCGGAGACCCTTAGTATTTTTTTTAGGGCACGTCCTATATTTAGGACATTATGAAAATGCAATATGATAATTAAGTTCAATATTTCATCAAAAAACATTGTAAACAATATTATAGTAAAGTCAGTTTCTTAGTTTCATCAGTAGGCCATTCTTCAGTAGCATCATTTTTTAGGTATGTGAACTTTGTAATCTTCGTTTTTTATTCGTCATTCTGGTAGTCTCACTGGTGGACGGTAACTGGGCAAGTGGAATATGATCTTTCTCATCAGATCCCGTGTTTTCTTCCTTTAGTTGGGTAAAATTTATTTCCGAAGGAGCCCTTAGTTGATTACCAGGTAGATTATTAGGGCGAAGATAGTCTTCGTCTCCGGAATCTTCATCGGTGACATTTCCACAGGCATTTTTTGAGGGAAACAGTGTTATATCGACCCCTGTATTCGGCAGAACTTCATCTTCTATCTTTGATAAGGGTTCAATTAGTGTTAAACTTCTAAAATTATAAAATATATTCAATAAATTGAGGGTTCCCAAAAAAAAATCGATCAAATGGTATTTGCCTGATGTACTACATTTAAAATGAGTGAACAAAATCTTACAATCTGCACCACCCACGTGAAATTACGACCATTATGTAACTATATGATGCATTGTTTTACAAATAAATTATAATAATGGGAAAAAATACTCACCCTGTAAATCTAACCTCACAGCTCTCCATTATAGGCAATGTAAAAACTGATTTTGAGCACTAAAACCGCATTTCTTGATTATCTATCGTCAGGTACTAATTGATTGCACTTGTTCTAAAAATGAGGACTCGATGGCGACACTAATACTAAACTTAAGAATTAGCAATAGAATATTAATTGAATCGGTGAGTTGAAAAACAGTACAAGTCCAAAAATCTTATTTTGAGATAATCAACAATAAAAGTGTTAAGACAAGTGCTTTGACTCATTGGGCGGCTAGACTTGCTGAAACACTAATTCAATTTTACCAAATTGAACTGCTCTTAGTCTCAACTTATTCTTCTTCATATTTAAAGCAATTTTATAACATAAAATCAAAATGGACTTGTACTGTTTTTGAACTCACCGATTCAATTATAGGCATATAAATGAAATAATTTCTAAATGACTGACTACTGCCCAGACATGAACGAAAACATCATCACTTGAGATGAAAGTTGTTTATTTTCCTAGCCGGGAAGAAAAATAGTTACCTATATTCCGTTTTAAATTAATTGACGAAAACGTAATTTTCATATTTGATGTTGGAAAAATATATTATATTATCTCAACGTTTATTCTAACTTTTTTCTATATATTGTTTCCCATAGGAGAAAACTTCTTCTGACGGTTCTTCCAAATAGTCATACTTCAATTCATTATTGGAAGTAAACATTCTTTCCCTACCAATCGCAGAAGGTGGATGTTGCAGCTCAATGGATATTGCGTTGAACTAATAATTATAAGCCTCCGCTTTTTTTTTTTCTAAGGCTTTCATCACGTTCTGAATAGTTTGTCTGGCATTATTTATAGTGTCCATTTCTGAGCAAATAAAATTTTTTGTGAACATCGATAGACACTAAATTTTCAACTCTATTCACAATTTTAAAAAGTTTAGTCTGGACAGCGAAACCAGAGTTTTGATTATTCAGCATTCATTATACTCTTCTTCTTTCCGTGTGCAGGCCCAATTGCATTTAGAAGACCCCATTCTGAGGCATCTAGTCAATTAGTCATTTTTACAGTTCAGTAGGTAACATACCTAAACTCAGAATTTAAAGAAGTATTGAAAAAATATGTAAGCAATCTAACTTTCTAATCCCGAAATTAATTTTCTCGTAGCAGAAAAATACTTTGTTTCGAGTTCAAATAAGATGACTTTTAAAAAGCATTTAATAAAGAAAAAGATATATTGCTCTGACTTAATTTTTTTCTTAACTACGTTTATAAACGTAGGTTGCTTTGTCGGTATTTATAAAAATAAAATGAATTTTGTATTATTTTGAATTCCAATTCCAAATCAAATTAAATTCGGTATTCATTAAATAAAAATTTCAGTTCCAAGTTTTTAATTTTGCCGTTAATTAAACTTCCACGATTTACATTTCTTTTTATATTTCTTATTGTACTATAATCACAGTGAATTGGATAATTTTTTACTGCGATTACATGAAGTGTAGCGTCACCCTTTTATCTTTTTTCATATTGAAATTCTGTTCGTAAACATATCCACTTTATCGAACATTTATCTTCCGTATACTAAATCATTCCGAATATGTTACAAACGTGGTGTTATCGCCGATATAAATTATATCGTGCCCTCGTACGTTTTCATACCTATTTCTAATTACTAAACATTGGTTTGATAATTTTATGAGCTACAGTTATTAATTAGTTTTTAATTTGCATCATCTGGCGCTGCGGCGCTCATTTATGTCATTTTTCATGAATTTCTTGAGCTTTTCTTTTCATAAATCCTTTATTTATAGTTTTTTTAACCTTATCAGATTTTTTTTAAGTTCACTGTTATTTCGATTAGAAATCCTGTGATGTCAGTAAGAAATGTTACTTACAACTTTCAAGTCATAACCAATAAATCAGGCAAGTGTTGTAAAATTACAAAACTTTTTGAAGAAACAAGATGTCTCGGAGATGGAAGGTAGTAACGGTATGCGTTCAGCATCAGACCGCATTTAGGGTTTGAAATTTTTGATTTACAAAAAGTCACTTCAAATAATTGAACACAATTAATATGAAAACAGCGTAAAACGCGGGTAGAATGTTTAACCGAACCTTTATTAAGGAATACTAAGAAGTCATTATGGTTAGAAAGCGTTTATTTTTTATCCGAACCTGATAACCCCAGGTTACAGTGGGATGTAGTTTACAACCCTACATAATATACAGGGTTCCAGCCCCAGCCCCAGCCATCAATATAATTTTGTCCGTTTTCAAGATATTTGCTTGGTTCCATACTTTATGCCAATAAAGTAAGCTCCCCACACTGAGACCTCCTTTAAAAATTACTTTATTTTCAAATTTCTATTGTTTTTAATAAGAAGAAACACTGGTCCCACTACCCTCACAAAAATGTATTACAATAAAACACAAAATGACCCGCAAGAGTAACAATTAAGCTAATTATCCTTTTTGAAGGACTAAAAAAATTCATAAATATTCATTACACTTGATTCGAGCACTTTGTGTGCCTAGCGAAATTTTATCGTTATAGTGACACTTTCTGAGGAACCAATTTAATTAGTTTTTTTGATTCAGAGGGTGGATCCGGTTCTAACTGCGTCCGTTATTCCGTCGAGTAGTTTGAAATAACATGCAAGCAAAATATTAGTATTAAAGCTAAACAACCAAAACTAAAATGCAAGACAAACTTTCTCAGGTCTGAACTAATTCGGGAGCGGAGCTTTTAGCCTGTGTGACTGTAGTGTAACAGAGCATGGTTTAAGTGTTTAGCCAAGAGAGAATCTAACGCAACAGAGAATCCCGGGGGCGCTCCGCGTGTCCTTTGCCATCCCTCCCCAAAACACGTAATAACAGAAATGAACTGCAACAGTTATTCGTTCAGCGTTTTAAGAATGTTTCACTGGACGCTTCATCAGCAAAACTATTTTGAAATTACCACTCGGAATTCGTACTATTTACATTCCTTCTTCCGCGGCCCGTACCTACTGCTCACTCGTCGGTATTTGTTTCCTCTCTGACTTTTGTACGTACAGGTATGTGCACAAGAATTTGCCAGAATTAATTCCGCGCAAAAAATGTCCGATACGTGTGTTACCGAAAAAAGGGTTGCTTGAATTGTGCGCGTCGTTTCCTTTCCGGTTTCTTCACGGATTAAATTCGCGCGGTAATTAGACTGTACAAAGAAAGTTGAAACGCGAGAATTATTGTTTCCTTTTTGGGAAATTTAATTTTTATGTGGGGCGTGCGGAAATAGAAATGCGTGAATTTTCATTTCCTGGGCGGGCCCCGAATTTATTTATTTAAATCGATTTTCGGGCTAAAAATTTTCCACTTCAATTACACAAGTATGGTAACCGAGGGGGCTAACCTAACAGGGATAAGTGTGCGAGATAACATAGCGAGAGGGCGTTAAATCGCTCCATTTCGCCATTGGCGTTAAGGGGTGATATGACGATATAACCCTTTAGATACATTCCCGATACGAATTGTTAACGACGTGATTATGAAAGAAAATGCCATCCCCTCTCCGCTGATTAAATAACGCGACATATTCTCCTTGGACCAGAGAAGAGCACCACTTATTTATAAATTAAACTAATGGCAATTTTTTGATAAATGTACACTATATACAATAAAACAACATTTGAAAAAAATAATGAATGAGGAGTGGAACACAATTTGGATAAACACAAACAAAGCATCTACCACAAAATTAGTCTTTCCTACAGTTAATCACAGAACACAAAATACTACATTTCAACCAGATTTTTACATAACACAATTCATAACGGGTCATGGGAAATTAAATGCATACCCCGAATCCTCTTTATGAAATTTGTAGTGTAACTGATGACAACAACAATTGTGTTAAATACAACGAACGTCAAAATAAGTTAAACTTTGATGGGGTTTATTATTAATTAATGAAGCCTTCCAAATCTTTTGTCACGAAATTATGAAATAAAATCAAAATTATAATTTATTTTAAAATGTTCTTATAGTTATTTTATTTATAGTTTTAAGCTAAATGTTGATTTTAATTAAATTTTAAGTTATATTAATTTTAATAAAGATTGTTATTTATTAATTAATTTTATGTTTTTATGTTATATTGTTTATTTTAGAAGTTAAACTGATATAACATCCTTAATAAGCCATGCATAATAAGGATGTAAAGCGTTCAATAAATATACAGTCGAACTCCTCTATAGTGATGTTCGAAAAGCCATAGAAAAACATCACTATAAAGAAACTTCACTATAAAGAATTCATGTATAATTTTACAGTTTTGGCAGTCACATTAAAATCCAATCGATATTCAAAATGAAACAAAACAATTAAGATTTATTATGTTTGAATTATTATTAATAAACAATACATAACATGCACTTATTGATGAAAAAATCTGTCCAAGTTGATTGCACAGCAGTATTTTTAAAAATAGAAATTCCCAGAAGTATGGAATTTGCAAGAAATTCTTCTAAGGATTTTTCAGGTAGTCGAAATTTGGGAAAAAACTAGATGTTCAATACATCCATTGTATTTTCTATTTCCGAAAATTCCGTTCCCCGAGAATTTTGGTACTTTCTTAAAGAATAATCACTATATAGAGGCTTAACATCATAATGTAGAGGTATTTTTATATACAAAACGTGCAAAAATGCACGTTCTTGACAAAAACATCACTATAGAGAAAAAATCATTATAGAGGAGGTTACTATAGAGGAGTTCGACTGTATATACAGTGAGGACGCGTGGGTTGGAATAAATTCATTTAAAATTCATGGGTTTGGTTTTTGGAAAAACGCTCGGACATGTCGATTTTTGTTTTTAAAACTGCATCTTTTTTGATATTTATAATTTTACGATCGTCTTTTGTTTTCGCACTATGGCGTCATCAATAATTTTTTTAAATTGCACCCCATATTTTTGTTCACGAATTTAGATGCAGCACATTTTTCTGAGTACAGAAATGTCAAATTCGTATGACCTTGAAGAGGAAAGTTTTCGAAATAATAAGTCCTAAAGTTTCAAAAATTTATGAAAAAATCCATAGAGTAGACCACTAATAATATCATCAAGAAAGCGCTGGAAATCGAGCAAAACATTCAATTGCGTGCTTATTTTTCCGGTTTATTGAAGTAGACTTTAGATTTCAGATAACCCCATAGATAAAAATCTAATGGGGTTAAATCTGAAGACCTAGCTGGCCATTCGATAAAACCTATCCTTCCGATCCATCTGTTTGGGAAAATATTATGAAGGTATTCTCGTATTGTTCTCGAATAGTGTGGGGGAGCTCCATCCTGTTGGAACCATATTGAATCTGCCGGTATATTTGGGTTTTCATTATTCAGATAGAGTGCACTTACACTAGGTATTATGTCATTTTGTAGTAAGTCTAAATATTTTTCAGAATTAAGTGTTCCCTCAATAAAAAAGGGACCCACAATTGAGTTACCCACAATTCCGGCCCAAACGTTTACTTTCTGAGGGAATTGTGTATGACTTTCCATTCTCCAATGTGGGTTTTCTTGTGCCCAATATCGAAAATTTTGCCTGTTTACCGAACCATTCAAACAAAATGTTGACTCGTCGGAAAAAACTATCTTACGTAAAAATTCCGGGTTGGCATTGCATCTATCCATCATTATTTCGCAAAATTCTAATCTGCCGTCGAGATCGTCTTCAATAAGTTCCTCAACAAAATGTACTTTGTATGGGTGCTATTTGTCCTTGTGTAAATATTTTAGAACAGAAGATTTACTTATTGTTAGTGACTGTTCTGCAGCTACTTGTCGACTTGATTTGTGACAATTTTCTTGTAAATCGAGCGATACATTCAATTGTGTGCTTTCTTGAAATGTACCATGGTTGGTTTTGTAATTGTCTCTTACGTGGCCAAAGTCTCTAAACTTTTTCTCCATCTTACTAACTACTGATTGTGTAATAGGCTTCTCCGGGTACTTATCATTGAAAAATTCGCAAACTTCAGCTTGTGTTCGAGTATTATCGTCATATCCTACCATCATCAACATTTCTATTCGTTGTTTCTCAGTTAAACGCGCCATTCTTCAAGCTTTGAAACTGTACTTGACAAGTGTCAACAATCAAAAAAACAAAATAAACACACAATTCAATGTTTTTCTCGATTTCCAGCGCTTCCTTGATGATATTATTAGTGGTCTACTCTAACAATTTTATCATAAATTTTTGAAACTTTAAGACTGATTATGTCAAAAACTTTCCTCTTCAAGGTCATACGAATTTGACATTTTTGTACGCAGAAAAATGCGCTGCATCCAAATTCGTGAACAAAAATATAGAGTGCAATTTAAAAAAAATATTGATGACGTCATAGTGCGAAAACAAAAGACGATCGTAAAAGTATAAATATCAAAAAAGATGCAGTAGTAAAAACAAAAATCGACGTGTCCGAGCGTTTTTCCAAAAACCAAACCCATGAATTTTAAATGAATTTATTCCAACCCACGCGTCCTCACTGTATAATGTTGCAACGAGGAAAATCGGTTAACCTCTTGCGGCATGATTTTTTATATTTTATTGAAATATTTATATGTTTATAAATTAGTCGACACAAATTAGGGAAAAATATTTTTTTTAAAATCCTCAATTTTAATACTAATTTTTAAAAAATAACAACGATTTGTGCTGTATAGTATGCCACAAATTGCATTAATGGAATAACGTTAAAGCTGTTTAGCTGAAAACTAAATATGCATACCGTTTTTTTAAACACTAAACTTACAACGTAAATATCTCTATGTTTAATTTAAAAAAAAAGTCAATCAGCCAATGTATGCAACCAATCGTACTGTCAGTCAACTTATTTTAGGTTACGCAATGTTAACTTGTAATGGCAAAACGTTAGAACAGTAGAACAATTTATTTAAAAGAAAAAGTATAATAAGTTTTCGAATTGTTCTCTATCACATTCTAAACAATACGGTAAATGATTATAAAATTTCTGCACAACATTTCTTAAATAAATGAGATTTAATTCCTTACTGTTCCGACAGATGGTGTCGGAAGAATTGATGAAAAATAAATCTCTGATTTATTTGTATCTACAATAAACTCCCGATTATCCGAAACCGGTTTATCCGAAATCCGGGTTATCCGAAACAAACGACAAAATTAGTTTCTCCGCGTTATCCGAAACGAAACCGCTTGTACTTTGCGATTATCCGAAACGACGTCTATTGCAGGACATTGCAGCTAAAAAACTGTACCAATGTAGAACAACACAATTAAAATTAGATTCATTTTTCAAATAGAATAGTTAAATACGCCTAAGTTGGTAGAATATAAAATGTACATGTACAATTCTTGTTAATACAAAATTATGTAACTTTTACCAGTTTTTGTAACCTACGCTTTAACCGAAATTTCGGTTATCTGAAACAGGTCTCGGTCCCGTATATTTCGGATAATCGGGAGTCTATTGTATATGAAACTAGCCACACTAATCTTTTTATAACTAAGGCTTAGACTACCTAAATGCAACTACAACATAAATTATAATCCTTACAAATCGATATAATTCACTTACTTGCACGAATTCTTTTTATTCACTTAATCACCATGAAATGATGGGATTTCGGGTTTAAAAATTGTCGAAATTTCGCAAACTGGAACAGCAATCAGTAACGTCTTAAATATTATAAAAACGCAGAAAAATTCAAATTTAATACACGTGCCATATATGACCCGCTAAGCAGTAAGAGGTTAAATTAAACGCTAGTTTTTCGATTTTGCCTGGAATAATTTTGTAATATTAGTAGCCAGCTCGTGTAACATCATCCCTTCTTTGGTCTCTAGAGGTCACGCTGCCGTGCAATTATTCAGAGAGGGTCTGTCCGGGCTGAAATTAGAAATACGAGGTCGGAAAGCGGAGAGCGGGCAAGTTAACGGGTTACAAAATGTCCGCGCAAAGTAACAAAAATATCGCACACACACAGAGAGCGAAAGGAAAGGGAGGGTGGCTGCGGTCCGGAATCTGAATCGTTAATCAAAGCCGGGAGCTCGTGTCCGCGTCGCCGGACCAACTATGGCTGCTGACGACCCCTCCGGCGTAACTCCCACGTACACCGGACTTAAGACTCAACCCTCGGGTTGTAATTTATTATTCACAACTTTCCGTACTCTAATGGAATTCTCTGTAATAATAACGAACTCGCATTCGATTATTAGAAGATGTTTATCTTGCAACGTTTAAATAACGTTCAGAACTATTCCGGAGCGCCTTAATGGTCCGGGCGAGTCATTAAGAGAAGCCCCACTGATTGCACTGACCACATGTAAGTAACAGCATTTCAAACACTTGGCTACACATCCAAAGGGTCTGTACGCCAGCTGAGAACTTGATCAAGTTTAATGAATCTTAGAGACCCTTTATATCCGGCGGTTTATGATAGAATTTAAGCGCGATTAACTTGAGACGACTTTTTTTCGAATGTCCTGTAATTGGTGTTAATTTGGAAAGTTTATGGCGCAAATGCGATCGCGAAACGTTTGCTGCGGAAATTCGGGATAGCAAGTTATTATGTTAAAATGCGAGGTGTTAGTGTCAGCCTACAGGGCCAGCCTGATCTCCGATTGCAATTAATTCGGCCGGCATGAGTACTAATTTACATCTGCGGACAGAAAGTACGCTTCCAGAAAACTGAATAGCGGCAAAATCGTTAGTCCCTGCCTTAATTCGGAAATGACGACATTTAATAAAGGCGAATAAAAACTTGCTAACAAGTTGGCGAACTAATATTAGTTTTAAATAAATTGTCTGATGCTCATATATTAAATCAACCTTAAATATGAAGTGTTTTGATTATTTAAAATGACAAAAATCGATGTGAAAACGAAGTACCAACCAACTTAAAAAAAAAATCATGTATTATAGTTTAATAAAGGTTTTGCCAAACCTCATGGAGTTTAATGCAGAAATAAAAATTCGTTTAAAAACATTTTTGTTGTCAACTATTTCAACCAAACCTTTATTTGTTATATATTTGCTGCCATTTGAGGGTGGTTTTTATTGTGGCGTTTATGCAGATGATGAATCTGTGAAGACGATTTAGGTCCAGAATGTTAGAATAAGGTGACTTTGGTTTTCAAGATTTCCTTTTTTCTATTGCTTGTCCTTTTTTATGCTCATTTGCACGTTTCCAGGCCCAAGAACGCCTATATTTTTGAAAACTACACTCCGCTCGTGCCGCTACTTATCCACTACCGCCACGAATTTGTCAAAATTGTTGTACAGTAGAATCCGGTTATAGCGAACCTTAAGGGACCGTCAAAATCGGTTCGTTATATCCGAAGTTCGTTATAAGCGTTAATGAAAGAATAAATGCAAGAGTGTGTTATGAGACCGTTATTGTCTAATATTAATAAACATATGTATAAAACAATTATAAATATAAGGACTAAACTTAAGTGAAATAAAGCAAAATGCAATAAGTAATTTTATTTGAAAAAAATTGTTATTTTCGACTGAACTGTCGCATTTTTAAATTATAAATTGTCCACGCATTTTCAATAATCGGCGCACCATAATTCTGTAAAAAATTACGAATGTTGTTAATACTTTTCACAGCTTCCTGTGTACATAAAATCTGTAATGCTGGTGGTTCCGGCTCATCCTTATTGGCTTCTTCGTGGTCACTTTTGTCTACCACAAATACTCAAATATTCTAGTAGTAAGTTTTCGAAAAAATTTGAATTCTCCAAGTGCTGAAATTCACGTTCCCTTTGTTTCTCTTTTTGTAACCACTCATTGCATGACAAGCATCATCAGATTCAAAGGTTATTACGTGTTATATACAATACAAAGTTCGTTATAGCCGATTAAAATTGTATTAATTTTGGTTTTTCAGGTTCGCTATATCCGATAGTTCGTTATATCAGAGTTCGTTATAACCGATTGTTTTTTACATTGTTACATAAGGGAGAATGTCGGGACTTGGAATAAAGTTCGTTATAACCGGTGGTTCGCTATAACCGGAGCCGTTATAACCGGATTCTACTGTAATTTTATCTGAACCACATGTACTAATTGTAAGCTAATAAATTTGTCTCTAATTTAATGTCTCACGATTCTCGTACTTCCTATTGGCTCGGCCTTCGCACATTATCGGTTCGCAAGATGTTAAAACACCTCTACCTTTAGTAGGCATTTAATTTTGATTTTAATTTGAAGCAAAAAACTTTGACCAAAATTATAATTTCAAAAGGTCTAAAAAGCATTTGATTTGAAAATGTGGATTATATACCATACGATTATGGTAAATAAATGGGTTACAAAGAAGTTAATGAAACATAATAATCACAATCTGTTGCTCAAATCGAATATGAAATAAATTAGTGAAAGTTTTCGATAAGATATCTCTAAAAGCATGTATTGCTCAATCAATTACTCGTAAAATATGTTTGAAAACTTATTGAAGAATTGAAAAAGTTTCAGAACTTTAATTAGAAAAGCAGTGAAAATTAAGACCTCTATTAAATACTAAAATCAGACGAAAATTGATTTATTCGTTGATATAATTATGTGTTTTAAATAGTTTAGTAATTAATACAGTTTACGTCGCCTGCAACAAATCTCGAACGACCATATAAAAAATGCATTTTTGCTTTTAATTACACAATTGCAATTTTCATTCCAGGCACCAACTTAAATTGCATTTTTACAAGTTCATTGTCAAAGATATCTACAGCGATAGAGCTTAATGGAGGTCTTTACTAATTCGGGAACTAGGAACTGTTGGATTTTAACTTTCGAAATTTATAACTGGGCGAAAAATGTATCTTGCGTTAACAATATTTGACACACGTATTCCCTTATTCAGCGCGGTGGTACTTTAGAATCGGTACGTTATATCCGAAGGATCATGAACACCCAATAAATTGTTTATAATATTCAATAATGCAATGTGTATGTAAATAACAACAGGGATTTTTTTTTTAAAAAGAACTTTTGTATGAACTAATTTTAATTTTTCTTAAAACTAGAAACGTTGAAATTAAATAATAATTAAATATATTTATTAATTACATGAAATATTTAAGATGATAGCGGTGCGATATGAAATTGCTAATGTAACCTAAAGTTTCTTACTTGGGTTAATATAAAAACAACTGTACCTACGTGTAATTTATTATATAAGGTTTGTTCATAACGTACAAATAAATCGATCGGGCAAAACATTTGTTAATAAAACTGTAGCTTATAACTTTTCTATTGGAACAAGAAATTAGTACCTCATAAAATTATTTTTAGTAATTAATATGAGAAAATAGTAACATTGATAAACATTTCAGTTATAAGTTGCTACAATTGCCTTTTGAAAATTTAACTAAAGATGGGATGTCAAACTTTTTATAAATAGAATTTTGCGCAGCCCGTTTCAATATTGATGTGTGATGATCAGAGTATGAAGCATACGGGTGGTCTCACCATAAAGTTTCCTGTACGTAATAATTTCTATTGTACCTTTCAGCATCATTGATTTATTACCCCTTTCAACAGATAAAAAAACTTTTTTAAAATTTTTAATAGTTTTCTTTAATAAAGTCGAGAACGCAATCTTTTGAAATCACTATTTTTAACTACAATTTCTTACAATAAAATATCATTAAATTAATTAGATTGCAAACATTTTAGAATTAAAATTTGAAGAATTTGAATATTGAATATTATTTTTGTAAATTGATTTATTGCATTTAACTAGTGGCTGACTTTTCAGAAATTTCAGTGTTTAACATAAACATGTGCGTCATGTTATATTAAAAAATATTTTGTTTGCTAATCCATAAAAAATTTCATTAACTAAAAATTGTTTGAAGCAAAATCCCATTACATCAAAGACATTTTTAATAATGAAATATAAAATATTAAATAGAAATTAAAGAAATGAAATCTCTTTTTAATAAGTTCCAAGCCAAGTAATTTTGAAAGCTACAAATAAGACAACGCAACTTTTACGCTTCTATGAAACGTTACAGTTTTTGATAAAATTTCTTAACAAGCAACACAGCAATTAAAATATTCACTAATGCTAATTAAATTACATGAGACAAATATGTGAGCAAAGTTGTATTGTCCAAATGAAGCTGATTAATATTTCGGAGGAAAAATAAAATATGGAATTTTAATTAGCATTAACGGATGGCAATACAACGTCATCCTCTTTAGGTCTGCATCCGAAGCTGATCGCTCCATTGCACTGTCACTACTGTTGTGGCAGTCGGCTAGATATGGGGCTCAATTAAACCCAGTTAGGTAAAAATTGTGTCATCCCGGATCAATTAAAATAATGAACAATAAATACACACGGAACCACATCACTCTTTGTAATGAACAAACAGAAATGCGCCTCTCTCCTACATTACTTACACGAACGAGAGAGAATGAACTTACGAATACACACACATACACACACATACAATGCTGTGCAAATCTACAATAATAAACAATTAAGCAAATGAATAATAACTCATCTAGTAAAGTTCCTGAGTGTATATAAGTTGAGGAGAGTTGAGTACTATAGAGAGGCAGCGAGCACGCCATTGGTCAACACCCCTATGGATTATTCCGTCTTTTGTTTCACCCCTTTGACTGAGCGGGGGAGAGAGAAGGGTCCAGCAATGGCCGCTGCTTGTAATGACACTTGGACGGACCAAGTTGCCCGGAGTTTCATAACCCCCCTTTTACACGCCACCCCCTGCCCCGTCGTCGCTGACAACCACAGACACAACTCTACCGCTCGGGTTTTACAAGCAGACAAGCTCCGAGCATTCTATTGTTGCGTTACACGCTTTTACTTTGTTTCAGGCGCTGGCCTGAATCGGGCTAAATTTTAAACTTCGCCAACGGGGATGGACGGTCGCGACCCTAGGGACGAAAAAGTTCCGGACCTTTTTCAGGTAGTTTTTACCTTGAATTTTTGGACCCGAGTCGCACCACAACCGCATCCTTTTTAACTCGATAGATTTTTGAAAATTTGGCAAAATTTTTATTTGGAGGAAAATCGTTAAATTTGATTGTTTTGGGGAATGGTAGATTTTATGATTAATATCAGCAATGTGTTGACAGTTTACTACTATTAGGGTTTCTGTGGCGTGCTCACTCCCTTGTATACGTGTGACCTTATGAACTATGGCCCAGGTGACTATATTTTGACCACCCGGTTGTGACCAGTCTGACGGGTCGACTGCGAGCTGCAATTTGCCAACAAATGTAATTCGAAGCGGACTTAAATTAGGTTACTTGTCGGTTTTAAATTATGTAAAGTCCCACATTTCGTTCCGTACGGAAGTTACGTACCCGCAATTTAAATGGCTTACACCGAAAAATAAACAGCGCACGTACAATGTGGGTATTTGTCATCCGTTACATTTAATTAAAAAAAATACAAAAAGGATGATAAATAGCGCACTTATCTTCATTTAAGTACATATTTTATAAAGGGACCCCCTTTTGGTGGTTCGTTTTTAATAAGAAAATTAAAAACCGTTGAGCGCTCATCGAATTTACTTAATAACTTGTTCATAGCAAATTTTAAATTAATTTAAGTTTAAGTTCAGCTGTTTCACTAAAAATTTAATTTCAATTCAAAATTCAAACAAATTTCATCTTTTACTCTCTTGTATATTTATATTTTTGTATATAAAATTCTAAAACCGGTTGTCTATTAATAAAATTGAATTAAACATACTTGTGCAATGAGTGCAATGAGCCTGGTATAGGGTGTGCATAAATTGGTGAAATATCCACTCGTTGTAATGTAACTTTTTAAAGTTTTCAGTCGAGGATCTTACTACTAAAATGTTGTATTATGCATCCTACGTCTGCACGAGGTCCCCAAAGCTTAGGCATTTGCGTTATTATTACAGGAAAAGGATAAATTTGAAAAAATCAGACTTTCGTACATTCTGCCCCAAGAAGGTTGGTTGCGGTATGTAGAATTTAAAAGCTCAAGTACTACTAGTAAATTGCTTGTGAAATTTGTATTTTAGTAATTGTTACTCTGTCGTTTCTCCGTTTTTGTACATAATAATACAGTCATTGTTATTAAATGTATGTTACTTTCAAATTGTCTCTGAATTTTAAAAAGAATTTCGTCACGACTAACTAGTTTGGTAATTTATAGACACACTGTACTATCAGCATCAAAAGTATCCGGACTATCCTATTTCCAGAGTAAATATCGGTCAGAAACTAAGCGTGTCTTTTTTTTAACTTGCTGAATTTTATAGCTTTTCACTCCCACTCTATGTATGATAGCGTTCTGGTCAGGTAAGAATAATTATTATTAAGAATTATTTTAATTACAACCATCAACTTTAACAAAATTTAAAAATGATCCAGAATTGTCAGGAAATTTCCACTGATTTAAAATCATTTAATTTAATTTAATACCATATAAACTCCTGTTGCATATTGTGCAGGTAATACTACAAAATAAATAGTCTTAAAGGTAGAACAATATATTTTTTTAATTCAACATATTAAAAATAAGAATGCATATCAAATTAATACCAAAAATGTATCAAACAGAAAGGAAAAGTAATAAGTGATAATATTAATAATTAATAGTAATTTAATATAAAATGTGTATGTTTACATTTTCACTTCGTAGGTGATTAACTTTAGTCATGTAGGGTGGGTTGTTCCGTAAAAAAGACCGATATAACCAGTGGAAGGTCAACTTCAACACATGTTAACACCCAAAACTCTTCAATAACCTCGTAATGGCTCGTGTTGTCTCTTAAGGGTGTAAATATTTTATTTTATTTTAGTTCAATTTCTTAAATTTAAAAGCAAATTTTGTGAACAAATCTCTACTGATTTAAAAACATTTACTTTAATTTTAATACCATGCTGTTGCGTATTAATACAGAAATGCACTGTGTATAGAACAACCTATATTTTTCATTCAATATTTCAAAAATGAGAATGCATATTAAATTAGTGTTGAAAATGTATCATACAAAAAACGAAAATAATAAACGATAATATTAAAAATTAAAAACTAATAAAAGGAAAAGAAAATATAATACAATAAAATATAAAAATTACAAAATAAAGATTAAAATTACAATTAAAAATGTGTGGGATATCCTCCTAACTCGATAACTTCCTGCAAATAAGTCGTTTGCAAAATTTGCTTTCAAGTTTAAGAAATGAAATTGAAATATTTACAAGATAATTATGCTACCCTTAAGAGACAACACGAGCCATTAAGAGTTATGTTGACACTTTTGGGTGAGAATATATTTTGTCGAAGTCGACCTTCCAGTGGTTATATCGGACTTTTTTTACCGAATAGCCCACCCCCACATAGTTAAAGTCAATGTTCTACGAAATAAAAATGTAAACATACACATTTTATATTAATTTACTATTAATTATTAATATTATCACTTATTACTTTTCCTTTCTGTTTGATACATTTTTGGCACTAATTTAATATGCATTCTTATTTTTGATATGTTGAATAAAAAAAATATATTGTTCTACCTTTAAGACTATTTATTTTATAGTATTACCTGAACAATATGCAACAGGAGTTTATATGGTATTAAATTAAATTAAATGATTTTAAATCAGTGGAAATTCCCTGATAATTCTGGATCATTTTTAAATTTTGTTAAAGTTGATGGTTGTAATTAAAATAATTCTTAATAATAATTATTCTTACCTGACCAGAACGCTATCATACATAGAGTGGGAGTGAAACGCTACAAAATTCGGCAAGTTAAAAAAAGACACGCTTAGTTTCTGACTGACATTTACTCTAGAAATAGGATAGTCCGGATACTTTTGATGCTGATAGTACCTATAAAGAAAGTCCACAAAGCCCGATCTTCGATTGTAATGCAAATGATTTCCTTTTACCTACAGAAACACTTTGACTACATAAATTAATTTTTAAAAATTTGATACTTAATTCAGTGACATTAAAAATAAACTTGATCAAAAATATGGTCATTCATTGCAATTAATAAAATTGCACTTGAACTCAGTTAACTGTATTATAACAAGCTACACAAATATACAAAATTTTAAACCAAATATATAAATTAAATTGGTGACATTTATTTCATGGCCGTCCACCGAAAAGATGGACCGATGACATAACTTCCACAATTACAATTATAATTACAATTTAGTAAGTTTTACATGTTTTGGGGACAGTTTTACAACTTTCATTAATTGTTTACACTGCAAATTGTAAATTACAAAACTGTGAAACTGTTTTCAAAATAAGATTAACAAATGGGTCCTCCACGTGCTCTATGCCTTTTATGCATATTCTGTATGTAGTTATTAAGAAACTCCCTGAACATCAGTTTAAAATGATTCGTCTTGTGCAACTTCCAACTCATCTAAAGTAATTTAAACGTTCTTTCCAAACGATGCCATATACGCTGGTGAACCAAACCATTCTCTGGACATTATGCATTTAAATAACTTCAACCACAATTGCTGCTCTGTGGGGACAAGCTTTAACATACACTAATGCGATCCCAACGGGCAGAAAACACCTTTGGATATATATTTCAGCATTCAATGTTTTCTTCCGTAAACAAGTAAGTTCGGTGCGACTATCCAAAATAATCCCACCCCAAACCACCATGTTATGTTCAAGGTAACGCTTTTCTGGTGTTCTCCAGAATAAAACTATTCCATCACATTGGTGAAGGTTAAAATCTTGGAATTTCCCAATTTAAGTGTTATTGGATCCAAGTTCCACGAGTAGCACAATGGTTCTGCTTTAATAGTGAACACTTAGTGGGTTTTCTGAATGTAAAATTATATTCGGAAAGTTATTTTGCAACAATTCTTAAAGAAATAATAACCCTTATGGCAGCTTGTAAGGCATTATTAATTCTTCTAGCATTGTGGGTTGTTAGCTATGGTCAGTTAGTTCCTAATGACAAAAACTAACATTAGTCTATCTTGCCACGGTTCTTCAAAAGGCATCATCTTCAATCACATATCGAGAAGTAGCTACATTCTCTTCACTAAGATGGTGATACGTTATTTTCTTATATTTATTCAAACCAAGAAGTCTATTAGTTTACCATGCCACGATTTCAATAACTTTTATGAAACAGTTCAAATGTCAAAAAATATATATGATAAGCATTTTGACTTTTTGTTTGCTTTATAGCAAAACGTTGCCTGTATACCTAGGTTCCAAATCGTTTTAAAATAACTACAAAAAATCTGAATTATGCCAATGTTCATATTGCTGTTCCATTTCATAAAAAAACAACAACAAAATTCATAAGTGATCCCTGATTTTCGTTACAAATTTCCTTCTAAAATATTTTTTCTTTGTTTTAGATGATGCACCAGAAGAGAACATAATGGAAAAAACTTCAAAAGTGAAAATGAAAAGTATGCAAAATAAACATAAATTGACAAATGCTAGAACTGGAACAAATATTAGTTATACGATAAAAAAACCATTCTTCATAAAATTCTAAACAGAGGAAATCGTCGTTGTACTGTTAATGCATAAATGGTGGAGGCGCCGGCATACTCCATAAACTTCACTCAATTACACCTTATTTAAATAACAATTTTATCGTTAGTGCTTACGTTCGTGCAAATGAATAGGTGCAGTTAAAAGCGCGTAACCGGCTGATCCGGTAACTCCAGATCAGGTCCAGGGACGACAGCATCCATTCGAATTAGTTGCACTATGACCTCTCTTTATGTACATATTTGCGTTGAAATATTTGTATAGAAGCAACACGCGACTGGAATTAAACTTTAACCTTACAGCATCCCCTTACATTAAACAAGTTTTTTTAATAATAAAATGCGCAACAGTGTCTGTTCGGCCTCAACTCGCGATTCGCGTAGACAGTGATCTTCCTCCGACACAAAAATGTCAATAATTTAATAAGTACGAAAAGAATCTGCCAGTATATATTTTATAAATTTTAATATTGTATCTTCTGACGTGGCATTTAAGCTACAAGCGAACGGATCGCTCTTCGACCTGGAACGATTAAAAACTAATTTCGCGTCGCGGGCGACTTGTCTGTGCGATTGGCCAGATATGCAGATGTGAAAGATGAGGGATTCGTATCCCCGGCAACACACCCTTTGTGATGTCACCCAGGTAACGAGTGCGGCCCGGTGAGCCAAGTATTATTGTCATATTCAAAGATGTGTTTACTTTTTTTAATAAAAAAAGGAAAACTACTAAACAGACACATGGAAGAATCCGTACGGTTTGTTTGATCAATTTCCGACCGACGACGACGGCGTTCATATAAAACGTTTTCGAATGGCTTGATAATAAGAAATTCGACGCGTTTGCGTAGGGGCGTCATTGTTTGCAGACGGATGGACACAAGTCCGATTCCTTTATTTCATTTGATCAAAGCAACTTGCGTATAATGCGAACGTCAAAGGAGTGCGCGCGGTTTAGATACCTGCAACTTATCAAGCGAGCGAGCATTGTGCGTCTCCAATGTTCTGCAACACTTGTCCTCGTAATTTTCTTGCGACACAGGACGACTCCATGTATTTTTATGTTGTTTATTTATTTTTATTCTTAAATAAAACCAAATGCCCAAAAAAAAATCATAACTTAGTTGCAACATTGCTTTTTGATAACTTTAAATTTGCACTTTAAAACAATTTTAGAACTTTATTGCAAATAACCATTTACTCCGACTGATTAATTAAATTTTGAAGCGCTAGCCACATATCCGTAACATGCGCAATTTATGATCCCGGTCTTAAAGCTTGCAATTTAATTATGTAATGCATTTTGACCTTTTTTTAATTAAAGTGTTTATTTAATTTTCAACAAGTATTACATTATTAAATAAACAATTATTTTCTTCCATAAATTAAACAATAATATTCCGTAAATGATCTAACAATAAGTTCAGTTAATTTAATTAATTAGCAATTGTAATTTAATGAATAAAACCTTATTTTCTGTAACTAGAAATTGTTACACTTTATGATGGTTTATTTTAGAAGTTGAAGAGCCCATCGTTAAAATGTAAAAATATACATATAATAGCTATATTGTTAGAAGTAAGATTTTCCAATAAACAGTAACAATTAATTGTAATTAAAAATTGTTGTGCAAAACAGAATTGAATCCTCAGCTCGTGTAGAAAACTTCTCTCATTTTTACTCGTTTGAAGGTTGATTAACTCGTTGTTCCTGGTGGATGGGACTGGTTATACTAACTAATTTAAAGTGACCCTTCTTCATAGATCAGGTGGTTTGCAATAAAACTACGTATCGGTATTTACCAATATACCCATGTTTTATTTATGTTTTCAACACATTTACTTTTTTTGATGAAACTTTCTTTAGAAAATTGAAATGTCACGTCGCAAATTTCGTTGGTGACCGATTCAATTTGCTTTTTATTTTCCTGTTATTGGTAAAGTGAGTTAGAACACAAAGCAAAGTGTATATTAAATTTTCTTTCATTTTTCAGTTTCCAGCTTGTGACAAATTTTGACGTTTTTCGATATCACTTGACGGTAGCGCTTTCGGTAATAAGAAAAAAGCTCGCTCATTGGAACATTGATGCACCAAAACAATGTTTCAATTCTAAAGGATGATGACTGACCTTAAATTCTCCAAGCTTTCTAATTAATACATTTAAGTTTACTTTAATTTGGTTTTCTTATTGTCTATCATTAAAACGCTGAGGTTTATTTAGATCGCATTATGGTATGTAACAAAAGTTAATTCGACGTAACTAAGGCAGACTAATTAGGTTTTATAAAGTTAGAGTATTTTCATAGAGTAACATTTAAATCTCGGTACCTACATTCTTTAGTAGGCAGATTTAGAAATATGCAAGTACAGTATAATTTTTTTATTGAGAACATCAAGAAAATTGAAGAAAAATCAATTTTATTCTAATAATATCTTAAAATTGAAATATGCCTAGTTTTACACTTAATATACCTACACTAACATTTCCACGTATGGACTTTACTCTGTTTTTGAACTATAAAGTTTACACTAACTCAAAGGGTTTCCTTCTTCTAAGGCTTCTTCGTGCTTTTGCAAATATTTTGGTTACATCTGCAACCATTTCCACTCCCAGTTCTGTGTAGGTTGCATTTTTCATGTGTCAATACCTCTTAGTACCTCGTTCTACTTAATACCTTTGTGCTACTTGAACATAACTTTCCTTGGTACATCCCCAAAGTTGCACGCCATAATATGTCCATACTGCCTCAGTACTTACTTACATGTCATAAACTTATTTTGTATTGACAATTGAGAGTTCCTTTCCAATAGTCAATACAATTTTCTTTTTAATGTGCTCTTTCTATTTTAATCTGACATCCAGGTTTGTGCCTAGATATTTAGCTGTAATATGAAACGTAATTTATTTATTTTTCTGTTGGTAAAGTCAGTATGTATTGATTTTGTTTGGTTGAATTTAATGAGCCATTTTTTGGTCCTTGCATTAATCTCATTAAGAGCTTCTTGTAGTTTTTCTTCAACTTTCATTTCATCAGTTCCGACTGCCAATCTGTAAAAGTGTCAATCTTTGTAGAGTTTACTACTGATATGTGTACAATGTGTAAAGTAGTGAATCCAGAACACTACCCTGTGTACTCCAGCTCTTATTGGTCTCAGTTAAGAGTAACTATCTTCACATTTTGTTCTAAATAATATTTCATTAATAAATGATGTTAGTAATTAACTATATACTCTTTTGTTAGAAGCAGGTTCAGTTTATATTCGATGCCATCATACTAGACTTTATCAAGAGCTTGGATTCCATCCAAAAACAATGTTTCTATTCTTCCAACGTTCTTTCTATTTGATCGGTAATACTATATTATTGCTCGACGGTTGTACGATTTTCCCTAAATCCAAATTGATATGGTGCTACAATGCATTTCAGTGCTTTTTACAATCATTTCTATTATAGTTTTGAGATCACTGGAAACAGCGATATTAGTCTATAACAGTGGTGGTTAACCTATGACCCGCAGGTCAGACACTGACCCACGACGCCACCGACTTGGTGACCTACGGGCTAGTATTGAAAAAAAATAATTAACAAAATTTGACTCACTTCTCAAAAAGGTTCGCCATCACTAGTCTATAAGATGATAGATACCTCATTTGCTGGCTTCCCAGATTTGGTAATCATTATTATCATTTCTCCTATCTTCCAGCATCTGGAAACACATTTGAGCCCAAACAGATGCACTATATAAATTTGTTAATCTAATAATAATTTTTTGGGGATATTTTTGAAACCTTTTCCAGTTATGGGATCGTATCCTGGTACTCATTTTTTAAAATTAAGATTTGTCTGTATTTGATTTATCATTTCTTTAGGTGTTATCAGTTGTATTTCAGTACTAGTATTTTGGTTGATTTCTAGAACGTCTTCACCGTTCATGTGGCTCAAAAGTACTTTCTAAATTATTAATAAAGTGTTTACTTTTTCCGAACAGACAATTAGGTTTTCTTAGTAATTATTTTTAATAAAGAAATATTTGCTGGTATAAGAAAATGCTATAAATTGTTATCTTCTGTTATTAAAATTCTTGTTAGAATATTTTTATTCCAAATGATTAATTATTTGATAATGGGATTATTGGAGGTAACCATTTTCTTGAATTTATTAATTTTGTAATTGTACGTTTAGATTAACAATGAATAATATTACAACACAATTAGTATGTAAGTTTATTTCAATTATTTGAAGGGTGAATGGATAAGTATAAATATACAAATATTTGATTTAAATTCAATTTTCTTGTTACAAAACAAATTATTTAGCTTTCATTTGACTTGTACTGATGAAATAAATGTTAGAAGATAGTATGATATCGAATTTTGGTATTTGGTATTTGATATTGCCAGCAGTTTAATATTATCTGACTAAATTTCTTATAATTAAAACATGCAATATAAAATTTTAATTAACTTAATGCTTTGTTTATCAACACTGTTGAAAAAGCAAAAATAGATACTCATTTTTACTAATTCTTTATTATGTCAAATTCTAGTTACTTTAAATATTAACCGTTAACGATTGTACTTTATTTGTTTGTACTTATTATTAAAACGTAGTGAGGAGAAAAACGGTCGTTAATATGATTGCTAGGTATTGGGATGGGAGCTAAATAACGGTATTTTAGTATGGATTTCAAAACTTAACAATACTACTGATAAAATTTCGTACTCTGATAGTAATAAGATTTTGATTTTTTGATTCCGTACCTCGGTGTTATGAAGCGTAAACGTTTTGAGAACTTTACTTGTAAGAATATTTTAAATTTATTCTTCAACTTCATTCATATTTCTTACAATAATAAAAAATAAAAAATGTAATATTTAATTCATAATTGTTTTATCTATTGCTTGTCTCATTCTTTTGATATATCTACTATCATTTTGACGTTTTTAGTGAATAGAATTAAATACAGTATCATGAAATTGGGGAGTCTCTTGTCTATTGGGTTGCATATAACTTGATATTCAGAAGTAAGTGTTATGTGGGTAACGCTGCATCGAACCTGCAAATTTGCTTGTGTAACAGTTAAGTCAAAATTGACATTAAATGCCGATTTAGACCGATTGTTGAAAAGCAGACATTGGGGAAAAAATCAACAGATACCACAGCTCAAATGAGATTTACAATAAAATATGAATTTTACAACAGATCAAAATTACAATTAGGCTTATTAACATTGTCAAAAGATATATAAATATGATTTAATTTCCGATATACCAACCTACGTGTTTCTGGAATGATTTTTTAATACAAAATTTGACTTTTACAGTTTTGCGTACTACCTAATTTGTCTACGGACTTGATTGACGTAGGTAGTTAATACGAATCACACCACTACAAATTGCAAATACGTCCAGATCAGTACGAATATTAATAAATGCAGTAAACGCCAAGTTTAATATACTTAATTTAAAATAAAATTTATTTCACGTTGTATTCAACTAAAATAATAAAATCTCCTGATTTTATTTTAACTGCTAAAACTAATTACAATTATAATTAGCCGAGACATTTAAACTCGGATACCTAGTGTTTTTTTTTTGAATTTCTGCTAAATATTCCCACCGCTTGTTTCACTCAGTTAAGTTTTGTATAAAATCTTCATGCATTTAGGAATACAAACAGATTCAATGTTCTTTAAGCGTTTCTGTTACAGTTTACCTACTAAATTTACATTAATCGTTTTACAATGAATTTTTTCTGATGAAATGGCGATCATACATTTCAAATTTTAATTTTCATACTAATCGACTAATTAATAGCACTGAATATTAATATTTAAAGGAGTTGGAATTTTAAATGGAATAAAGGAAATAAAATCATTTTCAGAAATTTAATTTCGCAGGGGTCCTCCTTACACGAGTTCCGCTACCGTCAAATATTGAAACGAAATTTCTTTGATAAAATCTAACGTGTTACTTGGTGCATGAATGTTATACGTGTATCAAAACCTTTCGAGTGGCTGCACAATAACGCCGCACTGTTCCTGCAAAAAAAAATCACGACCAATAAACTCCGCCTCATTAAAATTTCACGTTTTGTTGCAGGAATTAAAGGCGAATCGAACAGCGAGTCGACAGAAATGGAATGTCTCCCGTTAATAAGGATGCAAATAAGGAGGGCGAGGGGTGCAATATGCTAATAGCTCGAGGTGAGGAGGAAAAAGTACGGCGAAAAGAAATTTCAAACAGGGAGACGAGCTCAGTTTTAATTTAGGTGCCAAGCAAATAGTGTCTCCGCACGTTGCAGATTAATTGCGCGAAACGCGAAAAGTCGTGCACCCTCGAAGTGACCGCTGACCATCCGGTGGCCAATGAGAAATACGCGACACTCCCCTCGAGAGTGGGGGATGAGGGGACAATTTTGACCCCTGTCCATCGTGTTCTCAATAAACGGACGTTTTCTTGGTGTTTTTATTTGCGATTCCACCAGTTCCTTCCCTTAAATCGCTCATTAATCTTAATTCCTTAAGGCTCTTGTACAAAATTCCGTAATAAGTGCAAGTGGGTATACACAACAAACCGCACGATACGCCACTCAAGTAAGCTAAGCATTGTGAACCATTCATCTAATTAGCGATTGCTGCTGACTTTAGGGCATTCACATGTAAGACTTATCGCTCTTACACTCATTAGGGCTGGATTAATCCATCAAGGAGGCGGCGGATCAGAATTTAAACTTGAAGAGGGTCGATCGTCAAGGAAATGTAAAGGGTGCGTGCGAATTTTAACCGAATCTAAATAAATTGATAGAAAAATCGCGCCCCGCCGTCTAATTTCGCAAAATTCACATACCGCGAGACTTAATTATGGGGCGTTCGCTTGCAATTCCGCCGTATTATCGGTAATTTGTGATTAAAGGGAGGGAAAATCGGCGAGAAGTGCCTTTTCTCTCAAGAAAATTAATCTCGGGAGCACATGTGTTCCATCATTCACAGAATTTCTGCGTCGAGAGGGAGCTATGTTGATTGGTAAACAAAGCAGGAACAATCAGACAAGAGCACCCAAATCCATCTAACAGACGACATAATAGCGCGAGGTGTGTTTTTACACGGCTGTCGCGGACAGGTTCAGATTGAGTGGCAACCCCTCCTACCGACTCTCTTACTTTTGGGGATTATTTTGCTGCCACTTGACGTGTTTAACACACACACAATGTGCCTGTGTACGTTTCTAAATTATTTTACCATGATTCGCCGATAATTTACTCGACTAACTTTCGTGTTTTGTATTGTTTAAAACAGATTTGCGGGGGAAAGTTACCTAAATCGTAATAACTAAGGGTTCTCAATCATTATTTAAGCTCTGGTTTATACTTGAATGACTGCTGTTGGTTTTGCTTTTAACTTCCTGTACAAACTAAACTTTTCTATTTTTAAAATTGTTGAAAGTAGTTAATTTTTCAATTACAAATTTATACAGTTGAACTCGGTTATAACGCACCCTATTATAACGTACATTTGCTTATAAAATACACCTCTAGTGGTCTGGTTGCATTCGTTGCGTTGGTTCTGTTACAGTAGAACCCCTCTATAACGAAAACTCAAAGGACCAACATATTTACTCGTTATAACCAATTTTCGCTATTAACAGTCGTGGATAATAAAAGTTTATACATAAAATAAATTCATTTAATAAGAAAGTTAAACAAAACGTTAAAAGAAATCTGTAATTTTCCTTTGCTTGTGATAATGAAGTATAGAGTTGCATTTTGGGGATGATTTTTACGACCCTGCAATAGTGATGACACCAAACGGCACGCGTCTGTGACAAGCTACCGAAGTTTAGGGCAGTCGTCCTTAAGAATAAAAATTTATTTCTTTGCAAAATTGTTAACAAGATATTTACCAAATTTATTTACAACAAACGAAGTTTCTTATCACATCATTTGGCATTCTTCCCAATTTTACAAAATACAGAATAAATACGTATAGAAATTGTGGCATTGGGAAAAACATTTGGGCCAATACAGTCCCGATGATACCATTAAGATTATCTTGAAGGACCGGTCGGTCTATACAGAAATGGCAGTACCTGCGTAATGATAGTATTCTTCGTAGACACAATGCGAACATGTCATAAAAATGATCTGAAAAATTTCTTCACTTTCGACGAGAATTCACAAGTTGCACTCATAATTTTGTTCCTGTTTTCAAAATTGCTGCCAATGTAGAACTCGCCGAATGTCTTTATTTGCAGATTACAGCTTGCTTTTTACCACTTTCAAATTCTTTAATTGAAGCGTCGGCTCAAATAACGTTGTAACTGACATATTTTACAAAATAGGGTTTATTTGAGGAATATAGTTGCATGGCACGTAGTTCCAATGCCTACTAGAAAAAAAAAACATTTTTTCTAACTCCTTCTTCCCCAAATAAAAATATTTAGTTCGTTATTTTACTGATGTCCGTGGAAGAACGTTCGTTGATTTTTGCGTGCCCTGAAAAGTTTTAAAAATGTAAGTTACAACGTTCTTGATTATTGATATTTTTTCTTTGCTAGAAAATGATTTTCTTATTTATGATATTACACAAAGTGTTCTTTGCTTGAAAAGTTGTCAAAGACTGAAAAAAAAATATGCAGACGCCACGGTTAGCAGGAAAAGTATATTTCCGATAAAATTCCAGTTATCGAAACCGGCTCATGTCTTTATTTCTTTCTTGAACTGTCGAAATAACCGATCTATGTTCAAAATTTCTCTGAATTGCTCGCTATTACTAATTTGGGACGAAACAAAATTTCGTTAGATCCATCTCAATATCAGAAATGGACTCGCTATAAAGGGGGAAATTCACATGGAATAGTATACAAAACGGCAATGGACCAGACGATTTACTCATGACAGCCGATTTTTCGTTATAACCGGGACTCGTTATGGAGGAGTTCTACTGTATTAGTGAATTCATGGATTGTATATCTCTGAACGGTGTATTGTTGGTTGCATTGGAACTTGTCGGTTTCATTATAATTTCTGTACGTATTTTACAAAATGTATTGTATTGCTAAAAGGCAATTCAAGAAAGCAAAACCAATTTTTAATAATATTTTGTTAAATTGTTTAAATGAAACAAAGGTAGTCATTAGGGGAGTAATTTCTTACCATCTCCCCGATTTATAGTAACTAATTGGTGGGTTGCCTCATTTTATTAATTTAAATAATTTAAGGAGTGAATATTCTCAAGCTAGATTATTTCAAAATATTTTATGCACTAAAGGAAAAAAAATACAGTGAAGCTCGTTTATAACGAACACCCAGAGTTCGAGTTATTTGTCTGTTATAACATTTATTAATAATATCTGTCTTAAAGCAGAAGAATTGAAGATGGTAAATTAAAATGTAGTCATTGATTTATATTGAACAAGGAACTGCGCGAAATAAAATTTGACACTAATTTGCGATTTCAAAAAAGTTAATTATCTACAGGTTTTACTTCTTACATATCTTAATATCGGCGCCTCCAAGATTTCGACGAATCAATTATGAGAGCATTGAAGATTGCATCTGCATTAAGTTCAAAATTTTTATAAAATAATGAAAGTTTTCCCTTCGATGTGCTGTCATATCAATAACAACAACAAATATAGAATTGCTATTTTGAGCTCAAGCAAACCGCATGATTGCCAATTTATTTGCACGTTGTAAACGTGAACAGTATTTCGTTAAAACCGCGAAAATTTTAGATGGAATTATATGGTCAGGCCAAGAAATATTTCACATATTTATAAGTAGTTAATCCAAGTGGCGGGCAATAATACAAATCATGTCACAATAACCCAAATTACAACTTATGTACCGTGTAATTTGTTTATTGTAATCACTTTGAGAATGGATCGTATTAGCCGAAATTTTATTAGTATTTAATTTCTTGTCTATTGTCGATCTTTTTCTTTTGATAAACTATAATTTTAACGCTTTTAGCATAATTACAAAAACAAAATTAAACATATTTTTAAGGGTGGTTATGTATTTTGGGTTGCCTGTTAGCTGATTTCAAGGTAGCTGAATGTGATAGCCCTGTATGCCTACATCAAAAATGAGCCGTGCTTAACAGTGATAGTGATGATCGATTCAGTTGGAATGAAAATAGTAAGTGTAGATAGATAGGTATCCGATGTGGCGAAAATTACATACGAGTATGGATCAAAACAATGATGATTGAGGAAGATGCATGAAAACTATTTGAAATACGACGATTTAGGTTTCCGTGCGGAAAGAAACGTTTTGCAGACCAAATAAGTGCATGTTCATATTGTCCATTCTTACTCGTTCAATTCAAGCATAGTTGAATCGATTGCCATATTTATTTTTTATTGTGTACGAGGTGTTATTTGATTTGTAAATGCAATAAATAAATATAATATGATTTAAAATAAAAATTTATTTTGTTTTGCACTTATGATCTTTCCCATAATGACCCTAATTGAAAAGACACAAAAAGACATCAATTTATTTATTTTCTAAAAATAATTACATATAAATTAATCACCTTATAAATATATGAAATAATTCAACGAATAAATTCTTACCATTTTGGACAATACTGCGGTAAAATTTTCTATTATACGTTATTGAAGTTTAAATACGAAATTCAAGTTAAATGTTTAATCCAACAGAACAAAACATTTACGCATTTATTATTTTACCAAATCTAGATAGAACTGAGACTGAGTTTTGTTTGAATTTGTATTTAAATATTTATCAAACATATTTCCTTTGATGAAAGCTATGAAACGTTTGAATTCAAAGTTCAGACATTAATGCGGTGAAAAATGTGGAGCTAGTTTTATGTCAAAAAGATTACTTAATGAGACTATTTTTTATTATGTATGTTGGTACTTAATGTAAATTCGGATTTCACTCCCATTAACATTGCTTATGTATTCACAAATACAGTCGAACTTCCTTACAACGTGCCACGGTGGTCTTAAAAAAATTCGTTACGTAGAAATTCAGGTTGGCATCAATGGCTTGGTATCTACTGTAGTCTATTCGTTACCATTTATTCAAAATGACAATGAATTAACACAGAAATGATCTTTTCATTATAAACAAATCATACAAAAATTTCAAAAATTGGGGTGAATAAACTTCTTTTCATGAAAACTTTTACTTTGTTATAAAGGGTATAAAATGTATTAGAAACGTAGTCGAGGTTCTCAAAAAATTATATTATAGAGGAATTCGTTCTACGAAAGTACGTTATAGGAGACTTCGACTGTAATCATTATCGATTCAAGCTTTCAGCCACCATAGATAGTATATTTACAGATTAATAATTAATTTATACTTTCAATTTATCAAAAACGTGAAGCATTTATTACAGTAACATAACTAACCCGCATATAAGTAACTAATTATTTTCCATAAAGACTCCGTCAAATCGGAAAAGAGCTGTAAAAGGAAAGCTTGGATTGTAACTTTAATGTAAATTCCTCTTATCCACTAATACATATTAAAAATATCTGCGTACATTTCATAAAATAGTTGTTATTTTTTTTAAGACAGTCTAACTCGGTTACAACGTTGATCTTCTGTATTTAAAGCCATTGGTTTATTTTTTTGCTAGTTTTATAGCAGCAGCATTAAAGCGTACTTTTCCAACTGAAATAGCAGAGAAATGTCGCATTAGTAAGTTGTAACCGGATAAATTCCTTAAAATTGGCTGTTATAAACGGGTTGTATTAACATTATTAACATTACATACATTAACATTACTTTGTATACGAATGCGACAGGACCACAAAAAGTGTACGTTAACCGAGTTCGACTGTATTACATTTTCTACTCTAAATAGATATACCAAAAGCATTGTCACTTAAAAAAAAAAAACAGCTTAATTCAATAAACTTTAGCAACGCAAAATATGAATAAAGCAAATAATATAAAAATAAGCTGCTAGAATGATATATCTAGTGCTTCCATCATCACAGATTAAAAATTGGCGCAAGCTTAAAAACGAAAGAAATGAATTAATTTCATTTAAGCGACAAAACTAATTATTAATGCCATAAAAATTATGTTTAATGGATGTAATTCCGGAAAAGCATTGAGTCAACATTTTCATTATTTAAATGTGATTCTAATAATGAACCGGCGTCGCAGAAAAACTCCCGCACAATGGTTCGATATCATCCTTGCAAAACGATCCACGAATTCATACAGAACTATTTATTTTATCCAAGGACTCCAAAGTTCATTGTTTATTTTGCCCCATTTCGGTTGCGTCATTGCGACCGTAAAAGGATGAAACCAAACCTAGGAACTAAATATATTCCTATTTGCTTAAAATGTTTCAGATCACAAATAATTTAAAAAAATAAAATACCGTTGTCAAAGTTTTAAATAATTAATTTCACCTATTGCAGTGCTTGTTTATGCAACCAAATTGCCACAAATGCATTTTCGTGGCCATTATTTTTAATAACTGGCTCCTTACGCACCTGAAGTTGTAAGCGCCCCTAAATAATAATAACCTACCTGGATCGTTTAACACTTACCCCTTATTAGTGAATACTTGAACCTTGGTATTTTCTACCATCTGGTGAGCGATAGATTAAACTGCACGAAGGGTTGAAACGGCACAATTTGTTCAGAGGAATTAACGGTTGCATAACAGTCCCGACGGTCGTAGCCGGCCGGCGAGGGGTCGATTAAAAAGAACATTTAGATTGCAATAGATTTTATTTAATACACACTGAATTGGGAGTTCAGTATAGGAACACGAATTAAAATTGAGTAGCCCATACGAACAACCGTGTAGTGCTACAGCCATCGTTTAAATAAATAAAAAATATTCGAAATAACATAGTAATTTTAACATTAATAATTACAAGTACATTCAATAGTCGATGTTCGGTGATGCGCGTGTTTGAAAAATTGACACGCGCATCATCTTACAAGGGGCGCCCTAAAAGAGGCAAAAAAAATGAAGACCCTGGTCCACTGTTTAATACTAGTATTGCATTACGAAACGCTTTTCAAGGAAAACATTTTTCTTCGGATATGCTACTGTTATTACCATTTTTTAAAACGCTATTGAATTGATAAGTTTTCTCACCTAACCCTGATCTAAAAAATGTAGTAATTTTTACGACCCTGTGTTTTGCTCCAACAGGGAATAGGACGAAACGCTGCGTTATCGCCTCTTTCTCTCGCTTCTCTCTAAATACGACCAACATTGAAAATTTCGTGTTAAAACTAAACATTCATTTTTAAGGAAATAATTTAATAAATTTTTATATATATTATAAGTTTAATGAGACATTTTATTTTGTACAGTACAATGACGCTATTATGGTAATAAATACTGGTATGTACAGTCTGGCTACTGGCCGTAGGTGTGATATGATACGCGGAATGTACAGTGGGGCCAAGTAGGCGGCGTTGTCGGCCGTCCCTCGCGCATCACCAAGAGACGGCCCACCACGCAGGCCCTCGAGGTCCCTCAGTCAGTCTCAAAAAATAAAAAAACAACAACCTAATTACCTAATTACAAATATACAGTTACAAAAAAAAACTCAAAGAAGAAAGTTTGCTTTGGTATCAGTTACATCGAACAAATAGGTCACTCCTCGAGTCCACAATATTGGCTAGATAACAACAGTTCATGTGCAGACTAGTATGTAAGACTGGGCGGGGGCGGCGGGAGTCGCAAACCGCCCCACGGGAAGAGTCATGTGGCCTCTTTCGAGGCAACACTCGTCGACGAATCCTCATCACCGGACAGCATTGGCATCGTCGGCATCAGATGGCCCTTTCCTTGGTTGACGACGCATTTGCGCATGTGCTTCTCGAGTGTCGACGGGACCGAAAACGGCATCTCACAGAAACGGCACCGATACACATCTTTACCGAGGCGACCGTGCGTCTTCATGTGTCGCGTCAATTTTGAAGATTGCGCGCAAGCGTACGAACATAATTCACACTTGTACGGTTTCTCGCCGGTGTGCGACCGCCTGTGCACTGTTAAATTCGAACAGTTCTTAAATACTTTTCCGCAGTATTCGCAGGTGTCGTTCCTTCGAGATTCTTTCTTCAGCAAGGGCCCCGGAAGGAGCGCACTCGGCCCTGGAAGGCCCTTGTTGTCTCTGCTCAAGCTCGGCAACCACCAGTCGTTACGTTCCAATTCTAACTTTATTCTCTTACTAGTGTCGTAGCTGTCGTTAAAGGGAGGAAACAGCGGAAGAGGTTGCGGAGGAGGACCTGGTAACAACCCTTTAGCGAATTCTTCGCGCAGCTTTAAAGGGCCAGTAAGGCTCGTGCTATTATTATTGTCGCGATCCTTACTGGCCATCTGCAATTTTAAAGCCGAGCCCGATTCCTGCAGGGCCTGCTTATAAGCCTCGCTGTATTGTGCGATGTTACTGAGACCAAATTTATCCATCAGCTCCCCCACCAGGGAAGCTGATTGTAACGAGTTTTTTGGAGGAATTTGAGGAACGGTCAAATCCTCGGCTTCTTCTTCTTCTTGCTCGGCTTCTTCATCTTCCTCTTCTAAATCTTCATCGTCCTCACTTTCTTCTCCATCGAGCGTTTCGACCGAACCGGCATTGCTCGTTCGGTCTTCAGGTGTCCGGTGAATTTTCATGTGGCGCTTCAACTTTGAGCTCTGCGCACAAGCGTGATCACAGACCGTGCACTTGTACGGCAGGTCCCTGTTGTGGGTTTTCCGATGCGCCTCTAAGTTATTTTGGAATCTAAATTTTTTCCCGCAGTACTCGCACGCGTGGATTCCATCCCCAGAGTTGGTATTCCTAGGAGAAAGGGGTTTTCCCGGCGGGGTTGAACTGCAACGCGAAGCGACAGTCAGAGATTGGGCCTCTTCCTCATTTTTAACTTGCGGGGAAATGCTCTGAGGAGGACTACTTTCGCTATTACTGCTGTTATTATTATTATTATTATTATTGGTGTTGTTGTTATTGCTGTGATTGCTAGTGATGCTGCTGTTGTTGCTCGGAATACTTGGAGGAAGTTGCGATGGTGAAGGGCTCGCAAAAGGTGGCGAATGCTTTCGAGGAGACGGTGAACTCGTCTGAGCAGCACCGGGACTGGTCGTCCCCGCCAGTTGCCTCAAACGTTGTGAATAAAAGTCAATTTGCGGTTCAAGAGATAATGATTGATTGGGGGTGCCCCGTTCACGAGTAGGAAGGCCGGGAATGGGGGGTGGACGGTCAGCAGGTGAGGGAAAACTAGCATGAGGAACAACACCGCTCGCTGCGACGGCCGCAGCCGCTGCAGCCAAATTCAATCCGTGATGTCGAAATTGTTCACTGACTAATTGTTCCATTCGGAAATGGTGCTCCGGTCGGGAAAACAAAGGAGCTGGAGGAACTGGCCCGTGATTTAAGGGAGGAAGAGGTAATCGAAGCAATCCGCCGACGCTGAACGGGTTGTGCAGATCCGGCGGTGGTAACATATGGTGTCGCAAACTGGGTGGCGGCGGCGGCCCTCCGGACGAGCATCCCGACGAGGTGCTGCTGGAACTGCTCGAGCTGTGGTTGTTGCTTCCCTTGCTGCTCGGCGAGCTCTCCAGGTATATCTTAACCCCGTGCGAGTGCTGGACGTGCTGTACGAGCCGCCATGCAGAATGCATGCGAGCTTTGCAGGTCGAGCAGACGTAATTGCTGGGTTCTGCAACAAAAAATCATTAAAAGAAAACTGGGATGAGGAAAAGCAAGCGCGAAAAGCAATTTGAATGTCCATAACGCAGCGGTGGCGATCTGCATGCGGCCACATGTTGGCAGGCCATTACCGCCGCGACGTCCCCGTCGCGACGAAATAATAATAAAGTGAAAAATCGCAGATGAAAAATTGTTCGGACATTTACGATCGACGTAGGGTGTGCCAAACGTGCCACGAATCCACAAGGAACCACGGATAACTGAGCATCTCGCGAGGTCAAACTTGAGACAAGCGGAAGTTATATTATAATGACACGGGCACGGTGATCGCGGTGAGGCTTTCCAGTTTAAATCGCTCTTTTTTTCTGATTGCGATACTGGGGATCTATTGTTCTCAACGGCTGTAATTTAGCGAGATCGATTCGGTTAAACGATGTCCCGCTCACGACGGACGTCGAGGAAACGGAAATGGTAGCTACCTCCGGTTTTCGACAAGACCCTGGGCGATAGAATATTTTTATACGTATGGGATATATTTTTAAATTCTCCTTTGAAGAAGGTTTTTTAGCGCATCGTCAGTAATTGCAAGATGTTCTGACACGAATAATGAGATGCAGTCCGGTTTAATTGATATAAAATGAATAGGCGCATGTAATAATAACCATACAATGTCCTATTAGCATCTGCGATAGGGAGTGATGTCCGTTAGACAAGTATGACGTGTGATTGTCAGCGTCTTAATACTTTGCATCATCTGTACAAAGTATGCAGAGATGGATTAAGCCAGTAATTATTATTAAAAATTGATAACAATATTTTTGTGGTTAATATAATTCATTTGAAATACAATTGATCAAAATGGCTGAAAAATTTTTCTTCTAAATGTAAACAAAAATTAATAATTGGGTAGTTCCATACAAATACCAACCGCACGTAGTGTTTTTATAAAATTATTTATTTCGTTAATTATTTTTTCGGTGATCATTTATTCACGAGTCGGTTTAATGTTTACGAAATCATGCATTAATGACTCCTATTAATGAATGATTTCTTATTAATGAACGATGAAACATATACTATTAAATTGAAATGCACTTTATTTAAATGTGATATGATAAATTGAATATAAAATATACCAATAAAAACTGCAAATTTAATTCATTATTTGCGTTGTGTTTAGTAATACTATTTATATTGATGTTAGCAATAATGCAGTCAGTAAAATTGATAAAAGGCGCAGATAGATTATCAAACTTTTAAGATTAATTGTTATTAATTGAAACTTGGAATCTTTGTCGTGGAAAGAAATTAGATTTTCTTCAATTTCATAAGATTCGATCAATGGAAAAATATTGTAACCGATTGTTGTGTTAATCGGCGATTAATAATCTCCAACAATATTAACTTGCTTTTTTCGTTCACGCGTTTCAATTTTTTAAGCGCGTTTTAGTCTAAAAATCGATTAATAATAAAATCACCAATACTCCCAAAAAAAGATTTACGATTTTAAATAGCTTGGGGCCAGTTACAGAAACGAAATTAACAGCGATGTCAGCTAACAGAGCGTTAACTAGATCTATTATTGGCTGCCAGCAAACTTCGTTTCTGCAACTGGCCCTTATAGTGGTAAATTTATCCGACTGCAAATGACCAAATTATATGTGTGGTTGTAATTCTGGCCCCATTGTAACCTGGAGTTATCAGGTCCGGACTAAAAACTAACGTTCATTGAACATTCTACCTGTGCTTTCACATTATCCTGGTTTCATATTAGTTATGTTCAGTTATTTGAAGCGAACAGCAGCCAGTTTTTCAGGGACTTTTTGTAGGTAAATCTGAAGTTTTAAAACCTAAATACGCTCCTGATACTGAATGAGTGCCGATACTACCTAAAATTTCCGGGATACTTTGTTTCTTCACAAAGCTTTGTTTTCACAACAGTTACCTGATTTATTGGTTTTGACTTGAAAATTGTAAAAAAACATTTTGCTGACACCACATAATTTCTAATCGAAATAAGGACAAATTTCAATAAAAGATTGATAAGGTTTTAATATTTTTATAATGAATAAAAAATTTATGGAAAGAAACATTCCGAAAATCCATGAAAAATTACATAAATGATCGTCGCGACGCCAGACGATAAAAACGGAATCGGAATTAACAACAAATCGTGGCTGAATACACAGCCAAATTTGCATAGTAATATCACAGGTGGTAATATCTTTAAAATTAAAATTTCTTTTTTCCTATGAGTGAGCATTAATGTTGGAGGACCCTGTACAGTAAGTATTTATAATTATTCACAAAGTTAGTTCAGTTTATACTCTACAACACAAATTTTTTGATTATCAAATTAAAAAGTATATTAAAAATAAGAAAAGCATTTTAATTGATTATGAAAATTATAACTGCTTGAAATCATGGATTACAATTGATTAAAATCAGAAATTATTAACGTCCACCCGTAGGCAATTTTTTGCAAATTAAGGAAAAGGAAAAAATGAACAATCAAAAGTAAAACAAAATTATTAATGAAAAACTACAGCTTGATGGATTGCTGAATACTAAACTAAATAAATTGTTATGACCGAAATGACAAGAATTAATGTTGTCAATAAAAATACTTTAATTGGGTCGTGATTATAAATTTAAATACATTGCGATGGTAATCAAACCATAATCGAACCTGCCCACCTAACTGTGAATTTACTTTCTTCAGCGTTCAATTTTTCTGAGAAAATTTGTCGACTATGTTAATAATTTCTGCGCGTAGTTTTTTTATATTCCGAAACGCCCCTGTTTATTAAAAAGTAAATCAAAAATTGATTGATTTACAGCCTATCGATAACATTTGTGCGGTGAAAATTCATAATCATGTATTGTATTTCCAATTTCAAAATTTAATATTCGGTTTCACACAACTGTTCTCGTGCGCTCAAATTGATACTGAAAACTATCAGGCCAGATTGATACGAGGGTTGACTTGCATGGACGTGTGTGAATCGAATACTGATTTTGTATGACCCCCGGTGGAAAAATGGGTAATTATTACGCAGAAATTTTTCGTCTTGGAAATTATATTTTACTGTACGACTCACTTCGGTGTCAAACGTCTCCAGCCCGCGGCGTTTAAATTAACAAACTGTCATTCTTGCGCAACCCGTCCCCTCTGAGATGTCAACGGGAATATTTAATAACACCGGGAGTGTGTGTGTGTAGGTATCGCAATCCTTGTACGGAAAGGAAATCTTCGAAGCAATTATAGAACCAAACAATGAAAAATTTATGAAGAGGTCTTTTGTGCGGACATATGTCGCGATTGCATCATTCCCAGCGTGGACAGATCAACCCCCACGCGGACTTTAAATTTTTTTAAAACAGATTCATACCACGCTCCAGTGAGTCTATTAAGATGAGAGGGTGACACATGGTAAGGGTTGTCCAGTTGCGATGGACACAATACCGTTCCCCGAATTTGCATCGAAGAACTAATTGACAAAAGGATTGTCGATGATGATTCAACTTTATTGTGATTACGACACAATCGAATTACCTTGGTGCAGTGCCTGACTGAACAAAATTTAAAATTTCGCAGCTCTCAAAACTAAATATTTTCAAGCCCCGATTTGAGAGTAAAATAAGCTCGTGATTGATTGTAAACCTTTATCTCGACCCTTAATGTTCAACTTGACCCAATTTCGCGCAGTTCTGCAATTACTTTATCGCAAAACCGATATTACTTTTATGTTATGTAAATTTGGTGGCAGCGCATCGATTTGACCTCCTCGTATTGGACACAAATGTGGGCAATACAACGGCCAAACGCGATTCCTTATAAAGACCTTTTAAATTTCTCGATGGCTTGTTCGAGCACGTTTTCTCAGAGAGTCTGGTTAATTAAACAATCATCAATTCAGTCAATACAATCAATAAAGTCGTACCGTTATGTGCTGTACTTTGTAAGTACAGAAAATGAGATGGTTTTTTTATTTCACACCTCGATGATGGTAATTATAAGTGATGCACTTATCAATTCCGCTATGGTAATGTACATAGTCTGCTTCATACAAGTTTGAGTGTTCGGAAACAAATTAAATCTGAATACAGTGGAACTTGGTAAAATGGAAACCGACGGTACCAAATTTTTGGTTTTATTTTGAGAGCAGGTTTTTAAAATTTCTAAATATTAAATTTCGTAGGAAATAAAGAGAGCACTAAAAAGAATTTCAAAAATAGCAAACTAAACTACAGTCTACACCTGCTATAACAAACCTCAAGGGACCATATTATTGAGTTAGCTATATCGGAAGTTTGTAATAAACAAAAATTCTGTTTTTGTTTTCAATTACTTAACTATTCTAATTTTTCTATATAGAACATTTTAAAATAAAATTGGATACAATAATGTGTACCGTGTTCCTCCAACGACAAAAAAGAAATTCAATTTTGAAGATATTATGGGATACCGAGGCTAGTTGACTAATTCTTTTGAGGATAATGTTTAATAAATTCACCGCCCGTTTTTTATGCAGTCACATAGTAGTATGCCAGAAGATTCAATACATATTCAGATATTCTACTTTAATTGTCAAATCGCTTTAATAGATCTGAGATAAAAGTTTTTATGATATTTAGACTAGCGTGCAGGATAAGTCAAGTAGCCTCGAGAACGGAGTCAGTTGACTCTATAATTACTTTTAGATATTTTAGGGATAAAAATAATTAAACTGTTGAACAGCATTTAACATTTAATTTCCCATAAAAACTAACCAAAATAAGCTTACAAATCTGAATTTCAATATGAATCGTAGTTGATACATATTAACATACATCAAATGTTACATTACAGCTTCTACAACGTGTGCATTGCACCCAGTTAGAGTTTGGCTAAAGATATTCTGCATTTATGACTTTAAACCGCAATCAACTTTTACTGATGATAATGAGGGTTTACTGCAGGGTGCCACAAATCTGGTTGTTTTAAAAAATATTTTTGTAGATATTTCAGAACCGTACTTAAATATTACAACTTTAGTTAAGTTCAGAACAAATAATCAAATACAAGTCATAGAATTCACCAATTATCTAAGTTAATCAATAACCCCACATACCTACCTAATTATTAGAAGAGGTTTAATGTTTACTCATATTTATATCTAAGCATCAAGAAATTTATAAAAATTTACCAAATACAGCCCTGGCCACTTCTGCATATGTTGATTATTACGGCTTACCTACTTTTATGGCCGGATCACTTATAGTATTGTAAAAGACACAGTCATAAACGCAGAATATCTTTAGCCAAAGTCTACCACCACAAGCGCTTCGCATATCAAGCATTCTGTTTCGTCTTCCGATTCTGAGATTGAGTAGGCTAACAGTCAAGTAACTCAATATTTTTCCAATCAAAAAACCCAGTCCTACATTTTGACATTGTGAGGGCTATATATCAACAAAGATGTTTCTACATTTCTCGTTCTTACTAATATAATGGCTACTTCTGTGATGGTGGATTTAATATTAAGATGCTCGAATATCGTGATTACGGCGATTTATAATTGGAGACTCAGAAACTATAAGCAATTAGTCAACTACCCGCGGTCTCCCCTACTATAAAAATTTGGCAATGTATTCAGTTATTCATAAGCTATGATTACTGATTTTATTATCTGGCGTCGCGACGCTCATTTATGTAATTTTTCATGAATGTTTGAGCTTTTCTTTTCAAAAATATTTTATTTATAATATTTTTAATGAAAAATATAAAAACCTTATCATTTTTTTAATAAACTTTGCCGTTTTTTAATTAGAAATTCTGTGATGTTAGTAAGAAATGTTATTTACAACTTTAAAGTCATAACCAATAAATCAGGCAAGTGTTGTAAAATTAAAAAGTGGCTTGAAGAAACAAATTGTCCCGAAGAGGCAAGGTGATAACGGCACGCATTCAGTATCAGGGACGTATTAAAGCTTTAAAACTTCAGATTTACGTACAAAAAGGCATTTAAAGACTAGCTGCTGTTCGGATCAAATAACTGAACACAACTAATATGAAAACAGGAAAATGTGAAAGCACAGGTAGAATGTTTAATCGAACCCTTATTAAGAAATACTAAGAAGTCATTATGGGTAAAAAAATGTTAGTTTTTAGTCTGAACCTGATAACCCCAGGTTACAGGGGGGTCAGAATTACAACCATACATATAATTTGGTAATCAATTGCAAACATTTTTGTGATTTGCAAGATGAAATTATACGCTGTAGGTAAATTCCACAAAAAAATTTAATTTTGATTTTTTTAAAATTATCCTTTTTTGCTTTTTTAAGGCCTCTGATCTGTGATTCATGATAATAATTATTTAACACCAATTTTGGAGGACTCCGTACAAATTTTAGTACACCGTAAATCATTCAATTTTGGATGTATTTTGTAATAAATGGAAGGGTCTATATATATATATAAGGCGCCAAACAGCGCATGTATTTTTAGAAAGTTATAGCGCCAAATAGGACGCACAGTTACAGTCGGTTACAGCGGGAGTATCTCAACTTAAATTATTTAATTATTATTTAATTATTAAATTATTTAAAGTAAAAATGGAAGGGTCTAGAAAAAAATGCAGAAAAATGAAATTATTGAAAAAATTTCAACAAAAAATTCAATACAAAAGGAAGTAAATTTTTCTATTATCTGAACAATTCCTTATCGATTGACAGGAATCGACACATCATTTCATTAAATATTCGCCATTTAAAATTACAATATGTTAATTACAGAATTAAATATTCATTTCACTTTAATTGTGCTATTTGAAAGCAAAAGGGAAACTCATAATTACAATACAAATAAATTTATTATTATTTCTACAATGGTCAGAATTTAATGGAAACATTAGCGTCAGTCAATAAAATATTGTTCATTCTTGTGAATAAAAGAAGATTTTTATCAGTGGTCAGAACGACCTTTCACCTTACGTTTTATGTTTCCGTTCAAATAATTGAGTGGAATTAAGCATTCATAACCGTACTTGCGCGTATAATTAGCGGCAGCGCTTACCATTAAATAAATTGCATCTTTAAAACGACACACACGTTGTGAAAATAATTCAGCGTCCATCCGCAATCCTCTTTCTAGTCACGGTCAACGCAGAAGGCTTACTTTACATTTGCATATGTTTAAAATGTGGCCACGGACCGAGCGCACAAAGGACTCCACGAACCCGCGATTATTTATCACGAAAAAAGAAGGGGGTGGAAACATCTTGCGGGACGTCCGATCGCCATCCGTCTCGAGCGGCAAAAGATCTCTGCGGGATTTTTTTGCTTTTTTATTTACTTTCGCCAGCGATGAGGGTGCGGCCGTAAAAAAGTAGCCCCGTTGAATACACGATATGGCTTTGGACATCGCACAAAGAAGCGGAGCTTAAAAATTTGAATATCGCGGTCATTTCTTCTCTTATCGTGGCATTAAGGAAATAATCTATTATAACGACGGTTTGACGAATGGCTATTCAGATTACAGCCGATATTATGACATTTTACAATTGCGCAAGAATGGGCACACGACGGTAATAAAGTCTTAACGATGACAAAAAAGCGTCCAATAAAGGCCGGTAGTAAAGATGAATGTGTTTAGTAGTTGTTAGACTGATTAATAGGACAAGAAAGGGTACGACCAGGTATTTAAGCATTATGGCACGCGCGTGCTCTAATACTGGTTCCTATCATCTGTTCATCTTACACCAAAAAAATTCAGTTTTTTCTCCGACGTGTGGACATGAAGGGTATAACCAGTTTCGATTTTTACCATCGGAGGACCATCTCTTAAAAGGGTCACGATTTTTTCTCGTCGCGAAGCTGACTTTCTAACGCACAAATACCACATATGACCTACGTGCACACCTTTATTACAAGTACTTTGAAAAACAGTGCCGTAGTCGACCGGATTTGAGGGTCTGCTCTCCCTTTAATGGCAGAATTGACCCGCTTTCATTTCATTGGGGAGTAGCCACTATTCACTTTATCTGTTTATCTGTGTAAATGTGCGTGTCTGATGATTCAAACGTCGTTTAAAAAAAAGTGCCGCCCTAATTTGATGCAAAATACAAGTTTATCGATTAAAAGATTAGTAAATTAAATTGAAAGCAAAAACAAAATTAGTTTCAATTAAATTAATGTTGATACTTAAGTTGCTTTACGATCGATTTTGAAAAAGTTTAAAACTTTCAAACAGAGGTCGTTAATTTTCCGTCTTTTAAATATCAAGCAAATGGGCACGAAAAATCAAATTAATCTCTGCAGTACTTGCAAGAATTAATAACGTTAGGTGACCTCTTTCTTTAGAAAATATTTGTTTAATCTCAAAAATAAAATATGGTTTAATAAAATTTTTGCATTTCTCGTTACAGTATAAGTATATATGGGGGAAACCACCCCTAAATAATTAAGGCGCGTAACCAATCAGAAGGGAATCTATTCTTATTTTGTACGAATTGTTTCCAATCGCTTCCTAAAATTCGATCATGTGAACTAGAATTATTTCATGAAAACTATACAAGGTGTGCCAAAACTCGCGGACACATGAAACACAAAAATCTGAAAGAAGTTTTTTTCTTACAAGACTTGTAAAACTTACACTTAACTTGGTTTACTGTTGGATGTATGTAATTGCAATTTAAAAAAATCAGACAAGTTATGTTATGAGGAATGGAATGAAAGAAATTAAATCAGAAATTCAAATTACAAGGAAGCAGATAATAACAAGTAATGTAGTAATTAAGCAATTAAGGACCTGTTAAAAGAGGTGTGAAAAAATAAATGGATAGAGGAAAAGCAACATTTGTAGATAAAATACAAACAATCGAAGGAACACTAGAAATACACGACGAGATGAAAAGAAAAAAACGACTACCAATTAAAGACGAACATGCAAAAGAAAAATTGGACAGTTTTTAAGCAATGAAATAGGGGTAGTACATGCAAGAATAGGTAGTGGAAACACATGAAGTAGAACAAATACAAGAAAAACGGGTCGTCGTTGCAACTATTCGGTCATTTCAGCAAAAAAATGGAAGTAGTGGTAAATAAAAGCAAACTGAAATGAAGAAAAATGTACATAAAAAGTTATTTAACCAAAAATGAAAGAGAAATACAAAGAAAACTAAGAAAGATAGTCGAAAAAAAAGCAAAAAAGAATGGAAACAAAAATTGGATATCAAAAATTAATAATAAATAACCAAGTAAAATAAAAATGAAATAAAAGAAAGGGCATGCTGGAGGAAGTAGATCTAGGTCAGATAAGAAATGTTAAAATCACAAAAACTTAACGTAATTAAATAGATTGGTTGTAAGGAGACGAGCAAGGCAAAGTTGAAGGACAAATGGATAGAAAAAGAATCATTACAAATAGGAATATGGAATGTAAACAGAAAGGAAGAAGAGCTAAAGGATAATTCGACGCTAATTGTCGTCTCACTACTAAAAATTGAAAATGTAATAATCAATTTGATGTAATTCTGAAAATGTAGTACGTAATCTATGTTTTAAGTATTACTTACAATTAGAATATTTAAAAAAAATACCATTTATGTGAGTGGCATATTTTTTCTGTTATTTGGGAACCCTGTTTTCGGTCATTTTGGTTTAATAGCGGATTGTTTGCATTCATAAGGGAAACCACGTTTTTTTCAAGTTGTATTTACACGAAAAGAATTAAGTATTTTTGTAAATTAAAAATGTTTGATCTCAATTTCACTTGGAGTTAGTCAGAGTTTACTATAAAACCAATGTTAAAATCTTAATACACCCTAATTTTATTTGCATTTATATCTCAAAATGTAAATCGTCCCGATCGTTACAGTCCACTGTCCCGACCGTCACAGTTTTAAAATTTTTGTAGAAATAAACTGGTTCCATCTGGCAGATTTGAATATTATTAAGATGAAGGTAGCTACTTTTTTTTCACATAATTTAATTGCTTTGAATTTTGGATAGGTATATACGTCATCAGTAGGTGTGGCTTAATCGGTGCAACAAAAACAGAGGATTTCAGTAAGCACCTCCAGTAAGTCGATTTAATTTAGTGGTCAGCGAAAGTGACGTATGTAGGTATCTATCTCGAATCATTTGGTGTTTACGTTTAAATAATAAACATTGCTTCTTAACTGGTTTCGAATCATTGCCATATTCATTTTATGTATGCAATAGTGTTTTTTAAATAATGACCGATTTTTATTTTTACTTTGGAAGACCTATTGCATCGAAGAGAACCAACGATGATGTTAGTTATTAGGAATCGTGTAGTTTTAGGTTCACGTTCGCGACTTTTGACACACCTGTTTATTAAATAATAATAAATTTTATAAAATTCAGAACATAAATGAAGCTTAGAACTTTCCATTTGTGTACAACTTAAGTTGCTGCAGTTCTATAAAAAGAAATTAATGTTGACTTGAAAACAAATGTTAATTATTGGATTCAAATAAGTCAACGTTTTGAAATATTATGTCGAGTGAAAGTGTTACTTCAATAAAAAAAAAACCTTTGATGTGAAAATAATGATATAGTTCATATTTCTGTAAATTGTTTCGCAGGCATAAGTTTGAATATTAAATGGTTAACATTAAATTTTAAAAAATAGTTTGTAATAATTAGAATAAATTTTCTCAAGGATTTAATGCAATTTAAGAGAACTGTGAGTTGCGGCAATTAATTAATTCGATTACAAATCTCTCGAGCTTACCACGAACGACTATTCGAGTAAGTAGGATTAATATTTGATTAGCAGTCCGGCGCTGTGCTCATCAAAAGTGAAACAAGAAAAATGCAAAACATAAATCTTCGTACTGAAAGGTGAAAGTTTAGATATTAAAACCGCGAATACCGTAATTGATTTGATGGATTTGCAGCGCGCAATCTAGGACATATCTAATATTAAGTACAACCGACATGTGCTGAACAATTTTTACGACTAGACAACAATCGACAACATATCTTACCACTGTTAGTCGTATTCGATTCGGCATCCGCGACTTCAGTTCTAGATTTCTTGCAACTGTTCTCTTCAGGCGACGAACTCGTGTCCATTCTCTCCTGCTTGATGTTCGGCTTGATGTCTTCGCCGTCCTCTATGCTGGATGAGGTCAGCGGCGACGACGACGCTCTTCTTTTGGGTGTCGACGACGCCGCTCCGTCCACGCACAAATCTCCCGGCGCCAACAGCCTCGGCGATGCCGGCGGAGGTGTGTGAACCCGGGTACCGCTACCCGAAGCTTTTTTACCGGAAATGGGGGCCGATATGCTCGGCCGTCTCGTGTTTATGCTAGACAGCGGCAGCGTGCCGTCGTCGTTGTCCCTCTCCCGTTCCGAACTGGGAAAACAGTGACCTCCGGAAAAATTCTCTTTGTTGCACGACGCCACTTTGTGCTGAATGAAACGGACTATGTCTGAGAGCGCGAACGGTTTCTGGCAGACTCCGCATGTTAAGATGTCCTGGTGTCCGTCTTGATCTGCCCCGTCTGCATCGGCTGAAAATTTCAAGTTTGTCATCAGCAAGTCGAAGGGTTAAAAGTAATTTTGGGATTTAATTGAGCTTATGTGGATGCAATAAAAATTCGCCTGACGTTATCAAATGACGCAGAGCTGATAAGAGCAAGACAGTCACGATTATTTGTAATTCGCGTATGGATTTTTAGAAAACAGCTGCGACCGTATCCCACCACCCCCTGATGTGACCGGGTGTCGTAATGATACTCGACGTGGTAACCCCTTTTCCCCCCTATTAAACGAGCCCCCTGCGGAGATTCAGCAATCACACTGGTCGAGCTTGATCTATATTTTAATTGTTCGTCATATCGGGGAGTCTTGTTTATCGGTTACGACTTTTATGTTCGTTATTTATGTATGCTGGTGCCGGTAATGAAACTATTGTGCGGAAATCAAACGGACGTCCGTCCGGCCTTTTCTACCTTTTACAGACCGCTGACCAGTCCCGAGACTGACCACACCCCAAACTGACCAATCGGATCACAAAAGAGGGGTAGTTCGTCCAAACGTAAGAAGATTGGTTCTTGTATTTTAAAGGTGTTCGTACATTATTTATGAGCCCCGAACGAATCGATGCCAATATGCAATCGTCGAAGATGAGTTTCATAACAAGAGGGGAATGAAACAATCACAAAAATACAGAGATAAAGCATAGAAATCGACTGTTTGCCGAACCATTACCGACCCGTTTTGTATTATAATTTTTCGATATTTTCAGAGCAACAACGCACAAACCCTTTCTTTTCTTGTATCCGCCATTTATAAAGTAATGTCCAGGTGCGTTATACACAGACATGTAATGGACCAAATAACAGACTTCATTGTCCGAGAGTTGAAGGGAGCTGTTTTTTTTTATTATTATTTTGAGGCCTGGAAATTGAGTGTCAAATGAGTCAGAGAAGCGCCGAGACGCTCTGGGCGATTTAACCTTGCGATTCTGTTAACCCAAACAAGCTGAGGGACACTAATAAGATCAAAACTCGTTTTTTCTTAGCGCGCCACGAGCTATAGGTGGTCAATAATCATATTTTAGAGACCTCTGGGGTTTGAGCTTGTCACATCCCAAAATGCGGATAATCTAATGACCGCAACATAATTCGCTAAGTCGATTACGATTGAGCGCGACACGAAAAATACCTTTCAAACATAAAACTGTATTTCCGGGATTAATGGGAGAGAGACGGAAACGTATATTTATCTACGGTTACTTAAAGAAGAGTAAAGTGGCGAGGTTTATAGCCAGTAAGGGTAGTTTGTGTCATGACCCAAAGTACATTTGTCACCCCCTGAGAGCCAATAAAATAATTCTAAGTATCGCCAGTTCGTATTGTTTTACTTCATCTGGACCTTATGTGACAGTATCAATCGGAACCCCAATTTCTAATCAAGCGTTGCGTCCTTATAAAAATAATAAATAACTCACCTAAAAAGTAATCGCGCCAGAATAGTTTCATTTTGAGGAACAGTTCATATGTCATTGCACCGAAAATTCTGTGATACTGTATGGGATGCTGATGATAGACTGATATATTTACAGGTAGCAAAAACGAGAGGGTCTTTCGTGTGGGGTGGGGAGCAGATTGGTTGATCAAGCCAACTATTACTTACAACCCTAGTCTTTCAAATTTAACAGAGGGCAACACAATGGAATTTTTAGCGACATGGCATTTTATTATTGGAGATCTGGAACATTCGTATCACGGAGATTAAGCAAAGAGCAAAAAATATTGTGATAAGATCGTGTAAACAAGATTACAATAATTAATATAGAAAACGTCAAGAAGAAGAAATTCCCACATACGTTTTTATTGTCGGCTGGAAGATATCATTTTTCATGTCCCTACATGAATTCGGGGCTACTGGAGTAAACATTCGCTTCTATTGTGATGTAAACTTAAAGGGTTGAACTCTGAAATTCCCACACAAACACCTACACACACACACACACATACACAGACACATCTGTCCCAGATATTTTCCTTTTAATATCGTGAATAAAAAAAAGTGAAGTTTTGAGTACAGGTCTGATGACCATTGTCCGAACGACAATGGATGGTTTGACCCTTTCCGTGCAGATCAATGCGCCGAGCGTGGGAGAACACCTTGCAGATGCACCTCTTTAACCCGCAACCGTTAGAGCCGCTCACATATATTTCGTTTATCTTGTGATCAGTTCTATTAAATAATAATCGCTTTTTGTTTGCGTTTTATTATTATTAAAATTGGAACGTTTCGCGACCTTTTCTACGCTTAAACACGCGCACCAAGGTCCGTAGAAAATTTCACCAATCTTTTGTCCTAAGTATTCTTTGAGCTGTGACTACGGCCCTGTGTTTAATTAACCAATTAACGGCCGATCGATTTCTTAATTTGGAACGGTTGTAATGAACTTGATAACTTTCAGGCGCGATGAAAACAAGTCACCCGAGCGCTGTTCCTTATTTTAATATTACCGACAAGAGTTTTTTTATTAACTACCGACAAGGTTAACTAAATTTAGCAGGCTCTCAAACCTGAAAATTATTAATATACCCAAGTTTCATCTGTATTATTTATAGCAAACTGTTTTAAAAAATTGGTTGTAACTAGATAATGCTCGCTGTAATCAAAATACCTTGCATTACATGGATCAACGAAAAATATATTGATAGTATGTATCTCCTTGCATTAAAAAAAACATTGTAGTTATTTTTGTGTCCGTTCATCAATGTAACAATATTTTACGATTCCAATGTATGGTCGTTTATTTCGATGAATAGGAGAGTTGATGAATTCATATACATTGTAATAATGTATCTATATCGACGTTGAACCAAGTTTGATGTAAAATACATTGCAACAACAAAATTTTTTATTGGATTTAAACACACTTTTTGCTCAGTGCAGGTAAATGTCTTTCTATTTCATATTACTCATAAAATAAAATAAAAACTTAAACGTTTTGCATACTAATAATACTTCTGACTTATAGCTACTTATTTATAACTAAAAAATCTCATTAAGTTTGTAAAAGTATTCGATTTTTATTCAATATGACAAAAGGCTTAATTGTTTCGGCAAGTTTCCCTTTTTTTATTGTTAATAGAGAAATTGTAACTGAGATTGCACCTTAGGGTAAGATGGTACAGTTCCTGAAAATTATAGAAACATTTTCAATATTTAACTTTGCTTACTGACGAGTTGTTGGTATCCTGTGTTTATTCTGTTCCTTATTTTGCAAGTACACTCGTTTAAACATCGATTACTGTTAATGTAAGCAATGCATTCTTACTTTTGCACAGTATTTATATTATTACAAAACTAAACTAGCATGAAACTTGGGATTTAAATTAAAAGCTCTTGAATATGCAATCTCATGCACAATCGTCCTACTAATACAGCACTCAAATGTTAAATAAAAATAAAATAAATTCTAAAATTTCAATATCTTGAACTCAATTCGATTAATGGTTAAATTTAGCTTATTAAGTAACTCGAGCTTCCAATCAATCGTTTCAGTTTATTACTTTCCTTTCCAAATAACATTAAACTTTATTTTTGGTATAATGAAACGTATTTGTAACAAAGAAAATTTTACATTCGAGCTTTTGAGAAAACACTACAGATAGCTAAGGAATATAAAAATGTTCAAACCATAAAACAAAACGAACATTGTTTATCAATTTTAAAAATTGTACATAAAAGGAAAAGATTAACAAAATACAATTTCTTATTAAAGGTTTACTGACATAAAACTATTGTTTTAACTATTTATTGCCAGTTTTAACCATAAAACAATGATCGTGAGAGTACATTAATCATAAATTATCATCACTAATTTTTAGTAAAGTGTTTTATTTGCTTTTAGCCATATGTACATATTAAACAAGCATTGTTTAGCAATAACATTGAAATTATAAAGATTGAATTTGCTGTTAATTGCGTAGGGTAGCGTGGGCGAATGGTGCGTAACAGATAATCGTGCGCACCGACTTCAACGGGTTTTAAACAGGTATGTACGTTCTTGCCCCATTTTCGGGGAAAGTAGTAGACATATTTTACAATTTGCTATAAAAATTAAAATATTCAATTTCAAAATATTCAATATTAATTAAAGAGCAAAAACTCCACCGTTCCTTGAAATCGAAATATGATAAATAGGTGTATAATAAATTAAAAATAAATGAGTAGTGGAAGTTAATATTTCAAATGTAAAGGTGCACTATACTAATATTTTGATTTTTGCCAAGAAATTACCTTCATAAAATTACTGTACTTTCATACACGTGTGAAGATGCAGTTAGAAATGACATCAACAAGCAAAGGAAAGCAGGGAATTATAAATTTGACTTTTGTTTAACTCGAAACATTAGTCTCTAAGGCCTTACAAGAAAGTAAATATGATTAATAGTGTTCGCAATAAATGTTCATTTCGATTGAATCTTTTACCTGAACATTATCGAGAACCATTTGCGCATGATTGCCCGTAGGGATGGGAAATCGTGCGCAAATGCTATTTTACACATTTTGCAACATTGTGATTCTACACTTCAATTTTTATATTGCATTACATATTCATTGTAGAATAATTAGTACTAGCTCTAATATTTTTAAACTGATGCTAAGTTTACTGTACTTATTTTATTACAGCAGATATTTTTAAGTACGCACCATTCCTCCACTTCCCTCCTAAATCTTTTTTTTTTAGAATAACAATAGTAATAATTAAACCTTCCAATCATTTAATCCGATTAAAAATACTCCAAACATAAATTACACATTACATTGACAAATTTGTCTTTAGGATGAAACTAATAGGAGCTATCAAATGATAGGTAAACTGATGAGGTTCATAATGGTACGTCAGTTAAGTCAATGACGGACATCAAATGTAACATACATACATATAGGGTATTGTTCTTAAAATATTATGCATCATTCCAATCCTTTACTAACAGTTATGTTTCTTGACGGATTATTTTAATACAACCGTAGAGGTAGAAAAAAACTTAGAACTGATTTTTTCCTACTGCGCACCATCCACTCAACACAATTAACAATAAGATGCAAGAGAAGAAAAGTTATTCAATAATTCAAAGTTGATAAAAACCGCTCTTGACGATTGCATCACCGTATCTATTAATGAGTTGTAAATGCAGTAAACACTTGATCGTTGAAAACTATTTGCGGCTATACATTACATACAAAAAGGTAGAGAAATACAATCAAAGAGACGTGGGAACAGCAATGATAGAATCTAAACTCGACCACCTTGCGATGTGCGTCTTTGTAATGTTTGACCCATGAATGGGTCCGGACGAATCTTTCAGAACGATCTGGTCACCGCTTTTGATCGAAAATATTTCCAGCGACGTCGATAAACAAACGCCAGTGCGTAATAATGAAGATCTCACGCACGATATGTAAATTACGAGGCATTTTTTTATATTAAAAAATGACAGCGGGATATCAATAACACATCATCAATTCTGGCCGGGCGAATTTTTTTTTACTTGCGCCCTGTAAATGGGTCTCGCCGGGATTAACATATTACAGATCTGTGGGCATTTTTAGAAACTGCATCTGTGAGTCGAATTATTTTTTTTTTGTTTTTTAAACGAGTTGAAAGACCGTAGACATTAACATAACAGTCTAAAAATGTCATTCCACCCTCGTGTTGTGTACAATCGAACATGAAAGTAAACGACTTGAACTGCATACAAAAGGTGGTTAATGACTTTCATTGGCGGATTAACTGTAGGAACGTTAAGCTGAAAAATATTAGGCAGGACCTCTCTCAAGTAGGGGGTCTATTTTTAAACCGTCCGAAAATATACTCTCCGTGCACGACACTCCTTAATCCGAAAATTTTACAAAAATTAATGAAACCAGACGATTGGAAGAATTTAATTTCGCCGGCTGAAAGAAAACGGCACAAAATTTAATTTCTTGTGTAAGACGTGATGTTAACAAACAGAATAAACTTGAAGTAGCTCAAAGATATCGATCTTTCGATTTCAGATTTTGATCTAATTGATGACCCAAAGCTGCAACTGGATGATATAAATACTTGGAGACGAACTTATCTGTCTCGCTTTAAATTTCACCGATTATAAGGCGGTCTAATAAGACCGATTTTTATTGCACATCCAAATTTTTATGGCCATAAAGGCGACCGAGATGAACAAACAAGCCACACAAAATGTTCCGTGTCTTATCGCCGCTAGAAGCATAAAATGTAATCCATTTGCGGCAATTTATAGAAACGGCGGTATTACTTATGCGGTTTGTCTTACTTTGTTCGGTTTAAAAATACGATCGACATTTAAAAATAAGAAATGTTTACAGCGGCGAATTTTTATTTCAAAATATTTGTAGGTGCGCGAGTTTAATAACACCTAAACAATCGTGGATTTCTGAAATTCGAGCCGCATAGTAACATCTCTCTAAAAAATCCGAATCGCGAAAATCTCGTTATATGAGTGATAACGGTTTTTATTAAAGCCAATTCGGAGAGATAATGAGCGAAATTAAATTATCAGTGCATTAATTGCACAATTTAGCTTTTTGAGTGGGCAAATTTCAGTAAATTATTTTTTAATCTCTTTGTACTGAATTTTTGATAAAATCTTGGAAAATTTATATATTTAATTGAAACAAATTATTGCGCCGCTAATAAGTTACTTCTTGGCTGAACGCAATAACTTGACTATCAAGTGCAGCACTTCATTACAGTGTACTTGTGGAAATAAATATTCATCTTTATTTATGATTCGCCGTTTGTCTGTGTTCCGCCAGTGTCTAATTTAATTGTTTAACAGCAACAGATATTTGTGAATTGCAATACTTAAGGTAAGCTGTTGTAAGAGGACGCAGCCGATAAGAGTACGCAGTGCAAATAAGAAAAAATGTCTTGCGATTTAAATGTAACTTTAGTTACATTTTAAGCTGCTGAATGAACTTGTGTTTGTGTGAAATTATTGAAATAGGTAGCAAAACGAAAAAATCTGGGAGTTTGAGCCAATTCATCAAATTCATTATTTATTTTGATCGTTTTCAAAGTAAGATTAGATTATAATGCAACGTAATACTTTGTAAACAATCACTAATATTTGAAGGTTATCAACTGATTGCAAGTTTCTGGAAATTTTTTTGTATTGTTAGATAATATATTGCTACAATAGACGTTTTCGTTCGTGGTTAAGAGTGCGCATGTACTCTTATACCTGCGACTGAGGGATCATCCCGGAAAAAGAAAAAATCAGACATTATAAGCAGCTCCCCATATAAATCGCAACTATATACTTCTTAAAAAGGAAGCAATGATTACGAAACTGGAGCTAAAAATGCACCAAAGACGAAGATCTGGAAATGCCCAAAATACAAAAAGAGCCAATAAAGGTGGACTGGATATAATATTCGAAGTGCAAAGCGTGGTGAAACAAGCAGTGCACTAGATATTTAAATATTAGTACCTTCGTTTGCAATTTATGTGCAGATTAGTTACTGCGCACTCTTATCCAACCGTATTTGTAAGAGTACGCAAATCTCATTTTGTAAATTTTCATTAATTATATTAAGCAATTGATTAACCTTGTTGATTTATATTAAAATTTTATGTTCATAAATATATAGGTACTTTTTCTAAGAAAATAAATTTTAGTTAATTTTTAGTTTGTTTTTTAGATCAATTTAAAGCTTAAATGCTATACCAGCTTACCATAATGAAAAAGTTGGTTGTGATATTCGATATTCTGTCGATAATGTATTTTGCTTACAATCAGTGAATTCTCCTGCAATGAAAGTATTTTGGAAAAGATACAAAAAATGCCCATTGCAAGTTACTAGACAAATTTAAAAATATTTTTGGCAACTAAAACCTACAACCTAACGAAAATTAAAACATTACTTTCCTAATTTTCAATCTACATACAAAAGAATTTTTTGTGACTACAAACTTTAATATTTAAAGTAGATATAGTGAAACTCCACTATTCGTCCAACTTTTTGAATTCACTATTCGTCTTACATTATTTAGTGGTACATGCTTTTGTGAAATCCTTTGCATTTAACGATATAGTTAGGGACTGAACTTTTCATACCATCAGTTTGAAAGTGGAAAATCATGAACAAAAAATATAGGTCGTCACTTAAAAAAATCAACAATGACGTAACTACTTTGATAAGAAACACCTGTATTTAAACGTCCGCGCCGCAGAGGCGGATGGTTAAATAATATCATTCAATGAAAACGTATAAATATCCGACGTTAAATTATTTAAAACATGATCTAATCCAATAAAGTGTTTATTGACATTACAAAAATGAAAAAGCAAAATGCAGAAAGGGTTTGTAAATTTGTATGTGGTAAGTAAAATGGGCACAATTTCCGACAGGTTTATGCAGAACAAACTTTCACTGAAAAATATTAAAAAAGCAGACTGGAAAACGTCTCATTTCCAGACGAAAAATCGCTTAACGTACAATGCATATCTAGTCTTTAGTCGAAAACGGTCATTTCAACGCAGTTAAACTCTTGCAATGTGAAATCTTTAACGTGAAAAATTGGTAAATTATGGAAACATTTTGTCCGGAATGTTGCAAACTCGTGTAAAGTTTTACCTTCTAACACAAACAACTCGTTACTACCGGAATTTTATAATCACTTAGTTTTTCTTATTGTTGAATATAAAATTTCTGAAAAAATGACTTTCCGAGAATGTGTTTGGTGAGCGGGTGATATCTCAAATATGATAAAGCAGGAGAACAGACGATTTGCTGAACAAAATAATCTCAAACTGATAAAATAAAATGAAACCAACTTTTTAGAGTTTCTAAAGTTAAAAATTTGTCCCTTCTTTATAGTAACAAATATATTTGCATATTGTAAGAAGAGCGAGACAAAAAAATAGTAACAAACATATTTGCATATTGTAAGAAGAGCAAGACAAAAAAAAAAACAAATCGATCGAGTCCGGCGCTATGATCGTGGAAATGTATTATGCAAGATCAGTGTGCAAAGGAAAATGAATTCCCTTATGTCTGTCTACTTTTTATATATTTTTGCCCCCGCCTACTTATCGGGAGCAAACTTACAAAGCTACTTCTTATGACCTTGCGGTTCAGTTACTCAAGAATCCCCAATTTTGAATTTGAAGTCGAGAACCCAAATAACCGTGCTCATTTATTAAAACTAAGCGGTGACACACATATTGCTTATTTATTTATTGCTGTTATTAAAACAATATAACAAGAAATGTCAAAAACCCGAATGTCCGTGTTTTTTCTGTTTATTTTCAAACCTTTTGATCTGTCGAGAATAACATCACTGATCGTTCAGTACATATAAACGGGCATAGTGTAGAAACTGTGCAAATTAAATGCAAAGAATTCAAAACGAGGAAAAGTGATAAAAATTAGAAATCATAGAAAATAATAAACATAAAATTGTTGATGGACATATAATGATAATCAGCTGACAAATTCAAAAATACAATTAGGGACAATAAATATTCTTGTGCTATTGTTATTAAAGCGGTTTGGAAAGTACAGAAGGGTTACTAGAAGTTGAGTGACATATAAGCAACGTTTCACTGTATATGTATTGGGTAACCTTAAATGTGTAAAGTGATAAGGAATACATTGGAACCTATACCAAAAATATTGTTTTAAGAAATTAATTTCTGTTAAAATTCAATTGTGTCGTTAAGTAAAAATAAACTACAAAATTGAAAAGTAAAGACAGTGAAAAGCAAGTGTGTGTTTACAACACTTGCAATAAAAGTGCATATTTAAAACGGGTTGCAATTAGTCGAACAACGTCTGGCCCTTTTTTAGTTCATTAAATTAAAAAAATTGTCAAGATTGTCTCAGACACAATGTACAGGGTTTTCTAACGTTAGCGGTTAGTGATTCTCAGACCACAAACTGGCGTTTTATGATAAACCAGGCGTCGTAAAAATGCAAAAAAATATGATTTTTGAAAAAACAAGATTAAACAGTTTTGCGGAATTTACCTACAGCGTTGAATTTCAGCTTGCAAATCACAAAAATGTTTCCGTTTAAATTTTTTAAACGCGTCTTAGCATAAAAATCGATTAATAATAAAATTGCCAAAACTTTCAACAAAGATTTACGACTTTAAATAGCTTAGAAAGGTAAATTTACCCGATCGCAAATAATGACTGAATCATATCCCTAGATATATGGAAGGTTATAAATTAGTCTCCACTGTAACCTGGCGTTATCAGGGGCGGACTAAATATACATGCTTTCTACCCACAGTAACTTCTTAATATTTCTTAATAAAGATTTGGTTAAACATTCTAACTGTGCTTTCACATTACACTGTTTTTATATCAGTGTTCAATCTTTTTTTTTGTAAATCTAAAATTTCAAATCCTAAACGCCCACCACTACTACCTGGCAACTTCGGGATACGTTGTTTCTTCAAAAAGCTTTGTAATTTTACACCACTTGCAATTATTTATTGGTTATGAGTAGAAAGTTGTAAATAACATATTTCTTACTAACATCACAGGATTTCTAATCGAAATGAAGGCAAAATTCAATAAAAGTTGATAAGGTGTTGATATTTTTATATTAAAAAATTATAAATAAAAGATTTTTGAAAAAAGCTCAAAAAATACATGAAGGAGCGTCGCGATGCTAGATGATAAAAACTGCAAACGGAATTAACATCAGATCGCAGCTTATTAATAACTGAATACCTACAGAGCCAACTTTTCATAGTATTTCTTCAACATTGAGGTTAATTAAGAAAGTTGAATTAAAAGAATAGTATGAAATTAAACGAATAAAATCTGATTATCAAAATTTCACTTGACTTGATGTGATCAAAGAATAATTTAGTCGTCAACAATTCACCGGCTTACACAAAAAATCTTCGACTAAGGAAAATCATTTTGCTCCATTTTCACAATTATGTCGTTTTAAGCATTTTCCATTCTACATTTATTCAGACTGTAGATTACATTTTTTTGCTGTTTAAAGAAAGCCATCGTAAATAAATACGAAAAACCCACAACTGCAGGAAATATCCGCTCGGAATAAAACAATTTTCGCACAATACTCAATCAAACAAATCCGAAGTTACAGCTGCAGAAACACTAAAAAAAAAATTCGCGGTAATCGATATCATTTTACCTTTCACCGACAAACCCTTTTGAAAAGCGAGGAATTTTAACAGGCGCGCTGATAAAATCGCCAGGAACGTAGATTTTTCCTGACTGTATTCATAGATTGTATTGGAGAAAATAATTACGGTCTAACCAGGTATGGGTATGAATATGCAAACGCAGGGCATAAACACGGATTCCGTAAACGGATTTCAAACGTAACCGACCAAATTAAAACTTTTTTAGAAGGGAGCTGCTTTCTAACCGTGAAAAAATCCACAGCTCGACACCGCGAAAAGTTCGGAAAACTAATAAATCGACTTCAAAAATGATATTTTTAAACCGACGGAGTCGAGTTTTATCTATTGGCAAAACACTAAGTGGTATAACGTGTAAACCGAACAATAACTCATAAAAAATTAACGCCGCGATAATTATAGTTTGTTAGCTCGGTTGACCAGAAAGAGCTCTAAAACAAACTTTAGGGTCCGTGCATTTTAAATAAGGGACGGGGCGACCTTCCGTGAAAACGGTCATATTCGACGAAATTTCACGCCGTAAAATTAAAAAAATGTACCGGATGCCATTATTAACATTTAGCCGTATCCAGGTGAGGTTTGTTTACCTGTTGATAAGACCAAGCCCCGGTTGGGTCACGCTATTGATAAGATAAATTTTTAGACCGGTGCGATGTCCACACACGGTTTATGTCGACAAGCCTCTATTATTTTGTTAAACAAGGTGTTTTTTTTTCAAGCGACATAAAATTGCGTCAAACGCACTCGAGTTCTAATTTTTGTCCGATTATCTTAATCTACTCAATGGAACGTTTCGCAAGCGGGCTGATACGAGGAAGACCTGTAAAGTTTGAACGCGGATTTTTCAGGAGGGGAAAAGATGATACAGAAATTGATTTTATTTTAAATGTTTCGCGACACCTCTTAGTCACGTCTCAATTTAAATGAAGCCGGATGTCCATTTAAAAAAACGATCAATTTACATTTTTGTTTGCGCTGTAAGGGAATAGGCGAAAATTCGAAAAACTCGAAATCGCTCCGGTTTTCTCCCACCGTAAACATCACCGAGTGTTATCAGAAAGTTGTGGCGCGCGTTAATCATGGTGGACATATTTTTTGCGCAATTACGCGTACCGTGATTGGACCACACGAGCACAATTACGCCGTATGACTTCTTTTACGGTCACCAATCGCACCGGCCCAGATATGGATTTGCAAAGGCCGTGGGTCGTGCCGTAAAAATTAATTCGCGGCTTGCAATGACCCATTTCGGCATAATAGAAAATCTTTAAAAAAATAACTCACCCATTAAAGAAACTCGCGTGTGGCAAGCGACATTTTACTGTGACACATTAAAACATAAAAAGCTGCAATTACGAGATTTATGCGCCAATAAATAAGCATTACGAAATTAAAGCAAATAGAGACCTGCCGATTTTCACATTCGCGTCGATCTGGGCGTGCACGCCGAGGCACTAAAAACGCAATATTAAAATTCTTGTGCAAAGCGAAAGGGGCTAATTGTGCGGTTGTAAAAAAGTTATTTTTGTTGTCGTGAACTTGTCTTTATGTGGGTTTTCCTTTTTTATGCACGGCGATTAGAAATTTATTTGTTCGGCAGTGGTTTGATGTCGTAAAAAAATTATAAAGGGCCCTAATAAAGGATTACCTCGTGTGTTGGCGGTGTTATCAGCATCATCCAATTAAAATAAATTGTGCTTGCGTTTTAGGGTAATTTGGTCAGAATGTCGCATGCGATTTGTCTGTATGTTTGCGATAAATTGAGCAAATTTTAAAAAATGAACGCAATGCAGACTCAGAAAAAAATTAGTATTGAATGGGCACTTTTCAATATTAAAATTGATTTTAAATCAGTCGCTGATAGAGAATCGAGTGCTATGTAATTACGTGTGAAAACGTTTGAGGAAAAAAACCATTGAAGCGTTACAATTTTTGATTGAGATTAATAACAATTTGTAATCATGCAATCCGAATGTGATGACAAATTTATCCAATTCAATTTAAAAAGAATGCAATCGAATTTTCTTCAGTAAATACATAGGTCATGTCAAAATTATGTTGCTTAGGTTATTATTTTAAATATTAAACAGAGATTTAAGATTTATTAGGTGGGAATTCGGAAGATGGAAATAGTAGAAATTATAGAACTATGGTATGTGGATGACAAATTAATAATAGTAAAAATAGAAAGAGAACTACAACACAATATGGAAAGACTTAGCTAACAAATATAAAATGTAAATATGAACATAAACATGCAAAAAAACCAAAACAATAGAAACAAAGAACACAAAATTAAAATTAATGTTGGTTGGAACATATAAAATCATATAAATACTTAGAATGATAGTAAATAGTGAATTAAAAAGTAAAAGATAGAATAATAAAAACAGGAAGATTATTTAATTACATAAAGAATAACATACTAGGAAAAAAGGAATATCTGAGAGCACAAAAGCAGAAGTGGTTAGAAAGGTCGTTAAACCAATCCTCGCCGATAGAAGAAAAAACAACTAAAAGAGCAAACAAAAATAGATAAAATAGGAAATGAAAGGTACAGAGAAGTTTCGGATAAAATTCCGATAGAAATATCAATACACCAAAACCAAAACAAAGGATGGAGGATGAACGTTTTGCTAAGAAAGGTTTGGACCTAGAGAAATGGGGAAAACAAGAAGAAGGCCAATAAACTCATGGAAGAGAGATGTGTGGAAAGCGGTTGAATTAAGATATGTAAAGTGAACAGAACCATCTTCAATAACAAAAGAAAGCACAACTTTATACCGAAAAGTTTCTTCTGGTATTGGATTTTCTTAAATTCCTTGTGATCTCAATCAATAAACCTGTCCCCACTATTGAAGATTTTTAGCCATGGTAGTTTTTGCATGCTACTCCTCTCTTGCCTTCAATTTTACCATTTAATATCAAGCGAAGCAGGTTATATGTTGGGCAAGTATATGTCTTAGGAATTCTTATTACTCATTTCACACTATTTTTTATTCCACGATATTTTAAGCATCCGTCTTTGTAGCCACATTTCGAAAGTTTAAATGGGTTTAAACTTGTTTCACAGTCATACAGAAAAACTGGACCTGATGGAATTTATTAAATCATGCTCTTATTTTAAGGATAATATGACTATTAGTAAGCATAAATTAAATCATTTAATTTCCTGAGCAGGTATTACGTCGAGGGAATAATCTATCTAGACTACGATGTAATTAGGGATGGTAACTAATCCACCGAAATTCGAAGGCGTTTGGCATTTGCTAAAACAGCCATGACTAAACTTTCTAAAATATGGAAGGATAGTTACATCACAAAGGCTACCAAAATGACTTGTCAGTACACTTGTGTTTCCTAGCGCACTTTAGTAGTAGGGAGTGTGCAGATAGAATAAAAATAAAATGTGGTGTTGGAGAAGACTGGATTGTTCACAAAATCAATGTGGCCATACTAAAGGAACTTGCCCCAAAAAATAGATGGTCAGCCATCGCAAGACGAAAAATTCTTAAACATTTTGAACAAAGTGACAAACTTGAAAGGCTTCTTGCTCAAGAAAAAGTTGGAGTACGACCTCGAGGGCGCTCTCTAAAACATTGGATTGATCAAATCATAGAATTTGATAAGGTTCCTCTTCAGGAGGATAAAGAAAAACGAAAAGACATAGCCAACTGAACATCCTTATACCACCGGGACCACAGGCCACAAGTTGAATATAAACTTTTGTTGCACTTGTAAGCACTTAAATGATTCTTAAAAACATAATAAATCTTGATCCCAACAATTTACTATTGAATAACTTTGATCCAACTAAACTTCGCCAACTAAACTTCGCCAACTAAACTGACAACTAGAGAATTATGGAAAATGAATGTGTAAATTTTGGTTTTTGAACCGATTTTTGTGGGACCCTCGTATATTCGCATAAGTTGTTTAAAGAAAATTTTCTACAAATACGGTGATGCAATATGAAAGATATGTTTCTCAAATTCCATTATCGGAGTGGTTTAACCTATTTTCCGTAACAGTAATTAATTTCAATGCCTTGTAAAATCTAGTTACAAACTTTTTATAAAATAAATTTCACCTAATGACAATATCGATATTTTATGAAATTGGTTATCGAAACTGTATACTTAATCTATTAATAATAATAATAAAAAAATATATAACCGGCATTTTTAGTTCTAAAGAATCATCTTTCAGTTTTGAATTGTTCTATTGCACAACACTTTTTTTCTGCCTAAATATGGTAAAAAATAGTAAAATGTGTTTACATAAAAATCGTGTAGTTTATTAAAAAATAATCATTTAGACAACTTATTTAGTTCAAGCTTCGCCGAACTTGAAAATATGTTATTGTAAATGGCTAAAAACGTACCAAACAAATCACGATGGGTTCACCCAATTATTTTTCATATTTATAGCAACTGGTTTTCAGAAAAATACGGTCATTTTGCTGAAGAGGTTTTTCAAGAGAATTTCGCACATTCCCCATTATTTATATTGAGGTTTTTACCGGACAAATAAAAATAATCTTTAACAAAACTCAAGGCTGTAAAATTAAACATTTCCTTTACAAAATCGTAAAAAAAACGTTAAAACGGCGATTGAGTCATTTTTCCAGACCGAAAAGTTGAAGAAATATATTTCAACTTTAATTCGGAATGAAAATGATTTTGAAACCAATATCAGTTCTGATTAATAATTAAATATTTTTGTAAAACAGAAATAAATTATACAACGGGAGCAATTAATGTAAACGTCCAGAAACTGGTCAATTAAAAGGCTGTTAAAACCGTTCCAAAAACTGGAGAACCGTTGGTGTTCCGAGATAAATTTAAAAACGAGGCTATTTCATTTACGAGTTCCAAACCACTTACACCTGGTTTTATCCACGACTGTAATCTATAAATCATTTGAACTCCGTGCTTTTATCTTACGTCATTGCCAGTTTATCAAATAACGAAATACTCTTTGTACTTTTTCAAATCGGTCTCAATAAGAATCGCCATTTTTCAACCGCAAACAAACCCCGGTGTTCCGCGACGTGCAACAAAGTTCCCAAAATAAAAATATTAACTCGACACGAACCGATTGACCTCACCTATAAGCCACAATCACGTCATTGTGTACACATGTAATTTTGCAATTACCCGGCCGCATCTTCAGTTGCACTGTTAATGTATAGCCACAATAAAGCACGTCCGACCATAAACCAAATCATATGGAGAAATTCTCAGGTACGAACTGACCAAGTAGGCTAATAAATTTACAATGTGACATTTCCTTCTACTAATAATACGTGCAAATACACAACTTATTCGATTTTACTGCGTTGCCAGGACCGTAATAGAAACAACCATGAACGCAAACCGCATGCGGTTGAACTTTTGAACTTAAAAAAAAGTTTTTCTTTGTTGAGATTTTAGTAAATCTCCGGTGACCTTTCGAATTCCGGAGTCGTACGGGGTCCAAGCTCCAAGGAGTCGGCGTTCCGAACGGCTACGCTCCACCGGATTTTATATAGTTAGCGTAGCTCCGGTGACTTATTGTGTCCAGTTGGGAGATAATCTTATTAAATGTCACCTTCTTGAAAAAATCGGTCTGGCCTTAACCCATAAATTTCACGGAAAAACTATGAAAGCGCTCGATCGTGCCCGTGTTTTAAACTGTGGTCAAGCATGCATCACGCTCGTTTGTGGCTAGAAAAAGTCGTAAATGTAGGATCGGCGCGATGCAGTCGCTCTCGCGCTAGTGACTAGCAACCAATCGGTTCTCTATTTTAAGTCGAAACATTTTTTTGGGTGGTCGAACCCATAAAATTTGTCAACATTTATTTCATTACCTTTTAACGGTCCTTTCAGAAACGTATAAACAAAACTGTAGACTTGCGCGCGATGGGCCTGTATGATGGCACCAACTTTATTAATTGACCATTGAAAGTTTTATGGTCATCGTAAACTTGAATTTATTAATACGGCAGGCGACTTATTTTTTTTCGGCGTTTTGTTATTGAAAAATTGAATTCCCGCAATGCGCCTTGGCATTTTACCAAACCGCGGCCGGACAGTATAAATTTTTCAGCTTTTATTGCACAATTGACAGCATTTAATGGAAATGACGATGTGTGAGGTTAGTTATACGCGTCGCATGTGCGTATATTTGCATAACTGCCTTTAAATGACGCGTACATGATACTCGAGAAGGTACGGAGAGAAGAAATTGCTTATATTAAAATTCTATCAGATAAAACGTCCACGTTAAAATATGTTGCTGAATTATGTCCTGATAAGAAATTAATTTATACAAGCGAACCTACATACGCCGGCTGATGCAAATATACGACAAATTTTCAAAAGCGTACGATGACATTAACAGTTGTATGACGGGATCATGTGGAGTACGTTCCTCGAAAAGTAACAGTTTAATTCATCCGAATATAAGTACCACTTGATTAATCACCGTTAAGTGCAAAGGACATGAAGATGACGTTGTGGGTACGCTTTTTCCTGGAGCGAACCTTAAACTTACGATTTCCAGAACGCGATTCGATCGAATCAATTAAACCGTCTTGATGTACAACTTTCAAAACTCTACAACAGAAACACAATTTCCCAAATTTAAACGATAGCCATGTCATTTTCGTGTCTTACATTAACTCAGTCATTTCTTGCAAGAGGTCTTTTCCACCATAACAGACTGATCATCCACAAGGTAATTTCTTCTGATTAGAGTTTAGTAAAAATGTAAAATTAAGTGACTAGCACCTTGTATTGTTAGCTGCAATTTCAAAATCAAGTTTCAGCTTATGACATAGTCGGTAACATGACATATCCTGTAGTTCTCCAGTTTAAAGAGGCAAACTGATTTTTTCGTAGTGTCATTAGCTGACTAATTATCAACTCTACGTGGGTACAAAAAGACCGAAACGTAAATTAAAAGGATCAAGCTTTATATTTTCGAAAATCAGGTGAGAAAATAGAATTCTGGTTCCACGATATTTATTTGCTCCGGCAGTTGTAAGATTAATATTGTCAAATTGATCCAATTGGAACGATAATATGATTTATTAGAAACAGATTTGTACAAGAATTATCTTTTAATTAATATTTGATAAGCGTACAACGCAATTTTTTACGTTGCTGTCGTTGTGTGTAAAATGGCACACCTCAAAAAAATTAAAGCTATTTATTAACTCGACACTCAACAATTTAATTCAACGGAAATATTCAATTATAGAGGTTTCATCAGTAATAAATAATTAAGTGGAGATTGATGTGCAGTGCTAACATAATATTTTGTGGAAAAGCTCCACCCGTATTTTAAAAATTAAAAATTTGTAAAAAATTTAGGTCAATACGCCTATAAACACGATAGACCGTATCTCACTAAAATGGGCTACATAGCATGGACATATTTTAAGGCAAAAATAAGGTCTGTTATTTTGCAGACACACATAGTTGATAAAATAGCATATTTACTTTCTTCCTAAAACTTTAAAATTGTTTTAAAATTATAATCCTGTATTTTAAAGAAAGAAAATCAGTAAAGCAAAGTCAAAAAACATTTAAGAAATAATTTAAATGTAATGATTTAACTTCAGTCTGAAATGGTTCAATGGCGTCCATAACAGACTGACTGTATGATAATATCAGCCTGATAATTGAGGAGCTTATTTTCAAAAAGCAATGTATCCATTTTGCTTTTTCAAAACGCGTTAGAACAATATTGATATTAAGAGTACCTTAACATAGTAACAATATTTCAATATTTTTAAAACTGCTTCTAGAGATACTTTGAACCTGTATTTTTGTAATCCAAAGCAAAAACCACTCATAGAGCCTGTTTTTTTGGGATAGAAAATACCAATTTGTGAAATTTTAGGTGAATAGCGCTTACAGGGTTTTGAAAACAAACTCCTACATTATGTGTGATTATTTCCAATATCTATTTTATATACAAAATTGTAACTTTGTACGAAAGTTGCCATAAACAAAATTGTGTAATGAAAAAGTTTCAACCAGAATAATCCACGCTCATCAATGCTAACACCAATTACTAACCACTACTTGTATTGTTTCGACTTCACTTGAATTATCATGTAAAGGCATCTTAATTATATTCATTAAATTCCATTTTAGTTGTTCGAATGTTTAAACCAAAAAACATTATATTTCAGACAGTTTTCAATTTTGCTTAAAATAATATAAGTATAACAACTTTATTTTCTTCATATTTTCTTAAAAATTCAGGTAAGTTTGCATGAAAGTGCCCAATTACAGTTTTACTGAAGACAAACGTTCTCCAACTTTTTTAATAAATTTTTTGATCTCGAATAATCTTTTATGGACAGTCTAATTACCACTTAAGAAAAACAAAGAAATACTTTTCAAAATAACTAAAAAACAATTTTTTTGTTCCTTTTTACAACATAAACGAGTTACTTTATGTTAGCAGAGTTTACAACTTGCGTTGTTATATGAAACCATTTTCAATTGAAGTTACTGACAAAAAATTGCTTTCTAAAAAGGATATTAATAAAAATGATTCTCCCAACTGGAAACAATAATTTTAGAGCTTATCCAATTTTTATTGTTATATGTATGCTCCACAACCACAATCTAAACGCAATTTCCAGAAATTTGAAAATATTGATAAAATTGAATTGGTTTTTTAAACTAATTTTAAGTGATTGAATTCACAATTTTTTGACATAATATTTCTGATCAATTTGATTTACTGTGGAGAGTTGTTTTTGAAGTTACATTGTTTGTCTGAATTCGCCCATAAAAATAAGAAATAGACTCATAAAAAGGTAATACAATTTAAATAACTTGAATCCAATGTATTTTCATAAATTCTTAATTGCCATTTTACGATGCCCGTATTGATAAACTTATCTCCAATTTAAGCTTATGGGGCCTTCTCGTGCGAGATAAATATTACTACAAAATGAGTTAATCCCGTCCCAATCAATTTTCCCATGTTTTAGGTATTCGTCCTACGGAAATTTTGCGTTTAATTTAAATCACCGACAATCTGTGTGTGTGTCGTTACATGCAGATTTTTGAATTAAACAGACACATTAAATTTCACATTTCGCCTACTCGTTTTAACATAATATCAAGAAGTCTTGTAGTGTAGTTGTCGTGTCCATAACTTAAACGTCCTCATCATCGTACGATCGGACCTGCAGTGCATGTTATACGGAATCCTGTACGTCCGTACAAGTTCACATAATTAATCGAATAAAAAGCACACATCGATTCGTGAAAAATTTGCTCTCCGTGCGTACGAATGAATTATTATGATTGTAATCAGAAAACAGCAGGGGGCCGGCTGAAATTTTATAAACAGTGACTGCGTTGATGTCAAATCTTACCCATTAGTTACAACAAGAAGCTGATCGTTAATTTCATCGATTTTATCTTCGCATTGATTAATTATCGCGGTAATAGTTGAGTACACACGGGCCCGTGTAATTTATGTCGACGTTTTTTCGGGGAAAAAGTGCACCAAGTTTGGGCCGTTAATGAATCGATGAAGCATCTCCGAGCGCCTATCGATCAAACAACAAGAAATCCACCCGGTCCGCCAGTTTGTCGTTTAATATTGACCCAAAAAAATTAGTCGGTTAATTGCTTCCAAAAAAAGCGGACAAAACAAACAGGACCAGGTGCGACATTTAATTACCCCGTGAAATAAAGGGGCCATCTAACGGCCGATAGTTTTGGCTAAAATAGGGGGTGGACTCATTAATAATTTTTTGCCGTCAAACTTTAGTCGACGGGGAGACGTCGGCAAAAGCGGACCAAATTGGGGTGTTATTTTTTTCGGGCCGGAAATGACCATTTCAAAAATTACACACCGAAAAATTGACCCTATTTCCAATAAAAATTACGGTACAATGGACTCCCTTTTTCTGTTTAGAAATTCCAAACTTAATGGAGCCGGAAAAAACTCACCAATAAAAGGTGGATATCGAATTTTAACACATACTTATAAGGATGCGGCGATTTCCGGTTTCGAGTTGCATCTTAAATTTTCTAAAAAAACTCCTAACGAGTGTCCCTCCTGGAGAAATAAATAACACACGTACACACCGAGTCGCGTGCCAGAAATAAATTTAAGGGTCATCACAAAGCAACACGCGCATCTTAACATGTTAATGCGGTGGATCTTCTTCATTTAATAACCCCTTGCGAGAGACACACGCGTCGGCCGGTACCTGCCCGGAAAGGGGGTCGCGAAGTCGAAAAAATCCAACCCTTTCGCACGCTATTTTGGTCAGCTCTGGTCAACTTTCAGGTAATGTGACCAACGGCCGTTAATTGGAGCATTGTCGTTTCTGACAAGGTGAAGTATGTTAATTCGTGAGTGACCACTACGGAGCGACGGAACGCGCGGCGGCGTCCAGCGTCGGGCTCCACGAACGCACATTTCGCGTTAATTTTTTCAAGGATGTATTCGCGTCAAATATCCGACGACGACTGAATAAGAGCGTCGCGAAGAAAAAGTTGCGCAAGCGGCGCTCGCAAAAATCATTATCATAACTTTTTCTTATTAGCAAGAGCAGACAATTCCCTTCCCACCATCCGGCCCACCCCCGCGACGCGCCGCCGAGCGCTAATTAAAAACATTGATCACGTGCTTAAGACGCGCGCGATTTTTATTAATCGCCAAAAAATTTCAAAACTCACCTTGAGCTATCCGTACCGCTGGCATTTTAATTCTCATCTTGGCTGTATTGTATGTAGGCCCCTGTGCGCTTAAATCTTGCAGAACATTTTGCGGGAAAACTTGCGGAAAATCCGAAACGCACTACATATTTAAAGTCGCTCTCGGAACCGTTTTAACTATCACCGAAAAGTTAATTAATTTAAATTCACTGGGGTTGCGCTTCTGCACGTTACGTTCATGCTGCGCTCAAGACGAGTTCCGGTCCAGAGAGGACCAGAGATGCTGAATAGCCAGTGGTCCAAACGCGTGTGTCAGACGGCCAAGCTCGCAAGGCGACAAGCGTCCGCCCGTACGTCGGTGTATCTCGTTCGGATTCGGTATGGCTCGTGCAGGCCACTCACTAGCCACCGGCCGTACTCACCCCGTAGGAAGGGATGCTGCTGCGCACATGAGCCAAACCGAGTGGGGGTATGCGGGACGCTGGCCGGCTCATGTTAAACCGGAGCGCACCGGAGTCGAAACTAACTTTACGATCTCTCACATGAATTACTTACTCTTCCTTGAGGGAAAAACGCATCGGCCCTTTTTTCGAGACGAAAATTCTATGCAATCAACAAGGAATATGTGGACGCGAGATAGCAGCCATCACCTGACGTGGGTAATCCACGGGCAAACTGATAAGAATAAGTAGACCATTGTTAAATATTGTAAATATAACAACGCACAACTTGTTGATCTTTTTTTAAAATAACGTTGATGAAGTCGTCTTGATTATAAAAGCAAACAATTGCGTTATTCTCGGAAGAATTAGAAAATTTGTTTGTCACATAAATTCGCCTGAAAATACGACAGAAAAAATTCCAGTGCGAACTGCCGCGAAAAAATATTTACATTTCAATAAGGAAATTTGTGAAGTGTTTAAAATAATTAATTAAATCTTGGATCGAGCAGGGGTTGAAACTGCCGCTTTTCGCCACCGCGCGACAGCACTTGTTGGCGTCGCGACGCCCTAAGTTCACGCGATTTAACTTTGCGTAAGAATCGCTCCGAGCCAAATCGAGCCAAAGGTCGCGGCTCGTTTTTTACTAAAAATTAGTTGTATTGAAACTAAATAAGACGGTAATTAAGCATTGATGTTGCAACGAACCGCGAGATCACGTTTAAAGCCAACGATGATGATACTTATTTGCATGAAAGTAAAGTATAGTACACTTTCACACATAAACTTGATATATCACCCACCGAGTTGCACAATTTCATGGTTTAAAACGTTGTTAAACATGAAGATGTACATAAATGTAGTGCTCGCTAGATATTCACAAGAGATTTTTTTGGAAAGGAGTTGTAAATAGTCTCTCGTTAAAGTCGATTTCTAATGAAGTGGGATGTGGAATAAATCTTGTTTTATCGCAGCTAAAGAAGGATAATTGGGTGCTGATCTTAAATAATCAGGTTTTGCTTATTAATAATAACGTGATAGTATATTATACATTTAGGTGGAGAAGTGTATTTTTATAACCTGAGGGCTGCGCTTAGATCCTGAGGCGCGCATCGCCGAGGGATGTAGCGCCCGAAGGTTATATAATATGCTGCTAGTAATATTTCAATTTAAAATATTTTTGATTGCAAATTATCGAAAAAAAATAGAATTTTTGTTCCCATGGCACGGCAGTTATTTGCAAATATGTCATTTGTTAAATCTAATTTTTTTGGCCTTTTGCAAAAATTATGAGTGAAGGTATAAATTGTATTTACACCGCCAAAAATTTGAAAAATTGTTGATCATTTACTTAAAAGTAAAGGGACGTAACCAAAATAAGATTTGCCGCGAAGATGAAATACTTGCAGATGGTGTATCGTATGATTATGCATGTAAAATTCCACCTTTTGTACTTTTGACATTTAAGGGGGCGTTTACGAAAGAACTGCTAAAACACTTTTGACAGAATTGACATTCAAATGTAGGTCATTTTGTAAAATTAATTAATTTAGTTAAACAACGATTTTAATACAGAAAGTGCCATTAAATTATATCCTTATTATAGCAAATCGTTCTAGAAGTATTTTCTTTCTAAAATTGTAATAGAATTACCAAAAAATGTAAATTAGTTCATTATTGACCAGTGGTCAATAATAAAAACATTATTTACTTGTCACTCAACAAACGGTAGTGTAATTAAACGTCACAGCATTCTAATGCACATCAAAATGATAAATACGTCGTATGGCTAGTAGTAGAAAAAAATATTTGTTAATTGCAGTTGCTTTATTTAAACGTTGTTGATACCTATGTTAAAATTTGATTATATTTAAAATTGTTTCGTTAAATTTATAATTTACAAAATATTTTATTAGAAAATTTGAATGGCTTATATTAACGAATCAGGCAAAAAAAAACACACGAATTTGTAATGAATTGGTCAATATTTTTAATTTTACAGTCGCGATAAAGACACACAATTAAGTTTATTTATTTTAGTATTGTCAAAGGAAAGAATTTCGTGATTGTGCAAAATTATCGTTCCACGTGTCTTCAACAAAACAATAAAATTAAAATTAATTCAACACACACAGAAGCCCCTTGAAAGATTTCATTTCCTAACTTGTGAAAGATGGATTAAATTTATGCCGCATTATTCCAAAGTGTCCTTTAAAAGATTGTTAAATAACTTATTCAGTACTGAATGAAAGAATTAATTGCATCATCAAAATTTTATTTACATTAACATTTGAGTCGGTGCGAAATAACGCTTGCAGCTTTGTCGTCTGTAGGACTTTGTCGGGAAGATTTCCAAAAGGACCGACTAAACGATAGTGCCGCACAAACGAAACCTCCAGAAAAATTTTTTGAGTTACCTATGTTTATGTTGATAATCGTTCTTATGGTTGCCTATTTACACAAAGAAATTGATTTAATCTGACAACAAAAAATATGTATTTACTTTCTAGTGCAAGCAACCTCAATAAAATTTTTTCCAAGAAAAATTTAGGCTGCTCAAACAAGTAAATAAATTTTGATTTAAGATTCGCTTAGATCGTCACCTTCAGTATATAATATACAATATACCACAAAAGCAACTAAAGGGCTCTTAGCATGAAGTACCTAAATGACTTTTTCATATTTCATATTTTCAGATTTGATGTGTCGATTTGATCTGGAAATCAAAACAATGTGTTTTCCAGATCAAACTGAAACATCAAATCTCAAATATCACAGAATATGAAAAGTGACTTAGATACTTCTTGCATATAGCCCTTTACTTGCAGAAAATTTTGGTTGCAATACAGAGTGCCCCAACAATCCCTAATTAACTCTGTCGAACCTATTTTATTGAGAATCATCTACCGAGTCAAGAAAAACTGTTTAAATAATCGTTGTTCTCATTTTGATTACGACATACCCAAAATTAACACTTTCTATTTCATAACAGCAATTGCTGCTCTAAAGTCTTCCAATAATATTTCCAATATCAATAATCATCGAACTTAGAATTTACGAAATAAAATAAATAAATAATAATAAAACTTTTAAGAAATGTTTACAGTGGAACCCCGAAGGAAGTTCTGTTGAGAATCAAATAGGAGCAGGGCGTCCTCATATGGCTGCCACCGAAAAAAATGTTGTTACCATTGAGAAGATAATTGATGAGGGCAATACAGTAATAAAGCATTGAATGCTTAACCAAACTCTTGTAATACTAAGAAGTCATTAGAATGTAGAAAGTGTTTATTTTTAGTCTGGATATGATAACCCCAGGTTACAGGGGAGTTTGATTTACAACCCCCCATATATATTTATCATTCGCTCAACATTTGCGGTCGGGTAAATTTACCACCTTAAGCTATTTAAAATTATGAACCTTTGTTGCAAATTTCGGTAATTTTATTATTAATCGAATTTTAGGTTAAAAAGCGTTTAAAATATTTAAACAAAAACATTTTTGTGACTTGCAAGATTAAGATCCCATAAAAATTGTTAATCTAAATTTTTAAAAAATTATACTTCTTGATTTTTTACCACGTATCCAGTTATACCACCAATCTACAGTAATACCACTATAACGATTTCAGTATATTAATAAATACTGTAGTGGGAAAACCAACTGAAATGATGAACAATATCATAATCAAATTGGTAGCAAACCATTATAGGCTTTTTCAGATCTGTTGAACCGGGAGATACGCATATAAGGAAGGAAAGAAAGGTATATGAGCGGCCAGGTAATAGAAAAGAACCGGTCTGTAGTATTGGGAAACAAGGTTTGGTTTCTTCGCCGAAGTTCATGAGATTTGGAACGAGCTATACTAGTAAATTTTTGGAAAGAGAAAACTATGAAATACTCAAATTTTTAAAAAATATTTTAAAGTTTTATTCCAAAATAAATAAACAAACTTCTAAATTAAAGACTACATAGTTTAACAATCAACTACAGCCGTTCTAAAAAACATAAGCAACATATACAGAGATGAAGTACTCGATAACCCATCGAGTTTTATTGTAATATAACTGTTGTAATATTACCACCCATAATTCACGTGTAGTCGTTTACGAAAGCACTGGTATTCTGTCGTGCCATGAATCGCCCAGCTGAAAATTTCCTATCACCGGATGACCCATCACGAAGATTGATGTGCGGCAAAACATTCCAACGATTTTTTTAAATTCAAACAAATTCATGTGCCTACAGAAAAAATATCCCATATTAGGTTTTAATTAAGTCGTTTTAGTTGTGACAACCGCGGCTGTAGCGCAGACGAATAACAGGTGATTAATGATACTAAGACAAGTAACGCTTGTGCAATAAGCAGTAATAAGCGACACAAAGATAAATAATGCAAGATTTATTTTTCATCGTGAATTCATCCCGGACGACGAAAGCGTTTTCATCGAACAGATCACGGCTTTGATAAAAAGAAATCATTTGCAATTCCACCTGTTTCGCCAGCAAACTTGCTGAAAGCCGAAGAATGTATAACGAATAAAACATCACCGTTTGTTTTGACGTTTCGTGAAATAAACGCGAAATTTTTGAATAAATCGGAAAATTTCGACTCATTAAGTTCAAAAGAGAAATCGGCCGCTGGCATTAATTGCAATTTCGATTAACAAAACAGTTCTAACTAGGCAGATATTTTTATCGTGGATGTACTGTTAAGTTCAAAACTCGCTTCATCACCACCATCGACACATACAATCAATATCAAAAGCAATTACTATATTGGTCGGTGTTATTACTGTGTCATGGCAACGTTGAGACGTGTCAAAGGTGTCCGCAACGTATTAAGGCACCATCAAGAAGAAACTGCAGTTAACCAGGGTCACCACGTCAAAAACATCATTCGCTACAAACAAATAATATTAAGAATTCAGACGTAATAAATGCGTGTAACGTACGTTTACCCAGTGTGTTTCAACACCTTTATCTCAACTCGGATGACACAAATTAGTGTAAATTTGCTTAAAGGTATAATTAGATAGAGCCTCGAGTATATGCACCGTTAATTTAGAAGCGCGGAACTAATCCGATCCGGGACGTGCGGAAAAAAAACAACAATTCGCGCACCATAGAATTTTCGTGGATTGTTAATTACGGTCCGATGTTGTTACACCTCGAAAATACCAGGAAGGTATACATCAAAACTCGTTGCATAAGAAATGATAATAAACAATAAAGATTAAAGTGCAAATCTTGTGCTATACATCCTCGTAACAAAGGCTTTCTTTGTTGTGCTATTATGACATCTTTACGATTCTAAATCGATGCCGTCGGGATGATTAACTTACCATTTTACAAAATCGTAAAGTTTCACTTGCGAACGGAGGAAAAATCGAAGGACTCAGTTTAAACGAGATCTTACATAAAACGTATAATCTCTATTGTTATGCAGTATTTTTTCCGATGGAGAACAATATGAAGGGACACCCACATGTCATCCCCGTCCGGGCACGGTACCATAAATTTAGAAGCGCGGACACGCCAGCGCGCAATTTGTCTGTTAAATCCACGTACTGTTCCTAAAATATGAACAAACACCGAAGGAGTGACTAAAAAGATGAGAGAGGTCACATTAGCATTGAATACAAGTGTGACGTCAGTAGGGCGAGTTAGGTCACCATTGTGTCCACAAGAGAGTAACCGCGTTACTCACGAAGAATCGTGATAAATGTCAATTTTCCAGCGTGGCACGAGGAGGGTGACACAAAAATAACCGTTTTAAAAATATCCCACACAACCCTATCGGTTAGTTTAGTCTGCGGAGACCTTGGAAAATGTCCGTGGCTGCACATGTAGAGACGTCTTGAAGATGTTACTTCACACGCGTCCACACATGTGCAGTCTTTTCGTCCCTTTGGGGCCTAAACAGACGCACGAATTTATAGTGACGAGTCTAATATATGTTCGGAATAAAGTCGTCTTTTCGGTGTCTACGAAACATATGCTCTCACTATATTTATACAATGAGTATGTGACCAACCACAAATTTTTAAGATCTACAAAAAATGCTACGAATGTAAACAATTCTTTAGATTCCACGCATTTGAAAAGAGGCCGATTATCGCTTGCATGACCGATAAATGTACCAAACAAAATCACACTTTTTAAGCACAAATACAACGGTTTCATTCTTTAAATATCAACCGCACATCGAGATATGTGCTTACTTTTATTGGCTAATTTTAATTGTGTAACATATTTGCTCGTTACTGAATGTTTATTTAGCACAGCAAAAACGGAAGATTTAAGCGGTATCCGATGCGAATTTGGATAGTTACCAATAAAAACAAGGAATTCCATTTTATTGAATTTAACATGCACAATATATCACAGTTTTTTAAACCTTATGTATTATAAAGATTATTATTATTTAAAATGTGCGTTAATTTAAAAAAATATTGAAACTTATTTTAAAAATTAGAGGTTTTAAGCATATACAGTATGTCCTCAGATGAACTGAAAAGGAGTAAAACATTTTTAATTTTGTACTTCACAGAAAAATTATTTTCTTCATAAAAGTTCCACTTAGAACCCCCCAATTGCAACAGAAAAATTACAAAAAATATGTATTTAAACATATCATTATTATTTTTTCGTTTAAGATTTTGACGTCGTTTTCCAAAATTATTGACGTAAACAAAATGTTGTAAATGACCCCACAAATCAAAGTCTAATTGATTCAAATTCAGTGAACATAGTGCATAGTCTTCTTCGTTATACCATGTCTTATACCTTTTTTATTATCATGCACATTGCCTATTCCCTCAAATTATCGAATAAGGTCGTAACCTTTACGTATTAAGCATTTATGAAGGCATATTTAGTGGTTTATGGTTAACTTTTGGTTTTGCTTAGATGCAAGACACTTTTTTGATCCCATAACACTGAGCTAAATAATTACTTTATTGAATGGTTTCAGTAAATATTAAATATACCCTAAGTCAATCACTTAACCAGAATAACTTTAATTACTGACATTTGTGGCACATGATATTTTGATTATATTGAAGATGCGAGAAGGAAAATATTTCAGTTTGGCTCCCGCGGCAACACCAACATTTTCTGATAATTTTTGGTAAGTAACCCAACCTGACAGTAATAAGTAATAATTTTTTGACATCAGCTCAGTTGGATATTGAAATCAAAATATATTGTATTGTTATACGGAGCGACATTTTTCTCGAATTTTACAAAAATTGATATTTGTTGACGGTTTTAGTTATTTATCAAGCAGTTGCCAATTAATGTATTTCTATTATAAATTGATTTTTATGTTAAACTTGTTTGTTGATTTTCTTATAAGAACCCTTCGAGTAAAACCGGTGTTGTTATGATTTTCTTACCGAATCTGCATTCAAAAATTACCGGGAATAATCAATGCTCATTATTAGTTTTGTAAAAAAAACAATTGAAGGAAAAGAATGGAGGAGGAAGGAATTTCTAAAACAAAAATAGAAATAAAGAAGGATAACCTAGAAATTGACTGTGGCTTTTGCAGAGGATCTAGCAACACTAGCGGAAAACATGGAAGACGCAAGAAGACAAATAACTATACTGAGAGAAACAGCAGAAAAGGCTGTACTACAAATATCATATGAACAGACAGAATACATAACCAATAGAAAAAATGTACCAAAGCAGCTCACAACTAAGTATTGAAAAATTAAGGGGTTTAACAAGTTCAAATACCTTAGAGAATTAATTCAACCAAACGACCTTGACAAAGAAGCGGTACTAGCAAGAGCAAGAAAAATGTAACTGGCATTCCAGTGGACAAAAAATAAATCTGTACCTGAGAAGGAGAAGGACATATGTCCACTTTTCCCAACCGTGAGATTTTGATATACATATATTGCTTAAAATATGTCCCAGCTACACATTACAGGCGGAATTATGTCCAAGCATTACTTTAAGACAACACCAAAGATATTAAGTCGTTAATTTGCATTTCCTGAACATTATAACTTTTGGACATACATCGTTCTGCCTCTCTGGTACAGATATATAATAAGAAGTCCATATCTATAAATGCAAAACTAATAGGTACACTACAATACCGTTATTAAGCCAGAGGGCCTCTATGCCTCAGAATGCCTTGCGCTGAATACGGCCAGACAGTTAGACGAGGAAGAAAAAAGGAAAGAAAAATTATACGGAAAATCCGGGGACCAAAATATGAAGATGAAAAGTGGAAACTGAGAAGCAATAAAGAGATCTACACGAAAACGGAAAAAATAACTGACACAGCGAAAAGGAGAAGAGTGACTTTCTATAGACACATTAAAAGAATGAATGAAGGAAGACGAATGAAGAGAATATTCAATTACTTCGACAGAAACCCCAAGACACAGATTAAATGGATCACGGAGGTCAGAAAAGACATGGAAAAAATGAAAATAGATGGTGAAGAGAAAAATTTAAAAAGAAGATCAGAGTATTCAAGGATTTTTAAGAAAAGGCAAAAAAGAAGACTGGATCAAAATGGACGGAAGAAAGAAGGAAACAACATGGAGAAAGAATGTAAGAGTATTGGAAGAGAATCAAGAAGAGAAAAATTATCATCAGAAGTTATTTCATGTGGTCCATAGTCGGCCAAAATAGGAAAAAAAATAGATAATTAAAAGTCTTTCTAAAGAAAGAATGGTCATTAAACTTCAAATAAAAAAATTTATTTAAAAACCTTTTATTTTTAGAAGCAGTCGGATTTCAGTTAAATATGCCTTTGAAAATATTTTCAGTTTACAGTTCGTTTAAAAAAAATTGCAATTTAAATATTTTCCGAACAAATCATTGATGTTTTCCGAAACATTGATGATTTATGGAACTGTGTTTTCAAACAGAATTTTTTAAATAAATTAATTTTGAACTCAATAAGCGACACACCAGAAGATAGTGCTGGAATATAATAAAACTAAAGTCATCACCAACAACAAGCATTTTTTCCAAGCCATTTATGTGTCAATTAAAGTAGAACACAAAACATATTGTCATATTAACGCATTTTTCTATAGATCTATTTTGACTTACAATTCGACAGTTGCTCCTAAAATCCAGGAACTTAATTTTACCGAATTCTAAAAAAAAAAAAAATCACAATCTATAGAATTTCGAATGCACATTTATTATGTCAATTGAAATTTTTAAAAACTTCTTCGACTCTTTAATCTTAATCAATTGACTTATTTAAATCATTTCTACCTTTTTTAGAAATTATTACCTGCACAGAATGATAAACAGAGACAAAATACAGAATTCGTAAAATGCCCCTAGCCACAACATAAGTCGGTAATAAATCATTAAATCAGATTAAATGAGCCTAATTACAACAATTAACAGCCACTTTTTAGAAATGAAACGATCCAAGGTCACCACAATAAAACTAGAGGGAAAATAAGAAATTTTGAAAGACATAAATTTGAAACAGTACTGCTTCTTCATTAAGACGTTTTCGGAAAGATTTATTGATTTTTTTTCGTGAAGATCAAATTAATTTCTTACGAAATCTGGTAGGAAACATACGCCCGCTCTCAAGAGGAAACCGACTAGACGTAAAAGGGCATCGGTCAAGGTTTCGAGGGACTTATCATCCCCATTTCACAAATCCACCCTATTTAAAATCCACCGAGCAGGGATCGACTGACCGCAATTCGTGTACCTGTCAAAACACATTTATATTTACTGTCGGACGATTTTTATCGAAAGAATCCAGAAAGTCAAAAAAGGGTCGACAATGTGTATCGTTTAATTTTAATAACAGTGACCGTAACTCTATTATTTGTACACGTAAGGTGTGTCTCGCACGTGAAGAGGCATAAAATTGACCATATGTTAAGTAAGTTGGTCGACATTTAATCATACGTTATCATTCAAATACGAACTGCTTTTTTTGTGTATACACACGTAATAATCTCGTATTGTGTTATAAAAAGCGCCTTCCATTATTGAAACGCTTTCACATTTTAGAAACACTTTTTGTCGTCCGCACAATGGGAACAATTTTTTTCGAAATGAAAAAAGTCAGGATTTAAATCACAAAAATTCGAAAAAAAAGTTTTCTTGTTGAAAGGATTTAAAATCGTATCTATTGTTAGAAAAATTCGTTACTTTGATCTGGTTGTGAGGCGAAACACACTTTATCGTTCGGCACTCTCGTCCATGTCATAACATTTTATTTTTTAGTTTTTATTTGTGCGTATTGTTATCTTTGAATCGGATAGATACACACGCCACGAAAATGTAAATTCGGTTTTGATTGAACTGTGTGTAATCGATCGAATAATTTTTAGTTTTACTGCCAATAAAATTTACAAATATTTAGAGGTTGGCAGTGGTTTTTTAGAAAATCTCGCCGCCGCAAAATGAGTATAAATAAAATTTAAATTTATAATTAAACGGAATTTTTTTAATCTGACAAGCCAGTAAACGCGTCAGCGAGCTAACAAACGCTGCGATAATTACTGCACGTTCATTTTCTTAATGAGGTTGAAATTAATTCATCGATTGTTGATTTAGATGTATTTTTACACGATACTTTAGCATTGTTAAGTTATGATTTATATCTGCATTTTCATAAACAACGGAAAATTTATTTAAAGCGAAATAGGTGTGGATTTCACACAAATGATTAAAACGGACCATAAATATCGCTTCATAAATTTACTAGACTTTTATGTTAATACAACTGGTAATGTTACCATTTTAACTTGTTCATAAGTTTATATTTTAAACTTCCATTTTGGAATTTATTAAACTATACAATCAAAAAAATTTAAATATAGTAGAACCTGTCTACAGTGAAAGTCGGATATAGCGTTCCTGAAGTCGGACGTTAAAAGCGACAACTAAATTAAGTTCGATTTTTCTTTAATTTTTTTATTGGGTTTATAATTAACAGGTAAACGTTTTATGTTCTTAAAACAGCGAGGGGTTCTAGCTTTACCTATTACAAGTAATTGTTTTTTTATTGATCCCGTGATGTTTGTTGCAACTAGCACGGTAATTCTTTCCTCTTGAGCATTTCTCACATTTAAATTTCAATGTGGCTTCAGGGGTTAATTGAAAAAAAGACCTGTTTTATCGGTGTTGAAGATTTCGTGGTCGATATAAATTTTTTTAACGTTTGGCCACACAGTCTCTAACTTGTATTGTTTTAGTGACAACAGTAATATTATCCGTTTAATTTATCATTTCAACCTTCGCTTTCTTTAAACATACAATAAAGCCATTATTATTTTTATTCAAATTCAAGTTATTTTAGGCGGAACGTAACACATATTGCAAATAATTGTATAAAATGTAAAAATATAACATAAAAATATAAAATTCCAGTAATTCACCAGTATTGAAAGAAGCTGCCATACCTAATACACACCTTGTGTGAAACGTAGAGCATATATTGCAGCTGTGAAAAGAGCCCTATTTGCAAATATCTTTAATATGTGGACGGAAATTATTTATTATTTATGATACTCACCTTTTAATTTCGAACCATTGATACAGACGTTATATCAAGGTTTTGCTATACTGTTGATTTTATAGTTTTTATTCTATTCTTTTTACAGTAATGATTTAGAATGTTGGCAGTGGTTTAAGTAATTTATAAATTAACTTTTGACATGTTTTTCATGTTACATATCACGGGCAATAACTCTTGAACATTATAATATGTATTTGCTTCGCTAAAGTTGTTCTCTTTTGGGAAATTGAAATTTATCATTTTTGTTTCTTATATTTCCGATGGATGAATGACTGTAACATAACTAGTTAACGGTAAAAAGTTATGTCGAGAAGTGCTAACTTATATTTACAGGTTTTTATATTTCTTTAATATGTGTTTATGATGAAACAGAATGACGTTTTCATGAATGAATGTCTAGTTACAAATGTTAAAAAATCATAACGGTGAAACTTGTGTTTGTTTCATTTTAAAAGAGACGAATTTCTTTCTTTATTTGTATTCAAATTTTGTTACATCATACGCAGCATGTGAAAGTATTGTCTAGGTGCAAATTAGTTTTGTTTTTATTTTAATAGTAATCGATGTTTTGAGGTCCCCTCAATCCAAGACCACCGTTTCTAAAAGACGTCGACGTATGGGTCTACGACAATATTAGGAATTTCAAAAAGCCATTTTACATTTAGTTATGTTAGCTTGAGGCTTGATTAGATTTTCGTTGAAGCTGGAATATTAAAAAGGGAAGCTAACTGTTGATATTTTTGCAAAGAAAAATGTGTAATGTTAAAATTTGCAGTTACTTAATTATTTAAATAAAGCATTAGCTCTTGTTACAATGATTACCGTTGGAATCTTTTTACACGAAGGTAGTTAAATGCATCAAATAAAATCAAACTTTACAATAAATATAAATTCTACCGTTTTATACCACACATAAAGGACTGTTGAGCTTATACACATATAAAAGAATTAATATAACAGGGGTTGACAGCATCGGAATTTGCCCTAAAAGGAATGAATTTTATAGAGATTAAAACATTGCAATGTAATGAATATTTTTTTCTAATTCTTTGTTCAAATTTTTAGTATTGTAGAACATAAGAAATAAAGACACCAGAAAATTAATTAATACAATCGAATAGAATTTTTCTTTCGGCTAAAATAAAATGTAACCTGCGAAGGTTATTGTTTGGAATAATCTTATCTGAAACAAACCAAGTTTTTTTGTCAAATAGCCGCTATTATATTCTACCTGTTATGGGTCAAGGTATCTGTCCACGTTGAAATGTCCTAAATTAGGTGTATCAAGGCGCAATATTTCTTGGTGAATAGTGTTTCTAACAATCCTCAACATTTTCACCTTTCAACAACAACAAAACTGTACAAAAAGAGTTTAACATCCTCAAATTTTGTGACCATATCTTTGCAAAACTGGCGTTATAGTTATATAAAATCATAGATATTCTCAATTAAATACCGACTGATGAAGTTAAAACCAATTGGTAATTAAAAGCTTTAAATTTAAGAAGACAGTGTGTTTTATGTTTGGAGTGAAATTGTTTGTATTCGAGAAGTGATTGATTTAAACGTACGACAATAAAGTTTTTATTTTCATTTAGTTCAGACTTCATCAAAAAAGAAATTCAATTAAATGTAACGGACAGAGCACATTACTTTAACTTGACAGTTTCTTACGAGTGGCTTGTCCTTTATTTATTCCATATGCTCTAAAGGTATGTGCAATATGTTGATTGATGGTCATTTGGAACAAAGTGGAGCTAATCGCCGGATACAAAGTCAAGCTTATTCAAAAATAGTCAAAATGCAACAAATCATTTTAAAAGAACTGAAATTCTTACAAGTGGTATGCCCTTTATTTATTTCGTTGTGTCTTTTCAAATTGGTTCTAAACATGTGTCTGCAAAACGTTGACCGTCGGTCATTTGGAACAAAGTGTAGCTAATCGCCGTATACAAACTCAAGCTTATTCAGAAATTGTTAAAATTCCACAACTCATTTGAATAGAGCCGAAATTTAACTATAATATTGCAAACATCTTAATATCTACAATCACTAAATTTAATGCAAATCGAATAACTGTAATCGAAATCAAATTAATTTAGTAAGTAAACACTTGTGTAACAGAAATTATAAAAAAGTAAAATCTAATTGACTTTCTAAACTAAAAAAAAAATGCCTAAATTTGATCGGTAACGAACATTATTTTAACCTCCCGCGAGACTATTAGAACATTAAACATACCGAGAAAATTATATATTTTGTATAAACGATGATTACACTAATGGATATTTCGTTCATGAGATGTGTCATTAATTTTTCCAGTTATTGGTTTGGTAACGTTTCAGGCGCCACTTTCCAAGGGTTAAATTTGCCCTTACATAAAATTAGGACATCCTCCCAGACTAAACACATGATGCAGCAACGTCTCGAAACTAAAACAGTCACCTTATGGTTTCAATCTGTCAATGCGTCCTGCCACCCTTAATGAAGTTGAAATTCCTAGTGCAGATTTGAATTAGATTCTTCTTTAAAACCGCGATAAAAGCCCTTTCAACTGTGTAGACCAAACTAATTTTTTTCTCAAGCCGTGCGGGTCAAAGGGGATGGCAAAACCATCTCACCATGCACGTCTCAAGAGCAGACCTTCTGTGGACCAGATGGCCCGATCGTCCCCTGACCGTTTTTTAAGCCGTCTTTTTTATGCACAGTCTTCAGACCCCAGCTTTTTTCTCTAGGTACCTACAATGCAGGAAAGGGGCAGATTTTTTCTACCCTACACCGAGTTCCGTTCTTAGATTAATCTAAAAAAAGTTTTTTATACCTGGACAATGAAAGCGCGCAAAAGAATATCGCGAAAGGGAGGGAGCTATGCGGGACCGCGTGCGTCGGAACGAGACGCATCAAGCGCTTAAAAAAAGATGTAGCACATGTGCTTTGGAGTATCCGTTTACGGTGGGAACTAAGGGTAAAAAACTGTGCGTAGACCCGTGGTCTCGCATACATGTGGACCGCTATTTTATTGCAATCATTTACAGTTTGGTCAATATTTGCGACGATAAAAACGGCCAGCTCAGCTGTACCATTTTTTATTTCAAGGCGATTCTCACGGTGGCGGAGCATTTCATAGTTTTTTGAGCCAACACAACGGGCGTACGGTACAATACCATTAAAAATTGCAACTTTTCATTGTTTAATTTTGGAAATCCTCTTCTTAAATTCCGTGAAACACAAGATGATGGTATCGAATAACAGAATAACGGTAAACAGAGGCTGCTAAAAGATAAGGATCTTCAAGGAAAAAAACCGTACCCCCTAAAAATCTTGACCCTAGAGAATGACCGAACGGGGGGTCCGTGATTAGAAGGACAGGTCCAGGTATTATTTCGTAAGTTTTTTATAGCGTGGGATACTTTTTTTATAAAGTGGTCAGGTAGAGTGAATTAAAATCACATTCTGTCTCTTATAAGAATGTCCAGGAAAGGTGCGTAAATGTGCGTCAAATTACACGTTAACTACAATGTTTGTATACAGGTAGATCGAATTTCGGCCCGGAAATATGGCCATAAACTAACCCGAACGGAAATACAGTCGCGAGAAATAATTTGACCCCTCGAGACAGCAATGTTTACAATTTACATTTGTCGCAAACAGACTCGTCGTAATGACGTTCCAGAACATGTGTGAAACGTTTTTTCGCTCTCGAGACGGATATTCGAAAATTTGTTTAAAATGACGCCTGGTGCGATCTGCGGAGGTCAATATTCTTGCACGCTGACCAGAGCGATTTTTTTTCTCCTGCAAACGGGGGAACGTCACCGGCAAAGTCATTGACCAATGTGTGTACCACTCATATGAATCAGAGTGCTCAAGATAGACATTTTTAAGGTTGAAAACCGTTCGCTGTAAAGGTAATTAAAACATGAATTATGTGCCAATTTAGTGCATCTCGAATCTCTTAGTCGCACTTTATAAATAGCCACTTCTATGCTGGCTAATGAATGTCCGAAGACACACACTGTAAATTATCTTAATTAATTTGATATCTTTGTTAACCGTTAAGTACGCTCTCGAGACGTAAAAAATTAGATCAAAATCGAAGGTATGTATGAATTTATCATATCTTAGGCTATCTTGAAATGGAGATTGGGAGAAAAGTTAGCTTGCTTGGCTTTACCAACAGTAACTTGACGCTTGTAAAAAAATTCAGAAAAAATACTCTGTAATTGGCATGCAGTGTGAAAGTTTGTTTAGAAGGTCTACATGTGTTTGCACGCAGATTTGAAACTTTTTTGTTAAGCATTTTTACAATCATTAATTGATTATATGAAGTTAATACTTTTATTACAGCACACGTTGAAAAATGAATTAATGATTCATGCTTTTTACCAATCGTATTTTTTGTTTGTTTTCATTGCTCATTTAACTTAATAGATAATTAGAAGCAGATGACATTCAACATTTTATTTAAATTTTCACATAAAAGAAATGTTTAACCGTAGTAATATTTGTAAAAAACGTTTTCCAGAAATTAAATTTTTATATTAAAATTTATCATAATCGTCACATTGTACAATGAAAAATGATAAGTCCTGATTGGATAGCATTAAATCACTCGAACGACAAGGTTACAGCACAACAACAGGAATGCGAAGTTGAGAATTTCATTTTTCAATTTTTTTGCACTTTTATAAATTAATAAATCACAAAAATTGAAAAACCTAGCTATTACACGACATTGCTTTATTTCAAAAGTGCATATTTCCGTTGACTTTTGATATTTTTTTTATATATTCTTCATATTTCGACGTACATACAGTGAAATGGGGTTACTTTGACTCGATGGGGTACATTCATCAGGGGCAGTGAACTATGCAAAAGTTTCTTTTTTTAAACAGATTGGCAGCTTGGATAGTTTTTGTTTTATCTTTTATTAAAGTAATTCCAATAACTTAAAACAGTTTTTTTTAAAAAAAAACAAGCTGTCATCCGAAGTTTTTATTATGATTAAGTTTTTTCTCTCAAAAATTGTCACTTGAATTCTTATTTCAAGCTAAGTTACAGATATTCTTCCGACTTTGCATTATTTACGTAAGTTAGAGGACCACTGTATATGTCAAACTTAGTTCAAACACTTAGTCAACAAACTTTGTTTTACTTATAGTTATACTATACGTGCGTTTAAGAAAGCGAATGTAGTAAGTATAATGTGTTTTTTAATTTCAGAAACGGTTAGAAGGCTGCGAAAATGTAGCACAAACTGGCTCTTTCGAAGGAAGCAACATTAATATCTTCAAAGATACTTTCGACGAGGAAAACTTTATCTTCGATATTCAGTAAATTTAAATGATTCTGCCAAAATTGTACAGTGTGCCCTCGATACTCCGAAATTTCATTATACTGGATTCTTGCATTGCATTGTATACTTTATAATCCGGATTTGATTGTCAAATTTGAAACGTCATTTTACACCTATTTTCTATAAAGATTCAAGAAATGAGTCGTTGATATCGGTAAGCAGTACTGAGCAATGTACTAAATCGACTAAAGCGTTTTTTTTTTTTATTAGACATTATACCAGATCAGCATATTACTTAACTGCTATAAATGGTAAATGTGATGGACGTATTCAGTATTTACTGCAATAAATACATAATAATTATGTTCTTCTAGCAGATGAACTGAAAAAGCTTTTGGTTTGTTTCAAAACTAATAATTGTCTATAAATAAAATAAAGAAGAAAAACAAATTTTAAGTTAAATTGTGGATAATGAGGAAACAAAATTAAACCTTATAAGCCGACTTTTGCACAAGAATTCAGAAATGGTGATGTAGCAATGCATTCGGACTTCTGTGGGGTGGGAAAAAGCAGCCAAAAAAATTAAAGTTTTTACAAAATCATAACTTTTTCTGCTGAATCAAGACTTGCAACAAATCGAAGTTCCAAATTCAACTTTCAAAATTACATCCATTTGGGGACACACTGTATGTAACTTCCATGCATTCCATATCCTTCTGCCATTTACACTTAGGTTTATATTCATGTCTCTTGACTACTGATTTCTTGAATCTACGTTAGTATGAATGTTATTCCCACCTAGTTCAAGTCGATGCATAATTTTGATAAATTTCGTTGTTTGAATAACTAAATTGTTATAGTAATAATCATATATTTGGCCTATTTTACTCCCGGGACAGTGACTTTTAGTATTTGCAATGTCTGGTAGTGAAATATGACAATGGATAATAAATCAAGGCAATCAATAACACGGCGTAAAATGTGCAAATCCTTAATGATAGAACTTTTTATAATAAAAAATCGCAGATGTACAGTTGTTAAAATATTTTTGGTAAAATTAATAAAATACTACAAAAGCTATGTCCTCATTATGTCAAAGAACACGAACCAAGAACGCAAGGTCGATTTAAATTATCGAAATGTGAACTAGACCATCCGAATTTCAAATTGCTGTTAAATAACGACTTCGTTACAACGGCGACCTTTTCAGTCACTCGTAAGCGTTTTGTCGAACCACTCCTGTAGACAACTTAAATATTGATGTAACTCGAGTCCATCCGATAATTAAATTTAAATAAATCGCCGGGCGGCGTTTGCAACTGCATGGGATCGCAGCGCATGCTTTGAAAATACCGAGTCATTTTACAAACCCTCTAAAAGCATATTTAACACAATTTCCGCAAAATTGTACAATTGCGAATCTCGGACAAAAAAATCAAACCATTTATAATATTTGTAAATGACAGCTCGCCTGTAGAATGTCCGAAACGCAACCGAAATGCAATAGAAAGTGCAGACTCACGGAGACAGAATCATCCAGGGCCGTTCTCATCTCCTAATCCCATTCATTCGCCGCGTTCACAGCTTATTCGCATAACACGGCCGGAACCGGCTCTGCAGAGTAAAGAGTGGTCAGTAACCCTCATTGATGGATGGACCATCGGTTATAATAATACACACATGCCCCGGTGTGTGTATATATTGTGTTATTGCAACAGAGTATGGAAAATGTCGTATAAATCTGACAGCTTGCGTTTCAGCTCTTGTAAACAAGTCACAAAAATACACCATTTAGCCAGTTTGGCTATGTGAGAAGGGAAGGAATGACCGTGACAATCACCGATTTTTTGTGACGTGAAAAGTTTTTTGCCGGAATTTAATTAGAAACGCACCTCCGCTTTTAAAGCCGCCGTGACCACCATCACCAAAAGTCTACAAACTTAATTTTCAGATAATAAACTTAGAAGTTAGAACGCGGAGGCATATTATTGTTTCGCACAAAGGCCCTTCCCTCATCCAGTTATTCCTTATCCTGTAAACTTTAAAGAGACACAGAAGTTTTCAAGTGATAAAAACGCGTCCTAAATAGCGATTAAAGACGTTCCCAGTAAAAGTGAATACGCGACCCTGAGCCGTACGGTTCACGACGTTCACGACACAATTCGCGGTGTTTTCAGGAAAATTGATTAATATTGTAATGTTCCAGTCGAGATTAATCAGTGAAGTATTGAAAGAAGATTTAAATTTAGGTCGTGAATGTGAAATTGCGGCGCAATCCGCTTCAGACACGTATGTGAAGCAAGAGAAGTAACTGAACAGATTTATTAGATCAGGTATTCAAAACGCGTTGATGCGAGCTTTTGCGGACGAGTTTCTACAGTGGAGCCTTTATAAATCGATCTCTTTGAACATAATTTTTTCTCCTCGTTTAAATATTCAATTCTTGACGCGTCAAGTGGTTAAGCTGTTTATTGCATCACACTCATAATGGGTTGGACGTAAAAATTTATAGTAAAATTGTACTTAACACTTAACCTGAAAGAATGTGTGCTGCACTTATTTATTGCTTGTATTTTATACTTATTTCACCTGAGGCAAATTTCTTAACGGTAATTGTTGTTTTCTTTTTATTCAAGACTGTTCATATTTTTTTGTTAATAAAATCTTTGCAGATTCGACACATACAACAAAAATTTTCATATAAAGTTCTTGTGGAAACAAACATTATTCAGCTTCCAAGAAAACTTTTTGTGGTGTGACGTCCTTCATATTTTGTTGCTGTGGTAATAATTTCTTTCAATTCAAAATTGATTACTATGTGCCAATGCAAAATTAGATAGTTTTAAATTTATGCGTTAGTTTAGTTTGAAATAAACAAATATTTCATTTTCAATTGTAATGAATTAAAATCGAAAAATTTTAGTTATGAACATTTGTATCGATTCCAAATATTCTGACCGTCTAAGAAATTACTTTCTTCTTTTGGAACGTAATCTATTTTAGGCTTATGTTGATATACTACAAGTTTCCCCAAGTTTTGACTCGAATTCTCTAAAAATATCTGCTTTTACATCTCACTCCATTTATTGGTTTTACTTTAAAGGTCAGTAATATTTTGTTGCGTTTTCAAGAATATTTTGCCATAGTTTATTTACAATACTTTAAGGTTTACATTTATGGTTTTTTTTAACAGTTTACATTAGAAAATTTAAAATTTAAGCTAAGAATGTGCTTAAACTTGACTGTCATTCATATACGTTTTCATTAAGGGCGTAATGCTGGCTACTGAAAAGTTTTCGACGACAAGAACAATAAAGTTCTGAGTGAGATATAAAATCGCCGTTGTCATTTACGGTACTGCATCTGACGTGTGATGCAAGCCATGGTTGACGTGTTTGTAGAAATTATCATTTAACGATTATGGGATGGAGATTTATTTATTCTATATGCGAATTGTTTATTTTACTCGAGCTGAAACATGACACCACACTGTTATTCGGAAAGGCTTTCTTATCGTTCGGACAGCTGTTTCGTCGATTTAGCATTTTTTAAATTAACAAAAATGATGGTGTTTGTTATGAAGCACCGTCTGGGCCACGATGTGAAATTTATTTCCGCAAAAATTTAAAAAAATAATGTTCAAAATAAAAGATTCCGCGCAAATCAAAACGTCCGCAGAAATAAAAGAATACAAAAAAATTTCTTTCTGTCCGAAAAGAAAGAGTCCGCGCGAATAAAGTAGTTCGAAGAAATACTATTTTATTTCTATTTTCTGCAGAAATAAAAAATAAAATATCCTCCAGAAATATAGAAGTAATAATTTCCGGGTCCGTGAAGTTGACACCTGATGTGGAGGTACAAACGATGAAATTTACACCAATCTTTTGTACTTCGTTTGTACCCGTTTGTACCCTCAATAATTTTTCAATTGAATCCACAGTTTCGCAGATATTCGCTAAAAACGTGATCCGGTGCCAACTTCACGCTAGCACCGGACTTGAAAGATTTCGTTTGTACTTCGTTAGTACCTGTTTGTACCTCAAATTAAATTTCTTCAAGTTCATCCCTCTAAATATAAGAACCGAAAAACGTCGCGTCAATGTCAATGTCACAGTTTATCTCTCGCGATATTGAAATTGTTAACGTCAGCATCTATTTTCATGTGTTTAAGTTTAGTGAATTAATTTTGAAAAAAATGATTTACAAGGCATAAGGACATTACGTCGTAACAATTATTCATTCTTCTACGGCCCCATATTTTGGTAATAAATAAAATTATTAAAAAATTAAATTGTATCGAGTAACTACCCCGCCTATATATTTTCCCGTGTCTTAGGTAAAGGAAAAATCTTTCTTGAAAAAACACCTCAAATTATGCGTATGATTTTTCAATATACTGCAATTATACCCAGATATTCTTAAAATAAGCAATGTCGTCCTTACGAATTACATTTTTACCTATACGCTAATCTATTAAGTTACACTGACCCTCATAAATTGGGCAGAAGTCGGCTGTTAACTCGCATCCGACATCTCCAGACTGGTGCACAGAAAATTGGGTATGGGACTTAAAAGAAAGGCACCCCTAAACGAGTCGCCAAGACGGTCAAAATAATTAAAATAAATTTCAAGAACCAAAATCGGGTGATTAAAACTCTAAAAATCGTTCTCATCTCGAATTTTACATTTTAAATGTAAAAAATAGGTTTACAACAATAAAAATGTAATTCGTAAGGACGACATTGCTTATTTTAAAAATATCTGGGTATAATTGCAATATATTGAAAAATCATACGCATAATTTGAGGTGTTTTGCATCGGTCGTTCTACTGCCTATTCTGAATTCCTGTTGCATCTTCATTTTGACGCAAATCACGAATTGGCATTTTCTTCGGATACTGCGGATCAACCAATTCAGGTAGAAAGGATTTGGAAAAGAAAGTCACCAACTGATTCTGCATGTTCGCACGCCAGAAAATATCGTCCCTGACGATTTTTTGTACGCTTAGTCCAAATGGTGTCCATATAACAAACAAGCAATACTTTCTATTTGTTACATGTAGCTGGCCCTGTACTTGGAAATAGTAACTGTCTTTAGTTTTTAATGTTATTTCACCATTTATTATCTCCGAAAATTTAATTTTCTTTTCTCGAATGGCTTCCGTTGGTGAAGACGATGCGGCTGTTGAGGGACATTTTATTTCGACAATCCCATCGTCATCTATTACACCATCCGGCGAAGCTGCTAAGAAATTAAATTCACTGTCAATAAACAGACCACATTCGCGTACACGAATTCCATGTGTTTTCTCCAACTCTCTTAGAGCAACAAATTCGTGTTCCTGTCCCCAACGTGTTGCTGCAGTCCCGAAAAATTTATCATACAAAAGACGCTTTACCAAATTTGCGCAATGTGTAGTTTTTCGCATTTTGCATATTGCTGCAAAATTGGACGCAGTCAACCGTATGGAACGCTCCTGTCGCCATAATAAATTGGTACTTTGACCTATCGTGGTATGTTGTAATTCGTCTCGTTCAGAATCCGATTTTTTAATCAACGCTAACATTTCTTGTTCTTTTATATCGTACTGCTCTTTAGTTAACATTACAACAATTTCACTTTCTGTGGCACCATAATCACTGTCGGCAGGTGTTATGGGCTCCCTTTTTTTCTTTTTTACATCTGGAAATAATTCCTGTCTACATCTTTTCCAAGTTCTTACCCTTTTCAAACTATTTATAAAGCGTTGAGTGTGTTTCCCTGGACTGGAGTGCACAGCTCTTTTATGAATAATCCGCGGTAATTCACCAGGTTCCAAATTGAAAGAAATTGAAGCAGCTTCGCATCGAGTTTGATATGAGCCCCTTCCACTGAAATTAATTCTTTTGCCGCCAACGAATTTTGCCAAAATAGAATTGTAACACTCCGCTGCATTATTGTCCATGTTTATCAACAAACTTTCTGCATTTCTCGCAACTCTATCAACGATTGCCATGACATCTTGATAGAGGCCAGATACCTTCATTTCTGAAATCCACTCTTCATTAACTTTAAGATCAGTGCAGAAGTAAGACGAGCAGTCATCGTGTTCCCCAAAAACGTGATTAGGTCCATTTCGAATATCATTGCGAAGCTGCGTAATTTTTTGGCTATGTGATAATTCCAAAGAATTAGCATATTTAATGGCACCTTGGACACCATTCCTTAACCGCTTAATTCTATTATTAAGGCAATTTCTCTGCGTTATTGGAACTATCACTTTTTTGGAACTTATTCTTCGCTGAGAAAGCTCTCGAAGCTTTGTACAGAAGTTCCGCAGCAAATGATTGCAGCATTCAATTTTTTGAATTATTCGGGTACCATAGGGACGAGCTTCCATCAATTTTTTTGTAACACTACTATCACCATCTCCAATCAAATACCCGTATTTTAAATTATGCATTTCAATGCTTCTCATAAAACCTTCAACAAGAATATCAGATTCCATTCCTGTAGACGCCTTGTTCCAGTTCTTAAAACAGATATGGTTTGGCGGTTCAGTGTTTCGTGTTTTGGAACGAGAACATACACAACAATATTTATTTCGGACACCTAAAAACAACACTTTACCAGTTTTTTGTCCGATAATAACACCAACCCCAGATGAAGCATTGTAATTAACTCGGTAACTCCTTTTGCTCCAAGCGCCATCTGCGATCACACTTATTACGGGTATGCCATCTGAATCCACGTTTCCTTCTTCAATTGCAAGTTTTGCTTCTTCTTTCCCAGCCTTTTCGATTATTTCCCATGCCGTATCATGAACAAAATGTGAAACTGTTTTTTCGGTTGCAGTGAACAAATGAGGTCCCATACATGGAATATCACATGTAGAAACTACTTCTCGTAGTTGGGAATAGCCGCCTCCAGTAGAAATAATCCCCAATACTGCTGCTTTATTGATATCCATAGTATTTGGATCATCGTCCGAAAATATAAATTTTTCAGATTTGCACATATCACACACAATAGTAAATTTGCTTTGTAGTCCAATTCTTTGTTCTTTCGTTATATTTAAATGTTCATTAGAACAAGAGAAAAGTTGATTATGTCTAAAAGTGATGATTTGCATAAAAAATCTTTCAATATTCACTATTCTTCGGCCACTAATATCGTTATTGTCACGCGCACTGCCACTAGTTTTTGCTACATTTTCCACATTTATTTCATTGGTAAAACTATTACGGGGTAATTGTACATTATTGTCCATCCCAGGCGAAGCCAAGGTGCTGCTTGTTGATGCTCGTTCAACAATTGGATTGGACAGAGTTTTTATCTTGTTGCGAATTTTTTTCAATTTTTGTCTTTGGGATTTACGTTTAGCTCCAACAGTTAATCGAGGCATTGTCGAGAGAACTTAATGGTAGGCACAATAGTTACCTACTCGTAAATGGTGAACCAATTAAATAAAAATTATTTACCTAAAGTACCCTTTAGCAATGTAATAGAAACGCAACACAAGATCACACTTTGTTTTTTTTTTTAAAACACTTTTATTTGTATAAAAACAATTTCTCGGTATTTCAAGTTATTAATAACTTTACTCCACTGAAAGTCAATGAGCGACTGATACAAAAAAGCACAACCAAAGATTTCCTTAAACAAATCTGGATTTTACAGTGTACGTTCTCCGAAATTGGCGCGCCACTTTGCATCCGGTACATCTGGCATGTTACCCTGCGATAATTTTATTATTATGTTTTTAAACGCCTGAAATTTAGGCAATGTGTATTTAAAAACATAAGTTCATGTTATCCATATTACGTCAAAACGGCTCATCTGAGTGATGTGCAAAAAATTTATATTTAATGGTTAAATATGCGTGAAGGTACCGAGCGGTCGTATTTGCCATAAAAGACAAACGTAGCGCCTTAAAATACATGATAAACATAAGGCATTTTTTAAACATTATTATTAAATAGAATTTTTTTATAGAAACATGTTTTCTTGATCTCGGAACTTCAATTCATCTTTAATTAACAAATTACTGTTTACTTCACTCGATTATATACAATGGTTACTGCACAATATTTCCTACACGAAACGCTTACAAACTTACTGCAGCATTACGCCCTTAATAGCTCATATCTTAATTATTTTGAATGATTTCATTCGTTGAATTTAATTCAATTTATGTTAGCTTCAGTTATTATTAATAATTAACTATACAGGAAGCAAATCAACGTGAAACCAATACAAAACAAAGAGTTGAGATGGTTGTAGGACACATCTTGAGAATGAATGAATGAATACAGACCAGCAAAGAAAGCTCAGAAAAAATCTGAAGACCCAAGAAAATCTGTGGAACTGAACTAAAATTTGCAGCGATGGTAAAAGAAATGTGTCTAAGATGGCATTCAATGCCGTCTTTAACCTATTGGAGGCCCTGGGCACTTTATGATAATGAGGCCCATATGGTTATGATATGACAGAGGATTATTTTATTAATATTGATCGGTAATATCGGTTATCAGTTGGTAATCTGGTGATCTGGCAGGAACTAGGGCTCCCCATAAATCGCGGGGCCCTGAGTGTGTTCAAAGTGCCCAATAGAAAAGAGGACGTTGATAGCATCTTAAGGTAAAATAGTACATCAATTTTTTTAAGCCCCTGAAAATTATCCAAACTTCTTTAACAACTGTAATTAAAAGGTAAGTAATGCATTCTACCTTTTGTATAGTACTTACATTATTATCAAACCAAACGACTATGCTGTAAGAAAATTAGTATTTGTGTGCTGTTAAATAATCGTTAACCAATAATATGGATATTTATTACGAAAAAATACTGTGGGTTTGAGCAACTCATCTATATCTTAACAATACCACGCCTTGATTTTGAAAGTTCATGTTCAAGATTTTTGGACAAAGCGAGCAATGTGAACATTAAGAAAAATTACAACTTAGATAATATAAACCAAAACAGAATTGGAGCAGACATGTAACCAAAATGGCTGGAGAAAGAATAATGGGAATTCTTACAGGTAACTCATGTCAGAAAAAGAAGTATCGGCACACCACGAATGGTAACATTGATCTAGGAAAATATTGAAGAACACAGGGTTTGACCAAATAAAAAGAAGAAGATATTCAAGATTACAATCGGAAGCAATATCATCAGGGCAAACTTTTTCTTTAAATTAAAAATCAGCAATCAGAATAACAAGGCATTCTATAGGTTAATTAGATGACTTCTGAACTGACGTGGTGAGGACAGCTCCAGCGATTAATCCTCTTTATTGCAGATAACGGGGCTAGCGTCTCTTCAGTCTCCTGATAACTTAGAGGTGTGGGAGGTCGGACAACAGAGGAATGGTGTGGCGTGTAGCGATGTTTTTTTGCTCTATCCTGTATGACTTGTGTTATAAACGAAATACCAAGGTATTCGTGTAGCATTTGATTAGTTGTGTACCAAGGTGCATTGGTTATTACACGCAGTATTTTAGACTGGCATCTTTGCATGATGGCGATGTTAGATTTGCTGGCTCAGCCCCACAATTCCACTCTGAAGGTCCATATGGGCTTGATGATAGTTTTATATAATAAGAGTTTGTTGTTTGGTAATGTTTTTCCAAATAGCCAGTAGAAGTTTTTGAATCTTAGTGCTATGTTTTTTCGTTTTTTGCAAATATGCCCCCGCTAGGTAAGTATGTTGTCGAGGTGAAGTCCCAAGTATTTCATGGAAGTAGACTGAGGTATCTCGATATCGTTCAGATAAATTGGTGGCCATTTTTCTTTTCTCCGGGTTTAAATAACTTTTTGTTGAAGTTGGTCATCTCTTTCTGTTTCCTAAACCGTGTTTTTTATTTATTAAATCAGTTGAAATTTAAAAAAAAGGATTTTGCTAATTACCTTACATGAGGATTTAAAATTGTATATTTTTTCTTTCAAAAGTTATTGTTTGAATAAACTTACACAAAGAAGTTACAAGTAACAATTTGTTATTAAAAATATGCTACAGTAGGTTATAATGCTAGCAATCTTTTAAATAATTCATTAAATGTAATTCTAATTGAACAGAAAAATGAAAGCAAATATATATAACACTGTCGTAATAACAAATATACATTGAAGAAATTTCTGGTATTACTGCCGCCTGCCCGTCTTTCGACATAAGGTCTAACAAAGATACAGTCAAACTTCCATAAGTCGAACCCTCAAAATGTGTTGAAAAACAAAAATTATTGCACCAAATGGCCTGAAACTTCGACTTACGAAAAAATTCGACGTGTAGAACTTCGACTTATGGAAGCATTAATGAGACCTTGACTCGTTTATCTTATTATTTTCTCGCATTTAAATTTCTAAAACAATTTCTAAACCGCGGTCAATTAAAAGTTTTAGAGGATACTTCAAAGCCCTACCCATCAACTTATTTGCCTTATTAATGAACGCTGACGTGTAAACGGACAGATGCATACCATGACCCGCAAACCGACAGGTAAATATAATTTGAAAAATTAACTATGTTGCGCAATTGTACATTTCAATTTAAATCAATAAATAACACCTTATTCAAATTTCATTCACCTCTTCACACGACAGAAACTATCACTCATAAAAACGCAAAAAATAAACGACAATAAAAAATATTGTAAAACTGGACAGCGCGTTTGAAATCTGCATAATATATGCGTAAATCAAGTTGTTAATCGTCGCCAATTACGACTCATCAAACATAAATCGCCGTGCGACTAATTGATTGCCCAATTAAATAAAAATTAATTTCGCAAATAATTCCGTTTTTTTTGGGCCGTCGTCATTTATTTATCAGCGAACGATGCAGGTGACCGGTGACAACATAAAAGAGTATGACCCGCCCGCATATCCTTCCGTTATCAGATCGCACGCCACTGTTACGGTGAAAGGTCGACTCTTTGGTCGCCTTTTTGCATGCAGGCCACGCTCACTGCACTCTACACAACCAACAATTTAATTCAGATCCTATCGCGCTTGTTTTCAATTAACTTCATTTCAGTGTACAGGAGCACTCTTATTTTGTTTTCGAAGTTTCAGCGCACGGATGAAAGAGGAAAGCCAGCTCGTGCTGGTGAAATCAACAGTCACTCTTCTTTTCCGTTTAATTTTTGATAACGTTCACAAAAAACGGTTAAAGGTGAAAATATTTGGAATTACACCGAAGCAATACATTTTATGATCAACATTATGTATTCAATATTGTGTAATTAATGTACCTGTAAATTCATGATTAAAGTTTAGAAACGGCTTCATTACCGTTCTTTATAAATTAGGAATTTCTATTTTACGTTATTTTCAAATGAATTTTTTGTAGGAGTTAGTTACCTATCAAATTGGAAGAGGCATTTGAACCCATGTGAATATTGCATCATTGGAATTGTTTGTAAATCCGATTTTGTTAGGTAGAGAATTAAATCAAGTAGGTAGGTAGTTCAGGCACGTGGCTTTTGAAAAAGTTTCATGAAGGATTAACATTAAAATTTCCTTATGGTTTTCATGCTTGTGCAAATGGGATGTCCTAAAAGTTCCTATTTATTTTGTTGCCCTTTTTGAATTTTAGCAAACAAAAATATCAAACTGGTAAACAAATTTTATTAAAGAACAGTAGGTTGTTAAGAATATTTTATGTCCGTGTCTACAGATAAAACATTTCGGAAATTAGTTCGTTCAAATCTGTTTCACAATGCAGATAACCGATTGGAGAATTATAGAGGTGTTGACAGAGCCCATGTGGAAATCATTAATTAAAACTTTGACTTCCATGTAATACTTGTATTTTGGAAAGAAAGTTACAATCATATCATTAAGCATTTCCTGTAAATTCAACAAAAAAACAAAATAGTTAAGTAGTTTTGTAAAACTTTAATCTTACATTTACTCAATTTTAATATTTATATGACTTCATTAAATTTAAACTTATGATGATCGTTAATTTTGTAAATATTAATGTGAAAAATTAATTTGACTGAATAGTCAGTTTTGTTACACAATTGAAAATATATTTTTTAATAACTAAATCATGCCAATAAAACACAAAGTAAAAAAACAACAAATAGTTGAAAACATCTTAATAGTTTAGTCAAAAGAGGCACCAATTAGGGAAAAAACGAAAATTAAAGGGTTGAAAATTAAACAGAACGTTAGCCAGAACAACATTTTTTATTTAGAAGCTCTAATAATTTAAGATTAATATAGTTTCAATTATCTTAATGGATCACATTTCATTTTTCACATTTTCAATATCACAAGGTTGATATTACTTTCTTTATTAATAAATCAATATATTTCATGAAAATGTTGTGTTCATTTTCATTAATTTCATTAACGCATGTTATTTTTTATTCAATTTACTTTCAAATTTAAAGCCCATATTAAAAATTACAATACTAGCAAGTAGAAGTACTAAAATAAATATTATATATTTGGAAAATTGTGAAGATGATTTTAACTTGCATAATTATGTTTGTGCAATAACATCAAAGTGAAAAAAATTACATGCACGTGTTGCAATCCTTTCACGAATTGCTCTCGAATGGTAAAAAAATCCTGTAACGGCATTTTCAAAAAATGAAGTTAGAAAGGTAGCGTTTCGTCTTGAAAAATTTTCCAATCAACCAACTCTTTATTCACGGACCGTAACAACAATTTTGGAATACGTTTGAATTTAGTAAATAGGTTCAAATTTACTAGAGAACACAATGTAAACAGTGCATGGCAAATTGTAATAAAAACCAACATCATTTGATAAAACTTAATTTAAATTTTCATTTCTCACTATTTTAAATCCCCACATCTGCATTATGTTAGTCAGCGTTACACTCCGTCTGTTTCATTTTGACTGACCACAAACAGTCGTACAGACGTCTCGACTACTATCGAAGCGATTATGTGCTTAAAAATGACCACACTCATGAGTGACGAGATCCAGATGGCAAGTTGTAAGAACCAAAACCTAATATAAAGTGAAACACACCCATAAATAGTTACAAAAAAATATTGAGGATTTGAACAAATTCCAATCCCAAACTTCAACTGCATACAGGGTCCTCCAACGTTAATGGTCACCTCCAAAAATATTAAATTATCATCTGTAAATTTTGTTTATTTCATTTACCACAACAAACTGGAGGTATTAGTTTTGTTTATGATAAATTAGACGTAAAAAAACATAAGGTATAATTTTTAGAAAATCAAGAGCAACAATTTTTGTGAAATTTAATTGTAACGTTTAATTTCATCTTGCAAGTCATTAATAACCTACCAACAAAGGTTTCCGATTTTAAATAGCTTAGAATGGTAAATTTATCTAAGCGCAAATGCTGACCGAATGGTATACGTATATGGGGGGTTGTAAATCAGACCTCACTGTAACCTGCCGTTATCAGGTTCGAGCTAAAAATAAACGCTTTCTACCCATAATGACTTTTAGTATTTCTGAATGAGGGTTGGGTTAAATATTCTACCTGTGCTTTACATTACATTGTTTCCATATTAGTTGTGTTCAGTTATTTGAAGCGAACAGCAGTCAGTGTTTCAGTGACTTTTTGTAAATCTGAGATTTTAAAGTCTAAATAAATGCGTCCATGATACTGAACGTATGTCGCGACTACCACGCATCTCCGGGACATCTTGTTTCGTCCAAAAGCTTTATAATTTTACAACATTGCCTGATTTATTATCTATGACTTGAAATTTGTAAACAACATTTCTTACTGACATCATAGGATTTCTAATCGAAATAATGGCGAATTTGAATAAAAAGCCGATAAGATTTTAATATTTTGATATTAAAAAAATTATGGATAAAAGATTTATAGAAAGAAACGCTCAAGAAATCCATGAAAAACTAAAAACAGAATTAACATATGATCGTAGCTTAATGATAACTGAATACTCATAATCAATTTTTCATAGTAATATTCAAAATTGATTGACCATTTGGTTGATCATTAACGTTGCAGGACCCTGTATACATAAAATTTTGCGTGACGAATAACCACATCCACCCATCTGTAATTAATTGGTAGTATATTTTAAGCTGTGGTATATGTTATAATTTTTTACCATCTTCAGTTTTCTAGGAAACTGTGGTTAGTAAATTAAAATATGTGAATGATTCAATAACATAAAAACATCTCAAGTTCAGTTTATTAATCGCTTAACAATTGAAGGCAATTTCTAACTTTCAAGAGGAAATGATTGATTTTTTTCATTAAAACGAGGCTGCAATAGTGTATTGTATACTGAGAGACAGAAGTTAGTCGTTTCATCCCATGGATGAAAATCTGTTCCCTGAACTTGAGGAGTAAAGCGGCACTTCGGTCCCATGGTAGATACACGCCTTGTAAAATCAGATTTTTAAGATAAAAACAGTTTTCAGAAAATTAAATCATCGAATGAAGACTTTCCAAATAAAGCTTGAAATAGATAACTAGTGTAACTAACGTAACTTATTTTAAAAATAAATAAATATGCGTTTTAAAAAACTTAAAAAAAAAAATAATTTACATTTATTATATCCTTTTAATATGGGATTAAATTTATTAATCACTCTAAGCAGAGATTAGATTTATTTCATCCTTGGGGATAAAACATGACACTTCAGTCTTCACAATTTAATCCCGTAAGCGTATAAAAAATATTCATCCATTTACATCAATTACATCAATAAAAGAATCACTCAGATACAACTAATTTTTATCATAAAATAATGTAAAAAATGTCGTAGATTCAAGTTGCATCAAAATGTATTTATAAACCGTAATTAAAATGTAGCGGTCGATATGGCAACAGTAAATCAAACTAAAGGTAGATTGTATTACAAAATGCATTCTAATATTGACGAGATACTGAACATAAATTTCCAGAAAGTCGCAGGCAAATCCAGTTAATTATAGGTTAACACTGAAGAAGGTATTTTTTAATTTTATTTCTTCATATCAATTACAAATACCGCTTACTAACTGTATTGTGATCTATGATAAGCAGGTTTTTCTGTAATTACCAATAAATTATTTATTGCGTAAAATTTAAATTGCTTCGTTTATTTGATGGTGCAAACTTTGCACAAAAATTACAAACCAACATGTCCAAACCAGTGCGACAGTTATGTTAAAATCGAGTGTTTGTTAAAACTGCAAAATCACAAATCAGCATAAAAATTGGCGCGCAAAATGTGGCGCCGTAACCAATTTTTGAATTTCTGCTGCAAACCTTTCATAAAGAAAAAGACGAGTAAAAAAGTTCCGTTTTGTGCGGCTATTGAATGCTGCGACAGTCCAAGCGTTACTTTTCGGCCAGTGGGCGGACATTGCCTTGTCACAATTTTAATTCATTTTCTTATCACGATAAAGCGGTAAATCCAGAAAAAAAAATCCTAACAAATTACGGGCTGTCATATCGGAAGCGTTTGCCGCTCCTCAACCGAGAGTCATCAACAACCCTAACGAGTTGTGAATTGTTCTCTGCGATTGTCTCATTCGGTCACTGCGTCCACTTATTCGCTATTTATGTAATACCCATTGTCTTGCACGAGGAGAAACTCGCGGATGTTTAGTGAAATATTATGAAAGCGCATGCCCGACACGTTATATTGCAGTAAACGCTTCCGCCATACGTCGTGATTTATGAAGAATTACTTGTTTACGGCGTGCCGTCGTTTATTACCGGCGGGTGGTACTTGAGGACGAACAAATTTGCATTTTATTAGAAGGAGCGCGTGAAATCAAAGTACCCGATCCGCCACAATGCCGGGCGCGGAAATGGCCTGGATGCGGAAGCGTTTTTCAAGAGCACGTGCGTCTTGTAAAATAACACCCATCACGAACGCACGTAAAAACCAAGACGAAGCCGGTCATGCTGGACCGGAAGAACAATCCAAACACCATGGACAGTTTCATCTAGCGGAACTTGAAAAGAAAAAATCGTCACAGTTTCGCATCTATGATGAACATCATTGTCTCCGAGATTGTTTTAAAATACTGTTAAATGATTTTTTACAGCGATGCGGATTTATGGGACGTGAACGGCTTTGAAACGGTTTTTTTTTTGTCTGTCTCTCCTTATTTTGGTACTGACCATTGTGCTGCATTATGCCGCCCCCTCGGTATGCAATGTTTAGTGCAAATATTGCGAAGGTGTGAAGTTCGGCCGAGCCTTCGTAACATAATTTTGCATATTAAAACAATTGTCATGAATCGTAATCATAATAAAATGACGGTGTAGTCGTGTAATAAATCTCTTATGTAGGAGGAATCGGGGGATCCTATTTTTCTCAATCAATTTAATTGCAAAATGTTCCCCAATATCTTCAGACAATCTGGGATTAAATAATAAAGTCAAGGAAGAAAATGTGTTTTTTTCTCGTCAATGGTATTTTTTATTTGGAGGAAGTTTTTGGGCTGTCGACGTTCTGTGTACACTGAAAGTCTACTAAAGTATCATTCTCCCTATCAAGCTAAATGTTGTTGTTTATGTAAGGTAACTAAAAATAAATTTTGAAGATATCTTGGAAGTAAAGACAGATACATGTTTCAGTAAACTGTCATACTGATAAAAACAAGACTATTTTTAATTTCGATCTAAAGAACTTTTATGCAAGCAAATAAAAAAACAAATTCCTATTAAAATAAGGAATTGGGTAATATTCAGTTGAAAAGTGATGAAAAGCATCTAGAGTGAACTTGATTCCATTATAATCAAAAGCAAAATTAATTGAAATCCGATTACTTTTACAACATGAATTTAAATTGCGATTTCACTATAGCGCCACCATATTACCGATTTGTATTGGCAGAGTATTGGTAGTTACATCAAAAAAACAGAACAGCTGATTCAATAAATAACTAATAATATAGCCTAAAATCTTTACAAGTCACAACTTGTGACATCTCAAAACACATTTCGCATATGCAATTCAGAATTTCTGGCGCACTTCGAATTGAAACAACACACAGAGTCGGAATTCGAATGACAACACGGATTGTGCCGAATTCGAAGTTCCGTTGTAAAAGCAAGCACACGATATGCTACTTTTCAATCGGATTTCCAAAATGTCTTTAGACATTTATTTCACGCCAGACAAAAAATACAAAAATGTATGATTGCCATACAAAAAAAAAATTGTAATTTTCATTGTGTACAACATTTTTCCTCAAAAAAGCGATTCGTATTTTGTGTAATTAACAAATAATTACGTTTGGCCTTAGTGAAGGTAGTTTTGTAAGGTTTGGAAGGTAAGACATCTGAAAAAGTCTTCTGAACTTGTTCCAGTTCTGCTTCCACTTCTTCGGTGGCCTTTTTGTTTTTTAATCCCTCGACAGTTATGACGTTGTCATCAACCTGAACACAATTTATATAATCTCCGTTAAATAAATTCAAATTAGTAAAATTAAGGATTTTTTTAATTACACATAATCTTACACTTTATTACTTCAAAGAAATCTACTCCTATTATTTATGAATGTACAGTGAAACCTGTAAATTTAGCAGATGTGTTGATATAAAGCTACATTACAAACTTTGATATAACGTTCGCATTAAATCAACTTTTAGTTTTAACTTGTTAATTGCTCTTGATCAGCAAACAATGTTTAAAAGAAAACAAAGTTGTTTCTTTAAATGAGAAATAAGGTTTTGACGAAAACAAGAATATCGAATGTCGAAAATATTTGGATGAAGACTACAAGGGATAATAAAAGGACACTAGAGAACTAATTGTAAATACTCAATTGACACTTTGAGTTGAATATCAAAATGTGAAGTGTATTATGAAACAAAAAATTATTTTACTCATAACAACAGAGAAAACTAAAGCATTCTTTCATAAATAACTCACACTGGGATATATGTCCCATTGGGATAGATGCCAAACAATCGAAAAGTCTGACTAAACTAAATAAAATTCGAACAATAAGGGTATTATTGTAAATGGATAATCTTTTTACCAAGTTTGGTGTGTTGACATGTGAAAAGATGATTTTTAAATTAATACCACCATCAAGTTTTCTATTGGCTTCCTAAAAATTAATGTTTAAAATGTTTAGTCAACTACTAAACAATTCATACCCCTATATTGGATAACACTTTTTTTTATTAATATTGATAATACATAATGAAATCAAAGTATGGGTATCTATCCGGAGTGCTCTATATTTTCATATATTTGGAGCTACCTATATTATAGTATCAATTTTTCTGTATTGAGGTCTATCCAATTCAGTATGTTGCTCATCCTGTTTCTGTTTTTTCAGCTCTCTCTAAAACTTCATTAATTGTAAACTCTGTTTACAAAATTTGATACATTTTTCTACAAACCCATATCTGGTATATTGCGAAACGTCTGACGTTTTCTTGGGTTTAAAGAAAGATGTCGATACAAGTAATATTCGGAATTTTCATGAAATTTGACCATCTTTGTTCTATTCTAGATTTTATCTTGGTATTGGTATTTAAACGTTCATTCAATATTGTTTCTACCATCTGATTTATTTTGGTGTTATTTTTCGCGTCTACTTATAATAAAACAGAATTTTAATTATTTCTGTAATTATTCTGTATAACAAAACCTCTTATTATTAAGAAGTTTTTGGTTTCGATTTAGAACTTCGTTATACACACGTTTCAATGTATCCCAATTCAACACTCCTTATGTAATTCTGCAACTTTTAAGTTCTTATCTTGTTTTATTTTAATTGAATTTGTAAAAATTAAATTACATTTAGAGGAAAATTTTGAGAGCATTCCTTTTTCTCTCATATCGACAAAATAATTTACATACTACATACATACATAGTATTGGAGTGTACTCACTGAAATTGTTGATAAAACAAACTTAATTGGCCCTGTAAAATGTTAATTAAATCAGGATATTTTTCGAATGTTTTTTTTTCATCAAATTAGAAAAATTGCCTGTTTTATAGAAAATGAAGGAAAATTTTTAAACTTTGTGTTACAGCCCTGAATTCAGGAGTACTAATTCCTTAACATTTATCTTCAGTGTGTAACATTTCACTTAATTTGGTACGTATTAGTTTGAAACACAAATATGAAATCTTACGTCAACAAAGGGCGAATAAAGTTTTGGCATACTATTTTACTTCAAATACTTAATGTAAACGATACGTTGTTTTAATGTGTTATTCTATTTTCACAAGGTAACCGAGCGATTACTATTATTACTATTATTATTTTTTTAATTAATTTTAATTTTACACTCAATTTCCCATAACGGTATATTTTCACAGTTTGGTGATATAGTACACTAACGTTTTTTTTAATGCACACAATTTACATCATTTTAGTAGTAAACGGGATGTGAATTGAGTTTTTCGACATAATTAACTTATCGAATCTAAACTACCCACTTTACATGCCCTCTTTTGAATGAAGCCCGAATTGATCTGCAGGTTGTACTCCAACCTTGGCCCCCGCCAGCGGAACGCCTGTTCCTGGTGGACCCGGCCTTACTTCGACCATTTACGGTGGCCATTGAATGACTTGCTGGCCACTTGCGACATTGCCTACTACCTGGAAGCGCTGATGGTACCACTTTAAAGATGACTTGACCTGCAACACACTCATTACACCTTTAAGAAGCCCTGGTGCCATCATACTACTACTCTCCTACCCAGAGGACTGCCCTTTCCGTTTTTGATGGGCAACCCAGCCATAATTTATTATAATACTTTTTACTAGCTTTACATCTATATATTTAAGTTTCTTCTCATTTTTGTAATCCTTATTTTCTGTCTTTGAGCGTCCAATTTGATGCTACAATTTTTGCAAATACATGCGCCGCTTGGCGCCTTTTGTTGTTTTGTTTGTTGTTTACTTTTAATTAGGAAAACATAATTTTATCAAACAGCCAAACTAATTTTCATTCCACAATGTTGTTTATAGGCAAAAACTCGACATATAACTTTCATTTTTAAAAAATTTTTATTATTAAAAACATTTGTTTAGGATAATCAAATTAGTTAGTATATCTACCTACTAGAAGTGTAATATACCTACCTTATTCTAAACCACCTGTAGACATCATAAACCTACATTTAACCTTTTGAGTTTAAATTTAATTTGAAATAGCTTTAAAAGGACACGTTAAGTGTCAGACAACCATAAACAATGATTTTCAACAAAAATAAAAACCATTTAGTGAATAATTTTCATTTGTTCCTTTAGTGAAAGCTCAACAGTTAAATTGTGTAAAACTTTTAGTTGCCATCAGATTTTCGGAAGCATCCAGAAAAAGGATCGTAAAATTAACTCCATCGTGTTTTATGAAACTTCTGAATGTAGCACAGCTTGTTAATTAAAACTGGATGATTCGTAGCGGAGATATGCAAACAAAAATATCACTTTCTCCCGGCAGATTCGCTCTTAAAGAATATTAGAATCAACAGGTACTCGCTAAAAGGCCAATGTAACTTTTCTGAAATAGAAATGCACTGCTCGGTATTTCAGTCACGATATTTTAAATTTATGCAAACTGCATTATGCACACACACAACTTTTGCATTTTTCGACGATTTTTAAGCTAATATGCCAACCTGTCGCAAACGGTTTCCCAATCAGGCGATTTACGATCAAAACGGTGTTCGATTTGCAAAGTTCTTTCAAGTGCTGATCGAACTTCGAGTAGCTGTCGTGATGTGAAAAATGGTCACAATTACAACATAATTAAAAAGTTAAACAAACTGTTAAACCTGTCCGAATACAACAGAATTCGGTCAGGGTTTGTGCCTTTATTAATTTTGTAGCGGCCATAAATAACTTTTTTATTCAAACTCGTTCATTTTTGATATTAATAAAACGGCCGCAAAAAGCGTGGGTGCGCGCTGAAAGCAGTTACAACTGAATTACAGACAACCTGTTATTGATTTGATTTACATTGATATGCAGGTACAACGCGTGACTTAACGCCGAACGCAATTATTTTATGGAATCACTTAGTGTCGAATTGGTTACGGTGATCGCCAATTCCCATCGTAGTCCATATAAGGCAGGCAAAGGATAAAAGTCACGCGTCCTTTTGTGTACAATATCGTTAATCAATTAATTATAATGATAAAAGGTAAAAAGTGGCACACTTGTGTCGACTGGACACAAACGCGAGGTGCTGCGTATTGGTAGATGAAAAAGAACTTGGGTCAGCATGACCTGCAGATTCCACCGCGCCCAGTGAGGTCATCGGGACCAAACAGATATATAGAGAAATTATTATGAAAATTCACCAGAGGTGAGCTCGGCAATCCTAGAAAATTAAGTCGTGCTCACATGAACTGCACAAAAAATTATAATAAATAATAATAACTTCCAGGAAAACAAGAAATTTGTTGTGACGGTGCTAATAGTGTCAGGCACCTTTCTAGAAAAGAGCGTCACCTCTCGATTAAATTCTTGATCCTGTAAATACAATAACTTTTAAGTACGAGATGTACTCAAAGACACTCATATGAATGTCGCGGCCTTATTAAACGGGTAGGACATAATACTCTTAACGAGACGTGAAAAAATGCAATTTGAATGCGCAATCACAAACACAAACCAAAAAATCAACGGGTAATTTCGAAAAAAAATGTTTTTCAAATTTTATTTTTGGTATTAATGTGTGAGCCGTGTAACAAGTTTCGTTTTGGTGCTAACAAAACAGGGTCATTAATAATAAATTCTACTTTTCCTTGTCGGATCCTGCTTGAGAATCGCACATTTCGCCTCTGGCTAGCATCGAACAGTTCTTTACAAATGTTCAGATATCATCTAATGATGATATTACTTCCGTTTGATGGATTCATTTCTAAATGGTTGCAAACACTAATTTAAAGTTGTGTGTTTAATTTAATATCTGATTTTGCCAATGCTTGATTTATTATTACAACTTGACTCAATTCTACTATCACTATCTCAATAGTAATGAAGATCTTTTTAATGTTAACATTTTTTCTATTGAGGTCGAAATTGTAGAAATTAATTTATTGCAATTTTAATACTTATCGAATAAAATTACAATTATTTATGTTCTCACTGTGCTCAAAATTTTAAATTGAAAATATTCAAATATCTTTATGGCTCATAGAAAACAGAAGAATTGAATTGAACAACAGAAAATATCATTTTATTTATTTATTTTATTATTACATCAAGAATTTTCTTACATAATTTGCTAAAAGTGTATCTTCATTCATTAAAATACTTTTTATATCAATTCTTTGGCGTTTCATTTGTTAGCAATGATTTTACGTTTCTTAAAATTGGGGCAAATGAAACTTTTATTAGAGTTTTCAAGATTAATATTCTTCGTAAAAATGAACAATGGTATCAAATTGGTTTCAAATTATCATTTTTATGGCAAACGTAGAAAATTTTTACATCCAAGTGAAATCATTCAAATTAATCGTTTTTAATAAAAATTCTTGTACGAGACTCTTCGAGTTTCTAAAAACAACCTTGCCCTTGCCCTTAATTGAAAGTAAAATTGACACCAATGACGAAACACTGTGGTAAAATTGACGGTTTTTACACAACTTCACATTGATTTTGAAAAGTGTCTATAAAGTTATTATTTCTCGTGAAAACTAATATTTTGTTGAAATATCAGTATAAAAATTGGAACTGTCGCCGTTATTTGTAATGTGAAAAGTTGTTTTAGTTATTCTGCTGTATTGTTATTAATTAAGTATTTGATTTTTTTGTACCTGACAGTTGTGGTGCATCTTTTTCATGTTACAAGCATGGCCATTGTGTCAAATTTTTAAACAATTGTGTTGTATACAATATCTTCACAAATGATATCCTGCGCTGATCTAGCGACACCAAATCTTCAATGTTCTTTACGGTGCCATCAGACGTTACCTCAACAGGCCGTTCCGAATTTAGCTGTATTCATAGTATACGCTACCAAAATTGCACTTAAAATTAGTTTGCCCTGTAGCTTCATATTTATAATAAGGAAGCAGAGGAAGAAAGTAGTAACTATCGGTTAGTTTGAAAGTGATAGCGGTTTTTATAATTAAATTTTTTAAATTTTATCTCAATAGTTTTTAAGATGAAATAAACTAAAGAACAGCGCAACGTATTGAGTGGTTCGAACGTTTTTTTAGGCAAGAATGAACTTCCATAAAAGAAGAAGAGACTGGTCTTGCTAGAAAGAAGTCAGAATAACAATTTAGAAAGAATTGAAAACGCTCTAAACTTTTCAGAAAGGTAAATTGTGAATGGGTTCTGAATGAATGGGTCGAGATTTTGAAGTGGTTAAGTGGATGAATAAGGAAATCGGCGAGACAACAACAATACACTACGTCTCTCTGCCCTTCTGGTAAAGTAATATTTTTTGAAAAACGAACTCAACCTTATTCTTCTAAAGATGCACAACCTCAACTTCCAAATAATCATTGTGGATATCTTCAAGGTTGATTGAAGAAATGGGTCGAGGTTCTGACGTAGTTACATGAATCAATAATGAAGAAGGAACTTGATATTTGGAGAAATGAACGCAACAACGACAATGCACCATCCTAATCTACCCTTCTGGTAAGGTAGTATTTTTTAAAAAACGAAATCAACCTTATTTTGCTGATGCAATCCTGCTTTGGAGATAATTGCACAACCTCAACTTCCAAATGATTACTGTGTATATCTTAGAGATTGGCTGAACGAATTGGTCGAGGTTCTGAAACGGTTACATGAATCAATAAGGAAGAAGTGACCTGATATTTGGAGAAATGAACCACACAACGACAATGCACCACCCCAATCTACTCTTCTGGTAAGGTACATTTTTTGAAAAACCAAATCAGTGATGTAATCTTGCTGATGCAATCCTGCTTTGGAGACACAAACCATACAACGACAATGCACCACCCCAATCTACTTTTCCGGTAGGGTATATTTCTTGAAAAACCAAATCAACCTTATTCTTCATCCTGTTAATGTAATCTTCTTGATGCAATCCTGCTTTGGAGACAATTGCACAACCTCAACTTCCAAATAGTCCCTTCGGATATCTTAGAGGTTGACTGAATAATTGGGTCGAGGTTCTGATGTAGTTACATGAATGAATAAGGAACAAGCGACGTAATATTTGGAGAAATGAACCACACAACGATAATGCACCACTCCACTCTACCCTTCTGGTAAGATAGTATTTTTTGAAAAACGAAGTCAACCTTATTTTTCATCCTGCTGGTTCAATCTTGTTGATACAATCCAGCTTTGGAGACAATTGCACAACTTCAACTTAGAGGTTGTCTAAGTGTTTTGTAATGTTGACTTCTAGACAGGTGATTTGCTAAAAATTGTTTGAGATATAACACCTTTTTGTTGATTACACAAATGATGTACGCCAGCAATGGTTTGAGTTTAAAGATTTCCAGAAACAACTGAGCTTTTGCAATTTTGAAACCACCAATGTAAGCAATGCACATATAAATTTCATCCACCTACATCAGTTTTTAGATAATATTTTGAAATTGCTATTATCACAGAAGTTGTAAAATGAACCACCATAAAGCGGCGAGTATTTGGCAATATAACCGAAAATTAAAATAATCTTCCAACTTGTTAAACTCGACAGTAAAAACAAGTCAGATTGTTCGCCACATTTTCGATAAACAGGTTGTACTTCATAACTTATCTTTCGCTATCGGTACCGTTACGATTATGACATGTTTTCTTGTAAATAAAGTGCATTACTATAAAATGCGTTTGTAAACAACTAAAACAACATACTATTCCTCAGTAGGCAACTAATCGATAAATTGTATATTTTTTTGCACCCAGGGATGGTCAACTAGTTTGTTGTCGACTCTCAAATACGACCATGAGTGATCAATAGTATTGAAGATAATTTTTTGTTCTGTATAGGTCACTTGAAGCAAGGTCCATAAATTATACAAAGTATTTACTTCCGACAAAATAATTCCTTGTATATGAACTGATTGAATCCAAACTCGGCAAAATAAATACCCATGAATTTACAATTGAAAAGAACTACCGTTCTTACTGTCCGAAAAAGGCAGGATATTTTATACTTATCAAGTGTGACGGTCGGCTGTAATTCTTCTTTGCAGCACACACTATCGAGGTGTACATATCATTCCAACAGCCACTGTAGCTAATTAAGCACATTATTTTGTAGTCACGTCTCTGCGATCTCCCGTTCTCGATGGCTTCATTTTACCGGGGGACCATTTCAATTCGATCGGTTCAACTTTTCAAATTGATTCGACAATTTTTCTAAGCGAGATTTATTCCGCGATTCCTCCGAGCAAAACGGTTGAAGATGTTTTCCCATGGGTGATATCGTGGTTATCTCAGACATGCTTGCACGTGGCATCGGCTATCGTCTACGGTCATCTTCAAGTAAGAGGCCGCTTCCGAGAGCGTACTCTAATCGTGGGTGTTTTAAATTTCATGTAATATTTCCTGTTTATGTGCGACGTTTTTTTTCTAATCCGCGCACGACAAGTGATCAAGATCGAAATCTGGGGCCGAGCCCAGATAAAAGTCTCAGTTGGATCCCGGACCGGTCATTCGATACCGATCAGCGGACACAAGAGAGGTGGCCCATGCACTGACTAGGCATTATTCTAAAGAGGCTCGTTAGCATTTCTAGGTGTGGACATCGTCCTAAAAAGCTACTTAAGGGATTTAAACAACGCGGCCGGGAATTACCCGCAGACCTTTGAGCCCCGAAAGAACGCTTCACGTACTTTATAATAATAAACCAGCGGGCGGTATTGGCAATAATAACGCGAGTGTAATCTTAATTGGATATTCGAAGCCTTGGAAGTGGAGATCGGAATACAATGAATTTATTTAATGTTTTTTTTGCGCGCAGAGTTGAAAGTTGGCGATGCGAATTTTCACATAGAACCTTTTGACCCCCACCTACATACGCGATATCATGCCAGTTACAGCTACCGCAACCGCACAAGATTTATTCCTACATTTTATTGTAACAGGAACAATTAAAATGCTATTAAACTTTCTAAGGCACATATTCGCCGGCGAACAATTGCGGCCGACACACACGAGATAAAAATTCAAATCTCTCTTAATTTCTACATTTGTATGCATCTGATTAGGAACTCAAAATAAATGTAATAATTATAATCGTCCGCGACATCGAAATGTAAACACGATAAATTTCGTGCGTGTGCCCGTATACACCGGGACTGGTTTTTACACACTGAATAGTAAACAGCCTCTATGCAAATTAAACCTATTACTTTAGAATGATAAATAAATAATTACACACCCACTCTAGCGCTGTTAATGCAATCGATCTTGACAAATATTTTTGAACGCTAACAAACTCATCATAAAAAAATGTTTTCGACTGAGGTCAGGGTTTGAAACTTGATCGATCTTGCCCTGTTGTATCGTTTTCATGTTTTTCCCGTTTGTTATGCGAGTTAAACGTTCCTATTTTGATTTATGGCTTTCTTTCTGTGTTGTGTATTTGTATGATAATATTTGCAGACAAGAAAACTGTCGAAATTTTCTATTAATCACAGCAGCCACATCTGATGCTTGAACTCGTACGTCGACGCCGGTTCGAATAATCATGAATCAAAGACCGCTTACTTTCAGTAGCCAATTATGGTTCATTAGCGACGTTATAATGTCATTATTTGTGCGCGAAGAATTAAATTTGGCGTTTAAGAGCGATCAAATTGTTCGCTTTGATTTTCTTGTAAAATTTCGAAACTAGAACACTGTATACTTCAGCGCTTAGAAAACAAACAGCGTTTACAAATTACAGGGAAACCCGTGTCACCTTTCTTTTATTGTGTTAATAAAAAGTTGTAGTGTTGTATGTAATGTAAGAGTGATTACAATTAAGATGTTTACAATTATTTGAATTTATTATGTCAAGTGGCTATTACTTTTATTTAATTTTACTTATGAAGTATGTTGAAGGTATATAGACAATGATAGTTTCCAGTCATTGCTTTTTTTAGCATTTGTAAGAAATGATACAAATAATTTTTTGGGTAACTTTAGATTAAAATACTGAAATTACATAGTTAAAAGAACTGAAGATCGTTCATGCAAAACATGTCCACCTAAAATAGTTTCATAGCGATGACAAAGTACCATTTACGATTCTATCTTCCGTACCCAAAGAACTTACAAGTAATCTTTTCAATTTTGTAACAATAAAAAAATTGATGATAGAAAATGAACGTCAAAACGTCAGATTTTTAGAAGACCGTCAAAAAAGTTTGAGTTACAGTAACTTCGTAATACAGAAATTACAACTTACAACACAGGGGCCTTCAACGTTAATGGTCACCTCCATTATTGGTCGCAACTATTAAATTATTATCTTCGAATTTTGTTTATTTCATTGTTTATTTCACAAACTGGTGCTATTAATTTTTTTATGATAAACCAAACGTTGCAAAAAACCAAAAAACTATAAGTTCTAAAAAATCAAGACAAAATTTTTGTGGAATTTACCTACAGTGGTTAATTTCATTTTGTAAGTCACAATAAGGTTTTTGTTTAAATTTTTTAAACACGTTTTAGACTAAAACTCGATTAATAACGAAATCACCAGAACTTACAATAAAGATTTACGAGTGGTAAATTTATCCGACTGCAAATGATGAGCGAATAAAGTAAATGCCCAAAAAATCTATGAAAAGTTACATAATAGATGTTAAAAACAGAATTAATATCAAATCAGCATTTTCAGTCATCTTGTATGGCCGATTAATGTTTTATTGAGGTTGATTCAGTTGTCGCTGCCTTCTTCCTTCAACCAGCTCCTCCATTCCTCTCAATTTTTCCACTGACCTTCCCTTAATTCTCTCCTGTCCATGGCTTCATCGATCTCATCTCTAAATGATCTTCTAGGTCTTTCTCTCTTCCTTCGTCCAACCGGACTCCATTTTGTTATCTTGTTTATCCACCTATGTTCTTCTGCTCTTCTTACATGTCCATACCACAACTGTCTTTTTTTCAATGTACGTTAGTGTATCTTTCCCTACCTTCATTTGGTCTCTTATAACTTTGTTTCGGACTTTATCCATTAATGTAAATTGGCAACTTCTCATCCAGTATTCCATTTCGGTGGTGTTTATTTTCCTTTTGCTGGGCTTATTTAAAATCTAATTCTCGCTTCCATAAGTATGCTTTGGACTATGCTGTTATAAATCCTCTGTTTGGTTTGTCTTGTTATTTGCTTATCCCAGAGTACTGGATTTAGTTGTTGTATGCCCTTGTTTGTCCTAATCTACTTTCTTCAAAAATATGGAACAATTAAACTACTAATAAAGTTGAATTAAAAAGGTAGGATGTAACTAAAGAAATACAAACTGCTAAAACTTCTAGTCACACATTTACTACGATTACCAAATAATTGCAGTTCCAATTTCACTTCACAAACTTTGAGAATTGTTTTAAAAATGCATAATATTCTTCTTCTTTTTCTTTATCTTCTTCTTACGTTAAGACTAGGTCCTGTTACTTTCCGCTATTGTCGGTTTATCAGTTTCTTAATATTATTAACATCCACAAATAAAAAAATGACTAATCGATGTATCAAAAGGAAAGGAGTTTTTTTTAAATTACTATAGAAAAGTTTACTGTACTTTTAAGGTAACGGTATCGATCGTTGAAACCTGATAATTCCTTTAGAATATCCAAGTATTTTACACTTCATAAGCTACAGTATGTAAAATTTTAAGTTGTAGATCTTTGTTAACCTTTATTAGTAGCAATTATTAAAACACTGCATTTGAAATGAATGCTTCACACGAATTTTTCAGGATTATATTCCCCTATTAGCAAATTACATCTGCCATTATCACTGGAACAAAAAAAAAAAAAAAAATTATTAGGAACAAGGCAGTTTTAGTGCCATATTAAATAAAGTAATATCGTCACAGTATAATTAAGAGAGAAAACAAAAGTTAGAAGAACAGTTAAAAAGGGTTAAATTTATTTAAATTTTGCTTAAATAAATTTTGTAGCATAAAATTAGCTGGAAATCATTTATCCATTATAACTTCGAGATTGAAATGTTCTCATGCAAACAATAATAGAAAAATGTCTAAATCGCCGCACGGAATCTAAATCCCCAGTTGTTTTCTCCTTTAACCCGCGAGCAGATAATTAAATAAAAATTCCGCGCATCTTCTCCGATTCAGAATGAAGAAAAAGAAAAAAATCTTAATAAGAACATCCGCAATTTCACATAGCACCTGACAATGGTCTCCTTTGAACACAATAGAGCAGCCGTGCGATAGCTCCCACGCAGCCTCGTCCACGGGAATGACCACTGACCTGACCTGCGGCCCGGACATCCTATACACGCGAGAATCCCGCCGTTAATTACACGGTCATAATTAATCGCCCGTATTTTTTCCTAACCCCCTCGAGGTCAAATCGTTCATCCCAATCAGTTGAAGAATCGGCAACGTGAGACATTTCACGACACGACGTTGACTACCGATGATAATCAATGAATTCAATCGAATTACCTTTATATAAACTGCTCACCTGCACGCTATAAACTACCGTGCTGTACTCTTTCTCTCCTAATCGACCCCTTTTACAAGAGACGATTTTTTAATGAAGACGAAGAGGATCACGGTTAATGTGTCGTGATAAATAGTGTTCGAGAGCGAAGTGAGCCGATTATACGATGTTTTGAGGTTTGTAAAAAAATTTAAGTAATTAGTAAGGTTATTGTTTTAGAAAATAGAACTGTCCATTGTCGCGAACCTTGCGCATGGTGGGAATCATAACAGCGAGCGGAGCGAACATACACTTCCGGTATTTAATTATGAGAGTGTTGATTGTTCCGTAATAGCGCTATACCGGCCTTTGTAAAGTAGAAACGCTGAAGGTTCTACTTTATCTTGAAATTTTAGATAAAGGACTTTTTAGCTCTTGGCTTTTGTATAATTTACCATTTTATCAAAATCTACTTAATTAAGCCCGCCTTCCTTGTTTACGCGGTAATAAATTTATTAAATTTTACCAACAATTTCAACTCTAATTTACTTTACTGAATTGCTGTCGTAGATTTTTTATGGTTCGTTTCTGCAATTTTTTTTATTCACCCCTTTTATAACACCAATGCATTTAAAAGGTCAATTAGATAATACAAGCTTATCTGTCCCCCAATATGTACCCACTTACTTTATTTTATATATTTACTGCTACGTTAACATTGGCAAAATATTAATTGTTGCATTTAATAATTTATTTTATTATTTGCGTTATTGTTTGTTTCATTGAAAATAAACTTTTTATAGAATTTTTTATATCTTTCTTACAACTTTTACTTTCGTGGAACAACAAAATTATTCGATTTTAGCTTGTGGTTTAAAATTACAGTTGAACTCCTCTATAGTGACCTCCTCTATAATGATTTTTTCTCTATAGTGATGTTTTTGTCAGGAACGTGCATTTTTGAACGTTTTCCATATAAAAATACCTCTATATTATGATGTTAAGCCTCTATATAGTAATTATTCTTTACGAAAGGTTTACCAAAATTCTCGAGGAACGGAATTGTCGGTAATAGAAAACCTGAAAAATCCTTAAAGGAATTTCTTGCAAAATCCTTACTTGTGCAATCAACTTTGGACCGATTTTTTCATCAATAAGTACATGTTATGTAAGTATTCAGATGAAAATTTGTATTGTTTATTAATAACTGTGTGTATTTCTATATACTTAAACAAATATTTTTTCAAATATAATAAATTTTAATTTTTTGTTTTGAATATCAATTGGTTTTTAAAGTGACTGCCAAAATTGTAAAATTATACTTGAATTCTATATAGTGAAGTTTCTCTATAGTGATGTTTTTTCATGGCTTTTCGAACATCACTATAGAGGAGTTCGACTGTATTATATAAATTTATGTTAAACATTTTTTAAATTAAATCTATTATTCTAAAATGTACAGTTAACTGCAGAGAGTAGCGCAGATCTGATCACCTGTGACAACAAGACCTGTGATTGTCTTCAATTGAAAATCTTTTGTACAGTAAACATTGCACTTCTGATGATTCTGAGTCCACACGAAGCTGATAACCTTTGTTTCGTAAATAGGAAAGACGTTTATTGCATACGATTGTTATCAATACTTAAATAATTTATTTTACTGTAAACTGTTGGAAACTATGCATTAAAAAATTAACCCTTTAAGGACGGAATTTATTTTCGGTTACACATCCCATCGGACGGAATTTATTCTGATGTAGTTAGGTTGGTGTCGCGTATGGACGATATTCGTCCTTAAAGCGTTAATTAGTTAATTTCTGAACAAATTTAGAAAACAAGGAACTTTGTAATTCAGTTGATAAATAAATAATATAATAGTTGTATAATATTAGCAATCGTTATACCATTTCTTAAATTGTACCAATAATTAAACATGAAATTAGCTATAGTTCAGTTCCTCAATCTGTGGAGTTATCACGCGCTAATCACTTACAAACTAACTGCAAAGCCGTTGCTACAAGATGTTTTGGTAAAAGCTTTAAAGAGTAGAGTAAGTAGTTGTTGTTTATAATTTTCTTTTCTGGAATTTTTTATTTTTTATTGCAACAGATGTATTCATCTTTTCATGTCGGATCCTTTACTGGTAACCACCGGTCAATAGACAAGCAAGTTTAAAATTTTTTGTGCTGGTTCAGTATAGCAACTATCTAGAGACACAAATTAATTTTGTTTGGTCAAGTTATACCACAAGACGGTATAGAAAAACTACCACGATGAACGATAGGAGTAGAGAAAGCGCACCTAACAGATTCATTGATCAGGTCACAACTCTTTCCAACTTAACACTATTACTAGAAGTCATGAGGAAATCAAAAGATCCAGAAGTCTGGCGGACGGCTATCAATTCATGACAGTTACATGAGTCACGACACGACGCGACGTTCGAAAAGGAACTGACACACGAACGAGATTTAATTACTCCATTCGTACCGGTACTGAAATTAAAAGAATTTTTTTAGTGTAACAAATTTACAACCCCCATATTATATCATTCGGTCATTATTTGCGATTGGGTAAATATACTACTCTAAACTATTAAAGTTTTGGTGATTTTATTATTAATCGATTTTTACGCTAAACGAGTTAGAAAAATTTAAACAAAAACACTTTTGGGGCTTGCAACACGAAATTGAACGCTGTAGATAAATTCTACAAAATTTTTTAGTCTTGATTTTTCTTTTTTACGTCTAGTTTATTGCAAACAAAACTAATACCACCAGTTTGTGAAATAAACAATGAAATAGACATAATTCGAAGATAATAATTTATATTTAAGACTAATTTTGATGTTGGATGACCCTGTATAAAAAATTTTTCCACGAAGATTTTTGGTAAATATTATCACCCTACAATTATTTTTGAAACAGTTTTAAAGAAAGGTGTGTCTCTCTTGAGCAGATGTCCCTATACTATAATACTTATTTATTAAATATTCACAAAATAATAAAAAATAAAGTAAAAAGAAAACAGTATGAACTTAATGTGTTATTGTAAGGAAGAAAACAGTGATCTTGTCGCTTGCCACAAGTATCAAGAATTTTGTTGGCAACGTTTTATTAACGTGAAACAATTTTTTTAAGTCTAGGATTACGAATTAATGGTTTTTCAACGTGAACATTACAGCGGACAGTCCAGTCTACGTGAAACTTGTACTTTATGTGCTTTCTGTATGGACAAGAATCTTATAACGTTACCTTATACAAATTATCCAAAATGATTACCGTACATACTTTATTGCATATTCATACACACCTGTTGAATTAACTAAATGAATCATCATAATTATTTTTAAACATTAATTCTTTGCCCGAATTGTGGCCTTGAAACATTTTTTAAAAAAGTATCTGAATAACGTCATCGGAAACTGTAAATTTTCCAGACAAATAATCTCCCAGTTCAGCAAACGCAGCAATCTGTATTTGCATAAAAATGAAAATACCCATCGTCGGAAAATGCCGACAAATCGCGTTTCAATCAAGCTACTTAAGCAAATGATTCCGGTGTCGATGGGAAAAGTGACGAAAAGGAATGCGATTCAGTGATGATTGCAAAAGAATCTCTCTGTAGCGTTCACACATCATTCTTAGCGCTCGGTATAGAAAGTTATGTCCAGCTATCGGTATCTGCAACGTAATTATACCGTTTGTAACAAACATCAACAACTCTAGTAAAAGCAGATCGTGAGAGAATGACTGTAAAATATAGTAATACCGAAGCCATTATGCGAAATAATTAATTACTTAAGCCATTCATTAGGACCGCGTTGGGACCCTGTAATCAGCGATAACGGTAAAAAAACCGACGTGCGAAAGAGGGGGTTTTAATTGCGCGCCCCAAAACGCGCAATCACTCAGGCGACTGGCCAGATCAATCGATTTTATACCAAAAGTGGGTGTGTGCTTAAACGTAAACTGACCACTGTCCATCCGCAAGAGACGCATGCGTTTGATAAGCCCTTGCAAATTTTTCCCGGAGGAAAATGTTCCCGTCAACTGTATCGCAGGAGAAGTTTCTACGAGTTCACGTCGTGACATGTCAACACGTGATAGGATAGTACATCACGCGTGTTCCACGAACTTCTTATACAGGGTGATGAAAAAAAGGTGCCCATGATTGATATTGGGACAATGCTTTCTATTGAAGCATTGTGGAAATCGCAGCAAAAATGATCCAAATAGATTCTGTTTAAAATTAAAACGGTTTGTTTAAGAGCACAACGTGGCAATACTGAACATATTTCCTTTTCTAAAGAATTACTTTCAGGTAGGCCTACTTCTTGTATCTAAGTAACTAACACTGACAGATACTGTCACTTGCGTAAGACAAACAACTGTCACGTTGACATAACTTTTTTTATTTCAAAAGAATTTAATGTAATTAAACAAGAATACACAACAAACAGGTAATTGAAGGGCTGTGTGCAAAAAGTCCATAAGTGACGTAAAGATTTTCTACTATTTGCGCTATTTCTGATAAGAATGGATGAACTTTCGGTCGCACTTACTGATTCCCATTTAAAAGGCCCCTAACCATTTTATTTAGTAAAAACAGATCAGTCAAAATCGAAATAATGTAATTTCCAGATCAAATTGAAAAATAAAATCTCAAATATCTCAGAATAGGAAAAAATGAAAAAATGTATGCTTCGTCCTGATCCAGTTTCAATCGCTTCCACAACTGCTTCCTCTAACGCTGCTGTACGAACTTCACGAGGTCGTCTACCGTTTACAGAAATCGGCACTATTTGTCCATTTTCTCTTAATTTTTGCTCCACTTTTCTAATTACGTTAGCATCTAGATGACGTCGATGTGGATACACTTTAGCATATTCTCTAGCAGCTTCCGATCCGTTATTGTCTGTCTCACCCAAGCGGAACAACATGTCTAGATATTCACTGAAGTTGTATTCCATTTTAAGACTTTTTAGGACATTTGACTTGTAACGTTCAAATTTGACAAGAGAACTAACATTAAAAAGTGAATTATTGTTACCAACATTTCCTAGGAGATTTGCGATGTTGCGACATTGATAAATTTTCCTCTGAGCCAAGAAACCGTACTTTTGACATCGGTAATAAAGTTGGTTTTAATAGATTTTTTAAATTTTTTTTTTAAAAACCACCATCAACTGCATCAAATTTAGACCCTAACAATGAAATTATTACAAAATTGTTAATCGTATAGATTTTTATTGTCTGAACAAAGAAAGCTTATAACTTGGTGAAGAGACAACAAATTTTATTTTGGCTTTCAAATTCGTGTTTCGTTAGAAATCGTCTATAATATGTAGGTACTCACGGGCACCTTTATTTGATCACCCTGTATAAACCACTTCCGACCTAACATTTTCACCGAGTGTCCACTCGATTTAAATGGGAAAAAAATCGATGATACCCCGAAGAATGTGTGTGCGCGTCCTACATTATGGATAATATATGGTCAGATGGAAGCATGAGAGAAACGTGACCCTGCACTCTGAATAGGGATCAGAGAGTCGATCGCCGCAGGACTCTATCGTAGTTATTGGAAGGCTCACACGAGAGGGGAACGGTTCATTTATTTGATTAGAATCAATGGTGACCACGGCCGTAAACAAAATGCTCGACATTTCCTCCCGTTTTTTTCCGGCCGTCCGGAATGAAGAGATCGCTTTCATTCCGAGCCGCTCGGATTCTTTTTCAACTGACCAGCGGAACGTTTCTCTCCTATTATTCCTGCAAATTACCCGCTCGGACAAGAACGCTCGCTTTATTTATGCCCAGGCTCCGAGATGTCCGAGCTGCGTTAATTCCTCAAGAATTCGTGCGACTTATTCGAGATATTTTACTTAAAATAATGATCGCTGATTTTAATCAACCGAGTATGTTTTGCTTCAAATACCACGCCTTCGGAAAAAAGCACAAAATAAGTAACGGTCTTTCCCACTGAAAAACGCGGCTAGAAGTCATAAATGTTGTTTTTGTATTATGCGAGATGCTAGATTAATAACGTCACGTATAATTACGTCTGTAATTTTATAAACTAATGGATAGTGTATATAATGTTTAAATAGGTGGTCTCCAGTTGGTGTATCAATTTATAGTAACCGTAACTGAATTGGTATGAGTATTTTGAATCACGTGGCGATCAGATTTGATCCGCCAATTTTAATTAATAGACCTTATTAGAAACGAATACATTATTTGTTTTGAACATTAATTTATTGAACAGGTTTTTTTTATTTGGATTTTATGCAGTTTTATGAAAATTCCTAGAAGAATGTTCAAAGTTAAAGGTAACTACATAATTTTGATGTAATAATTATTACAATACTAATATTAGTCTCAATACAGTAGAGTCGCGATATAGCGAACACACTATATAATGAACTACCCAGTTCCCTCCCTACTGATCCGAAATATAAATACGTGGCACTTCATGTAGTGAGGAGTTATTAGTACCTATGCTTTATTAATTATTTTCTACTGTCATTGTCTTGTGTAAACAAGTTACTTAAAATTATAAGAAAAAGCATAAATATTAAAATATTATCATTGTTATTGAGAAAATATAGAGTTGCTACATTTACCATTACTACAATAAAAAGAAAAAGAAATTTTAAAAAGTGTTGAAAGTACATTTAGCAGGCTAAGAAAAAGGAACACTGAAAATATCAGCTTATCCCAAAATGGAAAATATGTTGTAGGAATGCACTGAGCAGATGGTCAGTAGGGGGATGGTGCGCGGTGAGTAATCGTGCGCACCGTTGTATTTAATAATACAGGGTTAATTCTGCAATTCAAAATAGTGCTAGTTCTAAGATTTTTAAACTAATGGTAGGTTTACTTCACTTATTACAGTAACCACTAAATCGTAATACAAATTTTGGTTACCAGTTACAAAAAAACAGTGAATTAGGTAGCTATCACCACAAAGCCAGTTCTGTTTCTTTAGATTTAGTAGATTTCAGCTGAAGATAAGTTAAACACCACTAAACAGTGTTTAGAAACTATTAACCAAACTTTTCGTTACCGCAGTTGAATTGTTTGGTTATTATGTGATAAATATTTTGCGGTGCTACTGAAGAGTTTGGTTAATTTTTTCATCAAATGATTTAGTTTTAGTGGTTAGCTATTTACTTATGACTTATTTTACTATTTCTTCAAAATGTTTATTTATTTCTTATACATTTTATAACAGTTACAATAAAAACGGTTATAAAATACAAAAATGTTGATTTAATTAAAACAATTTTTATTTACAATTTCTAAGAAATAGTTTCTATAACATAAAATTAGACAACATAAATAAGGTAATGATTTAAAATTGACAATATAACAGAATGATCACAATAACTTTTATGTTAGAATTGAGCCCTTTGTGTGACTTACTATTTACTACTAGTGATTCCAGAAGTTAAGAAGAAACGCAATTTGCAAAACAAAAAAACTAAACTAACTAGTTATTTTTCAAACAATGTTGTAACGCAAAAAACACTTTTCAAGTTTCACTAATCTTATTGTTAGATTTTTTACCAAAATATCTAAATTATGAACAACCTCGAAACAATAACAAGGTCTTGCACATATTGGTTCATTATATTGAGGCTCTATTGTATATAGAGTTTTGTAAAAAATACCATCATTCCATTATTGTGTACATATTTCTTTACAAAATGCAAGTATTAGATCAGTATTTATTAGTATTAGCATAGGTGTCCTATCAACTTTGTTGAACAAGTTTAAACCTCAGGAAACAAAATTACATATCTGTTTATGTACAATGGATTAAAAAGAACCGCTTCTCAAGATTTTAATTGACGACTTCCACATGCGCCCCAGTAGATTTCTGCAACAATCAAGTCGGTCATCCGCATTGCAAATTGCATTTGCAAGCATTTCAGAGGTCATCTGCTAAATTGGCATCCTAAAACGATCTTACAGATCTAATATAAAAATATCTCATGAATTAATGCAACTCTAACTCGACTACTATTTTTTATTTAATAAAAAAAATTTTAACGTGTACTTCAATTTGATATATTAAAACATGCAAAACAGTACTTACTAATCAAAAGAAAAGTTTTGCCACGTTAATCAAACCACAAAATAACTTTGTAAGATTTTTGTAGCCAGCACAACTGAAATTTTTAAATATAGAGTAGGTACCTCCTACACCTAATAAAATACAGAATTCTAATAAACCACTGCACCGTGGGTTGAAAGGCAAAACATTATTAATGTTTGATAAGATTCTTCAAATCATTATTCGATTAATCTAAGGTGACCAACTATTTTTTATACAAAAGGAGTACAAATGAATTTTCATTGGATATGTTGATTGGGTTTGAATAAAAGCACTAAGTCTTCTCCATTCAACTATATGTTTTTTAAATAATTTCAAAATTCATTAGGTCAAAAAATTATATGTATAAACACGTTAAAACAAACACACTGCAAGTTACATGCTTTCACCTAGACAAACCGACTCTTAAGATTCAACCCTTGTTATAATCATTTGAAAATAAGAAAATGGAAAAAAATTTTGCCTGAGCACTTTATGAAAATGTGGATTCTAACAAGTCGAAAAAAAAATTGACCTGAGCATACTTTATGAAAATGTGGATTCTAACATAAGTCGGAAAAAAAAATTAAAAAAACATTTGACCTTAGGTCACTTGATGAATATGTGCACTGCAATTTGCATGGTTTTACCTAGGAAAACCGACTCTTAAGATTCAACCCTTGTTGTAATCATTTGAAAACAAGAAAGTGAAAATTTTAAAATGTGGATTCTAACAATTCGAAAAAAAAATAAGACCTGAGCACACTTTATGAATATGTGCACTGCAATTTGCATGGTTTCACCTAGGAAAACCCTTGTCGTAATCATTTGAAAACAACAAATTGTACCTGAGCACACTTTATGAAAATGTGGATTCTAACATAATTCGAAAAAAAAAAGAGTTGACCTCACTGAAAAAAAAAAGTAGTAAATAAAACTACAATTGTACAAATTTTTACCACAAATTGTATTAAAAATACGACTAGTTACAAATTGTATCATTTTTTTCTAAACAATTGTAGTAACTTGGTTGTAGCTACATTTACAATAATTTGTGGCATATAGTACTAACGTGTATAGCGAGATTTTCGACAAATATAATAGTAAAGTGTACTACACAGTCATTGCAAAATTTACTAAAATAAAGACTAATGTGTTCCAAATCTTTACAGTAAAAAGTATAAGATTTTATACTAAAAATTACTATTTTAGAGATTAAATTTTGCGACAAAAAAGAGAAACAGTTACCATATACACATATCTTTTTCTATTATTATTGCAGTTATTTTTACTACAGGTTTTGCAGCATATTTTGCAACAATTAACAGACTTCTGCTCCTAATTAATGTAGTAAAAAGTAATATGTATATTCGTTGCAAAATACTACATTTTTTATGAATCACAATTTACTACTTTTTTTGGAATGGAATTAGTGGTAAAATGAACCAGGTAAAATGAAACGCAAGAATTAATTATAACAGGATTGTTTCTTATATATTTTAAACAACATCTACAGTAATAATACAAGTAAATACAAAAAGAGCTTTTACTTACAAATTATGTTCCTTGTTCATAACAATTTTTAAAATTTTTTAACACTTATTACAAATCACAAACATTTTAAAAAACACATTCTTTAAAACATTGTCAAATACACAAATTACATTTTAAAAACATATTTTTTAAAAACATAAGGGAAAAATTTAATAAATTAAATAAACAAAAAGAGCATGGATAATACATAACTTACAATTGTAACACATTTAACAACAATATTTAATAGAAACGAAAGTTTTTTCATTCATTTTCTTTTTTAAGCATGTTATGTAATCATGTAAATCGTTAAATAATATAATTTTATTTGCCACCTTGCTAGTAAATTGGAATTAATTCCTTGAGATCTTCTCGATCAAGATTGAGTAAGGTCTGTTTGTCGACTTCGTTTACTGTAAAACAAATTTCATAATTAATAGTTACTGTCAAATAAAACGCGGTAAAACAATAGAGGTATGTTGCAACGATGGACTTTATGAATACTTTATTAATGAATAGTAAAAACTGTTTCGATAGTACTTACCGTCAAAGCTCACCCTCAACCGGTCTAACAAGCCCCAGCTTTCTAAGGTTGTCTTAACGAAGTCATCCATACCTAACTCACACAAAATCACAACGCAAAACTAATAATTATTAATAAACTTATCGCACTTATAGTCAGTAAGTTAAGACTTTATTAATTTCACTTTACTAACTAATTATAATTAAAAAGATTGATACAAAATTATGCGTATTAAAAAGAAGTTGTTCGTAAGCTCTCGAAAGAATGAATGACCGTTTTTAATCAGTTTGTTTATATTGCGAGGTTGTTTATCACTCCAATTGCTGGAAGGCGCTCTTCACCGGCTCCACCGACCAGCCACAACATCCTCCTTCACGCATATCGACTACACACTGTTTCGGATGTATAATATAAATAAATAAATGCAAAATCAGCAGAAATTCACAACTCTTATCTGTAAACCGCAATATAATCAATATTGATTAAAGCCCAATTTTCCGTGGCATTAACCTATTAACTCCAATGACGGTAGCGTTCTAGTGTTAAAGGCGTATTTTGTGTGACTTAATACTGTTTGGGTCAGAAGTCCAAATATACGTTATACACGGCTTGTAAAACAGACAATGAGAGCAAAATCTCAAAAAATAATTTTGTTACGATATTTTTCCCTTGTATCATATTTCCTAGCGGGGTGCGATCAGTGTAAATTATTTTATTGTCGGCAATTTTTCGGCAACGGGCCGCGTCCGCAAATCTGTTCCTTCCCTCTCGATCACTTTCAATAAAATACATTCGGCAAGCACGTGCCAACAATTATGAATTTGTATTGGCCAGAAATTTTCGAAAAATATGCAACAATTGTAGTGACGTTAATCCATTTATTTTATAGTAAAACTCACTCAAAATATAATGTAAGTTGCAACAATCTTATAGCAAATATTAAAACAAAAGTAATACCATAATTGTTTTGAAAAAGTAATACACTTTGTAGATAAGATTGCTACAAAGTTTTCACTACAAATGTTTTAAAAATTGTATTACAATTTTAAGTAACAAATGCTCTCTTTGTAGCAAAAATTGTTACAAAATATGTGCTACATTATTGTAGTAATTTGTAACATACGATTTTTTTCAGTGTGAGGACACTTTATGAATATGTGCACTGCAATTTGCATGGTTTTACCTAGGAAAACCGACTCTTCAGATTCAACCCTTGTTGTAATCATTTGAAAACAAGGAAATGGGAAATTTTATCACCCAAGAATAGAGGTGATTGTTTTTCTTTGAAAGAGTTGTTTTATGTTTATTAGTATCAATGTTCTTGTTATTGCACTTCGTCCACTAATCGCAATAGAAAATTCTCCTTTGTAGATTGTACATTTAACCATAGAATCATCATTTCTTTTGTTTTCTATAATAAATGGAAACTCTTTTTTTAAAGGTTAAAGGTTAAAGTTAAATGTCAAGTTATTATATTTTTAGGAGTACAAAGGAGTAAAAAAGAATGCAAAGGAGTACTTTTGGAGTACTCGTTTTAAAAGGAGTACGGTTCACAAAAAAGGAGTACAAAACTCCCTAAAGGAGTACGTTTGGTCACCTTAATTAATCGGACTTTTTGAATGTGTATCCAGTGGGGTATCTATACGGAGTTGGCCCTGTTAAAAATGGCGATATTTTTAATATCTTGAAGAAGGTATTGCTTCACATTGTAGAATATTCACACAAATACCATTTCACAGCAACACCGTAAATAACGATTAAATAGGTGGCAAACGACACGCAAAATTTAGCCTCTTTTTATGAACGGAAAACCCTGACCAAATCTGACCCCAACGTATTAGTTATGGGTTAAAAAAAGTATCGAAAATTCTAATTAATTTCGGCTTATTGTGAACGGAATAAATCGATCGTTTTATGTGTATTTCCGTTAAACATAAAAAATGCCTTTCATCCCCCAAACAGGGGAAGCATTGTGAACATTTGCAGGGCGTATAAGCTAAATTGGGTGATTTTGGCGTTAAAAAAATAGCAACAGGTGTTTGGAAACAAGCGTACACTAAAGCAAATTATTTATTTACATCTGCGACATTTTCATCAAGGTATTTGATTTCAAGTTGCAAAGTACTTGATAATCTGTTTGTGAATGTTTCGTTTCATTTCCGGCTGACAAACGCAATCATTCATTGGCCTAAAAAGTTTTGAGTGTGATTTCTGAAAACGAGCGAGTTTCACGTTCCGTGTTAATTAACATTTTTCATTCGGAAAGTTAATCCGTCATGTAATCCTAGCGCTGCATGCGTTAATAAAAAGGATTCATTACATATAGTGCGGAAGGTGCCCGTGGCGGATTGACCCCTGGCCGAAGGGGACTTGTACAGGTCCCCCGTTATAATCATCACATCCGCCAACAAAAGCCGGATCTTCGTTAATTAACACCGGCTATTTGATATACAAACGCGGTGAGAATCGTCACACGCAACTTAAAAAATTACCACAAGAAAAATCTTAGAAAAAATCAGTGCGCTTGTTTTATACAAACCCGAACCTAACCCACGATTTAGCTTCCTGTGCGGATGAATGGACCCATTCAGATGTGAAAAAGAAAGGTCCACTCGCGGGACGTGAAATTATCGGGTATGGATTCTCGTTAGGAATAAATTTGCAATTTTTACGTGTCATACGTTGCGCGATTAAAAGGACGGGTCGCAATTAAGTCCATTAATTTGAGTCGCGCCACAAAGAGATATGGACAGCTACAAAGTAGCACATGCCAAAAAGGGACTGTTAGGAAGTTGAAAGAAAAAATAAATCATTTAAAAATGTCCCGCATATAAAAAAGGGTTTTTTATACGCACCTGGCTACTCATCGGACCTTTTATTAACTAAGCATGCGGGCACAAAGGGTTAAAAAAGGTACAGAAAAAAAGGAGACTTGGGGGGACACTTTTTTTCTGGTTATGTAAATAGTTTTTACTCCGCTTTTATTATTCGATAGTGTTTCCTGGGCTAATAAATCCAACGTGGACACTAAAGACAAAGCGTCTATTAAATTTGAAAAAATTCAACAGTTTTCTAAAAAGAAGAATGAAGTTAAAAAAACGCAAGAAAAAAGTTACCGGTGAAACGATGCAATGGACGGAATTTTTTGTGTTGTTTGTGAATTTTTCTGTGAATTTAAAAAAGTTCGCATTTTAAAAAATAGGGAGTGTGAGTTACCGTGAGAAACGTTAAAAAAATCCGGTAGTCGCTCGAAGGGTGCGTCGATACGTCCTTATAAAAAAATTCTCCGGAATGATATGCACGTAGAGTTTTTTAACGTGGCAAATTTGAATCAAAAAGAAAAAACGTTTCTAGATACCCTAAGAATACTTGTGGGAAAAAGTTACCCCAGGTTTTTTTAGTTCAATTTTCAGGGTTTAAAAAGATGTTATTTATAATCCTGTAGGTATACTTTGTCTTATGCAAAACTGGTTTTTTTTCGCGCGCCCCGAATAAAAAAACAGTTGTAATAAATCGTACGGTAATTTTTCGGGTAACATTTTTTGTAATCACAGCGACCGTTTACAATGGTCGAAAAAAATGGTTTAACAGTTATTTAATTGGTGTTTAATTTTAATGAAAATACAACCGCCGAAAAATGTCGTTGCCTGAATAAAAATTTTAAACCGTGATAGGATACGCCGACCCTATGCACAACGATGATCGTAAAAAAAGTGATTTAGAACAAACGGGTAAACGGGGTAAAGATCCCGACGTTTTTAAGATCCGAACGGAAGTCGAGAAGGTTGTTTGATGAGCCACCTTACTACCTCGCGCGTTTTTGTATTTTTTATGGCCGAGTTAGTAATTTGGACTAATTTATAGTTTAATCGTTTAAAAAAATTAATACTGTACAATTCAAAAATCCTTTGAATTTTTTTTTTATCTAACGACAAGTTCAATTCTTATGTAAGAGAAAATACAATTCAAATTTATTGCTTTGATGTCGTGTTAAATTATTGTGTTGCTTTTAAAAATTAAACCCTCCACTTATTACTGTTTGAACAGAAGTTCAGAAAAATTTTGTTTTATCAATATTCAAACGTTTCGGTGGGTAAACAGGTTTTTAAATCATTCGAGTATAAAGAATCCTAAACTGAAAATATTGGAATTAAACAATAAAGAAAAACAAGTATAACGAAAATAGAAGTAAGAATCTAAAATTATTTTTTTGTAAAGTACAGTGATACCCCGATTTACATGAATTCGGTGTTAAGCAATTTGTGATTTTCCTTCCCTCTCCACCCCTACCCTCGCTGTGTAATAACATAAACTTTTAATTTTGAAGGGCTCATTTTTAAAATTTTAGATTGCAAACTTTCTAATTGATTATTTCATTATTTATTAATTATTTTCATTGTAAGAGCCTTAACAACATTGCTGCATAATTGTCTTAACATAAGTTGTGCAAACGCACGTCGCCAACCTTTTCGATCATTCACATTTTGTATTGTTCAGCAGTGATTTAAGGTTGGTTGTTACAAAGAGATCTTGAGTGAAAAAAAGAGACGATTCTGGTAGATTTTGTGAGGCTATCCACTTCCAGTTGAGTTACTTTTTGAGTGACATGTTCTGGTGCATAATTTTTTTACAAACACAAATTCTGATTACAATTTGTGTAAATAAATTAGCATTGCCCTTATAGACTTCAGTGACGTTGGTATAGATTTATATGAAAATTTGTACCGTTGCTTATGTCACCGGTTCCACTTATTGCATAACTTCGGGGTATTTCTGTACTTTATTTTATTTTTTTACCAATTGAATGGCTCTATTCAACAAGTACCTTATTCACTTTTCATATTCTGTGATATTTTAGATTTGATGTTGCAGTTTGATCTGGAAAACATATTGTTTTGATTTTGACTGATCTTTTTTTACTAAAGATTACTTACTTTAGTAAAAAACGATCATTCAAAATCAAAACAATGTGATTTCCAGATCACATTGAAACATCAAATCCGCAAATATGAAATATGAAAAAGTCACTTAGGTACTTCTTGCATAGAGCTCCTCAATTAAAAAATTGTGATATCGCTATTATTATTATTATTTGAAATAAATGGTACTGTTTTATTAATTTTAGATGGAACGGAATTGTTACTTGTCATAAGTACATGATTATCGATAATAATTTGATGCGTTGCGTTGGTTAGAAAAACATTATTAGTTAGTACTAACTGTCAAAGAGATTTTTTGAAAGTTCTTACTGGCACAAGGACACTTACCCACAGACTACAAAGTTGTAGTTAGGTAACGTGTCAAATTAGACAATAACCATAATCGCACGCTAATATGCGTGGATCGCATCAAAATTATTCATAATAAATGAGGATTAATATTTTTATGTTCAGCAAAAATGTACTTCGTCAATTTTTTACCACTGAAAGCCTACAACCTATCTTCTTTCTAATTGTAGTTTTTCAATTCATCCAGAAAAATTGCATCAAAGCTAATTAAATGTAAATTATTGTAAAAGAACGATAAAAATACACTCACTTTCATTATGTATGCAGGGAACAAATATAAGAGCCGTTATTCTGCAGCAAAAAAAAAAATAAGAAAAAATTTTATAAACAAATGTCTTAAAATTAAATGAAAATAATTTGTTGGCAAGATATCCTTAATTAAAGATTTTTTGTTTGTTTTTATGTGCTGACGGCATAGCCTGTTTAAATTTTCTTCAGGACATGCTTATTTTTCTTTACTTTTTACTGTAGAACAACGTTCACATCCAAACACTCGCTCTAATTAAGAATTATCTGCAAAAATTTAGAATTTTAGAACATTTACTTATTAGTTTTGATTTTTTTTTACTGTGGAATAATGTTTCTATATTTGGTCCATGCAATGGACCTTTTCAAAATTGCAAGTCTCTCTCGCACCGTGACGTATTGCGCGAACGACCAGTGCGCAGCGTTGGTGTTTACTTAAAGTGAAGTTTGTGATTTTAAAATCTGACACTAACTTACTTGACATTTTGTCAATTATTTATTCAAAAATAATAATAAAAGTGGTCTATTTGTGTTGCGTGCCATTTTGTAAATCCAAAAGTTCTGATAAATCAACATCATTCCATGCATTCACTAAAGACAGGAGACTGCAAAAAGTGTGTATACATAACATAAGAAGAGACACACGAAAAAGTAAGTGGAATAAAAACTCATTTACAGTTGATAAACATGTCAACGATTTTTGCCACATAATTAAAATAATTCACCAACACAGATAATAAAGAAATAAAATCACTACTTTGACAGCACCAACGATGCGCAGTGCAACTGCGCATGATTCTGTCTCTTTTTTTTTGAAAAGGTCCATTACGAAATATCCTGTATAAATTCAGATATTATCCATAATTGTTGTAAACTACAAAAAAATTAACTGATGTAAAAACCTTTTACATGCTGAAAAAAAAATTATTTTTAAAGAAATTTATAATTTTACTTAGTTTTTATAATTTTTGCTATTAGCACCCACACCAATTTCAATTTTAAATTTATTTACAATTAATTGGTTATCAAATTTCTATTGGTCCTATTGTTATTGACACAAAACCATTTTATCCTGCTGCAATTTTCAGCCCGTAGGCCGATTTGTGTCATTTGACCACTTGCCAGCATCGTTTCAAATTTGAATAAAATTTGAATTTACAAAGACAAATCTGACTTCATAATAGCATTGCCACATGGATGGGTATAAAATTTATGTAAAACGCAACAGAGCATTCCTTGGTGACCCACCACAATCAGTATTTGCTTTTTCTTATCAGCGGTGTCTGGCATGGACAAGCGGACTATTTTACTTTATCTTATCAGCTTTACCGGTCGTTATAATTTACAAAGCAACCGACACCAATAGTGTGGTATCGTTATGGTCATAAAATCTACACACTCCGAACAACTTGCACTCGAAAAAAAAACGAAAAAGCCCTATTAGTGCGCGTTCGAGTATTGATTTATTTATAAACCAATGTCCACTATCTAACCAAAGCTAACATATTGCGTAGGGGTACTCAAATATCAAAATAGAATAATAGACAGTCGGACAGTTCTATGCGACGTCGCCGATCAATCGCATTCGATTTATCGGCGCTGCTGACGCAGATGGTCCACTGCCAGTGCATATGACAATTGTATTTTTTCACTGTATGAATATATCGCGATTAATTTCGCCGCAAGGGTGTCCAAAATCGCAATTTTTACCGTTTTTTACGTCAATAAAAAATTAAGTCTGCATTTAGCGCCGTCAATTTGTTTTACAGGAGATGGCGGAATTTTTAAAAGTAATTTTTGAAGGGAGAAATTTGGTAATAATATAGAATTTAGAGACGGTTTTTTTGTTGTGTGTACAACCTTGCGTGCACAAAACAACCTACAGCTGTTATTCAGACAGTGGACACTGCATTATGCCGAATTACATTAGGTCAACAGGCGCTCCCCCAAAAAATAGGTCGCGTGGCCCCTTTTTGTGCGTTTTAATGTCGCGTCCACCCCATGTCCGAGGAGCTCTCACCCCCAGCAGAGAACGGAATATAATTTTATGAAACCGACGCAAAAATATATTAAGCCTAATGGATGCACGAGTACAGTCGCAAAAATTCACGATTTTTTGGTTAGAACAACAATGAGACGTGAGGGTCGCCCGGGGCTGGAGGTCAACTTCCTGCTGGACAGTTGCGCAAAAATGATCATTCACCGCATTTTTGCATAGCAGTTAATGGTATTTATTTCAATGGGGGACCCCTATGAAAAAATTTTGTGTATTCAGTTAATCGAACCAGGTGCTGGGAGGTCGAAAAAAACTGTTTGTGTCAAACCTTTTTTGCTCAGTTTTTATAATTACTCGAGATACACCGAGATAGGTAACGCTGAAGGGTTTACGTGTAACCGAAAAATCACCAAAAAAACCGGACTCACAAAAACGATTTTTTCAGGCGCACACGTGTAAAAACAAAGGCGCGAAACAAGTTGAAGGGAACCGTATAATCGGACCGGCTTCCAAAAAATCTTATGCCGACACAGCTCTGACGAAAAAAAAATCAAAATCGATATGCCGAGGTATAAAGGTCGGGCGTCAAAATAGATTTTGTTCACAATAACGGTCATTGTTTCGCTGTAATAAATGATCGAACTAATATATCTTATCATCGCGATAAAAGCCGCCACCGAAATTTTTCATATTACACAAGAGAGAGAGACGAAAAAGTCGAACACATGACTGGACATAAACGTTGTTGCTAATAAATCAATATCGGGGAAATTTCCTCGATGAGACAAATTTCGGATCGATGCAAATGTTTTAAATTGTTTGACTCATCGCGAGGACGTAAATATTACTTTTAGGGGCTCTTAAATAGCGGCCAATTAAACTGTACATTTAGAAGGAGATGGAAATTTAAATGCACAGGATACACTTTGTTCAGTGGCGTTGCTCCTCAAATGTGAATGGATAGATATCTCAAATAATTTATCGAAAGTTTTAAACAGTCAAATTATTATATTTAAAAGATAATTTTATTTCTGGGAAATAGACGGTGTACGCGTTTGCGTGTCTGCGGTTATGATAACTATTTAGACAATAATTTTAATGAGACCTGAATTCTTCCATATCTTTCGTTTCAAAGAAGAATTAGAGATTGATATCAATTCAACTGTAGATACTATCTGTCAAACTATAACTATGTAATTTATTTAAGAAAAATTGTGTGTCTTAAATTAATTTAATTCGTTTTGCTTTGTTCTTTATATAAAAGAAGAATTAGCAGAAGCATTACGTGTCTAATACCTTTAGGTAGGAAGATACATAGAAAGTCATTCAGTAAAACTTCTCTAACTAGAACTTCCATATATCTTTCAAAGGTTTAAAACGTTATCCGAGGTCTCCATTGTTCTCTGTCGTTCCATAAGTCTTCTTTCAAGTCTCTCTCTCTCTAATGTCTTTGTTAATTTCTTCATTTCAACTAATTGTAAGTATTGGTCTTTCTCATTTTTTCGACCTTGTGGTGGTCACTTCAAAGTTTGTTTAGCAAGTCGATCATTGTTCATTCTTTGCTTGTACAGGGTGAGTTAAGTTTTACCGCCCAGGCCATAATACCTATTAAAGATTGAGGGGAAAGTATGAAATTTGCATGTTACATCAGTTGAAGTTTACGCTTTCGATTAGTGCTACAAATTTTCCAAAATATTTTTATTTGAAGCCAAAAAAGTAAAATAAAGAGTGTTGGGTAAAATTTCTATGTTTGGTTTTTTATTTCAAAATTTGTCAAATTATTCGTAGCATTAATATCTGCAATTTGATTCGTAAAAAAATGATTACTTTTTGAGTTAAATCAAATTTAAGATATAGCACAAAAAATGCTTCTATTTATGACTTTCTGACAATAGATAATGCGGTATACCATCTTAACAATAGTTTATGATCGACCCATCAAACTGGACGAGACAGCTTTTCAGTTGCCGATAGACCTGCATTCTTAAGTTCAGTTTAGTGACCTCCATAAATAATCTTTCAAGCACCCCTACATCAATACCATTGTCTGGTAAATTAGTCTACTTATGTCGTAAATCATTTAAAAAATACCTTCTAATACGGAAATAGCTTTATTTAATAAACGCAAATTACTAAAATTATTTCAATTACACTAAATTGTGTGAAAATATTTTACTGTTCGTACATCAAAAAATCTAATAAATTGAACAATTAGTAATTGAAAAAAAGCCAAAATTTTACTTGATTAAAGAAAAAGATTATTTCTTGGTTTCTTTGTACCTTAATAATATAAAATTACTCATGCAATTTATGAGAATTGACAAATTATTTTAAAGACCAATTTTGCCAAGGGCGGTAAAACGTAACTCACCCTGTATATAGTTAACGGCAGTGTGTTTTACATCCATAATTCCTTAAATTCTTACATTTTATATTTTCTTCTAATCTTAACCGACCTATGTTTTCTTCTTTTTGTTTTAATTGTCAGACTTTCTGCCTTATATGATTATGGATCTAAATTTAACAAAAAAAAGCAATGCAGTTGTGTTGGCAATGCCGAAAATTTAAAATATTGTCAACTTCACTTCACAATTCCACGTGACCATGTGTCAAAGTATGTATTGCTTTTTATGTTTTAAATTGACACATGAACAAGTGGGGTTATAAAATGAAGCTGGCAATAATTCCAATTTTCGGCATTGCCAACACAATTAGTTATTTTTTCCCTAAATTTGTATTATTTTCGGAGATTTAAGCGAATCTGAACAACAGGTCATATGTCCTTTATTATTGTGTTGTATATTGTGTGCTTGTTTATTTTCGTTATGTGTTGATCCCATATTTATAATTGTTACCGCTTCCCTCCACAAATGATTTCGTTCTTCAATTGTTGTGTCTACACTTTCCTTCTCAGTAATTGCCATTCCGCTTGGAAGGGCACTTTTTAATTCTTTTGCATATTTGCATTCTCAATATGGTAAAGGCTTACTTTGTATTGAAAATTATATCCAAAAATGTTTTGCTGTAATTTCTGTATTTTGAAGTTTCCCTAACTTGTACTTTTTTGATCGTGTCTTGAAGTTGGAAAGTTGCAAAGAAGAGGATTAAGAAATATAAATTTGTTAATTGTTTTTTTGTTATCTGTGTTATAAGTTAAACGAAAATAAATGGAAACTTTGTCGAAAAGCTGATGAAAATCCATAATTTAATACACAAAAATTTGCTTAAACATTTGTGTAATGATATTAACAGTAAAATTTATGTGGACTTTACATTTTCTTAAACTTTTGTTAAAATATTATTCATATTCAATTATAGTGAACATTATTATTTAAGTTGGTTGACAGTTTCTAGAAGTGACCTGCCTTCAGTTTATTGCATGCATTATCTTTTCAAATAGTTCCTAACCATGTGCGTGTACTATACACACGTGTTGACCATCGGTCAGTTAGAAAAACAAGGCGAAACGAATAGCCATGAGTTTAACAATTATGATTATCCGGTCAGGTGTAGTGACTTTATATTTCATTCAAAAACCACCTCGTTTTTTTTTTAAGTACTTATTTAAGGGATTTATTTAAAAAAAATAATTATTGCAGATTTTCGTATGCATCAGAAAAATGTTGCTCAATGTTAGTCAATTAAATGATGCACATACAAATTTAGTTAGTAGTTCACCTAAACACTTATTTATGATAATTATTTTACTGAAATTGTAATGTTGTTGGGGATATATCTGTTCCTAGCTCACCAGGAAGGATCTACTCCAACACTTCAGAAAGGTATGCACGTCCAAATGAAAAAAAACTGCAGTTGTGAACACGACATTCACAGGTGTCCCTTTAAATGGCCCATCTTTTTTGAACTATTCATTGTATAGTAATCCTCAAAAGGATAATTAGTGGAAAAGAAACTCAAGTGCAATTTGCAAGAAAATTGTAGTTTCCGTTTAATCCAACAGTTTGTAATTTGAATTGAATAAAAATTTCAGCATTTAATAATATAATGAGCATAAGTGTAGCCATTACATATAATATTTTATCTACGACTTTTGCAACAAACAATTTACTTACGATTTTTGAAAACTTAAAACCTGTCAGACGAATTAGAACAATTTTATTTCTGTTTTACAATTTAACCAACAATACTGTAACCCGTTGGACATAAAATTTCATATTATCCCTTGAGTAATATAACCAGGTGTTTACATTGACAGCTAGATACTAAATGTGTGTATTATTAAATAGTCATAGATAAACATGTTTTGTTGTTATCGATTTTCAATGACACCTCTTATTAAAAAACCCATTAAAATCCATAAATAGTTTTTCTAATATAAGTGGAAATTAATATTTTTTCGTTGAAGTAAGTAACCAGCTTTTTAATAATGTTATATAAAAAAGTATCCATTCAGTGTTTCAAAATTAAATGAATTAAATTTATACCTCAACGGCATTTGCATTGATCGTAAAAATTGTGATTGAACAAATAAACAGTTAGTATTGCATCCATAAGCAAGCACTTAAGAAAATAAAAACTTCTTGAAAAAACATCTCTTCGATATTTTAAATAACCCTCTACACATGCTCACACACAGGTAAAGCTCTCAATGTTAGTTTAACTGTTCTTCAGCTGCCTAAGACCTGACCTACACCAAACCATCATTCTTATATTAAACAAGTTATCGTTTGATGAAGCGATTAATTTTGTTCTAAAAGATACGAGCAGCAACTTGTTTAGTAACATGTACAGCTTATTCGGTGATTTATTAATATTTACAACTGACGTAATCTCCACTTTTACACTAATGTGGTAGATAAAACTTCTTATTTAATTAGTCGTGTTTTTCGACGATTACATTAACAGAATGAGAGAATAATATTAAACGCGAGCCTGTGATAATGATATGCCTCGAGGAGACGTGCGTTCTCGTGTATTTGCCGGAGACGTCCAAATTTTTCGACACGTTCCTTTGAAGCACTTGGTTTTAATGTTGTGTGGGGAAAGTTTTGCGTGATTTATGCGAAACAAGAATTGTAAGTAACCGAATATACACGCTGACTATCTTAGGTGTTTATTAATTTTTCTTAAAGCCAACTTACAGGAGGTATAACGTGATAGTGATTAATGTGAATACCTACTAACTTTATTTATTATCTTAAGCATTGCCGTTTTCATTTGTTGAAATGTTCTGTGTAATTATAAGGAAGCGTACTAGTTATTATTTACTGTGTTTCCTTGTCAAGCAATTTATTAATGCTACGATGAATAGATGTGGAGGATTTACCTTAAGGAGATAAATGAACATAAGTAAAATTCTTGACGTTGAAATTGGTAACTGTTTAAGCCGAGCATGAGTCAGTTGAAACAGTTCTACCAGATACTTTCTGGTTACCACAAGGATTCCTTGCAAGCAAAGTGGAATTAATTTTAAATGAGTTAATTTTAGTCTGTAACTTAAATAAGGGAACGAAATGTTGAGCAGTGCCAATGCATCCCTTCCTTAAGCTTTAAAGCTGAGTCACATTAAAGTAGGTGAAATCTGCAAAATGTTCATTAAATGTTTCACATTGCTTAGAAACATGAATAATGTAATTCAAATTACTTAATTTAAGTAATTAATTAATCTGAGTCATATTTAAACAAACAAAAATCATTTATGGCTAAAGTCTATAGTAGATGTTGAAAGTGGCCTCCTTGAAACTTATTGTACAGGTCTAAACATTTCAAAGAGCCCGGATGGTTTCTGATGGACTCACATGCTTCAATCACACGTTGGCGCAGCATGTTTTCACCATTGATTGAGACTTCATAAACCAAGAGTTTTAAGTGTCCCAACAAATAAGCAAATAGGATTGAGATGAGGTGATCTTGCAGACCGAGCGACTGGTTCAGATCGTCATATCCATTTATTGAAATTGGAATATGTGTCTACAAAGAACTGGAGGTAGCCAAATAATAGATGATTTGTTGTATTTGTGACAAAAAATCGTACAGAGATGGAAAAGAAGGTAATGAAACTGAACAAAAAATTAAAAACTAAAAAACTAAAATTAGTGTTGAAGGGTATAATTTTGAATTAGTGAGTAGTTTTAAATATATGAGAATAATGATATCAAATGATGGAAATTGAGACTTAGAAATTGAAGAAAAGCTAATGACAGGAAATAGAGCTTTCCAAGCTAACAAAAAGTTATTCAGAAATAAGACACTTGGGAAGAAAACAAAAATAAACATAAATAAAACAATAAGAACAACTATACTGTATGGTGCAGAAACAATGACAATTAAAAAAAAGTAGGAAGAAAATTTTGGAATATTTGAAAGTAGAATTATGGGAACTAAATTGGGACCGGTAAAAATAGAAGAAAATGAATACAGAATTAGAAAAAACCATGAAGAAGTTGTGGTACAAAAAAATAAAACATCAGAGAGCTACATGGACAGCCCATGTGTGGAGAGCAGGGTACAGTAATATTTTAGATGTTAGAATGACCCTGGACGTACAAGGAAGCAAGGTAGACCAAGATCAACATGGCTACAAGAGGTAACAGAAGACCTTAAAACGATTGTAATTCACAAATGGAAAGATAAAGTGAAGGACAGAAGAAATTAGAAATTTGTGAAGAAATTGAATAGAAATTGGGTGCTGAACAAACCCGTATTACTGATTTAGTTAGCTTCGTTTAATACCTCGGGAAGGTTATGTAATACAACGTTTCTGTAACTATCGGTTGTTAATCATTTTGTTAAAAAAAGGAACCAAATATCAATGTGGAATCGTAGCTGGTGCCTAGCTGAGAACATTAGATGCGAGTTCTCTGTCAAGTGATGCTGGTTGTGCGGATTTCCAATGCCTTTTTCAGTAAATGCAGTTTCATCGATGAATTAAAAAAAAGGAACAAAAAATTGGATTCGCTGTTTACTGAATATACCATCTACACGAATGTTTCCAGTTGAAATACTCAGCAGAAAGTTTACCTTACCTCTGTAAGAAATGGTATGGATAAAAAAGCTGTCCATGAATTACCCTCCAAGTAGTCATACTGATACTTGAATTCTTGCCAACTGACCTATTATAATTTGGGCGTACGAGATCGTGGTATACATGTCTCCACAAATCGCTGGTAGTAAAAGGAAGCAAGTGTTTTATAATGTTGCTGTCGATTTCAATAAGACTCTTGATATTACTTTGAAGCCTCGTAACCATTAGCACGACGGTACACAAGCATCATTTCAAGCAACAAAGTTTTGGCTGCACTGGAAGCTATCAATCAACCCTAGAATAGGTTAATAATAAACTGGAAACTAGTTGGAAAATCAACATGTGAAGAAATCATTTCAATGATGCTAAATAAAAACTTGAAATTATATTGCCATCTTTTATTTAGACGCTTATTTTGACTGCTATATTTCTCTAGAGAGATACATTTTTATATTAAATGTTTTAGCTAAATTAGTCTCTCAAAGTGGGTCAGACAAATTGAGCTGCACTTTTAAGGCGCCACGGGTCGTAAAAACATCATTGCACTTGACCACTTTGCCTCGGACCTAACTTACTTTTCTTTACTGTTATTCGTATTCGTTGAATATTCATAATTTACTTGAATCTGATTTTATCGCCCTTTAAAATATGGCAATCGTGTAAAATTAAACTTACAACTGAGATATGTTAATTTTTCTAACTTCAATGCCAGGTGTAGTCAAAAATTCAAAAGAAACATTCATTTACATAAAACCACGCGGAATTTAAATGAAGAGATTTATTGCTACAACAATTAGTCGGTACTCTATCTAGAGATCAACGAAAATCATAAATGGAAAAGAATGTGTAAAAAATTGTTTATTAAAATTTGATAAAAGCTTTAGTGTGTTTGAAAGTGACAAGTAGTTTTTTTTTTTAGCGGAGCCAAGGTATATTTTTTAATACTCGAACAAAACAAATAAATTCTTCGGAGAAAGTATTTTCTTTCGTATAACACACGGCCCTTATGAAACAAGATTAAAAAGAAAGAAAAAAAGAGGCCAGGAACTGCTCCGCAAAGTTTATTCAACAACGGCTCATTATACCGTAACTGCATATAAGAATATATCGGATATAAGTAGGTAGTTATGCAGTCGATTACAGAACTGCATGCAATGCGGACAACTGAACCGAACCGACCAATAATTTATAATAAAGTAAATACAGTGACCGCACCGAAGAAGAAGGTACATCAAAAACCATCTTTTCAGTTGTCAATCAATCTCATATGCCGAGTGAACTCACCAAACACAGTCCTTCCAGTACACGATCCGCATTATTAACGTCCACACGTTAACATTTCCTCATGTTTTGTTTCAATTAAAAAATCTAGGCGATTTTCAGACAATTTCATCTGACCGAAACTCAGGAAATTCTAATCCCGTGCGTCTGTCTTGCGGTCACGACGACGGTATAAAAATGTGTCTGCACAGCTGGGCACACACCCCGGCCTTCCTGTGATGCGTACAAATCGTTCGAATAGAGACGACATTCGCAGAATGTTGGCGAAAAAGGAGATTACAAATTTAAATAAGTCCAAATGTGTAATATTTAAAGCGGACATGAACCCGGGGTATTGTTGCCAGACACACACGAGTGGGTATTAGGAGGACAAATGGCGCAATTTCAATGATCACAAAAGACCACCCTGTAGCGACTTAACTTAATATTTCGGACGAAATTAAAAGGAGGTTTAGACCCACCACGCTTTTTGTGGTGAAAACTTAATAAACTTTTTTCAGTGGTCATGGGGTTTGTGTATTGCCAATTCAATGTTAACTTAAAAGATAAAAATGTTAACACAATCGAAGTTATTAACCGAATAAATAATAAATAAATTTTCGAGGATTTGTATTAGAGCTGCTAAAAAGAAATTGCTTACAATTAGTAGAGTTTTTTTTTAATTATTAATTGTTTTGTTCGAAAATTTACTTATACAGGGTGTTATAAGTTTTACCGCTGCTGGTGGAAAAATGGCTCTTTAAAATAGTTTATTAATTCTCATGAAATATATGAGTAGGTAATCTTATAAAGGAACCTTGAAACAAGAATTATTTCTTTTTAAATCAGCTAAAATTTTAGCTCTTCCTCTATTACTAGTTCTTCAATTTATTCATCATCACCAGGGACAACTTTGCAACTCATGCTTGTGCAACTTGCGATTTTCTTTTTTAAATACTCTACTGAAAGGTGCTGTGCTTCGACGCCAACAATTTTAACGACGTAAAATTTCTTGCTTTTTGTCACTTCAATTTTCATTGTTTCCCAAAGTGTCCCAAAGTACAAGCACTAGAGTGTACCAAAGTACAAGCACAGCACTACTTATTATTAATGACATATAACTGTCCAAATACGAAAGTTGAAATTCAACACTAATAGAAAATAGTTAGCCTTATATGTGTATTACGTAATATTATACGCAACAAAATCATTATAAATAAAATTTACCTGGTAAAGATCTGGAGGTCCAGCGATTAAGTAATACTTCATCTACCTCGAAACAACAGACACATAAGCGAATATATGCAATTTCTTTTATGGTGGGGTGACATCTATCCGTTAATGGAATAACTTCTTGAAAGGAAAAGTGTTACATTTGAATTTACTAATTAAAAAATTCAAGGTCCCGAAGTATGTACAAGCTATCCCAAAGTACAAGGATCTCCCCTATTGTCGCTCTACATTACATACATTCAACATTCTACCTAAACGTTAATCAGCCGTTTTACAAAACAGATCTGCTTTGTATTGCAGCGGATTCTGCAATGAAGAAATAACAAGCACAGGGGTGCGCGTGTACCTCCGCTGATGCCACAACCTGCAGTAGGCATATGTAGCACATCACATCTACTACAAACAAAATGTGCAACTCATGTAAAGAAGAACAATAGAAAACAATTTCCCCTATTAAGGTAACCAAACGTACACCTTTAGGGAGTTTTGTACTCCTTTCTTGTGAACCGTACTCCTTTTAAAACGAGTACTCCAAAAGTACTCCTTTGCATTCTTTTGTACTCCTTTGTACTTCTAAAAATATAAAAACTTGGCATTCAACTTTAACCTTTAACCTTTAAAAAAAGAGTTTCCATTTATTGTAGAAAACAAAGAAAATGATGATTCTATGGTTAAATGTACAATCTGCAAAGGAGAATTTTCTATTGCGATTGGTGGACGAAGTGCAATAACAAAGCACATTGATACTAATAAACATAAAACATCTCTTGATGCAGCGGCTTCAACGTCTAAACTAAATACATTTTTTTAAACTGATAGTTTTGGACCAAATAAAGATTGAAATAAAAAGTATTTGAAAGAAAAATAATCACTTCTATTCTTGGTTGATGAAGTTTTCCATTTTCTTGTTTTCAAATGATTACAACAAGGGTTGACTCTTAAGAGTCGGTTTGCCTAAGTGAAATCATGCAACTTTTAAGATTCAACCCTTGTTGTAATCATTTGAAAACAAGAAAATGGATTTTTTTTTTACCTGAGCACACTTTATGAAAATATACACTGCCATTTGCATGGTTTTACCTAGGAAAACCGACTTTTAAAATTCAACGATTGTTGTAATCATTTGAATACAAGAAAAAAAAAACAAAAATTAACTTTATGAAAATGTGAACCCTTACATAAATCAAAAAAAAAAAAAAAATTGACCTGAGCACACTTTATGAAAACGTGCACTGCAATTTGCATGGCTTTACATAGGAAAACCTATTTTTAAGATTCAACCCTTGTTGTAATCATTTGAAAACAAGAAAATGGAAAAAAATTAACTTTATGAAAATGTGAATCTTAACATAAGTCCAAAAAAAAAATTGGCCTGAACACACTTTATGAAAATGTGCAGTGCAATTTGCATGGCTTTACATAGGAAAACCGACTGTTAAGGTTTAACCCTTGTTGGAATCATTTGAAAACAAGAAAATGGAAAATATTTTACCTCAGCACACTTTATGAAAATGTGGATCCTAACATGAGTCTAAAAAAAAAGAAAAAAAAATTAACCTGATCACACTTTATGAATATGTGCACTGCAATTTGCATGGTTTTACCTAGGAAAATCGACTTTTAAGATTCAATCCTTGTTGTAATCATTTGAAAACAAGAAAATGGAAAAAAAATTTAACTTTATGAAAATGTGGATCCTTACATAAGTCAAAAAAAAAAGAAAAAAGAAATTGACCTGAGCACACTTCATGAATATGTGCAATTTGCATGGTTTTACCTAGGAAAACCGACTTTTAAGATTCAACCCTTGTAATCATTTGAAAACAAGAAAATGCAGTGTGTTTGTTTTAACGTGTTTATACATATAATTTTTGAACTAATGAATTTTGAAATTATTTAAGAAACATATAGTTGAATGGACAAGACTCGGTGTTTTTATTCAAACCGAATCACCATATCTAATGAAAATTCATTTGTACTCCTTTTGTATAAAAAATAGTTGGTCACCTTACTATAGAAGATAGTAATAATAGTTTTTACAACAAGTTATGTTATTTTCATTTTGTATTTTTTGCTAACAATAAATTGCCTAAAATGTTCACACGGCCTTTACTAATAACAAATAACATAAGCCACCAGATTTTATCCAAAAAATAGTTTTGAGGAGGGGTTCTTGGGTTTTTATGTAACAGTTTGACCCTTGGTTCGAGAAAGGTTAATGATATGAATAATTTGCCACATTCTGAAATAAAAAATTAAACAACAAGATTTTCCCCATAACTCTTTATTATTACTTTGTGGCTACTAATAAAAATAATTTGGAATTTTTTTGCACTCATCGAAAGTGTACCTAGATTCCAACTGATGTAACATATAAATTGAATAGTTTCCCCTCAATTTTCAATAGATATTGTTCCCGGTAATAAAACTTACACCACCCTGTATATTAATTCTTGACTATCAATTAATAATTTGAAGAATTATTGAAGTTGTTAGGTAGAGTTAACTGAAAAATTCGAAATTGTCAGAATTGACTGTAAAAAAGGCCTACAATGAATGCCTCAGTGAGAATTAGTTTATTACTCGATGAATAAAATCTTAAAATGTTGAAATGATTAACAGGAAGGTAAAATTGCAATCTGAAAATTCATTTATTGAAGGTTTTTGTTATAAACTCAAGCAAACGCAAAACTAAATGATTGAAAAAACTAAAAAATGAACATTTCAAGCTGTTAATTTTATCTGTTTTTACTCAAATTTGTAGATAACAATTCCCAAATTTAACATTTTCTTGTGAGAATTTAAAACTTATCGAATCTAGAACTTGGTTGAAACGAATTGCTGAAACTTGTTGGGAGAGTACGCCACTGCATATATTCGGCAAATTAATATTGAATTACCGTTTGATCCGCACATACAAAGCAATACGGGGGCGAGTGTTCTAAACAAAACGCTTTAAGAGACGTGCGATAACAAATCTAAAAAAAGATGCAAGAAGGACAAAAGGTCTGACCCTTGGCCTGTCAGATCCTTAAATCAGATATTTTACCCTAGACAAAAAGGTCCAGACATTACGTCAGAGGGTCATCTTTATATTTATAGATTATGACTTTATTGGACGATTTTTCTTGAAAGGAGGTCACTTATCTCAACTACCCTCATAAATGCGTAGGATATCACTTTGAATGGGTGTAAAGTTCCATTTTTTTGCTGTTAATCTTAGAAAAAAATCAAACGTGTGAAAAGGGCTTGGATTACACAATCTAATGGCATTAAAAATGTCTCAGGTCGGCGACTCCATTGTGTTTTAGTTTACCAGAATTTAATTTCAACGGGTCGGAATGGATCCCGAAAAGATGTGTACAAGACGGCGATAAAATTTTGATGTGGGAGAGAGGGTGGACAATGACGTGCAAAAAATAGGCCGAAAACGTTTCGCTCGGCCGTGCCTGGTGGCGCGGTCGCATGTCCCACATGGACACGCAAGCCTCGTGAATTATGACTTAAGTCACTTAAAGTTTGATCCATAGTTAAAGATGCGTTCTAAAAATGGAACTACAGACGGACCAGGCGATAAATAAGGGGCCTCGGCCGAAAATAGACTCCTTGCTTGTGGTATGCCAATGAGGGTGGCAAGGAATAAATGCATCCCTTAAAATTAAATTTAGAAACCTGCTGACCATCAAGGGGGTGTCCCGAGGACAGGTTGCAAGCGGCGCAAATCTACGACATTTTGATGAGGGTTGGAATTAATGTCCGTGCCCCGAGACACATCCGCTTCTTTTGGCAGAAAATACCCTTACGGACGCTTAAAATAAGAAATTTACGCGAAACCGTGAATTTAAACGGGACAGGTGGCTTTCAAGCCGTTCATTAGCCGAAGGTCGGTCGGTACGCCACTGGTAATTTACAGAAGTTTGTTCGATACCCAGTGTTGTGACCTCTGGCTATTCGCGTGTTTCGTAGGGTCCTCCAGGATACACTTCGTACCTGTTGGTACCACGTGGGACGGTTAGGGGTGTAGTTCGTGTCAACCACCAAATGATCACGTGGCCTTTGGCTAGTCGCGTGTGTGTGTGACGGTCACCGGTGCCAAGCGTCTCTCGGTACAGATTCTCTTAAAAGGCGACTAATATGTCAATTAAGGGGAAGGTTATTCAAAAGACCTGAAAAATTTATATTGTAACCTCTGATGCAGGCAACCATGTTTACATTACTACGTTGCGGTGTGTACGGTAACTTTTTACCTGAGTGCTATCTCATGGTGTATTTTTAATTTAAATGGGGTCCCGCTGAGCAGTTAAAGTTTCCTTTACTTGTTAGGCTTCTGGAGTAATTGGAATTTATTTTTATGGGGTTTGCGACCGGTTTTAGAATTTATATCCTAGTTCTGGTGCGGTTAACCCACTGTTTTTAGCAACAAAAACGATCTTATTTTTATGACATACTTTTTCGATTAGTTTATATGAAATTAGGTTGTAAAAATTAACATTTAAATTTAAAGAATCTAATAGTTTTGAACATTTCAAATTATTTAAACCGTTAAGCGCCATAACGTTTTCAAATTCATATCAACCGTGTTAACGTGCGTTCAAAAAAATCTGTGGTCAGGTGACTTATGAAAATGTTCAAACGTAGCTGCTACAGTTGTGTATATAACTCTGCTTGTAAATGTCAGAAAAACATACGAACGAATTAATTGAGCCGTTGAGAGGAAACGTAGTGTAAGTCGTTTTTTTTTTTGGAGAAAAATTACGAGGTTTTGACTCCGCTTCGACGATGTTCTCTCTTGAAAAATAGTCGAACTACTCTTAAATCACTTGGTCAGTTAATAGTTTTCAACTTAAAGAACTTTGCTATAACTAAAAGTAGAAAATTTTTGACTTACACCACTTTTCCTCTCATCGGCTCAATTAATGAAACTTACATACCGTCTTTTTTTAAAATTGAACATGTTCAATTTAAAAAAAAAAATTATTGTCAATCAGTAGTGAAGATCCCAGAAATCCTTGATAATACAAATGATTTGATATTTATGTCAATTTAGAAATAAAATTATTGAAGTTTAAGTTTAAAATTTTCGGAATTTAACACGTATTCGAAAGAAGAGAAGATTAATATTGTGAATTGATACAAAAATCGTAATAGCTACAGATAAGCCAGCCCTGTTACTCAGGGAGAATGTTCTAAGGTCTGGCATTACAATTTAATAAGTCCACATGAGAGTACGCTTGGTTGCATCTTTGGGTTGAACATTGGGATATTTCTATCGCATGTTAAATATTAATGAAAAGACCCGGCTTGTCGAAAGAAATTATTTAGTACACTAAAAGCTAAATATGCCTACCACCTAGTTCAAAACACTTGACAATTCTACATTAGTGGAGCCTTGTTTAATATTTTGCATTTTTAAAGTTTATATGAATTGTTGATTGGAACATAATTTTGCAATTAAATTTGTTTATAAATAGTTGGAAAATTGAAGGGTCTGCTGCAAAAAGGAGGTAGCTCCATTCTATCGCTGTTGGGAGGTAGCTCCAAGAATCATCCACGTACCGTCAACTGGATGATATTTTTTGAATGAAAATACTGTTCTAATATGTAAACACCATAATTGAAAGTAAGCAACAACAATATTTTTACATATCTAACTTAAAATTTGATTTATTAAACTTTTTTTTTTGGTTTGCCAACAACTGGAAAAATTGGAGCTACCTCCTTTTTGCCGCAGACCCTTCAATTACATTTGAAAGTTGATACGAGACTACATTAATTAGCTGCAACATACATTAACGCTACCATAGAGTTATTTGAACGTACGTTACAATCGTTATTTTTTCATAATATTATGTTGTTTTTGTTTTCCTTTTGTTGCACATCTGTAGAATAAATTAAAATCTAAAATAAATTTTGTAAATAATATTTGCGAATTTGGAATGCACCCCAACATGCACCATTTTACAGGATTCTCCAACGTTAATGGTCACGCCCAAAACAATTAATTTTTAACATCTTAGGATAATAATTTAATATTTGAGATCATTTTTGGGGCGTCCATTACTGTTGAAGGGTCCTGTATAACAACGTTGGGGATCCGTGATATTTGCTTACAATATCTATCCAAATTGATGGTTTTTAATATTGCAAACGACAGTTCCTGTTGAAGGGTGTATGTTGGGATGCATTTCGAATTTGCAAATTTCGTCAGGGCTCTAAAGTTTTTATTTTGAACCAATTCCAGAAAAGTTTCATTTAAATTGAAGAGCACAATAAATTTCAACTTATATTGATGAGATTCATGTGCTTATATCGAATTATCCGCAAAGATAATTATTTCAATTGATTTTCAACTTAATTGCAGATTTTAAACGTTTACAACTTCTTAATAAAGCGATTATTATTGATTATTCTTACTGAGATTTGCATTAAGAAAGAAATTTAATTGTCAAACAACTTATTTCCATATAAAATTTAGTTAATTTAATTTAGTTAATCAGTCAATCATTGTTTTTTACACACTAAGATTTAAAAGTTTATAAACTTAAAGCATTTACTAATAAATAGTTTAGATTAGAGAATTAAAAGCGCAAGAAGCTATTCATTAAAATAAGAATTAGAACATTACATTTAATAAATTAATTAATTTAGGATGTGAAGATAAAATCTGAAATTAGATATATTATAAAAGGTATACTATACTCACAAAATTGTTAAAGTATATTTATTTATGTAATTATCAAGAGGCTAGTTGAAACTCATGCGACGCTTCCAACGCAGTCACGGTTTACGTAAACGCACTGCAAGTGTAGCTCCGAATAGTTGAACACAATTTATGAATAGTGCAACTACCCTCCGTATGGCGGTACCACGAGCTGGGAGCATCTCACCCTCACAACTGCGACCCTCATAATGCAACCAAACTAACAGCAACGATTTTTTAATTAGCTACTTTCAATTAGAATGCTTAAGTACTTCCTCATTTAATTACGTTTTAACTGTTGCTGCCTTTATTGCGCGCCTTGAATATTAACAAGCAAGAACTCGTGTCGCCCGAAAAAATCCGTCAAAATTAAATTATCGAAAAAAATATCGAGAATTATACACAGATAAATGTATCTCAGTTAAATGGCAGAGAGTTTTCAGTGCGGCCTTAAGCCTCTGGTACTTGAAATGGTTAATGTTTCTATTTCCAAAACGCGCGAAGCCATTTATCCGATTGTAAAGAGAAACGGCTACAATTAATCTCTTTACCTCTGGGAGAGATATCCTTTGTCTCCTTGGCAACGCGGAGGGTTGCAAAACCAAAGCTCTATACATGTAAAATATCGCAACTTAAACCTATTTAAGAAGGTATTTCGCCCGATCGATTCGGCACAACTCCAAAAACCGTCGAAAAACAACCCGGGCGATGATTCACCAATTCCGTCCAATGCAAACCCATTTTAAAAACTATTTCCACGATAATAATGTTTATTTCGTCAATAAGCGTCGCACCCTAAGCGGCCCTTATCGCCAGTTGAGATACGAACCAAAATCGAGGGGCGAGCGCCCCCTCAGGGGTGAGTTAACATGATCCTATTAGACACCGGGCAGCAAATGGCAGTGACCGGAAGTGATACGCCCACATATCCTTCCCGAAGACGGCCGAATCGCTTCGCGAATTTCGGACACGGGGACAAAGACTCCGGAGGATCGATTGATGCAAGGTGGATTTCAAAACTACTCGTATGAGAGCACCGTTCGAAAGTCAGCTTCATAAATGATTGATTGGCGCGGGGCAACCTTCCGAGCCACGTTAAATTAAATATTGACGCCGGTTCGAATTTTAATGCGAAAAAAGCCAGGCTAATTGGGAGCGAAAGCTTTTTCGCGAAAACAAGTGTGGGTGCATTTAAATGTCCTCCTAATTAGGACGATAATTCGCTTTAAGGTCTGTTCGGCATGCGGGAACGTGCCTGGAAAAAGGAAATTAAAACTGCTAATATAATAATTATTCCGGTCCTTAACCACCGCAATAAAATTAAAATTGGCCTCCTTTAGCGGCGTTCTCCCCTTTGATGTTATTTTTTGCCGGAAAAGTTGAGCTTTTTCCAGTGCGAAATTCAATTCGAAAAAAGTTTTAAATTTAATAAAGCGAGTGTCACGACCCATTTTTTTCTTCCAAACGAGCGAAGAGTGTTAATGAAAATCAGAAGTAAGTCAAGGCGAAGGCTACAATTAAAAATCGATCCCGTCTCTTCTTCTCTCCGTGAACTGCACACTTTTCTCTCTTTTCTTCTTTTATACACTCCATACTTTCACCCCGGAATAGTAGCTCTAAATAATGGCGCATTCAACAGATTGTTACTCATCAGCACTTTATTATTTTAAGACACAAGAAATACACTCGAAAAGGAAAAAATTCCGATTTACTCATTTTTCTTGGCGTGGTCTGAAAATCGTTGCTGATTTAAAACTTAATTATTATCGATACCGACCTGATTTGGTTGGAAACAATTTGAACCACTTCACATAATAATTTGGTCCAGTCTTTTCATTTTCTCGGTACGTTGTGTAATGTTTTATGTCAACCGACTTTGGAGCTCTCAGTGACTGCATTGCAATTTGATATTTCAATAAATATTCCCAATTTAGTTCACCGCTCATCATTGTTTGGTATGCAATAAAAGTTATTATTGTTATTTTTGTATTTCTGGCAAATCGCATGATATGAAAGTAATTTAACGGTGCTGTAATCGACCTTTTAATTACTGCAAGAACCTTGAATTATTTTTTTTTTGACAAATTCATTATTGCAGTTATTTTGCTATCAGCAGAAACTCAAATACTAACAGATAACTTCGAAAGGAAAAAGTTTAAAGGAACTTTAATAAGTTTTAAGTAATTTAATTATTAGGGGAATTCTGCCTGAGATGGCATCTTATGAAAGGAAGTTGAACAGTTTTTAATTCACTTCCATGACAAAAATGTTGCTATAGTTTTTTGTGCTTATTCTGTTAAGTGTCTTGCAAGTACACTCGTTAAAAATGTGAAGAGTAATTGATGCATTTTAACTTTCGCATAGTACAGTAAACTCCCGATTATCGGAAATGTACGGGGCCGGACTTGTTTCGGATAACCGAAATATCGAAAACTGCTAAAAGTTACATAACTCTCTCTCTCTCTCTCTCTCTCTCTTAGTCCACAATCTCTCGATTGGTTTGTTGCAACATTTTCACCCTTCTTCCCCATTCTTCTCTGTCATGGGACAATCTCTTCAAATCTTTGTAACTTTGGCAATTGGGATCTTGAATTATTTGAGTGGTATATTGTAACCTTAGTCTTCCTCGTGAATTTCTTCCTTCTACTGTCCCCGCCAATATTGTTTTAAGAATTTTGTCATGCCTCAGTATATAACCAATGAGAGAATCCCGTCTTTTCTTGATGTTCCTCAATAGAGATCGTCATTCTTGAATTCTTCCCAATACGTCTTAATTGATGACCTTGTCCGTCCAAATAATTTTTAACTTCCGTCGATAGCACCATAGTTCAAAAGCTTCTAATTTCTTCTTCTCTCTTTGAGATATCGTCCATGTTTCACAACCATACAGTAATATACTCCAGACATATAATTTTAGGAACTTCTTTGTAGTCTTGAGTGATAGTTTACTTGATGTTAGTAGACTTTTTTCCTACTAAATGCTGTTCTTGCTTGTGCGATTCTTCCTACAATTTCTTTACAACTTTGTAATAACGCTTCCCAAGTAGCCGAACGCTTCCACTTGTTAAAGTTTCTACCCTTTCAGGCATACTGTTACATTTTGCTGTCCAATTCTATCACATACCATTACTTTAATTTTGGTTTTATTTATTCTCATGTTATACTTTTTGAGGTCTTCCAATTCTTTTTCACTCCCTGGTAATACCACGACGTCATCTGCATATTTCAGCTTACCTATTATAGTTCCTTGTACTTTTATTCCTCCTTTTATTAGAATTATATTCAAATTTTCTCTGTATCTTTCATTTCTAGTTTTCCTTTTATTTTTTTTAAAACCTCATTTCTGCACTAGTGAGTTTTTTTTTCTGTTTAAACTTTTCTGATTTTTCATTTCTGGTTCTTACATAGGTGTCTGTATCTTTAAAGAGGCATTTTATATTTGCAATCAGTTTATCATTGATTATTTTTTAATGATTTCATTCACCAATCGTTTAGCAGTATTTGGGCACACGTGTTTAATTCTGTCCAATCACAACATTATTATAGTGAGAATTTTCTACTGTACATTATTCCCGCGAGCATAATTTCTAGTATTTTGTTTACATATGTTACTTGACAGCACATTTTCTAGTTTTGACATCTGTCGCCAGTTTGATTTTAGTTTATAATGAATTAAACTGTATTTTTATGCTCTATTTTTTATTTAAACGTTAAAAAATAATCTTCCGAATACCACTCGAGAGTGCGAATTAATTAGAAAATAATTCTCCAGTTATTTTTTCAAACTTGTTGCCATTTGGGAATAGCCACTCGAGCCCTACGGGCTCTCGTGTCTACTCCCTGGCAACAAGTTTTCGAAAATCTGTCGAATTATTTTCAATTTATTCCCACTCTCTTGTGATATTACTTATGATAATTCTAGTTTACAGAATCTTCTATGTCCTCTCTTCTTACCGTAACGAAAGGTTTTTCCATATCAATGAAGCACATGCGTATGTCTCTACCTGTTCTTACTACCTTCGCAGATAATTGTCTGATTATATTGGAGCCATATATTCATTGTTTGTTAAATAATTCCATCGTTTGGGTATTCCTCGAAGAAGTTTTGAAGATATTAAAAATTATTTCTAAGTTCAATTTTGCGAAGAGCAATTTCGGTTGGGATAAAAGTCAATGCAATGTAATCCAGGAAGGATATGATAAAACTGGCAAGAAAAGTGAAGCGCTTCCTTTTGCCACTGGAGTTGGCGTATGCAACATAACACTGTTTTAAAAATCTTGGAGGAGGAGTTCGACTGCTTAATCCAGAGCAAAACCTCTCGAGAAGATAATAGGGATATTCCCAGTAAACAATAATCAATGCAGTGCACTCTCGAGGGTTCCCCATTATCAACCAATTCAAAAATTCATATCTTCTACCGGAAAATTGATGGCAACTATTGTTTGGGTTCAAGAGGGAATTTTGTTGATGAAATACTTTTAAAAAGAAACTACAATGAATTTGGAAGCCTTTTGGAGAACAATTCGGAATGTGAAGATGAACATTTTCTTCAAATCATAAACGTGCAAGAGCTGTAGATGAATATTTTGAAGATTTTTCAAAAGAATTTTTTGCTAAGGGAATTTTTTAAAAATTTAATTTTAATAAGCAATCAGAATAAATAAATTTTATGAGCAAGTGGTATGTAGATATAGAACGTAGAGATATTTCATAAGTCGTGGACTTGAGAGAAGGTGGAGCCAAAAATAAGGGTTGAGAATTGTAAGTGAGATTTAAACACGTTACAGCAAACGTGCGTAGATATTAAATTCGAATCGTGTTTTATAATATTAATAATATAAATCTAAAATAAGGAAAGCTCAATAGTTCTTAAATACACCGTTTGTCGATGGGAAATTCCGGAAAGTAGAGCGTCCTTAAAATTCTTTCATCTACGCTGGCAAGTATCAACTCCAGCGACAGAAATTCTTTACAAGTAAGTTGTGGAGTGAGAACTTTTTTAGGTTGGGTAGTTCACTGTTTATTGGCCAATTTTCGTCGTTTTATGCTGCTTCACAAGATATTAAGATACTATTTGCTTATGCTTATTTGGATTAATTTGTTTTTTTTCTCAAATTTTGTTATGTATTTGAAATTGACAACAAATATTCAATAAGAAAAGAAAAGCTTTATTTTTAACTTAATGCCTATAGATAGATCGATTTTTTTTGTAAATTCCCACGTGAACGTTTAAAGTAAAGTAAAGTTTAAAGGTTGTAAAATATGTAGATTCAAACCTCGAAACACCACAGTTAATTGAATTGAGTTTAGTTAAGTTTTTATATCGTCACTTGAAAATTAATAGAACTAATTCAGTCAAAGTAGGTGTAATAATGGATTTTCTCAGCCCCCCTCGAGTCCATCCCCTTGTGTTAATTTAGCAAGGACTTTGGTAATTAAATAAGAGAACACACGTTGCTACCACACGCGCTTTCAAAATGGCCGACTCTCTTAGAGAACTGTTTTGGACCTAAATTAATTTCGAGTAAAGTTCCTTTCCTCGGGGTCTCTCTCTTTGCGCTCCCGGGGTTCGAACCACAACTCTCTCTCTAGATCCTGCACGGTAGTTTAGTTTAGTTGTTGCGGCTTTTCTGGGTTCGCATTCATTACAGTATATAACTCGCGCCTCTCCTTCCACCGTCGCACAACCCTTTCACCTGCGTTAATGCCGGCATGAAAGAGGAGCGCGCGGGCTTCAAAAATCGGCCGGGAGGAGGGCGCGATCCCGTTTCGACCGCGCGATATAGTCAGTAATCGCGATTAATCGCTGAATACCTACCCCGAAACTTACAATAGTACGACAAGCTTCGCCTCCAACTAATTAAACTTTCTAACTAGCACGGCTTAGCTGCTGTACCTCTAAGGCAGGGGGGCGCACTCTACGTGTGTTCCTGTATTCCCTCATTCCAGCGCTCTAACATCCTGTCTCCTAACCGCCCAACAAAATTCCCCCAAAGCCCCTTTTATCCTCTCTCATAGCTCCAGGATACTGTCAGTTTCTGGATTGAGAAGAGCGCGTGGGAGGGGGTGTACACGAAAGATTCACCATGAAACATTATCGTACGCACAGATGACTAATGATATGCACACTAAAAGGTTAAATAATGTCGCCGACGTCAAAATTTCGGCGATTTCTTTCCTGTAAAATTGCAAACTAACGCTACGAAGTTGCGGTGCCTTTCATGCAAGGTTGTGTGAAGAGAACGAGGAACGATGTATGCATAGAGATTACAAGACTAGCAAACTTTACGATGTACTTAGCGAATATATGAATTTAACGCTTTTATAGTAGACAAAGCTCTTTATTTTTACGAAGAGTTCACTAATGAAGTGAATTTGCTTTCAAACCAGGAAACTTAGCCTCATTATCTAATGAATAAACTGTATTATATACGTGTCGTGCTTTTATATTAACACCGAAAATAATCATTTGATTCAGGTTTGACATGCACCATTGATAAAATCGTTACAAACGTTGAATTAAATTCGGTTGAATTTAATTTCCTAGTCCAATTATAAAATTTATTAAAATGGCAAAGTAAAAGTTTACTTGTAAAATTAATTTTTTAACACTAAAACTTTCATAAAGGAAACCAGAAGTTACATTCTCCAACTAAAGTTTTCTATATGAACTTTTTGCATAAGTAAGTTGTAGCACTTATTAACATTGTTAATATCTTAAAACATTGCTAGAAAATGCAGTTCATAATTAAAATAAATTTAAGTTGTTAACATGGTTAAATAATATTTATAACCCTATCTACTAATTACCGTTTTAGATTATAAACATTTAGTAATGTTATTAATAAAATATTTCAGTTATTTACTGTCTTAAAAAATGAAATCAAAAAGTACCTACGCAGCGCAAGAAAATACCTAATTACCTTGGAAGTGTTGATAAATAAGATAAAATATTTGGGCGAGTTCCAAGTTCAAAAAACAATTTAATTTGAGCAATGTTACATAAATACAATTTTGAATTTCAGTGAAATAATTAATTGCTGTAAGTTTTCAGAAATCGCATTTTTTTTACTTTCCATATGCAAGAAAAAAAAATTGTATTTAAATATTTAAATGAGTAAAAGAAACAATAAAAATAGAATCGCAATAAAATGCTACTAATTCATGCACTTAAACATTGTTTACCTCTTCAAGGTATAATTGGAACATCGAGAAATAAGTTCGGCGGAGAGAATCTAAAAATAACGAGCAAATAGTTGAATAAATGCAATGGCACGTAACTATAATCATTATATTCGCCACTAAAAACTATTTCTTAAATTTTAACAAGATGAAATATTTGGGCGAATTCAAAGTTCAAAAAACAATTTAATTTGAACAATGTTACATAAATACAATTTTGAATTTCAGTGAAATAATTAATTGCTGTAAGTTTTCAGAAATCGCATTTTTTTTATTTTCCATATGCAAGAAAAAAGACAACAAAAACGTTGCTAGAAGATGTTTCTTAATTTAAATATTTAAATGGGTACAAATGCGAAAATAATTGTAATCCAACAGCCAATAATAAAAAGAAACAATAAAAATAAAATCGCAACAAAATGCTACTAATTCATGCACTTAAACATTGTTTACCTCTTCAACGTATAATTGGAACATCGAGAAAGAAGTTCGGCGGAGAGAATCTAAAAATAACGAGCAAATAGTTGAATAAATGCAATGGCACGTAACTATAATCATTATACATATTCGCCACTAAAAACTCTTTCTTAAATTTCAACAAGATGAAATATTTAATGAGGCAATAAAAAAATAACATCATCGAACACTTCAAACACAAAAAACAACTTTGTTACCACATAGTTACCTAATCTACATTTTTGTAAAACGAAAACAAATTTAACAAGCTACATTTGGACGCAAAATGAACGGGTTATCTGTGCTTTGCTTAATTTTTGTAACGTTTTTCGATGAAAGGGACACTATTACATTGAAGAAGAATAAAACATATGGTAGGTAGTTATAACAAAACGAAAATTAAAGTTCATTAGAATTGAGAAAATGTGCTTTTGCAAAAGTTAACATAGATTATGGTTGAAAATGAAACTATCACCTAAATAAGTTTTAATATTTGGTATCGTTGCCCCGTTCTTCTTCATGCTCTGGTGTATGTAAGCAGAACTTAGTCTTCTCAGTCGGCAAAATAAACAGTCAAATTGAAGTTTGGTTGATGTGGGAGTAGTTTTGCTATAGCAGATGATTTACAGACTTTTATACCAACTTTCTGTAACCTTGGTTAACTGCCCAAATACTTACATGTTTACTGCGAATTTCCTTTAGTTGATTATTTAACGCAACTGAAGTAAAATGACGATTTTGGAGACTGTTGATAACGCCATTAGGTGTCGTCTTAAGTATCCTGTCATATCCGAGCCTTGTTAAATTTCTGCCAGTCACATTAAACCGTTAAATTACTAGGAACAATCTTCGGCAATTAATATTATTGTGAACACACCAAATTGCAGTGAGAATGACAGCAAATCAGAACCTTTCAAGGAAACACACAATTGAAAAAATTGACAAGTTAATCTTCTACATTTGTAAGGTTGGTTGAGCAGCTTTCGGTAAACTGAGCTACATACTGAAAAATCAAAATATCAAACTGGTTCTCAGAGCAAAAGTTTTTGATGAATTCTGCCAATTATAACATATTGAGCACAAACTTGGACAATGACCAAGAAGAATATGGACTTAATCAGAGTTACGCAATAACACTCGAAGCCAGGAAAATAAACATACGGGTTAGACATAAAACCAACGTAACATATGTAGTATTTAATACTCTAAAGGTATAATGGCAATATGCTGGTCACCTAACAGAGGAGAAATAAGCAAATGGCAAAAGACAATTCTAACATGAAGACTATCCAAATTCAGTCAACCGAGAGGAAGATCACGAATTATTAGGAAATTTAGTTGCTGTAACTTAACAGTGGCAACAATTGATAACACCTAAAAGATCAAAATAAAGCACTGTAACGTCGAACCAACAACAAGCCTTTCATTTATTAGTTTAAACCATACCACATGGCGCTGCGAACAGGATAGAAAGAGCTAGAGTCTTTCTTCAAATTAAACCCAATTCTAAGTGAATATTTGAGAGAGTCGTAAGTAAAACCTAGGTATAAGGTTAGGTTAGGAACAGGAACGGTTCCCGTTAGAAACACGAAATTTATTAAAGTGAGCAGAGCAAACTCCGGAAAATAATAGATTGGCAAGTGGAAACAAATAAAGGCAAACAACAGTTAGGTTCAAAGGGACAATAGAAATGAGTAATGGAAATGTTAATAAGACAGGTAAAACTAGATGTGGTCAAACAATTCGAATTCCTAATAAGTTCAACTCGTAATAATCCATTGTTAATTTTAAGAAATTTCTTAAAAATCAAACTATGCATAACTAGATTAAGCTTCTTTCAATGTAGCCTAAGAAGGGAATTTAGTAGCTGTAAGTTAATAGTTGGCAATAACAATTGATGTAACATCGAAATAAAGCACTGACTCCTGTAACGTCGTACTACCAACAACAAGCTTTTTATTTATTAGCCTAAATTATATCACACCACTGGTTGTACTAGTTGCAACCAATTTACAATGAGGTAAGCTGTTAAAATAGTTGGAAGAGGCTTATGTCTAAAAATGAACGTGGAAATGCAATTAGTAAAAGAAGAAGTTGATACCATTGAACATGTAAATTTGCGGTTAACTAAAATAAAGAAACACAATAGGTGACCCGTTCCATTTGCACCAGAGTGTACATAAGTGTTCAAATTTAAATCTCAATTAATTGAATGGAGAGCTTTTGAAATATCATTTACTTAGTCTTTAAAAAAATGGAAACGGTGTTTTAAAACCAAAAATTGGAAAATTTGTTAGATTTATTTTAAAACAAAAGTTCAATTTTAGTCAATACATTCTGTTAAATTGCAACATTATGTAAGAATTTTATTGATTCAATCTAATTTTATTGGAAGCTGATAAATTTAAAAGTCAGGATTTATGAGTAAATTGAGGAGAAAAAAAGGTTATTTTTAAACTTTCCACTAACAGATTTATGGAGTTTTTAAAATTACCTCCTTTACCTGACTGACGCATATTTTAAGCGGGCGAATATTTTACCGCCGCAAAACAAATTAATTTAACTAAATCCACACACGAGTTTCATTATTTCCTTAAGAATATATTAAAACCTTTTGATGGTGCATGAAGATAAACGGCATACAGCAGCATCATTATACAGTAATATTACGAACAGAAGTAATATTTGTAGCGTCAATATTTGAACTATTACGCTTTCCTAAGACAAATACCGTGTTTACACACATGTTTGTACAATATCATTTCTCTTCATGATTGAAAACACATCAATTCATTATCATAACGTAAATAAGGCGAACTACTTTCAACGTTACAACGAAATTCGACTCGGGAAAAAAGGGTCCACACAAAGACTTAAAATATTACATTTGAATAAATAATAGGTCGTCACACCTTTACGCATTTACAGGTAGTCTGCTAGACGAGTACAAATAAAAATAATGAACCGATCGGAAACTATTCACATGGGCGCTTACATCGCAAAAAATGCACTCATCTTATCGAGATTTTTCAAGTTGCCATAGAGTGGTGCTCAAAATGTGTCATGCGGCGTCACAATTGTCGACTCCGTGAACCGTAATTTGAATATAATGTTATCTAAATTGGGAAAAAGAGTCAACAGCGAAATCGAAATGTGGCAACGTTCCGCTCCATCATCGCAACTGACAATCCTTTACCTGCGAAAATGGGAAAATTAGGTCACGATTCGCAGATAAATCAAAGCCGTGACACTTCCTGCTCTTTCAATCAAATATTTAGGCGGCACAACAACGGCTCGCAGTACCCTCCCGGTTATCTGTTTTTTATTTCGGCTGAAAGAAATTGTTCAAAAAGTAACTGTGTGCGGAAGACAGCCCGGAAACCCTAACCCTAACGCGCTCCCGGTAGAAAGAGAAGACGAATTTTAACCCTTTAATATTTGTAATAAATTGAAAGGAAAAGGGCATAGGAAGAGTACCCCGACTTGCATATTGAACAGAATGGTATATATTATATATCGGGCACAATACATATGCATATGTTATAGCTTAGGTTTGTTAGTACATTGTGGTGGCAGCGGTAGTGTTAGTCGGAAGCTGTCTTCTCTGTACATTATTTTATTATGTGCGTCTTAACTGATGTATGTATTTAGGTGAGTTCCATTGTCTCTTATCTGGTTAAAGTGGCTGCGTTTCTGTACGCTCAATGGCAAGATTCAGACTTGCGATTTTGTTTTTTGCCGCGCACAATAATAATTGAAAATGTAGCAATCATTTTTGAGTACGGCACAATTTTCAAACTTTTTGATGGAATAAACTTCCTTGTTTTTGTTCAACCGAAATATTTTTGCTCACTTTGTATATCTTTCCGCTACAAAAACAATTAAATTGAAATTTTGTTTAGGCGTTTCATTTAAATTTTAATGTTTACGGTTTTGAAGGCTGATAAGTACAACAAAGTGACCTTTTCAGTGCCCACCCTAGCCCCGTATACTCGTCACAGATAATAAATTATTAATTCGTACGCAATTTATGATACCGGCTAAATAACAACGACCTCATGTCTGCAAGTACAAAACATCAACACTTTTCTTTTGGATTGCGAGCAGTAATTAGATTGAAAAAGTTGTGGATGTTAAGTGATTAACGATAAATGTTTTAATGTGACAGTAAATTGTATGACGGTGGTATTTTTTACGTAAGGCATTTAAAATCAAATTACTCGACGCACTTGCACGTTTACGAGCAAAAACGTAAGAAAGTCTCGCCGAATTGATTAATTTAATTTTAGAGCACCTACTTAGAAGGAAATCGGTGTTCATCACCATTCATCAATTTACGTTACCGATTCTAACATCCAATAAATTTATTTATAGATTTTGCAATCGGAAAAATTATTCTGAAGTTACTGTTATTAAGTATACATTTAAAGAAGTAGTGAAACTAATACTTTAAGTTATAGATTCATAAAACAATTTTATTAATGAATTTATATATGTTCTTGTGAAAAACAATTTAATAATTAATATTGTAGTACCTATTACTAGTTTTATGTAGTTAGTTAAAAAGATTTACATACAATGTTTTAGATAGTAAATAAATAGGAAACCTTTTTTATTCAAGCCAATTTTATAAATAAGAAAAAAATTATTAATTGATTTCTCGCTTTAATATTTAATTATTAATTTGCAAAGGAAAAACATATTAATTGATTAAATTAATTGCTATACTTCAGTTTCCATTAATAAAGAAAATATTCAGACCCTTCCAAAGAATGAATTAAAAGTTTTTTGACAATTTAAACAGAAACTAGGATTCGTATATCACAAAATGAAAGTACACACATTACATACCAGCAAACAGACATACAATTGTATGCTAAATTATGTTATGTTAGACTGTGTGTCGTGAACAGTGTTTGAATGTGTAATTTCCTCTTTCTTCTTTCTGATTTTCATAGCGAAATAAAAACACACAGCGACATTTATTGATTTTTATTCGTTTTTTTACCTTGGCACTTAAACTTTTTAATTTGAATAATTCTTGCAAGTTTCTGAAGTACAGTACAACCTCGTTAATCCGAACTAATTGGGGCCGGACTGTATTCGGATTAATGATTTGTTCGGACTACTGGAATTTATATGTATGCAGTTACGAACATTGCATATGTGCAGTTCTATACTGAAGACCACATGGATTAATGTCATCCCGGAATTTTTTAGATTATAGAGATCGGAATCATTTTATTTGGATTATGGAGGTAACTAATTTTAGAACCACTGTTTGGATTATTGGAGGTTTGGATTATCGCTTGTTACTTATTATACATTACTTTGTAATAATTTTAACAATGAAAACAAAGTTGTTGTTTCGGATGCACGATTACTTGTAGGGGAGATCGACTGTAGTTGTCATATTTTAGTGTTTTGATTCTTTTACTTGTTATATCTGAAACGAAATTGATTCAAACATATGATTTTATAAAAAACATCAGTTCCATGGATAATATTTGTAGCAATTCCTTTGGGACAATTTGCCCCACACAAATTGCATTCATCGATAAAATGTTAAACCAACTAATAATATTATATAACAGTTTGGAATCTGATTTTAAGGGAGTACTTGTAAACTTCAACATGTAAGCCTATTCCAAATTTGAACCACAAATAATAACAAGAAAATAAAAACAAAATTAAGAATTCTAGAAATTCTTTGCTGTTTGATAATGAAAACTACTTACCCCAAATGTTCTGTGACAACTTGAATCAAACCATTAAATTCAATATGGTCTTACTTATCAGAATTACTTATTCTTCTTCTTCCGTTTTCTGGTTAGGCATTCCTTTTTCCTTTCATGCGTTTATCTTCCTACGTTTTCTGCTTCGCACGTTCTTCTTATATTTTCACTTTTTTCTTTATCAAATAAAGCCTTTACGGTAATTATGCGCAGTATTTTAATTTCTGCTATTTCTAATGATCTTTTTGTTTTAGAGCTGTAGGATCTGGTTTCAGCAGTATAAGTCATGGTCGGTCGTATTGTGATTTCATAAATTCTTGGACTTTGTTTTTATATTCAGGTCTTCATTTCTTGAAGTTGTATCACTTAGACAACATTCAGTTTTATTAGCTTTTATTATCTGTCGGGATACTTCATTTTCGCTATTTGATTTCCAAATACCTAACTGGCATGACTTGTTGGAGAATAGTTCACATCGAAGAGACTCCTTCAATGTCGTCATACATGTAGTTTTTTGAGGAGATTTGGTCATACTGAATTGTCTTGCTGATGCCTTAAACTTCTGTCAATTTCTCTGTAAGTCACTTTCATTTTCAGCAAAAAGCAGCGTAACAGGAGATCACAAACTCCTGATCGCCCATTCTATAATTCTTGCCGGAGTGAACCTCCTTTATAATCTCGTTTATAATAATGTTAAATAATAGAAGACTTAATTATTTATTAAGAAATTGAACGGTGTCAAAAATTATTAAAGTAAGTTGGAAGGAACTTCAAGTAACGAAATTCAGCAGGAAATATTACTATAGTAGATGTTTAAAAATAAGTCCATATTTGGTAGAGAATAAGCCGCAACAATTTATGTTGAACGCGCGAAAACAAACGACGACTCATCCTATTTTCGCGTCAATTTGCGGACAAATGAGTATCTTTGAATACCAAATAGTATATTCCTATACGTTACAGTTTTTATATTATAGCGTGTGTGACAACCTACCCATGCAACAACCAACCCCGGTCTTCCCTTGACATCGCTGTTATTCTGAACTGTGAATTAAATTGAAAATTTATAGTACTTGTGGCCAAAGTATTTTTCAAATTTGTTAATTCAAAATATTTATTGAATAGTTTTGCATCTAATGTGTGTAAGCTCAACTTAATTTACATATTATTACAATTTAAAAAAATCCATATAGGCTGTTTCACGAACGATGACACTCGAAAGTAGGTATTTACAACATTCGTTTAATTCAATGTTAAACAGAATATCAGTGACTTTCAATGAATTATGCAATACAATGGCATTTTGTTTAAAATTGTACCAAACAAATGTTGGAAATATTGTCAAGTGTCATTACTTGTAGCTTGTAAAAGGTCAGTCTGTTAGCGTATAAGTTCTTCAGAAACTTTTTTATCAACTAATTTGATCAAAATCAACTACAACATTCCTGAACTTGTCTTACCTACTGAAATAATAATACAAAATGTCAGGCAGGAATAAAAGTTAAAGTTTGTTGATATCACAAACTTTCGGTTGAATTAAGTTTGGTTGAAGTTCAAGATTTCAATTTGCGCGAGAACTTAATATCAATTGAATAGTTCTCAGTAGGTACAAATATATTTTACAATGACCGCATCCACAATGCAAACTGCATAATTTATTCCAAGTGAGAAAATTTCAGTTTCGATCAAAAATTTAAAACAAATTTTCAATCGAAAATAATAACCCAATTCCTTAATAAAAAAATTAATAAAAACTTTTGTTCAATGCAGCCAAGTTGCTTCGTTCTTTATCCTCTTTAAAATTCAAAAACCCCCGCAAACTTTACAAGAAAAAATCGGCGTACAACATCCCTAAAACTTTTCGAAACCAATAACCAAGAAAGATTTTCCTTTCTTTAAAAGAACAACTAATTAGTTGCGCCGAGAACTACGATTTATAATCGCATCTTTCAGATTTGAATAGTCGCGAAAGTTGTGAGCGGTGTAAAAAGCGTCGTTTTTACAGCTGATATAATTTGTAATGAATTTTAAAGCGACACAGTAGCGGGCAATCCTGGACGAACGTGCTCAGAATTTTACTTAAAAACCCATGACACTGTGAACACTTTTATTAGCGCCGGAGTTTTTATCACAAAATTTCGCTGGATGAATCCGAAAAACGCGACGGGAGAGAGAGACGTGCCGATGGTGCGGGCTGATGTATTTTTAAAGAAAATTATAAGGTCCACGTTTCTTTTCCTTATCTCCTCATGCCGGAGACGATGATCAAATAAAATATTAAAGAGGAACATGATTTTTATGCGCTTTTCGTGTTAAGGGTTTTAAAAGCTTTATCTGTACAAGTGGTTCGCTTTTACTTTGTTTGTCGACTGTGAGGAAGTGGTTTTGAAATTTTTGTAAAATTCGACGCTCGCCGTCGGGTCGAGAAATTCCAACGTTAATGTTATTCGGGAGTCAAAAGGAAATGATTTATAAAAGCTCCAACTTTTTCTGTTGTGATCGCTTTCCGTAATTCTAGCGATTATTTCCTTTAAAAAATTAAATCGTATATTTTCGTCCGGAAAAATGTCGCTCTCTAAAAGATTCATGTAGCTGAAAAGCACCACTACAGCCATAAGGAAAGCATACGAGCTTACATAATCCGAGCTGCGAAATTGAAAACAAACATACTCCTACAACATACACACACACATACAAGAGCAGGTAGGTAAACATGGCCGCCTCTGACGCCATCACGACGTCGGCTGAGCTACCCTCGAGGGCTGTTAGCGACCACAGTGCCTAGCAACCCGCCCTCGCCCTAGCAACCGCTAGCCACTAGCCGCGGACACTTATTGATCACACAGGCTCCCTACTCTCACCCCCTCGCGTATACTCCACGTCCGGACACCACTCGATACATCCACCCTATATAACTAGGATAAACGGACTCATTTCAATCCGGAGAGTTTTGGAATTACGACGACCATCTTGTTTTTATTTTTTCCGATAAATTTTTATTCTTCATGTTAACGGCCGATGTAAAAGATAACGAGACGCTGCAATCGTCCGAGAAAAACTCCTCGATTTCCCATCGGTTAAATGCAAATGCGAACGTCAATAACTTCAAATAATTTGCTCAAATTGAGAAACTGATATTTTAAAACCGTCGTTTGCATATTTAGACGATTTTTCATCTCTTCGTTTTTACAGGATGAATTTAACAATTGTTGGAAAGTGAACGTTTAATATTTGGTGTTCATGAATGAGCCGTAAAAAGCGGAGTTGTAAATTTAATTCAAAAAAGTTCGCAGCGTTTAAGAGTCTCGTCTTAAGTTAATATTGGGAAAGACAGAAAGAGTTTAAAGTTCTTAATTAAGTAACGAGGTTTGTGAGTTTTCGACACTCTGCACAAAAATATAAATTTCAATTAAGGTTCGATTCCATTTCGGATAATTGTCAGGTATCAAGAGATGTCAGAGATTATTTTGATCGATATTAATATTAACTACGTATTTCATTAAAGTAAGAGCTCTTTTGACGTTTTTCGATAGTTAGGAGTGGATTTGGTCTTAAATGTGATTTAAAAATTCTAATGCTTTTGCTAGTTGTGATTGAAGGATTGCTTCAAAAGTGGGTATTAAAAGGTTCATAGACGTAAACTCACCGATCCAGTTCGATTGCAAATCTTACCGGCACACAGATTTCAGTGGTTAGTAATTTTAAATATTTTGGAATCATATCCACTTTTTATTTTATAGATTTCAATTTGCAAACAATTTCTCGACACAACGGCCAAAATATGTTATTCATATTGTTATGCATTATTTTTATTCAATTTCAATTTATTATTTCATCATTTACTGAAATAAAGTCAAAGCAGGTTTAAATAATACAAAAAATAAAATAAGAAAACAATAACATGGAAAAAATAAAGAAGATTAACTTCAAATAAATAAGTACTCCGAAAAACTTGAAAAAATTTATCATTTTGTTTCAATCCTAATGCCCATACTCAGTGACATAGAAATTGCAACACAAGAAGAGGTGAAAATTATTTGATCAAATTTGGGCAGATAAGTTAGGCTATCAGAAGGTAATAATTGATTTTGGCTAGATGCTGTATCGACTACACCTTGTGCTACCCTCAGTTTATAAATACCAGCAACAACTTTTGGTTTATATTGAAAAATATTGTGCATCAAAATTGGTTCAACAAAAAAATACATTGTTTGTACAGGGTTGGACTAACCAATGTTACCATTTTTAACATTAAATATATTTAAAAAAAATCATAATACAGTTTTATCAACATCTCTACGCTCTGAATTTACCTTTACTGCTAGACCATTAACATCTTCAAAGAAGTAAGTAATGTCTGATGATTCCCATTGATCTAACAGCACCCCAAACAATCATCTTTGGACTGTGCGGTGGTTCTTCATTCATTTTCAGATCAATATCGATAATTCTACTTATTAATAAATCCTAATTAATAAAAAGCTAATTTGGCAAATCAGGATTCATTTGAATGGCATTGAGGATATTGTGACAACATACCCGTTGATTTTCTTTGGGACGTTCATCTAGTTCTTGAACAACTTGCATTTTGTAGGGATGAAATTTTAGTTCGAAGACTTTTTTTAGAAATGTTAAAAGCTAGGGAGTGTCGTTTGGCGGAACGCTTAGGACTACGCTCAAATGGATTTTTCACTCGTTCAATATTCTATGCATTTTTAACAGATCTTCTGCGACTCATTCCTTTTTTGTTGCGAACGGACCTTGCATTTTGTCATTTTCTGATCCATCTGCGAATCGTCAGTCGAGATGCAGTACAACGTGCGTTTCGTACGAAACGCACGTTGTACTGCAGTGATTGACAGCAAGTTTGCAAATTTCTCGACCGCAAACATTCTTGCTTGCAAGAACCAACGATCCATTTTTTAACTGTCACTACTGACTGGCAACAAATCCAAAGGCATGTAGAAAAATTTATGACAAACATTAAAACTGTATTACGTTTCTTTTTAAAGATATTACTATGCCCAACCCTGTATGTATTTGTACATCAACTGAACAATATTTTACACTGATTCACTGTATGGATATACATTGTAACAATGTACGTCGACGTTGGACCAATTTTGATGTAAAATATATTGCTACAACGAAATTTTTCATTGGATATACGTTCACTTTTCGTTCAGTCGAAACTGAATTGTCACCTTGAGTGGCACTGAGTTGTTTCCACTCATGCATTTAGGTTCTGTTTAAATATGTATGTCGTGATGAAAGGCACGATGTTGAATTATAGAAAGACAGGTGCACTAACTGTGGGGGCCATGGTATGGTCATATATTGCTTATGGCAGTTGGTTCCCTTCGAGGTAATATAACGGTTTAGTTATACATTGAGGAAGTGATGGAATTCCAGTAGGATAATAATAATAATGACCCTATGTTAACCATCTTGATCTCTTTGGCTTGTTGCCAATCGGGCATTTGTAGGACACGGTCGGAGGAGATTGATGAACATAGCTAACGCTGCCTAGACACTGAAAGCTCTCTAGCACTCATTGTAAGTTGGTTAGGACACAACATTTCAAGGTGATAAAACCAGTGGCGATTCTGTGAGTGTGTAAATAATACATGACGGTAGACATATAATTAAATAAATTCAATAAATGCTTTGCTGTTCTTCCATTCAATTATAATCAATTATTTATCCACTTGTATCGTTAGTTATACCGTCTTGTGTGATTGAGTTGTTCCTATTTTCAGTCGTTTTTATTTATTTTTATTTTAAGAAAAAAAAAAGAAAAGTATGGTAACTGAACCAACAACCGACTTCTTCATGGTACCGATACCAGGACCTCATAGTGGAAGCCTGATTCTCTAAACACAAGACCATCCAGCTGGTATTAATGGTGACCAGACATTTGTGTCAAGTTTGGTTAAAAAATTCCCACCCCATTTTGGTGTTGCAATTTACATGTCATTCGGTATATTTTTGGAGATGGAAAAACAATTCGTTTTTTCTATAAAAGCTTTGAGAGATGTAATATCCGAGTAATAATCTTAATTGTAAAAGTTTTAGCTTTAAAATTAGTAGGCATAAAGGTCAACAGATAATTTACAATTTTAATTTACTTTGAGCTGCACAGTTTGTTTCGTACAAATGATGTAAAAGTAAACATTGTATTTTTTCATTAATTTCGGTTATATCTACACAATGACAAAAACCATTAACTTGAAGTGTAGAATTTTCAGTTATGTCTTATCCAAGTTTACGTTATTTCTCATTTGCATTTATAAATTTATAATTTAGGTAAATTTAAATAATTTAAATCGACGCAAGTGTGACTTCTATAATAGCATGCATTATATTACCACGTACATGAAATTAAGTTATGTCACATTTTAAATTAAAGGTTAAACTGTGTTAACGGATATAATCTAATAAATGGAGGTTTCATATCTCATACGTTTCAGCAAAAGTTTCTTATCATTGAATTTGCATTGAATTTGCATATATTTGCACCAATTTCCCTAAAAATTAATTCTTTGACACACTTAAAAAATAAAGGAATAACAATTCGCAGACATATCAAATGTTCATTGTATAATAATATTAAACGAATATTTTCAATTAAAAATTAATTTACCACAATAGTTAATAAAGAAAACCACGCACAGGACATTCCAAAATAATTCAATTTGAAAGGGTGACAAATTCAATTATTCAACAACCAAAACGTGCACGTGTCAAATATTTTCTTTCACGGAGTTTCAGGTTACCCTCATTCTCTAAACAATCTTTATTACTTCCTTACTGAAGTTTTTTGTATTTACACTGTAATAATATGATTAGTTACAAACAATTCAGGGCTAACTTCATATTTACAATATTTTTAATTATAATCTCCTGCAATAACTAATTTTCTCTTGCAGTCAATTCAGATAGCACATTTCGGAATTTATGGTTGCCAAACTAAAACGTCATTATCATTAAATTTTACGGGGGTAACTACGTTGAGCCATAACTTGATAGTTACAACGCAGATATGATGGTACTTACACGTCACCTCCAAGCAGAAGGGTTCAAATGCGTAAGCAAATAAATATACCCCGCTAAAATGTAGGACATAAAAAAACTGAAAGTTGAATTCGGAAATACAATAATAATAAAAACGGCAGTTAAAAGAATACATTCGCAATTAAGTAACAAAACTATTCAGCAAAAATTAACGGAGCGTAGTGAAAATGGTCCAATGAATATTGTTAATGTGTCACGTTTTTAAATGGAGGCTACAAAATTCCCGAACAATAATCAGAAATTTCCAGTTTGCCAACTTTTAACAAATAAAATGTTTTTAATTAATTTATTTGTTTTTTTCTTAAGAATACAAATAATAATACATTAATTATGTCCGTTAATAATAATAATAATAAAGTTCTGCAGCTTTTTCGACCAGAAATATATTTGTGAGCCGCGCTAATCAATCATTTCGATCTTATACAAAATCAAGCAAAACAACATTTTGTTGTAACTGTTCAGCTTGATGTATTAATCCTTCAGGCGAGTGATATTCGCAGTCGAGGATTCCTGCAACATGTTTCATCCAGTTTTCCGCATGCAGATATGTTTACATTAGCTTAATATGCAAATTACGTTACCAGTCTCTCTTTTTTCTATTATATTATATACTCGATGTCAAACTTTATGATTTACGCAGGGAACTTTTCAAATCATAAAGAGTACCGTGTTGATCTTTAAACAAATTTTTCGCGTTCGTGTTTATTGGAGCGCATGAGAGACAAATATTGGTTTTATTAAAACTGTCAGTTCACTCTAAACATTTTCACATATCGTACACATAAGAAAAAAGTCGCAATGGATCGACGGGGCGTACACTAGCTTTATAGCAATGCATATCTCAATGCATTTGACGGGGAACACTCTGACATTAGTGGAAAGCTGTTAGACGGTGACGTGCCGCTAGCGTATTAAAGACAATAAATCACATTCCGAACACCAGTCAGTATAATATCTGTCAAGTATGATAAGAAGCATTCGTGTATGTGATAATTAGTCTTGGCTGCTTCCAGTCGCGCAGAGAAGTCCTGACATGTCGTGCAGTCTACCAAGGGGTCGTGTTTATTTGTACGACTGCTCGTGTTAACTGGGTATACAATATATTATAGGAGCATTGTTTTAGCGTTCGCAATATATTAGTAGCAGGAAGTCTGTGTAGTATTCAAAGTGGCAGAGGTCCTAAATAAATCGACCAAAAACGGCTCATTCCCTTCCGACCCATGAAACACTGCGGCATCCTTTCGCGAACCGGAAAAAAATCAGATTAATTAAGCGCATTAGCGCCTCCGTTCCTCGTTTCAACCGCCTCAAAAATCTCGAAAATAAGCTCATTTTTAAGTATCACTGGATCACGCCTGTTTTCGTCCTCCGATATAACGCCTCTTGCGGTGACATTGTTCAACTCATGGGGTGATTTGTGTCGGGCCGCCCTTGCCCTGTCCTGTCTAACTCCGTGCAGCTTCTTGTCTGCGTTTCTTACATAAAAAAAAACGTCCGTACTCGAATAAATATAAAACGCAAACACGAAAGCTCATATTTTATGATGTCCATTAAATTCCGGTGGGGTTCAAATTCGTTTCTAATTCGCATGATGGATGGTCTGTTTATATGGTGAGTGGCGGACGACAAAAGGTCAGGGGAGGTGTGCTGGTCAGCGTAATACCCGCTGGGGCGCGACCCGGGGTCAATTGGCCGGCACGGACCGACCGTCCGAGGGTCGCAGAACTGGACCTACCGGTTCTCGGCTCGTAACGACTGATTGAGTCAGTCCGAGTCATTGGCGTTTAATTGAGACTTAATTAACCGTTTTAGAGGCGTATGCACGAGTTTTATTAAAACGTTGAATCTCTCGGTAAAGTGTTTCCTGGTAACTCAATTTGTTTTGTTATAGCGTTCTCTTTTCTTCAACGTCTTCTTAGCGGCGCTTATTTTTCTAATTATAGACATTCAACAGGTTGCAGTTCATTCTTGCGAATAATTTTTAATTTTCACTTTCTGTTTAAATTTACATTTTAAAAACTTTTAAGCACACTTTTAAGCTGCGAATAAATACCCGGTCTTTCCTGACCTGATTTCGGGGCGGTTTGTTTTTTTTTTTTCTTTGCGGCAGCGTCGAAGTTAATAAAATAAATGGCATAGGCGATGTGATTACTTGTTTTAACGCTGTCGCGATATTAAATGACAGAGTATAATAAAGGATGTAATAACGGGCGTTGTGTGCATGTCTTTATACCTTTATTAACATACATATTAACTTCCAGTATGAAGATCTTAATATAAAATTAGTGTTGTCTATGCTTAAGATGCGCTCCAGTTATTTCTCTCGCGCCGAGGGTTGCCTGTTTTGCTTTATGCCTCTCTTGTGTTATTACCTTAAGTTATTATTGTAATTACTGAGATTTAGCTAAGTTTTATGGGTGGGAGGTGGCTGAAAAATTTATCCGCAGCAAGATTTTATTTTATTCATTTCGAGGATGTCGTCATTGTTTGTTGGCTAGATTTATGGACGATTCGATAAAATATGCCGTAAAGTGACTGCTTTATTATGTGCTGAATGTTCTTTAACTTTAATTTGATGCGATTGCCGTTTTCATTGGAAAACGAAGTGTTTTCTGGTTTTAAATTGGTTTGTAGTGTAGTAAAATCGGGTGGTTGTCCTCTTTATAACTCAATTTGCGGTAAAATTAGAAGATGGAATGTAGGTACCATTACAACATTTTAAACAATGAAAGATATTTTTCCTAAGATAACTGCATACTTCTTCTATATAGTTAAGGTTTAGGTTATGGGCAGTGGTTATTATTAGGTAAACATTGGTGTCTTTTCTAATTTCGTTTGTTCATTAAGCAAGTACCTAATTGTTTTAGTTTTGGCGTCTATAAATCGGCAAACAATTTGTTGCTCAATAAATTACATACTTAATTGACTTCGTTACTTAATACAGCTGCTCATTTAAAAACCAAAAGGAAAATGGTTAAGAATATTTATTATAATATTTATTCTTGAAGGCCAAATTTACTGCAATAATCAATATCATAATCAATGCTTCAGTATTTAAGAAATGGTCCAGAGAACAAATCTTCTTTTTTCTTCAATATTGGCTTGTACCTATTTTTCCTTTTGCTATTGCTCCTTTTATTCATCACTCAGGTTGTCGTTCCATCTATTTCTCTGTCTCCCGATACTTCCCTGATTTTTATCAGATTTATTTCTTGATATCTTCACAATTCTTGCCTCTGCTATTTTATCTCTAGGTAGGTAAACTGGTTCCACTCTTTTTTGCTCCTTGCCATACATTTGCACATTCTTCTTTAGTTGTCACTTCTTCCTTTATATTCTATTCCTCTAACAATATTCATTTCTGCCAAAGCAAATGCCACGTTTTTGATAGATCTGTTTTATAAATCGTTGTTTTTGTTTTCCTTGCAGTATATTTCCTTTGCTAGATCCTTCTATACTTTGCCACTTGGTGTACTACCTCTTCCTCCGTGATACGATAGCTCTGCGTTAATACCCCTAGATAGTTGAATTTCATCACTTATTGTATTATTGTATTATTGTTCATTCCACTTGCAGTTTTCATAATGACGACTTGCTGAATGCTGTTATGCATTTGTTAAATTATTATTAGAGATCTGATTTTGTACCCTCTTTCTGTTCAAATAATAATAATAAACCATGTCATTGGGTGAGTCATCAACATCATCATACTGCCCCCATTAGACATAGGTCTCTTCCAAACGTCTCCAGTTTACTCCGTCTTTAGCTGTTGAAACCTAATTCGTTCATATTATCTTCAGGTCATCCGTTCATCGTGTGGAAGGTCTACCTTGGTTACGTTTGTCATCTCTTGGTTGGGTGAGTGCCTATGACGAATAGGTATGCTACAATTTCCTTGTGTACCATGTAATCTTCTACTCCACTAATGGGGTTTTACCTTCAAAGTGCACAAAGCCTAATTTTTGGTCTGCTGACTCTTCAGATCTATTGGGTATGTTTTAATGCAGCCAACTAAGGTGATGAGTTGACCTCAACACTTGAACTCAGTAGTTGGTTTTTCAGTTCCACTACTTGCTTACTCCATGGCTCCCTGGATCTTGGTCTCTGGAAGGTTTTCTATTTAGATATTCTTTATAAGAAATCTAGTTATCTACGCCTAAACTCATCTGTGATTAACGCATAAGTGATCTTTATTTTACTCAGTTACTGGAGTTCTCATTTGATTTTTCTTCCTGGACAATCCTATTCTTTTCAGTCTTCAACTATTTCCTTCCATCTCCTGATACCAATTTTCTTAAAATATTTCTTTTACAATCTCATCTGTTAACCGCATCTCCAATTCTATTGACCTTCTCAAACGATGGAAATTGGATGACCGGAATTTTCTAAACTGACATTGGCATTTGCAGATATCTTATGCATTTTGACAAACAGTGTGAATCTGTTTAATGGATATCATTTCATTGTAATCCTGACTTCAGGTTTTTACGTTGATACTCATTTTGCAAGTAAAAAGTTATCGACAAAATCGAAATCCAAAAACTCAAGAATTTGAGATAAAACAATTGAGTTGCTTAAGGACAGTAAAGTCATCTATTTTTTTTTATAAATAACAATAATTAATATTTTTCAGTGCACTTGGGCGACATCATAATATGTACAAGTTACTCCTTACCTATTAGTTTCTTAGTTCGATAGAACTGGGTAGGTGTTAATTATGTGTGCCCACATTGCTTCACTTGTATATAAAATCAATAGTTTATGTAGAAACTAGTAACTAAATGCCTTTTGATAGCATTAGAGCGCGGTAATTGTGTTAAAATGCTTTGTTGCGAACAAAGCCGGGGCTAACTTTTTTCCCAAACAGTTGTTTAATTGAATCTATTTTCGTATTCACACATTTTGTAATCACCAGAATGGCGCAGATAGAACATCTTCGGCTTGAACTTTCTCCCTAGTTACTTTGTACAACAAAAACCTATTTCGAACGCGGCTACAAAGTAAAGACGAATAATGAGATAAAATTATCAAAAAACATCGATGCCATTACCTGACGAGATATCGTTTTCGGCTCCACATAATAACAATATTTTTAGCACGCCTTTTCATACAAAAGTTCAATAAAGCTCAATAAAAAATCCGCACATTAACACAATTTGTATGGTAATGACAAAATAATAAATTATATATTTTTTAAATTGCAGTGGCAGGAACTTTTTGAAGAGTTAATAAGAATCTGGCAATGTTGTACTTTTTCACCCATTGTTTCAACAAACAATTTCAAAAGATACAGATGAATGGATTTGCAAAGTCAGAAACAAATCATTACTTATTTTCCAATGTAAATGCATATTAAATTTATTCCAATCGGTTCTGTAATTCAGAAATCGATGTAAAATAACTTCATCTTTTTAATTGCTCGCATAAAATCTATTATTTATCGCCCAGTTTATCTCGAATAAGTGTCAGATTTCTCTCGTTTTTTACTCTCTTTATTAGATTCGTATACGTACAATTTACAACATTTTTGATCACAACTTCATTCCGTTTGCGAGCTGAATATGGTAAACTTAGTTTATCAAACGAATCCCTCCGGCAAACGTTATACGAGTCAAACAGCTTTTTTGCTGGATAAACAAAACATTTTTCATTTATTTGGTATTACAAAATTCGCCTTGCAATTTCTACTTCAACAAAAGTAATTTTTATCTTAACTCAATTATTATAAAAAGTGTTTTTTATTAACCCGTTAATTACCACTACCAAATGTATGCAAAAAAGCAATTTTTTGTTAAAACTAGTATATTAACACACAAGTATTGCTAAAATTGGATGAAAACATTTTTTTCTACATATACAGTAGAGCGTCGATTATCCGAACTAATTGGGACCGACTACCGTTCGTATAATCGAAAATTCGGATGACCGAACAGTCATAGTTTATGAGGGAGGGGGAAGCACTAAAACGCTCAAAATGATAGAATATAAACATATATTGAGCAACAAATAATATTTCAATCACATTATTCGGATGATTGACGTTCGGATAAATCAAATCGTCATTCGGATGATTGACGTTTCGGATAATTGACGTTCGGATAATCGACGCTCTACTGTATAAGAAATACAAAAAAAATTATATTGCGTTTTCGCAATACAGTAGAACTCTTCTATAACGGGAAATCAAGGGACCAACATAATTTACTCGTTATAGTTGATTTTTCGTTATAACCGGGACTCATTATAGAGGAGTTCTACTGTACTTACATTTGCTAATATTGCGATTTCGTAATCATGAGATTACACAAACGAATACTGCTAAATGGTGAACTGTAGCATATTTTTTGATATCTACCTCCACTAATATATTCAAGAGCTGCGTTTTAAAACTTAAATTTCAATTCTAGGCTTTCAAATACAAAAAAAACATACAGAAAATACGTTGTTAACCCAAGAAGCATTAAAATTGACAAGAAGTAAGCTTGAAGAAAAGAAACAAATATAACTTCTTTTTTAATAACAAAATTATTTTTCATAACTAAAATCTTTTGATTATTGTCGCCAATTATTATTTTCAGTTTTCATCAAAATTAACATGGTGAAAAAAATTGTTAATTAATTAAATTGTAGTGTTAAAAATGTTTAAAACCTTTTATAAACCGTGATAAAGCTGACTACAACGGAATTGAAGGCCCTTTCGTTTGCAGCTCAACAGAAAAAACTAAAACATAGCGAGCACTAAAAGACACGAGCTTTATTGCACGAAATCGCGAGTCCCGAACGACCTTATTTCGTACTATTTACGATCAACCCGCATCTTAAACCTAATAGCTTATATATCACGAGGTTTCATAGTCCTTTCGAGAATTATCCTGTAAAAGGTTTACGACTTAACTCCGTCACTAATCCTCGTGCACATCGACAACAAATTTCATGTTCGAAGCTTTATGCGAAATCTAAAAAGGCCGGATCTTTTACGTTCGGAGTTTCCTTTGTTCAAAACAGAATTTCAAAATGCAACATGACTAAGAAACAAGCTTATATAACTTCGGTTATTGTGTGCGGAAAACAAGTAGACGCTAACTATGTATTAAGGCAAACTTGCTTGTGTATGACAGCAAGGCATGCATCAATAGCTGTTAAGGGAGTTTGTCTGCTCGAAATATTAATTATCCTTGCGTTTGAAACTCTACGCTAAGCCATATTGAAGACGTGGTGCGGAATACGTTCGTTCGTACGGCTTCTTGTAATTACGTTAACAAAAAAAAAAACCAGTGCCGTAATTGCGACCAGTCAGGTAGCGAATCGCAAATGGTGGAGGCGCCAAAAGTGGCCACTATGCGTGGGCATTCGGCCACACCCTGAAGCCTTCGATCGGTTTTGCCCGGTCGTTCCTCACGCGCGAGGGTCGCCACCCCCTTACCATCTATATCTCCCCTTAGGTAAAACCGCGAGCCGGAGTTACGACGTAACACACGCGGCTCCATCTAAATCAATCAAATATTTTCGGTAATTTTTCTTCTAATGTAAAATTAACGGATCCCGGCGTTTGTTTATTCAAGCGATGGCAATGTTGCGTTTAAGAAAAGGTCAGGGCGGGTATTTCGGCATTGTAAACTTGTCGTGAAAGACGCAAGACGTCGCAACACGCGGGCAAACTCGCGTCCGTTCTTCTAAAGCAAACCCTGAAACTCACCCTACTTTATCGCCCCATTCCACGATTTCCACCCTGACGGCGTTTGCAAATACCACCGGCCCTCGCACACGACACAGCGCGCACTATGCTATGCTCATACAAGCCTTTCTAATCCCTATACCAAAGGAAGTAAAATCCATAATCCCGACCGCGAAAATCCATAATGAATTTAAGGTATTTTGATATTACCTCGTCTCTTCTTACTTTGTAACAACTTCGACCGTGATTTTTCCTCGCCGCCAATTAGTCTTCGATTAATGCAACCTACAATTAATAACAGAAACGCGCGCGTCGCATAAATATTCCCAACTACAATGGACAAACAGAGTGTAATACCGCGGGGGGTTTTATTTCAAGAGAAGGCAATATAATGTTTGCCCCGGCAACGCAATAAATAATATGCAAGTCTTTGAGCCAGCCTGCATGCCTCTAGGTATCAAACATAGTCGTACAGTTCGATATTTACGCCGGCTGGAGTGCTTTTGAAAGGGCGATTTTCCACCGTAACATATTTGGTCCTCTATTTCTCAGGAAATGTCTCGGATCAAACAGAAAGCATATAGAGGGTGGTTACTGTTACGTTAAGCCCTCAGAACGTGAGTGCTCGCAGGCCGCGCAAACCACCCAACTCACAGTCTGATTCGCGGGTAGTTCGAGAGATAACAAAGGAATTGCCAGCACGATGTCTTCAGTAGGGTCAGCTTCAAACGGATGCTTGTTAGAGCGGAGGAAAACTCTCGAACGCGACACGTTTGACAATCGATTCTTTTGCAAGAAAAATCAAATCGCCTAAATAGAACGTTGTATCTATTCCGACTTGTTAAAAATCCGTCTCCAGTGAATTCTCGCGTCGGATTGAGTTTTACATTTCGACTGTATTAAAATCCGTCAAGCGAGAGTGTTCGCGCGAATTGAACGAAAACGAGAACTCGTCGGAATTTCTTTTATCGCGATATGTACACACGTATGCATACCGCGGATCGCTGTTTAAAATTAGACAGCGTTCCCTTATTCCGGGAGAGACGTGTGACATGTGCGAATATCACAGTCTAACAGCAGGACTCAAAATGTCAATGCTTATCCAGGACCGAGGACGGGGATGGGGTAATGTCAGGCTGTGGATAGCGGTCTCGAGGGTACGTCCCCCTCGCCGAACGGCCCAAAACTAGAGGCACGCACGTGAATCTTAAATAATTTATTAAAATGGATTTATGGCATTGCCTTACAGATTTCGCAGCAAAAACACCGATGTAAACGAGGGTATTTACGATATTAGTGCAATCTGCATAATCAATTCGGTTTAGTCAGCTTACTGCATAAACTCTTGCGAAATGGTTTGCAAGCTTTACTTAAAACGAAATGATGTTAACGCACACATTACCATTTAAGGCTCGTTTTTTTTAACAACTCGACTCGATCGTAAAATCGAATTAATGAACTCACGTGGCTCATTAATGGTTTCACGGGAAGCTGTTATTTTTAATTAAGTATAAGCTATCTCCATATGATTTCTTTAATGGCGGTAATGTTTCTTTTAGATCTGAAACAAGTATTCTTGGAATAAAACTTAAATTACGGTTTGCTTTTTAAGAAACCTTTTTTCGCGTTATGAGCTCTACAGTTTTTATTATCATCGTTTTCTACTTGCAGACATGTCCAACTTTTAGCTCAAACTTTGGACACTTTTTCAGAAAGTAATTTTGTTAAATTTTCGTATCGAATGAATAAAAAAGTTATCAAAATCAGTAAATTGCTGTTTTTATTTACTATGACTGAATGAATCTTTGAATTTTTTAACGAAATCCCTCTTCGTAGTTCAATTGATTGGTAGCTTAACAAAAAAATTGGTCTAATTTACAGTTTAAATTAGAAAACAAAAAATGTAATTTGATTGTGGTTACGATTTTACTGAAAGCATATTTGGTTTTGAAATATTTCTTTGACTTTAAGAACAAAGACAGTCGTGCGATTTACACAGAGAAGTTAATTAGTTTTTCGCCTCTCCTGAAAAGTAGACTTTTTCCACTTAGATAGCATTTTTCTACAAGATGGATAAAGATAGAGCCTTGAATTTTATTGGTGTCGTAAAACATAAATAGATCAGAAGCGATTGAGTAGAGGAATTTCAAAAATAATTTCTGTAATTTGCTTAAAAAAATTGTATAGTGTGATTTTTTCCCTTTTTTTGGATAACGACTTTTGAGTATAATAAATATAAAAATTTGAAAATTTTCAATAGCTCAGAAAGGCTTAAAATTAAATGGTTGCAAAATCTGGTTGAAATCCGTTGAACAGTTCTCGAGAAATGTGTACTTATGTAGGTAATGTATTGATCCTTATGGAAGCTGCCTTCCGTACCCGACCCCCTTAACATACCTGCCAGTTAAAACACACGACTAAAAATTATAAAAACAATTAAGTTTTTTGCTAAATGCTATACAGAACAGTTATTTAACTTGATGAGCTCTTCCACAGGTCAATATTAACACACCTATTTCTTAAACACCCTGTATAGCGTACGAAAACCGTAAAAAGTGAACACAAGACATGTTTTAATCTAAACATCTATTCAATGTTCCCAAATAATGATAAAATTAATAATGTTCTCTTCTTTAGATCTCCACGATGTAAAGAAGAATCATTTTTTTTATTCCGAACTTTACAGAGAAATGTTATTTATTGGCAACATTTCCATTAAAAAAATTCCATACCGGTATTGCAGAATGGACAGAACATTTATCCCATCGCAAACAATCATTTTCGATATTGACTTGTTCTTTGTATACTATCTGCTGCAAGTTTGCAGCGCCGGGCGGAGCCTACAGTAATATTGGTCTTTAAATTTTAGTTCTGTTTAAACAAGTGAATTAAGATTGTTGTTCTTAAATCTAGAGAAATTTTCCTAGTACCGGCAACGTTGGAATAATCACAAATCCGCGCGGGAACGATAATATTTCTGATATAAACTTGTCAGCCTTTTAAAGGAATTTTTGACTCCCATATCAGTTTCCGCTGCAAATTCAATCCAAAAGTATGGGTAAGCAATAATTTTGATCTAAAGGCAAGGAGGAATGTTGGATAACATTTTCATCCAAAAAGGTCTAATAATTTTGTGTATAACATCATATCAAGCAGTAATTTTTTGATAACAGTAACTTTTGGTTTTAATTTAGAAATTTAGATATTCTTTTGACAAATATCTGCAATTTTGTGTAAAAATTATTCCATTTATTACAAATGAAAACTTATCTACCATGGAGGCAAATGTACGTTGATTATTTGCTTGTTTTCTGTTGTGCAAATTTATATTAAAGTGATATTCTTGGATCCTAATCTACAGAATCTGCGGTAAATATTATAGTAGCATCTTCTGCTTCCTTTTGATCGTTTTTTTATCCTTTTTATTAATATCTACTTGTTCCTTCAAATTACAAAAGCTTTAAGTGTCGTTATTGAAGAAATAAAACCATTTGTAAAATTTTCGTTAAATTTCTGTATTAAGTAGATGTAAAACAATTCTTCAGTCTCGCAACACTGAAAAAGTTAAATTTTTTATTGAAGGATTAGCAGCGATTTAACTTTCATAACTTTAATTACTGACATTTGTAAAGAATGACACTTTGATTAATTGAATTTGCGGAACGGAAAATTTTCACTTACCATTTTACAATTTTCTCTTTCATTTTACTTAAAACGACAACTCGATTTTGTTTAGTAAAAACATTAGTTTTGAGACTGGCAAAAACTTTTATAAAAAATAAGTTTTCTGAAAGGTTAAAAATAAGGAAGTTTTTCCATCTTTTTGATCCATCTGGGAACACATTGTACAGGGTGAGTTAAGTTTTACCGCCCCGGCCATAATACCTATTAAAGATTGAGGGGAAAGTATGCAATTTACATGTTACATCAGTTGAAGTTTACGCTTTCGATTAGTGCTACAAATTTTCCAAAATATTTTTATTTGAAGCCAAAAAAGTAAAACAAAGAGTTTTGGGTAAAATTTCTATGTATGGTTTTTTATTTCAAAATTTGTCAAATTATTCGTAGCATTAATATCTGCAATTTGATTTGTAAAAAAATGATTACTTTTTGAGTTAAATCAAATTTAAGATATAGCACAAAAAATGCTTCTATTTATGACTTTCTAACAATAGATAATGCGGTTTACTATCCTAACAATAGTTTATGATCGACCCATCAAATTGGACGAGACAGCTTTTCAGTTGCCGATAGACCTTAAGTCAGTTTAGTGACCGCCATAAATAATCTTTCAAGCACCCCTACATCAATACCATTGTCTGGTAAATTAGTCTACTTATGTCGTAAATAATTTAAAAAAATACCTTCTAATACGGAAATAGCTTTATTTAATAAACGCAAATTACGAAAATTATTTCAATTACACTAAATTGTCTGAAAATATTTTACTGTTCGTACATCAAAAAAACTAATAAATCGAACAATTAGTAATTGAAAAAAATCCAAAATTTCACTTGATTAAAAAAAAGATTTTTTCTTGGTTTGTATGTACTTTAGTAATATAAAATTACTCATGCAATTTATGAAAATTGACAAATTATTTTAAAGGCCTATTTTGCCACGGGCGGTAAAACTTAACTCACCCTGTATATCTATCGAATAATAAGAAAATATTTTGGGCAAAAACAATACTTCTTCAAACGAAAAAGTAGCGTTCGTTAAGTGTTCAAAATTCACTTTTTGAAATTTGGTCTTTTCAATATTCGGAAAGATATTTGATTTCTTTAGCATTTTTATATTTTAGAAACGTTTGAAATTTTTAATTTAAAATAATTATCAAGTCTTTAAGTTTGTGTTAAGCAATTTCCAATTATGTAATTTTCGTTTATTATCAACTTATAATATAATTTTTATAATCCGATATAGTCATCTCGAGTTAAACGAATCTAAAAGAATATGGCATTAAAATACACACATGTTATAAAAAACTGTGCACATCTCTATCGGCAACGGAACCAAATGGTCTAGAACGATATGCAAAGCCCCGAAAAGTCGCGGCTATCTTTACTAGAGATATATAAACGTGCAGGGAGAAACGCTCCCTTATCTATTGCTAAAGGAAAATAAGAAAAATTCTATCGCTTAAAGTTACACCCGCTCGCAATTTATTATAACGAATAAAAAATGCCTGCATGAGAAAAAGAAAAAATGGAAACACTTTTTAAAGGGTCGAAAATTATTTTCGTCTTTTTTCATTAAGATTATCGTTGATCTCGCGAAAAAGTCACCTTGACGGCTAACAAAGTTTTTCCGTCTGGCGAGAAAGGAAAACGAATCACCGCACATAAAGTTTTCTGGAGCATGTCCTTTTTAACAAATGTAACGTGAATAAATTTATAGATTCATTTTTATATGTGCAAAGTCCTGTAAATATGAAATACATAACACACACATACACACAGAGAAACTTGTTGTATTGTAAACTCGGTGGAAAACCCATTGTTCCATCACATTCTAAACGAGCGTGAGTTTATCTTGATAGCAGCAATAAAATACGTCACATGCAAATGTTCTCTCGCAACATCCAGGGTGTGGTCACAGATGCCTCCTCCAAGGCTTAATTTAGTTTCGAAGTAGTTTGCAAACCCTCCAGAATAAACTAAGAGATCCCCCATGAAGAAGGGACGAAGAGGAGAGGCGAAATGAAATTGGAAAATTTATGTCTTTACGAAAATAAAGAGAGAGGGTCTTACCCGAGACTTCATAATGTATTTCCGGACACAATAGATAACATTTTAACTCCGCTGGAATTTTTTTAAATCTACGCCTTTAATATTGTATTCGACGTAGTACTACGAGCGCTTTCTCGTTCACGCGGCGAAAAGTTTGTTTTCACAAGTTTTTCTTCGGTCTTTAATGATAAAGAGGAAAATAATGCAATCAACCTGTTGGATGCTGGAAGCTTTCAGAATTTGTGGGTAATAAACTGGAAAAAGCGACGAATTCTTCCTAAGTCCAAAAAATCCATCGCGTTTTGAACTTTTCATTTTGAAATTTATTCAAATTTAACTTGATAAAGAGAATCCTTAAATTTTTTCATTGAGATTACCAATCAAGTAAACTTACGTTTAATTTAAACTTCTCTTTATTAAAATTATTTACTGTTGTAATTAAAATATTAAATGATAATATTTCTAACGTGCGTTCAAAAAAATATATTGGCAAGAAAATTCGATGTTGTATTTAGGTGATGTCAACTTACCCATTGAAGTGCTTAAAGTTGGGAATAAGCATATTCAGTCCTTACTGTAATAAATAATTTCATTTTCCACATAAGTTTCATTAATTAATTCGTTTATACCTATTTGACATTTATAAGTAGTGTAGTGAACCCGGAAGTTCTTGTAGACCTTTTTACACTTTGGTTATTATTTGAATATTAATGACGAGATATTTGTAAATTTATTTGTTTTATTCCTCAATACTATTTACACTTATTTACACTTAATTATTTATATTTAGTTTTAAGGATGTTTGAAAATTGGTTTGAATCAGTGAATGTTTGATTTTGAAATGTACGTTACGAGGGTTGATAGTGAAGTCCCTAAAATGAGTAAAAAATTTGTACTTACATCGTTGCTATTGCATGCAATATTGTCGGTCGGTACTTAAGTCTTTGAAAGACTGGAGGTCGTAGGGATCGGAAATTCTAAGTTGTTATTTGTCAATATATAAAAATCGGCGCCAAAGTTATAAATGTTGGCGTCAATATTAAAATGTTGGCGGTAGCCGGCTCTTTTCAGACGAAAGTAAATATATTAGGATACCCTCGAAGGTAGGTACATTACAGTGGAGTTTTGCTTCAACACATAGAATTTTTTCATGCTCACTTGACCTCAGAGTATTTTAAACACACGTTATTAATATAGACACATTTGAGTTTGCGTTCTACATACTAAAATTCAATACCTGGAAAAATTAGCTAGTCAATCGAGCTGGTTATATAAATAATTAAAAGAACCCTTTTAAATGTTTAATTGAATTTTACTTTGAATTGGTTTACCGGAAGTTGTAATAAAAAATTGCTTGCAAGTTTTCCAATAAAAGATTCGGCTTGAATCATTTCACTTTTTTGTTTTAAATTAAACAATTAATTTACACAATTTTCAAGTAAGTAAATGAATTTTGATTTTAACATATTATAAGTATTTAAAATCTGATATCTTAAAGAAATGCATTTAAGGTTGAATTTAATTTGCCATGAATTATGTGAATGTTAATTCCCAACTTGAAGCATTCCTTCGGAAAATATTTCTTGAATTTAAACTGAAATTTATATTCATCATTCTACAAATTAAAATATTTTAAATCAAATTAGTCATTCAGTTCAAAACTTATTAATCAAAAATTATATGCAGAAAACAAATTATAACGTATATATATTTAGGTATCAAATAAGTCCTATTTCCCGAGTTCAATCATGAATAATGTCAACTCTCAATTTAATGCTACATATTTCACCGAAATTATAGGATGCTTAAACTCACGATCATATGTATGAGCAAACAAAGAGACAACTAAAACAGTAAATTATTACTCGCTATTAAAATAATAAATTTCAAAGGGCACGTGAAGCATCCCAACAGATTTCAATTTGCAGGCCTTAATATGTTTCTGCGGCGAATTATTGAAAAGCAGGTAGAGGGGCCTAAGGAGGTCAGATACTTACCTTGTAAAAAATAAACGACACGAATTCAGCACTTTCAATTAAAGGATCATTTGTTGGAAATGTTATACGCGGGTCTACTAATTGAATGCAAAACGTTTATTTTAATTTTACCAAAGTTTAGTTCTGAATTAAAAAGTTTTCTTTTTTTAATTAAAGTACCCAGTGTTTTTTTAACTTTTATGTCTAGACAGTGGTAATTTTTTTTATCAGAAAACAACGTACAACCTGAATAAACTTTCTCAACTTGTTATACTTTATCATAACTGGTTCAATCAGACACTATACAATTGCTACGTATTCTGGAAGTATGTTTAGCCTGGTTTTATCGTAGCCCAGTCAATTAAAGGGCTTCGGGTAACAAAGCTGCATGCCACAGTTTTAGCAAATTTGAGTTATCCATGCTACACATCACTGTGTGATGTTCTACAGGTCTCCTATTTTTGTGATAGCTATTCTCCCAAGAATTAAGCCACTGTCACCCTATAGCGTTATTAATTTTGCAAAATATGCCAAAATATGTGTCATAATATCACAAGCCACAAGTAAATTCTGTCAAAACTAAATTAAATTTTAATATTGAAAACAGCATTGAACATTGTCATTTCGACTCTGATAATTGTGTGTTAAAAAAGGATCATGTGCAATCCAAAAGTAGTGAAGAACATTCATCAGATGAGTCTGATATATATCGCATATCTCTACCATCATTGAATGTGTAAGTATAATAATCCGATTTCACTGAATCCAAAAAATTAAAAATATGGCACAATTGATTCCCTACATTTCTTCAGTGTATCACTCTTATTATCAAGAAATAGGAGCTACTGTAGCTGTACCAACAAATATCACTGAGGAAGTAATAGATAATGAACCCGAAAATTTGGACAACAATTTTTAGCAATAGTAAAGAGGAAAGCTAATTTGTAAAAAAACATATTGTTATTTTTTATCAAAAACGGCACAACCCAAATTTTTTGTAATAAATAATTAAAATTACAGTTTTTTATTTCACTTACTCTAAAAATCAACTCCGCGTAGTTAAATATACTCTCATTACAAATTTCTTATGACAATAAATGTTATAAAAATCATCAGGTTTGATTTTAGAATTTAACCGAATCCTTAACAATTAGGGTGAGTTGCAGAAACGAAGTTAACAGCGGTGTCAGCTAACAGAGCTTTAATTAGATCTATGATTGGTTGTCAGCACACTGCAGTTGGCTGGAATCTAGTTAACGCTCTGTTAGCTGACAGCGCTGTTAACTTCGTTTCTACAACTGGCCCTTAATACCTCAAAACTAACTTCATGTGGCATGTAGCCTTGTTGTAGGAAAAAAATGACTGGGCTACTATAAATCCAGTTTGGTTAATGCGTATTGAGTTTAGCATAAACGTAACAAATAATCTTCTGGATCTGACCTTGAGCGATGAAGTTTAGAGTCATCTTGTGAACTCACAAAATATGCTGATGTGGGGTTAAGAAAATTCCCATATTTTTATGAATCGGCATTACACCAACAAATCGGAGTAGGGGCTGGTGTCTGAGATGTCGTCTTAGGGTAAGATGGCACAGTAGACCGTTTTAAGGCACTGATAGTTATACAAATATTTTTAAGACTTCATTTCGTTGACTGAGCGATTAATAGTATTTATTAGTGGTACCTATTTTTTATTCCACTTAGTATTTTGCATGCACGCTTGTTATAAACGTCCATTACTGTTAAGATAAATAATGCATTTTAACTTTTGCACAGTATTTATATTATTATGAAACCAAACGAACATGCCGTAATGAAAATTGGGATTGCTGCGCTGTTAAGTAATCTCTGAGTAATATGGATATTTGGTTGCAAAATAATATTGTGAAAGGTATGGTAGAGACACCACTTTTAGCCACTTTAAGCAAATTTGTAATTGGAAAAATTAACAAATCACTAAGAATAGTCGTAAACCACACTGCTCTATTTATATCTTTATATTTTTCAGTTATACTCCAATTTTTAAGCTGAAATACTGTACATTTTGGTAATTTAATTATTTAGACGATCTGTGTCACTTTCGACCACTTTGTTCTTCAAGGAGCCTTGTTTTGCACTGCCTAAAAAATTAAATTAAGAGGAAACAATTATTTTAAGTATTATTTTAATAACCAACGAAACTTATATTGAAATATTATCAATTGTATTTTATTAATTGAACCTCAATAATTCTACCTTGTTTCTTAATCAAATCACTCAGCACAGTATTACTTCCAAGCGTAAAATAAAATAATTGCTACCTTAAATGAGAAATAGAGACAGATGCGTGTACCAAAAAAATGTTGTGGCGACTTATTTAAAAACGCTAATACAGCACATTCTGAATTTACAGGCTATACCTGGCTAAAAGTGGTGTATTGGTTGAAAATGGTGTCTCTACCCTACACTATATCTAGCAGGGATTTCTCGATAAATTAAATGTTTTGTTTGAGCTTTTGCAAATTATATTAGTTTCATTTTATTTTTAATAACTATTACACCCCATAGTTAATAATTTGGAGCTATGGTCAGTAAAAGTATTGCAGAACTTGTAGATAGTTGGTAAGTAGCCACTTCTCGGTTTCGAACACTTCCCAATCGGTTGGGAAGTAGAAATTAATAATTACTGAATTTCCAACTTTTCAAGTTAGTAATCGACATATTACTAACCGATTGAGAATAAAATAATTAAAACATAATGTAGGGAGTTTGAGAAGAATGGGTGTCATCTTAACCTAGCACCTTTAAGTGAGACGACACAGTAAAGTTTAGATAAAGTAGTGAAAATCATCCCAATTACTATAAATGTATATTTTCATAAAATCAACGAACGAACGAACTTGAGCCTATTGTACATTATACAATGTCATATCACTTTAATATGAGTAGTTAGTTAAATAAACATTAAAACCTTTTTGTTATTTCAAACGAAATTTCTTTGAAAACTTTGTTACAGCTATGCGGTATGAGACCATGTTGGAAGAATTTATTGATCGACTTCCCCTTATGAGTTACATATGGGTTCTGTCCAGCAAGATCGAGTACCGGTCATACAGCTCAGACAATGTAAAATTACTTATGGCAATTTTATGTTGATCGCTTGATTAACATCCGTACAGTTCACCTGATTTGACATAATGGAATTATTTTTTGTTGAGAATATGAAATGATGAGTCAACATATCTAGCAAGTATTGTAAACTTTACATAAAACGTGTTAATATAAATTGTTAAAAATAAATTATATTTCGGTTTGAATTATGGTAACAAACTGTAAACATAACCTGACGTACTAACCATAAATAAACAAACCAACATCATTGTGTCAAGTTACGCCTTTCGTTTTACTTGAATTTTCTACGCAATTTAAAAAATCACGCAGTATTTAAAAAAAAATTCAATCAAGATAATGATTTTCTGATAAGTGTTCGGAAATTTTCTCAACACTTTTAATATTTGTGAGGTAAACAGTTTAGAATGTGACTTAAGAGGCTCTTAAACTGCATTTCTTGTTAGCAAATTAAATTAAATGCAGGTAGTGAATTATTGAGTACATAAGATCCGACTTGAAGTCAAGTTAATTTGACGTTAACCCAACCGAATAAACCATTTCTGCATAAGCGAGCGCGATCCGACCCATCGCAGTCCCATCGAAAAAAGACCATTTCCACGACCATTAATTTCAACTGAACCGGCTGACAGTTCGAACATGTGTCGCACACGTTGCGGAATTAACGTTAAAAAAACAAGCCCGCAAGAAATTGAGAGAACGATCAAAGAACCGTCGACCAGACACACCATAAAGGCTTAAACGTAATTTCCTCCAAATTTAATACTTGCATTAAGAGACGTCAATCATGAGATCTTGTGAAAGAGAGCTGGTAATCAAGGATCCTCAGATATACATAATTAAAACGCGAAATCCTTTCGATCACCTTACGGGGAATCAGATCTCCCAGCAGTTTTCATTAATTTTCTTTTTCCGTCCTACTTCCTTCGCACTGCAGATTCAATCGCACGCTACTGTAAACCGACCGCTAATGACAGTAGCACGACGGGTGCCGTACGTAATCTCAACTTTTTCGATCGCACAAAGGGAAAATCGCGTTGTTTACCTGGAATGGGTTGCGATACATTCGCAATTAATGAGGACGGGGAACCCCTCGCTCCGCTAATAAGGAAATTGCGAAATGATTGCGTTTTCTATTAACGACGTTACCGTTACTCTCACGTTTTCGCCTTTTGAAGCGCATAATGCCGCGTGTGTGTGTGTGTGTGGGTTCTCCTAACGGATGCCGGAATTCTTGACACAGTTCGTTTGCTCCGATTTTTTTTCAGCGGCCTAATAATAGGACGGTGTCATGTTCTGGGGTTCAAAGGGTTACAATAATAAAAAAAACACCCTGAAGACACGGCTTGGGGTGACGTTATGCATTATTACCGGGTGGGAATTTTTTATTCTAAAAAGGGTCAGAGACACGTCGAAATAATAATAAAAAAAACTATGCAAAATAAGGGTGCGCATATTCGACCTTATTTAAATATTTTTTTAGGATTTAATAAATTGGAAGTTTGAATGGTTAACTAGATGTATTCAGAGTCACGACTGTCACACTCAATGGTAATCAATGAAGAATTGATGGTTTCGATACAGGCATTGATTCCCTGCGATATAAATCAAATTTATTTATACTTTTCGCTCGGAAGGTTGAAACTTAGAATTAAAACGAGGAGCGCATCTCGCAGCCGTCAACGCGAAATTATATTTGCGTGTAAATCAAATCTAGAGCACACTTCAGCTCACATATTCAAAAATCCGGTCAGAATCAAATCAGATTATGAGAGACGAGCTTCGTATCAATGTTTTATGATCAGACACGAAAATATAAACTTATTTAAGAGGCAGAGATTCCCTGTTTTCAGGTAGCGAATGTATTTTTAAACGCATGACTGAATCCTTTTGCGCGCTTTGATATTCATTTCATGTTTCGGAGAGGGTTGTGAAATTAAGCCCTGCTAATTAGAAAATCACAAAGCTTTCCTGTAAAAAATTAAACTGCGAAAAACCCGACAACTATATTTCACCCCCGAGAGTCCATGATTTTCAATTCACTCCGAAACCGATGTTCGCATAAAATCAATCGGCGGGTCACGTGCAGCTAACGTTTTAGGTTTGTGATATTTTACTTTCCGCGGAGCTTTCGTGCGCTCCTTATTATTCAGAAAGCGTTCGGGGGAGTTCTTCGATGCCGAGCGTACCCCCAAAAGACGCTTACAGCGAGTTTACCTGCTCTCTTGAAATCAATACGTTATTATTTGTATCCATTAAGGCGACAATTAATGTTTTTTCTTGCGGACCCTTTTCCACGCGACCCCTTCGAGAATTAAAATATCTCACGCGATCGACAGGTAAAATGCATATTCAATAAGGGTGAGCTTTTTCACACGAAGATTTTTCTGGAGCCAACGGTTCGACCATTTTGGCGGGACTCGCGCGTTCCGACGCGGGATGTCCATTTGGAGACGACGCTCGTACGTGTGCATGGACATCCCCACGTATGGCAGAACGTAGGCGGAGCTTGGACATAACTCCCTCGATCACCCTACTCACGGATTATCACAGTAACTTTTATTATCCGGCCCCTCTGAGGGTGCTCTCTGAAAATATCCCTGGTGACCTCACGAGAGATTATGGCAGCTCGCCCCCTATCATCTTCTTCGGCTGTATCGGAATTACTCAGAACTAATGAGAAATGTAAATTATAAATAACGGCCTGTACGGCACTAGTACCCCCTCGTCGGCGTTCTTTATTCCAAACTTTCATGTTCCAGTTGTAACTTTCCCAGTTTGAACCGTTCGAGACAAATGGCACGCTTTTCGTGTTTTTCTTGCTGATTGTTCATAATTAAAATTGCTTTCAATCATTTAAAAAAAATTTCTTTTATAAAGCCCAAAACGTGAATTTCAGATAATTTTGTTAAACGTTAATGGAGGAATTAAAAAATTAAATGTTCGATGATGGCTAATTTTTTGTCGTTACCATATTATGAAGAAACTTTCCTGAAGTCTCCTCCAACCCATTAATTTTTAGTACCTATTTTAGGGGAGCAAGCCAATGAATTATTTTTTATTGGCAATGTTTCTTAAAAAAAATTGCTGATTGTTATACTGTACGATCGAAAAGTTCTATCCTGTGACATGCGTGAATTTTTTTGTAAATCTATGTTGGCAGCGATGGGTTAATAGGGGAGGGTATCGTGAGATGGGACACTTTTAGTTTGATATTTTTTTAAAGAGACAATTTTCTTTGAAACATCTTGTTGAACTATTTGTTGAGTAAAAATATAATAGTTGTAGAAAAATAATGTAAACTTATGTAGTAATAATGTGTTAAACAAAAACGTTGCAAATGTCCCATCTTTACCAAAGATGGGTCAACGAGAATCTATCATCACTATCATCACAGGACTGGCAAGTAAAATGGAAGTTATTCAAAAACCCACAAGTTTCATGAACTCATGATGAACAACGAACATATTTGTACCAGTCTTCTTTGGAATCTTGACATTCTTCTTGACAAACAATGCATTGGTGATTCTCGAACGATGAATCTTGCCATTTTGCCTGTTTCCTAATATATTTTTTTCTTTATTTTGTTTTCCAAAAATTGTTTTTGTTACTGTTTTCGTTGAAGAAGAGGTGTTTGCCTCAAGTTTTGCTTTATAAGGTGATCGGTTAAAATAGTAGAATCTAGAGTTTTCCTCTTCTTTGGCATCTAAAAAAGGAAAGAAAATTTGGGCATTTTTTTGAATTTAAGTTAAATACCCAAGATTGGACATGTATCGTCTTTGGAAACGCATGAAGTCCCATCTTTGGTCCTATATCATTCTTTGTTTACATATGGTTTGTAAAAAATTCAAACAATCTCAAAGGGGAAATATTGCACACAATTAATCAGCTATTGTCCTAGTTATATGTGCTGTACATAAATGTAATAATTTCTTACCTAAACGGAAAAAATGACACTAAATCTTTTTATTTTCAGCTCAATAAATGAACATGTTTAATACTGACGCAATCGTTTAAGGTTATGGAACAAAATATGAACTGGGGATTGATATGTGATATGATATATGGCGATAGTAGTACTTTTTGAAAGTAAAATTGGCATGTCCCATCTTAGGACACTGTCCCGACTGTGGTTACTCTCTCCTACAAGATTTTTAAAATGATATAAAATTAGAAAATGCAGAACGGTTGTATTTTGTAGTAGTAGAATTGTGTATGAGATGGCATATTTAAGAGTTTTAATTTTTCTTAAAAGTGAAACTGAAAATTATGTGTGTATTATTTTATTAAAGTTAAATCACTTGTAAAGATGGTAAACAAAATATTTAGTTTTTCTAGAAATTTGAACACATTAATGATAACACCATACCATTTTATTCACATCACGTTATCAGAAAATAATTGCTTAAAAGCAATTAGGTAAGCATTGTGGACTTACCTTTTTTTTTGCCGACGCAGAAAAATAATGAAACACCTGTCACTATCTTCAGGTGTATGCAAATGATACGGATTGTGACGTAATCATTTTGTAATGCAATTAAGCAAGATCACTATTGTGAATTGCGGAATTAACCGTGTATTACCCACCGCGTACAATTACCTCACTTTTCCTACTGTACAAAAGTTAGAATGCATCACTTACCGTAAAACTAATTGACTCTTTTACTGAGCGTACTTGTGACACACAATTAACGAAGTGTGAAACAGTTTGTTGCGAAGGCATAATTCTAAAGTATTAAACGTACAGTTTTCAAATTAAATTTGAATAAAAACCTTTCAGAGAAGAATTTATGTAAGAAAACAAATCTCAAATCGGTCACTTATTTCTGGACAGAGGCAGTAATAAATTTAGTATTTTAAAATTAAAAACAACTAATAAAACAAAATACTTACATAAACTATCCTTGCTTTGATAAGAACTTCTTTTCAAAACATATTTGCACAATTCTTATTACTGAATTAATTGATAAGGCATATTTAAACATTTTTTTTTGAAAAATTGAAATTGAAATGTTTTAAAAAATTAATTGTTGCAATTAAATAATGTCTTTCGCATATCGTAGAAGTTCTAATTTCGAATAAAACTGTTATCAGAAGACTACAAAGTTGATTTAAGTATCCACTGATGAGCCGCGTGTTAATTGTTTATTGCTCATAAAAAGTATGCCAAGAAGATCTCCAGCTGTGTTTCGAGTACGTAGTGGCCCCACGAGATTTTTGAATTAGTAAAAAGATTTCTATTTTATGTATTTTAATAATAGAAAAATTAAGAAATAAGTAATAAACAGCAAAATATTGAATTTACATTTAGATAAAGTTGGTTTTTAGATTTTAACGTTTAAAAAAACTATAGTAGATTTTTCAATTAGAAGCAGCGTTGAAGGCTGTCAATGTTTTATTTTTTATTTACGTTGATAATAATGCACTGGTATTGGCACTTTGCATTTGTCAGTTTAAGGAATGTCGCTTCAAAATTAGAAAATGTAGCACAAAACGCTTTTTTGGAAGGAAATAAACTTTCGATGAGAAAAGCATTATTTCCAATATTCTGTAACATTTAAGTGATTCTGTCAAAATTGTGTAGGTTATGTTATTACGCACTCATTACTGCCAACATCAATTAAATAAAACAATAATTTCAATACCTTCCTACACTGCCCCTGATTTAGAAATCGACAATAGTAAAGAGTAAAATAAATAAAATTGGTTGCCGTAGGTATGCATTCAGATAGGTATGACAGGAGTTTCGAATAACTTTATGTCATGTACAACAACCCTTTTCTATTATTATTTTTTTGTCCGGAGAGAAGTTTTAACAAACGTCGAAAAAACTACATTCAATATTTTTATGCAAAACAAGCCCCATGTTCATTTAAATATTCCTTTACCCTTACGACTTTTTTAACCCACATTCAAATTACAATTCTAAGCTTTTTTTATTAAAAACAAAATTTATTTTCGGCGTTGTAAAACTAGTTAGCATCTTTTCTGCCCGCACTGTTCATTCATGCGATATATTTTGAGTGCTGAATTTTGTCCAAGTTTATCACCCTAATCTAAACTGGGCGAATTAATTGAGTACACAAACTTTTGTGATTTCATCGAAGATAAGAGCTCGTCGTAGATAAAGTCAGTTGCGTAATTTTATAATTAAGGACCTGGTACTTTTTGTGACTTCATCACTTTCTGTTTTGATTCAATTATCTAATAATTTGATACTTTATTTGATATTTTTATAGTTTGATAACTTGGTAATTTATGAGTTATTTTAGTAGCAAATAAATCATTGGATTTACGATCAAAGATTAAGCACCTTTTTGGGCGCTTCTTCAATTTAATTGATAATTTTGTAATTTACTTACAACACTTACGGCGGTTATTAAACTAAGTTTTGCCATCAGAACGATTAAATTCTTGCACGGTAGGAATAAGTAGGTAGTTCAGCGTACGACTGATTTCGTAAAAGCTGGGGTGCATTGCAAATGAATATAATGTGTGGCACTTCATTTTGAAATCTTTGAAGTTTTCTAACGTTGATGTTTCCTGATGTTTTTCATGATTTTAGCATATGCAAAAGTAATTACATATTCATGAAAAAAATGCATCACTTTCAGATGCTTTTCGTTACAAGTAAACCACAAAATGCTGATGCAGACGTCCTCTTCATTTACATCTTATTTAAATACAGGGTCCTCCAATGTTAACGGCTACTATCTGATGTCAATTTTGTTTTTAGTTTTTTTCACCTGGCGTCGCGACACTCATTTATGTCAATTTCCATGGACTTGAGCTTTCCTTTTATTTATAATTTTTGTAATATAACAACATCAAAACCTAACTAGTTTTTTTATTGAAATTCGCCATTATTTCAATTATAAATCCTGTGATGTCAGTAAGAAATGTTATTTACCACTTTCAAGTTACAACCAATAAATCAGGCAAATGTCGTAAAATTACAAAGTTTTTTGAAGAAACAACACGTTCGGTTTAGGCTTTCAAGTTTCAGATTTATAAAATCACTAAAACACTGGCTGCTGGTCGCTTCAAATAACTGAACACAAATAATATGAACACAGCGTAATGTGAAAACACATGTAGAATATTCAACCAAACCCTTAATAAGAAATACGACGAAGTTATTATGGGTGGCAAGTGTTTATTTTTAATCCGGACTTGATAGCCCCAGGTTACGCTTTGGTCTGATTTCCACCCCCGAATATACAGTCTGTTCACGGATAAAGAATAACTTTTTGGCGTAAAGTTGAAAATAAAATTTTTTTCCTCTTGTAAAATCCATCCGTGGACACACTGTATACCACTGTAAGTTATTTAATTCGTAAATCTTTGTTGGAAGGTTTGGTCACTGAATCGATTTTTAGGCTAAAAAGAGGTTAGAAACTTTAAAGAAAAATATTTTTGTGACTTGCAAGATGAAATTCAACGCTGTAAGTAAATTCCACAAAAATTTTTAGCGTGGACTTTTCGAAAATCACAATTTTTTTGCTTTTTTACGTCTGATTTATCATAAAAAAACTAATACCACCATTTCGTGGTGATTTGAAGATGATAATTTAATATTCGAGACTAATTTTGGGAGTGACCATTAACGGTGGAGGACCCTGCATGTACATAAGACTGAACTTTACAAAGTGTCACCAAAAGAAATACTTACCTACATTTAATTTTATATCGTTAGTGGAATTAAATAGGGTTATTTTTATTCCTTTTGTTATATTTTTGGAATATTTTTGTAATTACAGTAGAATCCGGTTATAGCGAACCCTAAGGGACCGTCAAAATCGGTTCGTTATATCCGAAGTTCGTTATAAGTGTTATTGAAAGAATAAATGCAAGAGTGTTTTATGAGACCGTTATTGTCTAATGTAAATGTGCATATGTATAAAATCATTATAAATATAAGGACTAAAATTGAGTGAATGAAAGCAAAATGCAATAAGTAATTTTATTTGAAAGAAATTGTTATTTTCGACTGAACTGTTGCATTTTTAAATTATAAATTGTTCACACATTTTCAATAATCGGCGCACCATAATTCTGTAAAAAATTACGAATGTTGTTAATACTTCTCACAGCTTCCTGTGTACATCTGTAATGCTGGTGGTTCCGGCTCATCCTTATTGGCTTCTTCGTGGTCACGTTTGTCTACCACAAATACCCAAATATTCTAGTTGTAAGTTTTCGGAAAAATTTGAATTTTCCAATTGCTGAAATTCTCGTTCCCTTTGTTTCTATTTTTGTAACTACTACTAATTTAATGACAAGTCATCATCAGATTCAAAGGTTATTACGTGTTATATGCAATGCAAAGTTCGTTATAGCCGATTAAAATTTCATTAATTTCGTCTTTTCAAGTTTGCTATACCCGATAGTTCGTTATATCCGAGTTCGTTATAACCGATTGTTTTTATCATTGTTACATAGGGAAAAATGTCGGGGCTCGGAATAAAGTTCGTTATAACCGGTGGTTCGCTATAACCGGAGCCGTTATAACCGGATTCTACTGTATTTTCTTTAAAATTATGAATTGACGGTTTTTTTTAAACATTGACTCATAAACTTGAATTCGAAAGGAACTTGCATGAAGGTGCATGTCTTTCGTTTGTAATTTGATTTTCAACTGGAAGGTAAAGGGAAATTAAGGTAAATTTTAAAAATGAAAAAAACTTAAGAAGAATCATTTTAATATATTCAAGAAAATATATATTTGACAATAAGATTCGTTTAAGTATAAAGTATAAACATAAATAATTAAGTAGTATTTAATATTTTATTTGTTTCATAAATACTTCACTAAGATTTAGTCAGTCTGAGCTAAAAATAAATAAATCTGAATGAAGAGGCAGCAATTCGATTAATATTTAAATTGCAACAAACCATCAAATAATGGTAACTAAAGAAACTCTTTTCAAAGTTAAAAGATTACAAAACTACAAAACAAGTCATAATGAAAGTCTCGTTGTACTTAATTTAATTTACGAGCACAAAAACAAATCTTCGGTGCTGGTTTATAAGTACTTATAAAAGTTGAAAGATGACCTTCCGTTGAAATAAAATTTTTGTGCAGAATTCGACACGCGATAATACCCAAAGCAAACTTATAAAATTTAATACGTGAACGTGTGCCCGTGTATAGTGAGTTTAAATGAACCGAAAGCAAATATTATGGGTAAACAGGGTAAACCCTGGGGCGTGGTGGTTTGGATGTAACGTGCGTACACACACAAGGTGGACATTGCCCAACCGGCCGTGTCGCTTTGATTTATGACTGACCAGTGGCCTCTCGCTTGTTAAACGAGATATAATTAGCCGACTATAGACTCGTGCTGTGCTGGACATTGGTCATTCATGAACTAGTTTGACACGCGCGCCAAAAAAAGCAATTTTCGTTCCGGATGACCGCTTTTCGGACGGAATTTTTTATCGATACACGAGTTATTAAAGGTCTGTTCATGCGTGCTGGTGATGTACGTGGTATTGATCTATGTGTGAAGTCATCCATCAGTGTATCTCAGAGCCGTGGGCTCCAGAGACGTTCCAGCGGCCCTAGTGACTGTTGTAGGCCTCGACCCGAACTGGAGCGCTCTCGCTGAGCTGGCCAACCATTCCGCGACAAAGACCCGCCATTAGCCGCATTTGAAGCCCGCGTTCGCCGTCAAACTTGACATCGCGTCATGGCTGCGGGCAAATCCGGGCCCGCGGGCCATCTTCCGGACTGTGATGCTGCATCGACCCCGCGCCGCGTCTGACACTTACCGTCTAAAGCTCGCACCTCGAGCACTCGAAATCAACCCCATACCGAATTCTAAGCTGCAACCGCCATATGCAAATGTCGTAACCAAATTATATACTCGCGAAGCGCATATGTAATTCAGCAATGAGAATGTGCCCCGGACGAGGGCCCGCATTGTTTGTGCGCTCACCGTCTGGCGGTTATCTCGCCGAACATCTGTACACGCCCGAGCTTAATTCTAATCAGAAAACCCTTTTTTTGTTGCACCGATATCGGCCAGGTAGAGTACAGCTGGATTGTATGCAAATGTAGCAACTGTTCCGAAATGCGTGCCGACCGGAACGGTTTTCTACCTGCAATTTTAATGATGGAACGTCCACGAGGACATCACATTGAAAATTTTTTAATAAATACAAAAATGTAGGACGCGGCCCCACCATTACAAAGTTATTAAAATCTGTTGTATACCATATAAGGTTCGATTCTAAATGGTACAATTTTCAAAATCAATGGTAGGCTACAAGTAAGCAAGAAATTCCAAGCAATCTAAAAATACTAACGACATGAGTGCAACAAAATTGCATAATTAGGGTGCAAGTTAAAGTAATGTGGTCAAACCGCAATTTTGTGTCCGGCACAAAAGAAAAGGGGCTGCTTTGATGTTTTTATATTAAAAGTTTTACTTTTCTCGATTTAAAAAATTGGTTTTACTGTTTTTGCCTATTTTTACATCAACTTTGTTTTAAATATATTTTGCTCCTCACGCCAATGTTGTTATCTAGCCACTTTTATTAAATGTCTGTTTTCTAATATACGCCACATTCGAAAGGAACAAGAACACCCAAGAGAACAAGAAAAGCAAAAGCTCAGACACAGGATACAAAAAAAAAGTATATTGTTGTTTCAGGCGGCTTCCATAAACCATGTCACAGATTTTTCGTGAAGTTTGACCCTCCTCCATGTAACAAGGTGACGTTTTTAGGACCCTAACCTTCTGCCACGGATAGTCACAATTCTGCTATATCTCTCAAACCTTTGACAGCATTTAGAAAAAGCGATTTAAAAAAAACATGTCACAAATTTTTGGTGAAATTTGACCCTCCCCCATGTAACACGGTGACGTCTTTAATATAAGCCCCTAACCTCCTGCCACGGATAGTCACAATTCTGCTATATCTCCCAAACCTGTGACAGCATTTAGAAAAAGCGATTAAAAAAAAACATGTCACCAATTTTTGGTGAAATTTGACCCTCCCCCATGTAACACGGTGACGTCTTTAATATAAGCCCCTAATCTCCTGTCACGGATAGTCACAATTCTGCTATATCTCCCAAACCTGTGACAGCATTTAGAAAAAGCGATTAAAAAAAACATGTCACAAATTTTTGGTGAAATTTGACCCTCCCCCATGTAACACGGTGACGTCTTTAATATAAGCCCCTAACCTTCTGCCACGGATAGTCAGAATTCTGCTATACCCCCTACCCCAAACTGTGACAACATTTATGAAAAACGATTTATAAAAAACATGTCAATTTTTCGTGAAATTTGACCCTCCCCCATATAAGAAGGTAACGTTTTTAACATAACCCCCTAACCTCCTGCCACGGATAATCTCAATTCTGCTATACCCCCCAGCCTGTGACAGCATTTACGAAAAACGATTTATAAAAAACATGTTACAGATTATTCGTGAAATTTGACCCTCCCCCATTTAACAAGGTGACGTTTTTAACACAAGCCCCTAACCTCCTGTCAAGGATAGTCACAATTCTGCTATACCCTCTCCCCCAAACTGTGACAGCATTTATGAAAAACGATTTTTAAAAAACATGTTACAGATTTTTCGTGAAATTTAACCCTCCCCCATGTAACACGGTGACGTTTTTAACATAAGTTCCTACGCTCGTGTCACAGACAGTCACAATTCTGCTACATCCCCCCTAACCTGTGACATCATTTATGAAAAGCGCTTTATAAAAAAACGTATTAATTTAAAAGGTGTGAAGTTTAGAAACACAAGTATCTGAGAAAATGTTATGGTAAATAAGATATTAGAGTCAAAGGATCAAGACATTAACATTAAACGGGCCAACGCTTTTCAATCGTAATAAAATAATTATTTAGTTGACAGAAAGGTTGAGGCAAAGATTGTTATGTGTCAAGTGTAGGAAAGTGATTAAATATTTTGAAATAAAATAAAAACAAACTGATAAAAAATTAACTTTTCGTTAACAAACAAAGGTCAAGTTTTGGAACCAATTTCGTCTAGATTAAGTAAATAGGTTAAAACAAAATAAAAAACTACCAGTATGTGGCAGAGTCAAAAATTAGTTCACAGGCAATTCAAGTAAATGGTTCATTAATTTAAAAATACACCAAAAACTTACTTTTGATTGAAAAATAGAATGTAAAAATAAATGTAACCTAATATTTACATGCATAACTTATAACGTCATTATGATGAGCCACACACCAAAAACATTAAAAACAGAAAACACTCTTATTCTTTTATTGACACATTTGGAAAAACGTGCCAGAATTATACAAAAAATTATGCAAATATCCTGCAAGAGAGAGAGTCGCGGTAAGAAGGGCCTTCGAGCAGGATGAATGCTTGGACGTATTAATGCGTCGCGGGCAGCGAGAGGTGGAATGCACTCGGTAAATTTTCGCCCCTGGAGACCGATTAATTAGCGCGAGCGAGCGTCGAAGGAGAGCCGCGGCGTCTGAGGAAAAATAGAAACGGCGTTGCAGTTGCAGAAAGGGAAAGTGCAAAAATTACCATTGTAAATAAAGCGGGAGAGAGAAGAGTAGTCAGCTGAGAGCTAAGTGAGTGTATTTTTAAAAAGAGATTTCCCGAGTCAGCTCGAGCTCCACTCTAAAGCACTAAAACAAAGTTGGAATTTTAAACAGCAATTTAAAAGCTGTTCTGCGCGGCGCGCGAGCCAACTTTTTTCCAAAAAGGAATAAGAAAAAGCTGTAAAGAACCCTGACCTAGCCCTACTACTCTCTCACTGTACGCTACGCAAGACATCTCATTCATAATTAGCAAGAGTTTTTAAACGGCGCTCGATTCATCGACATGACGTCACGGCATTGTACCCCCTTGGTTAATTCCGAACGCGACGGAGATAATATAAAAGAGCGTCTCACATGTGGGCAATCCGGAGGTCTGTTTACGGCGGTGCGGTCTCGGGGCGCGTCCGCTACCTGCGTGACCCTTGACCCGCAGATGGCCAGTGTCCGGCACGCATGCGTCCTGCATCAATCGATACGCGACACGAGGGAGGCTCCGGTCTCTGCCATTGGTCCGGGCGGAGCCTCAGCATCCGGGTAATTACCCCTGGACCGCGACCCACCCCCCACACACACGCTCGACAATGCTCCCTGCCAGCGCTGATGATAAATAACCCCAACAGGGAAACCCTCTCAATACGGAGAAATGATTAATTAGCGTTCTAGGTAGAAACTTGCAAATGAGAGATGCTTCACCAGCGTTATAACACAAATGTTCTTTTCAACGGCGTAATGTTTCTCAAACGCGTCTACTCCGCAGAAGGCCACCTTTTCAACTTTTACGACTAATTAAGACTAGCGGAGGTGGGCTGATCCGTCGTTAACGTACGAAGCTCTACAGCTCCAGAAGGTTCAGACCATCCCTCGGCGTGCTTTGCCTCTTCTTTCTTCTGGGCCTCCAACCTCTGGTGCTCCTCCAGCTCGTACTGATACTTGGGGGTCGTGATTCCAAAAAAAGAAGCTAAAAGCTCACCCATGTAATCCAACGCTGATAGAGTCGTCGAACCGGCCGTCATGGTTTTGTACATAAACCATGGTCCCCAAGTCAACGAACGCTGAAATTAAAAAAGTCATCAAACTTCAATCAAATTAAGTACAACCTAATTAATATCATTCGCTATAATTTTTGTTAAATAAAATAAAAGATGTTAGAACTAAGGGTCGAAAGTGGATCACTACTATTCACCACTGCTCTTACAAAAACTGTTTTTATCATTAATCTAAATGTAATTTACGAAAATTAGCTACTATGACACAAATCTCAGCTGTTTCGACAATATGGTGATTGTCTATTTTCCATAATTTAATCAGTGTAAAACCGACTTGCTGGCAGCCAACCACAGATATACCTTTCGGCGCCCTCTAAATTAAAAAATGAATCATTTATACCAATATAAGAATTACTTTTGAAAATTAAGTTGTAACAAATTTAAAATGCAAAGTACCCTAACAGCTTGATATTATATTTGGAATGCACAAAATCATGAATTCAACTGGCTGCGGGTCGATTCTCGAATTCGATGGAATTGCATTCCTATAGGAAAGAATGCGAAACCTGAATGTTTCCAGCACAAAATATTCACATGATCGTTACCAGTGGAATAGTGTTTACCACTGTGGGAATTTGTCGCATGGTAACAGCCTTTTTGGTGACATAAGTGACTGTTCTATATTTGGAAATATAATTTCTCTTTAATTGCAATAATTAGTTTGGTAAGTGACTAACGTAAACTTGTTTGGTGCAGCGTTTTGGAGCATTTTGTATTACTACCACATGCAATTTTGATAAAGTTTTGAGTTTTTGGTTCGGTAAATTCATGTGAATATATTAACGACTAATGTATTCCACTAAAAATTGTTTCCACAATTTTCGAGAATACCATTTCATTGTTCCTATACGAAAATATGTCAGCGGAATCACTTCCATGGGAAAATATTTCGACAAGCTCGAAAATTGACCCCCACCCAGATCAATGACATTTAACATTTAGGCTAGACAGTTGGATTCATTATTTTTCTAAAGCGTTGCTTATTTCAAAAGTAATGCGATCACAGATGTTTATGATCACTCTGTATTAGTAATCAAAACGTCAAAATGCAACATATTCAAAGAGCAAGGCAGGCAGTACACCAACGTACATTAGGTTGTATAAAACCTGGCTTGACTTTCCGTATTATGTGGGTCAAATATATATTTTGTAAAATAAACTGTGCATTTACTAAAAAAATGCAACATTCCTTTGAAACTTTTTAACAAAATAGAAAATGATTTGAAATAATTCTTATTGTGAAAGAGTGCAAAAAAGAGTTTGTCAAAGTTTTACTATCTGGAATCGTTAAGTGATATTTACCAGCTCAGTCTTTTCATTAATAAATTGGAAATCATTTTTTTTATGTTCAAATATTAAAATTAAATGAAAAAAATAATATGCAACCAGTCATGCACGTGCCATCTCTACATCGAAAGTTGAACTTACAGGGTCGACCGCAGTTTCCTGCTTTGGCTGAGCATCGACTTGATCATCATCGCTGAATTCTTCCAACGTACCATCACTGAAGTGGAGGACGCGTTTAGGCACTTTCACTTTAATTTCGACACTCGAGGCTTCCCTCATCGGATCTGGAACGGGCTGTTCTTCCATTTTAGAGAGCGGACCGTAATTTAACTTCTCAAAATCTTTCTGAATTGACATGAACACCGCCCGTTTGTTGTTGTTCGACTGGCGCCATCCCGCGCAAGAATTTGCAAGTTAAAGTTGACACAAATTGAAATATGTGCGTTACCTGTAACTGTTCCAGATATTTTCGAGATAAGTTGGTCCCTGACCTCAGGTGAACGGTTTTTGGTCATCTGCCGCGCAAGCATTCTAATCTTACAATCGACATCGCTGATAAAGTATAGGAGTGGCCTTTTAAAAACTTCCAATTATTATTACGAACAGTTCTGTGATAAGTTGCGTCGCTTTAGGAAACCTATTATGTGCGCGTAACCGTAAGTACTTTGTCGATTTATTATGTAGGGCACACGCCGAGCAACAGGTGGTTTAAATTGTTTTCTCTAGCCTGATGTCTTCTAAAGAAGAGACGACTCTTCAGCGCATCCAGCGCGAAATATCCGAGGTCCTCCAACGAGAAAAAGAATTAAAAAGTTCTTACAACTCTCACGGCTTAGCCAACGGAAGATATTCTGGACCACATTCACTCGAAACTGAGCCACTTGAAAATGGGCACGAATCCCCCCAAAACGGACATATCTCTGAAAACGGGAGCTTATCCCTTCCGAATACCTTATCAAACGGGGATGTACCAATTTTATCAAGAAATTATTCCATAACTACGAATATCGAAACTCCAACGGCATTTAATAATCGACGCTTCTTGCCAAACATGGGGGCCAAAGGCGTGATGCAGAGATTTCTCAAATCGAGAGGTAAATTATCAGCGGTGGCAGCTATTTCCGAACCGGCGACAAAAGTGTGGATCCCTGTTGAAGTCATGGAGCCTCCGAAAGTGTCCGCAATGCCCCCAGGGAAGCCTATAAGAAATGGGTACGTGTCCGTCGAGGAGAGAATAAAAAAGGAGTTTCAAGATATGCAGCATCGCGAGCACGAACTGAAATTGGAAAGAAGCAAATCGCAATCGGATTTGCTGGATTTGAGCGATGACGAACCGTTCCAATCGAAAGATTTGCGAGCATCTAAATCCATGGCACAGTTGTACGATTCGGACGATTGCTTTGAAGAGAGTGCACCAGGTTCTTTGAAGCCGGCTCGGTCTCTGGCGGAGCTGTGCGATGCAGATGAAGACGAGCTGCAAACTCCTGGGTCACTAAATCTGATTAAGCAATGGGAGACCATCATTCAGAAGAATCAACAAGCGAGAACTTAAATTGTGATATGTCCCGTCCTAGGTAAAATGTTGTTTCCTATTTTTTTATAAAAATTTCCATTTTGAATTTATGGTACAAAATTAATGCAACTTGTGTAACAGGGTTGTGCCAATATTTATTGACGCATTGTCTTGCCTCGTACTTAAACCGTCTTAACTTGTAAAGTATTATATTTTGCTATTTTTATTTATTGCTGCTAGTCTTACACACTGTCAATTGCTTTAATGGTTTTTGGGTATATTCCAATAAAATATAATTCCACTGTTTTCTTTGCAATTTTATTGTTACCTAACAAATTCCTGGCCGCTAATTCGGTTAAGATAAGATAACAATGTTGGCATTTCAAGTGTTAACAATAATCAATTAATAAGCTCCTTGCGATAAGAATTGAAATGATTCATTCATTAGATAGGGAAACGTCCTGTTTAAACATAAATTCCAACTTATAATCATCACCACCTGTGCAACTATTTTTACAGGTGTAAATAGCCAGAACCCCCCAATCCATCGCGTGATCCTTTAAAACACTCAACAGTTGAGGCATGATTTGAAACTCAAACCACCTCTCACATCCGCAATACTCACAGTTGGGGATTCTTGCAGGAATCGGTTCTTTCGCGATCCACAGCGGCGTTCCTCCCTTGTAATACCTCAAAATTTGTTGAGGATTATTTGCAACTCTTTTTTGAAAACTAAGAAACGCTTTGTCCTTATTAAAATTTACGTAAGCATCTAAATCACTCTCCGAAACATCTGCCATCGTTCCGACCGGTTCGTCTATATGCATCTTCTCAAACCCATCCAATTCATCTTGACAAATCTCATTTTCGGTGACTATCTCCCATTGCGTGAATAATAAACTCGAAGGTTGATTTTCCGCAGTTCCACAAGTCGACTTATGAGATTCCTTCCAATCGAAGAGTTGGTGTTCGCGACTGCAATAAGGCACCACTTTGCATTTACTGCAAAATTTCGTGGCTAAACAGCCGCAAGCACTGCACAATTGGACGAAATTCGAAGGGTTAAAGGTGAGATCTGGGGCTTCAATCGGTGGGTCGTACGGGTAAAACTTATTATCACGTTTTAAACTACTGCGAAAGACTTTAAAATTATCAGTGTTATTTCTTACGAAACACGGAGGATTCCTGCAGACGAATACGAACACGGTTCTGTGAAAATTGTCGTCGTCCTCTTCATACGGTGCGTACACTTGCAGTATGAAAGACATGGGCTGCTTACACGTTTGGCATTGTAGTTTTTCGGCATCCGGTAAACTGTCGAAGTTTAGCCAAGCCGGTTTACCTCCGACTTTGCTGGGAAATAAACGGCTTTCGACCTCCCAACGTTCACATGGTTCCAACACGCCGATATCGAGGTGGGACATTTTAATTTTGAGGTTAGGAAGACCGTCAAACGGTAGTCAAGGTAATGAAAAAATGCGGGAAGTTTGAAAAATAAAATTCACCAAAATTCAGTTAAAAATTATTTTATGAGTTAAAATAATGTCTGAAAGTAAACGGCCACTTAAAATATGGAACTGGAACAGAAAGATGTACAAAGAGGAGAAGACCAAGGCGAACGTGGAAACAAGAGTTGACGAGGCTAGTATATAGTAAATGAAGCAAAAAAAAACGATTAGGTGGAAGTACGGCAAATTAGTTTATTATATTTCATGCTGTAATAATTTCGGTAACAACATGTAATTATTTCCGAATGGACTACACGCGTATAAAAAAAATGATCTGTTTTTTTTTTTTTGTTGTTTGCTGTATGTACTACAAAACTTTGCAATTGATACTTATATTTGTGTATGACATGGCTAGAAATAAGTTTAATATTATTGTTATTTATAATTACACGATTTATATACAGATTATTACGAAATTTCCTGTTTAAATTGTTTGTCAGTCTTTTATAATACAAAGTACCTGTCCACACCATTCAGTATTTATCCACCTGTTATCCTTGGATGTACTGGATCAAAAATCATGTTCGAATACATTTAGCAAAAAAGTGTCTTCATAAAGAATCGCGCGTTGTGAATAGTGACGCAAATAAGTTCGTTCCACAACAAGATTCATCTTCTTTTCGTCGCAATTTACCCCAAAATGCTCAAAATGTGGTTTTACCTAACTGTGGCCCTTTTGTACAGTTTCACAAAAACAGGTAATCAAGTTCGCAAATCACCGGAAGAACGTAATTACTGTTTTTTTTTTTTTTTTAGTATCAGTCCCAATAATCGAAACGTTCGTCGACAATTGGGACTTCCAAATCGTTCCGCACCACAAAGAGCCGCTTTTGAACAAAACGGGCCGAAATCATGTCCTACCACCAGTGGCCCGCAGACGTGTAAGTTAAAAAAAAATCTTTTGTGATCAGATAAAATTCGATTGTGTTAGGCTAAGGAAGAGATTCTCGATGCGCTCGGCAATGACCCCGACTTAATGCTCGATATGATTGGCATGGACACCAAGAAAAAAATTGGAGATTCCGTGCGCGTGCGAGTGTCCTGTGCCGCATGTAAAATAGGTAATAAAAATGCGTTCTCTCTGTAAACAGCCGAATTAAATCTGTATACTGCAGGGGTTGGTCTGCTGCAAGGCGAAGTGAAGAAGGGCAACAGCTTCGATGAAATTAAGGCGAAATTCGTGTCGTTGTGTGTCACCTTCGACATTGAAACCGAGAAGGTTTGTTCTGGGATCTTCGACGTTTTCGGCCGTGATGTGCTGCCCGTACTCAACATGACGAAAATCGGTAATTACCCACTTAAACGGTCAGTTTGATGATCTTAACAATGCTTGAGTTTTGTGAATATAATTAATTTTAATGAAGCCAAGGATAGCACGATAGATTGGTTTAATTAGCTGCTTATTGTAATCGCACTTGTATAATCAAGTGTAATTATAATATTTGAACGTAATTAGTATTTTCCAAAGGATAGTCGTTCATTAAACTGTACAATGTCAACATAAAAATAACGTGATCGAAATACGTGTTGTTGTTTTTAAAAATGCGTTGCCTTTTAATTTGTTTAAATAAATAATATTTACTCATACTTCAGAATATTTCATCTCAGAATGTTGAAATAAGGTTTTACCCAACTGTCAATTATAATTTTGATGTCCGATTTCGATGAAATAATACAAATAATTCAAACGTTCCTTTTACTTTTAGTTTGTTTGCTATTTTTTTTTAATTCAGAGAACGAACTTAAAAACTTAAAATGACTCACATTTTTAAGAAAATGTAGGTAATTAGTATTTTCCTATTACGTATTATGTTTTAATAATAAGTACTAATTATTTATTAATATTCAAGTTCACCGGCGATGCCGATGTAAAGCTTCGTTCTCATTATTTGATTCCAAGCAGTTTAAATCAAGTTGAGACGGATTTACCAATTTAAACTAGTGACCTTTTTGAGTTGAAATATCTTTTCAAGTTTCAAGTGAAGTGGAGGTTCTTTAACTTTTTATCTGCCTTGAGAATCCTTTGAAACTTACTTGCCTCTTAAGTAACTTGAACTGAAGTAGCTTGATTAATGTGAATTGAAGTCTTATTCTCATTAGCCAAGTTATTTGACTTGCAGCACTTGAACTCAGGTATCTTCAAACGGCGGGAACAATATGAATCAGTTAATTTTCAAGTTGTTTTGAAAACTATCGATAATTACTTGACCGCATGTAATTTGAAATCACTTCAAGTGACTTGAAGTTGGGTAATGAGAACGAGTCTTTCAGGAGAATATTCGGTGACATTGTTCTAAATCACCAAGATACTTTATTTAAAGTAGGTACTTGAAACGGTGTGAATTAGTTATTTTCTTAGTTTGATATAGGTATCTTTTTCAGTTTCAAGTGAGAAGGAATTCAGTTTTAAACTTTGTTTGAAAAATCAATGAGAACGAGGCTTTAAAACGTATTACTTAATTTTAGTGCCTCAAATTATTAGTAACATTTAACATAGGGGTTTTAAAATTTTCTCGTATTGACCCCCCAATAAATTGTTAATTAACCTACTTTTATTGATCAAGATTTTATATAACAACAAGTTAATTTCAAGTATGTCGCAGGAATTGATCTTTCAAATCCTTTTCAAAATTTTTATGACCTCCAATATACAGTGTGTCCACGGATGGGTTGCGCACTCTTGTAAACTTTTTTATCTGCCATTTGACAAGAGAAAGTTATCCTTGCTAAAAAATTTCGCTTTTCTGCAGAAATCATAAACAGAAATGTGCAGGGCGTTGAAAAATTAGAAAGTACAAAATCTACTTTTAGCAAAGTATTTTTGTTTGTCATTTTTGTGAAAAATTTTATTTTACAAAATTGTTTCAAAATATAACGAAGTTTAATTACAAATTTTTGCGTAAACAAATAACAAAAATGCATTTGCACTAAAAATGACATTTTAATAATTATGTCCACAACTATTCAACGTGAAGACTCTTTTTCTAAATTCCTTATAAATAGCTGAGATTATATCTTTACTTATGGTGGCAGATCTTGGCCCAAAGCAAGAAATCCACCTGTTGGAAAGCGAATGTCCAACCACCGCCAAACTTGTAGATACTTCAGAATATACAAGACATCCGTCTTACTGAAACATGATTTTTCTTCTGAATTAAATTTTCATCACCCAGTTCAACCAGAACAAAATCACTTAAAATTTCTAAACAAGAATTTTGATTCAGGTTTCCATCAAAAAAATACCTGTTATTTTGTGATGTAGCATCCCGCACCAAAGATGTACTTTTTAAAATTTTTGACTGTTAGTTATAATTCGAAAGTTAACATTTTCTTGAGCCCAGTGCCTACAGTTTTGTGTAGAAGCTACCCCATTAGCCATAAAAGTTGACTCCTCCGCGACACTTTTAATGCAAATGCATTTTTGTTATTTGTTAACCCAAATTTTGTATTTAAGCTGTCGTTATATTTTTAAACATAAAAATGAAAAATGAAAAATAAGGGTACTTTGCTTAACATCACCTTGAGATTTTCAGAAAATCAATTTTTCTTTTTTTGGCCAGATTTATTGTTTATACTTAGAAGAATATTTTAAGCGTTTAATAATATGAAAAGTCAAATTATTTTCGAAGTTCTAGCAATTTGAAATGAGCACATCGGAGTACGCCCGCATCTTGGAATTTTTGTTCTTTATTTTTCTCGAAACTACTTTTTTCAAACTGGTGGGCAAGGTACCTCGAGATTTACACAACCGATTTTGATAAAACTTATACCATATATTCTTTATAATTTTTTTTATAATTTTTTTAAACCTCAAAATTTTAATAAAAAATGGATTTTTTTCAAACAGCTGCCATTGCTACAAAATATCTTAAAATTTTTTTTCCCTCTGCTACATTTTAGCTATTACCTTTTATTTTTATTTTATTTTTTTGTGCTTTCACTGCTAGTTGATAAGTTATTAGGATGCACTTTAATTCAGTATATTTTTTATTGAAGACTTATATATGTTTTTCATAAATTTGTTCCTTACGTTTAGATAAAATTAAATAGAAAATTAAATATTTATGTGAAAGGTGCATGCCCCCTTTAAAAGTAAAATACATTGCTTCCATCATAATTATAAATTGTTACACAATGCAAAGAAATATCAAGAAATTGATTGCTAATGCAACTGTAAATTTTGTGTGATCTTTTATAACTTCACAAATGAATTTTAAAGGTGAAATGCAATTTATAATTTGTGACAACCTTGATACTGTTTTTCTCCTTCTGGAGGTAACTATCACCAACTGACTCATCACTTATTGTATCTACTTCCAATTTAATTCATCTGTTGCAATTTGTGTATTGCATGCATTTTTTACAATTTATTTCACAGGTCCGAAAGAAATTTGCAGTTTATGTTTGGGAGAACCTTGTGGCGACACGCCAAATCCACTGCACGAATGGGACGTAATTTTTCCGGACATTCCAAAGCCAGAAGTAAAGCAATTACTGCCACCAAAAGTAAGCTTGTGTTCTGATTTTGGCCATCTCGTTATCGTTTCATTTTTAGGATGATGTACCGGTTTTCAAAGTCTTACATTTATCTGACACGCATTTTGATCCAGAATATCAGGAAGGTACACCAGAAAATTGCCAGGAGCCGCTCTGTTGCCGCCCATACAGCACTCCGTCCAAGAAACATCCCTTAAAATTATCCGGAAAGTAAATGGCTAATTCTGTTAATTTCCGTTCGCTGATTTATTTTCTTGTAGATGGGGAAGTTACGAGAGGTGCGATTCTCCAAAAGCTTTAATCGATAATATGCTCCAACACATCGCCGAGCAACATCCGGTGAGATTCTCTTAAATTTTGAAATTTAATCGTAGATTGTGACAATTTTAGGACATCGATTATATAATTTGGACGGGAGATTTACCTCCGCACGATATCTGGAACCAAACCAAAACTGAAAATTTGGATATACTGAAAAAAACCGTCCAGCAAATTGTCAATAATTTTCCAAACGTTCCAGTGTTTCCAGCGCTCGGTAATCACGAGGCGATTCCGACCGGAAATTTTCCGCCTTCTTGGCTGAAAGATGAAGACTACTCAGTCTCGTGGCTTTACAACGAAGTCGCTTCAGAGTGGCACAAATGGCTGCCGCCATCGGTTAACGAAACGCTTTTACAGGGCGGCTTTTATTCAGTTTTAATTCGTCCCGGTTTTAGATTGATCTCTTTAAACATGAATTATTGCCACAGCATAAGTTGGTGGCTGTTGGTGAATAGCACCGATCCATCCAAAGAACTGCAATGGTTAATTTACGAACTACAAGAGGCTGAAAACAACGGCGAAAAGGTCCACATCATAGGTAATTTTCCATGCAATCTCAATCCTCAAATTGAAGGTTTTTTATTAGGTCACATACCGCCCGGGGCTGCCGATTGTATGAAAGTGTGGTCTCGAAATTACTATTCGATAATAGATAGGTACGAAGACACGATCATGGCTCAATTTTTTGGTCACACTCACGCGGATGAGTTTGAAGTTTTTTACGACGTCGTTGAATTGAGTAAGTAAAGGCTCATTTACAACCACTTTCGTGTTAAAAAAATATTTTCCTATTTACAATCAGAAGTAACGCAAAAGAACGATCATGCACACAATTTTAAAATCCAAGTTCATTGAAGGACATTTTTATCATTTCACCTACCGGGTTTTTACTTTAACATTGAACATACGATGTAAATAGCCCAATGTTCAATTAAAAAAAAAAATTGTCACTCAGTCAATGTTTTGCAATCAAGCATACTCTCTACACGTCAATTTACTTTAGGTTACTTGTTATTAAATTGCATTGGCCAGACGTTAAAACAGTTAAACGATTTATTTAAAATTAATAAATAAAAATGGAAAATTTAAAATTTTCTACTTTCATTTTTCACTTCCTTTTTCCATGTCCATTTACCATTTACCATTTCCATTTTCCATTTCTAATCGTAATTGCCGCTTTCCATTTTCTATTTGCCATTTCCGTTTTCCATTTTCAATTTTCCATTTCTCTTCTCCATATCCATTTACCATTTCCATTTTCCATTTCCGTTTTCCATTTTCTACTTTCAATTTCCATTTTACACACCCATTTACCATTTCTATTTTCCATTTTCAATTTTCTTTTTCCATTTTCCATATTCATTTACCATTTTCGTGTACTATTTCCATTTTCGATGTCCATTTTTCATTTATTTTCTTTTAATTAAATCGTTTTACTGCTTTAACGTCCGACCATTACAATTAATTACAATTACAATTAATAATACATAACCTAAAACTTGACGTGTGAGAGTATGCTTGGTTGCAAAACATTGACCGAGTGACAATTTTTTTTTTTAATTGAACAGTGATATTTGCATTGTATGTTTAATTTTAAAATAAAGACACGGTATATTCGGTGTTTACATTACAACCTTGTCTATCATATTTGTTTTTCAGAAAAATATTATTAAACAGGGGCGAATTCGTTACACCCTTATATTTACCAGGGTAGTCTTTACTTGAGACCCCGCGCGAATCCGCGACTTTTGTTTTTACAGATCGATAGTACAATCAAATCTAAGCATTACAGTGCAAAAATTAATGTGGGCCGACACGTAATAAGGCTACAATGATTAATTAAAGATAGCCATGTAAACGTACAATTCGCATGACAGACATGCGCGTTAGATAAAATATGACAGAATTTGGAGGCGGTAAAAATTACCAATTCGAAAAATGAACTAAACCAACGCCATCTTTATTTACAAGCCGTGAAGCCATGCTTGGCAACACCGCATTAATGCACAGAAGTAGGCCGGGTATCATTGCACGTCGGTTGCAATCGAAACTTATTAAAAAATAACTAACATGAAATGATCCATACTACATCATTATTCTGATAGTATTAAGAAATAAAACAAAAGTTAGTAAGGGCAGGAAATTTTATTTTGTGGTATTTATTAAACATTAAATGACATTATTTACAAATAACATATTTTTAACGTTTATTCTTCTCTTTTGTTAGCGTAGCTAATTTCCTTTTTTTCTCTAAATTTTTAGTGCCATTTGTTTCTTTTGAATATTTTGTGTAGTTATTCAACAGAATATTTGCAAAAACAGAATACAATGTTTTAAACAATCTAGAAACATCGTTGCCACACAGACAATGTAATTCACATTGTTAAAAAAAGTTATTGGAATTTAAGCTTAACTGTGTCAGTTGAATTAAAATGCCTTTTTGACAGGAAGATTGCAAAAATTTTGTTTCCCACACGCTATTAGCTACAATATATTCTAACAAAGCATACATATGAAAGAAAACACACTTAACATGGTAACTTGGTACACTTAAGCCACCTCGCTGTAAAAAGTCAAAATATTCGTTGCAAACATTACTGCCGCGTCCTTCCTCAAATAAAAAAACACAGGCAGTACATTCCAGTTTTTTGCAAACAGATCGTGCTCCATAGCCACAAACATATATGCAGCTTGATTCCTCGATTTCACATAATTCAAGATAATTTAAAGTTATAATGGGGCGAAATTGATCAATGTCAACATTATATAAATTTGATTCAGTACTTTCATTAGCAAAGTTGCTAAAGCATGCTTCTTTTTTATTGATCATTTTCAAAATATGTCTTATTCGTAATTTGTTTTCTGATTCAATTACTTGCCTAACTGATACATTATAGTTTGATCCAGATAGTCGTCTGTACATTCCAAACCTTTTCTCTAACTTGTCTGTTTGAAATTTCCCCAAGAGTACATATGAAACATTAAATTTTGTTACAGCATCGTTAGCAATTTTACATAACACTTGAGATGCTCTTCTTATTGCTTCAAATGTGTCGGAGCTTAAGCCAGCTTTGTCCTTGAAAGACTGCCATGCTTCTATCCAAGACAAAAAACGTTTCAAAAACAATAACTTTTCATCCTCAATACTACAAACTGGTCCTGCCCATTCATTTCTTTTTATTTTTCCTACGATAGGGTTTTTAGAATTTACAATATCCCACCAGATGCGAAAAATTTGTAAAAAATTTGCAGTATCTGTACATTTTTCTTCCGTTTGTAAAGCAGCAATAGTTGACATATGAAAAACATTATCCACTAACAAAACGTTTTGTCTCTCTAAATTCGAGGGATACAAAGTTTTATAACTCAACTTATATGCTTTTTTAATTAACTTATTTTGCTCGTCCTTGAAAAATAGTCGCAAATGTTCGAAACATGCATACCGTTTTATTGTATAATTTTCAAAATCAGGATATATTAAAGTGTGAAAAGTATCTTTTTTGTTCAACCAGTTATTCCTAACATTTTTAAAAATGTGAACAGTGTCATACGATAGGTAAGTATTAATATCAGGGATGCATTGATTTGGCATAGATTCGTTTGAAGAAATTAAAGTGAACATATTCTGATTTATTCTATTGTTATCAGTTAGTATCGCAACTATAGGAAAACCACATTTTTGAACAAATTCAATTACCTCATTAACGAGTATCTTTAACTGATCTCCTGTTGTGTTATTCACAGGAACTAGTCGAATAACTTCACTAAAATTACCAAAAGCAGAAGAGATCATAAAAGTTTGAATAGTTTTTGCCAGATCCTTAGCATTATTTTCTGAACTGCCAACAATTCCATTGGCTTTAAAATCTAACTTAGATTTCACATAAATTTCATCAATTTGTAATATTGTATATTTTTCTCGAACAGTCAAGTTTTTGGAAATTTGTTTCAAATAGTGACTTGTATTTGAAAGATTTTTGTCTGGTTTTACATTAAATCTAGAAGATATTTGTTGTAAATATCGTTTACTAGGCAGCAGCAAATGATCTTGTAAGAGCATGTAACAATACAATGAATATGAATAAGCCATAAATGCAAACAAAATAGTTGCTGGGGAATATTTTCATCTTTTTAACAATATCATGTTTAACTGATCAATTAAAAGTTCCAATTGTTTTTTATGTTGATAGTCTTCCATTTCTTCAGCTTTTTCGTTACACATAACTAAATTTTCATACGACTTTTGCAAGAAAAATTCAAAAGATCAAGTCCTTAAATTGTGTTGACTTACGTTGGCATACCTAACTAATATATTTTCAAGTTGCGACCATCGAGATAATTTTAAATCACAAGGGAGAATCCAGTTCAAATCGTGAGCAGAAATTTCTTCTTTTCCAATAAAGAGTTTTAATGTTAAATCACTTTTCACAAGAACACTACATAAAATTTCGGCGGCACTTAACTCAGTTTCACTTTCAGAAGAACTATTAGAACACTCAATATTTAATAAATACAGCCAAACACCAAAGTTGCTCTTAATTTTAAAGTTCCACTTTGTTTCACTGTTTATACCATTTAGTTTTGTTTGAAAAGTGTCAAGAAAATTTGTAAAGTCATTTATAATATCAGATTTTACATTTTCTTCAATTTTTCCAGCTTCTTTTGATTGCAACGCTTTCCTTCTTACTTCAGGGTCTTTTCGTCTAACTACTGTTGAAGTTGAAGACAGATAAACTGGAAGATTTTGAAAAATTGTGGGTACAGCGTCTTCCTTTAATTTTGGGTGTGCTAATAGCAACGTAGTAACAGTTGACCGTTTTTGTATATCTGATCTAATATAACATCATTTTCGTTAAAATGTTTTATACAAACAGATGAATACTTCGTAGGCCGCCAATTTTTCCTCGGGATAGCTCGAAGCCATTTCTTTTTCGTTTCTTCATCTTTTGGAAATGAAAACGTAGTAACTGCAGCTTGCCCCTTTACGGATACACTTTCGTAATTCGATTTGCAGCTTGGGACACAACATTTTCTAGTCATCTAAAAAGTTTTCATGTGAAAAGCATGAACCAAAGGTTAAATGTACTTACTTTCTATATTGTCGAATATCAAATTATTGAGCTAAATATTCTGATAAATACACACAGGTTTGGAAATACCACAACTATCTAACGTTAACTGCACTTTATAACAATATCAACAACAACTCAATGATGCAATACTGAACTGAAGAACGCAAAATGTCCGCCTAGCAACACTGCTGCCAAATTTCTTAGTTCACGGCTTGTAAAATAAAGATGGCGTTGACTAAACTCAAGGTTAGGGATGTTAAATTTCCTAGTCAGCGCTCTGCAGGTTTTCTCGATTGATTAGTAGATTCCAGCATGTAGTTTCAGCTTTTTTCCAATAGATGGCATGAGAATTCACCTACTTCTCGTGTTGTAATTAATACGAATGTCTTAATAGTCATTAAATGTGAGTTGCATACACTATTTTTTCTACGAGCAGTCATATTATTAAAAACCAGGCAATTTATTTTCAAAATGTATTAAACTTGTAATGAAATTATAAGTTATAAGAAGGGAATATTATGAAAACTTTATTACAAAGAAAACACAGAAGACAATTAAGACTTCTGCAAAGTTTTCTGGCTTATTTTTGTCCTTCCATTTCATAAATTGAGACTAAAATTTTTTGAATGTCATTGCTGATTTTACGGACAATAAATTGTTTTCAACTCTTCTAAGCCGTTCCACAATTTCTGGTTTGCAGTTCGTGTACCAAAATTACGATTATTTTGTACTGTTAAAAAATATTTAGAAATTTTAAAATATTTATAAAAAAGTAGGTCTAAAGATTGATTGTAAAGTGGACATTGAATTTTGCTATAAAATTGATAATAACATTTTTTTTCAAATCAATTATTGCTGTCGTTTTTTTTTTTAAAACGTTTTGTTTCACAAAATTTCAGTTAAATTTGGCTTTATTTTGTTAAAAAATTATATAATTGTCGAACAAATTTTAAATTCTCACGATACAAGCTCAGATAGGAGCTAAATATTATGTCGGCCTCATATTTGCCGGCACGGCCCGGTCCGGCCCGGTTTTTGACGTTCAGATATTTTATTAAAAAAATACCTTTTATATTGAGTTAAACCTTTTCCTTCTAGTTATGACTGAATATACATTTTTATAAAAAATCTAATAATTCTTCAGCAGCGAATTGTGCACTTTGCCGCAAAAATATCAATTCTGATCAAACTATGAAATAACAAGGACGACAATTTATTTGGACCAAAATTGTAACGAAATACACAAATTTAAGAATTCTAGGGATTTTAGAGGTCGCTGATTACTAATACGTTGTCAAAATAAAGATTGTCAGCAAACAGCAAATACTTATCTTATGATTGGAAATTAAAATTAATTATAATCGTTTAAATAATATAAATAATTAAGTCCACCTGTTGAAATTTTCATGCTTGCAAATAATTCAAAGAATTCCGACGTCGAAATTTTACTGACGTTCCGCGTCGGTCGCTAATATTCCTATTGAGACTATTTCTATGGTCGGCGGTCCTCTCGAACGGTGTTTAAGAAAACTGCTTCCGAATAATCACACAAATCATAATAAAAACGTCAAAAATCGGACCGGACCGGCGCCGTGCCGGTAAGTATGACGAGAGCCTTAGATTTGCACAAAAGTGGTTGTAAATGAGTCTTAAAATGCCTTGTTGTAAACAGTCTAAACTTTTATTGTTCCATCCAGAAAGACCATTAAACATTGCGTATCTTGGGCCGTCAGTGACCACTTACGAGAATTACAACCCCGCTTACCGCATTTATTACGTGGACGGCGATCATCCGCAAACAACACGGGTTTGTAGACAACAACTTTTTGCTCGTCGGTAATTAGCGTGTCCGCAGGAGGTGATCGATCATGAAACTTGGACAATGGACTTGGAAAAAGCGAACAAAAATGGCAATCCGGAATGGTACAGATTATATTCGGCGAGGGACGCTTACGGGATGCCAACGTTACGTCCGAAAGATTGGGACGAGGTACTCTTTCGGCTCATTCTTGACGACAAACTGTTTGAACTGTTCCATAAGTGAGACTTTGGAATGCAAAGGAAACATTTTCTTTAATTTTTAATTTTGCAGGTTTTATTATAGAGATAGTGCAGTGCGACCTTCGTATGATTCGCAAACGAGGTTGCAAATGTTGTGCGATTTAAGATCGGGGCGTTCGCAGGATCGGCATCACATTTGTCACGATTTAGAAGAGGTATTCAGGGTTTAACAAAATTCAATCACTTTATGTAGACCTGTGATTTAGTTAGTAGTTTTATAAATGTTAATCAATAAATGCTCAACTGTTCATATAGGAAAAATTTGTTTTTTTTCTACATTTTTGTTAACTATTTCTGATCTCAGTTAAATATTTATTTAATATTTAATTATTAAATGAAAATTTATTTGAAGGTATGATTAGATTTTTACTAAAATCGGTTTGCGTAAAAGGGTAGATTGTGTTTAAATTTGAAGTTTAATAATTGTAAGTTACTATCATTAAAGCTGATCAAAAGCTTTAAGAACAGTTACCAAAAATTAAGCAAAGGTTTAAAATAAGTACAGTCTATTCGGGCTATAATGAACCTCAAGAGACCATATAAACTAGTTCGCTATATGGAAAATGCGTAGTAATAAACAAAATGTTGTTTTTACTGTTAATTGCATACTTATTCTAATTTTTCTTAATAAAAAATGTCTAAACTAAATCGAATATCAATAGGCAATTCATGCTATGCATGCGACTCTAGCGTAAATAAATTCAACTATGTGAACTCCTTGTTGTGACGTCACGTCGTGCCACGTGCGTTGATTATTGTTCGAGTTTTGTAATAATTTGATTAGTTTTCGATAATTCTAAAAAAGAAATTAACTACAGTAGAATCCGGTTATAACGGCTCCGGTTATAGCGAACCACCGGTTATAACGAACTTTATTCCAAGTCCCGACAATTTCCCCTATGTAACAATGTAAAAGATAATCGGTTATAACGAACTCGGATATAACGAACTATCGGATATAGCGAACCTGAAAAGCCGAAATTAATAAAATTTTAATCGGCTATAACGAACTTTGCATTGTATATAACACGTAATAACCTTTGAATGTGATGATGATTTGTCATTAAATGAGTGGTTACAAAACACTACTACTACTACTACTACAACTAGAATATTTGGGTATTTGTGGTAGACAAAAGTGGCCACGAAGAAGCCAATAAGAATGAACCGGAACCACCAGCATTACAAATTTTATGTACACAGGAAGCTGTGAGAAGTATTAACAATATTCGTAGTTTTTTACAGAATTACGGTGCGCCGATCATTGAAAATGTGTGGACAATTTATAATTTAAAAATGCCACAGTTCAGTCGAAAATAACAATTTTTTTTCAAATAAAATCACTTATTGCATTTTCCTTTGTTTCACTTAAGTTTAGTCCCTATATTTATAATGATTTTATACATGTTTACATTAGACAATAACGGTCTCATAAAACACTCTTAAATTTATTCTTTCATTAACGCTTATAACGAACTTCGGATAAAACGAACCGATTGTGACGGTCCCTTAAGGTTCGCTATAACCGGATTCTACTGTAATTTGTTTTTTTTAAATTTTTTTTTAATATCTAATTCAAGTTTCCCTGAAAGGGTCGATAAAAGGAAGTTTGAGCGCGTCGAGTTCATAGAAAGTCTGTTTAATTAAATCTAATAAATTATTTGTTGTAAAAAAAAAAGAAAAGAAAAAAAGAAAAAAGTAATTGACAATGTTTTAAAAAAGGCGTTTTTAAAATGTTTGCGTGTGATAAATTTATAATATGTGGGAATTTAAAAAGAAAAAGTTGTTATGGAATAAGGAAACTATTGTTTGTTTGATATCAAGTTGAACGCCAGATTTTAAGTGTCAGTGTTAACATTAACCATGAATACATCCGAGACTAACCTAAAAAAAATTCTCACGCTGAAGCTATTGAGATTGCTCAAATATCTTCGCCTATGGTCCATATTGAGAGGTCTAATCAGAGAATAAAAAAGTTTAAAATATTGGCAAATCGCTTGCCAGCCAGCCAATCTAGTACCAACGGCAGATGATATTTTTGTAAAGGTATGTGCACTTGTAAACCTTTCAAACCCAATCCGAGCAGATGATAAGTTTATTGAATGAAAACGAATCCTACTTGTACTAAAAAAAAATACTTTATTTCATTTACACAAAGATGATGCAACATTTTTGTTAAATAGTTATGTCGAGAAGCTTTAAAGGTTTTGCATCGTCTCCTAAAGTGATCCCATCAGATAGTTTGCGCTGTTGTTAATCTTTCAAATCCAATTTTGGCAGATGACAAATATGAAACATAATTTTCCAATAATTTTCCCAATTTTTATAATGCCACATATTTACAAAAAGTCATTTTAACCGGCGACGTGCACTGGCGTAAATAATTTCTATCCTGGATATGACGTCACAATGCGACAGTTACTATATTATCGATACTCGGTCAAACTAATTTGAATTCCCAATAATAACAATGAATGTGTACGATGAAATTAATTCTTTTTAGCTTTGGTTTGGATCTTTATATCCACAGGATAGGTTTAAGTAAGATAGTAATAGATGGCGTAGACTGTACTTACAAGTTTGTTACCGTACAATGTGTATAACTTGGCATTAGAAGTAACTGTTATGTAGTAAAAACTGGCACGATCAAAATGAAATGAAAAATTATTGATTCAACAATAGTGTTGAATTTATATAATTGTTATTAATGTTAATAATTTGCAGAATAAAGCATAATCATGCTGTTTAAAAATTTACCAGAAAGTACATTGTACGGTTTCCCTCTTGATAAGTAGCTTCAGATATTTTTTGAAAATTGTGCGGGCTACCTACCTTCTAGCAGATACCCTGTTACAAAAAGATTCCCTAAAATTTTATTCTAGGGTGGCGAGTTACAGTGGCGTAACACGCTAAAGGAGGACCATTCTGTTACCTTTTACCATACCGACTTTTTTGAAATTTTGTGAGTAACTAGTCCCATACTCAGTATATACTCCGATGTGAATATTATCCTGGGCCGAGACCCCGAAGTGGTTGAAATAAATAATTTTCGTTTTGTATTTTTCTTCTTCATGGCTTCCTTGATTAATTATTAAAGGTATTACTTCAAATTATAGGCAAAGCTAAGGCCTTCTTACCCCCGTAACGAAAATTGAAATATCTCTTTTAGTTTAGCTGTAAAGAGTAACAGAATGGTCCTCCTTTAGCGTGTTAGAAGGAAACCGTAAAATGTACTTTCAATTTCCATGGTGTACTCAAACTTTTGACCGGTAGTGTACGTATAACCAAATGTATTCTAACCGATAGAGTAATTAATTTAAAAAGAATAGATGAGGCCATTCTTTTTTTTTATTTTTAACGACAACTGACAAAATTAAATAAAGGATCTAAACTTGTACAGGATACGTCTCCACCCCATTTTTTTGGCCTTAAATATTATAGGAATGAAATGAAACTTATACAGCATCCGTATTAGATATTAGCCTTTAGAAAGTGCACATTAGTTTCTTAAGATTTTTATTTTAAGATTGTTCACAGAAGGCCCTAAAATTACAAAAAACCTCATTTACATTAAATTTGCAAATTTTATTCTCTACGCTATGATGTCCATTTCAACTTCTAGAAATGAACACTCGACTCAGGATTTAAAAATATTTATTACATTTCAAGTAAGTCGAATTTTTACACGAGTAGTACGTTTTAGTTACAGTGTCTTGGTTCGACAACCATAAATTATGCGCAATTGCAGCGTCTAGGTAAAAAATTCCAGAAGCGCAACGTTATTTTTACAATTTGAATACATAGTGAAATATCCTCTGGTTAACTTCAAACGATTACATTAATAATAATTAACCGTTTTACTATCCGGTAAATCAATGTTACATATTTTACCACCATTTCTATTCAATTAATTTCTCATTATATCGAATTGTTTTTTAGTAATCTAGACATTCTTCACACATTGACACGTCGTTATAAGTATATTAACTTAATTACAAGAGTTCTTAAATTCTTAAATTCTTAAAAATAATTTAATGTGGGAATATTTGTATTTTACGGCAAGATCCATTTATAATTTGTCACCATTATGTTTGCTAAAAATTGGTAAATATTTAGAAAATATTTATTGCACATTGCTTGAAGCACATTAAACAAAACTGAAAAGGTTACAAAGAAGAAAAGTTGAAAATCGATCCTAATTTTAGGCAATTTTGCAAAAGGTTATTAATTACACGCCATCCTTTGAATTTATCCAACATTGCTCCTTTTAGCTACAAGTTTTAAAATCTCTAAATCGTAGTTTTTTTATTTTTGAATTTAAATTTAATGGTGTGGTGCGAAATTGCTTATTGAACATTGTAGCCAAAAATAAATGTATAAAAGTATTAACTGCTCCTATAAAGCGAAAAAAATTCGGAATGACTCTAAAAATTATTAAAGATAAATAAAAATATTTAATATTTAGTTACGTATGTAAAATTTGGGTACCCTCACTATTAGCAGTTTCAATTTTCGGGCTAGAGGCAAAACTCGGCGCACCCTGTACAGGCGAACTCCCCTACAGCGAATTTCTATTCAATTAATTTCTCATTATATCTAATTGTTTTTTAAAAATCTGAACATTCTTCACACATTGACACGTCGTTATAAGTATATTAACTTAATTACAAGAGTTCTTAAATTCTTAAATTCTTTAAAATAATTTAATGTGGGAATATTTGTATTTGTCACCATTATGTTTGCTAAAAATTGGTAAATATTTAGAAAATATTTATTACACATTGCTTGAAGCACATTATACAAAACTGAAAAGGTTACAAAGAAGAAGATTTGAAAATCGATCCCAATTTTAGGCAATTTCGCAAAAGGTTATTAATTACACGCCATCCTTTGAATTTATCCAACATTTCTCCGTCTTGCTACAAGTTTTAAAATCTCTAAATCATAGTTTAAAATATTGATGGTCAAAGGTGAACCGTTCAAATCCTTTACATAAAATCTATTTCTATGCCAACAGATCGTGTCTGTTGGATAGTGTGCTCTGAAAAACATTTAATTTAATTTGATTTTTCGTGTTTGAACATTTTGAAATGGGCAAAATTTTAAATTGTTTAGTTTTTTTGGGTTGGGTAGGGTATATTATGGATGTTATTGTAAAATTGCGATGGTTTGTAGATGCCGTAGCATATTTCTACGGAAAAATTATCTGGTTGTGTTCAAAATTTAAAAGACCGTCGATACCACCTCCTGCACCTCCTGCACCAGCCGCATCCCCAACACCAGCTCCTGTCCTACCTATTAAAACACGAACCTGTAAGGCACTAGACATTCATAAAATATGGTAGTTTTTTACAGATCCATACCAACAGCGGATGGTATAATAAAATTTCAATATCTTATAGAGGGCCCTGATATATCTCTACGGCATAATTATTATCTGATGGACCCTCTATACCCTCTAGGAACAGTGACGTATCGCTTCAATTCAATAATAAAGACCAGTGCAGCTTACAATCAGGAGCAGTAAAAACAAAAACAATAAATATCGAGATATCTTTATATCTTATTGCAAGTTTTATGATACGGTGGTTTTGAACTTTGGCTAAAAAAATTTCTAGACATTCATAAAATATGGTAGTTTTTTACAGATCCATACCAACAGCGGATGGTATAATAAAATTTCGATATCTTATAGAGGGCCCTGATATATCTCTACGGCATAATTATCTGATGGACCCTCTATACCCTCTAGGAACAGTGACGTATCGCTTCAATTCAATAATAAAGACCACTGCAGCTTACAATCAGGAGCAGTAACTACCAAACAGCCGTTGTGCACATACAGCTTCCAGAAATACGAAAAGACGGAAAACTATCACCATTATTAAAAAACAAATACAGACAGAGGAAGGAGCAGTTGAGGTGTTGAACAAAGTTTCTAAAGTATTGATATGTCCAAGTAGAAGCGGAAGCGGAAGGATGAAATCGGGGTTAAGGCGCTGAAATTGATGAAAGAGCGACCAGCAAACAAGCATCGAGTATCAGTAGCAGATAATGTGATGTGGTCGAAGGAACCGCGACACAAACTTCTGCTATTACCACCAACGGTTCGGCGATAAAGCACGAAAGTGCAAACAATCGTGCAGCTATTCCCAACCGCAGGAAAACGAATTGCCCTGTCGAGAATAGAGGCGATCCACGACGGCCCTTCAATCCATCCAACGAAACGCCTCTTCATTTCCGACCACGCTTTAAAAAAATAATTTTTAATAGACACTGGTGTGGACACAACTAGTATCCTCAAATATTTATTTACCTCCCGTTGCCCCCCCCCCCCAACCAAACACCCATAAAAACGTAAGGACTAGTAGTACTTACTGCGCCTTAATCTTGGACTCCGCTAAGCAAGCAGAAAATATTCCTGTACAAAGACCTAAATTCTTGCAAGCAGATCTTCCTGCGTCACGACGCAAGCAAGAAGCCCCTGCAGCCAACCTACGACGGACCGTACGCAATGACCAAACGAACTGACAAGTTTTTTACCATCGTCGTTAAAGGACGCGGACAAAACCGTATCAATCGACCGCCTGAAACGCCACTACTCTGAAACTACTCTACTTAAAAAGAAGCCGCAACTTAGAATAAAAACGGACAGGCAGTTTTATCGTATTCTGATTTAATGAAAAAAGCAAAGAGGGAGGGGAAATTGATCCAAAAAATTTAAGGATTGAAATCAAGAAGATACGAGAAAGGAAGAAATTCTCATTGAACTGAAAGGGGGAATCGACAAAGGCAAATGCCTTCGAGTGGAGCTGGTTAGAATTCTGGGCAGCGAAGCAAAGGTCCGGACGACGGCAACTCCGGCGACACTCGAGATAAGGGGAAAGAAGTCAGTAAAGAAGAAATAATAAGCGTTCTCAAAGAGGTCACAGCGGAGGCTGGAACGGGAATGATCAAGGTTAAGAGCTTAAAACCATCTTATGCGGGAACAATGCTTGCAGTAGTAGGTAGATATGCCCACCCATCTGGCTAACCACCTTTTCGAGATTGGAGATTTCATTGCGTTTGAGGCAGCAGCGGTTAATTATACCATCAAAATTAATTATAATTAATCAGTAATTTTTCATTTTTGTCCTCAAATAAAATTAGATTTTCTGGAAATTCATAAGATATGATCAACGAATGTTGCATTTATCCTATCTTTTCTGAACGCTGACAGATCAATGATCAGCACCAGAAAAGATTCAAAACGGTACAGATGGATGGTTAATCTTAGGTCAGGTAGAACCTCAGACAACAACAAAAGTGACAGCCAAAGTGGCAGGAAAAACAGATAAATCGAACACTTTGTGGATAAATAAAGTAAAATGGGACATGCACACACGATCGTCCAAAATGCAAAGAGTCGATAGCAGATTTCGAAGGCAGCAAGCAATCTGCAGCTGTATATTACTGATTGGTCACCTAATGCAGAGGTATCAATGGAAAAACCAATGTAATTGTTTTGTGATAAAGAATGTATGTTTTGCAAAAGTTGTGTTGAGAGATACACTGAAATATTGTTGGTGAAGGAAAGCTGGATTTTCCATGTCTCAAAAACAACAAACGATTTAGAAGTGATTGGTTTCTGTTATTTGAAGGAACAGTGACGTATCGTTTCAATTCAATAATAAATACCACTGCAGCTTACAATCAGGAGCAGTAACTACCAAACAGCCGTTATGCATATACAGCTTCCAGAAATATGAAAAGACTGAAAACTACCACCATTATTAAAAAACAAATACTGGAGACACCATCATCGATACGTAACAAAGAATCTGAACAAAACAAAAAAAAAAAAACAGATAAAACTTGAACGACAAATTAACGGAGAAGCATTTACCACAGTACAAATCTTAGAATGTCTGCAACCAGAAGAGGAACGTTGAAAAACAATAAAGGTTCAAAAACGAAAACAAAAAAAGCCAAAGGAACAAAACAAAGAAGCCAAAAAAGAAAACCAAATGAAGAAACCGATCAATGCGCAACAGATAAGAAAGCAAACAACCAAAAACGAAACCCATAAAAAAAAAACATTAAATAGAAAGACAAAAGATGCTGATAGTGAAATTAACGAGGATTGAAGTAGAGAAGATGGTGCAAAAAGAAATGGAAAGTAATATCGATTTTGATAATGAAGAAATGACAGTGAAGTAGACAATGGACTGCAAACACCAGACAAAAATTGAAATAATTTTGCCAACACAGAAAATATCGAAAAAGATGATGAACCGAGTGTTTTTCTCTTCTAATTGCACTTACTGGCAAACACTCAATGGTTGAAGAAGAATTTGAAGTGGACTGTATCGACAATAAAATAACCAAAATTAAATATCGACTGCATTTGATATCATAAAAAATGCCAATGTTTATTAATAACAAAACGACACACATTGTTTACGACTTTTTTATTTATCAAGTTTACTATTTGACTTTCTTTTTTACACTATTTTTTATTTCTTTGTAACCAAAGAAATATTAGTGTTTTTTTGTTTGTAAATAAACATTGCATAATTTTCTGCCATTGAGTGCAGTCGAAAGTTCATTTCGTAGCTTTATTTTCGAATTATATATATACAGTCCACTATATTTTAGTTCTTCTACTTTAACATCTCGATTTGCCATTGAGTGCATTTAGAAGACAAAAAACATTTGGTCCAAACGAGCCGGATATTTCATCGGTGATATTTTGATTGGTCTAGTTTCTGCTGCTGCCGTATTCGCCTGAATTGGTAATTCGTGAGTTTGTTCAGCAGAGGTTAGTTATTTCTTTTAATATGAATGAGTTTAAGAGAGCGCGTGCTGCTCTTAAGGCGACTTTGACGCATTTTGCAACATATGTTGGCAGTGCGCAAGATTTGTGTGGCAATCTCGAGGTAATTGTAGAACCTGCAAAGATTGTCTTATCTTTGCAAAGGCGTTTAGATTCCTCAGAGTCACTTTTAACCGAATACAAGGAGATTCATGCAAACATCACTGCTATTGATGACGACGATGATCACGAGATTCAACTTGCTCAGTTCGAGAATGATTTTTTTGATATCATGACCGATGCCGAAATTTTGATAGGCAAGATAAAGTCTACTTGCGAACAATCAGAATGCAAGGCGGGTTCAGATTTCATAATAGAGCAAGCATCCGATGGCACGATTTCTGCTTATCTCATCGTCTCCATGAAGAGTTATGAATCTGCAAAAAATGCACATTTTATGACTAGCTTATCACGATCGACTCACTCGGAGCGATCCATGCTGTCCAGTTCTGCGCAGAATTTTGACTCTGCCGGAATGGCACTTTCTATAGGTGGCTTACCACAGTCGACTCATTCGGAGCGATACGTGTCGTCAAAGCCACAAGCTTATAACAAGAAGCAGATGTTGCTTCCTTTAGTCCCCCCCGTACAGAATTTTGACTCTGCCGGAAGGACAGTTTCTATAGGTGGCGTACCACGGTCGACTCATTCGGAGCGATTCGTGTCGTCAAAGCCACAAACTGAATCCGAACAAACGGATTCAGAATTATCTTGTAACAAGAAGCAGATGTTGCTTCCTTTAGTCCCCCCCGTGCAGAATTTTGACCCTGCCGGAAGGACAGTTTCTATAGGTGGCGTACCACGGTCGACTTATTCGGAGCGATTCGTGTCGTCTAAGTCACAAGCATTATTTTGTAACAAGAAGCAGATGTTGCTTCCTTTAGTCCCCGTGCAGAATTTTGACCCTGCCGTAAGGACAGTTTCTACTGATGGCGTATCACGGTCGACTCATTCTGAGCGATCCGTGTCGTCAAAATCACTATCTGAATCCAAACAAACGATTTGTTCTAGTGAAAAGCAGATTTTGCTGCCTATCGTCCCTGCGCAGAATTTTGACTCTGCCGTAAGGACAGTTTCTACTGGTGGCGTATCACGGTCGACTCAATCGAAGCGATCCGTGTCGCCTGAACCAGAAGTTGAACCCCAATATGAACTATCGGTAATTTGTCAAAATGATATCCAGATTTTACCACCTATCATTCCCGTGCAGAATTCCGACACTGCCGGAAAAATGGATCTAATGAGTGACATACCACGGTCGACTCATCCTGAGCGATTCGTGTCATCGAAAGGACAAGTTGAGCCCTCGCAGACCATTGAGGTGCAGATTTTGCTACCCAACGACTCCGCGCAGATTTTTGACCCTGCCGGAAGTTCAACATCAATCAAAAATTTTATGGATTCTGGTTCACAGTCCAATTTCTCTTTTTTGAATCTCGATAAGATCACTGGCAACATTCCCAGTTGCCAAGTTGATCAAGACATAACTCCAAGTAATTTACACTTGTCTGATCTTCTTGTTAATCAACCGGAACAAATAATATTGGGTCCCGGTCATCTACGATTGCAGAAGATTTTTTTTGTTTGTGTAATGGCGGGTCGTATAAAGGCCCCTTCTACCATTATATTTCGTTGCCGTTTCAATCGTCCAGGCGAAGTTCCCGACCAGCTTGTGAGGTTCTGGGAACTTGAAAGCTGTCCGACGAAGCGAGCGTTTTCGAAAGAAGAATATTCTTGCGAAGCGCATTTTAAGCAGACCAGACCTCCTGAGGTCCTTGATTATTTTCGAGAGGTTGCGTTCAAAGATTCTTTTCTTTAGAAAGATTTTTGACGGACAACCCAGTAACCTTTTGAAGTTTATTTTAAGTTAATGAAGGATTACGAAGATCTAGGTCACGTATCATTTGATATGCCAGATTCCTCGGATTCTTCAAATTGTTTCCTCATCATGAGGTGTTAACTAAACTTCGAGGTGTCTTTTTAAATGGTTCAATGTCCACTTCCAGTGGTCATATGTTCAATATTGTTCAAATTATGGGTCTTGCCAAACAGGAGGATTTATTTATAATTGCTGTTCGTTTTCGGCAGTATATCTATTCGATATTGTCCGATATTTATAGGACGTGCAGGCAGGTTCTAGTCGAGCCTAACCAAAAAAGGTCACTGCAACGAATCTTGATGCGCACGGTTCCATCTGTGTCTCTGTGCGTTTATAATTTAAAAAATATTGTGACCTACGGTATTGCTTCAGCCTCATTTTTGGCCATTCGTTCGGTATTTCAATTAGGCATTGAATGCGAAAATTTTCTGCCTAAATTTCTGGCATTATAAAGCAGGATTTCTACATGGATGACTTCCTGACTGGTTCGTATGATTTGACACAAGCTCGTCAAATATATTTACAATTGTCAAATATTTTGGAAGCTGGTTGCTTCAAGTTATTTAATTGGATAGATTGCGAATCATCGTCCACAAATTCTGTCGGACATTCCAAAGAGCGATTGGCACCCAGGCGTTTTCGAGCTTGGCACTTACTACCACCACACTAGCACTCTTGGTCTAGTATGTGTTATCCAATTTGACCATCTCATGTACGCTATTAATAAAGCGTTCGATCTGTCAATTACAAAGCGCTTCATTCTTTCAGAGGTTTTGCGAATTTTTTGATTCTCTCGCAATTTTGAGTTCTTGCACTCTAGTTGCCAAATGCATATTGCAGAAGCTCTACCTGGAAAAAATATCTCGTTCCCAAAGGCATCCAAACCAGAAGGTCTCATTTTAAATTGATCCTTCGTCTTATTTTATGCATCCATCAGTGGATGCGGTGCTTGTATTTATTATTTGTATTAATTCTTCTTCTACAAGGATAAAAATATTCATGTCAGACTTTTGTGCACAGTCAAGGGTAACTTCCTTAAGGCCTAACACAATACCTAAGATGAAGTTATCCGACGCAGTGTTTCCATCAAAATTATACGAGCAGGCCCTCTAGGCTCTCAATATTAAATTTTCTCGTCGTTTTCTTTGGACAGATTCATCTGTCGCGTGTATATTATTGAATATGTCACGTATAAGACATGTTCCTACTAGATTCAACCCTGTCGAAATGGTTTCAAAAGGAAATAGCTTTTCGTGTGCTAGATAGAATCTTTAATTTTATGGTGGTATTATGGACCGCCCTTTTTACTTCAGCTTCCCAAGGTAACAATTTAAAGTCTAGCTATTTTAGCTACCGACTTATTTTGTTCCTTAATTTTTCAAACTTTTTACACGTATAAGACGTGTTATCGCATCTTGGGAAATCATATCCTCACTTATGAGGTCATGTGCACTTTGCTCATGCAATTTGAGGCTACCCTCAATTCTCATCCCATTTCGTCTTTATCTGAAGATCCCAACGATCTTCAATAATAATAATTCCTGGTCATTTTTTCGTCGATCATTTTTTAACATCTTTTTCAGATCATAGCTCAAATTACATTCATGTTTCTTGCTTTATCATCATTCAAACAATCATAGGAAGACATGTGGAAACAAAGGAGCAAAGAATATTTTGTCTGAGCTGCAGCAACAGAAGAAATGGAACGCTCACACCTCGGACCTGGAAGTAAAGGATGCAGAACCAGCTGAGTTTCCAATGAAGCGGAATATCAGTTTTATATATATTTTTTATTTTTAGCATTTGTTTAATAATGTTTTTAATATTTTTCCCTATTTGTAAAGCCTTTGAAAGCACTAATCTTTCAAGGCTGGGGGTATGTTTACGACTTTTTTATTTATCAAGTTTACTATTTGACTTTCTTTTTTACACTATTTTTTATTTCTTTGTAACCAAAGAAATATTAGTGTTTTTTTGTTTGTAAATAAACATTGCATAATTTTCTGCCATTGAGTGCAGTCGAAAGTTCATTTCGTAGCTTTATTTTCGAATTATATATATACAGTCCACTATATTTTAGTTCTTCTACTTTAACATCTCGATTTGCCATTGAGTGCAATAGAAGACAAAAACACACATAGTTACAATAAAAAATAAAAATAGTGACTTGATACAATAAAAAGTCGTTAACACCGAGCGAGCAATTATATAATCTTGTTAACTTTTATATGGCTATCAGTAGCACTAAAACATGGTACATTATAAAATTCTTGGGCAGAATCGGCAGTGTATTCAGATGGCCTATGAAAGAAAACTTGAGGTAGTAAGTAGTTTTCGTAAAGCCTCGGTTTTATAAGCTTTACCTCGATGACGAGAATTTGTGCTTACCAATATTGTGATCTAATATACCTTCTATTAACAACAATGGGTTGTATTTTAATATTGTTTTCAACATTTACTTGCAAAAAAAATAGTCATAGCCAAACAAACAGCGATTGAGAAGCGTCTGCCATCTCAAAGTTAGGTGTTTTAATTTTCAATTTTTGTTAACGCCAAGTAAGGAAGACCAATATTGTAAGTGTATAGTCTTAATGGCATATAATTTATTTTAATTCATTCATTCATCACAGTGAGCTTCTCAATTGTAAGCTACAAAAAACTTCAAAAAATTAAATTGGTTCACTTGTTGAACAATTTAAATAAATTTTGTATTTTGATATTGAGGGAAAATTTATTTATTTTTCAGATGGAGTGGGCTACGACGGTTTTCGCACAACCCGGTAAGATACTTAAGATACTTAATTTTTAGAATCTTTATTAAATCATCATAAAATATGGTCGTTTTTTACAGATAAAGGTGAATTTTAATTCAATTTTTTAATTTAATATTTAAATTAAGGATTTTTGAAACTTCCAAAAATTAAATTGGTTCACTTGTTGAACAATTTAAATAAATTTTGTATTTTGATATTGAGGGAAAATTTATTTATTTTTCAGATGGAGTGGGAAACCACCGTATGCAGACAACCCGGTAAGATACTTAAGATACTTAATTTTTAGAATCTTTAAATCATCATAAACCAATTTTATTTCATATTTTTGCCACATATAAATCCATAAAAACTCAAAATACAATATAGCTGAATTAAAATCAATTCATTATAATTATCACTAGTAATTAATTGTTTCTAATAAAACCACGACATAAAAAGCAGCCTTTCAATAGTTTTGAAATTTTTCAATTAATCAGCATTATCCATAATGACTTTAGGTGCATTTAAGTATGTTAAATATAGATACATTTCCAGATTTCAGAAATAAGCATAGCTTTCAGTAATGTGAAGAAGTTTTGAAATAAAATATGGTCGTTTTTTACAGATGCATACATATATTTGCGAGAAGCATCGAATCGATTGGCTGCGGCTAAACCAGGGGAACTAAGATTGTGGCAGTTCTTGGTAGAGCTGCTTGGCGATTCGAACGCCGCGTACATCATCACTTGGGAAGGACCCAACGGGGAGTTTAAATTTAAAGATCCGGACGAAGTAGCACGGCGATGGGGGCAAGTCAAATACAATAAAAATATGAGTTATGACAAATTTTCCCGTTCGTTAAGGTAAATATATATTTTTAAAACCGTTTAATCCTGTTCGTTTGGTTTAAAATCTTTAAATCATCATAAAATATGGTCGTTTTTTACAGATCCATACCAATTTATGATAACAGCATCGAATCGATTGGAAAGTGTAGACGCGTTCATAGAAACTGATAAAATTATATTATTTCGTTATATATATAACACAATATTTCCGAACAGCGGTAGCGGCTCCGGAGGCTCTGGTACCAGTTCCTCCGGAGCCGATACCAGAATTTAAATCATCATAAAATATGGTCGTTTTTTACAGTAATATGTTTTTAAAAGAAAGTTAAATTAAATTTTTGGCTCAAACGGACCAATGCATATGATAACCTAAAAGTTTACGTTAAATTAAGTTTATAAATTTATTGTGTGGAAAACCAAGGAACAATAATAAAATGTAAGTTTATTTATTTACACTTATATTTAAATCATCAATTGATTGAGTTGACGAAACAAAATTGTTTGTTTTCGAAAGATTGGCAATGACACCACATTCGGATTCAAATCTAAGCCAACGTAATAAATGTGAAAAATTCGCAGGCAATTCTTCATCATTTACGAACAAATCTACAAAAAACTTAAATCATGGTGAACAACATGAAAGTCGCATGTACACTGAATCCGCCTCAGCATCTAATAGAGCAATTAGTAATAACCAACAACGCGAATTAAATAGTAACATACAGACAAAACATTCGCCCAATACGCATATAATGAGTCACACTGACGAAAAACCTTTTAAATGTCAACATTGTGGCAAAAGTTTTAAATTGAATTGTTCTCAAAAAACACATGGTTTGTCATGACGACGAGAGACCTTTTAAATGTCAACTGTGCAACAAAGTTTTTAAATTCATATGGAGTCTCAAACAACACATTGTTCGTGATCTCAAACAGCACATTGGTTTCTCATAACGATGAAAGACCTTTTAAATGTCAACAGTGTGCCTTTCAATTCAAGAAGAATCTGAGAAAACACATGGATGGACAGGCACCCTCTTTATATGTCAACAGTGCAACAAAGACTTTAAATTAAAGGGGCATTTCAAGAAACACATGGTTTGTCATGTCGACGAGAAACCTTTTAAATGTCAACAGTGCAACAAAACTTTTAAAACAGGTTGTGATCCCAAACAGCACATGGTTTCTCATAACGATGTAAGACCTTTTAAATGTCAATAGTGTAAAAAAAGGTTTTGAATCCAAGAGGAATCTCAAAAAACACATGGACAGGCACCCTTTATATGTCACGAGCGCAACAAAGGCTTTATATTAAAGGGGCATTTCAAGAAACACATGGTTTGTCATGTCGACGAGAAACCTTTTAAATGTCAACTGTGCAACAAAACTTTTAAAACAGGTTGTGATCCCAAACAGCACATGGTTTCTCATAAGCCCTAAGCGCTGTCGATCTCAGCAACGACGGATGGAGTCTGGCAATCGGAGGTGAATCCGGCAACATTTATTTGTACGACATAAGATATTTATTACAACCGGTCGCCAATTGGATGCCACATCTTAGCCGAATTAACACCATAAGATTTCGGCACAAGGTAAATTTGGTAGATTCCTGCCCACAGCCCGAAACCACAAAAACCAAACGGAAACAAAATGAGACAAATTCAAGTAGGACGCAAACCGTTCGAGAAGATTTAGTTAGAGGCGACACCGCCCGAATCCACCCAACAATTGGAGATAATGGAAGCGACACCGCTAAAATTGCAGGCGACCCTGAATGAGAAAAAGCAAATGAAAATCGTCACGCTTCCGGTCGTCAAGGTTCAAGTGCTAGATTCGTTGCGGGAAACCTTCGACGATATAGAGGAACAAACGATGAAGCAGTTGGCGAGTATGCAGAAATTTTTCGTGCAGGAGATGCGCACACTCGAAACTCAGATGGACAACAAATGGGACAGTTTCAATTTTGCTGGTTCGGCCGAGAAAGATGAGAAAAGGGAGGAAGATCCAAAATTATTAAAAGGGGATAAGATGAAGAAGTTACTGGACGAAAAATTTCAGCAAAATAACGCTTTGCAGTGATGTGTTTAAATTGTTTAAATTGTTTTTTTTTGTGTGTATTGCTTGAAATATTTTTTACCGTCAGATAATAAATAACCTTCAAGTGTTAAGTGATTCTTATAACAACACAGCCATTTACCACATAATCGGCATCAATTGATCATCAATTGTTTATTTAACTTCTTCATTTTCCCAATTAAAATCATCATAAAATATGGTCGTTTTTTACAGATCCATACCAATTTATGAAAACAGCATCGAATCGATGTGGCATTTTCTAAATTTTTCGTTCGGGCATGGGGAATTTTCGAGAAAGTACGTAAATTATATTATTTTATTACTTTTCTTCATTTCTGATCCAGCTTATAGCTTGCAAGCTTCTTCCAAATATTCAGTGTTGAGACACACTCACAATCTTGGAATTTCTTATTACGTCAAGGACAACTTCCATACAGAATATCAAGGTTCTGTTAGGCGATTAGAAGTTTCAGTCGAAGAAGAATATGTTGCAAATTTGCGGCACGCTTGTTACAGGGAAAAGAATTACCGTAAGTTCACATTTAGTTGTTGTCCTCATATTACTTTGTATTTTCCTTGTCTTATAGGAGATTATATGATTTGGAAGATGAGAAATTTTGGAAATCGCGATTTATTCCAAACTGCACAAAATATCAAAATGCCATCATGCGAACAGTTACAAAATTTACGTGGTGTTACCAACGGATTAAAAGACGCCAGTCACGCGTGGCCGTGAGATTGGGATACGGGGGTCAAGACGACGATAATAAACAAGTCTGACATTCGCGAAAAGGCAAAAGCAATTTTCACTTCATTTTGCCAATATTTCGTGAACCATTGCGATTATATTACCATCTGGTAATATTGAGTGAGTGTTATTTTCGTCTGGTAATAGTGGTTCATGGTTAATTAAATGTTGGCACTTTTTAATTGATTTGTTTTAAAGATATAATAGGAATTAGGTGTATCGCTATTGTTGTATCTATAAAATCCTCTTTAAACAAAACGTTACTTGTAAAACTTTATTAAATTGTTGCTTTATAATATTAGTTACGTAAATAAATAATATTTATTTATTGATAACAAAAGTAGAAGTGTACCAAGTTATTTGGAAGAAAACTCAAATGAAAATAAAAAGTTGTTGCTTCTGACAACTGACGACACCAGTAATGTATATCATTCTGCTATAATTAAAATGTGCATGCAGATTTCACAAGAAAATAACCTACCATATAATTGAATCGCTTATTGTTAAGAAGAACAAAGTCGCATTTTTTATGTTTTTCAATTTAATGTCCTCGGACCTATCCTCTACCTGCTATATACATATGATTTACCAGATCTGGAACAAGTCACGTTGGCAACTTTTGCAGATGATACAGCTGGAGCTTGAGTTTGCATTTTCAGTTCTTTATTTGTACCGAACTATTGTAAAAATGGCCACTCCAAACGAGTCACAGAAACAGCAGAGAAACGCGGAAGCAATCATTAGGACGCACCGCGTCAGGTAATCGTTCGTGAAAAGCTTGAAAATTTAGATCCAACAAAACTTGAAGAAGAAACTTGATAACATCCACAAAAGCAAACAAGACAACGACCGAATATAGGAATATTTGAGAAGGTGCCACAGCCACCGCACATATCGACAAAATCACCATCAGAGCAAAGGAATGATTCAATCAATGCCCAAGCAATTTTTGGTGTCAACGTACGGTGGCTGAAATCGCACCAAGACAACGTTGCAATTTGGGACAGTATGACGCCATTTGGGACATCCCATATTAAAGAAACACTTCCTCAAGTTTGTTAAGTTAATTTTTGTAATTAGAAAATTAAATATACAAAATCAATTTTTTTACAAATTTCAGATACTATTATGGCAAGCGAGTTATATCGAAAATACCTGGGAAGTTCCGTTACAAGTTGCACGTCGCTGACTTAATTGCACGGTTCGTATCTCCAGTATTGTTTTAATTGTAATAAGACAAGTTTGTTAAGTTAATTTTTGTAATTAGAAAATTAAATATACAAAATCATCTGGTGCGATGGTTGCGTTAGCTAGCAAACTTGTCACCGTAGATTTGCAAAATTCAAAATTCAAAATTAAATGAAATTAATTAGTTAGTAATAAGTTAAGTTAATTTTTGTAATTAGAAAATTAAATATACAAAATCATCTGGTGCGATGGTTGCGTTAGCTAGCAAACTTGTCACCGTAGATTTGCAAAATTCAAAATTCAAAATTAAATGAAATTAATTTGTTAGTAATAAGTTAAGTTAATTTTTGTAATTAGAAAATTAAATATACAAAATCATCTGGTGCGATGGTTGCGTTAGCTAGCAAACTTGTCACCGTAGATTTGCAAAATTCAAAATTCAAAATTAAGTGAAATTAATTAGTTAGTAATAAGTTTTTAAAGAAACCTCAGACATCACTTGGGAAGGAGTCAACGGGGAATTTAAATTTAGAGATCCGGACGAAGTAGCACGGCGATGGGGACAACGGAAATACAATCCCAACATGAGTTATGACAAGTTATCCCGTGGATTAAGGTGAATATATATTTTTAAAACCGTTTAATCCTGTTCGTCTGGTTTAGAAATCTTCAAATTCATAAATAACAAAAATTTTTATACCAAAAACTAGCACTACTCTGAAACTACTCTACTTAAGAAGAAGCCGCAACTTAGAATAAAAACGGACAGGCAGTTTTATCGTATTCTGATTTAATGAAAAAAGCAAAGAGGGAGTGGGAAATTGATCCAAAAAATTTAAGGATTGAAATCAAGAAGATACGAGAAAGGAAGAAATTCTCATTGAACTAAAAGGGGGAATCGACAAAGGCAAATGCCTTCGTGTGGAGCTGGTTAGAATTCTGCGCAGCGAAGCAAAGGTCCGGACGACGGCAACTCCGGCGACACTCGAGATATGGGGAAAGAAGTCAGTAAAGAAGAAATAATAAGCGTTCTCAAAGAGGTCACAGCGGAGGCTGGAACGGGAATGATCGAGGTTAAGAGCTTAAAACCATCTTATGCGGGAACAATGCTTGCAGTAGTAGATATGCCCACCCATCTGGCTAACCATCTTTTCGAGATTGGAGATTTCATTGCGTTTGAGGCAGCAGCGGTTAATTATACCATCAAAATTAATTATAATTAATCAGTAATTTTTCATTTTTGTCCTCAAATAAAATTAGATTTTCTGGAAATTCATAAGATATGATCAACGAATGTTGCATCTATCTATCTTTTCTGAACGCTGACAGATCAATGATCAGCACCAGAAAAGATTCAAAACGGTACAGATGGATGGTTAATCGTAGGTCAGGTAGAATCTCAGACGACAACAAAAGTGACAGTCAAAGTGGCAAGAAAAACAGATAAATCGAACACTTTGTGGATAAATAAAGTAAAATGGGACATGCACACACGATCGTCCAAAATGCAAAGAGTCTTTATCAGATTTCGAAGGCAGCAAGCAATCTGCAGCTGAATATTACTGATTGGTCACCTAATGCAGAGGTATCAATGGAAAAACCAATGTAATTGTTGTTACGATGATGACGTTATGACGTTAAGAATGTATGTTTTGCAAAAGTTGTGTTGAGAGATACACTGAAATATTGTTGGTGAAGGAAAGCTGGATTTTCCATGTCTCAAAAACAACAAACGATTTAGAAGTGATTGGTTTCTGTTATTTGAAAGAACAGTGACGTATCGATCGCTTCAATTCAATAATAAAGACCACTGCAGCTTACAATCAGGAGCAGTAACTAACAAACAGCCGTTATGCATGTACAGCTTCCAGAAATATGAAAAGACGGAAAACTACCACCGTTATTAAAAAACAAATACTGGAGACACCATCATCGATACGTAACAAAGAATCTGAACGATTTCGACATAACCATAATGTAGATTTGTCTACTTTGCCCCTTTTCCATATTGACAGGAAACTCATTCCAGCACCAATATTAATATTGTTACTTCAGTGTCTTGGATGATAATTGAAGCAAACCAATACCTCAGCAGAGAGGATTGAAACCAAGTAAGTAGTTGTAGCAATGAGGAAACCTCGCCAATGAAAATTTTCCAATGCCAGGTCAGAAATCAAAGAAGCAAATCGCTACAAAACCAGCGTCCAAATGGAGACAATGTTTTATGTGAAGTAGAGGCCTTACAACAAGGTGAGTAGGAAGGCAGAAACCCCCCATAGAATTTTTATAATTGGTTACTTGATATGTGTCATCCTTTAGCCTTTCTTTAGGTCAATTTATTTTGCCCAACGGTTTTCCAATTTTATTCGGACTTTCAATAAATACAGCAAATGCGCCATTTCTTAACGTTTGGATAGAGAAAGATGCCGCAAGGAGTCACATTGGGAGAATAGAATGGATGAACGAACAGTTTGTAGCACAACTTGAAATTGCAGAACTGTGGGCAGGCTTACTGTTTTGATGCTCAAAATGCATAAAATGAGACCGCCTTTAAACCAATTTAAAGTACAATTATTTTATCCCAGATGGTTCCAGAAAATTATCGCCATGACCCGAAATTGCTTTTGCCTTCTTCGGGCACGTTCGGCAGGATCAATGTTTTGACTGTTTTTTTATTTCTGGACTGCTGCGATGGATATGTGTACCATGGACGGTTACGTAACGTCGCAGAAACTGACTTGGATTGGGCTTGATTATGTCCAAACACTGCTTTGAAATGGTGGCACGATTCAATTTTTGATTTACTGTCCACGGTGTTAACAATTTTCTATTTCACAGATCTGCTCGAAATTTCGTGTTTACTTAAACGTCAAATATAAAATAACATTTGAAATTTTAGCACGCCTTCTTGGACGAAATGTGAACAAGCTCGTTGTTTTCATGGTCAAAATGCACAAAATAAAGTCGTTTTTACAGCAATTCAAAGTGATCGTTTTATTCAGAATGGTCCCAGAAAGTTACCGCCAAGATCCGAGCAATGAAACCGTTTTCCCTTCTTCGGGCATATTCGGCAGGATAAATGTTTTCACTGGACGTCGTAACAACTCACTTGCATTGGGCTTGATTATGTCCAAGCACTACTTTGCAATGGTCGTGCGATTCAATTTTTGATTCACTGTCCACGGTGTTAACAATTTTCTATTTCACAGATCTGCTCGAAATTTCGTGTTTACTTAAACGTCAAATATAAAATGACATTTGAAATTTTAGCACGCCTTCTTGGACGAAGTGTGAGCAGGCTCGTTGCACAAAATGAAGTCGTTTTTGCAGAAATTATTCAGAATGGTCCCAGAAAGTTACCGCCAAGATCCGAGCAATGGAACCGTTTTCCCTTCTTCGGGCATGTTCGGCAGGATAAATGTTTTCACTGGACGTCGTAACAACTCACTTGCATTGGGCTTGATTATGTCCAAACACTACTTTGAAATGGTGGCGCGATTCAATTTTTGATTCACTGTCCACGGTGTTAACAATTTTCTATTTCACAGATCTGCTCGAAATTTCGTGTTTACTTAAACGTCAAATATAAAATAACATTTGAAATTTTAGCACGCCTTCTTGGACGAAGTGTGAGTAGGCTCGTTGTTTTCATGGTCAAGATGCACAAACTGAAGTCGTTTTTACAGCAATTCAAAGTGTGATCGTTTTATTCAGAATGGTCCCAGAAAGTTACCGCCAAGATCCGAGCAATGAAACCGTTTTCCCTTCTTCGGGCATATTCGGCAGGATAAATGTTTTCACTGGACGTCGCAACAACTCACTTGGATTGGGCTTGATTATTTCCAAACACTGCTTTGAAATGGTCGCACGATTCAATTTTTGATTCACTGTCCACTGTGTTTTTGCTTCTTCGTTGTACCAATGTATTTGATGCCGTCGCAGGAAGGAAAATTAAATAAATGAAGTGGACTGTATCACACAAAAATATACGATTCATTAGAATCTTGACAGCACTAGTTGAAATGAAAAAATGCAATGTTTATTATTAAACAAATAACTGCACATATTCACATGACAACAAAAACTAAAAACAGTGACTTGATAAAGTCGTAAAAAGTCGTAAAGACACGGTGTTAACAATGTCCTATTTCACAGATCGGCGTGTTTACTTAAAACGTCAAATATAAAATAAAATTTGATATTTTAGTATGCCTCCTTCACAGACTCGGTTATTAATAAAAACAAATTAAACAACTGTATCATGGTGTTCTATTCTGTAATTTAGACATCGATCGATTTCACGGACTTACACTTCCTACAAAATTTTACTAAACTGTTAAAATTTAAAGACGTCCATATGGGAAGGGAAATGCTGTGCTAAGCATTTAAAATAATGTTATTGTACAAAACTCAGTTGAAAAATTAAAGAACAAAAAATAAATCTGTAGCTAAAACAGCTAGACTTTGAATTGCTACCCTTAGCTTGGAAAGCTGGAGTAAAAGGGCGGTCCATACCACCATAAAATTAAAGATTCTAAAAATTCCCCTTGAAACCATTTCTACAGGGTTGAATCTAGTGGGAACATGTCTACACGTGACATATTCAATAATATACACGCGACAGATGAATCTGTCCAAAGAAAACGACGAAAAAATTTAATATTGAGAGCCTCGAGGGCCTGCTCGTATAATTTTGATGGAAGCACTGTGTCGGATAACTTCATATTAGGTACAATATTAGGCCGTAAGGAAGGAAGTTACCCTTGAGTGCACAAAAGTCTGACATGGATTTTTATCCTTGTAGCATGAATAAAAATACAATCACCGTATCCACTGATGGATGCATAAAATAAGACGAAGGATCAATTTGAAACGAGGCCTTCTGGATTGGATGCCTTTGCGAAAGAATGAAGCGATTTGTAATTGACAGATCGGACGCTTTATTAATAACGTACATGAGATGGTCAAATTGGACAACACATACTAGGCCGAGTGCTAGTGTGGTCGTGAGTGCCAAACTCGAAAACGCCTGGGTGCCAATCGCTCCTTGGAGTGTCCGACAGAACCTGTGGACGATTCGGAATCCAATTACAGTAGAGCGTCGATTATCCGAACTAATTGGGACCGACTACCGTTCGTATAATCGAAAATTCGGATGACCGAACAGTCATAGTTTATGGGGGAGGGAGAAGCACTAAAACCCTCAAAATGATAGAATATAAACATATATTGAACAACAAATAATATTTCAACTTTTGTAAGCTTCACTCCTGTTTAATTTTAAAATAAAATTATTTTTTAAATCAATCTTAAAACTTGAAAGTTTAAGTCGCGCAACAATGTAATGGCAAAGTTAACGACGATTCGGATGATTGACGTTCGGATAAATCAAATCGTCATTCGGATGATTGACGTTTCGGATAATTGACGTTCGGATAATCGACGCTCTACTGTAAATAATTTCAAACAACCAGCTTCCAAAATATTTGACAATTGAAGGGGCGCGGGGAAGAACGATCATAGTCCATTTATGGCTAAACTGAGTTTACTATGCTATCAGGTGGGTTATTACAGACAGAATGCACATGTACTATCATTCGGGCAAAAAAAATCATAGTTACCAAGTTATTATAGAAGAAAGATACAGGGTAACGAGCATTAACGATCGGAGTCCAAGCGCCAACGGGGAAGATAGATCAGAGTCCAAGTCGTTTCCCCCACTCACTTCCTACTTATTCAGTTTGTTCTTCTGCTTTGTTCAAGCATAACCTCAATCAGCCTGCATCTAACTTTGTTTTCCTTTCTTTCTTACTTTCTTTTACTTAAATGAAGTCGAGTGAATTAAGTGACGCAAGCAGTGTAGAAGGAAATAGTACTGCAAGTAATGTAAAAAAGAGAAAAAAGACAGGTAGAATGAGTGATTTCATGAAGAAACTGCGCGCTACAACTCACGAGATTGATGCGGATTGTAAGTGTTTTCGCTTCAAGTGTTTTCAAGTAATTTCACCTGAAGAACGACAACGTATAATCACCAATTTCAATGAACTGGGTGCTTATAATGAACAGAATCAGTATTTGAGTGGCCTCATCATAGTTGTACCTGTTCAGCGGCGGCGCAACCGAAAGGATGACACTGAAGCAAGTTTCCACTGTTCTTCATATTGCTATCGTGTTCGCGCCTATGTAGGTGGCACATTGCAGGATGTTAGTGTTTGCTACAAAGTCTTTTTATCTTTACACGGCATTACAAATCGCCGTGTCCAAACTGTAAAGAAGCATTTAACCGATTTTGGTGCATCTCGGCCAGATGGCCGAGGTAAACACGTCAACAGACCTAATGAACTTTCTGAAGAAACTAAATCAAAAGTTTTAAGTTTCATAAAATCTCTGAAAGGCAGGAAGTCTCATTATTCTTTGAAAGACACATCCAAAATTTATTTACCTGAAGAGCTAAATAAAACCAAAACCGAATGTATTGTGAATCCAACAAAGAGAATCCTGTTGGTTTAACAACTTTCCGCGATATATTTGATGGTAACTTTAATAATTCATTTGGGTACCCACGGAAAGACACGTGTAGTACTTGTAACTTATTGAAAGCGGAGTTATCAGTTTTAGAAGGAAATATGGCAAGGACTACAGACGAAAAAACTATAGAATTATTAAAACAAGCAATCGTAAAGAAGTAGACGGAAAAGAAAGTCCACTTAGCGAGAAGCATCAAATTTTATTCAATAAAAAGGAAGTTCAGAAAGGAATCCTGCAAGAAGGAAGAAATTGAGGCGGTTACTATGGACTTTCAAAAGAATCTACCTACTCCCAATATAACTACATCTGATGTATACTACCGTCGTCAACTAAACTTCATTTCTTTCAATATCCATGTTTTGTCAGATTCAACGTCAGTGTTTTATACATATGATGAGAGTGTTGCTCGCAAGGGGGCCGACGATGTCTGTTCCATGCTTGAACACTTTTTTATTAAAGTACTAAGCTCAAAAGTAAAATATTTAGTTATTTTTTTCGACTAGTGTGCAGGGCAAAACAAAAACTATACGGTTATCCGCTTCATGCACTACATGGTACACAACCTGAAACGTTTTGATAACGTGAAAATTGTGTTCCCTATAAGGGGTCATTCGTATATGGAGGGAGATAAAGATATGAGCCTTGTGAATGCAAAATCTTACACCGAGACACCAAATGATTGGAGGGATGTGCTAAGAAATAGCAGACGCAAACCTTCACCTTTTACAGTAGTAAACTGTGCTACTGAGGTGAATTTTCAAACGTGGACAGATTTCTTGTCAGAGTTGTATGTAAGAAAGTGCTCAATGCCAACACGACCTGTTAGAATTTTGAAAATTGATAAGGAGAAGCCAATGTTTATTTTACACAAGGCTAATTACTATGGAAGTTGTTTGAAAGCTGTTTTGGTTGATAATCAAAACGAAAGCGGCAAGAAAACAAGAAAGAAAACAAAGGAAACAAGCAAGCTTAAAAAGAAAAGTGAACCCAAGGAACTAAAAAAACTCTACAATGGACAATTGTCTATCAAACCTGCAAAATTGAAGGACCTAATTCATCTGAAACAGTTCTTGACCAACCCTGGTTCTCAAGCTTTCTTCGAAGCGTTGAATCCGGACAGTGAAGTACATAAAGAAGATGACAGTGACATCGAGTATGCAGACGACCCACCTATTGATGACGACCAGTAACTGGCAAAAATGATCAATGTCCTGACTGTTATTTTGTAAAAGGTTGTTTTATAATTTGTTTTTGTACATTTGTAATTCTTATCTTTATATTCTGTAATAAATGAAGTACTGCAATATAAAGAGTTAAAGTAATTATTTTATCCATGTTTAGTAAATCAGATAATAGACTTGAAATATTGAAAACTTAATTCTGAAACTTTAAGAGTTGGTGACTATGATCGTTCTTCCTCGCGCCCCTTCAATTGTAAACATATTTGACAATTGTAAAAATATTGGACGAGCTTGCGTCAAAGCATATGAATTAGTCAGGTCATTCATATTAAAATCCTGCTTCATAATGCTAGAAATTTTAGGCAGAGAATTTTCGAATTCAATGCCTAATTGAAGAAACGAACGAATGGCCAAAAATGAGGCCGATGCAGTACCGTAGGTCACAATATTTTTTAAAAATATAAACGCACAGAGACACAGATTGAACCGTGCGCATCAAGATTCGTTGCAATGACCTTTGGTTAGGCTCGACTAGAACTTGCCTGCACGTCCTATAAATATCGGACGATATCGAATAGATATATATATATATATATATACTGCCGAAAACGAACAGCAATTGTAAATAAATCCTCCTGTTTGGCAGAAAGACACCTCGAAGTTTAGTTAATACCTCATGATGAAGAAACAATTTGAAGGATCCGAGGAATCTGGCACATCCCTTATGAGTTTAATCCTGTGCGCTTACACTTTCATAATTTTTTTCCCTCCAAATTAATAACAGGAAAAAATATTGTTGACAAGACGACCAATTAACATTATGATATAACAGATTCTTATGCTCTATTTGCAGCTATCCACGGTGTGAGCATTTAATATTAGATAAAGGCAAATTAATTATCAAAAAAACTTAATACTACAAAATCCCAATTTTTTAATCATTTCAATTCAATTAACAGATAATTGTTGTAGCGCTTATCAAAATCGATATTTTCCAGGAAAAAAAAACATTTGCCACTGACACGAGATATGTAATCTAAAAATTAAACCATAATCTGTATAATCGTGTGACTTAGAAATGCATCAGTGATGACCCTGTTCTTATTATAACCCGTGTAAGGCACTACAATAATAAAAGTCAAATATTTCTAGTAAACCAGACAAAAGGGATGCTTTTCTTCACATTCATCGCCATGATTAATAATTTCTTCCATACTTGGAATATTAGTAAAAAGTGCCTCCGAACCATTTACAGCTTTTTTGCTGTTCATATTTAACGTCTTCTGCATTCCCCAAATGAAAGGCGCACTCTTACAAACTAACAGCTGAATGCACCCGGTATCTTCGTCGAGCGAACGCTCTTTAATGTATCCCACGATATGATCAGGTAATTTTGCGTCTTTAGCTTGCGAAATTAAGTTGGTAAGTTTTGTGTTGTTCATCATCCAGTCTAGCGGAGTTCCACTTTTTACTGTGCGTGCTTGCGTTAACTGCGACGGGGGTGGTTTCGATAACGTAGTGCTGATCTGAATTTTTTAAAATTAATACTTAAATTAAATTTAGAAATCGGTACCTACCAATTGTGCGACGAAAATAATCGCATTGACTGCAATTGCGCCCAATTTTTTCGAATCCAGCCCTAAAAGTCGTAGAAATCCGGAAAATATGTTAGGAGCTCCGCTCGAGTCTCCTTTGCTCGCGGTTTTGCCAAAAGTTTCCGCGACCATCTGCGCGACCCCTGATGTCTGGTCAAATCCCAAAAATTTCCCAGCTAACTGGAACCCCGACCGAATTTTACCGAGCATCGGTTTGTCCATAAAACAGGAAACCAAAATAACATTCACTGATAAAACGATGATGATGCTCTTCCGTACCATTTTTAACGTCAACTGAACTTGTAACGGGAATGCTCACTAGGAATCTCATCATGTGCATCGAAAATTTAACGCATTTTAAACAGATTAACAATGCAAAATGTCACGGACTTCTTAAGAGTCATTTCGTACCACGAGTTCTAACAGTAAACATGATCTTCATAATTTGTCTCGTTATACAAAATTCATTCCAACAAGACATATCGCCGATGGTCGATTTAAAAACTTTGAGTGAATTGCCACTGGAAAGGCTTTTGCAAGTGAAGAATTCGTTCGCAATCAACAAGGACAAATTGTCGGAAAAGCTCGATGGACCGGAAGCACTGCCTTTGACGCGAGCACCGCAAAAACCTTTTAAAAGAGATGGTTACGATGAGCATTACGTGAAAAAAGGCGGTAAGAAAGATATCCATTCAATCTTTCAGATATCGGTGACGACCCTGGCCTTTTTGGCTTTTGGAGGGTATTTACTTTGTCTCATAGTGCAAGCTTTACGTGGCAAGGAAATGAATATGGACAATATGGAAACTATGGCCGCTATCATAAATGCGCAGACACAAAGGCCAAGAAGAAGACGGCCGATTAGAAATCAGCAACAAATTAGGCCCAAGAAGAGACAAAAAAGGCATGTTGGGGGCGGTTTGAATCCGGAAAGTATGTACAGCGCTTTGCTTATGTTATCGGAAGGATACACGTTATATCATACCGTAGACTATTCTAATTATAATTACAGTAAGAAATATTTGGTACCAAACTAATTTGTTTCGTTAGTCTGCAACGGTAATTTAATGTTAAAATTATTTTAATCAAATAAAGAATATATTTGCTTTTGTCTTGGGTGATTATTCTCTTTTTGTTCCTCATAGTATTTTCGTTGATGTTTCATTAAAGAACCGTAATTTCAAAATTGAAAAAATTTATAGTAATTATAAAACAATTATAACTATATAGGAACATTTGCTTAACGATAACATAAAATAACATAACATAAGTAATAATAATAATAATAATTACAGTTTGATTGTAATTTTTAATTAATAGCGACACAACTTTCGAACAAAAAGTTTGTTTGGAGATATGCACCAAGAAATGAAAAAGACACTTCGAAATTCCAATTAAAACCATGTTGACAAAAAAAGTTTTTATGTTCAAAAAATCCGAAAAAAATACTATATATCGTAAGTAACATTTAAAACATAAAATAAAAATCTGTCGAGCTGTTTTTGAAAAAAAATCAAAAACTTGTTTTTTTGCTTCATTTTATTTTTTACATAAATATTCAAAATGAGATCGACTTTTTAAAATTTTCTACACTTATTTGCATTTCAATGTACTGTTGACAGTGTTTCTTCTTTGTAGCATTTGAACGAACAATTTTTTTATCAAAAAGTTAAAACAACCAAAAGCTGAAATTTGCTAAATCAAAAACTCACTGAACGTTATATGTAACCAGTCTGGAAATAACGCATGAATAACAAATACAATCTAACAGTTGGTTGTTTTCGTTGAAAATTAGAGAAAAAACAATTATTTCGAATTCTGGTGTTAGATGAACGGTGAAGGATGGCACCTCGGTGAATTTTTCGGTAACTGGAAAGTGCCCTCTACAAAGTTTGCTTTTGAAAATATGTAAGTTGGAAAGAGAAAAGTGGCTGAAAGAAGTGACAGTAATTAATGCTAAATCAGAAGCTACGACACACTCCAAAAGAGAGGAAATTCTTTTTGTATTATTGAGTGTCCTTTTACCCTAAACGGGCCTTCACAGAACTGCGTCGTGTCGCCGGCGACAGTTGGTTGGCCAACCAGAGTATAAGCTTAATTTCAAAATCTACTGTCGCCAGAACTTGGACCATGCTCAACTTCTGTGGCGACAACGTATCTTTGTCGCCCTTTAAACATCGTGTCATTGCATTTTAAATCATTCTCTTGCTGACTGGTGTCGCTGTCGCGCAAACAAGATTCTGTGGACGGGAGAAAAAGTTGCAGAAAATTTCTTAGCTGTTGCCGGCGACACGACGCAGTTCTGTGAAGGCCCCTTAAGCAAATTGCCACCCAGATTGTCCTTGAAATGTTTGCTACTATACTACAGGGTTGGACATAGCAATGTTACCATTTTTAACACTAAACATATTTTTAACAAAACATAATACGGTTTTAATTATCATTATAAATTCTTCTAAATATATTTGGATTTTGATTTGAAGATAGAATCTTTCAAATAACCACCATTTTCTGCAATGCAAACTTGCAAGTTTTGAAACAACTTTCTGAAAAACATTTTCTACTAAATTTAAAAATAAGACTACTTTGCTTAAGGTCAATTTCATGGTTTGTAATTTTTAGTACACCCTGTTCATTTGGCAATTGTTCATGACTATCCAAGATAAGCAAAAGCTTTAAAAAAGATAACTTTTTGACGTAAAGTTGAAAATAATTTTTTTTCTCGTGAACACATTGTATTTTTGTTGAATGTCCGAGTTATTATGAACCGATTTTGAAAATCTTTTATTTATTGCATTTAGCATAAAAAATGCTATCAAATGAGGCATCACAAAAAGTATCTTGCTATTTGAATAACAAGGGGTCGAGGCTTGATAATAATTATATCTTTAAATGATAATTTATTATAAGCTAAAAGTCGATTTGTCCGAGCAATTTTCGCTCGACCGTTTTTTCGTCGACTTACGTTGCAAAATTGATCTACACGAAAAGCCCTTTTATTTTAACGGAATAATATACAGTCTGTGTCTAAAATTTTTGAAATCGGATGAATAGTTTTGGAGATTACCTCCTACATCCAAATTTACAAACTTACAAACTTTACCTCTTTATAATATTAAGTATAGATAAATATAGAATTATCAAATCAGGTTAATTGGGTTGCTTGCTGTCTTGGTTATATTTCAGTTGAAATTCTTTCAATTCTTTTAATTTAGTTCAGACTTTATCAGTTATCTCTGTTATAAATCTAACATGTTTTCTTTTAGTTATTTTTAGTACACTGATTAAAAGTTAATACATACAAATATGTATAATTTTTATAGATGGAGATAATTTTTTTAAATGCCAAGGGCGAACGAAAAGCCATTTAGGATACGGAATTTTAATTCCAAAAATTGTTTATTTTTATACGGTAAAGCATTATTAATTATACAGATTGTCTCGGAAATAATTAACATTTGGGCTAGCATTGTTGCCGATGATTTTACCAAACAGATTAAATGGACCAAATGGACGTTCGGTTGGAAACACGCCATTCATGCAAGACGGTGCTCCACCACATTTCAGCCTTGTTGTTAGGGAGTACTTAAATAATAATTTTCTGAATCGTTGGATTGGCAGAGGTGGGCCAGTTGCGTGACCACAGCGCTCTCCAGACTGCAATCCGTTAGATTACTTTGATGGGGCCACCTAAAAAATCTTGTTTCCTCTACGCCGATGTTTACCTTAGAAGACCTCTGCAACCGAATACAACATAGTTTTCGGGTAGTCCGGAATAGTCGTGGAATTTTTGAGCAAGTTCGACAATCAATGGTTCGACGATGAGAAGCCTGTATTGCTGCTGAAGAAGGACATTTTAAGCTGCTGAGGCAGATGTTTGATTTTGTCGAAATAAATATGGCTTCAAACCTTTCCGACAAAAATTTAGCCCATTTACTGAAGATAGGTGACTCTATTGAAGCAAGTAAAGAAATGTTTGATGTATACTGGTTTACAGCGAGTTAACAGCTTCTTATCTGTAATTCAATACGATTCAAAACATATCAACTAAAGTCACTTATTGTATACAAGCAAGTACTCAAATTGACGAGCGTTAGCTGTCTAGGGTTAATTATAGTTAAGGCAGAACATTAATCGTTTTTCAAACATTCAAATAAGCTGTCGCTATCACGTATTTAAAATTTTGTAATAAAAATTATATTTGGGTTAAAATAAAATATAAATGTGAATTTAATGAAACATAAATGAATCAATACAATGGAAACGGTAATAAAAAAATATCTAATTATATGGTAGTGTGTAAGCAACAACATTTTACGTATTAAGATGATTAGGCATTTTAGTAACACCTTAATTTATATTAGCATTTCTTATTATTGTAATGTACATTATAAATCTCGTGTAGCGAATTAAATTTTGAGCAAACATTTAGAGTAAGAAATATAAATGGGTCCCAACATTTTATAAGCACTTCATTATAATCAGTTAACAAGAACATAACGATGCTGAAATTGACAATAATATTTTTTTACTTCACTGTAAACACTGACGTTCTATCTGGTAATTATTAATTTCTTTGTTGAAATTAATTAATTTAATTTATATAATATAATATTGAATTGTAAGTTTATTGTCAAATTAAGAAAATATGATTTCAGTATCCGATAATCACGGAGTAATTTATCAAAAGAAAGGTAATGATCCGTTTGCACTTTCTGAAATTATTGAAGACGATTTGTAAGTAACAAACGAAAAACTTAGAGTCCAAATATGTTTATGTTAATTTGTAGGAAAGGAGTTAGTTTTGTCAACATTGGTTTAGATCAAGGTGCACCCGGAAAACAACGAAGTTTTTTAGATTTAGCCCATACAATTTATTGCGAAACGCAATGCAATCCTCTGACTTATATAAAATACGGTTGCTTCTGTGGATACGGTGGTGCAGGCACCCCAGTCGATGGCATCGATACGTAAGACCGCCCTGCAATTAAATGCTCTCAGTAATGTAATCTTATTTCTTTGTATGTAGATGTTGCCAACAGCACGATAATTGTTACTCAGACATTACAGGCAATAGTTTTAACGTTCAACCATATTACTGGACTTGTTCAAACAAAAAAGTCATATGTGGTAAGATTTGAATACAGGATGAGGCACGAAATAACGTCTGCAATCCAGCAAACTTGTTTTCAAATTACATAATTAATTTTTTCTAATCAAAGTTTTATTCTCAAAAAAGTCAAATGTGTCAGATTTAGTTACGTTCGCCACGTTTTATTAAAAGTAGTAAGTACATCTCGGTCTTTTTACCGTTACTAAATATTTTAATAACTTTAAACCAAATCTGACACATGTGACTTTTCTCAAACTTAAATAACTGATTAGAAAAAAATAATGGAATCAAAAACAATCGCACAATCACATATGAACAAGTACGTAGGGGTGCAGCAGCAAAATCGCGAGATTAGACGGTATGCGTGCCTCATGCTTCTAATAATTCTAAAATCCAATAACCACGTTAATTTCTTTTTTATAAAGCTATAAATCAAGGAAAATGGGGAGACGGAACTTCAAATGCAAAAAAGTATTGCGAATGCGATAAAGCTTTGGCTGACTGTCTTCGTAATTATCCTTGTCCGAGTTCTAAAGCAAAATGTATTACTCCAACTCAAAATACTCCACAATCACTCCCAAGCTCTGATAATTCTCAAAATATTTCACCCTCATTCCAAAGCATTAATCAACCTCAAAATATTCCACAATCATTCCCCAGTTCTGATAATTCTCAAAATATTTCACCCTCATTCCAAAGCATTAATCAACCTCAAAATATTCCACAATCATTCCCCAGTTCTGATAATTCTCAAAATATTTCACCCTCATTCCAAAGCATTAATCAACCTCAAAATGATCCACAATCAATCCAAAGCTTTGATAATTCCCAAAATATTCTGGCAATATTCCACAGTTTTCTTCCGTTAATTCTTATTATTTTCTTTTATGTTATTCTGTAGTGAAATTTGTTAACAAGAATGTGAACAAAATGAATAAAAATTTAAAATTAAAAGATTTTAAGAAACTGTATTCAGTAACTAACCTTATCAAGGTGAACAAGCTAATTATGGTTTTACAGTAAAGTAATACCTCGGTTTACGCGATTAATGCGTGGCAAAAAAAAACGTTAAGCGAATCAACCGTAAAACGGAGTCAATTACGTTTTTAAATTGTCATATGAAGTATTTTAAATAAAAAAGAATACAAATACCATAAGGTTGAAACAGTATTTAACAGCGAAAAACTGTTAAAACAGATGTAAAATTATTTTTAAAAAAATTTAATTAATTTGCAATAAGAGCGCAAGAGCGACTGAATAAAAATAGCGTTATTGGGAAGCGAAGATACAATTTGAGTTGCCAAAGATATGATATTAAAAAAATAAATTACACTGTTTTTAGTATTTTTATTATAGCAAGGTTTTTGTTTATTATGGTACGCAAAAAATATTCTTATTTAATTGTATTTTCTCTAAAACTACTTCAAAACCTGAATACGTTCGGTTCCAACTATCGTAACTTCGCCAACTAAACGTTAAACTAAAGTCTATTATAATCTGGAACGTCGAAAATGAATTGTGGATCACTTTGGCATCAACCAGAGATAAAGATTGATGATAATATATTCAAGTTAAAAGTTGGCTATCTAGCTGCAGATTGGTTGCGAAAAACGGTGCTGTTGCGGAAGTTTCCAATGCTTCATATCGATACAGTTGTGTCAACGGTTTCGGTTGCTGCAGCGGAGTAGTTTATAATTCCAACTTTAGGAGGACAAAACACAAAAAAAAAAATTAAATTATTATTTAATGTTAAATTATTGTAGTCAGAACTATTAAAAACTATTTGGTAAAAATCCACTAAACTAATTTTATTTGTATTAATTTGTCTCAAAACGTTACCCGTCCCTATAGCTACAATTCATTTTCCCGACCGTCACAGTTTTCCAAGTCATATGTAGGAACTTGAAGTAGATAGGTCATTTGGTGACCCGATCGTCACGCTCATACAAATGGTCATTTCACATAGTTAAGGGCACAAAAACGTATTTTTTTAATGTAAGCGTAAGAAGCATTTATCTGGTCAACACTTCATACATTAATCTTGAAACATTCGCGTTTTATATTAAAAATATACTCAAAATATTGTCAGAAAATGTGTTTCAATTCTGTAAAGATTCAAGAATTGCAATCATATTCTCAATAACCCTACGGGTATGCGAGAAATCGTAGTGCGCATATATATGGAATTCCCCATAAGCAACCGATAACAACGTTGATAAGAAACACCCTGTATATTAAAACGTTATGTGGGAATATGGAAAATTGAATTTAAAAAATAACTCGCCCTTGGATATTTTCAAAACTCAATAGTTTCAGATTTATAGAATGGCTGCTCTATTTTTTGCGCGTAGGTACTTTTTAATAGTTTCTTTCCCAACTTTTGCGAGATGTTTATTTCTTCAAAAGAGCTTTGAGCAGGTAGATGATTTCAAGGCCCGGTTGCATGCAAATATTAACATTATTGGTACTCTTTGACCCTCACACTTTGACAGTTTTACTGCACTACTAGAAATTCCTCGGACACTTTAGGTAGCAAGGTGGGCATTGGGGTATCACACTTGAACCGAAAGTGTTTCACCACTTTCTCAAATCGTGGGGGGGTAACATCCCCCATTCAGTTGAATTCAATCTGCCTGACAAGTTGTTGCGCTTGGAAAATCCAATATTGTTGTTCAGTGTTCAGTTGATAATTTTGCTTGAAATTGCAATGGAAAGTTCTTCGGTATTTAAGGTAAGCAATATTACTTAAATTATATAATCCAAAATTAACAACTTTGCAACTCGACGTCGCTTTCTACGCTTCTTCAAGTTGTAACCAGTAACGCGATTATTAAATTGAGAAAATTCCGGGCAAGTTGATGCCGTTTTAGTTTAGTTTTTTGTGATTTATGTTGTGTTATTTATCAAAACGCAGTTGCAAGCGGTAAATAAAAATAAGTTGCTTCAAACGAGTTGTAAGCTTTTAGGTTCAGAAGGACTGCAAGCGTCCCTTAGAATTCTACACAAATTTCTACACCTTTTCAAGTAATTATGTAACTTCATGTCAAATGACCAAGTGGAAAACCCCAATTGAATCGTTTGAATCGTTTTGACCATTTCGAGACAAGGGTACTTTCGTGGTCTCTAGTAACAGGAGAGCACGAAAATACCTTTATTTCCAAATGATCTAAAATGTTATGGTCCCTTTACATTGTCCGAGTTTGCATCCGATTTTTCGTTCCGAGCAGCTGGAACAGGAAATTTTTGTGTTTACACTGTTCCATTTACTATCCGAATTCCAACATTCGAGCGTGCATCCGAGAAAGCATTTGATTTTTCTAGAATAGGACCGTAATGTGCGGTAAAACATTTAGTGCGGTTATGACTTTACGCTTTAAGTAGCTTACAACGGGCCCTTAGCACACAATGAAAATTTAAGGAGCGGCGTGTGCCTGTAAATTATAAATTTGCTTACCTGCAGATCTTTATGCAAACCTACACAGGGTGGTATTAGGGAAATGTTCACATTTAAACAATTATTTAATTGTTGGTTGTTTAAATGTAATTATATTATTTAGATTTGTGTGAACGTGAGATAACTATGCAATTATCTTAAAGAGTGTCCTTGCTATATTATGTTGTTATGTACGAAAAATATAACGGACTTGTCTAACCTCGGCGCGTGCCGCTCATTACCTAATTTACCTAATCCATTTAGGTTTGGTTGTAAAATATTTAAAGCGTGACGTCATAAACGCACTAAATGTTTTGCCGTTTTATACCTATTCTCATACGAGATTTTGTACCATTTGTTCAGTTATGCCATGCGCAGTGTACTTTTTTTCAGTTCGTACACTGTCGTTTCGTGTCGTTTCTCGTACCACGTATTTTCAAATGAACTTCTTCCAGAAGTTTTCTCCTTAACATGCTTTTCGATGACATACTGAAACCATTTTTGCCACGTCGAATTAAAAAAAAAAAAACAAGTTAAACCGTAAACTTTCAAATACTAATCAGCACAGAAATTTAGGGTTGTAATCTATTCGCACATGATATTATAAAATGCGCCATATTTTTTAAGTTGACGCATGTGTAAAGAGATAATTATCTCGGATATTTCATTTGAGACAAACTCGAATAGAAAATCATAAAAAAAAATCGAGCCATGTAAAGGTACCACTACTTTGTTTCTTTTCAAAATGAACGATTCAATTAAAGTTGAAAAACTTTATAATCCGACAATTATAACATGCCATGATTTTCTGAATTGCAAAAAAAAACTTATTGAAGAAAATTTATAGATATTAAAAAGATCTACAAACGTTTTGATTGATACATGATTCTTCAAAATTCAAAAATAGTTTTTTTTTTATTTGCAGGCGTTTTGCGCCGAGAATGATAATGACTATGTTGGATATCCGGGTGAAAAGGTTTGTCAGAGATATGAAGTCATTTCTCCACTTGGAGATGGCACATTCGGAAAAGTAATTCGAGCATATGACTGCGTGGATGATTGCTTTGTTGCAATAAAAATTATCAAAAACACCGAAAGACGTTTCATTGAAGGAAATCATGAAATAAACATGCTTGAAAAGATCAACGAATCCGATCCAGACAATGACCATTACTATATAGGTTAGTTTCTTTTGAATCTCTATTTGATTGGTACTAATTTATTGTTTTGCTTTTTTTCGCAGTGAAATTAAAAACCCACTTTATTTGGCGAGACCATATGTGTCTGGTCTTTCCGTTATTGAATCATAATTTACGTGAACTAATGCGAAGTACATATTACAAGGAAGTGTCGCTGAACCTGACAATAAAAATTGCCCATCCGCTATGTAAGGCATTAAGATTCTTGTCAAGGCCCACCCTAAACATGATACATTCAGATTTGAAACCAGACAATGTGGTATTAGTTGATCCATTAGAATTAACAATCGCAATAATTGATTTTGGGAATGCATACCAGTTTGGAAAAAAGGTAAATATAACTTTTAATTTATTTAATGTTGCTGATGAAATATTTTCAGGTGAATCCAAACCGTTACATACAGACAAGAGGTTACAGATCGCCGGAAGCCCTCCTAGGAATACCGTATGATTCAGCAATGGACATGTGGGCTGTATGCTAGTAGAGATGCACACCGGTGTACCTTTGTTTAACGGAAAAGACGAAGTTGATCAAATGAATAAAATTGTTGAAGTGTTGGGGATGCCTCCCAAACATCTTTTAGAGCGAGCTGTAAAAGCAGAAAAATTCTTTAACAAAGTTCCTGGAGGGTACGTAATTACTGTTTTTTTATGATTTCACATTGACACAAAAAAGTACCAAATTTATAATAATTTGTTTTACACCAAAGAATTGATTTTAAAATTTTGCAGCAAGGAATATTACGGTAATAAATTGATAACTGTGTTTATTTGCAAAAAATCGTTTTTAAAACTTTTACTTCTGACGAAATCATAAATTTGTAATTTTAAAAATTAATGTTTGCTAATTTAATGTTTATCTTTCAATAGATTTGTTTTGAAGACTCCGAAAGATGGAACGACATACAAACCACCAGGTACGACATTATTATATGAAATTTTGGGCGTAGAAACAAGTGGTCCTGAGGGCCGATGGATCGATGAACCGGGCCACTCTATTTCAGACTACGTCCAGTTTCTAAAATTGATTGTTCGTATGCTCGACTACGACCCCAGTAGGAGAATTACTCCATACCAAGCATTATATGACAAATCCTTTTATTCATTATATGTTCGTATGCGTGCTTAAAAATAATAACCGGCTTCAGTAAAAACTTTGTAAATAATTAATTTAATATATGTACTATTTTTAATATTTATGTGTATATAATTAGTGTAACAATTAATATATGAAATTATTGTTTATTTAATTGTTTTTGTAATTAATTTAGTGATAGTATCATTGCTGTAAATAACTACTTTAATATGCTATTGTTTATTCGATTAGTTCAATTATTTATTTTTGTTTTTTAAGTAGGTACTACAGTGATAATATCATTGTTGTAAATAACTACTTTAATATCGGTACTATTGTTTATTCAATTTGTTTATTTGTTTATTTTTTTATACAGGTTGTTAAAGATAGTTTACAAACTTTGTAAAATAAGTGTAGATATGTCAGCAAGTGACTCGTTTTGTAGCGGTCAATTTGAAAGTAAAAATTATAGATTGGAACAAACTCTACAATTTTTGTTATTACTAGTTTTTTATATCTTTGGCCAGTTTTAATTTAGGTACAATTTAACCTTCAATCACCTCCCGAATTAGGTACGTCACCCTATTTTTCAACACCCTATACAACAGTATTTTTTTTTAAAATAACGAAAATCTAATAATTAATTGTGAATCAGCACTTTCGAATATTGAAAAGGAATGATAAGATGCCTCGGGATTAAACGGAAATTTCGATGTTAACACCAACGAGAAAGATGAAAAAAACATTTGTTACCCTTTTTTTAAACATCCTCTGCATGAATGGATATATTTAAACATGAGAATACCTACCGCTTTTAGTACCAAATTGAAACAAAAACGTTGCCAAATTTTATCATCCTTATGATATTTCAGATATTTTGTTCATTACGATGTCAAGCGAGTTGTTTTGACCATTGCTTGTGAAGACGACCATTACTTCTTTTTCGTTGTAGCCTGTGTAAAGTTTAGCACAATGGTTTGGAGAATAAAACAGCTTTGAAATAAAATTAAAACAGCATTAATATAAAATTCAAAAAATATACACTTATTTTTGGATTTATTCACATAAATTGTTAAGTTACATATTTTTTGAGAAATTAGAAATCAAGCTGAAAATTAAAATGTGGTTGTTCGTGATAAAAAGGCTTTGCACCAAAAATGTAAAATAACATGACATTTCTTTTGAAATTAAAAATTTCATTTGTAATATTAGATTGTACCAGTTTATTCCTTTTTTTAAGACAAAAGTAAACAAATCAACTATACTTAGAATTGAAATAATTAAAATTCAAGATTATACGTGGTTGTAAGAGAAAGTTGATAACAATTTCCTTGGACATCGGTTGAAGAAACTCATCTGATTTCATAATTGGCATCGCATCTACTGAATATCTAACTAATGTTACCCAAATTTCGTCAAAAATAATTTTCATTTCAAAATGATGTTTTTTTTTCAGTTATTGAAGTTTCGATAAATTCCATTTTATCTGAAACCAAAGCGCTTTCATAATCCGAGTAGTCCATTTTGGGTTTTTGAACATGCACAAACTTTTGATAGATTTAGATTTTTAAAGAAATCGAAGATGAAAGTTTTTCCAGTATGGTGCGAACAATATGGCGGGCACTGTATACTCAATAACAGCTCGGTACGTAACCGGGTTCAGGTAGAGGTTCTATCAGTCCCCCATGCGGATAGCCCGGTTAGACCAGTCGTCCGAAGCACTGGGAGTGTCGTCGACCCTGCGTGGCTATACGACTGCAACAAGGTATCGGCCTATTCCGTAAATTACTTAATGCCTGGCCATACGTATTGTTGAACGTGCTGAAAGAAGACAATTGTATGGGCATCTTCTCAATGACCCACCGTTGTATAGATGTCAGGTAGAAACCCAAATCTATATTGTGTTTCCATTATGGAGGGCTAGAACTTTATGAGGTTGACGAAATTATCAAGAAAACCTTTAAAAAAATCACAAAGTACACATTTCTAAGGTGTGTATCACAATATTCCAGAAGTCAAGTTCTGACACAATATTCATAAAAAAACTCAATGTTAACAAAAGCTGATAGGTACTGTAGAAATGTTTTTGTGTAATCTCCAGCAAAACAACAAATATCGGTCCAAAAATACAACGATTTAAAAAAGTTAGTGGAGCTTATGCTCTTGAATACTTAAATCTAAAGTCTGAACAAAGGGCAAAATAGATTTTGATAGAAACTGATGAAAAGGATGAATAAAATAATAGACACAAATGACCGATACTGGCTTCTATTACAGTATTTTGAAGTGTTTGTTATGAATTTATCTTTTTTTTTAATAAAAACATCTTGTATAATTTTACATAGGGTAAATCCGATAGTTATTGGACACTTAAGAAAATAACTATCTTTAATATTATTTTATTTGACATAATAGAGAATGAAATTAACAAGATGTAATCCTCAAAGTATTAATCAAAGAATGGTATGATTCATTTTTATAGAATCTGTTTGAAAAATGTTTTTAAACATTTATTGCACAAAAGGACAGTGATTCGACACACCTACAAATTTTTTGAAAAATATCGAGAATTTAATAATCAGTCGTGAATCAGTAATTTTGAATATTGAAAAGAACTGATAACTTGCCTCGGAATTGAACGGAGATTTCGATGGCAACGCAAGCGAGAAAACGTAAAAAATAACATTTCTTACCCTATTCTTTAAACATCCCTTAGTATCAAGTTATAACAAAAATATTGCCAAATTTGGTTATCAATACGATATTTCAGATATTTTGTTCATTTTAGCATTCTTTTGTATATTATGAAGATATAGAATTTGTTCATCGATTTAGATTTAAGAAAGCAACAGTTAGTAACTTGTTAGATGTCGTATGTCCACCATTAGAAAAAGCTTCAAATCGTAATCGTCCTATATTTGCTTTAATAAAAAGTTTTATTATTCTACGGTTTTATGCAATTGAAACTTTTCAGACAAAATGTATTATTAACATTTCTTGTAGATAAAATACTGCGACATAACAACTGGCGTGGAATTGAGGAGCTTGAGTCGAAAATCGGTTATTTTCATTTTTCTGTTTCGCGATAATCGACTTTAAAGACGCGCAGTACCAAATGTTTAAAGTCGATTATCGCGAAACAGAAAAATGAATATAACCGGTTTTGCACGCAAGCACAATGTTACCTAAAACACCCCTTAATGACTTTTTAAGGACATTTTAGTTTCAAGGTTAAAAAGTGACTTATTTGTTTTGTTCACTGCCTTCTCTAACCCTGGGGTGGGGTGGGGTAACAACCCTCAGTCAGTTGAATCCACTGTGCGTAGCAAGTTGTTGCGTTTGGAATAACCAGTTTTCTTGTTCAGTGCCTTCCAATTGATATTTTCGATTCGAATTTCGATTGTAATGGAAAGTTCTTCGATATCCAAGGTAAGCAATATTACTTGTTAAATAATCCAAAACTAACAACTTGGCAATTCGACGCCGCTTTCGATACTTCTTCAAGTTATTTTGTAACTTCATGTTAAATGCCCAAGGTTAAACAGTAGTGGAAAAACCCAATGAAATCGTTTCAGTAGTTCAGTCTAGGGTTAAACAAGAAATTTTAAGATAACCTCTTTTACATTGAGTAAAGTAAAGTGAAGTAAAGTAAAAAGTTATATGAACGTTTTGTTTGATACAAGATTTATCAGAATTCAAAAATAGTTCTTGTTGTTTTGCAGACGTCCGTCGGCCACCGTGGCGAAATGTTTCGTCGAAGGTACGAAGTAATTTCACCTCTCGGCGAAGGAACTTTCGGGAGGGTGGTTAAGGCTTACGACCATCATAAGCGAAGTTTCGTCGCCATTAAAATTATCAAAAATGTACACAAAGAATTCGAGCAAGCAAGGCATGAAATTGCAATGCTGGAAAAAATAAATGAAGCGGATCCAAGAAATTCGCATTACTACATAGGTTAGTTTCTTTTGAATCTCAATTTGATTTGTACTAATTTATTGTTTTGCTTCTTTTCGCAGTGAAATTAATAACTTTTTTCATTTGGCGAGACCACATGTGTCTCGTCTTCCCGTTACTGCATCGTAGTTTACGGGAGCTAATGAGAAGTACAAATTGCCAGGGAGTGTCCCTTAACCTGACGATAAAAATCGGCAACGAGCTCTGCAAGGCATTAAAATTTTTGTCAACGCCTGGTCTCAACATAACCCATTCTGATTTGAAACCCGAAAATGTTGTAATAATTGATCCGTCAAAATCAGTAATAGCAGTGATCGATTTTGGCAATGCATACCAGTTGGGAGAACAGGTAAATTAATATAACTTTCCATTTATTAAATGAGTAGATAAGCAACAGGGATTCGAGGCCACTTTGCATATCAAATTAATCCGCGGTTTGATTCGCGGTTTGATAGAGAACAATGGATTTCCGCGAATTCCGCGAGTTTTATCGCGCAATTATTAATTATTCAAATATTCAATTGCGCAATTAGACTAGCGCAATTAGGTAATTAATCATTTTTGATTGACGCCTGTCATCCGCCATCTTTGATCTTTGACGTCCGCCATCTTTGGGGGTGTGGTCATCCGCCATCTTTGATCTGTCATTGGTCAGGGGGTGTGGCCATCTCACGTCTGACGTCATACAGCCCACTATCTCCATCTCATATTCCTTCTCTCTCTACACGCTGCTATCTCCATCTCATATTCCTTCTCTATTTTTTCCGGACTTGGAAGATTCGTTTTTTTTTCAACTCCGCCTGGCCTGAGATTCGAACCCAAGTCTCGTAGATCGATACACAAAAAACCAGTACTCCAGCGCCTTGCGTATGCTTTGAGATATGTTCCGGATAATTTAAACTAAGCCGTTGCGGAATTTTGATTGAGATTTTTTTGAATAATTAGACACCTCCGATGAAATTTAAAATTCATTATGCGTAAAATTATGTTAGAATCCTCATATAATTTAAATCGTCAGCTGTTGAATTTTGACGGCTGAGATTTTTAAAGATTAAATGGGAGAAATTTGGATAATTACACGAGTGCGGTAAATATTTTTAAACCGATTAAATGGGTGAAATTTGAACATGAGTGTAGAATTGTAAAATGATTTTGTTAACCCAAAGTAATTTGCGCTCAGGTTGAAATCTCGCACGCGGGATATTAAAAAGGATGTATGGGGTTTAAAAAGAATAATACCAATTACACACTAATTGAGAAATATTTCACATATTGATAATTTACGCAGCCCCTAATCATAGGTGGTGGACCATCGATTTCAACGTTAGTGTTATAATGTTTTAAGCATCGAATTTGAATAATTACATGAGTGGAGCAAATATTGAATTCTTCCGATTGTACGTAAAATTCATCGCAGATTTATGGGATCTATTGTGCCCGCACCTGTTTTGCTGCATTCCTATCTCAAAGTACGCAGGTTGAATCGCGCGTGTGGGATATTAAAAGGTGGGGTTTAAAAAGAATAATACCAATTACACACTAATTGAGAAATATTTTAATACTAATTTTAAAAAATTACATATCATATTGACAATTTACACAGTCCCTAATCATTGGAGGCGGACCATCGTTTTCGGTGCGCCCGCCAGTATTATAATGTTTTAAGCAGCGTCTGCAATCAGCGATATCCTTATCGAGCTGAAACTTCAGCGGCAACTTGTTCCAAACGGCATCGATGCTTCTGGGGGCGAGTATGGTAAGGAAGTCCTTCGGCAAACATGCAATATCCTCCGGGGCCATGTGATACAAATTTTCGGTTTTAAAATATATTTGGATAGATCTCTCCATCGAAGGCGTGCTATCCGCGTTTGTGTACCACTCTTTAACCAATTTGACAGTCGCAGCAGCACAATTAAATTTTAATCCGTGGGCGTGGTAGACGCATGATGATGACATATCACGCAACTTGTCCAGTGATGGACAGCCAAGATGTTCTATATTGACGATGTGTTCGAAACCCGTGATTTTTTTCAACCACGACAGTTTCTCCTCACCCTTGACGAAAATTCTCTCGGCATCTTCAAGTTGCGTGATTACGGTCTCCCTCACCGAATCGTATGGGATATCGCCCGAACTCCACGAAATTCCACAATTTCGTTCTAGCCAAAAATTGATACGTTGATACCAGGCGGGCAGTTGAATCCATGGAAACGGCGGTTTGAAGATAAAATTCACTGGTGTTGACGTTTTGTCATCAGCTGGGATCACAGCGAACTCTTTCAATATAAATTCGTCTAGCGGTGGGGCTTTAAAGCCCTGCATGTCAACTATAATCTCCATCTCACACAACGACTTCGACGCGACTGATGGGCTACATCAGCTTTTTCACCCCACCATTAACTGCATTGTACTCAATTATACGATCATGCAGGATTAGACAATAAGCTGACGTCGCCGCGGGGAAATTGTTTGCCGATTCAAATTCAATGCGTACATCGACAGGTCCCGACTTGAGAGTCTCATTCTGCTTCGAACAATCGATGACAATTAAGGGAGCGTATTTGAGAAAATCACCTTTGTTCACAAGGGGTTCAGGATCCCTGCCGTAATATGCACTTTGAAAATTTGCATACATCTCATATAATATGGCATACTGATTGTGACTAATGTTGAGATTCAGCTGATTATAGGGATAACACTGCGAGTTCAAGAATAGTTTAACATCTTTGACGTCACAGTGATCGAAGTGGCTAACATTCGCATCGTTTTTATTTTTACGTGCAGTTTGGAAGCCGAGAATGACGTAACGCGGTTTCTCCAATTGCGATGACGTCTTTACGGGCCAAACTTGCTTGTCTGTGCGCGGAAGTAGCGGATACTCGTATAACTCCCATGTCCGAAAGCTCATTGATATGGGCTCGTCTTTGGTGATTAAATTCAATAATTGAATTTTTTGATGATCCGATGCTCTGATGTATGGCACCAGCCACTCCAATTTCGATATCGAGATTTTAAAATCCTCAGCTACAGATTGCACGACTGCATTTGCATCGCTGTTCGCCCGAGTCAAGATCAATTCATGTCTGGAATTAATGACAATGCGACGGTGATCTTCAGCGAAGCCCAATATCAATTTCAGGGGTATTGATACGTCAAAGTAGCCCGCATCATTAACTAATTTTTCCGCATTTTTATCAATATCAAACCAGCCGGCGTTCTCAAGCATAGGTTTCTGGCCGGGACTTAGAGACACACAACCCTTCATGAAACTCGTGAGGCCAACATTCTTGCATCGATCAATCTCGACCGCATTCAATTCATAGCGTATTTCATCAAAGAGGTGACAGATTGCGTTGTTGACTAAAGTTGTACTTTGAGCAGCCGTAGTCCCATCGGACTTGGTTAATTTTCCAGATATATGTAGCGAACTTCTGCTCGGCAGCAAAAACAAATCTTGATGTTGGATAACAATGCGAATCTCATCGCTGTTGTTGAAAGTTGACGATGCGTACGGCTGGTGCGCGTGACTTTCACAATGCGCAATGGATTCGTCGTAAACAACTGGCGCATGAAACATTAGGATCTCGCCCTCCATGGTATAAAGCAGATAATTAAGCAGGAGAATCGATCTTTAATTTGCCTCCAGAAGGATTCACTTTGAAGCCCAGACTCTTCAGAATCTCGATGTTTGGACGTGTTAACACTTTGAGTGGTACACGCTGACTGACTTGCTTTGGACATGATGATTCAATTTTATACCCCCGCCCAATTTTTGCATTATATACGATAACCATTTTTTATGATAATGACTTGACGTGAAGTCGTACAGTTATAATTTCGCCACGCAAATTTACCAAGTTTCCGTCCTGATCCACCAATCGGACCTGTAAATGGTGTATTACTCGCACCGTGATCGGGAGATAAATGACGCTTGCGGGAACTTCGATGATCTTATAACCGGGCGGTACGATTGGGAAAAACTCATGGATGGTATGTGCTTTACGCTCGTTGATGTAAGCGCCGGCGGTGATGTTGCATTCGACCCTGAGGGCATTTACCTTTAGAATGGTTACGGGTATGTCTGATATATGAAGTACACCTGCTTCAAGAATTCGCGGAGTGAAACCTAAAAGATTAGCTATGGAATTGGGACGTTTAAAATTTATCTCACGATTGCACATAATTTCACTGTGAAGCGTATTGTTGTTGGGTCTGATCTCGATGATGATGTTTTGATCTTTCAGAGTCGCTCGTATACATTTCTCGATATCTTCAAGCTCATAACTGCCGGTGGGCAGAGTGATTTGTTCATCACCGATATAAAACATGTTGCATCCGTCGTCTATATTGGGAATCGAGTTGAATGTTAGCAGTTCTACCAACCCAAGAGCGTATGTTTTATGCGGCGAGAGTTCAATCGGTGGGAAATATTGAACCCCAAGTACCGAGGATGTTCCCGACAAAGTTAACGTGAACGAATCCATCATGATTATGATTTTCAATGCGGCTATGTAAACCTTTTATAGTTGACCGCACAAGAACTTGATGCACAAGTGGCCGCAATTATATGTGCCATAGTCTTGATATTGAATGTAATTGTATTTGACGCTACCAACGCCGAGATAGGTGATTAGATCCTGGGGCGGTTGTAGATTACCGAAACTGTCAAAGTAGGTGACTTCATCGCCGATCTTTTTATATGCAACCCAATGCGTTCCAAGCCCATCCGCATCATCGAGGTTAACTATTGCAGACTCGAATTTTCGGGGGCCACTCTTGGGCAGGTCATTTCGCATGTAGACTCCACGAAAATGTGGAATTTTCAACTTTTTAGCATATTTAAGTATATCGACATCGGTCAATGCTCGACGTGGTAGCTTCTCAATTAGCTTTTTGGCGTTAGATAAAGTCCCAGACCCTGTCTGTACGGTTTCAAGTAGAGGCCCTTCCCCAGAACTATAGATTCCATCGTTTTGTTGTGACGATGAGTCTCCGCTAGTTCCCGCTTGGCTGCACTTGCATCGTTCACTGCTTTAACGACTCCAGCAACGCCACCTGTCAACGCGCCGGCTGCGCTAAGGCCCGCAAAGATGGGTACAAGAAATGGTAGAAAACCTCCAATTTTTGACGGAATGGGCAGAATACGCGGTGATCGTACATTACATTTTCCACCTGCCTCTTTAACAGCTTTTCGGGCGCCCGCTAGTGCGGATTTGACCGCAATTTTGGCATCTCTGCTCGGCAACATGGCCAACTTAGCGGCATTAACAATTTTTCGCAGCGGCAGCCGCCGCCGCCCCTTCTTCAACCCCATGCCGAACCTCCTCTTAGCTTTCATGATGTTCGTTACCGCCCAAGCAGCTGCTTTCTCGCTGACCTTAGCGCCTTCGGCTAAAACACGTTCCCAGGCTTTCTCTAATAATATTTTGTCGGCAGCGCTTCTAGCATCCAAATTACGATCTTTGGAATAAGCAATGTCGTGCTCTTTACACGCCGCGTCGAGAGGATTAATACCTGGATCTCCTCGTGCGAGTCTTTTCGACAACTTTGTGCCCGGCCCGCAGTATTGATAGCCCGGAATATGAACCTCCACCGGGAGTTTGTCTATAATACTGTTTACAAGCCCTTTACCGCGCTTTATTTCACCAGCTGGTTTACGTCGAGATGCACGCGCGACCATGATCGCAATACGACTGAATTGTAAACGCTTATAACCCCGATATTTATGGTTTTTCCATCAGTCATGGCTCAAATTAGCTTCGAGGAACAGTCCAGCAGACTGCCCACGATAAATTTTGATGACCTCATGCAGCAGACCAGTTCAAATAAAGAGAAACGACACGGCGAATTATTGCCGAATAGTGTGAGGGCGATATTTTGCGGTCCGTCCAATTGTGGCAAGACCAATGTCCTACTAGCGCTGTTAACACAGCCGAACGGGTTAAGATTTGAAAATGTGTACGTTTACTCGAAATCACTCAATCAGCCGAAATATCAAATTTTAACGCAATTACTCGCACCAGTGGATGGCATCGATGCGCGCCCCAATTCAATTATGATCTTTGATGATGTTGCGTGCGAGAAGCAGGAAAATATTCGGGCCTTCTTTTGCATGGGGCGTCATAAAACCGTAGATTGCTTCTACCTATGTCAGACATATGCGCGTATTCCTAAACATCTAGTTCGCGATAATGCTAACCTATTGGTATTGTTTAAACAGGATGATATGAATCTCAAGCATATTTACGAAGATCACGTCAATACCGATATGACTTATACGAATTTTCGAGAATTATGTTCCGCATGCTGGTGTGATAAGCATGGTTTTCTAGTCATCGATAAGGATAGTGAGCTCAACGCGGGGCGATATAGAAAGGGCTTCGACTGCTACATGAGTGTGGTTTAAATTAACAAAAATTTTGTAAATGTGTGCAGAAGCATTTTGAATGCGGCAGCGTCAACATGCAGAAATATCGCGAGCAGGCAGATGTTCTCCATCAAATCGTCAAAGCTAGCGATGCGATTCGCAAAAAGTATAAAATAATTAAATTGGGCAGAGAGGCGGCTGAACGGGCTATGAGTGAGGTGTTTAAACCGGTGGTGGCGCCTCTACAGCAGCTTGTAAATAACTCCCAACGTGAGACGAGTGAGATGGGTGCAATCGTGAAACAACACGACGCCAAAATGGACTCTGAACCCCCGTCGAATGATAATTCACAGTATCTTAGAATGTTAATGAAAAATAATAAAAAGGGGCTGGATACCACGTATGGCGTACGCAAACTCGCCAATGATCGCCTGATGATTGGCGATTCACAAATTCATTTTGAAAATGATTTCATTCGCGTGGGTGATAGGAAGTACCAGAAAACCCGAGGTTTGATTGAATTATTGTTTAAAAAGTCGCCAGATATGGACTGTGTGAATCGCGAGGACTCGAGAAATTATGGTCAAATCGTTGTCGCAACAAATGCACATCGGATACGCTACAGCATGAATCAAAACATTCGCAGAGATAAAAGTTTGAAATTCGAAAACTTTATTGCGGGGATTGCCAAGCATGAGGGAGGCGGTATGCTGCCAGAATTCATGATTGCTCGAAAGGGTGCACGGGCACATTACACGTATTGGGATGATCCAAATGAACTCATCAGTCGTCTGCGCCTGCTCCTTGCATCGCAGACTGCTGGAAATCCCAATCATTCAAATGAAATCATATCGATTATCGAGGAATTGCGTGAAGCCAACTACATTAGTTGAACATCATTTGCAAGATGAGCGTCGACGTGTTTGGACGTCAGTTGCATAAAAAGACTAGTGTGCGCGGCCCTCCTGGGATTGGATTCCAATTGACCGCCGATGGTGATTTTAACATGCAAAATAGGAGATTGTGCAACCTTGTTGAACCTCAGGAGTCCAACGATGCAGCCACCCTCAGCACGGTGTTGAGTTTTATGCATAATGCAATTAATAGTTCAACTCAGATCGTGGAGCCCCTCTATAACGATATTAATGCGAGCAGAGTGAAGATTGAAGCGCTTCAGTCTGACATGCAAAAAAGCTTGGAGCAGCAAGTTGCAGCCGGCGAACTCATAACTAACGTTTCAAATGCCGTTCATGAATTAAGCGATAGTTTCAAAAAACTGACCGCAATCAGTGTCGACCTCCAGAAGCGTATGACGGAAGTTTCCGAGCGATATTAATGCGGCACAAAAGCGCTTAACGGGCAGTTTCCGAGCTTACTGCAAGTTTTGATTGAGGGCTGAAAGCATCGCAATGGAAAAATTAGCCGTTGTTAATGAGCTTCATAAACCTGCCCGACGAAATTATAAACGCCGCAAATTTGACATTCCCCAATGGAATCGTTCATTTCGGAAAGGAACTAAGGCCCGGTATTTCAGTCTAGTTTTAGTTTTTTTTTTGTGATTTATGTTGTGTTATTTAGTAAAACTCAGTTGCAACCGGTAAATAAAAATAAGTTGCTTCAAACGAGTTGTAAGCTTTTAGGCTACAGACGTCTCTTAGAATTCTACACAAATTTCTACATTTTTTCAAGTAATTATGTAACTTCATGTTAAATGACCAAGTGGAAAAACTCCAATTGAATCGTTTATTTCGGAAAGGGACTTACGTAACGTGTTTGACCATTTCGAGACAAGGGTACTTTCGTGGTCTCTAGTAACAGGAGAGCACGAAAATACCTTTATTTCCAAATGATCTAAAATGTTATGGTTCCTTTACATTGTCCGAGTTTGCATCCGATTTTTCGTTCCGAGCAGCTGGAACGGCAAATTTTTGCGTTTATACTGTTCCATTTACTATCCGAGTTCCAACATTCGAGCGTGCATCCGAGAAAGCATTCGATTTTTCTAGAATAGGACCGTAATGTGCGGCAAAATATTTAGTGCGGTTATGACTTTACGCTTTAAGTAGCTTACAACGGGCCCTTAGCACACAATGAAAATTTAAGGAACGGCGTGTGCCGGTAAATTATAAATTTGCTTACCTGCAGATCTTTATGTAAACCTACACAGGGTGGTATTAGGGAAATGTTCACATTTAAACAATTATTTAATTGTTTCTTGTTTAAATGTAATTATAGTATTTAGAATTGTCCACACGTGAGGTAACTATGCAATTATCTTAAAGAGTGTCCTTGTTATATTATGTTGTTATCTACGAAAAATATAACGGAGTTGTCTAGCCTCGGCGCGTGCCGCCCATTACCTAATTTACCTAATCCATTTAGGTTTGGTTGTAAAATATTTAAAGCGTGACGTCATAAACGCACTAAATGTTTTGCCATTCTATACCTAGTCTCATACGAGATTTCGTACCATTTGTTCAGTTATGCCATGCGCAGTGTACTTTTTTTCAGTTCGTACACGGTCGTTTCGTGTCGTTTCTCGTACCACGTATTTTCAAATGAACTTCTTCCAGAAGTTTTCACCTTAACATGCTTTTCGATGACATACTGAAACCATTTTGCCACGTCGAATTAAAAAAAACAACAAGTTAAACAGTAAACTTTCAAATACTAATCAGCACAGAAATTTAGGGTGTAATCTATTCGGATATGATATTATAAAATGCGCCATATTTTTTAAGTTGACGCATGTGTAAAGAGATAATTATCTCGGATATTTCATTTGAGACAAACTCGAATAGAAAATCATAAAAAAAAATCGAGCCATGTAAAGGTACCACTACTTTGTTTCTTTTCAAAATGAACGATTCAATTAAAGTTGAAAAACTTTATAATCCGACAATTATAACATGCCATGATTTTCTGAATTGCAAAAAAAAACTTATTGAAGAAAATTTATAGATATTAAAAAGATCTACAAACGTTTTGATTGATACATGATTCTTCAAAATTCAAAAATAGTTTTTTTTTTATTTGCAGGCGTTTTGCGCCGAGAATGATAATGACTATGTTGGATATCCGGGTGAAAAGGTTTGTCAGAGATATGAAGTCATTTCTCCACTTGGAGATGGCACATTCGGAAAAGTAATTCGAGCATATGACTGCGTGGATGATTGCTTTGTTGCAATAAAAATTATCAAAAACACCGAAAGACGTTTTATTGAAGGAAATCATGAAATAAACATGCTTGAAAAGATCAACGAATCCGATCCAGATAATGACCACTACTATATAGGTTAGTTTCTTTTGAATCTCTATTTGATTTGTACTAATTTATTGTTTTGCTTCTTTTCGCAGTGAAATTAAAAACCCACTTTATTTGGCGAGACCATATGTGTCTGATCTTTCCGTTACTGAATCATAGTTCACGTGAACTAATGCGAAGTACATATTACAAGGAAGTGTCGCTGAACCTGACAATAAAAATTGCCCATCAGCTATGTAAGGCATTAAGATTCTTGTCAAGGCCCACCCTCAATATGACACATTCAGATTTGAAACCAGACAATGTGGTATTAGTTGATCCATTAGAATTAACAATCGCAGTAATTGATTTTGGGAATGCATTCCAGTTTGGAAAAAAGGTAAATATAACTTTTAATTTATTTAATGTTGCTGATGAAATATTTTCAGGTGAATCCAAACCGTTACATACAGACAAGAGGTTACAGATCGCCGGAAGCCCTCCTAGGAATACCGTATGATTCAGCAATGGACATGTGGGCTGTATGCTAGTAGAGATGCACACCGGTGTACCTTTGTTTAACGGAAAAGACGAAGTTGATCAAATGAATAAAATTGTTGAAGTGTTGGGGATGCCTCCGAAACATCTTTTAGAGCGAGCTGTAAAAGCAGAAAAATTCTTAAACAAAGTTCCTGGAGGGTACGTAATTACTGTTTTTTTTATGATTTCACATTGACACAAAAAAGTACCAAATTTATAATAATTTGTTTTACACCAAAGAATTCATTTTAAAATCTTGCCACAAGGAATATTACAGTAATAAATTGATAACTATGTTTATTTGCAAGAAACCGTTTTTAAAACTTTTACTTCTGACGAAATCATAAATTTGTAATTTTAAAAATTAATGTTTGCTAACTTAATGTTTTTCTTTCAATATATTTGTTTTGAAGACTCCGAAAGATGGAACGACATACAAACCACCAGGTACGACATTATTATATGAAATTTTGGGCGCAGAAACAAGTGGTCCTGAGGGCCGATGGATCGATGAACCGGGCCACTCTATTTCAGACTACGTCCAGTTTCTAAAATTTATTGTTCGTATGCTCGACTACGATCCCAATACGAGAATTACTCCATACCAAGCATTATACAGGGTTTTCCAATAAGAGGTGTTATTTTGAATAGCCCGTTATTTCGGTAGATGTCACTTTTGGAGCTGTAATTTTTTGACATTTGACAAGTAGAAACTACGCCATTAATGAAAATGGAACGATACACGCTTCAACAACGCATTGAAATTATTATTATTATTATTCCAATAAGAGGTGTTATTTTGATATTCAAAGGAAAAAGCTAATTTTTTGAGATAAATGATCGGATGTTTATTTCATTATAAAGAGGAAGGTATGCCGTTAATAATGGAAAATAACATCAGCCAAATGACAACCACGACCACGCCTACAGGACCATATCCTTTTCATGAAATTTTCCATAACCAAATCGCAAAGTGGCTGCCCTATATCCTCGATAGCCTCACGAATTCCATCTTTCAGGTCTTGAATCGACGCTGGGTTGTTGGCGTAGACCTTCTCTTTCACGTAGCCCCAAAGGAAGAAGTCGCAAGGTGTTAAGTCACAAGATCTCGGTGGCCAATTGTGATCACCTCTTCGAGAGATAACATGGTCCGGAAACTTTTCCCGTAAAAGATCAATGGTTTCGTTGCTTGTGTGGCACGTAGCGCCGTCTTGTTGAAAATAAACGTTGTCCAGATCAATACCATCCAATTCCGGCCATAAAAAATCATTAATCATCTCTCGATAGCGCAATCCATTAACCGTAACTGGTGCTCCAGCCTCATTTTCGAAAAAGTAAGGTCCAATGACCCCGCCGGACCATAAACCGCACCAAACAGTCACACGTTGAGGATAGAGAGGCTTTTCAACAATAACTCTTGGGTTTTCTGAGCCCCAGATGCGACAATTTTGCTTGTTGACGAAGCCATCCAGGTGGAAATGGGCCTCATCACTCAAGATGATTTTTCGATGGAATTCCGGATCATTTTCATGCATTTCAAGGACCCAATCGGCAAAGATACGACGTTGTTGATGATCGGCCGGCTTGAGTTCTTGTGTTAACTGAACTTTATAAGCCTTAAGACCCAAATCTTTATGCAAAATACGGTGTAATGACGTTTTTGGAATGTCTAATTCCAAAGAACGACGAGGAATAGATAAACCTGGGTTTTCTTCAACACTTTCGGCTACAGCAGCAATATTCTCGGCTGTTCTTGAGCGACGTGCACGGGTTTTATTCTTCACATCACTAACTTGTCCCAACAGCTCGAATTTTTCCACCAATTTCTGTATTGCGGTCCGACAAGGTGCTTCACGACGACCCAAAAATGTTCGAGTTTTACGAACCGTCTCTGCCAAATTTTCACCATTTTTATAGTGAATTTTAATAATTTCAATGAGTTGTTGAAGCGTGTATCGTTCCATTTTTATTAATGGCGTAGTTTCTACTTGTCAAATGTCAAAAAATTACAGCTCCAAAAGTGACATCTACCGAAATAACGGGCTATTCGAAATAACACCTCTTATTGGAAAACCCTGTATAACAAATCCTTTCATTCATTATATGTTCATATGCGTGCTTAAAAATAATAACCGGCTTCAGTAAAAACTTTGTAAATAATTAATTTAATATATACTATTTTTCATATTTATGTGTATATAATTAGTGTAACAATTAATATATGAAACTGTTTATTTAATTTTTTTTGTAATTACTTCAGTGATAGTATCATTGCTGTAAATAACTACTTTAATATGCTATTGTTTATTCGATTTGATCAATTATTTATTTTTGTTTTTTAAGTACTACAGTGATAATATCATTGTTGTAAATAATTACTTTAATATAGGTACTATTGTTTATTCTATTTGTTTATTTGTTTATTTTTTTATACAGGTTGTTAAAGATAGTTTACAAACTTTGTAAAATAAGTGAAGATATGTCAGCAAGTGACTCGTTTTGTAGCGGTCAATTTGAAAGTAAAAATTATAGATTGGAATAAACTCTACAATTTTTGTTATTACTAGTTTTTTATATTTTTGGCCAGTTTTAATTTAGATACAATTTAACCTTCAATCACCTCCCGAATTAGGTACGTCACCCTATTTTTCAACACCCTATACAACAGTAATTTTTTTAAAAATAACGAAAATCTAATAATTAATTGTGAATCAGCACTTTCGAATATTGAATATTGAATGATAATATGCCTCGGGATTAAACGGAAATTTCGATGTTAACACCAACGAGAAAGATGAAAAAAACATTTGTTACCCTTTTTTTAAACATCCTCTGCATGAATGGATAGATTTAAACATGAGAATACCTACCGCTTTTAGTACCAAATTAAAACAAAAACGTTGCCAAATTTTATCATTCTTATGATATTTCAGATATTTTGTTCATTACGATGTCAAGCGAGTTGTTTTGACCATTTCTTGTGAAGACGACCATTACTTCTTTTTCGTTGTAGCCTGTGTAAAGTTAAAATGGAGAAAACGACATTTAGCACAATGGTTTGGAGAATAAAACAGCTTTGAAATAAAATTCAAACATTAAAAGAAATAGACTTGTTTTTGGATTGATTCACATAAATTGTTAAGTTACATGTATTTTGAGTAAATTAGAAATCAAGCTGAAACTTAAAATGTGGTTTTTCGTGATAAAAAGGCTTTGCACCACAAATGAAAAATAACATGACAACCTTTCTTTTGAAATTAAAAATTTCATTTGTAATATTAGATTGTACCAGTTTAGTTTCTTTTTTAAAGACAAAAATAAACAAATCAACTATACTTAGAATTGAAATAATTAAAATTCAAGATTATACGTGGTTGTAAGAGAAAGTTGATAACAATTTTCTTGGACATCGGTTGAAGAAACTCATCTGATTTCATAATTGGCATCGCATCTACTGAATATCTAACTAATATTACCCAAATTTCGTCAAAAATAATTTTCATTCCAAAATTATGTTTTTTTTTCAGTTATTGAAGTTTCGATAAATTCCATTTTATCTGAAACCAAACCTCTTTCAGAATCCGAGTAGTCCATTTTGGGTTTTTGAACATGCACAAACTTTTGATAGATTTAAATTTTTAAAGAAATCGAAGATGAAAGTTTTTCCAGTATGGTGCGAACAATATGGCGGGCACTGTATACTCAATAACAGCTCGGTACGTAACCGGGTTCAGGTAGAGGTTCTATCAATCCCCCATGCGGATAGCCCGGTTAGACCAGTCGTCCGAAGCATTTGGGAGTGTCGTCGCCCCTGCGTGGCTATACGACTGCAACAAGGTATCGGCCTATTCCGTAAATTACTTAATGCCTAGCCATACGTATTGTTGAACGTGCTGAAAGAAGACAATTGTATGGACATCTTCTCAATGACCCACCGTTGTATAGATGTCAGGTAGAAACCCAAATCTATATCGTGTTTCCATTATGGAGGTCTAGAACTTTATGAGGTTTACGAAATTATCAACAAAACCTTTAAAAAAATCACAAAGTACACATTTCTAAAGTGTGTATCACAATATTCCAGAAGTCAAGTTCTGACACAATATTCATAAAAAAACTCAATGTTAACAAAAGCTGATAGGTACTGTAGAAATGTTTTTGTGTAATCTCCAGCAAAACAACAAATATCGGTCCAAAAATACAACGATTTAAAAAAGTTAGTGGAGCTTATGCTCTTGAATACTTAAATCTAAAGTCTGATGAAAGGGCGAAATAGATTTTGATAGAAACTGATGAAAAGGATGAATAAAATAATAGACACAAATGACCGATACTGGCTTCTATTACAGTATTTTGAAGTGTTTGTTATGAATTTATCTTTTTTTTTAATAAAAACATCTTGTATAATTTTACATAGGGTAAATCCGATAGTTATTGGACACTTAAGAAAATAACTATCTTTAATATTATTTTATTTGACATAATAGAGAATGAAATTAACAAGATGTAATCCTCAAAGTATTAATCAAAGAATGGTATGATTCATTTTTATAGAATTTGTTTATGTACAAAATTATAATGTTTTTAAACAATTATTGCACAAAAGGACAGTGATTGAACACACCTACAAATGTTTTGAAAAATATCGAGAATATAATAATCAGTCGTGAATCAGTAATTTTGAATATTGAAAAGAACTGATAACTTGCCTCGGAATTGAACGGAGATTTCGATGGCAACGCCAGCGAGAAAACGGAAAAAGAAAACATTTGTTACCCTTTTCTTTAAACATCCCTTAGTGCCAAGTTGAAACAAAAATATTGCCAAATTTGGTTATCAATACGATATTTCAGATATTTTGTTCATTTTAGCATTCTTTTGTATATTATGAAGATATAGATTTTGTTCAAAGATTTAGATTGAAGAAAGCAACAGTTAGGAACTTGTTGGATGTCGTATGTCCACTATTAGAAAAATCTTCAAATCGTAATCGTCCTACATTTGCTTTCGTAAAAAGTTTTATTATTCTACGGTTTTATGCAAGTGATACTTTTCAGACAAAATGTACTTATTATTAACATTTCTTGTAGATAAAATACTGCGACATAACAACTTACGTGGAATTGAGGAGCTTGAGTTGAAAATCGGTTATTTTCATTTTTCTGTTTCGCGATAATCGACTTTAAAGACGCGCAGTACTAAATGTTTAAAGTCGATTATCGCGAAACAGAAAAATGAATATAACCGTATTTGTACGCAAGCACAATGTTACCTGAAAGATCAGTAGTGAGACTATGGGACTACGGCTTCACCGCGAATTAAATTGATTCGCGGATTTGATTCTCGGATTAATTGATCGACGCCATCTTTAATCCTTTAATCGAAGATGTAATTACACCCCTTTAATCACAGATGTAATTACCCTAATTACCGCGTAATTGATCTGATTGCACTAATTATAACCCTTTAATCACAAATGTAATTGTCCTAATTACCGCGCAATTGATCTGATTATAACCCTTTAATCAAAGGATTATCCTAATTGAGATGCCCGGCGTCTCCGCCCCTGCGCATCATCCATCTCGCTCTTACACACATGGTTGAACACACCATCTCTCTCGCACACATTGCATAAACCTAACAGACAAGAATTTTCATGTTTGGCGCCGCACAGCCGAGGCGTCTTCACACCTGCGCATCATCTATCTCCCTCTTACACGTGGTTGAACACTCCACCTCCCTCGCGCACATTGCATAATCGTGCGGACGGGAATTTTCTTGTTGGGCATGTCTGACGTCACACCATTGAACTTCTCGCTCAAGTTGCGAAATTTAAAAGTTGAAAAAAATGCTCACCGAGAGTTTCGAACCCAAATCTTGAACGTCAGCAGGCGGTTCCAGCGCCTCTGAGCCGGTAAGCACCCTTACTTAAACATGTATTTATTTGCTATATAATAGGCAGGCTTCTTTGTAAAAGTAGAAATCTGCAAACTGATAGGCGGGCGGTATTACAGAACGCGTTTTGTCGGTGTCAACTTGAAACATACATTTGAACTTTGAAAAGTTCTCAATTTTGAATTCAACTTGAGAAGTTTGAATTCAAACTTCTCAAGTTGAATTCAAAATTGGGAACTTTTCAAAGTTCAAATGCGGGCTTCAAAGTTGGGCTGTCATTCACATGTTTAACTTCATTTTGCTATTAAATCATTAATTTATTTAGTTTACGTTCAGATTTTTACAAGATTACTATAAGGTGGTTTCAGCGATATTGACAATTGTTGGATTGATGAGCCTGATGTATTATAAAACACTTGTATGGAAAAGCATGTATTTTAAATAAATTCAATTATTTTTATATTTTACAAAATATACAAATTAAAAGAAATTATGTTTTCACAATCAAAATTACATATAAGAAAATCATACCGGTAAATTACATGTTTTAAACAAATGATGGCAATATTGACAACACTTATAGAATAAAGAAATAATATTTACAGCTTAAAATAATATGTACAATCTTAAAATACTTATTATCAGTAGTTTATAAAATACATACTTATTATTTAGTGTTTAAAATAATTAAAATAAACTTAAATTATGTACAACACACACTTCAGTCCACATCCATAGTGTCATTTCGCGCCAGTTTGTAATGACCCCAGGGCAATGTATCGGTTGTGTTCTGTTGCAGACAGCGCTTATTGTCATATGGACTAAGGGCCAATTTAAGTTCTCGCACCGTTTGCACAACATGACATACAGATCTAAAGCGGTGCTGCGTTCGGCAGGCGGTTGAACTTTCACGCAGACACTCGACATAATCATCGAATGTTATTGTGTTCCTAACCACCGCACCACTCACCCCCTTGGCTTTCTTCACATGATCCACACCTTCCACGCGCATGGAATACATTTTACTGCGCAGCCCCACAAACTCGGTTACAATCTGCCCGTTGCATTCATCCTTCATCAATCCAACCACCTTTTTGTTGACCAGGGGCATGTTGAATTGATTTTCAACAGGATAGTCGGATGTGTCGAATAGGTGGATGTCTCGCCGCATCACCTCGTAAACATCTGGGGTGCGCAGCTCATAGATAAGGCTGTCAGTATCAGTGTATAACAGTTTGCATCGTCCGGAAAACTCCCGCACTATGTAATCATAGTGGAAGGCGTATACGCATGTCTTGGATATATCCAGAACACAAAACCCAACGTATGTCGGCTTATTCATCATTACCTCAGTTTGTGTCAACTGAATCGCAACAAGATCCTCGGCGAAAATTGAGCGGCTGTGGAAGTTTGGTCGGGATATTAGAGCTTCAGCGCCATACCGACCGCTCCACTTTGTCACCAATTTTACATCAATTCGCTTGCGTACATTTTCCATAGTCTTTCCAAACACCGCGTTATTCATGAGTTTGAAAAGATTCTTTTCAAACTCATTGCGGGCTTCTTTACGCTTGCTGCTGTTAAGGTCGATATAACCCTTTAACCATGGCGACTGGTTAAAACTGAGGATGCGGTGAATTTGCGTGATGCGCAGGCCACATTTCACAGCCTGTTGTAAATTACGATAGTGAATCACATACCGCAATTTTGGTGACAGGGTGGCGAGAAGTTTGTGCTCCTTCGATCCAGGTGGTGCTGCCTGTTCCGGGCACAGGGGCAGATCTTGGTGCGCGTCATGAAGTTCCTCCGGATATGCCAAATCCACTTCAAGAATGTAGCCGATTGGTGAGTCATCAGGGACATCCCAGCTGACGGCAGGATCGGCCCACTTGAAGCCACCTGTTGGGAGATGTTGCGACATGGCCCAACCGTATAAGTTATTGACATCAAAATACATTATGTACGTTGAGGGATTATTCGGATTGAACGTTTGCATGTGTTTGTTGTTCGCGAGAGCATAACGGTTGCTGCACTGACTCAGGCCGCCTCTGATCCCACGTTCAACAAACATTAGCATATCGATATATGTAAGCAGTTCCAACTCGATCTCTGTATACTTTAACATTGCACTCCAGGTGAAGCCCGGAAGTGTGTAATAGTGTGCAGGGTCAAGTTGGTATGACTGCAAGCAGCTGTTTCGAAAGTTTTCGAAAACATCTGCAAGCAAGAGCACGTCTGTTTTCAGATACAAATCCGAATAATCACCCAAAGATGTAATGCCGAATTGCACCCATACTGATTCGGCATGTTCATAATCTGCGTCGGTTATATTGCTCCCTGTTAGATTGCTGAAAAATTGTGCCTTCTCAGGCAATTCGGGGGCCTCAAGCTTTTCCCAGCAATCTAAGAACTCGTAGGGGAACACACCCTTCCGCCTCAGCAAAGATAAATCGGCGTCAGTTAAATTTTGAAAATTTTTTGGTAAAATTTTGAGAGCTGGCATATAAGATGCCAGCTTGTCTAAAGAAGAGGACATGAATTTAAAAGAGTCGATAAATCTGAAGGAAATATCGCTCCCATCAATATTTTTAGTAAATGAAATGTACCGTTCTTTATTCTGAGGTAACAGGTTAATGCGTCCGGGGAAACACATAGCAACATCCTTGATGAGGAAATGCGAGTCGTACCCACACAGATTATGAAATACAACGGGGATTGCACGCGAATCTTGATAATTTAGGTTGCAGGCGTTATGCGCAGCACCTCGATAATTACCGGTGAAATGGCAGTGATCCCGTACTCGTTCGACGCCGAGGGGCTTTTCACAGATGTGACATGCGGCGGCTTCGATGAATTGACGTTGTTGGTCAGGCGTGAGTTGAGTCATAGGAACGGGTGTTTCGTATGCAGCCTCCAAGTCCTGGGCTAGCCGCCTTAGTTCGGTGGCAAACCATTTAGCCGGCTCCACACCACGATAACTGCGATAGTATGATCTTGAGTCGTCATAGCTGCAGGATATGTAGTAACCAATGCTAAATGGTTCGTGTACTTGAACCACATTGGTTTTATTAGCCTGATTCTAGAAAATAAAAAAATAATTAAAATCAATTTACAATTCGTTTATGTAAACTTACCAGATCGGGGGTCACACGTTTCAAGATACACTCGAAATCGGCGTATACGATGAATGGCACCCGTTCCTTGTGACTCTGGTTTTTGAATTTGATAATGTTGTTTGTGCTCGAAGGCAGATTAACTCGGCACTTATTAATCTGTCCGCAATCGAGGAGGTGGCTGTCCAGTTTTGCAAGCGTGTGAAAGTAATGCAAACAGCGCTCACAGATGTGCATTTTGCCATGGTGCTTTGACAGCTGATTACTAACGAGTCTTGACAAGTCTTTGATCCACACATAATGGAATGTTAGCGGTTCATCATCATCATCGGCACATTCAATTTGTTCATCATCATCATCAATGTAACTACTTTGGATGAGGAGTAAATTGATGTGGACATCCTTCTTATTCATAGTGATGTGTGTGGGCGAGACTGAAAACGCTGCCTTCTTCTTACGCAGAATGTATACGTTTATTGACACATCATTCTGACATTCAAATTTTGGTATCGCTCGCGGCATTACGGGGAACTCAATTCCTGTGAAATTGAGCTCATCTGCAAACCGCAAGTATTTGGTAACACGGTGTGGGTTGCCCCTGCGGTCTACTGGGTGTAATGCCGAGAGCAACGCCCACTTGAAACACTCGTTGTCTGCATTAACCACGTTTACACATGCCTGCTTTCGTTTGATCGGTCCTGGTAGATCAAGGTATGATCCCGCACGCATTGGATTGTATTTGTTGATGTTAACACCCAGATTGATGATTCGGCGCAAAGTCCATCCTGATCCGCGTCCTTGAAACTCCTCCATTTTTCGTCGTGTGGGGTTTGCAACACTGTCTTCAAACCAGCCTGTTAAATCGGTTGTTGCACAGATCGCTACATTCTTGGTTGCGAATGTTTTAACTTCCTGCATTTCCCCTTCGTTGGTGTTAACACTGTATTCCGACGCTAATACAGTGTTAACTTTAATGTTCCCATGTTTTGTGATTGCGTTTTTAACACGAGCCTTTGTCAGCATCATGGCGTCTAACAGGAATGCGTTGATATCCGTGTGGGTTAAATTCGCCACCGCACCGGTCCGAATTCGATTCTGAAACGCTCCGTTTATATCCGCCCATCGAACACGTTCCGACCGTTTCGTATTGCGCACGTGGCCGCCACCCACGCGTCGTTGCAAAATTTTCAAGCGCGCCATTTCACCCTTGATCATCGCGATTTCGGATATGATGCTGTTCTTCTCACCAACGGTACCATTGCTATTTCGCATAAGTGTGTTCAGAGTTCGAACATGTTTTTGGGCCTCGGCTAAAAAGAACTTGATTCTGGTTGTATCATCAGGAGTGATTACATTTATAACCTCTCGCAAAATGGACGCCATCGTGCGATTCGGATTCATTTTATCTACATGCATACCCAAACAGATTAAAAATTGAATTGCAAATGCAAAGTTTCCTTACCGAAAGCGCCTGTAAAATTTGGGTGCAAAATGGTCGACTGGTGTTGCGACACGTGGGTTTACAACTGATATGTTTTGGAAACAGAAAAACACGCGCACGCACAGTTGGAGCAAAAAAATAGTTAACAAACACTAATGCACTACGTTTGAATGTAAAAACAGTCGATGCAAGCACACATACACAACGATTTTATACCACGTTTTTTGGAAAATCGTCGGCTGCACGTTAATATCGCGCGGCGGTTTAGGACTAAAGGGCTCGATTCATGGCGGTTTGCACACATGTAGGCTTTGCGCATGGTTGTTCAATCCGACACCTGTCGGCTGAATTCATAAGCATGTTGCTTTTACAAAACGCGCTCTGTAATACCCTCCATCTATCCGTTAAAGATTTCTATCGCAACTATCGCAAAATGATGCTATGACTGAGTGATGCGTATAATTTAAGTTTATTTTAATTATTTTTAAGGGCTCATTTTAAACTGCAAATATTTTTTTAAATCTGTGAATAATAAGCATGTATTTTATAAACTGCTGATAATAATAAGTATTTTAAGACTGTGCATATTATTTTTAAGCTGTAAATATTATTTCTTTATTCTATAAGTGATGTCAATATTGCCCGTAAATTGATCTGAATATTTGATTAAAACATGTAATTTGCATGCAAGATTTTGTTATATGTAATTTTGATTGTGAAAAATATAATTTTTTAATATATTTGCATATTTCTATAACTATTTGTAAAATATAAAAATAATTGGGCTTATTTAAAATACATGCCTTCCCAATACAAGTGTTTTATAATACAGCAACCCATATCAATCTGGCGATTGACAATATCGATGAAACCATTCGCCCGAAAATGATTTTACATGCGTTTTAGATAGATATGTTTAAACAAACAGGAGTTTTCGAGCCCTAAAACTGTGTAACGCACGCCAATAAATCCATTTTAACTTGTAAACTGTCAACACATTAAAATTAATATCTGCTGCGAATTGTTGCAAACTCTTGCCAACAATTGGGCATTGGATTCGCTAAATTGCTTTTAAAAGGTTTTCAACATTTACGATGGATGGTTCCCGGGGCCATGCTGTGTTATATGAAGCCATAAATTTATTTTAACTTGTAAATCGCAGACGTCTGCCGCGAATTGTCATAGCGTCTGAACTGTGTATTGTGCGATGGCGCCATTAGAATGTGTGTTTAAAAGTTTTTCTAGATGATTTAATATAGTTGAAATTTTAATATGACATAGTTCAATAATTGGAGAATATAATATATAAATTCGCTATACAGAAATTCGACTGTTTTAATTAGAAGCTTGGCTGATTAGACTGGTCGGGCGTTCCAAAATTAATTTTTAAAGTTTCATCGTATGCAATTCTAAGCGTGTTTGAGCCTGTAAAATTATGTATAAATAACACGCAGTTTGCACATTTCTATTTAACTTGTAAATCGCGGGCGCATTAAAGTTTGTTTTTTTACACAGCCTCCAGACTTACCCGGCGAATTCTAATAATCTCACCCCTGACTGATGGCTCACTATGGGCGTCTTGATGCTGGCAGCGCGCTTATGCGTTCAAAAAATTTTATTCATTAGACTAGGCGGGAGTTGCAAAATTAATTTTTAAAGTTTCGCCGCACATGCAAAGTTGAAAAAATTACGCTTGAGTTTTGGAGTCGCACACAATTCAGGGCGCATAAATAACACAGTTTATGTAATATATTTTATTAATTTAAACATTTTACATTTAAATAAATTAAATCATCGCGCTGTCTGTTGTGGGCGGATGTAGAAATTCAATCTGGCCATATGCTCCGCCGATATACTTCATATAGATGGCCCCATTTGTCGAATTTAGAATGGCGTCATTGGACGAAATAATTTCATTCATCCGCGGGGGAAGGAATACTGTACACTCAGCCAAATTGACCATTATTCGCGGCCCATATTTCGTCTTCACCTTGCGAAATTTGATTACCGGGTACGTCTTGCCGATCTCAAGTTGGTTCAGTTTTTGCAACGGGAGCTGATGCTGCACATTCAGAAATGAAATTGTAAAATATGCATAATGTTGATTGAAACGAACTCACCATCATTCCCGCATCATTTAACTTAGTTAAATCCATAGCCTGTGTGCTCGGTAAAATAGTTGATTGCAGGTTGCAACACGTTTTGACGAGTAATACGTCGATATTGCGCGGTGGTTTAGGACGAAAAGAGACCCAATCCATGGCTGTTTGCACACATGTGGACTTTGCACATGCGTAATCAAGTTCAATCCGACGCCTGTAGGTCGAACTCGCAAACACGCTACTTTCACAAAACGCTCACTGTAATACCACCACCTATCTATCTAGTCATTTAAAGATTCCTGTTTCACAAAGTGTTCATATCACTTATATATATATATATATATATATATATATATATATATATATATATATATATAACAGCTTTCTGCGTCTTTATCTAGGACCCCAGCTGACTCAGTGGAACGGGTCCGATTTTCGACTTGTGGGTTTGGGATCGAAACTCACTTACGGCGAAAACATTTTTTTCACTTAAAAATTTCACAACTTGAGCGGGAAGTTCTGATTATCAGTGGTGTGACGTCAGACATGCCTGGCGGGGAAATTCCTGTCCGTACGATTATACAATGTGCGCGAGGGAGATGGAGTGTTCAACCACGTGTAAGAGGGAGATAGATGATGCGCAGGTGTGAAGACGCCTCGGCTGTGCGGCGCCAAACATGAAAATTCTTGTCTGTTAGGTTTATGCAATGTGTGCGAGAGAGATGGTGTGTTCAACCATGTGTGTAAGAGCGAGATGGATGATGCGCAGGGGCGGAGACGCCGGGCATCTCAATTAGAATAATCCTTTGATTAAAGGGTTATAATCAGATCAATTGCGCGGTAATTAGGACAATTACATTTGTGATTAAAGGGTTATAATTAGTGCAATCAGATCAATTACGCGGTAATTAGGGTAATTACATCTGTGATTAAAGGGGTGTAATTACATCTTCGATTAAAGGATTAAAGATGGCGTCGATCAATTAATCCGAGAATCAAATCCGCGAATCAATTTAATTCGCGGTGAAGCCGTAGTCCCATAGTCTCACTACTAAGATCCCTTAATGACTTTTTAAGGACTTTTTAGTTTCAAGGTTAAAAAGTGACGAATTTGTTTTGCTCGCAGTATTATATTGACTTGTTTAGATTTGTTATTTTAGGAAACTGATACCAATATATAAATTTAGCGGCGATCTGGAAATGTTTTCAAAAGTTAACATTTTTATTAATTTATAGTGACTTGAAATGCATAGGCCAAACGGGAAGGTAAAAGTTTTTACGCTAGATATGAAGAGCGTATAAATCAACATAACGAAAATTTAGTTTAATTTAATTTTAATGTAGTTAATTGAAATTAATTAATTCATTTTAATACTATAATTAAAATAAAATTTTTACAGACGTTATTTTATTTTACAGGGTGTTATAAGTTTTATCGCCGGGGCCATTATAACTATTAAAAATTAAGGCGAAAGTATACAATTTGCATGATACATCAGTTGAAGTGTACACATTCGATGAATGCAAGGAAATTTCTAGAATATTTTTATTTGAAGCCACAAAGTAAAAGTAAGGGTTTTGGGAAAATTTTCGCTGTTTAGTTTTTTATTTAAGAATGTGGCAAGTTTTATTCATAGCATTAATATTAGCAACTTAATTCCCAAAAAAATAACTTTTTCAATTAAATCAATTTTAAAGGGAAAATTCAAATTCTATTACTATTTACGACTTGAAAATACGGTTAACAGGAGAGCAGATTTTGTACCACCCTTCAACCAAAAATGTTCGGAGCAGTAGGGTGGGGTGGGGTAGCAACCCTCAGTCAGTTGGATCCACTGTGCGTAGCAAGTTGTTGCGTTTTGAAAATTCAGTTTTCTTATTCAGTGCCTCTAGTTGTAAATTGTAATGGAAAGTTCTTCGGTATCCAAGGTAAGCAATATTACTTGTTAAATAATCCAAAACTAACAACTTGGCAATTCGACGCCGCTTTCGATACTTCTTCAAGTTATTTTGTAACTTCATGTTAAATGCCCAAAGTTAAACAGTAGTAGAGAAACCCAATGAAATCGTTTCAGTAGTTCAGTCTAGGGTTAAACAAGAAATTTTAAGATAACCTCTTTTACATTGAGTAAAGTAAAGTGAAGTAAAGTAAAAAGTTATATGAACGTTTTGTTTGATACAAGATTTATCAGAATTCAAAAATAGTTCTTGTTGTTTTGCAGACGTCCGTCGGCCACCGTGGCGAAATGTTTCGTCGAAGGTACGAAGTAATTTCACCTCTCGGCGAAGGAACTTTCGGGAGGGTGGTTAAGGCTTACGACCATCATAAGCGAAGTTTCGTCGCCATTAAAATTATCAAAAATGTACACAAAGAATTCGAGCAAGCAAGGCATGAAATTGCAATGCTGGAAAAAATAAATAAAGCGGATCCAAGAAATTCGCATTACTACATAGGTTAGTTTCTTTTGAATCTCAATTTGATTTGTACTAATTTATTGTTTTGCTCCTTTTCGCAGTGAAATTAATAAATTTTTTCATTTGGCGAGACCATATGTGTCTCGTCTTCCCGTTATTGCATCGTAGTTTACGGGAGCTAATGAGAAGTACGAATTGCCAGGGAGTGTCCCTTAACCTGACGATAAAAATCGGCAACGAGCTCTGCAAGGCATTAAAATTTTTGTCAACGCCCGGTCTCAACATAACCCATTCTGATTTGAAACCGGAAAATGTTGTAATAATTGATCCGTCAAAATCAGTAATTGCAGTGATCGATTTTGGCAATGCATACGAGTTGGGAGAACAAGTAAATTAATATAACTTTCCATTTATTAAATGTTGTTGATGAAATATTTTCAGATGGACCCAAACTATTACATTCAAACAAGAGGTTACAGATCGCCGGAGGCCCTCCTAGGAATACCGTATGATGCAGCCATGGACATGTGGTCTGTGGGCTGCATTTTAGTCGAAATGCACACCGGTGAAATTTTGTTTTACGGGGAAGACGAATTTGAGCAAATGAATAGAATCATAGAGGTGTTGGGAATGCCTCCAAAGCGTATTCTAGACCGAGCTACAAAAACAGCAAAAACGATGGCACGACATACGAACGACCAGGCTCGAAATTACTGCATAAAATTTTGGGCGCAGAAACTGGTGGTCGGGAGGGTCGATGGATCAATGAGCGAGGACACTCTATGTTAGATTACCTTAAATTTACAAAATTGATTGTGCGTATGCTGGATTACGACCCAGATACGAGAATTACTCCAGACCAAGCATTACATGACGAATCCTTTCATTCACTATATGTTCGTATGCGTGCTTATAAATGATATCCGGCTTCAGTAAAAACTTTGTAAATAACTAATTTAATATCTATATACTATTGTTTATTTGATTTTTTTGTAATTACTTCAGTGATAGTATCATTGCTGTAAATAACTACTTTAAGATGCTATTGTTTATTCTATTTGTTCAATTATTTATTTTTGTTTTTTAAGTACTGCAGTGATAATATTATTGTTGTAAATAACTACTTTAATATAGGTACTATTGTTTATTTAATTTGTTTATTTGTTTAGTTTTTTTTTGCAAGTACTTCAATGATAGTATTATTGTTGTAAATAACTACTTTAATATGCTATTTTGTATTCGATTTGTTCACTTATTTATTTTTGTTTTTTAAGTATTGCAGTGATAATATCATTGTTGTTGTAAATAACTAACTTTGTAAATAACTACTTTAATATACTATTATTTATTCGATTTGTTTATTTATTTATTTTTATTTTTTAAAGTCTACAGTGATATATCTTCGACCATTTTTAATTTACGTGCAATTTTACCCTACCATCACTTCCCGAAGTACCCTACCCAATTTTTCAACACCCTGTATAACAGTAATTCTTTAAAAAAAATGAAATGATAATAATTAGTTGTGAATCGGCAATTTCAAATATTGATAACATGCCTCGGGATTGAACGGAGATTTCGATTACAACACAAGCGAGAAATCTGAAAAAGAAAAACATTTGTTACCCCTTTTTCTAAACAACCTGTACAGGGTGAGTTAAGTTTTACCGCCCGTGGCAAAATAGGCATTTAAAATAATTTGTCAATTCTCATAAATTGCATGAGTAATTTTATATTATTAAAGTACAGCATGATTAAGATTAAATATGACTCGAAAAGCGAAGACAGAGTATGGTCGATTGCATTGGTTTTCCAAGATTTACATTAGAAGGTAGTCTAAAAAGCTCGTCCAGGCAGAGGCGATATTACGCTCGGGACGATTCGGAACGGTATCTATTTACATTGCGGTAAAATCGTCCCGAGCGTAATATCGCCTTTGTCTGGACGAGCCCTACTGCAGGTAACCGTAAACGGAATTGAAGCTTTTAAAAATTCGTTCGTCGGTCAAAGTCATTTTTAAATTTATATGTATTAACCACAATATTATCGTTAAATAAAAAAGATTATTTTAATCAAATTTTTATTTCGACAGAAAACTATTTTATAAATGAAATCAAGATATTTTCGCCCCAAGCTTTTATTTTTAATCATATGATGGAGTTTTGAGGTAATCGCATTTAAGAAAATTAATAGTTGTTTATGCTAAGGAATTTACGCATAATAATTGGCAAACTTAATTATTAATTTATGATTGACTTAACAGCACTTACGCTTTTGAAAATTTACACAAAAAATTGAGTTGTTACATTATTGAACTTTGCGCAAAATTTCGTTTTGAGGGTCATCTACAAACGAATTTTGAAAATTCGACTTTCTATACTCCTACACTCTTTTGAATTGAATAAAATACAATTTTTGTCTTTGAATAGTGTGCTTTACACAAAAATGATTATTTATTTTTGACTTGTTACACTGTAGAAAAGGTACTGAATGAATAATGAATTATAATTCATTATTCATTAAAAATAAATAAAAGCAAAACAATATTTTTTTTAATTCATGGATTATTAGGAAATGTAAAATCAAACAATGACATTGAACAAAACAAACCATAAAAATTGCAATAAACCAAGTGTCCAGATCTTTGTATTTTTTTAAACCTTTTCAAAACAACGCTTTTACAATACCAAGATGCAAAGCTATGGCTTTGTAATGTAAATCATAAAGATTGCAATAAACCAAATATCCAGATCTTTATATTTTTTTAAAACTTTTCAAAATAGAAGCTGGGTGGGTAGGTATCAAAAACTAGGCTGTCTTTTCTGCCTCGACCTAATGGTTTCGGCCAAAATTGACATTCTCACAAGCCATAAAAAACACGTTAAATGCGATTACCTCAAAACTTGAATTTTTGACTTGTTACTCTATACCAGAACTGAAGTATCGATATATGCAACTATATTTTATATTTTAAAACGATTAAATATGTCCAAGTATAGATCATGCAATCGATATTTTAATAATTTATCAATACATTTTTTTAAAATCATATAATATATATATATACAAGGTGTAAACGAAATAAGTACATTAATTTTAACTGGTAATAGAACTCTTCAAGATCAGCAACTTTTCCTAATAACTTTGTTTTGAAAACGTTTTTGTTTTTGAGTTAAAATTATTTTAAAATCTTACACAATTTTCTTACACGCCACTGGAAGCAAAGTTACCTAATCAACAAGATTACCTTATGAAACGGTTACCATTAGTTGCGACTATTATTGTCGATTTTAAACAATAAACCAATAAACACCAAAAAAAGTTTTATTTCAAATTTATTTTTAAACATTGACGCGAGAATTGCGCTAACGAAAATAAAGAAAAACGATCATAAAAATTGTTCAAAGTGTCCACCGCTGTTTTGTACACATGTTTGAAGACGCCGACGAAGTGATTCTTCTACCCTTTGTAACATGGCTCTGTTGTTACGAATCATTGCAGCAGCAAGTTCCACCCGTTCTTGCAACATTTCGATGGTATCAATTGATACAGAGTATACTAAATCCTTCATCCCTAAATCCCCACAAAAAGAAGTCGCAAGGGTTCAAGTCCGGCGATCGGGCAGGTCAGGCTACAGGACCGCTTCGTCCTATCCAACGAGCACTAAGGATAAGGATACAATTGCTGTTCTTTTAGTATTTTCCAAATTGTACCATGCGATACTCCATGTGGCAGTGCTAGCCTTCTTGTGCTGAGCCCAGGTCGAACCTCGACACTGTTCAGAACAGCCTCCTCAATGTTTGCAACTTGAGCTGGACGTTGCCGAACACGATCGTAAGCTGCAGGCTGAAAAGATCCGTGATCTCGAAGATGCTGCACCACATTTACAAATATGCGAACATTCCGAAGACGACGGTTCGGAAATCGGTCCATGTAAATTCCTCGAGTTAAGGTTGCATTCCCTTGGCTCTCACCATAGGTTAACACAATATCAGTAAATTCGTTATTGGTAAATCTAGAATTTTTTTCAGATTTCACTTGACAGAAGTGACAAATTAATTTTCAATAATAAAAAGTCATTATTTTTCTTTGTTGGAGCATTTCATAGAAGGCTCGTCAATTTGTGGGGGGGGGGAAATGATTTAAAAAAATGCGATTTCGAAAAAGTGGTACATAAAAAAAGGGCTTATCTCGACGAGTTCTACTACCGGTAAAAATTAATGTACTTATTTCGTTTACACCTTGTATAATAAAATAAATGAAACTCAATTTTTCTTTAACTATTTATTTTATACCTGATGCCATTCATTACATTACTTTCTTTGTAAAGCAATCCGCTATACCCCATAAGTTATGATGGGATTTCTTATAAAACTTTAACTTCGATAGTTGAATAAATAAAGAAATGGTAATAAGCAAAATTATTTAGCAAATTCATTATTAAAATTCTCAATGTTTTAGGTCGTATTGACGCCGATTTAGAATTCGGAATATAAACAAACAGTTTCTATTTTTATGAGCATTTATTTCAACTTTACTTGAATAGTTGCGAGATGAAACTTCAAAAATTAATTTTGCCGCACTTCGACTAGTCCGATGAATTAAAAATTTTGTACACATAAGTAGTCGGAAGACACCATAAAACAAAGACATTAGCAAAACTTTTATATACTATTGAATTAAATGAATTTAATGTAGATAATAAAGATTAAAATTGTCCAAGACTAAAAAAGCCAATAAAATAATTTATTGTAAAACATTTTTTTCTTCAAAACAAGCTTTTATTAAAAGGTAATAAAAACTTGTATATCGACTAAAATAACTTCTTAGAAAAACTCCCGCAAACGATAACATTGTGGTTAATTGAAATAAATTTAAAAATATGTCAATATGCATTGAACGACGAACGAATTTTTAAACTACCTGAAACCTTCAAAGTATAAAAGCATTTTTACAAAAGAACACATTTCTAGTTCCACGTTTCTCGTAAAGAAATTCCGTTTACAGTTACCTGATTTAGACTACCTTCCAACGTAAATCTTGGGAAACCAATCCAACCCACCATACTCGGTCTTCGCTTCTCGAGTCCTATTTAATCTTAATCATGCTGTACATAGAAACCTAGATTTTTTTTTTTAATCAAGTAAAATTTTGGCTTTCTTTCAATTACTAATTGTTCAATTTATTAGTTTTTTTGATGTACGAACAGTAAAATATTTTCACACAATTTAGTGTAATTGAAATAATTTTAGTAATTTGCGTTCATTAAATAAAGCCATTTCCATATTAGAGGGTATTTTTTTAAATGATTTACGACATAAGCTGACCAATTTGCCTAACAATGGTATTGGTTTTTTTTGTACTTGACTGATTATTTATGACAGTCAAAAACTTAAGTTAAAAAGTACAACGTTACGTTTTACAGGACCGGAATAGGGGTCTTCGCTATTTCTTTAAAAGTTCACAACAACGTAACTAACAGCTACACGGTAATTATAATCATAATAAAAAATAATTTTTGCAATATTAGATTTTAAACTTGATAAGAAAATCGCTTACCAGCTTCTAATTTTCGTTAGTATATCTGTCTACAATTTTGTGTTTTAATTTTGTCGTCTGCAAAGTCAATATAATAACTCACCCAAAGTTTAAAACCCTGGTCACAACCTTAGGTCACGTTGTGAATAAAGAAACATTCACATTCGCAACAAATCTTCCAACACTTAAACATCGTTGGCAAAAAGTGAAAATTAAAACTTTGTTATGTGAGGTAGTGAACATTTGTGTTTAGTTCAGGTATAATCTTGCCATTTCAATACTCAGTCGAGGAGAAGCTTGAAATGCTTTTAATTTATGGGGAATGTATGCGAAATGCAGCATTAGCCGCCACCACTTATGCAGGGTCCACATCAGTTTTCGAAGACGCATTCGTAAATGCATTGAACAAGAGACGTCACTGAGCATCTTTTATAAAATCAACTTAATATTTACCTATTAAAAACTTATTTTATTTTTCTCACAAATTCCAGAATACGGGTCTGGCAACAAGTAAGACGCCGTGCCCTTCAGTTTTATGGGTCGATCATCAGGTATTGTTACGTGGTAGACCGTATTATTCATTGTTGGAAAGTAATAAATAAAGGTATTTTTCGTGCTTTATGTTAAATTTGATTTAACTCGAAAGGTAATAATTTTTTAACGAATCAAATTGCAATTAACAATGCTACGAATAATTTGACAAATTTTGAAATAAAGAACCAAACATGGAAATTTTACCCGAAACTTTTTGTTTTACTATTTTGGCTTCAAATAAAAATGATTTGGAAACTTGTAGCACTAATCGAAAGTGTAAACTTCAACTGATGTAACATGTAAATTGCATACTTTCCCCTCAATCTTTAATAGGTATTAGGGCCGGGGCGGTAAAACTTAACTCACCCTGTATATGAATGGTTAGATTTAAACATGAGCCATCAGCACCGGTACTCCGGAAGCCGATAGGGATGAGATCTCCTCCTTTTACTTTACGCGCGTGTGTCATTTGAACAATCGTATATTTTCGAATAGTTCGGGCCGAGCTCGCTAGACGGAATATGAAAACATTTCACAGTATTTGTATTCGGCACTGGCTCTTTGTAAGCCGATCAACCATGGATCTCTTTCCTGTGTGTAGGCTCGTCTGTCGCTCATAATATCGTACATTTTCGACTCGTCCGAGCCAAAGTTCGGTAAAAACACCTTGCAACCACTGGCTTATCTCTTTGTAATTTTTTAACTCTATCTAACTACAGTGCTTTTCGGAGTCGTTCTTTCTTACTGGTTGAGGCTCTTGCGACCACTTGCAATGGCGGGAAATAAAATTTACCTTCTTTAAGGACGGCATCTGGGTCAAAATGATGAAATATTCGATAATCTAAAATTTGGCTTTTTGACTATAAATAAAGAAAAAGGAAGCATGAAATGTTTTATAAAAATATATTTTGCAGAATTGTGAACAAAAAGAAATTTATATTACTAACATTTTATAAGTTACATCTAACATTTTTCTCGCATTTAAAATAAACTTACTCGATCATTCTATTGGAATATTTTAAATGCATATTTTTTTATCAAGTCAGTGAATCGTACAATAAAGGGACCACCACTAGGAATAGCTGCCTATAACGATTATAGTTTATTTTATTACTGCAGCTGGTAGTTGTACAATATTGTCGAATATTTATTTTTTATTATTCTGCAGTATTGGAAGTTCTTTCCCGTTTTCTTGCAAAATTGGTTTAAATATGTTTATGTATGAACATATTGAACAAGAGTATTATTTAAGAAGCGTGTAAATGTACATTTGTCAGAAGGATTTTATGGGTTTATTGCGGTTCGTTTCTTATATTCTTTGAACCTTACAGTGTAATTTTTGCTTGAATGGTAAAAAAGGTACAATGCGACATACTTCACTTTGGGTTGACTGACCTAAATTCACATCGAAATTAGCCATATTTTTTATGAACATCACCAAAAACAATTGTTTCGCATTTAAAAGAAAAATCAAATTATGGAATACTTGGAATGTCTTTGAATGTTTGTTATATCGCGAATAATTTCTAAGAATAAAATGTGTTCTTTCTCTTTAACGTTATACATAAATGTGTCAATCTTTGAGAAAATATTTAGGCGCGAATGTGACTAAAATGAGAAAGTTTCAAAATATTAAAATATCAAAAAGAGTAATGTTTAGCAAAATAATTTTATTCATAATTATTATAACTATGTACATTGATTTAATACTTTATAACTAGGTAATGCTGAAATTATAACTTCTGTGAATACTTCAAAATACATACTTTAAACCTACAATTTTACCAGCTGAATATTTTTATTTATGTCGAATATTGCCGAATGCGCAGCGAAGTTTCTTCCTATCTCGTTTTTATCATTATTTTCTGCAAGCTACGGAGTGCCGGTGCAGACACTTTGTTCATTCCGATGTCCTGGGAGTTGGTCTGGCAATCTTTTGTAAAGACGGCCAACACGGGGAGTGGCGAATATTTTCGTAACTGCCAATTCGTTTATAAAAATGAAGAAGGGGACTTTTAGCGCAATGGTTTGGAAAATAAAACAGCTTTGAAACGATAGTTTATGATTTATTGCAATAAAATTAAAACAGCATTAATATAAAATTCAAAAAATATACACTTTTTTTGGATTTATTCACATAAATTGTTAAGTTACATATTTTTTGAGAAATTAGAAATCAAGCTGAAACTTAAAATGTGGTTTTTCGTGATAAAAAGGCTTTGCACCAAAAATGTAAAATAACATGACATTTCTTTTGAAATTAAAAATTTCATTTGTAATATTAGATTGTACCAGTTTATTCCTTTTTTTTAAGACAAAAGTAAACAAATCAACTATACTTAGAATTGAAATAATTAAAATTCAAGATTATACGTGGTTGTAAGAGAAAGTTGATAACAATTTTTTTGGACATCGGTTGAAGAAACTCATCTGATTTCATAATTGGCATCGCATCTACTGAATATCTAACTAATGTTACCCAAATTTCGTCAAAAATAATTTTCATTTCAAAATTACGTTTTTTTTTTCCGTTATTGAAGTTTCGATAAATTCCATTTTATCTGAAACCAAAGCGCTTTCATAATCCGAGTAGTCCATTTTGGGTTTTTGAACATGCACAAACTTTTGATAGATTTAGATTTTTAAAGAAATCGAAGATGAAAGTTTTTCCAGTATGGTGCGAACAATATGGCGGGCACTGTATACTCAATAACAGCTCGGTACGTAACCGGGTTCAGGTAGAGGTTCTATCAGTCCCCCATGCGGATAGCCCGGTTAGACCAGTCGTCCGAAGCACTGGGAGTGTCGTCGACCCTGCGTGGCTATACGACTGCAACAAGGTATCGGCCTATTCCGTAAATTACTTAATGCCTGGCCATACGTATTGTTGAACGTGCTGAAAGAAGACAATTGTATGGGCATCTTCTCAATGACCCACCGTTGTATAGATGTCAGGTAGAAACCCAAATCTATATCGTGTTTCCATTATGGAGGGCTAGAACTTTATGAGGTTGACGAAATTATCAAGAAAACCTTTAAAAAAATCACAAAGTACACATTTCTAAAGTGTGTATCACAATATTCCAGAAGTCAAGTTCTGACACAATATTCATAAAAAAACTCAATGTTAACAAAAGCTGATAGGTACTGTAGAAATGTTTTTGTGTAATCTCCAGCAAAACAACAAATATCGGTCCAAAAATACAACGATTTAAAAAAGTTAGTGGAGCTTATGCTCTTGAATACTTAAATCTAAAGTCTGATGAAAGGGCGAAATAGATTTTGATAGAAACTGATGAAAAGGATGAATAAAATAATAGACACAAATGACCGATACTGGCTTCTATTACAGTATTTTGAAGTGTTTGTTATGAATTTATCTTTTTTTTTAATAAAAACATCTTGTATAATTTTACATAGGGTAAATCCGATAGTTATTGGACACTTAAGAAAATAACTATCTTTAATATTATTTTATTTGACATAATATAGAATGAAATTAACAAGATGTAATCCTCAAAGTATTAATCAAAGAATGGTATGATTCATTTTTATAGAATCTGTTTATGTACAAAATTGAAAAATGTTTTTAAACATTTATTGCACAAAAGGACAGTGATTGGACACACCTACAAATTTTTTGAAAAATATCGAGAATTTAATAATCAGTCGTGAATCAGTAATTTTGAATATTGAAAAGAACTGATAACTTGCCTCGGAATTGAACGGAGATTTCGATGGCAACGCAAGCGAGAAAACGTAAAAAAAAACATTTCTTACCCTATTCTTTAAACATCCCTTAGTATCAAGTTATAACAAAAATATTTTGCCAAATTTGGTTATCAATACGATATTTCAGATATTTTGTTCATTTTAGCATTCTTTTGTATATTATGAAGATATAGATTTTGTTCATCGATTTAGATTTAAGAAAGCAACAGTTAGTAACTTGTTAGATGTCGTATGTCCACCATTAGAAAAAGCTTCAAATCGTAATCGTCCTATATTTGCTTTGGTAAAAAGTTTTATTATTCTACGGTTTTATGCAAGTGAAACTTTTCAGACAAAATGTATTATTAACATTTCTTGTAGATAAAATACTGCGACATAACAACTGGCGTGGAATTGAGGAGCTTGAGTCGAAAATCGGTTATTTTCATTTTTCTGTTTCGCGATAATCGACTTTAAAGACGCGCAGTACCAAATGTTTAAAGTCGATTATCGCGAAACAGAAAAATGAATACAACCGGTTTTGCACGCAAGCACAATGTTACCTAAAACACCCCTTAATGACTTTTTAAGGACATTTTAGTTTCAAGGTTAAAAAGTGACTTATTTGTTTTGTTCACTGCCTTCTCTAACCCTGGGGTGGGGTGGGGTAACAACCCTCAGTCAGTTGAATCCACTGTGCGTAGCAAGTTGTTGCGTTTGGAATAACCAGTTTTCTTGTTCAGTGCCTTCCAATTGATATTTTCGATTCGAATTTCGATTGTAATGGAAAGTTCTTCGATATCCAAGGTAAGCAATATTACTTGTTAAATAATCCAAAACTAACAACTTGGCAATTCGACGCCGCTTTCGATACTTCTTCAAGTTATTTTGTAACTTCATGTTAAATGCCCAAGGTTAAACAGTAGTGGAAAAACCCAATGAAATCGTTTCAGTAGTTCAGTCTAGGGTTAAACAAGAAATTTTAAGATAACCTCTTTTACATTGAGTAAAGTAAAGTGAAGTAAAGTAAAAAGTTATATGAACGTTTTGTTTGATACAAGATTTATCAGAATTCAAAAATAGTTCTTGTTGTTTTGCAGACGTCCGTCGGCCACCGTGGCGAAATGTTTCGTCGAAGGTACGAAGTAATTTCACCTCTCGGCGAAGGAACTTTCGGGAGGGTGGTTAAGGCTTACGACCATCATAAGCGAAGTTTCGTCGCCATTAAAATTATCAAAAATGTACACAAAGAATTCGAGCAAGCAAGGCATGAAATTGCAATGCTGGAAAAAATAAATGAAGCGGATCCAAGAAATTCGCATTACTACATAGGTTAGTTTCTTTTGAATCTCAATTTGATTTGTACTAATTTATTGTTTTGCTTCTTTTCGCAGTGAAATTAATAACTTTTTTCATTTGGCGAGACCACATGTGTCTCGTCTTCCCGTTACTGCATCGTAGTTTACGGGAGCTAATGAGAAGTACAAATTGCCAGGGAGTGTCCCTTAACCTGACGATAAAAATCGGCAACGAGCTCTGCAAGGCATTAAAATTTTTGTCAACGCCTGGTCTCAACATAACCCATTCTGATTTGAAACCCGAAAATGTTGTAATAATTGATCCGTCAAAATCAGTAATAGCAGTGATCGATTTTGGCAATGCATACCAGTTGGGAGAACAGGTAAATTAATATAACTTTCCATTTATTAAATGTTGTTGATGAAATATTTTCAGATGGACCCAAACTATTACATTCAAACAAGAGGTTACAGATCGCCGGAAGCCCTCCTAGGAATACCGCATGATGCAGCCATGGACATGTGGTCTGTGGGCTGCATTTTAGTCGAAATGCACACCGGTGAAATTTTGTTTTACGGGGAAGACGAATTTGAGCAAATGAATAGAATCATAGAGGTGTTGGGAATGCCTCCAAAGCGTATTCTAGACCGAGCTACAAAAACAGCAAAATTCTTTCACAAAGTGCCTGGAGGGTATGTAATTTATAATAATTTTTTTTATATCAATTCAATTTAAAATTTTCCCGAAATTAATAGTGCAGTAAAAATAATGATTGCAAAAAAAACAGTTTTTAAAACTTTCACTTATGATAAAATCATTAATTTTTAATTTTAAAAATGAGTGTTTGCACTTTTTGCAATATTTGCTAATTTAATGTTTTCCTTTCAATAGATTTATTTTGAAAACCCGAAACGATGGCACGACATACGAACGACCAGGCTCGAAATTACTGCATAAAATTTTGGGCGCAGAAACTGGTGGTCGGGAGGGTCGATGGATCAATGAGCGAGGACACTCTATGTTAGATTACCTTAAATTTACAAAATTGATTGTGCGTATGCTGGATTACGACCCAGATACGAGAATTACTCCAGACCAAGCATTACATGACGAATCCTTTCATTCACTATATGTTCGTATGCGTGCTTATAAATGATAACCGGCTTCAGTAAAAACTTTGTAAATAACTAATTTAATATATATGTACTATTGTTTATTTGATTTTTTTTGTAATTACTTCAGTGATAGTATCATTGCTGTAAATAACTACTTTAATATGCTATTGTTTATTCGATTTGTTCAATTATTTATTTTTGTTTTTTAAGTACTGCAGTGATAATATTATTGTTGTAAATAACTACTTTAATATAGGTACTATTGTTTATTCAATTTGTTTATTTGTTTAGTTTTTTTTGCGAGTACTTCAATGATAGTATTATTGTTGTAAATAACTACTTTCATATGCTTTTTTGTATTCGATTTGTTTACTTATTTATTTTTGTTTTTTAAGTACTGCAGTGATAATATCATTGTTGTTGTAAATAATTAACTTTGTAAATAACTACTTTAATATACTATTGTTTATTCGATTTGTTTATTTATTTATTTTTATTTTTTACCCTACCATCATTTCCCGAAGTACGCTACCCTATTTTTCAGCACCCTGTATAACAGTAATTCTTTAAAAAAATTGAAAAGATAATAATTAGTTGTGAATCAGCAATTTCAAATATTGAATAGAACTGATGACATGCCTCGGGATTGAACGGGGATTTCGATTACAACACGAGCGAGAAATCTGAAAAAGAAGAACATTAGTTACCCCTTTTTCTAAACAATCTGTATATGAATGGTTACATTTAAACATGAAACATCAGACACTTTGTTCATTCCGATGTCATGGTTGGTCTGGCAATCTCTTGTAAAGACGGCCAACACGGGGAGTGGCGAATATTTTCGTAACTACCAATTCGTTTATAAAAATGAAGAAGGGGACTTTTAGCACAATGGCTTGGAAAATAAAACAGCTTTGAAACGATAGTTTTGTGATTGATTGAAATAAAATTAAAGCAGCGTTAATATAAAAAAAGAAGATTTCTATATTTATAAAATGATATACCTAATTGAAAATTTAAATGTAATCTATAAAATTATTTGGTCATGCAATTCAAATAGAGACGTTACTCAATTTCCAGCTGGATAGGGCGCCTTTTGGAATGTTAAACAGTGAGAATGTAATTAAAATCGCAGTTTAATCGGACTATGTGTTATTACTTTCATTATAAATGTTGGTTTACCAGCAATTGCAGTTATCGACAAAATTTGTAGTTTTGCTGGTTTCTAACAAAAAACTCAAATTAAAAATATCTAAACTTTTAATTAATTAACAAATTAACAAATCTATCGTATTACACATTGTTTACCCGATTGAGTTTAATGTGGTTGACTCAACCCCTATTTGTTTGCTCTTAAATTTGTTTTGATTTTTCTTCGATTGAACCGTAAGTCCTATTTACGAATTGGTATTGATCTGCTAAATGCTTGTTGTTTTCTACCGAATATTTATGGTCTTAATTTGATATTTATTGCATTCCTTCAAATTTTTATCCCTGAAATTTAGATAATCGGTATCGTTTGAAGAACTTTTAATACATTAAGGCTAGGAATCCACTAGGCGATTCTCTCGCCGCGATAGCTAGTAACAACCCCTGGTACACAAAAGCGGTACATATCGACGGACAATTAATGGTGAAAATGAACTTTCAAGAGATAGCTTGCGTCTACACGGTAAGCATATACTTGATGTTGAAAAGGATTTAAAAAAATGGTTTTTCCTTTAAATTCATATTAAAAACAATGAAATAATGCAGGTTTGCGTGAATTTTTAGCTAAAAAAACTTTTGGTCTAGACTGTACAAAAATTTGCAATATAACTGCAAGAATATTTACAGTGCAAGGTCAATTAGCCTTCGTAAAATTTACAATGAACGTGCCATTTTGAATACGGGCGGTACGCTTTAGCGGTGGCCCTACATAATGTTCGGTTCCAGGAAACGTTTTATTACGATTTATTACTTTCGGCGTCCACAAAACGCTAGCAGAACGCTGCACAACGCGATCTCTCGCCTCGACCGACGATTTTCCTCAAACGTGCAAAATGTTTACCGTCGAGAAATTCATTTCTGAGATTGAGAAACGTCCAGCTCTATATGATATAAAGCAAAAGGATTACAGCAATAGGGACAAAAAGGCCAAATTGTGGAATGAAGTATGTGCGGCGATGTATGAGAATTGGGAGGAGTTCCCAAATCATGAAAAAATCAAAACAGGTAAATATTGCTATATTTATTACATGCATGTACTGTACAAGTGCAGGATCTTCAACAAAGCATTGACTAGAACCTAATTTATTGTTACGAATTGTATGCAAAAATTGAACTTAAAATAAACAAGTCACAAAAAGCAACAAGGGATCCAAAAAGATTTTATTTCAATCGTGATTTACATATAAAAGTTAAGTCGGGTTTATGCAGCTGTTAATTTAATTTAATGTAATGTAATGTAATTTAAAAAAAGTTAAAACCTATGCTTTCAATAGAAGTGTTTATGCAGTTTAATTTAATTTAATTTAATGTAATAAAATAGATTCCATCGTTAAATATCTGAAAACTACAATTGTTTGACATACTGGCCTTTGTTTACACCTCTTATTTATTTCTAGAGAAAGAATTGCAAATAAAGTGGAAGTCACTGCGGGACCAATTTAAAAAAGCAATGAATGCTATAAAATGTACAAAAAGTGGGCAAAGCGCTTCAAAAAAAAAAAAGTACATGCATTTTGACCAGTTGCTTTTTTTATCTGCGCAATGTGAAACAAGAGAGACTGTTTCAAATTTAACAGACGAGGAAGATGATTCGTTGCAAGAGAGTTTCTTGCAAGATGATAGAAACGAACCATCGACATCATCAACAATATTGCCCGCAGCAAAAAAGAAAACCAAAAAGAAAGACGTAGAATCTGCAAATCTTGAGGAATTCAGGGTAATGAACAGAATTTTGGCCGAAAATTTAAGCTTGGAAAAAGAAAAAAGCGTAGCCATGGAAAATGAGAAAAGGTTAGCTCGCGAAAAAGATGACATCGGAAATAAAGCTTTTGCGATGTCACTTGTACCAATTTTGGATCAAATGCCAAAAGTTTCTGCGATTCGCACCAGATTTCGAATCATGGAATTGATATATAACGAAACTTGCTTCGGACAAGACAACATAGCTCAGCAGTAGTTATTAATCAAAAAATGTATTTATACATATACAATATCTATACATACATAATATCTATTTAGTATAACAATATATCAAACATTAAAATATAATCTATTTTATTGCTGCACCTAAATCTTGTCATATTGACCGGGTATCTCTCCCTCTGCTGTTACAAAATAGGACTTAAATTGGTCTCTGATCAAGAACCCATCTGATCGACCTCCTGTACCCCGAACTGGAATATCTTCCATTTCAGTACTTTCATCGCTATTAAATCCGTCCCTTCGTCGGACAAAGTTATGCAGTGCACATGCACATTTTGTTATTATCACAGCAAAATCTTCATCAACCAGCATACTGCTATGAAATATCCTCCATTTGTTGGAAAATATACCAAATGTGCATTCTACATACTTACGTGCTATCGTCAGACGGTAATTAAATGTTTTTTCATCTACACTGAGAATATTTCGACGTGCGTACGGCCGCATTACATGCTCACTCAACCCAAAAGCTTCGTCTGCTACAAATACATACGGAAGCAAAGGATCTACTGTATTTGGCAGTGACTTATTCTCAGGTAGATTTAATTGATTTCGTAGCAGTTTCTTTCCAAATAATGAATTTTTGAATATATTACTATCCGCATCTCTACCGTACGCTCCCACGTCGATTGCCGTAAAACAATAATTTGAATCGGCCACAGCCAATAAAACTATTGAAAAAAATTTTTTATAATTAAAATATTGGCTGCCGGTATTCGCTGGGCATTGGATTCTGATATGTTTCCCATCTATACTACCCAGGCAATTGGGGAATTTTGTATTATCGTAAAAATCATTTGCGATATTAACCCACTTTTCCTTAGTAGGAGTAGGCATTTCCGTATCTCTAAGAATGTCCCAAATGGCCGTACATGTTTCCTTAATTATACGTCCTATTGTACTTCTTCCTACTTGAAATACAAATTCCAGACATGCAAAAGTGGAACCAGTTGCCAAGTATCTAAAAAAATATAACTGATTGACATCTTGACCATTAGTCACATCGTTGTTATTTAAGCTATATTTGTGATGCGAATGCAGGATTAACTTTTCAGTATCTTTTTAAAAAAACATCTTGTTCTTATTTTTTAAATATATTCATCCAAAGGACACACTTTTCACTCCTTTTGACTTTTTTGACTACTGTTCCTGACTTTTTAACACAAACAAAAGTTTTTATCAAAAATGGCGTTTTCTTGCAAAATCAACATAACATAAGAAAGTTCACCAATATTCAAAACCCCGTCCGGGGACATGTTGTATTCAGCGAAATTATTTTTTATTTTATAGTCGTCAGTTTCAATACGTCTGCATTTATCAAAAAAATTATATCTAGAAACATACCTTATAGTAATCACCAAACGTTCGGCTGGCTCAATGGCTCTTCTGAAATTTGTGTCATTCTTTTTTATTACATCACACAAAAGACCGAGTAATTCATCAAAACTAGCTACAGACATCCTATAGTACATAAAGAATTTTTCGGAATATTGTCTGTGCTCGTTAAATTTTAAATGAAACTGCCCTGTTGACAAACGGTTTCGAAGAACAGGATGCACCCACCAGCGATGTCTTCGTTTTTTATTTTTCCGTAACATTTGCATCCTTGCAGCAGTAATACATGCTACCACATGAAAATTCATTTTGGACTGACTGGTCTCAGTCGTGCCGATATGTACCGCTCTTATGTACCAGTGGTTGTTACTAGCTATCGCGGCGAGAAAATCGCCCAGTGGATTCCTACCCTAAGATGAAAATTGTGAAATTGATGTTAAAATCATCAATTATGCTAAGATCTAATGTTCTACTAAAATTTACTGAAAATTATTTTGAAATCTGAGAAATAATTTGTAATTTGTTTGTTTGATATCAAGTTGTAGGGCGAGTCTTACCTCAGAACGTTGATATGTTTAAATCTAAAATTTGTCTTTTTAGCAATAAATGAAAGAACGAGATGCTATAAGATGTTATAAGAATCTATTTTGCTTAATTGTAGATTAAAAAAAATAAATTATAACTAATAGTTTAGAAGTTAGATTTATTTATTTTCTCGCATAATTTACCCCTTTATTCTTAAAAAAAATTTAGTTTTCACCATTCTATTAGGAAACATGTTCTCTACGAATTGTCCCAATATTAATGTGTATTTTTTAATCAATTAAGAGATATGAATTATTTTGCAATCCCGTTCGTAGTCAGTTACAATTAATGACTACGCAGGGCCTGTTCGCATTAACGAGGTGTTCGTCTTATCGAGCGTTTACTGTAATTTAATTTAATCCAATGTTATTGTAGTTATCGTAACGATATTATGAATTTAGCGAATTAGAGATCTTCAAACAATGCATGGTAATTTTTTCAGGTGCTTTTTTAAGGTACCAAAGGAATTATGAGCAAAATCAGCGCTCAAGATTGTTAGCGTACCTACAACGCGAGGGCCTTTAAGTTATAACTCCATAGCGAAAGGATTAAAATGGGGACTAGAGCTGTTTGGTTGGTTTTCAACGACGATTGGCTTAGTGTACAAACTCCATTGAAGATGCCATCCCTATAAAAAGGGAGGTTCCTTTACTAACCACAATTTGAGGCCTGTTGTAAATTTCTACCTACTCTCGTCGACATTCCTTGCGGAATATTTCAATAATTATTATCTCTCCAATTGATTTTATCACACGTTATTTTTAATCATTACTTCAGGTCTGTATTACTGATTTAGTAATACCGTTCTTTGTCGGTCATAAATGAGGATTATAATACAATCCCCGAAAAATTCAATATTCCCATTTTACAACGCACCGATATTAAATTTTCGGTATAAATAAATTAACAAATTCTCACTGAAAATTAAAAACAACACTTTGGATAACTTGAAGGTTGATAACAATAAAGCAATTAGAAATTTGTTGATGAACATACAGTCGAACTGCTCGATAGCGATATTCGAAAAACCATGGAAAAACATCACATATAATTTTACAGTTTTGGCAGTCACTTTAAAAAACAATCAATATTCAAAATGAAACAAAAGATTAACATTTATTATGTTTGAAAAAACATTTATTTATTTACAGATTTTCATCATTAAATACTTGCATTATATATACCTATTGATGAAAAAATCTGTCAAAAATTGACTGCGCAGCAGTACTTTTAAAATGGAAATTCCCATAAGTATGGAACTTGCACGATATTTTTCTAAGGATTTTTCTGGTAATCAGAATTTGGGAAAAGAACCAGCTGTTCAATACATTTCGTGGCTAACATAACTCTGGGGACGAAGAACATATGAAAAATGCAATATAAGTAGTATTGGATGGTTGAATGGGGTTCATAATGGATACCTAAAACATACATAAACATAATTAAATTGTATTTTCAAATATTGGCAACTTCTCCATTTTACCTGACCGGTTGGGTAAAATGGGGCATTTGACATATTTTCATTTTATTTTTACTTTTCATGAATAAATGATATTTTTATAATTCATAGTTTGTTTTTAAAGCACAATGTTCCTACTTGCCAATGGCATGCAAACATAATTGTTATTGTTGCTGTGTTACCCAACTCTCCCCTACTTATAAATGTATAATCCTACTTGGCTTTAAGTTTTACAATGTTGCAAATAAGATTGCGTGACTTTGGATTTGTGAAATATTTAGTTTAGTATTTAGTTTCTTTGGTTCATGATGTTTTTGAAGCACCATCTCCATTTGCCATGACAATTTCACAGAAGCGACTATGGTATATTCTGAAACTTATCCAAATTATTCTAATGAAATGTTGCTATTACATGTCATATTTCATTAAATGCATTTTTCTTTATAAATTAATTTATGGAAGCCGCCTAAGTGCGCATTTATGATGCATATAATTTTTATTCACCTCTCTCGCCAATTTCGTAGCAATGTACCATAATTTTGAACGATTCACAAAAGTTAAACGTATCATTCCAATTTCTTTGGATTGATATTGTGAGTTAAATGAAGAAAAAAGAAACAAACTGTTCAAACGAATATCAGCAAATTGCTTAGCAAAGTTACATCTCCTACTTCGAACCAAGATATTGACACCATGGTACACAACCCAGCACAAGCAAAGATTTAAAATTGATTTGATAAATTTAATTTGTATTAATTTTGAAAAATACCGCGAAATGAATTCACACAAAAACCAAGGAAAAAAGTCCTCTAGAGAATCAGAGAGAAAAGAATTGCAACACAGTTTCACAAGAAACAACATAGAGAATAGGAAAAATGAGAAGACCGTGCAATTGAACTGGCTAGAACATCTGCACAGAAAGATAACCAAATAGGCATAGAAATATTTGAAGCTAGACCCACAAGGAAAAATAAAGTGCGTGACCACCATTACGTTGTGAAAAAACTAAGTAAAAACCTCGGCAAAGAATAGGAACACATCAAAAACACACAACGGTATTCATTTCACTGGTGTTTAATCAGTCTGAACAAATTTGCATATTTTAAGTAGTACAGTAAATATGAACTTTGCCACAGATTTTGCATTCGTGAGGTTTCTTGCGCTGATGAATTAATGGAGTCTTCCCCTCGTGCCTCATTGTATGATTTTGGAGTTTGTATGTAAATCTAAATTTAAATAGTTCCTTATCATCATGCATTAACATGAATTAAAGCTGTGGGCATTTAGCATGTTTTGTATTTTTAGGCATCATTTCTACGCTCATGAATTCGTTGGTGCTTCTTGAGAGAGTGCTTGAATGCGAAAACTTTCTTGCACAGTGGACATACATAACACTTTTTATCTTCATGAGTCAACATGTGCAGTTTGAAATTGGATTTAGACGTGAAAGCTTTTTCACACAGTTGACATTTGTAAGGCTTTGTACCTTCATGAATTCACATGTGACTTTTGAGTTTATAATTGCTGCAGAAAGATTTTTTGCACTGTTGACATTTATAAGGTTTTTCAGCCTCCTGCGTGAACATGTGCATCTTGAGAATGTGTTTCAAAGCAAACGCTTTTTTGCACTGTTGACATTCATAGGCCTTCTTACCTTCATGAATCAGCATGTGATTTTTGAGTTGATAATTGCTGCAGAAAGATTTTTCACACTGTTGACATTTACAAGGTTTTTCATTCTCATGCGTGAACATGTGCCTCTTGAGTTTGTCTTTAAAATTGAAAGCTTTCTTGCAAAGATGACATTCATAAGCCTTTTTACCATCATGAATCAACATGTGCTGTTTGAGATAATAATTGATGTTGAAAGATTTCTTGCACTGTTGACACTCGTAAGTCTTTTTACCTTCATGAACCAACATGTGCAATTGGAGATTGCTTTTAAATGGGAAAACTTTCTTACACAATTGACATTCCTAAGTTATTTTATCTGCATGAATCAGCATGTGCTTTTTGAGATCTCTTTTAAATGCGAAAGCTTTCTTGCACAGTTGACATTCATAAGCCTTGTTACGCTTATGCAACAACATGTGTCGATTAAAATCTTTATAAAAACGGAAAGCTTTCTTACACTGCTGACATTCATAAGCCTTTGTACCTTCATGAATCAACATGTGCCGTTTGAGATGATGATCATACGTGAAAGCTTTCTTGCACTGTTGACATTCATAAGCCTTTTTACCTTCATGAATCATCATGTGCCGTTTGAGACTGTAATTAGAGTGGAAAGTTTTATTGCACTGTTCACATTCATAAGCCTTTATACTTTGATGAATCTGCATGTGTCTCTTAAGGTTTTGATTCCAAGCAAAACATTTACCACAATAGTTGCATTTGTGTTTTTTTGAATCAGAAGACAAAATTATTTGACTTTCATTTACATCTTGTTCTTCATCCCTTCTCAGCATTTTGGATGCAGAAAGCTGCACCACTTCTACTTCACACGTCACCATTCTGTTCAAATTTTCCATGGTAGATATTAATGTGTCCACTTTGATCTGTAAATTAAAATAAATCATTTATTGGTACAGCTATTTTCTAAAAAAGTACTAAACAAATTTTATTAACTTTAAGGTTATTGACAATTAATAAAAGTAACAGTTTACCACAATATTGGCGAATTGATCAATGATGTGATGTGGAGGTCCCGAATCTGACTTGATAATAACAAATTGTCTCTGATCTACAGGCAAATCATTATTCTCTTCCGTTAGTCCATATGTCGGATCATTGACTTCATCCTTGATGATAAGTTCCTCCGATTTTATTTTAAATTCAACAGAACCTTCAGAATCATCTTTGATATCAAGTTTAATTTCTTCTGTCGAAAGTTCACAAAACGGCTCAATTTCTTCCTTAATGGAAAGTACATTTGTTTTGACTTCAAATTGATCTTCAAAATTATCCATCGTTTTTGGAACAGAAACGTTAGCGATTTATTCAATAAAGTAAATTAATAAAATTGGCATCAAAAAGACGACCTCTTGAAAGTTGCTAGCCAAATTGAAGCAATACGTTTTCGAATACTCACAAATCAATAGCAAAGATAATTAAAAAATTAATCAATATAAAAGATAAGTTTGGTTATATTTTATGTGTTGCATATAGTTGCCAGATGGCGCCATATTAAGTTTTAACTTTGAAAAATACTGCGAAATGAAATCACGCAACAATGAAAGAAAGTCCCGAAGAGAATAAAAAAATAGATTGAAAAAAATACTGGAAGTGATAATGGAAGAATCGATAAACAGGTATAGAGAAAACAACGGAAAAATAGATGAAGAAACAACAGAGAATAGGAAAAATGGGAAGACCATACAATTGAGCTACTAGCTAGGACATCTGTACAGAAAGATGACAGAATAATCAAAGAAATATTTGAAGCTTCCAAAAATTTATCAATGAAAGAATACTGCAAAAGGTATTGTTTTAAATGAAAAAATCGATTTTCATAAAAATGTTACATGACACCTTTATCCACTCACTCCTTCAATTGTCATTGCATGTAAATCGAAAAACCCACTTAAAGTAAGGGGCCATCCATAAATTACGTCACACGAATTTCATGATTTTAGGAGCCCCCCGTCCTGGTGTGACGTCACACATAGAGTTGGTAGGATTTTAAAGTTTTTCGTTAGAGTTGAAATTTAGAGTTTTAATACTTTAGATTTATACATGTGACGTTACAAAGCTTATGACCCCCTCCCCCTCGTCACACTTTGTCAACTTAACAGCATTGTTAACATTTCTGCAACTGGCCCCAAGTCGATTATTCATCAAATCTTGCTACACAATACTATGCAATAGCATTCTATTTTTACTGGTAAATGAATATAGTGGTAAAAAAAGATAAAATTAGAATAAATGCAGTTTATTGTTTATAATTGCAAACATTTTACAGTGCTTTATTTGTAAGTAGTATGGTATGCTATCATTAAAACATTTTTTTCCTATTAAAGCACATGAAAAATAGACCAAGTTAGTTTAAGGACTTTGTAGTGATACAATTGTGACCACAGTAATATTAAATAATTCGTAACAGGAGATTCACGCTCTTTTAGTTTCTATTTTCATCAATTGTTTCACATAATACTGTTCAACAAACTATGTGCTTTATATCACAAAAAAAAATATTATCGACAACTAAACTTTTCCTTTAATACCTGCAGACAGTTCTTCCATTTATTTACACAATTCTTTTAGTACTCTCTATATAGTCGCTATTTTTCTTTTCAATAAATACTTACACCATGGTGAACAAAACAGATTGCACAAAACATAAAAAAAAAACCTTTTCGATACATGATGAGAGCGAGAGATGAGACAAGAAATGAACTGTATTCGCTCGTCTTCAATTTTTTTAAAAACATTACACTAGGAAATAATATAAAAATAACAATTAGGCGTCTTCTTTTAACTATTATTTTTTTTTAACTAACATTTGTACACTTCCACTTAATATACACGAAATTAAGTCCAAATTGTCACTGGGGAAGGAACATTTTCTCAACATTTAAAAACCGACACTCACTTATATTTTACGTGATGGTCACCTGTGATTCACACCTTCATTCATATCGTATAATATTTGTGCTATCGTTCGAGATGATTCCACATTGCTGAGGGCAACATTTGCTAAATGCGGTTCATAATGTCGTAAGTACCTAAATAACACAGCAACATTAAAATTGTACAAATTACAATTAGCAAGTTTTTCATACCTTCTACAATTATTGCTGTATATGACAAGGTTCCGAAGGATAAGGGATGCAGTCAGCCTTATACATTTTGTAACTGGACCTTCATTGTCATCCTTTTTAAAACAATAATTAGTTAGTCAATTCCAAAAAATTAAAGAACACCAAATTAGTCGTGCAAATCACGAATTTTACTCTACATGCACACGATACTAAAGCCAAAACTGAACTAACAGGTAAGCTAAGAAAATTAATTGAAAAAATTGTGACACCAACACCTCACCTGTTCAGGTGGAGAAGGCCCAGACCTGGGCGCAGCCGCAGCTGTGGCAGTTGTGCCTTGTTTACTAGTGGTTTTCTGCTAATATAAATGTTATTTTAAGACCCATTACTAAATCAACTAAGCCTACACCCTTCATTTTTATGGCTGACCAATTTTAGAAAAATTATGTTATTTAGAAAAAAGCTAATTAATGTTAAATAAGCTTTTAAAATTGATGCATATTAAATCAATTACGTACCTGAAGCTCTTTGGGATTGACAAACTCCAAAGCATGGCGTTTTATCGCATGCAATGCTGCATCGGGAGCATAACCGGGATGTGGAGTTGCCGTCGAAGTAGTAGGTACTTCAACTTTGCCACTCTGAGATACCTGTTTTCTCTTCGTTAGACTTGTTTTCATGGCCTAAATAAAACACAGAATTAATTATGCACTTAATTAAAAATTACATTACCTACCTCAGTGTTACAATGTTTATCATGCAAATGAGTCATGAGAGAAAAGCGTTTTCTTTTCATGTTGTCACAACGATCCCACTGGCAGGTTATTTCATCATTCGTATCTATACAGTGAGCTGCACATACATGCAGATATACTTCATTGGCAGACTTAAATTTAGTGTCACTAAAAAATAATACCGTTAGATTCAATTCAATTGGTTCGAAAGAGGGGCTTACATCTGACAATCACCCCATTCACACACAAACGGTGTTGTTAAATCTCTTATAATTTTAGGTTTAGGGGGTATTTTTGGTTCTTCAACTTTCTTCTCGACTAAAGTTGTGGTACACAAAGTGTTGTTTTGAGTAATAATGGCAGCATTTGATGCTTTAATAACTGTTGATGTTGGAATGATATTATTACTAACCGAAGAAGATTGTAAAAGAGGCCTTTGTACTTGGGTAACAACAACTTGTTGCCCTTGAGGAGTTACGACAACTTTTTGATGATGTGTTGCGGTGCCTACTGCAGGTTGTTGTTGCAGGATTATTATGGTCTTTGCACCTGTCGCTTGCTGTTGAGGTGTTTGAGCAACTAAGACTGTCTGTGGCTGGCCATGAACAACTGCAGTCTGCGACTGTGCAACCATATAAGTCGGTTGTGAACTACTCGTTTGTAAAATGTACTGGCCTGGTTGGGTAGTACTAGGTACAAGCTGGACCTGCCCCTGCATGCCTTGTGATAACAAAATCTGACCAGTGTTGGACTGCTGTAAAACAACTGGGGTGCGTTGCTGACCAGAACTTTGAACAAATACAGCCTGAGGGGTATTTTGACCCTTAATTTGGGCACATGTAGTTATCACAACTTGATTAGTTGTTTGCATCTGCGGTTGCGAAACAATTATTTGTCTAGGTTGCGTAACTATTACTTGTTGATTATTATCAACAAACATTTGTTGCATTGTGTTATTTTGAACAACCTGTACAATTCCTGCAGACTCATCAACATTTTCCTGCCGTAATTCTTCCTCCTCATCTTCTAATATATCTGCTGCTATGTCAGCAAAAAGCTTAGCTGCTGCTGTTGACACCGTTCCAGTGCCTTCTTCACTATTCGAACTTGAAGTGGAATCAGGAGCTGGTGAATCAACATTTGCCGTGCCATTGACACTTGCTTTTTGAGTGTCCAATAGCGGCCTTTTCGCTTCAAAATTCATAATATCATCATTAGCCGATCTTTTAATTCCCTGTTTTAAATCAACGTCCATACACTCTGATTTTACTTTCACATCATCAGTTTCATCTTTGATTTTATTAATTTCAAGACGTTTTTCATTAGCTTCCTTACTAAGTGCCTTTTCAATATGATTTTCAACCAATTCCAGTCCTTTTTCTCCAATTCTCAATTCTTTTCCTAACATGCCATTCAATATAGGAGGGTCTTTATCTACTTTTTTCTCTAATAAATCGGCTAACATTAATGGCTTATTTTTGGAAATTATTACTGAACTTTTAAGAGAATCTTTCGAATTGCTATCTTCATTGATGTTTAAAGTACTGTCAATATTGGGGATACCATTAAGCAGTCCTTCGAAGCTAGTTAACGAATTGTCCCCATCTTCTGTTGATGAAATACCACTAAAACCAATATTACCCACACCTCCACTACTGGATGCTAACGAATTATTTCCGGTTGAATCACTGTCTTCATTTTCAACTTTCGGGGTCATTGTTCTTGTATTACTGAGGGGCGCTAAGGGTGGTGGTGGAGGTTGAGGGCGAATTGTCGAATCAAGATCATCTGAAAATAGTTGTCTGGCACCATTAATCCGCGAACTTTTAGGCGTGCTGTTGATTTTTGGTTGTATTGGTGTTTTTGAATTGGGTGTGCCTGGATTATTTGTTTGCTGTGCTAAAAGTCTTTGCTGTTGTTGTCTAGCAGCCACCTAATGTTTACAAAAAAAAATATGAATTTTTAGGTGAGGCTCTGGATATTTACAATAAAATCGTGCTAGTTTCGTTGATGTTATATGATTAATTCAAGTTAGAAAAAAAAAAATGATTCACAACTTCAATCAACAAGAGACATAACTACTTTCATGCAAAAAATATACTGGCAAATCAAAATATAAAACAACAAAATCACTCAAAATAATGGAGTTTCACACGGCAACAACAAAACTTAACTGCCAAAAAGGAATCCAGAACATTACTATTTATTAGAAATGTGCCATGCTGTTCACAGTAATGTTCCAACTCCCTTTTAACAATCAGTTCCTACAGCTACTATGGCTTAATTTACAAAAAAGGCCTAAAATCAAATGCTACAATTCTAAGTTAGTTATGGGTTAGTGTGTTACCTGAGCTACAGATTGGCAATCCGTGGCAGCCTTCATGCTGACTGGAGTCATGCACTCGTTTACCTTAGTAGCCAGCAAACTCTTGATTAAAGACGTATTGCTTTGACCTGCCAAAGAATCCTTACTTGACCCAGGCGTTGAATTTCCACTGCCCAGCAGTGCTTGACTAAGATGAGGGTGAGCCATTACCTTTTAATAAAAAATAATAAAATACCGTAACCAAAATGCAATACAAAAATTATAAAAACTACAATAAGTTATGTCTGTTGTTCACGATGTAAACAAAAAGATAGGCACTATCCGCGGCTTTAACAATGATCACTTTGTCATTTAAGCTAAGAATTTTTCTTTCAAAACCCGCCATTTTAGACGGATTAAAAAATTGTTAACAGTTTAGGGTGGCTTATAAGGTGACTGTAATTTATTCCGGGGGCACAAGAAAATTATGATGTTAAAACCAAGTTTTGCTGTAATTAAAAAACTTTTGCTTTTACAGCTTACCTGGCTTTTCATATCTTTCGTTCCCTCTCTAGTTTTAGATGGTGCACTAAGTTGCGCCTTAAGTATGGGAGATGCTGGTGAAGGAGGTGGTGTGTCAGCATTTTCTTGGATCAAAATAACATTCGGCGTGGCGGTGGAAACAACCTGTCCTTTTCGTCTGACCGCTTTAATTGGGACTTGTTGTGTTGTGTGTTGTGTGATGTTTGGTGCCTGTTGTATATTTATAACTAACGGTTGAGCTCTAATCTTTATACCTTCATAATACTGGGGATCATTTGAGTTTGCCGGCTTAACAGGATTGGGACCAACAGTACCTCCAAATACAGACCTAAAAATGAATCAATAAACTGTAATTTAAAATTTTAATAATTTACCTAACACATCTAGGAAAATGTAATGGGGCAATTACACCTCTTCGACCAATTTTAGCACAAGAATTAATGTAATGCTTGTACAGTTCCTGATGGTCAATGCGACTACTGTTCACTGGTTCATAAGTGGCACGCAACCAAGCTAGGGCAAACTGTTCGTTTTCTTGTATGGCTTGTTGATGGGCATGCTGCTGTTGAACCAATTGTTGTGGGGTTATCAATTGCGTTACTTGTGTCATTGACGAAGTTGCTAAAAATTTTTAAAATAACTTCTATTAACAACTGTAATTAAACTTTGTACTTGTAACAGAAGTTGCAGGAGAAATGGCTATCAATCTTTGTGGCTGAATGGCGACCGGCCTTACTGGAGTTGTAGATGCAGTTGTTTTAATTGTTGTGGCCTGCATAGTAGTCAGTGATAAACTGCCAATTGTATTGGTTGTAGATAAACTGACAGTGCTAGCAGATGATGATGCAGCAGTTGTGACATTAACACTAGTGGTAGCTGTACTATTAGAAGTAACAGTGAGGCTGCCGGGCACAGTTTCTACCAATTTCATTCCGATACAAGCTTTAGGCCCATAACTTTTACCTTCCACAGTAACAAGCGACACAAGTGTATCGACAACGCCATGATTATTTACAATTGAATTACACGCTCGTTCTCCAAGAGACGACAATGAATACAAACACTCAAGTGTATATATTAAAAGCATAACATCATGTAAAGTTAAAAATGAACAAACTTTTCTATAAACATCTGATTCCAGCGATTTCAAAAGAACTTCCTCGTTTTGTTCAGTTTGACTCAGTTTATTTAAAACTTCAAGGGACGATATACAATAGCTTCTGTCCTCACTTTGCAAACCTTTTGCCACAACTTGCAACAAATACGTCGCTAATTTATCGCTTTGCAGATCTTTGATTAAAAATTCAGTTGAAATGTTACCGAGCATATCTAAACCAAGGTTGTGTAAATGAGCCCATTTCGAACCTGAACATAACAATAAAAAACGCAAAAACGTCTGATGTTTGGCTAAAATTGGGATATTTTCGTCAATAAAACTAAGATTTCTTAAAATAGTGGCCACTTGCAGTATACGTTGACCGATATAGTCTTGTGTGCCTAAAGTACGTCCTAAACAAAACAGTTCACTGTCGCTATCATCAGAATCAAGTTTTAACTTAACACCCTTTCCTTTTGGAATACTATCAGTTAAGCAGTCAATACTTTCCGTTAAAGCCAGTTCACTTTTAATTAAATCACTAGGGTTATTCTCAACCACAACACTACACTGTGGTATCGGCGTGTCCACAAGCAAGTCTGAAGATTTAGGAACATCTTCTGGGGATTCTTCCTTAACCGGAACATCCTTCTTTATTGGAAAAATTTCTTCATTGGTGAGATCCACAAACTCCTCGATTTCAAGCACGTCTTTCCAAAAAGAATGAACAGTGTGTCTTCTTACAGTTCCATAATAATTTGTAAATAATTTCCTTAGAGAGCCTGTAAGGCAATGACTAAAGTTTCTAGGTAAAAACTAATTAATATACATACTATGATTGAATACACCCGCATGGGCAGTAAGGTAGTCAATGATTCTGGGATGTTTTTCCAATTTTATGGTGTGCTTTCCGTCGTTAGAAAGGAGGGTGCACACGTTGATTGCAAAATCTTGCTCGTTGGGCAACGGCGATATCAGAGAAAGCCCTAGCCGGTCGTAATCTGATGCTTTATATAAATCGGTGGAAAGGTTGTTGTAATCACGGTAGGCTTCTAAACACAAAAATAAAGCACACGTTAAGAGGTCATAAAACAGCCAATAGTTTGAAATCACGTTAAACCTGATCTGTTATGAGTCAGCAACTAATGAGCTCAAAAAAATTATTAGTTGAGTGAAGTGTTCATACTAAACTGTAGAAAATATGGACTGTATAAGCTAACGTCCAATCACCCCAAATAAATTATTGAGACTAGCCTTTAAAAATATTTTGTTAGAGAGGCTTCAAAAAAGACGTAAATAGTTTTCCAATAATATTCCATTGGATGTACAGATTCCATAAAATTATAACCCGATTTTTATGTGAAAAATCTGTGACTCGATCAGTTAAGAATTCGTCAACGGTAATTTTTTTCAGAAATATTTATAACCAGCAGATACGATAAAATCTTTTAATGGGCACTTTTATCTCTTTTATATTGTTAAAGCAATCTAGAATGGTTAGAGCAACATCCAAGCTTTTACGGAAGCTGCTTTACCGAGAAAACCAAGCGAGCACTTGCAACCAAGAATTTTTTCTTTTCGCACACCAAACGAGGCAAAAGACAATTCAACAATAACGTGGAAAAATACATGTACCACCAATTAAGTTAACATTCAAATGGAAATTTCCTTGACCTATTCGAATAATGTGAAGTCCGTCTAACCGCGATGATATGCCGATTTTTATGTAATTGAATATATTTGTAACGTTGAATATGAAAAAACAGAACAGAAAAGAATTTTAAGTTGCATTAAAATGCACGGCACGGCACTGCGACACGATTTAACTTTGTAATATTGCATACCGGCGGAATCGCGGTACCGAAATAATATGTATAAATTTGGTCATTGAATATTGTCACAAATAATGAATATTTCATTAAATTGAATTATTAACGGGTGACAAAAAGTAGGGTTGTCACTGCAATTAATAGAAGATCGATAAATTAGTTTTGTTTCATAAAAAAACTCGCCTGAAAGTGTAACGAAATACAGAGTCATTTTTAATGCTTGACTTTGGACTGTATAGTAATTTGATAAAAATGGTGACTTGTTCCCATCGCTATACATTCATTCGACACAACCTTTGTTTTATGCTTAAGAGTGCAATTAAGTTTAAATTTAAATTAAATTAAATACATATTCTTTGAAAACATCAATAAATAGTAAAGTGTCACGTAATGTTTACTTGTTCATTATCATTATCTAAATCGGTAATTTTTCTGATTACATAAAGTAAACTGTCAAATAAACTGAAACGTAATAATTTTACGAGTTAACCTATTAGAAGTATTTATCATTAAATTCTCGAGAATTTTTAATTTTAATATTTTTACGCATTAATAAATATTCAGTGACAATTCGTTTTGCTCACCAAGTTTGATTAATTTAAAAAAGTGATGGGAGTGTTAGAATAGATGAATCAACCCACCTAACAGTGTGACAATGATCTCTCATCTAATCCTACACGAATTTAAAAATGTAATTTAAGAGTTAAAATTGTAACTACGCGAAAAATAATGATTTGGAAACGGTGTTGAATCGGCCCGACCATTCCGAATTCCAAATTATGAAACCAAGCCGCAGTTTAACCGATTTCGCGCCTATATGCAAGATCATAACTTTAAAAAAGAATGAATAACAACGAGAATGTGGAGTGCACAAAAAAAAATGCATTTAAATAACAGAAATGTGGTAATGGTATCAAAATACTACAAAATGTAATGCTGATGAGTCGGCTCATGGAAATGTGAAAGTATGTACGTTCAACTAAAATGGACCGCACAATCCGAATATAAATAAGATGAACCGTTTTTTTTTTCGTTTGGCTGCGCTTTAAAAGTAGAATTATACAAAATTAAAACAGGATTATTGTTGCGTTCGAAAAGTCCACGTTTGATTGTAGAAAAAAATTAATCGATAATTTTGTAGGGAGAGGAAGGTTATAAAGAATATTTAATTAAAACCCGATGAATGAATTATTTGATTGATTTCAGAGGTCCTAAGAAATTTATATTGCAATCGCTACACAACTGTCATGCACGTCGGAATAAGACCTGTAAATGTTAAACACGACTGTCGAGGCATTCAGCACAATCGTGCTTTACCCTCCGTTAGTCAGATGGGGGTGTGACACGTCCCAGTGATTTTATTTGTATTGTAATAATTATATGGGGAAATTAAAAATTATATACTTTTAACAATTTGTCTGAACATTAATTCACTGACAATTGATTTCTAAGAAATTTATGACATTATTTTGTCATGGAGTAACTATATCAAAGTAAATATATTACCTATAAAGTATTTTCAATACTATAGTGGGTTTTTTAATTCCAGAAACGGTTAGAAGGTTGTGAAAAAATATATTTGATGGTAATGGTATTTTACAATCTGTCAGCTTAAGGTTATATTAGTAATGTAGCTTTAAAATTAGAAAATATGGACGTAGAGAGAAATAAATGAAGAAGTGTTAAGCCAAATGAGTAAAGAGAGAGAGAACTAATTAGAACTTTAGAAACAAAGAAACTACAATACCTCGGACACGTTAAGCGAGGAGAACTGCTTTAACTGCTTATCTTAGGAAAAATATCAGGAAAAAGAAATCCAGGAACATGACGGACATTATGGCTTAGAAATTTAAGAGAGTGGTACATTTGTTCTTCTATAGATCTATTCAAAGCAACGGTGATCAAGATAGCCAACCTCCGTCAGGAGAAGGAACACTAACATGAGATCGGTCTGATTTTTAATACTTATTTTGCTTGCAACAGTCAATTGGAAAAGTAAATTAATTCATAATATAATATTATTAGTAACTTAGTAAATACCAGCAAATAAAATTTAATTTGCGTAGTGAAAGGTTGATTTTATGCACAACTTTTGTTTGCACTATGATCATCTGTACAAGTGACAAATGTTTTCAGATCCCAAGGATGGACACGATAGACGGGTTCTACTGTATTTAGCACAAATAATAAATAATTCAAAAAGTCTAGTAAATTTCAGATCACAAAAATAAAATATGAATTAATTACCTCTTGATTAGATCAATCATCAACGGAAGAAAACTAACATCTACCTAACCCAATGAAAAAACCTAGGATGCGAATAATCTCGTCGGGCCTGAAAATGAGGCAATACCATCTAAAACCTGGTCTAAAACCTTAACGCTAGATGCATCGGAACTGTGCTTAGTTTGTCCGCGAAACGAAAAGAATCGTAAAACTAAATATACTTACCAGAAGCGCGAAAACTATTCAAGTTTATCGCAAATTATACCTATTTATAACGATATTGATTATGAAAATATCAATTAAGAATAAATTAATACCTATAAAAAAACATAGATATAAAGCAGTCGTAAGAGAAATATATTGTTGAATTGGATAGGGGTGCCACAAACCCCGTTGCACTATCGACGTGACAATTTGCCAGTGTACGATTCGACCGTTAAATCTGGTTATTTTATGTAAAAAAAAGCAATTGGTAAATAAAACGTCAACTACCAAAATAAACGCGTCGAAAATATAAAACAAATCGTGAAATTTTTGCGATCCGCTTCCTATTTTTGGAATAAATTAAAATACCGACAGCATACAAAAAAAAAACCGAAACCTCATCTCGCGAGCAATTATAATTGCTCGAGAGAACGGGAGGAAAAACTCGAAATCAATAAATTCAACCGGCAGCAAAGCAGCACATTTCATATTGGATATATAAATGCAGCGATTTATTATTCGTCGAGCCGACGACGGTTCAATAATATAACATAGCCGTTCGAATCAATATTGTCGTGTATGCGTTGTGCATTAAAAAAAGTAAAAATCCGCGATATTTGACAACATCAAAGCCGCATCCGACTAGTTTTATGCAACACCGAATCGTAAAATTACGGCGGCAGCATGCAAGTTTTGCAGAATAAGCGCTGAAAGCTTCGTAATTACATCGACGGATTGCCGGTTTTGTGCGCACCGTATTAATTGTGTCCGTACAAGTCATAAGTGAGGAGAAAAATTCATAAAAGCGCATGACCGCCGAACGAAAATACCGCCGCATGTAATTCTATTTCAGTGCAGGACTCGAGACAGCGCATTAACGATGGGTCTATCGATTGCCGCAAACTCTCACGACCCGACGAATTACAATCGTCAACGCGCGCGATAGGAATTCCCCTTGAAACATCCATCTTCGTCAATGCGCCGCTTCCTGCACCGCCCGTGTAAATGAAACTCACCGGCCACATTATGCTGCTGGTAGTTGTACGTGTGGGGCACAGAATGCAGGGCTCTGACGGACCACCGCTTGTGCCTGCTCTCCTCGTCGTCGTCGCTGCCTCTGTCGGCTTCTTCTCCAAGGTAGTGCACCTTTTCCCATCGGTCCAGGTATCTGCGGAACGAAATCAGGGTCACGACACTGACCTACGTTAAACAATACACGTGGTCGGGCGCACCACGTGAGCGTCTCGCGCGACGCCGATAGTGAATGGCGTAGTGCAAAAGAGTGGGGTGCGGGACATAGCGCACTCATTCAATCTACTCTCAGGGTGCCAGTCCACGACCGAGCACGTTGGGTCTTGCGTCTAAAAAAAAAAGAAACTCACCTGAGGTATATCTGTTTCAGGGCGACGCCAGCGTTCACGCATTTCCCGGGCAGTTCAAACTTCTCGAAGAGTTCCGGCCACTCGTTCCGGGAGTTTACCTGCAAACATGACAAGCACTCGTAAATAAGAAAAGGATTATGCGCGAAATACCAAGAGGAGGGTGGTTTACAAACGGCTCCAAGAGGTTAGCTATTGATTTTCCAAGCGTGTCAAGTTGCGGCCCAGGGATTTATTGCGGCCGGACGCCGGCGGTTGTAGCTAGCGGCTCATAAACTTGGGGAAAAAAGAGGACGCCGCAGTTTAATTAAAACGGAGAGGTGAACTCGAAAAATCAGAAATTCATCGACATGAGGAAGACTCGTGCACGAACCGGCCAGACTGTATGATACACCAGTCTAACCGGATTTCCCAACGCAAAAAAGGCGTTGAATTATTTATCGATGTAAGACTTGTGCGAGCAGTCCCTAGAGACAGTTTTGTAATAAAACGAAATCCACAATAGCGGCGTTGCTTTAAATAATTTCAAATAAAAAAATAAAACATGAATCTTCAGAGCTTGAAAAACCAGTTCGTAAACGAGAGCGCAATTTTGAAAATAAGTTACGATCCCGATTAAAATGCTACTTTATTTTAACCCTTGCATGTGGTCTAAAAGGCAACTGGTTCAAATACGAGTAAAAAAATAACAAAAACTTCAATTTCGCAGTCCTTAAATAGCTATCTTCATAACACAGATGATGTGTCCAATAATGGCAGAAGTTGTAAAAAAAAATATATAGAAAGAATCGTTGAAGCAAGAACAGCATTTAATAGGAAAAGTCTATTAATATCAAAACTATCACTTAAGACTAGAAAGAAGTTTCTAAAATTATGTCTCGAGTATAGCACTGTATGGTAGTGAAACATTGACGATATTTCAAAGAGGGAAGAAAAAGTTAGAAGTTTTCGAACTATGGCGCTATCGACGGATGTTAAAAATTAGTTGCACGGACAAGGTTGCCAATGAAGACGTATTCGGAAGAATCTAAGAACAAATAATTTATGGAAGAAAAAAAGAAAAAATGAGATACTCTGATTTGACATATCGCACCTCGGCTGCAAGAGTGCCTCAACTCAAATTTTAAAATATCAAAAATATATTAAAATATAATTACTACCACACTCTTATAATTTCAAAAAGTAGCACATATGGCAGCCTAAATAATTTTGTACCAAATTTGGAATTTTGACAGAAGAAAATCGATTACTTTTTCAATTTACACTAAACTTGTTATTTTGAGTTGTGCCGCTCTTGCAGTCGAGGTGCGATATACTGAGGCACGGCGGAATTCTTAAAACAATACTAGAGGGGACAGTAGAGGGTAATTCAAGATACCAATTGCCAAACATACAAAAATTTGAAAAATTTGGCCCAGGATAGAGAAGAATGGAAAAAGTGTTGCAACAAACCAATCAAAAGATTGTAGATTCAGAGAGAGGTGGTGGCCCTAAATGTCTGGTACCTTGTTACCTTTCATCAACGTTTTAGGAAAATGATGAATCCAACTACTTGACCTAAACGTTAAAAGTCATTAGTTAGGTAGTTGAATTTATCATTTTGCTCATTCCAAAGATAACACGATCAACTGTTTAGGGTCACCTGTATAATCTACGCAAATCAATAATTTTATGATGAAAGCGTTTGATAAAAAGTGTTCTTCCCGTGAAGATAATTTAAAAATTTGATATATTCATTCATTCACTCATTTGAAAATCTGTTCTTTATAATCATCAAATTAACAATTGAAATTGACGAACCAAGAAGCGAAGGGCCGAGACTTGTTGATAAATGGAGATAAGGACAGGTTCTTGAATGGGAATTATTGCTCCGTCTTGGAATGCAAAGAATATTTTTATAGAAGTAATGAGATACAGCGCCGATAATCTAAACGACAGCATGTGAACTCCTACACTCACCGAACTTTGAAAAAGTTAAATAAGATTTGAAGTCAACTTTCACAAAATGTCACTAGAATTTTTTGGCTTCTAGGAACCTCAACTAGAATCAAGCTCATGCAATTCTTAGTTTCATTTTCCAAGCTTTGAGATATTTTGCAATAAATTGAAAACTTTTGTTTGAAATTGGTCAAATCCTCATATTTGTGATGTACAAGGAACAGTCAAGAAAGTACGAGTTATGGAAACTTGGAAATACAGAATATTCAGCAATACATTACTTGTACATTGTGCAAAGCACAGCTTAAGCTTTTATTATATTGAGAGTGCAAAAGTAATAAAAACAATCTTCTTTTGTGTTGTGTGAAACCAGTGATTTCTACAATATTACCCTTGATTCAATAAATCCCCGTAATTTTTGAAAAGAAGAAATCAGTTCACCAAAACTAAACAAAGACATTTCTTGTGTCTCTTCCGTTTCACTCCCGTTTGATAGGGTAGATTTGTGAAAAATTTTGAAAGCCATTGAACCTGTTTTATAACAATTTAAAAGTAGTTTTCATTGTGATTTTTGATCCAACTAGGAATAATATTACTGAAATCTTTATAAACCAAGTTTTTTCACTTTTATGTTTGTCATTGTTCGCTTCATTGACTTTTACATTTTTAAGAATATTGCCTTTATTTTTTTTTAATGGTCGACTAGTGTGGCACCACTTTTTCTCTTTGGTTCCCCAAATCATTTGATGGATTGATAAATAGTTAAATTTTGTGTATTGCAATTACACCGATGCAATCAGTTTTACAATCGAACGAAGGTGGTTGTTTTGATGATTTCAATACAACAGCTAAATAATGCCCGTTTTACCATAGGTTCTGCTCCGAAATGCAGTAGTACTTCTTTTTCACAAAATTAAATTTGGAATGTTAAAGGTTGCAATATTTATATTTACCTAAAATATATTTATATTTTAGTTAAATATACATATTGCACCTTTAAAATTCCAAATTGCTGTCCATATATGAACTATAATTATATTAATTTCAATTATCTATTTCTCTCAGTGTACGAGTTGCAGTTATACAAGTTGTTGTCTCACAGTTCCAAAATTTTAGATCCGCTTTAGCTCAGCTATCATCAATTTTTACCAATAAATTTTTTAGTACTGAAAAGTTATATCATCTAGATTAGGCCTGATTTAGATGTTGAACGGTCTGATGACCTCTCCGAGTAAGCTCACTTCTATCTGTATTGTTACATCAACTGCCAATATAGTCGTTATTGGTTTTACTCTCCAAAAATTTGATCATTTTGATGACAAATGACGGTTCCAACAAGACAAGTCCCTAGCAATACATCTCTGCAGTTGCAGGAGATTTCTTCTTTGAAAAAATCAAGGAGAGGGGACATCACTTGGTCTACCAGAAACCCGGACTTTAAATCCAGCCGTTTTTTTCTGGGACTATTTCAAAAGTCGTGTCTACGATTTTATTACTCTGACTCGAAAATCGTATTCCAATTTCCAAAGTCACGCGTTCAAAGTTTAAGAAAAACCAAGTGACAAAGGGGCCCCTGGGATTGCACGTCGATAGTTAAACTTAAATCCTCATAATGATCACCGTGGAACTTATTATACAAGTCGGATAAAAAAGAAGTAAAAAAAGAGGTCTCTCGGACTGCACATCCGTATTTAAGGGTTAATTTAAAAAAAAAATTAGTGCCGGAATTTTGAGCAACAGATGTGGATTCAATTTTAGTTAAAAAGACAGCGCACGATAAAAATCGTAACGGAAAAATTAACCGACAAATTGTCACCCAGATCGCTCGCGTAACCGCCGGCAGAAGCCATCCATTCATCAAGTAACATGTCCCCCTATTCGAGCAGAGCATGTGGGTCGTTTTAAAACAGATGTCTTGGGTTACATCAGAACAACTCGTCCGCGTATCGATTATTAATAATTCGATGACGCAATTACGAAACGACGCTAGAAATTTTCGCCGCTTTTATATTTATGAGAAAATATTTCGGGTGTCAGCGAAAATCGTCTGGCAATTCACGCGAGAGGAGCGAGGAAGGGGTTCCCGTCACGTTGTTCGGTCGGTGTGTTTGCAAAGTCGCGCACATTACATCAATGTTCAACACCCGACACCCGCAGAAAGTGTACACTCGCGGAGCGAGCACAAAGGAGTTCACCGACCCACGTGCGCGGACACAGAGAAACTCGTTCAAACACAAACGCCGCACGATTATTACGCTCTTTATTACACTTCCTAAAGCAAACAATTGTATCTCTGGAGAGGTATGGGCGGCGAGGAACCAGAGATAACACAGTCTCACGATCGAAAAAAAATGCGTCCGCTGTTTCGGCGCAACTCGAGAATACATCCTGAAATTATATCGCTGGTCCTCGAATACCAGTTGCGCTGCAATAAGCATCAGGGGGTCCCATAATTTACCAATTTTCTTTTGTATGTTGTAAAAAAATTAGGACATTTGATCAGACCATCACATCGACCCTAACAAAAAGAAAGCAAGAAGAAACGCATGTCTACTTATAATCTATTATGATTTAATACAAAGTAACAAAAATTGAAAATAAAATAATTCTCTAAAATAGAATTCTTTATTTCTCTTTCTATAAAAAAAAACGTTGGTTCTTTTTTCTTGTAATTTTTCAATTTCTTTGGCAATGGAACTTATTTCTTTTACGGCCATTTTCATAAGTAATATCACAAGAGAGTGGGAATAAATTGAAAATAATTCGACAGATTTTCGAAAACTTGTTGCCAGGGAATAGACACGAGAGCCCGTAGGGCTCGAGTGGCTATTCCCAAATGGCAACAAGTTTGAAAAAATAACTGGAGAATTATTTTCTAATTAATTCGCACTCTCGAGTGGTATTCGGAAGATTATTTTTTAACGTTTAAATAAAAAATACAGCATAAAAATACAGTTTAATTCATTATAAACTAAAATCAAACTGGCGACAGATGTCAAAACTAGAAATGTGCTGTCAAGTAACATATGTAAACAAAATACTAGAAATTATGCTCGCGGGAATAATGTACAGTAGAAAATTCTCACTATAATAATGTTGTGATTGGACAGAATTAAACACGTGTGCCCAAATACTGCTAAACGATTGGTGAATGAAATCATTAAAAAATAATCGGCAAAATTTGGGATTGATTAATTTTGTCTGCATTTTTTACTTTGATCACCAAACGGCATTTAGCTTTTCATTGCCATGCTTTAAAATATTATTTGTAATTGCCAGCTTTTTCTTTTCGCTTTTAACTCAATTTCGATTTTTTCTAATTCAATCTTCAAATATTTTCGTTTTAATTTGAGCTGAATTTTCTCTGCATCTGACAACCTCTCCTTTATTTTGTCAAAATGCTGTACTTAGAATTATTGATATCTTTAATTAACTCTGAGCTTATTCTTAAATTATTGCTTCTTTCAACCTGACTAATCGTATCTTTAATAAGTCTCAATAATATAATGGTATTTTCAATGATGATTGGTTTATCTGTTAATACAGTAGGCACTCGGTTATGTGAACTAATAGAAACCGGGTGTGTTCATAAAATCAAATTGTTCATATAATCGGAAATAAAATTAAACGTACATACCTATTAAATAATTATTTTATTGATATTTAACGGTCGTTACATTATATTAAAATATTGTGTTGTGTTTGGACTTTTTCGGCAGCCGAAAATTTCTGCAATGCGTTCTCTCTACATTTTCGCAATATTAATACAGTGGTGGTCATTAAAATAGAGCCACAACTTTACAAATGCTTTTTGCATTGCATTTCCGCCATCGATAATATTAAAAGAACAATAAGTTTAGTATACGATACTGTAACTTTTTCCGCAGGAGTGCAGTTCCATTCGTTATCACAATACCATTTCTAGCCTTCGTGTTAATTTAGTCTGGTCAGAGAAATAGAGCCAACGTGTTTATCTCAAGCGTTTTTATTTAAGCGAAATCTTAGTCAGCGTTTTTGCAGATTATATTGCAGGTAATAGTGATATTATAAAAAAATGATCAAATGTCAAAATACAGTGAAAATGGGTCGCGGACTACATTGTTCTTTGGAAGAACAAAAATTTTAACTTTACGGGAAGAAGGAAAATCTCAACGTGAAGTAGCTAGAATTGTCGGCTGTTCGAAGAAAATTGTTGAAAATGTATTCAAACCAAAACCAACTGTGGAAAATCGTGGGGGAAAGAGAATTACTACGGCTCAAACTGATCGGTTCATAGCACTCACATCAAAAAAAGATCCTATCAAGTCATCTAAAAGTATTAAAAGAATGAATTAAATCTTGACATAAGTGCACGTACGGTTTGAAGAAGACTTCAAGAGAGTAATTTATATGGAAGAGTCGACTTAAGTTTGTATCAGACCATATGAACTGGAATGTTCCCGATGGAATAAAAAAGTTGAGGAATATCTTATGGACAGATGAAACGAAGATAAATTTATTTGGTTCCGATGGTCGGAAATATGTTAGAAGACTTCCAAACAAAGAATTCCTTCCAAAATACACAAAAAAGACTGTGAAACATGGAGGAGGGAATATTAAACTGTGGGGATCGTTTTCTTGGTATGGAATTGGATCAATTTATTGGATCAAAGAAATTATGGAACAACACAAATATGTAAATATACTAGAATATATTTACTCGCTTTTAGTAAAGACAATATGCCATTAAAATGGACATCACAACAAGACAACGATCCGAAAGACACTTCTCGGTTGGCAAATTTTTTTTTCGCGGATCATAAATTGTTGCCCGACCTCAATTCAATCGAGAATTTGTAGCAACAATTAAAAAGTGCTGTTCAAAGTGTAAAATAAGTAATAAAGCACAATTATGGGAAGTTGTCCAAAAAGAATGGACGTCCAGTCCCATCGAACAATGTCAATAGTTAGTCGAATAAATGCCACGACGCTGCAGGGCAGTAATCAAAAGTAAGGATCAAGCTACAAAGTATTGATTAAAATTGAGTGATTGAAACAGAAATATGTGATAAAATTATAGATATAAGATATGTAAAACGAAATGGCTCTATTTCAATGACCACAAAAATTTACTTACTTACTTATTACTTACTTATTCTTTTTTTCAACTTTTTCATTTTTCTTTTCCTTTATGTGTTAGTATCGATAATTAATGTTATTTGTGTAATGTAAAAATCTGTGACGTACGTTTTAAAAAAGTTTCAAAACAATTTTAAAATGTTAAATGTAGTGAAGTGCGTTTTTTAAAAAAAATTTTTTAAAGTGTAATAACTGAAAAATGGACATATCTTGATTAATTCAAGTGTTAAAATACAAAATTATGTGGAAATCTGAGGAAATAAAAAGTAAGTTTACTTAACTATATTATTCTTTTTTTGTTTTATTTATACATAGTTGGAATATATATTTTGTTGGTAGCTATTTCTTTCTTTTATGAACGTTATATCAATTTTCACCGACAATTTTGCAACCTTATAAACAATGGCCCTATTTTAATGACCACCACTGTATATCATCGTCCGGATCAGAATCATGCGTTTCATCATTTTCCGTAAAGTTTTAAATATTTTTGAAGCTATGCCAAGGAAAGGTTTGTAACAGCTTGTTTTATTGTAAATTCCTTTAAAAGTTTTGATAGATCTTCAGATTTAGAAGGTACAATTGATGACAACAAGCTTGATTAATAGTTTTGTAATTCGGAAACGTTCTGATCTAGTGGTTGAATCAAAGGTGTTACATTTGGAAGCATATATACAACAAAAATATTTCCATCATCTGGACGTAAATTGAATGCAGGTGGATGACTCGGGGCATTATCCAATAGAACAATGGCTTTCAGGGGTAGGCGTTTTTCTTTTAAATATCTCGTAACTTGAGGAATAAAACAATTATGAAACCAATTTTCAAAAATTGCCGATGCCATCCAAGCATTTTTGGAATAATCGTAATCCGCAGGAAAAGAAAAGTTTTTAAAACACCTTAGATTTTTTGCTTTGCCTATTACAAGTGGTTTGGCTTTGTGTTCTCCAGTTGCATTTGTGCAAGCAAGAAAAGTTAGCCTAGCTTTTACAACTTTCTTCCCTGGAACTGTTCATCAGTTTTTACCAAACTTTTCTCGGGAAGTAGCCTCCAAAAGAGACCAGTTTCGTTGGCATTATGAATTTGGTCATTTGTTAGATTTAATCTGTTGAGCGCAGATCTTGTTTGGAAGAAACCACAAGTTCAGGATTTGTTAACAGTTTTTCCACCACATATCTTTAAGAATCAGACGCCAAATCTGCGTTTAAATTTTTGTAGCCACCCATCACTTGTAAAAAAGTCATCCTTTTCTGTCAGAACTTCATGTAAAGATTGTTTTTTAATTTTCACTAGTTCACTCGTTATTGGAAGGTGCATGCTCTTTGTTCGCAGTTTATCTTCCATTCTAAGCATTTCTCCAACTTTTAAAGTTTTTCTTGTTATTTCCCCGCACATTTTGCTGTAAACTTTAAAATATTCCCCTTATTTCTTTAAATTGCACAAACCGTTGATTTTGGAATCCCGTACTTTAGTGAAATATTTGTTACACTCCGTTTTCCAACTGTTGATAATATCAGTTTTGTCTAATAAAGTTAACACTATTCGTTTCGTATTTAAACATTAACACATATACAGGCAAACAACTAAACTGCTACTGCTGAATCGGTTTATCAGAGCATGGAAACTGAACCGGGGAATATCCTATTTCTGCACCAACAAGATGTGAGAATATTCACTTAATCGAGTTTGCGATTGTTCACTCTATAGAACCTGGTGTGTAAAATTTTTACGGTTTGTTGTGGATCGTTCATATAATGAAGTGTTCATATAACTGAGCACCTACTGTATATTTTATTTATTGATACTGAAACCTCGTTCCGAAATGCAAAAAAATTTACCCACATCATCAATTACATTATTGACTTGACGCCAATATTCTTTAATTAATACTGTGTCTGAAATATCATTCTCCAAGATTAAACACTGGGTTTAGTGAATAAATTGTGTACAACATTTGTATTTTCGATAACATCTAAAATTTAATCAGCAAGATTTGTTATCAGATTGTCATTTATTTTCGATGGAGACATAATATGTCTAACAAATTTGTAGAAATTGTTAGTTAGAGCAGCCAATGTTGATACATATTCCGTTACCTTGATGAAAAATTGTAAATTTCAGCATTTAAAATATCAAGTGTCAATTTTGTATCTACATTTTATTCAACCGTCTCGCAATGGTTATTTGCATCCAACAATTTTGAACTATCTTTGGGACCTTCTTTCCCATTGGCATCACGATTTAATAAATTTTCGTTGATAAATCTTGACATCAACTTACATAATAATAAAGAAACTATTGTACAAGCACTGAATTAAAGTAGAAAAATTAACGCAATATCAATAATCACCTTAAAATAAAACTAAGGTAGCAGGGACCTTTAAAATGTTGCAACACTTTTACATCGTTCAGTTGCTTTAAAGTTCTTGGATTTGGTCAAGAAATTTTAGGATATCGAACACATTTTTAGGAAATTTTAGGACAAGTGGGACCCCTGACGTCGATTTAATGCGAAAATCCCCGCGGGTGAGTAATGGGCAAACTCGATTCTATCACATCTCGACGAACAAATCAATTTCGGTGGAGTTTCAGGTTCTTTCTGTCACTTGGGGAGCCGGTGGAGTCGTGGTGCACACGCCGCCCCCGTCAGTAGCGTACTGAACGGTGCGATACAGCGAGTTTGAGTAGGTCAGGGTCCGTGTGTACGCTCGTCCCCGCCCCCTTTACGGACACACTACGTACGCTATCGGAGAAGGCCTCGGTCACTGCTTGGCACCCACGACACTTGCTCACTAGGTCGCTGATCTTTGAAAAGGCGAGAACTTCTAGGCTTTCGGAAACGTCATTTTCACAATAAAAGCACAATGCGTTTTAATTACACCTCAAGTTGGAGAACCGCTGCTTTAAGTGGTCTCTTTAAATTGCTGCAATTTCCAACTTTGAAATGAAATGTGAAACTTTTCACTTGGTGGTTAAAAAATTCTCGGAATTCGGTCTAATTTTAGCGCATACCCTAGGTCGGATGTTAATAATAATAACAACATGAAACTGGACATAATGCTGAATCATATTCCACCCACAATGCGAAAATTACCTACAATGAAAGACATAAAAATGGAAAAACGTTCCGTGGTAATTAGAATCGGTCGGTTTTGAGCTGATTCGGTGTAAAATGCGGAACTGTCCGACAGCGAGAAGTGAGAGTGCGGACAAGTTGCACATCTTGGGGAAGCGGGAGACTGATAAAAAGGGACTACCCTGACCTTGCTCCAGTACACCTAGAATAGAGGGGGCTTCCCGTCCGCCGTTAGAAGTTTTATCTCTCGCGCGACACACATTGCACTATCGATGTAAACAAACGTGCGTTATTAAATCGGCAAGTACAGGTAAATTGTGTAGTTCAGCAAAAAAATGTGTTGTTTTCCTATTAGAACCGAACTTTTACAGTCGATGCTGTCAAGGTCATCGACTCGCTCTTAATAATATGCACACAACAATAAATCAGACTCACCTTTATCCAGCCTCCTTCAGTTGTGACCAGGGAATACAAGAGATACAGGTCAATCTCGTGTCCGTTTATCTTAGGGGGTCTCCGAAATGGAGTCCTGCAACAAAACTCCCGTTGGAGGGGGGACGGACGAACAAAAATGAACGTGCTGGTGCTTACCCTCTGGTATCGTGGAAGTGCTGCAGGTCTCTGATGAATCCATCTCGTTCCTTGGTGTATTTAACCGGATCCTTTCCAAGAATTTTGGCCATAGTAGCACAAAACCCTTGTTTACACCACTACACGTGTCACTGCGATACATTGGCGCTCGTCAACATGACCGATAGCGGCCGCGGATGGGACGCTGTTCACAGACGGCCCCGACGTCGGTATTGTTCACCTCCCGCACCAGGGATGCTCGCACCTCGCAATCGCTGGCCAGGCAGTTGACGACTCCCTGCGCTAGCACGACGTTGCACTCAGTCTGACCGTATTAATGCGCAGAACCGTCTCATATGCGGGCATTGCACAGTTGTCTGCAAAGATCGTGAGAAGCTGCGATTAATCGGACTAGTATCCACTGTTTGCAATCATTAAAAACCGATTTACACATAAATTTATGCACAACGAACTTTGCCGTGTTAACCCATGATGCTTGACAAGACCTATTACAACATGGCTGCCGGTTCTACGTTATTATAAGGCGCGAAAGGAAGTAATTTCGATTTAATTTTCGATACGAGGGTGGGATCTCGATGCGTTATTCCGTTATGGCCGACATCTAACTCACACGCCGCAATTTTTTGTTCACCTTTCTTCAATTTGCACGATAACACAACCATTATAAAAATTCATAACTTTCTGACAACACAAATAAATGTTTTAAATGTCAATGAACAACAGCGCCATCCGAACTACAGAAACCCAACTGCTTGTAACTTCGTTCGCATCCGTTAAAATCCGAACTTTCATAAACTGTCAAAATTGTGTTTCACGTGGATTTTATCAAACAGTTAAGTTTTTCTCTTATTCATAAATGGTATATAAACGTAAAAAATATCACTACGGTGATACGCATTTAAAAAAAAGGTGGCGAACGAAACGTAGAACTAAAGATTTGGATGAGGTACCGTAACGAGATGGTAACAATTTCTCATTAATTTTTTATTTCACAGATTGATAAAGATTTAGAGCCGACCAATGCCGAAAAATTGTTGCAGCAGGAGGTCGATGTAGATAAGCCTGGAGGTGCGCAATTTTACTGCGTACATTGTGCAAAATATTACATCAACGACCGTGCACTGCAAGATCACTTCAGAACGAAAGTTCACAAACGAAGATTGAAAGCCTTGGAATTAGAACCTTATTCGGTGGGAGATTCAGAAGCAGCGGCAGGTTTTGGTAATTTCAAAGCTCCTGTTAAACGAAAAATTACAACACAACCTTCTAAAGAAGAGTTAGAAGAGAAAAAAATTAAAATTGATGATCAACAAAAATGTTAATTTTAAGGAGGATCGTTAATCTGTGTTCAAGGCGTAACTATTCATCGGCATTGTACATAACCGGCAACAAAGCTCAAAATCAATTTTCTGTGTTGACACCTCATCTTGATTATGAAGATCGATTAAAACATCCCATGGAATTAGAAGAGAACGTTAAGCTAAGGGGCTTAGATATCAATTTGAACACTGTTGAAAAACAGTGGATTTTCTACAAATATCTTGAAACCAACAGGGAAATTCTCGAGGAAAATAAAAAGCATTTGACACTGGAACTTATGAGATTGCTTCAGAATGAAGATAAAAATTTAGGAGTCATTATTAAATTGAAATTACAAGCGAAACAGATCAAAGGTGATTTGAAAGTGCTCAATGATCATCTGTATGAAATTGAAGAGTACACAGCACTCGCAATATTAGCCCTGCCAAATACCTTAGATCCAATAACGCCACATGACAGTGAGATGCAGCTGCATCTCTACGGGGAAAAACCAACACAGAAATCAAAATCACATTTGGAATTAGCACGTGAACAAAATTTAATTCAATACACAAATTCTTATTCCTACTACATGTTCAAAGAAGCAGCCTTGTTCGAATTAGCTTTGATTAACTACTTTAGCAAATCATTTGCTGATCTGAGTTTCATTCAGTTTTCCAATTCTGATTTTGTTCGAAGTATTGTTGTTGAAGGATGTGCCGATAAATTTTTATGTAACTCTGATGTGTTCACAATTGAAACCATTCACAACACAGCCAGTTACCAATTTAGTCGACTGCATTTAACCGGCGGTGCCTCATTGTACCCATTTATGGCCTATTTCACTCGAAATTTAGTTCAGAGTAGTTTCCTCCCATTAAAATTATTTTCACACGGCCGAAAATACAAACCAGTCAATGGAAAAGAACAATCATTATTTAATGTAAGCCAAGAAACTGCTTTGGAAATATTTATTGCCGCGAAACAAGAGAACGATGTGGATGTAAAGTTGGAATTAATAGCACTCATTAAGAGGATTTATGACGCCCTGGGATATCATTATAAAATAGTTTTGTTGCCTGCAAAGCAGTTGAAACTTCATGAGAGTTTACGTGTGTCAATACAAATGTATTCTTCGTATCTAGAAAAATATGTTGAAGTTGGAAATGTTTCCCTTTGTGAAGATTATTTAAGTAAACGATTGCTGTGCAGCTACGGGGAAGGTGAAGAAAAAAAATTTTGCAAAATTATTTCCGGCACCATTGTGAGTGTCCAAAAAGTATTAGCTTGCATCCTTGAAAACAACTCTTTAACTAACGATCCTTTATTACGTAAATTCTTTTATGAATATGTACCATCGTAAACATTTTGTTGATTAATAAATAATATAAATAAAAAATGTTTTCTTTCGTGTATGGATTCAGTAATCAAGAGCACATATAAGAGCCACCCCGCGTTTAATCCAGTGTGGTTCTGGCTTGATGCTAGGCACTTCTATGGCTAAAACGTAATTTGTCGAATGTCCTGTGGTTGACAAAGTACCGGCTCTTTTTAGTGTTTTATACACTGGGCATTCATAAACGCCTGTTTCAGGCTTCTTGTGATTTTCCTCTGGCACTAATAATATTGCAGGCATATCTAAATTTAAATTAATTAAATTGAATTAAGAAGAAGTAAAAATAGACCTGTGTATAATTCTTTTGGATTAGATTCGTCCAAAACTCCTTTTGTTGAATTCCAACGTGATCCCTCTAAATAGAGTCCCCAAATGGCGCAACCGTCTTTTGGACGTTTTTTAGGGTGTGCAGGAAGAACCTACGGCCAAAGGTTAAAGTTAAAAGTTAGGGAAATTGTTAATGGACGTACCGAAAACCCGAAATTTATTGAATCTATTGAGAGTATGTACTTTCGCGCAAAGTTCTGCAAATTTCCGGTGAGGAAAGCTTGCGGGAAATAAAAGCCAGATATCCAGAAAATCGGGGGAATTCCGTGATCGACCCAGCTTTGTAAGAAACTCACGCGCGCATTTAAATCCGTAACCCAAGCACCTAAAATTAATATTGCGTGACTTAACAAGAACATATTTTGAAAAGCCAACCTAAGGGTTTTAATGATGGGTAGGCTTTACTGGCCCACATCAAGGGCACTATGTTACTAAACAAACTGCCGGCCATCTTTTCAAGGGCTTCCGACATCACCACCAAACCTTTCAGAGCTTTCAGCAAATCTCTCAATGAGGTGTGTATAACTTTCAATAATTTGTTGTAGCGAAGAATTTCTTGAACTAAGACGGTATTCAGTGATTCTTCATAAAGTACGGGATATCTTTAAAAAAAAGGTTAATTAAAAAATAAGTAGGTAAGGAAAAAATATAGTTCGATTCGTCTAACTAAAGTTAGGGCGTCTCTGATACGTTTCTAAGAAGACGTATTCACCACACTAAAAGATAGCTAAATTGATGTGGTGATCATAATCAACAATTACATAGTTTGAAAACGTTGCAGTGACGTTGATGATGCGCCACAATAGAAACATTGCAACGTATCCGAAACGTCTAGAAGACGTTTTGTGCAAATGTTCCATTGTAATCTTGTATGTCGATGTTACGCTTACAAAGTTGTCTCTAACATCCATAATACCCTCTTTTTTGAAATATATGTATTTTTTCAACTACAGTAGAATCCGGTTATAGCGAACCTTAAGGGACCGTCAAAATCGGTTCGTTATATCCGAAGTTCGTTATAAGCGTTATTGAAAGAATAAATGCAAGAGTGTTTTATGAGACCGTTATTGTCTAATATAAATGTGCATATGTATAAAATCATTATAAATATAAGGACTAAAATTGAGTGAAAGAAAGCAAAATGCAATAAGTAATTTTATTTGAAAGAAATTGTTATTTTCGACTGAACTGTTGCATTTTTAAATTATAAATTGTTCACACATTTTCAATAATCGGCGCACCATAATTCTGTAAAAAATTACGAATGTTGTTAATACTTCTCACAGCTTCCTGTGTACATCTGTAATGCTGGTGGTTCCGGCTCATCCTTATTGGCTTCTTCGTGGTCACGTTTGTCTACCACAAATACCCAAATATTCTAGTTGTAAGTTTTCGGAAAAATTTGAATTTTCCAATTGCTGAAATTCTCGTTCCTTTGTTTCTATTTTTGTAACTACTACTAATTTAATGACAAGTCATCATCAGATTCAAAGGTTATATGCAATGCAAAGTTCGTTATAGCCGATTAAAATTTCATTAATTTCGTCTTTTCAGGTTTGCTATATCCGATAGTTCGTTATATCCGAGTTCGTTATAACCGATTGTTTTTATCATTGTTACATAGGGAAAAATGTCGGGGCTCGGAATAAAGTTCGTTATAACCGGTGGTTCGCTATAACCGGAGCCGTTATAACCGGATTCTACTGTATTATGATTAATATAATTTAGAACCAGTTTGAAGAAACAGAACTGAGGTAATGTCGAACAGGAACAGGTTTTAAGCTTAACTAGATAAACGAAGAAGATGACAGTTACGAGGTCTGGTCAATGTTTCTGTTAAAAAATCCAAGACCCATCGGAAAATCATCGTTGATTTGGCCTTTCGAGTCTACTACAAAAAAACAGTTCAAATTTGATCTGTACTTTACTTTACTAAGGAATTAAAGCAAATAATAGAAGACAAGAGAACAGCTTATCAAAAATGGCTAACAACAGGAGATTTGGAAGATAGGAAAAGTTATATGAGACAGAACTACGAAGTGAAAAAAGCAGTAAAGAAGACAATAAACCAGTTTTGATGGGAAGTTCTAAATCTACAAAAGCACGGAAAACAATATAATCATTTAAGACAAACACAAAAGAAACAACAATAATATACCCCATTGGAATCGATGCTTGGGGGAAACATTATTAACTGAAAAAAGAAAAGAGTTTGAAAAAGTAAAGTATGAAGTAGAGCCGATCGATGTACAATAGAGGCTGTACCAGAAGCTCTAATAAATCTATTTAATTCGTGTATCAAGGGCGACGATGCTCCAAATGAATGGAAACTAGCATATGTGAGCTCAATACATAAAAAGGGGAATAAAAAGGAATGCGCCAATTATAGGGGAAATTAGCGTAACCCCAGCTTTGGGTAGACTGTACGGGTGGTTATTAAAATCAAGGATAGAAGAACAGGTGCCAGAAATGGAAGAACAGAGCGGTTTCAGATTCTGAAGGTCTTGCGTAGATAATATTTCCTGCCTTAAGCAATTAACGGAAAAAACTATAACATACGGAAGAGAAATACACATGATATTCATAGATTTGAAAAAAACATACGACTGTGTCCCAGTAAATAAACTTTGGAGTGGAGTGGAAAAAGCCTATTTAAACACTTTTTTCTTATTGTGCAGAAAGAACTACTCCAAAGAAGCTCTTGTTTTTAATCATTAGGTAGCCACGTTTGCTTCCAATGATGCTGAAATGTGAACCATAACGTTTGAGCCTGCTTAATCGTTTATCGAGATACTGAACTATCAAAATATTATGCTGAATTGAAAAATCTAGAACCGCATTCCTGAAGATGTCTAAACTGTTGAGGTGTTACGGAAACTACTACAAGAAAAGTGGATGGGACAAGAGAAACCAGAAAAAGAAGGATATCGCGGTCTCTTGTGTGCTTCGAGAACAAAGTTCAGATATCCGAAATGGAGAAGCACTACAAGAAGAAGACTCCATCCTATTTTGAACCCTTTTGTACTTTGAAAAATATCACCCTAACATTAATTAGATCAATGTAATGAGTACTTTTCTTGCACCACGTCCAAATCCATAGGTTGAGGTACTTGTTCCAGAATGGTGTTGGCGACTGACACGGTAACTTCTTCTTGGCTGGAAGCCGCTCCTCCAACCTGTTTGGGCTGTAATATTAGTAGTGTCGACAATGTTGTGTACGTGTTGAGCTGAGCGCAGCTGATGTCGGCGTTTTGATGCAATCCAAATAATTCTGGATCGTCATTTAATGGAAATCTTTTAATAAAATCTATGTAATCGACCAAACTAGTTTCTCCTGGAAGCTACAAAACAGGTAAATTTAAAAAATCAATAATATATTAGTTCATACCTGATAATAGTTCCCAGAAGAATCGAAACTGTAACCGGCATGCGCTACTTCCTTTTTATAATAATCGGCCAAAACGTTCATCAAAGTTCTTCTATCCCAATCATCGGTGACTCTCCCTCCGTAATTGATATGTCCTGCTGTGTACAATAAAACCCTGAACGGTACCTCGCTGTACTCAAGTAAGAACATATAAAGTTGCGAGATGCAAATTCGCAAATCACCATCGGTATATTCGTATGCAATATTAAAGCCTAAGGGACCAAACTTCCTCCTCTCCAAACAGACACCGTGAAACAGGCACAAAGAAAACAGCAGCCACTTGAAGGTGAACACTTTTGGGTGTTCCGAATGGAAGAAGTCTGAAAATTCAGTAACCTGACTCATATACGCCCTTAACATGTTTGCTTTTACACCCCGCGGAGGTTCCACCGTCATTTTTGACCCGTTTTGTAAAATAGCAACGGGGAAATGAGGTGACGGGGTCGATGTTAACCAAATTCGAAAATCGCGATGCACAACATCAGGTTCGATATTCTCAATGAGACGTTCCAAACGCGGCATCCAACTAGGCGAAAGGTGACAATTCTGGGGGAAAAAAACATAATTTTTTTTTTAAGATTCGATTGATTCGTGACTGACTTGAAAAAATATCCAAGACCCTTGTTCGCATCCAGCTTCAATTAGTTTTTCAGCCCTGGGTCCTTGTCCCTGACCTAGTGATATCGAAAACATGCGTTTGGACATTTTCATTTTGTCGGCGAATTTATACAGTTCGGCTGCTGGATCTGTGCCCGTGGACAAGACGAAAATTAACGGGCAAGTGGCGCTCGATTCCTTAAACATTGCGGATAGATCGCTGGTTTGAGGCTCGATGAAAGGCTGGCCTAAATTTTCAGCAACGAAATCTTGCATTGCGTTTGTGACTTTGTCTGGACGTAAAGATTTGAGCACTACCATTGCTTGGAACATACTGAAGTTTTGGTCATACGGTTTAGGCAGTTTAACTCTGAAAATATTGTTTTTTTTTAAAAAGAACATTTGTAGGTATTAGTTTCAAAAGTTCATCGACAGACTTTAGAAGCAACCTTAAAAATATTTACGGTGGCTAGTTGCTATTATAGTAATACTTTATGGCAACCTCAGAAGTTACATGTAAGATTTTGTAAGTCTTTAGTACTTTAAGGAATCTATATTAAGATGGTCAACGACATATGGATGCAGAAGGCAATGAGAAACTGTTGCATTAGAGAGCAATACGGTCATTTCTAGTATAGTGAACATGGCAACTTCCAATAAGAGGATGAGACCCACCAACAAGAAGGTTTTTGTGATCAAATATTTTTTCCAATATTTTTTTCTGGATAGAAGTAAAAATTAGTAAAGAAAAACAAACCTGTGAGGTTCAAGGGATTCAAACAGTTGTTTAAGTTTGTCTTTTATCTTTGCAAAGTCACGAACAAAAGGTGCAAAACTCGGCAACACTTCCAATGCTAAAATTTCCGTCCAAGCTTTAGTAGACAGCCATTCCGGGGCCGGATTCGGTAGATCCTACAATACAAAAATTTAACTTAACATTTGTGCATTGTTGAAACAATATTATACAGATAAAGGCGATCCACCGGCTAAAAAGTGATGCCACTCATGCGGATCGATCTTTTCCATATTCATCATTATCCGAATCGACAACAGAAACGCAAAAAGCAATTTATGCTTCTCAAAGAGACTTCTGCAAACATTGCTGTACAAATTGAAAGTAAAATAATCGTTGATTGTCTGCACCCTTTCGTCAAGATTGTCTGAAAAACTGTCCGTTAAAAAACGCAAGATGGATCAGAGCCAAACCTGTTTTCTCTGTTTCCGCCATGCTTCCCACGAATATCGCAACGAACCACTCGAGCGAGTATTGATACATCGGATCAACATTAGAAAGATCAGATAAGCAGAAGAATAATATTTGACCGCGATTAGCTACCGGAACATATAGAGCTCGAGTGTTATCAATGTCGATTTGTGTTATTTCAGCTGCTTCCACTTTGTTCTACAAAATCGATTATTCAAAACTCGCCGTGAGCATCAACAATTGTTACCTTGATGTCTTCACTTTTGACTTTGGATGCTTCTAACGTGACGATGAATTCTAAGTCATCTAAAGGCGATCCTTCGGACGTGCTCAATTTATGCAAAATTCGGTCTTCGATTTCTTTGAGTTCTTGTTTCATTTGGGCACTGCTAATGACGAGGGCACTTCGCTGTTCTTCTAAATCTGGACGTTCTTGCATAACAACGAGGGCTAACAGTTGATCTTGCAATCCACTATAAATAGTTAGTTAATGATTAATTAAGGTCCGGGAACTGGTAAGTAATACACAATTCTTCCGCTCGTAACGACGCGATAACGACGGTAAACTCATTCGGAAAAAAAATTAGTCTATAATTTTTTGCTAATTCTTTGCCAATTTTGTGTTTTCATAGATGTGCCTGCTGTAATTAATCCCGTGACAGGCTGCAAACACATTTTCAATTATGCAAAGAGTAATCTTTATCCCCATTTTTATACGCTCATAATTTGATAAATATTATTTATATTATTGTCTGCGGCGATAACGGCGGTAAAATCAGTCAATGCGATTGCTGCATTATTTACTTTGTTTTGTAATTTTTTGTGAATAGATGCTTCAAACAATTTTTCCTACGATGCTATTCGAAACTAATATATATTGTATAATTTAGTAGGCTCGAAAATGTTTCATATCCTTACGCGTGCGAACATGGATATCTTGCATTATCAGGTGTGTATTTTTATAAATTTTTAGAGTTTTATATCCTTACGTGTGCGAATATGGTAATATCCTAACAATTTGCACTATATCAAGTGTGCATTTTAATACAAATTATTCTATCCATGCCGTCAATCAAATAGGTACAGATATGACAGGACATCTGTGAGTAAAAGGACGAACTATTTGACTAAAATCTTATGGGAAAACAACTTTTCCCCCAAAATGTAAAATTTAGACATTTATCCAATTTGGTTTACGGAAACTATTTCTTGGTTGCTAAAGGAACATTTTTATGTAATTTGTTGACGATGTTGTGTTCGGAAAGCAATAAAAAACGCGATCAAATAATACTGTATTTCGTACCACAACTTTTAGATTTTTTTTCAAAGATTTTCACCATGTTATCATAAAAAAAACATGTCATACTATACTACTATATGTTTAGTATAAGTACCCCGAAGGAATTTCTACAATATAACTTACTTCTTGAGCGATACTGTTTTTACTGGCACACTACATTTTAAAAAAATAATTGTTGCCAATTTTTTTCTTCTTAAGGTGGGTTTGGTAGGTCTAGAAATGAGGTTAGAATTATTGAATTTTCAATTCAAGTTAATTTAAATATTACAACTTTAAGAAACATTTACTCAAAGCGCTTGAAAATATTTTAATATAACATAATAAATTATGAAAAGTATATGTCATCACACCTTCATGCCAGTGGTTTGCGATTTCTACCTTTTGAAGCTTATCTGCACTGTACATTTTAAATTAACTTGGATTGAAAATTCAATAACTCTAACCTCACTTCTAGACCTACCAAACCCACCTTAAGTATCAACTTTCTCGCAATAAAAAAAATATTTTCTTACAAGGCAATATATTCTCTATAAGTGCTGTAAAGTGCATTGCAAAATATTGCGTAACTCTAAAGACTTCAGTAAAAAACCCTCACTAACATTTTTGCGAGAATTGCACTTTCGGAGGTTAATTTTTGAAAACTAGGCACTTCTTCGCCAAAGCAAATATATCATTTGATGCGGTAACATTATATTTACAACTGTTGCTTCGCAAATTATAAATTGATAAGTACTTTCTAGGCGATACTGAGTTTCTTAAAACTCTGCATTTTTTGAGGTTGGGTTCCCCAGCCTTAAGAAACTTTAATATTAAATAAATATTAATTATTAATATTAAATAATAAATATGTACCTGGAGACGAGAGTGAAATTGACGAGGAGAACTTTGATGGAGACTTCTGGTGTGTAATGAGGATTCGGCAACTTCGTGGTCATGTACAGTTCAAAGTCGTTGTTATAAGGCACCACCACGTCGCCCAATTTAATAACCCAAGTGCCACTTTGTAAATAAATTTGGCGATTTAAAATCGGATCTAGCGCCGGGTCAATTTCAACTCCGACATTTTCAATAAGTACCGATTTACCGAATCGTATGGCCGATTCGAGTGTCCTTAACAAGTCCTTGTCCGATAACTTAGAAACCGTCATGCCCTTCTGCTTTCCCATATTTTTCACCCACTTGTTCGCCTGTCCTTGGGGATCGATAAAGAGTGGCCACCTCCGCGAACAAGAAGACAAAACCGCGTTCTCGGTGGACAGATAATCTCTGGGTAGTCCATCAAGCTGCCACTGACGAATTACGATCGGATCTCCGAGAGTATTGACGGGATTGCATTTCGGGGTGTGCGGCACTTTTTGTTCCTGGACAACGTTTAGCCATTCGGAAAGCAGCCCCCGCCGGTATTTATCGGTGAAAGGGGTTAAATAAGCGACGGCCCCGGCACTCACCAGAATATCCCCGGTCACATTATACGTGCTGCTTTCGATATTGGCAATCGTCGCCATCCATCGGATCCTCTCGTCCGCTAATCCGGTGACTAATCGCACGGCTCGATTCATTCTGTCCTGACACAAGTTAATGCCTTTCTCTTTTTCCTCTTTAAAGCGTATTTTCCCCTCCAACTTTTCGTTTAATTCGGCCAGGCCGTCCAGAACTTTCTTCATGCGCTCTTTCGCCGCTGCGAGCGCCTTTTCAGTGATCTCAAGTTGCGTTTTAGCGTTTTTAAGTGCAGATTTTTTTGGGGCCACTTGCTGATTTACAAAATAAAATTTGTACATCGCATGCACCCACATGCAAAGCGAAGTACACGCTTTCGACACTGTTATGATTTTAGCCGGTTGAAAGAGCGGATTGTCCACGTAACCTTTTAATTTAGTGATCATGTCTTCAGTGATGGAGTCCTTGTCGAAGTTCATCAAGGAGGACAGAAAACCGCCAGGATCCGAAATCATGGCCCGACTCGGTTCCCAGTAATCGTTAATTTTCTCGCCCAGTTTCAAACCGGGAATCTGAAAGTGTTTATTAAATTACGCAGACCTACATAACAATACACTTACCTTATTAGGTTTCACGTTTTTGACAATGCAAATAGCTTCCATGACGTAAACGACGCCGACTGGAGGTCGTTTCATGGAACGCACTTCTGTGATATCGTTTTTGTTCAGGGACCGCAAGCTCGACTCGGCCGCCTCCAATGCGGGCAGAGCCTCGTCTTAATTGGACTGTTTTAGAATAGGTGCAAAACAATTAAAAAGGAATAATCACCGAGATCTCTTTGTGCGTCGTCTGCTATCGCCTGCGTTTCCAGTTTCATCTTAGCCGCTTCCAGCTCTTCTTTTTCGACGACAGCTTTCGTTTCCTCTGCTATTTTCTGAAAAAAGTAATTTCAATCTAGTCTCTCATTTCATTAAAAGAAACGTTACTGTGTCGGCTGCGATCAGTTTGATCATGATATCGGCGTCCTTTGCTGCCGCTTCGAGCGCCGGTTTCATACTTGCCAAATTGACTTGAAGCTCTTTCACTTCTTCAGCAGTGCTTTGTAATTTATCAAGTCCTATAAAATTAAGTCAATCCTTCAGAATCATCAACCAATAAATTGTACATTTTTTGAGATACTTTTTTAGAATTAGTTGTAAGTTAATAGCAATTGATTTCATTAAAGTTTTTGTATGCTTTCTGTGAATTCTAAATTTAAAAGCTTTTTACAGATGTAATTTGTTGTTAATGGAATATTGTAACAGTTAGTTAATGGAAAAGACCAATCGGGGTTTGAGTGTAACATTAATTTACTGAAAGTGCAGAAAAATCAATTATCTTGTATTCTGTTGTATTGTTTAAAACAATAGTTTTGGACGATATTGTATTCTATTAATAGTTCTGGGAAGCTGGAGCTAGTTGCAACACAAATTTAACAAAATACAACGATTTTATATGCAGATGTTTAGTTTAGTGGCAAAAACAAGAGTCAAAAATGATTCAAGTGCAAGTGTTGCAACTTGTTCATTAGAATAACTCCTCATTAAATTTCCTTACATATAAACAATGGATCTGCATTGGCGTAAGTCCAAGGTCCCCACATTTCGCAATCTCTATATTGAAGTAATTGCTCATTTTCCTCTAAACTTTTTGATATAGAAAACACAGTACCTAACAGTCGTTTCTCACTACTCAAAAAAATTAACACATAATGCAGTTTTGCTGATCTCTGGGGGAAATACCAATTTTTCCACGTTTTGACACACGAGTGTGTTTGCGAGCATTATAGTGCAAAACCATAAAATTTTCATAAAAAAATGGGGAAAGGACATCCATTATGGACTAATGTGCATTCATCTGATTGGGAATAATCGGCACGTTCGGTAAAACTAATACCATCTAATATCGCAATATCTCCACCTTCAAATGCATTCAACTGACAAATACTGCATTAGATAAGCTTCACACTATTTATGTCTATTATTAGTTGAAAAAGTGAACCGCAATTAGTCTGTGAACAAAACTATACTCTAATCCGTTTGAGTCCAATTTCGCTGAATTCTCCCAAATCTTTGCTGGTCGGTGGAGGATCACTTGCTGGGGGTGTAGTATGAATCATTTTACAAAACTTGATCGCTCACGAATAAACAATGAACCACTCGAGCAAATTTTAAAATTATCTTACAGTATTACTAACAAAACAATTCTACTGTAGTTGTCACTCTTCGACAACCTTGTTTTAGTAATCTAGAATAGCTTTGCATCTTTTAAAACCTTATTAATTGTTGATTGAATTAATACCAGGATTTCAGCCAGCGTTGTTTGATTGTAGCCATTATTAATGAAAACAATGATTGAGTTTCATCTTATTGTTAGCTAAGATTTCTTGAATTATGTAAATTCATTATTTGCACTAATTGTACGCAAAGCGTAAATGAAATTGTTAGAAAGGTTCATTTGACAATTATTTTAAACGTGGTGAAATTTTTTAACAAACAAACAAAATATACAACACAAAAATTACATGACAAAGTTTTTACAATAAAAACATATATATATATATATACAATAGACTCCCGTATAACGCGGTTACTACGTTCCGTGTTGTTAAAATCGCTTTAAAGGAATTTATTATACTAGAATTTTCCTCGTGTAACATGAATAATAAAACTAGCATGTTTGAGATGACTAAATTGTCATATTCAATTTTATTTTCTTTATGAAATAGTCGTCGCAATATTTTTAGCGCGTTGTAGGAATTTGCGTTGTAAGAATTCGAATTAGACGGGAGTCTACTGTATAAATAAATAGAAAAATTAGGATTTCTTAACATAAAATGAATGAAATTAGCTTTACGTTTTTGAGTAGTGTACGTATTATTAATTTTGTAATATTTTCCTATTTAGTTTTTTATTTATAATTCTGCATTTCTTTTAGGCAAAGAGGAACACATTCAATTGTTGAAGTAAGTAAGGGCTCCCATTATTCATAATGCATATTTAATAGAACTGTGCATGAGAAATTAATGCATGCCCCTGCTTTTACTTACAATGTAGTAAATGAGGCAAATTTACATAAAATAAAACCATCAAAAATATAAAATATAAATATTTTTAAACCCATTGAAATGGAAACCATTAAATAATTAGCAAAATAACATAAAATAGATTTTCCCACTTTCAAAATCAAGGCTCAATTATTGTAACCAAACTAATTAATTTGTTGACTTAAACAATTTCAAATCCGGTTCACAAGCAGGACACAAATAATGAAAGAAGAAGATTCAATAAATTACATTTTCAGAAAACAACCATTTAAAATGGTCGTTGAAAGTATTTGTTAGCACAATTCATGTTACAGTTATTTTAAATCTTTAAAATCCAATTTAATCTAAATTAAAACAAGTGGAATACTGGATCTATAAAGTAGCAACATTTCTCTACATTAATTTTCTGAGTTTTTTGTAACAAGATTTGCATTGCAAAATTTTATGAGGAACTTGTTTTAATTTCGTTTTAATAACTAAGACGCGTGCTGTCGTCTCGAGCTTACCTGTTTTTAATCGCCCGACTCCTTCCATCAGCGACCCCTTCTTTTTATTCATAAGTTCCGTGTAGCTCGACAAAAGCTGCAAGTAAGACGTCGGCGTCACATAGTTGTACCGGGAAAGTTCCTGAAGGTATAATTCGCTTGCATCGACAACGCTTGCATGCATAAACTGGCAGACGACGACAATCCCGTGGAGAATTTCCGGGGTCACATCCAACTCCGATATATCGTCCAAGAATTGCAGGGCCACAGACTTTGAAACGAAAATCAATTAAATTCGAGATAGTATTATCACCGAAATTAACCGCGCATTTTTATTGTTATCATCGTTCATACATATTTGATCAACTAATTGCCCATACGGCGTCGCACATTTCTCTACCATCAGTTGGCTGCATTTGCAGGAAAACGGTGCAGTTAATTAAAAATGCGCAGTTAGGCATCGTCTAAATTATGTCAACTATGCTTTGAACGATGTAAAGCAGCATTTCTTGCTTTTAAACTTTTCACTCTCGTGTTTAGTTTACCAAATAATTACGCTTTACCAAATACGTGCCTTGCATAATTTAAGCCATTTATTGCGCACGTGCAAAATGAAAAGCAGTGAAAAGCCATTCCATTATTTCCCTTATTTTACACCCCCATCTAAACGGCACAAGCTTCTTAAAGTAACATGTATTAAATAAAGAGATCTAATTGATGAAACGTTCTAATTTTCAATTTGTTTATTTTTGCAAATTAAATTTAAGTATGAGTTTAGTAAGTTAATGTGTACTCAATTAGGAATTTTTAATGTTTGATCAATTAAGATCGTTTGCTGTTATTACACATGTAAATTGAACTGCGGCCGTAAAAATATTTAAATGTTTCATTGACTTTGTTCGTTTAGGATTATAATATTTATAATTCTACTGTTTAGTTCCAAACATTCTGGCATGCTTGTTATTGGTTTTGCTGTCGCGTGCATTTGACGAGAGTTTTGTATTTGATTCAATGCAATTAAATATTCAATTAGGCCATTCATAACGCTTCAAAGTAAATCATGTGCTTCATATGATCGGTTAAGAAGTGACATCTCGTATAGTATGCCCATCGATATAGTATTTTTACAACTACACGCTTTAAATAGTTTACAACGGGCTCTTAGTACACAATGAAAATTCAAGGAGCGGCGTGTGCCTGTAAATCATAAATTTGCTTACCTGCAGATCTTTATGTAAACCTACATTAGGGAAATTTTCACATTTAAACAATTATTTTACCAAAATTTGAAGCAGTTAAGAGCTTTCTACGTTCTTTAACTTTGGCTACTCATATTTTAAATTACAAATTGTATCGGAAACTTTAGACCACTTGTTATATTATGTACGAAAAATATTGTAATACGCCCCTTAACGAAGTTGTCTAGCCTCGGCACGTGCAGCCCATTACATTTACCTAATCCATTTAGGTCCGGTTGTAAAATATTTAAAGCGTGTCGTTGTAAAAATACTATATCGATGGGCATACTATAACTCACATTTACCTAATTTTACAAGAGAAACAAAAAAAGGTGTTGTCACTATGGTTAAGTGTACAAATCTCAAAAAAATTTCAGGGAATAAGAGAAGTCACCATAAATGACCGGTATGTTTGTCTGAATTAACTAATATCAATAACTAATTTTGACCAGTTTTAAAATTTAAAAAGTATTAAATTAATTAGGAATTATAATCTTATTGATCACATTTGACGGGACTCCAGCTTCAAAATTATGAATTATTTTTATAACACAATGTAAACTTCTGGCCAAAATTAATGCACCACTTTATCATTCCATTTTCAATGGTTTAATTTAACAATAAATTTTATTGATGACTTTCGATTCTGTTGCAACAAATAATTGGCAATGGCTGCAAGTAGTTAACAATGCAGAACAGGTAAATGATTGGAAACAATAATTGAATGCAAGTAGACACAACATAAAGTCAAACAATTCAGTTATATCTGTAGCTCAGTATTGGTAGAAATTATTCGAAATCATTAAACTGTATTGGCCAGAAAATTTAAGAAACCGCGACACAACAAGTTCTGAACAGAGAAATGAACTCGAAGCAGTTCTCAAACAGTCAGCAGAAAATTGACTGAAGCAAAATTGAGTAGTCAGTCATTGTACCGTAACTCACTGGAGAACACATGAGTTGGCAGACTAAGATTTGCAAGAGATCATTCCAATTGAACTTTAGATGATTGAAAACGAACTTTGCTTACAAATGAAACAATAGTTACATTGAAATGCTCTCATGGACGTGAGGAGGTTTGGAGGAATTAAAGAGAAGGTTATATCAGCTGCAATTTTGTTTAAACAAAGAGTTTAAGGTGACACTGATAGAATCGTTACTATACCTATAGCTTTATTTTTTTAACGTATTGTGTGCTGAATTCTGAATAAAATTGACAATAACGGAAGAAATTTGCTTTCCTCTTCAATTTGCCAGCCCAATTTTCTTTCCTGTATCTTTCTTACTAATGATTTTATTTTTAATTTTTCTCTGAACATCTCATTTCTTATCTCTTCTATTTTTCTTAAAAACCTCATTTCTGTACCATTTATTCTGCTCTTGTCCTTACTTGCGACAATCTAGGTTGATTCGCTTCTATACAGTAGTGTTTTGAGTTTACGACTTTTTTAACGACCTCTGTTTGTATTTCGTTTGTTATTTCTCTTTTATTGAATAGTATTGATTTTAGTGAGTTGTGTATTCGATCAACTTTCTTGTCATCCATTTCCTTCTATAATTGTTTCCAAATATTTAAATTCTGTCATCTGCTCGATTTTTCGTCCTTCTACTTTTTGTTACTTCGGATAATATTATGGTCTGTGTTTTATCCATATTAGCATTTATGTGTTAAATATATTCAAGTTGTGTTGTAGTTGTTTCTCTGTCTCTGCTACCATATCGTCCACAAACAGTAGCTTCGATAGTTGCACCGTTTCCATCCCCAATATTCCATTTTCATCGGTCGCAATTTATCCTAAGCTTCTTTTATGGCTTCATCCATTACTACCGAAAAGAGTAATGGGCTAAATACACATCCCTGTTTTAAACCTCCTCTGTCCCAAACTCTTTTAACCCTTCATTATAAATTCTTAGTTTGTTCATTGTCTTGTTGTACATTGTTTTTATTACTGCGATAGTTTCTTTGTTTATCACTTTTCCTTGATGTAATTACGATATGAAATAGAAGATTCTTAGCACAAAATGTACCTCGTTTCAACATTTTTTTCTATAATATTCTGATAAATGTGAATCACTAAAACCACCCAGTCCCCTGAAAAAAAGTTTGATGATTGTTTCTTTGTATCAGTTTGTTGTTTACTAACCAATTCTGATACTATATGTCAACAGCATGTTAACAAAGTAAATGAGACAGCCAATTAGTCAAATGGCCACCTTAATGAACAAAAATTTGAAAAATTTCTTCGCACATTTTCCCTATAAATATTTTCCTGAAAATTAAATGTAAATTACCGCAAATTTAAATAACCGATAATTTTACAAAAACAGATTAAATTTGGGAGGTTTAAAGCCTAAGTGGAGCGCATATCCCCCATTTTCTTGATTAATTCGCGTGCGAAAGGATTATATCCGAGTCGTGCTCACACAAAACGCGCAAAATTAAGCACAATCCGCGGCAAAAAAAAACAAATTTTAATCATTTAACCAACCTGCAGGGCGGAATCGGGCCATTCGCTAAACCAGTCGATCGTGCAGCAGTTCACCAGCGCCGGAAATTGCCTCAGTCTCGCCCTAAATATCTCTCCGATCGGACTTCATTGTGACAAATAAAAATCTCGTTTAGACGGTTTCCCGAATTTAATTCCTCCCACGTTACCTCATCGTAATAACCGTGTGGAGGTTGCTGCGGACTTGTTTCTGGTAAACCGCGAACAGATTCGATTTCGTCGCGCTCAGACCCATTTCGGTCACTATTCCCTTCATGCCCTGAAAAATCTTATCCAATTCTTCCGGTTGGTAGATATTCGGCACGTCGCCCGAATTCAGTATGTTGTTTAGATCTTCGAGGAATGACTCGGATTTTATCTGTCGAGGAAAACACACTAGTTATGAGTGCTGACGCACCGAAGTCCTTACTTGTGTGTCTGAAAATAAGAAGACCGTCTCGCGTTTATACAAGCCGGCCTTTAACATGAGGTTTCTCAAGTCATCGCGCCACTCTTGACCGCCGTAACTTTTGCTGAGCTCGATCTGAAAGCAGAAAAACTCGGCCATGTGCGCAGCCAGACGCGTTAAGCTCTGTCGTCCTGAACGATTTGGAGTCAGATTAATGTGCCGTTCATGCGACGGGATATTTACCTGAACCGCCCATACCAAGCAATAAAGCGTTTCCCATAGGCTGCCTAATGATCCTGGAAATTCGGCAGACGTGCGATATTGCGTCCAGAAAGAGGACGAGCTTCATGGGACGCGTGCTTTGATTGTTGTATTCGGTTAAATAATGGTCGAGCACTTTGGACAGCTAAATAAAACATTTCATTAAACAATAAGCAGATTTAACAATAGGGTAATGTTGGTATTTTGAATGTGACGGGGTTAAGTGATTGTGTTCGAAAGTTGTTGTTCGAAACAGTGACGAAGGCAATTTGTTTGAAGTACCTGTCATGTGATATGAAATATTTTCAAAATGACAATGTTAAAGAGTTTGAATACAAATCACTAATTAATTAAATTAGGGAATTCTTTGGTCAGAGATTCAATTGGTTGCTCGATTGGTTATTTTTATTAGTTACTTACTAAAATGATAAAATAGAAGTAATTATGTACTATTAAAAATAGCACATTATACAGAGTCCTCCAACGTTAATAGTCGCTCCAAAAAACCTCAATATTGAAGATACTACTATGAAAATTAGGCCATACGATTTGATGTAATTTTTCATGAATTATTTGAGGTTTTCTCTTCATAAATCTTTTATTTATCATTTCTTAAATGTACAAATATTAAAACTTTATCAGATTTCTGTGATATTAGTTAGAAATGATATTAACAACTTTCAAGTCATAACCAATAATTCAGTCAAGTGTAAAATTACAAAGTTTTTCAAGAAACAAGATGTTCCGGAGATGCCAGGTAGTAACGGCAGCGTTTAATATCACGGGCGTATTTAGGCTTTGAACTTTCAGATTTACAAATAGTCACTGAAACACTGGCCGCTATTCGCTTCAAATAACTTTGTGAAATTACAGATATAATGTTTAATCCAACACCTATTAAGAGATACTAAAAAGTCACTACGGGTAGAAATCAGCGGCGGGCGGTGCCTTTTCGAAAACCGAACTATTCATAAAGTTACACAACGCGACGGTATGAAAATACTCTTGACTTTTTAAAATTTAAAAGGGGTGTGCCGCATCTACAGTGTCTCCAGATGAACAGAAAACGAGGAAAAGTTGCTAGTTTCAATACTCAAAATCATCTAAAGTTCAAAAATCAGATAGTGCTTTTCTTAAAATAAGAAATGAAAATTATGAAAAGCTATATTGTATTCAACGTTGTGAACATATTTTTAACCGTACACAAGAATTTTGCACAAAAATTATTAATAACATTGTAGTTGATATAATTGAGTTCCCCCTTTATCTTTTAAAAATTTAAAATCGATTTTCAACTTCTTGCGCAAACAAAAAGTTCAAAATATCCACACAAACAGTCTAATAACAGTAAATGCGGTGAATGGACTGGCACGTTTATTGGTTCGTAAACAAGCAATCCATTTATTTGTAAAATTTTTATTTAGAAAATTCCGTACCAGTATTGCAGAATAGGCCGGACTTCTATAGAAAACAACAATTTTCAATATTGGCTTTGTCTCTAGTAGAGGGGTAACAATAGGTTTTCAAGTTAAATAGAACTATTGAAAACATAAAATTCACACTTCAACAATCATTGGATTGTCGAGTTGTTGTACTATCATGGCTTCAATAAAAAAAGTCAGTTAAGCTAGGCTGTGATTTAAATTTTCAGTTGGGAACATTCAAATTGTAATGGAAATTATAACAATTTGCAAATTTTGACTGCATTTAATGGGCGTTGCTAACTTAAAATTAAAATCAGAACCTACCCTAATTGACTTTTTGATTGAAAGCACGGTATGACTAATCAGAAAAAAATTGTACTTTGTGACTGATTTTCTTCCATCCACAAGCAAAGGTTCAAATGCATTGCACCACTTCTGAATTCATCTACAAAATTCAGCTTATAAAGTTTAATATTGCTTTCTTTGCAAATGGAATTAGATCAACCAATATTTTAGCCGCATCTAATTCTTTGTTGTGACCTGTCTTGTCTTTGCAAGACGGAAAATTTCCACTTTAAATTTTTAGATTTTTCTCCTTCATTTTACTTAATAAAACATTATTAATTTTGGAACGAGCAAAAACTTTTACGTGAAATCACATTTTTAAGTAAAGAAAATAAAAGAACTTTCCCCTAGTTTCAGTTCATCTGGGCAAACTCTGCACAATCAACTTTTAAATAGTGATTTTTTATTGGTTATTAGAACACGGAAACTTTTAGAGAGGCTTTATTCAATTTCATAAAAAAGTCGATTCGTTTACTTTGAATCACATTTATGTTTGCTTATAATCTTGAGAAGAAAAAGACGGATTTAATTTCACAGTTCATTTGGTTTGGAACAGGTGAGCCTTTTTTAGTGTTTTTCTTCTGTTCATTTTACTGTCTGAGTAAACGATACAATTTTTAAATTTACTTTCTCGTAAAAAATTACATTTCTTTACGCAATTATCTGTAAGTACATGAAATAATGATGTCTTTAAATAATGAAGATGTGAATAACATAAAAGTTTCATTTTCCAAAGGTTAACAAAACCGAAAAAGAAATTTGCACCTGTCGTCTGGCCCTTGTATTATTATCACCTTGAAAATCGCAAATTTATTTTAGAAGTCAATAGGAAAGGTAAAGAAGTAAAAAAGCTACTAAAACTGTGTATAATCCGAACGTTGTTTAATAGCAGATGCGTTACCTCTAAAAATGAACCCTAACAAAAAATTACACCGATAAAATCTAACCTTTTCCATGTCTATGATGTGTTGATAAAGTTTGTTGTCAGTGGTTGGATCAAGAAAGTCCCCGAATAAAATCGTCCCCTCCCCTAAAGCGCGCTCCGGATCTTCTTTGAAATCCACCCGGATTTTCTTCTTTAGCAAATCATCGAACCAATCCCTGTCCTTGTCGTTGATCAATCGATCGCGGTAGACCCGACTGCATTCGTGATACCAAATTCTTATTACATCGTCCACACCCTGCCAACAAAAAAATAATAATAAGAGACCCTCGAAAAACGACAATGCGGCTTAACCTCAATCGATTCGGGATCAGCCATTAAAATTCCTTGGAAAACTTTGCTCAGGTCGCGTAAATTAAACGTGTAATGGGTTTTGGCCGGCGTCGGGAGCAGTTCGCGCAAGATTATTGTGAATATGTCCAGGGTAACCCTCAACAGCCCGTCGAAAAAATCTTGCTGGTTTGGAGTGCGATTGAGCCAAAACCTCAAGATGGTGCCGAAAATTTTCATTTTGCTTATGTCCTCCAGTTCGGTGAATGCTAGATAATGAAAATGTCGCAAAAGTCGCAGAGTGACGGGGTTCCTTCCGCCTCCGGGGGGTCCCATAGCAGCTGCGAAATTAACGTCGATGATTGTTCGGAAGTCGCCTATACTTCTGCGGTCATACCATCCTAAAAAAATTCATAACTAATTTCTAATTTCTTACTTTTAGGTAATCCCAAATGCAAAAATAACTACACTTGAAAATTGATCTTGATTGCTATCTTTTTATGTTAAAAGAAAATGAACGTAAATGTAAATATTAAAATAGTTGTATACTTAGATGTAGAGTTGAGTTTCGACAGCCGAACGGAGTGGATGTGTGACAAGTATTTGAGGATAAACAATAAGCGATAAGCAAATAAATGCGTGTGAAAATTGTGCACATACAACACGCTAGTAATAAATAACAAAATCAACAGAAATAATGATGTGAGATCTCGATCTTAACGAAATAAAACAAAACAAAAAAATGCATCAATTTACAACCAATTGGTATTCTTATATTATTGTTGGACACAAGATGACGAGAATCCGTAAAAATTTCCTCGTGGAAGTGGCATCCGTTCCAGAAACTTATGGCCGTAACTCCTGATCGGGCCAGGTTGATGCGGTGTGAGAGTTGGAGGGAGGAGAGAGAAGCTGTGGAGACCAAATTTCAATGCGCTGTAGATGAAGGAATGGTAACTGAAATGATGAAGAGTCAGGAAAGTTGAAATGCCGGCCTGCAATATGTAGAGGCGATCATGAAAGGGAAGGAGAAACTAGAGCTGGAGAAAGAGAAGGAGGATTGAATTACAATAAATTGAGGAGGATGCAGTTGGCATCGAGAGCAGCACAGCCTGAAGTAATGCGAGAGCGGTTCCGGGCTGTGTGGAGTTATGAAGGAGTGTGTTTAGTGGGTAGCGACCCATTCAGGGGAACCTCACAGTACCGAGTGCTATTATATCAAGGTACTAGGTCTTCTTCAAGGAATTTAAACACTTCAAGAAAAAAAAAAAGTTCACGTTTCTATGGAGTTTTCTTCCTAGGTGGCCTCGAGATGCGGATGGTCTGCTACTGTTTCTCGTGCCCCACACTCCAAGTTAACGTTACACCTCATAACGTTGCTCTGTCATCGGTTGCCTTAACTTGGACACAAGTTCACTGTCCCGGGCTCAAATATGCAGCCTCAAGTAAGAATGTACAAAATCTGTTCAAAACTGTTAAAACTGCCAAAGAACAGTCAAATACTGTCAAAAACTCTCCAAACTATTAAAGAGTGTCCAAGACTGTCCCCGTGTTCGGTCACTGAGGCTTTTTTTCATAGCCTCATCAACAAGTAGGCAAATACAACATGTTTTTCTCTCCAACTCAGCGACAAAAAGTACAATTGGTTAGTGACCCAAGAAATTAAATTATTGAGTGAAGCAAATTATGCAACTCTTCCAGGAAGGCCACATGAAGAGGCAGCTGAACAGGAGTTAAAACATTTTCCACTTCATGAAGTGTCTATAAAATGTGAAACTTGTAATAAAACGGAACCAGCTGAAATCACTGCGAATTTATGTATTATTGAAATAACTAAAACTAAAATGTTTGAACACACTACTGTTCAAAATGCCAGTGAAGAGCATTCAACTAAAATTAATCTTCGACCTGGACAAGAGAACCCGACTATTTAACTTACCCAAAGCCAACTCGAATCTTCTTCAGGAACTAAAAATGTTACAACTAATATTGAACAAACCTCATCAAAGCTTCCTCAATCTACTGAAAGCAACTCGCAAGCAACTGAAAGAAATGTAGCGAAAGGGAATCAAAATTGAATCCTGTCATCAAAGCATTGAAAAGTGGAACCGAACATTCTTTGTCAATACTTTCCCAGGTTTATGGCAATCAACTGGTCCCTAGTGTTATGACTAAAGGCGAAAGTTAATCTCATTCAAGCATCAACAATGTTCCAAAGGTAATAGAAAATGATTTATTTTTCTTGAAACTCGCATAGCTATTGCAGCAACTGTTCGGAAAGAAGCTCTCCAAGGTTGCTGAAAATCATAGTAGGTACTAATAAAATTGAAGAAGTGTTTGTTCAAGAAATGGAACATTTCCTTGGACACGACAAAAGCTTTGCAATTTGCGAATCTTGTAATGTAACTGAAACGATTGGAGATAGGGGGGTTACTTCTGTTAAGGAAAATCAAATGGCTGAACTAAAATCTACAATTACACTGCATGAAACGGTAAATAAATCTCAAGCAATAACTCTAACAACTGTTACGCGTGTAGTGACTGACAATAGCGCAGCAAAAAGGGCTGAAAAACACACTGAATTTCACAATTTTACTTGAGCTACTTTTGGTACAATAGATCATGATAGAGCCGGTACCTACAGCATAAATGAAATACCAGTCATTCCAGCAAAAATGGAGATAATGGCAAACAAAAGCAAACTGAAAGGAAGAAAACTTTACATAGAAAATGACAACCAAAAATAAAAGAGAAATACAAAGAAAACTTAGGAAAATAGCCGAAGAAGCAAACCAAAAAGGGAAAAAAGACAAAAATTGCATTGAATTGTTTTAATTTTCTAAAATGGAAATTGAATAAAGTAAAGGGCTTGCTGGAGGAAGTGAATCTAAATCAGATAAGAAATTTTAAAAACCCAAAAACTTAATGTAGGTAATTAAATAGATTGAATGGATGGATACGAACAAAACAATGTTAAAGAACAAATGGATAGGAAAAGAATGATTATTAATAGCAATATGAAATTGTAAAGGGAATAAAAAAGAGGAAGAAAAACTAATACAAGAAATGAGTAAAATGAATATCCAGATTTGAGGTATTACAGAGACAGTCGAAACTCAACTCGCCCCATAACCATAAAGGTTTTGGATTATGTATGCATGATGTAAAAATAGATATAAACCCTGGAAGTCCATCCATTGTCTGATTAGTTCCAGGGGAGGTTGAGCCCCGTAGACTTCCAACGCCGGCATGTTAAAATCGTCAATGAAGAATATTTGCCGCTTCAAAACCGGTGGTCCGAAAACGCCTCTCCGCCTTCTGTCCAGCTTCGAATCGATCAAATCCTTGAAGCGCAACAAGTTACAATAAAGTCACGCGACCAGATTCACTTACTTGAGTCTGATTAGAGGTGGTTCTCGCTGAGAAGCTAATGAAATCGCAAATGAATTTCTTGTGCATATTTCTGCTGAGTTTTCCGATGACAGTGAGCGTTTTTCCAGTTCCGGTGGGACCCACGCAAAGCACATTATTTTCATTGTAGAGAATTATTCCCACTAATTCGGCGTTTCGTACATTATCAATTGTCGGAATTTCGATATCTGCGGAAAATTTCGTCATTAATCGCAGAAATTTCGCCAGTTCTTACCGGAATATTTCATATCGACAGTTATTTTAAACTCGTCGGTATTTTCCATCCAATTATGCCAAGTCGGGGGTAAAGGCTCGTTGTCCTCAGTCGCGTCGGTGAAGCCGCCGTCGTGCAATCTATCACGAAAAAGAAAAATCGATCAACTCAATTCGAGATTACAATCCGAGTTGCATTAAATTAATTTTCCTTGCATTTATTGAAATGATAAAATTTCTATAATGACCTGTAATCGTAAACGAACCCTTCGGCAGGAAAATACGGGGTGTGTTCGTTATCCTTCATAACCTCTCTAAGCCATTCGGAAAACATTTCTCGTCCTTTGTTGTCACAAGTGGCACCGACGCTCCAGACCAGGGAAAAAACGACCCAAGGAACCAATAGGCCAGCTTCCCAATTAGAAAAGAAAATTACGGAAAATTGTCGTTTTACTTTAAATGATACTAACCTGTTAGTCTTACGAATTGCGGGGCAGGCGGCGGTTTATTGTCACGTCCTGCCAAGGGTCCCAATCGGAAATCCATTAAATGCAGGAACGAGTGCACGAGGGCCGAGTCGACCGACGTCAAAATTTCACGCAAGTGTGTCCGGAGGAGATCTAAGGCCGGCAATAAATATATTTCGAAGAGTTCCAAGAATTGCGGTCCGAATGCGACGGCGAGCTGAAAGATTGGAATTTAAAAATACAATAGCTGGCGATAGCGTAGAGATTAAATTCAAATAGGAAGATGCGCATAACTTTCAGGAATCTTTAAATCGGGTGCGGGACAAGTTGAACATTTCAACAGTTAATTTGAATACTGTACGGAACATGTGTTTGAGTCTTGTTATTGCAGTAAATTACAGGACAAAATGTTTGAAATTATTTAACATTTTAGAAATCATCGAACAAAATATAAAATCAGCAATGTAATTAATAATTTAATTAAATGTAGCAAAATATCCTTTGTACACTAATTATTATTATGGTTGCAACATTTTAATTGACCTAAAAATTTATTTAGTTGATTTTAATTAATGATGTTTGCACGACAAACGCTTGTACATAAACTGGAATTGAAATATCATACGAGATTGCAGAAATGTTATTAAAATATGTTGTTCAATATCAAATTGTTTTCCTTTATGATATAATATTAGGATATTTACATAAATATGAATTCAAGCAAAAATCATTCGAGAAAAGTTACAGATTATTATAAAAATTTCAGAAAGTCTGAAATTTGAACTTCTCTTTGTATCGTTACAAGGAAGTGAAAGTAATGTAATCTTTAGCATAACATCATTAGTGTCACATTGTGCGACTAACTTTTTAGCTATAAATAGCTGTTAATTGACATTGTAATTTCATACAGCCTTAACTACCATGAAGTTCCAAAATTAATCGAGATTTAATCTTCTGATCAAAATTATTTAATTACAAGATAATATTCCTTTTTTTACATTAACGAATTTTAAGTCACTTTTCTCTATATCAGTTGCAGTGAATTTATAAAACGAAGTTCATTTTAATATTTAGGTTTAAATGGAGTAAATAGATTTACTTAAAAAGTTTATCTCTTTTTATCGTTTAATTCAAGTTTATGTATCGAAACTTACAGTTTATTAATATCATTTTTTCAATTTTTAAAATTGTAATTAAATTATTTTCTTTCCATTATTTTTATACTTGTTTCATGTAATGTATTATAGTCGAAATTTAGTTTTTACACCATTGTAAATTGATTATCCATTTATATCCACCCAGCTGAAATAACACGCGACTGCAGTAAACCAAGCTCTTATTATCTAAATTCCGGTAATCCTTTACAGTAAATACCGTATAGCCCTTCCCTACGTAGATTATTCTTTTATACAAAACTAAATAACAAAATGTCGACTATACTTGTAAAACCGAGTGACCGTGACGATGATGAAAATGATGATGATATAGTTTTTGTTTGCAAGCATAATAATTAAATCGACGTTAAATTTTATAAACCTTTTTTACAGTCTTATCTACAAATACAGTCTCCGTGATCACTTAAAAAGAAATAAATTTCCGAGTAGACACATTTCAGGTAATTCCGTTTTATTTCCTATTTTGCTTTTTTGCTTAAATTGAATTACTTACCTCTTATTCAGCCAAACCGAAAAATGCGAACTTTTATTGAGGATTTTAACAAGCCGCATTTCCACTTAAATTTCAAATTGAAAACTTTAAAGTGGACCATCACAATTCCGTTCACAGTGCTTGCACGGAAAACTTAAATAACCGAAACAATTCGTTCATTATGAAAGTACAAAACATAAAAAGGAAGATCTAAAACTTTTTTCGTCCCACCTTGTATTTGGAAACATTCGATTCCTGTCGGCAATTTATTTGCCGTGAAAAACAAATTAATGATCTATATATTGTGATATGAATCGCGTTCCAAAAAATAATGTTTTATAAGAAAATGTAAAACCCGTCCTACGAACAAATTTTACAACAAAAATTATCTCTACCGCTTCATTGCAGACATTTGAAGTCGCGACTAAAAAGCAATAAAGATTTCAGTAAATTACGAAAGGTTACAACGCAACGCGTCCGATAATAAAACCTGTCGTTTAAGCCAATTTCAAATAAAAAGTATTTTATACTTATCGTTTTTCTGCAAAACGATAAAATATGTGAGGCAAATTTAAGCACTTTCTGGCGAAACTCGCCTAAACTAAATCTCACCTCGGGCAGTCGCTTAATCCAACAGTTAAGGAAGGGTTGCAATCCCAAAACGCTCGGCTCCATATAAACCATTCCACACCGCGAAACGGTCGCGGGCGAGGCGACCGCCAAATCTGCAACTTCGAAAATCATAGTTTGTGTGTCCCTAAGCTGGATAATTTCACCGCTGCTCAAACACAACTTTTTGTTGTCATCCAAAACGCTGTTCATGTTTTCAATCCAAACGGCATCAACAGGTCCGTCGAAAACGTACCACCTCTTGTCTTTCCCCTCGGCGCTCACTCCAATCCGCACCAAACACGGCAGAATCCCGTCGGTCCTGCAATCAAAAATATTAAATTTCAACAAAGTTACTCGGAAGTGTCATTTTGAAAAAGAACGCCTTACTGTTTCAGAATGGGCAACATAACTTGCATCCCAAAGATCACTAACGGCCGATTAGGTTGTTCAATGATCGGTTTAAGCTCAATAGACCCGGGAAAAAAAATTCTAAAATTGTATTGGCAACGGTGAAAATTTGATTCATGTATACCTCGTATTCATATATCAATTGAAAAAAGATTGTCAAATATTTTAAGAGGTATGAACCAAAATAAACAAAAAAGTCTTAATAAACATGGATCCGAAAAATAACGGTTTCGGAGATAATGAAGTTTATTCTTTTTTGAAACATTTATTATTTATTATGTACAGACAAACAAAGAAAGCTTCTAACAAAAACAAAAAACAAAGTTACAAAAGGTGTGCGAAGTGCCCTCCTTCCACTTCCAAGCAGGCACGACATATTAGTCTGAAGGATATTCGAAGTCTTTCTAAAAACCCCTCATTGGCTCTGATTTGTTGGCATTTTTGATTAATTCGTAGCTACAGCTCTTTGAGGCTATTTACAGGAGTACCATTAACCAATGTTTTCAAACATCCCCAAAGAAAGAAATCTAGAAGGTTTAAATCAGACGATCTTGGAGGCTATAAAACAGATCCGCCCCTTCCTACCCATCTGCATGGAAAAGTTTGATGTAAATGCTCTATATCGGCAATCGAAAAATGAGCTGGAGCACCATCATGCTGGAACCACATTTGTTGCCTTTCGTCCAAAAGATCACACATTGTGTTCTGCAGAAAGTTTAGGTAAGCAGCGCCTGTTAATCGGTTTAGTAAAACAACAGGACCTAGAAACTCGTCGCCTACAATACCCATCCAAATGATTAATAAAAAACGTTTCTGATGTCGAGATTCTACTAGAGCATGGGGATTTTCGTCAGCCCAAACATGCGTATTGTGAAAGGTAACAACTCCATTTCGTGTGAACTCGGCCTCATCCGTAAAAAGAATATTGGCAAGAAAACGGTTGTTTTTAGTATCATTGCGTAGAAACCAGCTACAAAAAACAGTACGTGCACTGACAACAACAGTCAAATACTTAATGTTTATTTCACAAACCATCAGCCAACTATGATGAGAAACTGCAAGTTTTTGCAAAATAAAAAAGCAGGTAAAAAAAGAATAACATTCCTTATCTCCGAAACCGTTAATTTGCGGATACATGTTTACTAAGAGTTTTTTGATTATTTTGGTTCATACTACGATCTCTTTAAATATTTTACAATATTTTTTAACACCCTGTATAAAACAACAATACAGTGAATCAAATTTTCACCATAGCCAACACAATTTCTAGGTTCCTTATTTTTTCTCCCGGATTTACTAAAACTCAAGTTTAAGCCTTCATTAGACAACTCACTGTAAGTTCAATTGTTTTCAAAAATATTTAGTGTCATTATAGTCCGTTTTTAAAACAGGAAGACCATTAAAAGGCTCCGAAATATTTTTTTAAAATTTATGTTGGTAGTAATACACTGACCTTTTACATCTGACAATTTAAGGTTGTATGTATTAGCAATGTCACCTCAAAATTAGGAAATGCTTCTGTGAAGAAAGAATGCAATGTAACCATTTTGAAAGAAATTTTCGATGAGGAAAGCTTTATTTTCAATATTTTAAGTGATTTAAGTGATTCTGTCAAAATTGTCTAGCTTATGTTATTAAACATTCATTACTACCAACATAAAGTAAAACAAATATTTTTTTCACAACTATCTAACCGTTCCTCTCATTTAAAAATGAACTGTAGTTAAAAACATTCGTTGCTGTAATGATCATTAATGGCTGTCGAGAAAAATCTACTTTACTGTCATGTATGAAATGAAGTTAACAATTTTTATGGATTAACAAATAAGTGTCGTGATTATACCATTCGTGAGTCTGCAGGTCGAATTCTCCGTAAAGCTGTCCCATCGTGATGGACTTGGGGTTGAGGACGTATGCATAGGCCGGTTGAAAGGGGTATCCACCGGGAGTTGGCTTCCCTTTGAGGGCGGTCATCGAATCTTTCAGCACTTCGTAACACTAGAAAAAAAAATACAGGTACACGCAGGCGTCCCACGGCGCTATTAAAATAACTGTAATGTAGTCGGACGCTCAGTGAGCGTCGCGACGTCTCATGCAACACATCCGAGCCGACGATGCGAATCCACGAGCGCCGGCTGTAACTTTTAAAATGTCGCAACTCGACGAATTCTTTGAAAACTCCACCGAGAACGTTTCCTATGTGGACGAGTACGAAATGTCGGTGTGTGCGCCGTTCAGTGTGTACCTCGATTTCTTTCACACTTATTACATCCCTTTCATAATAACAGTGGGCCTGATCGGCAATCTGTTGGCGTGTGCTGTGTTTTTGACGACGCATCTCAAAATGCGTAGTTCAAGCTACTACTTGGCCGCTCTGGCCGTGGCCGATTTCGGCTTCTTAAGCGTACTGTTGGTGGTGCATTTCAGTTTCCAAGACGTGCTCGAAATTTACAACAAGCACGGATGGTGCCAGACTTTCGTTTACATAAGTTCAGTCTGCAGCACTTTGAGTGTCTGGTTGATCGTTGCGTTCACCGTCGAGCGTTTCATCGCGGTCCAATACCCGCTCCAGCGGCCGCATATGTGCACGGTGTCGCGTGCGAAGATTATCGTCGCGATCCTGATCGTGGTCGCTCTCATGTCGCAGTCGTACCTATTTTGGATCGCAGGGATGATCCAGGTGAACGGCGAGTCTTACGAGTGCGAAATGATACCCGATTATCACGATTTCATGAAAATTGTAAATTTCGTCGACACTCTAGTGACACTTATTGGACCGGTCATATTGATTGTGTCGATGAATACGATGATAGCCAGGAATCTGTTTCTGTTTACGAAGAGATTTCAGAGCGGATCGTTAGATGAATGTTTGTACAAAGATAAGGAGCGCACCGAGCTGCAGAGGACACAGACGCAGGTGATGTTTAAATGTTAAATGGACCAGCGTAAATAAACACTGATGCTATTTATACACTTCATTATCATTATTTAAATAAAACAAACTCTTACGTAGCTAATTGATTAAAGGTAAATCGTTCTTCGATTTTTTATGCAATTATTTTGCTTGTAAAAAGAACGGCTGAAAAAACAATGTTTGGATTCCTAAAATACAAGAATCTACTGAGTTAAGTTATACTAAACAATCAAATTAATTAATTGAGGTAGCTTAACTTTGAACTTTAACTTTCATCACCGTTTAAAATAAAGTTTAAAATTTAAAATTGTTTTAAATTGATGTTGCTGAAGAAAGCTTACCGATTCCATTTGTATAATTTCTCCGTGATTTCGCAATGAATAAATTTCGTAATAGAAATAAAGGAGAATTTGTAACAATTTGTAATATAGCCCAGTATTTACTCCTTTAAGGGAGTATTCTAGTGTAGAAATTTGAAAAAATCAATTTTTGTTTCTTCTCATATTTTCAAAGCTGAACCTTTCAAGAATATGTCTTTAAAAGGATTTGTCAAAATTTTAATTATTTCCGGAGATATAGCTATTTTAGTGACACGACATCCAAACCGGCTGGGCCGGAACAACACTGGGCGTAATTTTACCCGAAACTTTAAACGCGTTTTTCTCGAAACTACTTTTTTCAAGATGTTTGTCATGATTTCTCAAGTTCTACTTAACCGATTTACTTGTAATTTGGCGCGAGTTTTCTCTATATATGTCTCTATCGTACTAACTATGATTTATAACAAATTAAATTTTTTTACTATTTTAAAAAAATTCAGAAAAGTCAAAAAAATAGTAAAAGAATTTATTATTTTTTCGGACATCCACAATTTAGCGAAAAAAAAGTTTTTTTCAGTTTTTTTTTAGTTAGTACGATAGCAGCATTTATCTAGATAAATAATCTTTTTTATTTTTTTGTTTCACATCATTTGGAGGGTTGCAATCGTGGCAGACTTGGCGCGCCATTTTTTTCCAATCCCCTACTTCAACAGCTTATAACATTTTGAGTTTTCAATTTTTTCACTTTTTTTAAATTTTTTATGTATTGTTAAAACATGAATAAATATCTTGTTAAAAAATGTATAGTAAAAATATTTTTTGTTTTTTATTCAGAGCACGCGAAAAAACACCTCAAATTCATGCCTCTAGACTAGAATACTCCCTTAAATGAAAGAAGTTTTGAAGAGGTTATTACATTTTGTACTAATTCTTGTTCCCGGTGCAATTTTAATTATGTCGTTTTGAAATCATAAAGTAAGCTTCCAGATTAATAACTTTTTGTCCTACCATTCTTTCAACTAATTAAACAATGTTTGGAAAAATTCACGTTGAAAGTTCTTATTTCTCACATTCAAATTGATTTGACAAATAAAATGATTAAACAAGATATTTTGATTTTAAATTTTTTTGCTAACATTTCTTGTAAGAAATATAAAAGTATTAGGATAAGGACCCCGAAGACATATCAATTGCATTCAATTTAGTATTTCTACCATCAGTCCATGAATTTGCAAATTTTCGCTTTAATATTAGACAATACTTTTAAAGACGGTGTTGCAGAAATCTCATTTTTCTTTCTAATCATAACAGAACGTTTAACATTCGAATCACCTTCTTACCCTTTGTTGTTGGTTATTCTATTTCCAAATATGTGTTATCATCACTGGATTTTATCTTCATTCTGTCATTCAAGACAAAACCCTTTTTGTTGCCAACAAGACGACGACATTCTCTCTTGTTCACATTTACTGTCATATGCCATTTATTATAAGTAGGTATAGTGTTCAATTAGTTTTCTACTTTAATAACATCTTTATGAAATTATTCGAATATTGAATTTTTAGATAACTCGTTATTAATATCATGAGTTTCTCTGAACTTAGAAGAACGGCCTTTACAGTATTTTTATATTTTTATATATTTCTGTAGTGAACCTCCGGAAGTCGCGCATTTTCGAATCACGCGGATAGTCGCGTTGCGGTATTTTACCGCAGTTAGACTTTTCAAGTATTTCTCAGAATTTTAAGGGTTTTTTAACTAAAATAAATTTTAAAAGGAAAAAAGTTACTTACTTACATAGAAGGTCGCGACGCGCTGAACTACCGCAAATTTTGATTATTGACTAATACAAGACAATCAAATTTATATGAGTGCATAAGGTGGCGTTGTAAAGTGATTATGAAAGAGGAATACTATCAGCCAACAGATCCCAGAAAGTGATTTTATCTATATGCAGAGAGCATATTTGCGGTAAACTACCGCCGGCGCGACCTCAGTTAATCTAGATATTAAAACAAAAATGAATTTGCGATTTATCAAATTCGCGAGATCAAATTAGAAAGGTACTTTATAAAATACTAGGTTAAGTAGGTACCCGGTTTCACTAGGTGTACAAAATTTGGTGGCTGTAGGATACTTCTTTCTACGCAAAAATCTTTTTGGGCGATAACCTCCTCCCCCCACAACCTATCTCGTAGACGTACGTATCTTGCCCTTCGCCACCCGCTGATGATATCTTTTAATTTATATGAATGTTTTAGGAACGCATCGTGACAAAGGATATTCATTATTTTAAGCGACAAATAGGCAAATGTTCAGTCAGACGCATATTTTATATTGTCTTTGCAAAAACACGATCGTAAATTCTAAACTACTCGTCCAAACAATGTTGTGTAAAAGGCAATTTTTATCTACATAAAATTTCCCTGACGATAAGCAAATTTATTTTGATAAGAATTTAACATTACCTACTTAAATTACCCCCGACAGATTAAAATTAATTTTAAATATATCTTTTTGTCATATTTTATCAATTTGTGAATTAATTTTAACATATGTCGTCGCAAATTTTTACAGGTCTTTTTAAGCTCTACAACTTTTCTATAGAAAGCATTCATATATCTCTTACCATTAAAGAAGCGTTCGTAAAAAACGCATTCGCTCGACCGTTTTTAGAAATTTTTTAAATTTTTACTTCGATGGGCACCAAACTTCACAGAAACACTCTCCAGACTGAAAATTTCATCAAAATCGGTTCAGCGGTTTCGTAGTCTATAGGGAACATACACACATACATCCAGTTTTATGATTTTGAAATGCGTTCAAACGTGTTTTATATTGCAGTTAACTAATCTCAATTCAATATTCTCAAATCTACCAATGTAAACAAAATCAATAGGAACATACTGAATAAGATAACATTAATAAAAGAAAAAGATACCTATATCTAAAATGTATAATTTTAAAAAAAAATTAGCTATTAAAAATAACTTGCTTGAAGTGGTCTCATATAAAAAGTAAACATACTGGTAACTTATTGGTACAATTTTATTTAATGTATTTGGTGCAACATTATTTTTTTCATCAAAATGTCATCTTAAAAATATCTCTTCACTCAAAAAGGTTGTCGACCCCGGTTCTACTACATTCCTCAGTTGATACAAAAACCAAAATTTAATTTTTTTCTGTTGACAACCACATCACCAAAGATATCATTTATTACACAACATTTTCATATCGATAAACTTGTAGATGTTCATGTGCACCGAGGTGTTTGTATTGGCATTGTTTTGTTAACAAGACCTCATTCTCCAACGATAAAATGGAGCAGCAATAATAGCCGCGACATAAATTTTTTCCGAGAAACATCGAACATAATTCTGTTAGCGTTGTTTATTGCAATAACATTATCAGCGCCGCGATTGCTCCAGATTAAGCTGCCTCCTCAAAAATTCGCATGCTTCACTGGAGATTAATAATATTCAAAATTGAAGATTCTCAAAATAACTCGAATTTGCCCCAATAATTTTAGAATATACGCATCGGTTGATTTCACTTTCGGTATTATAAGCAGAATTATCTTTAAATTTCTGGGTGTGATTAGTAAAGTTTACCAGGTGACGAGACAGCTTAATATAATTTCGTAAAGGTGATCTCCTTCCAACTGATATTATCATTGTAATATCGAACAAGTCACTGGCGCTTATGACCCGTTCGTTAATAACACACTAATATGTTCATTAAAGGTCGGAAGCGTGTAAATTGGGAAAGTTATATTTTGTTCCAGCCTTCGTTCATTGATGCAATAATTTACCTGCAACAGTTTTTTTTTATCAAAGGTTCGTGTTTCCCGTTGATTAATTGGTTGCACGATAATTGAAATGGTGCAGGTTTTTCTCGATTGGTAGTTTTCTCGTTAAAAATAAAGTTAATAGTGTATAACATCGTTTGAAAAGTCTGAAATTGGACTTTTTCAAATGTAATCTTTTTTTAAAATAAATTGCATCAAGTACGGTTTTGGATATACCCAAAGATAAGAAAAATGTTTGCTCCCTTTATAAAAGTTACATTTCCTAAATACTTTTGATTTAATTTGAATTTAAATTAGGTAACTTTCCATGGCCACTGAATGTTGTTATTGATACTTTCAGATAAAAAATTTGTATATCACAGTTTGCTCCATTTCAGAAAAGGCTTGTAGTGAATTAAAAAACAAATATGAAACGACTGGCAATTATTGCAACCCTCAAATTTTTAAATAGGAAGTAGGAGCTTGTGATAGCTCATTTGAAAGATCTATACATGCTCTATGCAAAAATGGTATGGTTTAAAAATTTATAGCAAAAATGAAAAGCAAAATAAAATTAATCTGTTTAACCCTTCGTTACTAATGTGCGGTCTCTGAGACCGACCAATTTTGAAATCTGCCATTACAATTGAACTGATTAGAAATTTAAGTCGTACATTGGTCGGTCTCTGAGACCGTACGTTCGTAACGGAGGGTTAACTAAATTCGCCACAACAAACTAAAAAATTTAACTCAGTGATCGTTGAAATGCAAGATGTGTTGCCTAGTCTGCCTATGTAAATTTTAACTGCAAAAACGTCGGTATTTGTAGAATTATTTATGTCGATATCCTGCGCGTCCTTTGTTTTCTAATAAAATATGGATTTGTCTTTTCCTCGATGCAATACACTCTTTATTTTTTAAAATGTTTGCGTGTCTTTGTGGTTATTATTAATCATTCAAAAGGACGGAGAATAGCATCTTATACAAATTTTCTTCTATTAGAAATAATATTTTTAGAATAGGAAATATTCGATGAATAAGATTATTAAACTGAAAGGAAAATAATGAAGTGCAATTTGAAAAGAAACAAACAAAAATCAAGCCAAATAAAACAGAATCCCCGCAATGACAAACACTGGCACGTGTGTAATTAACAATAAACCACATAATTCAAGTAATAAAAAGTCTGGAACTTTTGTAAGAATAGAAGTTTACGCGCAAATAAAAATTACTTGTCGCGTTTAAAAATTATTTCACATTTCACTAACTACTAAAATTAGTAACTTTTTGTATCTAATAATAGCTGTTGGTACATTTTAGACAAGAACGATTTTTTACAAGCATATTCCTACAGAAATCTCATTACAGATTTTCTGAATTCATTTCTTTTTGGCCATATTTCAGTTTTTTATTGTCTGATGTAATTTAAAAGCAGGATAATTTTATTGTCGAAGCATAAAAGACGGTGCTCTTATATAAACGAACTAAATTAAATAAATTGAAGATTGGGGCCCCTTTGTCGTGTCTAATAATTTTTAAAAATATTGTTTCTTTTCAAACATTTGATTAGCCTACCCACCTTCACGTCACAAGCCCGTAATTTACCAAAGAATATAATTACTTTCATTTATGAGTTTTACTGGAACAATATACAGTGTGTGCACGGTTGGAATTCACTCTTGTAAACTTTCTTATCTATCATTTGGCGAGTAAAAGTGATTCTTAATAAAAAGCTCTGCTTATTTTGGGAAATCATGAACCGTGTTTTCAAATTTCTATTGAAATGTACAGAGCGTTGTAAAAACCTGCATCGAAATTCTTATTTAGAAATTTTAATAGTATATTATTATACAAGTTTTATAAGACAATACGTCTTATAAAACGAGTGTAACATACTAATTTTTTACTTTGGTGCTCTTAGTTTACAAAACTTTGAAAATTCTGTTTTCTAAATATTCTAGGGATTTTTAGGATTAGGTACTGGTTGTGTTGGTATTTGTCGTCATGTGTATAAAAAAAAAACAAAAACAATTTCACAAAAAGTTCCTTTGTGACACTACTTTTAGTTTCACAAAGACTCACTTACGATACCAAAGTAGAAAAATGATTTTGTTTTGGGTGAACTGAGCGACGAAAATGTAGAGTTCAGAAAAAAAAATTGTTTCAACAATACGAATGTGCTGCACTTTCTGTATTGCAAGTTCGGCGGTGGTTGGACATTCACTTTCCGACAAGTGGATTTCTCGCTTGGGGCTGCACGGTCCCGGTCGCCTGATTTAACCACGTTGGATTACTTCTTATAGGGATATTTGAGGCAGAAAGTCTATGAAAACGAGTTGGATGACAACAATGATTTGTTAAAACAAGAAATCGTGAAAGCCGTTGCCAACATAAATTAATAACCTAATCTGTTTATAAGGAATTTAGAAAAAGACAAGTGGGAGATCTTCACGTTGAATAGTTTTTGACATAAATAAAATGTAATTTTTAGTGCAAATGTAATTTTGTTATTTGTTAACACAAAATTTGCAGTTAAGCTTTTGTTACATTCTGAATAACTTTGTAAAATAGCATACTTTGCCTAAGGTCGATTTGAACTTTTTAATTTTTAGACGGCTTGTGCATTTCAATAGAATTTTTACAACTGTTTATGATTTCCCAAGAAAAGCAGTTTAGCTTTCTCTCGCCAAATGGCAGATAAGAAAGTTTACAAGAGTGCGTAGCCCCATCAGTAGACACGCTGTATAATATAAATATAATAATATAAAACGTGAATGTATTTATTTTAGCTCTAATTTTAAGGAAAGTAGAAGTAACTTAATTACCAAAGAAAATTCAATACTCGAAGAAAAACAATAAGCTTATGTAGGGTAGATGATTAGATTAAAACTTGATTCCATTGCGCATGAGATTGATTTCAGATCATCAAAAAAGTTATTATGTTGACACCGAATTATGCAACTTTTCATAAAGAACATTGCGAGTTACCTGATATCGTTGCATATTGCAAATATGATCGGTTAGAAGATTTGAAATGTAATTGTCCTTGCTACAGCCTGAAAGGTCGCAGTCACTTAACCGGCTCATGTCAAAGTGGATCCGGTTAAAACAAAATTTCTCTTAGACTACGGTCTATCTACCATATGGAACACGCAATGCTAAACTAAAATTTCTGCTTCGACAAACCGGCGTGGAGTAAAATAGCCATCCGAAACATTTTCAAGTGACTGCTTTACGAGTATCCCTTTCATGTAATATTTATAGGAAAAGATCGGAATTGAAATTACAAATTGATCACAATTTATTCGTTCATGCGACGCAAAAATAATTTTATATCAAGTACGTCCTAGATATTATTCCTTACTAAAATTCAATAATAAAATTTTTCTACTTTGGTATCATAAGTGAGTTTTTGTGAAACTAAAAGTAGTGTCACAAAGGAACTTTTTGTGAAACGGCTTTTGTTTTTTTTTTATACTTATTACGTTGGTATTGCTGTAATAGCACGCTGGCAAGCGTCGGGCATCTCTACCGAGCTCCTGCCAAGGTCAAGCCAAGTGTACTGCATAATTCTTACATGACTTATTCACAAAAATATCAAACTCGAGATTTTAAATTTGAAGTTTTAGTTGACATATGACACATGGCAAATACCAACACAACCAGTACCTAATCCTAAACATCTCTAGAATATATTTTAGAAAGCACAATTTTAAAATTTTCATGAAACTAAGAGCATCAAAGTAGAAAAAATAGTATATTACACTCGTTTTATAAGACGTATTGTCGCACTCATGACATTGGAGCACTCCTCGCTTCGCTCGTCGTGCCCCAAACTTATTCGTGCGACAATAGATCGTCTTATAAAACTTGTATAATAATATAATATTGTCTATCGTGAATGGTTACGGAACAGAATAATTTTATTGACTTTATTGATTTTATTGTAAGTAGAAATTAGGTGTGAAAATATTCAACACTGTAAATGCCATAACTATACATTTTATCACAGGAAGTACTTTAATCTAGATAACAGGCTTTATGTCAAAAACGATCAAGTTCAGCGGATAATGTTCATAGCCGTAATTTAATTAATCCCTATCTAAATGAAATGAAATTGCTTCGGTTAAATTAATATGTCACCGGTTGCTTGAAAAGTACATCACATTCTTACAATCATAAAAGCAATAATCTAATGCAATAGGATTTAGTTCAATTTAGTCGTTTCCGAATCTTTTCGATTTTCATTTCGTATTACATTTTGTCTGCATAACAACATTAGCTGTTTTTACGTTAAAACTTTAGCTATAAAATATGGAGATGTTATTGCAGCGTTAAATATCTCAAACTGTTTTTAAGTTTGATCAAATTTGGCCACAATGTCACCATTTGATGAGATTTATTTCAGGGGGCAACATATTAACCGAAAGTGTCTAATAAATCCTAAATTGTGAAAGAACAAAAATATGTATCTATTGTCAATGATTTAGGAAACGCATTGAAGAAATTATTTATTTTCAAAATAATAAAATGATGTGTAAATAACAACTAGCCATTCTACCCCCAATTTAAAGTTGAAAACATCAAATGTATAAAAATAGCTCAAAGTTTTAAAAAGCTTTAATTAAAATGTTTCATTCCACATCTGAAAGTAGGCAATTAGTTAACTTAATTTTAGACAACTTCCGATAAGATACAGTTGTATCGATAATCGCACCTGCAGAATTTTATCAAGCGTTAAAACTGATAAACGCCTCTACATCTCGAAAATTATTAGTTGTAAATTACAGCGATACCTACTCAAGTAGCAATGTTATTTCACTTAATTAGTTATAAGTTTAATTATAACGTTATAAATTTGATATCACGTTCAAAACTGATAGAAAATGTATTTGAATTTGGTACATGATTATATAATAATTTTAGATGTTTAAAATAGAAATATCTTTTCAATTTATTAATGACTATATTTGGCTGTCATAAGTGTGCATAATCTGTTACGAACTTAAGCAGTATTCGCATAGTATATATTCTACATTTTGTAATATCAATATTATTACCTAACAAAGCCGTTATCTTAACCAAGTTACGATAAAATTTTGTTGTCCGGAATATTCCAGAAAGATTTTTTAGATAACATTTCGTCATGAAATATGATATTATTTGTGTTTACGTGGTTGTTTCTGAAAACTGAGTTATATAGACTAAAGAAAAAGCTGAACATTAGCTTTTAATAATGATTTGATATTTTGATATTCGAAGACAGGTTTTAGTACCAAAATAAAAGCCAAAACGAAAGACTGTATATACTACAATCAAACTATTGATTTGTAATATATCATAAGACTTCAGAGCATAATAATTATTTTAATAAAATAATTATCACTGAGAGGTTATAATAAAAATTATACAACAAAGATTAAACAACGCAATCGATTGTATCTTCTGAAAGTTTACAGATTGCATTGAATTATTGCAAACATATGACAAACGATATTGAACACTTATTTAAAATGAAGAAGTTGAAATATTATTAACTCATATTGCTTGTAATTTATGACCAAACCAAATATTTATGAGCTTTGGCGTTTTACAAAACTAACTTTAAACAGATGTCATTCAAAGTCCATCACATGATTCTTTTCCTGTTTTGTTATGGATCACCTAAATAACTATTGGCGACTATCCACTCAATAAATCATTTTAGTGTTCTTATCGCCGATTTTTGTTGTAAACGATTATATCATTCCATATTTTATCGTCAATATGAACAAAAACCTATCCAAATAATAACGTGACCAATTTTAAATATTAATAACTTCAATAAATTAATCTATTGTTACCATTTTTTTCTTTACAACCTAGCGGACAGTATTCTCTACGCGTTGGTTAAAATTAAACCGAAATCGTTCAGTAATTTTTGAGTAAAGCGCAAAATAAAGTGTATGTGCTAACTTCTAATTAATCAATAATTCTTAATTTTTTTTTAAACGAAAGCATTGCCAATTATTTTTTATTTCGTTTACAATATCGCCCTTTATTTCAACTATTTCCAATAAACTACATTTTAATATCAGATATATCGTATATTTCACGACTACTCCGTCCTTAATACAAGACACTCCTGAAGTAAATTATACAGTTACTTCAAAAAATGTTAACTTTTTACCTTAAAAGTATAGATTACTTGTAAAGTGTAATTAAGCCTAACGTGTATGAAATATGGTTGCGAAACTAAAGATCAAAGAGACGAAACTTGAAGTGGAATTAATCATCCACCTTAAATATGTGATATCGTATAACAAAAAGCGAAATTTAATAGCAACAAACTCATAATAGAAAGCAAAAAAGAAATTAAAATCTATGAAAATGTGACACCGATTTTATTTCTCGTACCGAAAAGCCGTATACAAATAGATTCGATTAATAAATTTACTTTAAAGAGGTTTTCACACGTCGTAACCAGCCGCTCGCTGTCATCATGTTAATACTTTACTTTCGAAAAGTATTTCGCTACTTATAGAAAATTACTTTCCCGAAAAATTGAAAGTCGAATTGGTAAGCCCGATATAAATCTCGCGATTTAAAGTTTCAACCGCTCATTTTTCACCTCGCCCACGATTAACAGTTTAAATTGTGCTCCGATAATGAAGACGGCGAATCGCTCGATTCATTTATTTCCACAACATAACCATTCAGAATCGTTACACAAAAAATATTATTTCTACGTATCATAAACACAGCTTCCGTGCATGAAAATTATTTCATTGTTGTCGTCATTTCAGAGCGGAAGTTCCAGCAGGAGGACGGGGTCTCAGCAGTCCCAGAACTCGAAACAATCCAATGTTTCCAGGATCAACAGAAAGGGGAAATTCAGTAAGATGGAGCCCTGCTGCATCCGTAAGTGAACGACATCGTAATCGCGATCAAGGTTTTTCAATGAGAAATTTTTAGATATGAAGTCGTCAGAAAGGAATCTGCTATCGACCAAAAATCAGAGGAACATAACGAAAATGTTATTGCTTATTTCAAGCGTATTTATTCTTCTCAACCTACCGAGGTAACAGTAACGAGCCATTTATTCACAATTTTATGTCCCTTTTTAACTATTAAAACGTTGCTATCGCATCTTTAAATCTCAACCTACCGCAATAAACAATAATGAATATTTACATTATTTAGTTTGGGTTTTACGTGGGAAAGTAGAAAAATGTTAATGCTTTTCTGATTTTTATTCGCAAGATCTTCTTGCTCAACTTTACGAAAAATAAACAATCTTTATAAAAATAGATTAAGTAATAATTTTTGTGTAAGCAGGTGGTCAAAATTTATCACCAATTTCTTTTGACAACTTTATAAACTAATAATGAATTACTGGAAACTAGTACTTTTTTCGATTTTGGCCGACTATGGACCACGTGAAATAACTTCTCATGATTATTTTTCTCCCTTTTTTTTCTCTCCCAGTACTCTTTCATTCCTTCTCGATGTTGTATCCTTCTTTTTTCCGTCCATTGTGTCCCAATCTTCTTTCTTGCCTTTTTCTGAAAATCCTTCATTCATTCTTTTTTTCGTAGAAACTCGCTCTTCTTCTCCCCATTGTGTCTGTTTGTTTTTCTATTCTTGTGTAGGTCTCCTTGTTCCTTCTCAGTTTCCATTTTCCATTTTCACCTTTAGCTCCCAAGCTTTTCATTAGTAATACAACGAGTGCATTCTATGTTATCGATAATTTTGCTTAGGTTAATCTTGAATGCGTGTTAGGTATGAAAACTGCACGAGTGCGTAGCACGAGTGCGGTTGTCTTCTTAACGTGCATGAAAGATTAATCTAATTGTAAGCAAAATTATCTGAGGACATGGAATGCTTGAGATGCATTTTGAAGATAATTGCACAAGAAAATAACAGAATTGTCCATTTACAAAGTTAGCTGGTGACAAGAAAAAAAATTGACGTTTCAACGAAGGACATCCATAAAATGAGTGCGGGGTTGTTTTAGCAAGCAAAATACAACTTGTAATGTCTGAACTGGTTGATAAACGAAGATGCCATTCCTCAGAAGACCAAGAGCTCGGGAAAATATATTTGGCGACAGTTTGAAGCGTTTTAGAAAAAGCTGTCAAAATGACAACCTGTAAATCGACAACGCAAAATCGATAATTCACCAGTAGCCATAGTCAGGCGAAAATTATCGCTGTAATTCGATACCGATTGGTTTATTTTTCGAAATTCAACAAATATTATTGGTTGACAAACGTCATATGACGTTCGTGTGAAATTATCAACAGTAATATCACAAGTGCATCAAAATAGCCGATTAAATTTTGACGTTTCTGTCAAAATGCTTTGCCTAGAAATATATCGAGCAAATTGACCACGTAACAAAATCTCGACTGCGCAGCACGAGGGATTTTGGGTGGAAAATTTACGAGAAATATTTCTTTATGGCAAAACGTTGCGACAAAAACGTAAAAATTTAATCAACAGTAATATCACAAGTGCATCAAAATAGCCGATTAAATTTTGACGTTTCTGTCAAAATGCTTTGCCTAGAAATATATCGAGAAAATTGACCACGTAACAAAATCTCGAGTGCGCAGCACGAGGGATTTTGGGTGGAAAATTTACGAGAAATATTTCTTTATGGCAAAATGTTGCGACAAGAACGTAAAAATTTAATCAGGCTATTTTCATGCACGCGGGGTATTCGGCACGATTATTTCCTGATTATTAATTTGAATAAATAGATTTTACAACGAATTATTTATTTACTTGTCGAGGAATCTTTGATAATGATTGCAAAAAAAAATTCAGAAGCTATTAAACGTCAAAATTTAATCGGGTAAATTTTGACACGTCTGAGACGTCAAAATTTAATCGGGTAAATTTTGACACGTTAATTTAATCGCTATAAAACTGAGGAAACGAATTATTTATTTACTTGTCGAGGAATCTTTGATAATGATTGCAAAAAAAATTCAGAAGCAATTAAACGTCAAAATTTAATCGGGTAAATTTTGACACCTTTGAGACGTCAAAATTTAATCGGGTAAATATTGACACGTTTGAAATGTCAAAATTTAATCGCTATAAAACTGAGGAAAACCATGGTGACTGGGACTTTTTATGTGCATGAAGGAAATAATCAACAGTAATATCACAAGTGCATCAAAATAGCCGATTAAATTTTGACGTTTCTGTCAAAATGCTTTGCCTAGAAATATATCGAGAAAATTGACCACGTAACAAAATCTCGAGTGCGCAGCACGAGGGATTTTGGGTGGAAAATTTACGAGAAATATTTCTTTATGGCAAAATGTTGCGACAAGAACGTAAAAATTTAATCAGGCTATTTTCATGCACGCGGGGTATTCGGCACGATTATTTCCTGATTATTAATTTGAATAAATAGATTTTACAACGAATTATTTATTTACTTGTCGAGGAATCTTTGATAATGATTGCAAAAAAAAATTCAGAAGCTATTAAACGTCAAAATTTAATCGGGTAAATTTTGACACGTCTGAGACGTCAAAATTTAATCGGGTAAATTTTGACACGTTAATATAATCGATATAAAACTGAGGAAAACCATGGTGACTGTGACGTTTTACGTGCATGAAGGAAATAATCCGTATAATTTTTCTTTCCTTTTTTTATCCCTCGTCTAACTGTCTGGCCGTAATTTAGCGCAAGATATTCTGAGACATAGAGGCCCTATGGCTTAGCAACTGTAACTGTAACTATAATAACTGTATTGTAATGTCTTATGCCCGGTTTCTGAAAGCGTAGATAGCGGTTCGATAGCGCTATATGTTCCACAAAGTACAAGTAAGTGCCAAAACGCGTTTCTGGTAGGGCAAATAGACATATCGGCTAGATACGGGCTTGTATAACTTATTCCAACTGCAGGCAGGGTTTAAATTAGTTGACGCAAGTGCAGTAAGTATTCTACGGAGGAACATGAGCGATTCGTACAGCTGTTATTGGCAAGTTGCTTGTTTTCGTGAGTGTTACATATTTACAAAAAAAAAATGGATTATTATTCATCTTCATCATCTTCTTCCAATGACGAAGTCATCGATATTGTGTTTAGAGAACGCACAAATCCATTCGACAACTACTCGGACATCGAATTCCGCCAACAATATGAACTAAAAAAAGGATACAGTGCAAGTTATAGTAAATTTGTTAGAAGATGATATCAAACCAATGAATAAATTAAAGAAATTTTTGATACATATTTTTTCTTTCTCCATAATGTATTAAGGGTCGTTTACATCCAACTAACGTACGAAAATTAAGAAGCTTGTCAAAGGCGATTGGTGCTCTAAAGTGTGAACGTTTTTAGGTTGCGTAGTACGTTATTTGTCATTTTGCCCAAGTTCACAAATTTTTAAAATACCTCTATGTTAGTTTCATTATATGTATTGATATATTAAATTATATGTAATCTTAATTGATGACAAATTGATTGTAACGAATACCGTTTCTCGTTGAATTGGTTTCTGCTTAATTAGTTCTTGTGAAACCCAAAATATTCTGATCATAAATTGCTGGAAATGTATTGAAGAAAGAAAGTTGCCTTTACACTTCAACGATAAAGTAAAAGCGCATATTAAAGCAAAAAACTAATATTAATCAGAATTTTGTGCTAATATTTCGTTGCTTACATCAATATTTAATATTTACATTGAAAAACCTCGTTTACTTGCTTAATATCAAGCGTATACCCGAAAATGGTAATAAAGCGTTTAAATGTTATAAAACATGAATGAAATTATGTAACTTTATTCACAAAGAGTTACTGCCGAAGTTCTCAATGCAAACATTAAAAGGCGAAGCTGGTAAAATAAGTGTTTCATTATGAACTTGTTTTAAATTTTTTGTGTTGTAAAAAAATTACGACAGAAATAAAACCCTAATTTTAACTCCACTCTCAATTAAGGGTCATTTAGAAAAATTTGTTTTACGTTTTGATTAAATTTGGAAAGCTTTTTTTTCAAACGCCATGAAACATTTTCGTGTTTACTTGGTGTCAATTAACTGGACGTTCAAAGATTAGTTTTCAAGTATTTAAAATGCTTCAAGGCAGAATTTGCCGAAAAGTCAATAACCTGCGTTGAAACATCAAAACAAAACAGTCGTTTTAAAATATCGGCAGCAGGTGTTTCAAACGCGTTATTCAACAAAATCTCGGACATTTTTAATAAAGTAACTTATTGTCACGGGAACAAAAGGTTTATAAAGTCACTAAAATGTACTTAGGAATTTAACTTCTATTTTCAGCACGACAAAGGAAATTAAGAAATGTTAGGATAGACTGCAGAACAATCCCATTATTTGAAGAGCTTTTGAATATGTTGGAATAATTTCAGACTATTTTTAAGTTTTGGAGCTAAGTAAAAAATTCAAAATCGTCCAAGTTAATTAAATAAATAAATTGTTTGGAAACCTTTTGAAGACGTTGGTGTAATTTGCGAGGTAGCATTAAATACAGCGTGGTCCATTGTATAGCATTTTTGCGAAAACGCATCTTCCTAATCCTCCTAAAAAACTGAAAACCCGCAGTCAACAATCTACAATTACCGTACTATAAAATAGGCGTTTTACTTTACGCTATTAAGCCAAATCAATCAAAATATTTTTTTTTATTTTCGGGGTTCGAAATATTACAGAGAACACAATTTTGAAAAAACCGTCCATTTCAAATTAATAAGTATTTAAAACTTTTCCCTTGGAAGATCCTAAATCTAAGTCGACAATAGTCGCTTAGCACTACTTACTAACCGTAAACGCAAACAGAAACCGCACAACGCAGGCATTTTTCACTTCTGACCCGGATTTAAAAATTTTGGTTTAGTAAACTGAATTATTCTAAACAGAATGAAACCTTCGATATTTTTATTGCTATTAATGAAAAAATAAATTTCAGAACGAGTTCTGGCCAGCATAACCTTGCCAAACGCAAAAAATAAGAGTATTGGATGATTTTAAATTTCATAAAATACTTACAATACGGCTCTGAATATTCTTGGTTGTCGATGAGACTCAGTTGCCAGATGCTTTTCTGTACTTTTATTGCAGACGCTTTTAAATCACCTTTGCAAGTTTAACCGCAATCTTTACAAGTCTGTCATTTATAAATGCCATAAATAATGTAATAATACAATAGACATTATCAGAATCCGATTTATTCAGTTATTATTAAAATCTAAATGCCAATTTGCCTGTTATTAAATTCTTCACTGTAATGTTGTGGGTGATATTGCAAAAACAAATTCCCGATAGCTTAATAGTTTGATAATAAATCGCTATCACAGTCAATTTTCACACTGATTTAATTTAAAAAATAGAAATAATTCGCCCATTTTGCAGTTAGGTAATTGACGAATATTCAGAATTTTTCGACAATCGGAAATAGGTTATATTTATCACAAACCGTCAATGGAGCAAAGACAATTACGATTAATAAATGTCAAAATAAACTACAGCACGACGTAATAGTTTTCGACCATCAGCATTAATGTAAACTAATTTTGTACAGTTTAAGCAATTTCGCCGTAAAGTCATTAAAACTATATTTTGCTTTGATTCGTAAAATTCCCCTTAGCGAAATTCGGAGAATACGTAGTCTCAAGAATAACCGTTTGTGGAAAAAAGTATGTAGCGCGTGTTCCCGATTTGCTATTTTAGTTTCACCTCTCCAAAATATGCTGCATCGAATTTGCAAGTGCTTTTGGATGATGTCAGTTTTAGTTACTTAGCAATGTATTTAGTATGTACTGAAAGGATTAAAAATGGTGTCTGGAAGAAGGACTTGCCTCATTATAGAGCGGTATTACAAAAGTTTTACTTCGTTCTCGAAGGAACTGGCCTGATATTAATTACCAAAAAATACAAGAAATATTATAGAAACAGGAGAAAACATGTACTCGATACTAACAGCGAGAAAAGAAATTCATGGAAAGAAAACAAAAGTAGAATCAGAAAGTTTACGTAACCAAACAGAATGGACGAATAATAGAATTTGAAGAAATGGAAAATTACATCTATGTTGGGGTGTCAATAACAAACAATTGTGAAGAAGAAAAAAATATTGATTTACGATTATGGAACGGTACGAATTGTGCTGGAAGTCTTAACAGAATTTTATAATCAATACCAAGAAGAGCTAAGATAAAATTATACAGAACTGTAATAAGACCAACCAACCAATGAGCAAGGAGATCCAAGAAAAAAGGAATATGACAAGAAAAGTATTATGAGGGAAACAGATTGAAGAGGGCTGGGGCAGAAGGCAAACGCAGAGATTCACGAACTCTCTGTATATTCTGTGATAAGCAACTTTATAAGGCTGCCAAGAATGCAATGGTGAGGACAATGGGCCAACAATGAAAAGTAAAAAAAGTTGCCCAAAGACAGAAGGAAGGAAGGAAGAGAACCCAAAGAAATAAGAAAAAGAGGCCGTTCAAGAAAGAAGTGGGCTCAGTCGATAGAGGAAGATTTGAAGAAAAAGAAGATATGACATTGGAGATAATTCGCACAAGACAGACAAGCACACAACAATCACTTTCGTGTTGTTCAAACGTGCATTCGCCAATGTGACACCGGATTGCGTTTATAGGCACTACTAATTGTAAGACAAATTCTGGACCATAATATGGCCCAGTCGAACCTAACTTTTTCATTTAATTTGATCAAACAATGACCTAGAACTCAAAGCAGTCTTACAGTGTTTCGCTCTTGCAAATAATTGAATTCTTCGAAGCACTCGAAAACTAGTTCGGATGAATCTTTTGAGATGTCCATACCTTTGTACGATCCTGAATTATTACTTCGAAGAGTTTAGCACCATAGTGAGTTGCAATTATAACAAAAAAATCAAATTGATTGATTTTATCTTGCATGAACTTGCATGCAATTATAGCTACCAATGACTTATCTCTGCAGAATTTGCTGACTATTTGCAGACACTACTTTATACCAATTATTTGACAATAATAATGGAACTGCATCAAAACCCTAGCGAATAATGTAAATTACATAATTAAAACTTTTAAAATAAAATAACGAGGGAATAAACCCAGTGTTTGCTATTTGACCCAAAAAGTTTATTTTAAAAATAAAATAAAAAAGAGGTAAATCACTTGCACTATAGCTCAGATATTGTATAAAATAATCCTTTACCAACCCACTTCAAAGAGAGCTTTTAAAGAAGCCGTAATTAAATTTGATGAAAGAAAAGGCGCAAGTGTTTTGAACTTCATCAAAATTGAAAAAAATAAACACTTCAAGTTTCCCAGTAAACGCCTCAATAACGCTTCTCCGTTCCATATTGTTAAGATTAAGAACAATTTTGTTTTGCAGTTATGTCATTAGGGTGTACGTCTACTTCGTATACGCCTTGTGGCAGAAGCACCCTCCAGAGATGCTGTGGTGCATACAGCAATTCGCAATGTTGCTCTTTTACACCAACTTCAGCATCAACTTTCTACTGTATGCAATGTGCGGCATCACATTCCGCAGATGCCTGCTCCAATTGATTCGGAACAAATTGAAAAGGCTCACCAGAAGACCGTGTCAGCCGCAAAGGTTCGTATGCAAAACAAACGCTCACCCTTGTTTGTGTCCGTTTTAATAACATCACAGAAGTGTCTTCGGTTTTTCATTTCAGATCGTGCTAAATGGCCGCCAAGAGAAAAAATGCTCATTGTCCGCTTCATTGTATTGATAATTTAAAGAAAACGGCAATCAGCGGAGCGAGTGCACGGAAACAGGTAACCAAGAAGCGAATATTTACAAACAATCAATAGCGTTAATTTCAGGAATTTCAAGTGTAGTGAAGTGGTGGTTCAAGATAATAACTCTATCAATAGACTAAAATTTATAGGACAGGTGCAAGAATTTAAATTTGTAGCACTTTAGGCGCACCCCCAACATATCCGCACGATCGTATCAAGAAAAACCATGAACTTTAACTGTTTTGAACTATCTGTCAATAAGAATCATTTTTTATGTTATATTTACACCATTCCAATAAATATTTTTCTTATAAACAGTGAGTGTTGTTTATGTGTGGTCGAAGGGTAATACCGTACCCACCCACTATTTGCGCTGTTAAAAGTGCGATTACTTAGCGAACGAACACACTGCGAAGCCATAAATAAAGCAATTTATCGACGTAACCGTCAAGTAATCAGGACAAAATTGTAATATAGTGGCAAAAAACGCGCGATCTCAACGTTACGGTATCAATTAGTGCGAAAACAAATTGTAGGGTAGTCATTCCGGAATAATATGATCGATTGAGTGGAAACTCTTCGGTCGCAAAAATGGAAACGTAGAAAAGCTGTTCAGTTAAACGCGTGCTAAATTATGCAACTGGTACGAAAATATGCGCCAATTGCTTATATTACAGATTGCTCATAAATTGAATTTAAATTGTTTATGAGTTGAATTTTCAAGTATTCGATTTCAAAGTTAAATTACATTTAAATAGAATATTATTTTTAGCCTATTAGATTATAAATAAAAATAGAAATATTATTATACTGATTCGCGAAATTACAGTAGAACCCCAATCACGTTGTTTCCCTCCGTTTTGAGTCATGGTGGTTATATGAAAACTATTTTGATGTGCTTTTTATAGAAATCACAAGTCATATTATAAACATCATAAATATTAATTAGTTGATAGGTGCATGAAAATTAATACATTTCCAGAACTTCGTCAAAAATATTTTTTTCTACTTTGGTATCATAAGTGAGTCTTTGTGAAACTAAAAATAGTGTCACAAAGGAACTGTTTTTGTGAAATTGTTTTTGTTTTGTTTTTGATACGTATTACGTTGGTATTGCTGTAATAGCACGCTGGCCGGCATCCGGTATCTCTAGCGAGCTCCTGTCAAGGTCAAGCCAAGTGTACAACTTAATTCTTCCATGACTGTTTCACAAAAATATCAAACTCGAGATTTTAAATTTGAAATGTTAGTTGACATATGACACAGGACAAATACCCACACAGCCAGTACCTAATCCTAAAAATCTCTAGAATATTTAGAAAATTTTTTTTCAAATTTTCATAAAACTAAGAGCACCAAAGTAGAAAAAATAGTATATTGCACTTGTTTTATAAGACGTATTGTTGTACGAGTAAGTTTGGAGCACGCGAGCGAAGCGAGGAGTGCTCCAATGTTACGAGAGTGTTCCTGTGAAGTTTGGTGCCGATCGGGGATGGGGGGGGGCTATCGCGCAACAAGATTTTCGCATAGAAAGAAGTGTCCTAAAGCCGCCAAATTTTGTACACAAGTGCATCTTAGTAGGGGGGGGCTTAATTTGATGCCGATCGGGGGGGGGGTCGCCCAAAAAGATTTTTGCGCAGAAAGAAGTATCCTACAGCCTCCAAATGGTCGGGCAGCCGATTAAAATACATCCCCAGACTGACAACTGGTAAACCATGCATTTTTAAAATTTTAAACTTGATGCATTTCTATACCAAAAGACCGTGACGCCTCATTAATAAAAACTGTTCGCCAGTTATAATTACTACAACCTCGAAATTCTGTTAAATAGCCAATACAATACAATAGGAACGTTCACTCTGTTTCAACAAAATTGAAAAATAAACACTAATTTCTAATGAAACAATTATGCCCATCATAAATTTCTATGCGAAAATATCTCTCCATTAAAAACAAACAAAAAATAGCTGGGAAATAAAATTATCCAACGGCAAACATTCACAAACTGAAACGCCTACACTTCGACGGTCATAAATCAAAATTTTATCCGATTTTCACTACAGATAATACTTGACAAATTAGTTACGCCGTTTTTTACACACAGTAATTTTTAATAACCAAATTTATTACAGTTGCGACACTTTTAAATCCCAAAACCTTTAAATAGCCATTCAGAAAGTGAACAAGAGCGATAATTAATTTCTTTGGCAAGCGAATTTTTTTTCCAATATCAACAAATTCATTAATTTAACTTGTAATGATTGGTTTTTGATTGCCAAATTTACGCAGCAACAAAAACTTTCTATTTGCAAAACATCCTTCAAATGTTAGACTTCCTAGGCAACTATGGATTGTGAAATGTGTCCTTACTTTACTATAATTACTGCAACAAAAGTCAAATTTAACTAAAATGTGACTTTTTGAACACCGATAGATTACCAAATTATAGCATACAATGAAAATCAATTCCATTTATTGGATTACTGATGGACCGCCATCAAGAACAGTAAAATGCCTCGAAATACCTGATATTGAGCATTATCTTGCTTACTTTATTGTTCGTGATCCGTTTCAATACCGAATTTTATAGATTCTTATTTCAGGATTTATCCTTATTCGAAACGACTGAATTAAATAGACGTGATAAATGGATACCTGCTGTTAATAATGTTAAAAGGTTGCTTTATCGGATCAGAATTTAATATTTTTCAGCAAAATTAACTAGAAAGTGGGCGAATTTATACTTAAAAAACTAACTTTTTGATCGTAGAAGTGAGTGCACTGTTTGTGGCGCCTTCAGGTTTGCAACAAAAAAATATGATTAATGTGTTGAACTATTTTCAGAACGTATCGCTCACGGTAAGAAATAAAAGCGTGAAAATAACAGATGTGATTACTGAATTCTTTCAGTAGCTTACTGAATCGATTATTTCACAACTACAATCAAATAATGAAATACAAGACACTGTTTAATAATAAAAATAAAACTGAAGGGGCGTGACCTGTTGATTAGGAGTCTTGTTATGTATTCATGACTAGCATATGAAATAAACGTATTATGTCATGATTGTAATAACGTATAACCCTAAGGATATTAAGACTAAACTGTCAAACTGATGATAAACTAGACCAATATAAATACAACACAATTCTTCGTGAAGGTGTGGAAAATTTTCTTGACAAGCTCAATGAGTTTCGGCAAGTGATATTTTAACGGGATAATGCTACCCCTTATACCGTTATTCTGAATAGGGAATTTTTAACAAGAAGATTCGGAGGTTCTTGGATTGGAACATATGAACCCATACCTTGGCCGGCACGCTCGCCAGATATTACCCCAATGGATATTTTCTTTTGGGCATATATTCAACACGTCATAAATTAATAAAGAATTCATTCTTTAAGAAATAATTAGATTTCTGTCTAATGTTGAGTGCGCTGAACGCCACCATTGTAAACTAAATGGTAACTCGTGCTGATGGTGAGGGGTTGTCGACCTTCTTTCCTATCCACCTTACCACCACCACCTTACGGCTCTAAACACCACCTTAAATTATCCCGTTTCACTGCCGGATCCTTTACTTGTGATATTATTTTAAGTCTGACTTACATGTCGATTTTTGTCCTTTGTTCCATATCTTCTTTTTTCTTTGTTTGGAATGTTAATTCCTCGTCACAATTTTTATAAACTACATTACATATATACACATTTAACACAAACATTTTAAAAACTCTTGAAAACTTCAAAACATTTTAAAAACTATTTGATTTATTGTCATTATGTGTATTTCGTTATTTACTTTTTATTTCCTAAGAAAAAAGAAGATATGGAACAAAGGACAAAAATCGACATGTAAGTCAGACTTAAAATAATTAATTCCAAATCGGGAAAAAACATTAAAATTTAAATTAAAAGTTTAAATTTACTATTATTACTTGTGATATATTGTTTTCAGAATAAAAATTTCTATCAGAATTCCTAAAAAAAACTATTTTGACAGTTTATCCTTAATACCCTTAGGGTTATACGTGATTTTATTAGGTCATTTTGTAGCCTATTCGAAACCATTTTACTTGGTATATAAATAACTAAAATCTTCCAATAAATAAGGGAGTCTGTATGTTATGAAGTATACCATTTTTATCGGCGCAATAGTATTTTCACTCGCTCGCTTTGCTCGCTCGTCTGGTGATTTTCAGACTCAATGAGAAAAACAGTTGTTGCTGACCTTGACACGCTGTAAGTATTCTTGGACAGAACTGTCGCTTTCAGCACGAAGTTGTCACAGCTTAACTTTCAGGACGCAGAATAGTCGTCGCAAAATTAATATATAGTCGGGTTACTGCAAGAACCAGATAACTCCATTTTATGCATGGATTAATTTAGTACAGCTTTAGGCTTCAAAATTGTTATCGAATGCACAGCCATAACAAGATAAGTGTTCGCAAGTATGAAACATAATCCGTGTAACACTTTCGAATACTTGTCTTGTTTTAGTTGTGCATTCGATGACAATTTTGAAGCTTAGAGACCTACTAAACTAATCCATGCATAAAATGGAGTTATCTGGTTCTTGCAGTAACTCGACGAACCGAATAAATTGCAAAATCAACAATCAAAACATTTTTAAGGTTGAATGAAGTTGTAAAGAAAGTTTCGTCGCCCGGCCAATAGCATCGCCGAATTCATTGTTTCCACCAGAATGTTTGCTAGTTTATATTTTGAATCGTTGAACTTTATTACGCACTTATCCTTTCTCTAATTACTTTCTTGTGTCGCAAACTCCGACGAATTAATTCAATGTAGAAGGTCGCGATATCGATCTGTTGCCGCAAATGTATCTACTTGAAAAGCGAATAACATTTTATTTTCAAATCGCAAGGCTACTTTAAAATAAATTTTGCGTTTTCATAAACTGTTGCTGTCATTAAATCATCAAATAATTACAAATTCGCGAAGCCGTAAACGGTTTTACGGCGACTTTTCTCCACAGCGCGATCTTGCCGTTGTCAACTTTACGGATAAGCCGATAAAAAGTTCTATATTTAGTGGCATTTAAAATTTTATGTCCAAAAATTTTAAAGATATAAATATTTGAGTTGGTGCGTTAACGACCGCTTAAACGCATTCGTTTATGTTCTCTCATCCTTTTGGCGTCTTTGATCACTTAATAAAATATTATGAAAGAAAAAAAAATTGACGCGGCCCGATCGGCATTTCTGTAAGCGAATCAAAACAAAAATGTGAAATTCGACCCGCTGATATTCCTAACGCATTACTAATTCAGGAATGTGAATAAAACGGCCCGCATTTCCCCGCTCATCTTGATTACACCTCAAAAGTAAAATTGACGATGTCTTCATTATACTTGTTGGTTTTATTATTTTAGGGGGTCAGATTGTGCGATTTTTAAATACTTAAGGTGGCTTGGCGCCCCGTGACTAAATTCAATGGTTTTTGTACGTTGTCCGTACGGTCATATTTTCAAATTTGAAAAGAAGGTCGCTATCTTATACGACGAGCACACGCTTTCCGGGCGGTTCCACTTACATATTATGCCAATTAAGCTTGTTATTAATTAAAATGTTCAAATTTCACCCAGTCGCAAGTGTCGCTGTACGCCTCCAATTTTCAACATTTTGCTTTAAAATTTTACTGGTCTTGTAGCTTACTCATTTATCGGCGGCCGTCACCATATCGTTTTTCTTCATATACTACCGTTTTTTAATTATTTCAATGTTTGTAAATTATTACCAAAAGAAGTGCGCAGAATCGGCCACGAAATATAGGTACGTACAGTGAATGGAAGTGAAAAATGGTTTGTTATTAATTTGTATCAATTAAACGATATAGGATGCACATTCTGAAATTGACGGGTAATATAAATAATTTTTTAGAGTAACAAAAACTAGCTACGATTTTAAAGACGAATTTTTGTAAGATACATGGCGTTTTCAAAGAATAAAGGAGGCGACCGAAACACATGTCGGCCGTTGTAAACGGTGGAAATGTTGAGATATAAGTCGTTTCAAGAGAGTGATTTATAGCTACTTGAGAAAGTTCTATTGTGTACAATTATTTATTGCCGAGGTGGTACCGTGGTTGCCTATCATTTAGGGGAACGACGAATCTCGTAAAATTAAAGCTTTACAGAAAGAGGTCACCCTACCGAGGAGTCTTAACACGCTAACGCTTGTATGTACGAAGCTTAAAAGCGGTGTCACGTCGATTGCTACAATTTAGATGACCAATAAAACTGCAGCATTAAAACGTTAGATGTTACCATTTTATTGGTAATTTAAATTATAGCGACTATAAGAATTTAAAGGAGCCATCAATTGGTGACAACCTAATACCAACGTATTTTTAAAATGTACATTTGTAACGAACGATGAGAGAAATCAATCAAATACAAAAACGCCACGGTGTCCACACGAATAGACGGATAATAGAAAAGCAAACAGACTTCAGTATGCTTGTACTTAAGTTATTAAATTTATTAACGAAAGCTGCTTGAATATGAACACGAAGAAACTTTCCGTGCGTATGCGTATTATGGAGATGTCAATAGAGACAACAGTCGATCTTGGCACTCTAGTACCAATCCTTCATTTCCCTTAAATACAGTATTGTTAATTGATTATCAAGTTGGATTACTAGACACTATTGACATTTTGAATGACGTTGGTTACCTACCAAGTAATAGTTTTGAAGTTTTAAAAGTCGCATATAAATGTTCCATTGAAATAGCCGTAGATAAAATGTCGTATTTGACTCGCTCTTGACGGCAATTATTTATTCGGATGATTGAACCGTTTCTAGTTTCATGTCGTAAAACAGTTACAGTGTTTCATGGGTGGGATTCCGCATTATTGTACTTTTTTATTTATCGTTGGCAAGAAAAAGTCATTCTTCATGAAAAATTTTGCTTATCTTGGAAAATCATAAACAGTTGTTAAATTTCTATAGAAATGTACAGGGCCTTCCAAAAATTAGAAAGTACAAAATCAAACTTAAGCTTTTCGTACATTTTCAAACAACTTTGTAACATAACATTTTTCACCAAAATGAAAAATAATGGTAATTGTTTAAACTCGATTTTGTACTTTCTAATTTTTAGAACGCCCTATACTTTTCAATAGAATTTTTACAACTGTTTATGATTTCCCAAGAAAAGCAGAACTTTTTATTAAGAATGACTTTTTCTCGCCAAATGAGAGATAAGAAAGTTTACAAGAGTGCGCAATCCCATCCGCAGACACAAAATTCGGTCTCAGGTGGCTAATTTAAAAGTTTTTAATTCTTCGTAAATTAACATCTCATAATTAAGTGATGCAACAAGCTCAAGTGCTCATTTTCTCTTTCTCTCTATTCCGTCGCTTTCCGACTCCTAATCCCCACTGTTCTTCATCGGCCTATGAACCCTCTTGTCAGTTCTCGTGCTTTCTTTCATTTTATTGTCTATTCCCTCTCAAGTGCTTTCCTTTGTTAATTTTATGAAAATATATGTTTACGGTAGATGACCAATTTTTAATTGTGCCATCTAAGCGTTACCGTGCTTGTCACATTAAAAAGTGGTAGGGTAAGATAGCGCACTCATTCAACCAAACCCCCAAACATTATTTTTTGATGATTTTAATTACTTTATTGACCATATTGTTAACTGGGGTATAATAACAATGAAACTTATAATTATCTATGGATTCTTTCACTACCTAAATATATTTAAGATCAGCATCCTCCGCGCTTATTATACGGTTAGAAAGATTCATAGAAGATGGAGTCTAAATTTTGGTGACGTTTGAGCAACTGACAGGAGCTTTGATGCAATATACTTAAGAAAGAGTAGGTATCAACTTGAACTAGAAATATTAGTTTGCATAAAATTATAGATTATAATAATGAGGACATAAAGTTACAAATTATTGAAGGGAAAGAACGGGGAAAGTTAATACACAACAGAATATGAGTGTATTTTCTTGTTATGGATTCAAGAAAATGTCACTTAAAGGTTTCACTTTATTAATGACCTCCAAAAATATTTTTTTTGTGAAACGTTAAAAATTATCTATCGGTATCGCACTTCACTTCATAGCAGTTTTAAATTTTCAACAACTACGGAAATGATTTCCTTGTTTGGAATTACACATATATTTCAACAAAATTGAGTGTCGAAAACAATCTACCGTATTGTCATAAACAGAAAAATATGTTTCCATTTGTCGAAGTTAACATTTTAGTCACGTATACAAAATGAAGTAATGTACAATATTTTTTGTAGAAAATGATAGTCTTTCTGACAAGAAAATGGACCTCGAAATACTTTTGAAAAAGTTTCAGCGCGCAAAATGGATGCAGAAAATTTCTTAGGAAAACAATACTATTCACATACCATACTGTACTATATTTTAAATCACGATTCGATAGGGTGCCACACCCGCGTGTTGTTCACGTGCAGTTTGAAACTTGAATCTCTATTGGTTCTAAATTTGGGGCGTTAGTCTTTCTCGCTTTCTCGCATGGTTGGAGAGCGGTGAAGAGTGCGTGCACCGTATATGAACACTGTATACGATTATGGAATGAAAATTACAATACTATTATGAACACAATAAGCTAAATTGGCTGCAGTGCCAAAAAAAGTATGGAATTGCAGCGCTCGCTGTCGTTCGGGCTGCAACTGACACATTCATATTTCAGTGAGGTACTTATATTAAAATCTACTATTGTGTTCTTTTTAATAATTTTTTTACCACTAAACAGAATTATCAACATTCGTATAACAAAAATGTAGTAACTACATTGCCGAAGAAAACGTTTTATCCGTTGAAAAAAACAAGTTTTTCCTTGGAAATGGCTGTGAACCATGATTCAAAGGTATCGTAAATTTACCGACGTGGAAATCATTACTGTGGAAATAGCGTTCGTCGTAATTTACCTAAAGTACGCCACATTTGATACCACACCTTTGTTGGGTTAATGTTTTTTTTTTTGCAAACTTAATGATCATTGATTAATAAGTCAAAAAATATTAATTTGTTGGTCGGATTCAATAATGTCGTAAACAGTCGAGCACATTATGCATCAACATTTTTGGCACAAAAATATAACTTCGAAATTATTATGGATGATATCGTGTGAGGTAACGTCGATCAATCGCAATTGCGGAGAAACATAAATTGCAATTAATGTGCTCCTAACGCCCACTCGGAATTTATATTGGTGATTCGTTTATATTTTTAGAAGTATCCAACAAAAAATTTTAATTTTTGCAGAAAGACTTATGTGTTGTGTGTTCGCAATGAACTGCACATACACGCAATCACAAGCTATATAATTACACGTACACTGTCAGTTAATTTAGAACGGACTCGGCGAGCTAGTTTTTATCAAAATTATTAACAAATTTTTTTATTCTTGAATGTGCAATAATTTTAGTTGACTTGCAGTATAAATAAATGAACATAAATCTTAAATAAATATATTGCGCGTTGAGTCCGTTTTAAATCGACTGACAGTTACTAGACATTCTGCTTACCTTTGTTTTTCCTGAACCGGTAGGACCCACCAACATTAGACCATGTCTTACAACCGTCGTCTCGTACAACTGTATAACTTTCTTAACAAAATCTGAAAAAATAACGAACAGTCATGAAATCATTACACCTTCACCACGCACCGTCCACATCCTCCAGTCCGTGCTTTAAGCACAATTTCCTAATCGATTCTTCCAAAACCCCGTAATCGACAACCTCCTCAACCATCCTCGGGAAGAGATCAGACACGATACCTGAAACTTATTAATAACAAGAAACTTTCGTCTCGTACGCCGTTTACCGTTAAACAGTTTTAGATCATCCTTCAAGAACTTCGGAACATTAACATCCCTTAAAGCTCTCAAACAAATTTGTCTCTCATCCATTTCCGCTCGCTCTCGCTTCAAATTTCCGGCCACGGCTATGACTGTCTTCACCGCACGCATACCGAAATCGTAGTGATCTTGGCTACTCAATTGTTCCGAACTTAATTTAAATGTTGTGGTAATTTTATTCGCGAGCTGCTTCGCGTTACCAAAACCGAACGAAAATAGCGATATTTCAGCTATTAGAGAATAGTTCGGCACCATCATAGCGACAGGACGGAAGAGGGCTTTCAGATTGTCCGGCAGTTCGGTTCGTCCTGCATAACCCGGATTCATTGTGATGAATACGGCACACGATACTTTCAATACAATTTCCATCCCTTCAAACATGAACCTATGGAAATTAAAAAACAATTAGAGCGCCGTACTACATTTTAATTAAAACACACTCGAAGATGAATTGCATTCTGTCACGTAATCAATTCAAACGAGTGATATTTATTTAAACAATTTGTTTTTATTATCGCACCTATCCATGCGGGCCTGCTGTGCTTTCTGTATGGTCATAATCTGCTGCGCGACGACGGAAAGCACCTCGATGTCAATCCTATTAAATTCATCGAAGCACGCCCAAGCTCCAGAACTGAAAAAAAATCGCTGTAGACGGATTAAATCTCGCATTTAAATCAACCTGGCCAGTCCCTTGAAGAATTTGCCCATGGCCATGAAATCTAGCTGGTCGGAACAGTTGAAGACGACGCACTGGATAGCCATCGCTTTCGCGAGATCTTTTGTGGTTTCGGTCTTACCGGTTCCGGCCGGTCCAGCCGGTGCACCGCCGAATTTGAGATGCAAAGCTCCGGTTAGGGTGAGGTAGCAACGATCTGTCAGAGGTGTTATGACTAAGCGACCACTGTTACCCAAATATTCGTATCCGTATTGGAATTCCGCGTTGACCGCACGAACTTTGAGCTCCCCTTCCACCCAGTAATATCTGAAATAATGATTTAAGAAAATTTTAGTCACTAAATGAGCCGTTGATGTTGAAAAAGGGGCAAGTCTGTTTTGGGAAAAAAATAATTAGTTAATTCTTATTACAAATGAACATAAAATTTATGTTTTTAATCAATTTACAATAAATATCCTTTAATATCAGTGTAAATTTGTTACTACAGATGGATTTATAACCCTATGTACCACCTATTCATCATAAATACTTTAAAAATCTGCACCATCTAAACTAAAAAATATAATTATATGCATGCAACCTATTACTGAATATTTTTTCTTATTTTATTCACTGTCTTCCATAAAATTCAATATAGTTTTTGCCCTATTGTAGTTTTTCGAAAGAATGTTCAAATAAAATAAATAAAATACTTCAAAAGGCATACGATTCTATAGATAGAAAGGCACTATTCAATACGTTGGAGTAATTCGGAGCCGATGAGAAATCAATTGCAATCACAAAAAAAAACTCCAACGAACACGAAGTCAAAAGTAAAATTTTTGGATGAGATCTCAGATCAAAACAAGAGTAAGACAGGGAGATGGGCTTTCCCTACTGGGCTTTAACTGTGTGCTGGAGAAGGTAACGAGAGAATGTAGAAAAAATGGAGGAGGAAGGAATTTCTAAAATAAAAATAAGAAGAAAGAAGGATAACTTGGAAATTAACTGTCTCGCCTTTGCAGGTGATCTAGCAATACTAGCGGAAAATATGGAAGACGCAAGAAGACAAATAAATATACTAAAACAGACAGCTAAAAAAGACGAAGAGAATATTCAATTACTTCAATAGAAACTCCAAAAACGACATGGAAGACATGAAAATAGATGGAGAAGAGGTAGAGAGAAGAGAAGAATGCAAAAAGAAGATCAGAAAATTCAAGGGTTTTTAAGAAAAGGCAAAAAAAAATTAGAGCATAATAGGCGGAAAAAATAAGAAAAGAACATCGAGAAAGAATGAAAGAATACTAGAAGAGAAGAAAGAAGGGAGAAAGATAATCAAGAGATGCTATTTCACGTCGTTTTGATGTAAAAATGATATTCCATTGACGCATACCAAAATTATGACTTTTTTCACCTAGCACGGACAACCATTATTGCATATTAAATTTACGAAAAGTATACAATAAGTCTGTTACTGCTTGTCAATATTTTGAAACCCATTCAAATGCAAACCATTAAATATTTATCAATCACATAAATTGGACTTGTCCCACTTTCAAAATTAACGGCTCAAATAACGGATTATTAAAAATATTATCTATTATTTTTGATAAAAAAGTGAATTGACAAAGGTTAATAGAGGCATTTCGATATCTCGGGAATCTTCGCAAAATGAGACATTTCACAGTTTTCAACAGTTTACATAGCTCAAGTTGCTACTTGCTATAGCCACGTGTTTGATAATTATATTGTAATATTAGTGAGAAACGGCATTCATTGCAAAACGAGTATGAAAAGATAATTGAGCGAGTGATTTAACTATACAAGATTTGCAAAAAGCCTTCTCAATCCTTTTTAAGACTTCGGTGGTGCACTATTTAGTTTTCTTCCTTCCGCCTAAGTAAACATATTATAAATGATAGGTATACTTTGTAAATGTCAAATGACAAGCACTGCTACCTAATGAAAGCAAACAGAGGGAACTGCAATCTACGCTGCAGTAAGTAGGACAATTTGTGTTCATCACTAGCATTGTGTTGGCGATATTTTTAGTTAATATGTCATTTTTTGTCGTTGTCGTTTTAATAATAGTGTAAAAAATATTGTTTTGGTACACTAAAATTGATCTTTTTTCTCTAATTAATGGAAAACTTTCCTTCTCCATTAGGTACTTTATAATTTATATGATATTCAAATGATTTTTTAATTAGTTTTTCTCAATTTATACAAAACAATGTATTTCGCACATATGTAGGAGATATTAAAACGACAACGACGATTTGTCAAAAAATGAATTTCAAATATTTCATTATTTTGTTAATAATATCATCCTTTCAACGTCGTACACATTATCAAACTATTTAATATGTTTCTAATTTTTTTCTAATATCTTGTCAAATTTTTGTGTATTGTCGCCGACACGATCAACATTTTAGGTTTCAGCTACAAATTCTCAACTCCTTTAACTCCTTTTTCGCAAATACCTCTACAAGGATCATCATACACAATGTTAATAAGTGCATCATTGATTGTAATTTTCAACACTATACCATTTAAGTTAGCATGTTAAATAATCGCTGGTTTTGTATTTCTTTCAAATGTACATATTTGATGATCTAATAATTATTGAAATTTATAAAAATAAATAAATCAAGACTTATTCAAATGAGATGAAACAGAAAAATAAATTGGTTGTAGCATAGCAGATTCTGTTTAATTAATTAATTTAATATTGATTTTTACAATAAACATACTTTAAAATTTAGATTCTGAAACAAACTAATTTACAATAAAGCAGAGAGGGGTAATTTATTCAACTCTTTGAAAACAATATTATGTATAATCAGCTCGAAGTTAAAGTAAATATTTCCGCTATATTTCGCTGTTTTTCTATCATCTATTTATTCTTCTGAATAATACTTCTAATTATGTACGAAATAATGTTTTATTGCAATTTCTCCTCCCAGAATATGTTTTTGATTCTTGTAATGGTCTTAAAGTTGCATGTTACGAAATTATTAGAACATATTTAGTATTGCCCATATGAAGCGTACATATTCGTTAAGAAATTAAAGTCGCATTACGATATGAAAAAACATTATTTTCGTAGACACGAATTTCAGTCATTAGTAGCCCCTTCTTCGTCGCCTAAGGTAACTTCTCAATTCCTAATCAAATTGACGCAAAAAAACTCTTCCAGTTATGAAACAACAACGTTGATACCTATTTAACTTCCGCTCCAATTTCAAATTATATATCTCCCAACCAAATAACGTTGGAGAAACCGGAAAAGTGTTAATTTTATGACGTTATATCACGAGTGATTTTGTTCGGTAGATTTGAATTATTCTCTTGCCGGTTTAAATAAACTTGACATTAACTTTTAATAATTGCTTTTAAAATTTGATGTGATTTTTATGGTGTCAATGTCAAGCCCTTATATTTTTAACAACAGTTCGTTTGAATAACTTTTTTAAATCAATCTTTTATGAGTCGTTTCAAAAAACCGGAAAATTGAATCCGGAAATTTAATAATATTATTAATCACCTCAACTGACTAATCCAATCGAAGTCGTTTACACTGCTGACGTTCGAATCGACTAATGTTTGAGTCACATCACGGGCGTGCACTTCGATTACTATCAGCGCGGACAGCACGTCCCGCTGCAGTTTCGTCAGGGGGCCTTTGACCAAGCTGCGAAGTCCATCAAGCTGTTAAAAGGTATTCAGATTATTACTGCGATATGAACTCAATTGGAATTACATTGAACAAAAGGGTGTCGAAGAAATCCCTCAATTTATTTTCGTGAATCCCACACTCAACGCCGGAGGTCCAATACGTCTGATTGCCGGCTATCACCACTTGACCGGGCCAAAGCAGCACCCATTCCGTACGCGCCTTTCCTTCCATATCGAGTAATGCTTCGCCGTAAGTGCATTTCACTGGAATCATAAAATCACGTTTGCGACATTTAAATTACAATGCAGACTGCAACTGGAGCTGCTTTAAATCGAATCAGTGGCGTAACAGTTGTTTTCAGGGGTGAATGTATAAACTAGTTTAGTTTATTAAAAAAAAAATGAGCAGAGTTAAAAAGCATTGATTTAGCCAGCTATTGCGAAGCAAGGATTATGTCTACAATCCTTGATTACAAAGTACATATTACAAAATATGTAACCACTCCCCAGTGTCGACTATTTTAATCTAATGAGCTGTTTTATAACCAAAAAGGTTCATATGTTTAAAACTGGACAAGAAAAGTAAAGTAGACCTGGCTGATTTATGCATGGAACTCTGGAATGCAATATCGTCCTTCTGATTTCTCTTCCCAATATTTGAACGAACGAATTTTCAAGTATTCTATTTGTTTTCCACTCTGTTTCAATATCTGTTGTTAATGCTGTTTAATCGCAAAGTAGGAATTACAGTATTACGAACTAATTTCGTCAAGTGACAAAATTAATGGATAAATTCACGAAGCTAATACCTCAAACAACTTCAATTAAAATAAATCGTTAACTTAAGGTTTATCAGACAAGTAATAATAGACAATTTAAATTGAAGTTAATTTGTTTCACCCGTAAGGTTTTGTTAAAAAATATTTCTCTTCAGGATTATTGTTGAGACTTTAAGAAATTAAATTATTAGTAACAATGTAAAAAGTCGAATTTAAATTTTACAATCTCATCTTCTGTTGTAAAACAAGCTTGGAAGATGGGCCATCATAAGTAAATAATAAAGAAAACTTTTCCAAATAATCAGTAATAAAAATTTCCAGCGTGTTATTCATCCGTACACTCAACTCAACGAATTAGACCCACCATTTCCCCGAAGATGAAAAAGGTTTCCTGTATCAACCCCCAAAAAACTTCTTTCCTATAACCTAAATATTGTTTTTGGTAGTTGAACAGCCACTCTCAATCTTCCAATAATTTAACATCGGGCGCTTGAAATTTCACTGCCAATGATTGGATAAAAGATTAATTTTCAAATACTGCGTCTCAAGAAAAGGTTGCGTGATCGCATTCAAGATTTTTCTATTGCAATGAAATGAGTCGTATTACTTGTAATATTCAGTGCTGAAATTTTGCACTGAAGTCCTACGATGCACATAATAAATGAACTTCTAAATTTTTAAATATAACCGTTAGCTGCATACAGTTACTTCTGAGAATGCAAAACAAAAATGTTATCTTTAATTTTATTGAATTAGTAATAAAAGTAATTTGACTAATAACGTCCAAATGATAGTAAGGTCAGTTGGGGTAACTTGGAGAGATTATCATATTTTTGCTGCGAAAGGCAACCTCATATTACAACATGGGGCCGAGAATCAAATTTTTAAAAAACGTTCAATCTTTTATGGAAGCTGTATAATTAATTACCTTCTACAAAAAGGTATTGCAGTTATTCTTTAATTTCGTCTTTATAAAAAATTAAACCTTTGTAAGGTACCACTAAATTAAATCAGACTCCAAAACTAAAACTGCAGCTCAAGGTTAAATAAAAATTCATCAACAAAAATAGATGAATACGAATTCATAATATTTTGTTTGGATCGAAATCACTCACTTGAATATTATTAATCCATCATATTAAACTACAGTCGAACTCCTCTATAGTGATCTCCTCCATAATGATTTTTTCTCTGTAGTGATGTTTTTGTTTGGAACGTCCATTTTTGCAAGTTTTGCATATAAAAATATCTCTATATTATGATGTTAAGCCTCTATATAGTGATTATTCTTAGAAGAATTTCTTGCAAATTCCTTACTTATGGGAATTTCCATTTTTAAAAATACTGCTGTGCAATCAACATTGGACAGATTTTTTTATCAATTATGTAAGTATTCAATTACATATGATGAAAATCTGTATTATTTATTAATAACTGTGTATTTCTAAATAAACAAATATTTTTTCAAACATAATAAATCTTAATTTTTTGTTTTATTTTGCATATCGATTGGTTTTTCAATTGACTGCCAAAACTGTAAAATTATACGTGAATTCTATATAGTGAAGTTTCTCTATAGTGATGTTTTTCCATGGCTTTTCGAACATCACTATAGAGGAATTTGACTGTATTTTCGTCGGCAAAACTTACCTTTGGTGATTCTAAGTTCGACTCTAACTGAAGACAAAACAATCTACCTTAAAACTAAAATTACACCACTGAAACGAACATTTTTTCCACATGCAACAACCCTCAAATAGATTCACACATTATGATACCAACCGGTATTTTTCATCGATTCTTCGACGCTCAACAACCAATCTTCCACGTTTCCTATAGGGTACAACGCCGGATTCAAATCCACACACTCGTCTTCACCGGAGAACATTTGCGTGATCTTTAAATCTTCCTCGAAAGTCAACTAAAAGAAAACAGGTTGGAAAAAATCGGTCGCGCCAGATCTCAATCAAATACCCTCGCAACATTTTCGAAACATTTTCTCAAGTGCGGCTGCACCGCCAGAGGATTACGCGCTTGCGATAGAATTTCCAACAGCTCGTCGTCACTGAGGAAGTACATTCTCGGAAACACGGCCCGTTTCGTCTCCAAATATTCCGCCAGACCTTTCTCGACGACTTCCAACAGGTGATTCGCGTCTTTGAGGGCTTCCAAGAGTTTCTTGTCTGGACATATAAACATCACCTGCAAAGGGATAATTAAAACGCGGATCGATCCATGATAAATGCAACCTTCGGGCAGTCGCAAGCGTTACGCATAATCCTCCTCCAGGTGCGTTCCATCGTTTGGTATTTTTTAGCTTCGACCGGGAGCTGCCGGTTGATGTCTTCGCTTGTGAAAATCGGCTCAAGGTACATCCATTGCCTGAAATTGTTTTTGTTGTGCAAAAATGTTGAACAAAAGATGAAAATTCACTTTTGTACGTCCATCCATTCTTCGATGACGTCGGCGGTTACCCGTAATTTCTCCTCCCATTCATCAATCCGCTCCTCGAAAGCGCCTTTAAACGGACTGAAAGATATCTGTTGAGTCATCACTAGATGATCGTCTAACATTTGCTGTGTCTCATCCGGTATTTTCATTATGTAAGTTCCTGTTTTGTAATCGGATAATTAAATGAGGGGTGAATCAATATTAAGCTGGGTAAGCTTAATAGTTACCTGTGCGGCGTTTATTGCCCCTAACGTTAACACAAAAGTCATTTTTTCGATACGCGTGAAAAGTTTGGTAATGATGTTTTAATGAAGAAAAATTCTGATCGAGATAGATATTCAAATTTGTACAATTATTTTCTTGTATTATTTTGCTGAACATGAAAATTAACATCGTTGTTGACTGCGGTGAGAAAACGGTTCTTTTATTCGTAATGGTCTTTACAAAAAGATCCTCAATTAATTTTTCCCATCGGAATAGAAGTAGTGATTATTTTTCTGGTCGTTTTGTAATTGTTCCATTTAGTTCGCAGAGATGTGATCAGTTATAGTGTACATTGGATGTTTGCAGTTTTAGCTTTAAAAATGAAGAAGTAAAATAAATTCCGAACGTACAGTTTTGTTTTCGAATTAGGCGCCAGATTATTGTTAAATTTTGTTGCAAATTGTATTTAAAATTTAAAACTTCACGTTAGTAAACTTATTCCAATATCAGTTGGGGCGATGTTGTTAAAGATAACAAATAAACGATTTTACGCTAGTCATCGTAACAAAAGATTGAAATGTAGCTTCCTCAGCTATAACCGAGAACAGTACCGGACTTACAATCGGTAACTTTAAAATATTTAAGGTAAATTTACAAATTTAAACGAAACGAACTAAACTTTCAGTTTTGCATAGTGACTACTCCTAATGTGTAAATATACAAATATAAAATTTTAAATAATTTTGTACAAATTTTCGAGTATCCAAATTTTTACCTGAATACGTCCCGTAACAATTCACACCTAAATAACAGTTTTATTACTTTAAGCCGTGATAGGTACTTTAACGACATCGCCCCAACTGATATTGGAAAAGGTTTACTTTCTAATTTACTGTAAATAATATTCGCATTAAATAAAGTAGGTGATCTGTTAAAATTCTAAGAAACAGGACTAAAGAAGATACAATTCTAGTTGTATTATTCCATTATGAATATGATTTAGCTATGTTATCTCCAATAAAAATTGTCTTTTTGGAATACTACAATTCAATTATCGTATCATTATTATTTGTTCGTTTATTGTATTTTACAAATGAAACTAATAATCGACAGATATAATTTCAATAAACGTATTTTTTTTACTTTAGTTTTCGAGACATGAGCTACCTCGCACGAGCGGTTTAATATAAACTACCGTTGAATCGAGTGGCACAGGATCAACTTTTGCTGTAATTGGCAGTACACTTTAAAAGTTCAAAGCTTTTCACATAATGAGCTTCGAAAAGCAATAATCCCCTGGTATGGCTCATTTTGACAAAACGAGCTTACACGCGGTCTATTTATAAACATTGTTAAATGAAATATTTGTTTGACCTACTTAATATTATAAAAACGTGTCGTAACACACAAAACATAGTTATCATTAGATTTTGTTATTGATGGAACTACCCTGCTACGAGGAGGATTTAAATTTGACCTGCATGTAATTTTTTTTCTGAACATAATTGAAGAGATTCTGCAAAGCGGCTTTATATTCATCGCCATAAATCCCCATAAATAATTGTAACTTGATTGTGTCAATACTGTCAGTTGTATTAACAATGTCGTGCAACAATGTGTCAAATTTTGTTGTACAACGTGTAATTATTAAATTTCTTTTAAATGAAGGTGTAAAAGCGATTGATATTCATCAGAGACTTTATAAACAGTTTGAAGAAGAATGGTTATCACTCAGAAGTCTTTGAATGGTGTAAATCCTTCTAGGATGGTCGTGAACTTGCCGCATGCTGCCCGTCCAGCGGTCTGCTGTAAATGGCGACTGTATTCTGGGACGCTATTGGACCAATTTACGTCCATTTTCTCGAAGAAATGTTAATCTGGCTATATGAACAAAAAGACAAAATCTCTTAAGCGAGAGAGTTATTCTCTTACAAAATAATGCTCATTCGCATACAGTTCATCTAGTGAGTAATAAATAGCGAGTAAAAAAAATTAAAAAATTCTTGTGAGACGAGCGATTTGCATCTAATGAGGAAGTGAAGAATGCTGTGTAAATTTGGCTAAGTCGTCAATCAAAAGATTTTTTTCGACGGGAATACAGAAGCTACCGGACCGATGGGACAAGTGTATTTTAAAGGGGGGTTGTTACTTAAAAGAATTTCTAGTTTCTATCGACCAGAAAAAAATAAAATGCAGGTCAAATTTGAATCGCCCTCGTATAATGCTATACAGTCAAACTTGGATGAGTTGGACACTGGATAAGCTGAAACCCTGTTTATGACGGAACCGTTTTTCAGTCCCTAATTGCTAAAATTGGTTAACGCGGAAACGGAAAGAGTTTTTAAGTCCCTTGCGTGATACTACACTGCCTAAGCCGGAAATGTCCAAAATCGTACTTTTTCAATTTACAGCTTCATTTATCAACGAAAAATTAAAAAATAAAATAATTGTGTGCTCTGTCAGTAGACAATTACGTGTACTAAATTTGGTTATGATTGTTTGATTAGAAATCGCGATTTTGAGGATGGCCGTAAAACTCGCCCCACCCAGTATATTCCGTTTTAAAAAATTTAATTTCATATTGCCCTTATTTAAACTTTACGGATTTTTGGATATAATGCACACTTTTCCCTCTCTGTACTGCAGAATCCTATTTTTGTTTATTAGAACAGGATCATTAAAAAATGGAAAAAGAAGAAATGAAGCATTTACCGGTTAGTGCATTATTGTTTGTAAATAACAAAAAAACCTTACTCATAATTTCAAAAATGGAATAATTACTTTTTAATTACGTAATGCATCTGGCCTTAAGTTAGTTACCATGAATTTTAAAATTTTTCTAACGCCATTGTTTGTCTCAAACAGTATAACGGCAGTAACATAAAAAATGTGTATAAAAAAATGTGTATTCATTCAGCGCTAGAATCTTTCGCAACAAGAAAATTTTATGCAGAAACCGCAAAAATAAAAGAAGCATCCCATTCAACAAAATTTATGGTAATGGTAAAGTTCGAACAGAAAAAATCGATGCTTTCCATTTTTACGTAGAAGCGCTCTGAACAAATAAAACGAAATTGTGCAACTGAAACTTTTTTCAACTGTGAAATTCGAGGAATTAATAAAATTGTTTTTAAAGGGACAAACCGAACGACATTTTTAAAATAAACTTTCACTTACAATTTGAATCGTCGCCTGCCATTCAAATGTAAATGTGTCAGAGGCAACAAATCCCGCAACCTTCTTACAAGAAAAACAACCACCTGTATTTTTATAAAGCGCCAAATCCATAACACTGTCTTCCCATTCCGATTCCATCTTATCGAGTAGCTGCTCGATACCGTACTCCTTCCCGGCGGATTCGGCAACTTTGACAATGGTTTCGGCGAACGCTTCAATTCCCGTAGCCAAGCAATCGTTAAAAGTGGTCGTCGCGGTAAACTGAATATTAATTCCTGCAAAAAAAAAGGTTCAAGCAATCGGCATATTCCAAATCGATAACAACCGGTCTCCTCTCTGAGGATTTCCCAGTGCCGGGCCCTCATCCCGGGATTCCTTAAGCTTTGTATTAGCGGAATCAAAGGTCGGAACGCGTCAATCTGATCCCGAATTTCCGACGCGACGCCCTGCACCGCCGGAATATCGGCGAAAGTGCGCACAGATTTCACCATGGTTTTGTACATTTCGGTTACGTTCCTTTCGATAGCCTCGCCGTCGATGTTCAAGAGAGGATTGTCCAGCCATATTTCGTGCCATTTCAACCAATCTGAAACGTTAAAAATTACCCCGTGAATAATCGAACTGTCAGCGAGCACCTGAAGCGGTAATCCACAAGTTTTTGTACGGCTCAAACTCTTTAATAAGTTTCGTTAACGTGTCAAAAGGCACAACGGGCAAAAAGAACAGTTTTTGACGCTGATTGAGCAACTGCCCCTGTTCCTGGGATTCTTTCATATGCTTCCACACCCTTCGAATGTCGACCGCAATTTCGTGCGTCTGAAAAATAATAAATTTAATTCAAATTTCAATCGTCGCGTTGGTAAATTGAAATGTACCCTGGTGAAATCGCGAAGCGCCGACATTTGCGTCACCTGCACCGTGAGACCCTCGATTCTCTCGATGAGAGTCAATTCGTCGTTTAGCTGAATCTTTAGGAATTTTTCCGTTTCTTCCAGGAGATAATCGTTGGTCGTCTCGACTTGTTGCTGAATTTTTAACGGCCACGCAATAGCTTCCCATTTATTGTCGAAATCTTCTTGAGGGAGCGCATACCAGAAATCATTCAGCACTTCGTATTCCTGTAAAGGTTACTTGTTAGGGACTTTTATTTTACGAGTCAGTAATATCTTGCTTAGTTTTGTATTGATTTAGTGGCCAATGGCCACTTTAATATTCCTTATGTTTGAGTATGTATTTCTATTCTTTTGAAACAAAACTGAAAAGTCGACAATCCAAAATCTTAATCTAAATATGGTGATCAAGAAATTCTGTCGGTAAATCGGGCCCAAAAGTAGGCCAGAGAATATGCACCAAAACACTATCATTTAAAAACCGTTCATAATATAAAAAACTTCTAACAGAAATTATGGAACTTGATAACATTTATAACTTTCGTTCTAATTTTTTTTTCGCATTTAATGAATAAATTCAAAATTTCACAAATTTAATCTTCTCAAATTCCTTTTATAAATAAATGTAAATAGAATTTATGTACAAAAACAGGTAAACTAGATTTACTGTAAGAAATACCTACCACGTGATCGATTGTGTCCTTTACTAATGGACGTATGGACTAGTTGAATTTGCTGAAATATGTGGCTATCTCCCATTGACGCTGGTTAAGTGTGATTTGTGTGTTTCTCGCCTTGTGTTTTATAAGTTCTTTTTACAACTAAATTTACATGTACAAGGTTCTCCCACCTTAACGGTCAACCCCAAAAGTGACCTCAAACGAGTAAGTCCACGCTAATTGTCACCTCAATAGTAAAAAATCAAATATTAATAGCGTTTTGTAAATCGAACCCCATTGTAATCTGGGGTTATCAGGTTCGGACTAAAAATAAACGCTTTCTACCCATAATGACCTTTTACAATTTCTTAATAAAACATTCTACCTGCACTTTGACATTATGCTGTTGTCATATTAGTTGTATTCAGTTATTTAAAGCGAACAACAGCCAGTGTTTCACTGACTTTTTGTTAATCTGAAATTTCAAAGTCTAAATACGCCCCTGGCACTGAACGCGTGCCGCACTTAACGCTTTACACTTGCCTAATTTATTGATTATGACTTGAAAGTTGTAAATAATATTTCTTACTGACATCACAGAATTTGTAATTGAAATAACAGAAAATTTCAACAAAAGTTGATAAGATTTTGATATTGTTATGTTAAAAAAATTAACGGAAAAAGATTTGTGGAAAAAAAAGTTCAAGAAATCCATGAAAGATGACGTAAATAAAACTGAAAACGGAACTAATATCAGATCGTAACTAATTAATAACTGAACAGTTATTGTTAGACAAATTGTCAAGGGTAATATAATAAGTGGTACGCTTATTATCGAAAATTTTTTTGAAATGCCACGAATATCAGTCCCAACGACGAAAATACAACGAGTGCGTAGCACGAGTTGTATTTTCTAAAGATTGGGGCTGAATGAGTTGGCATTTAAAAAAAATTATCGATTCTTAAGCGTACCACGAATTATATTTAGGTAGAGAATATAATTTCGACAAAAATCACCATGGAAATTCATTGTTGTTGTTGGTTATTAACAAGTGATAATACAATACTGTTGTATTGTCACTTTTGTATTTTCGCTGTGGTACGCTACTACTACCCGTTGCTATGACTACTTCCAATACAAACAAATATCCGTGAGACGTCATCTTTTGTAATATTGTGATTAATTTTGAATTATGGAAGATAATTGTCAAAAGAAACGCTGGGGAGAATGCAACAGTGAAACGATAGATAAATTAATAACCAAAAATGTTCCGTGTTAATTAATGTGTGTCTCATTATATTCTCTTTCTAAATATAATTCGTGGTACGCTTAAGAATCGATAATTTTTTTGAAATGCCAACTCATCCAGCCCCAATCTTTAGAAAATACAACTCGTGCTACGCACTCGTTGTACTTTCGTCGTTGGGACTGATATTCGTGGCATTTCAAAAAAATTTTCGATAATAAGCGTACCACTTATTATATTACCCTTGAGAATATAATGAGACACACACATTAATTAACAAAGATAAATTTAAAATTTGTATGTTAACGTTTATAAAAAATGATAGGTATTCTCCCCAGCGTTTCTTTTGACAATTATCTTCCATAATTCAAAATTAGTCACAATATTACAAAAGATGACGTCTCACGGATATTTGTTTGTATTGGAAGTAGTCATAGCAACGAGGAGTAGTTGCGCACCACAGCGAAAATACAAAAGTGACAATACAACAGCATTGTATTGTCACTTATTAATAACCAACAACAACAATGAATTTCCATGGTGATTTTTGTCGAAATTATATTCTCATAAGTAATATCACAAGAGAGTGAGAATAAATTGAAAATAATTCGACAGATTTTCGAAAACTTGTTGCCAGGGAATAGACACGAGAGCCCGTAGGGCTCGAGTGGCTATTCCCAAATGGCAACAAGTTTGAAAAAATAACTGGAGAATTATTTTCTAATTAATTCGCACTCTCGAGTGGTATTCGGAAGATTATTTTTTAACGTTTAAATAAAAAATACAGTATAAAAATACAGTTTAATTCATTATAAACTAAAATCAAACTGGCGACAGATGTCAAAACTAGAAAATGTGCTGTCAAGTTACATATGTAAACAAAATACTAGAAATTATGCTCGCGGGAATTTTCTACAGTAGAAAATTCTCACTATAATAATGTTGTGATTGGACAGAATTAAACACGTGTGCCCAAATACTGCTAAGCGATTGGTGAATGAAATCATTAAAAAATAATCATAGTAATATCTTCAAAATTGAGGTGACTATTAACGTTGGAGGATTCTGTACAATAATTGAGAAGTCATACAACTCAGTTTTGTAATTTATTATTTTACATGGAAGGGAAGTTTGAGGATTTGACTACTTTTTTTTATAAAATAACAATAATTGATATTTTGCAGACAATTTTATAATGAATTCACGGATTTTTGATATGTTTGGTAAGTTTTTCGTAATATATGGCCAAAGCCAAAAACCGTTTTTGCGATTATAAATGATATTATCACATTACTACACTTAAACATTGTATTCTAAAAAGTATCATTTATAATAGTCGGATGTAGCTTATAAGAATAAATCAATTTAAAAAAATGTTCATTTAGTAATATATACCAGGGCTGTCCAGCAAATAGTATCGTACCTAGCAATCACTATTATTTTAATAACATACATAGCTGTCAATATAATTATATTACCTTTACAACACTTGTGATCTAAAATTTACCGTCGGGTAATATACCTCTTGGTTTAATAAAATACTTATATATTTAATTCCACAAAGAACACAATACATTATCAACCACTTTTGTCGAAAGTTAGTTTTTTATACAAAAGTAGCTCATATATCAATTGCAAAAAACATTCACCCACAAAGTGAAAACGATTTGATTTATGGTAAACCTTTTTTTCAACATTGACGTATTGTTAAATGTTTTCCACCGTTTTACAGATTAGTTCCAGAAAAAAGTTTTTATTTGCGCCTTCACTTTTTATTATTGATACGTAAAAGCATTGGAGTATTGTTTGTTATAAATCATTTTTTTGCTCGTTCCTTTCATTCCTTATCATTTTAAAATTGCACGTATTTTATAACTTTTGTCAGCAATGTTTTTTTTTTGGGGCAATTTCTGTTGCTTTCTTTTTTATAGCAAGTCATAAAATGAAAGCTGCGTAATTTGCGGCGGCGAAAATTAAATAAAGAGTTAATTTCCTAAGGTGTGTTCGGGACAGCTAATAAAACGTCTTCAATCGCCGCCTTTTGGGAATTTCTAAAACTTTTTATGTTAATAAAATTAATTTCATCTTATTAAATTTGTTTTTAGATTTTCCAGAGCGGAACGTTTTCGAAGAATATAATTCTTATTTGAAGAAACTTGTGTAAATTAAAAAGTTTGCTTGTTCTTATTCTCTGGGGCTACTGTCATTTAATTTGGCATCCCAATCTCATTTAATAATTCAAGAAAGTTAGTGATGGCAATTATTTATGAAAACAGACACCAATAATCCTAAAAGAGCTATTAACTTTGTAAATAACACTAAATTAAGTTTAACAGCCTTTTACAGCTGGACTATTTCCCATACAACTTAAAAATATTGAATAATTTTACCAGCAAATATCTCCGGATCAGTTCTTCTTGTTGTCGAACTGTCATAGGAATCGTTTCCATCCAGTCGCGTATTTCATAAATATGTTCAATACCCTGCGGCTTCTCAGCAAGATGTACCACCAGATTCTTAAATTCTTGCAGGACGTCTTCGACGCATTCCTTCATTTTCACGGCGAATTGATCCAACAGCTTCTGGCAAATCTCTTGTCGTTTGTTAACGAGAAACGTCTTTAAATTCTCGACGATTATGAAAAACGGCCCGATTATGATGCTGGCGGGAAGCGTCGTTTCCAAATTCAATTTCATCTTCAAATGATAGCTGACGTCCTCCTTATATTCGGAAGCTAAATGCTGCTCCTCCTTATATTGCCTGGGTAAACACGAACGTTAAATTTAGCTTTCAAGATAAATTAGTGTCTTACTCGATGAATTCGTTCACATCTAATGTAAATAAAGGTAGATGTACGGCATACTCCTTCGCGTACGCCTTTAATGGGACAATCGCCTTTTGATATCCCAAAACAAATCGATCCCTCATCTCGCAAACAAACTCATTCAATAATCCGTGCGACGATAACGTTAAATCGTGCGCAAACCTCAAATAATTGAGAAGAAACGGATGAACTTGTTTGATTGTGTGCGTGAGTCTTATCGCGTTGTCGTACAGATTCAGCAGCGACGGCTGAAATCGATTCATTTAGAACGCTGCATGAATATTAACGGTCATTGAGTGTAAGAAAAATGATTAATTACTTCGAATAATTCGGGATTGGTTGAATAAAAAGCGCCGTTCTCATCCATTTTCATTTGTAAGAGAAATATGCTTTGCACATTTGGCCTGAATGAGCTGTTGATGAAGTCGAAGCCCCATTCGAAATCCTCGGGGCAATCCAAGCAGCACTGGCAAGGCACTTCGACTAAATTCACGAACATCGTCGACGACATTTCCACTAATATTCGCAAAGCGTACTGTAACAAACAAAATTATAAAATTTTCTATTTCCTGCTGCTGAAACATTTATAGTCGAGTCACTACAGTTTTTGACTTCGGAATCCTCAGAAACATGCACGATTTGGATAATTTCTATTGTTTAAACAATTATAATTAACGATTTTGTATGCTTTAAAGCAGGGGTGGCCAACCCAAAAGATCTTGCGGGCCACTTTGGAAATGCATCATAACTCCGTGGGCCACATATAAAATTATATCCCGTATTAGATTTAAACCCACTATAGACATTTTTTTGGAGTGAAAAATTAAAACATAATGATTTATTATTATTGTGTTTACTATAAAATAAATATATTTTGTAAAAGTGTGATGAATCTCGCGGCCCGGAAAAATATTCAAGGTGGGCGGGTTGGCCACCCCTGCTTTAAAGAATAGGCTTTCAGTAGATTTATCCTTATCTACCAGTTTCACCCATATTAACACACTTATTTATTAAATGTACATAATTCCAAATTGTATTAATCACAAGAAAGTTAACACACATTTGTATATAAATACATAAAATTGAAATCAACAAATTAACTATAGGAAAAAATTCTTGGTTTAAGTTTTTAATTAATTACTGTAACCAATTTAAATTATGTGCGGTTATTTGATTAAAAGGATCAAACCTCGATACAAAAAAGGTAAATGAAATGTACGAGATAGTCGACTGCAGCAATAATACATTACACCTTCGCAAAATTAGACTCACAGATAAAAGAAGCTACCGTGAAAAAGTTTCGACAAAGATAAATCTAAATTTTAACTTAACGATATTCTGAGCGTTTCATAAAGTTTTACCAAATAAATTCTTAAAAATTTCACTTCAAAGAGATTAATTTTGGAAGGTAGGCACTGAATCACCTAAAAAGCTTCAATGTTTTCAGGAAAAACAAATAAATTCCAAATTCTACAAAACTCTTTTAACTTAAATCAATAAGTAAACAAAATATAACTAAAAAACCGTTAGAAAAGAAAGTAAATAACATTAAATGAATATTAAATAAACAATATAAAAATTTAGAGTTAACTCCACAGACGCTATCAACTGAACAGTTTCAATTTATAAGCGCTTTTATGGATAACACTTTCATATGATGGGATGTCTGGATCATCTTCCATTAACTCATGTACTATATTTATCTTTTACGGATGAATTGTACGTTTTCTGAGAATCCATTAAGGTACAAAGTTAAGCTGATTCCTAACTTGTCTTACGTAATATGGAGAGTGATCTCAATCCCTTAAAATTCCTGAACATTATTTTGGTTTGTTTAGGTTATTTCAGACTCGATAACAATCTCCATTATAATAAAATATAATCGCCCAGACTACCCAGCAAAACATTCAACATCAACAAATTATCAAAGTGGATTCTGATCACTCCTCATTTATTACTGAAGCAAAACATTTCTTCCGTCAAACTATTTTCATCTTATTTGGATAAAATTTCCCTTTTTGACACTTAGACTGACACTTAAGATATTTTGCGTAGTGCGGTAACATCACTGCGCCACCATGTCCGCCACAACAACGAAAGAAATTATCTGCCCGTTCTATTCTCATTGGTAAAAGAACCAGTTCTCAAGAAATGAAGCTTTTCAAATACTTATCTTCTGCCAATCGTTTACGTTGGCTTTCATTGATAAAACTTCTAACATTCCAAAAAAGATGGCAACTGAGTAAATTTTATTCTGAATTTCAGGAAGGATCAAAAATTGCAAATTAAATCGGTTAGGAAACTCTGATTTATTCATTTATCGTATGGCTTACTAGACATCATATGCCTCACTATCCCATATGTCTGTATCATACACCGAAAAATATTATAAGCAAAGATCTAATTTTTTTCAATAGTCTATTAGACGCAGAAAATCTCTAGAGGACAGACTTTGAGTTTGGATGGCTTGTCTATCTGCACCTCATTCACATCTTGGGTCTGAAACTTTACTCCATGTTGTATTAGTTCTAATTCTGTTCACAGTAGACCAAAGCCAATGCAATCAAACTTGTACGTTATTTTCCCACTTCTTCATGTTTCAATTATGGAAGAGTGATTTATTAGAAGAACATTCCTTCTGCGAATTTAAGGATATGATATGTTACATAACGAGGATAGCCAATAGTGTCTGAAATAATTTGCAATTTGTTGTTGAATTCAATGCCCATAAGTCTAGTGTTGGCGCTGTTTAGGCCAGTTTATCAATGTGCAGCTAGATTTAACCGATGGTTAATAACAATCGTTGCCATAACTATAACAATTGCTAAGTGACATAAGTAACATAAGTAACATAAGTGACAAAAGTGGACATTGATAGACCGGTCCTGTGAGCAATATTTTGTTGATCAGTCCAAACATAAGCTGAAAACCCTCAGGACATGCCTTTAAATTTTCAGCAGTCTTCAGGAAATGTTCTCTTCTTCAGTCTGTATTTATTCACTCCTTTTTCAACAGCTTCCAATGAGCAGTTTCAATCCAATCTTTACCATCTATCTTTTGTAGATCATCTCGCAATCGCTTTGGAGGTCTTTCTAAACTCCTTTTGCATGTTCTTCGGCGCCATTCTATAATTTTGTTGGCATATTTGCGTTCTTGGTGTCTGGCGATATGTCCTACTCACAGCCATTTCAGTTGAGCTATTCTTTTAATTACATCTGCCACTCAAGTTCTTCTTGCTTTTTAATTTTTTTTATGCAGTCTTTCAGACAATTCCAAGCATAGCTTGTTCCATTGCTTCTTGCATTATTCTGAGCCTGTTTGTGCTCTTCTTTATAAGAGTTGCTAACAATAATAAACTACTGCAATCTGTACAAATGTCTGTTAAAACAAATATTTTCCACAAAAACAAATATTTTGCTACTGAGCACAATTGATTAACTTTGCAAACAACGTCACACATAAGAAAGGAATATGATATTGAAGTAGGTACGTATTATTGATAAAAATACTAGTGAACTGATAAAATTTTCATTTATCAAGAACGAATGTGTGAAGAATGGAAAACTTTCCCAATGAAGTTCAACATGGACAACATGTTGTTGCTATCTGTGACATAATTTTTGTGACATAATATGGTTCAACCTTAATGTGATGTGAACTCAACTGAGGCAAGCACAAAAAACCATTTCTATCAAGAAATTTTTCCGAAAACGTAAAAAGAAAAAACCGGAAAAAAGAACAAAACGATCATTTACCTGCATGCGATGCTTAACAAGCTCCATAAAGCGCGTAAGTTTCGCTATGTCGTAGATGCCGGGCTTCCTTTCATTGATGTTAAACCAACCCTTGCCAATATCCCCCAAACACATCCGTATATTGTACTGGATATTTTCGAGCCACGGCCCTTTCAGAAATTTACTTATCTAAAAAATAAATTACATTTCAGCCGACATGAAAAGAAGGCGACATTTAATTAATTATTAATTATATGCGTACGAGGAAAACGAGCTTCGTACTGTGAAATTTAATTACTCATTTTGAATACTTAATGTTGGCTTACGTTGTGAGTGACGTGCAACTGTGCAGCTTCGAATTCCTCAAGTGTGACGTATTTTCCATAACTCGTAGTAAACATGGACATTTGACAAACTTTCATGCATTCGCCCACGACGTGCAGCATCGCACGATACGTTTCCGGAATTACATAAATGCTTGACCAGCGAAAAAACTCCTTGCGACCCTCAAAATCTTCCATTTCCGTCGATACGCGACCTGAAACGGATCTGAATGAAGTGAATTGATGTGAAGCAGTGGGAATTGAACACCTTTTTCTGGTACTTTTTCTTTTTCTCTCTGGGGCACTGTTAAGAATTTGTATACATTCGGTTCTTTTTTCACGTTGTATCTGAATTGAATTTCACCCAGTGCTCTCTTGTAACTTAATTTTATTTCAATTTCAAGCTGAAATAAAACGGAATTAACACAGTGTCGAGTTTAATTTATTGCAAATGAAGGTTTAAAACGCTATAAACCTGATCAAGTTTTTCAGGGTTGCTTATTTTAGCTTGTCTATTCCTAGTGGCGAGCGTGTAAATTTTATCCATACTTTCATCATCTAAATTGTTAGTCCCAGTCAAGAGCATACAATCCAAATAAAATTCATACCTAAATTACAACAAAATAAACTTTCTTGTGAAACTAACAGACTGGTCAAATAACCGTAAATTATTTTCTGTGACGTTTCTCAATTCGAGCGCAGCTTTAATTCTGTGAGCGAAAACCATGGGGTCCTCAGCTTTGAACATCAAATAGATTCTGGGAAGTCGAAAACTTCTTTGAAGGCCGTCGAGGGTCAATACCGACCAGAAATCAGTCGCTGCGCTGTAATCAGTAACCGCAACATTCACCCATTCATAAACGTAATTTAACGGTTCGATTGGATTTTGTGGGACGACGCTCTTTGCTGATAAGGGAACAAATGCTTCTCCCGGAATTGGATGGCGGACGCCCTCTAATAGTCCGTGGTTTAACCAGCCCTCTGAGGTTCTGTTAAAATCATTAGAATAACATAGAATGGTTGGCACGAGAGATTTAAAATTAATTTACTAAATTAAGGTGAAAAGCACAATCATCAAGTTACAATGTTTGATATTAAGTGAGGCAATGGCTCGCCCTAATTTTTAAGTTACAAAGATAATTTAATGAAACCAAGTTGTGCAATATTTAATTAACGGTGCGAGCCAAAAACTTTATGCATAGATACGTAGAAAAGAAAAAAATAAGTTGCATTTATTTTTAGTTGAAAGACTCGGAGGATGATGCCAAAACCACCAATGATTTCAGCTTGAGCCGGTTTGATTCATTCAGGTGGTTCATTCATATCCACGAATTCATTGTCTTCTTCGTTTTCTTGTATCGTTTATTATATTTTGTTCTATAAGATAGTTAGTAATTCAAGATCTTCGACAACATAAAATCCTCTAAAAGTCGCCTTCTAATTACGCGTTGCTGCCTTGCAGCAAAGGATAATGTTCTGTCTGTCTAAGTACTGTTTTCTTCACTCCTTTTTCGGGGAAGCTGCACTCAGAAAAAAAATTCTCATAGGCAAGAAAATTCGGGCTTAAATTTAAAATTGCGCGTTCTTAATTTTGGCGTCTTAACATTTAGCGTGCTAAATGTTAGAAGCGGATTCTTAACAAATTCTAAGGTGGCATTTTTTTGAGTGTGCCGAGTACTTTTTGTCGTTTTCGGTTTGGGTTCTTTTGTCGGTCCCTTGGTCGTCCGTTTAGTTTTAGACGATGATTTACCTTTCACTTTGGAGGAAGAACTAGCAACAACAGTTGCTGTCGCTGGACTTACGGATGGTGCTCTCTTCGTTCACCTCTATCCAGTGGCAGTGGCTGTCGGTTTCTTGGCCACAGATTTTTTGGCTTTTGTGATGGCAGCAGCAAACGTCTTTTTCTTTCCGGCGACGGATCGTTTGGTTGTTATCATCGCTGGTGCAGTCTTTGATTTCGACGCCAGAGATTTAATAGACGACGACTAACCACTAGACGCCGAAGTCTGGACGAAGCGGAAGAAGCGAATTTAAAAGAAACGGAGGTGCTTTTGGCCCTGGTTTGAACGAGGCCCCCCTTGCATACTCTATCCACTTGTATATACAATGAAATACACGTTGAGCGACACTTGATTAATTTTGAGACGCAAACGTTTCAACCGGCGTGTTACAAGTCACAAGACCCACAACAACCTCATCGTGTATGACACGTAATTTACAGAGCCCAACAATATGAATTGACTAATTACTAAAAATGTTATACTCCATGTATGTTTTCTTCTTCTTCTTGCTATAAGACATGTCCTGTTTGTTTCAGTCAAGTCTCAAACTGGTGGTGGCTCTAGGGATGCTGACGACCAACATTCTTTACATCCTTTGGGTGGTTTTCCTTCTGCATATTTATATGTACTTTTTTTATTTAGAATGCAATACATCAAACACAACTTTGCGGCACCACTTTACACTTTCTTGTAATACTGGGGGATCTTCTGGTTAGAAAAATATACCTCCTTTTGAGGAAGGTTACGGGAGGTAGAAGCGGATTGACTCTTTCGGCCTTTCAGAACTACGGCCTAATTAATTGCTTCATAAACGGTAACTTTTTGAAAAAGTTTATAATAATATATGTTCTGAAGTTTAATTTGCCAACTCACACAGTCTACACATCTCGCTGCCCCTTTGTCCATCTTTTAATAAATTTAGATATCTTATTGGGCAATGCCCAGTGAGCAGACCGGTAATGAACCTTAATTCCGAAATTGGTTAGTTGGAGAAGTTTTTAGCATTCTTTGGCGAATATTGGTGTAATTTTGTCGCCTATACTTTCTTGTCCACCAGTTTTCTTCCAATATGTTGATTTAGCATTTATTTTCCATATAATTGTAAAGAGTCAACATCACGTAAAAGAGAACGAGGCTAATTTCCAGACTAATTTGAAAGATTATATAATATTACAAAGCGACTGGTCAGAAGCTCGATTGGAAGGTTATCCCACATCCGTCCTATTCTCCTGATGTCAGATTTTCATCTTTCCTACTTTCGAGGTGAATTCACGTGAAAAATATCCGATACAATCGTAAACATCGTAAGAAAATATAGTATTGATTGATATGTACAGGGTCCTCCAACGTTACCCCCCAAAAGAATCCTCAATTTTGAAGATAATACTATGAAAATTTGACTATCTATTCAGTTATTAGTAAGCTACGATCTGATATTAATTCCGTTATAAGTTTTTACCATCTGGCGTCGCGACGCTCATTTATCGCCGGTGTTGTGACAATACCTTCTATCTACATGAGGTGAAATTTAAAAGGAGAGACAAAAAACTGTGCATTTTACGATCGATTTGGACGTCGATAATTTAGTTTTGCAGTTTCCAACTTAAGTCGTAGGTAATTCAAAAATGAATTTCTTACAAATTGTAAAAAACATTAGAAACTAAATTTGTAAACATTTTTAAATATTGTTGCTTTTCAAACCTGCTATCATATTCATTGTCATCAAACAATTCCAAAGGCAAGTAATTCGTTTTGGAATACAACCCAAACTTATCGCCAACAACAATCGCTTGTAATACATCAGCAGGCACCAACTCCATAAGTTGAATTCCCAAAGCATCCAAACATTTCTGTATCCCTTGCCCTTGATACTGCCGTCTTCGACGTTCAATTGCGACATTTCTAGGTAAAGTCAACGGATCGACTTCATGTTGCATTTGTACTTTCGGTTTAAAAGTATCAACGGGGAAAGACTACAAAAAGAAACAATTTTCAAATCTTAATTTATTTTTTTCAATTTTCCTACGATTTGTTTCTCTTCTTCGTAACACATCCATCGTTCAGCCGGTGCTAAGAAGCTTGGTCGTATCGGTGGTTGTAATGAATGTACGATAGGAGCGTGTCTTTCGGTGCGGACTTGCCATATCAAATTAGTTCTTTTGTAAGCACCTTTAAGCCCTTCACTTTCGATTTCGTCTTCGTATTGGAGATTGGTAATAAGTTCGGAATAGTATCCCCTTTTGCAATTTTTTGCCGCTTCAAGACTTCTTTTCCGTTTCGGATCCATTTTTCAGATTAATCTGTCAAATTATTATTGTTTTTGTTTGAATTTTACGCGCCTACAAATTTGATTAGTTTTTAATTGTGTTTTGTAGATGGCGGTAGCGCTCCTGACGTTTGTGAACGTTTTTAGTTAGGTTATTGCAAGTTTTTGGAATTGCTGTAAGAAGATTTAAAAAGTTTTAGGATGTCGTATATGCTAGCACATTTACACAATGGGTGGCAGGTAGACCAAGCAATTCTTTCGGAGGAAGATCGTGTAGTGGTGAGAAAAATGAATTTCCTTGTAAATTGTTATAACTCCGGAACTAAGGTTATAGGAATGTCCAAAAATTTTAGGTGATAAGGTTCGGACACGATTGGGATCCCCAGTGTATGAGGATGGACGAAGTTCTGTACAACATTGCTGAAAAGGTGAAGAATTTTGCTGTGATTTACTTGGTGGACATTACCGAAGTTCCAGATTTCAATAAAATGTAAAGTATAAACCTTTTTAATTTCTCAGAGAAAAATTGGGTTGTATTTTATAAACAGGGGATTGGGTTAAGATTCAATGTAAATACAATTACCTAAAAAGTTCATCATCAGGGTTCACAGTAACCTGGAAATGACAGAATTTAGAAATAAATCGAGATATCAGGGAATTCATGCTTTTTATCAAGAAATCAGGGAATTTAGTTTGTGTACCTGGAAAAACATTTAAGACCAGTTTAATTAAGACCACAAATTACTAGAAAAAGGTCAGGAAATTGAAATACAGAATTACTGTGAACCCTGCTCATACCCTGAAATTTTCAGTTTTTGAAATGCATCATTTTGTTTCAGGTATGAATTATATGATCCATGCACAGTAATGTTTTTCTTCAGAAACAAACACATTATGATTGATTTGGGAACAGGAAATAACAACAAAATCAATTGGCCCCTGGAAGACAAACAAGAAATGATCGACATCATTGAAACGGTCTACAGGGGGGCCAGGAAAGGGAGAGGTCTGGTTGTTTCACCAAAAGATTATTCCACAAAGTATCGATATTAGTTTGATTTTAATTTGGTTGACTCTACTGATAAGTTGTGTTTTATAATAAATGTTAGTTTCTAAAAAAAGGATAAGTTCTTGAAATCCCTAGATGACGGTTTTATTAATATAATAATTATATATACAATGCTTTCAAACGTATTACGTCAATGATTCCTAGTTGATTTATTTTTAATAATGCATCTAAGGTATACTAAACAATTATAGCTCATTTATACATATATAACTGGAAGTATTGTGATTAAATTCGTTGATATATACAGATGGAGCGTTTAGGCCTATGAAACGTACAGCTTATTACGTCATTGTCAACTTCTGTACACTTAAATTCTAAAAATAACTAAGTTAAACCTTGTCCAAATTTTTATTTAATTGATAAACTTTAATATCTGCGATATAAATCTATATATTGCGTAAAATTAATATTTTTTTTGTACAGCGCCACAACATTAATTATTACTTTCGACAACGTAACTGGTTAATACTTAAAGAAAACAGAGCTGTAAAGCTCGTAAAAATAAAAAAATTTCATAATTAACAATTTTTCGTATCAATGGGGTGCTGCTTCCACATAATTGGCAGGATACAACCCAACTCTTCCGTCTTTGCGGCCTTTACACCAGCCTTGTTCATCTTCATCCTCTAATTTTTCAAACACATCACCTGAAAATTATCTGATTTATTTTCGTTCAGGCTAAAATGAATTTCACCTTGCTTAAAGCTTAGTTCATCATTTTCAGCCCCTTCATAATCGTATAATGCTTTAACAGGAACCCCTGGTTCTCCATTATCGACTAACGTGTCATCCCAATCATCTTCATCGAAAGGATTGCTCTCGCCTTTTCCAGTTGAACCGTTCCTATGATTAGAAATTTTTAAAATTAACTCAATAGAAAAATCGCTTTAACTTACGTAATAGTAGATGTTCTGTTGGTGGGACTTTCAACCTTTTCGGTGATTGGTTTGACTGTGATTTCGTTCTTCTCCTGTCGTGCCTCCGGATTAATCGCAGGCGGTTTAATTTTAATTGACTTATTATTGGGGTTATAATCCTGTGAAATAAATTAATTCAGCGACAAGCAAATTGTGCAGTCTACTTCACAAAATTGTGCAAAATAATTTAAAGCCAAAAAATAAACAAAGAAGCGTACAGGCAAATCGTCTCCAACAGGTCTTTGATTAATCAACATAATACCGGTCGGTACAGATTCCTTCGATTTTCCCTTGGATATGTCTCGGAACTCTTCGGTGTAATCCTAAACACAACATGCAATAAAAAACGTCTCTCAAACTACCACAAACTCAAAAAAATTTAATTACACAGTACATGCGTGAATTAAAAATAAAAGAACGTACTTCAAATTGAGGCCAATTCATGGCCATGTTAACACCGTAATTATTTGACCACCATTTCAAATCCTTTTCATAATCTGCATTATTTATCGTGTGATACAGTTCTTCATAGATTTGTGGTAATCTGAAAATGAGACAAAATTAGCAACTAAATAATAAATTTATATTTTAAATGTTGCAAATTAAGTAAATTGAAAAAAATAAACAAGATTATGTTTTAAAATTCCAGGGTGAATTTAGTTACTAAAATTTATTATAAAGTACTTCAAAAAATTAATGTTAACCCTCGTATTTGAAGACACTTATAATATACAGTGCGACCTCGATAATCCGGACCTTCATTATACCGGATTCTCATTAATCCGGCCAAGCATTTCAATTGCATTGTGTAGTACTTTATAATCCAGATTTGATAGTACTCAGTAATCCGGACCTGGGTTTTTAAACGTCTCGGTCCTTTAACAAGTCTCAAGTTTCCTGAACGAGCCCTGTTAATCGTCGATATCGCCTCGAGTCACGAAACTATAGAAGAGCTGACTAGTAAGGAAAGACAATTTACAACATTATTTCTTCCACCTAATTGCATAGCGCTTTCGCAATCTATGGATCAAAATGCCTTCAGACTGACGAAATTATTTTATCGGAACAGTTTATTGGCCCATATTTTATCTATGCTGTATGTCTGCTATGCAATGCTTGGGAAAAAGTCTGCCCCGAAGTCTTGCACAAGTGCTGGTATAAAACTATGGCTCTTGTGGTAAATAACGACCCAGACACTGAAGATGATTGTGAAGATCTTCCTCTGAGGCAATGGCGGCACAATCTGCTTCCTTTGATTGAAGAGATGACAGGTAAATTATGTACATATTTGTTAAGCGCGAAATTTTTCGTTTAGTATTTTTTTTGTTAATTCATAAATATTTAACAGATAATTCAGATAAGTTCAATGTGCTCACTGAGCAAAATCGCACGAAAGTGGAAGTACATAACTCGCTTGAAAATGATGAGACTTGTTACCACTGGAAGACATAGATGCTACAGACGAACATCATGATAATGACAACGAAAGTCCAGACTATTAAAAATGATGAGGCAGTTAAAAATTTCCATGTGTACATAAAGTGAACAGAAGAAACTAATACCGCACTACAAGATGTTCTTGCACTTCAAAGATTAAAAGAAACGGCTTTTATAATGAACCAGAAAATGATCAAACAAACAACAATTACAAAGTACTTCACAAAATAATATAAAATTATATATAAATAAATAATTTTTGTTTATGTACTATTTCCTTGTTGTCTTGTATTATAAATGTTTCTCTTTTCAATAAAAAAACTGTCCCGCTTCAGTAATCCGATTTACTTATCCGGATCACCGCGGTTTTAATTAGTTCGAATTATCGAGGTCGCACTGTACCACGTAATTATAAAATATAGTGGTTAAATAGATATCAACGGTGGAAAGAAACAATTTCCAAGCAACAATTTAGACAAGTTACAAGCGAAACGGGAATCTATCTGTGGTAGTTAACAAAAGGTTTAAACAGCGTTCAAATTAAGTAGGAATCACGCCAATATAATAAATAAGAGACTAAATCTTTTTTTTTAATATAAACTTAAATTGGCTTGCCTGTAAAGTTGGCTACATGTCGCTTGGTAATTTTTACCTTTCCATCAATGTGTAAATATCAAAATCCAACTTAGTGGACATAAATAAGTTGATGGTAGTAATACTATTATAGAAGCTCACAGTAGTATCACATAACTATAAATAAATATTTTTATTTATTTTTTTGTTAATACTGAACAATTAATATTGATGGTTTCGATTTCTTAATTAATGTATTTATTTAATCACTATCCACAATTTTTAGGAAATGAAATAAAATGTTTACGAAACAATTGTCAATTTATTATTAAAATTGGTTATTCTCTCCTTTCTAATTTGAAGCAGTTTTTTGATGATTATGCTTTAAATTATATTACAATTACAAACTGAATTAACTATTAAAGTTACAAGTTAAAGGTGTTTTTTCCCCTTTTTACAAATAAGGAAAATCTATAAGAAATTAAATTTATTAGTTCCAGAAACTTTATCAATGATTAAGAATTAAAAATTAATCACGCTTTTGCTGAATCTTATACGATTTGATAAATATGCTAAGATTAGAAAGTCAGCATTGTCTGTTTATTATAGATGTTAAGTTAAGTTTTAAACCTTAAAATCATTAAATAATTTTGAAAAATGAATTCTTACAAGCACAATTTTGATAAGTTCAGATTTGCCAATTTGCCAATCAATAAATAATTAATAAGTTCTTACACTTATTTGCTTCTTAACGCTTGTACATTATTGTCAAATATTTAGTTAGAAACTTACGTTGGATCTTGTGATATATTTAAATGCTTGTGGATGTCGAATAACGTGGTTTTAATAAATTTCAGCCTGTCCGTTTCCATTTCTTGGCATTTGTCGAAAACAACAGTCATGTCCTCCATGTACTTGGGGTTGTAATTATTGATTTCTTGTAAAGCTACTTCGTACTTTTCTTTGGTTTTCAGGACTTCCTCTTTCGATTTTTGAACCCTATCCTGCATTTTCTTCACCTGCACCAACAACACGAAAAAAATCAATGATTTAAACACTCCTAAACCAATTAGTTAAAACTATTAAGCGCTTACCAAAACCACTTTCTGTTAATTGGCAAGTAAAACAAAACGAATGACACGTTAAGTTTAAACCGGGTAATAAAAACTTTTTTAAATACCTGATCGGGCGAAACAGAACTATCTCCCGAGGCATTTCTTTCTTGATTCGACGCCGACCTTTCCGTCTTGCATGCCGTGTGGTAGTCGATCCTGGTCTTCTCGACCTTCTGCAGCAGTTTCGTCCACGGTTTCTGGGCTTTTTTAAACGCGTCCTCCATATCTTTCCGCTCTTTAATGTGCATCATAGACTGTTAAAAAAAGGCCAAATTTCACAAAACTGCGATTGGGTTAATTAGGTATACTTCTAGCATAGTTGCATATACCGCGAATTCAAATGAGGTGCTTTTACTTTCACACGAGGAATGAGTTTATTTATAACAATGGCTCGTAAAGGGGCTTACGGACGCGCAGTTATGGTCAGTATTTTTAAGTGTAGCAGGAAATTAGAATTCATCCTGACTGGAATAAGAATTTAGCAGTTATGTAAGTTGAATACGGTCGTTCGAAAAGAAACGCAATGATATGCGAAAAACGTAATGAAATCCAATTCAAACAGTAAAAAAAGGTTTATTTATTGTAAATTCAAGGCTGGACTGTGGGGCCATATTTAAGTGGTAGGTCCAAACGTCCTAAACAGGTTCTAAACATAAGGGGGCAACAATGATTGTTCATATTCGCTAACCTAACCCATCCAGTCGTTGATGAGGTATTACAAAGGGTATTTTTGCAACTGTTTTAATTTGCATGTTAAATTTTTATCAAATGTGGGTCAAGGCCCAGCGGAAATGAAAAGGCGTTCAAATAGCACAGCGGTTCTCAACAGTAACGGTAGAACATATCGACTGTGAAAATACTATAACTTCTCCTTCTGGTTCCTTCCCTTACCGGAGATTGGAAACTATCAATAACACGCATTTACAATTTTTTGAAATTTATAGTTTTTGGCGAGTTCTTTACTGCGCTTAACGAGTGAGCGAATAGTGCAGTTAAATAGTAAAAGATGACCACCTAATCATTGTGTGCCCAAACCATTTTCAATTGCAACCCCCCATTTTGTGAAAAAATTTGTGTCGCGACCCTTGGATATACAGAAAAACCTTGGAAGCTTTATATTTTTTCAATTTGGCGACCCACAAAAATTTTCTCACGACCCCTTTGGTTTGCGCACCACCGACTTAATCAATGCAAACGAAGCACATGACGGAGTAAAGGTTTCCAAGGTGTTTTTGTATTTCCACTGTCGATATGCCAATGTAGTGCTAACGAAATATAAACATTTCTACTGGTGAATGATAGTGGTAGTACTAAAATTTGTCATTAAAAGGTTGAGAAGCGCTGCATAGTGTATAATATAGGTGGCTCTTCTCCTTTCTACTCGACATTTAAAGAATAAAAATACAATTTCGCTGATTACGGACGACTCGTGAGAAGCGATAGCCAAAGTGAACGAAGTGAAGGTAAAAGTCAAAAAAGTAAGAGCAAGGTTGAATCTTCCAAAAGACATTGGTACTACTTTTTCACTACCATCTTTATATGCAAAATATCAGTGTGGTTGCTTCTCAAATTTGTTGCAACAGTACAATCGCAATAACGTATTACAAAGACAATTTTAAAGGTCTGCCTGGGAAAACTCTTAGTTGAAGTAGCTAATATAATTCAAACTAATTTTTTTTCAAAGAACCTACAGATAAAGCGAGTCAAATGTGTAGCAAAATGAACAACCCCCACCTGTGACTACTTATGTAATATAGTAATTAACTGAGGATAAAGTTCCCAAATACCTAAGCATTTAATTACGAGTGTGGCTAAAATGTTAGTAGAATGATGGATTAAGGGAACTCTAGCAACAAATTTTTTAATGCGCAAGCAAGGTCACTTCTTCAGACCGTCAAATTTCAAACTTCAGATTGACGTGTCTATTAGTAGGTTTTTATTTGTTTAAGTAAGACTATGCCAAAGTGGTCCTTTGAATGTTTGGAAAGAGTAACGCGGATTGTATGCACTGATTCATCACCACAAACAAAACAACAATCCAAACAGTGGGGGCGTAGAAGGCAATAACTGTTCCATCAGCAGGAAGGGTAATGATATCTATTTTTTGTAATTCAAAAGTATTTCTTCTGATTGGTTACCTTTAGAATGGCCAAGTCAACAAAACCAAGCAGAAAGTTAAAGCGGCCTGGCCATGGGTCTAGTAAAGGAACTGGAAGGATATCAGCCCCTACACCAATGATATTGCAGACGAAAAGGGGGACTATGGACCATGACCGACTTTAACTGCATTTGGTGGAGTTCGGATCGAGACTAGTCGCTAAATGGGCCCTTCCAACTTATCGGACACTTCCCACATCTAAACTATACCTCGTTTTTTATTACAGATATGATTCAAAAATATCGCGCCAAAAGATAGATCTATGATTGGGTGTCGGCAGGCCGTTTTTACAATGATTAAATTGTGGAAAATACGCAGTGCTATATTGCCGAAAACCTGATTACATTTGCGTCTCGTAGTAGCTAATTTTCAAAAATTACATTTATATAAATGATAAAAACAGTTCTTATCAGAACTCCGTGGTTTCAATTGTACGTCTGAACAGCTTCGTTTCATTGTATAGCATTTACGTAAATAATCAAAACAGTTGTTATCGTAATTTTTGTGCTTTGCAATGTCTATCAGCGCACTTTTCTTGGTTCTATTACAAACAGTTCTTATCAACTTGTTATACAAAAGTTAAAAATACTAAAATTCAAATTTGCCACCAAAAACGACTTGCTACAAATGTTCCAGTGTAATTATTTTTGCAATTTCATTTTTCTAATTAAAGTTCTGCTTATCTTGAGAAATCATGAACTTAAATTAAATGTACAGGTGTTCTAAAAATTAGAAAGTACAAAATTGACCTTAAGCTTTTGTTACATTTTGAAACAACTTTGTCAAGTTACATTTTTCACAAAAAAATAAAATAAGGGACCTTGCTTAAGGTTGATTTTGTGCTTTCTAATTTTTAGACGCCCTGTACATTTCAATAGAAAATTGATAACTGTTTATGGTTTCCCAAGATAAGCAGAACTTCGTATCAAGAATGACGTTTTCTCGCCAAATAGCAGATAAGAACCCCATCCATGAACATACTGTATATCCGCGCGTCTGGTTTGGCGAAAGAAAAAGTAATTTATCCTCAGAGCAGTGCACGGTCACAAGTGTTGTCACACTCGAAAAAATTAACAAATTGGACTAAGAAAATATCTGGGAACTTATATTGAAAACTGAACTCAATACCAAACAGCAAAATGCGGTTTTTAAATTTCATTCCTTGGACTTTTCAGGCGCCCTCGTGGTTATCCATACTCTTCAAAAACTCAGCGTGCAAAAACAATTGTGCATCTCATTGTCAACAGGAAATCTGCTCTTAAAGCAGTTTGCACCTTACTTCTTTACAATTTTTTAATCCGACCCCTCATATTATACACGTTCACGGTATTAGAAAATTCTGCAAGATATGCATTTTCATAAACAAAATTCTCAGTTCAAATGGCCAGTTTCACCGGACCCACAACATGTTACACCGATTAATTAAAAAAATTAAAAAAAATATTAAAAATAATTAAACAGTACAAACTAAAAAATGTTTGTAGGTGTAAATAAGTATCATCCATCTCTTTCAAATTATCAGTCAACAATTTTGCAATAGAAACATGTGCCTGTTGATATTAAAACAATTATACTTATAAAAGTTAGATTAAATGAATCGAAGTAAAGATAGACTTATTCCAAAATAAAACTTTGATGGTTTATTCTTTCACTTTTCTAACCTCAAGCCGGAAACTTTTCAATTCTACCACGTATATTATCACAGAACTAGGCGATTATTACCTTATGGTAAGTGTCCTTCTGCCACGTTTTTATCTTAGGAATGTCTTCATTACACAAATTGTCTTTAACTTTATTATGTACTTCACAACGTCGTTCGGCTTCACCTAGAACCCCTTTCCAACCCGCTTCCGTCGTGCCGTACTCCGGGCCCTTTTCAATTATGTCGTTCCATTTTTTCGACCAGGCTTTTAGCTGTTTCGAATAATTTTTCTCGATTTCCGATCTCTCACTAATAAGGCTCATAAGGTCGTTGCACAATTTGTACCCATCTTCGATCCGTTTCGTGGTTCGTTTGTAGTTTCCCGGCTCCCAAAACGAATCGCTCGTCGCAATTAGCATGTTGTCATCGCTGTGGTGCGACATGGTCGCTCCTTTAGGTGTCTGCGGAAAGAAAAAAACCAATTAACACGAGAGTAATTAAGTTTCCATGCACCGAGTCCTTCACGTACGAAAAATCAATGCAAGGACTGAAACCTTATTGTTCTCTGCGTTATTAGAGATGCATTGAAAGTAAAAAAGCCACGACGCTGCAGATTTACTGCAATAAACGGAGAATATTTTATTCATGAGCTCGTTTCGTAATGAGGTCTTGGTCTGAGGAATGTCTCGATTTGGTAATAGGAAGATGATCGGATTGTTTTACAGGTGTTTGGGCGGCGCCGAGGTAAAGAATGCGGTTTTGGGTCAAACGAGGATGACCGCCGAACTTATTGTTAGATCGGACCTACATTTTTTGTATCTTTAGAAAATTGAGAAAGCGACTTTCGAGACTGGTTTTTGATAAGCAAAATCTAAATCGTGGACGAACGCCAACTTCTAAAATACAATTTATCGCCCGCAATAAGAGAATTTGCCAGTTGTGCGAACCAGACAAGTCGAAGATAAAAATTATACAAACGGTACAATGCCTAATTTAAAAATCCCGTTTCTCACGTCTGTAATTAATTCAGTTTGTGGATGTGTCCGAATGCGTGGAATTAGCAATTTTCATGATTCAAAATAACAGTTCCGCGTCCCAGAAAATAAAAAAACGGAAATAACGCAGCAACCAAACAATTAAATCGATAGCGTGTAATTAAAAGGAATTTGAAGATTTCCGCCTACGAGCACTTTAAACGCCACTTAAATCAATAATTAAACGTTTTATTGTTTCAATCCAAAAGTAACCGGCACGTCATCACGATTGTCTTGTAAATATTTACGGAACAGTATATTTTCTAGTCGCGAATTTTGAATACTCTGCCTACATGCATTCGTCGTTTTCTGTCTTAAAAATTCATTTCACGTTTCGACCGAGAAGAGAACAAATAACGGCAACAAATACAGAATTGTGAAGCGTTTCCTGTGCATCTTTGTGATTCAAATTGTGTTAAATCTGATTTAATTTCTGTCTTTTAAAGCGGAACAAAACATGCGCAATTTACCCACATTAATAATGGATACCTTTTCAATGCTAAACTGTCGGTATGTTATCTCGCCATTAGGTATTTAATAATAATGGTTGAGTAATTTATTTCCTTGAGTTGCGTTATCTTGAAATGAAATACCTTTACACTTTTAGATAAATAACTTTCAAGGGAGTCATATTTAAAATTTCAAGCTTTAATCGCACCACGTGACAGTGAAACGCCGGCTTATAATTTATGATTGTTTAAAATTTGAGATTATTTTCCTTAAACGCATATATGGGGAGACACGAAAAGTTTTAATCCACGCAATATTTCGCATGTTTTTGATCAGAAAAAATATATTCATACTGTAGTTTCCATAACAAGACTAAAATAGGCTTGAATACTTGAAGTCGAGTGATTTGAAACGGCTTGACCAATATGAACCAGTTATTTTTGTGGCTTTAATATTGTTTCAAGTTACAAGCAAAGTAGAGGTACTTTGAAGTGACCATTGAAGTGACTTGAAGTCAAGTAACTGGACTAATGAGAACGAGGCTTTAACCCCTCCTACTATTCCAAAAACTACAAATTGTCTTTCTTTCATAAAGTTAGAACCGCCGTTTTCAACCGGTGTACTGATTTAAACATTGTATTTTGTTCAAACGCTTGTTGAACTAATTTTAAGTGAACCCTCATTTTTTAGTTTATTTGCATATTGGGTGTCTTGTCATGTAAAATTGCAGAACATTTTGCTGTAAGTTTTCCAAGTTTCTTCTCAAGAATTACTTGTGACAATTAATTCACCCCTCCACAAATAATGCTTAATCAACCTTTATTAAGAAATACTAAGCAATTAGAGGTAGAAAGGATTTATTTTTAGTTCGGGGCTGATAACCCCAGGTTGCAATGTTAAAAGTTTTGGTGATTTTATTATTAACCGATTTTTAGACTAAAACGCTCCAGGAAATAATCAAAATTTGAAGATAATTTAATATTTGAGGCCAATTTTGTGGCTAACCATTAACGTTGGAGGGCTCTGTACATTAGTTTTGAATCTGATTGAAAGTTTAAATTATTATAAGCAAACCAAATAAATATACAACAGTATAATACATAAAACTTTTCGATCTACCCACGTTAGGTCGGTGCATTTTCCTAACTGAAATATAAATTCAGCGCTGTTATGACATTTTAAAATTGATTTCTAAAAATTTAAATTTTAAATGAAGATGCATTTCACCCAGAATACAAAGTATGCAACTTCAAGTGACAAATTTTCCAACTGGAGAATAAATCGTTGATAACGCCACAGTTGGCCTTTGTATTTATTGTTTCTGTTTTCTCTTTTTTCAGTCTACTAATTTATTATCGAGTCTTAGTCTAACTTACATTACTTTCTTACATTTTAAAATTAGGAATGCATTAAATAGGTAGACGTTACCATACCTACCTTAATGTCCCAATGGAAATTAAAATTTACGATGTTTAACCCGCTCGAAATCTAATATGAAACGTGCCAATTTTCAAGTTCGCGGAAAACTTGAAAGTTACACATCTCGTAGATTGCAGACTATCTGCATACATCTAAAGTGTCTGGCAAATATCGTAATCACTTTTTGTGCCGGTTATCTATCGCGAGAGTGAGTACCGCAATCAACGAGTCCTTTTTATGTGTCATAAAAAATTGAGAGCTGCATACAGGGATATGTGTGACAACATTAACAAGCTGCGAGAGAATTAATTAACTAATTAAGCAAATAATTAATCCATCAACTGAACAAGTCGCCAAGTGGAACTCCAGACAGATTTTCTAGTGGCTCTTGAAATAAAAATGAATTTCAGCTTATTGGGTGAATTCACAAGCATTTAAACGCAAGATATGTCCAGTCATTGACCTGCACTATATATTATGTTAATTAAAAGTAACGGTCTACTGAATTCCCAGGCGTTGGTTTTTCATTAAAAACAACCCCTCGTTGTTTATATTTTTACAAACAGGCGAGAAAAATGCGATAGGATACATGAGGAATTTCGTGTTGTATAACACACAACACACCTGATTAATGTAATCGTAGGACACACCCTGTTAACTTATTTTAGTAAACGTGCAACCTTCTGAAAGTGGCCTGTAATGCTTACGTGATTTATTGCGGTTTTCGCTAATTAATTTCAAATTTACAGAATTAATTTTGCGATATGAGATATAATTAAAAACCGCTTTTCTAGATCATAAAGCAATTTTAACACAATGTACAATACAATAGCTATATTTCCACGCGTTCTGAAATGCAACGTAAAATGTGTTACAGAAGTTGTAAGAACTTGTCTTGAAAGTTCTGTTGTGTCACAGTAATAATTAAAAAACTCTGGAAATTTTTTCTTTACCATTTTACAAAAGACTATACTTTATTTCACGACCATATATAACGATTAAGTGCTGAACACGTAACGTCCACCCGAGTGGTAGTAACGCCCTAAATTTATAGTAACCAATAGAAACGCAAAATCCTAGTTACACGTGCTGATCAAGTCGCTACGTCACTATATATGGCCACGAAATAAGGGATGGTAAACTTCACTTTACAAAGTTTTAATGTTCTTCATGAGTTACTTAAAAAGTGTAGTAGTCAAGTAAAAAGTTTATTCTCAGATTTGGGGTTTCATGATTATGTTTTCGTAATTTTTGAAATTGTATCAATATGCCTATGTGTGATTAGAATTATTTAGCTACTATAATTTTAAAAAATGGTTGTTAAGAGTAGCTTTACCAGAGCATCTAAAGTTGTTATGTAGTGTAATTTTTATTCAAATGTAGAAAAAATATTAAAATGCAGTATTTAATTAGGCTGCGTAAGTTTGTTTAAAAGTGGCGAACATTACTTAATGTTAAGGGTTATCTTAATAAAGGATTTGTAAATCCGAAGAACAAGTTTCATGGATGCAATCTTCCAACCCAATAAATAAATATTAATAAATATTTGACGTTGTCAATTACTAAATTATGAACAATATTTATTATTCAAAAGCCTCATTCAGCAGTTATTACATATCACTATTATTGGTACTTTGAATAGTCAATAGTAACGAAATTACTGTTCAGTAAAGAAAACTGCAAATTAAAAGAATGTACTTTTAATTTAAAGAAAACTTTTGCATCAAACTTTTGTTAAATAGATGGCGTAAGCATTAGCTTTAAATGTTTTTTTAATTAATTTTAATTTTTCTCATATCTTAAATGATCTTCAAGATAAATGCGATCCTTCCGGGGCCATTTTGGGGTTCTATTTGCCGACCGAATTTGCGCATTAACCAAGTAATTTAGATCAGTCGAGATCATGTCGAATTTCGTAGCTCTATCCTTTCAAAAGTTATCATCTGAATGAACAAATCCACAGACAAAAAATGTCACATTGTATTGTGTTTAATTATGTAACTATTCATTAGTGTGAAAAAGTCTTGTAATGGTTTCATTGCCATTTATTTAAATAGCGAGTAATTGTTTTTATTTCTGTCCACGCGACATTATTCTGGTAGGTGTAAATTTACAACGAACTTGACCGATTAATGTTAATTAAAACATTTCCTGTTATGGTTTCACGAAAACAAACGAAAGAAAGATTGAGCAATTTACACCTCTTCAATTTCATGTCGATGTTGTTATTGCAATTTGTTATTAAATTTTAATACAACGCGGCCTTCGAATAAGAAATTGAGCATGACCGTCACTCGTTTTTGAAATTTAATCCAATTACAATCCATTTCGACTACAATTTAACACCTACCTTTTTAAAAACCTACGAAATCAAATAATTCAAGGTTTTAAACAAATTGACAAAAATTTCGTACGTTTAAGACCGGTCTTTTGGTAAAGCCAATATTATATTTATCGAATTTTAAAGTTGTTTTATAAATTGGGAAATTATGTTAATAAACACTAAATCCAGTAGCAAATTTAAAAAATAAAATTCCAACGAAAAAATAATTATTTGCGTTGCTGTCGAAAACACAAATCGTACATTTTTAAACGGCTTGGAAAAAATATCACGATAAAAAGCATAAAATCGAACCTTCACTTATAAATACGCAGAGATAAAGGAATATAGGTATGGTAAATCGTCGATACTAGATCGGCATGTCTGCCGATACTGAATATTGAACGGAATTAAAAAAACATTAACCGTAATATTCAGAAAATAAAAAACCTTGCAAAACCAGAAACGCCAATGAAAACGGATCATCCACATTTACAACACTGTATCATTTTTATTTACGACCGTTTCGGAACTGTAGGTCATTGCTTAGCAAATAACTACAATCTAATCAATGTCGTTCTTAAATCGAATTTTACTAACAAATGGAAAACAAAAAACTAATCTGTCAATCTACATTGATGACTGCGCAGAAAATAAAGCAGATCTTCCAAACGGAGTGACGGTATTACAACGTTTGTGAAATTAACAAAACAAATCGAAGGAACGAATTTAAAAGTACATGGGTACAGTAAAACTTTGCTAATCCGAACCTCCAGTAATCCGAACAGCAGCTCCAAAATTAGATAGATCAAATTTCGGGTTCTGTCGCAATTGAAAAATTCCCGGGGGTGAAACAAGCCACAATTAAATATTCCAGTAATTCGAACAAATTAATAATCCGGTTGCACTTAGTTCGAATTGCCGAGGTTGTACTGTAAATCTCCTGAATTTAATAGGTCGTTCATTGTAGGTAATAATTTTAGAATTATGTAAACATGACAAAAAAATTCAAAAATCGAAGGTGCTTACACAGAAACCGACAGAGCATGAATACACAAATTCAATTTATGCAGTTCATTTTCGTCGAATCCCGGATTCACCAAATCTGTTGACATGAGTCCTGTTATGTAGGACAACTGCATCGATCGGAACGGACGAAATTATATCGCAAATGTATCACAATACAGCCAAAATTAGGCATCAAACAATGCGCTCTTCGTTTTCTCTTAAAGCAATTGATTTAATAAAGGGTCGCCTGGCTGAAACTGGGTCCATCCTGTTTAACAAACTGCCCGACATCTCGGCAATTGATTTAAATTCTGCAATTACGACACACGTAGAAAACAAAACTTTTACGACAGTTTTACTGCAATCGAAATGACTTCCGTAGAAAGTTTCGTGCCCAATTCGCCACATTTCCTCCGCACGTCAATAAAGATTTAACCATAAATCACAATTAAAATTCAATCTTTGGCGCGATTTCATAAATCATGCATCTATTTTCTATCCGAGGATGAAAAAGTATCGCCAAAAACCTTGACCGGCGAAATAATTCGCACAGGAAACCGATAAAAGGATTGAATCACATATGGGTGGGTCCCACGCGTTTATTACAGTTTGTGGCAATATTAATAAAAGCGCACGCGGATAATTCCATTATTTTAACTAAATACCGCAAAACGATTGAAATTCGTGCGTTGGGTCATAACTAAAGCGCGGCTTAATTTCCGGTCATGCCAAAACACTTAACACTGACGCAACGATGTTTGTGCAAAAAGTATTTCAATGGCCGGGTGGATATTTATAAAACTGACCAAACGTATGCGGGTTGAGTGAATAAACATTGACCTGTTAAAAGTTGGAAAAAGAGTTTGTTCCTGCTGAAAAGTGGGGGAAGATTGCATTCCGCCGCCGAAACGTCTCACACGAGTTGACAATGAACCAGACAACTTGTCAACTGAAATATGCGTTCGGGCGGCCTGCATTTGATGGATGCACGATCGGCGTAATTGACGTTCATTGGCGATGACAATTACATAATTGGCCGGTTATGGCGCGCGTTGCCTCACATTTAGCTTATTATAGGTATGGGGACTGTTTTTGTCTTCTATTGCACTCAATGGCAAATCGAGATGTTAAAGTAGAAGAACTAAAATATAGTGGACTGTATATATATAATTCGAAAATAAAGCTACGAAATGAACTTTCGACTGCACTCAATGGCAGAAAATTATGCAATGTTTATTTACAAACAAAAAAAACACTAATATTCCTTTGGTTACAAAGAAATAAAAAATAGTGTAAAAAAGAAAGTCAAATAGTAAACTTGATAAATAAAAAAGTCGTAAACATACCCCCAGCCTTGAAAGATTAGTGCTTTCAAAGGCTTTACAAATAGGGAAAAATATTAAAAACATTATTAAACAAATGCTTAAAATAAAAAATATATATAAAACTGATATTCCGCTTCATTGGAAACTCAGCTGGTTCTGCATCCTTTACTTCCAGGTCCGAGGTGTGAGCGTTCCATTTCTTTTGTTGCTGCAGCTCAGACAAAATATTCTTTGCTCCTTTGTCTCCACATGTCTTCCTATGATTGTTTGAATGATGATAAAGCAAGAAACATGAATGTAATTTGAGCTATGATCTGAAAAAGATGTTAAAAAATGATCGACGAAAAAATGACCAGGAATTATTATTATTGAAGATCGTTGGGATCTTCAGATAAAGACGAAATGGGATGAGAATTGAGGGTAGCCTCAAATTGCATGAGCAAAGTGCACATGACCTCATAAGTGAGGATATGATTTCCCAAGATGCGATAACACGTCTTATACGTGTAAAAAGTTTGAAAAATTAAGGAACAAAATAAGTCGGTAGCTAAAATAGCTAGACTTTAAATTGTTACCTTGGGAAGCTGGAGTAAAAAGGGCGGTCCATAATACCACCATAAAATTAAAGATTCTATCTAGCACACGAAAAGCTATTTCCTTTTGAAACCATTTCGACAGGGTTGAATCTAGTAGGAACATGTCTTATACGTGACATATTCAATAATATACACGCGACAGATGAATCTGTCCAAAGAAAACGACGAGAAAATTTAATATTGAGAGCCTAGAGGGCCTGCTCGTATAATTTTGATGGAAACACTGCGTCGGATAACTTCATCTTAGGTATTGTGTTAGGCCTTAAGGAAGTTACCCTTGACTGTGCACAAAAGTCTGACATGAATATTTTTATCCTTGTAGAAGAAGAATTAATACAAATAATAAATACAAGCACCGCATCCACTGATGGATGCATAAAATAAGACGAAGGATCAATTTAAAATGAGACCTTCTGGTTTGGATGCCTTTGGGAACGAGATATTTTTTCCAGGTAGAGCTTCTGCAATATGCATTTGGCAACTAGAGTGCAAGAACTCAAAATTGCGAGAGAATCAAAAAATTCGCAAAACCTCTGAAAGAATGAAGCGCTTTGTAATTGACAGATCGAACGCTTTATTAATAGCGTACATGAGATGGTCAAATTGGATAACACATACTAGACCAAGAGTGCTAGTGTGGTAGTAAGTGCCAAGCTCGAAAACGCCTGGGTGCCAATCGCTCTTTGGAATGTCCGACAGAATTTGTGGACGATGATTCGCAATCTATCCAATTAAATAACTTGAAGCAACCAGCTTCCAAAATATTTGACAATTGTAAATATATTTGACGAGCTTGTGTCAAATCATACGAACCAGTCAGGATATCCATGTAGAAATCCTGCTTTATAATGCCAGAAATTTTAGGCAGAGAATTTTCGCATTCAATGCCTAATTGAAGTAACGAACGAATGGCCAAAAATGAGGCTGAAGCAATACCGTAGGTCATAATATTTTTAAAAATATAAACTCACAGAGACACAGATGGAACCGTGCGCATCAAGATTTGTTGCAGTGACCTTTGGTTAGGCTCGACTAGAACCTGCCTGCACGTCCTATAAATATCGGACGATATCGAATAGATATACTGCCGAAAACGAACAGCAATTGTAAATAAATCCTCCTGTTTGGCAGAAAGACACCTCGAAGTTTAGTTAACACCTCATGATGAGGAAACAATTTGAAGAATCCGGGGAATCTGGCACATCTGATGACACGTGACCTAGATCTTCGTATTCCTTCATTAACATGAAACAAACTTCAAAAGTTCTTCTTCTTCTTCAAAAGATCTTTCTATAAAAAAGAATCTTTGAGCGCAACCTCTCGAGAATAACCAAGGACCTCAGGAGGTCTGGTCTGCTTAAAATGCGCTTCGCAAGAATATTCTTCTTTTGAAAACGCTCGCTTCGTCTGACAGCTTTCAAGTTCCCAGAACCTTACAAGCTGGTTGGGAACTTCGCCTGGACGATTGAAACGGCAACGAACTATTATAGTAGAAGGGGCCTTTATACGACCCGCCATTACACAAACAAAAAAAGTCTTCTGCAATCGTAGATGACCGGGACCCAATATTATTTGTTCCGGTTGATTGACAAGAAGATCAGACAAGTGTAAATTACTTGGAGTTATGTCTTGATCAACTTGGCAACTGGGAATGTTGCCAGTGATCTTATCGAGATTCAAAAAAGAGAAATTGGACGGTGAACCAAAATCCATAAGATTATTGATTGATGCTGAACTTCCGGCAGGGTCAAAAATCTGCGCGGAGTCGTTGGCTAGCAAAATCTGTACCTCAATGGTCTGCGAGGGCTCAACTTGTCCTTTCGATGACACGGACCGTTCAGGATGAGTCGACCGTGGTACGTCACTCATTAGATCCATTTTTCCGGCAGTGTCGGAATTCTGCACGGGAATGATAGGTGGTAAAATCTGGATATCATTATGACAAATTACCGATATCTCATGTTGGGGTTCAACTTCTGGCTCAGGCGACACGGATCGCTTCGATTGAGTCGACCGTGATACGCCACCAGTAGAAACTGTCCTTACGGCAGAGTCAAAATTCTGCGCAGGGACGATAGGCAGCAAAATCTGCTTTTCACTAGAACAAATCGTTTGTTTGGATTCAGATAGTGATTTTGACGACACGGATCGCTCAGAATGAGTCGACCGTGATACGCCATCAGTAGAAACTGTCCTTACGGCAGGGTCAAAATTCTGCACGGGGACTAAAGGAAGCAACATCTGCTTCTTGTTACAAAATAATGCTTGTGACTTAGACGACACGAATCGCTCCGAATAAGTCGACCGTGGTACGCCACCTATAGAAACTGTCCTTCCGGCAGGGTCAAAATTCTGCACGGGGGGGACTAAAGGAAGCAACATCTGCTTCTTGTTACAAGATAATTCTGAATCCGTTTGTTCGGATTCAGTTTGTGGCTTTGACGACACGAATCGCTCCGAATGAGTCGACCGTGGTACGCCACCTATAGAAACTGTCCTTCCGGCAGAGTCAAAATTCTGTACGGGGGGGACTAAAGGAAGCAACATCTGCTTCTTGTTATAAGCTTGTGGCTTTGACGACACGTATCGCTCCGAATGAGTCGACTGTGGTAAGCCACCTATAGAAAGTGCCATTCCGGCAGAGTCAAAATTCTGCGCAGAACTGGACAGCATGGATCGCTCCGAGTGAGTCGATCGTGATAAGCTAGTCATAAAATGTGCATTTTTTGCAGATTCATAACTCTTCATGGAGACGATGAGATAAGCAGAAATCGTGCCATCGGATGCTTGCTCTATTATGAAATCTGAACCCGCCTTGCATTCTGATTGTTCGCAAGTAGACTTTATCTTGCCTATCAAAATTTCGGCATCGGTCATGATATCAAAAAAATCATTCTCGAACTGAGCAAGTTGAATCTCGTGATCATCGTCATCATCAATGGCAGTGATGTTTGCATGAACCTCCTTATACTCGTTTAAAAGTGACTCTGAGGAATCTAAATGCCTTTGCAAATTTATGACAATCTTTGCAGAGTCCATAGTTTGCTGGAGATTTCCACACGAATCTTGCACACTATCAACATACGTTGCAAAATGCGTCAACGTCGCCTTAAGAGCAGCACGCGCTCTCTTAAACTCATTCATAATAAAAAAGAAATAACTGACCTCTGCTGAACAAATTGACGAATACCTTCGCAGGCGAATACGGCACAGCAGAAACCAGCTCGACCAACAAATCACCGATATAATATCCGGCTCGTTTGGACCAAATGTTTTTGTCTTCTATTGCACTCAATGGCAAATCGAGATGTTAAAGTAGAAGAACTAAAATATAGTGGACTGTATATATATAATTCGAAAATAAAGCTACGAAATGAACTTTCGACTGCACTCAATGGCAGAAAATTATGCAATGTTTATTTACAAACAAAAAAAACACTAATATTCCTTTGGTTACAAAGAAATAAAAAATAGTGTAAAAAAGAAAGTCAAATAGTAAACTTGATAAATAAAAAAGTCGTAAACAGGGACGTTGTAACGTTTTGTTGTGAAAATAATAGCTTGGAAATTAATTGCAAAACATAGTCACAAGTACTTCCGAAAATGCACACAAAGGAATAATGAATGGCTACATTTAAATAATATTTCCAACAAAAATAAGAGCGTTGTCGAGAAATCCGGGTGATATAAAGTGAAGAGCCACTTCTGATCGTAAAATCGTTGGAAATTTACAACAGTTGTTCATGTTCAATTGCAACTTTGTTGATTGCACAGCTCCTAAGAATCAGAAACTTTGTTATTAAAAACTTTACGTTCCGAGTTTTGCAAAATTAATAACTTTTTTTCTAACACGCGACCTTTAATATTTCATGACGTGATGAAAATTCATGAACATTAATAAAACCTTTTGCTTCAATTGGCCGCACGTTGTGAACATTGTGAAGCTACGCCTAAAATTTGCCTAAATGAAATCCACTTTACTGGTTATCGATTTCAAATAAGATTCCCATTAACATTTTAGGTCTTGTGATTAATGAATTTTTAATTTTCATGTATTATAACATTTTTATGAAAACACTTTTTACTGATCCGTTCGGATATTTACATACCGTATCTCGCCCGTGTGTAACTCACATAAATGATAATGTAATCCTTCGACTACATCATGTATTCAAATTTTTTGCGCCGTGGGTTTTGCATTTTTTCGATTGCTGACGAATGTAAGGAGATTTGCACACATGCATTCAGATTTGTTCCTGTTAAATCATTTTAAATTAAGCTTTAATCTGCACATCATTTGTTTTGTCAAGAGAATAATCAACAATATTGATTGAAGCGATTGGATATGTTAACAAACACATTTAAGATTTATAGGTGTGTAACGGTATAAATCATAGATACTTTATTGCAATTTTGAGTTTTTTCTGCTTTATAACCTTCTAGTAATCCAAAGAACAAATTTGATACTAGCATAATGACAGTGTAAACTGAAACAAAACCGGCCAAAAACTTTATACGATTACGAGGTTTTCCAACATTTCCAAAAAGTTGAAGTTTGCAAAAACTAACTAACAACATTTTTAGATACAATGCATTATTCATAACAATGATGTAAAGAAAGCTTACACCAATCGGAAAACTACTATTTGTCTTTTCTTTCCTTGGAATCAGAAATTTTCAGAAAAATGTAAATATCGTTAATTTGCATGTCAATTTAGAAGTAACTTGGCGCGCAAGTTTTTAACAAAATTATTGATAAAACACTTACATTTTTTATTCTAGAATGTGAAATAATTCTAGTACACTTATTAAACTAGAAAATTAATATAAATAAATAGACATAACATTTTTAATAAACAAAATATAAAATTTAGATCTTTAAATTGACTGGCAGTGTACTTTTAATGTAATAATTTATGTATGAAGTGGTATGTAATGTTTTCATTACATTAGATTTTTAAGGATTTTCTACAGTTGCCGCTGCCTTTCTTCTTCTCAACCGCTTTTTTCATCTTCCAGACCTCTTTTTGCCATCGCCTCGCCGACTTCGTCCCTCCACAACCTTCTAGATCTTCCTCGTTTCCTTCGTCTTATTGGGTTCCAATCTGTCACTTTCTTTATCCATCTATTATTTCCGTTTCTTCTCGCGTGTTCGTATCACTTTAATCGTTTTTCTTCTACGCAGGTTACCACATCCTTCTTTGCATCCTATCTGTGTGTTTTCAATGCTTGTCAAATATTTCGTAAAATGAAATTATCTTGTGGTGTTATGGAAATCAAAAAGTCACTGGTTTCTAATATTGCCTTATGATTGAAGTGGCTCGTTTACTAATATTCGCTTTACATATTCAAATACAGTAAAACCTCGATAGAACGGACCTCTATTTAACGGACTTCGGATATAACGGACAAAAAATCAGGTCAAATGTAAAAAAATTAAAAACGTCCTGTTAATATTATTCATGCTTAAATTCAAGTGTCGCCGCATGTAAACAATTTTTAGCGGCCATGATAATCACGTCACACGTCTAGCACTAGAATTTGAGACATAATGCTCGTAGACTGCAGCAACGTCACTTCACGACGAGTGTCCGAAGACAATTAAATAGACTTTTGTTTGTGTTTTGTATTTTTTATTTATATCTAAATAGTGTATTTAAAAAAAAAGATTTTTGATTTATTTTAAACCTACTTTTATATAACGGACTTTTGGCTTTAACGGACACCCTCTCCCCCCAATTAGTCCGTTATATCGAGGTTTTACTGTACAACTACATATATTTCGATTCCACATCAGAGAAGTGTGGAACTACTTAAAACTTTTCAGCCTACCTGTGTAATTTGCAAATATACAACATAAAGTTTGACCTACTTATGGCCTATTTGGTCATTCAATATTGCAGGAAATGAAGTTATAGATTATTTTCCTCTAGTATATTATCGAAAAAATCTTTGACACTTTCTATTATAACCGCAGCACGCGAACGTAAATTATTTATTGGAAGAAAAATGGTAGGCTTATGAAATATGAATCCGGGTGTGTGTGGATAGTGATGTATGTAGCAAATTTTATTTTTCTTTCTTGTAGTTTGTAACTCTGTGGAAACGTACAACTCTTTGTAGACAATCAGCAAATTGAAAGAGTGAGCAACTTTAAATAATTACAGCACTACACTTAACGACAAAATTGGAGTTCAATGAAGAAATTAAAATTAAAAAATAGATTTATCAAGTTTAATAATGCGAGTGGTCAACTGCTGTATGCATATGAGGCAGAGGAGCTTGGTCTATTAAGGTTAAATCCCTTAATAAAATAGAGGCTTTCGAAATGAACTGTGAGAAAGCTACTAAAGATCTCCTGTGTAGACCACATACCAACGAGGAAGTATTGCGCCGGGCTAATATCCATTGGTAGATATTGGAAATTTTGAAACATTGAAAGATATCTTTATTTAGAGCACATTTTAAGAGGACCTAGGAGTAATCCCTTAAAAATCACATTCATGGGGAAAATTTAGAAGAACGACCAGGCCGGAAACAGCATTCATGACTCCGCAATATCACGAATTGGTGTAATCTCACAGATGCAGAAGAGGATAAGTTCCAAATAGTGAAATATGTAAACACGGGAACGCCTACTTACTACTGTAAGCATATGACACCAGAAGATTTGCATGAAACGGATAAAAAAACGCCTACATCCACTCAAGTCTTCAATTAGGAAATCAAACATATTCAGTGGATAGCACAACTTTTCTACTTGCTTTGTAATAACGCCAGTGACCTCTACCTAATTTTCAGTAATCAGGTAATCAATTTTTTTCATAAATCTTGCAAGCCACTTATCTTGAAGTGTTACGGAAGCTACCAGGTAATTATGATTGGTTGTTGTATTGTGGTATAAGTTCAATATCTTTGAGATTGTATCATTAGATCCTTCAGTTATTTCCAAGAACGTTTCAACTTCTTTTTATCATCTTTAGCAACCCCAACCATCATACAACACTATCCACTCAAAGTGAATTCAAATTAAAGAGCTATGTCGATCTAAAAACGGCAATGTGATGAAATTAGGATCTTCAAAAATAAATAAATTTATTCTATTCTTATTATTTATCGTACATTTATAAGTATAACCTTCACTTGTCAATAGCAAATAATGTATTCATGGATGAATGTAAAGAGAAAATTTTTTCGAAATAAGTTTTTCTCAATTTCCTCAGCACGCAACAAAAATGCTAGACAAACTTGATCTGAATAAAATTTCAATTCATTTCTTAGTGATAAGATCAGGCACACTGTACTATCGTATATTACACAAAATTACTTGAGAAAATTTACATTACACGTTTCTTAGGAAGAAGAAATTGTCACAATTAAGTTTCATAAACGTGACGCGTAGTTAAATATCCAATTTACGACTTTTTTTCAAAACAATCAGGTTTGTGAAGAAAGCCTCGAATTTACCACTCAGCACCGGCTCCCGAGAAGAACATTAAAATTCTTTCGACGCGATGCATCACCTCAGGGGTGCATTTTTGTGTGGATCTAAACTGACCCTAATTATCATACCCTTTGAATTTTAAAGTGTTTCACATGGGTTGTATAACTTATTTACGTGGATAATAAAATTTGAAGTTATAAAATTTTACTAAAAATTGCATTTTCCTTGAATGAATTTTTAAAGTTTTATACGTTTTTGCTCGAAATCTAAAGAAATGTTCTGAAATTAGAAATTTTTCCATTTAATTTTATCTAAATGTGAATGTAGTACCAGAATTGATCATCATGTCTATAAAAATAACTAAGGCGACATTATATCTTCGCATAAAGAAGCAAATTTAGTCATATTCGTCATCATGCAATAACAAACAACACACCGACTAATCCATCTCTACTACTTACAATCTCGCTCGAGGCAAATGTTGTAAACTATGTAAAGTTCCACAATCTGTTAAAGGAAACATATTTATTTACCGACTTATTAGCAAAGCGATGAGTTATCGCTCAAATAACATAAAACTGCTTTTTTATTGGATATGAAAAACTCGATAAAAATAATGTCGCAGTTGAAGTTATTCATGCCAACACATGTTACCGCTGCAAAATTGAGAATTAGGCCATTTCGACAGTTTGGTAATGAAATAAAAATGTCGAAAGCTATTGAGAAGAAAACCACAAAATAAAAATAACTAAAACTAAATGTAAACATAGTTGTTTTTATTTGAAATTAGGAAGTAATCAAATTAAAAGTGAATAAAAGCTGTCTGCACAGAAACGTTAATTGCTTTCTTGACACTCAAATTACAAAAGCTGTTTTGTCTCGTCCTCTCCTTTTCACAAAATAAAGAAAAAGGCAGCACTCAGACATATCACGATCTAACGAGCATCCTCATAAAATTCCTGAATGTGCGAGAATTACACCTATGCAAGCAAACGGTTCTTCCAAGATTCAGAAAAACGCGCACAAAAACAATAGCAAAAAATTACAAGACTAAAAAATTCAGCGACACAAGAAGTTGGAACCTAAGATGCATTTACAAATCCGGAATGGAAAAAAATATGTGAATGATAAAAAAGTAGATTATGCAGAAAAAGTCTACTTAAGAAAAAAAAGTGATTCAGGAGCGGTACTAACACGGAAAGAAACTTACCGAGCATAAAATTCAATTATCTGCTTTCAAGCACCTATTGAATCTTCATTAATTGTTAATTGTTATTTACTTAAGTTAAAAATTTATTAATCATTAGTGGTTGTTATGTGGTTTACATGTGAAAGCAATACATTTTGGTAAATTAACTAAGCAAACAAGCACAGTCGATGAAAGTGGGAATAGGTACCAATGGTTTTTTACTATCAAGATGTCTAAGATAGTAATTAATTTACATAATTATAAGTTAATCAAAATAGATTATAACGTACTTCCACGGGATCATCTGATTTGTACGTTATAACCAATGTACGCATGTACTGTACAGTATCTATTTAAATTAGTAAGCCTTGAATCGTTAATAAAATTAGGTAAAAAAAATTAATGATGTTATATTATATTTTCGCTACAAGCTTTTTCATTTGCAAGTATTTATCGATATTTAGTGTGCCATTCGAAATTTTATCCGTCGCATTTTCATATTAAGAATAACAATGTTTTAGATGCTTTTATGGCATCTTAATAACTTCTTAGATTTGGAATACACTTTTGGATAAATTGGATAATTAAGTTACAAAATGTACGTTATAACAGAGCAAAAAACCATTACTTTGTATACAACACGATCACAAAATAATTAAGTTATAACAAGGTACGTTATAATCGAGTTCGACTGTACTACATAACATTTCCATTCGTTCAGCAGAATGTATCAGAAAATTAATTTTTTAAGTTATTAATAAAGCAGACTACATACAGTCGGACCTGGTTATAACGTGATACAGAAGAACTACAAAATTATATTACTATAATCGAGTGGTTGTAATTGAAATTATTTTGAAATTAAATTAATATCGAAAACCAAATACCTTTATCATGATAAGGAAAATCCACGATAAGGTCAGTTATTGATTATGCAGACAATAATAGATCAAGTACACGCGTGTAGCTATCTCAGCTGCCCGTTAACAATAAGCAGGATCACAGCGTGGAGATTAAGTGTCAGCTAGAAAACGCAAGGGCAGCATTTATTAAAATGTCAAAAGTACTAAAGATCAAAGAACTAAATATAAACACAAAAATTATACTCCTGAGATGCTGTTTTTTCCGTGCTCCTTTATGGCGTGGAATCATGGACAGTGGCAGAGATCTCAAGAAAAAAAGTCGGAATTATTCGAAACCTACTACGAATATCCTAGACTTATCATGTCACAATTAAAAATGTTTTACAACTAAACGAAAAAGTGAAAATGATGATAACATGTTACAAGATGAAAACCGGAATACCTGGGTCGTATCACGAGAAATGAACAACATTATGGATTACTTCAATAAATTAGTCCTACGTGGAAACGCGAATGGGAGAAGCAGGTCGGACAACCAGGCAAGACGTATTTCGTAGTCGAGGAACCTTAAAACCTAGTGTACAATAACAACAGGATCATTCTGAGGTGCCATCGATAAAATCATGACTGTCTAAACTGAATGATTGACAAAATCCGGTAAGAAGAATGAAAAATGACGAGTTTACTAAAAATTAAAGGAGCGATAAAATTACAATTGCAAAGATTAAATGCAAAGGCGTATTTAAGAATAAGTTATTACAAACACGGGAAACAACATCCAACAAAAATTTAAGAAAAACATGTTGTATATAATTAAATACTACCTACCTACCTTCTTAAATATAATGGAAAGTTAGATTATTGATAATTCATAAAATATTTACAAAACTAATACTGAACAGATGTAAACGGTTTACTTCGTTACGGTATCATTCAATAAATCGATGTAATAGTCGAAATAATCGAGGTCGTCATAAGCGAGTTGAACTGTAATGTAAAAGAAGAAAATTTCAAATTTTTATCTTTCCTCTCATCGTGACACAATTCCACTAAATACCGCTAAAAATGCAGCTAACGGAACGTGTTGCGAAAGTATTAATAAATCAAAGAAAGGTAGAGTACCTTTTTAAAAATGACACATTCATGATAACTACTTAGAAAAAACTTCACTTTCACGCTGTTTCACTCAAGTGTAATGTGCAGTATTTAAAATAATTGCAATACTTGTGTTTAGTAAAGAGCAACGTTATTTTCACTTCAATAACAGCAAACCGCATCAAATAAATTTTAAAACCAATTTAACTTTTTCTGCGAACAAAAAGTTTAAAAATTAATAACTTGCGGTATGAAACTGGCTCGGCTAGTTATCGACGTTAAATGCAAGGTTCCTGTACAGCACGTCAATTAGCAAGTGGGTTAGTGGCTCGCTCAAATTTACCAAGATGCAAATTAAATTAATTTACTATCGATTTTTGTACGTTTGCAGGCATCACTGGCGTGAATATTCCTGGTAATCATTACATTGATTGAGTGTATAATTCAAACGTGCTAACTAACAACCACAGTTTAAGTCTGGTAAATAACGACTCTAAAGTGGCCCGAGTATTCCACGTTTGAATGAAGATTATTCTAGCATGAAAGCAAACTTCTGTTACATGCAACTATTCCATTAGATATTCAAAACGAGGTAATGTCGGTTGCAGTGTTCTCAATAATGAAATTAATACAGATAATTTCTCAATTAAGCGATTAAAATTAATCTTTTGCGAGCGTTTATGGTATTAATGCTTTTTGCCCAATTTGCTAAGTTCTATTTAATGTACAGGACGAATCGTTTAAGTCTGACCAAGGGTTAATTATTTAATTAAAAGTAAGTTTTTTTATCGGGCCAAAAAATTATTAACTCAAACCGATTTTATCCATTTTATCCTAAGTATACCCAAACCGACTTCGGGGAGAAGCTGATTATGCGGATATAATGCAAGAAATAAAGGGTTTTGTTAACCTGGCCCATTATTAAGAAAAGATTATATTGAATATCTAACAAAAATATTTTCAAAAAGGGAATAATGCAAGTGAAATTCTTCGTCGATTGCACAAAATACAAATTGTTGTAAACGACAAGTTTTTAGGGAAAATTCAGTAAAAATAAAAATCACGGATTGTTTTTTTGTGGTGTTTCAACTTTTAATAAATCTATTATTTTGCAAGTTCCAATTTAATTGTTTCCAATTTCAAAAAAATAATAATGGACTAACGGTCCCCTCGACTTAATTATAAGCGAGTTCTACTGTACATGCACAATAAAAGTCAATATTGATATTTGTAATTTTTGTTACTTGTACTACCTTTATTGTGTCTACAACAGTTTTTGGGCATTTATACACCTAAGCCCTAATGTTATACCACTGTATCACAAAAATAAAAAAGCGCTGGGATGAATTTCGAGTTGTTTAAAAACTGGTATTTTGAAGAGTAAGTTCCTACAGTGAAAGTTTTTGAAAAAATGCGGACACCCGATTAAAGTATTGCTACTGATCGACAAAGCACCCTCTCATCTGTCCAACGAAGAGCTGAGATTTAACGACATTAGGGTACTATTTTTACCACCGAATGTTACGTCGTTACTCCAACCAATAGATCAAGGCGTTTTAGAAAAAGTAAAAAGAAATTACCGGAAGTGTTTATTGCAATCCGCATTGGGAAAAGTGGATGAAGGAGGCGATTTAAGCGATTGCTTAAAAAAAATCAATCTTATAGATGTGGTGTATTGGATCGCGGATGCCTGGAATAAAGTAAAAGACTTTACGATACAAAAGTTGTGGAATAAAATCATCGAACACGAAGGAAGGTGTCAGGTACTTGTCGATGAGGAGGATGATGTGACAAAAATAAAGGGCCTTGAAAATGTTACTTGCAAAGAAATTTGTTTGGGTACAACTAGAAAAAGGTGATGGTGAAGAATTATCAAATCTAGATCTTCTTGAACTAACAAGTGAGAATAACGACAATCAGAGTTCAAACGAGGACAATGATTCAGACGAAAATCATGCAAAAACTGTTTCGCATTGTGAAGGAGTGGAGAGTTTACAGAAAGCCTTAGTATACATTGAACAGCAACCAAAAGCTACTGCAACCGACGTTCTTTTAATTAAAAGATGGAAGGACATTGCAGCTAAAAAACTATACCAATATAGAACAAAACAATTAAAATTAGATTCATTTTTCAAATAGAATAGTTAAATACGCCTAAGTTGTTAGAATATAAAATGTATATGTACAATTATTGTTGATACAAAATTATGTAACTTTTACCAGTTTATGTAACCTCCGCTTTAACCGAACTTTTGGTTATCCAAAACAGGTCCCGGTCCCGTACATTTCGGATAATCGAGAGTCTACTGTATTCCATCACGCTGTATCTCATTATCTTTTTTTTTGTTCAAAAGTTTCCTTTGAATGGGCCGATACAAATTCAGCAACCACACAAGCATAATTTAATAACGGTTGTAATAGAAATTACCTGTAGATACTTGTGGAATTAGGGGACCCCATACATCCGTTACATGCACAGGTAAAAAGGGAAATTAAGAAAAATTTAAACATACCATGCTACTCGTACTACAAAATTTCAAACGTAAAAACATCTTTAAAAACAACTGTAAAAGCAATTCACTTAAAATAACTAACTTAAGCATTACAATGTCAGTTATTAAACTTGCATTACGTCAAAATATTCCTTAATGATGGTTTTTATTTCGATTTTATGAGAATCGTGTCTCCAGGATTACAAAAATAAGTTTGGCTCGTCGAAAATCTGCGGCAGGGGGGCCAATTAAACCGTTTAAAATAATTATTTGCAGCGATAACTATATTTGCGTTCTTTATCTGTAATGTGAGAACTCGCAACCCAATTTGCAAATCTTGAACGGCTTCTTTATTGTGTAACGAGAAAATATTTGAATAATCGCTGATTAGTGCCTCCCAATCGAGCGGCTCTAATTAAAAACAAAAAGAACGTAGGTACTGTTATCTTAAAAAAATATTCGATAAAGAATTGTAAATAATATGAGCTAACATAGTTTCATTATCAAGCCTACCAAAATTGAATTCCAAAGCAATGAGAGAATCATAATTGTTATTTCCATAGATTCGAAAAAACCTGTTCCACGGGATCGGTTTTGCAGGTCGAGGAATATGCGTGCACACACACGCGATTAACAAATTAATTATTCATTAATAAATTCCGTTAAAAAACAACGAAGATGGGGTTGGGTTTCTTGAGATCCAAGAGTCCCCCTCGAATGAGTAATATAATTGCATGACCGGTTTTTCGAATGGACTCTATGACCCTTCCACTTAGAAGAGATGCTCGTATTTAAATAGAACCACTAGGAAGAATTTTTAGTACTTTCGAAAATTGTTTAAAAAAATTCGGTGGAATTTGCAGGAATCTAACCAACGGAATTTAATTAGTGGGTCGTGATTGAAAATTGTATGACAGTCAATTTTTATGGTTTTACTCCTACAGGTGCTCGTATCAAACGTCCTTGAAGTACTACAGGTAACTAAACTTACCTACCCTAAATAAGTGGGCGTAAAAATCAAACAGCACGTCGGATTGTCGGTTTCAAGGGGTTTCGGCTCGATTATTTAAGCGAATTCCGCAAATCGGGACACATAAAACGTCATCTCTCTTACCTGTTAAAAATCACAAGGTGTGCGTTGGATAATCCAGTGAAGAAACAATGCACAACAAAAAACGTTCACAATTAAACATTTATCGTTTACGGTTTGGCGCAACTGAAAAATTAATGGAACGTTCACTATTTACGTTTAAAAAAAATTCCACACGAAGTACTCACCAACGTCCATCATAGAGGACTGGATTGTTGGGTACGAATGTGCGGTTTAGTTCCGTTGCGAACGTCAGAGGGTAGCACAATACAGCGGTTGATTTAAAATTGATTTAATAAATACTGTTCAACAAATGGGAATTTAATAAAAACAAAATTTTGGCAGTTTATTCCAATCCCAATACCCAATTAATGCCCTGGACTAGAAAAAGTATCATCGGCTGCCAGGCGACCAACCATCGAATCCAGTCCAACAGTTGCCCGAACAGCATGTGGGGCCTCTCCCAAGGGTTGCAGAACATTTTCTTGAGATCGACCTTTTCTTTACAATATGGACAAGTTTGTTTCTTTCCTACTATACACCAGCCTCTTATACAAAACTCATGGAACCTGAAAACTGCCAGATCAACTTAAGAAGATCCTTAGGACGATTCATACACGTGATCACAAGATAGTTTGTAAGTATTTTCGATAACTCCTTCCTCATTTTCATTAACTAGTAATTTGTTGCCGCAAACAGCGCACACACCTGGGTCTAAATTTCTGGTCGGAATACCTTGTGCTGTGTAATACTGCAAGTAAATCGTTTCAATCGACAACTTTTCTAAATCAAAGAGACATACCCCAATGTGCGATGCCATCTTGTCGGCACAAATTTCCGATATGTCTCTACCTAATACTCCATAATACAAACCATAAAACAGAAACAATAAACCGCAATCCATCCAAGTGTTTGGTTTCGCATCAAATACCAAATTCAAGCCGAAAAATGTTGCCATCATTATTACATACCCTATAATCCCGAGGGCGTAACTAAGTTTATACAATAACAAAAACCATTTGTAAACTAGTCTGTAATAACATACAAGAACAAAAAGTACGAATGGGAAGTGTGTGCCAATAAATACCTAGGTGTCGTACCGTTGATTGGTTTTTGTATGGCTTTCCTAACTATAAGTCCTGTAATACAGGAAAATAACAACCAAATAAATATAAACCTCCACCAGTGATTCCTTATTGATAAAATTAACGGTATAATCCACATTCCTAATAAAGTTATGAGCTGAAAAATTGGAAAACAATTTAGATTTACATCAATCTAATCAATTATTACTGAATATGATCGGTAGTGTCGCCTTCTCCACTCGATTAAAACAAGCTGAGCAACTATTAACGTCATTATGAGTATTAAAACCATCTCTGCGTGCATTTTTTCGTGCCCTTCGTGCTGCTGATGTAACTTTTGATGTTCCAATCTGAAATTTGAAAATTTTTCACCTCGAAAATTACATGATATAATTTCAACCTCCATTTCTCTTCTTGGGTTAATTCCTCAAGGCTCTGTGAAAGATGCAAATAACGCAAATTAATATTGCATGGTGTGGGTGCAGTTAAAGATTTGTTAATAATTTAGCTGATAAGGAATAATAGATAGCCATTATGATCAAGCAATTTTAATCTAATTAAGTTATTAAGGCAGTTTAAACGAAATTACCCTATTATTTAAGTCAACCGGCCTGTGCAAATCCATTTTCTTTGCTATAATAAATAAATCGGCTACTATTTCAAAATCTATTTGAGAGTTAACCCCATACCCGACTCAGTCAATATTCTACTTTGACAGCTGTACTTGTCTCCATTATTCACCGACAGAGTAGTAATTTTTCATTTGAATTAACGCGCCAACATAATTTAAAGTTTCAAATAAATTCAATTAAGGTAAATAATAATATATTAATCAACGAGCACATAATGAAGTTTGGAAACACGTATCCATAAGTGAGCATCTTTTCAAGTCAAATAAGGTTAAAATTCTTAGAGCTTACCTGAGAAGAAACTCTATGTATGAGTGGAACTGAAACGTAACGGCAGTATGTACAGCAAGTAAGAGAAGGATATGCTTAGTTTCGGACGGCAAATTCTTTTGCAATATACTGCCAGCTCGCAAAATTTGTTACCCTGTTTTTTAATACCCTGCATAACAATATTCTCATAATAGTAATTTACAAAAAAAATATTTATGCAAAGTGAACTGCGGATCAGCATGATTTATACTACAAATTTTAAAAACATCACAACTGACCGCGATTTATTAAAAAACAAAAAACGACACAAAAGTGTTAGCAAAAAAACAGTCCAAAAAGGTACATATGGTCAGTTTGTGCAGTGTGCATAATAACATATGAATCAATATAAACGTAGGTATAAAATAATTTAAAAAAGTGATTTTAATATAATTTATGTAATAACAGGGACCAACATTAGCAATAAAATTAGTGTTGACTTACCTTCTTGCTGTAGTTGGTATTTCTTTCGATGCATATTTGACATATTTGTCTACAGCAAACCATGAGAAATTACTTATCCAAATCTAATATCCCCTTGATTATTTTCGTACTATTTTCATTCTTTACATTATAACATAAGTTGCAATTATATATTTTTAATTTTTGATTTATGTACCTACTACGTTAGCTGGTTGGAAATATTATAAGCACTGACAATCAGAAATTATAAAAAATTACTAGGTAAAATTTTGAAGCTTTACATTAATGTTTATGAATTATAATTGCTAGTTACAATCTAAAGTTTCGAGTAGTTAAAACTTTTTTATATAATTACAGGGCGAACAAAATTTAATTTAAAACTTATAGTACCTATTCATTATACTTAGTAGATGTGACTTTTTTGTCATAATTCGTTATTCTTCCCTCAGTCGTTGGTGGTATCACAATGAACAAGCTCACAAGAGATGATGCAGTTAAAAAAATATTAATTCCAATTAAAATTACATTAGAAGTGATCTGTTTTTGGCCAGAAAAGCGAACAAAGTTAAAAAATTTTGTAAGTAGGACAATATTTGGAAGCTATGCGTTAGTATGTGCGGCGGCTTATTTTTATTTATTTCAAAATATTCGAGATGTTAGAAAAGTGACTGTTGCATTGGCCACAGTTGTATCTACATTTCAGGTAAGATAATAATTATTATTTTTGTATTTGTATTTGTATTTTTGTATTATAATTGCAGATGCTTGTAAAATTTGAGACAATGATTTATTACACTTCTGTAATGGAATGGATCTTATTAAGAATTCACTTTGATTTTTGGCCGACATATTTAGTAAATAAAAAGAAGCAAAGAAAACTTCTAAGAAAAATTCAACGCTGTCAAATTATATTTGTCGCCTTTGTTGGAGTTTATTTATTCGCTTCAAGTCTTTATTTCTTTGTGAACATTACAACTGGAAAAAGACAATTACCTGCTGAATCTGAATTCCCATTTCAATGGACCCATAGTCCTGCATTTGAATTATTATACGTGTGGCAATATGTAATAGGTTCTGCAACAGCCTATTTCATGATCGCCTTTGATATACTCTTCATAACATTGGCAGAAATTTGTATATCACAAATTTATATTGTTAATTCTATATTAAATGATCTGAATGGAAAATTGAGTACAATTCAACAACGTTATTTAATTGGAAATCAAATGGAAGGGGAGGATGTTATACGATTGAAAGTAATGATCAAATGCTCTCAGCAGCATAATATTATATTGCAGTAAGTAATATCAATAGTTTTTAATATTTTTCTTTATTTATTAGCTTTCTTTACCCAATATTGGATATAACCCTTCCCAAACTGTCTTCAGTTAGCTCTTTCTGCTGTTTATCATGTTTTACATTTTAGGGAATAATAGGGACACTCACGATCTTGAATTTAGCATGCTAGACCCTTCTATTTGTATTATTTTATTAGTAGTACTTACGATCTTGAGCTTAGCATGCTAAACCCTCGTATTTTACAATAGTAACACAAATACGAGGGTGAGTACTCCTATTGTAAATACCATTGTTTTCTCGTGGTTTAAATAGAGTAATTTTTATTATATAATGTCATTTAATGTGAATATTTGTATTTTTGCAACACATCAACGTTGAAATAATTTTTTAATTTCAAAATATTAATAAGAACATTGTTATTTTTAGGGTAGTAAATGCATTGATGGTTGTATATTCATGGTTTGCATTTACACAGTTTATAACTTGTGCATTTGGAATATGTTTGATGATTTTATCTGTCGTAAGTTATGAAATTTTTAGCAAATAGGAGTGAAATACACGTCCGGTTTTTAGTGCGATTCAAACGTTTGAATCGCATTAAAAACCGAACGTATATTTTATTCATTAACTCACCAGTAAAATGTTTTATTCCAATTCAGACGGTTTATCCTGAAGAATTGAAAAGATTGCTACTTATGGCAATAGCTTTCCTTTTTGAGCTGTTTTTATATTGCTGGACTGGAAATCGTGTAACAGAAGAGGTAATTATAATTCTAGTCATTTCTTAAGTAATTCAAAATTGTTTAGTGCTCAACTATCAGTGATGCTGTTTATTTCTCTGGTTGGCATCTACATCCTAATAATAATATTAAAAAAATTGGAACGGTATTGATTCAAATGGGTCAGATTTTTGAATCTTGAATCTTCAAAAAAATGCACATTTTATGACTAGCTTATCACGATCGACTCACTCGGAGCGATCCATGTTGTCTAGTTCCGTGCAGAATTTTGACTCTGCCGGAAGGGCAGTTTCTATAGGTGGCGTACCACAGTCGACTCATTCTGAGCGATTCGTGTCGTCAAAGCCACAAGCTGAATCCGAACAAACGGATTCACCATTTTCTTATAATGAGAAGCAGATGCTTCCTTTAGTCCCCCCCAAGCAGAATATTGACCCTGCCGGAAGGACAGTTTCTATGGTGGCGTACCACGGTCGACTTATTCGGAGCGATTCGTGTCGTCTAAGCCACAAACTGAATCCGAACAAACTGATTCAGCATTATCTTGTAACAAGAATCAGATGTTGCTTCCTTTAGTCCCCGTGCAGAATTTTGACCCTGCCGGAAGGACAATTTCTATTGGTGACGTATCACGGTCGACTCATTCTGAGCGATCCCTGTCGTCAAAATCGCTATCTGAATTCAAACAAATGATTTGTTGTAGTGAAAAGCAGATTTTGCTGCCTATCGACTCCGTGCAGAATTTTGACTCTGCCGTAAGGACAGATTCTACTGGTGGTGTATCACGGTCGACTCAATCGAAGCGATCCGTGTCGCCAGAACCAGAAGTTGAACCCCAACACAAGATATCAGTAGTTTGTCAAAATGATATCCAGATTTTATCACCTATCATTCTTGCGCAGATTTCTGACACTGCCGGAAAGATAGATTTAATGCGTGACATACCACGGTCGACTCATCCTGAGCGGTCCGTGTCATCGATAAGACAAGTTGCACCCACGCAGACAATTGAGGCGCAGATTTTGCTGCCCAACGACTCCGCGCAGAATTTTGACTCTGACGGAAGTTCACCATCGATTCAAACTTATATGGATTCTGGTTCACAGTCCAATTTGAAACCTGTGAATATCTTTAAGAAATTGTCATTGCCGATGAGATCGACAAACATTTCCGTGTTGGACTTCCATAAGGTCAATTCTTGTAATCCTTTAAAATGCGATGGGACTTTGCATTTACATCACTCAAGGTACAATTTCATTTTGTCTAATTTAATCCTCGATAAGATCACTGGCAACATTCCCAGTTGTCAAGCTGATCAAGAGTTCATAACTCCAAGCAACATATATTTGCCTGATCTTCTTGTTAATCAACCGGAACAAATAATATTGGGTCTCGGTCATTTACGATTGCAGAAGACTTTTTTTGATTGTGTAATGACGGGTCGTATGAAGGCCCCTTCTACTATTATTGTTCGTTGTCGTTTAAATCGTCCAGGCGAAATCCCCAACCAGCTTGTAAGGTTCTGGGAACTTGAAAGCTGTCAGACGAAGCGAGCGTTTTCAAAAGAAGAATATTCTTGCGAAGCGCATTTTAAACAGACCAGACCTCCTTAGGTCCTTGGTTATTCTCGAGAGGTTGCGCTCAAAGATTCTTTTTTATAGAAAGATCTTTGACGGACAACCCAGTTACTTTTGAAGTTTGTTTCATGTTAATGAAGGAATACGAAGATCAAGGTCACGTGTCAGTCATCTGATGTGCCAGATTCCTCGGATTCTTCAAATTGTTTCCTCATTATGAGGTGTTAACTAAACTTCGAGGTGTCTTTCTGCCAAACAGGAGAATTTATTTACAATTGCTGTTCGTTTTCGGCAGTATATCTATTCGATATCGTCCGATATTTATAGGACGTGCAGGCAGGTTCTAGTCGAGCCTAACCAAAGGTCACTGCAACGAATCTTGATGCGCACGGTTCCATCTGTGTCTCTGTGCGTTTATATTTTTAAAAAATATTGTGACCTACGGTATTGCTTCAGCCTCATTTTTTGGCCATTCGTTCGTTGTTTCAATAGGTATTTCGATATGTGCGGTGGCTGTGGCACCTTCTCAAATATTCCTATATTCGGTCGTTGTCTTGTTTGCTTTTGTGGATGTTATCAAGTTTCTTCTTCAAGTTTTGTTGGATCTAAATTTTCAAGCTTTCCACGAACGATTACCTGACGCGGTGCGTCCTAATGATTGCTTCCGCGTTTCTCTGCTGTTTCTGTGACTCGTTTGGAGTGGCCATTTTTACAATAGTTCGGTACAAATAAAGAACTGAAAATGCAAACTCAAGCTCCAGCTGTATCATCTGCAAAAGTTGCCAACGTGACTTGTTCCAGATCTGGTAAATCATATGTATATAGCAGGTAGAGGATAGGTCCGAGGACATTAAATTGAAAAACATAAAAAATGCGACTTTGTTCTTCTTAACAATAAGCGATTCAATTATATGGTAGGTTGGTTATTTTCTTGTGAAATCTGCATGCACATTTTAATTATAGCAGAATGATATATATTACTGGTGTCGTCAGTTGTCAGAAGCAACAACTTTTTTATTTTCATTTGAGTTTTCTTCCAAATAACTTGGTACACTTCTACTTTTGTTATCAATAAATAAATATTATTTATTTACGTAACTAATATTATAAAGCAACAATTTAATAAAGTTTTACAAGTAACGTTTTGTTTAAAGTGGATTTTATAGATACAACAATAGCGATACACCTAATTCCTATTATATCTTTAAAACAAATCAATTAAAAAGTGCCAACATTTAATTAACCATGAACCACGTAAATTTTGTAACTGTTCGCATGATGGCATTTTGATATTTTGTGCAGTTTGGAATAAATCGCGATTTCCAAAATTTCTCATCTTCCAAATCATATAATCTCCTATAAGACAAGGAAAATACAAAGTAATATGAGGACAACAACTAAATGTGAACTTACGGTAATTCTTTTCCCTGTAACAAGCGTGCCGCAAATTTGCAACATATTCTTCTTCGACTGAAACTTCTAATCGCCTAACAGAACCTTGATATTCTGTATGGAAGTTGTCCTTGACGTAATAAGAAATTCCAAGATTGTGAGTGTGTCTCAACGGTTTTAAAAATATATATTCACCTTAATCCAGGAACTGGTACCAGAGCCTCCGGAGCCGCTCGCTACCGCTGTTCGGAAATAATTTCTTACGTAGGGTAAAGTGGTGTAATACGCCCCACATTTCGAAAAAAATTCGACAACTCCAAGCTTTGAAACATTTATTTTGAATTAAGTCGTAACATAATAGCTGTAACACTTATTAATACAAAACTAAACATAATTTTAAGTTAAAAGTAAATTGCATTGTTCAAATATTAAATTTAAGTAAACACTGCACTGGGGCGTTTTACCGTACCTTCGGTGATAATACGCCCCAGCAAAGAAATTCAATAGAAAACTGAGCATTGCTTGGTTATGCATTCTTTTCAGCACGTTTCTTTTGCCGCCCACAAATATTGCACATATCGCCATACATTGAACAGCTTTCGTGCAACCACATGCTGCAAATTACGCACTTAATCCAATCATCTTTTGATTTAGTTGAAAAATAATGCTCTCCACACTCAAGACAGTCCGTGTCTTGATCGTCTAACGCGTCCTCTGGAGATTCAGATTCAACGTAAAGGTTGCTTGGGTTTCATACCAGATAAACTAGGTAAATTAAGATCTCGTTCCAAAATTTTACCAGCTTTAGCTTTCTTCTTATCACACAGAATCTGACGCTTGACTTTATGCTCAGATGATGTTAGAATTGTCGCAGACTGCTTTCTGTTGGAGGTATTAGTTGGTATAGTTGGAACTGGATTAATTTCTTTAAGAATTTTGGATGGACTATCTTTTTCTTTGGATGTAGGTTCTCTTGCGTTAGAAATTCCATCATTGTGGAATTCTATCAGATCTGCGCTGTCCATTCCAGTTGCATCAGAGATGGAAAAGAAATGATCGGGAATAACCGATGGATCATATGGAAAAATTCCAGTTGCTTTAAATCCTGCAACTCCATTATTCACAGTAGCTGCTTTACCCCAAGCTTTTCCTATTAGTGAAGGAACGTTGCGTCTATTTAATTTTCTTTCTTTGTGGGTTAGCATCCATGTCTTGGCCTCCTGCCTAAAATAAGTTTTAAAAGGCTTGAAGAACGTCTTATCAAGCGGCTGTAATGCCTGAGTCGTGTGACTCGGGAGGCATAATAGCACAATATTGTTTTCCAAAGCCATGTCCAAAAGTTCAATTGCATTAGAATGGGATGCATGCCCGTCCAAAATTAACAACGCATTACCGCTTGGGATGAAATACTCCTGAAACCACTTCATAAACAAATCGCTGTTAATATACGAACTTTTCTGATTCATATAAACGTCGGAACCAGGAGGGGGACCATCTGTAAATTCTGGCTTTTTATATTTGCCTTTCATTATCAACACTGGTGGGAGGAAGTTGCCTTCACCATTGCAGCAAGCTATTAATGAAATATTTTCACCCCTTTCCGAACTTGTTAAGGAATAGACATCTTTAGATCCTTTTGTTGCAATGACGTATTCTGCTGTGTTGTTCACTTGGATGCCAGTTTCATCCATGTTGAAAATTCTAGACGGTTTGTTTAATAAATCACTTTCTGTTAACACCTGAAGCAGCAAACCAAAGTAATCCCCGACTTCTTTCCTATTCATACCCTGTGCTCTTGCTAATGATAACCCTTCAGATTTTCTAATAGATAGGACTTTATTTCTCCTCATAAAACCATAAAGCCAAGTATTGCCTGCAATTTTTTTGTTTTGCGAAAAACTATGTGTGATGCCCAGTTTATTTCCAAATTGAAAGGCCATGGTTTTAACATCACTTCTATTTGGTGAAAATCCTACTTTTTCAAGGGCTTGTATGTGTGCAACTATCCTATTTTCATGTTCTCTACCTAATGTTGGACAGCGACCAAGATGTTTTTTACTGCTATTAGCAGCTATGTGCCGTCTTAGAGTTCTAGAAGGTATGCCATATGCCCTGCTCGCTGCATTTACGCCCATTTCTCCACTTTTCACTTTATCTATAGCAGCGGCCATTTCAGCTTCGGTCCATGCAGCTCTTGTTGTTGTTCTTCTGTATATCTTGCCCATATTCTAAATTAAAATGACAATAATTACATGCTCTGTGGCTGGGGCGTTTTATCAGCTACCAGATTGGGCGTATTTCACTAATTGTATTTTAAAACGCCCCACCTAAATATTTGGCATACGAAATCACATTATCAACAATGCAAGCGCTGCAGTTTATACTTGATTTGTATGCTATTGCATCATATTGTTCACATTTGGGAAAAACTTTTTTTAATGTTAGTAGGGAATTTTTCTTAATAGCATGTAACAAATGTTGAGTCTTACTCACCATAAAATATTTTTTTTCTCGTTTAAACGCAACAACACAAATATATTTTATACACACACAAGATGTGGTAGTAGTGTAATGTCGCGCTATCCAACACTCTGAATTTTAACTATAACACAGCGGGAGTTTTGAATGTGGGGCGTATTTGCACCTAGGGCGTATTACACCACTTTACCCTATATAACGAAATAATATAATTTTATCAGTTTCTATGAACGCGTCTACACTTTCCAATCGATTCGATGCTGTTATCATAAATTGGTATGGATCTGTAAAAAACGACCATATTTTATGATGATTTAAAGATTTTAAACCAAACGAACAGGATTAAACGGTTTTAAAAATATATATTTACCTTAACGAACGGGAAAATTTGTCATAACTCATATTTTTATTGTATTTGACTTGTCCCCATCGCCGTGCTACTTCGTCCGGATCTTTAAATTTAAACTCCCCGTTGGGTCCTTCCCATGTGATGATGTACGCGGCGTTCGAATCGCCAAGCAGCTCTACCAAGAACTGCCACAATCTTAGTTCCCCTGGTTTAGCCGCAGCCAATCGATTCGATGCTTCTCGCAAATATATGTATGCATCTGTAAAAAACGACCATATTTTATTTCAAAACTTCTTCACATTACTGAAAGCTATGCTTATTTCTGAAATCTGGAAATGTATCTATATTTAACATACTTAAATGCACCTAAAGTCATTATGGATAATGCTGATTAATTGAAAAATTTCAAAACTATTGAAAGGCTGCTTTTTATGTCGTGGTTTTATTAGAAACAATTAATTACTAGTGATAATTATAATGAATTGATTTTAATTCAGCTATATTGTATTTTGAGTTTTTATGGATTTATATGTGGCAAAAATATGAAATAAAATTGGTTTATGATGATTTAAAGATTCTAAAAATTAAGTATCTTAAGTATCTTACCGGGTTGTCTGCATACGGTGGTTTCCCACTCCATCTGAAAAATAAATAAATTTTCCCTCAATATCAAAATACAAAATTTATTTAAATTGTTCAACAAGTGAACCAATTTAATTTTTGGAAGTTTCAAAAATCCTTAATTTAAATATTAAATTAAAAAATTGAATTAAAATTCACCTTTATCTGTAAAAAACGACCATATTTTATGATGATTTAATAAAGATTCTAAAAATTAAGTATCTTAAGTATCTTACCGGGTTGTGCGAAAACCGTCGTAGCCCACTCCATCTGAAAAATAAATAAATTTTCCCTCAATATCAAAATACAAAATTTATTTAAATTGTTCAACAAGTGAACCAATTTAATTTTTTGAAGTTTTTTATAGCTTACAATTGAGAAGCTCACTGTGATGAATGAATGAATTAAAATAAATTATATGCCATTAAGACTATACACTTACAATATTGGTCTTCCTTACTTGGCGTTAACAAAAATTGAAAATTAAAACACCTAACTTTGAGATGGCAGACGCTTCTCAATCGCTGTTTGTTTGGCTATGACTATTTTTTTTGCAAGTAAATGTTGAAAAAAATATTAAAATACAACCCATTGTTGTTAATAGAAGGTATATTAGATCACAATATTGGTAAGCACAAATTCTCGTCATCGAGGTAAAGCTTATAAAACCGAGGCTTTACGAAAACTACTTACTACCTCAAGTTTTCTTTCATAGGCCATCTGAATACACTGCCGATTCTGCCCAAGAATTTTATAATGTACCATGTTTTAGTGCTACTGATAGCCATATAAAAGTTAACAAGATTATATAATTGCTCGCTCGGTTCATCATCTTTTTCGATATTTTCTGTGTTGGCAAAATTATTTCAATTGTTGTCTGGTGTTTGCAGTCCATTGTCTACTTCACTGTCATTTCTTCATTATCAAAATCGATATTACTTTCCATTTCTTTTTGCACCATCTTCTCTACTTCAATCCTCGTTAATTTCACTATCAGCATCTTTTGTCTTTCTATTTAATGTTTTTTTTTTATTAGTTTCGTTTTTGGTTGTTTGGTTTCTTATCTGTTGCGCATTGATCAGTTTCTTCATTTGGTTTTCTTTTTTGACTTCTTTGTTTTGTTCCTTTGGCTTTTTTTGTTTTCGTTTTTGAACCTCTTTATTGTTTTTCAACGTTCCTCTTCTTGTTGCAGACATTCTAAGATTTGTACTGTGGTAAATGCTTCTCCGTTAATTTGTCGTTCAAGTTTTATCTGTTTTTCTTTGGGCATGGGAGAGGATCCAAATTCTGTATATTGCCTCTCAGTGCCTTCTTGAAAAAATTAATTGCAGCTCTTTTTGACTTATTTAATTCCTTTTTATTCTGCACATTGCTGCAATTTGCAGAAAATATGTCGCTATCAATTTATTTTAAATTGTCTGTTGACTTTGTTGCATCTATCTGTGATACTAATCCAGTAATTGAAGTTTGGGGTTCAGTGTCGGCTCATTTCTAGTACTCATTAAGTCAGGTTGGTTAACGGGTTGGTCAACAGGGTCGTCGTCTTGAATTTTGATAGAGCTGCCTGATCAAAGTCAGATTCAGGAAATTTATTTCAGTCAACAGGCAAGGAACCAGTTGCCAAAAAACAGAAATTATTATGTCAGGAGTAAGATTGCCAACGAAAATTCTTTGCGAGACATTTTAGGTTTGTTTCTTGTACCTACCTAGTGTTTTCGCATTTCTTTTGGCAGAATTTTGTCCCAACTCTTCTTCAGTGGACGAAATACGCTATAATCCAGTTCATATAGGTGCCTAGCAGTAGATGGCGGCCAGTAAAACAACAATTCTAAATCTCGATATCGATCATCGACGTTTTTGTGCCAACCCCATGCCCACTATGGCTTCCTCTTGCTCCGCGTTCTTCTTCAATGGGTAAAGCCAACACTTCTCCGCGTTTCTCGGCTCAATGTGATTTAAATGGAAAACGGCATCACTCGTTTTAGCCACATTTTCAAGATTTGAAGAATAGGTCGCTATTGCATTTTATAAGAGTGATCGGTCCGCACGGATCTATCGGGTAATTTTTTTGATGGTGTCTCGATTAAGCTAGTTATTAATTAAAATGTAAAAAAATTTCAAAACTTGAACCCCTCATAAAGCCTCCAAATATTTAAAATTTTGGTTTCAAATTTATATGAGTTTATTGCTGACACTTACACGCATACTTTTTATTCGGATCGTTTTTCTTCAAATATTATAGTTTGCTCATAATTTAATTAAAATCGTTTGAGCTCATTTTGCACAGAGCGCATTTTTTCATAGCTCGGGGCTAAAGTGTCAATAAGATATATGGCACTAACAAAGACACTGAGTGGCCTTTGTCAGGGCCTTATTGCCTGCCATAAGGTTTATCTTAAACGAATAAAGTGGAAAATATTTATTTTTGAGATCTTTCGCAAATGATTTTAGTTTCGATAATTTACTTATTGTGTTGTCACGAATTGATTGACAACATAAAAATCTTATTTTATCGAAAATAATAATGAAATAAAATATGATTTTATATAAATAATTGTACCCAATTTATAATAATGCGCGTCAATGTTTAAATGAATGATTAAATTCCATAATAATTGAAAGGGTTAGAATAAAAAGGGTACAAGTAAAATTTACATTTTTTGAATATATTGAAGCTTGAAGTTATGTAACTATAAAACAGTCCAGACTTTTTTTAATAACATCTCATTTTATATTAGTTAATTAACCCGCTAAGTACCAACTTAATTTTTTTTTGAGAATTTTGAAATTTTTTCATAAATTTGTTTTAAACATATTTACTTGAGCCTAAAAATGTAAATGCTTGTTGCATAATATACTATTATGATGATCTTATAAAGCATTTGAGTGTGCCAAATACGGGAAAAAAATACATTTCCATGGTGACCCATATTTGTCACAGGGGGCGGTAAGGGGTTAAAATGTCTGATGTGAATTAATAGATTTAAATTTATAAAATTTAAATACAGTTGAAATCCCGTTTAGTGATGTTCGAAAAGCCACGAAAAAACACCACTATAGAGAAACTTAATTACTATATAGAATTCACGTATAATTTTACAGTTTTAGCAGTCACTTTAAAAACCAATCGATATTGAATATTATGAATCAAAAAATTAAGATTTAGTACGTTTGAAAAAATATTTGTTCATTTAGATATACACGCAGTTATTAACAAAAAAAACACAATTGTTCATCATATGTAATTGAATAGTTACATTGTATGTACCTACTTATTGTTGAAAAAAATTGTCCAAAGTTTATTGCACAGCAGTAGGTACTTTTAAAAATGGAAATTCCCAGAAATAAGGAATTTGCAAGAAATTCTTCTAAGGATTTTTCTGGTAGTCGGAATTTGGGGAAAAAACCAGATGTTGAATAAATCTATTATATTTTCTATTACCGAAAATTTCGTTCCTCGAGAATTTTGGTAAAACTTTTTTAAAGAATAATCACTATATGTGTCTTGGACAGTTAAAAAGGACCTATTTTTTAATTGTGTTAATAAATCGACAATCAGAAAATTAAGATGGTTGGATTTGATCGTTTTAGGAGCTCAAGGCCTATTTAAAAATTGATTTCCACGATGTGCTGCTTTCGTGAATATTAAGTTTGCACATTCAGAACATGTTGTCGATAAATATTCATTTATCAGCTCGAATGAACGTATTATAAAAATAAAAATTTTATTTTATTCACATTTGGCAAAGTGACGGAACTGCCAACAAAGCGATACACTGCATTCTTTACGAACGGTCAAAATTCCAGTATACAATACCAGGCAATCGACTGGGTGTCTTTAAATTTTTCAACAACGAATTTGTAATACATCTGGCAGACAGATTCCAAGTACGTACATAGGTATTCTACCTAGTTTTCTGTTTTGGGATTGGTTAACATTTCTTAAACGACGTAGATAAAATATGCAAAATTTGAAAAATTGTTCATTATAACTTTAACGTCTTCTGAAGTTTGTTTTTATGCGATTTTCGTTTATTTTTTAATTTGTTGCTTTGGTTTTATGCGGTTTTAGAAAACCTATTTCTATTTTTATCAATGTAAACAAATTTTATCTAAGTACTACATATTATAGCCGAATCAATAAAGCTTTTGATTTCAGAATTTCCAGAGACAGGTCGGATTTGGATGAATTAATTTATACGGATTAATTCATTTCTATTTATTATTTATTTATTAAAATCAGTTATGATAATTTTTTCAACAGTTCATTATAGAGTGAGCGACTACAATATGGAACAAATTAATTAAAATTGAAACAATTGTTTAAAAGAAAAATCATCGAACCCGTACATTTTAATTTAATAAAAATACACGGTTTATATAAAATCTAATTTCAAATCATCATTTGTTTTCTAGTAACGACTTCGTCGGCATTTTATTTTAACGCATTAGTGTCGGGTATTCCTAGTCTGCACATTAAATTTTTCTATCTTCCATAAGTAAATTAGAAAACATAAATTTTATTAACAGCAATAGCTTTTAAAAACTCCTTTACTAAGCAAATAAAATTGTTAAATTAAAAGACGAGCAAACATTCAAAACGTGTTTTGTCCAAAAAAATAAGATACATTCGACCAAAAAAATTGTCACGTGTAAATCAGTCGTTGAAAATAAACCTTTAGGTAAGAATACGCTGTGCGCTCCCTGTCTAGTTTACGATTTGCCGAAATTGGCATCTTTGAATGTTTGCTCCTATTTCAGTTTTAAAGTAAATAATATTTCACAGCAGGCACTCAAAGCCGTTTCATTGTTAAACACAGGCCTATTATATTGTGATGCCTTGGTTATAAACAAGTTTAAGGTGTTGCCTATATTAAGTGTTAAGGCGCGTCCAGACTTAGTAATAAGTTATTGAAATCTTGTTTCCCTGTAACACTGAAACTTTTTGACGTGTATAGGATTCCTCGTTGACCCAAGAAAGACAGAAAAAAGGTTATTCCGAATATTTTCGAGATTTCGCCGAAAAGCACCAATTTGTATACTTTTTCAACCAATTTTTGTTACCGGCCAGTTGTCGGCAAATATCAAACGAAATTTGAAACATCTGGAATACAACTGTCGCAGGTAGGTATTCTAGGTTCGAATGCATTTATTTATGTTCGGTAATAAAGTACTTAAAGCATGAAGCTTCTGGTAGAACTGTATTTTGCATAATCGGTTGATACAAAAAAAAGTTAGTCAAAGTATCAATGGTAAATCAGGAAGACTTTCTTCTCGCGGCTGCAGCATATGTAATTTTAAGTAGTGCACAGAAAAAGGAAAAGAAAAGATTTTGGATTTGCCCATTGAAAAGGTATCGAAAGCGGTACAGTGGGCAGTGATATGATCAACGAATTAAAAGCCGACGACATTGTTCCGTTTGCAATTAACCCTTTGAGTGCCAAAATGATCTTTAGAGAATTAGCTAAAATTGCCAATTCCAAAAACAATAAACAATAAACAAGAATTGATAAGTATGAAAGAGAGATCGATCGTATTAGTTAGTGCGGGAGCAAAAGCGCGACCGCGCTCTTGGCATTTTCGGCCAGTGTATTGAGGAGGGCGATCGCGCTACTTGGCACTCAAAGGGTTAATGATCAATTGCGGTGTGACGGAAATTTTAAAAATTTTGCCAGAATGCTAAGCGCCGGTTTTGAATTTTTAATCAACGAAGTGGGACATAAAATATGTAAAACGATTTCCCAACTAAACTGCCAAATATGTAGTTCCTAAATACGCAGTTAAAAGCTTTTAAAATAAGAAATTTATAACCATCATAAAATTTGTCACAGCACAAAAGAATTAGAAAATTTGCGATATTCAAGGCTGGAGCCGTTCGCTCCAGGGACGATTTGCATGCCAATTGTGGTTGCTGGGGCCACTGACCTGCTTAAATAATGACAATTTTAAAATTTCCTGTTCTGTTGATTTTCAATTATCTTAAATTTTAGCCTTTTATAATGTTGAGCTTGTGTTCGTACATTCGCGGCACAAATCTAACTACATCGGAATAAATTCCGTCCCATGGGATCTGTAACCGAAAATAAATTCCGTTCTTAAAGGGTTAAAATGTTTAATTTGTGTGTCTAAATTGGTGTCTTCAGACGTATTTAATAAAATAATAATAAAGGAATTAACAATCACAATAAAATATTTTTGACCTTCTGGTAGTCTAATTAAGGACGGTTTATCGATTCTAAGTTTATAAGGTCAGTAAAATTTGCCAGTCGAATAATATCATTTTTATATAAAAATAATATTAATATAATATTTAACAAACACTTCGATTCGCTGTCTATAAAAAAAAAGGTTATCATAAGGAAACCTATCATTTTGATCTTACAAATGTGATTAGAAACGTTTACAAAAGTGAACTTATTGTTAAACTAGTAAAGCTGTTGCGAGATGCACTAAAAGAATGAAAAAAAAATTGGCAGTTATTGGGGACTGCCGACAGAAGTGAAGACTTAAAACTATGAAATAACAGTGGAATAATATTTTGATAAGGAAAATTTTAAGTATTTAGTTTATAATTTGTTATTATTGGCTCATGTAATTGTGGAACATAATTAATTTGAACTTGTGAAGGAATATCATTGTGAATTTCATCATCATAATTTGAATGTGACTTTGGAATGTATGGTTCATTCCGTGTTGATAGGCCCCCAGTACGAGTATGGGCCTCCAATTTGTAAATTATGAAAATTCTGACATTTAGAAACATGCTTTACAATTGTTTTTGAGAATTGATCTGTCGATAAATTAATCAAATTAGTGGCTCCGTGACGCGGTAACTGCGTGACGTAACTAGGGGCGAACTCGTAAGATTTACCCCATCCAAAAATCTTCTAACGCGCCTAAAGAAGTTTTCACTTCAAAAATAACTTGTTGCTCTTCGTCGAAATGTAAAATAACTTTGTTAATAACAATGTTTCCGACAAGTCTGGACGCGCCTTTACGCTAAAGCAATTTATCTTTATGAGTTGGGCTGAAACTCTTCAAGCGCCAGGACCCTTAAACACAATTACAAGGAAAATTGGGTTCATTGTTGAATGGGGTTAAATCATGAAACTTTGACCTCCAAAATCAAATGGATAACGGCTCTCCAAAATTTTCATAACTAATTCTATACGATTTCTTATTTATTTGAATATTATTCTAATACTTATTTACTCCGAGCGAAGACGCGTTTTTAGCTGGTGTCATTGTTTTTTCAAAGAGTTTCAGATCTGAATTTAGAAGAGTTAATCCCGCCACAGGTTGCCGCAATAAGGTTTTAGTGGGCTTTTTAAAGATTTATTAAATGTGTCAGTTTGCGTTATAACGAGTTTGTGTGTAACGGGTTTACTGTTACGAAAACAAAAACTTCGGACTTTCAGTTTTCATGAAATAAAATGGCTGCAATTTATATAAAAAATTAGGTCACAACGGGTATTTAATATTTCGCAAGGTAAATGAAAGTGTAAAAGTTTTACAATAGAGTTTTCGTATTTATTTTTGCTTATTTTCGTATTTATGGAGTCATTCGTAAGTTGGACGGTGTACGATCAATTTCATGTGTGTTTTTCGTACTTCATAATATATAGGCTGTCCTAAAACTGGTAGAGAAACTTTTAACTGCACATTTTCTTTCCGACCAAGAGAAAATGTCTGATTTTTAAAGTACAGTAAACTGGAATTGAACAATAACAGATTATTTCATAATTGGAGGTTGAGGTCCAACGCAGGTGCAAACATTCAGCACATGTATTTCTTAGGAACCGAAGATATTGTTGAATGTGAATGATTTTTCGGCGGTATTATTGGTAGCGCTTTAAATTCTATTATCATGTAAATAACATTTTCCCCAAAAAGTACCTTTACTGATAGTTAAATAACTTATCTGTGTAGGAATAACACAAAAATTACTTTACTTTCTATTGGACGACTTAAGTTCACTTTAAACAAGAACTTCTCCGCTACTTCTAAGATACCTATATAGCTACATTAATGATGTGGCTGAATGAAAATCTCTTTAACGACGTTAAAAGTTCACAGTAATTTAAAATTCAAGTAACAAGAACAATAACATTTGCGTACATTTTTATAATGGAGATGAGACCAATTTAAAGTGGATTTTGCGTTCCAGTAAAATCCACGTTAAATGAAATCTGCTTTCGGCAGAAATATCTCAACTCGCAACGAACCGTTTTAAGCATTTTCAAAATAAGAAATTTACTTGAAATTAATATTACGATTTGCCTAATAATAATCGGGCTCATAATAGTTAGTAAACAGTATGCATCACCAGGTTATTGCAAATGGTTACAAACAAATTCCGCAATTAATTTTGCAAATTACAAATACAACATTTGATTTGATTGTAAAAATTCGGCAAAAATGTATGTTCATGGGATTTTCGTAAATCCTGCCCGATTAATTTGCATTGTGTAACTTAATTATTCGCTGTTTGATGATGTTTATGTGCCATACAATTTTATTTCAAGCTGCTCTCTTTGAGTTATGACGTGTTTAATCGAATATGAATTAGATCACAGTTCATTTGTGAATTAAATTTTTGTAGTTGTCCTGAATTTTTTCAAAATCATTAACATTTTTGCAAGAATCTGAAAGTGAATATAAAACAATTACGGTTAATGGTTAAAAATAATTTAGCCAAATTTAAACAAATACAGAATAATTTGAGATAAAACCATTTAACTCATTACAGAATTACAGCTCTCCAAAGTTGCCTGAAAATATTCAACAAACATTTTTCCTGAAAAGTGAACTGTGATAATTGAAATGGAATACCGATGTGGATGTTGCAATTCTAATCACCACAATTCAGATTTCTTTACTAGGTATTGACATCGTTACATGGTGAACTTTACAGCCGTCTTGGTGTGAATAAAGATTAGAAAATAATTTATAAGCGTCTTAGTGAAGACAATTTAACTACATTGCTCGGCATATGAACATAGATGTAGTAGGTTACGTTTGACGTTATAAAGACAACGTCACAAAGTAAAAACTTTTTAATTGCACAAAAATTAAAAGGCAAAATAAGATTTTATGAATTGAACTTACAAAATGATTGAGACATTAGACTGAAACACTTTCAATATGTATTTATTCCCCTACTCTGATCTCGAATGTATTATTCGTGGGATATGTTGTTCCATCGTTTTAAAACAAAATTCCATCCTCAAACCAACAAGAATGAATAATGCCTTACGAGATGACGTCTGTAGAAAACTTAAATACCCATCGTGCTGCTCGAAGAGCTTGGATTTATTTGGAAGTGAAGAAATGGAAAACGTGTTTGGTTACAAATGACTCAGGAATTATTTTCACCATTCCGATGGAAGAGATTTACAGTACAACTTCGTTACTTCGGATATGCGGTAATTCGGGCAATCCAGTCATTCGGACATTGCTACAATTCGGTGTTACTTGCCGGACATACACGAAAATCATGTAAATCCCATGCTTCCACCATAAATGAACTTTGGGGAATAACAGGAAAAATGAGGCAACTACAATTTTACAGATGAAGACTTAATTGCAGAAGCTTCAAAGTCGGACAATGATGCTTTGAATATTACCGAGTCCCAATGCGAATGCGTACAAGAATCTTGCAATAAAATTGCTGTTTAGTCATTTTCTTGGTGCATTGTATGGGCAGAACAAAATAACATACTATTGCACGACGTTCTATTATTACAAAGATTGGAGGAAAGAGTCACTTCACATCATTCGATAATATAAAGCAGCAAGAAATCAGCGATTATTTTACAAAACCTGATTCTGTTTGAATGTAGCGTTGTTATGATGAATTTGCTTTGCTTATACATACATCATGTAGTTAAGATGTACATCTTAAAAGCATATTTTATTTGTATTATTTTAACGTTTTTAAAATATTTCTATAGTCCGGAAAGTTTGCAAATCCGGACTGAGGGAAAACTTTATCTGTCCAGATTAGTAAAGCACATTTCCCATAAAGTGATGTCTTAAGTCGATGTGTTTGGTTCTTGCGTGAAAGACTGTATTCATTGCTAATTTAATAACATCATTGCTATCACCGAAAATCTTGAAAGTAAATTGACTCTTTCACAGCTTCCGACATGGCTATATATTCGACCTCTGTGCGCTGTTTTCTTGCATCCCAGGAGATTGGTCCGCTTCCCATCATGAAAACGTACCCACTGTACGATTTTCTGTCGTGCGGACAATTTCCCTAGTCAGCGTCGACGTACCCTACAGGGTAGCTGGTTTGTCATCGAATACCAGACCTACATCTCTAGTTCCTTTCAAGTAACGTAGGGCGCGTTTTACCGCCGCCCAGTGTATCTTCTGATAACAAAGATTAAACTGACCCAAATAGCCAACTGCAAAGCTGATGTCGGGCCTAGTGATCACAACCAAATAAGTCAGTGCTCCGATTAATTCGCAAAACTGCAACTTTTCATCGGGTTTTACGTTAGTATCCAAAGGCGTTCCAACGGCGTTCGCTTCTGTTATGTCGAATCTGTTCCGCAATTAGTCTACGTACCCTCGTTGATTCATGGAAATTTTCCCATCTTTTCTCGCAAACTCGATTGCAAAACAATAACTGATATTTCTAAGGTAAAAAAATTAATCTGTTTAACGAAATTTGTTACGACACACTAAAAACATCAAAAACAGGATGTCATTACTACCCCGGAGTGCAGTCATAAACTATTTTGACGTTTAGCTTCAGGCAGTATTTTTTTGACCAATTCTGGACCTTCTTTTGGTATTAATTCACAAACATTGAAATAATTAAAAAACGGAGTATATGAAGAAAAACGATATAGTGAGATCCTCCGATAAATGAGTAAGGGGCAAATTCATAGTCGTCACTCAATCTCAACTCAATCTCAACTCATCCTCATCTCACTTTCTACTAATTTGTTACTCACTCAAGCTAGACTCATCCTCACCTCACTTTTGGCATTCATAAACATGAGGACGCGTCTTGCTAAGTTGAGTTGAAAGTGAGGAACTACGTCATTATTTACGTCACGTATCTATGACGTTTTACGTCCTACTGGCGTTGATAGGTTATGTTGTGATTGTTTATTTTAAAACTTCAAAGTTAAGTTACAAGTTCTGCGTATGTCTTTATATTATCATTAATAATTTACAACCTATTGTTGTACATCCCTTTTTGGCCGAAAATGAGCTACTGATTATTTTTACTTAAAAAGGATATAAAACTAATCAATTTAATGATATTTATCAAAAATAGGTTATTCAGATTCATTGAGCAAATGTTCATTAAATGGCTAAAGTACACTACTACATTTTGGCTTCTGAAAAATTCACAACAATGATAGAGAACTGCAAAATCCTTAGGAGACGATCTGTTTTTACGTATAGGTAATTTAATGGTGAGAAATGAATAAATTATACAAGAAGAGAGAATTGGAATCGACAACTTTAGTTTCAATTAAATTCCAATGGGAAACGTTTTAGTAGACAATTGTGGAACTTTATGTGAAATTTGTACAATGTTTTATTTCTAAAAAGGTTGATTTGTGAAAGTGTGAACTTGAATTTTTAGTGCATTTATGATGTTAACATGACATTGTTATAGTTTTGCATTTTGTAACATCTGGTCAAGAATTTTTCCTACTTTAGTGCAAATATCTTTGTATTTAGTTTGCTGCTTCATACTGACAATAAACAGTTTCAAAATATTTCAATTTGGTTCTTTTTGTGTTTTTGTTTCGTTAATATGGGAGATAAAAGGAGATCATTTTTCAGCGGCGATGAAAAAATTTTTTTAAAAGAGTTGATAAACAAGTATCAAAATATAATTGAATGCAAGAAGACAGATTGCATCAGCGTCACCAAAAAAAAAAAGCATGGTGTGCTTTAACAACAGAATTTAATGCAATTAGTGAACATACTCATGTAAGTACCTTTAATTGTATTATGTGTGCAAAGGACCTAGGCATGTTAATAAGAGTTATGTCTTTCTTTTGTTATAGCGCACTGCCGAGCAACTTAGGAAATGCTGGGACAACATGAGGAATCGAAGAAAACAGCAGTTGTCCCAGGAAAAGGCGCATCGCATGGCAACAGGTGGTGGTCCATATGTGGCACCAACCGACGACAACATCGATGCTACGTTTAGCAATGTAGACATTGAGTTGACAGACACCATCGATAGCGATGCTATCGCGTTGCATAATGGATTGTCATTGTCAAGTCAAGAGGATGAAGGCATGTTGCCGATGGAAGAAGGTAGTAAATATAATAGAAGTAACTAATTTTTGATGTATTATATGACTATCTATTCTTATTTTAGTACTACAGGTGGTCATTGATACAGGTGATAATGAAAAGGACTGTCAAGAAGAACCACCAGTCAGAATATGTCCGACAAGGAAGCGGCCAAGACATTCATACACCTCTAGAGGGACAGCTATAGAGAGGGAGTTGGCGGTAAGGCTAGAACGCACCGAAACATTAAAAAGACAGGAGGAAGAACTCCACCAATTGAGAGTAGAGGAGCAACAACTAAAAATTAAGGAACAGAGACTTAAAGTTGAGGAGCAACAAGTAAAATTAGAGATAGTTAAATTTCAATTTGATTTATTAAAAAAACAATAAAATATTATAAAAATAATGAAATAAATTTTATTAACACAATGTACAATGCATGCTAGTTATAAGAAACCTCAATTTTCCGTTTTCATTACATCCCGAATGGAAGAGGGGAAGATCTTCAAAAAGGCGCCAGATTGGAGAATGGTATCGGGTCCTTGCTAACTAAAAAGCTGTCTCAATTGACGATGGGGAATCTCGTGCCAAAGTTTATCTGAAAAAAAGATCCGAGTACACTGCTCTTCTACTATCTGGTGTTCAAATAGTCATGACATCCTGAGTGACTATGGATTGCAAAATGTGTGTCTAAGTTACTATAATTATTAAAATATGAAGAAAACTGTTTTACATGATGTCATGACTTTTTGAACACCAATACAAAGTCATGTGGGGATGGCATATGTAGAAGTTTATTCGATTCAATATTAATCGCATTAATGCATTAATTAAAATGCCTCTCAATAAACGCAGCTCGAATAACATTTCCCCTTTGTTGCACAGGTGCAGGCGGAACATCTACTATTCGGTCTACAAAACCATCCTCCTCCACATTAGGCATTTTTTCGGATATTGCAATATTGTGCAAAATAGCAGTTGCAGCAATTATCCGAACAGTGCTCCTTAATTGGTACTGTAAACATGTTGTTAAACATCGAAATCTGGATTTCCAGATTCCAAATGAACGTTCAACAACATTTCTGGTCCTAATGTGAGAACTGTTATATAATTGCTGAGCTCTTGTTGCTGGGTTTAGTATTGGTGTAAAAAGATAACGCGTCTGCTGATAGGCACTATCTCCCAATATCAAACCCGACAACAATCTTTGCTCGCATTTCATCCGTATAACGATATCCAGTATCTCACATTTAGGACCAGCAACTACCTGCACGTTCAGGGACATCCAGCCTTTCCGATTGCGGTAGATCTCACCATTATCACCACCGGGATTTTGTATTTCGATGTGGGTCCCGTCGACACATCCAATCACTCCTGGAAATCCTCCTATTTCAAAAAATAAATTTTTACTAGCATTTAATTCATTGCGACAAGGAAATTTAACATATCTTTGTAAATGCTGGCAGAGATTTTCAGAAACTTCCTTGATGATGCGATGTATCGTTGTTTGACTAACACCAACCGTATCACCAGTAACCCTCTATAATCGGTAATAAAATAATGTTAAGCATTTAGGCAAAGAAAATAATTATTTTACCTGAATTGAACCGCTGGCATAAAATCGTAATGCCACACATAATTTTATTATGGGCGGCACTGGCAAACCACGCTGATTAATCGGTGAATTTTGATTAGGATACACCAAATTTATTAAAAGATTTTGAATAGTTCCTCTTGAAAAACGATAACGTTGCAGGAGTTCATTATCGCTATATTTTTCTAGAGGATTCTCCATGTCTCCTATATAATGCCTATAAAAAAATATTTATAACCCTATTTATTCAAAAATCTTAATGTAATATTATTACCGTGGTACCCGCGCATAAGGTTCGTCTTCTACATACTCTATGAAATCAAAAAAATCGTCCACCATCCTGAAAGCTATTTATTTAAAAAAAAAACCGATAGTTCAAAGCAGTTGAGCGATAGATGAGAAAGAGATAAGGTAGCTACGATCGCGCCTCAGAAAAATCTCATTTTCGAGTCAGAGATGAGGGCGAGATGAAGAGAGCTTGAGGTGAGAAACGTCTATGAATTCGGAAAAGTGAGGAATAGGTGAGGAGTTGCCCTATGCGCATGCGTTGAGGATGATTTGAGGTTGAGTTGAGATTGAGTGACGACTATGAATTTGCCCCTAAGCCACAAGACTTGTAAAATTTTAAAATAAACTGTTGAAAATTAGAGGTGTACAGCAGCTCTTGCGACTAGGTGAAATTTGGACTTTTTTATTAATAACAAGTTTAATTGACATAATATCAAACTGTAAGTAAATGGAAGTCCTTGTTTTACAAGACCTTTTCAAATTTGAAAATGCGACCGTACACTGTACGTACAAAACCAATTAATACAAGTTTTATTGAGCAATTCATTGATTCTTTTTTATGGCACTGATGTTGGTCAAAAACTACAATAAAATAATAGAACCCATTGGTTCCAAAACGCTTGTTGTTAGGATAGAACATAAAAAATATTTATTTAATAAACGAGTATATTATACTGAATCGAACAAAATATATGTACATATCAAAAGAAACAATGTACACAATTAAATTTATATATACATACATAAAGTTTTAAGGTTTACTTCACGTCTATGCTTCTTTCTTTATAAAGTGTACCAGTGCTGGTTGCCCCATTGCGCAACCACACAACAATTGCACATATTATAAGTAATAATTAAAATATATAAGATACAAAGTATTGCTTTCTTTGTTAGTCACATTTGAAAAAATATCACTTATCCACAATTTGGCAACGAAATGCCCCCGATTTTTAATTTTTTCCCTATCAAACATCGTCCTTTTTCCATAAGTCTTTTATTGGAATGAAGTTTTAAAGAAATAAATACCCAAGGAGAATGAATATTAAATAGTTCATTTATCATTACAACAGCTGTACCTATTAGTTATTACGATCTATTGCGAAATAAATTTGATATTTATGTGTATAAGATACTATCGGCAGTATTAAAAAATCTAGTTTATTATTGTTACAATGCAGAATATGCTGATAATCTCGTACGCTATTCTAATGATCAATGGACCTATGAGTACAATTATGACATGTTCCTAGTGAAGGTAGCACAGAATAAGCACCAAGGATGACAAGGGTTTACAGTAAATCAAAAATTACAACTGTATAGTCACAATCACATCTTCAGGGCTAATCCTAGTTCTCAAAACTATTATAAATCAAATTAGGGCAAACATTTCACATAAGAATTCGTCGAGCGCGAAAAAGTCCCTACTGTCCATTACAATATTAAAGATTCGACAAATTCTATATGAAACCTCACCCCAGAATCTCTGCTAGAAATGGCCCTGTATTACAAATGAACCAAAACTGTGGATACAATCGTACATATCTAATCGGTCTATGTATTAATAGGATACCTAAGTGTATATAAATCTTTATATATCAGTCAATGGTACTTTAGTAGCTCAGGGTTCGACATCACAACTCAGAAAAGAAGCGAACCGAAGCACATATAAAACCACATACGTCTTTCCAGCACTATTTCTTACCTAATAATTTTTGCCATATAAAAAGCGCCCTCCTGATATATATATTTACAGTTCTCGGTAAGTATTGCCTTGCTGATATATTTTACTACTATACAATGAGTCTTTAAGTTTGTCTCTTCTAACACGTCCCCACGCGCACCCTGTTTGCTATATTAGTCTTCTAGGCCTTGATTGCTTATGACACAGAAACGGACACGTTGCGTCCAGTTCACAACACTTTTATTAAAAAATAACGTTATTTGTCCCTTATTTAATTATGTACTTTACGACTAGGATTTTACTTGATGTTGACTTATGGCACATTTATTAAAAAATAGTGATGTTTCAAGCAGATCACGATTCGTGCCTGTGCAGTCTAGATCTCCTTGCGCCGCTCCTTCGTCGTTTTCGTTTCGTGTCCTTTTGAAAAGCCACATTTCCAGGATCGTCAGCCAACTGGGGATACTTATGGATGTTGTGAATATCGACTCCTTCGTACCCGTCTATGTCACCATGCGATATCAATTCTTCCTTTTCTTCTTCCGTCCATTCTCCACGTCCTTGGAACCCGGCCGCCACGAGCTGCTTTTCCAATTCCCAAGCCCTTTCCACGGCTCTTTTGTGCGCATGTTTTAATATCCTGTGCCTTTCTTGTTCAGGATCCGCGCCGTATTTGATTATAACAACAGCGTCGGGGTTGTGAAGTCGCAATTCTTTTCCTGCGGGTGCACCGTGTTCTGTAGTCTCATGCGTGGATACATTAAACATTCCACCTAATCTTCGTAATTCCTCCAAGTCGTCGCGAATTTTCAATACGTTATCTTTAACGAAATAAAACACATCTTGATCGTGGATACTGAAGTGCAGTTCTAAGAAGAATGAGTTGTTAAACACAGAGCTGACTACATCTTGTACAACATTGTGAGGATTTTCAACTACACTAACGAGAGCCCTATCGGCTGCTCTCGATATTAGGACACCTTCGCCGAACACAGACTTGCGATAAGCAACTCTTGGAAGGAGATTTCTAGTTTTCGGTTCCATTTTCAGAAGGGGCTTCGGTACGAAACTAAGATCTGAGAACTTTTCGTTCACCTGCATAAAAATGGTCATTAGTATTATTTTTTATTGGGTCGATAATAAACTATTAAATAATTTAACAGCAGAGAATTATTTTGTAACACTCGAGCACAGTGCAACATTTTATCCAACGTCTATTAATTAAAATCAAAATGATTGTTTGAAATTAATACGTGAACTGCCAAGCCAAATTTTGTAAAAATCCATCAGGGGCCACAATCTCAAAATTTTACTTTTTTAAAATTTTGCATTTCGAAATAAATCTTTACGTTTTATCCCTATTTTTGAATTTACTGAAAAATTTATTGTCTTTTGTCTGCCATTGCCCTGTGATACCAACTAAAAAATGATCTTCAGTAGGCCATTTTAGACACAAAAGCAGACACACATCATATAACACCTATGATATATATGCCATCCAAAAGCCATCACTGGAAAATTAATTTGCAGGGCTGTGACACACACATCCTAACATATTAAGCCAGTAGACTGTCTGCATGGTACAACAAAAGTAAATGTAAGGTAGACACCGATGTCCGCCATGGCCTGGTACTATACTGTTGGTGCAGAACGTGGTGTCTGCTTTGACAGTTAACGTGTTAATCACTTTGTTTTTACAGTTGACAACTGAATGAATGCAAGAAATGCAAATAATTACTGTTATACAGAGTGAGTCAAGTTTTACCCCCGGTGCCAAAATACCCCTTCAAAATAATTTGTCAATTCTCATAAAGTGCACGAGTAATTTATTATTATTAAGGAACAGAAACAAGAAAAAAAAACTTTTTTTTATCAGGTAAAATTTTGGCTTTATGTCAATTAGTAGTTGTTCAATTTATTAGTTTTTTTGATGTATGAACAGTAAAATATTTTCACACAATTTAGTATTGAAATAATTTTACTAATTTGAGTTTATTAAATAAGGCCATTTCTGTATTAGAAGGTATTTTTTAAATGATTTACGACATAAGTACACCAATTTACCAGACAATGGCATTGATGCAGGATACTCGACTTTTTATTTATGAGGGTCACTAAACTTAACTTAAGAATGCAGATCTGAAAAGCTACCTCGTCCAGTTTGATGGGTCGATCATAAAGTATTGTTAGGTGGTCAACCGCATTATCCATTGTTGGAAGGTCATAAATAAAAGCATTTATCTTAAATTTGATTTAACTCAAAAAGTAATAATTTTTTTACGACTCAAATTGCAAATATTAATGCTACGAATAATTTGACAAATTTTGAAATAAAAAACCAAACATCGAAATTTTACCCAAGTTCTTTATTTTACTTTTTTTACTTCAAATAAAAATAAATTGGAAAATTCGTAGGACTAATCGAAAGTGTAAACTTCAACTGATGTGACATGTAAATTGTATCCTTTCCCCTCAATTTTTAATAGGAATTATGGCCGCGCCGGTAAAACTTGACTCACCCTGTACATCGAATAAACTTCAAAACTGATCACTTTTGATATTTAAATGTATATAATTTATAAATTTTCTTACCTTCTCAACTATGCATTCCAATCCAGACATGACACCAAAATCAGGAGCTAACTGAGGAGAAGTTACCAGAGCTTTTGGCTGATAGATCATATGTTTAATATATTTAGAGCCTAGCATGTTACGTATGTCATAACCAAACAGCCTCAACCAACTGTTTAAATCGGTCATATAAGTAACTTTCATATTCGGATTGATCGGATCATTATTTTGGAACCGATAGATGAAAATATCCGTGGGGGTGTTTAATTTCGTGGCCAAATTTTCCCAAGCCGGTGTCATCCATTGTCCCACAGTAGGATCATACAGACGCTTATTTAAGTACACCAATTTTGTATTAGGATCGTAAATGCCTCCATGGAAATCCACAGGTAAATAAAAGTCGGGATTTGTATCCAATAAAATCGCCCCGAACGGTGTCCTTTGGATCTCTTTAATTAAATTGCCGTTAATATCAAACAGAGCAAGCGGGGAACCGTTCTGGTCAGAAGCAACATAGAACCGTTGTTCTGAAGTTTCTACTGTAATAATCACATTTCGTTGGTCGTAGAGGAATCTGAAAGTCCGACCGGTTTTTGGAAAATGCACAAGAGTCAATAAATCCGGGGTGCTTGGGTTCGAATAGAAGTATTGTGTAACGTTTCCTTTATCGTCGTTCCAAGAAATCATTCGACCTCGATCGTCGTAATGGTACCAAGTTTGGAATTTATCCCTTTCAAAGGCATGCACTAATTGGCCGTGTGAGTTGTATCTGTATTTCTGTTCACCTCTTCTCACTACATAGCCCCGATTGTCGTAGCTGTTAAATTCAACATCACCGTATTGGACCACTCGATCTCCACTGTCGTATCCCAACGAAATTTTTTCTTTTTCTTTAATAACTCCAATTACATTGCCATTTTCATCATAGACATATTTCCAATTGTTAGTAGTGCCAACAACTTCTAAAACATGTCCATCTGCATTGTAAGTGATTCGATCTGTGGATGAAGTTCTCCCAACTTGTAACTTTTGAGATTTAATTCGATTGCGCAAATCATACTCCAATTCGAGCCTGTACACATCAAAGGATTTTATGTTTATTAAAATAGTTTTCATTCGACCATGGTCATCATAATCTATTATCGTAAAGAATTGCTTGCTGGTATCTTGCATCACAGATCTGTTGAACGTGTTACGATAAATCCTTAAATCACTCACAGCTTCCAGTACCCCCAAGTTTTGGTTATATTTCAGTCTTAGTTGCGGAATTTCCTTGCCGTTTATATCCACATCAATACCAGAAAGTCTTGCATTTCCATCATACTGATATTTGTAATGAGCATTGTCCAATCCATTTTTAGCGCCAAATTTCAATTTTTCATCTTTTAAGATGCCTGCATGGTATTTGAACTCCTGTTTGAGTTCGAAATTAGGTTCTACTATTTCGACGCTCTTCACTAAATTTAAGGTTTCGTGGTAGAGGTAATGTGTAGAACTTAATCCGGCCAGGCAAGTTTCCAATTTTCCTGTTTGATCGTACACATAAGCTATTCGGCTGGATTGATGGGGGTACACTTTAGCTAGAATTTGGCCATTGTCATTGTACATTATTTCATAGGGGTGCCGGTTCATTGGTGAGAAGTATTGATATTTGAAGAACCCAAGGGACGTTTGCAGTGAGAATGTATGGATGTGTCCTCGAGGTGTTGTTAATGATTGGAGCGCACCTGCCTCATCATATTGGAGGAGATAATCAGATCCTCTGGGAGTTGTAACTTTTAGTGGCTGTAAAACAAGATAAGTTATTGTTCAAAAGTACTTTAAAATTAAAGTAAAATAAAAATTATAATTAGTGACCTTCCATAAATGATGTTACATATTTAGACGGGGGAGGAGGTAACGGAATTGTGACAGTACGTGACAGGGGGTTAGAGAGTCCTTTTAAAAACGTGACAACACAAAGGGCATTTTCAAAAAAGTAAAATTTTAGCAACTATTGGTAAATGACCAATATAAATTCGTCAACTTATATAGCGAACCTTTTATTAATTGAAGATTTCCCTCGAAGAAGGGTTTATGTATTAATTGACAAGATTTTAGAAATTGAAGAAACGTTTTATTTGTTACTCTTGAAAAACAATTTTGCTGTTTTATTGTAGCTGGAGACACTCAGAAATAGTTTTCACATACACACAGATGGATCATGTTTTTATTAAAACTGTCAGATGGTAAAAAAAAAGCATCAATCAAGAGCAAGTCAGACTCGCACAATTAGGGTTCCGTACTAGAACAACAATTTTCCCGCAACTACTGCATTGTCGAAAAAATATGCAGTTTTCCTGTAATCTATGGCACAATATCTACTAACTCCATTAAAAACAAAAGTTTAGCTTTATAAACCTAGGAGAATCTGGAGGGGGGCTCATTTTTTGCACATTTTCAGCTATATCATTAAAACCTTACAGTTAGCTCTTTTAAATAATACCCCACACGATATGTTAATTTAAACTTTTTTTTTATTAGTACCAAACTGACCCCCCATCTTAATCTAAAAATTTTTTTTATCCAGTTATTGACGAGCGACATATGTGTGCATCATCAAGATCTATCATTATGCCATATTTCAAGTTTCTACTTTACTTAGTTTTCAAGAAAAACCTCTGTGACAGAGGGGCGGACACGGAAGCAATCTTATAAGGGTTCCGTTTTGTCCTTGTAAAGTACATAACCCTAATAATATAGCAATAATCAGAAAATAATTTTGCTTCTGGGACGTGGGGGTGTTTAACACAGTGCAGTGTGACACCTTGTGACATGGGGGTGGAATGTGGGACAAATTTGGCGAAAATCCTGTGACGTCATTTATGGGAGCCGTCTAACGAATATTGAGCATTCAATTCAAAAAAGTTATTTTAATTAATAAATATTAGCTACAAAATTGAAATGAGCAAAAAACAGAAAAAACGACAAAAAACGGTCGACTAAACAAACTAAAAACGTTGGCACTTGCCATTTTACTTTACGACTCTACCGCCACGTGTTTCTCTAACGCGGTCAACGTTTTCACGTTTCACTTACGCAATTCAAGGGACCATAATAAAGGAAAACAACTCTACAATTTAAAATTAATAACTTACCAAACTGCTGAACATATCTTTGAAGGCATAAACCATAGAAGAACCATCGGCATATTTAATTTCATACAATCTTCCAGCACGATCAAAACCATAAGTTTCACTCAGGTCGCCCCATTTCCAACTAATAAGTCGGCTGAATCTGTCATACTCCAGTTCAACCTCGGTGAAAATTCCATTTCTAGGGCCCCATTTAACAGGTCTTGCTGTGCGGTCATAAGTTACATTCAACAGCTCGATTCTGTCATCCATAAACACAGACACTGAAGCTGTCTCGCGATCGTATTCAAGAGTAAGTAAGTTTTCCCCATTAACCCTTAACTTTCGGCCAACTTGTGCTATTGATTTAGGACCGGCATTCTTGCCTTTGTTGTTCTGATTTCGACGGAAGAAATAGCGCCATTCAAAACGATTAGCCAAGTCTCCTCCCACTTCAGTGCGTTGCTTTGCAGGAACTGGGTAACTTTCACCAAGTAAGGGATCAATTTCAGCCAAGATCGTGTAAGGAATTGTGTCAAGGGTAACACCGTGAGTCCAAGGAGACATGTTTGAGACACTGCCATCGCCCACAAGGGTTGTTTTGTATTCAGCATCCCCAATTTTTGTTAACACGCTCGAACCTTTAATTAACATGGAAACAGGTTTCTTGTTGTTTTGTCTGACCATTACAGTGGCGCCTTTAAGGCTCAGATCGAATGCCAGGTTAATAATTTTTCCGGTGGGTGTTACTGCTGACGTTAATCTTCCAAATTCATCATAATTGTACACATAAGCACGGCCGCTGCTGTCTAATTTTGTTCTTAATAACCCGGTAGGACCATGATAGTCAAATGTAACGTTGTAATTATCTGGAGTACTCAATTCATGAAGCATCCTCATGCGAGTCATTCGTAATCGGCATTTTTGCCCTTTAGTGTTCTCAATGGAATTTACTTGACTCGAATAGTCACGAAGCAAGAAAACTTTATTTCCGGCTGCATCTGTTACGGTACTCAGCTTTCCATTACTGGTATTAACGTTGTATGTGAACAAATAATTAGTTTCACCTGTCAAGATATTCTTAGTGGCAATGTGTTGTCCAAAACGATTGAAGATGTAAATTTCTTGAGTTTCAGGTGAGAATATTTCATATTCCCTTGAAGAGCTCGCATCAGGAATGCTTGCCATTACAGAACGGATTCTGTAATTTGCCTGATCACCAATGTGGACAATTCCATCAGGACTTACAGCAACCGCCGAAATTGTATTGAATTTTGAATTCGAAGCCAAGTAGTGATCGGCTTCAAAACAATCACACCCTCGTTCCAAGCAGTTGCATTTGGATTCAGCACCGGCGTATGGGGCTATTTTGCCATCACTTCCAATAATTCTAACGCGATTGATTCTTTGAGAATCACTTTCAGCAACGTACAAATCTCCAGTTGGACTGAATGTAATGCTTTGAGGCATAACTAAAGTGGCATGCGTTGCTGATTCCATGTCATATTCTGAAGTGGGTGAAATGCAATGAAGGGGACGTCCTGCAACTACCTTGACACGACCGTCAGTAGCCAACTGCAAAATCATGTGGTCGTCAATTATATGCAATGAATTATCGAGGGGATTGATTGCTAATTCGGTAGGCCATCTTAAGTGAACTTCTTCGATATTTAAAGTTCCTTCGCAAGGAATCGGTTTCCAGTGAGACTTGTGCATATGATTTCCAATTACGGTAGTGATGATACCGTCACGATCTACCATTCTTATATTGGTACCATCGGCGAAATAGAGAACATTATCAGCTGAAACTGCAACTCCTTTTGGATAGGCAAGTTTTGCATCACGTGCTAGAGCCCCATCTCCACAATGTGCTTCATCTCCTGGAAGACATCTTTCACCGGATCCCACCACAGTCTCCCAATTGTGGTCAGGGTCACTATATTCATCCGTATTACGAATTCTTATAATCTGGTGTGATTCGGGGTCCGAAATGTACAAAATTCCATCCAGGGGACTTAGTGCCATGTGGTAGCGATAGGATACTCTTGTGGCGCTAAAAAAATAAAAAATAAATGAATTAGAAAATTCTTGTCAAAAATATTGTAATACACATAATACCCTGGTTTACGTTGATTCGCTATAACGCAATTTAAAAAAAACAAATAACGTGCACTTGCGCGGGAATCTCCTTCAGTCACTCTTTCGCTCCTATTATTATAATTTAATTTAATTTTTTTTTTCATATTTTGATATGATACAAAATTAAAACAGTATTTGACTGTTTTCGATCTTATTGTATGTAAAACGTAATTGACCCCGTTTTACGTTTGATTCGCTTAACGTTCTTGTTTTTTCACGCATTAAGTGCGTAAATCGGGGTATTACTGTACAGAAAATGTTTCATTTCAGACTGAATAATTATTAAAGAATTGGGAAACTTACTTCAATCTCACTACTGTTTTGACTGTTCCATCAGTTAGAATCTTTCTGATCAAATTAAAGTCTCCAACAAATATTGAACCATCAGGCGCTGTGGTTAGGGCAACCGGCGCCAAAAGTCGCTGCTTTGAAGCAGGACCTTCACAGTCGCTGCAGTCAAGAGGCCTCTGATGCCCATCACCCATTGTGGTAATAATCACACGTGGTTTATGCTTAAGGTAAATATTTGAACCATCGCCTTTTTGTAAAATGCCTTCATGGAAGTTATAGCGATGGTGAATGTCTAAATTCCAACCACCAACATCAGAAATGCTCATATCATGTCCACTTAATTTCGTTGTTTGGACATCCCAAATTATAGTTTTGCAATCACTGTACTCATATCCAACTTTTATCATGGCAGTGGTAACTCCGTACACTCTTTGTCGGTATACATTAAGTCTATTCCAGGCGTATGTGTATTTGATAACAGGGTCGGCTTCAAACATTTTCTCAAATAAGATTCCTTCAATTGTAATTCTTAAATGAATTAGTTTTAAGGTAGGAGGAATCTTATCAGGTGTTAATTGAAGTTGTATAGTTGATAAGTATCCAGAAGCTCGACTGCTGTGGTATACCAAATTTAAACCTGTTCCTGGTATTTGCAGACTTTCTTGCACAACTTGTGATTCGGCTAAAATGGCACTCTTATCAGGACAAGCCCCTTGAAAACCATGCTTCCAAGTTGCCAGTACAACCGGTTTCATAAGATCGTAATTGTGTGCAATGCAAGGTTGAGGTAAATTGGCAACAGTCTTGTCTTCACCAGTTACCATTATAATATTGTCGATGATTATAACTTCATTCCAAGGAATGAAGACAATGTGTGATTGTGGCCTAAATGGTGAACGTCCAAACTGAAGAGTTACAGCTCCTCCACCATTTACTAACAAGTCGAACCAACCATCATCTCGGGTTAGAGTGAATCCTTCGAGAGGTGTGCTTGTACTGACTCTTACTCCCATCAGGCCGGTTCCCAATTGGGTTGTAACTCGACCCCGGACAACAGCAGACCGGCTATAAAATGTTCAATTATGAATAAAACATTACAGACTGTTTTAAACTATGAAGTAAGCAGACAACTACCGATAATAAGCTAAATTATAATGGACAACCACAAGTGGATACCAACAAAACCAAGCAACATCGACAAGGCTGTAAGATACTAGAGCCCCTTACCTTGTGTTGAAGTGGTTCCAAAATATACTGGGCAGCAAGAAGAAAGAAAAAACATTCAATTTTAGCATTTATAAATTGTCTCTTAGCGCCTACATAATTGTATGTGATGAAAAAACATGTAACACAAACAACGTGATCACAGAAAATCAGTTATGCTAACTTCGGGGATTCGTGATTAACAAGGGGCACAACATTGCGATAACTATCAAAATTCCAGAAAAAGGGGGTATACATCGAAAGAAACATTGTTCACATTTGTAAAATTGTGGAAAAAACATTTAGAAAAAAACGGAACTTACCTTTCATTAAATGTTTCTTGTCGCGCGTAATTTTGCAGACTGCCTTCGTCTATTAGGAATTTCATTCGCTCAAAAAATGAAGCTGTAATGGGAGGGGGTTGTTTTCTCACTAGGATATCGATGGGTTTTGGGGAGGATACACAAAGTTGGCTACTTCGGCAGAGGTGATTGGAGCAACATTCTGGGTCCTCACAATCAACTAAACCATCTAAATTGAAAAAGATTAATATATTATTATTAAATATGCTACTGATTCTTACCTTTATCATTGTCTCTTCCATCACTGCAACCTTGTTCAAGAAGGACGCTGCAATCTTTTCCATCCCATCCACTGTCACAGCGACATTCCCAAGCTCCGTCAGTGTTTACTCTACAACTTCCGTGTTTTGAACAAGTATTTGGGCAACCTTCTAAAGTGCAGTGTTTTCCATTCCAACCGCCAACACATAAACAGGTACCATTTTTACATTGTCCATGTTCGTTACAACGTAAATCACATTGCTTTAAGTTACAATATTCTCCAGTCCAGCCCTGATCACATTGGCAGGCATTTGATACACAGTGTCCATGAACTCCACAATCTAAATCGCACAATTCTGAAATATATTCAAATTAAATCGTTTTCTTCAAATTTGGCAAAATTACGTTTTGAGCAATCATCTCCGGACCATTTCGGTTGGCAACTGCACAACTGCGTTTCTAAATCGAAAGTGCCGTGAGATGAACAATCCGGAAGACATTGTAAAGCGTCTTTATCCATTTGGCTACAGTCCGGTCCTTTCCAGCCTTTCTTACAGAAGCAAGTACCTTCCATGCAAAAACCATGACCGGAACAAGTTGAATGCGGGCAATCAACTGAGAAAGTTTCTCCAATTAAAAATTTAATTTGAAAAAATGTTTAAATTGGTTAGTCGTTAGTAAAGCACGGACATATCAACATGTACAAAATGCAGTTTTTCTTACCCTCTTCGCAAAATTTTCCTTTATATCCACGCACGCATGCACATTTTCCATTATTACAATGGCCATGCCCATTACAATCGGGCACTTCGCATTCATCGTGGCGCAAAGAGCATTCTTTTCCTTTCCATCCTGGGTTGCACTGGCATTCCCCGTTAATATATTCACCTTTCTGGCTGCACAGCACCGGACATACACCTGCGAGAAGTTTTCGATCATGCCAAGCCTCAAGCGGATTAGAGCGCAAAAGAAACAAGAAAGACCCCTTTCTTTAACACTTACTATCGCTGCAATCATCACCACCAAAACCAGGATTACACTGGCAGTGCCCCATGAGGCACTCGCCTTTCCCACTGCACCCGTTCGGACAATTTTGAGTCATATCGTCGGCGATTGTGGCAATGAAACTGATCTCTTGTGGATCCCCGTCATCGTTATACAATGACAGGAACCAATGGCCCTGCTCCATGTAATGGGTCACTTCCTTTTTCATAAAAGACTGCGGCGAAAACAAACAATTAAAACGGAAATTTTGATCGGATGGGGGTAACTCACATGTGAGGCCCTAGTGGTGCGAGCTTTGAACCCGCTCAAGACTTCCAGAATGTGATATTGGGTGTGAGTCGGAAGGGCGTTCCGGCGTGCGTACACTCCAATGCTCGCGCCCCTTGGAATATTGTAATCGAATTTTACATAAGCAGCTTCTGACTGATAGAACTGCATGTTCCAGTAACTATATGGAGGGATTTCTTTGGATAGTCTCTGACCCAGAGAAATTTGCGAAAACGTGGTACCGTCCGGTGGAAATGATTGGGTCGGGAACGTTCTAGCACCTGAAGAATTATTCAGTTTTATTTGCGGAAAAAAACCGAATAACAAGCGAGCGCAGGATTAAAAATTTACTCAAAGCGAAATAAGCAACAAATACTTAAAATTCTATGAATGAAGGACGAAGTTACATGAATATTTTAATATGAAGAAAGTCGTATTAATCAAAAAGCTATGAGCGGATAGAATTAATTTTTTTTAGTAAAAGCATGTTCTGGTATTTTTTTTAAGCGACGATTCGGTGGAAATATTTTTGATTGAAAGGTAAAATTAACAGCGTTACATTGAATAAACAGAACGTGAATATCATTAATCAAAAAATTGCGGACGGAAATGACTTTTAAAATTGGCGCAAAAAATCACACAATGGGGTGAATTTAACAAGGAAGCCTTTTTATTCAATTTCACACTTTAACAAGGACAAAATTAGTACCCGGATTTAGTTGTTCTGACAATTTCAAAATTGTTCAGAACCATTTCTCATTATTTCACAAAGAATTGTTATAAATTAGACCAAACTTTGTTAGAATGTAATTTTCTTGAGTTCACAATTACTGTTGAAATTTATTACAATTGATGTAGCAGTTAATATTGTAAAATTGGTATTATGTTGTCAGTTTCGGTGATCAATTGAATGATTTTACCATGTGACTTGGTGATAATAATTGCGGCACAATGATGATCGATGCAAAGCTTGATTGTCGATGGAATATCCATAAGCTAATGCCTGGTTATTACTGGCTATTTTATGGGTAATAGGTATGCAAATGTGCTTCAATGTGACGGAATTTAGTTATTTTTAGTAAAAGTGTGGAATAATATGTCTGGCGTTTAAAATATACAACTTTTTCTCGGAAAAGGTGTTCACGCTAATATTAATTAATTCCAATTAATAATTAAAAAAAATTACTGACATTAAACAAGAATTTCAGATTAAATAAATCCGAATAATATTATTCCGACTTTTTCAAAAATTGTAATTTGCATTATTCAAGCGATTCGTTTCTTTTACTGAATGCCCAATTGTCACAATTTCGCCTGTTTGCCATTTTCATTTAAAATTACATAAATATCAAAGAAATAAATGGCGCAAAACTTTAATTGAAAAATTTGAGGTACTGCAAAAGTTAGATGGTAGATAAATTGAAACTGCATTGGAATTACTGTATAAAGTTCGGAAATCTTAGTATTGAGAAGTGTGTTGCTTTAACTATATAGCAAAGAACGTGAGACCCATTTCACGAAAGTACAAGTTTGTAACCTGTAAGTGTAAACTAAAAATAGACAATACTTAATATTGTAATTTCGTAGAGCATTAGTATATAAATATTTTGACAAGTTCTACCGAGTTACAAACTTGTACCTTTGCAAAACAGGCCCTTGGAAGTCGAGAAACTACAAAAGCAAGTGCCCTATTTACTTGGTTGTACTGTATTTTCATAGTTCGGGTGTAAGTTGCAAATTTACTTATTATTCAATATTGTAAACATTAAAATCAAATTCAAATTAGTATCTAGCATTTTTTAAATTTCTGTTTTGTCTTATTTATTATTTACTTACATTGCAAGAGCATTATTGAAATATGTTGAATTAACTGTAGATGTTTGGAATATATTCAAGGAAAATGTTATAATATGCAGCTTTTTGGTTTATTAGTAAATCTTCTACAGCAGCTAAAGTGGAGGCTAGCATTAAACAATAATTAAAAAATTGTATTTACAGTAGCTTATTAGATAAGCATTGATGAAGCAGGTTTTGTTGTATTTGGGCCAATTTTAATTACAAATATTGTTTCTATAGTAGAACTTTCAGTTATTTATGATGCCAATGTCTATAAATTTGGGTAGCCAAATGATGTTATTACTTAAGTATACCTAACAGTTTTTAAAATAAATATTTGATTACATGTAGCCTTGCTTTCGTGTAAATAAACCTGTAGATGAGTTAATAAAATAGAAACTGAGATATTATAACATTGCTCTAAAATTAAACAATTCGCATTCCTGTTATTTTCCATCAATGAAATAACAGACTACAGTTTCCCAAACTTAAAAATTCGTTTGGGCTAATATGACTCCTTTACAGTTTTAACATAGGACAAATTATGGCACATTCTAATTTCGACAGCAGGACAATCGCGCTGAAGTTTTTTTTTATTTCTGAAAATGTTTTAGGGTCGTAAATATTAATAAGCCTCGTATCTAGAATTGAAACTTTTGGGAACCCCTCTGGGGACACTTTTGAGTCCCTCTTTAAGAACCGACCTTATTCATTCATGAACCTAGATCAAGGACGATATAGTCCAGCATACAATTTCATTACAAAACCATTTTCCCCATAAAAGTAACTTTTTGGGCGAACAGACACAAAGACGCGCACATTTAATATTAATAATTAAATTTTTGTTTGGGTGCACACGGCGAATTTTTCAGGACCATCGCGAAAATTAGTAATTAAATGCAACAAACGAAATTGTTCAATTAAACCGGTTATGCGGGCATTAAATTAAAATTACCGTGGAGAGGATTCATTGCAGGTTGTAAAGTTAGGCGACTACTACACATTAAACATGCAACGATTAAAAAGTCAGCAGAAGATTATTGTTCGGCTGTTACTTTCATCAAAGCGTTTGCAAAAGGACACGTCCTACCTTCCAGTACGAGTATAGTAGGGGGCGGGGGTAATTTCGTTGTAATTTCAGGGCAAGAAGTCTCGGTTTTCCAAGCATCCTCCATTTCCGTAGTCGTTTCAATTTCGCTACTTTCGCTGGTAACGGTTTGCACATCTTCGTACGAGGGCGCGGAAAGATTAAAATTTTGTGTGTTATTCTCGTCCTTATAATCGTAATCTTGAATTTCTGTAAGATTTTTATCATCGTCAAGGCACGGGCACGAGCAATCGCACTGACTACCCCAAAAGTTACTACGTGTTTTTTCTGGAGCCAATTGAGGTTGGTTTTTGTGCTTTTCATCTCCCGCTGACGTTAATGCAGACGGCTGCAGCTGATTTTGCGGACTTATGTGAACAGCTGGAGATTCACTCAAACCGCCCCCGTCGGTCGGTACAGACACCGAAAGTACGTAAACCGAAGGGGGCGCGTTGTAAGAGTCGGTCGAGATCGTCACGTTAACAAAAACACGCTGAATACCGGTCGCATTTAGTGGGGGCACTTCGAGCACTTTAACTTTTGGGGATGGCGTCGGGTTAGTAGCGTTATTCAAATCCAAACTCGCATGCGGGTTTAAAACGGTTTTCTTCAGATTTAAAATATCGCCGTCGTTCTCGTTTGCCGCTAAATTGTGATCGGTTAATTCCTTTGACGAATCTTCGATTCTGTTCTTTACTTCATTATTCATTTCGTTAGCATCGGGGCTGGATTCGGCAGCAATTTGATCCTTTCGATTGTAAGCAATTTTTGATTTCACGGTCGTTGATAACGGCTCGTGATGATTTAACTTTACAATTTCGACTTCGTCCTGTCCGTACGAATACAAAGGAAAATCGTGCTGGAGCGCTTCGGGACCTTCCAATGCGGAATCGTTCCGATTTTCCTCAGGGAAGTTCTCTTCCGGAGGAACTTCAAAGTCGTCGGTTTCTATCTTTATGACGTCTTGGATATTTGAACGCGACAAATTCGACTGATTGACTGATTCTGTGGTGTACGGAATATCTTCGGTTGTGGTCAGCTCGATTAATTCGAGCTCCTCGGTGTTATTAGTAACCCGTGCGTAAACACCGTTAAGCAAAACATCTGTGACATTGTCGATTTCATGCAAGGGTGCAGGGGTAAAAGATTCAGTGGTACTAGCATGCTCACTATCACTATCATGCTCACTAGTACTTGATTCGGTTTCGGATAATTCGGTTACTAACATAGATTCATGCGGAGGGTTATTTACGTCTCTACGTTTTCTAATGTAGATAGGGAATTTACCTCCAGATGCTGGCCTGGGACGACTTGAAGTCGACAGATTCGTTTCTGAAGTGGTGGCTTTCGAAGACGTTAATATTTCCGAATTTTCTCCTACGAGGACTGTACAAGCCTTCGTGCTCTGATATGACCAATTAAGAAGGCTCGACGCTGCGAAACATAACACAATTTAATTATCAATAAATTATGAAACAAATAAAATACCTGAAATATAAGACAGCGCAGCAGTTAAGACAACTGAAAGTAATATAAAAACTAGAGCCGTGCACTTCCAGCTACATTTCGAGGCCAGCCCTTTTCGGAAATGAAAGCGGCTCGCAGATGGAAAGTGACTGGAATTAGGGCGGCGTAAATTATTTCGGACGGGTAAACCTGGAACCGGTGTCCCATAAGGGAGACCGCATCTGTCTGAGTTCTTCATATCCTTCGACGGACTGCTGCACGAGGAATTTGATTTGTAGTCCATCGTGGAATTTTTCGGATGGTCTGCAATAATGGCCGGTAAATCGAGCGCAAAAGGTGACGAAAGTACTTACTTAACGTGCTCGTGGGGATGTAGACATTTCCAGACGGCGTCCTGACCAAACAAGAAGGCTCGAAGTCCTGGTCAGGATCTGGAGGCGCGCTAGCCAATCGGCCGTTGAGTCTGTTCATATTTGCATTCCGCGGGGGTACATCTGGCGGACGTGAAGTGGCACTATCCAGAAGACAGCCTGCAAAAAGGAGGGAAATAATCAAACCACCCTCGAAGCGATGAGGACGTTTAATCATACACGCAAACGAAGTGCAAGTACGGAAAAAATTACCCCGAGGCGTATGCATTTACAAGTATTATTAAGTTCACAGGCAATGGTTTTAAATTGGAAAGGCAGCGAACGCACTGCTATGTAGTTTATATGGTAATGTATACCGCCTACGTGGCACGCAACCACATAACAAGAATAGACTTGGGTTTTAAAAATAACATTTAGCTGTGGTGACAAGTGGTTTGATAGTGATATGTTCAAGACACGTGTTCGTAATGAGAATCGCCCCGGGCGATTATTTAGGACACCCTATGTGTGCAGCGTCTCGACGCTGACATCCGGCGCAGTGACCGCACAAATGCATACAACGCAATAAACGAAAATAAATGACAAATTTTCAAGGATATTAGTATGCTCAGGAATAAAAATCGTTGTTGAAACTTGTTTGCCAAGAGGGAGAATAATAAAATTAACAAGTTTCCAACAAGAGGGTGAAATTAGTTGGTATTCAAATAGGAGAATCGAAGTCAGAGTTTTGGTTAGGTGTATAACACTTATTCCTTCCGACGACGAAATTTCAGAATATTGAAGTAATAGAGGGGGACTTTGATGAGAAAATTAAGAAAAACTTGAGGGCTGTTTCAAAAAAAAAAATCGTTTCGTGTTTCTTCAAAATGTCTGCGATCCTTTTAAAGAATTTATGGGAACGTATGCGGGTCTGCGGAGTGTGGCTCTTTTTGGTACGGGTACAATTACAAAATTTGTTCTTTTCGATTTTTATTTTTCGGTTTAATGCGAAGCTTTCTATGAGCTCGCAGCTCTTGCCAACAGGATTTGTTCGGGAGCAATCACTATTAAAAAGTTTTGCAAATATAGGTGAATCGGGAAGTTGTGAATAAATTTAAACGACGAGTTTCAAACTTAAATAAAATCACGAAGCTACAGTTTTCTCAAATTGCATCAATTTTTTAAATTGCTTGAAACAAAACTTTAACTTTGACGGTTTTATCAAATAAAGAGCCCTTTCAATAATACAATTTATAAATTGCTTGATTTCCTGTTTGTTCCATTTCCTAATTTAAAAATTGAATTATATTATCAAATCTGTACATCCTTTTCACTAACTTATTGATTATACAGAGTGTTTCAGGAGTAAAGGTAAATGTTTTAAGGAGGGATTAAAACAGTTGACAAAAAATCTCCAATTTTCAATGGTTACCGAGATAGAATTTCAATTGCTTTTATTAGGTTAGCGTTATTCACAATGCGAACGACTAATTCATTTTTTGTGTTTGCTTTTTCTTTATAGACGTAGCTTTCCGCCTATTCCCACAAACAAATATGTAATGAAGCATAATCTAAGGACCTTGGTGGCTAATATTTCAGGGAATGTTAAATGTAGACGATGTGTCACCTGACGGCTAAAATGCACAGTCGTACCGTCTTGCTGGAAGCAAGCAAAGCAATACTCCTCCAATAATAGTGAAAGCTATATACAGGCTCTAAGACGGTTGTGTGACAACATGAAATATTTTATTTGTTGGCTTATAGATTACAAATAACTTTTATATTAGTTATAAGGCACAATTAGTAACTATTTGTGAAATTCTACGTGTCATACATATATGACTGACGTGGCCCCACAAAACTTTATGTTCAAGTTTTTCAGTACTTTCACAGCTATATCTGAAAACCAACTATACTCGTGCATTTGCCAGAGGCTACTTGTTAATGATATACCATTACATTTCCATGCAACATTATCCATAAGTGAAATAGGAATGATTTTATTCATCTGTAGCCGTCATACACATATGTATGACATGGCCTACTGCGATAATCTATTGTCATTCACATATAAATGACGTGGCACGCAATGTGTTAACGAGGTAGTAAAGATTATTTTCGTATTTGATTTTTTTTTGCAAAATATAGACGCTATTTTCTAACTGTATGCCTCAACTCAGTGGTTTTACTGGAAGTGTGTCATCTTTTCCGGACATAGATACAAATTTTCCTTTTATGTATAACAAGTTCATTATTGTAATACTTTAAAAAACATATGCGTAGAATTGCCTTACTGTACAGGCAAATCGTCAAAGAGGTGTTTTTTTTTGACGATTAAATATAAATAAACATAACATGCCAATCCCATACAAGTGGTAAGCTCTTTTTGACTGACCCTGTATGCTCACATATTCCACAACTTATTATTAAATTCAATCAAATAAATATTAATCTTTAAATGTTTTTATAATAATTCCAAATAGAATTAAAGTTATTTTGATTTCCGGGGTTGACTTTATTAGTTTTTTAAAATTTTTGTTGAGAAATTGATAAAAGCTGCGCTTTCCCTTATAAAACATAAACAGCTACTACATAATCATGTATCGAACGATGCTACAGACTTTGAAAGAAAATTGCTTATTAATATGAAAATTTTACAAGCCAATTTTGTACTTGGCTGTAATTTACGATCACGAACATTTCTTAATAAACCATCAACCGTAGCGGCTAATACGACACAACACATCGGAAATTAAATTTGTTGTAATTGCGATGGCTTAAACAAAAAGGTGCCTACCCGATTTAATTTACCATTTTTTCAAATTAATTTAATTGGAAATTTTACTGCAATTTTGTAACGTAACAAAAATTTGATTTAATTGAAGTTCATAAATTCGTGGAAGAGTTTGTTTTATGGCTTTCTGATGTATTTTTTATTTCTTTATCCCAGCGCCATAAAAAGAATTCAATCAGAAAATCCGGAAATTCTTGTGGAAATTACTTAGTTCACCACCTGGCGTCGAGGTATTCAGCCGATATTCAACACCAAACAGTGCAGATAATTATTGAAAGGGGCGGCATGTTAATAACAGTTCCGAACAATCCATTCTAGGATACAATTGTGCAAACGTCGCGTTATTGCTCACTTGAATAGCGAGCAAGTGTTAAATAAGAAGCCACTTGAAAAATTTCAATTATTTTCGTTGAAATTGAAACGCTGATTGCAACATTAAAGCGTAATTATAATATTAATTGGTAAAAGCGAGCCTTCAATTTTCGCATTTAATCAACACAATTTTCTTCCGGCTTTTAAAGTTTGAAAATTCGATTGTTAAAAACGGGCACGTGTATTATTTCGGGGAAACACGAACAGATAATGATATGAATTAAAAATGGAAAAAGTTCTTTCGAATTTTCAATTAAAAGAGAAAGGCCGGCGCGCAGAGTTTCCGACCATTTATTTTCTTTCCCTGCAACTTATAATTCAAGTAGGTGCGCTATTAAAATATTCAGTCGGGCTTCTTCCGCACAAAACTCCATAGTTGTTTTAATTAGACCTGCATAGGAGAGAATTCAATATTCGGCCCAACGAAATTAGTATCGCAGGTAAGAGAAGTTATAATCCGAGCCACTATTTAACTATTCCGCCCTCATTTAAATATCAAGTTACGAGACGAGTCTACATTTTATATATCCGAACGGGTGCGGTGACATCACGCATTTCCATAATAAAGATCGCGTGTTTCCCGAGAAGACTCCTCCGGGGGTGCCCTTTTTTAAGACAACACAACCCTTGCGGCTGCGTACATATAACATCCGTTTGCGTGTGTCCTAAACAGAAGCCAAGACTTCCGCAATATTTCTCACTCTCGATCGGGGATTGTTATCGCGACTCCCGCTCCCCCTTTTATCGGACCGACTTTTATCTATTCCTTTCCGGCGGGGGTGGTTTTTCTTCGTTTTTTTATAATTTTTAAGGAAAATAGTTGCGTGCGGTTCGGGACGCTCCGGTGCGTGACTGCAATGTTATTACAACTGCATCCTTCCGATTGCGTCCCTCGCCCCATGTTCGCATCGTTTTCGATAAATCAAGAAGCGCCGCCGATAATGCGGCGATATTTGTTGCAGATAGATGTTAGATATGCGCATCATTAGTTGAACGATTCGGTCGAGAGCGAAGGTTTATGTTACATGTTGGGTCGTTCTAATCCCGACGTGTGTGTTGCTGTGATAATGCAACACATTGTCGGTTAACAGCCCATGACGGTGTGTGTGGTTTAATGCTGATGTTGTACGTATGCAGCATGCATGCCTCGTATTATCATCCTGTTCGAATGTTACGTTCGTTTTAAAGATAAAAGATTTTGCAGAAGTGGAAATGAGTCAGCTACTCTATTCACTTTTATGTAAAGCGCATTGTACATAAATGAACAAAAGAATTGCAAATTTTGCGATGGAACTGAAGTTAAATTTTTATGATTTAAAAAATGCAACCACTACTTTCAAAAACTGGATCATTATCGCCCAATCATCAAGATTAAAGTGTGATTTATGATGGAAATGAAACTATTGTTAGGCAGGCTTTAATTTTCGCTCTGTTTGTTTTATTGGCTATTTGATTTAATCGAACCGTCCGATCTGGATTAAAACTTTTGTAAGAAAAACGTTATCTTGACGAGATTCAGTACAAATCGTTTCAAGCTTTAGTTAATCAACGAAATCACTTGGTATAGAAAGTTCAAAATCTCATTGACCTGTGCAAAACAAAGAAAATCGAACAAACAAAAAACCACCCAATCTGAAAACGTTTACACTTCTCAGGGGTTTCACTGATTATTTTAATTTTGAAAACTATAAGTATGTGGGTTTTCCAATTACCAAACTTTAACATATGTTTCTGCTTTAATGTATTTTTCATTTTGCATTTTGTCCAACGTTCTTAGCGTTCACTTTTGAATCCGCCTCCACTGCTCACGAGATCTTGAAACTCCTATGCAGGCTCTTCCAACGTTAAAGGTCATCCTCAAAAAAAACTTAAATTTAGCTTTGTATTCAGTTGTTAATAAATTACGATCTGATGTTAAATCCGTTTTCAGTTTTTATCATTTGGCGTCGCGTCGCTCATTTGTCATTTTCATGGTTTTTTAGAGCTCTTCTTTTCATAAATCTTTTATTTATAATTTTTTTAATTTCAAAATATAAAATCCTTAACTTTCTATTGAAATTCGCTGTTATTTCGATTAGAAGTCCTGTGATGTAATTAAGAAATGTTATTTACAAATTTCAAGTCATAACCAACAATTCAGAAAAATTTTTGGAAAAACAAAATATCCTGAAAATGCTAGGTAGTAACGGCACACGTTCAGAATTAGGGGCATATTTAGGGCGTATTTAGTAATCACTGAAACAAGGGCTGCTTTTCGTTTCAAACAGCTGAACAAAATTAATTTGAAAACAGCGTAATGTGAAAGCGTGGGTAGAATTTTTAATACGAAATAGTAAGAATACGATAACCCCAGGTTACAGTGGGGTCTGATTTACCCACCACCCCATATATATGATTCGGTCGGATAAATTTACAACTTTAAACTATTTAAAATAGTAAATCTTTGTTGGAAGTTTTGATGATTTTATTATTAATCGATTTTTAGGCTGAAACGCATTTAAAAAATTTAAACAGAGAAATTTTTGTTACTTGCAAGATGAAATTAAACGCTGTATCTAAATTGCACAACAATTTTTAGTTTTGCTTTTTCAATTGTAATTTTTTGCTTTCTGAAGACGTCTAGTTTATCATAAAGAAAACTAATACTACCAACTTGTGGTGGTCATGAAATGAACAAATCTTGAGGAAAATAATATAATATTTGAAACCAATTAACATTGGAGGACCCGGTACATTAGAACCTGCCTCTGAATGACTAGTGAATCATAATTCCCGAATGATTAGTTATTTATTATGATTGCAGTCTGCATGCATTTTTTGGCAACGTTTCTTAAATAGGGCATTTGTGTTCAAAGTGATTTTCTAATATAATCGACGAAAGATGGATAAAAACAAGTTCTGAATATCTTTCGTCTATAAATTCAAATGAGATTTTGACTCGATTTGTAAAAAATTGTCACAAATGAAAGCTCCCCTTTTTGTGATTTAAAGATAATGATATTCAATAGGGGAGGTGTGGGTAAAATGATCCCATGGGCGAAATGATCCGTTACTGATACAACAGAAATTATCAAAAGCCGAACTGACTATTCCTGCGATATTTTAGAGTTTGGAACGTTGTAAATCTCGATACATGTAAAAACGTAAAAGAATTATTGTTGATTTGGTCAATAAATAAAATAGTTTTGTTGCATTTAACTTGATATTTTATTGAACGTCTCAGTTGAAAAATGTATACGCTCATAAAATACTTTTACTTTATGTTTTGGCGCAAAACGATTCTTCCGCGGAAATATTCCTATTATAACTTTGAAGGAGAAAATATGAATGTCTTTGGAGAATAAAAAGATTTGGAACGATTACAAACAAGTACTTGAATTTCTTCGTTGCATGCTCACAACCGAATTAAGATTGTTTGGTCCAAAATAAAAAGATATTTGTAAATCGGCATTTTTACTAATTAACAGGAACTATTTTAAAATTTCTTTTGAACAAAATTAACGGCAAGAGTAATTGAAAATTTATACAAAATTAATGTTGACAGATGTAATAGTTAATCTTACTCACAAAACATTTTACTTACAGTTAGGGGATCATTTTGCCCCTATAATTTTAAATTTAATTAAATAACTTTAAATAAATTTATTTGTGTTTTGCAACAATCAAAATTAACAGTTCGCATAATACATCAAAAACTAAAGTTTTCTCATCACAACATAAACATTTTTCACAAACTTTTTTGCGCTTTTAATCAATAACTCATAAATTTCAGCTAAGCTAGATTCCCTTGATACTAAAGTACCAAATAGCGATTTGATAGAAAACAGGAAAAATATTTAACTCTCACTGTCGGCAAGTTCGAAGAGTCGATATTTTTTAAATAATCAAAACTTCTAATACCGTTCAGGGAGCCCCTATAAATGTGCCACCTTCATTGAATTCATAGTACCTAATTATCGGCAAAAAGACGAAGTGCAATTCGCAATTTGTTGTTATTCAACGCACCCCTCAAAAACAGTTTATTCAGCTGTCCGAATGCATCACTCCCGAGCTTTCCTCTCTCCACAAAAATAAGACATAACTGCAATAAGAAGTGGCGCAACCCGACACGAATATAAAAGTATCTCCGAGGTTTACCTCGCCGAATTTTTCATTTTGCCAGAGATGTTGTTCCTTTTTCAGAATAATTGGATCCAAGAGAAAGTGTGTATTTTCCGAATTTCTTCGAAAAAGGGGACAAGTTGATCGACATGTCTTAGACGTTATTCAATCAATTTCAATGGCGCTCGAGATGAAAGTTATTGAATGCATATTTGTAACATTTGTACTCCCTTCTGATTAAGTCGACATATTTTCGGATGGATCAAAAGTTTTGTTATTTTGTTAACGTTGCACTGTTTATTTAACCTAAAAATGTTTAAGCTTCCGGTTGGAAGATTAGCCCTTAAATGAGAAAAACTAAAACTAAAACACTGTCTGTATAGTAAACTAAATTAAAATTTGATGCGATAAATGTGTTACAATGAGTCACAATTTTAACTTTGCTAATTTTCTATTATGCATGAAAACGTCGTGTTTTATTTCTATAAATATCCTCACATTGATTGATTATTCAATTTTGGGCTTTACAATCCCCATGCATAAATTATAAGAAACTCTTGTTTTAAAAAGCGGTTGGTTTCTTTAAAAACTTAAATTGAATAACATCTTCCTAAAATACACAGGATTCATTAACAACTGATAAAAATTTAAATGTGTACAAAGGAACGAGGAAAATTTTCTTTAGTACCGAGGATTCAGAAACTTTTGTTTCAATTTAAGATTATTCCGGTAGATACGGTGAATACAATGGTCAAAACTTTTTATCGTAAAAATAGTGTCGAGATGTAAAGAAACATATTAGGATAACGCAAATTTATCCGTGCAATAATTCAGCGATGAACGATTGCCAGACCGAATTTGATAAGCAATGGTTTTGATTTACGATTTAGTCCTCATGTTGCAACGTGAATACATGCGGAAGATTTATGCACAGAACTCGAACCGAAAGCAACTTTCGTGCAAAATTTGCTGTGCGAGTTTTGACGTTACGGTTTAGTGCAACTGTGGTAAAAGTCACGAACTGACGAAGATTAAAATTGCTGCCAGATGTGCGCTAATTTATTGTCTCCGGGGTAAATGAATTCGCAAAGATAAAATAATTGTCGATAAGGAGGTGCCGCGAAATAATGCGGACAATTTGTTTGCGGCAGGACGAAACCGGGTTTTGCGTTGCATGACACCACTTTTACCTCTGCCTACAAAATAAATGTGTTCTATTTATAACTTGGAGTAGATAATACCCATTGCGTGCGATTGCATTACATCAAAATCACTGTCCATCTGGTGCAGGTGTAATAAATCAACAACGAGTTTTAATTTGTTTTAAAGCTAATGCTTCTGGAAAACTTGATAAAAAGCTTTTCGGGGAAGCCAACTTACTGTGGGTGCATGCAAATTTCATCAATTTCGTTAATTTAAAAAAATAATGAAGTTGATTTAATTGTTTTGCTTCCCCTTTGGAAAGATTTGATTTTTTAACTTATAACGACTGTACATATTTGTATAACACTTTCAGGAGATATGTGTGTCATCTAATTTTTATGAATTTCTATTTAGTGTTTCACTTAATGCGTATATTAGGGTTTTATACTTTTAATTTCAATTTGCTTTTATTGTCATGGATTTATACTTATTGTTAGTTATTAAAATAGAACTGCCGAGGGTTCACGTTACTGGATACTGCATACAAAATTGCAAGTTATTGATGATATTTGTATTTTGGGTTGCATTTAAACAAATTTCAGAAGTAACTCTTACGTGACTAACCTGGTATATATAATATATAAGTGTATCAGACACCAAGTGATAATTTGGAACATTTAGAAAATAAAATACGAGATGCATGCACATCTATAACTCCAGAAATATTAACAAGTGTGAAGAGAACGTTTTGGGCACGGATTCAGGCGCCTGTTGTCCGTTCGGTCTTTTTATCAATTTTATCATGAGACTCACGTCAACAATTACAAGACTGCAGTTGAATATGTTTCATGCTTTTAAAATCAGAAACAAAAACCACGTTACCTATGCAATGTATTATGGGTTGCATTCTCCAAATATTTAGGCTCATTATCACTGATGAAATAGGTTGTATATAAAACAAAAATAAGACCAATAATGTTGTATGGTGAGAAAATTATGAAAATAACAAAAAAGCAGGAAGAAGACTTTAGAATATTGTAAAAAAAATATAAGAACTATATTACTACCGCTAGAAATAGAAGAAAATTAATACAGAATTAAAATGAACTATGAAATAAGACAAGAAATAGAAGAAGACATATTAAAGAGAATAAAAGAGAGATCAAGATGGTTATGTCATGTGTGGAGAATTGAACCCAGCCCGTAAACTATTGGACAAATTAAATGAGACACGGCGTTCGAACGCTCGCAGGCGGTTTTGCAAGGGTGTTTGGATGGTTGTCTACAAATTTAAAGGCAGTACCCAGTAAAATTGTCAGGGCCCCATCAAAAATAAAAAAATTAAGGAAACAATTCAAACGGTGGGCGCGTTCAGGAAAGTTGACGTATATTGGAGAAAATCGTTCGTCTCCGAAATAAAAGTTTGAAAATTTGTTAAAATGTTTACGGAAACGACTTTATATAATTAGTTCTTATGCATAGTTTATGAATAAAAATGTCTTAAACAAACTTTCATCAACTTTAAAAAATAATTTTTAATTTCGTAAATCTTTGTTGGTGAGATAAAAAAATTGTAATCACGTGTTTGTTTACTAGAAATATTGTACAGGTAGCCCTCGATTTACGCCGGCTCAATTAACGCCGATTCACAATAACGCCGCTGTTGAATTCACTGTTTCGCCGTGTACATAATTGGGTAATTCACTGATTCTTCCTATGTTAAACTGATTTTCGTTTCAGTGTTGAGCCGCGACATTGTGAATTCTTTTTTCCAAAAAATGTAAGAGATCCGAAACTTTGAAATTTCATTTGTTTTTGTTAATATTTTTTAATAAAAACATTTCACTTCATTTTATCTTAAAATACATTTTTAAAATTAAATTTATAATACACCTATCCCCCGATTTACATGATACTTTTTTATACGATTTCGCTTTTACACCGTTTTTAAAATAACGATTTCAAAATAAAATGGTAAAAATGAATATTTCACATGAGTACATATTTCTACAATCATTTTAAAACTCCGTTTACTTAGTTATACATATTAGTGATTCCCAGTTTTGTATGCACAAAAAACTTCCTACGTATTCACGTAAATTACTACAGTAAATTTGTACCAGTAGAAAAGTGTACATCATTGTGTTTTTACTAATCATAATTTTTTAAACTTCATAATTACTGGTTAGCGATAAACAATTATTTTTTGTAGCATTTTTACAATTTTTTTCCAAATAAAATTTTAAACCATAGCAGTTTTTAATAGAGCATGAAGAGACCTTTCAAATGAAGTATCACAAGCTCCTACTTTCTATTTAAAAATTTAGGGGTTGAAACTGTCACTCGAAGGGAGTTGAGGTTAGGGATGAAATTTTTACTTTGCAGGATATCATGTCATGAATGGGATTTTTTATAAATATGCACAATAATTGAGATACTGAATTTATTCCATTTGACTGGTTCGCACTGTATATTTGTTATTTTATGAATGAACTGTTATTTTAATTTTTCAAAACATCTTATTAAAAAAAATTACGTTAAATAAATGACGTTGTTTTCGATTTACACGGTTTTGCCTATAAAAAAACAATTTTCCGTGTAAATCGGGGGATAGGTGTATATGTATTTTACCTTATATTGTATTAATAAATATAATGATTTGCTTCTTTTTCACTTATGTAGAACCTAACCCTATACATTACTGTAAATATGGGTTCTTTTTACGCCGATTCGATTTGCGCCGGCTTTTGCAAGAACGGAACTGCGGCGTAAACCGAGGGCTACCTGTATTTATATTCTGAGCATTTTTTTCTAATTCTGTAAAGTTTAATGAAAAGATGTGCCTCTGTTTTTATTAGTAAAGCAAACACACTGTTTTAAACAGATATCGCTGGCGTTAATAATGTTTTCATTTGTTGTGAGAATATCTTGGAACTGGTCCGAATTTTAATACGAAATATGTTGAATTCAAATTTATTAAATTCGAAAATTAATTCGCCGTTCAACAAAATCATTTAATTTTACGTTAGTAAAATGCAATTAAAAAATTCATTGAAATTTAATTGCTACACAAACCTAAATTTTACTTTCCCTGAAAATAAAAATCAAACTTTACAAAATTTTGGGGGCAACTCTAAAAATTAACAATTTTGTAAAATCTGGCGGTACAAATAAATAATCAAAATACACGTTATCAATCTGAAAATATTTGAGGGCATTTGCCAAAAATGAATATCTAGTTGAAAACCGGTTGTTTTGTAGGTAGGGCGATACACCCTTAGCAGTTACGAGGAAATGGATCTGTGTGACAAATAGTTCTGACCGGTTGAAAATACTATCGTTGAAATCAAAAATTGTTGAGTTTTGAAAAAAATCTAAAAACGGGTTAGTTTTTAAATTTAATTTCACATCTTTATTTTGTAGACAATTTATATGTATGAAGATAAATGAACAGCGCAAGATTTCTTAAAATTTTGTAAAGTTTGATTTTTATTTTCAGGGAAAGTAAAATTTAGGTTTGTGTGGCAATTAAATTTCTATAAACTTTTTAATTGCATTTTACTAACGTAAGATTAAATGATTTTGTTGAACGGCGAATTAATTTTCGAATTTAATAAATTTGAATTCAACATATTTCGTATTCAAATTCGGACCAGTTCCAAGATATTCTCACAACAAATGAAAACTTTATTAACGCCAGCGATATCGGTTTAAAACAGTGTGTTTGCTATACTAATAAAAACAGAGACACATCTTTTCATTAAACTTTACAGAATTAGAAAAAAATGCTTAGAATATAAATACAATGTTTCTAGTAAACAAACACGTGATTACAATTTTTTTATCTCACCAACAAAAATTTACGAAATTAAAAATTATTTTTTAAAGTTGATGAAAATTTGTTTAAAACATTTTTATTCATAAACTATGCATAAGAACTAATTATATAAAGTCGTTTCCGTAAACATTTTAACAAATTTGCAAACTTTTATTTCGGAGACGAACGATTTTCTCCAATATACGTCAACTTTCCTGAACGCGCCCACCGTTTGAATTGTTTCCTTAATTTTATTTTTGATGGGGTCCTGACAATTTTACTGAGTACTGCCTTCAATTTTGTAGACAACCATCCAAACACCCTTGCAAAACCGCCTGCGAGCGCTCGAACGCCGTGTCTCATTTAATTTGTCCAATAGTGTACAAGGAAGCAAGGCAGACCAAGACCGTGACAACAAAAGGTAACAGAAGGTCTTAAAAGGATTGGAATTGTTTCTTCCAAAAGTTTTGTAATTTTGTAGCACTTGCCTAATTTTATTAGTTATCACTTGAAAGTTCTAAATAACATTTCTTACTGATATCACGGGATTTCTATGGAAATAGCAGCCAATTTCAATAAAAACCTGAGAAGATTTTGATATTTTTATATTAAACAAATTATAACGCAAGGATTTGAGAAGCTGAAAAGATCCATAAAAATTACATAACTGAAAACAGAATTAACATCGGATCCTAGCTTATTAATAATTGAATGCATAGTCAAGTTTTCATAGGAATATCTTCAAAATTGAGGTTATTTTTGAGAATTACCATTAACATTGGAGGAATAGTTGAAATATACCAGTTTCATTGCGGCTCGTGAAACAGACTAGAATTGCGAAAAATACTGAACCCCATAATCACAAATTATAATAATCGCAATAATGTGAATTGCTTTTCTAATCATTGTATCTTTCATCTTTCTTGTGAATGAGCGCAAGAGAAGTAACAATCCAAAAACTCCCTTATTAATTAAAAATGTATAGACCATAGTTTTGAAACTGTTTCTAATGATAAATACACAGATCTGTGGTTCATATTTTATGCAGGCAGGTAACTGTGTTTGCTTGTACCAAATCATGAAGAGCATCTGAATTAAATGTGTTTGTTTATTTAGTAAATTATCACGATTTCTGTGATATATGTCAGTTCGATTGCATTGTTTGCAGACTGAGGCCGGACAAATAATGCATCCCTCCCTGTATAACAATTTTGAAACTTTATGGCAAGTTCTATGGATTTCCGTCGGCTAAACAACTAAACCAGACCCTCCCCTCGAAAATAAAATTTAGCGTTAATCGTCGTGGCATTAGAAGCGCAGCAGCCAGAAGGGTCTGCGTTTCGAGTACAAATTTTCTTGTAAGACTTTTTACGCCCCTCTTAATATAAATCACACTCGAAACTATGTCCGCGGACATCTATTTAACCCCATAAACACATCGACTTTTTTTTCCTTTAATGCCAAAACCACCTAAAACGATAAAACATATTGGAGAAAAGCGAAGCCGGGGGAAAAGCAACTCTTAAATTCTTAGGGTGTCATTTTATAGGTTTCCCGATTTACGTCAAAGCAAGATGACGGCACTGCCATGATCGTCCCCCTAAAAGCGGCAACTTTCACCACCGTCCCCTCGTAGTACGTTATTCCCTTCAGGTTAATTCCTCGGGGAATCGTACAGATAACACTTAACGGGCTAGAGCTCTCCATTTTTTACCATAAGGCGACAAACGGTGGGCGGCCGATATTATCATAATTGAAGGCCCACCCGCAGGTATAATAGTACCACGATGGACTTGCGGACGCATAATGATTACTTTACTTGTTTAATCGATTGGATACGACTCTATGGTATATTAGGAACAGCGGGTCGTCGAAAACCTGGGGGCACAGCTGCGGCGCCGATACGATTATTAAAAACGGGCCGATGCTAGTCTCAAGTATAAACCTTCCTGTTACGTAACGCGCGCGAAAAGCGTTTCATAACGTCTGCGGAGGATCTTTGAATTTGCGGTTGGTGTCGGTTAAAATTGCAAAGTATTTTAATAATAGGAGAAGCGTCGCATTAATCCGGCAATTTCTCATATAGATGTAACGCAAAGGCAACGGATAGTGATTATTCGGAAGAACTGGCGCTTCTTTGTTTGGCGAAATTTATACATCCGCAACGCTTAACAAAGAGTGGTTCTCTCCGCCATAATTTCACAGATTTCAAACAAGTATAAAGATACACACTTAATGCTTTTATTGTTTATGCTCGAAAGCGATTTTATGCTTTACAAATTGCTACTTCACTCCTTTTTTGTTCCTCGAGTGGTCGTGAAAAAAATGATATTTTGATCGTAAATTAATCTCTGAGATGTTTGAGGAGTTGTGTCGTACTAATATCTTATTTTCCAGTGTTTCATTATTCACGGCTGAAGGCAGACGAGAATTTATTGTACAGTTCATTCGTCTTGATCAGTTTCCAATCTTGCGTCATCGCTTTGCATTGTGTTATGCTCTATCTATCGATTTATATTCAAAATACTTTGACTAGACGACACATATGCATACTTTGAAAGCTTCATTTATCTTTCCTGGTAGGGACGAAAATGAAAACCTTGTTTTTTCATCGTTTTAGGATGACGTGTGCATTCTGAATTTTCTTAAAATATATATTACCGACAGGTTTTATTGCAACGCAAAAATGAATAGACGCGACGTAGATTTTCCAATATTTTTATGATTTGATTGAAAAAAGAATTATTAATGAAATTACAGACAACCAAACCGATATAGAATTACTTAGTGTTTTCAATTCTGTTGTGCTTTCTCGAAAAAACTTGATTGAAATGTGAAAAGCAGTTTATATCAAACAGTTTCAGTGATAAACAACAAACAAAAAATTCCGTTTTATAGGAAAAGAATATAAAACATACAAACACTTTTTTGTATTCCAATAAGTACTGTTGCTACCTTTAACTAATATTAACTTCAATTCGTCTAATTAAATTTGAAAATTATTTTCACCTGTAGCAGGCTAGACCAGAACAGTGACAACTTCTGCTAGCACAGGGAGGAGCATTATTCTTCATGCTATCATTGGAATATGTGTTAAGAAAAGTCTACAAAGTTACACTAAGAACGGAAGCTAGCCAAATAATAGCATATGCAGGTGCTATTGTATTCGTGACAAAAAATCGTAGAGAGATGGCAAAGATGCTATGCGAAATGTTACAAGAAGGGGAAAAATGGGGCTGAAGATAAATGAAGAAAAAAATCGGTATTGAAAAATATAATTTTGAATTAGTGAATAGTTTTATATATCTTGGAATGATGATATCAAATCATGGAAATAGAGAATAGCTAATGACAGGAAATAGAGGACTCCATGCAAACAATAAATCATTGAGAAGTAATACACTTGGGAAGAAAACAACAATACTGTATGGTGCGGAAACAATGACAAGGACAAAAATGTAGGAAGAAGACATAGAAAAAAAATAATGAAGCGAGAAGGTTAAGCCATGTGTGGAGAGCAGTTCGAAGCACAATAACATTTCCGATGTTAGAGTGGAACCCAGGACGTACAAGAAGGCAAAGTAGACCAAGATCAACATGGCTACCAGAGGAAACAGAAGACCTTAAATGGATTGAAATTCACAAATGGAATGATGAAGTAAAAGACAGAAGAAATTGGAGAAAGATTGTGAAAAAATTTAATAGAAATTAAACCGCTTTACTGATCTAGATAGATTCGTTTAGTAGCGATGTTACTCCACATGGAGTATCTAGCCACATGCAGATTAAGTGGTCTTGAATCCCATCAAATCGACATGCCTGCAACCAGTTCTTTCTTGTAGTATAATTCCTGCCCAGAACATTACACTTTCTCCATTATATCATGTGCCAGAACTGGCGACTTGGAATGTAGCTTGCTTTCCCCGACCACTTACAAGCCAATTTTACCGGTCGTCTGGCTTAAGACCAATCCGCTCACCTAATCTCATTTGTCCAGATTTGATGTTCCCGACACCAATTTAACATCTGTATCTTCAGGAAGTTGCGTTTGGTGCTCTAGGCGAGCAATAGTGGAAGTTTTTGGGCAATTTGATAAAAGAAGTAGTGCTGTTGGTTAAAAGTCACTCTTCGACGGTTTTGGTTAGACCAGTTCTTTTTCCCAATTCCTGGTTCATTGCATAAGTTTTGAAACAACACCCTATGTAAAGCTTATTTATCGCAGTAGGTGCAAGAAGAGCAGTCATTTTTCCACTTTGCATATTTGACAACATAACGAAATGCATGTTTGCCTTTTTTAACGCAAATTTAATTAACTTCGATTTTGTAACTGAGCAGAAATATTTCAAAATGATCCAACAAATCGGTAGCCACAATTAACAACATTGTAACTAGCAAAACATGATTATTGAGCAGAGTGTTTTAAACGATCTATATCTTTTATTTTCTTCTTCTTGAGGGCGTAATTCCTTTTTGGGATTGAAATTGATGAAAATTCACTTATTGTAACTGACATAATATTACTCAAGGGAAAGAAAAAGAAAAGATATAGTTCATTTAAAACCCTCTACCCAAAAATCGTGTGTTGCTAGTTACAATGTTGTTAGTTGCGGCTACCGAAATGTTATCAACATTTTTAAACAAAAACCTTCCTCTTTTCTTAGCATGTCAAGTTGTTTCTCCAAAAAAATGATTGGTTTCAATTATTGGGTAATTTCATATAAGTCGAGTTGTGTGTAGAATTGAATATTATATAGCAAATACGAGGAAAAACAAAGTGGTTCAATGTAGTTTAAAGGATAATATGAAGTCATGTGGAAAGTTGAGAGTTGTGAAACTTTCAGTTCATAAGTTATAAATAGACATGCAATTCTCCTATAGTTATATAAATTTACTAAACAATTTAGAGGTGTGTAAGGATGTAAGAAAAGAAAATAATGCAAAAACAATTTACAAAATTAAGGAAAAATGTTAAATTTTTTCAAAAAACTGTTATTAATTTTAAAAAAACGCGTTCACTATAGAAAATGGACACAATGAAATATGGTTATGAATATACTTATTCTAAAAATCGGTATAGAAAAATTTATTACATTTTGAACCGGGGATCCAAAGCTGTGAAATTCTAATTTAAGCTTCCACGCCTAACATATCAAATCTCCCGAAACGCGTTAAAAATTTTAAAGGGCGTCGCGAAAATCGACTGCTTTAATATCGTTTCTGTGAAGTACTTTGCTTAAATCCACATTTAGCCTAGAGTCTAGACGACCGCATTTCTGTACACTAATGCACGAACGGTGCTTGATGATACCATATAAACCGCTTTTAACAACAATTACGTTATCCCTTATACATTTTCCGACCCTTTAAAGCCGACGTGTACGTAAAAAGATAAAAAAAACCGTCCGGACTCGGGGGGAGATCCGACTGATCATATTGTGCGCCCTCTCATATCTCCGATTCTTTTGTCGTCCGTAATCTGTATAGACTTTATGACAAGTTCCACAAAGTTAGCTAGCCGCAAAATATAAATCCTAATCCTTCTATTATTTGCCCCTTTTGGCTGCAACGTTTTGCGTTTCTTTTTATTATTTTTATTTGGCGGAGAGTTGCGCGCGCGGCCGTTTCCGGTCATAAAATACCCTTAAAAAACAAGCCCGCGAGATAATTCCGTATTCCGGATGCAACTAAGAAGATAATTCGAGGCAAGAAAGGCCACTGTGCAATTCATGTTTGTGTAATTTCGCTTAGGATTGCGAGCGCGCAAGGATATTGAGCAAATATGTAAAGCGCCCGAAGAAACTGAGTTTTATTAACTTCTCGTTTCAACAAGTGCGCCGAAAAAAGTCGGTTAATTTTTCTTATTTTTTGCGGGCGCCGTCCGACAAGCTTGTTTTATTCAACGGACGGCAATAAATTCTGAAAAAACGCATCGCTTCCTGTATTTGAATTCATCGTATATCATACGATGTGATAATAAAGAAGTTTTCGAACAAACAGCATTAATGTAGCTTGAAAATGTCACCCTTAGGAATTCAAGACGAACATAAAGAACGCGCGAAAAAACAGGACCGAATAAATTTTAATAGTTTTTTCCGAGTTTTGAACTTGAGATGAGTTTTTTGATTTTTTTATAGATATTTTTTGAAGGTCCTCTCGCGAAGTTGTGACGGCTCGAGAAATATTCGGCAAAATGTGTCGAAAACTAAAGAAATAAAAACTTATCGAAAATTGATGAAGCCTAGAACGCCGCCTGCATAAATTGTGCTCTCCTCTGTGCCGAACTTAAAAAAAACCGACGCGTTTCATTCCCGCGATTTTGACGTGATTCCAGCCGTTTTAAGATTGACGCGGTGAAAATTGTTCGCGTCAATAATGGCCCGACAGCGGCGCATTTTGTGTGTGAATAATTATTACATTGTCACTTTGGTTTTGAATGTCAGCAGCTTTGAAGCCCTCGTAATGACGGTGCAAACCGTTCGCAAATAATAATTAATTTTATCTCGAAGAATCGTTTGCACGCAAATATTTACTTGTAAGAATTTATTGCCGGCTGTAACCTGCGTCGTGTCAGTGCGCCTTAATTTAACGCAGCCTTTTCTCTGAACCTGACAGCCGTAAGTAAGCTTTCGAGCTAATAAATCGAGAAATCGATCAATTGACCTCACCTTAGCAAATCGTCTTCCACACCCTCGTGCCTTCATGCCGGCCTAATACGACATGACGCTTGTATTCCCGCTTTCATATCATCCTGATAGATGAATCCGTGGTTTACTATTGTCTCCTAACAACGGTGGCCCCCATTCAAGTAACACCATAAAAGTGTTTCCGCTGCGCGATTCTCACAACCATCCGCGGAAGAAAATTTGATGAAAAACAAGTTTGGATTATCGATCCGGGTAAATACAATTTCCTCATTTATGTAACTAACGTTTCTGTCTACAAACTAATCCTTTAGTAAAGTGGCCATTAAGTGAATTCATAATCACCAAAAATTTAAGCTAGTTTACTAATGAAACTGTTACATACTGAATTTCTAACGCAATATTTAACCTCTTCAGTAAAGTGGCTCTTAGATTTTACCTACGCTCACCAAAAGCTAATCACGTTTAGATAATATTGTTTAACTTGCAAATCCTACATTTGAACAATTTTGGTACATTACGATTAACATTAGGACAGGATCAATTTTTAGTCCCTCAATAAAGTACAACGAAAGCTATTAAAGTGACAACCAAGTGGCAATTTTTTCCGTTTCATTTTACCTGGGGGTTAAGTTTGTTTCTTTAATTTTATTTTTGGTTTTTAAATATTGAAATTACACAATAAATTCAAAGTTAATTTTAACACATTTTTGACTGTTGAAAATTGATACTAAGTGATATCAACTAGCTGAAACACACGTTGAGGTTCAAATAATAGTTTCTGCCAACATCTAATATTAAAAAGACATTTTCACCACTTAATTTATAGGGGAAAGTAGGCGTTTCCTCATTAATGAGGAAAATAAATCACTGCCACTAATGAGGAAAGTAAATAGTACAATACGCGGCAAAGCAAGTCACAACTGTCATTTAAGAATTGCCAAATAGTTTTGAATATTTACAAACGCTCTGAATTGTATGTAATTATCGATGTGTTGAAAACGATACTGCCGTGCTTAGGAAGAAGGCCGTAACTAGAAAAATATGAAATTTGTGATATGGATATTATTGGATTCATCTATTCACCTATATCTTTACAATGGAAAAAAGCAGTAAGTTATTCGTAAGTAATTTATAAGGCAAAAATAGTTACTGCTTTTTCAATTTTGACTCCTAGTAAAAGGTAAAAAGGGAACATGTACCCATCCACGCCGGAAAAATATTTTGTAGTTACTGCCTTCTTCCTAAGCACGACAGATAGTATACAATACACGTGGCGAAAGGAGTATCGGAATAGTTGTTTCGTAATTACCTACTTCCTTTCTTTATTTGTACAGTAATCCTTGAAAAAATGCGCTAACCGTAACAGCGTCATAGTGGTTACTTTATCACATAGTGAATAGGGACCAAGAATAAACAAGGTTTGCTTTAATTTTCAGTTATTATTCACAACAATTTTGTTTTATCATCATAAAAATATGATTTATTCATGTTCCAACGAACAAATGAACAACACTGTTTAATTGGCAATGAACACCTATAAGATAAGAATGCATAGGACAAAAATCGAATTACAACGCTACGACGAATCATTACCTTTCCCAGATTGATTCAAATTTGGAAATACACCGATAAATTAAATCAATTTAAATTGGACACATTTTTAGGCTTTGAGTAGAACCGCGTTTCATATAATATTTAGCGTTTTTTAGAGTTTGGCACAAACAACATTACAGCATTAATTGCAGTAGCATTAACTGGGGTATAACTGTATTACAACTTGTTTGAGTGAAGTGTGGACCGTATTCACAGTTGTTTCTTGAGGCAAGCGCTTTCTTGAAAAGCAGGTAAGCGACTTTTGTTAGGGTGCGGATATTTCTTTATATTATATTTACTTACATTTTACCGATGTGTGTTGTTTAAAAATAAGTCAATTTCAACATTAATTGCATGACTTACGTTAACCCTGTTTTTTCTATAAATTTTTTTTGGTTTTTATTAATCTTATTGAAATGTATATTGACAGATACAATTTTATAAGTATGTTTAATATACAGAAAATTATACGGTAATAATCCCTATTAACGAACGATTTCTTATTAATGAACGATTTCAGTGTTTAGGCTATCAAATATACCATTAATGAAATATATGAAATTATAAACGGTGTACACGTTTGCCATTTACAGTTTTACATTAATTTCGATGTGCTTTTCTTGTTATTAAATAAAATTAGATTTTCTTCAATTATTGTTAATTACTCTCATTAAGAAACATGTTGTTTAAATAACTATAGAAAGTGATTGAATTCATTAAAATTACGATTTTCAGAAGTATGGAAACGTTCCAAAACCTGTCGTCAAATCTCTACCCGAATGTCCGAGATAAAGATGATTTTACCTGCTTTCTCTAAATGTGAATAATTATTTTTACAACTGTTGCAAATTGTTTTGGTAGGCATTGCAGGCCGCGAAAGGGTTGTATAAGCTCGTCTCGAAAAATATTCAACTTTTAAAATAGTTCATTCCGTTGGTGACGAGCTCATATATTTGCATGTATTTTCACATTCAAAATAAAATCCCAACAAAACAGTATGCATGCTTTGAAAGACAATATTTTTTAGTGTTTAAATAAAATTTCAAATATAATTATGTCAGTAAAGATTGATGTATTTTTTGGAATCTGTTTTAAATATTAACAACTCTATTCGATTTTGGCTGGTCAATAGCTGAAGTGAATTTTACTGGCAGCCGAAGCAATAGAGTTAATCGTTTTACTATAATAGCCTGTTGGAAGACGAATGCTTATCATTTGTTTGAATAGTTATTTAACCAACATGGTAATAAGAGTGATTAATAACAGAAAAAAATCGAATGCTATCTGATAACAAGAAAACCAATTCGAAATTAATAAGCAATCATATTACTTACACTACTGAAGTCAAACCTACAAGAGTGCCAAACGTATTTGTTGCAAATTAATTATAAAGTGATGCTACATCAATAATGGTATATTTGGTTGCCTAAATACTGAAATCTTAAAAGGAGTTATTACTGCACGATTTTCTGTGCATTAAACAGGCTCATAAAATTGTGTCTATTAAAATGCAATTCAACAAAATCCAAAAAGTGCCACGAAAAAAACAAGTAACGTGTCATTTTAATAATGAAATTATTGTTTTAGTTGCCTTGAAAATGCTAGGCTTAAATTTAAAGGAGTATGGTCATTATAAGTATAGAGAAGTATTCGAACCCTAACGAAAATGGCTTACCTGTTTAACAAGCTTGGCTCAAGAAACAACTGTGAATACAGTCCTGTAACTTCCAAACAACTTTTGCAGTGACGACTGGTCTAACTAATATTATTCTATTTCACTGATGATCACTGTAAATACGTTCTACTGCAAGTCTCAAAGTGGAATGAATCAAATTTCGACAATTCAGTAAAAGTCTTAATTACTGAGCTAGAAACATTTCAGGAAATTATTACCTGCAAGAGTTACCGTCACCACAAATTCCTAGGCACTAATACACTCATCACTTTAAAAATAACTAAAAACGTAGGTCACCGTTGAAATACGATTTTTTGTATGAATTCTCTGGCTTTTTCATACTATGAGAAAATAACAATTACTTAATCACGAGCAGCAGATTGCCAAGAAACTTGTGTGCATACAACAGCATTATTTACATTAGCGATTCAGAACTAAAATTTCTATTTAATACGAAAACAAATTAGTTAACCACAATTTAGGTAATTACTGTTGTGTTCGCAAGAAATGGGAGTTGAAAAATGTGTCGTTCGAAACTTTTCTTACCCCCTGGGCGTAATTATAAATTGTAGTAAAGTTAGATTGTTAAAAATTGAAAAAGTAAATACAATTTTTAAGTGGCACGTATCACTTACGGGGCGAAATAGTGTTTCGGTTATTAATGAGCCGGTCGTGACAAGCAGATTTTGAGGGCACACAATGGGCGGTCCCCGTAATAAGGAAACAATGTAAATTTTTTAAATGTTTTTGTTTCGGAGGAAATCTCGAGAATGCGAAGCGTTCATTAAAAGTTTCCTTCTTGACCATGAGCGATATTTTCATCCCGAATTTCACGAGTGGGCTTAATTGAAAATGGAATAATCTCGCGAACGGAAACTCCGATTAAAAGTTACAAAAAGCAAGGAACGGTTATTTCATTAAATTTTCGTTGTCCAGATTTTGCATTTTCAACTAATCTGTGTCAAATTTTCATTTGCTGTTAAAGGAAGACTTTTTAATCTATTCAAAATAATATTTTAAGCAATTACAAAATATTCCGTTTAAGATTAATAAGTCAATATCAATTAATTTCGTCACATGTTACTAATTGAGTAAAACTATTCAGAGTACATTTTCTAAATTTAATAAAGCAAATTCGAATAATTGGGTTGCATTATTTATTGAGTACTGTGCTGGTTGGTTTATCAAATTAATGGCAATAGCTTTTGTCTGTTCTATGAATTTTATAGTTTACATATTTTATAGTTGCTGAAGAAAAAGTCCTATTACTTCATTGTGTTGATTGGAAGTCCATAGAAAAATAGCAAGAACATTGCGGAAAAACTGGTTATAAGAATGGTTTATATTCAAACACATTCCAATGATAAATTGGTCAGTTCACATTAAATTATGCGTTATTGAGAAATAATACACTTGGGAAGAAAACAAACATAAACACATATAGAGCAAAAAATGAGAATAACTAAAAAGTAGGAAAAAGATTTTAGAATATTGGAAAGGAAAATTATGAGAACTGCATTAGGAAATAGAAGAAGACATAGTAATGCAAATAAATTGAGCTAGAAGGTTATAAGCCATGTGTGGAAAGCAATTGGAAGCACAATAACATTTTCGATGTTAGAATGGAATCCAGGACGTACAAGGAAGCAAGGTAGACCAAAGTTAACATAACTACATGAGGTAACAGAATACTTAAGAGGATTGAAATGCACAAATGGAAAGATGAAGTGAAGAACAAGAAATTGGAGAAAGATTTGTGGAAAAATTTAATAGAAATTGTCTAGCTACATGCAGATTAAATGGTCTAGAATCGCACCTAATCGACATGCCTGCAAACCAGTTAAACGTTGCTGGAAGGGTGAACGCAGTTTTTTGTTGGAGCATATTTCCTGTCCTGAACATTACACTTCCTCCATTATATTATGCAGCACAACTGGTGTTGCTTGCTTTCCCCGACCTACTACAAGCCAATTTTGACGGTCGTCTGGCCTAAGACCAAACCTAATCTCACCTAATCTCATTTGTCCAGTTTTGATGTTCCAGAAACCAATATACCATCTGCATCTTCTGGAATTTACGTTTGGTGTTCTAGGCGAGCAACACTGGAAGTTTTTTAGCAATTTGTCAAAAGAAGTAGTCCTGTTGGTTAGTCACTTTTCGACGGTTTTGATTAGACCAGTTTTTTTCCTAATTACAAGTTCATTACGTAAGTTTTGAAACAACGTCTTATATAAAGTCTATCTATCGTATTTGCCATTTGTCTGTGTAACATTTTTCCACTTCGCACATTTGGCATGTTTGCTTCTTTGCTTCTAATTAACGTCGATTTTACAATTGAGCAGAAAATTTTCAAAATAATCCAATAAATGTTAGGTGTTGATTGAAAGCCCATAAGAAAACAAAATATCAAAAACATTGCGGAAAAACTGGTTATAAGGATGATTTATATTCAAACACATCCCAATGAAAAATTGGTCAGTTCGTGATAAATTTCCAAATTTCACATTAAATTATGCGTATAAACGTTGCCCGCTTATCCCATTTTCGAGTATCTATATTTCTTCGGAGCGTGGGCACTTCTCCCGTATCTCATTTTAACCGATTCCTTTTTTCAGCATTGTAAGAGATTAAACTCGGCCAAATAAAAACTTCACGATCGTTGATTACGAATTTCCTCGCTGGCAAGGAACGAATTCGAAAGGTCGATATTCTCAATTAAAATTAATTTTAACGCCTGTCTTATTAATGAATTTATTTAACAACACGACCCGACGGTTTAGCCGAAAAAAGTTCGCTTTGTTTACAATACCGACAAGTTTTAATGGAAATTTAACAGTTTACAGCCCATATCCGTGATATACGCCAAAAATTTCCTGGAAAGAAAACGACTCAACGACACAATTTTCCCCGGGGATTTTTTTTTTTAATTCCGCTTCAAACAGCACCTCCGAGCTTAATTAATCTACTCCTTTGTCCTTCACATTTTTAAATTTGACTTGTGATGGAAACGTGCGTAGTTATGAATTTGGTTGTCGACAAGTTGCAGGGAGTGGATTGCAAATACGCCATTGTTTGACTAATTTCCGTTGATCGCGTAAAGTTATTTCATGGAGAGGATGATACACAATGCGCCGTAAATGAAATTGAATGTTTAGTTGTTTGCGTTGGCCCGTGCAGTGATATGCTAATAACCTATGATATAATCGGTTTGGATCGAGGACGAAATGAAAATTTACTGGCGCACTTGAACGCTTATTTCTTGTTGCAATAACAATATTGTAGCTGTAAGAGTCGATGCGAGCTAGTCTAGGACGTCGTAATAACCGGGGAGCATCCCGCGAGTGCAATCACCGCAGATTAGTTACCAACGAAGCTGAGGTACCTTGAGTGTATGTGTGAGTGTGTGTGTGTGCAGGTAATAAAGGGGAAACAGATAATAATAGCTCCGAGAGATAATGGAAGAACGATGGCGATAATAAAAGACCGGAGCTTCCTGTTACCATTAAGGAAAAAAGCCCATGTGTAACGTGTCAAACGGCAATCATTCAAAAAAAACAAAATCCCGCAAGTGTGTATCACGTAACCGGTATTTTAACACGAACAAATCAGATTGTAAATAAATGGCTGTGAGAGCACTGGAAGAACTCTACATGCTATCTAATTGTGATGTAATTAAACATGTTTCAGCTAATTTTTATGGCTGCAACTTTAGAAGCTTTTACTTTAAACGTATGCCCGTCAGAATTTAACCCAAATACTGACACGATCTCAAATACATATTTTGGAATTGAGACATTATACAGTAGAATCCGGTTATAACGGCTCCGTTTATAGCAAACCACCGGTTATAGCGAACTTTATTCCAAGTCCCGACATTTTCCCCTATGTAACAATGTAAAAAACAATCGGTTATAACGAACTCGGATATAACAAACTATCGGATATAGCGAACCTGAAAAGTCGAAATTAATAAAAATTTTAAGCGGCTATAACGAACTTTGCATTGTATATAACACGTAATAACCTTTGAATCTGATGATGACTTGTCATTAAATGAGTGGTTACAAAAAGAGAAACAAAGGGAACGTAAATTTCAGCAATTGGAAAATTGGAAAATTTTTACGAAAACTTACAACTAGAATATTTGGGTATTTGTGGTAGACAAAAGTGACCACGAAGAAGCCAGTAAGGATGAGCCGGAACCACCAGCATGACAGATTTTATGTACCCAGGAAGCTGTGAGAAGTATTAACAACATTCGTAATTTTTTACAGAATTATGGTGCGCCGATTATTGAAAATGTGTGGACAATTTATAATTTACAAATGCGACAGTTCAGTCGAAAATAACAATTTTTTAAAATTACTTATTGCATTTTGCTTTGTTTCACTTAAGTTTAGTCCTTATATTTATAATGGTTTTATACATATGTATATATTTTATATTAGACAATAACGGTCTCATAAAACACTCTTGTGTTTATTGTTTCATTAACGCTTATTACGCACTTCAGATATAACGAACCGATTTTGACGGTTCCTTAAGTTCGCTATAACCGGATTCTACTGTATTTAAAACCAAAAATTACTTAGGTTTTAAATACCCGAGTGATCAAAAAGTGTCAAAGTGCTAAGTGTTATTTATGGAGAGGTTAGTAAACTATAATGAAATACAATTTACAAAAAAATAATAATTGATTATATCCACAAACTTTAAATTTGACTTACCTGCCAAATGAACTGATAAATAGCGAATCTCTGAGTATTAACCCTTAACTGGTAAAAAACAGCTTCGTCGAATGAAGTCGTGGACCCCGAGGGCCTTACTTCTTTCTTTATCAGTTAATTAATTTTTCTTTTCCTAGACAGTTTTGGAACTAAGATGAATGGGAACTAAATAAGGGATTCTTAATATTGATGTATAAATTTTTACTTCCAAACATCCTGATTCTTATCAAGGTTCCGGGAAATAAATGTAGGAGAAAACTTCCGATTTACAACACTAAATAATATAACGCGTGCCGATTGTGTTGACGGTACAATCACAACTATTTTTATTTTCGGAAGTACTGGTATTTATCCTAATTTAACAGGTACCGACCACTCTAAAACCCCCTGGAAGGTGTCATTGGTGGTTGAAAAGTTACATTTGTGACGAACCGTCCAGACACACTTGGTCTAGACAATCCCGTGAAAGACTCGAAAACCAAATTAGAATTATTGCTGTACATTGTTAGTATATGATTTATGGCGACAACAAAAATCTTGACCTCCATATACTCTGACAGACATATTTTTTAAAATAGACATAACATGTTTAGGGCAGCGCGACTAATTTCATTGGAATTTGAAAATCCATTTAGTACACCAAAAACGTTTTGCAAACCAGTCTTTATTCCTCTGCACAAAAAAGGTTCGAAAAACGTTAATTGAGGGAAGTTATGGAACATCTTAGGCCGTATTTAAGTATTTATGACAATAATCTTATTATTATAACTTTCTAGTGCGTTTAACGGAAAAAGAAACTTTTTTTTTATTTATTCATATAAATTGTTAAGTTACATGTATTTTGAGTAAATTAGAAAAAAAAGCTGAAACTTAAAATGTGGTTTTTCGTGATAAAAAGGCTTTGCACCAAAAATGTAAAATAACATGACAAAATTTCTTTTGAAATTAAAAATTTCATTTGTAATATTAGAACAAAAGGAAGTTAAAAGCAGAATCAAATAAATAAGTGCAATGAAAGAGAACATTCCAGACCATAAAGAAATGCTTTTTCAAACAAAATTTGCAGCAACTCCTGAAGAAAACGTTAATTTTACTGTGAAATTTAAATATATTTGGGATTTCCATCCACAGGAATTAACGAAGATTTTATTTATTTGGCAAAATATAATTCTCAAATTTTCATTTAACCCTCAGTCGGGCGCATTGGATCTAACAGATCCAGCGATGACGTTTTACCCATTTTCCCGCTACCGTTTTGACGTATTTTTGAAAAATAAATTAATATTTTGCTAATTTAATTTGTTTATTTTATTAAAACAACGCAAGGATTTTCTTAAATGTGGAATGAGGTGGTCAGGAAGGCGCCTGAATATGTCACAAATAATATTGCGCCCGACGGAGGGTTAACCCCCCAGTACACGCTCCGGTGTATTCTATACACCACACCACTCACTTGGCGTCTATCGATTAAAGCAATGTGGCACATATTGATTTGGATACTGTCTGTCGCAGTAGCTGCCATCTTTTCTACTTGTCAGTTCAATTTCATCCATCAAATCGAAAACGTGGTATATTTTTTTTTATAGTATGAAGCGTTGAAGTTAAATAATATAAAAATATTAATTCATAAATCGGGCTAAAATGTTTTTTTTTTCAATGGTATAGACCTATTGATTTTATTTTTGAACTGTAATCAATTTCTCGAAAACTAACGACTTCTTACTAACAATAAGATCCTATTTTGATATTCTGATCAGTCACGTGAGCTGGCCTATCGTCCCTTCAAAGAATGACGTTGACTTTCGGGACATGCTGTATATGAGGTAAACAGTAAAAATTGAAAAACAAACGATTAGTGTTAATTTCCGTTTAATTGGATACGCTCAATAACTATGGTGTACACAGTACACCGCGCGTGTAGCCGTGTTATTCCTAAAAGTGCGAGTAACGAGAGGTTAATAACTCTTTCTTTTAAGAACTGAAGAGCGGACAATGAGCCATTCTGACAAGGAATTTATATTGTTACCATTAACCCTTTAAAGACGGAATTCATTTTCGGTTACACAACCCATCGGACGGAATTTATTCTGATGTAGTTAGGTTGGTGTCGCGTATGTGTGACATTCGGGAAAACTGCTTCTTTTTTATTGTGACGTTTATGGACGACATACGTCCTTAAAGGGTTAAAAAAATCAATAATTGTTACGTTTAGCATTTGATTCTAATTTGATTCTCGTAAAACAGGATTACACCCGTTATAGATTTTATTCGAAATTGCTCCATTTTTAATATTTATGGCGCGGTTACTATTCCCAGGTGGTCAACATGAACGTGTTTTACTGTACACCGCATTAATTTCCATTACATTTCCATTTGAAATAAACAAGGGTTTAGTCAATTTTTTTTAAATTTTCCGGCGATAAATCAAATTTTTTTGTGGTAAGAAAATCCGCGCACCTTGAAAACCCATCGCACTTGTAACGTTTTGATATGCGCTAATTTCAGCCCGAGATAATTAATGGGCGCGTTCAATGTTCCTGCACGACTAGAAAACACTTTATTTTAACAATGTCACTTATGACGTGCAAGCGAATTTTGAATTACCTGCATTGCTTGCTCGTTGCACCGTTTGCCGCACCAATATGTCAATTTTAATTTAAAATCCACTCATAAAACATTGAAGCTTCCCAACTTTGCGTAATTAGTACACCGAGTCATCACATCCGCTCGACCAATTGAAATTTAATCGATCTGAATTATTGACGGCCTCGAAAGTTTTTAAAGAAATCGTAAATATTTAATCGCCAAATTGTACCTGAAAAATTAACCGAAATCGACTTCATTGTTTTCTTTTCAAATTAACACTTGGTCGATACGGGCTGTCATTCAGCGGGCGAGCTGGCTTCAATTGCCGCACCGTTGACACGTGAAGAATTTTTATCGCGCGAAATAAAACCCACTTTTAGGGGTGTAATAAATTACGGCGAAAATGTTAATTCCGCAAATTACGAAAGAACGAAAAAATCAGAGTTTTTGCGGGTTTATGTTTCTGATTAACGAATAAAGTACATTACCGGTTTTTACACGCCCGAATTGCAATTCACGTCAGAATCTGCCATTCTTTCCGCTGATTAAATTTTACGCATTTAAAGGTGCCGTTTAATAATTTTCTGATTAAACGCGAAGAGCTGCACGCAAAAATTTTAATTAAAAATTTCTCCTTTTAAATTCCTTACTTAAAAAATTGCGGCCCATTTCGAAAAAAATTACAGCCCCGTTAAAACTTATAATTAAGGATTAAAACTGAAAGGGTTGCTCTTTAACGTGCCATAAAATACTCGGACGCACGTGAAGTCGAAATTATTAAAGACCCGGTCGTGCAAGTAGGTTTTGTCGGCGGTTCCGTTTTTCCATCGGTCTTAATTTATTCAATTATGGCTCGCCGAGTCCGTGATTTTTATATCCGTCAATTATATCGTGATTCAAATAACGTGTTCAGGTCAGTTTAGTCAGAAACTGATAGCATTTTAATCACGTGTTGTTTATACGCGCGTTAACCCTGGTAGTAGCCATCGGGGGACCGATTATTCTGTACGCCTCATAAAGTCACACTCTCTCTCGTGCACACCAACTAAAACCACAATTATTTTCTCCATAAAGGTCACCCGGCGGTATACACGCGAATTTTACTTTTACCCCGCCCGCCTTAATCTAGCCCCGACAAATATTTATCTTCAAGTCAGCAGCTTTTTCACAATTTGATTTGTTCGAGTCAAAATACCGGTTATGCGATACACACTTACTTATCTACCTGTTCTTTTGAATGATTGCATTTTGACACGTTACACAAGGCGAAAGTAACTATTCACACAAAATAGTATATTAGGTATTTAGCCCTAAAAGTGCAGAATTTATGTGGTAGCATACGTTGCAAGAACATATTGTATGCAGAGGTACGTATGCTATTTTTTCAACTAAAACAGTAGGTTCATCTTCCTCCAACATCCCTCTTCCCTTGTATTTTACTCTACATTTGTTAGGTGCAAATACCGAAAACCGCCACTGAGCAAAAAAACCGCTCAGAACTAGTTATGGGTTGTGGCTGTTTTAAAACTGCTCAGAACGCATTCTGGCAAATTGAAAACGAATTCGGATTGATTCTTGATCCTATGATTCTTCGAATTCAATTTCTGTAATTTCGGCAATATTTTTTCGATAATAATTAGAAAACAAATTTTTAGTAATCTTCAATATCATACCAGTCAAACTGAAATTAATAACTAAAATTTTTTTAACATTCCATGGCTTCGATGGTCTTTTAAATAAAAATACTATGTTGGATTATAATACCCAGTGTCGAAATAAATGTTTTAGATCACTTTATCAACATTTTCTAAAGATCTTTTACTTCCAATAATAAATTATACTTTAATATTTATGTTAAAAATGTTTCTTAATTTTTGCGAGGGTTATTTGAGTTAACACGGTGCCGTTAGGATTTTGTTACCGAATCTGCATTCCAATAATAATTAAAACCCAATAATTTTTGTAATAAAAAAAATGTAATGAAAATATGAAAGTCAATTCATAAATGTTTTATTACTAATCAATTGAACTTGTTATCAGGAATTAAATAGTTTTAATTTGAAAAGTAAATAATAAAGAACAGTTATTGGGAATTGCAGTAAACACCAAATTTATAAAAAGACGCGTAGGTTGAAATTATCCCAAAAAAATGGATTTAACCCTTGACTGTAGGGTGTACTGTGCTCGAGACAAATCCATCCGTAACAACATAATTCAAGTTAATTTAACTTAATTTAACTCATTCTGTCATTCATGACAACTGAAGCAACGGGAAAGACGTGCAAACTGGGAAAGTGGATATTGCATCAGACAACGTTTAGCCTCTTATAATAACACAAACTCCAAAAGACAAAAAAAATTGGTTGCATTATTAAATTACGAGAAGATTATGAAAGTTTAAAAAAGAACTGAAAATGAGCGATCGGCGATTTTGAAACGATTGGAATCTTGTTATATTAATTTTCATTAAAGAGACAAGTTTTGTTCTATTTATATGAGGATCTTATGTTATTTTAAAATCTGAAATCAATGGAAATCACCTTAAAAATAATTGCTTCACGAAAATAATATAATGTCTAACATTTAATCTGCAGCGAAAACAGCAAAGAAAATAAATTATGTCCCAGTTTTAAATTACTCGTGACCCTCTGAAAGCCACAGGGTGTAGTTTCAGCAGCCCGCACAAAAAAATAATACGTTTTATAAGGAACGGCATTTTGCACTTGGGATTATTCTAACAAGTTTTTTAAATGTTTCGCTATATTGTTTGTAAACACACTTAATAACAAAGTAAATAATAATTTATTTGACTATTCAATTTACCAAATCATTTTTCAAATATTAACCAATAAAATAGCAGATATTTACTTTCGTATCCTAACAACAGAAAATTCCAGCGAGTATTTCATTAGTGAAAATATAACTGGATATTCTACTAGTGGTTGCAGTGAGTATTTTAAAGTAACTTGATTATTATTTTTATTTAAGGAAATTATGACTTTATCACAAAATTAACTGAGCAATTTGAAGCGCCTGCAATTTTCGTCTAGTAGCATCTCTGGCCTTTCTCGATGTTTTGAATGCAGCTTCACTAAATGGGTTAATTTCAATGTTCCACTTATTGAAATACATTTCTTGCATCATTTTCGCAGTACTGTTCCATATATGCTTAACCACACCTTCCTTCTATTCCGACCCATCTCTCTTCCGCATATTGACAGCCCAACTCTTCAGAATAATATTTAACTCTGCAGATGTGGTAGATGATGTCAAAGAGTAGCCTTTTTCTTCCAAAAACTGAGAAAACTGACGCCGTACCGACTCTCGTGACTTCCGTGTATTTTCCCGCACGATTCGTCCCATATCTACCTTGATTTCTGCATCAGATGTCTCTTCAAATCTTTTGTACACACTTTCCATTGCAAATAACACGTAAATAGCAAAATGGCAATAATTAGTACCTATAAATTAATTAACTCGTGAAACACTGCTGTCAGAAAAAAATAAAATAGCAACATTTTTTTTACCGGTTGCTATGAAAATAAAATAATGTGTAACTCAAATTTGCGAACTAGCTTTTGAAATATTTTATTTTAATCATTGATTTGGTGAATTGAATAGTCTGTTGAATACAATTCGTAGTCAAAGATTGTACAATATTTTTATTCATGGTCATTACGCTTGCGAACACCATTCGTGCTGCGCACTCATGGTGGTCATAAAGCGAATGACCATTCATAAAAATATTCGACAATCTTTGACTACTCATTGTATTATAACTGATTATTTTTCATTGCAATCTTAATTCTGTTTTCTCAACAACTTGATTGAATAGTAATTAATACAGTTAGACAATCATCTCAAGTAAAATTAGATTAGATTATACTTCATTATGAACGTGGCTTCCTTTAGCTGCAAAACTGAATTTTGATTGAGGAATTGAGAGAAAATTTAATTAAAATATGAGAAAGTAAAAATAAATATTTTTTTACAACAACTTAAGAAATTCTAAATGAACCTGAACAGTGTCAATGAAAAAATAATTAACACTAAAGAAAAGAAAGGAACAAAATTCCTAGAAAATTGCATCGATATTTTGTAATCTCGAGAATATAGGATTTTAATAATCACTCGATAAAACATCACATCTGCACAACATTAACAATTCTTAAAGAAAATCCAAATTAGTAAAACAGTAAAATCCTGACATAACTATCATGAATTAAAGATAGAGAAAAATACATGTAAAGTGGTTCTTGAAACGCTTTAATTGGCAGAAATAGTCTCAGTGCAGTTCATACAAATGCGTAACAAGGCCGGGATGTTTTGCAAATACGGAGAATTCACGTTTCCAGTTAAGCGCATTATGTAAATAAATTGCATTAACATGCGTAATAGGTTTCCTTGCGCACGGCGTACTTTCACATGGCAGATGATTTGATATGTATAAGTGATACACCTGTGCGTACTACCTATAATTCACTTAGCATACGGTAGTTAACATTAATAGACGTGACGACATGCTGTTGAAATCAATTTCGTCGAGAGCCATCGAAAGCGCGATTTAAATTCGAAATTCGGCATCACTTTGTATTTATTCGCAAGCTTTGTTGTGTAAAGCATTCGCGCCGATATGAGAAAACAATCTTTCAGCGTTTAATTAATTCAGTATTTCTGAAGCGTCTTCGCGCATTCACAGACGAGCAAAAAGAAAAATTTAATTGGACTTCACCTTCTTTAAATAAATCCGATATCTCTAACAACTTCATTACGTCGAATATTTGAGCGAAACTAGCTCTTCCTTGAAAAGTTTTCAAAACAGCAGTATATCATTACTAAACTTTGGCGTCATCGGATATGGTAATGAGAAGCTCTGAAAACTTTTGTATTTGATCACGAGAGAGGGAGAGAGAGACTACCGCTCAAAGAATCACGAAGTAAGAGACTGGATATGTATGTATGGTCTTGCTACACACAGACCAACACAAAGCATTCAAATCCTGCTAGAAATGCAAATGGTTTACTATTCTACCATGAAAAGGAAACTCTGCATAATATCACATAATCCCGTACAAAAGTTAGATATTATCATAGAACTAGCCACAATTGCCTCGTCGGAATTACGTAAAACTTTATCGACTACCTGTCGCTGGAATTATTCGTCAAAAAACGTATAATTTTCAAGGGGTATTTTTGCACTAGTGACGTCAAAGCGTGCGAGTTAAACCTTTCAGCGCTTTCAGAAAAAAAAAATGTAAATAGGGCGAAACACGCAAAAAGTCGACACACAAACTGGAAGTCTGTATCTTCCAGATAACTGCGATTTAATGAAGTTCGGAAAATTCTCAATTTTTTCCCTGACAAATTTCTGCGGAAGAGGGAATCCTTCTTCAGCTCATTTCGAAGTTAATTAGGCAAAACTTGGAAGCCTGAACGTTTGATAACTGCTATATATATATATAGTATTAAACGTATAAAATGAACGAATGGAGGGGGAGAGCGATAAAATTTGAGAAGCAACGAGGGAAAGTTTTAACCGCAATTTGTGGAGTAACTTGAAAATTTGTTATAAGGATTCAGAATAAATTAAATAGGAAACCTGCAATCTTAAATACTCTCCCCGTTCCCGTTTTTCGCGAGATTAAATTGCTCCATAAATATTTTATCCGTATGGCACCCCATGATCAATCAAAAAACGATTCCTGTTGAAAGCGCCAAATATTTATAAAACAGCTGTTAAGGGCTGCATTCCTGCAATCATTTCCCCGCGAAATGGTGAATTAATAATTTTAAATTTGCATTAATCAGCAGCAAAGCTACACTGAAACGCCAATATTTAATTTTTCAAACCATTATTTTCAGACTTCTAAGTCTTTGTAATAAATTATGCAATAGATAAGTAAAATATGAAGTAAATAAGTAGTTCTAAAGTATTGAAAGTGTAATATTATCATTATATTATATTATATTATATATTATATTATAATATCATTATCAAAATTATCAATAAAAAATTTATTAAACCTGAAACTCATAATAAGGTACATTTGCGGCCACCCAAATGTACACGATTTTTTTCAGCAATTTGATTTTCGCTTTATATCGTAGGCGTCCTAAAAAACATCAACCAAATGTCAATATTATTTTGCTTATGACAAAAATTATTTCACGAAAGTCACTGGATGAAGCCAGATTTAATCTATAGAAAAACAGGGAAATTTGAGTCAGGTATCATGCACATGTGGATGGCCGTAAATATACAGGATACTGAAAGCCAAGGACATACATGTAACATTTGTGGACTTAGCGAATACGATTCTATAGATAGAGAGACAATATTCACTACGTTGGAGGAATTCGGGGCCGATGACAAATCAATTGCAATCACCAAAAAAATTCTAACAAACACGAAGTCAAAAGTAAACCCCTTGAACCCTTTGAAGTCAAAACAGGAGTAAGACAGAGCAATGAGCTTTCCCCACTGGTGTATAACTCTGTGCTGGATAAGGTAATGAGAGAGTGGAGGAAAAGAAAAATACGAAGAAAGAAGGATAACCTGGAAATTGGCTATCTGGCCTTTGCAGACGATGCAGTGATACTAGCGGAAAACAAATATATATAATAAGAGGTCCATATCTATAAATGCAAAACTAAGACACTACAATATTAAGCCAGAGAGTCTCTTTGCCTCAGGGAAAATCCTGGGACCAAAATATGAAAATGGAAAATGAAACCTAGAAAGCAATAACGATAAGATCGTGGCTTATTAATACCTGAATACACAGTCAAATATGTATGTATAAAATTGAGTTCTTTCTTTGGTCACCAAATTTTAAACTCGGTTATAATAAAATCATGGTTATAAGGAGCAAATCATGAGTTCATTGAAGAACCTATCACTTTGTACTTTTCGAAAAGTTTCAAAGAAATCGTTTAATGACACCCAAGAATTATTGTAGTTAGTCAAAGAGATAAAAGCACTTTTCAATGTAAAGCAAACGTTTAGTATTTAATTCTGTACATCCAAATTAAATTATCAAAAATATTATATCAAAAAGTTATTAGAAACATATAAAATATTTGTGAACAAAGAAAGAATAAAAGAATACCTCAACACTATAATGGTATAAGAGGAGGATTATGATGAGGATGATTATTTCGAAAAGTCATTAAAGTATGTAACTAATGAGATCTTATTTGTGCAGACATTTGTAACAAACAAATCTACTGAAACGTTTTAAAATACATGTTTCTATTTGCTGGTCAACAAAACATCCACTGCCAAATCTCTAAGCTTTTAAATTGAATCGAATTGAATCGATTTTAATAAGTCCATATGGATGCGGTATGAGATAATGGTTTAATGGCCGATCGCGTCCGTAATTAACCCTAGTTTTCATTAAACACTCCAAATCTTGATGTGATTTTTGTTGTTTCTTTTTAATGCCGCACAATAAAACTTGAGACGGCCCCTAATGGGAACCGTAAACTGTTAAAGTCATTTCCGGTTTGTGCATCCGGTACAAAGCCCACCTATAAACAACTTCTGTATTAAACGCCTCGAAAAAATCGCAACAAGCGGACCGATCGAAGTTCTTTAAATTCCTTTTGTTCAATGAGACGACTGTTTCTTCAGCCTTTGTTATACACACGCAAGGAGAATAATAAAAATCGATTCCGCGAAGGAATCTTGGGGGGGAATGTCGATTTGAAATTTAAAATCGATAAGGGGAACTAATTGTATTCAATTAATGTAAAAAACAAAGCAGTTTATTCGAGATAATAACGTCTCCCTCGAATTTATAATGGACACAAAAGAGGTCGATGTTTAGTAGCTCGCAGTTATAATTAGTATCTTTTTGAAGTTTAAAATGTAATTAGAAATCGACTGAAATAATAACATTTCAAGTTTTCAATCCGGCCAGTGCATACAATAAAGAACGACAACATCCAAACAATGTTACGTTATAATTAAATTCCAAATCCCTATAATTAGAGCAAATATCGGGTGAATCAAAATTATTATCCAAAAGGTCGTTTTGCATATATGGGGGTTAGACCTTGTGCGAAGATCAAACGACGGGTCTGTGATCAAACATTAATTAAAATTAAAATCGACTTCTTACAAGTCGTTAACTGTACAACAAGGGACAATTAATAACGTCCTAAATAAATCGAGAACATTATTAAGTTCTTTTAAAGCCGGCAAAACAAAATAAACTCCGGCTTGTTTGTACTTCGGTTAAAATATGTGTGTAGTTCAAATATAAATTTGCAACCCGTTTCGGAAATTAACTCGAACGATAAACATCCAAGCGCAATTTGCTTGCTAAATTACAACAAATTCTGTAATCACTTAAAAAAGGTATGAAATTATTAATGTTAAGAAATCTGATAGAGGCAACGCATGAGCTTTTAAACCGGAGTCGTTGACGAGGAGCTTTTAGAAAGTTTGCTCCGAAAATTACTTACGGTTTGAAGGTAATTATTTCAAAAATAACAAGGCATGGAACTTGATCTTATCATACTTTGCTTTATGAAAAAATTGCTACCGATTTTAAAGTTCAGTACAAACGATAAAGTTTCATGACGTTGCTTAAAAAAATTACATTTTCGTTTCGGCCACTTTTTTAACAAATTAAATTTTTGGTCAACTGCTTCCTTTTTAATTTGGTGGAAAATATATACTTTAATCTGCAAAAATTTAGTCATAAAGTCATAAACAAAACATTTATTTAAATATACTTTAATGTTAGAGGCCAGAATAAAATTATGGACAATAATGTTTAAAACTTTTTATCAAGATCACACAAATCTTGCCACCATACTATATTTATTATTTAGTTCCTTGAGCTAATTGATACATGGTTGCTCTAATTTCTTAGAAACAATGCTTTTAGTTCAGAAACAATCTGTACGTCCACAGTTTGGTGCATTTTTTCATCTACACCTGCTAAAGGCGTCTCTGAGTGAAGCAAACAGGATAGTCCGAGAGTAAACGCTCTAGAATTCAGACTTGAAACATCTGCCACCGCCAGTTAGAATACAGTTCAAAACTTAAGTAGGGGAAAACTTTAGTTCACAATTTTCTCGACAACCAATACTAAAAGTGGTGCAACAGTAAACGGTATTCGTTACAATGAATGCAATAGCATGCAAATCAGACGCCCATTATCAGATCGAATGGCATAAAAAAACGATTGCAATATTGTAAATTTAGAAAATTAGATTTTGGTTCTGAAAGTGCATACTTCCTCGACATTTCAATTTTATGAGGGACAAAATCATATTTAAACTAATGAACTGAATGTCACCGCATAAAATGTAGCTATTAAGTTATTTCGCCAAATTTGTTGTTAATATCATCATCGAGTATTTCCGCATTCCTAATATCACATCAGATATATAATAATATAAATATGATTTCCGGTTCCAGCACAACTACCATCTTCCCCTGATTTATTTCCGTCAAAATGTAATCATCTCTTCCTTATCTTATATGGCTTTCAAATAGGTAATGCCCTTCCTTTCCAGTTCTTGAGATATTCACACACTCACCCTCAATCTATTCATGCAGTAAATTCACATTATCAGTTATTTTTGGGAATATTTATTATTGAGAAAGTTTGCTAAAAGTTCCTGTACTGTATTAAATTATTCATGTTCACAGCATTAATAGCTTGAAAGTGTTACCTTGAAGTTTTTATGATTAGTACTCACAAGGAACGAAGGACATCACTATTTGGTAACCGCTTAAATAATCAATAACTTCAATGTGGGTGCGTTAGAAGAGCCTAAAATTTTAAAGGAAAATCTCCATGTTCAGCAGTAAAACAACTTACTGCGACGAAAATTTTTACAAAGAGCTAAATAAAGTAAACAGTTACGATACTCTTCGTCGTAAAATTTTAATTTCTTAAAACCCAACAAAATAACACTTTATACTTTCAACTAAAACCGCAAAAAAAAATGTTAGGAAAGACTAATTAATATTAAGAAATTATACTATAAGTTCGCATTTGAGAACAGTATCTCATATCTTGTGGTTAAGAAACGATTTTGTTGTGATGTTACGGAATTATGGGTTGAAACCATTAAATAGAGAAATTGTACCGGATCAAAAGAAATTTCTTTTTATTTGATATTTTCTCAAACAAAAAAAGTTTTTGTAGCTTATTTTCAAAGCTGTCGTTACTTTTAGAACCGTATTCACAGTTGTTTCTTGAGCCAAATGCTTGCTTGGAAAGCAGGTGAGCGATTTTGTTAAGGTTTGGTTATTTCTTTATACATAACTACACTTAAGCTACATCTACAACCACTTCCATTGCGGCAGAAGTCAAAATCCGATTGCGAAGTGTCGAAATTTTTGAATTGAAATTTGATAGCATTTGCAACATGAATTTGACATGAATTTGAATTGTAATTTTGGTATATTTATTCCAACGCGTTGTATGTTGGTAGAGTATCGGTAGTTACAGTAAAGAACAAAACAACTAGGTAGTTCAGTAAAATTGTCAACGGTGCCGTAATTTGTGTGACAAACAATAATATAACCTAAAATCTTCACAATTGGAGATTTGAAATCTACAAACAGACAATCGGAATACGAATTACAGTACGGATTGTGCCGAAATCGAAGGTCCGTTGTAAACGCAAGCCTACGATATGATAAGACATATCTGCTTCGCAATCGGATGTCGGATTGTGTCGCAATAGAAGTGGTTGTACTTTACAATGATCAAAATAAGTCTAGCATCTTGACGGCAACTTGAACTCTAATTACATTATTAGAATTACTTACTTTAATGCTGTTTTTACCTTTGGTTTTTGTTAAGTTCAAATGTATATTAATGGACACAATTTTTTAGGCCTGTTTATGTACAGAAAATCGTGCAGTAATGACCCCCATTAACAAACAAATATTTCATCATTAAACAAATTTGAACTGAATTTTCCAGTAAATAAATTTAAAATGCACTATATAATCACTAACAAATGTTTCATTGAAAATATAAGACTTATTCTCGGTCATTGTAAATATAAATATGTATCTGAACCCTAACAAAAGTCGCTTACCTGCTTTGAAAGCAAGCACGTGGCTCAAGAAACAACTGTGAATGCTATACTTGGAGGTTCTTGCAAATGAGACACTTGCGCATTGTTTTGCTAAACGATTTATTGCTTACATTAACACTTAAACTACCTTATGCATGATTTACATCTATTGTGGTTTGAGTGTCTGTAAACTTGATTTTATGAATTTCTGTTGACTAATTTTATTGGAAGCAACTATATTGTTACATGTAATATTTAAATAAATTCAGAAGTTCATCAAACCCAGATTGATACTGTAATGAACACAGAGAGATGAAGCTGGTTATGTACAAGAAATGAAAACTTTCTACTATAAAGTACCCAAGCACAATTAATTAACTCAATTTTCTAGAATTGTGACTGCTTTGGTAGATACCACTATCGAAACATTAATTGAATTTGATCTGTTTCCTAAATGCAGAGCCTTTTAAAACATCCTAGTAATAAGCTCTACTTTCGCGTCGATTCATTTTAATTGAAAGCAGCGTCACGGCAAATTGAACCCCATTAAACAATCTCACCCAAAACTGCCACCGAAGTATGAAAGCAAACAAATTTAAAAGTCCGGTACAAACGTGACGACTTTATTCTGGCCACGAGGCGCTGCAGGTAAATAAATCAACACGTATGCTAATTAGAGACACTTTAAAGGGTTGAATTATCTTTAAAGAATTAATTAAATTTGCAAATCTCTCGAAATAACAGTGAAAGAAAACCCGCGAGACCGGCCCGAATTAATTGTAAATTTTTCACGAGCACAGGTGAATTTTTTACGGTCTAGTTGAAACTCTAAGTAGGCGTAGACAGGTAGCTGAAGTGGCTGAACGTTGGTGTAACCACTCATTCGAGTCAAGAGTCCAATTAGTACGTAGAAATAAATTTATAAATAAAAACCGGCAACTGAAATGTTTGTGAACTTGTGTGTGCTGCCGTGCCGACCCGGATTTTGTTATAAATATATAAAACTACCTCATTAAAACGATATTCAACAACGGCGGAGCAGTTTGTTTCCGGCGCATTCTTAATGAGTACGATGTTAAAATATACCTGCTCACCCTTTTATCCTTTGCATACGGGAAAGAAGAAAGGCGCCCGTTAAAATTTTACGCCATGCACAATTTCTGGTTTCTTTGCGAGGGATTAAAACGGAAATTTAAGATAGCGCCGATTTTGATTGATGGGTGTAATACCCACCCGCAGATCGGCCATCATTTTCGTCAAGTGGTGCTCTTAAAAAACCATCGCGGATCAAAAGCACCAAAATAATAAAAAAATCACACGACGCATGCAGGGCCATAAATAACGAGTTCAATTTCTTTAATGCGTTCCGAGCGAACGTTTCAATTCATATTTCATCACATATTGATTATGAAAAGTTCGCCCGAATAAGAGAGAGATCAAACGCTTTTAATATAATGAACTGATGAAATGGTCTGGTGGAGAATGAGTGCAGACGGAGGTGGCCTTATTTTAAAACAGCCGGGAGGAATTTTCGTGAAGTTTATTATTGAATTTGTGCCTGGCCTGAATAGCATTACACACACACATACACACCCGCGCCGACACGTCCATGGAGTGTTATAATTGTTTAGAAGTTAGTTGTGCACTTCCTGAGTAGCAGCAGTGAAAGGGCGTGTTTCCGGAATTGTCGCAACGATCTCTGTTAGACGTGGACTCTCCGCAAAAGGGACAGATTAATCGGATTTGAAACCATGAAGCCGTGTAAAGGCCGTTCTCGCCGCCCGACTGCGTAATTATCTCTTGCTGCCGTTTCAAAACCAGAAATTTGCATTTTAAGAACTAAGTTTTGTACTAATCCATGTGAAATAACTCACATGCGAGCCAGTTTTACTAATCCCGTTGTTTTACCCGTGAAATTTGCAAAATAAGAAAAAACCTTTGTAACTTCGTGTGTGTGTGTGTGCCGACTAAATGCATTTTAAAAGAAGGCCGGCAAAAAAGGCTCAAATGAATAATTCAAAATAGCGCTCCTTTCATCCAGTTTCATCCAAATTATCACTTTGCGGTATAATCTCTTAAAACCTTCTGTGCGGCGGTTATTTTGCTCGCATTTTCTTCCTTTCTGCCAGCAATCAACACCCCGTTAAAATTCATTCGCAAGCACGCATTTAGCACCTACACATACATTTCAACCCGACACAGCACTAGTAATTAACCCATCACTGTTCCAACTAGACATCCAGATAAATTATTTCCTAATTAAGATTGCTTTCATTTAACATTAATTTTTGGCGACCTCAAAAAGCGTCAACTGAAACAATTTTGTTGTAATAAGCAGAAACAAAACACGAAATGAAACATTATTCTGTTCACTTATTTCAAGCTTATGTTTTCAGTTATTTAATATATCTTGCAACACACCTGCTTTATTTACAAACTTCGTTTTTCTGGAGATAAGAAAAATTCGACTTTATTAACAATTAATTTTATTTTCTGCTATTACAAGAAAAGAAGGAAAGTTTTTAAGTTTTTTCAATTTTTAAATATTACCGATATACAAACAGTTCTGAAAAGTCTTATGTCAATCCAAATTCTGCATAAAGAAGAAAACTTTATTATAAGTACATTGTTTGGAGACAAATTGCAGCGGTGACTGACAGAGGAACCAGAAATTTTCCAATTTTCGCTTTGGTTAGTTTAGAGAGTGGGCAAGTTTATATCAGTACAATATTATTCTCCAAATATTCCGATTACACAGGTCAAATCAGAGCAAATTAACCCCCTCGTCTAGTAACGTGGTATATCAAAACAGCTATCACTTCTCAATAACTTTTCATTCAGCGCTAAAAGTAGGCTTGTGTGAATCGGGTGCTGTAAGTTCCTCCCTCCACTGTAACTTCGCTCCAAACAAACCGTAAGTAACAATTATCTAATAAAACATTGAATGAATAATACAATAGTATATTATTCAAGAAGTTTATAACACTAAGAATCAATTAATAATAATAATAATAATTAATAGTCACTATGATTAAGTTGCAAACACAATTTTTTAGAGACAGTGAAATGGTTGCCAAATAAAATACTGCGTTTCCACTGATTAATTTATGTTATAATAAAAACTTGTATCGAAATGATATTAATTTCTATACAGGAAACACCTATTTAATAAGCATATTAGAGCTGTGAATTAAAACAAATCAACCGTAGCAATAAATTGAAAAAACCTGCAGCAGACTAAAAAATAAGAAATCAAAGTTTATCCATTAAGGAATAAAGACACTAAGACATCTCTTAGCTCTCATTTTGTATTGTAAAACCATCAAAACATATTTTCAAAAGTGTACTTTCTTCCCTTATAAATTACTAAAGATCATCTGATCCCAACTGGGTGAAAACATAGATGGAAACAAAAATTTGTGTTAAAAACTTATGACAGCTTTCGTTGTTGATGGACATAATGTAACTTGACTGTTTTTAACGCCGTTTATGATAGTTTATCTGATTTTCTGTTAAAGATAAAAAGTATAAATGGTAATTTGTATGACTCAGCCGCAAGTAAATTCCATAGTAATGTAGTGAAAAAAGCCACACTAAGAGTTAGTTTTCAAAAAAATTTCGTTTTTCGTACATACGGAGCCCTCCACCGTTAATGGCCACTACAAAAAATCAATTTTGAAGATATTACTATGAAAATTTGGCTATGCATTCCGTTATTAATAAGATACGCTCATTAATGTTTTTTTCATGAATTTTTGAACTTTTCTTTTTTAACATAAAAATGACAAAATCTCATCCGCTTGATATGTCAGTGATGTTAGTAAAAAAATGTTACTTACAACTTTCAAGGCATAACCAACAAATCGGCCAAGTGTAAAATTACAAAAAAAATTTAGCATCAGGGGCGAATTTAGGTCTTGACTTTTCAGACTTACAAAAAGTTACTGAAACACTGAACACAACTAATATAAAAAAGCGCAATATGAAAACACAGGTAGCATCTTTAACCGAAACCTTTATTAAGCAATATTAAGAAGTCATAATAGATAGAACGTGTTTATTATTAGTCCCGATAAACCAAGGTTACACCGGGGTCTGATTACAGCCTTTTATATATATTATCCTTCAGTTATCAATTGCGGTCTGGTAAATTTACCACTCTAAAATATTTAGTATCGTAAATTTTTGTTGGAAGTTTTGGTGATATTATTATTAACCGATTTTTAGGCTAGTCTTTAAAAAATTTAAAACAAAACATTTTTGGGACTTGTAAGATGAAATTAAACGTTGCAGATAAATTCCACAAAACTTTGTAGTCTTGATTTTTCAAAAATTATACTTTTTTGCCTTTTTTACAGCCTAATACCGCCAGTTTGGGATATTACATCACTCCCGAAAATTCATTAGAAGCTAAACCAGGTTATCGATTAATTGATATATTTGGTATTTTTGTCTCAAAACTTCGTGTATTACATTTTTCATTTTTAAAAGTACTATTATTATAATTGCAACAAGTATTAGGAACGTTTTATAATAAATAATTCCAAGTTGATATTTCTAAACAGGCCAATAATTATCAAAATAACAGTTTGGATTATCGCTATCATAGGCCCACATTTACAAACAAGATATTTTTAATTAAAATTGTGATTTATGTTATTTGAGTTATTAAAACACATTCATTGGTACCAAAGTCACTTCCTTATCTCTCCATTTTGTTTGAAATAGTGTGATTTATATTTTTATTTACCTTTTCACGTATTTTTAAATTAATGGAAAGCGGCAGAAATTCTTCCGCTGAATTTTTCACAAAATATTTTTTTTTCCTGTTGGAAGAGTCAGAGTATGTGTTAAGAACATATCATTAGCTGACTCCCAGGCAACAGCGCGTACGAGCCGGAATCGCATATGCACATATGTCTCAGAGGCAAGCTCTTCCTGCTCATATATTATATTCCACTTGAGTAATACCTTTCGCCGCGGGGCAAATATTTGAGAAGATCAAATCTTGCTAGCGTTGAAAATAGCTCGTTCTGAGGAGCAAAATTCAGCTTTTCGAATCGGCTCCACAAATATTAGTCCTCTCCCTTAATATCGACCCGTCATGTCGCCGAGACAGCTGACCCCACTGTGCGATTTTTGGCGATTAAAACGGGAACCTGACAGGCAAGAAAATTTCCGAGTGAAGTATTCAAATGCGCAACTTGAGATGTTAGATTCGGTCGAATTCTGGCGAAATAAGCTATTTCCGCGGGAACTCAATTTGGGATTTAAAAGACGACGGTTTTTTAGCCCTCCTTTCCCACACACATCGACGGGTTATATTATAATCCTCTTTGCGCCAAAAAAAAATACGATTGAATCGAAAGTACCCTTTCAATCTTATAATAAGACACTCTCACGTGACCGATCGTACGAATCCATAATGAGATTGACGTGCGTGTAGCAGGTTCGTCTTCCATCCGCATTATCTGTACGCTTTGAATTATAGATGGTGCGGGAGAAAAAATAAAAATCCTGGATGTAATCAGAGAACGGAGGGAAGATGTTCAGGTAAAAAAGAAATTGCCGAGCGCGCATAGAAGAAGTACGAGCCTCACCCCTCCGAATCGGAAAAGACGTCCGCACGATAGAAATTCAAATATTGTCTCACGTATTCGCTATATAAGGTATTGATTGCTTTGCGCAAATCCGGCGAGTTTAAACGTTCCCCGTTTTAAATTGTAAGTATTAAATTCGCTGCTTAAGATTCGCTTCCTTTTTTCTGCTTCGAGCACCGTAAATAATAGATTCCGTAATCTTACACAATTTATAACTTTCGAGATGCGTGATTTGTCCTAGTAATGTAAAAAATCGTCAGATAAAATCTGAGTTATTTTGCGACCAACAAAGGCAGACGTAATAAATATGAGCGATCCGCCGTTGTATCGACAGGCTTGATAGTGCGGATTACGGTTTATCAGCGAAATGAATTGATAAAAAGAATTTTAAATCGGATTATAGGGGGGCGGTTTAAATCCGAGTGAGACCGGTCACCCCACTAATCTTTTGGAATTAATCCACGCAGCTAGTTGTTTTATAGGAAACAGTCTCGACGTGTTACGCGTTTTTAAAAAATGAATAAGTCCCAACGGGATCAAAGATTGATGCGAAAGAGCAACGGATTAGCGCAATCGTGACAACGAATGTGATGTACAGTTCTTCCGTGAAAATCTGAATTATGTATTTTTTTTGTTGCTAAAACCTAATCAAATTATGCTGTTAGGAAAAATGCGTTTAAAAATTCTCGAGATTTCCAGAAATATTTAATTTACTTACTGAAGCTTTCGCACGAGTTTAAGTTTTAATCTGAAAAATGTCTCAACTTTGTTTTTAGGCAAATACGGAATATTGGATAAATGTCTTCTGTAATTTTTGTATTAAAATGCGAATGCTATTTTACAATGTTCCATTACCTTTTTTACTTTTTGATTTCTTCGTAATGCGTTAATATTTAAATTCAGTTACTGTCATCAAGATTACCATATGAAAGTTGACATCCAAACAAATCAATTTTTTATTATCTCATTGTATACAAATTTTTCCTTTGTACCGCTATGAATATTCGATCAAGGGACGTAATGAAATTTTAGCAGTTGAATTAAAATTAAAAATTAACAAGAAAGTAAAAAAAATAATGGAAGACATACAAAAAAAAGCAACTGGTATTGTATGGAAACGTAAATAGGCTGGGCGATGAACGAATACTAAGAAATGCAATGAATTCCACACCCACAGTCAAGAGAAAATGAGGAAGACCCAGAGGCACTCGGTTTAAGAGAATAGAAAAATCAATGTGCTAGAAACTAGCAAGGCAGAAGTTTTTGGAAATTGGGAACACAAGGCGACCCTATTTCCTCTGAAACGGGTTACAGGGTTAATTCCGATGAAAAAATGTATCATAGCATTACGAAATTAATTTTTCGTTGTGGAATACTATGTAACGACAGAATACCGCAAAATGGATAATACAAGAAAACCCCGAATTTTCCAATTTTGCAGATACAGGGATATCTTTCCTTTTCTTTTCTTGAATAAATTATTCTGGTGCTAGAACCAAAAAATCTAATATTTGTGATAAAAAATACACTTCCAGTAATTAAAAAGGTCGATGTTATGAAGATTTTTTGTTATTCCTAAGAGGAAGGTATATTTTTACAGCATTAATCATTCTTTTCGTTCCAAAAGCAAAATTATGATAATGTGTTTTTAACAACTTTTAATAAAATTAATATTTCCCACTTTAAGATCATCATTTAATTTATGAACGAACTCAACCAGGCCGCGAACTTGACGTGCATACAAGTATGTTGTAAACATTTTTATGCGATTTTTTTAATGCCGACCGTGGAAGCAATTTCCACGGACCTGGCGAAAGTATCAATTCACCCTTGGCGTTACAGATAATCTTGTGTTATATAAGCCCAACTCCCGATCCCATAAAAAAGTTAATCTGAGACAACGTAATAAATTTTTAAAATGTGGTAATAGGTCAGACATAATGTGTTTCCGGGGCACAACAGCATCACACGCACACAGAGACGCATGTTACATAACGCTGATGTAACGGTTAATGAAACTCAATTAAATTTTGGGTTTTTTTCCCGGAAATTTGCACATTATTCGCGCATATTGCATCCAAAATTGAAATGTTTATTAAAAGCCGGGTGCAATTTAAAATTCCAGGATTTAGACCTGTTTCGACGTTCGTCAGCGATCACATTCAGAAATATGTAACTGATGAAATATTCACCTCGGAGAAACCTTTTTTGAATAAACGCTGGATGAATTTAATTCTGTAGAACTCTTGCTTCCTCGGTTTCGTCTTGTGTCACAAATAAGCAAAACATTTACATTTAATATTCTTCGAAAAAATTTAAACGCGACGTTGCGACCCTCGTTAATTTCAAATTTTCATCTCTCGCGATTAATTAATTATGAATTAATAAAAACGCTCTGCATATAAATATGTACTTAACCTTAACCCAAATCAGAAAATCGGTAATAATTTACGTTGAGGAGAACAGTCCAAATCAAACAGCTCGATAGGGTGAATGTAGAGTTTGTCTAAACTTATTCTGCGTTTATGACTGTGCCTTTTACAATACTATAAGTGATCCGGCCATAAAAGTAGGTAAGCCGTAATAATCAGCATGGGCAGAAGTGGCCAGGGCTGTATTTGGTAAATTTTTATAAATTTCTTGATGCTTAGATATAAATATGAGTAAACATTAAACCTCTTCTAATAATTAGGTAGGTATGTGGGGTTATTGATTAACTTAAATACTTGATGAATTATATGACTTGTATTTGATTATTTGTTCTGAACTTAACTAAAGTTGAAATATTTAAGTACGGTTCTGAAGTATCTACAAAAATATTTTTCAAAGCAACCAGCACCCTGCAATGAACCCTCATTATCATCACTAAAAGTTGATTGCGGTTTAAAGTCATAAACGCAGAATATTTTTAGTCAAACTCTACCTAATGCTCAGCCTCAATCTGTCACCAGCCTTTTCACGTAAAATTTAATTTATTAAGAATATTTTACACTTAACTAAGAATGTGTTAACTCGTTCTCTGATATGTTTTTTTCGTTCGATAAGACATTCGCCGGCGTGCGGAAAAACTGAAATAAATACAAATTAATTGCAACGCGATGACCACATAGATGGTGTAGCGTGCAAATGTTGTAAGTACAAAAACTAAACTTGAGAAACGTAGTTTAAAAATTCAAGTTTCTAGATCAAATCAATATATTCTGCAGCACTTTTTTAAATTTATTAACGCTTGCGGCAATGTATTTTACTTTGTAAAAATGTAACTTTTTACGTATTTAACACAATTTCATCCAAAGTGTACTTACAACATTTGTGCGCTACACCATCGAGACTATAGATAAATATTGTAATTGTTGAAATATCGCAAAATCCGTTTCTTGCAAAAAAGTGCGGTGGGTGGCTAACTGGTACACTAAAAGTCCCATAGACGTTTTTGCAGCCAGGATGGCCGCGAAGGGGTCTAAACTCATGATAATATTTAATTCTTATTCAACCCCTTTAAAGTTACATATTTGTTTTGTCTTTTTGTCAATCATTAACAAATACATATGTGCTTAAAGTCCAGACCAGTTTGCAGCCGTACTAATGCAAACACAATTAAAATGCCAAGTACATAAATTTCAAGGAAAATTAGAATGTACGGCAACAGATTTTTCTCGGTCAACTTATTTTAAAGATTTCATTAATTACAATAACTTAAAGAATTGCTTATCTTCAATATTTTCAGATGACAGTTCAAAGTGAATTACAACGAAAATAAAACTGTATGAAGCAAACAATTATTTACTTATTCTGAAGAGTCCTTGCAAAATACACTTAGATTTCGATTAGAAAGGCCAGTAGGCATTTCGGAGTACCTACTCTTCACGACAGAGAGACATGACATACGTGGTGAACATCTAAACCGGGCTCTCAGCCTATCATTACCATCGCAGACGAAAAGCGGATTGATGATTGGGCAATGAAGATGTCAAAATAACATTTTATCGACAAGGTCATACAAATTACTAGAGATACCAGAGAAATTGATCTATTTGTAAATCAAACAGGTGGCATAAAATTTTCTGAAACTGAAGGAATTATCCCTAATCCTTAAATTTTAGAAATGTACCTAAATGTTATTTTTTAATTTTCTTAATTAAACAATTATTCCTGTTTATTTTTGTTACAATGAAACTTTATACATATTCAAGTTTACCGAGCAAGACCATTCAATCACATGTCAGCAATGGGGCCGCAATCCGATTGTACATTGGCGACTGATAAATATACTCGGCCGGCCGTCATCCGGTAAAATGTGCATTTACTGACAAAATATGTATTTTTGAAGTTTCTGCTTGAAAATATGGTATTTACATTCCCTCATTAAATGTAACTGTTCATCAAATGAGCCGTTGATTTTGAAAGTAAGGCATGCCCATTTTATGTTATTGCTAAATATTTAAAGGATTCCATTTGAATGGGTTTAAAAATGTTGGTAATAAGAATTAGCTTTAACTATTTTTTTCACAACACGAACTTGTTCCACTTTCAAAATCAACGGCTCGAATAATTGTATCTCAAAATTGAGTAAAAGACTGTCAACCGGTGCAATCACCCTACTACCCCTACGTGTTTCAGTTAACGATTCGTACATATCGATGTTACTTCCACATGCTTTACCGTCTCCGGTGTCTAACACCAGTCAAAGAAAACGCTTTTGACAAACCGAGCGTACAACCGGTACCCGGAGTCTTGAAGGCCTCGTTAGGACGGTGTAGCGTTGGTCTCAATTGACCTGAAAGGCATGGAACCAAGGTGCCATTACAAATATACCTCGCGTGATCGTTTTTAATCCCATTACCGGCCTTCGTCTGTTTTGATCTCTTCATGACGTCGCCTAAGTGCATAAACGCCATTAATTCCGAACGCACAGTAACACGTTAATTACAGTCGTCAATTCAGAATTACAAAAGGTTATTGTGTTATCAACATGCGCCCGTGAACGCCGTACGCACAGAATTTTAATTGGCTGCAGTTATGCCGACTTGGCGGTCGTTATTAATTAATTCGCGTAAAATTTTCGACCTTATTTCGGCGCGCGGTACGCCTCCGGACTTTTAAAAAGAGCTGGACGGACCCCCCCAGGATTTTACGCGTGACTTTATCAGCCCCCTTAGGGTCGGGCGGCGCACGTGTGGCCTTATCGCGAAAACGGTTTTAAAAAAAGGCCGCTTTTCCCACGAGCTCCCTTCGCAATTTTTTCGGCCGATTGTTTAAATCGCGCATTTAACGGGAGCCACACATGCGTCCTGCATGTCACCGGGGCGGATTGAAATAAGGAATGTTTGGAGCCCGGCACGTGGAGCGATCGATCGATCGACACTGCTTTCGCTTTCGGCTAAAAACAAGCTCGGCGAAAAAAATTATAAACTAATAAATGTCGTCTTTATTATCAGCTGACCTACATTCGAGTGACTTCCGTGGTTTCCTCGAGGGGTTGATACAGCGATATCACGTTCCACGTGTTCACGTCGTATCTCGGCATTAAGCGATATTTCACATTGCGCTTTATTTAAAAAGTGTGTATCATGCAAGCAGAAATGTTATCAGAAAACGACGGGGGGCGATGAAAAGTATAGGTTCGAATAATGTCTCAAAATGAAATGCCTGAATTGCTTTGGCCCCCGGGCACCAATAGACAGGCTGATGATGGATTACACCCCGACTATTTACAATCCTTCATATCGCTTCATATTATGAGTGCGTGCGTGTACGGCTCAATTTGCCGAAACCCCGGATGCATCATTCATTAAGTTAGACTTTTGCCGCTTTTAAAAATTCCGTCGTTCGCTGCCGAGTTTATTTTTTGGCAAGTTTGCGAGTTTTAAAGCTGTTACATTTGTAGCTCGCTGTTTTGAGTGAAATATGGGGTGTAATTTTAAATTGTAATTAAGGTACGGGAAGACGGTGGAAATGATAGAATTTTATGCTTATTTTGCACTTTTATTGTTACCGTTTAAATCCGGGATTATTATCCGAAATTATTGCTTTCGAGTCAGCTTTTATATTTCGTCTCGACTGCGGCTAGACTCGGCTTTTATTAAATTTGTTCTATTTCGGTTTCATTTATGACCATGTGAATCACTTTTTTGCTTAAATATGCGAATATTTTGATGTAAATCTTTATTCTGAAATTGCTTTTCGCACGTCTGAAAAATTATGCAATAAAATTTAGTTAACGGTGGAAAATGGTTACGAATAGGTTCGTTTGTTTTGTAAATTTCAATAGTAATGAACGAAACAGCAACACATTTATAACTGCTTGACTAAAATCATGGTGCACTCTAAATTACCAGTTCATGTAATTCAATTCGGTTTTTACATTTTTATTAATTTACATTGGCGACAATATTTTTTAGGGAGTGGTCCTTTCCATGCATCATATTTCAACACCCCGTCATTTCATATTTAAAATAGTGAAAATGTTTCAGTAGCCGGATTTTTTATTTTCGGGTGCATAGTTGATTCTATAATTATGACCCCATGCGTTAATATTTTGCAATAACATTATTTAAAATATTTCTCCATAGGATAGGTACATGAGACCAATTTTATCGTTATTTGTATTAAAAATCATTATGTTTAAATTCAGGTGGAGCAATTTGTTTTATACTACGATTTTTCGATACCTAGTCATTTTGTTTCTTGTTGTATATGAAAAACGACATTTGTCTTAATTCTTATTGATTTACAAACAATCAAATCATGCAATTTAATGAAATTTGAGGCGGTATAAATAATATACAGGCCGCTTCCTTACATGTAGAAAATGCACTGGCATATGTTTTAGCTTGAGATATTAAATAGGGGTTGTACAGTTTAGACCCTTGCAAGAACACAGATTAATGGCTAATTTTGATATTTTTATCTTTGTCGAAATTTGAGATAAAACTTAAGGAACCAAATTTGTACCTATTCTTCAGAAGGCATACTAGGATACAAGTTTATATGAAAAAATAGCCTTGATTTTCGCCTAGGATTCGCCTCCTTCATTCTCTACACATACTTAGGAAACGCTCTGTATAAACGCGAATTTTTATGCAGGAATTTATTTTATTGTTGCGTTGTAATTAATATGATATCAATGTTTTCAATTGTGTGTTATGAAAATAAGTACAAAAGTTTCTGTAACGATGGACCTTTAGGCAATCTGGAAAATTCACCGGCGCCTTCAGAAGGAGCGATGAAAAAAGCGGCGTTAAAACACTGACCATTCGTAAGATTAAATACATTAAATACATGGAACTGTCTAACATAATTAAACAAAAACCATTAAATTAAATAAAAGGTCAAAAAATGAATAACTGCTTCAGAAATAATTGTACATATAGAAATCTCGTTACAAAAATTTCTATTTTTACAAGTTTCTGCACAGAATCAATGTTCTACCAAGAACAATTCTGTACCACAGAAGCAGAACGATGTATGTCTACTTTTTTCAATCATGAAATGTTGATGTGTATTGATTAAAATATGTCCCACCTACACATTAAAGATTGATTTATGTCCAAATTTAAAATGTGTTGTATTATGATGTATCTCCAAGAATTACTTACGGCAACACCAAAGATATCAAGTCACTAATTTGCATTACCTGGACATTGTAACTTTTAAACATACATCGTTCTGCTTCTCTGGTACAGAATTTATTGTCGTTACACTCAGTAATTATTATGATTTTTAATGGTTTTATTATCTAACAATTATTTATTATAAATTATCATCTTTGCAAATATGAATCAAAATAATTTCGGAGAGAAATGTATAATTCACAGTTACCTCATTTAAATGAATTTATGTCAGATTTATAACTGATGACAAACATTGCATACTAAGCATATTATATCAAGTCATTTAACTGCTTTGAATGTAAAATGTAACTGTTTTAACTCTGATAGATGTTGTTCTATTAATTATTTTGATTTCTTGTGGAGAAAATGGAATAATTGTTTGTTAGCGAAACAACACAGCTAATTCTTTTCTGTTTCGTGCGAACATAAAAACTGAATTAAGTTTAGGGAAAATGATTCGCATTCGTTCTAACATTTTGCTGTAACTGACCAGCATTTTTACAATAAACGAAACTAACCAGTTTTTTGTGTTTTCAAATTAAAAATATAAAAATTAGCTGCTTTAATGTTGGTTATGTATTAACAATATTTAACTTTTACTAGTCTAAACTATTTTGATATGAAGCTCTCAATTTTGAGCAACCTTAGTAAAATAAAGGGCCTGTGCACGAATTGGTTAATTATTGAAACTTTACTGTATTACAGGTTTTCATTGTCAGAATTTTTAAACTAAAGATTGATTGGTTGAGCTTAATTCTGCTTCAGATGTTGCATAGCAAGTTAATTGCCACAAAATTTTAAAAAATGTGATAAAAAAACTACAAGATTTTGTACAATTATTTCTCTTTAACGTTTCCTGAAATGGTTTCTCCCAAAATTAAGTCCTCTTTATTTCTACTGTATTGCCCGAAACTTATTTCTTGCAAACGGGGAACAAAATAAACTTCATAGAACGTATAATCAACAGTTACCTCATTTAATATAAATTTATTTCAGAATTATAGCTGATGACAAGCATTGCATATTAAGCATATTTTGAAGTCATTTAACTGCTTTGAATCCAATTATAATTATTTCAGCTTAATTGCTGTATTTCGGAGAAGAAAATGGATTAATTTTTTTGATGAAAACCACATTATTACAAACGTGTAATTTTTTGTCTCAAAGTGAAAAAAAAAAAAACGTTGGAAAAGATTCAACATTAAAAGCGATTGTAAAAGTAGTTTCGGCAATTTATCCAATTATCTTTTTAAAAATTGCAACAAAAAATAAACAGTTTATAATGGCAAAAACGAAAAAAAAATAATAATCCTTCCCAAAGAGTATAAATTTTATGAAGCTTACAGCTTGGGTCGCCTATAAATCTTACACACATCCCAATTCATTTCATTTTTAGATTTTTTCAAATGACCATGACAAACAAATAATTTTGGAAAACGTTAAGATAGCGTAGTTTGTTTATTTAGAGGCCGAAGTTGCCGATTTGTAAAAGGAGTCGGCTCGTTTGAGCGCCAGAAATGAATGCCTTCAGAGACGTGCATGCCCGATTTGCGATTCACTTGAATTTTTCCTCTTTTTCGGTCTTGTCTCGTACGCGGTATGAAACCGAACGAATAATGATGCTCGCGGTCCCTCTATGAGGGATAATCGTCTTCGAACGGCTCCGATAATCAAAGCCGATTCGTCTTGTCCCAATCTACTGCGCTCCCCCATTTCTCATATATACTTTCATCTTTTTATCTGCGAGATGGGCGAGTCTCGCAGAAAAGAACGAAACTTACTTCTTTCTCAAATTTAGTTTGCGACAGGGTTGGGGGGACGCGCTCGGGCGCACCGGAAAATACGGGTGCGCGACGGTCAAGCTGCATAGGAATTATTTTCGCCACATCCACATTTATTCCTTAAGTTGTGCTAATCTCCGGTGGGGGTGGCACGATCTATGATCCGGTCCCGGGTCCGGGCAATATATCGTGCGATTTCAGTCCCAGGCCTCGTTCCGTCGTGTATCTCTACCCTTCACTCTCGGGTCATATATTTGGCTTTGCTCCGGCTCTTTCCCTTTTAGTCGGCGTACCCGCAGAGTTACACGCGCCGTTAGCCCGCGGACCGACGTACGTGCGGTACATACCGATATGTTCCGCCTCAACTTTCAGTATGCCATCTACGTATTTCAGCGTTTACCCTCCCATCCCCGGTGTTTTCGGGCCCAGATTCGCAGAGATGCTTGTCTCGGCATCTATTTACAATATGCTCCCAAAACAAAGCGCCCGCCGGATGAAGTTGGTAAAGTCGGTCGAACGGGCGCTGATCGTGGTAATACGATATATTTGACCGCTCACAAGAAACTACTTCGGCGTTAGATTACTTGTTGGCCCGGAAAAGGGGTTCTAATGAGCTGCGGATCCAGTCCTTGAGGTCAATACCAGCTTTGTTGCTGATATTGATGCGTCGAATAATGCGTAATAAGAAAACTCGAGCCCGACTATTTTGTCAGGAATTCTGTTTGATGGAAGCAATTTCGGTTAATGGAATAACGAAATCTGTATGTGCCGTACTCGCTGCGGGGGTGTGTTTGAAGAGAAGGGGATTTTCCGCTCCGATCGTAAACTAACCACGTTCATGGCGAATTAACTGATTGGCGGACTGTCGAGAACTATGCTCATAAAACTCGGAACACTCCTTAAAATTAACCGGTCATAAATTACCGAAGCTCGCTCCTCTCTCTTAAGATTACCGAAACGTTTTTGCTATTGCGCGCGTGATTTATAATTTTATTAAAAACCGCCCTCCTCTTTTCGATATTCCAGTTGAATAATTAATCGCCGGATTAAAAATGCGTCAGGTGCATCAACGCGTGTCATTGTAATCTGTCGAAATTAAAAGTTCTTGCGGTGTAATTAATGCCCGCGGAGGAAGAAGGAAGCGATCGTTTGTTACAGACATCTCCCCGGCGCGCGCTGACACTGCTTTATTTCTAATTGCTCTTCCGTCTGAAAAGCATGAAAGCACAACACATTAATCAATAAGAGATTCGCTTCGTTTTTTCTTCGTACTTTGTGATTTTATAATTTGTTCGATTTCCAACCGTAATTAAATTTATTCTTCGCAAATTAATTTGCGTACCTCTTGATTCCGTGAGTGGGAATATGAAATCGTTTAATTCTCGACAGCTGGTTGTAATAATTAAGTTCATGATTAAACTGGAATTTGATTCATAAGCGTTGATCGTATGTTCCATGTAACTCCCGGAGAGAGTGTGTAAGTACTCGAACGTTTCCACTTCGAAAGGCGAGGCACAATTATGAGAATAATTTATAAACTTAAAGCTCTTACAAACATAAAATTTTAATTGCATAAAATTACCAAGTTATTTGACATTATTATACGCTGCCAACGTACGCCGTTATGTTGTTATAGTCCCAATGAATGGAGCACCAAAATCGCTGCCTGAAAAACGATTGTGCTGGGAAATCGGAACTGAACTTCCTCCATGAATTTTTTAACGTTAAAAAATCAGATTTTTTGAATAAATCATCTTCATCTATCCCATCTAAAATGTAGCTTTCGTAATACAATCAAGAGTCAGGCGTTTAATAGTTTGATTTGGGAAACCGCAAATACATTAGGAAGAATCCCTCTAACTCGGTTTATGCATTTCAAATCCACACCTACCGATATCCGGCCGTATCTGATTAAGGGTTCTCCAGTATGCTCCAGGGAGGTTAAACCTTTTTTCTTATTTCATTACCAAACAATGTATTCTGGAATTGGCGATGGGAAGAAAAATTGATTTTAATTTCGCACCACTTCGAATGAAAATTGCTGGATTTAATAAAATATCAACAAAAATTGTTTTCTTTATGTATTTCACCTTAACTAATTAAAAAAATCAGTTAATCAGTTTTGAAATAAAATAAATCAAATGCGATTATAAATATATTGACAATTTCAGGGGATAATAAACACCTCTGCTAATCACTTATGTAAAATACAGTTTTCTAGAGTATCTACAAAATGCTACCCCACTATTACTATTACCCCAACAATTTCTAGTTGAGGGGGAGATATAAATAATAGTTAAGGTATAATTATAAGGGGTAACAAGCTGTTGTATCGTTAGAAAAACGCCCTGCGCATATGTACAAAAAAGCTCGAACAAAATTAATTAAATATTCACTAATTTGTTAATTGTGTGAAACAACGTGATTGGGGTAAATACAAGATTAAAATGCTAAAGTTCACGCAATAAATTTTAAGAACGACCGTTCTTATTTTTTCAGGTCGTTAAAATGTTATCATAAAAAATATTTATAGTGCGATAAATGTAAAAAATTTTGCTTTAACACGTTAACAAAAAATAAAGTTTCGATCTGATTATTTCTTTCCATTTTACCACATTTTTTTACAAACCAGGTAATACAGTAGATGTTGCTTATTGGAATCGCTCTAATATACGCCATGTTTGAGTCAATTAAGCGACGATTCAATTAAACTGCGGTAATACAAACAGTTTTCTGATGAACTTTTTAAAGAATCTTAATGGCCGATTGTTCACTGAACTTTAGTAATCCTGGTTAAAAAAATAAAAAACTGTGTTTTGGCAATGCTGAGAATTTGATTCACTCACTTCATAATTACACATGTTCATGTGTCAATTTAAAATACAAAAAAACAATATAATACATTTGTTAAAAAACTATAACAAGTACAAAAGAAGAACTGTATTAAGTGTCGATTGTGTTAATTTCAGTTTTGTTGCCGAAATACGTTAACTACACTGCGGTAACGCATGATATTAAAAATGATTGAATGGAAACTAATTATATATTTATATACAGGGTGTTCACGAAAAAACGCCCCAGCTCCTAGCGCTATTATTAGGAGTCCAATTGTAACAAACGATACGTCAAATTAAATGGTTCAAAAAGTACTACAATGTGTAGCTCAAACATAATTTTTACCTGTTTCTCCATTCAAAGGTCAAAGGTCAACTTCATTTTTTCAAATTACAACCTTATATTTTTCTTTGACAATTTGATAGAGATTTTTTTTCTGAATTCAACGATGTATCACAATCAATATTTCTGATTTATTTTAGGGTAATAAAGAAATTAGAATAATAACTAATATTATTAGCAGTAGGCTTTGAAAAATAACTGAGACGTAGCGGTGACTATGGAAACGACGTCTCACAAATAAAAATTACTATTACTATTGTTGCAACAATGGTAATAACCATGGTAACCGGGACATTTAACTGGAGAAATACGTTAACATCGCCGTCAGAAACTGGCTATTAGTTTGTTTACCTATTTTTTGTAATAAAAATGAATAATAGTGAACTAGTGAAATAGTGAACTAAACGATCCACTGGCGTAGAATAAATTTGTGTAATTTCTTTTTAAGCGAGTTAAGGCGAGATCAATCATTTTATACAAAAAATTTGTGGTCTGATGAGTGTCAATTTACAAACAACAGACATTTTAATCGTTTCAATCACCGCTATTGGAGTGTAGAAAACCCACATATTACCATCGAACAAAATCCTCAGATAAAATTTTCGGTGAACGTTTGGTGCGGAATATTAGGCGCCAGGATACCTAATAGGACCAATTTTCATTGATGGAAATCTCAACCAAGAAAAATATCTTCAAATTTTGCCTGAAGACTTAGAAGAAATTTTAGATGACTTGCCGTTGCCATTGAATGGAATGAACTAGTATTTCAACAAGATGGCGCTGCACCACACAAAACGCTCTTATGATTAGGGACTATTTAAATATAGAATAATGAAGACAAATGGATTGGAGCATATGTACCTATACCATGGCCCGCCCGGTCTTGTGACCTCTAGAGTTTTTCTTTTGGGGATACATCCAAGATATTGTTTATGCTACGCGTCCGGAAACAGAGGAAATTTTGAGAGAGAGAATAGTCAACGCTTGTCGGGAGACACCAGCAGAAATTTTAATTAATGCTACACAAAGTGTAGGATCTAGATGTCGACGAAAATGTCTGGAAAGAAACGATGCCCAATTTGAACATTTTTGTTAATTTGCCATTTCTTTATTTAATTGTTTAGTTATTAAATGTTATCCGTTGTTGTTCATAAATTAATTCTTTAAAATACGTTGTTTCCGTACTGACACATCGTTTCCATAGCCACCGCTACGTCTCAGTTATTTTTCAATTATTATTTTAATTTCTTTATTACCCTAAAATAAATCAGAAATATTGATTGTGATACATCGTTGAATTCAGAAAAAAAATCTCTATCAAATTGTCAAAGAAAAATATAAGGTTGTAATTTGAAAAAATGAAGTTGACCTTTGACCTTTGAATGGAGAAACAGGTAAAAATTATGTTTGAGCTACACATTGTAGTACTTTTTGAACCATTTAATTTGACGTATCGTTTGTTACAATTGGACTCCTAATAATAGCGCTAGGAGCTGGGGCGTTTTTTCGTGAACACCCTGTATTTATAAACTAGAAAGTTGGGAAATTTATCTACGAAACATTTAATGTCGTAAATGTCTATGTCTAAGCAACGAACAAAATTGTCCATTGACTATCTGAATAAATCCAAGAATTGTGCTAATTTCTGGACCTCAGAGGCGCAACAGTGACTTAATACTGTTAGGCTCTGAGGTCCAGATTCTAATATTCCTTTCAAGATCTTTTGTGGTATTTTCTTGTGTAGCATTTTTTTTAGAACAAACTTTACGGTACCTTTAACTTCACAATAAAAATTCGACTTAGAGAATAACTTGAGTTATGGAAGTTCGAATTAGGTAAGTTTGACTGTGGTTTCCTTCCAACCATTTTCAATAAAGTAATGTAGCGAAATCTTTGCTGTCCGTCCTTGTACTCTTGAAAAATTTTTCTTCTCCAACGACACTTATTATTAGAGATTTCCAATTCGTTGTTTGTGATACTTTTATGTTGCATGCACAGGACAACAACTGAAATTGACCTTACAGGTAGACGCACTAGTCTGGTTAACCATTTATAACGTTCAGATTATGTAGGAACTGTGATAAGAGCGCGGCGATTTCAGCAAAGCACCAAGAAGCCAATACATTAATTTAAATGCAAGTGTTAATAATAATAGCATTTTATTTTACAAAAATAAATGGATTGGGTTATTACATTTTGATTCAAATAAGTGACATCCACCCCAATAAAAAGTCACCTTTAATTTTACAAGGAAATAGCATTCTAAACACAGGTGTTACTTCTTCCCACATTAAATACTCACTTGTTTGTCAGTTGCCTAAAAATGGAGATTATTTTTAACCTGAAATTTTACCTTGCTTTTTCACAACAACAAAACCGGAGTAAAGGCGGCAATAATTCATTTTTACTGTAAATCGATTTCAACGAAAGTCGTCCAATTTTTTTTAACAACTTGCTGAAGTCATTTACTAAAATTTTACGAGTTCCCGTCAAAAAGTACTTGAGAATATAAATCAAATCGGTGGTATTGATCTTTAAGGAGCCACGTTTTAATTCCGCAAGAATGCACTTTTAAGTAAAATAGGTCAAATAGTTTGCACATTTAAATTATTAATGTGACTCAAGGCTGCCCTTTCGACACGGCCAACATTTTTATTGCACAAATGAATAAAAAATGGAATCCGTCAAAATCAATACGAGGATATAAAAAAATGATTGCAACCTCTATTTTTCTTTTGTTGGAAAATTTGATTTTTTGCTGATATCAAAATGGGTATGCAAAATTGTAGGTCCGCTTTGCTGATAAGATTGTTTTATTTATTAAAATCGCGCGATTAGAATAGGTGGCCGCCTTTAATGTAAATGCGGACTGGCATTCAAGTAACAGCAGGACAATATTCGGTCGGTAATGTAATAAAGCGATGGTAGATAAAACCTACTCGAACTAAGCCGTGCAGGGATCATACAGTTGCTAATAGGATATAGAATGTCTAGCCGAGGTCGAGGATATGACTTCATACGAAGCACTCCCTAGGGGACAAGCGATAACGATCACCGATAATGCCGAAACGCATGTGGGGGCCGCATTTCATCCGAAAAATCGATACATGCAAACTCCGAAAATTCGCAATGTAAGCCAGAGTGCGGGTCGTAATAATCGCGGAACTTCACCCGGTCCGCAACATGTTGTATGATATACGAGTCTAGTAATGTCTCGGAGTTACGACGGTTCCGTGCTTTTAAGTCTCTCCGGAGAATGTGCAGGTACGGGAAAGATTGGAAAACGCTGATGAATGCGGGCCGCGTTTTAATTCTATCAATACGACATCAAACGGTCCGCGTCCATTGGTGTGCGACGCATTCGCGTGCTCAATTTGCGCCCCCTTTCCTCCCGAAATTAATCGACATTTCTGAAAGAGATAAGTCTCCGCGCGCTTGATGATAAACTGAATGCGGACTTGATTAAATTTAGTTTTTTCTGCGGCTTCCTTTTTCGCGGATTAAATGATAGCCGGTTTTGAGATACAATCCCCCAAAGAACTTCCCCGTTTATGACCGCCCCAATAAAGGGGTTGCAAACGTGGCCACTGATAATACTCCTGCTTATGGCAATAAAATATGTAGCAGCGCCACATGAGAACAATCGAGAGAAAATTATGAATTTCACGCTTGGGTCGAGGTCTTTTTTTAATTGCATGTTCTGAACGTCACATCAGCCGTTTGTAAAGTGGCGAAAAAACAGGGCTGAAGATGATTTATTTAAAACGGCGCGCCGTTTCTTATACGTGGACAAAATGGTGGCGAGGTTCTGTAGATTATGAAGTTTCTCACAGAGGAACGATGGCACTCAAGAGTAATGTCAGCTAGAATGTGATGAGCGGACCCGCGTAATGGTTACTGGCTGTTATCAAGGTTCATCTTTCAAGCACGTAAAAACCGTTATGGAGGAGCACACCCAACCTACCCACGAAAATTGCGTAGGCAATATAAAATTTTACGGTAACGAGTAAACAGGACCTTTTGCATTTTTTCTGTGCTTGCATCTAATTGTCCTCTGTATCCGCGCAGATGTTCCGTTTGAATGAGAATCGAGGAGAATTACAAGGCGCATCATTAAAGATCTCCAATAGGATTCTCACGAACCTTTGAATCATCTGGGACGAAATCGTTTCATTACTATAATGAGTTCTAGTCGCGCGCGCGTTCTCTTATCCATTGTATTTGCTATCTTAAGCCATTAATAAGATGGAATCGAAATTAGAAATAGATGACATGCCATCATCTCTTATCTTCTTAATCGATCCGTATGATTTACAAATGAATTGGCGAACCGCCTCATTCATCGGACGAAAAGTGTAATTAACAATCAAATCGATCAAATTAAAAATAGCCTGTCGTGACTTGTAACCTATTTGATATTTACGTGGAGTATTTTTGTACTTAATTGTAAAACTCGTGAAACTCTTCCTGCGACTTAATTATTACGATAATTTGGGTTTGGGATTGGGTTACTGTTTAGGGTAGTGACGTTGAAATACGATTCTATTTTCGCATGCTCATCAGTTTTCGTCGTCCTTTATTTGCCATTGGTTGAATTGATAAGCCGCTATTTGTCTTTTTTGCAGTGACGATGAAAATCACCTTTTTTAGCAAAAAGTTGTAATGAAAGCAACACTTTTTTTAAACATACTTTAGTGAAAATAATTGGCAGTCAAAAATAATTTTACATACTGAAATCGCTTTTCAATCAACTTTCTTAGGTTTCACTATTAAAAAAAGACCTTGTACAAAGTTATGAAAGTATTTCTTTTTTCACTTTTTCCTCTTCGCCTTTGCACCAAACCCACTCAGGAAAAAAGCATTCTTTTCGTAATATAGTTATACATAACTTAAAGTCTTAAACCATTATTTTTGCTCAAATTTTAATGAGTTACAAAAATCAATATTGATGAATTTATTTAATTATTCTAAAAGCGCAAAACAAAGTAATAAATCAATTTAGGAACGAAAGAATTAAAATGCTAATTTTGTAATTGTATACAAATGATAAAAAGAATATATAAAGAGGCTTTTGTGTTTTTGATTAAAATTTTATTCAATATTTCAACTCATCTAAAAATTGTAGTAATAAGTTACTGATGACGGTAAAATTAATACAAAATTACAATATGTAATTGCAAATCGTTTTAAAATTAATGTCGCATAAATTTATTCACCAACTAGGATTTAGTATGTTGCCTTAGAATTTTAATTAAAGAAAATAGATAATTTAAACTTGAAACTACTGACATTTAAAAGTAAGACAATAGGTACGGTTTTATTAACAATAATCAATGTTGGTACTAATAAGAAAATGATTAGATCTTAAAAACATTAGCATACAATTATGCAAAATTGTGCCGATGTAGAGTCAGTTGTTAATAGTTATTAACTAAACTAGTAGGATTACGACAATTAATATAACTTACACGGAAAAATTGTCGCAACTCGGCCCTACGGGCCTCCTACCATTTTTTTCTCGTGTTTTGTATAACGGTTTATACAATATGTTCAATATATTGTATAAACCAGCGTTCCCCAAACTACGTTAATTGAAAAGTGAATAAGTGCTCCTGTTAGCGTTATTTTTATTGACTTATTGAGTTCGCTACATTTGCAAGACTAATCTAGCAGTTTTGGAGGTGGAGAGGGGGCGAGCCCTCAGATGCCGTTGTCCCCACTCCACCGTACCCCAAGAGGTGAACATTCTCCCCCCTTGAAGTCAATGTACACAGTGTACTTCAAAACATAATGATTCTAAAGTTTAGGCATATACACAACAAAAAATAACTAAGAAATACAAAGGACGAAAAGAAGAGAAAAAAAAAATTAAAGTGCAGTTACTCCTTTTCTGTTGGAATTATACAAATCTTTCTAACTGCGCGCTTAAAAACACCAGTATCTGTTTTAACGGACACTACCCGCACGAGACCATCACTGCCAGGGTGCACCTCGATGACTCGCCCGAGACGCCAATGCAGAGGTGAGGTATTTTCCTCAACCAAGACCACCAATGTTCCAACTGTGACGTTGGGTTGAGCCGATTGTTGACCTCGAGGACGTGTCTGTAGTTGGGTTAGGTATTCCCGTTGCCATCGTTTCCAGAAATGCTGCTGGAGCTGCTGAACTCGTTGCCATCTAGACAAGCGATTCAACTGGATGCCGGTAACGTCGCTTTCAACAGGTGCAGTAAGAGAGGCTCCAATGATAAAATGTCCAGGTGTCAATGCTTGAAGGTCGTTAGGATCTTGGGACAAGGGGGTTAAGGGTCGTGAATTTAAACAAGCTTCAATCCGAATGATCAAAGTATTAAATTCCTCGTATGTAAGGTAAGCATCGCCTAATATTCTTTTTAGATGATGCTTAACGCTTTGAATTGAACGTTCCCAAAGTCCGCCAAAATGCGGTGATCTTGCTGGTATGAAGCTGAATTTAGTGTTTACGTTTGAAAAATGCGTTAATAATTTGTCTTGAAATTTTTCCGATTTGAAAAATTCGCGCTCAGCTCCTACAAAATTGGAACCGTTGTCGGAAAACATTTCTACTACATGTCCTCTACGCGATATTAGCCGTTTGAAAGCTCCTAAAAAACTGTCAGTAGTTAGATCTCCTACTAACTCAACATGAACGGCCTTAGTCGAGAAACAGACAAAGAGAGCGATATAAGCTTTGACTTTCTTTGCGTTACGCAATTTGTTTGTTTTTATAAGGAATGGTCCGGCATAGTCTACACCGCAAATTAAAAACGGTCGTAAAGGTTGCAACCGCTCTTTAGGGAGATCACCCATTTTTTGAATTACAGGTTTTGGATTAGCCCGCATACACTTCACACACGAATGAATGATTTTTCGTATCATACTTCTGCCCGATATTGGCCAAAATCGTTCTCTAATCGCAGCTAATGTTGCTTCGTTTCCCGCATGAAGTTCATTCTCATGAAATTGACGAATAATTAATTTAGTTACGTGATGTTTCTGAGGTAATAAAATCGGAAATTTATTATCAAAATTGATTTGGGCGTTCTTTAACCGTCCGCCTACCCGTAGTACTCCATTTTTGTCAATAAATGGATCTAAACGTAACAGTTTGTTGGATTTACATTTTTCATTATTACCAATAGTCCGAATTTCGTTTTCAAAGGATTGCCTTTGGATATGTTTAATTATAACTAAATCGGCGTATTCGAGTTCTGTAGATGATAAATTTTTACTTTTATTCTTGTTAACAATACGCAAGCAATATGCGATGACTCTTCGTAATTTCATATAAGACGAGAATTTCGAAAATACCGATAACTCAGGTTCTGCTTGTATAACATTAATTGCCTTTGGCCTCCTATCCTCTAATATTTTCTCGGTTTTTTGAGAATTGCACCAGATCGGCGGCCATTCGGCGGAGTTTAGTTTTAACCAGTGCGGTCCATGCCACCAGAGCTCTGAATTTTTTAATTGATTTGGGAGCATGCCCCTAGAAACAATGTCGGCAGCGTTATCGTGTGATCTAACATGACGCCATTTAGATATGTCACTAGCCGCTTGAATCTGTCTAACCCTATTTGCTACATATTGAGACCAAGTTTCCGGTGCCTCAGACAACCAGCACAGAACTACGGTAGAATCAGTCCAAAAGAAATTCGATTCAACCTTTAGACTTGACTTGAAAACCTCATCAACCTTTGACATTAATTTGCAAAGTAATAAACACGCATTAAGTTCTAATCGCGGTAGCGTAATATTTTTGATTGGTGTAATTTTACTTTTGGCACATAGTAACGTTACTGAAGACGTCCCAGAATCGTAGTTAGCTTTGACGTACAGGGCTGCACCGTACGCTTTTAATGACGAGTCCGCAAAGCCATGCAACTCGACGGACTTCAAATGATTTGATAATAGTAATTTTCGCGGAATACTTAATTCGTTCAAATACGATAATTCATTTAATAATTTTTTCCAAACGATTTCGATTTCATCGGGTACGCGTTGATCCCAACCTAGTTTCAGTATCCACATTTGCTGTATGAGAATCTTTGCTTTAACGACAACTGGATTAATTAATCCTAATGGATCAAAAATTTTTGCTACTGTTGCCAGAATATTACGTTTTGTGATAGTTTTCAAGTCTGACGGAAATTCGACTTTATACTTAAGCTCATCATTATTGCAATTCCAGAAAAAACCCAGTACTTTGACATCTTCGCCTTTTGATAATTCGATTGTAGAGTTTGAATTAGAATTGTCGCTCAATAATAAAGAATTATTGGAGCTCCATTTGCATAAATTAAAACCTGCGGTCGCTAGAATGTTTGTAACCTGGCTTTTAATCGATGAAGCTTCGTTAAAAGAGTTGCTTCCGGTTAGCAAATCGTCCATATAAAAATCTCGATTTATAATCTGACTCGCTGTAGGATGACTTTCTCGCGTTTCTATTGATAATTGCTTTAAACAACGTATTGCACAAAAGGGAGCACACGTGAGCCCGTAGGTTAGCGTTTTTAGTTTATAAGTTTGGATAGGAGCATTTTTAGATTCTCTCCATAAAATACGCAAATAGTCGGTATCGTCAGAATGGATTTCTATCATTCTGTACATTTTTTTTATATCCGCAGAAATAGCGTATTTGTAAGTTCTGAATCTACAAAGTATGTCAAACAACCCATTTTGAAGGTTGTTACCCGTTAACAAATTATCGTTTAGACTTAATCCGTTAGAGGATTTTGCTGCACAGTCGAAAACAATACGAATTTGAGGCCCTTCGGCCGTTCGCTTAAAAACAGCCAGATGGGGCACGTAAAATGATTTTTGGTTATTTAACTGCGATTGAGGAACGAGCTGCATATGGCCGAGCTTCAGGTACTCCGCCATAAAGTCTTTGTACTCATTTCTCAATTTATTGTCCTTTTCGAACCTTTTTTCCTGGAAGATAAAACGGCTTAGTGCTGATGCACGGGACTTTCCCAAATCGACAGTTTCTCGGAAAGGTAGTTTTACAATGAATTTACCCGATACCGCTCTAACCGTGTTTTTTCGAAAATGCTCTTCGCATGCTTGTTCCTCTGCCTTCTCTACATTGTTTTCTTCGCCTAAATCTTCCATTTGCCAAAATTTTGCTACCTGGTTTTCCAAATAAGTTTCGGGATTACGAATCAAATTGCAACTAAATTTTGAAATAGAATTTTTAAAATCAAAGTTTCCGCTTACAATCCAACCCAGTTGCGTTTGTTGTAGGTATGGTTGATTCTTTTGTATCTGAACTGGAGCTCCAATTAATAATTGCCAATATAATCGCGCTCCTATTAACAGATCGATGTCTGCAGAGATGTTAAAATTTGGATCCGCCAATACAACACCCGAAGGTATCTCGATCGGACTTTTATCGAATGATATAGCAGGAGTCGGCCGCGTAATTTTTGACAAAACAAAGCATTCTAGTTTAGTCTCAAATTCACCTACTCTTGATTTGATATTGATTTTACAACCCTGATTTGTCAGACTCTCTGTTACATTAACACCCGTAATTGAAGTACTAGTACAATATGTGCCTAGTTTCAAATTTCTACACATTTTTTCAGTTATTAACGAAACCTCAGAACATTGGTCAAGTACCGCTCGACATTTGCAATAATTTCCTTGATAATCTCTGATTAGAAGTACAACCGTTGAAAAAAGTACCTGATTGGTTTGAGCTACTAATAAAGTACTAGAGGACGTTCCAGGGTTGGCGTTAGGTACAAATTCAAACACGTGCAATAAAGTGTGATGTCTTCTGCCACACTCTTTGCATACACTGGCTGACCTGCATTTGTTCGCTTCGTGATTGTTCCGCAAACAATTTCTACACAGTTTTAATGAATTTACATGTTGAATTCTTTCGGCTATGCTTAATGCTAGAAATTCTTCACACTGAAAGACATTATGCTCTTTTTTACATATAAAGCACTTGTTTGATGAAATAACATTTGAAGTGAATTTATTAGGTTTCGCAAAGGTATTTGGTTTTGAATACTTATTTCCGTTTTTTGAATGAAATTTACTGTCTTTTGACTGATTATTTGCTGGACTATCATTGGGCCTTATATTGCTCAATGCTTCCAATACCTGATATCGTTTTTCTAAAAATTCATCAAATTTTGTATATGTGGGAACTTCTTTTTCCAAAGTGGCCTGCCACTCTTTTTTTGAAGAATAATCCAATTTCTCTAAAATAATTGGTATTAACAATGCGTCCCAGTATTGGACTTCGATTTTTAATGCTTTTAATGCTGCGATGTTGTTATTTACGTTATCAATTAATTCGCGTAGCTGTGTGTGTGACGATTTTAAGATTGGAGCAAAATTCAAGATATTGGAGACGTGATCTTGTACAATTAGCCGTTTATTTTCAAATCTCTTTTTTAATAATGCGATTGCGTTGTCATAATTATCACTCGACACCGATAGTGATTCTATCGCCCTAAGAGCTTCATCTTTTAAGCAACCCTTAAGGTAGTGAAATTTGCGAATGTTAGATATGCTCGTATCCTTTCCTACCAAACAATAAAATGACTCGTAAAACGTAAACCAATCGCTGTGTTTACCGGAGAACGTTGCTAAAGGTAAGGGTTTTAATATTACGCTATTTGACGGTTCTCTGTCGTGCCCGTTATTTGTAATATTAATTATAGTACCTGCAGTGTCTGCTTCTTTAGAAGCGGAAGCAGCTGGCAAATTTTCGCTCAAGAATGTTTTTATTTTGCTTACAATCGCCCGATATTGCGTTTCTATTTTGCCGCGTTCTTTGTCGGCTTCAGCCTCCAAGGCCGTCTCGTCGGCCGATGTATCGTTCAACTGAAACCGTTCAATGTCTGTCTGAATTTTGTTAAATTGTTTAAATAAGTCCGTTACCGTTTCTAGGTTCGTTTGCAATTGAAAATTATTCGCTTTCGAACTATCTAAACCGTTTTGAAGCCGCGTGATAGCACTTTTTATGTTACGTCTATCCAGCTTCAAATCAACAAGATCATCCCTTTTCGGCATGGTTCTTAAAGTGAATTAATTAAAGGAAATTGACGAAGTTAGGTAATGAATGGATATTATAGGTCTGACCTTTAACACCTTTGCGTTTGATGATTCCCTCGCGATGATGTTGGCGTTGATGGCTCGCTTCCGATGATTTCGCACGATTTGTGATGCTTTGATGATTTTTCTTACACACGGGTAATTTCGACGATTATGTATGTTGCTTTGAATGAATCGTGGTTCGGTTGATTATGCTTGTGGATCGAAGGACCAAAATGTTAGCGTTATTTTTATTGACTTATTGAGTTCGCTACATTTGCAAGACTAATCTAGCAGTTTTGGAGGTGGAGAGGGGGCGAGCCCTCAGATGCCGTTGTCCCCACTCCACCGTACCCCAAGAGGTGAACAGCTCCATTAACGCTTTTAATTATATTATTTATATTCGCCTACCCTACAACATAAATAAAGTGTTCCGTGTTCAACTAGTTTTCACAACTAAACTTTTACAGGGTCCTCCAAATAATAAATTACTATCTCCAAATTTTGTTTATTTCATGGCCACAAGCTGGTGGTATAATTTATTTTTTTTATGATAAACCAGACGTCGTAAAAACAAAAAGAGTATAATTTTTTAGGTCAGTCGTTTAATTTAATTTGCAAGTCTCAAAATTGTTTTTGTTTAAATTTTTTATAGGCGTTTAAATAAATAAATAAATAAAATAACCAAAACTTCGAACAAAGATTTATAATTTTAAATAGCTTAGAATGGTAAATTTACCGAATTACAAATTATTATGGAATAATATATAATTTGGGGGTTGTAAATCGGACTCCATTATAACCTGGGGTTATCAGGTCTGGACTAAAAATAAACGCTTGTACCTATAATGTGTTCCTAGCATTTCTTATTAAAGGTTCGGTTAAACATTTTACCTATGCTTTCACAAAACGCTGTTTTTATATTAGTTGCGCCGCTACTATCTGACATCTCCGGGAGATCTTGTTGCTTCAAAAACTTTATAATTTTACACCTTTGCCTGATTTATTGGTTAACTTGAAAGTTATAAATACCGTTTCTTACTGACACCACAGAATTTATAATCGAAATAACAGAGAAATGGTTGATATTTTTACATTAACAAATTTTTAAAAAGATTTATGAAAAGAAAAGCTCAAAAAATCCATGCAAAATTACATAAATGATGATGATAAAAACAGAATTAACATCAGATCGTTGCTTATTGATAACTGAATACATAGTCAAATTTTCATAAAATTGAGGATTTTTTGATGGTGGCCATTAACGTTAGGGAACCCTGTAGGCAATATGAATTTTAGCGTTTGCTGATAAATATTGAATAATATAATAATAATATATAAATTGAATGATGGTTTGTAGTTTACTTCTGTTTTTCCAACCCAGCCAGTTTATTTATTTAATGTAACTAACTGATACGAAGTAGAGAAATAATCAGGCACCTACCTAATATTCAAAAATTCCTCACAGAATCAACTGAAATAACGTATAAATTTTCCACGTTTATTAGTAATGAGACTTTTATGTTTTTGCTGAAAAAAAACTTCAGTGTCAACACCAGTTATTGCTGTGAGTTTCCATTAAGCTCCACATTAGCCGGTAATTTGATGAGCATTTCCAATACTAACCATCTGACAGCGAGGCAATCCGAAAAATTTATTAACCGAAATAATGAAAAAGGTTGAAATGCACGAATTTACCCCAACCGCACGTTCGCAGTATGCACGTCAATTAACAGATCTGAAACTGTTAGGGGATTGCTCAAATCTGATAAGTGTATTACTAGTTATCAAACGTCACTGTTAAGCCGAGCGTTTGTTCGTGAATCAACATAAAGCCCTGCCTGTTACCCATAGCACAAAAAATCAGTTTGTCCCTTTTCCTTTTGAGCTGTGTTTGGCTAAACGGTAGCAATTCTCGTATGAAACATTTAACTCTTTAAAAATTGATGCAAATTAACCAATACCTTTCAGGAAGGTTAAGTATGGATATAGATAAAGGGTTAAAATAGTAATGCGCTTAGAAACTAAAAACTTTATAATAACTAGTCTTTCAATGATGGGTTGGGAATAAGCATTTCGTTACAGAATCGACCCTGTTACTAACGAGTCAAAAAAAAAAAACGATTGAATGTTCTAAATCGAGACAAATAAATAATACATTGCATCATTTGTTAAGTGTTTTGAATAGTTTGTTCTATAGACTTTACATTTTACATTTTCAAAAACCTGATATGCACTGAATTATGTAATTTATTGAGGACAAATTTTCAAGACCTAACTAGTTATGCTTGAGTTTTTGTATTAATATTTTTGTTATCTTGATTTTTCCAACGATTCCATCCATTACCTTCGACCGTTCCCATTTTTATTTATTTTAGGGCAATTGTTTATGAACACGCTCCGAAATTAACATAATCAATGAATAAAAGTATGTTCAAATAAGAAACAACATTGTTCGAGAAAAAGTTTCTTTCGTTACATTATCTTCATACGCATACGTATTACCTACTTAGCACATACCATTCCATTTTATTAATATTAGTCCGGGGGCGTTTATTCTAAATTTAATGAGAAACGCTTGATAATGGCATTTTTACGCTCTTTAAAGTCACCAACAATAAGGAGGAAAAATAATTAGTGAGGGTTACATTTTGAAAGAGTTTTCATTCATTGCTTGACATTGTATGCATTTTAAAAATTAAAAAAGCGCTAGGCAATAATGTAGCTTAATGAACCTTAGTAATTACTAAAACGCAGTGCTTCAACAAAGGTGATTAAGGAAAAATAAAAAACCAACCTGGACTAAAAGGCGCTTAACCTTAATATTTATGACCAAATTAATTTCTTTACTTTAAAATCTATTATTAGCTAATCGTCGGCCATTTGTTGCCCAATGGAGGAGTTAAAGCATTGTTCGCAAAATGTTTTTGCGAAACGACGGAAAAATCGCGACAATGCTCGAGCGTAATTTTATAAAAAGTTTTTATCGTGAAATAAGCGTATCTAAACGACAGGCGGGCGAGGAACAAGCGAAAAATTTAATCATCTGAACAGTTCCACGGGAAATAATAAAAAAAAAATTGAGACAAACTGGCTGCGCGACTGAGTAATTTATGTGAAAATATGAAAATTAAAGAAAAATGAAAACACACTTCAGTCGGGCCCGTCATTTAGCATATTCCGGTGGCTACTGAAAAATTTACCCCGAGCGTAATAAAGTTTTAAATAAAACGCGGGCGCTTCATTTATTTTATTTGCAACTCACCGTTGTTCACTAATAGCGTTGAATCTCTGGCGAGGGCCAACTCCGAGTCGGTCAACGTCGCATCTGAAGCGTTTTCAGAGGTCGGGGTGTCGCTCAGACCGGCCGGCTGCTGATACAAGGGATGCTGATACGTGTGCTGTGAGGCGTATCGTCTCGGCGATGGACAATCTTCACCTTCTGACCCGCTTACACTATATGCGGGATATAGCCTCCCCTTTCCTGCAAGAAAGACGATGGGTTAGTGCGGGCCATTCTAAATTAATTAAGAAAGTGCATTACGACGGTCTGGCCTCGGGGGTGGATAAACACACACGTGTAGAGATGAAACGCGAGCCTATTATATCTGCACCCCTTACAACTGCGGGTAAACAAATATATTTGTAACCTACTTATTTTGTTTGTCGAGTGTGTGCATTGTGTTTATACAAAGTCGGCGGAATATTTACATTCGAAGGTATTTAAAGATATTTATGTACACGTAGGTGAAGCTTAGTTTACTCAAATTACATCCCTTTAAATGTGACTTTTATTAACGCAAACATTTGTACAGCAGTCTCAAGATTTTAATTTGCTGTGTAAATGTTGGCGGAAGGTACATTGATTTTCTGGAAAAACAATGTCTTTTCAAGAGGTACGTAACGTGATTGCACATGCTGGTACTGTCACATGCGATTAAACATCATCTGGTAATTGAAAAACTGCGGAAAATGCAAACAGCGTCGCCGTAATGAAAGAAAATTAGCTGGTTTTGTCGTGCATTGTATTGTTGAAACTTTAATTTTACAAGTGGAAAACTGTATCCAGCTCGGTATACATTTATCTATTTTTAAAAAACTCCATTTTCACAGCGCTTTATCAACAATTGGTGCGCCTTTCTTCTGAAGAAACGATGATTCAAAAATAGTAAAAATTACCATCAAAAGGATTACTAAATAATTTGTGATAATAATAATAATATCACGATTAGACAACTTTTTGAACTTCGAGAAAGAAATTGCAACATGGTGAATGATTCAAGCGCCAAAAATAACACAAATTAATAACAAAGTCTAACATTATGCAAACCTGTATTGACAACAAAGAGCAAATGTGAGGCTGGATGATGGTAGCAGGGTAGAGGGTATGAATATAAAAAGAGGAATCACGCAAGGATGTATTTTATCACCAGTACTATTCAACATGAAGTTGAAGCATATTTTTGGAATTAAAACACATCAAGTTTGACAACTATACATAATGATAAAATCAATTATATTTAAATCACCTCTACTAGAAATTATCAATAATTCACTAAATTAACTTCCCACACCATCTAATATCTCCACATGATGAAATTTTGGTTCCCTATTAGGATATATTTGCGATATGCTGATGACTCCAGTACTGATGGTAGCTACCAACGAAGGACTGTAAATCTCCTCAATAACACACTGCAAAAGATATGGCCTCATATTTACATAACAACAAAAACACTAAATGTAGAGCTGTGTCCAAGCAAAGCAACTGAAAACTTTAAAGTACACGTTGGTTCAAATTGTATAGAAAGGGTTAAGAAATTAAATATCTAGGATAAATACTGGCTGATAACTGGAACCATTCAGTTGAGATAAAAGGCCAAATAGAACAAGAAAGAAGAACATTTATGTGAGTGAAGAAAAAACCGTAACTGCTTGGACTTTGGCATTAAACTAAGAATGGAGATTACTCACTGCTATGTATTTTCCATACTACTGTGTAGTCTAGAATCGTGGATTCTTACATATTACTAATTTCAAGAAATTAGAGGTCTTTGAACTGTGGGTTTACAGACGAATTCTGACAATTAGCTGGATAGATCAAATCACTAATGTCGAAGTTTTGAGAAGGATGGGAAGCAGAAAGAAATCGCCAATAGGGTGAAAGTTGGCCAGTTGTCTTGCTTTGAGCATGTTACGAAGCATCCAAAAACATATCCTATATTACACCTGTTAATGCAACGAACGATCGAAAGAAAAAGGGGTCCAATATGTGGCTGAAGGGCCTAAGACCTAAGGTAGACGACATTGCGTTATTCAGAATAGCAGTCAACGTTCAATAATCGGATATGGCACATCAAGAAGAAGGCAATATTTGTCAGACAAAAACCTACGGCTAAGATTAAGAACTCACTCAATATGTTGCATAAGAGAGCACTTTTTGTGACAGTTTTAATCAACCATACATAGATAAACAAACCAAGGTCAGTGTGTCTAGTAAAGCACTACGTTTCGCTTAAATTTGTTTTGTAAAATAAGTCACGTCTAGACTTAAAAATTAAACAATCACCCGGTATTTGTGACATTTATCAACAAGTATGTAGATGTCATAGAAGGATTGTTCAAGACTCAATTAGTAAGGTGTAAGTTGAATTCAAGTTCGCAGTTGATCACAAGATTGCTGGAAGTAGTTTTATTTTCCTTAACTTAACATTATTATCCTTAAATGTAATCTTGGTAGGTGGAAAGGGTGGTCTACTAAACTACGTCCGACGACGTTTCCTGTGACCATTTATTTTTTGTCCTCACTCACTATTCTATCGAGAAATGGGTCATCACGTTGCTGGCTGAGCATGGAAACGTTTACACTGCAACGATGCAATAAGTTTGACAGAACCTAATTCATTAACTTGCCTAAAAATGGTCGATTTTAAAATTACTAGCGTAGATGTTTTCAATTCCACAAATAGTATTAGAATATCTTCTTCAAGAATGAAATAATCAACTCGAAACCGCGTGAATCATTTGCAACTGTTACGTTCTGCTGCTGTATTATCTCCATTATACCATGCAAATGTGTTTACTAATAAGTGAAGTGGGTATTTTTTTCTGCGTTCATAAATTCTCGTTCATTTGAAGTGGCAGAAGAAATTTCAAAATTAATTAAAGACAACTTGAGATTTCCTACATTTCTAGCTGTCCATAAAGCCACAAATAAGCTACTTTGTATATTTATAGCTTTGTGGATGATGCAGTACCAAATGTTCACAAAAATGTTACGAATATATGAGACAATGTAATGCTTTAATACTTGCAACGAGGCTATAAAATATATAACAACTTGCAACATCACAGCTGATATGTGTGACTTTTTAACAGCGTTACAACAGTTTTCTCATGGGTAATCGAGTTAATTAAAATAAAATTATTTCGTTCATAACTGAGCCTCTTTGTGGTGCGAAAATTTTTAAAAGAATAATAATGCAAGTTTGTTATCAAAAATGCATCTGCGTTAAATATTGAAAATTCCATTTTCAATAACTGAAATACAGCAGCTTTCGGTTGCAACATTTTCGTTCTTAACATTTGAGTAAAAAATTGAGAATGTGGCGTCTCCCATTCAATAAGTTCAGGAATAACCAAAACAATTCCCTGGAAGATCGACACACGTGCTATTTTATGACTACAACAGCTAAATATTGAAAAAGGCGGAAAACTTCTTGGCTCATCTCATATTGCATTCCACACAAACAATACCACCAGGATTAAAAAAGAACGAGTGTTTTGTTCCCAAATTTAATATTTATTCAACGATTAGCAGTAAAATGAGAGCATTAAATACACACAATCAAAAAAAGTCTTTCAGCAGATGCCAAGTCCAAACATTCTTGTTGACATAGTGATTTTAATTTCTCTTGGGCAATATTATTATTAACAAAAATTACACGTAAATATTTTCTCACATTCTCTTAACAGCTGTGATTTTAAAAATAAATTTGTCATTACTGAACGAAGCACAACAAATATACTGTAATAAAGTTAATAAAATCATTTCAATGAGTCCTCGAACTAGACATAAGTTGAGAAATATTTCTAGACTTGTATCGAATTTTCTGTTGGTGAAAATTCTTTTAAAAAATAACCGTGTAGGTTTTTAATGTGGTGTTGAGCGAAGTTAATTGCATTAAAATCAAAATTTTTCGCACGTTTAAGAGATATAAAATATTTGCTTTAAAACTGTTACTAACCTCACCCACAAAATTTTGTATTAACATTGCGGTTAAAACGTTTTCCTTTTTACTCTCAAATTTAATTTATTCGGCTGGAGACAAATTTTTGAAAGTTATTTTCCTGAAAGCATTGTAAATAATCCATTTTCGTTTCTGAATTTCGGTTTGAAGTGATTTACCAATTATAAGCGACATTGAAACGCTTTTTTATACCGCAGTTCAATTGTGTGGGTTTTGCTCGAAATTAAGTAAAAGCCGCTGTTTTTTAAACTAGCGACAGCAACACAAGGAAGCGAGTTAAATAATTTAAGCTGCACAATTTCGCAAGCAATTTTATTTAAAGAGCGAGGCCGCTTGAGCTTCCCGTTTCCGGCTTTTTGTTATAAATACACTTATTTACTTTTATTGCACGATAAAACCTCGCGGACATCGATCCATCACTTAAGATTTTTTTTAAGGAAACAAATGGATGTAAATATTGTGACTTTTAAGAGTGATCTATTGGTTCGAGCTACGATTCATCAAAGCACCGGTAAAATCAATGATGCGCTCCTCGGCGGAAGAGCAAAATGACCCAATTTTTTAAAAAATTACTTTCTGAACGAGCCCACTTGAAAAGCTCGGCGACGACGACTCTTGAACGTCTTAAGGCTCACTCTCGATTTTACCTAATTGAATTCGATTCCAGCCGATACGGCTCAATTATAAATCATCTTCCACGCAAGCGAATTGCAAAATATGCGAGTCACTTTTGATGCGACGTTTTAAGAAAAAATTCCTTCAATTTACCTTTGACAGAGAATCAAAGCTCGGTTGTTACTGGATACGCGACGCAATAAATGCTTTTATAAGTTTGCATTTTTATTTACCGGTCTCGTCAACAAGATACTTTGAAATTTCATTTCATCGCCGATTTTAGTGACAATTAGTGCAATTGGTTGCAATATAAAAATGGTTTGGCTTGAAAAACTTGTACAATCAAAAAACTGCAGAATAGTAATATTTCAATTGGTTTAGAAAGAAATTTTGTTTTGCAATGTTCGAGAAACATGGTCTTAAAATTAAGTTTCGACAAAAATTTAAAAAAATTGTCTGCAGGTAAGTCGTTATTACAACTAATAATAATAATTGATTTAACTAATAATAGGTAATTTTTGGTAGAAACTAAATAAGTCAGGATCATTTATATATTTAATAAACAACAGTTTTCTTAAAGTTAAATCCTTGTAAATAGAACTTTTCAACCAAAACAAAAATACCAATTTGTGCCTTCTTTCAAAGAAGTTGATAATCAGATTGGTTTGCAAAAATTTAATTTTCAGGCAGACAATGCAAAGCCTATACCACTCCTGAAACAGGAATTAATAAGTCGATTGTGAAAACAACTTTAAATTATTTTCACACAATATTATGTCTTATTTTTAACGTTTTAGCAAGAAGACTAGATGAGTTTGGTTAATATCTGACCCAGTCTTCAATAGAAATCATTTCAAAGAACGTAACTCAAACCAAAATTCCGCTTTTGCGAGAAATCTTGCATTTTATTTTTGAAAAAACGCATTTGATCTGCTGATAAGCACATTTGGGCAGTTTTCTAACTTATTTAAAAAGTTAATTAATTTTTGTAAAGGACACAAAATTATTAGACAAGATAATGTCAATTGCTAATCTGAACATGCATTTACTCATTTTGGTGTCGAAATCCTTCAAATATTAGATTTATCCATTTTCCAATGAAATTTTTGAGGTCCAACATAAAAGTTCAGATTCACTATTTGGAATTTTGATTTTGAAAGTGGGCCAAGCCTTTTGTGGAAAAAAATAGCTAAAGTCAATTCATATGATTATTTTTTAATGATTTCATTCACCAATCGTTTAGCAGTATTTGGGCACACGTGTTTAATTCTGTCCAATCACAACATTATTATAGTGAGAATTTTCTACTGTAGAAAATTCCCGCGAGCATAATTTCTAGTATTTTGTTTACATATGTAACTTGACAGCACATTTTCTAGTTTTGACATCTGTCGCCAGTTTGATTTTAGTTTATAATGAATTAAACTGTATTTTTATGCTGTATTTTTTATTTAAACGTTAAAAAATAATCTTCCGAATACCACTCGAGAGTGCGAATTAATTAGAAAATAATTCTCCAGTTATTTTTTCAAACTTGTTGCCATTTGGGAATAGCCACTCGAGCCCTACGGGCTCTCGTGTCTATTCCCTGGCAACAAGTTTTCGAAAATCTGTCGAATTATTTTCAATTTATTCTCACTCTCTTGTGATATTACTTATGAACATAAAATTTATGTTTTAAATCAATTCACAACAAATATCTTTTAATGTCAGTATAAATTTGTTAATAGTAATTTATAGATATTTATTATGAGTTGATTTTGAAAGTGAGTTAATTCCACTCTAAATAACGGTAGCGACACCAAAAAAATAAGACCACAAAAAATATAAAATAAGCCTATTACTGCTTACTAATATTTTTAAATTCATTCAAATGCAAGCTATTAAATATCTAGCAATATCATAAAACTGAAGGGCTTGAGGGAGCAAGGCTAGATGCTTCACTTTTAGCAAATTTGATTTATCTATGCTACAAATCACTGTGTGATTTTCTACAGGTCTCCTATTTTTGTGATAGCTATTTTCCGATTTCACTGATTCCAAAACAATTAAAAAATCTGGGACAACTGATTTCCTACATTCCTTTAGTGTATGTACCAGACTTATCAAGAAATACCATTGAGAGGTAACACATGACGAACCCGAAAATTTGGTCAATTTTTCAGACAATAGTGAAGATGAAAGCTAATTTGTAAAAAAACATGATGTTATTTTTTTATCAAAAAGGGCCCAAATTTTTATAATAAATAATTAAAATTACAATTTTTTATTTCATTTATATTGAAAATCAACTCAGCACAGTTAAACATACCCTCATTACAAATTTCTTATGACAAGAGATATTATAAAAATCATCAGGTTTGATTTTGGCATTTAACCGAATCTTTAACAATTAATATTTCATAACGAAGTACATGTGGCATGTAGCCTTGTTGCCCCAAGCCCTTCAATTGACTTATACTTACTTTGAGTTTAGTAGTTAAGAGTCAATTTAAAAGATGTAAACCTTTTTTCCGCTAGACAATTTACAGTTTTTAAATGCTATTAGTTTTCTTGAATTCTATTGAGGTTCCACAATCAAAGCCATAATAATTCCAATTGGATGTTCTTTGTATTTCATATTTTAGCAGATAATTACACTGTCTAGACTTGTTAAAATTAACAGTAGAATCTAAACTTGGTGAATGAAATAATTTCAATGTTAATACCCCGAAATGTTACTTCCTAAAGTTCAATGTCAAGTGCTTGTAAGTGGTATTCATTATCACCATATAAATTATGTACAACAAGCTTTATTACCGCCACATTCTGTCTACAATTAAAATTTTAGAAAGCTGAAATAGATGCCACGTTAGTGTACCTTCAAATAAAAAGATATCGTTTTTGCTGGCAGCTTCATCAACGAATTAATTCGATCAAGTCGGGTTCAGCGGTTTCTAGTAATGAAATCGAATTGTTCAAAGCATCCCCTTCATCCGCACGTGTGTGTTATTAAAAGTGTAATAAATCCACCCCTTCGCACCACTCTCCGATTTCTGCATATAAATCCTTGATTTCCGCTCAGGGCAGGAACCGGTAAATTCATCGAACCGATTCGCAAACCGTTTGATAAATCCCCCGCGCTTGCGACTTTGTTTAATTAACCAAAAAGAGCGGTTAACCCAGTTTGCGGTATTCACGTAGCATATTCGAGGCAATCATGTGCGAGCCTCTGGGATCCTCACGAATTACGGCAGTGCAAAATCTCCAAGGGTCCGTGCGTGTCATAAGGCGCCAGAGTTTCTCGGAGATGTGACGCGACTTTGCGAGAGATGAGCGATGATGCGAGGTGTGAGGTGTAATGTTACCCCAGGGACGCGCAGCTGATTGCTCGACAACGACAACTGAATCATCCGCGCGCCCCCTAAGAAGTGCGACGGCGGCGGCGGCGGCGAACTCCTCCTCGGTTTCATTTAGATGTTACTCTGGAAATATGTCCCAGGCGGGTCGGACGGATGCCGGAAACTTGATAAGAATAGTTCTCGGCGGCTATTATGAATATTAAAACGGCCGTTATATGGGAAAATAGGTCGAAACATAAAAATTTTTAAATCTGATAAACCGCAGCTGCTCACGTTAAATAATTCAAGGGAAGGAATGTGGGGCGCGATATGTTTTCCGATAAAAGTACATGCGCGACGACTTCCACCAGCGAGTATGAAATATCAGCAAAGTTGCTGGGGAACACCACTACCGGTACCTGTCTGCAGCCGGATGTGATTCGCATTGCAAATCAAGTAAAACATCTGGGATTTAACCTAACCGTTGCGCGCCGCCCCCGTCGGCGGCCCAAATTAAACAGCGCCTTAATTAATGGCGAGGCCATCCGCGATATCGAAATCAAATGCGCTTTATTAATATCGGTTCGACCCTCGTTTTCTGGTCCGGCACGCGATTAGATTGTTATCAGCTGTTGACAGTGAGCGCGGGCTACAGAGACGTATGCAAGTTACATTGTTGTTTTCGTCGTGGGAGTTGAACATTCTTTATATGTTAGGCACGTGCCGCATGTAGGACGCAGTCGCGCAACCCTCTCCCCAGCGTAATACTCTTATCTTTGCGTATCAATCACAGATGTGCGAGAGAGGAATCCCAACTCTTCTCCTGTAAATACCGGCAAATGCGTGTCAATCTGTTTTAATATGTTATTAATCCGATCTCGCACGACACGGACGAAAGAGAGACAGGGAGATTGTCTGATGATGATGGATTGCCTACGGGCGCCCGTTCCACCCCGTGTGCGCGCTTATTTACATCGAATTAACGCCACGCGCTAGACCGTAATTTCTTTTTGAACGTGTTAAAAACTGAGAGAATTAACTGGCCGCCCGTTATTAATAGGCGCCGGGTCAAACTTTATCCGGCTAAGTTGCGGTAGGATATGGCACTTCCCAAATAATGATTTTTATTTCACTGACCTTCCAGTATCTGCAAATTGTTGTATTCAATATGCTTGGAGATTATCTTATATTTTATGTAACATTGATAATAGCAATAGCAATGAGCAAGTAAAGAAGGTTTTTATCCATGAAAATGAAGTTTGCTGCACGACCGAAGGTGAGTGCATGTAATCATTTGAGTGGATAGAAACCTTTACTTGCGAGTATAATACTATACTTTATCTACGATCATCCATACAAAATAATAAAACAAATTCTTAGTTCAATATTTTTAATTTTTGAACATGCCACTACGACAGTTAGTTTACATTGTCCAAAGAGAAGAAGATGAATATTTTTCTGTAAGCATCACATAATAACTTAATACAATATTTTCAGAAAAGGAAGTAGTATTTTTCTCTGCTCGCCATTTTAAAAATAGTTTCATAAACACATTCATATTTGTGCCGTGATTTTTGTGGCAGAAGATTTTCTATTGCAGTCGTTGCGATATTGCGTACAGGACATTTCATTTTCTTCTTCCAACATTTTAAATTTTTCTGTCACGAAAAACTGCTTCACAAATCACGAATTTCACTATTAATATAATTTGGTACGTTTTGCTGTCAATTGCTTTAGTTTAGTTTGGTTATGTTGTTGCAATTAACGCAAACTGTTACCAACGTGGCAATGTTGTAAAATAAAAATCCTAACATTTTTAATTTTCATTGGTCGAAGTCCCGATGGATAAAAATTCTGTCAATATTACCCATGGCTGGGAAGCAATAAGAAGCTCTCTTTAATTTATCCATGGATAAAATGACAATTTAGAGTAGAGGTTTCACATCAATAATGTTTATATTATATAATGATCGTAGATAAAATACTTTTTCTTCAACTTTGTATCGGAAAGATAACATTTATTGTCCAAACAGAAAGTGCTGCAGCTACGAAAAGTTACTTCTTGGTAGCGTAGAAGCCTGCTACACTTTTTACCGAAATTTGGGTTTCACTCAGGTGAAAAAATAGCATACGTATCAAGCGCCTCTATGCAATTTATGTCCTTGCAATAAATGTTGTACTTTATGGGCAGCCTGATTAATACATTATTTCATGAGCTCTTCAGTTTGATGTTTGAACGAATTAAAGCTAAATGCTTTCAATCCTTTTTCAATTAATTTATCATCAGTATAAAGCAATGTCCCTAATAACGTGAGGTGGATATTTGTACTGAGATTGTGGTAAACACCGAATGGTCCTAGATACACACCTACATCATCAGTAGGTGTCAACTAATCGACGCCACACAAACAAAATATTTCAGTGAACGCCAATAATATTAAGTAAATCAACTTATAACTGAATCTAGTGTTCCGTGCATGTGTCGTCACTGGTGACGTCTGTATCTATCTGGGATCATTTGGTGCTTAATAACAATTTGGAACGAAATCAAACACTTTCCGAAGAAAAATGCGGTAAAAGCGATGTAACTAATGGTGGGGCAATAAATATTTAAAGTGAGCAATACAACGAGAATACATTGCGGTTTTATCACAAACTGAAACCACGATATACAGGCTTGGGATAAAGTATGGAATCAAGCAAATATCTTGAAGGCGAACGAAATTAATATTGATAAAACTTTGCAGGTTAGTGTAGTGACTCATAGCGCATCTAATGAATGTTTATTTGTCGTCACTATAACCGGAAATATTCTTAATTTTTTTAATTTAAATGGAACAACCTGTATATCCGTGAAGGATTATAATAGACCTTGTTTTTCTGAATTCGTCTGTAACAAGTAAAAGGATAAACCACTGCACATTTACTGAACCATTAGTTTTATTAATTGCAAATTAAAGACACAATTAGAACTATCAAACTTAAACAACTATCCGCCGTTTACCTCCTTACAATATGCAAGCCTATCATGTTGTAACCAATAAGTTTCAGTTAACTGCTCATTTTGTTGAAGTGCAGGAATAAGTTGGTTATAGATCCAAATATTATTATACATATATTATTATTATCGTCATCAATATTTCAATACGCTCGTTTTCATTTAAATCCTCCATTTCTTCCGTGTGATTAGATTAGACGTGAATTAAATACACCTAACACTTCTTCAACAATTATTAACTACTTGGTAGTACAACTTTATTTTACAAATTTTTTTTAATTTACAAATTCAGAAAAGCAAAGTCTATTATAATCTGCACGCATATACAGGATGTTCCATTTAAATAAAGAAAGTTGAGGATATTCCAGATTAAACCGGAAATACAGTGACAACAAAAAAACATTCATCAGATGCGCTATGAATCACTACACTAGGAAAGAAAATTTAAGTTTCTATTTAATATTTCAACAATTTAATATAAAATGATTAGTAGTTTGGAATACTTGGTATTCTTTTCCTCATAAACCAATTAGTATCGATATTTGTAGTTTCTGCTTCTTGCTTTATTTGTCAGTTAATGATTACCCCGTCACACACACAAGAAAATGACAGGTACTTTAAAGTATTAATAATTTAAAAGCGCCGCATGTTTGGCTTGTTTATGACACTCTCTGGCCAGTATACATTTCCGTAGAAAATCGTCAAATGATAGGAGTAAAAACATCCTCTCTATATTTCTATATAAATGATTACCTAGTTACAGCGAAATGAACAATTGAACGAATATTCACCATGCAACGAATGCATTTAGTAGAACTGTCATTTTCCAATTGTCAAATAATTTAGAATTGTCGCTCTTCCCAATCATTACCACCAACGAGTGCAAGTTTATCTACATATTATAATATTATGTATTATGAAAGTACTAACTCACATATTGTTTATTGCTATATCACCTTTTTTAATTCCAGACATGGCTAGAAAATTGTGAAACAACATGTTAATACATCTGTCAGTTTAAGATTGTATTAGTAATGTAGCTTTAAAATTAAAAAATGTAGCACAAAACGGTTCTGTCGAAGGAAGCAATATGACTATGACAAAGAAACTTCCGATGAAGAAAACTTTATCTTTAATATACTGTAACATTTAAGTGATTTTGTCAAAATTGTTATGGTATTAAGTAGATACTGAATTACTACCAACATAAAGTAAAGAAAATTATTTTTTCAGGGCTTTCTAATTGTATCTAGAATTAAAAAACACACTATATGTAAGAAAAATATTTTAGGAACCTAATTGCAGTGAAATGAAATATTAACAATTAAAAACAATTAATACAGCACGTATATTTTTAGTAAAACAGGCGGTTTTGTATTTTTCAATTCTATTTTGCAAAAATTATTTAAAAAACATATTTTGATTGTGACGAAAATTTTATAGCAATAATGGACATAAACAAGCAGAAATATTATGTTACCTTTTGTGCCAACACAATAATATATTTTCTTTTATACATCCGGTATTTATTTTTAAATTATTTTGGTTCAAATCGCCAACATTAAAAATGTTGCGTTTTTAATTAAATGAAAATAGCAATACATACACTAACTTTAGTATTTGTATTTTATATCTAACATACTGCATAATGTTACATAAAAGTAGCCTAATTTGAAGAAGATGATTTCATAAACCCAGTGATATAAAGACTTTTTCTTTTCACCAAAGATCTATTTGTAACAAGCAACCGATTTCTTTATGTCGTGCGTACGTAAAATATAGAACACTACTGAGCAATACAAAATACGAGTGACCGAAACGAGGCCGATGTGCGTTCGCACAAGTTACACACTCATTATACAGTTATGATTTCAAAGAATAAATAGATATTTATAGAGACAAATGGGAGATAAACATTAAAAAAGAATGAAACTAACAAAATCCTGTTGAATGCTAGAAAATATAAACCCAGGGGAAAAAGTTTGGGAAAACCAAAACAACAGGTAAATAATTGCTTTAAGCGATAAGTGAAGAAGAAAATTTCAAAGCACCTAAAATTGAAATAATAAATAAATAAATAAAAATTAAAAATTTGTTTTTGATTTAAAATTCTAAAAATAAAGTGAAAGTTAATGTTGGGACACAAATTTGCGGAGGGAAGCGCATACAATAGGGTTGAGGGGTGGTGAAGGAAGGAAAACCGCAAATCGCATAAATCCGAGTTCGCGTAAGTCGGGGTATCATTGTACAAAATAAAATATATAATATATAAATATAATATAATATATAAAATATATCTTGCATTGAACATTAAAAAAAGTTCCAATTAATTTAATTAAACCGAACGTCCTCCAGGTGGATACAACATTTAAAAAAATCTAAAAGTATTGACAGCGAGTTATTGAAAATTCCTAATTAGCTTTTAACTTAACACCTGACACATGACATGTGTATTGTTGGTTGCACTTATAAATAAACCCTGTATAAAATAAATGAAATTAAATTATAAATTTGAAACAAAAATATTACAAGGCTTTGTTACAAAAGGTGGAAAACACAAATTTTCTCCACGTTTCAATTCGCTATTGTGTTTCACATAAAATAAAGATAAATTTCCGTTTTATACGACCAATTTGTTAAAATGCCTACAATTCTGATAAACTAATTTTCCGAGCCATTATTCCATCCAACATTTCGGAACGTATTTTGAGCAGAAAGTTAAAGCAAGATGCGTCACACCCCAATTGTCCACTACAGTTTCGTTGCGTTAACAAATCGGGAATTCGCGCTCCCCGGACTCTTTGCGGGATTGCCGGAATGTACATAAGCAGAACGAATCTCGTGCATGCATGCAGTGGTTCCGGGTTTGGCGTAGCCGCAAGAAAAATGACAGGGAAGGTTGTTAGGGCAGGCGCCAGTCTGCTAAATTGGTTCCATTCATCAGAAGGCTTTTCCTGTCGCTTGGTGTCTTGTCCGCGGGGGTAATACTCGGCCCACTGATTCCCAATAACTGGAGGCGACACGGCAAGATAGATAGTACAGGCCATTCGTTACGGGTTCTCACTTTAATTGCTCGAATAAATAAATAATAAAAAAATGTGCCGCAAACGAAAAATACAAGTAATTGAATGGGGAACGGCGAATCCATCATTCCGACTCGTTAATAATAGAACTGCTGCGAAAGGAGCGTTTTTTAATGTAAATATAAATAAAAAAGTGCACGTGCGGGTTTTCGGGAGCAATACCGATAATTGATTGGGGGGAGAGATTTCGGCATTATTTATGAAGCGGCTATTTCCTAGATCACCGGGCAAAACATGGGCCATTATGTGGACAGATCCCCAGTACCTCGGGGAGAGTGATTTGCTGAGGCATTAGGAAAGATTGACTCGCGTCTTCCCGAATCGATAAAATTGCCTCTCATCCCCAAATCTATTAAATGAATTACTTATAGATTTTTTTTAAGTTAATAACGAGTGAGTGAAAGTGAAGACGACACGGGATTTCTGCCTCCGGGGTCAGTTCGGATCGGAGTGATCGCGAAGATTTCCGAACCGGGACGATTCGCGTCGAACCGGGGTTGACTCCCGTTCTCGTGGTCTGCAGGATCAATACGCAGCGAGGGGGTGCCCGGCCGGAGGGTACATACATTCCGGCTAATCCCTCGAAAAAATTTCCGAAGAACGGCAAAAAAGGACAGTTTTTCGAGCAATAAAATAAACCCCATCGCGGGGTTATTAAAATTCACATGTGCGCGGCAGATCCGCACAAACACACTAGCGGGAAAGTCCCGCATTTTGCGCTTAGCGGCATAAATATAGCGGTGAATACTAATAACCGGGAATACAAATAACTGTTCCCTGGGCCGGTGTTTTAGCAGATTGCAATTTTAGATACGCTCCGCGTACTGCACCGCAGTTAAAATCCGTGCTAAATGATTCAAATTTAATATAGCCGATTAAAAGATACGCGTCGTCTTTCGACTCGGAAATTACGAGCGCTCGAAAGGTGAAATAAGAGAGTCGAATCTCAAAAATCGCTTTAAATATTCATTGAACGGCCGCACTATTCGGGAACGCGTTGTAGTAGTTCCATCTCGGAAATAAGGGGTTTCGCGTTGCAATATTTAACCCCAGCTGTCCCATTTGCAGCAACATAATATTCGCAAGTTTATTTCTTGGAAAATCCAGAGCTGGTGCAATTTGACGGCGAGCCAATTGCATAATCCCTGATAGCGCGCACGCTATTGTTACCGTTATATAAGCGATGGAAAATCGCTTCGGGGTTCCGCACTGCACCCAACATTAAAATTAAAGGAGCACAATACACAAAAAATAAGTTCGTTTAATTTAAAAGTACGTTTAATTCTAAGAAAAATGGCATATGTATTTTGTTTCTACTCAGATTATTTAATGAGTTATAATTAATTTAAAATCGGCGCGTGACGTCACTGAGCCGAGCTGCCCGTAGCGGCCTATCTTATACAGGCAAAAATTGCTCGCTTCACACGATCATTTACCTACCTTTAAACAATGTTTTCGAAATTTTGTTACGAGTATTTAGACTGTTTTTTTGTACTGAAGACGATAGTGCAACCAAAATTTTAATATAGTGTCTAGTTTTAAAAAAATATATATTAAATGCGATGACACGGCGCGGTCATTCGTACCATTTTTACGCGCTTCTAAAGGTTATTTCTACCGCCCAGACAGAGCCCATAAAACAATTATTTTCAAGACGCCTGACCATCGTGGAGTTTTGAATGTTTAGAATGTTTAGGTCGCAATAGTATTCTAGTAGAAAACACGATGATAGCAGTTAGTCCGTATCAGCAGTCAGTATTTACTGTTAAATTGGTTGGTTGCACTTATAAATTTAATTTTTAATTATGACAACTTCTTATTTATTTGAACCTGAATACACAGATGACGACGAAGTTGATGCTTTTTTTGAACCTAGTAGTGTAAACATAAATTACGAAAATCGAAGTGGAATTTGTAATTGGTGTAAATGTGGAAAATGTGTAGCTATGCCAGCAGATGAAGAGTCTTTATGTTGTCAAGAATATGATAATATAAAACATTTAATTGGTAATAATACATGCATTACACAAAATAATTTGTTTGAAAAATTGGTTATTGACAAAGATGTTTTAAATATATCACGTGATAAATTCAACTTCCTGTAGCTTTCGAAAAATGTGACCCAATTCATATGTTTTTTTGAGCTAATAGGTTAATATGTACAGCACTTTTTTTAAACAAGGTTCTTTTGAATTTGGTAGAAAATTTTTTCTTAGAACAAACGATTAGTCTAAATCACTTTCTAAAAAATGTTTATTGTAAATTCTTGCATTTTGTCCTGGTTGAAATGATTGCCTTTTACAAAATTCTGACCAAAATGCAAATCGTTTCGGCGATTTTTCTCTATTAGGAAAATGATGTCCCGTTGGTTCACTGCATCCAAAAACTGGTCGGCGATGTTCTTGTGGCTATTGTTGCAAATAACTCGAAGTTATTCTGCATTTACGACTTTAAATCGCAATCAACTTTTACTGATGATAATGAGGGTTCACTGCAGGGTGCAACAAACCTCGTTGCTTTTATGGACGGATCACTTATAGTATTGTAAAAGGCACAGTCATAAACTTAGCCGAACTTTACGCACAATTAGATAAAATAGGAACGAAACGCACAGTCGGGGCACTGTTCTTATTTAATATTTAAAAAAAAAACTAAACACCGTATTGAAATTTTGATTCTTTTATCGTCTTTGGCAAAACCATTCAAACCATTCTCATATAAATTAAGCATTAAAAATATAATTTTTAGGTAGATGGATCGTTGTGCGAAGCTAGTAACTTTTGCACGTGAGAGATACGGAGTTTCGGTGAGCTCGGCTCAGTGACGTCACAAGCAATTCTAAATGTCTTAATATCTTCTAAAACAATTTTTTTTACATTTGAGTTTTACCAAATAGTTTTTAATAGTTCTGACTACAATAATTTAACATTAAATAATAATTTTAAAAAAAAGTTTTTTGTGTAATGTGCTCCTTTAAAATTAAATACAAAAAAAATTTGGCCCGCGCTGTATTTATTTATACACTGAGCACGCACAATAAAATTAAGCCGAAAATAAATTTTTATATCGGAGTGTTTGAACATCCGATCATCCCCAGGTATTAGGTTTTTACGACCGAATCCAACATTGTTTTATGTGGCAGTTAGCGCTAGATCGCTAGCGGCAGCGATATTTGACCTGTGCATGTATGTGTTTATCCCTCACGTTTGATCGTTACTTCGAGCGTAACATCCTCACGTCAGCGGGTAATTACTAAAATAAGGAAAACTGCGAGAAAAAAAATTTTTTGCGCAAGCAAATTCGCGATTATGGAGCGTCGGCACCCGGGGGTTGAAGGCTCGCGATTTATTTATTTAATTAAGGTGTAGGAGTTTTGAGGATTCGCCGTCGAGTTGAATCGTATTAATTTTGATGTTTTTAGGAAGTTTCGAAAGGGATTTTTCTGAGGCGGTCGTGGGAAATTTAATTATTTACAAGGTTTGTTTGCGGTTAATTGTTGGATTTGAGGGTATTTTGGAAACATTTAACAACACGGGAACGTAACGTCAGAATTTATTTCATTAGCAGGAGGCTCGTAAATTTTCTAAAACTAATTTTCGACAAACATTTTCTGTTTTGCGCAATTTCGTTAAATTTCTCGTTTGTAATTAAATCATCAAATACATATTAGTTTCGAGGCCTAATCAATATTTGTTTTTACAGATCCAGGTCCGATGTAACATCGCTATTTTATTTATAAATTTTTACGTAACTCCTCGAATTTTAAAGTCGTTTCAATGATTTAATTGACTGTTGTATTCATTAAATTCACATATCCAAATTCAACAGCCTGAAAACGTTGGAAAACGTTGGAAAATCGATGATCATACAAATTTAAATTTATAAAAAAATACTAAAATTATCAAATCATAGAAGTAGCGCGCCCTGAAAAATGTACAGTGCAGATTTAAATTAATAATTAATTTTGAAGCAAATAGTTTCAGTAATAATGATAAAAAAGAGAGTAAATAGGTTTGTGGACCAAAATTATACGGTTGGAAAAATCAGAAAAATTTGTGCCTGAAAAGTGCAAGTTTCGATACTATTTAGTAGGAGCTGACACATATGTTTAAGTGCCGTAGCGTTCTCCCAAATTTTATACAATAAAACTATTATATTGGAGCAAATAAATATTGGAGATCGTGTTTACAAGTAGGCAGATAGTTTTGATTCTAAAAACGATCAATGGAGCCGCTCAGTTTTTAGTAAGAACAACAAAAACGCTTTATATTAAGAACATCAACGATAATAAAACTCCAGCCGTCCTATGTGACATAAATTACTAAGAAATGACAATTCAAACCAAAAGTAGAAAGGAAGAACTTTTGGTGTGTTCAAGTTTTTTAATAACGAAAATTCACCAAAAATTAATTGTTTCAACTGATCACCAGTGAACGGAATTCGGAAGTGTACGGAACACAAAGTTGAATTACTGCTCATGACAATGGTTACAATCATATTGATCCCACAGTAAACCACAAATTAGTGGTACTAAGTACCACTTGTGAGAAATGACGCTTTCAAAGAAAATGTTTAATCTGCAGCAGAATGAGAAAGCAGCAACAGAAAGTTAATTTCGTTAATATCAAATTATCAAATCTTTTGATAAATTTAATTAAATTTGTTTATACATTAATTTTGTCTTTTACAATAAATTTATTCTACACAGTTTCTTCCAATTTTGCCTATGCCCTAATGCGTTTCCCTGCTATTTGAATATAAGATGGACAAACAATCTTGTAGCATTGAGAAGAATGTAAATATTAAATTAATAAAACTACATTGGTTAATACACTTTTTATGTCAAAATTTCAAGTCTATAGTGTACTTTCTTTTGGGTGCGCTGCTTTTTTGGCGAGCAGTGTAGTTGTAATATAAAATTATATTAACTAAATGAACAGTATATTTAATGCAAAAAAAAAGATCTTCCTGAAAATAAAACAAGTATCCCAATCGTTATTTTATACTAAAACTAGATGTAAAAACCACTTAATCAGAAAATTACTATTCAAGCAAGTTCTAATTTTATTGCAAATTAGATGGAATTTGAATATTGAATATTGGATATTGTTATCATAATCAGTCGGTTCCAAAACACTTGATATAAAATTAATTAAAATAATCCGCTTATTATGATCAAACTTTAATTGTGGCGACATGCAATAATAAATCTTAACAAATTTTCTTTGAAACTTACTTTTAACGACTGTGACAAACAACAAATTAATGTCATAATTTAATGTTAGTAATAAATTGAATTCAATAAAGAAAAAGATTTATACTCTATTTAATGTTATCAGCAGGTTATTGTTATCTAAAAATTGCAATTCATAAAATTATTATTATAAGCGAATTCCATTGTATTATATAAATGTATCAAACATTTTATATTAAGAGCAATTATTTTTGATTGCAAAATTAATATGACTTTAAAAAGGAACGAATTCCCATATAAAAGGATTTTTTAATTATATTCGTCCAACCATTCCATATATTAAATTCTAATGTAAAATATAATTTATTATGACGAATATATGAAACGAAATTAATTTATAGGGAAAAGCACACATTTTCTTTTTACCTTATTTAAAATCAATTTGTTTCAAAGTTACAATTTATGACAAAGATTCGCAGTAAATTGAATATTAAGCACGTTTTGAAGCCAATCAAGTGAGTCGAACACAATTTCGTCTAAAAGACAGAAAACACATTCATATGTTAAATTGAAAGCATTCCTTATTGAATTATCGTGATTGACAAACGTTGTTCACCTGACATTTTTAAACTTAATCGATTTTGTTCTAATTAAAAAATACATTGACAAACTCCAGAATGTATTTAATTCTTGAGTTTATTTTGTACTTTAATCGCCACTGTTAAGTTCCAGTTTGATACAATTTCTGCGGTCGTATAGTAACCATTTCAAAAATTATTGCGGTCGCAAATGTAACATTTCCCCGTTAAAAACCAACATCGTCTAAACAAAATCACAAATTGTTGCTTTCATGAGAAAACTCTAGATTGAAGTTGTTTATAATTTAATTCCGGGCAAATTTGTTCTCTTATTACTTCCTTGTAACTTCACAAGTTGGCGAGTTATTTAACCGTTTCAATCCTCTCTCGGAAAAATCAACAGCTACAACGGGCGAGGCTTCATTAAACTATTTTAATACCCTTAAAAAGCGGAAAAGAATTAAAAATTTACACCCTCATAACACCTAGTCGATAAGCAATCAACGAGAAATAATTTCAAATTACACTCAAACACAGCGGTAAAAATCGATGTCGAGGGGCGTTTGTGTCCCACACCGCATTGCGTCCCACAAGACAAATTATCCAATTTGTTTCCAAGATTTCAGATATTTTCTTGAACACTTAATAAACCTCACTAAATCGTTTGTCATAAACATAATGCGCGCTCGAGAAAGAATTTCAATTTCACCACCATCGTTTCGAAATATGTGGCGAAATACACAGAAAAAAAAGAATTACAAACTTCCCCCTTAAATGCTGATTTATCATCATCTTGAATATTGCAGCGGAGAGTTGAACCCGAATCAACCCCGGTGACAGTTGCAGGAACGTAGCTCGCGGGGACAGTTAAACCGAGCGCTGCCCGAAACAGCCCCAGATAAGTCCGAATTTAACATCGGAACAATACGGAACGGGCACTAACCGTTAAAATAATTACGTTAAGGTGTCGCGCCGGTGGAATTTAATTTTTCGCATTCTCATTAATTACCGGGGCAGGTTTTATACGGCTAAAGCGAGGGTTAACTCTTAGTAAATGATTGCATTATGCAGGTATTTAATTAAAGATTTTAGGGAGGTTGAAGTGTGTGTATGTATGTGCTGCTTGCATCTTACTTGGGATTATGCGGAGGAAGCAAATAAAACGTCTCTTCTTCGCTCCCTACGTGTAATCAGCAATCCAATCTTAAGTTAAATGAGTACACTCTCGCGCGCAATGACATCCAGCTATTGTTCAGGGACCGACCGTAAAGACGGGGGGAAGGGAGGTGTGTTTTTTGTCTTATCGAATTTTAAGTGCAGAGAGAAAAAAACGGGAAAATAAATAAAGCGCACGCGACGCTGTTTTCATCACGCCGTAAAAAAGGAAATGCTTCGATACATAATCTTGTTATGAGGATAAGGCAAACATGAGCGTATTGAAGTTATATACAGTGACACCCTTGCAGAAAGCGACTGCATACGCTCTTGATTGAATTACCTCAACAATAAAAAAAGGGAAAAAAACGAGTGAATTTATGAGTAAATTAAATTTGTTTTCTGCAGACGTTATATTGGAAGAATAAGCTAAGGCGGAGAAAATGAGCAAGGCATTGTTTTATGCAAGTGTGAAAGAAGAGTTTTATGATAAAGCAAACAAAAACTCCGACTTTCAACCCTTTTAAATGCCCAAGTTTACTTTAGATTAATTATTTATAAACTTAACTTTATGCACAAACTACAGCTGATTTGTAAGTTAAACGCTGTGCTGTTTTTATTATACCGTAAATTTCGCATAAATGATGTAAATATACTTAGTTGGTGAAGTTTTTTTAAATACTTTACGAGTGCATTAATTTTCATAAGCTTGTTTTAATATTCTAAAACTACGTGCTAAATTGCAAAATCAATTTTCAACCTTAACATCTCAGTTCCCAATGTCTCAGTTCCTGTACTTGTTTTCCAGGTAAAATCTTAATTTGTTTATTTATTTTTCGAAAGATAAAACTATATAACATTTAACATGGACTACATTGCGCACGGGCGACGTCAATAATCAGTCCCCAACTTTCCCAGAACATTTTCATTATGTTTGATGTACTAATTTAATTTTGCTATTTGACAAATGAATTCATATCGATCAAAAACAGTCACCGGGAATATTGTTCTAAACTCACCATCAACTTCATTAATACCTTAAACTCGTTGGTTTTTCTTATCTTGATGAGGTCCCTTCTTAATATTGTTTCCTTCATTCTTCATAAACATTATTCACTTGCTCATGTCAGATGACATATGCCTCCCCGAGAATTTTATAATTTGTTTAGTTTTTTTCGGTCAACCGTGCTGGTAGTCGTCCTTTATGGAACTTATTCGCGTGGGACCTCTAACTTTTTCATCCACCTTTCGTCCTTTGTTGGGACCATGCGTCCGGCCCAATTCCAATTCAATATCTTTTAATCATATCACATTTGACCTCTAATCCAATCATATGATTTTCTATCTGTTCTGGATATTTCTTAAATCTTACTCTTTGTTGCTCGTTGCATTGCTTTAATTTATTTACTAATATTTGAGATAAGGTAAATGTTTTTGTTCCATTACTTACAACATTAATCAAACAATTTTTGTTTAAGCGGATTTGGTTTTACCTTTAATGTGCTAAGTGATCCGTCCAAATGCTGCCCAACCGAACCTTTTCTTGTCTCTTTCTACACTTTGACTGTTTTTGCCGATTTTAATTTAATGTCCAAAATATTTGTAGCTTTCACTGTGATTATATTTTTGTTGAATACTTATTCTTCTAAATCATGCGCCTTTTCTACCCTTAAGTGTAGCTGGTAGAGTTAGATTCTACAATTTTGTTTCCATTGTTTTCTATCTTACGTTAGCTCACGTATTCCACCCAATGTAATTCCTTTCTTCTTCGCTTCTTCTCTGATTCTGTTGATTCTATAGTCCTATTTTAATCTTTTTCTATTCTTCTTCTTTGTTTTCCTTATCTCTTATACCCTTTTTCTTTGGCGATGTCGTTTTATGTTTTTTCTCCATTTTTAATAGTTTCTTGCTGGTGTTGTTTTGTTATTCTATTTTCTATCAAAATTTCTGATTCGTTGTCCCACTTTCATTCTTTCCCAACAATTGTGATTTTTTGATACCCTGCTTTCGCTACTCCCCTTTCTTCCCCTCTTCGTCCGGTATTTGTTTTAGCTTTTTCTGAGTTTCTTGCTCCTCCCTAATCATTTCATTTCCTAAACAGATTCTTTATGGCAGCTGTTTTAGCTTATTCCTAGTTTTTATTGCCTTTTCATTGTCTAGAGGATTTTCCAGTTTTATCTAACATGATTGTCTTTGTTCCTATCTTCCTGGCAGTTTTGATCTGTACTTTTATACCCGTTCTTCTTTCAAATAATAGTTGTAGCTCGTGTATAACCTTTTGCCTTTTGTTGGTCTGTATTTCCAGACCTGTCATGACGATGTTATGTTTTACTATCTTTTTACATTCTTCTTCCACTTTCTTCTACAAATTTCATATTCTCCGTCATCATCTTGTTGCCTTATTCTAGATTAATAATTGCTCCTTCTTTTTCAATTGTGTCCAATCTGTTTTACCTCTGTCTTTACACATTTGTTCTCTTCTTTCAGGTTTCCACATAAACCCTTGAGTATATTATTTTCTTTTTGCTTAATACTAAATTAATCATTAGTTTTTTACATTAATTGTGTTGTAGGTTGTTGTTTGTAATTCAAATATCATTGATTTTATTTCAGCTACTACTATGTCTTCAGCAAATTCAATCTAGTCTAAATTATTGAAAATAAACAATGTAATGTAATGTAAACAATTTAAGATATCGGCTCTCTTTGCTTAACTTCTTATTTAAATTCAATTGTTTCTGTATTTTGATGCAATTTAACTGATACACTCACATATTTCACTGGTTTGAGTATCCTTTGTAAATTCTGCATTGCTTTAATCCTTATAATATTGTTCAAGTTTCTACTAAATCGCTAGCATCTTCAAAGTCTGTGAATAGTAACACCGACAGATCTTGGCTATTAAGTTTTTGATACCAATAAGTTTGCTAGTTACAATATTAGTAAGTAATTTATATTCCGATATTACATTATTGGGTCCATAAATGACGTGGTTATATTATGCACTTCCATATACTAAAACCGACAAAAACTTTTCTGCCACGAAACAAGAAACATTATCTTCAACCGCTTGGGGGTAAGTATAACTTGTACTTCCACAATAAAGGCAAAAGAACTAGCTTTTCAAGTTCGATGCGCAAGACGTTTGTTCGCGGTTTACATAAATGTTAAATCGGGTAATATTGTTGCCTCAATTGCCGAGATGTTTAACCATTCAAGACTATTATTGTTTTACTCTGTATCTCCAAGAATTTAATTTGTTTTAATGTTAGTTTAAGTTGTGCTTCTGTTACGAAACGCAACGAAGTTTAATCGTTCATTCATACTTTTAATTTACAGCCGGAGTAAAAAAGTGCTGCGCTCAGTCGCTCGAAGTTTTTATTTAGCCCAGTCACGGAAGTGTTAAAATTGATCGTTTCATCGCTTGCTCATAGAACCTGCCAACATTTTTTGTCGCAGCCACAACAGCGTTCAGATTCTAATTTCATTTAATCATGACACAAATTCTTAATTATTTCCTCAATACGCTTTCTTTGTTCTTGTTGTTATTCAATTATTAGTTATAAGTCGGAATCGTGAAGATAGTAAGCCTATTAAATGTTCTGTATTCGGTGGCTGGCACAATGCGAGTGAAATCATTTAATGATCCGTATATCGCCAACTTCCAATAAAACTTTATAACCGAAAATAAGTTCAGAATAAAGACGCAGTTTATTACAGATCTTAATTACACCCAGTTTTGTTCTTCTTAAAAAATTTAAATGAAACATTCGGTTTGGAAATATTGATTTTCCTTTCTTTCTTTGTTTGCTCCCTCCCACTCCGTTACAAATTACCGGATTTTATACAAAAAAATTTAACGAATATTTTTATTCTGCTCTGCATATAAGGATAAGAAAGCAACTTTGTGTTTATACATCAGGAGCTTCAACGTACTCCGGTTGCAATGCGATCCTTTAATAAACCTCAATAAAGTCTGTTTTAGAGGCGCCGTTTCTTTGCACCTTCTTTTGTGAACAAGTATAAAGTTGTTCCCATTGCAGTTAGGGCTGATTGAAATTAGAGCTGATTTACCCGCATCTTCTCTTCTTGGAATTGTTTGAAAAACTTGCGAGTAAAAAGTGAGGTCATTCATTACACACTTGAACCTTTCTAGTACTAGTGAAGTTAAATGGTTAAATTTTTTGTATAACTCAAACAGAAAGAAAGACAGTTAAGTGTACACATTTTTTCTAGATCCACTAAACTAAAGCTTATAAAATTGGGAAATTACTAATCTGTTAGAAAGAAATGTTTTCCTTATTCGGTAGGATGTTTATGTGCGCGGTTGGTTAACATACCACCATCTTTTTAACGCATTCTTAACATTAGTAGCGTCACTTTCTACGGCTTCATAAATCTTAATGATGAATCCGAACATCAACTTTCGTAGATAATTACACGGTTCGGGATACACATGAAAATACTACACCATGTCCGTAGACAGATGTGGAGGGAAAAGAGGAATTTTAAGTTTAATATGACGATTAAAGTTTTAGATGGAAGCATTTACAGATAAGCTAAAGAATCCTGCTTACTTTAAGGTAATGTATTCCGGTTTAATCAATGGATTTACTAAATCAACAATTTGGCAAGTAATTAATTCGAAACTTTATACAATTGGAAATGTTCGCTACAACTGTAACCGTGTAATGGAGATGATTCAACAACCCTTACTACACTGAACTGTTATACCCCACCAAGAACTAAAAGAAATCTGATAAATACTACAAGAATTTATTTAAATAATAATATTCAGGCATTTAAATATCTGTTTAAAGATTAAGATTTGTGGATTAAAAGTCAGCTTTTAAAAAAGGTTCTTGTTAGGGTTTGTGTAATACCCAAATCCAATGATACATAGGTACATCAAAAAAATCCCCAGGGCTCCATAACACGACATGTCTGTACTAGTTGATACTATATCAAAAGATATATCCGTCACCTGCACGCACATTATTTTAAATGTTAAATAACGACGATATCAAACATCACGCACTGGCTTTATTAAAATCGAAATTTGTTTGATTATCCGCCTAAATTCATTAAATGCTATTTGAATTTATAAAACAAATATATTTTTATTTGCATTAAAAAATGAAAAACCGCGCGCGTACCCGGAACGTATCAAAACCATACGTGGATAAATTTCAATGCAGAAACTACCATCCTCTTCACATCCGCTCCCACAAAAAGAATTTTATGTTCCTACTCAGCTCGCATGAAAACAAAATTTTAGTTTCTCGCCAATACTTTCTGTTTACACCCAAAAAATGCTTTTAGGTTTATTTTTTAACCAAATTAAATTTGCCAAACAAACATTTTTTGCCGAGATACAAAAAAGTTGTTGAACCCGATTTAATCGCGCGTTCCCAAAAATATTTATAACTGAATCACTTTATGTGTGTATGCTTCAGCTCGGAATTCACCAACAAAAAATACTTCGAGTACTTTTGAAGCTGTTTATGTTTTTTAAGTAATGTAATGGCCCATCAGGCTGATTTACAACAAAAAGATTCTCACGATATTTTGACGGATAAAAAATTCTTCCGTAGAGAATCAAGGAAATATTTTTCTTCGAATTATAAAAAAAAAATTTTGTAATATATTTATGGATGTTGACCGACTATAAAATTATTCATTTTGATTCACATTCAGTTTAAAATGTAGTCTTGAAATCACTGTAAATTTCGTTTTATTTACTTTACTGTAAATAGAATTTTAATAAAAATACCAGTTTCGTTTAGTTCCAAACAAAGATAAAGACAATATGATCCTTCCAAGCGAAAGTCATAGATTGTTTGATAGTAAGATGGCCGGTTCTTTCCCAACTACTTACGCCATATGTGAATATTAATATTTTCTTATATGAAATAAACTTAGATTCGGTTGAAACTTTGGAATTTATTTAGCCCGAGGGCCAGTATGGTTACCACAAAATCAATTGCGCCTGTTAAATTAAATTCCTTGGTCAACTTGAACGTTAATTTATAAATATACTTTTTGCGAGACCACAAGAATTCCACTTCCTTGTCAAGTAAGTAACGAACCTGTTGATCTGCATTAAAAATATTTCTAAATTGCATCGAAACGTTTTGCAACGATAACCACAATTCTTATGAATTAATTTTAAACACACAATTTGATAAAAATTTTAATTTTATGTGAAGAAACTTATTTAAAAAATGCATTCTTTTTCTTCACAACGTAGCATAAAATTTGCAGCACTACAAACTTCAAATTTTTATTGTTTATTTTGCCTTCAGCGAAATATTATTTTGAGCAAGTTTTAAGAAATGATTAGAGCAATCGTTTTCAGAAAATATTTCCTTCTGATGGGTTTTCTAGTGGAATTTTTAAATTACAGCCAATTTAAATTTTTGGGGTCCATATATTTGTTAACTTAAATTAGAATTAGAGCAATATATAAATAGCCGCAATAAATCTCACTGGAACAACATTTTTAAATTATCTGGTGGAAAAAGTAAACACATGCAGTAATTAGAAAATTGTTATTCAGTCAGTGGATTTAGTCACATGAAAACAAGTGGATGTATTTGAAGCAATTTTGTCGAGGAAATTTTCGCGACGGTAAACGTTTCCCTCCTTTCGTGTTGAGCCAGATCGACACATCAAGAAGAAAATGCACCGCAACCTATTCATGCAATTTAAATGCAAAATTTATCGATCAACGTGTAGGAGTACATTTAAGTGCCGCAAGAAATATGCATCTAAAAAGTGCTGATACTACAGAAGTTGGCAAACTGCACTTTGAGCTAAGAACTAATTAATCAAAAATTAATCACGAGAAGGCAACTTGCACGCATGGTTGACTATTTTACATGCATCAGTACAGCAAGCGCTTACGTCATCGAAACTACACTTCTACATTCAACCACGCACACACTCACACACAGAGCCTGTTTTAATTTATATAAACTTAGGGGGTGTTACGTGCTCGACTAAACTAAAATTAGTGTGCGTGGGGCTAAATGTTTCATTTAGAGGGGTGTTTCGCTTTTTACGGCGAGCATTAAGGCCGGCTTGAAGTTGTTACAAATCATGAACAAACGCAGCAATTGAACTCGCAGACGGTCGCATTTTAAATCTTGCCTTTAATTAGCTCGTTAACATTAATTGAGTTGCAAACTTCCCGAATATGTGCATAACAATAAATCGTTAATTTCCGAACAGAACGGGAACGCGAGGTTTAGTCGGAACATTAATACAAACGATGATTAAAAAAATCTGCATAAAACCCTCGAGATATAGCACGGATTCTTGTTTTTTACGAGTATCTGGGGAGTGTAAGGGAACGCGGGGCATTCACATGTAAAATGGCAGAGTCGACATTCAAAATTAAATATCAAACAACAGCCAGCGCGTATACCGAATTCATATTTCGAACCTAAGCTAATCCCACGTACTGGTGATTTTGTGATTGACATGTTCAGTGGTGTTTTAAATCCGGTGGGTATAAAAGTCTTAACGCTACGCGGGAGAAAAGAATTTTTATTAAAAATTAATTCGTAAGTTATCGAGTGTGTTGAAACGAGCTAAGTTGATATTTTTAGTCGGGAAAATAGAGGAAATTATATCTCGGGGCTGAATTGCGACGAGACAAAAAAAAAGATGCAAATTATAATTTAATAATAACAGCACTTCCGCTTAAGGGACTTAATTTAGTAATCTTCAGATTACTTTAAATCTAACTACAAAACTGCGCCTAATCAGTTCCTTTTTCAGATTATAAAAAGCTCGAAAATAAAACGAGTCCGCAAATTAATTATTAGTTGTTCAGAAAGTTCGTTCGCTTTTATTAATGGTACGGTCGCAAAACATAGATAATTAAATGCTTTCAAATTTATTGATTTTTGTCTATCTATGAAAAGTTATTCATATAATTAATTTACATTATTTGCGAAATTGACATAGTTTAAAAACTGTTTCAATTTCATCAATTTTCAATTTTATCTTTCATTATCAAATGGAAAATAATGCCAAAAAGTTTCTATTTGAGAATTTTGACGCCGTGGAAGACCTTTCTCCGTTGCCGATGATAAAGTTACACACAAGTTGAAATTAATTCTTTCTTCCATGATTATTTGAATAAAAATTTGGTTTGTTAGTGGATACAAATTTTCCATTCCTTGCCAGTTAAGCGCACATTTTTTTTTAGGAATGAATAAATGTCTGCTTTTTTGCGTCGCTTGGTCAATGAAGAAGAAAAATTGATATTACATACGAATGAAGTTGGAAAAATTATCATGTGAAACTGATCGAAACGTATCAAAAAATATCTCCGCAAATTTGAACTTTTCCAAGTTTTTCAAAGTACATAGGTACAGTTTATGCCGGTTATGATGAACCTCAATGGACCATATAAATGAGTTCTCTGTATGCGAAGTTCATAACAAACAAAAACGGCCCTTTTTACTAATTAATAATTATTTTATATTATTCTACATAAAATTTCTATACTAAATCGGACTTTATCTTTCGATTTTTGACTACTAGAAAAATATATCCGCGTATACAATATGTGAAGCATTTGTAAGTTGCAATAACCGCAGTTGATTATTTTTAAGTTAGTTATAGGCAGTAAAATTAACACGTATTTCTCTATTAAGCGCGGCGGGACTTCGGATTTGCCTCGTTATATCTGGGTCGTTATTAGCAAGATCGCAATAACCGGTGCACACCGTATTAAAAAAATCAGCTTGTTAAGTAAGTAAAATTAAAAGCTCATTGTTTCTTTTCAGCTTAAAAATTTTAAGAATAAAGAAACAAAGTCATTGTTTCAAGTGACGGTATTGTAAATACTTTTAATTGACAATTTACATGTAATCAAAACAATACCATGTACAATTAATTCCAATAGATATTTGAATTAATTGTACATGGTCCCCTAACGTTAACGGTCGTCCCAAAAAAAGAACTCAATTTTAAAGATATTACTATACAAATTTGGCTAAGTATTCAGGTATTAATAAAGCTACAATCTGATGTTAATTTCGTTTTCAGTTTATATCATCTGCCATCGAGACGCTCATTTTTTATTGGTCTTTCAGCTTTTCCTTTCAAAAATCTTATGTACATATTTTTTTTTAATATAAAAATACCAAACCTTATTAGCTCTTTATTGAAATTCGCTGTTATTTCGTTTAGAAACTACGATAATAATAAGAAATGTTATTTACTGCTTTCAAGTAAGAACCAATAAGTCAGGAAGGTGTTGTAAACTTACAAAGCTTTTGAAGTGACAAGATATCCCGAAGAGGCCAGCACTCGGTCAGTATCAGGCACGTATTTAGGCTTTGAAATGTCACATTTACAAAAAGTTACTGAAACACTGTTTGCTGTTCGCTTCCAATAACTGAACGTAATTAATATGAAAACAGCGGAAAGAAATACTGAGAAGTGTTTAGGGGTAAAAAGCGTTTATTTTTAGTCCATGTATGATAATCCCAGGTTACAGTAAGTCTGTTTTACAACCACCCATATACTATATTCGGTCCTCAATTACGATTGGGTAAATTTACCAGTCTAGGTCATTTAAAATCGTCCATCTATGTTAGAAGTTTTAGCGACTTTATTATTAATCCACTTTTAGGCTAAAACGCGTTTAAAAAATTTAATCAAAAACATTTTTGTGATTTGTAACATGAGATTTAATGCTGTAGGTAAATTACACAAAATCTTTAGTCTTAACTTTTCAAAAATTATATTTTTTGCTTTTAACGACGCGACGTCTGGTTTATCAAAAAAAGAAAATTAAAATCACCAGTTTATTTTGAAGATAATGATTTAAAATTTGAAACCAATATTGGGGGTGACCATTAACTTCGGAGGACCCTGTTCATTACAGTCTGTTACCATTACAGTCTGTTACCATTACTCACAAGCATCTGCAGTCAGTCTATTATTAACACATTTTAACCATTGAAGTTAAATTAAAATGAACATTTAAGAAAGTTTGTTTGCCATTTATAACAGAATTGCAACTAAACAACGAAGTTCACGGAAAAGAACGAAATTCGCTTGTGAATCTTCAGCCTATACCGTAGAATTGTCCGATGTATAAATCGGGGTTCTTTTTTTTGGAATAATCTTTACTTTCTTCACATTCCTGTAAGCAAATTTGACAGAACTGAAAAAAAATCAGCAACCATGGAAGCTAAGAACCATGCAGTCGTATGATGATAAGGATAAATTATAATTTTTAAAGAAAGTGACGGCGACAACGAACATCCTTGGAGATTTATAAAGTGTTACCCGAGCATAGGTCGACCCCAAAAAATTTTCAAACTGCAACCTACATTGTCAAAAGTGTGAGGGGAGTAATTAAAAAGGCAATCAACAGCAAAAGATAAATTCTCCTTCCCCTTGAGACAAGATCATATGCCCTTTTCCATACTAAACAAGAAATGCTCAAACTTAATTGAAAACATTTTTTTTATCTAGCTCCGCAGAGTTATCATTTATTCCAATCTCATCTGAATTATTTTTTTAATTTGCCGGAAAATTTCAGACAACCGTACGGTTTTCTCCCAAAGACAGAAATTATTTTCCATAAATTACATCCCATGTTTAACTGAATAAATAGACGAATGAGTTTTTTTAAATATCACATTAAAAAGTACACACCGTCCGAACGACCTAATAAAAGTATTTACAATGAACGTTGTTTCCGGTCTTTGAATTTTCAGAACAATTAAAACGCCTAAAAAGAAATCATGTCCGGTTATTGCATCCCTCAAAGTGAATACAGATTATCAAATTAGGCAAATTTTTAATTAGACGTTAATTGTCATTTGCAAGTACGGCGTCACTCCGGTTAAAAACTGCTGTTCATAATAAATGCGCCTAAAAATAGCACGGATCGGGTTAGCGATGAGGAAGTGTCAATTAATTATCCAAAGAAAATAGGGGAGAAAAAACACAAGGATGTGAACAGGAAAGTTTGTTCCCAACCGTTTGGAGATATCATCACTAATCTCCATTAGAAGGAGGAAAAGGACGAACCCGAATAAAATGCTACAAAAGAGGCTTCAATAAAATGTTTCCAATTGGCATTTTTATCCGAAGGTTATTATTGCGGTCTCAAAAACTGCTGGCAACTGGAAAATCGCATTACTGTACTTGAAATGACAGGTATCACCGCAAACATGTGAGCACGGCAATATCGGCTGGCGTGGTTTTAATTTTCGAGCTGAAATAAAAAACCATGGCCGATTATTCGGTAATTAGTTGGATTTGCAAAACGGAAATTGAAGTTAGTCGAAAATAACTTTTACTTTGAAATAAATTTAGTCGAATTTTCAAAAAAAACTCCCATCTTTACGTTCATTTCTTTGATGTTCTAGTTTTGTAGCTATTTTTGCGAGTCGGTCGTTTGGGATTCCTTTTTTCGTCGATGTCCTGTGTTTATCTCTAATCGTTTTATTTTGGATTTCGTTTAATCTTTTTCCTTGCGATTCAACTTTGTGCGGAAATTTACGTTGGGCCTCCACGTAACCGGCTGCTGCCGACGTATTTTCGAAAGAAGTTTCCTCGGAGTTAAAATTTATTTTAGCTCGCAAAAACAATTCGGGCCTGGTTTATTGGTAGGTTTATAAATTTCAATACCGTCCAAATATTTTCGCTCTCAATTTAAAAGTTACCTGAAGTTTATAAAAAGCCGACAGAAAAACACACAGCGCAATAACGGTGCAATATTACAGTGGAGATTGAATTTCCCCATTTTATTTTAAGAGTTAACAAAAATGATAGCAACGTCGTATCGTGAAATTCTAGCTATTATATATAAAAAAAGTTACGAGGCCGTAAAGGTTATTTGCGCAAACTTGAAGTCTATCTTTAGGTAAAATTTCACGTGGTGTGCGCTCCCCGTTTTGCTGCATGAGAATTATTTATAACGGCAATATCGAATGCGAAATCCAGGTGAATATAACAAAAAGCAGCGATTGAACGCAATTTTCAGGTCGATAAAGCGTAATACATTCGAAAATATCCTTTCAGATATGCTGCCCTCAAATGAAAGCAAAATTCTTTTCATTTTTATTTAATAAATCCCAGAAGATTTGATATGCCATCTTTCAATATGATATAGACTTTGAAATGGTCAAGAGGCATGACGATGCTTTGTGCGAAAGCGCATCTTGAAAGAGATATTTGCAGATACTTCAATATTTCTCAAATATTTCAGTCATCTTCACAAATTTAATTTTTTCATCCGAGTTACGGAGATAATCAAATTATATAATATTTCTAATAAAAATGAGAAACCAAGCAGAACATCTTTAAAAATTATTGCAGTAGATTATCTGATTATTACAATTCGGAGAAATAAAGATTTTTTAAAAATTTGTATCCGTCAATTAGTGTGTTGTAAGGATCAGGCTCAACCCTCTGCATTAATTAAATGATCAAATAAAAAGATAAATGAGAAAATTTCATTAACCTTTAAATCAAAAAATGTCTGGGAATAATCTTTCTTTACTAATGGCAATGTAGTAATTAAAAATAAAATAAAATGTACCTATAAATAAACTACAAATCTCGGTAAAAGTACTAACTCGTTGCGATAAATTATTTTTTAAGAAAACTGCAAATATATCAGGGCATTTTTATATCTTACCTTACTGGGTATGAAAAAATAAGTTGAAATCACAATAATTTATTGTAAAGTTGCAATGCCATTCGTATATGTCTCTACTAAATTCGATTCATCACTCGGAAAATATAAAATTGATATGGAAATTTTGTGTCCAAATTAAATGATATGGAGCACAGGAGCGTCATCAATTTTCTCACACAAGGGGGCAATCGGCCGACCGAAAATCAGCAAACTCACCTGCAACAAAAAAATATCATTTAGTCAAACATTATCACAGATAAAAAATTTTACAAAAAAACTAAATCAAAAAAATCTAATTCTACAATTGAATAATTAATTAATTTTAATTTAATTAAAAACACACCAATCAACAATTCAACAAAAACAATCAGATTTATAATTAAAATTTAAATATAAACGACATTGAAATTAATTAAATATTACAATCGATTTAATCTTATTTATATATGTCATTAAATCACGATCAACTTTACATTACGTTAGTAACGAAGCTGAAACATTCAGTCACAAATAATTTTGTTAGAAAAACAGCAGATGGCGACAAAATGGTTATTATTTAAAAAGGTAAAAAATTTGCGTTATTGTTTGAGGTATCAAAAACTGTATAGAATAATAATGGTAGATATTAGCTAGAACGGCAGCTTCCTTCTTATACCTTTTTTCAAATTTTGAACCATTTCTAACTTATGGTTAATTCTTTCTCAAAAACGTACCTGGATCAGGGTCTGACGTTCTGTCAACACAATAACTTGACGTTTTCAAAAGTTACCATCAACTAGTAATTTATTAACACGTCGATTTCGAGATTATTTTAAATCGATCATTCAAAATGATGTGTCGTGAAAAATATTTTTGCATTATTAGGTCAAAATTCTATGTCATCTACCTGGTTATGAAGAAGGGTCCTCCAACGTTAATGGTCAACCACAAAAAATCGCAATTTTGAAGATATTGCTGTGAAAGGTTGACTGTTGTTATTAATAAGCTACGATCTTGTATTCATTTCGCTTTCAGTTTTTATCATTTGATGACGCTCATTTATGTCATTTCTCATGGATTTTTAAGTAAGAATAATCTACATTCTCTAGATTTTTCTACTTATTGGAACAATTTCTCTTTAATTCTATAATTAAAAAGAAATAAAAAAGCCTTTCGCAAATTAGTATTTTTATGAAATGCAATTGACAAAAATGTAAGTTATGAAAAGCTGTTAAATAATCAGTAAGTACCATTTGAATCTTCCAGATGTCGAAATTGTCGCATTTAAATTAGGGATTATTATTATTATAAAGTACATACATAATTATCAATAATCCACAGTTATGAAACTTAAATAATTTGAGGGTGTCATTTGTAAATAAATTGTAATTCAATGAATGACTGGAGATAGGGTAATTAAAAAAATTAAATAAATCAACAGTGCCCGGTCAAATTTCACCCTACTATAGAAACGACGACGCGATGGTTTAAAAAAAACCGCTGCGCATTGTAATATCTATAATTTAATTTTTGGTGTAGACTTCTTGTGACAGTTGTGGTTTTGAAATTTTTGCTGCACGTGAAACCCCACCCCGACAGCAAGAGAGGCAATATAAAAAGAGGACAGATGTGCGCATACAATTAATTGAACGGTCAAGGGTAACTCACTCGAAAAATAAGAGTCCTCTCGTGGGAGGTGCCAGTCGCAGGGGTTAGTCCTTGTTATCCGAAAACAACGGATTCTGTGCGAGTTAAAACGCGACTCTATAAGAGAGAGCTACGATTAAATCTGTGCCTTTGTGTTAGGGAAATAGGTTAATTTTCCGCCCATGTACCTCCGGGGATGAACCGAATTACAACAGAGGGACGCATATCGTGTCTTGATAGTCTCTTATCACAGATGATTGTATCGCAATAGTCGACCCCTCACCGTTTTAATTTAATCTCCGAATGACAAATTTAAATTTCAAGAAATGAACAATTTTAATTTGCTTTTTACGTCGACCCTAACGCAATAATTTACGGCTGATTTACATGTATGTGGATGAGTGCGTGCGTGGGGTTAAAAAATATGAGTAATCAAATTGTCATACGGTGATTGTTTAAAGCGGAGTCGTTGCCAGAAACGATGCAAAGAATTGTACCCAGAAACGTTGCCGAGCTAATAAAATAAAAGAGAGAACTCGGATGAATCGGAATTGGCTTCGATTCGCGTAGACTTCGCCAGGAGGAAATAAAATGCCAAACAAGTAAAAATCTCATCTATCAAACACACAAATTTACTAAACGAAAACGAATGTCGACTGCACTGCGGCTCTGAACGTACGTGTAATTTAAGCGCTTTCCTAACGAATTTTCTTTGTACGTAGGTTAAGAAAGGGAACTTTTTCAGCACAAAAACTATACAAACTTGAAAGGTGCGGCCTGAAGTTAATTTCCGTTTTCCGATTACGTGGTCCCGGTAACGAGTTGTCTATATGTTGCGTGATCTTCAATAACTTTCGTACCTATTATACACGTGCGGCGCGCTATTAATTCCCTTTTTTTTTAATTTCTGAAAATGCAGGGGAATAACGTTCTTTCGTTAATAAAGGGCGTTCGTGCGAGCTGTATTTCACAAAGGGATGCGATTTGATAACGTATCAATTTGGAAGTTTTAAATTTATACGAAAAGTTTTTGTGTGGAAGATATGCTCTGCAAATGTCCAAATAGTTTTGAGAATGTTCTGATTTTATGCAAAGATAAACGATTTCCACATCCGACTTTATAGAGAAACTTTGGTACATCAAAAATCGATGGCCTTAAATGTGTATATAGATAAATTATTGCATACATTTATTGAACTTTGCGGTCTATATTTGTTCCCGAATGGCCAAAAAGTTTCAGTGCAAATAACAACTTCAAAACTTCGCTTATACCGGGTGAGTTTTCAAATTCTATCTAGTTGCACCTTACACTCACAAAAATCATCGTCTCCATATCATTGGGTCTAGAATGCAACTTCACCATAATGGGTTGATTTTCTTTGTATGAAATATAATTATATACCAGAAACTTGAATATTTTATTCAATTACTTATTTATTTTATTTCAACATTTCATACTTCTTTTGAACAGCTACAATAAAACGAAACATAAATTTAATTTTATAGAAAAAAGTGAGCAAAATGAGAAAAAAAATTCAGACAACCTAACCTTCCAACTATCAATGAGCAAATCAACGTCACGGTGTCAAATTACGACGCACGATTTATTTGAATTTCTTTTATTTAAACAGGATATTTACAAAATTTGACTGCTTTGAAAATTGATTATTAAAATGACTTAACTGATTGAATGATAAATGGTTTAATAGACATTTAATGGCACTGGATGATAAGAAGTTATTTAAATTTAAATATATGTATTAGAATTATAATAGAATAAATCTTCAGAGCCAAACTGCTCTTTCAATAATCATAAATTAATCTGATTTAAGTTGTGCTAGGTTAAGATTATGTAAAAATAAAAATTGACTCTACTTTTGGTTTATTACAACATCCGACCTTACCTAAACCAGATTAAATCTACTTAAACTAATCTGTTTTTATTTTTAATCAGAAATTCCGCTTCCAACCCCGGATTTTTTCCGTTTCGCCGAGGGTCTCACCGCCTTGATTTACATACTATAATAAAAATGCGATCAAATAAAGGGGGAGAATTTCGGGGGTTTAATTTGTTACAATGAAAAATTATAAAGTTTTGTTTAATCTGCATGCCCCCTCCCTTATTACACAAAAATTACAATGTGAATAAAAAATAAATAAAAATGTATTATAATAAATATTAAATCTTATTTGCACCGTCTCCTCAGAGATTTACTTTGTTTGCTTATCTTTTTAATAAGGCGTTAAATCACCAGATTATCTTAATGAAGTTACGGTGTGAATTCACATTTTCGAATTTTAACCGAATATAATTAAAAAATCGCTTAAAATGCTGGAATAAAAAATTAAAGATTGTATAATTTTTTTGTCCTGCGTTTATATTTGTTCTTAATTAAGAAATATCATAACGTTTTATCACAGAAATAAGGGAATTAATTACTTTTTGTCAAGATATTTTTCTTACTGTTGCATGGTTCGTAACTTTTGTACTATCGGTAATTGATTTTGTCCGGGTGTTTTGTGACCTACGGTTGAAAGTTGCCAACCGATTATTTTTTTTGTGATCTGCTTATCGGTTTCAATGAAAGCAAGCATAGATACGTCAATCATGCATTATTATTTTCTTCTGAAACATAATGCACTTGTTCATAAAAAAGATAAGTTGAGATAAATGCATTTTTCCGTGTTTTATGTAGTTAATTAAGTAAAGATAAAGCTCATTAAAATGACATAAAATTTATTTCTGTTTAAAATTCGTTAACTAGCGATGGTCGCTTTAAAAAGTATCGAACGATAACCATTTCCTTGCCTTTTTGTAAATTGGCTGTTCTGAATAAAGTGAATGGATAATGTTCATCGATTAAAGAACAATTTTCCTGCTAACATGTGATTTTAACAAGTTTTGAAATTACCGGAAGTATCATTGCTAATGCTTCACTTCAAAAACTAACCATTATTCTGCTATTACAATTTGGAAAGTTTCCCAGAAGCAATTTATGCAAGAACCTGATCGATTGACGATAGATGCACTTTAAAATAATCGCACCACAACAAATTTGCGCTTTTCCTTAAATTTTTTCGATCGGAAGAATAGTTTCCAACATTCTCCAAACTTTACCGTTTCCGATGGCCATTCGTTAACTTTGAATGGGGGAAAGTATGACGTTTGATTTCGTCGATTGGAAAAACTTGATTAGGTCAAAATAAAAGTTTCTCTTAGTGTACTTAAAATGTTTGAACTGCGGACTTTTATCAACCGTTTCCCCAATCGACGTTAATTTATTAAAGAAAAATATCGAATGTTTGCATTTGCTTAATTAAGACGCTTTAAAACAATACATACCGTTCAACTGTACCTTATTTGAACGTAAAACAGTAATTTCATTAAGCTATTCGTTTAATTATGAAAGTCCGGTTAATGAATCCGGGAGCTTTCAGTACAAAGGATTTCAAAATACCGGGTATGGCTAAAACTAAACGAAAAAGTGTTGTCGATATTTAATGGCAACTGTTGTAGCTTAATTATTCGTGATCGGTAAAAAAACAATATTAAGTTGCAAACTTGTTGACTTTGTTGATTACGGTTTTTTATTTAGTTTAATTTGTTACTGTTTAGCCGATACATGGTTTTATTATTATTAAAAATATTAAAAAACTATTTATTCTATATTCGACTACACAATATGCACTTCTCAGTTTTCCTTATATAATTTGAATTTACTGTTATAAATATTTGCAGCATTTGCTTGGTCATGAGACATAATTAAAAATCTACATAATAAAAAATAAAATAATATAGTGAAATGTTCACAAAAACAAATTTCCTTTTTCCATTTTAATAATAAATTAAATACAACAATTTGCTTTTTGTATGTTCAAGTATGTGCGAGGAGCTTTGATAAATTGTTATCCATAAGCATTTCCGATAGACAAATGTAACCTATTCCTACAATAACCAAATGTACGGTCTTTCAATTGCCAGTGGAAAAGATCCCAAAAAGTCAACGCAGTAAATACCTATTATTTGAGTATTTTTTGGAAAAATAGTGCATCATGTTCTTTACTATCTTCCTATTTACTTGGTTTATTTTAGTGGAACAAAAATTTGAAAGGTGAAAACGACGAAACGATTAGGAAGCAATAAAGATTAAGGATTAAGGGATTTTAGTATTGTGTTCTGAATAAAAAAACTCTTTTAGCGACATAAACAACACTATGTTCTCTTGCACACATTTTGCATTATATTTCTTATTCATTTGCATAAAGAATTTTGGCAAAGGGTGCACATAACTGTAATTTTGTTACCACAACCGCAAAAGACTTTTAGTCTAAAAACAAAAGGATTATAATATAATCTCAGGATTACTACCTACAAAGTGTTAATTTAGATATAGTATTATAATGTCAATTTTTTAAGTTAATGATGGAATTGAAGGCTGCTTTTATAGTGTTATGGTACGGTAATAATTTATTAATACCTCTTCATATTACAGCAATAAAATATAATGCATTAAAGACATAAATAATACCTCTATCGTAGTTAAATTTTTGTATAAAACTTTTATTGAGTCATTTTCCACTCAACGCCTTTTAACAAAATTAAATTCTTAATAGCCTAATTCAATTTTCGGATACTGCACCAGTGCACATTTGAATAAAGCCATTGCAAATTTGGACCACTTGAAAAACTCTCGATACAAGTTGCAAAGGACGACTCTACCCCTGGACCGATACGAGCTACAAATTGCAATACTGACGCCAAAACCTTTTATGGGAATTGGAACCCATTTGTTGGAAGATGATAGTTCCTATAATCTCGAAGAAATATCATAAAGTATCCGACGTATATTTTTTATTTATTTCTTTTCACTTTCCTTGTTTATCGCCAATCGAATTGTTTACACCAATTAACTCGGCAAGTCAAAATAATCTCGGAGAAAAATGTTATTCGGATGGGTAATTTTATTTTTATTTTCGCAAAAATCCTCGGTTGAAACCGAATAGATTGTAACGGAGCAAAAACAGATTACGTCAAAACAAAGCTCGAGAGAATTACATGTTCATTTATAACATTTCTTCATCTCCATTGACAAGGAAAACTCAATTAGGCCCGCCTCGTCCTTTAATTGCCGCACATAAACTTATACAAGACATTTCGTTCTCGAATTGCACAAACTTTCTCGTATAATGTATGCTTTATTTAAGTAATCGACGAAGCACGGCATTAATTGAACTACATTCGCGCACTAAACGGGAAACTAATAAATAAACACCGGATCCCCGTTTATAAAGTTAAGAAACCCATTCGGCCGGTTATTTGTAATGCCGTGCAACTTTCGCGTTGCGGTCAAGTTTACTCTATACAGCTAGTCCGGGGGATAATTTTAGCCAATTTGTTGTCCACGCAGACCCCTCGAAATAGCGTCACAAAACTAATAACAGCGAATGTGTGCGACTCGTTTCTCTCTCTGCACATTTACACTTACTATACATGTGTACTTTAATGAAATTCTCCACACTTCGTAAACACCAATTGTAACAGTCGGCCTTAACAGCTCGCTAATATACAGTCCGGAATAAGGAGTTTCGTTTATTTTAATGCGGCTTAATTGGACTTAATTACATCGCAACTTACTTTCACGCGTGGAACGCTGCTGAATTTTTTTCGCCCGCCTCTAACCAATTTTGACGCCGCCATAATAAATTCATGCAGTCGCGTATCGCTCAGCGGAAGGGACAGGGGCGGACCGGAAACTTTTTTTCGCCGAACTTTACACATCGCCGGCCTAAAAATCCGTTAAGTTAATGCAATTTGTAACACTTTCCGATATAGATTAATTATTTGTTTCACAGAAAAATATTCGAAATAAAAATGTTATCAATGCTGGAACTGTTGAATACAAAAGTTACCCAATCTTTCGCAAGATATTCTCATTCTGACAGGTAAGGCCATTTGTCAAATTGTTTAGACTTGAAAATAAATCGTCCGCAATTTTTGAAATTCCTAACATTTAAACACACCCTATCTCAATTTGAACCGACTATGGAAATACGTTTATTGGAATTTTTCAAGGTTTTCTATCTCAAACCATTTCTCCTGTTTTGTGAAACAGGGAAGTATTGATTCGCGGGTGTGAAGTTTAATCAGTAGTTAATAAGCTATTCATTAAACTACAGAACATTAACCGTGATGTTGCTATCATCAAAGCAAGGTCAACTTTATATCTTTCCATAAAACGGGGCTACGTTTCCAATAAAACTGTAATCAAATTTTATGTGAAATGAACAAAATACAGTATTCATGAATCTGTAACAAGTCATGGTTGATGTATCACTAATCAAAATATCTATCATACTAAAAATGATGACAATAAAAATTTTAAATTTTATTATTATTATTAGTCCAATTTATTGCTTGATGTACATCACCAGTAATAAACATCAGTAAGTCTATAGTTGATTTTTAAATTAGGTGGAGAATTAGAAGGCTGTGAAAAAATATTTCTTTAACTTTATGTTGGTGGCAATGCACTGATATTGGCATTTTACTTCTGACAGTTTAAGGTTATATTAGTAATGTTGCGTAAAAATTAAAGGAAGCAATATGACCATTTCTTCAATATTCTGTAACATTTAAGTGATTCTGCCAAAATTGCATAGGTTATGTTATTATTCACCCATTACTGCCAACTTGAATTCAATAAAACAATAATTTCATGGCTTTAAATATCAACTATACTAAATTTTAAAATTAATTTCACATAACATTCCAAAGATTGTGGGAACATTTTATAAAATTTGTTGATGTTTAGTAAATTTTTTGAAAATGTAAACAAAATTTAGTTGAAAACGCTTGAATTCAAAAAGTAAAATAAATCCTTCCTCTCCTTAATCACAACAGGCTTTAGTTGAAGTACCACTTGGTCGTCGTTTGAAATATTTCTCTTACATCTCAGGATAAAAGATATATTTGAAATTTATTGAATTATACAGATATGCACTAACAATGTCCATTTGAAGCAATTTATTTTTCCATAAATGGAAATTAGATAATTACGAATTTCCATCAACAAATAAATACAAAATTTTAAAAATAAATTGCAGTGTCGGCGGCATCTGACCCAGAAATAGTTCAAACAGGAAAAAGTTTCTTTTTTGTCGAGATTCCATAAAACAGTTTGAACAAAAAAGTTTTTAAAACGAAAAACTACACATCCAAATGTAATTCGATTTGTGTAACCTTTCAGTTTCCTTTGTGCCGCTTTAAAATTTGATGAGGTCAAATTAGACCATACATTTTTAATAAAAGGACCTTTTCGTGTAAAGAACTCGTTTTTCATCAAAACAAATTTCAAAATGAATTTTCATATTTATCAATTTCAGATTTTAACCTACTTCAAATACATTTAGTAGAAGGTAGTTAACTTAAGAGAAAAATGGCATGAGCAAATTGAATTCAAAATAATTCGTTGTGATAATTACATAATAGTAGAAGGGTGAACATTTTTTTTCAAGCTCACTGCCCTGTGCTCTCCTTTATTCTATAGAAGTCAAACAACGATTGACAGGAATATATTTCTGAGTAACGATAAATGCTGAAAGCGAATGACTGTTTTATTATAATAAAAAAAACCTGGACAACAAGATACTCCGTCTCTGACATATCTGAACAAAAGTTGTTTGATAAAATTGCGTAAAACGTAGGAATTTTTTATATTAATGTAGTCATTTTATCATACTTCTCATTAAGCAAAGGATAAAAAATCATTTTGAAAAACTTGCGTCAGTAACTGAAGTGCTGAAAAATACGGCGAAGCCCGGATATAGTGAACTAGGAAAATGCATCACAATTGGTTCACTGTATGTGAGATTCACTACAAAAGAAATATAAAATATTTTAGGTTTACTATGGTAAAATTTTTCGGTACTTGAAATGGCGCTCACTATAATCGTTAAGTTTACTATAAGCGGGTCCACTATATTTGAACTTCACTGAATTAACGTTAGAGTAAACTGTCACACCAGCGTTAGGTAATAATAAAGACCATCTGTGGACGGAATGTTGTAAATTGCTCTATTGCCGACGTTTTTTCGGCGAAGCTTTACTGACAATATTTAAATTGCTTTAGAGTTTCTTTCAAATTTAGCTGAAAAACTCGACTTGTAATAACAAAATACATATTACGTTGTGCCTGTTCTGTATTTTTTTATAAAGTGAATTTTTGGTAACTTTTCATAATTGGTGAATGTTTAATTGTGAAGTAATGGGAAATATTACAAGTGGTTTAATGTATCGAGAAGAAAATGATAATTCAATGCAATTAATAAATGTCGATCAACAAAATGATCAGTTTCAAAGATCATTTCCAAATGTGGTACTGAAATCATGGAGATTTTCTGATTCTGTGTGTGATATATTCGCATGTAAGTAAATCTGTTATAATTATAATTTTTCCCACACTTTTAGCTTATCGAACGAATTTTTTAAAAGTTCTACAAGTTTTTCCAATGAAACAGCTATTAAACAAATTGTTTTTATAAAATGAAAGGAACATGCAAAATCAGTTGCTTATATATAATATACCGGGAGATTATCTTACAGGTATACATATCTCCTATGTTTACTTTTAAAAAAAACGCGTCAACGTATTGATAACTATAGGCAACCAACATTACACCACAAATCACAAGGTTATTATTTTTCATTGTGAAAGGTTATGTTCAAGTATCATGAATAGTATTATGAATAGAATCTAAAATCATTTGAATATCAAAATAATAACAATTTTAATAAAACTATTAAATGGGATAACTTCCCAAAATTTGAGAAGTTATTAACAGAAAGTACATAACAGAAAAAAATAAACAAATAGCGTCATAGCAAGTGTTCAAAATGTCCACCTTCTACTTCTAAACAATATCCTAGCCGATCTTGGAACGCACGCACGGCATTTCTGAGAATGTCAGGATTCAGTTCGTTACATTCAGTTCGTATACGATCTTTTAATTCATCTAGATTTAAAATTTGGATATTGCGGTAAATTTTTGATTTTAGGTAACCCCAAAGGAAATAGTCATTGGGTGATAAATCTGGAGATCGTGGTGCCCATGGTATGGGGCCGTACCGTCCTATCCAGTGTCCGGGAAACCTTTCGTTTAAACAATTTCTTATAACATTTGTGGAATGCGGAGGGGCTCCATCCATTTGAAACCATGGTTCGTTAATGTTTAAATTTTCTATTGCCGGAATGATGTTGTTTACCAACAGATCTAAAAATTTGGCCGAATTAAGGTTTCCATCAATAAAAAAAGGCCCGATAAGTGTAGCATTAACTATCCCTAACCACACATTCACCTTCTGCTGGTACTGAGTGTGGGTCAAATTTTGAATATGGTGATTAGTGCGGGACCAATATCTAAGGAAAACGAAGGAACAAGGTTAACAGAATAAATTGGATAAATAAGAAATTATGATGCACACCGGAAATTTTGGGAATTGACCTCTCCATTTAATGTGAACGTTGCTTCATCGGTGAAAACTATCTTCGCTAAAATTTCATCATGTTCGTTTAACAAATTAAATAAAGTTTCACAAAAATTTGTTCTTTTTGTTTTATCCTCCTCAAATAACTCTTGATGATTGGAAAATTTATAAGATTTGTACTTAAATTCTTTTAGTGTTTTAAATATTGACGTTTTTGATACAACGAAATATTCAGCTACTTCTCGCAAGGATACCATCGGATATTGCTCAACGTAGCATGAAATATTTAATTTTAATTCTTCAGTCAACACATGATTGGTTTTAATCTTCTTTGTATGACCATTTACTATGCAGCCTTGTGAATTAAATTTTTTAACGATATTGTGCAGAGTTCTGATGCAAGGAATTGGTCTTTCAGGATATTTTATGGAAAATAAATCTCTCACGGTCCGCAAACTATTACCTTGCTGGTACCACATTAACAATTCAATTTTTTCGTCTTTGCTGTACATGATTATTACAGAAATTGCAATTTTATGTTAAAGTGACACTGAAAAATTAATTGACTTTTGTTGAAAGAGCCAACTTTTCAAATGTTGAGAATTTTGGTGTATACTTGGTTGCCTACAGATCGCAATAAAGCAATGCGTTGACTCGTTTTTTTTAAAAGTATACATAGGATATGTTTACTTTTAAGATAAGCTCCCGGTATAATATATAAATATATTTTTAAAAATGATGTGATGTGATATTGTTAAATTTTTATCTACTTCTAAAATTATTATTATTATTAGAAAACTTTATATTTTCGAATTCCTTCAATTCAAGCATTCCATTCTAAAATTTATAAAAATGAAAAGAAATGATTGCATTTAGAAGTGTCGTTTAATATAAGGCTACCTTCAATTTTTAAATAAGGAAAAGGATTCTTTAGACATTCTCAAATAATTAAATAAAAGTTCTTGAAATCAACATGAACCATTCTGAAATGTAAAAAAGAATAAAAGTTCTTAATCAAAACGACTCATCCGTGAATTTGTCATGAAAATCAAAGTTCTTGAAACAAATAGAATAAAAAATGACCCATTCTTAAATTTCACAAGAAGAAAGAACATTTTTAAAACTCAAGAATGACCAGTGCTTGGTCCAAAATTAAGAACGCGCAATTTTAAATTAAAGCACAAATTTTCAAGAAATGTCAAGTTGATTAAGTGAAGATTGATAACCAAATATTTTTTTGAGATAAACATAATATGAGCAAAAATAGCCTTAAGGGTGGAATTGCAAATAAAAAAGTTGTTTGTGTTAAAAATTTGATCCTCGAATCGGTATAACAGAAACCAACATTGTTTAGGGTCGTATTTAACCAGCGAAATATCAGATATCGATGTTATATTAACCTAGTTATATGTACTAGGAATTTTAGCAATCAGCACTTCCTGCGAACATTACCGCCATTCCGCCCATGAAAGAAAATACGTTTTCAGGTAAATGATATACGACACGACAGCGACGTAATTTAAGACAATAAAAGCAAAGAATTATTCCAGCATAAACTGTTACCGGTTGAGCTACGCATGTAAAGCATCACTTAGCGTTATTAAAACATCACAAAACGAGGACGCCGATGAAGGAATCCGACGGTTGAATCGCACGTCGCCGCTCCGGTGACAAGATCTCGAAGCGACAGACAATCACCGTTGGGAAATCTCGATGCATGCATGCATCGTAATGTATACTTTTCGCGTCCGCATGTTAAATCTCGGATAAAGAGAGCTAACGAATACGCCGGGGGTGCATTATTAATGTCCCTCAGGGGTAACTTGACGCGATTCGGCCCAATCAATGACGCAACGGTCGTGCCTATGTCGGACTTGCGGTCACTGCCACAACGGGATAAGTTACAGCTCCCAAATGCAGTACGTACAGCCGGATTTTACGCGCCTCCTGTGCGCCCCCGGACGTGCAACTATATTTATTTCCCGGCGTAATCCGCTCCGGGGCCAATTTAAAATATTTAATTGATATACAATCCAATAATATCATGCAAATTGCATTCCTGTTTGGCCGTTATAAAACCGTTTATAACACCGAATAATAAATTAAAGGGTTAATTGAGGCAGCCATGATATCACCGGTCTGATATGCCATCACTAATTCTCGACGAGAGTACGAATCTATAATGGGATATTGCTGGTGTGTGTGTGTGTGCCCGCTATTATTATCGACGGTGCAGCTTAGGCCGTATTCTGGCTTATCGCGTGACATCGAACTGCATGCGATATTAGCTCCGAAACTTGTTTATTTTGTGCCGTAACGTAAGGGTCTTTAACCCTTTCCCGTATTGACCAAAGGTCTGATTGACGTCGCCAGGTGCCCTTCGTTTTAGCCGGACGGTATCGATCAGTCCGGGGTCCCCTTCCGTTGCCTTATTGTCTGAGAGAGCGGCCTATTGTGCCGTACGCGTCACTAATTGAATTCCAAACGCCATTTCTGACTCGACCTGGATCCTATCCCGTCCTAATCACCTCTGACCGCATTTTAACGTCAGGTACCAGTTTTGATTGTTCCCCGGTTTAAATTGAAGTCGCGCTAGTTGCGAAAGTTGGGAATTATCGGATGGTCTCTTACTCTTTGCGTCATTATGGTCTTAATTGCATCCGTGAGCGCGCCGTAGACAACAGACATTGTGAATCGGAGAGTGCAGGGAATTAAGGATAATAGGCCTCGGTGAGGAGCGCGCGCCTTGGGATTACCCGGACATGAAAGTTGCCTTTGCTCATCCCTACAAGAGAACAGAATAGATTCCTTCCTATTTAACTCGAACAAACAGATTCTGTTCCAGTAAATCTGTTCTACGCTTTGTATCCTACCTTCCCGGATTAAATCCGTTTTACATAAAAAAAATTCATTGAATCAAACGTTATTATCGTTCTTCCCGTTCGCCACCTGTTCTTTCCGCTGAAATTTCATGTTATAGCCTTCGGTTATTATTTAAAGACATTGCGTGCCGCCATAACTCAAACTTCTTGCAGGAAGTCGTTTCGGTTAACTTTATGTCTTTCATATTTCTTCATTTTTATGCTTTCTTCGCATAATTTTTTCTTTTATTTTTGCATTGCAGTTACTCCTTGTTAGTAGCAGACATTTTTTTAAAAAGCAACAACGAGCGGTAACGCACGATTGAATGAGCTTTCGGTCAATGGAAATTGAATGCGCCAGATTTTATTGTGGCCGTTATTAACGTCACATTTATGTATTGTTCTTGTCTGTCTGCGCAATTCCAGCCCTACGTTACATTTTATATGTAGACCGTCTGTTATGTCGCAATTAAAATGCATACTTGTAGCGGAAATATTTTATTTGACACACACCTCGTTAATTGTCACACAAAAGGTTTTAATTGCGCACTTTTACGGGGTTGGAAGTGTTCTGCACTTTTATTAAACCCCGGATGTTCGGTTTGATTTTTTATTGACCAGTAACTGCTTTTTTGTGTGTGTGTACTTCTATGAACACACAAAACTCCGGTTCAAAACGAATATTTGCTCTTTTGTTAATCGAAACGTTGCGATAGCTGCCATTTGCTCTTTGGAATTTGCAGTGCAGATAAAAACTAAAGAAAAATCGAAACATAAAAAAATCGTCAAAGTTAAATAAAAGTAATTACCTGATATAGTTGAAACTTTGTCATTAAACATCTGGTTATAAAGTTGAATAAAGAAATCATCTCTTAAAAAATAAGTTGATTTCAAAAATGTAAACTCTTCTGTAAATGTAAATTTCAAACAAACTTCTTTTTCATTCAATTTTGAAAGAACTAATGTGTCTCATTTAAAAAAGTTTTTCAATAAAGGATCTATTTTATGAAAGTAAGGAATGAAAAAACTTCTATTGTCAACTCTTCTAATTAATATTAAAAATGTTGCAAATGGCCTCTCAATCGAGTCTTCTTTGTGCCACAATTATAATTAATTTCCGTATTTTAGTATTTGTGAATTAATACAATTTTACTACATCTAAATAACTGAAAGTTACCTTCTCAACAGAATAGATTTCAAAAAGATTTTCAATTTAAAATATCTCAATACCTTTATGAAATCTCTTCATCTGTAACGTGAACGACAAGATCGTGACATTACAGCACAATGGAACGTTTAAAATAAAAATAGTTCGAATCAAACGGGGTTGTGATTTCAAAGAAATTGTAGTAGTTGCGGGAAGGTTGCATTCCTGAATGACGAGTCCCACGACAAAACTATACTTTCAGCTCAGATACTATTTTTAAAACTGAAAGAGTTTATTGCCTCAATAAAAAATATACGATAGGACAGTTCAAAGAATCAGAATCACCTAAATTTGCTTGACGCCAGACGTGATGAAAATTGTGTGAAAGGCACCAGTTCTAAAATATTCTGAATTATCGATCGGAGCGAAAAAACCATGCCGAAAAAGTTCACAATATCGCGTAATTTAAAACAAATCGCAAATTTCCCCGAAGACAAAAATTATAGAGCACACAATTTTCCGCCAGTTTGTTACATTTTTTTTTTCTAAAAGTAAAATATTGGGAGAAATTCCAATTTTTACAAAGTTACATCGGCGAAATGAGGAAAACGTACATATGTTTGGAAACGCCACTTTATCATTGTAATTTTGCAAACATAAATTTGAACAATAAAGCGGAAGATATTCTTGGAAATTTCACTAATAGGCAAAAGAAATTGCCAAATTTTTCTTCTCAGTTCTCAAGGAGCAGTTTAAATCGCAGGTTTTCGCAAATGTTGGAGCCTAATCGCTTTTCAATTTTAATATCGCGCTGTGGGGCGCTTTTATTATCTTGTCATGTAAATTAAAACTGTTTCTAAGAGCTTTTTTAAATTTCCTTCTTATTTTCGGATCTTGAACTCTGACATTTGTTTTAATTTCACACTGGCGTTAGGGATTCCAAAAGGTAATACTATTCTGTAAACGGGTAGCTGTTCATAACAAACACCTCTTTAGTGGGGCCAGTTTTATAAACTATTTTATTTAGCACCCACATTAGGTTATTTTATCAGGTTTCATTATCAAAAATACAAAAGAGTGAATTCCATTGGATTATATGGATGACGATCAGGTTTTTAATAACTCTTATGGTTTTATGGCCGGTTAGGTTAGAGAAGCATGCCCTCCGGTCACCTGAAGGCGATATTTGCCTGTTTTCGCATAGAGTACCACGTACAGATAATTTTTTATTGTAATGTAACTAGTGATACTTTAAATTTCCCTGCACAGTTTGTTGTGGAAGAAAAAGTAATGTGGTCGATTATACTGGGTTGTTGTTGTGAATCAACTATGACTACAAAATCAACTTGATATGCACAGATATAAATTATCTGTAACATGTATCGACAGAGGGATAACTACCCTAAAACAAAGGGTTTCGTATAATAAAGAATTTATTAAGAAATCTATTATTAAATTAGTCAACACAATTTTATTGCACTAATGCGTTGTTCTATAAGTGTACACAGGATCCCCAAAACCTTAATAATCATCCCCAAAATTGATCTCAAATTTTATTTATTTCATGGAGTGATGTACGATTAACACACTGGTGCTATTTATTTATTTATTTTTTTGAAAAATCAGATGTAAAAAATTTTAAAAAAGGCAATTTTTGATAATTCCAGACTAAATATTTTTATGGAATTTACTTACAGCATTTAATTTCATCTTGCAAATCACAAAAATGTTCTTGTTTAATATTTCTATGATTTTTATTTATGATTTCAAATAGCTTAGAGTGGCAAAGTTACCCGACCGCATATGAGCCGGTAAGAGGAAAAGTGGTATGTCATACTTTTTTTTGAGAAAAGTCGAGTTTTGCGTTTCAGTTTCCCATAAATTACAAGGTTTTGACTCCAGACCGGCGATGTTCTCTTTTGAAAAATAGTTAAACTACACTTACATCACTTGGTCAGTTAATATTTTTCAACTTAAAAAACTGGAAATGTGCTATAACTCCAAATCGACAATTCTCGACTTACATCACTGTTTCTCCCACCGGCTCATATGATGTCCAAAATATGTAGATATATGTGGGAGATGTAAATCAGACTCCACTGTAACCCGAGGAAATCAGGTTCGGATTAAAAATTAACGCTATTTTTGTGATAGCTATTCTTCCAAGAATGAAGCTACTGTCGCCCCATGGCGTTATTAATTTTCCAAAATATGCAAAAATATTTGTGTAATAACAGCACAAGCCACAAATAAATTCATCATCGCTGCATCGTGCTCATATGTTTCTGCCAAAAGAAAATTAGATTTAATTATTGAGAACAGCAATGAACATTGTGATTTCAATTTTGGTGATTGCGTGTTAGACAAGAACTATGTGCAATCCGAAACTAGTGAAGAACATTCATTAGATGAGTCCGAACAAGTAATTTAAACCTTTTATGTGGCATGTATCGTTTTTCTCCAAATATTTTATTCTAAATTTCATCGGTCATATTGCATATCTCTACCATCATTGAATCTGTAAGTATAATTATCCGATATCACTGAATCCAAAAAATTAGAAAATCTGGCAGAACTGATTCCGTACATTCTTTCAGCGTATCACTTATTATCAAGTAATAGGGGCTGCTATAGCTATAGAATACCAGGAAATATCACTGAAAAGGTAACAGATACTGAACCCGAAAATTTGGACAACAATTTTGCAGGCAAAATGGGTACAAGTCACAATTTTTGTAATAAATAATTACGCTTGCAGTTTTTTATTTCATTTAGACTAAAAATCAACTTAGCATAGTTAAGTATTCCCTCCTTACAAATTTCTTATGACATTAAGTGTTATAAAAATCATCAGGTTTAACTATCTATAACTTTAATTATCAATATTTCAAAATTGATTTCATGTGGCATGTAGCCTTGTTGCCTCAAGCCCTTCAATTGACTGACAGTGTACACCCTTACTTCGAATAAAAAATTGTTTTTGGTCGTTTAATGAAGCCAGCAAGAATCATTTTTAATATGATTTTACTACGACTAATTTGATTTTCGTGATACAAAATAACATGTAGATATTCCTGTCACTTTTATTTTTAAATTTTTTTGTAATAAACTAACATCAAGTCAGGTTTACTGCATTAGAAGGTTGCTACGAGAAATGAATGATTAACATTCAATTCATCTTCAACAGAAAAAGTTTGTTAATAAAAAAGAAATAAAAATATTTCGGTTGATGATAATTTTAATTAATATGAGCGCTTCGTTGATTTTAATTTTTACATGTCGTGATGTGGGTAACAGTGTTAGATACAAATCCCCATATAAATTTTAATTAATCAAACAAGAAGTTACATCTCAAAATAATTTTAATTAATTCCGAAATGAGCAGGAGTTACAGATGGAATGAATGTGTCACATAAATTTTTTTAATCAAACGGGCGCACACAGTTTAACATAACAGATCCGCAGGGTTCTTTGATGTTGTGACTCGTCTTATACTAATTTAACTAGCTGCATCTCATTAAAGTCGGCGACGTCTTCGTGTGTGGTGCTTGACCTGGCTTGAACCACTACAAACCATCCCTTAACTCGTCTGCCTCGACACTTACTCGAAGCTATTTTCCACTTAAACTTATTCCCCGTCCCCCATTCTCGAGTTTTATATAAAATTTTAACATCGCGCAAGAGATTCCCGCTGACAAATTTATCTTTTTCATGAAACGTTTTAGTAAACATCTCTCTACAATAAAACTGATGATTGATTACTTTCTTGAAAGGTATTTTGTTTGCTGTGTACAAGACGCGGCTTATTTTCGCAACACACACACTTTTTCTTTATAAAGGAATGAAAAAATCGCCGCGGGCTCTTCATAAAAAATTCACGGGGAAAAGCCGCGCGTCCGCCGTCTTCGGATCGGTTTTTGGCTCCGCAAAAATAAATTGCAGCGTTTGTTTGGGCGAACAAGAAAATGAATTAACTTCGAACGAAAACAAGCAGATAAACTGTGAGATAGGGCGAAAAATTCGGTTCTTTGCGAAAAATTATATGACGATGACTGTTATTATGTCTTCAGGAAACACACATAAAAACTTTGGTACACACAGAAGGACTGTGATAAAAGGGACCGCGTGCACAGTGGAAAAGCGAGATTCTATCGGCCGGCGATGGAAGGATGAAAGTGTGCGTCTGGAAAATATAACCCCGGGGTAAAAATGGAACAAGAAAAGAACAGATAGTGATGATAGATGAGGACTAGACGTGCAGATGCGAGGGCGCAACCAGGACAACCCTACATTTGCATAAAGATGACACATTTTACACCGGCAAACGTGTTTTACAACGCAAAATACACCGCCGTCGGTTTTAAAATGAATCGCCCGAAAATCCAAATGATGCTTGCCTAGGTCAGAGCGTCACGAAAATTGCGACACGGTCGAGCCTCTTTTTCTACCTGCCGAACCCTTAAATTCCTTTTTTTATTCGGAAGGTATGCCTACCGTGATTGGGTCTCATTATGGAAGAACATGTGCTAACCGCCAGAAGATTCCACGTGTATAACGCTAATAAAGTAAGAACATATGGGCTCTAGACTTCTTGTTATTATCGTCATTAAGTCGCGGTTCCTACAAGTGAGGTCACGAGGAACTCATTAACCGAAAATAAAATCGTGCAGTCGGAAATTTGAAAGTGCATCTCAAGCATTTTAAGATTCCGTAACTCTTCAACGAATAATTAATCTAGATAAACCGGTGGATGTTTTACGAAGTTTCGGATACAATGCGCTACCTACGCAAAATTATTCGTGCGGAATTATTTCGTAGTTGCGAGTAATTTCATGTTAATTTATGCGTTAACTTTAAGATGTATGCACGCTAGGACTAATGAATGCAACTTAGTTTGAATGCAAGTTGCTTTGGACAAAAAAATCCCATTCAACTCAATTGCACAATAATTGGGGAAATTGTGTTCCAGAAATTTAATAAGCGAGCCGATTGTGAATAGGTGCGATAACGACGGTGTATTGGGCAATATCCAACCGAACTCGAATTCCGAATTAATGAATTTCCTTAATCCATGAATTTAAAAAAATCCAATAAATTGCTTTATAAACCGGAATCCTGCCTATTCCATGAAGTTAACTGAAATCAAATGACGCGGACACCATTTTGCGGAGTCAATTAATGAAGAATATTTGACCGGTGATGTCTCTGTATTGAATCATACTGCCTGACTTAATCTGGCAAAGGTGTGGCGGGTTGTGACTTACCCCAAAATAATTTGTTATGAATGCCAATTTCACAACAACGATTTGTAATTTGCTGGTTTTATACCACCTACGAATTATTCTGCTTAATCATAGTTTATATGTTTTCTTTCAATACAATGTATTTTAAACACGTAATTTGTGGTCATTGTGTTTCAAAGTGGCACATGTTCGACACACGCCTTGTGATTTCCAGGAAGAAAATAAAAATAGCTTTTGAGAATTGTCAAAAACCGCAAAGGTTTTTAAATTGTTGGGTTCGTGATGGTGTTTTAATTCGTCAAAGGCAATTCGAAATATAAAGGCAACTTATTTTCTAAAAGTGAAACATTTTAAGAACTTTTTAAATACTTTTCATTATTGTTATGAATGTTCTTCACTACTTCCGGATTGCACATAATCTTTGTTTAACACACAATGATCAGAGTAGAAATCACAATGCTATTTTCTCTTGGCAGAAACATGTACAACATGTACCTGTACAGCATCACACAGTGATGTGATGGACAGATAACTAAAATTTGCTAAAAGTGTGGCATGTGGCCTTGTTGCCCCGAGTCCTTCAATTTTAAACAATCATAAAGATGCTTGACTGAAACGTTAAAAATGTGAAAAACAGGCAAAAATTGCATTGAATTAGTTTTTCCTTCCCTAAAAATAGTTTTGGCACAATAGTAGAGCAAAGTGATGCAAAATATCATAGTGGATAAAATGGCATACGCTGTATTTCTTGAGGTAAGACTATTGAAATAGATTTTCGAAAATAAAGTGAAAAATTATTTTTCTTACATGATGATATTTATGTTCTCCAGAATTTAGTAAGATTGATTTCGTCAATCCAATTAGGACAATAATATGATTTATTTGTTGTTTGCGTTGGTGTCGTTTTTCTTAAAAACATAAGCCATTCATTAACTCAACATTTAATACTCATGTCTAACTTAAACCAAAGGAAATATTCATTTATTGGGATTCCACTACTAATAAATATTAAAGCAGACATTGTATATCCAGTGTTAACATTTTAATATTAACATGTTTATATTTTGTCATTGTGGGTAGAAAGCCTTTATTTTTAAATCGGACCTGACTATTAAAGGTTACAGTGGGGTCTGATTTACACACCCCCCCCCCCTTCCCCCATACATATCATTCGGTCATCATTTGCGATCAGGTAAATTTACCACTCTAAGTTATTTCAAATCATTTTGTTGAAATTTTGGTGATTTCATTATTAATCGATTGTTGGGCTAAAAAGCGTTTAAAAAAATTAAACATAACGTATTAGTGACTTAAAAGATGAAATTAAACGCTGCAGGTAAATTACACAAAAACTTTTACTCTAGATTTTTCAGAAATTATACTTTTTTACCATTTTTGCAACATCTGGTTTATCATAAACAAAACTAATATCAGCAGTTTGTGGCCCATGAAATAAACAAAATTTAAAGATAATAATTAGATCAATTTTGGGGATGACCACGAACGTTGGGGTGCCCTGTATGTCATTTTACACATCAATTCCCATATCCGTCCAATTTAGTTGAATACAAGGACATGAAATTCTTTTTCCGTGATTGTCAAAATTTGTTCGAAAATAAAACAAGTCACGCCTAATCACATTTGCATAACAATTGTTGAATACAGAGCTAAAAGAAAACCAACAGCCAACAAAGAAATTAAATTAAAAGGGTAGTTGATGAATACGCTTATCAGGGACACGGAATGACCTTTACGCGAGACCCTCGGGCCATAGAAGTTGAACCGAAAATCCAACTCGTCCGCGCCGCTGAAGACAAACGTCGAAAAGTGTAGGAGCAATGTTGCGAACACTCACCTACACCCCACAAACCCCCCATTCTTTCACCGAAACTGTTATGAAGGGGCAGACGTGGAAAGGTGGCCGTCTAGAAAATAATAAAAGAGCGAATCATCCCCTGGACGCCGGAATAGAGGCCAAGAGCTTGAGAAAGACCAAGGATTTTAACAGAGAACGACCCAATTAAAACGGGCAAATGAGGTCGTTTCAGATTGGGGTGAAACGCTGAAATATCGTTGTTTAACAAACGCAACTTTTATGCTGATTTTATTATTCGATAAATTGGACAAACAAACACCTGGAGGGCGAGAAAAGGCAGAAACCACAATGTAATTATTATTATTCTGTAATTATTCGTGGTGGTTGAACATTAGTGGACACGGCATGGGGGATTTTTGTAACTATTATTACATTGTAACTTTCACGCTCACCTGACACCTGAATGGCAATTCCTTTACACCCGTCCACTAACGAGACATAAAAGGCTTTCAAATGAAGACAAATAGATATTAAAGGTTACTTTTAACTGTGCATTTTCAGAATATAAACGCGAAATTAAATAAATTCTGCACTATCAAAAAGGCTGGTTGCAGTAAAAACGCCAAAAAGAAACCGGCACAAACTGTTTATAAATGGAAAACCGCGCGTATGCCGAGGAGCTATATAACTTAAAATTGTTTTCCTTTTTTCCCTTTCAATGGCATATCTCTTAAACGGAGTGCAGACGTATTTATTTAATATAAATGGTGCACTGTTATGTACATGCGGCGAAATATGTTGCACAATATTTTACAGATAAACAGTGTTCGCTGGACCAATCAAAATGACACCGAGTGGCACTTTCGTTCCGCCTTTATTCTGTCGCCTGGTGTTTCACTGAAAGCGGCCGAATTTGTACATTTCTCGGAGATTTTTAAAATCGCAGATTATGGCGAACAGGAACGTTCGATGACTCATTGCAGTTGCGCCAGTGCATTTTAATTTAACGGCACATTTGGTGACTAACTTCTAATTACCTTATATGACTTCCAGCGGCATGACAAATTGAGAGGGAAAGATTCAGCCGCTTGAACAAAGACGAATAAATCCCTCATCACTTTTTGACGCAGCAAAAAATCCCATTGGTTATAGAACCGATGAGTTTGATGGATCAGTTTTTATAAACCTATAAGTTAATCAAAACTCTAGTCAACTTAAATAATATGCGACGCGGCCAGTTTTAATTTAAAACTTTGATTTTGTTTACTCACAAAAAGCAATTATTTTTATGTTTATTTCGCAATTAATCTTTGTATTAAAAATGCGACTTTATTAGCGGACATCAAATAAATTTGTCAACTGTTAATTAACTGAAAATACGAAGTCAATCGCAGTTATCAAAGGTCTGAAAAATAATATAATAAAACATTATAAATATTTATATATATGGTTATTCACGAGACATAGGGGGTATAGCAAGTTGCAAATGCAAATACTTATGGCCTTTTGAAAATTGTATTCTGTGCGGAAAACGATCTGTAAAAAAGTACCGACAGAATCAGGCTTTATACTAATAGTAGAACAAAATTTTCCCAAGAATTATTAAATCCATGCTATCGTACATTCATAACTAGTTTTTAAATTAATGTAAAACATAGTGAAATTTGTATACTTGGTTGCATTTTAAACTTCTCCATTGCATTATCACTATTATTCATTTTTTAATTCGAAGGAATAATTAAAAACTATTGAATAAAAAGGTAGGTCTATGATTGGCTACCAGTAGGCCGGTTTTACACTGGTTAAATTATGGAAAGTGGGCAGCCGCCATATTGTCGCAAATTCAAATTTGCTACCAAAAACTACTTGCCAGTGTAATTCGTACTTTCAATTTCACTCCTCCAAATTAAGAAATGCAAAGTGAATAACCCAGTTTAGATAGAACAGTAAATAAGTTATAAAATAAAATATAATTTCAGTAATGGATTTACGGATCTGAGTTAATATGCTTTTTATAAAGCCCACATTATTTTTGAATTAAATATCGCAAGAAAGGAGCCGCAATTTGCAGCCTGATCTGCAGAATATTGCAGTTTTTCTGCGTACGTTCCATAAATGCGATTGCAGCTGACAAGCAGAAGATGGATCACCACATAAACGATAAAACCTGTGTCAATTTACCGATAATAATGGCAATGATGTAACATTCGGAAAAAGCCCATATCTGCCAGTAAATAAGACGCTATCAAAAAAGCGAACCAAAATCGCATGAAGCAGAATTTCGCCGAAGGAAACTAAAGATCGCAATAAATTGATGAAGAACCGAGCGAGATGTAATTTAATTGTTTCCCCACTTTGTGACCTCTTAGGCAACGTTTCTTAAACTGTCCATAGACTTTTACAGTCGAAGGTTGAAAAGCAGGTAAACCCACGATTTTATCGACGCCTTAACTGCATATTCGAAAGCCCACGTACCACCTTTACATCTGACACAATGTAGTACACACACAAAAAGAAATTTCGAACCGTTCGATTTTAACGTTCGGACGTGATTAAAAAATCGGAAAAGCGCTTTTACTAACAATTAGTTAATCAATATAATAACAACGGTGAAGAACACGTGATGTTTACGGAAACGTTCATCTGTATTTGTCGATCAAACAAATCAATTTTAATCACACATCTATTTATTTAAAAATAAATCGTCAACATTGCAACCGGGGTAGATTAATCAACACGGAACGGTGTCTTGAACAAAACTCTGTCAGATACAAAACGCGAGGTGCCCCACTAATAACGAGGCGCCTACGCTCTCGTAATCCTCGGATTTTTTTAATACAAAAAATATTGTTCGCCGGCCTTTTAGAAAAATAATAACGGGTTCAGAAATATTAATAAACGATTTATAAAAACGGGGTTCGGGACTGACCTGATTTCTGTTAATTTAAATTCCTATATTGTGATGCCATGAACAGTTACTAAAATTAACACTTGTGAGAACTTTAGAGAACTGGATCGCCTCTTCAAAAATTGTTTCACAATTTTGACGCTTCTTAGGTGTGAGGTGTGTCTGACCGATGTAAAATTTTGTTACGACGATTAGCCACACAGTTGCAATTCCATTATGATTTGTGTTTGTCGACAAACACGTGCGAACGAATGGAATATTTTGTTAAATTAAATTTGTTAATTAATTAACTAACCCGGTTGAAATTACACAAAAATCATATCTATGTTATTTGTTCAAACCCTCTTTTAAATTTTGCAACGTTAAAACATCCGTTTTGTAACTAATTTTCATTAGCTGTGTTTGATTATACCGGATACTTAAAATTGTATATTACCACACAGAGGTTTGCGTCAGACTTTAAATAATACGAGTGATTCAAATTATTGAGTAAATTGTATACATTTCAAATTTTCTAAATCAAAAACAGGACATAACTAATCCATCTTTCAATTTTACGAAATATTACTAATTTTATCTTCGAATGAGTAACGAATAAAAAGTTTATAAAATGCAGTCTGTGAAATCACAAATGTTGAAACTTTATCTGTAAAAAGGTTAAATAAATAAACAATGACCGGAAATGAAAGAATCAAAATCCACAAAAAAGTAATGGAAGTAAAGATCACATTTAGACCAAATTGTCCTTATTACTAACGTGCGTTTAAAAAAATCGTTGGTCATGAAAATTGGTGTTTGCATTATGTTCACATTAACGCCTTTTGTAGCCAGTTAATGTCATCTATTGCTATATTTTTAAACGTCGTTTTACATTGACGTTAGAAATTGTTTTAAAATAGGTGGTAATAAATAATTACTTTACACATTTTGTGTTTCAATAATTTGTTTTTCAACGACACTACGGAAAATGATCAATATTATACAAACAATAAACTAAGTAAGCGTATCCTTACGCACGCCATGTGTTATAAACTAAAATCGCACATTTAGGGACTTTTATCAACATTGTGTTGGTAACGTAATTGACAGTGACAGTTCGGTTTAATTCTCAGACTCCGGTCAAAGAGCGAATAAAATTTCTAATAGATTAATAAAATATTTACTTAAGAACAAACAAGAGGAATTTTGACAAGACCCAACTATAGGGTTTTCCAATAAGAGGTGTTATTTTGAATAGCCCGTTATTTCGGTAGATGTCACTTTTGGAGCTGTAATTTTTTGACATTTAACAAGTAGAAACTACGCCATTAATAAAAATGGAACGATACACGCTTCAACAACGCATTGAAATTATTAAAATTCACTATAAAAATGGTGAAAATTTGGCAGAGACGGTTCGTAAAACTCGAACATTTTTGGGTCGTCGTGAAGCACCTTGTCGGACCGCAATACAGAAATTGGTGGAAAAATTCGAGCTGTTGGGACAAGTTAGTGATGTGAAGAATAAAACCCGTGCACGTCGCTCAAGAACAGCCGAGAATATTGCTGCTGTAGCCGAAAGTGTTGAAGAAAACCCAGGTTTGTCCATTCCTCGTCGTTCTTTGGAATTAGACATTCCAAAAACGTCATTACACCGTATTTTGCATAAAGATTTGGGTCTTAAGGCTTATAAAGTTCAGTGAACACAAGAACTCAAGCCGGCCGATCATCAACAACGTCGTATCTTTGCCGATTGGGTCCTTGAAATGCATGAAAATGATCCGGAATTCCATCGAAAAATCATCTTGAGTGATGAGGCCCATTTCCACCTGGATGGCTTCGTCAACAAGCAAAATTGTCGCATCTGGGGCTCAGAAAACCCAAGAGTTATTGTTGAAAAGCCTCTCTATCCTCAACGTGTGACTGTTTGGTGCGGTTTATGGTCCGGCGGGGTCATTGGACCCAAAAATGTTCGAGTTTTACGAACCGTCTCTGCCAAATTTTCACCATTTTTATAGTGAATTTTAATAATTTCAATGCGTTGTTGAAGCGTGTATCGTTCCATTTTTATTAATGGCGTAGTTTCTACTTGTCAAATGTCAAAAAATTACAGCTCCAAAAGTGACATCTACCGAAATAACGGGCTATTCAAAATAACACCTCTTATTGGAAAACCCTATACTACAAATAGAAGAAGACTTTAAAGAAAACAACTCAAAAAACCTTCAAGGATATCGACCACCAAACTTATGTTTCAAAAAAGAAAAAGGAAAGATAGCTATAAACAACCAAGGAAACTGCAAAATACTTGCAATATACTTCAAAAAACTGTGAAGAATCGAAAATGAAATTACCAAAACAAAATCCGAAATATAAATTTGTAAACTTCAAGCCACCGAACCCAGCAGAAATCCAACAGATTATTAGAGAACTAAAGAACGATAAAGCTCCACGAGAGGACTCGATAATTGCAGAAATGTGGAAAAAAGTAGATACCAAAACAGTCAAAAGCCTACATCAAATAATACAAAATATCTGGAAAATGAAGGAAATACCAAAAGATTGGAAAACGGCTATGATCCACCCAATACAAAAGAAAAGAAAATAAAGCAGATGCAAACAATTATAAAGGAGGTTTACTCATATCCAAGACATTACAAAACACATTGGAAACCCAACTGGACGCATAATTAAGTGATTACCAAGCAAGGTTCAGAACAGATGTTAAACCTGAAACTCATAATAAGGAACACGAGACTGAGACTTACATATGACATTTGTGGACTTCAAATAGACATACGATTCTATAGATAGATACGTTGGAGGAACACGAACGAACGAAGACGAAGTCAAAAGTAAAATTTATGGGAGAGATCTCAGAACGCTTTGGGGCCAAAACAGGAGGAAGGCAGGAAGATGGGCTTGTCCCACTGCTCTTTAACTATGTGCTGAACAAGGTAATGAGAGAGTGGAGGAAAAGAATGGAGGTGGAAGGAATTCCTAAAATAAAAATTGGAATAAAGAAGGATAACCTGGAAATTGACTGGTTGGCCTTTGCAGACAATCTCAATACTAGCGCAAAACATGGAAGACGAAAGAAGACAAATAAATATACTGAAAGAGACAACAGAAAAAGCCGAACTATAAATATCATATGAAAAGACAGAATAGGTACGTGGCCAATAGAAAGGATGCACCAAAGCAGATCACACAAAATATTGAAAAATTAAGGGTGGTAACAAGTTTAAATACCTGGGAGAATTTATTCAATCAAACGCTCTTGAGAAAGAAGTGGTTCTAGCAAAAGCAAGCAAAATGGAAGTGGCATTCTAGATAGTGGTACTGGAAGAGAAGAAAGTTGGGAGAAATATAATCATGAGAAGTTATTTCACGTGATCCATAGTCGGCCAAAATCAAAAAAAATTCTTACTTGTTTCTATGTGCAATTATCATTAAATTATCGATTTTTAGGTTGGATAGTCCGATTCATCATCTCTACATAGCTTTGCTAAATTGTGCAGGTGCTTGCCAGAATGCCTCCTTTGTGGATGAAAGCGAACGTAAGATCGGAAATTTATTTAAGGGGCAAAGATCATACCTCTTTGGCAAACGAATCCTTAATGATAGCTTGGCAAGAACAATGGGACGATTATTTAGGTTGGGCAAAAATTTTCGTTAAAGATATTAGAAAATGGTTCAATTGTAAGTGGGTAGAAATGGATTATTTTTTAACACAATCCATGTCCGGACACGGAATTTTCGGAAAATATCTCAATTGGATAAAAAAGGCGGATGTCGATACTTGCTGGTTTTGCCAGCAGGTAGACACGCCAGAACATACTATATTCATTTGTGACGAATGGGAAAGCATCCGAAGAGATGCTAGGATTAAAATGGGTTGTAATATAGACCAGAATAATATTTCTGAGTTATTATTGGATTCCGAGGAATCTTGGAAAACTGTAACCAACATGATGCGGGACATTATGCGTGGAAAACAGCAAGAGGAATTTCGTAGGGAGGAACTCCTCGTCAGAGATGATGTGATATCAGATTCTGACGAAGATTGAAGGTTAAAGGTTGTGTGATTGAGAGAATGAATGTATATGAGGTATTTTCAATAATTTACCATAATTTTTTCTTTTTTCGATCTGTTTAAAATTTTTTAGAAACGTCAAAATTTACCAATTGAAGATTTTTGTAATTTTTTACTCGTGAAGCGTTTATAGTAATTATTAGGAGCAAATAAGTTTCATTTAATTTTTGTAAAGTCGCGAGACGGATTCCATCGGTTTATTTGTAAAGTTACGGCGAAAAATGTAAAAATTTTAGAAACGTCAAAAAATTATTCAATATACTACTTTGATTTTGATAGTAAAAATTCTAAGCCTCCTAGGTTTAAAATTTTTAATTATTTATTTATTTCTTTTAATTATTTTTTGAATCATATTTAACCAATCTTATTGAGTCATTTAGGTTGTAACGAACATCACAATTAAAGATGCAAGTTCATGTGAAGCCTTGACAGCCAGAGGGTCCATTACCAAGGGGAGTCAAGGGATGCCTTCTTCACAATTCAATCTAAGATGATCAAAGAGGGAGAGAGCGATAGAGAGTGTGAATGATAGGTAAAGGAGGAAGAAGATGAAATGAGTAAAAGTGTGTGTGAAAGCAAACTAATAAGAGGCAATTTTTTGATGATAGAGGGAGAGAGTGATAGAGAGAGAATGATAGGTAAAAGGGAAAGAAAACGAAAGGTGAAAAAGTGTGAGTGAAAGCTTACCAAAAGATGTGATCTAATGATAAGATGTAAATGGAACTAAACAGTCACTCATCTCGAAGTAATACTTGACGTAACGTTAATGTGGTTCCCGTGGTGAGGAAGACGTATGGGGGAGGAAGTTAATAGTCACACAGGTTACCTCCTCTTAACAAAAAAAAAAAAAAGCTTTGCTAAATTAATAAAACTTTTAATTTCTATTCATCGTATCTACATAGCGTTGATAATTTAATGAAACATTTATTTTTATTTTTTTAAACTAAAGCTTATGAATTAGTGTTAGAACCTCGTAACTGCCTCCCAAAGAAAAACTATTTGTGTTCGTTTTAGTCACCGAACATGCTGTTGAGATTTGTTGGTGAGATTCTGAAACTAGCTCGGTACATATTAAAAATTTCAAACCTTTTAGGTCTTTTACAAGTCCTTAAATTTATGTTATATAATTTTCCATCGTCCTGTGAATTCCAGTTTAATGTGTTTGAGATCCAGCCACCGTGACTTCCACTAATTTTATGTAAGAACTAAAAGATTATTGCGCCGTCAGGCTCTCAGGCATGTAATTCGATTTTTAATAAAAACGACGTTATTATTTCGATAACGCCGCCGGTTCACATATTTATAATTTACCAAGTGTTTGAATCCAGTGAAAGAAAGTTAATTAAACGTCAATGTCTTCATTATTTTTTTTAATATCCTTTGTAATTCTAAACATAATAAAATTCTACAGGTTTAATTCTGTTTTGATTAACTAACTTGTGTTGTAATTTGACTTCCCTTTTGTGTGGGATATTATTAATAACATGACAAGAATAACATTTCCAATCAAAGCAAATAATGACTCACATTTTCTTTGTAATAGAAAACCTCGATGAAATCGTACATTTTGGTTAAAATCATAAAGGATCGCCGTGGAACAGATTTAAAATTTTTCGAACAACATTTTTTACAAAATTTCAGTTCCAATCAAGAAAATCTTCTCTTCACACATTGTGTTCTAAATTGATTTAAATTGTGCTGCATGCACATGATAAGATAAAGGATACGTTAATATCCTCTGTCATTCTTTCATTCGTTGTTATCTGCAATTATTTAATAACGCGTAAATCTTTGCGGCAGTGATAAGTTCTACAAGGGAATTCTCTCGAACAGAGAAACGATAACGTCATTTCTCATCATTAAAAAATGTCTCTAATCATTCCCTTTACGTGCTCAATTAATGCAACGTCCTGCTTTGTATTGATTCATCACGGTGACATTCCATTCATACTAATTTAGCATCCGATCGTTATTAATCGTTTCCCATAAACGAGTTCATCGGTGCTCATTTCAAATTATTCCACATAAATAATTTACGGTCTTAATGATAATTATAATATTTTGTGTTAGCGCCCCAACTTTGTCCTGAAGATTAAACATTTAAAACAAATTAAGGCAAATGTACAAATAAAATGGGCGCATTTTTAGTTGGTAAAATGACACACTACAACGCTGTGGCGAATTCACTTTCCTACTGAAACTTTAAAATTATAATGCTGCATTTTGTAAGGAAAAAACAACTTATTTTTCAATACTTATTACAATTCAAATAAAAATTTTGTTTTACTTACTTAAAAGCAGAATTGAATAAGTTTAAAACTCGGTTCTCTAATTTCAATGTAAGAATTACCTTTAACTATATAACGCCGACTACCAATATCTTTACACTTGAGATACAGTATAACCTAGCTAATCTAAAGCAATTGGGGTCGGGTGTATTCAGATTAGCGATTCGTGCGAATTACTGGAATTTACTAGAAACCAGGTTTAAACACTTCACTTCAGAATTCTCATTTGCTCCTATGATTTTTCGACTTTCAGGTCCTTTGTTCATTAAAGCAACAGACTGCTAAATAATAATTCTTTTTTATTGTGACTCAGTTAATTTCTCAAATTTATATAATAAAGCAAATTTAGTGACAGGATCTCACATATTTCGTTTAAAGTTAAAGTTTTGTCACATCTTCACGTTCAAAAATAACTGCACAGGGTCCTCCAACGTTAATGGTCACCTAAACAAAAAAAAACCTCAAATTTGGCTATGTATTCAGTTATTAATAAACTATGATCTGATGTTAATTTCGTTCTCAGTTTTTATCAACTAGCGTCGCGACGCTCATTTATGTCATTTTTCATGATGTTTTAAGCTTTTGATTTTGTAAATTTTGTAATTATTTTTAATGCAGAAATATCAAAACCTTATCAGCTTTTTATCGACATTCGCCATTATTTCTGTTATAAATTCTGTGATGTCAGTAAGAAATGTTATTTATAACTTTCAAATCATAACCAACAAATCAGGCAGGTATTGTATAATTATAAAGCTTTTTGAAGAAACAAGTTGTCCTGAAGAGGCCAGGTATTAGCGGCACATTGTGTTTGAGGGCCGTATTGAGGCTTTGAAATTTTAGATTTACAAAATGTTACCGAATAACTGGATGCTGTTCACTTCAAATAACTGAACGCAACTAATCTGAAAACAGCGTACAGCGAAAGCACAGTTAGAATGTTTATTAAGAAATATTAAGAATTCTTTATGGGTAAAGCGTTTATTTTTAGTCCGGGCCTGATGATCGCAGGTTACAGTGAGGCCAGATTTACAAATCTAAATCTCTTTTTGCAAATAATTCCTTTGATCACACGCATGGTTAGGTAGCTAGACATTATTTTTTTGTATTTGAATACCTGATATAAAACGTGTAAGACATTTGTTATTGACTATTTCATTTGATACGCTCGAATAAGTAAATCTGTATCATCTGTGTCTGAAGTATTCAGTGTAAGTTCATGAAAGCTATTTGTACGGCAATTCCATGCAAATGTTAACCTCACCTGGTTTTAAAGTACGATGAAAATGAATTTTTTATAGATTTTGTGTATAATCAAAAATTAATAAATTTTTTAATTGCAGGTATTAGTTGGTTTCTGTAGATTGAACTTGTTTGCTAATTTTATTTTTTTTATTTTTTTCCTTTACTTTCAGGGTGAAACTGTAGAATTTGAAGCTGAAGTTGAGATCATTGACAGTCGGTTACGAATTAAATTTAAATTTTTTAGCTAAAATATACTTTTTCAAAAAAAATTAATACAAAATGCTAGTCAATTTCGAATTAACATGAAATGATTTTATAAAACTCAACTCAATTTACATATTGTTGTGAAATAAAAAGAAAATCAGCTCATGAAGGGTCAAGCTTGTTACCGTGTAATTGCCCCATAGTTAAAAAATTATTTTGAATATGTAAAACGACTTAAGTGCATTACCCATTTATGATGACATAACTTCCTGCATTACCTAATTAAATTCTTTATTTTGTTTGTTCCTTTCTTCATGAAAAAATCACTTAAGACAATTAAAAGAAATTGAAATAATTTCAGAAGGTTGTAATTTTCGAATTGATAGTTTTCAACTTTCTGACATTAAGTACAAGATGATACAGCCTGCCTGTCAGCTACTTTATTTCAGAAATACATAATTATCTAAAGATCAACGTTCGGTCATTTATCTTGACATAAAAATGTTCCTTCCGTAAAAATTTTGATCTCGAATTTTTTTACGAACGTAATATTTTTCCGGAGTAATCAAGCGTTCGTAAAAGAAAGTAAGAAGTAAAAATATCGCGCCTCAAAGTACATTATTTATAGTTACAATCAGCATTTTCGTGTCTTGCGTTATTATTTATTTTCAGCGCGGTGATGTGCCCCCGAACATACGTTCATATTAAATGCGATTCGCAAGATGAAGGATCTTACAAATCAACTCCAAGCATTTTTTTATTGCGCCGTTTCCCTCATAAAACGAATTTACAACAGTCGCTCGGAATTTTCACAACAAATAAAAACATTTACATTCATTTCCTCCACGTCATAACGGGATGAGTTAATTACTTCTTAATTAACTTCCATGAAATTTCACTTATAAACGAAAAAATCGCAGCTCCCAAGAAAGCGAGACAACAAAAAATATAATACACTTTAACTCGGCTTCATTTCATTCAACGCTCTAAAAGTTAATTTGAGAGGAAACGCAAAAGCGTTTATTTTTCCTTGAGATTATCCTATACATGTGGTTTATTGATATGGAGAAAGCTTCCGAGAGGGCGTATGGATAATTCTGAAACTTAGAAATGTCAATGATGAACCGATAGAAACTATAAAATGCCTCTATGAAAATACAGAGAGCTTTGTAAGAACTAGAAATGAAAAATCAGAAATGTTTAAATATGGGATAGGCTTGAAACAGGGTTGCAACTTGGTTTTAGACGAAGTTATTAAAAGATGCAAACATGGATTTAAGGCTTATAAGGTGTGATATAGGAAAATGGAGATGGTAGAAGTTGTAGAACTATGCTAAGGAGATAACATATCAATAATAGCAGAAACGGAAAGGGAACTACAACACAACGTGGAAGGACTTAACGAACAATAACAAAACGTAAATATGACCATAAATATGCAAAAAAAACAAAAACAATAGGGATTGAAACAAAAAACGCAAACGACAAAATTGAAATTAATGATGCAAAGTTAGAACAAGTGATAATAAATAGTGAAAGATACAAATAAAATTGCAAAAACAGCACGCATTTAATTACATAAAGAATACCATACTGGCGAAAAAGAAAACAACTCAGAGCACAACAGCAGAAGTGGTTAGAAATCCAATCTTCGCCTATGGAAGTGAATCATGGACAACATCAGAAAAACCGAAAAAACAGCTACCAGATGTAGAAATGAGGTTTTTAAGACAAATAAAGGGAAAACAAGAATGGACAAAATAAGAAATGAAAGATACAGAGAATATGTGGATATCATCCCGATAGAAATTACAATACAGCAATGCTAATTGTGGTGGTTTGAACATGTAGCACAAAGGATGAACGATTGGCTAGGAAAATGTTTGAAACTAGCGAATTAGGAAAAAAAACGAGGATACCAAAAAATCATGGTAAGAAGAAATGAGGAAAGGAACTAAAGTGGACAGATCTATCTTCAATGACAAAAGATAGAAGGTGGATAGAAGTGTGGAGAAGGATGCCTTTAAAATTCAACTCGCCGCACAACCTTATACAGAAAGGTAGAAAGATTTCGGTTAAGTAAGTAAAAAACACAAAACACAAATTTGAAATTAATGATGAAAAGTTATAACCAGTGATGTCAAATAAATACTTAGGAGTGATAATAAATTGTGAAGGAAATTTGAAAGAAAAAGTAAAAAATAGAATAGCAAAAACAGGTAATAGCATGAAGAATAGCATACTAGGGAAAAAGAGAATACCTTAGAGTACAAATGCAAAAGTAGTTGGAAAGTGGCCTATGGAAGCGAATCATGGACGACATCGGAGAAGCAGAAAAAGCAACTACCAAGTGTAGAAATCAGGTTTTTTAAAAAAATAAAAAGATAAACAAGAATGGGGCCGTTCAAGTATTACGTAAGCATCAGAAGGGGGGAGGGGGTTACGTCTTTGCTTATTTTTTATGACAATTGGGCCGGGGGGGGGGGTACGAATGATGATTACGTCAGCAAAGAAGTGTTTTGGAGTGAGGACAGTTAAATAATTTCAAACATACAGTAGCCGCTCGGTTATATGAACTAATAGAAACTAGAGGTGTTGATAAAATCAAATTGTTCACAGTCCTTTTTATTCGTGCTTTCTACGATTAAAGTGTATTAAAATATTGTATTATTTGTGTTTATACTCTCTTTGGAGACAAACGTTTCGGGAATGTTTTTTTTTCTGCATTTTTAGAATATCAGTAATTCGTTAAGAATTAAAAATACATATTGCTTTTGTTCCAAGTTTTCTTCTGATAATGTGAACACTATTCTGTTCTATATATACATATGTACTATTACGGCCACCGAAACGTACACGATTTTTTTTAGCAACTTGATTTTCGCTTCAAATCATAGGCGCCCTAAAAATATTAGCGAAATGTCAATATTATTTTGTTTATGACAATATTATTTCACGAAAGTCACTGGATAAAGCCAGCTTTAATCTATGGAAAAATAGGGTATCGTGCACATTTTGGTGGCAGCAATAGTACATTCACGGAAGACGAAATTTTGGGATTAAAACAGGCTATTCACATAATCGAAATTGATCTTGTTCATTAGTATGTAGTATGTTGTTGACTGTAATGAATAGTTCATATAATGGATGTTCATACAACCGAGCGCCTGCTGTACATATTTTGCAATCTACTAAAAATTAAAAAAACTTAATTTCCTAGTAAAATGTTTCTTTCATAGAAAGAGACTCAAATTAATGTCAATAGAGGATGAACGTTTGTCTAAAAAAGTGTTTGAAGCTAGAGAATTAGGGAAAAGAAAAGGGAGGGCAAAGAAATCATGGAAGGTAGAAGTGAGGAAAGCGACTGAATTAAGAGAAGTAAAGTGGGCAGAACTATCTTTAATGGCAAAAGATAGAAGAAGGTGGAGGAGGGTGCCACCAAATTTCAACTCGTCACACAACCATACACCGAAAGGTAGAAAGTATTAAGTAAGAAATTTCACTTATAAACAGAAAAATCGCAGCTCACAAGAAAGTAAAACAACAAAAAATATAATAAATTTTATCTCGGGTTCATTTCATTCGACGCTCTAAAAGTTAATTTGAGAGGAAACGGAAAAACGTTTATTTTTCGTAGAGATTATCAATCTCGGAACCCGATTGTGCGCGTGTAGGTATATAAAAATCGCCGCGCCCAAGATCTATCATCAACAGGCAACCCTTCTTTATAATAACCAGATTTAAACGCGGCCGTTCCGCAGCTGTCGGGGCGAAATCGGGACACTCCCAGATTTCTCTCTATCAATTTTATTCGGAAGCAGAAAAACAAACTCATGCCATTAAGAAAGAATGTCTTAAATTAACTCACTGTTTTTCTCCCCGAGACTCACAACTCATATCGCAGGGAACGCGAGCAATTAGTACGACATCCAGCCGTCATTCCATTCTAGCCGCCACACACATCGCGCCACATGAGCTCTCCGGCTGTTCCACCCACTAACAATGTTTTCCCCATCATTTAAACAAAGACAATTCCCTCGACTAGTTTTATTGTCAAATTTATATACAAACCCCCTTCGTTCGGAATGCGTTCTAGGCGCGCGTAAACAAAACGGGAAAAGCGAGAGAAGCGCACTTATAAATCTATAGGTCCCCGGATTTTCCCCCTCCGGCAATTTATAACTTCATACGGGGTCCCGCGCGCGCTCCCGGCAATTATCATTAATCATAGATTATGAATGGCAAAACTTGCACATCGGCGCGAGCGTTACTTTTAATTTTCGCCGGGTCCGCGAAACACTCTTCCTGCCGTGAGAGAGACGCAATATGAGCCCCATAAACCAGAAGTAAAGTGACGGGAACAATTAACCTGAACACATTAACGCGTTCTACTCGAGTTCGGGCCACCCTTTCGCTCGCAGTTATCATTCGGCGCTCGGCGTCTTAATGGCGGGGCGCCCCTAATGACGTCACATATTGCGATTCTTAATTGTAGACGGTTTAATAAACGCGACTTCCGACCCAATCATTATTATAATACACAAGGACCGACCTCTCCGCGTATTGATCAAAAGGCTTTGTCTCTCCGCACGTTCATTATTTCCGAATAATGGACGGAAAAGAACAAGAAAATTTCATTATAATTAACGGGCGATTGAGACGTTTTTTTTTTTTCAAGAAAACAAAAACAGTTAAGGGCGTAAACAGGACGAAAGTCGTAACGATTTTTTTGTCTTTATCTGGAGTGAATAAATCGACGCGACTGACACAATAACACAATGAACTCGACGATAAGATTTCCAATGCGAGATTTATGACCGCTGCCGAATTTAAATTGTCAATTGTCGGGTGTATATAAATTCCGGAGTTGCGTTTTAAACGAAAACGCATCGCCTCCCCCGATTCGGGGAATGACAAATGGCGACCGCGAGATTGCGCGGTGTGCGACATCCAATTAGGCCAGAGTAATTTGTGTTAATAAATGGCGTGCCAATGATTATTAATTAAAGCGCTTGAACTGAAATTAACATTCTTGACGTAGCCGCGCTTCTGTGCCGGCCGAAAATCAGCGAGGAAGATTCTGCCTCGACTCACCTGCAACAAAAAGAAATCATTTAGTCAAACAACCCTCGCACAAAAAATCTTACATTAAACTTAAAACTAGATTACAGAATAGAATTCATTGGATAATTAATTAATTTCAATTTAATTTAAGGGGGCCACTTGAGAAGCACGATTCACAAGATGGCGCCACCGTAGTAAAAAGTGTCAATTTTGTAAAATGCTTTTTTCATTAACAAGCTTTTTTATATAAAAAACTAGTGGCGGATATAAAAGATAAAAAAATGATCTAGGTATAGATATAAATTTGCCAAGGAAAAAGTTGAGAAAAGTATTTATTCAAAAATGTCAAACTTTCAATAATATTTGAATTTTTGTTAAAAGTAAAGAAAATCTTGCTGATCACACCCTGGAAGCATTAATTATAAGTATACTCGTACATTATCTAATCACATTTGTCAGTATTTAAGTCAAAAAGCATCGGAAAGTGTGACATTTTTGAATAAATACTTTTTTCAAGTTTTTCCATGGCAAATTTATGTCTATACCTAGATCATTTTGTTATCTTTTATATCCACCACTAGTTTTTTATATAAAAAAGCTTGTTAATGAAAAGAGCTTTTACAAAACTGACACTTTTACTACGGTGGCGCCATCTTGTGAATCTTGCTTCTCAAGTGGCCCCCTTAAAATACTGGAAAATTAACATTTCCATTAAAACTCAATGGCATACAAGCCATTTAACTTATTTAAATTTTACTAAAATGTTTTGTTACAAAACGACACATAGCGACAAGAAGAGCAAGAAGGGCATTACTATTTGAGTTATCAAAAACTGCATCGAAATATAAATCGTAGGAATTGGTTAGTGCTACATTTTCGTTTTTATAACTTTCTTCGAAATTCGCGCCACATTATTGAATAACATAGTTGGGTTTGTACCTATATTAGAGCTTGTGAACCCGAAATTGAGTAAAAAGTAAGTGTAACAATCGTAACTGAGATTTAACAAGAAATTAAAATTGGAAAATAAAACTGTTAAAAACTAAGGTGTGAAGTGCGAACGTTTTTAGCTTGTACTTTGCTGTTCATGAGTCGTATTGATAAACATAGAATGCGATTTATAAGTAAGCATTTGCCTGTAGGGTGGGTAAACGACCTTCGCAACAATGTAATAATAATGAAGGTCGCCTTTACATGCGCTTCAAATAAACACTTGACTCAGGAACTCTCTATGAATACGGACCCTATGAGTTACTTTCATAGACCCTACCTTTCGGGTTCGGAAGAGTGCTTACTTATTCGATAGGCTAACCCTTTGCTCTGAAAAGTTATCATCTACAAACGTACTAATCCTCATTTTGCGATCGCATATAATGTTAACATTCTGCACGTGCATTCTCCGCCTCTCTTCATCAATGCGAACAAGTGACAAAGAGTAACGCTCCAGTTTTAAACTAACCAATTGAAATTTAAGTTTCAAGTTGCACGTGAATAACACGCGGGTGTGGTACTCCATCTGGTGGTGACATAAGGTTTACTATCTATTGATTGACCACGAGATAATTTTAATTCGATCATTCAATAATGTCATGGAATAACTATTAATGTAAAGACTACATAATATAATATTTTGTGGACGAACTGATTTATGGCCGAGCGAGTATAGCGTGTGAGGCTAGTGAATAAGGTGAGTTCATAAAGCCAATTATGTACAAGTTGTATATAAAGCTTTATATTCCATTGTGATACAAAAGGTTCTTTTACTTACAAAAACTTTGATATTAAAAAATTTTATAGTTTCAAAGCGTGGCTTGTCTATTATTTATTATTGTAGCTACTATTATTAACATTGACAGGCGGTCGTTTTACTTTATAATTATCGGACTAGTCCAGAAAGAGTCACAATAGGTACCTACCCTAAAAAAATTATGAATTATAATGCAATCGATCATGAAATATTTTTTTATAAAGATAATACCTTTCAATTTCAATATTTTACTACCAAATTGTGGCAACATTTGTATGCGTCCATACCTTAGTAAGATATACAGTTTTATACAAGCCAAAATGAGCAATATTAAACTTGAACACTGCAGTATCATAAACTTTTTCACAAAAGAAAGCAATGGACCAAAAGTTTAAAGAGGTGAAGAGTCAACATATGTTTAAATTTTTGGGTTAAACAATTTCGGCGGCGACCAGAGCCACTTCAGGACGAGTTTTAACTCAAGAAAGGATCCCCAGAGGAAAACGATATCTCTAGAATATTTCACTACAAATGGTTAGAATTGTATTTGACTTTTGTCATAGATAGTGAAACTTGGATGGATTACTGCGGTGCTCCCACTAAACAATGAACAATGCCATAGGTTTGCAAGAGATTATAAAGTCAAGACTCAATAATTGCATTCAGCATAACAAACTGAAGCTACTTTTTTCCGTTCCAGAACATAGACCGCCAAAGCTTTGAGTTGTACAGCAAATTGGTAGCGATGAACTTCAGCAGAAAATCGCAATTTGTTCTGCTGAGTGTTACCCATTATTGTTTTGAGTTTACTGGTTCAAGGGGAAAATAATATACCGAAGAAATAACCATAAAAGAACAAGGACCACATTGAAGAAGACAAAAAGATGGATAAAGTGTTGAAGAATGTGGATTCATTATTAAACTGGGACATCATCCACCTTACAGTCAAGATTTAGTACCATGAAATTTAACATTTTAAAAGGGATGTTACGGAAAACTTTCTTTAAATAATGAACTAAAAAGGGCTACAGATGGATATTTTGAAGAAGCGCCAAAAAAATTTTCTTTTAACATATCCAGCATCTAGAAAAACGTCGAAATAAATAATGCCTTATATATTTACTTTCATTTCTTTAATTATAAAAATTTGCCGTCGCATAAATTACACAAGAATTTATCAACAGAAATCACCTCAAAATAAATGGGATGCGTTAAATACCTATATCGCTTTCTAATCCTGAATTCGTAATACCTAATCCCACTTGATAGCACCTAAATATTTCAAGGCGATCACCGCATAACTTGAAAATAAAAAATAGATCCGTAAGGTCGGGCATCGTTTGAACTAGAAATAAGCGGGCAGACGGATAGACAAGCAGGAAGACAGCAGACGGGCAGGTAGAATTAATAAATTTCAAATCCCTTTTTGTTACTACAATTTTGATAATTTTGACTTCAAAAAGTTTCAACAGCAAGTTCAAACAAAATTGTTTCCACCAAGTTAACGCTACAAACTATTTCTTATAAGTTGTGGGTTTTATAAAGTTCTTTTCATATCACAAATCGTTTTTAAGTTCATTTATAAAATTCGTAGTGTACAAGCAATGAAATAAAAAAGCGTGAATTGTGCTTTTGACCTCCATAAATTACCGTCCTCCCTCAATAGATCATTTTTCAAAATCTATTTACCTTTTCTCCAAGTTGAAAATAAAATTCAAATGTCACGCCATTATTCCGAGGAAAGCCGTTTTAAATTTTGATATGTGATTATTTTACGCTGCGTTTTAATGAATTTAAATTTTTTAATTCAAATTTAAATTCGAGATTAACTCCGTAATTTATAAGAAAACCAAATTTTTTAAAATGCGCTGCTTATCTTCATGTAAGGTTTGAATTAATTTCGTAACTGACCAACAAAACGTTTCATTTCATTCGTCTGAGAAAATACTTTAATTTTTTAAGGCGAAGATTAATTAGATTTATTAAATGGCTTCAAAATGAAAAGAAAATTTAACCTTCACATATTTGAAAACGCGTTTAGCGGTAATTCCGTTTAAACAAATTAAAGTACTTTTTAGGGAAAATGAAAATTCAGAGGGAGAACATTATTTGCAGCAGTAAATATTTGCAAAGACAAATTTAAGTAAAATTGGATTTGAATTACGCCATAAATATAAATTACATTTTTCTACGCTGAACTTGAATTCAACATTATTTGCTTACCACAAAATGGGGCTTTTAGCAAATTTGAGTTAACTGTGCTACACATCACTACAGGTTCTGTAGGTCTCTTATTTTTGTGATAACTATTCTCCCAAGAATGAAGCCACTGTCGCCCCATAGCATTATTAGTTTTGCAAAATATGCAAAAAAAAAGAGTAATAACAGCACAAGCCACAAGTAAATTCATCATCGCAGCATTGTAGTCACATGTTTTTGCCAATAGAAAATTAGATTTTAATATTGAAAACAACAATGAACATTGTGATTTCGACTCCGACGATTGTGTATCAGACAAATATTATGTGCAATCCGAAAGTAGTGAAGAACTTTCATCAGATGAGTCTGAACAGGTAATTTAAACTTATTATGTGGCATATATCCTTTTTCTCCAAATATTTTATTGTAAATTTCATTGGTCATATTGCATATCTCTACCATCATTGAATGTGTAAGTACAGTAGAATCCGGTTAAAACGGCTTCGGTTATAGCGAACCACCGGTTATAACGAACTTTATTCCAAGTCTCGGCATTTTCCCCTATGCAACAATGTAAAAATTAGTCGGTTATAACGAACTCGGAACTATCGGATATAGCGAACCTGAAAAAGCTGAAATTAATAAATTTTCAATTGTTTATAACGAACTTTCCATTGTATGTAACGCGTAATAACCTTTGAATCTGACGATGATTTGTCATTAAATGAGTGGTTACAAAAATAGAAACAAAGGGAACGTGAATTTCAGTAAGTGAAGGGCTCTTTGCAAGAAGTACCTAAGTCACTTTTCATATTCTGTGATATTTGAGATTTGATGTTTCAATGTGACCTGTAAATCACATTGTTTTGACCTTGAATAATCTTTTTTTTACTAAAGTAAGTCTTCTTTAGTGAAAAAAGATTAGTCAAAATCAAAACAATGTGATTTCCAGATCAAATAGAAATATAAATCTCAAATATCACAGAATATGAAAAGTGGCTTAGATACTTCTTACATAGAGCCCTTCAATTAGAAAATTTATTTTTTTTCGAAAACTTAAACATGAATGACTATTAATGTAGACAATTTATTAGTTACAACAAAATATTTGGGTATTTGTGGTAGTCAAAAGCGACCAAAAAGAAGCCAATGAGGAATGAGGATGAGCCGGAAACAACAGCATTACAGATTTTATCTACACAGGAAACTGTGAGAAGTATTAACAACATTCGTGATTTTTTACAGTTTTACGGTGCGCCGAACTCAATTATTGAAAATCTTAGTGACGTTGAAACGTGTGTGGACAATTTATACTTCAGTCGAAAATAAAATTTTTTTTCAAATAAAATTACTTGTTGCATTTTGCTTTTTTTCACTTAAGTTTAGTCCTTATATTCTTAATGGTTTTATAAATATGCATATTTATATTAGACAATGAAGGTCTTATAAAATACTCTTGCATTTATTCTTTCAATAACGCTTATAACGGACTTCGAATATAACGAACCGATTTTGACGGTTCCTTGAAGTTCCTTATAGCCGGATTCTACTGTATAATAATCCGATTTCACTGAATCCAAAAAAATTAGAAAATCTGGCACAACTGATTCTCTACATTCCTTCAGTGTATCACACTTATTATCAAGAAATAGGTGCTGCTATAGCTGTACCAAGAAATACCACTGAGGGGGTAACAGATAATGAATCCGAAAATTTGGACAACGATTTTTCAGACAATAATGAAGATGAAAGTTAATTTGTAAAAAAACATAATGTTATTTTTTTATCAAAAAGAGTACAAGCTACAATTTTTGTAATAAATAATTAAAATTACAGTTTTCTATTTCATTTGTACTAAAAATCAACTCGGCGTAATTAAACATACGAGGGTATGACATTAAATCAGGTTAGATTTTGGGAATTAACCGAATCTTTAGCAATTAATATCTCAAAACTAACTTCATGTGAAATGTAGCCTTGTGGCCCCAAGCTTTTCAATTTATGTTGACATGAAAAAGTGTAGCTTACTTTTTAACAGGTTAACTTTAATGAAAATGACTCTATTGAATTTCCTGGTCGGGAAATGAGAATTTCGGCCTTCAGGAACATATTAGTTTCACATAAGAGAGTAAAAAAGCGCCATAATTGAAAATCGCTGGATGTTTAATTAACTAGCTCGTAAAGAAATCGAGTTGAGTGACAAGCAGCTTTGCATGCCCGATTACTGACGCGAGCGTTGCGTGTCACCTAATAACAAATCTGGCAGCAGTAATCATACTCTAATAGCGATTTATTGTTTGGCCAGGTCAGGCGAACGTGTCAGTAGATTAAACTGACACGGACTGAAACAGAGAGAGAAAATTCAAGTGCTCGAGATAGGTATTTCCAGGGCGTCGCTTTCTAAATGATTTATACACAACTCTGCGAACTATTAGCGTACAAGGAGATAGACCCGATGAAAAACGTTCGTTCCGTGCGTGACTCCCGCGTCTCGCACGTTAAAGACGGTTCGTTTAAACCGCCACGAAAAAGGCGCTGAGCGGAAGGTGAAGTGTGCCGAATTAGTCGGGACTTAATGCTGCACCTGTGCATCGTCACGGCGAGCCGTAACAGATGGGCGCGTACAACTGTCGGCCTAAGTCGCCGATATTAAGCTCCTCGGGTCAATTTGAATCCGCAAGATGAGTCGTCCGAAGGGTCGAAAGGCCGGGAATAAGAACGATGGATCGAGCCAAACAATGTGAGCGATAGCGCATCGGACACCTGCGGACGTCGGCAATCGCTCATCCATTCTGGAGACCGTCGATTACATTATGGCGCGCGATACTTCATTCGGCCATTCATTAATTCAACATTGATCTCTTTCCGAGCGCGTCAGGATGATGAATCTGCAGCGGGCCCGAATACATTAAACAGGTCATTTACCGGAAAGATGACGGTCGCAAGTAAAGTAGACCGCGAAATAGATCGCGATCGAAAGAGGTTCGGCGCGTTTCTCCCGAGAGATTGAATGGATTCCCATTTCTCCCAGCCTCGGAGATATCTCACATGAAACCGCCTTACTTCCGCTCCATCCGGTTTTCAATCAGGTTCGGAATCAATAAAGGCCGGACACCCGAGGCGCACCTTTGAATTACCGGGAGTAAGTCGGCGCATTTTTTAAATTCGGTCATTTTTGACCGCGTTGCAATTAATGCCACCGAATCCGTGAAAAATGTCGGCTTGACACGATTGAGGAAGAGGGATGTAAAGTAAAATAGGAAGAGATTCGTTCAACTGTGTCGCCGTGTCGCCGTCCATTACTGCAGCGTTTTCTTTATCTACCGTCCCTATCGTTAGAGAAAACCCATTACGTTTTAAACCGGTAAACTATAGTGGACGACATTGACGGTCATTAGATTGATAACGACTTAAATACAGGCCCGTTGATGCGCTATAAACAAAATTATTACAATTTCTAACAATAAGTGCCCGACCGGTTCTGCTTATGGAAATTTTAATTGGACGATTTCAATTACGAAATTGGATGTGATTTTGAATGAGTATTTTGCGGACGGTATTCTTTTTTGTTTGATGAGCGAGATTCGAGGAGTATTCTGAAACCGTAGTTGCGATCCCTTATTATTTTCGGTTTTGATAGCGATTCATGCGAAATTTATTGCAAATATGAAATTCCGGCTATTGTTCCAAGATTACATTGTTACTGGGAAATAAAGTTTTGTAACGAGTTGCCGGAATCACGTTTAGGCCTTTTGTACTCTAAAGTAAGACAAGATATGAAATACAGAGCGGGGTTTAGATGCGGACACTTATAGATCATTGTAATTTATTTTCGTAAAATTCTGAATCCTTGAAAGATTTTGAATCATTTTCCACCAAATCCATTCTACTTATATCTCCGTATAGAATTAACATAGAACATAATCTAAAACTTTTCTACCTTTCGATGTAAGGTTATGGGCCGAGTTGAGCTTCGCCTGTCTTTGTAATATCTAAAATCTAGATATTCATTGTATTCATTTTTTGCTTTACTCTCCTTCCTATCCTTTTATTCCCCTTACATTCCTATTTGCAATGATGCTTGTCCTATAATTTTTACTATCCAATTTTTGTCAATTTTCCTTTTGCGTTTCTTCTTCGACTATCTTTCTAAGTTTTCCTTGTATTTCTTTCATTTTTGGTTAAGTCATTTTCTACGTAAATTTTTGTTCCTTTCAGCTTGATTTTGTTTACCATTATATCCATTCTTTACTGCAATGACTGAATAGTTGCAATGACGGCCCGTTTGTCTTGTATCTGCCCTATTTTACATGTTTCTATTATTTTTGCCTCTACCCCTATTGTATTGCTTTAAAACGGTTCAATTCCTTCTTTCGCCTGTTCCTCCTTAATTGGTAGCCCTTTTATTATTATATTGTTTATCCTTTTATTTGAAGAGTTTCTTCGATTATTTGTAAGTTTTTCATCTATTCATTCCCTTTTTTCCGCGTCTCTTTTAACAAGTTTTTCCTTAATTGCTAGTATTTCTTCTCCGTATTGTTTGATTACTTTACTTGTTATTATCCTCTTCCTTGTAATTTGAATTTCTGATTTAATTCCTTTAATTTCATTCCTCACATCTTCAATCATTTTACATAATTTACCCATGATTTCTTCACTTTATTTACTTTAAGTGTAGGGGATCTTTGTAATCGTGCACTTCTCCTGAAAGCCTCCATTTCAATTTCAGTTTCTGCTTCTGTCCTAATCACTCCTCTCCATATGGAATTAATGAAATTAAATAACAAATATGTTATTCATGACACAGGTAATTGCAACTAATATCCTTAGAAATACAATGGAATCCGTTTATTATCAATCGATTATTGTTATAATTGTTATTCTTAGTAAATTCGTACTAAATTATCCTTTTCTTCGAATCTAACTTTTAACTTAAGTAAATATTTTTACAACACAGTCGATGTATGTAACATCAATTATTTATAAGAAATGTAACATTAAATAATGGAAATTTTTATATTCTGTTTAATGTTATCAGCCGGTTATCATTATCAAAACTCCCAAACTGATCACAACACACAAATTCTACTGTATTTCTGAAAATAGAATTTGAGATATAAATGCAATAAATAAAGTTGACTGCTAATGATATTATGCGATAATCGGAACTCGACTAATGTATGTACTTTTTAAAAATGAGAAACTAACTTCGGTGGAAACAAAGAATCATTCACGATAACGATTTCTGATTTTCTAAAAATTTTATTCACCTCCAAAAAAATGTACCGCTTTTCAAACCGATCTCATTTTCCATTCGATTGAGTTTGCAAATTTAAAATTTAAGCTTCAGCAGGCGAGTAGTTTTCTTTTAAAAATTATCGCTTCGACAAACGACAAATTCACAGACAAATAAATAATGGCAGGCTTCAAATTTTTGTAATTTTGTTCAAACTGAATATTATATAAATTTGGCCGTTTCAAAAAACTTGTAAAAGCTGTACTGCACAATTGAAAATTTAAAAATAATGTTCCCTTTAAATAAAACATACAAATATTGTTCTTCGATGAGAATTGAAAGAAACTAAAAGTTTCTGCAGTGAAAAAAAAAAACAGAAGCAAGTTTTTAATATTCAAAATTAAAAAAAAAGTTTCTACAATTTCCTGTTATAAATATTATACACTCACTTATTGCCTAATAACAAAGTTTCAACGAATCGGACCAATAAATTAAATACTCGCGAATGCGTTAACCTCGACGTTTATAAATAAATCAGAAATATAGCCAAAAACAAGAAAGAAAACGTTATACTGTAAAAAATGACTTTCCGGTGTTTCCATGAAAGGTTCCAGACGCGAGCAAAAAGCTCCTTAATTATTTACCTACCAGAAATACGTTCCCAAAATGTTATTTCAATAAATACACTAGTAAAACAGCGGAGTGCATATTTTCATGAAATCAATCGTTTTTGTAGCTATTTCTTACTGTCCTCAATTCCCTACAATTTAGTTCCACCGTTTGACGTTTGCGACAGACGCCCATCGATCTGTGCCTATTTATTTTTTAAATTGTAATGACTAAATTATCCCTAACAAGCGGCGGCGTAAACGCAAAGCTCAGTTGTCGTCTGAAATTGCTGTATACAACCGTCCGTTTTCAAAATTTACTGTGATTAAATATCTCTTGCAAGACAATTAGTGAATAATAAATCACAGTAAAATGTACAGGAAAAACAAATTTACTAAACTTATGTTTTCGTTGCAAACAGTGCAGCATTTGCATGGTAACTTTGATACGCTTGTGGACAAACAAAGAGAATTGAGGCAAACTAACAATCTCATTGGAATTTAATTTACAGCGAGGAAGTATTTAGTTTTCTTTAGTCATCATCAAAATAAAGCAGTCGTTCGAAAATATCCAGGGATCGACAACGTAGATTAACCATTTTTATTATGCAGCATAACTTTATTGGCGACTATAACGAAATAAGGAGAAATAAATTTGCTGAAATTGCAAAAGTACTTCAATTTTCTCCAAGCATGTCATAAAATTATATTATGATAATTATCAACCACAGTAACAAGTTTATTATTGTGGAGTGACATAATTTTAGTTGCGTTTCCATTCATGGTTTCTATTGTTGCTCGAATTAATCATATAAATAACACAAATAGATATCTACGAAGTAAAATCGTGGTCAATTTGTGGAGCTAATGCTTATAAAAATCTCGCACAATAAAATCGAGCTGTGACTTTTCGGTTGGTACTTTTCACTGTACTAATTGCCTAAGACGCAATAGCTTTCGAAGAAGACTTATCTCAACAAAGGTGATCAGATCATCACTGACATTCTCTCACTAAGCAAGAATTAAAACAGTAGATTTATCAATATTCCACGCCACCAAATAAACACAAAGCTCATTCTTGTGAGTGATAGTTAATGGTAACCATTTCATGTCGTGCAGAAGGAGTTTTACTGATTTAATACAGGGACAACAATTTATGTCAAACGAAAAACGAGCAGAATATAGAAGACCAAGAAATAAAATTTTCTGAGCTGTAGCAGCTATCTTACAATCCCGATTTAGCATCCTAAAGAAGAATCTTGAAGTAAGAAAAAATGTTGAATATTTTGAATATCTTAATAAGTGTAGAAGAGTGTAGAAGCAAATCCAGTAGAAAAATGAAGTTTTTTAAATACTGTGCATGTTTTATTTAATTGCTAGAAAGGCTACATAAAAATGTATCCAATTATTTTGTTTACTGCAAAATTAATCCTTTGTAAAATGTGACTTGTTCTCAGCGAATGCTTTAGCTTTATTAAAGCAAAAATTAAAGTTGCAAAATATTTATGAGTATTAAATATGAAACGGAGCTTTTGCATTCTTTTTCCTTATCTTATTAAAATTTAATTATGATATGCGTTTGGAAAAGAAAAGAAAATCTTGCAAAACTCGAAACGGTTAATTAATTTTGATGGGAAATTGATCCGGCCAGAAAAGATTTTGAATTTTGCATTGCTTTTACAGTTCTTGTTGACTGTGTCGACGGGCACGTTGACATTTCACCATTTTAAATGATTTTCTGATATTCTGAGGCATTTTCAGCAAGACAACAAACATCTTCGTAAGTACACAAGAACTTGGCTGCAAGAACAAAAATTTGAAATAGTTCCATGCTCAGTATCTTTACCAGACATATGTAGGCTGATGAAAATTGAAGTGGAATGAATAGCGCCAAGAAATAAAACTGAATTAATAAATTCAATTTTAGAATGTAATATTATAACTTGTTACTTTTCCTTTCTGTTTGATACATTTTTGATACTAATTTAATATGCATTCTTATTTTTGATATGTTGAATAAAAAAAATATATTGTTCTACCTTTAAGACTATTATTTTATTTTGTAGTATTACCTGCACAATATGCAACAGGAGTTTATATGGTATTAAATTCAATGAAACAGCGGAAATTCCCTGATAATTCTGGATCATTTTTAAATTTTGTTAAAGTTGATTGTTGTAGTTAAAATAATTCTTAATAATAATTATTCTTACCTGACCAGAACGCTATCATACATAGAGTGGGAGTGAAACGCTACCAAATTCGGCAAGTTAAAAAAAGACACGCTTAGTTTCTGACAGATATTTACTCTAGAAATAGGATAGTCCGGATACTTTTGATGCTGATAGTACTTGGTTTGATTTCAGAATACCAAGACTACTAATAAAATGAATTTGTTTCCCTTAATTTGATTGTTTCATTAATTCCAAAATATATTAGAAGTTTAACTGTGCGTTTACTTTTCTCGGTACTTTTTGGACGCACTATACTAAGTATAACAAATTTAAATTGAATTTATATAATCAAAACGTCTTCAGACATAAAAAATTCCATTACAAATCCGCAGTGTCAATCCTGAAAATATTACTGCACAATGCAATCTCATTTGTAACATAAAATGTTTTCGCTCGGCTTAATTTTTTTATTCGACTCGACGAAACAATAAATTACATTACGTGTCAGATAATTAAATAAAGTGACGTGGTTGGGAATTTTTCGCTCATATATGGACTGCAAAAATGCCGCAGTCAAAATTTCGAGGCGCTGTCACGCACATGTTCCAACAAAAAATTCTTAAAAAACCAACCGATCGTGCAATTATAGATCCCTTTTTTGCGGGATTGCAAGGAGTAAATCACCTTAAGACAAACTTCAATTTTCAGGATTAATCTTAACATTGTCCGGAACAAGTCGGAAAAGAGGAGAAAAAGCCCCTAAATTGAAGAATCTAATTATATTTTCATCCGTTGAGCTCGTATTAGCACGAGTCGCGAGCAAAAAAAATACCAGAACCGATACTAATTTGGATTTTACAGCGAACTTAAAACTAACTGGCACACCAGACGTCAAGCAAAGAGGATTTGTCGGTGTCGGTAATCCAACTTCAAAATAAGTTTGAAACGAGAGAGGACAAAGACAATCTAGAAAGATAAAAGAACTGTCACCCAGAGTGCAGGTTGCCCACCATGTCTTTGTTTCGCGAAAAAAAAGTCTGCCGCTAACTGAAAAGTTTAGGACAGTTGCTTGATGCGTCGGCGATAATCCACTTTAACTCCGTATCCCTCATCGTGCGTAATTTGTGAATCATTCCCAATAAAGCCGCGTTTATACGACCGATATAAAGTATAAACATGTGATAATCCTAAAGGGGTTAATAATCAGGGATTCAGATCGCACAATAAAATAAGTTATGTTAACAATAAACGTTTAGCATCATTTAGGGCGCTGGTTTATGTGTATTTAACACGATTCAATGATAATCACAGTCATGTAGGGTCGCGGTCTTTGCTCGAAACAGTCACGCGACGTCGTCACGATAGTACATACATCTGTACGTCCGGTTGTCAGCGACTACAAGCCCTACACAAATAACTGACGTTATCGGGGCTCACTTGCCTACCCGCTCATTTTCGCCGCAATTTATATAATAAACACACAATGGTACAACCCGGCAATTTTTTTCTTGAATAAATTAACTTGTTTTTGCGTTACGATCCAATTTAGAAATAAATCTGAGTTCATTCGCAGTGCGAAATGGACTTTGCGGAAGGTTAGAATGTCGCTAATATTTCTTCATCATTTCTTAATCTTATTCCGACGCTATTACATTTTCCCGGACTCGTATTTTGCACAGCCCCTACTCATAGTTCAATGTGGTGTGCGCCGCACCGCCTGCATACATATTGCACGATATTTCGCGTCGAAAAATCAATCGGGCGCAATTCGAGAACCGGTGAAGATAGCCACTAATTGAGATTTATTCCGGCCGCGTAATAAAGCAATTAGAGAATAATCACATGATGTTTTCTTCGATAACGTTTATGGGTTGCAATATAATTTGACGACGTTATAAATAGTACATCGCGCATTAAATTAACTGAATAAAATCGGCGTTCTGTCTTATCAGCGAAACTTCACGTTTACAGCGATTCACGCGTTTCTTTTTCCGCAAATAGCCGGCGATAAATCGCCGCTTTCCGTTTTATTTTTAAATGAAAATTTCATTCCCTCAGACGTAATTTTACAATTATCGAGGTTTACGTGCCGCTTTTAAAGTTTATCAGTGGGAATGGGCGACAAAAAAGCGGAATTCGGACGCCTTCGGCATGTGGCTTTTAATAAATTAACGGGCAGCACGATAGAGTTTTAACAAAAAAATTTAAAGCGTAATTTCGGTATCTGTTAATAGATAACGCGGTCACGTTTTACAAAGAATTTACGGCGTAACATTCTTCTTGCACTTTACACACAAATTACTCGACCATTAAGATTATTTAAAATAACTTTATTTTATACCAAGCTTTTTTTTGTGAACTTCACAGAGGTTTAAAAAATGACGGCTTAGCAGGAAAATGTCCTGTAACACTTTGTCACCGGGTAAATGCATTTTAAAGAGTGAAAAATGTGGTAATGCCATTACTGCAGCAGGTCGACGCGTTATATAAACACAAGACTTTTTTAATGGATAATAATTGCGGAACCACATGTTAAAGTTTACTCGACACAAAACATATTAAACATAGTCTCGGAGGAATTTTAAAAATTTGAACAGAACCACAAACGCTAAATAAGCACTTTTTATTCCGGTCACCTTTTTAATAATTAATAATTTTTAAAATAATCATTAACCACAAAAGGACAAAACTTTTCTAAAAAAAACTTCCTGCTTTACTTAGTTTAATTCATGAACTTGCCTTGTAGTAATTAATTTTATTCAAATGTTAACCTAGGTCGGAGTTGGAGGAAACATTATCTTTGCATTAAATCCAACATGCAGGTAGACATATAAAACACAAGGGTGACTGCTTTTCATTAAAATTGCAAAGGTGAAAATTCCTCAGAGTGTTGCACATAAATCGTGAATTTTATTTTCTTTTTACTATCGATTTTCTTTTAGTTTTTTAAATCAGATAATATGCTAATACAAAAACAAAGTAACTACATTACCATTAAAATGTATAGTAAATTACCCAGCCCTCGCGTTTGATTTAGGGCCGGTTTATTAATGTCCAGATAAGTCACTTTATCTGCCAGTTTATAGTGATCTGCCGGCTTAAGTGTTTAGCAACAAATGTTGTAGTTATAGCACCAGGAAATACCACTGAGAAGGTAACAGATAATGAACCCGAAAATTTGGACAACAATTTTTCAGACAGTAGTGAGGATAAAAGTTAATTTGGAAAAAAACAAAATGTTATTTTTATCAAAAAGGGTACAAGCCACAATTTTTGTAATAAATACAGTAGAATCCGGTTATAGCAAACCTTAAGGGACCGTCGAAATCGGTTCGTTATATCCGAAGTTCGTTATAAGCGTTAATAAAAGAATAAATGCAGGAGTGTTTTATGAGACCGTTATTGTCTAACATATATGCATATGCATATGTATAAAACCATTATAAATATAAGGACTAAACTTAAGTGAAACAAAGCAAAATGCAATAAGTAATTTTATTTTAAAAAAATTGTTATTTTCGATTGAACTGTCGCATTTTAAAATTATAAATTGTCCACACATTTTCAATAATCGGCGCACTATAATTCTGTAAAAAATTACGAATGTTGTTAATACTTCTGACAGCTTCCTGTGTACATAAAATCTGTAATGCTGGTGGTTCCGGTTCATCCTTATTGGCTTCTTCGTGGTCACTTTTGACTACCACAAATACCCAAATATTCTAGTTGTAAGTTTTCGAAAAAATTGTTGAAATTCACGTTCCCTTTGTTTCTCTTTTTGTAACCACTCATAGTCATCATCAGATTCAAAGGTTATTAGGTGTTATATACAATGCAAAGTTCGTTATAGCAGATTAAAATTTTATTAAATTCGGCTTTTCAGGTTCGCTATATTTGATAGTTCGTTATATCGGAGTTCGTTATAACCGATTGTTTTATACATAGGGGAAAATGTCGGGACTTGTAATGAAGTTCGTTATAACCGGTGGTTCGCTATAACCGGAGCCGTTATAACCGGATTCTACTGTAATTAAAATTGCAGTTTTTTTATTTCATTTATACTATAAATCAACTCAGCATTTCCAAATATTTAACAATTAATTTCTCAAAACTTCATGTGGCATGTAGCCTTATTAACTCAAGCCTTTTATTTGTTAATGCTTCCGTATTTTTAACAATGGTTCTTTCATCAGGAAAGTGTCGAAACAGAACAAACAACATTAGAGATTTTAATACAAGGAAACCCAATGTTATTACTAATAAAAAAATATCAGATGGTAACAGATTAGCTAAGCACGTCAACTATTTTCTTTTATTGCATGAATTTATTTTAATTAAGAAAACTCATTCACATTAATTTACAGGTTTTCAAACACTGAACAATTACAAAATCGATTGCTATTACTTCACGTTTATCCTTTACAATATAAAGCAGAAGTGATTAAATGTGTAAAGATAATTTTTGCCTATTGATTCAGAATTGTAGTGTGCAAAAATCGACGAAACTACCCCTGTTAAATACTTGGAGCATGAAATTCGCATCGGCAGGGATAATCAAACTTGCGAACTTCCTCGGAGAATTGGACTGACCTGTGCTGTTCACGGAAATTTTCGACAAATATTCAAGGCAGCATTCCCGATTTGAGAAAGGTTTCAACTAATGTGTCATCCCGGATCTTACCTACAGTGCAGAAACTTTAACATTACGACGGGCAATGTTACGATCAAATATAGAAACACCTAGAGAAACGATTCTGAAACAAGAAATGGAATTGGGCTAGACTTATTGCGAGATGTGTTGACAGATGTACAAAATATAACGTTGAATGGAGGTTCAGGTCTGAAGCGTTTAGAAACAGCCAAGCTCCCGATGGACTGACTATTTAAAACACATCAAAACAGCTTTAAGGGAGGTTTATGTCCTGCGGTGTTGTTGTTATGTTGTTATTATTTGCTAACATTGTAGTGTTACCAAATGACGCCGATTGTACCAATAATGAGAATCCTTGTTGACACAAAAATTAGAAGTGTTTTGACAGATAATATATTTTGCTCATTCCTACTCTTGAAACACGTTGTTTCTTAGTAGCATACAGTACTTGAAACTTTCTGTTTTTTTCACTCAAATTGTTTTTTCTATGGCAGCAGGTTAGCGAAAGCAGCGAGCGAAACTTTTTGCGCACTGCTTTTGCCCACCAGTTCCCATAGCAATAGTAGAACAAATAAATAAATGACAACTGCCATAGTAACATAGTCCAACGCGCTAACCGATTGTAAAATCCCTGCACAGCATTTCTTAAATAAATAGAATTTAATTCATTACTGTTACTTCCACAATCAAATTTTTAGTTTTTAAATTGATATAAATGGTAAATCGTTTGTATTGACATTGACATTATTTTGTTAAAAATTGAACATACTGATATTTATATTGTATGTTCCATGTTAAGAAAAAGAGTCGGTGCACAATAATCTCACTATTGGCCAGAATTTTGAAATACTATAACCCGAAAGTGTTTTCATTCATTTATTATTGCTGTATAGATATCACACAGTTGGAATTTATTTAAAATGTGATGTTAAAAATAATTAATCTATTAAGTTAAAGTTCGAATGCACTGAAGTTTGTATATAACTGCACATGAACTGCAGATAACTAGTAAAATAAATTAAATTTCTTCTATAAATATATTGTACATAAGGTTTTCCCGCTATAAATGTCATATGTTTGTCAAAGCTAAATTACTAGTCAATGCATACCTTTTGATGTGATCATTATTGAATAGGTCCGAATTAACTGAATTCGCACTAACGCGAGTCTACTGTATTTGCTTTATAAAAATATTAGTACATATTTCGGTATTGATTTGTTATTTCAATATTGATACAGTTTAGTAACCTTTGTACTGGTGCAACTTCTACTTTTGGAAATAATACATAAATTTCGCCGTTTTTTTTTAACTATAAGGTGTCCAATAAAGTGTGATGTAAAACACAGGTACAATAAACTACAGATATTTATTCACTTTCCAATTTAATTTTTTAATTAAACAGATACAACGTGGTGGAGCAGTGACAGCGTGCCCGTAAAATCTGGGACCCAACTTCAATTCCCGGCTGGGTAATGATAGCCACACCAATCATGTACATATTTCAAGCAAAGTTTAAAAAAAAGGGATAACTAGTAATGAAATGCAACGGGAAAACATTCCCAAGATAATTGTATATGGAATCTTCCATATTTTTAGCAAACCGTTCCTTAGGATTAGCAATTGAGAGAGAGACAGATGACAAAAAAAAGATCTTGTTAAACTTGTTGCAGTAAAGGATTAACAATTTTAGAAGGCACTTAATTCTGCATTTTTATATTATCAGTTTTATTCATAAATTTGTCACAACGGCGCCCCAGGTTCTTGACGAATAATCGAAGTTCTATTGCAATTTAAAAATGTGGCAACAATGCTTCGCTTGAACAACCTTAATAACAATATGCTGCTTTGAGACACGAGCTGTGGAGTAGTTTTCTATCCGTAAAGAAACATCAAAGCTCTAGTTTTCTCTGATTTGGCGATAACTGTTTGCTTGTGTTTGCAATAGCACTATTCAATATCAATTATCTTCTCGTGCAACCAGAAACTTGGCCGTAAAGATGTCAAATTATTTGTTTGAACAAGTTTTATTTTATAAAATTGTGAAAGTCGCATAGGGCTCTCGGAAACACATCTGATCGCAATAAATCTCGTTCCCTCGGGTTCTCAAGCAAACGTTGTGTTAGAATCCAAGGTGCAACAAGAAAACCGTTCACAAGAAACCAGAATTGATACAACATTTCCTAATGGGATTTTCCTTTTTTAAAAGGCGAAACAAATTTTTAAGTTTCTTGCGCGCTCGTTTTCCTGAACTTTCAAAGCTCGCGCAATCAGCCCATATCTCCATCAGACCTAGACAGTGAGTAATTGCTAACTCGACTTAAATCCCTCGGTGCGTTTTCGCACTACTAAAGGATTTCGCAAGTGTTAGCTTTCTGTGCTTATATAGGGCCAATATAAACCCCATCGACATCAGTGCGGGCCTATTTTATTCTTCAGCCGATGAGTTCGCGGAGCGTCTCGAGCAGCTTTTGGCGCTAATTTCATAAGACGGCGCAAAAAATTTCAGTTTACACAGCTAAGTCCATGTACACAGAGCGGAGAGCTTCAAAGTTCTATTAATGCGGTTGTGTTAGTGAATTAGTATTGATTGTGTATTTTGCAAAGTAAACATACAACCCGGTGTTGATTTGGGGCCCGGTTGATTTGCTATCAACTTATCATTCGGTATGCAAACACGACATGTCAATTGTGTCAGCCTATAAATGTGTATACGCTGTGCTTTGAACGCAATGTCCCGCAACATCCCCTTCTGCACTCTTATCCCAAGGATTATCATTAGCGGTTCAGTTAATATGCTTCAAAACCGCGGAACTAGAAACCGCTTTTATCTCCGAGAGATTCTTTGTGCGAATATTGATTTTATTAATATCACAGTCGTCATAACTGGATACAACGCAAGCGGAAAAAATATTTATGATGTAAAAAGAGTGGAAAGCCACGTTAAATTATTGTTAAGCCTGTCTCTATTGCGGAAAGATAATACCTCCAAAGATAACAATGACCGGAATTTCGTTTATTTCCGGATTAAAAATATTGGCTGCTCTTTTTCCTCCGTCGTTTTTTTTCCATCCGCAGAGTAAGAAATAAAACGAAATAACAAAGCGGCGCTGGTGTGAATGAAAAAAGCCAAATTTGTTTTGCCTCGCGCGGCCTTTTGAAGCCCAGTAACAGAAAAAAACCGTTTTTATGCTTTAGACATTAAAAGTTTTGTTAAAGCGTTAAAAGATTTCGTACTTCAAAGCGATGTGAAAGGATCACTCATTGACTCTATATTTAAATCATTTAATTTAATTTCTCAGGTTGGATTGAATGGAGTAGTGAGACCGTTTCTTGGCACGATTTAGCCATCAAAAAAATTTAATTCTCACGAGTACGTCCAAGACAAATATTTTCGTTATTTATAAAAATACATCAGCCGAAAAGGTAATTGAAAACGTTTCGAAAGCAGTGGTCCAAAATTCTTCGAATGTTGAACAAATATTAGGTGACTTTACTGCTCGAAACGATTTTATTTAAAATCCAAACATTTCTTACATTTACTTTTAGGTATCACAAATATTGTAATAAATGAAGTTATTACAATTAATTTTTTATTGTTGATTATGGTGTACACTTCCACAATTTTCATTTTTCTTTTATTGATTCCACAGTTATACATCAAAACATTTATTAATTCATTGTCAAACTAAATCACATATCCATTATTTGTTAACAAATAAATCGAATCAATTCTATTTTAGTCCGCAAAGTTTGTTCCATTGATGCAAAGTTTTTTAATAAAATATTGACTTTGTTTTCAATATCGCTCACATTCGAACCATAATTTAATTTTGTGAAAAATAATTTTTGATGGGAACAGATGCACTTAATGTAAAATGTACGCCACAAAGAGGTCACAATATTTTCATTACAAAGATGTATTTTAGTTATAAAGTTGCCATAATAAAAATTTTAAATGAAATGTTTCTTCTGAAACTATTTTGAACGACGCGATAAAATAAGTTCATACAAAAATTAGTCAGATATTTTTCTGCCAACTTAAACCAACTGTGCCTAGAAATTCTTCCCATTATCAGCAATACATTCTTCGTAACGACTGACAAAATTTTATAAAAGAGCTTGAAGAGAGTGCCGTTGAACAGCATTTATTTCATTTCGTATGTTCCTTTTCAGAGCCTCTAAATTTCTGACCTTACTCACACACTTTATTTTTTAAACAGCTCCAAAGAAACTAATATGAACAGAAAAACTCATATAAGGTATGTTAATTCTCGCTGGATGACTTGTTACGCCGTCTTACTGAAACCAAAATTCGACCGAAACGTATTGAATCTGCTGTAAAAAGAATGCCTGCAACATTTGAATGGGGGGTTTGAATGGGTTTCTTTGCGACTATTTGAAAAGTATAGTACTTATGTGTGAATAAGCCCAGAAATTTATAAGGGCTGAAAAGAAAGAAACAATGTATATGATATTCAACGCCTTCAAATGCAAAATATTGTCAGCCGTTTACAAGAATTTGTTACCGAAAATAAAGGTCCTTAAGAACCACAACATTAGAGAGTTATATATGGCAAGACGTATTTTTTCATTGCAGTAATACGACATTTTGGCTGGGAAGCTCAAGCGCATGCGTACGCCATAGAAATGTAAAAATAAAGTAATACGACAATGAAAAACATGTCTTGCTGTAACTCTCTACTATCGGTGTACTTAGAACGGTAAAATATTTTTTGCATCTGTGCAGACTAGAACAGTTTAATATAGTTTTAATATGAACTATCAGATAATCAGCAAGGAAACGGAGAATTTGTTTGTTAAATTTGTTAAAGGGTCTCCTTTTTTAATACAGTTATTTACATGTAATGATGAGCCGAGCAAATTACAACAAAAGGCGCCAAGCGGCGCATGTATTTGCAAAAATTGTAGCATCAAATTGGACGCTCAAAGACAGAAAATAAGGATTACAAAAATGAGAAGAAACTTAAATATATAGATGTAAAGCTAGTAAAAAGTATTATAATAAATTATGGCTGGGTTGCCCATCAAAAACGGAAAGGGCAGTCCTCTGGGTAGGAGAGTAGTAGTATGATGGCACCAGGGCTTCTTAAAGGTGCAATGAGTGTGTTGCAGGTCAAGTCATCTTTAAAGTGGTACCATCAGCGCTTCCAGGTAGTAGGCAATGTCGCAAGTGGCCGGCAAGTCATTCAATGGCCACCGTAAATGGTCGAAGTAAGGCCGGGTCCACCAGGAACAGGCGTTCCGCTGGCGGGGGCCAAGGTTGGAGTACAACCTGCAGATCAATTCGGGCTTCATTGAAAAGAGGGCATGTAAAAAGGCGATGGGCAGGGTCGTCCACTTCCGTAGGACACACAGAGCAATTCGGGTGCTCCCATTTTCCAATTCTGTGAAGGTGGACGGCAAAGTTACCATGACCGGAGAGTAGCTGCGTTGTAATAAAGGATAGGTAACGAGCAGCATTTGGTACCAGTGGAAGGAAGCGCTGGGTAATCCGCCCCTTGGTAGAGACATCCCATCGCTCCTGCCACCGGTCTTGAATCCGTAACGTTAAATATTCACTAGCATGAGCGCAGCTAGGGAAGTCGACGCTAAGAAGGACATCGTCCTCAAACAGAGCAGATCCAAATCTGCAAAGACTTCGGAGACAAGTCCTCTTTTGGATCTCCAGGTCCAACGGAGGAATCCCGGCCAAGACACCCGCAGCATCATTGGATAGGGAGCTGTAGCCTTTACATATAGCTCTACAGCAAAGTCCGTAGATGGAATCAATCTTTCGCCATACCTTCACCATCCGAAGTCTGTGCTGCCACATCTCAGCACCATGACTGGCAATCGGTATAATGGCACATCGATAGATAGTGTGGAGGGAAGCAGAGACGTCCAGATCCCACGAGGTTCTGCACTTACGTTTCAGAGCGCCAATAAACACCCGAATTTTCCTTTGAAGATATCCAGCATGTATTTCGAAAGTTAAGCCACGATCAACCATAACGCCCAGGTACTTTACGCACATAGATTGCCGGATCCGAGAGTTACCAATCATTAGAACCAGGTCACGATGATGAACACGCGGTGGAGAGCGGTTAACCATGAATGTAGATTTAGCAGTCGAAATAGTCAACTTTTGAGACTCAGCCCAGCATTGCAGAATGTCCAGACACTGCTTAGAGCGGAGCCGCAGACCAGCTCTGGTATCAGACGTCACAACAAAGGTGAGGTCGTCTGCATATGCAATAACATCACAGCCATCGGGAAGACGCTCCGCAAGTAAGATATCCACAATACAATTCCAAAGAGTCGGGCCCAATACCGACCCTTGAGGACAGCCTTTAGAACAGGTCTTCATCACAGTGGTATTGGTTGAAGACAGTTCCACCTTCCGGCCATTTAGGTAACTCACAATAATAGCAAAGATTGCCCCAGAGACTCCCTTGTCCCTGAAAGCCTGGACAAGTCCAGGCCACCATAGATCATTGAAAGCACCTGAAATATCTATAAAAATAGTTAAAATATACAACGGGCCAGCAGCAGTAATTAGCGCCTTATACGCCATCAAGGCGTCAGTAGTCGATCTTCCTTTCACAAAACCGTATTGATTCAATGCATGGAAGGGCTCAGCAGTGTCAACCAGTCGGTTACGAATAATTTTCTCCAAGCAAATTACAACTGAAAACTAATAATACACATTTAACTCAGTGTCACAACGGACACAAAGGCGCCGGAAAATATATGAACTAATCATTTAAAGCGAACTTGTCTGAAAGTGCATTCCCATGTCACTTTGATATTGCTGTTGATTATAATTTTGATCTCAAATTGTAACGATTTTTTTTGTAATTTTTGCACATATACCCATAAGAAATTGTTGATTTTGATTAACTTTGACATAATTTAAACTGTTTCAAATTCACCGTATTTTTTCAATAATAATTACACTTTTTGTACGGATTGTACTTGGCAAACGAGATGGTCTGTGTATATCTATGCTACTGTACTATTTTAAAAAATATTGGGACCACACGAAAATCTTTATAAGCAACCAGCGGAATTGCTTTTACATTCACCGAAGATCACAATCGTATTTGATTTTTCATAGTTCGAATGCATCTTGAGAACTGTCAGTTTTGAATTGAAGGCAAACTATCATGAAGTCATAATAAGTTTTTAAAACAATATAAATAACAGAAATATCACTTCGCTACATTGTTGGTTGTATTTAGAACTTACTAGCCTCATCAACACCCGTAAATATAACCTTGTTACGTATTTTTAACGCCAATTTAAATGCAGAATTCTACAACGCTTGATTTATAATTTTATCAAAGATGAGGTTCATAATCAGGGACCAGATCCTGATTCTGCGGAACCGTTTGAACCATTTACCCTTCGTTAACCGAACTGCGTCGGTCAATAAGCAATTTTTTTTACAAGTGTTTATTTATTTTTACCTCATTTATTGATCTTCCGTGGTGACCATGTGCTTGAGACTAATTCATTGCATGTATTTATTTTTACGTTTGGAGAACTAGTATTTTGAATAAGTACCAGTATTGAAAAGGTTAAGCATCTCATCATCAAAATTAAAAAAAATATCTAATGCAGCGTTTACATTCCCACGTCTACCTCACTCGTTTAGTGTAATAAATTTCCTCTCCAACATTAAAATTGCAGTCAATTCTGTTGATTGTAAATGATTTTCAAACATATAATTAACCATATGCATCGACCGGAAGTGTTCGTTGGCTGTTGCATCGCTTCCACACAGGACGAAACGTCCGTTTACTCCAAACAGAGGGTAAAATTTAATTTTATTAGTGTTATGGAAACAGAAGCCGTTCGAACAGTTTGAAAGATTTGCTTTCCTGATAAAGCGCAGTTGTAATGCCTGTAAATAGGCGATTAGAGCAGTAACCAAAAAGAATTATTTTCAGAACGTGAAAATACCAAGATCTCGATTTAATAGTTATTTATTATACAAGAAATATTAAGTGTTGGAATGATTTTTTCGAGTCAGTTATATTTTCTAATCTTTGTGTGTTGTACGACTATTTATACAACGCTTTATCTAACGTCTTTTGTATTTTTTGTGTTTTTGTGTTTCAAATTACAGACTGGTTTTACCATCTAGTTCACTATAAAATAACAAAGATGTACAGTTAAAATTTTCGGTTCTGTGAAGTTCTTGACTGTAGAAAATGTTTGGGAAAACCATGATCCATGATGCAAGTAGTGTAGAGTTTGACTAAAGATATTCTGCGTTTATGACTGTGCCTTTTACAACATTATAAGTGATCCGGCCATAAAAGTAGGTAAGCCGTAATAATCAACATGGGCAGAAGTGGCCAGGGCTGTATTTGGTAAATTTTTATAAATTTCTTGATGCTTAGATATAAATATGAGTAAACATTAAACCTCTTCTAATAATTAGGTAGGTATGTGGGGTTATTGATTAACTTAGATACTTGATGAATTCTATGACTTGTATTTGATTATTTGTTCTGAACTTAACTAAAGTTGAAATATTTAAGTACGGTTCTGAAGTATCGGCAAAAATATTTTTTAAAGCAACCAGCTTTGTGGCACCCTGCAGTGAACCCTCATTATCATCAGTAAAAGTTGATTGCGGTTTAAAGTCATAAACGCAGAATATCTTTAGTCAAACTCTAATAATGGTTTCAGTAACTACACTTGCGAATAATATGAGTTTAAACGCTGCTGCAAAATTGATGTTGTTATCGTATGTTAACTGAAAAGAGTTGTACAATATAAATTTATTCCCGTTTCATTGTGAGAGTAGCTCACGCTCCTAATATTTTTTTTACGGTAATGAAGATGTTTGGTTGTTGCGTGCGTAAAGCGGGCCGTAAATTATTAAGTCATGCCGAATTTCAAATCGCGTCGACCTAATTCTTCGTTTTGATTAAAAGTTCAGCCAAACATTTACAGCAAACAGCAGAAAAAGTCCTTTATTTATTAAATACGCCACCGGTCGAAACTAATATCAAAGTACAGGGTGTCCCATCACTTGTGGCCACCCCCAAAATTGAGCTTTAATTGAAAGCTATGAATTTGAAATTTGGTGCACGTATGACTCTGATATAAGGCTAGAAATTTCCGGTTTTAAATGTTAATTGTCGGCGTTAGTTTTCAAGAAAAAAAATAAAAACTGATTTTTTATAAAAATACTATCTCCCAATTTCGTCAAATTTCACTTTTCAAGATCAGTATTATTGAGACAAAGATGTCCAAAGTAAAAAAAAAATCCAAAAGCTGTAATTAGCCTAAAATTCCCTTATATTCGAATCTTAACAGTAAATGTAATGATTTATGGCCCTAATAATCCTCAAGATACTATCCGCAAAGTCGAGTACAATTTAAATTTATGGCATTGTAAAAATTTGTCAGTGTCTAGTGGAAACCAGGGCAAGAGAACGTCAGTAGCGTACCTAAATCGAACCTTTTTACATTCTTGTAAATTTCTAAAATTTTTGTAAGTCCTCTAATAAATTATGATTATGAGAACGAACATGATTTAAAGTATGGATGTTGAATTATATTTTTTAAGTCGAAGAGGACTTATTACATTTTGAATTAATCTTTCGTTAGAACCTGTTCAAAAGTATGTTTTATCCATAAATATTTAATGACTTTATTGCTAAAGTAACTGGTATCTCAAATGATCTATCCTTTTTCAGAACCGCACTGAAAATATTGTAAACGAAAAATATTAATAAAAGTAACGCTTACCGCATGCAGTTTATTATAAGTGATGTTCAAAGTGGTGTCCATCCCGTTCTATGCACATTTGAAGTCTTTGCTCAAATGACGCTTGAACAGTGGCCGCTTTATTTAAATTATTTAACGTTTGAAAAGCATTAACTATGCGTGCTTGCATATCGTCTCTAGTGGTGGGTGCAGTTCGATAAACTATTTCTTTGACGGCGCCCCATAAAAAGAAATCCATTGGCGTCAAATCAGGAGAGCGCGCCGGCCAAGGAATTGGACCTCCACGTCCAATCCATCGAAAAGGTAGTGTGTATCCACCGCGTTTCTTGCAACTTGGGCAAAATGAGGTGGAGCCCCATCTTGCTGCAACCACATATTTGGAATAACGTTTAGAGGGATATCTTCTAATAGATTGTCAAGGTGGTTTTCTATAAATTCTGCGTAAATTTGTCCATTCAAGTGACGATCAAAAAAGAAGGGACCTACTAATCGATTATTGATTATTCCCCCCCAAACATTAATGGACCAGTAGTTTTGAATTCGCTGCTCTCGCATCCAGCGGGGATTAACTGGTGACCAGTAGTGAAGATTGTGTTTATTAACTTGCCCACTACTCTTAAATGAGCATTCATCTGTAAATAACACATTTCTAAAAAAGTGTAGATCCTCACGGAGCTTTCCATTAGCCCATTGGCAAAAATTTACGCGGCTTTCGAAATCTCGATCATGCAGTTGCTGATGTAACTCTATGTGGTAAGGATGATATTTGTGCTTTTTTAATATCCTCCCTACTGAAGATCGACTAATTCCCGTGTCTTCACTGATTTCCCTAATGCTCAATTGGGGATTATTATCGGCGAGATTTAAAACTGCAGCTTGATTGACTTCATGCGTGACCGTGGGATTCACTGTCGTTTTTTCTTTGCCCTTTAAATTTCCGTTTTGTTTCAAGGAATCAACAAGTCTTTGAAATATTTTTCTTTCTGGCGCAACTCTTTGAGGAAAACGCTCGGCGTAAATTTGAGCAGCTTGAACAGAATTTTGCCGTGCTTCTCCGTAAATTAATATCATATCAGTCTTTTCTTCGAAGGTAAAGGTAACCGGCATTATAAACGAAAACTAATTAAAACACACGGAAATAAAACACAGATAAACACTTTTTGGACAAAGTTACTCTTCAAAAGCTGAAGTTGAACTGATAGCAAAAGTAATACACCCACCCTACGTTTATAACTGACAGTCGATTTTTACGACTACCTACGTTTACTATTGAAAAATGCAATTCCGAAGCAACTTTAGCAATAAAGTCATTAAATATTTACGAATGAAACGTGCTTTCGAACAGGTTCTCACGAAAAATTCAACCAGTACGACAACAATAATCCGTGAAACTAATTTCCAAATTTACGGGGATGACAAAGTGAGTCTCGAACGAGTTCCGAAATCATTCAGTGCGATATTCATCAGCCCGTTATTCAAAATCTTTCGCATTCAATTTTGAACTCAAACATTAATTCAAAATGTAATAAGTCCTCTTCGACTTAAAAAAAATAATTCAACATCGAGACTTTAAATCATGTTCGTTCTCATAATCGTAATTTATTAGAAGACTTACAAAAATTTTAGAAATCTACAAGAATGTAAAATGGTTCGATTTAGGTACGCTACTGACGTTCACTTCGCCTGGTTTCCACTCGACACTGACAAATTTTTACAATGCCATAAATTTAAATTGTACTTGACTTGCGGATAGCATCTTGAGGATGGTTAGGCCCATAAATCATTATCTTTACGGTTAAGATTCGAATATAAGGGAATTTTAGGCTAATTACAGCTTTTGGATTTTTTTTTTTACTTTGAACATCTTTGTCTCAATAATACTGATCCTAAAAAGTGAAATTTGACAAAATTGGGAGATAGTATTTTTATAAAAAATCAGTTTTTATTTTTTTTCTCGAAAACTAACGCCGACAATTAACATTTAAAACCGGAAATTTCTAGCCTTATACCAGAGTCATACGTGCACCAAATTTCAAATTCATAGCTTTCAATTAAAGCTCAATTTTGGGGGTGGCCACAAGTGATGGGACACCCTGTACAATACATCTGTTGACTGAGCGCGCGCAAACAGTCGATTTTTCGCGTCAAATAAAATTCGCATTGCTCGCATTATATTTTCCTTATACGAAGTAAAATTGAATATAACAACCACGAACGACTTAAGGAAATGATGTTCGAACGCGTTTCTTATGCCGACATGCGGGAGGGATTGTTTTCATAAGCCTCATAGCTTCGGGGGTATATACTACAGCAGCTCTTTATTGATATGCGAGGTCAGGTTTATTTCGTAGAAAATCCATTTTAACTAAGTGAAACGCTGTTTTCTTAAGGGCACGGGGGAGCGGCGTTAGAAAAAGAGCGACGGCGCGCTCGGAGTGATTTCTGAAAGTGCACCGGTACGCGTGCATTCGCCGCCCCACGCTGGTCCGTAATGCTCGGATTCCATTACAAAGCACCCTCTCATCGCTTACGCACAGCTGGAATAAAGCTCACGGCTCGAGGTTCACTTGCAGGCCTTATTACCATCTCCAGAAATAAGTCTAAACAAGTCTTGTTGACGCAGTTGGTTCTGCGCCTCCCCAATGAGCCGGATTGTGTTTATCTGCTCAAGAAAAGAATCTACCTGCGAATAACATCTGTTGAGAGTATATTAATGCGATCGAATTACGGGAGAAGTGTGTTTATTCGGAGGGAGCCTTAAATTCCGCACCTGGTTCGAGTTTTAAACAAAGTTAAAGTAGTGCAAAAGCGGATAATGGTAACCGTCCATGCGGACAAGTTTCCCAATGATACCCGACACTTTGAAAACTTGGAATTTCTTAAAGGGGTGCTAGTCATTTGGTCGGAAATCTCTTAAATTACCGCCGCCATTGAATGTACAAAACGGAGGCCGTTGTTAACTTTCGGATTGAAAGGCATTAACGGTTCGAAGAGCGAAAGTTTCGGAATAAGCTCTTTCTCTTGCTGTGATTTTCAGCGGACCGTGTAATAAAATGAAACGTTCGCTCGGCGTTTAGCAGTTTTATAGGTGGGCCTGATCTATACAGAGTTTCATTCAGGGATCAAAAGTTATACACGTATATATTCACATGCGGTTGAATTCGCAAAGTGCTCCCCAAGTTTTAAAGGGAAATTCTCGAAGAAAATAACTTTTTGAGGAGCTCACCGCAAATTCGTTCCGCCTAACTTTTGCCGAAATTTATTCAAAACTTGCGCGATTACGTCCGAAAACACACACGCCCGAAATTATGTTAATGCAAGCGGGGAAAAGGTCGTATTGAATAACAGCGCAACACGCACCCGGTTTTTCGCCCGATCTACCCTTTAAGTGGCCCTCATTCTCCAGTGACTGCGAAAATAAGACGTAGATAGGAATGCGGGTCAGAGAAAACTATTTTTAAATAATCGAATTATGGATTAACGGAAAAGGGCGCCGACTTGAAAGGGCCACTTGAAACCGACCGAATTTATTACTTGACGGGGACCTGATGAGCGGATACGGCTAATAATAAAAGCCGACAGTAAAACATGTTGTATGGGCCCGTTCTTACCACAATTCGTTGACAACAGTTGTCTCATTCATAATTCAAAACGTACACGGATTAAACTTATGTGTGTGAGTTAGCGTATATAAATATGTAACCGCTCACGCCTTATATACAGAACAAATCTACGGCCCGCAAAATTTCACTAGAGAATTTAACTTCGACAATAATTTGCCTCGAGCACGCACATTATTCTCTTTGTTTTAGGTTAGTTATTATATAATGTGGGCCTCGGAAGCATTTTATTGGCCTAGTACGATGTTAAGCCTTTGGTATTATGCGCGTTCACAAACTCCCTGTCTGCTGTAATGTTTATACGAGAGACTATTTTGCGGCTTCTTGTAACACTAGCCGGGCGTCTGCACACCTAAATCATGTCCTAGTTGGATGTGTGTGTGTGCGGCTTTACTTTGCCAACTCTACGATGACCCCGCGTAACGATGCAACTCGACTCCTTAACGATGCGGTGCAATTTGACCGCAAAATTGTTTTCAATACCGCCATCAAGCAACTTTTCTTGTTTAAACTCGGAACAGATTTTTAACCAACAATAATCGCAAAAGTTATTCTTCAAACACTTCACAAATTAAAAATTGCAAGATATTTTCCTTTTAACAAGTTTTCCAAGTTACAGCTTTTTATGTAAAACCAGCAGACCCGTCTTCGGCGAGTATTTAACTGATGTACGACTCAGTAAGACATAGCTCAAATCCAATTATTTTTGCAAATCTTAAAAGAGATAATTCTACCTTAAATAGATCTTAAACATCAAACTTTTCTTTCTGTTTTTTATTTTATAAGGTTGTCTGTAACTCAATTAATTGTTATTTTTATTTCGGTTTTTGACGGCGTTTTTGACGTTTGTGAGATTAATGTGTCAGCCAATCAGCCAATGACGATAGTGTCCCTGTGTCAGCCAATGACGATAACGTTATACACAGAGTCTGGCATATTCTTATATGAAGGATGTGTGAAATTGATTGTTGATGTTAATAGTTTCAAAAATTACTAATAATGGTAAATTGTATTACAGTCAAACCATAACGACTTTAACCTCTACAAGAAAGAAGTGAAAAAATCTTAACAAATATAATGTCCGCAAATAAAATTTGGTCATAAAACAACAAGTCGGTATGCGTATGCTATAAGGAATAACTTATTGTTTTCATAAAAGAAATGTGGGATTGAAAGGATAAAAGAATCGAATTTTTGATAACTGCAATTATTTTTGCTTCCCCTCAACTTCGACTTTTCATTCCAACTGGCCGGTATTGTAGTTTCAAAATAAAAAATGGTCACAATTATTCATGTAACGGATTAGCTGATATGTTGCTTGCTGCAATTTATAACGTCAGGACTAATTTACATGAACGATACATTTTTTAACGAGGATTACTTTTTCTGCAATAACGGTTTTTTTAATAACAAGTTTAATTAAAAATTCTGATTAAGGTAAAATATTAAATTCTCTAACAAAAGATCTAGTTACAATTTGCACCCCACAATGAAAAAATATCCATTTACAAGTTATAATTTAATTTGCAGAACAATTGAAAATTCCATCAATTAACCAATATCTAAATTGAATAATTTAAATAATTAAGGCTATTAATTCAATTTATTTCTTGTTAACTTATTAATAAATTGATTCAGTAATTTTTCATATGCACAGAATACTTATATTCAAAGTTTAAAAAACCAATAAATAAATTAATCTAAAATTACTAAATTATGTTCGTAAAACTGTTTCTTTTAATTGCAGATCAAAATAAAGTGGCAATTTTGTAAAAATTAATATTAAATTTAGAAAATAAAATTATTTCTTATTTGAAATTTGGTGCACGTATGATTCTGGTATCTGGTATAAGGCTAGAAATTTACGGTTTTAAATGTTAATTGTCGGCGTTAGTTTTCGGGGAAAAAAATAAAAACTGTTTTTTTATAAAAATTGTATCTCCCAATTTTGTCAAATTTCACTTTTCAGGATCAGTATTATGGAGACAAAGATATCCAAAGTAAAAAATGGCCAAAAGCTGTAATTAGCCTAAAATTCCCTCATATTCGAATCTTAACAGTAAATGGAATGATTTATGACTCTAAAGATCGTCAGGATGTGTCCGCAAAGTTAAGTAAGTAAATAAGTAGAAACTTATGATGGCCTTTTAACCTATATATTATCAATCCTTATCAAATTTAGTACGGAACCCTAATTAAGCGAGCCTTTTTTATTTTATCTTCTGCCTTTAAAGCCGTTGGTTTATGTTTTTGCTAGCTTTATAACAGCAGCGCTCTGGGTATCTTTCACATAAGCATTGTATCGTCCCTATCCAAATCAAATAGTTTTAGTGTATGTTATAACCGCATAAATTCCTTAAAATTGTTTGTTCTAAAGTCTAAACGGAGTGTACGTTATAAAAGGTACGTTACAACAGAACGGGAAAGCATTACTTTGTATACGAATGCAAAGAGACTACAAAAACTGTACGTTATAAGCAAATCTACGTTACAACAGAATACGTTATAACTGAGTGAAACTGTGTGTTGTGCTCCTAATTAATTGCATTTCATTTCAAATTTTAACTTTCAATTTACATAATTGAAATAAGTACATATTATTATGTAAGCATGTAGTTTCAAATCACAGTCAATTCAGATTAAGAAGTTATTAAAATATAATGTTGCTAAAGTATATAATATTGAAAACATATTTGTTAAATTTAGGTTAATAATTTTTTTTATTAATTTGCGTCGAAGCTGAAGTTTTACCAAAAGTCGTACATCTTTCTTTCGGTAATTTTAATACAACTTTGATAGGTCGTAACTTTTCAAAAATAAATTTCCTAATTAAGACTTTCGAGTTTAACTGCCCGCTTTTATATTCAGGAATCCGTGGTTGAACACCTGTATTTTATTATTTTCCACTGAAATTGCTCATAAAACCTCGGAAAAATATTTGTAGCGAGCAACATATACGATCATGGAATCTTATTTAGAAAAATTAATGTTATCGCCATTCACAAACCGTGAATGTCACATACAGAACAAAGTTAATTGATGCCACATGTGTGGGCAGTAAAACGGGAGTTGTGGAATTTCAGGAAAAAAAAATTGAGCACAATAGGTACGCATACACACACAGATGGCATGTATAATTCACCATTTTTAATTTTAGTTTATATAACTTCGCAAGTTTGCACCTGGTTCTCTCTTATGATGACAAATAAGGCCATAATTCTGAACAAAGCGAAAAACTTGGTAGCATAGTAGTACAATATCGCATGAATTATTTATAGCCGCCGACAAATACGCCTTTGGAGATGCCTTTCATAAATGGTAAGGACGGCATATTTAGTGACCTTTAAGTATATATTATTACTGATACAAAGCAAGGGAACCGAGCCAGTGCGACGACTTATAAGGCATTATGTTGCATTGTCTGTATAACGAAGAAATAAGGCATTAATTGAAACCTTAAAAAAATTATTGGACGCGATATTTTTAGCCGTTCGTCTATTAAACCCGCCATTGTTCAAGTTAGTTTGTGCACGTCATGAACTGTTAAAATTTATTTATTGGAAAATTTTATGTTTCGCGCACGAAGTTATTTAATTGCGCATCGCCAACATTTGCATTTCATTTTATTGTTAATTAATTTTGATTCCCGAATGTTTTGGTGGCTGCACTGAATCAATTACAAGTTTCTGCACAAGCGAATAAAAATCACGGATTTTATATTTTACATCAATAAAAAAGTTTTTATTAAGAATAATTCCCGTCCAGGATTTATTGCATCCAATATCGAGAAAAAATCCGTGTCTCGGCTTCTGTATCTTTTGGACGAATTCCATAAAAAATATTAAAAGGCAAGTACGATCAAAACGATGAAACTTGCGCCGGCGGCTATAACTCGTTCGATATAAAATTTTTCGGAGCGCACATTTTGGGAAATGACAAAGCAGAAATTTCGTAGGAAAATGTACGCCTCGAAATGAAAGGCCCGAGATGTAGTTATATGTTAATGATCGCAATACATTATCACGATCTTGTGAAAATTAACAGAGTAGTGAATTCATTTGCATGTAAATTATGCATGCTAAACTGAGAGTATAGAACGAACCCTAAATTCACGCCGCGTTTTTAAAAATCGCTTTTATGGACACTTGGAAATATGCCCTTATTATGCCCGTAGAATATACCGTTATTACAGTGAAGCTCATCATCACAAAATTAAGGTCTTGAAAACCTTAATTACTCAAACATTGTTATTGAATTTTTTGGCGAAATGTGTTTGACTACTTTTTTATTATGGTGGAATCCACTTAACTTTATTGCCGGAAATTATTGTCAATTATTTGAAATGCCAAGAGCAAATATGAAATGGATGGTATAATTCCTTATTAATGCAATCAAGATTGGAAGAAGTAAAAAAATCTAGCGAGACCTATCTACATGATTTTATCATATCATTACCAAGTTTTTAAATTTTCTTTTCGAAAGTGAATTTAATTAACTTTAGGTATTTAGTTGATATTATTTTAATTATTTTGTACAAGATTTACACATAAACTATGAAATAATTTAAATTTTGAGAATTTCCTCGAACTGATTTTAAGATAAACTTCTTCAGTAGAAGAAGCACTTCTAAAAGCTTTTTTAACAACTCATACCTTTAAAAAAAAATTACAGTTACACACTTGGCTATTCCAGGAATTTTAAAAATTGGTTTTGTTGCAATTGATTGGAACTGCGATTATTCTTTTGCATGCTCAATTGGGAAAAATAAATTTCTAATTGGTAGTATAACGTATTTTCAGATGTAGGCAACGTACCACAAAAATTTACTCTAATTTATTGTGATATCACTTACTGAACCGTGCTGAAGAAATAGGAAATTATAAATTAACTCTCAACGTTTAACTGGATTTTAAAACTTTAGCGGCTAGTAGATAGAATGAAATTATCGTGTTTTTAATATTTAATTTCTTCAATAAAATGGTTATGAAATACCCAAAAATTTTAAGCAGAAATTATTTAAGTGCATCCAAAATCGTTGACATTTTCTTAAAAGGTAAATTTTATGAGACGTATGAAACATAAATTTGAACAAAAATTTACTCTTGCCGGTTTACAGTTGGAGACAATTAAAACTTAAATTAAAGATATTTAACATTTTTTGTTTTCAGTTATTCCACAAGAAGCACCTTGTTTAGACCCATATAAAGAACCTAACAGTGTAACTGGAAATTTAAATATTTTTCAAGACTGGCATATTTTGAGATAAAAATAACTGATCGTTTGTTACATTTTTGGTACATCTTTCATACCTCATAACATTATGTGTCATATCAATACTTCACTGGTAGCGTGCGGAAAAAAGCGTTATTCCTAATAACGCACATATTCCACAAATGGCGTCCTCCCCACGTTAAAATTATGGAGTCAATAAGTTTTAAATTCTACAGTAAAGCAACTTGACTATCAACTCATTCAAAGGATATTCAAGGCAGGTAAAAAATTGAAGGTACCTTTAATGCACTTCAAACATGAAAAATAATTCAAATTAAGGAATTAACGGATTCATATTGGTCAAGTTGTTTCCAGCTCTTAAGTCCGGTAACTTGAGCAATAAAAACAAGGTTTTAAAATAAATACATATGCAATAAAAATTAATTAGATATAAATTATGCCGCAGATGTTAAAATCAGAGTCATAAGCATTTTCATAAATAATAGGATTAGTAGAGAAGGTCCAAATATGGACTAGGCTCTAAATATGGCCTCTAACACATTTATAGTGTGTTGTAGTTTAACGACAAATATATGCATGTACGGTAACTGGTTTACAAAGGCACTGTATGCAGAGCGGTATCAATACTAATGTTGAAGTGTAAGCAATAAATCTCATTGTGGCAAATGCTGATTTTTGAAAGGGGCGTACATTTTGATTCCTTTCACATGTAATTATTTGGCATCAAAATTTAATTTCGGTCTGTAATATTACTCAGAGATGGGGCTTTAAATTGGTGTATATTTAAAATTTTTGTACATACAATTCGAATCTGTAAGAATAGCACGTTCTTTCGGAAAAAAATAATATTCGGCGTGGATTGCCCATTTATGATGAATAAATTATAGGTTGCATATTTTAAACCGATGGTTGTAACACAAAAAAAAATTGAAACCTCAATGTAAAATATTTTCAGGTGCGCATTAAATCTGTACTTCACAGCTGAAGTACTGAATTGAAATGAACTGAAATAGTTAAGAAAATAATCAGACCAACAATAACCTATAGCAGCGAAATATGAACACTAATAGAAAATAAGAGAACAAGAATAAACGCAATAGAGATGAGATTCCTCCGAAAGATAAAGAACACAACAAAAAGAGATAAAATCAAAAATGAAACTTTCAAAGAACAACTCAACATTGTACCCATCAATGACGTAATAACAGAAAACCAGCTTAGAAGTTTCGGACACATATGCCGAATGCCAGAAGACTCGCAAGAAAAATATATGAAACAAAAGTAGCAGGAACAGTAACGAGGGGGAAGACTCAGGAAAACATGGGAAGAGAGAATTAGAGAAGAAGCTGAAAAAAGAGGAATAAAATGTGATAGAATAAGGGAAGAACTAAAGAGCAGAACGTTGTGGAGAGAGAAATGTAGGATGAAGAACGAATAAAGGTACCGTCCCAAACTGCCTGACACCCTACGGTAGATAGGCATAATCGATTAAGAAGAAGGAGACTTCTCAGCTCCAGTAACCGAGTTTATAGATAGATGTAACCATAAAAAGATGAGTTAGGCCATATTCGGACCTTCTCCTTTATGAGTTTTCAATAGCAAAAATCTCAAGTTCACACGGCCACAAATATAATATCTACTATTAAAATCGACTTTTACAGGAATATTATATTCCGCCCATACTACTTACTACCCACAGCGCAAACGTATAATCGTTAAAAATTGTAATATCTGCATTTTCCTGTGTTAGAAAATTGTATACCTGACAATGGACAATGAAACCAAAATCATATAAAGCTGGTAATAAAAAAAAAGTATACATTTGTGTACAGGTTTACTGAAAATTTTATAACTGTATGCCATTACTCCATAGTAAAAAATTCACGCATATGTAACGGAAATCTATACCTACGTTATTGTCACTGAATTTTTAAAAATTCCAATACCACCGCATTAATACAAATGTAGTTTGGTTAACGCTCAATATAGAATTTGAAAGCATTAAAAAATACAAATGATAACTGTCACACAAAACTCATCATAAAAGATAAAACAGTTAATATGCGTCAGAACAGCAGTAATAGTAATTTCAACAAATTTTGCGCCTTGCGGCATAAGAAAGTTTTTTCTAAAAAAAGCTTGCTAAAGAATTCCCACGTCATCTGATATATTTTCCGAGAAGCTTTTTTTACCTCTCACCTCAATCGTAAAAATTTAATTGCAACATGTGTATTTTTTTCACATCACTTACGCACGGCAAAATGCCCTATCTAAAGCTACAATCAAATAATTTTTACATTAAGACAACCTGTCATTAAACCGACTTAAATTTGCATACCTTTCCAGAGCATCTACTCATTTTCACTTTTAATCTTGTTGAAGCAAATTACAAGCGCTCGCGATATAGTCTAAAGTACTGTAAATTAGCACAATTAACTTGTTTTCGTAAACAAACATGAAATTTTTTGTTCAAACTTAAAGGATAAAATTAACATCTCATCACTTCGGCTCGAATTGAAAGTTTAGGTTTTCATGTACATTTTCGGCGGAATTGTTACGGGATAAAGTCAACATTTCTATTTGAGTTTACTAATTCGTCTGAGCCCAAGTTGTTGTTCGGAGGTATTAAACGTTATAAATTATGAGATGAGAAAATTTCCCTTCGCGGTTTAACGATTCAATTTTATTTCAACCGATAACAACGTTTAAATTGTCATTTTCTCATATTGGCATTCAACAATGCCATCAAAACTTATTAATTTATTACAGGTTTATAAATATGTATTCAACTGCTATTAAATTTTATCGGCGAGGATCAATTCTGATTGACATAAAAAATTTATTGTCGACGGTTTATTTTTATTTCTCTTTCCGGGACAAAAAGAAGGGCGCGTTATTGACATTCACCATATCCATTTGATTTAAATTAATAATTTATTCCGGCAATCTATGAAGCTACACGTAAATAAACGGGCACAAAGAGAGGTAGTGAATGTATTTCTACAAAACGTAAGTGTTAAAACAAACCGTTCTTTAACGGGATGATTATACATTATCTCATAAATTACAAGTAAACAATGCATGTAATGAAACCAATATTACCGTATTCAATTGGCTGTTTTGCCTATGGATAATAACACAGTTATACGCACTATGTCAATATAGATCAAGTCTACTTAATTATGCATCACTTGGCGAGTTTATGCTTATCAAAAATTAATACTCAATTATACATTTAGCCACATTTTATGTCCCTAATTACACGCAATACGCCACCGAGTTTGGTATTTTTAGTATTTTAATAATAAAATCCGATTGCGTGATTTTTTTACTGTCATAACTTGAAGCTAAAACGTACGACGAAAAAATGCCAATAATTTTGTTTGTGAAATATTTTCGACTTCAAACTAACTCAAGTTATCGCGTGCTTGTGACAAGTGGCATTTCAAGTAAATATGCGTGAAAATCTGACAAGATCTGGACAGTGTCGTTGAGCTGATATGCAAGATATTTTATTTTCCGCAACGGTTGGGTTATTTACTTCAACACTCGATATTTAGGGGCATTTTACAAATTCCAAGATTTAATTCTAACAGACACTCCCAATATTTAGCTGTACTTGCAGATAATTACAGGTTTTTTAAGTGAAATCTAACTATCTTCTTTACAAAAAACTTAAAAAATGAATAAGACCGCTATTGTAATATCTTGTCAAAAAATAAATGTTTATTGATGTAAGAAAGTATCTGTCCAATAACAGGATTGAAGCTCCCTCTGAGACATGTTTAAAAGAAGTTTTTACAAATGCATTGCGAATTTTGATGTTCTGAAGCTTTGTTTAAATATTATTATTAATAGAAGGTTGTGTTTTATTTAACGACATAATTCTTCTTCGTTCAAAATGAGTTTTATCGCATTGATTGCTTCATAGGAGATTCACACCGTATTAGTAACTTTTAAAATTGAAGGTGGTTATAGTTGAACGTTAAATACTGAGAGTCAAAAAATTACGCACGCGAAGCGGTCGCGTGTGTAATTTGACGAGGGCGTAATTGTTTTACAAAGTTGTGTACTGTACTTTTTCTTCAACCACATTAATTCCCAGGAATTAAAAAAGAATTACCGTATTTAGGCGTGTATAAGACGCACTTATAATACCAAAAATAGATAGGTAAAAATGGGGTGCGTCTTATACTCGGAATTTTAAAATTAAATACCGTAAACATCCTTTAGTTGCCACATTTCGCAGAACGAAGCAACTTTGCGAAATTTAGAAAAAAAAATGTCTCAAAATTCAGGTGCGTCTTATACACGCACGCGTGCTATACACGCCTGAATACGGTAAATGTTTTATTAATTTAGCAACGTTATGTAGAGATGATGGATTAAACTACTTAATCTAAAAATCAAAATATGTTTAATTCTTTATTTATCAAAATTATTAATGATAATTGCACATAGAAAGTAAGTAAACAAGTATTTTATTAATTTATTAGAAATTTTATTTACATTTTGACCGGGGACTCAGAATTAAACCAAACTGTCGCTGTCATTGTCACTGTCATTATACTACCAATACAATGTTGATAAAAGTCCCTAAGTGTGTGATTTTACCTTCTAACACACGACGTGCATAAAGAAACGTTTACTTAGTATATTGTTTGTACAATATTGATCATTTTCAGTGGTGGTCGTAGAAAAAAATATCTACAGGCTATGTATTCAGTAATTAATAACTACGACCTGATGTCAATTCCGTTTTCAGTTTTCATCATCTGGCGTCGCGACGTTCATTTATGTTACTGTCATGGATTTTTTGAGCTTTCCTTTTCACTAATCTTTTATTTAATTTTTTTTTAATATAAAAATATTAAAACCTTATCAACTTTTTATTGAAATTTGCCGTTATTTTAATCAGAAATCCTGTAATGTCAGTAAAAATTTTCAAGTCATAACCAATAAATTATTAAAGTGTTGTAAAATTACAAAGCTTTTGAAAAAATATGATGTTCCGGAGATTCCTGGTAATAGCGGCACGCATTCAGCATTGGGGGCGTATTTACGCTTTGAAATTTCACATTTACAAAAAGTTACTGAAACACTGGCTGTTCGCTTCAAATAGCTGAACACAACTTATATGAAAACAGCGTATTGTGAAAGCACAGGTAGAGTGTATAACCCAACCTTTATTACAAGATTAAATTAAAAACTGTAGGCAAATTCCTCAAAAATGTCTCGATTTTATAAGAATTATACTTTTTACGATTTCTGGTTTATCATTAAAAGAACTAATACGACCAGTTTATGGTCGTACATATCACTTCATGAAATAAACAAAATTTGAAGATAATTTTATATTTAACGTCAAGTTTGGGGATGAGCACTAATATTGGAGGACCCTGTTTAGAACAACCTCGCTAATTCGAACTAATTCACACCAAACTGTGTTCGGATTAGCGATTTATTCCAATTGCTGGAAAACAATACATAAGAAGAACGTCTTTAATTGTAGCTGATTTCACTTGACCCGCGTAAGCTTTAAAGACCTGGTTTCTTAAAAACAAAAAACCAATTATGTGAACATTACAACGGATTCACCAAAATTAATGCTTATACATGTCGAAATTGTTCGAATTCTTTCGGAGTATAGAGGAATCAATTTTTAAAGCCGCTGATCGTATTAGCGAGGTTGGACTATATTTTGTTCCAATTGCACATGTAAATATGAACTTGATTTATTAAATTTTTCTTATTGGGGCAGTGGTTTCCACTGGTCAATGTATAGTTAATCGTGTGAAACATTCGTCAAAAAAAAATGTGAATGCGCAAAAAATGATTTTCTTAAATAATAATAAATGAAATAAAATAATAGTAATGAACAAAGTTTTATATAAAATTTCACACTTGCAGCAGTTGTCTTTGCTTTACGTCAAACCAACATATTTTTTTAATTGAGAAAATGAAGTTGTCCCTGCGAAATGAAATTATTCCCACCGCCAATGGAATCCCGCGAGAATCGACGGGCAATGTATAGGGAAAATTAAAAGATGCAGAGGGGCATCTTGCGCAAGTGCCCCGCAGATTTAATTATGCATGTGCGGCGGCACTTCCCTTCCGCCGTCGGAAGGGGACCACCTAGGAAAGGACACGCGGACGCCCTTAAAATCAAAATCCCTTAACGCGCTACACTGATTCCTCTGGGCCTTACAGGTGATACTAAGGAACAGATAATAAACTGTCAACCCTCGTCTCAAGAGAGATTACCATGAATCGAAATCGGTTCCCTCTCGAACAACTTTTTTTAGGATTCCCTAATCCGCACAAGCTTTAAAAGCATAAAATTATAACGTAAACTGCACCGTTTACAAACTTTTCGCGAAATACGGTCAACATGTTCGCCCCATAACTCGCACGGGACACGACTCGTACGAATATCATCGAGATTAACTTACATAAATTTCGCCGGGGAGTAAAGATGGCAGAGAGAGACGTAATTAATGTGGCTACGTGATTAAGATTGTGTGGACGAGAAAAACGCGAGATGGGGGCAAAACTTGAAATATATTGCAGCGTTTTGATGGTTGGGTGCTTTTTCTGCGCTAATCCTCCCAAAAAAAATTCAAACATCTGTTCGTGACGGGCGAAAGAGGGTCAGGAGGGAACGCTCCAACCACTGAAAAGAGAGTAACAATATGACAGAACGACGTAAGGAGATACTTTCCAGATGTAGTTTACCATAAAAAGGGATATTAAAGCGAAGTTTCTTCAGACATAAATAAACAGCGAAATATAAGCAAAGTTCCGTTGAGCAAATATTAGTAGAACAGACTTTGTATCTTATATATTGATTACATGGAACCGAAGATATTGGCATTTTAGATTCGCTGAAAAGAGATGGAAACGAGAGAATACAGTTCGTGTCATGTTTATGTATTCAATATAAACGCATGCGAAACTCGGGGTTATATTTTGAATTTTGACGCACATAAAGCAAGAAAAGTCGCCCGACCAAATAAAAACAACGCCGCGCCTTTCACGAAGAGACCCCCCTTGTCGTCACTTTTACGTGCGATGCAGAAATTCCTGGAGGGTTTAAGTACACAACCTTTTGTCAGTTTAAAATTGACCGTAAGTGAAGTGGCGCCGGGTCTGCATTCGTTGCCTATTCAATTGTGCCGAATCGATACTTGGACCGCAATTAATTGTCTCAGAGATTTAATTGCGAAAAAATCGCGTCTGATTAAATAAATCGTTCCGAGAAATAATAATTGCCAATTCGAGAGTCGAATGAATACACATCTAATCTATTCGGGAACCTTTAACCCCGCTTCCTCTGGAACGGATCCTAACGATTTCTCGAGAAAAAAGGCGCATAAAAATAAATCAAAAGACGGAATTAAAAAAGAGTTCTCAGTTTCCATTCAAAAATATCAAATGCCGATATTGATCTTATAGTCTAATCAAAGTTTGTTAATGAGAAATATTGGATAGTAAATTAATATGGTCATAAAATTATTGTATACTCTATGGGGATTAAATTGTGATTTTATTCCCGCTTTCTGAAGACTGACGGGGCATATTTCGTCCCAAGGAATTAAATAAATTGACTCGATCGCACAATCATTCGACTATTCAATTATAAATTAATTGTATTTGTTGTTCATATAATCAATTATTTACACAAATTTAATCTCCGAATTTAATAAGTCGAAAAAATCATCCCAACTCAGCCCCACGTGCCTCGCGGACTAACCTTTTTTTCTCATGATTTATATTGTCTTAGTTCTTCTTGTGACTTAGCGGCGTGATCAGCACGTTTAACTTGGAACTTCAATTTCTATTGGTGACTATAAATTTGGGGCGTTACTCGTACGCGCTTACTCGCATGGATGGAGAGAGACGGAGAGTGCGTGTTCAGCACGTGATAACTATATATGGGTAAAATTAAGCACTTATAGTAAATAACTATAAATTTGTTATAACAATTTGAGGTAAATTTACTCGATCCGGTTATTAAATTATAATTTGTATTTGCTGTTCATACAATTAATTTTTGCCTGGCTTCTGCATACTAACAATAAGGCAAATACTGATGAGCATAGAAAATTGTGGAAGGGAAAAATAGTGTAAGGAAACATCTCTCATAGTGACACAGTAGCGACATCTTAGTGAACAGTGTCACTGTTAAACAAATAATTTGAATACAGTTATCTGAATTTGAAAAAGCGTTTTTTTTATAAAAAATTTAATTTGTTAAATGATTTTGGTTGTTTAATTTATTATTCTTTGTGTTTTAATGAAATTAAAACCCAAATTATTTATGCCAAGCATAAGTTTTTATCATTCTTGGGCCGCATTAGTAATTATCTGTTTGAATATTATCAAATCCCTTTTAATAATTCGAGCTATGATCAATAAAGTAATTAAAGCTAAAAAAAATAATGTAGGGGGTTTTAAGTATAAGTAGGTGTACCATCTTAGTCAGCACCTTTCAGTGAAGAGGCACAGTAAGGCTTAGAAGGCACAGTGAAAATAGCCCCTTTACTGTAAATATATATTTTCACAAAATTAATAAAAGATATGACTGGGGAGGGGGGTTGTAAGTTACACGATTTCTGATCACTTAAATATGAGCAATTTAATAAACGTTAAAAACTATTAAATATGTTATCTCAGAGATAATTCCTTCGACACACTTGTTTAAGCAAGATTTCCTTGAAGCTATTGGATAAGCATTATCACGTTACAATTATTTTTGACAAAGTTAGCTACCGCAGTTTTAAAGAAAGATGTGTCATTGTTGATCATAATAAGCAACGATTAAAAGTAGAATGAATTCAAACCTTTTTTACTTTCTGATTTTACACAAAACGGACATTGTCCTTTGTAATTAATTAAGCGGCGGGCGCAAATAGATTCTGAAATCGAGTTGGTCGTTAAAAACCAGCAAAAACCCAATATGCCATAAAAAATTCTTTTCATAAATAGATCAGCGAAGCATAAATGCGAAAACAGTGGCAGAATTCCGCTCGAGAATGTTACGTTATAAATTTTTCCAGGTGCAAGGGTGTACACGTATGGCGAAGACGTTTTTACTGGCTCAGAACGGGGACGTTATTGTCTCTTATGTTCTCGGGTTGCACGGATAAGCATTTAACAATGCTCGCAGCTTCTACCTGAAAAACGTACGGTTTTTAATATTCCGTACGCCGGTAATTTTTGCCGGAGAATAAATGCATCGACTCGCGTGAAATTTATCTATTATCCGCGTGTATTTTCAGACTAGCTGTGAAAACGGGTAAGTGATACGGGAGTGGACCCTCGAGGACTATGTATTCTGGACTTGGAGCGAGAAAGACGAATGTAAATAGGATTTCTTACACGAGCCGAAAGGAAGGACAGTTTGAGATGCATGATCGCTAAGGGACGACCTATCGGACCTAAAAAAAATATATTAACTTTCTACAACAAAACATGGAAAATTTGTAGGTGCTTCAATATTCTGCTTTGGACGCAATTGCCTCGATCAATTTCAATTTCTGCGCAATATTAACATTTTTTTTGTTCGATTTTCAACATAAAAACGCAATATCGTACAAACCGTTCTATACTTGAATTTACTGTCTGCAGATTTAATTAAATAAATTTTTAAACGTGTTGTTGGCATTGTACGCAAAGATCGATTGCAATCGGATGTTAAAAATAAAATTAATTTTCAGATATTTGCGGACCGAAAAAAATTAATGCCTGGAATATTACAGGAAATTGGGTTAACATGGATGCGGATTTTACGGATCATTTTACAATTGTCGAATGGATGCTGTTAATCTTCTTTTTCTTTTTTGATAAAAATGTTACTCGGGAAATTGAAAAAGAATTCCAACTTTTTATCTGATGCATAAATGCATAAACTACATTAGAATCAACCGAACGAAAATTCAGTAAAATTAAAATTAAAATGTAAATAGAATGAATATAGCAAAATCTACTGCATCATAAAGTAATTATAAAGATTTTTGTTTGATTTGATAATGAGAAGGATTATTACGAACGAAGTGTTGGATGTCTGAACACATTTTAATTCTAAACTCATCGCTGGTGGTGTTTATTTTGCTTACATTTGTAATGTTATTTGATTTGGGCGGATGGTAAAGATTGTCGGAAATTATCAATGTATTAAGTTTTATTTCGAATACGAACTTCCCATTTCAAAATATCAAAAACAATGATGCAGGGCGCGTTTATCCTTGTGAAAAATTTATACTCCTATAAATTGTCTTGCAAGCGAGTAGATTTTATGAAAAATACAATTTTCTTTGTTCTAAAAAAGATAGATAGGTCACAGAGTGACATATTTATTTCAGTTCCGGCTTTTTAAATAATTCAGTTGAATGTTTGTATTAGTCCTTATCTTGCATACAACACATTTGTGTTTTCACTTTACAGCAGATCCTTTATCGCGTATTTGGAAGTCACCGTTTAAATCGAAACGCACCGTAAGGACATTTCCCGGGCTCTCATTATTATAAATTCAATTAACTGATAAAATATTTCATTTTAAGAATAACGTTTGACAGTTACAAAATTTTCTTTGATCGGCGATAAGATTTTACATTAACAGATAACAACCTTGGCAACTAGCTTTAACAGTTAACATTAATAATTTTCAGAAACAATGAGGGAAAATGTCGACAAAAGTGGCCTCGGCACAGAAGCAATTTATATAATCAAATAAATATTTCCACTCCTAAAATGTATGATATTAATATTCAAACTAACGGTAAATACATGTTGAAAATTATATATAATTATAGATAATGATATAGTCGCGCATGAACATAATTATCCACACAAATATAAAAACGATAAATTTCGTTTTCAGTATTTCCTTCAATAAAACTGAAATTGTTTAGTAACGATTACTGTAAATAAAGAAATACAATAAAAAATAACTTAATGAAGTAGATGTCGCTTATTTGAGTCACTGGCTAATCGAATTAGCTGCTTATTTGACTCAAAATGTAATAACTAAATTCACTTATGTACAGTAGACGCTTAGTTATATGAATACTATTCACTGCAGTGAACAGCACACACACTAGGTTATATAGAGTGAACAAGATCAATCTCGATTAAGTCGATTTTAATACAAACATATTGTCTTTCACTGAATAGATCCAATAAGAATATACATATTGCACAGAACTGAAATGGTATGGTGAGAATACGCAAACTTTAAAAGTGTGTGCAACGAAAAATGTTAACTTTATCAGAAAAAGCTAATATGTATAAAAAAAATTAAAAACACATTTTAAATGTAAAATGATAATAACGATGTGACAAGTGGACAGACAATTAAAATAAATTGATCAGAGGCCTTCGTATAATTTTAATAAGGGTGTTATTTAAAGCAAAAGAAATATTTTCAATTTTGACGAATTACACTCCAACAGTGGAAAAGAACAATATCACTATTACGTTACTTTCGATTGTGTGAACAATTCGATTTTATGTACACCCCTGGTTAAAATAACATTTTCCTTTTATTTGAATCATTAAAATCGATCTTTTTTAACTATTACTTGAAAAACTTGTAATAAAACCTACTGTATTCAACTTGGACGTTTTAAATTTTGATCAACAGTATAAGAATGGCTATCAAAGCATAGAAATATCAAGCTGCCTTTCTTGACGATCTTGTTATAGTGAAATTGCCCATATAAACAGATAAGCATGGTGATGCACTAATGCCTATAAGTAAGGTGACCAACTATTTTTTGTACAAAAAGAGTACAAATGAATTTTTGTTGGATTAAGGTGATTGGGGTTTTTAATAAAAACACTGAATTTTCTCCATTCAACTATATGTTCTTAAAATAATATAAAAATCAATTAGTTCTAGAAATAATATTATACATCTGTTATCAAATGATGATGTGGTTTTTTTTATTATTATTTTTAAAGATATTGTTAATTTTTTTCCTTCTTCTAATAAAATTATGTATGGGAAAACTTTATATTTTCAAATTCCTTGGATTCAAGCATTCCATTCTAAAATTCGTAAAAAGAAGAAAAAAATTGTTGTATTTAGAAGTGTTTGTTTAATTCCTTCAATTCTTAAGACATTCTGAAATAATTATATAAAAGTTCTTGAAATCAATATGACCCATTTTTAAATGTAAAAAGAATAAAAATTCTTAAAATCAGAACGACTCATCCTTGAATTTGTCATGAAGAATCAAAATTCTTGAAATTAAGAATGACCCTTTTTTAAATTTCACAAATAGAATAAACATTCTTGAAAATAATCAAGAAGGTTCCATTGTTTAATTTTACAAGAAGAATGGACATTCTTAAAACTCAAGAATGACCAATTCTTGGGCCAAAATTAAGAACGTGCTATTTGAAATTAAAACTGAAATTTTCTTACCTACAAGAATTTTTTTTCTGAGTATAGTTCAATCAGTGTCTTCTAAAGCGAGCGATGAAACGAGATTACGCTGCATTTTATTTTGTATCAGCTAATTCACGATTATGACGACCTCCACCGCTTAAACGAATCGTTGTTTAATTGAGTCAAATAAGCAGCATATATTATATATCTAGGCAAGAGTGAGAAATAAATGATTATTCTGATTATTTATCAGCATGACTGGTCATGAATAAATCTATTAATTATTCTTGACTACTAATTTTACATTTATTATAATATAAATCCCTTTTTAAATTCCACAACACTTGAGAAATAGATAAACACAATTAATCATCTTGGGGAGAGCGATTAGTAATGAATATTAAAAATTTTAAATGTTTGTTGATTGAACGCCGACACGAATTTTCTATGCAAATTCGGGGGCAAGAAACTCGTAAACAGCGGGAAAACAGACGGGCGTCGAAAAAAGGCATCAAAGCAATCGAGAACCAAAGTGAAAATTTTAGTCAATTGTAAACGTATTGATGTTAATTTTGATTCGTTGCAATCGGTGCCGACGGATTGAAGTACGTAATCAAAAACCCATTACGTACAGCAACATCCACACGCAGAGCAACACGGACCGAAATTCCCTCTCGTTCCCCCTTTCGTGAAGAGACAATGTACCCGGGAATTAATTTCGTCTATCCCGGATACTTCATTGTTTGCGCATGTTTTCCTGCTTACCTTCTGTATCAATTTGCTCGCGGAAGGCCCTTCGACCCATCCCCCTGGTAATATTATATTATACCTGATAATACGCATCATCGTTAAACCTTCATAATTTTTAACTCGGAAAAAATTACACCGGCGAACCTTCGCAAAAAACCTCGCTTCATATGAATTTTTTCGCAGTTTCATTTAAAAAGAAATGAAGCAATCACGAGTCGCAATTAAAAATTAATTATTTAAGCGTCCACTTGAAAAGTCGGACAAAAGTGGTGCTTGAAAACGCTCGAGACGCAACGCTACAAAAATTGCAATTTTAATATACGTAACTTAAAATTCGCAGAGTGTCGTTAACAGACACAAAGATAAAAAAGAAGCGTTGTCAGACAATCGAAGTGCTGCGACAACACAAGGCGCATACACAATTAAACATGAATTATTATTGTTTTATCATTGAAAAAATCGGACTGCAAGAAGCGTGTGAGGGTCACTCAACCCGTTTCAATTCAGTATGGAGAGAGAGGCTTTATTAATAACTTGCGACCTTAAGTGTACACAACGTAAATAGACGCAAAACTCGCGTTTTCTCCTTAAACGGTCGCGCACAACTTACGATGACACAATCGGAAAACGAGAAAAAGTTGCTTGGCTGCCGCGGTGCAGGCCTTTTTTTCTAAAACTGCATTGCGCTATTATTTAGTCTGTAATGTCACCGAGGTTGACCTGTCTCTTGGCGCCTGTCCGTAGGTAGGTATATTGCCTACCGTTAACCCCCCGTCGCCGTGTCACCTTTTAGGATTTCCAGCCTTATTCCTCAAAATTCAATTAAACTCTTGGCAATGCTTTCCGGATAAAAGCATTAATCAAGTCGCGTTTCCGAATTAATTTGGCAGCGAGATGACCTACAATTTATTTAAATCCAAAATAAAAACTATCTTGGAAATATGCTGTTGGGCCATCGCCAAGTAAAAATTAGCGCTTTATTTGATAACATTGCTACTAGTTGTAATTCCGCCGATAATAATCCTGGATCGTTACCAAAAAAAAGGATTCCTGAGGGATCAAAAGAAAATGAGGTCGTCCCTGGTAAATTGGACACTGTTTGACCTCAAACAGAATCGCAAATAACCGATCGAAAACACATTTTCATTACAAAAAGGTCTCATTACACACTCTTTCTCGGCGCTCTAACAGCGGAAATGACATTGTACGGAAATTTTTTCGATTGGTTATAGTTTGTGAAATTCGGATATTGCGGTTCACTTACAATAAGGCGAGAGAGACGGATTTCCTGATTATAAGCGCCCACACGGAATCGAGATGTACCGGGGTTGATGTAATAGTTCAATTTCTATGGCATTTAATTAACATTTGCTTATAAATTACGGTCATTAGCTCAATCGATTAAGTATGTGACTAACATATGACAAGATGATTACGCAAGGGTAAACGTCATAACTTTACTACTTGAACAAAACATTGTACAACGTTTCTGTTTAATTATGAACCGATTCCGTTCAGTACACTCGCGACTTCAAAAAAACCTGATAAACTGTATGAACTCTGTTGATTTATTCTGCTTTTAATTTCCCATAAATGAACAGAAATTGAACCGGCTCGCACAGCTAATTAACTATACTTTTCCAGTAACATGGAACTTAACAGAAATTAATTAATGGCGGAATCAATATGGAATTATTAAGAAATTCGCCCAACAGTAATAATATGACTTTCCAATACACTCACTTTCCTCGCCTTCCCAACTTCATTTTCAATTTTAAAAAAATTAGTGTTTTTGTAAACTGTTAAAATAGTTAAGAATTTGAAAGTGCTCAAAATATTTTACAATAAACTTCATGGCATATACAGGTTGATTTACGTTAAGTGTTCATCATTAGTAACTTTATTACTGTTGGAAAGTAACATTTTTTTAAATGGCTCTGTATATTTTTACATTTTGAAAGGAAAAGTGTTGATCCACTAAAATACCTACTATTAAATTACATATCTAATAGTTGCAAGAAATTTAAATTTTTAGTACAGTTAACTACTAAAGTCAAGTACGCAATGAAGAAACACAATGTCCCGGAGATGCCAGTTAGTAACGGCATGCGTTCAGTATCAGGGGTGTATTTAGACTTTGAAATTTGATTTACAGAAAGTCGCTGAAAAACTGGCTGCTATTTGCTTCACATAACGATAACTTTCGCCCAAAGTATCGCAAGTGACTTTCGCTGAAGATGAGATTTTCTGACTATGTTAAGCAACAGACCAATTAGAATCGCTTGCCAAAGTATCGTAAGTTGTTTAATAATTGATAATTGAAAAAACAGTTTTTATTTATATCGGAAGTTCACTTATTCCATTTAAGTGTTCGCCATAACATCATAAGTTATCCGCTGCTGTAAATGTTTAGGTTTTGTGGCTTACTGTAGTTTGACAAAAAGCCATCGATAACTGACTACAACTTATGGAAAATGAAGAAGTCATTATGGATAGAAAGCGTATATTTTTAGTCCGGTTACAGGTTACAGGTTACAGCGGGGTGTCATTTACAACATTTGGTCATAATTTGCTGCCAGGTAATTTTTATCACTTTAGAGTCTATTTCTTTGGGATGTAGAATAATATTTTAAAAGATAATAAGTTTAACAAAAGTGATTGGTTATACTTATTACTTTTGTTAGGAAAAATTGCACCGATCACTTTTGACAAGGTACTTATTCTCCGTACGTTAATTGGATGTAAACGACCCTTTAGACTTGATTTTTAAATAATTATACTTTTTTGCATTTTCGCGACATCTGATTTGTCATTAAAAAAACTAACGTTGGAGGGGCCTGTACTTATTTTTTTTTTTTAAGATTTCAAAGCAAGAAATATCAAAATATGGTTACTGTCAAACAAGTTCAAACTATCACAATCTTTTCAAAATAGAAAATATTAAAATGCTTTTGATGAAAGAGACAGTTTTGAATTAAATTAACCCTAGCAAGTCGTTAATATCATTTTTTCCAAAAACGTAACTGACTAAACCCTTGTAAAACGAGAACCCAAAACTAGGGGTTTCCTAATGAAACAATATTATTTTTTATTTCAACATATTTTCCTAAATTCGCGAAACAAATAATAAACCTAAAAATTCCCTCAATTTAAAAATAAAATTGCATCTGTTAATTAAAAATGTGCGTTGTATTAAGTTTCACAATAAGAAACAAAACAAAAAAACACCAGAACAGATCTGCACTCAGAAAAAATATTTGTTGAAGCGAAATTCACCGGAAATAAACAATCAAATAATTAAAGCACGAAAATATTTGTGCTGATAAATTTTTACGACCTTCATAAACCGATTGATGCTGATAGATTCCATGATACTTAACGTTCTATTAATATTTGCGGAGTTGTAAGCGAAATCAATAGAAACTTTATGTTGAACGTATTGTGTAGAACGCTCAATGGGCCGCATTAATTTATATTAAATAAAAAATATTTTATCGATGGGTTGGAATTGGCTAAATTCCAGTTATCTCAAAAATTATCTTTCCACGATATTTATAAATTGGAACATCTCCTGCAGTATAATATTGTTGGTTTCTTTATGGAGTTGTTTTGAAGCCACTTCGATTTGAAATGTTTCAAAATGGCAATTCTGTTGGAAATCAACTGATTCTAGGTTGGAAAGATTACAGAATATTTCACATAAAATAATATTTATTCCAACGGTTTTTTACAGAAATCTTTCCCAATTTCCTTTTCAACGACAGGCGAATGTTATGTTTATTTAATTAAGACTTGAGGGTCAGATCTGACCCCCACAATAGACGCGTTTTATGATGAAAGTATTTGAGGGTTGGAGTCGGCGCCCTCCATTAGCATGTTGATGCGATTACCGGGAGTAACGTTTGCTTTCGTTTCAGACAGGAGAGTTAATCATTTAAAATAAAAAGGAGCGAGTACTTAAAATAATTTCATTACGGCCGAAACTGCTTCTTGGACGATTTTTGATTAATTAAAAATTGTCTGCACCGTCTGTCAAAAACAGCAGCGCAATAACAATTTTTTTGACGGGCGCAAAAAAGAAGATGAACATCACACTTCTTTTTTGTTTGCTTTGTGACAGTGCCGCCAAACAAATGTTGATAATTTCATCAGCGACTAGCAACGAACAAATACGTTTAATGTAGGCACCGTCCGTTACATTGATTTAATTTTATTAGAACTTTAACGAAGCGCTATGAATTTAAAATCGGCTAAAAAAATGGCTTAAATTTGTAAAATTTACTTGGATTATTTCTTGTAAAAATATCACTATCCCCTGAAGTTCAAGGCTCTTCAATCACAGACGGGTTCAGCGTTGATTTTGCCCAAATGAATTCAGATCCAAACAGTGTGCTCCCACAAAACTTATCATTTCCAGATGTAACTTAGTAAAAACATTTTCATTTGTCTGCAAGTGTTTGGATAGTTGAACGGAAACTGTTCTGTTGAGGAGGCAGATTGTAAAAATAACTCCTTGTTGGTAAATTATTGAATGCAGTTTTAAAATAAAATTGAACTAAATTCGGATTTACTTGTGGTAAATTTACAATGCACGAGTTTTTACACAAACAAACTCAATTCTATTTTAACTAAACAAACTTATTTGCTTGACTTGTAGCTTTCTTATAATCATTTTATAAGACAAAATAATTCAAAAAAATGAAAAGTTTAAACGCTTTAAAACGGGATTATTTGTGAAGTTACAAAAACATTAATATATGGAAAGTTATAGATAATGAATTATTCTACAGTTTCAGTCTGCTTCAATTCTTTGTATCTCAAATCGTTATGGGAGGTCCTATTTACCAACTGATAATAAACAAACTTTTTAAAATTTACAATAACACCTATCGAAATGGCAAAGCGCCAATGCTTACTGAAACAAGTTTTTTCATATACTCTTACTAATTAAAGTGACCAAGTTATGTGGGATCCAAAATGCAGTAACAACGTTTTTACTGATAAATCATTCTCATTTGTTCGGAAAGCAAGATTAAATCATAAATTAATGTTATGCAAACAAATGTAAGTAAAGTTAAGCGTTATATTGACCTGCAAATAACATTTTTGAGATAACCTATCCATAGTGACTACCTAATATTTATAATTCTTAATATTGACTGTACAGCATCTTAAAAAGGTAATGGTTACTCCCAAAAAATCGAATAACCCCAAATTACAGTAGGTCTGATTTATAAGCTCCAATACATATTATTCGGTCATCATTTACCACTCTGAGCTATTTATTGTAAATCTTTGTTGGAGTTTCGGTGATTTTATTATTAATCGATTTTTTGGTTAAAACGCGTTCAAACAATTTAGGCAAAAACATTTTTGTGACTTGCAAGATGAAATTAAACGCTGAATGTATTTTCCACAAAAAATTTTAGTCTTGATTTTTCAAGGATTATACTTTTTACTTTTTGTTTGTTTGTTTGTGATCGCACATCACTCCATGCAGTATACACAATTTGTGGATAATAATTTAATATTTGAGACCAATTTTGGGGGTAGTCATTAACGTTCGGCGACTTTGTACTTCTTTGGATTAATTTTATCAAGAACTGAACGGACAGATAAAGTACAATTCAAGTATTGGTTTTAAAATAATTTAATAATTTATCTTTAAAATATTTTACATTAAAATTGTGGAATTCCTATTTCATATAATTTTTTTATCGCTCACGAAACATCTTGAAAATTTAAAACTCCAGCACTGCACAATTGCATTTTTTAGTAGCTTTACTGATTCATCAATTTCGCGAGGTTTCTGATGCATACAAAGTTGTCCACGAAATATTTAAACACCAAATCGTTAAATTAATTACTGTATATACCACTGTTAATAAAAACTTCCAACAAACCTATTGTAATATATACAACCAACATAAAGATAAATCCTTGCCGGTGTTATATTTTAACTTGCTCGCAAACAATCAAACAAGCATCTTTCCGCCAGCAAAAGTGTTCATAAACCGACATACTAAAACCTAAACAATGTGTATTATTATCCTACCGCTCAAATCGGTAACAAAAACCAGCACCATCTGAACTCCTTCAAACACTAAGAAATTTAAATAACAGCATTTATTTAATTCACAAGTTAGAAGAGGGTCAAATAAGTGGAAAATTTCGAAATTAAAAATGAAACAAGTTAAAGGGAAAAGTTTTGCTACATTCAATAAATTGTGAGTCCACTAATCGATCAACCGTTAATTTTAAATTACTTTAATTCTAAAACTGGCAGCCGTGAGCCACGTCAATAAATTATTGCGGTTGGATGTCTTTTCTGAGCCGATCAGGGGCTGTTTTCGTGCGAGATTTGAACAAAAATATGTTCCGGCGAACAGAAATAACGGTGTCATGACGTCGCTCTGCGGAAATATCAAAAAATTTATTTTCGGTAGGAATCTCGTTACAACGAAGTAGCTTGCTGTTCCTAGATGCATATCCCTCGGCCCACCCACGTCTAAGCGATAATAATTTACAAGTGGTTCTATTTTGGTTATTTTAAAATGCTTAAGCATGGAGGTGCTGGGAACTTTTATTGTGGCCCGTAAAAATTAATTAGTGATCTTGAAGCGGACACTCCCTCGCGAGCGTTACTTCTGAGCATTGAAATGATGAACGACCGAAAGCATGTGTATCTCAATTATAAATAATAATTCATTCAATCTACGTACGTTTATAAATAAAACGGTGATGTCAGCATTGTTATTGCTCTTTCATGTCGGTTAACCGCGATTATTCGATTACAAAATGCGGTGGAATGGTTTTCGGTTGCATGTGGCGACTTCAAAATAAAATTCGCCCACTCAGGTGGCCCCTCCTTTCCATTGTGTAAGTTCGGAATGCGCATTTCTTGGCTTTCATTAATTTTGTAAAAAAAAGTTTGTTAGCACCTTGTAATTAAATCCTCGATGGCTGCGAAATTACTAAACTTCGGGATTAACGAAAAAAGCGCGCTGAAAAAATCAGATAATCGATGAAAAATGAGGGCTCGCTATTTCTTATTTTAAGACATTTGGGAAAATTTAAAAAAATGTGCGCGAATGGCCTGACGATTTGTACACTTCTCACCCTCGCGACCACAAAAACGCGCAATCAATAATTCCCTTTCGAGAAAGCCGGCAATTACACCCTCCGCTCTACATAAAAGATTCCGCAATAATAACCCTGGCGGCATTAGAATCTCATACATCACCGATGAAAAAAGATATCAAAAACAATCCGAGCATGACGGACGGATGCATTTACTTGGTAAAGATGACAGCGGGTTCATAGTAATGCGGGCCTTAATGTAACATACATCAGAATTAATGCAAGCACCCTCTAACTATTAATCAAACTTGTCTGAACTTCCGATCAGAAACTGCAAGTTACTATGATGCGCGCGATATCCTCTACAAATTACTCTACAGTGCGTCCGCAAATAACCGTGACTGCGGAAAAGTTTCCCTCATAATACTCTACTTAATTTATTTCATCATAAACATCTTCAGTTCTATGCGAAGTATCATTTAAACCCAATGATAATCCATTTTTACTTACAGGGGCTTTCTGAGACAAGAACAATGAACTTGACAAGATTTATTGGGATTCAATTTTAATTGCATCTTTCAAGAATTGCAATGTAAAATATAATGATTTATTTAAAAAGGTAGCGTTACATTATCAATAAAACAACTTATTGTTTACTTTTGTTTAAAAAAATAAAATTTCCTTGTACATACATAGATAAGCACTTATGGTTCATATTTATTTTTTTGCTACTAATCTTCAATATTATTTTGACAAACACTTTCAGATTTTTAGTTTAGCACTTAATACGAGTCTCGGTACGAAGAAAAAAATGTTTTAAGTTGCTACAGTAGTTAAAGATAATGGGAATTATATCATTTGAAGTTGAAATTGAAATGGAGGCTTTCAGGAGAAGTACAGTATTGCACTTAAAGTAAATAAACTCAATTGATGATGAGAGTGAAGAGATCATGGACAAGTTATGTAAAATGATTGAAGTTGTGAGGAATGAAATGAAAGAAATTAAATCAGAAATACAAGGAAGGAGATAATAACAAGTAATGTAGTAATCAAGCAACATCTTATAGATGAAATACAAAAAATCGAAGAAAAACAATATAATAGTAAAAGAACTACTAATTAAAAAGGAACAGGCGAAAGAAGAAATTGAACCGTTTTTAAGCAATTAAATAAGAGTACAGGCAAAAATAAGACAAACATATAACGTAGAGCAAATACAAGAAAAACGAGCCGTCGGTCGTTCAATTATTCAATCATTTCAAAAAGAAAATGGATATAATGGTAAGCCAAACCAAACTGAAAGAAAACCAAATTTACATAAAACATGATAACCTTAAATTAAGGAAAAATATAAACCAAATCAAAAGGGAAAAAAGACAAAAATTGGATACCAAAAAAGTGGATCTTATTGAGATAAGAAATGTTAAAATCCCAAAAATTTAATTGAATTAAATAGTGTGGATGCATGGAAACGAATAATGCAAAGTTAAAGCACAAATGGATAGGAATAGAATCATTACAAAAAGGAATACGGAAGGTAAAGGGAGTAAAAGGAAAGAAAGAAGAGCTGATGCAAGAAGTGAACACCCAGACCATCCTGTATACTTAAAAAACAGTCTGTTTAACAAAACCGGAGCAAGCAATATTTCAAACAATGCCAAAGTCTCCAGAAAAAAATTAAATCATAAATAAAAAATTGTATTTGCCAGTGGCTGTTATCTGCGGACCGTTTGTTTTCGCCCAACGGCCGGGATTTTTGGGATATCGATTTGAATGCATGTGTAAAGAGGTCTCGCTTGAGCTAGTGTTGTTTTCGGTGGTAGATGTTATAAATCACGGATCCAACAACAAACATCAGTCTTCAGCCGCCGCTGCGGTCTCAGCATCCACGTTTATCACCGCACTTGTTCTGGATCAACCGCCTATCTATCTTAGCATTACCCTGCCTCGGAGCGGCATCCCTTCTCCGCCATAACCGCAGCTCACCCTCTCTAAGGACATCCTCTGTTACTTAAAATTATTATACGACCCCGTCAAATTCTTGCAAGATTTATTTTTCCCGGATCGCCACTAATTAAACGTTAAATTCATATTTGATGAGACGATAGCCGATATCAATTTTAATTATTTCTAATTAATATTTCTGGCGTTTAGCATTTTACGCGTCGTTTATTCGAACTCACAGCCGAACAAATTAAAACAATGATACAATAACCGACGCCCTTTTTAGCACCGTAATATTAAATTTAATAATACTTCAAATAGCGCAAACGTTGGCATTGAAATAGTTTGCGGTTATTATTTCGTCCTCACTAATTTCAACCCCCTGATTGTATACAATTTGTTGCACGGCATTGTTGCAAATTACCGAAAACTCTTGTGCGTTGTTTCACATTTCCTCTCTAATTTTATTATTTACGCTTAGTAATTGCGTGCGTTTTTATTCTTCATCATAAAAAAACTTGTTTACAGCGTTTGTTGTTGCATTAATTTCATTACGCGTCGTGCTCATCTTCGTCTGCGGTTGGACGCTTTGTGTGCGTCTTCCGTTCCCCCTAACACGAGGAAACCTCGCGTAACTGTCGTATTACTAATTACGGGACGTTGTGCTCTATGGAGACTCATTTATAAATTATAAAAATACATGTGTTCCTCGTGGACTGATATATCCGTCGCATGTGACTTGGAAAAGTTTCGGTAGCTTTTTTCTTCTCGCTAGGAAATTTTTATTTTTCGGCTTTCTTTTAATAATGAAGGAAGCCACACGTTCCAGCGGTTAAAACAACTTAATGGAAATGGATTAGGGTAACTTATAAATGAAACCCGTGTTAGATCAAAAAACTTTCAAGAACAAACACCTCTTTTAATTTAATTTAAGAAATAATTAAAAATGTTGTTGAATAGCGATTTTTAAAGTCTTGTTGATAACTTGAAAATAATTACCTATTAAATCACTTTAAAAGCCATCATCTCAATACCTTGTTATAATCTTACAACGTCTCCAAGTGAAAGAAAAATGGAAAGAAGGAAAATTAAAAGTTTATTAATATCTGCAGTTTTTGTACAATTTTTTTGTAGCTCGATAAAAGGGTGTCTTCTTGTTTCAAATTAGAACCAAACGTTAACATCATTTGGAGAGCGGTTGTTAAAGTCGAAATTGAATAGTAACATTTCGGCCCGTTAATAGACTATTTTGTAGATGCAAACATTTAAATGAAAAGTGTCGCGGAAAGGAAGTTAAAGTATCGATGGAGTAGAAAAATGTTCGAATGAAATGGCCATTAGAACCTTTCCAAGCTTCAATAATGTCCACTATTGAGGAAGTCGTATGTGTAATTGTCCCGCTCAAATGCAGTAAAGTTGCGCTCTCACTTGCAGAAATTACTGAAACACTGAACGCCATCCGGTTGTCCTTTAAATTGAGTTTAAAAAAATTACCGAATCCTTGGATTAGAACATTTAAACTTCCGGCAGCCGGAAAATTGATCGAGTTAAATCAACATCGAAATTGATTAAACCAAAAATTCTCTTTTTTCTCTCGGCCCACGGATGAAAGCAATTCTTGTTACCAAATTTAGCAACTTTTGTCATCGACACGAATATTCAGCATCAACAAATATCAGACTGAGTGGGAACTTTTAATTATCCGCTGATAAATGTAGTACTATTCAGATGAAATGTTTACACAAATTTCGACTTTTGATGTCACAGTTACAAAATATTTATAGAACGATAACTTAAATTGTTGAGCCTTTTGGGTTTATGAAAATTTCCACGTTCACTCAACTAACAAGGTTATTCAAAGTGCACTAATCAATTAATTAACGGTATTTTAGCTGAAATTCAGATTTGTGTGCATCACAGTAGTTAATAAATGAGCCGAGTACAACCCTGTTAGGTTGTGGTTTATATGCATTAATTTCTAAATTGCAACTTGGTTAGTTTTGCATATTTAACTTGTAAGGGAGGAATTTTTTAAGTGCACCGAAAATGAATATTTAAGTTCCTAGAACCGTCAGAAATAGTATCTGCTATCTAATCGAATTATCAACATTTACTACTCAAAGTTTGAAGCGATCCGGCTCGCACGCTCCAAACACAATATTTACAAAAAGGACGCGCGATTTAGAAAAAAAAAGGGGCATCAAAGTGTTAAAAGAGTGAATTTGGCGAGCCGTCGGTGGGTTTTGGCCTCGGGCCAACAGTTTCGTCGTGACATGGAACACTAAAATCGATCCGGTGAAGGCAGAAGCTTGCCTGCCCCGGACGTTCAATAGCACCCAGAGAGCTTAAAACCCTCTAAGCTGTAAAAATAGGATTATAGAAATAGTAGTATACATCTCTTCAACATCTACGTACGTATGCATGAACCGAAGCCAAATATGAACACAATAGGGTTTTGCAAGAATTCGTCTGAAAGCTAGGAGACTTTTCGAAGCTATTTAAACCCATCCCTCTCGTGAAAGCTTTCGAATTTGTGTCTGTCGACGTGTGTGTTGTGCGCTTTCCGAACGCACCCGCTTTACATCTCGCATAAATATAGGAAACGGAAATCTTGGGAGACGAAGAATAAGAGCGGTTAACCCCGAGGATATTAAAATTTAAACGCGGAGTTAGTGGAAAGGCAAGACGGAGTAAAACAGTAGTTTAAAAATAGCTAAATTAAATCGTGAGCTTTCCAATGTTAGATCACGCGAGTACATGTGTTTTATGGCGCATCGTCGAAACCACCCCTATCAGATGAAGATAATATCGTTACCTGAGTGGAAAGGGTTAGCGTGTGCAATTAATACTCTCACCGCTTATCTATCGAAACTGCTACAAACTAAATGCGTGCGGGTAGGCGCGCGAAAGATTTTCAAAACTCACCAGCCAGGGTGGATGAAGAGGTAGCACCGATTACGGCACTCCCGCGGTGATCCGAGTCAAAATAAAAATCACTGATCATCCACAACGCGGCACTTTCAAAATAAACCAGAAACGGCACTCACAACAAAAAAAAGACGCGCAGATTCGAGAAAAATTTTTCTATGTCCCTCAAGGTTTGTTTATAACTTGTTACGAGAGGCACAGGTCTGCTCCCATCGAGAACTCGTGCCGAACTGAATGCCGCGAGAAGAACGCTTGAATCTGAGGGCACCCACCCGGTCGATGAGCGACGCATTCCCCGTCGGTCCTGCGCCCAAAGCGAGCGCCTCTAGCGACGGACGCCGTCATTAGGCGTCAGTAGTGCAGCGTCGTGCTGGCGACGCTTCGGACCATCTGTCCCGGACATGTATAATGCAAAAGAGTAAAACATTCATTTAAATAATTAAAAAGTACACAGCAGGTAAACGAACCGTCTTTTGATTCGCACACACAGATGGTTTCATACCAAGATAAACTCGCACAACTTTCCTACTGTTTTGTATGGTAATGGAAACCTCATCCCAGAAAACGGTCCCGCACGAAATATTAAATTATGAAAACTGCCATCATTAAAAATTGTTACACGAATTTTTCTTTCCGCGGATTAAATTGTTTTCGCCGCTTATCGTCTCTTAAAGATTCATGCGGCCGATGATTAAATTTTACGCAAATAATTCAGCACTCGAAAGATAAGAGCCCGCACTGTGTCAGTGCAGTCAAACAACACATGCAGGAAACTTTGCTGTGGAATGCACCGAGTCGCGATAAACAATGCAATATCACCGGATTAAATTAATTTATTCCCACGCACTGAAGTAAATTTGAAAATTATGCATTCCGTAGTGCAATTTAAGGGTGGAAAATGAAATGATAGAGAAGGGGGTCAAAGTCTATATACTGATTTATGTGTAACGCTTTCCGTCGGCCTGGTGGATTTGAACTCATCAGACGCTTGCTATTCATTAGTGTCACACAGCATGTTGTCCCGTGACCAGCACAACACCACCCCTCTCTATGTACTATAATCACATGTGTGATTTGTATATATTACATGAGGCTATTATTACATTCAATCACGTGGCCGTAATTCCTTTTTCTAATTGTGGAGCGATCGGAAATTGATCGCTCCCTAATTATTGAGATAATAAATGTGGGGGGCAGCTTGTAAAATGTCTTGCAGATGGTCACAAACGTCACGTTTTATTTATTACAGGCAAAAAATAATATAGGCAGTGAACTACTGGAAACAGCCAATAAAAATTGTGTTTGTTTACTTATGTAATCGTACCGACAAGTTTGAATAACGATTTACAGAAACTTTGTTTATAGTATTTTATATTCATAGATAAACATAATGAAATTATGTACTGATATTACAAATATGATAGAGCTGTTTCGAAACCTTTTCACTAAAATGGTTAATATATTTGTAACTTTTTTAAATAATTTCATTTTTCTTTCGAAAAATGGGAAAAGCTAGTATCGCTGAAACATGTGAACAATAAATGCTACTACAACAAATGCCGGCAACATATTCCAGGAAAATTCATTTTAAATGAAACTTGCTTTACATGAAGTTATTGCAATTTTACTATAATGTTTATAAACAGTTTTCAAACGACTTATCAAAAACTATGTAAATTTTACAGGGTTTATTTAAACGTTTTTAAACAAGCTGTACCTACTTATTAAATTTCAATAAAAACGTGTTATAATTGAACGCGAGCAGACCCGAGACGTATTTAGATGAAGTTACCTGACTCCCACTTAAACAAAGTTTGTAATTAAGAAACCGCGAAGTTTCCTTTAATTAAAAAAATAATAATATTGCTCAATTTTATTGCATTTTTCTGTACTAAAATGGGAATAACTTGGATTTTGTTTTTAATAAAAACAGCAAATATCTTCGTTTTTTTACTGAAAAAATCATACAGCGAGAGGCTAAAGTATGAAATAAATTGATTATTATTATTTTGCGAAAAAATCGTTTGACAAGTCGGTTTTAATTAATAAAAATACCCATTCTTATACAAAATTCAATTTCTTAACATCATTTCATTTCATTTTCGGTTAATGACGGCATCGGCATTGTTATTAAATAGTAATCCCACTTTTTTTTTTCATGAAAACATAAAACTTATTAGTAACAAAAATTAATCAAAAATTCCATTTAGATGAAGCTGTTAAATGAAATGTTCGAGTTGCCATCCACTGTTCTGTTAACAATAACCAACCCTATTTACAAATTGTTCTTGCACATTATGAATCACATCTTCACTAATTCTACTCATTTAATACTTACTTCTGTAATTCTGTTGACATCATACCTTTGACTTTAAATAACCCCATAGCAATTAATCGAGGGATGTGAGATCTAGTGACCTTGATGGTCACTACATTGGTCCTTGTTTCAGGACAGTCGTTGTACAAGAAATCGCAAACAGGACGCGCAAAATGTAGGGGATCCGTCTTGCTGGTATGTATGTACAGACACTGTCACTTCATTTCGGAAATTTTCCATAAACGGGCCCTGAAAAAAATCACATGTTACAAATTACTACAATAATGTAGCACAGATTTTGTAACAATTTTTACTACAATTGTTACTAAAAATAGTAATACAATTTTTAAAACATTTGTAGTTAAAACTTTGGAGCAATCTTAGCTACAAAGTTTATTACTTTTTCCAAACAATTATGGTAATGCATTTGATTTAATATTTGCTATAAGATTGTTGCAATTTATATTATATTTTGAGTGAGTTTTACCATAAAATAAATGAATGAACGTCATGAAAATTGCTGCAACCTACCTCTATTATTTTATTTTATTTTGAGTGTTAATAAGTAGGTAGTACAAAAGGTTGCAAGTTTTGACCAGTCTGTACTTTCCCTTTTTGGAAATGCATTGTTTGGCCTTGGCCAGTGATCTCATTTTGCAGTTCAGTTTAAACGCGAATTGTGATTATTTTATCTTATCGTCCTTGGACTCTGTTGGATATTTTCACATTTGCTGAACTGACAGTAATTTTGGGTTCCGCGCGTTTTATTTCACAATAACTATAAATTATGCTTTTTTTACAGTAAACGAAGTCTACAAACAGACCGTACTGACTCTTGATCGGGGAGATCTCAAGAAATTAATTCCAATATTAAGCACGCGAAAACTGTTTGGCCCAAAATTAGAAAAATTAAAAATTGAGCATCGGGTAAAAATGATTTTGTTCAGAATTAATTTATAAAATTATCAATTAATTATTTTTCTGTTAAAATTCAATAAAAAAATTTTTTAACCCAACAGGTATTTATAAAAATTATTATCTTTTAGATTCCTTCTATTTTGACTGTCGAGTTAATTTCAGTTGGATTTAGCACACACATTCATGCATACGAAGTGTTATTTACTAGCAAAGTGGTAAATAATATTATTTTGTTTAATGATTTACACACTGAAAAAAAAAGTAGTAAATAAAACTGCAATTGTACAAATTTTTACCACAAATTGTATTAAAAATACGACTAGTTACAAATTGTATCATTTTTTTCTAAACAATTGTAGTAACTTGGTTGTAGCTACATTTACAATAATTTGTGGCATATAGTACTAACGTGTATAGCGAGATTTTCGACAAATATAATAGTAAAGTGTACTACACAGACATTGCAAAATTTACTAAAATAAAGACTAATGTGTTCCAAATCTTTACAGTAAAAAGTATAAGATTTTATACTAAAAATTACTATTTTAGAGATTAAATTTTGCGACAAAAAAGAGAAACAGTTACCATATACACATATCTTTTTCTATTATTATTGCCGTTATTTTTACTACAGGTTTTGCAGCATATTTTGCAACAATTAACAGACTTCTGCGCCTGATTAATGTAGTAAAAAGTAATATGTATATTCGTTGCAAAATACTACATTTTTTATGAATCACAATTTACTACTTTTTTTTGGAATGGAATTAGTGGTAAAATGAACCAGGTAAAATGAAACGCAAGAATTAATTATAACAGGATTGTTTCTTATATATTTTAAACAACATCTACAGTAATAATACAAGTAAATACAAAAAGAGCTTTTACTTACAAATTATGTTCCTTGTTCATAACAATTTTTAAAATTTTTTAACACTTATTACAAATCACAAACATTTTAAAAAACACATTCTTTAAAACATTGTCAAATACACAAATTACATTTTAAAAACATATTTTTTAAAAACATATTTTTTAAAATGTAATTTGTGTATTTGACAATGTTTTAAAGAATGTGTTTTTTAAAATGTTTGTGATTTGTAATAAGTGTTAAAAAAATTTAAAAATTGTTATGAACAATGAACATAATTTGTAAGTAAACATACATTTTACATAACAAGGGAAAAATTTAATAAATTAAATAAACAAAAAGAGCATGGATAATACATAACTTACAATTGTAACACATTTAACAACAATATTTAATAGAAACGAAAGTTTTTTCATTCATTTTCTTTTTTAAGCATGTTATGTAATCATGTAAATCGTTAAATAATATAATTTTATTTGCCACCCTGCTAGTAAATAACACTTCGTGTGCATGGATGTGTGTGCTAAATTGAACTGAAATTAATTCGACATAGGAAAAATAAATATCACTATTATGAATGAAAATTTGATCAATAAGTCCAAAAATAGGCATTTCTTGAGCCTCTATTATTACAATTATATTTTTCTTGTAGACCGTTCCTTTAACTTCTAAACTTCATAACTTCATAATAATAATGAACTCTTACGTTTATATAAGATGTATGTGGTGTATATGGTACAACACCAAGTGCGTTTTTTTTGCGAATCTTCTGTTAACGATAGTGAATTATCTGAAAAATAAAATGTATTGAAATTATTATGGAGGATACTTACAAATTTGGTTCCTTTGTTTATAACAATACAAAGGAACCAAATTTGTAAGTAAACATACATTTTACATAACAAGGGCAAAAATTTAAATAAATTAAATAAATTATTATGGAGGAAATATTTCAAAAAGTGTTTACCAAAGGACGGTGCCTCTCCCCATATTGATAAATCCAAGGAAGAACTGGTGCTGGCCTCACTTACGGATCTGGTACAATCCAGTGGAGAAGGAATCTAAAAGATAACAATTTTTATAAATATCTAACTAATTGGGTTAAAAATTTTCACTATTGAATTTTAACAAAAAATAATTAATTGATAATTTCTGTACCAGAGAAGCAGAACGATGTATGTCCAAAAGTGACGATGTTCAGGAAATTTAAATTAATGGCTTGATATCTTTTGTGTTGCCTTAAAGTAATGCTTGGAGAGACATCATAATGCAACACAAATTCTAAGTTCGAACATATTTCCCGCTGTAATGTGTAGATGGGACATATTTTAATCAATATACATCAAATTTTCATGATTGGAAAAAGTGGACATACATCATTCTGCTTCTCTGGTACAGATTTTATAAATTAATTCTGAACAAAACTATTTTTACTTGATGCTCAATTTTTAATTTCTCTAATTTTTGGCCAAACAGTTTCCGCGTGCTCAAAATTGGAATTAATTCCTTGAGATCTTCTCGATCAAGATTGAGTAAGGTCTGTTTGTCGACTTCGTTTACTGTAAAACAAATTTCATAATTAATAGTTACTGTCAAATAAAACGCGGTAAAACAATAGAGGTATGTTGCAACGATGGACTTTATGAATACTTTATTAATGAATAGTAAAAACTGTTTCGATAGTACTTACCGTCAAAGCTCACCCTCAACCGGTCTAACAAGCCCCAGCTTTCTAAGGTTGTCTTAACGAAGTCATCCATACCTACCTCACACAAAATCACAACGCAAAACTAATAATTATTAATAAACTTATCGCACTTATAGTCAGTAAGTTAAGACTTTATTAATTTCACTTTACTAACTAATTATAATTAAAAAGATTGATACAAAATTATGCGTATTAAAAAGAAGTTGTTCGTAAGCTCTCGAAAGAATGAATGACCGTTTTTAATCAGTTTGTTTATATTGCGAGGTTGTTTATCACTCCAATTGCTGGAAGGCGCTCTTCACCGGCTCCACCGACCAGCCACAACATCCTCCTTCACGCATATCGACTACACACTGTTTCGGATGTATAATATAAATAAATAAATGCAAAATCAGCAGAAATTCACAACTCTTATCTGTAAACCGCAATATAATCAATATTGATTAAAGCCCAATTTTCCGTGGCATTAACCTATTAACTCCAATGACGGTAGCGTTCTAGTGTTAAAGGCGTATTTTGTGTGACTTAATACTGTTTGGGTCAGAAGTCCAAATATACGTTATACACGGCTTGTAAAACAGACAATGAGAGCAAAATCTCAAAAAATAGTTTTGTTACGATATTTTTCCCTTCTATCATATTTCCTAGCGGGGTGCGATCAGTGTAAATTATTTTATTGTCGGCAATTTTTCGGCAACGGGCCGCGTCCGCAAATCTGTTCCTTCCCTCTCGATCACTTTCAATAAAATACATTCGGCAAGCACGTGCCAACAATTATGAATTTGTATTGGCCAGAAATTTTCGAAAAATATGCAACAATTGTAGTGACGTTAATTCATTTATTTTATAGTAAAACTCACTCAAAATATAATGTAAGTTGCAACAATCTTATAGCAAATATTAAAACAAAAGTAATACCATAATTGTTTTGAAAAAGTAATACACTTTGTAGATAAGATTGCTACAAAGTTTTCACTACAAATGTTTTAAAAATTGTATTACAATTTTAAGTAACAAATGCTCTCTTTGTAGCAAAAATTGTTACAAAATATGTGCTACATTATTGTAGTAATTTGTAACATACGATTTTTTTCAGTGCATGATTATATACCACGTTTAAAAAAGAAAATGACGAAACAACTTTCGTTTCCCTTAAATATTGTTGCTAGATTACATAATATTCATAAAGTGTGTTATATGATCGTAGGGTATAAAGTTATGTATTATTAAGGCGACCAAACGTACTCCTTTAGATAGTTTTGTACTCCTTTATTGTGAACTGTACTCCTTTTAAAACGAGTACTCCAAAAGTACTCCTTTGCATTTTTTTTGTACTCCTTGGTACTTCTAAAAATATAAAAACTTATCATTTAACTTTGACCTTTAATCTTTAAAAAAAGAGTTTCCATTTATTATAGCAAATAAAAGAAATGATGATTCTATGGTTAAATGTACAATCTGCAAAGGAGAATTTTCTATTGCGATTGGTGGACGAAGTGCAATAACAAAGCACATTGATACTAATAAACACAAAACATCTCTTGATGCAGCGGCTTCAACGTCTAAACTAAATACATTTTTTAAAACTGATAGTTTTGGACCAAATGAAGATTGAAATAAAAAGTATTTCAAAGAAAAATAATCACTTCTATTCTTGGTTGATGAAGTTTTCCATTTTCTTGTTTTCAAATGATTACAACAAGGGTTGACTCGTAAGAGTCGGTTTGCCTAGGTGAAAGCATGCAACTTGCAGTGCACATTTTCGTGGTTTTACCTAGGAAAACCGACTTTTAAGATTCAACCCTTGTTGTAATCATTTGAAAACAAGAACATGGAAAATTTTTTTACCTGAGCACACTTTATGAAAATGTGGATCCTAACATTAGTCGAAAAAAAAATTGACCTGAGCACAACACTTTATGAAAATGTGCACTGCAATTTGCATGGTTTTACCTAGAAAAACCGACTTTTAAGATTAAACACCTGTTGTAATCATTTGGAAACAAGAAAATGGAAAAAGTTTTTAATTTTCTCAAAAAAGGTTTAACATTTTTGTACAATTATTTTGGAACTGAAAGGGGTTACTATTTAAAAAAATATATATCGATGACATCATTACTCGAAAACAATACGATGGTTGGGATTTGAATTCACAGGAATATGTATCCCACCTGTTTGAAGATATTTTGGAAAATGAATTTATTCCATACTTTAGCCGCTCACTGTCTAATCAAATTCCAACTCATTTTACTAAAATATTGCATGATGGAAAACTTTTATATCGTAGAAGCTATAAATTATTGTTTTTAAAATTTATGTTGGCAATGATGGGCAAAGGTGACAAAATAATTTTCATGATCCTTACAGAGTGTTTCATCGGTATAAATCTGTTACCCTGGCGTGCGAGTAATCTTCTCTTTGGACTTAAGTCTGACCGCGCGTTTAAGTAGCGGGTACCTCGCCGTCCCGCAGTATCAGATCTATATTCAACACAAACATTTCTTGATCGAAAATTAATTTCAAAATGGTGTAAAGTTTGTAAAAATAGAAAATGGTCAACTTCTTTACTGCAAAGCATAGAATAATTTCTCACTAAATTTTGCAGTGACTTTAGGTAGTAATATAATCTAAAACTGTCAGATGTAAGATGCTGTCATTTTTATTGCCAACATAAATTCAAATAAAAATAATTTCGTAGTTTTCGATCATATGGTACCTTCATTTTGGTATGAAATTTGGATCAATAGTAGAAGTTTTAAAATGTTTATTTTTTAAAATTCAGTGTTGCAATTTAGTAAGTTTGTATAAAATTGTATGGCTGAATAAACAAAATGCATTAATGTAATTATTAGCAATTAGCCACGCTTAACAAATTTTGTAACCCAATAATTATTATTATTATTACTACACACATAACAATTACGTTATTTAGGCCAGTTCAATAATAGAAAAATGTAAAATTAATGTTACAGCTCATAGCAAAAACATTTATTTAGTGTTTGAACAATGCACTTACTAACAATTCCCAACAATGATTACAATACCAACGACAAATAAATAACAACGCAACTATGGCAAAGCTGCCTACACACTCATACGGCAATATTAGGTACCTACCTTGAAACGGGTTACTGTAAATGTTGAATCAAGGGAAGAGACTTTAATTGCCTCCTGTGCTTTAATTGTAGCCAGATAAAATTGACGGGCAATCCAGATCTCAACTGCTAACCGAGTCTGATTTAAAAATATATTGTTATTTTGTAAGTTCACCGGGTGACTAATTCAACATTTCATTATTTTATCCAACCACTTGAGGTTTTTAACTTATATTCATGAATGTTTAAAATTTTTATTCCTAAACTTAACAATTTGCGCATATTACCTAACTCCTAACAATTTCAAAAATTCTTCACAAAATTATATAGTCGAAAACTATTATGTAGTACTGTCTTCCTGCAGTCAATTCCTTTGTCGCCTCTGTAATTTGACCATTTTGAATTTTTCACGTTAAATGAAAAATGTTAAACCGAAATTAACTCAACAACTTCAAAGGTCTTTAAAATAATGTAATACTTGAAAACTACAGTCTATTTTAATATTTGTTATTGCATCCGTAATCTGAGGATTTTTATTTTTTTACGTTACACCAAAACTTAAAAATTACCTACCAAATTACTCCAGTAAGTTCAAAAACACTACAAATAAGTATATACCATTTACTTTCCTCAATGTGAAAAATTGTGAAATATTTTTGTTCAATTTCGGTAATTATGCTAACAAATTTTATCTCCACGGCTTATTTACGGTTGGCAACAGTTGCTTTTTACTGTAATTTACATAAAATCTAAATACGCAAAATCAATAGCATCCGCATTAGGAATCATTTGTCAAAGTGATTCGGCAATCTATTTTTAGTGATATACATGTCACTGAAAATTATAAAAAGATTTATAACCAACCACATTAATAATTTTAAATTGGGAAATATTCAATCACAATTCTGAAATCTTTTCCATAGACGTATATATCTTTATCAGATTTCATTATCTACATTTAACAAAAACTCAATAATAGCATACGTAATGTAATTATTGACATCTTGCGACACGTAGTGTTGCTGAATTCATGCAACATATCGTTGAATTAGTAATTGACAATCAGCTTAATATGTGATAATGTAACGTTGCAAGATGGTGCAAATTTATTTATGAATCGATTTCTCCCTTAGAGAAATTATCAACCAGCCTTCCCATCGACATAGAAAATAAAAGCTAATTTATTAATTTAATTCAAAATTAAATAAAAACGTAAAAGTGTTTGAATTTTATTCTTCTATTTTTTAATAAAATTATTTTCTGTTTGTTTATCTCATCAATGGGTGCATTCGACAGAGCACGCGATAACTGATGGAATTTGAACTGCCCCAAACCGTTATCTTGCTGTTGCACTATTTTTCAGTAGAAAATCATTGAGCAGCTCAGCTCGCAAGTGGCTCGTGAGCAGTTCGTCCTGTCGAATGCCAACTATGTATCGTCCGGGCTACCATTTTCCAAAAAGGTTGTCATATTTTGAAAACATCGACTGGTCTTTTCCTCCCCATGTTTTCATGTTAATTTTTGTCCACTCATTTCCATATTCCACATATTTCCATAATATACTGACATTGCATTTTAACTCTTTGGGTTACTCCCATTATGAATTTTGGCATGTTCATCTTCACGGTTCTAACCTTGTGTTTTGTTGATTTCGTTCCCTTACATTAATACTGACGCCATATGCAGTTATTTAAACCTCTTCCCACTGGTATTGCTAGGATAACTTACCTTATGACCTCGCTGCATAGATTTCCCGCGCTGATAAGTTTTCCATTTATCTATTTCTGGTTGGTGTTGCCTAATTATCTGATCACTAGCAGCAAAATGGGAATGGAAAAAAACTGTACCCATTAAATTTTCTCAAATTGCTGCATTAATTTCCTAGCAGCAAGTGAACTGCTTGCTACTGTATTTTTGCTGTGTGACCTGACTATGAAGATTACAAAGTATGTAATATATTGGCACTGTGATGTTTGACGGATGATAAAAAGTAATCTTACATCACAAATAAATAAATAAACATTTTTTTCGGTTAGGTATTTTGATAACGAAGCTATTATCTTCAGACAGAAAACAATTCTCATGAATCGGGAGCTATGCTACGTTCTTCTGCAAAAGTGATCTTTCTTAGCTTACGGAAATTGCCTTAATTGAAGATTATATTCTACTAAAACCTTTGACTGTGTTTAATGATTAACTTGCTTTTCTTTACCTATAACTAGTTAACATTAATTTTTCACCAGCAAATTTTTGCCATAACTGTTCTGCAATCTACATCTTCTTTGTTTTCTTTCTAGTTTCTAGTTTTTCCTTTGGACTTTTCCGATGTTCTGTTGGACCTAGCTATTTTTGCTACTTTATTGTAGGTACATCAACTATGTGTGCGCTTGATTTGGGGCTTTGTACTTTCGCAAACAAATATATGCCCCCTTTATTATTAAGTATTTTTAATGCTGTACCATTATGTCATCTATTTCTAGTTTACATTTACAGTTTTACTTCAGTAGAAAATAAAATTAATACAGTTAAGAAACGATTTTGTTGTTACAAAGAGAACTTTTTCATTTTCAGCGATTTAATTCACGACTGATATTTGTCAACGTGGAAATTGGGCCACTTTATGTATTGGTTCCAAAAGATTCTCATCTTCTTTGCTCTCTATCCGACAATCTTCGAGGAATCTACTTTAATAGCAGAGTCGTGCTCTTTAAAATCTATTTAACGACTTCTTCACTTCTATCCATCAGATCAAATTACTGAATGATTGGTTAATGTAATTTTAGTTAAAAAAAAATTAGTGAGTTCAGGTACTTTCACGTGTACATACACTCTCTGCAATTACCATGATAATTGTTCTTCAGTCGCCATTTAAATATAAGATGAACTCAAAAAAAAGAACTATGCAATTGTGTTGGCAATGCCAAAAGAATTTAATTATTGCCAACTTCAGTTCATAATTCCACGTTTTCATGTGTTTGTATGTTTTAAATCGAAACATGAACAGGTGGAGTTATGAAATTAATGAAGTTGGCAATAATTCAAATTTTCGGCACTGCCAACACGTTTTTTTTCCCTAAGTTTATATTTATACTTATACTTAAACGGCGACTTAACAAGTCCTTACTCTAAAATTTTAGGGAGGAGTACCAGTAAAGATGTCTACACATCAAAAATAAATTACTAATTTAATGAGACGTTATGAATTTATGTACCAACTCGTTTTGTTACATTTCACGATTTTGGTCGATAATTTTTAGTTTAGTGTTTCTAAGGAAAACTTTTATTTATTCATAAGGCACAAACCTACATGTCCAGATAGTTATCAAGGTAAAAGTTGTGGTCAATTATGTAATGTTTCATATAAAAGGAATTGTTTCAAGCACATATCATAATACTATTTCAATTTTATTTATTATTTAACGACTCACGTTATGTTGCATGGGTTCTAGCAAGAATCATTAATTTTATTTTCAAAAGAATTGACTTTAAAAGTGGTTTCGGGAAAGTTCGGTCCCATTAGGAAAATTTAAAAAGTTTCTTTTTAGAACCGAAAAAAGTATTTATTTCGCTCGAATAAAATTGTAAAATTTATATGTAACAAGCCCAATATACGTACACATCCGCTCTATGAACTATTCACAGTTTCACATGCAAAACTCTCCGAGGAAAATTTTACTTTGCATTTCATCATATTTGTGATATATAGTTGCACACACATCAGTTTGAGTTTTTCCTGACCGAATTTCCGATCACAAATTTGCATGCCGTTCCGCTCGCACCCGGGCGCCGAGCGAGACGGGCGCATTATGATAAAGTTAACCCTTTTAAACGACATTTTAATGAATTCTAGCCATCGATATGAGTTGCATCAGTGGTCGCGTGAAAACGCACCGGGGTGTGAAATTGGGCTACTGCACAATGCAGTAAAGTATATCCTCTAGAATTTCGTTCCTTTTTCGCCCGAAATTCTGCTTGCGCAGCCTTGGCGAAATAAATAGCGGCTTATACTAGGAGGGGGTGACATAATAAAAAATAATGAAATCACCGAATAATATACGAAGAGCTGCGGAAACTTAATTTTCGGAAGGGAATGTCGTGTCGTTAACGTTATACCCACCCCGAAAATGTTTAGGATTAATAATATACCATATGCAGTCAACTATGAACTCTCTACAGCCGTTCTCGTTGAAATTAGTATTTGCTCATTGGAGCTCTAGACATAAAATAATCGTAGACCACCTCGCTAACCGTATTTACATTTTTCCCGTTTATAATACGTCCGAGGGTTGTTATAATACCGTTTTAACGCAGTCACGGGATTTATCGTGTTTTTTGGCTGTCGTTTCGCGAGAGGGTGTAAATTTTCGATTAAGACGCTCTTTTTTCCAAGAGACTCGCTGGTAACAACTAGCGCATATGCAGGCCCGGCGAACCAAAGCGTTGATTGCTATTCACACCATTTCACAATGAGACGATATACATAAATACTGGAATAACTGCACGAAGACGCTCTTATTATGTTCGGGCCGGAATCTAATTGAGATATATTTCCTGAATTTGCATCCGATTTTTGCGCTATTTCGCGGCTTGTTTGCGCGATGCACGTTCGAGCGTGTTTGCACACCCCTGATGAAGCCGCCCCAAAGTTGACTCAGTCGATGAGTCGAGTGCGTGCTCGGACAAAAGGCAACACACGAAACACTGAGGCGAACTTTCACGTTTTCAACCTTCCGGCCGCTCTTCAAAACACACATTTTTCGCGCGTTTAATTTCGCCGATTGAAACCTCGGCGAGTGATTGAACTGTACGTGACAAGTCCATGATTGAGATTCGGCGCAAGTGACAAATCACGACAATCTCGTAACCTGTCAGGCTACATATTAGCAGAGTATACTGCGGGACCTCCACGAATTCGTGGCGTGCAACTGACTGGAAATTTTCGTGTTATGATGTATACACGAATATTGCACCGCTTAATCGTACGAGAGCTTTAATGCGGTATTAGCTAGACTTGATTGAACCCTGAAGATTCATTGTGCGATTAATTAATCGATTAAGCCGCGACTGTTCAGGCCGGGTTTTTTGTTCAAAGGTCATGCGAGCTCATGTGCGGCATAACTTCTGGCAAAGTTATTGCGAAATTAATAGTGAAAAATTGTCTAAACAAGAAATTTCATGACACCTTCTAAATTAGTATGAAGGAGGTAAAGGCCTGGTTTCCTAAAGTAGCGGTGCTGTAACGTTACGGCTATCATATGACGGTGAACGTTAAGAGGGCCACTTGAGAAGCGAGATTCACAAGATGGCGCCACCGTAGTAAAAGTATCAATTTTGTAAAAGCTCTTTTCATTAACAAGCTTTTTTATATAAAAAACTAGTGGTGGATATAAAAGATAAAAAAATGATCTAGGTATAGACATAAATTTGCCATGGAAAAACTTGAAAAAAGTATTTATTCAAAAATGTCCCACTTTCCGATGCTTTTTGACTTAAATACTGACAAATGTGATTAGATAATGTACGAGTATACTTATAATTAATGCTATCAGGGTGTGATCAGCAAGATTTTCTTTACTTTTAACAAAAAATTCAAATATTATTGAAAGGTTGACATTTTTAAATAAATACTTTTCTCAACTTTTTCCATGGCAAATTTATGTCTATACCTAGATCATTTTTTTATCTTTTATATCCGCCACTAGTTTTTTATATAAAAAAGCTTGTTAATGAAAACAGCATTTTACAAAATTGACACCTTTTTCTACGGTGGTGCCATCTTGTGAATCTTGCTTCTCAAGTGGCCCCCTTAACCAGTGGCGGCTCGTGGTAGTGACGAGTGAGAAGGCTAATATTTATGAAGAATAGGTTAATAGTCAACAAATTATGATGTATTATTTTTGTATCACAATTTACCGTCCAGCAAGAACCATCAAGGAGGTGTAGAGTTATTTCTTGCCAGGACTGGATTAGGAGTTGAAGGAAATGCATATGAGCTTACAAAATGTATTTTCTCTTACTTAATAATGAAAATAATATAATGTGTGATTGAATAAATTACCATTTTAGGTTAATGGTAGCAAAAAGTCGTGCCTTAATTTGCACAATATTATTGATAATGACTGTTAAAAATCGGGAAATAAATTAGTAAATAACAGAATAACAAGTGCAAACGGAAATGCATTCAATCGCATATTATAAGCCTAGGAACAAAAACAAAAGTTCTAAAAAATAAACTAAAGTGAGAACAGAAAAGTTCTCAGAAAAAAAGTAACAAAACGAAAATTCTTTAAAAGGAAACAATATCCTCACAAGTTTTAGAAAATACATTTTGTAGTTCTACTTCTATATCGTCATTCATGTTGAAACAATGCAACCCGCAAATTCCAAATTTTATACCTGTATTCAATAATTGCAGTAGACCTGTCGCACCCAGTACTAAGGAATAATTGGGATCTTTGTCCGGCAAAACGCACTGACCAGGGCATGTGTTCGGGTGGGGGTGGAACCGTAGCCTCCACTGCAATAGTTATATGCTTTCTAACTCAAGTATTGCATCTCATTTCTTTTTAACGTTCAAGGTCAAAATCGTCTCATTCTATAGAATTAACGCAGATGTTTGGAGTCTAATGTGGCAAATTACCTCCGACCCGGTATCGACCATATTTCTGGCACTTACATTCAACCTTCAAGTCCCATATTGTAAATAAAAAATTCCCTTTAATAAGGCCGTTCTGGTATGGTGAAAGAAAATTATCTACCAAATAACTATTACCATTTATTTCATTGAGTACCTAATAATTGATGATTTCATACTTAAACTTTAATGAAAATCAAATTTGATTATGTAATTATTTATTTATTTCAATTTTATCATGAAGAGGCTCAGCCTCCCTTGCCTCCTCTGACAAGCCGCCACTGACGTTAACTGAAATTTACTTGATTTCTTTCGAGAACGGTGGTGTTGGTGGTGGTGGTGGTGGTTTTTATGTCGGAAAACACTGTTTGCAACGTTTTCAGGTAAAACTATAGTGCCGAATTTTTCAGATGGGTTTTATGACGTATGACGTATGAACGTATTGTGTCTACAAAGAATAGTGTCATTACGTAGGTATTGCCATTTTTGTATACAGCGATCGGTTCTTTGGAATAATCTTAATGGTCTAATAAGGACTGTATTGGCCCAAATGTTTTTCCCAGTTCCACAATTCACATTTATTATGTATTCTTTAAAATTCAGGAATTTCGCTATAATGAGATTAGAAAGTTTAATATATTTAAAGACAATCTCATCTGAGGTTACAACCACATTGTATTTTGCTTTTTATGTTGAATAAATGAGATATTCTTGCATGTTTGACTATTAATGCAAATGGACATTAGCAAACAAAAATATTTCCACTCATTGTGAAATTGTCAGTGTGTTGAACTGTCATAAATTTTATTACTGTCACAGATGTAATAGATGTTGCGAGTTCAATGATCCCTATTTAATTTTAATCTTCTTAACAAATACCTTCAACTGTCAAGTTCCCACAAACCATAAACTTTATTTTGAACCAAAAAGACAGTCAGTGAAACCGTATCACCCAAATTGGTTGAAGTTTGTAAGGTTTAGTGTAGTTAAAAGTTCAATAATAAAAGTTAAAACTTAATAATAATTAAGTAGAGAAGTTAAGCCAGTAAAATTTAAAAATGTTTCGTTCGTGGGAATAAATTTGGTAAATGTTTTATTGAATAGAAATAATTTTTTATTCCTAAGGACTGCCCTGAACTTCGGTAACACGATACAGACGCGTGCCGTTCGGTGCCGTTTAAGTGGGGAAGGTAAAAACGGATAATCACTATTGCAGGGCCATAAAAGCCATCTCCAATTGTGACAACTATACGGTGGCCAGTTTAGGCCTTTATAAATTGAATAAATTCAACAAGCGCAATATGCTGCAATTGGATGGGTTGGTTGTAAAATACTTAAACCGTAGAAGGCATAAAAACATTACCAACATCTGTAGCTTTCCTTTACCTGACCTGCTATAAATTTGCATCGTTGCAATTATATTTCCATCGTACTATATTTTTAATAATATTTACGTACCTAAAGTTAAACCTTTTGAGTAACTAACACGTACTGTCTCAAAACAGGATGGAATAATATCACTGTTAATATAGTTCATCTTCTTCTTCACTTCTTCGATTAGGCTTTACGCCTGTTCCGTCTTCACAAATTTATCTTCACAAATTTATTCACATTCACCCCTTCCTAGGTCTACCTATGTTTCTAATGTCTTTTGGATGGCAGTTGTAAATTCTTTCGGTATTCTCTCCAGTTTTTCCAATATTTGTCTATTTTTCATTTATAGCACCTATTTTCAATTCTTCTCTAATGTAATCGTTTATAATCCTATCTCGTCTTGTGCATCCTTACGTTCTTCCTAAAAATCTCAGTTCTGTCGCCTACCGTTTGCTGTTTTTCTTCTTAGCCGTTAACCAGTTTTCATTCCGATACAGAAGCACTGGCATAGCCATCATCTTGCAGAGTTTTATTCTAGTGTCTTGTCTGGTTTTTGGTTCTGCTTATTGTACCGCAGTATATTGAAATTTTTGTATCTTATTTTCGATATCCTTATCGCGATCGTAACTGATGTTACGTGCCGCCGCTGATTGTCGATTAAAACACTGTTTCTTAATTTAGTAAGTTTTATTTAAAATAATGTTGCACAGACGTGACGAGATGTGTCGACTTACAGATTACTTGAATCAATGTGTATTTTAGGTTCCCACCGATAGCTACTTCCGGTCGGTCCGAAACTACTTTAATTTTATGGCCAATAGATCTTCCTTTACTGCAATTGCGAATTTCTTTGAAAGTAATATTAACAATTTAGGGTTTACTGAACTGGGTACATAACACTGATGTCGTAGCTTAGATAGTATGATACTTGTATGAAAAATATAAAAAATAAAAATAAATTGCAATAAGAGCGCCAGAGCGACTGAAGAAAATTACCGCACAGCGAATCAACGTAAACAGGGGCAGCGTAAACCGGGGTATTAATGTATTCTATTTTATATTTTCCATTTCCGGTCCAAACAAATAATATGCATTCGGTTTTGTCAGCAATGTTCTGCAGCCCTTGAATTTGATACCACCAGTCGTGTCGTTTGTTTATTTGATAATGGCCAGTTCCATTTTTTTTCCAAAAAGTAATGCTTTTAGCTTCTATGCCTTGTTTTGGTGTCATCTCATTTTTAAACTATTGCATCTAGCCCACCAAACCGTCGGGTGAGGAACCCAGAAAATAAGTTTGTTTGTCAATATGTAGACCACAAGATTTAATGAAAATAAAAACTTTAATCATAAAAAAAAATTATATAAAAATAAAATTACTCACATAGACGCGTTTCGGTGGCTATGCCACCATCTTCAGTACATCTACTCAGTAGTAGTAGTAGTCTATGTAAGTAATTTTATTTTTATATAATTTTTTTTTGTGATTATAAGGTTCTTGTTTTAATTTTATTTTCATTATCGACATCACAGGGTCCACTATATATATTTTAACAAGATTTAATCATAATATTTTTTTGTTTGGATAGTTCATTTTTCGCAATAACTTCAAAAAACAAGTGACCTGTTTAAAATTCGTTAAATATTCCATGCAATTTACAAAAAGGATCTAACGTTTCATCTGCTCGAAAAATTAAAGTACCGGACCTATTGTGTGCGTTTCGGTAGCCCAGTGACATAAATCCTACAAATGCGTTGTTGCGGCAAGTTATATTAGGCCCTACTATAAATTACAAGAAGACGAAATAATTTTTGCAAACTTAAAGGGGATGATTCTACCTTAAACAGACCTTAATATCAAATTTTTCTTTCTGTGTTTCTTATCTTATAGGGTTGTTACCTGTGCTAATCTGTAACTCAGTCAATTGTGATTTTTATTTTGATTTTTGACGGCGCTTTTCTTTTATGTCTTATCTGTCTTATAAGTCAAGATCACCCATCATATTTACAAGTAACACAGGCTTGCATTAATTAACACCAACTACTTTCGACTTCGTTCTTACATACTTCGGTATTTACAGTCACATTGAACGGCTGTTTCATTCGCTTTCCCATTACGGCACCGCTACTCTAGGAAATCAGGCCTCAAAGGGATAAATAGCTTAACGAAACATTGACCTTTTCGTTATTTATCATTTTTATTCCACGCACACCTACTAACAATTTTGGTGAATTATGGAGAATTTTATGGTTTCGGTTTATGCGTTGTGAATTTTGGGATTTCTCCATCGAGTTCATGCGTGTTCGTTCGAGACTGCTAAAAATAAAAATAAAACCATTATGTTAAAATAGCGCCCACTCGTTAAGATAAATAAGTAAATGAAATGTTCATTCGCCTTCTGGAAAACTTACAGTCAATTAATTCCGCCTCCAAAAGTTAATGTTAAATTTTTGCGTTTCAAGGATCTATTTTTTTAAATTAAAACACTGATTTAATTGTTCCAGGACGATCGATAAAGTTAATAAATAAATATTGCAAATTTAGGTTTTTTATGGTTTAATTGGCTTAAATTGGGTTCAAACGCTAATACCGAGTTTTCACAAATCAATGAGAAATTTATGGCCGACGATAATCCCTATTGCAAAGTTTATCGTCCCAGAAACACTTCGGTTAAATTATTTCGGTAACACGATAATAAAAATTGAATGGATGTATTTTTCCGATTTGAAAAGCCGCTTTCAATAGAATTTTAATTCGAAGATACGACACACCGGTGAAATGTAAATTATCTATTACCGGAATACAACAACGGGTAAGGAATGGTAATTGCGATAATAAATTAATAACACGCTGCTTAAAATCAAATGTGCATGAGAGCAACTAAGATATTATGAGCAAGATCGCACACCGCACACATTAAATCATGCAGAATAATAGAAATTGCACAGAATGCGGATTCCAACAGTTAAATTTGAGTGTATTCAAAATAGTAACTAATATCTGGATAATTATGCAGCAGATTCGATTTTCTGTGATTGCAATCAATCATTTTTATATTGTTTAATTAAGGCCAAATTAAAGTAGTTCGATTTGACCTTTGAGCGGCTCCCAAAAATAGCGCTTTAACAATACATAATTTAAATTTTGTTTCAAAAGGTTGTGGCAAAGGTTGGTCGCCAGTAATCATTATACCGTTACAAATATAAAACCAATTCCGGATTTTTTGGTAATTTTAAAAATCGTGATAACTCTATGCGCTATTTGAATATCAGCGAAAAAGAACATTTTTAGTCATTGCTTTTTAGTTGTGGTGTCATATAAAGTGAACATTCAATATTTACATATTTTACATTGAGATCGGGAAGTAATCACATGATATGAGTCTAATGTTCGTTTTTTGCTAGGAAATTAATATAAATGACTTAAATTTGAATTTCAACACCGATGATTAATAATTGCATTGTATTTTTACTTATTAACTCATGACAGCTCGTAGGTGAACATGACATATGTAAATTTTACTTAAAAAATCATAACTCACGTTTCAAAATAAATGGCCGTTCAAATAGGGAATTGAATACGTGATAATGTTGTCCTCAATTTTTTTCCACATTAAATCCTTTCATTTCCTTTATTTGCTTCACTTCCTGGACAATAACAATATCAGTTCCGATAAAATCAGAATTGTTTTTAAATAAACGACAAGCAATGAAACCCAATTGTGGTTCACGGATAAAATTGCCTAGTCTTTATTAAGATATATTAAATTAGTTCATACGGAATTCATTAATGAGCAAATTTAATGTATTTATTAGGCAATTGTATAAAACTTATTGTTCGAAACTTGTATGCGAGGAAAGAAAAAAATTGAACGAATTGAAATAAAAAATGTTTTGTTGAAAAGTTTCCTAACTTTCAACTTAATTCCATCGATTCAGGCAGATTTATTTTTTTGCTGTATGATCAATTGTTACAAAAATGAAGCTTGAAAACAGAGAAATAACACTAAATGGCTTTAAATTTAATAGTATACAATGAATAGTATATTTTACAGTAACTAGTAAATTTTTTATTGCTTAATTTATTTTTTAATAAAGAAGTATGAAATCGAGAAAAATAAAAATTAGCAAGAAAATGATGTTCGAAGGCGTCTTTAATAATATTCCCTGTTTTAGTATGATTAAGTGTCAAGCATCAGAATTGCCATAATCAAATGTCACCCAAATAATTGATAATTCTGGGAAGGGAACTATAATTATTCGGCTAGGAATGATTACTTCGGTTTCTTATTACAGCCGCAAATGACATCAGTAATTGAAATATTTTAGGGGTGACACATCACCACAGTTAGTGCGGTGGGGTGTAACACATCCCAGCAAATTGTTTCTGCATTATAAGTTAATTTTACTGTACTTTCTTAAAGAGCAAATCATTGCAACTTGTAGTAATTAGTTGAGGTGCTAAATGGCACCTGCAGAATCTGTAAGTCGATTGTCACACCTCACCACAAGAATGACTTCGCTAATAAAAACACAGGATAAATATATTGGATTGATTTTGCAAATGGGGTAAATCTATTTTGTAAAAAAAAAATAACTCAAGCTAATTCTCATTACAAAATAACATAAATATTATATTTGTTTTTTTAAAGTGAAACAAGTCCGCCCTAAATTTATCACCAAAACTGGGAAGGCAAAGTAATTTTGGAAAAATAGTTTTCAACCCTACTGTAAAGTGTAAAGAACTTTTATTAGCTCTGCCCATCTGGTTGGTGATCCTCCGGTTCTCTGGCTTTCCACTTTCTTTTCTAACAGGCAGTTTTCTATTGTCCCACAGTAACTATCTTACATATGATTTATTGTGCTTAACATTTTGGGCTATTCTTGCAGAATCGAAGCAATAGTGCGGCGTTCGGACAAAGAAGCTTTCGATACACTCATAGTTCAAAAGCTTCGATCTTTTGTCTGTCTATTTGTTTAAGCGATTAAGTTTCGGGGGCATATGTTGCGATTGCAAATGTGAGTGCATCAACTAGTCTGAACATGGTATTTTTAGTCATGGTCCTGTCTTCCCATATCTCGCTCAATTATTGTTGTTTGTCTAATTATCAATCTTCGCTTTATTTTATCTTTGCATCCATGTGTGTTAGTGATTGTAGAGCTGAGATAGACAAATCCACCACTTCATACTCACATGTGGGAGATTGTGGTTTGTAAAAACTCCAAGGCTCCAAAGACTCCGGTGAATTCTTCGGGACCCCCGTCGAGGTCGCCTCGGGTTGAACTAGTCATCCTCCCACGCGTCTGGAAGGGATGGAAAACCTACAGCTGAGAACCAAACTTTAAAAACGTTCACAGAAGTTGTTTTCAGCGATTTGGCACGTTCGAAGCGTTATCTTTTTAGGGTAGATGTAAAGATGTAAGGTCCAGATGCTACATTACCTACCGAGAAATCGTTTGGTTAACAACAGTTTCACTAGTCAAATTACTGCTCTGTCGTTTGCTCTCACTACAGAATAGTCAATGCTTAAATTATGATGTTAGTGTTATTAGCGACGTTTGCATTAGCGCGAGTTTACTCTATATTTTGTTTTTCGAAATGGGAATTATAAAAATAGTTAATTGCATAAATTAGGAACACAAGTGTAAAGGAAGCGATAGTCTTGTTATAATTTTCTTTGGCTTTATAGAGATAAATTTTCAATTAATAAGTAAATTTAATTTTAGGTTTGTTAATGCAATCGCATAAATGAAATTTCGTAGTAAAATAGCAGTATTTGTGGAGTTAGAATAGAAAATTTTGACTGGCAAAGTTAGCAGATAAAATGAACAACCTTCATGTTGCATCACAAACAAGTTGAAACAATAACCAGATTTTACGGTTCTGGATTTAATATCATTCCCTGCGTTAATACGTAAGGTATTTATGACTCTGTAACTTTAGCCAGCATAAAAAGGGGGCTGAAGTGGCTCATGGTTAAGCAACGGCAGTAAACTAGCAGGTGGCCATTGTCATATTGTTTCAGTAGACAACCCCTTTTTTTAAATCAAGTGTTTGGAAATAAAAATTTATGTCGAAGACAATTGTAATTGAAGAGCATCTTAATTTTGCAGACGTTTTATGTTCTCTAAAATTGAAATCGTGAGATCGTCCCTGAATTCTATTTACGCCCGAAATAAGCAACATAATTGACTTTTAGTGCCCCTAAAAATTTACCTCAATAAATCATTTCGAAACCAGTGGGCTGGCGTTTATCCACTCGAGATCTTCTTGTAAATTTCAGTGAATACCTCAAAAGTTAACAATATCCTTAAGTAATCCGGAAATGGAGTGACCATTGTGTTTTGCTTTTAGTAACCCGAACGAGATCGAACGAACACAGCAACCAGCGCACGATGGACACTCCCACCCTCTAGTTCCTTTAAAATTACCTTATACTCTGGAATCGCAGCAATTTTCTTAGTAAATGCGCTATAAAAATTTATGCTTTTCCGATCTTGATAACATTTTACAGCCGAAAGAAAAAAGAAGTTACTTTAAAAGCATTAAACAAAGGGTTTCTTTATGCGCACGCAAAAAAGCCGATCACTTATCGTCCCATTATCCGCAAACCGCCCGAAGTTTGTAGATTCGGTTAAAATTTAATTACACACGCCCGGGCTTATTAAGTGTTTACAACAACTATGTTGGTGGTCAATTAGACGCCATAACACCTTCTCATTGTAGCTGACTGTAATAAACTTTCGCTCGCTCTCGCCCAGACCTTTGTAAACAAGCGGTGTTTTTTGCAGGAAAATACTCGTAATCCGGCAGGATGAGGCGGTTGGTTTTAAATTGGATTATAAAAAGTTCGAAGATTGCCGGTGCATTAGTTAGTAATATTACAACGTCGATTCTCAATATGTTATCTATTTTATATAGAGGTGATCTTGCGGCAGCGGCGAGGGTATTGCCATACCGACAACTTTTAATGACGTTAAACTTTTTCCATCAAGTCAATGAGTTATTGGAGAAAAAGTGACGACGAATTTAAAATTATTATCGCCCCTTTCAATTTATGACAATGTTTATCGTTTTTAAATCCGGCGAGTAAACAACTTACTTTTTAATAACAATAAAAGTTTATTCTTTGCAGGAACAACGGTCCAAGTACCGCAATAGAATACGATTAAACGTAATATTCGTCGTAGCAACAGTACGTCCTATAAATATTTTATGGATAACTAATCTTAAGTATCAATTTTATTACCATATCTCCCTCTCACAGTGGATGTTTTACTGTGAAAAAGTTTCGTCCGTCTGGACGAGAGAACTCTCGTCCTGAGAGACATCCAAGGGTGTGACACAAAAAAGGAGTAGTAAATTTATTTATGTAAATTTTCTACAAGTGTTCATTAGTTCTTTTGTAAAGGTGCGTGTGATAAACACCTCTTTTGTGTTGCTGTAGATCTATTTAGATTCATTTTTGACTCCCTATTGTATTTACTTTGCTTTTTTTCCAGTCGCCCTTTGTGGCGGAATTTATAAATATTTAAAGGGCTGCGATCTAAATCACAGTCAACCAAAATTAGGAAGAAAAAGCAGGAAATTGAAGTTTCTTCAGACTTGTGCGCTTAATTGAAGATCTGATAATAATGTGATACAGCATTTTAGGTAATATGTGCAGGATTAAATCGTGTGTGCTTAATCTAAAATATGATACAGATTATATTACATCAGATTAAGTTAAACCTGCATCATTCTCAGGTGAACTAATTTCAATATTATGAGCTTGACACCTGTATGGAAATTGTGCTCATTCAGCTCTGAATGAAACAGTTATTTTTCATAGGATGTCGTTTGTTATCTAACAGTGGATTTGTGCGCATTTTTATGGTGAGTTGTTTTAGGGAACTTTCTTATATTTATCGAAACTAATTTTCAATGTGGAAAAGAAAACGATATTACGATATTTTATTAATGGAAAGTTTTATCGACGAAGCACAAAAAATTTCCAACTGAAAACATTCAACTGAAATCGGGATAATAAAATGGTTTAGAAGAATTAGTGCTGGAAGACTAAAGCGAAAGCTACAAACAGCGCATAAAATCGTTTTAACACTTTAGCGGTATCGCGATAAAGAAAATTTACTGCATGAGTACCAAAAAATGAACAAACACCCAATGCAAAGCGAAGTCTTTTCAAATACTTCTCAGAAAACTAGGATCGCCCTATTTTTGCATTTTTTCCAATCAGGATTTTTTTGTTATGAAAATTGACGATATTTATGGGAACAAACGTTGAAGACGCCCGCGACGGTTCCAAGACATGATTTGTGCAGCGACTGTACATACATAAGATGCGAGTTAACTTTTGGTGAGACATGTTAATTTCGGTAAAGCAGTTGTCACAAAGTATAATGTAAACGATGTGTTCCATTTGCTTTTGATGATATTGTTCTAATTCGTAACAACGAAGGCCGTCGGTTGATATGTTGATTCCCTAAACTGAAATAGTCATAAAATGCAAATATTCCTATTAACTATTATGCAATTTTCGACCTTACTTTAAACGAATTTATTTAACTTGATATATCTACTCACAAATCTTTACGTGCAATTTCAAGCGGTTTTCATTCTAAATATTTGAAGCTTCAATTACTCAGCAATTTCACTTATCACGAGAACGGTCTCACATGAGATGGCGTGATTTGTAATAACGTACTAACAAAAAAGAGTAGTGTTTGGTTAAAACTTGAATGATTATACAATGCAGTATTATGTACAATATTATGATGCCAAAGCCAATAAATTATAGAACTAGTATTGGTTCGTACTTACTGCGCATGCGTTATAATAAGTCAATTTTTTTGTTTTAATCCGGTACAGTTTTTGTCAGTTTCCAAGATTTTGGATGGCAAGCAAGCTAAGATCTTTACACCTCAAAAAGATGTGACAGTAAAACCTGTTGTAACTATAGAAATTAGATACATTGATTAGTAAAATATTTGGACTACGACTATTCTTTACAGACAAGAAATAAACAAATCGGAATTGTTACAACATTGATGATATACCTTTAAGATCGTTGAATTTAGCTGACATCGAATTGTTTTCGATCTATGCTTTACTTCACGAGCACATAAAGGTCCTAAGGTATAAAGGGTACAGCAGATCTTAATTCAATTAATCCAAGCTTTAAAATGTTACCAAATGAAGTTTATTGAAATTGTTAGAAAAAAAAACGTCAAAATCGCTATCGACAGTAAAGTAATTCCTTATTGGGGTTATGAAGATTAATCCTTTTATTGAAATCGTTAGTGAAAAATTTAGAAATCGTTATTACAATATAAAAAATACGCATTGAAGCACGATTTTTTAAGTGGGAGGCGGCAGATAAATGTCAATCAAACAAAAACATAATTTACAAAAACTTTGCGCAGTTAGTTTAAACTGTTTAATTTTGTACGTTATCTACTTTAAAACAAAACGTAAGTATAGCTCGTTCCAGATCTCAGGAACTTTGCTGCAAAACCAAAAATTCTTTTCGTGTTGTCTTTTCAGTTGTCTCCTATTACCTTACCTTTTTTGTACCTTTCTCTCGTTCTTTATATGCGCATCTTGTGGTCCACCAGACCTGGAAGGATTATATGGTACTTCTCAAACTTCAGTAACTACACAATTAACTATTTTCTTAACTTAATAGTAAATTCAAATTTAATAACAATAATAATATTTAATATTAGTTAGGAAGATTAAGATGGTAGAGATTGTAGAACTATGCTGTGCAAATGACATGTTAATAACATCAGAAACGGAAAGCGAACTACAACACAACATGGAAAGTCTTAATGAAGAATTACAAAACATAAATTGAACATACAACATGCAAAAACAACAACAATGGTGATGGGAATAAGGAACACAAAATTGAAATGAATGATGTAAAGTTAGAACGAGTGAAATTATATAGATATTTAGGAACGTTAATAAATAGTGAAGGGAATGTGAAAGAAGAAGTAAAAAATAGAATAATTAAAACAGGAAGGCTATTTAGTAGTATAAAAAATAGTATACTAGCCAAAAAAGAAATGCCCGAGAGTACAAAAGCAGAAGTAGTTAGAAAAGTCGTTAAAACCAATTCTCGCCTATGGAAGTGAATCATGGATAACAAAGGTGACACAAAAAAAAACAACTAACATATGACATTGAAAATCCCGATAGAAATTACAACACAGCATATCCAATTGCGATGACTTGGGCATGTATAGAGGATGAAGGATGAACGTTTAGCTAAGAAAGTGTTTGAAGCTAGAGAAAAGAAGAGGAAAGGGGACAAAAAAAAATCATGGAAAAAAGGAGCGAGGAAAGTGGACAGAACTGTCTTTAAATGGATTGTCAACTGGGTTAAAAAATCCCACCGGTAAAGGAAAAAGACTAATTGTCCTACATATAGGATCAGAAGACGGGTTTGTCGAAAATGAATCATTAATTTTTGAATCCAAAAAGACAGGAGGTTACCATAAGGAAATGAACTCCACTGTTTTTGAAGAATGCTTCAAAAAAGTGTTGCCTACTTTGGAGGAAAATTGCGTAATTGTGATGGATAATGCTTCCTACCATTCGAGGAACATTGACAAAATTCCAACAAGTGCTACTAGAAAAAATGACATCCAGGAGTGGCTGCGGAGAAAAAATATTCCATATGAGGAAAACATGGTGAAAACGGAGCTTCTTTCCTTAGTTAAATAAAATAAGGGGTTAGCCAATAATAACTACGTTATTAATGTATTAGCACAAGCTGACAACAAAGAAGTGTTAAGGTTGCCACCCTACCATTGTAAGTTCAATCCTATTGAACTCATATGGACGCAAGTTAAAGGTGAGGTGACGCGAAAGAACAGAACATTTAAATTGCAGGTTGTTAAAAATCTTTTTAATGTCACATTATCAAATGTTAGTGCAGAAAATTGGGCAATAAGGCATGTACATGGAGAAGAACGAAAATGTGGGAGGTTCTTCATCATCTGAGGAGTTTCTGTCAGAATTGTCCGATACAGATAGTGGCTGAAACTGTTTTTTTTATAATTATTTTTATATTAAGTGTGAAGTAAGTGTTTTTAAGGACATGAAAAGGTCTTTGAATGCACCAAAAAACATGTTAACGTACAAAATACAGTCGAACTCCTCTATAGTGATGTTCGAAAAGCCATGGAAAAACATCACTATAAAGAAACTTCACTATATGTATAGAATTCATGAATAATTTTACAGTTTTTGGCAGTCACTTTAAAAACCAATCGATATTCAAAATGAAACAAAACAATTAAGATTTATTATGTTTGAAAAAATATTTGTTTATTTAGAAATACACACAGTTATTAATAAACATAACACGCACTTATTGATGAAAATATCTAAGTATGGAATTTGCAAGAAATTTTTCTAAGGATTTTTCAGGTAGTCGAAATTTGGGAAAAAAACTAGATGTTTAATATATCCATTGTATTTTCTATTTCCAAAAATTCCGTTCCCCGAGAATTTTGGTACTTTCTTAAAGAATAATCACTATATAGAGGCTTAACATCATAATATAGAGGTATTTTTATATGCAAAACGTGCAAAAATGCACGTTCTTGATAAAAACCACACTATAGAGAAAAACTCATTATAAAGGAGGTCATTATAGAGGAGTTCGACTGTATGAACATTTTTTTTCTATAATTGCGCTTAAAAATTACATATTTAAAAAAAATAAAAACCTGAAAACTCTAAAAAATAATCATTATACCCACGTAAGCAATGCGTGAAGTAAAAAATAAGAAATACTTATTCCCGACTGATGCATAAATCTATTCCATAAAATCCATGAAATAGTAAAATTTAAATTTCCCGCACACAACTAAAATTTGGCGAGGTATTGTAAATCAGGCTACGCTACGAACTATCACGTGAACACCCCGTGGCTCTTCCATCTTTTGGCCGCGGCAAGTATAGTATAGCCAAGCTCTAAATTTTGTTGCAAGTCCTAAGTGTAATAATTTTTTTTTTCATTTAGCTTTACAACGTATTTAATCAAAAATTTTGTCGTCAAAATTGAAAAATCGTTGAAAATCTAAAAGTTAAACCGGTTGTAGTGAAGCCGAACAACAAACAAAATTTTCGATGCAAAATGGACAGACACCCGTTCCCAGATTTCCGAAGCCAACAAATTCGCCAAAATCAATACAAATACCTCAGTTTACACACCGAGTAAAAAACAACAAACGAAAAATCGCATATAATCGAAACGTTTTCCTTTATAACGGCAATAAACCAAAATCACTATTCATACACGAAAACTGCCAGACAACTTATTATCTATCAAACATGCGATTAATAGACATTAAATGTTTATATGGCCGAAATAAAAAAAGTAATAAAACGAGATTAAGATCCGTTATTTATACGTGCGTCCAGACAACTTTATACATAAAAATGACACCTCTTATTGTTTGTGTGTGTGCGTATGCGTTTTATCAACCCTTAAAACTACGGAAACGTGTGTGGCCATGGGCGTTGTTGGCTCAGCGGTACAAATTATGCGTTTAGTATTAAATATCGTGACACCCCTCGGCGTGAATGTTTTTTAAATCACACGACATCTACTTCACGTTGCTATCCCCGGCATATATCAACGTCTGTTTAGAATTTAAAAAATAACATCAATGATGGAGAGTCGTAAAGATTCTAATTTGACCGGTGCACTTAATATTTAGTTATTTGCTCTGTTTAGAGTCAAAATTTTACGATCCGCCATAAAGACAGAGGTCAGAACACAATGCGCGCACTAGTTTATGTCCTTTACACTACTTGAAAACTTCAACATTGTTAGGATTGAATTTAAGTGCGCTGGTGGTGCCTGTAATAACACTGGAGCGGCCATTAACAGAAGAGGGAGGAAATCCTCCATGACATGTGAGGCCCAAGGGGTAAGAGATGTTCGCGAAACTTAAAAATGATCGAACAAATTGAGATGTATGTTTTCAAAATGTGCATTTCCGCTTAATAGTGATTCAACCCTTGCAAACAACTGTCGCGGTGACACAAAGGGTGCATTTTTCAAAAGGCCCCTTTGTTGCAGGGTAATCATTAATGTAAATGTTATTTTTATTAATAATGCGATTATGTTATTAAAAATGTTTTTTGAGGGTGTGCTTTACAATTGGTTCAATTCCTTTCTGGAAATTGACATTCTAAAATGATAAATCCCCTGAAGGGCAATTATCAAAATGTTAACGACTCAGTTTATTGCAAGATATCGGAAAATTGCAGACTCTGCAAACGTGTGATGACTTTCATTCGTTTTCCCCTAATGATATCCACTGAACACGATACTGTCTTTAGTTCTGAAGTATAATTTTTTGTCAGATTGCGGAGAAAATTCTTGTAATGAAGAACATCTGTTTGACAGCCAGGACCGCATTCCAGGCACAATTGTTTTAATGTCTTCCGTGATTTAGACGATTGCCCTTCTCGGATATATTTTTTAAATGAAGTAGAGAGTTTCTACTTATTTGAAGATGCAGATTAAATCAATGTTTGATTTGTTATACAGTGTCCTCCTACGTTAATTGCCACCACCAAAAGTTGTCTCAAATATTACGAAGTCATGTTTTTTTATGATAAATCAAACTCCGTAAAAAAACAAAAAGTATAATTTTTGAAAAATTAAGATTCACCTTGCAAGTTGCAAATATTTTTGTTTAAATTTTTTGAACGCGTTTTAATAAATAATAAAATCACCAAAACTTCCAACAAAGATTTACGATTTTAAATAATTTACAGTGGTAAATTTACCCAAACGCAAATGAAGACCGTAAATCATGGGGGTTTATAAATTAGACCCCACTATAACCTGTGGTTATCAGGTCTGGATCAAAACTAAGCACTTTCTACTCACAATTGACTGCTTAGTATTTCTCAATAAGGCTTTGGTTAAATATTCGACCTGTGCTGAGCTGTGCTGTGTTTTCATATAAGTTGTGTTTGATTATTTGAAGCGAACTGCAGCCAGTGTTTCAGTGACTTTTTGTATATCCGAAATTTCAAATCCTAAATACTCCCCGAACGCGTACCGTTGCTACCTAGCATCTCCGGGATATCTTAGTTCCTCAAAAAGCTTTGTAAATTAAAATACTTACCTAATTTATTAGTTATGACTTGAAAGTTGTAAGTAACATTTAAAGGGTTTGAGGCAACAAGGCTACATGCCACACTTTTAGCAAATTTAAGTTATCTATGCTACATATCACTGTGTGATGTTCTATTGCTTTTATATTTGTCTGATAGCTATTCTCCCAAGAATGAAACCATATTTGTGTAATAACAGCACAAGCCACAAGTTTTTTGCCACGAGAAAATTAGATTTTATTATTGAAAACAGCAATGAACATTGTGATTTCGACTCTGATATTGTGTGTTAGGCAATCCGAAAGTAGTGAATAATATTCATAAGTAATATCACAAGAGAGTGAGAATAAATTGAAAATAATTCGACAGATTTTCGAAAACTTGTTGCCAGGGAATAGACACGAGAGCCCGTAGGGCTCGAGTGGCTATTCCCAAATGGCAACAAGTTTGAAAAAATAACTGGAGAATTATTTTCTAATTAATTCGCACTCTCGAGTGGTATTCGGAAGATTATTTTTTAACGTTTAAATAAAAAATACAGCATAAAAATACAGTTTAATTCATTATAAACTAAAATCAAACTGGCGACAGATGTCAAAACTAGAAAATGTGCTGTCAAGTTACATATGTAAACAAAATACTAGAAATTATGCTCGCGGGAATTTTCTACAGTAGAAAATTCTCACTATAATAATGTTGTGATTGGACAGAATTAAACACGTGTGCCCAAATACTGCTAAACGATTGGTGAATGAAATCATTAAAAAATAATCATCAGATGAGTCTGAACAGGTAACTTAAACTTTTTATGTGAATTGTATCGTTTTTCTCGATATATTTTATTGTAAATTTTATTGGTCATATTGCATATCTCATCATTGAATGTGTAAGTATAATAATCCGATTTCACTGAATCCAAAAAAATTACAAAATTTGGCACAACTGATTCCCTGCATTCCTTCAGCATATCACACTAGCTGTACCAGGAAATACCACTGAGGAGGTAACAGATAATAAACCAGAAAATTTGAAAAATAATTTTTCAGACAGTAGTGAAGATGAAAGCTAATTTATAAAAAACATAATGTTATTTCTTTATCAAAAAGCTATAAATAATTAAAATTTCAGTTTTTTATTTCATCTATACTAAAAATCAACTAAAATATACCCTGGTTAAAAAAATTATCACGTTGATTTTGGGATTTAACCGAATCTTTAACAATTAATATCTCTAAACTAACTTCATGTGGCATGTAGCCTTGTTGGCCCAAGACCTTCATTTATTACTTCACAAGATTTCTAATCGCAACAACGGCGAATTTCAATAAAAGTTGATATTTTTATATTAAAAAAATTATAAGTAAAAGATTTATGAAAAGAAACATTTAAAAAAATCCATGTTAACAGAATTAACATCAGATTATAGCTTATGAATAACTGAATACATAGTCAAAGTTTCATGGCGATATCTTCAAAATTGAGGTATTTTGGGGGATGACCATTAACGTTGGAGGACCTTGTACGTTGCAATATTAAGTAATTGATTTGATACAAAAATAGCAGTAAAAATATAACAATTTACTAGATATTAAATATGTAGTTAATATGTTAAAGCCAATATGTCAATTTGGTGTATTCATCAAATACTAATTAAACTTTATTGGAAATAGTTTCAAAATTCTAACGTTTAATGAGGTACCTATTACATTTCTGACAAATTTAAATCGTTCGCTGGTAGATTTTTCAAAAAGTTAAAAAGCAGATTCATTGAAAAAAGAACGCTTCCCCATTTCTAATTTTAACGGAAATATTTACCGTTAATCTTCAAGATCCGTGCCGTCTGAAAAAGTTTCAAGCTTTGATGAAACCCAAACCGGTAGGTTGTCCTAAATTAGCGCTATCTAATTGAGAAATGTTATGTTTCCAATCAGAAAGGGTCGATCACTCGACAAAAACATAACACACATGTGTCAACCCCCTCGCAAAGTAAATATGCACAGACGAAATGAATACCCCTAATTTATTTGTAGATCACCCTTGACGATAGAAAAACACAGCTAAACATAAAACTAACGTGCACCTCGAGAAAAAAAAAAACTGTACAACAATATTTCAACAAGTCTGACACACAATATAGTAACGTATAATGTGTCGAATTTGCAGTGTAATGACGCCGACTGTATAGAATGTGCCACTCACTGTTCTATTGTTAGTAAGGGGTATTCATCACCGCATTTGTGCTACCCCATTTGGTGCAGGCTCTATATATTATAAGGGCCGATGCGTGACCTAAGAACAGTCTCGATTTTTGGGTATGCGAATTTTTTTATTAAATCACCCACAGGGATGAGTTTTATACGATTTGGTCGTCCCCTTTCTGTTTCGTAATTATTGACGGGCGATCTCCTAATGGATTATCGATTCGCGAGCACGATTGAACTGTGAAAAAATTTAATTTCAATTTTTCCGAAAGCCACCTGTTTGCGCTAGTTTGAGGCTTTAATAAGCAGTCACTACGTATTTAATTTTTTTTAATATTCGAGGCACCATATGGCGGATGCGAAATGAAATCTTCTAAATTATGCGAAACAAAGCAAAGCGACGGTTCCATTGTAATGCAAGTATTGCACGATAACACACAATTGTACACGCGGGCCTGCGGTAAAATCTAATGCATCTGTCATTCGGTGCATTCGGAAAAAAGGTATTAAATGGCGGAAGTAAATGTAACTGACTTTCACTAATGTATCTCGTTCGAATCGCAGTTAGAGTCAATTTGGTAGGTAAAATCGCAATCGGGTATTTTTAATTCTCTACGGTTCCAATTCCCTCATGCATTTTTAATACACACTAACTGGGAATATCACAGTTGCAAAAAAGGATCACAAAGTGACTTTCAAATTGAAGAACCAGTGTGTTCATTTAAAATGCAGTTAATTACTTATCTATATTCGCGACCCCTAATAAATGTAAATGTTTACAGATCTATTGTGGTAGGTAACACTGACCAATGGTTATCATTAAAACGTGACTGTGTAAAATTTACTCTGGTGAGTGTATTAGCGAGGAAGATGGGGTGTGTTTGAACAAGGGGCGCATTTAAATAGTTTACAGGACATGATATAATTTTTTCGTTTTACCTTTTGTTATAAATCAATTGTAAGTATCTTTTGAAGCTTGACTCGCGATTTTTGTGATCGTTGCATGAATTTGAAGTGGATTTATGTTTATTGTGTTCCAGCACGATAACTTTTTTACTATGCAATAAGGATAAGTTAAGTGTTATTACACTTTTCGAATCACCAAGACAGACTTATGAATTAAAAATTTCCAAACCATAATGTGAAAAAGAAAGCTTGCGATAGTTATTAATTAAAGTGACGGCAATGCTTCATTGGCATTGAACGTCTTGGGAAGTTATTTGTATTGGATCTTACAAGATTTATTAATAGATCATTTCGTGCGAGTTCAAAGAAAACCAAGGTTTTATCTATTGGACATGTGAAGCAGAAAGAAAGATCTACATAAAAAGTAAAATTTATGAGGGGATATTGTGTTGAAGCCATCACAATTGAATGTTTTCGAACAGACTTCTTATATGTAGTAGAGTTTGACTAAAGATATTCTGCGTTTATGACTTTAAACCGCAATCAACTTTTACTGATGATAATGAGGGTTCACTGCAGGGTGCCACAAAGCTGGTTGCTTTAAAAAATATTTTTGCCGATACTTCAGAACCGTACTTAAATATTTCAACTTTAGTTAAGTTCAGAACAAATAATCAAATACAAGTCATAGAATTCATCAAGTATCTAAGTTAATCAATAACCCCACATACCTACCTAATTATTAGAAGAGGTTTAATGTTTACTCATATTTATATCTAAGCATCAAGAAATTTATAAAAATTTACCAAATACAGCCCTGGCCACTTCTGCCCATGTTGATTATTACGGCTTACCTACTTTTATGGCCGGATCACTTATAATGTTGTAAAAGGCACAGTCATAAACGCAGAATATCTTTAGTCAAACTCTACTTTCAATAACGCTCACATCTTTTTGTGTAGGCAGTCTCTTATTTTTCTTAATGAACAGGAGAACCATTCAGTTTAATATAATCGTTTTAAATTTAACTTTTACAAAACGAGCAAAATAAAATTACATACAGCGTGTCCTCAGAAAAATGTTATTTTTTATAAATGTGTTTCTTGCTTCAAATAAAATTCAGATATTGTTTTCTTAAAGTACAATAAAGGAGAAAAAAATTAAAATTTATACTGAAAATTTTCTTTCGCGGTCTCATGTGTCACCAAATATCAGTAGTTAAAGTTTTACTGTAGTAAATTTAATACTTGCTTTAACAAAGAAATTACCTTGTTCAGTGCTACACAACTAGAGAAGTATCTTACATCTACTCAATCCAGAAACTTAATAGCAATTTTCCAAATGTTCATGTTTATATGAATGCTTTACGTAACCTTATTAAAAAAATTGAGGGAACAGGGAACAGGGAAACGATCATAACGAAGAAGAAGAAATGGCCAATTTCAAAAACAATCATTCGTGCGCTTTTAAAATACAAATAGCTATTATATCCCATTCAAAAGTGTTTACAATATTAATCAAAATCTGTAAAATATTTTTTTACATTTTTTATTATAACAAGTTATTAATAGGTACGGTGGTTGGCACATTAAATGCTACATGACGTCTGATTGCTTTGTGGTTTCAGGGATGCAACAATGACTAAGAAATTTTCTCGAACAAATATGTAATTAAATCGCATTTCTTGCTACTACAGGGATAAGAACAATGTACATATTGACTTCGTTTTACTCGATTACATGACGGTGTTAATGAAACGGTTAAATGTTTTACCTATAGATATTTTTCAATTGAATTAATTAATTAATTAAGTCGAATAATCAGTACAAAAAAGCACAGAAACTTTTCGAAACATGTAACCTGTTTCATCAGTCTAAATATTTGAAGGATGCAACCCATAATACGTTGCATAGGTAACGTGGTTTTTGTTCCTGATTTTAAAAAGCATGAAACATATCAAACTGCATATTTATTCACTAATGTAACAAATGTTCAAAATGTTGTCCCCTTCTCTCTTCACACGTCTGAATCCATACCCAAAACGGTCTCTTCACACGTGTTAATATTTCTGGAGTGATAGATCTGCGTGCATCTCGTATTTTATTTTCTAAATGTTCTGATATACTGGGTCTATTATCTTCCCCCACAGAAAAAATCTAAAGGTGTAAAATCTCGACTTCTTGATGGTCAAGGAATAATTAAAGTTCTTCCGATCCATTGATTAGGAAAAATCCTCCAAACCACGTTACCTATGCAATGCAATATGGGTTGCATTCTCCAAATATGTAGGCTCATTATCACTGGTGAAACAGACTGTATAATTTTACATTTTCAGAAAAATTAATCTTTAATTAATTAGACAATTGATTAATTAAATTTAACCATTTCATTAATTGTTATAGTTACTTACAAATTTTTTCTTTTTTTTTCAAAACAACATTTTTTAAACCTTTTTACATATTATAAATTTGACAACTCCACAAACATTTTAAAAACACATTTTAAAACATTGTCAATTTACACTTTAATTAAACATTTTAAAAAACATTTTAAAAGGTCAATTTACAATGGTTAAATTATTGAGATTTTATAATAACTTGTAATTAAATGTGCTCCTATTTTTTATATTTATTACTTTGGAGGGTTATCCAAACTTTTCTTCTTCACGGTATCTTACTTTTACGTTACTTATGTAAACGTTTCATTTTAAAGGATTCATCTGCAGATATAAAAACCCCTTACACACTCTTTTAACGCTTCTCGCAAAGCGATCAGACAACGGGTGTCATTTAATGTGCCGACTCTTATACGTACAACTTTCATATGCAAATTGGTAAATTTAATTGATAACTATATAAATAGTTTTCTTGTTAGGCATTACCTAATTTTAAATTATAGTTTCTTTTTTGTTCAAATCAAGCTTTTGTTGAAATAAATAAAAAAAACATGATGGAGCTGCACCAAACGTTTGGAAATTTCCTTTGGTCGAAAAACTAACAAAACTAGGTTATAAGGGTTGCTTGCAATCCGTTAACATAATATTTATTTTACTTCTTCTGGAGAGCAACCAGAAGGCAAACCAACCCGAACTAAGTTACTTTCAGAAATGGGAAATGGTCAATAAAATTTGACACTTTCAACATGAAAAAAAAGAAGAGAATAACTTCTTGTGTAAACCATTTTAATGAGAGTGCATCAATTCATTTTCAAAAATAAAACAAGCTTTTCCGGCCAAAATAACTGCAATTTACAGATTTCATATTATTTTAAAGTTGGCAAGCTTACTAAATATTTACATAAGTAAGTAAGCCTTCATTATTTATAACGATCGTAAAAAGAATAAAATATCGGCATTTTACGAGTTGCGATATTTGATCGGAACAATTCCAGATAATTGAGAAAAATTAAACGATGCAAGTAAACGTAATCGACTTATACTAATAGCCTGCCGTTCGAATCACGGTTAAAATGGATCAGACAGGATGAAAGTAAAAATCTAAAAAAAAGCGATCATTGATCAATGCGGCTTAACTATTGGAGCGGTGCGATCTTAAACCGGCCAAAAATGAACGCGCGGAAACAGGGGCGGGAAAAGGACGGGAAAAAGGTAATTGGGAAGAGAGCACCGCAGCAGCAATGTACGTCTTATCAAAGATCAGACTAATCTGACTTCTTCTATTTCTCTAGTTTCTTTCGCATTACAACGCCGGGGGAGGGAGCGAGAAGTGCGCGAAATACTGTGATGAAGTCCTATAATAGCGTTTGTACCCATTTATCACCGTATCTCCGGGCACGTTTCCTGTGTGAACTTTTCTCTCTTTTCCCCCAGAAAAGATAAACTTTTACTTTTACAGTCTCAGCAATCATATAATGATGATAATTACTCCGTCCAACTCGGAGATATCCAAATAATGACTTTATCAAGAACTTGAATTAATATAATGATTCGTTTTCCACTGAAAGAAAAGAAGAAGAAAAAAAAAGTAAACGATTGTTCCGAGTTGTTCGTTAAAGGGTTTTCTTATTATTTTATTTTAAACTTTTACCGCAGCAAAAGTCTTTACTTTAATGAACCTTTTGTTCGACTTTTTTGCCGGTTCAATTGCACCCTCCCGCCGCGGTAATTTTCTTTTAACCGGCGCGAAATTAATTACGCATAAATTAGCAACACATGAAAAGAAACGCGAATGACTCCCGATAAACAAAAAAACCCGCCGCACACACAGTGCAGTAAGCTATCATTTAGAAAGGATTTAGGGTTTATGTTTGATTAGAAGAGTCTGCGGAACTTTTATAGAGGCCTCTAAACCCCGTTTAGCCCATCAGGTAATTACTTGGCTCTTTTACCTCTTTGCACTACTCATATACTCATGTTCATTTAATGTATATTGCTACCGGTACACTCAAAAATAAAGTTTTTTAGTAAACCGCAGTGCGCTCGGCGACTCGATCGCGGTGATAATTTTCGAAAAATCTTAATTTCCCCGTTCACCTAATAAATTTTGCTCAAATTTTAGCGACCCCCTGGAACAATAGTGAAATTGAACGCGGATATGCCGGTCGTTGTTCGAGAGTGTACCGCAGGACGGTCGAGGGCGATAGGTAGATCCGGTGATAAAGCGGGGCAATCACAATCTCATCAGGGCCATGTGCAACTAATAGAGGTGCGCCCTTAATACGTCACATTTTTTAATAAATTAAAGATCAAAACAGAAATAAATCGGAAAAAGTTGGAGAGAACACAGTGACCGGGACGTTACTCTCGAAAGCCTGATAATGTAAACTCGACCATTTTTCTTTCACATGCCATCAAACTTTGCCAAACTGAGATTGCCAAAGATTGTTCCTTTAGTTTTAAACAAGGGAAGAGGACGCGTAGTGCTGTACATTTCTCGCGATACTTTCCCGGCGTTCTTTTTCTCCGTTCTCTTTTATCAGTTTTTTTTTTCGTATCATAAGATCTTACTGTTTACTGCAACCCATTTTACGAATGACGGGAAAGGGGCAGAAACAGTGTAATGTAGTCTCAAGAAAAAAGAACTGATAATTCTTCGCCTGAGTGTTTTTCCGTGTCGCAATAAAAAAATTTTTTTCGGTTCGTGGCGGCATAATAAGGTGACCACGGATGTGTTGACTCGACAAATTAGAAGCGGTGAAAATATTGGCCATTTTATTTTCGTTACGAATTTGAAACAAAATTGGCGGCAATTTAATTTAAAGAAAACGGCGTTAAATGTAAGTATTTGGTTTTATATGATATCTTTCTCAGAAAACAGTACATTTAAATGTAATGCTATCAAATTCTTGAATAGGAAATGCGATGTTGATTGGTGCGTTATTATCATATTATCAGTTATCTTCGCCTGAAATTCTTGTATGCACCTAACATGCACATTGATGAATAAAATTTATCTGTACAGTCAAACTATAAACAAAAATTATCAAAAAATTTGTTATTACTATACAGGGTGTTATAAGTTTTGCCACCGGTGGCAAAGTAGTCACTGAAAATAGTCAATTCTCATAAATTGTATGAGTAATTTTTGATTACTAAGGAACATAGAAACAATAAAAAAAATTTAAAAGAAATAAAATTTTGACTTTCTCTCAACTACTAGTTTTTCAATTTATTGGTTTTTTTGAGGCACGAACATGAGAGTATTTTCATACAATTTAATATTGAATTAATTTTAGCAACGTTTCATAAATAAAGATGATGATTTAAGAGAGAAGGTGACCAAGTTATCCGACAATGACATTAATAGTTAAGAGTACTTGACTTCTTATTTGTAACAGTTGTCGTAAACTAAAGAAGTTGAAAAGCACAAGATACATTTTACTGAGTGTACTGATGTAACATGTAAATTGCATACTTTCCTCTCAATTGTTAATAGGTATTATGGACCCGGTGGCAAAACTTATAAGTAACAAATGTAGCTAATCAGGAAACCAATAGTAGTCCCATTTACATTCTTGCATTAATGTTGACGTTCTCTAGCTACTGTTTTTCCCCGGAGAAAAGTTTTTTTTTTGTAGATCTTCAGAATATTCATCTACGAGGATTATTTCATCAAACAGTCACTTTGATAAGAAGAGGTGCTTCGATATTGTAATTGTTATTTTATATTTGACGTTGGTCATCTTATTTAAAAATACACACAAAATGCAATCGAATCTGTAAAATAAGCAATTGTTAACAATATAGACAATGGACAGTTGATCAAAAACTGAATCGCGCTACCATTTCGAAGTAGTGTTTGGATATGTTCAATTCCAATCAAAGTTAGTTTTTTTCGGTATTATGTAAAGGTTGACAATCTGAAGATCCGTCGTTACAATCCAGCAACGAAAGAGAAGTCAAAACATTGCTCGTGGCAAGAAGACAAAAACAATTCAATTCATCCATCATCGTTGGTAAAACAACTATAGAACAGTAGTATGCCTCTGTATGATATTGATGAATTTGCTGCAAAGAAGATAAAATTCTGTACCATCAATATGACTGCTCAGAAGTCCTGTCATGGTCCAATATATCGAATTGAACTACTAACTGCTTGACTATCCCCTTTATTCTTCAAATTTGGCTTATTGTGACTTTGTTCTATATTTGTTTCATATGGGAGAATTATATTTTATGTCTATACAGATGTATATTGCCGTATAAAATTTAATAAACAAAGATGTAACCTGTTTAAATGTCATAGAGTTGTAGGGAACAAACTTTAACTATACTACGTTGAACGGTGTAGTTCTCTGCACCACATTCATATCTTGGGTCTGAAACTATACTTCACATGTAAAGTGACCTGCGCATCTACTAGTAGTAGTTCAAATTTTGTTCAGTGTAGATGAAAGTTTTCCAGGTAAATCGAAGTAATTCAGGAAGGGTACGTTATCTTTCCACTCGTTTCTCTGTTTTAATTATGTTAAAGGTTGGTTGAGGTCAGGGTGATTTTAAGGTCTCTTTATACCAAGGTTTATAGGCAATTGAGTTTTGTCATTTATCTTCTTATGCTCTGTTTGCAAAGGTGGTGGTGTTTTTATGAAGCGTGGGTAGCCAGTAGGTGATCGTGCTGTTGAGTTGCATGTCCACAAGTCTAGTGTTGGTGTTGCTTCAGCACACTGGGGAGCAATATTGTCCTGCTGAGTAGATTCGTTAAAGTGCAGAAGAACGTAAAACAAAAGCCGAAGAATCCTCCAGATCGTGACTCATAGTTTTTGGTAAATGTTGTCTCGTGTCTTTAATTTCTTTCTGTGTCCAAACATCACAAAATTGCTCGCATCGAATGAGGAGGTGATTGATGTAGCGAACGTCAGTTTTGCAGATTTTGAGAAATTGTATTTTTTGGAAGGTTTAAAGAAGTGGAGCAAAATGTATCAAGTTAAAAGAGGACTATGTCGAATGTTAGCAAAAAAATCGTTTATTTGAAAGATACTAATTTATCAAATGACAATAGAATTTTTCCGTTTATTATCAGACATGAATCTTTTTCTTCTAAGATTTTTAATTTTTGAAGCCCTCGAAACTGAAGCGGGTCAAGTGCGCCTATTAGGTAAAGCGATATTGCCGATTCTAGAATAATGTCTTATTGATAATAAAGAATGTCAAGGCTCCAAGCCATGATTTGTCAAAATTTATCCAATGGCTTTGTCGAAAATATGTAGTTTTGCGAAAAAGTTATGTTGTGAACATCACGATCTAATGATTTTTTCATATGTGGTATTTGTATAATCCTGAAATATCACAGCGAGGTTTTCTATGTTTTCTAGGTTTAAGTTTTGCTGAAATTGATTTATGAGGTTGTTGTTCCAATGCAAATTATGACATAAAAGGTAGCTACTGTTCAACATCGTTATTCTTTTAGTAGTAGTAGTGCAAAAGCAAACCTTTTTTGTTCTCAATCAATTACCGTAGTCTCTTGCTGCATTCTACACCCTAAAAAAACTATATCATCAATTTCCCAGCAGAATACATATTAAGTTTTTGTCTATTTTCAAAACGAGAAAATCTTGAGAAAATTTCTCCATCCTGTAGAGCAAACCTTGGAGAGCAGGCTTGCGCAAAATTGTTAGCTCATGGGCCATACTGAATATTGTGAAAGTAAGGTGGGTCGCGTTTCATTTTATTGTATTTAAAGAGGAGTCAAAAGGCAGAAGAAGTAAAAAGTTTGTAAATACGGATTTGCGGGTCGGGCAAGAACTCTCGGCGGGCCGCATGTGGCCCGCGAGCCGCGGTTTGCCCACGACGCCTGTAGAGGGATTAGATATTATCGTGAAATCTCTTTCCACCAAAATGTACTCACAATTTTATCAGGTTTTGTCTCATCAAGTCCGCTTTTGTTTAATATAAATACAATAATAATTTACTTTTAACATCTGCCATTAAAACCAATTAAAATGAGTAATAATACAACTGGTATTCCACAATCAGACACACATTGTTTAAAAATGTGATTTTAATTTCTCTCACTAATCTTGCAGTTGTCTACAGAGGGCAAGATATAAGTATACTGATGGGCAATGAAGTGATCTACTCAATACCTAAGAAAAATTAGTTTCTAGTGTCGTAAATAAATATAAATTATTTAATAACAACAATGCATTAACTTACAAGAAAACTAAATGTACTTATAATTATGTAACATCTTTTGGGTCACCATGTGCTTGAAGAACCGATATACGAGCATCTTCATGCCACAGTATCATTACGTTATTAGTAATTAACTTTAAGGAAGCAAATACCAAGTACTTAGCACAAAATCCATATTGAATTGGTCGATAATATTTATTTTTTACATACTGAAAAAATACAGGGTAAAATAATTTGTTTTGTTCCAAGGAAATCTAAGTTAATTAAGTTTAGTCGAAATTCAATAAGAAATCTTATAACTGTTAAACTATTGATTTCACATTTAAGGTTTTTGTTGTATTTGAAATTGTTAAAAATCTATAAATTTATTCCGATCTTCGTGAGATGCAGTGTAACATCTCTAGAGATTACATGAATCTTTATTCAACCACTCGAGAACATCGTAAACGGAATTCTAGGAAGAGATAGTGTAATTTGTACCTTGATAAATCAATGAAATTTGGAAAAACGAAATCTATTAAAAATTAATTGAGATAAGTGTAAACATTTACAATTAGATACGCAAATCTAATGAATCGTGGCATGTGAATTATTTTTCATTTGGTTGTAGTGCATCGTGTTTATTAAGCTTAATCAATAATTTCGTAATTTACAATGCAATTTGTTTCGCATATTTGTGGATGTAATAAAATTCGTCATTTAAAGTATACATCATTCCAGTTAAAACACGGATGTTGATGACACTGCCGGAAAAACGATTATTACAAAATCATTTACGCTCACTTATCTGGTGCATTGCAATACTTGAATGTCATTTTTCAGGTTTTTTACTTACCTAATGCTGAAATCGTTTATGTATTTACTGGCCAAATTGTAAAAATTTAGCTTGGTTAAACTAACATTTACATAAGTCGCCCCTTATAAACGAATTCCAAACTAACGCCAAATCAAAACAGATGACCCGGCGTTGGAGCGTCTCTGGGCTTCGTTATAAGTGTAAAACCATCTGTAGTTTAGAAAATAAGGCAATTAAGAGAAACGAGGGAATTTTATACGAGCGAGGAAGTTGCAGGAATGCCGAAACTACTCCCCGCGTGACCGAAAGTCTCGGATGGGACAACCCCTCGTTCAAAGTTCACAAAACCAGAAAACAAAAGGAATGTAAACAATAAGAAGTCCGTCGTCGTCGTGAATTTTGGCCTATCCTCCAATTAAATGCCGAAGAGGGAAGTATTCTACTGTATAAAAGAGCAACTTTTCCCTATTGTCTTTCCGGGAAAATTACTTAAGTAGCGGAGAAAAGATACCCGAACTATTTTAATTACGAGTTGAATAGTATTTCTGGTGGATTATTAGGGAATAGTGTGGAATATTCGGCGTGCATGTGCGGACACAATCAAACACTGACAATTTATTGTCCTCGGGACTGTAGACTTTTCAAATTATGCTGCTTGAACGGTCGCTGTGTTTGCCCGTTGATGGACGCCGGCCTCTCTTGAATAGTCAAATTCATAGAAATTGCATTAACAATCAAATTATTATTTGTCGATCGTGATTGCGGGCCGGTATTTGCACAGCAGAGGCGCGCAGCGATTCAAACAGGAAGCCAGATTGGCTTTATCTTGAGGAAGAGCATGTTATGTTTGTGCCTGATTAACATGCGCCTCCTACGTATTTCTGCCTCCGATTGATAATTTCGTTCATAAAAGCGCAGTTAAATTTTTATTTCGGTTTATCAGGAAAAAAATAACGAAAAGTTTCTTATATAATCCCCAATTCTTTTCCGCGTGCCCTACTTCAGCTTCAATTCCCTCCAATTCTCTTGCCAAACAAGTTTGTAAAATGAAATTTTCGTGCAGGTTGACAAGTCATCTAATCGCACAAGCAGAGACGCAGAATCTTTCTCTTGGTCTTTTTTTCTATTAGACCAAACGGTCCCCCTTTATTTCTTTCAATTTTCTTTTCATTCTGTCATCCCTCCCATGGGAGCGTCCTCTCATTTTTGAGAAAAATCTTTTTTCAACGATTTTTTCATGCGTGCGTGTATCAATTAGCGGCATCGAGTGCATCTCTGGAGAGCGCACTGCGGCGGGATGCGGCTCTACAATAATAGGATCATACCCGATTATATCTCCCATCATGGGCTTAGCGCGCCGATAAATTTCGTCGCGGGGGGGATTTACCGCCTTTTAAAAACAATAACCCGAATGGAAAATCACTTTTAAGAAAGCTACGTTGAAGTAAACAGTAGATATTCTATTTTGTGAAAAATTACTGAAATGCGCCAAGGGCTCAACAAATGAATTCATTTAATTTTGCAGTTAAACTTCAATTTTCACCTAATAGAAAGTGAAAAATTTTAATGTATGAAGTGTACTTAATAATCTATTTGTTTTATTATAAACAAATTAAATTAATAAATAATTACTTGACAAGAAGGATTAAGAAAATACAACTAACGAGAAAGAAAGGTTGGATCAAGAGGCCCGTAGGGCTGAGTTAGTTAATTTCGTAATCCTTCTTGTCTAGTACAATAGTTTAGACAACGCTTTAACAAACAACTATTTGAAGATTTTAAATTTTGTGATTCCAATTACAGTTAGTTTTTATGGTCGAGCTCACCTGATGCCTTGTTTATTTATCATTCACGATAAATATTTATTACACTAATAATCCGTGTATCATGTAACATAATATAAACCACCAATTCTTAAACTATGTGAAGCGAAAAGTGCTCGGTTAACGCTGAATAATGACTAATGCATTTTATTTATCATTTATATTTACCAACCCTACACAATAATTACGACGTCTCGTTAAAGCTTTCGGATATGTAAAGTGTTTTTATTGAAGCAATTGTCCGGAAAACGCTAGCGTAAACCATGATTAGAGTAGTTTAATAATGATTTTCATAATAACACTTTTGCGCAATATGAAGTTTATAATTGCTGCAAAAGCGATGTTGTGATCGAAATGTTAACTGATAAGAGTTGTATAAACGTGTAAATGTTGAAATTTATCATAAATGTGAAAACGCTGTTAACAATATTTGTTAAGAACATTTTTTTAAGTTTAAGTTAAGGTTAACAATAATATAGATATTGGAGATAAATTTGCGACAAATTGTTTTGATTAAATTGACAATAATTAAATAATTAAATTAATCAAAATATTTTCCATAAAAATATATTAAAAATTGTTATGAGTGCTGTTGTGTGAGGAAATGTTGGTCATTGTAGATTACGGAAACGATAAATAGCACTTCATGTGGTCTTTGGGCCCATTAGAGTGTAGCGATGTGAACACTACAGAAGAACTTATGTATAGTGGAACAGGAGAATGTTGCTCACAATATTCAGGAGGTCAGTAACCAAAGGTTCTGTCCAAAAATTACACTTTATTTAAATTGATTTTGAAATCTATAAATAAAAATATTCTCTGCAGATAAATTGAACAATTAAAAGCAGAGAACATGTTCAACAGTGACATATCAGAAACAGTGACACTGTGACAATATATTTGAATTGTTAATGAATAAGCAAGTAAAAGTGCACTGAAGTTATTGGTTAATCTTATGCGTTCAAATATTTTTGTCGTTACTTAGCTTTGTTAAGAGGTCGACTTATTTACAGCAATCATGTGAAATCGTGTTATACGGGGGTCACCTGCATATCATTATATTGTAAGTGAATTTAAGTAAAATGGAAGTATGTAGTTGTTTAAGTAGTGTAATAAGTTAATTACTAGCACATTAGAATATTTTTTGACAACGATACAATAACAGCAAGAAAAAAACGTGTGCCATTGTTGAACATGTTTCCCTAACCCAATTTTTCTTTGTTGCATACAGTAATTTAATTATTAAAATCCTGCTTAATAACTGCAAATTTTGTTGAGCTCCCCTAGTTTCAGATGCTGTAAGAAAGCTATACTTCAATTGCTGAATCTTCAAAGCAGTTGAGAAACGTGAGTGGCGGGTGTATTTTTAAATTTTCTTTTCTATTTGCCGGACCTTCTTACCTACCCGAAGCGTGTTAAAAAACGTTTATATAATATCGAACGTTACTTAATTCTGAAACAATTTCCTAGCGCGATTTCACATGCAGGTCTAAAGAGACACGTGCACTGAACATGTGTGATTACTCCGCAGATTGAATAGCTGCAGTATAGAAATTCATCGATCCATCCTGTAATAATTAAAAAAAATATTGTTATTAAACATTTTAACTAAACTAATTAACTTTTAACTTGAAACAAATTGAAAAAGAGTAAAAGCTACTTATAATGAACCTATTACAAATTTACAATGCAAATTAGCCGGTTTATATATTTTATATTTTCATTATGAACCACTTATAAATTTCATTAATTGCTTGTGGCGTGTTACACAATTGCTTACTTAATCTTTAACACTATAATACAATAAATTCTTGACAATTATAATTGCAATTTTAAAATGCTAATAAATTATAATACCCATGTCAGTAAATTGTATCACTTTCAAATTTTTTTCAAAAATTTCATTAAAGTAAAATCAATGTTGTTTTCGTAAAATTATTATTTTGTAAAATGACTACGGACTTGAGATAAAAATAAGGTTTCCCGTGAAATCAATAATAAGAAAAATGTCAATTTCGTATACTTACACGGGGCACACTATAGAAATATGAATCCTGTGAAGCAAACCTTTTAAAAAGGGGGCAGCTGACGATGACACTGACGAGCGTCCGGGTCATCCTTCAGCCAGCTGATTTTATTAAACGTCCAGTGACGCGTCCAGTTTCATCTATTATCATAAACGACTGCATTCTGCGCTAAAATAAATCACATTTCAATTTACACGAAAGCGTTATTACAGGAGAATAATAAAAATGTCGCCCGAACAACTCTATTTGTACATTTAAATGACATAAAACTCGGAAAAAAAGATGCAAAAAGTAATAATCTAGATCTGTCGTGTGTGACAGCTCCGTCTGAACAGATTTTAAAGAAGAAACTCGCGTCAGTTATTTTCGCTCCACAAAAAAAAACAACCGATGTTATTTAAATTACTTTAGAGCTTTGGGACGGCTTTATCGTCATTTATACGTGCATGTGCAAGGTCCTACAAAAAATCACCGGTCGACTCGAGACGCCCTCGAACTAGCGCTAAACTCGTTAAAATTAACGTTAACAATGTTATATTTTCATCACGTGATCGCTGCAGTGCCCAATTAACATTCTGAGAGGATAGTCTGGGAATGTATGTGCAATTTTGGTCAATTCCAAACAATAATGGCGTAATGCAACGGACGTAGCGCTCCTTTCAGCTTTTCTAACGACCTGTTCTATCAAAGAGAACCGACTCTTATCGAGTCGCGAGGGTCTTCCATATATCCGCATTTCGCAGTCGAACGACCTCTAGACTATGCAAATCCCCGCAATAATCTACAGCTACACCTTCCACGGTCCATTCATATTGTAATAATTCGGTTTAAGATGCATAAAATTGATGGCTTTGGGGGAAAATTTGCATCAGGTGCATTTTAAATGCGAAATAAGTGGAGTGGACAGCGTTATGCGCTTCATTTAGTGAGCCGTCTATGATTGATTTAGGTTACCCCTTTTTGATTAAAGCGGACCCCTTCAACAAGTCGCTCGTTTCACTCGGAATTAATTAATAAATTAATTAACGGCACGACAAGTTCATATTTTCCGGTGGCAAAAATCGAACAGAGAGAAAGAAGTCGGAAAATGGAGTGTGTGGCTTTAGTGAGGTCCCAGCAGTGAGCTTTAGGGAGCAGTGTGTGTCAGGTAAAGGCCCCAATCGGGGCTCGACCCGCGCTATAATCAGAACACCCCACAATTTATTCGCCATTCGACATAAGCTCAGGCGGCAGGCGGACCTCGTGTTCGGGATTAACGAAATCCGTGAGATTTCAAAATGCAAAACCTTCGATAACAAACCAAAATAATTAGGTATTAAAACGAATCAAGTTCTACGGCTTGTTAGAAAGAATTCGTATGTTATTGTGCATATGTGAAACACAAATAAAAAAATACAATTCCCTTAAAAATCTCTGAAACTAAAATAACACAATTAAGATAAATATTTGACAAAATTATGATATTCTATCGTTTGCATTTACTTCTCCTTAATTTTTAAATTCTTTACGATAGTGCACATTTAAATCAAAAATTGTAAAACTTAAATTATAGATATAAAATAATTTGAAGTACTGTAAAACTAAATCTGGAAAAATATTTAAGCAAAAGCAAAAATTATTTTAAACAAACAGTAAATTTATTGAAGATAATTATGATGTAAACATTTGTTAATTTAAAGACATACCCTGTGATCGAAAAAAGCACAATTAGAGCAGACAATGACCAAGCTGTTGCAGTTGGTGACAAGTCTTTCGCCTAAATGTTAAGATTGACGTTCTGTTTCGTTTGTTCAGGATGCAGCATGCTTTTCCTCTTTTCCTCTCCCCGTTTTTCTATCTTCTGCACTCCCTCGTTTCTCTACGCCTCTTTCCTAAATTTCCTTTGCTCTTCCCTTTTCGTGACAAAAAGAAACCATGGCGGTATCGTATAGTGTAGATAGGCTTTTAGTGTCTTCGCGTATCAATTGTGGCAACTTGGCCATCTATCAATTCAGAGCTCCTCCATCCATTCTTGAACATAGGCCTCGTTCCTAAGTTTCCAATCGTTTTTATCCTATGCCAGGTTCATTCATTTTGAGCCAATTTGTTCTTAAAGATCATCTGCTCTTCTCATCTGGGGTCTTTCGCGTCCTCTAGTATATCCTCATGGTCTCCAGTGAATCATATGCTTCTTCCATCTACTATCTGAGTGTTTAATTCGTTTATTCGTTTGCATTGTATATAATTTAATTCCTAGACAAGCTAAGAATTTCTTTTTTTATTATTATCAGGCAACGTTTGTACCGAACGATTTTCTAAATTTTCTATAAATTGCAGGTGTTCTAAGGATTTGTCACCAGTTGATGAACAGAGTGTATCATATTGTAACTGATTTAATCAGACACTCAGCAACGATTTTGTTAAGCGTTGATTCTTGATTTCATTTCTTTATATAATATATTCTTTATATGTATAATAATATATATATATATTTATTATAATGTATTATTATGTATTATAATTGCAAATAATTCTTAACTAGATCTGAAGTATGAAAATAAACCACAGTTAACCAAACCAACGTGATAGTGTCAAGTAACGCTCTACTTTTTACTTGAATTTGCCCAGTAAAAAATTAATCGCCATCTGATTGGGAAAATTAAAAAATGGTATTTACAATAATTAAATATTTTATTGACCAGAAATAATACATTAGACATGATAAAAAGTCTATCTCAATATTTTAATTCTGAAGCAGTAATTATTATTATTAGTTTCTATAATACAGTTTTTACAATCAACATCTCACTAGACTGAGGGGACTAAAAAGATGCAACCAGCAAAAAATAGTCCCAATCGATAAAAAAATTGGCATTGGTTAACAACGAATGTTTTCAGTTTTACATGAATGGTTTTAAAATGCAAAAGCTCCACAATTAAGAGGGCGCAATTTGTACAAAAATAATTATTTTGTGTTTATGAGTGCAATTAAGTTTTGAGCTTACATTTAATGAATGCCAGTTTGATTGTGTTAATTGTTTGCATGTCGCATTTAAATAGAAAAATAACTAGGAAATTCACGGTTAAATTAACCACATCTTTTATGAAGTTCGTAGTTTTCGTTATTTCGCGTCGTTTTTACAGCCACTTGTGAGAAGTCATGGTTAATTAATTACAACTCGGCTTTTAATGAATACGGAAAATTGAAGTAGTTTCGAAAAAAACAAATAATTCATTCGTTAATTGACGAACCAGTTTTCGTATTACAAACGTAAATATAACAAAACTGAACGTTAAAGAAAATTGACATAAATTGCACTTGTAAATATGCTTTCGTGTTATTTTTTCATGTCACTTAGGCAAACTTTGATCGATTCAGCAACTTAACAGTTCTGCGAATAAACTTATAAAATTTGTAAACGACATACTTTCCAATAATAGATTACTGAAAGTGTTTTATCAGATCGACGACAACTAACTTTATGTCAGTGTTGTCAGAGGTTTACCGTCTTTATCATTAGTAATCATCTGGTTATTACATAAATCCCTTACATGTCTTGCATAAAAAACAATAAAAGTAGGTATTGTGAACTTAAATAAAATATTACACAATAACAACAGGCTTTACACAATTGATTGACGGCTTGCAACTCTGCACGATTGATTTTTAGTACCATATGTTTTGTCTTAAGTTTTTTGTTCTTACATACTTTCATAACGACCGACAAGTTGTTCAATTTTTTCTGGTCATTGCAACGCTTTCTCTGCCACATGCAGCCTAACTTTCCTCGCTCAGTTCATCCCCTCGCATTATTCACTCTTCCCTGATGCATTTGCTTCGACAATCTATTCTCATTTATTGCCTCCACGACCCTAAAATAATGGAACTTGCTTTGTGATATACTCAATTTAAATCTATTTTTTTACAAATTTATTGCGCTTTTAAAACCCTTACATTGAGCAGATTTTATTGCATAATTAAAGAAATTGATTGAAGTGGCTCATAACAAACTTTCCAAAATTTTAAAGCAACCCATTTAAACATACATTATTTTGTACAGAAGCTTTATAACTTTCTTTTTGGAGGCGGAAGGAAATACACTATGGATACCTTTTGCATTATATGTTGCCTGGCCTGATTAGGGTTTCGCAATTAGCTTTCGTCTTCCTTCTCTTCCACCGCTTTCATCACTACTATGAAAATCTTGACTGCCGCCACCCAGTTATTTTTGCTAGCAACGCTGGACGGTTTTGTCCTTCGGCTCCTCGAATTGTTTACATACCAGAGGTTCTTTCCTCGGAAAGCGGTAAAGATATTGGCTAAACCACCTGTACCCTGTTACTACCTGTGTGAGGTAATATCACTGTTCCTTTCCTCGCAGCTCCTTTTGCAAGTTCTTTTCAGTAATATTGATGCCGTTTCCTAGCCAATAAATTTCCTGTCACTCTACCATTAGCATTAGTTTGGCCAAAACTGTGATGGTATTTGGTCCCTCCAACACTGCTTTTTGTACCTGCACTCGAGTTTGATGACAATTCCGATGTATCGCATCGTCTTCGAGAGCGAGATACGAAATTTTTGCTAGGTAATGCTGTTGTGTTGTGTTGTGTTTGTTGCGTAATGCGGAATTAACTGCTGTCTCCAAATCTAATATCTTTCTGTTGACACCAACGAGGACTTTATCATCAGCAAGCGCTATCTTCCTTCCTGTATTACCATCAACCATGTTTCAGAGAGCTGGGCCGAGAAGAGAACTCTGAGAAATTTTGCTCAATAGGAACCAATTTGCAAAATATAAATAAATTATTAACTTATCACCGAAGAGTAACTACTTGGCTCTATTGGTCAAGAGTCTAATTTAAGTTTTCCTGAGCAAATGCAAAACAACTATTGGTTCCAGCAACTGGTAACATTCTCTTTACTGTTCTCAAACTACCATTGACATTTCTAATTTCTTCCAGTCGATTTCTGAGAACAGTCACCAGTGAAAAATAATAACTCCGGTGCGATGTTAACTCATTCCACTCTCGTAGTGTAGGATCCAATCTCATTGAACCTCTTGTTTGTATCCAGAAGATTACCAGCGTAATGTTGAATTTGATCACCCTAAAGAAGATCAACAACAGTTGTTGAAAAATCATCATAATTAGAAAAGAAGCTGTAAAGAAGGTGTACGCAATCGTGTCATCCCTTTTGTTATACTATAAAGCTGGCTAAAGATTACAATATAAATACAATTTTACTGAAAATTTTAAGTGATTCGCTTTCTGGTACATATAAGTTTTGTATTATGTATAGTGATTTGAAAATACTATAAGTTGGAAGTTATATATTTCCGTTGTAATAGTAATAACAAATGTAAACAAATTTTAATTTAAAGGTCTTAAAAATGTGTTGCTAAACGACTTTTTTCATTAACGATCTGGAGTTCAAGATTGCTTCAATAGAAATGTGTATTAACTGTCATCAAAATAGCAGTTTTCAATCAGAAAATATTGTCTGAAGTAACAGACACATCAGAAGTGCTAAAACCGTCTGCTGTTAAAAGTTTTCTAAACTGTTTTCATTTTTGCAGTGGTAGCGTTTTGAACTCGCGGAAAAAATCGATTTAAAAGAGTTATCGGAAAATTCTAGGTTGAAAGTAATTAAACGGAAAAAATTGTGCAATTCAGAACTACAAGTTAAATGCAGCAACCAAATCGAACACTTGAAATATTTTTCAATACAGCTGTGCGTTGACAAAATACGGAGCAGTCGGCATTCACAATTCAATTTTTCAGCCGCCTGCGAACATGATTATTTTTTCAATACAACTGCTGAAAAAAATCGTAACTCTTTCAGAAGTTGAAGAAAACAGTAAAATTAATCGAAAGTAAATCGGTATTCCAAGAAATATTGTTACCTGGGTCGAACCTGTATAAATCCCTGCAAATAAATTTTTTATGGTGCTCTGGACATGATCGATTTGCTAACGTAGATATTTCATTCAAGGGTCATGTTCAGGAAAACCCTTTCTGAAATAAAATGGTCGAGTTATTGAATTTTCGATATACGTAGTAATCATTTTTTCTGCGATAAATATTAAAACCGAGCGCGCCGTCCACTTCATCGGCTCGATACGAAAATCATTAGATATTAATGTCGAAGTAAAATTATTGAAATCAGTTCGAAACGTTATAATATCATTTCAAACAAATAATCCAATTATGTAAATAAGTTTAAAAAACAATTATTTTCGAAAATACTCAATTTAATCGAGGATTTGCAGTTTCAACGAAAATTTATGTGATTTTCTGCTAACCGAACGCCAATTGAAAATAATAAATAGCAGGAATAGAATTAACAATTTATGTTTTCCACCTACAAAAACCGGGTAGCAAAAAATAAATTCGTCATTAGCGCGCGAAAAAAACAAACAATTCGAACCGCACATCCCAAATATTTCCATCTCGTTTTAACGCCATTTCAAACTGTAATTTGCCCGCGGCCCCAGGGGAATTTTAGACAGTCAAGCGGATATTCATTAACACGGCTACATTCGCGGCGCAAAAATGCAATGTAAGAACGACACATGTGCGAAAGGAAGGATTCGACAGGACGACTGATTGAAGCACCATATGGAGCGTATCATCGTTATTATCTGCTCATCCGGGCCTTACAAGAACGTCTCCACTTCAATCATAAAGCGATTTGTCTATTTGCGACGAAAATGTTAACCCGGCGCGGTGGACGGATGTCACATAAACGGTGCCACAGAACAAGATGTCCCCCGATGTCAGTTCCTTTCTTTCACAAATTTGAAATGATGACTGAAAAAATAAGTTTATTGAATAAAAAGTTGAAACGTTTTTCACAGTGCACACAAAAAGAAGGTGTTTTGAAATAAAAAGGATACTTTTTGATTCCTTTCCATTTAATATTGTTAAATTAAATTGACAATTTTCAGTTTGATTTGTTCCTGTTGTTAAGTTGTAGCAGTTTTATGAAGTTTCCGGTAAGGTATTGTCAACATTCTAACAGTTTTTGAGGGAAAATAATTAAAATTTTTGTGAATTTTAATTATTCATAAATCCATCAATTTGATTTAATAGCCAAAGAAACTTGTAAAATATTCAACTTGAACAAACTACAACATAAATAGTGTGTCGGGATATGTGATATTCTAAAGGCTGTTGAACACAAATTGTCTATTCAAAAGATGTTCCGTTGCCGAAAAATAAACGAAGGCTGCGGCTATGAAGAATAATTTAGAGGTATCGTAAACCCAATGATGTATCGGGCATCTTGTTTCCGATGGATACATTATTGGGTTGATTTCTCGGGATAACTTTAATAATGAAAATCGACATTAAATTGTTTTTATACTTTCGTATCAAGTCCAGAGTTTTTCCGCCGAGATAAAACCTTTTTTATTTCTTTATTGAATACAGGGGAACCTCGCTATTCGAATACAATTCGATCTAATAGGTAAGTCGAATTTCGTGTTGTACGAATACGGAATTAAGTTTTCGATAAATAAATATCTAATATAAATTGAATTAATGCGCTTCAGACCCCCAGATGATTCATTTAAATCTTTACTACAATATTTATTGCAGAAACGAATGCTGGCAGATTATGTATGTAAGTGAATGAATAGCGGTTTTCTACTTTACAGGGTCGATATGAAGTAAGAAAAAATTATAACTTCTGTAGGGACTGAGAAGTGAAAGGTAATGAAAATTTGTATTACATGGACCTACCCGTTCAAATGGCAATACTGGAGATAAAATTCACAATTTTTTTGCAGAAAGTCGTGTTGTGATAACATCCAGAATTCGTAGCTCCAATATTGTATCATTGTACGAAGTTTTGCCCAATACACCCATTTCTTAGCCCAGTCCCTCAGTAAAAATAAATTCTAACTGCTCTTGAAAATAATCACATTTTTTTTTCGTAAATTATGACAGTAAGGTGACTTTGGTGTATTTCTGAGATCCTTCCACTAATCTATAATCAAACCAATATGATCTACATGGGTTTTCCGCTGCAACAGCAAGACTAATACCTACTTAATCTTACGCTGGAAAATTGTTGCTGAAATACCTGCAATTAATCATGAGGTATATGAGAAGCTTACATAAATATGGTCGCACGTAAGGCAAAAATACCAAATAAATGTTAGAACAATTAAAAAATTAAATTGAAATTAAATTAACAATAAAACGGGGTCAATTAAACTGGTTGCTAAACAAAAGCAAGATACGCATACAACAGTAAAAAATTCAAGCAGATTGCAGATCAGACGAGACGACGACGAAGGATTGAATCATCGAAAAGATGAGAACTGCAAATACAAATTCGGTGAAAGTGAATTTTAAAATTGCCATGGCCAAAAAAGAATTGTCAATTCATAAAAAATGTAATTTGAACTTCAGGGACAAGAGGTATTTCCTTCGTAGAAAATTTCATCTAGTAAACGTAAATATTTTTCAGGATACTTATAATAAATTTAGAAAATCGGCTTTGGAAATAATACTTTTTTAGCTTTTTCGTTGTTTAATACGAGATTAAACCGTAGCCATTGCAAATCATGAGAACAGAAAACTACAGCGTTTAAAAATGTAGAGTTGTAATACTATATACAAGGTGTAAACGAAATAAGTACATTAATTTTAACTGGTAATAGAACTCTTCAAGACCAACAACTTTTCCTAATAACTTTGTTTTGAAAACGTCTTTGTTTTTGAGTTAAAATTATTTTAAAATCTTACACAATTTTCTTACACACCACTGGAAGCAAAGTTACCTAATCAACAAGATTACCTTATGAAACGGTTACCATTAGTTGCGACTATTATTGTCGATTTTAAACAATAAACCAATAAACACCAAAAAAAAGTTTTATTTCAAATTTATTTTTAAACATTGACGCGAGAATTGCGTTAACGAAAATAAAGGAAAATGATCATAAAAATTGTTCAAAGTGTCCACCGTTGTTTTATACACATGCTTGAAGACGCCGACGAAGTGATTCTTCTACCCTTTGTAACATGGCTCTGTTGTTACGAATCATTGCAGCACCAAGTTCCACCCGTTCTTGCAACATTTCGATGGTATCAATTGATATAGAGTATACTAAATCCTTCATGTACCCCCACAAAAAGAAGTCGCAAGGGTTCAAGTCCGGCGTTCGGGCAGGCCAGGGTACAATATGTAATTTTTTATGTTATGCAATCAGTGTATATGACCACTTCTCATCTCTGAACATATTTCTAGTTGACGCCTTAATAGCTGCCTTAATCTTTCAAACACTCTAGACAATTGTCTAATGTTTTGACAGGCATCTTCAATACGCCGCTGTAACTCATCTACAGTCTCAATGGAGCTGTTATAAACAAAACTTTTTAAATATACCCAAAGGAACAAGTCTAATCAATTCAGGTTTGGTGATTGTGATGTCCATGGAATAGACCCACCTCTACCTATCCATCGATCACCAAAAACTTCTGATGAGTACTGCCTCACAAGAATGATGAAATGTGGCGGAGTTCCATCATCCAAAAAGCCTGAAAGTTCATATTCAAGAAAGTTGCCGCTTCATCGGTGAACAAGATTGAATTGAGGAAAGATGGATTTAAAGCACATTGTTGTAGAAGCCGTTAGCAGAACTCATCCTTTGTAACAGTATTTGTAACAGCTAAACTTTTGGACTCGTTTAACTTGAAATGGGCATAATTGCCCCTAATCTATTATCTTCAAAACAGTTTCTTTAGAGACCTCCTCAACCAATGCAATTCGATGCACACTAGTTCCAGGATCCACTTCTTCTAAATCATGAGTACTCACCGAACTCGGCTTGCACTTCCCTATTCTACTTATTTTTGTGAATCAATGCTGACACAACTTCAAATGAATTCTACTGAACATATTTCTTTCCGGAATTCCTCGGTTGGGAAACCGCTGTTGATATAAATGACGAGTTTTCCTGAACCCATCCATACATGAAGTGCATGTCTGCTAATTCTGTATTTGCGTGCATTTTCACAAAATTTATGACACCTGAAATAAACAATTAATAGACAATTTCCAGGTGTTTGAAAAAGTAAGGCAGTAATTAAGGCATTCATCAGAAATTTATGTAAAGATAGGAGGTGGAGATTTTGAACATCTACCCTAAATACATAACATAAACATAATGTAATTCACACGTAATTATCATGAACATTACATTAATAAAGTTTAATTGTATTTAATCGTTGGTAACTTCGAAAAGCATAGTTTTCGGACACATGTTTATAAAGATTTTTGGTGAGCCATTTAACAGACACCCTGTATATCAGTGGCGGCTCGTGGTAGTGATGAGTGAGGAGGCTAATATTTATGAAGAATAGGTCAATAGTCAACAAATTATGATGTATTATTTTTGTATTACAATTTACCGTCCAGCAAAAACCATCAAGGAGGTGTAGAGTTATTTCTTGCCAGGACTGGATTAGGAGTTGAAGGAAATGCATAGGGTGGAATGATGAGATATGAGGTTACAAAATGTATTTTCTCTTACTTAATAATGAAAATAATATAATGTGTGATTCAATAAATTACCATTTTAGGTTAATGGTAGCAAAAAGTCGTGCCTTACTTTGTACAATATTATTGATAATGACTGTTAAAAATCGGGAAATAAATTAGTAAATTTTACAGAATGGGATTAAGCTTGTAACAAGTGCAAACGGAAATGCATTCAATCGCATATTATAAGCCTAGGAACAAAAACAAAAGTTCTGAAAAATAAACTAAAGTGAGAACAGAAAAGCTCTCAGAAAAAAAGTAACAAAACGAAAATTCTTTAAAAGAAAACAATATCCTCACAAGTTTTAGAAAATATATTTTGTAGTTCTACTTCTATATCGTCATTCATGTTGAAACAATGCAACCCGCAAATTCAAAATTTTATACCTGAATTCAATAATTGCAGTAGAGCTGTCGCACCCAGTACTAAGGAATAATTGGGATCTTTGTCCGGCAAAACGCACTGACCAGGGCATGTGTTCGGGTGGGGGTGGAACCGTAGCCTCCACTGCAATAGTTATATGCTTTCTAACTCAAGTATTGCATCTCATTTCTTTTTAACGTTCAAGGTCAAAATCGTCTCATTCTATAGAATTAAAGCAGATGTTTGGAGTCTAATGTAGCAAATTGCCTCCGGCCAGGTCTCGACCATATTTCTGGCGCTTACATTCTCAACCTTCAAGTCCCATATTGTAAATAGAAAATCCTCTTTAATAAGGCCGTTTTAGTATGGTGAAAGAAAATTATCTACCAAATAACTATTACCATTTATGTGATTGAGTACCTAATAATTGATGATTTCATACTGAAACTTTAATGAAAATCAAATTTGATTATGTAATTATTTATTTATTTCAATTTTATCATGAGGAGGATCAGCCTCCCTTGCCTCCTCTGACAAGCCGCCACTGCTGCATATATACGACGTTATACAACCCTAACAAAATAACGTCGTTTATCTGTTTCTCAGACAAACGCTTCATTTATGAATTGTCTATGAATACGGCCGCAAAAATACACAAGCACAGAATCGGCGGCTTTAAATTTGGTCAATGGCTAAAACTGAAATTCCGTGAAAAAGCTCGGTATTTTTCATTTTTATATTGAAAGAAAAATTCCAAGGCTAAGATCGATTGTAAAGCTGGAAATATCTCCGATTTTATTCTTTTTCACAGCCGTGCGTGCATAGATCCGCCAATAAAGGCACGTTGGATTAGGTTATCGCATGGACATGTGGCATAGCCTGTAACTGACATCGATACTTCTCCAATTAATCACCGCCCTAGATGGTATCAGCGATTTTAACATCACGCTCCCATATCGGCATTATAATAATTAGAATTTCAGTCGGCACACACACACTCGATGCAGAATGCGTAGGATCGGATCGAGTCAAGCGGAAGAACTACACGAGAAGAGCATTAGAGTCATGTTTGTGTTTAACACACAAACTCTGACACGTTGCTACAGCACAGTTGTTTAATTAACACAAGGCCAGAACGCGATGTATTGACATCGGTGTCTGATCATCGTTTTTTTGCGCGCGCCCCCGTTTTAATTACGGAGTAACGTTAAGTGCCGATTTGTATCGCAAGAAAGCCCACCCCGCGCGATTGATGAAAAATCCGGATCAGATAAAAAATGAAATGGCCTAAAAGTGGTAATAAAAGTCACAATCTGGTTATTAGAAGTTCGCGTGCGTTGCCAATGTTCGGATAGCCGTTGCATGTTATCTGTCAACAGCAGACACAAATCAGGGTGACCTACAAAATCCAGTCATCAATAACGTCTAGCGGAACCCCTAATTAATCAGGTCTCTGTTTGATCACTCCTGAATAATGGCGATGGTTTGTCAGGGTTGACCGGGAAATTGACAAAACACCCACCTTCCAATTAAAGATGGACGCTTTTTTATTTTCGCCCCGGAGAAATTTAATAATGCGAAACAAAACGCGGAACATTCGGCAGTTCGGTTATAGGATTTCATAAAATATGAAAGGTCTCGTCGGCGTCGTGTGTGTAAGGAAACGACCGGACGCATATTGGTCCGTCAGGTTCAGGAATGCGGGACTCTCACGTATTATCGGTTCCAACTCGTCAATAGTAAGAACGGATCGCTAACTGAAAACACTCCTGGCTTTGCGTCATAACCAATTTCATGACCCTCTTTCTTTTCGAAAGGCCCGAAAGCCTCAATCACATATATCTCAGCGCCTATTCTATTTATGGCGTCTTATATATTTCATCGGCCTCTCCTTCTCGCACCTATTTTCATTCTTAATATTCGCGCGTTCGGCTCCCTTTTTTGCGCGCATTCTTAAATTCATACGTTTTGTTATTAACAGGAAATTGGTGAAAAGAAGATGTGATCCTGGTGTGTATCGAGGATAATAAAAATTCAACCCCGCGCTCCTCGAGGATTTCATGAAGTGGGAGAGCTCTCCTCAATAAATAAACTTAATTTGATAAAAGCGCGAATTTTAATCTCTTGATTTAGTGGCGCTAGATTTTTTTGCGGGGGGTAATTTAACACGGTGTTGTGAAGGGCTGTAATACCCCGCGAGTAATTTCTAATGAGTACCATTTCTTACATCTTGTTTTCGATGCGGTTACGGAATAACTCATTTATATCATTAAGGAACTTTCAAGTCAACAAGACATTTAGTGGGTCAATTTTTTAAACATACTTTTAATGTTCAACTAGAAGCAAATATTCAATGAAAACAAATTAATATGTGTATACACAAATAATGTCAAAAAAGTATGTAACTGATATTCTAAGATAACATTTCATCAATTACTATTAAATTATACAAACATTTTTAATTCAAGAAGGAAAAATATAAAAGATGTGACAAAGAATACTTTTGTTAACTTTGTTCATTTGATTGGAAAAATATAATTGGGAACGGATTTTTCTTCTTTTTTAACAGGTATATTACATTCCGAGATGGAAGATGCTTGATTACATTTTGCGGAGATGATTAACCCAATAGTGCGTTAATTAATAATCACATTAATTTTGACGAAAGTTGAAACTTATAATAGGCGACAATAGCGAAAGGATTGTAGTTATGAAAAATCATTTTGTTATTAAAAAAAATAAAATTTGGCTAGTATCGTTTTTTCTACAAATATCATCGACAACGGAGTCATAAACATCTGTTCAAACTACCCTTAATTTCTTCTTGTTTGTTTTTGTTTAAAAAAGACCATCCCGATTAGCTCCTACTGCAATTACAGTGTGAGGGTTAAAATCGGTCGGTGTAAATTGAAAAATTTTGCTTGTTCGCGATTATTTATAAAAAGTAGAAAAAACATTCACTTGTTGATATATAATTGGGTTCTAAATGGATTTATGTTTTGTTCGAAAATGCTTTTGCTGAATTATTATGATTAGGCGCACAATAGGAGGCACATAACTTTGTCTAGCCGTACTCAAGAGATAATGCAACCCAACCGGCGTTTATCCTAGCAAGCATGATAATTTATTACGTAAAATTCTGAAGGTGTAAAGTGGGTTGCTCTGGTTATTTAGTGAGACTAGGCAGTTATGTCAACCACTAGCGTTAGTTTGAAAATTTCGGGTTTTAGGTCAACTTGAATGCAGAAGTTTACAATATATTTTTTGGACAAGTACCAGATTGCATAATATTTATTTACTCATAACAAACTGAATTAATTCTTTGAAATACCATAAATTTTATATAATTTAATATTTAAGAAATGATTGAAAGTTTTTTATAAAACTCAAAGATTTGTAGTAGTTTTTTATTTAGTGACAACTTCACAAAGTGATAAGATAACACAATGGGGACTATACATATACAATACCTGTACGGTTTGAAACGATAAAGTAAGAATTTTAGAAAAAAAAGTTACTAACAACAAAACCGAATTTATGTGCATGTGTTAAAAATCACACCACTTAGTAATGTACTAACTATAGCAAATTATGTTCAAGATGGCACCCTCGGATAAGATGGTAGAATTGCCTTTTCTAACTTCCTGAACACTATACACATATTTTCAATACTTCATTGAGATGCTAGATTAATAATTATTGTACTTAGTATTTTGAAATAATGCTTGTTAAAAACAATTATTGTTAAGATTAGTTATACATTTTAGTATTTACATTTAAATGAAACCCAACGAGTATCTTGTAATGAAAATGAGTTTTAGTCATCTTGAACCAATAGGTTAATATGAAAGAAATTCCAGAAGAAATATGATCAAAATACTATTATTGAAGACAAAGTCAGAAAAAACAAACGTATAAAGAAGATAATTAGAACAACTTCAAATTGTTAATCATTATTACTTTACATAAAAAAAGATTGTTCCTTTTTGAAAACAAATATTTTCGGCCCCATATTGCGAGATGAAGATACATTCTACAACAAAAGTTCTTTTACATAAACTTACAAAAATTTAATGGCATGATGGGAAGTCATGGGATGTTGTTTTCCAACAAGTGGAGCTCCACATCGCGACCATCGAGAAGTAGAACGGTACATCAACTGTGGCATTGTGCAATGCCCTCTTCTTGGAAAGCTTTGTCGAGTTTCTTCTTTGTAAGTGTTTTTTGTCTTTGTTGCCTCAAAACTTGTGAAATTGAAAGAGCAGATTTAACTTAAATGGTAAGAGTAGGTATAATATAAACCGACATAGTCTTGAGCACTAACAATTCAATAAGCTAATTTAGGTTTAAAGCAAATTTCGAATCAACTTGTTATCAATCTGTCAATGTTTATTATCAAAAGGAAATTTTACAAATGCTTGTTGAATATTAATAAAATTTTTGTTTCGACTAAAATCGTGTTTATAACTTTTTCAGGAATATTGTATGCTAGCATGATCTCACTAAAACTTTTTATTGCAAACGTTGTAAACTTTCAATAAATTTCAAAAATGATAATATTGGCAAGGAATTGTATTAAAATCAATTTCTTGATAACAAGATTGTTCAATAGTATTCCTTTTTGATGATATTTTTAGAAATACGCCAGTAAAAGATTTTGATTGGATGGGATTTCCTTCCTTCATTTGGAGAACATCATAAGAAGCTGATCTGGGATTGCAATATTTTATACACATTTTTGAAAGAAATACTGATTCTTGGAATCATACGATTTTACAAACAACAATTTTAACAATAACAAAACGAAGCTAAAAATTTCAACGACTTTAAGTTACCAGGTGATGCAAGTAAAATAAGTCAAGTTTCTCTTAAAACCATGTTATCTATCAACAAATCTTCTTACAGCAATCGTAGACGTTTAAAACGAGAAAAATAACTTACTTTATGTAAATTCTTATAAAAATGGTTATTGAGCGTTTTTACAACGATAAATTTCTGCGGTAAAAATTTCGCAGATTAAAAATTGGTCCAGGATATAAAATCGGCCGACAAATTCCGCTGCCCAAGAAGCTGACCGCCCCTAAATCGTTTCCACCTAAGAAAGCATCAATCATGTCCATGACTTGATGATAGCAGATCGCCGAGTTAGGGTTTTTTCCCCATATAAATGATACCGAATGGGTATTGCATTTGCGGATCCCTGCAAGATGGATATTACACAAAAAAAATTTCATGGCATCGAAAATAACCGGACGGTTTTTATATTTTGTCGATTGCAAGATTTGTGAATCATCAGGAAAAACAACAGTCGAAGCTATCAATCACACAACTAATAAAAAGCTTTTGCGGTCGTATTTGTTTTATGTGGCCAATTAGGTTTATCGTGGGCCGAGCAATTAGGTGTTGTGCGGCGACCATAACCGTAAGTTATACAAGTGCGTAGTTTTAAAGGGTAATTAAAAGATTCGTTTAATAAACTTAAATCACGTGCATGGAAATTATTAATAGAATGCGCAATTGTGGACTAATTACTAGTTGTAATACCCGGCTGCCATTTGTATGCACGCGTCTACGTTGGCTCGTAAAACAATCATGTCCCCGTCACTTTTAGTGCCTAATAACCACTTCCAACTTATATCTGTCTGTCCGCCAACATGATAACGAATTGTAAAAAGCTTTCGCTAGTCCTATCGAAATTTGTCCTGGAATGAAGCCGTGCTTTCGTCCCGCGATGGATGCAACTAATTATAGTTGGAAGAGTAAAAGGGAAAACCGCAAATGCTGAAACGTAAACTGCAGGTTTCTGTATAAATGAAGAGACGATGCATTGTGCCTTTCATGCACGTGAAATAGTTCACTTTACTGATTAAAAAAAATCCCGACATAAACGGGGATAAAATTCAGTTGGTACGGTGTGATTAGATCGATGTAGTCATAGTTAACAAGGCGCACGGTCGGTTTGTTAGGTCTAATCGAGGACCCCCTCTTTGTAATCATTCGTGTGAGAAAGCACACGCGCAACTTTCCTCCGTTTCGTTAATTTACCAGCGATTTCTTTCAATAACGTAATCGTGATGTTGAAAATAGGTCCACACAAGAAGCTCTCTCCGGAGTCCGTAAGGACGCGTGGTCCTGACAGATAACGCTATCTCTCGCTTACAATGGTCCTTCGTTAGGAACACCCCCCAAAGCGGCCCTGAACAGGTGTCGCTGTCACAAAAACGGCCACATTAATGAACCAACGCGTAGCAACGAAATAAATAGACGGATTGATGATTCAGACCTCAAACTCAGACGTATTTTATAGGGGCAGTCAATTTTTGGATGTGTCGCCGCGGACTACCATCAAGTGGTCGGCCGATATGCACCCCCGTCCTGCGGTTTATACCCGACAGATTTATGTGCCGCTATAATGTGATTTATGAAAATGTCAGCCAATACACGGAGAGAGGGGACACGGCTCTATGTTTTAAATTGGTCGCGATTCGCTCTTCCCTGCGGTTTGTTGCGTTTTGATCGCGCTACACTGACATTATTTTTAACGCGGCAATAAATTCATCACGCTGTATAAGTTCAGGGAAGAATACGCATCCGTATCTGCGAGCTAATTAAATTTTGCGCTGGGCTTTTCAATGTAATCGTGGACAACACGAAAGCTCATATTCTGAAAGGAACAATTACGTTGCCTCGAGGTCAATTTACTATTATTAAAACATCATTCCCGAGTTCGCGTTCAATAAACTTCCTTTAAAGCTTCATTGAAAACTGATCTGGACTGGATATCGGGACACGCTCGGCCACTGGCATCATTCTTAAGGATGAATTCGACCAAAAAATCCACATTCTAAAGCGAGTTCCTTTTTGCTCTTTCGTGCTTTTATCGTGAAACAATTTTTCTTCCACAACAACAATGCAGCCACTGATATCAATTAACGTGAATGATTATTGAAATAAAAACATTGAGGTTGATATTAATATACAAAATACAATATTTTGATAACCATACCCATTATCTTCAGCAGAAGTAAAAATAAACATTACAGATTCATTAATTTCCATGCGTCAACTTTAGTTAAATTTGGAAATGTTCAGTTAAGTTTACCACGTTGTTGACCTGTAAAGATAATTTTATTTTCTTCCCAGATTATGGTTTTATTTAAAAAATAGTTCAATTCAATTTTATAACATAATTGACTTTTGTAATGTTTACTTCTTTAATTTGAAATGTTTAGGATTTAATCGGTGAGTCGTTAGTTTTAAATATATCATTTTTACATGTTTTATACCAAGAATTGTATTCTCTGTAGCCCTTGAAGAAGCTGCAATAAAATAGCAGCGAAACGTTGGAATAATCCGTAGTTTTATTACTCCTGTCCACATCCTGAATAAATAATTAATGTTTTAGTTAATTTTTCCAAGTTCTTTCGTTTGTTTTTTATTTTCTAGGAATTCAATTCAAAATGTAGTGGCGTGCAAGAGTAACGATCTCCATGTGGCAAATTTGATTATATGTGGGAAAAAGTTTAAGATAACTCAATTAACTTTGACCCCCTCTTGCACTTTGTCTACAAGTAGAGACATTTATTTAAATTTATTGTTTTCAGTCAATACTTAACCGCGTTTTCTTTTGTGTGCACAGTGGCAATTTATAAGGGTGTATTCAACTAAAAATTTGGTCGATAGTTGACACCATCACATATTGACAAAATGCTTACTTTTAGGGTAAATATGAAATATATACATCACTTAAATTTTTCGCTACATTAATTTTTGTTCGCTTGTTCATTATAACAATGGTTCCGTTATCGTTATAATAATCTAATAAAAAAAGATTTAAAACTAAAATTGAATAAAAAGCGGATTGGTGCTTATTGAATGCTATTAATTTAAAGAAGGTATAGTGATATAACTACTGACTGGCGAGATACCTGAAACTTGAGGTTGTATTTTGAGCCTTTTTGTTTTGTCCATCATTCAAAAATTTTGAAAGTTTAAAAAGATAAAGGTCAATAAATGGTAGATAGTCTAACAAAACTTGGTTCGCCTATGTCTTTTTTAAACATTCATAATTGAATGAGGGACAAAGCAAAGAGAATCAAAACAGAAGCCCAAGTTCCAGGTATCTCGTCGATATTCAGTAATACACCGTTTTTGAAATAGTTTCTAAACTGTTTTGTGTATTTTTAAACTTTATTGTAACAAAATAAAATTGACAAGAAAACGTTTTAAGAAATTTATTTCATTCCCATAATTTGGATCACGTTGGTAGATAATTGGCGGCAATTCAATTAATCGGCTGTTATATAAAAAATATTTTTATCACCTAGTTATTTAAAGAAATTGTGAAGTGGATATGGAAATAATGTAAATTATAAATAAAGTTTTTCTATTTCAGTTCTTAAAAGCAACATAAGTTATAAAAAATTAAATTGATCCAATAATATAAGGGACAGTTGAACCATTGTCTACGGAACAGTTGGATTTCGTTTTTATACGAAGAAAACGTTTTTTTTTTACTTTCTGCTCCTAAAGTTGATGAAGGGCCTAAAGCAGTGGTTTTTACCAAATTTCCGTTTACCTTCCTGCGTGCTAATGTAACTTTAGTCAGACCAAACTGTCGTGACGCCTCATTCAACCCTGTTGTACCGTGGTTTAAAGCCTCAATGGCAAGTCGTAGTTGTTCTTCCGTCCAATTTACTCTTGCGTTACATCCTTTTCGTATATATTTTGTTGACATAAACTAAAAGTAAGTTAATCAATGATTAAAATGTTAATTTAGAATTGGTCAATCTATTCCAATCACGACGAACTGCTAAAAATTGTCTTACACGGTCACTCTAATAGTGAAAGAATATTAAGTTGCTTATTTTGTTGCAGCAAACATAGCGAAACATCTCCATTTCACTTGATATATAAAAACTCCCTTCAATTTTCAATAATTTTAACAAACTCTTTCAAATACAACACTAAAAAAAAACTACAGGGTAATGATTGAACATGTGAGTTTAACAATGAAGAATTTTATTTTAAAATTATATTATGCTCCTTCCCAAGAGAATTTATTACAAACTTCTGAACAAATTAATGCACCACTGCGTTTTTCCGTTTCTTTATTATTAGATGGGTTTTGATTATGTTGTATCATTATTGTCAAAAAATTGGCAATGTTTGCAACACTGTAGAGATAAGTTCTGAGTTGTGGAATGTAACCAATTCATCTTGAACAGTCAGAAGGAAGTTTAATGAAGAATAATTCCACCACCATTAATTAACAATAAGCAATACAGAGATAGGGATCGTTCGAATTAAGCTGTAGGTAGAAATAAAACAAGTCACGTTAAAATGTCTTGATGGTTGAATAGGTTTGGAGAGAGCGAGGAAAAAGAGATGCTACCTTCAATTTTCTTCGAAGAGAGCCATTTAATAGCAGATCAATAATGTCTTTTTTGTGGGGGGGGGCAAATCTGTTTTGATGCTAATACATAGTTCTTGGAAGATTCATGATTAAAATATTTTATTGGGGCAATATTGCAGAAAAACATGCCAAGTCATTTATTTGATTGATTGTTATGAATTTTCTTTTATGCAGGATAATGTGAGGTGTTGATTGTTCGAGGAATGCTCGACTACTTCAATGAACTCAATATTCCGGTTATGGATTGGCCGTCCAAAATGGCAGTTCTAAATCCGTCACTTTGTTATCGCCTACATATTTTAAGCATCTAGTTCCAAAGTAGCATTACCGACATAAAGTCTAGTGACTATGTTGTTGTTCTTGGCGATATATATATATTTTGTTTCATCTGTATTCAAAGTAATGCCATACTCATTACCCCCGTTCACCACTTGATTGAACAGTCACTGCAAACCGCCCAAAGAATCCCGCCAAGTGAACAGTATCGTCGGCATAACGTATATTGTTTGTTATTGTCCAGTTCATTTCGTCGGATATTTCAGTAAGTTCTATGCTGCAAATTTCTTCTGAAGAATTATTAAAAAGGAACGGAGACAAAAACACTTCAACTGTTGAATTGCCTTCAATTCTTATCGATGCTCTCTCACCGCAATACAGATTTTGTATGATTCTTACATCCCATCCCATTTACCATATTGTGCTTTTTTTGAACCCGTGCCTAAAACTAAACTGGGTGAGTCCGATGCTTAATTCCGGTTTTCTGTGTATTCTCTGATGGACAATTTTTAGGAACAGTTTCAAGACATGACTCAGGTATACCACCATTTTCGTAAATACTGTTAAATAGTGAAACTAATTTTTCCAAACATTTTTTCTTTAACAGCTTCTGCGTTGCTGCAGGGATTTCATCTAGTCCACATGCTTTTTTTTTCTTTGAATCATGTTAAAGCTTTTCTACTTCTTCTGTGATAGTAGGTAGTCCAGGGGAAAATGCTGTCGTTTTAACCTATCAAATTTTTCTTCTATTTTTTGCATCAAGTTTCGAATATCGTCTGTGGTTAGATTTTATTATTTCAATTTTAATATCCGTAAAAGTTTAATCTGTCCTGTTTTCTAATAGAAATAATTAAAGGATGAAACCCTTCTTTCTTGATTATCTGTTTTAATAAGCAATAGGTACTTTAGTAAAAGAAATAAGTAATTTGTTTTTTTTATTGATTAAGAAAACTTTCATTTTGTAAGTAGTGGAATAGTTTCCAGTCCAACATTTTTATTTTATACTTCAGACCACCATTCAAACAGTCAACATCACAAAAATGCAATGTTACACAGCACATATTAAAAGTCAATCACAACAAAGTACAAAAATAGAAATCGGTGGATGCATCGTGAGATTTAAATAAACTAAACATCGAAAAATGTGAGGATAAAAATAAACTAGTAACTAATGACATGGGGTCTGTCCCCAACACCCTATTGTTCAGACTGTTAAACTGAACTAATCATTCGTGAACTTCACCAAAATGGGAAAATCATTGACGTGTAAAAATTAGTATGTATGGCTTGCTTTCCTATCACGTTTATTATTTGCGTTTGTTGAAGGCAACATTTAAACGTGCATTTGAAGCTTTTTTATTTCGACAAAACGTTTCATTTAGGTACCTAATACTATTTTTCGGCAATTGATATTTTTCATTCTTTAATATTGTAATATTTCAACTTGGATCGAGTGGAAAAGTGTGATGTAAGAAAAATGTTACTTTTATTTAAATTTTTGTTCAATTTGTTTCAATTCTGTTTAACCGGAACATTGTGCCAATCCCGAGACTAAAGAGGAACGTATAGTAATCCATCCCGAAGAGGTTCGGAAAAGTTATCACGAAAAGTTTAGAATTTTTTAAATTTAAAGCTGCCTCAGGGCAAGGGTGCAGCACGAATCGACATTTGTTTTAACAATTTGATATCAAAGAGACTGTGAAATTGGATTGTAACAGATTAGTCGATGGCTAAAGCGCGTACCAATAGTGCATCACTAATCACATAACTAGCGGTCGCTGGAGGTGAGTTTCTCCCATAGGACTTCGGCAATTTGGATGTCGATGACCACACACGGTTTAAATCGAATCTGCTTCGATCTCTGGTGGTCGCCGCGTCCGACGATTCAATTATTACATTGCCATTCGATTTAACGTTTTAACTGACAGGTGTACACGAACTGCTAACCAAATACGCGTGTCACGGCCGTCTTTTTTTCGCGTGAATATTTAATAAGGGCGCGCGAAACTGGGGGCGATTTTTTATTTTCGACCGGGAGGTCAGTAAATTTGCCGTCATCTGTGCGTGTCACATGCCAAAATCTGTCCAAAAATATAAATATAATTGATTAGTGCCGGATAATTAATTGTACTGCTGTTGCACAGGACCGGTTTAAAATACGCTTCCCGGACTCACTAATTGATATGTTGCAATTAATTATACAATGTCATTTGTGCTGCAGCCCCACAAAGGCAACGTACGCAATTCGCAAGCTCAGCCGTTTTATTATCAAATTTTCACATTTTCTGCCGTCGTAATCGTTTCGCGATTTGAATCTCCCCCATTCAAAATCTGATGAATCGTTTTAATTGCGTCCACTTATCTCTTCTTTTTGGTTTCCTGCACCATTTTTCACGGATTCTCAAATAGGTGAACTTCGACTGAGGGTCATTTTATTCGCTAAATAGTTAATGAATGTAATTCCGAAAGCCGTCACAGACGATAAGTTTGGTCATTGGGCGGGTAACGGCTGCCGAGGGTGACTCGTCACGTGACGTGTAATCAGAGAATAGCCGCTAATTACAGTAGGGCAACACCTTGTAGATTACAGAGGAAACTTCTTCGATCTCTTTCCCACACCTGTTCGCGAGAAAAAAAATCATCGTTTCATCGAAAAAAATTGTTTTTAGCTAATTTGATCCCAATTAAATTGATTTATACCAATATGTCCGATTTCACTGGGCGCAATAGATGTTGCTATAAATAAAACGCGAAAATGTGCAATGATATTTTTGTGCAACTAACTAGAAACTGATGTGGGTTTTGGATTCCGTTTTGCGATTCGCTTTTTATAAAGGTTAAAGTATTATTGCTATTGTGAACTGGAATAAATAGCTCGGGGGTTCTTTTTTTCAATAGGTAACATGAATGTAATATGATGGTATAATAGGTGAAATAAAAAATTAATTAACGCTTAAAAAAACAACTTTTTTCATAAAGCGGGTATACCTACCACATTATGGATTACATTCAAATAACTGCAATTTTTTCTGCAACTAGCGAATTGTATTTTTTAGATAAACCTTTGTCAATAAAAGAAAATATTTATGCAACTTTTTAAGAACTTTCATATGAGAAATACTTGTCAGTTTACTTTATTGTGAAATGATGGTTTGAAAATTTCTATTGAAATCAAAAATTCAAGAAGGAGAATTTAGAATAGCTAGTGAAACGTATTTAAATATATTCTTGAAATTGCACAATATTTTACAAAATTTGTCTGAACTGTTTTTTTTTCTTCTGTAAATTCATTTACCGATTGACAAGAAATATAATTGAAATGAGAAACTTTCCAATACATCATTTTATTTTATAACTTGCAGTTCGATCCGTCTTCGCCGGGTATTTAACTGATCTACGATTCTGTAAGACACACAGCTCAAATCCAATTATTTTTGCAAATCCTAAAAGGGACGATTCTACCTTAAATAGACCTTAAACATCAAACTTTTCTTTCTCTGTTTCTTATCTTACAGGGTTGTTACCCGACCTAATCTGTAACTCAGTTAATTGTGATTTTGATTTCGATTTTTGACGGCATTTTTTGACGCTTGTGAATTTTTTGTCCTCGCCTATATTAATGTGGCAGCCATTGAACGGTAGCGTTACTGTGTCAGCCAATGACGATAGTGTTAGTGGGCTTTTCAGGTTAAATTAAATTTAAAACGCAATAAAATATAAGTTTTAAAATTGAAAATTACCTTCAACTAATACATTATACCTTCAGACCCGGCAGACTTATAGTCCCATTTTTAAAATATTACAGATGTCGCTTATTTGCACTATTTTTGAGTCAATTACTGCCAAGTCTTACTAGCAAGTCTTCAACAGAGTTTGAATTTCACTTATGAGATAAAATCCCTAAATGAGATTTAAAAAATAATTTTCAGAAATTTCCCAAAAGTTTCGTTTTTTAAATTTAAATAGCGGTGCAAACAATAAAACAATGAAAAAGCAAAAAATGTTAATAATAATAAAAAACAAATAATGTCGTTAAAATTTTTTGTAAGATGTTCCTGAGTGACGATAAGAATTTTTATAGCACTGGCATTTTTTTGATGTACATCCATTTTGACAAGAGCACCTTTTGAAGCCTTGCCCATTTCCGACGGAAATATTACGGACGAATGTTTTTACACTGCATTCTGACACTGGTATGTCTTTTGTCGAGATGCCTCTGTAACTGGTAACTTCAAAACAATTTCTCTGTAGCCACTTATCAATAATTCCGTTCCTAGTGCAAATTCTCTATTTGTTGTCCTTAGTTTCTAATACCACACCAATGAGGTTTGCAGCATCTCCGCGCCCTCAATTAAACTGTGACACAAACACATTAACAGTCGCTCCAATTTCAACGGCTTTTAATTTTTTTTTTTGTTCGTCTCACCATCTTTTCAGCCTGCAAATACAAATTTTTACTAGCTAAAACACGATACTCATTCGCAGGATGCTCGTTTGCTGCAATGTTGTTATCACATTCTACTATTATAGAGTCTGCTAAATCTGCAACTGTATGATGTTGAATCGGCGATAAATCTGCTTCTGTATGTTGTGTAGTCAGAGGTAAATCTGTACCTGTATTATGCTCAATCGGAATGTCAAAAAAGTCATGAATTTTATTAAGAGCACTCTCTGTTGATACTATATATTTTCCTACTAGCTTATTTGATGATTCGGTCTTCATTTCTTCTGATATCTCAATACTATCATTACTTTCGTCTTCATTGGTAAGTTTTATGAATTTGTTTTTTTTGGTTTCCATTTCTTCTGACATTTCAACACTATCATTATATTTGTCTTCGTTGATAAGTATAATTAAATCATCTTCGTCTATACCAGTTTGAATATTGTTCATAAACACTGAAGGTAGCGACGTTGCCAGTCCAATCTTAGGTTTCACACCAAATAGAACAGTATCCGAATATCGGTGTTCCACTGTACTATTCTTCATTCTATAGTTTTTCATCTATTTTGCATATTAAAGAATAGACTAAAACAAATTGTGTTTTAGAAGCTATCTTCTGGGTCACGTGTCAAAATAAAAACATGAATCTTGTTTAGTTTCGGTACTTTATAATAAAGTTTCAAGCGGAATATTAATGTCTTAAGAAAATTCAGAATTCCCTTTCTAAAATATGCTATCAATTTTTAAATTTATTTTCGATTAACATCCTATCCGATCCGTTTAAATTGCATTCGTCTGAGAATTTAGAAATGTCGAAGAAGGAATAAAAATGTAAACTATTTTTCGACTGACAACATGATTTTTCACTTGTCCCTTTATTGCAAACACGAGCCGGCGCTAACGCCATTAAAACTAACCCATCACCGTAATAAGAAAAAATGTTCCTATTTTTCTAGTTTCTAGTTTCGTTTGCAATTACACCCAGAGGCGCGTTAAACTGCGGTTTGTCAAATGAACCTGCCAATTGCAAATTGGACTTGCATTAGTCGACGTCGAGGAGTCGAGAATGCACACCGTAAGTCCACCCCAACCCATAAATAACGCCCGCGCGTCTCAAATTTTCGCGATTAACTGGAAAAAATCGAAAATTTTTGTCCGCCGGTATTTATTACGACACAATGTTTGAATAGGGTGTACGCAGCCACCAGCTATGCGTCTTGTGCAAACCGCAAGCGTATTGTTGTTTAATTTATTGATATTTACAGTGCGGTTTCGCACACGCCTTTCCATTTTCCGAGTGCTTCCGTTGCACTTAATTTCCGCGCTTATTTTTTAGCTTTTTGTTCGCCTTGTAATTTGAGGTGTACATGTACACGAAATCTCTTCACCGAGTGCAATGCGGCGCAAGTCTCTAAATCCTGCACCCGGCACTGCGGTATATTTGTCGAATCCTGCTGTCGCAGGAACTCTCAGCACGATGCTGTTCAATAACTTCCATTACAATCACTCTTTTACTACTGCGAAAATAAAAATCAATTTCCGCACTATTTCTCCGTAAATTTTTGTCAGTGTCTGGCTTAAATGGTTTCCGCTTCGCAATGAGTTCGTTCCGCTTCCCACCTGCCGTCAAGCTCTTATCCGCATTACAATTACAAATTTTGTAATTGTCAAAAATTAATAATTAAAACGGGAGCTAAAGCGTAAGCAGATTAGAAATTAAAAATTTAAAAACAGTATTTCCGATCTGCTTCCCGCTGCACGTTTTTTTTTTTTTGTAGTGAGGTGCAAAGTTGGTAATGTAATAGCACTTTGTCTGTGATTACATTATTTATGAGCTGCCAATAGTTCTATTCACATACGTGAGGGCGGATGCGACCGTTTGCACCTGGTCCGCGGGGGAAAGCCGCGCGCGAACTAAAATTTCCGCCGGCGAAAAAAGGTTTTCGTCGGGAATTTATTCAGAACTTAATTTGTCTGGCTTCGTAATTTGTGCAGGAAGACTTTTTTAATGTGCAAAATTTCGTTTTATTGGCGGCGATGCGATTTCATCAAATTTCATTACTTTATCTTTCATCTTCCCAAGTTGTAAAGTTTGCTTGTTGAAGCAGTACTTACCTGCATGAACGCAGTATTATTTTTCATTTTTGCGTCGAGTCAGGTGAATTTTCCTAATTGAAAGACGCTGGAACTTTTTAATATCAGCCGCAAAAGATACAAATTAAATTAACTATGGAAAGAACTATTTTACAACTGAAAAAGGTCAACATTTCATCGACTTTTATAAAAAATGATCTTTTCCTTTGCTCATTAAAATCAATCATACTCATAAAAGGCATACAAGTGCAATACTTACCAATTTTAAATTTTGTACATTTTAATTTCGACATGTTTAACATATACATGGATATTGACACCAATGCCGACAGTAAATAATTATTTCTTCTGCTCATATTTACTATTATTTTTTAGTATTTTGTTTTCAGTGAAAAATCGTTTGTAATTGTGTGTGTGAATAGACTTCAATTTCTGAATAAAATAAATTTAATGTTCTTTCAATAGAACGCGATTGAAACGTCTAAAGTTACCAATAAGAAGTCAGAGCATTGAAGATTCGATCTGATGCTTCATGAAGTTGAAAAAAAAATCACACTAACGTTAATAGAGATTTAAGTTTACCTACTTACAATTGAAATACATATTTTCTTGCAAAAATTGTTTTTTGGGGTATTGGATATTTTTCCACGACTGGATGACTTTTTATAGATGGCAGGACTGTCATTTATTTTAATCATCGAAATAAATATTTAAAAGTAATATTTTCAGCTTGGATAAGCTGTAAGAGCAAGGTTCTTTAAGGGAATGTCTCACCCATTTGATATCTAGGTAAGTGATTATTTTGAAATAAAGCATAATACTTACTTTATATTAGATTGGACACGTTTCATCAAAAGTAATATTTTCAACTTTTAGTTCTGCCAGGAAACATGAAATTATTGCTCCAAGCATTTATGACATTTGCAAGTTATAGATGGCACTAGTCAACAACAGTTTTTTCACCCAAAATCCTAAACTGCAATAAAAAAAACCATACCCCATTTAAATGCATTAATTCCTGAATGAATATGCCATTTCCAGCTTATAAGTAAAATATTTTTCCTATTATAAAATAACCATTATCCTAGCCTTTACATGGGTAGCACTGTAGGTATAAGTAAGGTAATTTAAAAGTCACAGAAAATTCTCCCATTCTGGTCAAAACCAGAGGTTAAAAATGTCACTGTTGGATAGGATATATTCGATATATAAAATTGATATTAATTTCTTTTTTTAAATGGGTGGGACAGCTGACCCTATGATTTACTGAACAAGTGGAAGTGGAAAAATAAATTTATTTTCTACTTTATAGAAATTGTATTCTTTATATAAGTTTTAGCTCCTCCAGAACTTGTAATTTCTAAACAAAATCCAGATATATTTTTTTTGAGTAAGGTAGTAGAGAAAAATTTAAAAATCTAAAGTGAAAATTTTCCATCTCGCAGTTTCAAATATCAGAAATAGACAATTGAATTTCAGTAAATTTGTCTGAAACAATGTTTACCCTTCAACATAAAATTTATATTGTTACGGGATAAATATTATTACGGCTAGTGAAACACTTTGTATACAATAAAACTTCTAATGCTTGTGGTGCTGACATGTGGTAAACAAAAATTTCATGTTCATAACGATTAAGCTTGCCACATACAAACTTTTATTACAACTGATAACAACAAGTTATAAATGAAAGTACAAAGGGAAAACTTGGGCATTTCTGAGATAACGTTAATTACATGATTTATAGAGAAACAATGTGGAAGCAATTCTCATGCAGATACTTGCAAACCATAAAGATTGTAACTAATTAGCGATAATTCATTACACCGTGATAACGACCAAATGTACAAGGTGACCACAAATATCTGTTATCTGATTTCCTTTTTAGTTAATTACGCCATTGGAAAATGATGAATCCAAATAGGTACCTAACCTACCAATTTAGTATCTTTTATTATCATATATTGCTGTAATTGCTAGAACAGGAAATTTTTATAATTGAGCCATATTATGAAAATTGTGACAACAACGGTAAATTGTAGATATATTATTATTATTATGTATTGCTGAAATAAATATAATACTATGTAATAGATGTTTTTTTGCATTTATCAAAGTAACCTCAATAGCTTGAAGGAACTCTTTTTTAGAAACCAGTAAACTGTTTTTTTATTTTGTGTTCTAACGTATTTACTCGTTTATAGGTATCCCCTTCTAAATTTTAAAGATATTTGTTCAGAAAAGAAAGCATCATGCCAGTAGTGATAACATGGCTAAACCTCTCCCATTTTTTGAACGGCAAAAATTAAAATTGAGCGGAGCCTTTACTAATAAATTGAGCAATTCTCTATGGAGTTACTTTCAAATGTTATTAGATAAAATAGGGTGACTAAAGTAATCCCAATCTTAGTTTAACTTAATGGCAAAGTTTAATTTTTTTTTCTCAAAAACCAATATTCTGATTATTTTGATTTATTTTTCTGAGTGCATAAAAACTACAGAGCTGTGAATTTTAAAAGTAATCAAAGTATGTTAGTGTTTCACATGTTTTGTCCTTCAGATATGAAAAACTGTTTTATCTGAAGTTTCGACTTTACCAGTTTCACTGTAATCTCAATGAAGTATCACATTCTTCATCAAATCAAATCTAAAACTTTGATTTTGGTTTTTACCCAACAGTTTTTCAATTTGGCGAAAGTGAGTAATTTTATTCTAAAACTGTAATCAAACTATTCAAGTAATTTCCAAGTTACAAATTTTTGATAAAGTTGAAAACCGCACTGAAACGTTGCCGATATTATAATGAATAACTTTTAGAACAATTTGTCCAATTAGTGATCAAACTTTCGAGCCAGTGTTACTCCAAAATATGTGTTTTAAATTTAATATTTCACCGAATTACCACAGACGATTTAATCTATTTTGAAGAACGTTATAAATAATATCCAGGAGAATTGCTTGGGGTGGAATAAATTTCGGTGCATTAGGAACTCATTTAATCAAAGTTATGAAAATTAAATTAAGAATATATGACGTGGCAATATTTTCAGCGTTCCGTAATCGAAAAAACTATTTCAAGTGCTAACCACTCTTGTGAACGAAATTAACAGCATTTGTAATGAATCTTGTCACGAAAAGTTGGTGGTCAAAAACCTTTCCCGGGTGATTATTATTTCATACGCGGAATGGAATGTCAATCACTTGATTTGATCATCTGACCGAATTTAAAAGGTTAATTGAACTCTTTCAACCGGAGATGTTAGTTCTGAATAAAAGGATACATTTTCAGGGGTGTTCGGTCGATTTAAATATTGAAATTACCCCATATACACAACAGCACAGCTAAGGAAATGTAAATAAACACGGTGTATTTATCTTACTGTACATTTCCCTTGTAAATTTCCTTATGAGTACGTCTTACCATTTCACATAATGTCGAATGTAGTCTCATAAAAAGCGCCTTTAATGAATAAAAGCTAATTTATTTTTGGCACAATAAAGTGATTATGGTTTAGTCGGTGAGAAGTATACACAACTCCCCAGTTGTTATCGTGGCGAAAATATTTAATTTGGACATTGATTTGCTTTTACTGCGGCGCATCAGGTAGTTTCGATCGGAAATCAATCGACGTAGTTGACGGTTTAGGAGGAAATATGTAAAACTATCTATTTAGTCCGAAATCGGCGTTCGAATGGAAATCAGAATGTAATCAAGCATGCTGATTGTCCAGGAGCAGAAGCGCGACGATGATCTCGAGGGATTTTGAATTCAATTTGTTGACCTAGATGCCGAACACACTAGATTCAGCGTGTATCTCAAAATGAGCTTTCAAATGCACTACAGGCGCAAACTGGGAAAAATATTTCCATTTTAAACAACGCGAACAAGCCAGGGCGTAAATCACCGAAACCATACTTAACAATGTGTCACACTCGGCGTCCTACAAAATTATAAAGATTTTAATTAACTGGAGGATTGGACGCATTAATCATGTCGCGAGGGGCAGGAAAGAGGTGTTACTGATGAGTAATCAGCATATATATACTACATAGTTCTACTGTGTATGGGTTCAACCCTCAACAGCAATGAATTGCGGGTACGCTGGCAACATTAATTTTATACAATTGCTGAGTTCGCAAACTCTCTCTCCGAGCTCACTCTCTAACGTTCCCGGTCGGATAAAATGATGAGCGCAACTTTGAATTAGTTTAAATGACAACACACGCGCGCCCAAAATCGAGCGCTATTTTCACAATGACAATCACGTAATTGGAACATATTACCAGAGAATTCTGATCGTGTAAACGCATCGAGCAGGCCCGCACTGCGAATAAAGTCGGAGTGTATTGTATGGGGTGGTCGGGGTTGGAGGAATTTGACCGGCACGGACCTATTTAGCTGGGGAGAACTTCGCTGTTAATGAAGAAGGGCTGGTGGTCATTTCGCTCACGTACTTATTCCAATCAGATAATCAAGTAATATGACAGGGAATTGAGAAAAATTTCCTGGTCCCTGTCGCAGACTCTGGCTAGAGAAAAATTTATCGCATTTAGGGCCAACGTTTATTTCGTGAGAATGCATCAAAAATAAAAAGATACTACTTCCATTAGAGCTTGGACTTGTCTTACTTTCAAAATCAACTGCTGATAATGATAGTGACATTAAAAATAAAGCTGATCGCGGAGTCACTCAGGAGCAGCGTGGTCCAACTGAAAATCTGCATTATTTGAGTTAGGTCGCATATCCTTTATATATTTATTGAACGCTTTCTATCCTTATTATGCATGGCTTATTAAGGATGCTACATCATTTTAAATTATAACAGAAACAATACTTAATTAATAAATAACAATTTTTTAAAAAATTAACATAACTTAAAATTTAATTTAAATTAACATTTAACTTAAAACTATAAATAACATAACTATAAGAACCTTTTAAAATAAATTATAATTTTGATTTTATTTCATAATATCGTGACAAAAGATTTGGGAGGCTTCAAAATTATCGCTATTTATTAATTTACAATAAACTCCATCAAAGTTTAACTTATTTTGGGGTTCATTATATTTAACATAACATAACATCCTATGATGGATGTCATCAGTTACACTACAAATTTCACAAAAAGGATTTGGTTTTATCCTAAATCGAAAGAGGTAGACATTTAATTTCCATGACCCGTTTTGAATTGTGTTATGTAAAAATATGGTTGAAATGTAGTATTTTGTGGTAGATGTTTTGTTTGTGTTTATCCAAATTGTGTTCCACTTCATTCATTATTTTTTTCAAATTTTGGTTTATTGTATACAGGGTGATGAAAAAAAGGTGCCCGTGATTGATATCGGGACAATGCTTTCTGTTGAAGCATTGTGGAAATCGCAACAAAAGTGGTCCAAGTAGATTCTGTTTAAAATTAAAACAGTTTGTCTAAGAGCACAACGTGGCAATACTGCACATATTTCTTTTTCTAAAGAATTACTTTCAGGTAGGCCCACTTCTTGTATCTAAGCAACCAACACTGACAGATACTGTCACTTGCGTAAGATAAACAACTGTCACGTTGACATAACTTTTTTTGTTTCAAAAGAATTTAATGTAATTAAACAATAATACACAACAAACAGGTAATTGAAGGGCTCTATGCAAAAAGTCCTTAAGTGACGTAGAAATTTTCTACTGTTTGCGCTATTTCTGACAAGAATGGATGAACTTTCGATCGCACTTACTGATTTCCGTTTAAAAGACCCCTAACCATGTTATTTAGTACAAAAATATCAATCAAAATCGAAATAATATAATTTCCAAATCAAATTGAAACAAAATTTAAATATCTCAAAATACGAAAAAGTGGCTTAAGAGACTTTTTGCATAGAGCCCTTCGTTTGGATTAAATTTTATAGCAACTGCTCGAAATGTCTCCCTTCAACTTCAATGCACAGTATTGCTCTTCGAATTAAGTTTTCCTTTACTCCTTAAAGCATAGGGGCATTTATTGTACCAACCGCTGCGTTTATCCTTAGTCTTAACTCTTCTATGTTGCTTATCGGAGTGGCATATACAAAATTTTTGAGGTGACCGCAGAGAAAGAAATCGCAAGGATTAAGATCAGGTGATCGGGGAGGCCATGCAATTGCACCACCTCTACCAATCCATCTATTTGGATAAACCTCATCACACCAGTCCCGTACTATCCTACCGAAATGAGGAGGTGCGCCATCCATTTGTAACCACATTTGTCTGAAAATAGCAAGGGGCAAATCCTCAAGCAAAATTTTAAAATCATTTAGCAATAATTGTAAAAAATTTTCTGCATTCAATCTTGCAGGTAACGTAAATGGTCCTAGGAGGTTACTATTAATGATGCCACCCCACAAATTTACTCCATAGCGTTGCTGATGTGCACGAGGATGCAATGCGAAGGGATTTTCGGTTGTCCATATGTGATTATTATGCTGATTGAATATGCCGTCTTGAGAGAAATAGCACTCATCTGTCCATAAAATGTTCTCTATAAACCTAGGGTTGTTACCGTGACGCTCAAGTAACCATTGGCAAAATTGCACTCTATAATGATAGTCGCCTGGACGAAGAGCTTGCACCTTAATTTAGTGATAAGGATGATAACGTTCATCGACGAGTATACTTTGTATTGTTCGATAATCTACTTGAAACTGTCGCGCTAATCCTCGTATACTTTGTCCTGGTTCATTCTCTACCGCTTCCACAGCTGCTTCTTCCAACGCTGGTGTACGGACTTCACGAGGTCGTCCACGATTTACAGAAATCGGCAATACTTGTCCATTTTCCCTTAATCTTTGTTCCACTCTTCTAATTACTTTAGCATCTGGATGTCGTCGATATGGATACAATCTAGCATATTCCCTAGCAGCTTCTGAAGCGTTATTATCGGCTGCACCCAAGCTGAGCAACATGTCTAAATATTCGCTGAAGACTTTAGAGCACTTAACTTGTTTCGTTCAAATTTGACAAGAGAACTGACATTGAAAAGTGAATTATTGTTGCCAACGTTTCCTAGGAGATTTACGATGTTGCGACATTGATAAATTTTCATCAGAGCCAAGAAACCGTACTTTTGACATCGGTAATAAAGTTGGTTTCAATAAATTTTTTACCATTTTTTTTTTTAAAAGCACCATCAACTGCATCAAATTTAGACCCTAATAATGAAATTATTACAAAATTGTTAATCTTATAGATTTTTATTGTCTGAATAGGAAAGCTTATATCTTGGTGAAGAGACAACAAATTTTGTTTTGGCTTTCAAATTCGTGTTTCGTTAGAAATCGTCTATAACATGTCGCTACGCACGGGCACCTTTATTTCATCACCCTGTATAGTGTAGATTTATCAAATGAAATGCTACTATGAGAATTAATTATTAAAGATGATAAATTTAACAAATGAATTTTAATTTCATCATTTATTTTTTGAACATGAAATTTTAAAGTGATTGCATTTTTTATTATATAAAGGGATTGTTTGATGTTTTGAATTTGTTGGTTTGTTTAATCGTTCCAAAATAATTTAAATGATTGCATATGAATGATTATTGAATCGTTTAATGTGAAGTATTATGTATGTTAAAATTTCATTCAGTATGTTTAATTCAATTTGAGTGTTTGTGCATAAGTAATGTATTTTACATTGTTTTTATATTTTATTGGGTTGTTGTAGTATAGTGTGAATAATGCCCCCGATGAATGAACTGTCTTGGTAAACCATATATAAAAAATGGAATCCGTTGTAATTTCCAACAAAGTTATTATTGTGTTTCGTAGTAATTTATATCTTTTTCTATTTAATTTATGTTTAATTTCATTATATCTAAGTAAGGTTGTACCAGAGGTTTGTTCGTATTTTTTTTATGGACTGTATGACTGCTATTTCCTTTATTCTAATCTGCATTGGCTTATTACCAGCAAAAACGTTCAGTGCATCATTTGATACTGTTCTATATGATTTAGTAATCCTTTTACAAAAATTTCTTTGAATAGTTTCAAAAATGTTAAAATCATATTTAGTATTTATAGCATGGTTCCATACTATACATCCGTATGTGAGAATGGGAACTATTGCCCCATTATATATTAATACCAGAGATTTAGAATTAATGCCAAATTTATTTTTCACAAATTGTAATAATTTTAATTAATTAATTAATTAATACAGTATCATCAGCAAAGTCAATGATTTCATATTTATCCGAACATTCAATTTTAAAGATGTCATCGTATAATATATTCCAAAGCCAGGGTTCACAGGCACTGCCTTGTGGTGCTCCCAAATTTAGAATTTTTGTACTTTCAATATTCAAGTACCATAACTTAATCATCCTATTTTTCAAATAATCTTACACCAAATAGAATAAATTTAAAGGAAAATTTTGCACCAGCCTGTTCAACCAATCAGAAGCCTTTCTTTTGAACCGCTACCAAGGCAACGCAAGTATTTTTTCGAAATTTTTTTCCGATTGGGTAGGACCCTGGAGTGAATTTTAGTGGAAATTTTTTGACGTCATAATTACTGTCACTAATACTTACATTAAGTACACGTAACCAGAATAATCGATGCCATTTGACATTAAATGCCATTCAACGCTTCCCATAAACTTGCAATCAAAATATCTTATTATTTATAGCGTTGAGTGACGTTTATAGATAATATGTCAATACATAAATTAAATTGCAAAAAGGTGCAAAATTTTCTTACCGAATACCACTCGACGTTAAATTAAAATCCGTAAATTTTTTCTCGGCTATGAATATTTTAAGAAAATATTCATACCTTCGAAAAAATTTCCGGAAATAATTTAACCTCTAGTGGTATTACAAGTGACAATTTTTTGTTCTTAGAGTATATAAAATTTTTGGCCTCCAACAGCTATTAAAAGCCTCTTTTATGTCTAAAGAAATAGCCAAAACAAATTTATCTTCTCTAAATTCACTGTGAATAGTGTTGGTTAATTTCAGTAATGCATCATCTGTATTTTTTGTGTAGCAAATCCGTATTGCTTGTCACTTAATTTAGAATTTTGTTTTAATTTAGAAACTATTCTATTTATAAATAATTTTTCCTGACATTTAGCAAAAACAGACAGATGGCTTAAAATTGTCGGGATTAGAGTAATCCTCTTTCGCTGGCTTCGGAAATACTTTGACTATAGCTATTTTCCAAACATCTGGGAAACATCCAGATTCTAAACATTTATTATAAAGATTAGACCGAAAAGATGGAAATGACTGATGGAATTGGAGTACTATGTCCGTTGTAAATCCATCTTCATATTCTACATTTGCTGCACTTTAAATTCCTAGTGACCCAAGTGAGATTCCTTTGTTTACTACGAAATGGGACACGTTTGAAAGTTAGGCCAAGCCATGTTACTGCCTTTACACGAATTATTTTTTCCCTTATATGTCAAAACTCGTTTTTTTCACTTGGGTCACTCTGCTTCTGAGCGCCTAAATTTTTTTTAAATTATACTTTTGCACATTTGTGTAGCTTATTAGACTGCGGTAAAGTTACAGGAATTAATAATGCAGTAGTTAACTGCTGTGCAAATGAGTTTTATATTTTTCATATGCTACCGTGATCAAGTTAATGCCTGATCTCACTGTATAAATAAATAAAAGCCTCGCCTTATAATCGAGCTAATTAATATTGACACTTCTACAAACGAACGGAAATTGATTAAATAAAAAAAAATAAAAAATTGGACCTAAAATCCCTTGTGAATAACAATATGTTTAAATTACAAAATATAAAATAAAAGGGAATAACGTATTCACCTGTTATCAATGAATATGTTAATTTGTTTTAAACGAAAATCTGTCGCAGCATATAATTGTAGCTGCAGCGATAAATGATATTAAATTCATCATACACAATTTATTAATTTCGGCTGAAAATTATTATAGTTTATCATGTTATACAGATTTGAAGCATAATTAAGCGGTTCAAATTTATTTCTAAATTTATAAAAGCAATTGAAATTTGAACATCCTTTTGGTGAAGCAATTATTTAAATACCGAAAAGCCAAAAAAGGGTAAAAAATAACGGTGTTGAATGGATTAAAGTCCATATCTTCCTGTCGCTTGAAATCATAAAGGTTCTCGTTACATTATAATACTAACAATAGTACTAATGCGCGCTGGGCGTCGTTCATTCACAATGGGAAATAATTGCATCGGAATAGGCGCCGGCCTGACAAATGAGCCGACTCGCGCCGGGAAATTAGCGCTTAATAAAATACTGTCAAATGAGGCATATCACACCCCCGGTGCCGTGCCCCGGCACAACCAAATTGTACAACTAAAAGCCAAGCACCGTTCCATAAAATTCGCGGCGTTTCATTTGGACCGATGGTTCGAATTAGCGCATCCGATATTACAAATGGCCGGGAGGTCAATTTATATGCCTCTCGGACACGTAAAAGAATGGATGGCTTTTAAAATGTGGCCCGCTTTTGTTCAAGGAGCTGTAAAAGGAGAAAAAAATGATCGCCAGATAAAGAGCGCTTTAGATTGGGTTTTCCACGGATAAATGATAGAAATAACCGTCTGCGGGAGTGTACGGTGTGAAAATTACGTGAAAAGAGAGCGCCGCGCGGCCACTCTTTGGTCCATTAGTTCCTTTTTCGCGTTGATGAGCGAACGTCTTGATTGGGTGTCACATCGATCCGTGAATTATGGAAGCGATCGCACGATGAAGGGAACGTGTTTGCCGGAACGCAAATAAGGGCGCCTGCTTTCACAGACAAACGATGATGATCGGTTCCTTCTTATATTCAACTGATGCGCCGCGGAAATCCATTCCGCATCAGGATTCGCTTCGATGACTTCGACGTTTTTATCCGAAATTATATTTGTTTAATCTGAATTGCAGATATCATCTTCAAACAGAAGATTTTCCGATCGTTGTGCGCGAGTCCTTTTTTCGCCCGTGATTAACGTATTCCGAATGCGACCAAAAAATGCGAATTCCATGTTAACAGGTGCCAATAAATCATTCTTCATTGTCATCGCTCGGTGCGGGGCTGCGAGGCACGTCAACCGTGATAGATGAACTAAAATAATCGTAAAATGTTTACCGCCTCGGTGACAGCTCCCTGTCATTTACTCGCGCAAGAATGTGGACATGCGATCATCTTGCCGCGATATAAACGCCGCGGATTTATAAGCAAATGCACTACTCAATTTGCGCCGCGAAATCTTCTTTCGATTTTTCACGAAACCGGAACAAGTGAGACAGACACATAATCAAATAATCTGCACTAATCTAAGCAAAGTAATTTATCTAAATTTCAATCAGTTTAAATTGGCAAACTTACAACTGAAAGCCGAACGGGGGCTACTACACCTTGATTTAGCTGATTCCATAATTCCTGCAGCTAACAATGCAGTGTCGGATTAGTATTGAATCGCGATAAGGGTTGTTTAATCCCTGCAGTAAATCCGTATATACACCCCCGTATACCCATTCATTAATGATCCTTGAGCATCTCCGTCCGAAAGAAAGCAAAATGAAAGAACTTTAACACTTTAATGAACATCGGTTCGAAAATTTTAAGCGCTTCTTTTTTATCAATAATAAATCAGTTGTATCTAAAAAATAACCACTTCTTTTAAATTTTAGCCCTGTTGGATTTTATAAAATATAAAGCTGGATATAAGCTGCGTCGGTTGTTAGAGGACTGTAATTTACAGGCTGTGGTAGAACATATATAATAAAACATGAATTATGCTTTCATATTTTTCAACGTATATAAAACTTAATTAATTTTGGAAATTTCTGAAATTGCAAAATGTTAGTAACAGATTAAATGAGTAAAATGTTTCATGTACAATTCGAATTTAAACTTTTTCGCATTTACTATCTTATTCAAATAGTTTGATCCACACTGATGATCAAGAAGTTCCGGACTTTTCCAAAATTGATGTTCTGGTACCTGAAAATATTTTTTTCCGGTGATGTTATTTATTGGTCGATTTAATAAATAGGAAAAGCGTGCATTTTTGATCCATATTAATGAATAATTTCTTATTAATGAACGATTTTGGTATCTATACAACAAAATATGCCGTTCAATTCAAAATGTAACTTTATGATACATAAGGACTACAAATTTAATTAATTACTTGTGTCGTGTTTAGTAATACTATTTATATTGAAGTTAGCAATAGTGCAGCCAGTAAAAGTGATAAAAGCTGCAGATAGATAGAAGATAGATTATCCAACTGTTGACATTATTTGTTATTCATGGTATCATTTATCTATCTATAAAAGTGAATAAAACAGCAGAACATATTCAGTAATAAGTTGCATGCGTATAATTGCGTATAATTACTTTAAATAGTACAGATTTGTAAAATATTCATGATGAATGGGTGGCATACAAAGTGATGAAAAAAGGGGTCCATGATGAGATGCATGTTATAGACGCTTTCTAAGGAAACACGAATTTGAAAGCCAGAATGGAATTGGCCCTCTCTTCACCAAGATATAATAAACTTTCCTGTTCAGATAATAAAAATCGATACGATTAACAATTTTATAATAATTTCATTGTTAGAGTTTATATTTTGATGCAGTTCTTAAAACAAAAGTGTAAAAATCTATTGAAACCAACTTTTTTATGTTAGAGTACAGTTTTTTGGCTCCGAGGAAAATTTATCAATGTTGCAACATCGCAAAACTCCTAGGAACGGTGGCAACAATAATTCATTTTCCAATGTCACTTCTTTTGTCAAATTTGAACGATACAAGTCAAATGTTTTAAAAAGTCTTAAAATGAAATACAATTTCAGTAAATATCTAGATATGTTACTCCGCATCGGAAGCTGCAAGAGAATATGCTAGACTGTATCCACACCTACGTCATGCAGATGCTAAGGTAATTAGAAGAGTGGAGCAGAGAGTAATAGAACATGGCCAAATAATGCCGATTTCTGTAAATCGTGGACGATCTTGTGAAGTTCGTACACCAGCGTTGGAGGAAGCAGTTGTGGAAGTGATTGAGAATGCACCAGGACGAAGCATACAAGAATTAGTGGGGGGGCAGTTTCAAGTAGATTACCGAACAATATAAAGTATACTCGTCCATGAACATTATCATCCTTTTCACTATATTAAGATGCAAGCTCGTTTTCCAAGCGACTATCTTTCCTGCGTATACTTTTGCCAATAGTTACTTGAACGTCACGAGAATAACCCCAGGTTTATTGAGAACATTTTATGAACAGAGGAGTTCTCTTTCTCTCAAGACGGTATATTCACTCAACACAATAATCAAATCTTGGCAATGGACAATCCCTTCGCATTGCATTTTCGTGCACATCAGCACCGCTTTGGAATAAATTTGTGGGGTGGGATCATTAATAATAACCTCTTAAGATCACTGACGTTACCTGCATGATTAAATGCAGAAAATTTTCTACAATTTTTGTAATTTGACTTCCAAGTTTTGCTTGAGGATGTGCCCTTGCTATGGATGGCCCACCTTCTCATTTTGGAAGGATAGCACGGGACTGGTCTGATGAGGCTTAGAGGTTTAGATGGATTGGTAGAGGCGGTGTAATTGCATGGTCTCCCCGATCATCTGATCTTAATGCTTGCGATTTCTTTCTCAGGGGTTACCTCAATAATTTTGTACATGCCACTCCGATAAACAACACAAAAGAGTTAATTGAAAGGATAAGCGCAGGAAAAATGCTCCTATGCTTCAAAGAGTACAGGAAAACTTAATTCGAAGAGCAAATTAAAAAGCAACATTTGAAGCAGTTGGTATAAAATATAATTCCAACAATTACCTTTATGCTGTGTATTATTGTTTAGTTACATGAAATTCTTTTAAAATAATAAGACATGTCTGCGTGACAGTTTTTTATCTTAAGCAAGTGACAGCAACGGTTCCTTAAATACAAGAAGTACCTGAATGTAATATTACTTTGTGCTCTTCGAAAAACTCTTTAAATTTTAAACAGAATCTACTTAGACAATTTCCACGATGCTCCAACAGAAAGCGTTGTTCCAATATCAATCGTGGACGTCTTTTTTCCTCACCTTGTATACTGTAATAAATGCATGATATCTTTTTTTTTTGTTTAGTAATAGGCATAGTTTTTGCATTTAAAGATGATAATACTATTTTCCAAAACTATTTGGCCTACCCCGTTTTGGTGATAAATCAAGACAAACGCGCTCCCACGCTGTCATTATTTAAAGTGAACTAGCTCACTTTAAAAGTTAACTCACAATAATTATCGTTGTCGAAATAAATTACTAGTTACAAGATAATCGTATTAAACGATATTTATCGTGAATTGATTAACAATATAAATTTTATATTAATTTGTAATACAAATTACCTTCAACTATTTTTTCATATGACTACCTCTAGAACACGAAAATCATACCGCGACAAAATGTCATCATTCTTCACACCACGCAGTAATTTGTAGCAAAACATATCAATACAGGTGTTCGAAATGTCTGAAATCGCTAGAAAAAGAATTAATTTAAGTGTGATGATTATATTATTATTCAACCATTATTATTGATCCATGAAGTTAACCTTACTGGCGTAAATCGAGATTATTGATTTTTCCGGATTGAAAGACGAACAGTTCAAAACAAAGCAATCACAAAGAAAGCCAATTATCTGAAGCATGATTGTCAAGCCTGCCACCAAATTTAAAGAAACGGATGATGGAATTTTTGAAAGCGTTTCTGTTAAATGTCAGGTGTATCTGGTGTATTAGCCTGGATTTAGAAGTTTCAAAGTTCATGATATTTTCTTTCTTATAAATAACAGATGCTACAGCAAGTCTGCATAAGAAACATAACGTTCTGTCTGAATGTCATGTATTAGTTTCGCCAAACGTTCTTCATTAGAACCAGTTTTGGCATGCATAAATAAATCAATATTAATCTACAAAAAATTAAATCATGTTAAGGCAATACATTCGATAGATTTTTCCTACGATTTTAGATAGTCTATATATTGGATAATCATATTTTTGCAAATTATATCACAAGTTAGGTACTATCGGAAGCCATGTAATGTAATAACAGTGATATGCAATGATAATAATTTTTATAAAAATTAAAAAGAACATATTGCTTTGGATATGACAAATTAAAAATTATTATGGTTTGAAACAACGTTTTGCAGTAAACTTTGATGGCATTGTCATTGCATAATGCATATTAACATCATTAATGTTATAGCACAATGTTATTCTACGGTAATTTTGATTTGAAATTTATTCAAAAATCGTTAGGATACTTATGAAAAATTAGTTTTTTTTTTAAATTTCTGCTCTTCTAAAATCTAAAAAAAACAATTTAGTTGCTAATATTTGAAATTGTTATTTATTTCTTATTATTGTTTAGTTTATTTTCTACACAAAGAAATTTCGTAATTTTGGAAGCTGTTTGAAACTCATTAGCAATTATAATGTTCTGAAAATTAAGTAAGTTTTTGTAGCACTTTATTAATGTTTGCACACACCTTACCCTACGTAATTATACAACCTTGAAAATGCCATATTTGCTATACTGCGAAATGCGATCAGAACTTTTTGATTTTCTTACAGAAGTTTGTTTTTAACTTTCTATTTATCTACCAAACATAAACATTTGCTATTAAAATTCACATAGGGGTAAAAGTGCTAAACACTACTCAATTTATCCGAGCTGATATTAAAGCAGGTAAATATTGTATTATATAGACACAGCAACGTTGAGCAAAAATCGAGAAGTGCCCGCGTCGTCGTTTTTATCAAGAAGCGAGGCCCGGTATCTTTTATATAGTTCCGGAGGTGTATAAAATAACATTTAATAAGATTACAATGGCTCCGGTTGCTCCGCACGGTTGATAACCAATTTACGTAAATCTGTAGATAAAAGCGTTGTCAGAAAGTGTGAGATGAAGTTATTTTAAAGAAGAAATTCATACAGACAGGTTCACAAAAGGAGCAGCCGTAAGAAATGAAATGTGTAAATCACTGTGACGAACAAAGATGACTCCTACCTGTAAATAGCAATCATCCATCTCGGTAACGGGCGCGAGAAGCGGATCACTTGGTACGCGAATTAACTAGACAGTAGCGGATGCCATCAGGCAAGGACGAAGATAAACGAGCAAAATACTAGAGGGGATAAAGTATAAATAAGAAACTAGAGGTGATGTCTATGTGTACATATAATCAACGAGCGTATGAATTAAATTTCTCGCAAAATAAACCTTCAGCCTATCAGCGATCCAAATCTGTTTACGCGCCATTATTTGGTACCAGGGACTTTTTCTCCAGCTTCCAGATATACAACGCAGGAGTCGAACGAACGTTCGTAGATATGTTTAATAGGAAGTTATAGTTTTCTTGTAAAATAAATAATCGTACATTATTCGTACCGCCCTGGCGCAGATAAATCTACAAATGAAAATCTTTTTCGCAGTTGTATCTGCTATAAAAATAAATATTTAAATTCTTTCGCTACTACATTTTCATTTTATTGCCTTCACTATTGCTTTGTTTTTCTTTCGTCTTGCATTTTCTAAATAAAAGCAACAAATCGATGATTTTAGGCAAGCAAAAAATTACACCAACAAAATGATCACTTCTCAAACAATCCAAAACAATAACTTTAATATCTTGTGTCGGTAAATATTTTATTGCGACATATTGGATGCGATATGGTTTCAAGACGTTTGTGACTCGGTTATGACGGCGTACTGCCTTCAATACACTATTTTCAGTTGATGGAAGAGAGCTTTGCAGTTAGAATGAAAACTTGGCTTTTAAAGTAATGATTTCAAACACAAACATGCGGTTGTTTGAAAAAAGTTCCAGCGACTCTTCAAAGAGTCTATGATACGAATTAATCATAAGAAGTGAAAGTTAAACACCGCCAAAGTAAATTCGCGCATCAGCTTTTGCAGACATTTTATTTGAAATATTATTCCCAAGGAAGCTCAACCAGAATTTAATTACATGTTTGAATCATGAAATTACAGTTTTCGGAAAATACAATTTCACTTTTTGAAACGGCAAAAAGCTACTTTTAAAATTCTTGACGTTGTTTTCACAAACAACTTGTAATTTAGTTGAAATTAATATCTCGTTTAAGAACATCGATAAAAAGTATTAGTTGGGAGGTAATTAAAGGGAGCGCGTAGTTAACGTTTTAATTTTGTTTGGGTGTGAAATTTTGTCACATTCTTCAGTTGCGTCGGAACGTGGCTGGGGCGACTGAGAAAACAACCCGAGGGGTGTGTTTAACTGGGCGCCAAAATTGTGATTATATTTATACGTATACTTTATATCAACATACACACAACTCAAACAATACACATTCACAACACATCAGTCTGTTCTGAATGGGGAAAAATCGGTTTGTTTGCCAACAACGCGTTTCAACTTTTTTGCCTCTGGTGTCAAAAATATCTTAATCCGTTTTTTCTATAGCTATTAAAAGATCAAAGCTTGAACAAATATTCATCAAAAGCTTTTAGTGTGATTTAACTCGTTAGTGATTTAAGTGAATTAAATTTAGGATTTGGAAAAACAATTAAATTTTGTGATAAACTTTTGGAATTTTGATAATAAATTTATTTTATAAATTTTATCCACACAATATATGTTTCAATTAATTTGAGTGTAAGTTATCGTTTCATAATTTCACCTTTAATGAAATTTTGAGGCTGCAGTTAATATTATGCTTTTATTGTTTTTAAACAATTAATTGAATTGGTTGCAGTACAGACAGCAAAAAAATTCTTATAGGTAAAAAAATTGGTTATTTTTGAGTTTTAAGAATGTTCATTCTTCTTGAGAAGTTGAAGAATGGGCCCTTCTTGATTTGAAGAATGTTTATTCTATTTATTAAATTAAAGAACTCGTCATTCTTAATTTCAAGAACTTTGATTCTTCATGACAAATTCAAGCACGAGTCGTTCTGATTTTAAGAACTTTTATTCTCTTTACATTTAAGAATGGGTCATGTTAATTTCAAGAACATTTATTTAATTAATTAAAAATGTCAAGAATCTGTTTTCTTATTTAAGAATTGAAGATGGCCTTCTTATATTAAACAAGCACTTATAAATATAATAATTTTTTTCTTATATTTACAAATTATAGAATGGAACGTTTGAATTAAAGGAATTTGAAAATACATATGTATAAAGTTTTCTCATACATAGTTTTATTAGAAGTAGATAACAATTTAACAATATCACATCATTATTATCACATTATTATTTAATAACAGATGTATATTAAATGGAGGTCCGTTGAAGTCAGTAACCTTCTCAATGAATTTTGACCACCAGACAAATAAATTGTTTTCCTCCTAGGAAATAATTGGCCGTGTACATCAACTTAAAAACAAAGAAACAAATTGTTTACAGTGTACCATAGATATTACAAAAAAGAAAACAAAATATACCATTATGAATGCCTCAACAGTAACCATTCGTCTATAAGTTGAGCAATGTTTTATTTTTGTAGTTTTCTTGACGATAATTCGTGATGTCATTCTATATTATGTAGATATCCTCCCAACTAATCCACGCACTTCAGCCACGCTTTTGTTTTGTTCAATTCTTCCAAAGAACTCTACACCCGCTACAATGTAAAGATTTGTAATAGAATAAATATAACACTAAAAGTATAATAGAGAAATTATTTCTTTCGTTCTTCGTTTCCATCTTTGTTATAGAAGCAACTGGTTTTACATGTTCCTTTCGTTTTATAAAAACAATTTGTTTAATAGCTGTTTTGTTGAAAAAACTTGTAGAACATTTAAAGAATTCATTCAGTAAGCGAAAATTATGGAAAAAATTATAAATACAACAAATTAACTTACAAGCGAATTTATCACGTACAGAATCAAAATCCCCATATTTCAGTACCATTTTTAGACATGGTCTTTGAAACTGATCATTTTGTTGATCGATATTTATTAATTGCATTGAATTAACATCTTCATCTCTACACATTAAACCATTTGTAATATTTCTCATTACTTTACAATTAAACATTCACTAATTATGAAAAGTTACTAAAAATTTACTTTACAAAAAAGATACGTAACAGGCACACCGTAATATGTATTTTGTTCTTGCAAGTCGAGTTAGGTATGATGCTTTTCAGCCAAATTTGTAACAAATTCTAAAGTTTTTTATATGTTGTCAGTAAAACTTTAAACGGCCCTTCGCCAAAAAGTTGTCGACCATAAAGCAATTTACAATATGCCGTCCACAGATGGTCTTTATTATTACCTAACACTGGTCCCAAACAATATCCCCCACTGAGGTCGCCACAAAATAAAAATCCGCATACTTAAACAAAATCGGCAATTTGCTTGTGTTAAAACAAAATGTTGATCTATTCTTAGGTGGATTTTTTTTAGTGTAATTTGATTAATATGGTCAAGCAAGAATTTCCTTATGTTGAATTTAGATACAAAACAAGGTTCAGAAAACAGATACTAATTAATGTGCATACTGCACACAAACAATTAGGTAATTATAAAAACCTTTCCATTACTTTGGATTATTTTATAGATTTTTGTGTCAATGAGTTGTTGCATTTGTTTGAATTTGTGAAATTCTTAAGGTATTTTTTCATTGTTAATTATAAATCAACATAATCAGTGAGACTTCTATAATCATAGCAACTCATTAATTTAATTGCACATTAAAAATTTTTTTTTACGTTATACGTAAAGTATTTAAAAATGTACGTTTTATCTGAACTGGTGTTGAACATTGTGTAGCTTTTGTATACTTCAAAGGGTAAATGATTGAAAAACGGGAAAAACTCTGCACTAGGAAGTTTTTTTAATCAACTAATCGTACCTCGTAAACTGCATCGCAACAAAACTGCAAACTTTCTAATTTTGTGCAGTTTTAACTTTGAACCGTGTTTCAGTAACCGTCTGGTTTGCCTAGATTTGTTTCTCTTTAATTATTATATTGCGTGAGATTGCACTGACCTGTTTAACAAAAATAAAACCGTTTTTCACGAATCATTCTGCATGAAAGATCTGAATGACCCTTTTTCAAAGCTCCTGTTTTCGACCGATGATGAAACGAAAATCGCATTGAAAGTCAAATATCTATGAAATCGTCTGTACATAGAGGCGCAGATTCAATTTTTCGTATAAAATACTAACTGATTTGTCCTGCGACATGCACGGTGCACAAAGCGAAACTTCATAACTCATGAACGTTATTATATCTTGCACACACATCTCGGCCGACGGTAAAATGCAGTTAGATAACTGACAGTACGAGAAAGACGTTGGAAACAATCTCCGATAGCTCCATCAACGAACGATTGAAGCTGAAACAATATCCTTGCAATAAGTCTAGAATTTATTTCAGATAGGAATGACTGTGTTTTCTTTGATAGAATCCCATCCCGCGCAGAGATATTTGTGTACTAAAGAGATTCTTATTACACACACAGGATCGTCCGATCCCTACAGATAAAAACCTCATCTCCGTTAAAATGTTTGTAGCGTTCCCCAAATCAAATCTTTTTTTTGCTTCCCTTGCCTATTTCTGTTTTTATTTACACACACGTGACTTTGGCGTTTCGAATGGCCGCGCCGGAGACAGACGGAGGCTAATGAAGATGATTAGCTCGTTTGCTGGTGAAGTGAGCAAAGTCGGAGTCGTAATCAGTCTGTCTTCTTGCGCACCTATCCGTCAAATCTCCCAGCGGGCACCAGTTTTAATCCTCTATTCATATGCAAATAGGTTTTATTGCTAGTTCTGAGTTTATTAGGACTAAGGCGGCTCGGTAGGGCACTATGTATGCTAATCGTTTGACCCCTCCTCCGCTCCCAGAATGGTTGGTTAACACTATATCTTACATATATGCGCTTCGATTCGTTATGTAAATCCATCTTGTAGCGCTGAATAAATGTAAATATATACAAATAACGCCATAATTGACGCTCAAAACAACCGCACGCACAGCCCCTTCGACTTAACCTAGATATGCTCACTGCAGGCCTCTACAAGAAAAACAATAATAAATTTTACGTTTGCATCATTAAATCGCAACTTCGTTTATTACTTTTAGAAAATTTTCAATCATTGTTTTATAATTTCGCTATAATATATTGTAATACATTTATAATATATTGTCAAATATTTTTTTCTTATTAATTATAAGTAATTACGTTTAGTGAAAGATTGTCAGGAATGGGATAAACCACAACATAATTTTTTGATAAACTAATTCAATAGTCTTAAAGGGGGAATACACAATTACCTAGTTCATAAATTCATAGTTTTATAAATTATATATTCAACACTTCACTTGTGTTAATGGAATAATAAAAACGATTATTGTTATTTTTAACTTAAAAGCGCCTTTGAAGTCGATTTGATCTCACAATCGAAGGAACTAATTATCATGACTTATAGCGTGACTGAAAATTTAAATGAATAAAATGCACGTATAACTTTAATCATTAAAGAAAAGTTTTATTTTATTTTTAATTAAATTTATTTATAATCTTTATGTGCATATCATTTAATAACATAAACTAATCATCTTAAAAATATATCCACTTTTTGTAAATAATATAAAACTGTTTATAAATATTAGGTATCAAAATAATGTCTCACAAAATTTGTTTAACCTGAAGTGGATGGTTTCATAAAATCCAGAGTCGCGTGAAGGGGTACACCTTTTTGTCTTCTCTCAAGATCTCTTCGTAGATAAGGGGCCGTGTACAAATTACGTAAGGGCATTTACTCCAATATTTAACCGCCCCGTACCCCCACGTAAGAGCCGTAAGTTTTACAGGACCCCTACACCCCTGTCTTACGTAAGATTTTACAAATTCAAGAGGGGGTAACAGCGTATTTATGAAAAATATTTGGTTTTTCTCATACGGTTATTTGCGGCTATTTATTAACTATCCAATTAGGTAATAATTATTAATAATAATTATTAATATAATTTAATAATTTTATTATTTCTCATCTGTGGAAAAAGGGTTAATTAACCATTCAACAATAGAGGTTATTATTGGTATGCTACGTTCTTCGGATACAGTCTCAAGACCCAATTTTTAAAAAAATGTTGAAAATATCGGAAAAAATCGTCTTACGTAATTGTCGTTTTAATCCCCCCCTACCCCATGTAAGGATTCGTCAGGGTTTTCATACCCCCCCCCATTCCGCTCTGACGTAATTTGTACATGGCCCCTAAGTAACCGATGTTTTTATGTGAAATGTAGACCGCTACTGAACAATACAAAATGCCAGTGACCGAAACAACAATAACGTATATTTGATATACAAAATAATGAACTAATCAATTAGAAATTTGTTTATAATGCAAAATTTTAAAAATGAGCTTTGTATTTATGTTGCGGCATACCATCGTTGAAGCTCATTATTGTAGGGAACGTGGTGGAAATGCCAACAGCGGGGGTGTGGGATACAGATGTAAGTTGGGGTTAATACTGTACTGTACTCCAAATAGCTGTAAAATGTTCCAAATATGTACCATATTATGAAGTGCAAGAAAGAGAAGGAAAAAAGATAAAAAGAAACTTTCCTACTACTTAAATCATATTTAGCCGATAGAATGCTTTCAAATTAAATTAACAGTGCAGTGACCAACTGTCAACTCATCAAAACAGGGAAAGACTCTAAGTAAGATATTCGAACTGTTCCTATATCTGCACGGAAAACATACTGCACCGGTCAGAAACAACACTAAGCTATTGCAAGTTTTTTCGATGACACCGCTATTCTGTCGACACAAAAAAATCCGATAATATTTTCTGAAAGACTAAAATCATTTGAAGATAATGCAAGTTTGCTTCAACCACAGGCGAATAAAAATAAATGGTGACAAATCTACTTTCGTAAAAATGTTACAGGGCGACTGTGTTGTAAAGCAAAAAGCAGCAACTAACTATAAAAACCAGGTAACTGAATTGGCTGATTCGAAAAATAAAGCAGGGGATAGTGGGATAATGGTGCGCGGCGGGTAATCGTGCGCAGCGTTGTATTTAATAATACCGGGTTAATTCTGCATTTCCAAATAGTGCTGATGTTGCTTAATTACATTGTAAATTGTTTACGTCATAATTCGTTCAATCAATATTTGAAGATGGTGGCAGATCTCTTAGAGACATTAGTGACTATTTTATTATTGTTTGGTGTCAGTGGATAACATATTGCTTTGATTATAGTTCGGCGCATTTATTCTTCTAATTCATTACTTTGGTTATTTGCTGCAAGTTGATATATCAAATATAAAGGGGTAATGGTGCGCTATTCTAATATTTTGATTTTTTCTTTAGATGACAAGAAGTAACCTTCAAAAAATTGGTATATATTCATACAAGTGTGAAGATTTTGAAAATGGGATCAATGCAGTTAGAAATAATGAAAAAAAGCAGAGGGAGGTAGAGAACATTAGTCCATAAGACCTTACAAGAAAGTAAATAGTATTAATAGTGTTCAAAATGAATGTTTATTTAAAATTAGAAATTGATTCTTTTACCTTAACTTCATTGACAACCATTTGCACTTGATTACCAGCAGGGATGTGGAATCGTGCGCAAATGCTCTTTTACACATTTTGCAACATTGTAGTTCTACATTTGAATTTTCTCGAAATCTTGAATTATATATTCAAAGTATATTACGTTTTTAAATTGATGATTGGTTTACTGTACTTTTTACAGTAGCTATTTTGACTTAAGTGCGCACCATTCCCCACTTTCCCCTAATCATACTATACTAAACCAATTTGGGCATTCGGTGTAGAATTGTGGGAATATACCAACCTGAAAAATACTATAACCATATCAATCCAAAACGCAACAAATCAGCATGAATTTTTGTGGTACATAACGAACCAAACGACTCTTGAAGAGCTCAAAATTTCATTCATCGTAGCCTTTATTAGTTGAGATAATTATGTAACTTCAATGATAGATCCTGAAAATTGATTAATTAGGGAATTGTCCAATCAGTACATATTCGAACGTAAGTTAAATAAAACCTCGTTAGACTTTAGGGGAGATAAATAGTGTAAACTGCCACTAGCAGTTTTTCCTGCAGGACGCTTTCTTTTTCTTTTTTTTAAATTTATTTTTTAATTCCTGGCATCATAATAATTTAGGTGACCATCTTTCTTTAATAAATAAAACTCGGCGAAAACTTATTTTAAACGTTATGTAATCATAAGTTTTTCATATAATGCATGACATTAGCACACACGCTGAACATTATACTGCATAAATATGCACCATAAATACATTCTGCTATACAGAAACAATTTCGATTTTGTAACATTTTGTAATAACTTGATTTTGTTTACTTATTGACTTAAAGATATTGATTTATTGAATTTATTTATTACATAATATGTCATGTTCATCAGACCTTAGTTAACCCAAATTATAATTAACAACTTTCAGTATTTATGGCTTAGCACGAGGATTACAGATTTACTTCCCCTATCTAGCAAGAAACTTTTCCGCATTAAAACCCTCATTACCTTCCACCAGATCCAAACTTGTAGTTTTTGAATGCTCCCTGACCCGATCTTCATTTCCCACATTAGAACGACAAAACGCCACATTTGGACACTTGAACCGCTTTCACCTTTTTCCTTCTTTCCAGGGCGTCAAAACAAGAGTTGCGAAAGCGATAATTCAAAGAAAAAGCAGCAGCGAGCCTTAAAAACCAGTGTTCAGCGTACCGTAAAAGTACACACACAGGGAAGAGCCAAATGAAAAGCCAGACTGCAATAAAAGACAACAGACGCGCAAGCTAGAAAAACTAACAATGCGAAACGTGATGCCCATACAGTATAACATTGAACTAGTTTCCCTACATACTAAATCAAACGTCTGCTTAAATTTGGATACAACCAAACAATCTCCAATAAACGTATTTCTCCGTACGTTTGGATTGCACGACCTTACCGTACGCGTATATATCAACACAAAATATATATCCGTTTTCTCGAAGAAATGGCAGCAATACGCCCGCTCGAAATACACGTAGTAACCTAATGGGCTCCTTAAATGAATGATCCCGACAAATCTTCGCGCTTTCATACGCGAAAGATAGAATCGAGCAATTTAATTCGTAATTAATTCGCGAAGTTACGAGGGAGACAGTTAAAAAGTGCATTCCCTGCCGAGAAAAAAAATGATCTGCATTCAGAGTGCACCGAGACGGCTGATTGCGCCGCGGCTCCGGGGAGTGCCTACCAACATTTTAAACGAATTGACCAAACTTGTAAATACGGTTAGCGGCAGTCGCCTCGCGAATTCCAAGACACACGAATCGCATCCCATCGCGTTAAAATACAGCACACTCGTCTGGGCTCATTAGTACAGATTGTACTTCACAGCAGAGTATTGCATTATGCAAATGTACCCCCGACCACGCGCGCGCCTTTTTTTACGCACATTTCGATTCCTACAGACTACATTTTCCACTTACTTTCCGCTACATTACTTCTGGAGCTGTTTAATTATGATTGTTCTCAACGGGACTCGCACAAAACGACGCGTTCGTTACATCCACGAAAGTTGAATTATATATCACTTGCGGCCCCCTCTTCCTCGGCGAAATTAAATGGATTTTGGGGAATTTTTTTCAAGGCATAACAATAATGGCCGCATTAAGTTTAATGTTGAATTGTATCGATAAGAATGGGTAGCGAGCGGGATTGAAGGCGCTTCGAAATGTCACATGCAGGGGATTTTCTATTAGATATGTGCGGTCGAATGGGTCCGGAGAAATCCGGATTTTTTTTGACGACGTTTGACGTCCAAATAATTGCTCGTCAATAAATTAGCTATAATCTCTCGTAAAATTGATGGGAAAGGAATTTCATGACGTTTTTATTTTTCTTCCTTCGGTTTTATTGTTTTTTATTTTATTGATAAACGATCTCCGTAATGGAGGATGAGAGTGGAATCGTTGTCCCTAACACATTATTTACTTATTAAATAGTTTGGAAATTTGAACAGGCAAGTGGGTAATTAAAACTATGTTTCGAATTATCGTAAAACTTTAATCAACTGCTTTTAATCCATAACTAAATTGTTAGCGAGATCATAAAGACATCAAAACTTTAAAGCAGTGACGTGCTTTTAATTAGGTATTATAATATAATTGCAGACAAAATCTTAACATTTTAAAGTTTAGTTAATGATATTATAACTTTATTAATTATAAACCAGAAGTATTTAAGAAAAATAATTGGTGATTGCATTCTTAAAGATTTATTTTGAATTATATTTCATAGAGTTTTTTTAGACAAAGAAATTATTTACTGGAGCACATTGTTATATTGTTTACCTAACCATTATAGGTAGTACGTGAAGCATTGAAAAACTTTATTTTTATACTTAAGTACCACCTGCAACAATGTTTTTCAATTTGATGCGTTCGCGCAGGGGAAAATATTTCTTCAAAATATTGTTTGCTGAACTTTGAAGTTGTGCAAATGCAAATCTTTTTGCCTCCAATTATGGAGTCGTTTCTCTTCTAAGGTTTTCTTCAAATTCTGACTTGTTCCTGTGGATTTAGGCTTTAATTGTAGTCATTTTTGCTTTATTTAACCAGCAAAACTGTTTCTCTACCCTAAGAATAGTTGCCATTAATTTGTCAACAGAAGTTTAAGTTTTAGCTTTTTTAGCAAGGGGAATCTTGTGTGGACCCCACTGTATTAATTCTTGTTGAGACCAAAATTTCGTTACCAAAATCATCGTGAAAAACTTTTAAAACAGTTGCTTATGGTCCATCACTTCATTGGTATTAAGAGATGTTTTTATTTATCAAGTTGCCAGCACCAAATCTTCAATAAATTTCTTGGTTTTTGGATCGCTCTGTATAGGCTTTAAATTCCATCGTTCAAAATATGCGGCACCCTACATCCTTCATGCTTATTCGTTCATCGAGAAAGTTTATGGTACTGCTATATGTTCAAATTCAATATCATACATTTGGACCACAAAAAACCTCTATATTCCTATTTTATTGAGTTTTGATTTATACTTGTTAACTTTCGTAGATCTGCTAGAAAGAGAAACCATAGATATAAATGAATGTTTTGTAGATGTGTATAAACAAACAAAAAGACAAAAAATCTAACAGTAAGACGACAAGACCACCGTATAATCAGCCAAAATATAACTATGGAGGAATATAGTTTCGAAAGAGCTCAAGCATCATTTAAGAAATGCGGATGATGCAGTAATAATAACAGGCACAAATGAAGAGATGTTACAAATAATGACAAAACTAAAAGAAGAAAGTGGATATCTTGGTTTACATATCAATCATAAAAAGGCAAAACTCATTATTGTAGATCAGGCTCACAATAACTTATCACACGTAAACAAAATAGGTAAATTTGAAATAACAACACACTTCGATTATCTCGGCTCGACCGTTACAAATACTATAGATTGCAGCCCGAAAATAAAAAGAACATATAATTATGATGAAACTTCATAAGATTTATAAGAGCTATGTAATTACATAACGCATTACCTAGCTACCTACTAAACTCGATTATATTTCTCACAGCCACGTACGTCTACAAAACATGGACAGTAAAACAATCCGGAAGGAAGAACATTAATGCATTCGAAATGTGGTGGTATTGGCGAATGCTCCGGGTGTCACGGATTGAGCATTGTACAAACATTTCAACCGAAAATATCTGGGACTTTTTGGCCACATAATGAGAAAAATAGAAGGAAAGGAACGACTTGTGGTCAAAAACAAAATTGAAGGACACAGACTAAAAGGACGCTCTCCATCAAGATGGGTTGATCAAACCAAAACCCTCATGGGGCAAGGTCTATATGACACAAACGAACTTGCTTTAGACAGAGATAGATGGTCACAAACACTGAAAACTATAACATGACGTCATGGCGATTTATAACAAAGCTAGGCTTGAGAAGAGAAGACACTGTGATAAATGTGAACAACTCCATAAGAGAAGAAATGAAAACAAAAACTTTTATGTATTGAAGCACTTGCCTAGAATATATGCCAAGGAATATTGTACGAACGTGAAACGTAGATCTTAACTCAGGTACTTCGCTAAAAATGAAACAATGTGGTAAATACTGGGTCCCACGAAGAAGTGTGATGACTGGAGTAGAAGAAATAATGCAGAGATAACAGAAACACCAGGAAATGAAAGTACTGTTGAAACAATTAAAGCCAGAAAAATAAGATGGTGTGAGCATATTGTAAAAATGGAGAGCAGCAGTTATGTTAGGAAGGTGATGGAAGGCAATATCCAGGAAACCAAGGAAGACCCAGGATAAGATGGAAATGTGAATTAGAGGAAGATCATTGAGAGTTACGAGTTAAAAACTGAAGAGGAGTGCTACAAGACAGAAAAAGGATGAGGATCTATGGAGGAGCTGGCCAAGACCCAACCAGGGACGTAAAGGGCGAAATAGATATACTGAATTTGGCGCTTGCCTATAAAGTTAAATTCATTTATGAAATGCAAATGAATTAATTAATCATTAATTAATTAGTTTGGGATTTTACTTGTACGGATACACTTGCCCCTTCTGATTTGACTGATTCTTCATTTTCTGTAAGATCTGCTGCACATTTGGCAGAAAATCTTAAGAAAAAAAAATATAAGGCAAGTTCTGATGATTATTTTTTCGTCGCCTTCGCTGTGGAAACTTTGGGTCCTTGGAGTGCTGATGCCCTTTCTCTCCTTGAAGATTTGGGGAGGCGTATTGTTCAAACAACGGGAATTTTTCAAGCCAAAAGATATTTGAAGCAACGAATAAGTTTGGCTATACAGAGAGGCAACGTTGCTAGTGTTCTTGGTACAGCCCCGCTTTCTTCTTCTCTTAATGAGTTATTTTATTTATTCTAGTTATTACTTATGTTATGTTATTTTATGTTATCGTTATTATATTACATAATAATAAATTAAATACTTTACATTAATAATGCAAATGCCAACCGTTGAATTAAGTGTAATGTATTGTTGCTTTAAGACGCAGAATTTTAAACGAATTGAAATAATCCCTTTGTTTGCTTTATTCTGCTTGGCTTGAAATGTGTTTTTCATAATTTTCTAATAATTACTAATTATTCTAGTATCGATGTTGGTTTAGAAATGTCACATTATCTCACTTTCAAATTTGAAATTTGTAACAGATTCTGGACGTTGCATCTATTTGTAAAAACCCGGTATAGCAGTATACAATCACACAAACAATTTCACAGAAATTTCAGTTTGTTTAGATTTAAAACTTCATTGCAGTAAATTCCCTATTAAATTATTTATTTTTTCAAACATTTACCATCAAAAAAGGTCCTGGTATTTGCTGCACTTCTTATTTATTGGTGATTCAATTAAACGTTTAATTAATGAGCAAAAGTTTTATTTATTTAGAACATTTTTTCTTGCGAAAGTATAACACAAATAACAAGTTCAAAAAAGGCGTTAAACTAAAAAAGAAATAAAATTTATAGTTTATTAAAGTTGTTAAAGAAATCGTAAACTTACGTAAAAAGTTTTAAAATCTGTTTTTTGTTATTTTATGGGCAGTACTACATCACACTTTACACATTTTACTGAAAAGGTGTTGCAACATTCATGTAAAGGGGTAGACTTTACAAGGGTGCTAACCAAATTATTAATTCGGTTGAAGATTTCACTTGAGTCGTTTACTAAGCACAGCAGTAACTCCCTCATTTAAAATAAACTAATTCGGTTAATTAATATTTGTTAAATTAATAAAATTTATATATTTCCTAGTTACAAAGAAAACTGGCTTCAAGATCTTATAAAACGTTTCGCGTTGTTTATATCTAAAAAAATTGTTGCCTCAAATTTTCTTTTATATCGAAGGGTTTCAGAATTGCGCCGGCACTTTTGTATATCGCTGAATGTAAAAGTCACCGGTCCCGACCATAAAGCGGGTTATGTGAATGGGCGCCACAAAAAAGCATAACAAAACTGTTGACTTATGAGCTTAAAACGAAGGCGGTAAGTGAGTGCTTTTTAATTTTGATCCCTCGTAAGCTCCCGGATTTTAAGGAGGAAATTTTTACAGCTTCTTCTAATTCGTCATAAAAAATTTCGCGTTTTTACCGCCGTTATTAAGAAAAAAACTTTTTAGTACGTCCCATCTAAGTCCCGGGTCGTAATTTATCGGCCGTTATTGCGCAAGAAAGTCCCGCGCGCCGAAACTTTTAAATGGAAACTAATGTTCTCGAGAGCGTCCGTGTAAACGATTTGAACGTTCGAATTTCCATGAAATCATGATCAAACAGGATCGGGCATGTTTAGTATTCCGGTGAGCAAGAGTCGGGACTGTTCCGGTCATCGGCGGCTCTCGGAGCGGCCATCAAGCGCTTCTTGTTATATGGCGGGTGATGAGGCTCCGGACTCGTTCGTGCGTAGCTGGCTGCGCTCGCCTCATGCTGATGTGGCCGGCGAATTCGAATCTAAATATAAATTGCCGCCGGTACTGTTTACCGCGATCAAATATTTGTGCTTTTATGCCGATCCCTCCTCGAGAGATGCACTTTGCGTGTCGGGTCCGATTCGGATCCGGATCCGAGCTTTATGCAGATGCGAATTATTATTTCGGGTTTTAATAGGTTTTCGCGTTTTGTTTCGCACTCGCTGGCTATAAAAGAAGGATTAACGAAGTTTAAAAAGAACCGGGTGTTTATCGAATTTCTAACAGGATTACTGAAATGATTCGCACGGTTACCGAGAGGGTTTGCGCTGCGAGCAACAAAGCCCAGATCTTGATTACGTTCAGCTTTTACAAGTTTACTTTTGTATTCTAGAACAAGCTAACTGTACCGTGAAATAACGTCTAAATTTGCATGACGTACTCATGCGCGCGAAGTGGCGCGCGGGAGGGTGCGCGTGCAAGCGACTGTGTAACCGTCTAGTTACTTATAATTTAATTCCAATATGACGCCGTCTCTATGTTTAATTTAGCTTATTATATCGTTATGTTTGCTTTACACTTCAATCTCCGCCATCCCACTGATGAGATTCACGAGTCGCGCTCCTTCGACCGCCGCGACGGTTCACCCTCTCCTGGGAACCGGCCAACCTTCAAGAATAGAAAATCGCCCAAGATTCCCCGCTCGAACGGTTCCATTGTGCGATCTCACCTTGATTATGCCTCATTGTTACGATTATTACCTAGTTTTCTTTTTTTGTCGGGCGCAGTTAATTCGGCGATTAAACTTTTAAGTTCGCGAGGTGCGGGTAAGTGTAGTGAGCGGCTGCTTTCGTATTTACGACGGAAAAAGTTTGCACGGTGAATTTATACCGGATTGCCGGGACGCTTTTGTTTCGAAACTCATTACCAGAACTGCAGTTTACAACTTTAAAAAGGCTCGCAAATAAAAATTATAATTTCGTAGTAAGAGTTTTTACGCTCTGCTGATTTCATTAGTTAAGAAAATAAGCAAGAATGGGTTGCGAACCCGAGCTGAAAATTCGTTCAGCATTTCGGCGAACACAATTTTTTGCCAGTGAATTTACGAATGCGCTCGGAGAACGTTTGTGATTGTACAAGTCGCAAAGCACTTGAAGCTTTTAGTTCATAATAGCTTCTCAATTACTAAGTAAATTATTATTATTATTATTATTAAACATTAAATGATTTTATACTATCTTGGTCTTGGCAAATTAAAATGATCTCATTGACGAATAATAAAACGAAATATACAGGATGTTCGGAAGGTTTCTTTGTATTTGTGCCGTTGTATTCAGTATTAGCCAATTTAGATTATGTTAGATGGATAAAAATAATTAGTTGCTCTGAAATAGCAACAATATTTCCTCCTGAAGAATCACTGTTTGCATAAAATCATGTTAGGAATACATTTGAGTGCAAATCACAAATCTTTATGTAAAATATTTTAAAATTGGGTTTTGGTCTGTTTGGCCACCCTCCTTATTCGGTAGATCTGATCCCTTAGGCGAATAATAAATAAGGGTCAAGCAATTCCAAATCTAATTTGTATTCTTTTCTTTTGTGTAACGATTTCTGATTCGCACCTAGACCTTTCAAAAAATATTCTCTAAATATATTACATTGTTGTAGTATGTTCGGTAACATCAAATCTCCAATGATAATATTTTAACTAAACTTGTCAGTAGTGTATTGTTACCAATAAGTATTGATTAATTAATTAAATTATTTAATAACATGTTGGTTCGTCTTTGTTATTTACACACTACACTAACTTCTAGTTTGCATCTTCTTGAGGTACTGGGTTCTAAGCAATTGAGCAAGATGGAAAATCTAAGTGTTCGTGGGATTTTTGTGTTGCCACATAATCTGTATATAATTCTTGAATTCTTGAACAGAGATCTCGTATATAGGAGGTTAAAATTGATTTTGTAACAAACTAAATTTTAAATAATCTACTTTGTCCTTATTATAAAGTGGTTCCTTTTCACACAATTAACACACAGCACTGTATACGACGAACACTCGAGGCAAACTTCTTTCTAAGGGTTCGATGCACCGTCGCGTTCACCCCCTCAGCGGCCGAACCGGTTTCTTGAAGCCGCTACAGACTCCCTCTCTGGCGTAGAACCACGTCCCGGGTGCTGCGCCAGCTTCCTAGGTCTCCCTCTGCGGCGAAGGCCCCGAACCGGACTTGGATATACTGTCGTCTCCCCCACGAACGGAGTGAGCCGAGAAACATGATACTTCCCCAAGGACGAAGAAGGATCGTCGGGCGAAGCCACTTCGTACGTCGTCTCCGAGACGACCCTTTTAATGAGGTATGGACCGTCGCGACGTGGGGCAAACTTCGACGTGATGCCGTCCTTTGCGCGGCTCAGGGTGTGCAGATCGACCATTACTCGGTCGCCTTCACGTAATTCTGGTCCTGGACGTCGGCTGCCATCAGCAACTTCCTTGCGGCGGTCCTGGGCTCGCTCCACCGTATCTCGGGCTTCTCGTAGGACGGTTCCCAGTTTCGTCAAGAACGGGGTGATAGTCGGAACAAAGTTCTCCCCCGTCACGATGGCCCTTAGATCGCGAGTAGCATCGTCTGCAGTCCTTAATTCTCTCCCAAAGGTAAGATAAGCGGGTGAAACGCCCGTACTTTCGCAACGCGCCGAATTCATGGCGAAGCGTACCGCGGGGATCCTCTCGACCCAACCTCGATGATTTCCTTGCACCAGAATAGCAAGTTGGGTCTTTAGGTCCCGATTCCGTCTCTCCACCGGATTGGCCTGCGGGTGATAGACGGGCGTGAAGGCGTGATCGATCCCCATGCAGAACATCGCTTTTTGCATCACATCCGCAATGAATTGCGGACCATTGTCGCTTATGAGTCGACGGGGGACGCCATACCTTAAAAAAATCTCGTTTATTAATATTTTCGCACAGGCCATACCTGTGGCGTCGACTAATGGGAACATCTCGAACCACCGAGTCGACGTGTCTTCCACCACCAGTATCCAACGCTCGCCGTTTTCTCCTTCCACGAGTGGGCCAAAGAGGTCGACTGCGTACACTTCACCCCGTTGAGCCATCACCGGAGTTTGTAGGAGACCTGCTGGTTTCAGGTTCTGCACCTCGAATCGTTGGCACTCTACACAGTTCTTCACATGTTCGGCGATGTGTCGCCGCATTCCTGGCCAATAATACCGTTGCGCGATCCGGCTGAATGTGCGATCCACTCCGTAGTGACCTGCAGTAGGTTCGTCGTGATACTCCCGCAGAATTCGCGCTCGTCCTGCTTCCGGCACAACAAGTTGTGGTTCTTCGGCGTCCTCCTCTGGGACGTACCTGTAAAGGACCCCATTATTTACCAAATAACCCCGGCTGGTCCATCGAGCAAAATCTTCGTTTGCACCAGCGGATTCGAACGAACTCAAGATCTTAGCGACCTCCGGGTCCCCCTTTTGTTCTCTTCGGACCTCCGCCGCACTCCGAGCCGGTACATCAACTGTCACTACGTTTACCTCGACTGCTTCGCTTTCGTTAGCGGACCTGGGGGGCCGCGAAAGCGTATCCGCAACCACGTTGACCTTTCCAGGCGTGTATTGAATCTTCAGGTTAAATGGCTGTAGCCGCAGCACCCACCTGGCCAGACGACCACTTGGTGCTTTTAGCGCAAAAAGCCACTTCAACGGTTGATGATCGGCCCCTAACGTTACTTCGTTGCCTTCCAGGTAACCGCGGAATTTTTCCACAGCCCAAATCACTGCTAGCGCCTCTCTCTCGGTCGTCGAGTAGTTTTTCTCTGCGCTGGTTAAGAGTCGACTGGCAAACTCGACTGGTTTCTCGTCCTTCTCCACCCCTTGCAGTAGCGCTGCACCTAGTGCATAGCCGCTACTATCCGTACGGACGACGTATGGTTTCGTGTGATCCGCTTGTTGCAGAATGGGCGGCGACGTCAGCAGTTTCTTCAACGAGTCGAACGCCGCTTGCTCCTGCGAACCCCAATTACATTTAACATCCTTCTTGGTTAGATTGGATAACGGACGGGCGACATCCGCGAAGTTTGGCACGAATTTTCTGTACCACGAACAAGTTTGGTAAAATGTCAATAGTTCTCTTACATTATTTGGCGGGATCATCTGGGCGATTGCGGAAGTCTTCTCCGAATTGACCTGGATACCTTCCGGTGAAATGATGTGCCCCAAATATTTTACGGATGCGGCCGCGAACACGCACTTTTCCCGGCGCGCCTGTAACTTAAATAAACGTAATCGTTCGAACACAGAACGTAAGTCAGTTAAATGTTTTTCGAAACTGTCTGAAATCACTATAAGATCGTCTAAATACGCGGCGATTGTTACCTCACTTAACCCGTTCTTAAAGCGGTCCATTAACCTCTGAAACGTACTTGGAGCGTTTTTGAGTCCGAACGGCATTCGTAGAAAACGGAACGTTCCAAATGGGCACGCAAAGCACGTTTTATCTCGGTCCTGCGGTCGGACAGGCACTTGCCAGTACCCTGATTGCAAATCCAAGGTAGTCATGTACGCCGTACTCTTTGCTGTGTGAAGTAAATCGTCGATACGTGGCATCACATACGTCACGCTGGTGGTTATCGCATTAAGGGCTCGATAATCTACGCACAATCTAAATTTTCCGTTTGGTTTCGGAACCATCACCACCGGAAAACACCACGGGCTTTCGCATTCCTCGATGATTCCCTCTTGCAACATATTGTCGATTTCGTTTCTCAAAAATTCCTTCTTTTGGGGCGACAACGGATACGGCGCTACCGCAATAGGCGCGTGGTCCCCCGTCTCGATGGTATGTTCGGCATAACCCGTCGGGCCTCCCCCTGGTCCGAAGATATCCTCGGATTCCACCAGGAGGTGGTTTAATCGTCGATTTTCTTCGGAGGTTAAGGCCGCTCCCTCATCCTCTCGTAACGCGGTTACACTTGCTACCACGATCGGTCCAGGAAAACTGACGTCGGCGGAATATTCGAAGGACCTTTCGGGTTCGTCCGCGAAAAACCAAACGCGGTGCCTATGGTCGACAACAATATTGGCGGCCTGCAAGAAGTCCACCCCAAGTAGAGTCCTGTTATCCGCCAGATCCGGTAGAATAATAAACGTCGTCGGGATCCTCCTCGTTTTAATTTCGACGTCTACCGCTGCGATTAGGACCGCTTGGGTGCTGATGACGCCGTCGGCGAAGGCCAGTTGTATCTCCGACCTCGTCATTGGATAATCTAAGGATCTTAATAAATCGTATACTCTCCTACCTGCGACGGTTCTTTGGGCCCCGGAATCCGCGTAAGCGATTCCATTCCGTCCCAGAAGCGTGAAAGGAAGCAGCGGTCTAGTCGAATCAGGCTCCGAGTAAGCCGTCTGGATGCTAGTGTAATTAAGTGTGATTTGGCCACTCACCTGCGGCGCTTTCTGCGCTCCTCTACAATTTGAACAATTCGCGCGAGTAGTTCCTAAGGCTCCGCATCCGTAACATTTTAAGGTTGGCGGTTGCGTCTGTGGTTGTGTTGGCGCTTGCGTTGGCGCCTGCGCCCCCGTTTCCTTTCGCTTTCGACATTCTTCGTACGCATGCCCGAAATTACGGCAGAAGGTACACTTCGGCCTGTCCCGCGACTTTGTTTCGCTTACCCTTTTTGTTTCATTTGTTTCATGGAGAGTCTCCTTCAAGGAGCGTTCAACTGCCCTCGCGCGCGTTAGGAGATCGTCGAACGATTCCAGGTCCTCACGGGCGATGCGTTTTCTAATTTTCCGATTTAACAGCCCATATACCATGTCTAGCTGAATCGTCGCGCTGGGCTTTTCCTTAAGACCAGCGAATAACGCACGCGCCTTCGATACGTATATGTCCGTCGGCGTGTGTGGTTCTTGTTCTTGCGCGAACAGTTCGCGGTAAATTTGCGGGGCTGGTTTCACCGGACCATATGCACCCCGTAGCGCTTCCAAAGCTTCCTCCCAGGACGCCGTGCTGCTTTTGATACCTTGCCACCAGATCCCTGCACCCTCCGCAAGCACCATTGCAAATCCTCGTAGCGCATTCTCGTCCGATACCCCCGCGCATTCTTTGTACGTTTGCAGGGTATCGGCGAATGCGTGCACGTCTTCACCGGCCTTCCCGGAAAAGCGGCTGGTACACGAAACGAAACTGCCGCGTTGTGGATGATTTTGCGTCAGTTCCGACCGCATTTGCTGCAATTGCTGTGCGAATTGCGCTTGCATTCATAATAACAAATCTTGTAGATTTTGTTGGGTCATCTGCAAGACGCTTCCTGCCGCTGCGCTATTCTCCGCGTCCATTGTTTCCTCGTTTTGAGGCATCTTTTTTGGCGCCATTTTTTTTTTCTTCGCGTCCAAAATGGCCGAATTCTTTGTTCGGTCGGAGCACGTTAAAATGGGTAAAAGATGTGTCTTCTTTCGTACTGTTTTTGCGTGTATTACCGTTGAGCCACGCTGTTGGGCGCCAGTTGTTACAAACTAAATTTTAAATAATCTACTTTGTCCTTATTATAAAGTGATTCCTTTTCACACAATTAACACACAGCACTGTATACGACGAACACTCGAGGCAAACTTCTTTCTAAGGGTTCGATGCACCGTCGCGTTCACCCCCTCAGCGGCCGAACCGGTTTCTTGAAGCCGCTACAATTTAAATTTTATTTTTTTCTGAGCGCAATCGAAGAGTTAATCCAATATGAGGTTCTATATTCTTCACAGAAGACAAGTTAGCTAAAATATAATAAAAATTACAACTTGTCTCTATCAATACTGGTAATCTTGATGTCCAACGATATTTCAAACGTGGTTGTGCAACATGTGACTATTGAATTTCTTATCAAATTCCTTAGAAAAGTTAAGCTGGTCATGCAAACAAAAAGACGCGGTCTCTTAAGCAAGGGTGTTAACCTTCTGCACGAATACGTTTTCCCACGTACAGTGTAACTGACAAACAACATACTAATTTATATTGTTTAATTTTTCACGTAGTCTCGACTTGGTTTCAACTGATTCTCATCTTTTTGGGATACTGAAATAGTTCTTGGGAGGCAGAAAAATTAAGCAGTAAAATTGTATGCGTCGTTCAAAGGGACATACAAAAGCTTCGAAACTATACGACACGTGAACTATGATGTAAGTAATTCATAATTTGAAAAGACCAAAAAAAAAAGAAGTAAAATGCAGATCAATTTTGAACCAGCCATGTATTAGGCAACTGAGTCGACATGATTTATTTTAGACTGAAGAGTTATTACTTCTGTGGATCTTTGATATCTGGCAGACAATACCAGATTTATGTACCAAAGGTAGAACTACTGATGCAATTTTTCTTTCCGCTCCTGCAGTAAAAATTCTATTTTCTTGCACGAATTTGCAATTCTTTTCTGGTCTTGGCAATGTTGGGATTCACTTGCACATCGAATTGAAAAACTAGATAGCCCAACACATGTATTCAGTGTTTTCAGCTTATCGATGTCTTATCGTCTGCCCTAATTTCCTAGAAACACTTCAACAGCTGCCAAAATATTTGTTGTATGCCATCTTGACCTTACGGAAATTGTTTCTCTTAAATCCCTTGTTGTGGTGAATGAGTAACTTGCTCTTCTTTAGCCGTCAATTCGCTCAGGTGTCTTTAATAGGTTTCTTGAAAAAATTGAAAGAACGCTCTTGCTACATAGGGACGGACAATATGTGTCCCATTGAAAAAGCAGTTCTACCATGTCCTCCATGTACTACTGAGCTATCATATTGACCTCAGCTTAACATCAAAGGGAGCCTGCTACCATGGTCAATAAAAGTCTGTACCATAGCATCGATAGTTCGATTGCTCTTACTGCAACTAATTGAAAGACCTTTTTCTTTAGGTCATATAATCGCCATGTGGTCATCGAGAATCGAGATTTATCATTTTACATTACTCAATGAGTTTATTTAACCTTTTACTACATCAGGTTTCTGCTGTTGTTGAGGAGCTAAGAGTAATACAACTTTTGGTCTAATGTTACAGAGTGATCTTTAATACCAAACTATTCATTAATTGTTGGTTAATCGCTTCTTGGACCATTATTCGAAAATGTCAGTGTTAAAGCCTAATTTTTGTCGACCGAAATTGAACAAATTATGTTTTCGGCTAACTGTAGCAAAATAACATTGGTATTTCAGACTGCTTGATCCGTTTCAAAGTTTTTTGCAAGTTTTTCTTTTTAATACTAATATGTATATGAATCCTATAGTTCCAAAACGTGTTTTCTCCAAAAAAAAAAGAAAATTGAAATAGATACACTGCTGCAATTTATGACAAATTCCTCAACTTTTTGATACTTTAGTTTGTTTAAAAAAAAAATCCTTTTCAACTTATTTTAATAAAACAAAAATTGGTAATTTTTCCAAACTGTGTCTTATCCAGCAAAAGTTAGTTCCATTGCGTGTCTATTCCGTATGTTTCCAAAGTTAATTAATTTAATCAGGATATCGCAACCAATGTTTGCATTTGACATTAGTAATTCAAAATCTTTCCATATTATGCAAAATTACTTCATTTTAATATCGAAAAAGACGGAAATCAGTTTTTCGTTAATTCTGAAGAACTAAAGAAAGTGAAAAAGGCACGTTTTGGAACTATAGGATTCATATTTTAAACGCAATACTATATAATAACCATCAACAGAAAAATTTGTTTATTTTACAAAACCTAATAATGTAATTTTAAAAGGTCATTTAGAGCTCATCTTTGTTTTTTCAAATAGGAACTCCTATTTTGGTGTCAGAATCGAAAAAGGCGGGAAGCGGGGTTAACGTCACCTCTACGGATTAAATAATGGTCAAAGTACGCTATCATGGGACCTCGCAAGAAAGTTTCATTTGAATTTACCTTTAAAGTTTACTTCAATATCAATAATTAAAAGTTAATCCGACCATTCTGATCAACCAAACAAAGCTGACCTCAAAATGGCTTTGAAAATAAGGTTCGAGGTCACCTTTGCATTCCTCGTTGAAAATTACCTAGGGTGTAAACTTTGATTATTTCTTTTTTCACTAATCCCCCGAGATTTCTAGGGGTTTCCATACTTTTTCCTCACGCTGTATGTCTTGAGGATTCATCCGAATTCCTGGTCCTGCCTCCATGGAACCGTCAAAATTATTCTGGATTTATTTTTGTTTATTAATATTGGCTAGTGCTTCTTTGGCAACCGAAATTATGAGAGGTTAAGTTCCTGAACAATAAAGCGATCTGACTGCGATCGTGACTATATCATATTTTAGAATAGAGAATTCGAGGAAAATTTTAAAGTTTTTGTCGATGTAACAACGTTCATTTATCATAAGATATAAAAATTTTAATTTTCTTATCTGCATGTTCTTGTTGTTTCTCGGCCATTTGATCAGTATTTTATGGCCGCAATTTTTAGCTTTCCACTACGTGCCTAAACCAATCTATTTAAAATAAAAGTTTCTAAATAAGAAAAAAGATTGATAATTGCAACGTTTGCGTTCAATAAAATAATAATTGTGTTCATTTAAAACAAGAACAAGTAATAAAAAAATTGAGTTTTTCATTAGGACGGAAATATCGAATTGCTTTTTCAATAAACTTTTCACATTTTGAACATATCCTGATGTGATTGAACCGACGAATTTCGTATCTAAGAGCCTATATGAATTATTCCAAAGTTCAGAAATAACCTTAATCAATAGACATTGACCATAACAATAAAAATCTAATTTCATCATAATTTGCCTGAAGCTTTTCAGTATTAATAAATCGTTTAATAATTGCGCCAAAGATAATTACAAAGTTATTCTGTAATTACAATATAACTGAATTATTGGGCACTTCTAATTTAATATACAACATTCATTGAGCAATGTAAGTAATGTATTTTAGAATCAGGCTATTCTTGTCGCACAAAAAGCTTTTGTGTACCTTCCCGGTAAATTAATTAAATTATGACAAAAGTTGGCTGCCACATAAAAATCGTCAGCTACGTTTTTAATTGAAAATTCATGAACAAATCAGCCTTCTAATTGAAAATTTGCGTTAATTTAAGACATGAAAAAACCATTAAAAGTTGAAATGATAAACAACAAACGCATTAATACAATTACAAAAAATAATGATTTGAATAAACTTTTTGTGAAATTTTTTAATTAGCGTTCAGTTTGCGAACGAAGAACGACCATACAAGTTCTACAATTGGTAACGGAAAGTTAGCGAGGTTTCAGATTTCAAAATAAAGCAGGTTTTGTGCAAGTCGTATTCATCCAAAGTACACGTCGAACTGCAAGTTTGAACGAACTAGTTAAAACTCGGAACTTCTTTCACTTCTTACTGCACCGAATTGAATATTTAGTTTTTCCGGGGATTTTTTATTGAAGCGCTTAAAATCGAACGTGTAAAATCCAATTGCGCTAATCGCACCAGAATGTATCACTCGAGTTAATTTGTAGTACAGTAACAATATTATTATTGCTATTACCTACCAATAACTACTAATTACCGATAAATTGGAGCGCGATTAACTAAACTTATTATCATTTACATAGCCCCATAATACGATATTATTTAACAATGTTACAGTATCCACAACTATTACCATAAATTGGGAGAGAAATACTGCAAAGTATCAAAACTATCTGCTGAAAAAAAAAAGTTAAATTTTATTGAACCTCAATTTTATTGGGTACTCGATTCGGCAATATCAATTTTTAAACAAAAGGTGCGATTTTCGTAGATATTGAAATGGAAAACGAAAAAAAGAGTCGCGCATTTCCCTTTGAAATCTCCCTAACAAGGTTTCATTTCGAACTTTTTTACCTTTCTCACTTCTCCCTCTCGACTTTAAATATCCGGCTCGATCTGTGAAAACCGTACAAATTTTATTTATTTTCGATATTATGGGTACTCGATCATTCGGCCGTTATAGAAAAAAATTAATTGAGCCGTGCCTCTTGTAGAAAATCTCCTGTTTAAAAGAGGGAGATTTTTTTGATAAAGTGGTAGAATGTAAAAGCTCAGTCAATAGCACATTTTCAATTCTTCATGCCATGTATAATTCATGGAGCGCGCCAATATTGAATTGACGGGAATGACGGCACAGGATGACTTCTCTCTAATATGAATGACTGATTCCTTAACCCACAATCAAACCAAGTGTGAAACACGGCTTTTTTCGTTGGGGAATTTAATTTTAGTTAAACTTTTCGTGTCCGAGTCAAGTGAGTTAAATTGTCTCGCCGGCGACAATTAAACAATTTCGCTTTGACGTCCGTGCAATTTTCCACGTACATTTAATTTTTTGGCGTGCAAATTAAATTTTCATCAAAAAAACTGTCAATACTTCCAGACCGCTTAAATGAAATTAGTGCCACGTACGTTAAGTTCTTTTTATTTTTTGCCACACCTGATCAAAAAATATTTTGTTGAATTTGCAATATTATGATATGGATGTATGGATGTATATTTCATTTTCAGTGGAAAATAGCCACAATAAAATTATCTTTCACCCAGACACCTTTTAACACCTTTTAAAAGAACAAACCTAACGGGATTTTAAAGAGCGATATTGATAGAAACGAGTAAAATTCACCGCCAAATGGGACCCCAAAAAGTCATCAAAAATTTACATTAGCAATAAATTAAAACCATTCACATTACAAAAAGAATGATAAAAAGGTCAACTTTATTTTTTATTTTTCTTGAGCAACAACTTCTTTACACAATTTATTAATACCGAAAATAAAAGGTAATGGCAAAATGATAGGGATTTAGGGATTTAATTACAACTACCACCAGTGATACGAGAAACAGAGACCCATTTTGATCATTTTTTAAAATTATTATTAGTTTTTGTGGCGTAATGAATCAAAGTTTTCTGGAGTTTCCTCTATCTGTTTATTATATTACTTTGTAATTGTTTATTTCTGCTTTCATTGCGTATAATTTTGTTAGGCTGAAGTCTGTTTAGACGTTAACCCGTTTTTAAAATATGTTTAAAGGTATCTTAACTATTGGCGATCAAACAAGGAAATACTCCAGTTGAACGAGCAACGATTTCGTGTATTTTCATAGTGGGATCCAGTAGACCCCGGTCCGTCTGATTCGTAACTTTTTGAGACCCGTCCGTTGAAGGTTAAATAAATTGTAAGGCATCTGCTCCTTGTAATCTATTATTGTATCGTACCAGCAAACTAAACTATTTTATTTTTCAAATTTTCTATAAAAAGAATGTTCGAAAATGTAGTTTCGTTGCAGATTGGAAAGTTGTACTTATCGTGCGAAAAGTGGATCTTGAGAAACATTATGTAGAAAAGCATTTAGTATTTTTGGGTCACTCGAGACAAATACGTTTACTTGCTTTTTTAACTGTTCACTTTCTTTTCAAAATACTTGACAATCTCAATAAATTTGTTTTTATAGAAAAAAGTGGATAAAATCAGAAAAAATATTTATTAATAAGTTGCATGCATTCTTAGTTGAGATGGTGCAGATTTTTAAAGTATTTCTTGGTGTATATGGTAATAAATGCATTGTATGATTATATTTTCATTTAATGATAAGCCTAGTTTTCGCATTTAAAGATAATGATGCCATTTTTCCGAAACTGCTTGGCCTACCCCGTTTTGGTAATAAATCAAAGAGCCGCGCTCTTACGCTGCCGTTATTTACAGTGGACTTGCCTCACTTTCAAAATCAACTCACAATAAATATCGTTGTCGAAATAAATTTATATTGATATTAAAAGATATTTATTGTGAATAACAATTAACTTTAACTTTTTTTTTTACTAAATGGAATTGCTCTACTTCCAAAATCAATGGCTCACTTACTGGCAAGTTAACAAAATTTTATTTTTATAATTAACGTAGCACATTATTAATCGCTCCAATTAGAAAAGTACCTACTAATTAAAAACAGGTCACATTCAATTTCAAACTAAAGAGATTTTAGTTTCTAATACTAATTTGTGTATTTAAGTTTAATGAATTCTATAGATTGTTTTATCGCTAATAGAGCAATTACCGTTGAAATGGAAACAATTTCAATAAATAAATAAATAGCCGCTAAACATAGTGTTAAACTCATTTCTTTATGTTACAAAATTATTATTATATTCTCTTCTATAAACTATTAAATATCAACTCAAATTAAAAATCTAAAAGCCACACATTTTGCACTATTATTAATAAATATAATATATCAATAAATAAATAATTTAAAATGTGTTAAATGAAAAATAATTAATTTTACTCAAATATTACTGATGCATTTCAAGTAATCCAAGAAACGCTAAAATTTTCTTGAAAATCAATTACATAAAAAATGTTTCATTGCTCCTAATTGCATGGGACACGCTGTATTTTTCCCAGGGGGAACGCAGAGAAGCCTTCCACACAAGGACCTTAATAGTCACGTACTTCCGGAATGTCCTGCAATCATTGCAGGTGTCATTCTACAGCGAATAAAATCGGATGCAATCGTCTCGAGATTAGAGCGTTTATGAATTTTTTTTTCCGCTATCATTAAATTCAACAAGTTTCTTCAGTATGCAAGTTGAGAAAACACAAAACGAATAAAAGCTAACGTTTTCCAATTTCGTCCTACTTTGATTACAATCGCGCCCCGTTTCCTGTCGATTGGGGAATTGCAAGCTCTCTTTCTCGCTCTCAGTCTTCTTCAAAGTTAAATTAGTATCGGGAGGTTTTCGCAGTATACACCCTGTCGTCGTCAGTGTTAAAACCGGAACGGGTGAAATCCAATAATAGAGGGTACCGTCGTCGCTCGAGAATCGCGCCGCCACCGGAGCAGCGTATTCCTAAATAATTAAAAGTGTATAAGAGATGTGGGGCGAGAGCATGCACGGTGCGACTCGTAACAAATTGAACCTGCAAAAGTCGATTATAAAAGGCCGCCGGATAGATAAATGGTCGATAGAGTCGAGATCGATTCACTAAATTACATCGCTCGGTGCTGTTAAATTAAAAGCGCGTTAGTCTTCAGACACCGCGCGATTGCTTTCTTTCGTGTTTTCCCTTTCGCGAGCGGATTTTTCCTTTTAACATCGACACTTTTTCGAGTGTTTTGTTTTTAGCGCTTATGAGTAGTACCGAAAAAAAATTAAGTTTCTCCTGAGTGCGACTTTAATAACACACTTTCTTGGTACGGAATCTAGAAAATAAATAAGTGAAGTGTGTAATATATCGCACCGAGTTGCGGTTATATTTTAGAAAAATCTCATTACACTTCAAGAAGCGAGCAATTTTAAAAATATTTCACACTCGCGGCTCCGACCAAATATTTACGCATTTGTTCTAGTGTTTCAGTAATTAATTCGCTCACCTTAGCGAAGAAAAAGTTTTAATAGAAAATTTTATCTCGTGCAGTTGCTATAATATTTTCAGTTAGAGCTTAGCGTATTCCAATTTGTTCTGGTTTTAATTAAGTATGTATATCTCCGGGATGGTCTTTTTCTTATTGGTCTTTGGTTTTGAAATTAAAAAGCTTTATTCCAGCCAGTCGTCGTTTCTCGGCTTTTTCGTTTTGCACTGAAGCACCTCAAAAATTGCGGCATTGATTTAATTTATTTTTTTTTGCGATAAAAGTGCGATTCTCACTGCGACCAATTTTAATATCCCGTGAATGCGTATTTCGAGGCATGTTCTCATCCCGAGCACAATGGATAAAACTAAACTAATTAAATTTCATTTAGTTTTTCAAATATTCACCAGGGTAATTTTTTATTTAATCTGTTAATAAAGTTAAATTAAAAAATACACTGTGACAACATTGTATCTATTAGGTTGGTTTCAAAATAATTGCTGTTTTTGTTAATGGAACCTTTGGCGCATATTTAGAATAAACTTTCATGCGAAAACCCGCTCTGCAGATTTCTAGTAATTGTTTTGTTTACTTTCAACAAAAAGAAGCAAATTTGTACGGTTTTCTTGGATGAACTCAAAGTGCAACGTAAAGCGGTGAAAATTACTTCCAATTACCACCAAAGGTTTGGCTAGGGAACCGTCAACGAATAATCAAGGAATAAGTGTAGTAAAGAACCTCTACAAAGAAAGTAAAGTATTTGGGAAGGTAGCAATTAAATTCTCCAATCGCTTTAAAACCACTAAAGATTTAACTGCAACACCATTAGTCACAATATTCCGTAAACAAACACTGAAACCTGCGGATGCAAAAGAATAAGGAGCCTATTGTTGATGATGGTCCTCAATGCGCAGGACCACGAACATCCAAAATTAGTGGAAGGATAGGAAGAATGGATCACGAATAAATAATAAAATAAATAAAAACTGAATACCATGCAAGAAAAGTAGAAACCGTTAAAATGTTTAATGCGGAATTTAGAATTTAGATAAAGGAAACAGCCAAATTTAAGTTGGATTCTTAATTTCAACAGAGGGGTTATAGAAGAGGAACTAAAAAATCGATTACGGTAAACCAGATTTTTATGAATCAGTTAAATTCAGTTCGATGAGACAGCACATCATAAAAAGCACTAAAAAATATGTGACACCATGGTATACATAGATACAGTAGTTAAACACCCCATGTAGAGTAAGTCCCCTTCAAACCGAACCTATCTAGATTAATTAATTATTAATTTTTTTCACAAATCTTTCTCCGATTTCTTACGACCATTATTTTATCTTTCCATTTATGAATTTCAATCTTTTCAAGGTCTTCTTGGTCTACTTTGCTTCTTGTACGTCCTGAGTTCTATTCCAATATGGAAAATATAACGGTGCTTTCACCTGCTGTTCTTCTATTTATTTTCTCATTTCATGGTTCATTCTAATTCTGTATTAATTTTCTTCTGTTTTTACCAGTCCTAATGTAATTCTTATAATTTTTCTTTTTAACCTTCTAAAGTTTTCTTCCTGCTTTGTTGTCATAGTTATTGTTTCCGCACCGTACAACATTGTGGGTCTTATTATTGTTTTATAAATGTTTATTTTTGTTTTCGTCACAAGTGTCTTATTTCTCAATAACTTTTTGTTAGCTCAATTTCCTGTCATTAGGTTTTCTTTCTATTTCCATCATTTGATATTATATCCAGATTGTTTGTTTTCTATTTAGTCTTTAGCCCCATTTTTCCCCGTGCTTATAACATTTCGCATATCATTGTTTCCATTTCTGGACGGACTTTTGCCACAAATACAATATCATCTACGTACGCTATTATTTGGCTACGCCCCTTTCTTAATCTCCTTTTTTTGTTTTAACACCAATTTGTTGTTATTTTCATTGTCATCTCAATTGGTCTTCTTAGTTTATTGCTGATGCTTACGTAACAGCACGGTACTCAGTATAATGACTGAAGAAGCTGAAAACTGGGTAAATAGTAAAGAGAATCCGGACAAGACTAGTACAACGTAAATAAAATTTAGAAAAGACCCTGCAGTGTAAGAAGAAGGGATTTAGATAAAAACGAGGACATCAAAAGAAAGGTAGGGGTGAGAAAGGATGTACTCAATCGCATTGATGATATTGGTCTAATAAGGTTAGAAGATCTAACAAAAGTAGATGCACATTGAGGGTGTCAGAATGGCGGTGCAAGAGAAAATAATCAGAAATATATCTCGAAGATCAATCGCAAAGCGATGAAAAATGATGAATGGCAAAAAATAACCCTGCGCTTTGTCATATTAAGAACAAGTAGGTTCTGCAGCTCTGAAAGCTCTGTTATAATAATAACCTATAATGATGATCCAGTTACTTTTGCCTATACGATTACGGTTTTTGTTTATATGGACCCCAGGGTAGGTTTAGTGGATCTTCTACTAGCAAATCCGCAATGAACTGGAAAAGGTCCACATCAATGTATTGATTTGTTAATGTGCTGTCCTTTAATTGCTTAGTAACAAAGAAATCCTTAATGATAAGATTCACTACAGATTTAAGATGGAGCTGAGTACTTGGACGCTAGTACTATTAGGCGATGGGTGAAATATTTCAAAGATAAAAACACGAGCATTTAATCGCTTCAACTAAACGCAACATAGAAAAAGTTGATGATATCATTAAAGAAGATAAACGTGTCACTGACCGATATTGCTTCAAAACTTGTAATAGGAACAGTGTCCTGTCTTTTGCAGACTAACGTAATTGAAGCTGATAGCCTTGCTTTACAAATTTTGTTGTGGATGAACTAATACGCACTCGTGCACATACATACACTCGAACAGGCCTTTAATTAAATAGAAGCTACCGGGAGATTATCTTACAGGTATACATATCTCCTATGTTTACTTTTAAAAAAAACGCGTCAACGTATTGATAACTATAGGCAACCAACATTACACCACAAATCACAAGGTTATTATTTTTCATTGTGAAAGGTTATGTTCAAGTATCATGAATAGTATTATGAATAGAATCTAAAATCATTTGAATATCAAAATAATAACAATTTTAATAAAACTATTAAATGAGATAACTTCCCAAAATTTGAGAAGTTATTAACAGAAAGTACATAACAGAAAAAAATAAACAAATAGCGTCATAGCAAGTGTTCAAAATGTCCACCTTCTACTTCTAAACAATATCCTAGCCGATCTTGGAACGCACGCACGGCATTTCTGAGAATGTCAGGATTCAGTTCGTTACATTCAGTTCGTATACGATCTTTTAATTCATCTAGATTTAAAATTTGGATATTGCGGTAAATTTTTGATTTTAGGTAACCCCAAAGGAAATAGTCATTGGGTGATAAATCTGGAGATCGTGGTGCCCATGGTATGGGGCCGTACCGTCCTATCCAGTGTCCGGGAAACCTTTCGTTTAAACAATTTCTTATAACATTTGTGGAATGCGGAGGGGCTCCATCCATTTGAAACCATGGTTCGTTAATGTTTAAATTTTCTATTGCCGGAATGATGTTGTTTACCAACAGATCTAAAAATTTGGCCGAATTAAGGTTTCCATCAATAAAAAAAAGGCCCGATAAGTGTAGCATTAACTATCCCTAACCACACATTCACCTTCTGCTGGTACTGAGTGTCGGTCAAATTTTGAATATGGTGATTAGTGCGGGACCAATATCTAAGGAAAACGAAGGAACAAGGTTAACAGAATAAATTGGATAAATAAGAAATTATGATGCACACCGGAAATTTTGGGAATTGACCTCTCCATTTAATGTGAACGTTGCTTCATCGGTGAAAACTATCTTCGCTAAAATTTCATCATGTTCGTTTAACAAATTAAATAAAGTTTCACAAAAATTTGTTCTTTTTGTTTTATCCTCCTCAAATAACTCTTGATGATTGGAAAATTTATAAGATTTGTACTTAAATTCTTTTAGTGTTTTAAATATTGACGTTTTTGATACAACGAAATATTCAGCTACTTCTCGCAAGGATACCATCGGATATTGCTCAACGTAGCATAAAATATTTAATTTTAATTCTTCAGTCAACACATGATTGGTTTTAATCTTCTTTGTATGACCATTTACTATGCAGCCTTGTGAATTAAATTTTTTAACGATATTGTGCAGAGTTCTGATGCAAGGAATTGGTCTTTCAGGATATTTTATGGAAAATAAATCTCTCACGGTCCGCAAACTATTACCTTGCTTGTACCACATTAACAATTCAATTTTTTCGTCTTTGCTGTACATGATTATTACAGAAATTGCAATTTTATGTTAAAATGACACTGAAAAATTAATTGACTTTTGTTGAAAGAGACAACTTTTCAAATGTTGAGAATTTTGGTGTATACTTGGTTGCCTACAGATCGCAATAAAGCAATGCGTTGACTCGTTTTTTTTAAAAGTATACATAGGATATGTTTACTTTTAAGATAAGCTCCCGGTATATTTGACGCTAAACTAGCTATCACAAAAAGGAAGACCTTATAATGGAACGATAACAATTCCATCAAAACAAAAAACAATAAATATTAGCCATATAGTATCAATAATAATTAACACACTTTAAATAACTACACTTTTTAAATATACACTTTTAAATAATTTATTGGTCTCGGCCTAATCGGCCTCGACCACAAAATATATCCTAGTCCATTATATGTTTAATATCGGCCTAATACCGTTAAATACTATTTTACGTCATTAATGCTATATGCGCCGTCGCAGTTTTGTTAAAGTTGCTATCAAAACGACAGTGTCACATTTATCAATAAACCTAAACTTTCATCATTTTGCAATACAGTTCTTACCCGGTTTCTGACAGTATTAAAATTAAATACTCAATGCTCTACTTTTGAAACAATTTACGATGTTATTAAGTTATGATCAATAGCTTTAATTTGATCTGTTCCAAAAGATGCTGGATTTAGAAAATTATCTCTGGTGGCCAAGAAACAAAATGATCTTGTTGACTGCCTAAACGAAATTTATGAACCCTTTTTGTTACTTTGTTTGTGCCAAAAAGACCATTTTATTACATTTTAAACGGATCTCGAACGTTAGATGTGAGCAGCTCATTTTCTTATCTTTTTTCCACTGCTCAAGCAAAATTCCATTGTAAACGTTTTATTAATTTATTCCTATAAGAATGAAAACAAAAATAATACAATTTAACTGAGAATTCAGGATTTTGCTGACACTTTTAAAGCCTTGACGGTGAGGAACCATAAAGTTTTATTACAAGTAGGTGAAAGTATAATTTTCGTAGGCGAAGCCAATAAAAACCTGGTATAAACCTACTGAAGTGCTCGAAGCTCACTGTAGGCATAAGTTAAAGCTTGGGAAGCAATGAAATGTAGAAGAACTATTACTTATCTTTAAGCTGCTTGAAACCAAAATGCGTATAAATAACATCGGGAGCCACAAAGAAACGTTTGTTGGAAATATCATTAAAGATGGGAAAATAGAACAGATAAGGAAGCGGATGGAAAATTGCAGTGGAGAGAATTGAGGCACTGAATTGAGATTGAGCTAAGCACATAATTGCTGCAACAGACAATAGATGATTATGGAGTGGAGACGGAGAACTGGACAAAGGGACATACGGTTAACATAATTAAATGACAGAAGAAAACCACTGAAAAAACATTGGCAACAGATACGAATAAATCGTAAACATAAGATCGTTTTATTTTTATATCATTTTCTAAAAATAAGTTCTGAAACAAATTTGTATTGAAGTTATATTGTCTATTTCAATGTTTTCCGTTGCTTGAAATCAACAATATTTCCCGACATCAGTTTTCAATAAAACATTTTTTAGTGATGTATATTTCAACATTTACATTATTGATGGTTTCTGTTTTAGGCGCCTTCGCAAATGATGTTTGCCTTTCCATGGGTTTGTGTCAATCAATAATAAAAATGTAAAATGTTGCCGTATTCGAAAATTCCAGCTTGATATTGTCTAAATTTATCTTAATATGAAACAATGAAAATAGAAACGAGATCTCATCATTATTGGTATTCCTGTCCGGAAGACGAACAGCAGCTAAATAAAGGGGTAGAGACTGTGACATTCACAAAGTGGCAGGATATAAATCGGCAAAGTAAACAACGCTTTGTGACTGAGTCCTAGAGAAAAGGGAACAGAATTTCGTGGAATAAGAATGAACCGAAGCCAAGTCGAATTCGCAAAAGGTTTCAATTCTACGATTTATGTTTACATAATTACAGTTTAAAGCAACCTTCACGCACTCGTTAAAATTAATTTGTTGCACGTACTTTTTTGCCGAGGCTTCTACGAAAACTGGAAGGAATTTAACAAGGAAAAATGCCGCAGGAAATCATCAGCAAGCTAGCGAGACACCTTTATGCTTATTTTCACCTCCGTTTTCTAGGGGCTCTTTATATTCCTATTCCTCACGGTAATGAATTTTTAAATAATGAAAAGTTCCTTTCTCTCGTTTTTCAAAGCCATTGTAGTGATTTATTTACCTGTGCCATCGATAAAACATCTTACAATACCGTGAAAATTAATTCCGCACGCCAATCAGAAATTTCTATCTTCATTAAACTCCATCGATTAACATATTTTTCATTAGGTCGAAAAAATCTTGGCGGCGTCTGCTCGAAAGTGTCGAGGACCCTTCTCGCTTTGAAATTATTGCCACAATCAAAATTTAATCTAAAGATTAATTATCAATTAACCGTGTGCTCCAACGCAGTGGTTTCAATGACCTTCAAGACGCCTCAACGAGCTTGGTATTTGGTTAATGAAATTTCAACTAATATGTATCCGAAGCAACCAATTTCTATTGGTTTATTGAAATTTTGGTATTCCTAAATTAGATTTTGCAGAATGCCCAGGCGCGCGGCAGCCGTTGCAAAAGCAACAGCAAAGTTGTGGTCAAGTGGAGTGTTTATTTCTCGAGGACACTCGCTCTGTTTAAACTATTCCCAGATAACGACATTACCTACGTCTGTTTTCAAATGGGCTCTAATTTAATCTGAACATTTTTATTCTCGAAAAATATTTGCCTGAAAGCGAATTTCAAATTGATCTTTTATCAAATTAGTTAAAATTGTTTGCTACATTGGCCGCTTTATGCTGTTTCTATTTGCTTTCCATCTGCAAGATTGTAATTTTATGGAAAGTATTTTTTTGGTTTCAAATTTGCCTCTTGTTGAGGTTTCTTGTTGAGTCGATCGATCTTCGACGTCTTCCATTTAAATTGAGAGTGTTCTAAAAAAGTAGGCCGTATGAAATTTCCGTTCTTCGCTCGCGCGGGAGTTAACGTTTTATTTTTGTGTAACACAACCCTTATGCTACCAAATGTTACCTACCTTCAAATCGTGTAAAGTGTATCAGTTATTTTATTCGCTTTTTTTTGGTGAAAATAGGTGCTTTTGTGAAACTGAAATCAATAAATGTTTGAGAATTTCAAACAACGGGTGGCTTTAAAAAATCTCCTCGAATAGCTCCCGCTCACTGTAAAAATTGCATTAAAACTTTCCTCGTAAAGTACTCTAATCGATACAATTTATGTCTTCGAACAAAACTTGTCTGAATCAAAAGTGAAAAAGTGCATGTGTTAAACCGTAGGCTTTTACCTAATTTCCAGCCATCGAAGTAATTGTTTGCAAAAAAGGCAGTTTGTTTTATTTGATGAATAGTATATATTTTACAGTAAACAAAACTTTCTGTCGACGGCAAGAAACAAGTTAAAAAGACTCCAAAGAAAGCTTTAAGTAAAAGTTATTTATATCAAAAAGATTTTGTTTGCTTTGTGACAAATGATTCGATTTAACTAATTAAATTGTTGAATATAAAGCGTTTAGAAGCAAAAGCAGACATTTGACATTTTCTTATAAAATGGGTTAGCCACTCATTCTTTATGTACAATTTGCTAGGAATACGATTTTCCGCCTCTCAGGAGCAAAAACAGTTAATGGATCAATTAGGTTGCGATTCGTTAGTGACGTGAACACGTAATCATAATATTATTGTTCATTATAACGTGGTGGAATAAGAAAATCAGCCTAATGAGAATGATAATATGGTTGGATACTAAAGACTATAGATTAGGAGTTTAGTTTTGTTCATTTTTTCTGCTAATACTTATAAATTATTCAAAAATAAGCTTTTCGATTGCTATTTTTCATGAAATTTGTTTTTAAATCAGTCCCAAATTTCACTAGCTTACATACTTATTTGTGTTCCCACTGTTATTATAAGTTGCAAACCTATACATTTAGTATAAAGTTCACTCCGATGCATAAGCAGACATTTACAAGCTTCAGCTGCAATAGAAGACATATGGCGTCTTTTAAACAAAATATCTTTTTAATAATAAACCAATAGCAAATTTCTACCAAAACTGCAAGTTGATTGAAAAATTTATAAGATATTGGCTGTTTTTTTAGTTTTACTCAAAACTAGTTATACGTCAAATGTCTGTTTTTGAATTTATACGCTTCGTATAAATAAGGTTTTTCTTGTGAGAGAAATTTTAAATTATAGATTTAATTCCATAAAATTTATTTTGGAAACGGATCTCATCTTTATTAAACGAACGATGGCAAAAAAAGAAAATCAAAGCAATTAAAACGTAACAGCAACATTTCTTTTTCATGTATTTTCAACTGTCAAAAGCTTTATATTGCAAACTTAAGTTATAAAAAAATAAAAGCTTTTTAGATGAATCTAAAATTCTCAGTAAATGAAGAACAACTACCCGTCTTTCTTCTCTTTCGTCCACTATCTGAACATGGGACTTTCCTAGCCTCGTCCACCCCTTTCTGCCTTGCGCCTTCTTATTTGTTTAATGTTATCGAACTATTGCACTAATTTATTGCGGGGTGTTTCTGCCTCGCTTTATTATTCGGGACTGCTATTTTACAACATTTGCTGTCTATCGTTCATCTTTTTGTCTCTCAATTTGTCGGCTCCACTTAAGTTCGTTTATTGTATGAATTATATCTGTGGTTCTTATCTTAATATTCTCATTTTTAATTTTAATTCTCACGGAAACACCAAGCATTGCTTTCGGCGTTACTCTCAACTGTCTCAAATCCACACAGAATGCGCACATCGATAACTTTATGTGTTAGATTTATACAAACGGTTTTGTTTCTCACAAATTTGTGACATTGCTACAATATACAAATATATACAGGATCTTCATGTTAAAAACGAACGTCTTGCAGAGTCAGATTACGCAACACATTCTATTTTCATTTTTTCGTTAATAATATTAAATTACATAGTAATCTTTGTAGTGACTTTAAAATGAATTCAACTATTAGTAGACTTGCCATCAGATGTGAAAGAGTTTTGCGGGGGTGTGCGCACGATCTGATTTGAATGGATTCAGTTCATATCTTTCTCTGTCACATCTTCTTAATTTTTGGAATGCAAGATGTGTTGCTTATTCTGATTCTGCAAGGTATTCGTTTTTAACGTGAAGACCATGTAGCTATAGATGTTTTGTTTGTATTAGACATCAGGTAATTTGTTGCACAACATTCGTGCATATTTCTTCAGATTAATAAATGTTGTGGGCGTTTGTATCTATCCGTGTACTGTTAAAGTACAGAACCGTAACTCTGATATTAACACATGAGTCAATTACTAAACTACGTTTAATGCAATGGCCAATAGAAAGGGCGATGCTAGGTATGCTCGATAGGGTCAACAGGAGGTTAGCCATTAGAATAACATCCGCATATAGAACTATATCCACGAGGACAGTGCAGGTGCTTGCCAGAATGCCTCCTTTGTGGATGAAAGCGAACGTAAGATCGGAAATTTATTTAAGGGGCAAAGATCATACCTTTTTGGCAAACGAATCCTTAATGATAGCTTGGCAAGAACAATGGGACGATTATTTAGGTTGGGCAAAAATTTTCGTTAAAGATATTAGAAAATGGTTCAATTGTAAGTGGGTAGAAATGGATTATTTTTTAACACAATCCATGTCCGGACACGGAATTTTCGGAAAATATCTCAATTGGATAAAAAAGGCGGATGTCGATACTTGCTGGTTTTGCCAGCAGGTAGACACGCCAGAACATACTATATTCATTTGTGACGAATGGGAAAGCATCCGAAGAGATGTTAGGATTAAAATGGGTTGTAATATAGACCAGAATAATATTTCTGAGTTATTATTGGATTCCGAGGAATCTTGGAAAACTGTAACCAACATGATGCGGGACATTATGCGTGGAAAACAGCAAGAGGAATTTCGTAGGGAGGAACTCCTCGTCAGAGATGATGTGATATCAGATTCTGACGAAGATTGAAGGTTAAAGGTTGTGTGATTGAGAGAATGAATGTATATGAGGTATTTTGAATAATTTTTTCTTTTTTCTTTTTTCGATCTGTTTGAAATTTTTTAGAAACGTCAAAATTTACCAATTGAAGATTTTTGTAATTTTTTGCTCGTGAAGCGTTTATAGTAATTATTAGGAGCAAATAAGTTTCATTTAATTTTCGTAAAGTCGCGAGACGGATTCCATCAGTTTATTTGTAAAGTTACGGCGAAAAATGTAAAAATTTTAGAAACGTCAAAAAATTATTCAATATACTACTTTGATTTTGATATTTAAAATTCTAAGCCTCCTAGGTTTAAAATTTTTAATAATTTATTTATTTCTTTTAATTATTTTATGAATCATATTTAACCAATCTTATTGAGTCATTTAGGTTGTAACGAACATCACAATTAAAGATGCAAGTTCATGTGAAGCCTTGACAGCCAGAGGGTTCATTACCAAGGGGAGTCAAGGGATGCCTTCTTCACAATTCAATCTAAGATGATCAAAGAGGGAGAGAGTGATAGAGAGTGTGAATGATAGGTAAAGGAGGAAGAAGATGAAATGAGTAAAAGTGTGTGTGAAAGCAAACTAATAAGAGGCAATTTTTGATGATAGAGGGAGAGAGTGATAGAGAGTGAGAATGATAGGTAAAAGGGAAAGAAAACGAAAGGTGAAAATGTGTGAGTGAAAGCTTACCAAAAGATGTGATCTAATGATAAGATGTAAATGGAACTAAACAGTCACTCATCTCGAAGTAATACTTGACGTAATGTTAATGTGGTTCCCGTGGTGAGGAAGACGTATGGGGGAGGAAGTTAGTAGTCACACAGGTTACCTCCTCTTAACAAAAAAAAAAAAAAAAAAAAAAAAAAAAAAAAAAAAAAAAGTATGCGGCAAGAGGAATTTCGTAGGGAGGAACTCGTCAGAGATGATGTGATATCAGATTCTGACGAAGATTGAAGGCTAAAGGTTGTGTGATTAAGAGAATGAATGTATTTGAAGTATTTTGAATAATTTTTTCTTTTTCTTTTTTCGATCCGTTTGAAATTTTTTAGAAACGTCAAAATTTACCAATCGAAGATTTTTGTAATTTTTTGCTCGTGAAGCGTTTATAGTAATTATTAGGAGCAAATAAGTTTCATTTAATTTTGTAAAGTCGCGAGACGGATTCCATCAGTTTATTTGTAAAGTTGCGGCGAAAAATGTAAAAATTTTAGAAACGTCAAAAAATTATTCAATATACTACTTTGATTTTGATAGTAAAAATTCTAAGCCTCCTAGGTTTAAAATTTTTAATTATTTATTTATTTCTTTTAATTATTTTTGAATCATATTTAACCAATCTTATTGAGTCATTTAGGTTGTAACGAACATCTTACAATGGATAAAAAAGGGCTGAATTAATGATACCTATTTAAGAGTAATATGCAGAGAATCAAACGAAGCAATGGCTAACCTCTTTCAAAAAAGCAGTTAGAAACAGTTTGTTTGAGTTGGGATAAACGACGCACAATGGTTATTGCAAAGATAAAAAAAATGTTCAAACTCAAACGAAAGTCTCTACCTGCTGTTTCTAAAGCGCTTAGCCATTGTTTTGCTTAGTGGCCTCTTTGAATATGGAGTAGGGTAAAAAAATTCGTTTTCGATGGTAGGTTCTTCCTTCATATCTGTCGACAGTGGTGATATTTTATTTCAGTAGCTCTCCATGCAGCGAGTTGTAGTGTTTTCTGGTATTAAATATTCTGTTCTATTTTTAATACGAATGTCAACGTACCCAACACTTGCTGAACTTTTTCACACAGGAACTGCAATTTCAGAAGAACAGGCGGAAAAAACAAATGTACATTTGGTCGTACACTCTATATTTTTCTTAAGGTTCCGTCTCTAAACTGAGGTTGGATATCATCATGGTTTTTTATTTTATCCATTGTTCGCCTAACTAATTGATTGGACTTCATATTGATCGATGCTGATAGATTCCTGAGGCACGACAGTTTCCTTCTTATATTCCTTTTTTCCAATCTAAGCAGAAAATATCGTCCTCCTCTTATCACATGGCCTAGGTATTCTAATTTTAATTTTTTTGGGTTATTGTTATTTTTTCCTGCTTATTGATCCTGTGAAGCACCTCTACGATGTGATATAATCCTCCCCAGATATCCTAAACTTCTTTCGCATCCTTCAAATGCCTCTTCTCTTTTAATTTTCATTTTTTTCATAGTCGTACGTCTCATAATGTACTTATCAGTTTTTCAATAATATTGTTTTTGGCACATGCTTTGATAAATAATGAAATATTAAGCTATTTATTTCGTGAAACGTGCAAATTTAAGTAAAACAAATAAAATTTACTGTCTAACTAGACATGAGGTCACACCGCACGACAGCTTTGAAAAAATAAAGTTTAAAGTTAAAATCTGTTCATTACATTAACATCCACATGCCAAACTACATGAACTTTGACACAAAAGCCAAAACAATACACATTGTACAGATTATTTTATTCATAACCAATTTTGTTAATTGAGGAAGGAATACGATATTACACCGACAAAGCTTAGTTACCACCAGATGACTAAAAAATATTAAGATAGTTGAAATTTTTTTATTTAGTTCGTCATTCATAAAATAATCTAATCAAATGTCATTCAAGTTTGAATTTTTTTCGATTAATCAACTCAGGGACTTAAGCGCATTGAGGTATTCCATCCTCCTCTTCCTCCGCTCCTCACTCCGCTACTTCCTTCGTTCGCTGTCAATTATAAACTTTTCGTAACAAAGCCAAATTAAAATCATAAAAATGTATGATTTTTGACATACTACAATATAGTCATTTTTGCCTCAAGTTTTGTTGTCCACCGACTGTACAGGCATCTGTGAAATTTGTGTTAGTGGTTATATTTGCAACTTGTTACTCTCGTCATTACTCGCAAATAACCCTATTTGATATTTTTAGGTGCTGTTATTAGAAAATGAACAAAGCACAAAGCGGCAAAAACTCACGAAGTTTTTAAAAATCGCATTTTATTTTTCTTAACCAGTATTTGTTATGCTCTAACGTTCATCACGTACCAACTATTAGTTTCCCCGATAACATGCCCAAGTTGAATGATTGTTCGTGTTTACCAACCTTCTTTCAGCGGTTGCAATTTATAATGAATTGCAAAACTAACCCCAAAATTACGGCCATTCGATAAAATTAATTATAAGCAAGAAGGACAAACAAACCGCCATTACTTAATTGCGGCAATTATTGCGCCGTCCGACGAAAAATCGTCAACGTGATCGTTTTTGTGCTCGAAAACTTTTTTGTAGATTTCATCACGTTACGTTGAACTTCAAACGTGCCTTTTTTCCGTCACAAAAGTACTCGAAACATTTCTGCAATATCGTGATTTGACGTTCCATTATTTAACCACGATTCCAAACATATACATTTAAGTCGATCCTATAAGTTTAATGGATTCATTTAATTACGTTGAGCTAACTAAAAAAAAAACTCTCCGGGGACCATCGAAGAGGGTTTAATAAAGAGTTACTTTCAATTAAAAAAATTGATTGATCAGTGCCATTTGGTGGAGCGTGCGCTGTTTAATTTCGCCGATTGCAATAATTTAAAGTTTATGATGTCGGCGGGTTTACAATGTACTTGACTGCGGATTAATTAATAACACACCACACATCACAATAGCTTCAGTGGCAGAATGTTTATTGGGGAGTTTCACCTCCTCCTTGAATATCTGTCCATTACGGACATAACTACATGCAGAAAGGATAAATATCGAGACCCCTCCTTGCGCCCCCGTCCGGCCATATATACAGAGAGAGGAACATGAAAGTGTAATTAACAGCATCCTGGCAGGATTTGATTGTCGAACTTTAATTTCTCCAGAGAACAGTATTCAGTAATTAAGCCGATACTGTTTATTTTGACCTTAAATGTAACCCGTTATCGCCAATTATAAAGTTGTGCAACAGAAGCTTAAGGAGGAAAGGGACGATTTAACAGCGTCTTAGAATAAGAGCGCGCGCGTTAATTGTTCTTGAACCTGTCAGTAGGTTAGTAATATACGAGACGTATGGAGCTACTAAAGAAGAAATTACGTTCTCGAGTTACACAAAAATTAATTGCATCGTATGTAACGTTAGGAACAAAAAAAGAGAGGTTAACCTTAAGTGGGAGGGAAGTGATTACTTGCTCATCGCACTGTTAAGAGGTAGAGATTATATTGAAATTAAGATTGAATTGAAAAATATAAATTAGATCGTGAGCGCTTAATCAAGTTATATTTGTAGGTAATCGTTTTTGCCTTCGCTATTTTCTCATACTATAATCAAAGCTAAAATTTAATTAAACTTTGGCAGTAGTCGCTCTGCTAAGGGAGAGGTAAGAAAGAGGTATATTGCTCTGCTAATTCCTCTTATACCCAATTTTAAACCGATTAAGAAAATTTTAAACCTTTAAAGAATCACCAGCTACAGAAATTACCGACGGAGATGGAGAGCTTTTCGAGCTAGTCGAGAAAGAGGGAGGCAGTTTAAAGTATTAAGTTTCATCACATTAAATTTTATTAAAGTTAAATCTAATTTTCTTTTCTTGAACCTTTAACATCTAATAACCGAAACCGCACTAGAATATTTCATTTCACTCGAGATTACCTCCGGATTTTATATAATAATAAAAAACCGAAGGATTTTTTTACTTTCCCCTCGTGTTCGCGCCTTTTTCTTTTTATAAACCGACAGGGAAAAATGCAAATTAAATTATTTCCAAATTCTGATTGATAAGATTTTCAAACCATTTCACAGAAATTCTCTCTTTTTAGCATCTCGATCTCGACAAATTATTTAACCCACATTTTCAATGGGTTTTGGACCCACCTGTGTATGCATGTCTGAGTGTGGTTAAGTGTGACCGTAATTGCGCGCAGTGTTTCAAAACAAACTTAATATTTAATCTTCTGCTACTCAAAACATAATTAACATGAAACTGAATATAACATAAACAATATTAAGTACAGCATGTTTCATTCACATACTTACCTTACAAATAAATCTTATCTAGGCGATTATTTACCATTATTTTAAATAATTGAATAATTTTTCAAAATCCTGTTGTTGCTTCACAAGTTATTTCGCCATAAAATGTACAGATAGGGGTAAGTATAGTTAAATCGAGCATTAAATTCATATATTGAAAAAAATGTCATTTGTTAAAAATTGCGGTTTCACTAGTTCACTGCTTTCAACGAAGTAATTTGAAAAATATTTTTTGTTCAAACTGTAAGATTAAGCTTTCGCCAAATAAAGCTGATACGTAAATAGTTTTTTTTTTTGTTAATTATGACTTTTCTTCTGTAACAGTACTTTTGATAAAATCACTTAACTTTTTTAGGTTAAGTATAAATGATGATTAAAAATGTAAATGCTGCTGTCAATCCAACTGTTAATCAACGTTTGTGGAGATATCAAACAAAAAAGGATACAATTTTCTCAACGTTTTGATTGTAAAAATATTATACAGTGTGTCTCCGAATGAAGCACCGCACTCTTGCAAACTTCCTTGTGTTTTATTTGACGAGAAAAAGTAATTCTTGATAAGAAGTTTCGGTTGTCATATGAAGTCGTAAATTTTGGACAAACTATCAATAAAAGGGTAGAATTAGGATCAATTTCTTATTTTCTAATTTTTAAAACGCTCCGTATACTTCATTTGAAGCACTGTTTATACCGTTCAAATTCTAACTTTGCTATCTGCCGTCCAATAAGTCTTTAAAGATAATATTTTGGCCTTATGACTATATGACCGAAATATTATTCCAGCTTTCTTATTTTTAATCGTCGTTCCCTCTTGTTTGTTAATCCATTGGAATACATCAACGTTTGTACAGCTCAAACAATTTCACTCCTTTAAGTTTACCCTGTTTAAGTGTCCAGACTTCCACTCCAGATAATAAGGTGAAGAAGTAAGTCTGCATCGCTGCTACTGCAAAGAATCTTCTTTATTTAATTAGATTGTTCATAGATTTTAGCCAACTAAGTTCTTAGATGTTTCTATTTATTTAATCTTTCAATTTCAGTATTTTCCAATGCTGAACTAGTATTAATGTATCATTTTGGTTATCCCGTGGTTCATTTATCATTGTCAGCCTATTGCATTGATGTAATCTTTCCAATATTACTTAAGTTTCTATTGAATCCAAAAATTTTTGGTTATCTTAACAGCAATACCATACATTATTTTCGATTAGATTCTTAATAATCAATGAATGGTCATTTGCATTATTATTAAATCGATTCCTGTCTATTCTCGTGACTGATAAAAATCAAATTTTTATAAAAGTGACTGAAGGTTCTATACTTTTCTAGTAAATTTATGTCTCCATAAATAAACGAGTACCTAGTAAACGTTGATATGATGAAATTTTCGGAAAAGATGTATTTTATTCGTATCAAGAAATGATGAAAATTTCAGCACGATGCAATATATTCTTCAAGTGATTACCGTTAAAAAATAACGCTTTTTCCTTATTTTTCTCTGCATTACTTACCTAAGCATCATTGTAAAGCATACTTGTAGAAAGGTATAAAAGAACGCCACCTCTTTGACAAAATACAAATTCCCATCAATTAATGGAATTTAAATATGGCAGAACTATCGGATTAGTACTCATGATGGTGGCAGAATGGTCAAAATATATCCTGAAAAATGCAGAAATAACACATATAGGACTCTTACTCAAGGGGTAACAATGCAATGGTATGGAAGCTGAATTCCCGCTAGTAGTTATTCTGAAAACCTTAAATGCGATTTGTTCCAACAATACAGTGCTGGAATCAGTATTAAAGCCATTTCTTCAAGAACTCGTAAATTCTATTTTTCAGCAAGAAAATGCACGATCACATACCGCGAGGATGTGGAAATTCTGAATAATCCTAATAGGTATTAAACTATTTCACGGGTCTTCTTATTCCCCGGACAATAACACCAATGATTTAAAACTATCCTCGAACAATGTAGACGTTCACTGAAATTTGTCAACGTTTACTGGGTGTGCATTTACTGATACCAGCCAGTCTACAATATAAATTTAAAATATGGAGAAAACTGCAAAAACAATTTAAATGCTGAAATGTGCAATACAATGACTGAAAAGCAAACGTAATAAAGTGTAGAAATCCAATGAAAACAATTGTTGTATAAAATTTCAACACAATGTCTGATAAATTTGTTTTAGAATTTTTTTAATTAATCCACTCATTCATAAAATTGAAAGAAAAACAAATTTCAATAGTTATTTACAAAAACTCTGACAAAAACCCAGAACCGGTTGATAGTGATAACAGCCAAGCGATTGAATCAAAGCTAAGGATTTTGTTAAGTAAAGAGGATTTTAGTAATAGGTGGTTGGTGGTGGTGGTGTTGGTTGTCGGAGATAAAATGATATTTCTTGCTGTCCCATTTGTCATACTTCGTTAATTCATTTGAGCAATTTCTTTATATTTTAAACTTGAATGTGTGTAAGATTTAAATTTGAAAATAATGAAATGTTGTAATTTTGCTTTGCTTATTTTAAATGTAATAACATCAACGTACTTCAACACCTTGCTTACCATATTTAAGAAGTTTTTAAAATACACTTCTGGTCAAAATTAACGCACCATTTAGTTAAATGACACAAATATTAACTCTGAATTTGTAAACAGGCTATAAATTATATAAAACCAAACTATAGTGTGTTTTTTAATTCGAGAAATGGTTAAAAGGCTGTGAAAAAATATTTTTGTTTACTTGATGTTGATAGTAGTGGCATTTTACATCTGATAATGTAGCGTTAAAATTAGAAAGTGTAGCAAAAGACGGTTCTGTCGAAGGAAATAATATGTATTTTCAAAGACTCTCCGATGAGGAAAACTTTATCTTCAATATTCTGTAATATTTAAGTGATTTTGTCCAAATTGTATAGGTTATGGTAGTGAATACTGATTACTACCAACATAAAGTAAAAAAAAATATTTTTCACATCCTTCTAGCCGTTTCTGGAATACACCACAGAGTACCTGACTGATAGCTTAGCAAGTATTTATGGAAAAAAGCAGTACAAGTAACAGCTGGTCAGGCGAAAACATCACGAATGTTCCAAATAAGAAAAATTGCAAAGTTAGTATTAAAAAAAAAAATATGAATATAAACCAACTCTGTGTGCGCATGAAAAAACAATTTCTTCCCAAAACGTTACCGTTACCATTACCGTTAAAAATGGCTCCCCTGGAACAAAATTGCAGTTGGTATTGACGACCTTTTCCAGACTTGCTTACGTTCATCAGGACATTTTAATGTAACTATTGTTTCGTTTGTAAGCAAATTTTGCTTCTAATCGTCTACAGTTCATTGCAAATGTTAGTCTACCAACTTCTTGTGTATTATTCAGTGAGCAGTAAAACTCAATTGTGCTTTAGTCAACCTCCATCTTCAATCTTCAAGTTCATTTCTCAGCTCAAAACTTGTGGCCCCATTTTCTAAAGGAAGAAGTCTGGCAAAAGCTTTATCCCATAAGTTAATTGACCCTGTTCCCCCCTGACTTCATCTTTGAGAATAAGATTCCTCCTCAGTGAAACGTCAATCATCCGACTTATTGAGGATTGGTCCAATTCTAATAAAGTCACATATCGTAGAGCATATTCGTCGTCCAGCTATGTTGGCGTTCGCCTGCCTCCTGGCCAATGAATGATATAATTTAAAAAACCCAAGTGAACGTTTTCCAACAGTTTTCACAAATATTGATTTTATGTTGTGTCTGCTTATTTGCAATTATTGCTTCCAATCACTTATCCGGCAGTATTGTAGGTATTGACTATAATGATGCAGCAGAATCAAAATCCCTATAATAATGTTAATTGAAGAATTAAGACATTGAATTTTTTAACTTTTCAATTAATTTTAGTTTACTACGATAATAAATTCGATTTTTTTTGGTATTAATTACAACAATGTACAGAGAATAAAACTGTGTAAATATGAAGTAATTGTGATTTATTCAAGAATGAGTTGATAGCACATTTTTTACATCTATTCTCCGCACGAAGTTTCAAGTTTTCAGCGCGCCTCTAAAACATTGGCGTCCCGGTTTGTTCGTAGAATAACAATTTATCTTAAATACGACACACCACTGCTTATAACCCACATTTGTAGATCATGCAATCTAAGTTGATCTTTCCTGTCGATTACAGTTTTCTTTTATGATCGCTATTTACGATTATGTCCTGTTTAGATTATCGTTTTGTTATTAAATAATAAATAATACACCCGAAGCAACAGCAGAAATGAAAGTGAAAGAATGTATTGTAACATCCCAGAAGAGGCTTTAATTTGCAGCCCAACCGAAACGATAAATCATAAAACTTGAAGCATTTAATATTTAACACATTCTGTTCGCATCACCAATAAAATTACTGGCTCTAACAGCACCGCGGCATTATCCGCAGAGAAAAACGTTTCTATTTTAATATTTTAAAAATGAAGGAGAAAACACACCGAAGGAGAGAACGAACGGGGGGAAAACAACAACGAAAAACTTTTTTCAATGAAATTATTATTCAAAAGAGGGGTGCGTTTCTTCGATATACATACACCTCGTCGGTGCCGACAGTAACAGGAAGAAAAAGTTGTATTTGTAGCTTCCTGTGTCATTTCCGGTATTACTTTACTGAATGCGAGAGTTGACCACGAATGGGGAAAAAGGAGAAAAAGCACTAAAGATGTTAGGGGTTGACAAATGGATCCCTTTTAATAATATTCACATCATTTCGGCTGCTGGAAGTTCCCGTTTTGTTATATTAATTGTTACCCTCGCCGAATTCATATTTTATTCGAGTCTGATGTGCAACATAGGCAAATTATATGATAAAGACTCGGCGTTACCATAAGTGAAGAGAACATCTCAGCGGTTTTTGCACCTCGCCATTTCATGAATTGGAAATGTAATTTTCTTTCTCTCGACAATTTCCAACCGTATAAAATACTTTTTATGTATCTTATGAATATAATTATGACACACTTATCCAAGTGAGGCGGAGGGGAAAGGTACACAAACTGGAAAAGCGCATTCGTAATGAGAAAGTCCGCACAAACATTTCTTTAGCGAATGCGCTCTCTCCGAAAATCGATTTCGAAAAATGTGTCGTTTAAAGAAATAAACTTATTTCAGCGAATGAGCATCTCCAGGCGCGATTTCAGGCGGCGTTTTTGCATTTTATCACAAACATTGCGGCAATCAAAATTTTAATCTGGAGAAAGCCCCCTTAAAAGTCTCCTAATAACAATAAATAAGAATTAACTGTCAAACTTTTCATATTTCAGGTTTTAGAGCCGCATCGAACTGTTTCAAGTAAATGTTCAAACTGATAAGAAATACAAAATTTATAGCCGTCCTCACAATTAAAACACCGTATTAAAATTTGTAATCTCGAAGAGGCTCTCTCTTATCGCTTAATAACGTTCAAGCAAGATGCGAAAATATGCTCGGACGCCGCTAAAAATTTATTTTTACTGTTATTAAATAAGAAAATGCCGCAGAGTTGCAGTGTTATTGAACTTATTTTCGATTTAGACGCTACTTTCGATCACATACAGGTCAAAGGAACTCATTTAACCCGCTGAATGGCTTAAAAGGAAGTCAATCTCGCCGAGATTTAGATAAGGAACTGAAGGGAATAAGGAGATATTGCCCACCCATCTTCATGTTATTATATTCCCTGTAGCGGCAGCTCGTTCGATTCTTATAGTTTTCTGCGGGGAAAAAGTTGCGGCGTTGCAAAGTCGTCGTTTTCGGTCGTGTTTGATTGCGATTATATATCAAAAGCGCGCTGAAATCGTGCGATGATATATCAAAAACAATATGCGAAATGAGTGTATTTTTCACGTTTGTCAAAGCAACATGTGCGCGCTTATAATAATTGACCGTTCCAGTTTCGATTGTGTGTGCAGCATCCAACTTGTGTCCCCTATGTCTCTGTAAATTTTACGACGTAAATTATACGTTTTTGGTCATAATTTATAATGTGCTTTTTACTGGGTTGGATTTACTTTTTGATTTATTGTAACGGTCTATTAATTCCCTGAAAGCTAACTTTTAATCACAGTAGATTTCGACGGATTTAAATCAAAATCGAACTTTTTTTTCCTTTTTTTGTGACAACGTTGAAATAAATTGATCGGCACTTTAATAATTAATGTGTGGAATGCACATTTACATCAAAAAATGTAAAGAAAAAATATCATCTAATGTAAAATTTAATTTATCACCAGTTTTTAATATTCACACAGCACTTAGTAGTCACAAATTTTAATCGAAGGTAATTAATGAATATTATTATTCGGCAAATAGGGTACCAAAAAAGCTCCAAAACAGCTTCCATAACATTAAATAGACCGTACCTAACTGAAAAACCATTAAATATTATTTTGATCAAATTTGAAATTCAATGCTCTGTATTTTTTATGCAGCATGAAAAATAAATAAAAATAATCCAAATATCGTTTTTTTTAAACTACCTCAAACTTAACTTAGAAGTAAAAATTCAATCTGCGGTTTTTGAAGAAAAAAAATTAATTATCGCTATTAACTTTGAACTGCGATTGGGGTTACTTTGATCACCCCATCTTTTCTAATGCCATTCGAAAGTATTCTCATTACCGTATTTCCCCGCGTACAGGTCCTCTTTTTCAAAAATATTTACGTTTCAAAACATAAAGAAGGTTTAGACATGAAGCATGTTAACACTACTTTATTGTCTTTCATGTCTTTAAAAATTAGGAAAGGGAAGCTAATCACGATTTTCACAATAAAGGCGTTGCGATCACTAAAGAATCAAAATAAATCCATCTGTAGTACTAGAACAGAAACTCCAAAAATATAAAGTATTATTTATTAAAATTTTTGTGTTTCTTATTTTTTTAATTTGAAACTTTTTTTCGATTTAAAGTACCTACGAATTGTGCAATACAAAAGTTCATAGGGATTTTTAGGGGAAATACAAAATTGTTTTTAGATAAGCAAAATATAAAAACAAATCAATGAATAGTGTATTCGTATGCATTGTTTCCAATTGGCTCCCGATGTGGTGGCAGTTTTTCGAAGACCAGCATAAAGATTGTTTAATAAGAATAACCTCTCTTTTGTAATGTTACCAATATGCGCACTGGCATTATCTTGCTGCAAAATCACTTGATGCCATCTTCCAGGCTGTTTTTATTTTATTTCTACTTCAACAAAATCTAACCAATTTCAAATTTAAATACTCCCTCCGTCCGAAAATATTTATAGCATACATTTTAAATTTAAAACACGTTGAAAATTATTCGAAGCAGTCAAACAAAATAAATAATAATATCTTAATAATTTAATAATAATAAATAATAATAACTTTATAACTGTCAATAAACTTAAGGGGGTATTCTAGTGTAGAAATTTGAAAAAATCAATTTTTTTTCTTCTCATATTTTCAAAGCTTAACCTTTCAAGAATATGTCTGTAAAAGGATTTGTCAAAATTGTAATTATTTCCGGAGATATAGCTATTTTAGTGACATGACATCCAAACCGGCTGTGCCGGAACGACACTCGGCGTAATTTTACGCGAAACTTTAAACGCGTTTTTCTCAAAACTACTTTTTTCAAAAAGTTTGTCATGATTTCTCAAGTTCTACTTAACCGATTTCCTTGGAATTTGGTGTGAGTCTTCTCTATATATGTCTCTATCGTACTAACTATGATTTATAACAAATTAAAAATTTTCACTATTTTTAAAAAATTCAGAAAAGTATTATTTTTCGGACATCCGCAATTTAGCGAAAAAATTGTTTTTCAGTTTTTTTTAGTTAGTGCGATAGCAGCATTTATCTAGATAAATAATCTTTTTATTTTTTTGTTTCACATCATTTGGAGGGTTGCAATCGTGACAGACTTGGCGCGCCATTTTTTTCCAACCCCCCCACTTCAACAGCTTATAACATTTCGAGTTTTCAATTTTTTCACTTTTTTATTTTTTATGTATTGTTAAAACATGAATAAATATCTTGTTAAAAAATGGATAGTAAAAATATTTTTTGTTTTTTATTTATAGCACGCGAAAAAATACCTCAAATTCATGCCTCTAGACTAGAATACCCCCTTAACCTACTTAACTGAAATTGCAATATCTTCTAAATGTATACCATATATTCGGATAACAATAATTTTAAAATGTAGACGATATTTTCAAACAGAGGGAGTATCATTGTATAAAATCCTTGAAAATGTAACGCAAACCAATGCAAAGGGGAATAAAAGTTTTCATAAGAAATCATTGAAATGAGTATGCAAGATAAATTCACAAAAATGCAAGTTTTCGAACGTATAATCTCCAGACTCTACACGGAGGAGCCATTAATAAACAGATTTAAAAATGAACACGGTTGAGCTTTAACAGAATGTATGAGCGACCACAAACGAAGCTCATGAACCTCAACGTACGACGCATTTGCAAAATATAACGACTCGGGACAAAATTTTATGTTAATTGGATTGCGATGCAACTGTAGCAACGGCGACAAGTGAGATGATGTATTTACCTAGAACTTTCAAAGAATTTTTGCTTTAAATCAAAAAGTAGGTAGATCCAGACAGTTTAAAACAGTACAGTCGCAGAATCGATATAGTTTGCACCTTAATGTTTTCATTGTAAATTGATATTAGATTAATAGTTACAAATGTATCAAAAATGTTCAAAAGTACATGCATTTGGAGTGACTCAAAATTACTCAGACAATGAATAAAAGAAAAGTCAAACTGCTGCTAAATTTATATAGCAAAGATTTGAAACCGATGACACCAAAATTCTTGCGATTTCAATACTCAAAAATTAAAAAAATACCGTAACTACATTTCAAAAAATGTAAACTATATTAATTCCTATATACCTATCTATTTTGTAAATTAAATAATTTGTAAAAAAATTTAAAATCGATAAATTTTTCTTTGGCAAGTACATTTTTTATTTTTTTAAATGATTTAGGTGATGGGTATAGTTCATATTACCAATTATAAGTTTGTTATACAATACAATACAATTACAACACAATATACATACAACATAATCTAAGGTAACTTTAATAACATGTTTGTTTATTTTGCTTCACTTCACACTAAATTACGCAAACATCGTGTCTAAAAAACGCCAGGAACTTCAACCGAAAAAATTCAAAAACAAATTTTTCAAGGATTTGCAATTAAAAGTTTTCCGTTTGCAACTTCATCAGACCGTCTTGTTACCTGCAGACGTATTTATTTTGCAGCTGAACCGCTCTTCATCCAGCAATTTCTGAAATATTTTAAATTTTATTTTTAAATAAAAATTAAAAAGTCGGAGGTCAAAAATTTGCAACCAAATTAAATTTTAACAGGCAGCCAAACGTTTTTGCGATAGTTATAACTTGAGTTTTGTTTCAATAAGTAATTTTATTTGGGCGAACATTTTCAAATGTTAATTATGCGTTTCACTAAACTTTAAAATATTATACGTATTTGCAGTTCGGCAATGTTTGTAACTCTGAAGGCTTCTCTCGTTAACCAAACATTTCACGGATTTAGAAATTAAATTATCTCTGGAAATATTTAGTTTAGTCCAATGTGAAATTAAACTTAAAAATAATTTATATTGGCATCATATTGTTCTTAGTGTGAGTACAGTCAAACGTTGAATTAATAAGTTTGTTAATAACCGAAATTGGTCGATAAATAGGAGACCAACACGATTTAATACAGTACAACTTCGCTAGTTCGGACATGCGGTAATTCGGACGTTGCTACAGTTCGCACAGTTTGGTGTTAATTGCCTCTATAATCCGGACACATAAGATCATCCTGTAAATCTCATGCTTCCACAGTAAATGAATTTCGGTTAAAATGTACCTTGTAACAGAGGTGAGATTGCACAAACAAATTCCTGAAAGCTTTAATAGTTTGTTAATGAATCGCTATCAAAGTCAATTTTGACACTGATTTATTTAAAAGAAAAAAATCGACTATTACGTTGTTTGATAATTGAAGAATATTACTTCCAATTTTCAGAATTTTTTCACTAGAAGAGAAAGGTTTTATCTCAAAAATGTTATAAAATAAACTACACTGTATTTGTTTTGCCTATAAAGATATCGTGTAGTTAAGGTGTATTAAAAGTATATTTTATTTGTATTATTTTTGATTTTTTAAAATGCTTCTACAATCCTGAAAATTCGCTAATTCGAACTGGGAGAAAACTTAATCTGTCCGGATTAGTGAAGTTGTACTGTAATGAGATACGAAAAAGTGGTAACTACAAGAAAACTTCCTTTATATAATTTTTCCATACCATTTTTCATTTCGTGACAAATATTTAAATTCATTTTGCATTCACAATCTTCTGTATTAATTTAGGAAAATAAAATAATTATAAAATTAGTTAATGAATTCCATTGCTTTTCAGTTATGAATTTCTGGGAAAAATGAACCGTGCCAAGAAATATCCAAAATCAAGTAGCTACGTATTTCAAATTGATTGCAACATTTTATCAAATCTAACTTCAAATGCTCTTTTCCGTAAAATTTGAAAAATAATTCCGCCAGGAAATAAACCCGAGCAAATATGTCAAAGCAAATTTTTAACCGTTATCTGAAATATGAGGAATAAAATCCAATTAGAAGACAATGACACAAATTATTAACGAAATTTCGCAGCTACAGTTTTAATTTGGGTCCCTGCAGGTAATGCCGCGCGCAGATTACGTCTGAGAAAATGAATAGATCTCCGGTTCTCTTTAACCTTTAACGTAATTAAAGAAGTGATAACCTAAGCAGTGTTTTTGTGCATTATCAGATCACTATTAGTCTGTTTGTTAGGGCGAACCTGTGCCCGGGGCAGAACGCTCTATAATATGTATAAACTTAGCGAATGTAATTACGCGAGTTTGTGATTAATGAATCTCTAGAGAGGTAATTAGACGCAGAACCTTTCGCCTTCAGCTCAGAAGTCTTCGTCTTATCCTTTCCCGGTGCACTGTTATAACACTCGGTTTATACACACGCCGACTTCCTTTGGTCTCTTTGCCTATGCGAACTCGATATAACTAAAACCAATTTCCGATTTATAAACGGGGGAAAATACATTGTCGTGATAACATATTTTGGAGACACTTCATTCATTTGCGTTCCGAAACGAGCGGGTCGGGTTCGTTTATTATATAAATTCTTTTTCAAGTTCGCAATACAACAAAAATCGATTGTTTAGTAGATCTGAAAGGTTCCCGGGGACAATTTAAAGTCTGTAAATTAAGTTTTCGTGGAAAACTTTCCCCAAGTGACAGCGTTGTAATTGTGAAGTTGTCTAGAGTCTGCCCCTCTCCTCTAGTACCAACCACAGTGATAAATTATGCTTCTGTTTTTAAGTCGCATCGAAGCCCTTAAATTATTATTTATAACTTGTTTATTATTGTGGCGAGCATTGTCGGCTTAATTAATCGACAATTTTTTTAGATAAATTGCACCGGTCTCGTCGCGCTAGCTAAAAGTCGACTCGTATTTTCAGCAACAAAAATTGATACATTCGATGCAATAAAAAGCAAATACCTATATGCGACCGTCCGGGAATCTCTTACACTTCATTTGATCGTATTTGGAGGATGGGGGATTTTCCTTGACACTCGAATGTAGTTTTCAGGACCAACGGAGCACAAAATATGACTGTTACTCTTGGATCTTCGTGGTCTGGGCAAATTTAAACCATAAATTATCGTCTGATTGATTTTCCGTAAAAGTAAACGGATCGAAACTCTCATAAGTACACGCGCTCGCATGTGAGCAGGAGAGAACAATCCTGTGTGGGAATTTGGAGAATTAAGGCACGTGTATACATGTCAATGCATTCCTTCCGGAGCTAAGATTCGCTCCTGAACTTGCACTTTCTCTGAGAGAGTGTAATCCGCAAATGCCCCAACACTGAAAAGCATTTGCCATTTCTCAGTCTTAACGCAACCCCTGTCTTGACTGTAATACAACGTATAAAAACAAATCTTAACTTATATACCCTTAAGAAGCCCTATTTTATAAGAGATTTTATTCGCTTTTTTACTTTATTTCATTTTTGCGGTGACAAATTTTATTTTGTAATAATCGCAGTTCAGCAATGAATTATGGACGATATAATATTTCACCCGATAGCCGCTTGTTGAGGTATAAAGGCTTAACTTGTTGGAACGCAAGTTATACGGTTGGTCGCTTTAAGAGGACTTCTCAACTATTAATTTGCAATTGCTACAGTGGTTTTATTTGATCTCGCAGTTATTTCATTAATTGCACCTGCATTTGATCAATTTCTATATGTTTTCACTAAAATCTATTGATTTTCTATGATCAGTGGCAAATTATTGAAGATATGATTGACAACATCTACATTTTTTAATAGAAAAAGTAAATCATTTGTTTGTCCCTTTGCAAAACAATTTTTAATTTGAGTTAGTTGTTGTTTAATCTATCGCATATAAACAATTCGTTAAAAATGTAGACATGGTTTTGAGTGTGTTAACAAGTAATAGTATGAGTTAATTAAACAACAAAGTAGTTAATCATAATTTAAAAAAAAAGAACCACATTTAAACTCTTTTTTTCCTCCAGTAAATTTGTATGGTAACGTTTTTGCAGTTTTACTGCAAGTACTTACTGATTACATGTGTTTCATTCAAATTGAAGTAATATATGAATTTTAGCGCAATCTTTGTTAATAAATGAAAACTTATCAACATCTCGTGGTATATACTAATTTTTAAAATACAGTCTAAAATAAATTTAAGAAAGTTTAGTGGCCTCCTACAGCAGAATTAAATGTTTTAAGCAACGACAAATACAAAAGAAGTTAGGCAGTTAAAACAATATTTTTGTACTATTTATATTGTCATTATAATTTTTAACTGCATCTTTACAAAATTACAGCTCTTTAAAATTGGGTGCGCTACAGATTTCTAATGAAACTTCTCTCCTCAAAAACTATTGTACATAAAAACGCGATTTGGGAATTGTTATTAATTTTTTTATGTTTATTTGTACCATGAAATTCTAACCAAGAGAAATTAATAACATTAATAGAAATTTCAAGCTTTAGAAAAAGTTAATATTTAATTTAGAAGGAAAATACCTTTTCTCGTAAGTTATATTTTCTAACCTTTATTTTTTGTACAACGGTTTATCTAACGTCTTTTGTGTTTCAAATCACAGACAGTTTTTACAGTCAAACCCACCTTATACATATACTTATGCCATAGTACATACAACGCGCAAAATGAAGGAGGAAATGCTTCGTTCTTATTCGCGAGAAATATTGGTTATACTTATAAACAATACGTTTATCATATAGCAGATAAACCAGCGATTTTCAAACTATGTCACGCGAAAAGTGAATAATTGCTCCGTTAAAGAGTTACTCATTATTTATATATACCAAAGCTACAAAATAATTAAAATGTCCCATTAAAATTTTAGGATTTGTGATGTGTTTCATTGTAGAAAATATTTGGGAAACACCAATTTAAACGCTGTTTGCAAACGAATTCAATTATGCTCGATAGTATTTCATTCTGGCGAGTTAAGTGGGCAAACTATTTCTTGAATATTACATGTTTGAATAACTTCATACACAATTACTGAAGGAATATCTAAAAAAATGAAATCGTTATCAGAATCTTCGACAAATGAAATAGCAATGGGCAGAAGACACCTTTGGAGTATTTATCAAAAACAATAAGTTCTGTTCGACCGATCCCTCAAGACGACAACTTGAAACTACAGTACAACTTCACTAATCTGAACAGGTAAAGTTTTCTCTCAGCCCGGTTTTGCAAACTTTCCGAACTATAGAAATATTTTAAAAACGTTAAAATAATGCAAATAAAATATGCTTTTAAAATGTACATCTTAACTACATGATGTATGTATAAGCAAAGCAAATTCGTCATAACAACGCTACATTCAAAAAGAATCAGGTTTTGTAAAATAATCGCTGATTTCTTGCTGCTTTATATTATCGAATGAATGTGAAGTGACTCTTTTCTCCAATCTTCGCAATAATAGAACGCCGTGCAATAGTATGTTATTTTGTTCTGCCCATACGATGCACCAAGAAAATGACTAAACAGCAATTTTATTGCAAGATTCTTGTACGCATTCGCATTGGGTCTCGGTAATATGCAAAGCATCATTGTCCGACTTTGAAGCTTCTGCAATTAAATCTTCATCTGTAAAATTGTAGTTGCCTCATTTTTCCTGTTATTCCCCAAAGTTCATTTATGGTGGAAGCATGGGATTTACATGATTTTCGTGTATGTCCGGCAAGTAACACCGAATTGTAGCAATGTCCGAATAACTGGATTGCCCGAATTACCGCATATCCGAAGTAACGAAGTTGTACTGTAAATTTCTTCCATCGGAATGGTGAAAATAATTCTTGAGTCATTTGTAACCAAACACGTTTTCCATTTCTTCACTTCCAAATGAATCCAAGCTCTTCGACCAGCACGATGGATATTTAAGTTTTCTACAGACGGTAGCTCGTAAGGCATTATTCATTCTTGTTGGTTTGTGGGCGGAATTTTGTTTTGAAACGATGGAACAACATATCCCACGAATAATACATTCAAGATCAGAGTAGGGGAATAAATACATATTGAAAGAGTTTCAGTATAATGTCTCAATCATTTTGTAAGTTCAATTCATAAAATCTTATTTTGTCTTTTAATTTTTGTGCAATTAAAAAGTTTTTACTTTGTGACGTTGTCTTTATAACGTCAAACGTAACCTACTACATCTACGTTCATATGCCGAGCAATGTAGTTAAATTGTCTTCACTAAGACGCTTGTAAATTATTTTCTAATGTTTATTCACACCAAGACGGCTGTAAAGTTCACCATGTAACGATTTCAATACCTAGTAAAGAAATCTGAATTGTGGTGATTAGAATTGCAACACCCACATCGGTATTCCATTTCAATAATCACAGTTCACTTTTCAGGAAAAATGTTTGCTGAATATTTTCAGGCAACTTTGGAGAGCTGTAATTCTGTAACTAGTTAAATGGTTTTATCTCAAATTATTCTGTATGTTTGTGGAATATGTTTGTTTATTTATTTAAATTTGACTAAATTATTTTTAACCATTAACCGTAATTGTTTTATATTCACTTTCAGATTCTTGCAAAAATGTTAATCATTTTGAAAAATTTCAGGACAACTAAAAAAATTAATTCACAAATGAACTGTGATCTAATTCATATTCGATTAAACACGTCATAACTCAAAGAGAGCAGCTTGAAATAAAATTGTATGGCACATAAACATCATCAAACAGCGAATAATTAAGTTACACAAAGCAAATTAATCGGGCAGGATTTACGGAAATCCCATGAACATACATTTTTGCCGAATTTTTACAATCAAATCAAATGTTGTATTTGTAATTTGCAAAGTTAATTGCGGAATTTGTTTGTAACCATTTGCAATAACCTGGTGATGCATACTGTTTACTAACTATTATGAGCCCGATTATTATTAGGCAAATCGTAATATTAATTTCAAGTAAATTTCTTATTTTGAAAATGCTTAAAACGGTTCGTTGCGAGTTGAGATATTTCTGCCGAAAGCAGATTTCATTTAACGTGGATTTTACTGGAACGCAAAATCCACTTTAAATTGGTCTCATCTCCATTATAAAAATGTACGCAAATGTTATTGTTCTTGTTACTTGAATTTTAAATTACTGTGAACTTTTAACGTCGTTAAAGAGATTTTCATTCAGCCACATCATTAATGTAGCTATATAGGTATCTTAGAAGTAGCGGAGAAGTTCTTGTTTAAAGTGAACTTAAGTCGTCCAATAGAAAGTAAAGTAATTTTTGTGTTATTCCTACACAGATAAGTTATTTAACTATCAGTAAAGGTACTTTTTGGGGAAAATGTTATTTACATGATAATAGAATTTAAAACGCTACCAATAATACCGCCGAAAAATCATTCACATTCAACAATATCTTCGGTTCCTAAGAAATACATGTGCTGAATGTTTGCACCTGCGTTGGACCTCAACCTCCAATTATGAAATAATCTGTTATTGTTCAATTCCAGTTTACTGTACTTTAAAAATGAGACATTTTCTCTTGGTCGGAAAGAAAATGTGCAGTTAAAAGCTTCTCTACCAGTTTTAGGACAGCCTATATATTATGAAGTACGAAAAACACACATGAAATTGATCGTACACCGTCCAACTTAAGAATGACTCCATAAATACGAAAATAAGCAAAAATAAATACGAAAACTCTATTGTAAAACTTTTACACTTTCATTTACCTTGCGAAATATTAAATACCCGTTGTGACCTAATTTTTTATATAAATTGCAGCCATTTTATTTCATGAAAACTGAAAGTCCGAAGTTTTTGTTTTCGTAACAGTAAACCCGTTACACACAAACTCGTTATAACGCAAACTGACACATTTAATAAATCTTTAAAAAGCCCACTAAAACCTTATTGCGGCAACCTGTGGCGGGATTAACTCTTCTAAATTCAGATCTGAAACTCTTTGAAAAAACAATGACACCAGCTAAAAACGCGTCTTCGCTCGGAGTAAATAAGTATTAGAATAATATTCAAATAAATAAGAAATCGTATAGAATTAGTTATGAAAATTTTGGAGAGCCGTTATCCATTTGATTTTGGAGGTCAAAGTTTCATGATTTAACCCCATTCAACAATGAACCCAATTTTCCTTGTAATTGTGTTTAAGGGTCCTGGCGCTTGAAGAGTTTCAGCCCAACTCATAAAGATAAATTGCTTTAGCGTAAAGGCGCGTCCAGACTTATCGGAAACATTGTTATTAACAAAGTTATTTTACATTTCGACGAAGAGCAACAAGTTATTTTTGAAGTGAAAACTTCTTTAGGCGCGTTAGAAGATTTTTGGATGGGGTAAATCTTACGAGTTCGCCCCTAGTTACGTCACGCAGTTACCGCGTCACGGAGCCACTAATTTGATTAATTTATCGACAGATCAATTCTCAAAAACAATTGTAAAGCATGTTTCTAAATGTCAGAATTTTCATAATTTACAAATTGGAGGCCCATACTCGTACTGGGGGCCTATCAACACGGAATGAACCATACATTCCAAAGTCACATTCAAATTATGATGATGAAATTCACAATGATATTCCTTCACAAGTTCAAATTAATTATGTTCCACAATTACATGAGCCAATAATAACAAATTATAAACTAAATACTTAAAATTTTCCTTATCAAAATATTATTCCACTGTTATTTCATAGTTTTAAGTCTTCACTTCTGTCGGCAGTCCCCAATAACTGCCAATTTTTTTTTCATTCTTTTAGTGCATCTCGCAACAGCTTTACTAGTTTAACAATAAGTTCACTTTTGTAAACGTTTCTAATCACATTTGTAAGATCAAAATGATAGGTTTCCTTATGATAACCTTTTTTTTTATAGACAGCGAATCGAAGTGTTTGTTAAATATTATATTAATATTATTTTTATATAAAAATGATATTATTCGACTGGCAAATTTTACTGACCTTATAAACTTAGAATCGATAAACCGTCCTTAATTAGACTACCAGAAGGTCAAAAATATTTTATTGTGATTGTTAATTCCTTTATTATTATTTTATTAAATACGTCTGAAGACACCAATTTAGACACACAAATTAAACATTTTAACCCTTTAAGAACGGAATTTATTTTCGGTTACAGATCCCATGGGACGGAATTTATTCCGATGTAGTTAGATTTGTGCCGCGAATGTACGAACACAAGCTCAACATTATAAAAGGCTAAAATTTAAGATAATTGAAAATCAACAGAACAGGAAATTTTAAAATTGTCATTATTTAAGCAGGTCAGTGGCCCCAGCAACCACAATTGGCATGCAAATCGTCCCTAGAGCGAACGGCTCCAGCCTTGAATATCGCAAATTTTCTAATTCTTTTGTGCTGTGACAAATTTTATGATGGTTATAAATTTCTTATTTTAAAAGCTTTTAACTGCGTATTTAGGAACTACATATTTGGCAGTTTAGTTGGGAAATCGTTTTACATATTTTATGTCCCACTTCGTTGATTAAAAATTCAAAACCGGCGCTTAGCATTCTGGCAAAATTTTTAAAATTTCCGTCACACCGCAATTGATCATTAACCCTTTGAGTGCCAAGTAGCGCGATCGCCCTCCTCAATACACTGGCCGAAAATGCCAAGAGCGCGGTCGCGCTTTTGCTCCCGCACTAACTAATACGATCGATCTCTCTTTCATACTTATCAATTCTTGTTTATTGTTTATTGTTTTTGGAATTGGCAATTTTAGCTAATTCTCTAAAGATCATTTTGGCACTCAAAGGGTTAATTGCAAACGGAACAATGTCGTCGGCTTTTAATTCGTTGATCATATCACTGCCCACTGTACCGCTTTCGATACCTTTTCAATGGGCAAATCCAAAATCTTTTCTTTTCCTTTTTCTGTGCACTACTTAAAATTACATATGCTGCAGCCGCGAGAAGAAAGTCTTCCTGATTTACCATTGATACTTTGACTAACTTTTTTTTGTATCAACCGATTATGCAAAATACAGTTCTACCAGAAGCTTCATGCTTTAAGTACTTTATTACCGAACATAAATAAATGCATTCGAACCTAGAATACCTACCTGCGACAGTTGTATTCCAGATGTTTCAAATTTCGTTTGATATTTGCCGACAACTGGCCGGTAACAAAAATTGGTTGAAAAAGTATACGAATTGGTGCTTTTCGGCGAAATCTCGAAAATATTCGGAATAACCTTTTTTCTGTCTTTCTTGGGTCAACGAGGAATCCTATACACGTCAAAAAGTTTCAGTGTTACAGGGAAACAAGATTTCAATAACTTATTACTAAGTCTGGACGCGCCTTAACACTTAATATAGGCAACACCTTAAACTTGTTTATAACCAAGGCATCACAATATAATAGGCCTGTGTTTAACAATGAAACGGCTTTGAGTGCCTGCTGTGAAATATTATTTACTTTAAAACTGAAATAGGAGCAAACATTCAAAGATGCCAATTTCGGCAAATCGTAAACTAGACAGGGAGCGCACAGCGTGTTCTTACCTAAAGGTTTATTTTCAACGACTGATTTACACGTGACAATTTTTTTGGTCGAATGTATCTTATTTTTTTGGACAAAACACGTTTTGAATGTTTGCTCGTCTTTTAATTTAACAATTTTATTTGCTTAGTAAAGGAGTTTTTAAAAGCTATTGCTGTTAATAAAATTTATGTTTTCTAATTTACTTATGGAAGATAGAAAAATTTAATATGCAGACTAGGAATACCCGACACTAATGCGTTAAAATAAAATGCCGACGAAGTCGTTACTAGAAAACAAATGATGATTTGAAATTAGATTTTATATAAACCGTGTATTTTTATTAAATTAAAATGTACGGGTTCGATGATTTTTCTTTTAAACAATTGTTTCAATTTTAATTAATTTGTTCCATATTGTAGTCGCTCACTCTATAATGAACTGTTGAAAAAATTATCATAACTGATTTTAATAAATAAATAAGAAATGAATTAATCCGTATAAATTAATTCATCCAAATCCGACCTGTCTCTGGAAATTCTGAAATCAAAAGCTTTATTGATTCGGCTATAATATGTAGTACTTAGATAAAATTTGTTTACATTGATAAAAATAGAAATAGGTTTTCTAAAACCGCATAAAACCAAAGCAACAAATTAAAAAATAAACGAAAATCGCATAAAAACAAACTTCAGAAGACGTTAAAGTTATAATGAACAATTTTTCAAATTTTGCATATTTTATCTACGTCGTTTAAGAAATGTTAACCAATCCCAAAACAGAAAACTAGGTAGAATACCTATGTACGTACTTGGAATCTGTCTGCCAGATGTATTACAAATTCGTTGTTGAAAAATTTAAAGACACCCAGTCGATTGCCTGGTATTGTATACTGGAATTTTGACCGTTCGTAAAGAATGCAGTGTATCGCTTTGTTGGCAGTTCCGTCACTTTGCCAAATGTGAATAAAATAAAATTTTTATTTTTATAATACGTTCATTCGAGCTGATAAATGAATATTTATCGACAACATGTTCTGAATGTGCAAACTTAATATTCACGAAAGCAGCACATCGTGGAAATCAATTTTTAAATAGGCCTTGAGCTCCTAAAACGATCAAATCCAACCATCTTAATTTTCTGATTGTCGATTTATTAACACAATTAAAAAATAGGTCCTTTTTAACTGTCCAAGACACATATAGTGATTATTCTTTAAAAAAGTTTTACCAAAATTCTCGAGGAACGAAATTTTCGGTAATAGAAAATATAATAGATTTATTCAACATCTGGTTTTTTCCCCAAATTCCGACTACCAGAAAAATCCTTAGAAGAATTTCTTGCAAATTCCTTATTTCTGGGAATTTCCATTTTTAAAAGTACCTACTGCTGTGCAATAAACTTTGGACAATTTTTTTCAACAATAAGTAGGTACATACAATGTAACTATTCAATTACATATGATGAACAATTGTGTTTTTTTTTGTTAATAACTGCGTGTATATCTAAATGAACAAATATTTTTTCAAACGTACTAAATCTTAATTTTTTGATTCATAATATTCAATATCGATTGGTTTTTAAAGTGACTGCTAAAACTGTAAAATTATACGTGAATTCTATATAGTAATTAAGTTTCTCTATAGTGGTGTTTTTTCGTGGCTTTTCGAACATCACTAAACGGGATTTCAACTGTATTTAAATTTTATAAATTTAAATCTATTAATTCACATCAGATATTTTAACCCCTTACCGCCCCCTGTGACAAATATGGGTCACCATGGAAATGTATTTTTTTCCCGTATTTGGCACACTCAAATGCTTTATAAGATCATCATAATAGTATATTATGCAACAAGCATTTACATTTTTAGGCTCAAGTAAATATGTTTAAAACAAATTTATGAAAAAATTTCAAAATTCTCAAAAAAAATTAAGTTGGTACTTAGCGGGTTAATTAACTAATATAAAATGAGATGTTATTAAAAAAAGTCTGGACTGTTTTATAGTTACATAACTTCAAGCTTCAATATATTCAAAAAATGTAAATTTTACTTGTACCCTTTTTATTCTAACCCTTTCAATTATTATGGAATTTAATCATTCATTTAAACATTGACGCGCATTATTATAAATTGGGTACAATTATTTATATAATATCATATTTTATTTCATTATTATTTTCGATAAAATAAGATTTTTATGTTGTCAATAAATTCGTGACAACACAATAAGTAAATTATCGAAACTAAAATCATTTGCGAAAGATCTCAAAAATAAATATTTTCCACTTTAATCGTTTAAGATAAACTTTATGGCAGGCAATAAGGCCCTGACAAAGGCCACTCAGTGTCTTTGTTAGTGCCATATATCTTATTGACACTTTAGCCCCGAGCTATGAAAAAATGCGCTCTGTGCAAAATGAGCTCAAACGATTTTAATTAAATTATGAGCAAACTATAATATTTGAAGAAAAACGATCCGAATAAAAAGTATGCGTGTAAGTGTCAGCAATAAACTCATATAAATTTGAAACCAAAATTTTAAATATTTGGAGGCTTTATGAGGGGTTCAAGTTTTGAAATTTTTTTACATTTTAATTAATAACTAGCTTAATCGAGACACCATCAAAAAAATTACCCGATAGATCCGTGCGGACCGATCACTCTTATAAAATGCAATAGCGACCTATTCTTCAAATCTTGAAAATGTGGCTAAAACGAGTGATGCCGTTTTCCATTTAAATCACATTGAGCCGAGAAACGCGGAGAAGTGTTGGCTTTACCCATTGAAGAAGAACGCGGAGCAAGAGGAAGCCATAGTGGGCATGGGGTTGGCACAAAAACGTCGATGATCGATATCGAGATTTAGAATTGTTGTTTTACTGGCCGCCATCTACTGCTAGGCACCTATATGAACTGGATTATGGCGTATTTCGTCCACTGAAGAAGAGTTGGGACAAAATTCTGCCAAAAGAAATGCGAAAACACTAGGTAGGTACAAGAAACAAACCTAAAATGTCTCGCAAAGAATTTTCGTTGGCAATCTTACTCCTGACATAATAATTTCTGTTTTTTGGCAACTGGTTCCTTGCCTGTTGACTGAAATAAATTTCCTGAATCTGACTTTGATCAGGCAGCTCTATCAAAATTCAAGACGACGACCCTGTTGACCAACCCGTTAACCAACCTGACTTAATGAGTACTAGAAATGAGCCGACACTGAACCCCAAACTTCAATTACTGGATTAGTATCACAGATAGATGCAACAAAGTCAACAGACAATTTAAAATAAATTGATAGCGACATATTTTCTGCGAATTGCAGCAATGTGCAGAATAAAAAGGAATTAAATAAGTCAAAAAGAGCTGCAATTAATTTTTTCAAGAAGGCACTGAGAGGCAATATACAGAATTTGGATCCTCTCCCATGCCCAAAGAAAAACAGATAAAACTTGAACGACAAATTAACGGAGAAGCATTTACCACAGTACAAATCTTAGAATGTCTGCAACAAGAAGAGGAACGTTGAAAAACAATAAAGAGGTTCAAAAACGAAAACAAAAAAAGCCAAAGGAACAAAACAAAGAAGCCAAAAAAGAAAACCAAATGAAGAAACTGATCAATGCGCAACAGATAAGAAACCAAACAACCAAAAACGAAACCAATAAAAAAAAAACATTAAATAGAAAGACAAAAGATGCTGATAGTGAAATTAACGAGGATTGAAGTAGAGAAGATGGTGCAAAAAGAAATGGAAAGTAATATCGATTTTGATAATGAAGAAATGACAGTGAAGTAGACAATGGACTGCAAACACCAGACAACAATTGAAATAATTTTGCCAACACAGAAAATATCGAAAAAGATGATGAACCGAGCGAGCAATTATATAATCTTGTTAACTTTTATATGGCTATCAGTAGCACTAAAACATGGTACATTATAAAATTCTTGGGCAGAATCGGCAGTGTATTCAGATGGCCTATGAAAGAAAACTTGAGGTAGTAAGTAGTTTTCGTAAAGCCTCGGTTTTATAAGCTTTACCTCGATGACGAGAATTTGTGCTTACCAATATTGTGATCTAATATACCTTCTATTAACAACAATGGGTTGTATTTTAATATTGTTTTCAACATTTACTTGCAAAAAAAATAGTCATAGCCAAACAAACAGCGATTGAGAAGCGTCTGCCATCTCAAAGTTAGGTGTTTTAATTTTCAATTTTTGTTAACGCCAAGTAAGGAAGACCAATATTGTAAGTGTATAGTCTTAATGGCATATAATTTATTTTAATTCATTCATTCATCACAGTGAGCTTCTCAATTGTAAGCTACAAAAAACTTCAAAAAATTAAATTGGTTCACTTGTTGAACAATTTAAATAAATTTTGTATTTTGATATTGAGGGAAAATTTATTTATTTTTCAGATGGAGTGGGAAACCACCGTATGCAGACAACCCGGTAAGATACTTAAGATACTTAATTTTTAGAATCTTTAAATCATCATAAACCAATTTTATTTCATATTTTTGCCACATATAAATCCATAAAAACTCAAAATACAATATAGCTGAATTAAAATCAATTCATTACAATTATCACTAGTAATTAATTGTTTCTAATAAAACCACGACATAAAAAGCAGCCTTTCAATAGTTTTGAAATTTTTCAATTAATCAGCATTATCCATAATGACTTTAGGTGCATTTAAGTATGTTAAATATAGATACATTTCCAGATTTCAGAAATAAGCATAGCTTTCAGTAATGTGAAGAAGTTTTGAAATAAAATATGGTCGTTTTTTACAGATGCATACATATATTTGCGAGAAGCATCGAATCGATTGGCTGCGGCTAAACCAGGGGAACTAAGATTGTGGCAGTTCTTGGTAGAGCTGCTTGGCGATTCGAACGCCGCGTACATCATCACTTGGGAAGGACCCAAGGGGGAGTTTAAATTTAAAGATCCGGACGAAGTAGCACGGCCATGGGGACAAGTCAAATACAATAAAAATATGAGTTATGACAAATTTTCCCGTTCGTTAAGATAAATATATATTTTTAAAACCGTTTAATCCTGTTCGTTTGGTTTAAAATCCTTAAATCATCATAAAATATGGTCGTTTTTTACAGATGCATACATATATTTGCGAGAAGCATCGAGTCGATTGGCTGCGGCTAAACCAGGGGAACTAAGATTGTGGCAGTTCTTGGTAGAGCTGCTTGGCGATTCGAACACCGCGTACATCATCACTTGGGAAGGACCCAACGGGGAGTTTAAATTTAAAGATCCGGACTAAGTAGCACGGCGATGGGGACAAGTCAAATACAATAAAAATATGAGTTATGACAAATTTTCCCGTTCGTTAAGGTAAATATATATTTTTAAAACCGTTTAATCCTGTTCGTTTGGTTTAAAATCTTTAAATCATCATAAAATATGGTCGTTTTTTACAGATGCATACATATATTTGCGAGAAGCATCGAGTCGATTGGCTGCGGCTAAACCAGGGGAACTAAGATTGTGGCAGTTCTTGGTAGAGCTGCTTGGCGATTCGAACGCCGCGTACATCATCACTTGGGAAGGACCCAACGGGGAGTTTAAATTTAAAGATCCGGACGAAGTAGCACGGCGATGGGGACAAGTCAAATACAATAAAAATATGAGTTATGACAAATTTTCCCGTTCGTTAAGGTAAATATATATTTTTAAAACCGTTTAATCCTGTTCGTTTGGTTTAAAATCTTTAAATCATCATAAAATATGGTCGTTTTTTACAGATCCATACCAATTTATGATAACAGCATCGAATCGATTGGAAAGTGTAGACGCGTTCATAGAAACTGATAAAATTATATTATTTCGTTATATAGGGTAAAGTGGTGTAATACGCCCTAGGTGCAAATACGCCCCACATTCAAAACTCCCGCTGTGTTATAGTTAAAATTCAGAGTGTTGGATAGCGCGACATTACACTACTACCACATCTTGTGTGTGTATAAAATATATTTGTGTTGTTGCGTTTAAACGAGAAAAAAAATATTTTATGGTGAGTAAGACTCAACATTTGTTACATGCTATTAAGAAAAATTCCCTACTAACATTAAAAAAAGTTTTTCCCAAATGTGAACAATATGATGCAATAGCATACAAATCAAGTATAAACTGCAGCGCTTGCATTGTTGATAATGTGATTTCGTATGCCAAATATTTAGGTGGGGCGTTTTAAAATACAATTAGTGAAATACGCCCAATCTGGTAGCTGATAAAACGCCCCAGCCACAGAGCATGTAATTATTGTCATTTTAATTTAGAATATGGGCAAGATATACAGAAGAACAACAACAAGAGCTGCATGGACCGAAGCTGAAATGGCCGCTGCTATAGATAAAGTGAAAAGTGGAGAAATGGGCGTAAATGCAGCGAGCAGGGCATATGGCATACCTTCTAGAACTCTAAGACGGCACATAGCTGCTAATAGCAGTAAAAAACATCTTGGTCGCTGTCCAACATTAGGTAGAGAACATGAAAATAGGATAGTTGCACACATACAAGCCCTTGAAAAAGTAGGATTTTCACCAAATAGAAGTGATGTTAAAACCATGGCCTTTCAATTTGGAAATAAACTGGGCATCACACATAGTTTTTCGCAAAACAAAAAAATTGCAGGCAATACTTGGCTTTATGGTTTTATGAGGAGAAATAAAGTCCTATCTATTAGAAAATCTGAAGGGTTATCATTAGCAAGAGCACAGGGTATGAATAGGAAAGAAGTCGGGGATTACTTTGGTTTGCTGCTTCAGGTGTTAACAGAAAGTGATTTATTAAACAAACCGTCTAGAATTTTCAACATGGATGAAACTGGCATCCAAGTGAACAACACAGCAGAATACGTCATTGCAACAAAAGGATCTAAAGATGTCTATTCCTTAACAAGTTCGGAAAGGGGTGAAAATATTTCATTAATAGCTTGCTGCAATGGTGAAGGCAACTTCCTCCCACCAGTGTTGATAATGAAAGGCAAATATAAAAAGCCAGAATTTACAGATGGTCTCCCTCCTGGTTCCGACGTTTATATGAATCAGAAAAGTTCGTATATTAACAGCGATTTGTTTATGAAGTGGTTTCAGGAGTATTTCATCCCAAGCGGTAATGCGTTGTTAATTTTGGACGGGCATGCATCCCATTCTAATGCAATTGAACTTTTGGACATGGCTTTGGAAAACAATATTGTGCTATTATGCCTCCCGAGTCACACGACTCAGGCATTACAGCCGCTTGATAAGACGTTCTTCAAGCCTTTTAAAACTTATTTTAGGCAGGAGGCCAAGACATGGATGCTAACCCACAAAGAAAGAAAATTAAATAGACGCAACGTTCCTTCACTAATAGGAAAAGGTTGGGGTAAAGCAGCTACTGTGAATAATGGAGTTGCAGGATTTAAAGCAACTGGAATTTTTCCATATGATCCATCGGTTATTCCCGATCATTTCTTTTCCATCTCTGATGCAACTGGAATGGGCAGCGCAGATCTGATAGAATTCCACAATGATGGAATTTCTAACGCAAGAGAACCTACATCCAAAGAAAAAGATAGTCCATCCAAAATTCTTAAAGAAATTAATCCAGTTCCAACTATACCAACTAATACCTCCAACAGAAAGCAGTCTGCGACAATTCTAACATCATCTGAGCATAAAGTCAAGCGTCAGATTCTGTGTGATAAGAAGAAAGCTAAAGCTGGTAAAATTTTGGAACGAGATCTTAATTTACCTAGTTTATCTGGTATGAAACCCAAGCAACCTTTACGTTGTAAGAAAAGTTCAAAAACTTTAGCAAAAAAAAAAAAAGTGTTATTCTTCCTCTGCTAGTGATTCATCTATTGATATTCAGTCTGAATCTCCAGAGGACGCGTTAGACGATCAAGACACGGACTGTCTTGAGTGTGGAGAGCATTATTTTTCAACCAAATCAAAAGATGATTGGATTAAGTGCGTAATTTGCAGCATGTGGTTGCACGAAAGCTGTTCAATGTATGGCGATATGTGCAATATTTGTGGGCGGCAAAAGAAACGTGCTGAAAAGAATGCATAACCAAGCAATGCTCAGTTTTCTATTGAATTTCTTTGCTGGGGCGTATTATCACCGAAGGTACGGTAAAACGCCCCAGTGCAGTGTTTACTTAAATTTATTATTTGAACAATGCAATTTACTTTTAACTTAAAATTATGTTTAGTTTTGTATTAATAAGTGTTACAGCTATTATGTTACGACTTAATTCAAAATAAATGTTTCAAAGCTTGGAGTTGTCGAATTTTTTTCGAAATGTGGGGCGTATTACACCACTTTACCCTACGTAAGAAATTATTTCCGAACAGCGGTAGCGAGCGGCTCCGGAGGCTCTGGTACCAGTTCCTGGATTAAGGTGAATATATATTTTTAAAACCGTTGAGACACACTCACAATCTTGGAATTTCTTATTACGTCAAGGACAACTTCCATACAGAATATCAAGGTTCTGTTAGGCGATTAGAAGTTTCAGTCGAAGAAGAATATGTTGCAAATTTGCGGCACGCTTGTTACAGGGAAAAGAATTACCGTAAGTTCACATTTAGTTGTTGTCCTCATATTACTTTGTATTTTCCTTGTCTTATAGGAGATTATATGATTTGGAAGATGAGAAATTTTGGAAATCGCGATTTATTCCAAACTGCACAAAATATCAAAATGCCATCATGCGAACAGTTACAAAATTTACGTGGTTCATGGTTAATTAAATGTTGGCACTTTTTAATTGATTTGTTTTAAAGATATAATAGGAATTAGGTGTATCGCTATTGTTGTATCTATAAAATCCTCTTTAAACAAAACGTTACTTGTAAAACTTTATTAAATTGTTGCTTTATAATATTAGTTACGTAAATAGATAATATTTATTTATTGATAACAAAAGTAGAAGTGTACCAAGTTATTTGGAAGAAAACTCAAATGAAAATAAAAAAGTTGTTGCTTCTGACAACTGACGACACCAGTAATATACAGGCTGGACCATCGTATGGCATTTTGGAGATTTAACCTATTTCTTGTTTGTTAAAAAAATTCAAACTTGCAGGTAACAATCTTCAATTAAAGCACTACACCATGGTAATTTTATTTTTTTGAATTAAGTTTCTAAACAGCGTCGGGACGCTATAAAGTGAAAAAAAACAGAAATTCAATTTTTTTTTTTTTAATAATTACATTGAAAATATTATGGAGAATGTATTCCCGAAATTTGCAATTTGATAGGAACCTTTGATTTTAAATTAATTGAGATTTTGTGATTTTTGTCGGGAAATTATAAGTGATTTATTGCTGTAACTTCTGTCCGCAAGAAATGTGCGTTCACAATGCCCGCTGTAAACCAACCATAAATCAAAAAAGGTATTTCTGACGAGCCGAGGCTGGTGTTTACTTCAGGACCGGACTTAAATTTTTTTCGTTAATCAGATTTAGATAAAAGAAACAAATAGTTGAATTTTAATTTATTTTATTTTACATTAGATGTTCAAAATGATGACCTTCCTGTTCGATGCAAAGTCGCAAGCGTCTCTGAAAATTTGCGTGAACGGTAGCCGCAACATTCACATCATTAAATTCGCGGAAGGCGGCAATTAGTCTTTCCCTCATGTTATCTCTTGTTGTCGGTCTCTCCCGGAAAACACGTTCTTTGATGGCACCCCATAAGAAAAAATCTGGTGGTGTAAGATCAGGTGATCTCGCTGGCCAAGGTATGGGTCCGCCCCTACCAATCCAATTTTCTCCAAACTGGAGCGTTAATTCTTCCCGGGCTCTTCGACTAAAATGTGGAGGTGCTCCATCTTGTTGGAACCACAACCGAAACCTTTGATTTACTGGGACAATTGCGTCTAACAAATCATTTAGCTCGTCTTGCAAAAAGGTGGTGTATCTCTCACCATTCAATGGACCTTCAAAAAAAAACGGCCCCACAATTCTATTGTTCACAACACCTCCTCAGACATTAAGGGACCAGCGATTTTGGATGTCTTGTTCTCTCATCCAGTGCGGATTTTGTACTGCCCAATAGTGTAAATTGTGTTTATTTACCGCACCATTACTTTTCACACAACATTCGTCGGTATACACAACTCTTTCAAAAAAATGTTCATCATTCCGGATTTTTTCCTCTGCCCATTCGCAAAAAGCCACTCGATTTGCAAAATCTTCACCATGCAACTCTTGGTGAAGTTCCAGGTGGTACGGGTGATATGCGTGTTTTTTCAAAATTCGAAGCACACTACTTTTGCTGATCCCAGTTTGAGAGCTAATCTCTCTGCTAGCAATGTGGGGATTATTTTCAACTAAATTTAACACCCTGGCTTGGTTGACATCGTGAGTAACAATTGGATTGATAAACGACCTGGTATTTTGTTCAAAAGTTCCTCTTTCACGTAAAGACACTAACGATTTAAAAATTTGATGATTTGGAGCGCGATTTTGCGGAAACCTCGCGGCGTAAGTGTCGGCGGCCAGAGTAGCGTCTCTGCCACATTCGCCAAAAATTAATAACATTTCAGTCTTTTCTTCAAATGAATATTGAAAAGGCATAATTACTGTTCAGAATAGCTTTCAGGTAAACTTAACAAAAACTACACAACTCAAAAGCACGATCAGACTGTTGGAAGTTCAAGACTAAACTAAACATTTGGTTACAATCAGGTGAATTCTTAAAAGAACAGCAGGCAAGCAAATTTTCAAGTAAATCCTATTTCCTAGCACTTAAGAGGGATACCTACTCCCCGGCCGCCGCTTCCATTCCGGCCCCCGAAATGTGCACGACACCTGACACAAATTTCCCTATTTTTCCATAGATCAAAGCTGCTTTATCCAGTGTCTTTGGTGAAATAATATTTGTCATAAACAAAATAATATTGACATTTGTCTGATTCTTTTAGGGCGCCTATGCTATGAAGCAAAAATCAAGTTGCTAAAAAAAATCGTTTACATTTCGGTGGCCGGAATAGTACACAGTTCGAGTTTTCCTTAAAATTAAACGTAAATATTAACCAATTTTCAATTTTGTATGCCTAAATTAAAGAGAATTTCAATATTTTTTTAAATAATTATTAGCAGCAGAAGTAGGTCAATATTAGGCATTTTGACTTAGCAGTGACTGAGTAACCAAAGCTGTTTTAACAATGAGTCACTTTCAAAAATTAAAAATAGCGAGTTTTACATTCCATAGAAGATTTAAGTACGGGCCTGGATTTTACTACTCACAGCTCGTGTCGATTGTACCTCAGAACCACTTTTACTGAGGACAGTTGTAAATCAGCCTCACACCAGTTAACGAGGGTTGTCATTTAAGAATTCGGTCATAAATAAGAGTGTTTTGCTTTACATTATTTAATATTTCGATTTATTCAATCACAATAACTATCTAAATTCCGCTTTGCATATCATCATAATGTACGCATTACGTAGATGCAGTGAAAGAAAATACAAACTGATAGCTTTAGTAATTTGATAATAAATCACTATCAAAGTCAACTTTCACATCAATTTTGCTTTCTAAAAAATAATTATGCCATGTTGTAGTATCAAAATTGAAGATCATTTCCTCCAATTTTCATCTTTTTTTGACCATTATAAATAGGTTAAATTTTAAAAATGCCATACGATGGTCCACCCTGTATATCATTCTGCTATAATTAAAATGTGCATGCAGATTTCACAAGAAAATAACCTACCATATAATTGAATCGCTTATTGTTAAGAAGAACAAAGTCGCATTTTTTATGTTTTTCAATTTAATGTCCTCGGACCTATCCTCTACCTGCTATATACATATGATTTACCAGATCTAGAACAAGTCACGTTGGCAACTTTTGCAGATGATACAGCTGGAGCTTGAGTTTGCATTTTCAGTTCTTTATTTGTACCGAACTATTGTAAAAATGGCCACTCCAAACGAGTCACAGAAACAGCAGAGAAACGCGGAAGCAATCATTAAGACGCACCGCGTCAGGTAATCGTTCGTGGAAAGCTTGAAAATTTAGATCCAACAAAACTTGAAGAAGAAACTTGATAACATCCACAAAAGCAAATAAGACAACGACCGAATATAGGAATATTTGAGAAGGTGCCACAGCCACCGCACATATCGACAAAATCACCATCAGAGCAAAGGAATGATTCAATCAATGCCCAAGCAATTTTTGGTGTCTACGTACGGTGGCTGAAATCGCACCAAGACAACGTTGCAATTTGGGACAGTATGACGCCATTTGGGACATCCCATATTAAAGAAACACTTCCACAAATCGCTCTAACTTATTGATTTACGCTGGAGATCATTGCTTTCTGTCCTCAGAATCCAATGTAAGCTTCTTGCAATACGAACAAAAAATAAAATAATAATCGCTTTCGTGGCAAAATTCAAAGGTGAAGAATCTGAACAAAACGGTAAGTCAACATTTGTCAAAGATAAAACAAATTATAAACAAGTATTACCCAAACAAGTATTACCCAAACAAGGCAAATTTAAGGTATCCACCTTAAAAAAAAACAAAAATATCTTATAGAGGCCCTGATATATATATCTCTACGGCATACTTTTCTGATGGTACAGCACCATTCTCTCACCTTTATCATCATTATTTCAAATACGTAGCAGTCGATCCATTTACTGTAGCCTAACGCATAAGATGGACGCGGAGGAAACTTGCATCGTAGCTGTTTGCCAACTAACCTGCACCAATGATAAAGAAAAAAACTTGAACTCTGTAAAAAATTTAGTTCAAGAAGCTGTACAAAAGGATGCAAAAGTGGGTGGAATTTTCAATTAATTTTGCAATTAATTGTTTTAAAAATTTACAGATAGTTTTTTTACCGGAGGCTTGTGATTATGTAGGAAGTAATAGTGATGAAACTAAAGCATTAGCTGAACCTCTGGATGGATTTTTAATGACTGAATATAAATCCTTAGCTCGTGACAATGATGTTTGGTTGTCAGTTGGTGGATTTCACGAAATTGTAAAAAATTCAGGAGCAGAGGTTAGCACAAATTATGTTAAATTTGGCAATCTTTAAAGAGTAAAGTTAAATCTTTTAAATTAAATGCTGACATTGTTTCAGAACAAATACCATGTCACACACACATGTCCTCATCAATAGCAAAGGAATTGTTGAAGCTGTTTACAGAAAATTGCATTTATTTGACATATCGTTGCCTAATGTAAAATTAAAAGAGTCTGATAATGTCACACCTGGTAACGAAATTGTTCCACCTGTAAACACTCCTGCAGGACCTTTAGGGCTTTCAATTGTATCCTTTTTATCACATTAATTTTTCTGGGTTCCTTAACTCATTGCCAGTGTTATGACGTGCGATTTCCTGAAAAAAGTTTAATTTTAAGGAAACAAGGGGCCAATATTTTAACTTTTCCTTCAGCCTTCACCAAAACAACAGGACAAGCACATTGGAAAACACTGTTAAGGGCTCGTGCCATTGATAACCAGTGTTATGTAGTAGCAGCCGCCCAATATGGTTGCTACAATGCAAAGAGAACGTCATATGGGCAAGCTATGGTGTGTGTAAGCAATTCTTTTACGAAAGATGAGAATATGAATTTTAGATTATCGATCCGTGGGGAAAAATTTTGGCTGAGTGCCCAAAATTCAGTGAAGATGAGAAGTCAAATGAAAGTGTGGCAATTGCTGCCATTAATAAAAATGTGGTTCAGAAAATCAGAAGTGAAATGCCTGTATTTGAACATCGCAGGAACGATCTGTACGCTGTTCAATCGGTTTCTGGTAAGCAGTTTCTACGAGATGATGAACAAACAACATTCAAGTTTGGCCAGAAAGAAATCCCGAGCTTAACAGTATTTTATCGAACTATGTACAGCTTTGCTTTCACCAACATTCGTTGCGTGGTACCGGGCCGCATCCTTGATATTTAATTAATACAATTCTTGTTCATATATTTTTTTTCTTAATGAAGCAGATGCGCTAATTTCTAGCATACGTCAGGTTCCACGTTTAGTGGATTTAAATCCGGAAGAAATTTCAGATTTATTCACAACGGCAATAAAAGTGCAGAAGGTAATGGAAAAAGTGCACGGTGCCAGTTCCTCGACAATTTGTGTCCAAGATGGGCAAGATGCCGGACAAACTGTTGCTGTAAGTTCCGGCATACGGATGTTAGTAGTTTAATTTTTTTCCTTATAGCAAGTTCATTGTCACATCTTACCAAGAAAACCAGGTGATTTCGATCGCAATGATGACGTTTACAGCGAATTAGCGAAACATGATCGTGATAATAATTTAGAACCACTTAGGAGCGTTGAAGGAATGTCAGAAGAGGCCGAACTATTGAGGCCTTATTTTTAAATATTAGTATCAATGTTCTATACTTTAGAAAAATAGTTTATTTTTAATAATAACTTGTTGATTTTATTACTGAAATTTTGATTTTAAAACAGTTGGTAAAGTGACCCAAAGGTAAATATTAAGTGCATGACCATACAAAATGTTCAAAGACCAATGTAGGATATTTGGCATAAGGGAGGGAAGTGCTAAGTGAAACAGCAGCCATATTGTAGCTCTGCGTTTGTTGGTATTCCCAAAAACGCCTCTATATGAATTCAATGGACTGTCTATGTTGATTTTGTGGAGCAAATAAAAATACGTGTTGAACGTTTGATCGTAAATTTTACTCTCTCTATAAAATATAAATAACAACAGTTGCTAACTATGAACAAAATATAACAACTTGATAAAGGACGTAAAAAACATGACAAAAAAATGGAAGACATGATTAAAGTAATAAACATGTACTAAACATGCCCCCGGCCTTGAAATAACAGATTTCAAAAGGAAACAGTAGATATATAATATAGGATTAACTAAACATTTAAAAACAAACACTTTCACTTCACTTCCCAGACATAGGCAGAGGACACAGCTTGGTAAAAGCGTGCTTGATGACGCCTTGCTGGGTCGTAACAGATGCGACTCTGGATATGCCGTCATTTCCTGGGTGAAGTTCGCACACGCGTCTTAGCTTCCATTGGAGAGGGGGTAAATTATCCTCTTTTAATAACACCAGAGCTCCAAGCTCGAGGTGAGATTGTTGTGAGCGCCACTTGATGCGCTGCTGGAGTTCAAAGAGATATTCCTTGCTCCAGCGCTTCCATAAACACTGGTGCATATGTTGCACCAGCTGAAAGGAAGTAAGACGGGAAGAATTTATGTGATCCAGATAAGGATCAGGTAGAGAGGCCAAAGGCCTACCAATAAGAAAATGCCCTGCGGTCAGTGGTTGAAGATCATTAGGGTCATCAGACATTGGAGATAATGGACGCGAATTTAAAGTTAACTCAACTTGAGTAAATAACGTGTACATATCCTCATATGTCAAAATAGCTTTACCGATCACGCGCCTAAGATGATGTTTGGATGATTTAATCCCAGCTTCCCACAGACCTCCAAAGTGAGGACTATGGGAAGGTATAAAATGCCAATTAATGCCGTCATTAGCCACGGATTCGGGAATAGTGGTTGCTTGAGTTTTTAAAAAACTACTGAGTTCTCGGAGCTCGTTATGAGCTCCGACAAAATTTGTGCCATTATCAGAGTAAACATGTAGTGGTTTATCTCTTCGAGCAATAAAACGCCTAAAAGACATTAAAAAAAGTTCAGTAGAAAGACCAGTAACTAATTCAAGGTGAACGGCCTTCGTGGAAAAACAGATAAAAAGGCAAAGATAAGCCTTAAAGGTTTTATAGCCGCGACCCTTGCGGTCTTTCAATAAAAAAGGTCCAGCGTAATCGACGCCAACTACGTGGAAAGGTGGTGAAACCGTTACCCAAAACCGACGTTGGACCAATGCTTTCCCATCGCTGCTAATATATCTTCATTGGTAACAGTAAAATGTAAGCGCTGGCCGTGCGTCGGTTAGACGACTCATTTCTATGCCAACAGATCGTGTTTGTTGGGTAGTGTGCAACGAGGGGTCCTACCTGCATTCTAGACGATCACAATTTTTTGGCCAATTTGAATTTCGCGGTTTAATTCTCGAGCGTTCGGGATATTTCGGATTTTTCAATTATTCGGCGGCAAATTCGCGTCATTACAATTCGAAACGTCAAAATGTGGGGTATTTTAAATTTTTTATTGGAGGCATGGGGGATATTTAAGAAAGCTAGAGAAATTTATAATTTTGCGATATATATATATCAATATTTCGAAACTGCGGCTCCGGAGGAACAGGCACCACCTCTGGTGCCTGAACCCCCAGAGATAGCACCTGCTCGATTTAGATCGTGTAGGAATTTATATCCTACCAAACCAAATTTGTGGTGTAAGGAAGGCTGTGTAAAAAAGAAAACTTGTGTCCGTAGAATGTTGCCAAATTAAGTAGTAAATAAGTAAGTTTTTACGAACACACTAACAGACTGTGATACCAGTTCCTCCGGAGGCTCTGTTAGCAGTTCCTCCGGAGTCGGCACCGGGCAGATTCCGGACATGTAAAAACCTCTACCCTACGAGGTCGGACATCTGGTGTGAGGGTTGTCGTACAAAACAAACGTGTTTCCGTAGATTTTCCAAGAATTGATTAGTTTAAATTAGACGTGTACCTAGTAATAAGTTTTTGAAAGAAAGTTAAATCATCATAAAATATGGTCGTTTTTATTTAGTTACATCAAAATGTACATCAATATTTTCAAACTACGGCTCCAGAGGCTCTGGTGCCAGTTCCTCCAGAGCCAGCACCAGGTCGATTTAGATCGTGCAAGAATTTGTATCCGAACAAATCAAATTTGTGGTGTGAAGGTTGTAAAAAAACAAAAACTTGTTTCCGTAGATTGTTGCCAATTTAAGTAGTATAAATAAGTAAGTAATGTTATGAAAACAGCATCGAATCGATTGGCTGTGGAATCCTGTTCGTTTGATTTAAAATCTTTAAATCATCATAAAATATGGTCGTTTTTTACAGATCCATACCAATTTATGAAAACAGCATCGAATCGATTGGCTGTGGCTCACGAACCAGGTGAGATAAGATTGTGGCAGTTCTTGCTGGAAGTTGCTCGGCGATTCGGCGAACGCCGCGTACATCACTTGGGAAGGAGTCAACGGGGAATTTAAATTTAGAGATCCGGACGAAGTAGCACGGCGATGGGGACAACGGAAGGAAATACAATCCCAACATGAGTTATGACAAGTTATCCCGTGGATTGAGGTGAATATATATTTTTAAAACCGTTTAATCCTGTTCGTCTGGTTTAGAAATCTTCAAATTCATAAATAACAACAATTTTTCGAGCAAAAACTATTTAGGTGTCTATAGCAAATATGTATTAATTTATTTAATCGGCGAATTCATTTTTGTTTGAAATCATGGGATTATATTTTCCTGTAAAAACTAAAAGTTTTAACAGTTTGAGGTAATACTTATGTACCATGTAGGTAAAAATGTGAAGTAATGAACAAACTGTTTTCCTTGTTTTTCCTGGACAAGCGCTGTTGGGGTACAACCCCCGTCTGCCAGGTGCCTGGGATTCGGATGTCGAACGTCCGCCCACCTCGGAGAGCGACCAGCAAACAAGCATCGAGTATCAGTAGCAGATAATGTGATGTGGTCGAAGGAACCGCGACACAAACTTCTGCTATTACCACCAACGGTTCGGCGATAAAGCACGAAAGTGTAAACAACCGTGCAGCTATTCCCAACCGCAGGAAAACGAATTGCCCTGTCGAGAATAGAGGCGATCCACGACGGCCCTTCAATCCATCCAACGAAACGCCTCTTCATTTCCGACCACGCTTTAAAAAAACAATTTTTAATAACTAGTATCCTCAAACATTTACCTCGCGTTGCCCCCCCCCCCCCCAACCAAACACCCATAAAAACGTAAGGACTAGTAGTACTTACTGCGCCTTAATCTTGGACTCCGCTAAGCAAGCAGAAAATATTCTTGTACAAAGACCTAAATTCTTGCAAGCAGGTCTTCCTGCGTCACGACGCAAGCAAGAAGCCCCTGCAGCCAACCTACGACGGACCGTACCCAATGACCAAACGAACTGACAAGTTTTTTTTCATCGTCGTTAAAGGACGCGGACAAAACCGTATCAATCGACCGCCTGAAACGCCACTACTCTGAAACTACTCTACTTAAAAAGAAGCCGCAACTTAGAATAAAAACGGACAGGCAGTTTTATCGTATTCTGATTTAATGAAAAAAGCAAAGGGAATTGATCCAAAAAATTTAAGGATTGAAATCAAGAAGATACGAGAAAGGAAGAAATTCTCATTGAACTAAAAGGGGGAATCGACAAAGGCGAAGAATGCCTTCGTGTGGAGCTGGTTAGAATTCTGGGCAGCGAAGCAAAGGTCCGGACGACGGCAACTCCGGCGACACTCGAGATATGGGGAAAGAAGTCAGTAAAGAAGAAATAATAAGCGTTCTCAAAGAGGTCACAGCGGAGGCTGGAACGGGAATGATCGAGGTTAAGAGCTTAAAACCATCTTATGCGGGAACAATGCTTGCAGTAGTAGGTAGATATGCCCACTCATCTGGCTAACCATCTTTTCGAGATTGGAGATTTCATTGCGTTTGAGGCAGCAGCGGTTAATTATACCATCAAAATTAATTATAATTAATCAGTAATTTTTCATTTTTGTCCTCAAATAAAATAATTAGATTTTCTGGAAATTCATAAGATATGATCAACGAATGTTGCATCTATCTTTTCTGAACGCTGACAGATCAATGATCAGCACCAGAAAAGATTCAAAACGGTACAGATGGATGGTTAATTAATCTTAGGTCAGGTAGAACCTCAGACGACAACAAAAGTGACAGCCAAAGTGGCAGGAAAAACAGATAAATCGAACACTTTGTGGATAAATAAAGTAAAATGGGACATGCACACACGATCGTCCAAAATGCAAAAAGTCGATAGCAGATTTCGAAGGCAGCAAGCAATCTGCAGCTGTATATTACTGATTGGTCACCTAATGCAGAGGTATCAATGGAGAAACCAATGTAATTGTTGTTACGATGATGACGTTATGCCGATGGATGCAGTGTTTTCTGATAAAGAATGTATGTTTTGCAAAAGTTGTGTTGAGAGATACACTGAAATATTTTTGGTGAAGGAAAGCTGGATTTTCCATGTCTCAAAAACAACAAACGATTTAGAAGTGATTGATTTCTGTTATTTGAAGGAACAGTGACGTATCGCTTCAATTCAATAATAAATACCACTGCAGCTTACAATCAGGAGCAGTAACTACCAAACAGCCGTTATGCATATACAGCTTCCAGAAATATGAAAAGACTGAAAACTACCACCATTATTAAAAAACAAATACTGGAGACACCATCATCGATACGTAACAAAGAATCTGAACAAAACAAAAAAAAAAACAGATAAAACTTGAACGACAAATTAACGGAGAAGCATTTACCACAGTACAAATCTTAGAATGTCTGCAACAAGAAGAGGAACGTTGAAAAACAATAAAGGTTCAAAAACGAAAACAAAAAAAGCCAAAGGAACAAAACAAAGAAGCCAAAAAAGAAAACCAAATGAAGAAACCGATCAATGCGCAACAGATAAGAAAGCAAACAACCAAAAACGAAACCCATAAAAAAAAAACATTAAATTGAAAGACAAAAGATGCTGATAGTGAAATTAACGAGGATTGAAGTAGAGAAGATGGTGCAAAAAGAAATGGAAAGTAATATCGATTTTGATAATGAAGAAATGACAGTGAAGTAGACAATGGACTGCAAACACCAGACAACAATTGAAATAATTTTGCCAACACAGAAAATATCGAAAAAGATGATGAACCGAGTGTTCACCTCTTGGGGTACGGTGGAGTGGGGACAACGGCATCTGAGGGCTCGCCCCCTCTCCACCTCCAAAACTGCTAGATTAGTCTTGCAAATGTAGCGAACTCAATAAGTCAATAAAAATAACGCTAACATTTTGGTCCTTCGATCCACAAGCATAATCAACCGAACCACGATTCATTCAAAGCAACATTCATAATCGTCGAAATTACCCGTGTGTAAGAAAAATCATCAAAGCATCACAAATCGTGCGAAATCATCGGAAGCGAGTCATCAACGCCAACATCATCGCGAGGGAATCATCAAACGCAAAGGTGTTAAAGGTCAGACCTATAATATCCATTCATTACCTAACTTCGTCAGTTCCTTTTAATTAATTCACTTTAAGAACCATGCCGAAAAGGGATGATCTTGTTGATTTGAAACTGGATAGACGTAACATAAAAAGTGCTATCACGCGGCTTCAAAACGGTTTAGATAGTTCGAAAGCGAATAATTTTCAATTGCAAACGAACCTAGAAACGGTAACGGACTTATTTAAACAATTTAACAAAATTCAGACAGACATTGAACGGTTTCAGTTGAACGATACATCGGCCGACGAGACGGCCTTGGAGGCTGAAGCCGACAAAGAACGCGGCAAAATAGAAACGCAATATCGGGCGATTGTAAGCAAAATAAAAACATTCTTGAGCGAAAATTTGCCAGCTGCTTCCGCTTCTAAAGAAGCAGACACTGCAGGTACTATAATTAATATTACAAATAACGGGCACGACAGAGAACCGTCAAATAGCGTAATATTAAAACCCTTATCTTTAGCAACGTTCTCCGGTAAACACAGCGATTGGTTTACGTTTTACGAGTCATTTTATTGTTTGGTAGGAAAGGATACGAGCATGTCTAACATTCGCAAATTTCACTACCTTAAGGGTTGCTTAAAAGATGAAGCTCTTAGGGCGATAGAATCACTATCGGTGTCGAGTGATAATTATGACAACGCCATCGCATTATTAAAAAAGAGATTTGAAAATAAACGGCTAATTGTACAAGATCACGTCTCCAATATCTTGAATTTTGCTCCAATCTTAAAATCGTCACACACACAGCTACGCGAATTAATTGATAACGTAAATAACAACATCGCAGCATTAAAAGCATTAAAAATCGAAGTCCAATACTGGGACGCATTGTTAATACCAATTATTTTAGAGAAATTGGATTATTCTTCAAAAAAAGAGTGGCAGGCCACTTTGGAAAAAGAAGTTCCCACATATACAAAATTTGATGAATTTTTAGAAAAACGATATCAGGTATTGGAAGCATTGAGCAATATAAGGCCCAATGATAGTCCAGCAAATAATCAGTCAAAAGACAGTAAATTTCATTCAAAAAACGGAAATAAGTATTCAAAACCAAATACCTTTGCGAAACCTAATAAATTCACTTCAAATGTTATTTCATCAAACAAGTGCTTTATATGTAAAAAAGAGCATAATGTCTTTCAGTGTGAAGAATTTCTAGCATTAAGCATAGCCGAAAGAATTCAACATGTAAATTCATTAAAACTGTGTAGAAATTGTTTGCGGAACAATCACGAAGCGAACAAATGCAGGTCAGCCAGTGTATGCAAAGAGTGTGGCAGAAGACATCACACTTTATTGCACGTGTTTGAATTTGTACCTAACGCCAACCCTGGAACGTCCTCTAGTACTTTATTAGTAGCTCAAACCAATCAGGTACTTTTTTCAACGGTTGTACTTCTAATCAGAGATTATCAAGGAAATTATTGCAAATGTCGAGCGGTACTTGACCAATGTTCTGAGGTTTCGTTAATAACTGAAAAAATGTGTAGAAATTTGAAACTAGGCACATATTGTACTAGTACTTCAATTACGGGTGTTAATGTAACAGAGAGTCTGACAAATCAGGGTTGTAAAATCAATATCAAATCAAGAGTAGGTGAATTTGAGACTAAACTAGAATGCTTTGTTTTGTCAAAAATTACGCGGCCGACTCCTGCTATATCATTCGATAAAAGTCCGATCGAGATACCTTCGGGTGTTGTATTGGCGGATCCAAATTTTAACATCTCTGCAGACATCGATCTGTTAATAGGAGCGCGATTATATTGGCAATTATTAATTGGAGCTCCAGTTCAGATACAAAAGAATCAACCATACCTACAACAAACGCAACTGGGTTGGATTGTAAGCGGAAACTTTGATTTTAAAAATTCTATTTCAAAATTTAGTTGCAATTTGATTCGTAATCCCGAAACTTACTTGGAAAACCAAGTAGCAAAATTTTGGCAAATGGAAGATTTAGGCGAAGAAAACAATGTAGAGAAGGCAGAGGAACAAGCATGCGAAGAGCATTTTCGAAAAAACACGGTTAGAGCGGTATCGGGTAAATTCATTGTAAAACTACCTTTCCGAGAAACTGTCGATTTGGGAAAGTCCCGTGCATCAGCACTAAGCCGTTTTATCTTCCAGGAAAAAAGGTTCGAAAAGGACAATAAATTGAGAAATGAGTACAAAGACTTTATGGCGGAGTACCTGAAGCTCGGCCATATGCAGCTCGTTCCTCAATCGCATTTAAGACTCTTCTATACCCGCGTGTGAACGGTGAGCTGAGAGAGCAAGCAAAGTTCAAAGTAGGATACCAATAGATGACGCATTGAAAACATTCTCTATATTATCCATGCGGCTGACGTACGGAGTCAATTAAATGAAAATGGATTGGTGCGGGCGCCGACAAAGAATCTTGATAAGGCACGTGCAAATTTTTACTGTCACGGAATAGGACCAGTGGTGAATCGCTGAACAATTATTTTAGTTGAGTTTGTGTTTCCACCCGTGTCTCAATTTTACAGAAGATATCGGTTATCTAACTAATTAAAAAAATGGGTAAATCTAGTGGCGATTTACGTAAAGTAACCAAATTTGGACGAAAGAAACGAAGCAATGGTCAGCAATTACAAAATTTAAATCAATTCAGGGGTAAAAAAATACATAAATTATTAGCATTAGTATTAGCGTGATTACCACAAACCTGTGATATTAAAACTGCTTTGCAAATTAATTTATAAACACCCCATACAACATACAATTTTTTAAAAGTTCACGGAAAGAAAAGTATCACTTTCGTCGCTAGTAGGAAAGAAAAGTAACTTTTCTTCTAAGGAACTAGCACTTTCCATTATCTTGTTATGACTATAAGGGTTATCGTTTGATAAAGATATTTAAAGAAAAATTGGTCCACTTTGTGAGAAAAGTCGTACTTTTCCCATTAATATGTGGTAGGAAATAAGTTTCTGTTTTCAGTAGTCGACATAATTAATTTTGCAGGTTTGTGTTATTACGTATTGGCATATATGTTAAGACGCAAAGGCCCAAAAAGACCAATGATCGAATAAGTCGAGTCATTAGGTACTTTAAGCCAGGTACTTTTTAAAACGGTGCTATATTATGACCCTAGTCGGTACATACATTCAAGGTAATCATAAAATTTTTGGTCTCATTACGAAATATAAAATGCAATTCTAAATGACACAACAATGGTTCTTGTAAGAATAAATAAATTTCAATTATGTTATATTTAAAACACATTACCTTTTCTTTCGCCAACCCTTTCGTTAGATCAATATAATTTTTACGCTTACAAAAAATTAAGAAACATTATTAACATAAAGGTTAAAATATAATGTATTATTACAAGTAAAGAATGTTTATAAAATATTCATAAAGTGCTAAAATATTATTTTAAAACATTGACACTGGGTAGTATAATCCAATACTATATTTTTCTTTTCATTTTATGTATTCGCTCAGTGTCCGTTTTTGGTCTTTGCGCCTAGATACTAAAGTTCAAGTCAGTTTTTGTTTTAAACCTGTAGTGAGTTTTGTACATTGTGTATCTATTCCCAGGCCTACAGTGTAAAAATTCTCCCGCTAAATCATTGGATAACGAAACTAATCCAGTTCAAAATCGTCCTGATATTTGTCCTAGTACCACCTCTACTGCTTCACCCGAAGCTTTGGCCTCTACAGATGCGATTTTAGAAAATTGTGATGAAAATGTACGATACGAGAAAGAGGTATTTTCATAAATTGAAAAAAGTAATAATTATTTATACAGCTCAAATGTAGGTTTGTACTTCATCAAAAGAAATTGAAGGAAGAAGAATAGTTGACCTTCAACATTTATTTTTGGAACTAAGAAGACTTAATTGTCATGGATCCAAATTTGGATGTACTTTCAACAACCTGGAATTTAAACGGGAAAATCGAAAGGGTCTGTCGTCTGAAATTCAATTCGAATGTAATATGTGTCGAGAAAAGTTGTCCTTACCCCTTCTTAGCACCCATAATTCTTTGATGGATGTAAACACAGCAGCTGTTGTGGGCGCAATGAGTATCGGAATTGGTTTCTCAAATTCTGAAGAACTTTTCACGGCCATGAATATACCATATATGACCCCTAAGACATATGCTAAATATCACGATATCGTAAGTGAAGGGTGGCAAAGAACTGCCCTAGAAACAATGGAGAAAGCGGCGAAGCGTGAAGCAGACTACGCCATAGCAAATAGACAAGTTGACGAACTAGGCGTACCACTAATTACCGTAGTAGCTGATGGCTGTTGGTCTAAACGGTCCTACAGGAAAAATTATTCCGCTTTGTCAGGTGTTGCGGCGATCGTAGGCCAACGTTTTGGGGAGGTTCTCTACATCGGCGTTAGAAATAAATACTGCGTTGTTTGTATTAAGGCTAAAAACAAAACTAAAGATCCTCCATCTCACAAATGCGCAATGAACTTCCAAGGAAGCTCCACGAGCATGGAAGCTGATATTTTGGTGGAGGGTTTCAAAAATAGTGAAAAATTATATGGCGTGAAATATTCGAAATTAATTGCTGACGGTGACAGTAGCACCTACAAAAAAGTATTGGAAGCTAGGCCTTATCAGAATTTGACGGTAGAAAAAATCGAGTGTCGAAATCATCTGCTTCGTAACCTATGCAACAAGTTACTAGCTCTCACAACTGATACTAGGTATCCGTTGAATCTCCGAAGATTATTAGAGAGTAACATTCGGCGAATACGAAGTGCAGTGTTAGGTGCAATTGCCCACAATAAGTCGCAAACGGAAGGTATGAGTCTGCTCAGAAGGGATCTTGAAAATCTGATTAACCACGTCTTTGGTTTGCATGATGATTGTCAACTCTATTTCTGTAAAAGAAAACTTACTGGAGAGGCAAACCATCTTGTTCAACTCAAAGCAAACTCTGAGTTGTATTCAAAGGTTCAGTCCTATATGCACACCATAGTTATGAATGCCAGATCGCTTATCGAAGATGTCGATAGTAATGTTGTGGAGCATTTCAATTCGAAAGTGGCTAAATTTATCGGCGGAAAAAGAATAAACTATTCCCTGCGAAATTCTTACTCTGCCAGATGCTCTGCAGCAGTGGTATCATTTAACTCGGGACGTCCTCTTTACGATCTGCATAAAAAATTATACCTAACGAGTCCAAGTAAGAGAGTAAAACGTCTAGAGGCAAGTAGAAAACGAAAAGTCGAGAAAGCTTTAAAAAACCGCCTCGAAGTGAGAGCAGGAGGACCGTCACCTAAAAAGAAGCTTTGTTTTGGATCCAAAGATAAGGACTGTCACGAGGACTACGGTGAAACTTGTCAAAAACCAGATATGCTTCCAGATGAGTTTGAAACTGAAAAAAAAAAATTTCTTTCATCTTTAATAAAAAGCGAAGAGGAACGTATTGTTTTAGAGACAGAAACGGTGATGCAGTCAGGGAGTGGACGATGGTTAGAGTATCGAAGAAAACTGTTAACAGCTTCGAATTTTTATATCGTGTGTTCACGAAGAAAAACTACCAGTTGTTGCAGTTTAGTGAAACAGCTCCTGTACAGCAGTCAACTTCATACACCAGCCATTTTCCACGGCCGCACCAACGAGAAAAAAGCACTCGAAATGCTTGCAAGACAAGAGAATGTTATTATTCGCCAATGTGGTTTATTCATTCACAAGGAATGGCCCTTTTTGGGTGCTACACCTGATGGAGTAATTAATGATGATCTCATTGTCGAGGTGAAATGTCCATTTTCTGCCCGTAATACAACTGTGGACGATGCAATTCGCTCTAAAAAAATTAAATTCTGGACCTACAATGCAGCAACCGAAACCTTTTCCGTAAATACCAAAAATACGTGGTATTTTCAAATTCAAGGCCAACTTCAAATTACCGACAGAAAGGGTTGTCTATTCGCAGTTTGGACTGGTGATGATTTCCCTATGAAAGTGGCCTATGTGAGAAGAAATAATCAATTCTGGAATGATAAAATGCTACATAAATTATGTACTTTTTACAAAGACTGTATTCTTCCAGAGCTGATTGATCCTCGATTCACGCGGAATATGCAGATTCGTGATCCTGAATCAATTATGAAAGCACAGCTCGAATTGAGGAAAAAGAAAGAAAAACAGAATTAGAGCCATTACACACCACACGTCCTCGTCGATCCGGTTTTATTGGGACTGATGAATTTTCTTTCTACAGGGTGCATGCCAGTTTTCAATCACGTTTCAACCCTCGTGTGCGCCGGGTTTTAGAGACGATTTCTAACGAAACACGAATTTGAAAGCCAAAATGGAATTTGTTGTCTCTTCACCAAGTTATAAGCTTTCCTATTCAGACAATAAAAATCTATACGATTAAGAATTTTGTAATAATTTCATCGTTAGAATCTAAATGTGATCCAGTTGATGGTGCATTTAAAAAAAAAAGTGTAAAAAATTTATTGAAACCAACCGATTGTCAAAAGTACGGTTCCGAGGAAAATTTATCAATGCCGCAACATCGCAAATATCCTAGGAAACGATGGCAACGATAATTCACTTTCCAATGTCAGTTCTCTTGTCAAATTTGAACGATACAAGTCAAATGTTCTAAAAAGTCTTAATATGGAATACAATTTCAGTGAATATCTAGACATGTTGCTCCGCTTGGGTGAGACAGATAATAACGCATCGGAAGCTGCTAGAGTATATGCTAAACTGTATCCACGTCGACGTCATTCAGATGCTAACGTAATTAGTAGAGTGGAGCAAAGATTAAGGGAAAATGGACAAGTAATGCCGATTTCTGTAAATCGTGGACGACCTCGTGAAGTTCGCACACCAACGTTGAAGGAAGTAGTTGTGGAAGCGATTGAAACTGCACCAGGACGAAGCATTACACTTTTTCATATTCTAAGATATTTAAGATTTTATGTTTCAATTTGATCTGGAAATCACATTGTTTCGTTTTTGATTGATCTGTTTTTAATAAATAACATGGTTAGGGACCTTTTAAACGGGAATCAGTAAGTGCGACCGAAAGTTCATCCATTCGCAGTGCTCTTTTTGTCATGGAACGCTTGGGAACGGCGTTCCACCACCTGTTTTCGACGATTTTTTTAATTTTTAATAGCTCTTAAATAAAATCGCCCTGTTGAGCGTTCCACCACATTTTTTTTTTACAAAAAGTGCACTGTCTATTCTTATCAGAAATAGCGGAAATAGTAGAAAATCTCTACGTCACTTAGGGACTTTTTGCATACAGCCCTTCAATTACCTGTTTGTTAATTACATTAAATTCTTTTGAAATAAAAAAAATTATGTCAACATGACAGTTGTTTATCTTACGCAAGTGACAGTATCTCTCAGCGTTGGTGGCTTAGATACAAGAAATAGGCCTACCTGAAAGTAATTCTTTAGAAAAATAAATATGTGCAGTATTGCCACGTTTTGCTCTTAGACAAACTGTTTTAATTTTAAACAATCTATTTGAACCACTTTTGTTGCGATTTCCACAATGCTTCAACAGAAAGCATTGTCCCAATATCAATCTTGTACACCATTTTTTCATCACCCTGTATACCAGATAAACACATATTGACTCTTTCACAGATCGGCTGTCGGCTCGATGGTGGCTCTTATACCTTCAATGTTTTTTCACGACCGGAAATGCAACAGCACAAAATGCAAATTATAACAATTTGAAAATGGAAGACCAAACTGTGCATTTTTACCATATTTTTACTAAAGTAAAAACGACTTTTACTGTATTTTACTTCCATAAAGGAAAGAACGCGCGTCAAATTTGTGAAAAATTGCGTAAAGTTTACGGTGACAATGTCCTACAATAACGTCAGTGACAACGATGGTTGCACCTATGGCGATCATTTTTTCAAGTATGTTAAAACATTATTAAATATAATTTAATAATAATATAAATTCACTGGACGGAATCCGCTCAAAAATATTACCCCTATACGAAACCTAAATATCCACATTTGAAAATTCATGTGAAAATAATCGCCTTTTATACAAAACCGTTTCACATAATTCGTGAAACATTCATATTCGAGAAGACGTTCAAACGACTCGTAAATTATTATTATTAGTCACAGCAAAAGAGAGAAAGCATGCGTTTGCCGATTCTATCAGCAATAGTAGGGTAGAAGAGATGGCCGTAGCATGGCGCCAGGATACGATGCCGATTTGATGTTTTCACGGGTGCCACGATTGGGACCTTATTTATCCAAATTTCGCATCTAATTTTTTTATTAATGCTGAAAATCATCTTTACTACAAACTGATCGGACCACTTTTTGTATAAATGAGCTCTGTCCGTAGTAATAAATTAAAATCGTTTTGGTCGAAATTAGGTATAAAACCATAAAGTTTCAAAGTGTTATTACATTAGTCTCATTTACTTTAAGAAAAAAACATCCGGTTATTTTGTAGATAAAGATTTAAACTTTCGTAATCTGGCGTTAAAACTTTATTTTTTTAATAATTGAAGGGGGTTTTTGTGGCAGCCGTGATATAGGAAAATTACATTGAGAACGAGGTATAGAAGAGTCTTAAATAACCAAAAATCATTTTACGTGCCCCATCTGGCTGTTTTCAAGCGAACGGCCGAAGGGCCTCAAATTCGTATTGTTTTCGACTGTGCAGCAAAATCCTCTAACGGATTAAGTCTAAACGATAATTTGTTAACGGGTAACAACCTTCAAAATGGGTTGTTTGACATACTTTGTAGATTCAGAACTTACAAATACGCTATTTCTGCGGATATAAAAAAAATGTACAGAATGATAGAAATCCATTCTGACGATACCGACTATTTGCGTATTTTATGGAGAGAATCTAAAAATGCTCCTATCCAAACTTATAAACTAAAAACGCTAACCTATGGGCTCACGTGTGCTCCCTTTTGTGCAATACGTTGTTTAAAGCAATTATCAATAGAAACACGAGAAAGTCATCCTACAGCGAGTCAGATTATAAATCGAGATTTTTATATGGACGATTTGCTAACCGGAAGCAATTCCTTTAACGAAGCTTCATCAATTAAAAGCCAGGTTACAAACATTCTAGCGACCGCAGGTTTTAATTTATGCAAATGGAGCTCCAATAATTCTTTATTATTGAGCGACAATTCTAATTCAAACTCTACAATCGAATTATCAAAAGGCGAAGATGTCAAAGTACTAGGTTTTTTCTGGAATTGCAATAATGACGAGCTTAAGTATAAAGTCGAATTTCCGTCAGACTTGAAAACTATCACAAAACGTAATATTCTGGCAACAGTAGCAAAAATTTTTGATCCATTAGGATTAATTAATCCAGTTGTCGTTAAAGCAAAGATTCTCATACAGCAAATGTGGATACTGAAACTAGGTTGGGATCAACGCGTACCCGATGAAATCGAAATCGTTTGGAAAAAATTATTAAATGAATTATCGTATTTGAACGAATTAAGTATTCCGCGAAAATTACTATTATCAAATCATTTGAAGTCCGTCGAGTTGCATGGCTTTGCGGACTCGTCATTAAAAGCGTACGGTGCAGCCCTGTACGTCAAAGCTAACTACGATTCTGGGACGTCTTCAGTAACGTTACTATGTGCCAAAAGTAAAATTACACCAATCAAAAATATTACGCTACCGCGATTAGAACTTAATGCGTGTTTATTACTTTGCAAATTAATGTCAAAGGTTGATGAGGTTTTCAAGTCAAGTCTAAAGGTTGAATCGAATTTCTTTTGGACTGATTCTACCGTAGTTCTGTGCTGGTTGTCTGAGGCACCGGAAACTTGGTCTCAATATGTAGCAAATAGGGTTAGACAGATTCAAGCGGCTAGTGACATATCTAAATGGCGTCATGTTAGATCACACGATAACGCTGCCGACATTGTTTCTAGGGGCATGCTCCCAAATCAATTAAAAAATTCAGAGCTCTGGTGGCATGGACCGCACTGGTTAAAATTAAACTCCGCCGAATGGCCGCCGATCTGGTGCAATTCTCAAAAAACCGAGAAAATATTAGAGGATAGGAGGCCAAAGGCAATTAATGTTATACAAGCAGAACCTGAGTTATCGGTATTTTCGAAATTCTCGTCTTATATGAAATTACGAAGAGTCATCGCATATTGCTTGCGTATTGTTAACAAGAATAAAAGTAAAAATTTATCATCTACAGAACTCGAATACGCCGATTTAGTTATAATTAAACATATCCAAAGGCAATCCTTTGAAAACGAAATTCGGACTATTGGTAATAATGAAAAATGTAAATCCAACAAACTGTTACGTTTAGATCCATTTATTGACAAAAATGGAGTACTACGGGTAGGCGGACGGTTAAAGAACGCCCAAATCAATTTTGATAATAAATTTCCGATTTTATTACCTCAGAAACATCACGTAACTAAATTAATTATTCGTCAATTTCATGAGAATGAACTTCATGCGGGAAACGAAGCAACATTAGCTGCGATTAGAGAACGATTTTGGCCAATATCGGGCAGAAGTATGATACGAAAAATCATTCATTCGTGTGTGAAGTGTATGCGGGCTAATCCAAAACCTGTAATTCAAAAAATGGGTGATCTCCCTAAAGAGCGGTTGCAACCTTTACGACCGTTTTTAATTTGCGGTGTAGACTATGCCGGACCATTCCTTATAAAAACAAACAAATTGCGTAACGCAAAGAAAGTCAAAGCTTATATCGCTCTCTTTGTCTGTTTCTCGACTAAGGCCGTTCATGTTGAGTTAGTAGGAGATCTAACTACTGACAGTTTTTTAGGAGTTTTCAAACGGCTAATATCGCGTAGAGGACATGTAGTAGAAATGTTTTCCGACAACGGTTCCAATTTTGTAGGAGCTGAGCGCGAATTTTTCAAATCGGAAAAATTTCAAGACAAATTATTAACGCATTTTTCAAACGTAAACACTAAATTCAGCTTCATACCAGCAAGATCACCGCATTTTGGCGGACTTTGGGAACGTTCAATTCAAAGCGTTAAGCATCATCTAAAAAGAATATTAGGCGATGCTTACCTTACATACGAGGAATTTAATACTTTGATCATTCGGATTGAAGCTTGTTTAAATTCACGACCCTTAACCCCCTTGTCCCAAGATCCTAACGACCTTCAAGCATTGACACCTGGACATTTTATCATTGGAGCCTCTCTTACTGCACCTGTTGAAAGCGACGTTACCGGCATCCAGTTGAATCGCTTGTCTAGATGGCAACGAGTTCAGCAGCTCCAGCAGCATTTCTGGAAACGATGGCAACGGGAATACCTAACCCAACTACAGACACGTCCTCGAGGTCAACAATCGGCTCAACCCAACGTCACAGTTGGAACATTGGTGGTCTTGGTTGAGGAAAATAACTCACCTCTGCATTGGCGTCTCGGGCGAATCATCGAGGTGCACCCTGGCAGTGATGGTCTCGTGCGGGTAGTGTCCGTTAAAACAGATACTGGTGTTTTTAAGCGCGCAGTTAGAAAGATTTGTATAATTCCAACAGAAAAGGAGTAACTGCACTTTAATTTTTTTTTTTTTCTCTTCTTTTCGTCCTTTGTATTTCTTAGTTATTTTTTGTTGTGTATATGCCTAAACTTTAGAATCATTATGTTTTGAAGTACACTGTGTACATTGACTTCAAGGGGGGAGAATGTTCACCTCTTGGGGTACGGTGGAGTGGGGACAACGGCATCTGAGGGCTCGCCCCCTCTCCACCTCCAAAACTGCTAGATTAGTCTTGCAAATGTAGCGAACTCAATAAGTCAATAAAAATAACGCTAACACCGAGTGTTTTTCTCTTCTAATTGCACTTACTGGCAAACACTCAATGGTTGAAGAAGAATTTGAAGTGGACTGTATCGACAATAAAATAACCAAAATTAAATATCGACTGCATTTGATATCATAAAAAATGCCAATGTTTATTAATAACAAAACGACACACATAGTTACAATAAAAAATAAAAATAGTGACTTGATACAATAAAAAGTCGTTAACACCGAGCGAGCAATTATATAATCTTGTTAACTTTTATATGGCTATCAGTAGCACTAAAACTTGGTACATTGGTCGCATAATAGAAGCAACTTCAGTGTTATTATAAAATTCTTGGGCAGAATCGGCAGTGTATTCAGATGGCCTATGAAAGAAAACTTGAGGTAGTAAGTAGTTTTCGTAAAGCCTCGGTTTTATAAGCTTTACCTCGATGACGAGAATTTGTGCTTACCAATATTGTGATCTAATATACCTTCTATTAACAACAATGGGTTGTATTTTAACATTGTTTTCAACATTTACTTGCAAAAAAAAATAGTCATAGCCAAACAAACAGCGATTGAGAAGCGTCTGCCATCTCAAAGTTAGGTGTTTTAATTTTCAATTTTTGTTAACGCCAAGTAAGGAAGACCAATATTGTAAGTGTATAGTCTTAATGGCATATAATTTATTTTAATTCATTCATTCATCACAGTGAGCTTCTCAATTGTAAGCTATAAAAAACTTCAAAAAATTAAATTGGTTCACTTGTTGAACAATTTAAATAAATTTTGTATTTTGATATTGAGGGAAAATTTATTTATTTTTCAGATGGAGTGGGCTACGACGGTTTTCGCACAACCCGGTAAGATACTTAAGATACTTAATTTTTAGAATCTTTATTAAATCATCATAAAATATGATCGTTTTTTACAGATAAAGGTGAATTTTAATTCAATTTTTTAATTTAATATTTAAATTAAGGATTTTTGAAACTTCCAAAAATTAAATTGGTTCACTTGTTGAACAATTTAAATAAATTTTGTATTTTGATATTGAGGGAAAATTTATTTATTTTTCAGATGGAGTGGACTGCGACGGGAATAGCCCAACCCGGTAAGATACTTAAGATACTTAATTTTTAGAATCTTTAAATCATCATAAACCAATTTTATTTCATATTTTTGCCACATATAAATCCATAAAAACTCAAAATACAATATAGCTGAATTAAAATCAATTCATTACAATTATCACTAGTAATTAATTGTTTCTAATAAAACCACGACATAAAAAGCAGCCTTTCAATAGTTTTGAAATTTTTCAATTAATCAGCATTATCCATAATGACTTTAGGTGCATTTAAGTATGTTAAATATAGATACATTTCCAGATTTCAGAAATAAGCATAGCTTTCAGTAATGTGAAGAAGTTTTGAAATAAAATATGGTCGTTTTTTACAGATGCATACATATATTTGCGAGAAGCATCGAATCGATTGGCTGCGGCTAAACCAGGGGAACTAAAATTGTGGCAGTTCTTGGTAGAGCTGCTTGGCGATTCGAACGCCGCGTACATCATCACTTGGGAAGGACCCAACGGGGAGTTTAAATTTAAAGATCCGGACGAAGTAGCACGGCCATGGGGACAAGTCAAATACAATAAAAATATGAGCTATGACAAATTTTCCCGTTCGTTAAGGTAAATATATATTTTTAAAACCGTTTAATCCTGTTCGTTTGGTTTAAAATCCTTAAATCATCATAAAATATGGTCGTTTTTTACAGATGCATACATATATTTGCGAGAAGCATCGAGTCGATTGGCTGCGGCTAAACCAGGGGAACTAAGATTGTGGCAGTTCTTGGTAGAGCTGCTTGGCGATTCGAACGCCGCGTACATCATCACTTGGGAAGGACCCAACGGGGAGTTTAAATTTAAAGATCCAGACGAAGTAGCACGGCGATGGGGACAAGTCAAATACAATAAAAATATGAGTTATGACAAATTTTCCCGTTCGTTAAGGTAAATATATATTTTTAAAACCGTTTAATCCTGTTCGTTTGGTTTAAATCTTTAAATCATCATAAAATATGGTCGTTTTTTACAGATCCATACCAATTTATGATAACAGCATCGAATCGATGGAAAGTGTAGACGCGTTCATAGAAACTGATAAAATTATATTATTTCGTTATATACGTAAGAAATTATATCCGAACATGAAAGTCGCATGTACACTGAATCCGCCTCAGCATCTAATAGAGCAATTAGTAATAACCAACAACGCGAATTAAATAGTAACATACAGACAAAACATTCGCCCAATACGCATATAATGAGTCACACTGACGAAAAACCTTTTAAATGTCAACATTGTGGCAAAAGTTTTAAATTGAATTGTTCTCAAAACACACATGGTTTGTCATGACGACGAGAGACCTTTTAAATGTCAACTGTGCAACAAAGTTTTTAAATTTATATGGAGTCTCAAACAACACATTGTTCGTGATCTCAAACAGCACATTGGTTTCTCATAACGATGAAAGACCTTTTAAATGTCAACAGTGTGCCTTTCAATTCAAGAAGAATCTGAGAAAACACATGGATGGACAGGCACCCTCTTTATATGTCAACAGTGCAACAAAGACTTTAAATTAAAGGGGCATTTCAAGAAACACATGGTTTGTCATGTCGAGGAGAAACCTTTTAAATGTCAACAGTGCAACAAAACTTTTAAAACAGGTTGTGATCCCAAACAGCACATGGTTTCTCATAACGATGAAAGACCGTTTAAATGTCAACAGTGTAAAAAAGGTTTTAAATTCAAGAAGAATCTGAATAAACACATCGACAGGCACCCTTTATATGTCAACACCGCAACAAAGGCTTTCAATTAAAGGGGCATTTCAAGAAACACATGGTTTGTCATGTCGAAGAGAAACCTTTTAAATGTCAACAGTGCAACAAAACTTTTAAAATAGGTTGTGATCCCAAACAGCACATGGTTTCTCATAACGATGAAAGACCGTTTAAATGTCAACAGTGTAAAAAATGTTTTAAATTCATAAATAATCTGAATAAACACATCAACAGGCACCCTTTATATGTCAACACCGCAACAAAGGCTTTCAATTAAAGGGGCATTTCAAAAAACACATGGTTTGTCATGTCGAAGAGAAACCTTTTAAATGTCAACAGTGCAACAAAACTTTTAAAACAGGTTGTGATCCCAAACAGCACATGGTTTCTCATAACGATGAAAGACCGTTTAAATGTCAACAGCGTAAAAAAGGTTTTAAATTCATAAATAATCTGAATAAACACATCAACAGGCACCCTTTATATGTCAACACCGCAACAAAGGCTTTCAATTAAAGGGGCATTTCAAGAAACACATGGTTTGTCATGTCGAAGAGAAACCTTTTAAATGTCAACAGTGCAACAAAACTTTTAAAACAGGTTGTGATCCCAAACAGCACATGGTTTCTCATAACGATGAAAGACCTTTTAAATGTCAATAGTGTAAAAAAAGGTTTTGAATCCAAGAGGAATCTCAAAAAACACATGTACAGGCACCCTTTATATGTCACGAGCGCAACAAAGGCTTTATATTAAAGGGGCATTTCAAGAAACACATGGTTTGTCATGTCGACGAGAAACCTTTTAAATGTCAACTGTGCAACAAAACTTTTAAAACAGGTTGTGATCCCAAACAGCACATGGTTTCTCATAAGCCCTAAGCGCTGTCGATCTCAGCAACGACGGATTGAGTCTGGCAATCGGAGGTGAATCCGGCAACATTTATTTGTACGACATAAGATATTTATTACAGCCGGTCGCCAATTGGATGCCACATCTTAGCCGAATTAACACCATAAGATTTCGGCACAAGGTAAATTTGGTAGATTCCCTGAATGAGAAAAAGCAAATGAAAATCGTCACGCTTCCGGTCGTCAAGGTTCAAGTGCTAGATTCGTTGCGGGAAACCTTCGACGATATAGAGGAACAAACGATGAAGCAGTTGGCGAGTATGCAGAAATTTTTCGTGCAGGAGATGCGCACACTCGAAACTCAGATGGACAACAAATGGGACAGTTTCAATTTTGCTGGTTCGGCCGAGAAAGATGAGAAAAGGGAGGAAGATCCAAAATTATTAAAAGGGGATAAGATGAAGAAGTTACTGGACGAAAAATTTCAGCAAAATAACGCTTTGCAGTGATGTGTTTAAATTGTTTAAATTGTTTTTTTTTGTGTGTATTGCTTGAAATATTTTTTACCGTCAGATAATAAATAACCTTCAAGTGTTAAGTGATTCTTATAACAACACAGCCATTTACCACGTAATCGGCATCAATTGATCATCAATTGTTTATTTAACTTCTTCATTTTCCCAATTAAAATCATCATAAAATATGGTCGTTTTTTACAGATCCATACCAATTTATGAAAACAGCATCGAATCGATGTGGCATTTTCTAAATTTTTTCGTTCGGGCATGGGGAATTTTCGAGAAAGTACGTAAATTATATTATTTTATTACTTTTCTTCATTTCTGATCCAGCTTATAGCTTGCAAGCTTCTTCCAAATATTCAGTGTTGAGACACACTCACAATCTTGGAATTTCTTATTACGTCAAGGACAACTTCCATACAGAATATCAAGGTTCTGTTAGGCGATTAGAAGTTTCAGTCGAAGAAGAATAGGATATGTTGCAAATTTGCGGCACGCTTGTTACATGTCCTCATATTACTTTGTATTTTCCTTGTCTTATAGGAGATTATATGATTTGGAAGATGAGAAATTTTGGAAATCGCGATTTATTCCAAACTGCACAAAATATCAAAATGCCATCATGCGAACAGTTACAAAATTTACGTGGTTCATGGTTAATTAAATGTTGGCACTTTTTAATTGATTTGTGTTAAAGATATAATAGGAATTAGGTGTATCGCTATTGTTGTATCTATAAAATCCTCTTTAAACAAAACGTTACTTGTAAAACTTTATTAAATTGTTGCTTTATAATATTAGTTACGTAAATAGATAATATTTATTTATTGATAACAAAAGTAGAAGTGTACCAAGTTATTTGGAAGAAAACTCAAATGAAAATAAAAAAGTTGTTGCTTCTGACAACTGACGACACCAGTAATATATATCATTCTGCTATAATTAAAATGTGCATGCAGATTTCACAAGAAAATAACCTACCATATAATTGAATCGCTTACTGTTAAGAAGAACAAAGTCGCATTTTTATGTTTTTCAATTTAATGTCCTCGGACCTATCCTCTACCTGCTATATACATATGATTTACCAGATCTAGAACAAGTCACGTTGGCAACTTTTGCAGATGATACAGCTGGAGCTTGAGTTTGCATTTTCAGTTCTTTATTTGTACCGAACTATTGTAAAAATGGCCACTCCAAACGAGTCACAGAAACAGCAGAGAAACGCGGAAGCAATCATTAGGACGCACCGCGTCAGGTAATCGTTCGTGGAAAGCTTGAAAATTTAGATCCAACAAAACTTGAAGAAGAAACTTGATAACATCCACAAAAGCAAACAAGACAACGACCGAATATAGGAATATTTGAGAAGGTGCCACAGCCACCGCACATATCGACAAAATCACCATCAGAGCAAAGGAATGATTCAATCAATGCCCAAGCAATTTTTGGTGTCGACGTACGGTGGCTGAAATCGCACCAAGACAACGTTGCAATTTGGGACAGTATGACGCCATTTGGGACATCCCATATTAAAGAAACAATTCCTCAAGTTTCTTAAGTTAATTTTTGTAATTAGAAAATTAAATATACAAAATCAATTTTTTTACAAATTTCAGATACTATTATGGCAAGCGAGTTATATCGAAAATACCTGGGAAGTTCCGTTACAAGTTGCACGTCGCTGACTTAATTGCACGGTTCGTATCTCCAGTATTGTTTTAATTGTAATAAGACAAGTTTGTTAAGTTAATTTTTGTAATTAGAAAATTAAATATACAAAATCATCTGGTGCGATGGTTGCGTTAGCTAGCAAACTTGTCACCGTAGATTTGCAAAATTCAAAATTCAAAATTAAATGAAATTAATTTGTTAGTAATAAGTTAAGTTAATTTTTGTAATTAGAAAATTAAATATACAAAATCATCTGGTGCGATGGTTGCGTTAGCTAGCAAACTTGTCACCGTAGATTTGCAAAATTCAAAATTCAAAATTAAATGAAATTAATTTGTTAGTAATAAGTTAAGTTAATTTTTGTAATTAGAAAATTAAATATACAAAATCATCTGGTGCGATGGTTGCGTTAGCTAGCAAACTTGTCACCGTAGATTTGCAAAATTCAAAATTCAAAATTAAATGAAATTAATTTGTTAGTAATAAGTTAAGTTAATTTTTGTAATTAGAAAATTAAATATACAAAATCATCTGGTGCGATGGTTGCGTTAGCTAGCAAACTTGTCACCGTAGATTTGCAAAATTCAAAATTCAAAATTAAATGAAATTAATTTGTTAGTAATAAGTTAAGTTAATTTTTGTAATTAGAAAATTAAATATACAAAATCATCTGGTGCGATGGTTGCGTTAGCTAGCAAACTTGTCACCGTAGATTTGCAAAATTCAAAATTCAAAATTAAATGAAATTAATTTGTTAGTAATAAGTTAAGTTAATTTTTGTAATTAGAAAATTAAATATACAAAATCATCTGGTGCGATGGTTGCGTTAGCTAGCAAACTTGTCACCGTAGATTTGCAAAATTCAAAATTCAAAATTAAGTGAAATTAATTAGTTAGTAATAAGTTTTTAAAGAAACCTCAGACATCACTTGGGAAGGAGTCAACGGGGAATTTAAATGTAGAGATCCGGACGAAGTAGCACGGCGATGGGGACAACGGAAATACAATCCCAACATGAGTTATGACAAGTTATCCCGTGGATTAAGGTGAATATATATTTTTAAAACCGTTTAATCCTGTTCGTCTGGTTTAGAAATCTTCAAATTCATAAATAACAAAAATTTTTCTAGCAAAAACTAGCACTACTCTGAAACTACTCTACTTAAGAAGAAGCCGCAACTTAGAATAAAAACGGACAGGCAGTTTTATCGTATTCTGATTTAATGAAAAAAGCAAAGAGGGAGTGGGAAATTGATCCAAAAAATTTAAGGATTGAAATCAAGAAGATACGAGAAAGGAAGAAATTCTCATTGAACTAAAAGGGGGAATCGACAAAGGCAAATGCCTTCGTGTGGAGCTGGTTAGAATTCTGCGCAGCGAAGCAAAGGTCCGGACGACGGCAACTCCGGCGACACTCGAGATATGGGGAAAGAAGTCAGTAAAGAAGAAATAATAAGCGTTCTCAAAGAGGTCACAGCGGAGGCTGGAACGGGAATGATCGAGGTTAAGAGCTTAAAACCATCTTATGCGGGAACAATGCTTGCAGTAGTAGGTAGATATGCCCACCCATCTGGCTAACCATCTTTTCGAGATTGGAGATTTCATTGCGTTTGAGGCAGCAGCGGTTAATTATACCATCAAAATTAATTATAATTAATCAGTAATTTTTCATTTTTGTCCTCAAATAAAATTAGATTTTCGGGAAATTCATAAGATATGATCAACGAATGTAGCATCTATCTATCTTTTCTGAACGCTGACAGATCAATGATCAGCACCAGAAAAGATTCAAAACGGTACAGATGGATGGTTAATCGTAGGTCAGGTAGAACCTCAGACGACAACAAAAGTGACAGTCAAAGTGGCAAGAAAAACAGATAAATCGAACACTTTGTGGATAAATAAAGTAAAATGGGACATGCACACACGATCGTCCAAAATGCAAAGAGTCGATAGCAGATTTCGAAGGCAGCAAGCACAGCTGTATATTACTGATTGGTCACCTAATTGCGGAGGTATCAATGGAAAAACCAATGTAATTGTTGTTACGATGATGACGTTATGCCGATGGATGCAGTGTTTTGTGATAAAGAATGTATGTTTTGCAAAAGTTGTGTTGAGAGATACACTGAAATATTGTTGGTGAAGGAAAGCTGGATTTTCCATGTCTCAAAAACAACAAACGATTTAGAAGTGATTGGTTTCTGTTATTTGAAGCTATCGCCAAAACTGCAAGAGGAACGACACCAAAAAAACTCAATGAAAGAACAGTGACGTATCGCTTCAATTCAATAATAAAGACCACTGCAGCTTACAATCAGGAGCAGTAACTACCAAACAGCCGTTATGCATGTACAGCTTCCAGAAATATGAAAAGACGGAAAACTGTCACCATTATTAAAAAACAAATACAGACAGAGGAAGGAGCAGTTGAGGTGTTGAACAAAGTTTCTAAAGTAAGAGCTATTGATATGTCCAAGTAGAAGCGGAAGCGGAAGGATGAAATCGGGGTTAAGGCGCTGAAATTGATGAAAGAGCGACCAGCAAACAAGCATCGAGTATCAGTAGCAAGATGATGGATGTGATGTGGTCGAAAGAACCGCGACACAAACTTCTGCTATTATCACCAACGGTTCGGCGATAAAGCACGAAAGTGCAAACAACCGTGCAACTATTCCCAACCGCAGGAAAACGAATTGCCCTGTCGAGAATAGAGGCGATCCACGACGGCCCTTCAATCCATCCAACGAAACGTCTCTTCATTTCCGAGCACGCTTTAAAAAAACAATTTTTAATAGACACTGGTGTGGACATAACTAGTATCCTCAAACTTTACCTCGCGTTGCCCCCCCCCCCCCAACCAAACACCTATAAAAACGTAAGGACTAGTAAGTAGTACTGCGCCTTAATATTGGACTCCGCCAAGCAAGCAGAAAATATTCTTGTACAAAGACCTCAATTCTTGCAAGCAGGTCTTCCTGCGTCACGACGCAAGCAAGAAGCCGCCCCTGCAGCCAACCTACGACGGACCGTACCCAATGACCAAACGAACTGACAAGTTTTTTACCATCGTCGTTAAAGGACGCGGACAAAACCGTATCAATCGACCGCCTGAAACGCCACTACTCTGAAACTACTCTACTTAAAAAGAAGCCGCAACTTAGAATAAAAAAGGACAGGCAGTTTTATCGTATTCTGATTTAATGAAAAAAGCAGAGGAAGAGAGGAAATTGATCAAAAAAATTTAGGGATTGAAATCAAGAAGATACGAGAAAGGGAGAAATTCTCATTGAACTAAAAGGGGGAATCGACAAAGGCAAATGCCTTCGTGTGGAGCTGGTTAGAATTCTGGGCAGCGAAGCAAAGGTCCGGACGACGGCAACTCCGGCGACACTCGAGATATGGGGAAAGAAGTCAGTAAAGAAGAAATAATAAGCGTTCTCAAAGAGGTCACAGCGGAGGCTGGAACGGGAATGATCGAGGTTAAGAGCTTAAAACCATCTTATGCGGGAACAATGCTTGCAGTAGTAGGTAGATATGCCCACCCATCTGGCTAACCATCTTTTCGAGATTGGAGATTTCATTGCGTTTGAGGCAGCAGCGGTTAATTATACCATCAAAATTAATTATAATTAATCAGTAATTTTTCATTTTTGTCCTCAAATAAAATAATTAGATTTTCTGGAAATTCATAAGATATGATCAACGAATGTTGCATCTATCTTTTCTGAACGCTGACAGATCAATGATCAGCACCAGAAAAGATTCAAAACGGTACAGATGGATGGTTAATCTTAGGTCAGGTAGAACCTCAGACAACAACAAAAGTGACAGCCAAAGTGGCAGGAAAAACAGATAAATCGAACACTTTGTGGATAAATAAAGTAAAATGGGACATGCACACACGATCGTCCAAAATGCAAAGAGTCGATAGCAGATTTCGAAGGCAGCAAGCAATCTGCAGCTGTATATTACTGATTGGTCACCTAATGCAGAGGTATCAATGGAAAAACCAATGTAATTGTTGTTACGATGATGACGTTATGCCGATGGATGCAGTGTTTTGTGATAAAGAATGTATGTTTTGCAAAAGTTGTGTTGAGAGATACACTGAAATATTGTTGGTGAAGGAAAGCTGGATTTTCCATGTCTCAAAAACAACAAACGATTTAGAAGTGATTGGTTTCTGTTATTTGAAGGAACAGTGACGTATCGCTTCAATTCAATAATAAATACCACTGCAGCTTACAATCAGGAGCAGTAACTACTAAACAGCCGTTATGCATATACAGCTTCCAGAAATATGGAAAGACGGAAAACTACCACCATTATTAAAAAACAAATACTGGAGACACCATCATCGATACGTAACAAAGAATGTGAACGATTTCGACATAACCATAATGTAGATTTGTCTACTTCGCCCTTTTCCATATTGACAGGAAACTCATTCCAGCACCAATATTAATATTGTTACTTCAGTGTCTTGGATGATAATTGAAGCAAACCAATACCTCAGCAGAGAGGATTGAAACCAAGTAAGTAGTTGTAGCAATGAGGAAACCTCGCCAATGAAAATTTTCCAATGCCAGGTCAGAAATCAAAGAAGCAAATCGCTACAAAACCAGCGTCCAAATGGAGACAATGTTTTATGTGAAGTAGAGGCCTTACAACAAGGTGAGTAGGAAGGCAGAAACCGCCCATAGAATTTTTATAATTGGTTACTTGATATGTGTCATCTTTAGCCTTTCTTTAGGTCAATTTATTTTGCCCAACGGTTTTCCAATTTTATTCGGACTTTCAATAAATACAGCAAATGCGCCATTTCTTAACGTTTGGATAGAGAAAGATGCCGCAAGGAGTCACATTGGGAGAATAGAATGGATGAACGAACAGTTTGTAGCACAACTTGAAATTGCAGAACTGTGGGCAGGCTTACTGTTTTGATGGTCAAAATGCATAAAATGAGACCGCCTTTAAACCAATTTAAAGTACAATTATTTTATCCCAGATGGTTCCAGAAAATTATCGCCATGACCCGAAATTGCTTTTGCCTTCTTCGGGCACGTTCGGCAGGATCAATGTTTTGACTGTTTTTTTATTTCTGGACTGCTGCGATGGATACATTTACCATGGACGGTTACATAACGTCGCAGAAACTGACTTGGATTGGGTTTGATTATGTCCAAACACTGCTTTGAAATGGTGGCACGATTCAATTTTTGATTTACTGTCCACGGTGTTAACAATTTTCTATTTCACAGATCTGCTCGAAATTTTGTGTTTACTTAAACGTCAAATATAAAATAACATTTGAAATTTTAGCACGCCTTCTTGGACGAAGTGTGAGTAGGCTCGTTGTTTTCATGGTCAAGATGCACAAACTGAAGTCGTTTTTACAGCAATTCAAAGTGTGATCGTTTTATTCAGAATGGTCCCAGAAAGTTACCGCCAAGATCCGAGCAATGAAACCGTTTTCCCTTCTTCGGGCATATTCGGCTGGATAAATGTTTTCACTGGTCGTCGTAACAACTCACTTGCATTGGGCTTGATTTGTCCAAACACTACTTTGAAATGGTGGCGCGATTCAATTTTTGATTCACCGTCCACGGTGTTAACAATTTTCTATTTCACAGATCTGCTCGAAATTTCGTGTTTACTTAAACGTCAAATATAAAATAACATTTGAAATTTTAGCACGCCTTCTTGGACGAAGTGTGAGCAGGCTCGTGTTTTCATGGCCAAAATGCACAAGATAAAGTCGTTTTTACAGCAATTCAAAGTGATTGTTTTATTCAGAATGGTCCCAGAAAGTTACCGCCAAGATCCGAGCAATGAAACCGTTTTCCCTTCTTCGGGCATATTCGGCAGGATAAATGTTTTCACTGGACGTCGTAACAACTCACTTGGATTGGGCTTGATTATGTCCAAACACTGCTTTGAAATGGTCGCACGATTCAATTTTTGATTCACTGTCCACGGTGTTTTTGCTTCTTCGTTGTACCAATGTATTTGATGCCGTCGCAGGAAGGAAAATTAAATAAATGAAGTGGACTGTATCACTCAAAAATATACGATTCATTAGAATCTTGACAGCACTAGTTGAAATGAAAAAATGCAATGTTTATTATGAAACAAAAAACTGCACATATTCACATGACAACAAAAACTAAAAACAGTGACTTGATAAAGTCGTAAAAAGTCGTAAAGACACGGTGTTAACAATGTCCTAATTCACAGATCGGCGTTTACTTAAAACGTCAAATATAAAATAAAATTGGATATTTTAGTATGCCTTCTTTGCAGACTCAGTTATTAATAAAAAACCAATTAGACAACTGAATCATGGTGTTCTATTCTGTAATTTAGACATCGATCGCTTTCACGGACTTACACTTCCTACGAAATTTTACTGAATTGTTAAAATTTGAAGAGGTCCATATGCAGCAAAAGGGAAATGCTGTGCTAAGCATTTAAAATAATGTTATTGTACAAAACTGAGCTCAACAGAAAAAAAATTTGCAGAGCTATTATTATTGCTCCACTTCCCGAGCGGGTATACAGGCATTTTACGAAATCTTGTAAAACTTTTCCAACTGCTTTATGGTTACGAGAAGTTTGTCTTTGTCTACATCATCAATTTTCATGAAAGAATTCGCAGATATAATTTATTTTAATTCATTCATTCATCACAGTGAGCTTCTCAATTGAAAGCTATAAATTTGGTTGGTCTCTCAGCTAAGTTTCAGTTAATAACCTTTCACCAAAATTTTAAAATTTTATCTCGTTGTTTTTGTAATAATGACTGATAAGAAGAGATTACCGTTTAAAGCCACTATGGCTCGAACTTCTAATTTACGTAAGTGCTTTTAAAAATCATTTATAAATTATATAAATAATTATAAAATTTCAGCAAATACATTAGCACTTCCAAATCCTGCTTATAGTATTACACGAACCAACTTGTTACAATCCAAGGGGATGAAAACGCCCAAACTAAGTAATGGAACTGGTACATATGCAGTTTGCAAATGTATTTGTATTTTTGTTTGCAGATAACAGTAACATGAGTTTGAACACCACTCGGAACCCCACAACTCTTGCAACCGATTGGGAAATGGAATGCAATGTAACTTATAATACATATCTTCAAGCTTTAATGTTGAACAGTGTGGTAGACAAAGTCGCAGCAGAAAACGACAAGAATCTAATCAGGCAGTTATTACGGGGGAATGAAGTTGTGACTATCCAATTACAGAAAAAAGTAGAGCTGGAGTCAAAGATTAAAGAATTGGAAATTAAAACCCATATCGTACCAATATTAAATGATTTAAATAACATTAAGGATTTATGTAATGGGTTTGATACGAACAAATTTGAAGAATTAGATAAATGTATAAGTTATTTGGAACTTGCATATGGTGCATTAATTTTAAAAGAAGTTAAACCACTTGAACCTGAAGATTATAACAAGTTGCAAAATTTAGTAAAAATGAGTGCAGGTTGTGCAGATAGTATTAAACATATGATGGTACATTCTGGAAAATTGCAGTCACATTTCAATTGTGTTGCAGATTATTCAAGTTTATTTAACAGTGTTAATGAAAAAGATGGGACTGTAAATCAGCATCAGCTAGATTTAATCAGCACTCAAATAATAGGTTTATGGGCAAAAGTTTAATTAAAAATAAAATGTACATAAAATGCTAATAATTTATTTTAACAAAAGATATACATACAGCTACTCACGAGCGGACTTGAGAATTATATGCGTTCATTTTTCTTCGTTTTTTTGCTCTTCCTGTGGCAAGAGCGCACTTTTAATTCCAACCTTTTGTAATTCCTCAACTAGATCACCTGACTGGTGCATTTGTAACACAATATCACAACCGCCTATGAATTCTCCATTCAAATAAACTTGTGGTATCGTCGGCCAATTAGAAAATTCCTTGATCCCTATAAACTGCAACTATAATTTCTGTGGCACTGCAATGCAAACAAATACCTTCCCGAAGTGAATCATCGGCCAGTACGTCGTGGGATTCATATTTAACTCCGTGCATTCTTAAGATTTGTACAACTGCGTTACTAAAACCACAGCGAGGTGCTTCAGGCACCCCTTTCATAAAGACAACAACTTTACTGTTTTTCACTAAATTTTTGATGTTTTCTTGAGTTACGCTATAAAATCTGTGCAATGGGGCTTGCACCAACCTTCTTGAGTACTTTAAAAAAATCATTTTACAGGAACATTCCAATCTTCAAATTAACCTTAAAATTGCGTACCGAATTGACATTGACAGGCAAACTTACAAATGGCTGAGATTTAGTTGTTTGTGTAAAATAAACTGTGTTCTAGCGATTTTAAAATGTTATTATTCTTATCAGAAAATTGTTGATATAACCAAAGGTAAGTTATGTTTTCATGTTTGATGAAATTTGATCAATTTGTTCGTTATTTGTGCTCAACGGGCTTTGGGTTCTTTTTTTTAATTAAGTTATGTTTAATTTGTTTTCAGGCGTACCTTGGTTTTGCCTATATTAATAGGTGAGTAAGTTTAAAATGTTTTTCCAATCTAAACAGAATTTTGCAAATATGGTCTGATAACTAGCTTAAATATTGACCCAAAATATACTGGTTATGAAATGATTCCTTTATAAGTGTAACTATTTTTTCCCCTTTTTAATGGCACTTGGTATTTATCAGGCAGCCAATGAAATTGATAAGTGTAACTGATCATTTTTAAGAACTAGTGTGTAGTCGAAGGAAATTGCAACTAACGCCTTCTATATTATGATTACCGATTGCCACCATCACATTCTAAACAAGATACAAATAAATATGGCTAAAATTAAGGTTATACTCTCGATCTTACAAAATTCCACCTTGTATGACTTTTTGGTACGGCTAGCCCATACTCGTATTTGCTGTTTAAAGCATAATGTTTGGTTGATTACGTGACGTATCGGTTTTTAACAGAAGTCTAAATATGTGAACACTATTTTAATAATAATTTATTTTTCTTGTAAAGTGTTCTACAAGAAATTAATCCATTAATCCAGATAAGTAATTTTTGGGCAACCAGGTACGTTTGCCATTGTTTCGAGACAATTTAATTGTATAATGAGTACTTTGTAGTGATGTCTTGGCCACCACAATGGCCTGGTGGGCCCCCACAACCGGGAATGCCTGCGGGACCTCCAATGTTAAATCCAGCTCCTAACGTATTAAACCCTTCAACTGCTGCATTTGGACCATCTGCTGAACAGTGGGCCCAGATGCAGCAACAAAATTGGCAGCAATGGGCTCAATGGCACCAGCAATTTCAACAGTGGCAACAACAATATGGTGCTGAGGTTAGTTATCATTTAATATTAATTGGTTTGTATCAAATTTAATTTTAGTATCAAAAGTCATTAACTGCCATACAAGCACATACTGCCATGCCAGTTCCTGCCCCTGTTCCTACATCAGAATTTAAAGCAGCAGTCCCCCCTCCTCTACCAGTTGAAAGCAAACCTCCTTTACCTCCAGGAGATCCCCCAATGGGTATCACAACAAATTCATTTCAAGGGTATCCAAGTTTACTTCAGAGTCAACCAGTTAGTTACAACACATCTGAACAGACCCCTGCAATGCATGAACATTTCCAGAATAAATCAGATGTTCCTTATAAACAAGGTGGTAGGCATGATAGTTTTAATTCAACTAATGCGCACGGTAATCAAAACTTGGGATCAAATATGCGGGGAGGCTTTAAAAGGAATCTGAATTGGCAGAACACAAATCCAAGGGACTTCCGAAATAATTCAACTAAGGAGCCAAGTCAGCCAAGTCAGCCTCCGAGTCTATTGAGTTTAAATGTGCAAAAACCTCCTCCATTAGATAATAAAGATGCAGCAAAACCTTCTTTTAATCAGCCTGATGTTGGTTGTAAAAGGCCAAAATTTGATAATCCAGACAATTGGAGAGATAAGAACTGGAAGAATGCTCCATCTCCAAATCAAGGCTGGAATCAGCAGAGTGATGTGAGCTCGAAGGCCGAAGAACTTTCAGATGCCGAGAAAAAATTTGATAAACAGTTTGCAGACTGGGAAGCTCAGTTTCAGAAATGGAAAGATCAAAATGCAAGTCATCCTGATAAAGAGCAATATCGAGAGTATGAAAAAAAATGGGAAGCTTGGAGGACGCAGCTTTTAGAACGCAGGGAACAGATGAGAAGGAAAAGATTGGGGCTCTCGAATCCATCGCCACAAACTAAACCTGATGTGATTAGAGCTGCTGTAAAAAATCAAACAGATGATACATTACAGAAAAGTTCTGAAACTGAGCGGATGATGAAAGACCCTCCCCCAAATTTTTCAGTTAGACCGCCTTCGTTGGATATGGGATTAACCATGAATTTTTCTAAACCACCTCCATCTACATTATTAGATGCGAAGAACGTAAATTTGGGAACTACTGAAAGTCATGATAGCACAGGTGATTTCTTTAAACCACCTCCTGCTGGTGGAATACCGGGTTTGGATCTGGTCGATATTAAAAAGGATGAATCTAAAGAAAAGGAAAATGTGGATGATGACGTACAAATTGTTTCAACACCTGAAAAGAAGAAGGATGGGCCAGATCTTGAAGCAATTTCAAGAAACATAAAAAATATTCTCGGTGATTCGAAATTGATGAGTATGTTGTCTTTAGTTTCTCAAAATCAAAATGTAAATACGACTAACTCAGCTTCTGATTCATTGGCAGAAATGAAAAATGAAAACCTGCCTACTGATACTTTTAATGTCGATGACCAAACTAGGAGTAGTTTCACAGAACCTGATTTGAAATTTGAGAACAAGTCTAATCAAGATTATGATAACTTCTCAAACAGTCATAATTCATTCAACAGTCAGAACGCATTTGGGCAGCAGCCCAATTTTGGTAATAATCAGCCAAGAAACTCCAACTTTGATGATTTTCAGCAAGGACCGGATAGCAATTTCTTCAGACGACCCAACTTTAATCAAGGACATTCAGATGAATTTTCAAATCAAGAAAATGACTATCCTGATGACTTCAACCACAATAGAGATTCCAATAATTTTAACAGGTCTGATAATTTTAATAGAGGATTTAGTGGTCCCAAAGAATTTAATAGAGGACCTAATAACTTTAACAGAGGCCCTGATTTCAATTCAAGAACTTCCAATAATTTCAGTGCTTCAAATGACAACAGAAGTCCCCATAATTTTGGTCCTAGAGGCTCGAATGATTTTGTAAATCAAGGACCACAAGAATTTAATCCTCGAGGCTCACAAGAATTTAATCCTCGAGGCTCACAAGAATTTAATCCTCGAGGCTCACAAGAATTTAATCCTCGCGGCCCACAAGAATTTAATCCTCGGGGCCCACAAGAATTTAATAAACGAGGCCCACAAGAATTTAATAATCGAAGCTCACAAGAATTTAATAATCGAGGCCCGCAAGAGTTTAATAATCGAGGCCCACAAGAATTTAATCCTCGAGGCCCACAAGAATTTAATCGCGGCCCGAATAATTTCGATGCAGCAGGCCCTAACTTTAACAATCGAGGTTCCAATAATTTTAATAATGCAAGTCCTGATTTTAATAACAGAAATTCCAATTTCAATTCTGATGAGTTCGGTCAAGGTTCAAATAATTTCAAAAGTCCCAATAAATTCAATAGGGGTAATTTTGATCAGAACAATAAAAACGACAGTTTCAACAGAGGTCCTGAAAATTTCCCCAATAATCCAGATCAGGATGGTTTTAATAGAAGACCAAATAACTTCAATAAGGGCCCAAATAATTTTAACAAAGGACCAAATACTTTTAATAGGGGTTTCAACAATGCACTGGCGCCTGATCAAACAAATCAAAACAAAAGGCAATTTGAAGAAAACAAGAATGACGAGTTTATTGAACCAAAGTCAGATAATCTTGGTTGGAATAGGAGTGGAACAGCTATTAAAAGTACTGATATGCAAAATCAACCAATTCCTTCACAGGATAAAAATTTGGTCAGTACTTCTCCAACAGCAGCAAAAGCACCAGAACAAAAAGAAACCGATGGTATTTGGAAGCCAACAACTGTGACTGATTATGAGCACAAAACATTAAAACCGGGTAAGCTGTAAATTTTTCCTTGTAGTCGAGGCATTTTAATTTTAAAACTTGTAGCTGTGCCAGATGTAACAATAGAACCCATTCAAACTTTTGATTACCGGCATCGTGCGGTTAATCGAATACCCATACCAGAAAGGCCCAAGTGGTTGGTAGACGTGTTCAAAAATATTCCAGATTTTGAACCAGCCATTGGAAGACCTGTAGAGAGACGATATGAAAGATATGATCTGAGGCGACCACCACCAGAGCCTTATTATGAGGAGAGAAGACCATTTACAGAAAAAAAATCGTTTGAACAGCCTTTTTATGAAGAAAGACGTTTTTATGATGAAAGACGTCCGCATGGTGACAGAAGAGCTTATGAAGAAAAAAGACCTTTTGATAAATTTGAATCTGAAAAGAAATTCAATGAATATGATTACAATTTTCAAAAGCAGGATGAGAACCAAGGTTATGAAAGGCAAAAAAAAATTGACAAACCGCATGTAGCACAAGCTTACAATAAATCAAATACGACTTTAATTGAAGATTTATTAAGTGCTCCTGCCCGTTTCGCTAGACCTTCCCGAATCGTTATTATTTTGAGAGGACCACCTGGAAGTGGGAAAACCTTCTTGGCTAAATTAATTAAAGATAAGGAGGTACTTATCTGGTACTTATTATTCACTGTTGATTGATTCAATTAATCCAGGTTGAAAATGGAGGGTCTGCCCCTAGAATTTTATCACTTGATGACTACTTTATGGTGGAACAAGAAAAAGAGGTCCATGAAGATGGTCGCACAGAGAGAGTGAAGGAAATGGTTTATGAGTATGAGGAAGCAATGGAAGCTTCTTATAGGACTTCATTAATGAGGTCATTTAAGAAAACCATAACCGATGGATACTTTTCTTTTATTATAGTTGATAATGTTAATGACAAAGTTAAATATTTCGGAGAAATGTGGAGCTTTGCTAAGCAAAATGGGTTTCAAGTAATTTGTTTTTTTTTATGTGGTTTCCTTTTCATATATATTTTTTAGGTGTACGTTTGTCAATTAGAATTAGATGTTCAGACTTGCATTAAAAGAAATGTACATGGGAGAAGTGAAGGAGAAATTAAACAGTTGATAACAGGATGGGAACCAACCCCCTCTCATCATCCACTTTTAGATGCAACTAGCTTAATTCAATCGGGTTCCATACCAGAAGTTGAAATGGAGGAAATTAATTCGCCACCAAGTGATATGGGAGATGACGTCGAGGTAAGATAATTCAGCAAATAAAATTAATCATTTTCAGTTTGTACTGAACAAAAAAAAAAAAAAAAATTAGGGAAGGTGTGGATTCAGTGTTTTTAGCGCCCTTTTAAATTTATTATAGCTTCTTTTTCGTCGATAATGTAATTTTAAACAGTGAGAATATTCTTCAGGATCGAACATTTTCAAGCAAATGGGACTCGTTCGACTATTCCGTTGATAATCTCGGTGAGTTATTTTGATATACTCCAAATGATAATTATGTTATTTTATAAGTCATTTTGGTTACAAAGATGATTGTGTCTTTTTTATGTAATGTGTAATGAAACAATAAAAAATCAAAACGGTTTGAAATAAAGTGAAAGTGGTGACTTCTTTCGTCTTTCCTTCTATTTGCTGATTATTTTATTTAGCTTCTGTGCTTCCTTGGATCAGCCTTTACGAATTCAAAGGCAACAAAAACTGTTTTCTTTCGCGTTTGATCTCTGATGAGGTTTATACAATTTTATGACTGCATTTTTACTTAATTGGTATTTAGATATTGTGACTTGTTGTGTTTTTCAGCCAAACTTGATGGCACCAGCAAACCTCTCAGAACGTCCAGAACAATGGAAGATTACCTTCAGTGGGATGAGTGGACACCAAAATCATCAGCTAAGCCAGGACAGAAGAGGGTAATTTCTTTTGCTGAATAAATTTAATTCTTTCGTTCTGTGTGGGTGTATACATTTTATTAGGCTAAGAAAAAGTATCGTCAGTTTTTAATTTGTCGTGAATTTGTTTTTATACAAATCATATACTAAAATCACTGTTACAGAAGCAATGATTTTATTATTTATTTCATAGATACCTAATTCTTCAAATTTTTAGTTGACTATCTTAGCCCTTAACAGTCGATAATTAGTTTTATAAATACCACACAGATCGACATATTTTATTAGTCCTGAAACGCCCAAAAGACTCCACAGTGAAGAAATATCCGATTTAATTCCAATTTAATTTTGTCTTTGTTTTTTAAAATTTTGTTCCTACTACACTTGCGTTTTTACGCAATTTAATTTCTCAAAAAGAGTCTTAACACTCAAATTCTGTTGTGTTTTTGAAAGTTGAAGTGTTTAATCTTTTTTTCACCGATATTTAGTATGCTATATTAGACTGCAATTAAAATCTGTACCAGAAAAGCAGAACGATGTATGTCCAAAAGTAACAATGTTCAGGAAATTCAATTTAATGACTTGATACCTTTGGTGTTGCCTTAAAGTAATGCTTGGAGATATATCATAATGTAACACAAATTCTAAGTTCGGACGTAATTCACCCTGTAATCAATATACATCAAAATTTCATGGTTGGAAAAAGTGGACATACATCATTCTGCTTCTCAGGTACAGAAATGTTCTTCCACTACTAGCCATACTGCGTATCATTTTGATTTATATTAGAATGCCGTGAAGTTTAGTTTCACTACCTTTTGTTCAGAGACGGGTAAATATTTTTTGTTTTTGACCACTGGTCAATAATGTACAAATTTACTTTTTTAGGTGATTCTATTACAGTTTTAGAAAGAAAATACTTCTAGAACGATTTACTATAATAAGAAAATGCAATTTAATGGCATTTTATGTATTAAAATCGTTGTTTAACTAAATTAATGTATTTTAAAAATTGACCTACATTTGAACGTCAATTCTGTTAAAAGTATTTTAGCAGTTCTTCCGTAAACGTTTCCTTAAATGCCAAAAGAACAAAATGTGGAATTTTACACGTATAATCAAACGATACACTATCTGCAAGTATTTCACCTTTGCGGTAAATCTTATTTTAGTTAACGTCTCTTTACTATTAAGTAAATGAACTACAATTTTTCAAATTTTTGGCGGTGTAAATACAATTATACCTTCACTCATCATTTTTGGCAAGTAGCTTCAAAAAACTTGTACAAAGGGCCAAACAAAGAACTAGATTTAACTTTTGTCAAGAAATGACAAATTTGCAAATAACTGCCGTGCCGTGGGAACAAAAATTATATATGTTTTTGATAATTTCTTGCAATAAAAAATATTTCAAATTCAAGTATTACTAGTAGAAAAAATTGTATATATACCACGGTGTCGAAGTATTATCATAACTTTCGAGCGCTACATCCTTCGGCGCTGCGTCGCAGCCCTCAGGTTATGGAAATACACTTCTCCACCTTAATATATAATACAGTAATACCCCGGTTTACGCGATTAATGCGTGGCAAAAAAAAAAACGTTAAGCGAATCAAACGTAAAACGGGGTTAATTACGTTTTTCAAATTTTCATATGAAGTATTTTAAATAAAAAAAGAATACAAATACAATAAGGTTGAAAACAGTATTTAAGAGGGATCCTCACGTAAATTTCTGATAAGAAACTCAATACATTTGCCTGCCACTATAACTTCGAGTAAAAAACAAATACCATAAAAAGTGCGGTATCATCTGAATCTGCATTCAATTTTCTACTTAACGGTATAGTCAAAGTTGCAAATTTCTATTTGACAATAGGAAAAATGGAACAATTAGTTTTGCACTGCAATGCCAATATCATGCATCTTCAATTATAACATATCACAACAGTTAAATTCCGATTTTTGTTTAAACCGAAATGTAGATATTACATTTTTATTGCTATAACTTAAAAGATTTCAAAAAAATTTCAATAAATATGAGAATTATAATGGCAGAACTATTCTTTCCTTGAGATGAGAATAGCGATGGAAGATTTACAACAGGCTATTATTTTATTTTATTTTATTATTCATTTATGATGAAACCATCAACCCTGCTAATTTTTTTATTGATAGATGAAGTTTGTAACAGCTATGAGAGTTTATAAAATTCTCAAAGTCGAGGTTAGTGAGGACCCCTCTTAGCAGTGCAAATACTGTTTTAATTTTGTATTATGTAAAAATATTTAAAAAAAATTAAATTAAATTGCAATAAGAGCGCAAGAGCGACTGATACACTGTATCGTGCGCCTGTGCGGTAAATGATTTTCAAAAAGGCGTTATAGCGAATCAACGTAAATCGGGGTATTAGTGTATGCTAGTTGACACGTTTCTGCTCCTTGTCCGAAAGTGAAAAGGTTTTAACAAGCATTGGTTCCTAAGTTTTTGTTGAACTAAATGAACAGTTTTAGTAAAACTTGGTGCGCTAATGCTTTTTTAAACATTCACAATTTTCGGAAAAGGGATGAAACTGATAGCATAGAAGTGCGATCCAAGTCTAAACTTAAATAGCAGATAAATTATTCTTGTCTACCTACATCTATTGTGGTAATTTTCATCCATTATGAACTACCTAAATGATGCAGAACTGCTTCAACGGCCGATTTACGTTTAAATCATTAAATATTATCAAAATATTGTTTCAACAATCAACAATTCATTTATAACTAGGCTATGAGTGTGTTTTACAAAATTGTTTTATTAATTTGTTATGTTTTATGAATGGCAAAGTAGTTTTTATATTTAAATTTAGGTTCGATGGGCCGATTTGGAGGAACGAAAACAACAGGAGAAAATGAGGGCCATAGGCTTTGTCGTGGGCCAAACTGACTGGGATAGGATGATGGATCCGGAAATGGGAAGTGGAGCTCTCACTCAGACAAAATATATTTAATTTAAAAGAAAGGTATGAACTAACTTTAAAAAGGAGTTGAAGATTTAGTTTAAATGACTGTAAGTCCAGCTCGTGAATTTAATTTAAGTTTTTAGATGTTAGGTGTTTTAGTGTAGGTAAATAAGCTATTTTAAAAACACTTGTTGTTAAAATGTATTTCAACTTACAATTATTAGAATGAACTTTTTTTTAGTTACATTTGTAGGAGTTAACAGAGATACATGTTTTGTGTACATTACATTGTAACGTTTAAAATGAAAATTTCCCAAAAAATTATCGTCCCAAAAACATTTTTCTAGCCATATGGCCTTTTTGTTATTTGGTTATTAAATCTTACCAGTGATGTGTCTGGAAGAGGATCTGTATCATCTTGCGTTTCTTTACTATCTGATCCTAAAGAAGAATTGGCAAATATTTCACTATCTCCTTTTCTCTTTTCTGCACCTCTTGGTCGTTGGATTCTTGCAGACATTATAACAATTTGAGGATTCATCGAGTCCATATGTTCCTGAATGCAGTTCTGCAGTATGTGCAAGAAAAACAAGAATGCCAGAAGGGTCACTGCTGATAATGCAATGTTTTGTTTTCCATTATGTCCGCCACTGCTTTATTGTATATTGTAAATAAAATGTAATTTTATCTGTTTGTTTACTTACGAATGGCTTCCAAAATGATGGTGATAATTTCCACCTCCAGACGGGCCACTGTAGTGATTTCTGTCCAACAGCGGGCTTTTAGTGATCGCATTTAACCCGTGCGAAATTGGGAATTTTGGCGCGATGGCAGCCAAAGACATTTTGCTTGCTTCTTTGACGCGTTTTGAAGAAGATTGAACTTCTAGACTGTTGTCGCCGTAACGTTGGCGTAAATAATTGTGCTAACGGGACGGTCATTTTTCTTACATAAATTTATCTTTTTTTATATCGTTAGTTTTGGTTGAATTTTTTCACGCGAAGATGAAGCGTGCAACAATGACACCGTTAGTTCTAACAATAAGTGATAGTAACCAGTGCATGGGAATAAAATTGCGGAGGCTGTATAACTGCATTTTTTAATACCAAGCTCATTAACTAACCAGAAGTGTTCCTAATTCGGTCTACATTCATTTACAGTTAATGCTTACACATGAATCTGATTAACGTTATGGTAAAATGTTCTATGTGCGATTTGTTCACAACTATAATTTTCCACAAAAAAAATCACAACTATGTACTTCCGTTTATGAAAATGAATTTGGAGCAATATATCTTTTGGCAATTGAAGGGTCTGCTGCAAAAAGGAGGTAGCTCCAATTTTTCCAGTTGTTGGGAAACCAAAAAAAAGTTTAATAAATCAAATTTTAAGTTAGGTATGTAAAAATGTTGTTGTTGCTTACTTTCAATTATAGTGTTTATATATTAGAACAGTATTTTCATTCAAAAAATATCATCCAGATGACGGTACGTGGATGATTCTTGGAGCTACCTCCCAACAGTGATAGAATGGAGCTACCTCCTTTTTGCAGCAGACCCTTCAATTTGTTATATGTAGGTAAAAGCTCGAAAATAAACTACATCGCAAAATATCAAACATTTAATTTTGATGAATGCCAGGTGGAAACCCGAAGCCATTAGAATTTCCATACGGTATAAAAGATTATCAATCCGCATTATTAGCAAACGAGTAACGAACGTTAATTCGCAAAAAAGATACTAAAAATTCGTACACTGCACCCCTACATCTGGAATAATTACTGCCGTATTCTTTCCAAGATACTGGGTACTGGGTCTGAAGGACATGGAATCTTTTGAGAATGTTAACACGAAATGTGTATAATTTCATTTAGCACCTTTCTGATTTTTTATAAATTCTAAGAATAGATAAAAGGTTGGTATTAAATTGGAGGGTGGCTCCAATTTCAACAGGTGGCAATATGCATACCAAGTTTCAACTCTCTGAGACTTAGTTTCGAACTAGATGCGTGCTTGGACGGACATGGCTTCTTTTGGCTATTACAAACGTATAATAAATACCCTTACACTGTAGAGTATAAAAATAAGAACCGGAAATTGTGTCGAGGGTTTACTGTAATCTGTTAAGCGGGCACTTCCAATAACCGGGCAAAAATGTCTGAACTGTTGATGTCCGGTTATTGGAGATGTAAATTCCATAAAATAAAGTTTTAAACACTGTCCTATATCATTTATGGTTACCCAGAACATAAAATTTAATTGGTATTTTAGTGTAATTAAAGCGTTTATGTATTTAAAACAGTTATGAACTTTTCTCATATTTAAACAATTCCAATACACAATTTATTGAACTTTTACCCTAAATCTTGGATCTAAACTTGATCTGATATTTTAACAGTACCTACTGTTTTTTAAGTGCGAATTTTACTGCTTTCAAAACAAATTTGCTGATTGTTGTATAGTGCGTTATTTTGTCATAATTATTATTTTCCTTAAATAACCGAAACCGCCGCGCCGTTTAGAGGCTCAAATTGCATCAATTGTATATTCGTATATGTTATGAAATAGTATAACAGTTATAAAATGTTTCGATAATAGTGATCTTAATTTGGTCTAAATTGTTTTACAGTTACTGTTATTAGGTGTGAATTTGATTAGTATTAAAACAAATTTTCTTATTGGTAAATATGTTATGTTGCCACAAGAATTATTTTTCATAAAATAACCGCAACTTAGGGAAGGCAAAAGGTTTTACCGAGTTTTGCATTTTTGTTTCCTCTTTAACTCGGATTAATTTTTATCAATAATGTATTTCAAATTTAAAACTACATTTCTGGGAAAAAAATGTAAAATGTAAATCAGCACATTGATGATTTAGGTATTTACAAATAAACCCAGAAGTGTAATTTTAAGTTCTCAATACAGTTATGGATCAAAATTAATGATAGCTGATTGTGAGACGTTACAAAAGTGTCAAACTTAATTTTTATATTTTGCAGTAAAGTTATATATTTTTTCTAATAAAGTGAAACTCGCTTATAATGAGATCTACGGGACCGCAAATTTTCCTCGTTATTTCCAAGAAGATAAAAAAATAACACTGACTTTTTTAAAAAGACGTATTTTTACTCCCTCTCAAGCCAAGTTAAAAATTTTAAGGAAAACGGAGCAAGGGAAGTTGTAATTTCATAGAAAAGAAAGTGCATTCACTGTTAAAACACCCGACAATACAAAATTCTTTATTTTACCGACACTCCATGAAAGCATTTTTATATATACAGGGTGTTCACGAAAAAACGCCCCAGCTCATAGCGCTATTATTAGAAGTCCAATTGTAACAAACGATACGTCAAATTAAATGGTTCAAAAAGTACTACAATGTGTAGCTCTAACCTAATTTTTACCTGTTTCTCCATTCAAAGGTCAAAGGTCAACTTCATTTTTTCAAATTACAACCTTATATTTTTCTTTGACCATTTGATAGAGATTTTTTTTCTGAATACAACGATGTATCACAATCAGTATTTCTGATTTATTTTAGGGTAATAAAGAAATTAAAATAATAACTAATATTATTAGCAGTAGGCTTTGAAAAATAACTGAGACATAGCGGTGGATATGGAAACGACGTCTCACAAATAAAAATTACTATTACTATTGTTGCAACAATGGTAATAACCATGGTAACCGGGACATTTAACTGGAGAAATACGTTAACATCGGTGTCAGAAACTGGCTATTAGTTTGTTTATCTATTTTTTGTAATAAAAATGAATAATAGTGAACTAGTGAAATAGTGAACTAAACGATCCACTGGCGTAGAATAAATTTGTGTAATTTCTTTTTAAGCGAGTTAAGGCGAAATCCATCATTTTATACAAAAAATTTGTGGTCTGATGAGTGTCAATTTACAAACAACAGACATTTTAATCGTTTCAATCACCGCTATTGGAGTGTAGAAAACCCACATATTACCATCGAACAAAATCCTCAGATAAAATTTTCGGTGAACGTTTGGTGCGGAATATTAGGCGCCAGGATACCTAATAGGACCAATTTTCATTGATGGAAATCTCAACCAAAAAAAATATCTTCAAATTTTGCCTGAAGACTTAGAAGAAATTTTAGATGACTTGCCGTTGCCATTGAATGGAATGAACTAGTATTTCAACAAGATGGCGCTGCACCACACAAAAGGCTCTTATGATTAGGGACTATTTAAATATAGAATAATGAAGACAAATGGATTGGAACATATGGACCTATACCATGGCCCGCCCGGTCTTGTGACCTCTAGAGTTTTTCTTTTGGGGATACATCCAAGATATTGTTTATGCTACGCGTCCGGAAACAGAGGAAATTTTGAGAGAGAGAATAGTCAACGCTTGTCGGGAGACACCAGCAGAAATTTTAATTAATGCTACACAAAGTGTAGGATCTAGATGTCGACGAAAATGTCTGGAAAGAAACGATGCCCAATTTGAACATTTTTGTTAATTTGCCATTTCTTTATTTAATTGTTTAGTTATTAAATGTTATCTGTTGTTGTTCATAAATTAATTCTTTAAAATACGTTGTTTCCGTACTGACACATCGTTTCCATAGCCACCGCTACGTCTCAGTTATTTTTCAATTATTATTTTAATTTCTTTATTACCCTAAAATAAATCAGAAATATTGATTGTGATACATCGTTGAATTCAGAAAAAAAATCTCTATCAAATTGTCAAAGAAAAATATAAGGTTGTAATTTGAAAAAATGAAGTTGACCTTTGACCTTTGAATGGAGAAACAGGTAAAAATTATGTTTGAGCTACACATTGTAGTACTTTTTGAACCATTTAATTTGACGTATCGTTTGTTACAATTGGACTCCTAATAATAGCGCTAGGAGCTGGGGCGTTTTTTCGTGAACACCCTGTATATATATATTATATACAGGATTTTTTTTATACCCGTGCTCGTCTTAAATGAGTTCGATTGTAGTTTGATCTAAATCCTGTTAAATGTTTTGTAAACAATTGTTTGTCACAGTTTCTAATCTTATATCGTTAACAATTAAAGACCTTGTTGTCTACAACATTAATTGATTAATAAAAGGATGTTGGGTGAGTGAAACAATTGCACGAATTTTATATATAATATGTATTGTGTAATAACAATTACAATTATAAAAAGTTTTGATAATAGTTATTAAATCATCATATTTTGATAAAACTGAAATTTAATTATTATTATCAAAAGTTAAGGACCCATTCACACACACAATCACGCATACAATTACAATAAGTCTTTACATCAAAACAGAAAAGTCTATTTTCTAAATGCTCCATAGGATTTAGAGCCATCGGGCCGCTTTTCATTGTAAACCTGAGCCGAAAATACAAGCTTGTAGGTACTTGAATCCTGTACGTGAAGATTAAAACAATTAATAAGTGGAATAAATAAATAAAATTTGCGGTGCCACATATTTTACAAAGTGTCGTACTAAAAAATTCGGAGCGCCTGGTCTAAAAGAATTTTTTTCGCTTAAACTTCGTTACATTCCAGATAAGCTTGATGACAGTTGTCGCCGGATCGGCCTCTTCTTCCAGCCTCGTATAACAATTCGAACGTGCTACCTGCTGATTTTTCGGTGATGAAACTAGCCGCGTACCTGAGAATTTGTTTTCGTAACTTTAGGCTTTATTGCAAGGTGATTTGTTTTCTTACGTTCCAAGATGACAGAACAAAGAACTCTGTCCAATGTCGGTCGAGCATTCGCTGTTGGCGTCGCACATGTACTTCTGCATGCAAGTGCTGTCGACCGACGAAAGCGATCGTATGTACCCTTTCATCATGGCGATTCCGGCGACCGTTGCGTCACTCACGGAATCCTTTCTTCCTAAGTTGCGTGCGGCTAACGAGCGGTGCGAAAACGACGTCTTGAGGGCATCCAGCAAATTCACCACGATGCTGATGAACTGAAAAATGTTCGCGACATTAATATGAAAGGTCACGAATTAAAAAAATTAGTGCTAGCTCGGGAAACTTAGTTTGGTTGACTTACCTCTCCGGCCTGTTTTGCCATCATATTGACCTGTTCTGGATCCTTGTTGGTGATAAGTGTTGACAATACCGCCGCGAGTATTCCCTGTGCAAGCCAAGCTACTACTAGTGCCGATACTAAATAATTTTATATACAAGACTTAATGTACAAAAAAGCGAAAAGCGTAGGTTTTCTATTTATGTACACATTTCGCCAACTAACCTGCATTGGTGAACCGTTATCAACTTTATCAATACCATCTCCGCCCGCTGCAGCGCCTCCTCCCAAAATTGCAGTTAGGATTTTAAGACCGACCGATAAGAGGTTAGCCCATGGTGATGCTGGCGCCGGTTCATCCAAACCTTCTGATTTATTTGGACCGGCTTGTCCGCCTCCGGGGTTGAAAATCATCTGCATTACCATACCTAGCGCAAATTAAGTCATAAAATGTTTTTGAGTAATTTGAGAAATTAATACCGAAAATATTCGACCAAGAAAAGCCATTTCCGGCGGTGCTTTCTTCGATCGAATTCGAATCGATATCGTTTAAATCGTCCAAAGCGACTTTTTTAATTGCGTTTGGTTTTTCTGCGAATTTTCTTTCTATTCTCTGCGCTGGCAGCTGTGGTCCTCTCGAAGGTACGAACGCATGATCAAGTTCGGGCTGTTGGTTTGGATACGCTAACGTTTCAAATATGCAGGTACTCGATAATAATACTAATAAAATCCATCCTCTTGTTTGTTTATGCATTCTGTAAAATGAGAGTAATTAGCGCGTGTAACGGGTCGTGCAAGAAACCGTTAGCATTTAGCACATTAAAAATTAGATTAATTGTTTATCCGGACTCGACCAGTGCTTGCGTCAATACATGAATTATTCATTGTTAAAAAGTTAATTAGCCCATTAGATTTGTAGCTAATTTCTGATGAAAGATCTAAGAATACTGGTCATCCGTGTGACCTTGTGCCACATTGAGGTCACCGTTATAGTCTTCCTGTTTACCGTTGCGTTTTTTATTGTAATTGATAAATTGGCGAACTGGTGCATGACATTGTATTAAATTGTTAAAAAGTGAAAGAATTTTTTCGTTTAAATCGGTTAATTGATTGCCATTAAGGCAATTAAAAAATGAAATAACGATAAGAGTGAAAAAGGACAAAAACACTAAATTTCGTCAAGTGTTAGAATCGCCCTACTTAGACCAGTATCCTCTTTCATTTTACAATGATAACGAGACTTTCTATGTGTGGTGTAATTTACTTCATAAGTGGGCGATTTTATAACAATAAAGGACAAGAAAACGACACGTTGAAACCGGAAGCTTAATTAATGCAGGTTCATCTCGCACGGTTTCTTTTTTTTTTTTGGTTAATAAGGGTATAACACGACCGGTCGTTCACCTGAAGCTGGTTACTTGTAATGGTCAAGAATTTTTTTCATTTCATCATTCGCCAATGTTCTCAAGATTTCGCATTATCGAGGTCACGTACATAATAGTAGGTCAATGACTATGCAAGGTGCATCAACCTATCGTAAAAAATTTTAATCGTCACAAAGTAATTAAAAAAGATGATTTCTGTTGTCTAAAATATTTGGGGTGAAAACGTAAAAAAAATGTAGAGAATCGCAAACATACCTGTTGTGTTGAGTTGGAATTACGACAAAAAAATCACAGAAGGGTGGGCCGACGTGGAGATGTCAACTTCAGGTAAAGAGACTCGACGCACACTGCAAGAAGTAATCACTAAGAATGTACAGGTAATACCTTGAACTTGTCTTTATATACTGTGACCCACTTACCTGTCTCAGATTAACATTTACCGAGTAACTTCAACGTGTATTCCTCCACTCAGTGATCATCAAACATGAGCTATTTATTACAAACTGTAAATGTTTTGCAGAATTTTTTTAAGCACCACTGATATTTTAGACGATAAATTAGAGGAACGAGAAAAGGAATTTTTTGTTCGAGTATTTTTTTTTTTTTTTGATAATTCGTGTCACCCATATTTTCATTTTTGTATCGTTATCATTCGCGATTTAACGTTTTACGTGACATAACGGAATGTTAACTGTACAGTGTTTGAAAATATTAACACATCGATGGCCTGATTTCAACATACCAAAATTAATAAAAAAATAAATATCGCATCTGGTTTTTCGTATTATTTTTTGAGTGTTTTAATTTTCTTTTAATATATCCTGGTGTTATTATTTAATGTGACTCAACGTTAAAAGATGCGTGTCGATGACCATATTTTTTAAGCGACTTTCTTTACCGACGTACCCTGACTGTGACAATATCCGTGCGTTACGATGCAGCAATCTATTGTTCGCAATTAATATCAAAAGCTTTCTTTCGCCCATTGTTACATTTTATATAATTTTATTCCCTTTGTCACGAGCTAAATTACCCCAAAAATTATTGTAGAAGGGAAAACTGAGGAAATCACAGACCATATTTGCATTGTTTTTATTTTATAAGTGTTTACCTATACAAGTGTTTGTTACAGGGTTATTTGTAAGAGGCGGCGCATTTCAACTGTACCGCGCCTGTTCCAGTTCCGGTTTTCCAGAATGCCCGATGAAGAGCTGTGATGAATCGTTGGGGAATCTGATATGCAAAGAAATACTTTAATCACAAGTGACATTTTAGCTAATAAAAATTATTTTAAAAAGTAAAAAGTAAAAAGCATTTTGGAACAGTTATGAGGAGCCACTGAACTCGAATCTAGTTAATTTACTGTCGTGGCTCATAGTGGCATTGCTTTTAATTCAAAATATTGGCAGTGGATTCAGCTTATTCAAATCATTAAAGCTGAACCCGTACTTTACTTTGTTTAACTTGAATTTCAGGTCGGTTTCGGTTATTATTCTGGTTGTGCAACATGCCCAAGTCTAACGATCCAAGCTCGTTAGAAAAAACATGTTTGCACAACATGCCCAAGACAACAAAGCGCAAGGATCTATCTGCGCTCGAAAAAAGCAAAGTTTTGCAGAAATACGACACTTTACCGCCGTGTAGCCAACGTGTTGCGGCAATAAATTTGGGATTGACCCAGTCTACGCTCAACAGACTCCTTCGAGATCGAAAACGAGTTGAAACAGCTAGTGTGGCTAGTGAAAATCCCAATCGCAAACGTCAGCGAAACGGAAAAGATGTTGTAGTGGAAACTGCACTTTTGTGGTGGTTCACAAATCGGACGCAAGACGGCCCTGTAACCCGAGGAATTTTGATGGAAAAAGCTTCGCATTTCGCAGCAAGTTTGGGACACGATAATTTCAAACCCACCGATGGGTGGTTACGCCGTTGGAAAGAACGCAACAATATTGCTAGTAAAAAGCTGCGAGGGGAGACGAAAGATGTAGACAACTCATCCGCTGAAAATTGGTTAAAAGGTTGTCTTCCGGAGCTTGTGAAAAATTTTAAACCCGACGACATCTTCACTACGGATGAAATGGGATTGTACTTCAGAGCTATACCGGATTATTCGTTGGTTTTCAAGCAGGAATCGGATGCTGCGGAAAGAAGACAAAAAGAACGCATTACTATTTTAATTACTTGTAACATGTCCGGGACAATCAAAAGAAATTTGTTAGTAATCGGAAAGTCAAAAAATCCCCGATGTTTTCGAGGAGCGTCGTTACCTGTCACATACAAGTACAATTCAAACACGTGGATGACGGGTGAGATATTCTGCCAGTTTTTAGTGGAGTGGGACGAAGAATTGCGTAAAAAGAAGAAAAAAATCGCACTAATTTTGAATAACTGTACCGCGCATCCCAACGTTGTATTAAAATGTATAAAATTATGGTTTCTTCCAGCTTACACAACGTCAATAATTGAGCCTCTCGATCAAGGGATCATTAAAACTTTGAAAACGTTGTATCGACAGGATATGAGAAACTTTATTATTCGAATCATAGATGAAGATAATCAAAAGCAAGCCAAAGATGTTGCGAACAGCATTACCCTCTTGACCGCTATACATATGTTACAGAAAGCCTGGAACAATTTAAAAAGTTCGACAATTGTTAATTGTTTTAAAAAAGCCGGTTTCTTCCCTCACATTGTAAACAACGACAATGATTCATTGAATATTGATGATGATTTGGACGATGAATTAAAAAGTTGGATAAATATTGATGACTACCTGCAGGTTTTTCAAAGCGACCCCGAAGAAAATGGTGAGGCAGGTTCTTTAGAAAATGAGCAGATGGAAGAAAATGTAGAAACGGAAGAAAACGATGATAATTGTGAAAGTGATCCGCCTCCATCATCAAAAGAAATTCGTGCAGCACTGTTAGTTCTAAGACGAAATTTAGAATTGAGAGGGGCATCTCCGGATGAATTCAACTCTTTTTATAAAGTCGAAGAAGATGCAGTGTCGAAAATACCAACTAAATACACGACAATTTATTCAATTTTTAACAAAGACAATGAACCTATTTTGTCAGATTAAGACTTGTATTCATTGCAAGTTTCTATTAATGATGACTTCTTATAGTACAGTGGAACCCCGTTTTTACGTCCCCGCATTTCACGTTTTCCCGTTATTGACGTCTAATTCTTGCAGTCCCGTTTCATTTTAATGTAGATAATACTCGGTTTTACGTTTATTTTTCCCGCAATTTACGTTGGAAATATTTAAAATGCAGTTCTTAAATTTATTAAAATTAAAAATTCCATTTATTTTAGCATATTCGTTTAAATCTATTTAATTCATTGAAATTAATATGTTAACAGTTTTTAGGCACAGCCAAAGTGTCGTGATCGTGATTAGGTGGACAATTTTTTATTTCATTTAGTATTCATTCTCGAAAAAGTGAAAAAACACGTGAGCTCACGCGTTTTGCTCGCGCGTAATTTTGATACACCACTTTGGCTACAATAATAAAAAATCGTGAATAAATTAAAACAAGTGCCATGCAATGTTGTCCCATGGCAAAAGAAACTCATGCACAAAAGAATTTCAAAGTACGAAGAAATTATAGTATTGCAAGAAACATATAAACACAAGAAATAAATTTATACCAAACTAAATTCTATGATTTTTAAAAGAAAATTTTTCATTGCCCTTAATTTACGTTTTCCCTCCATTTACGTTTTTTTTTTTGTCGGTCCTTTCAGAAACGTAAAAACGGGGTTTCACTGTATATGCAATTAGAAAGCTCACCAATAATTGATTCAAAAACGGCTGAACCAACGTGATTCTATTAAGCGGAATCTACTGTAAGTATTTAAATTAATAAGAATTGAAGCATTTTAGGCCTTGTTGAATTTTTTAAAAAGTTCAATAATTTTTCTTTCAAAACATAACCTGTGGGAATTATTTGACCAAACTTTGCAGAAGCATTGACCTGTGAATATCCGGCCTTTTCGTTTGATGGTTATATCGATCACCACTTGTGTTCCCCTTATCTACTCAACATTGACAGCAACTTTTGGAGTGGTGCAGGCCACGACTAAATTCGCATCTTACAATTAGTTAGTGTATCTAGATTTTATTTAGAGATACAGTGAAACCTTCCTAATGACTACTTGCAGTTCTGCTCATATTTGATCTTTTGGATAGGTGGCCTTCGTAATTTAAAATCTAAGAAATAAAAAATGTCTATCTACTACCAATTATACCGTCTTTACGTTTTTAGTAAATCCTTTAAAATTAGTGGAAGAAAGTTTAAACAAATGTCCAGTTTTCTTCACATGAACCTCTAATTCTGTTCTACCGTGAATTAAAAATTCTCAGAAATTTTCTAATGATGACATATCATTGCGGAAGTAAGAACGATTGTTAATCCCCAGAAAAAAGCGGTCTCGGTTTGGTTAGAGGATGGTGTCCGGAAATTTCGTAATAGTGATGTCGCAGGCAAATAGTTCGTTCAGGCAAATAATATTCAGTTTATAAAATAAAACCGTTTGTATTGCGTTAAGATTAAGGTTGAACTCCATTAAAAGGTTTTGTTTTTATAAAATGAATATTATTTGCCTAGTCAAAGGCTATTTGCCTACGACAGTGACATATAATTCAGAAAGTGAGAATGGTCGTCAATGCATTGAAAAGAGAGGCCTTGGTCGGATTAGAGAGAGGGTGGTCGCTTTAGGGAACAATAAATATATGGCAGGTTATTATTTTAAAACTTAAAAAAAATAGTCCCCCAAGAAGAGTCTGTGAGACGGACCAACACATTATTAAGAAAATCGATGAGTTGTTTGCTTTTTTTTCATTTGAAATTTAAACAATTATTACCAATTGGTAGTCAAACAAAACATTTCTGCCGGTTTTGGTTAAAAAATTCTCAATGATGCAAATACATACAGATAAAAACTAGAAAATGTATTTTAAATTACCTCAAGTTCATTTTGGCATAATTATATGGATTCGTCAGTGTGAATGGTAATGCCTAAAAACAAATTAAAATATAAGTAAGTAGTATTTGTTATTATGTATATTTTTTTTATTGTGTAGGTGTAAATTGTCGTACCGTTATTGAAAAACAAATATTTACTGTATTTTTGGTTGTCCACATTCAGTTCTAATGTGCTAATTGTGTTAATGCGACATAGAAATGATTGCATTGCAATAATAAGACATTTGTTTACTAAGATATTGTAATAATGTGAGTAATTTTATATTGGAAAAATATAACTATCTTTTCTAACAAATCATCGAAACCTTAATTTACCTGACTCGTATCATCATCGGTGTCTTCATCTTCTCGCACAGGAACCATTAGTTCTTTGCGATTGTGATCAGTGTTTAAATAAGTGATTTGGCTCTTCAAGAATAAATCTCTACGTTTTTTTCTTTCAACACTTACAAACATTAAACCCATTGGTATCAAAAGGCAAAAGGACACAAAAAAACTTATAAAGAGACTACCGAAAAAGGTGAAAACAACAGGAACAACTTCTTCGAGTCGATACATTGCGTATCATTTTTATTATACACTATTATATTATCACATTTAGTCAGCCTTACTTATGTACTGCATTTAATCTATAAACTGATATGTTATCACTCTGTACATACATTTTTATTGTCACGAAAACCACAGTTTGCTTCTATTGACGGTTCTTCATAGGATATTCCTGAAATAAAAATGGTTATTCCAGTCATCATTTCAAATATTGTTATCAATATGTTGTTGTTAAAATCGAGGAAGTTGAGAAACTGAGGTTTCCTTTTTGTGCGATTTCTGTTGCTATTATGGTCATAAATGTAGGACTTGAGCATTTTTATCGTTAGAAAGTAAATAATGAGGAAAGTAAGAAATATTTGAAATGTTTTTAATTATCTCGAAACATTTTGTACCATGAATCTATCTACATACTTTTTAAATTGATTGTTTACTGATTTCCAATTATCGAGAACGTTGATATTTTTTTGTTTTTGGGTTTCTTCGGGTGTTTGTGAAATTGTAACGGTGTTAAGCTTCGGCACGTTAATCGTTATATTGTTTTGTCCGTCCACTGCCGCTTGAATCGCAATTTTCTGCAACCACTTCTTTTATTAAACCGAAAATGTCAACATTGTACTTACCTACGTTAATGTGGTTAAGGTAAGTGTAATCGTACGGCTGAACGGAGGCAGCCGGCTCCATAGTTTGCACTCCTACTTCCACGGTTTTAGGAAAACAGTCTTGATGAAGTTTCTGCAGATGTTTTTCGAAATCATTCTTGCGAATTTGCGATGTCAACAAATTGTGTGTTTTCTTGTGATTATTTAAAAGTACCAATAAAGATACCAGTGATATAAGTAGAATTAAAATTACGGTTCCCAACACAACGAGAGCCGCTATGCAATATTCCTGCATTGTGGCACCACTAACAAGAAACGATTGTTAAAAGTTTAGAGTCGTTGCGGTTTTTTAATTTACCAGTGGTTATCAATAATTTCGTCACTTCCTTTGCGCGATTTCGGACGGAAGAGGTCATTTTTAGTTTCTGGGAAAATTCTCTTCGATGTTAAGGTATTCGAAGGAATAGGTTCGGTCGATAGCTACATCTTCGCCCTTCTTGCGTAAATATATGCAATACATTACAAAAATTCCAATAGTCGTTACAACCAAAAACATGGCGATGCACACAATTGCAATTATTATGTTTATATTCATGATAATGAAATGTTTAAGAATATTAATTGTAGCTGTTGAAACTTTATTTCTCGTTTTCCTTGCTATATTTACAATGTTTGGTTGTTAAGTTGATGTTGATCTGAAATTGGCTTAAAGAGAAATTTGTGAACTGCATTTATTTCATTACCGATTTAACAAAACACTCTTATATAGGCTGTATTGTAAATGGCGCATAATATAGTCATCACGGAATTTCTTGCTGAAAACAAAGCAAAAAGCTTAACTTTGTGATTTGTTGAGATTATAGTGGCGAAATTAAATAAAATAGTATCAATAACTTACAGTTTGATAAGAAAAACAAATAATTTAGATTTTTCCAATTCAAAATCCTTACTGTTTCTGATTTTGGAGCTGTTGCAACATACCATTGTAAGCCCGAATGATTTTTGTAATTTATAAATTAAATGATTGTCATTAATATTATTTTTGAAACGTCCAAAAGTTCTTCTAGCATATTATAGCATATTTCATAACGAGAGTCGAAAGTGGATGATATCGGCGAGTGTGAACTTTGACGAATGAGGCGAAGCAAAGCGTAGCCGAGTGATTCAAGTACACGAGCAACACGATATCTCACTTTCGATTGAGTTATGAACACTATTTTTCCTGCGATGCAAAAAAAACTGAACTTGTTTTGACTTTTTATTAAAACTCACCTACAATCTCAACAACCTCAAATTTTGGTCAAAAGAAAATAACTAATACAACTACAACATACAACAATAACATAAATGGAAAAACTAATTGGGTGTGTCGGAATCGGTGGGAATTTTCGCGGAGTCGTTAAAAATGTTTATAATGAATTTGTAACAGCATTAAGGTTTATGAGAACTGTAAAAATTTATAAAAATGCACACTTGATAATGCAAAATATCCATGTTCGCACGCGTAAAAATATGAAACATTTTCGAGTACTAAATTGTACAATATACAGGTTGTATTATATTAAGTGTCCACCATGTTATTATTGAAGTTACAAAGTCGGTTAAATTAGCAAAGAATTAATGCTTTTTCCGCTGAATACCATAATGAAAGCAAAAACACAATCGAACGTCAACTTTTGGAGATATTCACGAAAATAATAAGAATCTCGTTGACGAAAATGGAATTGACTTTATTGATTGCATTAATAATGCAGTTGTAGAATCTGGCAGAAACATTATTAACAGATGCCAAAGATGTTTACAACTAGCAGATGCTCATTTTGAACATCTCTTAATAAATAAACAAATAAAATAGTTACTAATTTTAATAAAAAATATTTAATTTTGAATTGTAAATGATTTCAATAATTTTAGAAAAGAATGTACCAAACACACAGGATCCTTGAATTAATTTCAAAATTAAATTGTACCAACGCAGTATGCGATCAACGGTGCAGTAAAATTGAACAACGTTGTCACACTAAAAAAAAAATAATTTCTAATAACTTAGAAACTATTCGTCTAATTGTAAGAGCAAATTCGAATTATAATTTTTGAATTGTGTTGTGATCTGTGATGACGTAAATATTATGCGTTATTTACAATACACTCTGTATGGTATTCAAATAATTGTTTCAGATTACATTCATTTATATTAAAACGTGGGAGTTCTCATTCCACGAAACTGTGAGAGTCATCACGTTTGGTTTTTCAATGAAAATTTTCAATTACAGTTACATGTGGGTTACTTTAATTTCAATCTTGGACTAAATACTTTTAATTGCGAATTTTTAATTCTCTTACCTGTTCTACACAAGACTTTGCACTTTTTGCACTTTCTATGACCTATCGTTACTGAATTGCTTTGTGGAATAATTGAGATCGCATCGATAACTTTTCACGAACATTGGCTGATAAGATAAAAAATGATTATTTCTTTCTTTTCAGAAAATCGTTTTTTTGACGCATTTACCTTATTTGTCCTATTTACCTATTTAGGGAGCTTTTTAAACAAAATTATCATTTGCATGATATGACTCATTATCTTTCCTTTGTTGATACTACTGGATTTTTTGTGGGATATCTATTCGTCGCTGGATTTCACAAGTTTGCTTCGTTATGCGAGACATTCTGGTTCCCAGACAGCACGGCATCTTGGGAAATTGTACCTAAATTATTTTGAAAAACTCGAGAGCAGTTGAAATAAATAATTGAAGTGCTGGTATATGTTCGCATAGAACCATAGACCTTAATCGTGTGAATTGCAAAAGATAAATAAAAATGTAGGTGTGGCTATAACGTTTTACTTATAAATAAAACGCTCGGTAGTTATCGATAACATGCTAACGTCAACATGTGATTTACCAAGCTATAAATCATCAATTTAGTTCTGCTTGGTTTAGTGGTTGCCTTTATTCATTATTACACTTTTTATTCATTCGATGTAATTGTAGACTAAATTTAATTTTTTGGATAGGTGTATTTTATTCTTGGCCACTTCAATAACAGTTTGTTTATTTTTCCATTTAGTTTTTAGGTAAATTGTAAAACGTATTTATAACGATAATGTTAACAGTATCCACAAATAGATTGTCCACAAATAGATTGTCCAATAATTTGTTTCCGTCTTTACAACAAAAAAGTATACAAAACAAATTAATTTTAAAGGATTGTTTTTATTAAAATTTATTCGTTTTCACAACACATTTTTGCAAAGGTATAAAATATAAATAGGTATAATATTATTTTATTAATGTCACAATTCGTCTAGATTAGCATATATGCCTCTGGGACCATTAGGATCGGTATTCACAACATTATTAAAATATTCAAATTCGCTAGCACTTTCCTCAGACTGTCGAAATCGAGTAGATCTTGATTTCCTTTCCCCGTCTGGGAACGGTCTAATTTCTGCAACTGCAAATGAAGTTTCTTGGGTAACTTCGTAAGAAATTGGATCTTCCCGTTCACATTTTTTAAATTTTAAGAAGTTTCTAATCAAAATACCGATAATTATTGTGTACACTATTGCCATAATTATTAGGCTGGGATGTTTTAATATATAATCGGAAAAATTCATCCTGCTTAAATCAAACACTTCTCAGTAAAGTCTTAACGCAAATGGAATCAAATTATCCTCGGTGTGCGGTTATGCTGACTGATCGTCATAGCAGCAACTCGTCAAAAAATAAACATATCGCAGCGGATTCTGATAAAGAAGTGACTTTTACAGCAACTATCATGTATTCTTTTATCTATAACGAAATAAGTGGGTTTTAGAGGAAATTAAGTTTCTTTTTACGGGTCAATATAGACTTCCACAAATACGTCTGCGTTTTGAATAAATTGGTTGGTAACTTCGCTTGAAAAACGCTTGAACAATTTTGTGAAAAATAATTAAAAAAACTCATAAAAGTTCTTATTATTAGTTTGTGTGCTGTTTCCTATTTTCTTTACATTTAGATTAATTGAGACAATCCAAAAAATGATACATCTTTATTATGCAAATTTCGATTTGCCTTAAAAGTTTACATTTTATGCGTCTTGTCCGTTGCTTGACTTAACTTTCCTAAGGGAATGTTCAGGATTGTGTCGTAGCATTCCTCCTCATCTTCAGATTCTTCGTATCGACGATTTTGCTTGTTCGAACTTGGCAAAATGTTTTCCGGAATTTTGTTCGGAGTTTCATGAGTAGCTTCATCACAAAAAGGTTTTGTGTTAACTTCACCGGCACTAACACGTCCTTTTAACTGAGAATATTTCATAGTTAATCTAATCAGAATAATTACTAAAACGGTCAGCAAAATCATAAATCCAAAAATTATAATTACAAAGTAAATTCCTGTATTACAAGAATCGACCATGGTTTCAAATTACAGTGTTAGGTTAGCTGATATTACGAAACTGTCAACGAATATATCTGGTATCAATACAGATACAAATTTGATAAGAAAAATTATCTCGCCTACCAATTCGGTCAGGTTTTTTTTAAGTATTCTCTAATGACATCACCACTTATGTCGAATGCATTTTGTGTTGAATGCCTGATCGCTTCTTCTCATCTTTACTTTAAGAATTGAAAGGTAGGTAGAAAAAGATATAACTCTTATAAAAATTTTACGTTTGACAATCTTGTAATGAATCATTAATTTATCTAATTCAATACAAACAAATTGAATCCATAAGGAAAAATGCATGCATTGTAACCTGTAGGGTTAATAAAACTTAATAAAATATCATTGATTACTCACATGAGAATATACATACGAATATGCTTCATCTGATATTTCGGGGCTGAAATTTGCAATTTTGTCACAATCTTTTAATTTATTGACACATTTCCGCCAGTTTTCTTTTTGTACTTCGATTGGAATTTTGACAATTTCGCAATAATAATTATCTTCTTGATTTAATTTTTCGAAATTTACATTCTTGACCCCAGTATAAGATTCTCTAGATACTTCAGAATCTTCTTGTCGATTGTAATGTTGTTTTGATTTGGAAGATTTGTATTTTTGTGTTTTTAATGGGGTTTTATTAATTTTGCGCCTTGGTTTAAATACACAGTAGATTATAGTAAATATTACAGCAATAATGGTCACAATAATTACACATGCTACAACCCCTGCAATAATTAAATTATGCATTTTATATAATAACAGTACTGATACAAAAGTGAAGTTTCTACAACTGCTGTTAATAGGCGACTGATAAAAGTAATCTTATTATAGGTATGTAAACAAAACTTCCTAACTTTATCCTTTTCAGACATGTATCAGTAATTAGATATGCACGACGCCTTACTCATTTCTGGCGATATATTTGATATGCAACAAATGATAAACTGACTGAAAACAACTTCCACAAAAGAAACTTTAAGCCGGCACCAGACATAAGTACCTAACCTGCCAGAGCTGACGCGAAATAAATTTTAATCGTGGGTAGAGTTCGTATTATTTTATGTTAAATCTAAATTTATATATTGAAAACAGCGTCCTTTCTCTACAATAAAACACAACTAAATTTAATACACATTATTTTTATTAAATTTAGCAGTCGGTATTCCCATTGATATGAAAATTATGTCACTTTTTTAACCCCATTAAAAAAAACCAGTCATGACTTTCTTTCCAAAATAAGTTTTAAAAAAATAAGCTATTAAACAAAATAAATTTAAAAAAATGTTTTAAAGGAAAATTTCATTCAGCTTATTTCCGTCACATTTCGACTGGCGTCGGGTCCCACAAACGGTAACGATGCAAAAAACACTAAAACAATATAATGTCTGCACAAGTCGCTGTCATACGAAAGACTGATGACCGCGCTGGTCAAATAAGGCGGCTGCCCAAAGAATCAGTCAAATGTGATGAAAGATTAAAAACTTATTCAGCGTTTACAAAAAGGTCGGTCTCTGAGATATATGGCGCCAGCTCTGCCAGGTTAAGTATTCTCTAATGGTATCCCTTATGTCGAATTCAACTCGTGTTGAATGCCTTATCATTTATTCTGATATTATTATACTGTTTCTTTCTCGTTAATGTTCGAAATCGACGTAGTCTCGCTCGTATCTTGCTGCAGATTTTTTTGGCAATAAACTTGAGACCACACTTGTTGTTTCTTTTGTGGTACCTTCTGGCACGTTCATTTTTGACAGTGAAAACATAAACAAATAAATAAGCGATGGGCGTTTGTCGCAGTAATAATTCTAAGGCTTGTGAGATGACATTAAGGAAGAGTTTTGATGCAACTGTTATAGTGACAGGATTGTACTTTTTTCCAAGGCTTTTGAGATGTAATTTTAAGGAAGAGTTTTGACAAAACTGTTAGTGACAGGATTGCAGGTTACAAATGAGTAACAAATTATGCAATGTACGCCAGGTAACGCTGTTTTTACTGGCTCTCCAGTAAAAACAGTTTTACCTGGCTAATAATGTAAAATACCATTACCATCTTGGCATTCACTTTCAGGGGCGGTCGTTGTAAAAATATAGTTTTCGTGCATCAACCCGTATCCACTGGGTCCGGGACTCTGGACGGCCATGCAGACGTTGCCGTCCTGGACCACAGTCGCCACGACCGGAATTTTAATCTGAACCGTGCTTCCGTTGGGCAGCTCTGAAGAAAAACAGTCAAACGGGTTACGGTTTAAGTTTTTCGTTTTATTTAAAAAATCATTTATTAACATTTTGGGTAAAATGATTCAAGAGGCTTGAATTGATTTCATATTTATAAAAATATAAACAATAATATCGTAATTACTTTTTTAATTTCAGTAATTTTATGGTGAAAAAGTATTGTGTTTCCTCCATTAAATATATTTGAAATATATTTTACAATTAAAAAGGATATTACGCTTATAAAAATTTTACATCTGCCAATCTTGTAAAGAATAATTAATTACATACAAACAAACTGAACCAATAAGGAAAAATGCATGCTTTGTAACCTTTAGTTCATAAAACCTGATAAAACGTCATTGATTACTCATATGTCAATATACATACGAATATGCTTCATCTGATATTTCGGGATTAAAATTTACAATTTTATCGATGTGTTTATCACAATCTTTAGATTTATTAACACATTTGCGCTTGTTTTCTTCTTGTACTTCGATTGGAATGTTGACAATTTCACAATAGTAATTATCTTCTTGACTTAAGTTTTGAAAATCAACATTCTTGACTTCATTATAAGCTTCACTAGAATTTTCAGAGTCTTCTTGTTTTGGTTTGACAGATTTGTATTCTGGAGTTTTATTAATTTTGCGCCTTGGATTAATTTTAACGGCATCACAATTTACTTTACAGTAGATTGTAGTAAATATTATAGCAATAATGGTCACAATAATTACAAATGCTAGTACAACCGTAGCAATAATTAAATAATTCATTTTGTGTAATAACAGTAGTGATATAAAAGTGAAGTTTCTATAACTGCTGTTAATAGGCGACTGATAAAAGTAATCTTATTTTAGGTATATAAACAAAACTTCCTAATTTCAGATATGCATGACACACCTAACTCATTGCTGGTGATATATCTGATGTGAAAGATGAACTGACTAAAAACAACTTCCAGAAAGAAACTTTATGGTAATATTGTAGAAAACTTAACACTACAAAACAACCCAAAGAGTTTTCATTTGTAAATATTTGGGGATCATAATAAATGCCTAAATCATGAAGAACATGTTATTCAATCGTAATTAAACAAAAAAGTACAAATTTGGTTTTTAAATTGTTGTATTTTCAATTCTCCTATATGAAACGGAGGGGTGAACAAACAAAATGTAGATTTAACAAATTTTCAAATTAATTAATTAATTCCAGTGAAGAAGAAAATAATTTAGCTAAGGATAAGAATAATTCGAACGGTATATTGAAGCAAGCTCTGATGAAACCGTAAAGAAACTCGAAGATTTTATGCACGAAAGCTTCTCTTATTGCAAGTGAAATGTTTCCGCAGCAATTGCTTTACAAAAATTCTCGATGGTTTCGAATTTGATAAAGGTATCTGCGCATTGCGTACCTACGTCACAGCAAAAGTTTGTAAGAAGAAATTGATCTACTCCGCGATTTGAGACTTGAGTGTATCATTAAAAATAACATAGTGAATCCAAAAGAATTCACCACCATCAAAAAAGTTTACAACTCAATCTTCTGTTGAAAAATTGATAGTAACAATTTTTAATCATCTGAATGAAATTTTGTTGATGGAAACATAACTAGAACAAATTCTCAGAAGAAAAACGAACAGATTATTGGAAACGTGGGGATTTGCTTGTGCACAACTGCCAAGTTCATACGACATTATTCCAGAATGTAAATTCGCTGAGCTACTACATCCACCTTACAGTCCAGATTTAGAAATTGCTTTTTCATTTAAAACTCTAAAAATGAACTTTAGGAGAAAAAAGTTTTTCTCGAATAATGGATTGAATAGTATTAAGGATGAATAATTGGAAGACACCTTTTCTCGGAACGAATAGAGCAACTAGAACGAGTGTAGAAGATATTTAGGTAAAAAAATAATTTTTTACTTTCTAATCTTACTATTTGATGAGATTGGCAACTCATTGTTAACGCAGGCCGTTGACAAATTTTCTATAAAAGGTAAGATGTTTCAAAAGCCTTTGTCTTATTTAACACAAACAAACTGAATCAATAAGGAAAGCCTTTATTTTCATAAAATATAATAAAACATCATCGAGTATTCATCTGGCTATATACATACGAATAGGCTTCATCAGACGTTTTATAACTAAAATTTATAATTCCATCAACGTTTTCGCCTGGGTCGGAATGTTTAAATTGTTTGTCATGTTGTCCTGCTTTGGACAAATTATTTTCGTGCACTTTAACACAATAGGAATCTTTTTCTTCACTTAACTTTTTGAATTTAACGTTGACGATTCTATCGTAAAATTCACTGGAATCGTCAGAATCTTCGTGTCGACTGTTGTGGTGCTTTGGTCTGTACGATTTGTATGATTTTGTTTTAAATGGAGCTTTATTAATTTTGCGTCTTGGATTAACTTGACCGGCACCACAATGTTTATTTAATTTACAGCAGATTTTAGTAAATATAATGCCAATGGTGGTCAGAATTATTACAAATGTTAGTACCACCGCTGTAATAATTAAGTAAGACATTTTGTATAATAACAGTAAGTTGCTACAACTGCTGTTCACAGGTAACTGATAAAAGTAATCTTGTTGTAGGTAAGTAAACAAAAATTGATTTTATTGCAAGTTTCCTGCTTTTATACATTTTTGATAACTGTGAGTAATGAGATATGCCTTATTAATTACTGCAAAGAAAGAAATTTTATCCCTAAAATAGCAAATGAAGAACCTGCTATTCTATATGAATGTTGAAGTAACAGATTTTCAGGTTCAATTGTGAGTTAAATAATTCTGATGACAAAGAAAATTAGTTAGGTAAAGATAACAATAATCCGGATGGTTTATTGAGATAAAGTCTGTTGGAACTGTAAAGAAACTGGAAAATATGATGCTGTCAGATCAGTGCACAAAAGCATCTCGTACTGCAAGTGAAGTGTTTCCTCAGCAATTGCTTTTACTTTTTTCTCAATGGTTTTGCAATAAGTGCAGCAAATGTTTATGTAGAAAAATAAAATTTTGTAATCTACCTTCATATTTTATAATCTTAAGATTGTCAACTCGCTGCTAACGCAGCTCGATGAAAAATTCTCACCACACCAAATATACGCTAATATAAGTCAATATTTTTCTAATTAGTCCTAAAAAAATAAGAGAAAAAAATAATGGTTTAATCCTGAAAATTTTTTGCATTCTGGAGGATTTTTAGTGTTTTTCCATATTTAGAAATTGGACTTGACCGGTTATTGTAAGGTCTTCAATTATAAATCTTGTTAAGACCATCACCAATAAAATAAGATGTAATCTAGCGCAATAATACAAGTACCTGTTTTTTAACTTTTATTTAAAAATAGAAAAATAAATCAGTCATTATCAGTGATTGTGTCAACATCTATGTGCAATTCATCCTGCGTCGAATCGGCCGTGTTTTCGCCAATTTTCCCGTTCGATTCCTTCGAATGCCTCCATTTCATCCTTCTATTCTGAAACCAAACCTTGACTTGTGCATCTGTGAGTCCGAGCGTCGCTGCTAATTGCCGACGGTCGGGTTTCGTTATGTACTTTTGCAGTTGAAACCGTCTCTCTAATCCTTTCCGTTGTAAATTACTAAACACCGCGCGAGACCACGATCGTTTTCTTTTGCCGGTTGCCGTTACACTGGATTGATTTAACGTGCTCGATGGCGAATGTGTCGGTGATTGTGTTACAGGAATACGGATCCCTGAAAAAAAAATGAGAAACTAAATGGGCGAGTCTTTTGAGCAGTTAATAGTGAAAAAGAAAAAACAAACCTGTTGTGGAAAATACAGGCTATTATAGACAATCGTCTGACGGGACTTCATTAAGAATTATTGTTTTATGTTTACACAAATAATCAATATCTATGTGAGCAATAAAATGTAACGTTTCTCGTGTTTGTTTTAAGAAGGGGCGGCGTGATAAGTGAAATTTCCTGCACTTAATAGGCTGTGCGATGAGAACTCTGAAATTATCCATAAAACCTGATGAAATACAATTTTGTGGACTTAATTTATTGCTACATAAATGGAAAATTATTGCTAATTTATTAGAGATAATCAAGAAGAAAGAAAAAAGTTAATTTTGATGTTAATGGCAAATAACTCAACAACTATTTTTTTTTTTGTTAACATCTACGGTTTTTTTAAAGTCAAATTTTTGAATTAAAATTATTAAAATTTAAAAACATGACTGATAAAATTACAGTAAGAAGTTTTTTTTTTGCCATCAATAAATAAATAAAAAATGATTTAATCGACTTGATGGGTTTATTTGCCAAATTTGAAGCCATCAATTTCAAATTAAAAAGCAATTTTATGCTGATGCATGTTTGAGAATCTGCGGTATTTATTGGGTGCTATTTTATAGTGTCAATTAAATTAACAACTGTCTTTGAAGTAGCGTGTAAACAAAAGGATATTTCAATTTTTAGAAATAGGTATTGCTAACAATGTGTAATTTAAAGTTGATAGCGAGGAATTCACATAATTCAATTTTATGAGCCCACGTTTAATTTTTTTGCAGATAAACATAAAATTTATTGCGGCGATATTTCGCTAAACCCATAATTTTGTTGCTTGTTGGAGAATTCAATAACTGAAAGAGCTAGCTTGTAATAGGGATAATGCGATAATAATTTTAACTGTGATTGTCAAATCAAAAAAATGTGGATGCCAATTTATTTTAATTAAAAGTAAAATTTATAGTGCTTGTAGCGGTGATTATAACATGGTCAGATTAATCTTCCGGTTTGACTGCTATTGAAATATTACAATGTTGGTAAAATAGAGTAGCAGGTGGAATGGCTGAAAATGTTTTAATATTTTCTGTTTATATTTTTCCTTTAATGATAATGCTTACACAAAATACAAATATGTTTGAGGCAATAAGCGTGGGAAGAACAAGATAAATTTATAACTGTTGCATTAAAGTTTTTATTTTAAAATTGTAAATTTATTCATGAGCAGTGGCGATTTTTATTAATTTGAATATTCTTTGTCATTGTATAATCTTCAGTTCGCCCACCGTTTGCAAAAAAAAAATGTAATTGGTTTCAAATGTAACAGGAATGTTTTACCAAACATTTATTTTCTTAACACCTTTGCATCAATTTCATGAAATGGATATCTGTACTAAGTTACCACGAGAAACAGTTCTTTTGAATAAAATGTAGATTAAGTATACAAATGTATTAAATTTCTTATTGATCCTGTCAGGGAGATTACCATCTAATTCAAAATATAATTTCTTAAAAAGGATAATTTTTGTTTCGAATGGCTACAGTTTAATTTAATTTGTTTTATTTATTGGTTGTCTCATCAATTCACAATATGAACAAAAAATCAACGATTTATTACTTCTGGTTGTCTTCAACCGAAGATTTTATGTGATTTTTGTTTATTTTATCCCATCTTTGCAATTTAAATTTGCTATTAAGCAAATTGCATATTTTATGGATCGTTAGAATCTTTGGATGTGAAAAATGAAATTTTTATATGTATATACCACTAAACTTTCCAGAAGTTATATTTACTCATTGTCAACATCTTTCTGTATTCATGATAAAAGCTATTTTTTCATCCTTTATCGGTAACGTTGAAGTTTTTCAATTTCAGTATAAACAACACTTCTGCACTCAGAAAAATAACGTAGGTAAATTCAACTAATAAAAGTGGTTACTGTACAAACCGCAAAATTTAGTTAAATCAAACCGAATTTCGGTTGAACCAAACTAATCGATGCAGTTAAAACAACCGTCAAGAGTTTATTGTCGTACAAAATAAGAACAACCCATTGTCTTAATAGAGATAACCGCCGAAAATGTTTTTTTAAACTAAATTTAGTAAAAGCAAACTATTCATGTGTTAACTTACAAATGCATCGGTAATTTCAACAATATTTTGTTAATACGACAGTTTATTGTTTGACTAACAATTAATTTTGTCGGGGAACTTATACGATTAAATTGAATACGCTACCATTGTGGGTAGATCTAATCGACTTTCTTCGTCATTTTCTGAAATCTTTACCGTGTAAACGCATTTTGTATTTGTACACAATTTATTATTTTGTCATTTAACAAACCTGTTATGGTTGAATCAACTAAAATGGTAGATAGGCGCAAAATCATAGGGTCTTTTTAGTTGATTTTACCCATCGTTTTTTTTGAGTGTGTTAAATTGTCCATAATTAATAAAAGTAGGTGAATTTTCATAGTTACTCTGTTAATAAATCTTAAGTCGCTTGGCTGAATATTTCAAACAAATTATTCACATCAATTTCCAAAAGTATCGAAGGGCTGTTTAGTAAAAAACTTAATTATTGTGGACTCGGTTATAACGGACTCTGTTCTAACATATATTTGTGTATTGCGTAGACTTTTGTGGTTCCGTTGCGTTCGTATACAATGTAATGCAATTTCTTTTTCTTGCTGTGCACTTTTTATAGCGTACACCTTGTTTATAACAAACAATTTTAAGGATTTTACCGGTTATAACATTTTAAGGGTCCATTGCTGGTGGAAAATGAGATAACTATGTCATTTTGTACTATCCCGTATCCCAAGAAAACAGTTAATCAGGAGATATAGTTAGTTCCAGTATTTGCATTACATAGCAAGAAGGGTATGTCCGAACGCTAAAAGTGCCCTCATGGACAATTTAGAAATATAGACATACCTTCTTCTTTTCCTCAGACCACAAATTCGCTATTAAACAGAGCATGGAAAAAACAGCAAAAAGAAGGAGCTTAATTTCGCGTTTCTGAGCCTTGATAAAGCATTAATTGACAGAGGACCACGGGATATGGGTAAGCTTGGAAAAAAAATAACGTTGGAGTTAAATTGAGAAAAGCAATAGAGGCACTATTAGAAATGATAGAAATTATATCCCAACGAATAAGCAATTGAAAGTTTCAGCTAGAGGATGGATTAAAACAAGGAGGAGTACTGAGCCCAATTTTGTTCATTATAATTATGGATGATATACTGAGAGTTGAAAGAGAAAGGTGCGTGAGGTAAACATTAGGTACACAAAATTGAGATCACTAAAACTAATAGAATGCTGAAGGTAAATTGCAATTAAAATAAAATCTTAAATTATGGGAGGAGGCATTATCAATGAGAAAAATGAAAATAAATACAAATAAAACAAGGATGATGTCAATAGGAAATGAAAAGACGAAATTAGACCTAACAATTAACCAAACCAAACCAAAACAAGTAGAATACTACAAATATCTGGAAGTAAACATCCAAGGAAATGGTAAAATGGAAGAAGAAATTAGTGGCATAATCGGTACTACCGTAAAATTATAATATGACTATATACAAAAGCATATATAGGCCAGTTGTAACATATATTATGGAAGTTAAAACTGAACATTAAATAAATATAATATGATGAGTTGCATCCACGCAATGGAGGTGAAATATCTTAGACAAGTGAAAGGAATTGCCAAAGTGTACAGAATAAGGAAAGATAATATAAGAGGTGAACTGAAAACTGAATCTATAATGAAAAAAACTGAAGTCCAAGAATTCAAATAGTACGGTCACTTTGTTCGAATGAACGAATATTAGCGAGAGTTTATGGAAAAAAGCTGAGAGGAAGACCAAGGAAAACGTGGGACGGTATAGTAGCAGAAATTTTGAAGCAGAGAAATATAACCTAGAACGATGCTATAAGAGATAGCAAGCAGTGGAGTAAATTTATATGTGAAAGAGACAGAGAATATAATTTATTATGTACCTTTACATCTTACGGTATAAAAGGTTTACTGATTGATGATGATGAAGTTTATTTACCAATGTTCGAAATGGCTCGATGACTTCCGTCAGCTTGGCGGGCTCCAGCTTCAATATTGAAGTCACCGAACTTGAAATTTATGTACGTCAATAATATTTCTTCATGTTCAGGGAAGTATACAATAAAATATGTCTGACGTGCTTGATATAAATTAAGAATATTTTAGGTTTTCAATACGGATTTCATTCTATAGACATAAGATCAGTTCCAACAGCATGCCCTAAAACTGTTTGAAGCTGGTGTAGGGACATATCTAATGTATAAGGATTAGAAATAAATCCGTGAAAAATGTGACATTAATTCCTTGACAACCGAATAATTAGGTTGCTTAAAGTTTAAATTTTGGTGGACACAAGGCACACCAAAGAGTCATTTAACTAAATGATATAGATAAATCTTTTTGTGAACAAGATGATTTGATTAAACATTCGTGAAAAAAGTCTTGCAATGGCTGAATTGTGATTGATTTTATTGTGTCTGGATAAGAATATCAATAGATAGTGATATATTGAGAATGTCTGAAAATTAAAATTATTTAAAAATGTAGTTACTGCTGTTACCGTGCTGATTCTTCAGCAAACAATATTTTATTTGTTTTTACTGTTTTTATCGTTTATGTTAACTAATTTGTAAATGAAGCTGTCAAATCAATTAGTTTTGCAATAAAATTAAAAACGGTTTTAAATCACTTTCACGCCCCAAAAAGGTCACGGGGCCATTTAAATATAATAAATTAAAAATATTTAAATGCATTTTACGCCTCAAAAATTACCTGTTGTCTTTTATGACCTCAAATGTTTTATTTTAAAGTTTTTTGAAAAGTGATTAAACGAAAGCGTTCCTTGCCACGAAATACCATCAATAGTTTTGTGTGCTAACAAAATAAAGAGATGAATAAACTTGCGATAGAATAATTGCAAATAGGCTGCGTTGAAAAATCTGTTCTGATTTTAAAACTCTTATTGGCGTCATTGATGTCAAGTTGTTTATAATATTGCGCATTTTTCAGCCCGATGTGTTTAAAGTTGAGAGTTGTAATGTAATATCTCTAACTGTTATTACTAAAATCCGGGTTTTCTACAATAAATAAATAATGTTAAGACGATTAATAGAAAATCTGCAAGATTTTTATTTTTATTAGCAAAGTCTGAAGAATAATAAATTGCTACTTCGATTTTACAAGGCCTTTCGACTACTTGTCTCTTCGTAATTTAACGTTTTATTACAATTATTTTAAAAAAATTGAATGAATCATTAAAATGATTGAGTTTGGGTCATCGTTTTATACGATGGCATTCTACCAGTATTGATATTTGGGCAAGTCCGGTTCGATCAAAAAATATTTCATAGATTACCATAAAATATTCGAAAGTAGTAACGATGAAAACTTGTCAATTATGAAGAATTATGGTAACGTTGTTAATATTTACAATGCTAAAAGTTTATTTTTAATTCCACGGCTACCAAATAGTTTACAATGTATTAACGTAAGTTAATTTTTTGTGCGCTTGATCACTTTTTGTGAAATTAATTGAAACACAAATTGTGTACGTTTAAAACGGTATTAAGCTTTTAACAGTTTAATTGAAAGTAAAATTAATGATGCAGTTTTAAGCTTATTTTCCATGAATTTATGTTGATATATTGCCAGTATAATGATAACTGGCAAAACTTGGTTAATGTTTAAAGGGTGTGTTCCATATGGCTCTTCGGTTCAAAGCGATGTTGATGGGAGATTATTTTTTAAATTTATTTTTAATAATAAACGATTTGGTGTAACCGAACTGTTGTTTATTATATTAAATGTAAAGTTAAAATTAACTAACACGAAGGTAGATATTAAATAAACATTATATGTACGGAGTGGCCATTTTAACCGTTCACGCCTCAACATTGAAATATAGGAAACGCATTGTACATTTCATAAAGTATTGTTTTTGTAAAGTAACAATCATAGTAAACTATAATCTCTTGTTAAAATTTAAAAAATTAAAGCAATCTCTTATCTAAATATAAAATAAAAATTTTTAAAGGCATAGTCGTCGCCAAAACATTTAATATGTTGCCTATTTTTGAATGTACAAGTATGAACACAAAATAGGCACCTGATATAGTCCTGTATGTAGGACGGAAATTCAAAATTATGTTGCCAATTATTAAGTCAAGTGGCCATCGCCATCGGTTCCTCATTTATAGAAAAGGTGCAATCAATTAGTACGCGACGATAGATAATCAGGAAATGCGGTTTTAGTGCTCAAAATTAGGTTTTACTTTGCCTATAATGGAGAGCTGTGACCTTAGATATACAGGGTGAGTATTTTTTCCCATTGTTATAATTTATTAAATTCGTAAAACAATGCATCCTAATAGTAACAGAATGGTTGTAATTTCACTGGGTGGTGCAGACTATGAGGTTGTGTTCACTCATTTTGGATACTACACGTTTATTGTTTACCGTCTTAAATGTAGTACGTCAGGCAAATACCATTTGATCGATGTTTTTGGAAACCTTCAATTTATTGAATATATTTTTTAGTTTTAGAGGTTTAACACTAATTGAGGCCTTATCAGTGATAGAAGATGAAGATCTGCCGAATACAGCGGCCGATATAACACTATTTCCCCCAGAAAATGCATGTGGCAATGTCAGCGATGAAGATTCTGGAGACGAGGATTATCTTTCGCCCTAATAATCTACCTGGTAATCAACCAAGGGCTCCTGCGGAAATACATTTTACCCAACTAGAGAAAGAAAACACAGGATCTTATGAGGAAGATCATATTCTACCTGCCCAGTGACACTAGAAACTGACTCCAATGTGATATTGTTTGAAATGTTTTTTGATGAAAATATTATTGAACTTAATGATTATAGTGCATTTTCCTAACGTCCTAAATATAGGTCGTGCCATAAAGGCTATACTAAGGATCTCCGAGACTTTATAAATACATTTTTGAGTTTCTTGTGTCTAGAAGTGTCAAATGCTACAAAACTTTATCTTTTTTTTTCAGTCACAAAAATTTCAGGCATATCTGGGTTAATATTGAAAGGGTTTGTAAAAGTTTGTTTTATGCAGTTGGTCGCCCAAAAAAAAATTCCCACAATACTTCCATTCATAAATTTCATATTTAAGTTTACAGCTATCAGATCTTCTTTTCTGAATGTTGAGATGGAGAACATGTTCAGAACTTGTTCAATTTTATTGTAACTTGTGGAGATTCTGACTTGAAACTTTGTCAGTTTTACCAATTGAATGTCAACAAGCAGTTCGATTAAATCGAATAGCTTTTGATATTCTTAACATGAAAGGATTTACGAGGAAAATTTGAACTCACCGACCATTGTTTTTAAGAGATTTTTAAAATTTCGACCAGTGCAATAAACAAGTGATATAAAAAACCAACATTTATCGAAAAAGTTTGATGACGTATGGATTGAAAAAACTACAATTAGGTTAATTACAAATAATGGAGTGCGTATAAATGGTTTTAAATTAAATAACTTTAATATAAAATACAAAAATGCAGAAAAAGATTGGTTTGCAAATTTGAAATGACGTGTGCATTTTACTGATTCCAAAAAGTTGTTGAAATATTTTACGGTTTATTATGAAGAAAAAAGCTGCAGCCAAGCCGATTTTCACAGTAATGGAGTATCAATAAACCTGCAGCGCAAATAATTATTTTTAGAACGCATTCTTAACGAGTGAAGAACAAGTATCGTTCGTCGAGGTATTGTTAACGAAATTTAAATTAGTTTATTTATTCAATCGTTTCCATCTTTTCTCATAAATGATTGTGTTAACCGCAGACTGGATTTATGCCTCAATCAGAAATGCGACAATATCAATAAATAAGGCAGCAACATATTATAATAATTAACAACAATAACGCATAAAATGTAAATTTATATATGTAATGGTATACAATAAATAACTTGTAAGTTGACGGTAAGAGCCGGTAGCTTGCCTATTTGTTGAACACGACTCGTTAAAGTTTAAACGGTGCTCTAAATTATAGCTAGCAGGATGTAATCAGATGTCAGGACTCTTTAACACCAATAAACACTCAGGATGGCGTCTGTTATATCTCATACGCGAGCCATATGCATATATACACAAAACATTTTCTTTTCTCCTCTCGAATACGGGTGAACGTGGTGTACTTTTCAAATTCAGTTTATTTTAACCGACAGTTTATTATTTCACGATAAGAAATTCCTGTGATGAAAATTTTATCGAGTAAATATGGGAAGAGAAATTTTTGATATCTTCGTTAATTGATCAACATTTTTCGGGGGCTTTCGGCCGTCCCCCCGGCCCCACACGCGTTAGTAATCGGATCGCACACGAATAATAATTTCATTGACAATAAAGTCAATGTCTGGCTAACATAAAAATTTATTGTTTTTAAATGTAAACTTTTAAAACCGATGATGAGTCCCAAATTTTTATGTCTTCTTAAACTAAACAACATTCAGGTTTAATGTTTTATCGTAAACATATCCCGACACTTTGGTTTACAGTAGGTTTGCCTTTAAGTATTTCGAGTTTGTATATACACATACACACAGATGGGCATGGGCGTCGATTTATAAAAAATTTATGTGTAGGAAGTGCAGACGGTTTTTAAATCAATAAGTTGTCTCGAACGGTGTGCGTGCGTATGTTTATTAATTAAATTAGGTTGTTGATTAAATTTATGGTGATCAATTGCCGCTTACCTGTCCACCGAGTGATATTTAACGAGTGCGCCACAACGGAACGCCTATGGCTTTTCCGGGGGTTGTTAAGTGTTTATAAAGATGTTAATAGACGTGTATCTATATCGAGAACATTTGGTCTAATTTTCTTTATAAATACACATTAGTTTCTTCCTTTGCGTAGTTAATATTTGATGGTTTACATGTTTATCACATGCACAAATTTAGTGCCGTAAGGGAACGAGATTTACTGTTTAAAACTAATTAAAAATAACTATAAACCATAACGTTTGAAGGGTGATAATTCTCATGGAACCAATATAAAAATAAATAAAATTTACCACATAAAAGTCGATGGAAAATATATAAACCGAGCGACGTTTTAAACCTTTTTTCTCTGAAATTTGTAGTAATATTCGGATTCCAACGTTTTATTTACGGATTTTTTCTTAATGAGCTGCGATGAAAAAGTTACGAGAACAAATTGGTCGAAATCTAAATTTTATAACCAGTTGCGTTTTTTTTTTTGTCCTACCTACCTATAGGTAAGTTTTACTTTCTGGATATATATTTCAAGATGAAACTGATTGCAGAACTTGATAATTTTTGGTTGCATTTTACATGGTTTTACGTTTGCAATGAAAAACAATGATGGCATTTTTTTTTGACATCTCCGGTTGTTATTGGGTAATATTTTTTAATGCACTCAGAACAGATGCCGTCGAAATGCACGTCTTGCGTTCATACTGGAAGCTTTCAACTGTTGCGACACTGACTGACATTGAAAGCGTATCATTAAAGGATCATAAAACGTCGTTCAAAGCTGTTCTAATGGCAGGCGATTTATACAATGTCCTAAACGTTTAAATTTTGCGGTATGTCGAATTTTCATTTATTTAACAAATCAAATAGACCGTTAAGTTATTTATACCGCATCATATTTATAAAAAGTGCATAAAAACTGACTAATAAAGCAGTTTACGATCGAATTCATTAGGTAAATGATCCGACTCATAATTTAGGTATAATTTGTAGCTTTATCGATTTTTTTATGATATACATTCTTTGATATCGATATAATCTATTTTAAGGAAAATGTACGTCATTTGTGTGCGGTTAACACAAATTGAACTTCAACAAAACGTAGGTTGGTTCAATTTAAAGAAAATCTCCCTAAACTTATAAACCTCTCAGTCAAATATCGTTCTAATCGTAATGGCTTTATCATCGAAATTATCATAAGGACTACATTTAATACTTTTAAGTTGTTAAATACAAATTGCCCATTAAGATTTAAATTAGTGAAGCTATCAAAATTGTCATATGAAGTAAGGTTGGGTATACAGGGTTATTCAAGAGTGATGATGGGAACTATTACAATACGCAATTCAATTTATTGTGTTATTCTAAAAACGAAACTCCTGGGCAATTTAAGCGATCCACTAGTAAATTAATTGATTTAAATTAATTTTTTTTAGTATTGATGAAATAAATATTAACGAGTTGTCGGATTTGATACAAAGTACAGTCAAATTTCCCTATAACGAACTTCTATTTAACGAATTTCTCTATATAGCGAATTTTTTTGGTGAACCCTGGAGACGTTTTTAATGCATTTTAAACCCCTTATAACAAAGTAAAAAGTTCTGTAACGAATTTTTCCCCCAACTTTACAAATTTTCAAGATTTAAAACGGTTTCTTTTTGTTGTTTACTGTAACTTCGGAAAAAAACTCGGTTGTAGTAATGTTCCTAGATGTATTCAGAGTTCAACATTTTATGAGGGATTGGCCAACGAAGTAAGTGGCACTAATTTAAGTGTGCAAAAATATTAAAAATATTAAATGGAACCGACAAAGTTTTACTACGTCAAATTTTTTTTATTTTATTACCAAGCTTTGCCTTGTCTTTTAAAAATTGTTTCATAACACTGGGGTGGTCTTATTTATTAAATTAATTAATTAGAAACGTCAAAATTTACCAATTGAAGATTTTTGTAATTTTTTGCTCGTGAAGCGTTTATAGTAATTATTAGGAGCAAATAAGTTTCATTTAATTTTCGTAAAGTCGCGAGACGGATTCCATCAGTTTATTTGTAAAGTTACGGCGAAAAATGTAAAAATTTTAGAAACGTCAAAAAATTATTCAATATACTACTTTGATTTTGATAGTAAAAGTTCTAAGCCTCCTAGGTTTAAAATTTTTAATTATTTATTTATTTCTTTTAATTATTTTTTGAATCATATTTAACCAATCTTATTGAGTCATTTAGGTTGTAACGAACATCACAATTAAAGATGCAAGTTCATGTGAAGCCTTGACAGCCAGAGGGTCCATTACCAAGGGGAATCAAGGGATGCCTTCTTCACAATTCAACCTAAGATGATCAAAGAGGGAGAGAGTGATAGAGAGTGTGAATGATAGGTAAAAGGGAAAGAAAACGAAAGGTGAAAAAGTGTGAGTGAAAGCTTACCAAAAGATGTGATCTAATGATAAGATGTAAATGGAACTAAACAGTCACTCATCTCGAAGTAATACTTGACGTAATGTTAATGTGGTTCCCGTGGTGAGGAAGACGTATGGGGGAGGAAGTTAGTAGTCACACAGGTTACCTCCTCTTAACAAAAAAAAAAAAAAAAAAAAAAAAAAATTAATTAAATAACTACGTAAATGCATATTAGTCCTTTGACGACCTTGCGACACGTAAATTTTGAAAGTACGTTGTTTTATGTTAAATAGATACCTAGTCATTTTAATGCACAAAATCGTATTACTTCAAAAATTCTTGTGGACCTGAAAGGGTTAAACTGAATTTTTTTTCCAACATGAATTTCTATATAACGAAGTTTCTCTCTAACGAATTTTTTTAAGGTCACTGTAACGCTTCGTTATATGGAAGTTCGACTGTACTTGGTTTTTATTATTTTAAAATTAAGTATTGTAATACAGGCGGTCCTCGAGTTTTGCACATTGTACTTTAGCACAATTTGCTATTCCGCACATTTTAAAAAATTCAATTTGTTAAAGATTTTTGTAGACAATGACAAAAATGCAAAAAATGAATATTATTATTGATAAATAAATATTTTAAAATACGTTTGATGTTTTTTACATCTCTCTACGTTCGAACATTCAACATTCGCACACATTTTCAGAAACCAATTACGTGTGAAAGTCGAGGGCCGCCTGTATAATGAACGATATTATAAATTACATTTCAAAGCAAATATAAATCTTTTGAATAACAACTACTGATTCTAATAACTTGTGTAGTTGTGGGGTCGTCACGTGCTCGAAGCAGAGCTAGACATCTTGTCGGCATACTATGAGAGCATTGATAAAGCTTTGAGAAGTTCCTTCACATTCTTGCTGTACCGCTTCGGCATGCTTGTTAAGCGTTATAGGAGCATGACTACGAGATCGTCATTGCCGATCTAGTTTCTCCCAAACATGTTTATTACAATTACAACCAGGAGAGTTCGCCCATCATTTCATTCTTTCAATGTTGTTTGTTAGTTTGAAGTGCTTCGTTAGTAATACTCTGCTACTTCTTAGGGATACTTGCACTGCTCTGTTATGATCTCCTACAACGCTTACCGAGCTTGAAAAACAAACAAAATTCAAACATTTTTTTAGGGGGACATTAGTTTGGTGCCTCCACCAACAAAGGGCAATATTGTTTCTTTTTTTGCATATAGGTCAACGCGACGCTGAATTTATGATAGCCTGCTTTCAATAATATTTGTGAAAATGATAGTTCTCAAGATGCATTCGAACGATGAGAAAATGATTTTGATCTATCACAATAGAGCTTCTTAGGACAAGATTTTTAAAAAGTTTGCAATTTTATACAGTGCTAGAGTACATTTCACGAAAGTACGGTATGTGTACGTGTTTTTCGCTTGATCCCTGTAACAGCTGATATTAAAAACCGATTTATACAGCTCAGTTGACTAACACAAAACGAAACTGGGCGCAACTGTTTCGGCAGTTGGTGTGTATTTAGCGTAAATGTTGTCGCGAAGAAGGTTACTGAAGGTGACTAAGGGTCCGATTTCAAGTCAGAGTTGCGACGGTGCAAATCGATTACCATGGAAATGGCGCATAAGAATTTGCAACGGGTCACATCCCAATTTCAACTTGAATTTTCCAGCTAAATTAGAATGTGACCCCTCCGAAATTGTTATGCGCCATTTAAACGGTAACCGATTTGCACTATCGTAACTCTGACTTGAAAATAACCAATAGCAATTCAAATCCTTACCGACTACGCGTTAACCTTACTCCGTAAGTTCAAAAACCAGGGGTTAGCCACGTATGAGTTACGTTAATCATCAAGTCTTACGCAACCCAATGTACTTTTTATGATGACTTCTAGCTACCCTCAATAAAAACAATTAAATATTTAATCCATAATTGGTTTGATTACTAATAAAATAAAATTTAATGTAGTATCAAAGAGTCGGGGCTCTTTGTCTTTTGGCTTACGCATAACTAGATTTTCTGATGTAACTGTTAAGTGACTAACGCTATATTATTTTTAAAATTAAAACAATAATTTTGACAGAATTTAGCGTGAGCTTTAGAAGGAAAAGACGAGTTGTACGTTTTCATTGTTAACCTGAAAGCCATGAATCAGTGACTCTCAAACAACTGAATGTTTTACTGACACAACGTACCTCCGAAGCTTGTTTAAGTGCTTAATGTATGTAAATCGTGGGTCATTTATTAAATAATTTAAAATTGAGTTACTGAAACTTTTTAATGTGAGTTACAAGTTTATAGGCGTTTTCGTCTTTCGTAAGAAATTAGTTATTTAGCACTTTTTCCAAAGTAAATGGAATGTTAGCAGGAATTGTAGGATATCTCGACAAAACATAATATTAAAATTTGTTTTCGCTAAATTACAGTTCTAGTGGTCACGTGAGGTTCCCGGTACATTCTGTCGACTTTATGGAGAAATTCGTGAAAGGTGTATTGTTGGTTCTAAATAACCCTGTTTTACATCAAGCATTTCTTAAAAAATATACCTACCACCGTATTTTTATATTTAAAGCATAGTTCAGTATAAAAAAATGTCCTAACTAGATTCACATTGACTTGCCAACAAAGAGTCGAAAAATTCTTAGTCAAATTTTTGTAATCTCTTTTGTGGAACTTAAACTTGCATGTGATTGCAGATACGCAATAACAATTGGATTGGATGATTCAAGAAGTGAAAAATTATCCCTAAATAATGTTTTGGAAATTATTTTTATACCGGTTTTCTGTAATCACAGACAGTTTTGGATTGTAAAATAAAATTAAATGTAACCACCACCAAAAGAAAAATAAAGTTTATTTATTGGACATTTTCATTTGCGTATTGAACGGACTAAAATTTATTGCCGGATTTGGAAGACATTATAATTTGTATAAATCTTTTAACCCAACATTATTGTCTTGCTTGACTGTAAATTATAGGTAATAACATATGTCCCTGCTAAAACTTTATGTGAAGTGATATTTTGCAACAGTAATTCGGACCGTTAACCGCATGTCACATCAGTAGATGCAATACTAAATTATCAAAGTTACCTACATATCAACCATATTAAATAAGTACCGACATTTTTTAAATTAATGCTGTACGAAAAAATATTGTACCTATTTGGTATTGTGATGAATATTCTCTTAGTAGAATTAATAATTCATCAGATAAATACAAGAAATTAAATTGTAATGAACATGTATGTTATCAGTCTTAAGCGCCCACCGATAAATTTTTAACGAGGTAATGTCTCATCCAAAAATTAATTAAAGCAATAAAAACATTGTTATTCATTGTCGTCGCGCATAAACCCGAATGAAACATGCCTTTCAAGTACTCGAGGAATTTTTATGCTCACAAGATAGATAGTAATTAATTTATTAGTAATCTTTATGATGAAACTTTATTGCTTTTTTAGGAATGCAATAAAATTTCATTTACAACAGCAATATAAGTCCGTCTTAATTTTCCCCTCGAACAATTTTTTCTCACAAAATGTATGTAAGTACCTGGTCGTGTTGCGAAAGGTCTGATCGGCTGCACTGTATAAATGTTAGAGCTAGCAGCGCTCAAATTTAGTCCATGATGTCCCATAAATTCGACACCACCATCCTGCCCGGAAAGTCTACAACACCGGAACAACGACGTGACACAATCGGAGCACGGTATAGCAACGGTGGCTAATGGCTTAGCCACCTGATGCAACATTAGATTCTTTTCACGACCACTCGGTTCCAGCGACAACAACCGGTCAATGCCAAATTTCAGTTTTTTCGAGTCACTTTCGCTACTCTTCGACTCGTTCATTGTACGGCCGATAAGGCACTCATTAGGTTAATCAGGCGTTAATCGACGGTTAAGAATACACTAATGAGTTGTGCTACACGCGCCAGCCTCCGTTGGCTCGATCTGGGAGGAGCAAAACCGACTATTTGCTCCATTGGTGTCTGATTCTTCTTGTTAAGGCGGTGTCTGCATCTCTCCCGGTACGTTTGTCTTAACAGTGGCGTCTAATTAACGAGATTTCATCGAAACGCGTGAAACCCTTTCAGGAGATGATTCCGGAGGGGCGGCGTTTTCGCCGGGAGATTAGTGCGCGCTGAAAGGGGCCATTTAGACAAATTATTGCGGATATGAATCACCGGCGGGTTCCTAGAAATGCACGCCACTGCGAAAAGATGTTTCTGACAAATTATAAACACTTCTTCCCATAAAATAATCATCGTTTCAGAATGTAACTGTTTATAGATTGTACAGTATGTATCCTGTCACAGTCTGCGTCTGTTAATGATTAGAAAGAAATTACATTCATTTATACGTTGGCATGTATGTAGTTTTATGACCAGTTAACTGTCATAGGTCATCTCTCCTTGTTTTATTAGGGTTAAAGTCGCTTTTTTTTTCGAAACGTTTCTGGAGTTCCTCGCATTTGAAGCGATTTTTTTTGGACATTGAGGCAATAATAAAAAAGTTGGGAAAAGAGGTCTCTCCGCGTGTATGATTGAAAATTTACACATTCGTAGTGAAAGGCTTCGCGGTGAGACTGTGAAGGTCCAGATAAATTCGATCGCGTGAAGAAGTCACATGCTAATGTGAGCATGTTATTAGTATGTAATAAAGTATATAGTTATTCATTCGGGCAGTAATTCTCGCTGTGGGGGTCAGGAGGACGCCTGCTGGTAAACCTCACCTTTAATAGTATTATTTATGTTTCAACCGGGGGTCGCCCAGCACGTTTTAACGTCCCAAAGTACCTTACGCATCTCTTTTCTCTGCTGCTGCTGCGATGAAAAGATATTTGTTTGCTAATCATTCGGAGATTTTTTTCTTGAACGTTTATTTATAGAATTTTCCTTTTGTAATAAATTAATTGGTACATTTCTGATGATTTTATGGTATTTTAAATATTTATTCGGTTTTAATTTTAATTAAACACATAAATCGGTCGATGATTAAAAATTAGATTTTTGGGTTGTTGCGTAACAAAGTTCAATCGTGGAAAAGAAACCGTTTTTTTTCCTGCATTCCTTATTTGGTCGATTTTTTTTCGCCTTTTTTATTGAAATCATTGGCCAAAATGGGAAGTTGATTCCAATAAACATATCTGCCTACACGTGGTTTCGGTCAGTACACTTTGGCATTAATTAATTTTTAGAGGTTTTACTCACGGTAAATCATCGATTAATTGATGCTTTGCGAATCTGACAAATTTTCCCTTTGCACATGTTGCGTTCGAACAATCAAATTTATTGGGCCGCGTGACTTATAAAAAGTTGGGATTTAATTTATAGTTTCACTTGACTAAAACTGCAAGTAAGTAATGATTAATGAATTATTAATTTAAGTCATTGATGCTTACCATAAACGGAGGTAGGGTAAGCTGGTGTAAGAGCACGCAGCCGATAAGAGTACGCGGTGCAAATGGGAATGAAATTGTTTGCGATTTGATTACGTTTTAAACGGCGGAATGTGCTTGTGTTTGTGTAAAAAAAAAACCAAGAAGCCAAGTAATTTTGTGGTAACTTTTCTGAGACTTCTTGCTGAAAACTCTTTAAGCCCAAAGGAACAACGGGATTAAGGCTGCTTTTTCTCTACGCAACAGAGATTGTCATGAAAAAAGAAAAAGTCGGACATTATAAACAGCTCTCCATATAAATCGCGACTAGATATGCTTCTTAAAAAAACCTAAAGATTACAAAACTAATATACAGTACCTAGGTAGACTTAAAAACTAAATGATCTTTTTTTTTACTAAAGTAAGTCTTATTTAGTAAGAAAAGATCAGTCAAAATCAAAACAATGTGTTTTCCAGATCAAACTGAAACATCAAATCTCAAAGATCACATCATATGAAAAATGACCTAGGTACTTCATGTATAGAGCCCTTCAATTGGTCCTTCGAGCCGGATAGCGTTAATTCAAATTTTCCTATTTAATAAACGACAGGACAACAGGCAATTCATTGAAAAAGTCTAAATAAAAAAACAATTTAAAAATTTTCACTTCAATAAAGTGTTTGATACCTCAATCCAATTAAATATACATTAAAATTGTTTGTAAATTTTTTCACAACTTTACTTCTAAGAAGGGGCCACGAAAATCGGGTCTATTACCGGTGCTGATGAAATTGCTGATTAAAATAATTTTATACAATTTTACAATTTTTTACATAGAAATTTAGGGAATTAGACGAGGGCTAGAGATGAATCTAGGAAAAGGTGAACGTTGTATAACAACGGTGTTGGCGGGATGCACTTGGCATCGAGAGCAGCACAGCCTGAAGTCATGCCGAGAGGTGGTTGCCAGGCTGTGTGGAGCTATGAAGAGGTGCCTTTAGTGGGTAGCGACCCATTCAGGGGAACCCTACAGTACCGGGCATCTTCGAACTTAAGCCCCGGTCTTCCGTTGAGAAATTTTAACACCTCTATATAAAAAAAAAGTAGACTTAAAAATACACCAAAGAAGATCTGAAAATGCCCATAATGCAAAGAAATTTATAGATAACTGGATGTAATGTTCGCACTTAGTGCAATTCATGTGCAAATTAGTTGCTGTTACTCTTATCCAACCATATGTGCAAGAGTATGCGTAAGGTAAAACAGTTGAACCACCGTTTGAAAAATGCAAAATATTGTTAGGATTTATTTTAGGGGTGTGTTCTAACGAGAGGTTGTGACAGTCAAGGGATCGAGATTTTTCACACCAGATTATAATTAATGAGCATTATAAAACAAATTCAATTTATTGATGATGATGATATAAATGTTTATAAAATATACAAACTAAAATAAAATAAAATTATCTTACAAATTAGTCATTTCGGTGGGTACATCGTAGTCGATTCTGGATTACTTAGAACTCTTGCAAAGTACTGCCCTCGGGGGTAATTTGTAATTTTTCCTGGAAATGTTTTGTTTGTCGAGTCCTTTCTACTTGTATTTACTTCTACTGTACTATTATTGTATTATTAGTTAAGTTTCTTAAATTTCTTTAATTAAATTCAATATTACTTTGCCTTATCAAAGGTTAATTGCATACGCTACAATGTATTGAGTGAATTACATTATTTTTAACATTCAATGTAGGAATATTTACATTGTACGTTCAACGGTAAAACAATACCTGGTATAATATGAAAGGTCAGAGTAATGGCCAAAATAATAAATTAGAGAGAAACAATAGAAGACTTTTGCCTAGAAAAATTACTTTACGAATTATATTCGACAAGAAAATAATCATTTAATGACTTTGATGTTCAATACAAAAGAAAGGAAAATTTGGTGACCAAGTGACGTAATTATCACGTGTGAATAATATTATGTGCATTGTACTCATAAATTAATAATGTAATAATGTGTGCGTATGGTCAGAACTCACTAGTTGAGTTATGGTAATATTACGCACTAAAACTGCTACAAAATCAATGCCGTTATCGCGTGTTTACTGGTAATTGTTGGATAAACTTATAATCTATTATTTTGATTTATTACTTTGACTTCAAAAATAACAAATTGTAGAAAAGTTGCATCATTCACACGTGACTACTATTCCACTCGTTGATATTTCAAGTTATTACTCACCATTATTCTGCAATGAATTCTAAATTTTAATTGATACAGTACCAATAACCAATAAAATGAATGCTTTTAATCAAACTTAACAACCGTTCTTTCGAATTTATTACTTTTGACAACTTCGCACTTGTAATCAACAGTAGCAAACTCTCAAACATGACTATTAGACGTGACCAATTTACTCAATGATATGACAACTAATCGTTTACCATTCCGCACAGAGTGCTAAATCTTAATTGATACAATTTAAAATCTCAAATTTGGTCGTGGATGGTTAACTAATAAAATTCCTGGGTTTCATTAAACTTTTAGAAATCCTTTTTGGCATTTGTAGCTTTTGACAACTTCGCTCACGTTGTCAACAGTAACAAACTCTCAAACTTGGCTACTTCAGTAATCGGTATTTCAACTAATCGTTTACCATTCTGTAACCAGTGCTAATTTTTAATTGATATACAGTAGAGCGTCGATTATCCGAACGTCAATTATCCGAAACGTCAATCATCCGAATGACGATTTGATTTATCCGAACGTCAATCATCCGAATCGTCGTTAACTTTGCCATTACATTACATTATAATGTGATTGAAATATTATTTGTTGTTCAATATATGTTTATATTCTATCATTTTGAGCGTTTTAGTGCTCATAAACTATGACTGTTCGGTCATCCGAATTTTCGATTATACGAACGGTAGTCGGTCCCAATTAGTTCGGATAATCGACGCTCTACTGTATTTGTTTTGCGAGGAACACGATGGTGCAATTAAAAATCGATTTTCTCTATGATTGACAGAGATAGAAAACTATAAATCGGGAAAATGGCCGTAGCTCCGTTAATACTGGAGCAACTCAATTGATTCTTGTTCCATCGTTTCCGGCAGGAAAAGTTATCCTACTAAGGAAAAAAAAAGAAAAAAAGAAATAAAAAGAGAGAGAAAAAAGCCAAACCAAGGAAAACACTTTTTTCTTTCTTGCTTGGAGCGTCATATAAACATGACAACTTATGTATTTTTTTGCGAGGAACACGATGGTGCAATTAAAAATCGATTTTTCTAAGATTGACAGAGATAGAAATCTTAAACCCTTTTTTTTATAGAGGTGTTGAAATTCCTTATTGGAAGACCAGGCCTAATTAATTAATTTACCCGGTACTGTGGGGTTCCCCTGAATGGGTCGCTACCCACTAAACGCACCCCTTCATAGCTCCACACAGCCCAGAACGGCTCACGCATTGCTTCAGGCTGTGCTGCTCTCAATGCCAAGTGCATCCCACCACACCGTTTTTATAAAACGTTTTCCTTTTTTGTAGACTCTAGCTCTACCTCTAGCTCACGTTCAAATTCGATTCAATTGTAGTTCATCCGCTTTCTCCAATTCTCTCTCTAACTTCTCCTTAGCTTGTACCACTTCCTTAATGTATCCTGCTGCCGCGTTCCACTTTTCCTCCGTTTCCAACATTTCTCTGATGATGCTTCCGCTCGCTATGACGCATCCCAACTTGGTTGCGAGAGCAGCCCTCTGTTCCTCCCATGTTTGACACTGGAACAGTGCGTGCTCTACATCATCCACGTCCCCTCCGCAGTGCTGGCAGGCGGGCGTTTCACGCTTTCCGATCCTGTGGAGGTATGATCCGAAGCAGCCGTGTCCCGTCAAAAACTGAGTGATGTGGTAGCTGTTTTCACCGTGGCTTCTTTCTACCCACTCCCGTAAGAAATCTTAAACCTAAACTAACATAACCTAACCTATCTTAACCTGACCAAACTGGGTTTATCTTTTCGTGTTTCTCTTTCGGGGATATTTTTAGAATTTTTACACTGTTGAAGTTATGTTGTGATTATTTACCTGTTCTAAATAAACAATTGCACCGTTAAAAAAGAAAAAAAATATATTGACCTGAGCACACCTTATGAAAACGTTTACTGCAATTTGCATGTTTTTTTTGGGCCTATTATATAAAAATGAAAACTTATGTACAGTAGAGCGTCAATTATCCGAACGTCAATTATCCGAAACGTCAATCATCCAAATGACGATTTGATTTATCCGAACGTCAATCATCCGAATCGTCGTTAACTTTGCCACTACTTTACATTATAATGTGATTGAAATATTATTTGTTGTTCAATATATGTTTATATTCTATCATTTTAAGCGTTTTAATGCTCATAAACTATGACTGTTCGGTCATCCGAATTTTCGATTATACAAACGATAGTCGGTCCCAATTAGTTCGGATAATCGACGCTCTACTGTAATTGAAAATCTCAAATTTACAGTTACAGTTAACGAATTTAAATTTGGGACGATTTTTTTAACAGTAGGCCATATATTTACAAATTTTAGTTGTTAGAATTATCTTTTCTCGATATATTCATAACCTTGAAAAGGTAGTGACGTTTTTCTATTAATTAACTACTTGACAGTATTAAAAAAAAAAACGCAAAACTTAAAACGAATATGTCATTTTCTATTTAGTATTTTTAGTAAAGGACAATATAATTCAACATAACAAATAATATGGCTAGACGCGTCGGCTTTGGAAGACTCAAAAAGTCTGGGGAGGATGAAGACAACGCATTGGTTGAATTCGTAGAGCAGCATCGGTATTGCACATCCATTAAGGCCAAAGAAGAAACCCATTTTCCGGTTAGCGTTTGCACTGCTCAAAAACTGATTCGAGATTAAGGATTTTGAAATAGTGTAGCTTCGCAAAAACCACGACTCATCGAGCAAAACATAGTAGGAAGGTTAGAATTTGCAAACAATTTCGTTGGCCGTGATAACGAGTACTGGGGAAAAGTAGTGTTTTCGGATGAAACAATTTTCCAATTGACGAATAATACTAGACTGAGTTATATCATTTTTCGGACAAATAATATTACTTGGTTTTATTACACTTTGATGATTCTAGTTTTGATAACTTCGTGTTGGAACATCAGTTATCAGCAATGGCAATAATTTTTCATATCATCACAATCTTGCCCTCCTAATACGGTTAATTGCCGATGTGTGTGTTGTAACAAGTGTTGGTCCTTAAGTGCACAACTTGTCCCGCATGCGGGTTACATATTTGCTCAGTGGCAATATCGTAACCGATCAGGTGTATCCCCGATCATTGCTAGTTAAAAAATGGCAAAAATATTTAGCTACATGAATAATGTTACAGCTTATTCGTTAAAATTATGAGCTTTTACGATATTTCACAGCTTTGCATCATTGCCGTTTAATATCTGCAAATTAAATAACAACGCTCATCTAATTAGGTTATAAAGTCCAAGTCATAGATCTTTTTTTTTAAATAAAACCATTAAAGACTTAGCGTGACGTTCGGAGATATTATTTAGTAATTACAAATGCCCATTTATGAGCCTCATTAAAGTCAGAACTCAAACAAGAACTGTGAGTCCCATAAAAATGTAAATGAGTCCAAACATATGAAGTGTGATCTATGAAATTTTTCGTCTACACGCCGATTTCACGCTGATTTTATAAACACGATTTTAAAAACGCATTGAATAAATTAACGCACAGAGACCTCTGAGATATCCCCTTATTCACATATAAAATGATATATTGTTATTAGCATTTATTCACCGTGGACCACACACACGTCTCCTAATGTTTGTGTTTCGTTTCTTTTCTTAAAGATTAATTTCAGATTTGCGTCATTTTTATGCTGATTTATTAGACTTTATTACAACCCGTTCCGCGATTGAAACGTTTTTATTTATTATTTTATTAATTCCGCTAATTAATTATTTATACAGAAACGTCAAAATAATCGCGCCGTTTGAAATAATATTACCCAAACCACGAGGAAGGTATTAATAGGCGCGTTTAGCTTGTCATTAAGTCATCCAAAACGAGTTGTTAACGTTTCATTTATTAACGATGTCAAGAAGCAAATTACGGGGAAAAATAGCCTGTTCATAAAAGAGCGAAACCCGCCGTTCGACCGCTAATCCGTTGAAAATAATTCCTGAAAAACGAAATCGCGACCGCTCGATTAAAGCAGGGGTACGGACGTCTGGTAGAGAAATATGAGAAATGTGTAAGCCGTCTCTGCGTGAATCCAAATGACTATTAATGAATTTAAGACGACTGCAGTAATCGTATAGGCTGTCATAAATATCGGGAAAATATCACTTTACACTTTATTATGGTTTTTATAATCATTACTAATATTATGATTACACTTTATTATTATGGCTGTTGATGCAAGTCGTCCCGTCAGTATCTATTTTTCTTTATTTGTTGGTTGTGCGCTAAAGACTTCTGGTCTTACAGGTGAAATGCATGCAAACGCAATGTTTAGCAAGTTGTACGAATAAATTTTATTTAATTACGCTCGATTTAATAAATCTTACCAGGTTTTTTGTTCGATGTTGTAGGTATGTGCGCACATGTACATTGATATAAGTAATGAATATTGAACAATATTTTACATCGTTTCGCGGTTGTTTATGGAAATGAAGTCGTTTTTTGAAGTGATTTGTTTTTTATTCGAATTTGCAAATCAATTAGAATTTCAGAACACAGGCTTCATTACTCTTCTGTACGGACTGTTACATAGTTATGCTCAAAATTGTAGACAGTCACACACAGTCAGTAATGCTTGGACATTCAACGCTTTCGATTTTATTTTTGGTTCGTTTTTACAATTTTGCTTCACTACTTTTAGATTTTGCATTATGCTGTTAAATTACAAATTTTTTATTTTATGTAGTAGGTATTCAAAAGTTTCTTCATTTGTGACTTGCAAAAACATTTTTCAAAACATTGTTTATTATTAGTAAAACCTTCAGGCTACGCAGAAAGGACTAACAATTTGATTTAACTATATTAATTTATCGAAAACTGCACTCAAAGAAAACGATAGGTAAAATCAACTAAAAAGACCGTATGATTTTGCGCCTATCTACCATTTTAGTTGATTCAACCATAACAGGTTTGTTAAATGACAAAATAATGTTTGGTTGAACAACGTTCTCCGGTAGTTTCAACCCACTGATTATATAGTTAACTCAACGAAAAGGATCGGTAGAATCAACTAAAAAGTCCCTATGATTTTGCGCCTACCTACCATTTTAGTTGATTCAACCACAACAGGTTTGTTAAATGACAAAATAATGGTTGTTTGAACAACGAAGTTCTCCGTTAGTTTCAAACCACCGATATAGTTGTGTAATTGATCAAATTTGTTGTTTTACCGTTATTTTCAGTACGGTTACCTAAAAATTGGTTAGATAACAAAATAGTTGTTACCTTACTAATGTAGTAGTCCAGTACCCAAAAATGGGTTGAGTAAACAAAAATTATGGTTAGGTAAATAAAAATTAGTTATTTAAACAAAAAAACGTATTTTTTAAAATTATTTTCTCCAATAAAAACTTACATATCTATAATATAAAACATATGAAACACTGATGGAACATTTTTACTTTCATCAAAAAGGCAACGAAAAATATAAAAAAATGGCACCTAATCGTATAAGTTCCCCGACAAAATTAATTGTTAGTCAAACAATAAACTATCGTATTAACAAAATATTGTTGAAATTACCAATACATTTGTAAGTTAACACATGAATAGTTTGCTTTTACTAAATTTAATTTAAAAAAACATTTTCGACGATTATTTCTATTAACACAATGGGTTGTTCTTATTTTGCGCAACAACAAACTCTTGACGGTTGTTTTAACTGCATCGATTAGTTTGGTTCAACCGAAATTCGGTTTGATTTAACTAAATTTTGCGGTTTGTACAGTAACCACTTTTATTAGTTGAATTTACCTACGTTATTTTTCTGAGTGTGAGGAGCATTTATAAATTATAAAGTTGCTCCTCGATCTTCCATCATTCACTTTTCTTGAGCAAATTAGGGAAATGCGCAAATTTCAATGTTAATATTCCGTTGAGGATCTGTTGACTTTTTTCTTCAAGTAACATTAAAGCAAGAAATCTAGCGCTGTGAGGTCAGAGGACCTAGGAGTTCAATTTATCATTCATTGATGTGAGTAATTTTTATAAAATGGTCCTGTTAATTCTTGTATGCCTTGTTGCATCTTCCTGTTGAAACCAATACTCTATAGCTTCAACTTGAGCTAGGAAACATTTTTGTAGCATTTAACTGTAGATAGATGTTGATACAATTAAAATCGGAAAACGTATTAGATGCGATATGAAGAATATCACCTGTTTCAAGTGCTCGTTCAATGAAAAATCGAAGGGATGAGAGAAATAGGTTGAAAGGAGAAATAATTGGTCAGAAACATTAAGGTATGGACACATGACACATGTGACAACTGGTACAGAAGATCGGCCTACTACAAGTTTAAGATGTAGAATATTGGTTTCAGCAGGATCATAGTTATTTTACAAAAAAGTTTTCTAGATTTTTTGTACTGGAACTATTTAAAAGAATAAACGGAGAAGTTTTTAACAACTTGAGATACGCAGATGACACCATGATGGAACGTCTAAACATCTCCCGCGAACAATTTGAAATAAATGTGAATTTAAAGAAAACCAAGAAACACCCAAGGAGATCTAACCGTTACTGGCATACAATTGGAAAAAGTAGAGGCATAGATAACTGAAAATAGAGACCAAACTATACCCGCATATAAGTTGCTAGAGTAGAATTCGTTAAAATGCAGAAAATATTTTGCAGTCGAGACATCACCTTAGAATTAAAAACTAGATTCCTGCGGTGTTATGTTTCCTCTACACTACTGTACGGAGCTGAAGCTTAAACTATGAGGAAAATGCAAATTAGAATAGTAGAGGCATTTGAAAAATGGTGCTATCACTTAGAATTTCTTGGGCGGATCAGATCAAGAAAAGTCTGAAAGGAATAATATTCCGAACTTCAAATGCCTTATGAAGCTTGTTTTTTTTTTAAAAAACTATTATTTTCTCTATTCGCTATTGTCAATCTTCATACTAATGCCGAAATAAATAATTACTGGCAAGAAAGGTGGAGATCAAAGTCTTATCATGTTGTACAAATTGTAGGTGTTCTTGAAGATCTTACATGAAAAATTTTCCAAAAGATGAAAAGGATCATTGGCGACAAACTGAATCCAGAAATGGGTTCGGTTAGGGAGGGTTCGTTTGGATGCAATAATGAATGACTAGATTCAGAGGATGCAAATTGTTTGAGCATGTTTCATCGAATTTGAAAAATCATTTGATAAATCAGGACTGGAGGACAATTCAACAAAAGGCATGGTTGCCTTTTTTAGCTCACATTTAATTAACGTGAGAAAACTTCGATTTTACAACTGAGATCAATTTGTTCAAAATGTACCGATAAATGTTACCAACTTTTTTAACCATTATGTTTTTTTATTAAGCAAACATCTTGCTTTTTTCTTAGGATATCAAGTTTAAAAATTGTTTTTGAAATCTTTTGAAAACTGAACAGTTTAAGATTGATCGAATTGTTGCGTTACACTTGTTGTTTTTACTCTTCAACAATTGCTTTTTCAATTTTTTGCTTATGTAAGGGGTTACGGTTTTTATACCGTTTTTTTGACAATTAAAATAGCTAACACAAATATAATTGATATTTCAAATATATGGAGATAACTTTGACAAGAAACTCCTGTGTACAAGAATGATATGTCGAAAAATGTGAAAATACTTTTAAAAATTGACTTACTTTTGGATTTGTTTCAAAACAACAGTTTGAGATTTATCGAATTATTGCGTTACTTTTTTTTCGAAGAGATTTGATATTTACAAAGTTACCTCAAATATCAAGTTGTAAATATGCATGACGCTCATAAATTAATCTTTTATTCCCACGATGAACCATAATTCAATTTTACCATATTATAGATGATGCAATATATGAATGTTGTGACATAAACATCCACCAAAACGATTGGGCATTTATCGAATCATCACGAATGTTTCTTGAAAATTAAAATGTATGATATGCAACAGGTCGACCAGCTCACTTTAATGATTACGTATTGCACAACTGAAAAAAACAAGAATGGAAGCAAATAATTGATGAACTCGCTTAAAAAACAAGTTCTTTATTTCAAAAAACATTTATAATACTTATTAAATTCAATAAATCATAACGTCTCATGAAATGTAGGTAGACAAAAATGGAGAAAATAAAGACATACTTTGTTCAAATCAGTAGAAAGTAAGTTAAAGTCAAGGAAAATAATAACAAAGCTCTTCAATTTCGCATAACATAAAGTTGCATATACAACACAGAACATTAAATCAGTACGTTGTGGTGATATAGTTTTTTGTTTTTAGGTAACAATTCACACAAAATAGACTACATGGCAGGCGGATTAAAAATATATACGACCTCGAATCAGATTATGCTTTTCCAGATTCTGTTTATTTCTTGATATAAAATAATGTATGGCTCAGCATAAGGTACACAGCGGATAATGGATTTTCTGCGTTAGTCTAATATAAACATAGATCAGTCACAATGATATCTTACAGTAATTATATTTTAAGTAAAGCAACACAACATACAATTGGTAATTTTTCATCATTGCCTATCTAAGATAAATTCGTTTCGGTTAAATTTAATCATTAAAAATTTAATAACTGGACTATATTTACACATTTTTCCATTTGATACTTTTTTTTAAATTTTCAGTAGTGTTCTCGTGGGCCGTTGTTAAGCTCTAAACGAATTTATATTCACAGGACGAGATTTGTGATCGGACAACCCAGCCCTGTTAATATTCAAATTTTTAGTATTCACATAGTTTTTTGCAAATATATCATTATATTATATACACGCGCATCCAATGCAGGTTTCGATCAAATTCAGTCGAGAAATTTTTCCAATTAAAAAAAGTGCACTGGACGCATAATCACATATAAGTAGGTAACGATACTGATAAATAAATATTATACATATTTTGGCATCTTTGAAATTACAATTACACAAATAGACTTTGGTATTTTTTGGTATAAAACGTCTCACATAAGGTAAGCTTAATTCTTGATACATCACACTTAGTTAATTGAAAATAGTTTTTCTCTGTTTAAGTGTTCGTTCACTAGCAGACTCTTTCATTCCACGCGAACCAATTCTTCAACTGGCATAACTTTACCACTTCTCTTTTCTTCCTTCGTTTTTTCGACGGCTCATTTTGTTTCTTCAAAAATTTCACGTTGTATGGATCTTCGGCCATTTCCGGGTACTGATGCACGTCGTGGACGTACTCGCCTTCGTAACCACCCACATAACCGACTTTCAAAATTTCATCGACTTCACTAGCGGACCAATCCACGATCCCAGAAAACCCATTCTTCAAAGCTTCCTTCTCTTTATGCCAAGCTTTCCTAACCGCAGTCAATTTCGCGTGGTGCAACAACCTCTGCTTTTCTTTCTCCAAAGTAGTCCCATACCTTAAATTGACAATTGCGTTAATTCCGTGTATCTTAATATCGTGATAATTGTTATCGTTTTCTTTCACGGTATCGTGGAATGACGTATTGACTTGTCCTTGCATTCTGTTTAGCGCCTCCCTATCGTCGTTGTATTTCCACGTTTCCTCCTTGACGAAATAAAAGGCATCCTGCTGGGCGTTATGGACGACGAATGTGAAAGGCAGAAGATATGTTCGATTAAACACAGACGTGTAAACGTCGCGGTAAATTAGGCTGGCTTCGAGGACGCTGGATACGAGAACGCTTGAAACGATTGCTCGCCCTTCGGACGTTCGAGAAACTATGATTCCTTGGCCGAAAGGTGGATCGGATGAGGCTCCTATTTTCTTGGGCACCAGGTCCATAACGTCCGTCTTTAGTGCAGACTTGGGGGGCGCCGAAAGTTCCAGGGCGTCTGTCACGCGTCTCGTGTTGAGGTGTGCCATGAATCCTGATTGGATGTTTGTTGATGGATTTTGCATTGTTAATTGACTGCTGAGGGTTTCCTTTTGTGGACTGAAAAATGAAGGTGGGTGACTCAGGATTGGAGGCATCGATCCTCCTGGTAAATTGTTAGGATACAGTTGAGGCGCTAAACTTTGCAAGTCATAGCCCATACGTTTCAACCAATCTAAATGATCTGCAACAAGATAACGTATTTGATAGGAAATAAGCTATTTGCATTCAAAAAACGTACCCATTGGGGGATTACGATTATCTCTGATGTTGATAGGGTCGTTTCCGTTTAACCTGTATAAATGTAGATGGGTAGGCGTTGCGACCCTTTCTAAAATATTTTCCCACAGCGGTGACATCCACTGACCGATTAATGGATCATATACTTTTCCATTGGGCATGTGAACTAATGAGGTGACTTGATCTAGTAGACCACCGCAAAAATCTACTGGAAGGTATAAATACGGATTCGAATCATAAACAATGTGGCCGTAGGGTGATCTCATGATTTCTCGAATTCCTTCACCATATTGATTGAAGATCATAACTGGAGTACCGCATTGATCGGTGGCAATATAATATTTATGACGGTAAACCTGAAGAAAAATGCAAGTTTAACTGAATTGTTATTGTAAAAAAAATATTTTTAAAAATATAATAGACAGTATAATCGGTAGTGACCAACTATGACGATACCATCCACCGAAAATCAGAAGGACGTGGAATTTTTGGCAGTGTTAACATGAAAAGTATACTAATAAATTTAGCACCTTTCGGGGTTTTTACGATTTCTGTAGCATACTTCTGAGTGTAGATAAAAAGAATTTTATTAAATTACGAGAAGGGGAAATGAAGAAAAGAACTGCTGTGGCGAAAAGTGCTATGGTAAGATTGAAATTCCATGACTTACTAACCAGAAGCTTGATTTTCTGTGTCTTTGTTTATGCATCTGAGTGCTGGACTTAGGTACAAAAAAAAATATACAGCGCGTTGACGCCTTCGAAATGTTCTGCTGGAAAAGAATGTTGAGAATTCCTTGGACGGCAAGAAGAATTAATGCATCTATTTTAAATGTATTGAATATACGTACGCGCTTCAGTAATATTATCACTAAAAGGATAATTACTCTTTTGACCACGTAATAAGACAAGATGGATTGCAGAAATGAACAATTCAAGGTCGGGTGGACGGAAGTAGGGGAAGAGGAAGATATACCGACTTGATCAGAAAGAACGTTGGAGCTCCACTTGAGCAGTGCATAATAATGTCAGAAGATTGCGAGAAATGGAGGAAAGCCTTGCAAGAGACTTAAAGTATCACGACACACGAACCGTCGTAACGATCAAGAAGAGGAGGGTGGCAGTTGGAAACATTATGTATATAAAATTTGTTGAAATTGTTAGTTAATGGACCCAATGTTGTTATATATTCTGTTGCTTTGATGAAAAATTTTAAAAACTCAGTATGCAAATATAAGCTTAACTTGCCACGTATTTCATCAAAAGTGCTAATTTTGAATCTACATTTAATTGAACCGTCTCACAATGGACCCAATGTTGTTATACAGTGAGGACGCGTGGGTTGGAATAAATTCATTGAAAATTCATGGGTTTGGTTTTAGGAAAAACGCTCGGACACGTCGATTTTTGTTTTTAAAGCTGCATCTTTTTTAATATTTATAATTTTACGATCGTCTTTTGTTTTCGCACTATGACGTCATTAATATTTTTTTTAAATTTCACCCCATATTTTTGTTCACGAATTTGGATGCAGCACATTTTTCCGACTACAGAAATGTCAAATTCGTATGACCTTGAAGAGGAAAATTTTCGAAATAATCAGTCCTAAAGTTTCAATAATTTATGATAAAATTATTAGAGTAGACCACTAATAATATCATCAAGGAAGCGCTGGAAATCGAGCAAAACATTCAACCGTGTGTTTATTTTGTTTTTCTGATTGTTGATACTTGTCAAGTACAACAACAAAAGGCGCCCAACAGTGCATATATTCCACAGACCAGCGTTAAATTGAACGCAATATTACAGTTAATTAATTAATTACAGTTACTATAGCGAAAAGAATATTAAAAATTAAGTAAAAACTGTTGAAAAAGCAATAGGGGCAGAATTGCCTAGGACGAGGACGCATTAGGGAACCAGTAAAGTGCAGGAAAGGTAACAGCACCATGGCGCCAAAGCATATAGGGAAGGCATAGGAGCAGGTGGCAAGTGGGTCATTCTATTGCCACCGTAAAAGGAATGATCCACGCAGGATCCCAAAAAAGCGCAGATTCTAGAGGCGGAGGCCAGACTAGCAACTGGGCCTGCAAGGCAGTCCGAGCTTCATTAAAAAGTGGACAGGCAAGAAGGCGGTGAACAGGGTCGTCAACATCATCAGGGCACACCGAGCAGTTCGGGTGGTCACGTTTTCCAATTCGATGGAGATGAACGGCAAAGTTACCATGGCCTGACAAAAACTGGGTAACATAGAAAGAGAGAAATCGAGGTATCTCCGGAATCCGGGGAGAGAAGCAGTAGGTAATCCGACCTTTAGTGGAGTAATCCCATCGATCCTGCCAGTGGTCAAGTACAGTTGCAAAGTTTGAAGAATGGCGCGTTTAACTGAAAAACAACGAATAGAAATGTTGATGATGGTAGGATATGGCGATAATACTTGAACACAAGCTGAAGTTTGCGAATTGTTCAATGATAAGTACCCGGAGAGGCCTATTACACAATCAGTAGTTAGTAAGATAGAAAAAAAGTTTAGAGACTTTGGCCACGTAAGAGACAATTACAAAACCGACCATGTTACATTTCCAGAAAGCACACAATTGAATGTTTTGCTCGATTTACAAGAAAATCCTCACAAATCAAGTCGACAAGTAGCTGCAGAACAGTCAGTAAGTAAATCTTCTGTTCTAAAATATTTACACAAGAACAAATGGCACCCATACAAAGTGCATTTTGTTCAGGAACTTACTGAAGACGATCTCGACCGCAGATTAGAATTTTGCGAAATAATGATGGATAGATGCAATGCCAACCCGGAATTTTTACGTAAGATAGTTTTTTCCGACGAGGCAACATTTTGTTTGAATGGTTCGGTAAACAGGCAAAATTTTCGATATTGGGCACCAGAAAACCCACATTGGAGAATGGAAAGTCATACACAATTCCCTCAGAAAGTAAACGTTTGGGCCGGAATTGTGGGTACCTCAATTGTGGGTCCCTTTTTTATTGAGGGAACACTTAATTCTGAAAAATATTTAGACTTACTACAAAATGACATAATACCCAGTGTAAGTGCACTTTACCTGAATAATGAGAACCCAAATATACCGGCAGATTCGATATGGTTCCAACAGGATGGAGCGCCCCCATACTATTCGAGAACAGTACGAGAATACCTTCATAATATTTTCCCAAATAGATGAATCGGAAGGAGAGGTTTTATCGAATGGCCAGCTAGGTCTCCAGATTTAACCCCATTAGATTTTTATCTATGGGGTTATCTGAAATCTAAAGTCTTCTTCAATACACCGGAAAACATTGATGAATTGAAGAATAGAATTATAGCCGAAATACAACAAATCCAGCCACAAACGTTAAATGAAGTGTTACGGGAAAATGAATTTCGACTTGCCTATTGTCAAGAAGTTAATGGCCAACAGTTTGAACATTTAATTTGATTTGTTATTCTGTATTTTTTTAATAAATCGGTCGTTTTCAGCCCACAGAGTGAAATAAATTTTGTAAGATACAATCTCAGTTATTGATATGTTCAATCGTAAATTTTTCGATAACTCTTGAGTTTGGCTACATAAAAATACTTCGAATTCGATGCAGAATTCAAAAATGAAATAAAAAATAGGTATTTCCATTTGAAAAAATAAAGTTGATAGTCGTAACTTATTTTTGGGCCAGCCTTTGTACATGAATTTACCATCGATGTTTCCGAGCGTTTTTCCAAAAACCAAGCCTATAAATTTTAAATCAATTTGTTCCAACCCTCGCATCCTCACTGTATGTGCTTAGAATAGCCATTTGCAGAGGTCCTATCTATTCCTATAATTCAACAAAACTATATTGTAGGCCTTTCTCGTTGTTTCTCAGTTAAACACGCCATTCTTCAAACTTTGCAACTGCACTTGACAAGTGTCAACAATAAAAGAAAAAATAAAATAAACACACAGTTGAATGTTTTGCTCGATTTCCAGCGCTTCCTTGATGATATTATTAGTGGTCTACTCTAATAATTTTACCATACATTTTTTAAACTTTAGGACTGATTATTTCGAAAATTTTCCTCTTCAAGGTCATACGAATTTGACATTTCTGTACTCGGAAAAATGTGCTGCATCCAAATTCGTGAACAAAAATATGGGGTGCAATTTAAAAAAAATATTGATGACGTCATAGCGCGAAAACAAAAGACGATCGTAAAATTATAAATATTAAAAAAGATGCAGCTTTAAAAACAAAAATCGACGTGTCCGAGCGTTTTTCCAAGAACGAAACCCATGAATTTTAAATGAATTTATACCAACCCACGCGTCCTCACTGTATATTCTGTTGCTTTGATGGAAAATTTTAAAAACTCAAATGCAAATATAATCTTGACTTGCCACGTATTTCATCAAAAGTGCTAATTTTGAATCTAGATTTAATTGAACCGTCTCAAAATGGTTATTTGCTGCCTTAGAATCTACAACAAATCGGAACTATCTTTGATTTAATGACATCAACATCATCACTGAATTATTCAAACAGCAGACTGTAAGTATCAATAATAAAATTAACGTAAACTATCGTGGCAGAGACCATTACAAATTTTGCAACTTTTTACATCGATCGAATTTTGGGCAAGGTTTCTAAGAAAAAGTTGCTACGGGTTTCCCGGCCGCGTAGTAATAGTTGCTTGGCTAAGCTCAAGTCGGCGAGGGAGTGAATTGAAAAATTAGCCCTCGAGGTTACTTGGGAAGCGTTCTCTCGCTCTGCTCCGGAAGTTGTTAGGGCGCCACTGCTTTTGGGTGGTCGAATTTCCACGAGAGAAAGGAAAGCAGAACTTTCTCTCTCGACGATACAGGTTACAATAAAAGATGGCAAACGAGATAACAAGTGTATTGACTAGTTCAAATCCTGTAATAACCGTGAGGTTATTACTTACCACACAATGGTAATTCAACAAATATCACTTATTACATAAATTGAAATTCAACAAATATTACTTACTACATAAATCGAAAATATTAAACAAGGGTACCCATTCGGCTGATGGCCAACAAATTGCAACACAAATGCATAACAGGAAATCAGTATCAATTAACTTAGCTATGGCGACTAAGCGTCCGAATCCAAGCGTAGACGGTTGGTCCTCGATTATTACGGGCTGGAAAGGTCATCCGGGTGGATTTTCTTGACACCGAAGTTCCAGCGGGCCGGTGGTTAATCACGGCACGATATTTTTATAGCATCCCAGAATTTACACTTGCTAATGGGAATCACTCACTTCCCTTTCAAATTGTTAGCACAACCAATCACTTAGACCCACGTTCAGGTTCTCACTTTTGTTCTGCGATTTTCTGCGCACTCAACCTCCCGGTCACATCAGATTACAAATTACAGTTTTCTGCTTCGCCGAGAGAGAGGGAGTTTTGGACTTACGCGCGAGTTTGAAATATTTAATGAAAATAATTAATACATCTGAAACAGTACCGTAACAAAGTTTAGGACACCGTGGTATTTTAAGACATTTTAGGACATAATCAATGTTATATGAATTTTTAGAATTTTAGGACAAGTGGGGCCTCTGCAATATACATACCAAATTTCAAGTCTCTGGAACTTTTAATCTTTTTTAATCGATTAAAATTTTTGAGCAATAATATACCTTGTCACACCGGAGATGTACAAACGGTGTAAGGTATAAACATCTTACAGAAAAATTATTTTATTGTAATAAATTTGAAAATAAATTTATACTATCTTGGTCATTGTTTCCTGTTATAGATTCTAAAGTTAGAAACACGGAAAATATACCTGAGCATATATGAGGTGTCCACGGTCGTCATACACTAGTGACATAAGTTTTCCATCCCTCGGGGAATAAATTTGGCTGACTTCTCTGGGACGCTGCTGATTATTATAGAAAAACTGGGTCACGTTTCCGAAGTTATCCTTGCGAGTTATGAGTCTGTCCGTGTGATCGTAGAAATACCTAACGTCGAACCTTCCGCGCTTCGTCGCCCTTGTCAACAGCCCTTTCGCACTATAATGGAATTTTTCTTCTCTGGCGTTCTGAACGACTAAACCTCTGCTGTCATATTTATATTGCCCTTCCCCGAACTTTATTATGCGATCCATTGTATTGTACTCCATGGGAATTGTATTTCCCCTGCAATATCAAGCTTAAAAAATTGAACGTTTCGTTTTCGTGACTTACCGATAAGTTAGTGATATCATGTTTCAGTTATCGTCGTAACGAAAACCCCAAGGTTCCTGGGCTTCAACCCCAGAGAGCTGCCCGTCACAGTCCCACGTGAAGTTCTTTATGTTTGTGTAAGTGTTGACCCCTACATTTCTCGTATAAGTACGCGTTTGGGAAATCCGACTGCGAAAAATAATTTCAGCTGATATTGCATGAATCATCAAAGAATCTTACCCATGGATATCATGACTGAACTCCATCCTGAAAACTTCCATTCCATTTCATTCCATATTTCCATATTTCATTTCGAAACGTTTTTGTATGAAAAACAGTATGTTTCATTCCTTCAAGGTTTTGATTTATGCAAATTTTGTATCTGAATTGTATTATCTAAGTTATTAATTGGATCAAATTGTTATCAGTATATCTAAACAAACGTAATCATCTATTCTTAATATGAAGTGCAGTATATTTTAAAGAGCAGTAGGTGGTATTTAATTTTTCGATAAATTGATAAGCAACTTGTACCTTGAAATGTTCAGAAATAAACCGAAAATGTTTTTTATTGCCATAGGGATTTCTCAAAACGTTAGCAGGTTGTAATTTGTGTGAAACTATAGCACACATCAGACACAATTTCAAGTGTTGAACGTAATTGTTGCATTAATACCAATTTGTCCAATTTTTAACATTTTGCAAATACAAAGTATTTCTTTTTTAAATTTTAAGAAGATGGTTATAACAAAAGTGTCTGTATTATTGAAAGTTCCTTGTAACATAATATACAGTAAGGGAGCGCTCAATTTGTTTTATTTCTTGCTACACGATTACAAATAATTGCAATGCGAGGGATTGCAACAAATACAATTATTATCTTTATCACAATGGTTCTTATCATATCCAAGGTCAAAACATTTTATCCAGCAGCCCATATTGTCTCCCATCCTACAAGCTAGATTGGCATCTGCTGGTGGTTGGTCGTAACAAATGCAATTCTTAGCTTTATTGCAGCGGCCTTTCGCGTACCCATATTTTTCAACACATACCTGTCGGCAGTTACCTCCACTCCAACAAGTTTGATCTGTCGTTAGTGTTGAAACACGTTCATATATAAAAAAACAATAAACCAAACAGATTCTTTCCGTCAAGGAGGAAAAAAAGAAAATATTTTTACCTTCAGGCTCATGACAATGAGGACAATCAGGACAACCTGGACAAGGGCCCGAAGAAACCAAAACAACAACGAAAAGAACAGTGAAAACCAAAAAAGCAACACATTCCATTTTCATCGCTTTTAATTAGACCTGAACCACTGAACTGTTTACATTGAGCTTGCATAGGTTGAGTTAAACTTGCGGGAAGTAATTCATTTAATTGATAATGATTGGCTATAAATATTATTAGTTTTTGAACAATAGTTTAATTGCAACGATAATGGTAGTGACTACCAAATACTAATATAATCCTGGCAATTAAGAAAAAGTTTTTTATTGCAGCGAATTACAGTAATTTATTTCTTTTAAAATTTTGTATAATTAAAACTAAACAATTGTGACTGTATAATATAAATAATATAATATAACTGTATAAAGGAGGAAATGTGTAAAGAAAACAGATAATGTAATTAGAGAATAACATTATAAACTACTTGTAACAATTTAATGATTCTGAGGTATAAAATATATGGCATTTCATAAAGCGATTCATTTTTTTTATATTTGTTCTGAATTTATTTATTAGTTACAAACGATGTAGGTGAATATCATCATCGATGCACCATGATTAATCGAAGGCAGTGCAAGATCGAAATTATCAAAGTTATGTAAAAATAATGCTAAACTTGGTTTTAAGTAAAATTACTTTCTCTCCTGAATTTTTTTCTATGAAAACAATATAATTAGATTGATAAGCTATTGTAACTTGTAGGTACTTTGAAATGTTCAGAAATAAACTGAAAATGTTTTTTATTTCCTTAGTAGTATTCGTCAAGAAATTAATAGGTTTTAATTTAACGTTACATTAATAACAAAAGTAACGAAATTTAAACATTTAGCTGATGTCCAATTGTTAACATTTCACATAGATTATATTAAGTATTTGTTTTTCTTTTGAATTTAAGAAGATGGCTGTAACAAAAGTATTTATATTATTAAAAATTCCTTTTAACGTATGTAATATACAATAAGTGAGCGCTCAATATGTTTTATTTCTTGTTACATTATTACATATAGTTGTGGTACAATTAATAAACGACTGGTTCATTGGAACAAATACAATTTTTATATTTATCGCAATTGCCGCTCTCAAAGCCGCGTATAATGCATTGCAACTTGCAGCCCCTATCACCTGCAACCGCGCATGTTATATCTTTTACTGGAGCTGAAACACGTTCATATATAAAAAAAAAACAATAAACCAAACCAAAAAAGAAAATATTCTTACCTACAGTATCAGCACCATTTTGAGAAGGAGCTGAATAAGCCACAGCGACAACAACAGCGAAAACCAAAAAAGCTACGAAGTTCATTTTGATCGGTTTCAATCAGAACTGAACCACTAAACTGCTCACAGTGAGCTTATATAGGCAGAGTTATTGTTATTAAGGTTAACTTTTATTTTCATTAAACTTGCATAAAGTAATTATTGATTTAATTGATAATACCGTGTATTTATAACTGTAGAAATGGACACAATTTGTGAAAAAACACACAATATTATCAGATAGCTTTACTGTAACAATGCAGGTATTGAATCAGTTATCGATGTTACAAATTGCACTTTGTGGAAAATCCAGTGTTTGATCTTAAAACATATTTTTTCTTAATGCTCCTATTTTAACTATGACAATTTATGTACCAAAAGCAACGAAACGTAAACATTTGATAATATTTAGCTGATGTCCAATTTTTAACATTTTGTAAATTATACAAACAATTTTTTTTAAATTTTAAAAAGATGGTTATAATAAAAGTGTTTGTATTATTGAATCATATACAATAAGTGAGCGCTCAATATGCTTTATTTCATGCTACATTATTACATATGGTTGCGGTACAATGAATCTAATTGTAATACGACGGTGTAGTAGTAGGATCTTCTGGATCGTTGCGACAAATGCAATTGTTATGTTCATCGCAATGGCCGCCATTATATCCAAGTCCAACGCATTTCCAGTGGCAGGCCCTATTACTTCTAATTCTACAAGTTAGATCCCTTGTTAGAGCTGAAACATGTTCATAAACTAAATAGATTCTTTCTGTCAAAGAGGAAAAAAAGGAAAATATTCTTACCCTCAGTTCAGTGAAAATCAAAAAAGCTACGAATTTCATTTTGATCGCTTTTAATCAGAACTGAATCACTAAACCGTTTACATTGAGCTTATATAGACCGAGTTAATAATATTAACGTTAATTTTTATTTTCATTAATCTTGCAAAAGGTAATTAATTTAATTGATAGTAAGTGGAATTCTTAATTGCGAAAATTGATAAAATTTGTGAAAAAACACAAAATTAAATCAAATAGCTTTGCAACAATGTAGGCGTTAAATCAGCTATCGATGTTATAAATTGCACTCTGGAAAATCACAGTTATTTGATAAAAGTTCGTTCTGAAATCTTCGTTTGTTCAATTTTGTTTTTCGACGAATAGAACATGTAATTAAATACTGTTTTATTGAATTCAATAAATAATTAATACAAGTGTTAAATGTACATACAAAATATATAAAATATGGTATTAGTAAATTGAAATGCATATTTCCTTGTTATGAACAACAGACGCAGACATTGCCACAATTGCAATAACCACCGTCCTTTTCATGACCAACGCAATGCCAATAACAAGCAGCATTTCCAAAATGGCAAGATTTAAATTCTTCTGGAGCTAAAATCAATTTAACATTATTTCAAAAAAATTACATGAATATAACTTGAGTAGAGTTTAATATCAATAATTATTATTTATCATAAATAAAACAGAAGTAATTACCTTTTACTGCAGGCTCTTCATGTGGAGGTGCCGCAGAAGTGGCAATGACCATTGCCAATAAAATAAATACTATTACTTTCATTTTGTAAGCAAAAGTTTATCAAAACCAAACGATTGTGATTGACTGGAATGAGAAAAAGTGGCTTCTTATATAGAAAAAGATTTGAATCATGTTCACAAAACTGGGTTAGTGTTTCAAGAATCAAAAATATGAATGAAAATAATGCAATGAAAAAATCAGGAACGAGATTATTTTTAATTGACAATCTCCTCTTATAATCTTTAAATTCGCAATCTCAGATGACGAATTTACATAAAATAATTTAATGCGCTTTAAACAAATAGCCGAATTGCGCGAAATTTATATAGGCAAAAGTACTCGAAACAATATTTACGAAACTTGTGTTCATTCTAGATAAAATTTAGGTAAACAATTAGATCAAAGATTTAACATTAATCAACGTATTCAAGTAATGTTTCGACAGAATTGAATAACCAGCGTAAATAAGCAATTACCAACAAACTGAATCTTAACAATAGTAACATTATGCATATCGTACACCTAACTATCAAACTTACAAATCTAGAAAATTGGAAATTTTAACTAATAGAGATGCTGTTAAAAATTGTTACTTTTAAATATGATAGTTTTAAATGCAGACTTTTAATAATTTTCTAGGAGATAGGGTAAATCTCACTTTTACAATAATTGAGTTATAATATACAGATTTGTATACATATAGTTAGTTGTTTGTCATCAATTTTTGTATTCTGAAAGGTAATAACAGGAAATGATTAATTGGTGATAATCTCGTTCACTAAAACAATGATGGATACAATATTTCCGATTTCTAGAAACTGGGCCAACATCGTAAATAAGATTACAATTTCTGCCTATATATGATGCCAATTTTTCTCATTCCAGTCAATCACAATCGTTTGATTTTGATAAACTCCTGCTTACAAAATGAAAGTAACAGTATTTATTTTATTGGCAATGGTAATTGCAACGACTTCTGCAGCACCTCCAAATGAAGAACTTGCAGTTAAAGGTAACCATTTCTTCTTTATTAGTATTGAAATAATATTAAATTTATTTTAGCTCCAGAAGAATTCTTATCTTGTCAACTCTTGGGAACTACTGGTTGTTACTGGCACTGCGTTGGTCATGGAAAGAACGGTGGTTATTGCAATTGTGGCAATGTTTGCATCTGTTGTTCATAACAATAATAACAACTAAATATTTAAATTTAAAAAGGTAGTATTGATATATTTTGTATTTACATTTAAGACTTTTGTATCAATTAATTATTTATGGAATTCAATAAAATTGTGTAATTTTCAATTATATTGTTTTGCTTCCAACGAATAATAAGTAATGAATATTAAAAAAATAGTAGTATCATTTTCATAGAAAAAAGTTTAAGAAAAAAATTATTATCTGCTAATATTTACTTAAAACCTAGTTTAGCATAACATACTTTTTACATAACTTTGCAATGCAGTGGCAATATTGACGGATGTTGAGTAACGTATAATATATGATGCAACTGCCGAAGAAGTAAGTTGAAATTTAGTAAAAATCAGTTCTACCATCCAATGATAAATTTTGCATGTCATGGCATAAATTACCATAGGATTTAAAGGGATTTTAATGCTTCTTTTCAAATATTTGTATTTTTTATTACAGCAACAGAATGGCTACACTACATTTTTGCAAATGCTATCAATATTGTTGGCAATTGTATTATTATTTTCTTTTCTTTTCTTCATTTCTGATCCAGTTTATAGCTTGCAATCTTCTTCCAAATATTCAGTGTGGAGACGCACTCACTATCTTGGAATTTCTTATTACGTCAAGGACAACTTCCGTACAGAATATCAAGGTTCTGTTAGGCGATTAGAAGTTTCAGTCGAAGAAGAATATGTTGCAAATTTGCGGCACGCTTGTTACTGGGAAAAGTATTACCGTAAGTTCACATTTAGTTGTTGTCCTCATATTACTTTGTATTTTCCTTGTCTTATATATATATATAAGGCGCCAAACAGCGCATGTATTTTTAGAAAGTTATAGCGCCAAATAGGACGCACAGTTACAGTCGGTTACAGCGGCAGTATCTCAACTTAAATTATTTAATTATTATTTAATTATTAAATTATTTAAAGTATTTAAATTATTATTTAATTATTCGCGGGAAGGCGGTGGCTAGCGTTGCAGACAAGAACATCTGCGGGGAGGTCCATCAAGGCATTTGGGGCCAGGCAAAGTTACTTGTGGCCGGTGGATCAATCGGTGGCCACAGTGAATGGACGCAACAGTTCCGGGTCCATATAAGGCACAAGCTCTAATGGCGGAGGCCAGGGCTGCACTTGGGCTGACAGGTCAGAGCGGGCGTCGTCAAACAGTGGGCAGACAAAGAGACGATGGGCGGGATCATCATCAGCATCCGGGCATGCGGGACAGCACGGGAGATCACGCTTCCCCAGCCGATGCAGGTGGATGCCGAAGTTCCCGTGTCCTGACAGTAGCTGTGTGGTTATGAAGCTCGGCTTCTGACATGGACGATCAGACACCCGGGGAAAAAAACCAAACGTGACCCGTCCCTTGGTGGACACCTCCCACCTCTCCTGTCAACAGTCCCACACCCGAAGGGTCAGATATTCCTTGGCATGGGAAAGGCTAGGAAAGTCCTCCATTCGAAGCATATCATCCTGAAATGGGGCATGACCATTCTTTCGGAGGCCTGTAAGGGCAGTTCTCCTCTGTATTTCCAGGTCCAGAGGAGGGATTCCAGCCAGTACTCCCGCCGCATCCGTGGAGATGGAGCTGTATCCTTTGCAGATTGCTCTGCCACAGAGCCCATGAATGGAGCTAATTTTTCTCCGCACCATTACCATCCGCAACCTGTGCTGCCACATCTCTGCGCCGTGGCTAACGATCGGAACCACTGCAGTCCTGTAGATCGCATGGAGGGACGAGGTAACATCAAGGTCCCATGAGGAACGGCATTTGCGCCTCAGGGCGCCAATGAGGGCTCGGATCTTGGCATGCACATACTCAGCATGCTTCTGAAAATTCAAGCTGTGATCCACCATGACTCCCAGGTATTTCACACATTCCGAAAGGCGGAGTCGGGTGTTTCCCAGCTGAAGCCTAAGGTCTCGATGGTGGATGCGCGGCGGAGACCGGTTGACCATGTAGGTGGTCTTGGTCGTTGAAATGGTAAGTTTCTGCGACTCCGCCCAGCAAAGCACGATGTCGAGGCAATGCTGGGAACGAAGTAGCAGACCAGACCTGGTAGGAGATGTAACCACAAAGGTTAAGTCGTCAGCATAGGCTATGACGCTACAGCCATCTGGGAGGGGCATCTGAAGCAGCACATCTACCACGCAATTCCAGAGAGTTGGACCTAAAACAGACCCCTGGGGACAACCTTTTGTGCACATCTTTTCTACTGTTGTGTTGGTTGATGAGAGTACCACCTTCCTTCCACTCAGGTAGCTGGCTAAGGTAGCAATGAGCGCGCCCCCAACACCCTTGTCCCTCAGTGCCTGGGCAAGTCCAGGCCACCACAGGTCATTGAAGGCCCCAGAGATGTCCACAAAGATGGAGAGCACATACTTCATGTCCGACGAGGTGACCAGTCGTTTGTAGGCCATTAGGGCATCTGTAGTTGACCGGCCTCCGACAAAGCCGTACTGGTTCAGAGCATGGAAGGGGCGGACGGCATCAAGTAGGCGGGAACGGATTAACTTTTCCAGGACCTTTCCATACTCCGGGAGTAAGGTTATCGGCCTGTAACTTTTAATCGATGACGGGTCTCCATAGGGGTCCTTCATCAGAACCTTCAGGTTACCATGCTTCCAGGCCTTGGGAAAATATCGGAGCCGGAGGCACGAGGACATCAGGCGGGTCAGAAGCGATCCAATCACAGGGTGGATGGTTTTGACAAAAAGGCCCTTGACGTTGTCTAATCCAGGCGCCTTCTTACCATGGATACGGGTAATAATGGCCGCCACCTCCTCCTCAGGGACATCTTCCTCGGCATAGTCGGGGATGGCCACGATAGCCCTGAAATTGCCGTGCAGAATTTGTTGATGATTAGTATTAATCATCGGGTCGTCGTCGGGGAGGAGGGAGTGCAGGATACAAGTAAGGGTATTACGGACAGTGAGGGTGTGGTCTCCCTCCGGGGAACAGATCGAGGCCAGTATCCCACGTTTGTGGATTTTATCCGTGGCCAGACGATACGCCACGTCCAAGGGTTCCTGGCCAGGTCATCCTCAAGGAACTTTCTCCAAGAAGCTTCCTTGGCATGGTCCATTACCACATTGTACTTCTGTTTCGCCAATGCCATAAGTTCAGCAAGCCTGTCCCTTTCCGCGTAGATTCTGTTGCGGTACAAGCACCGCTTCCGATATAGGTAGATCAGGCGGAAACGCTCCACCTTGTCCGTCCACCAATCCGGTCGGTGTGGGAACCTCCTCCTTCGTCGGGCATAGGTCTCGATGATGGCATTGAGACCCTTTTGTAGGGAGGCCAGGCACGCATCCACTGCAGCCCAGGAGACCAATACAGGCCAGGCACTGCTGACTTCATCAACAAGGGTCTGTAAGGGCACAGCGATGTCCTCCAGTTTAATGGACGACTGGTCCAGACGGTAAGATGACAGTGGGGGGCATACTGGATTGGTTCTCCTGTCTAGATACCTGAAACATATTACACGGTGATCCGCACAGTTTACGCCCTCGGCGACGATCCAATCCCTGGTGTGGGCAGTCAGATTTGGAGTGCACAGCGACAAGTCAATGTAGCTGCTGCCATTCCTTGACTCAAATGTCGGAAGAGTTCCAGGCTTGTTGAGGATGCACAAGCTATGCGTCAGCACAACCTCCTCAATGCACTCAGATCGGCGGTCACAGAGACGGTCATACCACAGGGTGGATCGGGCATTGAAGTCTCCACAGATGTAGATCGATTTGCCCTCGAGTTCAACAAGGGCCTCCTGCACTGCAATTAGATCAGTGTGGATGGGAGAGGCTGGGGGAAGGTAAACGCAGATAAGGTATAGTTCCAGGAAGGCCCCGGAGATGAGGGCTACAGTGAGGTCACCCGAGGAGAGGTGGCGGAGATAGAGGACATCAAGTAGCGGATCATTAATGAGGATGGCGGAGCGAAACTGGGAGGAACTGTCGGCAACGAGGTGGAGTCCCATCAGGCCGGGTATGTAATGTCGATGGTTCCGTTGACATGTGTATGGCTCCTGCAGCAGGGCCAACTGGACGTTGTTTTGCAGGACGTATCGGATGGTCTCAGCAGTAGCAGCTTTGCATTTTTGCAGGTTGGCGTGTATGATAGTGACGTTACTCATCAAACCGGGTGTTGTTTAATACTTCCGCGAAACGATGGCGGTAAATAGGGCATATTTGGCTTGCAGTATCATGGTTAGGGGGCGTGCGTGACCCCGATCGGATGCAATTAGCGCAGCTGTGTTTGGAGGGGTTGTCACGGAAGGGGCAGTCTCTGGAGGGGTGGTCCACCGCAGCACAGTAGCCACACTGTGGAGGGGCACTACAATATTTGACAACATGGCCAAAACGCTGGCAATTAAAACACCTGGTGACTTTGATGTAGTCACGGACTCTACAGGACGTCCAGCCCAGGCTCATCTTGTCCCAGCCCAGCATTTCCTTTCTGGCCGAGGGGGAGACCTGGACAACCCAGTTGTTCGATTCATTGGTGATTCTTCCAACCTTGTAGGCCGCCATCATAAAGGGAGCTTTCACCGACGCAGGTAGGAGTTCATCCAGCCTCTTTCTGATGTCCTCGCTGTCAACACTCTTGGGAGCCCCATAAATTATTATGGTGGGGTAGGCTTTTTTGGGGACCGTTGCGATCAGGCCAATGCCGTCCAGGAGTGCATTGAACGGGAGGGACGTGACCTCGCTAGAGGAGGATTCGAGGCGGACTCCATTGTTGCTAATTTTTATGACCCTGACCGGATTGATTTTAAGCTGGGCAGGCGTGAAGTTGCTCTGAAGAAGTCTGAGGGTGTCATCCGCAGACTTGATGCCTGGACATCCTTCTCTGGGGTATATTTCAACCCGGAATTTAGGAGGGAAGGGGGCAGGAACAGCAGCAGGCTGTGCTGGGTGAGCTGCAGCAGAGGCTACCTGGCTGTAGAGCGGTAGTGGTGGGAACGGCTTGGGAAGGGCTTCCTTCACTGCCGCACAAACGGCAGCCTGGATGTCAACGGTGGGGACAGTCTGCATTGTACCAACTAGCTGGCGGAGATGGGCTTTTGTAAAAAGGCGGGTGATGTGGTTTAGGGCCGTCTGCGATTTCACCACCGCCTGCATCGTGACGTTCTTCCGGGCCACGCTTTCTTTTGAGGACTGAATGAAATTAGTGATAACAAGGAAATGGGCTCCCAGCTCATCCATAAGGGCAGCATGCTGCGCCTCCATAGATAGGGATGGGAGTGCAGCGGATTTTGGAGTCGCGGAGGCTGGTGTTACCGGGGCCAGTTTCTTGCCCTTTCGGTCAATGGCAGCGAAGGTGGTAGTTGGGCACGGTGTCAGCTTCAACGGCTGAGCATGCGCCTCAGTGCATGGGGCGGCTAGGAGTTTTTCGGCAGCAGTGGGGGTGGAGGACGTCGATGCGACAGCCTGGGGCCCGAGCGCATGGCCCAGTTCAATCATGGCTTGTAAGGCTAGATGTCACAGCCGTGAATATCAACAAGCATACCGGAGTTGAAGTTCAAATGAGTGACGCGCACACAAGTCCAGAAAAACACAATAAAAGCGCCTCACGAGAGAAAATAGTGCAGAAATTCCGATCACGAAAATTTGACGTCCGTTAAAATTTTTGACGTTTAACGGCAGTAATTCAGTTTGAAACTTATAAACGCAAAGTATCAAATTAAAATTGGGTTTTTCCTGGCTTTATTTTATTTAAAAAGCACTACGAACACATGAACAGGTTTATATAATAATTTTAACAGCGCTATTAAGCGACATACAATGACGAAAGAAATTAACGCGTCACTTATAATGTCTTATAGGAGATTATATGATTTGGATGATGAGAAAGTTTGGAAATCCCGATTCATTCCAAACTGCGCAAAATATCAAAATGCCATCATGCGAACAGTTACAAAATTTACGTGGTTCGTGGTTAATCAAATGTTTTCACTTTTACATTGATTTTGTTATATATATAAAAACGTTACTGTAAAACTTTATTAAATTGTTGCTTTATAATATTAGTTACGTAAATAAATAATATTTATTTATTGATAACAAAAGTAGAAGTGTACCAAGTTATTTGGAAGAAAACTCAAATGAAAATAAAAAAGTTGTTGCTTGTGACAACTGTCGACACCAGTAATATATATCATTCTGCTATAATTAAAATGTGCATGCAGATTTCACAAGAAAATAACCTACCATATAATTGAATCGCTTATTGTTAAGAAGAACAAAGTCGCATTTTTTATGTTTTTCAATTTAATGCATGAAACAATTATTTGAGAAAACACCTTTCATTTGGTGTTAAAATTAATTCCCTGCCATTATTGCATCTGTAATATTAGAACCAAACTGCTGTGCTTAGGAAAAATGCAGTAACTACAAAAAATATGAAATTTGCGATATGGATATCATTGGATTCGTCAAGGCGTCACCTATATTTTTACAGTGGGAAAAAACAGTAAAAGTTACTCGTACATAATTTATAAGGCGAAAACAATTTTGACTCCTACTACAAGGTAAAAAGGCAGGATGTACCCATCCACGGGGATTCAATGTTTTTGAAATTACTGCGTTCTTCCTAAGCACGGCAGAGTAGTGATCGGCATTTATTATTAAAAGGAACGAAGTTCGTGACTTAGTTAATTTTACAAACAAACAAATTTCAGGTATACAAAATTTTTATCAGAATATTATAATAAACCCTTGGTCAACCTGTATAAAAAATAAACTGTTTTGTTGAAAAACTATTATTTTTCTTGTAGGGACCTAAGTACATTTTTTTGGGGGGCCTGGTTAAATGGAAAATTTAAAGAAGTTGTACTGTTGCCACGTATCTCAATGATATGCCACTGGAATTCAAACGTTTGCAGTTTCCGATGCGACTCGCAAGAAAACGCTTTTACAAAAATATTTTTTTCAAAACTTTTTTGACAGTTTAAGATATTGAATTGTAATCTATTCGATAATTTAAAGAATCTTCCAACTTTGTTCCAAAAATGGTGTAAATATTTTCATCAGAACAAAAGTTAACACTGGGTACTATTTTTACCATGCAATTTCCTGTCAACATTTAAAAAAAAACGCACTGTATATTAGCATGTGGAAATTTTTTATGACTCAGGCGAAGCCGGGTACTTTAGCTAGTATAATATAATATTCAAGATATGAACTGAATCAATTCAAATCAGTCCATGCTGACACCCACACAAAACTCCATCACATAATCCTACCACTCTACCTAATTTATCAACAATTTGCAGAACTCATGCTGGAATCTACTTACCAATGAACAAAACGTAACCTTCGGGTTTAGTTGATTTTTCGAATGTGATTATTTCCCACCCCCATATCTATAAATGGCGAATTGTATGTTTACATGGTTAGCTTCAATTAATCATTGTAGCCTAGCCTTCCAAAACAACATCTAATTTAACATGTACAGTTCGACATCTCATCTCCGGTCTGCAAGCGAATGTATCCAAAAGCGCGCTCGTTCTCCGCGAAATTTTCTCTAAATTTATCAAATTCGACCCCTTTTGCAGCGCATACTATCCGTGCTCCTTCAAACTTAAAAACGGCTAACATTCTCAACGATGTCATCCTCGGTTGGGATTTCACTAGTGCATACAAAATTGTCAACCGTCGTATACTTCTGAAAGTTGACTTTTTCAGCCTTTAATGCGATACAAAGTTCACTTAAAAAATCAAGCCTTCCTACGTAAGGGCCTAAACCTTTTTTTTTTTTTTTTGAAAGGAGGTAACCTGTGCGACTACTAACTTCCTCCTCCATACGTCTTCCTCACCACGGGAACCACATTAACATTACGTCAAGTATTACTTCGAGATGAGTGACTGTTTAGTTCCATTTACATCTTATCATTAGATCACATCTTTTGGTAAGCTTTCACTCACACATTTTCACCTTTCGTTTTCTTTCCCTTTTACCTATCATTCTCACTCTCTATCACTCTCTCCCTCTTTGATCATCTTAGATTGAATTGTGAAGAAGGCATCCCTTGACTCCCCTTGGTAATGGACCCTCTGGCTGTCAAGGCTTCACATGAACTTGCATCTTTAATTGTGATGTTCGTTACAACCTAAATGACTCAATAAGATTGGTTAAATATGATTCAAAAATAATTAAAAGAAATAAATAAATAATTAAAAATTTTAAACCTAGGAGGCTTAGAATTTTTACTATCAAAATCAAAGTAGTATATTGAATAATTTTTTGACGTTTCTAAAATTTTTACATTTTTCGCTGTAACTTTACAAATAAACCGATGGAATCCGTCTCGCGACTTTACAAAAATTAAATGAAACTTATTTGCTCCTAATAATTACTATAAACGCTTCACGAGTAAAAAATTACAAAAATCTTCAATTGGTAAATTTTGACGTTTCTAAAAAATTTTAAACAGATCGAAAAAAGAAAAAATTATTCAAAATACCTCATATACATTCATTCTCTCAATCACACAACCTTTAACCTTCAATCTTCGTCAGAATCTGATATCACATCATCTCTGACGAGGAGTTCCGCCCTACGAAATTCCTCTTGCTGTTTTCCACGCATAATGTCCCGCATCATGTTGGTTACTGTTTTCCAAGATTCCTCGGAATCCAATAATAACTCAGAAATATTATTCTGGTCTATATTACAACCCATTTTAATCCTAGCATCTCTTCGGATGCTTTCCCATTCGTCACAAATGAATATAGTATGTTCTGGCGTGTCTACCTGCTGGCAAAACCAGCAAGTATCGACATCCGCCTTTTTTATTCAATTGAGATATTTTCCGAAAATTCCGTGTCCGGACATGGATTGTGTTAAAAAATAATCCATTTCTACCCACTTACAATTGAACCATTTTCTAATATCTTTAACGAAAATTTTTGCCCAACCTAAATAATCGTCCCATTATTCTTGCCAAGCTATCATTAAGGATTTCTTTGCCAAAGAGGTATGATCTTTGCCCCTTAAATAAATTTCCGATCTTACGTTCGCTTTCATCCACAAAGGAGGCATTCTGGCAAGCACCTGCACTGCCTTCGTGGATATTGTTCTATATGCGGATGTTATTCTAATGGCTAACCTCCTGTTGACCCTATCGAGCATGTTTTTATAACGCTCGAATCTTAGAGCCTTTATCCAGGCAGGGGCGCCGTACAAAATCACGGAAATGACCACCGAGGACAGTACTCTGCGTTTGCCAGCTTTCGGACCTCTGATGTTCGGCATTAGCCTTGAAAGCGTCGCGGCTAATTTCATTCCCTTTAAACATACCTCTTTAACGTGCGTCGTTAATTTTACATCTTTGTCTAACCAGACACCCATATATTTAATAGCATCCGAGCTATCTAACCTAAAGCCGTCGATATCGATCGATAAGCTTTTAATTTTCCTTCTCCCTGCCAAAAGTACCATTTCTGTTTTTTGCAGCGCGATCTTGATCCCCATGTCATCCAGTTTGCGTTTAACTCTACCGAAGGCGTATTGTGCTTCCTCTCGTAGCGCATATTCAGATTTAGCCTCTACAACTATCGCTAAATCGTCTGCGTACGCCACGAGTGTCACATCTTTTCCCAAATCGAGCTCTAATATATCGTTATAAAATATGTTCCAAAGGGTTGGACCAAGAACCGAACCCTGTGGAACACCGCTGGTTACATTAATCCGTTCTCCGTGAGAAGTAACGATGCAACGATCTGATAAGTATGATTGTATCATCCTTATTATGTGAACCGAGATATTAGCTCTCTTTAATGCCGAAATAATTCCTGCCCACGGTGCCGAGTTAAACGCATTCTGTATGTCAACAGTTATCATCGCACAGAAACCGCGATTACTATACGCCAATCGATTAATTCGATTTGGCACTTCGAGAATTTTACTGACTGCATCTATCGTAGATCGCCCTGCCCTAAATCCAAATTGATTATCATTTAAAACACTTTTATCCTCTAATTATCTCTCTAACAGGCCCTTAATGACACCTTCGAACAATTTACCGGCGACATCGAGCAGACATATCGGTCTGTATGTGATTAAATCTCCTTTCCGTGGTTTCTCTATCAATACTAGGAAAGCAGTTTTCCAGATGTTTGGAAAATAACCTGCTTTCCAACATTTATCCAGTGCCCTGGCTATGACCTCAGGGTACTTTAGAGACAAAGATTTAATCACCTCTGCAGGAATTCGATCGGGACCTGGAGCCTTACCTGCTCTGATCCGAGACGCAGCATCCAATACGTTCTCTGCCGTTAAAGTTTGAGCCTCTTCCGGAGGCATGTCAAGTATCGGCCACACATTAATAGGATGAGATGGAAACAACTTCGCCACCTGTACCCGGGTATCCTCTCTACCTATTTCAATGCGTGGACGAAGCTTGAGCTTGCTTGTTACAATTTTGTACCCGAGGCCCCATGGATCCTGATCTATTTCCTTGCAGAGTTGTTGCCAAGCTGCTCGTTTTGACGATTTTATCGCCCACTTTAGGGATTTCTTCGCCCTTTTAAAATTTTCAAAATGAATTTGAGGATCTATATTATGATTACGATTAGCACGTGTCATTATGCGTCTCAATGCGAGGCATTGGCGTCGCTTATCTGCGATATCGTCATTCCACCAATACACTGGCGGACGCATATGACGCGATTGCTTACGTTTAACAAGATTACTATTACATAATCCTGTGATGTAATTAATTAAATCTTTAGGTGTATTAATATCTTCAGGTGTCTGACCCTCAGATATTAAATTATTTAAACCTAGCGAAGTAACCTTCCATCCAGTAGGCGATAAAATCCCATTCGACCGGTTATTGTTATTCAATGTCTGTATGTCAAACATAATCGTTCTGTGATCGCTCATATTGATTATGTCATCACAGACTCGCCAGTCAAATATCATTCCGGTGACAGCCACCGACGAAAGGGTGATATCTATTAAAGAGCAACCGTTCGCGTTAACAAAAGTAGGTGTATCACCGACGTTTATGACAGAAAGATCTAACGTATCCGTCCATTCCTCTAAAATATTCCCCCTTTCGTTGCTAACCGTCGAACCAAACATACCTGATTTGGCGTTTAAATCTCCCCCTATAATATAACGCGGGTTATTTATCCTTTGTATATGGGTAGAAAGATCAAATAAAAGTGTTCGAAAATCCTCGATACTCCCATTTGGAGAAAAATATACCGAATAAAAACTAAATTTATTAATTTCCGTCCACACAAATCCATGTCCAGAGAAATACCCCGTCACGGAACAATCCCTTCCTACTGTGATGAAACAATCTATGTTATCATCACAGAACGCATTGCCAACTCTCTTAGCATTAGGCTCTTGGCCCAACACTACGCTCACCTTCTCTTCACAAATCGTTTGTGAGAGAATGTCATGAGCTGCATGGCATCTATTAACATTTAATTGCATCACCCTCATTATCTGAGTTTCGGTGATGCCTCCTTATTGCCTGATCTATGAGATTCTTTGCATATGCAGCAATGAGTCTTATTCTGGCAATCCTTTAAATAATGTCCCTCTTCACCACAATTGTGGCAGTGATTTCTTCTGTTAGGGCCAGTGCATGCACTAGCATAATGGCCAATTCCTTGGCATTTGAAACATCTTGTGACATTCTGTCTAATTCTTATCCGGCAGCTAGACCAACCGATTCTAATCCTGCCGGATTTCAATAGTGGACCTGTCATTCTAGCAGGCAAAGCCACTACTCCCAACATGATGCCGGGACGTGTAATCTTCAATGTCTTAATCTCTAAGACATTCTTATCTAAATTAGCCGCCATTTCTATGGCAGACGCTAATTCTTCTCGACGGGTTCCCTCCTCAACGTCGAGAATCTCAAGGACAACTTTCGTTGTCAATGACCTTATTGTCATCCCTTCTGTAACAAGAGCTTTTTCAAGTTCGACTTTCAAAAGCTCATTTTTTGTGTGGCCTCCTTTAACCTTAATTAGAGCCTCTCCGGCTCTAGTTCTTCTTATTTTTGTTATTTCGACCCCGATCTTCGCGGGGTCGACTTTCGCCCGTGCCAGACGCACGATGTCGCTATAAGAGACTTTCCCTGCCCCTTTTATAACGACTGCGTCTGGCTTAAGGGCCTAAACCTGAGGCCTAAACAAAGTATAAGTGCAGGGCGTACTTGATTCTTACTTATGAAATGTCTGTGAATTTCAGGCTTAGGTTTGTTTTAAGCAATGTTTGCTATCTGTGGAAGAGTCAATTTTGGATGTTGATAACATGCCTGTAGAATATGCTGATTTGATTTGATCCTATGGAAATCCGTACTTTTATAGCAACTATTCAGTATAAGTGATATAAAATTAGTCGATAATGTAAAGCAGTGCATATTTATTTTGTTTTCAATGTAACAATTCAAAATAAACAAAATAAGAAAATTGTTATTGTCTCTAAAAACCTTAAGATGGTAATAAATGTTCTATTATAGCTTTCATTGTAACTATATTTATTTTCGTGAACCAATTTAATTTAATTTAATTAATTTAAATAGTATCACATATGTAATGTAACCAAACTTGCCGCCGAATAGCTACAGACCGGGGTGTGGCTGAAAAGTTTGATGACGTGGTTTTCCAATTCACCGAGGATTAAAAAGAGGGCCGTTTCTTGCAAGCGAAACATAAGCAGAACAAAGATAAAAAAATTTCTGAAAGTGATTTACTTGCAGAAAACGATGAATACTTTGGTCTACAAAAATACTTTATTTCGTAACGCAAAATCAAACAAAAGCCCGAATTTAACAAGGAAAATTATGAATTAAAAGACTTTGTTATTTGTACAAATATTGACTTCCATGATAATTTGCAAAATAATTTTGAAAGTGTGCGAAGTAAAGATAAGATTCTAGATATATAACGCGACACCCCTTATGGGACGACCCTGGAATAGCAGACCACGACGTCACGGCTTAAGCATCCCTTCGCCTTAAGTGCTTCTGACCGAAAACCGAGGGTCATAAAAGTGAACCGTATTTAGGGCGACAAAAGACAGTTGGTTTCGGTCCATCAGTAGATGAAGGACTGTTTTACTTATTGCTCCTTTGTATTGTTTTGTTTTGTTTTGTGTTGTGTAAAATTGTTCAATTCTTGTTTACTTCTTTTTTTCGTGTGTTGAATGTTGATTGTTTTAATAAAACAACGGTGGAGGACGAACCCCTGGTGCAATTGCATTTTCTTTTAATTACACCCCCTGAAGAGTTACCCAAGCGCTACAGATATAGAGTGTAATGACCCAAACTTGCCGCCGAATTAATTTAACTGTTTGAAATATCCCGAACGCTCGAGAATTAAACCGCGAAATTCAAATTGGCCAAAAATTCGTGATCGTCTAGAATGTCGGTAGGACCCCTCGTTGCGTTTACACAATGCGGCAAGCGTTCTGGATGCAACGGTGAGACTTTTAGGGGAAGAGGTGTCTTCAATAAAAACAACAGCGTAGTGGAGGATGCCTTTTTAATTATATTTAAATAGTAAGAGCGGAGAGCTCATGCAATAATTTGGAACCGGTGAAACCTCTCCAAACCGATTCCTCAGGCATGTAAAAAAAAACAAAAGCATACACAACAATATAGAAAAATTAACACCAAACACCGACATGCGCAACATTGAGAAATCGTCCATTTTACCAAAAAAACATACACAATAAAACATAGAGTAGATGTGGTTATGTGATCATAAAAACACATGTTAAATATTTAGGTTGTAATGTCGAATCATCTGAAACATATCGGAGATCACACCGAAGACCTGGATAAATTTTGATTGGCAAGGCAGTACGAATGATGGACATGATTTCATCATTATTAGCACTTGAGGCATGAAATAACAAGAACTATTTGTTATGATAAATTAACCGGGCTACGAACTGTTGCCTTTCCAGGCCCACGATCCAGCACTACAGTGCGCCGTAGAGGGCGGTCCGTAACTCTGCCTTAATGCCTTTTTTCGAACGGTGGAGAGAACGGCACAGCGATTAGACACAAATAAAAAAACAACAATCTCGGCCTATAAATGATGTCCCGCCTGTTATTGGCTAGGTTCCCCACCACCGAGTACAAACATACACAGTTATAAACCGCACATACATAGCATAATAGACAAACAAAAACCTTTAGGGTTATACTCACAACCGCGAAAATGGAAACACAAAATCTTGCTCTCCGCCACTGGTAAGAGCTGCAACCAGTTCCCGGAGGTGATCACCAAATGCCCACATTTAGCGTAGATTACAATTTAAATTACAGAAATGGACGATTTCTCATGTTTACAATAATCAACCAGACAATTATGGAAACACTAAACAAGAAAACTACGAATCGACCTACAATTACATACAACCGGAAGTTCTAACGCGGCCTTCGTGTAGAATTGGGCGCCTCCGCATAACCCTCTAACCCTTGCGTCGGTCCAAATCTGGTTTAAGCGCTCCCGAGTGCGCTCTTAAGTAACGGGCCCTCCCGATACTCCGGCACTGGAAGGCACGCCCTAACGGAGCGGCTACATGACGCCACGCGGCGATTTTGACCCTTAACGACACGTAACCCGCGTCCCCTTTACAAACAACGGAAAAACCCCGCGTTTTCTTCGCCCCCGCGATAAAAAAACGCATGCTAACCCTTGCCGTCCCCGTACTTAACCAAAACTAACGCGCGATTAGGCCGATTCGTTATCTAACTACAGTTTCATACTACTAAATCTAACATGCTAACTAACCTACCCCACGCGCTGTAACCGTTAACAAAAACTACCAGATACGATACCCGGTCGACAGATGATGCACGAACTACTCCACTAATTAAAAACCACCCTCCAAACCAACAAGACACTTTTAAAAAAATTAAAAACAACCACTTTTGATCGAAGCGTCTTCTCGGTTCAGGACCCGCTAGCTTCTCCCTGCAGACTCTCTTCGCGTTCCCGAAACCGGCCCCACTCCTTCCCTTATTCTCGTGGCTTAAGAATCTGGCGACTTAAGTCGGTGCGTGTGTCGGGTTGCCGACGGTGCAGGCGTAAATCTAAATTTTTAAATTCAGTTCACTACAAGAGGTACAAAATAAGATGAAACAGACTAAGCGCTTAAAATTCAGAATTGATAATTGTCTTCTAATAGGATGGTTGACTTCTATATTCCAAGAGGCTTCAGACTTAAAAATGTTAGCAAAAAAGTTAGCTGGCTATGTTTGCAGTGATAATAATAAGCCCATACATTTAACGCATGAGCATTTCAAGAAATACCATGTAGCATTAGCAGAAAAAGTAATTGATACTGAAGCTAAACCTCAAACATTTAAAAGTAATTTTATAAGCTCTGAAGTATCCGAAGTAAAAAACCTAAAACTAAAACCTTCAAAAGTGATTTTATAAATGACAGCTCAATATTATCCGAAGAAGTAAAAAAAATTCGAAAAACCTTGTTTGACGAAAGTAATGAATTATTATTTAAAGAAAAGTTACAAAAAAGGGTTTTTCTACAAACGTCAAAAAAAGACGACATTTACGCATCGCTATCGATGCGCAAAGTGCACTATTTTTTAACGGTGAAAAAATATTTTTTTTAACGTGACGATTTCATTCATGCAAATTTCGTCCAATCAAAATCCATCTTTTTAACGAAAAAATTGTTTCGTATGGACAAAATTTCAAAATAATTTTTTTTTTTTGACGTAGAAAAAACTTTGTATTTCGTGGCAAACTTCGTGCTTTATGGCGCGTTCGACTGTCATTTTCGGCCTCGACCTTGCGGTCTCATTTTGCGCACTTAATACAAAAATAACTATTTAAGATCTATGACATTGCAGATTTAGAGGATAATAAGCTTTTTAGGAATTACTATTTATCAACTGAAGTAATTAATACTACAACTAAAAACTTTAAAAATAATTTTATAAATGGCAACATCAAATTACGTGAAGGTGTAAAAAACTTTAGAAAACTTGTTACCTAAACGGTCTTATGCAGCCACGGCGGCTGCTTGACTGAGCACGGACGTTGTAGCTGGCCATGTTTTCGGATGCCTTGACGAAATTAAATAAATAGAAACGTCATCTTTTATACAAAGAATGACCAGACGTCTTTTTACACGATGCTCCGTATTTTATTTGTGTTTGTGCCGTGAGTTCTTATTTTTATGTGAACTGGTTTGTAACAAACTTTTGTTCGGCAAATTATCAGAGAGTGATTTTAAATAGAAGTTGCAAGCCAAGACCCTTAAACTATCTGATACATTTGGAAAAGTGGAAAAGGTACAAGAAAACCCTTTAGTTACTAAATTAACACTCAATCAACACTCGTTCTTCGCTTGGTATATTGATTATTGTTGGTACTGTAAATGAGGAGTCACAGTGATCTACATAGAACTTTTCACATTAAGATTTCATAAAATAATTTCGATTGTCTGTTTAATGTTTGATTAGACGGAAATTTTACAGCTGGAGAATAATTAAAATGTGAATATTACGTATTGTAAATAAAATTATTTTCTTATCAAAATATTTGTGTAACAATCACCTATAAATTCACACTATTTGATTTGCTTGAATTTTTTTCTAGCGTTCTTTATTTATTGCAATTTGTTTTTGAGGGGCAATAAGTAAATACAGTCGATTTCCCTTAAGGGGGACGCCGGTTACGTGGGGCAGCCGCTTATTTGGGACAAATCTTTAAAAATGGTAACCAAACTATTAAGAGAGCGCGCCACGAAATGGTGGGGCAATGGTGGGGATTTGACAATTTTATTCCACTGTCCAAATGTTTTTAAGCTAAGAAAGTGTAGTAATTTTTCTGGTTCATAGATGGCCCGAAAGTACCAAATGACACATCAAATCTATTTTTAGAATTTCTGGGATGGGAGCAAGGCTTCTAAACACTTATATTGTAACGGAAGGTTACCGCATACCCATCAGAAACAAAATAGCAAGGTCAAGGCCAATGATTACATTTTCCCGCGAAGTTTTGATTGGCTTCTGATTCTGGAACGTCATCTCATTGATAATGGCCACACTTTTGACAACCTTGGGGACCTACCTTTTCTTAACCTTCAAAGTTTTTAGAGTTTTACTGCGTTGTTATAAGATATAAGAACTTTAAAGGCTCTAATGTAGTTTACAAATAATCTAACCTGGGTCATCACGAAGTTTCAGGTTTTTTTTTTAAATTTGTTTTTTTTTTTAAATTCATGTTTTATAATAAATCGACATTATTACTCAACTAAAACTAGTTGATGGCCGACTTACAACCTACTTCCATCTATATTCTATCTAAATTCTGCTGTAATTTTAACAATTAAATGCGATTATCGCTAAACATCGGAACCACTTTTGTTGCTCATTTCACGCCACGCCCAAATAGGCCCCTCTTAAACTAATACATAATGTGAACGCTTAATTGGGACAATATTCCGCTTAATAGTGACACCAGCACCGGTACTCCGTAACTTGAAGAAAATAAGGATGAATACGCGATAGGGAGAAACTTCGCTGCGCATTCGGCAATATCCGACATAAATAAAAAAATATTCAGTTGCTAAAATTGTAGGTTTAAAGTTTGTATTTTGAAGTATTCACAGAAGTTATAAATTCAGCATTACCTCGTTATAAAGTATCAAATTAAAAATTAAAAATTGGAATGTATGTCACTGTACACAAGTTTTGCACATTTGTTAAAAATTAATAAATAATAAAAATAAATAAATGAATGTATTACTACAACAAGAATTAAGTGTTCTCGTACATTTCGATTCAAAGGAAAATGAATTGTGATCGACGGTATCGCTCTAATTATTATTGATTTTATGCCTTAAAATATTCTTTAGGAACTAGTCTAATTCAAAATATTAATAATTCAAAATTACTGTTGTTACAAGCATACACTGTAACCTAACTACAAACCGTTGTTATGAAATAATTAATATCTGTTAATTGATAAAAAATATGCATTTAAAATATTCCAGTAGAATGATCAAGTACGTTTTTTTTAAATGCGAGAAAAATGTTAGATATAACTTCTAAAATATTAGTAGGTAATATAAATTTCTTTTTGTTCACAATTCTGAAAAAAATATTTTTATAGCATATTTCATGCTTCCTTTTCTTTCATTTATAGTCAAAAAGCCAAATTTTAGATTTTGGAATATTTCATCGTAAATATGCGCGACGCTCATAAATTAATCTTTTATTTCCACGATGAACCATAATTCAATTTTACCATATTATCGATGATGCAATATATGAATGTTGTGACATAAACATCCACCAAAACGATTGGGCATTTATCGAATCATCACGAATGTTTCTTGAAAATTAAAATGTATGATATGCAACAGGTCGACCAGCTCACAACTGAAAAAAACAAGAATGGTAGCAAATAATTAATGAACTCTCTTAAAAAACAAGTTCTTTATTTCAAAAAACATTTATAATACTTATTAAATTCAATAAATCATAACGTCTCATGAAATGTAGGTAGACAAAAATGGAGAAAATAAAGACATACTTTGTTCAAATCAGTAGAAAGTAAGTTAAAGTCAAGGAAAATAATAACAAAGCTCTTCAATTTCGCATAACATAAAGTTGCATATTCAACACAGAACATTAAATCAGTACGTTGTGGTGATATAGTTTTTTGTTTTTAGGTAACAATTCACACAAAATAGACTACATGGCAGGCGGATTAAAAATATATACGACCTCGAATCAGATTATGCTTTTCCAGATTCTGTTTATTTCTTGATATAAAATAATGTATGGCTCAGCATAAGGTACACAGCGGATAATGGATTTTCTGCGTTAGTCTAATATAAACATAGATCAGTCACAATGATATCTTACAGTAATTATATTTTAAGTAAAGCAACACAACATACAATTAGTAATTTTTCATCATTGCCTATCTAAGATAAATTCGTTTCGGTTAAATTTAATCATTAAAAATTTAATAACTGGACTATATTTACACATTTTTCCATTTGATACTTTTTTTTAAATTTTCAGTAGTGTTCTCGTGGGCCGTTGTTAAGCTCTAAACGAATTTATATTCACAGGACGAGATTTGTGATCGGACAACCCAGCCCTGTTAATATTCAAATTTTTAGTATTCACATAGTTTTTTGCAAATATATCATTATATTATATACACGCGCATCCAATGCAGGTTTCGATCAAATTCAGTCGAGAAATTTTTCCAATTAAAAAAAGTGCACTGGACGCATAATCACATATAAGTAGGTAACGATACTGATAAATAAATATTATACATATTTTGGCATCTTTGAAATTACAATTACACAAATAGACTTTGGTATTTTTTGGTATAAAACGTCTCACATAAGGTAAGCTTAATTCTTGGTACATCACACTTAGTTAATTGAAAATAGTTTTTCTCTGTTTAAGTGTTCGTTCACTAGCAGACTCTTTCATTCCACGCGAACCAATTCTTCAACTGGCATAACTTTACCACTTCTCTTTTCTTCCTTCGTTTTTTCGACGGCTCATTTTGTTTCTTCAAAAATTTCACGTTGTATGGATCTTCGGCCATTTCCGGGTACTGATGCACGTCGTGGACGTACTCGCCTTCGTAACCACCCACATAACCGACTTTCAAAATTTCATCGACTTCACTAGCGGACCAATCCACGATCCCAGAAAACCCATTCTTCAAAGCTTCCTTCTCTTTATGCCAAGCTTTCCTAACCGCAGTCAATTTCGCGTGGTGCAACAACCTCTGCTTTTCTTTCTCCAAAGTAGTCCCATACCTTAAATTGACAATTGCGTTAATTCCGTGTATCTTAATATCGTGATAATTGTTATCGTTTTCTTTCACGGTATCGTGGAATGACGTATTGACTTGTCCTTGCATTCTGTTTAGCCCCTCCTTATCGTCGTTGTATTTCCACGTTTCCTCCTTGACGAAATAAAAGGCATCCTGCTGGGCGTTATGGACGACGAATGTGAAAGGCAGAAGATATGTTCGATTAAACACAGACGTGTAAACGTCGCGGTAAATTAGGCTGGCTTCGAGGACGCTGGATACAAGAACGCTTGAAACGATTGCTCGCCCTTCGGACGTTCGAGAAACTATGATTCCTTGGCCGAAAGGTGGATCAGATGAGGCTCCTATTTTCTTGGGCACCAGGTCCATAACGTCCGTCTTAAGTGCAGACTTGGGGGGCGCCGAAAGTTCCAGGGCGTCTGTCACGCGTCTCGTGTTGAGGTGTGCCATGAATCCTGATTGGATGTTTGTTGATGGATTTTGCATTGTTAATTGACTGCTGAGGGTTTCCTTTTGTGGACTGAAAAATGAAGGTGGGTGACTCAGGATTGGAGGCATCGATCCTCCTGGTAAATTGTTAGGATACAGTTGAGGCGCTAAACTTTGCAAGTCATAGCCCATACGTTTCAACCAATCTAAATGATCTGCAACAAGATAATGTATTTGATAGGAAATAAGCTATTTGCATTCAAAAAACGTACCCATTGGGGGATTACGATTATCCCTGATGTTGATAGGGTCGTTTCCGTTCAACCTGTATAAATGTAGATGGGTAGGCGTTGCAACCCTTTCTAAAATATTTTCCCACAGCGGTGACATCCACTGACCGATTAATGGATCATATACTTTTCCATTGGGCATGTGAACTAATGAGGTGACTTGATCTAGTAGACCACCGCAAAAATCTACTGGAAGGTATAAATACGGGTTCGAATCATAAACAATGTGGCCGTAGGGTGATCTCATGATTTCTCGAATTCCTTCACCATATTGATTGAAGATCATAACTGGAGTACCGCATTGATCGGTGGCAATATAATATTTGTGACGGTAAACCTGAAGAAAAATGCAAGTTTAACTGAATTGTTATTGTAAAAAAAAATATTTTCAAAAATATAATAGACAGTATAATCGATAGTGACCAACTATGACGATACCATCCACCGAAAATCAGAAGGACGCGGAATTTTTGGCAGGGTTAACATGAAATCTATACCAATAAATTTAGCACCTTTCGGGGTTTTCACGATTTCTGTAGCATACTTCTGAGTGTAGATAAAAAGACTTTTATTAAATTATGAGAAAGGGAAATGAGGAGAAGAACTGCTGTGGCGAAAAGTGATATGGTAAGATTGAAATCCCATGACTTACTAACCAGAAGCTTGATTTTCTGTCTTCGCTTATGCAGCGCATTGACGCTTTCGAAATGTTCTGCTGGAGCAGAATGTTGAGAATTTCTTGGATGGCAAAATGAATTAATGCATCTATTTGAATTGAATATACGCACGTGCTTCAGTAATATGATCACTAAAAGGATAATTACTTTTCTGACCACGTAATAAGACAAGATGGATTGAAGAAATGAACAATTCAAGGTCGGGTGGACGGAAGTAGGGGAAGAGGAAGATATACCGACTTGATCAGAAAGAACGTTGGAGCTCCACTTGAGCAGTACATAATAATGTCAGAAGATTGCGAGAAATGGAGGAAAGCCTTGCAAAAGACTTAAAGTATCACGACACACGAACCGTCCTAACGACCAAGAAGAGGAGGGTAGCAGTTGGACACATTATGTATATAAAATTTGTTGAAATTATTAGTTAATGGACCCAATGTTATATATTCTGTTGCTTTGATGGAAAATTTTAAAAACTCAGTATGCAAATATAATCTTGACTTGCCACGTATTTCATCAAAAGTGCTAATTTTGAATCTATATTTAATTGAACCGTCTTCCAATGGTTATTTGCTGCTTTAAAATCTACAACAAGTCGGAACTATCTTTGATTTAATGACATCGACATCATCCCTGAATTATTCAAACATCAGACTGTAATTTATCCAAAAAAATCGAAAATTAACGCATTATCAATAATAAAATGAATGTAAACTATCGTGGCAGGGACCTTTAAAAATTTTGCAATCTTTTACATCGATGGAATTTTGGGCAAGGTTTCTAAGAAAAATTTTAGGACACCGTGGTATTTTAAGACATTTTAGGACATAATCAATGTTATATGAATTTTTAGGACCTCTGCAATATACATACCAAATTTCAAGTCTCTGGAACTTTTAATCTCGAAAGAGACGTATGAACGGACATGGCTTAATCGATTAAAATTTTTGAGCAATAATATACCTTGTCACATCGGAGATGTACATACAAACGGTGTAAGGTATAAACATCTTACAGAAAAATTATTTTATTGTAATAAATTTTGAAATAATTTTATACTATCTTGGTCATTGTTTCCTGTTATATATTCTAAAGTTAGAAAAACGAAAAATATACCTGAGCATATATGAGGTGTCCACGGTCGTCATACACTAGTGACATAAGTTTTCCATCCCTCGGGGAATAAATTTGGCTGACTTCTCTGGGACGCTGCTGATTATTATAGAAAAACTGGGTCACGTTTCCGAAGTTATCCTTGCGAGTTATGAGTCTGTCCGTGTGATCGTAGAAATACCTAACGTCGAATCTTCCGCGCTTCGTCGCCCTTGTCAACAGCCCTTTCGCACTATAATGGAATTTTTCTTCTCTGGCGTTCTGAACGACTAAACCTCTGCTGTCATATTTATATTGCCCTTCCCCGAACTTTATTATGCGATCCATTGTATTGTACTCCATGGGAATTGTATTTCCCCTGTAATATCAAGCTTAAAAAATTGAACGTTTTGTTTTCGTGACTTACCGATAAGTTAGTGATAGCATGTTTCCGTTATCGTCGTAACGGAAACCCCAAGGTTCCTGGGCTTCAACCCCAGAGAGCTGCCCGTCACAGTCCCACGTGAAGTTCTTTATGTTTGTGTAAGTGTTGACCCCTACATTTCTCGTATAAGTACGCGTTTGGGAAATTCGACTGCGAAAAATAATTTCAACCGATATTGCATGAATCATCAAAGAATCTTACCCATGCATATCATGACTGAACTCCATCCTGAAAACTTCCATTCCGTGGATCGTGAGGGCGACTTGCGTTTCCAAAAACTGGGTGTCGAGGTTGCTCGAGAACAGAGCGGTTCCGTCATAGAGGGTCGTATCGTTAAACTTCATTTTATTGACTTTGAATGGACCGATCATTTCCAGCGATCCGGTTTTGAGGTTGTAAGCTAAATTGTATTGAGGTAGGTTTTGACCGCCGATTCTCCCTTGCACAGATATTAAGCGGTAATTATTGTCGTAGTCGTAAGAAAATTTAGAATTGCTAAGCCCTGATTTGGCACTGAAATCAATTCGTTCCTCCATCAACAATCCGCCGACATACTGATAATCCCAGCGATATTCCAAATCGTTTTCCGTGTGCAAGACTTGGCTAGGTAATCCAGAAACATCCGAATAATGGCAAATTGTTTTGCCATCGCCGTGTACTATTTCACTCAAGCGACTGTTATCGAAGTAGCGATAAACGACCCTTGCCCCATCTCCTGGGAAAACGGTTTGCAGGAGTAACCCAGAGTACGAAAAGTGTTGCAGGTAAGCTTTGGTGCTTCCAGGAGGAGTGTAAGTGGCTCTTAAAAATCCAAACGAGTATTGCAAATTGAAGGAATGCTTAGTTCCACTAGGAAGGGTAATTTGCCGCAATCCGCCGTCGCCGTCGTAACTTAACGAGAAGCTCCTTTGACTTGCCAGAGTTATTTTGGACATCAAGTTCAAATCATTGTACGCAAAGATTTGCGTTCCGTCCTGTGAACTCGTCACTTCGGATAAAAGCCCGTGCCGGTCGTAGCTGTATTTCAACTCGGATGCGCCCCATTTTAATCCATCAATCCGATTAAAACCATCATATGATATGTTTAGAGGTTCGGCCCCGTGCGATGGAATATACGCAAGCGGTAAACCGGCAGGGTCGAAGATTATAGTCAAGAGGGCCTGTCGGTCACAATCATAAAAAGTCTCTTTGCTGGTGAATTGATTAAACTCTATCCCGAGCACTTTAGTGTTGTTTACGAATATCTCCCTGTTTAAAGTCTGTTGAGGGTTGCGCACGTCCCCTACCAAACTGTAAGCGGTGTGCATTACATTTTCAATCCCATCGCCAAACACGGTTTTTTGATCGGACCAGACCGGTAACATTTCAGCTTCGACAGGTAAGGCGGCCTCTAAAAGGGGGTGACGGGCTACCGCGGATACTTCCAGACGTCCATTCCAGGCAGACCTAACTCCGATCGTAGCGTTGCCGAACATGACCGCTTCCGTGACCTCGTCACCTAAACACGCGCTCGATAAAATTCAAAAAGTTAAAATCAAAAGTTTTACCATTAATTATGAGAACTTTTTTGTTGGCTTTCCCGGTGACTATTAAATTCGCGGGAGATTTGCTGATCATAATGGACAGGCCTTCGGTCTCGGCGACTCCGGATTTTAATTGCAAAGTTTCACCACTCGGAAGAATAATTCCTGTCGTGCGTCCTAACCAATCGTACTGGTATATGATCGTCTCCCCGCCCTGCGAACAATAAAACGTTAATAAAAGAAATCGCGAAGAAGTTCGGGACGCACCCCCGAGCGACTCGTTAGAAGTCCTGTATTCATATCGTATTCAAGTTGAATCGGCGATCGTCCCTTTTCAATTAATTTATTCAAATAACCGACTCCGGAAATTTTTAATTCCGATTTGTGGTCCTGTGTGTTTTCAATCGAACTAACGGCATTACTGTAGTCCCTTAAGAATTGTATTTTATTGCCGGAACTGTCGGTGACCGTTGACAGTTTCCCGAAGCTTGTATTTTTCGAATACAAAAACGAATATCTGGTTTTCGCCGATGTTAAATCTTTCGTCGCAACGTGTTGGCCGTACCGATTAAATACATAAACTTCTCCAGCGGGCGTATAAGGTATATGAAATTCCCCATTTTCATCATGCGATGGCAAATAGTGTTCCAAAGCTAATATATGCAAAGATCCCTGATCCGCCACGTGAAGAATGCCACTTGGTGATACAGTAAGGGCGGAAATCGCTTGGAATCGAGCGTTCGACGATAACAGAGTCTCGGCATTGCTGGTCGTCTCATCGCTGGCGCCGCAAATACAAGCCGTAGGTAACTCGTGATTACTCTTAAGAGTCGATGTGGTCACATTTAGGTTGCAATCGCAATTAGATTTAATCCGATCGTGGAGCTTCCCAGCAAAATGGGTTATTCTTCCAGACGTATCGACCATTCGTATTAAATTCATTCTTCTAGTGTCGCTTTCTCCAATATATAGGTCACCATTCGGAGCAAACGCCAACGCAAGAACGGTTCCAAGCACATCATCTGCACTAGTTGTGGAATTATCAGACGAATGACAGTGCAGAGGAGTCCCGGCTACTACCGTTATTTTCATGTCTGTTGTAATTTTCAGTACTAATCGGTCATCAATGAAGTGTAACGAACCATCCAGTGGGCTTAAGCTTAATCCTGTTGGCCACTGAAGTTGCGCTTGAGTCGCCGGTAAGGCTCCGTGACAAGGAGTCGGCGACCAGTGATTTTGATGACTGTGACTTCCCACCAAAGTGTGAATGATCCCTCTCGGATCCACTGCCCTGATATTTGTGCCATCAGCAATGTACATGGTTTTATCAGCGGCGATTGCTATTCCTTTAGGATGAGCAAGGCGAGCATGTTTAGCGGGACCCTCATCTCCGCATTGATTTTCATCGCCCGGGATACACCTTTCGCCATTTCCAACAACCTAAATTTAATTTTAATTAATTTGAGATTTACATAAAAAGTGAAGACGTACCGGTTCGCTATTAATAGCCGGATCTGAAACTGGTTCCAATGAGATCACTTTAAGAATTTGGTGCTTTTCAGGATCTGATATGTACAAGTGTCCGTCGGCTGGAGATACCGCCAAGTAGTATTGATACGCAACTTGCGTCGCTCTTAATTGAAGAACCGTGTAGACGTTACCTTCTGGGGTAATTCGACGCACTAGGTTAAAATCCCCGACGTAAATACTTCCTTCAGGGCCGCTTGCTAAAGCGACCGGGGTCAGTAATTTCGCATCTTTCGCTTGTCCTCCGCATTGTCCGGGGCAATCTAAATTCCTCCTGAGCCCTGTTCCCATCACCACATGGACAATTCTGGGGTATTGTTTGAGATGAAGCGTAGATCCATCCCCTTTTTGTAAAATTCCGTCGTGGAAATTATAGTGGTGGTGAATATCTAATCCCCATCCTCCGATATCTGAAATATCCACATCAAATCCTTGCAGGGTTGCGGTTTGAGTGTCCCAGATAGGTTCAATGCAGGAGGTATGTTCATACCCGACGGAAATCTTCGCCAAAGCGATGCCGTAAACTTTTTGTTTGTAAACATTTCGTTTATTCCAGGCAAAAATGTGCGTAAGATTCGGATCGGCTTCATATGTTTTAACATGCAGAGAACCTTCAACTTCGACTCTGACGTGAACGTGTGTTAAAGTTTCCGGTATGGCTGGCCCAGTTAATCGCATATGAACGGTACTTAAATAACCGGCAGCTTGCGAGCTTCTATACATTAAATGTAAATCAGATCCGGGAATTGGTATCGATTCTTGGACTATTTGCGTCTCGGCGAAGATAACGCTACGTCCTGGAAGGCCTCCAACGGCTTCGGGCATCCAAGTATCCGTAATTGTTGGTTTTAACAATTCTGGATTATGTGCGTCGCATATCGCCGGAAAAGCTCCATTAGATGTGAAAAACGCCCTCGAAACTCCGGGAAAATTAATTGCCGGATTTCGACTTAAGTTGCTGCAATGGGCGAATTTAGTTTCTTGGGTCGTTTTTAAAAGAGCTGTTACCTTAAGTGCAGCTTCGGGACGTCAGTTTCTTCGCTTAGCTCCATGTGAACGGGCGGTAATACGACGATTTGATTCCAAGGTACGAAAACTGTACGAATTAGAGGTCGGAAAGGTGAACGTTGGAATTGTAATGTTACGGCTCCACCACCATTTACGAGCACATCGAACCTAGACACATACACCGCCACCGAGGGAATTGACTCATTAACAATGCAAGACATGAGACGGTAACCAATTAAATTATTAGAGAATTGGATTTCCTAAGAACTCCCGCAATGTGTTTGCTCGTGCAGAGTTTTCTCTAAAAACTTTTAGTTCAGTCGAAACTTTGCAATCTCAAATAATCGATTTTTCTTTGGGCTAATTAGGACGCGCGCAAGAAACCGCAAGAAACACCATTCAACAGGAGGCCTTTTAATCCGATTCTCGTTTGGAAAATGTTGCGCAATTTACTCACCATCCGCCTTGACGCGTAAGTGTAAACCCAAAACGCGATTCCCTGTCCACAGAGACCCGTATTCCGACAATTCCGAGGCCTTGGGGTGTCACGACCTGTCCTCGCATAACCGCAACACGGCTGTTAACACATTTCTATCAATAATTATGCCGACTACCTTAAAAACACTCAAAACATTTATGATTCCATAAATAACGAGAAAATTCGGTTATTTATGAAACAAAATTTTCAAGCTTTACAAAATCCTTCTGAGTGATTTTATTTGTTGCTGGAATTCAAACGTCCCAGCAAGTTCTGCATGCACTTTTAATCTTTAGCAATTATGTTAAGCTTTAAAAATATAAGCAAATCGCATTGATGCGACAATTTCGTTCCTTCTACGCATCGCAAAATTAAGAAATTGTTGCAGCAATTTCCAAATATGCAGGCAAATATATTCACGACTACGTAAATTATGAAAATAATATGTTACATCGAGATTTATCAAATAAAAAAAAAACATCAACGTTATTTGAGGACCATTTTAAACAAAAAGGTCCCAGCTGACGCGTCTTACAGTGAATTATTTAAACGGTTATTATTTCATTTTAAAATAAACTTTCAATGTTTTTTAAATTGAATAAAACATAATTAAATTAAGCCATTAAGAACTGTAGCATATAAAAGAGATAATTCGGTCCCCGCCAACCCATTTTCTCATTGTCTAATTTTCCTTAATCGCTGGAGTTATATAATTTTGTGCCTTTTTCGAGCATAAAAGGATTTATCGTCGGAAAATACGTCGCAAAACACTTAATTTTTCATTTTTCGGCACGCGAATATTTATATTTGAAAAAGGGCCGCACACAATTACCTAAAAATCAATGCAATCGAGACAAATCACAGCTTAAATCATTTGAAAAATCGTCCGCTAACAGCTCTCAATTATTTTCGACGAGTAATAAATAATTCAGAGTAGCCGGTCAGCATTATAGAGAGTGTATATATGTGTTGGTCAAAATGCAACGATGCAGAGATAGGTCGCAGGGCAAAGGTCGGTCTAGGACAGGTTGCACAAAGGTCGTGGCGGGTCAAGTGACAATGACACGTAGAGACAAAGGAAGGAAACATTCGGCCGAGCCGTCATTATATCCATTGTTGTTACGTGTACAATGTTGTTTCTTTAATGTCGTAATTCTTTCCCGGATTCTAAAAAAATTTAAAATGGGCGTTTTAAAGGCTGCAGTCCTTCCGAAGGGCGGCAGCCTATAAAACGATGATGTATTATGTAGAGTGGTGACGCTGAGGAAGATCCATGAATGATGAGAGAGTCGGAACAGCAGTTTTATTAATATTGTAATAGCGATAGTACAGCAATACATTCACAGCAAATTAAAAATAAGAAGGCCATTTACAAATAGTGTTAATTCGTGCTTTATTTAGGTTTGTAAATGACCCGGGAAGAAGTACATACAAAAAGCGAAATAAAAAGAGAAATAAAGAACAGTACAACACAGAAAGAGGTAGACATAACAAAAGGTCGGACGCACAGTAGGGGCGCAGGCTACAGGCAGCACACGGACAGACGTATAGACAGACAGAACATGGGGAGATGCTGCCACTTACCGCGGTGTAAAGGAATTCCAGAACTCGCTACAAGTGAAGGTTGCAGCAGCGACATAGGGGACACAGAAGACAGGACAATTACTAACCACACGGCAACATTTTGCACGGCTCACACGCCGGCCGCTTTCTGTTCTCTTTTAAATTGATAGTGGCGTGTGTGCCTGCATTACTACATAAGCATTTCAGTGCCGTGGCAAACCGTTTTTGAAAGGCGGCCAGTTTGACGCGGCACAAAGGTTTCATGTTTGATACTTTCAGACGTCCTTTCGCACCTCTTTCAGAATTAACCCAGTCGCAGTATAGTAAAAACACAATATGACGAAACACAAAAAATTAACAAACTGTCAGCTACAGACAATGACAGACACAAGTTAAGGCAAGGTCTACTAGCAAAACAAACAAACATAGAAACGGACGGACCGGACGAGCGCAAACATGAGAACTCTATGAAGCAGGTAATGAAAAAAATGAAACAACATTGGCTGCCCAACTTGTGTCCACCATCGTAATACGTACCTAGAATTTAAATGGGAAAGTATTATATCAAAAAAAAACAATTATCGTCGTTGCTTTAGCATTATTTCGTTTATTTAAAACTCGTAGGATGGTGATCGATACACTAGCGGACCTTTTTGCGAGTCCGCGAGCTAAGCGACAGACTCGGGCTTTTTCAGAGACGGGTAGACGCACACAGAGGTTTTAGACAGACACAGTGATTTCCCGGTTGCGCTGCGGCTCCGGATGCCCATTGAATCCGGACAAAAACTACTCTAAGGAACCATTTTACGAGCACTAATGTTTCTATGCTACGGTTTTTCAAGGTAGAGATGCGGAAACGTCGAGAGTATAATTAATTTCTCATTACGTGGCGGTGGGCATATCGTGGAGTGCAGCGCCCGGGGGGAGGAAGGTCCGGGGTCGGGACGGGGCCCCCGCAAGGGGTGTGCGGTGCCCGAGCAAAAGCGGCGTTCTCCGCTTAAACGTGCAGAGCTTTTCCTGTGAGGCCGCACAGTCTGCGTGTCTACGGCCCTCGAAGGGCATCACTTAAGCTCTACACCACGTAACCAAACAATATAACGCACTTACCTCTCGGTGTACTCGTCCATGTGAGCGTACGACTGAACCGAATTCTCCTCAATCAGGAACTTCACCCTCTGGTAGAAGGACGCGGTCACCGAAGGCGGTTGCTTGCGCAAAAGGACCTCGACCGGATCATTGCTGGCCAGACACATTATATGGTCGGAGCAGCTGGGATGCGAGCAACATTCGCTGTCGGAACAGTCCGTCATCCCATCTAACGCAAACAGGATGTAAACAAAGGTCTTCGAGAAATTGCGGTCGATACTTACCGTGGTCGTCGTCTACGTCATCGTTGCAATTTTTTTCAAGAGCGATGCTGCAGTCGGATCCGGCTCGAGTCTCGTTACACACGCATAGATAAGAACCTTCCTCGAGAGTGCATATTCCTTTTCCGGAACACGAGTTCACGCAACCGGCTGCATAATAGAATCAATGTATTTTATCGAAAGCCTTATATTTTATGTAAACATCAATATTAGTGTCGACCCCTCGAAATAGGAAAAATCTCGTTAGAATAACCAATTTAGAGCGAGTTGCCTCGAGCAACTCTGTATTTAGAATGGATTTTGATAATATTTCCATAATTGATAACGCACAAATTTATATACATTTACTAACTAAATCCTGCTTCTATGGGAAATCTATAATGCATTGGTAATACCAATACATGTATTGATTTAATTCAATTTTGAAATAAACAGTTGAAAACGTTCGAAAACTGCAACAAAACAACGTTTGTACATTATTTGTAGTACAACGCTTTTGTTATATTGAGAGTGCAAAATTGCATGTGGAACAAGACATAAAATATGTAGCTAAATAGGAAAAACAAATACGTTTCGCCAGAAAAATAATCCATATTTTTTGTTTGTATTGTAGAAAATCACTTTACTGTCCCCACGACACTTTTCACTTTATAAAAGGACATTTTTGAATAGAAAAAATTAGGGTAGAGCAATTATGTGTTTCATTTATTGTTTTTTCACCCCCACTTAATAATACCTACTTGTTTTTACTATACTTATACAGTATGTCTCCGCATAGGGATTCCTGCTTTTGTAAACTGTCGTATGTTTGATTTGGGGAGAAAGAGTCATTCAGAATAAAAAACTTTGCTTGTTTTGGCAACTGGTAAACAATGGCCAAACTTATGATGCAGTGTACAATGTGAAATCGACGTTAAGCAACGTTTATTAATTTTATATTTTGTGAAAAATGTTATTTAACACAGTAGATTCGAAACTGAAGAAAAGCTTAAATAGAGTTTCGTTATTTCTCTGACTAAATAAAATGGTAAAGATACTGAGCTCGAAAAAAATTAATTTTTTGAATTAGAACAGTAAAAATTTACAAAAATAAACTATTTTATGCGTCATAATGCGTCATTGAATCGGATGGACATCTGAATCAAAATTATTATTTAGAAACTTCAAATAAATTTATTTTGAGTGCACACTTTACAATTCGAATTTAATGGGTTGTTCGTTTGGGCCAATAACTTGGCCCGCATGGTAGCTTGATCTAATACTGTTAGAGTACTTCTTAATATGGGGATACTTGAAGTAAGAGGTGGATTGATTTATAAAAACAGAAAAATCTGAAAGCTGTAGTCAACATAAAAGAAGATACAAAAAGAGTCGAAAAATGTTCACTACAGGAAGGTCTTTTTGTTGAATAACTCTTTATTTGGGTTGAATAAAATGATACTTTTAGTGAAAAGTTATTTGTCTTATTTGTTAACTAAACTCTGTATTTTCTTTGATTTTGAAAGCATTAAATTAAATGACATTTTTCACAATAATAAAAAATAAGGTACTTTCCGTGAAGTTGACTTCATAGTTTGCAATTTTTGGAACCCCCTCTATACTTCATTAGATGTTTGACCACTCTTTATAATTTCCCAAGCAAAGCAAAAGTTTTTTTTTAACCAAATCAAATATAAGGAAGTTTACAAGAGTAGGGAACCCCATCCGGGGACACACTGTATACAGTTTCCATTTCAAAGTAAATTAGTTTTGTTTCTTATTATATGTCAGTCGAAGCATTTTAACATTCAATTATTATCGGTTGGAAATAAATATAGAAATATTTGACTTAAGAAAATTCCAAAATTTGACATAGTGGAAAAATTTTACGTATAAAAACAAGTGAACTTTAAGATTTACAGTAAAAATTCAATTTAGAAAATAACTCGAGCAAACATAATAGTAAAACTGATAGTAATTGTTCAATATAAAATAATTAAAACAAATATGATAAATGGGGTCAAATATTTATACATACTTTAATTACAATAATTAATAAAGTAGATGTCGCTTAATTAGTTTCTTCGCATTTACTGTATCTAGAAGTTTGAAAAAAGTAAGTACAGTGTGTTTTTTAATTCCAGAAACGGTTAGGTTGTGAAAAGATATTTTTTTAAATTTTTTGTTAATAGTAATGACAATTTACATCTGTCAGTTTAAGGTTATATTAGTAATGTAGCTTTAAAATTAGAAAATATAGCACAAAATGCTTCTGTCGAAAGAAGCAATATGACAATTTTCAAAGAAACTTCCGATGAGGGAAACTTTATCTTCAATATTCTATAACATTTAAGTGGTTCTGTCAAAATTGTATAGGCTGTGGTAATAAGTACTGATTACTACCAACATAAAAATATTTTTTCACAGTCTTCTAACCGTTTTTGAAATAACGAAACACACCATAGGAGTAGCGCAAAATCATTCAATTGGATACCAATACTCTGGAGAAAGAAAAACGGTATTGATGTTGTATAAATAATTTAAGCATTTAATAAGTTGATGTCAAGATGTAAGTTTTAAACGAAGAGAGAAATTGTAGTTCACTAAATAATAACAGGAATTATCCTTTTGAACAGTATTACTGTTTCCATTATAAAAATTAATAGCTAATTTCAGTACAACAATTTTCAGTATTACTATTACGTTAATTATTGAAGAGAACATAAAAATTGTGGCTGAAAAATTCTTTTCAGACACTCTGTATAAACAGCAAAACTGCATAGGAACCGCAATCAAAATTAGTTTTGAACTTTTCCACTTACGCAAAGTGCAGTGGCGGCCGTTCCATCCCTGCGAGCAAACACATGTACCGTTTTTGCACTGTCCGTGTTCGTGGCATCGCGAATCGCACGGTAATTGATCGCATCGAGAACCTGTCCATCCCTTGTCGCACCGACACTTGCCCGAATCACACCATCCGTGCGGTCCGCAATCCAGACTGCAGATGGCTATAACAGAAAACAACTTTACGCGAAAGCCACTACACGTAATGGCCACTCTAAACAGTGGCCATTACAGCGATGCGCTATCACATATTTGATGGCCTTTCAATAGCGTAAAAACGACTTCAAGAAAGTGCTTTTTAAAGTGGCGATATTTTCCGCATGTTTAATGAACCAGAAACTGCCCTATTTCCATGTCGCATTCGGCGCGAGCTATTTATTCGCGATTGCACAATTCATCTGCAAATTACAGGCAATTCAATTTCATATTCAATGTCCGTAATCTGCATCTGATAACGCGCGCAGTTTGTATACTTTACGCTTGCTGGTTAACGTCGCATCGCGTATTTCATACCTTGAGAGCAATCCGGACCGGTCCACTGACGATCGCATATGCATTTTCCGCTTCTAATGTCGTATTCTCCTTTATCGGAACAACTTGGTAGGCATTTATGAACCGCGTTGTCCTTTTCAGTGCAATTTTTTCCCATCCAACCGGCCTTGCAGTAGCATTGTCCTTGGACGCAGGCTCCACGATTCGAGCACGTGGGATCTTCGCAGGCTTGCTCTTCGCAGACTTCCCCTTTCCATCCGGAATTGCACCGACAGTTTCCCTGGACGCACTGTCCGTGTCCGGAACAATCCGCAACGCGACAATCACTCTCGGGGATGTCACATTCCAGCCCTTTCCAACCCTCCTCGCAATGGCACAGCCCTCCGCCGTATTGACCGTGGGCCGAACACAGCACGGGACAGACACCTGCAAAGCGCCAATTGCAAGATTGCAAACCGAGAACAAATACTCACTTTTCGAGCAGTCAATCCCCTGAAAGCCGTCAATGCAATCGCACTTTCCCAGGTAACACGACCCGCGACCGGAACAATCGTTGGGGCAAGTCGTGCTTACGTCCTCCGCTTCGGAAATAATCAGGGATACGCTGTGCGGCTGGAGCTCGTCGTTATACACCGACAAGAACCAGCGGCCCGTGTCCAAGTACTGCAGCAAACTCACATTCACCAGCATAGCTTCGAGCTCGGCGTCGCGTTTCGAGATTACGTGCTCATCTATCGGAAAGCCCAGATCAACTGTGGGATGGGGAAGATCGGTCGAGGAATCCTCCGGATAGTTTACTTTTATATTATGAGGTATGTAAAACGGCCCTCTCGGCTCTGAATCGGCCAATATCTTTTTAGTCCCTTCGTACGAAATGCTGTCGAGAACGTCGGTTTTTTTGAACTTTTTCTTCTCTTCTTCGGCGTCTCGTTTTCGTAATCTGTGGTCGATCCTTCCTCCTTTCACAAACTGTACGAAATCGTGCTGCGTCACGCTAGGCGCCACGTTCCTCCTACCGTAAATGGCGAAGTTAGCACCCCAAGGTAGTGTGAAATTAAACCGGATATAAGTCGGTTGTTTGTTTCGGAATTCGGAGTTCCAGAATTGATAAGCTGGTATCGTCGCTGTGTGCAATGCATTCAGTTCGCGCAGTTCAAGAGGCGGTGGCCATTGCAATTGCGATTGACTTTGTTGCTGCGGTTGCTGCAGCGAAACATGTTGCGTCGTGACGCTAGAATGCTCAGCTGTGCTTGTCGGAAGTGATTCTGAAAGTAGAAAACCGTATCTCCGGTAATCAAAAGTGAGATTAAATTAGCAAAGTTGTTTCTGATCGATTGAAACTTGCGTTTCAATTTTGATACACAAAGAAAGGGATCACATTAAAGCGGAAATTAAATTGAATTAAGAGGTGATGGTTGCCACTTATCAATTTTAGACTCGGTGGTTAATAGTTATTCGCAGGGGCATTTAAATAATTTAGGGTTTTGGCCGCTGGAGTCTGAAAAGTGGCTGTTATGGTGAATGAGGAGTTGATTTGAAACTACGGATTTACGAGGGAGGAAAAAATTAATTAATTCTAATTAGCGTAGTGGAAACATTTTTGATGTGGAATTACGTTTCCACTTGACTTTATTTGATGGTTATTTCGCTTTGTGTGTTTTCTCTTATTTTTAATTATTTTTAAATGACTTGTTTTCTCGTTACAAATCCGCGAACAACATTAGGGAGTGGAAATTCATTTCATAATTTTATGAGGTATTTGTTAACATTACGAAATGAACTTGGTCGCGAATTGAAATTAGGCCAAGGAGTCTTATTCGAGAAGAGTATCCTTATAAGGCTGGATTCAAATTAATTGTTTTAAAATTAAAAGTTTAAAACATTGCTTTTTTACTAATTTGTCATTTATAATTTGAAAATATCGACTAGCGTTAGTGCAAACATCGCTAATACGAACTATTCAATAATAATAACATCAAAATGTATGCATCGACTAATGTGTAGTCCGAATTTCACTTGTGAAACTTATTTTGACTTATGTTCAATATATTTATAGAGGAAGTTCAACAGCTTTTACTTCTTAAGCTTTTTGCTTGTGTATAGTTAAAAGTAAAAGAATTGTTTAATGTTAATAAAAAAAATTTCGAATTACACAATCAGTGTTACAGCGTTGTTCAAGGAATGTTGCTTAACTATATCTTATAACGGTTATTACCATCAAAAGTAACGAAGAGAAAATTAGGACCAAAGTTTTGCACTAGTCCACTGTACAGGGCCCTCCAACTTGATGGTCACCTTCAAAATCGATTCCAAATATTAAATTATTATCTTCAAAATCACCAAAACTTCCAACAAAGGTTTACGATTTTAAGTAACATAGATTGATAATTTTATTCGACCCCAAATGATAGTCGAAAATAGTTTCCTTGTACCTAAATCAGATCCCACTGTAACCTGTAGTTATCAGGTCCGGGCTGAAAACAAATGATTTCTACTTATATTGCCTTCTTAGTATTTTGTTAAGTAGTTGCGTTCAGTTATTTCAAGCTAGCAGCAGCCAGTGTTTCAGTGATTTTTTATAACTCTGAAATTTCAAAGCCTAAATATGTCGCTGATACCGAAAGCGTGTTACGCTACGTGGCACATCCGGAACATCTAGTTTCTTCATACGGCATTAATTGAAATGACGATGAATTTCAATAAATAACTGTTAAAGTTTTAATATTTTTATTAAAAAAGTTATAAGCAAAAGATTTATGAAGAGAAAGGTTCAAAAAGTTCATAAAAAATGGCACAAATGAGCGTCGCGACGCCAGATGATAAAAATTGAAAACGAAATTAACATCCAATGTTGGCTGAATTATAGCTAAATTTTCATAGTAATATCTTTAGAACTTGGGCGTTTTTGAGGTGACCATTAACGTTGGAAGACCTTATACATTGCTCAATAATGTTTTCTAAATTAAATTGATAAGAAGATACTATAGTAAATTGTTGTTCAAATAATTAAAAAGTTATTGTGAAGATGATTTTGATGTAAATAATCTAGTCTTTTTAAAGAAACTATTTTTATATAAAAATATTCTATCACTGTGATTAAACTATCGACTTCTGTTAAATTCTATTATTTTGGAAGAGCATGTTTTTCAATTCTTATCAAATTATTCTGTTTTCAACTACATCTGAGTTTTGATCTTTTCTTTGAATTCTCCGGGTTCAAGAACCTGCAAATTTATTTCAGAACGTTCCTAAATAAATATCACTTAGATAAAGTTAAAAGGTCAAAATTTTGCGATCACGCTTTCCGGTAAGGACGTTTACCTTCTGTGGGCGATTGCGTCGTGACGGAACCTTGAGTCATCTGATCATGTGTGACGTCCTTCACGTCCTGAACTAATATGCAGTTGGAGGAATCCATGTTCAGCTTCATGGAGTTGACGGCTGAAACGTATCCATAATTAATGGCATTCGACTAATAGACGTCTTTGTGACGGTATGAACCTAATTACACATCAAACCGTGCGTCTCCTCTAAAATAATAATTCAAAAGATCCCAAAATATACCCACGAGCGCGGGGGCGTTCCAGGCTCGAAATAATTTATTACAGCGCAATCATAATAAGACACGCTATAAAGAAATGCCCCTCGCTCGCGGGTGAGACGTTTAGGGTAAATAGTTTTCTCTGTGTTATCACGCCCATTATCAATTACCTGCGAAATAAGCCAGCATAGCCGTGAGCACCGCGGCGAGGAGTATGAGACCTATGCTCAAGCATTTCCACGAGCACCGATGCTGGCATCTTTTATCTATATGAAATCTGGACGGGGAATAGGGCGAATAGTGCTGCGACACGTGCGAGGCGGCCGCGGGTCGCAGCGGAAAAACAGGCATCACAAGAGGCGACTGCTGCTGACAGTGCGAGCCCGTTTGCAACGAGTTACCACTGGCCGGAATCTGCTGGGATAACTGGGCTTGTTGCAGCCCGGGGGCGAGTCTGAAACAAACGGGATTTAATTTTTTCGGGAACGTTTCTGTTTGTATTTATAACGACGCCGCTCCAAGCGTTACAATAACAATTTCATTTTAAACAGAAAATCAGATTCGTTCTAATAAGGGCAATGGAAACGATGCACGATCACGCTAGCGTTCATTAAACCCTCCGCGAATCATCTCCGACGTGACATCTTGAGGGAAAAATTCGATAAAGCCAAACTTCGATGCGAAAAATATACTCTGATTTAACGCAATGACGTGCGACTTTTGCGAAATGTAATTCCCATACGGAATCCAATAAAGTAGTTTTGGGACTTGTGCGCCTTCCATCAACAAAACGGGAGAGGCGCTCTTCTCTCGGTATATTATGCGGGCTCTCTGATTGCATATTAGTTATGGGTTCTGTTTAGGGGATTCGCGCAAAACCAATATGCGAGAGCTTTATGCGCGCTACATTGAACATAACGTGTTGCGGGCACGGCGTAAAACCCGGTTCCACCATTACATAAATTTCCAGAGCCGGTTCGAAATTATTTATTAATTGATTTTGAATTTTTCGAATGAATGCGCTCACTTTTCTCGTCGTACATAATTGCGGACGGAAAGTGAAATTGAGGCAATCTTAAAAAATGCAATGACCTAAGCTACAATTTTAAGTTTCAGACGCTTGTTCTGTGTGACATTGTGGCGAACTACTTGTGTTAGCATTTTTATTTGGACGGAATTCGTCGAGTTGTTTATCGATTTTGCCATTTCGCCTAGACATCAGCGCTGCAAAAAAGCGTTCCCTTGCAATTAGCTTGGAACGAAAAAATTCGTTGCTTTACAATGAACTGGAAAATTTATTTACATTAGAATTGGAAGAATTAAGTTACTGAAGGAAATAAAAATACGTAGTAATTGGTTTGTAATAATTTCATTTGATGAGACCGAATTTATCTGGCAAATCCCGAATACAAGGGAACCGTTTGCAGCTCATCTGCTATCGTTATTTGAAGTTATGCGGGGCCACATCAGACCCTTTAATTTTAATTACGCAAATCTTACCTAGAATTAGTAAATTATTTGTTTGGAGCGTGAAATCTGCTCAGAAAGGCTTACGCAAAACGTAACTCCAAAATTTATACTCAACCAAGTTGTAACTTTTCAAAAAGTAAATGATAATTCGACACATTTTCAATTTAAGATCTTCAGCAACAATAATCCCTCTTCGACAATAACATTTGCTTATTATAATAATTAATTTTGTTGTTTCTCAGATACAAAAGACCAGTTTACCTATTGACGATGTTTCTGACAGTGAAAACTCGATAGTAAAGTTAGGTTTTAATTTGTCTTTTGATAAAACATTTATTTAATTTGTTTTAAAAAAAAATGTGACGTGCATTTTTAACTTGTAAGTAGATAATAATTTTAATACGTTGTTTAAAGTGAGAAATATTAAAGTTGTTCATTAACAAAGAATCATATTCTGGATAAGTATATTTTCGTGAATTTCACATTCATATTAAAAATTAATTGTATTTTTTTTATGGTAAGTAGATATTACTCAGTTTTACCTATCTACTCATCTGGCGGTGTGTGAATGTGCATTCGTTCATTCAATACCCCAATCTTAATGAGAATCAACACAAAGCTACATAGTCCCAAACTTTAATTTAAGTTAGTTAATGGAGACAATCGGTTAATATATGTATAGGGCCGCAAAAAATTTAATTTTTAATAATTTATTTAGAGACGGTTTCAGTAATAAAATCTATCAGAGCAAAATATTAGAAGTTGCCAATTTCTACTTTTTTGTGAATGAGAAATTTATCTCTGTGACAAATCTAATGTGTACAGGGTCCTCCAACATTAATAGTCTCTTCCAGAAAAAAACTCAATTTTGAAGAAATTCCTACAAAAATTTGGCTATGTATTCAGTTATTAATCTGATGTTAATTCCTTTTTCAGTTTTCGTTATCTACCACCGCGACGCTCATAATCTTTTCTTTTTATAATTATTTTAGTTATATTTTTTTTTAATATAAAAATGCCAAAACCCTATCAAACAAACAGTTATTATCAGTAATATAAAAAGTGTTTATTGCAAAAATGTGTGTCAAATTAATTGTTAAAATTACTTATTCTCAAACAACAAATGTGCGCTTTTATTTGCTAAATTTGCTCTCATTTGGTAATGTTAATATCAAGCAAAATTTTCAAGTTTGATTGTTTCACAGTTTACAGTTTTACCTCAAAAACAAGAAATCAAAATGTCTTTGATTGTATCATAAATCAGATGTCATTATAAAAGACCTATGAGCCACGTACTTGAAACTAAATGGATTCTACAACGAGTTAAGTTCAATGCCCTGTTGTCAATAAACATTGAACTTTTTAGATTGCGGAAATAGACTTTTTTTGTCTAATCCATGCGGTAGCGTCTACTTAATTAAACATCTGTAAAATCGATAATTCACCATGCAGGATTAAAGTATCAAATATCAACCCCTTCAAGTTAGTTTGTAAATAAACCACTTTTTGTCGGCTGGGCGTTGTTGTTTTTAATTAAGCAAATGTCTGATCGAACCGGACGTATTGTTTTGATTCGTCGGTACTAAAACCTCTATTTTTAGAGAATAAAGTACGTTGTTTAATATTAAAGAAGTTATTTTCGAATCATCAATAACATATTGATACATAATTTAGTTTATATTGGGACGCGTGTTTACATAAATATTTACGAATTACGTGTACGAAATGGGAATTCTGTATTAGCTGATTTGCCTCTACACAATCCAATAAGCGTTCAATAAACCTCAAAGAATCTGTTTGGTTAAATCACAGTAAACAACAGCCTTTGATGGAAATGCAATCTGATGTTTGCATTTTCGAGAAAATGAATTATTGGTTAAAAAAATTGCGGAAGTAAAACAATATTTGCTGCTGCATTACAATCCCTTCTTTTGTAGGGCCTCGAAGATTATTTAAGGGTGGAAATTTTCAAAGTTTTTTGTAAAACAGTAAATTTCCAATTATTATCGAAATTAAGCACAAACCTTAAAGCGAAAGATTAGTTGTTTTGTTTTGAAGGTTAAAATTGATTTAAATATTTCGGTTCAAGTTAGTAATGTACTGCTGACATATTGTTTTGAAATGAATTAATTTCTTATTTTTGTGCTGTTCTTTGGCGCCACGCAGTCATAACAATGTGGTTTCAATTTTCATCGACTGAAAATATTCAAGAAAAAATATAAACTCTTTAAAGAGTGTCGTTATCACTTTCTTATAATATCTAGTGAAATAGATAAAATTATTGCTACATTCGCACTAAAACCCAAATAAGTATTTAATAAAATCAAAATAATGCTATGCACTTATTAAGTAAATTGCATCCTTTACTGTTTTTAAATAAACTAATATGTAAAGAAAAATGAATGCCCGTCGGGCTATCTATTCATCCATTTATTCATTTACAAACCTGTGGAGCTACCGGGTTTACATTATTTTTTTCTGATTTTAAATGTGATATGGCAGAACCGGGGTCATACGACAGAGTTTCATATGATCTTGTCTGGGAATGCTTAAAGAAAAGTTTCAAAGGATTATGTTACCATAGTGCAGTACATGTCTAAAGACAATCAGACGCAGGTGAATAAGCTGTAGAAAGATTCAACGTTAAGCCTTTTCTTATTCATCCTTACTATAAATACATTGAAAACTCAGACAAAAGCTATTTGCTGATGTTATCATTGTGATGACAGAAACACGAGAAAAGTTATATAAAGATTTTTGGAGTTGGGTAGAAACATTCGAAACGCAAGGACTGAAAGTAAACAAAAATACAACAAATGTAACCATGCGGCTTGGAAACGACGACCTAAAAGTGGAGATATTCAAATTTCTTTATGATGTATTTATCTACGTTAAAAGTAAAGTAAAGGTAGATGAACAAAATGATAAGGAATACTTGTCCAAGAAACTGGATGGTATAATCTTTAAACAGACAGCGAAACAAAGAATGATGCATGGGCTACAAGGACTACAAATGGAAGGATGCTCAGAACAGCTGAAATGTGAATGCTTAGATGGTTCGTAGGTGTTACACTAAAAGGCAGGTGTGGGAACGAACACTAAAAGTGACTAGTATTGTATATAAGACGAAAAAGAGGAGACTTGGTTGGTGGGGGCAATTACTCAAGAGAGAAGATCATGTTTTATAAAGAACCAACAAAAAAAACAATACCTGTAAGAGAAGATATTGGAGAAAACTAACTCTGGCCCAATATGTAGGTAAGGCTGATAAAATACCCATCGTAGAAATAGTTATAAGCTCCGTTGTCGCTATGCTGACCTTAAATAGGAACATGGCGAGAAGAAAGAAAGCAAAAAGGAAAAAGAAGTGCTGAGCTTCCAGATATTGGGTAAAATCGAGTGAGATGGGCATGACGGTGGTACTGTGAAACAAGAGCAAGTGAACAAGTAGCAAAGCTGAAATGGAATTTCCCAAGTCATGACTGCTGATAATGGGATGAAAGGTGGAACAAGATAAATTGGAAAAGTGGCAACACAAAAGAGGAAGAGGAAGACCTCAGATGAGGTGAGTAGATCAAAGAGCATCCGGGATCTAAATGGATGAAAGAGTGGAAAAAGTCACGGAGAGGCCCATGCCAAAAATAGGAAGAATGGGCTTAAAAGAAAACGAAGAAAACCGTAAAACTCAAATGCTTGTCCGCTTCCTTATCAGTTTCCAATTCATTTCCAAATCCTTTGATTTATAGGGAACAAATTATGGATAACAGGGGGTGCCAGAATACTCCAGTAACCATCCCTTACAGCTAGTCCTTATATTAATATGAAATCTGGAGCAACGCCAGATACATAAGCTGGTAATAACTAATAACAATAAAATCAAATGGTTACGAATAAATTTCAAAGGTCAACCTACCACATAAACTTTATCCAAACGCGGTAGTAAGCGAAAATTTCTAATTTAGTAATTAATTATAATGTTAATTATATTTACTTACTCATCGCGGTCAAAACTACGAATCAAGAAAATGTTTCTTCAAAACATTTCAAATTATTTTTCTGTTTTTCACACCACGATTATGAACCGTTGGTGTATAAAACTGAAGGAGTTCTGTCCCACTAAAATAAATTTAAATACAAAATTCATTCACAGCTTGATGGACGGATTCCGTTCCCCAACCCATTCTTAACGTTTTAAAATAATCTTGTAATTAAAGTCGAAAAGTTCACTAATATTTATGGCCATTTTAGTTTGAAACACTTGCAGAGCCGCAATGCCCGTATGCCATTATGTAAATAACAAGATAAACGTAAGTTAATTTTCTCCACTTAAACTATCTCGGTTATGTCTGTTCATCATCGAGTAACTCAATACGATTACGATAATTTTTTCTAGTCCATTGATAAACCTCACTATTGAACGCGGCCTCCTCGTACCACTTTCTCCCCGCTTCGGGATTTCAGAAAGAATAACACGATTCGTCATATTCAGTTATGGGGAATTAGAAGTCAGGGGAAACCGCACATGATGTAGCGTGTGGCACAGTAATTTACTCCGTTTTTGATCTGCCAATCTAAATTTCCGATTACGTTTTCACATTAATTAAGCTCTAATAACTTGGGAGTTTAGATATAACGTCCAGCGTAATGAGTATGCATTCGGTGTGCTGCATGTTTCGAAGGGCCATATGATTAAAGGCAAACCGCGTACGGATCACATGCATATGTTTATTGCTTATGAAAAGGCAATTTCACGGTCGAACGGTTACCATGCATCATCATAGAGAAAATATGATTGGTCGAACGCGCCCCCCTCGCAATCGAATGATACCAAATTACTTTTATACGGTTTACCCCTTCGATATTTGCATAATGAAATTTTTTAAATGAATTAAATTACTCCTGATGATGTTACAGTGTTTTTTCGTTGATGAATAATTGATGGGTTATTTGCCCATTTATCCGAAATTTGGGGCAGATTCGGAAAAAATTAATGCGGGCAAGATTGATGTTAACCGAATCGACTCTGATTTAGGTCTAATTATGTGTAGGCAGTTGGAATGAATTTAGTATAAGATCGTTTAAGTGATTGAACTGTACTAAACCGGAGTCTCAAAAAGGGAAATTGATTCAACTTGAGTTTAAACCCAAGTTAACGGCGTTAAATTGTCTTCAAACTTCTTTTTGGGCTTAAATGGGGATTTGTAATTTAATAAAGGGATATTTGCAGGAATTCACCTGAAAACGGAAGAATTTTGCTTCTCAGGCGTCTCGAATTTTTTTAAGAAATTCTTAAGATTTTCCTTAAATTTAATATTAGACATTTTTGATGGACGTTCGATAGTCGATTCCTTTTTCAATTTCTTTCAACTTAAGAAATTTCAAAAAGCCAAAGAATGTTTTCTTGGAACCTAGGAATTCACAACAGTTTCAGGAAACGATTGGTAATTTCACATTTGATTAAAAAATAGAATAGAATACATGTGAAATAATATAAAACACTTCAATTTTTTAATAAGTGTTTTAGGTCTTCTCGCCTTTTTCAAACTGAATATGTTTTAGAGAAATTAAAAGATTGAAAGTTATTATTCTTCAATTTTAATATCGGATCTCTTCTAATTTGCGTCAGTACCTGATTCTTTTCATGTAAATGAGCCTGCTTTTAAAATCTTTTCAATTTTATTTTTAAGAAAGGTTCTTTCCTGCCGCTTTCAGTGATCAAAAAGAACAAAAATAGAACGGAACCGTTCGGCAATATTTTGAAAGTTTCTCAAAGCGCTCAAGAAGTGTCAAGTCTCACAGAATTTAATTAAACTCGATCAAACATAATGAAGCCCAAAATCCACTCGGTATTGCGTCCTATTTATTTATTATCGATTCCGACGAACTTTTATTTGTAGCAATCGAAATTCGCCCCGCCACACTCCAATTAAATAATAACCGTCGCTGAAACACAAAATTAAAGCAGAAAAACAAAGCGAACTTTTTTAATTAGATGCACCCCTTCCTCGACTAAATTGCGAGTCTATTAAACCGTGATTGGAAAAACACAAGGAAAAGAAAGACATTTAAATGCGAATTTGAATTACAATAACGCACACACAGAAAAATTCTTCGTCCCATCCATTTAAATTGCAAAACGGGGGAAACATTGTGCTAAAATGCAGCTAATATCTTGTTTTTGTGCCATGAATAGAAATTGAAATATTATCTCGGAGAAAGGATTCCTTATTGTTGCAAAAAAGCACGCGAGGAAACGGCGCCGTGCATGTAATCGTCGGTTTTAATTGCGTTACCTCGGCTCATGTCCAAAAGGCTCTGCGTATATATTTCGTACCCTTCGAGGCAACGGCGGAGGCCTCGGGCTATAACTATCCATCTCCAGTACCTTTTGGTACTTTGTACACACACCACGTTCACATCACCACGACGCACTAAACAGTTTCTTTTATTAAAAAGACGTCCCTCGGCCCGGCGGTGGGGCGCACCGAAATTTATAAGCGTCCCAAATTAACGTACATAAATCTCGCCGCCGCGATCTCTATCTCACGTATGCGGTGTAAATTAATAAAACGATAATTAAATTGAAAGTTTTGTGTTAACATGACGTTGTGCCAGTGATGGTTATCGCGAGACACGCACGGACTTGTGAAGAGTCCGTTCTAAAGTGGGGCTGCGGACTTGGGGCGAACTCGATATCGCGCGGCGCAAGCGCACCCTCGCCGTCACCCCCTGTGTGTGTCTATCTGTCGCCGTCACCTCACCTGCATCCCCTTTTAATTCCTGGAAAACGCCTTATCAAAAAACGGCGCTGAATAATTTTTGCGTTTCTCGCCGGCGATTTTTTGGCGCGTCAAAATTGACGGATGTCGACGTTAAGCCGCGCGCGCACTCCCGAAAGCTTTTACCCCGGTGTTGGGTTCTTTTTAGCGGTTGACTGGCATCACCTACATGTGTCACTTCCGGAACCGATGAACCGTGCACGAACAAGACTTACACCAATATCAGCGCCATATGGCTTTTCCCGAAAAAAATCGAATTCCGAAAGAACGGTCCGTTTCGGTGCACGTGCGTGACTCGGGGGGTGGGAATCCGTGTCCCCGTCACATATGCTTAGCATTCAAATCATATCTAAATCTCAGGATACTCGAGGCATCAGAATCCGATACCCTGTATCTCTCAATATCTCGGGACTTCACTGTATCTCAAATTACATCAATTTCCGATCAATATCTGTACAGTAGACCGGACGGATTATGAAAGTCGAGCCATCCGCTTGCAGTCGCGAACGGTTTGCACCACTGTCCCGACACCGCACAAAATACGGACATTTTTATCTTTGAAAGTGGGCTTCAGCGTGCATTATTGCGTTACTTTTTCAAAAAGTTTCGCCTTTAGTGCCACTCGAGGAAAAATTAAGGAAGGTGAGCTTTTCAGTATCGAGTAGCCAGCCGGCTATTGTATTTTACCTGTGTGGGTGGGGGTGTTCGTCAAGATGATGGCTTTCGCCCGAAAAATGGCGTGCGGAGGTAAATTGTTGTGGACCCTCATTTAAGTCCGTTAATGGACACAATTGGTTGGTAAATCCGACCCTAAAACGGCCGCCACAAATTTTAATTAGTTGCAATTTAAAAATGATTTGGCATGTAAAAGTTTGATAAAATATATCTGCAATTTCTGTTAGTTTTATCTTTCATCTTAATAAAGTTTCTTTGCTTCACAGAATTTTATAAATATAATGTGAAAGCAGTTGTAAATAAAAAATGGGATTACACAAATTCTTTCTCATTATGAAGACTTTTCTTAAAGATATCAGAAAATGTTTTAAACTTTAATCAGTCTGAGATATCAAAAAGCAACACAAAACAATTTTTGCTGTAGCATTTCAAAACCTTAATTTAGAATTTTAGTAAAACTTAAATTTTCATTAAAAACCGATTCCATTAAGTTTCAAAATTACAAATGTTTTATTAAATATTTCTGTTTCGATATTATAATGACATCATTGTATTTTTTAACTTTACAGTGGACTTGGTTATAACACGATATTTGGTGTTACATTATAGCATATTACATACCGAGAGTTGTAAGAAAAGCACGAGTCAAAAAGTTACGCACGATGCCGCTACCAACACATTGTTGATAAAAGTTCCTAACTGTGCAATTTTACTTTCTAACACATGACGTGCGTAAGGATACGCTTACTTAGTTTATTGTTTGTAAAATATTGAGTAATGGTCGTAGAAATGTTTTTTTTAAAGATACCTAGGGGAAATTTATAATTCAGCACCGGAAATTTTCTATGATTTAGATATTTTATTATTATTAATTAAAATCGATGAAAAGAACTTTGAAAATTAGATACAGGGCGCCCAAAAATCTGCATTTTGAAGATATTGTTTGATTACTATTAATAAGCTTCGATATGTTGTTAATTCGGATTTCAGTTTTTATCACCTAGCGTCGCGACATCATTTATGTTATTTTTCATGGTTTTGCGCACTCTTCTTCTCATAAATATTTTTTTTCAATTTTCTTAATATAAAAATATTAAAACCTTCTCCGTTATTTCGATTAGAAATCCAGTGACATTAGTAAGAAATGTTATTTACAACTTTCAAGTTATAACCAATAAATCAGGCGAGTGTTGTATAATTACAAATGTTTTTGAAGAAAAAAGATGTTCCGGAGAGGCAAGGTAGTAGCGTTTGCTTCAAATAACTGAACACAATTGATAAGAAAACTTAATGAGGAATACTAAGAAATCATTATGAGTAAAAAGCGTTTATTTTTAGTTCGACCTTGATAACCCCAGGTTACAGTGGGGTATGATTTACATCTCCCCCATCTATATGATTCGGTAATTGTTTTCGGTTGGGTAAATTTGCCACTCTAAGCTATTTAGAATTGTAAATCTTTGTCAGAAGTATTGGTGATTTTATTGTTAATCGACTTTTAGGCTAAAATGTGTTTAACAATTTAAACAAAATCATTTTTGTGGCTTATAAGATGAAATTAAACGCTCTAGGTAATGTTCACCAACATTTTTGGTCTTGATTTTTTTTACGACTTGGTTTATCATAAAAAAACTAATACCATGCTGGGGTCGTGCAATCAACACAATTTCAAGATAATAGTTGAATGGCAATAATCTCTGGAGGATTCTGTAAAACACTTTTCTTTCAAAAAGAGACTTCTAGCAATTATCAAAACAAATTACCATTGCCAATAGAAAAATTGTTCAAAACACTCGCTTGTTCACCCGCTCGCTGATTCTCTACCCCAACCCGAATTTTAAACCTTTGTTGATATAATGGAAAGCGATTTGAGATATAAATAAATGACAAAATAGTTATCTTAATTGAATGGAATTAGTGTTACAGAAAATTTGTTTCTCATATGAATTCAAAATCAATGTAACTCTTGGTTTATTTGAAAGAATTTTTAATTATAATTCATCCAAAACAATACATGGTTATTAACAATCAAAACAATGAAACAATAATTAAAACATTTCTATAGCCGATTTAAAATTTTAAAGTGCACTCCTCGCGTCAAAATTAGGGGTTGCTTTTAGTTGATTTGTTGTCAGGAAAACCAAAATAATTTAATAGGGAAATGACTATAGTGCGAGAAAGCCCTACCCTATTTTCTGCCTTTAAAGTGGATGAAACCTTTTTGCTTTCAGGAGTGAGTCTTAATTGCGTTGATGAAAATCATGATAAATTAAATCCAAGTGCGTTATGAGCCACATCAGTCAGTAAATTCGATTAAGGAGACGGATGCACGGTTTGTGCCAGCTTGATTTTTACAGTAAATTTATTGTTATAGAGTACATTCTTCGTGCATTACACGGGGGCCGTTTTACTGTCTTAAACCAAACATATAGGGTGCCGAAATTGGTAAATTCGTAACGCTAACACCATTAGAAGCGCGGACGGGGAAGGAGACTCCGGCAAATTGCAATAGGCCGCCGGATAAACTGACTTCACAGTGCGTATCCCAGATTGAGTCATGTGCAAGGGGGGGTTTTTTATTAAGGGCGCCAGGGCTAATATACCGTACGCAGAGACGTTTGCGGCGCGCAGATAGAACAGGGAACACACTCGCGGACTTAATCAATCATTCATCAGAATTAAAATTAAAACATGACGGAGCGAGAGGAAGGAAACATCTACACAAGATGAAACGCAAGCAGTTATAAGTGAGATATATTGTAATGGAGGAAGTCGGTCATTATTCAACAACACTGAAGTCGCTCATCATTTACAAATCTTCCGAAGCGGACCCGGCTACGCACCTATAAAAATTACCTTCAAGTGTTCGATAGATCGCTTTAAACTTCGTCGGATGCGTCACACGTTGTTCAAATTAGGGGGTTGCGTTCTCAAAACGGATTAATTGCGATCGGCTTAAGGCAGGGGTGAATTTTAAAAGTAGTTTTTCCGATTTTTTTTCCTAAAGGTAACGATTTCAGAATCCGAATCGATATTCAATCACAAAACAAATTAGTTTTTAATTAAATAAAGACCAGATTCTTGCACAAAGCGAACGGTGTTACTGACAGCACGGTTGACAGGAGAGGGTTAAGCGTTTGTTGTAATTAGTGTATTCAAAGTGACTAACAGCGGGTGGTCTGATGTTGCTCGTCTCTCCACTTGCCTTGATCCAGCTGAATTTTCTGTTCCCTAGGGGACGGAACATTTAGTCCTTAAATAAATAAATATTTTCAAAGGTGCATCTGTACAAATATGTGCACTTTGGAGGATTCGGCATCACAACACAATGTGTACAACCAAGTTGCAGATTTTTACTAGAACGGTTTTGAATTGAACTAAATCCGAGGAATTGTTGTAGACGTCACGTAAAGGGGATGAAAAATACGAATCAATAAAAATTTAACTACTTCACAGTGCTTTATGACATACTACGGTTTTATTTTAGCCGTGACAAATTTAATCTTTTACTTGGATTAATTTTTAGTCGAAGTATTGTTTTATTTATCCACCTGCTTACCTGTCCTTCCATATGACGGCTTTTAATGAATTTGTAATGTAATTTACTGGACGCTTTTTGAAAACGTTTTATTTAGTGATAAATTGCGAATGCGATTATAATAAAAAGCCATCAAATTGATTCGATCTTACAGACGCATTACATGTTGACGTGGCTCATAACTACTTACAACTACTAGGGGAGAGCGGGGGAATGATGCACGGAGAGTAATCGTGCACACTGTTGTATTTAATAACACAGGGTTAATTCTGCAATTCAAAATAGTGTTTATCTTGTTTAATTGCATTATAAACTGTTTACGCCACAATTCGTATCATTCACATGCACGTGAAGGTAGTGACAGGGGTTTTCGAGACTATTTTATTATTTTTCGGTGTCGGAAAATAAAAAAGCAAGTCCACAATGCTTATCCAATTGATTTTAAGTGATTATGTTGTGATAACATATTGTTTTGTTCAAGTCTTCTAATTAATTACTTTGATTATTTCCTGTAGTGGAAATTGATATTTCAAATAAAAATGGTGCACTAAACTAATATTTTGATTTTTTCTTCAAATGCCAAGAAAATACCTTCGAAAAATAACTATACTTTCATACACGTGTGAAGATCTTGAAAATACGATAAATGTAGTTAGAAATGATGACAAAAAGTTTCAATCGAAACATTAGCCCCTAAGACCTTATATTATTGATAGTGTTTGCAATGAATACTTATTGAAAATTAAATATTGATTCTTTTACCTTAACTTTATCGAGAACCATTTGCGCATGATTACCCGCACGGGTGGAGAATCGTGCGCAAATGTTCTTTTACACATTTCCCAACAATGTGGTTTTTACATTTTTTTGAAATACCGCATTACGTATTATTTTAAGTAGAATAATTAATACTAAATCTAACATTTTTTTAAACTGATGTTAGGTGTGCTGTACTTATTACAGTAGCTATTTTGGCTTAAGTGCGCACCATTCCCCCACTCTCCCCTATATCATAAATGATATTAATAATACAGAATATAATCACATTGTAGTTGTTTATGCATATTGGATCCATCAGTTACTATTAAGTAAAGAAAACTGCAAATGAAAATGAGATCTGTTCTTGCAACAGCTTGAACCGGTTTAATACATTAAAACCGTTTGTAACTGCTGTCAGAGAAAAGCTATTTACTATAAGTTTACTATTACTATTACAATTTAGTCTTCTAGAATCGAACAAAATTTTAAAATTAATAAACCAAAAAACATAGCACAAGTTTTTAAGTTGGGAAATAATAAATATGAAAAGTGATTGATGTTGTCATACACTAAAACTTTTATTCTTATCTGTTTTTGTCTCAAACCGTTTTAAAATTACGACCAAGTTAACGTATGTTGTGGTGCTCTTTAGGAGTTGCATTTACCGACCCAGATTGACCATTGTTTGGAACTGTGACTGGTGTATTAAATCTCGGTACGATTGCTTTGTTCTTTCAAAAGTCATCGTGTGGTTGAACACAATATAGACACTCAGACAAGTAAGAATCGAGAATTACTATTTACAGGGATCTACTGAAACGGGCGCTGCATAGGCGAACACAGACGTCCCCTCCAGCAGGTCTTGGTACGCCGCTTAAATTGTCAACTTTATAAATATTTATTATTAAAACTAATGAAGATTTCTCTAGACATTTCTCGATTATTTGAGAAAATAATAAGTCCCTCACAGAATACTTTCTTCGCCGTCAGAAAGTTTTGCGCCAAAGACAGCAACCCGCGTGCGAGCCAAGTTGTGCAAGTATAATCAACACTGACTGCTATGCATATTTCAGCAGCTTAACGGTTTAAGAAGACAAGAGTGTGATGATGATAATGATAATAATGATGATAGATATGAGTACCGTTAAGGTAACCAGTCGTAAGTCCAGTTTTGTCGCAAATTGAGTTAATAATAATGACTTGACGTTATGGTAAAATATAGTCACTTTTGACTAAGTGGTTGCATGTATCTCCATTTTTACATTGCGGTAGATAGTCGCTTTTTAATTATTTTGTCAACATCTCAGATGTTTCAAGTTTTTCCCAAATATTCTACTTTCCTAATTAGTTATTTCTTAAACATATTAACAACTCGAATATTTAGAAAATTAAAAGTTGCAGGGGTTTTATCTCAAATTTTTTGCTAATTTATAGCTTAGCGAGCGTTTTTTTATAATGAAAAGGAATTCTTGAAATTTAAATCTACTTTTTGCAAATGTTAAAGCAAAGCGATGCTCTTTTTAATTAAAAGAATAATTAAGTCTTTTACCCGAAGATACCAAATTTTCCAACGCCACTAATGTGTAAAATTTTGAATAATTTAACTTTGCTTTTTATTAAGATGTTGTAATAAGATTGTCTCATTTTTCTGTCAGTCAATTCACTGTAACTTACCAGCATAGTAATTCCAGATAATGACTACAAAAATTGCAGGATTTGTTAATATTTACAACTTTTACTGCAAATATTTTTTGATAATAAAACTGTCACGCACAAGCTTCCCTAACAAAATGTTTGGGTTACAGAAATTTAAATGACTGATAAATTCAGAATAGTGAAATAGGGAAGTGTGAATAAAATTGCGCTTCGGAGATACAAATTACCTGAAAGGACCTTCATAATCTAATTTCCAGCGAATTCGTTATGCACAGCACATTATGCAGATACTAAACAAATGTTTAGAAAGGGTAAATTTAAGTTGTGAGTTACACCTTACAACAGCCCATTAATTTGATTTTAACCCGGAGAATTCGTTTCATTAAATTTTTCATAATTAAATAAGGTCGAGTTTTCGAATCAGCACGGTTTCAGTTATTTACTGCACAATATACTACTTAACCACCCCACATACGGTTTACCCACGTATTAAATGAAAGACCGGCGCAAAGCATACACTTTTGAATTTTACCCTCTAGAAATGACACAATGAGGACGCACAATACATTTTCTATCATGTAACAGACGTAAGCTTTAATCCCATCGAGTGTATTCAAGGTCGCAGAGAAGAAGTTTTAGGTACGAAATCCCATCGAAAATTCTATTATGTCACTCCGCCCTTGTTAATACGACTATTCTTTACGCTCGATTTATCTATCGTAAATCTGGCCTCGAATTCGAGTTATAGGTAATTCAGTTAGTGTTTTTTTTTTCGCAAAATTCTCGGTGAGTTGGCTTCACCCATCAAAACATAAATTTGAATACTTTCCGTTTGTTATTTTTATTCCGAAAGAGAAGGCAGGGAGCAGCGGTAATAGGGAAACGGTTGGAATGTAGAGAATATGATATTGTTATTCGAGAAAATTCAGAAAGCTGAACAGAATTGCGGATGTTTTTGAAACTCTCAGATGTGTAATGAGAAGAGAAATGAATATAAAACGCTCAGGTAAACTATATTCAAATCAACGTCAAATTTATTTTGCGACAGTAGTTGCTAAGTGCTCGCCTGTTTTATTGCATTTTCTTATTTCATAAAGCGATTGTGTACAAATTCTTTTATTGGAAAACATATTGTTCGACAGCTAAAGAGCTTACTCGCAGACTTGGGGTACGTGCCAGTTTAATAATATATCCACAACACAAATGTAAAGGCCGTCGGGTTACACTGAACCCTCCCCCCTTTACGTATGTTATAAATCATGATACAAAGAAGGGGTACGACCATGCGAGTTTTAATTCTACTTTATTAACTTGGCGCAGCGTACCTTTAGGGATGAAAAACACAAGGTGCAACCAGGAACGTTTAATAATTACGAACTTGCAATATGCATGGGATCAATAAAATACAATCCTCGGAGTGCTTGCAAACAATGAAACATCAAAACGATGACTATTGAATCAATTGCGTGCTTATTTAATTTTGTATTTAAATCCGAATTTGTGTTTTTGGTTAAACCGAATTTTCCATTTGCGAAATGAGCTTTAATGATTGAGTGACATATTTTATTCAAATGACTCTAAATGTACAATGATGTAATTGAATCACATGAAAAATAACCAATGTTAATCATATAGAACCCGAACTCGAAAGTGTGGTTAATTAGCGCTCTTGCCAAATATAGGAATGGTAATAGTTCACTTGCCAAGTGGTGAAGTTCATCAGCGAATACTTCGTTGTTAACGTTAATTGCAAATAATTTAGGCAAACAATTTAATAATCAGATAATAGAAAATTTTGATTGTTCGGGAAATTACAAATTAAGTTGTTACATTTTCTGTTTGTCGCATTTTTAAAATTTATATCCTTAATTATGAGTAACAGTATTTTGGTGAAAAAGAAACTAAATTTTTTGTTAAAACAAAGAACGTAGAGCATAAATTGGTGAGTAACTAATCTGTATTACAATTTAGTGTGAATTAACTTTTTAATTTACATAATTTTAATTCGCTGTGATTATATTCATAATTAATCTTTGTTAATTCCCATTAGTTATTATCAGTTTTAATTTAAATCACCCAGTTCATTTCACAAAAGAAATTTATAGCATGAATTACTTTCTGAATTTAAATTGCTTAAAGTTATCCATAACATACTAAAACAAACACATTTAAGCACATCATTTCAGTTTAAAGTACATACCGCCTCTTTTTATAACATTGAACATACAATGTAAATATTCCTATGTTCAACGTTAAAAAGAAAGAATGTCAATCAGTCAATGTGTATACTCCAAAAATCCTTGATAATACAAATTATTTGACATTTATTTTAATTTAGAAATAAAAACGAGAGTACAGTTAATTGCATACGCTACAATACATTGATATTTTTTTATTTTTAATATTGAACAGAAATATTTACATCGTCTATGTTCAATATTAAAAAAATTACTCGGTATATTGTAACTTACAATTTTCCACTACTAATGCAGGTGTTCCAAATTTCTAACTATAACTTTAACAGCATATTGTCGCCCTCTTTTTTCGACATTCACATAGTCCTTGTTTGAAGGTTCGTAGAAAAATAATACTTTTAGTTCAGTTTTGAGTCGGTAGTTACATTTAAGAGCATAAAATTTAATAGTAGTTTCAGTTAAAAAGAAAACAACTTTTTGTTTAAAGGGTGCGTTTCAAACAATTCCTATGAACATACCCCAAAGTGCTTTTTCTAAAAGCTTACGAAATCTTTTGTATGGCTGGTATAAGGATTAGCTTTTTAGTATTGATTTCCATGTTAATCATAATCACCATAAAGAGTTATTATTTTGAGACGCGATTTTTAAAATTTCGATAGTAGTTTTGTCCACTTAACTTTTTGTAGAAACCGTCATAATTTTGCATCACACTGTTTACAGTATTATAATAGTAGTAGTACTGTAACCAATTTTTTTATGCCTTGCCTTTTCAACAAGACAAGTAAAATTTGAAAAGTTACTGCGCAATACAAAGTGCTAGTGATCGAAATTACGGCGACCTGTGTTTGCACGCAGCTATAATTTTAAGGTCCCTACAATTAAAATAATCAATCAATAATTTTGAAATTAACATATGGTGCAAAATTGTACAAATAAATCCTTCAAAAAGGTTATGTTGCGGCACACATCATCGGTGCAAGTTCGAAACGCTGGTAGAATCGCCTGCAGCGAGGGGTGAGGGGTGGGGTATCGTTGTATTCATTCCGAAATCGAAATTTTTTCTTTCTAATAATGTTAAGAAATCAAAATAATCACTTTACGTCGTGATAGTAGTTGAATGTTGAATTTGTATATTATAGCTGCATTTACAAAAAAAAAAAACAATTCACAACAACTACCTTTAAGACCAAGTAGATCTTCTGAACATCACTTTTGAGGTCAAGTTTGAGAAACATTTTGTGGTTAGTGTACCTATTGTGGCGGTGCCAACCGACTCCTGGTGGTCCAGCGACTATTTTCGACCACCAACGATTTTAACAGATCTGTCGCAAATCACGGCGCCAAACTACAAGTAGTCCAGAACGGACACTTGAATATGTTCAGTGACATATGTAAGGGTACCGCCGCGCTGGACCTTCCAGGAAACTGCGCTTCCAGACAGTACTACCGACCTCCACGCAGCTTGTATAATAACAAATTTTGAATGAGATTCGGGGTAGTCCGTCCTGAACTTCAGACGTCAGTTGACTTTATCAAACACTTGTTCTGTATCAAAGTTCTTGCAAATATTTTTTTAATCATTAAATAAAAAGTTCTAGTCAAAATAGCTGTGTTACTAAAGCAACCAACACTAATTCGTCAAAATATCAAATAATATACAGTCTTGGTTCTTTAATAATTAGTTAGGTTAGTTAACAATTAAACATAATGGGAAATTATTGCAAATACATATCAACGGATTAACTGTACACTAATGTATAAATATAATGAGACGCTAGAATTTTAAAATTAACCAAAATCTGACCAACCTGACGGCTTTATTTTTCCCCTCTTCAGTGTATAGCATAATAAATTTCTAATTCCCACTGTATATAGTGTTGCATTTTTCGAATAGTTTTTATGACATGAACTCATTGTGTCTACGAAGAAAACTGTCATTATGCAGGTCCTTCGAAATAATCTTAATGGTATAATCAGGACTGTATTGGCCCAAATGTTCTTCCCAATACCACAATTTCTATAAAAATGCAACACTATCCTATTTTTGTCGACAACAGAGTACAATATTTTATATTTCAACGATATTGATTGTTTTTCAGACATAATATCTGTTTTGATTAATCAGATGACAAATCATTCACTTTATATTTTATTTTTGTGATTTTACTTACTTACTTTTACTTAATTTTAATTTTTAATCCAGATTTAATGATATTAGCAATTTTTTATAGATTGTTGATTGTATGTAGGAGTGAACAAAAATGTTTTTGTAATAAAATCAGCGCTTAATGAAATTAAATCCGCATACTTTTGTATCAGTCTTAATTGAAGTTGGGTAAATTTTATCGAAAATTTTAATTTCCGTTTGTATAAACAATTTTTTTCCACAAAGGCATGATTAAAATCTAGCATGTTGTTCATTTATATTAGTCAAACCATCGCAATCAGAATTTTTCAGTGTATCTTTTTAACAATTCGATTAAAATTAAATAAGAACATTGCTAACAAACAGTAAAATAACCTTGTTATGCAGTTATAATTGCGTTGATGCATATTGTACAACTAGTATAATTATATTAATGTAGTTTTAAACTGTTTCCATAACTAATATTCCTTATTTAAACTTTTTCAACTTATTTCAAATCCGTTTAAAAAGAGGTCCATTTGTTTTCTCGTGCTAACAGTAAAAACAACAGTAAGAAGTTAGTGCTCTAACACAAAAGTACATAACAGGATCAGTACGTGCATTTAAATGTACTTAATTATAAAAACGATGTGTAGATAACTTTTGGGATGTAGGTACGGTTAACTTTTGTTGTAGTTTGTTTAGCTCTGAAATGATTTCACAGCTTAATTGTTCTAATTTACCAAACTGATATTGAAATAGTTTATTCAATTTAATTAAATGTTATACTGATATAAGTTTAATTGACTAAAGGAATTTTTCCTCGTTTTGAGAAAATGTGACGCGCCCGGGGAAAAAAATAATAAAATAATCACCGCCGGGAGAATTTCAGCCGTCGAACGATATTAAAATTCGAATCGAAGTTTTTCTTACTTTTCTAACATCATTATGAGATTTTATTCGAGCATACCTATCCAAAATGGTTATTATATTTTACGATGATGAAATTCTGAAAGCGCGCAAAAAACTTGTTGTTTTCTTTTAATTTTATTTTCCGGTCTCGCCATATAAAACCATTTATCCAAGTATGTATAACCAAGATTTCCATTAGGGAATTTCTTTTTGGTTTTATTAAAGCACGGATGCGGGCGGTTTGTTTTTATTATCCAGCGATGACATGCTCACTCGGCTTTCATCTCCATGTCGGTGGCATAAAACTTGTCAATGGGTCAAATATTGGTTTTGGCACATTAAAAACGAAATAACATTTCAGTGCATATCCGACTATTATTGTCGTGTTTACTTATATCGGCGAACTATTCGCCAGTAAAGCCGTAGAAAAATCAATTACTCCGAAATCGTTTCAGGCAATATCCTCCGAATAATGCATTTTTCGATTCAATTTAAATGTTACGTCCTGGCCAACCGCCGTCCCATATTTCAACAATTTCCCGAAAAAGAAAATCATAATTCGTTCGCCGTACCGTGTTATCTTGACGACGTCTGCAGACGACTTGACAATAGGCAGCGATTAACATGAAGAGCATTGAGACAAAGCACTCCTGATAACAGAGACTGTACAGGACAGGAGCACAATATACATGTTAAGTACCGAGACGTACGTAAGCCGCTTGCGACCAAGTGTTGAATGAAGTGGATCCATTCAAGGGCAAAGGTAGATTAGCATAAGCCTGATACGAGAGAGCATCTATTAGATACGGTTCGAAATACCGTAAATACGGGGGAGTGCGCGCAGGTACAAAGGGGAGACGCCTTTTCAACAACCCGGAATTGATACGAATGATTCACGACAGATGCGATATATGGAAGAAAGTTTCTGGCATCGGTCCTATCAGTTACTGACTCTATTGAAAACGGTGCCAAATTAGCTTCTTTTGCTTTTCTCTCGATTCTGTTATGAGACGTTTTATGGGGGAAACATATATAATGCGGGGTTTAAAAATGTCAGGGCCTGGTTTTTGTCACAGTCGATTATAGTTTCCACTCGTAAAAATGAAGTATGCATTAAAAGCTCTGTTAAGACGTTATGGGAGTTTATTGCTTCTAGTTTTGTTTATTTCGTTTTGTAAACGAAGCCAAGTTAGAAGGGTGTTTTAACATATACATGCTCTGTATAATGTGAATGAACCGAACAATAGGAAAGAATTTGATGAAAAACAACAGTTAAATTTAGAATTAAAGTGTGTATCTGGCAGAAGCGTATACCTTGGAATATATTCTGAATTTTTAATATTAGTGAAATGTCATTTCCTAGCATTCAGAAGAAAGACAAGACTATTACTAGAAAAGGAAGGTACCGAAAGATCAATATGAATTACTTATGTATACTTTGGCAACTATTCGTTAGGATCTGATAAGAGGGATTGTCATTAATCTGTTATCTTTGAAGAATTTAGTTACAATTTTAATTAGCAATTACCAAAGAAAACGTATTAACAGCACATTTTAATCTGTTATTGACAATTCATTGTAACCTTACTACTTTCTTAATTATCCCAAATGTTATGCTTTATCAAATGAATGATGGCCGCTAAAGAATTAGCGCACTGTGTTCGAACCAAAACGTGTCCTGTGTATCTATTTTCTTTTGTTACATTACAATTGTACATTTACTTGTTATTAAAAAGTATATTTCGTACATATCGTCGCCTGAACTGACCTTACCCACAAAAATTTAAAAATTCACTTAATCCCCTTAACATGTATTCAAATCAGTCTAGTTTGTATTGGTAAATAGTTCTAACCCAATAATAAATTAATGGCCCAACAATTGCGTTAACTGTACCAAGAAATAACATACATCTTACGTGTATAGAAATCTTTAACTGGTGATAACTCGGAACTTCATCGCAGTGGGTTAGGTCAGTTCACCACCAAGGCGACGATATGTATCAGTTATATACAGGGCCCTTCAACCTTGATGATCATTTTTAAAATTGGCCTCAAATATTAAATTATTATCTTCAAATTATGTTTATTGCGTGAACTGATGTACGACCATACAATGCTGGTATTAGTTGTTTTCTTAATGATAAACCAGACATCGTAAAAAAGCAAAAAAGTATAATTTTGGAAAAATGAAAACTAAAATATTTTCTGGAATTTATCTATTGTGTTTAATTTCATGCAAGTCATAAATATGTTTTTGTTTAATTTTTTTACGATTTTAAATAGTGGTAAATTTGCCCGACCGCAAATAATGACCGAATGATATTGTTGCATACGCGCAGAGACCACCCTCAAACGTACGGCTGGACCGATCATCTTGGGTGTCTCTTCAAGGGGTGTCTCTTCAAGGCCCATATTAATTATGTTTAAGTAAAATGTCAGTATTCCATTTTTCCGAGAAATTATTATTGCGGACTAAATCACACCCTAAATCATGGTTTTCAAATGATTTTTAGGTTTAGTTTAACCCGACGGTTCAAATAACAAACAACTCAATCTTCCGCACTAAACCTTGACGTTAATTCTTTTACAACGTATTTTTTATTAAAATAAATATAAATATATAAATAAATGATTACATACACTTGCCTTCGGTCGTGCAGCAAAGTACATTTTCATGGATAAAAACCTTCTTTAGTTGCTCATGTAATAATATACTATTACCCAACTAGAGCAAGAAAACACGAGATTTCATGAGGAAGATCATGTTCCACTTATCCAATTACCGTCTACCAGTGAGACTAGAAGAGTGACGAATAAAAAACGAAAAATACAAAATTTTTTTTTCCGTCAGAAATATTTTAGTCATATTTGGATTAATAAGGGTTCGGTTAAACATTCTACTTGTGTTTTCACTCTTTGTTTTCATATTAATTGTGTTCAGTTATTTGAAGTTAACAGCAGCCAGTGTTTCAGTGGCTTTTTGTAAATCTAAATTTTCAAAATCTAAATACGCCCCCGTAACTGAAGACATGCCGCTACTACCTGGCATCTCCAGGACATTTTGTTTCTTCAAAAAGTCTTTGTAATTTTACAACACTTTTTTGAATAACGGCGAATTTCAATAAAAAGGTTTTGATATTTTAATGTTAACAAAATTATAAGTAAAAAATTTATGAAAAAAAAAGTTCCAACAATCCATGAAAAATGACAGTGGTCTTCAACAAAACATGGGGCAATTATTTACTACATTTATTTACAATTTCGAACTTACCTTATGTATAATTTAATAATTTGACGAATAAATTTTAATTTAATGCAATTTAGCTGAAATGCATAAACATTCATAAAATTGAAGGATACGAATGTTCGGAACACTCTTCAAGGTTCATCATTCCTGAGACAATTAAGTCCCGATAAAATGTTTTAATATATTTCAATGCAAATATTATGTGACATTAGTTACAAGAATTAAATGTTTTCAATGGGTACAAATGTTTATTGTCTACAATCTACATTGTAGTCAATTTATCTCGAGGAATGTGTTCGCTGTATAAGATTCGTTTAACATGGTTTCTTCTTTTTTTCGGCTGCTTCTGTACGTTTGACATTGTTCATAATAAATTGGTCCACTAATAAAAAGAATTGCTCTTCACTTTTCCTGTACAACATATTTGCACCATCTTTAATTTTTATGGTATGTTTATTAAAAATGAATAACATTGTTTGTTCTTCGGGAAATTTTGTGATTGTAGAATTCCTTAAGAGATTCAACTTGTATCTATCATTTATTGTAGATTTGATCTCTTCAAATAGGCGTTAACTTTGTAAGAATCTCAAAGGTAGAGGATGTTAAGCTTATTTGCTATTTCGTACCAAAAAAATACTTCATTTGAACCAATTCTGCTGAGTAATCACGCGCTAATCACTAGCACAATTTCTACAAAGCCGTTATTACAAGTTACCTTGGTTAAAACTTTGGATGGAATGAGGTAATAAGGGTCTGACAATGGAAAGACAAATTTAAAAATGCACGTGCCAATTAAATTGTTTTATTGCCCGTAGTCAGTAATTGCAGTATAGTAAATATTTAAAAAAATGTTTTTGGTAATGCATTAATTAATTTTTTAAAATTGATTCAAAACAATGCGGTTAGTCTACTTCTTCAGAATAATAATTCTGGAATATATTAGCTTATTTAAATATGAAATGTCTATAAAGTTTTAACACACTTGCTACACACTTACGAGCCCCAACTTAGTTTACAAATTAAAAACTTTCCTTCAGCGAGAACAAATTATTTTCAATGTTTGATTGAATAAAAATTACACGTCAATTTTTAAGTACAAGTTTCTGATTGAGTTTATGAAAATTGGTTTGAAGTAATCTTCAAATCCAATTAGGTTTTGCTTTTCTTTCATGATTAACAAACAGCGCAAATAAAAATTATTCGATTAGTCAGTTCCGCATGTATGCCTCGATTCGCCGTCTAAATTCATTATGGGCGTCATGAAGCGTTATTACATTTATTTCATTGATAACTTCCATAATTTTTTATTGTGCGGTATCTGAGCCCAGACAAATGTCGAAGAGTCCGGAACGCAAACAAAAAATTGACAAGTTCACTTTTTGAGATTATCAAATTTACTTTTTGTATGTATTTTTCAAACAACCACTTAAAACTTTATTTTAATTGTTAATTAAAAGTAGCCTACAGATGAAAAGTTGAAATTAGTTGTGCTTGGGAGACAAATTAAAACTTTCGTACGGGATATGTTGCGTTCAATGGAAAAATGAAATAATAATAATAATACTAATAAAATATACACAGGGATTAAAAAATTCTTATTTGCTAAATTATTACAAAATATTTGTTTGGCTTTTATTTCTGTAAAACATTTCGACTAAGTTTAATTCAAAATTCAACTACCATATTTTGAGAAAATTGTTTTATTTTTAGTTTAAAAATTGCAACAAATTTAGTACGGAAACGCTCTGCAAGGTACGTGAGATTTATTTTAAAAAACCACGCCCGGAGTTTATTTCCATTTTAAAATTTAAACATTTCGTTCCCTTTTTAGCGTTTCCTGTTTAATCATATCTAATGTAAAAAGAGACCAGTAAATGTCTAATGCAATGATATCTAAAATCGTGTAGTATTCGTTGAAACAGAATGTAATGCAATATGTCTCATCTAATGGCTTTGTGTATGCTATCAAGATCTGTTTTATGTAAACATTTAGATTTAATGGGCAATAATTTTAATGCAGTACAGTTAATCCGGGAAAAGTGCACTTTTAATGAGCACCCGCGCAGTTGTTTGCTCGACTTACAAACTTCCGCAATTTTGAATGCTCTCTTGAAAACAGGGAGCGATATTTTTTCGCTCGCGTGCGTCGTCGTCGAATTCAACGCGATAACGCACTGCTTTAGCGAAATCAACACACACTAAAGGATGACACATCGCACCCGAATAAATACTTAAACGGCTCCAGCTCGATCTTGTTACCGGTTATATTCTGTTTCCACGCACACATACGCACACCCTTTTGCACAGAGACATATGCCCCGAGGGTACTACTAACACATAAATAGATACTGAAGTGAACAAATATATCCGGGCCGTTCTTGAAGACATTAAATATGAAACGGCACAAGGGTTACGTGGCAATTCATATACGGGAAAATTTGCGCGTAAAACTAAAACGGGGTCGGAAAAAGAGGTTGTTGGTCTGACCTGAGGAATGCCAAGGCGCGCTCTATTCTAATTAAGGTTTTAGTGAATAGAGAATGTTCGAAAAATAGCCGGGGGGACCTGAAAATTCACAATCTGTCGTTGAATAGGGACCGTTCATTGTCTCGTGAGATTTTATCGGTTGAGTTGAACGAATATATTTTTTGTGACCCTTTGGGTATTCTTGTTTTGTATTCGGAGGAACTGGAAAAATCATTTCACTATCAGAGACGGGAGTTGTGACAATGTGAAGGTTTGATTTTCAAGAGATTTTTAGTGAAAACTATTTACTGTGATTACATTCAACCTATTGCGCTGTTTATTCGTATCTGTCACCTAAACTATAATATTTGAACAAATGAAACAATCCTAATGAGCTTTTGAACAGGAAGATCATTGTGTAATTTCGTTTTGATTGAAACGAATCAAAAATAGAACTTCAAAAGACCCCCTAAAAATTAAATAAATTTAAATGAAGAACAGAGCTAGTTTGTTAATATTTGTAATATTTTCATATCTATCATGCTCTCCATAATGTAAAATCTAATGCCTATTTTAGTTCTCTAAAATTTTTATGTTTTGTGGCAAATAGAGTAGAACTCCACTATTCGGACCAAATTCTCTTCAGAAGACTAAGTATTCGAATAACGAGTTGTACAAATATCAAATAATCTGCATTAGATTAATCTGTCTCAGGCCCCGATTGTTTAGTTAAGCATTAACAATTATAATACTTAATGCATGCAAACAATCGTCAATATCGGAACTGATCATAGAATAATAGGGGCTAAATTAGTAATCAAGTTTAAATTGGAGCGAAACAAACTAATAAAACAAACAAGATCTCCAACTATAGAAGGACTCCAAACCAACGTAGAAAGTTATCAAAGAGAATTACAGAATGCACAGAATATCCGACTGAAATGGAAATGAACGACCTAGAAGAAAACATAAGTAACAATATCAAAATAGCAGCCAAAGCAATGTGCTTTAAAACACAACATCGTAGAAAAACCAAACTGAAATAAGACACTAAGGAAATGATAGAAGAAAGAAGGAGGATGGACGGAAACACTTCGGAGTGCCACAAATTGAAAAAGTTGATAAAGAAGAAAGTAAGACAACCCCAAAACAATAGCAACTTGGACAAAACCAAGATGACGGAAGAAAATAAAACCATTGATGTATATGGTACGAAAATCGAAAAGTTAATAAATACATATTTACGAATATACTTAGGTCATTCGATCAAATTAGGCAAACTAAATCAACCAGCTGAGATTACAAAAAGAATTTGTTTGACATGGACGACCGTCGAAAACCCCAACTCACAATTTTGAAGAACCCTAAGAAAAATCTTCAAAAGTTGTGAATCGGCTGTAAAGAACACAAAAAACTATTGAAAGGGCTATGTTGGGTGTTTCTTTGAGAGATCATATTTGAAATGAAAAGTTACGAAGAAACACAAAGATAGAAGATGTAGGTAATATGTAGAATTGCAAGGTTGAAATACAGATGGGTAGGGTATATGGCCAGACAAGACATCTAATACATATAGTAGAGTGGCTACCAAGAGAACAAAAAAGAACTGTGAGAACACTACAGAAACGCTAGGTAGGTAACATCAAGAAAAAATTGGGAAAAGATCGGTTCCAAGTTGCCTAAAATAGGAACAACTTGAAAACTAAAGTAGATGCAGAAAGGCTGTTAAAGAAGAGAGAGAAGAATGACATACAATGGTGCAATTTAAAAAATTTTGGATGAAATCGATGCAAATTTAACAGCAGTTGTAGTTAGGAGAGTTGATGACATTAGTACAAACTTGGCCTCAAGTGATTATCATCTCTTTGAGATATTAAAAAAGTCCTTGAGCAGGTTTGTTACTTAAAAAATTGATGTTAATTCATAATTTCTGTATACAATGTTTCTTTGATTGTAAACTACATAATCGAAAAAGTACGAATAGACGAGGTTCCACCGTAATTAAATTCCATCGTCGTGTACGATTTCTAGAAATATACAGAGGTACCTTGAATAACGAACGCCCCTATTAACGAACAATTCGGTTAACGAACACAATTTCCTAACAAATTTTGACTCGGTTTACGAACAATGCCTCGGTTTACGAATGCACAAACATTTTACTAAACTTAATTTAAAAAATTTAAAAGTTTCAAAACGAACTCAAACCTTTTAATTTCGTTCCATAAATATAATGGGTGCAATTGCACTATAAATAGTAGTGTAAATTTTGGATTGAAACTTATCCATTGTAGCCATCGTTTTTGCTGAGATGCATGCTTAAAAGCTAATATTATTTACTTTTCATTGTATTGCATATCATTATATTTTATTAGAAGCGATGCAGTTTTTGGATTTTTGACCGGATGAATGCCTCTTTAAAATCACAAATTGATCAGATACTGAATTTTCAGAATCTTTAAATATTTATAAACCTATTTTATTTCATATTTTTCGGTTAACGAACAAAGTCAACGAACGAATTAAGTTCGTTATTCGAGGTACCACTGTAGTTTACCTTAAGTTCCATTTCAACCGGTAATATAGCATTTAAGAAGATATATGTCAGTGCTAGTGGTTAGTGTATTTAAATAAAATAATAATAATTTGATCAACGCTTTTAAATTTAATTTTGCAAACAAATTGTTTTCTAAAAGTTGTACGATAAATGATTTGGCTCAATAAATAATCTCACAACTGAAACATTACAACTGGTAATATAATAATTTCAAGTAAGTCATTTTATAAATCTTCTCACGTTTTATCGTTGTTTGATTTCCTAAAATATTTGTTTTTTTATCGTTTTCAGATTTTTCTTTGATTAACGCAAGAAAGCTTCTTTTAGGATTAAATTAATTAATTAATAGTTAAAGTTTCATTTCTTTTATTCAAATTACCATTTTCAGCGATATTTTTCACATAACGTACAATATCAATTATTACAGGATCGATTTGGATAAAAGGAGTACAAACAAGTTCGTCCACATTTGTTTTAATAAATAAATTATTATTGCTCTAAGTAAATGAAAATTCAATTTTATTCAACGACTGAATGAGAGAAATGTGTCTTAACATTTCAGTGTAGGCAAAGTTGCCAAGAAAAATTTATTTCTCAACTAAAAATTAAATTCCACTTAATTGGAAAAGTATTAGCAGCAAAATTAATTGCTTATCAGTTAAAAGAAAATGATTTTAGTATCATTATTCTATTAAAAAAGTTGATATTGTTAGTTTAACGGTGAAATGATTGATACCTCTAATCTCAAAATTTTCTACTCATAAATTTTTTATATTTTAACGTTAAAAGTAAAACTCTTTATTAAATTTTTGTTTCCAACGAAGGGTTAAGGTAAATCTATCTGAGCTATAAAGAGAAGCCTTTTCGGTCGCTCGACAAGATAACCGTTTTTTTAATAATTGACAAAAACTTCAAAATCAATAACTTTTCAGCTATACAAGGTTTTTGCGAAATGCATTAAAATTTAAAAAGAAAATCGGTTATATTTCATTTTTTAATTTCGTCAATTGAAAGGGTGAAGATGAATCGGCCCTAATTTGCACCTTTATCACAAGCATTTATCGATCACTTGTAATTAATTCAAATGTATCATCCGCCACGTGTGTTCGTATCTTTGTTATATTCCTGTGGGATTCAGCTTGTTGCGTCAGAGGTTGACAAAAGCGAAAAAGAACCCCATAAACGTCACCCCAATGCAATGTCACGAGGGTACTGTAATAATGAAGTATAAAATAGTTGATTGCAAACTCTGTATGATCTAACAGATTGCCTCCAACTCAATATATTGGGCGAGTTTACGATCGACATGTTTTATTATATAGGATGCCGGATTAAAGGGATCGCAGACGTAAAACGTCCATATTTGACGGTAATAAATTATAGTTAAACGATAAAATGTAATTTTCTAGGTGCGGGGATTTCTTTTAGATGCACTCTCGTCCGAGGGTGGGATAAACGTTCGCGGCAAAAATAGTTTCGTTTAAATCGCGTTCCTCCTACGTTTTAAACGCCGATGATTCATTTAGAGATAAAAAAGTCACGCCCGTTGCGCAAATATTTTAACAATGTTAATGACGCGGCGTTTGAAGTTCCAAGACACAACCCTTTTTATGTATCGTCGTTTAATATCGCCCCCGAATTTGCATGTAATGTGTTTTAATTCCGTCTATTCTTACTTTCGCATGTATATTTATTTAGAGCGCAGCCCCATTGTATTCAGAATCACGTCGCATCGCTGCAACGTTTGTGGATATATATTTCAACCCTTAAAAGGTAAATAGGAGAAGTTTTTTCCAACGTGTGCTTTCCATATCGATGTCCACGTCTTGAGAGAGGGTTTTGCGTCCCTTATCTCCCCGGTTTTATGTATCGGCTGAAAACATATGTGTGTCATCAAGATTTGTGGGTACATGACACGTTCCGAGATGTATTGATTTACACAATTTTTTCGCTTTCGTAATAAAAGCGTTGTCTCAATTTAAACGTCGGCGTTGTTTAAACTGCGAAACTTGACTTTCGAACAAAGCGAGATCAATTTTCTTTTGATACCCTAGACAACTTCCTATTTAGTTGGAAAGATGATAGATTACGTTCGACAGTTCAGATTTCAATAATTTTCTGTCATAATCTAAAAACTTTAATCAGAGATGCAGATCCCGTCTTTATCTCTTTGCAGATGTACTTGAGAGCGCTATTGACAGAATCACATCTCTTCAGTTTTCATTCATTTCTCTCTTATCTTTCGCCTCAATTTTAAACCAGAATGAGTAGCGTTAATGTGATTTTAGAATTCTGACAGGGCGAAAAAAGCGTTTTGCACTTTTACGAATTTAGCGACCGAGCTATTTATACGCCGATTTTAATCTCGCAGTTTGCTTGAAATACGTTATTTTAAGTATTTGCAGGGGATTTTTCGTAATCTCCAGCTCAGACGAATTTAGCGTGATGTACCGCTTGGACTACCTTTATGCAGAGCAAAAAATTAAAGGTCGCTTGAATGAAATTTTAATTATCATGAAATTTTTACTTTTTACAGCAACTACACCATTTCAACTAATCCTGCTCCAAGACCGAATTAAAAAACATCAATTAATTTGTTGGTTCAATGCAAGTCCACTAGTTTTTACTAAACTCACAAACTGCACGGTCTTTGTGAAACTAAGCTAAGAATACCAGCACATGCAACTGTGGATTACTTGTGGATCGTAATGGTGCAAGTTTTAAGCCTTGAATTTGGAAAATTTAAATTTAAGTTTAAACATTTTGAATCTAAATATTAATTTCATTATGGTGGAAGGGTCAAATTTGGTCCTATATCATTAATAGTAATAATGGTGGTAGTTGAAGATTAAAGGCGTTGTTAGCACATTGAGAAAAAGATGAGTAAAAAGGGTAGTTTAGTAAATTAGAGCTGCTTGGAGAATCTGTAGTTAACTTTGAGTGCCATTCAGTTTTTGCTGAAGCGAGAAATGTACCACGATTTACTATAATTAAACATTCACTTTTAAAAACTCGGCAGGGTGAAATTGTTAAAAGTATATTTCAGTTCGCTGAATTTATTTTGTAATTTTTTCAATGCTTGTGTAAAACTTAAGAAAAAGAAAGTTTGGAGCATGTATTTTCTGGTTAGTTATTCACACCACCACATAACATTAACATTTAAAATTTTTAGCAGTGTTAAAGAAGATTTATATTGTTTTCAGAATTTAAATCTCGGTTAATGCATAATAAAAGTAACACATAAAGCTCGTCTCCAGCAAATTACAATAAATGAAAGATGCACCATTTTGAAGAAATTACATGAAAATAAAAACTGCTGAAAAAGATCTGCAAATGGACTGAAAAAGTTAAAAAAGTTTTTGTTTGTTCTAAAATTAATTATTTTCTAAACACAATTCGATATCGCTGATTTCTTAAGTAAAATAAAGGATTAATAAAAAATTGTGAAAATTAACCATTGCGCAATTAAATCAAAGTATCATATATTACAAATCTCATTAATGAAGTCATTGAATTACGGCAATTTTAATACTAACTGAAAGAATGCTGAATAAAATAAAATATTTTTCCATAATTTCCCTTTGTTTTTTTAAGAAAAACAAATTTTCTTCAAAAAATTAGTAACTTTGAAACAAGCTAAAACAAGCAAACGAATATTATTTTTCTGTATAGTTGAAAATAGTAGCTATTTATATAACAAATGAAGAAATGGATACTTTACGGGACGAATTGATGTATTCCGGGACGAGCAATAGGCGAGTCTGGGAAGTCTTTGAGTTTTCTGGTATGTTGTGTATATTACCTTTTTGTACAACTGCTAATGTTTTAAATTTTTCAATCCTTAAAATGAAATGATTTGTCTTTAACGATTTAATATTTTAAAAAAATATTAAGCACATAGCTCGAATTGAATCATTTTATTTTTACTATTTCCGAAGAAGTGGTAAAACTGAAAATAAACAAAACCGCCAAACATAAGCAGGCTCACTGTAATGATATTATTTTGACATAAAATGTTACTTTACAAGGCTAGGCATGTAAAGTCGTTTCATGTCGGTATCAACCTAGAATCATCATGAAAGTAAGAATATTTTTGATAGTTGTACAAAAAAAGTTGTTCCTCTTGAGACGCATTGTATGGTCATTATCAAATTCTATTTGTTCGATGGATTTATTCGGTAACCACCTTTACAATAACTTTGAAATTAAGCCTGAAATAAAATAATAAAAATAATGCAATGAAATGATAGGTGGGAAAACACAATAAAAATACGCTGTCAGACAAGATATTTGTACCTTAGGCAATTTATATTTGATCTCTTCATCAACATCTCTGACTGAATTTTTGTTATTTTGTTTTAATTTCTGCAGTTGCGTTGCAATAAAGGATCTAATCAAACTTTTTATATTAATGCCGTGAGTACTACACAGTTGGCAATTGTAATGCGAGCGAAAAAAAGGTCAATCCAATTTCGTTTCATTTTCAGTTGGACATTATTTGCGCTAGTTTCGTTTATTTTAATTTTAAGATTAAAACCGCAGTCTGCTGAATTTGAATATCATATTAAATTGTTCCGCCGTTAAGGAGTTAAAAGTGAAATAAATAAAAATAAATCGGTGGAATACCAGTTTTGTCGCACACATAAAAGCCCGTAGTTTTCTTGCAAAACTATTAAAAATGCAACGGATGTCTTTCTGAAGTGGCATGGCGCGTTCGTTTTTCGCATTCAGCTAGATATTGTCATCATTTATCATACTTCCAACACAATGGACATATCCGGGGGATAGAAATGTTATAAATATTTAGAGGCAAATCATGAAATAAATAAAGCTTGTCGTATGCTTTCGGGGATTGCTGATGTTATATAACCGCATATATATCGGCTTGTGTGCCTGTATAAAATATCACTATATTTTCGTGTAGTCATTTAGAAAAATGTCATCGTTCCACTCGACTCCCTCCGGATCTCAGACAACAAGATGTTTACAAGATACCAGGGCTCATGGTGTCAACCTTCCTCCCGCAACACACGACTTAACTTACTAATTTATACTCTTCGCACACCCTATTTAGGCTTTCATTACCTGTAACCTACGGCCCAATTTTATCCCCGTCAAATCCGTAAAAGTGACCTTAAAGTCAAACTAATTAACTGACGGTTCTAATAGACTGTATTACTGTATTAAATCCACTTTCATATTGAAAACTATCTACAAAAAATTATTCTTCCTTACTACTATTAATGCAAAAAATCGTTTTCTATCGGTTGAAACGAGAAATTTAAATTAATCCTGTCTCGAAACCCACTCAAATTTTGTTGATCATTAGATGAAAGCTCATGACAACAACAGAATGGATGTCACCGCCCGAACTGTTTGTGTTTTACAATTTCCCGGCCTGTAAACATCTTAATCACATACGTGTGGGAAGTGGGTCGTTAAAGACCCTTTGGAACAATCCCGTCCTTTGTACCAACTGCTACAAATTGGTCTTCGTAGCGGAAAAGAAAACTTTCCCTGCCGTTTCGCAGATCCATTTAATTCCGCCCGTGGGGCAAGTTGTTCATCTTTAAAATAGCAGTTGCAGCGCAAGTTTTCCCCCACGAATCTCGCCGAGACAGGTTTAAAAATGAATTGCGATTTTTCAGCTGTCATTTAAAATAAATTAACAGGTCGGTTTGCAGCTCAAGTTTCTATCTCGAATGAACGTCACCATCCATTTGTATTTTACAATTTCCTGCTAACATCTTAATGTTGGAAGTGGGTCGATAAAGGCCCACACGGCTCGGCTTTGTACCAACTATTACAAATTGGTCTTAGAAAACTTTCGTTACCTTCTCACGGATCTATTTAATTTCGCCCGTGGGGAAGGTTGGTCATCCTCAAAATAACAAAACCGACAATAGGTCCTTCCACAATGCAAGAGTCCTGCTGAATGGATCGTTGTTTGAACGCCAAACACGTGTTCGGCAGTTCGGAAAAGAGGCGAAGACACGTTAGAATTTTTGTGGTTTCCCAACTGTCATTTTAACTGGATTAACAGGTCTATTTATAGCCCGTTAACGTCCGCTGATGAGTGATTTTTTCGAGGGTCGTTTTTGTCGGACGCTTAAATCGGGCGTAAAGGTAATGCCATTAAGATCGGTAAAAGGTCGGAAATTAGAGTTAACCGAGTTGCAGCGTGGCGTTGCACTCGACAATATCAAATAATGAAGTTCTAATGCGATGGATGTGGGTAGCTCCGGTACTATCGGGGCGTTATCAGTAGCCGTGACATGGGTAAGCTTTTATCCTGCACACTGCGCCTGACGTTCTAAGCTGTGCGATGTCCTTATAATTCTATTACTTATCTCTCCGGTCGTACTTTTTATCTATTAACCCCGAGAGTTGAGTTTTGTATGTCTTAATTACATTATTCTCTCTCTTTGCCTTTATCAAATCTGATGATGGTTCTCTGAATGAAAAGTGCGCGTGTCAGCTGTTTGTGAAGAGAATCGCGGATGCCCGTGCTCCCCTTGGTCCTTTGACTTGCTAAACGAATATTCAATATGACTGTTCTTAAGTTTCACCCCTTAAATCCGCATCCCATTAGCGTCCTCTTCTGAAATTACATATCGATTTTTATTGTCCGTTTGTGTGTCTGTCCATCCAGATGATAACTTTCCGAACAAAAATATTATATCATGATGAGATTTGTTGGTAAACAAGATTTAATTTGATTCTATTTTGAAAACAACTTATGTGTGATTAAGGAAAAGAACCTTTTTTTCTTAAACAGCAAAAAAACTTTCTAACCAATTTAAATGATACCATTTTGTGAAATATATAAATGAGAATCATTTAAAGTAGTAAATTCTCTCCATTTTTTAAAATTAGCGTTTTAAATAATATTATAAAAAAACCTATGGAAAATTAAGTTAAAATTATTATTGTTTTTCTTATGTTAAAAGTTTATAATACACCCAAAACATTCTAAGAACAAAATAAGATTTAAAAATATTATTATACAATTCGGATGTGAGGAAACGGAAAATTATGTTATACAAAATTGGAAAGTCAAAATTTTTAATTAAAAAGTATTCTGCATCCTTGTAGATTTTTATGTAAATAAAAAGCAACAATTTGAAATTAATAAAAATTATTACTCTTAAAATTTGCAAAAAATTAGTATTAATCAAAATTTGTTAAATTTTTTAGCTGTGTCATAGTCACTTTCTGCGAATCTGATAAATTTGAAAAAGTAATCTAGAAAAACATAATATTTATTAAATAGTTTTCAGCTTTAGGTTTTTAACCTATAGTCAACAGATTTACTAATAAAAATGCGTGATCAGTGCGAAGCTTTTAACTGGTTGCTTTACAGTAAAGCAGTGGTGGATAGTTTTACCGGTAGTCGGTTCTTTACAAATAAAACTTTCTCATTGAGTAAACTTAATTGTTTTACTTTGTAAATTATAGATACAGTCGGATTCCTCTATAGTGATGTTCGAAAAGCCATGGAAAAACGTCACTATAGAGAAATTTCACGATATAGAATTTACGTATAATTTTACAGTTCTGGCAGTCACTGTAAAATTTATTATGTTTGAAAAAATATTTGTTTATTTAGAAATACACACAGTTATTAATGAACAATACAGACATTCATCATATGTAATGGAAGACTTACATAACATGTACTTATTGATGAAAAAATCTGTCCAAAGTTGATTGCACAGCAGTACTTTTAAAAATGGGAGTTCCCATAAGTAAGGAATTTGCAGAAATTCTTCTAAGGATTTTTTAGGTATTCGGAATTTGGGGAAAACCCGATGTTCAATACATTCCGTTCCCTGAGAATTTTGGTAAACCTTTCTTAAAAGATAATCACTATATAGAGACTTAACATCATAATATAGAGGTATTTTCATATCCAAAACGTGCAAAAATGCACGTTCCAAACAAAAACATAACTATAGAGAAAAAATCATTATAGAGGAGGTCACTATAGAGGAGTTCGACATTATTGTTATCTAAAAAACAATATCCTAAAAATTTGAAGCTTATTAACCTTAAGTACTCGCACTATTCTGACGTACATAAGCACTCACGTGGGGCCACGCGGGCCCCAGTGTAGTTACGATTAGTTTTTATACCTACGAGAAACGTAATTCTTTTTACAGATTAAAAAGGATAAGGATATGCGGTTAACGAAGTGAGTAAAGATCTCAAAAAGTATAACATGAAAATAAATAAAGCCAAAATTTAAAAAATGGTATGTGAAAAAACCAAACACCAACATATTGTAATAGTATGTCTTGAAGGGCAGCAACTTCAAGAAGTAGAAGCGTTCTGCTATAGGCTATTTCTTTGGGGCGTAGAGCAATATTTTAAAAGATAATCTGTTTATTACCAATTTTCAGTGGCGTTTTAGATGTGGACTGAGTGATTTCAGTATAACTGTATTTTTTCTAGTGTAATTAGTTTCATGGTTCCGATTCCCATACTAAGTTATTGTAATGTTTTAACAAACGTTTGATTATTTCAAAATTATATTCCAACAAAAATATAGAAAATCCCAAGCGCACGCCTGTGAATCTTTTCTCAACGTGGGGTATTTGCGATTGTAAGTGCAGAATCTATTGTCTATAGGCGGCACATTTAAAAACAATCTCTTAAATTTTTTCGACTTATAATGGACATTTGTGAAAATTCGGCACAAATACGGTACACCTAGGAAGTATTATTACAAAGGATGTAAGGAATTGTTAAGAAATTACAGCAATAATCGCTCAAGCAAGAAAAAAAGTCTACTAATACCAAAATAAACTATCACTTAAGACTAGAAAGAAGTTCCTAACATTACTTGTCTGGAGTATAACACTGTATGGTTTTGAAACATGAACAATATCTTGAACAGAGGAGAAAAAATTAGAAGCTTTTAAATGGTGGTATCGATGGATATTAAAAATCAGTTGGATGGACAAGGTTGCAATGAAAACGTAGTAGGATGAATCGAAGAACCAAGAACTTTATCGAAGATATTCTGATTGGATTTATACTACATCACAGTAGAGAATAATAAATTAACGAGGAAGCCAAGGTTACAATATACAGGGTGAGTTAAGTTTTACCTCCGGGGCCATAATACCTACTAAAAAGATTTGGTTTTTTATTTCAAAATGTCGCAAATTATTGGTAGCATTAATATTTTGGATTTAATTCGTAAAAATTATTACTTTTTGAGTTAAATCAAATTTAAGATAAAACACGAAAAATTCTTTTATTTATGACTTTCCAACAATGGATAATGCGGTTTACCACTGGAGGAAACAGCATTTCGACTACTGTTCTGACTGTTACCAGACCCATATTTTGGAATTTGTAAGAGTATTGAAATGTCATGATTATAACTGTACGTACTAGTGCTAAAGACAAATTAATGTTCATTATTCCACAAAACAAAGTTTTAATTTTCACTTTTCACCAACGATGTTTAATTTTAGGAAGATTTGTTGCGAACGTGAATGTTTCTTTTTTCACAATGTGACCTGAGGGTTCTAACCAGAGCTGCACTTTGGATGAATTAAGCAATTTATTTTTTGGGAAAATTCAATAGCTAATAGATATATTGACTCAGCAGACGGCAAAATTAAAACACAAAATTGTAGACAGGTGTACATAGACAATTTTCGCATTAAGTTTAAAATCTAACATTACTAAGATTATTTCTTATTATGATTGTAATTACCGTTTGAACTGGGATGGTTTTTTGCTCGTTTCATGAAATGGGTCAGTTTACGAAATGATAAAAAATTCACTATTGCAGTGGAACATACACAACATTTAATACACAATACCATTGGCGCCAGCAAGGTCTGCACCAACTTTATAACCCGCATGCGGGCCAAGTTGTATATTCAATGACCAACACTGGCTGCAATATACACTTCGACACCTAAAGAGAACAAGGTAAATAAATGTAGATCTTGTAGAGCTACATATATTGTAAAAAAGAATTGGTCCATTTAAGTGGCAAAATAGCGCAATAAATATTAAATTTTAAACTATAAGTGAATCAATTTTCCGAAATTTCATCCGTGAAAGTCAGCCCACAAAGAGCCCCGTCAATCAGTTAATTCGATTGCGCGTAGGCAGCGAGTTCAACGGCTTTTTCACCCGAAAATCCAGAAAGGAAATTTCAGATCGCAATTAAAGTTATTTTCCGGCGGTTTCGGCATTAATTAAGGAATTGCAGCGTCGCGTATATCCGTAACGTCGATCCTCGAGCACGTTCCGCTAACCAAGACTGGAAATTCGAGTACATTTTATGTGTACAACTTTTATTCTTATTCGATCGTGTCATGCTGGAATCGGGTTCGCCTCCTGGGGAGTAGATACCTATTACTGTTTTTTTTTATTGCTCAGTCGCGACGAGAATAGGATAATGTTTCCCGGAGTTAACGATACGACGAAGATTTTGCCAACTTTTTCCAAATAAACTGTTTAAACGGATCACTTCATTTAAAATTTCTCGCTCCTTGTAATTTGGAGAGGATTTCTTTTAGGCGGGGAATCGGTGATTGCGGGTCCGTCCCATTATCGCTTACTGTCTGCGCTAGTTATGCAAAGTGACAATTTGGAGTCACCGCGGCGTAAATGTCTAATAGGCCGATACATGAGCGAACGATTCATGTAAAAATGACAATATAGGTAGGTCGTGTTGCCAGGTAACGAGATGCTGGGGACCTCTCTAGTTGTAACCATGACGACCCATACAGTGTCTGTTTAATATCATATCGCACCGAATTTCAGTCACAAATTCAAACGAAATTAGAGCAAGTTGGATCCCAGGTCATTGCGTGATCTAATTTGAATCCACGCCTGGGACTGTATGTCCGCTGTTTATTCAGAGCGTCAATCACTAACTGATTCGATCAGACCCGCGTCGAAATTATCAGCGACGGATCTGTCTGCCGATAATGCATGGAAATGGGTCTCCGCACCTTCGGAGAAAGAAGTACTAATCTCCCGCGCTGCAGAATATCGTAATAAAGTCGTTTGACCCAACCCCAAATAGATATCAGGGAAGATGAACCGAACGCTTCGATAAGTCGCTAGCGTCCGAGAGAGATACAACATCCAAATCCAATTAATTTACCTTCGTAGGAAACAAACGCTCCGCGACAACAATGCGAGAGAGAGGGCGGCCATACTTGAATCCGAAATCTAATTCGGCGAGTTTTATCATAATATACGTGGCGTGTTTATTACTGCTTTGCGAGATGAACCACGATAGGGCACCCGGCCCATGTTCCTACCGAATTTCGTTCGCCATTAAACTAAAACTCGTGACATCCCCGGAATGAATGTCACCGCCCGAACTCTGTTTGTATTGTACTATTTCCCGGCCCTGTAAACATCTTAATCATATACGTGTTGGAAGTGGGTCGTTAAAGACCCTTGCGACACTCTTCGTACCAAATGTTACAAATTGATCTTTGCGGAGAAGAAAAGTTCGCGCGACTTTTCCTCTAATTTTATCAGGGGGGCAAGTTGGTCAATTTCGGGATAACAGCTGCGACAACAGGTACACCTCCGCATCGAATTTCATGAAACCCATCCAGTGACGGATGCGCGTGTGGACGTTGTGACGAAGACCCATTTAAATTTTTGTGGTTTCTCAACTGTCATTTCAACTTGATTAATAAGTTTACTTTTGTAAAGTGTAGTTTTTTAGCTTACCAAATTTTAATTTAATTTTTTTTTTTTTAATTGTAAGTTATTCATGGCAGTGATAATCACATTGTTTTGCATTTTGTGAGACTTTAATGTTAAAGAAAATGTATTCTTTGTCAATTAATCTCGTGACTAGATTTTTTTTTAGATGACAAGTTTGGCGCGCAGACTTATGGGCTCCACACACTCTCGATGTTGTACGACGTGCTTGTACGTACGTACAAAATCGCACGATTTTGTACGTACGTTCCGCTTGCCCACACACCTTCGGTTTTGCTCGTACGTTCAATTTTCAACGATGTTTTAAAGGGATTCACTTTTTTGTGATTTTGTTAGTATTCGGGAAGATGTCGAAGCGTAATCTTCAATTATTAGCCGTTACAGTCGCGGTCATAAGAAAAAATAGCAAAAATTCTTAGAATTTTATAACCATACTTTGCCCTGTCTTTTAAAACTTTTTTCATAACACTGGGGTGGTCTTATGGGAAAAAAATTTTGAAAAAATACTGTGCTGACGAGACCGGCTTATTTTTTAAACGTTTATTACCCACAAAGCTCTTTCATTTGAAGAACAAATTACATTTTGACTTTTTGCAAATGGAAATGCCAAAAAGACACACCGAAAGTAGAACCTTATATACCAAAAAGAAAAATAAGGAAAACGCTGTTTTTGTTCGCAATTATCGATGGGTCAATACACATTATTCAACTTCTTGTTTATTTGAATGACAAAGAGTATGCATACAAACTTTATTTAAATCACAAGCTATTAGCGCTACATACCAAATAGATAGTATTATATTGGTTTTTAGAATTTATTGCAGCAAATGTCCTTTTTCGGTGGATCAGAAGAATGGTCAAATGGGCAAGCAATAAAGTAATTTCACTATATTGTATTTTAACCAAATAATCGCCTCAGCAAGGTTGTCCGCATTATCCTTTTATGATCAGTTCTGGAATTCGGTCCCTGTAATTTGTTTCACCTGGCTTTAATGACACACTTTAGAAGTAAAAGAATATTTTGAATGACGAATTCCAAAGTACATAAATTGTTTTACAAAGGAACTGCATAAATATTGCATTTATTGATTTTTGAGTTCAATAAGATATTGTAACCAACTTTTGCGTTAATCGGCGATTAACGCACTTCCTGATCAAATAACTATAAATTTAAATAAATAATTTTTTTTTCAAAATACAACAGAATCATAAAGGTAAAATCATTCAAAATGTTCACTTTTATTTTAAATTTTAGCTTAAAAATCTCCCTCTAGCTACAATATTTAATAAAAATAAAGTAAATAAAGTTTACGAATATGGATAGCTTCGAGTTCAAAATCGGCATGCAAAAGTCGTCGAAAAGTGGTTTCGTACGATGTTGCTGGTACGATTTTGTTCGTCGTGGTTGTCACCAGACACTCTCGTGTTTGAACTTACGATTTTGTACGTACGTACAAGCACGTCGTACAACATCGAGAGTGTGTGGAGCCCATTACTTAAAACGATCCTGGAATTTTGTGCAAGAGTGAATGCTCGTTCAGTTGGAGCGTTCAGTCCTGGGCGCGGTCCGTTGTTTATGAATACAATACAATTGGAATTCATAAATGAGTCGCTCAGGAGCAGAGTGGCCCAACTGAAAATTTGCCTTAGTTGAGTTAGGTCGCATATAATATTTTACATTTGCTCCTCTTTAAATTCTTAGTGACTCAAGTGAGATTTCTTTGTTTACTACGAAATGGGACAAGTTTGAAAATTGGGCCAAGCCAAGTTTACACGAATTCTTATTTCTCTTATATCTCAAAACTCGTTTTTTTTCTTCATTTTAGCCACTCTGCTCCTGAGCGCCTCAAATAGCAGTCCCCTAGCATTTTGCTTAAAATTGAACCAACTGAATGTTGGAATAAAATCTCAAGTGTCATAATTCCTTAAATAGCTTATGCATCGTTCAGTGTCCGAAACACAGATAACTGCACGAGTGTTGCGAATTCTCATCTATTCTCTTTCTCAGTATACAATCTTGTTTTGTGGGAATTTCTTATAAGACGTACGCTCGGTTTCACAATCAACTTTAAAGTAACCTTAAAGTTAAAGTCACCTTTAAAGTAAAACTTGCGTTTCATAGAACAACTTTAACTTCAAGGTCCCTTTAACGCGCCTTAAAGTTAAAGCCGAGTAAACCTCCACTTTACCAGTTAAAGTAGACAGTTGTTTGTGGTTGTATTTACAAAATCTTTTCATCGTCAAGTTCTTCATATGATGATGAAATTATTATTAGAAGGCAAAAGGTGGAATGTTTCAAATTTTTTCGATAGATTTAAGTTAAATTTGTTGGAATAAATTGAGCACTTGATAGCACTGCCAACAAATAAGTATGTCTAGAGCGTTTCTTGAAGCTTAATAACCTTAAATGTACTCTTTGTGGTTTTTAGGGGAGGGTGCATTTCACCAATGCATCAACTTTAAGATTTTATGTTACCGGTAGCATGTTAATTGTAGTGAGCGATTGTATGGGTGCATCGAAGGCATCTGGCAGCAGAATTGTGCACAGAGTCACAAATGCAATGCGTAAGGACAGAACAAAACAGAGATGGCATAGACAGCTGAGGAACAAAAAGTGACTTTAACTTTGCTTTAAGTAAAGTAGTCTCATCAATTCCTTATGAAACGCATTTAGTTTAAAGTCGACTTGAAGTCAGCTTTAACTTAAAGGTGACTTTAGTTAAAGTGACTTTAACGAAAGAATCATGAAACCGGCTGTTAGATCCACTTCCTCCAGCAAGCCCTTTACTTTATTCTCTCTCCATTTTAATTGGCCATTTATTATTCATTTTTGGTATCCAATTTTTATTCTTTTTACCTTTCGGCTATCTTCCTATGTTTTCTTTGTATTTATTTTTCATTCTTTATTAACTTATTTTCTATGCAAATTTTTCTTCCTTTCAGCTTGGTTTTGTTAACCATTATATCCATTTTTCTGTTCAATCTCTTGTTCTGTTGGGTGGTAGTTCTTTTATAATTTTATTGTTTTTCCTTTTCATCTGTTCCTGTAATTCTTGTAAGATGCTTTTCCTCTATCCATTCACTTTTTTCCTCATCTTTCTTGATAAGTTCTTCCTTAATTGCTCGTATTTCTTCTCCGTATTGCTTAATTACTAAACTACTTGTTATTATCTCCATTGTAATTTTAATTTCTGATTTAATTTTTTTCATATCATTCCTTATGTTCAATCATTTTACATTGTCCATGTTTTCTTAAATTGTAACATACCCAGTTAGTTTTAGTGGAGAAATTACCTTTTTATTGTGAAAATGAACAGTCTAAATAAAACTATAAATTTATTATTTGGTAAGACGAAAACATATTTTTTGTGCTGTTTTACACAAAAGCCCACCAATCTGGTTCAAATGATAACGATGATCTTATTAAATTTCTATAAACTGCATTTTTCTATTGTAAGCAACCGTGCGGTCAATAGAATGTCCAATAAAAATATTATTTTTTCTAAAAATAACAATTTTATAGCTCGTAAAATTTTACCTGCGAGATAACAGCTAGAATTTTCCCCTTTCAAAAGCTGCCGGTTGAAAGAGTTAAAACATAAAGTGTACAATTAAGTTAATTTGGAAAAAAAATTATTATTAAATTACATTAACTCGATTAAAAAGTTTCATAAACGTCACATAACAACCGTTCCGTCCATCGAAAAATTAATATGTGAAAGCGTCGCTTAATTTCAGAAACACAACGTCTAATTGTAGCAATTAAGGCTTGTGTGTATGCCGATGATTAAAAGAGAATGAGACGAAATCGATTAATGTCGGGGCAACACATCGACAGTTCAATGATTGCGACAATGCGAACCCATTCAGAATGGCATTGTGCTCGATGCGTGTGCCGGGCTTGATCACCTATCCGTAATTAACTTGTTCGATTATCTTCGCTCATGTCGTAATTCAGTAACACGAGCGCGGTGCTTGGGGAAAATTCCAGCTGATTATTTCATAGTTGAAGGATTTAAGTCTAAGTGTCGTCGCTGCACCGCTTGAAGACTGATACAAAGACAGGATCAGACTCATTAGATCAATTAGGCATAATGTCGAAGGGGCCGGATACACGGTAAAAGGTAATAGGGAGCGGTTGTACTCTCTTAAAATCAATCAACTTTACGTGAACTCGGGGGATTCACGTGTGTTCAAGTTAAACAAAGCGACCGGGTTTTATTTACTACGCTTCTACACACATTCAATGCTCACGATTTAATGAAAAATACACCGGGACGGCCATAAATGACAAAGTTATTTCCCGTTACGGAAATTTTTTATGTTCGCTGTTTTATTATTTTATATCTTCGCGATTTGGCGGAATACGTCGAGCGATAAAGAATTGAAAGAAACCGGCGTTATTTGTATGAAATATATTATGCGAACGAGACACGCTCGGATAAATAAAAAAGTTATCATCGGTTAAGAAAAAATTATAACTTTTCAAGCACTCCCTGAAAAAATTTAATTACAATTCACAATTCATCTGTAATTTTTTCCCTTTATTCAGAAAACTTTTATTTTCGCATCACAAAAGATGATTGCAGGTAAAGTTATACAGTGTGAATCGATTAGATCTTCCTTAAAAAATTTGGGCTATTTCATTTTAATTCTAAATTATTCAAATTCTGTTTAAGTAAGTCAATCTTAGTTTTAAATTTTTGGACGTCGGACATTTTTTTTTACAATTATGATACTAATTTAATGGCAATTTGCTAGCGCCGGGCTGTATTTTCTTTACATGTCATTAAAAGTCACTTATTTTTTATTGTCCCGGCCAAACACTCCGCAAGTTGTGTTTCTAAACGCTTAAAATTAAATTGCGGTAAAGTTAGCCACTTACGGTAATTCGTTTTTATTGTTTAAGTCGTTTCGTTTTTAACGGCTTTAGTGCAACGCACAAGAGGGCTTAATTAATATTTATTTCGATTGTTGGTTAGATGAAAAATTTCTGCGAAACTTTTTTTTTTTGGCGAGATTCTCACCGCTTTTGATAACAATTAAGGCCAATTACGCGCGAATAAGTTTCCGTTAAATAATTAACGATAAAAAAGTTTCGCTGAAAGTTGAATTAATTTTTTGGCGTCGAATTAAAGTGGGATTTAATTAAATTCTGCATTTGAATGGATTTTCTGATTATAAACAACCTTTGTTAATGAATTTTTTTAATTGAAAATTAGGCTTACTTGTCTTATCTGACTTAAATAATCTTTAATTAAAGGTATTCTTTGTTTTTTGAGTTCGTGCTGTTGAAGCTTTTTTATTCGGAAAATCCGAACCAGTACGCATTTTTTTAGCTTATTTTTTAAAACATTTAAAATTAAAAACGGCAAGATTCCGGTTAACATTTCTGACGCAACAGTGTTAAATGGTTATCTAATATTAGCTGAAAACAACAACGTAAAGTTTTAATATTTTTACATTAAAAAAATTATAAATAAAATTGTGAAAAGAAAAGCTCAATAAATCCGCGGAAAATGACATAAATGAGCGCCGCACCGTCAGATGATTAAAATTGAAAACGAAATTAACATCGGATTTAGCTTATTAATAACTGAATAACATAGCCAAATTTTTATAGTAATATCTTCAAAATTAATTTTTTTTTGGAGTGAGTGTTAACGTTGGAAGCGCTGTACATTGTCCTGTAATAAACGTTCAAGAATATTACCAACGCTTCATGGTTTAAATTGCACCAAACATTACTAAACTAATTCGGATTAACCATGCGCTGAGGAGGTAAATAACAAAGAGAATAAAACAACGCATGTCAGTACCAAACCACCCACCAAAAACCGTCTCCCTAGAAGACAAACGAAAATAGACAAAAGACTTTCAATAAACAACGGGTGTGCCACTTTGTGTCTTTCATTTCAAACTACCGAACACTTGAAAACATTGCTAATTATAATAAAAAAATGTTTCACTGATTCATTCAGCTTAACAAATTTTATTTCAAAGATTAATTTTTGTAGGGAGCATATGGGATCTCACACCATCTCAAGTAAAGAGAAAACATCAATATTTCTGCAGGTGCATTTACAAATCCCTTGCGATCCTGAAGACAGTCACAAATTACAGCCAAGAGTAGGTAGGGATGATGCAAATCCAGAAGATCTATAATTTACGTTAATATATAAATTCGAAAGCTCACAGCAAACAAATCTGCAGCATCAACAAATACGAACGGGAAGCGCATCACATCGCTTTGATTTGCTCTATATAATTTGTACAGTTTCTAGTTACACTGCGTCTCGCTCCTTGTAATTTGGAAGAGCCGTGCTATTTCGTACAAAATTGCGATCGAATACTAAATTGCCACTAAAAATAAACACATTATTTACGAGTGAATTAAAATTCGTCCGCATTTTTCTGAAAAATAAAAAACTTCCGTAAGCGGTTTAAGCGCTGTATTTGTTTAAAATTCTGTGTGTGGACTTTTGAAGTTTCCGGCTCACGTACATATGTAGTAAAGCAGATAAAGTACACATAACTCGTCACAGTGTTCTGTACTCGCTGGTTTTACTTCTCTGCATGTTGACGTAGACTGTCTGGTTAAGAAAATGTTTTTCGATTTTTTGCGTTGCTCTCGCAGAGGTTCTTCACCCCGCAGTTTTTAAATCTTTTGCGTTTGAGGGGGTTTATTTCGTTACGGCCGTCATCCGAAATGGAACAGTCAAATTAAGTAGAGTAGAAGGGCCTACGGCCGCAGTAGAGAGGCATCCCCGTTAACAAGAGCGTTCTTCCTTGTAGTTATCTGGCGAGTAAACTAGAGACCGTGCTCCCTGTAATTACAGACTATAAACTAATGGTATATATGCCTCTTTTTGCTTAAAACAAAAACATTTGATGGCCATGTCGCCGGATAATTTAACGGCATATAATCAACAGATCTCGTTTCAAACAGATGTGATTTAGACTAAACAGGCATTTACAATTGTAAAGATCAAATTATACGCCTCATTTAACTGTTATCGGTATATTTGAAGTGTATAAGACTGCTTTTAAAGACGAGCAAAAAATAAATTAATTGCGTTCGCATAAAAAGCAGCTAGAGCGGGGTCTTATGGAGTGGCTAATTTGAAACGACGATGATAGTTTTGAGGACGTAATTGCAAACGAGAAAGTAATAATATTCCCTCAGACGAGAGCAATATACAATAAAGGTTGTTTTTAATAAAAAATTCATTAGATACGACGGCGTGTTAATAATTGGAAGGTTTGTATCCGGCTTTACTGCTTCACTAGTATATTCCACAATTAAAGTTTCGCAAAGATAAAAATTATTGTAACGTTGTATATGAGTGCATTTTTCACGATATTTTCACAATCTTCATTTTGACGCCTTAACTACAAAATTAGTTATCAATGATTGTGGAAAAAATATAAATTTTAATAACAATAGAAAAAAGCTAAAAAATTAACATTTATTATATTCAATATTCTAGTACTTAAAAGTCGTGTCGGTCAAGCCAGAAAACATGAGCAGAGGCTGAAGAAATTTTTTTTAGATTCAGCGTCGATCAAAATCGCATCAGTTTTCTCATCGTTCTAATACATCTTAAAAACTGCCAATTTTGACATATAGTTGTGAAGGAAAACTATTATGGAATCTTAATTAATTTTTAAAACAACATAACACTGCATAGATATTTGCAAGTTTGAAAAATATGTAGTAAATACGTACACCTACGCACATGACAGATTTTCGCAGACGAATGTGCGTCTGTCAACCAGTCAAAGCTATTGCAATATGAGAGCCTAGAAGTCGACGATGTCCCTACTTTATTATACAGTGAACTGTAAAAGTAACGCAACAATTCAATACATCTGAAAATGTTCAATTTTGAAAACAATTCAAAAACAGGTCAGTTTTTAAATTTAATGCCACATCTTCTAACAGAACATTATTCTATACAGAGTAGTTCTTGTCGAAGTAATTACGTCATAGCTGATTGTTTTAAATAGTAACTTAAATTTTTTGCCATGATTTTAATAGGTATCTTAACTATCAACATGCTGGTATAAAATATATTGAAAGTGAGCGGCAAAAGTAACACAAGAATTCGATAAATCTGGAACTATTGAATTTTGAGAAAAATCCACGAACAAGTTAATTTCTACCTTTAATTTCACATGTTTTACAGTAACATATTTATATACTTACAAGTTGTTCTTTTCCAAAGTATTGATGCCATCGTTGACTTTTTAAATAGCAACCAATATTGTTTCGACATTATTTTAATGGATTTTTTAATTGTCAAAATGACAGTATAAAAATGTAACCCCTTATTGGAAATAATTTCTTTCTCGGTATTAAGAAAGAGTTGCTTGCTCTTAAATCCTTACAACGTTATTTTAACAGTTAAAGAATTGATGATAATGTAGTTTCTTTAAAAAGGAATACCCTCTATACCAAAATTTGATGTTGACAAAAGATGAAATTGAATTTAAAAGTTAAGCTGTCTTTGGATATTTTTCACAGTTTCAAATTTATCGAATTATTGCTTTATTTTTTGTTGATTAATTTTTAATAATTTTTTTCTCAACTTTTTCCTTATGTAAGAGGCCAATATTTTTATAGCGTCGTGTTGAAAGTTAAAAGACCTATCAAAATCATGACGAAAAAATATGGTTTTCTGTTCAAAAAATAAGCATTACTTTGACAAGAAATAATACCCTGTTTATAAAAATGTTACAACTTGTTTCTGTATCTTTTTCGAAGTGAATAATTTAAATTAAATCAAATTGTTGCGTTACTTCTGTCGCTTCTTGTATACTGGCTTTGGACCGGACCAATACTCCACACAACATATTGAATTAAACAGCGAAGAAATACATACATGACTTCGGGGACCTTTATGAATGGTAAAATGAAATTCAAATTATGTCAAAATAAGTAAAAATATGTACCCCTTTTAAAAATATGTTCTAAAATATTTAATATGTAGTATTTCCGAATGCTGTATTTTGCTGGTTGCATTGGGAACTTGCTGATCTCATTATCACACCTAAGTAACTCTGCATGAAAAGGTTAAGGACTGATTAGATTTTGGTCAAAAATAAACTGGTGCTTTAATTAGTGATTTGCTTAAGAAACAAGGCAGAACAATACCCTTGATAATGTTTCGATATAAGTTTCGCTAGTCATTATAATAATGATGGATAATATTTCGAGGTATTAAATTAATTGTTTTCCCTTAGATTTATTTTTTAGTTGGGGTGCCCAGAAGTGGAACGAAAATTAATCATTTTTTCCATGATTCGCTACAAACTGATCACTATACAAATGGTTCTGTTTCTGGTCACCAACACTAGCGACTTACGAAAACGCTGTTTTTTAATCTTTACATTCATAATTATACATATTGAGTTAAGTTCCTACTTGACAAATCATTGACAGCCGTTTTGTTACAATGTCGGTAACATACGTAGCAAGTGATCAAAAGTCAGCCTACAGTTGTATTGATTAAATTGAGAGGTCGAATTGATACACGAAATCCAGTTGAGTGGGCACCTTGCTCTTGCAGCTTGACCCCCATGGATTTTTGCGCCTGGGGAATTCGAAGCAACTAAGTTTACGAAGCCCAGGACACGCTTGGAATTAAGAACAGCAATCCAGTCTGAATTGAACGAAATCATTGAAAATTGGAAAATGTGTTACAGTAGATGTTTTTCAATAATAAAGAGAATAGAAAAAACCGCTAAATTGATTCCACCGTATAATCTAATAAAATCATTATATGATTATTATATATTTGACGTAGCTTATAGTTTTAAATTATGAGTGATATGTATTTGTCACGAATTAAATTTTAAGTGATATTGTTGATCGATTTAATATTTGTGCGAGAGTGCCATTTAAGAGTAACTTGGGTGTTTTGAAATCAAATTCAATACAAGAAACTAAACACTAAGGGCGGTATAAGGCCATTCGCGTGACTCCAATGTAGTTGAAAAAGGTCGTAAAAGTATAGAGCCTTGTTAAAACGACATTAACCTCTGACTTTAATTTGGGCAAAAAGATTTTTCTGGTACTCTCAAAAGAATGAGACTGCTTTTTAGAAGGTCAAAAAGGCATTTTCTGCTCATAAATATACTTATTGTAGCATCAGTTTGCTTATCTAAGTTTTTCAGTTTTCTTAATTTTCTATACTTACTAGGGCTGTTGTAAACGTAACGATTTTGCTTATAAGCGACGTTATATCAAACTTTGGAAAGATGTGTGTGTATTTTATTATTATGATAATATTTTTCTTTTGAAAGTGACTCTCTGGGCGAAGACACGTAGGCTCAGGTAAAGGATAACATTTTGGTTCAGTTAGCTTTTAATGGAAAATGCTTTTGTTGATACCTAATACTGCGATATTTTATTAAAAACGATTATTATAGACGGTTTGGCTCAGATTATTTGGATTGATTTTAATTAAAACGAAGAGAAATAAAAATAAAAGGAAATCATTCCTTAGAAGATGAAGCAAGTGCCAAAATTTAACAGAAATTTGTAGACAATAAATAAAGTTAGACAAATGGAAACAGAAACAAGAAAATCTACAAAATCTAGGAGCAACACATATTTTCCACCTCAAAAATGCCTCGATACATTGCCCGTAGTTTATTTTTAACCGGCGAAAACAAAAGTAAATAAATTATACGGACATATGTCGTGTTCCCACTTACCCCATAGTGCGGGGCAAATGGAAATTGTTGGTTGTTTTACAAATACATTCAAATGTTCAACCCTAACAGCGTACCTTAGAATATAAAATCTCGACGGTTAAATAAAAAACAACTTTAAACTGTACGAGATCATAAATAAATAATACAAAAAAGGCGCCAGTTTCCTACTAAATTATAATTTATTATTTATGGCTTGTTACAACACAAAATATTGAAACGGTAATGTCTGAAGAAAACAAACGAAAGCATAATAAAATTCGTCGGAACAGAATGTTCTATGTAAACTACTCGGACGGGTATTACAAAGGTTAAATTAAACGGCGTCTACTCAAACTAACTTTTACAAGTTCCGATTATTATTTATAGCCGTCAGAAACGATTTCGCCGTGCAAAGATCAATTTTAAAGGTTCCGCTGTAATTGCAACATTTTTTAGATCAAACACAATATAAAGTGTCATTAATCATCTCTTCTTCACATCTGGACGCAATTACATCCAATTTTTCACGTAAAAAAAGAAAATTAATTACATCTTAAATGTCTCGTCACAGTCATTACGTAACGGGCTAATCAAATAAAACTCGGTCTGTTTACTTGTGCGTAATCAAAGTGAATATAAACAGTGTAAACAAACATATATGTCCGCATAAAATATTAATTGCGCGTCCCGGAATAATGACGATTAATCATTTACACTTTAAGTGAATATTCATGAGTTCCGTCGTTGTACAACACATACAGGTATAAAGCTCCGGCGAATGTTAGTTCCTGAATTTCCTCTTCCTCGAGGGAAGAGGGAGAAAGGTCGCAAACTCAGCAGCTGGACTTTACGTTGAATGTTCTCAGCAAAAACAATGGGAGTTCCTTTTGTGTGTGTGTCTGGCACGTCGGCTTTTCAAAGAATGCGGAAAATTCCTCGACCGCCGAGTGTGATAAAGGCAAAAACGTTCGCATTATTTTCCTGCAAGGGGATGTTGACTTTCTTGTGTTTGAAAATATTTAAGTATATCGAGCCGAGCTTCACCCTTGACCCCCGGAACGATTTGAAACAGCACATTTACCCCGCGTACGTAGACGTTTATAAATGGTTTCTGTTCAAAAGTTTTTTGTAAGCAGTTTATTAATATGTCAACGGTTGAGATAATATTCAATTAATTACGTGCGTGAGTTACAATTACATCTACATAAAATGCGATAACTTATCGTTTTGAATGAATTAAATACATTTTCGAATAAACAGAAACGTCCGATGAAGCATGAAACGCAAAAATGGAAATTCGTCATGTCCACGTTAATGACTCACTAAACACAACACTGTTATTGATTGCTTTTTTTAATGTCAATTATAAAAAATAACACGAATAAATCGCTCATACGGCAAATTCAATGGTCGAGGGGTATATTTTATAAACTTACAGCACTTATTTCAGGAGATAACAAATTTTTTATCTTCTACTTTATAAAAAAATCACAATGTTTTCAAGTTCGGGTGATTAAACAAAATATGCAGGATTTGTACGCAAATGTGGTTACACAAAAAAAAAAACAATAGGGTAAACTGTTATAAGGGGACGCAGCCGATAGGAATACGCAGTGCAAATAGGAAAGAAATGGTTTGCGATTTGAAGCTAATTTTAGTCACGTTTTAAGCAACAGAATGTGCTTGTGTTTGTGTCAAAAAATTATTGAAATAAGTACCAAAACGAAGAAGCCAGGTACGTTTGAGTCATTTTATCGATTTCGTTATTTATTTTGATCATTAAAAAGTAAGGTTATTTAGTAATGCAACGTAATACTTTATAAATAATCATTAATATTTAAAGATTAGTTACGGATTGCAAGTTTCTGCGATTTTTTATGTGTTGTTAGATAATATATTGCTGCAATATACGTTTTTGTTCTTTAAGCTCCAGTGGTATAAGATTCCGCACTGCTGTAGTGGTTAAGAGTAAGCATGTAATACTAATATAATAATACTAATAATAATATGTAATATACCTACAACCGAGAGATCATCCCGAAAAATGAAAAAAAATCAAAGCTAACAAAACTAGTATAGAAGAGACCTCAAAATACACCAAAAAAGATCTGAAATGCCCACAATGCAAAGAAATTTATAGAGAACCAATAAAGCATGACTAGCTAGAATCTTCGAAATGCAAATAGTGGTGGCACGAGAAATACATGAAATATTTTAATATTAGTGCCTTCGTTTGCAATTTTTGTGCAGGTTAGTTGCTGCATAACTCTTATCACCTACTTTGTGTACTGTTATGCATTCGTATGTGTAAGAATACGCAAATCTCATTATGTAAAGTATTAATTATTTAGGAATTGAGGACCTTGGTGCAAAAAGGGGATAAGTCATTATTGTCCCAATATCGAATTATATATGCCATTTGAATGTATTGTAAATTAGGTGTCGTTTGATGTAAGAATGGGACAAGTTATAATGTCATAATGAAGTTAAAACTACTTTTGACTCATCCCATAACGCGTCTTTGATGCAAGAAGGCGATAAATCCAATTTTCATATTGTGACTTATCCCCTTTTTGCATCAAGGTCCTCAATTGAATAAACTTCATGATTAATATTAAAAGTGCACGTTTATAAATGTATACTTTTTATTCAAATAAATTTTCATTAATAAAACCCATTAGTTTGTTTCTACATTAATTTAAAACTTAGGTGCGTGCTACTATACCAGCTAACCCTATATGTATTTATCATTCGTAAAAACAGAGATACGACAAACATTGTAAAAAATTCAAGGAGTAATCATTTTCTTCAATAAGACTGTATCGTTTGTAATGTAAAGAAAGAAAATTCAATTCATCTGAAAGATCAACTAAAAGTTGATTGTTGACCTTTATTGTTTAATTTTGAAATTTTAAAAATTAACAACTTTAAGATCGACTAAATGTATAGTGTCACGTGACGAATGGTACACGTATTGAGTAGATAAAATACCCCAAAACCACTTTGAGGGATTATCTTACTTTTGCTGTAAAAAGCATGATGATATCACATCATTAAACGGAGAATGCATTTTTTGAAAACGATAGAATATTTTATGCCCACTCTGTATATTCGATCCAATAAATAATCTATTAGCTTGTAATCCGCTAAGTGCATATGTGATTATCGGTAATAATTTAACACATTTGGACATAGTAATTAGCACACCGGCAACGATAAGCACAAAAAAATAACTACGAAATACAGATTTTTCTTATAAATTGCAACCACGTCGAAGACGGTAGAAAGTAGCGTAAAACGACACAAATCGGTTCACGAACAGCGAATTACGCAACCTAAAAAAGTTTTCAGTTTATAGCTTATTTTTGAACCGCTACGTATTTGTCGAAAGGGCTTCATGTGCAATCTATTTTCTATAGTTTTCTGTCGAAAAATAGTAGATTAGTTTTAAGTATTGTTTGTAACATAATGGTTTTGAAATCTTTGTGGGTTTTGATGTACACCATCAACGTTGGTAGGTTTCACTTACGATTTCCACGCTTAGTTTTGGCTCCACCTTCGAGCAAATCACAGTACACGCCATATTGAAATACCTCTACCTATATGCAACAAGTTTGAGTTAGACAATGGGCAAAATTCACTGATGGCCATAATTGCGCCCAATATATTTTATAAGACTTATCAGGAAAATTATGCCAAATTAACGCAGAAAAAGGTATATGCAATTATCGCTGTAATTAGAAGTTTACAGTTATTATTTATTTTAAAAATTTGTTAATTTTATTGAGGGTTGAAATAATCAGAGTAAATAATTGTTTGAAACAACTGATTGCTTAGAACAATGAAATTTTGCAGAATAATGTTTATTATTATGTAAATGTATAAACCTTATTTATGGCACGTTATCTCATTGCGATCAATGACATGTTTATATATTTAGGGCACATAAGCCCATTTGTATTTTGTGTATCCGGGTCTTATTGAATACCTTTGTGTCACGCTAGGTTGAAAACAGGAAAATTATCAAGTCAGGAAAAGTCCATCGTTTAAAATACATTACAAGCAATGATCAACCGCATGATATAACTAATCACCTAGTCTCCCTGCCGGTTAAATTGGAGTAGTTAATCAAATATTAATGGGCCTACATTTGTATCGGATAGTACGGAGCCATCAATATCCATTAAAAGAACACGTTCACGCATGTTTAATGTTTGTAATTCACGTGTGAATCCAGGTATTTTTAATGTGAATTTGAAAATGGGGCAAGTGCGTGCGGAACGGCAGTAAACCGCCGGCTCAGATGGAGGGTTCTTGCGAACGTGTCGCGGACAATCCTTCCATCAAGCAAATCCAACCCGAATGCATTCCTAACTGCACGATTTCGCATTTATATGTCGATGTTCATTAGATTGTACGGTCGTGATTAAAAATAAAAGGCCGCAGCCAGTACGGCACCGGTGGCTTATTAAACTTTTTTCCGCTGATAAAAATACGGCTTTTGTAGAAGTGCGCATTTTTAGGTGACTTTACGTTCATGCGGTTTTATGCGTAAAAAAATTCATTTTCATGTGTTTCATGGGGAAGGGGCGCTAAACGCTCAGCCATTCTATTTGATTAAAGGTTGTTGTTTTTCAACTAAAAGCCAGACGAGCTATGTTGCGGTCAGAACTTAATACCGGTCACTATTTGAACCGGAACCAAATAATTATTAATATTGATTATTTATGATATCGATAATAGTTGGTCCGATTTATGAACTTAAAGTCTTAAATTATTGAAATAACTAAAGTACCCCATTCTGGAAATCAAGCAAAGAAGTATTTTGGTTAATTCCGCCTGCGGAAATTTTATATTCCATTAGTGACCCTTTGGATCAACATGTCTGGGTCGCCCTGTACACAACGAAATCCCACACTAACCAAAGAAACATGAAACGTAAGAAGTATTACCGAGTAAAGTGACTCACCTATGCTGGGGTTGGGTATTTGAGTTGGCTGCCATCGGAGACCTAGCAGGATATCCTGCGGTCCTGGGACTCCCGCTAAGCACGTACTCTGCAACGACATTTTCAATAAACAATACAGTCCATCATATGCTCATAAAAATTAAATACTAAGAGCGACATGTCGTGTTAAACCGACGTAAACTCGACGTGTTTGATAATTTATTGCGTACGGGGGTTAAAACAATTAAAACGTGTTTTTTATTCATTCCGAACTTGTCCTAATGATATGTCTGTGATAAGGGAAGGACAAAATGGCAGGTATACAAACACGGAGTCACGCCACTCTTATTTCGACCGGTTAAATTACTGGTTTGAAACGTGCATTTCTTGGCGTGCATATTTTATGAAAGCAACATTGATGGAAGTCGAGACTTAATTTAAAAAGTGTTGAGAGCCGAAAAAAAAGAAAGCGGTTTCGGTCAGTCTGGTGGTAATCTAAATTGAGGAGGGTTAAATTGAGTAGCGGGGTAATGAATGTTTATCGGTCTGAATCACAGTGCGCGGTTGCGTCTGCACCCCCTTACGTCCGCAGGATCGATACTGGTATGCACAGAAGGTTCTACAGCGACATCCTTCCTGGTCCGTCGACCGCGACTCCATCAACGTCACTCAATCGCGGAAATAATCGCCACTGGGAATACCGATACGCACATCTACATATAAGATAAAATCTGAAGGGAGAAAACTTGTCGAGCAAATTATCTTTTTTTCCAAATCACGAGTTTCTGAATATAACCACACAAGATTTACAACTTTTTTGAAACCGCCAAGCGACAACTGGGAACGATATCTTCGTTATTTTTCTGTTTTGGCTGGATTGTTAACAATTTTGGTTTGTGAATTATTTTCAGCCACTTACGATTGGTGGAAGAAATATGTTCAAATATAGATATTTTGAAATAAATAAAAATGAAATATGCAAAAGTATATATCGTAAATACTTGTGAAGGTATATCAGACTTATTATGAACCTAATCAATAAAAAGATTAATTTTAAAGTTTCTCGAAAGTGTGTAATTTTTTAAAGAAACTTTTATTAAGAATGCTCAAGAAGCTATACAAATTATTACACCAAATATTTTTATAACTTCCAATTTTTTACAAAATTAAAATCTTCATACACAGGTATAACAAATTGAATAAGGGAACAAGTCAGTTGAATCATCTTTTGCATTATACAGAAAATTACAAAATGTAAGAATCAAAGAGGAAGACACTTCAATATGATATCAACGATTGCTACAATAAAGGATTTTTGTTGAGGATATATGCAGGTCAATTCCTCACTAACAGAGTGACAAGATGTATATAAATTTAACACATTTTAACACAGCAAAATGCCACCAAAAGAGGTGTTACCCTGCAAAAGGTCGGTCAAGTTTAGTTTTTTGATATGTTTTATCATAAATGCCCCTAATGTAAATGTCCAGTTTTTGACCTCGTGACCTTTCCGGAAAGGGTTGAAAATGGGGGTTGAACTAAAAAAAACACGTTTTTGAGTACGCTGCGCAAACGGCTTTTCGAAAAAAAATTATTTTGACTCGTTTAAATACCTGACGATATAGGCATTCAGAATCGAATCGAGACCGCTACTCTAGGACCAATAGTTTATGAGCTACGATTTTTTGAAGTCCACCAGTTTGATTGCTTAAACCGCAAATGAGCTGCTTTTGCTGTTATCTCACGTTTCGTGCGCTCCAGGTTGATACACTGGTTACATCAAAACAAATAATATGGAAGTGTAATGGGCATTAAATGCTTTTTACTATGGTTTTCTGTTTGATCCAATCCGATGAAAAATGACCTGTATTTAGTATTGTTTCATTGTGCTCTCAAACTTGCCCATTATAACCAATCTCAAACATTTTACATTCCATGAATACGTGACAGCTTATGGGGCACTGCTTATGCGAAAGTTAAAATGGAATTAAGTGCAACTTGGCGACTTGCTTCGACAACGGAGAACCCACCGGCTCCGATACTACGGGGAAACCCCGAATTTTCTTCAAATTACAAACCCCACAACTGCAAATCCGCATAAAAGAAATCCGCACAAAAAAAGACCTACTATAATAGTTTTCTTGATCCAAAATTTGAAAAATATGCATAAAATGAAAAAGTCTTGACAAGAATAAACCACAATAATCAACACACAAGATGTCTCATAAGTGCCGATAAATCTGAAGGTAATAATTTCCTTGGCTTATTCCGATCATAAAATTGAAGGCTTAATTGTCTTCCTCGAGTTAGTTTCCTTGTGAGAGGTTATTAAAGTTGCTGTTTTTTATTCTACATTAGTTGACGGCTATTAAAAATTCCAAATTTAATGTTTTTGCTAAATAACTAGTTCGATACGTTCGGCACACTCAACAATTTAGGATATGTAACTGAACACCACAGTAAACAGTTTCCTGAACATCTCAATTCAAAATTTATGCGTCTACTAGTGTTATTTGCTACATAACTTTACATTTTTGTGGGAGTTTGGTTCAGATCTAAAGAGAAGTAACATCTGGTCAGATCATAGTGGGGAAGTGATTATCAATAAAAAAATTCTTCTATTGAAAGTTAACAACTAACAAAAGTACAGTTGTCCGCTTATTGTTTACTCAACCTAACTCAACCAATGTTTACATTTAGAGTCAACTATTGAATGCGCTGAATGCACCCATTATTTGCCAGTCAATATTTCAGGTAAATTATCATTTAAAATCATCTTCATGAGGATTCATTAATAATTCTTAAAATATGGCAATCTACTATATAAGTCACCGAAACGACACCATTGTTACTGTTAGAATTGTTTAAACTGAGATTTTAATTCTACTTAAAATGTTAAATAACAAGTTCATTTCCTCAATACTTCAGAATTGTATACAATGAGTTCATTTTAACTTCATGCAAATATTTAAGGGACTGATTATATTTCCATCGACTTTAGTATTGAACGTTTTATGTTTTAATGATGGCCTCCACTTTTCCCGCAATGTTGAACTTGGTTAAATAATATTTTTCGTAAATGTTCGATTCAACTACGCACACGATTTTCATCCCTGGAACTAGTTACAGCTAGAATGCCTACCTACAAATGAAAGAGTAAGGATGAATTTTAACGTAGTATTTGCCACATCTTAAAATTTAAAGATCCAATGCTTACATTTTATTATAGTTATTCATAAAATTAAAGGACTTTGTGTTTACTACATACAGTGGACCGGCAACACACTCACGCAACAATTTGATAAATTGTAAACTACCGAGTTTAGAAAAAAATTCAAAACAAGTCAATTTTTGAATTTAGTTTAAGTATTTTTGATATAAAATTTTGATATACAGGGAGTTCCTTGTCGAAGAAATGACATTATTATCAGTTCTATAAATAGCAAAATGTATTTTTTTGTTACCGTTTCTATAGGTATTTTAACTGTTAAAATGACGGTGCAATAATTTTAACCCTTAACTTACAAGAATCTTTTTCTCAATATTTGAAAAGAAATTATTACAACTAAGGGGCTAAAATTTTTATACTGTTATTGTGACGTATTAAAATCATGGCGGGAACATATTGGTTGTTATTTAAAAAAATCGACGATAGTGGCATTAGTTTAACAAGATACACCCTGTTTATAAAAATGTTAAGTCAAAACATGTGAAATTAAATTTAAAGAATCACCTATTTTTTACTTTTTTCAAAACTGAACAGTTTTAGAATTTTTTGGTAAGTTGAAGAAATTCAATAAAACAACACATTTCTTCTTATTTTGGTAGATAATGCAGATTGTTAATCAAGAAGCACAAGATTTATATCAGTGATTGATTATTAAATTTTATAAATAATCGTTCATCAATAATTTTAATTTACTCATATTTTTTTTACCGTCACTAATAACTGAAATTCTAAATTTTTCCTTAATTACTAAAAGCAAATAATTCAAGAGTTGTGTTCTAATTACGAAAAATACTCACATTGTACAAATGAGCCGAGGGGAAAAAATTAAACAGCATTTATGGCGTTTTTCTTGAACGTTAATTTGCGCAGTTACACGAAAACAGGGCCCCAAATGTTCCCGCTAGTAAGCCAACAGTTGGTGGTTTTTCTAACAAAACGCTTTCGGAGGTGGGGTCGTGTGTTTATACGTATTTTACGAATGTGCTTCTTTAGGTTTTGACGAGCGTATTCACGCCAAGCATTGTTGTGTGAGAATCTGGAGCACTCACTGAATGATGCCCTCACGCAGTGGAGCACATTTCACGAACAGCACTAATCAAGAGAGCGCTTTGAGGTTCTCTCTATGTTCGTGTCATGTACAGAAACACACACACATACACATTCTGCGGCAAAAAATGAAACATTGCATTCCTTAAATCTGGGAAATGTTTTTTCAACGCGCCGAAGGGGAGAATTAATAAAAAAAATTCGGCCCGAGTGCGACGTGTAACGCGGGTCGAATTCCTCCTTTATTGAATTTTTCATTCTCGACGGACCGTATGCATTTCTGTGCTGTAATCCATCAACGATTATATAAAGTGTGAATTAAGACTGCTCTCCGGGCTGCCCAGGCGTAAGTGCTTTTTTATTAACTGACAAAAAATTTCGCACATAATCAAATTAAGAAGCTCTGATCAATTGTTGCGATCTGAAATAAGTTTCACGAAATGCGTTTTTTCGTACGTCTGTCCATTCAGATGATAATTTTCTCGGACTAATGCGATTTTGATGAAATTCGGCGAGGAGGTATATAAATTAATTTCCCTTGGGCCGTCAGAATTTTTTGTTAATGTAAAAAGTGCGAGAAATTGCACAAATTGGCGAACTTCTTAATACCCACTGCAGTTTTAATGAATGCATTTTATAGGTAGGTAATTAGTGCTCATTTAACTTGCTGTAATTTTTAAAGCGCTGAATTGTGTTACAAAAATTTTTTGTTCATTTTTTAACTGACAAAAGTAACGTTAAATTTCTTAATGGGATTAATTGAAGAATTGGATTTTTTAATTTGAGTTGATTGTGAACTAAATTATTAAATTGATCGTGTCGTCAAACTAAATTAATGCCTTTTTAATTTATTTATGGTTTATTTTCGACTGTTTGCCGCAATTAAATTAGTTAGCAGCTTATGCAACAACGTCGTAATTAAATCAGCTGAAAGAAACTGTTTATTTGTCACAACTTCCCTTGGTAATCTTTAAAAATGACCTAAATATTCATTGTCCGCAACTGTAATATTACAAGCACTTAATATCCGCACATTTGGTCACCATATGGGTTTAATGCGCATGTTGTTCAATCTAGTGGTTTTCAAGTAGTGCTACTATTTATTTTAAGGGATGTAAACCACTATTTGTTTATTATTCTGTACGTATATTGAGGGCACAATCTGTGAAAAAAGTTTTGATGTTAATTTTTCTCAGCAATTTATTGTTTAATAAATTATTTGATTCAAGATTATTTTGGTTGCTTTGATGATTTCTAACACTAAATTGAAAAATTGGGACCTAAATGGATGCCTTTGCGTGGAATTCCCAGACTGCTTACACCAGAACAAAAGCTTCTAAGAAAAGAGGTTTTTCTAGAAACTTTAGACCGCTCTACCAGCTGATCAGAATTTTTATTTCCGAATTGTCACAGGTGATGGAATTCCGATGGATCACTGGAATCCTACTACTAAACAAGAATCAATGCGGTGAGTCTGCAACGTTTTCCAACCACTAGAAAAGGTCAAAACTCAATCTTATGTAGGGAAATTGATGGCGACCATTTTTTTGAAATGTAGAAGTTTTGTCGGTTTGATACATGCCGCAAGAGGCTAAAATTAATAGCGAAGTCTTTAGAAAACCAATTTCGAATTTGAATAAAACTTTAGAAGAAAAACGACCACATTAGTGGAGATAAAAAGATCTGCTTTTGTTTAACAACTGTAGGGTGCATAGGCGAATGCAGTTCAAAGTATTATTTAAGAAAGTGGATGCGACATTCACCTTGTTCAGATTTAGGGGAGAAAGTTTTGAAAAATGAACTGAATAGTGCTATGCAGGAATATTTCAATGGATTTCTTCTAAGGGCGTGTCCTCATTTAGTAACGCATTATTAAACATATTTTTAGAAGTTATTAGTAATTTTTTTTAATTTGACAAAGAAACCCTCCTTTACGACCTCCGTCAATTATTTTTTTCAATATTTAAACTTCCCGGAATCCGAATTAGGTATCATGTTTCAGCTGACGATTCTTGCAATTTTTGTGAATCAATAAAATGAACGAATAGTGACTTCTTCCACTCCATTTTTATATTATAGTTCCTGCAGCAAAATAAACCAAGAAAAGAAATAGTCGGTTTGCACGTGCGATATTATAACAGGAAACGTTAATGTGAACGCATCGGTAACATGGTGCAAAACAACATACTTGATCTTCACCGCTCACTAACAGGCAATAAATAACTTGTTGAAATAACACTTCTTATTGGTTTTCGTCGGAATTTCGACAACATGCTCAATAACTTTATTAATAACATTCTTTCGTGTAACAAGTTATTAAGAGACGACAGACCTTGGAGTAATCCAACAGCTAAAACGAACGTTGAAGTAATCCAACAGCTAAAACGAACGTTGAAGTAAGTGGAGATTCATAATTTTTTTCAATTTTTTCCGTGCTTTTTTAACCGTTTGGGATGTAAAAAGTAATCAAACAATCCTGTTGTGAGATATATGGGAAACTGGTAACGAGTGGGACACAAGAAACAGTGACAACCTTTGGAATGTGAATGAATTAGCAAAATCGAAAGTGTACTGATGTTATCGGTTTGACTCCATCATTCAAATATTTTTATTGTTTGTCGGCTTTATTGAGGCATACTCGTAAAATAATCTTTTTTGTTGTTTTTACAGTACTATAAAGTAATTCTTTTGTGGATTTGAAAACGGAACTGATGGATTTAAAGTTGATATATTACAGAAATGATAATTCAACTGTTTTTCAAGAACGTTGCGCAATAAACTGATATATAAAGTTTAGTAAAATATTATTTCTTGTTTTCTGCAAAAAGTGCTATCCAGAAACAGTGACAGTACGAGTATAATATAACCATATCACTATTTCTTTAAGCTGAAATTGCGTGTTGACCGCGAAATACGGTATTATTGTAAATGAATTTGTTTAAAATAATTTTCACTAACCTAATGGGTAAGTGCTATTATCAAACTACATTTTTTTTGACAAAGTTACAACAGTTAATGAAAAAGTGTATCACTTTTGATGAGAATCCCCTACATATGTCTTTTATGTATTTGAACAATAAATATATGAATTAAATATTCAAAGATGTAATGAAATATTCTTACAATTTTATATATTGATCAAAATCGATCAAAAGTTGCAAGTTTACAATTTGGCTGTGTACTACAATAATGGCGTAATTGGTACCGGATCCACGCCGTTAAGTGAAAAACGCCGGTAGGCAAATTAAGTTTTTTTTGTGGATCCAGAGGGCTTGTAAGCAAAACTACATACTATTTATGTACTAATTATATATTATATAAAACAACGATAGAAAAGGAAATTTACACAATGTTTACCTTCGTGCGTTTTCGTGAATATCACGGGCGGAAATTTAAGAGCGGCGTTATTGCGAAACGCCGTTATTGTCAGATGCTACAGCATCTTGAAAATGAAGTGAAGTATAAGTATGTTCTTGTCACCATTGAATTGACTCGTAAAATTGTTTTGAGACTGCTTATTTCTCCATCTATTACAGTTTTCCAGACACCTGCCATTACCTTCAATTTACGGTACCCCGTACTGGTAACTTGAAATATAGAAAGTTAAAGGACAATACAAAATGCGAGCGACCGAAACGAGAGCGTTGTGCCTTTGCAGAAGTTATGTTAACACAATTACGCAAATATTGAGAATTAAAACAATTAAAATAATCAACAAAATTGAATAGTCCATTATGATGGAAAATTCTAATAATAAACCTTTCAAAGTTGACAAGTTCATGCAAGTTTAGCATTGTTCGAAACACGGGCGAAAGCGCTCACAGCGCGGTTGAATGGTGGAGGAGTAGGGAAAACTCCCTACTTTGGGGTAGCGTAAGTCGAGGTATCACTGTATACCTACTGTAAGAAGAATAAAATTCCATATTCTGTCGCTGTACTTTCAATACACTATTCAGATTACAATATTTGAGTAGGTAAGCCGTTTAATCGCTTCAAGGGAATAAGAACAATTTTATTAAAATGAAGAAACCGAAAAAATAATAAAGAACAACATTTATAGAATGCCACGAAAGTTTGAATTTGTGTATAGCATTGCAATTTATTATTTTGTGAGCAACCCCAGAATTCGAACCTATCCCCGTTGCAAGCTATTTCAGTCCAATCATTGCTGAAAATTGTGTTTTCAAATATGGCCCCTCTAAAAATTAGACCCTATAAAATTACGGCTGTTGCTTGTTAGCAATGTTATTGTAGGTAGCTGAAGCTTCCCCTACGCTAAACTTTTTTTCCGCATTTCCACGTGGAGAATCTCCCGTAACAACCCGGAAAACCAATGCGAGCTATAAGTAAATGTAATAATCAATAACTTATATGTAAGTTAAATTCAGGCCCGTTCACTACGGTACATTTTCGCTCGCTTGATTAAACACATTTCTTCAACTTCATGTTATTTCTCATATTCTATTTTGCGTTCCCTAGGCAGCAATTTATGAACCTACTCAGGTATTAATGATGGGCACAATTTCTCCTTTCTTTTTTTTAAAGCTGCTAATGCCGGCTGCAATATTTTCCAACCGAATGAATCCAAAGAAAGATTATAAATGTACATATTTTCAACTAAAAAGCTACGAGAGTGTTTCCTAAGCAACAAGATCTCAATTAGGGGATGAACATTGTGTGTGTGTGTGCGCGAGAATTTCGTACTGGTCGCTTTTTATCAGCACCATCAATCACTTTTTGTGTTTTTACTACATTTCACACGATGTGTTTTATTAAGCCGAAATTGCGGAACCTAAAATTCACTTATCGCTCCCTCGCGCAAGCTCTTAAAAAATACCAGCAACCCTCGCGCACTCCTCTCATTAAAAAATGCATTTCTGCACTCATCCTAATTCGATATTAGTCTCGTTTATAAACAGCTCTATATTCGCTTGATGCATTGCTCCCTTGGCTACCGGCGTTAGGGGGGAAACGTGCAATTGTCAACTCGACACCACTGGAAGAATTATCGCGCAACATTTTTCCTCTTAGCATTTTAAAAAATAACAGCACGTGTTCCGCTGATTAAATTTGAATTGTTGTGTGCGGCCCCCTATATTGCGAAATGTCTCATGTTTTTAACGAATCCGATCTGATTAGATTAATTCCGGGGAAATTTGGCCCACATCCAAGCGCGCCAGATTATTTTTCCGCTTCTCTCTCTAATAAAACTCGATGATAGGATGAAATAAAGAAGGCACGTGATCAATATAAATCCGAAGGACTCACCAATCCTGTCTATATAGTCGACCATGGTTGGAAACGCGAGCGCGGGCGACTCAGAACTCAAGGGGAGAGGTTTTGCCTGCCACTTGTTTGTTTTGGGTATGAAATTCACATTTGGCAACACTATAAGATACACACGCACTCGCGACCGAGGCGCCGCTTCAATTGCACCGCGGGAGTTTCTATCGATTGGCCCAGTTGTAAGGGGTGAAGCGCCCCCGTTCAGTAGTCACGTAAACCTATCCCCCCTCCTTGTACCTTTCTATTTCTTCATATCATCCCTGTCTGTCAAAACTTATAAAAAGGGTGAGGCCGGGAATTATTATTTTTTTTATCCGCAAAAGTATCGCTTTTGCCACATTAGCGCCGGAACGGCGTTATCGCGCCTGAACGTATGCGCGCCGCCGCTCGAGCGGCCGATAGTGTTGCCGGGGGTGTTTTTCTGGCCAATACTAATCTCCCGGAGACGTGACAGTCGCGCAATTACGGCCTGTTTTGAAACAACACGTGTGACAAGAGGAATTCGCAATAAGCGGCAGTATTTTTGTCTGCGGGGACGCGATATGAATATGTAAACTCGCGGAGGAATCCATTGGCCGAATTGATGTCCGGTGACGGCAACAATGAGCGTTTTGCACGAATCTGCACTTTATATCGCCGTCTTACGCCCCCCCTGCCGCGTGCTAATGTGTTCCACAGCTCACTAGGCTAGAACGTGCGACTGAATATTCATGACTTTAGTAGCTCATTTCGGCTTGTTTCAAACTGTAGCGACCCCCCGAGCTATTTGATAGCCGTTTAACATCCACGGTACGGCCTTATCGATTAGGGAGGATTTTTAATGGGAATTGCCCCGATAATGCCGACTTTTACGCCGGGGAAAAAACATTATTCGGAAAATATTTACAATTTGCGCGCAATACATTCCGACATGCAAAATCGCAATCTAAATATTGGTTTTTCTATATTCTGCATTACCTCGACGGTTAATCAAATTCGTACCTATTTTGTATGTGAGTTGTTGGCGAGCGTTATCGAAAATGAAACAAAATGAAGACGGATCGACGGAATTATTGATGAAAAAATATTCATCGGCCGATGAAATGATACGTCACGTAACAAATCATTATTTCCGTGATCGACGTGTAACAATCTGAGGGCGTTTCCATTTTTATGCGATATTAAGACGGCAGATGCTGCACACACACATTAGTTGAATCCGGCGAACCGTGATCCCCATCGGTAAGTAGACGGATGCAACTAGACGTCGTTAAAATGTATCATGTGAGACGTCCAAATTTAAAAAATCGCTTTATGAGAACAGGAAGTGTTTCGCACATAAATACAGAAATAAAGGAAATTGGCAGCGATGCGAGTTATCGCTTATAAATCTACGATATGAAAAGCTCTCCGCTGAGAATCGTCTTAAATCTTGGCGATAACTTGTTGATTGTTTTATTTATCATTTTTTGGCACCTCACAAATATCACTTTTTTTAACTTTTGCAATTAATCGCAGAGCTGTGGCAGCGACATTTTATTATTTGCAAACAACAAATATGACTTCAACATAAATAATGGATTAGTTTTTTTAAATTAGAGCTTTCAGCGTTTTACGAACATAAATTATTTTGATGTTGTTGGTTACTTTATTTACAATTTTTGATACCTGATTTGCCAAAATTTCGTGACCCTAATAAACGATTTGTCACGATAAAATTTTTATTCATTTGATTAATATTTTCGATGGGAAGACTAAATTTTATAATTATACCAGCGACTCTCAGAAAGTACAATGTCAGTCAATTTAAAATGCATTTGTAGCGCATAATATTAATAAAATAGTTAATTTTTGACTATTGAATATGAAATTATTTTAGTGGACTAATTTTACCACGAAATTAATATAAATAAAATGAGATAAAATCTTAGAAAAACATGAATTTTTGTGAGGTAGGTTGCATCTGAGTGATCAGCGTGTAGTGCTGTTGAAAAAAATGAAAAAAATATCAAAGCATCTACAGGTGCGCCACGTTGTATCTCCGACCGACTTTTTCGCCTTAAATAATATTAAACATTAGCCTTTAGAGTGTGCATATTAGTTTCTTAAGATTGTTCATAGAAGGCCCAAAGATTTGCAAATTTTATTTCCCACGCTATGATGTCCATTTCAACTTCTAGAACTGAAGGCTCAAATAAGAATTGAAAAATATTAAGTGGTGCTACATGATTAAAAACAAAAAACAGACTTATATTGCCGACTATGTATTTCAAGTACTTAGTAAATAAAAATTTATAAGTTACATAAATGTTTGTCTATGTGATAATAAACTTATTTAAATAAAACATGTTATTGTGTTTTAAATGTTATTTCAGTAAACCGTGGATATCAGTTAACCGGCACTACATCAACCAGCCATTAGCACGTTTTACCGAGGTTCTACTGTAGTCTGTTCTGCTGTAAAATTGAGACCCTTTCAGAACATTGTAGTTTTAAGTAACGAAACGAATGCAACAGTTTCTAAATTAGTAATGACTCCCCTGCCGCCAGATTTAGAAGTCTGCAGATTTATTTTTATAGCTAAATTATATCTTTGCATCAAGTATAAGTCGAGATCTCATGGTGACTGTTTTGTTAGCGTTATTAGATATGCATACTAGAGGGATTTTATTTCCATTTTATTACATCTCTATTTTGTTTAACATTATTTAATCTTACAAGAGTTCTAAATATGTGGTATCAAAGTTGGAACAATATACAAAAATGTCCAGAACAGTGTGACACACACTCCTATGCAAAAATAACTAAATAATAGAAACAAAATAAATAAATACTTGAACTACTGTGTACAGTCAAACCTCTATAATACGAAACAGCTCGAGAAAGAAAAAATATCAGTCTAAACCAGGTCCAATTTCCGACTTATCCATGTTTGACTGTACCTACTTTAGGATCATTTCGTATAGATGAGGCTGAAGTCAATACGACAGTTTCAATTAAACAGTTAATTGCATTTTAAGTTTAAGTTGGTAATGCGTATTAAATGTATTGAAAATTTGAAAAATATTCTGATAGCTGCCATACAATTTGCTTGTTGCCAACTTAATCTTAAAATGAAGGCACGATATTTTTACTGGCACAGGTTGTATCTTTTAGCAGCCTAAATAAAATTTAAAAAACTTCAGATTCTACAATATAGAGTTGCGGTAGTATTTCTAGTGTTTAATTTTTTTAAAAATTTTTACATAAGCAATAAATTAAATATATTATATGGTAGAAAGTAAAACTGTAGCTTAAAATTTTTTATGAGTGGTGTTTACAATTAGTGCAAATTATGAAGGGAATAAATTGCTCGACAAAAATTATAATCTTTGGAGGCATCGCAATATGCTATTATTGCTGCTTAAGAGATAAGATTAAGAAAAATCTTTCATGTTTAAATTGCTAAATTGGATTCAATTTGCAGTGATTGATGTTCTGTTTATCTTTTACACAATTTCTTTCAAGAATATTTAGTATTTAGGCATTTTTCAAATACATAATTATAACCAATTATTACCACTAACTAGTCAATTGCGCACATAATTTTATAATAAACAAATATTTTTAATTAGAAATTACGTTGAATGGTTTGTAATTCAAAACGTACAAACCTTAACTGAAATAAAGGTGCAATTAATCTATTCCTATTTTTTAATTAGAATTAAGTGGAGATATGAAAAGTTCTAGCAAAAAAGAATGTTTTGATAAAGTGTGATTAAATTTTTGTTTACTTTCTGTTATGAGGTAAAAACATCTGTTTATGTTACAGCAAAAACATTCCTGCAATTACTTCGAAAAACAAAAACACAGGGCAAAACATCAATTTTTTCAAAGAAAAAAAAATATTTGGAAAAATTTCAAATCATTTTAAGTGCTGCACGTCAAGATGAACTGATTCCTTAATTTATTAAAGAATTAAAGTTTTTTAGCCTTACATAAAGAAGTATTTACATATTAACATTTGAAACGACTTTTAGGAATTCTTTATAAAAGCGATTCTTTGCAATTAGAACAGGTTAATTTCTTGAGATCTTTTGGTTGAACAATACGATTATGTGAAAACAAAATTTCCAGCTTATATCTAACTCCATTTCATGCTAGGAAGTCATTACCCATCTTACTTTGCTTAGAGGGATCATTTTGACCCTATCTCTCCAATTGAACTGATTTTCTGTCGATTTGTTTTCTATTCTTGCCGTTAACATAATAATAATAATTAAAAATGGTTTTTGATGATTGGGTCCTCGAAACATTACTATGTTTGGAAATTGACTATTACTCGCATTATTAATTAAATGAATGCATCCTAATTTTGATTTCATTCGAATTGCATGACTTTGCTGTTTAAAATCGGCAACGCGAATCAATGCGCCGCCATTTACCTTCATTTTATTTAAAACTAATGAATGGAAACAGACTATTCATGATTACAGGTATGTAAATTTCACTTCTAATTCATAATTTAAATCACAGATATTAGTATCAATTCACAATAATATTTCGGATTGAATAAGCTTTACACGGTTAGATAAAATAAATTATGTTTACAAGGTAATTTATTATTGGGTTTTTATATGAGCCTTAAATAATTCAAAGATTATGTTGCAGTAAGAAGTTTCCCAATGAAAGTTTTCCTGGAAATTTAATAAAATGTTGCAGTTCGTATAAAATAAGCAGCTTCAAAGCAGCGCTGATTCCGATATTACCTTGTATCCAATTAGAGACGGCAGTACTGCTTACGCTGCAGTAAAAATTCTAACAAATTAGTTTGTTGTCGAGGCTTATTGAGACATCGATAATAACATATAAAATCGAACGAAATTATATCGGCAGCAAAAGCTGAAATAAAATGAGAAAATAAATTTAATAATAATAATGTTAAAATAATAAGTATTTTCATTTTATGCACGAAACTAGATGAGAAGTTGAAAAAGTCGCGAGTCGAGAATAAAATTGAATTATGTAATTTGTAGAATGTCAGGAAAATATTTATGTGTGAAGTTATTTTCGTCTATCGGACGGAATATCTCTATTATCCAGTAGCCCCTTTTTAGGGGAACACTGATTATTGCTATGTGTAGAATGATAATGTGACAAGTACAAATTTCGGAAGAGATTTCATCCCAAATGTATTTTAGAAAATAAAGTAAAAAATTGCTGACTTAATTATCTTTCCTTTCTAGAATTAGAGGAAATGATACAATAACAGCACAGAAAAAAGTTGCAACGGCGATATTTTCCCCTCAACATTGCTATGAAGAAATAAACGAGAATGAGAAGTGCGGTTGCGACCAAGTAGAATAATTTTCTATTATCGGTAAATTGATATCACTAGGAATATAATCTACGACAGTTAGAGCAGGTTTTGCAAAGCTTCTTACTTATTGAATTGGATATGTACTTCTAACCGGCTAATTTATCCCAGCGCTGTAATGGCAATTTCATCGGACTACTAACTGTGAAACGTAGCATTAAGACTGATGATACTACCCTTTATGTAATTGTGAATTTAATGGAGTTTTTTCAATTCGTAATTAATCCAATCTAATTCTGTACTTTTTTCGTTTTAATTTTCCTTATCAAATATTTGCTCCGGCGACCCCACATTTTCGTATTTGTGTAGCTCGCTTTGAACTTTTCGTGTCTTTTGAAAATATAAATACGATTCAAAAAAATAATTTCGTTTATAAAAATCTACGCGGGAGATTGTTAAAGCCGACTCCTGCGTCAAAAGGTCAATAATACCTTTGTGATTTTGTTCCTTTTGGCATTAAACTGTCAGGTAGGTAACAAAGCTTTTCCAGATATTATAATGTGAACATGAAATGCGCCCGGTTACGAATAATCAAATTTTTTAACCAAGCCTTACTATGTTTTTGATGGCCGAAATCTTAATAAAATTCACGTAATAAACTGACTTCCCACGAATATTAATTAGATCATGTTTGCAATTTGCTTAATTAAGAAGTACAGTGTAACAAAACTGTTAATTCTCTCCTTTTTAAGTAAAAAAGTTTAAAATTAATGTGGCTTATGAAATAAGTTTACTTTAGTGGCGAAACACCATCTTTTATGTACTTCCAAAACTTTTATAATTACCCCCAACAAATTCAAATATTTTCTAAATATAATAATGGTCGAAAATTATAATCCAGTGTCTTACTGATCGTTTTGCAAGTCGCATCCGTAATCAGATGATTTTGAATTTTCAGGTTACCCCACTACTGTACAAACAATGACATAGCAAAAAACTACTATGTAATATGTTGCTACGGCCTATTCTGACAATGTTAATGGTAATTACCTACGCCACATGTTACCACAAAATTTCAAAATTAACTCAATAACTTAGCTTTTAGCCCAAAATTATTGTGTAATGTCTACCTACCGCCTATTCGGACATATCTTAACGGTAAATAGCGTTGTTGCATCCATAACTTAGCGGTTTTGAATTGTTCAGCTAAGCCCATATTTAAAAAAATATCTCGAATTGCCCTCTGATGGTAATGTAATATAATAATTGTTAGGTAATGTGTTCGTAAAATCTATTCTGATATTTCTCAACATTATCATTCATATCTATTTTCTAAAAAAATGAAAGAAAAATTTACTTATTGTTAATTATTAATCATGTGAAACAAGCCAACATTTGGAATGAAATTCAGTAAGAAAAGAAATTAAATTAATAAAATATAAGAACAACTGTACCGCAACAAACCATCCCCACATATTAAATTGATGCAGAGAAAATAGTCCAATTAATAATGATAGCAGAATTATTCGTTTTGTACATTTTATAATGTACCTACCATAAACAACGTTTCATATTTTTAGAATTTAAATGATATAATCTGTTATCAAGTTTTTACAAATAATGTAAAATGCATAAGCCCACAGGCAATTTAACTCGTTACAATATTTAAAATTTAATGTACATAAAATTAGCATTACTATTCAATATCAAATATGCAACAATTATAGTTTTTTTAATCCTTTTTTATTAAAACCGCAGGGACCGGCAAAATAAAGCACTGAATTAACAACAAGAAGCTTGGAAAATTTATTTGCTGAAAGCGGCGTATGGAAAAGGTCCTGCCACATACCCCAATCGATTAATAAAATTTTATGATGTGCCTGGTAACTATCAACCACAGCTCTAGCCATACGTTGTTAAATATTATACATTTCAGTTATGTTTTTCCTCAAAGTTTTGAGACTTTTTAGGCCAAGTTCCTAATAGTGTTGTCATTAGCCGTTCGACAAATTGATACATTAGGAATTCTGCCAATACCAACCTGGGAAGATTTTTCATACAAGCAGATCAAATACTTGTTCCTTATCTCTGTTTGTCTGCTTATACTGACACTTGGGCGTTAGTCTCTGTGACTCTTTCTAAAGTTAGAATTAATCAAATTACTTATTGTTTGTACATGATTAATTTTTAATTAAATTATTGCATAGGTTCTTACTGTTGTTATTTCGAAACGTTTAGTAAATTCATTTATTATTTCCGCTGTTAAAATTTTCAACTATAGTTTAAATTTACTATCAAACAAACCTTGGTTGTGAATGATTTAATTCATTAATTATTAGCGAATAATCTTTTAGTCGTTGATGTACATTATTACTAAGACAAAGTCAAGTTATAATTTAATGAAACACGTTTCGTAATTATATATTGTGTGGAATATTTCATATTTCATCGTAAACAGTGCTGTTTTATGTAGACAAACCTGTCCTCAATTTTTATTGTACCATCTTCCAAAAATTTGAACACATGTGATAAATATCTTTTTCATAAGTCATCGAATTCCAAGAATTGTGCATTAATAGCTAGTCATTTTGGAGTTTCAAACACAGAATAGTTTATTAGTAGCATCGGTAAGTTCTGTTCAACGAATAGCTTTATTAGATGATGGAAAACGGATTTCTTACCTATTCGGTAAATAGGTGTTGTTGGGAACCCTATTAGTAGGTGAAAAGATCGGAACAAAATGTTACAATGTAGCAATAATGGTAATAAAACAGCAAATGAAACCATCTTCGAAACTTATTCTTCAACATTTCGGTGCATTATAAACAGCGTTTTGCCTACCGGTTGATGTTTTATTTTGCACTAAATTTCAACAACTGGTGACGTTTAACCGAATTTAGTAACACCTGTGCAAAGCAACAATTGCATTTAATTATCCAAATTATTGAACATAAAACAACCGTTGTGACATTAACCGCTGTTAACTACTGGCAGAATGGGTAATAAAATTTCCAAATTCTCATATTTCATCTGAAAGAATATCAGTAAAATTATTTCATTGATATGCGTTTATTTCAGATTTAAAATATTTCTTCAATTCAGCAAAGTCTCTTTTTTGTAAGACTGGAATTACGAATTAAAAATTGAGAATAAATAATTTAGGTGCATTATCTCGAAGTTCAAATTAGTCCAATTATTTTGTAATTATCCGGACAACGAAAATACTGCATCGAAAATGCACCGAATTAAAAAGGATTAAAATATAATTTCTTTCATTTAAAATTCATTGAATTTGCATCATGAGCTCGACAATTTCGCATTCGCAGTAGAATTCAATATTCACCGCAATAATAATTGTACTATCATGCAAAATTTAATTGTACAATACATTTATAAACACGAGCGGGCGAAATTACGCTCGGTAATTAATTGTATTCAAGTTCGCACATGTGTTGCGGGTACGGGACATCAATATGCATTATTTATTTATCAATCTTTTGTACACACGCCACCACTCGCATATGTCAAAAAACGTCGAACAGCACACCCCAGGGCTCGTTTCCTTATTGTGCGCACCAATCCGGACGAATATGGAGAACAGTGTAAATACAATTAGATTAAGTGTCAGCCGTTCTGGCACAACGCATTTATTGTTATTGTTATTGCTCAAAGTTTGAGTTTGAACGCGTATAACTTGTCAGGGGTGACCGTGCCAAGATATACAGATTGCATAATGCAGCATTGGAAATGTGCCATACCGTTAGTGTTAATGTTATTATCCTATAGAGGACCGTAAAAGCTCCGGTAAAGGATTATAGACCGATATTTTAACAGTGCTTAAAACTACCGACAATCTTCGGCTAAATTTAATTAGCCGCGTTTTTAGTGTCGTTCATGGGGATCATATTTTCCCGAGTCGGTGAAAAATTTGTAATCTTCTCACGGCGGCGGATTAACATAATGCGCCATCAGCAGTGGTGGTATCAACAAATTATAGAGTAGCGGCGGTCGTTTGAGGTCCAGTAACTCATGAAGCAACTAGAGACCGCAGATTCGGCTGTAATCAACGGCTGTAGCTATAGCAACGCGTGGTTTTAACGTCTCACCTGACCACCCCCTTGTTCCGGGTTCCGGTACGTACTTCATAAACTCATTCATTATGCATCATTTCATGTTCAAGCAACCTTTTATAAAATCTGGTTTTAATTGTATGCATCCCCAAGTAGTTTACAGCGTTTTGCGGAACTTTTTCCTTTCTTTTTATTAACTTCGCGATAGCGTGGGGCGGTAATAACACCTAAATTCCATACAAAGTTTACATCGATTGGCAAGGAAAAATACAGCGGAAATCGTAGTCGAGAAAATGATTACATCATAACAGAAATGAGCTCTTTTTAATGTAGGATTCGCAATTGTAACTAATAAGATTTTAGGGAATCTTGCTTATTTTGTGAAAGAAATCTAAAAAAAATTAATTTTGCCTTCAGCAATTTATTAAACATCTGGCAAAAGATAATACTACTACATCATTATATTCAACAAGGCATAATTTCTTTTAGTACATTTTTTTAAACTATTTTTTTTAACCACAGAATGTTTTTTAATTTTATGTTGAAAACTTGAAATGTTTCCTTTGGCATTAAAATTTAGATTGCAAGTTGTATATTATGTATAATACTCAAAAATTATACCTTCAAATTTTAACCGTTGTCTTTTATCAACTATACAGTGTTCCCAGATTAAATGAAAGAAATGAAACACGAAATATTTTCTGAATAAAATCCAGCAAAGTATTATGTTTGTTAAAAAAAAAAATTATCATTACGGAAAAATAGATTGCGCCCAAAAATTAATGCATAACATTTTTTTTCTAATTTACGATATTATTTTCTAAGTATTTAACCCAGATATGCCTATAGTCCTCATTTTTAGAACAAGTGTAATCAATTAGTACGTGTCGATAGATAATCAAGAAATGCGGTTTTAGTGCTCAATTTAGTGCTCAGTTTTTACTTTGCCTATAATGGAGAACTGTGACCTAAGATTTACAGGGTGAGTATTTTTTCACATTATTATAATTTATTAGATTTGTAAAACAATGCATCATATAGTGCCATAATGGTCGTAATTTCGTGTGGGTAGTGCAGACTGAAAGGTCGTGTTTTCTCATTTTCTTTACCTTTCTAAATATAGTACGTCAGGCAAATAGCATTTGATCGATGTTTTTCGGGAACCCTCAATTTATTTAACATATTTTTTAATTTTAGAGGTTTAACACTAATCAGTGATAGAAAATGCCGAATACAGGGGCCGATATAACACTATCTCCCCGAGAAAATGCATGTGGAAATGTCACCGAAATAGATTCTAGAAACGAAAACGATCTTCGGCCTAATAATCTACCTACTAATCAACTAAGGGCTTCTATGGAAATAAATTTTACCGAACTAGAGAAAGATCATATTCCGCTTGCTCAGTTACCGTCTATCAGTGAGACTATCACAGTAACGAGTACAAAACGCAAAATACAAAGTTCATATAAATGGGTTCATGAAGATGTTGGTGTTTATGCTACAGAATAATGGCCTACTGATGGAACAGAAACTGCACTATAATATTGTTTGAAATGCTTTTTCATGAAAATATTATTGAACTTAATAATTATCATAGTGCATTTTTCTAACATCCTAAATAGGATCCGAGACTTTATAAATATATTATTGAGTAGATTGTGTCTAGAAGTGCCAAAATTTCAGGCACATTAGGGTTAAATGTAACAATTTAGATTTGTTTATTTATAGCATTGTATTTACGGTTAGTTTCACACATCAAAACGCTATTAGATGTATTGCTTCAATGACATAAAGTGATAAACAATTTCAACAGGAAATCATTTAACAAAAATAACGGGTTAAAAATGCAACTGTGAGTTTCCAAGCTTGGCATGAACGTCGATCATTATAATATACAAGGAAATTGCGCTACAGCCGCTCAGGCAGTGGTCCTTGCAGAAGAGGGAATGATTCAAGAAGAGGTTGCTTTGAAACTTGTAATAAATCATCTGAACGTTTCGAAAATTGTTACGACGTGCCTTCAGACAGGACAATTTACTCGGCGTTTGGAACAATGCAGAAAACAAAAAATATACCTCAATCCAAGATTCCAAGATCATTTTTTGAGATTTTCCGGTCTAACCCAACGTTTTACACCTTTTTTGATTTTTTTCATTCACACAAACTGGGACTTTCAAGGAGTTGATAATTTTAGTTGAGGTTTAACATGAGGTGAATATTATTATACAAAACTATAAAAACCATGTAGTGCTATGAAATAGAATCTTATGTTCGTCGATATATAAAGTGTTGCAAAAATAAAGAGTTATTAAGCCCATAATGCAACCAAAAATACAAATAAAAATATACAGAGGTTCTCAAGTCGGCAATTTTCCAGATATCATTTGAATTTCTGCGGATTGAATAAAGTATTGAAAGTATACAAAATTTTTTTTCTAAAAACTATAGATGCTGTTAAATGAAACTGATATATTGTATTGGAATGGAGTTTATTTAGACACATGGTATACTAGTTTATTAACACAAAATTACATTTAGTTATATTTATCTTTTTTAAATCAAATTCTATTTTGAATAAACCATTTTGAAATAATTGGTGGCTTTCAATTTGTTATGGATTATAATCTGAAATGAGTAACTAACAATAAGTCCTTTTTTGTCCAAAAACACGTTACATATTGGAAATTGAATCGTCAAACAATCACAGTAAGCGAGTTTAGTGCAATCAACCTGTCTTTTGGAAACACCCCGCATAACAAATAACCCCCCGAAATTTTACCAATCTAGAAATGAGTCATGCGACAATTGGTGCCGCCATATGATGGCATAATCGATCTTATCTGTCACACCGATGTGAAAAACTGTCGGTTATCCGTGTGACAAACAAATTACAAATCTCTGAAATGAATATGCCAGTAGCACAATGTGTCGTTAAAGAGCACGTGTTGGTTGCTTTTGTGTTTTTGACATAGTTTTGATTCCGCCGGGAGGAGGTGATTTTTAGAAAAAGGGATTTCTCCTCGCACACCATCTAATCTAAAGGGAGGGTGGCTTTATAGGTATTTTGTCTCCCTAAGTAACTTTCTCCTTCTAAACGAAATTTTCATCCCTACCGGCTTGACTTTATATGACATTTGCATTTGTATCGAGTCAGCCTTCTTCACACGGACGCGTTAAACTGCCTGGAAAATTTTCAAGGGGACACATACGCTAATCGAGACTCCATTGGCAGGTGCGCGCGTAAAATAAACTGTGACACAGTGAAGCTCATTATGCATCAAGTATTCAACTCAGGAATCCAATAGTGAAGTAATTTACCCTCTAAACGCGTCAACTTGTCTGCGTCAATAACAGTGGAATAGATTAATTAATCACTAGAATACCTGATGTCTGTATCTGTTTATGAGAAATATCCCCCTCCCGATATATCCGCTACAATGTATTCTCCCGCACCGGATACGAAGGACAAGACAGGGGGATGTACCGTGGGGTCGATCGCACCCGACCGTGCGTTGAGTTCATATTTCATGTTCCACTAGCCACCCCTTGACCGAAGACAATTAGAAAATACGGCCTTAATTCGAGAAATATAGCCCTTTCATACGAGTGACAAGTAAGAATTGTAACTCATTAGGAAGGTCCTGTTCTTTACGACTCTCTCTCGAGGGACAGTTTCCGTCCTAAATGGCGTATTCAATTTCGCCGGCGAAGAAAAAATTCCGTAATTTACATGTCGGCAGCAAAAGCTGATACCGGCAGCAATTCTTCATTATGAAAATGCGATTGAACGTCGATGCGCGAACAGAGAGGTGCGCGCGCGGGAAGCGGGTCAATACTCTAGTTCTAGTTGACCGACGCTCCGTGATTGTCGCCACCGGCTAGTGCCGTCTTTAAATAAAATAAATTAATATTTACCGGGCGAAGGGACGAATCCGGAAGATTTACGGGACGAATTTTTTTCGCGGCGCGTCCCCAATCACTACTAATGCATCACTAAGTGGTCATAAAATTTACAGTCGACGAGCTAGGGGGGCCCGGGGCATTAGTATTCATCGGCCGTATTCAAACTAGGACTACTGACCGCCCTTTTACTGCGAATTAAACTAATGATCCAATAAAGCAGAACGGCATTGTGTTAGTATGATTTGCCGTTTCCGGCGTACTCTGATTGTTAATTCTACTCACCTCCTTGCGACAAGAACTCTTGATTATTGTGATTCGTTTCTCCTATGGGTATTGCATATTCGGTGCGGCGACGTAGCGTTGTCGAGTGAAGAGATGGTCCTCTGGGCGGAACTTCTGGTGGAGCGGGTTCCGGAGGCGACTCCTCGTTTACACCTTGGAAAAAAAGCGGTTTATAAATGGCCGGCTTTTTACTGAAAAGCCCCTTCTAATTAATGCTGTTATCAATGTTTACAATGGCGACGGGTATTCCCGCGAATGCACAGTGGGGATTATGGCATCAGGACGGACAACGGACAGTGGATTTGCGATCTAATTATAAAGTTACCCCAAAAGTTTCATCTCTGAAAGCTTTGAGCCTTAATAGGGTACATCGCGCTACGTTTTTATTTCAATTCGTTATAATTTTATTTTAAATCTCTTCGGTGAACACTTGCGTGACGTATACAGCGTGGTCCGCAGACGATAAATATCACTTCCTCTTTGTCAGTTCAAAAAAAGTCAAGTTCGTACTTCAATCTCGAACGTAATTTAATATTTAGTGATCACATCTCTAGGGATAACAAACCAAAGAGGTCGCTGGAAGGAAAGTTGAGAAAATTATTTAATTCAAACAGAAAAAGAAAAAGCTGCCGAAATAAAGTGGAAAACTTAAATTCAAAAATCATAAAGGGCTTGTATAAATTAGTGACAAAGCAATTTTAGTCGACAATTTTAATACTAAAATGTAATATGCTTCAAAAAAAAAAAAAAAATTCTAAAAACCACAACTGAAACAGAAGACATATACAAAAGTAACGGGATTTATTCATTAAAATGTAATACATGCAATAAATGGGCCAAACAGGCATAAGTTTCCACACGCGATATAAAGAACATATTAATAAAAACAATACAACGTCTAATTACACGAAACACCTACAACAAGACCTATTACAGACACTTTAAAAGTGGAAAAAATCATAGGAAAAGGAGTAAAAATGAATATTGCTGAAAACTTATATATTTACAAACATAAGCAGAAACATCCGATAATAAACGAACAAACAAGTGTTACGAAAGATGTAATGTTTAAACTGTTAAATAAAATAAAATAAATAAAAATAAAATAGCATAAATAACTAATAAGATAAATAAATTCCAGCATACCGAGAATTGAGCCAAATTATAGTTATTTTCCTACTGACGATGAAAGCGAAAACTTGTGTGATATTTTTTGAAAGTGAAATTTGCAAGTTCTAGGAAATAAAAATAAAATAAAATAAAAAAGAAGTGCATAATGACAGTAACTTTTAAAATGTTTGAAGTGTTTCAAAAACTTTAAAATGTGTGTATTAAATGTAAATGTGATTTGTTTGTAAAATGTGACGAGGAAAAAACATTCCGAAAATAAAAGAAAAGAAGATATGGAATAAGGAAAAACACGTAAGTCATACCTAAATAAAATAATATGCTTCCTGCACAAAGTCTTCATACTTTGGACATCCAACCTGTTAATAAGCGTTATTCTACGATATCTGTTGGTAGTTAAAGCAAATTTATCAACTCCTTTTATCCAAAACATCCCTGGACGTAACTGGTTTCATTTATTTATGACACGTCATTAAGATATAATCACAAAAAAATAGGAATGGAGACGTAGTCTTATAAAAATACCGGCTGGCTACAGATGGTATTAAAAGTGGCCATTGTAGAAACCAAGTGCCGAAGATGGTGAAATTGCACAAATCGTCGAAATAATTAAATTACAAAGATTTACAGCATTTCAGTTTAAAAACTGTAGCATAACTAAAAAACAGAAAGACTCAGTTCAAAATATATTCTTAGTCATTCGTTAATTGTTTCAATAACGACCCTATTAGATTTTAATAAACATTAGAACATTCAAACTAACAAAATAGATAGGGACTTTTGGATCACCAGTGATTTAAAGCTAATCGATTTTTAGGTACAATCTTATTTCTTCTAATTTAAAATCTTCCATAAGTGGTAGATTGGGAAAAATTGTTCGCTCTATAAATTTGATAACTAATTAATTTCTCGAAAGCTGTATTCAAATTAAACGAGCGACGCAATAAAGCTTTGCAGGGAATTAACCAAACAAATTTTTCGAATTGCAGGAGAGACATTGTAGATAATGGGGTAATTCTGTTAACTGATGTGAGAGCCATGTAGTGGCGCCATGAATCCAGCGCTAAGCTAATTATGAGTCGTCGCTCATTAACTTAACTTCAGTCACGTGTTAATTGCATTACAAGTTAGGTCGATTTCTCACCATTGTTCAAGCAGAGCCGCTGCTGTGGCTCCCCGTGATATGATATCTCGCCGCGACCGTCCGTGCAGCTGTTACACGAAGTCGCGCTGCTGGAAGACGTCATCCCGCCTCCCCGATGACGATTTCTGTGCCCCAGCGTGCTGTTCGACAACGTCTTCTTGTTGCTCGCATACACGACTTCTCCGTTGTTCCCGCGGAGCCGATCCTGCGGGGTGGCATAATGAATTCTCCGGGAATTAGTGTTTTCTAAAGGGAACGGGGACGCTTGTCGGTGGTGGGGTAATGGGGACCTAGGTGACGCTAATGTGGGCGGTGGTGTCGGAAATGGGGTTGTCGGGTTGTCTGTTGTCACGGCATCTTCTGTGTCGTCTGAACGGTACGATCGATCAACACCTGAAAAGAAACGCTTTTGTAAGGATTCGTTTCGTACTGTATCCTAAATCAACACATCCCGTTAAACTAAAAGGTCTCTGAGCCCTCGCAAGCCACCATTACAACTGTAATCCCTGACACAGTACTTAATGTCAACAGTAATTATTTTTTACGCGGCCGCGGAAAGAGAACGGACGAAAGAAGTTTTTTTGCTGTCGGAATATAATTTGGGGCATCGCGTAAAGTGGCTCTGGTTAAACTGTAATCAGCTAATTACCAATTACACGTAATTTGCGGAGTAATTACATTTAAGAACGGCTTTATAATAAGTTATAAAGGAAAGGAGCAACGTACACGCACACAATTTCTGCCGGTGGAGCATTGAAGCATCATCCCCTATGAAATTACCTGATTAAATTTTCATATTCAATCTTGAGTCGTTTGCCCCCGGGAAGTGGTCGACTGGCGTATTCACAAACCTTAATTGCGTACAGCTACCTGTATATCGGGGAAAAAATTCTGATTGGAAAATGAGGCTTTAATAAATATTCGCGGAAAAGGATGGTATTCCCAAGAAACGAAACAACTGTAATAACATCCAACATCAGGTCCTCCTGGGACTAGTTCGATCAAGGATGTGGTTTTGCTGTAACACAAATCGGGAACGTGACACGTGGGCACGTGGACCGGTGTCGACATACGACTCTCATTCATCACCGGACCGCTCCTTATTCCGGGTTCATTCCACATTTGCACAAAGAGAGGTTTTATCGTTTGCTTTTCATGACGTACAAGTGAGTAGGCGACGAATGAAAACCAAACGTGGCCAAGTTCTTTTAGTTCAAGAAATATGAAATATACAGGCTGTTGAATAAGTAAATGCTGAACACCTAAATGACGGTAGATCTAACCATGTAAATAGAACATTGGTTTTGAATGCTTTTTGTGGGAATTCGAGACTTTTAAAGTAGACCAATTGTTGCGAAATTTTACAAATTGTGCAACAAAGAGTCGATTGGCGAAATTAAGGTGTATATTCTTCAGTGACGTACAGTTTATAAATGCTTTCATTAATCTACCTAACCAAATTTTCAATTCTTTATCAAGACGCGTTCCTAAAAAGAAGTATTGGAAAGGTTGTATTTTTCTTAACAGGGATTCAAAGCAAGTAAAGGAACGACAGATGCAATTTTCGAAATGAGACAAATATTGGAAAAGGTAATAAAAAAAGACAGAGTGATTCATCTTTTGGCAGAATGAATAGAGAAGGCATATGGAGAATCTTAGAAGAACAAGGAATAGAAAAGACCCTACTATAAGGAGTTAACGCTTTGTATAAGAAAATTATGAACTTTGTCAGAGTTAGAGAAGAAAAATCAAACATGTTTGAGACTACAAGAGGTGTACGTCAGGGATGCATACTAAGTCCCTTATTATTCACAATTACCTTGGATGAAGGAATTAAGGAGGTCAAATATCAAGTGAAAAATACAAAGTGGGGCACTGGAAAATAGAGGATATAAAAACATTCGAAGTAACATACGCAGACGACATAGTCTTAATCGCAAAATATGGGAAAACTTTAAATGAGAACCTGAAAACATACAATGACAGACTGGCGAAAAGAACGTGAGAATAAACAAAATGAAAACAAAAACAATGATAGTTGGCAAAAATGAATGGGAACATCAGGTAAAATTGGAGAAGACCAACCTAGAACTAGTAAATAATTTCAAATACCTAGACTTGATGTTATCACAGAATGGAAAGCAAGACTAAGAAATAGAGGAACAAACAGGATCAGCGGGAATGCAATTAAAATTCCACTTTTAAAAAGAAGGAAATCCCCAAAGAAATAAAAGTGGAAATCCTTTAAAAAGTGGTCACATCAACTTTAACATACGGTTCCGAGACTTGAACATTGTCGCAAAAATAGAAAAGTATGATTCAAAGCGCGGAAATAAGATTCCTTAGAAGGATAGAAGGTAAAACAAGATTAGATAAAATTAGAAACAACACGTGAAGAGAAAAATTGGATACAAATCCAGCAGAACACTTACACACACACAGGGACAACAAAGATGGTTTGAGCACATAACGAAGATGGGCGAAGTTAGAACAACAAAAAAAGAGTTCGAAGCAAGGACTTGTATACAGACAAAGAAGGGAAGACCAAGAAAGACATAGAAAGAAGACGTAAACGTTGCAGTAGAAACCAGGGGAGCCTACATGTAACCCAACCTTCACTCGCCTTATTCTTGAAAGCATAGAAAGGCGGCAGGATTATGTATGTATGTATTTTTCTTTTTATTGTCAATTTTATCATGATGACCTTTATATTCAATAATGTATGCGCAAGTCTATGTGATTTTTAATCAGTTAACTTCGTCCAACAAAATCGTAATTATTCTTCATTAGTTCATTTTAAAACTCGTTTGTTGTTGAATAATAGTATATTATTACATGAGCAAGTAAAGAAGGTTTTTATCCATGAAAATGAACTTTGCTGCACGAGCCGAAGACGAGTGCATGTAATCATTTGAATGGATAAAAACGTCTACTTGTGAGTATAATACTATACTTTATCTACGATCATCCATACAAAATAATAAAACAAATTCTTAGTTCAATATTTTTAATTTTTGAACGTGACACTACGACAGTGTACATTCCCGTGCCGTAACTGGCTACGAACCGGATTACAAAATAATTCATATCTCTTAATTGATAAAAAAATACGCATTAATGTTGGGCCAATTCCTAGAGAACATGTTTCCTAATATAATGGTGAAAACTAAATTATTGTTTTTAAGAATAAAAGGGGTAACTTATGCGAGAAAATAAATAAATCTAACTTCTAAACTATTAGTAATAATTTATTTTTTTTATCTACAATTAAGCGAAATAGATTCTTATAACATATTCCATGCATCTCTTTCTTTCATTTATTGCTAAAAAGCCAAATTTTAGATTTAAACATATCAACGTTCTGAGGGTACTATACGCCCTTAATGCAAACTGTTACCAACTTGGCAATGTTGTAAAATAAAACTCTCAATATTGTTAATTTTCATTGGTCGAAGTCCCGATGGATAAAAATTCTGTCAATTTTACCCATGGCTGGGATCCAATAAAAAGCTCTCTTTAATCTATCGATGGATAAAATGACAATTTAGAGTAGAGGTTTCACATCAATAATGGTTATATTATATAATGATCGTAGATAAAATAAATTATCGATATATCGCTTACTTATACAGGGTGATTAAATAAAGGTGCCCGTGAGTAGCTACATGTTATAGACGATTTCTAACGAAACACGAATTTGAAAGCAAAGATATAGGCTTTCCTATTCAGACAATAAAAATCTATACGATTAACAATTTTGTAATCATTTCATTGTTAGGGTCTAAATTTGATGCAATTGATGGTGCTTTTTAAAAAAAAAGTGTAAAAAATCTATTGAAGCCAACTTTATTACCGATGTCAAAAGTACGGTTTCTTGGCTCCGAAGAAAATTTTTCAATGTCGCAACATCACAAATCTCCTAGGAAACGTTGGCAACAATAATTCACTTTTCAATGTCAGTTCTCTTGTCAAATTTGAACGATACAAGTCAAATGTCCTAAAAAGTCTTAAAATGGAATACAATTTCAGTGAATATCTAGACATGTTGCTCCGCTTGGGTGAGACAGATAATAACGCATCGGAAGCTACTAGAGAATATGCTAGACTGTATCCACATCGACGTCATCCAGATGCTAACGTAATTAGAAAAGTGGAGCAAAGATTAAGAGAAAATGGACAAATAGTGCCGATTTCTGTAAACCGTAGACGACCTCGTGAAGTTCGTACATCACCGTTGGAGGAAGCAGTTGTGGAAGCGATTGAAACTGGATCAGGACGAAGCATACAAGGATTAGCACGACAGTCTCTAAGTCACTTTTCCTATTCTGAAATATTTGAGATTTTATGTTTCAATTTGATCTGGAAATTACATTATTTCGTTTTTGACTGATCTGTTTTTACTAAATAACATGGTTAGGAGCCTTTTAAACGGGAATCAGTAAGTGCGACCGAAAGTTCATCCATTCTTATCAGAAATAGCACAAATAGTAGAAAATCTCTACGTCACTTAGGGACTTTTACCTGTTTGTTGTGTATTCTTGTTTAATTACAATAAATTCTTTTGAAATAAAAAAAGTTATGTCAACGTGACAGTTGTTTGTCTTACGCATGTGACGGTATCTGTCAGTGTTGGTTGCTTAGATACAAGAAGTAAGCCTACATGAAAGTAATTCTTTAGAAAAAGAAATATGTGCAGTATTGCCACGTTGTGCTCTTAGACAAACTGTTTTAATTTTAAACAGAATCTATTTGGACCACTTTTGTTGCGATTTCCACAATGCTTCAACAGAAAGCATTGTCCCAATATCAGTCATGGGCACCTTTTTTTCATCACCCTGTATATAACACCTTGAATTTTTGACAATTGTTTGAGGGAACAAACAAAGTCAAAGGGGTGTCTATAATAAGGAAAGTTATATTGTTCTTCACCACTTCACAAATTATTTTGTTTTATGGTATAAGTTTTTAACAAGTGAATCATTCGTTGAAGATTGATTAAAAGTTCTTGGTAATTTAAATTACAGTGAATTTCAAAAGTAATATAGTATTAAGTAATATTTTATTAATAATTCCTTTTAATCATTGCAAACTGTAGTGTTATCATATTATAAAACTATTTTTTCTTATAATCTAGACCAGTTAGGTATCAAATACCTACCGAGAAACAATTAAATTTTTATCAATAAAAATTGCTAGATTTACCTGATTACATAAATAAATTATTCCCATGGCATATATTTACAGTCTATTATTTAATAAATTACAAAACTTTTTGTCGTATCTCGGTATGATTTTATTCTAGATAAGAATTGTTTTTAACATGCAAGTTAAAATTACCACGCTGCTAATCGGTCTCGAAATATAAATTAATGTGGTGAAATGTTCAACTGGTTCATTTAGTTTATGTTATGCACGAAACGACAATAGAATTTCATTGCGGTTTAGAAAAACGTAAGTACAAAATTACTAAATTAAAAAAAGAAAACAATTAACAGAATTGTGAGTAAAGATAAATTGTAACAATCTGCAGCAACTGATGCCAGCTTAATCCTTGACTACAGACTTAGGGTCTAACGGATCCAAATTTGTTTTTTGGCAAATTTTAAACCTTTAGAAAAAATTTTTGCTCGTACGTTACGATTATTAAGTATGATATAAATAGATCATCATTAATAATTAGGGTGGCCGTACGTTTAGTTTCAGACGAGATGGTTCCGGATTTGAGAGGGTCGTCCCGGCGTCCGGTCTGGTTTGCTAATTGTTCCGGTTAAAAAGAATTGAAAATAACAGGAAACAAAATGAAAAACGAAACGAACTTAAAATATATTAAACCTCTAAAAGCTGCAAATATATTACGAGTGGTGATGCGAACAGCAAGTTCCAAATAGTTTGCCAAAATTGACACTCGTCAAAAATAGAATTATAAAAATTGCCTGCGATGAAAGAATTTAGATCATCAAAGAAGTCTAAATATTCCTTGAAGTTCACAATGTACGTTCCTTGACAAATAATTACAAGTAACAATAGAAAGATTTATATAAAAAGAGCTTTGGCTGCATTGAAAACAACAAGAAGCTGAATTTAATCTAAAAGACAAGGACAATCTCGAAGAATATAACTACATAATTTTTCGGAAGTAACCCAGTAGATAGTTTTCCTTTTTAGAACTTCCTTTCAATACAATCAACCTTCAACGATAAAAAGAAGAACCTATCATGATTCAAATCTCTTTGTTACGTATGAGGATGGGATGATAAATGGTTAGCCTGGCAATGAAAGGCTGGTTTTATGTTTTAAAAATCAGTTGTATTTATCAACATCATCTTCTAACCTTTCAATACACTTTGTCCAGTGAGGCTCTAAGCCTTTTTACCAACGACCATAGAGCTGGTTTTGAAAGCCTACAAAATAAGAGTCAACAGCTATTGAAACCTCTTCACCTGATAAAAATCTGTGTCTACCTAGGGAGATTTGAAGCGTAAGGAATAAGTAGAAGTCATAGGGAGCCAAATAATGTAGGCGCAAAAGCAAAGCGTACTTTACTTCCCTGACTTTGGTTTCGGCAACAAACGAGCTGTGAGAACATATTTGGCAAAACATAATACTTATACGCACCAATGATGTCCTTGTGTGACAATCATTTAGGTCCAACAAGTCTAAAAGATGAACATAATATGCGATAGTTCATTCGGATGATAATAAATCATGAAAATCCGTTTTGAATTACAAAAAACTAATCGTGTCGTTGCCCTTTTTAAAGCCGAGTCACCAAGTTTTGTTCATTATTAGGATCATCGCCGTTATTAACCTATTTGAGGCCCTGGGCACTTTAGGATAATGGGGCCCCTATGGCTATAATATTACAGTGGACTATTTATAAGCAAAATACGGTAATATCGGTTATCAGTTGATGATCTGGTGATCTGACAGGAACTAGGGGCCCTCATGGATCACGGGGTCCTAGACACTTGCCCAAAGTGCCCAATGGAAAAGAGAGCGTTGGTTAGAAATGTAACCTAGTTTCGAGTGTGGATGTCATTAATACACATTTTTGAATCTATAAATCCGACAATGACTCGAAATGAAAACAAACCGATTATCACATTTGCTTAAAACACCGATAATTTTTGATTGTAGGGTTTTATTCAACCAATAAAAGGTCTTTATAGTCATATTACTAGTTTTAAATTCCATAAAATAGTTGCCTTATGGTTCTGCCAGATGTCTTTCTGCAAATGTTTTTATACTTTATATCACCTTGACAAGTTTCACCACAGAGTTACGAGGGTGTCATTTAAAGTTTCTGCCATAAATACATTAGACTATATTAGAATATGATTGATTTAAGTGCTATTAATATCTAAATGCCAATTTGTCTATGATTAAAATCAACACTGCAACTTATAGGTGAGATTACGAAAATAAATTCCTGATAGCTTCAATACAGTAATACCCCGGTTTACGCGATTAATGTGTGGCAAAACAAACGTTAAGCGAACCAAACGTAAAACGGGGCCACGTAAACCTGGGTATTAGTGTAGTTTGATAATAAATCGTTGTCAATTTTCTTACTGATTTAATTTCAAACAAATAACTCGCTCATTTTGTAGTTTGGTAATTGAAGAATATTGATTCGAAATTTCAGAATTTTTCGACTACTGGCAAAAGATATTGTCTCAAAAATGTTACATCCATGGACCACGCTATATAATTTTTACATTATAAATTACTTATTAATTTTGGTGCTTAGTTAATTAACTGAAAACCAAACACCGCCCTAATGGACAATAAATATTTGTACAAATTGACAGTTATTAATGAAATTTAAGAGTAATTGGCAATTGTTTGCTTTTAAGTTATCATAAAATGATATCACTCAATATACATTTTAAGGCAACAGAAATTATGCATAACTAAGTGGTACCGATAAGTGGATGGACGTGTGATTCAGTAGCGTAGTCAGGATTGGACACTGAATGAAGAGGAAGGGGCGGAAAATTACACATCGAAACATCCCCTTAGCTACACCACTGGTGTAAGTTTCGCCTGTTCTTAAAATAATACTTTTGGTGAAATGAGAAAGTCACTGTTTCCTTGTCGCTGCACGACAAATTTATATTCTGGAAACAGACACTAGTAAAAGACGGCATTGACAAGCCACGTCGACATATAGATCACTGTAGTTGCCAGTTCGCGAGTTTTAAGAATGAGGGTGGGTATTAATCGAACCCAGTAACGTCAAAGCAACTTATCGGGCATCATTTAATGTAAGAAATAAGATTTACGGTACTGCGAGTATAGTACGCTCCCTCGCGCACCTCAAAGACAGTTTTAATTAAGTATCACGAAGAGGCTTCTTCAACCGAGAGTTCCATAATTCTGATTGAAACCCCTGGCAGGCGAACACTTACAAGTTTCCCTAAAACGAATTGTCCATCGTAAAGTCTCCATGGAGACACGCTCCCTGTTGCGCTGGGCGACCGTACCTACGCTTGTTGCTTTCGGTATTTCCGATTGATTGACCGTTGTTAGGAGTTGTAAAAGAGAAGGCGCGCGTCTGCGACGTGTGGCCCACGGTGATATATTGTTTCCTTGTTAGCAGCCGATCGGAGGGTGTTGCGTTATGAAATGGACGAGCTCGAGGTCGGAGGTTCCGCGAGACGCGGGCCCCATCGGGAACACTTTAGTAATTGGAAATGTGCTGAACCGGAATAAAATATATAAGAAACTTCACCGCCTGTCTGATCGTAGTACATATGATTCTGAACTCTTCCAAAAGGAGCGAGAAAAATGAAAGCGGTGCGCATCGATATCTCACACAACTGCCATCTTCGATACAGAATACCGGCAACTGGGTGATAAATGACTGATCCGGCAATAGTAAATGTTGTCGTTCTTTTCGGGAACCCGCAAAAACTAATGATTCCGCCAAATACAACACAAGATGTAGAAGGAATCGCGTCTCCTCGATTTTGGAATTTAATGCTATAATCTGTATTCAAAGTTAGATGCTGATATGATAATGATATCAAAATGATATTATTGGCAGACGTGTGTCGACTACGATGAGTAATTTTCGCTGCTGTCGGTGCAGACTCGGGGTTTTCGTCCCCGATCTGGGGGAGTTGTGTGTCCGCGGGTGCGTGGGGCGCCTACACATATCCGCCTATCTCGCGGAAGTAACTCCGTGCATACAGAGGGAATACGACTACGGCAGCTATTTAATATTACAAAAACGACTGGATGTAATTTTTTCCCGCAAACAGTTGTGACAGGGAGCTAAACAAACAACAATTAATAATTCATCAAAAAATGTGGTTGGCTTTGTACGCATTTGACAATGTTTAGAAAGACAATTTTGTAAATATTTTTTTATATGGTCGCAAAAAGTTATCACTTATTTATTTATTCATTGAGAAAATATTTGATAAACTCCTACCTTGAATTAATTGAAAATTAACAAGATATGTAGAAAGAAGACACACAATAATTTCAATTGTATCTTTTCTTAATGTTTTATTTTTTTTCTCATCAGAAAACTTGACTTATTGCAGTTCCTAGAGTTTTGCTCAGAAGTAGCTAAATATTTTTGATTTTTCAACAACTTCGTTCAGCCCACTAAAATTTGATTTCTGGGAAGTCAATAATTTTGAGAACTAAAAAGATTCTATACGGGGTCCTCAAACGTTAATTTTTACCCTCCAAGAAAGTCTCAATTTTGAAGATGTTACTATGAAAATTTGACTGTGTATACAATTATTAATATTTATCATCTGCCGTCGCGACGCTCTTTATGTCATTTTTCATGGATTTTTTGAGCCTTTCTTTTCATAAATCATTTATTTATAATTTTTGTAATATAAAAATATCAAAATTTTGTCAGTTTTTCATTGAAATGTTGGTTACAACTTTCAAGTCATAGCCAACAAATCAGGCAAGTGCTGTAAAATTACAAAGCTTTTTGAAGAAACAAGATGTCCCGGAGATGCCAGGTAGTAATGGCATGCATTCAGTATCCGGGGCGTATTTAGGCTTTGCAATTTCAGGTTTACAAAAAGTTACTGAAACATTGACTATTCACTTCAAATAACTAATCACAACTAATATGAATACAGCGTAATGCGAAAGAAGAGGTGTAATGTGTAACCGAATCTTCATTAAAAATAATAAAAAGTCATTACGGGTAGGATGTGTTTGTTTTTGGACCGGATCTGCTAATCCCAGGTTATAGTGAGGTCGAATTTGCAACCCCTCATATATTTATATATCATTCGGTCATCATTTGCGAGCGGGTAAATTTACCATTCTAATTCCCAGTTTCTGCAAGATTTCGTTATCTGTTCGATAATTATCGGACTGATAACGATATGTATTGGCTAGAACGAAAAACGGTTTCTGAAAGCAATATCTTCATAATTTAGGAATTCAACTACACTGCTGTATCTATTGTATTTTACATAAAAAATATGATTTTTTCCAGTTTAATAAGATAAATTGCTGAAGAATTGCTCATATCTGGTTTTCAATTACCTATATGACCTGCAGTTTTCGAAATATAACTGCCAAACGCAAACGGGATCGCGAACAACAAAACAACTACATGAGTTGTATGTCATCAATAATGCTTACGACGATTAGGTATTTTATATTATATTATTATTAATACGTCATATTTATAGAAAAAGTATACAGAATACTTGTCTTAAATTTTGTAAAATTGGCATATAAATGATATTTCGTGCATTTTTACAGAAACAATAATATAATACAGGAGGTGGTACTTTTACCCCAAAAAGTGGAGTGCTGGATGAAAAAATTGTGGCAATCTTTAAGTCACAATTTGAGCCATTATGCAATATTTTTTATCCAAGTGAAACTTATTTACATGCACTGTTTTTTACAGCAATGTCCTGTCATACATTTGTTGGAGATGATATTGCACCATGGACTCATCGAAATTATTCATTGTCGCCTGGGGATCAAATACTAATAGCAATGTGCTTTTATGCTACAGATAAAATAAGTACCTACACGCATGTCTACTGTGCTATAAGTAGCTGCAATAAGTTATGTAAGTCCCTATCGGGCCAATATGTCTACACGTCTTACCAGAAACGCTCCGTATCACTTATTTGCACTTTGTCGAAAACGTAACTTCATCGAACCGCATACCCTTTCAGAAACCAGGAATAAGTTTTGGTGAGTTTATTATTACTTAATTATTATTCAATTATTATTCAATTATTATTACTTGCAAGTTGAAATTAAACGATGTAGACAAATACCACAAAAAAATTTGACTTTTAAAAATTATATTTTTTATTATACTTTTTTATCATAAGAAAAAACTTATAATTTGTGATCATATATCTATATATCAAACATAATTTGAAGATAATAATTTAATATTTGAGATCAATTTTGGAGGTAACCATTAACAATGGAGAACTCTGTACAATGAAAACCCAAAGTTCATGTAAGTATAGGAAAGTGAAGGAATGATGCGCGGTGGGTAATCGTACGGTGGATTAATTTTGCAATTCAAAATAGTGCCGATATTGCTTAATTGCATTATAAACTGTTTATGGTATAATTCGTGTCATTCGCATACACGTGTTTTATAATTTTTCGATGTCGGAAAAAAAGGTAAGTCCACAATGCTTACCTAATCGCTTTTACGTGATTATTTTCTTATATCATTGTTTTGTTCATATTTCGGCGCATTTATACTTCTAATTAATTTCTTTGGTTATTTTTCCAAATTTTGCATTAAGATATTCAAAGCAGAATAATAGTGCTGTCACGTTTTAAACTAACGCTAGGTTTACTGTGCTTATTACAGCAGTTATTTTGGCCCACGCACCATTTCCCCACTTTCCCCTAACATTTATATAAACAATTCCCTCGGCACATGATCTAACAAATCTAAAAAATAATTTTATCAATCATACTTCTTATGCGCAGCTTACTAGAATTAATGGTTCGAAGGTATTATAAAGATTATTTTTTAATGATTTCATTCACCAATCGTTTAGCAGTATTTGGGCACACGTGTTTAATTCTGTCCAATCACAACATTATTATAGTGAGAATTTTCTACTGTAGAAAATTCCCGCGAGCATAATTTCTAGTATTTTGTTTACATATGTAACTTGACAGCACATTTTCTAGTTTTGACATCTGTCGCCAGTTTGATTTTAGTTTATAATGAATTAAACTGTATTTTTATGCTGTATTTTTTATTTAAACGTTAAAAAATAATCTTCCGAATACCACTCGAGAGTGCGAATTAATTAGAAAATAATTCTCCAGTTATTTTTTCAAACTTGTTGCCATTTGGGAATAGCCACTCGAGCCCTACGGGCTCTCGTGTCTATTCCCTGGCAACAAGTTTTCGAAAATCTGTCGAATTATTTTCAATTTATTCTCACTCTCTTGTGATATTACTTATGAAAAACCCATTTTTCTTTCACAGTCAAGATTCTCCCCCAGACAAACCTCACTGCGAATGCAGTAGGAAACTTCTCTTCAATCAAGACGACTAGACTTCCGTCCGAAATTATTTGCCGAAATTTGTAAAAAAAAACTTTCGCAACAAAAATAAACAAACAGGGGCTGCTCTGTTTGCACAAAGAGTCGCAGTGTTACGCCGCAGGTGTTCACCGGAGAGGGACGCGTTCCGTCATTCACCTTTGACTCTGACCCGAGAGCGCGCGTTTTATTACGTTCGCCTCGAATCCGACGTTTAATTTTCTTTAGGTCTCTCGCGGCCTTCCGAAACCACGCCATAAATGGAAATCGCCCCCTCGCACAGTTGCATTATTGTTTTCGAGATACGCACAAACAAATTTCCCGATCATTATTTATTACGTTATTCATTTAGTATCGTGTACATTACACCTGAGACGCGAATTACGGTTCAACGTTATTAATTATGTCGCATACAATGCATCAAATACCGGGGCAATACGTTATAAAACGTTTATTATTATTGGTTTCATGTTCAGGCGCGATTAATGACCGAAAGGGGCGGAATGAGGGGCATTAGAAATGCGTTAATGCTTATCGTTCGAACGCCACTGGAAATACCCTCAGCTATAAAGAACAGTTAGATGGCGTATTTTAGTGCCGCAAGGCTTCGCGGTTTACTCGCCGTCTTTATGGGATTCTGGAACCATTACCGTGCCACACTTATTATGAGTTATTATATTATGGAATACCTGTTTTCCCGTTTATTTAGCTCACCTCAGATAACGTGCTGAATCGACATGAATTTCGCCTATCTGATGTGTGTAAATATCACTGGAAGGAAACAGTAATTGATTTTGTAACGCTCGACGATATAAACTTTCAGGAGGGTACTGAACTCTTCCTGCGTGCGGTGAACACTTTTAATAAAATCCACAAACATGGATTTTACAAAGAATGTTACTTGAAAATAATTTAACTACCGTTTTATGACTTGAACACAAAAATAAGACGATCATAGAAGAAATAGTTTCAGGAATTTGTTTCCACTATTTTTGTAATAACGATTAGGAGGAAGTTTTGTGGTCACAATAAATCAAGCAATAATTTACCGAAATTCCTCTAATTCAGTATTTAAGACTTCCATGGAACTGCTTCGATTTGATTAGTTGTTAGCGAATCGTAGGCCTGCTTTCAAGGGAATTTTAATAAAGGATATAAGGTGGTTAAGCTCGATAATTTCAATGCATGGAGAGTTATGAAATGCCGCATTAAAGAATTAACTAATTTAGAATTAATTAGAATTGGGTTGACATTACGGTTCAGTGTCAATGGCGTGCCTACAAAAGGGGATTTCAGGAGAGACGCGTTGAAGTTCTTATAGCAGCGACAAGTGAAAAGTCGCATTGGCCCATTAAACGTTATGGAAGAAATTTCCCTTATGAGTACTGTAGTGGTATTAATGTCAATTAACAAAACACCTGCAACTCGGGGTCGGATTTTAAGCATATGTCAATCTTCTTCATTTTGTCCCGCATTAAAAATTTGTGAAAATGTGAAAAGTTGCAGGTATCTCGCCAATTGATAGTAATATGACTAGAGCTACTGTTTAGAAACTTATTCATATATATAAGTACATGAGGCGAAAATTCAGGGAGTTATTTCTTGGGTTGTTTTGCGATTCTTTGCCTTTGAAGATTTTGGAAAAAACGCTTTGTTTCGAAGATGCAGGGCGATTAACGTTTGAATTATTTTAAAATTATTTTTTCCTGTGGGGCCATTTGAAGACATTAGTGTACACTACTCCAGTGTAAAATGAAGAAGATTTGCAAAATCGAATAATTGATGGGTGTAATGCAATAAGAAACAACCCTGGTGTTTTTGAAAGAGTTCGGTAGTAAATGGGGAAAAAATTGAACACATGCGTCTTAGCTGGTAGTAGTCATTTTTAGCAGTTTTTGTAGATTAAAAATCTCTACATGTAACGTGAAGTCATAAATGTCTTTTTCCGAAAGCGTTTATTGCCCTGCATCTTCGAAACAAAGTGTGTCTTTCCTGAAAACATCAAAGAACAAAAAAAAATTCAAATAACCCAAAGAATAACCCCTGATTTTTTGCCGCATGTTTAGTAAACACCCTGTATACTTTTCTGTATGTGTGCAACTATAAAATTAAAATAAAAAAATTAACCTTGTAAAATATTAAGTACTAGCTCATCTCATTAGCCATTTTCAGTCCATCTTTGAACATATGCCTCCCTCATTTGTCACCATTTTCTTTTATTCTCTGCCCCTTGCATCCACATCACTCTTTCGGAACATTTTAAGTCGTCTGTCCACCACAACTTGCCAAATGCAATCTATGCTAACCGCCTTCTTCTGTTCATCACAGTAACTGATATTTTTTACTTAACGTTATCATATGTCCAAGATAGATGTAACTCTGAATATTTTCTATGCCATTATTATGTATTTCGATATGAGAATCTACTTTACAGATCACCTAAGATTTAGCAAAGTTATTTAGTCCAATTTTGGCAATTTTTCCACAGATGTTCCACCAATGAGAACGACATCATCTGCATATCGAAACTTATCTAATCTCCTATATTTGTATTCTTACCTCTTGAAAACAACTTCCAATGGAAAGTTGAATAGTATTGGACACAGAGTGTCGCCCTGTCTTATGCTTCTTTTAATCATACATTCTTGTGATTTTATGGTGGAAGTGGCATTACTGTAGATATGTTCCAGTAGCTGTATATATCTGTTGACAATTCTAGCGTTTAAACCAGTTTTTCACTTAGTTGAAAACCTTCTGGATATCGACAATGGCCAGGTAAATATCTAGATGGTATTTCACCGACTCAAATACTATACAAAATACAATAGATATGTATTTAAATAAATGAGTATTCTATTTTCTGATTCTAATCTTACAAATTAAACCTTAAATACTAATTTTTACACTTGGTTAGTCAACTCTAACAACCTAAGCAATGGTGTATGATGGCTGTATTCCGTATTTAGTATTATTGTATATTGGATCATCATTATCATCCAACTCGTTCTTTATGTCTACTGTTGTACATAGGCCTTCTCCAAACTTCACTCGAGCTCTTTGACTTCGTTGATATTGCAGGTCATCCGTCCATTGTGTGCGAGGTCCCCATCTTGGCTTTGCTCGTCAGCTTTTGGTCTCCAATCTAGAAGTGTCTTTATCCACCTTTCATCTACTAGTCTGGCGATTTGTTCAGCCAATTTCCACTTTTTTGGGATGTATTCTATGATGCCTTCTACTCCAATTTGTCAGCGTATCTTGTATTGAAGTGATATCAAGGTCTATTTATTTATTTTATTTATAACGTTGTCACAGTGTCCATATCAACATATCAACTTTAAAATTGCTTAGATGACTGTACATGAAAGATCCGCCCGAGGCAGTAACAACTTCAGGTCGTTAACTAGATATACTTATTTATATTTTATAGAACGCAGCTCTAAATTAAAAGTTTCAATACTTAATATCGTAAACTTTGTATTCACAATAAATATATGAAATTTGGTATTTGAAAGTGAAACACTATTTGGGCTTGTTCAGATTCTGGTAAATTAAGGTCAAGATAGAGGGTTACTCTATCGAAGGGCTTAAGCTGTATAGTCACGGCAATCAGCTCAACCGTATTTTACGTCGTCATTAGTAATAAAATCACACGTAACGAGTCTGTCAATTTAGATGGGAAATAAATAAATAAAATAGAAGAATATAAGAGTATAAACTTGAACAATTTCTAGGTAAATTTATTATCTATACCGGGAGCTTATCTTAAAAGTAAACATATCCTATGTATACTTTAAAAAAAAACGAGTCAACGCATTGCTTTATTGCGATCTGTAGGCAACCAAGTATACACCGAAATTCTCAACATTTGAAAAGTTGGCTCTTTCAACAAAAGTCAATTAATTTTTCAGTGTCACTTTAACATAAAATTGCAATTTCTGTAATAATCATGTACAGCAAAGACGAAAAAATTGAATTGTTAATGTGGTACCAGCAAGGTAATAGTTTGCGGACCGTGAGAGATTTATTTTCCATAAAATATCCTGAAAGACCAATTCCTTGCATCAGAACTCTGCACAATATCGTTAAAAAATTTAATTCACAAGGCTGCATAGTAAATGGTCATACAAAGAAGATTAAAACCAATCATGTGTTGACTGAAGAATTAAAATTAAATATTTCATGCTACGTTGAGCAATATCCGATGGTATCCTTGCGAGAAGTAGCTGAATATTTCGTTGTATCAAAAACGTCAATATTTAAAACACTAAAAGAATTTAAGTACAAATCTTATAAATTTTCCAATCATCAAGAGTTATTTGAGGAGGATAAATCAAAAAGAACAAATTTTTGTGAAACTTTATTTAATTTGTTAAACGAACATGATGAAATTTTAGCGAAGATAGTTTTCACCGATGAAGCAACGTTCACATTAAATGGAGAGGTCAATTCCCAAAATTTCCGGTGTGCATCATAATTTCTTATTTATCCAATTTATTCTGTTAACCTTGTTCCTTCGTTTTCCTTAGATATTGGTCCCGCACTAATCACCATATTCAAAATTTGACCCACACTCAGTACCAGCAGAAGGTGAATGTGTGGTTAGGGATAGTTAATGCTACACTTATCGGGCCTTTTTTTATTGATGGAAACCTTAATTCGGCCAAATTTTTAGATCTGTTGGTAAACAACATCATTCCGGCAATAGAAAATTTAAACATTAACGAACCATGGTTTCAAATGGATGGAGCCCCTCCGCATTCCACAAATGTTATAAGAAATTGTTTAAACGAAAGGTTTCCCGGACACTGGATAGGACGGTACGGCCCCATACCATGGGCACCACGATCTCCAGATTTATCACCCAATGACTATTTCCTTTGGGGTTACCTAAAATCAAAAATTTACCGCAATATCCAAATTTTAAATCTAGATGAATTGAAAGATCGTATACGAACTGAATGTAACGAACTGAATCCTGACATTCTCAGAAATGCCGTGCGTGCGTTCCAAGATCGGCTAGGATATTGTTTAGAAGTAGAAGGTGGACATTTTGAACACTTGCTATGACGCTATTTGTTTATTTTTTTCTGTTATGTACTTTCTGTTAATAACTTCTCAAATTTTGGGAAGTTATCCCATTTAATAGTTTTATTAAAATTGTTATTATTTTGATATTCAAATGATTTTAGATTCTATTCATAATTAAAGGCCATAGGGGGAACTCGGGGAATTGCCCCAAATTCCGCAAAGCACTCGCGACGGCGAGAGTAAGAAGGCGTTCTGACAGTAGGATTCTGAAAGCCCTAAGAACGGCAAGAGAAGTGAGTTCCACGGGAGGGGTTACACTGGATACGGCAGACGGGGGAACTGCCTCAACTGCTCGGTATTAACCATGGGTCTAATAGTGTTACAGCAAAACCTAAATAGGAGTCGGTCTGCCCACGACATCCTAGACGTACTCGTGGGCGAAATTAAAGCGGACATTGTGCTCGGGCAGGAGCCTAACAAAACTAAGGCACTTAACCTGTTAAGCGATATAAACAATGACTGTTTCGTGTATGTGCGGCCGGACCTCAGGGTGACAAACTTTAGACGAGGAAAGGGGTTCGCGTGTGCCGAAGTGGAAGGTGTACTATTCTACTCGTGTTACGTGTCACCTAACATAGACAGAACTTTGTTTGAAAATTTCCTTCATGAACTAGAAGTGCATATTAGAAGCATGCGGAAAGCAGAAATCGTTATCGCAGGTGACTTTAACGCAAAAGCGCGTGTGTTCGGCTCTAGTACGACGAGCGCCAGAGGAGAGATGCTTGAAGAGTGGCTAGGGGCACTCGACCTGGTTGTGGTCAACCGGGGAATGGTCCCTACTTTTGTAGGACCCATGGGTGTCTCGGTCATCGACTTGACGTTCGCCTCCACTGACGTTGTAAAAAGAGTGACGGAATGGAAAGTTCGGGAAGACATCGAGAATTTAAGCGACCACCGATTAATCACGTTCGAGGTTCGGGAGCCGTCCAGGGCCGGGAACCCGCTATCAGATCCCAAAGGCTGGAAGGTGACCAAGCACGGTCTAGAGAAACTTATCGCAAAGGGGCCGATCCCGGACAGTGTGGTCACAGCTAGTGATCTCATGTCTTTCATAAGGAGTCTCTGTGATGAACACCTTATCCCACGGAAGCACACGTGTCGATCACACCAACCTAAATATTGGTGGAATAATAGCATTGCAGAAAAAAGACGGGTTTGTATCAAATGGAGACGAAAACTGACAAGGGCTAACGGTGGACGGGCCTACGATATGGACCTACCCGCTATTAGGGGTGAATATTTAAATGCAAAAAGGGAACTCAAGTCACTGATTAAATCAGCTAAAAAAGATGCTTGGAAACGTCTCTGCGCGGAGCTCGACGAAGATGTTTGGGGCACGGCGTATAAGATAGTAACTAAAAAGTTGAAGTTAAAACCACGAGTTCATTTGACAAAGCTGGAAACCGGTCTTCAGGTTGCGAAGTTGTTCCCGACTCACCCGATAGGCACATGGCCACGGGTCTCAATACGACAGGATGACACGTTGACTATTGAAAGCAAACATGTCGAGGCAGCGTTGGGCCGGATAAGGGTGGGGAAAGCCCCAGGCCCAGATAGAATACCTGCGGAAGTCATAAAACCTCTGGTTTCAAGTAATATAGAATCCATGACTAGAATATTCAATCGTTACCTCCAGTTGGGCGAGTTCCCAGTAGAATGGAAAGTAGTCTGACACTAATTGAGAAACCAAGAAAGAACGACATGGTGACTTACAGGCCCATATGCCTACTTGATGTAATGGGCAAGTTGTTTGAGGCAATTCTTAAAAGTCTATTAGAAGAAGAGCTTGATGCTAATCATATTACAAATTGTCTCGAAGATTTTTACTTTATCTCGGCAGTTTATTAGACACTACTTTATTCCAAACATTCTATTTATTTGTACCTATTAAAATCTGAAATTCCTTTAAAGAAAATCCTCTTTGTGTTTTACAACAGAACAACTTATTTTCAAACATATCTTGTTTTCAGACAATATCATCGGAAGAAACAGAAAGTTGAGAATTCTACAGATCAAGTGATTGTAAGGATTGGCGAATAAAGAGCAGAAGGTTTTACCAGGGAAGCACTTCAACATGGAATTATTCCCATTGTCTGTTTTGGTGTCATTTTTGTTCAATAAAGTCGACTGATTTAACTGCTCACATTTTTTTTTTTAGAGCTACAGCAACCATAAAGTGTTACCAAATAAGCCACGAGCTGTAGAAGCACTAAAAGCGTAATCCACGGAAAAGTCGAAAGGACAGGCGTGGATTGGACATGTGTTTCAAATAAAATGAGTAGATGATTTTTATTTTTTTCGACATTTTAATGTTTTAACCTCTTTTAGGAAGTTTCAAAAATTTTCAGTCCATTCGCCAAGTTCCTGCTCTGACTTTTTGTGATTTCCGACTTTTTAATTGAAACGGTTCCCCTAAATGTCCGATAAATATCAAGGTTGTCTTGAAATGTTCTAGATGTGTTATCAAGTTTGATTATACAATTCCACCCAACGTCAGACCTTTTTTTATCTTGGATTTGTATGTAAAATAGCGGAAAATTAATTTTTTCTTCGTCTCAACGACCGTTAACGAAGTCTTCATGCAAGCCAGAACACGTCCATTTTTAACAGAAATCAAGTTTTCTATTATTTCTGGCTCGTTTTCTTGATTTACATTTATTCATGAAGTAAAAGTCACTTAAAACTACATGTGAATTCAGTATTAATTTAAATGTGAAATTCATCCGCTCAGTCGTATCAGAATGTCCAAATACAAAATGTGAAAACTTTGTTGGAACTCCACTATTAAAATGTTAAATTGAAATACCTCCAGAGTTCTTGCAAAATATGTTAAAAAATATTAGTTGGCGAATGAATAAATATATGAATTTACAAGTTTCAATCCCTACTTTGATTTTAACTTTCAAAGTAATGTAATAACGTAATGTTTTAATTTTAAAAAAAATTCCTACAAAACATTTTCAATGTGAACGCTAAGAATTTTCCTGTGTTGAGCTATGACAAATGGTTTTTGTAATAGTTACAAAATTAGAAATTAAATTTAAAAGCCTGATTAGAAAACTGATTTTTGTTTTTTGTGTTGGCAATTATTACTAATCGTAACCAATAACATGTAACCAATAGAATTTTGACAGAATTACTTAACGTTTACAGAATATGGCATACTGAACACAAAGTTCTCCCTAGAAACGGTACAAAGTTTGAAAATGGAAAATGTTTGTATTCTTTAAAAGAACTTCACGATATCTTTTAGATTATCGCAGTAACATTATTGACATAACCTTAAACTGTCAAATGTAAAATACCGACGTCACTATCAATGCCAACACAATTTAAAAAAAATATATTTTGTATGGTTTCACATGGATTGATGTTGGACGAACGCTGTGCAGAATTAATTTAATCAAGCTCTCTCATACCTTTGGGGGGATTTACTAGAAGAGCAACAACACAGCAATGACGGATTAAAAAGAAAAGTTACAACTTTGTTTATCGAGCAAAATGTGTGAAAGCTTATAATTAGATAACCTTTGCTGTAGTATTCATACGAGCTTTTAACTCTGTAGTTTACAAAACAATGTTTTATTTTTTGGAACAACATTAAAAAATGTCTTTCTCACTCTAAAACCATATAAATGCCTGGCATAGGTATGTCTAAACTTCGTCTTTTTTTAGAACCGAAATAAATAAAACGCATGATTAACACGTGGTGGTAGAGATTTGAATTTCTATTGGTTACTTAAATTTTGGTAGTTAATCATCTTCAGTAACCTTCTTCGCGACAACTCCCCTTTAAACTGAATACACGCAAACTGCCGGCACAGTTGCGTCCCGTTTCGTTTTGCAGTAATCAGCTGAGTGGTGTAAATGGGGTTTTTAATACCAACCGTAAAAGTCATCACGTGTTTACTGGTTGTAAAGCACGGAGATAAATCGTTTGCTTGTGGAGGCATGAATCCGGATAACTACAGGAATATTTGAAGACGCCAGCCAAGTATTGTTCAAATCCAAATTACTCTAAAATGATCTTCGAACATTTGCACAAATTATAATATACAAAGTGGTCGCATGTAGGTTTCCTAGATTTTATATTCATTGTAAAGATGATCCAATTTGAGTTTCCTAAGTTTGCATCGCTGCAAATCAAGCAGCTGTTAATTAGCACATATTTTCAAGGTCTCAAATGGATCGCTTAACCACCGCCCGACGTGTTAAAATTGTTCAATTGTTCTAGAGAGATAATAATTCTGTACGAACTATTCTGTTCCTGGCACATTTCCACCTCTCTAGGTTTGTTAATAAGCAAAATTTCCGCATATGGGGCAAGGAAAATTCTCATATCATTCACAATACACCATTGCATGCCCAAAAAGTGGCTGTTTGGTTCCAACAAGGCGGAGATCTTACCACACAGCGCGTGAAACGTTGCGTGTTTTGCGTGAAAAGTTCCCACGTCGCATTGTTTCACGTTTTGGTGACGTCAACTGGCCACCAAGATCATGTGATTTGACGCCGTCATTTTTTTTATGTGGGGTTACGCTAAGGCGCTTGCCAACGCCAACAAATCCGAAACATTGGAGCAATAAAAAACAACATCTGCCCAACTAGAGCCGACATACGGTCCAACATTTAAAAAAAATCATCAAACATTACCTCTAAAGAATCGACTCCTGAAGAAGGTCTAGAGACGACCATTTAATTGACACTATTTTTTATCATTAACGAAATACATAACATTTTTGAGAAATAAAAAAAATTCTAAGTTTTCGTTAAATTTGCGTGTATTTCGATGACTCATTTATTTTTTAGTTTTGAGTCGTATTGTTTATCAATCTTCTAGATAGGCTCCAGGAATATTACAACGTTGGTGAAAAACATTAAGGGCCAGTTGCATAAAATAAGCTAACAGTGGTGTCAGCTAACAGAGCTAGCGTAGATCTATGATTGACTGCCAGCACACTGCAGTTTGCTGGCAGTCAATCATAGATGTAGTTAACGCTCTGTTAGTTAACACGCTGTTAACTTTCGTTTCTGCAACTAGCCCTTAGAGTATTTTGGGAGTTATTAAACAAATGTAAATGTAATAAGGGATGCAATACTGTATACCTTCAAAAATAGTTTCTAAAACTTTGAAAGATCGAATTATCACCAAAGCAGTACAAATAGATTAGTAAACACCTTCATATTTTTACATATGTCACAAACATGGTCACACAAACAATCAGATCGGAAAAAAAATAGAGTCATTTGAACTACGTGTATATAGACGATTGCTTAGAGCCTCCTGGACGGAATATAGAAGCAATATTTTCATTCTAAAGGAATCAAACATAAAAGACAAGTTACTTAAAAAACTTATACTAAAATACTTCAGCTACGTTGGGAATATAGCTTGAAGAACGCGAGAAATGGAAAAACTAGTTGAAGAAAAGAAAACGGAAGAACAAACCGAGAGGGAGATCGCCCAAGAGATGGGACGATAGACTCAAGGAAACAACGGGTGACTCTTGTACGAAGGAATACTGATAGGCTAGGATAAGGAAGCACCTGGAAGCAACTGGAAATCATATCACGATGGTACCACTACACTTTTATGAGGGTAAAAGAACAGAAAAGAGAGGATACTTACTGTTTCGTCCATCAGTACATACAGAAGTTCCAACTATAGAAGGAATACAAAAGGACGGAAATAGAAGAATAAGAGGTCAATAGAAATCAAAGAAATGAAATTATAAGCAAAACTACAGTAATAATTATTGAAGAAAAGTTGCATTGGAATGAACACGTCCAGAAATTCAAAAGAGCGGCAGGCTTAGGAAGAGTTGGCATGATGAAGTACAGAATGCAATGGTAGGTAGAAACATTGAACAATATGACAAGAAGAGAAGACCCATGAAACTGGAGAAGGGAAAAATTAAAAATAATTCCTGTGCATATATTTTTAGAGCTTACGTACTAGAAAATTCTACAACTTTTTCGATTAAACTATAACTACTCCAAAACAGTTTATTTCAAGCCAATACTATCTTTCCATTTAACCAACCATGACTCTGTTATAAAGTTAAAGTAAGCTAAAAATTTAAAATGATTGTATCAGGAAATTACCACCTAATCAGAGGTAAGCCGTAATTTTTCTAGCGGGTTTATAAAAATGTTTACTTTGTATAAAAAACTACTTCAAGCAAGTTCTTTGTAAAGTTAAATTCCATCCCATAAATGGCGTTCTAATCTTTATTGCTTGTTTTATTGTTAGTGCGATGTAAGTACTCAACGTAGCTTATTCAAAGAACCGGTGCCCATACAATATAATATTTATTTCACAGATTTAAAAAAAAAAACTCCATTTGTATTCATAACGCTTTTCGATTTAACAAATATCCGGCCCGATTGTACCTGCAATCTCAATACACATTCACTATACGACACAATAAAGTGTGCCGTACTGCAAACTCGCGCAGAGATTGTGATAGTTTACGTACCGCCTTTTATTATTTAAATCGCACGAAACTCCAATTTCCCGCACGTTAAGATTAAGCGCGAATAAAACTAAAACTACAAACACCGTTCGCGCATTTGCCTATGAATAAATTGCTCAAGAATTTGCCCATTCTCTTCAGTTCGATTCATTAGATAACTTTTCTTAGATGAGAAATTTTTTAGGTGAAATGATTGTAGACGGCTAACAAATCCCAAAGGTACAAGAGCAAAAAAAAGAGAGCAAGACTCCCCTAAAGGATCACGGCTAAAAAGAAATATCTCGAGCTTCACACATTAATTTTCCAGATTCGTAAAACCTGAAAATTTTACGATCTTAAAAGGCGAACGAATTCTTTGTTTCCTGTTTCAGTCACTTAACAATATTCTCTTTTAGGTATAATAATACATCAACCAAGGATGAATTGTTGTATATTTATCTGCAGCCTCGGGCAACGAAAGCGCTCTTAAGACGCTTATTTTTTGCCTAAAGTTTGGTTTAGCAATTTTTTTCCCTGGCGAAATTAATGAGACGTAGATTTTTGTCGCTTATAACAAACAGACGATATTTTTTTCCCGTTCGCGAAAGGCCAATCGCCTTTCGCTGCCATTTACGAAGTTTCTCTTAAACAATTAAAACTGTAGTTATCACGTAGCACTTTGATGATAGAACGATACGAATACCACACACGTATACCCATCGCCCGTTGTTAAGGGAAAAGCGTTCGTTAAAACTTGAAGCTTTTACGCGTACGCCGAACTGGGATATGAACGAAATCTTGGTAAACTTGTTAAATTTAATCCAGCTCATATGATGCCGCTTGAATAGAAAACATCAGATTCCGCTTTGGAAAAATACACATTGTATCGACTAACGAGACGATTTACATTTTTTTTTTTAAATTAACATCAGTTGCTTCCAGGGATTTTAACTTCATTAATTTCAAGAAATGTATGTGCTTAATAATGTTAATCTTTGAAGTTAATTAGGAATAAGAGACGTGAACTTAAAATAGTAAAATACATTTTTCAACATTTTCTTTTTCATACCTGCGGTTATTTTTAATTTGTGAGCAGTTTATTTTTTCTATTAGAAGAATTCGCTTAGTAACGAGAATTACAAAGAAACCTAATGCAATATGGTGATTAGAAAGAATTGATGTGAGCAATTTTTAAAAATGAAGGGTTTGAAATTTAGGGGTGAAAATTCGATTAGGGTTGTATTACAATGTTTCTGCTGACTAAGGTTTCGAATTTAAAATTAACGCATTTGCTAATGCATCCTCATGCGTGATGAATATTCTCTCAACGCAATATTTGAATTATGTTGAGCTGACAACACATTCTTAGTGCACCCAGGAGATTTAAAATTAATTTTTGGCTATTTTGATAAAAATGGTACAAGATTTTTAGTTTGATTTACTTGATATTCAACTTGCAATAACTTTGAATTATAATAATCTTAACTTTTGAATATAAGTAATGATTACAATTAAAAAAGTTGAGGTTTTAAAACACAAATGCCTTATGTTCCCAGATGGACTGAAAAGCGGAAAAAATTAGTTTCAACCTATAAAACTTCCTGATTGCAAAAACGGTATGGATTAATTTATTACAGTAAAAGTCACTTGTAGCGTCGTCGCATATAACGAAAAATCGCTTATAACGGCAAAAATTTGAAGTTTTGGCTGGTCTCCCATATAAATCCATACAAAAATAAATTGCCTATTAGGAATTCAAATTACTTTACCGCGTATCGATAATATAGGTAACTGTCGCATTGTGACGTCATATCCAGGATAGAAATTTTTAACGCCTGTGCACGTCGCCGGTTAAAGTGACTTTTTGTAAGTATGTGGCATTATAAAAATTGGTAACATTATTGAAAAATTATGTTACAAATTTGTCATCCACCAAAATTGGATTTGAAAGATTAACAACAGCGCAAACCATCTGAAAAATGGGATCACTTTAGGAAACGATGCAAAACCTTTAAAGCTTCTCGACATAAAACTATTAAACAAAAATGTTGCATTATCTTTGTGTAAATGAAAGAAAGTATTTTTTTTTTTAGTAGAAGTAGTATTCGTTTTGATTCAATAAACTTATCATCTGCTCGGATTGGGTTTGAAAGGTTTACAAGTGCACATACCATTACAAAAATAACATCTGCAATTGGTATTAGATTGGCTGGCAAGCGATTTGCCAATATTTGAAACGTTTTTATTCTCTGATTAGACCTCTCAATATGGACCCTAGCCGAAGATATTTGAGCAATCTCAATAGCTTCAGCGTGAAAAATTTTTTTAGGTTAGTTTCGAATGTATTCATGATTAATGTTGGCACTGCCACTTTAAATCTCGCCTACAACTTGATATCACACAAGCAAATAACGAATTAGTTCATTTCTTCTTTAGAATTATCGAAAACTAATCAAATTATTACAAAACTCGAACAATAACAAACGCACGGGGCACGACGTGACGTCACGACAAGGAGTTCACTTAGTTAAATTTATTTACGCTAGAGTCGCAAGCTTAGCTTGAATTGCCTTATAACGTCGTCAGTTATAGCGTCCAAGTCGCATATAGAGGCAGAGTTCACGTGAAATTTGAATATTTAAGGCCGGAAATAACATCCGGCGACGCGACAATGACGTAAGCTTCTTTCGCTTCTTATCAAATAAGTGCAGTTATTCATATCACCCAATTTGCAGTTTCGAGGTGGATTATAAGCGGAATGGCAGCTAAAAAACGCAAGGTGCCATCAATGAAGAAGGAGCAATTATTGCTCGGCTGGAAAGTAGTGAATCTAACACCAGTGTTTCTACTGAATTTGATTTGTCACATTCATCAGTGATGACGATATGGAAGAATCGCACCAAAATTAAAGACGCCTTCAATATTCACCTACCTAAAAAGAAAAAATTGCGCTAATCAAATAATGAAGACATTGAAACGGTATTAACTCAATGGTTTAAAGACCAAAGAATTTGAGGGATACCAATAAGTGAACCACTTTTACGACGAAAAGCAGTAGAGTTTGGACAACCTTTGGGTAAGGAAGATTACTCATGTTCCGAAAGTTGGATCAAGAGATTCCGAAGTCGTTATAACATTGTGTTCGGAAGAATTTCTGGGGAAAGTGTAAAAGCAAATGCGGAAGACACCAGCCGGTGGTTAGAAACTATGTGGCCAAATATTAGAAAAATTTATAAGGACCACAAATTTTCAACGCCGATGAAACAGATCTTTTTTTAAATTAACCCATCAAGCTGCATTGAAATTTAAAGGTGAGAAATGCTCAGGAGGAAGGATGTCCAAGGAAAGAATTACCGTACCAATGGAAAAAAATATGACGGTATCTATAAAAAAAAACAATTACTTGTAATTAGGTAAAGCTAGAAACCCTTGCAGTTAGTTATCAAACCAATAAAAAAAATTAAAGAAAAATCGAACTTAATTTTGTTGATGTCGTCTGGCTGGTTAAAACGTCTACATTTTGTCGGTCCCTTCAGGGACCGCTATGTTCGACTCTCACTGTACACAGGTAGTGAAATTTAATGCAAATTTTTGAAATCAATAACCTCTCAACTATAAGTCGTTCAAAGCTTCAACTCTCTGGTGTAAACTGTACTGAAATGAAAAATAATTTTCCAGACAAGGCAATTCCAATTGTTCGAAATCGTGGACTATTTGGAGAAAAAAATTAAGATATTGAAAAAATTAATTTCTCAAAGATGCTGGAAATAGTAATTTATCATATTTAACTTTCATGTATTGTAAAAAGGAGAATAGGAAATTTTATGAAAATTTAAGATGGTGGCTGACATAACATATTGTATCAATCGTGTAAACTTGAGAAAATCATATCCTCTGAACCCATAAGAGTATCAGAATAAAATTTGTATAAATTGATAGACAAAAGAACCTTCTTTATTTTGTTCTATACCGAATGGATAGAGCTCGTTTTCATAATAATTTATGAGCAGGAGAATATTGTGAAATTGGGAAATATCAACAAGCCCAGCAGGCCTGATGTACCAATGTATCTTTATATGGTACCTATCTACATATATTTGTATAAAAATGTTGAAATAGAGTTTCCATCTTGTATTTGTTGGTTGAAGAGGATAGTTTCTTTGTTGCGAAGTTTAAAAAAATCTTTTGGGTACCTCAACCATGCGACAAACACTTAAACTTGAAAAATTCATTTCTCTTGAATCTGCAAAACTACGAAAACGAAACTTATACTCTCTTCATTCATAAACGTTGTTACGGTACTGATTCATTAATTAATTTCAAATTCGCGCGGAAGTCAATTTCTCTCTCTCTCTCGACAAGCAGGGAATCTTAAGGTCGTTGAGGTCAGTGCGCGGAGTTGGACAAAAATGAAAAGTGAGAGACAGAACCTGACTGGGTGTGTTGAATGATGGTCACGCGTGGATTCAGCGTCGACAAGTTGAGGTATTCCTAAAGGGAATTCGCAGTGCAAGTAGTGAAAAATACGGTGCCGTAAATATCTGCCGGTCCACCGGGATACCAGCAGTCCAGGCGATCTACACGGATGACTTCTCCAGGGCGGGATGATTGAGGAAAAGCCGCCAGCGCATGGAGCCGTGTCGATGTTGTAGTTAAGTTGACCGTATTGATACTTGTCGAATTTGTTGCTTCGTGTAATTCAAACATTTCTTGTATTTAATGTTATTCGAGCATTTGTGTTGCATTGTTGCAAATTGATGGCTTTCAGCCTTTTGGGTACCCTAACTTTTAATCTAACTTTATCAGTAATGGTAAATTGTTTTAGCACTTAACTAGTCAATACACTTGTTATCTTGTTCGTGATTGTTTCTGTAACCCCATTGTCGAGAGAGAATTCTGCTTTGTCTACTCTCGAGATATTTCGACCACCCCAAAGCAGTGGCGCCCTATCAACCTCCGGAGAAGAATGAGAGAACGCTTCCCACATAACCTCGAGGATTAAATTTCAACCTACCCCCTCGCCGACTTGAGCTTAGCCAAGCAAACATTTCTACGCGGCCGGGAAACCCGTAGCAATATTTTGTCGCCCAACGTGGAACCCTTAGTATTTTGTAGCTCGGGGTTGCGTTCGAAGTTGTTCTCTCTCTTTCACATTGTATCAGGTGGTCGAATTTTTGGGTCACGATTTTGTCTAGTTAAGCCACGGAAACCGGTCCGTTATCGTTATCGGACCAGTTTGTTATCGGGTGTTAAAAATTTGTGTTTAAAAATTTGCGACAGTGCCGTAGGAAATCAATTTTAGCTTAGGATTTTTATTAGCACAGTAAAGGGGCAGGTTCTTTTTGTTGGTTGTTAAGTGTACTACTAGGTACTTGCTATAGGGGAACACTTTTGGTGTATTATAGCGGTTAGGTTTTTTTTAAGGGTACTAGTAGGTACTTGTTATAGTGGAGTATAGTGTAGCGTAGTGTAGTGGAGAATATTGGTTGTTGAATTAGATCGTATTCGGTTATTGTATTAATCTTTCATGGCACGGTTTAAATTGAGATCTGGTATGTTATTTGCATGATGTAGTGCCTGTAAGTCCATGTTACGAACCCACGGGGTTGTTACGGATTGAACTTCATGATTGGGAACTCTGGTAGTTTTTTTTGTTTTTTTTTGAGATTTGGGTAGGAGTATTGTGATATACTGAGTGGATAGTAGTATTGCGATATACTGAGTGGATAGTAGTATTGTGATATACTGTGTTTTATGCGACCATGTTCCAAGACCTCTGAGCTTGCGGAGCCATGTCACAAAACCTCTGGGGCGGCATAAAAGGATTTTTTTTTAGAGTTTGTAGGTAGAGAATTTTGAGGTTATCCGTAGATTGAAGTAGGGTTTCGAGATTATACAATACTTTTAAGCATGCAAATTTAAATCTTCACGTTGTCCTTCGTCTTAATTGTATAAGTGTGAGTTCCGTGTCATCATTTTTAGTATGAACGGAAATAATTGTTAGTTATATCCCGGCTTTCCCCAAACCGTTCGGTTGTTGACGGTAGAATCCGTTGATCTACTTGTAAGAATGGGGCACGTAGGCACACGTGGTAGAACGCAATGCTTTATGGGTCATATCATCTTGACATGGATTTATATCCGGCTTTCCCCAAACCGTTCGGTTGTTGACGGTAGAATCCGTTGATCTACTTGTAAGAATGGGGCACGTAGGCACACGTGGTAGAACGCAATGCTTTATAGGTCATATCATCTTGACATGGATTTATATCCGGCTTTCCCCAAACCGTTCGGTTGTGGACGGTAGAATCCGTTGATCTACTTGTAAGAATGGGGCACGTAGGCACACGTGGTAGAACGCAATGCTTTATAGGTCATATCATCTTGACATGGATTTATATTCGGCTTTCCCAATCCGTTCGGTTGTTATCAAAGGTCGATGTGATAAGCTACTTGTAAGAATGGGGCACGTAGACGTACGTGGTAGAACACAATGTTTTAGGTCTTAACATCCGGACATAGTTTTATGAATCATTCGTACCCCGAGGTGTCGTGACTCTTCTTGTGGGAAACTTGCAAAGAGCTGATCTCGTGACGCTCGGCGCACCCTCTCGAAGATACGCGCCTCGTCGAGTGTTGCACTTAGAGTGTTCAGACTTTGGATAGAACTAGTGAGTATGTGTGAGTGTGAATGCGAAGTAAGCAGGGTAGTCCTCGGGTGAATCAGCTCAACGGGAGCGACGGTATTTGGATTTACTCACCCAGGACGATGTAGGTTGTAAATTTTGGTTCGTGGAACAGATTTCAACTATCGGCTTGCCGGATTTGTAGCCCTGGCTTATTACTTCGAATAGTGTGAATGTGATCTCGGATGTAACAGTAACACAAAATGGATTTGACGGGTTTATGATAGTAGGTAGGTAGTGGTTACTGCTAAGGACCAATAGGGTCGCTAGGTTCAGGATTTCAGTAGTAGTATCCGCAGGTGCCAGAGTTGTGGGTAGTGGAATTTACCTCTAGCACCATATCGACGTTGTCGGATTTTAGCCTACACATTTAACCATAACATGATTTGACTTTTGAAAAAAAAAGTCGAGGACAAATATTTAGTTGGTAGGCAGGAGAGGCCTAGTTGTTGTTCTTTCACCCATGGTAGGTGGAAAGTAAATTGATTTATTGATTTGGTTGAGATTTCTTTTGAGGGCGATCCCTTCGAGGGACGATTTTAAGTTTTAGGCTTTGAGCCGAGTTATTCTGGACGTGACGATTTTTGCTCTTCAAGCTAATTAGGGAAAAAGGAATTGTTTTCTCGTATAATATGAGTCGTCGTTGGTGTCTATAAACTAACAGGGGATGGGAGTCATCCTTGGTCATGATGACCGGGGAAGGCTTGTTTTTTTTTGGGGTTGGTTGTAAATAGGGTTGTTAATGATAGTAGTTAGGTCTAGGTTATTGATAGTTTAGGACTAGCGATAATAGGGTTATCACTGTATAGTAGATTTAGGATATGGATAGTTTAGGTCTAGCGATGGTAGGATTGTCGAGGAATCCTGACTTCATCAGAATTCCTCGTAGGGAGAAAAGGGGGAATTTGTTACGGTACTGATTCATTAATTAATTTCAAATTCGCGCGGAAGTCAATTTCTCTCTCTCTCTCGACAAGCAGGGAATCTTAAGGTCGTTGAGGTCAGTGCGCGGAGTTGGACAAAAATGAAAAGTGAGAGACAGAACCTGACTGGGTGTGTTGAATGATGGTCACGCGTGGATTCAGCGTCGACAAGTTGAGGTATTCCTAAAGGGAATTCGCAGTGCAAGTAGTGAAAAATACGGTGCCGTAAATATCTGCCGGTCCACCGGGATACCAGCAGTCCAGGCGATCTACACGGATGACTTCTCCAGGGCGGGATGATTGAGGAAAAGCCGCCAGCGCATGGAGCCGTGTCGATGTTGTAGTTAAGTTGACCGTATTGATACTTGTCGAATTTGTTGCTTCGTGTAATTCAAACATTTCTTGTATTTAATGTTATTCGAGCATTTGTGTTGCATTGTTGCAAATTGATGGCTTTCAGCCTTTTGGGTACCCTAACTTTTAATCTAACTTTATCAGTAATGGTAAATTGTTTTAGCACTTAACTAGTCAATACACTTGTTATCTTGTTCGTGATTGTTTCTGTAACCCCATTGTCGAGAGAGAATTCTGCTTTGTCTACTCTCGAGATATTTCGACCACCCCAAAGCAGTGGCGCCCTATCAACCTCCGGAGAAGAATGAGAGAACGCTTCCCACATAACCTCGAGGATTAAATTTCAACCTACCCCCTCGCCGACTTGAGCTTAGCCAAGCAAACATTTCTACGCGGCCGGGAAACCCGTAGCAACGTGTCTCGGTTTGGAGAAAAAGTTGTCTTAAGATATTTCAGTGATTAAAATAATAAGTATTTCAATAGTGAACGAACTTAAAAATGATATCATTTGTACAGAATGAAGTAGTGATATAAGTAGTAAAGAAAAGATTATATCAAACTGGATTTTACGTCCTACACAGATTAACCAAAAAGTTAATCAAAAAACGCACAACAACAGATTTGGCTCATTGGAAGAATACTTAAAGAGAAACAATGGAGTGATCGAGAGAAAAACAGAAGCTGAAATACACAACTGCAAGAACCGCACCCTCACGTCTGAGTTGGCCGCTGCTACCATATTTGCGAATATATTGTGAGTAATAAGGTATGGGGAATGAAATGAAAGAAATTAAATCAGACATTCAGATTATAAAGAAGAAGATAATAACAAGTAATGCAGTAATCACTAGCGATTAAGGAAGAAGTTGTTAAAAGAGATGTGGACAAAATAAATGGATAGAGAAACAGCAACATCTTATAGGTAAAATACAAAAAATCGAGAAAACACAAGAAATACAAGAACAGACGAAAACGAAAACCAATATAATAATAAGAGGACTATCAATTAAAGAGGAACAGGCAAAAAAAGAAATTGAACAGTTTTTTATCAATCAAATAGGGGTACAGGCTAATACAAGAACCATACAACCATTCAGTCATTCCAGCATGAAAATTGATATAATAGTGAACAAAACCACCTGAATGGAGAAAAATTTAAATAGATAATGACAGATAATGAAAGAAAAATACAGACAACTTAGGAAGATAGCCGAAGACGAAAAGTAAAAAGGAAAAACGACAAAAATTGGATACCAAAAATTAATAATAAATGATCAGGTAAAATGGAAATGGAATAAAGTAAAGGGCTTGCTGGAGAAAGTGGATTTAAGTCCCATAAGAAATATTGAAGTGTTAAAAACAATTAAATTGATTTAAATTGATTGGATCCATGGAGACGAGCAATGCAAAATTACAGGACAAATGAATGGTAAAAAAGAATCATTACCAATAGGAATATGAAATGTAAAGGGAATAAAAGCAGAAACGAACAGCTGAAGGAAGAAATTATATAAAATAAATATCCAGATTTTAGATTTTAGGTATTACAGAGACAATCGAAAGTCAACTCACCCCAAACCGAAAGGTAGGAAGCTTTCGGTTTATGTATGTATGCACGTAATTAATGTTTTTATTTTCATTTTATTCTCCTTCATTTTAATATTTGCTTTTATTGGTTTTCAGTTATTATGTTTTTAATGGCTTCTTTTATCAATCGCCGAGATCTACTAATGACTATTTTTAATCACATTTTATCAAAAGATTAAGTTATCACTTTGATACTTATTATAACCAAGTGTTCTGTGATCAGACGTCCCAGGATTAAACTCATAAGTACTCCCGACCGTACTGAATTTCATCAAAATCAAAGCAACAGTGCATTCCCTCATGCTTTCTCCCCTTTTCGTCTAATTAGGGTTTAAGGCAATACAGTTTGTATTAAATCTGATGAAATTGCATCCCAAAAACTACCACCTGAATGAATAACCAAAAGCCTCCGGACCCTTTTCGGTAATTTTTTTGTTACGGATTTCAAGGGAAAATCTTATATGCTGCACATATTCGGTTGTTATGTCTTAATGCTACTCATATTGTTACCAAGGTGACGTTCCACTCGCGTAAGTCGCCGGTTTGATTGATAGGTGCTCCCTAGTAATAAAACCAATCAACCCCACAGCCCACCTTCTCAATCACTCACCCCCTCTAATGTAACTTTAAGCTCTTTCTCTCTCCACGCTTCTTACTTTAATTATCTGTGTGGTTTCATCTAATGATGCCATCTATTAAAAGCTCGAAACAATAATTGTAGATCACCTCTTTATGTTCTCCTAACATTCAATTAAGCAATTCAATTTGAGTATCTAATGATTCAAGACTGACCCAATTCGCGGGGGAGCTGGTTTGTTTTTACCGTTAAGAATACCGTACAGCTCGCTCATTAGTCATGTCGGAATGGATCGTTCATTACCGCCCTTATTTGACATGTAATTATAATTATCCCGTCGTAAATGGATTCATGACGGTGTCGAACACGCGGGGATAGGGCAAAATTCGTATCTTCGATTCACACGTGGAATCAATTTGCGACGGCAATTATTACAGCCGGACTGGTAATTGGTATACGATGCGCACAACTCGATGTGCCCCTTGGAAACGTGTACGTATGCAAATGACGTGAGTGGCCATTGAATGCATCATGGGGTTCGTAATTTAACTCGGTTGTGCTATCTAATGATACCACTTGTTGCTACAACCCCCTCCCGCCCGTTACTGCACTAACTACTTTGTACTAACTCGCAAAATCGTGTTGTGCCAACAGCGAAGCGAACACATGGCTGTCCAGCGGCCTCGTTGGTATCTCTTCTTCGCTGGAACTGTAGCCCCGTTCTTGACGCCACTCCAGACTGCGTTGTCTTCGCATACCAACAACGCCCAGGGAATGTTTCAGCCCGCGCCGACCCAACGTCCCGCCGTTGCTGTCCATCACCAACCCATCTGCAATTAAAAGGGAATTTTTAAAAAGCAATTCCGTTAAAATTTATCGCCGTCATAACAATAAAAAACACGAAAACGCGTGTTATAATATTAAAGTCGTTATTAACGATTTCAATACAATAAAATTTTGCGTTAAAGCAGTCCGCCGTTTCATATTTAAATTGTGAACGTTAAGTTCCGTTATTAGATTAAATTTAAATTGAAATTTAGAACTCTCTCGTTGAAATGCGTTTTTATTGTCGCTCCCCGGTTTAAACAAGTCAATTTTCACAACCTGAAAAACATCGTTTTTTGCGAAATAATAATAAAACGGGGCGTTCTGTTAAGCAAGAAATTGAATACTGTCAGGTCAAAAAGCTTCCGGAGTTTACACAAGGCTTTTAAAGGGAGGAAACCCCTCTCGCGGTACCCATTTCTGTCTTGCTTTAAAAGTTTTATAAGGCTTTAAAGCTTCTCTCGTCAATTAAAAACGCGAAATTAATTTAGACGTTGTTTTTTCATATAAAAACGTGTTATCACCTAAGTACAGTTAATATCCCCCTCGTTCTCCCTTTGCTCGATTCCGGTCACAAAGTTTTATACCTATATTAAATTTGCCGAGCGCATAAATGAAACTTGGAGGAGTTGCGGGGGCCTAATTCGGTTTCAGTCATTACTTTTTAGACACTTCCGGCAACAATATGTCAAGCATCGGTTAAACTGCGACCGAACACAATTTTCAACAAAACTGTAAAAATTCAGTTTTCATAGTTTCACAACATGGAACGGTTAAATTAGCACTGATTAAATCTAACATACTGTTGTGAAGTAAAATCAATTTTCAAGACTACTATGCACAGAGCCTGAAACTTATTTTAATGTATTTGATTGCTCAGCAGTTATTATTGTGTGGAAAATTGTTACATGAAAAGCATTTTTGTATTAAATATCTTTCTCAAAATCATCGTTGCTGAAATTTCATGCAAATAATTCATAATATTTGAATAACTACGTCATAATGCTAATTTTATTCTGTTTTTGTTAAATTAAGTAGAATTTTAAATAAATGTCTTGGCAATATTATTCTTTATAGGTAAATTCACTAAGTATGCAGCTTATTTGTTATACCTTGATAGTTTTTGAGTAATTTGAAACAACAAGTCGTGGCATTTTGTTGTCATCATAAACACAGTACAACCCCGATAATCCGAACTAATTGGGATCGAGCTATGTTCGGATTAGCGATTTGCTTGGATTACTGCAATACGATAAAACATAATTTAAATACAGAAAAAAAATTTAAGCTTTGTTTGTTTCACTTGACTTGTAGTGTTATGGCGTATTTCTTTCATGTGTTTCTTAATGACATTCATTTGTTTTTATTGGTTTGCTTTTATGTTTTTATAGAACAGTGCGAATCCAACGCTGTAAGCTCAGCCTACCACTGCAGTCTCAACATGAACGCATTTTGGTTTAAAATTTTTATATTACGCGCATACGAATATGCATTATCAAGTTATCTTACAGCTAAAAATAATAAAAATAAATATGCTGAAAAAGCTTTAGGGCTTATTGCGCCCGATTTTGTATTTTTAAGCGAATTATTCCGCACCCTAGTACGGAACTAAAGGGTCCGTGAATGAAACGGGATAATTTGAGGTCCTCCATTACAATTTATGCATTCTTGGAGTCGGTCCTGGAAGTTTTACATGACCTTTCGTAGCATATTGAGGAGTATTGCATCAAGACCGTTGAATAGCGGATTTTTATGCAGGAGCAAAAATGTTTTGAGGTCGATCCAAGCAGAACTATCCAAATCCTTAAACAACTTTTCACACACGTGATAAATTAATAAAAAACTAATTCTTAAAAAAATAATGAAATTCTTTCTAAACAGTTGAGTGCGCTGCACTGAACGCGAGTATTGTAAACTAAATGGTTACTCATGCTGATGGTAAGGTGTTGTCGACCTTCGTCCCCACCACCACCTTACGAGCTCTAAACACCACCTCAAATTATCCTGTTTCACTGCCGAACCCTTTATAAACATCCCCCTCATTACATATTATTTTCTATGCGATAATATCAATGACAAGGCAACTTTGTACAACCGCAAAAATGAAAATGGTTAGATGTTTTATGTGGAACACCATTTGGGACAGTTTTCAATGCGAAACACCTTGTGGGATAAACGATTCAACAGAACCTCTGGCTACTTGAGTGTAAATATGTATTTATTTAACTGAAATAGGTGAACTGAAAAAAAAAACTTAATAACGTGACCAACATTTATTTCTATTGCAAGAGTATTAGATTGCGAAAAACACTCTTCAAAATTTTAATATGCGCTTTAAGGGAAACTTGTTGAAGTGCCTCCTTAATCCATTTTTGCAGATTTGATCTATTTCAAATTTTTCATAGACAACCTTCTGATTTAACACAGCCCCAGGTGGATTCTGCTGTAAAAGACTACCTGGGAATAATAAGGAAAGCAGTAGTCGGGAGCAGTGTTGTCTAAATTGTCTTCCATGTAAAATACAAGGCTTCAATTTCAAGTTTTGAAAATGGACCTTTTATTTGAAAAAGTTTTGATAATTAAATGCTTACAAAAACATGCCTTTTAAAATGTAATGTAAAATAATAGTAATTTTAGATGTTTGTGGTCATTATTACTGTTATAATAAAAATAAAAAAGATAGTGGTTCCATTACTTTAATTAATTATTGTAAATATAGGATTACTATGATTGATTTAATAATAATTATCTTAATAAAATGTAACATGTATATAACAACAAAGCAAAATAACATAACATAAGTAATAACTAGAACAAATAAAATAACTCATTAAGAGAAGAAGAAAGCGGGGCTGTACCAAGAACACTAGCAACGTTGCCTCTCTGTATAGCCAAACTTATTCGTTGCTTCAAATATGTTTTGGATTGAGAAATTCCCGTTGTTTGCACAATACGCCTCCCCAAATCTTCAAGGAGAGAAAGGGCATCAGCACTCCAAGGACCCAAAGTTTCCACAGCGAAGGCGACAAAAAAATAATCATCAGAAATTGACTTTTTTTTTTTTTCTTAAGATTTTCTGCCAAATGTGCAGCAGATCTTGCAGTAAATGAAGAATCAGTCAAATGAGAAGGAACAACTGTATCCGTACAAGTAAAATCCCAAACTAAGGATTTACCTACTTTCCATGGAATAACTGTAATACCATCTGGACGTTTGCCATCATCCTTTAGAATACCATTAGGTTCAAGGATACAAGGAATGTTGGCAGAAGAGAAAGCACGTTTAATAATGTCATTAATACAGCTGTGACGAGAGAGTCTATCAGCACTTTTAATGCACGATAAACCATGATGACCCAACGAGTCTACAGAAGAACCGCACCAGCAGATACGAGGATGACAGAAATTGATGCCCAATCTAAGTGAAATTGCAATTTGTAAGATGTTTTTTTCTAAAAGAGTACCTAATTTACAAGATTGAAGAGCTTCAAGCCAAACTCCAGATTCAAGTTCAGATCCAGCTAATAAGATAGCTTTTTTGTGATATTTGAGGAAGATAATAAATTTTGAAATATTTTCTCACAGATAGGTAAGTCCCAATTTCTTTGAATAGAAAGCTCTTTTGGAAGTAAAGACGACTTAGAAATTTCCTTCCAATAATCAACAGCCTTAAATAAATCTTATCCAGTTTTTACTGGGTTAACGCGGTAATCAGTAACAGTTAAAAATAATCGATAATTTGTAAATTTGATACAATTTCTTATATTAAATAGTGTGACTAGTAATGTTGCAAGTAAAGGGAAAAAGCAATTTACCCCTTTAATCCTGATACATCTCCAGGCTTGTGGAGTAACCTTTATGCAACAAACAGGGGTGACTCATAGTCGCTGACCACTGAAGGGATTGTGGATGTTTGTTTTCCCGCGTATTTACACTTGCTAGAAGAAGCGATTCTAAATGACAGGGATGATCAATAATGGGTGATTTCTAAGCGATCCCCTGGATTAGCGGATAGACATGCACCCCCTTCTCATTGAATTAAACACATTTCCGAGCTTTAAACAGGTAAAACTAAAAACAAAAAATTGCAAATTAACTCAGTTGGGGGAAGACTGTTTACAGAACGAACATTTCGGTACATACAATGAAGTAGATTTAATCGAAAGCCTTTAATTAGAAGCGCTCGAAACCAAATCCATTACTACCCCCTTTATATTGTGTATATGTCTGTATGCGCGCTTCAAGAGTGGCTAAATGTAACATTTAATTGAGTATGGGATCCTTAACTTGTCTACCCCTTTAACACTGGTCACTACACATCCGTTATTAAGTCAATAACGTCCACAACTAAATTAGTCGAGGGGGGCTTCGTTTTTAATTTCGAATTTCAATGTTCTAAGGAATTTGGATAATCCTTTCAGTAAACAGAAAGGCGTCGGGAAGCTAATTTGCAGTTAATAAACGATTTTGATTGTGGGGTCAGATACGACCCTCTTTTAATTAAATCGGACGAATCCGAGCCGAAAAAAAAAATTTAAAAGTTGCATGTGAGCAGCGTTCTTCAAAGGTCGAGGAATTTCAATTTCTAACAAAGTTTCCGCTTGTTGTGCCTACTCAAGAATCGCTTCAACAAGACACTTCACGGTTCTCTCGTATAAAACCGCTTTTGTGCAAGACTCGCTTACATACCGAGAAAAAAACTCTTTTTTACTCTCGCGAAACTTGAAAAAGTTCAAGCCGCCAAGTTTTGTAATTTCATTTTAATAAATGTTTTTCGAAACTTTTAATCCCGTTGTTTGTATCGCGAAAAATTAATCGCTCGCTTTTAATTAAATTTAAGAAAAATTTCGCCCCATAAGCAATTATATCTCTTACATTTGATGTCTACTAAAGCCTGCTTTTATTTTCAGGCGACCAATAAACTCTTCAATAGCTAACTCTTAATAGAGGACTCGTTAAAAATAAAAGATCATGTGGATTGGACACAACGTCATTTCGCCCGTTTATTGTTGAAACGGGAACTTTATGTTTATTATAAGGGCTTTTCGAACAGCTTTTTTCTCTTCAAGTTATTACATTTAGAGCTCGTGTGCATGTATGCGGCTTTAATTAAATTTAAACTTTCATGAAAAATTAGTCTGTAATTGTATCGAGCGTAGCTCGGGGCCTTTGAATATCACACGTCAGCTTTGTCTCTGCCGCTTTTGTGCCATAGGTTACGCTAACCGAACGGGACACAGGTTACAAGATTAAAGTCCACTATTCCACTCACTCGTTTAACTGTTAATTTCATTACTAATAATTGCATTCTTTTGTGAAAAAGGCGTGGATTAGAACAAATTGAAAATTTCGTTTCGGGTTTTTTATTTTCTCAGAAAACAGTGACTGTTACCGGTAATCAATTTAATAGTGAATTATTGTTTATAAAAATATTTTAACCATCACATTATTTTCCTTATGATGCCCACAGCTTAGTTAATAAAAAAACGTATCTAAAACTATCATACTTTAAAGGGTGAAACCTTTTCATTCTACGATACTTATATAAACTTGTTTCGGCACGTTTTTTAACACTAGCAGTAAGTGATTTTCACTTGTAATACCACTAGAGGTTAAATTATTTCCGGATTTTAATTTAACGTCGAGTGGTATTCGGTAAGAACATTTTGCACCTTTTTGAAATTTAATTTATGTATTGACATATTATCTATAAACATCACTCAACGCTATAAATAATACGATATTTTGATTGCAAGTTTATGGGAAGCGTTGAATGGCATTTAATGTCAAATGGCATCGTTTATTCTGGTTACGTGTACTTAATGTAAGTATTAGTGACAGTAATTATAACGTCAAAAAATTTCCACTAAAATTCACTCTATGGTCCTACTCAATCGGAAAAAATTTCCGAAAAAATCCTTGCGTTGCCTTGGTAGCGGCTCAAAAGAAAGGCTTCTGATTGGTTGAACAGGCTGGTGCAAAATTTTCTAAACAATACTCATTAGTAATACCACGAGTGCATTCCATGTTATCGATAATTTTGCTTAGGTTACTCTTGAATGCGTGTTAGGTATGAAAACTGCACGAGTGCGTAGCACGAGTGCGGTTTTCTTCTTAACATGCATGAAAGATTAATCTATGCAAAATTCTCTGAGGACATGGAATGCCCGAGATGCATTTTGAAGATAATTTTACAAGAAAATAACAGAATTGTCAATTTACAAAGTAAGCTGGTGACAAGAAAAAAATTTGACGTTTCAGCGAAGCACAACCATAAAATGAGTGCGGGGTTGTTTTAGCAAGCAAAATACAACTTGTAATGTATGAACTGGTTGATAAACGAAGATGCAATTCCTCAGAAGACCAAGAGCTCGGGAAAATATATTTGGCGACAGTTTGAAGCGTTTTAGAAAAAGCTGTCAAAATGACAACCTGTAAATCGACAACGCAAAATCGATAATTCACCAGTAGCCATAGTTAGGCGAAAATTATCGCTGTAATTCGATACCGATTGGTTTATTTTTCGAAATTCAACAAATATTATTGGTTGACAAACGTCATATGACGTTCGTGTGAAATTATCATATTGATTAACGTTGTTCCAATATACGGGTTTCGTCAAATATGATGACGAGGCAGATCAGGTAAACATAAGCTCAAAATACATTTTGCAAAAGCTACTTTTTATTGAAATTTTTAAAAATTAAATTAATTAAATTAAATTAAAGCTGAAAACATAATGTAGGCTTTACGAAAATGTATTTTGGGATGATTTTTAACTACTTCGCTTCGTCATCGTATGTGACCAGCGTTGTATGCTGCTAACTTCCGATTATTTCAGGTGTTTCTGTTGAACTTTGCAATTACGAGTTTCCCAAAGTTCATTATGTGAAGTAGGGTCAAGTCGAATAAAAATGAGACACTGAAACTTATTGATACAAATAAGACATTCATTTTTAAAATATTCAAAGGCAAATTACAGAGGTGATAAAAAGCTAAACAGATAAATATTCTAATATTCTACTTGGATATCGGTGAAATAAATACGTTTTATGGCAAATAAAAATTTAAAAAAGATCCGCTACATTCTGGCCCTCAAAATTTTCAAATTCGCCGCGTTTGCTTTGTCTTGCAGCGACGATTGGAGTGTCGGGTAGGCTAGGAAGTATCGCGTTCGTTCGCCATAGAATTCCAGACTCCACGGTGGAGTCAGTTTGTTGCTGGTTTTGTAACTTTGAGGGAGATTTTAAGTAACGGGATTATTGTGAGATGGCCTTCAGGGTTAATATAAGATATTGATTGAGGTAAATCTGACACAATTTTTTATATTTTTAAGAAGATAAAACAACAAAATTCTCAGAGCATATGTTCCAAAGCCCAAACGGTATGCAGAAGAAGACCTACAAACGGCTCTTACTCTAGTTAGCGAAAAAAGTTAAGTATTCGAAACGCAGCAGAAAAATATCGAATAGATAAATTTAAATTATGCAGATTATTAAATAACAAAAATAGTACAAAGCTTCGCATTCGTATTTCCTGAGATTCCTGAAAAATTTACGTAAGCATCCGCAGGGAGGAGGGGGTTACGGCGTTGATTGGGGGGGTAAAGCTTTGCTTATTTTTGCTGACAAGGGAAAGGGGGGGGTACAAATAGCTAAAATTCTGCTTACGTAATACTTGAACGGTCCCTATCGTATTGAAATTGCCATCTCCAACATACCAAGAAGGTACAGCCAGAAAGGCCCAGAAACTGAAGTTTTCAATTGATTTTTTAAAATTTAACACTAAATAATGTTTATTGTGCAATAAAGGTTATTTAACCATTAAAGTATGTTTTACGTTTAATAGAAACTTTCGTTTATTTTTTTTATATGCGTTCATTTATACGTTGTATTTTTTGTTATTATTTTCACTTATAAATACAGTTTGAAAAGTTACGTCTTTAAAAATTTGTCTCCTTTTTCATCCTGCTCGTCTCACTAATAACCCAGAGCAATAATCTTCAACTTATAATAGTGTTTCATTTTTACCCAGCAATGTCTCCTTTTTACCCCAAACCCTCGGGTAAGAATGAGATAGGTTTTTCTAATTTAGTAAACGATCAAGTTTTGTTAATTAGGGAGTATTGATAAGGTGTTGTTTCACCTTGTCTCAATTTTTCGTATTTTTAGCAGTACTAAAAGTTGGTTTGAAATAAAAAGTTTTAAAGAGTGTCTTATTTTTACTCCACTTGACCCTATTTACAATATACAGGGTCCTCCAACGTTAATGATCATACTAAAAAGAAAACTCCATTTTATTCAAATTTGGATATGTATTCAGTTATTACTAATGTGATGTTAATTTTTGTTACAGTTTTTATCATATGGCGTCGTGACGCTCATATGTATGATTTTTGGTAGATTTTTTTTCATAAACCTTGAATTTCTAATTTTTTTAATATAAAAATATCAAAACCTTATCATATTTTTACCAATTTGAAATCCTGTGATGTCAATAAGAAATGTTATTTACAACTTTCAAGTCATAATCAATAAATCAAGCAAAATTACAAATTTTTTTGAAGCAACAAAATGTTCCAGAGATGCTAGGTGTTAGTGACACGCGTTCATTAACGGGCGTATTTAGGCGTTGAAATTTCAGTTTTAGAAAGAAGTCGCTGAAACATTGACTGCTGTTCACTCCAAATAACTGAACACGTATGAAAACAGCGTAATGTATAAGCATAGGTAGAATGTTTAAAAAATAAAAAGAAGTCATTACGGGTAGAAGTAGTTTATTTTTAGTTCGTACCTGTTAACCACAGAATACAGTGGGGGCAGATTTAAAGCTCCCCATATATACAGGGTGCGGCCTAAAAAAACCCACAAGCCGTATATCCGTTATCTATGGCTCGATTTAAATTAAACAAAAACTGGAATAAATCGTTTTATAAACACTACATGTGCACTAGAATTTAAAATTTTTCAAGATCAAATTCAAGGTTATATGATAATCAATTTTATTTTTTCACATCAATAGGTATATTTTTCTAATTTTATTCTAAAGGAGATTTTTTACTGAATCCAACAGTGTTTCACATATTAGAATTGATTTAACAGTAACTTCGAAAATAATTAAATAAAATATTTGGAAATTTCTCCTTCAAAAAAAATTAGCCGTCTCGAAATAAATCTAAGAAACTACGGAGCCTTTAAAAAACCGAAGCGGCAAGCACGCAAATTTATATAAATATGGGATTGAACATTCTGTTACGTGTTAAAGAAAATCAACGAATCCAGGTGACTTTGAAACATCGGAAAAAACAGTACGATCGGTATTGAAGAAACATAATTTTTTTCCCTACACACCCCAAAAAGTTCAAGCTCTAGAAGTAAATGATGCTGCAAGAAGACAACAATTTTGCCATTTTCATCATTTATATATATTTATATTATATTTTATTTCATAATAAATATACATTAATTATTTTCAGATTGCAAATCAATTTAATTATTTTTAAAAAAACATGACAATACTGAATTTATTTCAAAGCATAATACATTTACAGGAAACGGTCGACTAATAAAATTCTATTCTTTGTTTGCTTGATTGGTAATTCCATAAACTAATAATCGAATTGTTTGTGCAAAAAGAGCTGGGATTAGCGTGAATTTACAATTTTGCTTTATATTTTGGGCTGGATAATAAAAACAGACAACCAATTAATCTAATTAGCGTTGATTACTGCAAAGAATGAGACCGCGTGGGGAAGAGGGAGTCGCGAGGAACAAAACAATTACTTAATGAGTTTGAAAAGGTATTTACGTGAAAGCCCTTAGGCCCGATTTTGCGCCGGAATTTTCCTTTCACGGGAAAAATAGCGGTATTAAATTCGAAATATAAGTATGTGTACATTATAAAAAGTTGGAAACGTTTTATATAAATAAACGCCCGGAGCCGTTTCAAAAGTTAAGCTCTCAAGAATATTTATAATGAAAGTCTCCTTCATTTTCGCAAAGTTCATCTAACACGTCGTCCCTCCCTTCGAAACTAAACAACTGCGCTTGTTAACGAAAGTTTGCTCTAGTAATAATCATAATATTATAAATATTTATGCACCTGGATCTATACAAAGTGGCGCCGCTTGCATAATGAGTTCAAACTTGTAAATGCACTGCTCTTGCGAATTTGCGCCCATTTGTGAGGTGAATTTATTAAAATGTCCGATGACGATGATAATAAGTTGGAGATCTTCGCGAGCGATCTACGGAATTTAATTAAGTGCGACATTTAAAAAACTACAGATATATTCGTTCTTTTGATAAGATCGAGAGGGGCCGGACAAAACGACAAGAATTCCACATCGAATTCTGATGCTTTTGCGCTCTGTAAACGGGACATCTTTCAGGAGCCTCTGTTTATTTTGTTCCTTTTTGCACGTTAAAGAAATATAAAAATGAATATTTTTGTGTTACGTGCCTGTGAAGTTCCTTGCGTTCTTCGTTCCGCCGCTTTTTTCAGCTGAAATTTCTTTGCTTCTATTCATGAGAGAACAAATATCTATGAAATCCGATAAGGAATTTAGATATAAACATATTTTCCAACTGCTCCTTGAAACGTTTCCTTTTGTGTGACTTGAAAAATTTTCAAGAAGACCTTGCAAAGTATGTTGTATGTATGTTGTAATCGTAAATTTGAAATGATTCCGCCATTATTGAAGTCTAGGAATGTTTTTCTGAGCCAGCGACTATGATAGTTATACTAGCAACAATTTACTGCTTTTATTATTTTGAAGAACATTGTGATTTTTAAAAACAGTCACTTTTGGTCTATGTATTAGAGTTTAGTGTTTATTTCTGCGATTGTCTTCAGATTAGTAACCACAATTTTGACGATGGCGTTATATGCAGATAGAACTGATCAGAGAAAAAAAATTTACACTTACACTGAAACAAGTTATTTATATTTCGTTGATTCGGAAATTTACTTTTTAATAAAAGCTGTTTAAAATTAGTTATTTGCACTAATGCACTAACGACAACGCGACTTAAGCTTTTCAAATCGTTTATATGCTTTATGAATTAGAGATGAAAGCATAAGTCAATTTACAATTAAATGGTAAGTGTCTGTAATTGTACAGGCGCTTAATTTCGTTAGCAAATAGTACCTACGATAAATGTACTGTTTCGAAATCTAAAGTACTTAAATTGTTGTTAAATTAGTTTACTACTAATAGTTTCCTGAAAACGTATCGCACATACAAAACCAGAATAAAGTGGAAGTACAATTTTAGTTGCAATGTAATGATTCACAACCAAATTCTTTTTTTTATCTAACGTAACCTAGAAAAAGTATTGCTGTGAAAAAGTAGATTTAATAAATTTGAATAACATCCATTCTATAAATTCCATAAAAGCTATAAAACTCATAAACTTTATGAGATAATGCTTACAGTAAATAAAGACAAATGTTTTCATTACTCCTTTTTCGAATCCCCATTTTCACACAATTTAAGTGTTGCAGAAGTATGATTGTTATAGCTTGGAAGTTAAAGTTTAGTCAGTTTTTGATGTGTAATATCAATTAAAGTAATCAAACTTTGAAAAATTGAAAATTCAAACACTTTATAACTTTTGTGACTCTTTTCTTATAAAAGTTTCCTTAAATAACCTGTCAGCAAAATTGATCAAATAGTATACTAAATGACGGATTAAACATATTTGTTCCACAAACGTAATTGGACTGTTGTATGATTTTTACTTCATTTTTTCAGTCGATATCTGTTTAGAATGCATCTAACTGAAACACATGAAATGCATTGGGAGCTTTAGTAGTTGCTTCTTGTTTTACTTTTCCATTCATAATGTTTACAGAATGGATTTTTTCCCTGAGCATGTCGATAGAATAATAATTTTACCAACAAAAAGTTAAAAGTTTCGAAACAAAGTTGTAAATGTATTCAGAAAACAGAAAAAAGTTCGCTGGACTTAGTTTTACTTTTTGTATAAGTTAAGGGAAAAAATAGCAAATTATTAGTGATTTTGTTATGTGATGAAAATAAAGTTTTTGTAACGAGCAAATGTTGGTGTTAATTGAAAAAGTTAAAAATTATTAAAGAAAAGCGCGGAACAATCTGCTTTCCGAGAACTTCATATTAAGCGAAATTAATGTCGTGTAAACATGTAAACAATTCAATTTAAATTCCTCAAGAGACGAATAACAATTTCGAAAACCCTAAATTAAAACACACACAAATGCATTACACAACAAACAAATCGCGCTCACATTTCTTACACGCCACCGAAATTTCAATATGCAAATCTGTATACACATAGCTCAATATTTGAATTATTCATTTATATTTAAACGCACATTTAAGTTCAAGCTCTTTTCAAGAGCTACACCTGAATAACTTTATGGAAATTTCAGTTTACTTGTACCGTTCGCCGCTTTCTCCAAATACAAAGAGACAGACAAGATGATATCTTTAGCCGGTGTAGCCTCTCCAGATTGACTTTGAAGTTTTGCATTGCACATACACTTTCCTCCTTGCCGAACTGTAACATCTGGCAATTGAGTTGCGAGTTCTGCGTGATTGGTTTCCCGAATTAACCCTCGGAAATTCATACACAATCGACAAACTTGTAAACTGTATCGTTATTAGTGCTATAAAATCGATAACGCCAGAATTTCGTCTATAAAACTTGTTGTTTGAGGAAGGGGTGGTAAAGTGCATTGTGTATTTAACTAAGGGGAAACAGGCGTGAGGGTGTATATAATGAATGATGGCGTTAACGATTGCGCGAGAAGTGTTCAGGAAACCGCTGCATTACTACTTCCGATTCCCTTCCAATAAGAAGAACAGGAATCTGTCGAGTGTTCATCGGACCGATCTATTTTTAAATCAATAGAACGCGACGTTTTACCACTTTCACGCGATTTATGAAAAGAAAGCTGCCATTGAATCAACCCGACAATGGCTAAATGAATAATGATATTTTTAGCTGCGCATCATTTGTCACAATTTTATGCTCATTTGTGTAAACCGAAGGGAAAACGTCGCGACTTTCCCCCAAATCAGTTATGTTAATTTGAAAAGAAACATTTCAAATTTTTTTCTCCATTTTAAAATTGAGCTTCGATTTTATCTGAGAAACTTATGAGCGCGCGATGATAAATGCCGAATTTATTTTCGTTCCCATTCATACTTTTATTGCTTTCAATTTTTTTAAATATTTAAAATGGCATCAGATATTGGAAGACGACACGAAATTTGATTCTTTGAACTGAAATATTTGTAAAGGAGTTTTTGTGCGAACACATCTCGGAAAGGAATCTCAAAATGGGCTTTCAAATATGAAAATTAAATTGTATATTTATAATTTTTGTCGTAGCCATTATATTTAAACTGTAAGAAAAGAGAGGCCTCTTTTTTATCGCATGCTACATTGGAAAGTAATTTCTGATTTTAATGGAAAATGAAGATTTTGAAAAATGTCAGTGTGTGTTAGGTATTACGGTTCCTTTATTTAATTTTTTGGACATCAAGCAAAATACTTCCAAACAAAAGTTATCTAATTTAATTTGAAAGGTCAGGTTGGGCCCCAAATTTCCCTTGTTCTGAAAGATGAAAGTAGCTGATAACAATGTGATTATAATGCGTAGAGCATATTTCATTCGCGTACGAAAATTGTTCTATGGGTATGTAATATCGAATAAATCAAACAACTCGAGACTAGTAGATGATCACGTTTAGATAACACTGAACTATGAAAGATAGGACGGCCAGATTTGTGCGGCATCACGTCGCTCCACTGGAAAAGGATCTCAAATAGGAACTGTTTAGAATAGATCAAGTTTGGGAAGTTTTTAGACTTGCCATTTCGACCTCAACAATTTATAATCGCATCACAGGCAATTGCTAGCGAAGAAGTCAAAAACGTGTCTGTAATAGTGTTCTAACAGTTTAAGCAATTCTCAATTTAAGTGATATTTGTTTGACGTTATGTTTTTTAAATTCGCATTAAATTGTAAGAGTGCCCCTTCAAATATTTATTATTATTAAATCGAGTCGGGTCGTAGATTTTCGAATTTAATTTTGCGGCCCGAAAACTATACTGCGTTACGTCCTCCATTTCGAACAAACTTTCGCAATAAAAATATTGGAATTCCAGGGTTTATTTCATATCCCTCCTGAAAGGGACCACAAATGTTTTTGTTATTTACACAAATACTCAAAAATATCACGAGTTCAAGCTTACAAAACAAAGGCCGCAACAAATTTCAAATTCTGAATCGCGTTTTAAATTACCTAGATAAAAAAGGGCGCAATTAACTTACAAGTAATGAACACTTATCGGGTAAGTATAATGTGACATTATAATGAACTCTTGTAGGGATCGTCATTATAACCGAGTGTTGATCTTATCTAAATCAGATTTCTTTTTGCCGTCTCAATACACAGTATTTTTTCTAAACGTAAAGTGCACAGGTGGGACATAGTCAGCGCAGCTGAATTTGATAATAAAATATCTCTAATACAAATAACAATAAAATTCGTCTGATGTGACTATTCTAAAGGCAAATATTTCAAAATAAATTAACTAAATCGAAATTTAGATGTAATTGCAAAAAAATTAACGAGTGAGGTCATAGAGACTCGAAAGATTTACTACATTGAAAGTCATTTACGACGAAATTTTTATGTTTTTGCGATTCTTTGAATTTTTATCATTTACTACATCAAATTATATGTTTTTAATAAGCACATCAGCATTTTACTGATTTAAAATTATACTTTTCTCCGGTCGGGTATAGTATCCTTCCATAATTTATCAATACATTATGAGCGAAGGTTGCGGAGACCACTATTTTAGCCTTAGCTTCCGATTATAGCTTCCGATTACAGCCAGAGGTACTAAGCGCCGAGGGGTATAAGACGCGTGGACAATAATAGTTTTCACAACCGTGGTTAATGTACAATTTTCTTCACTATCAGTTTGACATGATCTAATATTGTAACTTGATGCTTTTGCATAAAAACGCACTAAAGAAAAAGTTCGGTTGCTTTATAATGTTGCCTAATTATTCTACAATTTTTTCACAAAGTGATTATTTTAAGTTGATCTGTTGTACGAAATACGAAATGAAATAAGGTAAGTGTCTAAAATTCAGACACTGACCCAAATTCAGACATGTTTCTAGTTATTTGTTTAAAATAAGAACACTACAATATTAAAAAAATTGTTGAGACATTTTTGACCCACGGCAACATTATATTTTTCATTTCAAAATTGTTTCCTCTTTTATATTTACTGATGTAAGTTTGGTGTAACTTAGAAGTTAGCCATGTCTTGTGAACGGTATATTGTGTTTAAATGTAATAGTTTTGTTATAAGGTAAGCAAATATAGACTACTTTTTGCTTTGCTGTGAGGTTCAAGTAATTAAAAATATACGAATACTTTTTATTTAGGCCCAATTAAAAAATTAAAAGGCTTTCTTTTGTAGTTGTCGGAATTAGGTGATATTGACAACATTTGACAAAACTATTAATCATATTAGTTGCCACAAACTTTTAATTGAAATTAATGGTTAGTTATCATTGGAAACCATGAATAGTTTAAAAAAAAAATCCCGACAAAGTTATCTGTGTAGGCATACATTTTATTGTACAAAATATAACAAAAATCCCTTAAGATGTTTAAATTTGGGACACTTACCTTACTTAAATAATAACAATAAGTTTCTTCACTGATAAGGTTGAATTAAAAAAGTGGCATAACAAAATTTATTATAATTTTGAACCTATAAAACAAGCGATAGAGAATGAACTACTTCACAATCTAAAAATGGGTCCATATAGAAGGCTTATAATAATTTGTAACTATTTTGTATTATTGAAAATCACTTGAATAAACTTGCTCCTCTTGTTTTTTTACTTCTTCCTCTTGTTCGTCGTTGATAGTAGAATGAAATTATTCAGTGATCTCTTCGTTCCACGACAGTTACCGGAGATGACGGCAACGTCATCATCATTTCCGGTAAATTTCTTATCGTGTAGTTTTGTGATTTGGCGGAGTCTGTTTATAAAAAAATTATTTTTGGTTGCCATTTGTCTGCCGTCAATGCCGCGTTCGGATCGGATATAAAGGATTTTTACGGAATTTTAAGTCTACTACAGGCAGGAATCCTTAAGTGAGTTCATAATATTCGATTTAATTTGCATTGATTTAAATCACCTTCAGTCGGGGCTTTGTTAATCGGTCCACAAAAAACAAAAGTTCTCTTTTTCATTTTATTTTGCCAGTTCAACAAATACAATTTTATTTATGGCGTCGATAATAACAGTTGTATAAACATTTACAGGAACATAATTGTTAATATGTACACAAAAGTCCATAATAAGTGAGCTCTACTGTCTTTTAAATTTATTTCATATTTCTTTTTTTGTAATGAAAACATCAGCCTATAACGAAACTTATAATTAACCTAGAAAAGCGGAAAGAGGGGAAAGATTTTTTGTTTTCAACTTTACAGAAAATTATTATTCTTTATATACTGTATTTTTTAATTTGGAAGGAAGATTCAAAGAGGTTGAGCCAAAAGGTAGATCTATGATTGGCTGCCAGTTGCCTGCAGTTTGCTGGCATCCAATCATAGATTTTCCTTTTAGCGCGATCTGTTTGAATCTTCTTCTCAAATTAAAAATTACAGCATAGTAAATAAAAAACAGACTATTACCATTTATTCAACAAACTACGTTGTGATTTTCTAAGCAACATAAAGAATAGTTTTTACAGTGTTCATATTGCTTTTACACTTTTTCTTAATTTTGTGTGTACTTTATAACCAATTTGAAACGAGATTTGCAATTTAGTTTGCAATGTTTAAAATTTTTGAAAGCTTTGCATCGATAAGTTTATACAAAATATCTACAATTCAAATAAATTGCAGATGCACATTTTACTTATTGTTATTGACACGCTATTTAGGGCAAGTGATTTTACATTTAGATCAGTTGACAAAAATAGCAGTGGAAAATGTCAACAGTTTTATCCTAATAATGGTAGCGAAGGTGCTTTAAATAACTCATCGGAAAATGTTCACACTGTATGTAGTTACTCACAACACCGTTAAAAATGTATGATATCAAATGGAGAAAATACAGAAATACCAATCGTGCGCGAGCTGCAAATGTGGGGCTTTCTTTCCATTAACAAACCGTAAGAGAAACTTGCTCCCCGAAAGTGCTGTCAATACTTTTGAATAAGTAATAGGAATCCCCGCCCACGGAGCTTTCGTTCGTAATTAAAACTTTCAATAAAATAAATTTCACAAACGACGCCGTACACGGCGTGAAACACTTTTTTGTAGCGAATAAATATGTATGCATTGTTAGAGTTGCACTGTTTTCCATTATTTACGAGATGAGTTTTAATTGTAGCAGAATATAGCGCAACCGTTGAGAGCTTTAAGGTGGGAGTAGCCGGCTCGATGGTGTGGGCATGATGTTTTGTTACAGTTAATTTAGAGCTTTTCAAAACCAGACGTATTAGTGTGCATCATTTGCAACAAAATGGAAATGGACTTCCATATTAAAATTAGTTTTTGTGCGTCGCGTATCGATTCGCAATGCTGGATGCATTTAATTGGCAAGCTCGCAGCGGAATCCGATTAAATTCATTGTTTTAATGTACAATTTGCACAGAAAAAATTCAATTAACCGAAATGCGACTTCAAAACCGGCAGGAAGTCTCGAGAACGCAAACGTGAGCGACCTCTCGCGTCCGTCCAATAACCTGCGATAGCTTTTCTTTTTTCACGATTTCAGCCGACACTCTAAAAAAGCGCAAATGGTAAAGCGCAAAAAAACTGCCGGGCGTGATTTTTCCGCGATCCGCCGGATCCGGTACGCCTTAATGCATCCCTGCAATCGCTTTTCCGTAAATAAACACGGTCCGAGGTTTCGACGGGTGTAATTTGCGCGTTTCAAGGAATCTCTGAAACGTCGCCTGAAAGCGCCATTGCGGCCGACTTTTCCCGTAGATGTCGCCAGGCGCCCGTATCGCCATCCAGTTCGATCCGGTCGACTCCGGGTTTTTTTAGATGTTTACCTGCCGTAGGTGTGTTCGCAACTACGTCATTAGGAAATTCTTATTGAGGTCATAATTAAGATCGCCTGTTATATTTCATGTTACATCGCGTTTATCAATGCGGTTTTATTGCTTTTTAGAGCACTTATTTGTTTTGTTTAATTGCGCCGCGCAGTTGATTACAATCCGAGGAAAATAGGACGCGCTGATCCTTATGACTGGTGTCACATAAAAGCGCGATGATCACAATTTTATGTTTGCGCTTTTCTGTAAAGCAGGTTTTTAGAACCGAAAACAATTTGTTTAAAAATATTAAAGCCGAAAATTTAATAATTTACCGGCTACAAAAGTCAGTTTTAATGCAGAACACAGCGGCATTAAACGGCTCATTACTGAAAAGTCATAATAGCAATATTAGTGTAGTCCACCATAAAAGTCCTAATAATTCATGAAGCAAATTGCGGAACAAAAAATTTCCCTTGCAAACAGAAAGAGGCGATGTCATAGTTTGGCAGTATATAACTTTTACGACCATACTTAAACTGATGCATTCTTGATCAATATTCACCGCAATGGATTGTTCAGATCTTGTGCAATTTGATGGTGTAATTTGCGACTGAAAAATGGACGTTTTCTGACGCCAGCACCCCTTTTCAAAAATTATTCAAATTCGAGCGATAAATACATCACGAAGAAATGAAGTGTTGTTTCCGTCCATCAAACAAAGAAATTTATGATTTCCTCCGAATGAAAATGAACTCTTTGCATCCCGGAATTTGGCGAATTTTAAAAATGGTTTCATGTCGATGTTTACCGGCTATAAATCTTCAGCTAACCCATTCTTGGCCGCGTTCTAAAATTGGAACCTTCGAAAACAAACACAGCTTGCACATTTTGGGGTAACCCACATTACTTTTCTTTTTATTACGCCATGGTTTTAATTAACGTGGGTATTGATTTGACACTATTCTTATAAATTAGTAACAACTGAAGCTATGTGTTACCAAAAATAAAGTTTGTTTGGAGGATTTAAGATGATGACATGATTAAAAGTCACATCAAAATAATTCCGGTATTAAATTTAATCCTTTGAAAAATGAAACGTCTTTAAAAATATTTACTTTGATGTTAAAAAGTGTTTTAAATTTAATGTATAAAATTGACAAAATTAGCTATTGTAATATACTAACAAAATACTATACCTCAAAAAACTGATACAAAAAGAAAAGCCAAGAAAAGCTTTGTATTAGAGTATTGAAAATGTTGTGGAAAATAGAGATTTAAGAAACTGGAGAAACCAAAATACAAAATATATTGATACTTTATGACCACAAAAATGATTTGTTTTTGCCATAATGTTGGTTATATTTCAATTTTATACTACATACGAAAATGACTCTATTATTATTAGTTATTGCAACTGAAAACAGAATTTAAAGAGAAACTGTTTAGACTGGTGGAAGTACCAGTTTGTTTTCACATATGTCCTGTTAGTCACACACTTGAACTTGAAAAGGATGCAGGTGTTGCGAGAAAAAGAAGGTTCAGTAAAAATAAGATCATTGAGGGTACATAAAAACCAGGCTCAAAAATAGGAAATGGTTAAATTTAGAAAATATAGATCAACATAATTAGAATCCAATAAGCAAAATAAAAGGGATTTTATTCTTCCATGTTGTCTTTAATAATAATTTCTTGAAAGTTTATTGTTCAATTAAGGACAACAGGTTTGGAATAAAATTCTTCATGATTGGTTAGGATATTTGTCTCAAAATCTATTTTGAATAGAATAAACTTTCAGAATAACAATATTTATTTTTTATTGCACATTTTTTATATCTTGTCTTCTCATTATATTCTGTACGTTGGTGAATCAGGACAAAAATTTAAGAGCACATGATTAAGCGATGAAAGATTTGAAGTTAAAAACACTTTTCAAGATAATCTATTCATCATAATATTTACTTATGGAGAAGCATAACTTCAGCATTTTATTCATCAAAGATCACATATCAAAATGTCATAAAAGTCTTAAAAAATTATTCAATAAAGTGTTGAATAATTTAATGTGAGTTTTTTCCTCAATTCTAAATTTAGGATATTGTGTATGTTAGTTAAAAACGGGGAAAAGTTGCACTATGGGCAGACAGTCAGAGTTCAGCTTGGAGGGGGGTTGACAAAGTCTTTTAATGTAACCACAGGACTGAAACAGGGATGTCAGCTATTGTCCCTTCTATTTTAAATATACGTCGAACACGAGTTACGAGTTTGGAAAAGACAGTGTAGCGGAATGGTGGTACCAATGGGAGAAAGAACAATACATCCATTACAAATCGCTGATGATCAGCCTATAATTACCGAAGGAAAATACGATTTAGAATATATGCCAAGGAAACCACGTGAAGAATGTTCGAAATGGAGATTAGCACTTAACTGATGGGATAACGGTAAATACAGGCGACGCAGTATACAAATGGTAAGCAGATACTTACCTAGGAGTCAAGGGAGGAGGAAAAGGATTGAATAGAGTTGAAATAAATGACTGAATAGGAAGTAGCAAAATAACTGAAGCCTTAAATAGAAAACTAAAATAAAAGTAGGTAAAAGTGGGGTGAAGACGTGGCAGTTAAGGAAACAAACAAAAATACAATGATAGCAAGGTTTTTCAAATTGTCTATCTGGAATATACATCAATAGTATCAAGAATCAATGGCGTAAGAAACGAATTTTAAACGAATCACAAGATTAATGAAAGTTACGTAAGAATTATAGAAAACAGACAGCTAATTTGAATCGGCAATGTCAAACCATTGCTGTACCAGAGAAGCAGACGATGTATGTTCATTTTTTCCAACCATGAAATTTTGATGTATTTGATGTAAAATATGTCCCATCTACACATTATAGGAGGAATTATGTCCGAACTTAGAATTTGTGTTACATTATGATGTATCTCCAAGCATTACTTTAAGGCAACGCTAAAGGAATCAAGTCATTAATTTGAATTTCCTGAACATTGCCACTTTTGGACATACATCCTTCTGCTTCTCTGGTACAGATTGGTATTATTGGCAAATTTAAATTGAAATGGACGCCTCCAGAAAGCAACAAACAAAAGCAGAAAAGAGGTAGACTGTGGTAGCGTTGGTACCTATGATGGAATGCAGGACGCAATAGAAAGAAGAAACATTCATCAAGATAACTGAATAAGCCAAAGTCTTGGAAAGAGCTTTTGGGAAACAAAAGTTACCAGTAAGCCTCATGAAACCTGAAGAGAGAAAGAGAAAATTTGGATCCAATTCAATCAATTAATTTATGGCGAAAATTTTAAGTAGAGTTAGTATGATAGCAGGACGCAATAGATAGAAGAAACATTGATCAACATAACTGAATAAGCCAAACTATTGGAAGAGCTTTTGGGAAACGGAAGTTACCAGTAAGCCTCATGAAACCTGAAGAGAGAAAGAGAAAATTTAGATCCAATTCAATCAATTAATTTATGGCAAAAATTTTAAGTAGAAAGTGTACAGTAGCAACTAAGAGGAATGAGTAAAATTTCAAATGAAAAACGTAATCTTAAACAGGTCAAGAAGACAAACGCAAGCAATATAATATACATTATTGAGTTTCATGAAAAGGGTAATATTTCTCGAAAACGTTTATCTCGGTAGATGAGCATTGGGATGTCCTTCAAAAACAACTGCCAATTCCAGTTTATTCCAACATCGAATGAGATTAATTATTCTATTATTTCCGAATCCGCTGTAAATATTTCAAAGCAATTCCCAACTATATGTGACAAACACACGTGTGTTATTTTACAAATTGTGTATACAGTGCGATCAATATAACTTTAATTAATCGCGCCAACTTTGTAATGGACGGTCAATTACTGTGTTTCATTACCGCTCGCAGGCGACATTTGAAAAAATCCGGCGCATTTTAATCCGTGTGATTGCATTTCAGTAAGTAATTAATACAGCCATCTAATTTAGACGAGGGACCGATGAAGAATTATTCCTGGCCGCTGCACTTCGAAGACGGATTGCGGAAAGTGCCTCTTGTCAACAGGGGTAGATTCGACAATTATGCGCGGGCGGCTCCCTCTCCCATTAATTAAATTCATTCCGATACTTTTTGTTTACGTCGTTCGATCGTGTCCGAGGTGCATTAACGGAAAGAGGGTTCGTCTAATAAAATCCCGGTTTCCGGTAAATTAGAGCCAAGGAGCAATACACACAGCACATTAACTCCGGGGTGGTGACACGAGACTGGCTCCTGCGCTTTTCCTGTAAATGTCGCCATCGTACATCACTAAAATCTGATTATGGTTCCTTGTTTTCGGAGCATTTGCTCGGTCTCCGCCGCCCCCCGCGAACGTTACAAGTCGTGATACGAAGGAGCGCTAGCTACATGACTGACATGTATTATCATATATCTCAACTTCCATTTTCTCGGGGCAATATGTGGTGGTATTTTCGCCGGGAGCTAGCGCGTAACTATGCCAATATGAGTAAAAATGCGCGAAAGATATCAGAAAATAGTGTGTGGATAGAAGAATATACACAATGGGGCCTCGGATGTCTCGACACAAACGTATCTACGCCTTAAGGTTGACACGATTTTTTAAAGAGTTTACATTATTAAAACGAGTGCGAATTTTACGAGTTGCAACTCGGGCGATATATTATGCATAGCTCATCCGTGCACCGGTTATACGGCACGGGTCATAGAAGGCGGTCGTGCTGAGGCTATAGGTATAAAGAAGGATAGTACCGCAACGTCAAAAGCAGGCCGACTTCCGCGCAGATATGGAAAAGAGGACGTAAGGAAATTGCCGATGAAACTAATTAAGTGTTCCTTGTTTATGAGTTTTCGTCGTGCTTTTATACCGGAGATGTGCATGGAGACGCGTACACTTGCTCCGCGAGAGTTATGGTTCAAGTAATGGTTTTGTTCGTCAACCGGGGCGCGAGGCGTATTGAAATTAATAAAGTTTAACCCTTCCGATAGAATTTTTAAATTTAGTGCAAATTAGTTAACCCACTTAATCCGGACGTTGCGCAAACACTGAATTTTTTACATTTACCTTTTTTAAACTTCCAAGGCATTTCATTAGCATTCTTGGAAAATGTTTTTTTTCCTTTCCTAAATTGATAGTTTTGATTAAATATAATAACTAAAAGTTAATTGGATTTTCTTTAATAATGTCAAATCATTCCAAAATAAATATAATTTTCTCTTACAAATGAAAATTTAACTGAAATAAATTGATTACTTTTAGAAATGTTCAATTTCTGAACATCTCTCTGGTAAACTTGAAATGATAAAGTTCGAATGATTAGACAAAAAGTTGTAGCTGCTATTATTGTCGGCGTTCGATTAAATCACATTCAATTTGTAGTAACTTATTTACTTTGCTTACCAGTCACTGATTACATTTACACGTCGATTATAATTGTTTTACCAAATAAATTATTAAGTAAATATTTTGGGAGAGAATTGATTTTCTTGTTTAATTGAAAACGTCAAAAAGCAATTTCTATTGACTGGAGAATTAACAAAAAAAATCAACGTTTTCGAGATTTATTTTTTAGATGGAGCAATGAAAATCTTTACAGTACATCTCTGCTCAAAACATTGTTTTCCACCATAACACCAGTCGATGCAAAATTTTTTATGAAATTTCGAAAACCATTTAATTCGTCAACTTCAAAAATCTCTAGTTCTTACAAAAAGTAGGTATTCAATCGTCCATTTTCACCCGGAACCGAAAGTTAAAAATATTACCAGTCGATACCTGAAAGGAAAATGGTTATTTTATTTATTTTAAAATAAGCAATCGCCTAGTTTTTCAATCGATGGAAAAGGTGATCTGAGTAAGGTCGTTTGAATGTCAGTGGTAGAACTTTTTGAGAAAATTTTTGGTACAATAGTTTCATGTTTACTTCACATACAATCCGCATCTGCAATACGAAATATCATATTTGATAGTCTTATTCGCCCATCGACGTTGACCTATAAAATAGACAATTTCGTATTTTCAATATAATTACGTTCTAAGATTTTAAAAGAATAAGGGGTCGCTGTTCAGTAACGGATTAAGTATAAGTATAAGCATAAATACTTGGGAAGAAAATAAAATACTATAAAATAATGTTGAAAATGACCAAAATTTGAATTATTGTCTACTTCACTTCATAATTTCATGGGTTTAAGCGTTAAAGTATGTATTGTTTTTTATGTTTTAAATTGTAACATGAATTAGGTGGTGGTTGACAATAATTAAAATTTTTAGCATTGCCAACAGTTTTTTATTTTTTCCCCTAGTTACAGTTATATTTAAACTGTGCCTGAACAACTACCCATAAGGCGACTGGTCTGTGATTCTTTTTATAAACATATAAACAAAGGAAGTATTTTCCCATTAATTTCAACCGTAGATAGATTGCCTAAACTGATTAAATTATATTATTGAACTTTCGCGTTGTATGGAAACTGTATCGCATTATAAGAGAGTTGTCAAAATTTTTGCTCCGCGTTATATGGAAACCACGTCAGGGTTTATTGTACTGTAATTCTGAGATTACAAAAATATACATATACAGTAGAATCCACTTATAGCGAGGACGCACGGGAGTTTGAAATTAGCTCGTTATAAGAGGATTTCGTTAAAAGCGGATTATTATGTAAATACATTTTTTATTGAAAATATTATTTGTTGACATAAATTAGTAAAATGCGTGTACGTTACAGTTGTTTCATATATAAATTTAGGCGTACTTATTAACCGAAATAGTCTGTAATAGTCTGTTTCGTCAATTAAATTTTCCAAATTTGCCAAAAAAATGAAAAAAATGTTCCGCGTCATTTAGAGTAGTTTCGGTTTCAAAAAACTCTTTAATTTTGCCACACACTTTCTAGCTTCCGTAGGTGAAATCTTTTCTAGTAAAGGGGCCGGTTCATCATCATGAGATTTAGCAATTTCAGTTGGAGTTTGCTTGTATTTTTAGTACGCATTCTCAACGATGTCGTCCTCGGTTGGGATTTCACTAGTACATACAAAATTGTCAACCGTCACATACTCCTGAAAGTTGACTTTTTCAGCCTTTAATGAGATACAAAGCTCACTTTGCCAATTTTCAGCTGGACCAACTTCTCCTATAAATCCAGCATGTTTGAAACAATTTTTTATTGTGGTTTGCGTAATACTTGTCCAAGCTCGGTCTACAAATCGAATGGCGTCTAGAAGTGCTGCCCGATCCTCTTTTTCCATTTCAATGCCATCTATCATATGCAACACAAGCACTTTTCGAAAATGAAATTTAAGGAAGTTTATAATTGCTTGGTCCATAGGGTGTAGTATTGAAGTCGTGTTGGGAGGTAGAAATGCCAACTTAATATTTTTTTAAGTTTAATTTACAGGAGGTTGACATGATAATTCTTCGGTAACCTAAGTGAAACTGATTCTTTACCGTCTGAAGCCTGATTAGTTGGAATCAACACATTTCTAAGTATACCATTATCAATATTAGTCAAAGGCATATATATAGATGTCGCTATATCAGGATTTTTTATGTAAAATTTCAATACAACCGACGTTATAACCGGAGTCTCGTTATAACCGATCTCGTAATATGCAAACATTTTTAACCGCGTAAATCAAATTTCTCTATGTGTATTGCTCGTTATAAGCGGTGTCTCGTTATATCCGGTATTCGTTAAAAGCGGATTCTACTGTATTCATGTTTTGTACAGATATACTTCCAAATTATTGAAATAATAGTCCGAATATTTCTTATTGAAACGAATAACTATTTTTCTTTTTTTTTGTTAGAGAAGCTGTTCTGGTGTTTAAGAATTTTTGAAATTTTCAAATATGGCATAATGGTAATGCATCATTTGTAATTAAAACTTAAAAATCACGTCTGCTTATGATGCAATGCAATGCAAGGAGCATGCGAGCGAGTATCATCTTGTTGTTACAAAGTGATTTGGTACCGCCTTCCCGGTTGTAAATCATTGTTCGGAAATAATTCTTAGTAGATGAAGCGTTCCAAAGCTACCGTGAAAACCAAAAACTGTATGAACCTAATAAAGGAGAAAATGGTTAACCGATTCAGTTTACAGAAATGTAGTTGTTAGGAAAAAATCAACAAAGTGAGGGTATAAGTAAATTTGTATCTCAAAGCCAGGTTATAAATTTTAAATGTTCTCTCCAGAAATTTGATTGACTGTTGTATAAAGTTGAGCTGAAATAATTAAATTTGCTATGTAGAGGTTTCGTTACAAAAATGGTCTGAAATTTAAAATATGATTATGGTGATTTTTTGAACCGGTGAGATTTGTCATCTCTCTCTTCAGATAATAAGTACACTTTGTGTAAAAATAAATTATTGTGAAATGAAAAAGTTATAACTGGTAGTATTATTTTTTCGTAATTTATAAAACAGAATACTTTATTACTGCCCACGTGCAACCTTTCTTCCGCAGAATTTAGAGAAACAACATTTTTTATTGAGCCAAGAAAAACATCGGTGTTTTTTCGTTGTTCGGTTAAGATAGCTGCCCAGTGACTTGATTACCGTTAAAGTGGAGCTGATGCGATTTCTATTGTACTCGCCCGTGAGAAGTTTACGACTCCTTGCAGATCGAATAAACAACGGCACGCGATTACGGACGGTGATTACGGAGATTAGTCGAAGCGTTGGAGGAATTCGCGGAATGTGTCTGGGGATGCATCCAACTTATCGAACTAAATCAATAGAAGTCTTTCACGTTTCGGAAATAATCTGTGTGTAATAGCGGCTCTTTTCTGCGAAAAACCATGCACATCCTCCATCCGAAGAACAGATCCGGTTCCGGTCTCTTTGTTTCAAGCTCCATCTCCGCTCTGCACGTGATCAAAGACATCAGTCTGACGTCAAGTGCACGTGACGACTGCAGTGATTGGTAAAATCGCGTCTAATAAACGTACCAGAAGAAGAAAAAAGCGATTTGGGGAGGCTCGTGATAAAGAGGTGCATTTTAAAATTGCTCCTTGTAGTTATCGTACAAGAACGGTGAATCTACCTGGCATGTTAAATCTCGCGGATTTGAATTTCAAACATTACGTCGCCCCCGATTCGCCGTCAGCAACATCAGTGCTGCGTTAGACAAAGTGAGGTGTGTTTTATTGCTTCGGCGTGCGTAACTGAAACGCAAGCCCGTGGAATGTCTTTAAAAGGGAAAATTTGAAATTCTAAGCACCTCGAGTTGCAAAAACTGAAGACACGAACGCGAAAAGAGACGACAGCATTCCTGAAATTGCGCGCACAAGGGCGGTAATTTTATTAAAGGCGGACTTTCTTATACGGCCCGAGCCTCGTTGCGTTTGACCCTTATTATTATAAAAAGGACGAGCAAATGACAGTTGTTCAACGTAAACAAATCCCAACCCGAAACGTTATTAACTAGAAATGAAATTTCCTTGGGCTGGAATACATTACGGTTGTTTCCGCTCCGGTGGTGTAACATGGCGGTATTTCCGGGGGCTGTCAATCAAATGAGGGGGCGCGCTCTAGGCACGAGTCGCCTTTACACGGTTCATCGTGCAACGTAATTAAAAATGAAAAATCATTTCGACAACTCAAGATCGTAAATGTTCCGCTCGAATCGACAAAAAACCGTGAAAAATAAAAGAATCTTCCGATTGATAACGTGTTGGCGTAAAAATAATTACAGTTCAACTTCTGAAAACAGGATATTCTTTACAATATTCGCCTCTTCTACGGTCAAAGGTTAGAAGGAGATATGAATTCAATTGCATTTAATAGGAATTAAAATAATAATTCGTGTCTTGTAATTTCGTATTTACTTTAATTTGATTTATTAGTTTCATTGTTAAACAAGGGGATCTAAATTCGCTGTTTACACATGCAATTAAGTTTCTAAGATCCTGATTTGTAGACCTCTGGTGAATAAATTTTCAATTAGTTGCAGGATTTAAACTGCACATCTTGAAAGACGATTCACGGAAATTCTAATGAATAATTAGTTTCTCTAATATATTTTTTTTAAATTTCAGGTTCTTTATTTCCAATATTATGTCTTAAGTATTTCAGTCCCCATACCAATAAGCAGTACTAAAATATTCAGCACTTGAGCACTTAAAATATAAAATGTCCATTTAAAAGTATTGTCTCACAGAGTCAAAAGAAAAAGTTGTTTATTTACTTCTGAATATATTTTTAAAATTTAATATGAAAGGAAGTAATACCCGAAAAAACATTTTTTAAGTTCTTTTCTCAAAATTATCAACAATTTTATAAACACTTTTATTTAATATTCAGTACTTAGAGTTAAACTCGGTTAATACAAACAAAGTCATAATGAAGTTGCGGTTATAACGAACCAACTATAATATACGGTACACTTTCTATTTATTTCCATATCAACTTTTGGCAGATATGACGAAAACAGTTCACAGATAAATGGACAGGTTGATCAAAAAATGATGCAAACGTACGGTTTGGTTGAATTGATAATGCTGTTGCGAATCGATGCTCTCACGGTACGGGCTATTGGCGGTCCTTTTAGGCTCAAGGTACTTATGGCCCCAATAACAATTAAAAGGGCCCTGATAAATTCTGCAACAAATCATTACCAATTTTATTGAAAGTTTTCAGCTGCAGATGAAATTTTCAGCATTTTGTAAAATATGTAAAAAATATAATCCACTATATTTAAATAATTTAATAATATTCAATTTTTTTCGTACATTTAATTTAAAATTAAATGTTGGGAATTTCAAATTTCTATTCGATTTTGATTAAATGGTATTACTAACAAAAAATCAGGAAGAACATCTACATCTGTTTAAAACATTAGATATTTTGTTAACAAATATTTTTGTTGTGCTCATTTTTAAATAAGTTCTAAATAGTAAATAATAGTTTTCAAAAGTGCTAATTAAATCATTTTAAAAATAAAAATATTGTCAAATCGAAACTGAAAAAATTTTGAAATTAATAAGGAAATAATTTGTTGGTGACAGCAAAACCAACTGACTAAAATGTATCACCAGACTCTTCTATGCATGCCAGTTTGTACATAAGCAAAACTTTGTGCTGAATGTGAAACGTTCAGTAAAAGTTAGCGATTTTGTCAAAATAGTGGGTTATACAGGGCGTGCCACCTAAATTGTTTAATATTTCACAAGGGACAAAAATAATCACAAAGATTCTATGGTTTTTTTGGTTTTTTAAAGCTTTCCTTAATGCAATTTACAAGTAGCTTGCATACGGATATGCGCTTGCGCAGGTACTGAATCAAGTTGTCTCCACGAAACACGTACCTCAATTTTGTTACCTGCGCAAGTAACTTGCGTTAGCTACTTGCAACGTGTAAAGGCCGCATTAGTCAAAGGGTGAACACAGCGAGACGTTCGAGTAAGACCGAATTGCCCCTAGAATTTGATAAATATAAATAAAAAATTGTATGAGACGCTCATTTATCCCGCCCCCCTTGCCTAGATCACTCCTAAAAAAATCATGTGTGCGTCCATCCTTAAATCGGTAGGAGAGCTCGAGGCATATTTGTATTATGTACATCATTATTATAAGGCTAGTATTACATATTTCCTAGCAATCTCTTGAGGACAGATGATATTTCGGCAAGTTTTGTACAAGATAGTTATTTTTTTTTCCTGATTATTAAAGAACTATTTTCAGTTAAAGTACTTGATATTGGCGACCGAGAACACCGTACTTAAAACGTTACACTGCATTTAAAGTTTCTGAACATTACAATAAACAAGACTATTGAGTAAGTAGAATTTACATTACATTTTCAGCCCATTTTGCTGAAATCGCTCTTTCTCTACTATTTCCGATACTACAACCTCACATATTCATGTGAAGAGTCTTCCACTTGATTTAAAAACTGTTTAACTTTTCCAAACACCTTTCCATTAACGTGATTCGAAAGGTAAAGTGTTTGCAGACAAAATCACCGACCGAAAAAAATTATCTTGGGTTGAAGGAGATCAAAGAGACCAAAACATTTCAGGGTCGAACACGTTGCCAGTTCCTTTCACATGTAAACATAATACTCCAGCCTTTCAATTTGTTTAAATTAATTTTTACTAAGTTTTCTGACGTTTTTGATTCAAATTTTTGTACGCGGTGAATTAGGATAAACATTCTGAAGATAAGGACGCGCTTGGAACGCTAATATTTTACGGCGTGTTGAATTTATTTTAAAAATCCGCGTATAAAAGCAGCATAGCAGTCGAGTAGCACACCACGTCGAAAATAATTAAAACAATTAGTTTCAACGTTAATTGCCGGCAAAATATTTATTTCAATGGGTCGCTGCCTCTCTCTCAGGTATTAACTTTTATTACGAAGTGTATCGTCGATAAATTCCGGGCTCATTAAAATCGCTAGCAATTACAGAGGAAGACTACATTATCTATGACAGCCCTTAACTAAATTACAGGCTCTCTATGGGAAACCCATAAAATTCCGTCGTTTAAAGCTATAAAGTCATCCAATCAAAACAAGAGTTTAATCTGAAATCTGAAGATATATTCGAATTTAACACGAACAATTCTAAAATTAAAAGCTAAATAAGCTCCCCTCTCGGAGATAAGTGCGCGCTTTCGCTCTTCTCCGCCACTTTCGCGTTCTTGGCAATCGTTTATCGATCGTGACAGCTATAATTCCTTAAATAAGCTACACCGGACTAATTATATTCCCAATATCGGGCGCCGCTTCCAAAAAGAGATTAACGATTAAAGAATCTCTTAATCCGTTTAGAAAAAAGGCGGGGGCCGAGGTGTTAAATTTTGATGTTGCACAGACATCTGACCCGGTTTCATTTTAGCGAATAATTTACTCGTAATTAACAAAACGCTCGGTAGGTAGTGTTGCTTCTTGCGGAATTCAATCATAAAATTTCCATTAAAATTTTGCAACAATGGGAAAATCACGTCTGGTAGAAAGAGGAAGCTTTTGGAATTACGGATTAATTAGATTAAGTTGAATATGCATATAATTAAAACCCGTTGTATGAGAGTGTATAGTCCCGACCCGCTAAGCTGAACGAAGTTTTTAAATTAAAAGAACCGCAGCCACTTTGATAAATGTTACTTGCTTAAGGTTTTAAAATCGGGAGAGTTGATAGTTTTATTCTCCTAGTTTCCTTCTTTTTCAAAAGGAACTGAGTCAATTAATGCTCCACGTCAACGAGCGCTGAAATTCGTTTCTAAAATAACTTTTCAGATTATTTTCAATTAGGCGGTTACTTTTTCGTGGAAGCGCCCGGATTAAATATTAAGCAGCTCGAGTGCTATTCAACTACTAATAATAATTAAATCCAGAAGCCGCGGAATTCTGTTAACTTAATAAATGAGTCGTCAAAACTTGGCGGCAACAAATTTTGACAGTGCGTCTTGTGTTATGTTCTTTTTTGTTCAACACAATAATCCGATGTCGCAATAGAATCGACTTAAAATAACAATGCGGAGTTTCATTTAAAAAAATTGGGACGCCCTATTCGACCTATGATTGCTTTGTGACGAAGTGAATTAATTCTGTGCAAAAATCAATAGTCGTTTTACCTTTCACGTAACCTGATAATTTTCATAAGTGTACGAAAGCGTGGGATGTATGTGAGGAAATGGGCGATAAACGAATACATCCGATGAAGCGGATATTGCCTATACAGCACGTTCCTGCGAGATGTTAATATTCATTCAATTAAAAATGTAATTAGTAATTAATTAACAAACAAGTTAGTGAAATAAATTTATATATTTATTTATTTAAAAGCCAACTTCAATTTTCACTACTTTATATTTCGCTTTCTATTTCATGGCATGTTGATATGAATTGCAGTTTCAAAGAGACAAAGCACTAAATAGAATAAATGCATTGCTGTAAATTTAATATTGTATAACAAACACAGAGACTAATAGCATTACACAGTACATTTACAATGACAACATTAATATAGGTCGTATTAAATTTCACTATTTGTTTACATATTCTTCTATTCAAGAACAAATTTTACAAATTAATTAAATTACTAAATTAACATCACATACATCACAGATAAATTAGTTATTGACTAGATTAAAAAATATTAGTAATTTATTGTACTATTGCGGCCACCGAAATGTGCACGATACCTGACACAAATTTCTCTATTTTTCCATAGATTAAAGCTGGCTTTATCCAGTGACTTTCGTGAAATAATATTTGTCATAAACAAAATAATATTGACATTTGACTGATTTTTTTAGGACGCCTATGATATGAAGCAAAAATCAAGTTGCTAGAAAAAATCGTCTATATTTCGGTGACCGTAATGGTACATAAAAATTACCACAATAATCATGTCAAATTAAGTGCTTGATTTTTACTGTGGACAATAGTTTGTATAATGCAGTATGAATGAAACTGTTATAATACTTCTAGAAGGTTTTGAATTCTCTTTTACACTTTGCCTAACTGGCCCATAATAACAATTATAAAGTGTCCCTCCTTAATTGCATAATACTTCACCAGGATATTTTTGGACTAATGTCCGAATAAACATACATCACCAAATGTATAGTTTCCCAGAGAAAAATGCTGATTTATGACCACGGGATATGTAGGCGAGGCTGGGAAATCGTGACCACCTGTATACCTAGGAACATCGTCATAATTTACAAATAGTACATACAATGTCATACCCAATTTTAATTTGGTAAGGTATCACCTACCATATTCAAAATTTACATCGAATATTCCTTGAAAATTTAGAAACGTAAATTCGGAGTCATGTAAATTAATATCGACAACAGACAGACAACACTCTACAATTTGTCGATGACCAATACTGATAGCTATGGCTAGAAAAATTAAGAAGGTATATTAGAAGGGTGGACTTTCTATGAATTTAGAAAAAACTAAAAATTTGTGTATTAGGTACGAAAAAGATCAAACCGAGAAAATCTCCCGGATCTAGTGGAATCTACCCAGAACTTATTAGATACGGTCTACCAAAACTGGCAGAAATGTTGAAAAACTTGTTCGAAAGATGTCTAAATGGGGAACAACGATACATAAAAAGGAACCAAAAGATAATCCAAAGTACTATCGAGGGATGGTAGTGTTTCTAACAGTTGGGAGATTATATTGTTACAAACTCATTGAAACATTAAATAATAACTCACATGTAAACACAAATAAAATACGGAATAAAATGTAAAACACGTCTGGTCATTCCCTTTGTAAAAAAAGGTGACGTTTCTATTTATTTTATTTGCCCGTGGCAACAGTAAAACATGGCCAGCTACAACGTCCGTGCTCAGTCAAGCAGCCGCCGTGGCTGCATAAGACCGTTTAGGTAACACGCCCCTCCCTAAAGGCTGAGCACGGTGTTGGAAGTAGCTGTTGCCTTGGATTATTTATATTATAAAGAAAATAGTTTATGGTTAGCTATTAGCTGCAGGTTCCTCGAAGTGACGCGGGTCTCGTACGCCGGCATCTTTCATGTCATGCCGAAAGCGGGGAAGGCGGCGAAATGCGGCTCTTCGCGGCGCTGTTCGGTCGCTGACGATCCCGTTGTAGTTCGACGCTGTGCGTTGGGACTCCGGGAAGCAGGGTCGTCAAAAGAGTAAGATTATCCATAACACTATAATCAGATTCTAATTGGATAGTTCCGAAATCGGGCATCGATGACTCAGTTCAACTGGTTCGGCGTCATCCAAAACATCCAGGTTACAAATAAAATTCGGTTCAGGCACTTCTTGCACTTCCCCATTTTCTATTTCATGCTCTTCATCATTATCTTGAACCACTGGAGTTGTCGATTTGTACTGCAAAGCACTGTTTGACAAATCGACTTCTATCGGAAATAGCGGAGGTACTGACAGTAGTCCAAGAGTGTTTTTGTGCAATTCTGCGAGGCCTTTTATCAATTTGGATAAATGCCCACCGAGAGATTGCACGTGTTTGTTTTCGAGTACTAATTCCAGTTTGACCAAAAACGTCAGAACGTAGTTTCTCAAAGCGGGTCTTGGCGACCTGGCGACATCGCAAAATCAACCTATATTCGTAATTTCCGGTTTCTACTCAACATAATGGTTCTTGCAGTGGTGCGTAGTTGCACTCTGTTACCGGGTCGGTACAGCGGTGGTCGGTTGCGTGGTTGCTTGCTACTTGTTCATACTTTGCTGCAGGCATCCATAGTCCCATGGAGTGACGCGGGTCTAGTACGCAGGCATCTTTCGTGTCATGCCGAAAGCGGGGAAGGCGGCGGAATGCAGCTCTTCGCGGCGCTGTTCGGTCGCTGACGATCCCCTTGTAGTTCGACGCTGTGCGTCGGAGCTCCGGGAAGTGGAGTCGCCTGTTGCAGCTGTTACCGCTGAATCGTGTAGCGATCATCGGTTGCGGGCGCCACTGGAGGTTCCTGATGTTAGGATTTGATCCCCCTCCAGAAGGGCGTCGCGGCATCGCGGCATCGGGGTCGTTGGTGAAAGTTCGGTGGAAAAGCCCTTTTCCTTGTGCCCCACGTTGGGCCGTCAAATGTTACAAACTCATTGAAACATTAAATAATAACTCACATGTAAACACAAATAAAATACGGAATAAAATGTAAAACACGTCTGGTCATTCCCTTTGTAAAAAAAAGGTGACGTTTCTATTTATTTTATTTGCCCGTGGCAACAGTAAAACATGGCCAGCTACAACGTCCGTGCTCAGTCAAGCAGCCGCCGTGGCTGCATAAGACCGTTTAGGTAACAATATTCACGTATTCTGAAAGACCTAATCGAAGAGGACATAGAAGAAAAACAATCGTAAGGGCAGACTGGATTTCGAGCAACGTGACCTACGGTGGCTAAAAATAGCCATCGGGAAATGTGCACAGAGGAATAGAGAAACACATATTGCACTGATTGACCTAAAAAAAGCAGACAATAGCGTTTTCATAATACAATTATGGAAAGCAATGAGGCAACTCGACATAGGACCCATCTTGATAAGCACCAAATACTATTAAAACAATTCTGCCAAATAAAATTGATCGTACTCTAACAGAGGCTTTCAATGCCGCCAAAGTTCTCAGGCAAGGATGTTGCCTGTCACCAATCCTATTTACCTAAAATCTATTTAGACAGAGCCTTACAAGGGTGGACAAAAAGTGAAACAACAAGGTATTTAGAGTTCGTGACGACACATCGTATAGTCTATATTTTGAGGATGATCAGGTGGTCGTAGGTAAAGATCGAAATCATTTAGGACACATAACTAGAAAACTTCAGGAAGAGTACGAAAAAGCACGGCTAAACATGAACATGAATAAATGCGAATACTTTGTAGAGGGTAATAATGTATGCAATAAACCTCCCTCTAGAAACCGAAGAAATATAAGATGTGGAAAAATGCAAATATTTTGGGATTATACTAAACAAGCAAGGAAATAGTAGAGATGAGATAAAAAAAGACTGTCAAAGGTAGAAAAGTGACTACAGTACTAAATTCACTCTTTGGGAGAAAGATATTAAAAAAAAAAAACTAAGAAGCGAATGTATAAGGGCCTAGTGAAAAGTGTGATGAAGTGTGCGATACCACTAAGTAGAATAAGCAGAAGTTACTGGCAACCGAAATAGAGTTTTACGAAGGAGCTGTGGGAAATCGAGAATGGCAAAAATTGGAAATTCACGTATAAGGGAAATGATAGGCAAGGAGCAGATTGTCACAGATGAAATCGAAAGGCGACAACTAAGAGCATGGATCAAACAGATGGCCCAGACTCAATGGGTGCCACGTGAGAGAACGAAGCGAGGACGACCGAGCAAAAGTTGGAGAGATGAGGTGGATCAAGCCGTGACAGCTAGAAACTTGCTATAAACAAGCAAGTTGGAAACTGGAGACGGACAGGCAGCACCAGCTGAAGTATTGGAAAATAATGAGAGAATATCAGAGTGTGATAGCTATCAGCATTTAGGAACAAAAATACAGAAAGCCGAAAGATGTGAGAAGGAAATTCTATAAAGAATAAACGTAGTAACAAATAAGTATGTATAACAAGTAACAAATACTTTTAAAAAATTCGCTTACACATTGATATGTAGACGAGGTATTGATGGATTGATCATGTTGAGTCGTTTGTAGTCTAAATGCCTTTTGTGCATAAAAGGCGAAGAACCTCAGAAGCGATGACTTTTAATTCTGTCACTAAGTAGAAGCTTTTCTGTGTTTATAGCAAAATAAACCTCAAGAATGCATTTTCAATTTGATGAATATTATGCCTCGACGTTGGGAGCCGCAATTTAGAGTTGGAGGTGAAAATATTAAATTTTAATTTATTAATTAGAATTATGATTTCCAACCTAGTTTTTAGTATTATTCTATTTTTAGCTTTAAACTGGCTTAAATTTGTTATTTTAATGGTGTAACTCAGAAAATATATTCTCTCCTCTCAAATTAAGAGTTTCAGTAAATTTGCGTTGCCCTTTAAATAATAAATAAAAAATCAGAGAGAACTTTGTTATTTGTGTATGAAAATTTGTTTTCTCCCTTCATATTCAAATTTCAAATGCGCCATGCAAATGAAACGTGATTTTCTACCTTTTCAATAAAAATATTTAAAAAAAAATATTTGCGCACATAAGATTCGTAAAATGAGACCTACTTTATGTTCTAGGTCTTTCCTAACCCTCAGATTCATAATTCAGAAACTAACAACGTCTCATTTTTTTAAGAACCACCATTATAAAAAACCTCTTATATTCCGCCTTGAACATAAAATATATCTCCAATCTTCTCACAACCTATTTTTATTACACCCGGAAATGTAAAGCCACCAACTGATCAAGATATAAATTGAATTTGGACTTTAATCAAGTTACAAACTGACCGTCAAAAAATTAATGAAGTTACCTCGCACCCTTTTGCCTCAAATTAATGCGATTTTTTACAAGCCGCGTTAGAAATAATATCCGAACAAATTATTTTTACTAAATTTAAAATGGAAAAGCTTTCGGAAAAAAACCGCTTCCCCGTTTCGTTTGCCTACGCCAATGAAAATCCGAGATTTTATAGGTGTACTCTGTAATTTCCTCGGAATGGAAACGGTAGGTTATTTAAAATTTTATTAAATTGGTTGAACGCAGAGATGCGAAAACACAACGCTAATATTTATAGAAATTCTCTAGGGATAGGGTAAAAACAGGGTAAACATATTATTTACATAAAAAAGTTTAATTGGGTAAACAATCGTTTAAGATAACGGAATGTTAAAATTAAGACCGGGACATAGAAGGACGACGGCATCTTTAATTCCACTTTGCTCTGCTGCATCCCCAAAATTGTTTTCTTTTAAAGCTTCCCTTCTCTCTTCTTGGGATTTCTCTTTTCTTACTTCCTGGTGTTCTGATAATTTAATTTTTGTTTTCTTTCAGTTTTATTTTTTCTCTGCGGCCGTTTTTACATTTTAATTAATTAAACAAACTCGCCGTTCCGCAGGCTCTCTTATTTTAAATCCGACCAAACTTTTCTTCTTGCCTGGCGCGCACAACTGATTTCGTGCCCATAAAATATCGCCATAAAAGTGATGTTACACATTTTTTCTCTCCCGGACGATTTAGGAGTCTCCGCGTAATTTGTAAAGACCTAAAGGCGTCATAAAAGTGTTTTCGCGCATCAAAATAATAAAAAAAGGGAAGGTTAATTTGGAGCACGTCCGGAACGAGGGGGTAATCGATCTTCGGTGTGATTGGACCTAATGGTCAACATCTTTCGTGGAGCAATTAATAACGGCGATTCGATTATATTTTCCGCATATCTCTAATAGCAGCGCGAAATTGCCGACCATTTTACGTTTGTATCAGTAATCGATAGCGAGGTAGAATCCGCAGGAAGGAGGAGTTGCGACTGTAAATAATTCGCATGGAATATTTTTGGACCAAAATAGTTATTTGTATCACTAGGCCAGAAACTGATTTTTTGCGAGTGCAAGTAAGGTTTAAGGGGTGAGGCCGAAGGCCGAGGCCCTCAACTGCGAGTACTCGCAAAACAGTTTCTGGACGTATGATACACAATATTTTTTAGGTCGACAAAAATATTTAAATAAAGAAATATAAATTTGTAGTTCAAATATCTCGACTAGAGAATTTATTTTTTCTTCTGTTGGTAATCTGGAAACATTAATTTGAAGTTTAAAATCAAGTATCTAGTATGCATTGCTCTTTGACGTTTATTAATTTTTATGCCACAATAAGTAATCAGTGCTCAAATTAAAATGGATGATAATACACCAGCACATATTAATCAAGCGGCTGAAAGTGCAATTCAAAACTTGCTACCTAAAAAGTCATCAAATCGGTATTGGAAGGAATATGAAATTTTTTTTGATTGGTGTGTTGAAAATTCTGTAAGCACTTACAACGAATACGTTTTGTTAGCTTATTTTGAAGCTAAATCAAAAAATTATAAATCATCGACCTTGTGGTCGATGTTTTCAATGCTTAAATCCACCCTAAACATTGAGCATAAGGTTAATATTCAAAATTACCCAAAGTTAATTGCGTTGTTGAAAAGAAAGAACGACGGGTATCTACCAAAAAAATCAAGCATATTAGAAATTGATGAACTTGAAAAGTTTATTAATGAGGCTCCAGATGAGGATTACCTCATGATAAAAGTAAGCAAAATTATTAATTAGGCTTTTGCTGCGGTAAAAAATAATTTTTTAGGCATCTTTAATAATTGGGATATGTGCAGCTTGCCGTGTCCATGAGTTAACAGATATGAAAATTCAAGATATTCGAGATAGAGGCGACATTATAGTGATCACTATTCCAGACACTAAAACAAAAAAGCCCCGTACTTCCTGTGTGACAGAAATTCAATGGATCGATATAATTAGAAAGTATATTTCGTTAAGACCAACACTGAAAAAAATCGTATGTTACAAATTACTACAATAATGTAGCACATATTTTGTAACAATTTTTGCTACAAAGAGAGCATTTGTTACTTAAAATTGTAATACAATTTTTAAAACATTTGTAGTGAAAACTTTGTAGCAATCTTATCTACAAAGTGTATTACTTTTTCAAAACAATTATGGTATTACTTTTGTTTTAATATTTGCTATAAGATTGTTGCAACTTACATTATATTTTGAGTGAGTTTTACTATAAAATAAATGGATTAACGTCACTACAATTGTTGCATATTTTTCGAAAATTTCTGGCCAATACAAATTCATAATTGTTGGCACGTGCTTGCCGAATGTATTTTATTGGAAGTGATCGAGAGGGAAGGAACAGATTTGCGGACGCGGCCCGTTGCCGAAAAATTGCCGACAATAAAATAATTTACACTGATCGCACCCCGCTAGGAAATATGATACAAGGGAAAAATATCGTAACAAAACTATTTTTTGAGATTTTGCTCTCATTGTCTGTTTTACAAGCCGTGTATAACGTATATTTGGACTTCTGACCCAAACAGTATTAAGTCACACAAAATACGCCTTTAACACTAGAACGCTACCGTCATTGGAGTTAATAGGTTAATGCCACGGAAAATTGGGCTTTAATCAATATTGATCATATTGCGGTTTACAGATAAGAGTTGTGAATTTCTGCTGATTTTGCATTTATTTATTTATATTATACATCCGAAACAGTGTGTAGTCGATATGCGTGAAGGAGGATGTTGTGGCTGGTCGGTGGAGCCGGTGAAGAGCGCCTTCCAGCAATTGGAGTGATAAACAACCTCGCAATATAAACAAACTGATTAAAAACGGTCATTCATTCTTTCGAGAGCTTACGAACAACTTCTTTTTAATACGCATAATTTTGTATCAATCTTTTTAATTATAATTAGTTAGTAAAGTGAAATTAATAAAGTCTTAACTTACTGACTATAAGTGCGATAAGTTTATTAATAATTATTAGTTTTGCGTTGTGATTTTGTGTGAGTTAGGTATGGATGACTTCGTTAAGACAACCTTAGAAAGCTGGGGCTTGTTAGACCGGTTGAGGGTGAGCTTTGACGGTAAGTACTATCGAAACAGTTTTTACTATTCATTAATAAAGTATTCATAAAGTCCATCGTTGCAACATACCTCTATTGTTTTACCGCGTTTTATTTGACAGTAACTATTAATTATGAAATTTGTTTTACAGTAAACGAAGTCGACAAACAGACCTTACTCAATCTTGATCGAGAAGATCTCAAGGAATTAATTCCAATTTTGAGCACGCGGAAACTGTTTGGCCAAAAATTAGAGAAATTAAAAATTGAGCATCAAGTAAAAATAGTTTTGTTCAGAATTAATTTATAAAATCTGTACCAGAGAAGCAGAATGATGTATGTCCACTTTTTCCAATCATGAAAATTTGATGTATATTGATTAAAATATGTCCCATCTACACATTACAGCGGGAAATATGTTCGAACTTAGAATTTGTGTTGCATTATGATGTCTCTCCAAGCATTACTTTAAGGCAACACAAAAGATATCAAGCCATTAATTTAAATTTCCTGAACATCGTCACTTTTGGACATACATCGTTCTGCTTCTCTGGTACAGAAATTATCAATTAATTATTTTTTGTTAAAATTCAATAGTGAAAATTTTTAACCCAATTAGTTAGATATTTATAAAAATTGTTATCTTTTAGATTCCTTCTCCACTGGATTGTACCAGATCCGTAAGTGAGGCCAGCACCAGTTCTTCCTTGGATTTATCAATATGGGGAGAGGCACCGTCCTTTGGTAAACACTTTTTGAAATATTTCCTCCATAATAATTTATTTAATTTATTTAAATTTTTGCCCTTGTTATGTAAAATGTATGTTTACTTACAAATTTGGTTCCTTTGTATTGTTATAAACAAAGGAACCAAATTTGTAAGTATCCTCCATAATAATTTCAATACATTTTATTTTTCAGATAATTCACTACCGTTAACAGAAGATTCCCAAAAAAAACGCACTTGGTGTTGTACCATATACACCACATACATCTTATATAAACGTAAGAGTTCATTATTATTATGAAGTTATGAAGTTTAGAAGTTAAAGGAACGGTCTACAAGAAAAATATAATTGTAATAATAGAGGCTCAAGAAATGCCTATTTTTGGACTTATTGATCAAATTTTCATTCATAATAGTGATATTTATTTTTCCTATGTCGAATTAATTTCAGTTCAATTTAGCACACACATCCATGCATACGAAGTGTTATTTACTAGCAAGGTGGCAAATAAAATTATATTATTTAACGATTTACATGATTACATAACATGCTTAAAAAAGAAAATGAATGAAAAAACTTTCGTTTCTATTAAATATTGTTGTTAAATGTGTTACAATTGTAAGTTATGTATTATCCATGCTCTTTTTGTTTATTTAATTTATTAAATTTTTCCCTTGTTATGTAAAATGTATGTTTACTTACAAATTATGTTCATTGTTCATAACAATTTTTAAAATTTTTTAACACTTATTACAAATCACAAACATTTTAAAAAACACATTCTTTAAAACATTGTCAAATACACAAATTACATTTTAAAAAATATGTTTTTAAAAAATATGTTTTTAAAATGTAATTTGTGTATTTGACAATGTTTTAAAGAATGTGTTTTTTAAAATGTTTGTGATTTGTAATAAGTGTTAAAAAATTTTAAAAATTGTTATGAACAAGGAACATAATTTGTAAGTAAAAGCTCTTTTTGTATTTACTTGTATTATTACTGTAGATGTTGTTTAAAATATATAAGAAACAATCCTGTTATAATTAATTCTTGCGTTTCATTTTACCTGGTTCATTTTACCACTAATTCCATTCCAAAAAAAAGTAGTAAATTGTGATTCATAAAAAATGTAGTATTTTGCAACGAATATACATATTACTTTTTACTACATTAATTAGGCGCAGAAGTCTGTTAATTGTTGCAAAATATGCTGCAAAACCTGTAGTAAAAATAACGGCAATAATAATAGAAAAAGATATGTGTATATGGTAACTGTTTCTTTTTTTGTCGCAAAATTTAATCTCTAAAATAGTAATTTTTAGTATAAAATCTTATACTTTTTACTGTAAAGATTTGGAACACATTAGTCTTTATTTTAGTAAATTTTGCAATGACTGTGTAGTACACTTTACTATTATATTTGTCGAAAATCTCGCTATACACGTTAGTACTATATGCCACAAATTATTGTAAATGTAGCTACAACCAAGTTACTACAATTGTTTAGAAAAAAATGATACAATTTGTAACTAGTCGTATTTTTAATACAATTTGTGGTAAAAATTTGTACAATTGTAGTTTTATTTACTACTTTTTTTTTCAGTGAAGGGACACAGCAATTGATCGGCTGTTTTTATTTTACTCCAAACATAAATGCACGAAACAACCAGTGGGTCGTCACTCATTAGGTAGTATGCCCTCGAAGATAGCCAGCTATCTACAGTTGTACAATCCCAAACAATATACAGGTCATTGCTTCAGAAGAAGTAGTGCAACTGCATTGGCAGGTAATAGAGTGGATATAACAACTCTGAAGAAGCACGGCGGTTGGAAAAGCACTACAGTCGCCGAAGCCTATATTGAAGACTCCCTGGGTGCTAAAATAGCCATAGCAAATCAAATTCGGCCGAGTACTTCAAAGGTACAAATTATAACCGGTTCTTCAATTTCAAGCCAACAAGCAACTTCGATGTCACAACCTAGTTCTTCAAATATTCAATCCTCAGTTGTCCACATCTCTACTCTTCACAACATACAACTCAAGTCCAACGATACTACTATGCCCAATATCAATAACTCACACTTCGAGAATTGTACAATTAATTTTAATTTTAAATAACGATCATCATTATTGGTTACAAAAGTTTAATTCAATTACCATTAGTTTTTTCTTGTAACATTTGTTTATTAATTTAATAAAGTTTGATTCGTTCCCTCCACGGATTTAATCTAAATCTGCCCGTGCAACTAGTGTAAAAACCGATCCTACCTAGAAAAGTAAAAAAAAACATTTTTGACAAAATAAGCTGCAATTATGACATTAGGCCAAGCAACAGAGCAAAAAAAATGTCATAATTTGCCATAAATACTATACCCGGAAACCGACTGTGCGATTACATAAAGGACAGTTAGTAGATCAATTTGGCATAATTTTAGACTCGAGGACCATAATTTTTAATCTGTTATGAACAATTTAGAAGAAAAAATCGTTTTTTTTTAGTTCTTTGCTTGTAAAATCTTAATATTGTCAATAGACGAATTGTAGAGAATTAAATTACGAAGAACATGAGAGGTCGATTGTCCCGATGGAATAACCGAAGAAAACCCGGAAAATCCGGAAATTTCAGTGTTTATTAAAAAAATTTACAATTCCGACATTTTTTAATTTTAAGAACTGGAACATTGCACGCAGATAGCTATTTATATGTATTTTATATGTGCAAAACCCAGATTCTGTCGGAGTAACGGTTATTGCACAATCACCATTTCAATTTTTTTCTGCGATATTTTCCAAGAGGGCTTCTTGCTCCTGTGGTTGTCCGATTTAAATTTTAAAAACAGAATTGGAAACTAGACGTACACAGCAACAAAACGTTCATCTTAGATTTTCCATAAAATGCAGCGAAATAGGTGAAAAACGGTCGTGAATATGAGTAAAATCGGCCGACCCCGCGAAAGTGGTCGAGTAGTGGGGGACGTCCGGCCGCTGAGGGGAAGTTTTTTATATGGGAATAGAACCGGGCTGCGCTTCCCCTCACGGGCTGTCACCCCCCACCACTCGACCGCTTTGCGGGGTCGGCCGTTTTTACTCATATTCACGACTGTTTTTCACCTATTTCGCTACATTTTATGGAAAATTGAAGATGAACGTTTTGTTGCCCTGTACGTCTAGTTTCCAGTTCTGTTTTTAAAATTTAAATCGGACAACCACAGGAGCAAGAAGCCCTCCTGGAAAAAATGGCAGAAAATAATTGAAATGGTGATTGTGCAATAACCGTTAGTCCTACAGAATCTGGGTTTTGCACATATAAAATACATATAAATAGCTATCTGCGTGCAATGTTTCAGTTCTTAAAATTAAAAAATGTCGGAATTGTAAATTTTTTTAATAAACACTGAAATTTCCGGATTTTCCGAGTTTTCTCCGGTTCTAATTATTCGATCGGGACATTCGACTTCTCGTTCTCTTCGTAATTTAATTCTTTATAATTCGTCTATTGACAACATTAAGATTGCTTCATTAGTTTCCATTTACAAGCAAAAAACTTTTAAAAAAACGATTTTTTTTCTAAATTGTTCATAACAAATTAAAAATGATGGTCCTCGAGTCTAAAATTATGCCAAATTGATCTACTAACTGTCCTTTATGTAATCGCACAGTTAGTTTTCGGGTAGTATTTATGGCATGAAAAAATGCTGTATTGCTTGGCCTACATGGATTTAGATACCTCCAATATTGTTGAATTAAAAACCTCTTTTATTTTTATAACTAATAGGTAGTACAACTATTAATAAAGTTCTTGTCGATGTTAATAAACGCTGTAATTGACATTTAATTTTCGATTTGGTTCGCAGATTCGGTGTTACCAACCTACATAATTAAAATTACACTAATTTTCATTTTCAGGCCTAGTCCTGAGAATCGGATTTTCGGGCCTATTTAGAGGACTTCAAAATCAGTCATTTAGGACGGAGGCCAAAAAAGTCATTTGTTGGATTTGTTCCGGGTGTAATTACAGAATTGAATGTAATTACGTCCGTTATAATTGGCACCGTAGGGGGCACGGCCGATGAGCGGAGACGTCGCGTATTTAACTAATCGGGCCATCTCACTCCGGGTGGTCACAAGAGACGAACGAACTACAAATTGAGTGTCGCATGACGCTTGTTAGCGACTGTCGCTTATTGCTATCAATTACGTTAGCATTGTTAGTGCAGATTGTTTTTCTCCATAACGTCCTTCCAGTCCGGTAACGAGCTCGTAACCGGCGTCTTCCCTTTCATAAACAACTATGTAATACAGTGTCTGGAGGGAGAGCGTGGTTTTTATGTCCGATGCATATACGTGTGCGGGTATAAGTGTCGTTCCTGAAATAAAGCAGAATATGGGGCCTTTAAAAGACGATCCGAATACGCGGCCACAAATGGCGCGTCTATTCTCGTTATAACCGGCTCGTTTTTATGTGAAGCTGTCAATTTATATATCTCGTCTTATAAATAACATGAAGAGAGAAATTGTTATGTATTTTTTTTGGCCTGCAGAAAAGTCGATTCGCGGGGGTCTATCAATCATGACCGGCTTGTCACTCGAGGTGACGTCTATGCAGATTGAGTGCTGTAACTATACCAAATCCGTCGCTTTTCTCGACTCTATTAAATTATAAAAATGGAAACTGCAATTTATTATGCTGCAAGTATTAAATTCTCTGTCGGTACAATGACGGGCTCGTGTAATAGGAGTCGTCGTAATTATTCGATCTTTCGCGTCGCAAGGGTCGTCCTTGGGGACGCATCTACTTAAGTCCAACCATCCGTGCACACTTCGCGACACGAAAACATTACAAACACAACAGGGTTCAAATATAAATCGGGTCAGAATTTAGTTTCAGAAAGTTTTGCCCTACTATTGTTTATCTAATATTGTTTTAATTGTAAACTGTGAAAATTACCTCAACTTACTTTAAATTCAATATTTACTTACCGAAAACGTTTACTTTCGAAGACATTTATCAATATATTTGTTTATTTTGGAACTTCCTCAAGTATTTCACATATTGCTATTAATAGCTGCAGAAAGAGTTAGATTAAAAACGACAATTTCATGAGCACTTTCAATTTCGGTATTAGGTATCTGTAAACGTCGCACGTTTACTGAATAGTACAGAGAGCGTCTCTTTTATTTCCCGTAAAGACCAAAACAATTACCTATAATGTTTATTCCGTTAAAGTTTTAAAATTCAATCTTAGGGTTGCCGTTTAAGTATCAGAATATAATATAAACTTGAGAGAAAAAAACAACTATGCAATTGTGTTGGCAATGCCAAAAACTTCATTTTATAACCCCACTTGTTCATATATGAATTTAAAACAAAAAACAATACGTACTTTGACACATGTACACGTGGAATTATGAAATGAACTTGACATTAATTAAAATTTTTGGCATTGCCAACACAACTGCATTTTTCGTCTTAAGTTTATCTTATATTTAAACGGCGACTGAACAACACCATAGTCTATTTTACTTTCAACATTAATTTATATAGTCGTCTGAGTCATCGCTGACAAAGTACCAGCTCAGAGCGCGCCAGTGACATAACGTGTCACACTCGATATAACTAATAAACTTGCGCTAACTCAGTTTCGTTTCTGCGTAAGCTTCTTTATGTACCTACCTATTCTTCTCTGATACAGCTTGGTTCCAGCTATGATTACTAATGAATATTATTCTGTTATAGTAAGACTTGTTAAATATGAATAAGATATTGTTAGTACTTATAAACCTTTAGCACCAAATCAACCAACGAGATCGTTATTATATTATTAAATTGTTTCCTCTAGGCTGACCAGTTTTGAGCTACATGTAATGCTTATTAAAGTTTCATTTGGTTTGCCTACCTGGTCGACGATACTCTCTGGCCTTCGATTTTCTCTTCTAACAGGCAATTTTCATTGTCCCGGTTCTTCTGGTAATAAGACCAAATAAAAACTAAGGTATTTATTATCATTAATAGTTTGCACTGGATATTGAGTTTTTGCAGAATCGAGGCATTAGTGCGCCGTTTGGTCCATGAGACGCGAAGAATCCTTCGATACACCCACATTTCAAAAGCTTCCTGTCCATTTGCTCAAGCGTGCAAGTTTCTGAGGCGTACATAGTGATTGGAAATGTGAACGTATCTACTTATCTAAGCTTGGTGTTTTTAGTTATGGTTCTATCTTTCCATATTTTGTGCGATTGCCAATTTTCCCTTCATCTCATCTGTGCATCCACCAGTATTTGTGATTGTCGAGTCCAGTTAGACAAATCTATCCACCACTTCAAGTCCAGCCACTTGGCTGACACGTGGGAAATTGTTTTTACTTCTGTTTTAGGAGTATTAATCGAAAACCCGTATCCATATTCCAGTAAGTTTTTCATAACCATCTCCATCTCGTTCTCAGTTGCTTTATAATGAGGGTATCATCTGCATATCGCAGGTTGTTTATTTTCTTTCCGCCCTCTGTGATGCCGTTATTCCATCTGTATAGGACTCTCCTCATGGCATATTCATCCTTGTCTGGTGCCTTTATGTGTATAAAATTCAGTTGAATGTACTCTATGTATTCTAGCAGTAGCTGCATTGTCGTTGTATAAGTTTCTAACCAGTTTTCCGAAATGACTGAGTGTCCTCATGTCTGCCAGAATACTCCACAACGAGCCCCATTTTACCGAATTGAATACCTTAGCATAATGTACGAAACAAAGTAACATGGGTAGCAGAGTAAGTACTGCAGGACAATTGAGAAAAAAAATTGTCCATTTTGTCATTTATCAGTAAAAGGAAGACTTTATTGATAGTATATTCGTAAATTTAAGATTGTAATTAATGCTTTCGGTAAGTATGCATGGAACTGCTTGCGAACGAAAAAAAGATTAGTTTTAGGTAAATTTCCGGCTTAGCGAGTGGCAACGCAGAAGTTATTTAAAACTTTAAGAATGAAAAAACTATTTTCCACTTCCGTACATCTATAACCAAAAAACTAAAAGCAAATAGGTAATAGATATTTGTGGACAATATATTACTTGAATTGAATAAAGTCTCAAACTTCAGAATGTATCGTCTTTAACATTATGTCAGAAATTGGTTGAAAAAAATTAATAGAAAATGGTTATTTATCAAAAAGAAATACTGTTTATCATACAGTTACAACGTTTAAGTTTTTCTGTGTAGTTATGAAACGGAAAACTAAATCCTTAAAAACAAAAAATGTGAAATAAATCATTTCTTTCAAAAGGAATAGAATATTTTCCAGTACTTAGCGGTACCATATGGAAATGCTGAAAATGATCCTGAACCTTTCTTGAAACTTATCTTATTTTCAGATAAATTATTCCGAGCGTTAATGGGTTAATGATAATTCACATATTACTCAATGTTATGTTTAAATAGAAATTCTAATTCTACAAATTGCAAGGGTTTTCCGGAAATTGCGATAAACCAAATTAAAAAATTATGCCCACATTAAAAACATGGAATGAAAACATACATGAAAATACCGTGGATTAATAGTAACATTTGCATATCACATTAAAAAGGAACTAAAATAAATCTTATCAGTTTTTTCGTCACATTTTTTAATAACTAAAAAGTAATTAAAACGGAAAAATGTTTTTCTTCACGGTAGATAATTTGTACAAAACTTAAATAAATTAATTGCCAACCTAATATTTTTATACATTGCGTCCACAGGCCGATTCAAAATCGGTTTGATGTTTGTAGATTTTATGTGTCGTTGACATGAAATTTTAAAAATTTATTGAGATAAAAATGGAAAAATTTAAATTGTTTGTTCCAAAACACCATAAAACTTTCTTCTTAATTTCATATTCAAATATAAGTGAATGCAATTTTTTCATACTTCTGTTACCTTTTTCTCAATCATACTAATATCATAAAAAAATTAAATTTGAATTATGAGATATTACTTTTCTAATTAGTTTTGATTTTCTTGTTCGAATACTAGTACTGCTAATAAGCAAGTAATACCGAAAATTGAAAACCTTGTAGTAAAGTCATATGGTATGTGCACCAAATTTAAAATAAATATTTTGTGGGGTGATCATTAGTGATTAGACACCTTGTACTTATTCATCACTAAATTGAAATCATTTTAATAAATGCATCTTGTAGAATGTCAACCTACAATTTACCAATTATTTTTTAGAAAAAGCTAAACGATTTGAGTTGCTAGAATTTTTTTAATTGCGAGTGCTAAATTGTGTTTTACCATTTCTGATTTTAACACTATCGATTACAATAGAAACAGAAGAGGCAAAAATCATACTCAAAATGGTTTTGTAAAATGCGGATATTTTACAGTTAAACAAAAGCTAAAAAAGGGTTCCAAAAACGACGAACTTTTTGTAATACGGATTATTTTTTGCGGTCATTAAATATGCTCAAAACTCAAAGAAGATCCTGTTCACGCGTAATGGGTCAAAACGATCCTTTAGATAAAACAAATTTGCTATTTTGTCGTAAACAGAGAAGAAAACATCGTTTCCCGCGACGACAAAAAGCGTGCATGGGAGTATGTTTAATATTTTACTCCGTAAGAATAGACATGTTTAGATATCTCTCTTATGGATATATCAAGCGTATCAAAATCACGAACCATATACCCGAGTGGCGCGTTAGTACGGCTATCTCCATTACTGTCGGAGACAGATACATAGCATTGCTCTCAGCGCGGTTCTTCAACAGCACCGACCGTTCGCCTATCGGTAGAGCAGCAATCGCATTCACGCTCTACTTAACCCTACAGCGAACCTAACGGAAAGACATTTTTACGCCCTTATTCTAATATCGTTCGATCGACGTATCAAAATCACGCAGTAATTTTTCATTTGCGACCCGAATCGATCCTAATGTGGCAGCTAACAAGAATCCAATTGGGACCTTTAAATGCAACGGCAATGGACATTCCAACGGTCAGAGACCGATGACCCACGCTAATTAATTTAAACCGAGCAAATTTACGATTATTTCTTCGAGCCAGTGTCAATCACCCATCAAAGAGAGCCGGCCACAAACGTTATTTTTAGATGTCATTACCATTATTGACAAGAGGGACATAAAAGTTTCAGCACGGCATACGCACACGCCAACGTTTTCAATTAACCGGGGTGAAATTTAAAAATTCTTGGTTACAAAGTGAGTCGGAGAACAAAAGGAATCCCGCCATCTATTACGGTGTGGCTTTTAAGGAAAAAAACGCAAGCCCAACGTGATACTGCGAATTTTTAACGCCGCTCCCTCCCATCTCCGACAAATATATTGTGACTTATGACTTTGTTCAAAACAAATTTTCATCTCGCAACTTGACAGGACCATTTTTTGTTATTCTCACTGTTGTGTCGGTCGCATTTTTTATTCGTAAACCTCAAGTGAACGCAAATTTATTGCATCGGAAAATCGGGCAAAGTACCGCGAGCTTTCCCTTATTCAATTATGCCATCTTACTCCCGGAATCCTTTTAATCAAGAATTCAATGTGTTGGGCCACAATTATAAAGTGTTAAGAAATTTACAAAGCGCACGTGAGCGAGGAAGACAATACATAATGGATTTGGAAATTGAAGTGGACACAGAGAACCTTCTACTGTACCTACATTCGACTAAAACCCTTCTAAAATCAATACTTTGTTAATCTTGCCCCGTGCAACTGTATTTTATTCATGGCGAAAATTAATTATTAAATTGGTAATCAGCAGTATTTTTTGAAACTACAAAAATCGAGAGACCACAGTAAGCACAAATAGAATTTTAAATATAGGTATATTTTTTTAATTACGGAACTTTATTAAGGCAAAATCGACGCTTGTGTTAATCTTGCCCCCACTGTTTCATTTACGGCAGAAATTAATTGTTAAATTCGTAATCAGTACTATTTTCAAACAACTTGTTTGAAAACAAATGGGGTTTAGTAAGCGGGTTGGAGGTTGTACGTGCATTTTCGATCCAGATTACAAATTATTTTAAAAGGCCAAAAAACTTTTTTTAATTACTTTTACTTCGCTTAATTTGAATAAATCCTATTCATGATTGGTAAATAATTGCATGAAGCAAGGAATTCAATTTAGAAGACAATAAATTTACATTTTCCGCAAAATTTATATCTGTAAAGGCAACGCCATCTTTATTTTACAAGCCGTGAACTAAGAAATTTGGCAGCAGTGTTGCTAGGCGGACATTTTGCGTTCTTCAGTTCAGTATTGCATCATTGAGTTGTTGTTGATATTGTTATAAAGTGCAGTTAACGTTAGATAGTTGTGGTATTTCCAAACCTGTGTGTATTTATCAGAATATTTAGCTCAATAATTTGATATTCGACAATATAGAAAGTAAGTACATTTAACCTTTGGTTCATGCTTTTCACATGAAAACTTTTTAGATGACTAGAAAATGTTGTGTCCCAAGCTGCAAATCGAATTACGAAAGTGTATCCGTAAAGGGGCAAGCTGCAGTTACTACGTTTTCATTTCCAAAAGATGAAGAAACGAAAAAGAAATGGCTTCGAGCTATCCCGAGGAAAAATTGGCGGCCTACGAAGTATTCATCTGTTTGTATAAAACATTTTAACGAAAATGATGTTATATTAGATCAGATATACAAAAACGGTCAACTGTTACTACGTTGCTATTAGCACACCCAAAATTAAAGGAAGACGCTGTACCCACAATTTTTCAAAATCTTCCAGTTTATCTGTCTTCAACTTCAACAGTAGTTAGACGAAAAGACCCTGAAGTAAGAAGGAAAGCGTTGCAATCAAAAGAAGCTGGAAAAATTGAAGAATTTGTAAAATCTGATATTATAAATGACTTTACAAATTTTCTTGACACTTCAAACAAAACTAAATGGTATAAACAGTGAAACAAAGTGGAACTTTAAAATTAAGAGCAACTTTGGTGTTTGGCTGTATTTATTAAATATTGAGTGTTCTAATAGTTCTTCTGAAAGTGAAACTGAGTTAAGTGCCGCCGAAATTTTATGTAGTGTTCTTGTGAAAAGTGATTTAACATTAAAACTCTTTATTGGAAAAGAAGAAATTTCTGCTCACGATTTGAACTGGATTCTCCCTTGTGATTTAAAATTATCTCGATGGTCGCAACTTGAAAATATATTAGTTAGGTATGCCAACGTAAGTCAACACAATTTAAGGACTTGATCTTTTGAATTTTTCTTGCAAAAGTCGTATGAAAATTTAGTTATGTGTAACGAAAAAGCTGAAGAAATGGAAGACTATCAACATAAAAAACAATTGGAACTTTTAATTGATCAGTTAAACATGATATTGTTAAAAAGATGAAAATATTCCCCAGCAACTATTTTGTTTGCATTTATGGCTTATTCATATTCATTGTCTTGTTACATGCTCTTACAAGATAATTTGCTGCTGCCTAGTAAATGATATTTACAACAAATATCTTCTAGATTTAATGTAAAACCAGACAAAAATCTTTCAAATACCAAGTCACTATTTGAAACAAATTTCCAAAAACTTGACTGTTCGAGAAAAATATACAATATTACAAATTGATGAAATTTATGTGAAATCTAAGTTAGATTTTAAAGCCAATGGAATTGTTGGCAGTTCAGAAAATAATGCTAAGGATCTGGCAAAAACTATTGAAACTTTTATGATCTCTTCTGCTTTTGGTAATTTTAGTGAAGTTATTCGACTAGTTCCTGTGAATAACACAACAGGAGATCAGTTAAAGATACTCGTTAATGAGGTAATTGAATTTGTTCAAAAATGTGGTTTTCCTATAGTTGCGATACTAACTGATAACAATAGAATAAATCAGAATATGTTCACTTTAATTTCTTCAAACGAATCTATGCCAAATCCATGCTTCCCTGATATTAATACCTACCTATCGTATGACACTGTTCACATTTTTAAAAATGTTAGGAATAACTGGTTGAACAAAAAAGATACTTTTCACACTTTAATATATCCTGATTTTGAAAATTATACAATAAAACGGTATGCATGTTTCGAACATTTGCGACTATTTTTCAAGGACGAGCAAAATAAGTTAATTAAAAAAGCATATAAGTTGAGTTATAAAACTTTGTATCCCTCGAATTTAGAGAGACAAAACGTTTTGTTAGTGGATAATGTTTTTCATATGTCAACTATTGCTGCTTTACAAACGGAAGAAAAATGTACAGATACTCCAAATTTTTTACAAATTTTTCGCATCTGGTGGGATATTGTAAATTCTAAAAACCCTATCGTAGGAAAAATAAAAAGAAATGAATGGGCAGGACCAGTTTGTAGTATTGAGGATGAAAAGTTATTGTTTTTGAAACGTTTTTTGTCTTGGATAGAAGCATGGCAGTCTTTCAAGGACAAAGCTGGCTTAAGCTCCGACACATTTGAAGCAATAAGAAGAGCATCTCAAGTGTTATGTAAAATTGCTAACGATGCTGTAACAAAATTTAATGTTTCATATGTACTCTTGGGGAAATTTCAAACAGACAAGTTAGAGAAAAGGTTTGGAATGTACAGACGACTATCTGGATCAAACTATAATGTATCAGTTAGGCAAGTAATTGAATCAGAAAACAAATTACGAATAAGACGTATTTTGAAAATGATCAATAAAAAAGAAGCATGCTTTAGCAACTTTGCTAATGAAAGTACTGAATCAAATTTATATAATGTTGACATTGATCAATTTCGCCCCATTATAACTTTAAATTATCTTGAATTATGTGAAATCGAGGAATCAAGCTGCATATATGTTTGTGGCTATGGAGCACGATCTGTTTGCAAAAAACTGGAATGTACTGCCTGTGTTTTTTTATTTGAGGAAGGACGCGGCAGTAATGTTTGCAACGAATATTTTGACTTTTTACAGCGAGGTGGCTTAAGTGTACCAAGTTACCATGTTAAGTGTGTTTTCTTTCATATGTATGCTTTGTTAGAATATATTGTAGCTAATAGCGTGTGGGAAACAAAATTTTTGCAATCTTCCTGTCAAAAAGGCATTTTAATTCAACTGACACAGTTAAGCTTAAATTCCAATAACTTTTTTTAACAATTTGAATTACATTGTCTGTGTGGCAACGATGTTTCTAGATTGTTTAAAACATTGTATTCTGTTTTTGCAAATATTCTGTTGAATAACTACACAAAATATTCAAAAGAAACAAATGGCACTAAAAATTTAGAGAAAAAAAGGAAATTAGCTACGCTAACAAAAGAGAAGAATAAACGTTAAAAATATGTTATTTGTAAATAATGTCATTTAATGTTTAATAAATACCACAAAATAAAATTTCCTGCCCTTACTAACTTTTGTTTTATTTCTTAATACTATCAGAATAATGATGTAGTATGGATCATTTCATGTTAGTTATTTTTTAATAAGTTTCGATTGCAACCGACGTGCAATGATACCCGGCCTACTTCTGTGCATTAATGCGGTGTTGCCAAGCATGGCTTCACGGCTTGTAAATAAAGATGGCGTTGGTAAAGGACATTTGTGTTAATAGTTAAGGTGGGTTTGATAGGTCTAGAAGTGAGGTTAGAATTATTGCATTTTCAATCCAAGTTAATTTAATTATTACAATTTTAATAAACATTTACTTCGTTAGTGTTACACTGTAGCCTACTTAATACCGAATGAGGAGACATACTTGAGAAATTTTGGTAATGAGCAAAATCGCTTGAAACTATTTTAATATAACGTAATAAATTATGAAAAGTATATGTCATCATACTTTCAAGCCAGTGGTTTGCGATTTCTACCGTGTGAAGCTTATCTGCACTGTACATTTTAAATTAACTTGGATTGAAAATTCAATAATTCTAACCTCACTTCTAGACCTATCAAACCCACCTTAATTTGTGTTAATGTTGTTGAAATTATTAATCGCCGATTAACACACCAATCGTTTACAATATTTTTTCGTTGATCGAATCTTACGAGATTGAGGAAAATCTAAATTTTTTCTATTACAAAAATTACAATTGTAAATTAATAGATACCATGAATCCATGAATAACAAATAAGTTTGATAATCTATCTGCACCTTTTATCAATAAATAGTATTACTATTAAACTTGTAGTTCTTATTGGTATATTTCATAATCAATTTATCAGATTGCAATTAAATAAAGTGCCATTTTAATTTAATGGAACATTTCGTTGTATAAAAACTGAAATCGTTCATTAATAAGAAATCATTCATTAACAGGGGTCATTAATGCTTGCTTTCCTGTTCATTAAACCGATCCGTAAATAAACGAAAAAAAATAAAATAACTAAATGATTACTAAATTCGTAAACATTATTTTTGACAGGAAGAAACCTATCACATATTCGTGAAAGAATGTTAAAAAGTTTCTACTAACTGAGATGGAATTAAGGCTCATTTCTGGCTCCCTCGCTGGACGCTGCTCACTGAGAGATATGGTCACAAAAAAATGGGCGAGACGTGTAGATCATATGATTCGACCGCGTAAATGCGACCCTTTAACAAGCTCCAAACTGACATACTTCGACAGTGTAAATCTAACGTCTGGCGAGGTGAAGAGAAATTCTATTTGATACAAACTTTGGAGACAATAAATTAGTCTGGGTCTCAGTTCAAAAAGGCTGAATGAGCGAATTGAACCCTGCTAACAATAATTATGAAGCAAAATAGGCACATTATGGCGATGCATTATTTTAAATTTAAAATTAGGATTAATTAATTTTGTAAATTAAAAAATCTATAGTTTTTTACGTTTGGTATTTAAAAATCAGTTCTTCTTCAGTGACTGTTCGGCACAGAACTCTGGGTGATTCTTTTTCAGTCGAAGTTCTGTAACAATCTCCGGGAACAAGTTAACTCTGCCTGCTCTCTAAAACGTTGCGTTAGTTCCTGAGCTTTTAGAGGCATATAAAATCTAGTAATTTACCTGTGTGAAAATACACTGTACTCGCCACCAGTTGAAATATGTAATTTGAATGCCTTGTTATACCAACTGTCCCGTCGCCGTCTAACGGCCGTTTAACGGTTACCTGACGTTAACCTATTCTCTAAACGCCGGGCAATTGATCTGAGTTTAAGAGTTATAAGTAAAACCTTGTTACACAGATGTGGTCTTCCGCTGAAGATGATCGAAATACGTATACTAAGTAATATTGTTTTTATTGTTGTGATGAAAGCTTTTTATTAAATTGTATTACATAAAACATTAGATATATATTTTTTATATTATGAAGTAGTAAAGTGATCGGATGGAGGCTATGTAGAAAGAGCAGGATGATCCCAATTGGTATATAAGCGAGGCGTTATGAAGAGATTATGACAGGCCATAGCAACCAGAAGAAAGATGTAAAGGAGCTAAAGATAGTTCTGTTGAGTGTGTTTTCTTCCGACTATTGCCGCAAAAATTATGGCTGCTCTAAGGAAGTTAATTAATGAGGCAATAATATTACTCATGAGCTACAGAGTGAAAATTGAAGATCAGATTCTCCGTTGTTAAAGCAATCACCTTTACGTTGCACCACATCAACTGGTCAAATTTTGAAAAAAACCAGGCTGCAAGAATTTGTCATGCATCATTAAATGTCTTAAGCAATTGCTAACAACTTTTTCCCCCAAAACTGTAACTGGTGTAAAGTGTAACTTATGTACCTTCTTTCGACGTATCTAACCACCAAGTTAGTCAGCTTGTTACTTCATGAAGATGAGGAAATTCCCAACAATAAAATAAAAATGTTGTGTACCTATGCTGTATTGTTTGAATGTACAAATTTGGCAAGACAATTAATAAATAGACAGAAAACAGTTACAGCTAAATGTTACACCAAAAATGCTTGTCGAAAGTATTTAGTATGATTCTAGAGAAACAGATTTGCCTTACCCGTTTTTGTCTAGAAAAAACATGGAAATTACAGAAGAGTCCCCGAACTCACATGATTTAATCATGTGTGACTTGGTTATTTTTTGGACTAAACAAGAACTTATGGGGTAGAGATTTCTCAACTGATGAAGAAATTGATACCACAGTTAACAATTAAAGATTTCTTTTGAGAGTGTTTCGAAAGAAGAAAGAAGGAATGGTGTGTATTATAGGTAAAAGAATTACCTTCTTCTTCATCGCTTAGCAATACAACCCTATTGTGTGTTTCAGCCACGGTGCAACTTCTTGTCAATGTCTTCGACTTAGCGTTCCCGACTATTGTAAATATCCAGCAGAACATTGTCCCTCCATCTCAATTTCGATTTTTTTGGTGGCCTTTTGCTAGTAGTTTCTTGCCATTCAATTTTGTTGTACATGTTCTGCCCATCTTAGGCTTTGCGATTTTACTACCCTCGCGATATCTCTCTTATATAGTTGTTCTAATTCAGTGTTAGTTCTTTTCGACATTGCCATAAGTTTAGATGTTGAGTAAGAATGTTATTAGATATTTTCCATTGAAATTTTTGTAGGACGTTTTTATTACTTTTAGTTAAAGAACACGTTTCACAGCCGTAGATGGTCACAAATTTAACTAGATTGGAGAAGCTGCCTGAGTGCATATGCATCTATCGCCACTTTGGATTGAAGCCTTTATATTTGCATCAACGTTGCTCTCTGTCATGGTTACTGTACATTCAAAATTATGCGTGTAAATGGTTACGTCTTGTTCTATTCTTTCATTACCAATATTTTATTTTATTTGAGCGTATTTCAAACAAAATTCTTAAAAATATTAATGATGTGTGCATTCTCAATGACTCGCAGAATTAACGAACCTAACAGTCCATAATAGTGCAATACGTTTAAAATTCTCTCTTTACTTGTGATGTCTACTTTAACATTAATTCGGAGTAAAATCGTCGTATGAGCAAACCTCGTCGAAAAGCGAAATCTCGTTAAGATAAACCTCACTTTATACTTCCATGACCAACATAAACGCTTTTAGTTTTAATTTTTTATTAGAATGCACAATTAATATTAATTAATTGTTATATCTAAATTTTAATGTTTTGTAGAACTTTATTGACCATAAATTCACAGAATAAAATTTTATTCCTCTTTAAGTTAAGTAGTTTAACAGTAGATCATCTATTAATATCTTTACGTTTTTCTCCTGTTGCATTAAAACACCTCATTTCTAATACCAGTTTTGAAAGATACACTGGTTGGTTTTGTAACAAAGAAAAAAATGTTTTCATCCTGGGCTTAAAAATGTTTTTAATCCTAGACTTAAAAAATTTTGGTTTGAAATTTTTATTTATAATTACAGTTACCGTAAATCAACTGTTGCCACATCTGAAGATAACTCTTCTTCTTCACAATGCATCTTTACTCGCAGATCAACTGAAGAAAAAATTTTTCATTCGGATTAAAAGTTACTTGTTTTGGCTCGCAATTTTGTATTCAGTTAGCTCCGTTACGCGCCACCTCGCAAACACAGAATTTTCTCGCTAAAAAGTGACTATTTCAACACTTTTTTTGTTTGATTTGTATTGTTTCCTCAATCAGCGTTGGAGATCTTTTACCAACCTTGAAATAATTTCAGCAATTTTTAATTTGAAGAAATTTGAACTGTTTATATTACATCATCAACATAACCTTCCATTATAACAGGAAAGACAAATATGTTAAGTTTCTAATCACATCATACGGACCTTATCACGCAAGAAAGCCATAAAAATAAACTCACTTTAAATTACCAAAGTAAATTAAACCCCAAAACAAAATACTTGCCAACTGAACATTTCTTCTTCACTTCACTTCTTCACTTTGTAAACTGAAAAAGGGAACGTCAGCTGTTTTGCAAGATGTTATCCTTCAAAGGCATAAAAAATCGTAACTTAGGTACTCAATCATTTGTCACGTTACCCAAATTATTTTTTGCGCCAGCTGACTATCAAAATTCCCAAAAATTTCATTTTTACTGTAAAGACATAATTTATATTTTACTTTGTGTCCTATCATAATCCATCATGTAAAATAAATATGTTTAGGAAAATGCGGAAAAAAACATTTTCAATCTTTTGCGATTGGCGTTGGCGTTAATGAGTCAATACCCAAGGGTTTGAATAAACAAATAATCTCGAAAAAATTATAGTCAGGTCATTACCTCCCCCTTGGCAGGCTAATTCTGTTTTACAGTCTGCAACATCGTGTTGGCGTGTACATCCCTTCTTGTCGTTCGTACAATAATCGTTGAAAGTTTACAGCGGTTACGTGAATCCGGTGGAAGATTACATAAAGCACGATACGCTTTAAAAAAGTTAATATCGAACATGCGTACGTACTTAACATGGCAGTACGAGCCCTGATGCTATTAGTATAATGCGCCGATATCTTTTTATGGGTTCGGCGTGACGTCAGCCCTGGGGCAGTTGCATGAGCAAGTAAAATAGCGATGTCTATGTTAATGTGTCGCTGTGTGGGTGAAGCCCTCGGTTTGGTGTCAGCCGGTTACCGGGTAAAATCGATAAGTAAAGAAGCCGACGCTGCGGTTTCTGTCGCAGATCTTGCGTAAAAAATTCCGGCAATCTCGCCAGGGACAGAAATTATTAACAGGAGTGCCATAGCGTAAAATGATTTCCGCGAGGAAAACGTCGGGCTAATCACGGATTTTAAGTAGGTTGTGTGTGCCGACCGAAAAAGGGGTTCTTTTCAAAAGCTTTTGTGTTCGACACTCGTTAGAGTATCTAAATTTAGCGTGCACCGAAATCAATTAGTTGAGAAAACACGTTCCAGATTTCTCCCTTAAAACACATCTGTCATGCGATTTTTTTATTATAAGAAGAAAGCAACGCGAGCGCCGTTAATTTAGTTAATAGATCCTTTCGGTGCGAATTTTTATTTATTTCGTGACAATTGTAGCTGGAAATTGAAAAAAGGTGAATATTTGTTTGACCCAGTTTTCTCATTTCCTTTGGCGAAAAGTGGTTACTGGAGCGAGAATTTGCCAGCCTTTTTTCTCAAAGACCTCGCTCATGTATGTCTCTATATACATCACATTTCCACCCTTTTTCTACTCATCACACGCACATTTCTACCAGAAAAAATTACATTTGAAGCTTTCCAACTCTCGACCGTGTTTCAGGAGAGCAAACTCACCACTCGCACTCGTCGACTAAATAAACGTCAACGACATTGTTTTAACGAAGCACTATACAGAACGAATGACGAAACTGATGGTTTTAATGTCGAACGCCGCCGCAAAGTCTCTAAACTTTTCTCTTAAAACGAGTTGATTTGTTTCAAGCGTACTATATACAGATGCACTTCTGTGAACAACTTTCACCGCGACGAAACGATATATTGCTGTGACCAAATGGCAATAGTTGGAGCTTGTAAAGAAAAATGCTAATTTTACTGTAGTTCTGAAAACTAAAGCAGTTAAATTTGGCTCCGTCTGGTCCATTTATTGCAAATCGGTATTGCTGTTTGCTGTCCAACGAGTCTTGAATACTGCCAGACTGTAGGCGAATTTGAAAGCATTCAAAGAAAATAAAATATCATACACTTTGCGATCTTCCCATATCTAGAAAATTATACATTTCTTTGATGAAAGGAAGAAATTGTAATTGATACTTTGTATACAATTACAAAATAAATTTACAGTGCGAATACTTTTGATTAGAACTTTTGGTTGTAGTTGTGCCTTTAAGTTTGCCGTAATTATTAAATAAAAGACAAATATAATAATATATATAATATAAAAAATGTAGGCATTCATTATAAAATCAGTTTTGTAATGACCCTTTTCCTACTCATATTTTTTTCAACGTCTCAGCTAAATGCATTCTAAAGCGTTTGTAAATATTATAAATCTCTTGTATGCATTATTCATTTGTATCACTGGTAATTAAAATAAACACTAGTAATGACAGTGATTTACTTTTATCACTAGTGTTGTTAATGGCTACTTTCTTCATCAAATTAAGTGACGAAAACGTTCGAAGCTCTAGAAAAACTTATATTAAGCTTTGATGATCTTTAGAAATTGAGGATTCTACTTAAACTTAAACTTATACACAAAAAAATCGTTTTGAATTATTATTTAATGTTAAATTATTGTAGTCAGAACTATTAAAAACTATTTGGTAAAAATTCAATGTAAACAAAAAAAATTGTTTTAGAAGATATTAAGACATTTAGAATTGCCGTGTGACGTCACAGGGGTAGAACCAAGCGACCTGCGTATCTTTTTCGTGTAGAAGCTGCTCGCTTCGCACAGTGACTTATCTGCCTACAAATTATATTTTTAATGCTTAATTTATATGAGACTGTGTGAATGGTTGTGCCAAAGACGATAAAAGAATCAGAATTTCAATACGGTGTTTAGTTATTTTTGTAAATATTAAACAAAAACAGCGTTCCGTCCCTATGTTATTTAAATGTGCGTATAAACGGTCGTAGCTCACAGAATATAATATTTGTTTAAAAAAAAACTAGACACTATATTAAAATTTTGGTTGTACTGTCGTCTTCAGTACAAAAACAAACAGTCTAAATACTGGTAACAAAATTTCGAAAATTTAGTTTGAGGGTGGGTAAGTTATCGTGTGAAGGGAGCATTTTTTGCACGTGTAAGATAGGGCGCTGCGCTGAGCTCGACCCAGTGACGTCACGAGCCTATTTCAAATTTATTATAACTCATTAAATAACCTGAGTAGAAACTAAATACATATACCATTATTCTTAGAATTAAACGTACTTTTAAATTAAACTAATTTATTTTAAGATAGAGATCAATCATTGATTTTTGAAGATTAAAAAATAATATCACCGAATAGATGGGAAAATAGCAACAAGAGTCTATCATGGTGTAATATGGAGTAAGAATCTACCGAAATATACAAAATGCAGAATATGCAATATTATTATTATCTAAAATATTGTTCTGTGTGATGGAGAGACGTAACTAACGACAAAGCGTCCAGAAAATAAATCTGGATAAGCCGAAAACAGAAAAAGTTAGGATCAAATTCTGTACTATTCTTAGATGATGTAATCAAAAGATATTTTTCATTGGTCTCCTGGAAACAAGAGAACAAGGAGCTAGCCTAACCTCAAATAGAAAGCCGTCGATTATAAAGAGAAAGAGAAAAGGAAGAGAGCTCCAGATAGGTTACCTGTTATCCAGAAAACCACACTTACAATTAGTTAGATTCACTTTGAATCCTCGAACATCAATTTCTGTTATTTTTGAAACATTGATTAATAGTATTGTCATAAACTAGTACATATTCTCAATATTATTAATGCCTCCTATGGTTGTTATGTAAAAATGATGTAAGTTAAAATCTCCGAAATTGCAACCAAAATAACTTAACAAAAATAAAGACAAAGTGGCCTAACAGACACAAGTCCAGTAACATCAGGAATTAGACAAGGAATCAGTTTAAACCCAATAATATTTAATACCATTATAAAAGAGGTAATAGATAAGGAAAAAAGTGAATGCTGGGTATAAAACAGGAAATTAACAAGTAAAAATAATGTGTTATGCTGACGATGGCATATTAACGGCTGAAAGCAAAGATGACTTACAATCAATCAAAAAATTTCAACATGCCGATATCCGCAAAAAACAACAAAATCAATGGTCCAAAGGAACCTATCAGGTTTAAAGTTATGGTTGATGATACAATCATCGAATAAGTCAAAAAATTTAACTACCTTATCACTGAAAAGATTGATAAAATGGTCAAAAACACAGAAACCGAATAATAAACGATTACCAGGAAGAACACCAAAAAAGTGGAAAGAAAGCTAGGTATTCACATCACTGGAACAATAGTCGAGAATAATAAAACACTAACTTGAGAAAAAATAAAAGAAGAAAGCATTAGAATCTACTTAAAAATTTTTTATCAAATATAATTTAATATTTTGTTGTAAAATTTAAAAGAACTAACTCATAGCAGACGATTAAAAATTGGCTTATACAGTAGAGTCCGGTTATAACGACTTCGGTTATAGCGAACCATCGGTTATAACAAACTTTATTCAAAGTCCCGACATTTTCCTCTATATAACAATCGGATATAACGAACTCGGATATAACGAACCATCGGATACAGCGAACCTGAAAAAGCCGAAATTAATAAAATTTCAATCGGTTATAACGAACTTTGCATTGTATATAACTTGTCGGTAATTTCCCGTTGTACATTTTGTGTCTTTCATATGGCGTTACTTGTGAGGGCATCGCCACTATGTTAGTTTACGACTCCGACAAATTTATTACTACGCTTTAAATAGAACATATTTCAAACGACAATAATCAAGTGTTTCCAAAAAGGTGGGTTTCGTTTTGATAATGATGCCGTATTGGATTTTGAATCTGATGATGACTTGTCATTAAATGAGTAGTAGTTACAAAAAGAGAAACAAATTGGAAAATTCAAATTTTTTCGAGAACTTCAACATGAATGACAATTTATTAGTTACAACAGAATATTTGGGTGACGAAGATATTTACATTTGTGGTAGATGAATACAAAAGTGGCCAAGAAGCCAAAGAGGATGAGCCAGAAGCACCACCATTACAGATTTTATCTACACAGGGAGCTGTGAGAAGTATTAACAACATTAGTAATTTTGTACAGTTTTATGGTGCACCGAAAATTTTAGTGACGTTGAAACGTATATGGACAATTTATACGTTAAAAATTCGACAGTTCAGTCAAAAATAACAACGTTTTTCAAATAAAATTACTTATACTTATAATTTTTTTATACATATGCATATGTATATTAGACAATGAAGGTCTCATAAAACACTCTTGCATTTGTTCTCTCATTAACGCTTATAACAAACTTCGGATATAACGAACCGATTTTGACGGTCCCTTGAGGTTCGTTATAATCGGATTCTACTGTACTTGAAAAACAGAACTTTTTGCACTATTCTCTAAAAGCAGATCCTAAAAATGCTCAAGATTTCGTCCTATATATGTGTAATAGAAACAATGTCCCAAATTTTTTTTTAAATTCCTTATTATTTTTTTTAATTTGAAAGCCAAATTATATGATGTGTGACGTAATAAGAAATCAAAGTATCTACTTCTATTATTTTTTATAAATGAAGTCATATTCAAAAATGTTTTGTTATTAATACAACACGAGTAAATAATAAAAAAAAAAAAAAATCGTTAAACTTTTATGTTTTCACAAATTTATAGGATTGTCCGCTTTTTACCCATGTTGTTTAATTTACGGCAATAAAAGTCGTTTTATTCCAAAAATAAATAACTCAAAGGTATTTTATCGGCTATGCTTACAAATAAGGGTATTCTACAGTATCACGCTAATCAACTATTTCAAATTATCAACAACTGAAGACGCATATTGTTGGTTGAAGTTTTTCTAACTTGAAGAAATCCCTTTGCTTAATATCAAACTTGATGTTTCTTACCGATCATACGTACATAATTATTATATAACAAACACGAATCATTATGATAAATTTGCTACTGTAACAATAGCTATATTCCACAAGTGTTTAATTCAAAACACTCCACCGGATAAAAATTATGCACATACAAAATGCGGTAATGATTGAGAATATTAAATTTAAATAAATCTCCCCATTTGTGGACAGAATACAGAACTTAATAATGCCGTTTACTGAATGATTTATTCATGAAACGGATTAAATATGAAATAAAACGGGAAACTATTAAGTGATTTATTTTCTTTCTATAACTTTCAGTAAATCATTAAATATTGATTTGCCTCGAGAAGTGAATAATAAAAATACATACATGTCTGGGAATATGTTGTAGAGTTTCTTTATATCTTTATTTTTCATAGAACACGTTGATCGACGCGAGTTATGATAAAATGCAAAGACGCAGGTTAAAATGTTGATAAAACACGCTTACAATAAAGGATAACAATTCAGTCTGATTAACAGCAAACCACTCTGGCAGGTTATGTCTGGAGTTAAAAAAAGAATGTAACACGCGTAATTACTTTGACATTAACAACGACGACGGTTCAACTGATCTTAACCTTTGATTAAACGAAGACAAAAAGGATTATGCAGTCACCAAAAATAACTTTCTATTATTAAAAGGACAGAAAAGAAATTATGAACAAACTTGTTCATATTAACAAGCTAGTAATTCTCGTCAAATTTTAAATTGTGACCGACCGAAACTTTTGAAGCTTCTAATGTACGTTAACAGGCTCAGGATCAAGGTTTGCTAGGATGGTTACTATTTATACAAAATTTATCGCTTGGCTGAACAAGCACAAAGACATTCAAATATACAAACATACAAACTAACTACAAACTAAACCGAGTAAAAACTCTTACCTATGAAAATAAGTATAATTGTATCCAAGTAAAACCAAATTAAATTGTAGATGGATGGCTAATTAAATGTTAATTAATTGCTTGGCAATATGGAAATAATGTCGCAGTTTGAAAGTAGGTTTTAATTTAATATTGGTAACTTTATTGTTCTTTCAGACTTTTCTAAAGTGCATTTTAACCAATCACTTTGTACGTTTTCTTATTTTTAAACAACCATCCTGAAAATTAAATTTTCTCCAAGTACTTCCCACAACTTCCGATATGTGGACATTTAATTTGCTTTTATATGCTTCCGAAGACAGTCTAGTTCAACTAAAACTAACGCAACATAATGGTAGGGTAATGAAAAAGTACAGCAGGGTCGTATTATGTGGACCTAGGTCAAAACTTTTTGTATAAAGAGATTAAAATGTACGTTTTATGGGCGAAATGCTTCCACGTGCGGCCCTACTTTAATGTAATTTTTTGCTGCTATAAAATTTTTCCGTGGTCCAAATAACTTTCCTTTTTAATAATCGAGAACCGCCATAAATTGTTTCTCAAATATTCTTATTTACACAAATCTTTTATATGATATCCCTTGCATTAAAACAAAGTTTTCTAGGGAATAAATTTAAATGTTTAAATTCGTTCTAAAGCATTCACGCCACAGTAATTTCCCACATTAAAGAGAACAAGAAAAAAAAGCGAAGGAATACTTTGGAATGAAAATAGAATTGTATGCTGAAGGTTCAAGAAAACTATAAAATAATCTCCTTATTTTGTCGTCCTGGATTACGTTCCAAAGAAAACATTCAGCGACCGTAAATATTTTGTATTTTCCAATTCCGCTCGGTATAAAAGCACTTAAAACACAATAAAAAATGTACTATTAGCGTACACATGTTTATTGTGGGCATAAACAAAATTTACGGTTTATCGGAAACGAATTCGGAACTTATCGCATATTTGGATGCAAAAATATGGAAAATTATTTGCAGCGTGCATCCGTGCAAAAAACGACATTTCCATTCAAAAATTCCAACCTTACAGCCCACTTAACTTGTTTAAACTCTACAGGTGCGTCTGCTGTATAAACAAAGCCCGTTCTCTCACACCGAAAAGTCTATTTAACTTTCCAACAAAATCGAGCGCGAAAAAAAGAGTAACGTCGTGCGCTTAGGGGGAAGACAACTCCGCAAAGACGGATCACAAAGCCTCGGGAGCGGGGCCGAAGCACAGTCAAAAGCCGAAACTTACACCAACCCTCTCGAGTGACAGATTTATGGTGGTCTCGTTGCAGCTTGGCGTGTAAGTACACACGGAAACTCGAGTTTCGGGAAATCCAGTCTGCAAGAACGCCTTTCTTGATATATGGCGGCCGCGACACGGATTATTTTCCCGTGTTTACTATCGAATTTGACTGCCGGACATGCAAAAAAGACGTCAAACCCGTCCCAATCTTCAAAATTGATGCGACTTTTACACTGGACGTGATTTATGAATTTGCTTAAGTTCTCTCAATTTTACATCTTATATTTTCCACTAAAAATTATATGTCTGGTCAATTTTGTAATTAACTGTAACAAGAATTTAATTAGAATCACAAAATAAAACTCACAACTTTGACAACCTTGAACTCTAAAATAATCTTTGAATGTAAACACATCTTTTGATCAAAGAATTTTGTATTTAGAAAACTGGAAATAATAAATATATTTTCACAAACGATAACAACAATGCTAAAATTTCCTAAATAAATAAAGAGCTTAGTCAACTAATTCTCATTTACTAATTTCTGCTCTATGTTGTCTCTCTACGAAATGCAAACTCAAACAGACTTGATATTAAATAGAACAGTGTACCATTGAAAATTTAATAGAACGTAATGAAAATAAGGAATTTAGTAGGACTGAACAATAAGTTCACATTGACTACATTATTGCAGACACCCATTAAATTTTGTTTTTCCCTCTTTTACAATTAGTCGTAGAACCTTCTGAAAGCTTTCTCATTCGATTGTACCTGTTCACGGATGTCATTGAAAAATTATAATTATTAATAGGTACTATACTGTTTTCTGAGATTATTATGTTTTTGTTTTAAATCAAAATTGAATATTTATTTTTGTTTAGTGGTGGACAACAATACAATATGCAGATAAAACTACTTACAAACAATAATAATTGCAAACGGGAGATTTGATGAAAATGTTATCGACAGAGTTCAAATGAGAAAAATTGCAATAAGGTTAAGGTTCAATATGTATTATTCTATGGAGAACCATGGTCGATAACCAACACAATCAGAAATAGGATAAGGTTGTTTAAGCTAGATATTTACAGATGTATCTGCAGAAAGCAAAATTGGATAGCTAGAGAAATGTAAATGAAGTCTTCTATAAGCATAAATCCGAATGATTGTATGTACACTTGATTGAATGGTATAGGCACGTTAAACAATACCACAATACAGATGGGCAAGACATATTTTAATAGTCTTCTAGAGGAAGAAGACGAAGAGAAAGACCCAACCTCAAATAGAAAACATATATAGATTTATAAGATTGTATGAAGTTTGATCGGGATTCAGGAAGAAATGATAAACAAATGAAATGAATTATCGAGAAATAACCCACGATGAGGCAGGATTCCAGCCATCCCACCAAACAAGGAAATAAGGAAATTCTAAGAGCATCATCGCCATGGGATAACAGTCGATGAGGTGAAATGCTACAAAATTTAATTTATCAAACGATTTATCAAATTTTGGGAGACAGAAGAGATGTCAACGGCACGGAATCAAGCATTCATTCCGCCAATAGTAAAAAGGTGTCAAATCAAAATATGACAATTACAGGAGAATTGGAATCTTATGTATAACTTGTTGGCGACACAAATTAAAGAAGAATTGAACCGAATGGGCGAGTAATAGAATTTGAAGAAGTTGGAGTGTTAATAAGAAACCAGTATGAAGAAGAACAAGAGATTGATTTAACATTAGCAAAGGGTACGAACTACCCTAGTAACACAAAAGTCTGAACAATGTAGGGACCGCATAGAATCTAGGTAGAATTCCGACCTCAGGCCTAGGTTGCCATGTAACGGGTTTTCCGAGTCAATACTGAGTCGTTTCGGCAAATCGACCTAGGTCCGAGGTCGGGATCCTACGTCGAGTGTGCTACTAGGGTAATTAGAAAAATAATACAGAACTTTAATAACATCAACTGCTCGCTACATACGAATGCAAAATTTGGGCAATGAACGAGAGGAACTAAGAAAAAGTAGAAATCTGGTAGGAAAAAATACTAAGAATTATAGTAAGGCCGAAGAGGGCTGAAAATAAGGATAAACGCAGAAATATAAGCGCTTGTATTGCTGCCCTCTACAACCCTTCTTAGTTTGATGCACCACTCGTGGGACAGCCTGTATGTACAGCAATCTAATGGTATCATTCAATCTTCTAAAAGCATTAGTTGATGTGTTCATAACTTATATACAATGGATTACTTAACAAATTAATTTGATTGTACATTCAGTGTGTTCCCAGATGAACCGAAAGAGAGCAAACTCTTTTTAATTTTCAACTTTTGTTTGCGATGGCATTTTAGTGTAATATGATACAGTAGTGGGAAAATCACTGCAAAACTATTCTGCACTGCGACTTCTAAAATAAAAATTGCCTTATGGATTGCCAACCTTCGATTAAAAGAGGAGACGCTACAAATAAGAAGTTTTTTTTAAGCCCCTGAAAGTTACACAAACGTTTTTAATACTTCACTTCATTAACTGAGAGGATGCTAGTACTTGTGTTTATTGTATTTGGTGTCTTGCCAGTATGCTAGTTAAAAATATTTATTATTGTTAAGGTAAGTAATGCATTCTAAATGTTAACCAATATTTATATTATTATGAAACCAGAAACCAAGCAAAAATTATTAGTAGTAGTAATTAGTAGTAATTATAAGTTTAATCTTTCTTTCTACTGTTCTATTATCGATGATCTTTACTTGTGAGACGATTCAGATTTGAGTTTGATGTATGTAACATTTTTTGGCTGTTATCACAAATGCCAAAAATGATCGTTTAGATGGAATGTGCAAGTAAAACACAATAATGGCAGATTGCTACTAAAAATTGTCGATTTAATGTGATGTATTAATTTCTAAACGCGCCGAATGTCAACGGGCGTGATTTATCGCACAGATAATGTAGGGTAATGTAGATGCTGTTGGTGTTTATTCCGTTTACTATTGACCGTTGGTTTGTTTATGGCGGATTTAGTGACCCCAGATTTACAACCTCCGCCTAAACTGATGCGCCCATATCCGCCATGTTCCGAGATTACTTTGTGACACGCTCGCAGTATCAATACGATATCTCCCGCCCACTCATAAAACGTCGACCTGAAACTTAGTGGAGGCTCATTTCGTTAACTGCGAATTAAAAAAAAAAACAAAATGTCAAAATCGCTCTTTTTACGCGCTGATTGATGCGAGACGAGGACTTTAAGCTGGTACAGGAGCTTTCATGTTTTTTCTCCGTGTTTAATACGTTTGTCGGAGTAAATTAATTTAGGATACTTGTGCGTACCATCCATCATGATACATCATATCCATGTTAGGAGAGTCCGGTTACGCAGCGCAAACTGATTGGATCAAGTTGTGTCCAATTTGGCTGAGTACGAACATCAATCATGAAATGTAGCCGACACGTATCATAAACTTGTAAGTTGTGAAATTTTAAATGACCAATCCGAGCCTAGCTTGATCGCCACCGAACAAAAACATGATTTACCAAGTTATGAGCCACGCGAATGCGATTGAAAAAATAAAATCGAACTTCAGAACGTAAAAAATCCAGTAAATAAGGGAAAATTGGTAGATTATGTATAATTAACAGTGCACATGCGAATTACAGGCCGGGAAAGGTGTAAACAAGAACCCAAGACAAACTTTCCAAGTTTAGGTAATGCCGCAGAGTGAAGAACAATAGCGAGTAAGCTTCGCGGTAACAATACCCACTCTATTGTGAACCCATAATAATGGACAACTCAAGTCGAAAGTGTATTTGGGAATACCTAATAATACCTGTAAGAAGGGGTTGAATTGTTAAGGTCGAAAAATTCTGGCTACACAACTTGGGAATTACACCTACGTGTAATTAGAACCGCCCGAGAAAATTTGAGTTCTTCAAGTTTTTGTCTTGTTTTCATTCCATTTCACTGCTTTTATCTTCAATTATTTACGCTAACGTGCTTTTAAGTTCTTTTCAAGAAAAAATTAAATAGCCAATAATTCTGACGTCTGTAATAGTATTATTAAAACCTGTTGCGATAACATTGTAAGCAATGAATGCTTCAACCAAACTTTGTATTGACATCCATTAAATCCATTACTTTCTAATGTGACGACTACATCACATCAAAATTGTTGTAGTCTGTTAAATTACTTAATATAATTTCTAAAAAAATTGACATTGATGGATTTTAGACTTTTTCAATTTGTATAAAAACGTTAAATTGTTTGGTTTAATTTTAAACGATATTTCAATTCATATAAATTCAGATATTTAGGAGAAATTTGTTGATAATTAGTAGATCTTAAAAAGAAGAATTATATTTTTCCGGTGATCGTTTATTGACGAGTCGGTTTAATGTGTAGGAAATCATGCATTAATGACCTCTATTAATAAATGATTTATTATTAATGAAATATACCATTAAATTGAAATGTCACTTTATTTAATTATAATATGTGCCATTATTATGAAAGTGGTGTAAGTCAATAAAGAAGAAGAAGTAGATGTACTGAAGATGGTGGCATAGCAACCGAAACGCGTCTATGTGAGTAATTTTATATTATTTTATATAAATTTTTTTTTGTGATTAAAGGTTCTTGTTTTTATTTTCATTATCGACATCACAGGGTCCACTATATATATTTCAATAAAGAAGAGTTTATTATACAAGCAAAAAAATTATATTTTCTTCAAATTCGTAAGATTATATCAACGGGAAAATTTGTTTATGTTAGTCGGCGATTAATAATCTCAACAATATTGACGTGCTCGCTCCGCTCACGCCTTAAAATGTCTCGATTATTAATCACTTTCATTAATACACATGTTGGTTAAATAACTATAAACAGAGCAGCCCGCAAATAAATTTAGAAACAGGGCCCGTTATCTTCTAGCAGCATCCCTGTTTGTATGAAAACAAGTTCAAAAAGTTATTTAAAAACTAGTAATTCAAAGTGAATGTGAACAAAGTGTGTTTGTCTCGTTGGTGGACAACATAGAGCAGACAACGTAATTTAAACTTTAGTAAAACTGAAATTGACTGGCAGACCCAACCCAAAGTTAAAAGAGCTGATGTAAAACAGAGCGTTACATTAAATTTCAGGTAATCCCACATGTGAACTCCAACCGACAATTTATTAAGCTCCAATTTTTGAATACTTTTAACTGAATTCTTTATGATCTCCACAAAATATGCACTCTTTCAAATTAACTATTTCCATTACCAGTAAATGACGTAACGTTGAATTCGAGCACTCTTCAGATTGATCAAGTCCCACGTAAAACTTGAAAATAAGGTCAACTTAAGTAAGCACAGTTTCTCTTACTATAAAAATACGTTGTAAGTAAGGTAGGAAGTTTAATGAAGCACGAAAGTTATTGGTGGTGAATAGAATTTAATTTGCAGAAATTTTTGGAATTTTGTTTAACAATGCAAGAACCGCTAACTTCAGTTGATTTCCTAAACGACTGGAATCACTCTTACGTTTCCGCTGGTAAATAAAACAGTCGAGAAATTCCCAGAGTCGTCGGTGGTTAAATAAAAAATAACGCCACCTTTAAGAAATTAAATTCGGTTGGAAAACATATTTTTAATTTACCAAAGCTCAACTTTTGCGAAGGGCAGATTGCGTAATATCCATCAGACTAATCGGAAGTAATCATATTACATAGGTATCACATGGCCTTTTTAATTGAATTCATAAATTATTGCAGACAAGCTGAACAATTCTTTAACAGGATATGTTAATTAATAACGGCAATTTTTAATAGGGGTGCCGCGTGTTGAAAGCCATAAGGGCATCAATTTTCATTTTTATTTGCTAACGTTCTCGCCGGAGAATAAAAACTGCTAATAATGGCAGCACAATAGTCCCATTGATCAGTGCAGCGGGGCACTTACGCTAATTACATCTTTCAAATGACCGGAGTTCTAAAGTGGTCACTAATTGAAGCCATGTTAATATAATATTTTAAGCGCAAAACCTCCAACCGGTTCTTTTCTGTCCTTAAATCCTGGTCCTTTAATTTGAACAATAATTGAATTCTAAACTGACGACGAATTTGTAAAACTCAATTGGAGAGTTCGCCGTCTCAATATGTACAGCCATCAATATATTTACACGTTCTGTGTGTATTTTTAAAAGTACAGCCTTAAATTTTGTATTATTAAGTGTTAACGTACAAGCTGCTGAAACAAATTTGTTCACAGACTCTTCAACTTAAAATAAAGCAATTTAGTAATCCAATTTTTCTGAAAAATATCTTTTCAGTTCTATTTTTAAAAACACTAGAAATAAATTTCAAAACGTTGGAGAGTTCGGAGCATAAGAAAATATAATGTACATATTGCATTAATAACTTCAAAAAGTAGCTTTTGGTAATCAAAAAATGAATTACAAAACAGGAAACAGTTTTTCATTTTCAACTTTACAGAAAAGCGTTATTCTTTAGAAGCTTTTCATCGTTCCAAATAAATAATTCTCCACCTATATAAAATGTAAATAGTGTTTTTCTTGACTTATATAAAGAAGAAACATTTAAATCATCTTGTCAGTAATGAAAGTCAAGTTTCGATAAATTTGATACCTTCTGGAACAACGTTAACGCTTCCTTGTTGATTGTTAATAAAGTGTTAATTTTTAAATTTTCCTGTCTCCATAATTGCTTTACCTCACCTAATTCAAAAATTTCCAAAAACTGGTAGTGTGCATGACATTAAACAGATAAGAAAGATCATAATAGAAGAATGTAGCTGAGAATCCACATTGTTACATAAATCTGTACAGTTTACAATAACAACATTTTATTTCAGGGAAATCTTGAAAGAAAACAAAATTAAACCTTATGAGCTAACTTTTGTGTTAATAATACAATGTTTTTGAACTTTTTCCTTGCGGGTGACTGACAAGCTCGGTTTGTATTTACAATAAATGAAATTGTTTAGACAAAAAATTGCAAATTTTGGTCAACAGAATATCCAAATTTTAAAATTATAAGTAGCAGTCGATATTAGAAGGAAATATTATTTGATGTATTGGAATAAGGAAACGTTTCTGTAAAGTAGCCAATTAAAAAAGTTTGCCTTTTTCAGACAATCTGGAGACACACTGTATATTGTAAAAGCAAAACGTATCCTTAAAATTGTGCTTATAGCTAATTTCTTCCAGTCGCGTCTACAAAATTGGGCAACGCAAAATTTATAAACCACTCAGTTAATTTTATAAAATAAATAAATAAAGAAATATTTATTAGCGAAAAGTATTTTACCTGTCTAAATTCGAATTCTCCATCATCAAAATAAACCCTCTGAATCTTAATTTGGCAGGGCCAATAAAACATGCAAGTACGTACACATAAATTAAATAATTAAACTGTTGCTTATTTCAATCTCTTAAGTAGTTTCTATTTCATCAAACAAATTTGTCTTCATTTAATTAAATGGATCGCTAGCACTGTGAATACACTCGGTCAAAATTGTCTGTTTCAATTCGGAGACACGTCATTAAGAAGCATTGAAATGATTTAATTTGCGTTACGGATCTATCACTTTTAATTCATTTCCTTCTCGACATTCGTGCTCAAGTAAAAGTGAATTGCCAACAACCCACAATGAAGAATGTAGGTGGAAAAGCTGTACGCAAAAAACTTTTTCATCGAGGAAATATCCTTTTTTCAACTACGTCCATCGGAAAGAAGATAACTGAAGTGCTGCTTATAATCACAGTAACATAAACAATTAGGAAAAGTTACTTTTCAGTTTCAGTTTTCTGTCCTAGGACTGAAAAGTAAAGATTTCTTATTTCAACGTTGCTATTTTTAAATAAACAACATACTTATAAAGTTTTGCGTGGTTAGGGTAGAGTGCAAGTCGTGGTTTTGTTTTCGGAATACATACTGCGCCAATTTATTTCCTCGAAATGCTTAGAAACTCGGCGCAAGCGCCTCGAAATTCTAATTGCACACTCGAAAATAAATATTCCACTTTGCACTATTTGGTTTTTCCAATCGGAAGTGTTATTTCATTGAAGCGCTATAAAATCGCTTACTGGCTTAGACCGTCAAATTGATCAACTAACGGTCGATGGAAAATCATTTTAAGAGCACAACGTCGTCGTTGTGTCACGAAATGATCGAATATTCGAATTCAATTAAATTGTTGAGTCAACAGAAGTTGAAAAAACGAACCGACCATAATTTGATTGTTTGGATATAAACAAAATGAAAATAAGAAAAGCAGCTTATCTTTTCGATACGGGGATTATATAGGAATGGTTTTTCAATTACTAAAATGCTGCTCTTAACTCCGGAGGAATTTTTTCTAATGGAAAATTAAAAATGATACACTTAATTCGCGACCATTACGGGAACGGCTGGTTTTTTATTAAAAATGATAAACAGGCGAAAACAGACGCCCTCTCCGCTTTAAAAATTTCCGCGCAAGAAAAACGACACCTACAGTTAGTAATAAATTAGTAGACATTTCCTGAAAGTTCAGCGTTTACGGCGTCATGTCCGTTACCCTTGTTTGTGTTCAACACACACGAGATGCGGTAATTAATAGCGTTACTTCGTTTATAAAGTGCACACTCCCGTTCGGAAATGAACGAAAAATGACGCAGTAAAGCAACCTTTCAGGAGATGATAGCAACGACTGCGGAGCCGTTACGAGTCAGAATGTTAATAACTGTAAGCCCGGAGCTTATATTGAACACGAGAAGTTTATATTATGGCCGTTTCTTGTATTTGGCGCGCCTCAGACGACTTGACAAGTTTAAAACACACATAATGGTAATGGGGCCGCGCACAACTTGCGAGCAATAACAATAAAAACTAACCCGGGTTTCAATATTTATTTTTACGCGCGACACGACGCCCGTACGATATTAATTTTTCAGCGCCGCAAACGCGGATCGTAAACTGTGCATTTTTACCGATTACCGGCCGGTCCAATTGAATTTCGGATTGTGATCCGGTTTTTTTGTGCGACGATGAAAGGGGCCATTAGCGAGCTCCATTTTGCGAATTTCTCTAGACAATTTATTGTCAACGAAAAGGGAAAATTACGATTAATCGACTGTCACACTGTACTCACACGCGGACCGCCAACGCGCTTACCGACAATTTTTTCGTTCGCTTAAATAATGAAACAGGTTTGTCACTCACCTCAACAAATTGGCGGCTAACGAGATATTTTCTGGGAGGTAATTCTGAAAAGACAGAAAGAAAAGATCGCATTAAAATTTCAAGTGCAGTCTCCATAAAACATCTCTATAATAAGAGAGATGCTCGGAGTATCTTGTGAAAGAAGAGGGTTTTATATCCAAAAACAGAGGTCTTTTATAATGCCACGAGAAGGAAGGCTTTAGCTAATGGCGTTTTTGTTCGTCCACGAGTTTCTCTGCTTACGCAAAATAAATACGCAACGAAGTAAGTAACTCCTGTTTAAGTTTGTCATTAAACACGGGTGTGTAATGCCCTTCTATCGGACGACTAGAATAATATTTGTTTAGAGGCGGCTTCAATTAGGTTAATTTGCAGCAAGTGGTTTCAAATAACAAATACGCTAAAAATACTTCAAAACTAGATAATCAAGATTGACATCGTAAACTGATTACTAACCAACGTCTCCTTACACAGCAAGTCATAAATTGTTAAAAAAGGAGTTAAATCAATTTTATTAAGTGTTTGAGTTAACTCATTAAATTACAAGTGATAGTTATAAAATCTTCCTAATCTTTTAATATTGTCGGTCTCTTTTTCTGTCTCAAAAGTTAGTCCCATTTTCTCTATCAAAGTTTTTATTTTCCCTTTGACTTCTTTTAGGTAGGAAAGTACAGATCAATCTAAATTAAACTAAGAAGTTCAGAAATAAAACGGAAATTTACAAAAACACAAAAATTATAGAATTTAATATTTGGATAAATTGAGACTTCACCAGAAAAGTACTGGAAGTCAGGGAATGGTCAATTAGCCGAAAAAAAAACAAATAAGAGAACAGGGATACAAGCAAAAGAAAAATAGGAATTAGTGAACAATCTCCGGAAAATGATGACGGCAACCAACAAATATAAAACAATAACTAGAACAGGAACAACAAACTAAACAAGCAAGATATAACAAAGGAAGAAAATTAAACAAAAAAAGCAGAACTAAAAAAGTTAAGAAACCATAAATAACAAGTTAAACAAGGTGGGAATTGATAGATAGGAAGAGAAGAGTAATAAGGGTGGCGACAAAACACAAGGAGATGATACGAGGAGAAGTATGGCAGAGGGATTCGCTACTGTACTTACGACAAGAGTCTAAAGAGCTCTAAGAGCGGCAAAACTTTCAGAAAGGAATGTCCAGCCATGGATATATATTTACAAAAAAATATCCAAATACACAGGTGTTGATATCAGATCCTACTGTAACACTGAGTAAATAGAAGTACTGTTTGGTAACGAAAACTAGCCATAAACGTTGTACCTATTTAAAATTTTAAACAAACCTACTATTTGTTTTAAAGAAAGTTGTCGCAAGCATTCAAAAGTATTAAAAATGGTAAATGAAGAAACTTCACAAATTAGCATTGTTTTCCAAAGTTGTTGATACAGCAGAAATGTCAAGGGCAGATGCTGAAAAGCTTATTAAGTAATAGTTGAAAAAATAACAAATGTCAGATGATTGGTCCAATGCCTTAATATGTCTAGTTGGTAAGAAAGTATATAAGACATTTTGTGGCAAATAGGTGCATCTTTTTAGTAGATACAACTTTTAAAATTTTAGCTAGTGTTGGGTAAACTATTCAGAACAGATTCTAGGAGAATGTCCAGCTGGTTTGAGATGAATAGAGCAATGTTTTTTTTTTCATCAGTAGGAATCAAATTGACCTGCTATGAATTATGCTTCATACATAAACTTCAAACAGCCTCATTATGGAGTAGACAGATGACAGATTCAGCTTGTGGTGAAAGATTTAGCAGTTCTACAAAAGTTAATAAGTTGAACAAAGTAGAAGACGCAGAATAAAATATTATGGAAAAAATACAATGCTGTAAAGAAAAGAAATGATTCCTTTTTGAAACACTAGGTGGTAAGAAGAAATTGGGAAGATCAAGAAATAAACAGTTCTAAGATATACAGAGAAAATTCTTAGATTTGAATTTGAAAAGCCAAAAAAAGGAATAAAAAAGATTTAAAGGCAACAGTTCACCAATCCCTAGGCCTACAAGTTATGGTCAATTTAGCATTTTAAAATCTTTTCTGAAGCCATTTGAAGGCTATATTAATTTACTGCTTGCACTAAGCAATGAACTTATTGTTAGAATAGGGTTAGAGATTGTGTACCTTCGTCTCAAATCTCGTTACGGTAGGATTGTTCTTGCAAAAGTTATCATCTGGGTGAATAAAACATATACCCGTACATACAGCCGTCCAAAAATTAAAGTGACTATTCACCACTGAAATTGCACGTTTAGTAAAATTTTAATTAAATTTTCTTATTGGATGTATATCTGAAAGAAATTAAAAACTTTATTACCGGCACACAAAATGAATCCGGCAAAACAGAATAAGTATTAAAAATCTTGGTAAATTAATTTAACCAAAAACAAAATAGTTAAAAGCCGTACCGGATAATAAAGCCAATGTAAAGTTAATGGCAAATCTCCATTAGCAGTACTGATTTTAAATGTTACTTTATCGGTAAATGAAATGGCAAAGTAATTTCAATTTTTTCAATGTTTTAAATAACGCCTTATGGAAATTTGTAAAAGCGGAATGAAAAGTTGAAGGGGCTTTAGACGAGTTAGTTGTGCTAAATATTTTTTAATTTTGACTCGCGAAAGTGGTCAAGTTATACAGGGTGTAAGTATATTACACCTTTAAAAGGTTATTTCTCCGGTCGTTTTAATAAAAGTGTTCATAAAATCGTATGTGCGAAAGTGGTTCTTAAAAAAGTTATAACCCTTAGTTATAGAGGTCTACTTAATTTTAGGTTTGGCCATTACTCAATATTAAAAGTGTTTTTATATTTAAACGCATTACTGATTCAAAGAGTCGAATATAAGTTTTAATGATACGCAAAAGGAATACAACAACACCGTAAAAAACATCATTTATCATTAAAATATTCATTTCAATCTAAATATAGACAAATCAAAATAAAACTAGGTTCGTTCGGGGATTGTTACCCTTTGCTTTATTTATATAAATTGCCTAACAAAGAAAAACATTTCTTTTAAGTGTATCACGAAATGGGATATCAAGTTATGTATCAAACAGCTCCTAAATTTATATTAAACCATCTGAAATATTAATAAAAATACAAGATTAAATCTCCCCTTTTAAGAGGTTATAACTTCCTTAATTACCATTTTCGACCACATGCTTATATTCGCGTTTCTCCAACAGTGAATTATTTTCTCGAATGTGTCGATTTAGTTAAAAAGTTTTCCAATACGTTTATTTTGAAAATTCAACTACTAAATTATGTACGATGTTTATATACTTTACTAGTAATTACCAGTGGCTTCGCTCGCGTTGATTTTGGAATTAACAAACTTAATCGGTTTTGAAGGGGCCTTGTTTAATGTGGTTTTGAGGTCCCTTATATATTTATTGTTTCGCCAAACCTTGTCTAACAACCCGAAAATTGCTGCATCTTATTCATACCTCCCTTTCGTCTTCCCCAACGAAATAAATTTGTAACAATTGAAGTTCTTGATGTGGAACAAGTCGAAGTCGTCCGATTAAGTGGTACACCTGACCTTGTACCTTGAAATCGGCCTTTTGTCAGGATTATTTTGCTGATAGTTTTTTCCACCCGAACTGCTCGGTGTGCCCTGATGATGTTGACGACCCTGTTCACCGCCTTCTTGCCTGTCCACTTTTTAATGAAGCTCGGACTGCCTTGCAGGCCCAGTTGCTAGTCTGGCCCCCGCATCTAGAATCTGCGCTTTTTTGGGATCCTGCGTGGATCATTCCTTTCACGGTGGCAATAGAATGACCCACTTGCCACCTGCTCCTATGCCTTCCCTATATGCTTTGGCGCCATGGTGCTGTTACCTTTCCTGCACTTTACTGGTTCCCTAATGCGTCCTCGTCCAAGGCAATTCTGTCCCTATTGTTTTCAACAGTTTTTTTTTTTTCCCTTAATTTTAAAATATTTTTTTGCTATAGTTACTGTAATTAAGATTTAATTTCTGTTATATTGCGTTTCAATTTTTGTTGGGCGCCTTTTGTTGTTGTTGTTGTTGTTGTTTTGTTGTTGCTGATAGTTTGCTACCGCTATCTTGTACACTTCAGGGTTATTTTGTTGATAAATTGTCACTGAAGGGCGGTGCAAATCAGGATTACGGTGAACATAGTTCTTTGCCGCTGCCTTAACTTGTTTTCTCATCGTAAAATCAGTATGTTTAGCACTACGTTTGCGAGGTGCGACAGATGTCAAAATAAAGAGAGCCAGTTGCTGCGAACACTCTGTGGTAATGTAGGACTGAGTAGAAAAAGTATTGCTGTTGTAAACTTACGGGTAATAAGCATCAAAATGGCCATTGAACAAATTGTTCGTAAAACAACTGTTTGACAGAGTTAAGTTCGTTACCAAGTTTTGTATAAATTCACCGTTACGATAAACTTCAAATACTAATTGAAAAAGCTGCCCAACCGCTGTCAACTCGCATAAACTACCATACGTGAGATCGCGACGTCATCACACTAAACATCGGCAGTAACATAATTGTTACCAACACTGTCATGGGACATTCTTCCCAGTTTTGAGCGACATAATTAACGATTCGTTCGCGCACTTCACTATTTGCCGTTTCACTTTCATACATAAGGTGAGATAGCGCCCGGAATAGGTAAGCTCCATCGGCACGGTGTGTGGTACCACAACAACATATACAGTTAAATGTTCAACTTGCATTTTTAAAACAAACAATCGCAACGAAAGAACGAAAACACTGTACCAAGTGTTATGTAACTTCTTTACTGTACAACCACAGAATATTAATATTCTAACATAAACGGTATGAGCTGTGCGTTGATGATCAGGCAGTTAACTTTCCTTTATATACATACATAATAACAATAATAATAATAATAACAAGATAGATAGAAGATAGATTATTATATTACAATAACTAATAACTAATAAGGTACTTCTCTGGTTCGGAAATAGTATTTCCATCCCTCATAATATACCAAAAGTTGCAAATTTTTACTTATTTTTTCAAGACTGAACTTGGATTAGAGATTATGACTACCTAGGTGCAACAAATTTATTCTTTCACCAGGTAGACAAATATATACATAAATATATTTTTATTTATGGTAAAGCAGGGCGTAGAAGAATAAATCCAGAATTGGTTGTCCAAACAGGCTAGACAGGGCTTACAATTTAAAATCCCATTGCTCGAACTGACATGAGTTTTACTTGCGATATTGTGATATGATTAAATACGTCGAATACACAAAGCATTTGGTTTCGACGGCAATACTGCCCAAGCTGCTTACTCTTCACACACCTCTGATTTTCAATCAGATCTGGATTATATTTTTTGATAAAATCTATTTCCATTATTGTCAAAATGATAACTGAGCACATTCTCATAGATTTTCCAGTAAATCATAATTTAAATCAAAAATAAATTGTAAAAAGTTTCAATTATAAGTCCATGATTACCAAGCTTATTAACTCATTAGTTCATCTTATTTCACTAACTTAATATCACTGATTAATGACTCAAGAAGTTGGCGTATAAAATCGTCCATCGTGAAAAGCAGAACAAATAAAACGCTTTATGAATTACCATATAAATTATGCTGAATTCGTTAATAAAACACAACACACTTTTCACATGGGGTCGAATCTGCGACAGCAATAAAAAAAATTGAAACTACACACATTCCGTAAAAAGTAGTGCATAAGTCACTTAATAAACACGTTTTTTATTGCAAAACAACAGATTTAAGCGAAGTGACAAAGGTAATAATTCCGCTCGGTTGTCGCCGAAGTTAATTAAGAAAGAAGAATAATTACCGCTAATGCACATAATTCCTTCGTTCGCTAAAAATATGACATATTTTTAGCCGACACTTTTATTTAGTACAGCCTTCGCATTTGTCTAAAATTAAACTACAAATACAAAATGCCACAGATTTGTCATCGTTTTAATCACTTGAAATTTATGAAAATGTAATTAAAAGTTTCCCAAACGTAATTTTAGATCGAAAATTCTAAAGAATTGTATCATCTACAAGCAAACATTTTATTATTTATTAGTATTTATTATTACAGTCAATATAAAACTTCTCATTATGGTAATAAATTATTATTGATGTTATTTTTGAAATTAATTTTTAACAGTTTAATTTTTGAGAAATGTTTTAATGATTAGGGGAGCAAAAGAATTAAAAATAGTCGTCCATATATCCACTGCAGTATATTTCAACCGTAAAAATACACTACACTCGGGAAAATATTCAGGTATATGGGGAACACTCGGGATATAGATACTAAATGTTAAAATTATTATTTTCTATGAATAAGCAAGTTTTAATGCAAAAGATGTTATATTTGCAGGTACGACAACCAGATCAGATAGCGACAATGCCTAGTGAACATTACTTTGTTATGAAAGTAGTTATACTAAAGTTTCACGCAAGGTCTATAATAGCTTGATATAATATGTTATATTGTGTATAATTATTTTTAGAAAGAGGTTTGGTTATTCAGATGAAACTTCTTATTCAGATCAAACTACACGTATCAATTCTATCCATGAGGGTTCTGGGAGAAATTTTGAATCGCAATTGTCCAGTTACTGTAGAGGAATTGAGAGATAATAATCAGTACGTTATTGTTTGTATTTCTATAGAAACGTGCAGACTGATAGAGTACAGCTTGTTATATATGTTCAGTTGTATATGGGTTGTAATGACGGATTTAATAACAATTTTAAATATTTTTGATTATATTCAACGAACAGGTAGTTTAAAAGTAGTCGCCAACAATCAAGAATTGATAAAGTAAGAAATAAAAGATTCAGAGAATATTTGAATATAATCCCGATAGAAATTACGATACAACAAAACCAATTGCGATGGCTTGGCAATGTTGAAAGGATGGAGGAAAATGAAATGTAAGTGAGGAAAGCGGTTGAATGTAAATGATGTTAAGTGACCAGAACTATCTTTAATGACAAAATATAGAAGAAGGTGGAGAGAAGTGTGGCGAAATATGCCTTTGAAACTCAACTCACCCCGCAACCTTAGGCTTCGCGCTATTAATCATTGCCTTGCGATAAATTGTTCTCACTGATATTTTGCAAAAATTCCTGAAACGATCTGCTGATTTATTTAAAGTCTTCAAGCAATCTGTTTTGCAAGGACCACATTATGACGTTCAACGTTTATAATAAGCTTAGAAACTCGCAGTTTCACTAACAACCCCATTGTTTTTTGTTTATTTTTTGTCCCCACGGGTACTGCAGCCTAATTGGCTTATTGTTTAAAAAGGTTATTATTAAATTAGAGTTAAAAAGTAATTTCAAAAATTAGAAATGTGCGCAGTGCATTAAGTGCATTTTTGATGACCGATATCAAAAAGCTTTGTTGTGCTGTTACTGTTATACTGTTTCTCACAATTTCAGAAAAGTGGTAGTTCATTAAACAAAAAGTATAAAAGAAATTGTCGCTTTAACGAGGACAGTTTCTGATGACTATTAAAGTATAACTAAGACAAGGTTAATAATTATAATTTAACACATTGTATCCAGTAAGATTGCACTAAGATTATAACTAATACACGAACTGTTAAAATTTTTAGAATATAAAATGTGAATGTATTTTATTTAAATTGCATCATTTTTGTTAACAATTCGAAATGAAAATGGGCATTAAGCCTTCCTTTATAATCATAGTTACGTGTAAAGTTACTGGAATGCTTTGTGAGTAGTTGTTACAACAAGCTGTCTGTAACTTGAAAGCGACAATTGAACGAAAAGGTCCAAAATCAAAATGTATTCTATTGTGCCAAAATTTCGCACATGTGTAACTTCGAATAACTGTCTTTCACAATAGAAAATTGTCGCACAATGGGAAGATATTAATAAAATACAAAATTGGCAAAATATGCGATGGCCCGATCATCCGGGGAACGTTTTATATCTCGTGGCCCGATGATAAAACACAAACTGCGTTCTCGCGACTCGTTAATTCCAATTTATGTTTGTCTCCATTTCTACCAGTGAATATAGATGACTACGGAATTTTTCCTTCTCAAGGCAAACGCTTTTTTATTTCTAACAGACCGCAATCTATCCCGTCTTTCTTCCGACCGAAAAGAGAACCGGGTGTAATTGTGATCCCGCATTCATTCCAGTAGGAATATTAATTTCCACGATGTGACCAAAAGAGTACAAGAACCTCAAAGCCCTCTGCCATACATTACATCTTGTTTTTCATTTGGAGCCGCAACATTTATTCTCTTTACGTCAAAAGGGATTTGGATGCGGCCGGCGCGCATTTTCTTCGAGAAAACTACAGGATGCAGGCCCCTTTCTCAGTAACAAATAACTAACTCTCTAAATGATTGGGCGTTTCCGGAACACATATCCGATACCACTTTTGTTGCGACTCCCTCGCAGCTCCCCCCGATACGCACGTATTTCACTGTAATTACTTTATTTCAAAACGAGGAATCTGTTTTGTTCCGTCATAAAAGATTCACCGTGAAACAATGGCAACGTTCTGCCCTCGCAATTGTAACTCTGACAGGTAAATTATGTCCGCGTTATAACAAAGGAAAAAATTTACTACGCTGTGTGCGCGTCGCGTTTATTATTTAAAGATACAAATTACGGTGACCGTTCAACAATAAAGAAATCAAAAAACCATTTCATTTCCTCGAACGAACTTTTATCGTCGTAATAACATTTTTGTGTTGAACGATTCGCGCGCGCATAAAACGCATGAATTACCTCGAATGCACGCTTACGAAGCAATTGCATTTTCCGGCGCACTTTTATTAAACTAATAAACAAGAACTAATGGAATTATCGAGGTTGAGATGCGCTATTGACGAAACCCGCGTCGATAACGGCAAATACGGCCAATTTTAAAAAACGACACAGGCGACCCACATTTTAAAATAAATTCTCCACCGTCAAATTATCACCCACCACCCTCGAATGTTGTAAAAGTACAGTTTTAATCTGTCAAGTTTTATTAGACATATAATAACTAAGAACATTGTTGCAAACTGACATTTTTGTATTGTGATACGTTTTATAGTATGTATACCGGTACTTTAGACATTTTTTCATCTTATAAAAAAGCTCTAACAAATATTTTGTTGTGAAGCGTATTACAAAATAACTAAACTTTTGGCAAAAATCGACAGAAATGCGTTGAAGTTGTTTACCATGCCTGCAATCGGATAAAACGATTTTTCCGAGTAATGACCACATCTTCCAAAAATCCAATTTTTATTTAAAACGACAGTTGACGAATATCGATTTATGTTTGGTCTACATTGCGAGTGTCAATCACATCTAGAGCCAGTAAAAATATTTATGACGAGTATTTAAGTATAGGGGAGAAACACCTGAGTGAGCCCAGTAATTTAAGATGGAATGGACGTCGCTCTTTTTCTCCAACAGGATGAAAGTGTGTAGCTATACAGGGTGGGCCAATACTCGCGACCCTGAAAAAAACTCTATAAATCGCCATGATACCTACATAGAAAAAAATTCCCGAAGAAAAGATGTTATAGCTGAAACGGTATTCAAGAAAAGAACATTTTGATTCAGCCAATCAGTGCGTTTTAGGCCATCCAGGTGTATTTCTCATAATTCTTGTTGCCACCGTTTCCTAGAAGATTTGCGATGTTGCGACATTGATAAATTTTCCGCGGAGTCAAGAAACGCTACTGTATCATCGGTAATAAAGTTGGTTTCTATAGATTTTTACACTTCTTTGTTAAAAGCACCATCAACTGCATTCAATTTAGACTCCAACAATGAAATTGTTACAAAATTGTTAATCGTATAGATTCTTATTGTCTGAATAGGAAAGCTTATATCTTGGTGAAGAGACAACAAATTCTCTTTTCGCTTGCAAATTTGTGTTTCGTTAGAAATCGTCTATAACACCCTGTATAGTGGCTAAACACTCTATGTGGAGTAATGCCACTTCTAAACAAAGCTATCTAGATCAGTACTACGGGTTTGATCATTTTCTATTAATTTTTTTCAAAAATTTTTCTTAAATTTCTTTTGCCCTTAGCTTTATCTTTCCATATGTGAATTCCAATCCGTTTAAAGCCATCAGTTGCCTTTTGTAGTCATGTTGATCTTGATCTACCTTGATTTCTTTCACGGGCTGGATTTCATTCTAACATGGCTCTCCACATATGGCCCAACCCTCTCGCTCTCTGCTTTATTTTTTTACTATATCTTCTTCTATTTTTTGTCCTTTTTAATGGTTCATTCTACTTCTGTATTTATTTTCTTTTACTGTTACCGGTCCTAATATAGTTAATATAGTCGAGAGCTTGTTGGAAGTAGAAATAATAGTTCTATTTCAATTTGGTATTGATGAGCTTTTTCTATAATATTGGTTTGATTATGTATATGGTGCCTGTAGTTGATCTGCCTTTAGCGAATCAACATTGATATTGATCTGTTATGTATCTTATCATATTCACAAGTCTCTTTTGTATTAATTACAATTTGATATGCAATTTTCAGAAACGTCAACACTCTGTAATTCTAGCATATTTGTTCATCTTCCGTTTTCAGTATTACTATTATCTGTCCAGATGTCCACTCTTCTGGCATTTCATCTATTATGTTCTGTTCCGTTTGGTCCATATCTTCTTCTTCTGTTTCCGCTATATCCGTGTCTATCAGTAAGTCTGTGTCGTTCAACGAACAGATGCCAATAGACCGTTTTTTTTTTTGGGAAACGACAAGATTCAAGACTAAATTCCCCACTCATACTTTGAGGTTTCAGAATGCGTACGAAATGACGATATTTAAACAAAATCACACTAATAAGTTCAACGTATAAACAAATTTTCCTCGCTTTAAAAGTTAGGGATAATGTTATCCGCTGTCAGAGAGACAAAACAATCCGAGCTAATGGAACTTTTTAAACATGAATTAAATTATCTACATAAAACGTCAACAACAACAACAACCGAATTTATGGTGATATTGGCCGTTAATGACTGAAATAAATATCGCTCCAGTGCCGTGAAAATGACTGAAGCGGAATTTACAGCAGCGACAAACTGTATAGGTAACCTGGGACAGCCACTTGCTATAGGCAGTTTAACTGCATCGTTTCGAACAATTCCCCGGCCGTTCAAGCTGCAATCTAAAACTACTCCAAGAGCGCATAATAACATCCGCCTTATCCGCGCAGCCAATTCATTAGAGGGTACAAATCTTGGAAAGTTCGTTTGATGGGATTCGCTAAAAAGTTCACATTTACAAGAATATGCATACAGATACAACAAATTAGGAGCTGCAGTGTCTGGCATTAACTAATACCGAAGTTTGTGATGCAGGAGATCAAAGTTTTGCATCGAGCTCCCCGCCCTGTGAAACCGCCGCGATCACGTTAAAGTGGTGATCCGTGTCTAGGGGTCAGAATAGGTCAACTGCGCCTCTCCAAATGGGGTCAAAAGGGAGTAAAAACGAAATGAGATGGAAAGATGGGCGCAAATTCTGGAAGATAAGATGTTACCTAAAGCTTTTATATACTCGACTAAACCCGCTACGTTTTCAATTTGTGTGGAGAAAACTTTTCAATATGTTTCATAGCGCGTGTGTGTGTTGATAGACACGACTCGGGGGTAAATCTCGCGACAAGATTACATGTATTATGTATCTGAAAATATGAGTGGAGTCACGTGAAGAAATAAATATTCCAAATTGTGTCTCGGAGAAGATTATCGCGAGGCCGGAAGCTCTACCTCGAAGGCGGATAAACTTGATAAGTGCTGCCAGACGAACGACAGACACATTCCACTGAAAATACACAAGAAACGTTGTGGCTCTTTTACCGGCTGGAGTAATGCGGCTCGACTTTACCAGACTCTTTGATGCTATCCTAATGAACGTAGATAACACAGATGTTTCTAGCTCAAGTGAAATCGTTCCGACGTGTCTCGAAAAGAAAAACTAACCGTTCTGATGGTTTTATTCCTTGAGGAACTGCGGAATTTCCTTGTAAGCGAGCTTTGCAAAATATTTTGATGCTTGATCCTTCTTTTTACATCAAAATTCCTGCAGCTGTAGCTTTCGTGAAACTATTTAAATATTTGTTTTACGTTTAAGCATTTTCAACCAACCAACATTATTTATAACGATATTTACTGTTTACTCACTGTTTCTTGTTAGGAAATTATTTAAATTTAAAAGATTTCTTGCTTTTTGTAAAGGTTAATAAGCATTTTTCAAAAATTGAATTTATTTTTAAAATAGCGTAGGTACATTCGGATTAAAATTTAATTATAAACTGGCTTTTGTGTTGCTGCTTGCTTTGAATAACAACACCGTCAAAATCCAAGAGATAAGTTTTTACAATGGCCCGAATGTTAACCGTACTTACCTTTGTGACTAGCTAGTAACGACTGTTTACAGTCATACATCTTCACGTTTACTCTTAAGATTCCAATATAAAGGAATCTTAGACTAATTACAGTTTTGGAATTTCGTTTTACTTTGAACATCGTTGTCTCAATTATACTGATCCTGAAAAGTGAAATTTGACGAAATCGAGAGATATTATTAAACTAAACTAAAACTAAAAAAAATAACTAAAGTCGACAATTAACATTTAAAGTCGGAAATTTCTAGCCTTATACCAGAGTCATACGTACACCAAATTTCAAATAAATAATTTTCAATTAAAGCGCAACTATTGGGGTGGTCACAAATGATGGGACACCCTGTATAAAGTGCAAAGAATGGTGGCACGAGAAGTGCACTAAATATTTAAATATTAGTCCCTTAGTTTGCAATTTATGTGCATATTAGTTGCTGCACTACTACTTTGTGTATTCTTATCCAACCGTATGTTTCAAAAAACATTTCGTGAATTTTAAATAATTATTAAGAAATTAATTACGCTTTCCGATTAATATTAAAACTTTTTGTTTATAAATGTATATCCTTTCTAATAAAATAAATTTTGATTATTAAAGTCCATTAGTTTATTTTCTACGTCAATTTAAAGCTTAGGCGCATACTGTTATTCCAGCTTACCCTAAACCATGTAAACGATGTAATTTTGAAGAAATCCATATTTAATTTACCTAATATCGGTTAGCTTTCAGTGTTAGTAATGAACATTAATGAAAACAAGTTGAATATCTACAGATTATTAATTATTTTAAATTGTGAAGTAAAGCAGAAATGTTCGGTTGCTTATTTTGAGTTCATTTTTTCTTACCCAATGTAATCTTTGATTATTTTTTACATCAAAATTCTTCTCCATTAAGTTCATACCACACGAAAAAATTTAAAAATTTTAGTTTATAGAATCATTTAAAAATCCATATTTTAATCATAAAGTAGAATAATTATAAATGTAATTGCTTTCTTTTAATCTGTTCGTTTCGAACAAAAATTCTGCTATTTCTAAGATATTCTAAGTCGAATCGCAATGGCCTGTCAAAAAATTGAGTTAAGTACTGAAGCTCTTGTGAAATAATAATACTAATTTAAAGGAGAATTTGTTTAATTTTTTCTAGCAATAGTTTAACATATCCTTTGGCAGCAAGAAAATGTTTTCTTTTAATTTTTGTGATAATAACTACCCTGTGAAATGATACTGGTAATTTAACATGTTTTATTATTTTTGTTCTTCCTGAAAGAAAAGTAGATAGGCTCTCGAAATTCCCTCTGTAATTTTTATCGTCGGAGTTTCGTCTTGCGAGGATGAGACGGACCGCTGAATAAAAAATTACAATTTCCGGCAGAACAAATATTTAAAATCGTATCCTCGATTCTAAAATGTTGATTTTGCCAGAAAAAAAATATTTGTACGTACCTGCACGATTTCATTCCGCAGGTAAAGCGCGCTTTTACAAGAACAACGCCATCGATCAGTCCGGGGAACGTTTTTATTCCGATTTGTCAAAAAAAGTGCCGACCCGTATGATTCGGAGCGGTAATCAACCCGATTCAATGACAATTCAGACGTTCGAATTCCGACTCATTGGAATTACAATGGCCGAGATTAACGTAAGCGCTTTCAACCGGGGAATTAACCAAATGCGAGAATTTTTCTCTCAGGTGTCAAATTTGGAGGCATATGACGAATGGGCCGTCAAACGCACACACACCGCAAAAAAGAGGCCAAAGTTGAGACAGTGGCGCGCACTCGCGTACAGATTAATATTGAGAGAATGTTTCAATTATCGCCTGTGCGGTTTTCTGCCGTTCCTAGACTCATTCTGTGTTATAACCCGGTTCTACGTTGATGGCAGTTTGGTCGCAATTTCCGCTCGTTCGGTTGTCATTTGTCTCGAGCCCGCACATTATCACTCTCCAGGACTAACCATTATCACAGCCAGAACACATTTGACACACATCTGAACTGAGACGTTGATTAATGAGCGCGTGACAAAAAACTGACCAGCGCGTCGTCTTTGTTGGCTGTTTCGCGTCGAGTTGCCGCGCTAATTGCGGAACGGCGGCCCAAGAAAAACGAAAAATGAATATTTGATGCGCCCGCGCTCGCCTCGGGGTCGGCCAAATCGTACATGCATGGGCTACCCGCTGCTGCCTCCCCGGGTCCGGTGGATGTTATGCATGCGCTATAAGCTCGATTTATGTGTACCCACTTTTGATATTTCCTCGGTATTTGCATGAAAAATATTTCTACGGTGTCCTCTTTATAAACTCGCGACCCAAAGATCAAAAATATGCTTATAAAATGCGGAAATTCAATTTCCCGACCGGTTTTTTCCGCTCTGTATTTTTGCGCCACAAAAAATTCAGCGCTTCGATTTGATGGAAGGCAATAACGCGAAATGACTCACAAAGAGTCGAAATTTAATTAATCCTGCAAATCGGCAGGTATGTGCGCGATTTTTTGAACTTAATTTTTGGCGCGCCAATCATTCGTTAACTTTGTATTAAACTAATTTTTGGGGCAATTATTTTTTCTTTGTGCTAGCTGAAATTTGCCCGAGGAACGTTTATCGAACTTTTCGGACACACCGACCGGTCCGAATTTTATCGCCAGTTTTTTTAATTAAAAAAGCTGATATCCACTTTCACATATATCTCAGTTTATCGCCTAACCCATTTGAACCTACTATTTATTCCTTCATATTTTTTTTTGTTTTGATTACGTTTAAGTGATTACGGTGTATTCCTGTAAAATGTAAATTCTTGAGGTTTTAAACACAATTTGATAAAATTATTAACTTGTGACAATGCATTCTTATGGCCTCATAGCAGTTACCTTATAAAACAACAATAAAACTGAACGGCCCGGCCCACACGCCGGCATGTCCGCCATTTGATTGGAATATTTATTTTTAATTTTTATCTACCTGACATTTCAATTGAGTGTAACGATGAGGGACTCTTGCGTGACTTTTACTATGTTGGCATGGACACTAAAAATATTGTAGGCAAATAAATAAGACGTTTATCAACTTTTACTGTATCTATTTATTATGTTTTTACAGTATTACGACAGCTTTTAGGTTTATAGTTTGAAATGAAATATGTTAAGTAAAATTTTTCAATGTAAGAATTTTTGTTGTTAAACTTTTCACTTAGGGGAAATTGGCCTAAAATGGCATACCATTTTTTATAACTGCTCTATATTTTTCTCAGATGACCAATTGTAAAAGTGACTTAGTAGGTATTGGTATTAATAAGTTTGTAACAAACAAGACATCAAGTTTAATTCTTCTTGTGAAAGCTTTATTGACACTACTCTGGGCAAAACTGCTTACAACGATAAAAAATTAATAAATTTTGATAAAACTGAACAAAACTATATTTCTGATATACTTGCACAAAATGTTATAAAAACATCAAGTTTACAAACAAAACTACTGGATTGAAATAACATAGGGCAAAATGACATACGGCTATATTATTTACAGGCATCACAAATATAAATTTTGGTTTTAGGGCTAACTATATTCTCTACACTTGCAACATTTTATCCACTGTTCTCCTCCGTTCGATCTGGAAAATTCTTCTTCACAAAACAAACAAAATACATCATCGTTGTCTTCATTGTCTAACGTAACGCCAGAGAATTTCAATCCCTCTTCAATTGCATTGCCAGGACCCATTTTCAAGCGTTTCTTCACCTGTCGCGCTGACTGTCGTTTTAGTTTCTCTGCTTGTTCTACCTCCTTTTGTTTCAGTGCTTTGATGAAGGGGCTGCTAATTAGAACTGTAGAAGTTTTCTTCTGCTTTTTGGTCAAAGCTTTTGTTGTTCATGGTATGGGACTTTAAGAAGTCAGTGAAACCAAGGCTTCCTCATGTCTAGTCCCATTTTCATCATTAGGCGTTTTCTCTGCATTAGTTGCTTCATCTGAGTTAAGTTCCACTATTCCACTATCAGGTTCGGGTGTAGTTGATTGGGGAGCAATCGGTGCATCAAGCTGATCTATTGTAATGGAAGGCGCAAACAAGTGCTCGGGAAAAATATCTTAATTTATTGGCCAAAGACCTGAGTTTCTGAGCCTCTGACAGCATTCTCTATGGTAGCTGCTCTTTCACCAACTGTTCTCATCAGAGTATTCGAAAATGTGAAACTGCGAGTCAATTTATGTACAGACTTTTAACTCCAACATTTCCAACACTATTACTAAATTGTTGTAAATGAATCTTTTTTCGCAGTTATACTAGATTTGAAGGATGAAAACAAATTGTAAACATAACATGACTTTCGCAGAAACCAACGTCAATGTGTCAAGTTACTCCCTACGTTTTATTTATTTATTTTTTTATTTTTAAAATTCACCCGGTATCTATGATTGACCTCAAATAAATCTCAATAGATCACCCGTTTCCTCCACAACTGGCACTGGTTTTGCTGCGTAGTATCGTGATGTATATCCGTTTCTTTTTTCTGCATTTACACATATCCGTCACAATTTTTGTTAATGTTTTTAGATTACTAAATCATCAAATATTTTAAAGTGCGAGCAAAGGCTTGTATAAAATTTCGTCCGATTAAATGAAAACAGCCAGATAAAAGATAATTAGTGTACTTTTCGAAAATACACAAATAGAATTTCTTTCATTGTTCAATCCATCTAATAGTATACATTTTTAGATAGTCTGACAGTTTGTTATTCGTACGTCAATTAAATTAAAAAAATCATTTCCTGTAACATTCACCGTCGTTAAAATTAGCGAAATGCTTTTTTTTAAACCACACTTTATCAGCGACAAAAACAACTTGTCAAATTTTTTATTAGGTACATTTCAGTAAGCGACCGTTGTAAATGTTTATTAATGAATTGTCTCCGTCTTAATTATTTATAAATTGTTAATATTTATTGCGTTGAATGTGGACCTCAGACAATAATAATTCTAGATTTGAATACATTACCCAAAATATTACCGGGGTCGTTGGCGACCCGCTGGGATTAAATCGGGCACATAAGTTACCTTTAAAAAGCAATCGTGGGGCCGGCGCGGCGTTATGATAATATAGTAAACGACACGTCAAAATCGACCCCCGGATAAATTTGAATCTAATATTATGAGCTTTTTTACACGTGCGCGTCCTAATCCGGCGTAATTGGATTTCGTGGGAGGGGGCGGGATTAATTTATTAGGTCACAGTCGGTCGAAAATATCGGAGAGAGTATTAAATCGAGTGACCTCGTCATGTTCGTTGTTTACGAGCGGAAGTAGATGGTAGCCCTTGAGCTCGGTTTCCGTCCCGAGAGACAGCATGGCGGATTCCTCAGTTCGGAGGAAATAAAAACACAAATAAAACCTAGTAACGGTAAAGTGCTCCGCGAATTTCTCTTATACACTTTCATCTTTAATGCCGCGCGCCTACCTTGTTGTGCGCTCGTAAAAATATCAATTTCCCGGGGCGACCGAAATCGGCCGCGCATTAATTGGATGCCATCGGTAAAAGTTTTATTTTTCCATTCGATTGAAACAATCGCGGAAAGTAATTAAAAGATAGTCTTCCTCGGATGGTCGAAAAGAATCAATTAAGTGCAGCCGGTAATGTTTCAGAACTGCGGGTGTATCTGACTGAGCGCGGCGGGAACGCTGCGGATGTCGCCGGTATAATGGAGCCTTTTGAAAGAGAATACGCTTTCTATTGGAACCCCTCAGAGGCCAATAGTGATTGCCCCGTTTCCGAGTGACAACACCGGATTTTATTAAGGAACTAGGTGAGGAATACAAAAAGAATTCCTTTCTTTGTTAATACGAGAACCTCGAGCGTATACATTCCATTTAAAAAGTACTTTCAGGGCAAGTAATAAAAATCTATGACTTTTCCTGCACCACCCAGACTAATACGGCGAAAGGAAGGCGGCCAAAGCCGTTTAAAACTGCAACAAATTGCATTTTAAAGGGACGAATTATTTCTGTCGCATTCAGCGGAAGCTGAAAATGCAATTTCAATATTAAATGAATTTTATACACTTTCTTAGGAAAAACGCTTTATTCCAATTTTGAACAAGTTTTAAGCAGATTTATCCTAAAGATACTTGTAACAAAGTAAACTTAACGATCAAATAACTCTCACCACATAATGTAAAGTTCAGAAAACCTTAACATATTACCACCGCCTCCAGCAAAACAACAAATCTAAATTTTTTCTGAAAAATTGGGCTGCAGAAAAAGTTTTGCTAGCTAAATAGATCATAAAAAGACTGCAATATTGATGCCGAGTTCTATGGGAACGTATTGAGTATTTCAAAAAAGTCTCCCAAAGAAAAACTACCATGTTATTGTAGATAACAGATCTGCCTTTCCATGACAACTGCAAAGTGTAAAGTATTATTCAGGTATATGGGTAAAGTGTGCTGCTACATCTAGCATGCAGTCCAAATTTTGCACCATACAAGTCCTCTCAAATACAGATCTAATGAACCTCAAATGAATAATGAACTGAAAACTGCTACAGATGAATATTTGTAAGAACTACCAAAATAATTTTTCTCTAATAAATACCGCAGCTGGAAAAATAACTTTCGAATAAGTGCAGATAGTAGTTACGTGTTTAGAAAGATCCACTTGTTAGTCTTATGGCACCTTGGCCTTTGACGGTTAGACAAATTACTTATTACTTGAAAAGTAAGAAAGTTAGCATTAAACATATGCAAAATAGCTACTGGAAAAAATTCAGAGCTTTAGTTTATTTATTTTTTAAATAAAATTGTCACATGGTTTGATACTATTACATTCTTATTAAATTTATTTGTCCCCATAAAGAAATTAGTTTTAGCATCAAAACCAAGTGTCACCTTTGGTTCAGCGAAGACATATAAATTCAATAGAAATTAAATAAATGATGAAATACAAACGAATAAAATAATTGAAAACAAATTCCCGCAGTTTTACAAATGGTATTAAATAAAGTAATTTGTGGCAACTGAAAGAAAACAGTTCGTGAAATTATATGAATTAAAGAAATACTTTTATTAGAATTCTGGTACAAAGAAAGAATGCGTTGGTTAGAAACGTTTATGGTGTCACGGTACGGTTCGGGGAATATATAGGGTGTATCTGAATTGCTTGGCCAAACTTTACCAACAAAAATGTAACAAAAGTTCTAATAAACAGTGTCCAAAATTTATTTCTTTATATAAGCAAATAACAAAGTTGTTATGGTTCATGCAAGACAGTACTTGACTAATAATTTTTTGAATCGTTGGGTTGGCAGAGGAGGGCCAGTTGCGCGGCCACTGCGCCCACCAGACTACAATCCGTTAGATTTCTTTATGGAGCCACCTAAAAAAATCTTACCTTAGGAGACCTCCGCGACCGAATGCAACATAGTTTTCGTGTAGTTCGGAATAGCTCCGAAATTTTTGTGCGAGTTTGACAATCAATGGTTCGACGATGCGAAGCCTGCATTGCTGCTGAAGGAGGACATTTCGAGCAGTTTCTCTAACATCTCACCATAGCGCATAATTATAATAAACCGTATTAATAATAAATCTATGCGATATGACATTATTGTTCTTGCTGTTTTAACATAAACTGTTTATTGTTATTCGCAAATTTTAATTTCGCACGTAACTTTTTAAGCAAGCATTTTGTTACACTTTTGTTACACATGTTGGTAAGGTTTTGCCAAGCAATTCAGATGCAGTTTATATGTAGTATATGAAGAGTCTCGTCTCATAATCGGGAACATTCGCATCAATACTAAATCAAAGGTTGGGATCTTACTTTAAAGAGATGTCACTAACGTAACTTTAATCGTTGGTGCTTTCGCTTTTTGGCCTAAACCCGATTAAATATTTATTCTAGCAGGAACGCTAACTTCCGGAAATGCAACAAGAACAATTTCACAAATATTACAAAATGCTCTTGCAAGAAATTCTACACATTCAGTAATACCTACTTCTTAAACTTCTTAAACTTTTATTTGCTGTTTTTGGTTTATTTAACCTCCCGGTAGACGCGTCAAATTTACACCCAACAATGGGCGCTTTACAGCAGTAATTACTGCAATAATTAAAATTGTACTTTTTTAGTCTAAGATAAGATAGTGTGACAATGAAAGATTTACGTTTTATTTATTATTAAACGCAAAAACCTAATGCAGCTTTTATAGTGGTTATCAGATGTGGTGATATTTTACCAATTTCTGGTTCTGGTTGTGAGTAATTAAGACTGTACAAAATTTTTGTACCAAACATTTAGCAAAACATGTTAACTGTGATATTTCAATGACTTTACTTAAACCGCTCTTGCTACCTATGAGTGGTTATTTTAAAACAGAAAAAAAAATTTTTTTTCCACAGGATGGTGATATTTTCCACTTCCGGTTACAACGGAAAATGGTTTGTTCATTCTGAAAGTTAGGCTTTTTTAATCCATTTGTGTATGATGTTAGAATGTCAGAGTTAATATTTTTCCAGAATGTTACATGTTTCTTGGCATAAAATTCTAATCTATAAAAAAGTAACATATTTCTCTGTCGCAAACAATTAATTTACAGACAGAACCCGAAGTTGAAAATATCATCATTTGATAGTATGTTAATTTTGAAATAATCATTTCTCTAGAATTCAAAAAGATAGTCGGGGTGGTCTGGGACATTCTGTAACAATATGTGAACCGTTGCTATTGATACAGAATCTGTTGGTGATACGTAACAATATGCTTACCGTCCGGCGACCGGTAAGTAAGGTAAAAATTATTAGAAACGGTAAACAAAGGATAATGTTAGCGTACCTTTGAAATGGTCTGTTATTATTGATACGCTTATTAGACAGATGGTTAAAAAATATATTTAGAATTACACAACCATGTAATTTGCAAAAAAAGACGTATTTAGAATACCGAATTATAATCAGAAAGATAATGATTACTCCATAGCACGAGATAGCAGCAAACACAAATGCGACAGTCTACTAATCAAACGTAAATATCAACACAATTAGTATGAACTGGATCAGCAAGTATATTGCAGTTGAATGCAGTTTAGATAAATACTACATATTTAAACAAGCGAGGCGACAGATTTAACACTAACTCTGGTACAAGCTTGAAAGTTCAAATGTGGTTATTTTCTCCACCGATAGGTTAAATCTTGCCTTGTTCTACTTAAAAATTTACATATTTTCACGGTTGAATTATTTTTTATTAAGAATAAAAAATAAAATGAAAAATTGTCATATCAGTTCATTACGCGAGTTAAAACAACATTCTTTATTAGGTAAATAATAACAAGAATTTTACAATTTTTCTGTTCAACTAATTTTTATTTATAAATATTGTGGTTATTTGCAAAATTAACGTTTCTAAAAGACAATAATAAAATTGAATTTATTAAATTTATATAGCTATATGTAAAATAATATAATCTATAAATCATTTGTTACATAAGGAATTGACATAAAATGATTTGTAGATTTGTACTGCATAATGCAACAAACAAATCACTGGAAATCTGCTTCGAAGCGAGGCATACATTATTAAAACTACCACTTCCTACAAATCGACACAAAGTCGTTTTAATAAATCAATGCTCGCAGCAAAAATCGCTTTCATGTCTTATTAGCGGGCTGTTAACGCGTCTGCGGAAAGCCAACAAATTTGCTTTTTAATAAAGGAAAGACGAAAGCAATCATGTGCAGCATTGGAATTTTATTTGACGACTTTCGGTGTGTACCGGTGGCACACGTTGTCAGGATTGGCCACTTTTCTATATTGGGATTCACATAGTGCAGCCGCCATATGTGTTCAGGTCAGGTGCGGGTAACTATAATCAAACTGGGGAACGCAGTAACGAGCGACGTTAATTCAGTTCTGCTTTTCATTAAAACATGTGCCAACGACCGCGCGCGCACCGGATGTCATAACGTTTTATTTTTGATGCAATTAATGTGTTACAGTCTTGGCAATGGCGTCTGCAAAAAACATTCATTGATGCAGCAGTGTGGTGTTGCAGCGAAATTAAATTCCGGAGGGTAATTCGCGCAAGGATGTGTTGAAATCAGCAAAATTTTATTATGGGGTCAAATGTATGTGGTCAAAAGCGAAGTTCTCTGTTCATGACGCGAGACCTAAATTGAGAATTAATTACATAAAATGTCGTTTTGGCACGCAGACGTTTAGAGCACAGTTTTCCTTTATATAATTTATCGCAGGATGTGAGCTTAAAAGCGACCATTGCTCACCCCACAGAGATATGTACGCAGAATACAAAAAAGAAAATAAACGCTTCACAAAAAGTGCAGGTCGCTAATGTTCGCGAAAAGTGCCCGGGAAGTGGAAAATTTCGAAATTACCGTCGCGACGTTTTTCCTGAATTTATTCCCGGCGAACGAAAAGTCTCCGGAGAGCAAACAGAGATTTAAACTTTATTGAATAAAAAAGTCTTTATCGATTGCAGCCACTTATTTACGGCGTATAATCTACTGCATGCGATAAACTTTTCTGTTAGTTTCACGCGAAAACATTATTTCAACACTTAAAATGTCAATAACATGTACTATGTGCCTAATGTGCTGCAGATGGATTAAACATTAAAATAACTACCTTGTCGAGCTTTCGGAAATGAATAAAACACAAATTGTAGGCAAATGATTTATTAGAGTCGATTTTAAGTTAAGATAAGTCGAACTATTTAAAAAACTTTTTACAATAAAAATCAAGAATATAAGTATGATTTCAAACTTGTGGTTGTAGCAGTTTATTGTTTCATTAGAAATATTTTATTTTCTGAAAAATTGCAGGGCAACTACAAATTAAAATAATTGTTCTGTCAGATTTTTTAATCGAATTAGCAGACAGCAAAAACTTTTTGATTGTACGATTAGAGTTCAACGGCTTCTAGATTTTTGTCTGACTATTTTACTAAACAGATATTTTATTTTTTCCAGTAACCGTTTTTACCATTTCCATTGTAAACTTGTTAGCAACTTCTGTAATGTTGCATTCTGTTTAGATATTCGTAGGAACATAATATTGATGATATTTTATTGATTCAACCATCAATTTTAATAACTAACATCTAAGATTCTCAGTATTGTTTAACATTAACAAAGAGATAAGAATAAGATGATCTCTTACTACATAAAAAATATTTTAAACTGATATACGAGGTTTGTCAAATAATACCAGAAAATAGTACAAAACATTGTAAAATATTTATTTGTGACTTGGGTACCGTTTTACTCTTATAGAATATCAATTTCAAAATAACTTTTCAAGAGAGTAGAAATGATTTTAACCAAAATAATTAAAGGTAGTGAGATAAAGCAAAAGCAATCGCAGTGAAAAACAGTTTTCCAGGACCCGGCAAATGAGTTAAATATTAAAACCAGGAAAGGTGCGTAAATTGACATCCCCTATGTTACTTGAACCAGCTTATAGTTACATAGTGTATTGGATGACCAATTGGCAACCACCTGCTTGCTAACGAAAAGGCCGAAGCTTGTTTTCAAATGATTTGATTTTATAAAGTATTTTAAAAAATCAGGTAAGAAAATATTTTTCTTGCTCCACAGTATTTATTACATCAGCTGCACATCTATCCAACTTTTCAGAGCCGCAGTAAATAAAACTCTAATCTGCATGATGATAGTCAACCTTCGTAAGGAGAGGGCACAGTGAGAAGAATAAGATTAATATTGACAAATGTATGAAAATAATACTCCTGTGATTTATTAAGAACAGATTCATGCATTAATTATATTTTTAATAATATTTATTAAACGTCCAACGCCAATTTTTTGCCTTGATATCCTTGTGTGTAAAATGGCGTACCTATTGTCTGTCCCAAATGTTTCAGAAAAAGGAAAGTATAGCTACATATTTATTAATCCAATATTAAATAATGCAACTTCCTATTGTGGGGTGTAAGGGGATTTGAGTTGAGTAAGTATTCTTTCCTTCTTATCTATTTCTTTCTCTACAGCTTTCTGTTTGTTGTAGTTCTATTAGAAATAAATATCAAATTGGAGATTTTTGTACTTCGTTTTATTTACTTCACGCGTGTTTTAAAGATTACAAACTTGAAGAAAAATTCTCACGAGTGGTCGGTAAAATATCACACATTATGTGGGCGCACTTTAATGCAAAAATGCGGTATGTGATTTTGCACACTGTAATGCTTGGGCGAATTAACTTTTTGCTAAAACATTGAAATCGTATTGAAATTATAATTCTGTATTTTGAAAGATCAAGGATTATGTTGTTAAATGCATATCTTAACTTGTCTAATAATTTAACTGTTATCTAATGAAAAAAATATTTCAGAAAAATATGTCACTTTGGCAACATAATTTTATATCATTCGTTTCCCGAGGTCTCGTTCATCATAAACAGGTATGTACCAACAAGAAAGCAGTAAATCAAACAGTTTATATTAACGTTCTCAAAGAGCTATCTGAATGAAGAAGGAAGAAACTGTCTGAAATTTGAAGAAAGGGTTTTTGAACATTGAACTACGATAATGTACCGCTTTAATTTTTCTTTCTGATTAGGCAATTTTTTGGCCAAAATCGAAGTGCCCCTTAGTTTTTATCCTCCATATCCAACTAACTTTGTCTCTGAGGACTTTTGTTTTTAAAAGTATAGGTACTTGTGAAAAAGTCGATTTCTAAAATTTCTTACCAGCAGCGGCATATGGTTGTTACAGGGGGCAATTTTCAAGGTGACCACTTAGATGTAAAATAAATATTTCAAAATAAAATTTGATGATTCTAGTCAAAACGCTTAAATTTGTTGTTTATTTGTAATGGTAAACATTCACCCCACGGACAGGAAAATTTATTTTGATGTGGATTTTTCGATACATTTGACTTAGTTTGACTGAACTGGATGTCGAACTTCTTATCATTACAATAAAACATTTCTGCATATGAAGAAAAACTAGTTCGTTACTTATTGACATTACTAGAAGATATATTTGCAAATGCACTAATTTAATATTAACAAAAGGTATAATCATATATTTTTTTCAAAATAAAGAACCTAATATTCCTGGGGTAACTAACATAATTTCATATTAAGAAATAAGTGTGATTCAATAGCACTCAACTATTGTAAAAAATTGACCGTCTCATCTTAATAATTCATAAACTATATATAAAATAAAAATGGTAGGCATATTTTTGTTATATAAAGTCAGCAAATAAATTTCAATTTACTCTGAAAATTAAATTAGACGCAAATAAAAGAAAATAAAAAGGGCAACACATAAAAAGATATTGTGACAATAAATACAGATAAAAAAAATATGTAGAGAATAAATGAAATCGATGATAAACAAGTAATTGAACTTTTTGTACGCAAAATCAACACATGGGACTTTTTTCGTCTGATGAAGCTGTGCGTTGTGCGAAAGTGTTAGTTTTTTGTAATCAACAAATTTTGGGGGACCGCCGTGGAAAGTAAATTAGCAGACTCCGGCGTTATCAATCAAAATCAAATTCCTTTTCTGTGAAAAATGATACAAATATCGCTTGTTGCTGCCCAAATTAAAGAAAGAAAAATAGCTGAAACACAACGAGTAAACGAAAAAAGCGAGCAGAATATATAAAAATAGCGGAAGATTAAATTCAACTCATTCTTCTTAATACGTGAAGACAGCGGAAAACATTTCGAACTGATTGTTTTCATCGTATAAGAAACTGAAGAACATAAACATATTGTACCATGTAGAATGATGTACAGCTTAGATAACTTGAAGATATTGATTACACGCTTCGCTGCACACATACGATTTTATACAACCGTCTTATTCTTGCGTCGTCCCTCTGCCGCTCTGGCGACATTTTCCATCTCCCTAATATTTCAAGAATTTCACTCGAAAATATAACCTAATTCAATCTGTATGGAATTTGCGCAATTTATTGTCGCTTCGCAATTTTTTGTCGGGTCCGGGCCTTCATGAAAATTCGATGATTAAACGCTATGAGCGGTGAATAATACACATGAAGGAGGAAACTGGGGCATGGAGAGACAATAGTCAGTTAATTTTGCATGTCGCAAACATTGTGTAGCAAATTAGCTGTAAATCTGCAGCGGTGATGGATGCTCGGGCTAGCCGACCTGTCAGACGCTGCTGAACGTAGCCTATCCTTCCGATATCCTGCACGCTATATTTTACACCTCCCAAGAATATCCTTTGGAGGTAATTCTATTCCGGGTGTCCTCTTATCGCGTTCGGTAATAGTGGTATAAGTTTTACTCGGGAACTCGTTCCGAAGACCTTTAAAAATATTAACCTAAATTGCTTCAATTTAAAAGCAACTATTTCGGAATGATAAGGTTAAAGATAAACGGACCACCGCGGTAGTTGATTACTGATAAGGACACGTCTAAAAACTACGCTTTCCGGTAATTCCACACGCGCGCGTTCATTAATTTTAATTAGAATACTGTTGACAAGACAGACGTATTCAATAAATTATATTAGATGCATGATTTCGTGGAATCTATGTTAGATTAAAATTTATTCACATTCAACTCACTTTATGTTCCAGTAACATCCCGACGTAAACACTTTTTATCCGACAACATTTTTAATTAAGTTTTTTCAACGTCGAAATCTCCAAATTCATTAACGCCACAAAAGGCAGTTTTGACCAACCAATTAAATTGAGAATTTGTTTAGACTAATTCTCCACATTATTTTGGCCGTCCGGGCAAATAAGCTTCGTCTGTTTGGAACTATCCACGTCATGGTTAACCTCTGCGGAGCTGTTCATTTCCAAACTGATTGATTTCATATATTAGTCAAACGTTTTAATTAAGTTTGATTTTGTAAGGGGAAAAAGTTAAATCGGAACTTTAATCCATAAATGTTCTGCTTTTTGAAATTCAAGTTTGATAAACTGAAAATTAGTTTCGAAGATTATTTTATTGGTACTTAATGTACAGGAAGGAAAATTAATATTGTATAAGTGCTTTAACTGTTAACTGCTTCAAAGTGTAGCGTTCTAGAGTAACTGAATCCCGGAATGAAACTTTTATAATCAGTTTCAAACTTACCTTGAATTGAATTTCTGTTCAATCATATATTACAATGCCTACATATATTTCATTAACTTTTAATTGCATTGCGGTGTTATCTCATAAATAAACTTAAACATAATTTCAAGGAGTTTAATTAAACTGGCCCCGACGGGCATAATTGGAAATTGTTCTAAGTTATTGTGTGAATTATTTTTTCTATTCAAATTCCAAACAAAATATCTGTTTCATCAATGAATTTGTATAATGAAAATTGAATTTAAAAAAATGTACTCAATTTAACACATTTTCTGTTGATGTGCTGTTCAAACGCAATGAAATCGCATTTATTTTGTTTTCCACTTTCTTTAGAAAATGGAAAGCTATAAAATGCAGTACAAATTGGATTGCATCATGCTATCAATATGTTCAAATCAATTTAAAAGCGGCTTTTCATAATATCATTTCCTTCCTTTTATGAAAAGCTTTGTAAAATCCAATTAGAATATGCTAATAGTAAATGTCGAAATTTACATAATATAATAGTATTAATTGTTTAATGTAATTGTTTTGATAAGGTAATGGCTATTAAGTTTGTGGAAATTTTGGGACACCTTTAAGGTTTAAGTCTGGACTATAACTGGTCTTCATGTCATCTAAATTCCAATTTTTCCAATTTAAAACGATTTCGTTTTCGAAAGGTAACGGAACACTATCCCTAAAAATACTAAACCAAATTCCACAGAACAATTACATTTATTTAGTCTCATTGCTCCTTCGCCTGGAGTCCGGATTTGGCATACAAGGGAAAAGTACAATTTTAGACTTCAAAATCTTTTAAGTGTTTGTCCGCATCTGCAATTAAACAAAAAGTCAGATAAAAATCTGTATTGAGGATTGTTTTCTTTTGAGACTTTAATTTCCATAAAATTGTTGCCGTATTGGTTTTATTTATTGATAAAATGCAGGATAGTTTTGTGGATTAAACGTGTTGATGAATTGTTACTGTTAAGTCAAGAATCCAACGACTTGGAAAACTATAAAGAATGTTAAGTAGTGACAGTAATTAAACCAATTAAATTCGCTAGATGAACACTAAGTAATCCCATTAAAGAAGATATTGATGAAGTTTATTCAACTTCTGCATCGTTGACATCATCAAATTTTATTGCAAAAATTCCCAAGAAATTTGAGCAATTTTGCTATTATCATTCATGCGTTAAGGAAAATTTTGTTGAGCACAAACTAAAATACATCAAAGCAAATTAAATATTTCGAAGTCCATCAGTTTAATCTGAAATGTAAAGACGTTCAAGCCATTATTAAATTCGCCTACAAATATTTTACATAAGCAATTATTGTTCAGATCCTACATTTTTAAATTGATCTTTTATTATTAACTTCAAATAATAACAAAAAAGTTTTATTAACTTCTGAATACAAGCAAATAAAATTTACCTATTAAAATTAAACGCCGAAAAATTAAGTTTATAAATTTCAGTTTCTTTTAGTGCAAATTTTGTGTTAAATTAAGTTAATATAATTATTATCTAGTTATAAATCCGCCAAACAATATTTTTATAATACTTTTTTAGTTAATTTTATGCATCAAATGAACTGAAATTAATGAGTAACACCAGATTGCACGGGACTGTTATTTATTTCAGTTTTTCTTGATTATTTGTGACCATCGATCGTTGACCTGTGCGTTAACGTTGTGAAACATCAACATTTAAACTGTTTTAATAAATATTTGCATATCAGTCATTCAATTTGCACGTTACAAGTCACATTTCACGCCGTCGAAAATTGTTGGGATATCACACCGAATCCGGATATATTCCAAACTAGCATAATTGAATTAAGTGAGTTATATCCTCTGCTGAAAAGTGCAGGTGTTCCGTTTCGCAAGCCGAAGCACACGATACAATTCTTACACGGAGGATTTATCATCGAACGATTCCGCTCCCGCTTATCTGAATAAGCCGTCCCGTTCGGCGTAGGAGAAGGGGGTTCGCAGAGTCATTTTAATTTTTCATGGACACGTTTTCAGCAATATGCGATCACTGAATGAAACGTTCTGAATAATAAATACTCGGCAATTCGAAATCACTTTTAGAGCTAAACTGGCTGTAAAAACTTTTGTACCGGCGTCGAGTTTCGAGAGCAATTGAAATGTCGAAGAGCAGTTATGGGGGACGCATGCGGTAAAAAATCCTCCCGGGGCTGGCGACTAGATTTGCGAATTTTGAAAGTTTCTCGCGTCGATCAAAAACTTGTTCAATTTCATGGCGCGATTAAAACATGAATGCAACAAGAGCAATTATTCTCAAAAACGCGAAGCGATTTCGAGTTTAAAATGTAATTTGAAAAGAATATTGTTGCAAGTAAGTGGTCCGAGAGGCAGATGATAAAGCTCTGGTTTTTCATTACGCTGGAAACAGAAGACCCATCCCATGATTAATGAACGGGGTAGGTCAGCTGTAAATTTTCTACAAAGACTGTATTTTCACTTTTGCGCGAAATGTTTTCAGAACGCGGAGGAAACTTCCACTGTAAACCTCTTATAAAACTTGTGAAATGCAAGAGCGACGTCCTGCTTCGGTCGAAGCGAAATTAAAGAGTCGGCATAATCCCCAAAAACAGAAGTAATCTGTTCGCCGAAACATTTTTCTTGTTAAAATGTGGGGTAATTATTGTTCGCTTGATTCAACGACCTCGATTAAAACAAAAATGTGTGGAAAAATGTAATCGAATTAGCTGATTGACATGACCCATAAATGCTTTTCCACGAAATTAGGCAATTTTAAATGGCAAGTGATTTGTGATGTTTCGAAACTTTTGATTTTATACTTATTAACGTTCTTTTTTTAAATTACAAATAAACTCACAAAATATTTTAAACAATACAGTAAAACTCAACTATATAGCGATCAGTTGTTGCGACAATAAGATTAAATTGCATCCATATTAGTCTTTATTATAACGACTTATACAGACTGTCCCAGAGCTGGCAGAAGAGCCCTTAACGATAAATTTTTAAATCGTTCAAGAAAAATGTTTCTACCAAAAGTAATTTTTGAATTATTGCTAAAGTCTGCCAATCATAGAAATTAATTAACTTTTATTGAAAAAAATATTAGTTACATAGCAACAGAATTTACAACGTCTAAGAAATCAATGCGGTAAATGTTCAATTATCAAATGGTTTCTTACTGGTCAATTTAATTTTACTGTAATTTAAAAACTGTTGAATATAAAATTTGTTTTCTTGGTGTAAAATAATTCTCTTAATTAGGAGAATTGACGGTTAAGAACTCCCCCGCTGATTCTGGGACACTCTGTATATCAAACAGCTAGAAAAATTTGACATAATTGAAGTGTTAGAAATGTGTCACTTCTGCAAAATATCAAACAAACTTGAGCAATTTATTAAGTAGTCGTAACAGTAAAAGTGTCAAATAATAAATCGAACATTTATGTCTTTAATGTTTTGTAACATGGCAAAGCTCCAAGTGAAGTTAAATTATTCTATAAATATAATATGAAATATTAATTAAATTTGAATCATTTATTGTTTTAGGCAATTTGAACCTGTCAACTATTAAAAGCTACGCTGCAATTTCTAGCCAATTTTGTAGCATTAGAATTGAATAGGTTCTGGAATTTCGAAAAGAACTGATTTTTCACAGACAAATCGATCAAAAATGAAAATTGAAAAGATAGCAAGTTAACGCACGACTGCATAGTTAACAACAAGGAATGGAATAATAGTTGTTTACTAGTTATGCTACCTGAATATAACATATGAAAGGAACCGTTTTCCCAACAAGCCCATTAGGCCGTGTGCAATATTTAGTAACAACGGCGTGAAGTACAACGTTTCATCTCAAGCCTTTATTAAAAGCATATTAATTAAAATCAAATTTTTGTTTGAAAGTGTATTTTGTTTTTACGGTTGGTAACTGTTTGAAGTCGAGTATGAACGAGTAGATACAACATTCTCTTCCGGAAATGCTAGAAGCTACATAAGTAAATGAGAATTTTACTTAAATAAGTGACCGATTCAATTGACCACTGAAACAAATAATTATTAGTTGCAAACTTATTTAATTTCTTTTTCAACTATTTTGTTTTTATTAATTTCTTGCCAAAATCAAAATTTAGCAATACTTACATTACTTACATACTTAACTGAGGAAATGTTAAATATAACATTCTATTTTGTTTTTTGAACTATAAAAATTTGAACCCATCAATATTTCAGTGGATGTAACTCTGTTTTTTGGTCACATCAAATATTTACCTGTCCACATAAAATAGAGTCGAAATTAACTAGCAACTTTGAACTAATTATTATTTATTATGTGTACACAAACGGTTTGTTTAAGTAATGAAATACCTAATCATTCAAAAAGTACATAGAATAAATTAAAAATTTAAAACATGTTGAATGGCAAGCAAATGTTTTTATTAACTGGAAGAGTAGTTAGGTGTACTACATTTAGCCATGGAGCGGGTCAGAGAAATGATTCGACTAATCCGAATCGATCGGTTTTGAAAATATGGCGTTCATAGAAAATTCAGGAGAAACCGTAGGTGGCTTTTATAAATTGTTCAGGATGAGTTCATACCTTTTCTTGAAAACTGTCTAAAAGTTTCGTTTCGCTTCTGTCTATGCTCCAAATTCGTATACCGTTTTTGTTGCAAACTTCATAACATATAGAACGTACCCAAGTTTGCGATTTACTTATACATATATGGACCAAGTTTCATGATGTATAAATATTTTAACAACCAGGAATTATACCAGCACTGTTTTGAAAGGAGGGAGTTCGACTCCCTTAATAAACCGGAATCATAACACTTTAAAACAGTCATTTACGAAATAAATCTACTATTACCAAACTTCGCCGCACTTATTGGAACGGTTATAATGTAATACGACAATAATAGTTAAATGAATAAATTATTTCGATTGAGCTTTCCCGCACCGATATCCTTTGCGGGTCTGTGTAGCGTCTAATAAGCCTCATAAGTGATTTATTTCGTGCTGCAAGAAAAATCGAAAACATCTTCCTTAATTGAGCGTTAAGCGAGAAATGAGATTCGCCCACTTTACTCGGTGCGACTTTTTCCCATTCTCGAGATCAGAACCACATGTGCGGACATCATTTCGAATCGGATACTGTTTCCAACAACTCAATTATAGGTATTCTTAAGAGGTTTTCGGTCGAGATTTTCGAATCAGTATTCGAAAAATGGATGGAACGTGGGGGTCACTGAATCACGTTAAAAGTGGAATTCTTTCGGAGTCGATAATAATAGCGTCACATTGCGATAAAAAGATCCGCTTCATTTCTTCTCGATATGTAAGGTGTATTCTAAGTCGCTTACGAAAAATTTGATAGCGGTAGGGTGGAGACACCATTAGTAGCCACTTGAAACAAATTTGTCATTGGAAAATTAACAAATAACCGTAAGCCATATTACTCTATTTCTATCTTGAACTGAGTTTATATTTTTTAAGCTATAAATCTTCGTAATTTAATTATTTAGGCGATTTGTGGAATTTCACTATCTTCAGCCACATTGTTCATGCAGTGGCCACTTTTAATATCATCTATAGCGAGCCGAAATTTTTAGCAGACTACGCCTCAATTGCTATGTTTTTTTGATACTTCTGGATGAAATGTAATAAATAAATGAAACCACCTTCGTCCAGGGGTGTTTTGGATAAAAGTAGTTGATAAATTTGCTTTTTCGGACAACTTTTTGTCGGAGTAAATAAATCCCTCTTTTAGCATCGGAAACCCATTTTTGAAACGTTTTTAATCCATCCAACTAATTTATTCTTCACGTCTTTGCTTAAAATCGATTTTTTTCTACCCTTCCCGTAATGCGTTTAATTTAATTCTTATTGTTGTTCGCGGAACACCGTACAATTTACATCCGGTTGTCACGTTCATACACTCAAAAACATGCCACCTTAGAATTCATTAAAAATGCGTGTTTTACATTAAAAATGGATTTAAACATTTTGTTTTAAGCATGAGTATGCTTAGTGTTAGCACGTACAATATTGAACCAAGCAAATTACCGTTTCGGGTTAAGGATGCGGATTCTTATTTTGTGGCGACCTCAGTGGGGGGTATTGTTTGGGACCAGCGATTGGTAATAATAAAGACCATCTGTGGACGGAATGTTGTAAATTGCTTTATTGTCGATCTTGTTTCAGAAAAGGGCCGTTTAAAACTTTACTGAGAATAGATAAATTACTAGAATTTTTTACAAATTTTAGTTGAAAAACAGCATACCTAATTCGACTTGCAATAATAAAATACATATTACGGTGTGCCTATTCTGTATTTTTCTTGTAAAGTGAATTTTTAGTAACTTTTCATAATTAGTGAATGTTTAATTGTGAAGTAATGGGAAATATTACAAATGGTTTAACGTGCCGAGATGAAGATGTTAATTCAAAGAAATTAATAAGTATCGATCAATAAAATGATCAGCTTCAAAGATCATTTCTAAAAATGGTACTGAAATCATGGGGATTTTTTGATTCCGTCTGTGATAAATTCGCATGTAAGTAAATTTGTTGTAATTATATTTTTCCCTACACTTTTAGCTAACCGAATGAACTTTTTAAAAGTTCTACAAATTTTTCATTGAATTGTTTTAATAAAACGAAAGGAACATGCAAAACCTGTTGCTTCTATAACAACTAATAGTAACGACGAAGGTAAAGAAATAATTTTGATTCTTTATTATACTTTTAGTGTTATATTTAGCTTATAACAAATTTTTACATTACAGCGGATGCAGATTTCGTTAGAAGAATTGAAAAATATAAAAGTGTGGCTGAAGTACGTAGATTAGCTGGGAGAAAATCTGTATAAAATGGAATGACATAATGAATTATCGTTGAAAAGAGTACAAAAATAAAAATATTGCTCAACTTATAGACGAACGATCATTATTGAAGCATTTATTGTGGTCTATTTTGGTAATTTTTTGTAATATTTATGGTACAATGTCAACAATTTGTTTTTATGTTTTTAGATTTCGACCAATTATTCCCTAGGAGAAAAACAATGTAATTGTGTGGTGGTCAAAATTAATTGAGAAAGCTAATGACTTCGACGGACCTCCATTTCATATCGTCGGATTATTGCAAGAACTCTTCAAGTTACATTTTTAACAAACTAGAATTCAATCAGTAACTTAGTCAAGTTTTGCCCTGTAAAATTACTCCAATTTGCACTTAATGATAAAAGACTAGTCAGTTTGTTGGTTTCAGAGACGCCAGATGCACTTAAAGAGCTTTTGCGCTGGTACAGATGATCGAAACAAACACTTACTTACTTTTAACTACAAAATGAAAAAAATGTAGTTAATGACTATTATCAAATGATAATGTGGTTCTTAAACCGAAAATGTATTTTTAAAGAGGATGTGATGAGATATTGTTAAATTTTTACCTACCTCTAATAAAACTATGTATGAGAAAACTTTATACTTTAAAATTCCTTGAATTCAAGCATTCCATTCTCAAATTCGTAAAAACAAGAAAAATATTGTTGTATTTAGAAGTGCTTGTTAATATAAGAAGGCCACCTTCAGTTCTTAAATAAGAAAGCGGATTCTTAAGACATTCTTAAATAATTAAACAAAAGTTCTTGAAATCAACACGACCCATGCTTAATTAAATGTCGTTTTGACGCCATTGTTTGAAAATAATCATTTATCTGAAGGTAGTTAGGTAGGCTCTTAACTAATGTATGAATATGGAAGGTGTAAAAACGGCGTTTTCATTACTCGTTACTTGATCATATAATCAGTTGTTTTATTCGTGACCAATTTGTGGCCAAAGATGGGAAAAGCGATTAATTTTTGTTCCATCTCAGGACACCACACTTAAACATTGAGTTTAAGGGAACACAATTAATTTTAGCACAGAAATATGATCCGTCATTTTTATAATAACTAGCAAACTTAGATTGAAACATTGTCTACTTTATTAATTAAACCTTAATATTAGTTCTCCTTTGTTTCTTAACGAAATCACTAAACACAGTATTACTAAAGGCACAATTGATCAGTAACAGTAATGGGAACGGCAAAAATGTTAAAATGCATTATTTTCAATAGCCTTATGCACAACACTTCTCAAGCGACAGAAACCGAAGCAGTAACGGGAACGGAAATGTTGTCAAACTTTCATCTTTTCTTCTTACTGCTACTACTCGTGCAATACCGATGAATAACGATATGGGTTTGTTTACGCCCGAACGTGCGGGCCATCATAACCTTCAATTCTTCTTCATGGTGCTCGTGGACAGACAACATTGTGACGTTATTTTTTTGTGTGACAACACCGAACAACAGGATCAAAACTAAGTAAAGTTGGGACAGCAATAATTTCCACGTAACTACATTGATGGTGCCGACTAAAACTAAATGTTCCCAAAAAAGTTGTTACTGTTACTGCTTATTGTACAACGACGATTCATTCCCGTTTTTGTTACTGTTACAGATCAATTGTGCAGCGACCTTTACAGTTCAGCGTCAAATAGAAAATTATTATTATTTTAAATGAGTAATAGAGACAGTAATCAAGCTTATTCTTGGTTATTCACCGCAATCTTTATAAAAACCTATTTACAAGTAAAGTGGCTAAAGATGGAGTGGTTACAGCTGGTGTCTTGACTCTATTTTCTACAAGTGTGCGGTTATGAAGTTCATTCGGAATTGGAACACGTTCAAACATTTATAAGAATGTAAAATTATTTTTTCGTGAATTGATTGTGATTTTCAATTTCATAAGTGAAATTAATTTGTTTCTGACTTTTAAAATTCCAAAATTAAACATTTTAGTTGACTTGCAAAAATGATGAGGAGAGCTGACGCACAGCTTTTTATCCCTCCCTACAGAGTTCTTTGTGGAGAAGCACTCTCAGGCCCTCCGGCAACCTTGGCACTTCTTTCCCTGTTGGTATCACTCTCAACTATGATGCTAATGGCTTATGCGCTTAAAAAATTCAGTCAGTCACTTTACTGAAACGTGGTTAGCGGCCTACACATCAGAGGATTCACCGGCAAAATTTCTTGAGCAATTATGTAGATTGTTTTTGAGAGAGTTCACCGTTTTACGGTTGTCAAATAAACACAATCGTCAGTTTATGAAAAACGATAAAGTAAAGCGATAAAATTTAAAAATCAATACGAACATCAACGTTTGGTAAATTAATCACAAATATTAGCTAATTTAAAATTAATTAACGTTTTATCATTAAAATATTCTGTTTGGATGCCGTCAATTATTTGGTGTGCACTTATTTTTATTTCGAACAGTGTCTGCGCGAATAAGCAATTATTATTTGTTATGAACGAAAATATTTATTTGTACTTGTTGAAATTAATTTAAACCTGCAGCATTTATGTCTTTGATTTTTTGTCAGTCTTTACGTTGAAAAACGCAAAAGCACGCTCATCCAGAGAACTCTGCCTTCGAGAGTGTGTGTAAACTTTCCATCAGTAAATATCAAAGTAACACAGTTAATATTTGTTTGGAGAGTAACTCCTTGCGTACCCTTAACCTAAATTGATGTTAAAATATAAGAACGGCGGAATAGAGGAAGCGAGAGAGCAGGGATCTGTAGTTTAATGCAAGTTAGGGGTCTAAAATTTCCCTCTGTATCTGTATATAATCGGAGGTCGAGTAATAGGAAACATAAACAAAATAAATCAAAGGAGAAACTTGATATTTATGCCCAGAAACATGTCACCTGAACGATTTATATTACACGAGAACATAAATATAACCGACCGTTCTAATATAACTAATTAATATTTATAACGTTGTGGTTAAACATTCCCTGTCGTAATTGTCTATCCAAAATACATATTTCATCAGCTCGCCGTGTCCGCGCTAATGTTGCGCAAACCGCACATTTACGACTTGGAAAAATTGTGCCGCGGTCGGGCTCCCGATTTTATTACATCAATCGATAAATTTGATTCATCGCATTACATTAGAGACTTTCTGTTATCTGAAACAATATTTAATGTCAACAAAAGCATCCAAATACATATTTCAGACGATCGACGTATGAAATGTGTGTTGCGTTCTTCTGTTGCTTTTCTGTGAAGGTAAAAGCTTTCCCGGAATAATAACGCACACACACAAACGTAGTGTCGTGTGTGTACAATATCAGCCGCACAGCGATGCAGCTTTTCTTGGATACGATATTAAAAATGAAAGCTTATTTTATATACACGAAATACTGAAACGTTTCATAAAATGATAAACTGATCGTATCCTTTTTTACGAAGACAGATAATGTCTGTTCGGCGCAACATGGCATACATTTTCCTAAACGTTCCCGCCGAATGAATGTGTTGTCGATGAATGCTGTTAAATTTCTATAGACTCATTTCCTGTTTAATCCATGAACCAATTATTAAAGCTCACACGCTAAATTATTTTTCTTGTCGATTATTTTGTCTACATTGATCACTTAAGTGATCACGTAATTTGAGCTTTTTTGTAATTAGTGAACCGGTTTAATAATTGAGTCATAGATAGCTTTAACGCTTAATATTGATGATGTATTCCAACTTTCTAGTTATTTCTAACGCGTGCGGGTTTTTCAAAGTTTTTTAATAAACCTGTTCGGCCCCTCTGTCTTACAATTTCTTATAATGTCTAGGTTGGGTGGTCGCAACTGATTTCAAACTCGATGGGAAAAGTTCAAAGGAGCTTTTTGAGTAGGGTAACTACAGTCCTGAGTTGTTCCCCAATATGCTCATAAAAATCGGCTGTTTATAAAGTAAAACAGTTGTTTAATTGACAAAATATATAATTAGCTAAAAGTTGAACTTAATAATTTAAAAATTAAAAATACTTACAATTAATTAATTAATTAATTAATTATCAGATGATATTATAATTTTGTTGTTATAATCAGACCAGCAAGTTTCAAATACAGTCAATCCATGATACTGTGTTATTTAGAAACTAATCACTTATCAATTCATGGTAGCTTGTCGTCAATATTTCTAGACCAACCAGACTATGGAAAATATGCATAGAAGAAATAATCCAACCACTTTACGTCAAAGCTGTAAAACACCTATTTTTATATAGACAAAAATTCGGATAAGAACTGGAACAAAACTATTTAAAAAATTTGCAGTTACAAAGGGTTGACGACAGGGTTGTTGTATAGCACCAACATTATTCAAGTTATATATTCAGAAAGCGGCGACTCTGTGGAAGAAACACTGCAAAAGTATGGGAATAGTGGTGGATGAAGATTGTTTATACACACATTATACAAATGATAAGGTAATCTGTGCAGAAGATGACATAGACATCACATAAACGTTGAAAACATTAGGAAATGAATATGACAGAAGGAATTTACAAATCGACATGGACAATATTTAATACTTATTTGGTTAGGAGGTTGAAGATCTTGATTTATAACCTACCCTATTTGAAATTAAACTTCTCTGGATTTGACAGGTACCAGCTCATCCAGAACTGAGACAACCACTCTCTCAGTTTGAACAATGAACACACTTAATACTTTTTGTTTCAACTTCTTCTAAATTCCATCGATATGTTTAGATTTTGCAATCTTACTTTGTGAACAACAAAGGGAATCAGCTACTTCCACAAATTTCATGAATATTATATTAATTTACAGAGGACTGAGTTTATGACAAAACGGAAAGTAGGTCAGAAATGCAGTATAGATGATGCAGTGGTAAAACATACAGAGAAATTTCACCATTTAAGAAACAATGTTTACTATCACTGGAACACTGGTATGTACAATCACTGTAGCAATCACTGGAACAATGAATTATCAATAAAAGCAAAAAAAAACTATAGAAAGAAAAGTGGGGGAATGATGCGCGGCGGATAATCGTGCAAACCGTAGTATTCAAGTATAAAAAGTTGCTGATCTTGCTTAATTCCATTATAAAATGTTTATGCCATTCGCATACAAGTGAAGATAGGAACAGGTATTTTCGAGAAATTTGTGGGAATTATAAATGTAATTTTTGTTTAACCCTTAACCCAAAATATTAGTTCCTAAGACCTTACGAGAAAGTAAATATTATTAATAGTGTTCGCAATAAATGTATACTTAAAATTAAAAATTGATTCTTTGACCTTAACTTTAATGAGAACCTTTTGCGCATGATTACCCGCAGTGGTGGGGAATCGTGCGCAATAGCTCTTATACAAATTTTGCAACATTGTCGTTTTTTCAACTGTTGGATTATATACTCAGAGTGGAATAATTATTGCTACGGTATGTTTTTTAATTCCAGAAACGGTTAGAACGATGTGAAAAAATATTTTTTGTATTTTATGTAGGTAGTAATCAGTACTTAACACCTATACAATTTTAGCAGAATCAGTTAAATGTTACAGAATATTCAAGATAAAGTTTTCCTCGTCGGAAGCTTCTTTGCTTCCATCGGTATAACCGTTTTGTGCTATATTTTCTACTAATATAACCTTATACTGACAGATATAAAATGCCATTACTATCAACATAAAGTAAAAATTAAATATTTTTTTACAGTCTTCTAACCGTTTCTGGAATTAAAAAACATACATTAGCTCTAACATTTTTAAACTGATGCTAGGTTTACTGTACTTATTACAGTAACTATTTTGGCTAAAGTGCGCACCATACTCCTACTTTCCCCTATACGAAATTTCAAATTTTCTATTAGTTGTGATGTAATAAACGTTCTTGCCTTGGGGAAATGCCGGCGCATTCAGGATGAACTCATTTTTTACATCTAATGCATCCAATCAATATCATGTCTAATCTTTAAAGTAAATTGTTTTACGCTTGCATAAAATTTGTTTGTTTACATACTAAAACTTTGAAATGGTTTTAATTTTGTAATTCCGTATTTTGAAAGGAAAAGGATTAGATTGTTGAATGCATAATGACAATTTGTCTTATAATCTAACCGTTTTCGAATAACTCATTTATTTCTGAAAAGTGTGTCGTTTTACGTGTAAATCAGTTTAGTATTTTTTTAAAACTATAAACTGGTGAATCAAGTATTTTGCAATAGTCCTTTATTCTATTACTTCTATTTATTATAGTATGTAGTGATTGCGTTAATATAAACAAATTGTGGCATTTTGAAATTATATCGAAGTTGAATTTATGGATTTTTCTTTTTTAATCAGGACGCCATTCGCCTTGGACGTTTATTACTTCGTCAGAATATGTTGTTGCCGATCATTGATAACTATAGAGTTCAGAAGTGCTGTCACTTGCTGTCATTTTACCTGAATTTGTCATTTTGGGCCAAATTCCCCTACCTTCTGTAGCCTCGAGGAGTGTTGACGTTAGAAAGGGAAGATATTATTATTCCATATCACTACGTGACGTTTACTTGCTTTAATTTTTAATCGGAACCATTACAATTAAAATAATGCGTTTATTTTATGTAATGTTTGCAGTAAGTTCTAAAGTTCTAGTTATTGGAAAATAATTTAAATTTATAAAATTTTCTAAAAGTTATTTGAAAATAAGGTTTGAAACATAAAAAACTTGTGCTACTTAAAACATATTTAAGCAAAAAATTGTTACGTTAGAGCAGTCACGTTTTTCAATGAAAGTAGATAATTAAATATTCGCATGTTGTGGATGGTTTGTATTGAATTAAATTAAATTACAAAACTAGGTCATTCGGCCAGTGTCGTTTTATCCTCTGATCTCTTATCTTGTAATTGTCGTAATTAATTCATTTGTGTTTGTTTCAAGCCTGAATTGGTACTTTGTAGCTTCTTTGATGTCGATAAAACAACAAGAGGAGTATATATTTTTGTAAACTCTTCAGAAAATAATAATAATAGTAACTTGAAATCATTCAAATTCAGAACGTTTTTATTTTTCCAAAATAAAATATTTTCAGAAATTAATTAGGCATTCTAATATTTTAATGAAGAAGCACGTTTTTGCCGTCTTTATCCATGCATTTACTGTACATCATTTCTACATTAATGGAAGTGTTGTTTAAGTCGACATCCGTTCGATATCCACCTGCGAAAGTTATTTTCGAATTCCGCGCAAATAACACCGGATTACTCGATTTAACTCGCGTCGACTATAGATTCAAATTTCGGCTGAAATTGGAACAGCACACATGTCTGCGGTAATATCAAAATAAATGAATGCATCGTGCGCGCGCGGTTTATACAGGTGAGATGGAATATTGTAAGCGGCATCCAATTTATTTTCGACGCTAATGAGAAACCGTCGGAAATAACTTCTTTCGATTGACGTGGAGAACCGCGTCTGCTCGAAAATGAAGATGCCGCGATATTTTCCATTGTGCAATGCAAGTTTGTCATGTCGTAGTCATTTATTATGTGATCGCAAAGCATGACGTCGCGCGGCTCGACCGGCCAGCATCGCAAATCACGGAGGATGCCGTCAACGTTTTCTGAATTTCCAGTTGTATCGTATTCGCATTACCGTTACACAAAACTACACTCAACAAATCTAGTTAACTTGTAGCTCCTCGCTTGCGCTTATAGTTTTTTTCAGCTCGAGCGGATTAACTTTTTAAAGCGAGTTAGGATTTAATAAAATCTAATTTGGAAATTCGCTCTTTTTATTTGTATGTGTTCTTTTGTAAACGGCTTGAAATTGTGGGGAGAAGGAAAATAAGAGACTGTTGGAGATTGAAATGAATTACAGTACTGTTTTACGTGTCGTTGTGTCTAGACGGTAATTTTTTGAGAAAAAGTGTGAACGTTATGAGCGGTTTAATGGAGAAGATGGGGTACATTTGAATGAGGACACATTTAAACAATATGAATAACACTGAACGGTAATTTTACTCGAGCAAGACAAAAATGTAGGTATCCTCCAAATAGAGCTTTTTCATGTTTAATGTTCAGTACACTTAATTACCTACACCCCATCATTGATGGTACTTCAGTTATTAGGGTGAATCAAATTTATTGTTTTCGTGTGTTCAAATTTGCTCCGTAATTTCAAGTTGATGATAATTTTCCTCATTACCAAATTCATGGGGAAATACGGTAAGCTTGATCCTTTACTGATGTTGAAAATGGATCAACTCAGTAATATTGTAAAAATTGTACTTTACTAGTGTTGTATAAAAGGATTTTGAAGGTCCCTGGTTAAGAAATTATTTTTTCACACTCTGAGCGCAATATACTATTTTCTCCGTCTATGTATAGGGAGCAAAATAGCACTTTCTCTCCCGAGGAAGCAAAATAACTGTATGCTACAGGTGTCCCAGAACTCGCGCCCCAGAGAAAACAGACAAATGCCGACGACAATTACGATTCTAAAAATGCAAACGAAAAACAATTAATGGCTTGCATAAGAGAGTTGTGAGACATCTAAGTTCCACCAATTCCAGAAAGGGAACTCTGAGGTGTTAATGTGAATAAAATCTGTTGCTAAGGTTATAAATTGTCACAATTAAATAATGTCAGAATGACATGCCCGCTAAAGTGTCAACATCAACATGTTAGGTTAAGGCAGATGTTATTCAAGATGTCACACTCGCCATCATCTTAATCAAGTTTAGGTTTGTTAAATAAAACAACAAATGGCGGTTCTGAAAAGAACCTTTATTATAACGCGTGAACTTATGTTAAAAAACAGGAGAAATGGTATAACATAATAATAACAACAGAAACAACATAGCTAAGAGGAATCACGAAACGAAAAATAAATACAATCAGAGCAAGTGCTCAAAGTGGCCCCCATTCATTTGCAAGCATAACCGTGCCCGCCACAACAGACTCCGTTTAGAATTTGTAGCCATTTCAGGAGTAATTGTAGCAAAAGCTTCTTGAATGCGATCCCTGAGTTGCTCTTCTGTATCAATAGGGCGCCTGTACACAATATTTTTAACGTGGCCCCAAAGAAAGAAATCCAGAGGATTTAAATCGGGGGACCGTGCAGGCCAGTTTTGTGGACCGCCACGACCTATCCATTGATCAGGATACTGTTGATCTAAAATTTCTCTAACTCGTCGACTGAAGTGTGGTGGTGCGCCATCGTGTTGAAACAAGTCGTTAATACGAAAAACAAGTGGAATTTCTAGCAAATTTGGAAGTTCTGTGTCCAAAAAATTTGCATAAATGGCTCCGGTTAACCGTGCAGGAAATTGAAAAGGTCCTACCTAAAGAGGAAAGTTCGATGACATGTAAACTAATTTCTATTGCAGACATAATACACGATTCCCTAATAGACCAGCCCACAAATTTAGGGAAAATCTTTCTTGAAATGCTCTTGGAAATAGAGCATGTGGATTTTCTTCCGCCCAGATGTGCCAATTATGCGCATTGAAGCATCCTTGTCTCCCGAAAGTTGATTCATCAGAAAAAAAAATCCGAGAAACAAAATTTGGGGTGTTTTCTTCTAGATTTAAAAGCCATGTACAGAATACCCGTCTGGCAAGGTAATCTTGTGGCGGCAAATGTTGCACACGCGTATAATGATACGGATGTTGTCAAAGATTATTGTTAGTTTCATGTACATAAATTGTTTGGTCGAGCGGTCTTTTGATTTGGACCATCGCGCCGCCAAGGGCGCCGCTTTGGTCGTTAGAAATAAAGACTCCAGTGCAGACAGTCAAGGAGAGTGCACGTTTTTAAAACGCATATATTTATTTTTGTGGTCCTTCGAAGCCTAGTAAAAAACCCAAACAGATGTCGTCGTTCAGTCTTCATAACTCGATGTACAGAAGTTTTCGAAATATTCAATTCCTGTGCAACTTCTCTAATGCTTTCGGTACCTTCTTCAAAGGCATCTAAAATAGCCTCTTCGTTTTCAACAGTGCGTACAGTCCTGGGAGCCCCACCATTTTCCTTCCTATATGGTAAAATGTGGCCTGTCTCGATGGTTCGTACGATAGCACTGAGAATCACTTTGTGATTGGGATGATTGCTGTTAGGAAAGCGTTGGGCATAAATCCTTGCCGCTTCTCTAGCATTTCGTCCACATTCGCCGTAAATTAACAACATTTCCACATAATCCGCGGCAGAATATATAATTGGAGGAATTCGAACGAAATCTTGAAGTTTTTGAAAAGTTTCATAGCCGACCAGTTTATTGAAAACGTATTAAAACCAATCACCTAGCAACAATGTTGGAAACTACACCTGGATGGCTTACAACGCTCTGATTTGTCGAATAAAAATGTTTTTCTACGACAACATCGAAATATGTTATTTCACGAGCGTAAATTCAATCATAAACAACTACATTTTGTACAGAATTTCATTTCGCATCGTTGCTAGGCAACAAATGCGAAATGAAATATTTCGTGTTCGGTTCACTGTTTTTGGTCACAAATATTAAGGCGGCCTAGAAAATCGAATGTCATCAGTTTGCTTCTGTCAACATTTTTGTACGTTGCAGATAATAATTTCGTAGTTATTTTCGATAACTCTTACAATTAATATGGAAAGTGATAGTGATAATGACTTGGAATTAACACCTCCAAACATAACTGAAGTTGCAAAGTTCACAACATTAAATTTATTACCGGAAACGTCTAAGAAAATGTATCAACGCGCTTATAACCTCTTTTTGGAGTGGAAAAGAGATCAAAACGCAAAGTATGTTAAACGCGTTAGCAGAGGTTATCGTAGAAAAAGTGCAGTATGCAACGCGCACAAAATGGCAATTTTACACTCGTATGAATTGCTGCAGTACGAGTCTTCGACCCGTACTGCAATTCATACTCGTGCAAAATGAGCATCATTTTGTGCTTGTTGCATAATATACTATTTTACTTTGAATACCGTTCAAGCTACAAATTTTTTTCTTTGGGAATTTTTGTTTGTATTTTGATGAGGATTTCTCCTTTTTTCTCTGGGGCGCGAGTTCTGGGACAGCCTGTATAAACATGTGTACACTGTTATAAATATTTAAAAAATAATCACATAGCATTTGGTGCTCCTGTCTATTTTGATCACTATTAAGGAAATTAATATTTGGGTCATTTTATGAGGAACGAAAACAGATTTCAATTATAACAAAATATACTACAGAGTCAAGCGTTTGGAAGAAGAGGTGTAGGAAGGAGAAGAATTTCTTGGCTCAACAATCTTCGGATCTCGTTTTCAATAACTACCACACAATTATTATTGTTATCATAGCCGATATGTGTGTTAAGAAAATTAGTAGATAAAGAACTTTTGGCCCATTTGGGAAGTTCACCGGAAATTCCAGACGGTATGATGAAGGAAGTGACGCTGAAGTTATAACTGAAAGTAGTCATTTGAAGCTAGTCATGCTGAAGAAGATTAAAGACCCAATCTCAATTAGTAAATAATATTACGTTATAAAAAGACCTGGGGTGTGACTTCTATCTTACTACAATTGGGGCCATCTTTCCGCGAAAGTTTGCAACATTGTGACCACAACCACATGTTGATGAAAATACAAGCTTCAATATTTCGTCGAAAATGGAAAAGTATGTTCCAGAAAAAAAAATCCAAGGGTACAGTGCGGCAAGTAAAAATCTCTGTATCATTAGAATGAACGAGTATGTCTCATCATCTAAATATGTTTGTATTTACAGTAGGTGATTTCAATAAATATTAATAAATAACTTGATATTGACATATTATTTCTTCACGTTGTAAAAACTACTGTTCATTGGAAAGGTTAAACAGATTTAATCTACCTAATTCTGCATAAGATTTATTCAACGAATGAAAAAAGCCTTCCGATCGGACGGAGCTGGCTTAAACTCCACTATTGTGTTCTAAATTTTTCAGTATCCCCTTTCGCTTTAAATGTCTTTTATAGAACCATATCGGGAATGCATGAATTTAACACAACACGCCCTCTATTGTTACACAATTCCAATAGGACCGAATTTGCTTCATTGCTATGCATAGCTTTTCTCCGTATCTCCAATTACTGTCCTCTCTCACTCATATATGGAGCGAAATTATGATATCATTGATGTTCACGCTTCAATGAATTTCTCCTCTTTAGCTCGCTGCGTAAATCCATCTTGAATTACGGTGCGGTCGTCGCTACGATGATTTCATGTAAATTAATTAATTTTTCTTGGAGATGAAAAATTAGTATGCGCATGATATATAGTCCCGCTTTAAGTGCGTATTTTAGTTAAAAAATTCAAATGAAATCCCGGCATAATGCGAATTGAATCCGCAACGTTTAAGGGTACGGCTTTGCTCGGTTTCGTTGCCCACGCTTTACCATTTTTCATGAAATTAAAAAATCGACGAAGGCGGTACAAAACGTTTCCGTGTGCATAAATTGGAAACAAAACTCGACGACTATATTAGTAATTTTACAAAGCAGCTCCACATTCATAAATATAAGCCGTAGAGTCACATTTCCATTTGTATCTAAAAGCGACCGTGTACTTTAGTTGCGACATTTCAGTATCTACTAGGCCAGATAAGGGTTGCTTACCATAAGTGACTACCCTTGTCAACGCTAAATCTTCTCTCTGAATTCGCTTTGCATGCAATATTTGTGTACGTCTGCAGAAATTCTACGGTGGATCGTAATTTTACCGGAAGTCATGTTCAAAATGACTTAATAAACACGCAAATGCCTAAACAGAGGAGACCAACAAATTTTCAACGCTTAAAAAATAGAAAACTCCACAAGTCGAAATGAAAAATGGGCTGCGTTTTTCCGTCGTTAATTAATTTTCTAAATCGAGCGCGAGGAAAAAAATCGATTCGGAGGGAAGGCAAATGAAATTTTGTGCGCGGTCCGTCTCATCTACGGTGTAGAGCGATGCCTCATTAAAATATTACAAACTGTCATAAATAATGGGGAATGAATTTATGGTTCTCGCTGGCGTTTCTAATGAGCAGCCAGTAACTTTTATCAATACCGTATATTCGAATTAGGCGGTCGGGTGTGCACGTTACTGGCAATAATTGCAATTAAAATTAAACGCCTCTTTAAATTATTCGTAGTTCACGTTTCCTCCCCAATATTGCATTCACATGTCATGCGAGTAGTAAACCGCAAAATACATTAATAAAATGGACTTTGCCTTTAATTATCAAAATTGTTGTTGTTCTCGTTTTGTGTTTGTGTGTGGGTGGGCGGAAAAACGTGCTGTTTCACTAAATTTTGGTTTTTGTTTGGACGAAATTGAATTATAAACGGCTTATCGATCAAAAGTGTTTGATTAAATGTATTTTCAGACTGTGCGAATATACCGGTTCATAAATTAGTATGTTGTACAAAATAAACAACTAAATTAAAACAGAAGTCTATTAATAAGCTGTAAAAATATTCTAAGTTTTAATTTAATGAAACGAACTACATTTTCCATGGCATAAATTAGTGAGCTATTTCTGTATAATATACAATGACTTATTCAGATGATTTATTTTTATTTAATAATTTTAAATTTTTATCATAAGTTATGGAATTAATTTATTTGCAGATACTTGAACTTAAAATGGGACAAATAAAGGCTTCAATTTTCGAATTTGCTTCTCCTTAGTCCTTTAAAAAAAAAAATTGTCTCATTCTATATTTACTTTCTTTCACCGTTTTACTAAGTATTTACATATGAAAAACAGCACAACATTGTTATTGACAAGAAATAGAGTAGATAACCTGCTGAAGTTGTAAATCTGAGGTGAGAAAGTGCCAATTCCGAGAAATTAAATTGTTGAAAATTTAACACTTTTGTAATTTTTTGTAGTTTAACGCAATTTAAAAATGCTGCTTTCTACATTCTTGAAATAACTTGTTATAACATTATTATTATCAAGTTTTGGGAATGCTTTGTTTATTTTATTGATTTCAAATTCACAATTTTTAAACCAAAAAATATCTCAAAAGTAGGCAAAACTAACTTTTGTTTGAACCAAAATCTATTCAATGTTTAACTTCATAGTATAATAATTAAATAAGGCAATTTGTTTTGCAATTCATTTCAGCTTTTAGGCACAAAATATTGCAACAGAATGACACATTGTTAGTTGAGAATCACATTCAAAGTTCTTTGTGTAGTTGATGCTTTTAAAGAAAATTAGCTTTCAATAAATACAGTAATATCTCGTTTAACGCTGTTTCGGTTAACGCTAATCTGCTATAACTCTGTTTGCCTTAAACCTTAAAAGACCGCGAAATATATTCGATGATTCGATATAACGCATCATAATCATAAGCTTTAAGCATGGAACTATATACATGAAGACCTATTGCTAATTTTACAAATTTTAATATATTGTTCTATATACCTACTTAGTTAGATAGATAATATATTTTAATGTTGAAAATTGTGAATTACAAAAAATAGGCCTCAGAATATTGTAATTATTAACAAATTCCATCGTAATTTATTATAAAACATATGAATACATTTTTAAAAATTTTCATTTGGTATCTTCAGTAAAATTAGAAACAACATTTTGGAGTAAAACAAAACTTTCTACGTCCATTATAATGAAGTAAAAATCAGAAACGAACAATAACAATTTAGATTCGATAAACTTGTAGTAATTCAACTCACAAAAACAATTAACTTATTCTCAAGATGTGGTAATTCTTAATTTATTTTTTAAGACGATTGAGAATGGTTTTGATTTAAAATTTAATACATGGAAAAGAACGGGCCCAAGTCCAAAAAGTAAATACTAAAAATTGATTTTCAAGGAACTAATAACTAAAACGATTTTTAACTACTACATTTATGGTAGCACATGCGCCTTGCCTTTTCTTGCATCGAAAAATGCACTCAACACAAAATAAACATATTACATCAAAATCTCAAATTTTAGTAATTCTGTATTGAATTACAAAATTATAGAGCTGTAAAGAAATTTAAAACTTAGAAAACGCTAGGAATTCTGTGGAACTGAATCTAAAATAAAGTTTGGTATCGAATTATATCGAAGCAATTTCTTACAGGTTTTAAAATTTTCTTACCTTAAAAGGGAAAAGTTGGTTAACTTTAGTCGATATTATAATAACAATGTTTATTAATTTCATTTCTAACAAGTTTGATACTTTTCCTGATATTAATTTTTTTTGAAGCAATTGAAATTTTTCAGGATCGATTTAACGCAACTTGAGTGTTACTTAACAATAATGTTATAACACAGAAACCATTTGCCAGAAATTGTTATTATCGATTGTGCGTACACCAATTTACTACCTACTTATATGTTGAAACATTTTACGCATTCATTTCCCCAAGGTGAGATATAGACGCTATGATCTTGATCAAACACCGTCGAAGAAGGATCGCGTTGTTGCCTATTAATTATTTTCACGTCGCCGCCGTAGCGATATTTTTAAAAATTCGTACGAATTTAATTAAGTTGTGAAGGTCGTCTAAAAACAGCAATTGAAGTTTTTAACCTTGTGCTTTAAATAACTACAATTACGTTCATATTTGTAAACCGAGCATTCATCATATCCCCGCGATATATAAAGCACAACCACTTCAAAACAAGCATGTTGCATATTTTTAAATTCTGAAGAAAAATTTTATCTCGCACTCCAAAAATTGATCGCGGGGAAAACAACTTTTTTATGTAAGGGCATAAAGTTTGCAATTATTTTTTTATGGCTGTTATGACATTAGCTGGTTTGAAATTATACACAAGAGGGAAATTTACAGCTATATTCAGTTAGTACATTTGAAATATGAAAGATTTGTGTATCAAGATGTTTAATTTCCTAACTTTTATATCAAATTATAAGATCAAATAATAATATTTACCTGTCTGCCTGGGTGTGCAAACTCACTTGGTAACTGCAGCTCCAAAAACACCTGCAAAAATTAAAGAATGTTTTAAATTTTAAATTTAATAGTTGGAACTGGTTAAATAATAAGTGGTAGCAAATTCATTGCTGTACATTCTTGTGCAACATATAGTGATGACATTATTAAACCCGTTTAATTTGATTATTGTGTCCATAATATTCAGGATCTTTAGTAAAATAACTTTTATGATATTCTCTGTTTTTCAACAAGGCCTAATCAGATATTTATCTCCTGTAGGAGAAATAGAAAGGAAAATTCAAGTAATGAAGAAATAAAGCACGTAGTAAAGAATATAATGAAGGACCACATTCTGGGTTTAGGAATGGTCTGGTTACAAGGGAATCTATTAATTTCACTGATGTAGATCAAAAATCAAATACCATCAAACTAGAAGGAAAAGTTTAGGAGAAGTCTGTAGCCATAGTAAATCGAATCAAGATCAACAATACGTGATATGCAGACAACATTGTACTATTAATGGTGAGGTTAGAAGATCTCCAAAGAATTGTTGCTAAAGTTAACAGTACTAGCCAGCGGCACGGACTAAACGAACTTAAACAAAGTTTATGTTATTTACAAAACACCAAATATTCCACTACCACTAATAATACAAAATGTTATGATTGGGTAAACTAATAATTTCTCGTCAGTGATACACGGTAGGATAGAAACAACCCGGACAAACTTCGTGCAAATGAAACAGCCATTCCTGAACATAACTCCGTAATAAAACCAAAGTAATAATAATATACTGTTGCATTTTTCCGGTATTGTTATACAGCATAGGGGCATTCCTGCTTAACAAGGATAAAATCTGGAATTTGAAATGTGGATGTACCGCAACAGTTTTAGAATTTCTTGTATGGAAAGAGTTACTAATGAAAGGTCTTAGAAACATTGGACAAGAAAAGATAAATATCCCAGTCACGTTGCATCAATTATTTCAGTTAGTTATGAAAGAATATCCTGATTTTGAAACCTTTCTCAAGTTTTACATTTGCCAGTATAGTAATTAACATAATCATATATTTTTGGAAAAAATCGTCAAACAGAGGCGGCTGGAGAACAAATATGTTCATCGTTCACAGTTTTATCTTGTACTATATTAGGACCAATACTTCGCTTCAATCGTCATGAAAAAAAAAAAGTACCAATTAGTAAAATTAAAATGTTTAAAAATATCACAATATTTCAAGATGCAGTTTATTTGGCAAAAATGTATAAATAATGTATAATAATCTGTCATATCATAGTCATGTTAGTTTCATATTTCAGAGAATGTCCTCTCAGAAACTTGCCACCAAGTTATTTGTAACGTTATTCCTCTGTACAGTGAAGTCTATTACATAATTACTATATAATTTCTACCAAATGTGTGTGTTGAATTAATTAATATGTAGTAAAGCTTAAATATAAAACATTGTTAATACAATCATACATGTTTTGAAAAAACTGAAAACAGGTAGCAGCCCGACAACAGGTACGTTCACCTTTGTGCGTTTTTGTCTTGCAGTATATTAATAGTAGTAGTATTGTAGTATTAGTATTTGTATTAGTTAAATAGTTGTATAAATACCAATTATTAAAATTAAAGATTTGACAAATACAAAAAAAATAATTCAAGGCGTAGTTCATTTGGCTAAAATGTATAAAAGTCCAATTTACCTTAATACTTCAACCGATAATCCGATCCTGACTAATGTGTCTTACTTTAGTCAGGTTAGTTTCATATTTTGGAGAAAGCGCTCTCAGCAATTTGCCGCCAAGTTATTTGCAACGTTATCCCTCTGTACAGTGCATAATTACTGAATAATTTATATAGTGTGTGTGTGTGTGTGTGTGTAATTTACTACCGTTTCACTTTTCTTCTAAGTTTTGATTCTTACATTTTTCTTTATTTTATAGGCTGCAGGTGTTTAAATCGTTTTTACAGAACATCTGAGAAAAAAGCAAATCCAAATTAAGTCCAGTACTGTTCATAACTTATTGAAGATTGACTTGCAAATTTATTTATTGCTGAAACATATTTTGTTAGTGAATTCTCCATAAGTTTCGATAGTCACCTTTAAAATCAATCATTGTTGTTGATTCGCTCGTTGATCATATTTCGTTTCAATATGAAATTAAAGGTTTAAAATTTCTCAATAAACAATTAATTCGATAGTAATTAAATGAATGCAATACTCCAAATTTTTGCAACTGTGGGTTCATGGTTATTTTCGCATATTATCATTAGTTGCTGTTACATTCAGTGAAACTGTAAAACCGGGCTTGATTGGTGTTTTAAAATTTTACTCATTATGAATTACAATGGTACAGTGTGCATTAATTGCACGTTATATGGAAATATTTATCTGAAATTTCATTACTCATCGTTCCGAATAATATTAAACTAAATTCTTTTAACTATGAGTATGGGAAGTGAAACATTGCCCGGGGGATTTGCTTTACATGAAATATATTGCAATTTATTTGAAAGTATAATCCATGTGTCATATCACACTCGAGAAATATTAAAATAGGTTTCCCTCTTGAGAGCATGCAGGTCCTTTGTTATCTCAAGCCATATAAGCGATTAATTGCTAAAATGTTTCTTTGATTCGCGGCAAAGTTAATTAGTGGATATCTATTTCAGGAAAAAAGACAGACTTGCGATCGCTTTGTGGTTTTACCAGAGCAATTTACTTAAATGTGTAAGGTGTTTGGTTTTGCGTTCCGTTTGAGAATCTAAACGTTGATTGGAGTGCTGTCGGTTTATTTCTCTCCGACAGTTACCGAAATAGAAATTCGACGGGGTTCTTTTTTCAAACTCGGCTCACTTTAATTCCACTTATTTTAACCCGTAATTTATTTAACGACGCCCAATTATTAGTTCAATTAACTATAAAAGACTCCGTTTCTCGGCGAACCGGTTTTTAATTCGCCTTATTTCTTTTTTTCGAAATCCAAACAGAACTGATAATAAAGTAAACAAGGAACTCGCTAACGGAGCGGGGCATTTCCCTTACTTTTATAATCTTTAAAGAACATACAGAAAGCATTTAACTTGGCAAAGATTAAGAAAATTAATTTGGAGCAGGATTCCATTATGTATATTTTAACAGGATTAAAAGAGACCGAGTGGACTGTATGCTGGGAGCGAATGCGAGAATGAAGTGTGCGATTCTTTTTAACGAACCAATTAAGTTGTAAGGTCGTGGACTGTTTCTCAAACGCAAAGATAAACGGAGTGGTCCGGTGATATCCGCAGGGTTGGAGCACCAGCAGCACGAGACCCGGGTAAGAACGTCGATACTGCTCCTGCTGAAACAATAATACTGTGAAGTGTGTGGATTAAAGGGGGATGATGCTTCCAAGTAGGGCACGCGCTGACCCATTCTAATATAAACTTGAAATTCCCCGACGCAATGCCGCTCCTGATCCTGCCTAAGGATCATTGATATTTATCTATTAGATATCCTTTATGAGCTTTATCGTACTCTCTTATCCCTCCTAAAAGACAATCTAAATCCTCGAGAAATCGAGAGCAGGCACGAACCTCTCCGGAAATGTGTTCAAATTTTCAACGGTTTCGAAATTGCTTCGTTTTTTTTTAACATCAACAAGTGCTATGGTGGTGTAAATTTTTAAATCGGTGCTTCGCTCCGAAACTTTTAATTTTTAAGTGCACGTTCGATTGCGCTCCGATCCGATTAGCAGAAAATTTTCATCGAAAACTGCTCAGATTAAATGAAAATATTTTTCGTGAAATCGATCAGAAACCAAGTGCGGGTAATACATAAAAATTTTATGCGACGCGGCTTATAAAATTACTATCAAAAAGTTCGTACGGTGAAACAAACATATTTTAGAAACTTATTTCATGTTTATGTTTATGGATAAATATTTTAAGGTAAGCTACTCGAGAACTCTAGGAAGATTAACGATTTTTCTCGGGAAATTGTATTGCCAGGAATACATTTAAAAAGCATGCATTTTTAAAACTGCAATCTATAAATAGAGTAAAGTATGCCATTAATGAAAAGTTTAATTCGCCACATGAAGATGTTGTTTTGTATGCTTTTATTGGCCAAATTTAATCTTTAATTACTTTGGATTGAGAAATTATTGACCAGGTTTCTAAAATAGCTCACAATGTGCTCCACAAACTTTCTGTACACTATCCCTTTTTTTAAATTAAAAAAAAGTTTAAATAGTTAAAAAAATTGATAAATTTTCGTTGTCATATTCAGCAGACATGACAAAAAGGAATAAATCCGCAAATAAAGCAAGGACTGTTTGGAGAGTCAGACGTTGGGCTCACTGTTTACAGTTGGATGCGACAGCAAGGCCAAAAAAATCCTAAAGCTGTGAAAGGACAAAAATCAACGATTTGTGGATTGGATTTAAACGAATTTTGAAAGCAATTAAATAAACAATTTCTCTCCATCGTATATTTATTTCAGTTTGTTGTCCCAAAGCCATAATTATTGTAAAAAATAAAATTAACTTAAATTATATAAAGCGGGCTACACATGCTACGGTATATCTCTACGGTTTGTCGCTCCGGTCTGTCGAATATGATCTACCGGATACAGAAGCGCATCCACACGATTCCGGTTTTTTTTGTCAGTTCTGTGTAAACGCGATGGCGTCAACACACGATGCTTTAGCGGTAGTAGCATTAGTATTATCAATGAAAAAGCGCCCTACACGCAAAATAAAACGTAAACAGTGGTGTCCATTCTATCACTTTCGAAAAAGTGAAATCTGAGTGATAATGGAGTTTTTAAACTACCCTAGCAATTTAAACAGTTAACCCCCAATTCGATTTTTTTCAAAGGCCATTGAATACCACTTTCAGAAATATCGGCGATTATTTTATTCTACTAACATTGTGCTATTTCAAAAATGAACACGGTATTATATCGATAATTCTGATATAACTTCGTGTTGGTCGAAATAGTTCAATTACTTACTATTTAGCCAAGAACTTATTTACATAGGTACCTACTTTAATTTTTCTTATTGTTAGTTCTTCATTCGTAAAATAATCTAATCAAATACCATTCAAATTTTGATACTTTTTTTTTATTAATTACATTACATTCACTTGTACAAATTTAACAATAAAAGCGCTTCAGCTGCGTGTCGTATTTTTAATACAAACAACTAATTATTATAATTTAACCAATAAATTCAATTCAGTGAAGGTACGGCAGCGCATTGTTTATGTTGATTATTTAACTTTACAGATTTACGTTGTTGAGACCTATTGAGGATTTTTGTCTGTGTTGTAAAAATGTCGCTTTTGAAAAAACGACATTTCGGTGACAATTGATAAACGAGCAATTTAGAGTTTACTGGAGAAAGTGATTTCGGTCCCTGATAAAATGTTAAAAGGAGAGAATTAAAGATCATTCACCATGTCGTGTTTTTTAAGGGTTAATTTATTGCAGGGTGACTTTCGAAAAAACTAAATCTCGATGACACAACGTCAATTGTCAATGATAAACACCTTTTTTAGGAGAAACTCGAGAAAGCGACTTTCAATTTCTGTGAAGGGTTCATTTATTGTGACTTGAAAAAACAAAATCTCAATGATAATAGTGTTGTTAAAATACACAAACAATTTAAACAGAAAGTGGCTTTGACCCTTCATAAAATGTTGAAGAAAGGAATGTTTTTCAGTTTTGGACACGTGCAACCAATTTATTAAAGAAACGAGACATGATGGCGAGAGACCTTGTCTCTGCGGCAAATTTAAAAAAACTGAGACGACCGGATTGCTTTCCTATACACGGTCTGATATGCCTGTACGGTTTTATTTATCGAATGAAAATATATATTTGCTCAGGCAACCTGTGCAGGCGGCCGGATCGTCACCGTTTTATCGTCCACACGTTCTGGTATACCTGCACAGACGCACCGGAGCGACAAACCTTAGAGATATACCGTAGCATGTGCAGCCCGCTTAAGAGTAACTAATAACTTCCATTAACAAGATTCATTGAGATCTTCACTGTTAAAATAGTTCAATCTCATTTATTATTAACTAAAATTGCAAACCCCAGAAACTATCATGTTACATACGACGATTAGAAAAATCCCATCTGACCCACACCCGCACACTAATTGGGATATTCCGAAGAAGAGGTCATTATCCCCATTCACCCTCTTAAAAACATCTTAGCACAACGTGGCCGCTCAAGTTTATAAACTTTATTACAATTTGATTACAATTTTGTTATGGGTTCTCTGTTGTTCTTGGCTCGCGACGATTATTTACTTAACACTAAAAACAATCCCGAGATTGATGTTTTTTCGCCGTCTGGGCCGTAAAAGAACCTTTTAATCAAATTTACGGCGTTTACCTAAGGCTGATTTCTTTATTAAACCGCCCGCATGGAGAATGGCAAAGGAACCCGTGTCTCGATCCGTTTAATACATAATTCCTGTGATCGTTTGATCGGTCCCTCTTTTAGTTCACTCCGCCTCGGAAATTTAAACGACCACGATCGGCGTGACCACATTTTGTGCGTGTTACAAAAAAAGCTTCGGAGGAAATCCACTACAGCATGTCGGCTATCTTCAGATATGTCACGAACTGTTATAATATTAAACATATCTTGCTAATAAATGGCCGCCTAATATTAGAACAGGTTTATTTATATAAAAGTCGTCTCTCGTGCGTATTTGTACCTTAGTCTCATCCGCTCTGTTTGGGGTAAAAATTTCAATATTCATATTTTTGTCGGCGGATAAATAGTGGTTTTAATTAGCGGTGGAGGCCAGATATAATTTTCGGAAATATATATTTCCTTTTTGTGGCAAAGGGCCATCTTGGAGTATTTACTTGTCTGTCTGTGGGACTTGCTTTGAAGCACAGTGAGTCAATGAACAAAAGTCTTTTGATGAATACCGGTGCAACAACATTTTTTATTTCCACAATTTCAACTTCCTTAAGGTGGTGTATTTTTTACTTTGTTTATTAGTCCCATCTGCGTTTTTTTTACAATTCCATTTTATTTCTTTTACATTCATCAATTTTTCAATTCATCATTCCAGGTTTTGATCGTTCTGCTTATTCGATTTTATTCGGATACCTCATTTTCACGCTTATTAGTTTACTCGTTTATTTTCTTGTTGCGACCAAAGATTCATAACCATGAAGTAGTGCTGAAATCACCACTTCGTTATGCAATTTTACTTTCACATCGCCTGGCACTTCTTTCTTTCCAAGGAACGTAGTCCATATCGGTTTGAAAATTTTTTTGATTGACATTATTTTTTTGACGTTGCTGCTTACCCATATTCCCAAACATTTGAATTTTTCTACTTGTCCTAATTGTTTCGCTCTTGACTTTATGCTGTCAGCTGCTTCTTCGTGTGAAATTATTGTCTATTTGGTCCTGTAATTGGAAACTTATACTTCCACCAATAAAAATAAAAATAGAAAATTATTATTCAGACAACAACGACTTGTCACTGCTGCTCTTTAGCCTTTATTCGGGGGCAATCGTAAACGAAGCTTTAAACAACGAAATGGCCGGAATTATAGTGAAAGAAATTCCCATTAATAATATCAGACATGCAGACGATACTGTACTATTGACAGAGAACATTACAGATCTCTAAAAAATACTGGAGAAAATAAATAGACCCAATCAGCAGTGTGAACTGAAGATGAACTTGCGAAAAGCAAAATTTACGCAAGTAACAAAATTTCAGAAAGTCGTGGCACCACTAATAGCACAAAATGTCGCTATTGAGAAAATGCAGAAATATAAATATTTAGGCAACTGGGTAAATCAATCAAATTACTTTTCATATTTTTTCACCTTTCCTTTCATTTAGTAGTTCATATGTTAGGAAAGTAAATAACGATGAATCTCCAAAGGTTTCTTTACATTTCAGCAATTTTTTTTATGCAAAATTTGAGATCGAAAAGCTTTCAATTATTAAATTGTAAACAGTTTAAACTCACTATACATAAATTTTTACCGTAAAGTTAAATTTATAACGCCTCTTTAATGTTTAGTCATTTTATGGAAACAGTTTTGCAATAAGACCTTCCCGAATAAGAACAAAGTAAAACTTTACTTAACACCTTTAAAGAGAAATGCTTTTTAAAATAATTATTAAAACTTGTTTCGATAATTTATTCATTGAATATTCCTTTCATCAGGTAAAAGATATTAATTAATCTTTGAGATGTTTTCAAACATTTTCAAAAGACTTCTAATTTTTACTTCGCAATATGCTTCAATTTTTTTACTTTTATTAAAATTCTAATATAGTACATTTTAGAATGTAATATTATCGCGAAACGTTTATATAAAAAAAATATGTTTATACACACACTGGCAAAGTTAAAGGAACAGACATAAAATCTAATCGTTTTCTCTACAGTATACATATTGATATTTATCAGGAAATCTCCCAATACGAAGTTAGGTGGAGTAACTGGAATTTGCCTTACAAATGTTATACCACGTTAAACCTGTTGAAGAAGAAAAAAAAACTCGAAGATGTCAGACTCGAATTAAATATAATTTTCAAAAGAATGACTTTATTGTACATTTTGTACTTGGTTAATCATTTAACCCATTAGTACATAATGTATCTTATAATGGACGCCTACATTTTATTTTTTTGTGGGTCAGAATTGCAATGCAAGCACATTCCAACGATTTTGATAACTTCAAGAAACTAAGACCATGCACTAATGGGTTAATGTGTTTCTTCTTTTGCTTCAATAGCGTGTGTTCCCCCACTAGCCGTTACAACTGCAGTAATTCGTCTTCCCGTACTTCTGATCAGTTATTGAAGCAATCTGCCCCATTCCTCAATCAATGCAACTTTTACTTCTTCTCCGTATTGAGTAGCAGGAATTCTTGGCCTAGGTCTTCTATCTAGCATGTTTCACACGCATTCGATTGGGTTCAGGTCAGGGGAACACGCTGGCCACTTCATTCTTGTTATACCCACTTGGTTTAAAAAGTCAGTTACACAGAAGGCGACGTGTGAGCGCGTATTATCCTGCATTAGAGTGAAATTTTCTCCGATATATGGGGCAAAAGGTCTTGGAAAATGTCCCTGATGCACATATTTGCAGTTAACGCTCTGCCATCAATCACCACTAATTCTGATCGTGCCCCCAAACATATGCCACCCCAGACCAAAATTGAACCTCCACCAAAAGCTACAGTAGTAGTAAAATTAAATGGCGCATTTTGTTTTGCTTGGTGTCGATACAATTTTTACCTACCGTCAATTGAGTTCATACAGAAACGGCTCTCGTCCGTGCACAAAATTTGATCCCACTAATCATTATTGGAGTCTTGGGGCTTTTATTAGCATATACGGCTTGAGAGCATCGTCTTTAAGTCCTCTTCTTACTGTGCGTTCACTTATGGTGGTTCCACAAACATCTTCCAGTTCCTTTCATGTTTAAACTGCCTTTTGACGTCTACTTCGCAGTGTTTGAATGTGATAAAACGATCGATCACCTGTAGCTGTAGTTAAGTGTTTTCTTCCTTGACCTTTGGTTCTCACATACTCCCCGGTTTGCCTCCAACAACTTGCATTACAATGGATGGTTGATTCTGATATACCAATTCTTTGAGCAACTTCACGGCATGTGTACGACCATGTCCGATCATTGTTGCGGCCCTAGCAATATCAGTCGGTACTAATCCAACCAATATTACCTGCTTTTTACAATACACACAAACTGACGACAACAAATCAAAAGAAAAACAAATTGAACAAACCTGAACAAATTAAACTGATTACTAGACAACAACTTAATTGTTATTTACATACAATAATACGTGTTTCAAATGTAAGATACAACACACAAGTTTGAAGTTTTGATATTAAAAACTTCAAGTGTTTAGTAGAGCATTCAAAGTTATTTAAATATACCTAGACTATAAAACAATACAATTAAAAAATAAACTGTTTCTTTAATTTTCCGGTGTGTATAGTTGACAGTGGTTTGATTTGGCCACTTTTTAAATTAAGATCAGATAAAGCTATAATTATAAACCAAAAAAATACAGTCACTAAAAAAGAAACACGATGAAGTACTTTATTTGAATTAATAGAAACTAAATTATATCAACCGTTTTTTAAACCTTGTGTTATTTTAAAAGGTATAATGACTTTATATACTTGAAATAAATTTCTAGCTTTTAGTTATAACTTCAAAGCACTTAGCTACTTCGAAATCAAATATTTCAGATTTACTGAAGTTGTAAATTAAAAGCCCCCTACGAGCCACGTCAGACGAGTGATTCGATTTTATGAGTAAATCGAGCAGAACAGTTTTTCGCGTTATTTTTCGACTAGTGGGGATGTAATCGTTAAACTGAGAAACTGGTTCTCATTATCCTTATGTTCACAATTCACCGGATTATCATCCATGCAAATGCAAACTTGCAGTGTGTTTTGTTGTGTGTAATTCGCTCCATTGTACGAAACCGTTGACCCGATATTAACCCGAGCGGAACACATGAAAAGTTTTCGATGATAATGTTTGGCACGAATCAGGAGTCTTTTTCTCCACTTTCGGGCATAATTGACGTTCGTACATAATTCAACGCGGCTGTCGTTTGCTGCCATACCTGTCACATACACACGAAAAGTCGACAATTAAAATTCCATCAGCGCTCCTAACGTTTTGTGACAATTTTGTCTGGAGCCAGCCCATAAACAAAACTCATTATTCTCTTTTTCTTCACGAACATTAATCAATCTGTACGCTGCGGCTTTTTTTCAAATCGCTCGCTAATGCCTTTTTCTATCCAACGTTTGCAAGTTTCATGATATTAGCGTCTCGCAGACGACGCCGGAATGTGCTAGTAAGCTGCACGAAGCAACTTCGCAGTAATAACAATCTGGACATAGTAACCCTATCTTATACTCTCATAAATAAATAAATGCAACTTGGAGTTGAAATTTTAATTAGGTTCTTGAAATATGACGCCGGAGCCGTTGAGGACCAATAATGGAACGCTCTGGTGGGACCTGGGGACGCACGTCGGAGCGGAAAAGCTGCTTCCGTTGAAATAAAATTCTTTTGTCACCTTTGAGAATTTCAAAACAAGACAACAATTGACGTGGCTCACAACTTCAAGACAAGTTCCAACATTACCAAAATTTCTTGAATTTGAAACTAAAATACACAACAAAAGGCATCGTGTTAACCGGGTTATAAATATCTTCTTGAAGACATCGAAGAATTTCCTGGATTTGTTTGATTTTTAATGGATGGAAGACAAAGGGCTATTTTACAAAAGAACCTAAACTTTAGTTTCTACAATTAGTTATTGAAATTTTTATTGCAATTTTTTATAGTGGATCCAATACATCCATTAAATTGATGGGACCCCTGTTTCATTGACTAATAATAACATTACAAAATTTATTATTTAAAACATAAACTTTCCAGTGCTGTGGATTGAATTAATGATTGAAACATTAAGTACTTAAAAAAAAAACTCAAAACCGTATCAACAATATTTTGCACAAAATTGTTTTCCAAACAACTGATGTTTACAAGTTTCCTCTTCCCCTTTAAAAAGCACACTTCACCACGGCAAAAAGCGTGCAAAAACAACAATCACTGACGAACGGAAAAAAATCGAAACAGCCACACACGAAAGTAGCATTATTGTATTGGTACATCTCTTCCAATAAATCACTTGAATACAGTAGACAGTCAATAGCTTGCTAATGACGACACGAGCCCGATTCAAATCCTCCGACCCCCTTCAATATATATCCAGTTATTCATTAAACGCCCCTTTAATACACCAGCTAGAACTCTCGGCAGCACGATCACACACAGTCATTGTTCGAAATGTCACAGCATCGATCAGGCAAAAGTTTGAGATATGCCAACAGCTAATTATTGCAGATATCGTTCCAGTATGAAAGACAGGTACCGACACGAATGTTGGAAGATGTAAGAAAGTTTAATGAGCTATTAAAATGGCTTTAAAGTTTCGTGAACAAACACACAATGCGGATGTGTATAATGCCGTTTCTTATTCGCCCTTTTTTGTAAACACGGCGCTTTGTTTTAACCTTTTTTAGACGGACGCCTGTATTTATTCGTTGACGTGGGGTGTTTTAGAATTTGAATGAACGTTTAACGTGCCCGTAAGAAGCTCTCGAAAGCGTGAAACGTATGAGTTTGACTTCATGATGTTTGCAAAGTTTAAAGCTCTTTAATAGATAGTGCTCTACTTTTACTTGATGAATATTACGTTTCAAACGCTTAATTTTGAAATATTGTGACAGGAAACCTTTTCATTTTATTAACTGAAATTTTTATTTTGTAGAAACTCGGCGGTTGTTTTTCTAACAAAATCGATTTGTCTTTTTTTAATATCTTGAAGTGTTTCAAAGTTATCTTCAAAGAGATAATTATAGAAACAGTTGTATGCATCCGTTGTATGTATCAAATTTGTTTTTTAAAATGAAAAACATTGTAGCATTAATTGCGCGCGAATTTATTTTTATTACCCTCGGAAAGAATTTATTTATGAACAAAACAGCCGACGAGGTGTATTTTTATAATTTCTTTGAAGATTTCTAAATTCGTTTTTAAAATGTATTTAAATTTATTGTTATTAAATTTTTAAATAGGGAACAAGATAATCAACCAGAAAAAATAGAAAATTTATTTTCAGTCGTATTTCAGTTTAATTTTTTGGATAATAAACAAACACAAAGTGATTGGAAATCAAATTTTACTATACAGGTGTTTTATAAGTCCTAGGTGAAACTAAAACGGGTGGTAGAAGAGAGGAGATGCTTAGAAGTGCGTTTTCTACAACTAACTAATTCTAACTAATTAACGAGTAACAATCAGACACAATCATGTCCATTAAAAAAAAAAAAATTTACTAGTGGACCACTTCAATTGACCAGCAGTTTATTTCATCAACATTATTTCACAGACTGTAATTTTATTGGATAATTAATAAACTTCTATCCTAGAACTATTTCACAGTTTCATTTAATTTAAATCCGTTACGAAAGGTGTTAAATTTTCATAAAATTTGTGGCTCTAATATTATTTTATTGAAAAAACAATTTAAGAATTATTTAAGGAGTTGCATTATTTTAACAGAAAGATAATACTTTTACGAATTTTATTTTAAAATTCAATAGTTCTAAATTGTCACCTGACAAAGTTGCAATAAAATTGACGTTAGAATCTACTTGCATTGCACATTATAAAAAGTTTCAACAGCGAGCGGAAATTCTATGCAGACTAATTTTTTTTTTCTATTTTTCGAAAAGTTGGAGGAATAATTACGTCATCCCAATTTTATTATCCATGTCACAATGAGAAAAAAGCAGCCAGACAAGCATGCATATTTGATAATTCTCCGATTCCGTCAGATTTAAATCAGCAAAACTTTTTCGAATCCCCAAAGTTTCGATATTTAATTAACTTACCGATTTTTCCAAATAAAATTCAGGAAATGTTCTCGAACTTCCCACCAACTTATATTTTTTTCCTCGCAATTACAAGCTGTCGTTTTGTATTGATCGATTTCATAATCACCGGCAGACGTTAATTCACACGATTTAAGGGCTGGCAGCAACAAAACGAAAAACTTTCCGAAAGTATTCCAATTCCATTACGGATAATTTACTCATTTGTGTACGTCGTAATTAAAATTAGAAAAGACAAGATGAATGGCAACCCCGGAACTTTTCAAAGTATGCAGCGAAGAAGTTTTAACTAATAATTAAGATATACGTTCCTGCTGTTTAGTAACTAACTACTTTCTAAGTGTCACTGGGGAGAGCTCGAACTACTTTTAAATTATTGAGACGATTTATTTTGTCACCGGAAAAAAATCGACCGGAAACGCGCACTGAAAGTTTGCAATTGTGGGACGGCACATCAAAACAATAGGCACCGAAAATCCATCAAGAACCTTCATTAGGCGCAACACGCTGAGATGTAAGCCACATGACATGCCATAGTTTCAGAATGACACTACGTCAATGACAACCGTCGCTAACACACAAATTCATCGTCGGATACCGTACGTAACGCACAGAGGGGCCTGAATTAACGTTTCCAATGATGCCAATTACAGATCTACTCACAATAACTCCCCGCGGCTTATACCTTCCTCCGCGCACATAATGATACTAGAATTAATTAATACACAATCGCGACTATAATATATCTATGCCGGGCGATTATATCTGATTAAAATTATTGCGTAGGCAGCAGTTAACCATCTCACTTAACTCCATTATCGGCGAACGGATCTACAATCAATTCCTGATGTTTAATATGGGAATTGCCTCTGAGAATTAAGTCATTACTGGGGTTTTAAACCGCCAAAGATTTGCATCAATGGACGAATTTTCTGAATGATGAATAAATTCGTAATCATATATGAAATTTACATACAACACCTGCCATTATTCCTCCACGCCCGAGCCATCAAATTCCTAGTTAATGCAACGTTTCTCGGGGTTTAATCAAATGGCGTTCCTGAAAATTTCTGAGACTTTTTTAATCGATGACATTATTAATGATGTTAGGAATTCTAACGAGGGTTGTTTGTGTACGAACTTTGGGGTTTTGTAAACGACTCTGTTTTGTAAGAGATGGCTTGTCTGCGGCTTGGAATTTTCCGATCGGGTTATGAATTAAAAGAAAAACTGAGGAAAATGTAATCAACATTTGTGTACACAAACTTAAAAAGACGTCACAAGGGAGTGGTGTTTGAACAACTCCAGCACTTTGTCACATTTTTCCACGCATGTGAACTAAACGTAGCGATTCATCAATATTAAATGAAATGCCCAATAACGTTTTTTAACGCCGCTTTTAAACAGAAACGGTCGAAAATGTTTATTGGAATCGTTCGAAATGTAAAAGGAAACACAACAGATTTAACGGCTTAATGCGGAATTGGTAGGATGATGACAATGAAGTGGCCCGAAATAGATTCCGAAATTGAAATAATTTCAGGAAAACTTTTCAGCACATTTGCCGTTTCGTGACTGTTTCTTGAATGAATTTATGCGATAAAATAAAATTTTGTGAAGAGGAAGCTGTTCATAAATATTATTTCTTTAAAGGACTCAAGAGGAACAATTTATTCGCTTTAAAATCGCATTGATTCTTTTTGAAACAATTTAGAAATACTAATTGAGTTTACCTGAATTTAATGCGTTATTCCATCAGAAAGTTTCAGTTCCTCAAACTTTATTAAATGAGTTCAGTACTTTCATAGTTCTGAAAATGGGTTCTAGCGATTAGGAAAACACTAATTACTTACTAAGAGCAATTTGTTAACTTGTATTTATCAGTTATTAACCTTCGCTCGTCCGAAATAATTTCAGTAGCACGGAGCCCCTAAAGTAGGCCAAAATGAGCCCACCTCATATTTCGGTGTTTTAACATCAAACAACAAAATGTTTTTGATCTAAGAAAAATCAAAATGTAATAATGTACTCATAACTCTTTTGTGTTTAACAATAATTTGCAGATATTTATTGAAATCTTTTAAGATTTACCTAAAAAAAAATTATTTAATATTTTTCTACTGTAAATTAATATGAACACCTTTGGAGAATACAAAAAGTTCTAATAAAACGGTGGTTTGAAGATCAGCGGAATTATTTTTAAAAAAATGTAAGCGTAGCTAACTTTTGACACATTTTTTGGACGTCTGAGTGTTAAATAAATATTCAAACGTTAAAATTTAAAACTAGCATTATGAAGAACTCGCCTTTCGGTTACAAAAGTGACACAACTCAAAAATTTGCAAATACTTTGGTCCCCAAAAATATATTAAAATATAATTAATTACTACCACACTCTTATAATTTCAAGAAGTAGTGCATATGATAACCTAAACAATTTTGTACCAAATTATGAATTTTAACAGGAGAAAATTGTAAATTTTGACAGAAGAAAATAGATAAGTTTTTTAATTTACTCTGAACTTGTTATTTTGAGTTGTGTCACACTTACAGCCGAGGTGCGAACTGTTCGTACGTTTCCGGGATGAGGCAAGAAGAGATAAGAATACCGAAATGTTTGGCTACCAATAGGCATTCTCTTTTATTCAGCTTGTTCTATCCAGTGTTGGATGTAAGCATCCCCTTTTCCTTTTTACTATACCTGTCCACAGCTTCTCTTCTTCATAATTTTCCAGACATTATCTTTAAATCTTCTTCGCATCTCATCTTTGGTCTTCTTATGTTTCTTCTTCCTATTCACGATCTCCATACAGTAATTCTATTTGTTCACGTTTCATTATGCATCCTCTTGACATGCCCAGCCATTGCCACTTTAGTATTTTCACCCTCATCACAACATCTACTTTCGTTTTTCTTCGGCGCTCTACATGGGGTATTGATTTATTTGGAACATATGTACTATGCTTCTTGTCAATTACCATGTTTCTGATGAGCATGTTATGTTATGGGGGCATACAATGATTCTATACTTTGATTTCGACAAATTGGGGTAGATTATATCTGCAATCACTACTAAGTTTGCCAAAAGCAGCCCATTCTAACCGCATTCTTGTTTTTATTTTGTTTTGTTGGTTGTCCATATTAACCCCAATGCTTTGTTCCAAGTATACAACTTCATTTGCAACCTCATCCTCAAATCTCAGATTGGATACTTTCTTAGGTAATAATTGATTTAATTGTACAAAAAACGAACCCAAATTGATTCAATTTATTTATTTATTTACACACTCGCTTATTTGGCAAGTAGGTGATTTGGTTTCCTCTTTATTCAACCCCTGGCGACATGATAGCGGTGGTGGACGTTCAGCTAGTTGCGGTCAATAGGTCCTTAGACGACGTCCAACAGATGAAACTATTTAATTTCTGGAACGAGGTACAAGGAGAAGTCGAAATCATTATTTATGCTTCTGTCGTCATCTGCCAGCTTTGTTTGTGGAGTCCTAGCTGCATAATAACTCACACGCTCACAGGATCATGTAAATCAGTGATAGTCAACCTGGTCCCTACCACCCAGGAGTTGACGATTCAAGCTTTCGTGGTGGGTGGTACGGGCTTTGTTCGATGCTGAAGCTGCTTTCAGTTAAGTTACTCCGGAACCGATGGGTGGTTGGAAAATTTTACCACCAACAAAGTTACAAAGGTGGGTACTACGTGCAAAAGGTTGACTACCTACTGCCGTATGGCAAGCACGGTCTGTTCTTCTCTTTTTGTTACATCAGAACTAAGTCCTGTTACTTTCCGCTATTGTCGGTTCATGATTTCCTGGGATGGTAGTCCCATTAAATCGTCGACTGAAGTTCTTATTATTTCATAACTTTTACTACCAGTGTGATCAAAGTAAATTTGTTTGTTTATTTCGTGGTCCCTCGGTCCTAATGTCCCATCTTTAACGGAAATGTGACCCCACTACATCGGCCAGTTCAGCCTGCTGTATTCTGATGAGTATAGCGTCGATTAAATCACGTTCTCTTGCCGATTTATGGGATGCTATGAGATATGACGTCCCAAGCAACTTGAAATGATGTCGAAGAACTTCCCGTGTCTACCCAGGGTTAGCTAGATTCATTTTCTGCTTATCATGTCCAATACATTTTATTGACTTCTAGAAATCTAGATGACTTTGGTTTAAGGTTAACTTCGGTTTCTTGACAGCGATTTAAAAATGCTGTTGCTGGATGTTAATAATACTTAAAAGTGTTACAAGTCAAGATTAATCAACGACTTTTAAAAAATTGACAAAATGTTATTTATATCAAATTGTCTGATAAAATTAGTAAGATGGGACCCCGTCTTTAACCTATTGGAGGCCCTGGGCACTTTAGGATAATGGGTTCCCTATGGCTATGATATGACAGAGGACTATTTTATTAATATTTATCGGTAATATCGGTTATCAGTTGGTGATCTGGTCATCTGGCAGGAACTAGGGGCCCCCATGAATCGCGGGGCCCTGGGCACTTGCCCAGAGTGCCCAATGGAAAAGAGGCCGTTGCCTATAATTCTACCCAACATATCCTCTTACATTTACTTTCACTGAATGCCAAATACTTGGTTAATTTCTACATTATAGAAAATACTTATTTCTGAAACCTTCAAATAAAATAGTTTGGAAAAAATGAATTAAAAAAATATTTAGAAATTTGTCGGCTTTGGTGCAATTAAATAGAGTGGAAATAAATAAAAACGTTTTGTTAAAGACACCTGCACGTTTATATGACAATTCTATATTCAAAAGTAGTTTATCACCGCGAGCACTTCTTGTTTTTCCGTTTTTCGGGAAACGGAAATTCGATCATGTGTAAATTCAAATAAACTAAAGCAAACACATTTTTTCAACCAGGCGGCAATCAATTTTCAAAATACGAAACAAATAAGGAGAAAATACATTTCTTTTCTTTCAGCCGTCAATAAAACATTACCGCATGAGCAATAAAAGTATCGTTTCCCTAATCACACAGAATTTACTTAAATAATAGGGAAAAACCTTAATGTACCGACGCGACGTGATAAAAGCAATTTATCTTAAACACAAAAATCGTCGATTATCAATCAATCCAATAAAAAACTTTAAAATCGTTTTTATTCCAATTGGATTGCGTTTTTGTGCCATGAGAAAAAAGTTGCCCTATATTCAGATTGGTGAGATGGGTTACAAATTTGCGTTAATGTGTGTAGTAGAGACTCTCGGGAACCGCTTGAATTGCAACAAACCACTTGATTAATGTGCGAACAATAATCGTGTATGAATAATGTTCACCGGTTTTCTGGCGACAACAAGAAAATAAATCGTCTTTGTGCGTCAATTTAAGTAAAAAATATTTTTAAATGGATACCATTGTTCCAAATTGAAAAGTTGCGATGAACGAATCAGAACTGTTTAGTCACGCAGCACCACTTACCTTTCACAATCTTTAAAAATAGCCCTTTCACTATCAGGACACATTGTTTAATGGGTTCGTAATTAGGATCTCGAAATAGGAAGCTTTCCGCTATCATAATTCAGGATTTGGAATTTTTCCGTTGTTAGTTTATTTTTGCTGGTGATGCGGTCGTGTTTTGGCTGCAATAAGTTTGCATCGAGTAATTGACTTCAGGAGGTTTAAGTTGAAGTTAACGTGAGATGTAAAACATGGACTGGATTCCAGCAGCATTCCAGCCGAACAGTGACTTGAATTATTAAATTAAACGTAGATATTTCGTCTTCTAACAGGGTGATATATAATTATTTAATGCTAATTTAAATTTTTCAACTACAATTTACTACCAAAGTTCTTTCTGAGAATCTTTCTGACTAATTAAAAACAGGATGTGTTATCCAGATGTAACTAGATGACTGAAAATAATTTTGTAAACCTACAAAACAGTTAAAAACTAAATTACACGATTAATACAAATAAGGTGAAACATTTGCTGTTTACTTTTTTTTTTGAGAACTTCTAAATACCAACATAAGTTTTAATTTAAAACAGTGTCTTAAAATTGTATTAAAAATTTAAAAACGTTTCTTGTTTATAAACTTATGTTAGAACTTTATGTTTCAGAATATTATTTAAAGTGAAAACTCCCTTTATAATATTTTCGTTGGAAGTTTAATTATTTTATTATGGTAGTTCAAAAAATTAAATATACTTTTGATTATAGTTGATATAGTGAAATTAAAGTAATATACAAATAAATTCTTGTTGTAACTAAAACTTTTTTGACGGTCTCTTGGAAATTCGACTTAGCGAAGTTCCACTGTATTTCGTTTTGAAAACATTTTTTTCAGTACTTCAATAATTCGAATTAAAAGCGATTGTATTTAAATTAAATTAATTTAGATGTTGAAGCTTTATACATAAAATTTCTTCTCAATAAAATAACGAATCTTCGTTGTATTAAAAGCAAGATCGAGGACTTTGATAATACAATATAGAAGCAGCTTATGGCATAATTTGCTTTTAAAAAAAGGGGAACTGTAGTGCATCAAGGGAGATAAGTTAAGTAGTGAACAAGATACAGTAGGGTTTGGATTTTTTCTAGGAACAAATTAGAATCTTTAGAAAGATCACCATGAATTTGTCAATGTCCGAATGCCACAAGAACAACTTACCCGTTAGGTACTGATTTTTTGATTTTGTAACCAAGAAGAAAAATTGATATTGGTTTATTGGAAGTTGAAGAAACGAACCCATCTCTTGGACTTCGACACACAAATCAAAACTTCGTTCACGGTACTGCACACATATTTTTTTTATTGCCTTATCTTCCGGACAAAATTAGCCCATCTCTTGACCAAAAATGTTAATAGTTCTGGTTAAGAAGTCATACATAGGATAATTATAGACAGAATGGATGGATGTTTTTGTCCAACGTTTGAAGTTTCTTCAACGATTTTTACTGTCGAAAAAGAAACAGTAATTTTTATTTAGGTGGCTGCAGAAAACCCCGGCGAAGTTATCGTTTGGTGTGTTATGAACCCTCTTGGGGTGATTAGGCATTATTTCTATGAAGATGCCGCAGAAGCAACTGCAACTGTTGCCTCTGGATGATACGTTGGAAAAATTTTTATTGCCGCAATTGTGACGACAGGAAGTTAACACAAGAGATGTTTAGTTTTAACAGGATGGTTTCACAGTACACATAGCCAGGATCTCAATGCATGCTGTGCGTCCCGTTTCGGTGACGTTGTGACAAACAAATGGCATCTCTCTCTGAGTTGACCGACCTTAGTCCCAATACTCTATTCCCTTCCATTCGCGTATACTATCCTCTTAAAATGTGTCGTAATGAAAAGTCAATTTTATAATCCCCACTGGCCGCCAATTTTTTTTGGTAGATAATCATTTAAAATGATCATAAATAATAAAAACCAGAACCAGTAGCATCAAAATTCATTCAAATTGAACAAAAAAACCCTTGCCACAACAAGGCAAATCGCCAATGTGGCCGAGGTGGACATGCGTAACCGACACCTGATTGACTTTTCCTTGTTTTTGAAATGCACACTTCAAAACTAAAGTAATAAATAATATTTATGGTTATTTGTATTTTTTTACACTTAGCGAATCACTAATTAATTAACGAAATTAATTACAGTTACACCAGAGCATAAATTATTTTCACCATTTATATTTTGAGAATAGTGAACAACATTGACCACCAGTACGAATCCAACTACAGCGAAATATTTCTAAAAGCATTATAATTCACTTTCTCTACGTTTAGTATGGCTCTGGTGGATCGTCGCTGACTACCACGACCTGAACTGTAAAATTGTCTGGTGGAGAACATTAACCCACCACGACCAGAGTGGACACAAAATTGGTTTCCCAATGGTGGACAGCGGCATTTGACGTGTTAAAAACACCCATCCATTCTGCCGCACCCTGTAAAGCAAGGCTATAAGCTTGTAGTAAATCATGTATAATATTTGATGTCTCAGGGAAAACAGCAATTATATTGGAAGTAATTGTTCAACATTCCCATTCGATTTTGTGAATACCAGTTGTTGACTCGTTAGTAGTTGTGCAAAACATAAATTATTAGGAACAAAGTAAAGATATTCTACGACAAAACATTCTCATTAGATTGGTCTTAACATCAAAGAAAGAAAAAGTTTTCAAGTCGTTTGTTCGGTTATTATTATTTTGAATAAGAAAAGCTTCCGATGAAAAGTTTTCTAAGGAATATAATCCCTTTTTTGTACTTACGAGCTTTTGTAGGAACTTAACTAGCATGTTACCTATCTATTTACTAATATCAAACAGAACCAAATTACGTTATTGAAATTTCAGTTTAAAGCAACAAAAAAACGCTTGTATAAAATTATTTTCCAAGCAGCTCCTTTAATTAAGACTGTCAAAGTAAAAATTGAGATTAAAATACCTAAATGCTTCATAGGAACATTTTAAATTTAACATAATAAAGCTTAAACCATCCTAATAAAAAATTTACAGCAAAAGAAAGTGCGGGCTCTTTATATCACTCAAGGCTAAACGGGCAGATTTAATTTCTCCTTGATAATTTCGCAAACTCTTAAAATCCCAACAACATAGTTTTCAGGCTTCCTCGAATTAAATTTTAAATAAAAAGTCATCCTCCGGTTTACAGCGAAACAAAAAAATCGTCTAACCCAAACAAAGCTTCAACAAGTAGCAGCGAACGTAAAAACAAATTTAATTAATTCGTTAATCTTAAAACTGTGATCATTTTCGTCATAACGGTTTCATGTTTTTAATTACGCTAAGTTACATTTTCGTTTTCTCTAATTATATAAGCAATATCGATCGTGACCACTTGAAGAAATAATTATTTAGTTAACATTTTAGCTAAATAATTTATCGCGACAGCGCATTCAATATTAAAAGGTCCGCGTTTTTCCCTCGAAAAATATTCTGTTAACTGTTGAAGTTTTGACCTTAATGACACTGTCATATTCGATAGGATGTACTTTGTTTGTTCTAATGACAAGTCTTTATTGATGACCGTTCATTAAGTTTCCTTGACGCGCGAGCTAATTGTGTTTAACTTCATTTTCGGTCGTAAATAATATCGTTTTTCCTTTTCCCGTAATAAACTTACCTTTATTTGCCTCAATTTACGGCAAACGCTGGAATAATCGATTCGCTGACCGAGAATTTTTAAAAGCGCTCGTTTGCTCGAAAATTGATTGCGAATATTCGAAATCGCGTTCTGAAACACATCAGATAGGAAAGATTAGTTTTAATTTTAAATAACGCAAACCTGCACAGAACACGACAGGTTATCATATATCAGGGGAAACAATTTTTTTGCGGAAATTCCGTTTTAAAGTCGTTTTCTTGAGAATAAATTTTCGCTGTTGTAAATACGTCACATTAAATAGCATATGCATGAGCCTCTTAAAACAATTCGTCGTGCGCGTGTGTGCGAGTGGGTCTCTGTCGCGCAATAAACATCTAAATACACAGCAAACCGTGATTATATGTTTACCATGCAAAATGTCTCCTCATTTCCACATGAATATAATTACAAGGCGAGGGGCGTAAATAGTCTAAAGTAATTCCTGCTTACGGTGCAGGATTAGGATTAGGAAATTTAGGCTCCCGTTTTGTGCTAATGAACGCTTCAAATTTAAGCTTGTCACGAAAATTCTCAACTGCTAAATTTGGCAACATTTTTTTCCCGATTATTAAAATTGTTTTGTGTACTAATGCAAACGTGCATTAAGAAGTGGGCACTTAAATTTCATTCATTCGGTAATAATGCCGGCAAAAAAATTCCTTTACAAATTCAATGCACAAGAAAAACTCTTTCAATGAGTGAAAAGTGGGACAAGGGTTTTTATGCGAGTTTTTTTGTGAGAGAAGAATGCAGAAAACAGATTACGATTTAAAAATCATTAAAAAATGTTCCGTCTCGAAAACAATCGATGTGTCCTCTCCAGGCATGATGTAACGGCGGCAGAAGATAAACCGCACAAAATTTGAAGTTGATCCACTCATCGCGAAGGATTCCGATGTTCTTTTTTCGGTGCAAACAGCAAATAATCCATTCAAGGATTTTTTAAATTTAATGGAATTTGCTTGGCGTTAAAACAAAATTATGTAATATGATTAAATTTTAAATCGAAAGAAAATAAGATAAGTGGAGAATTTGCCCGTAATTGAAGTCGAGCGTTGTGTTTTCAATTTTCCACTGAAAGATGCAACAAATTTGCAAGGTTGACTTCGGAAAATTGGCATTTTGTAACTGCCTTCGAGGAATTTTTAAATTGAAAAATACCTTTTAGCTTTGTACTAAACATTACTTGTTTTGAATGGTTACAAATTACAACAAATTATAGATTCTTGGCAATTATGAAGAATTGCTGCAAGCAAATTAAAACAAGATTTTTGTACAGAAACGACCTTTGTTATACAAAGTCATGCAGATTAAATAGCTTTCACTTAAACTCGAATAAGATTTGTCTCAACAATCAACAAGTCAAAATTAATATTGGAATTCCCGATGATTATAGAGCCCTGACCTGCATTATAGAACAAGCCAAACAACAGTGGCATTGCTACGTAAACAAATAGGACAAGCCTGGCAAGAAACTTACATCCTACTTGCCAAATCGAAGATATGGTCAATGAATTGAAATCGGGAGATCTTAAAATTTTGAAAGCTGAACCAAATTAAAGGAACACACCCGAAGTCCTTGTCAATCTTCCATTACTTGTCTTATCGTTCGACGAGAGTCATAATAGAAACCATCAACGTAGAAGATGCCATGAAGACAGAAACATAGTGCAGATACGAAACAGTATCCGTTATATGCGCTAAAAACCGCCCAACTCAAGAATGCGTTAAAGAAAAAAAACTGATTGCTAAGTGTTTCAATTGCGGTAAAATTCATCAGTCAAATTATAGTGGATCTACCATTGCCAACCAACTCCAAGAGCAAAACGAAACAGCACAAGAACCTTCGGATTCCCAAAATAGATTCACCTTCAGTAAAGTTAAAAAAGGAGTAACTTTTGCTGAAATAGCCAAAAGCCAACAAAATAATATTTCTCTCATTGCAAATCAGACGTACAAGAAATAGATGTATGTATTATCTCTGAAAAGCACCTCAGAAAGGAATCTTACCTGAGAATCCTCGGCTCTAATTTCTATCATACTTACCACCCAAACAATCACGCGAAGTTAGGTAGTCCTGTTATTATTAAAGAATCTATTAAGCATCATAAAGAGCAACATTTGCAAAGAAGCAATCTGGAGGTCTCTAATTATAAAACCATCCTTCGAACGCGAGAAAGAGATATAAATTCGAAACACTAAGGGAAGAAAGCTCCGTAAAGCAATTAGTCAACTAGGATGAAGTTTATACTAGACCGGAAAACCTACTTACTAGCCCATTGATAAGAAGCAATAAACAACAAGTACACCTATTTGCTGCATACTTGACCAGCCAACTATAACTTTGTACCTATCACCAACGACTACATAAAAGAAATTTTAATGGTCACCCCCAAGAAAGCAGCAGAAGCAATTAGAACTAACCTAAATCCCTAGAAAATATATTATTATCATGATACCCAACCTATTTAATGCAAGTAATAAGATCAAAAGATGTTCCAGAAATTTAAAACTAGCTGAAGTTATAATGCCACTAAACTGGACTCATGCCTGGAGAATTAAACTAAATGAAGCAAAATCAACTCATATAAACTTTACCAACAAGAAGTTAGGGAACCCCCCTTCAGTAATAATCAACGGAGTCACAGTCCCGTAAGAACTTCGGTGTTAAGTTAAATAAAGGAAGAACTTTATGCATTGCATTGTTACAGAAAATATTATCAGTTATTGGGAAGGAATTCTCAACTTGCACTCTACAACAAAATTCTGATCTACAATCAGATGCTTCAGCCGGTTTGACTATACGGTCGCCAACTCTGGGGTTGTGCTGAAGATACTAATGTTACTATCATAAAAAATTTCAAAGCGAAGTTTTTGGAAATATCATAATTGCCCCATGGTATATTCGTAATAGAGACATTCATCGAGACTTGAACACTAGTATTTACAGAAATCAAGCAAATGGCAAGGTTCCACCAACACAGAAGATCTTTAGCTATTGGATTGCCATCACGTCCGAAGGCTGAAGCGAACTAAACCACTAGACCTAGAGCAGAGCAACGTGTGCGAGTGTAATTAGTCACACCAAACAGAGGAGAACGGTTGAACGATTCATTTTTCAGTCGAATACGCTTTTGACCTCCAATCCTTTTTTGCTCGATTGCTGTTGGACGTAATAGAAATCTACCTGTTCGGATTCGTTTTCAGGTAACCGAGCCAATCTACTGACTTTTGACTATTTTAGTCGAATGACAGCGCATTTTAATCGATTTGGTATAAACGAATGAATTGCAAACGATCTCCAACATACCTTTACATTAATCGGCCTCTCACGTTAGCAAAAGTTTCTAGTCGGTAGTTTGTTTGATTAAGATTAAGATTAAAGATTAGGTACATTCTAAATCAAAATTTGTTTAAATTATTCTCTTGGAAATGGTGATCGAAATAGTACCTATCTCAAATTAGGAATGTCGCTGAAGAACAATTTTAACTAAGGTGTATGTACATTTGTAAACAATGTAATTTGTGAACAATTAGAAAACACCCTATTTAGTTATTCGTAATCGTTTTTTCACCCCTTTCTGCAAAATTTCACTAAACAATTTTTAAAAGCGAATTAAATTTAACAATAAATTATAAATTAATATTGCATACAATTTACAGACACAATTGTTTTGTGTTTATAATACTACTGGACGCGCACATGTGCTTCGGGTTCTAAAAGTACCTGAAGTGTCCCTCTCCCAAAAATACCCTTAAGGTCCACAGAAAACATTTAAGTCAGTTACTTACAATAGCTCAAAGTTTCAACATCATAAAAACACTAGTGCATAATTTAGCGTTATTGTGTATATAGTATTAATAAATCATACAATCAGAAAAGGTGTCTCATTTGGAGAATCTAAGCAAAAAGAGAAACAGCCAGGCAATTCGGCCTATACATTTCAACTACAATAATTCCATTTCTTGTTTTGCATTCGTCTATATATTATTCTGATTTTTTCAGCCCCTGATAAATTGTGTATGCATGTTAAGACCGGCCATTACACTAAAGTGAATAATAGATGTCACCACGGTTCAAATGCATACCCCTCGTATAATGTAAATTACACTCGTTTTATCAAACATATCGTTTATAAAGAAATATTATTAGTAAATTAATGCGTCAAACTTGGTCAGAATGGTATTCATATTATAATTCATTGACCGTGTAGTAGTTTATTTGATGTTTTAACACAACCAAAAACCAGTTATATGTTATCTTCAAATTCAATGATAGAGGTGTTAGGTCATAGAAAAAATTGCCGCCAACGGAGTTTACTCAATATTCCAGTTCAATTCCTAATATTTTCGATTCGAAGTACATTTTTCGATTCAAGTTTACAGTTCCGTGAAAACATGGCCGACGCATTAGCTGAGAAAGTTTGGATACCATCCACCAGAGGGTACGATTATAAATTTACTCCAAGTTCGACGTCTTTCCCGGGTATTTAACCCTAGAGTAGGCGCGTGAATTTACATATGTAATCCAGTGTTCTTATTTTCATCAGTAATATCACAAGAGAGTGAGAATAAATTGATTATTTTTTAATGATTTCATTCACCAATCGTTTAGCAGTATTTGGGCACACGTGTTTAATTCTGTCCAATCACAACATTATTATAGTGAGAATTTTCTACTGTAGAAAATTCCCGCGAGCATAATTTCTAGTATTTTGTTTACATATGTTACTTGACAGCACATTTTCTAGTTTTGACATCTGTCGCCAGTTTGATTTTAGTTTATAATGAATTAAACTGTATTTTTATGCTGTATTTTTTATTTAAACGTTAAAAAATAATCTTCCGAATACCACTCGAGAGTGCGAATTAATTAGAAAATAATTCTCCAGTTATTTTTTCAAACTTGTTGCCATTTGGGAATAGCCACTCGAGCCCTACGGGCTCTCGTGTCTATTCCCTGGCAACAAGTTTTCGAAAACCTGTCGAATTATTTTCAATTTATTCTCACTCTCTTGTGATATTACTTATGAAAATAATTCGACAGATTTTCGAGAACTTGTTGCCAGAGAATAGATACGAGAGCCCGTAGGGCTCGAGAATGGCAACAAGTTAGAGAAAATACTGGAAAATTATTTTCTAATTAATTCGCACTCTCAAGTGGTATTCAAAAGGTTATTTTATAATGTTTAAATAAAAAATACAGCTTTTTAATATTATTTCTTTTAATTGAACAGTTTCTCATTATAAACTTAGCAAAATGCGTTGTCAGTTCTTAAAATAAAAAAATGTGGGAATTGTGAATTTTTTTAAAAAACACTGAAATTTCCGGATTTTCCGGGTTCTCTCCGGTTCTAATTATTGGATCGGGACATTCGACCTCTCATTCTCTTCGTAATTTAATTCTCTACAATTCGTCTATTGACAACATTAAGATTGCTTCATTAGTTTCCATTTTACAAGCAAGAAACTAAAAAAAAAACGATTTTTTCTTCTAAATTGTTCATAGCAAATTAAAAATTATGGTCCTCGAGTCTAAAATTATGCCAAATTGATCTACTAACTGTCCTTTATGTAATCGCACAGTCGGTTTCTGGGTAGTATTTATGGCATGAAAAAATGCTTTATTGCTTGGCCTACTAGTAATGCCACTAGAGGTTAAATTTTCGGATTTTAATTTAACGTCCAGTGGTATTTGGTAAGAAAATTTTGCACCTTTTTGCAATTTAATTTATATATTGACATATTATCTATAAACGTCACTCAACGCCATAAATAATATGATGAATCTTATTTCGTTAAACGATATTTGAAACATCTGGAATACAACTGTCGCAGGTAGGTAAGTTCGAATGCATTTATTTATGGGAGGTAATAAAGTACTTAAATCATGAAGCTTCTGGGAAAACTGTGTTTTGCATAATCGGTTGATACAAAAAAAATTTAGTCAAAGCAATGGTAAATCAGAAAGACTTTCTTCTCGCGGCTGCAGGATATGTAATTTTAAGTGGTGCACAGAAAAAAGAAAAGAAAAGATTTTGGATTTGCCCATTATTAAGGTCTCGAAAGCGATACAGTGGTAATGGGCAGCGACATCATCAACGATTTAAAAGCCGACGACATTGTTCCGTTTTGTAATTAACCCTTTGAGTGCCAAAGTGATTTTTAGAGAATTAGCTAAAATTGCCAATTCCAAAAACAATAAACAAGAATCGATAAGTATGAAAGAGAGATCGATTGTATTAGTTAGTGTGGAAGCAAAAACGCGATCGCGCTCCTGGCATTTTCGGACAGTGTATTGACGAGCGCGATTGCGCTCCTTGTCACTCAAAGGGTTAATGATGAATTGCGGTGTGACGGAAATTTTAAAAATTTTGCCAGAATACCAAGCGCCGGTTTTGAATTTTTAATCAACGAAGTGGGACAAAATATGTAAAACGATTTTCAAACTAAAGTGTCAAATATGTAGTTCCTAAAGACGCAGTTAAAAGCTTTTAAAATAAGAAATTTATAACCATCATAAAATTTGTCGCAGCACAAAAGAATTAGAAAATTTGCGATATTCAAGGCTGGAGCCCGTCGCTCTAGGGACGATTTGTACGTCAATTCTGGTTGCTAGGGACCACTGACTTGCTTAAACAATGACAATTTTAAAATTTTCCTGTTCTGTTGATTTTCAATTATCTTAAATTTCAGCCTTTTATAATGTTGAGCTTGTGTTTGTTTTTTAACCCTTTAAAGACGTATGTCGCCCATACGCGTCACACTAGAAAAGAAGCAGTTTTCCCGAATGTCGCACATTCGCGACACAAATCTAACTACATCCCATGGGATCTGTAACCGAAAATAAATTCCGTCCTTAAAGGGTTAAAATGTTTAATTTGTGTGTCTAAATTGGTGTCTTCTTATGGTATTACTAGCGATTATTCTTTTTTGATTAGAGGAATACATTTTTTTCTAAAAAAATTCAACCATTCAAGTTTAATTCAATTTTATGTGTAATTCAGTTCAATGGGTATTTGGATTAGTTCTACGAGTAACGTCACTGTGCAACAAGGACGCAAATACCCTGTCTCCCATCCCAGAAATTCTAAAAATAGATTTGATGTTTCTTTTGATATTGTCGGGCCATCTATGAAGCAGAAAAATTATTACACTTTCTTAGCTTAGAAACATTTGGACTGTGGAATAAAATTGTCAAACCCCCACCATTTTTGGGCCGCCCTTAAGGTACAATTTGTACTGTCATTAATAATAAACCACCAAAAGATACACAGAGCTGTCATTCGTTCACTGACCGGTAATTCTTTTGAAAGAAACTGGACCTAACAATCGACGGTGCTTTAGCACGAATATAAGTCGGTCCCGCCATTTAAATTTCCACAAAACAAAATTTTCTTTCAATTACATATATTAATATTTTACTGTTGAATGAAGCTTAAAAATTAATGATAGCTGTGAAGATTTATAAAAAATTATGAAAGTTTTCTGAAACACGTCAGTTTAGTACCCTTAAATAATTATTCATTACATTAATCGTAACATCGAAAAATAGGGCAAACAGTGTTTGCGGTAAACGAGCAAATACATATGAGCAGAAGGTACAGTTTACGCAATGTTGAAAGCATGGAATTTTGTTGGGGTGAAATTATAATCTGGGCTGATATTAATTTTAATGTTTGCTTAAATCATCGTCATTAGTATTCATTTTAACCCGTGTCCCTGGATTTATTTTACATTTTTAATTAATTTTTTTCTTGATAATTGTTTCGCAGAATCTCTTTATCAACAGTTGCATCGCTGCAAATAAACGCAATTTTAGAGTGGACGATATGCATGATCCCGATACACTTATAAATGCATTTTCGATATTTTATATTACTTTATTTGAAGGAGACTCAACACACAACTGGTTTGTTGAAGTTTCGTCATCATGTGGCGTGGTCTCCATGGAAAGTTTTTCTTTTGAAGTGAAGTGAAATGGTATATTGGACACGAGTATCTTGAAGTTCGTCCCGAAAGCCCTTCAACGTAATTTTATCCTTTGATTGACTTCTAGGCAAGGAATATCGTTCATATTGATTGGGTGACCTAGATAAATGTACTTGTTTATCACTTCCACTGCCATCCCCCTCTACGAATTCGTTGCACCGTAAGAACAACATCCCCCCAACGCAACCCTTTACACGAATTTGTAGCTTAATTATTAAGAAATAATTTTTAATTTTGAAAATACGATTTGAATATAAACCAAGGACTAAAAGAAAACCAAATTGCTTTTTTTGGAAATGTTGTTTAATTAAAACTTGCAGCTTCACAAAATTAACAACGCGGAAGACCCATTTTGCTTATTTAATATTAAAGAAGAAAATTAAAACAAACTTTTTAAACCTGATCTTACCGTTTCAAACAAACAAAAGTAATTACAAAAAAATTGTTTTCGTTGCAATTCTTCGCGCAGTATTGCAAATATATTCATAACGAGCTGTTTATTTTTATTTAGAACTACGGTAAATATTATTTAAAAAGATTATAAAACTTTTAATTTGTTTGTTTGCATATTTATCTGTTGTTTTATTATTCTTAACTGGCTAATGCTGGTTATTTTTTTCTCGTTTCGGTTAGTATTTTACGTTAATAAATAGTGCTTTAATACAAATTGCTTTTTTATACTGGGTGTATTTACATCACGAGGTTGTACGATTTTGGTCTTACAATTAGCCGAATAGTTTCTAAATGTTAGTTATTAGAAGTTTTTCGATGTGAGAACGTTGTACAACTGGTCCTTGATCGCATACTTCGTTGGTGCAATGTGATTTTGAAAATAAATTTAGGATTCTACGTGTTTTGTATATTTTCCTCTAAAATTATCTGACACCAGTAATTGTTTTATTTGTTTTGCTACAACATGAGCACCTATTGGCGTCTATTAATAATATTATAGTCCTGAATCTGCAGCATATTACGATTTCGTATTTCTTGAACGGCTTTATTAATTCGATTAATAAGTTGATCTTCCATGTCAACATAATTTTCGTAAACAGGATCCTTTAGCGTACCCCAGAAGAAGAAATCTAGACAATTAAAATCTTGCCGGCCACGGAATCGAACCGCTACAACCCATTGTTATAAACACCCTTATTCACACTTTCCAATAGGCCAGCTGTTGGCACGTCTTCTAATAAAACCGACAAAAAAGAGCGCCAAAATTAACAACATTTAAACGATGAGGCAAAACATATGGACCAATTGCTACACCCCCAAGATTCCAGACCAGTATGTTGAGTCTAAACCCAACTTGGTGACTTGTTTGATACAGAGTATGAGTATTATGGTCTGACCAATAATGTTTATTACGAAGAATAAACATCCCGTATCAAGTGAAATTTGCCTCAGCTGTCTTTAAAATGTCTGTGAAAGTTGGATTAATTTCTTGGTGGTGAAGTACAAAAATCCTACCATTATGGATAATCTTGAGGAAGTAACATCTGGACTGGACGAAAATGGTATGGATGTAAGAAGTTTTTTCTTAAACTTCGGTGCACTGAAGAATGACTAACACCAAACCTTCGAACAGCGGCGCGAGTGCTTAGCTCAGGTTCAGCTTTAAAGTTATTTAATAAATTTTCGTCGATTTCGGACATAAAGTGAACTGCTTATATCGATTTCGACTGATGGTGTATGGTTCCCTAATTCTCTGAAACGTTGACCTACCCTTCGGATAACGTTGGCATCAGCATGTCTCCTACGTGGATAACATTCAGTATACAAATTTGCAGCCTGCAGAGAATTACCATTACACTCTCAAATATAAGATAAGATACCTGCGTATTCTTGGAACGTGCATAACATGATTTTTGGAAAAAAAATACTAAAGTAACTTCAAACTCCAAAACTTATAACAAAACTTGCAAAAATGGTACAATAAACATTAGAGCGAATTAAGTTAATATGTAACTAGCAATGGGCACAACAAAATAATAATTAAAACGCGAAATAATGTTAATATGTTACAAGAACTTTTACAAGTTGGAAAAGTAGCATTAGTGACCATCTGTTCCAAAAATCCGTTAGGTTTTATAATGCTATGTTGCAACGACTTCCAAAATCATAAACAGGAGGGATTTTGAATTGTAAGAATTTAAAATATAATAATAATAATTACCTAAATGATAAAATTTCTAATAGATTATTTATTCTATTTCTTAAACTATAAGTTATTGATAGTATTCAATTTAATTTCGCCACCCTAGTCTAAACAAATTACAACGTTTGATCATCACTAACTTCATAATATTAAAGAGTTAACACTAAATTGATACTAGTTTTTATTTGGTTTTCAACGAGAATTTGCATGATGTAAATATTATGCGCCATTTACAATACACCCTGTATAACCGAAAAATTATTAGTTTTGAATCTTTTAAGGGGAGACTTGGTTGACAAGCTACATTCTGTTCCTACACAATATGTGAGACCCGAGACTCATCTTCCATGGTTTGAAGGTTGATATTGTACTGTTAATGATATTCCTGTCTTCTCCTACGTTAAAGATTTGGTACTTTGCGCTTTCATGTAATGTTCATAACTTTTCTTAATTCATTTGTGGGATAGTGACACATTAAGTACGTGCAAAGGAATAAACTTTAATTAGATCTCGATCCGGCGCACGTTTAAAACCTTAGAGGGACAATAAATAACTCCCATTCCAAAACTATCTGAAATAAACAACCAATTTATTCCACTTTTAAAAATTGCTTTTAAACGCGTTTGTCGCAACGATTAATTTAAATGTTAAAAAACCTGGAGCGCATCGGAAAAAGACGATTCCCGATCGATACCTTATAAAAATTCCAATTTGAAAAACTTTAATAACAAGAAAACGGCGAATAAATACGTAAAACGTACGTACGGCTGAATCTCGAAGGGAAATTTGCATATAATTTGGCAAACATTTTAGCATCTAATTACGTATGCATAAGAGCTATTGACATTACGTTCGGTGATACGACTCTAACAACCTAACCGCGCACAAGACTTATATAGTTTGCGATCGCGATCGCGAGTTCACCCTCTCACACGGGTTGCGACGACACACCGCATGTACGACTCGTATAAGCCAGATTGACATAACATTAAATTAAATATGCATACAACATATAGATGAGTTCTTGACATACGATATCGACTCGACGAGCATATTAATAACTGCTCATTTCACACGGCGCTCGAATACAAATCATTTTTGTTTCACAAATTCGATTTTAATTTGCGGCAGAATTTTTCTCCGGAGCGCACGTGAGAAAATAAAACGAACTTTAAAAATAAAAGTTGTAAAAACGTTTATAGCTTCTTATTTTTTAGTGCTGCCGTAAAGGCTTTGAGTTATACTTTTTAATAAATTTACACAAAAGATGGAAGTTGTAGAAAATAACGTTTTAATTTAATTAAAAATCGCGACCCGCGTAAGTCCGGATAATAAATTCTGCGAACGGTAAAACGCGAAATGAAAGCCCAATCCGAGTGTGTACTCCATATTAATCAAAAAATAAAATAGGAAGAGTGCGCCGTAATGGACAACGTTGCAAAGCTGAATTTTTCAGGTGTTTGTTGAAGAGCTGCCTGAAAAATTAATTTTCTTTGGCAACCCTTTTCTCGTTAATATCGACGGGAATGATCGGTGTTTTATTAGGGAATGAAAAAATAATCTAATATGCATAATCGGTAAAAAGTGGATTTATCTCCGGATTTATTGACTTCATTTGTGAATTTTAAAAACATTGAAGCAATGAATCCGATATTGTGCTTTTTATAACAGGAAATGGGATGATTTATTATTTACGGATGTTTGGAAGCGGTTAATAATTGAGTGACATAAAGTTTACCGAATGAAATGTCATCAACGTTTAAAAAGAAAACTTTAACTAAACATCTTAATGGAATCGGCTTAGACTGACTAGTTGAAAAGCGCAACCGCCTTCGTTAAATATTAAATTTGTGCTCTTGGCTTATTTTTACATAATACATAAAACCCAATCGACGTGCGTCTTTTGTCATTTAAAAGTTTATTTTTATTTTTAAGTTAAACAATTTAATTTCAAGGAACTCCGTCTATAAGATCTTGTGTCGTGCAGGCATGTTATACGAGACTAATCTGATTAGGATCGCAGGACTGGTTTAATTTTCAAAATTCATAAAAGTGCATGAAAACGCTCAAATCCGAAATCATGAAAGATAATGATGTAGTTTTTCATGAATTCGAAGTCGAGGTTTGAGAATTAAACCAGGGCATGAGGATTAGTATAAAGTCAAGGATTTGCGGTCCTAACAGATATATGCTATTTTATCGTAAACTTAACTTTTATTCAAAAACACACTGATCGTTGCATTTAAAGATATGCGGTTTTGAGTCTAAAAGTGATTGGTAATGTAAAGAATTCTTGAAGCAATGGGCGAGAGCTAACAGACCCACCAGGGCTTGACAGAATAGAAGGAAGGAAATAGCTGATCAACTGACCAAACAAGGCACAGCAGTCTCATTTATCGAAACAGACGCTAAGCAAAAGCAACAAAGGAGCAAAAATCAATAGTTGAGAAATAAATGCTAAATCAGCATACTGGAAGCAATCTCGTGGACAAAGATCGGAGAATAAGTTCAGCATATATTTCAAAAGAATATTTAAAGAGCTTCTTCGACCAACCAAGAAAAAATTAAGACTCATTACCAGCCTTCTCACTGGACAAGAATGAACAAAAGGACATCAAACTGTTTAAACTATGTGATTCGGCATTGGCAACCTCAGAACACATATTATGTCATTGTGAAGCTCGAGGCAGCTACAGGCAATGTCACCTACCTACCAATACTTTGATTTCATTTTTTCTGTTCATCGCTACTAATAAACACAATTGCTCTGCACAATTTGTTTCTGTGCAACTGGAATTTACAGAAAAGGTTAAAACTGTGAAACGATTATATCCAATAAAATAGTGGTTTTCCCTGGCATAGAACATAATTATTCTGTAACCGTGTTAGAGCGAAACCGCGTTCTAGAAGTACCGTGCTGTGCATGAATGACCGCAATATTTCAATTTGTGTTAAAACAAAATGCTAAATTTATTTTTAAAGTGCATTTTAAATAACATATTTATTAATCTACGAAAAGATTAATTTGTTGAGTTCAAAACAGCACATAGGTATTATTAACACGGGTTATTGTTTTACAGATGCTGTAGGCTCAATTTTTGGAATAAATGTTTTCGATTAACAGATCATTTGGAATTACAATAAAATTGTAAAATGCATATTCAATAAAAAGTAAGTGCGCTCAATTTGAATTATGCACTACCTTTTTTCATGTTCTGATCCGTTTCATATTATTGATTATTATTTCTGTAATGACTCTTGAAAATTGCATCTAATAAAGTTCCCACATTTAAACATTTTAATATAAATTATTTATTATATTCATTTTATAAATTAAAGATGTATATTTATTGTGTATTATAATCGTTCGAACATGGTCAATAAATAAATTTAAAAATAGAGTACACTTTAAAAAATATCTCGTTTTGTTTGTGCATTTCTAAGTAAAGACTATAAATAATATTTTGTTCTGATAGATTACGTTCTAAGTTACAATAAGTCCTTTCATAACTGAAAAAGTTACTGACAACGAACGTAGATAAACAGTAAAAATGAGTCAAATTCTTTTAATTCACTAAACATTTTATTAACTGAAGTAGTATGTACTTCAAAATGTAAATCTACGTATTCAATAATTAAAATATTAAATTACCCGGAATCAACGTAAATAAACGCAATACTAATAAGTACTTTGAAGTACGTGTGTGAGTTGGAAATAAAATTAAATACCGAGCAAAATTTATTATTTATTGATTTTACTACAGCCATATTCATTTAATTACCGAAAAATAATTGAAAGATTACTTTGAACGCAAAATGAACCTCGCCAATTTTGAATGAACAAGTCCTCGCAACTTACGCCAATTAAATGCAGGATGCAATGAACAACGAACCCTTTTATGTTAAATATAGAAATTACTTAACACAATAAATCAAATCATGTCGCATTATTTTCTTGCAGACATTTTTCGGTTTCACATAGAACGCTATCGAACAATTTTACGCAAATATAAATTTGTAGAAAAATAACGTTAAAATGACAGCATATTTGGCTCATGTTCAAAACAGAAAAGTCCAGCGACGGAAACTTTCAACCTTATTTGCCAAAAACTAGAAAAATCTACAAAGTTGTAAAATAAATTAATTTGGAGGATGAAGAAAAATGTTATACAAACTTCATCTGAATGCTTACATATTGCAACGTTGAACCCGAGCTCCATGAAGTGCAAAGATTGTAATATTCGCTTTATGAAATAACCGTTGAACTCGATTCGATTTACAATTCTTAAATACATAGTTCATAGGTACTGGTTTTCTTAATTTTTGAATTCCCTTCTTTCGGTTTTAGCAATGTTTTCAGACTAATTTGAAGATCTGAAACCATTATTAAATTATGATTAAATTAAATATTACTTATTTTTTTCATTATATTGCAGTTTTTACGATTATGATATTTACAAACACACAGACAGACGGACAGACAAAAATTAATAGTGGCTATTCGCCAATAAACTAACTTTGTTTCGAAATTTTCATTGATAAATTTAAATTGTGTAGGTAGCAGTCGTACGAATAACTTCAACGATAATTATAGCTTGGTGTACGGTCGGAATGGAATGAGGAGGGTCAAGAAGTGCTGAATTACAACCGATCTAAAAATTAACAACGGAACTTACGTCGAGACGCCGAGTACACTTTTTCGTCGCCCCTGGCGGTAATTTATGCCTTTAATTATAAACATTTCCTTTAGAATAAGAAAAAATGTTGTCACCGAGTTACGACCAAGTTTTATTAATAATTTTTGAGCGTACGCGAAGTTGTGCGCAATTTATCGTTAAGCTCGTTAGAAAGATTTCAATACTTTTTGCTCGAATTTATGCCTTTTCGAGCGGTCGCATTAATCTTGAAAATTGTAAAAATGTAATTTCAACCTGTCACTTAATAAAATGGCGCAGGTGAAACGGTTTACTGTTTGTTTTGACACATTTACATTTATTAAATCATCTTTCAGCGGTAATTAAATTGCGCCGGAATGAATCGCTCGAATTTTTGTATTTCGTCACGAGCGCTCGCGGATGATGGAAAAGTCACGTGCTAGTCACATTAGATTTTTTTATTTGATAAGAGCTGCAAAATAAATTGAACAAATCAGATTGACTGACAAGTGGAAAATCTTCTTCTTTCTTTGCTAATATTTCTCGCGAAATTGAAAGAACTTTATACAAGTCGCAATTTTAGAATTCCGGCAGAAACCCTTTAAAATCAAATCTACCAGTAAATCACTATAAACTTAATCTTGTGATTTTTCCGCCGAAATTTCGAGTAACGAAGCTACACCTCGGCAATTTGACCTCTGCGTCATCGGTTCTGTTCCGAAGGAAAAAACATTATTAAATTATCGGCAAATTTGCAAATTTGCCATAAATTTTGAGGAACAGTTTTACGGCTTTACATCAAATGGTACCAAATGACACAGAAATTTAATTATAATCAAGTAACCCTCTCGGTTGGTTTTAATCATGGAAGTTCGTTCGATTTATTAAATTATAAAATTCAAAAAATTCCTAGATGCGCCAATTATAATAAACTCGGTTCCCCATAATATTTTATAGTTTCACGATAGCAACCGTTTTATGATCGCCATAAATCATACTGTGTATCAATTCGACATTACTGAACCCATGTATTAATATTACAAAACGCATACAGGACGCTGAAAAAGCCTTATCGCGCGATCGTAAATTTATATTTAATATAGTTGAAAATAGGAACATCAATTTTACCTCTTCTGCAAAACGCGAAATGAACTACAAACAACAAAAGCGCCGAAAAAACTAAATTCGTTAACATGTTTGGTTAAATAAAGTAGCTCCACACAGCAAATCCTCATCAAAATGGGCAACGAACCATTAAATGAAAAGCCAATTTAATTAAACAAAACATGTAATTAAGAGAAAGGCAAAGCTTAATACATAAAATTGCATTCATGCCGTTTTTTTTCTCCCGAAAAAAGGGAAAATTATGAATCACGTTGTGTTGTGATGAATTAAATTTTGTACTAATCCACTTCATTAAGGAAAATTGTAGCCCCTTTGTGTTGAAACGGGGGAGACAGGGAGCTGGTGTTTATTACTTTACATAATAATTTAGTGCGTATTAGTTAAATCCAAAATGAAATCCGAGTCACATTCATAATAAAACAGATTAAGAAGGTTTAAATTTACACATGCATATATGTAAAATAGAGGGACACTCTGCATATGCTAATCTGAAATAACACCAAATAAACCAAACTTTATGAACAAATTTTTTCTGTCGTAGTTACAGTTTTTTCGTTGATAATTTGTGCCCTTTTTCCAAACACAAATTCAGGCGCGAGCAATTTTGGTGGAGGTGCCTTTGATTTTTTTGTTCGACGTCGAAAACGCGGCTAATTTGCAGCGTTCAAAGAGAGCCGCAAGTTGATTGAAATCCGATGAGAATAACCTACTTGTGTCAAAAAGCCGTCACTTTCATGTTCGAATTAGACGCGTCGGACGTGCACAAGAGAATTTACGCATTACCGCGAAAAACATCGAATCCTTACCTGCGATTGGCAGCTTGGATGTAACCCTTTTTTAAAAATTATTTATTGTCTGAAAGCCACTTACAAAAGTGTCCGTTATAGAAAGAAAAAGTTAACTACTAGCGAACTACGGCTGCGAAAGCCGCGATAAAAAAACGCGCGCGAATTATTGTGTTGCGATTTTAAAAACGTCCCGACGCCCACAAAATTGACGGTGAACTGAGCGACGCTCTCTCAACGCCGCACCATGCAGAAACGACGCGCACCGATCTGACCGATATGTAAGTGTATGCGTCACTTGGTGTACGGTGAAAAAGGTGCTTCGCTTTAGAGTAAAGTTTACTGAAGGAGCCTAAGAAACGTGTGAGCGGAACCATTTTTGTCAGAAAGTGCTTTTCGCCTTTATTTAATTTATTTCAGCGTTCGTCCCACACGGGATACCACATGGAGCAGTTGCATGCTCTCTACGAGTCTGCGATATACTTTCCGTTGGAGAGTTTCCGGGGAATTTATAAATAAGCACACTTTTAATTCTGTTTGGAATTAACAGTTAATTAATATTTTAAGCTACACAATCAAAAATAAATTAACGAATTTCTGTTTTGTATAATTTTGTGATTGTTAGGAATAGCGCTGTATGAATTTAATTTTAGGTTTAAAAACATTTTGTGACGAGGATTTGTTTGCTGCATTAAAATTATATTTTAATAAATATTACATTGGGATGCTAATTTTGTTAAATCATTGGTATACATACAGTAGTGGAATTAAACGTCTGGCCATAAATGCTCATTGATGTAATTGAAATAATTCTCTTGTAAATTTTGTTGTAAACAATATACCTTTTAGGAAAAACATTTTTAAGCGCTGTTATGGATAAAGATGAAGATAAATTCAATTTTATACAGTTTTATTCAATTTTTTTATGTCAAGCATCTTGGTAAATAATTTTTATGTTTACTGATATGAGATTCTTATTCTAGCTAAATACTTATGGCATAAATATATTCCATACATTCTAGTTTTAGAAAAACGTGTACAAAAAACGTAACACTACAATCCAACACATACCTTACAAAAAAGTCAGTTGTTTGAAATTTTTGTCCTTGCAGAGAGATGTGAAATTATAGTTACAGTGCAACCTCGATAATCTGGACCTTTATCATGCCGGATTCTTCAATAATCCGGTCAAGCATTTCAATTGCATTATGTACTTTATAATCCGGATTTGATCGTACTTGGTAACCTGCATTGTTAGGCGTCTCCGTCATTTAAGAAGTCTCAATTTTCCTGGTAGTCGTCAATAACGCCTCGAGCCATGGAACTGTAGAAGAGCCGACTAGTGAGAATAGACAATTTACAACATTATTTCTTCCACAAAAATGCACAGCACTTTTGCAATCTATGGATCAAAATGCCATCAGACTGACAAAATTATTTTGTTGGAACAGTTTGTTAGTCCATAATAACGAAGATAATTTCTTTAAATTTTTGCCCTTGTTATGTAAAATGTATGTTTACTTACAAATTTGGTTCCTTTGTTCATAACAATATTTTTTTTTAAATTTTTGCACTTATTACAATCACAACATTTTAAAATATTCTTTAAAACATCGTCAAACACATATTACATTTTTTTTAAAATATGTTTTTTAAAATGTAATATGTGTTTGACGATGTTTTAAAGAATGTTTTAAAATGTCGTGATTGTAATAAGTGTAAAAAATTTTTAAAAAATATTGTTATGAACAAAGGAACCAAATTTGTAAGTAAACATACGAAGATAACGTTGTAAAGTTATGAAAAACTATTAACTTGAAGCGTGCTGTACGTCTACGATGCAATGATTGGGAAAAAGTCTGCCTAGAAGTCTTGCGAAAGTGCTGGCACAAAATTATGGCAACCCAGACACTGAAGATGATGCTGAAGATCTAATCCTCTGAGTCAATTGCGGCACAATCTGCTTCTCTTGATTGAAGAGATGGCAGGTAAACAACGTACATTTGTTAAGTGCGAATTTTTATGTTTAGAATTGTTTTTGTTAATCCATAAATATTTAACGGATGTTTCAGCTATGCTTAATGTTCTAACTAAGCAAAATCTCACGAAAGTGGAAATGAAGATTTGTACCACTGGAAGATATAGATGCTACATACGAACATCATGATAGTGACCATGAAAGTTTAGAGTTAAATAATACAAACCAAACTGTTAAGAAAAGTTTCAATGTGTGGATAAAGTGGGCAGAGTAAACAAATATCCCACTGCAAGATGTTCGTGTAATTCAAGGATTAAAATAAACGACTTTTACAATCAACCAGAAAAGAATCAAACAAACAACAATTACAAAATACATCACAAAATAATATAAAATTTAAGAAGTATGCTTCTGTGTTAAATAATTTTTGTTTATGCACTATTTTCTAGTTGATTTATATAAATAATATTCTAGTCAAGTAGAATAAAACTTTATCGGAGTTTGGTCAACATCAGGGTCATTTTAATTTTACTCATGGCCGCTCAAACTGCAGAATTCACAAAAATAATTCGTATGATCTGCGCCATTGTTGAAAGACAACATAATTCTAAGAAATCCAGAGATACCTAACAATTTAAAAAGAAAAATGAAAATCTCAGAATTAAAACGGAGCTTGATGAGGCTTGTGGCGAAGTAGGAAAATAATAGACCATGATGTACAGCCAATTAATTAAAATCAACTATTTGCTTTGAAAATAGATGATTTTGCTTTATGGTAGGCGAGTGACTGAACCGAGTATGAAGTTCCAACAACATTAGTTACGCAGGTAACTAGGGTTTTGTCGGATTAGGAATGCATGTAACTTAATGATTTTCTTTTTACCGAACTAACGTAATATTTTAGCGAGACGAATGTTCTTCAAACTTTACATCTCCAATTGTACTATAGTTAGATATTTACTTTTCTAACAATTCTATTGGCTGTTTGGGCCAATATCTTATTTACCTGTCCAGTTACCTAGTTTAACATTGTTAGAATACATCTTAAAATTTGGATCAAAAAGTCAATAACAAGTTCGAAGACTACAAAAACTTGTGGTAACTCTTATTTTCACAAATAAAGATATAAATAGTTATATTTGTGTAACTATCAAACTCTGCATTTTATCTTGTGATTTCATGTTTTCTAATTTTTAGAACGCCTGTATTCTTTTCCATTTTTGTATAGTTTATATAGGAGATGCCCTTTTGTCATCAATTCAAACATAAGAAGTCAGTTTACAAGAGTTCGATTCTCCATTCGGGGAATGTATGTAATCTTGCAGGTGAAGTATATTTTAATGCTGAAGATTTTAATATCTTGCAGTATATGTTGCCAACTTTTAACTACAACTAGCAAAGACATTAAATTTTTCATTAAGCAATCTTAATGGCGTTCACAATAATCACGACAATGCAGGTAAAGTTTTAACCTTAAACAGTTCACGTTCTCGAACTCGATAATACGTTTACTTGAATGCAGAAAATTCTTGGGATTGAAATTATAAAATAATGAAAATGATAATAAAAACAGATTATAAAATCTACCACAGAATTATTAATTTGAGTACAATTCACTTTTATGTTGGGATGAAACGTACAATATTTAAGTAAAAATTAATTCCTGGTCCAACAATCTCTCTTTTCTACTTTAATTTAATTTTACTATTTCCAACTAACGTTCTATACTATTTGAAGATATATTTTTGCGGAGAAAAAATTTTAAATTGAAAAATGGGAATTTTTGTTGATTCAATTTATTTTCTGTTGAAATTAAGTCCATTTCCGATGTGTGGCTACGAGAGAAGTAAATATCGGCTTCAGAAGTATCTTTCAGAAAATTTAATTTTAAACTTGAAACAGCATTACAGCAGGCACTCCACAGTCGTCGGAATTGATGCGGAATATAAAGGTATCGATAATTATTTTTAGTTTTGAAACATTGTAGATGGACAATATATTTCCACGAACAGTAATTAATGATTTAATTAATAGAAAATAACTTTTTCGCATAAAATATACCGGTTTGAATTATTTTACGTCCAACAATCAATTTTATTTTTATCGGCGAACTAGCAATTCAATTTTATTTTGTGGTTCAATATTTGGAATTGACATTTTACTGTCCGTTTTGTTGTATTTATTGCTGAGAATTTATTTTAATCCGCAAATTTTCCATCGCTCAATTTTATTTAATTAAACAGGATCATTACATGTCAGTTCAATCAGGATATGCCACCGATCATCTCAGATTTTAATGAAGTTTTGTGCAGCGTTTGGTCATATTAAAACAATTAATTGTTGATCTAAATTTTTTATCATTATTTTCAATAGGTAGTTGATGAAAAATTGATGATTGGAATTTCTCAATTTTCGTCCCTTAAGAGGTGGCAACTCTAAATAATGGGAAAGTTCTGTTTCAATAGAGTTTGAGATCTGCTGATTTAATTTCTTTTAAAATACAGGATGGTTCATCTTATAGCATTTTAGAGATAAAACTGTTTTTCAGTAGTTGAAAAATTCTCAAAATTGGAAGCAACATTCTTGAATTACCAAACTACAAAATAACCGAATCTAGCATTAACTTCCAAAACCAACATAATAAATAAATTCTTGCTTACAGCGCTTTGGTTGTCACCATTCAAACAACAAAGTTGTTACCCGAGTGCAACGCTAAGTGACTTTTTTTGCATGTTATGGATTAGAAATACGATGCGTATTCGGGATGTTACTGAGACAGGTTTTTTGGAAGATTTAATTGGTTTTGAAATTGAGTGGTCATGACGATTAAGATCCATGGTGTATTTTGAATAGTTTTCTTAGCGGATTTGTTTTGTTATATGAAGTTTATTGCTTGGTCTGTTGTAAGCTGTTTTGTCATTTGTGATTTTGCCATTTCGTTCGTGCCTTTCCTTTTTCGGATGTAAGTTTTTTTGCTTCAAGTGAGATATTAAGCGAAGGTCTGACTTTGTGTAGCCATTTCAGGAGTCGATTTTTTGGCACCCATTTGTAAGGTTAAAATTAGATTGCTTGTAACTTCTTCTACTTCATCTGTAGTTTTCAACCTTATATCTAAATTTAAGCTCTTTGTAGTTTCTCTTTTGTAAGTATCCCAGTTTGCTTTTGAACTATATAGTTTGGGTGATTTTATTATCTTTATAAATGAAGTGCTATGAATGGCTATGATTGGAGTGTGGTCGAAGGATAAGTGGCAGCTGGATATTCCATTAGTGTCACTCACAACAAAGAAATCCAGAAGATCTGACTGCTTCTTAGTGCAATGAATTCTTTATGAATACAAATTTGTACAATTTTTAGTTATACCTATTTGTTTTAAAACTTCAGCACTCTATATCGTCAAAACAACACTGGCACATGAATTTCTGGTCTTCGAATAAGCCCCTTAAACTCCATCTCAATCATTTAATACCATTCTATATATTTAAGGTGCACAAGATTTCAAAATATATTGTTTTAGTAAAAAATAATTCTACATTGTCTGTAAATTGGAAAAAAGTAGTATTTTCATCTCCGTTGATCTCAAGATCTGCTTATTAGATCTTGCTATTTCTGGATGCCTTTCAGCGCATAAATATAGGAACTGATTTACATGACTGTCGATCTGCATTACAGTTATAACCTTAATTTCGGCCTTCCTACCTATTATTGATGTTATTACTCTATCTGCTCAAGAGCTCAAAAAAATTCTTCAGCAAAATTACAGTTTTTTCCGCTGTATCGGAAGACGGAGTTTGAAGACCTCTTGTTGAGGTTGTTAGATGAGGGTTGGAAGAGGTCTACCGAAGTTGCTTCAGTTAATTACTACGAATCCAAATTGTTCGATACCGTTGTAATGCCATCAAATAGTGACTAGATTGTAGTGGAAAGCGAACAATATACTATTAGTATCAACCCTCCAAATGTAGCACAGACCCAACTATCGAAATAGAAAAGTATATGAGGTGATTAGGATGAATGAAATAAATCGCAATTAAGAATAGATACGAGTAATAAAAATAAATATAGAAACTGTGCAAGACACGATGGAACACGTTAGGCAAAACTCGCTTAAATTTAAGTGACTCAGAAGTCAATACGATTTAGCCCAGAAAACAAACATTGAGAAAATTGATATTTTGTATGATGCAAGTGGGTCACCAGCATTTTCGGATTTAGCTCTGAACTACTTCAACGAAGTTTTTGAAATGGTCAAAAACTTGAAAATCAGAAACGAGTGCTTAGAGAACGATTTCCGAATGTTGTGATTGATAATAATGTTCTTTGGGCATCCGTACCAAATACCGTACCTTGATGGTTAATAACAACTGTCAAATGTCTCTACTCGTTGTCAACCAGAAGAACTGTAAATTCTCTCTGTTCTGAAAATTTAATTGTAATTAATTGTATTATATTAATATGAGGTGGTTTAACCCTTATCCGGTCAAGGTGAGTCCGTTGGACTCAACGACCCACTTTTTTTCAATTATTTCAATTAATATATGCGGAACATCAAATTCTTTTGTGACTTCTTCTAAAATCCTAATTGACATATGTACCCACTGATAAAATAAATTAAAAATATTCAAAAATAAATAAATAAAAATTTCCGAACGTAAGCGCACAGGATGAGTTCAGCAGACTCGTCACATTTTTGTGGATATAATAATGCAGACTTGCATATTTGTTAATACGTGCTATTATGTTGTGATTATTAGTAGTTTACGAGTTACTAGGTAACAACGTCCCTCTATAATATTGAATTGTCAGCGATTTTATGACAATTTAAAATCTAGATCTGGTACGTACTGACCGTATAATTCTTGTACATACCTACCTGATTATTACAATTTTTATAGAACATTTCAGTTACTGTTTAAAAATAATTAAATAAATGGCAAGTAAGGGACTTACTCGCGAACAACTGCAAGAAATTATTGTCAATTTGTCAAGCGTCGAAGAGGCAAATAGCATCATTCAATCCGATACTGAATCTGTATCTGAGGATGACAACATATCTCTGGCTAGTGAGGAAGCCGATGTTCAAAACATTGACAATGATGAAATTGAAAATATTGAAGAGGTAGGTGCCCATGTTATGACTGGAAAAGATGGTACAAAGTGGACAGATAAGCCTGATGTCATTGGTCGTACTAGGGCATGCAATATAATAAGAAGTCGTTTACACAAGGTTTGCCTTCCACCAGGAAAAGAATTAGAAAATCCTTTGGATTCTTTCTGTCTATATATAACAGATGAAAGTGTAGCCCAAATTGTAAAATTTACAAATACTGAAGCAATCCGTGTTCTATCTGCAGAAAAATGGAAATGTTGCGACAAAATAGAACTAGACGCGTTTTTTTGGACTTTTGCTCACTGCCGGCCATTTGAAACTTAACAATACTAGCTATGATGTGCTTTGGAGTTCTTTTTATGGTCCTCCAATCTTTCAAGCAGCAATGAGTTTGAATAGATTCAAAGCACTGCTGCGCTTCATTAGATTTGACGATAAAGAAACTAGATCAGAACGCCGTAAAAAAGACAAACTTGCTGCCATTCGAGATATATGGACTGAAGTAAATTTCAATTTGAGAAAATATTATATGCCTGGGGAAAATATAACCGTGGATAGCAACTCGTTCCTTATCGAGGTCGTTGTTCCTTCAAACATTACATGCCGTCGAAACCTGACAAATATGGTATGAAAATCTGGTGGGTATGTGATTCTGAAACATTTTATCCACTAAACGGTATCCCTTACTGTGGCAAAAGAAGGTAATATCGTTACCCATGGGCTTGGCAAAAAAGTTGTAGAATCACTTACTCAACCATATTACAGGACACACACAAACGTAACCTTTGACAATTATTTTACTGATTTAACATTAGCACACAATTTACTTTCAAATGGACTTACTATGGTAGGAACGGTAAGAAAGAACAAAACATTCATTCCAAAAGAATTTCAACCAGGTAAACTTCATAAAAAAAGTTCATCAATTTTCGGGTTTAGCAAAAATGCAACGTTTGTATCTTATGTACCTAAACCTCGAAGGAGTGTAATTGTGCTATCAACAATGCATTTTACAAAAGAACTAAGTGATGTAAAAAATAAGCTCGAAATGATTATGCACTATAATAAAACAAAAGCTGGGGTTGATAACCTAGATCAGATGGTTCATGAATATATGTTCAAAAGACGTACAAACCGTTGGCCTTTTGCTTTTTTTATGGATTTGTTAGATGTGGTAGGAGTAGCATCTTATGTTATATGGAGAAACTTAAATCCCGAATGGAATGATCAAAAACACGAGAAAAGGCGTTTGTTTCTCGTTTCTGTGGCTGAAGCACTTGTAATACCACACATACAGAGACGCAAATGTTTTGACCTACAGAAAGACGTAAGGACGGCTATAAAAAGATTTTTACCAGAAGAACCAAAAGAAATACAACCAAGCACTTCTGGAGGTACGCATGCTAAACGAAGATGCCATATATGTCCCTCAAAGAAAAGCAGAATGCAAAAGCAGAGATGCAACAATTGTGATAATTCGATGTGCAATGAACATTCCACAATAACTCGTATCTGTTTCAAGTGTTCAAATAAATAAGAGAATTTTTTTTATTAACCTTTGTATTTTTATTCAACGCATTAATAAACTCTGTTTACATTACTTTTGTGTCTAATATCTTGCTTATTTATTTATATATTTCGACATTATTTTACTTTAGAAAAGTTAAACTATGAAGAAAATCGAATTTTTAAGTATCGAGTCCGATGGACTCCGACTGTACGTCCGCGTTAGTAAAAAATACTGTTCGGATGAGGGTTAAGACGGCTGGATAAAAATTATTTATTTTTAAATTGGTGAACGGGAATTATCTCGACCACAGTCTTAGTTTTAAACAGTAATTTATTGAAGTAACAACAAAATAGCAAAAATGACTGGAATTTAAAAAAGTACGGAAAAGTGTTCGAGTTATCGCTCGTAAACCAGAAAATAGTAAGAAACTAATCCAATATTTCTCGTTCGTCTGAATATTCCGAAGTCCGTTTGAGAGATCCACCTTTCGGAAATCGGAGAGAGAAATCTGGGCCCACAAACAAACGTAAACAAAGTTTGACAGCGCAGAGAAACTACTTGGCCCCGCTCTGTGTTAGAACATCGGTACAGTCGGAGAGTTCAAAAATATTACACCGGCGAGCTCTAGTTCACCATCTTGTGGTTATAGCCGTCTTCTTTAATAACATTGCAGATGTTTTACCGCAACTCCAAGTATAAAATACGTCTTGCCCGATACGTTTCATGAGTAAATTTGAAAAGTGTTTTTTATTTTTCCCGAGTATACTGCAGAAAAGTTGAATGTTTTCTGGTCGTATATTGGAACACGGTGGTGCGAGGAGAGAGTTTGGCCGCTAACTTTGGCAATCTTGGTCTTGGCGGAATCCCGAGGGAGAGCGCGTGCCGCTCGGGATAACAAACCCGTAGACCCCTCATATGTCCGAAGATAATCTGAAACAGGGCACGCACAGTACACCTCCGTTCTTATCTAACTAGTCCGCCCTCGGATTCCCGGAGCGTGAGCGTGACCGCTATGTTGCTCGCACGCTGTCTGCGGTCCGGGCTTAGCTGATGAACGTGTTAATCCTCGTCTGTCATTGTTATCATAACTTATAATTACTTACTTAATTACTGCTTGCAAACTACGTTCTCGCATAATATATGTTTTCCTTTTTAAACGAATTTTCATATTTATGCGGTCATGATTCCACTCTAATTAACTCGCTTGATGGTGGGCCGTTTTTTGTTCTCGGCTGGAATCTGCTCGGATTTCAACTTTAAGTGGGCAGCGAAAAATGGCCACAAACGTTTAATTTCATTAAATTGTCCGACGTCATTTTTTGAACTTGTCATGTAGTACAATGGGACTCATTTATTAACTTAAAACGATTGGACATTTTTAATTTATTTAATTTGATGAATTGTTTGAGAAATGTCTCGTGTGAGGCCAAATAAAGCGAAAAATTCTTTTATCAGATATTACTTCTTAATCAAGAGAGATTGCGTTATTTCTTTTTCCTGATTTTCTCTTGGAAAACTGAGGGTTGCATTGGATTTAATATAATAGTAAAAATTTATAACGGTGCGGCAGTGTTAAGCCAATGTTCACTTTCTGTTGAAATTTTAAAAAAATAATAAGTTTATTTAATATTATAATTTTTATTTAATCCAATTAAAGAATTATTAGTTATTTAATCAAGATGGGTGATAATGAAAATGATTAATAATTGAAACATTATAACGCGTGAGATTATTAATCGCCGATTAACACAACAGTTGGTTACAATATGTTTCCGTTGATCGAATCTTATGAAATTGAAAAAAAAATTCCAATTTTATATAGTTATTTATCTTTGTCTTCTTAATACCGGTAGGTGTCGAGGTATGTGTGTTGCAGCCAGTGTCGATGATTGACTGCACAACTTGGCCCGCATGCGAGTTACAAGTTGGTGTAAACCTTGCTGACGCAAGTGGTGTAGTGTGTAAGTGTTGTGACAATTTCCAATTTTAAATTAATAGATAGGTATTCAAATTCAGAAAACCACCAACGTAGATATTAATATTATTCTACGGCCACAATTGTGCAGGATGCGCCGAGTTTTGCCTCATTCCCACTTTTTGGTCTTTATAAGAAAAAAACGAAACTTATACATCATTCGCATTAGATATTAGCTTTTAGTGAGTGCATGTTAGTTTTTTAAGATTGTTCATCGAAGGCCCTGAAATTAGAAAAACGTCATTTATATTAAATTTGCAAATTTTATTCTCCACGCTATGTCTATTACAACTTCTAGAACTGAAGATTCAAATCGGAATTGAAAAATATTAATTAGATTTCAAGTAAATCGCAGTTTTATACAATGAGTATCAAATACTGTTTGATTTACAGTCTCTTGATTCGACAATCATAAATTATGCGTACAATAAACTGTGGATAGCAAAAACCGTGGCTTTCATGACTCACCATTTCGCAATTGGAGCGTCTAGTGTTGCAGTGGTAAAGATTTCCAGGAGCGCAACGTTATTTTTACAATTCGAATAGTGAAATATCCACTGGTTAACTTCAAACAATTATATCAATCATAATTAACCGTTTTACTATCCGGTAAATCGGTATTACAAATTTTACCATTATAAATAATTTATGGTACAATGATTAATTAGATGTTAAGAAACACTAATCAGGTCCTGGGAAACTTGTCTGTATCTGCGATGGGTTCGTTTTATGGAACTTCATAAATAATTGACAGTGAAAGGTTTCGACCACAGCTAACCGCTCCATTGTCGAGAAATTCACATGAAGTGTTGAAAGATGAAATGGATTTTCTTGGGAAATTAAAATATATTTTTGAATTTAAATTTAATTGCGTGGTGCAAATTGCATAATGAACATTGTAGGCTAAAATAAATATACAATAGTATATTATTATACAAGTTTTATAAGACGATCTATTGTCGCACGAATAAGTTTTAGGGCACGACGAGCCAAGCGAGGAGTGCTCCAATGTCATGAGTGCGACAATACGTCTTACAAAACGAGTGTTATATACTATTTTTTCTACTTTGGTGCTCTTAGTTTCATGAAAATTTGAAAATTGTGCTTTCTAAATATTCTAGAGATTTTTAGGATTAGGTACTGGTTGTGTTGGTATTTGTCATGTGTCATCTGTCAACTAAAACTTCAAATTTAAAATCTCGAGTTTGATATTTTTGTGAATAAGTCATGGAAGAATTAAGCTGTACACTTAGCTTGACCTTGACAGGAGCTCGGTAGAGATGCCCGACGCCGGCCAGCGTGCTATTACAGCAATACCAACGTAATAAGTATAAAAAAAAAAAACAAAAGCCGTGTCACAAAAAGTTCCTTTGTGACACTACTTTCAGTTTCACAAAAACTCGCTTATGATACCAAAGTAGAAAAAAGTATTTACAGCTCCTACAAGGCGAAAAAAAAAATCGAAATGACCTAAAAATTATTAAAAATAAATAAAATTTTGAAATGAGAAGCCTAATTAATAATTTGGGTACCCTCACATAATTAGAAGTTTCGATTTTAGGAGTGGATGCAATCCGAAGAGATGCTAGGATTAAAATGGGTTGTAATATAGACCAGAATAATATTTCTGAGTTATTATTGGATTCCGAGGAATCTTGGAAAACAGTAACCAACATGATGCGGGACATTATGCGTGGAAAACAGCAAGAGGAATTTCGTAGGGAGGAACTCCTCGTCAGAGATGATGTGATATCAGATTCTGACGAAGATTGAAGGTTAAAGGTTGCGTGATTGAGAGAATGAATGTATATGAGGTATTTTGAATAATTTTTTCTTTTTTCGATCTGTTTAAAATTTTTTAGAAACGTCAAAATTTACCAATTGAAGATTTTTGTAATTTTTTGCTCGTGAAGCGTTTATAGTAATTATTAGGAGCAAATAAGTTTCATTTAATTTTCGTAAAGTCGCGAGACGGATTCCATCGGTTTATTTGTAAAGTTACGGCGAAAAATGTAAAAAATTTTAGAAACGTCAAAAAATTATTCAATATACTACTTTGATTTTGATATTAAAAATTCTAAGCCTCCTAGGTTTAAAAATTTTTAATTATTCATTTATTTCTTTTAATTATTTTTTGAATCATATTTAACCAATCTTATTGAGTCATTTAGGTTGTAACGAACATCACAATTAAAGATGCAAGTTCATGTGAAGCCTTGACAGCCAGAGGGTCCATTACCAAGGGGAGTCAAGGGATGCCTTCTTCACAATTCAATCTAAGATGAACAAAGAGGGAGAGAGTGATAGAGAGTGTGAATGATAGGTAAAGGAGGAAGAAGATGAAATGAGTAAAAGTGTGTGTGAAAGCAAACTAATAAGAGGCAATTTTTGATGATAGAGGGAGAGAGTGATAGAGAGTGAGAATGATAGGTAAAAGGGAAAGAAAACGAAAGGTGAAAAAGTGTGAGTGAAAGCTTACCAAAAGATGTGATTTAATGATAAGATGTAAATAGAACTAAACAGTCACTCATCTCGAAGTAATACTTGACGTAATGTTAATGTGGTTCCCGTGGTGAGGAAGACGTATGGGGGAGGAAGTTAGTAGTCACACAGGTTACCTCCTCTTAACAAAAAAAAAAAAAAGGAGTGGATGCAAAATTCGGCGCAGCCTTTACATACATACAAAATTTTATTTCTACCTCTTCCAAACTTTGTATTTAACCTTTTCTTAAGTTTTGAAACAACTTTCTGAAATAACATTTTTTAAGAAAATAAAAAATAAGGTCAATTTTATGTTTTGCCATTTTTAGAACAGCCTGTACATTTTAATAAAAATTTGGCAATTAAAAAAAATTAAAAAAATAAAACTTTTTGGCGTAAAGTTGAAAATAAAAATTATTTTCCTCTTCTCAACCCCACTCATGGATACATTGTATTATCGCTAAACAGCTGCTTGATAAAAACTTGCATTTAAATCAATGCTTTCCTAACGCCATTATCATTTATTGCACGGATTCTTCTATTCAAATATGTAAAGCTGGTGATGTGCATGTCAGTATAGCGCCGGCGCAGTGCAGTGTAATGAAAGTGTTGTGCCAATAATATTAGGATTAACTAGTAGATAAAAATTATATGCATGAGTAGGTTAGTGCCTCTTGAATATATTTTGTTCCGTGTAAACTCAAATAAATTTTTATAAAATATCGACGTATATCTATTAATTAATTAATATTTGATGATAAAGAAATGCTTACCAAAAGCATAGTTTTTATAATTATAATCGTCGTTTAATTGAACCAAGAACGACATTCAACTAATCGTCTTCTACTGTATTATTATTTTAACATGTTCCGCAAAATAGAAAAATTGATGCAGATAATTAATGTTAATCTACCTACAGCAAGTGACCATAATATTGTAATATTTAGTTCGTGATCTAATCTACGGTTAAACAAGCCAATCTGATTTCATTTTGAAACTAAATTTTTCTCTCTACAATTTAAGTTATTTACGAATTTAATGATTTTGTAGAATCAGGTATTATTCCAACCAACTCCAACAATTACTACAAAAAGTATTTCAAAGGGAATGTAATAAAGTTAATGCAAACAAGGACGTGCTCATAAGTAACGGAAGGCTTGCGGCCATAAGTGAAGCCCTCTTGCAAATTCAATTTTGTCTGATGTGCAACTACACTTTTAATCAATTACGTCGTCACGCCAATTACACTCTTTTATACGCTAGTAGCAGTAAACAAGCAATTATGTTGAACGTTATTCCAGTTATTTTATCTTAAAATTGACCTTTTAATCAATACATAAAGTTGTAAATTAAAAATGTTTTAACTTGACACAGTAATGCTTCTGCAACAAACGAGGCCACAAATTTTTGATGAACCGGGTTAAGTGACTTGCAATCTGTTCGCTGTGCTGTCGGTTTGTTAAAAGCACTATATCGACAAATTTAGTACGTGTTCGCCTTGTACTAGCTGGTATTTTGCACTTGTATATTTTGGGTCAGCTGTTACATTTTTGCTTTTTGCTTTTTAAATCAGGACATTTTCCACCAACATTGGGAACATTGGGAACACAACTAAATTTATTGTAAAAAGTTTTTTTAAATTTCTCAATTCACAGAAAGAGAAACCTAAGTTGTTGGAGATCTTAAATCTAATAAAACTAGCGACCATTTTGCAGTTTATTGCTTGGATTAACTCTATTAAAATCACTACACCAAATGTCGTTTTTTAACTTGAAATTATCTAAGAACTACATTTTTAAACTATGACCACCGACTTACGGGAAAGCTGTAATTTCTGAAAAAATAACGCGTTATGTTCTGCATTGATTTCTTACGTGTAATTTTCTTTGAAAGACGTTATTTCTTAATTAACCAAATGATGAAAAATCGAATGGAGGAAAGTTAGGAGAATGAGCAGGTAAGTGTATATTGATCCTCCGACTTACGATTCCATTATTAATTCTCATTTTACAATCATATATAGTTTTCACGCAGGCACTTTCCATGACTCTCCACCCCTGTGAGCAAGTGAGCCTCAAATTTATAGCAACCAATAAAAATTCAAATTTAAAATAGCACGTGAACAACACGCAGGTGCAGCACTGTATCTGGTGGTGATCTAAAGTATAGTTCCTTAGATGTATTAAATTATCCCTTCCTTATATTAGGTGTTTCCACCTCTTGTTGGAAATATTCAGCTGTCAATTCGTTGTCATCCAATTCATTAATAATAACTTGTACAATTTGTTGTCTGGACTTTTCCAAATTACTTAATTGTATTATAGAAAGACATATGCACAAATGAACCAGGAAAATCAAAAAGCGTTACCGTTTTTAAGATCACTCCCGTGTCCTTCCGTCCGTCACAGATGTTTTTCTCGAAAACTAAGTAACGTAGAAAAGACAAATAAAATGTTTCAAGTAGCATTGCGTGTTCACATCCTGACATTTATTCGATGCCGTCCATCAACTAATCCCAAAATTTTCGCAATGCGAACGTTCCCCGTCAATAATTCCACTTTAACATCAATCCATTAATAATTGTGATGCTGACGGAATAACTAAAAACGATTGAATAGTTTCGTTTGTAATATTTAAAAGTGGCAATTCGATTGACCTTGTTTTCACGCACCGCAAGCAAATTAATCCAATTAATTCCTTGCTTACCTGCATACTAAAAAACAATTTTCCCACGCACACATACAAAATTCCATTTAATTTTATATCGAAAGTAATACCAATAGTTTCCACCTGTTCGTGTTTAGTCTCCCCATTTCTTCGGGTTAAATGAAAGCAGATGCGTGGGCCTCGATAATCCCTACTCGAAAACACTTGTAAACAGAAGCACGCTGATCTCGCAATCTTGTACATTTACACAGTGGTTTTGTAATGTCTTTCCAACTTGGAGTGTTTCCGGAAATGTTCTCTACTAGGGTTCATTGCAAGAAAAGAGCAAACCGCTCAAATCTTCCTGATAAAAAATCGCTTTTTTTAGAACGCGTCAAATTAATTAACAACGCTAATTTCGAGGGCTTCGAAACGTGGTGCTTTGGAGTTTCAAAGGTAATAACGAGGCCGTTCTTCTAATTATAACGTCAAAGTGTTAGAAGTTGTAATCTCTTAACTGGAAGTTATATTCAACAAAGGTACAAAGGATTATGTATTAATCGATCCGGAATTATATATACAGAGGTGCGCTCCTTAGGCAGTGATACTCGAGCGGTCTTAAACAGAAAACGAAATATTAATCCTCCGCCAAACATATCCTCGACGCAGTAATAACAATTTCGACCCAACTTTCCTAATATAGATTAGGTTCTCTCCCAAGAAACTTCGCGTCTGATCAAATCGAAACTCTCTCTTAGGTGGGAAATTACTTTCTGCGAATCCCTTTTAACTTATTGAAAACGAACATATTCAAAAAAATAAAGAAAACGTCCGATGTTGTTTCAAGCGAGAACGAAATGCAGGTCTTGTCGGCGATGTTTCAGAGCGGCACATACGCGGGATTTGTCAAGATTAAGAAGGGAAATGACATGTTTTGCGCATTTTTTTTATTTCACAACTGTTTAAAAGTCAACGGGGATTACATCTTTTCGACCATACCGAAATAATGTTAGCGGAATTGCTTTTAACCCTCCAATGTAACAAAACAAAGAGAATATTTAATCAAAAATTATTCTCGGCCACATACAAAATATATTTTCGCTCATATTTTATTCGCGGCTCGCCTCTGTGAATTCTAAAAATAAAGCTCTTTTTGATATAATTACGCTTTCTAAACCAAAGTTCACGAGTGTTAAATGCACGGTCCAAAAGAGTAAAATGCCCAAGGGGGCAGTTTGACCACACAGAACGTTGAACATCTTACTGTAATACATTCACACCGTTGAGAAGGAAAAGTTTGATTCCCCTGAAATAATCAATTTGGTATAACGAATCAGACACAATTGCGGCCATTACATAAAACGGCATGTTGTTTCAACGATAACGCTGATGCATCCTGCAGCTATAAAACGGTGCACAAAAACTAACTACATATTGCACGTAATCCCTTTATAATTGTTGCGCTGAATACGCCTTTTTTGCAAGATGATGCCGCGAATTCGAGGCGGCGTTTTTTCGTTCTGTAAAAGGACGCTTAACTTGTTTCGAGTAGACTGTACTATGGTTTCTGGGCCGGTAATGTGTGTCGTTTATGAATTGATGAGGCTCTCATTTAGCGGGCAGGAAACTGGTCACGTCCAACCGACCCGGAAAATACGTGCGCTAACATTAACTGCTAATGCTACTAAATTTTTTTCTGAGGCGCCGGATGTTGGGAAAGATGGATCTTGATGCGAGAACGTATCAATTGATTTTAAACGTCGCCATTACCGGACCTTTCCTGCCAATTACCGAAAATTATTTTATGTAAATTTATCACATTTCATTAAATTATGAGTTGATTTGATCATCAGCTGTTACAGAAGTGATTGCCCCGCCCCGTTCATCTTATTAATCACCGTTAAATAAATGAAATAATAAAAACTGATGTGAGTGTAAACAATACATTTATTAATTTGCTCTGAATAATAATACAACACTTTTGTGTAGTATTTTTGAAAGAAACGGTTTTGCTGTCTTTGAAGTGGTATTTCTTTTAACTGATTGTCTTCGTCCATCTTCTCAACGATTTGAATTGAAAATAACACAGTTATGCTAAATTCATTACGTACTTCTCTATAATATTTATTAAAAAATAATAACAAAAACAAAAAGGATACAACACAAGAAGTGATAGGCTACGATGGAAAGGATTTAAATCTTCTGCCATTTTTGTGATGAGATAAGTCTTTTTAAGTGCACATTTTGTTATTTCAGTATCCGTTACAAATAATATGTCGAATTGGTTGGTATTTGTATTTGTATTTGTATTGTACTTCTACATCGTCCATCCAATTTCTCCTTCCCCTTCTTCTTTCTTCCTCTATAACGGTACCCATTCATTAGAATAGATAATATTAATTCTCTAGGGCCATTTCTTGTGTCAACTTTTTTTTTTGTATGTGGAAACTATATTAATTGTTTTTCTCTATCGGTTTCATTGTGTTCGTGGTCATGTTCATATTTTCTCTTATTTTATCATTCTTATTTTTTCTAGTTTTGATGAAGTCCATTTCTGTCGTCATCAATTTACCACTATTTTTTTGTCATGTCCCATGTTTCGGCTCCATAATTATGTAATTACACCTTGAATAGTACTAGTATACATTTTTTCTTTATTCTTCTTCTTGTTGTTTTGTTCCATAAAGCCGAATTCAGTCTTCTAAGCCTTTATTCTTTCGTTAATTTTATCATGGCTACTACTCCGATTATTTAGTGACAAGCACAGATATATTAATTTTACTTTGTTATTTCCTAGTTGAAAGACGTCTGTGTGTTCGTTGGCTACTACTACGTATTACGATTTGTTCCAGTAATTAACTTATCATGTAGTTTAGGTCATCTTTATCTTCAGCTGCAACTATTTAATCGCCGGAAAAATATAAACTAAGTACATAATTTCTGGTCTCCCATTCTGGTAATTCCATTTGCCTAATCTTATTCCTCCAGTTCTTTAAAGCCTTGTCGAGATATATTTTAAAAAGGGTATGTGAAAGACATCTCCCTTCTCATAGTCCTTTTGTAGTGTCGAATGTGCTGGTGTATGTTTTATATTCTCTCTTCTCATCTTATAGACTTTAGGAAGATTTTTAGTGGCCTTTCTCAGGATATCAGGTATCTCTGCTTTTCTCAAAACTTCCATTGTGATAGTGGAATACTATCGTAGACAATATGCAATTCCTTATTTTTCTGAGCTACAATACAGTGTTCTGATCTAACGATCACATGTTCTTCTGATTGGGTATCTACTATCGCTTTCTCAATTAGATCCCGATTTTATTCAAACCAATACGTTGAAAAGTTTATTTCTAATGGTAATGTTTATGATCGAATTGTTGAAGCTGCGCTCACAGTATGTTGATATTGCAGAAACAGTACAAAGTGTTAGGCAAGCAGTGGTCTCGAGTCCGGACAAGTCTTTGTTGGATATTTCCAAATAAATTTGAGTCGTAACCTTATGCTTCATTATTACATAATTCAGATCGGGCAGATTCGATACAAATTTCGTAAAAAATGTTTCCTGAGCATATTATCTTAAAGTTTGAAGACTTTTCATGGTTTTCTATATCGCCAGACCTGCCAGCTCTTCACTTCTTCCTTCCTTATTCTAGATAAAGGAACGCATCATTGCTGTAGTGTGAGAACTAAACTTTTACCAGCAGATTCGACCAATTTTTTCGTCAACCTGATAATTACTTAACGGTAGTTGTTTCTAAGAAATGACATCTGCTTAATAAAGCTGCATATTTCTACTCCCTCTTACCGCCCTTACAAATGGCAGATTATTCACAGTTATCACATCCTATTGAACCACAAATAAAAAGAGAACTTAGATTAGTTGGAGAAGTATTTGACACATAAATATTTTCAATATCTTAATTCTATCCATGCTGGAGCAATCTTTCACTCTTCTCGGGAATTCCATTTTTTATGTGTTTCTTCTGCTTCTTTCTTTCTTTGTGACAGTCCATGTCTCGCTGGGTTGTGTGTCTATTATTCCTTAATTTTTTAGTATTTTCCTAATTGTCTCACATATGTGTGTAAATTTATCTCCCTCTTTTTTCTAGGGCTTTGTTACGATCGTAGAATATATCGCAACCCAATTTTTCAAATGTTTCCCCAGTTCTAAAACTTTATTGCAATTTTCGTTCTCACCGGATATTTTCCTAAGAAGACCATAGCTCTTAGTGTTAATAAATAAATGGAAAGAACATCTAGAGAGTATACAACAAGATAGGATACCTGCCAAAGTCAAAAATTATAAATGTACAACTATTGGGGAACCTAGAAAACAATGGGTACGATAACAGTCAACCTTACCTAAAACTTGATATGAAGAAGGAGAACAACATAAATATCATCAACACCATAAACTATATTATTTGATGAGGATGCAGTCCCTGCCTCGATTAATGGTTCACAAATTCACCAAAGTCAATGAAACGACAATTGAAATTAGTAAACAGAACAATAAATGAGTAAAAAATGTGGGGAATATACAGGTGTCCCAGAACTCGCGCCCCAGAGAAAACAGGCAAATGCCGACGACAATTACAATTCTAAAAATGCAAACGAAAAACAATTAATGGCTTGCGTAAGAAAGTTGTGAAACATCTAAGATCCACCAATTCCAGAAAGGGAACTCTGAGGTGTTAATGTGAATAAAATCGGTTGCTAAGGTTATAAATTGGCACAATTAAATAATGTCAGAATGACATGCCCGCTAAAGTGACAACATCAACATGTTAGGTTAAGGCAGATGTCATTCAAGATGTCACACTCGCCATCATCTTAATCAAGTTTAGTTTAGATGTGCCAATTATGCGCATTGAAGCATCCTTGTTTCCCGAAAGTTGATTCATCAAAAAACAAAATCCGAGAAGCAAAATTTGGGGTGTTTTCTTCTAGATTTAAAAGCCATGTACAGAATTCCCGTCTGGCAAGGTAATCTTATGGCTGCAAATGTTGCACACGCGTATAATGATACGGATGTCGTCGTTCAGTCTTCATAACTCGATGTACAGAAGTCTTCGAAATATTCAATTCCTGTACAACTTCTCTAATGCTTTCAGTACCTTCTTCAAAGGCATCTAAAATAGCCTCTTCGTTTTCAACAGTGCGTACAGTCCTGGGAGCCCCACCATTTTCCTTCCTATTCGGTAAAATGTGGCCTGCTTCGATGATTCGTGCGATAGCACTGAGAATCACTTTGTGATTGGGATGATTGCTGTTAGGAAAGCGTTGGGCATAAATCCTTGCCGCTTCTCTAGCATTTCGTCCACATTCGCCGTAAATTAACAACATTTCCACATAATCCGCGGCAGAATACATAATTGAAGGAATTCGAACGAAATCTTGAAGTTTTTCAAAAGTTTCATAGCCGACCAGTTTATTGAAAACGTAATAAAACCATAGCAACAATGTTAGGAACTACACCTGGATGGCTTACAACGCTCTGATTTGTCGAATAAAAATGTTCTTATTTTGAATACCGTTCAAGCTACACATTTTTTTCTTTGGGAATTTTTATTGGTCTTTTGATGAGGATTTCTCCTTTTTTCTCTGGGGCGCGAGTTCTGGGACAGCCTGTATAACAAAGTTGAAATGAAACTTTGTATGTTATTATTGCTGACAAAAGGATGAAAGATGAAACAAATTTACAATAACTTGGGAACATGGAAAAAATAAAGAAGCGGAACCGATATGAGGTGGGCAGATGGAAGCATACTGGATCCAAATAGATCAAAGTTCTGTGAGCCGTATTCATAGACAATTCGTGATCAAAGTGTTTGTCTGTACACCAGGTAAGCGACCTTTTCTGTTATACTAATACGGCTCATAACAGTTCCTTAGTTAGATAAGCGTTTTTTTTTTTTTGTAGAGCAGTTAAGCGACCTTCGCACCAATGTAAATAGTAATATAACGAAGATTGGTTTTACTTACTCTCAGGAAACTATCAACTATCAGAGCGAGCACCTATATATGAATGTTCGGTGGCTGATCCGAATGATCTAAATAAAAGCGGAAGGAGAATGTCCCGGTTTTATAAAATATTTCAGAAAGTTTTTATCGCGTTAAATTTATTTTTTGCAGTGTGACAATAAAAGTTCGTTTCCTGACATTTAAGTTTAGAATTCACAACATAAACATAAATCCAATGTAAAAGTTATCGTGTGTGTGTAGTGCCTTAAAAGTTTTGAAAATCAATACCCACGAACAGGAGTAGGTACAGGGTAAAGAAAACCCGATGATAGGTATAAAATTAGAAATTTATAAAGTTTCGGCAGTTCTAATGAAACTTTTTGCACTCATTACACTCAAAGTTACGGCCACGGCTTAAGAAAATGTAAATCCGGTCATTTCCAAGTGTTGATACCACACACCTTGGAATTTATGTAACACTCCCGGAAATTGGAAATTTAATATTACAATCCAAACACAACAGCGATTTATACAATGTAGGACACGTTTTCCAACTGATCCTTTTTTTAAAAAAGAACTAAATCACAATGCATCACGTTTTGTTTGCTCCCGATGCAGATATGTTTCTGATTAAGATTTCGCTCGGAGAAAATAAATTACTCGACGGAAACAATAAATTAAAATGAATTTTTTAATTTAAGCTTAAACATCTTCCGAGATAAATAACGCAAGATGAATAACAAAATTTCCCGAGGAAATGAATCGCCATTGACGGATGAAAAAAATTGTATACCCTAATGTACTTTGGCCCCTTGCTCAGCCCGAAGTAGTCAAAACTTAAAATGTCATTACTCCAAATCCCTTCCCTTCATATCAGCTTAGCATGGAAGGCACGAACTCGCGCGTGGCCTTCTCTCGCTACGCTTTTCCCTTTTTCGCTTTTTTTTCGCTGCTGAAATTATTTGGTACTAAATTCTCGAAAGCTAAGCTTAACTACCAAAAATATCGATACAAATGGAGAAAGAGGTAAAAAATGTCAAGCCGGAAATGTGTCTTAACTATTATCGTAAAAATACCGTTTACATATTTAAGGGCACGTTTTTAAACACCAATTAGCCGCAAATTGCTGGGAATGTACACGATTTTCTATAATTTCCCTTGGAACTTACTGAAAAACTGAAATTTTGTTTGACCTAATTTTGTGGAATCTCTGCGACTAATTACTGCAATGTGGTTTTACGAAGGAAGTTTGTAATACTCTTAAATTACGACTTTTTTAAACAAACAATAATGTTTTTCTCCAGCAGGCTTAAAACACCTCACTTTTAGCACCGTTTTTTAAAGATAAAGTGGTTGCTTTTCGCTTGCTTAGTATTACAGGGTTCTATGTGATTTTCATACCCAAGATTCTATGTTGCTTGCTCTTGCATCTGATAGGACACTCCCCGATTATAATATTAATGAAAATAACTTGAAATTTTGCAGGATAGGTATTATTTAGTTCTAAAACTTCAACTGTGTTGTTCTCGGAAAGTTGTTTTTGTGACATAGAACCCTGTAATTCTAAACAAGCGTTTTATAAAAGAAGTGTTCCGTCACAAAGCAGCATTCACTTTTAATCCTAGGCTGAAAGGTTTTTTAATCCTAAACTTACATTGTCTTCCATTTTTAGTTTGAAAATTTTATTAATAATTGAAGTTATACGTATCGTATTTCAGCATTTATTTAAGAAGCAGCAACCAATATAATGAAATATCGTGATATATAAATTTCAAATATACTTTCAAACTTGACATATCTTCAAAGCTCACTTGATAAAAAAAATAATAGGTTTTCTGTTTTCTTTTCAAGAATTTTGTTCTTTCAGTTTGCTTTGAGGTACACTTTTTGCTTTCGGGATAAATAATTTATCAGAGGTGAATACAGGTTACCCATTTTATTTGATTACACCTGTAGAATTAGAAATAGGAACTGCACAATACATTTCATTAATCGCTATGACAAAATTTAAAAAAAACAAAGCAATGCTTAAAATATAAATCTATAAAAAACTTTGTATTAGGGTCAGTTGCAGAAACGAAAGTTAACAGCGGTGTCAGCCAACAGAGCGTTATGTAGATCTATGATTGACTGCCAGCAAACTGCAGTGTGGGGTTGTATTTTCTTGTAAACTTTCTTATGTTTGTTTTGGCGATAAAAACTTTTGCTTGTGTAGAAAAAACAGAAACAGTAGCCAACTTCTTCTGATGAAGAATACAGGATGTTTAAAAATTGGGTAAACTACCTTAATTTTTTATCTTTGTGAAAAATGGTATTAATGAAGTTCTCTCAAACCCTAAAAAAAGTTTAAATCTTCGTACTAAAAGGAGCGGAAAGTGATGATTTTTAAGAACTTACTGAAGAGAATCAACCAGTCTCATCACACCTGTGTATCCCCTGGCGCTCTCATTTCATAATAGTGAATTATGAATTATTGGTAATATAAAATGATTAATAATCATTTTAAAGTTTGCTCAAAATTTAACTATTAAATTATATACAAAAACTTGTATTCTAGATCACCTAAGACAGTGTTAAAGTAGGAGTTAAATATTTTGGGTTTATTGATGCCCCTGTATACGATATTCAAGAGAATGTACAATATAAAAAATATATCACTTATCAGTTTCTTTAAATTAACACTTACTACAGTAAGGATTTGTTTTTGTAAATATTATTTTTCGAAAAATCAGTTGTTTCCGGAAATTGATACCCCAAATTTCAAAAGAATAACTTCCAAATTATTAAAGCTCAATTTTGTGGGTGGCCACTCGTAATGAGACGCCCTGTACAATAATAAGTATTAAAATCGGTCAATTTTGATAAATTGAGTACACCTTTGATTCTTCACTATGATTGTAAACTCGAATGTACCATGTTCCGTACCAAGCATTAAGCTTTGTTGAATGTAATGGTTTTGGTTCAGTTTGCTAATAAAATGCACACGTCTTATGAACAAAATGAACATGTTACTGTCTCCCGCTTTTACATTACATTCTGCTTTTCTGCGAATTTAAAAAAATGTGGGGTTTTAAAATAGTGTTTGTAGGTAATCCTTACAGAATATGATAACATTCAAAGAATTAATTAAATTATTTGTACGAAAACAGTAATTTCCCACACTGAGTTTGATAAAGCTAACAAGAAACTAAAAATAACTAAATTAAAATTAACCATAGTCAGAATAAATATTTTCAGAACTACTGCTTTACCGTTTATTTAGTATAATGGATATTTTTAAACGATCCAATTTTATTTCGATATTTGGTTTGAAAATAGCGACGATTTTCCACATTTCAATATGGACGCAGAGTGAATGCAGACAATAGCTCAATCATTAACAAAGCTGAATAAAAAACCTAATTGTATGGAACCGTGAGATTGTTTTCAAAGTAAAGGTACCCCATTTATTTTATTTTCTTATTCCGATTGACGTTACTTTATTTGTTAGCATACTTGGAAACCTTTAATGAAGTTGGCTTCATCCCAACTAGCCTGGATTTCAATAAAAAATTTCAATTTATCTTCACTTCGGCGATCAGCTTCCTACGCTATTTATTTTCGATTTGAGAATTCTTTATCAAAAAAATCAAAATTATCTTGTTTTTTATTGCTTCCACTTCGATATTAATATCGTCCCATTCGTTTTCACTAGTGTCCGATTAAGTTTCATTAGTGTCATCATTTTCTACATTGTTCGATTCTTTATAGGCAGTTATTTTTATTATTTTGACAAATCGCGAACGACTAATAAAAGAGAAGATTTTATCTTATCTAGGAACAAGAAGAAGCAGCGTTTCCTTCAAATTTAGTTTCAATAAAAGAATTTATTAAAGTTTTTATGGAAATACCGCGGTTGCATGTATACATGAACTGGGGCGAAATATCACCGAATTTAAACACCAAAATTCAGATTGTTTTCCAACCGGAAGTGATTTTAAAGCAGACTTGGAATGTATTCTTTTCTTCGCAAAAATTAATAAGAAAATGTAGAAATTAATTTCGCAAGCTAAAGCGACAAAATAAGCAAATTTAATAATGAAAAGCGCAACAACGGAAGTCGGCACATAAAAATGCTTTCGAACAGGATTACTTGAAACAGTGTATTCCAATTAGGACATTTCACGGTAACGAGAGAATAAGAATGGAAATGGAACGTCAACGTAAAAAATAATGAAGCGGAAAAAATTACAAATAAATTCCTCGCGAAATACAACATGAGTAATCGTTGGGATGTTAAGAAGACTCGGAAATGAAATAAAAATGCAAAAACTTATTCATAACATTTTAATAATATAAATTCTTGTAATATGTCTCAGCCGCAAGTTTCAGCCATTTAAATCTTGTTCAGGTACACAAATTTGTAAACTTGAAACGGGCAAATAAAACTTGAAGTTCTTGATTACTCTCTCCTCGTGTCGTTTTACGCTCAGCACTAATTGCTGTCGGTACGTTTAGTATTCTTGTTGGGTTGTTGCAATTAGAACCCATGCATGGATTTTTCCAATTTAAACCCGCAAAGTGGGCGATTTTCTTTTGCGAAATATTCACGTTTTCTTCTCTTATAAGAAAGCACAGTTATCGTTGCATCTAAATGTTACATTCTAAAAGCGGCGACAGCCTTTGCACACTGATATTTAAAAGGTATTCTCTCTCACACTCTTCTAATTTTCATAAAAATTTACATATTTCATGCATTTTGCTCTTTTGTACGTACAGAAAATACAATACCGCCTTTGTAGGAGCGAAAAAAAATTATAAAGTTTAACAAAGGGAAGCTTTTTTGTGCCGTTTTCTCACGTCTTGGCGCCCTGCAATTTTGGAAAGCTGTCGGGAAATTTGTCAGAAAAAACGCCGTAAGTTCATGATTCGTTTATTTATTTTTATAACATCTTGTAAAATGTTTTTTACATCAACATTACTAGCAAAACTAAAGTTAACAGGGGGTATTGCTCTTAATATTTTTAATTTACAATCAAAAAATATAACTTAAGCAATTTCTGGTTACTTTAGGAGGCACAATCCTGTTATTGATTTGTACAACAAAACTATTCAAAGCAAAAAAGCCGTTCAGAACGCTCAAAATAATCGAAAAAACTTATTGCCCCGTCCTACCACTAAAAATAATAGCCTCCACAATTGGTGCGTCATATTCTCACAGAAATTTTGAATTTGTTATCAATTTATCTAACTTACGCATTATGGATTACATAATCAGATATGGTAAATTTTATTTACAAATTTCAGAATATTGTGCACTAAGGTACCTCACACCCAAGGTAGGCAAGAATTTAGCAGACAAGGCTCCCCGTCGCCGTGGATGAAGGGCAGAGAATACCTACCGTGCCGCCGTCACTGCGGACCTGAAGGTGGCTTTGGTGAGATGTTCCTACTCGGAATGGGTGGCGGCTTCATCGTCCTCAGTCCAGGCGGAGGCGCCGGCGGTTGCACGTTCGGCGGCAGCGCCGGGGGAGGATAAGAGGGTGGACCGCCCGTCGGAGTCACAGAACCCGGCTCGGGTGAGTTGTTGTCCGGAATTGGAAGATGTTGAACGGGGATGCTCGATCGACGAACCGACGACGGTGACATATGCGACGCTGAAGATGGATCCAATTTTGAAGAAATTGCCGTACTCGTTGACGATTTTCCCGCTTGGAACCGTTTTTCGGTACCCGCGGCCACGTACGAAAAAACGCAGAGTACAGCATAGCAGATCTGATCGGCCTAAAATAATTAATTTTTCATCAGTTATTTATATTAAGCAAAAGAAATCGAAAATGAAAAATAAAAAAATCTTACGAAAAACCTTAAATGTCTGCGCAACGTTCTGGGGTTTGGGCGGTACATATTGCAAATATCCTGAGCACAACATGCATGATTTCATTTACCTGACCGAAACAAAAAATAATAATAAAACGAAAATGAAAGTTGTACGAATAGGAATAAAATCATGTTCTACATACCATTGATGATTTATACTTTCGCTGAATTACTTGTCTCGTTTTGGGATCTACAACGAAAACAAGGGGAAAAGTCACATTACACGCATTTAATTATAAATAGCAAATGTAAATTTCTAGTCTGCACGCAATTTATTAGAATTTTTATTGCACGGCTCATTTGCAATGAAATATTTTTGTATGAATCAGATTAAGCTAATTTAAGATTTCTTATCCCTGTGGTAAATATAACTTTCTTCTGCACTTTTAAAGCACCTAATAATTTTTAATGAATGCCCTTTCACAATGATAATTTATGGTTATCTAGTTTGAGTATCTACAAATGATATTTAATTAAAAAAAGTATGAATAACACAACAAAGGTTTAAATTTGTTAAACGGTAAAATATCTTACAAATAAAGCTCACAATAAGTGGGACAATTTTTTCAAACGATATTACATAGGGTCGAGACACCATTTTCAGTTACTTTACTTTGTAAATGCCTATTTGTAAAATTTTATAATCGTCAAAAATTTTCGAACACTACGAAAACAGTAGGAAAAAACTCTGCTTTAGACAAAGACGTGGAGGATAAATTAGTTGAATGAATTAAAAGTATTTCAAAAATGTTTTTCCCTGAAAAAAAGAAGTTTGTTTACTTTGTCAAATGAGAACAATTAATAATCGAAACATTTTGATACGTGTTGAAATTATTAATTGCCGATTAGCACAACAGTTGGTTACAATATTTTTCCGTTGATCGAATCTTACGAAATTCAAGAAAATCTAACTTTTTTCATGACAGAAATTCCAATATTAAATTAATTGATATTCAAATCAAGAATACCATGAATTTTATATCAATAGATATTCAAATCAATGATATGGCACAAATTTCATAATCTAACTGCAGCTTTAATCAATTTTACTCGCTCCACTATTTCTAACGTCATTATAAATAGTATTAGTAAACACAACACAAGTAATTAATTAAATTTGCAGTTCTTGTTGGCATATTTGTTTTGCATAGATACTGAAATCGTTCAATAATAAAAAAATCATTCATGAATAGGGGTCAGGGTCATTAATGCATGATTTTCTATTCATTAAACCGACCCGTAAATTAACGATCATCGGAAAAGTAAATTCATCAACTCCTTTTATTCAAAACACCCCTGGAAAAAAATGGTTTAATTAATTTACAACTATTTATCAAGAAATATTACAAAAACATAAAAATCGAGGCAAATATAAAGACTAGATGTAAACAGAATTATGTGGCTTACGGTTATTCTTAATCATTTGTTAATTTTTTCAATTACAAATTAGCATAAATGGTGTCTCGACCCTAATCATAAAATAATTTTATTCACAATCAGTTAGTAACATACAACTTTTCTAACTCTTTAAAAGTTGAAAAGTGAGCGATTTCATGAATACACTTCAGCCAGTCAGAAATATTAAAAAAGGAGTCAGTTATAAGGCTTAATCGGTCAGAAAAAAACCATAACCAACCTGTGAGGGCGTTACTATCGATTTAAACTACAAATGTCAAATTAACATATATTTCGAAATGTCAACATTGTCGTTAAAGTTGACAGTACTCTTCAACATAGAATAATGAGACCACATGGAGGATGGTTTTTGAGTCTTAGCCAAGTCACCAAAATAAGCGAGTATAATGCTCTCAGGAACGTACTTTTGGACCCCCTTTTTAGAGCACCAGTCGCCAAAATTTCTGTATGTTTTTGGTATCGCAGTTTACTTTTCTCAGGTAAGAGATTGAGTTTTAAGTTTTGCGCGGATTCCCGCAATTGGGGGGGAGTACACTCTATTTCACTATCAAACATTTTGTTTGTTAAGGAAACAGCAAATACAAATTTGGAGTGACTTTTGTTAAGCAATTTAATGAAATGTCAGTCGTGAGCGCCTACTAAGTGTTAATATTTGACCGAAATAAACGATAATATTATTTTTAATTTTTATTGATTGCAAATAAAATAGTATACAGACCTCGGCGAAAGTACCATTCCTGTGTCTCGAGAACTAGTCCACCTCAAGGCTACACCTCTCGGTAAACTTCTCTCGACAGAAATGGAATACTTTCCGCCTCGGTATGTAATATACTATTGACCTGATATATTGAGTAAGTACAGTAAAAATAAGTCTTTTATGCGAGCGACTCGGTCGTAATGATCTAGTAGTAACGACAAATACATTTGGTAAGTAGAAGCTGATAAAAAGTATTTTTAATTTTATACTAGAATGACTAACGTACTTATACTTATAGGGGACCGCTAGAAGAGTAAGAAATTAGATGTTACATTCGTGCAATCGACTACTGAAACGCGGTAGGTAACGGTCAATCTGGCAGTGGCCGTGCCGTGCAGTATAGTCAATTTCAATGCATAGTATTCCTTCTAGCGACCGGTTGCCTCGAGTGAACTGCCGCGACCAAATCGCTTACATAATAGGGTCCTAACTCTATTAAATAATTGATTGTTTATTCAAGTTATATTAAACTTTCTTTAGATGAAATCTTTCGTAATCACAGATAATGGCTTGAAAACTAAACAGCTCTTTTATGTGATTTAAAACTTACGGATTGTTTTCTGACAAGGTAATATTGACAAAATTATACTCTTATCGTTGACACAGTATCTCAACAATCAAGATAGAAAAATCATTTGGTTGAAGCGAATATAGTGCACTTCTACACAATAAATAAATATAACTGCGATTCGTTTAATTTTAAGTGAATCTATTTATTGAATTTCTTATTACTTGGCATAAATGTTACAATAAACATATATCTTCTTTGAGCTATTTATTTTGAAAAACCTAATATTAAAATACGATTTAAAAAAAATTGGAAACGCCAAAGGCAACTTAAGAATGACAAATGGTTAGAAACAAAAGTGATAATGAGTGTTTCAAACAGAATTAGTACTCATTTCCGTCCTTGCTCAACATTTTAAAACCCTAGTTGAACCTTTAATTATAAAATCATTAGCTCGCCAAACAAAGCCACGAATCGGGTACTTTACAGTGTCGGAAAAAAATACATTTAAATTTAATTGGACTGCTTGATTACCTCAGCTTTTCAACGACCTTTGAAAAGTTAGATTAGTATATTTCACAAAAAGCTCTTTCAAATTTACAATTTAAATGACTTGGAAAATAAAATACTCACTGAATTCTTCCAACACAAAAATGCCTCCCTTTTGCGTGAAGCATTTCCTTATGTGATCGATCCTCACGAAAAACTGAAACAAATTGAAAAAAATTCGAAAATTAAATTGACAACGGAGGTGTAACCGAAGTTCCTCATAGAAATGCCATGCGCGTGTCAACATGCTCTGAAGCTATAGGCACTTTAGAGATGGTTAATTTATAGCTTACAATGTAACAATGAACCTATACTAAAAGTGTTACTTGTGTTCTATAATTAAACTGTGCGATTTTCAAAGTGAATTGCCATGCGGTGTTCGGCAATAAGCGGCAGTCTACAAACTACGACTATGCCAACACCAGCAGCTTTCAATAGTGAAAAAGAGAAAATTTTCTTAAAACTGTTGTCCTTGAAATCAAAACTACTGAATGGAAAAGGAGAGTGGTATGCAGCAAAACAAAAGAAAAAAGAACTACACGGAAAAAAGCGGCTAGACTAAACAAAGACTAGTTCAGATGCTAAACTAACGATCAAATAAGACCAGATTGTATTATATACCTCAAAGTCCTGTCAAGCAGCCATCGACGTGGACAAGTTCAACGGGAATAGAGAGAAAAAACCAACAAAAACACAACATTAGTCGATTTATTTAGTGCCCGTCAAGGACCATCTCAAAAGTTCCTAAGCTTCGATGCGCCGAAACTTTCTTGCGTGCAAGAAAGTCCCGCTTCAAGATTTACCAAACATGACCACTCATTGACATCGAAAGAGAAGAAAAAATGCATCCAAACATACAAATAATTAACATAAAGAGAAAATTAAAACAGAGCTCGAAACAATTAGCAAATTTATTGCACATCGAGCTGCATGCAAATTCTTAAATGTACATTTAACTTTAAAAAATTAGAAAAATCAAATTACTACCTTGAGCATCCCAATAATCGACGACACCTTAGACGTTTACAAAATCAAATAATTTTAAATTAGAATAAAGACAAAACTTATGCATAAAGACGGCAACCGAGCGAGTGGCAGAGCAAAAGTAGGAAAGTTTGAGTGGTCCTTGCAGAAACTATTGCACAAATTACAGCGCACCTCACAACAACATAGAACAAATAATCGGTCTCTGAATAAAAATCGATTTGTTTCGTATCTGAATCTGACAATGTACCTTGCTATTTGCGAACAGCAAACCCACCCCCTCCATACAAACTTGCAACAACCCACCCTCCCCAGTACTCATATCCTGCACGGGGAATTCCCCGCCTAACTCTGGAGCGCTTCCAGCCACTCCTCCCCTCTCCATCGCCTCTTTTATACAATAATACAGCTCCTTGCACTGAAAAAATAATCAACACAGTTAATTTTGAAATAATTTGCAAACTCAACTACCTTTTTGGTGTAATATTTATGAAGCTGAGTTTGCTGCCCGTTGCGTCTCCACAAACATAAAACCTTATTTTTTGGACTATAAGTCATATTCACGAGCCTTTCATACCACCATCTTTCGACGATAACCCCCGAAACTGAACGCAATACTAGTCCATCATCGCGAACTTCCAAAAAACGCAATTCGCCACCACCATCGATTCCTTGATGCACCGTAAAGCTCTGTCTATGCAGAAGCCGCGAACCTAGAGGCTTCAAGTCAATATCATTCCCATGCTAAAAATTATAAAAGTAAATTTTGCGCTATTTAAAATACGAGGTCATACCAAATTGTTAATTTGGTCCAACAGTAAATTAACTTCTTGGCTATAAACTAAACCAATGTGACACTTTCCTAGAAGTCTGCGAATTTTTCTCTTAACTTCATTTTTGTTAACGTTGAGCATTACTAAACTTGCCGTTAAGTTATACAGCATTGTTGAGAGTAAGCGGTCTTCATCATGCTCTAATCTCTTCCTTTCGGTATCGCTGAGGCTCTTATAGCGCTCCATCATTTCGCGCGGGCCTTGATCCATCCCGACCATATCCCTCTCCTGAGAAACCGCATCCAAAAACGCATCTTCCCAAAACTGCATCTGGTCCCAGAGCGTTGACCTCTCCTTCCCGACCAGCCCCTCAAACAAATAAGTCCTAGCTGCTTCAGGCGATGGCGAACCAGTCGTGTTTACCATGTGTCCCCCGTGGTATCGAAAACCGGTGCTCAAAGAAGATTTACTAGACCACACGCTCGAAGTTCTCTGTTTTGTGGGTTTTGGAAACTGAAATTAAAATAAGTTTTGAGGAGATAAAATGATTAAAGTTCCTTATACAAAAAGTGAGGTAAACGTAAGCTTTGTGCCGAAACTTACTTGCAAGGTTTCGACTTCAGTGTCGGAAACAGCTGAACGAAATGATGCTTGTAGACCGCCTCTGTTGAGATTGCAGGCAGGACCAGTGGTGATCGATCCTCCTGGAGATAAAGTACTTCCCGAGCCATGCAATGTAGTTTCGGCCTGTCACACAACACAGTATCAGGCATATTCATGCCTTTTAAAGTACCGAGATGAATGGTGATGAATATGCCTGATAAATGCTACAACATCAACATGCGTCAATATCGCACCATTAAACTTACGTCAGTTTCGAAAGATGTTAGTTTGCTCAGTAACATGTTCTTCTTTTGCGTTAACATGTCTTTGAACATATCCGCTGTTGACTGTTGAGCCTCTGTCTCGGGTTCATCGTGAATTAATCGAACTTGAGGCGCATCTACAATTTAAAATTTAAGAAATGAAATTATAAATGTAACAAAAACAATACCAGCTTGTGACGATTTTCTTGAGCTGTCCCAATCCGGTGATTGTGAATTTGCCGGACTTTGTGGAGAACGTAAATTTTCTCGACTTCCAAGCGGACTAGAACCTTGCGACGACAAAAGGTGAGAAGTGTTGTCAATTCTGTCAATAAATTCTTTGGACCAGTAATGAGTGTGCGCGATTTCCTGAAGTTGGAAAGCTGAGGCCATTCCTCCTAACCCAAAGTTGTTATAAGTATGTTCTAAACCGTGAACAACCGCCAACACAACTTTAAGGGTTCCCTTCCAAACGGGTTTTGGTAAGCTCTGAAAATCCAAAATCAATTCCAGAAATTCCCTCAAAACAATTAACTTACCACATCGTCAATATGATCATCTGGGGCTATTTTTCTGTCCAAGGTTTTATTTAGTTTGCTCAACACGAAATTTCTGTACGACTCATCTTCCATCAATTTCTTTAATCGATTCAATTTTAACCAGCCCACGCCTTCTCCATCCAGAACTTGATTGACAACATCTTTCAAAAAGGCTTGATTTTCCGCGTTAGTGGTTGAACGCTCTGTTGACTGTATCCTTTGAATTTCGTCTTGTCTTCTTGGGGTATGCTTAATCAGTGAACTTTTTTCTACAAGTCCTTTCGGACCTCTCGGAAACGGTCCAAAAACCCCTTTAGTTTCTTTAGGTTTTTGTTGTTGTTGCGCTTGGGGCTGTTGAGTTTTTTGTGAACTTTTTCCTCCGAATAAATCAGAAAACATGTTTGAGGTAGTCGCTGCAATTCCATTTAAATCTGAGCTGATATTGGAGAAGAAGTCGCGACTCGTGCCTGCGATTAAACTGGAGCCGGCTGTTTGTACTAAAGAAGTGCTCGTGGAACCTCTACGTCCATCTTGTGTTTGCGACGAATCAGTCTGAAGTGTAAAAAATATTAACTCGAGTTTAAAATTTAAGAGCCTCTTACTCTAAATAATCCTTTTTTTGTCACAGCTTCTTTGGCCCCTTTCGTTAAATCTCCGAAAGTTGACCTTCCGACATAACTTAAATCCTCGAGGGTGTTTTTGCTGACGTCCGCAGCGCTTTTGCTGGCTTCGATTGCGGTTTTACCCGCCTCCTGTACACTTTTAGACGCTCCCTCTGCCGCTTTTTTTGCGTGGCTGGCAAACTGCAAAAAATATTAGTGGCACCGCATTAAACGCAGGAATTTCATTACCTTATCGAATGGTGCGAAGATGTTACTCTCCTCGGCTTCGCTCAACTTGTCACGTGCTTGTGATTTCAACTGAGTGCAGAAAAAAACTTTATTACAGTGTCCGAGAAAGTTGCGTTCAAGGTCAAAGCGTCTAAGCGTGAATTCGTGTAATTTACCTTATCCATCTGGGCCAAAATCCCATCCTGACTGCTTTGCCTAGTGGTCTCTCTAACTAATTCTTTCGCCTGATTAGCGAACTGTTCGAAAAGTGAACCTTGAGAGCCTTGCCTTTGAACTCCAGTACTACCGGCCGAAGATGGGATGGGACTGGGACTACCGGCACTTCCAAAGCTCGAAGTTCTAGCTAATACATTGCCGACACTAGGTTGCTTTTGCAAGCATGGTGTAATTGGTGGCACCTATGCAATGACATCTTGCATTTCTAAGCACAAAAAAGTAACAAACGCAATACTTACAGGCGTTACTGAATGTCCCAGGCGGGTTTTCCTGGGAGTTGAAGGTCGGTCGTCGCTAGGAGATTCCGGTTTTACCACCGTTTTCTGAGTCGTGGTTGAATTCGAATCCGATTCGAAACTTCCTTCTTCTTTATCAGCTTTTGCAACCGCTTCAAATTTCTTTCCGAATTCAGTGTCGGAATCTCGATTAAATGAAGGCGAACTCAAATCAGATTGGCTGCTGGAAGAGGATTGTGGAGATTCAGGTCTCTGCGATTCCGGTACCTCTCCTTCGGGATATTGAAGTTTTGATGGAGGGTGGTAAACGGACTGAGGGTCTAAGTTTGATGACAAAGATAAATTTTTGGCATGCGCTTGTCGCGATTCTTGCATACAACTTGGAGACAAATCTGAAGAAACCATCTCTGACACGAAATCACTCAATGAGGAATAACTAGAGCTAGTACTTTCGCCACCTTCCGAATCTGAGCCGCTCTCATCAGTCGGCTGGCTTTCTTGATTTTGTAAACTTCTTAGCGCTCCATTTAAAGAGCTTCCATCGTCCCACACGACAAATTTAATTGGATCTAAAGTATGAAGGTACCATTTTTGTTTATCACCAATTAGAGCAGGATCTAAAACGCCGGTTTGTACCCTTTGAAACGCAACGTTTGTTGGTGTTAACGACCATTCTGCCAAGAATTCCACAGCTTGGGTGCGTGCGAAACGGTTTAAAAATTGCGATGTTCTCGGGCGAGATCTTAAAAAACTGTTAATTTGAAAAGCAACGACCGGTCGTGGATACAATCGCAACGTTCGGGTGTGTTCAGTGAAATTCGCTAATAAATTTTGGGAGTTGAAGAAGCGGACCTGGAAGAGACGCTGTTAAGTTAAATTTAATACCACGAAATGCAATTACCATCGCCACTCTCGTAGCAACGTCGACGGAGTCGACGTCATTACCGAAAATAAATGGATTAAATGAAGTGGGCGGAGGCGACACTGGGGAACGGTAAGGGCTGGCTGAAGATGGAGACGTGCGGAGATGACCTAAATTTTGAGTAACTGGTGATTGAGCGGGAGTCGGTTCCGGGGATTTGTGTTTTGCTGATGCTGATGTTACACTAAAATTGTAAACGTTTTAGCATTGCGTCGTTTGAGATTATTATGTTACCTTAGAGTATTTGGGGTTGACACACTTTCCCTCCTTGAAGGTAAAAGTTGATTATTTGGGGCGCCTGGAGTTGCTAAGCTGCCTAATGCCTACAATGACCCACAGATTAATTATTTATTGATAAGAAATGCTGTTACTAATCTACACGCTGTTCTATTTAAATGCTAATTCAACTAACTAGTTCACATACATAAAAGTACTTTTTTTATGATGACAAAACTTGAAACTTGAATATATGAAGCGATAATTTTAAAAGTGGGGCAAGTTTATTTTATGTTGCTGTTGCATGTATATAATTATATTTCTTAGCATATATGGCGCAGATTTTTAAAGTAGGGTAAACCACCCAATTGCTGGGCCTCCTCCCAGTTATTGGCCACTCAAGGTTTATTTGAATTTATTTAGATTTATCTCATATGTTTTTACATTTCCCGCTCTGCAGAGCCATGTTTAACGCCTTCTCAGCACGTGTGTGGAAAGTCGCTGTTGTTTATCTCCTGCTGTTTGTGTAAAATTTGTTGGCATTTGGACAGTCCGCTGTGACGTGGCTTCTTTCGATTCTTGTTAAGGTAAAGTGTTTGTTGAAATAGGCATAAGTTCTAAATACATCTCCCATTTTGATGCGTTTGGCTATATTTTGCTAAATCGAAGTTAAATTTTCATTCCATTATCCCGCCTATTCCAAAATAACAAGTTCAACTTACATCCGTTTAGCTTACCAACAACTAGGTTCCAATTTAGTGATGCTGGTTACTGGCCGGTCATAGCTATTTTGATTTATTAATTATTCTTTATTTTTTACTGAATGTATGAAATTACATATTCATCTAAAATTTGCTCTTCTGTTCTTAGAAGTTATTCCTTTCCCGCAAGTATGACTAAAGTGATAAAAGGATAATCTTATTTTAACTATCGACGAAGAAAAGCTACTGGTTGACTGGTTGACCTACCTACTTGATAATCAAAGGAAAGGTTTTCCTCTGCATAAGGAAGATTTGCTACTCTCAGTAAAAACCATCTAGATTCTTTTCAAAGAAAAACTCCATTTAAAAATAACTTGCTCGGAGATCATTGGTTTACGTTGTTTTTAAAGCGTCATCCGAGTCTTTCTACTCGCACACCAGAAGCCGTGGCACAGAGTAATAGCAACATTTCCAAACTTAATATTAGAAAATGTTTTTTACAAAAGGAAACGTATATTAAAAATAAAGGTTTCGAAAATATTTTAAATAGTCCATCAAGAATTTACAACGGCGACTGAACGTCTTTTCAATTAGGACCAAAGCAAGACAAGGCTTTAATTCAAGAGTAAGCAAATACCAAGGAACAAATTAAGAAGGAAAAGGCTGATAGACAATTTGATAAGAAAAAGGAAGAAAGCTGAAAAAAATGCTCAATACGGAAGCAGTGAAGGTAAAAATGCTAAAGTCCAACAGAAGATCAAAAAGAAAACTAGCGACAATCAAAACAAAAACACTACAAGGTTATGATAATGAGAAAGGGAAAATTATAGAGAAAATGATCATTTCTCAAAATGAAAAAAATCCAAAAATGAATACACCATTAAAGGGAAACGACACTGAATATGTTGAACTTCAAAATCAGCTCACAATAAATATCGTTGTTGAAATAAATTATTACTTCCAAATTTATACTGATATTTAAAGATATTTATTGTGAACTAATCAAAACATAAATTTTATGTTAACTTGTAAACATATTGTTTTCACAAAATAGACTTGCCCCAGTTTCAAAATCAACGGATCGTATAAGAATAATATAATAGAATTCATGTCAAATATGATCATGGAGCTCTCTTGAAGAAAAAATATATTCAGTGACAATACTTTTAACATTTGTGATTTCAGTTTCAAGTTTTCCATCATTTGCTACCTGCTGCAATTTAGTTTTGTAACAAAACTTAACAATAATTAAGTTAAACTTTTCACAGCTATTCAAAAAAAAGCTATTCTAAAAGCTATAAGTACCTAATTTACTATAATTACTATTTTATTCAAAGATACTTTTTTGTTGATTCAGTTTTAAAAAATAATTATTATAAATTTATTATTATCACATTGATAAGTTTGTAATTACCTGAACGCTTGAAAAAAGAGTGAAAATTAAAAATGTTATTAGAGTAGATAACTAAAAATTGATAAACCGGCTTAACATTTTAAGTTCATGCAAATTACTATTCTAGGCAGTTCTATAACATTTTAAAAGAAACAAAAACTTTCTAAAGAAACACAAAATACGGGCATGCAAGTGCTACCAAAAAAATTAAAAGAGATATTTACACCACTGCCCACTTGGTCCATGAGCTGCATAGCCTAAGCAAATTTAAAAACGAGTAGGTAAGAAGAATAACACAGATGTGTTCATAGAGAAGTCGAAGAAAATGGTTTCCAAAAAACACAATAATAAATATTCTCAATCCGAGACATACCTGTCGCAAATGATTCTTCAAAATAGTCCCTTCAGGCTCGGGCAGCGGAGGAATCTCCAGAGCAACCGATCCAGTATTCGAAGTTAATTTATTTGAGTCTAAATCTACTAACCAAATATCATCAGGAAGCTTAAAATTCTTTTTGTACATCAAAAAACTGGCCGGTAAGCCGATCACATAAGGAGTAGGTGCAAGTAATAACTGCAACATAATTATCAGGTAGTAAACAAAAATTGTATGGTTTTCCAATTACCTGTTCTGCACAATTCATACAAGTCGGCAGTAAAGGAATAACAGGAAACATATACTCTAAAGGGTATATCATCGTAACAAAAGCCATCACAGACATTGAGAGAGCATTGTAATCCCTTGATTGCAAAACTATTTTATTCTCTAACAAAATCAATGTTAATACTTTCAAACACGTATCAACACCTGAAAAGAACAAATTAATTCAAACTCGACAAGAAAAGAAAAAACTGACCTAATAATTCTAAAGGCAAATGCAGTGGAAAATCGACCAACGAAAATCTGGTGTGATCCGGCAGAGCAAACGTTAACGGTTGATGAACACTAGGAGATAATACCTCCACTTCAACCCTACACAAAAAATCGCTTTAATATTAACGACACTTCGCAAGTACGTCATACTTTGTTTTGCTCGGAATTGGAACGGGCGCCGAAAGTAATCTCAATATCCAAGTTTCGATTTCCCTCACATCATACAGCACTATCGAAGGCGTCGTTTCGTTTGATTGTCCCGTTAAGACGCTCCAAACAGTGTCTCTCTGTAATTGCTTCGACGCCCCGACCCTCTTCGGGCTCGACGACTCATTGCAAGCATCGATTAATTTTTTTAGAATAAACAGGCACTCCCGGAAGGTCGTAAAAAAGGGATGATGCGATACAAGACATAATGAAGTGAGAGAATGGTTTCTGATCCTCTGTCGTCGCCGGCTAGCTCTCGGTGACGGAGAATGGCTGCCCCCGCTCTCAGAATCGTTACTGGGAGCCGTTATCCCCAAACGGGGAGGCGGCTGCGATAAGGTCGCGTTATTGAGATGGGTCAAACTTTCGGAATCCCTTCTGCTAGGGCAATCCTTCTCCGAATCGCTAGGGCCAACGTTACTGCTTCTATAATCACTAAACCCAGAAAATGATTGTCATCATAATTGACCTCCTCACCTCGAAAACGCAGAATCCGAGCTCTTTTCCATACTTTTTCTCCAAGAATCTCTTCGTAGCGTTAGACTACTTCTCCTCCCCGAACCTCCGGCTCCGCCTTGCGTCTTCTCGATCGGCCGATAAAAATTAACGCAAATTCCATATCTGGTTTTGCCTGAATCTTTATCGGTCAGGGTGAATACAAAAGAGGAGGCTTCTCTAAGTGCGGTTCTTCTGGGCCCAACCGAGGAGCAACCTTCCGGTTGACAGAAGTAGACCATGTCCAGAGGCATCGGAAAATCTTTGTGATCTTGCGTGGGGTAGCGACGAAGAAGTTCCGGTGACTAAAATAGACTGATTATTTGTGAAATCGATTGTAATTAATTTACCTGAATTGACGGTGCGGAGCTTGGTCTGGCACTATTCGAAGGCCGTACTCCGACGATGGCCAAATAATCTATTAACCTCGGGCACAGAAATCGCCTTTCAGCGTCTGTTGACATGTCGATGCGATTCAGGTCACCTCTTCGTTAATGATTTGTTGAGTTTCTTGTGTTTAGCGCGATAACTTGCATTCATTGCTGCGACATGTACTGTACTGGAAAAAATATGTTCCTAGGGATTATCGCAAACTATTATCGCATATGTGGGTTATTATCTACCAGCAAGCCGTTTATAATGCAGTGGCGTAACCGGCGAATGTTATTTGTGTTTTGTGAAAACGCGAAGAATGTTAATTTAGCTTATGCGCGTTAGAGAATTTTCGATTCACAAATTAAATTACGTTCTTCTAAAAGCTTTCCCACGTTCACATTTCAAAATTTCGAAAATTAAATTAAAATCTGGGATTTTAATTAAGCGCGATGCCGTAATAATATATAAAAATGGTGCAAAACCTTCTGAGGATGCGTTGCTCCGGATCAATACCGGAGCGCCGATTCAACCCGTTCTACGTTTATCGGGCATGAAATATGTACGAAAGTATTGGAAAAACGCGGAATTTCGACTAAATTTTTAATTAACCGCTAACAAACATTTTTTTAAATTTCGTAACAAAAATCCAAATTTTTGGGCCCTTCTTATTCAAGCCGTGCGACATAACTTATTAACGATCATTTCAAGTGAGTTTAAATAACAGAATACAGACTTACCTAATAGTAGATGAAAAGCTTGAGGAAAACGCCCGGTCGCGTCACAAAAAGTGAAGAATAATCCGGGTGAATCGAAGGCATGCGCCTTGAAGCTCTGTTATACGCTCCCCACCGCGAAAACTCTGACGTAGATTTTCCAAAGCAGACTGCTGTAAGCGCAACACGTTGCACACCCACTGGAACGAATTTAAATGTCGCAAATTCGATTTTTACGTGGCGGAATTAATTAAAATCGCCAACGTAAACATGTTATTACATAAATTGTATATTTATGGACTTGATGATTTAGTTTGTCGGCTTTTAGATAATGATTAAACATAAAAATATAAATAGTTACTTAAATAATCGAAACATGTCAACGTGTGAGCGAAGCGAACGCGTTAATATTGTTGAGCTTTTTTTACCGCAACATACAAATTGCGGAAAGTCTGGTAAGATGACGATAGTAGTGGTTTTATGCCCATGGTTTTAACCGAATATCTTCAATGCTTGCAGTTTTTGCTCTGACTACCAATTACCTATCTTTTTTTATAAACTCAAAAGTTATCCTGATATTCTAACTTTTTTACTTGACTGGATAAGATGATTTTAAACAATTAAAATTGCAAATGATAAGGCAATTTAATAAACATACAGAATGCCCGAAAACTGGTGGAGAAACCTTAACCTTAAATTTTCGGCTTTAAGAAGATTCTTTCGCCACAAGAAAAACAAATTCTATATGCAATAAAATAAAATTGACCAATAACAGACGATTTTTAATGGGAGCTTGACGTGCATTGCGTAATTATTCGAAGATATTGTTGCTGGAGTTTTAAATTATGTTGCCATGAAAATAATATGTTTTTCAAAAAATACCTTTACTAATAGTTAATTGCGGAAAAAAGCGGAAACATTAAAAGAACTTACTGTTAAGAGCTCTTCCATCAGTTCTGGGACAGTCTGTATACATAGACCGAGCAAAAATAGTACCTACTAACGGTCGGTTCCCTAATCGAACGCCTAATGGTCCTTTAACTATGGTGACTTTAAGTATTGTTGCAACAATAAGTTGGCATAGTAATTACCGAACTTTAATTTAAAAGTTACTTTAAATTGATTATGGAACCAGCCCTAAGTGCCACTTTTGCTAAAGTCTCTATACAGTAGAACCCCTTTATAACGAGAATCCAAGGACCAACATATACTCGTTATAACCGATTTTCGCTATAAACAGTCGTGGACAATAAAAGTTTATACACAAGTATTATAAAATAAATTTATTTAAAAGAAAGTTAACCACACATAGAGAGAAGATTTGGTGAAAGAAATCTGTAATTTTCGATTGTTTGTGATAATGAAGTAACTTAAGTTTTTCAATTACACTTTCTAAGTATGCCAGTTATTAAAAAAGCATCGTGGTGAGGTGTGAAAGCACCCATTAACAAAAATAAAGATTGTTCTACATTATGTGCAATTGGCAAAGTTACTATTAAAACTCCTACATGATCTTCTTCCTCTTCTTATTCTTTCTCGCTATCGCTGCTATTATTATTTTCATCGCAGATTTCTTCAATAATTTCCTCATCCGTTAAAGAGGGGCAAGTGGCAATGTTTTCGTCGAAGTTGAGGAATGCGCTATTTCCATTATCGCTAACTTCATCTGTTTGCATATTAATCCATTCCGTCGAAATCATCTTGCCGCCATTTGGCATGTTGAAAACTGTTTTTAATTGTTCTCGCTTCCACAAGTGACCATGCTTTGTGTATGTAGTTTACAGTGTCCAGAAGACTAATTGTACTTCGTTTTTTTTTTGTTGTAAGTTCTGTATTAATTGTTTCACCAAAAGTTTTCTATATTGCAATTTTAAAGATCTTGAAGTAGCATTAGGAGGCAAAAATTCCAATTGAATATTCTATAAATTTTTTATTTGTGGATATGCACTGCAATTGTCTATGAGTGAGAAGATTTTCCGATTTAATTTTCTGTCAGTTCCTCGTAACACTTCTTCAAAAATAGCACTTCTCATCCAAGCCCTTCTATTTGATTGGTAATCCAGCGCCAAATTTTTGATTGCTTTAAATCATCTAGGCCTGGCTGACTTTTCAATCACCAACAATTTACATTTTTCAGAACCCGTCATATTTCCATCAACGAGTACAGTAAGTAATTCGTTCTTTGGAAAGTTTGGCGCCTTTGCAAGTCTGGTTTTTAAATTTGAGGGTTTTGTCTGGAGAAAGTTTGCAAATCAAACCTAATTGTTCGGTATGAAAAATGTCTTTATCTGCATACTTTTCGCGCAATATTGGCCAAAGATTTGATAACCAGTTTGCTACAATTTCTTGGGGAACATATTTTACCGGAATTAATGCTATGTCTACTTTTAGATTCAGCCACCAATTTGACCATTTTAACTGTGGAGAATTTACAATTTTTTTCCGAAAACTGTTCTGTTTTTTCGTTTAACATGGCACATTGGATTCGCGATTCACTCTAAACCATGTAAAAACGGCTTTATCTAGTTTATCATTTTTTGCACAACGTAATTTCTTCACTTTCAACGAAAGTTCACAAGTTGCACTCATAATCTTGTCCCTGTTTTTAAAAATTGTTGCCAATGTAGAACTCGCCAAATGTTTTTCTTTGCAGATTGCAGCTTGCTTTTTACCACTTTCAAACTCTTTAATTATTGATATTTTTTCTTTAATTACAAATTATTTTCTTATTTTAGATGACAACTTAAGTGTTCTTTGCTTGAAAAGTTGTCAAACATTGAAGAACAATAAGCAGACGCCACGGTTAGCGGGAAAAATAAGGCATAAAATTATCCGAAGGTAAAGAAAACAATATAGTGAATCCAGTACACGTGTTTACGTGTTAACGAATATAGCCAATTTTTTTTTATAATCTATTCTCATCTCTGTTCTTCTACCAATTTAATCTTTATCAAAAATAAACAAATTTTAAAAATTTTATAAATACCAACAACTTTTTCAAGTCAACAAATTGATATATTTTTCTCTTTAAAACCGGGAAAGGAAATCATTAGTTTCTTTCAATAAAGCCTGCAAATCATAGGTTTTAAATTAAATTAATTATCGATAATTAATGTTATTTGTGTAATGTAAAAATCTGTGACGTACGTTTTAAAAAAGTTTCAAAACAATTTTAAAATGTTAAATGTAGTGAAGTGCGTTTTTAAAAAAAATTTTAAAGTGTAATAACTGAAAAATGGACATATCTTGATTAATTCAAGTGTTAAAATACAAAATTATGTGGAAATCTGAGGAAATAAAAAGTAAGTTTACTTAACTATATTATATGTCCACATAAAGGAAAAGAAAAATGAAAAAGTTGCTACATCATGAGTCTGAGCAAAATCTCAAAGCATATGCTCATAGTAAAAGGTGGGAGTATAAGGTTCTGCTCCTATTTGTATGAATAATGATTTGCTTTTACTTACAACAATTTGCTCACATGAATTGGGCATATGCTCAAAGAAATTTTAGATTGTCCGAATTAAACACAGAGGCCGGCTCGAACGGGTGTGTGCGTTCTTTCCACGATGATTTTACTATCTCTCTTTTACTGTTTTGAGTAGTGTTATGTACTACGCCTTTTGTGGACACTCGTTTTATTTCATCGGAAATGATTTTCACAGTCGTTCATATTTTAGGGGAGAATGAGGTTAAAAGTGCACAGGGGCTAGTTAATACAGAGCCTATAAAATCAAATATATGCTTGATAGCACGGAGACAAAAGTTACAGAAAAACCAAATAATTTTGATTTGATTTTAATAAAGCTTTTGATTAAAATTTAGTTTTACTTTCAAGTTGAATTCGTTATGTACCTACCTACCAAAGAATTATATGCATAAAATACATATAACAAGTTACCCCACAGTATGTAACAACTAACCCCATACAGGGGCAAATTGTTATGCTCTGCATCAGCTTAAAAACTTTTTTTTTTTCTATCGAAATCCATGTTAATTGTTAATTTTTAAATATACATTCTAGTACTAGAAGGTTCGATCTTTAACTAACGGTAATTGCTGAGTCGGCAACTGTTATAGAAAAAAAGAAAAAAATTCACAAGCGGAAAATGTATCAACTAACCCCAGTCTCCTCTACACTAAAATATGTCGTTTGATGATGCGAAAGGGATGAATCTATTAATAGTTTTTCAGTTACAAAAAAGACCGGGAATATTTTCAAGGGGTCAAAATTATTTATTAATTAATGGGCGGCGATGAGAATGTAATAGTTTTTGAGGTAGACTGATCAATCCTTAATTTTTCCAAAACTCCAGTTTGAAAACCAGGATTTGCCATGTACCGCAAAAAAAAAAATCATTTTCTGATTGGACGAGAGAGCATCTTTACTTTCATTAAAAACCGGACTTACACTGCTCAGCTGATTACCATAAAACGAAACAGGGTGCACCCAGATTGTACCGGCAGTTTGTGTGTATTTAGTGTAAACAAGAATTACCGCGAAGGTTACTGAAGGTGTCAAACGCCGCAAAATTAAAATAACCAATAATAACGCGTTAACCTAGCTTTGTAGGTTCAAAAACCAAATTAGAGATTTTTTAAATGGATCTTGAAATTTATTAGTAGTTCTCTTTAATATTCGGTAAAAACAAAAAGTTTATGTAAAATTCCTTTACTTATGTACGATTTTAAGAAAAATGCCCGGTAGTTTAGGTTTCACTGTAGGCAGTACTTTCCAATGCATTTATTTACCCCATTATTGGACATTTTTAAAATCCATTTCGGAAATGTAATAATACTCGAAAGTTATCACTTATTTTACCTTTCAAATTGTTTATTTTAATATTTAGATCCACATACTTGTTGGAATATATTATGTATTTATACTAGATTTGTTTGTAAAGTTTTAGCAATTACAAAAAATTGGAAAATTATCCAAAGTTAGATGTAATATTTTACAACAGCAGTTAAAATCTATATGCAAATCAGTTTGGAATACTCAGTCATTCTTAGCGGCAATTTTCCAAGCCCCTATGAGATACCTCAGCCAAATCAGAGCTAAATCCTTTGCCATCTGCAACCAACTCCAAAAAGGTACTACTTTGGATCCTTCAATTTCAGTCCAATAAACAGCAATTTCGGTAATTGGTATCTTCAAATGTTGTGCAATATAAAGTAACTCCACATCAAAAGCCCTGCAAATCACAAATTAAAAAAGGGAGCTTATAAAACGGGCTATGTTACCATCGCTCCACATGCAAACTGTCAAAACAAACACACGCCGCTTTTCTAGTCAACAATTTAAAACCACATTGTGTATCATGTAGCTCTTTAACGGCAAAAAACCAAACTAAAAAGTGGAAACCGTACATTAAAAAAGTACGAAAGATGCTTCTAGACGCTACTGACTCTTTCTCTAAATGCGCTCTCGAGCCTACAGAGATAGCAGACATTTCTGAAATTTCTTCAGGCTTTTTTAAATAGTCACCTACAACTTAAACACATTCAAATGTGAACACTTATTTTTGATGGAACCGTACATTGTAGGATGTTTGTGATGCTTTGCTCTAATTTTATTAAATCTGAGAATTTGGTTGCACCATCTGCATCGGCAAAGAGTATTAAAGCCCCTCTTGCACTTTGGACCCCTAATCGAACTGCTCCTCCTTTGCCTCTATTTGTTTCTAAATCAAGAATTCTGAATTTTTCAGTTCCCAGTCTTTCACAATATTTCGAGGCAACTTTAACTGTTTTGTCTGTGCTGCCATCACTGACTACAATTATTTCATATTTAAAATTAGAATTACTTGATCTGTTTTCCAAAAAGTCTATGCACTCATCTAACATCGGGATCACTAAAAATTCGATATGAATTAATTCAGAATCAACCAATATCAATATGATTACATCGAACTTCCTCATTGTAAGCTGGAACAACTACGCTGAGGTGTACCGACGATTTCTCATGAATGGATGGAAATTCAATTAATTCTCCTGTGACTGGATGCTTGAAACATTTTTCATTTTTGCTGCGATGAATTACTGGATACTGTTTTGAAGTGGAAAGTAAAATTATGCAAACCTACAAATGGAAATTAATAACTTTTAATTGGAACCAAACTGAACTTACTCCTAAAACTAAAGAAAAAGCAAATGCCGAGGCGTAAAATAATATTAATTTGATATTAAAAAACATATTTTAAAATAATCGGATAAACCACATAACATGGAATTGTGGCATAAAATTTGAGGTTATGTATACAGCTGACATCAATTATTTAGTATTAGCAAATACATTATATTAATAATACGTGCAACTCCCACTCTCGACGGGATCCCGTGTAAGCAGCGCCTCTACCGCCGTGGGGTTTAATAATGGCGTTCTCATATAAGATGCTATGGAAAAGAACGTTTAAGAAATTTAAAAATACCGCATTAATTGCGAGAAAAATCTTTAAATTTTTTTATTTTTGCCTTTTAGCATTCATTTTTCATTACATTCATTCACTTTTTGTACATAGGCTCTTATAAAAACACTTAAAAAAAAATTAAAATAAATTTAGTTTGCCATTAGCGAATTGCATGTTTTAAATTAAATTAATTAGGTTCATCGAAGTCTTAAGGGTACAAAATTACGTGGAAGAGGCATTTTTATTTGGGAAAAGATAGAAAACAAAAAATTTTAATGCTATGGAAAGAAATATTTAGGAAAATTAATAAAATAATAGAAAAGCGCTTTTATATTTTCTTAATATAAGAAATGCTGTGGGAAAGATGTTTGGGAAAATTCAAAATGCCGTTTTAATTGTGAGAAATTTTTTTAATTTTTTTGTTTTTGCTTTTTAACATTAATTTTTCACTGCTTTCATTCACGTTTTGTACATACGCTTTTTTAGTGTTTTTATAAGAGCCTATGTACAAAAAGTGAATGAATGTAATGAAAAATGAATGCTAAAAGGCAAAAATAAAAAAATTTAAAGATTTTTCTCGCAATTAATGCGGTATTTTTAAATTTCTTAAACGTTCTTTTCCATAGCATCTTATATGAGAACGCCATTATTAAACCCCAAGGCGGTAGAGGCGCTGCTTACACGGGATCCCGTCGAGAGTGGGAGTTGCACGTATTATTAATATAATGTATTTGGTATTAGTTAAACTACTACTACTACATCATTGGCTGACATGCTAAAAAACAAATATTTGTTCTTTAACCCTCCATTCCATTGGTGATTTTAAATCCAAGTCTAATATAGAATTATTGTTACAATGTTGGTATGCCATTTACAGTGAAACTTATGCGGCTACCGTTTTTTTATTCCAGACGAAGGTTCAAAATTGCATATTGAAATTATTTATAAATTATTTGTTGAGAATTACAAAGTTGTTTGCGTATTATATATTTGTGGAGATAACTGACTTTCAGTAACTTTCGTGACATTAGCTATTGATAATTTAAATAAAAAGTAATGTTGAAAATTGTGAAGTTGAAATATTCACGTAAATATTTTCTTGCCATAAAAGCTGTTTTCTCGTATTTTCGTAGAAAAAATCTAGGTTACTGTTACGTCGAACAATAATTGCTTACTTTTCAAAATATTCTACGTAAATATTTTCAGGAACTCCATCGCCGTCTTCAATTGCACGTAACACTTTTTTCCGTATAGGTATGTAGGCGCTTTGGTGTCCCTAACTTTACCGGTCTCTGACTTTACCTAAGCTAAAAACACGTGACAAATTTTGTAGTAAATACAAGTCTTTGTTGTTTTGGTAAATTTATTTTTTCCAAATTCGATTCGTTCGAACATTTTCGAACTGATTTAGTTTTTCTTTGATATTACAGATGAACTGCTATGTATGCGAGTTACAGACGAACTGCTATGTATGCGAGTTACAGATGAACTGCTTTTAAAACCTGCTTCAGGGTTCATATCATGATACAATAACTAAGAGATATGACGTTGCGCATGCTTCCCCCACTAGTCATTTGGTTAGTGACGTCAGGTGGTGACCTGATCGTTGTTTTGCTGCTTGTTTTAAGCGCGTAAACTATCAATTTTATATTATAAAAGGATTACTAAGGCATATAGAACGGTATCAAGTGATGAACTGAACATTACTGCTTGTATTAAGTCAATACAGATTATGATAAATGAAAAAGCAGTCGTGCAGTCCATAAGAAAAAACACAAACAAACCTCTGGTACAACCTTACTTGGATGCAATGAAATTAAACATAAATCAAATAGAAAAAGATATAAATGACTACGAAATAAAAGATTTTAACATCACAATAATAACATTTACCAAGACAGTTGATTAATCGGGGGCATTATTCGGAGTATATTACAACCACACAATAAAATGTAAAAAACAATATAATATATTACTTATGCACAAACACTCAAATTGAATTATGCTCTTACTAAATGAAATTTTAATATACATACATCACATTAAACGATACAATAATCATTCATTTACAATAATATTAAATTATTTTGGAAAGATTAAACAACTAAAAAATAATAATCACCTATAATAACCTACTCAACAAACAAACAAATTCAAAACATTAAACAATCCCTTCATATGATAAAAAATTCTTCATCAATTATTTTAAAATTTCATATTCAAAAAATAAATGATCAATAATAATCAATTGTCATCTCGTAATTTCATTTAATAAAGCTACATTATACGCAATAAATCAAAAATTTGAAAAAATATTAAATGAGTGGAAGACAATTTGAATAAAAAATGCAAACAAACAAACAAACAAAAAATTTTAGGTATTCAATAAATTTTGAGTAATTTTACAAAAACTAAACAAATTATTACAAATAAATTTAAATTTACATCAAAATATAGATTTTACACAAGACACAAAGAGTGAATTTGCTCTTCAAAAAAAATGTAACGTTCCAATTAAGGAACAAAAAATAAAAAACATTCTTTCGTGCCGATTAGATGCGCTTCTAATTATTTAACTTTATAGCTTTGCATTGTCGAAGAATTTTTTGAGTCTATTGTAAAAATGCATACGGTCCAGACTTTCGCTTTCTTGTGAGTGTTCATTTAATGTGACTTTCGAAAAAACGAAATCTCAGTAACAATGATGAAAGACCATTTTAGAGTAAACTATAGAAAGTCAGTCATAAAATGTTAAGGGAAAGAATTAAATAACGTTCACCCTTTCAACTTATGTATTTCGTTTTTGAAAAGTGAAATTTCAGTGTCAATAAATTGTAAATTACCCTTTCAGCAAACACAAACACAAATAGACACATTTATGTTCCAATCGGCTGGTTTAAAAAACGAATTGTAAAGTAATAACTTAACTGGATCCTTTTATTTACGAGACAGACGAAAACTTATTGTTCTTCTAAAATGTTGTTTTTTGGGAAATACATATTGTTGCCCCATTCGAGAAGAAAACGAATTCTAGTATAAATACTTAACTTGGGCCTTATTGACGTGAAAACGAAAACTTCAAAAAATTATTCATTAAAGTGTTACTACATAATTATTTTTGTTTCATTAAACCCATTTTATTGTCCCATTTGAAGCCTGTAAGTAGATGCAAAACTTGATAAATGAAAATATGTGCCGTTATTTTTGAAAGTGGTATAAATCCATTTTTTTTTTATACATCGAAATATTTAAAGGTTTGCGTTTGAATTAATTGAAAAATATTGGCAAATGTTAACCAATTCGGGTGATGTTGTTAACACTATAAACCTGTTAAATGATTGATTAACGTTTGCCAATGTTTTTAAACTAATTCAAACGCGAACCCTTAAATATTTCGATGTATGAAAAAATGGACTTACAATACTTACAAAAATAACGCCTCATATCACATTTGCGGTTACTACAAATCACGTTTGAAAACAACAAGACATGAGAATAATTGAAATTACATTTCAGTTACCAAGTTTTGCATCAACTTGTCTCATTTTATCAACAGTTCAACAATAATGTCCAATTTTACGTATTAAACTCGCAGAGCCACGTTATTGGAGGTCACCACCTGACGTCATGCGCAAACTGAACGATTTTAGAACACGGGAATGGTATATCTCTTAGTTATTGTATCATGGGTTCATATGTGCGCTCCCTCGTCCGCGTTTTCTTGCCTTTAACCTGGCTTTCAATGTTCTAGGAATTAGGGACGCAACATACTCCCCCCGTTGCGAGACTCGCGAGTAACAAGTCTAAATAAGGGTAGCCAAATAATTGCTAAAGATTTAGATTAAAAATTAAGCATAAGAGATTGACAATTGAAGATTACGAATGGGCAATCACAATATAAATTAAAAATTAAGAATATAAAAATTAAAAATAAACAGTGTGTCTTTGATCACTCTGGTAACGGTGCCAATTGTTTTACCGTACGGTTTATCACACCGGTTGCCGTTTTGACGCGCACTGTCCGAATCACACCGTCTTGACCCGGATATGCCTGGATGACCCTTCCCAAGCGCCATTCTAGTGGAGGTAAGTTGGCCTCACGTATTAGGACGATAGATTCTCGTGCCCATTTATGTCGAACGGTCAGCTCGTTGAGGTACTCCTTATGCCACCGGGTCCAGAAGTCCTGCTTCACTTTCTGGATGTGTCGCCAGACGGGCAAGCGATTGAATGCAATTGTTGACAAATCCTGTAAAGGTAAGCTCGACAAAGCATCGCCAATTAGAAAATGGGCAGTAGTTAGAACAGTAAGATCATGAGGGTCAGAGGATATGGGTGTTAACGGTCGCGAGTTGAGAACCGCTTCAATCTCAACGATCAGAGTGTTCATTTGTTCAAACGTGAACAGTTCCCATCCGACCACGCGTTTCAGATGGTATTTAAAAGACCGGACGGCGGCTTCCCAGATACCTCCGAAATGAGGCGAATGTGGTGGCGAAAACTGCCAATTAATTCCCTTGGTGGATAAATAATTGTGCACCTTTTCGTTGTGTGCTGAGGAACTGATCAGCGCCTGCAGATCTTTCAGCTCATTGTTGGCCCCGACGAAGTTGGTCCCATTGTCCGAATGTATGGACTCACACCTTCCCCGCCGCGATATAAAGCGCCGTAGGGCCGCCAAAAATGCTTCCGTGGTCAGATCGCTAACAAGTTCCAAGTGCACCGCTTTAACTGATAAACAAATAAAGACAGCCGCATATACTTTTATTTTATTTCTATTGCGGTACCTCCGTTCCTTGATGAAAAAAGGTCCGCAATAATCCACGACAGTGTTTGAGAAGGGCCTTGCCTCCGTGACCCGAACCTTTGGTAAATTTCCCATCACATATTATACCGGTACAGGTTTGGCCCTCGCCACAGCACTTGATTTCTGCCGTCGATTGGCCAGTAATTCTACCTTACAGCGTACAAGGTGGTTGTACACCGGTATGCAAATTTTCAACGTGTTCTTTTGTTATTATTAGCTTCGTCACGTGCGATTTCGGCAACACAATGGGATGCTTCTCCTGATAGGTGCGGTCAGAATTTTGCAAACGGCCGCCAACCCTTATGGGCCCGTCATTGTCCAAGAAAGGATTTAAAGATAGCAACCGACTTCTTGCGGGTAAGGGTTCACGTCGCCTTAATTGCTTTAACTCGTCAGGAAATTCGAATTGCTGCAGTAATCGTAAAATCCTAACGGCAGCTGTTTGGAGTTCTATAACTGTTAAACATCCCTTCGAGCGACCCGGAAATCGAAAGCGTAAACAAAAAGCTGTGACTGTTACAAGTCTGGAGTATGACGAATATCGTTTTAGAAGCGTGTCATCAATGATTTTCGCTTGTAAACAGATTATTTTTCGTAATTCGGGTACTTCTGCGGGCTTTATTCTTTTTTGTGTTGGCCATTCGCTTTCAGGATCTTTTAGCCAGACAGGTCCTTTGTTCCATAGTGTGCCTCTTTTAAACTCGGCAGGTAGCTGGTCTCGAGAAAGTAGGTCAGCTGGATTGTCGAAAGTCGGTACGTATTTAAAATTGTCTGGACTAGTTTTTGACTGTATGTCAGAGACTCGATTTGCAACAAAAATTTTCAAAGAATGGGGCGAGCTATTTATCCAATGAAGGGTTATCATTGAATCGGTCCAGAATACCATTTGATCCACATCTAGATCTATCGCCGTTCTTACCATATTATACAGGGTGAGGCAGAGCAACTTGCTTATTTTGAAATTCAATTAAAAAAAAAGTAATGTAGATATATATGTAATTTCTTGAACAAGATGAAGTACAACATTTAAAGTTTATATTTTCAAGACGACATCTGCCAGATGGCGCCCATTCTTCTCAATACACTGCCTCAATCGAACTCGGAAGTTCTGTTCAACTTTTTCCAGCATTTCGACGGGTATGCTGGCGACGGCTTGACGAATCCATCTCGTTGAGTGTTGACAGGAAAAACTCCTGAATCATGTGTACATAACGGTCTGAAGTCACCGAAACTGCCCGTTCACTTCCATCTTTCGGGATGTGTAAACAAGCAGAACATGCGATATTGGATGTGGGGGATGTATGGTTCCAGCAGGACGGTGCCACGGCACACACAGCGCGGGTGTCAATGACTGTTTTGCGGCAAAACTTCCCCGGACGCCTCATCTCTTTGAGGGGAGATCTGCAGTGGCCAGCACGGTCGCCTGATTTAACCCCTTGCGACCATTTTTTATGGGGCTATCTAAAGGCACATTTTTACAACGATCCTGGTTCACCCGAAGAACAACATTCGTCAAGCCGTCGCCAGCATGGAGTATCGCATGGTACAATTTAGAAAATACTAAAAGAACAGCAATTGTGCAAAAGTGCTCGTTGAATAGGACGAAGCGGTCCTGTAGCCTAGTCTGCCCGATCGCCGGACTTGAACCCTTGCGACTTCTTTTTGTGGGGGTTCATGAAGGATTTAGTATATTCTGTATCAATCAACAGGTGGAACTTGGTGCTGCAATGATTCGTAACAACAGAGCCATGTTACAAAGGGTAGAAAAATCACTTCGTCAGCGTCTTCAAGCATGTGTACAAAACAACGGTGGACACTTTGAACAAATTTTTATGATCGTTTTTCTTTATTCTCGTTAGCGCAATTCTCGCGTCAATGTTTAAAAATAAATTTGAAATAAAACTTTTTTTTGGTGTATGCTATGTATGCGAGTTACAGATGAATTGCTATGTATGCGAGTTACAGATGAACTGCCCTGTATCCGAGTTACAGATGAACTGCTTTTAAAAACTGCTTCAGGGTTCATATGTGCACTCCCTCGTCCGCGTTTTCTTGCCTTTGACCTGGCTTTTAATGTTCTAGGAATTAGGGACGCAACACTCTCTTTACTATGCTTTTTCTCAAAATATCAAAATCTTTATTTTACCTGCTTGTTTTGCATTTAAGTTAACATTTTGATTTGTAGTCACCGACTTTTAACAATTTATGTAACATTGATGACCCTGAACATCGAACAGCACAACTAGCGTTTTCGAATTAACAATGAATGGCAAACGAGTTCTTCATAGATGAGTCTAAATTTAGTGTCAAGTTACCAACCGATACGAACGAGTTTAACGACTACCACGAGAGCAATACATTCAATTACCCGTAGCCCTTAGGACAGAAATTTGTGGAAACAGTGTTATGAAATGGGCTGGTAGCTTTTTATAGACTCGCACTGAAATAACAGCACAATAACATAACAAAATCTAGAACCAAATGTTGTTCCCAATGCGAATTCTGCTTTTATAGAGGTAAAACAAAATTCAGCTGCAATCCAAAGAAACGACGATAGTGCCATTACTTTGACAAGAAACATATATTTTATCAAAACAATTTAAACTGACTTTAAAAACAGAACAGAAAAAAACAGAATATTGAGTGAGATGAGGGGAGAACGCCAAAAAAGATTTGCATCTTATGGGTGCATACAATGCTAACGAGAAGGGATGGATTTAGTAAATGATGGATAGCAAGGTGCTAGTTTAGATGAGAGGTGTGTCGATTGAAAGGGGAAACTGCCCGTCTCTAACCAATTTAGTGACTAACGTCCCGATTTAAACGCCACCAAAAGTAACCTTCCCAAATCTCTTGGACAGCGATGTGCGCCAATAAAAATGGAGAGAAAGCTGTAGAAGAGATCAGGTAATAGCAGAAAATCGGTCTGTAGTATCGCGTTAGTTTTGGTTTCTGCGTCAAAGTTCACATCTGGAACTATCTATAAATGCGCCCTTTCGTCTGTAATATCACTAGAAGGAACTGCTATCCATTCATATAGTAGATCCATGTAAGAAGGCGAGGGGCCGAAAATAATGGAGCATCACTGTTTACTCAGTAGTAAATTCCGCACTGCGTTTTACCGGAGGACGGATAGTTTAAAGATAAAATAAAAAAAATGATAACGGATAAATTAGTGTATTTACAAAATTAACAAAAAATGAGAGTGATGCATGTTATGGTGCAGTTACAGATGAACTGCTCTGTATGCCAGTTACAGATGAACTGTCATGTATGCGAGTTACAGATGAACCGCCCTGTATGCGAGTTACAGACGAACTGATTTTACAACTGCTTCAGGGTTTATATGTGCGCCCCCTCGTCCGCGTTTTCTTGCCTTTGACCGGGCTTTTAATGTTCTAGGAATTAGGGACGCAACATACTCCCCCCGTTGCGAGACTCGCGAGTAACAAGTCTAAATAAGGGTAATGAAATAATTACTAAAAATTAAGATTTAAAATTGAGCATAAGAAATTGACAATTGAAGATTACGAATTGGCAATTACAATATAAATTAAAATTAAGAATATAAAAATTAAGAATTAAAAATAAACAGTGTGTCTTTGATCACTCTGGCAACGGTGCCAATTGTTTTACCGTACGGTTTATCACACCGGTTGCCGTTTTGACACGCACTGTCCGAATCACCCCGTCTTGACCCGGATACGCCTTGATGACCCTCCCCAAGCGCCATTCTAGTGGAGGTAAGTTGGCCTCACGTATTAGGACGATAGAACCTTCTTTGATGCCGTGAGATCCTCGCGCCCACTTATGCCGAACGGTCAGCTCGTTGAGGTACTCCTTATGCCACCGGGTCCAGAAGTCCTGCTTCACCTTCTGGATGTGTCGCCAGACGGACAAGCGATTGGATGCAATTGTTGACAGATCCTGTGAAGGTAAGCTCGACAAAGCATCGCCAATTAGAAAATGGGCAGTAGTTAGAACAATAAGATCATGAGGGTCAGAGGATATGGGTGTTAACGGTCGCGAGTTGAGAACCGCTTCAATCTCAACGATCAGAGTGTTCATTTGTTCAAACGTGAACAGTTCGCATCCGACCACGCGTTTGAGATGGTGTTTAAAAGACCGGACGGCGGCTTCCCAGATACCTCCGAAATGAGGCGAATGTGGTGGCGAAAACTGCCAATTAATTCCCTTTGTGGATAAATAATTGTGCACCTTTTCGTTGTGCGCCGAGGAACTGATCAGCGCTTGCAGATCTTTCAGCTCATTGTTGGCCCCGATGAAGTTGGTCCCATTGTCCGAATGTATGGACTCGCACCTTCCCCGCCGCGATATAAAGCGCCGTAGGGCCGCCAAAAATGCTTCCGTGGTCAGATCGCTAACAAGTTCCAAGTGCACCGCTTTGACCGATAAACAAATGAATACCGCCACATATACTTTTATTTTATTTCTATTGCGGTACCTCCGTTCCTTGATGTAAAAAGGTCCGCAATAATCCACGACAGTGTTTGAGAAGGGCCTTGCCTCCGTGACCCGAACCTTTGGTAAATTGCCCATCACATATTCCACTGGTACAGGTTTGGCCCTCGCACAGCAGGTACAGGATCGAATCACTTGTTGCACTTGATTTCTGCCGTCGATTGGCCAGTAATTCTGCCTTACCGCGTACAAGGTGGCTTGTACACCGGTATGCAAATTTTCAACGTGTTCTTTTGTTATTATTAGCTTCGTCACGTGCCATTTCGGCAACACAATGGGATGCTTCTCATGATAGGTGCGGTCAGAATTTTGCAAACGGCCGCCAACCCTTATGAGCCCGTCATTGTCCAAGAAAGGATTTAAAGATAGCAACCGACTTTTTGCGGATAAGGGTTCACGTCGCCTTAATTGCTTTAACTCGTCAGGAAATTCGAATTGCTGCAGTAATCGTAAAATCCTAACGGCAGCTGTTTGGAGTTCTATAACTGTTAAACATCCCTTCGAGCGACCCGGAAAGCGAAAGCGTAAACAAAAAGCTGTGATTCTTACAAGTCTGGAGTATGACGAATACCGTTTTAGAAGTGTGTCATCAATGATCTTCGCTTGTAAACAGATTATTTTTCGTAATTCGGGTACTTCTGCAGGCTTTGTTTGTTTTTGTGTTGGCCATTCGCTTTCAGGATCTTTTAGCCAGACAGGTCCTTTGTTCCACAGTGTGCCTCTTTTAAACTCGGCAGATAGCTGGCCTCGAGAAAGTAGGTCAGCTGGATTGTCGAAAGTCGGCACGTATTTCCAATCATCTGGACTGGTTTTTGACTGTATGTCGGAGACTCGATTCGCAACAAAAGTTTTCAAAGAATGGGGCGAGCTATTTATCCAATGAAGGGTTATCATTGAATCGGTCCAGAATACCGTTTGATCCACATTTAAATCTATCGCCGTTCTTACGCTATTATATAAGGCGGATAACAGAGCCGCAGCGCAAAGTTCGAGTCTCGGAATGGTCTGTATTGTTTTGATGGGTGCCACCCGGGATTTTGCACAATAGAGTTGTACGCGGACGCGTCCATGGTGGTCTATCGATTTTAGATATATGCATGCCCCGTAGGCCTTTTCGCTCGCGTCACAAAATCCGTGCAATTCTACGCGACTTGCCCGTTCGTACAGCATTTTCCGGTCGTAGGAAATGTCATTCAGTAACGGTAGTTGAGACACAAACGCGTTCCATTTTGTGTGAATATCATTAGGTAGAGATTCATCCCAATCTACTTTTAACCTCCACAAGTCTTGCATAAGTAATTTGGCATATACCGTAACCGGATTGAGCAGCCCTCAAGGATCGAAAATTTTTGCGATTTCGGAAAAGATACTCCTTTTTGTATGGTTATCGCTGCATGGCGGGCGTACTGTATAAATAATCGCGTCTTGTAGCGAATTCCAATGCACGCCTAAAGTTTTTAACGTGGAATCTTCAGCGTTCCGTAGCTGTAAATTAACGTTGCGTTCGGGAATGGCATTGAGAATCGCTGCGGTGTCCGATGCACATTGGCGAAGATTGAATCCCCCAGAGACCAGCAGTTTAGAGATCTCTTCGCGGAGTTTTACAACCTCTTCGATGGTGTTCGCACCGGTAAGCAAATCATCGACATATACGTCCCGTTTTAGTACGACAGAAGCGAGAGGGTATCGGAGCTGCTCATCATCGGCGAGTTGTTGCAGAAATCGAGTGGCTATAAAGGAAGCTGGCTTAAGTCCAAAAATTAGCCGATTAAACTGATACGTCGAAAGAGAACCGTCGTTTTCCCGCCAGAGCATGCGCAAATAGGGCTGATCCTCTTCGCGGATAAGGATTTGCAGGTACATTTTTTCAATGTCGCCAGTTAGAACGTGATTGTACAAGCGGAATCTTAATAAAAGCGTAAAAATGTCGTCCTGCAGAGTTGGACCTGCCATTAGCGCCTGGTTCAGTGACACCCCGGTACTCGATTCGGCGGATGCGTCGAAAACGACACGGATTTTTGTTGTCGCGCCGGCTTCTTTCAGTACCGCCTGATGGGCCAAGAAAAAACCGTCGTTGGATGGATCCTGTAATTTATTGATGTAACCTAGCTTCAAATATTAGTCTATGACGTTGACATATTGCTGTTTAAAACTAGGGTCTCGAATAAATCGTTTTTCTAACGATTGTAGGCGTCTTAATGCCATATGGCGTGACTGGCCCAGTTCGACCTTTTTTTCATTAAAAGGAAGCGCGGCGACGTAACGACCATCCGGGTTCCGATTACAATAGGTTCGAAAATGGTCCTCACATGCAGCTTCTTCTTTCGAAAGATATTTAATAGGCGCCACTTCCTCGATCTCCCAGAATCTGGAGACGTCGCTTTCAAGCTTCAGAATGTGACATGATGATTTATTTCGGCTTGACATCGCCTGGAAGGGCATGCTTCCACCGAGAATCCAACCTAATTGCGTTTTTTGCAATATTAAGTCGGGTTCTTTTTGTTCAGACAACCGAATTTGTCCTACAGATAAGGTCCCAAGCGCTGTACCAGCACCGATGAGTAATTGTACAGGATTGGGGTTATGAAATTCTGGGTCCGCCAGTTGAAGGTTCTTAGGTATATTTAATGCTTTACGATCAAGTTGCTGGTCAGGTACTAATGATGTGATCGATGGAACGGTTAGAAATTCGAGCGACTTCTGGTATCCGCTGCACCGCGATTTTATTGTGGCGATTATGTCGTATTCAGATACAGTCGACATATCACCTAGCGTACCTATGCAAACTTGACGCAATGTTTTCGGCAGTCGCAAACGAGCTGCCAGTTCTTCGACGATAAAATTGTTACTTGAACCGGTATCGATGATAGCGCGACAAAGAACCGTGTTTCGGTCTTGGCCCACCACATCAATCATTGCTGTCGGAATTATATTGTTAGTGTTTCCGGTTTCAAGTGTGAACCGTTTGGCGAACCCAATTTGGCGTCAATTGGACGAATTATTACTCTGTGTAACTGTCGACCCTTCGGGAGGCGCGGTAGCCGGTCCAGACATCTGGCTGCTGGCGACAGGGTCGTCTATAGAGGCGTGTAAATAGGTGAGTTGCTTCCTGTTACAAACTCTGCACGATCCTTGTTTGCATTCATCCAATTGATGACCCTTGAAGAGGCAATTTTGACATAATGTCGCCGACGCAGCGGCTTGCTTCCGTTGCAAGACTGACATTGCACGAAATGTGGCGCATTTAAAAATCGTATGATTGCCTTTACAAATCGAACAATTAGCTTGTCTGCTTGCAGTCGTAACAAAAGCGTGTCCCGTACCTTTTTGTGCTGTCCTATTGTCCCGCTGAGTTCGTTCATTATTGCTGCCTTTACTGCTGTTATTAAACGATTCCTTGTACATTTTTGTACAGTTTCCACGTTTTTCAAGGAACGTTATCAGTGACGTATAGGACGGCATTTTGTTGTCCGGGAGCGTGGTTTCCCACTGAAAACGAGTGTCCTCACCGATTTTATCTAACACTAAGTAAATAATAAAGCTGTCCCATTTATCTGTCGGTTCCCCTAAACCTTGCAATGCGCGGAGATGTTGGCGAAAGGTGTCAACCAACTCATCCAAAGCCTCCGGTGAATCTTTACGCAACCGCGGTAAATTATGAAGAATGGCCCAGTGCCTTAGGATGGCCTTCCGCGTATTGTCATATTTCGTGCATAGGATGTCCCACGCTTCCTTATAATTAGCTGCCGTGCTCTCGATAGACTCGATGGCACGTGCAGCTTTCCCTGTCAGCGATGCCTGCAGGTACTGTAACTTGTCGAAGGTTGGAATGTTTGCATTACTATCAATGCGCGCAAGAAATTTATCGCGGAAAGATTGCCATTTCTCCACGCATCCGTCGAACTTTGATAATGAAATTTCTGGGAGCTTAATCATGGGTGCCTGACTCACGGAGGAACTAGAAGGGTTATTAGTGCGTCCGATAACAGCTTCGGCGTCTTTCAACGTTTTTATCAATTGCTGCGTTTGAGCGAAAGCGGAAAAATACGCGTCTTCGACGGTCTGTAAAGCCTCGACGTGTGCGTCAGTTTTGGAGTCGTCCGTCTCTAGCAACATTATTTCGTCGTGAATTACATAAATACTTTTAAATTGCTCTTCTAGGGCCTTAACGCGGGCCTCTAACTCGACCGTATTGTCATGGTCCCCCGCAAGAAACGTTTTATGCCGAGTTATGCGTGACTTGACTTCTCCCCGTTTGCGTATGAAGCTCGCAAGTGTTGCTGGGGTCATTGTAATTATGTTTTAGGTACGATTATAGGGATAGGATGATAATAATTTGGCGATAACTAAGCGAGCTTACCTTGACGAAACTCTTTGTCGGCCAGGTGCTGATTGAGCTGTAGGTAGTTGCTGCTTATGTCGGACAGATGCGACGCTTGTTATCTTGTGCCTGATGATTCCCCGGTTTGGAATCACTTTTGTGGACCAGATACGACGCTTATCACCTATTGCAGATAATTCCCAGGTTTCGCCGTAAGGAATCACTTCACTTCACTTTTTTCTTTTTAAAAATTAATTTTGAATTTAATTAATTAATCCGGTTCGAAGGACCAAAATTGTTTACTCAGTAGTAAATTCCGCACTGCGTTTTACCGGAGGACGGATAGTTTAAAGATAGAATTAAAAAAATGACAACGGATAAATTAGTGTATTTACAAAATTAACAAAAAATGAGAGTGATGCATGTTATGGTGCAGTTACAGATGAACTGCTCTGTATGCCAGTTACAGATGAACTGTCATGTATGCGAGTTACAGATGAACCGCCCTGTATGCGAGTTACAGACGAACTGATTTTACAACTGCTTCAGGGTTCATATGTGCGCCCCCTCGTCCGCGTTTTCTTGCCTTTGACCGGGCTTTTAATGTTCTAGGAATTAGGGACGCAACATCACTGTAATTGCAGCTTAGATCCACGCAAGATTGTAAGACTACTGATTGATTAGTACTGGTCAGCTATGAGTTTTAGCTCTTTACACTTAGTGTAGTAATTTGCATTTCATGTAGTAAACAAATAGACTTGTATGGTTTTTACATATTTATTTGAGAAGAGTCGCTTACGAACTAAGTAGCTAACTGAAAGACGAGCACCCCCCACCTTTAAGGGTAGGGAGAGTGGGTCGAGGTACTCCGGTTATCCGACGGGTACCGAACATCCTCCGCCCGCGAAAAATTAATTTTTACAAGTTTGTAGAAAATAAATGAATTAATCACATCAAACAAATTAAGTTATGTGCTACAATTCAAGACTAGGAACTAACATTATTGGTGATACTGAAATTGTGAATGTATTCTAAGTCCTTACATGCTAACATCCTGGTTAAATATGGGAGCTATAATCTAAGTATTTACATGTTAATATTTTATCTAAATATGAAAGCTATCAATGTTTGTTTCCGAGCATATACGCACTACCGCACTGGACACTACTTGGTGTTGCTGCTAATGTTCGATGGGTAGTACACATAGCCTTTGGACTGCTCTACGTATAAGTCCACTGTTAGCCGTTCTTATGCTTGCCACCCTCGCGGCCCCATCTGGTCCGGGATGTACCGCCTCGATACGACCCAGTTTCCATTGTAGAGGTGGCAAGTTGTCTTCACTAATTACGACCATCGTACCTGGGGTTAATTCGTGAGCTGGTTTTTTATTCCATTTGGTGCGAGCTTGGAGTTGATGGAGGTATTCGTGACTCCAACGTCTCCACCATTGCTGTTGCAATTTTCCCACGAGTTCCCATCTGGACAGCCTGTTACTGGGAACATCTTCGAAATTTGGTTCTAATGGAGCTGTTAATGCTGCCCCAATTAAAAAATGCCCTGGCGTCAGTGCTTCCATATCGGTTGCGTCATTGCTGAGAGGGGTAATAGGGCGGGAATTAAGGCAGGATTCAATGAGAGTTAAAACAGTATACATCTCTTCAAATGTTAAAAGTGCGTTACCAACAATTTTTTTTGAAATGCGCCTTACTAGATTTGATTCCCGCTTCCCAAATACCTCCCATGTGGGGCGCATAGAGTGGGATAAAATGCCAGTTGATCGTTTTATTTGTTAAAAATGTTTGAATTGGACTGAATTTTTCCGAACAAAATAATTCACGCAATTCTTGGAATTCTCTATTGGCGGCGACAAAGTTACGCCCGTTATCCGAATATAGATTAGCCACTATACCTCTTCTGGCTATCATTCGCTTTAATGCATTTTTGAAGCATTCCGCACTACAATCGCTTACTAATTCCAGATGGATAGCTTTTGTTGCTAAGCAGATAAATAGGGCTACGTACGCTTTGACAGACTTTTTGCCGCGACCTCGACCTTCTTTTATGAAAATTGGTCCCATGTAGTCGACCCCGCAATTCATAAAGGCGCGTGCAGGGTTAACTCGTGATCTCGGTAAGTTTCCCATCATTTGTTGATAAGGGATTGGTTTGACACGGAAACATCTTACGCAATTTCGAATTATTTGTCGGACCGTGTTTTTACCTGCAACGGGCCAAAAGGTTTGCCGTACAGCGTTAAGCGTTGCTTGTGTTCAGGCGTGCAATTGTTCAAGATGAATGTTTTTTATTATTAATTTCGTAATGGCATGACTTTTTGGCAGCAATATTTGATGTTTACGCCCGTATCCAATATCGGCATTGGTTAGGCGTCCCCCAACACGAATTAGATTGTCTGTATCTAAGAACACATTTAGCGTGTATAATGGGCTTTTATTGCTTACTTGGCGATTGAGTTTCAAATCTTGAACTTCGTACTGAAATGTAATATTTTGTAACGTTTTTAGAATTACTTTATTGGAATTATGTATTTCATTACATGTTAAGTTCCCTGTTATTTTGGTAGAATGCCGTTTACAATTATGAGTAAATCGTAAGCAGTATGCAATTAAGCGTTTTAAACGAGGGTACGAGGAAATGTCGTTAAAAATTGACAGTTCTTCGATATTACGTACCGCAATGAGAGTTACGCGTACGAGTTTCTGGTAGGCTTTGTTTGTACATGTTACTTGTTACGTTTTCAGGCCATTGTGACGATTCTTGCGAAAGCCATAAAGGACCGTTTAACCAAAATTTTATTTTTTCTGACTCGGAGGGCAACATTCCTCTACTAATTAAATCGGCAGGATTATCAGAAGAGTTAACGTAACGCCATTGTTTTACCGCAGTCAATGTCTGAATTTCTGCAACGCGATTCCCTACGAAAGCCTGCCATTTATTTGGATCTGCTGCTATCCATGCTAACGTTATCATCGAATCAGACCACAAATGATAATTGTCCATTTTTGTAGCGAGAATCTTGATTGTTTTTGCAAATAATTTGGCTAGTAATTGAGCCGCGCAGAGCTCTAGTCGCGGAATCGTTACAGTTTTTAACGACGCTATTCGTGATTTTGAACACAATAATTTGACAGATATTTTATTGCTTTCATCAATGCATCTGATATATAACACCGCTCCGTACGCGCATTTGCTAGCATCGCAAAATCCGTGGATTTCGATTGATTTTTTATTTGGAAACGGAACAACATTTCGCGGAATCTCTAATGTGTCTATCAAATGTAAATGCTCGCGAAATTGTTCAAATTTACTTTGAAGGTCAGATGGTATTTTATCGTCCCAATCCAAACGTAACTGCCAGAGTTTTTGTAAAATAATTTTTGCTATAATTATTATAGGTGATAAGAATCCTAACGGATCAAATATTTGTGCTATTGTCGACAGTACTGTACGTTTGGTTGTTTTGACGTGTAAATTTATAGCAGTTATTTGGAATTTGAACGAGTCTTTTTCACAGTTCCAAACTAGACCTAAAGTTCTAGTTTCAACATTTAATTTTATAAGTGGCACGTTTATACAAACATCTTCGGTTGGTAACAGGTCCTTATTATTTGAAGCCCATTTATTTAATGTGAAACCTCCCTTTCCCAGAATGTGAATAAGGTTATCACGTAAGTTAATACCTTCCTCAACCGAATCGACTCCCACAAGCAAATCGTCCATATAAAAACAATTTAATATAACCATACTTTCTTTTGGAAATGACTCTGAATGCTCATACGCTAATTGACGTAAACATCGCATGGCAAGAAACGGGGCACAGTTCAGGCCGTAAGTTACCGTGTTCAACCGATAGGTTTTAATTGGTTTACTTGGTTGTTCCCTATACAAAATTCTCAGGTAATCTCGGTCATTCGGAGACAATAAAATTTGCCTGAACATTTTAACCAGATTGTAACGTTAATTTCCCACCGTACGATTATATCATCAGAAGTTTAGGGAATCGGTAATTGGCGGTTTAATTCAAACGCATTACGTCTGAGGGTTCCATCTGTGAAGATCGGGAAGTAGTAAAGGGGTCATAAGATGGCCGTACCGGAATCGAATTGAGTCGCATTTGATAGCTCGAGCGTAGCCATCGTTAAATACTAGCCATGGCGAGAAAAAGGCAACGTCGCATGACTCACTGCTAGCGGACCCATGTGAACATAGCGGCGGGTAAAAACGAGGACCTGTAAAAACGTATTAAGTTAGGCACAAACCAATTTCGGCGAAGCGTTCAAAAGCCGCATATTGTTTATAATAAACAAAAAAGGACAAGACAACAAAAATAATAAATGTTACAAGTAAACCCTACTTAGTAAATAAAATTAATTTTTCGTCTTAAAGCAATATGAAATACGGTATTTGCGAGGACATCTTTTATGAAGTGCGTGCCAACGAAAGATTGTCATTATGAATTAATTTTATACACACTTCGGAAAATTTGCAATAAAATATCTAATTGTGGGAAAGAAAAATTAATTTTATTCTTCAGCAAGAACCACGTGAAGGTGTAGGGCTGTCTCTTGCCACAGAGGAAAGGAAAATTGAAAAGGGGGCATTTAAGAGAAAAAGGTGAAAAGTTTTAAGAAAAGTGTTTTTAAGAAAGAAAAAAGAACGCTGAAAAAAAAAATTAAAAACAAAATGAACAAATAAAATAAAATAAAATTAAAATCAAATTAAACTAAAACGCAAAATTCTGGTGGTGGCGTGGTTATTGTTAATTACGAAGGTTTTTCTACACCCATACTTTAATCGATTTATTAGACATTTACTACTTGTATTTTAATGATATTCATTAGGATACAAAATTTTCATTATGATACAAATTTAAAACCAATGGAATGCAACATCACTGCAATATCATAAACATGACGGATCTAAAATTTATCATTTTGACAGTTCGTAATTACTGTTAATCTAGTAAATTCCTGGGTAATAATAATAATTAATGAAATGTGTTCAATTTTCGTGTTTTGTTACTTTTACTTGACTCACTATTATCGTTATTCTTCTTTTTGGATACCGATTGATTATTTTTGTTTTTTACATAATTATTTAGACATACGTTAGCAAAAATGGAACAAATGGAATTTAGAAGATTTTTATAATTGTTTCCGCAATGACAAATTTCCATAAAATTTTGGTAATAGTAATCTAATTCAATACTAAGCATTGTTAACTTACATAAAAGCGTTTTTTGTTCAGTACAATTTAAAAATTTTGCTATACACGTTTCATTATTTATTATATATTCCAAAATTGAACACATATGTACAAAAATAAACATTACAGACTCAGTTGCAACAGATAACCCGTTTCTCTGCAAATTATCAAAATAAATATCATCCACGTATTTTCCCTTTTCTACTCTAATTACAGCAATACACTCAGGACATTTTAATTTTTTTGAGATAGAATGAGCGGCATAGCCAGCGACATATATTTTTGCAGAATGATCTACATCAGAGATCTGCAGATAATCTGTCTCTAATATAAAAATAAAATCGTTAAAATTTGGAAAAGTACTGTCCATGTAATTATTGTTTAAATCTTCGTTGTCTTTACCAATATCAAAATTTTGTTTCATTTCAGTTATCGAGAAATTATTTGGATCCATTTTTTTAAATAATTTTTAAGTCTAATTTTTTTTTCAGCCCCCAAAACATCGTCATAAGAAACATTATAATTACATCCAGAAAGTGACCGATAAAGCCCAAAACGTTTTTCTAAATTGTCTGTACTAAATTTTCCCGCTAATATATATTTTAAATCACTGTAGGTTTTGAAGCTATAGTCAATTAAAGAAATTAAAACCACAGTACTCTGGTGTAAAGCTTGAAAAGTTTGATTTGTTAATTTCCCGTTAAAATCTTTCAAACCATTATGCCACTTATCAATCCAAATAATAAATTTTCTCAAAAACTGCAATTTTTCATCTAAGTTGGGGTCAAGTTCTTTTTCAAATGGGGTACAAAATTTATTAATTTTTATTATTCCTTTATAGGTGGAAGTATTATTAACAATATCCCACCAATGTCTGAAAATTTCAGCGAATTGTGCAGTATCGTGCATTCCTTTGGATTTCAGGCAAGCAATTGTTGAATTATGAAAAATATTATCAGCTAGTATAACCTTTTGACGTTCCAAAATTGATGGATACAGTGACTTATAACACAATTTGAAGGCCTGCTTAACTAAACAATTTTCTTCTTCCTGATAAATATCCCTAATATTTTGAAATTTTGCGTAACGCACTGTCTCTAGATCATTCCAATCGCAAAAAACAAAAGTCTGATGGACATTTTTTAGGTTAAGCCAGTTTTTCCAGATATTTTTAAAAATGTGAACAAAATCAAATGTTAAAAAGATTGTCTTATTGGTATCTTTGGGGTTATTAATTTCAAAAGACTTAGCACTAAAAGTTTTAAACATAGATCTATTGATGGAATGATTATCTGTTATAATGGCTAAAATTTCAAACCCACAATTTTGAATAAATTCGATTATTTTTGTTGTTATCTTAGCTGTCTCTGCTCCCTTGATATTATGTACAGGTAGTAATTTAACAACGTCTTTAAAGTTTCCCAAAGCAGAACTGATCATATATGTCAAAATAGTTTTGGCTGCTGTATCAGAAGCTACATTGGCAGCAGAACCTATTATACTTTTTGATCTATAATCTAAACGAGGGGTAATGTAAATTTCATCAATTAAGAGGACAACTACACGTTCCAATGAAGACAGAGGTCGGGCTATATTTATAAGATAATTTGTATTATTTAGATCAGAATTTGGCGATAATTCTAGTGAAGATGATATTAGTTGTAAATACCTTTTATGCGGTAATATAAAAAAATTTCGAATTAATTCGTAACATGAAGGTGATTGAGAATACAAAATAAACGCCATGAGAATGGTAGAAGAAGAATATTTTGGTTTTTGGTTTATAATTTGCCGTAATTGATCAATAATTATTTCTAATTGTTTACTTTTATCAAAGTTTTGTTCTGCCGCCAATTCTGCCGCTTTTATTAATAAATTCAGTCCCCTTTCCAAAAGATTTGAAGTGGGTTCCGAATAAATTTCACTCGGATCCTGATACCGGGACAATAAATTTGTTAATTGTGACCATCTAGAAAGTTTAAGATCAAAAGGCAGAACCCACTGTAAGTCACTGGAAGTGAGCTTTTAATTTTTTATGAAAACATTTGCCTTAAGATTTTGACTGATATGAACAGACGTGTCAATTTGCAAACCTTCCTGAAGATTCAAATTATAGAAGTAAATCTCACTTTGAAAAACCTTAAATTCCCACCCTGATAACTCTATTTCATTGGAAAAAATTTGTTTTAAATCGTCAAAGTCAACTATAAGATCAGATTTTAAAAAATTCTCAATTTCGTCATTTTGTCTTTCAAGAATTGCTTGTCGTCTAGCCTGTGGGTCAGTTCTCTCTTTAATGACTGTTTTGGATAAATATACCGGTAAATTTGGAAAAATGCTAGGGACTGCACCATCTTTCAAGCGTGGTCTCCTTAAAAGAATTTCGGTACAGGTTCCATCTGCCTGTTTGTATTTATCATGTGTAATCACATCAGCGTCGTTAAAATGTAATTGACAAACCACACTTGAAGATGATGGAATAAAGTCTTTCCTAGGGATTGCTTTGAGCCACGCTTTCTTATGTTCTTCGATTTTTGGAAACTTAAAGACACTGACACCACGGTTGTTTTGGCTAGATTTTAAAGAAGTATTATAATTGCTTTTGCATCCTGTCACACAACACCGACTGGGCATTTTGCAACCTGAAATTGTTGTTCACCGTTCAAACCACCAAACAAACACCAAAATTACGCACTTCAACAGTTCACATACGTCGGAAACGTCTCTGCACTGCACCAACTTAGTATCACTCGAAAAACGGAACAAATTTGCCAAAAAAACAGTAAACAAATGATAAATACTGTATACGCACGCAAGCTGCCCGTTAAGCGACCATACTGAATCTTAGGAAGGTTGCGCGCACATGGGTCCGCAAGCGGTGTTGCCACGTTTCTTTGTACACGGCTAGTATTTAACGATGGCTACGGCTCGAGGGAGTCGGTTGTGTGAAAACTTGGGAATTATAAGGGAGACCCGGTGTAGAGATTCAGGTGTAATCGTAGGGGTCCTTCCTTTCGACGTTTCGTCGGATCAGATCTACCAGTTTTCGTACGTGCTGTTTCCAGGCAGGAAAAGCACTCGACGCGTTGTCGGTTTAGAAGGAAAACGCAACTGATCCACCCTCATTCTCTTAAGCCGTTGATCATCGGAAGGCTCATTATTATTACTAGTACTATTACTATTATTACCATTATTATTCTTCATCTGGTTGTACGTAATTGGTACTTGATCGTTTGTCGGTTGGTGGTTTGCTCGTTGGTATCGACGACGTGGGCGTACAAAGGCTCGCATTAGCCGCGTCGCAGTTGCAGTTGCAGGAGTTCAGCGATCATCGGTGTTGGTGGACGGGAGAACGTTACGTAAGGATCGAGTCCTGGACGGATCGGACCTATCGCAGCATTCCACCGGAAGTACATCGCGGCCCTAGTAGTAGTCAGGGGACGTCGCCTCACGGACGCCGGACAGATGAGTGTTGCTTAACCTGTATTGTTAATTTTGACGGGAACCCCTTGGGGGTGACGTAGTAGAATCTGTAGATTTGTTTTGCTTGGGTAATCGTGGTACGTTTTCCGTACGATTTTGAATCCAGGATAGGCCTTCAGTCGATCCTGGACTGACATAAAACTTCGGGTGATCGGTCATTCGTTACCACCGAAAACAGGTGTAGTACGCGCATTCACGACGTTTAGGTCGCTGACCTCACAACCGGATAATGGCCATTACCTCGTTCTGAGTTTTCACCGACTCAGTCGAAATCTTGTAAACGCTTCGCACGTGTGATAGATTGGTTGTATACTCGGCATCGGGGCGCGAAACCCGGTAACGGTTACTAAGGTCTGTTCACGTTTAGACTCGAACGAACGGTTGAGAATATGGGAAGGGTTTGGTTTTATGTTTGATCAACAACAAGAGATTGCCTAAGTAATAATTAATACTTCAATTGTAAGAGATTTATCTCTGGTTATAGTCCTCGATGACTAAATGTTAAAAATACAGTATTCAGTTCATCTGTAGAATTGATTACAATGTAAATAGTGGTAACACTTTTAATTCATTTGATTAGTTTAGTTTAGCTTGATATCTGTACATTTAAATATTTCCTTTGGAGTTGTCTTTAATTTTGTATTATACTTATGCCTGTAAATATCTATGTAATATATTGATTTGTGCCGTTACCCGTTGGTTTAATCTCGCCAGAGGATCTGTCTCTGGATAATTGATACTTGGAGGAAGATACCCTCTCTTTCGAGCTTAGGGGATATGTGACCGAGCTCTAGGATTCGAACAGTTTTTAATTTAAGCTTGTGGCGCCCGTTTAACAACTTATTTAAGCGAACCCAGCCTTTTCCAACCGTTGGGCTGGCCGACCGGCTAACTGTTCGAGCTCCATTGGTCGTAGGGTGAATTCAGGGTGTGACAAGATCGCCTACTATAACGTGTTGATGAACTCGGCAACGAATAAGTACCGAAAATAAATCGGCCTGTAGATTAGGCCCTGTAAATAAATTGTCATTTAAACTGAGTCCGTTCGTCGACCTTGAACTAGCATTAAACACAACCCTCGTTTTAGTGGTTAAGGTGGTGTCATTTATGACGGGGTGGTGTGGTAAATAACACGAAAGTGTCGGTACTGTTTGTTCTTTAACTTCTTCCATGTGGCCTAACTTTAAATATTCCTTGAGAAATTTATCATACTCAAACTTAAGCTCTTTGTCGCGCTGGAATTTAGTTTCGAGAAATTTGAGCCGTTTTATGGCAATTTCCTTTGTGGCCCCGATTTGAACCGGCACGTTTTTAAAAGGCAGGGCTACAATAAACCGACCGCTGGTCGTTCTCTGATGGGATTTTTGGAAATGTGTTTCGCAGATTTCATCTCCCAACGAACACGGTTTATCGTCACTAAATTCTTCAAGTTCCCAAAATTTACGGACTTGTTTTTCTAAATTAGTAACAAAATTACACGAATTTAATTTACTGCTTTGTGTGATCCGTGGACTGAGGGGTCCACCGACTAACCATCCCAGTACGCTGTTTTGTAGATATGTTTTATTATTATTTAATTCGATTCGTCCTTCTCTCAACATATCATAAAATAATTCTGCCCCAATTAAAATGTCTACGGGTGACGAAAGAAAAAATTCAGGATCCGCTAATTTTATATTATCTGGAATCGGAAGAATCGACGGCTCGATACTTTCTAAAGGCAAATTATTTGTGATTTGTGGTAAAACTAGACATTGAATTTTTCTGGAATAATTATTTTCCATTGACATAAATTCTACAGTAGTCGCTCGATGTATTGTGTTTATGGCCATGTTTATACCCGAAACCGGAATTTTCGTTGTTTGTAAATTTAATCCTAGTTTATTACAAAAATCTTCCCTAATAAAATTAGATTGAGATCCGTTATCTAACAGAATTCTGGATTTCTGATAATGACCGTTGGAGTCCAATGTCTTGACGTGCGCTGTGGATAAAAGCACCGCCACTTGATTTACAGCGTAATGACTCACTGTTTCGGTTTGATTATTGTTAGTATTGCTAGGTTTGAAATGTAAAAGGCTGTGGTGCTTATTACCGCAAGTTCTGCACATTCTTGACCGACAATCTTTAGTTGTGTGCATATTATTGAAACAATTAACGCATAATTTTAATCGTTTGACTTCCTCGAATCTTTCACTTGGGCTTAATTGCAAGAATTCGCCTGAATTATCAAATGTAGGTGGCGCTACTAAAAAACATTATGGCCGCTTCAATGGAGTTAGATTGTATTGTGTAGATTGTTTAAGTGGTGTTTTTTTTGTGTTTAGAATAGACTTTAATCTTTCCGTGTTTAAAAACATTGTGAAAATGTTGATAACATTAACAGACATATATTCATATGTCCATGATAGTGTTAAATTGACTGTAAGTATTTATTTTAAATAATTATATTTTACTTAATTTTTTATGTCAAGTGCAACAAAAAGACTAGGCCCCTAGAATTGGGGGAACAGTTGTATAGGGGTGACCACGTTATGGGCTGTGGACTTGTCGGTCGAAATCAGGTGGAGGCTCGATACTTAACATCAAAAATCAATGCATTGCCTCATAAAATTGAAATACTGTTTCAACATGTTTCAGGTAGGTACATTGATATAAAATTTAATTCCACAAGTTTGGAGAAATATATTAATTACGATAGTTTTCTAGATCACAAGAAGTGGAAATGCAGCTTCAGTTGCAAGGCTGGCGCTGGTGAAAAGTGCAAACACATCGTAGCCACTTTGCTCTACATTTATCAGTGAGTTCAATGAAAGGAGAAGTTGAACATATTTAATATTTATATTGTTTGTAGTGCTACATCTCTGGCACCTTTAAGCTGTACAGATACAGATCAAAAATGGGGTAAACATGTACAACAACGGCTTGTGGAAACGGTGTCTTTGGAGGAATTTTGTCACCCTATTACTGCAGAGAGGGTAAATACCAATGATGTGAATTTTCCTCAAATTATGCTCAAAGCCTTTGAAGGTATTAATTCAAGATTTCAAGAAAATGATCTGACTTAAAATTTTGCTTTAGCTGTCCCAGAAGCTGAAGCGACGAGTCATTTTCTTGAAGTCCGGAAGTCGATTGAGTCTGGAGCTGAATCAATTTTACAAAGGGACTCTGTCAGGTTGTATCATAGCAGTATAATAGTGGCATTTATCAAGCCCTTGCAATTTTTGTCAATGAGACTTATACATATTTATTTTAGTGTTGTTGCTGTTTTGTGTGTTGTTTTTTTAGGAACAAAATGTGGAAGACAATTTGCGAAAATGCACAGCTGTCAAGATTTAGTTTAATGCTTCTGGATGTTGACGTGCAAGAGCTGAAAACGTGCTGCATCGCTACATATAACAAATTGTTTCCCTGTGATGCATTGGAAATGTGTTTTGAAACAATACGCAATGAACAAAGGTGGAAAAAAGAACGGCAGTTTAGAATTACTGGTACGTAATAAGGAATCAGTAGTAGTATAACAAAATATCTTGCTTTCTATGATTAAAAATTTAAATGTTAGCAAATTATAACTATTGTAAATGTAAAATAATACTATATAGTAATAATGCATTTTGTTAAAACCTAATAAAAGTCATTGTTATTCTAGGAACACGATGCTACGGGTTATTTACTTATGCAAACGATGATTGGGAAATGAAAGCTTTAAAGCATTTTTTCCCAAAATCCTTTGCAGGGAATTATGCTACAAAATATGGCCAACATCAAGAAAAATTTGCCCGTGAGCTGTATCAGTCACATCTTGACAACAATGAAGTTGTAATAGAGTATGGGTTGGCAATCTGTCAGGCGAATCCATGGTTAGCTTGTTCTCCCGACGGTATTATTCTATCAGATAAGCAACCGGTTCATTTGCTTGAAATAAAATGCCCCGTTATTGGTAAGCTAATTTCATGCGAAATATTATTTTGCAGTTTTTTTTTTTAGGTTCCAGAAAAACAATTAGCCATTGTCTACCGCTGCTGAATTATATGAAGTCCACAACTGAAGGTTTTAGATTAAAGAAAAAGCATACATACTTTGCGCAGATTCAGCTTGCCATGTGCATTTTAAACCTTCAGATGTGTGACTTCATATTATTCAGCAGCTACGATAATACCATACATGTAGAAAAAATAGGGCTGGATGCAGAATTTTGCAAAATGCTATTAACAAAATTAAAGGTAATTTTTTTTAACAAAATGTTACACGTTTTGTGCAGTTCAGCATCATCACCATCATCAACCTAACTTGTGTCTACTAAGTTTGGAATCCTGTGTGTTTTTGTAACTAAACATTTTTCACTGCTGTGAGGTACAAATAAAAATTGTGTTGTGCTGTTTTAAAGTGTGTACATACATATATAATTATAAGGGTTTTCGTTGTTAATTTTAAGTCCAACCGATCTCAAAGTATTCTGGTCTCATTCCAACTTGTTTCTGGCTGTATCGATTCTATCTCTTATCAAGACAAAAAAGACAACTGGTAAATATTTATTTATGTTAATATACACACTGTATATCAAAACTTGAAATAAATGTGAAACATTCTACAAACAAATTTTTAGCAAATGAATCCACTCGTTTCGTAAATGTTTATTCCCGGTCGGAAAAGCATGAAACGATATACCTTCACTGTAATACGAATTACATTGCGGGACACAACAGTAATGGTTACTTTTACTTCGCTTTTTAGTCGATTTTTCCATTTTTTAAGCTTAATAAACTTGAATTAAACTAACCAACACAGACCATATAATTATTCTAACCAACTCAATCTCCACTGGGGTAACTGACATATTTGCCTCCAGACGGCGACTCTTTCGCCTGTTGAGGCGAATTCGGGACATTGATATAATAAATGTGGCTGTTTACATTTGGGACAAAGGATGGCTTTGATGTCTTTAACCGCTTTTTCATTATCGATATTAGCACGTTTATACACATCCGCTGGTTTATGGGATTTTACAACTTGAGTCATTTGATTGGAACTAAACTCGATTGTCTCCAATATTTGACACCGTTTGCTCAAAAAGTCCGTTAGCTGTTCCACCGTCGGGAGTTCATTCGGGTTTGTTAACTGCGCCTCCCATTCGCGTTTGGTAGCGTTATCAAATTTGTTACTAAGTAAGTATACAAGCATAGGGTTCCAGTGTTCTACTCCTAATTGCTGTGCTCTTAAGGATTCGATATGCGCTTGCGATTGATCTAAAAGTGTGCGAAGTGCACCTGGTGAAGGCACTGTAACGGGTTGCAAAGCAAATAATTCATGGATATGATGTTGAACAATTAAACGCTTATTTTCAAATCGTACTTTCAACAATCGCCAAGCTGCGTCATAATTATCGGCTGATACGCCCAGAGTATCAATAGTACGCCGCGCTTCCGGACCAAGGCAAGATTTTAAGTAATGTAATTTTTGAATTTTTTCAATAGTAAGGTTGTCATGAATAAGTGAACGGAAGCTGTCGTGGAACGAGGTCCACTGGGTATAATCCCCATTGAATTGAGGTAAATCGACCGTTGGAAGTTTAATTTCTGTTGTTTTTGAGGCTCCGACAAGTGTATGCCTTTCAATAATTTGTTCCGCGATAGTAATTACTTTATAATAACGCGTTTCGTATTGCTCCCATTCATCTGCTTCCTCGTCGCCGTCGTCCTGCAAAGCGTCTATCTGAGACTGAATTTCACTAAACGTAGTGAATGAGGAACGAAAATCATTTAAACGATTCTGTAATGTTCGAACGTCGGCGCTGTCAATCTCGGTTAAGTTTTTGACAAAATTTTCGAAGCGCTTAGTGGCTGCGTTAACGCGTTTCCGCTGTTTTTTCAACTCTGGTAAGGTCGCCATATTAGTAATGAGTTGACAAATAATGCTTCACGATAAAGAAACGATACTCATTTAAAGAGATGTATGTAAGGACATGGTTAATAGGGACAGCAATGACACTAACCTTTTCCTGCTGGGCGAAGTGGACGTTGTCGTCGATGACACTCGCACTGTTGATTATCGGAATAAGTCTGCAATTTGCACTGACAATCCGGCTCGAAGGACCATTTTATGTAGTAATTTGCATTTTATGTAGTAAACAAATAGACTTGTATGGTTTTTACATATTTATTTGAGAAGAGTCGCTTACGAACTAAGTAGCCAGAGAGCAAGAGAGCGCTTATTCAGTAAATAGAAATGGGAATAGTGCGCTCGATACGCTACGATTGTCGCTGGGTGAACTAAACACAACGGCGGGTTGTTTAAAATTAGTATTACAAATACACTTTTTCAATAATAGGCGTTTCAAAATAATTGACACAAATAAATTTAATATTTTTTTATTTAATATTTTCTAATCATTACAGTAAACAACAAAATCCATTAAATTAAATTAAATTAAATTAAAACTAAATAATAACAATAATAATACTTAACTAACATGTATAATAAAAGATGATAGTTTTTTATGAAAATGTATATTCCAATAATTAGAATGCAACCATTAAAAGACTGCACTCTATCAAAAAGTTATTGGAATACCGGAATTTAATCTATCTAGAACAACTTTACTTTGCTCTAGAAACAAATTTGGCAATCTTATTATTGAAATGATAAATATATTTTTTGACAACAATATTTAAACAAAAATGTAACAATTGAGTATGAATCTCATCAAAATGCAAATTACAAGAAAACCAGGTAAAATTAATTTTGTCAAGTACAGTTAAAATTTTTCTTTTTAAATTATTAACGTGACCGCGCGATTTTAAAATTTTTAAGGTAGTCTTATCGACAGCATCTAAATAATACACAAGCTCTTTGCATGCATAATTTAACCGATTAATTTCATGAAACTCGCGAAAATTAGTGAATAAATTGTGTGGTTCTAAATCATCTGAAAATAAAGAGGATTTGCAACTATCACAATTTGTTTTTAATTGTTTCAATAAATACCCGCATATGTATGCAATAGTTTGTGTATTATAATCATTATTTACAAAATTTAAAACATTTACTGAAGCAGGTTCACAACTTTGCAGCTCATTTATAGTAATTTCATTATCGGAATCATTATTTTCGCGGGAATTTAGAAAATCTACCAAATTAAATAAAAATTCTCCCTTATCATCTTCACAATTAAACCCTGTCGAATGAGATTTTACTAAATTATTGATTATTGTAGTTTTGAAAGATGAAATAAAGTGATATGGATTGGGATTTGTATTGGCCACTCCACACTGCCGAATTGAACCAAAATAATTTTCTATAGAATCCTGGTTTAAATATTTTGATTTCAACTGGGTGAAACCAAGTTTTTCTAAAATTTGCCAAATTTCCAGAACCCCTTCGATGGTGTGAATCCATCCTTGTTTTACCGGTAAATTTTGAATAATTTTGCCATCTTTTAACGATTCAAATTTCCAACACTTAATTTTTTCTAACATGTTTTGCCAAAATGTAACGTGACCAGTTGCCTTACTGACACAACGTTTCAATGGTTTCGCTACTTCTGCAGAAGTAGAGAAGCAATTTAGACTATCAAACAATTGATCAATCATTCCTATAAATTCGGAAGTGTGAAGTGCTTCTGCGGGCAATTTTTCACAAACGCACATGATATTTATAGCAGCTGCTACATGCCTACTTAAAGTTTTTGCAGCTATTGAAACTTTCATTTTTTGTGACGATTTTCCTAAAGTGAAAAAATAATCATGCAATTTATATAATGATGGGAATGAGACTAGTTTATCAATTTCATAGCATTGCTTTATATGAATAGCTTGTGCTTTTTTGTTGTCATCAAAAATAATGTTGTGTTTGAATAAAGTGTTTCTTGTATTTTTTAAGAGGTGGGGCACATCGAATATAGCCACCACTCTTTCGCCATTGACTCTAAACGAACGTTTTTCATTAAAATTTACATTTTCAGCGATCAACTGCTTAATACAAGCACTGTTGGTACTCCCTTGGTCGCAAACCGTGCTTACCACTTTAAAACCACATTTTTGTACTGCCGAAATAACCTCTCTCAATAATGTTTTCAAATCAGTGGTCTTAACAGTTACCACGTGCACACGTAAGATTGAATTCGGACTCAGTTCGGTTTTGGAATTGAATTCCCCTGTGTGAACATGCAGGAACATGGATTCAGATCGTATTGAATTTCAAGGTCGATACGGCAAATTCGAGGATCGTATCGTATTGGAATTACGTGTAAACAGATGAGAACACAAAAATGGTAAATCGGCTCATGCGCACCCGTGTTCTTTGTGTGGCAGAAATTTCTGGAGCAAACGGGAAGTTGAAACGTTGCTTCAAATTTTCATAGACCGCAATATAAATAAATTGTTCGATGGAAAATGCTACAAAAATACAGAAATATATAAATTTTTTGTTACACCATTACATCTACGATTGAAGGTTATATTTTTGTTGACATGTCAATTGTCAAATGTTTGATCACTGCGCATGAACGTATTGAAAGTGGTTTCAAATCGAACTGAGATCAAGTCGTATAAACACGGATCATTTTGGATATGGATCGTAGCTGGATTGTATTCAATTCGAACTCAATCTTACGTGTGCACGTGGTAAGTGTCTTTCGTGAAATAATACGCGATAGGTTGCTTCCAATTTTTCCATAAACCCCTAATCATAAAAACTAGCGCGTGATTAGCTGGCTCGTTTCGTCTACCAAGCGATCCTAAATCTACGTAGCCAGTTATTCTATCTTTACTGTGGTCATAAGTGAAACCCGATGAAATTGAAATTTCGTCAAACATTAATGAACAAACTTTGTTTAATCTACTCATTTTGGATGCCTTAGCGGCCAAGTTATTTAAAAATAGTTGATTAAGACCTGCTTCAAAAGGAACATCCTGCAAAAATCTACGCAACGTACTAACCCCTGGAAGCTTCAAAACAGTTCTTAAAAGACGGTAAGAACGTGGGCCGCGTTTATATAAAGCCATCGCCAATGCTTTATCTTTTGTAGACCATCGGGGTCGTTTTTTCTGTGCATTACGTAACTGTGAAATTAAAAAATTTAATGCGGTGGGATTAAGTTTTTGTGCCAAAGTTTTAATTACAGCTGTATGGGGCGATTTATTTAGTTCCTTCAGCTGCAATTTCATTTTTTGAGAAAGGAATTTTAATTTGGAAATTTGATTTTTATGGTATCTATTACAATGATAAAGAATTTTTTCTCTAGGGGTTAGTTGAGAAATTTTATTGACTCCTAATAATGAATGAATATTTTTTTTAAACATACTTGGAGTACCAATTGTTTTTGTATTAATCACCTGACTAGAAATCCCTGGATTAACTTCAAAACTTGAGTTTTCTAAATTTGTTTCCCGACTATTGATACTTGTGATGCAATTGAAAATGGAGGGAACGGCTTCTAAATGTAGACGCGTTTTTATACTGCTTGTGAACATGCTATCCGTAAAATGGTCTTCACAAACATAAAAGCTTAAGCTTTTGGTGGTATCTGTAAAATTAAAAGCGGAATTAAGTGATTGTAGCCACAATTTGCGGCGCTCTGGTCCTTTAGGGAGTCTAAACAAATGCTTATTATTATTATTTACGTTATAGCTATGTGTACTAGGACAATTTGGAATAATGCACTTATAAGCCATTTTTTAAAGAATATGAAATTGTAAGAAAAATTTTAACGAATCAATAAAATTACTTACAAGTTTTTAATACTACCTGGTTTTTAATTTCACTTTTGAAACAATCTTTTAATTGAAAAAAATCTAAAAACAAATATTAAATAGCTTTGAAATAAAAATAAATCGAGTTTCTAAATAATTGTGAAACGTGGTTTTTATAACCTTACTTTCGACAATTTTAGCACATAGAAATTCGGGAAATATTTTGTCTATTCATAAACCTGTTTTCTACCTGCACCTCTGTGCGCCCTAGTTACACCCACTACGACTAATTTTTGCGCAAGCCCATTTCCAATTTTTTGAAAGAAAACTTTTGCCGCTAGAAATATCTGTTTAGTTCCACCAGCGACAAGATCAGCGCTGGTGGTGCTAAATTTACCAACCAATTGGGAGGTCTCTTGTCTCTGTAAGTAGCTAACTGAAAGACGAGCACCCCCCACCTTTAAGGGTAGGGAGAGTGGGTCGAGGTACTCCGGTTATCCGACGGGTACCGAACACTTAGTCATTGTATCATTTATCTAATTTAATTCCTTCTGAGAATAGTAATTCTGCACAATGTCTCTGTTAAAATATTACTCAAAAGGTTATATTTTAAAGAAGATTAGCTATTGTTGTTACAAAATTAGAAAAACCTTGGATTATAACACACAAATATAAACTTGGTATAGTATTTAACGGTATTAGGCCGACAACCATATAACGGACGAGGATAAAATCTGTAAATAAATTATTCGAATTCGTTACTATTATGTTTAATGTCGGCCGTATGTTGTTTCAGTTTTCATAATACTAACAATAAGTACAAATACCTAACCAATAATGGAATGAATTGGGATGGAAACTTGTGTTTGAATAATCTCTACATATAATAGCCGATGGCGGTCTATTCCCCCAATTTTTTTTGGATCAGAGTAGGCGGGTGTCAAAAGTGTCAAAAATTGATTAATGTAGGCGACGAAGCTGAGTGTCAAAAATTAACTAATTATATCTTTTTTCTACTTTGCGTTCGTACCGAGATTATTACGACACGCGTTTGCGTATCGTACTAGACAAAAGGCGTGCGGTAAATAGAACACTAAAAACAGTGTAATTTATTTTTTTCATTTTGGCAACTTGTGTCTGTGACAACCTAACATTACTGTCAACACTAAATTAACAGTGTCAATTTTCAAATTCGCCGTATTTTTTTTTCGTAAATATGGCGTTATTTTGTGGTTAGCAAATTATCAATTGTATTTTCTGCAAAAAAAATCGTATTTCTGGGGGCGTACATTCTAAAACATATTCAGCGAAGTGGATTTTCAGAATTTATTGAAATAATGACATTTTAAATTCATTTCCTTCCATAGCCGCCTTTAATGTATTTGCCGCATGCCGCGAAATTCCCTAGATTTTGAAATTTCATGTTTTTGCTTAAAAAATGTGGCAAAGTAGAAAAAATAGTGTATGATACCTCGTTTATAAGGCATTTTGTCGCACTTTCTCTTTTAGGGACACTCCTCGCAAGCTCGTCGTGCCTTTTTTTTTTTTTTGTTAAGAGGAGGTAACCTGTGTGACTACTAACTTCCTCCCCCATACGTCTTCCTCACCACGGGAACCACATTAACGTTACGTCAAGTATTACTTCGAGATGAGTGACTGTTTAGTTCCATTTACATCTTATCATTAGATCACATCTTTTGGTAAGCTTTCACTCACACTTTTTCACCTTTCGTTTTCTTTCCCTTTTACCTATCATTCTCTCTCTATCACTCTCTCCCTCTATCATCAAAAATTGCCTCTTATTAGTTTGCTTTCACACACACTTTTACTCGTTTCATCTTCTTCCTCCTTTACCTATCATTCACACTCACTATCACTCTCTCCCTCTTTGATCATCTTAGATTGAATTGTGAAGAAGGCATCCCTTGACTCCCCTTGGTAATGGACCCTCTGGCTGTCAAGGCTTCACATGAACTTGCATCTTTAATTGTGATGTTCGTTACAACCTAAATGACTCAATAAGATTGGTTAAATATGATTCAAAAAATAATTAAAAGAAATAAATAAATAATTAAAAATTTTAAACCTAGGAGGCTTAGAACTTTTACTATCAAAATCAAAGTAGTATATTGAATAATTTTTTTGACGTTTCTAAAATTTTTACATTTTTCGCCGTAACTTTACAAATAAACTGATGGAATCCGTCTCGCGACTTTACTTTACTTTACCCGTGCGTGCGACAAAATGCTTCTTATTAAACTCATATCATAATATACTATTATATCGTCAATTTACGGAGCTTAAAGGTAAATAAAGCAAAATACATTATATTGCAACGCAAATGTATATAAATAAAATGGTAGATAAATAATAAATAAAATAGATAAATAAAATGCATAAATGCACAATAAATACTGTCAGCCCGCTCCAGGGCTGAGGTTTTCTACTAGTATATGTATAAGTTCAGATGGCATGCATAACAAATTGTTAAATATTTATGTAGAGTTTGTCATGAAAACATACATTTATAAATTCAACAGTCATATTTCAAAATTTGTTTATAAATAGAGCAAAATAAAGTTGATGTATATAGATTAAATTCCAGTATTCAAATGGCTTTTTAATAGAATTTGGTCTTTTAATGATTATATTCTAAGTATTATATTTAATATACATTCCTCTCAATACATTTTTTTATATCATTTTATGTTTTATTATTATTACTATATAATTATTGATTTATTATTTATTATTGTAATGACTAAATTTTTAATAGAATAATGTTAAATTTACCTGTGCCTTTAATTATTGTGAAATACCTATTATTAAAAAAAGTAAGGTCAGAAACGATATTAAACAACACGCTTTTTTGTTTAGTTCTTTCCGTCACAGTTACATCGCGTCGGTCGCCTGTAATTTCCACTTTTTAGCACAAAATGAGTCCTCCCCTCATTGGCCTTCCCTTTAGTCCCTTTACTAGATCCAGTAAAGTAGGCGATGAGTCGAGAACAATGTAGCATCATAGTAATTGCAGTCAATATCCACGCAAGGTTACGATTAATATTGGTCGCATAAGAATTTTAGGTCTTTGGTAGTCAGTCTTATGTTATTTGTTAATAATTTGCCCATCAAATTTAAAATGAAACAACCCAAATTGTTAATACAAAAACAAATTAATTTAATGCGTTCTAATTTTGGAAATTGTAAGTGTACAGCATATCCCTGTTAAAATATTACTCAAAAGGTTATATTTCAAAGAAGATTATGCACTTCATGATTATAAATATTCTTAAAAAATTAAAACGACTGGATTATATACCGTGCCAATTATGCAGTAACAAACAAACTTGTTATTGCAAAATATTACAACAATTAGGGACAACGAATTCGTGATAACATAAATTATACGTTTGATTATTTCCTTTTGTGGTTTGTATGTGTCTGTATGTATGTGACTAGAATTTTGTAGACTCCATTATAAATATCTACATAAAAAATTGCCTCGAATAAAAGTTTCTCTGATAAATAGATAAAAGTAACATCAATAATCAAATTTTCCTTTTCCTTTTACACGTTACTAAAAGTTGTAAAAATTAAGCAAACTTAATTTATTATTTGTTGGGATTTTTAAGATCTAATACAATATTTTTTTGTCACGAGTTTACATTCAACCCGTTAAGCATCTCAGCATAAGATATTTCACCAACAAGCATAACGTGCAAGCATACCTCGTTAGTTTTGAGTTTTTGATTCATTAATAACAGAATATTATAGAGTGGTAATTTTACACAGTCAGTTTTTAACAGTCTTTAAACCGGTAATCAAATTTCAGACATTAAAGAACTAAATAAAATAGCTCTGTGAATAATACAAAAGAGTCTCCACGCTTTAATAGGATTCCAAGGCACACTTTAAAATTTTACAATGAGCAAAATTCTTTTCTCAAAAACAATCTACAAATAAATGTGCAGGCTTTTTCAAATGCTTTCGCTGCAGTCGCCTCAGCCGTAAGCTCCAACTTAATTTCAAAAGATTAATTCGATTTACGAAGCAACAGCTTGAATTGAACTTATACCACTCAAAATATTACCAAACAAAGTTTCGACATCAGGAAATCCAACGAGATTTCCTCCACCATTCAAAGCATCTTAAATATATTGCAACCTGGTTCCTGGATCACTTGTCCCAACAAAGTTTTCCCCAGCAAAAAGCATTTAGTATCGAGACATCCCATTGCTAGGGGTCCGTGAAGTTAGCGGACGACTTTGAGCAGGAAAATTAAAATTAGGCGCATTGTTTAGTGCTTCATTCCTGCTCATTCCTGCTTTTAAAACAAAAGTCAGCGGACGCTTCAAAAAAAAGTTATTAACGATTATATTTAATTTCGCTCTCTTCTCACTCAGCGGACGACTTTGAGCAGGAAAATCAAAACTAGGCGGAATGTTTAGTGATTCATTCCTGCTCATTCCTGCTTCTAAAACAAAAGTCAGCGGACGCTTCAAAAAAAAGTTATTAAAGATTATTTTTAATTTCGCTCGCTTCTCACTCAGCGGACGACTTTGAGCAGGAAAATTAAAACTAGGCGGAATGTTTAGTGATTCATTCCTGCTCATTCCTGCTTCTAAAACAAAAGTCAGCGGACGCTTCAAAAAAAAGTTATTAAAGATTATTTTTAATTTCGCTCGCTTCTCACTCAGCGGACGACTTTGAGCAGGAAAATTAAAACTAGGCGGAATGTTTAGTGCTTCATTCCTGCTCATTCCTGCTTCTAAATCAAAAGTTAGCGGACGCTTCAATAAAAAGTTATTAAAGATTATCTTTAATTTCACTCGCTTCTCACTCAGCGGACGACTTTGAGCAGGAAAATTAAAACTAGGCGGAATGTTTAGTGCTTCATTCCTGCTCATTCCTGCTTCTAAAACAAAAGTCAGCGGACGCTTCAAAAAAAAGTTATTAACGATTATATTTAATTTCGCTCACTTCTCACTCAGCGGACGACCTTGAGCAGGAAAATCAAAACTAGGCGGAATGTTTAGTGCTTCATTCCTCCTCATTCCTGCTTCTAAAACAAAAGTCAGCAGACGCTTCAAAAAAAAGTTAAAATTAATCATTTTTAAATGACACAACAAAACAAGCAATATTAAATAAAGCAATATTAAATTTTTATATTAAATTTTCTGCATTATCAGGGATACTGTCATTAGCTGAGGTAGAAACTGGTCGGATGAACGATATTAAAGTCATCTGCTTTACTCGACTTTTATTTTGTTTATAGAATTGTTTGTAGCAATTTATTTCATGATTCATACCATGCGAAACTCGTTCGTTCAGAGGATCTTTCTCGCGTAAAATTTGTAAACCTTTTTCGAAATAAACAAGGAGTTAAGTGCGAACCAACAATCTTCAAAGTTCAAATTTTATATTAATTAATAACAAGTATCAAATACCAAACAAAAATATTTTTATTTTAAATGTTATAGATCTGTACCTTTATTTCAAACAATTTTATTACCATCCCTTGTGTATACAATAAATTTTAATAGGAAAGGAAACAGTCACGCTTTCAAAATATTAGCACATGGGACCTTTTTAGAATAACCTAACGGACACTCATAAAAAATACCGTTAAACACGTGCTACGCCTCAAAACAACCCAGTCTTTGCCAAAAAGTCAAAAAGCACTTGAATACGAATCATCAAGCAACAATTTTCAAAGTTCATAGTTTGTATTAATAACAAGTATCAAATGCCAAATAAAAATATTTTTATTTTAAATATTATAGACCTTTATCGTTATTTCAAACAATCCTATTATCATCCCTTGTGTATACAATAAATTTTAATAGGAAGTGAAACAGTCGCCATTTCAAAAAATTAGCACATGAATTACATCATCGCTATCCCACAGTGTTAGACGGAAAATGCAACATAAACAGTCCAATGTAAAAAGACACCTCGGTTTCAAGATAAGCCGGAACGCAGCATTAGTTTAGATTGTCAGTCAGTTAGAAACTTCTTAAGCAATAAGTAATAATTTTGTAATTGTATAATCCAATAAATTGAAATTCAAGTTTATGACTTTTTAAAAAAGCACCGTCATAAACAACGAACGAAATTCATGGGACCTTCTTAGAATAACCTAACGGACACTCATAAAAAATACCGTTAAACATGTGCTACGCCCGAAAACAACCCAGCCTTTGAGTGGGTTGTTTTCAAATAATTTTATTACCACCCCTTGTGTATACAATAAATTTTAATAGGAAACGAAACAGTCACGATTTCAAAAAACTATCACAAGGAACCTTTTTAGAATAACCTAACGGACACTCATAAAAAATACTGTTAAATACGTGATACGCCCCAAAACAACCCAGTCTTTGCCAAAAAATCAAAAAGCATTTCAATACGAACCATCAAGCAACAATCTTCAAAGTGCAAAGCTACGGTTTCTAAGTCCAAATTTGTTGTGTTGTATTTTCGGTTATAATAAACTGTGTTAAGTGTTAATAGTTTTTTGTTAACCTCATTATATCAAGATGAGGCGACCTAAAATCGGATTTGAACTTATTTTAAGCCACCTGGAAGTGCATCAAAAGGAAGTGCAGCAATCAGTTAATTCAACAGTTGCTCCTATATGGGAAGTTATTGCAAAAGAACTTTCCAATAAAATATCTCCAAAATCGATTTATACCTTAGTACGTGAAAATAGAAAAGATTGTTGGACAGCGTTAGGGTTAACAAAAAGACACTTTTCCCACAAAGAACTTTCAACATATGAAGAACTTAGCGAAAACGAAGATAATACGTTTCATATTGAATTTGTAATTCCACCTGATGAATGGATACAATTAAAACCACTGGCATACGCAAAACATCTCAAACAAGGATGGACGGATTGTATAAACAATCAGATACTAAACAGATTCGGTCGTATAGGCTGCATTTGGTCTTTCAAAGAGAACTACTACAGTGAAAGATTATTATCCTTTAAAGCAAAATGCACGGAATGCCTTGGAACACTAATTGGTGAAGGTACTCATGTGCAAGATGAGAAACAATGTGAAACTCTTGTCGTGAAGTGCCAAATTTCAGTCAGCGAACATTTGCATACAGGCAAGTCAAAAAGAAATTTAACGGGAATAAGAAGAGCTCAAGTTGCCGAAGTATTGTCCGGGAAATTTCCAGTAAACTTTTTCAGATCAGAAACTAGAGATAAATATGAGGCGGATCCACAATTACGAAGTGTACCCTCGTTAGAAGTACTGAGAAAATGTAAGTCTGAAGCAACTATTAAGTCATTGAAAGAAAAATCAAAATTAGATGCGGTAGAGAAATGTTCAGTACAGAAACTTGTTTTGATGAAATGGACTTTACCATACAAAAACTCCATACATACTATCTCTATTGACAGTTTCTTTGTGCATTATTGGACCCCTGAACAAATGCAAATTTATAATTCTTATTGTGCCCACCCAGATAATTTTCCTTCTCGTTTAATTATTGATGCAACTGGAAGTCTTGTTAAAAAATTACAGCGACCTTATAATAATACCTCACACAATATATTTCTATACACGGGTGTTATCCATTTAAATTCGACCCACGGACAAGTACCAGTGACGCAAATGCTTTCTGAAATCCAAGATACTAATGCAATAACGTATTGGCTGAGATGCTGGCGCAAGTCAGGAGCAAAGTGTCCACATATTATTATTTGTGACCATTCATGGGCTCTAATGGGAGCGATATCTTGGAGTTTTAATGATATGCTTTTGACGCAATACATAGACACTTGTTTCAAACTGCTACTGACAGATAGTGTAAGAACTCCAATTGTTTTTCTAAGGGTTGATTATGCACATGTTATTAAGCTAATTACCAGGTGGAAGTGTTTTAATAGAACACCACGACGACTTAAAGAATTTTATGTTCATTCAATGGCAATTCTTGTTAAAACCCAAACTTTGAGTGCAGCCACAGAAATTATAGAAGCTTTGTTGGTTGTAAGCAACAGTGAATTTGTTGGTTACGTAAATGGGGAAGAGTTACCTGCGCAGAAAAAAAAAATTTTTTTTAAAGAATTTAATATCTGGAACCGAAACTTTCAATTGCGATGATGACGGTACGAATGGTACATGTGGAAATATTGAAAAAGCAGAAGATTTAACAGGCGAATTCACTAATACACTTTCTGAAACTTCAGTGGGAAGATGGATTAAAAACTTGAAGCAAAATAGCTTAGAACAGTGCAAGTTGCAAAGTGAGGAAGATAATTTTCATTACAATCCGGAATTTTCTAAAAATTTAGAACGGTTTCTTTTAACATTTGTGGTTTGGTCAGCGGTCATGAATAATAAATTTGGATACGGCAAACTAACCGAATCTTCATCATGCGTTGAAAGTTACTTCAATGATTTAAAAAATCGCTCACTGCAAAACGTCCATAAACCTATGAATGTCGATAAATTTTTAATATTGCATTTACAATCAATAGAAGAGGTACTAATGGTTGCTGAATTTGAATGCAATACAAAAACAAGGAATAATAAAAAGGAAATAACAGACGGGACTATGGAAATAATACACTACGGCGATGTAATTGAAGGTAATTATAATTTTATATTTTGCAAACTGCTAATATAATGATGATTGCAGATAAAACCGAAAATCTTAACTTGGACGTACAAGTCACTGAAGGAAATAATATCGGTATATTTTGTAGAAATAATAGATCCAAATAGTTAATTATAATTTTATATTTAGTAACTTTCTTTTTGTTGCAGATAAAATCGAAAATCTTAACGCAGACAACCAAGTCAACGAAGAAAATATAAGTAATATCGATAATTTTGTAGTAGATCCAAATATTAAATTAATAAACAACGAGGATGTGATTGATGTGATTGTGTGATTGTGACTAAATTTTTAGCTTTAGTGAATTCACAAGTTATAAAAATAATTTCATCAAATTTTTCAATAATTTTGGTTTCTCTCCTTGTGCTTAAATCATAGGTACTCATAAAGTTCTGTTTCAACACGTCACAAATGTATAAAAAATATTATTTAAGCTAGTTTTCGTTTTTTTTCTTTTTAGATTCCTGGGAAGAAGACTGGATGGGTTTGAACAAAAAAAAAACGAGGAAGCGTAAAAGAACGCGTTATTATGGAATACCAAGTCCACAAGTTCATTTTATAAGTGATGGGGCCAAAATGAAAATTCCTTTATTACGGAACGGTAATGCAAAAGGTATTATTGTTCATAACAAAACTCAGTATCGAATTGAGAACACCTGTGCTTTCGATTCCGTGATGCAATGTCTTGCTTCACTTTATTGTGATAGTAAGGAGGTACAAGCATACATGGACACAGAAGTTATATCGGGGGATAATAAAGTCCACCTTCTGATAAAATCACTTTTGCAACACGGGCTTAAAATTCAGACATACAAAATTAGAACAGATTTGTTGACTACCCCCGGTTTATTTAAACCAACCAAACGAATAGATAACACTGTTAAGGTGGATTGCTGCTGCAATGTTTCTTACATTATTCGGAAACTTTTGTTGTCATTTTCATCAGCCACTGAAACTTTGTATTGTTCTTCCGCTCAATGTATGCAAGAAAAACAGAAAAATAAGCTACCTATGCTATTGCTTCACCATGGATTGGCAGTTCTGCCCTCCTAAGAAAAACCCCCGTATCTACAAAAAAAAAAAAACATTGAAATTTTAGTACTTATTCGATTCTGCTCGATTTATATGACATATTTACTTAATAAAAAGACTGTAAATGCAAGAAAGCATTGCATTTACGGTCTTTTTATTAAGTAAATATGTCATATAAATCGAGCAGAATCGATAAGTACTAAAATTAAAAAAAAAAAAAAATTCTGTAGATACGGGGGTCTTTCTTAGGAGGGCAGAGTTAGTTCCAATATTTTAAAAAATTTGGAAACAGCAATACACCTTGGACACAAGAGAGAACGAAAGTGTAATTTTAAAAACAACAACAAGACGTGCTACAGCAAAATCGTATGGGAGTTGGATACAAACCCTTTAATTATGATTGAAATGGATTACGGCAATTATTTATTAAATGATATTCCCATAAATGTTAAATTAGGAACTAACAGCTACATATTAAGAGGTTTAATTCATTTTGTTCGTCCATTATGTGGTACTGTTGGGCATTACATTTCGTATTGTAGAAGGTTAGATGGTATGTGGGAAATGTATGACGATCTTCAAATGAAATGTTCAAATGTAACAAATACATCTGAAGTTTTACCACATATGCTTTTCTATTCATTATAGTTTATATTTTTATCTTTGTTTTGTACTTACATACATAGTAAATAAAGTTTTTTATAAATCGACTATTTCAATTTGAAAATGTAAAAAACCAGTTCAAAATTAAAAGTTGTTAAAGTCAATATCTTTCAATATTGGAAACATGCACAAACCAATCAGTGAATGGGCTACGATTGTAGTACATATTAACAATTTGTAATTTAACCAAATTTTAATTTTCCTGCTTCAAGATCGTCCGCTTAGTGAGAAGCAAGCTAAATTAAATATAATCTTTAATAACTTTTTTTTGAAGCGTCCGTTAATTTTTGCTTTAGAAGCAGGAATGAGCAGGAAAAAGCACTATACATTCCGCCTAGTTGTAATTTTCCTGCTCAAAGTCGTCCGCTGAGTGAGAAGCGAGCGAAATTAAAGATAATCTTTAATAACTTTTTTTTGAAGCGTCCGCTGACTTTTGTTTTAGAAGCAGGAATGAGCAGGAATGAATCACTAAACATTCCGCCTAGTTTTGATTTTCCTGCTCAAGGTCGTCCGCTGAGTGAGAAGCGAGCGAAATTAAATATAATCGTTAATAACTTTTTTTTGAAGCGTCCGCTGACTTTTGTTTTAGAAGCAGGAATGAGCAGGAATGAATCACTAAACATTCCGCCTAGTTTTAATTTTCCTGCTCAGAGTCCGTCGCTGAGTGAGAAGCGAGCGAAATTAAATATAATCGTTAATAACTTTTTTTTGAAGCGTCCGCTGACTTTTGTTTTAGAAGCAGGAATGAGCAGGAATGAATCACTAAACATTCCGCCTAGTTTTGATTTTCCTGCTCAAGGTCGTCCGCTGAGTGAGAAGCGAGCGAAATTAAATATAATCGTTAATAACTTTTTTTTGAAGCGTCCGCTGACTTTTGTTTTAGAAGCAGGAATGAGCAGGAATGAATCACTAAACATTCCGCCTAGTTTTAATTTTCCTGCTCAAAGTCGTCCGCTGAGTGAGAAGCGAGCGAAATTAAAAATAATCTTTAATAACTTTTTTTTGAAGCGTCCGCTGACTTTTGTTTTAGAAGCAGGAATGAGCAGGAATGAATCACTAAACATTCCGCCTAGTTTTGATTTTCCTGCTCAAGGTCGTCCGCTGAGTGAGAAGCGAGCGAAATTAAATATAATCGTTAATAACTTTTTTTTGAAGCGTCCGCTGACTTTTGTTTTAGAAGCAGGAATGAGCAGGAATGAAGCACTAAACAATGCGCCTAATTTTAATTTTCCTGCTCAAAGTCGTCCGCTAACTTCACGGACCCCATTGCTAGACTAGTCCTTCTCTAACTTGTTGTGCATCGTTAAGTTTCAGTCCCACTCATTCATAGCGTTACTGCGCTGATAATTTTGACCTTCTTTAACTTTTTGAAACGATACTGTATTAATAATTTCTTGTAAGTTTTCAAATATTATTGCGACAATAAGTAAACAAAGCAATTAGTGAACGCAGTCTAAATTTAACTAAATTTTAAAATGCCCTGAATTAACAAAAATCTTATTTAATCTAAAATAATTCTTAATATCATTGTTATATTTAAAAAACTATCAGAACTTGTAAGTTGTAAAGTGTGTGAAAAATAATTTTTCCGGTGATCGTTGATTTACGGGTCGATTTAATGAATAGGAAATCATGCATTTATGACCCCTTTTAATGAATGGTTTCTTATAATATAAAGGAAGCACCAACAATGTCAATTAAGGTTTTTGATGAGTTACAATAATATTTTATTAAATGCGTGTATATTTCTTATCTATTTAATAACAACAAATTAATGATTTATTATTTTTATTAATAATAAATACTGTTTAGTAACAAATTTGAGCTTGTTTTCTTGAAACCGTTCTACTGTTACACGTACGTATTTTATTCGTTGTTTCTCTCGATTAACTTACTTATTTCGATTTTTGAGCACATAACTCTGATCCTCAATATCAAATCTAGCACACGGACCTGTGTAATTATAGATTTTCCTAAACCTTTTACACCACAAGATACGCAAATAAAGAAGAAGAATAATAGAATAAGCTAGGCAATAAAAGGAAATCGCTCTATTAGCACTAGTGTCGGTTTATGCGTCGAAGTTTATACCATCCTCCTTCCGTCCCTTTACTAGATCCAGTAGAAAAGGCGACGAGTCCAGAAGAATTGAGCATCATAGTAATTACAGTCAATACTCACGCAGGGTTGTGAGACTATTTATATACTAATATTGTTCAAATAAGAATTTCAGGTCTATCACAGCCTTATGTTTCTTCTTAATAATTCCCCCAATAAAAATCAGAATTAGACAATTCAAATTGGTTAATACAAAAATATCTTAATCCAATTCATTCTACTTTTCTGAGAATTGTATTTGTGGAGAATATCTCGGTTGAAATATTACTCAAAAGGTTATATTTTAGAAAAGATTATACACTTCATGATTATAAATATTATTAAAAAATTAGAAAGACCTTGGTTTATGTCACGTGCCGATTGTGAAATCACAAACAAACTTATTATTGAAAAATATTACAACAATCAAGGACAACGAATTCGTGATAACATAAATATAAGTTTGATTATTTCCTTTTAGGGTTTATACGTGTCTGTTTGTGACTAGAATTTTAGAGACCCTATAACTTTAACAAAATAGAATTAAAATTACAGATGATAAAACGTACTCGCCTAGAAGTTATTGGTATTCTGAACCTCCTAATCCGTAATAAATACCTTTATAACAAACTAACTGTCCCAGCGGCTTCACCCGCCTGAAATTCAGTTTGTGACTATAAGGTTAGTGGCTTAGAGCTTCTCTGTACACAATGCTTGACGTCGTGTTATTTTTTTATAGCAAAATGTACTGTTTCTCTGGAGTTCCAACTCAAGATAAACCAACATATAGTTGGCCGTGCGAAAAACACTCTTCCCGTAGATCGATTTCAACCAAAGAGAAGGTTTGTCCCTGGGACTTATTAATAGTCATCGCAAACGATGTTTTCACGGAAAATTGCAACCGTTTGAAAGATATCGACAAGTCCATGGGAATCATTGGAATCCTCGAGAACTTTGCCAGCTGGCCGGCTGCAGGGCCGGTGAGGATGGTCGCCACAATCAAGTTGTTTTTTAACTTTTTAATTAGTAGCTTTGTGGCATTGCAGATGCTAGGGGGGCTTAAATTTCTTAAAAGCATGATAAGCGTACCGACTTTTATTGGTAGTTCGTGAGATGGCACCCAGAAGGATTAAGCGAATATAAAAATTCTTGTGGATAGTGGACTGCATCCTCGATATTGGTGACTGTGTCAATCGACTTATAGTTTTTGATTTGACCAGCGACTTTTTGTATAATTAAGTTGTTGATTTCGTTGACATTGTCGTTCCTAGGCGATATTATTGCCCTTGAAAAATTTATTTTACTGAACAGACTAGCTACTACATCTATTTACAACCTTAAAGGACTGACTTCAAACTAAAAAACTACTATGAAGATCATGACTCTGAAGGACTCCCGCTCTTATTCTGGAGTAGTGGTTGCTGCGGATGGTCTTTTTGGTTGTGTACAGGCGTAACAACTATTTAATATCTCATGTCATTAAATCTCTCGGTGTGAAAAGTGATTCAACTTCCACAATCGTTTAGAAATTAATACATTTCCTCACTGGTATTATAGTAGGTAGGTACGTACACTGTTATTTAGTCGACAAGTTGATAAATTTTACTTTATTGGGATTAATACATATTTTGACACCAAATTTTTAATTCATAAATGCAATTGTATTTTTTATACAATATGTACAGTAAAATGGACAAACTGTTTCAAAATGATTAAACTGTAGTCACTCCGCCCAAAGCTCCAAATATTGCACTAAAAAGTGTCGTAAGAACATTTAAAAGTACTGACCCAACATTAAAAAAAGTGAATAATGAGAATAATGTAGGAACGATAACAGTAGTAGGTTTCAATCCAGCGATGCCATTGGTATTAACTAATGTGCTTACAATATTTGCTAAAACGCTTGAAAAACCAGGTAAGCCAGCGATATCAATAAAAGTGAATATTGATAATAATGTAAGGAGGATATAGCTAGGTTTCACTCCAGCGAAGCCAGTGGTTGGATCGACTAATGTGAGTGCAATATTTTCTAATATGTTTGGTAAATCAGGTAAGCCAGCGATGTTTCCTCCACCAAACAACGCGTTGAAGAAGCCTAGTAGTATTGTTCCGAAATCTCCCACAGCATTTCCGCCTGGGAAAATTATTACGGGTTAAATAATTTACTTTAAGTTATTTAACTGATTAAAATGGTTAACTTACTTGTGCCATCAGTTAGTGCGCGACTATCCAAAACGTGGCTTGCTAAATAGAAAAAATTAATTATTAACATTCATCATCAACAGATAAATTCATACCTCTGCAATCTCCCTGCGATGATATAGCCAACAGCACAATTACAAAAACCCCACAAATCTTCATTCTCACAGATGTTTGGAAGATAATATTGTTTCGTTACTTATTGCAGATCTTTTATATGGCCAGCTCCTGTTATAAATAAAATATAATCTCTTAATATAAGAGTAACTGAATTTATACTTCTTCTTGAGTTTCTTCATATCTTTAAAATCTGATATCGTGTCATGTTTGTCACGATTTATCACATTTGTATTTCGTTTTTTAAATCCAAAACTGGAATTAGGTACACAATTTCACCATCATCGGCACCTGAACTTTTAAAGTTTAGCCAAATTAATTTATGTAATTCATTAAGCAGCACTACCCGATTAGTTAAACAGTAAATTTTAAATCTTTAAAATCTTTTTGCTGCGGATGGCCTTTTTTGTTGTGTGCTGGCGTAATAACTATTTAATATCTCATATCATTAAATCTCTCGGTGTGAAATGTGATTCCGCACTCGTTTAAAAATTGATACATTTCCTCACTGGTATTATACAGTAAAACCCCTCCATAGTGGACATTCAAGGGACTGGACAAAACTGTCCACTATAGAGGGGTGTTTGTATATAGTAATCTTATGGAGGGACTGATACAAAAGTGTCCATTAAGAGGGGTGTCCGTATTAGAGAGGTGTCCACTATGAGGGGTTTTACTGTAGTAGGTAGGTACATACACTGTTATTTAGTCGACAAGTTGATAAATTTTACTCTATAGGGATTAATAAATATTTTGACACCGAATTTTTAATTCATAAATGCAATTGTATTCTTTAAAAAAAAATGGACAAGCTGTTTCAAAATGATTAAACTGTAGTCACTTCGCCCAAAGCTCCAAAGATTGCACTAACAAGTGTTGTAAGAACATTTAAAAGTACTGACCCAACATCAATAATAGTAAATAATGAGAGTAATGTAGGAATGATAACAGAAGTAGGTTTCAATCCAGCGATGCCATTATTCTTTGAATTGAGTAAGGTGGCTGCAATATTTCCTAAAAAGCTTGAGAAACCAGGTAAGCCAGCGATGTTAATAAAATTGAATAATGACAATAATGTAATGATGACAGTAAAAATTCTCACTCCAGCGAAGCCAGTGTTTGGATTGACTAATGTGAGTGCAATATTTTCTAATATGTTTGGTAAATCAGGTAAGCCAGCGATGTTTCCTCCACCAAACAACGCGTTGAAGAAGTCTAGCAGTATTGTTTCGAGATTTCCCACAGAATTTTCGCCTGGAAAAAGTATTACAGGTTAAATAATTTACTGCTCCTACAAGTTATTTAACTGGTTAAAATGATTAACTTACTTGTGTCATCAATTAGGGCGCGATCTTCCAAAGCATGGCTTGCTAGAAAGTAAAAATAAATTATTAATATTCACGATCAACACATAATTTCATACCTCTGCAATCTCCCTGCGACAATACAGCCAATAGCACAATTACAAAACCTCCGATAGTATTCATTCTCGCAGATGTTTGGAGAACAATAGTGTTAATTTATTTGTTACAGATCTCCTATATAAGCCACGTAACTAAGGCGTTATTTGCGGAATAATGTTTTTTTATAAATAAAACATAATCTCTTAATATAATATAAAAGTAAATGAATTTATAGTTCTTATTGTTACTAGAGTACTAATTACACAACCTGTCAAGAATTAATTTTTTCCAAGAAAATTATTTTTTTAATATTCGTTGATTTTTTTGTATTCTAGAATTTAATATCCTGTCATATTTGTCATGCTTTATCACATGTGTATTTCATTTTGTACATCCAAAACTGGAAGTAAGTTCACAATTTCATCATCATTTGACACTTGAACTTTTCGATTTTATACAAATTAATTTATGTAATTTATGCATTAAACCAAAATCTTTATTTTACACAGTTGTTTTGCATTTGAATTAATATTTTGATTTGTAATCGTCAACTAGAGTGCACACGATTTGAGAAATACATGTTTAGTCGTTTGCGCAGAATGTAAAATTAGGACCAAATAAGCCCACTTTCAATTTGAGGGGACGGAAAGTGTTAACAGCTGATCGACCGCGCCCGGCAACCTGCTTTCCCGTTTCAAAATGTAAATGATACGCCCCTGGTCGCAAATTCAGTGATAGGTTTGGACGATTCATTACGTATTTCTTAAATAATTTCTACTCTATAAACAATTTATGTACAGTCACCTCCGTTGAGAATGTCACCCCAATAAATGAAGGGAGGTTTCTTTACTAACCACAATTTGAAGGCTGTGGTAAATTACAGGTACTCACCGGTGGGAATTTCTACCTACCTTCTCAACATCGCTTGTGAAGCATTTGAACAATTCGCACCTCGGTTGCAAGAGTGGCACAGCTTAAAAGTTTTCAAATGGTACTTTAGTCCCCAAAAATATATTAAAATAGAATTTCTACCACACTCTTATAACAAGAAGTAGCACATACCTAAACAATTTTGTACCAAATTACGAATTTTAACAGGAGAAAATTGTGAATTTTAACAGAAGAAAATAGATTACTTTTTGGATTCTTACTCTAAACTTGTTATTTTGAGTTGTGCAATTCTTGCAGCAGAGGTGTGAATTATTAATTCTTCAATCGATTGGCTATCTCGTCGAAGGTCAATTTATTAACGAAATATTTGCATTACTTTAATTTATTGTAAAAAACCGACGTCGTTGCTCTAAAGAAATGCAGCCATCATAAATAAACAGTTTTTAACCTAGTTTAAATTAACAATATTGTTATTGTTTTAGCATGTTTTAGGATTGGTATTTCCATTTCCGGAAAGTCCTTCGAAATTAGCGACTTAACAACAATATTGTTGTAGTTATAGCAACAGTTGTTATTAAATATCGGTTAAATTTCACAAGCACGTGTAAGTTGTTGCCTGCCAATTTCCAGGTCCGTATACAAAGTTTTTGGGCCAACGTTGTATGAAGTGAAAAATTGAAATTTGTAATTTAAACGGTAAAAGTTTTGAAAGCTACCGTGCGTCGATTTCGTTTTAAATTGTCACGTAGTGTATAGTTGGACCGACCATACATATAAGATTTTTACAAATACACGCTTTAAATAGTTTACAGCGGGCTCTTAGTAGGCTACACAATGAAAATTCAAGGAGCGGCGTTTGCCTGTAAATCGTAAATTTGCTTACCCTTAGATCTTTGTGTAAACCTACACAGGGTTGGTATAAGGGAAATTTTCACATTTAAACAATTATTTTAAAAATTTTACCGAAATTTGAAGCAGTTAAGAGCTTTCTACGTTCTTCAACTTTGGCTATTCATATTTTAAATTACAAATTGTATCGGAAACTTTAGACCACTTGTTATATTATGTACGAAAAATATTGTAATACGCCCCTTAACAAAGTAGTCTAGCCTCGGTACGTACAGTCCATTACACTAACCTAATCCATTTAGGTCCGGTTGTAAACTATTTAAAGCGTGTAGTTGTAAAAATCTTATATGTAAGGTCCAACTATACCATTGATGATCCAGGGCATCGAAGAGCACAACTAGCGTTTTCGATGAATTAGTCTAAATTTAGTTCTAAAACAGCAATACACTCAGTGCGTTCAAGACCGTATTTTGTAGAGGCAGTATTATGGAATGGGGCATACACTGCAATGATTTGTGTAGATAACAGCGCAAAGACAGCACAAAGGTACACTCTTGTATGCTTAAAATAAAATGTTTCATATGTATAATTTATTTATTGCTGTTAATTGTGCTTTAATAGACGACAACGCAAGTTCGCACTGACAATCAGCTAAAAGTGGTTCGTCAATTTCAATTCAATTTGGAAAGATTGTGCCCAAGTACCGTAACAGTACCTACATAAGCACCTTTTTATTTCATTGTTTTTTTCTTCACCAGGGTCCGTCTACAAAAGTGTTATTTCGTAATTCATAATTTTATTGTTTATTTAAGGTGCAGTACTCACTTACCTTAATAAAGAATTCAACATTTACACCAAATTAATATACTTTCAGCCTTAATTATATGTGTTCGGTACCCGTCGGATAACCGGAGTACCTCGACCTACTCTCCCTACCCTTGAAGGTGGGGGGTGCTCGTATTTCAGTTAGCTACTTAGTTCGTAAGCGACTCTTCTCAAATAAATATGTAAAAACCATACAAGTCTATTTGTTTACTACATAAAATGCAAATTACTACAATATGCCTCACCATCCAAATCAAACGAGCATTGTTCTTACTGACATTTTATTAGTTGATCGAAACCATTTCATTTTTCATAATTATTTCGAAACATCTTTTAATGGTTGCATTCTCGTGTACTTGTAAATTCGTTGTATAACCACTAAAAATTACAAAATTCTGTTACTCCTTTATTTAGAATTTTACTGATAAGAATAATTTAAATTCAGATTAAAATTAAATATAGCAATTCTCTGTTAGAAAAAAAATTGTAACAAATTTAACGAACCAATATCGACAAGATATTGCTTTATATCGCAACTTGCACATTTTGATTCGAGCGCACATCTAGACTGACTAATTCCTTAAATAAGGAAAATTTATAATTATAATTTAATTGGAAGCGATTAAATATTCTGTTTTAACTAAAGTTTTCACTGTTGAAAACTATTCAAAAAACCTTTAATTACAAGGCTCCTAATACATAATTTAAATTTTAAGTCATTTATCACACGAATATCCAGTCTGTAGCTCACTTTCAAACAGTAAAGAGCCAAGAGAGCTTCAATAAATATGAATCCAGATCTTAAACGTGATTTGTCTAAATGCATATTAATACCAATAAAAATTATGTTGGAAGGAATATGCCTGTGGCCAGAAAATCAAACTAAATGGAAACGATTATTTGGTACATTTACGGCTGTGAATTACATAATACTAATTATTGGAAGCGTAGGTTATCTGGTTACAAATGCCGATGATATTATAAAAGTAGCTAACGTATTTGTAACAATTACATCATCCTTTCAGGTAAGTACTCTTATACAGAAAAATAATTCAATATTACGATTTCATAATTTCAGACGACTATAAAATATATAACATTTCTATTGCACAAATCGAAAATAGAATCAATAATTACAAAAATTCGTGCAGACTTTTGGCCATCACTTTTAGCCGATAAAGAAACGGAAACAAAGATAATAAAACGCTGCAAACGGCATCAAATAAAATTGTTAACGTTTGCGGTCACGTGGTTAATCGCTGTCTTGCAATTTCTTTCATTGAACATAATAATCGGTAAAATCCAATTACCTATAGATTCAGAATTTTTCTTTAATTGGGCTACAAGTCCTACATTTGAATTGCTATATTTGTGGCAGTTTTTCACCGGCTGTGCAGCTTTATTTCTTGTTGTCGGTTTCGACATGCTGTTTATTGCTTTAGTGGAAATATGCACCGCTCAAATCTATTTAATTGAAAGTAATTTAAAAAATTTAAACGGCGAGGTAAACCATGTCCTAGAAAATTATTTGGGAAGTAAGTGCGTCAATAAAGAAGATTTGCCACTTGATTTACTGACAAAATGTATTCATCAACACGATACAATCATACAGTATGAGCAACAATAATTTCCTGTCCAAACTATTTCATTTTTAATTTTTTAGAGTGTGTAATGAAATGAAAGAAGTGTATTCGTGGGTAATATTTATTCAATTTATAAGTTCTATGAGCTCTATGTGCTTAATTAGCATTACTGTGGTAAATTAAAGATGTCCTTTATGAATAGGTAAATAGCTAAATCAAATTTTTAGACTATTCATCCAGAAGAACTGAGCAAAATGCTTTTTACTTTGTTAGCTGCGCTTTTTGAATTATTCTTGTTCTGTTGGACAGGGAATCAATTAACAGATGAAGTAAATTTTAAATATTTTTATGTTCTATCCGTAACGGAGATTTTGCAGTGTTTGAATGTGGCAGATGCTGCTTATCGCTCTGATTGGTACCTTAGTTCCACTTTAAAAACGAAAAAGATGATCATTCGAATGATACAAAGAAGTCAACGAGAAGTCACTTTATCTGGACTCGGCTTGATCGAATTGAATCTCCTCAATTTTATAATGGTGAAGGCGTCGCTTAATTTGTATCCACATCTTTATAATTACTTTCATTTTAGGTCATCAAATTTTCCTTTTCCTTTTACACGTTACTAAAAGCTGTTGTGAAAATTAACCAAACTTAATTCATGTTGCGATTTTTAAGATCGAATGAACAGGCTACTTCAAACGATTACACTGCACCGCCGAAAGCTCCAAATTAATTTCCAAAGATTGCACCAATTAGCGCCACACCACCAGCAATTGAACTTATAACACTGTAAATATTGCCAACCAAAGTTCCCCCATCAGGAGTTCCAACAAAATTTCCATTATCAATAGCATCAAAACTATTTTGCAACGTGGTTTCTGTATCACCTGTCCCAAGGAAGTTTCCCCCAGCAAAGAGTGTTGTTAGAACATTTAGAAGTAGGGGGGAGGGGGCACAGAGGACCGCTTATTAATATTTTCTAAACACAAATAACAAAAAAGTAGTAAACCTAACTATTTCTAGTACGTACATTACTTTAACGATTCCCGTCTGTAAAATTGATTTAAAGAATAACAAAACCCAATTATAGCCATTTTTGATACCCTGCGCTGGTCCTATGTGACCCTAGAGCTGGGGCACAGGGGACCATGTGTTAAAACATCAATTTTTAAATAGGGTTTTGACAAGAAGACTTAAAATAGTGTTTGCAGAAGAAATTTATTTTAAGAACCAAATTACAAAACGAAAATTTATTTACAATGTTTTATTTTTTAATTTTTTATTATAAATTACATACGAACAACTTTCACTGCTTTTTTCCACTGTAAAGATATAGATCATGGCTAGACGAATCCAATGATATCCATATCGTAAATTTAATTATTTTGTAAGAACTGCCTTCTTCCTAAGCACGGCAGTATAGGTTTTTGAATTATAGAAATGAAATTGTTTATAACAGATTTAGAGCATGGTCCGGTTTTCGTAAAACAGTCTGTATAATTACTGAACAAAATTTCTATGTATCATTGCTAATTATCGGAAGAATTATGTGGTCTTTGTATTAAAACGTACTTCTTTTATATCAAAAATAATATATTCTACATAAATTCAATTGCTTTAATAATTAATGCTAAAATAAGCAATTTGTACAATAGTTACGTTAAAATCACTATTCCAAATCTCATGATTAAATCACTCGGTGTGACAAGTGATTCAACTTTCACACTCGTTCAGAAATGAATGCTTTTCCTCATTGGTATTGGTATTGGTATTGGTATGGACACTATTATTTAGTCGACAAATTAACAAACAGGACACTAAACGGATTAATAAATATTTTGGCACCAAATTTTTAATTCATCAATGCAATTTTATTTTTCAAACAATATGTGCAGTGAAATGTACAAGCTGTTTCAAAATTATTAAACTGCAGTAACTCCGCCTGAAGCTCCAAAGATTTGATTCAAAAGATTTAAAGCCAAATTTCCCAAATCAGGTAATCCAAAAAGACTTTCCCCAGAAAAAAGTATTGTAAGAACATTTAAAAGTACTGGCATAACAAAAATAATAGCACATAAATTCAATTGCTTTAATAATTAATGCTAAAATAAGCAATTCGTACAATAGTTACGTTAAAATCACTATTCCAAATTTTATGATTAAATCAGTCGGTGTGACAAGTGATTCAACTTTCACACTCGTTCAGAAATGAATGCTTTTCCTCATTGGTATTATAATTAATAGGTATAGGTATGTACACTATTATTTAGTCGACAAATTAACAAATAGGACACTAAAGGGATTAACAAATATTTGGACACCAAATTTTTAATTCATCAATGCATTTTTATTTTTCAAACAATATGTGCAGTTAAATGTACAAGCTGTTTCAAAATGATTAAACTGCAGTAACTCCGCCTGAAGCTCCAAAGATTTGATTCAAAAGATTTAAAGCCAAATTTCCTGAATCAGGTAATCCAAAAAGACTTCCCCCAGAAAAAAGTGTTGTAAAAACATTTAAAAGTACTGGCATAACAAAAATAATAGTAAAGAATGAGAATAATGTAGGGAGGAGATCAGGAGGAGACACTCCAGCGATTCCAGTGTTTGGATTGATTAATATTTTTACAATATTTCCTAAAAAGTTTGCGAAACCAGGTAAACCAGCAATGTCAGTAAAATTAAATAATGATAATAATGTAAGGAGGACAGTACTACTTTTCACTCCAGCGAAACCAGTGTTTGGATTGGCTAATGTGTTTTCAATATTTAATACTAAGGTTAGTAAGTCAGGCAAGTCAGCGATATTTCCTCCAAGCAAAGCATTGAACGCAGGTATTAGTACTGATTGTCTGATATCTGTCCCTCTCGCAATTTCTATCAATAAAGTTGCGAGCGATATCACAGGGTTTCCGCCTGGGAAAAGTAATGCAGCTTAAAAAATTTACTATAAGTTATTTAGCTGGTTAAAATGCCTAACTTACTTGTATCAGGCAATGAATTTCCAGTTAGGGCTCGAATTTCCAAAGCGTGGCTTACTAAATAGGAAAAATGAATCATTAACATTCATCATTGACAGATATATTCATACCTCTGCAATCTCCCTGCGATAATACAGCCAACAGCACAATTACAAAAACCCCATAAATCTTCATTCTCACAGATGTTTGGAAGATACTTACTTACTTATTGCAGATCTTTTATATAGCCAGCTCCTGTTATAAATAAAATATAATCTCTTAATATAATAATAACTGAATTTATAGTTCTCATTGTTACTAGAGTAATAATTTTAAAACATAATCTGTAGTTAATTCATTTTTTTCAAAGAAAATTATTTTTACATTTGTTGATTTTCTTAATATGTTTAAAATCTGATAACGTGTCATGTTTGTCAAGCTTTATCACATTTGTATTTCGTTTTGTAAATTCAAAACTGGAATTAGGTACACAATTTCACGATCATCGACACTTGAACTTTTAGAGTTTAACCAAATTAATTTATATAATTCATTAAGCATCACTGCCATATTAGTTAAACAGTAAATTTTAAATCGTTAAAATCTTTAAAATCTTTACTCCCTTTACTATGCTTTTTCTCAAAATATCAAAATCTTTATTTTGCCCGGTTGTTTTGCATTTCAGTTAACATTTTGATTTGTAGTCACCGACTTTTAACAATTTATGTACCACTGATGACCCTGGGCATCGAACAGCACAACTGGCGTTTTCGAATTAGTAGGTGAATTGGATTAACAATGGATGGCAAATGCGCTCTTCACAGATGAGCCTAAAATTAGTCTCAAGATACCAACGGATACGAACGAGTTTAACGACCACCAGGAGGGCAATACATTCAATTACCCGTAGCCCTCACTCAGGACAGAATTTTGTGGAAACAGTTTTATGAAATCGGCTGGTAGCTTTTTATAGACTCGCACTGAAATAGTAGTACTGTAGGTAGAGTTTGGCTAAAGATATTCTGCGTTTATGACTTTAAACTGCAATCAACTTTTACTGATAATAATGAGGGTTCACTGCAGGGTGACACAAATCTGGTTGCTTTAAAAAATAGTTATGTAGATACTTCAGAACCGTACTTAAATATTTCAACTTTAGTTAACTTCAGAACAAATAATCAAATACAAGTCATAGAATTCATCAAGTATCTAAGTTAATCAATAACCCCACATACCTACTTAATTATTAGAAGAGGTTTAATGTTTACTCATATTTATATCTAAGCAACAAGAAATTTATAAAAATTTACCAAATACAGCCCTGGCCACTTCTGCCCATGCTGATTATTACGGCTTACCTACTTTTATGGCCGGATCACTTATAGTATTGTAAAAGGCACAGTCATAAACGCAGAATATCTTTAGCCAAACTCTAACAGCGCAATAACATAACAAAGTCTAGAACCAAATGTTGATCCCAATGCGAATTCTGCTTTTGTACACGTAAAACAAAATTCAGCTTGCAATCTAAATAAAACGACGATAGTGTCATTACTTTGACAAGAAACATCCTGTATATAAAAATATTTTATCAAACAAATTTAAACTGACTTTAAAAATTAACCTGTTTTTGAATTTTTTTTCCAAACTTAACAGTTTCAGATTATCGAATTGTTGCGTTACTTTTGCCACTAAAATGAACAGAGCCGAACAGAAAAAAAAAGAAGAATATTGAGTGAGATGAGGGGAGAACGCCAAGAAAGATTTGAATCTTTTGGGTGCATACAATGCTAACGAGAAGCGATAGATTTAGTAAATGATGGATAACAAGGTGCTAGTTTAGATGAGAGGTGTGTCGAAAAAAATTGAAAGGGGAAACTGCCCTTCGCTGACAAATTTAGTGACTAATGTCCCGATTTGAACGCCACCAAAAGTAGCCGTCCCAAATCTCTTGGACCGCGATGTGCGCTAATAAAAATAGAAAGAAAGCTGTAGAAGAGATCAGGTAATAGCAGAAAATCGGTCTATAGTATCGCGTTAGTTTTGGTTTCTGCGTCGAAGTTCACATCTAGAACTGTCTATAAATGCGTACATAGCCTGTCGTCTGCAATATCACTAGAAGGAGGGGTGCTATCCATTGATATAGTAGATCCATGTAAGAAAGTGAAGGGCCGCAGGGTTGTAACACTACTGATTGATCAGTATTGGTCAGCTATGAGTTTCAGATCTTTATGCATAGTTATAATAGTCTTGAATCATTTATTAATAATTCGTGCATAAAAATTTCAAAATAAACAATCAAAATTTTTAATGAAATACAAATTAGATAATTTAATTCCTTCTGGGAATAGTAATTCTGCAGAATGTCTCTGTTAAAATATTACTCAAAAGGTTATATTTTAAAGAAGATTAGCTATTGTTGTTAAGAAATTAAAGTAACCTTGGATTATAACACACAAATATTAGCTGTATATAGTTATTTACCCAACACGTGCGTTAATGAGAGCGATTAATAATCGAGACATTTTACCGTGTGAGCGGAGCCAGCACGTTAATATTGTTGAGATTATTAATCGCCGATTAACGCAAAAGTTGGTTACAATATTTTTCCGTTGATCGAATCTTACGAAATTGAAGAAAATGTAATTTTTTTCGTGACAAAAATTCCAATAGATATTCGAATCAGGCATGCCAAACATTTTAAATTAATATATATTCAAGCCAACGGTTCCATGACTTACAAAAAGTATCAAAAGTTTGACAATGCACATTCATTAAAAGGGGTCATAAATGCATGATTTCCTATTCATTAAATCGACCCGTAAATCAACGATCACCGGAAAAAAAATTATGATGATATAATTACCACCAACGGAATACGAAAAATGTAAAAAAGTTGAATGTGTTGGTGAAGATGTGCTGCTCTGCTATTTATCGGGATTATCGAAAAATTTTGCGCCGAATAGCTTATGGACAAAAGACTCCACCATGCTAAAGACGTTTTTTAAATTACATGAAAATGTGGATATCTCTAGGTTACTATCATACATTCAATTTCTTGCTATACTTTTTATTATTTATTGTAACAGATATGGAAAAGTTTTTATGTTTCTGAAGAGAAAATCGGAATGTTACAAGCCAAAGAAGGCAAAAGTACCTACTAACAGAAGATCAAGTAACAACAATTTTTCTAGACGCACCCAACGACTATTATTTATTGCAAAAAATTATTTTATTATTTGAAATTTTTGTGCTTGTCGCCGCGAGGAGCTTCTTTCACTGCATACACTGCATTGAAAATACTGGTCGGTTTATAATAGTGACATTAGAAAATACAATAGAAAAATCTTACTGAAAGTATACTATCACGGAAGATGATAACCCTTCAAGGGCTGTACTTTATATCGAGCATACGCAGCACTTCGACCTTCCGATTTGCAGAGTCGACTTTTTTTTTAGTTTTAGTTTGTAGGCATTCATAGAATTGGAGGAGTTCCGAAAAAAATTGCCGAATTTTTAAAATTGGAAAATCCTGAAGGTTACAGGGGTCACTTCCGCCACTATGTTGGTTGAAAATGCAGGTGGCCTTACGTTAAAAAATTTTGGGGGTTGGAAGTCCTCAGCAGTAGATGAGCAATATGTTGAAGAATCAATTACGAAAAAACTTTTCAATGCAATAGACGACGCTTCTACATTCAAAAGTAGCATCGCTTCACAAGCAGTGATACAAATGAAATGATTTCCAAATGTACGATTTCTGGCAATACTAATTGCGTTATCAATGTTAATATGTAGTTCTCGCAGCCAAAAATGGTTTTTCTGTTTATAATTCTGTTTGTCATGTTGAATAAATGTTAATAAAAACTTTTGTTGTCAATTGCCCATAGTTGTTAAGTTTTAATGCCCTTGGATGTTATAGTTTAACGGCCTAGGCCTAGGCCGTTATGGGTGACCTTTTGATCAAGCAGATAGTACTGATATCAGGCGCGCGGAGCCGGTAGTTACGGCGGACCTACATAGAGAGGCGAAGGCTGCAAAGAAGGAGCTAGTCTGGGCAATCAACGCGAGCAAGAAACGCTGCTGGGAAAGCCTGTGCAAGGAGATAGACCAGGACGCCTGGGGCCTCGGGTACAGGATTGCCACGAAAAAGCTTGTCGGGAGAAGTCCAATTCCAGGGCTGCCGGAACGGATAGACCAGGTGGTCAGCACACTATTTCCGGAGGGAGAGCTACCGGAAAGGGAGCAAGAAAGGGCAGATGAGGAACAACCCCCGCCGGAAATCACCAATGAGGAGCTAGCGGAGGCCGGTAGGAGTCTTGGAAGAGGCAAGGCGCCGGGCCCAGATGGAATCCCGAATGAGGTGCTGGCAATTGTGCTGCAGCAGCGGCCGGGGATGGTTCTGAGCATCCTCAACAGGTGCGTGGAGGAGAGCGTCTTCCCGAGGCGAGCGAAGGAAGCGAGATTGGTACTCCTGAGGAAGGGAGAAAAGCCGCTCGAGAACCCATCATCGTACCGCCCGTTGTGCATGCTCAACACATGGGGAAAGCTGCTGGAAAAGGTACTGCTCAAAAGGATTCAGCAGGGAATCACGGACGCAGGGGACTTCTCGGAGCATCAGTACGGCTTCAGGAGAGGGCGATCCACCCTGGACGCCATCCAAGTTGTGAAGGGGATAGCTGAAAATGCGAAGCGGGGAACCTGGCGCACCAAGCAATATTGCATCATGGTCACCCTTGATATCAGGAATGCCTTCAACTCCCTGTCCTGGGGGGAGGTGCTCCAAGCGGCCGCAGCGTGGAAGCTGCCTGCGTACTTGAGAAGGTTGCTGGCGAGCTACCTGTCGCAGAGAAAGCTCATGATAAAGGTCAATGACGAAGAGCGGAGCTGGTGGCTGTCGTGCGGAGTACCACAGGGTTCGGTCCTCGGACCTACATTGTGGAACATGGTCTACGACGACCTTCTGCGACAGATGACGCCCCCAGGGGTGACCATGGTGGCCTTTGCCGACGACCTCGTCGTGATAGGTGCGGATAGGGATGCAACGCAGCTCGAGGCCAAAATAAATACAGCACTCGGGACGATTGCGGGCTGGTTGCAACAGCACAGTCTAGAGGTGGCACTGGAAAAGTGCGAGTGGATGGTGCTCTCGGGCAGGAGGGCACATCCTCCAACCACCATCAAAATTGGGGATGCCGACATAGTCAGGGCGGTCCAAACCAAATATTTGGGCGTCACATTGGATCCATCCCTCCGTATGATGCCGCACGTAAGAGACGCGTCGGCGCGAGCGGCCAGGATGTCGAGCTCACTGACTAAATTGATGGCTCGAATAGGCGGCCCGAAGGGGAGAAGACGGAAGCTGTTGGCCAGCGTCGTCAATTCGATAGCACTGTATGCAGCTCCGTGCTGGGTGGAGGCGCTCAAGTGGGAGAAAGCCAGGGAGGCGTTGATCAAGGCCCAAAGGCCAACCAATCTGGCAATCATCCGGGCGTACAGGACGGTATCGAACACGGCAGCTGGAGTTCTAGCAGAAGTCATCCCGTTAGACCTGCTGGCGGAGGAAAGGGCCAGGGTGTGCACGGAAACAAGGGGAAAGGACCTGTTAACGAGAAGGCGCATCAGGGCGGAGGAAAGGGAGACCACGATCTGTAGCTGGCAGACGAGGTGGGACAGCGCAGCAACGGGCAGGTGGACAAAACGATTGATCCCGGAGTTAAGTCCGTGGCTGTCCAGGAAGCACGGCGAGCTCACCTACCGACTCACTCAGCTCCTCACGGGACATGGGTGTTTTGGCAAGTATTTGCACGGAATCAAGAGGAGAGAATCGTCGGCATGTCAACACTGCGGGGAGGTGGAGGATGATGCTGAGCATACTTTGAGGTGGTGTGAGAGTTGGAGAGAAGGAAGGGAAGCGCTAGAGGCAATATTACAATGTGTTGTGGATGATACTGTGGTAACTGAAATGCTTAAGAGTCAGGAGAAGTGGGATGCCGGAGTGGAATTTGCGGAAAGGGTAATGAAAGGGAAGGAGGTGTTAGAGATGGAACTAGAAAGGGAGCAGTTGTGAACAGGAAACAGGAGAACGTTGCATAGCAACGGTTGTGGTGGGATGCACTTGGCATCGAGAGCAGCACAGCCTGAAGTAATGCAGGAGCCGTTTCGGGCTGTGTGGAGCTATGAAGGGGTGCGTTTAGTGGGTAGCGACCCATTCAGGGGAACCCCACAGTACCGGGTAAATTAATTAATTAATTAGGCCTGGTCTTCCAATAAGGAATTTCAACACCTCTACAAAAAAAAAAAAAAAGATAGTACTGATATCGGATAATAACATGCAACCCACTAAACACATAATGTTTAAAAAACGTTGAGCGACGTTGGAATAATGTCGCGCTGCAACGTATCTGGGCAACATTCGTAGATCGTTCTGCGATGTAAAATTGAGACGTGGATTTTTTTAATGAAATTAACAAAATTCAAATAATAACGATTTATATTCTTGTTTTTGTAATAAATGAATTAAAAATTGTATGTTTATATAATTTCCTAAAACACTTCTATTTATAATATGTGTGTGTTTATGGTATTCATTCAGAATTTCTTATAATAATTATTACGTTATAACCAACGGTAATGCAAAAAAGCACATCCATAATTCTAATTTAGCCAAGTGGCAGTATCGAAATTTGATTGAGTGGTTGATTGCATATCTTAGCGCTCCAGTTAAATTCGGCCAGTAGGTATATATACCCAGACCACGTGGTTGGCAAAAAATCTATCTACCTACATCCCTCAAAAACCTTCCGCTTTTTTAAAATTAATTAATTAAACCTGATATTAACCCCATAACACACACCTTTTTTTTAGATAAGATTATGGTAATTTTAGCTGATTATGTCATTTGTTTAAACAAAATCACCTCTTAATGAACGATTTTTTTATTAGTATGTGATAACAAAACCAAACAATTTTTTTTTCGAAAAAAAATTACGGTTGAAGCTTATCATTCACTTATGTGAAAACAATATTTTTACAGGTTAATAACCCTTTCACGGGAGATTTTTTAATTAATATAACATTGGAGTGGAATTTCCATACGAAAACGTTAGACTTGACATAATTAATTCATATCAAATTTACAAATTTGCCTTTATTTATTCAAATTTTACTTTAAAAATAACGAAACGTCTAGTCTGAGATCATTGCAATGAATTAAAATTCGGAAGAATAATAATCCGGCATTGTTCATAGCACGAGTTGAATTTGAATAGAGAATTTAACCAACCCATCATTAATGAGGAACCAATTTATTTAAATAAATCACCAATTTCAATCAATTATTGTTGTGTTTTGGTCGATGGTGTCATTTCACAAAACTCCATCAATTGACGTCACGGCACGCCAACTCGATTCATTCATTTTTGAAACACAATTCACTTTATTTTTAAAAATAATGTGACATTTATTTATTAGTTGCTATAGAGAGCTGTAGTAAAAAATAATCGACCATTTATATCGAACTGTAACAAATTCTCATGAAGCGCCTTGTACATTGCCTATTATAATTTGGCTTGAATTTAATGAGATGATATGATAACGGAAATGCATTGAGTGAAACGAGTTGCATTTCCTGGGTTCATAGCAATGAATTTAAATTCAGGAGAATTATAATCCGGCATTGTCGTGACACGAGCTGTATTTGACTGGAGAATTTAACAAAAATAAGTAGTTAATGAGTAGCGAATTTATTTGAATAAATAACTAATTTAGTTGTATCTTCAATTTTCTGATTGATTTCCAAATACAATACCATTCCCCATCCTGACACACAACGACGTTTTTAAAATGAAATCTAATTTAATTGGAGTGTAATGTAATGCGTTGAATTCTCACAAAGGAGTTGAAGTGATTTGATATTTTTCAAACAAAATCTAATTTGATTTGGATTTTTGAAAAGTACGTGATTTGGTCCAAGTATGGATGCTAGATTTTCCAAATAATGGATTGATGTTGTAGCGAAACAGAAGGCTAACTTACCTTAGCAAAAATGCTCAAAAGACTCAACTTCTTCCTAGTTGTTGCTTGTAATTCCGCTTCGATTCTTTTGTACCTGAAAAGTTTTCCCAAACTAAAAATTTTCGAAAATTACTTTTTCTCGCAAAAATCAATCAAAACAAATCAAACAAAACCATTTATTAAAAACCAAAGTTACTACGCATTTCTGAATTTACTGTAAGGAGAAGCGCCGCAGGCTCCTGGACAGCCTCCTTCAGGACCTCTGGAGGAAGCGCCTCTGGGTGTACCAAGAGCTCTTGCCTCTGACATGGGCTCCGGCATTCTCATCTCTTATCGCGGTGGCGAATAATGGAAAGGCGACGGTGATTGCCCGGGTCTCGCCTGAGCCTGGGGTGGCGTTTTAATCGGGGAAAAGTGAAACGGTGACCTTTCTCTCGGAGCAACCTCCCTCCTCGGAGGGGGGGGGGGTGTTAATCGGCGAAAACTTGAAGTCGCCCTTCGGAAGTCTTCTTCTCCCCGCTCCGGGTCGAATCGACACCTTACTGACCTCAGCATCCAAAATATCCGCTGCCACAACTTCTTCGACTTCAGTTGCAGCCTGGACGTTCCACTGTCGTTTCTTTTTCGTCTTCTTCTTTGCTGTACTTGTTGCTGAATTAAGGCGTTACTCTCCACGAAGGACTTTTCAACAGATTCACTCAGAACCTCTAACCTGAATTTTTTTATGTTATTTTATTAATTCTTGAAGTATTCTGGAAATGGCTACTCTTGTTGCATTTCTTCTTGCTGTCATCTTTTCACGTTTTTGTTGACGTTTTATTTCAGTGAGGCGCTTCTATAACTTTCCATTTTCTTCCTTTAGTCTGTCGCCTTCCGAACGTAGCCATTGGAGACGATGGTACGCTTCTTGCCTGCGCAACATTTCTTCGTTCTCAGAATCTTTACTTTCTAGAATTGTAAAAATTCATTTTTGCAATTCTAGAGAGTCGAAGATTCAGAGGACGAAGAAATGTTGCGCAGGCCCTGCGTTCTTCGGCTTCCTCCTCGGCTTGGACCGCTGCCATCTTTTCACGTTTTTGTTGACGTTTTATTTCAGTGAGGCGCTTCTGTAACTTTCCATTTTCTTCCTTTAGTCTGTCGCCTTCCAAACGTAGCCATTGGAGACGATGGTACGCTTCTTGCCTGCGCAACATTTCTTCGTCCTCTGAATCTTCGACTCTCTAGAATTGCAAAAATTAATTTTTTTCTTAAAGCAAATTTGATTTACTTCTGGAGGCATTGAGACAATCGAGTTTAGATAACTGGGGTCGCTGAAATAGCGCTCGAAATCGAATCCTGGGTAAAGGTCGAAAATTTCATGGATGGTCTTCATCATCTTCTCACTGTAGGTGGTTTGCTTTTCCGTGTAGGAGTTCATAAGTTCATTAGTAACGTCAGCAGTCATTGTGTCGTAGACCCTTTTGACCAATTTCCGAAAATGGGCCAAATCTTCAGCCATGACAGAACGAAGGACTTTCCGTATTACAATTTCATAAGCAAAAGATGCTTTACCATTATCTGTTGTGTAAGCAGCAATTAGTCCGACAAATTCCTGTACCGTAACGTCTTACATGTGAAGATCTTTTATAATCTTTTTGATTTCCTTTAAGTCCTCTCCTGGGGGTGCATTCCTTCTGATTTTTTCTTCCTTATTTGTTCGAGGTCAGCTGTGCCAACTTGAATTTTTAATTTCTTTTTTTTTAAAAAACCATACCACATACAACATTTGTAATACCTTCTTTTTTCTTTGGAGCGATACTAAAAGCAGGAAGCGAAAATTGTTTTGGTTCCTTTGGTACCGGTTGCGCCTTTGACACCGGTTGCGCCCGTGACACGGGTTGCGAACAGGGGACACAAGGCGCCCTTGACTTTGATTTAGCATAAATTGGTGGAGCATCATGTGCAACAGCTCTAGGAATTTGACCCCTCGATGGTATCCGCGTCGGTAGCCTCGATATTTTTCACTTAAATTTTGACGTTAAAAATTTAACAGCAGAAATACATTCAGCCAAGTTGTTACAATCAAATTGGAGAGGCCGAAACGTACAACAAAAAATTTTTTGATTGAAGAAAACTTCAACCAAAAGCAGGAAACACTTGATTTAAAAAGTTTGACATTAAAATGTCAAAATATATAACTGATTCCGATTTATGTCAAATTGTTGGAAGCTCCCACCAAACTGTAAGCAGCTTTTGGAATAAATACACATTAAAACTCCCACTAAAACGTAAATAATTTGATAGTACTGATCAAGTCGGTTTTATTGATTGCGTGTAATCCAGATGTTTGATATTATGGAAGGCTAGTTGGATAGTCACCATACCGCAAGTCCTCTCTGATCAAGAGCATCCCAGGACACCGACTTAAACAAGTTTAATCTACTCCTACTAATAAAGAATTCTTGAAACCGTTCTTTCTATCTAAAATACACCAATAATTGACACAATTAAAAAAAGAAAAACTGCAAGGGAAAAACAATATCTTTCCCAAATTTCTCAAGAACACCAAAACTGGCGCTAAAGAATGACTGACACAACTCCAACATCCTTGAAACTAGTAAGTTACCAACCGGTCTTCAAAAGAACCAAAACCATAACCTAATCAAAACTTGGAAGACCAATATCACTTCTTTGTGTTGCATAGAAACTTCTAGAAAAAATAATATCTTCCAACCATGAGAACAAAAAAAAATAGCAAAATACCAAATTCCCTTTTGGATTGTAATCCTGGATTATAGAAAAACTTTCGACAAAGTGGGAGTATGGGAAGTGATTGGAGGCTTTAAAGAACGCCAGATTCACATCGGATAAGAACTGACTATAGGAAAGCCCACAGTTATTAAAGACCTATTACCACTGACGGCACCGAAACTTGAACCTTCAATAGGACCAACATTGAGAAGCTACGGGCTATAGAATGTAAAGTATTGAAAATCTCGTTGAAAGACCATAAGACAAATGCTTGGATAAGAGAAAAAACTGGTGAGATGGAAACCACTCGCAAGTATTATGAAAAATATTTTTTTGTACCGCCGGTCTCCATTGAACGTTTTTTGTATGTCGAAATCCGCCAAAAACTCGTAGATTGATTAATTAAGCCGTCAAAATTATAACCTAACGTTGATACACAAAATTCGTAAAAAGTAACTAAACAATATCATTTCATTTCATTTTTGACAAATATTTGTGATTTAAACATTCGTCGGCACAAAAAATAGTGTGTATCACACGACCAGAAACTGTTTTTGCGAGTGCTAGCGCGTCAGCCCGCAAACCGTTCTCGCCCTCGCAAAAAATCAGTTTCTGGCCTATAATAATATATAATAATATACAGTGAGGACGCGTGGGTTGGAATAAATTCATTTAAAATTCATGGGTTTGGTTTTTGGAAAAACGCTCGGACACGTCGATTTTTGTTTTTAGAACTGCATCTTTTTTGATATTTATAATTTTAAGATCGTCTTTTGTTTTCGCACTATGTCGTCATCAATAATTTTTTTAAATTGCATCCTATATTTTTGTTCACGAATTTGGATGCAGCGCATTTTTCTGAGTACAGAAATGTCAAATTCGTATGACCTTGAAGAGGAAAGTTTTCGAAATAATCAGTCCTAAAGTTTCAAAAATTTATGATAAAATTGTTAGAGTAGACCACTAATAATATCATCAAGGAAGCGCTGGAAATCGAGCAAAACATTCAATTGTGTTTATTTTGTTTTTTTGATTGTTGACACTTGTCAAGTACAGTTTCAAAGCTTGAAGAATGGCGCGTTTAACTGAGAAACAACGAATAGATATGTTGATGATGGTAGGATATGACGATAATACTCGAACACAAGCTGAAGTTTGTGAATTGTTCAATGATAAGTACCCGGAGAAGCATATTACACAATCAGTAGTTAGTAAGATGGAGAAAAAGTTTAGAGACTTTGGCCACGTAAGAGACAATTACAAAACCAACCATGTTACATTTCCAAAAAAATACACAATTGAATGTTTTGCTCGATTTACAAGAAAATCCTCACAAATCAAGTCAACAAGTAGCTGCAAAACAGTCACTAAGTAAATCTTCTGTTCTAAAATATTTACACAAGAACAAATGGCACCCATTCAAAGTACATTTTGTTGAGGAACTTATTAAAGACGATCTCGACCGCAGAATTTTGCAAAATAATGATGGATAGATGCAATGCCAACCCGGAATTTTTACGTAAGATAGTTTTTTCCGACGAGGCAACATTTCGTTTGAATGGTTCGGTAAACAGGCAATATTTTCGATATTGGGCACCAGAAAACCCACATTGGAGAATGGAAAGTCATACACAATTCCCTCAGAAATTAACGTTTGGGCCGGAATTGTGGGTGGTGGTACCTGAATTTTGGGTCCTTTTTTATTGAGGGAACACTTAATTCTGAAAAATATTTAGACTTACTACAAAATGACATAATACCCAGTGTAAGTGCAATGTACCTGAATAATGAAAACCCAAATATACCGGCAAATTCAGTATGATTCCAATAGGATGGAGCGCCCCCACACTATTCGAGAACAGTACGAGAATACCTTCATAATATTTTCCCAAATAGATGGATTGGAAGGAGAGGTTTTATCGAATGGCCAGCTAGGTCTTCCGATTTAACTCCATTAGATTTTTATCTATGGGGTTATCTGAAATCTAAAGTCTACTTCAATAAACCGGAAAAATAAACACGCAATTGAATGTTTTGCTCGATTTCCAGAGCTTCCTTGATGATATTATTAGTGGTCTACTCTAATAATTTTATCATAAATTTTTGAAACTTTAGGACTGATTATTTCGAAAACTTTCCTCTTCAAGGTCATACGAATTTGACATTTCTGTACTCAGAAAAATGCGCTGCATCCAAATTCGTGAACAAAAATATAGGATGCAATTTAAAAAAATTATTGATGACGTCATAGTGCGAAAACAAAAGACGATCTTAAAATTATAAATATCAAAAAAGATGCAGTTCTAAAAACAAAAATCGACGTGTCCGAGCGTTTTTCCAATAACTAAACCCATAAATTTTAAATGAATTTATTCCAACCCACGCGTCCTCACTGTATAATAATATTATAATTCTTCATTTTTAAACAATGATTACTGTTTGATGAACTGATTAAATAACATTCAAACAATATTCACGAAGTTACAAAATTAAATTTAATACCTATTGAAAAAATTACACCAGTTCACTTTCCAGCTTAAGTAATTTGAACATTAATAAAAATTCTCAATATAGGCAAAATTTCAAATAAATAACTTTCAGTCACATTCAATTTTAGGGCTTATCAGTTCGATTTTATAATTTTTTAGAGCGCCAAAATTTAACTCCCGAACGTTTCAGTACAGACATCTGTCAATATTTGCTAAAACCAAACCTGACGAAGAACACGTTGTTGACTTATTTAGGTTATAATTTGTGATATTTAAATAAAAATGGTAAGTCTTCATAAAATTGTTGGGAACCATTTAATTAAATCGTTTTCGTGCAGGGTAAAGCCAAGAAGACCAGAAAAATCGTTGAGAAACGATTCGCCAAAATGAAAAAAATGATAAGCCCCAGCGATCCTAGAATAAAGCAATCATTGAGGGCTTCACCGAGGAAGAAAAAGAAAGAAGATCCCCACGAATTAAAAGTTCATAACGCTCCTCAAGCAAGTTCAGCACTTTTCTTTCAATACAACACACAATTGGGACCTCCGTATCACATATTATTAGACACCAACTTTATCAACTTTTCAATTAAAAACAAATTGGATGTGATTCAAAACATGATGGACTGTCTTTATGCAAAATGTGTTCCGTACATAACGGATTGTGTATTGGCAGAATTGGAAAAGTTAGGACAGAAGTTTAAACTTGCATTACGAATAATCAAAGACCCACGCTTTGAACGTATCACTTGTATGCATAAGGGAACCTATGCAGACGACTGTTTAGTGCAACGTGTCACTCAACATAAATGTTATATTGTTGCTACAAATGACAGAGACTTAAAAAGGAGAATAAGGAAAATTCCAGGAGTACCCATTATGTATGTTTCACAGCATAGGTATACAATTGAAAGGATGCCAGATGCCTATGGGGCGCCAAAACAATAAAAAAATTGTTAAATGCTATTTATTAATGTAAGAACGTGACACATTTTAAATAAAAATTTGGTTACTCAAAAGCTTGTTAATTAATGGTGTTGACCTGAAAAATTTTAAAATTAATTTAATTACGCTATATCATTACAACTTACAATATCGTCAATCTTAAGAATGGAACGAACTGTTTCAGTAGCCAAAGTAATGGCACTAATCGAGACCAGCACAGGCTGCACTACATTTTCTTCTAAAATATCTGAAATTGTGCCCTTCCTAACGTTTATTCCAGCAGAGATTTCTCCAGCTGCATGTCTGCTTCTCAACTCGGTCACAGTCTAAGTGATAAAATTAAACGTTTGTTCATTTCAAACACAATAAATTACCTGAATTGGACTCAATCCAGCATTTTCAGCCAGTGTAAACGGAACAACTTCAAGAGCATTGGCATACGCCTTTAAGCAAGTTGCATCAACTCCTTGCGACTTATCAGCTAAAGCGGACAGTTTCAAGGCCAATTCAATTTCAGGGGCTCCTCCCCCGGCAATCAGAGCCTTCTTACGCACCAAACAACGGATTACACACAAAGCATCGTGCAACGAACGTTCAGCTTCTGCCAACACAAGCTTATTTGAACCGCGAACCAAGAAAGTAACAGTCTTTCCAGCATTTTGTGCCCCTGTAATTTTCACCATTCGCTTGTCACCAACTCCAACTTCTTCAACCAATTCCGCACTCGCAAGATTTTCAGTAACAAAATGATCAAGTGATGCAATCGGCCGACAAGCTAGTGATTTAGAAACAAATTCGATATCTTCTCTCTCGACATCTTTAACAACCAGCACTTTAATTTTATCTAAGAAGTGAAGGGCTAAATCGGAGACGGCATCTCGCAAAATTGATTTTTGAATCTAAAAAGCAAAAATTCAACTATTGAAGTATTTAATGCGAAACTTACCAAAAGTACGTTACAGCCTGCCTTTTTGATCTGCTTTACGATATTCAGAATGTAAGCACGTTCTTCTTTTAATACTCGATCCATAGCTGCATAATCGGATACAATGACATTGTGATCCATGTCAGTTTTAGGGGCAGAAATACAAAATTGTATCAAACCAATCTTTGCTTTTTCAATTCGTTTCGGCCCATTAATATTAGCAGAACGTTGGGGGAACACAATCCCTTCAATTAATTCCGTATCTTCCACTGTACCTCCAAGTTGAGTCAGCACCTTAATATCAGAGAGATTCACAACTCCTTCGTGACCTAAATATTTCAATTAATAAGAGAAAAACAAAGAATTGAAACTTACTCATATCTGCAACCCTGAGAACTGCATCTACGGCTAGAGGGGCCAGCAAGCTAGAATGTTGCGACACGACTTTCGAATTTAAAGAAGTTGATGCACTTCTAACTAATTGTTCACGATTATCTAACTGAACAGGAGTTGAAATGCTAGTCAAGATCTAAAAATTGGATTTAAGAAAAAACATTTGATTTTTAATGTTCGTATCATACCTGAACTGCATGTGCTGCAGCTCTTTGAAAAGATTCTGAAATGGCCGTGGGATGAATTCCACGGCTTAATAACTTTTCAGCAGCATTTAATAATGCTCCTGCAATAACCACAACAGTTGTTGTTCCATCACCAGCTTCAATATCTTGAGCTCGCGATAATTCGACCAACTAAAATGTAATTTTGAGTAATTTGCATTCAAAATATAGGGGTCCCACCAATTTTTTAGGATTGACAATATTTTTTAAAAAAATTAGCACATTTGTTTAAAAATTTAGAGCATTTAATCAGACAATCACATCGCCTCTACCAAAAAGGCGGTAGCAAGAAATGCGTGTCTACTTATAATTCATTGTGATGTAATACAAAATAACAATTATAAAATAAAATTATTAATTTTCTAGCATAACAACTCATTTCTCTTTCTGTAAAAAAAATTCTGTTCTTTTTTCTTCTAATTCCTCAATTTCTTTGGTAATGTTACTTATTTCTTCTATGGCCATTTCTGGCAAAATTTGGATTGACTAATTTTGCCTGCATTTTTTACTTTGCTTTGGCAAACGACTTTTAGCTACTTATTTTTAACATATCGTTTGTAATTTCCACTTTTTTCTTTTCGCTTTTAACTCACTTTCGATTACTTCTAATTCAATCTTCAAATATTTTAGTTTTAATTCGAGTTTTGTTTGCTCTGCACCTGCCAGTCTTGACTTCTTTACTTGTTCTTCATTGTCTCATTTATTTTGTAAATATGCTTTATATTTAAGGCGCTCAGAAGCAGTGGCTTATGTGAAAAAAAATGAGTTTCGAAATATAAGCGAAATAAGAAACTTTCCCCTTTCATAGTAAACAAGGGAATCTCACTTGAGTCAATAGGAACTTAAAAAGGAGCAAATGAAGAATATGATGTGCGACCTAACTCAAATAAGGCAAATTTGCAGTTGGGCCACTCTTCTTCTGAGAGACTCATTTTAAATTAGATTGTTTGACATATGTAATAGACCTATCCAAAATTGAACGTCTCTCTCCCACGCGTGACGTCGCTTACCTACTATGTCCGTTGTCCCTGCGCATGCTGTCCATCTCTTTCAATTTGGATAGGTCTGACCTATCCAAAATTGAACGTCTCTCTCCCACGCGTGACGTCGCTTACCTATTATGACCGTTGTCCCTGCGCATGCTGTCCATCTCTTTCAATTTGGATAGGTCTATTAACTGTGCTTATTGCCAAGTTATTGTTTCCCTCAACCTGTCCATTGTCTTTAAGAAGTCTCAATGAGTATCCTCATTGATGCTTAATTTTTGTATCTTCAAACTCTAATTAAACTGGACTAACAATTCAAGAAAACAATCCAAATTTGTGTAACTTCTTTTTAAGAGAGTTAAGGCGAGATTCATTGTTTTATACAAAAATGTTGTGGTCTGATGAGTCTCAATTTACAAACAACAGATATTTGTGACCTTAATTCTAGAAATTTTTCAAAAAACAAATCGTATTATTGTCGAGTGTTACGTAATTTCTAGTAACTTCATGTTTCTATAGAAAGGTATCCTTTTTAGAAATTTTCGCATAAATTTGGATAGATTTTGATAAAAACTATGCTTAGGAAATAAAAAAAAACGATTATGAGTCCAGACGTGTAACCTTAATATCATGATTTAATAAATTGTCATTGATAAATCTTGACAATAATAATAATAATAAACATCATTAAATTAAAGAAACACGACTGATATTTTTCAAAAAAAATAAAAAAAATTAGCACAGTATCAATAATAAAATTAGCGTGCCAGTCCTTTAAAAATTTTAGGACATAATGATTAGGACAAGTGGGACCCCTAAAAATAATTAAATTTACCATTTTTGCTGCTGGATGAAGCACATTCATCTGTTTTAAAATAGTCGCTCCATCGTTGGTTATGGTTACTTCGCCATTTGCTGCTTGTATCTAAAATAAAACAGTTTAGAAGTTTTCTTTGTCAAATTTTTTTAATTTACCATTTTATCCATCCCACGGGGTCCCAAACTCGTACGAATTGCATCACTGACAGCTGAAATTTTAAACGTAAAATTTTCATATTTACGAAATGAATAAGACTTGAAATTGCCGTGAATTGATTGAATCCTTTATTAAATTGTGCGAAGTTGATGAAATAAGTTTCAATTAACGTATAATTTACCTTTAGCGGCGTTAATGTTACTCAGACGTACATCCGCCGGTTTACTTTTATCTTTATATGCTATATTACTAAATCTAGTAGCATCTCCACCAGCTGAAGGACCAGTCATTTTCACGAATTTAGCTTAACAAAAACACTGGAAAAAGGCCGATGATCGGTGATAAAGAAAATTCAACGTTCCAAACGTAAACTGAATCACCACAATTGACAGTTTTAACACTAAACGTATACCAACTTTTAAGTAACAAAATATCTTTGTAAATCTGTGAAGTAAGTTCCTTAACTTATTTAATCAATTTATTAATTTGTGTAATTTATATATTCGTATGGGTATATATGTAATAAAATAGTAATTAAAATAACTTTAATCAATACAAAAAATAATGCATGACGTTTATATTTTGTATTGGTAACATTGAATAATTTTTATTTTAGTCCCTTACTAAAATGGTGGTGTGTACATCGTAGATGTTCAATATGTCATGACATAAATATTAAATTTTGTTGTTTTAAATAGTATTTTGTTAATTTTATTAGCGCAGAAAGATGGATTTCGGTGCGCTACTACACAAAGCAAGACGAAACGAACAAGGTTCCAAAAAAGAGGTATTTATCATTTAATTAATTCCATTCCAGAAACCTCTCATATGAAATTTCACTTTAAGCGACTTCCGTTTTGTTTCCAGGTCAGGTACTACAGTACCAAATATGAACCTCCGAAAAAGGAAGAACGTTCTAAAATGTTATCACCAAATATCCAGAAATTCCTTGCTAGAAAACAAGCAGAGGAGAGGCAGAAAACTGATAAAGAGACGCGAAAAAGAAACGAACTTCTGGCACTGAGAGCGCAAGATAAGAAAGCAACACGCCGAGTGAGTGTGATGTTGAAACGCACCAAATCGGCGGATAAATCAGCTATATTAGACGCAGTTGATCGAAATAACACTGCTGTTACAATGGTAAGTGGATCACAACCTGATGAAGATGATTATGGTTATGTGTCGCAAGAAGCAGCAGCTTTCTACAATAAAATGATGGAAAAATATAATAAAACTCCGGATGAACCGAAATTTGCCAATTTTAGAAAGAAAGTCAGCACAAATTTATCCAATACAAAGGACAGGGTCAGGGCAGCTTTGGAGAAGGAAAAGGAAGAGGCTTCATTGCCACACCGAAGAAAAAGGAAGCATGAAGTTGAAGAAGCACCCGAAAGTCCTCGATATGAAGAAAAACCAGAAAAAAAGAAACCGAAAATTGCTGGTCCCCCTTCAATGGATTTTGCGTCACTTCTAAAATTGGCAGAAAAGAAACAATATGAGCCTGTCTTGATTGAAGTTAAACCTAAAGAAGAGGAAGTTCTCCTTACAAAAAAACAAAAATTAGAACAGGAAAAAGAAAGTCAGCGTAAGATTAGAAAACCACAGGAATCCCCTCCGAAACCAGGAAGAATTCCTAAACTTAATAAACATAGCGAAGAAGGGAAACCTAAAATTGAAACAAATGGTAAAATTCCAAAAATTAGTAACGGTCAAAAGCCAAGACCTAATAATCCAAATGATGCAAGACAATATTCAAGTGTTGGAGAGAAACACCTTAAGCCCAGTGAAACTCGACAATCGTTACCTAATGGCCAAAGGCAAATCAATCAGACAGATCTGAACAAATCAAAACCTTTAAAACCGGTTAAAACTCAATTTAATGGTAATCCCAAACATAAACAACCGGATTTAATGAAGGGCCCAAAACCAGCCTTATTTAAAGCACCTCCTGAAAGGACAACTAAAAAGGTAGTGCCTGAAAGGGAACGCGATAAACCTCCAGTTACAATGCAAAGTAAAAATGGAAGGATGTCAGATTCTCAACCAAAATTTGCAAAACCTGAAAGTAAATTGAAGTTATTAAATGGAAAGCCAAAAGAATCCTCATCCAGGGATTTATTGCCGAAACAATTTCCACCTAAAGATATTCAACCAAAATCATTACCACCGGGAAGGAAAGAATTCCCAATGAAGAGTGCCAAAATAAAAGCAGTGAAAGGTAAGTTTTTTTAATGTTTTAACAAATATCCATTTACTAAATTTGTTTAGGACGCATCTTTGATGAGGAATATGACCCTGATATGGACGATTTCATTGATGATGGTCCAATGGATCAAGAAGATTATTCCAAACACATTAAAGATATATTTGGTTATGACAAGCATAAGTATAATTATTTGGATGATGATATTGATAATATGGAATCGTCGTTTTCACAACAAATGAAGGAAGAATTTATAAGCACCAAAATTGGTATTATGGAAGATTTGGAAGATATACGAAACGAGGAGGAACAGAAGCGAAAAAAGATGTTGCTTAAAAAACGTAAATTTTAAGATTTTAAAATTTTATTTTTAATTGGTGGGTATATGATGAATTGTTTTTTTGAGTTTAATCACTAAAATAGTTCCATAATTGTGATACAAGTGTATATTTATAAAATGTTGGGGTTTATAAAAATATTTTTATAGGAAACTTCGGTGTTGTATACAAATTTTTTAAGCTCAACTTATATGGAATATACATATTTATATAAAAAGTTGTATATAATGTGGCCGTAATTAATATGGTTTTTGTTATTATTTAAAAAAATTACGATTGGATAAGTTTACACCCATTTGTTTGATATTGTATTAGCTTCAATTATTATTGCAGATCTTTTTAAGTGTTTTTAGTAACTTATATAATATAGTCTTATGATATTTTCCAAGCCAGAATCAAAAGGAAATTTACTAAAATAATTGTAAACATTATTGATGTAATGTAAAATAAAACATCCTGTTATAAATGATTTTTAATTACAGTAGTCGGTAGCTACTTTTACAGTTTGCCTGACTGTATATAACTGATCACTGCATAAGCTCCAAAAGGTACCACCAAAAGTTATTACAAATCTAAAACTTACCTATAATTCATTACTATCTGTAACTTTCTCAGTTAATTGTAATTTTGAATTTGCATATCACTGTATATTATAACCCTGTCTTATAATGTCCTGAAGGAATTGAAAAAGCAGCTAGGGGAACCAAAATTGCCTTTCTTAATTCGAAAGTACAATAACCAACAACTTAAATTGAAATTTGGGAGTAGTTGAACAATGTTTAGTCAAGAAATTACTAAAAATGTAGTTATCTACCGTATACAGGATGCTAAAAAAAGGGTAACAGAAAGTAGCGAAAAAGTCTTACAAATATTTATCTCCTCAAATGAAGATATTAACACTTTTCATTAAAAACTTATTTTTGACTTAATTTAAGTCATATTGACGGCGGGAAAATGTATTTCCAATCTTTACATACATTTCTTTACCGCACTAATTCGTCCGTGCGCTACGTAAAAAATACTAATCTAATACTAAACACTGGTAAGAATTAATATTAGGTATTTATTTAAAGGAATTAAATTTATTATATTGTTAGAGTTTTATCGAATTTTTTCGAAAAATAATAAAGGAGACAAATGCAAAAAGGGTGTGGCACTCAATAGTCACTAATTTCACACCATTAAATTTATTAATCAAATAATTCAACTTCACAGAAAAATAAAATTACGTTAATTCAACATTAAACATGTTCGTTTTTATAACTGATTGATCAAAATTCAAAAACAATTAAAAGAAGCTCCACAAATTAGACGGGTGGTTTTCCAGGCCGTCTATAGTGGAGTCTGGGTTACCCCTCGCTTCCATAGTCGAACAGGAACCGCCATGCGCCGCACACTTAAGGGCAACGACGCGGTGCTTTCAGCGGCGCTAACAATATCGTTACTCAAAGATTAAATTTAATATTTATATGATTAACGTCCAACGTAATTATAAAATTGATTATTCAGAATGTTGACTAGTGTAAGGAAACTACGGATTATTCAAACGTGTCTCTGCTCAATTTATTGCAGCTTCTTCAAGGGCTACATTGTGAGTCGTAGCATCCTGGTTTTATAAATGTTAACATAGTGTGTGACAGATTAAAAAAAAATGTCAGAGGCTACATGCAACTCATGTATGACGCTTCTTTATTTGCTTGCACGAATTACGATAAATACCAAAGTCCGAGAAAAGTTATCAACATCTCTACGTGACTCTCTGAATTTACCGTCACTGGTCGACCATTAACATCTTCAAAGAAGTCAGGTCCGATGATTCTCGTTGATTCTACAGCACATCAAACAATCACCTTTGGACTGTTTAATGATTTTTCATGAACTTCCTAGAATTTGTGGCCGACCAATATCGATAATTCTGCTTATTGAAAAATCGCGATAAATAAAAATCGGCTTCGTCAGACATCAGAAGCTGATTTGACAAATCAGGAATGGCGTTAAGGATATTCTGATAGCATATCAGTCGATTTTCTTTGTGACGTCCATCCAGTTCTTGAACAACTTGCATCTTGTAGGGATGGAATTTTAGGTTCAAGTGTAAATTCTTCGAAACTTTTTTCAGAAATGTTAAGAGTTAAGAAGTGCCGTTTTGAGGAATGTTTAGGACTATGCTTAAATGCATTTTTCACTCATTCAATATTCTCTGCATTTCTGACAGATCTTCTGCGACCCATTTCTTTTTTATTATTTTTATTTATTTTTATTCCTTCATCTTACCATTTCCTGGGCCATCTGCGAATGGTAAGTCGAGATGATGCATCCACTCTGCATCTGTTTCCAAATTTCATACGAAACGCACGTTGTACTACAAATAATTGACTGGAAATTTCTCGACGATTATTTTATTCATGACTAATATAGCCAATCACAGTTCGTTATTTGAGGAAGGAACACGGTTTTACAGCAATAATATTCTGATAAAACTTCGAGTTCCTTTATCTTGACGTTGCCTAGTTTCTACCAACAAAAAATTCTCAAACAATTTTATTTGTATCAAATTTTATACATTCATAAAATAATCTAATCAAATATCATTCAAGCTTTGAATTTCTTCGATTAATTAACTCAAACTTCCTGCGTAGCAACTTTCAAATCGTGCAAATTTGATGTTAAAAATTTAAATACTCATACTCATTTTAATACTCATCAAATTTACACTCTTTTAAGTTACTACGCAACAAGTTATCGTAAATTAATCAATAAATTCACAGATTTTATGGCATTACTAGCGACAAAATTATTCTTGCTTGCAAGGGGCAGCGATCCATTTTTTAACTGTCACTACTGACAACAAATCCAAAGGTATGTACTATTGCGAGCAATTGAAAGTTAACGACATGGCCGGTAATACAGATTTTTGTTGTATATTTTAGCTTAGTGAACTGGGCTACTCATACAAAAATTTGAGTAAAACAAAAAAATGAACAATTAAAAGTCAATTAAAAAACTGAGAAAGTGGGACTGTTTTAATACTTTGTCCATGAACCGTTATTGTCAATAATATATTGTAAACGCCTGGGCATTGATAAAATAAGTGTTCTTATGTAATTCATATCTAGATTTCTCCAAGCTTCCATTATAGATTGAGAAAGTTGCTCCCTGTTATTTGGCCTAAAATTATTGTGATAAATTGTTTTTACTAGAGCAGCCCACACGTTTTCAATCGGGTTCAAGTCTGCACTTCGCGCAGGCCAGGGCAACACATTAATGTTATTATCTGTAAACCAGTCTCTGATGACATGAGCAGTATGGATTGGTGAATTATCCTGAAAATGGAGATATTAACATAAGTTCTAGCAAGAAGTTAACTATAGTGCACCTGTTGAAAGATATAATTGTTTCCATGAGTTTGTGTGACAGATGGTAGCATAATATCTTGTAAAATATCACGGTAGACTGCGCTGGTCAATCGCTGCTCCAGTCTCGAGCATTCACCTTGTCCTTGTATGCTAATCCAACCCCAAACAGCAACAGAAAAACGACCACTGTTATGGGTTGGTTTTACATATTGCTCTAAGTATCTTGAACGTGGTGGTCTGTACACACGAACTGATCCATTATGGGTCGATTGAAAAACTTTTTCGTCTGTAAATATTACATTATCCCACATATCGACTTCATCAATATAGGTATTTGCAAAATTTAGTCTATTAATTTTGTGATCTTCAGTTAAAGCACATTTTCTGGCTGCACAAAAATTGCGTAAATCAGAATCTTTAATACGACGATAAGCCGTCCATCGTGATCCAGGAAAATTAGTTTCTTGCATTGCACTGACAGCACTTTTAAATGGATGGTTTCTAAGATTTTCTAGTAGTGCTTCATCCATTTCTTGATTGGAAATCTTTGGACGGCCACCAGAATGATTGTAGGTAACAGTATGCGTTTCGATCCATTTCCGTTTAAGTTTAAAAATGCAAGTTTTACTCACTTGTAGATCATCTGCTACTCTTTGCAGAGACCAACCATTTTCTAGTAAAGTTACTGCACGCATTTTTTGACCTTCATTTAAACGTGGCATTTTAAATGATCTATTTGACATTTATCAGTTTGACGTATGGTACTTATGTATCCATGTATACGAACAATAAAAATCAGCATTTACACAGCCAAAAGTAGCCGTTAACTTACAATTGCTCTCAATAGTACAACAATTTATGATAAGAATTAAAAATGAATTATGTTTTTTTTTTTTAAAGATAATATGTAATGTTAAAAATGGTACATTGTAACATGTAACATTGTTATCCCAACCCTGTGTAAATAAAACAAAATGAAACTCAATTCTGAACATAGGATTTCTTATGATTTCGCTTAATAATATCCCAAAAAGGTTATTTATATCATTAAGTCAAAACCTGGTCTTTTATAAGTGCGAGTGCGGTTTTTAAGCCAAGGCGCCAACCTCGGCCTAAATACGAGTACTCTCAAAAACAGTTTCTAGCTTTTTTGATGCAAATCGTTGAAAATAACGTATGCGAAAGCTCATCCATCCAAGAATACCGATTCATCCTGAAGCAACGTTGAGGGTGGTTTCAAAGAGTTCAGCAAATCCAATCTAAATCTGTACGCTTCTCTAACGAATGCGTGTCAAAAAGTGTATCACACAACGTCCGTACCTTTTGTATATATTTTATCAATACCTAAAAAATTTCTTTATAGAAAAGGGTCGTTGACTTTATTACAAACAAGAGCATCTAACGTATTAGCAACGTCACCATAACCACAGGGCTAATTGGGCCATAGCCTCGCGGCGGCAGTTTTTTGGGACGGCAATTTTACTTGCGCTCAAATCATTTTGACGGTTCGAGACCTGCGCGTGCTCATTTTCTTATGAAAGTGACCCTGCGTTTCAGTGATATCGCGTTATAAATTCACGTTGGCACAACAATTATTCATTCTTATTCGATTCGAGGTACTATAATCTCATTTAGAAGTTGTCATCCAGTGTTGAAAAATGCATTATAATAGTTGATAAAGTTTCACCATTTTTTACAATCAGTGAGTTTTGTTAGAGCCTAAAAAGCTTGTAATTTTTTTTTTCAATTTTTTGTTAATTTTATCATGTGCAAAATTTTGACTTTCATATTAATGACATTGGCCTTATGCAATGGTTATCGCATATTGGGTTTATTTCCGTTACCAGGCAGAAGCCATTTCAATGTTTTTGAAAGACTGATGAAGGGCTTAGCTGAGAAAGGCCACGAAATGGATGTCCTAAGTCATTTTCCACAAAACTCGCCTATTTCTGGGTAATTAGGATTGTTATTTGTTTACGTTCTAAACGCTTGTTTCAGATACAACGATTTAAGTGTGTTGGGAACTATTCCAATGGTTGTAAATAACATAACTGTAGCTACTATGTGCGATAAGAACATAGTGGAAATGTTCTATATGATGACAAACAATTTTGGAACAGATTTATGTGAACCGGTTTTGAATTCCCAAACTGCAAAAGATTTAAAATTCACAACAAAACAATACGATCTCATAATAACCGAAATATTTGGTTCAGATTGTTTGCTCGGATTTGCTCATTTATTCAACATTCCTGTAATCGGAATGATTAGTAGTGTAAATCTTCCGTGGGCTTCCAGCAGAATAGGAATGCCAGACAATCCTTCTTATATTCCAAATTACTTTCTTCCTTACAGCAGCCCGATGAAGTTAAGTGAAAGATTATTCAACACGATAACCCTCGTTGGATTAAAATTAGGGTAATTTCAAAAAACAATTAAGTTCAATTATTAATTATAAATTCAGTTACCAGTGGGAATCAGTTGAACCATCAAACAAAATTTATAAAAAATTTTTTGGGCCTAATACACCACATCTCGGTGAGTTAATCGAAAAAACTAATTTAATATTGGTCAATAGCCACTTCAGCATGAATCAAGTTAGACCAATGGTACCTAATTTTATCGAAATTGGTGGTATACATATAGACACCCCAAAGGCTTTGCCTAAAGTAAGTTGTCATATTTCACGGGCTATGAGACGCACTTTTTTGAGGCCTGTTCTTAGAATGGCGTTATAAATATTAAGTACATATGTATATGTATAATGCTTCAATAATTTTGCTGCGGTGAAAAAGTAATTTTTCAGCAAATCCTTGAAATGTTTTTGACAAAGAAGTTCTAAAATATTTTTCCATATTCATGTTATCTTTATTACTGTGCAATTTTTATGCAAGAAGATTATAGTACATAATACGACATATAATTTTAATGTATGTTATATGCTGTGAAGTTTAATTTCTTTATTTTTTGCTCAATGACATGCAAATAATTCTTTATTATTTATTATCCTATTGCAATTTTAGAGGAAGATTTACCGTAATGAGAGGATGTTATTTAATGGGATGTTAGGCACTAAAATCGTTTGTGAACTAGATTTGAATGTCCTCTCTGTGAAAACTGTTTCAACAATTTTTTGTTAAACGTTCCCTTAAATGTTAATGTCAAATGAGCGAAAGATAGGAATTTAAATATTTAATCATACGATATGCCATCGACATGTATTTGATCTTTGCGTCAAATCTCATTTTAGTTAACGACACTTTTGTGTTAGATAAACGATCTGCAATACAATTTATATCTACAGTCATTATTTTTCAAAGCAGCTTCAGAAAAGTAAATTGGAACCCAGAAAACGAGATTTAACTTTTTTGTTAAAAAGTTACAATTTACAAATAACTGTCCTGCCAGAAACAAAAAAAAAAAAACGAAAAACTAATTTGTTTGATAAATGAAGTCTTACTTATATCCTACTGGCGTTACATCATTTGGCTCTTCAAGCCTCATGATCTAAACTCAGCCCTTACGTTATAACAATAGACTTCTCCACCTAAGTGTATAATATATCATTATTCATAACTGTAGAAAAATTATTGTAAAATAAAAGCAATTGTCAGTTATAAATTGAATACTTTCTTTATAAACAATTGTCTTATACATATTGGGTGTGCTTTATGAAACAGTGCGTTTTGTAGCCCGTGAAATACGGTAGTTAATGTTAGTAATAATAATTTAAAAAAATATCTTGTCAGCACATTGAAGAAATTTTAAACTCAAGCGCCAATGGAGTTGTCTACTTTAGTTTAGGATCAATAATAGTAACAGAATCGATTCCAGTTCCAAAATTAAAAGCTTTATTTGATGCCTTTCGTAAATTACCGTATGAGGTTTTATGGAAAGGAAATAAGCATAAAATGCCCAAAGATGTCAACATTCCTCCCAACATATACTTCCAGGAATGGATGCCACAACTCGATATATTATGTAAATTAAATTAATGTTTAAATATTTATTAACATAAAATGTTGTAGGTCATCCAAAAGTAAAATTATTTATCACACACGGTGGTCTTTTGGGGAGTCAGGAAGCAGTTTATTGTGCAGTACCACAAATTGGAATTCCATTATTTGCGGATCAAACATTGAATATTCGTACTGTTGAAAAAATAGGTCTGGCTATTATGATTTCATACGATAATATTACTGAAGAATCTATTTATGCGGCAGCAAACGAATTATTGACAAATCCGATGTAAGTTTCATTAATTAAGATTGATATAAGTAATTAATTCGGAATTTACAGATACAAAAAAAATTGCGTAAAGATATCAAAACTATTTCGAGATCGTCCGATGTCACCTCTCGACACAGCAATTTATTGGGTAGAATATGTTGTTCGGTATAACGGAGCAAAACATTTACGAAATATCGGGGCCGATTTGCCCTGGTATCAATATTTTCTTGTCGATGTGATTTTAATTATGTTGTCATTTTTAATATTATTTACGACCATTGCTTATTATTTAATTAAATGGGGTGTGCGATATTTGATATTGGGCAATAAAAAATCGAAGCATGAGTAGAATTGTAGGTATGATCTAATCGTAGGGGAATTGTGCTTAATAATATGATGGTATATTTAAAATCTAATCTACAAGTCCAAGGAATGTTAATACAAAATTTTGATAACCAAATACATAAAAACGAATTTCGAAATTTGATGTTTTAATTCATTGCATGGTTAATGTATGATTATTTAATTATGACTTGGGGTCAGCCCCAAGTAGATTGATATTGTCTGTAAGATGAAGTATCGACTTTCTTTTCAAAATAAAAAATAAAGGATTCAAATGAAATCGTAATTTACATGCGAAATTGTGTAACTTGCAACAAGTTCAAGTCCTTTCCTTTGTTAATTTTATGAAAATTTATATTTACGGTGACCTATTTTATATCATATAAGCGTTAATTATGACACAACGTTTAAAAAGAAATTGTATTTAACAATTCTTGATTATATCTGCCCCAAAAGGAGTATATAAGTACATAATACATAATAATTATTGAAATAACAAGTCAATGCATACATTTTGATGTTCATTACATTGCTAGTTTTAAGTAGAGCACTAACGCGAGTCTACTATATATTGCATCCAAACAGTTATCAACTATTCTATTAAAAATTTTCATGTTAAATTTTTTTTTTCTTTCTTATAGGATCTTATCGAATCGGTATTCGAGCATTTGTTAATATCCGGATTTTTTTAATCGTGCATAGAAACAAAGTAATCTGCTCTCGTGCTTCACTCGTGAGATTAATACTGTTTCTATGCACTCTAAACAGTATCAGCAATAATCAATATTAATGAGATTATCAGTCGTAAATATAATTTATAACTGTAGACTGAGATAGAAAGTAACGACAAATTCTTGCAAACAGACAAGATCAACTCGTTTCGTAATTATATAATTTTGTGCGCAAGGTGATCAGAAATTGTAATAAGTAATAATAAGTCCTGACACATCAGTGGTGTCTAAAATGTCACCCAGTGCATTTCACCAATGAATATATTTCGAATTTTTCACAATTTATTATTGACACTAAAATGTACAAAATTTTAATATTTCTGTTATTAATATTTACCATTTGCAATGGTTATCGCATATTGGGATTATTTCTTATACCAGTCAGAAGCCATTTCAATGTCTTTGAAAGTCTGTTAAAGGAATTAGCTAAAAAAGGGCACGAAGTGGATGTTCTAAGTCATTTCCCGCAAAGCTCACCGATTCCCGGGTAAATAATAATTTTCAATTAGATACATATTCTCTAAAAGCTTGTTTCAGATATAACCATTTAAGTGTTTTGGGAACTGTTCCAGTCGCTGTAAGTAACATAACTGTAGCTACTATGCATGATAAAAGCTCAATGGAAATGTTCCATATGATGACAAACTATTTTGGAACAGATTTATGTGAACCGGTTTTAAATTCACAAGTGGCAAAAGATTTAAAACTCACATCAAAGCAATACGACCTCATCATAACCGAAATATTTGGTTCAGATTGTTTGCTCGGATATGCACATTTGTTCAACGTTCCTGTAATTGGAATGATTAGTAGTGTAAATCTTCCATGGGCTTCCGACAGAATAGGTACTCCAGATAATCCTTCTTATATTCCGAATTATTTTCTTCCTTACGTCAGCCCGATGACGTTAAGCGAAAGATTATTCAACACAATAACTCTCATTGGATTTAAATTACGGTTGGTAATTTAAAGTACCATTAAATGTTATTAATAATTATAATTTCAGTTACCAGTGGGAATCAATTGAACCGTCAAACAAAATTTATAAGAAATTTTTTGGCCCTAATACACCACATCTCAGCGAGTTAATTAAAAAAACTGATTTAATATTGGTCAATAGCCACTTCAGCATGAATCAAGTTAGACCAATGGTACCAAATTTTATCGAAGTTGGGGGTATACATATCGAGAGCCCAAAAGCTTTACCTAAAGTAAGTTATTTAATGTAGCGAAAACATAAACTAATTTTCTTTCAGCATATTGAAGAAATTTTAAACTCGAGCACTAATGGAACCATCTACTTCAGTTTAGGATCAATGGTACTAACAGAATCGATTCCAGTTCCAAAACTGAGAGCTTTATTTAATGCCTTCCGTAAATTACCTTATTCAGTTTTATGGAAAGCAAATAAAGACAAGATACCGAAAGACTTCGACGTCCCTCCTAATATTTACTTTCATGAATGGATGCCACAACTCGATATATTATGTAAATTAAATTAATGTTTAAATATTTATTAATATAAAATGTTGTAGGTCATCCAAAATTAAAATTATTTATCACACACGGTGGACTATTGGGAAGTCAGGAAGCGGTCTACTGTGCAATACCACAAATCGGAATTCCATTATTTGCAGATCAAGCATTAAATATTCGTACTGCTGAAAAGAATGGACTGGCTGTTATGATTTCATACGATAATATTACTGAAGAATCTATTTATGCGACAGCAAACGAATTATTGACAAATCCGATGTAAATTTTATTAATTAAGATTGATATAAGTAATTAATTTGATATTTACAGATACAAAAAAAATTGCGTAAAGATATCAAAACTATTTCGAGATCGTCCGATGTCACCTCTCGACACAGCAATTTATTGGGTAGAATATGCTATTCGATATAACGGAGCAAAACATTTACGACATGTAGGGGCCGATTTGCCCTGGTATCAATATTTTCTTGTTGATGTTATTTTGATTCTGTTGTCCATTTTAGTAGTATTTGCGGTCATTGCTTATTATTTAATTAAATGGGGTGTGCGATATTTGATATTGGGCAATAAAAAATCGAAGCATGAGTAGAATTGTAGGTATGATCTAATAGTAGGGGAATTGTGCTTGTTAATAAGATGGGATATTTAAGATTTGTTAATATTTATTAAATTAACCATTCAGATTTAAGGTCACTCATGCCAAAAACCTTTATGTCGAAAGTCTTTAAAATAGAGTAATATAGATTACGCCTTAATACAGTCAACACCTCAACATTTTTATGATCGACATGTTTTCTCATGAAAACTAATGGAAATCCAATTAATCCGTTTTCTCGCTGAGAAACATATTGTTTTTTGACATTTTATGGATTTATGTGTGGCAAATATATGAAATAAAATAGGTTTATAAAGATTTAAAGATTCGAAAAATTCAGTACCTCACCGATTTGTGATTTTATGAAGGTTCAATGCATGCATCCGGTCAAAACTTCAAAAAAAACATCGCCACTAATAAAATATAATGATATGCAATAAAATGAAAAGTAATATTAACTTTTAAGCAAGGACGACGGCGATATATTTTTAAAAGCATAATCTTTTTACTTTATAATTTTTAAGACCCCGACCCCTATAAAACAAATACGTGCGACTACATTTGAAAAATTTCAACCCAAAATTTACAATATTATTTATAGTCTACTTGCATTCATTATGTTTATGGAACGAAATTAAAAGAAGTTTTGAGTTTATTTTGAAACTTTAAAATTTTTTTCATTAGTTTAATATAACGTTTGTGTGATCGTAAACCGAGGCATTAATCGTAAATCAAGTCAACATTTGTTAGGAAATTATGTTCATTAACCGAATTGTTCGTTAATAGGGGCGTTGATTATCAGAGGTACCACTATACAGATCAACACGATACCTATTGTATGTACATCCAAAATCTTCTACTTGGGTTTACTAAAAGAGCATTGACCGCTCACAACCACTTCATCATCTAAGAACTTTGTATCATTGGATGATTGAAATGAAGCTGTTCATTTTACATTTTCCCCTACTCCATTCTAGTCGTTGCAAAAACCTTGACTGGTTTTTTTGGAAATTAAGTTTATTAGAAATGATTTGCGATTTTAGTTCATGTGATGGCAGCGTGATAAGTGTTATCGTGTAACTTTGATTTTCTGTATCTGTTTTAAATTATCACGATCTATTATTATCTTATTATAAATACACCAAATTTTTTTATTCTTATAACGTTTTATTGACGAAGGTGAAATGTGCAAAAACGTTTTGCTTCTTCTGATAACAGTTGTTGCTTGTAATGGCTACAATATACTTGGATTATTTCCAGCGCCTGGAAGAAGCCATTTTAATATTTTTGGAAAACTTATGAAAAGTCTTGCTGATAGAGGACATGAGGTAGATGTTCTAAGTCACTTTCCACAAAAAACACCAATACCGAGGTAAATCAGTCTAAAATAAAAGTATGTTTTTTTTAAACAAAAAATCTCTTTTAGATATAATGATTTAAGTGTTCTGGGAACTTTTTCAATTCCTGTCAATAATTTAACTGTGGCTTCAATGGCTGATAAAACGACTCTAGACATGTTCAATATAATGCTGGGACATTTTGGAACAGACGTATGCGAAGTAGTGTTGCATTCCCAAGTAGCAAAAGATTTGATAAACACTTCGAAACGATACGACCTTATAATAACAGAAATTTTCGGTTCTGACTGTCTACTAGGATTTGCACATTTGTTTAAAGTTCCTGTAATTGCTATTATTGGCAGCGTAGATCTACCGTGGGGTGGTTATCGAATTGGAAATCCTGATAATCCGTCTTATATACCAAATTATTTTCTTCCTCACATAACCCCGATGAGTTTAACAGAAAGATATATAAATACTTTTGCATTGGTCGCAGCTAAATTGGGGTAAAAAAGGTACGAGCATTTTTGTGATTGAGACTGTATTTGGCTCTTGTAGATACGAATGGATATCCATTGAAAAATCAAATAAAATTTACAAAAATTTTTTTGGTTCCAATGGACCACATCTCACCGAATTGATTCAACAAATTGATTTGATCTTGGTAAACAGTCACTTCAGTATTAATTCGGTGAGACCTACTTTGCCTAATTTTGTGGAAGTTGGTGGACTACACATCGAAGATCCAAAACCGTTACCAAAAGTAACTTATATCAATTGCTTTAGAAAAATATCAATACAAACTTTTTGTTCAGGATCTTGACGAGATTTTGAATTTAAATCATAATGGCACTATTTACTTTAGCATGGGCTCAATGATACTGGCGGAATCATTTTCCGTCGATATTATTCGAGCATTATTTGAGGCATTTCGAAAATTACCTTACACCGTTTTGTGGAAAGGGAATGAAAAAAATGTTCCTAAAAGTTTAGCTATTCCTTCAAATATTTACTTTAAAGCTTGGACGCCGCAGATTGATGTATTATGTCATCCAAATTTAAAATTATTCGTCTCTCATGGGGGACTACTGGGAACCCAAGAAGCGGTTTATTGTGCTGTTCCACGGCTTGGAATTCCGTTATTTGCTGATCAAGAATTAAATGTACGAAATTCAGAAAACATGGGTTTAGCTATTAGGGTGCCGTACAATAATATTACAGAAGAATCCATTTTCGAGGCAGTCAATGAACTATTAACAAACCCGAAGTGAAATTGTTTATGAAATCAAAAATATTTAATAATTATACTTTTTTTTCAGATACAAGGCAAATTGCGAAAATATATCAAAACTATTTCGGGACCGCCCATTATCACCGTTAGAAACGGCAATTTATTGGGTGGAGTATGTGATTCGACATAAAGGAACTAAACATATGAGAAGTGTTGGTGCTGATTTGCCATGGCATCAGTATTTTCTTGTGGACGTCATTTTAATTTCTTTATTGATGGTGTTTATAATCGCCATGCTTTTTTATTATTTCATTAAATGTGTTTTACATTTTGTCTTACCGAACAAGTTAAAAGTAAAAAGGAGTTAGACCTTTATAAATGAAAATTGAAGCAAATGCCAGGAAATTGCGTCCTGACTTTTGGTTCTCCTCTATGATCCAAGGTTTAGGAACGCCAGAATTCGTCATAACAGCATTAAAAATTGTAGTTTATTGGAGAAGTTGTAATAAAGGGTAATATTGGAAACGATACAAAGTTGTTACAAAAAAGTAATCATTATATTTATTAAGTAAAAGTTAGCTCACCTTGATATGCTGCCATTTTCAAAAATTACTGAATCAATTGCGGCTTACTTTTAATCAAAATAGAACAAAACAAACTTATTAATATTTAAAATTAGTTGTGTTAAGGTGGGTTTGGTAGGTCTAGAAGTGAGGTTAGAATTATTGAATTTTCAATTCAAGTTAATTTAAAATGTACAGTGCAGATAAGCTTCAAAAGGTAGAAATCGCAAACCACTGGTATGAAGGTATGATGACATATACTTTTCATAATTTATTATGTTATATTAAAGTATTTTCAAGCGATTTTGCTCATTACCAAAATTTCTCAAGTATGTCTCCTCATTCGGTATTAAAGGCACAGTGAAGTTAAAATGCCTTTTTTATTTTTTGCCTTAATAAATGCAGAATCTTAAGTTATGTATATTATTGCACATTTCTCGAAAATCTGTTGGAAATAAACGGCTCAAAACCCATAATTGAATTACCCCGTGACGTCACTCCTGACACGGCTGCTCTGCGCTTCATAGCGAAAAGTCGGTTTGTTATAGACCTGTACCGTTATTTCAAACAATTTTACTATACAATTAATTTCAACAGGAAAAGATTACAAAATTAAAACTTGTCACAAAATATTTACGAGCTCTTTGCAAAACGCATCATGTCAAAACGTTCTTTTTTTAATTAAAGAATTTACATTCGCTAGCAAAATAAACATATGGTATATAATAAAAGTGTTCATTTTTCGTAACTTCAAGAAACTATTTATCGCTGTAGAAATAGAGGCGCAAACGGTGCAACAACTAAGATTCCATGGTTCAGCATATGAACGACCAGGCGACTTGTGTCACTTGTGACGTCAGCGGATAACTAAACGCAGCGAAAACTCCGATATTCAATTCGTTAAGGAAACATTATTTATAGAGTAGTATTCTAAACATTTCAATTTCACTTATAGCGATGATTTTCAAAAATGGTATTTTTTAACTTCACTGTGCCTTTAAGTAGGCTACAGTGTAACACTGAGTAAATGTTTCTTAAAGTTGTAATATTTAAATTAGCTTGGATTGAAAATTCAATAATTCTAACCTCACTTCTAGACCTACCAAACCCACCTTAATGATTTGGTAGTTTATTCTGTAATGACCCAAACTTGCCGCCAAATAATTTAAGAATACCGAACGCTCGGAAATAAAACGCAAAATTCAAATTGGCCAAAAATTTGTGTGATCGTCTAGAATGCAGGTAGGACCCGTTGTTGTGTGTACGCATGTGCGGCAAGCGTTCTGGATGCAACGGTGAGACTTTTAGGGGAAGAGGTGTCTTCAATAAAACAATAGCATAGTGGAGGATGCCTTTTTATTAAATTTAAATATTAAAAGCAGAGAGCTCATGCAATAATCTGGAACCGGTGAAACCTCCACCCAAACCGATTCCTCAGGCATGTTAAAGAAAACATACACAACAAAAAAAGCAATTAACACAAACCGACATGCAAAAACACAGAGGAATCGTCCACGGAAATATCACATAAACGAAATGTGGTCGTACGGTATAAAACGCCGTACTTAATACGCGGTTACGTTGTACTAGCGAATCCCCTGAACCCTACCCCGAAGCCCTGGAAAGAAAAACAGAAAACATGTCCCTGGGCAATGGCGGAACAGTGCAGTTGCTTTAACTGGAATGCTGATCCTGTCCCAAGGACTACAAAGGAAAACACACAAATAAACAAATACATTTTCCTGGGCACGGAAAGGTCCGGTTGCTATAACGGGATTGCCGATCCAGTGCCAGGTACGTTAGAAAAAAACCAACACAAAGAAAATAGTCACAAGAGACAAGTGCTGCCCACCCCAGTACGGAAGCACCCACATACAGAAGCGCGATCAATCCTCCTTCCTCGGGACGCCACTGGCGTCTTTCGGTGACACTGGGAACAGTGCACAGCGTTGGTATCAAATGCCCGATCTTACAAGAAATTAACTCGGGACGATTCCTCAATGTTTACAATTAAGAACAGCCAATTACTTAAACCCTACTCCTAATTCGCATGCCATCTCTCATACAATCACCCCTCAATACAAGCATTCTCGCGTATGAAGTTTTACGCCCCCGCAGCCTCTTTAAACACGACGTCCCTGGTAGGCGAACCCCCGCCACACGGTTCACGTTTCCATCCCTTACTACGCGACGTAAGCCACGCGATCGTAGCTCTCACTGCTGCTCCTTCTCGTCTCTTGGTTAAATACAAACACGAAGTTCGAACGCCTCGACAGGCCGTTCAGAACATTGCACGCGTCCTGGAATTGCACGTTTAACCAATCAAGTTGGCATTTCTCTCAGATTCTCCCGATTGTTTTACGTAAGTAACGCGTTCCCTTCCGGTTGTACGACCCTGGGTACTCCACTGGACTCGAAACCCAAGCGCGTGACGTCATCAACCCACGCTACTCCAGATGAATTTGGACCTTAAAGACGTAAAAACCGCGTCCTTTTTCCCAAGCTTAGTTATTTCGCCCCCGCGACAAAAAAAACACCGTACTAATCATCGCGGAACAAGTACAAACAGACTCACGCGGGATTGTCGGTTGATTCGTTAACCACAACAGCAGTTTCATACAACTTAATCTAACATGCTAACTAACCTACCCCCACGCGCTGTAACCGCTAACAAAAACTACGAGATACGATACCCGGTCGAGAGATCCTGCACGAACTACTCCACTAATTAAAACCCACCCCCAAAACAACAAGACACTTTAAAATAAAATTAAAAACAACCACTTTTGCTCGAAGCGTCTTCTTCTGTTCAGGGTCCGCTAGCTTCTCGTCTCTGACCCTCGTTTCACTTTCACCCGGTCCAGCCCCTACCCTTATTCGCGTGGATCACTTAAGTCGGTGCGTGTGTCGGGTTGCCGACGGTGCAGGCGTAAATTTTAAATTTTAAATTCAATTCACTACAATTCAAATAAAATTTCTGTGCTAACTTTTCATTAATCGATAATTATTGAGAACAAACTAACAAACTCATTGTCAATTGTGTTTTATGGCGTTTGTAATATCGCCCTTTATTTTAACTGTTTCCAATAAACTAAATTTTGAATGTTAGTTATGTCGCATTTCTGACGTCGGTAGACATTTTTATTTTGTATCGTTGTTAGTGGATATACTAACTGTAATTAGATCTAACAAAGAAACATCCACATAGAAGTGAGTCTTCGATTTTAACGAATTTTGCTACCAATATCAAGTAAAACTTTTGAGCATAGGCGACCCAATTGCCTTTGTTATTCTATTTAGATTCAGTACGTTTTTCAGATCATTTGTCCACCTTATGTAAGGTTTTCTTGCAAAATATATAATATGTATCACATTATTCCGAAATGCTGAAATATAGATGTTTCCGAAACAGTTTGTTATTTATTTCAACCTTCTGATAACTTGATGGCCGTTCCTCATTTTTATTTAGTGTGTATGTAGTGTGTACAATAAAAATTATTTGATTTGAATGGAAATGCACGTTTTGTGGGCATGGAATTCGAAAATAAGCACTTCTAAAAAATATCGGTGTATTTTTCTCACCGTCTTATCATTTATTACTTAATGAGTTATTTTATTATCGAAAAATGGTTATATGAGAAAATACAATAAGGAGTTTATAAATTTTAAAAATTTAAAATTTAAAGTTTTCAATAAGAGATAAACATTTTCAACAGTATAAAAAATTGTGAGGGAGTTAAACATCACCGCTAAACAGTGCAATGTATTAAGGTGCAATACCTATCCGTTGACTATGTCCAATGGAGGACCTGGAATAAACAAATTAACTAATTAGCTGTACTATTTTATCTTTGTTGTTTTGCACTATTAACATTCAAATAACTTTAACAATATGTTATCGTTGGTACTTGACATTTATTGTCAATCACTTATTTAGCATCTTACGTCTATCAAGTTCCCTAGTATAGGTCGTTCCATATCACATGAACGTCGACTTAGAAACCAAAACTCGTTTCCCGTTGTTATGAATGCCGAATTCCAACAGTTGGACCAGGAAGCCACAATTCCCTCATTTTCTCTTGGTATCTTTTTAATTGTTCCATATCAATTGGTATTTGTATTCCCTTCTTTTTTGCGCGCCTTCTTCGTTGACGTAAACGTTGCAGCAAACCTTTGTGTTCCCTTCGAAGTTTTTTACGTAACTCCTCATTAACATCTTTTGAAGGAGATTCTACAGGTTCTTTCTTCAAATCACTAACTTTTGGTAAGCAAATTATAGCAAATTCTTTTATGACACCCTTTTTTAATAAGTACAGTTTCACTGGCAATAATTTTCCTTTATTTAAATCAAAATTAGGAGCTGTTTTAATGTTACAGTTTTCATGTGATAATTCTTGATGAATGTCGTAAAGTGTCTTTTTTGAGTGAATCACATTAACAGAATTAACGTGAAATTCAGCCCATTCGTTAATAAGGGTCAACCAGTTCCATTTGAATGGACTGACAATTGCAAATTTTGCAAAATTTGTTCGTTTATTCAAAGGTAAACGAAAGTACTTCTGCTTGTATTCTTCTAAAATTCGTTGCTCTTCCTCCAAGCCTGCAATTGTGTCTGGTGATAATGAGTGTGGGAAGCCAGCTTCAAATTCAACTGATAATGTTTCACGTAATCCACCAGCTCTTGCACCCCACAAAATTAACGACATCCATATTGCTTGACCCCATCCTCCAGGAACAATGAGATCCCATCCACTTCCATACCCGACATTAACATCTTGATTTCCTGGCCTGTGTATCAACAAAACTGGAATCGGAACTTCAGATGTATTGTATTCAGTTCCTGGTACTAACAGGGAACTTCTCATTTCTGCAATTGCTGCATTTGATTGTTTGCTTTCTTTGATTGTTTTCAGTAAACTGGTATCCCAAATTGGACCCTCTTCTATAAATTTCTCTCCTCTTTTATTTACTTATCGCACGATTCAAGAGATCTAAGAGGGCTTTTATGCAATATTAGCCAAGATTCGGAACTATGCGCTACGTGGCAAAGAAACGATTTGTACGCATTCTTTTCACTTGATGTCTGGAACAGCTAATATTAAAAACCGAATTTACATTGCTCAGCTGACTACCACAAAACAACACGGGGCGCAATTGTGCCGACAGTTCGTATGAATTTAGTTGTCGCGAAGAAGGTTTCCGAAGGTGACTAACGCTCCAAATTTAAAATAACCAATAACAATCCTTATCGCCATAGATTCGAAAAATACAGATTAAATATAAAATAGACAGGATTGTCTGTCTATTTTATATTTAATTCCCAGCGGTATCTCGTGGCACGTTATTTTAACCCTAGAAAGCTATCGATAGTGATTTAATAATTTAGCGTCAAGCAACATTGGACTATAGTCAATATTCTTGATGTTACGGTTTACAGATAAGAGCTGCGAGTTTTTGCTCATTTTGCATTTATTTATTTATATTATACATCCGAAACAGTGGTAGCAAAAAATCCAAACGTCGCATTTAATTGTTAGTTAAGTTCGTCGATGCTGAACTTTTAAATTTGAACGTAAAAATGTTTGATTTTGTCCAAATAAATATGGCTTCAAACTTTTCGGACAAAAATTCAAACCATTTACTGAAGATAGGTGATTCTATTGAATCAAGTAAAAAATTGTTTGATCGGTACTGGTTTATAGCGAGTTAGTAACTTCTTATCGGTAATTCAATACGATTCAAAATATATCAACTAAAGTTGCTTCTTGTATGCAAGCAAGGCGTCGCATCGACGTACGATAGCTGTCTAGGGTTAATACCAAGAAATAGTCCGATAACCAACAACTACATATTTACATTCTCGACTGTTTTCAGGCAGAATGAGTTCGATGCCCGATTTTGCAGAGTCAAATTCAAAATTTTCGGTTTTGAAACTAATTATCTCGTTTGGTGTTAGAAGTCGCATTTTAATAAATTATTAAAATAACTCTTATTTAAACCATTAATCAGTAAACTTATTTTTGCATCATTTTATTCTTGTCAATATACAGGGTTTTTCATTGATTTTCACAATGTTACGTGTTTCTTTAGCAACACTGAAATATATTTGGGGTAAAGTGAAACACAACTGAATCGGAATACTCGGTAAGAAATGAATCAATTAGTAGTAAATAATGTTATCAATTATCACAGAAATTCGACCCTTCTTATACAGGGTGTTAGGTGTGTTAGGGGGTTATTCATTGGGTTATTTGATAATTTTAGGAAATGCGCTTTGTTTCAAAGATACAAGCGTAAAAGCTTTCGAAAAGAAAACATTTATGACTTCATATTAAATGTAAAGATTCTTAATTTACAAAATCTACTAAAAATGACTACCGCCAGCTGGGATGCATATATCCAGTCTTCTCATTGACTGCCGAACTTTTTCAAACACACCAGGGTTGTTTATTATTGCATTATATCCATTAATTATCCGATTTCTCAAATTTTCTTCATTTTCATTTAGTGTACACTAATGTCTTCAAATGGCCACATACCCAAGAAATAACTCCCTGAATTTTTGTCGCATGTTTAGTAAACAGACTATATAAGTAGATTCTTTTATGATAAAAATTCAATATTACAAATACAGTTTGGCATTAAAATTTACGTTGAAGAGATTCATGAAATTTTGTTTCCAATTTTCTATTGTCAAGTACTTCTGTATTAATGTTTAAGTTTTGTTAATGATTCATGTTTATTGTACTTACAATAAACAGATATATCAGTAAATTTTAATACAAGAGGACATTCGTTGTTACAAGAAAAAGAGAAGTCAGTAAATTTTCATCCAAGGAGTTAAGTTTAAAAATTTAGTTTAGTTACAAAATTTAAGAACAGTCGTAAGTTTCTACAAATCTAAGTTTAGTCTTTATTTTTGTAATAATTACTTAGCGTCTTTAGATATTAAAGAACTTTAAATTAAATCAATACTCCGTTTTTATAAAACCAAGTTCGTTTGGATCACGACACTATCATTAGTAAATAACATTTATCAGTATTGGCAAATGCCCACTTCAGTCGTTTTAACAGTTTTGAACACTTTTAGGTCAGCTACCTATAAGAAAACAAGAAGTGCCCAAGAATATATTGTGCGTGAAATTTGTGGAACAAAAAAATATGTGCAAATATTACGTAATCTTATTATTAGCAGCTATAAGTTGCAATGGTTACAATATATTGGGATTATTTCCTACACAGCTCACAAGCCATTTCTTCATGTTCGAAAAGCTCTTAAAGGGATTAGTCGACAAAGGACACACAGTCGATGTTTTGAGCCATTTTCCCCAAGAAACACCAATTCCGAGGTACTCGAATATAATATGCATTTTGAATATTCTTAAACAGAATTCAATGTTTTAGATACAACGATTTAAGCGTTTTTGGGACCGCCCCGCTTCCCGTAAACAATTTAACTGTCTCGATCCTTCACGACAAGAACCTTTACAGTTTATTTCATTTTGCTATTAAAGATTTTGGAACGATTGTTTGCGAGGCAATCTTCAATACGGAAGTAGCAAAAAATTTGAAAACCTCAAGAAAGAAATATGACGTCATAATAATAGAAGTATTTGCTTCAGATTGTCTACTGGGATATGCCCACTTATTTGATGTTCCTGTCATTGGAATTATGAGTAGCATTGATCTTCCTTGGGGATCGGATCGAATCGGAAATCCAGATAATCCTTCCTATATTTCAAATTACTTTCTCTCTTACATAAGTCCGATGTCAGTAACAGAGAGATTGTTGAATACTCTTACTCTCGTTGCATTTAAAATTGGGTAATTGTAAAAATGAATTTATTTTACTTGCTAACAATGAATTTAGTTACCAGTGGAATTCGGTTAAAGTATCTAACCAAATTTCCCAAAGATTTTTTGGACCTGACGTTCCACATCTCAACGAGTTGATTTACAAAACTGATTTATTGTTAGTCAATAGCCACTTTAGCATCAAATTTTGTGGAAGTTGGTGGATTACACATAAAAGAACAAAAATCGTTATCGAAAGTAACTAAATATTTAATCTTGTAAATTATTATATAGTCTTTTTAGTATTTTGTAGATATTTTGAATTCGGATCCAACAGGTTTTATATATCTTTCAATGGGATCAATGGTTCTGTCCGAATCATTTTCAGCTAGAAAATTACAAGCTTTACTCGATGCATTTCGCAATTTGCCATATACCGTTTTGTGGAAAGGTACAAGGGAACATTTTTCAAAAAGTTTGAACGTACCGCAAAACGTTAGATTTGAAAAGTGGATGCCGCAAATCGAAATACTATGTAAGTTTGATGAATCTATCACTTTTGAAAATAATGCTTTATTAAACTAAATGTAGGCCATCCGAAAGTAATGTTGTTCGTAACTCACGGAGGACTTTTGGGAGTCCAAGAAGCAATTTATTGCGGCAAGCCACTACTTGGAATTCCACTTTTTGCAGATCATGCATTAAATGTTCGTTCCTTACAAAAGAAGGAAGAAGCTATTATGGTTTCCTATGAAAACATAACAAATACATCAATTTTCACAGCTATTACTGAATTATTGGTAAATCCAAAGTACGTTCATAGTTTTAAAAAACCCATTTTAAGGTCGTAACAATATTGTGTGATGAGTTGTTTAAACTGGCAGCATTGATATTAATCTTAGCGTAAAAAATTAACTGAAGTACTAAAAATATTAATTAATTGTTATAGGTACAAAACTAACGCTGAAAAAACGTCGATATTATTTCGAGACCGTCCACTATCACCGCTAGAAACTGCAATATACTGGGTAGAATACGTAATCAGGCACAAGGGTGCAAAACATTTGCGAAGTCCTGGAACTGATTTATCTTGGTATCAATATTATCTAATAGATGTTGCTGTTATTGTATTGTCAGCTATAATTGCGTTTATAAGTATCATCTATTATCTCATAAGGGTTATTCTGAAGCTCGTAAAATCGACTAAAACGAAAATAAAACAAAAATAAGTTTATATGGTACACTTCCATTTTTACATCTTGTAGATAAGAAAATTCGGGCTTTAATTATTAAATTAAGATTAAGATTAAGATTAAGATTAATTAATTAATTAAGAACACCCAATATTAATTGGGTGTTCTTAATTTTAAGTACCTATTCTTGATTTCTAAGAACGTTTAGTCTTTTGACAAATTTAAGAATGTTTAATTCTTGATTACAAAACGTAAGAACAGGCATTCTTCTATTGAATATGCACTATTATAGGCAGAAAATTGTTTATGTTTATTTTTATAAACTTTGATATTGCAATGCTTGAAATGAAGGAATTTTAAAATATAATCGTATTTCTTATACATAGTTTTATTACAAGTAAGTACAATAAATTGCACTCGACACATATTTAATACCTGTAAGACATTAAGACATTACTGAAACTGAAAATGTAATATATTTTTTACCACTATTTAAAAGAAATTGAGTATTTATACATTTTTTATAGGTACATTTTAACTTCTTGCTCGTTAATGTGCCTTATCCGTTTACTGTTTATAGTGCAATAAAAAATATATAAAATACAAAAATGTTGATTTGATCAATACAATTTATTATTAGTTACATTTTCTAAAAAGCACCTTCTATAATATAACATAGCATATCACAAAAAATTAAATGTTCTTAGGACAATAATTGAAAACTGTCGAGTTCCATTATGTCACACACAAAACACTAATTATGGAAAAAGATTACAAACCTAATTATAACACACCAGAAAACGATTCGAGTTTTCTTAAATAATCCAGTCGGAGAAAACAAAACAATTATTTTGTCTTCTATGGTTGAGACTAACAAATGCGGTGATTGTTAGTTTGGTAAATGATAACCAAAGTCAGGCATTATTGCTTACTTTTAAATTGTACGATTTAGTTTAAAACTAACACTAAATATTCTAAACAAAATATTTATCCTTTCTTAAATTAAATTGGTGCAAACATCTTAGCTACATTTTAATTAGAAGCTATGGAGACGCAAATGCTGATAATGATCAACCTCTTGTATTGCTATAATAAAGTAGGTGATACCAGAGAACCATAACAACGTAAATAGAAGTTACTACATTAACTTGATGGAAGAAATAAGTCAGAGAGTAAAGAAACTGAGATCAGATCAGAAGATTGCTATGTTGTAACTTGGAAAATTGTAATTAAAAATAAGAACGACCTAAGATTATTGATAGCAGAGGACGGGAGATGGGGCCAACAGGGAATACCAAAGCAAGTATACAAAAAAAGAAGAAATAAATGGATAATAAACTGAAATTGGAAGAAAATTATGATTCTCAAGTACTAAGAAATTTCCAACCAGAAGTCAAGAAAACTAGGAACATCCGAAAACCTCCGTGAATTACAAAGAAATGTATGAAAATTTAATAGAAGATTAAGAAGCAATAGGAAGAATATTTTAAGGGCCGTACAGAATACGGTTTTACGGTTATAAAGAAAGCGTTAAAGGAACCAAATATGCAAGAATTGCGATTGGTACATAAACAGAGGTGACTAAAAAAATTTATAAACACACATTTCATCAAATGAAAACATAAATCACCTTTGACTTCACAATGATTACCATCTGTGTCCACGCAAAGTATCCAGTGTGATTGCTGCTCATACCGTTTAAATTTCTTGAGCAAGCGTCGCCAATGTAGTTGATCTTCAACAGTACATCAGGTTCTTTAGGGTCACCCATAGATAGAAGTCCAGAGAGGTTAAATCAGAAGAACGTTTGAGAAATCCAGCCACACCTCATCGTCCTAACCATCGCCCAGAAAAACTCTTGTCTCATAGCTCAGTGGATGGTATAATACCCCATTTTATTGGAAGTAAATTCGATAATTCCCGTAGAATGGAAAACAAAATGTGTGTGCATAGAGGGCGCGTACAAAATGTCGTTAGTCGCGAAAAACCTATAGAAAGATCAGGTAACAATGGTATAAGAATGGTCTATAGTACCACGAAAGGAGTTTTGGTTTGTGCGTAGAAGTTTATGAGGTTTGGCACGAGCTCTAGCATGCTTTGGTACACTTGGCCAGAAATAATACCTTACAGTTACACCTAAACCTAAACCTAAACCTACACCAAACGTTGTTTACACTTTTAATTGTAGAAGAAGATAGTTTAAATTTATCATCTTTTCTTGAACTTGGCGACCACTTTACTTGCATAGTATTAAATTTTCTGAATCAAAGCAATTCTATCTAAATAATAAATAAAACTTGTTACTTTTTTATTAACTTCTGATGTAAGTTAATTAGTAAATTCAACTGCGTTTATTTAAGGTTTTGAGCCATCATGCAAGTATTGGGTAATACTTTTTCAATAAATTTCCTTACTACAATCATTAATCATTAATGGCATGACATTATTTTATTAAATCTTCTGATATGTAGTTTATTATACATACACTCTCAACAAGTTTTATTCTTCTCTCAGTTTCTCTAACACACATTATATCTGCCATGAGAGTACCCAATTGAAGGGCTTGCGGCAACAAGGCTACATGCCACATGAAGTTAGTTTTGAGATATTAATTGTTAAAGATTCGGTTACATCTCAAAATCAAACCTGATGATTTTTATAACATTTAATGTCATAAGAAATTTGTAATGAGATTATATTTAACTAAGCTGAGTTGATTTTTAGTATAAATGAAATAAAAATCTGTAATTTTAATTATTTTTACAAAAATTGTGGCTTGTGCTGTTTTTTGATAAAAAAATAACATAATTTTTTTTACAAATTAGTTTCATCTTTGTCTGAAAAAATTTTGTCCAAATTTTCAGGTTCATTATCAGTGGTATCTCCTGGTACAGCTACAGCAGCCTTTATTTCTTGATAATAAGTGTGATACACTGAGGGAATGTACGAAATCAGTTGTGCCAGATTTTCTAATTTTTTTGGATTCAGTGAAATCGGATTATTATACTTACACATTCAATGATGGTAGAGATATGCAATATGATCGATGAAATTTACAATAAAATATTTTGAGAAAAACGGTACATGCCACATAAAAAATTTAAATTGCCTGTTCAGACTCATCTGATAAATATTCTTCACTACTTTCGGATTTCACATAATCCTTGTCTAACACACAATCATCAGAGTTGAAATCACAATGTTCATTGCTATTCTCAATAATAAAATCTAATTTTCTCTTGGCAGAAACATGTGAACACTATGCCGACATAATGAATTTACTTATGACTTGTGCTGTTATTACACAAATTAACAAACAAAATTAATAACGCTATGAGGGTGGCTTCATTCTTGGGAGAATAGCTATCACAAAAATAGGAGAACTATATAGCATTACACAATAATGTGTATCATAGACAACTCAAATTTGCTGAAAGTGTGGCATGTAGCTTTGTTATCCCAAACCCTTCAATTGTACAATTGATTTTTAGTAAGATATTTATAATATTAAAAATGGAATTTGTGGTAAAATTAAATTCAAAGCACTTCTGTACGGTTTACTTCTTCATATAAATTTTGTAGTCTACTAAACACGAAATACAATTAAAACGTAAATTTTTTAAAACCAATTTCAATTTACACACTCTGTGCATTCTTGATCTGTAAATCACAAGCTGTGATAGCAGTTGACATTAAAATTAGTAAATTCCAAAGAGGTTTACATTCAAATGTAGATGATAATCTCTAGATTTACATTCGGCACAACAGGTTGCTCGATAATTTGCCTTTCAACGACGCATAATTAAAATTTCATCAGGAAAACCGTGCAATTAGAAAAATTCAATTTTTCAAGTCTGGATGATTTTGAGATTAGACCCGGTTCTTCTCCTTGACCTAATGATTTCTGGCGAAGAAAGTGGCAACCAATGGGTAGCTAACGCCAACGGGAAGGTGTAAGAAGGAAAGTACAAGTCTGGTTAACCAAGACGAAGTGTGGTCAGTTAGTGAGTAGCCGCGAGAGTTATGGCAAAACATTTATTATCTATCCGCGGTTTTAACGCGTTAGTGATAAGTGCGTGTGTTCTATCAGTCGCGGGTGAGTAGATGACAACTGAATCATTTTAAACACAACAAAATAATTCCTTGATGGTGTTAAAATAAGGTGTCAATTTGGCTAAACATAAACCGGTGCGCATTGATATTACTTAAAGCCTTGTCGTAAAGTGGTCAACCTTGTTGTTGCAATATGTTCGGGAGGCTTTTTTCGAGTCCAACTTTTCACGGTAGAAAAAGTTGTCGGAAGAAAAATGCAAAACCTTATGAATTCGTAAAAGTAACAAGTACACTATCGAAAGTAGCGTTTTGACGCGCGTACCGACAATATGAAGACTTTCTACTCCAACCTCGATTCTTATTTTGTTTTTTGTCGATTTGTTTGGTTCCCAACACTATGGGATTTTCAAGGTCTCTTTCTTCAATTACGATGATGCCACACAAAAAGTGAAATTGTAAAATCAATTTCAGCGCTGCATAACACTTCCTTTTATTTTCATTCCGTAATACGTTTCCGATTGGTTTTCTCGTGAACTACTAATAAAATTGACCGCATTTTAACATGACTTATAGGAAAAGTTGTGCGCAAAAATAACGCGTAGAAAGCCGTAAAAGACAGCGTAAAGATTTCTATTGCACTTAATTCTTTGCACTGTTAACTAATGTTTGAGAATTTTCGGCAAAGTTGAAGGGTGTGGTTTTTTATTAATGCAGTGCCTATTTTTGGACGGGTTAGTTTTTGATTATAATTTGTCGAAAAAAGAAAGTCAATTTTCCCCGATTTATCTCTCAATCTAAACAGCCAAAAACACAGTTTAGAAATTTTAACGTCGTTTCTAAATGAAACTTTTGCATAAATGGTCCAACATAAGCACTAATGTAACCGGCACCTGTCCGTTTGATCATGTTTTAATTATACAACCGTTTACTTCAATTTTAACTCAACTTTTGATATTTGCCATGAGAAAATCATCGATAACAGATTCATTCATTTCCCGCTGCAGTTTAGGGTCAAGAGAACAACCTTATTAGCATAAACAATCGGTAAATCTGAATAACCATTAACTATCTAAAACGCCAAGTCGTAAATCTAAACTGTAAAATTAAGAATTCGTTAGAAAGTTTTTTAATAAAATTGGAAAAATTTGGTAACATCTCACCCACATCAAATTAAGTTACAGTTACGGTTAAACTCTTCTAAAGTAATAATTTAAATCTATATATCTGTACCAGAGAAGCAAAACGATGCATGTCCACTTTTTCCAACCATAAAATTTTGAAGTATGCCCCATCTACACATTGCAGAGTGAATTATGTCCAAAGTTAGAATTTGTGTTGCATTATCATGCATCTCCAAGAATTACTTCAAAGCAACACCCAAAATAGCAAGTCATTAATTTAAATTTCCTGAACTTTGTCACTTTTGGGCATCATTCTGCTTCTCTGATATAGATATACATATACATATCAGAATTTCTTTTGAAATAATGGGAGACATTAGCAAGGCCATCAGACTAGTTATTTCTGAGGTCACAATGCAAAAAAAATAGAACAAAGAGACCTTTCAGTCTGCAAATAAAACCGTTTAAAATAGAAAATTGGTCGCGTTTAATTACAAAGAAAGCAGCGTTTTGCAATTAAAACCGTAAAGAGATCACAATGTAAATAGAAATTCATCAAATAATTCTTAACGTCGCGAGGTAACGGTCAAGTTACAAGGTTTTTTAATTCATAAATGAAAGTTCACCATTGTTGCAGTGACGGCTCAGAATCAGAATGAAAATTCCCGGAAACGCGAAGACAAGAAAGTAGAGGAGTTTGAGTGTCCGCGCGAAGTTTCGAATGGAAACGGAAATTTTGCCGACCCAAAAACATGCAGAAGATTCTACCAGGTTACAGATAATTTCTCTTTAATTGCCTCAATTAAGAGTTTGATTTTAGTGCGTTGACGGTTTTCCTTACTTGAATAGATGTCCGTCGGGATTATTTTTCGATGACATAAGTAAATTTTGTACGTTCAAAAACGAAGCACGATGTGGTCCAATAGCCACGAGTAAGCTTGAATTACTTCTTCCTTCTTCCCATAACAACTTTTACTTTTTAGCTCCGGCACCAGTTACGGACCCGCCAACGGACTTGGCAGAAAAATGCGAAACGTCTGAATGCGTCTTGCCTTATTGTTATTGCTCCAGAGATGGTACTATAATACCCGGAGGGTTAGACCCCGTTGATGTAAGAACTGTAGAAAGAAAAGTTAAAACGATAATTACACAATTTATTTATAGACTCCGCAAATGATCATATTAACGTTTGATGGGGCGATAAATTTAAATAATTACGAACATTACAGGAAAGTTTTCAACAAAAAGCGCCAGAACCCGAACGGGTGCGATATCAAAGGAACGTTCTTCGTATCCCACGAATACAGCAATTATAAAATGGTCCAGCAATTGGCGAGCGAGGGCCATGAAATTGCTACTGAAACGATTTCGTAAGTGCTTTTTCTTCAATTAATTGCGCCTCGATTTTTTTAATTAACGGTAAATATTTTTTTACGCCGATTTCGGGTAAAAGCAAAGAGAAAAGTGACGTATAGGTATTCAAGTGAAAGTTTTCAAACCGCAGCGACTTCTCGAAAATCTGTTGAGATCAACGCGTTTAACGTAACTTATTAATAGATGCTCTTTGATTTACGTAAAAGTACAAAAAATTCTCCTGCGGAATGATCGATTGAATAACAGTTTTAAATTAAACTTCTTCTGTCACTTTCTTCGTTGCAACCTTTCGAAACTAAAACGTTATAGCGTTAAAATTGATTAATTTGAAGCAACAAATTTTATCAGAACTAACTAACTAACTCACTAACAAAATAATAAAAACTATCTTGAATAAATTAAAAGATTTTTTTCGAGATTCTGTCATTTATACTTTTTGAAGACTCTTCTTGTATAAGTATCTTCCTTCCATAGGAATCATTAATTGCAACCTAAACTAAAATTCTAAATTACAGAAGTTGAAAACTTATCCAAAGAAATTATTTACAATCATTTCCTTTGAATTGATAATATTTGATTTACAATCAATTTTAAGGAAATTTGATTGTTAGGAGGAACCATCCATCAATGATTCTCTTTCAGCAGAGTAATCAAAGGGAATTACGGGGCCACGTCCATTAGACTTGTCTTGTAGGAGGTTGATCATTGCTCAACTAGTGCACTATCTCTAGGAAGCTTTTTGTGGCAATTCGTAGCGATTGTTCCGATAAAGGGAATGTCGAGGTCTTAATCAACAGTTATTAGTTCTCCACAAATTAATTCAGAAAAGATACCTAAAATTTTTTTTTCATTTTGGATTTGTTTTTGAATCTTTTTGAATCTGATTCTGTAATTAATTTGTTTAAAATGTGTGTCCCAAGACGTTTTTCCTTGTCTCTTTTCTTTGTAGGTTTGGAAATCGGTTTTGAGTTTCTATTTGTTTTCCAGGCATTCTAATAATAATATTAGATGCATTACAAATTAGATATTTTCTTATAGTAACCAAGGCTAATTGTTGCAATCGCTTTCTCATTGGATTGCGTCAAATCACTTGTAGTACAGATTAGCTGTGGACAACTTAGTAAATGGGCATCATTTTGCGGTTGGCAGCACTCGCAGAGTGCATCTTTGCGTAAATTAACCTTGCATCTGGATACTCCTGTCCTGAGACGACTGAGGGTTCTCTTACTTTAAATCTTCCGCGCCATACTCATTTCTTCACCTAGTTTCTTCGTCTTAGGCACCTAGGAGCTGATGGATCGCCATAAAAGGAAAGTCGAGTATCTGACAACCGCTTAGCTTTCCGTGTTGTGGTGAGGTGAAATTATTCCTACAAAAAAATAGATCTCCTGGACTGGAGTTGGTTTCAAGCAGTCCGTCATGTTCAGAGCAATGCCTACATGTTCGCATGTCTAGAAACAGTCCATACTGGTGTAGCATATTCTTCGGTGGGCATAATCCTGAGTATTTTCTCGACTGAAAATATTATTCCAATCACACATGCAGTGCTATCTAAAAGTCAGAGTTCCGTCCAACGAATCACCGAGATAATTTTGTTGACGTGTTTATATTAGGTTTAAGAAAGTTAACATTGATCTAAATGATTCCTGAGCTTCTGCTAGTTTTTCCTCCATCTCAACCAAACTGAAACCTTGAGCTATATATATATATGCATTCTTTTGCATCGCCTGTCATTATGGTTCGTCATTGATGTATTAGTAATACACTGACGTGCGGTAAACCATTCTGTATTATTCGTCTGTTTAGATAATTACAGAAAATGTTCTACTTTGGAAGAATGCGCTAATGGTCAAAGTTAGGTAACAGTCTTTGGTGCAGTCATAAAGCTTCTTTAATAACTTCCTGTGATTATCGCATCACTGTTGTAATTCTTCTTTATTCTTTCAATGTCATACACTTCCAGTAGCAGGTCGTAATTACTAGCTATTAACTATATTTCGCCGATAATTATTTTTAATGAAAATATCTCCATTAACAGTCTCTTTCTTTAATTTTACTCAGAATCAACCCATTCTAAAAACTTGAATATAAAAATTGGTTTGTCAATTCTACTTATTATTTAACTGAAATGCGTTGAAAAGTATAAAAAAATATTTGCAAAAAAGGTCTTGGATCCATTTGAACCACATAACGTACGGGGACAATCATATTGTCTTTGACAACAAATAAAACAAATATTACCATATTTAGCTATTAAAAATACTCAAAAAGACCAAAAAAAAATGATAATGCTGTATTGTGCAGATAGGGGTTAATCCTTTTGATCAAATTCAGTCTAATTCACTGTCCCAGAATTTAAAAAAAAAAAAAAAATTGGTGACAATGAAACCAGGCTGAAGTTAAGCGTATGAAAGTTAAAAATGATGGTAAAGTGCGCCATCAGAACTTTTTACAACAAAGACCAGGCCCAGGAAGAGGGGGGGGGGGGTGTCACGAGCGTCTTTTGACATGGGCCTCTTAATTCAGGGGGCCTCCAAACAACACTATTTGAAACTACAATTTTGAATTACATTTTTTACTTTAATAAACTTTTTTGGCAAAACAGAACAATTTTTGAATTTCTTTTCCTTATATATAGGAGGCCACGTATGTTGCTTGACCGGGACCTCCAAGTGGCTCTAACAGGTCCTGACAAAGACTTAAAGTTTATGAGAGTTACTGTAGAAAATTCGAAACTTTTATAGTTTTGAAATGTAAAGAAATCTGAATGATTTTATCTTTACAATTATTGCAATTACGTTTTTTAAATTTTAAAATTATTTGAAATTTCAGAATGCAAACGGGATTGCAAGACAAAGGCTACGAAGAGTGGGTGGGCGAAATGATTGGCATGAGGGAAATACTGAGGCACTTTGCCAATGTATCAAAAAGCGAAGTGGTCGGTATGAGGGCTCCTTTTTTGAAACCGGGACGTAACACACAATATAAAGTAAGGATGCAGTTTAAAGGGAATCCCGAATTAACACAATCCTCTTAGGTGATCGAAGATTTTGGATACATTTATGATAGTTCAATAGGAGTACCGCCAATTGCAGTACCAGTTTGGCCTTACACTTTAGACTATAAAATTCCGCACGAATGCAAATCAGGCACATGCCCTAACAAATCATTCCCAGGTGAATTATTATTTAAATTTTGAGTTTTTGGTTTTTAATATTTATTTATAGGAGTGTGGGAAGTCCCATTAAACGCACATTACGTAGAAGACTTTGAAGGAGGGCACTGTCCTTATTTAGACCAATGTGTTTTGCACAATCATGATGCAGATGATGTATTTGATTGGTTACAACAAGATTTCAGTAGGTATTATGAACAAAATAAAGCTCCATACATGATGCCATTCCACACTAATTGGTTCTCAATAAAGGAATTGGAACAAGGTTTACATAAATTCCTGGACTGGACAGCTACATTGTAAAGTAATTAAAAAATTATTAGAGAAGACTTATTATTTTAGTTTTTTGCAGAGATGATGTGTGGATTGTCACTATAACACAAGCTTTAACATGGGTAACAGAACCGAAAACATTGAAGCAGCTCAATGGATTTGAAGCTTGGGATTGCAAAAAGAAAGAAAATTTGCCATTACCAGGATGTAACAATTCAAACAAATGTGCTTTAGCTTTTAAGAAACCTGATTTGAATTTCACTGATACGAGGTATTTGGAAACGTGTAGGGAATGTCCAAATCAATATCCCTGGTTAGGAGATTCGGAAGGTTCTGGCATTCCAGGAAAAGATAATTACATCCCTGATAATGTTAGGAAATAGTGTTATGTTATTTAGTACATTTAAATTTCAAACAGTACCAAATGTTACATTATAATTCTTGTAAATATTTTGTACTTATTAACCCAATGTTATAAATTATTGTTTCAATTAGCAAATAGAACTCGTTTGTTAAAGTAATTCAGGATAAATAAAGATACTTAAAATCGTTTAACTTATTTTATTTAATATAATATAATATTATCTACAAACGGTTATAATTTACCTAATCGGAATCCAAGGGTTCAAAACATCTTTGAATTTTTTCCTCTCTGGAAAACAAAAATCTAAAATTGTAAATAAATCTTTGGAAAATGTTGTCAATTAACAAGACTGGATCATTTTCAAAGAAAAACTAGGAAAAGTAAGTAATTGAAGTAGAATAAATAGCTGGAGAAAATTAGTCAAAAACATTGGCCAAAGTAATATAGGACTGGCAGCCCCTTCAAAGAAATGAAGCAGACTTAGAACTTGGTAGAATAAGGGCCGGTGCCGATTAACGCGCGTCCAACGCACATCCACCGCGCGTCCACCCCTCGGTTATGTGCACCAAACGAGCGTCAAACGAGCGTCAAACGCGCGGTTGGGCACGTGGTTTCTGATAAGCGTAGAAACACTACGTTTTTTCTACCATCAGAAATGGATGTAGTAGGTACTACTTAAAAAATCGTGTTGTTCTTGCTTATTTAGGGGCCGATTTCAAGTCAGAGTTGTAACGGTGCAAATCGAGGTTATCATGGGAGTGGCCCATAACAATTTGCTACAAGTCACATTCTAATTTCAAGTTGAATTACCAGGGGGTCGATTCTCGAATTCTATGGAATTCTATGGTAACAGAAGTGACTGTTCTATATTTGAAAATAAATTTTCTCTTTAATGACAATAATTAATTATTTTCGGTAAGTAACTAAGGTTAACTTGTTCCGAGCTGCGTTTTGGAATATTTTTTATTACTAACACATGAAATTTTGATAAAGTTTTGAGTGTTTTTGAGAATCTTGCAATAGGTAGGCCATATTTAAATTTAAATGTAAACGTCGGATTGGGTAGTTCGGTAAATTCATGTGAATCTATGAACAACTGAATGTATCCAACTGAAAACTGTTCCTACAACATTCGAAAATGCAATTCCGAAGTGCTGTAGGAAAATATCTCAGTGGAATCACTCTCATTGGAAAATATTCCAGTGAATTCGAGAAACGACTCGCTGGTAAACATGTTTGTAAAAAAAGCAATAGGCGATATCGTCGGTTAAGAAGTGACACCATAGTAACTAACCAAACTGCAAAAATGAATTATTGATACCAGTTAATTCAAAAAAATATGCCGATCATTTCTTAAAAATTTGTCGAGTTCTTCATAGTGCGACTTATGAGGTATCAGTTCTTCACCGACGATATGCAAGATTATTTAAAATATATCGATATTCGTCAAACGAAACTTATCAATCAGTGTTATAAACTGTTTTATCATAAGCCAGAATGCTTGAATTACCGTTACGCAAATTTGCAAATGCTCAAATTGCATCTGTAAATAGAGCCACAAGAGGGGCCCGAATTATTTTTTTAAATAAAATCACCTGTTAGAACATCTAACAGTACGTAATCCCTACGAGTAGGCCATCCCACGAATCTAAAAATATAATATTGGGGTACTCGGGTACATTATTCTTATAAAATTCTGCGTCAACGCAGCGGTTATATGCACCAACTCATTTGAGACAATGTACTATGTACAATGTACTTGCGTTGGACGCGCGTTTTCCACGGGAAGAGCGTTGCAAAACGGACGCAAGTTATGTGCACCGACCGATTTGATTCCTAGTACTTCAGAACGCTAGGCGGTGGACGCGCGTTAATCGGCGCCGGCACTAAGAGTACTGAAAACTAAAAATAAAAGAAATATACGAGAGGATTGGAGAGATAGGAAGCTTTGAAGTTTAGGATGTGTGAGACGGTGACAGCCATATAAACGCACTTATGTACAAACAATTGCTTACCGTAGGGTGGAAAATCTTCAGGGTGTAGAGTAATGTAATGTTTCAACACTGCATCTTTCTCAGCAAAATAATCTCTTCTGTAGTCGTCCAAGTATTTTCCAGCGTAACCAAACGATAGAATAACGAATGCGTGCTTTTGGATACCTTCAAGTTACATAACTTCTTAATAAAAATCTAGGTTATGTAAAAGTAACTTACCGCTGAATACTGGTCGCTTTGTAGCAAAATTTGCAAAACAAACGCTCAAAAAGCCTACCCCTCCAAGTACCACAGGGCCCCAAAATTTAGTCAATAATGGCTCCTCTATAAGTGCCCCATCAAAAAGATCGAGGGGGCTGTCAGGAACTTTCGGCCTAGAAGCCATGTTTGTTGCAGGATCAGTCGAGTCGCCCTCTACACCTCCTTGCATTTTTGAGTTTACTATCAATGGACGTTTAAATTGACCTTGTAGCTAGTGACTTTATGAGTAGTTTTGAAAGAAAAAGAATTAAAATTTTTGACCGATTTGTAATTTGAAAAATTGCAATGTAAATATTGCAGATTTCGTTAAAATAATTATAGATTTCTGTATAATCGATTTAGTCGAGAAATGCAAAATTTTGCTAATTTATTTCTGATGTCGAGTTAATTTCAGCTTACAATCACAACAAACCACGTCAGATATAAGAATTTACTTAAATGATGTTCAAAGCAGCACTTGAAGAGTATAAAAATTTATTCATATTGTTTCCGGAGGTTATGCAGACATGCAAATAAATCTCTTTTTATCATTATTCTTGATGCAAAATATCTTTGCAGAAGATGCCCCCATAAATCACTCTGAAGCTGCTGAAAAATTATGTATGTTACAAAATGTTTTTATGAAATGTGCATTTTTGGATTAATTTCAGATATTAAATTGTTCAAAAGTAGACGAGCTGAACAGTTGGAAGCAGTAAAAAATATTCGTAACATCGGAGGATATGAAAAACAGTATTCTATGATAATGTTATTGGCAGAGAAAATTTTTACTGTAATACAAGACAGTAGAGCAATGATAGAGGCCTCTGGGTTTATTCCAGTGGTATCACCATTTCCCACTGATGAAAAAATTCAAGGGCCTCTATCAAACATTTTAGAAAACACAGCTTTATTCAGTGATGTTATTTTAAGATATCCTGATATATCAATAGCAGTATTAAAAACTAACAATAATTGGGATGTACTTTTGCAATGGAGCATTGCATTTGCAAACCAAATTCATCATCTATTAGATAAGAATACCATTAAACTGCTCAATTTAGTCAGTCAAGAGTTAAATCACATAGAAAGAGATCCTGACTATGTGAATCCATACAGAAAATCGAATAAAGTAGAAGAAACCCAACATCAGAGCACTGTGAAGGCAGAAAAGAAAAAGAAAAAAAAGGAAATCAAGAAAGGGCCAAGATTTACACAAAACAGGTTTGAATTGTAATATTTTAATTATTTTGTTATCTAATTCAGCCTCGAGGAGATTGAATAAAGACTCATTATAAATTTTAAAGATGCTTTTATTAATACATAAGGGCGAATTACAGATATCCTTCATTAATCTAATTGTATACACTCGTCAGTTAATAGAATGATGTTTAAAATAGTGATGTACATATTACATTTGTTTCGATAGGTTTTCTTTTTAAACAGATCGATAAAACTACAGAATATAACAATACTTATACAATGGAAAAGTTAAACTTCATATACTTCAACATTAATAACAGAAGGGAAGCGTCTCAGATCTTTTCTGTTAGAAAAATATGATTCAATAATAACCTCTATGTCTACTTATTATTATGTTTTTTTTTTTAATAATAAATACATATTTAGTCACCCTTCAATTCATCACAGACTACAATAATTAATTTTGTTGGCGCAAATTTTCTTTAACAAAAAAAGACCAAATATATTTTAAATTGAAAAGTGGTAAAACAAATTGTTTTCGCGTTTTAATACTAGACCTGAATTTTTGAGACTCCATTATGTAAAACTTTATATTGCAAAATACAATAAAACAATTTTCATTACATTTACGTTTGTGTACTTTTTTAGTATTGTACCGTTCTTTTGCTTATCAATAATATTTCTTCTAATACAAAAATAAAATTAGCTTTTAGCTATTCACTAAAATTCATCTTAAAATCTAAAATGGAGATTCTAAACTATTGTACAAGCTCAGGACATTTAAAACTAGACTGCAGTCAGTGCTAAAGCTAAACTATGGAGAAACAAAATTAGAATTACAATTCTAATTAGTAGATACCATTACTGTCAAGACATCCTATTGCATTACAATTAGAGAAGAAATGACAAATATTTACCCATTATTTTTATAATTTAATTGTACTTTTGATTACTTGGCACTGAAATGCCAATGGGGTAGCATGTCGTTTGCAATATTGTTTTCTAATAATGGGCATTATCATTCCTATTGCATAGTTTTTCATACTGATTGCACTGTTACGAATTAAAATTTGTAAAACTAGTACTGTGGGAAAAAGCCTTAATACATAATAGGTTCACCGGTTAAAAACTAAAACCTGATAACTGATTGCTCTTAACAATCAACTTAAGCATTAAAAAAAAAATTAAAAATAAATAGGTGAAATAAAAATATTTAGATGCATAGCATGCATAACAACCAAAAAAAAATAATAAAAAAATACTTAAAAATTCCACGGTCACTAATCAAATTAGAAAATCGTGGAAGGAATGTGCAACAAGAACTAACAACTAACTAACGTGACTTAACAACTAACATCGCATAGAGAGATTTGCAAAAAAATATATCAGTGTTATAACAAAGTCTTAAAAAGTCCAATCGTACAGCAAAAAATTTCTAAAAATATTACAAGATATAAAAACAATATCTTTAATCACTTGCATCTGCACTTTTTCCCTTAATTATTGCGCCCCTAGCGAGGAAAAAATGGCATGTTTTAGGACGCAATCTGCAATTATATGGAGCTGCACTTAATGCGACCTCCACAGGAATCAAACTACCCCTACGGTAAGAAAAACCTTGCACATAAATGATGGCCATGTTCTATGGCAAGACAATTTTCCTAGAAAGTTTAACTATTTTTGTAAATTTGACCTTTTTTGGTATTTAGAAACACACTACACATTTACTGCTAAAACTGTGAAATTTTTACTGTTGAGTAGCATGACCTTAATAAAGTAAAACATAAATGACATTTGCTTCAAATTGGAAAGAACCTGCACAAAATGACGAAAATCAGTTCACAAACAAGTGAATTACACAACCTACAAGTTTACTTTAAGTCGCTATACTCGATTTATTTACCAAATATAGTGACGTAGCAGCGTGATATTCACGTGCAATTGAAACCTATTGGTTGCTATAAATTTGAGGCGTTACTCGCACTTGCACGTGTGGAGAGGTTTCGAGTGCCTGTTCGGCACGTGATCACTATATGTACAGTCATACCTCGCATAGTCCGACTTCGATCAGTCAGGATTCACTGTAGTGAGGTTTAAAAATTTTGAAACAGTAACTTTTAATTAACCACAATAAAAATAAATTCTAAATCATTATTTCTAATAAAAATAATTGAATTTGGATATAGTCGAGTTTGATATTATGTAACTATAAAAAAGTCCAGACTTTTTTAATAAAATCTCATTTTATATTAGTTAATTAAAAAATAATAGAATTTTAGTTATAAGATTGTGTTTGTTGTAACAAATAGCCACCTCACCTTTAACAAAACGCACTTATTCCATAATTTTAAAAAATGTACTTATACCCTTTTTAGTCCAACCTCTTCAATTACCATTTTTTATATGTATTTAATTCCTCGATAGTCCGATTTCAAACAGTCGGCAATATTAGTGGAACTGATTACCCGGACTATGCAAGGTATACCTGTACCTCAATAAATTGATTATAGTCACGTATTTCTCAGAAACAGTCAATGTTTTTAAGTTTTACTTACGACGACATGTCAAACTTTTGACTGCGGGGTCATGCAATTCATGGTTCTTCCCAAGTTGGAAGATCTTTAAGAAATTTTGTCAAATTTCTAAATTTTAATTAAATAAATAAAAAACAAAATTATTTATAAATTACGAGTAGAGGTTTGTAAAACAATTTTCAGAAATTTCAAAGGGATGGTGAAAGTAAATTTTGAATAAAATGTGTTAGAAATCTGAAAAATTAACATGGACAGTACAGGCAGATCTTTCTTGCCTTAAGAGTGACCTAAAGTAAATAATGTAAAATCCTTTTAAAACTGTACTAGCGATGTTACCATATTTTCAAAAATCAAGTGCACAAATTAAATGCTTACTAGGACCAGCTCATTGTTAAATTCTGAATAAATATTGATGGCTCATTAGCCTATTTTATAAGCTTGTTTTTATGATCACAAATTGATCGGCCTGCCTGTTTCACTGGCAAAATTGGAATATTTTCTATACATAAAATACCCCCTTTAACTTAAGTACGTCTGACGCGGATAATTTTTAAAAGCATGATGAAATAAATAGACAATTAAATTAATCTGATGTTGCTTAGAATGTGACTAAAACAAGAACGGAAAAAAACACTCTACTCTCGGCGTGTCCTTTTTGGCCTCGTACTCCCATTATCCGTGTCACCCCTACCCTTCTTACCAACTTGTACTTGTGATTGTGCTGTCAAATGCAAAGAGATTGCGTGTGTATTTAATTTTTCCGTTAACAATAACTCTTTTAACCCTTTCATTTTTTGGCTATGTAACACAACTGTAGGTTTTGTGTTTTCTACAATTTCTTCTTCTGCTTCTTCTATTTGCTTTGAGGTACTAGGGCTTGAGCCATTTGTTTTTACCAGTGTTTCTTCCGTCTCATCACCGCCTAAAGGTTTTTTGATTTTTATTTCATTCGTTATTTTATAAATTTAAACCTTACCTACGAAAGGAGAACCACCACCTTGCAGTAAATATTCTCGATTTAAAATCTTCTCTGAGCATGCAGCTGTGAGGGCTTCAATACTGGGATGAAGGTTGCTTTGTTCTCCGTTATCGTCTTTTATTACTTTTGATTCAATTGCATTTAGTAAATCACTATCAGCACTGGACCCATTCTGTTTTTTAGCAATACAGTAATTATTGTTTAAACAATTTTCCTTTGAACGTGGAGGTATTTTTGGTTCTACTGAGTTCATTCTGTTACTCTCACAGACTATATTAACCTGAGCACGAACGTCTGCATCAAATTTTGAAATTGTATTCACCAGTGGTTTTGCCCATCCTATGTGTAACACAGGTGTTGCACTTTCTTCTTCCCACTGGCAAATTCCATCATAAAATCTCAGAAGATTGGCAAAACATTCTGGTTTCTTTAGAATACAGTTAGCACTGAAACCAGAACTTTCGACTTTCATTATATGAGGTATCAAATCGTTTGCAATTTCCAAAAATTCCTTGTATATTTCCTCATCATCCCTTGAATAGTTGTACCTTAAATTACATTTCAATTGAACTAATTTCATTCAAGTGGCTTGTAACTTAGTTATCATTATTTAATTTCAAATTGCATTTATTTAGATTGAATTGACAAATATCTTTACTGTCTAGTACAGAAAGCTTTTACTAGACAATTATTTATGAGGAAACTATTTAATCTCGTTTGCTCACTTTAAAACAGTGAAGTGTTATTTTGAAAAATACAGCGGAACCCCGTTTTTCCGTTCTTTACGTCTAATTTTTGCAGTCCCGTTTCATTGTAATGTAGGTAATACCCGGTTTTACGTTTATTTTTCCCGCAATTTACGTTGGAAATATTTAAAATGCAGTTGTTAAATTTATTAAAATTAAAAATTCCATTTATCTTAGCACATTCGATTAAATCCATGGAAATTATTGAAATGAATATGTTAGCAGTTTTTAGACACGTCTGCACTTTGCAAAGTTTTGTGATCGTGATTAGGTAGACAATTTTTTATTTCATTCGGTATTGATTCTCGAAAAACTGAAAGAACACGAGGGCTCACGCGTTTCGCTCGCGCGTAATTTTGATATACCACTTTGGCTACAATAATAAAAAATTGTGAATCAATTAAAAGCAGTGCCATACAATATGGTCCATGACAAAAAAAAAAAAACGCACGTACAAAAGAATTTCAAAGTACAGTAAAACATCGATATAACGGACCTCTATTTAACGGACTTCGGATATAACGGACAAAAAATCCGGTCAAATGTAAAAAAATTAAAAACGTCCTGTTAATATTATTCATGCTTAAATTCAAGTGTCGCCGCATGTAAACAATTTTTAGCGGCCATGATAATCACGTCATACGTGTAGCATTAAAATTTGAGACATAATGCTCGTGGACTGCAGCAACGTCACTTCACGACGAGTGTCCGAAGACAATTAAATAGAATTTTGTTTGTGTTTTGTATTTTTCATTTATATCTAAATACAGCGTATTTAAAAAAAAAGATTTTTGATTTATTTTAAACCTATTTTTATATAACGGACTTTCGGCTTTAACGGACACCCTCTCCCCCCAATTAGTCCGTTATATCGAGGTTCTACTGTACGAAGAATTTACAGTATTGAAAGATGCCTATATATACAAGAAATAAATTTACACCAAACTAATTTGTATGAATTTTTAAAGAAAATTTTTCATTGCCCTTAATTTACATTTTCCCTCCATTTACGTTTTTTTGTCGGTCCCTTCAAAAACGTAAAAACGGGGTTTCACTGTATTATGAATTTTGAAAATACCAGAATTTTTGTTCTTATCATCTATCTCAAATCTCCACCTGTTGCAAATTAATCAATTGAAATTTTAGGGAAAATGTATTAACCGATTTTACTGTTTCTATCTCCATATCTCGCTCAGATAATTACACAAATATTATTATCTGAACAAGCACATATTCAATGGTAGTTACTTGATTAAAATTAATTTGTAATTAAAATAGAACTTACTTTCTTATGACATCACTGGCATTGGCCCAACTGTCGAAAGCTTCTTTGTACATTTTATTACGATAAAAATACCCTCCTTGATAAGTGTAAGGGTACACATGCATATTATCATAACATGTTCTTGCCGCTAGTATTGCTTCGCGAAATAATGCATCACAAGGAATCCTCCCAGTAGTGGCTAATATTTCCTCCAAATCTCCCAAATTGCCGATTGCCATTGGGTATTTTGTAAGATGACCTAAATCATACAGCAACCACAACAACTGTTGCTGCAATAAAGCTACTTCATAAGCATCGTGAGTGGCATTTAATGACGGATTAATTGCAGAAACGAGAGCTGCAACTTCCATGGCTCTTGTGCACACGACTGGTTTGTTATTAACATACAGCCATGATCTTGCCGTAACACCCTTTCCTATCTCTTGGCCCCGTTTATCTTCATTCCCCTTTCCGTGCCAAGTAACTTCAGCCGTTTCCTTTCCATTTTCACCAAACACAACCCAAGCATGATCTTCTGAAAGTGCCAAGTGCACATCTGAATAACCTAACGTTTGACAGCCAGCAACTACAGCAAATGCTACACCAAAACAATCTAATTTATTGCCTGTTAAAAAGCTGTACAAGCTTTGTAAATGTGCTCGATCCTTATAATAACTCCTTGACAACGAATTCCACACGAGATCTGACACCTTCTTGACAAGTTCTCTTGTTGCATATGTTTTGGTTGTGCCATTATTTGGTGATACATCGACTGAACCCTTCATAATTGTGTGGAATTTGTTGTAGAGAGCTTCTATGGTGTGATATTCCAACGGCGGTACACTTGATGGCTCAGTTGCTTCATAAACCTGTGATCCCGCGTTTGGCCGGTTACATGTTAGTGAATTTTCAACAGCACCGACGAGTATCGATAGCAATGCCAAGTCTGGTTCGTAATTGCATTCCAGTTGTATCCTGAAGATTTCAATGACGGCATTTGTGTTCTTTATTGGAAATAATGCTTTATTAATGTCGCGAAAACCCGCCATGGCGTCTTTACATCTTCTGTCACTTGTCAAACAAACCGAAGCGTCCAACGCTTCTTACAAAACTGTTGTGCAATAGTTTATTACAACTACTGGTGAAATGAACTTCTACTTACAAGTGCGTTGGACTTGGATGAGAAATTGAAACTAATCGTTAAATGTCAGTATTTAACATAAGCAAATAAATAAAATGTAGCAATATTTAAATGTAGAACTAACTAAACGGTGTTTCAGTCTCTCTTGTAAGAATTCCCATTTTTTTCCCTTGAAAGTAACAACTTATTTAATTATTTTTCTTAGTTATCAATTTAAATTTAAGGCCCATTCAAAGTGTTTTATGCATCTTTTTCAATTCTCTTGCATTTAAAAATAAGTGAATTGGTTACTGATTTTTATTAGCGATCAGTTAAAGTAAATTTTTGAAATTATTTAGCTGCCCCACAGCTGGGCAAAAAATAACGGACAACTGAACTTTTAGATTTTCAGATGTTAATTTTTTATGTAACTAATTAATACTGGAACTGGGTATAAAAATAATATGTATTGTATGTGATTCGGTATATTCAACTTGATGGGGGCAAAACTAGCTTCGTATATTTCTCCTTTTTATACCTATTCATAAAATATCAAAATCGTCATTTTACCGGGTTGTTTTGCATTTACATTAACACTTTGATTTGTAACCGCCAACTTTTAACAATTTATTTGCTGTTCTTAACGAAATTGATGTTAAAATTGTTGCTTTAAGCAAGAACAGCCAAAGTATACGGTATATTTTGTAATAACTCAATACACTCGGTTTTTTTATGCGACTTAACACTACAAACGCAGCTAATTTTCTTTACGTTTTAGCGAACACGAAGCCAAACGCCTAGGCGAATGGTAAATATTCGGTATTTGACAAATTCCGCATGTCTGGGGGAGCACTGCAGGACGAATGGGCCCAAATAATTCAACAGTACATTGCCACCTTCATATGAAAATGGTAGTAACACCTATTATTAATTTTTTCTTTTGCCATGTTATGTTATATTTTCCAGAACCGCTCTAATTCTAAAATGCTCGTTTTCTTTTAATTAATTTTTAAATAAATATTTTTCTTAAGTGTTTTGAATTATTATGATGAAATAATCTTTATTTAAATATAATTACAATATAGGTACTTAGAGTCGTGTTAATATGAACCCCGCTAATACGAATATTTTAATAATACAAACATCAAGTGTAGGGAAAAGTGGGGGAATGGTGTGCATTTGAGGCAGAGTAGCTGCTGTAATACCTACAGTACAAGTGAAGAAACGAAAAATGTTACTAATGTGTATGGGATTGTACACAAGTGAGTGACTAGGTTCTTCACTAGTTCTGTACAGCGTTTTCTTCAATCCTGTTCTTGAAATATTAAAAACCATTTTTGTTCCATCCAATTGATTTCATTTTATTGAAAAATATTGCAATACACTGGATGCAACAAACTCTTATTTTTAACTATTACAATAAATATTTAAACGAAGTTATCACAAGAGAAGTGTTTAAAAACTAGGTGTTGGTGTCTTGACAGACCCCCAGAATAAGACAAGTTTCGTTTCTTCGTTTCGGATAAAAAACAAAAACGGCACATCAACCCTAAAAGACACTCTACCACCATCTCTGGATAAGCTAACAGAAGTGGCAGCAGCCGCTTCCGTACCAGATTCTGTAATATCCATATAAACTTTATGCAAAACTTGATCTGCGTACAGTCCCGGATTGGGGCTCGAATGAGAGTCCAAATATTGACGCACACTGTCAATAGTTTCTGTTGCAGCTCTCGTTCTTCCGTAAGCGGTTCTATTGGGTTCGCCTCCCATTCTGCTAAATATCAGAATGTCATTGTTTGTAATTGCCTTTTCTTCCGGTTGCTTTGGACCAATTCCAGGCGAAATCACGCCTAAATTTGCTTCAACTGGATTGAACAGCGACCTAACTCCCAAATATTCCAACGGCCCTTTCAAATTAACTGTACTTTCAAGCTTCATTTTTGGGAATAGGACGACAGCTTGCGTATATTTAGCGTTTTCAACAAGCCTTTCCAATTCTGTTGGATTCAATGCGTTTTCCAAAGTTTTTAGCACCTCCTTGGTGGAATGATTCGGCAATATCACATACATTGTGGTTTGATTTCCTTTGTAAGGAAAACCCAAAATTTCACAATTTAAAATCGTATCTTTGTAATAAGGGAAGGCTCCCCCGTTAGACATCATTTCTACCATTGCAGTGCTCGGACTGTCGCGACCGTTGGTGAAGAAAGCACGTCTTAAATGAAAAACTTTAATAAATAAAGACACAAGTTAATTTAATTACCTTTTAGTACTTCCATCGAAGAATGGTTTCTCCCAAGCGCCCTTAAAATATAAAGCGCTGGCAATAACAACTTTGGTTTCTGACGGTGGTGCGTTGGCCAAGATATCTTTGATTTTCGAATTTGTCCTATCCGACACCCACTTATTAATCACATTCTGAGCTTTGCCTCCGTTGCCTCGAAAATCTAAATTCAGGATTTCGCTTCTGTATATAGATTCGCTGGCTTGTTTGTAAATACTTCTGATTGGGTAATCGTCTTGAATAAAAATCGCCGAGGCGAAATTAATTTGGACTCCGATTTCGAAACCGCTAGTTTTGTCCAATTTTAAAAATAAACGTCCCAAATGTTCGTGAACCAACTGCGAACGCGATTGGATGTTGAGTCCTGTTGCTAAACCCATGACTGTTGTAATTTCATCGAAGGTCTTGCCGCTCGCTCCCAGTAACACCAAAGCTAAGGCCCCTGTACAAAAAATTTATTTTAAAATTCAAACATTTTTTCAGACAAACCTGCAATGCTGACTGGAGAATAAACGATGGCGTCCGACAATTGATTTTGAACCGTTATTGAATTGTCGATTGCCAGAGTTAATTTCGAAACTCCTCTTGCAATAATCAAATCGACGAAGTTCTCGTAGGTCTCAGTTCCCCTTTCCAAAATCGACAGATTCGCGTTAACATTTTGTGATTCCTTTACTGCTGTTTGAGGGGTTTCACCAGGAAAGTAGAATTGTTCGCAAGTTATTAAAACTGGTATTGAGAACAAAATTGCGATTCTAAAATGCATCTGAAATTAAGTTAAATTAAATTCTGAAATAATAGCCGGTGTTTGCGGTTTTTCAATGTAAACAGTGAAATGAAGAATAGTTGATTTCATTGGACATGCTCATGCATTTAATGATTTTATTACGTTCCTATTATATAGGTGTCCCAGAAGTCATCATATGGATATGTTTATTAATTTACGATTAATGAATGTTAAAAACTTTTTTTCATTCAATTATATTTTTTATGTCGTACTTAGTCATATTTATACTTCTACACCGGAATACACGGTTTTCAAATAATATAGTGTCATATGGACTGAAAAAGAGGAAAAACTGTTTTATTTATTACTTTTTCAACCAAAACCTATTCTTTCCGGCTTGCCGCCTAAATTAAATCAAAGTATCATGTCAAATATCAGTAATTAAAGTCGTGAAATTTAAAGTTAATTTAATACTTCCTGAAACAATGTTAACCCTTCAACGAAGAACTTCGGAACTGTCGAAGTGTCATATCGACGAAACACGGAAATTTATCGAAAAATATTCAAATATAAAAGCTTTTCGTAATCTAATTTTAAGGTTAATAATAATTAATGTATTAACTTGACAATAAATATTTTTAATAAAAGTAAATGTTGTGGAAAAGGCAATAATATGTGTTTATGTAATAATTATAGAAAAAAATATTTTTTTAAAACAAGCTTGAAAATCTTATATTGCCATCAGTTGAAACTGGGTCAAAATTAGCTTACAACAGAAGTGAAGTTAATAATTGCTTGTAAAAACAACAGATAGTGTGGACAATATTGAAAGAGAAAAGGAAGGTCAGTATGAAAAGAAGATATCGCTTCAATTGTAGTTTTTTTAGTTGAGAATCCAAAAATGTTATTGCGACATTAATATGCACTGTTGTGGATAGGAGATTCCATTTTCAATGAATTGAAAATTAAATTAAACCTTTTGCCTGTGACTGGAAGAAAACAGTCAGAAATTATAAATTTTCTGATAATTTACAACAAATGGAACAGTTTTGACACAAAATTGAGGATATTACTCAAAAGAAAACTAAATATCGAAATTATAACTAGTTACAACTAGAAGTCAATATTATAAAGAAGTTAATGTTTGGTGTGGTGTTTTGCATAATATTTTAAGAAAAATTATGGATTTAGTTTAGTTTTATGTTATGAGTAACTATAAATTTTTCTCATTTTTGGATCATTCCTAAACTTAAAAACTAGAGGATTATGAAACGTGTTTTATGTTACAAAAAACCAATAGAACATGAACAGTAATACCAGAATCTATGAATGAAAGTGGAGGAATATGCTCTCTAAATGAGAAAGAACGAACCAGCCCTGTTAAATTAGAACGAGCGCTTAAACACGGAGTCGCTCTATTCAGCTTGTATGAGAAGACATTTAAAATAATAAATTGGACCAATAATGGTGTGAACATGAATGGATGGCGCCTTGGTAATCTACGATGTTCAGATAACATAGTCTTGACAGCAAATGATCAATAGATTGCAATTAATGCTCCAATAATTATTATAATTAGAATCTGGGAAAGTGGGACTGAAAATCAGTACCAGTAATACACAAAGAAGAAACTATAACAACAATAGAAAACAAAGAATTGGAAATCCAAACAGAGGAAATAAAATGAAGAAAACTAAGTTGAACAGCGTTCGGAAACAACTACATGGTTAAAAATATCAAACTGCACCTCAGAGCAAAACTTCTTCAGTCGTACATTCTACTAATACTAAAATTTGGAGAGCAAACTTGGACAATTACAAAGAAGAATATGAATCTGTTCAGAGTTGCACAATACGCCACAGAATGACTAATACTTGAAATAACACTCAAAGAGGGGAAAACAAACAAATTGATTAGGCAAACAACCAGGTAGCAAACGTAGTATTTAAAGCCCTGAAGCTAAAATTGCAATATGCTGGTCATATTGCAAGAGAAGAAATAAGCAAATAGCAAATGGCAATCCTAACTTAGAGACCAGAGAAAGACGACCAATGAGGTGCATAGACAGCCTGAAAGTAATTGCAGGCCGAAACTGGTTGCAAGCAAGCCTAGAATAAGGAAAACAGAAAAAAGAATTGGAAGTGGACGTGAAAACGATATTAGAAGAAGAAAAAGAAATTACAAAATGCACAACAGAAAGTAACCATTATGACAGAACGGATTTAGTAATTACTTCTTTTTGATAGGAAACGGCAATCTGTAAATGCAATCAGTAATATTCATAAATCCCTTACACTATGACGTCACATACAAGACAGATAATTTGAAAATTGAAAACGTCTTAGTTTCGAAACAAGCGAAAATTTTTATAATGTCTAACTTTTTTCTGTTAAGTTGTAAATAAAAACTAATTTTCACTTTTTCAGTCCATCTGTAGAAAAAAAATTTTTTTGTTTATTATTTTTCTTTTTTAAATTTCGAAGATTGGCATTTTCAATTATTATTTGATAAGTTACTCAAGAGATATTTTCGGCATGTAATTGCATAATTTTAGCTCCGATGATGAATTAAAAATAAATCCGAAACATGACTTATTTATATTATAAACAAAACAATGGAATTTAATTCAATTTGTTCCTATCTGTTTTGTTGATATAGGTAGATTTTACAACAATATACAATAGCCCATTATTTCAAATAGAAGGTTATATTTCAAAAAGCATTACCCATGTAATTACATATAGTTTTCCATGTCATAGGTTTACCATAAAACACTTTTTAATAATCTCATGCTTGCATGTTTTCCACATTAGCAGTAAGAATCAATCAAATGTTTCAAGTAATTTGCTCAACTGATATTTTAATTCGATCTTATAGACAGACTTCAAAAATTGATTGAAGATACTTCCAAATTAATAACGATGTTTAAGTTTGCCATAATACGGTTATAACATTTGTTTGAAAATGAACCTGTTTCAACAAATTCTAGAGTAACTTTTGTGGCCCCTGTATTATAATCAACGAGTTTTTCGCGCGTTTTTTGTCCTGAACTTACGCTACACGCAAGCTAATGCCGTAATCCAAACCATCAAAAAGTTTCGCTAAAATAAATGACCGGATATTTAGAAAGTCAGCCTTTATGATGGAAAAACTGCCGGTATTTTTTGCTGTCCTTATCATGTTTCATGGCTGACCCTTATTAACTTGCATGTGGGAAATGAGTGTAAATTTATGCAACCTAAATAAAATATACAAAAATGCTCAAGCTTCTCCTCATGTAAAACTGTCTTCAGCCAATTTGTTTTGCAATCCCAAAAATGGCTCGTTGTCGCGTCGAATGTTTAAGCTGCGAATTAACTTGCACTCACCTTTTTGGAGGGAATTCGGACGAGCAACTACGACAAACGCATCTCTAGCACGGTTTGTTTATCACGAAAAAATTTAATTTTAAAAATCGCGAGGATTTAGAGGACATCAACGCACTGCGAACTCAATTTGAATGAAAGCCATGTGCAACTAGTTGACCTTCCCCACCATAAATTTACAAATTATTAAAACCAGTGGTGTAGTCGCTGGAACTTCCGTCGAAGAAGTAAACTAATAAATTGTCCCCGCGTTTATTAAAAAAAAAAACATATATAACGGTATTGATCTGGTTAAAGCAGGAAGCGTTAATGGTGATGATATGCGCAGTCTTGTAAGCTATGAAGGTCTGAAGAAAAATTGTCGTGATTACACGGTAAAAATTTTGGAATACATGAAGCGTATAACAAAAAAACGAGGTCAATGTTGATTGACGCTCAAGAGCGAACTTTGATGTTTTGTATAAACGTCGAACGGTTATTTTACTAGTTGAAAAGCACTTTTTCATTGCGGAAAATTGTATCGCTGTGTCAGGGTAATGCGCTATATCATCCCATTATCTTGATTAAATGCCAAGTAAATGCGGTTGTGTTTTTCTTCATTAACAGCAATTGGGGTGCATTCAATTCCGTGTCTAGCGAAACCGTGCACCATAGAAAATTGTTGGTTAAATTTCAAATTCGTTTCGTTTCATCCTTGAATTTTTAAATAACAAAGATTCAATGTTAATAGATTTAAATCGCATGTTTAGAATTTAATTTTTTGGAGTGGAAAATATTTGCTGAGCGATTCATTCCTTTTCCACTTACTGATATGAAAACCCTGTTGCCTAACGTGTGTGTAATTGTTTGAAATGTTCCGTTTACTTTTTTTTGGTTGAAAGATTTGGTACCGTAAACCCCTTAGGCTTCCTATTAATTGGACATGTGAATACATTTCTCGTTAATTTTAATGTTAATTAGATTAGATCTTTGTTAGCTACATATTTGATAAGGTAGTCGAATGAGTAAGGTAAACTTAATAAATAAACATGAACTATATCTGGTTATGCTAATTAGTTAATTTCTTCACTGTTCTTCTTAATGTGAATGACTTTGATTTTAACAGTTAATTGAGTCAAGTGGGAAACACTACAATACTACAGCTAAACAATACAATGAGTGATGACGCCACTTACATTTTTTGAGTTAATAAAGAATGGTACATAAAGTGATTCATAACTGATTTGTTTCATAAGTAAATAACATTGTCATCGTGTAAACATGTAATTAATTTAAATCAGGACTTTTTAACGTTCAATTAACTTTATTTATACAGTGTGTCACCAAATGGACTGAGGAAGACGACTAACCTTTTCTAAGTTTCCAGGAGACGTTTTTATGACCTTAGTTGGGTCTTGGCTAACTGCACCATCGATCTTTTGCGATTTCTCGACAGTTTCCAACTCAACATTCCCTGTACTCTTCCTTTCCACCTTATTCCTTGTATATTGCCTTGTCCCACCTACTGTTTATTCTGTCTATGTTTCTTTACCACCTAATTCTTTTGGCTTTAATTCTAACTATAATATATTATCACTTCCTAAAATTTTTCTGTATTATTTTTTCTTCTCCACTGATCGCCTTCTTTAGCAATTCTAAGCTGATTTTCTCGTCTCTTAGTTCACGTTTCGATTGCGTACAATATTACTGGTCGTTCATATATTCGGAATTTCGCTTTTCTGGAACTTAATCAAATACGTTGCATAATAGCTTTTAAATTCATTTCCTTCCATAGCCGCCTTTAATGTATTTGCCGCATGCCGCGAAATTCCCCAGATTTTGAAATTTTATGTTTTTGCTTAAAAAATATGGCAAAATAGAAAAAATAGTGTATGATACCTCGTTTATAAGGCATTTTGTCGCACTTTCTCTTTTAGGGACACTCCTCGCAAGCTCGTCGTGCCCTAAACCCGTGCGTGCGACAAAATGCTTCTTATTAAACTCATATCATAATATACTATTATTTTCTTGTATGAGTGCGTAGTCACTATCAAGTGTAGATACTTTAAATGCCTAAACTGGTTCGAAATTATATTCCACTACAGTTATGTTTTGACTGATTCTGCGCCGCTCTTGTTGTCCTACTGTTAGATATTTTGTCTTTTCTTCATTCACTAGAAGTCCTATCTTTCTGCTTTATATCTAATATCTAATCTTGTCTGAAACTGTTCATTATTGTTGCCTTCCAATTCACCGAGACACTTCTTCAGAACATGTTCGGTTGTTTCAAAATTAATATTTTGCCAAGCCATATCAAGATATTGTTTTTCTAAAAATCAAAAATGAAAATTATGGAAAAATCTTTATTCTACTCAACCTGAGATCTACCAGTAATTAGGTAAATGTAAAACCTAGTTCAGATTGGTCAAATTACTCAACTTCAACTCACTTTAAAGGCAAATAATTTTCAAAGTATTTTTAAGGCAAGTACAGAGTTGAAGATATTTCAAGTCAAAAAAATAACTGGTTGGCATTGATCAATCCCTTTCAAGTTACTGGATTTCAACCACTTGAAGTCAAGAAACTTGACTAATGTGAACGAGGTTTAAGTAACTTTTTCAATAATAAACTGAAATTCACTTATAATAGACTCTCTATTATAGGCTGATTTATCAAAGTTCCGACTAAAGCGTCATTTAAACCTATGTAAATAGAATCGAATATTATCAAGTCGCTCATAGTGGATTTTCAATTTGTTACAGACTAAAAATGTACTGAAATATTTTGGTCAGTTTAGACATGATGTATTACAAAATTATAGTATTGTAGGTAGGTATGTACAATATCAGGAGCGCAGCTTCTGCGCCGCGCATCCTCCCTTTAATTAACTTAACAATTGTTATTAAGTAAATATAATGCCCAAAAGGGCGACTTTAATACAGACAAAACGGGTATTTTTTATAAACTAACTCCCATTTCGATACATTACACAACGTAATAACTGCCAAGAAATTAGTAAACAAAAAGATCACTGAATAATTAGGACAACTGGAGCAAGTTTAAGTGATTTTTTCAAGTGTCTTAAAACCAGATAACAATACTTTCAGCAAGGGGATAATACAACTGAAATTCTTCGTCAATTATACAAAATATAAATTGTTTTAAGTGACATATTAAAATAACGTTTGTGCTTCTTTATGTTGATAACTTTTAATAAATGTATTACTTCGCAGCGTATCATTTAATTTTGCAATCAAAAAAATCTTGGGACAGGATGGACATTCCATGATAATGAACTAATATTGACTATCCCCTGAAATCCTTTATAAACAAGTTCTACAATAACTACTTATTTATGAACATTTACGAAAAATATGTTTTTTATGGGTTATGGTAGTTAGTCTAACCGGGGTAACGATGGTCGGATTGCACAAAGCTTCCGATAAAATCTTGAATCTAATACGCATACTTGCATAAGTTTTTGGTAAAATTGAAAATCGCATTTATCACGCACTGATAAATTTTGAAGGTTTTATTTTAACTTGCATAAAACCTCTGCTAGGAAAACTGAAATTTTCAGTAAAAAACATTTGTTAACAAAACTTATAATATTTTAATAAAAATAAACAAAATGAGTAACAATTACATATTGTTTGGAAATCCATAGGAGTACATACATTTTGAGTGAAAGTGCGAATTGTATTCGAAATTTTACGGTAGCACCCACAAAAAGAGATCAAAACGAAACTGAACGAAACGGTTAGTGTGTGGAAATATGATTAAGATATATTTTATCTGGCAAGTGGACACGTGTGTAGACATGAAAAAATTGCGTGAGCCCAATTAGTGCCCTCATACTACAAAACATGCAAACAACGCGTGTGCGTGTATAACTATAAAATTAATGCTAATCGACATTATCATTCATATAACAATTTTAAGGTATTTCCCACTTCTAAAACGTCAGTTTTACTGACACGTGCAATAGTATCGATGCAGATACACATGCTTGTAACACTTTTTGCGAAAACATGACAATTTTTGTTTCCGATGGAGATTCATATTTGACCGGCATTTTATTTTTTTCTGAATATAATTGAAGAGATACTGCAAAGCGGTTTTATATTCATTATCATGTTAGCTAACGATATAAACAACTGCAACTTGATTGTGTCAATACTGTATTAACCTTTCATTAGTCGCGCATAGGTCCAGTGGACCTATACAATTCATTTTTTTCTATATTTCAAAATCAAATTTAAATATAGAGGTACGCTTTTATGACATCTCAGACGGGTCTATTTACAATCGTTTCCGAAAAGTTTAAGTGTTCTGAAAATGCAATCAAAATAATTTAGAAAACCAGAAACAACAATTTTTCATAATTTTTGTGTTTACAGAATTGTCAATTGTGTTCATTGGGTGCAATAAACATTGCACAAAATCACTAGAAACATGTTGTACCTTAAGTCAATAGAAAACACCGACCAGTTAATAAATTTTAGGTCTGCCAGACCTAACGCGGTTACTCGCGCCTAATCAAGGGTTAACAATGTCGTACAACAACTTGTCAATTTCTGTTGCACAATGTGTAATTATTAAATTTAATTTCAATGAAGGTGTAAAAGCGACTGATATTCATTAGAAACTTCATAAACAGTTTGAAGAAGAATGTTTATCATTCAGAACAGTCCTTGAGTGGTATAAATCCTTCCAAGATGCTCGTTAACGCGTGTCGAACTTGCCGCATTCTGTCCATACCATCCGTCCGGCGTTCGGCAAAGTGATGGCAACTGTATACTGGGACGCTATTGGCCCAATTTACGTCCATTTTCTCGAATAAAGAAAAACAACTAATTCCGCTTATTACAGATTTTTGGAAAGGTTAAGCTGCCATACGAACAAAAAGACGCGGTCTCTTAAGCAAGGGTGTTATTCTCCTACAAGATAACGCTCGTCCGCATACCGCTCATCTAACGAACAATACATTGGCTAAATTGGACTGGAAAGTATTGCCTCACTCCCATATAGTCCCGACTTGGCCCCAAGTGGTTATAATCTATTTGGGCAACTCAAAAAGTTCTTGGGAGGCAAGCAATTTGCCTCTAATAAGGAAGTGAAGGATGTGGTGCAAAACTGAGCTACGTTGTCAACCAAAAAAATTTTTTCGGCTGAAATACAGAGCTACCGGAACGATGGTAAAGGTGTGTTTTAAAGAGGGCTTACTTAGAAAAATGTTGTACATAATGTTAATTTGTAGTTTATATCGACCAGAAAAAAATAAAATTCAAGTCAAATTTGAACACCATCTTACATTTTCGGTAAATTTTAAAAGTTACTCTAACTACGTAATCATGGTAGTACAAAATTTAGGGGCGGTGGTGCCACTAAAAAACATTATTTATTGCATATAAAATATTGTCGAATATTTCTTATTTTATTTATTGAAGTTACTGCGACCTCATAATGGTCACATAAAACTTATTATTCTGTGAAATATTTATACATTTTTGCTTTTGGTTAGGTTTTAAACAAAGCATTACAGAAATGTCTTAAGCATTTATTGCTGTAATAAAATTCAGTAAAAATTTATTAGAAAATAACATTGAAATAAGGAAGGATATAGATTGTCAAAGTAATAATACTTTTACAAGAAGCATCCAGTACATAAAAATGTGAAATTGAATTTAAAACTATTTTTTAGTTTTTTTCAAAACTTAAAAGTTTAGATTTATCAAATTGTTGTTACCTTTGCGGCTCACTGTATACCACTATTCTTATGTGAACGTCGTGCAGAAAAGAACCAAGAGTTGCCTAAAACTCCGGGATACAAATAAACAAATATTATTATTTCAAAATCAAATTTGTTAATTTATTGTGTATTGACTAAACATTGTTACGTGCAAGTTAAAATGTGTATAAGTGTTTTTTAAAATGTTTTCATTTTAAATTAAGAAGAAAAGGGAACTATGAGTATAAACAGGAACAATTAATTTCAAGGTAAATTTATAAACATAAATATATTTAAAACAATATATTTGTAATAATTCACAATTTTATAGATACTTATATACAAAATAGATTTAATTATCTCTTTTAACAAAAAAGCGTTAATTGACTGCATCCTATGTACAATTTTTGTTTCCTTACAAAAATTATGAATTCAATAACTTTACACCTAACATATGTAATAAAAATAACAAGAAAAAGCTATTACAGTAAAGTGATGAATAAATATCATGATAACGATAAATTACTTTAATTTACAAATAGCTGCTATTGATTGACCTTTCGAAAGTGACTTCATCATTGCCAAAACTTACAGTTTCCAAAGAACAAGGAGGCTCTGTGCTTAATTCTGCTGAGTCTTCAGGTGATGTTTCTTTACTATCCAAAACAAGTGTGTTACCTAATATTGGCAAACCTAATATTAATCTCACTGAATCTGTTAGGTGACTTGCTTCAACAATCTGGTGATAGATTCCTTCTGCTTTACAAATAATTTCAGGCAGGTTTATACATCCAGACAAATCATTAATGTGCTGAAAATTAAATAAAATAATTTATTGGCTAAATTAAATCTGAAGATCTTACTTTCAAAATCTCATTAAACCCATAATGATTTTCGAAAAAGACTTGTTTTTCCGTGTCAAGAATTGCAACACATATTAACAAGTGAAAATTTTGGCAAGGTAAATCAGTCCATAAAACTTCCCACAAAGCCATCGTACTAGTCAAACTAAGTTCCCGTTTGAACCAAACCAACAACCATCTAAAGCAGAAAAACATGTTTCCAGAGTCGTGCTTATCAAAATAATTTGTTAGTTCTGGATCTACTAATGCTAATAAAGTGTGTAAATGAAGAAGCTGTTCTTTCATGCCCGCTTGATCGATATCGAAATTTGAGTCCTAAAACAACCACCGGTTAAAAAATCACAAATAAAATTGTCAGATGGCATACCACTTTATTCATGAATCCAACGAAACACCAGAACGCATCCACTTCATTGTCCAGTAGGAACAGAATGGGCGACAATAAATCACTCATGCCTTGGACGTAGCCGAGATCAAAATTATACATGACATATGTCATCAAAATATCGTACAAAACTTGTAAGTTGGGATTGTTATCACCGGCAAAATAAAGGAGGGTACGGTCAGTCCTGTTAACATCTTTTTCGATTAAACTTTTACGTTCCCTGAAGTCTGCAAAATTATCTTCCTGAGGTTTCGTCATGGTTTTCCACTGCAATTTCATGCTGAAATATTCTTCATTGCGGTGTTTCATTATCTGCTGCCTTTCTGAATGTGTACTGTCCCAAGGGACATATCCAAGGAGGTATTTCCATATCTCTTTCCGTAAGTGTGGTTCAATTCCCTAAATAAAAACCAACATTTACCCATTGTTTATTGCATTTTATGAGATTATTGTTTGTATATTATACAGGGTGAGTCAAGTTTTACCGCCGGTGGCAAAATAGCCCTTGAAAATAATTTGTCAATTCTCATGAATTGCATCAGAACATAAAAACAAGAAAACAATTTTTTTTTTAAATAAGGGAAAATTTTGGCTTTATCTCAATTACTAGTTCAATTTATTACTTGTTTTGATGTACGAACAGTAAAATATTTTCACGCAATTTAGTGTAATTGAAATAATTTTACAAATTTGCCTTTATTAAATAAAGCCAGAAAGTATTTTTTAAAATGATTTACGACATAAGTAGACCAATTTACCGGATTGATGTAGGGTACTTGACTTTTTATTTATGACGGTTAATGAACTTAACTTAAGAATGCAGGTCTGATGACAATTGAAAAGTTGTCTCATCCAGTTTGATGGGTCGATTATAAACTATTGTTAGGATGGTAAACCGCATTATCCATTGTTGAAAAGTCATAAATGAAACCATTTTTCGTACTTTACCTTAAATTTGATTTAACTCAAAAAGTAATAATTTTCTTACGAATCAAATTGCAAATATTAATACTATGAATAACTTGACAAATTTTGCAATAAAAAACCAACCATCGAAATTTAACTTTTTTGGCTTCAAATGAAAATAATTTGGAAATTTTGTAGCACTAATCGAAAGTGCAAACTTCAACCGATGTAACATGTAAATTACATACTTCCCCTCAATTTTTAATAGGTATTATGGCCGCGGTGGACCAGTCCAATAGAATAAATTCAGTATCTCAATTATTGTGCATATTTAGAAAAAATCCCGAAACACGTCATTTTTAGTCTATGACGTGATATCCTGTAAAGTGAAAACTAATAACGTTTCGTTCTTGATGTTGAGAAGGCAAGCAAAAACAATTGAAATGTTCATCATGTGACATAAAAACTTATTTTCATTAATTTTTTATTGTATTACATTACCAAGAACGAAACGCCATTAGTTTTTGATTCTTTAGGTTGTTGTAGCGAATTTCATTAAACAGATTAATATTTGTTTACTGTTAATTTTTGCAATAAATTTTGAAACTATAGCATTTTTTAATAGAGCATGAAGAGACCTTTCAAATGAGTTATTACAAGCCCCCACTACCTATTTAAAAATTTTGGGGTTGCGGTTAGGGATGAAATTTTCACTTTACAAGGATATCATGTCATAGACTAAAAATGACGTATTTCGGTATTTTTTCTAAATATGCACAAGAGATACTGAATTTATTCCACTTGGCTGGTCCACATTGTATATTATTGATAATTCCTTGTTAAAATGATTAATCTTCAAATAAAATATTTACCCCTCTAAATATCACCAATTTAACAGCTTCAACATCTTCAATTCTTTCTTCATGGTCATGTAATGCTCTCCATTGGTTTATTGTTAAAGGAGTGCCCCTGGGGAAGTCTTTTCGTTCTGGTAATCGAGGAACATGAGCCACCATTTCATATTCATCCTGTGTGTGAGTAGTCGTACTATTATCAATAGCAGTTAAACTTTTGTTCAGTTCATCCATATATGTTTCATCTGGAGGCCGATACAATACTGCAAAAAAATCATGTACAAGACATAAGTGGAGTCCCAGTTTCTACCTATAAGAAGTGGAAATAATGTCCAAATATAATTACCATAATCTGTTAATTTTGAAAAGGCCTCCATCGTTGTTTCGTAAGGTCTTGATTGGATATTCTTTAGAAACCTTGTGACCACATAAGACGGTTCTTGTTCTTGAAATAAATTCAACTGAGCAAATGATTTGTCGAGCCTTTGTGTGTCTGGGTCGTCTGTATCATCCAAGACGATATTTAAAAGTTTATCACGCTTTGAAGCTGTCGTTTTCAACAGTCCTCTTAATACAGAAACGAACGTATCACAAGTGCCGTGTTGAAACGAGAAACTGCACATCTGGTCGCCCTGTCCATCGAACACAATTAATTTCTGGCTTGTACGATTGGACCTGAAGCTCCGTATTTCAGTCATATTAATTTTGAGATATTTAGACCGATTTGAAGACTCTTGTGGTAAACTTGAACTTAAGGTTCGTCTCCTTTCTATTGTATTGACGAGTGCCCATTCCTGTTCTTGCCCATCCGAATCTATTGTTATATCGTTGGGTTTCCATTCGATGAATCTTACTTTATTTGAATTTAAATATTCAATTATGCACAAAGTGCCCGTAGTGTTGCAGTAAGACATGTAAGCTGCCGGGCCACTGGTCAACAAAACTCCATTCTGAATAAATAATTCCATTATATTATCTTCGTCCATTTTAAGGAATAAACTTTTTGTACACTTTCACAGAAATTATTCAATGTTGTACCACGTCAGTGATATTCCTTTCATGGTCCAAGTAACTTTTTTATTTTAATTTTTTCCCCATTGATACCCGGTGGAAATTTTTTACTTTAACACTTAATTAAAACTTTGACCTATATTAAACCTTTGTTGACGATTTAGAATTTAGAAATATGACTCACAAAACGTCAATTTGACAATTCACGTGACAATCATATCGTTGAAAGTAAGCGGTATCTTTTAATCGTTTGAGAAACTAAACTTGGCGGGATTTTTGTAAATCTTAAAATTTCTTTCTGAAACCAAACATTTTTACATAGCATTTTTGTATTACATTTGAAGCCAGCAAAACATTACTAAATAAAAAAAGGTTTTTTAAACAGTTACAAAAATTTCTATACAAAATAATAATTATTGAATTTGAGCCAGCCCCTAATATCGATTAGAAATTGAAGAAAAAGTATGCAATTTACACGTTACATCAGTTAAATTGTACGCTTTCGATGAGTGCAAAAGAATTTCCAAAATATTTTTATTTTTTAAATTTCGTTGTTCAGTTTTTTATTTCAGAAGTGGTAAATTATTCACAGCATTAATATTTTCAACTTGATTCCCAAACAAATTATTACTTTTTGAGGTACATCAATTGAAGGACTTGGGGTAACAAGGCTACATGCCACATGAAGTTAGTTTTGAGATATTAATTGTTAAAGAGTCGGTTAAATCCCATAATCAAAACTGATAATTTTTATAGCATTTAATGTTACAAGAAATTTGTAATGAGGGTATATTTAACTATGTTAAGTTGATTTTTATTATAAATGAAAGAAAAACTGTCATTTTAATTATTTATTACAAAAATTGTGGCTTGTACCCTTTTTGATAAACAAATTTTTAACAAATTAGCTTTCATCTTTACTATTGTCTGAAAAATTATTGTCCAAATTTTCGGGTTCATTATCTGTTACCTCCTCAGTGGTATTTTCTAGTACAGCTACAGCAGCCCCTATTTCATAATAATAAGGGTACACGAAAAGAACGATCAGAGTCCATTTTTCTTGAAATTCAACTTTTAATACTATTTGGTTGAGAAATTTGTAAGCTTTCGAAATATGCTCGTGGATTTCATGAGAGAACGCTGCAAGCAAGTCCTTCAAAATAACCAGTAAAGTTTCGAACCTTGCCGGAGTATATAGGAATTTCAAACATTAAAATTCGAATATCTCGACAAGACGAAATTGTGACTGTTCGTTCTTCCCGTGTACCCTTCAAGTGTAATACAGTGAACGAATGTAGGAATGAGTTGTGCAAGATTTTTAATTTTTTTGGATTCTGTGAAATCGGATTATTATATCTTACACATTCAATGATGGTAGAGATATACAATATGACCGATGAAATTTACAATAAAATATTTTGAGAAAAACGATACATGCCACATAAAAAATTTAAATTGCCTGTTCAGACTAATCTGATGAATATTCTTCACTACTTTCAGATTGCACATAATCCTTGTCTAACACAAAATCATCAGAGTTGAAATCACAATGTTCATTGCTGTTTTCAATATTAAAATCTAATTTTCTCTTGGCAGAAACATGTGAGCACGATGCCGCTGTGATGAATGTGAAAGTTGGTACAATTAATTCAATTACACTAAACGGTGTAAAAATATTCTAATGTTCATACTAATAAATTGAATAATTAGTAATTGAGAAAAGACAAAATTTTACCTGATTTCTGTTTTGTTTTGTTTCTTGTTTTTATGTTCCTTTAGTAATATAAAATTATTCATGCACGTATAAGAATTGACAAACTATTTTGAAAACTCACAATACTCTGTATAAGAGTTTTATTTGTTTAACATGACAAACTTACACTGATATTATTTGGTTGTTGGACTGAAAAAAACAGTGTTTTCAGCGTTTACTTAATACCAAAACAATTTCGTTAAAATAGCGCTCCTTTTTAAAGTTATAAGGTGATGACAAGTACACTGCCAGTCAATTTAGAATGGACTCGGCACTATAGTTTTTATATATTATATATAAGTGTTTTTTTTACAACAATCGTCGTCTTACACGTCCTAGATTTTAAAGCTTCCTGTATCTCCAATCTCCTTCTAGTGGATTTCTATTATCCACAGCATCCATTACTCATTTGTTTCAAGTTATTCAAGGCCTACGACTCTTTTTTCTTTTAGATGGCTGGTATTCCCGTATTCCTTTTGGCCAAAGTTCTGAATTCATTCGTTTTAGGTGTCCATACCAACTCAATCGTTTACTTTTCAATAGTATCTATTATATCTACATTTCGTACTCGGTCCAGTCTTGTTAATCGGCAACATTTTCGCCAATAGTCCATTTCTAGTGCTAACATTTTGTTTTTGTTGGATTTAGTAAGTTCTCATACTTCCAAACCATATGTTGCGATGCTTTCCACAATTATCTTGTGAATTTTAATTTTTGTAGCATTTGTAATTTGCTGACTACACAGTACATTATTCAGTTGTTTCGTAGCAGCTCTACTTTGCCCAATCCTACTGCTCATTTCGTCATTACTGGTTCCTACACGAGTTATCATTACGCTTAAATATTGGTAGACTGGTGTGTGTTAATAATGGTGTCTCCATTGAGGTCTAGATTTTGTCCTGTTTCACTCGGTTTTGAATTTGTTTATTGTAAGGCTCCATATTTTATATTCGTCATCAGGTTTTTGTAACATATAATTTACATCTAGTTCATACTCAGCTATGATAACTTGATCATCTGCGAAGTGCAATGTATAGAGATGACGGTGTCTTTAACAGAGTTGGTGCAATACAACGCCATTGTCTGAGCCCTTTGGTGACTTTAAATTCCGGTGTACTTTCGTTTCCTATTTTTATGTTACTAGCTGCATTATTGTAGAATTCTTTCACTGCCTGTACATAAATTGGTTTGACACCCTCATCTTTCATTGCTTTTTTAAACGGAACATTATTGTATGCTTTATGTAACTCAATAAGTATCAAATGTGTCTCCAAGTTGCATGCTGATGGTTTTTCAATTAATTGCCTTAAAGTGAATAGATTATCAACACATGACCGTTCAGCTTGAAAACCACTTTGTTCCTTTATGTCTATTATGTCCTGTTCTATTTTATTTTTGATGACTTTCCTGTATATTCTACCTATAGAGTTCGTTACGCTTAGTCCTCGGTAACTGTTACACTTTCTACGATCTCTCTTCTTAAAAATGTTGCTTATATACGCTTTTTTCCATTTCAGGGGTAGTTCTTCACCTCTTAGACAGAAATTAAATCTATAAGTTAAGCTCTCAAAAAGTTCTACAGTAATTTCACTTTCAGATAATAAATTGTCGGAAATATAGCAATCCTCATTACCTTCTTCTCCTATAAATTTCAGTCTTTTTTCGGTCAGTAATGTTTGGTAATGGTTAATCCAGTCATATGATCTCATCAAAATAGTTAAATTTTCGATTCTAGAATATGAAATTATTTTAATAAACTAATTCTGAAAAAAAAAACACATCAAACAATCTCAAGCGTTGATTCTGTTTTAAATTGACTGAAAGTGTACAAATGGTTTTGTTGTTAAAAGTGATTAAAGTTTGCCGGGTGATTTAAATGTAGGATTTTATATCGAGGAATTGCAATATTGTCTCACACACCATGGAATAGAGATTGTGAGAAGCGATACGCTAAACAAATCCCATATGTAAACTGCGCTACTGTGAGGATATATAAGGCTAATCGATTGCGTCGGCTCCGCGACTCCGTCTTATCAGAGTCCAGCAGCCGCGGTGCGTTTCATTTCCAACATCCAAGTCAATATGCAAAATGCCGGATATACCTTATTATACTGCGTTTACACGTCGTTTTCGGACGAAGTCATTTTTCTCCGAGATAATTGACGACGGACGCGATCTTGGAAGTAATAATAAAAAAGCGTGAAAACGGGGCGAGCATAAAATATCGACCAGAAGATAGTAACTTCGCGCGTTTCTAAATTATGCAAAAGACATAACAGTACTTCACAAGAAAAATGGAAAGAAAATTTATGAAAATGGTCACACATATGGACGGTTCGCTTTTCAACACATAAAACGGTCTGAAATAAATTTGGTTTTATAGTGCGATTCTATATCAACCTTTGGGAGGGTATATAGTATTTTTATGGCGGATTTCTTTTGCAAAGAGTGTATAATCTACAGATCTATAATGTATAAAGAACACATTTCATCGCCGGCCACAATATATACAAATACTATCCGAAAGGATATTATTTTATATATGATGTATTGAGTATTAAAATCGGTTTTGCGATGTGGAAAATGGCTTATAAGTGGCAATATATCGTTTTTTAACTCTCAAATCTAATGGATTTCGGCATTCAAAATTTTCCGGCTTCCAGCCTGTATTAAAGTGGCTGTTTATAATGCTAGCGAATTTGATTACGAGATGTCTCCTGAAGGGTCGTAATTTTTATTACATTCCCACTTTTTATATATTTTAATGTACTCGTGTGCGAAAGAGTCTCGGAACCCAGTGAATAAAAGTGAAATATTGAGATGGTGTTGTTACTTTTTCAATTTTGACTTGTTTATTACTAGGAGGCAGTTTTTTGTAAACTCTTGCTAAACAAACGTCACTCTGTTTAGAATTCAGTCACTATTTATGAAATTATATTTATACCAAATATCTTATTTGAAAGATTGTCTGAAATAAATTTCGCATCCTTCCTGTAGTGTAATTTGCATCACATTAGTGCAAAGCTATACGTGAAAGCTCTGTTTATGTATTCAGCAACAAAATATCTCATGCAGGAAAGCCACTGCGATCTCTCTCGAGAATTTACGATCCTGCATTGTAGAGCTGAAAATTTTATTTACTACTACTTCCTGCAGCATTTTTTAAACAAATTATGAAAGTTAAACAAACCAGAAATTCGGAGTTTCCGTAGGGAATAGATAAAATCATCTGTGATTATGAATCGGTGCAATCATCTGCACACAGCCATCATTGCTGTCAGTCTCCAGTACTTGATATTGATATAATGCCGTTTATCAGGACGTGCATATCGCACATTGTTCTCAACATCATTGTTGCATCACCTGCACTTTCATTGTGCAGCCACTGCCTAGAACAATAACTCGTATTAATATTGCTGATAATCTGGTAAAATGTAACAGTATTTCGGAAACACTGTTTTGTCGATCAACCGCAGATTATAAATATCACATTTAGAAACTAATTTATTTGTTGTTTTATGATGACATACATTTTGTCCACGGGTTAATTGGGAAATTAAATGCAAATTTCATACTAACACAGTTTCCCAAAACGATTTCGTTCGAAACTTTTTATTTAAATTTTCGTCTTCGACTTGTTTTGTACCTAATAATAATAAGCAATAATTTTTTAAATCAAATCCACAGGATAACTGCAACTGTTTGTTATATTTTCATGCAATGAAGATTTTTGCCAAACTATTCTCTTGCATTTGGTAATGATGTACCTACTTGAGAACAGTTTCCTTGCAAGTGAGGAAAGTGAAACGAAAGTGAGGGAAATAAACTACATTACAGCAAAAGTGTCAAATCACTTGGAATATTTACAATCGCTCTAAAGTTTAGAGTCTAAACTGTATTCATTTATCGACTGAAACGTTGGAAAAATTAGAATATAACACTAGTGACGATGGTTAATTGCAAAACTATTTTTTTCTGTAAATTTGTATTTAAGAAAAAAGCTAAATAATTTTGCCTCCAATTGTGAAGGTTAATCAATGAAATTCAACAGAAATTAAATAGTTTTGAGGAAAAATGAGAGTTTCCATTTTTTATAAGTTTGTTGACTGCTACAAATTTATTCTTATGAGGGAAAAAATATTTGAAATCCGATGAGGAATATCTAATCTCCCCATAATGACTCGAATACCTTTACAGTTAATCGATCTTAGTCATAAAATCTGATCAACGACATTCCACATTACTTAAGCAGAATAGAAATCTGAACTTTTATTTTTATTTCTCCCAGTTTTATACATTCTTCAATGAAAAATTGACTAATAATTAAGTTTTAAAATCAAAAATCTTTATTTCAGTAATTGTTTTTACAAAGAACTTAATAATAATGCTATAATAATTATCAAACATTAATTACACTTAATTTCGTGTGGTAAGTATACATATACAGTGAGGACACGTGGGTTGGAATAAATTCATTTAAAATTCATGGGTTTGGTTTTTGGAAAAATTCCTGTACAAAGGCTGGCTCAAAAATAAGTTATGACTATCAAATGGGAGCACCTATTTTTTATTTCATTTTTGAATTCTACATCGAATTTGAAGTATTTTTATGTACCATGTGCTATATCCAAACTCAACAGTTATCGAAAAAATTACGATTGAACATATCAATAACTGAGATTGTATCCTACAAAATTTATTTCACTCTGTGGTCTGAAAAGAACCAATTTATTAAAAAAACAGAACAACATATCAAATTAACTGTTCAAACTGTTGACCATTAACTTCCTGACAATAGGCAATTCGAAATTCAATTTCTCGTAACACTTCAGTTAACGTTTGTGGCTGAATTTGTAGTATTTCGGCTATAATTCTATTCTTCAATTCATCAATATTTTCCAGTTTATTGAAGTAGACTTTAAATTTCAGATAACCCCATAGATAAAAATCTAAACCCATCCATTTTAAATGAATTTGTTCCAACCCACGCATCCTCATTGTATGTGCTTGGAACAGTGATTCCTATAATTCAACAAAACTATATTGTAGGCCTTTCTCGTTGTTTCTCAGTTAAACGCACCATTCTTCAAACTTTGCAACTATTCTTGACAAGTGTCCATAATCAAAAAAAAAAACAAAATAAACACATAATTGAATGTTTTGCTTGATTTCCAGCGTTTCCTTGATGATATTAGTGGTCTACTCTAATAATTTTATCATAAATTTTTGAAACTTTAGAACTGACTATTTCGAAAACTTTCCTCTTCAAGGTCATACGAATGTGACATTTCTGTACTTAGAAAAATGTGCTGCATCCAAATTCGTAAACAAAAATATGGGGTGCAATTTAAAAAAAATTATTGATGACATCATAGTGCGAAAACAAAAGACGATCGTAAAATTATAAATATCGATGCACTTTTAAAAACAAAAATCGACGTGTCCGAGCGTTTTTCCAAAAGCCAAACCCATGAATTTTAAATAAATTTATTCCAATCCACGCGTCCTCACTGTATATTAACTTACGTCCTCTATAATTTTACTCGCTTCGGCGATACATATACAGTAGATTCCGCTTAATCGGGACCAGCGCGTTTTGGTCCGATTAAGCGGCTGGTCCAATTATCCGAAGTTCAAAGAAAATAGAGCCTTTGAGGGCTAAGACAAAAAATTTTAAGTAACTAAAAATGAAAGGGTGGTACTTTTACAATCCTGACCTACTAGAGTCTTGTTAGTTACTGGTAATAAAACCAAAGAAGAATAAAATTAAAAAGTTTCTAGGTCGTCTTGCAGACCACCCGTACAACAAGGGAGATTTAACGCTAACAATTTATGATATTTTTATATTATCTCTATGTGAACATATTATCAACCGGAATTCTATGAGTTTATACTATTTGAGTACAATTTTTATATATTTATCTTACATTTGTTACCTAAACGGTCTTATGCAGCCACGGCGGCTGCTTGACTGAGCACGGACGTTGTAGCTGGCCATGTTTTACTGTTGCCACGGGCAAATAAAATAAATAGAAACGTCACCTTTTTTTACAAAGGGAATGACCAGACGTGTTTTACATTTTATTCCGTATTTTATTTGTGTTTACATGTGAGTTATTATTTAATGTTTCAATGAGTTTGTAACATTTGACGGCCCAACGTGGGGCACAAGGAAAAGGGCTTTTCCACCGAACTTTCACCAACGACCCCGATGCCGCGATGCCGCGACGCCCTTCTGGAGGGGGATCAAATCCTAACATCAGGAACCTCCAGTGGCGCCCGCAACCGATGATCGCTACACGATTCAGCGCTAACAGCTGCAACAGGCGACTCCACTTCCCGGAGCTCCGACGCACAGCGTCGAACTACAAGGGGATCGTCAGCGACCGAACAGCGCCGCGAAGAGCTGCATTCCGCCGCCTTCCCCGCTTTCGGCATGACACGAAAGATGCCTGCGTACTAGACCCGCGTCACTCCATGGGACTATGGATGCCTGCAGCAAAGTATGAACAAGTAGCAAGCAACCACGCAACCGACCACCGCTGTACCGACCCGGTAACAGAGTGCAACTACGCACCACTGCAAGAACCATTATGTTGAGTAGAAACCGGAAATTACGAATATAGGTTGATTTTGCGATGTCGCCAGGTCGCCAAGACCCGCTTTGAGAAACTACGTTCTGACGTTTTGGTCAAACTGGAATTAGTACTCGAAAACAAACACGTGCAATCTCTCGGTGGGCATTTATCCAAATTGATAAAAGGCCTCGCAGAATTGCACAAAAACACTCTTGGACTACTGTCAGTACCTCCGCTATTTCCGATAGAAGTCGATTTGTCAAACAGTGCTTTGCAGTACAAATCGACAACTCCAGTGGTTCAAGATAATGATGAAGAGCATGAAATAGAAAATGGGGAAGTGCAAGAAGTGCCTGAACCGAATTTAATTTGTAACCTGGATGTTTTGGATGACGCCGAACCAGTTGAACTGAGTCATCGATGCCCGATTTCGGAACTATCCAATTAGAATCTGATTATAGTGTTATGGATAATCTTACTCTTTTGATGACCCTGCTTCCCGGAGTCCCAACGCACAGCGTCGAACTACAACGGGATCGTCAGCGACCGAACAGCGCCGCGAAGAGCCGCATTTCGCCGCCTTCCCCGCTTTCGGCATGACATGAAAGATGCCGGCGTACGAGACCCGCGTCACTTCGAGGAACCTGCAGCTAATAGCTAACCATAAACTATTTTCTTTATAATATAAATAATCCAAGGCAACAGCTACTTCCAACACCGTGCTCAGCCTTTAGGGAGGGGCGTGTTACCTAAACGGTCTTATGCAGCCACGGCGGCTGCTTGACTGAGCACGGACGTTGTAGCTGGCCATGTTTTACTGTTGCCACGGGCAAATAAAATAAATAGAAACGTCACCTTTTTTTACAAAGGGAATGACCAGACGTGTTTTACATTTTATTCCGTATTTTATTTGTGTTTACATGTGAGTTATTATTTAATGTTTCAATGAGTTTGTAACACATTCACTGGTCCGATTAAGCGGCATGTTGGTCCAAATAAGCGAAGTAAATTCGTGTTATTTTCTCTATTGGTTTTTGTTCTTTAAGATTTGGTCCAATTAAGCGGCTGGTCCCATTAATCGGTGGTCCAATTAACCGGATTCCACTGTACTAAAATTGGAACGATACAGAGAATATTAGCATGGGCCCTGCGTAAGGATGACACGCAAAATCGTGAAGCGTTCCACATTTTTTTCCATTTTAAATGTCCATGAAATTAACAAACTTTCTTTTTCACAATAATAAATAATTGGAATTATACATTTCAAAGCTTGAAACTCTTGTTTTAAGCAATTGAATTAATCCAAATTATTTATTCCAAAATATGATACAGTGTAAGCTAAAACTATACCATGATTTTTAATTCCAGAACAAGTTAGAAAGCTGCGAAATTTTTTTTTTGTGTTGATAGTAATGGAATTTTACACCTGTCAGATTTAAGTTATACTAATATCGCTTTAAAATTAGAAAATATAGCACAAAACGCTTCTGTCGAAGGAAGCAATATTGACTACTTTCAAAGAAACTTCCGATGAGGAAAACGTTATAATATTTAAGTGATTCTGTCAAAATTTTATACACACTCACATGCTCACACGCTCACTTTGACATGAGTTCAGTCCACTACTGTGGTCAAACTGATTGCAAGATGAACGTGTATTGCATTGACTGACGGACTGATGAACTGGACTGACGAGCATTAATACGAGCCTTACACGGTCAATCAGGAATGACAGTCTGAATGAATAGTCAGATTGTCATTCCTAACTCCAATCTCTATGGCCCTGCACTTATCAGTCAAACTGACAATCTGAATGAAGTACTTTTAGCTCAGTTGACATTGAGACACCAAAAAGTGCAGATATGGTGCAATATCTTTAAAAGAAAAGGCTTGTTTTGTCATTGTCCTGGCATTGGGTAGCACATTTATAAAAAATCCCTAAACACGTAAGTTTTACGACATGATATCCTGCAAAGTGTTCATAAAGTGACATAAAAACTGATCAACATTCTTCGTCAGTTGACAGTGGTAATTTTGCTTAATACGCCAATTGATATATTTTTTATTGTATTGCATTACCAAGAACGAAACGCTATTAGTTGTTGATTTTTTTAATTTGTTGTAGCGAATTTTGTTAAACAGATTAGTTTTTTTACTGTTAATTTTTGCAAATAAGTTTTAAACCATAGCATTTTTGAATAGAGCATGAAGAGACCTTTTGGGATTTTTTATAAATATGCACAATAATTGAGATACTGAGTTTTTTCCATTTGGCTTTGAAATCGCTCTCCTTTTCAAATCAAATCTTTGGCAGCTTTGGCGTATTCCGGTTTTAACCTCTTGCAATATCCACACTTGAGGAAAAACACGTGCATTGAAATCGAAAGGTTCAACGGTTACCAAGACTGAACACAAGAATGATGGTTGCCACTGCACCATCATTCAGACTGTCAGTCTCCCCCCCCCACTCCCGTAATTGAAGCTCAGATTTTAAAATATCAGGAAATCCGTCAGTCCATTCATCAGTCCATCAATATTCGCCTTGCATTATCATTCAGAATACCAATCTTTGGCCTGAATGTCATTGAGACTGATCGTCTAACGCTCGCATAAATATTTTAATAATTTTAATCAGTCCTGGTACAACGCAAGCGCATTCCCACCGGTCTGGCTCAGCGATGGAGAACGTATTGACACCCGTTACGCCGTTAGAACCAGAGAATTTATTCTTACTTTCGAGATAATACCTATTTTGTGGAATAAAACTCATAATGGCTTTGAAACAGCTGCTTGATATATATACAAGCGAATGATATCTCAGGCAAGTATAGAAGAAGTTTTGTTAAGTACGGCTTTACACCAACAGTCCATGCGATAATAATTTTCTAAGTCCCCCCATTCGTTCATGTACTTTACAACCTTTTTCCTTATCAAAATCCATCGTCTTCTAGAAAAAACGTGCAATCTTGACAGCGTTCGACAAGAGATTGATGTCAGTTTGAACTGAATGTGTAATATTATTTATCAATCCATCAGTTTACCATCAGTCCATTCATGATCAAGGTCATGGACTGAACTGACGTCAGACTGAGCGTGTAACCTCCGTCTTATGGTATTAAGCACTGATTGCTAACAACAGAAAGTGAAAAAACATTTTTTTCACAGTCTTCTAAATTGTTCTGAAATTAAAAAACCTACTATAAATTATATCAATTATATTTTATTAATATTGACGCACACATTTATTTGTGAAATATTACAATTTTCAAGTTACAACCTTGGACAGTCTTGCGTACGTACACGCTCTTGCCGAATTAAATTTTGTAGTTCACAAAAATGATGAAACCAAAATTATAAAAAGTTTTAATTTTGAAGAAAGCCCAAAGGCAGTTTGCGTGGCACTACCTTTAACTTAAAATAAATAATGAGCAACAATTCAATTGTAAGATATAGCCTTAACGACAAACGCACGGTGTTTACCTTATTACTGATTCATTTATACTAAATGTAAATAAACAAATTGCATGATATGGCCTGAACAAATCATGACCCAAGTGTATTTCAATAGATTTAGCTGCGACGTTACTACATACAGTCATTTTGGCCAACCCTGTATAATATTAGTGGTTGTGTGTACAAAAAATGAATTGCACTACTATTTTTGGTTTCCACTCATTGTCATACTCTTATGGTAGGAGTTGATGTGTTCAGGTAGGCATATTTTAAAGAAGTTTATTTTTTATTTATATTTCACACAGTTATTTGGATATGATTATCACTATTCAGTCAATGACGGATATTATCATCAAATTATTGCAAATATAATTTTGTTCTAAATTAGAGGTATAATGTATGAAATTATGTTTTCCAATTTCTCAAATGAATTATTAAATTATTAATTTTTTCTTCCATCTAATAGTACCTACATAATAAAAAATTAAAATTAAAATTGAACTAAATGTGTGTTCAGTCGAGTTCGAAGTGTACAACGTAAAAGTTGCACAATAAAAGTTAGGTCACCCTTAATTCAAAATTTACAGTTAAACAGTTTACAATGGTCGTATCAAATGTGCAATCCATAGACTAATATAACCGTGCCTTGCCATTAATCATTTCGATCAGACGACAGCTTGGCCCGCGTGCTCAACTCAGATAACCCGCGTTTCTTCTTCCCAGCAACAGATACTCTATTTGCTTTACGCTTCTTGATAATTTGAATATGTCAATAGTAAAGTGAATCACGCAAAATACGTCTCAGAGTAGGGACAATCATTTTCGAATCACACAGTCCTCGCTTTAACGAGATTTTAATATCGCCTACTTTAATGAGTCAGTTTAAAATAAAATATTCATTCACACACAAAGCCAATTTGATCCCCGGCGATTTTAAAGTTAGGTAATTATGCGTGCTCACACTGTAGTCGTCTGTGACACAACAATCGCAGCTTCCAGTATAGATTTCCGTAACAATAACATCTGACAGTTCCATGATGGATCACTAGACAATATGGTGCTAACGCTCTTCAGACCGATTTCAATAAGGGTGCTATTTGACCGCCAAGAATACCGAACCAAATGTAACGCGCGCCCGCGTGTGGGGCTGAATTTTTCCCGTCAAATTTTGATTTATGTTTCACTTGAAAAAATTTAATTCGTCCGATTCCCAAAAACTCGCCGATCCCAATTAACGCGCAAAATATTTAAACTATTTAACTTCTGATTTATAAACGCATTCATTATGTGTAATTAAAAAAAATCATTATAATTATTAACCAGAAGAGGTGAGCAGTGCTGAGTCGATTAATGGATGGATGGATAATCTTTGCCGTCAAACACTAATTTCGCAATTTTTTTCCGGATTCTTAAATACGAATGCACGTTAAAATTAGTTCATAAATCACTTGTGTAGGCAATGTGAAGATCCTTTTGGTTCACTGAAATTTTGTGAATTCATAGGAAAAAGCTACTTATGGCTAGAACCGAATGTTCAGACTTATTTATTATAAATTGGGTAATATTAATAATAAAATAATTTATAAACCATACTTGAACGTATAAAGTGAATACAATCAGAGCATACAACATGTATTTAAATTTCCATATTACTTTTTTAGTCAAATTTAATGCATTTTCAAAATTAATTTACATCCATATTCAAATTGTAAGCTAAGGTTAATTGTACTCGATTTTACTAATGAGCGGATGGCGTTACAAAAATTATGTTATGCTCATAAATCCGGTCTTGTACAAAATTTATTTTTTTGCAAAATGAATGAATGAATTTGCAAATACAAAAATAATGTACCTTAAGGGGACTTTACACGTTCAATAATACCGTCAGTAAAAATACTGTCAGTATTTTCTGAATTCTCTAACAGTATTCATCAACCTTACACGGTCATTCCAGATCGTCAGTATTTTCTTCAGTACGTCCTAGCAATTAACGAGTGAACTATAAGTACTATGGATATTCGGAAAGTGTGTTTGGCAATAGTTTTGACTTGTGCTACAAAACGTACTGTGAAACGCAAGCGATAGGCAAAAGATTGGCTAAGGAAGCGTGAAGAATATTCTCTTCTTTTCCTTCTTAAAGAAATTAACAAGATGGATGAAGAGGATTATTAGAATGGATTATTATTAAATGGATTGAATTTGGAAGCAGCAGCTTGTTCAGGCGTCATAATTTGAACAGACATTGTCCAAGATGGATATTTTCCGTTTGCAATGGCATTGTATAAATCTCTAATATAATAAGTTGTCAATGCTGAAACCATTCATTGAAAGGCAACATACAAATATTAGAAATTGTATAGGGTTTTCCAATAAGAGGTGTTATTTTGAATAGCCCGTTATTTCGGTAGATGTCACTTTTGGAGCTGTAATTTTTTGACATTTGACAAGTAGAAACTACGCCATTAATAAAAATGGAACGATACACGCTTCAACAACGCATTGAAATTATTAAAATTCACTATAAAAATGGTGAAAATTTGGCAGAGACGGTTCGTAAAACTCGAACATTTTTGGGTCGTCGTGAAGCACCTTGTCGGACCGCAATACAGAAATTGGTGGAAAAATTCGAGCTGTTGGGACAAGTTAGTGATGTGAAGAATAAAACCCGTGCATGTCGCTCAAGAACAGTCGAGAATATTGCTGCTGTAGCCGAAAGTGTTGAAGAAAACCCAAGTTTGTCCATTCCTCGTCGTTCTTTGGAATTAGACATTCCAAAAACGTCATTACACCGTATTTTGCATAAAGATTTGGGTCTTAAGGCTTATAAAGTTCAGTTAACACACACTGAAAAAAATCGTATGTTACAAATTACTACAATAATGTAGCACATATTTTGTAACAATTTTTGCTACAAAGAGAGCATTTGTTACTTAAAATTGTAATACAATTTTTAAAACATTTGTAGTGAAAACTTTGTAGCAATCTTATCTACAAAGTGTATTACTTTTTCAAAACAATTATGGTATTACTTTTGTTTTAATATTTGCTATAAGATTGTTGCAACTTACATTATATTTTGAGTGAGTTTTACTATAAAATAAATGGATTAACGTCACTACAATTGTTGCATATTTTTCGAAAATTTCTGGCCAATACAAATTCATAATTGTTGGCACGTGCTTGCCGAATGTATTTTATTGAAAGTGATCGAGAGGGAAGGAACAGATTTGCGGACGCGGCCCGTTGCCGAAAAATTGCCGACAATAAAATAATTTACACTGATCGCACCCCGCTAGGAAATATGATACAAGGGAAAAATATCGTAACAAAATTATTTTTTGAGATTTTGCTCTCATTGTCTGTTTTACAAGCCGTGTATAACGTATATTTGGACTTCTGACCCAAACAGTATTAAGTCACACAAAATACGCCTTTAACACTAGAACGCTACCGTCATTGGAGTTAATAGGTTAATGCCACGGAAAATTGGGCTTTAATCAATATTGATTATATTGCGGTTTACAGATAAGAGTTGTGAATTTCTGCTGATTTTGCATTTATTTATTTATATTATACATCCGAAACAGTGTGTAGTCGATATGCGTGAAGGAGGATGTTGTGGCTGGTCGGTGGAGCCGGTGAAGAGCGCCTTCCAGCAATTGGAGTGATAAACAACCTCGCAATATAAACAAACTGATTAAAAACGGTCATTCATTCTTTCGAGAGCTTACGAACAACTTCTTTTTAATACGCATAATTTTGTATCAATCTTTTTAATTATAATTAGTTAGTAAAGTAAAATTAATAAAGTCTTAACTTACTGACTATAAGTGCGATAAGTTTATTAATAATTATTAGTTTTGCGTTGTGATTTTGTGTGAGTTAGGTATGGATGACTTCGTTAAGACAACCTTAGAAAGCTGGGGCTTGTTAGACCGGTTGAGGGTGAGCTTTGACGGTAAGTACTATCGAAACAGTTTTTACTATTCATTAATAAAGTATTCATAAAGTCCATCGTTGCAACATACCTCTATTGTTTTACCGCGTTTTATTTGACAGTAACTATTAATTATGAAATTTGTTTTACAGTAAACGAAGTCGACAAACAGACCTTACTCAATCTTGATCGAGAAGATCTCAAGGAATTAATTCCAATTTTGAGCACGCGGAAACTGTTTGGCCAAAAATTAGAGAAATTAAAAATTGAGCATCAAGTAAAAATAGTTTTGTTCAGAATTAATTTATAAAATCTGTACCAGAGAAGCAGAATGATGTATGTCCACTTTTTCCAATCATGAAAATTTGATGTATATTGATTAAAATATGTCCCATCTACACATTACAGCGGGAAATATGTTCGAACTTAGAATTTGTGTTGCATTATGATGTCTCTCCAAGCATTACTTTAAGGCAACACAAAAGATATCAAGCCATTAATTTAAATTTCCTGAACATCGTCACTTTTGGACATACATCGTTCTGCTTCTCTGGTACAGAAATTATCAATTAATTATTTTTTGTTAAAATTCAATAGTGAAAATTTTTAACCCAATTAGTTAGATATTTATAAAAATTGTTATCTTTTAGATTCCTTCTCCACTGGATTGTACCAGATCCGTAAGTGAGGCCAGCACCAGTTCTTCCTTGGATTTATCAATATGGGGAGAGGCACCGTCCTTTGGTAAACACTTTTTGAAATATTTCCTCCATAATAATTTATTTAATTTATTTAAATTTTTGCCCTTGTTATGTAAAATGTATGTTTACTTACAAATTTGGTTCCTTTGTATTGTTATAAACAAAGGAACCAAATTTGTAAGTATCCTCCATAATAATTTCAATACATTTTATTTTTCAGATAATTCACTACCGTTAACAGAAGATTCCCAAAAAAAACGCACTTGGTGTTGTACCATATACACCACATACATCTTATATAAACGTAAGAGTTCATTATTATTATGAAGTTATGAAGTTTAGAAGTTAAAGGAACGGTCTACAAGAAAAATATAATTGTAATAATAGAGGCTCAAGAAATGCCTATTTTTGGACTTATTGATCAAATTTTCATTCATAATAGTGATATTTATTTTTCCTATGTCGAATTAATTTCAGTTCAATTTAGCACACACATCCATGCATACGAAGTGTTATTTACTAGCAAGGTGGCAAATAAAATTATATTATTTAACGATTTACATGATTACATAACATGCTTAAAAAAGAAAATGAATGAAAAAACTTTCGTTTCTATTAAATATTGTTGTTAAATGTGTTACAATTGTAAGTTATGTATTATCCATACTCTTTTTGTTTATTTAATTTATTAAATTTTTCCCTTGTTATGTAAAATGTATGTTTACTTACAAATTATGTTCATTGTTCATAACAATTTTTAAAATTTTTTAACACTTATTACAAATCACAAACATTTTAAAAAACACATTCTTTAAAACATTGTCAAATACACAAATTACATTTTAAAAAATATGTTTTTAAAAAATATGTTTTTAAAATGTAATTTGTGTATTTGACAATGTTTTAAAGAATGTGTTCTTTAAAATGTTTGTGATTTGTAATAAGTGTTCAAAAATTTTAAAAATTGTTATGAACAAGGAACATAATTTGTAAGTAAAAGCTCTTTTTGTATTTACTTGTATTATTACTGTAGATGTTGTTTAAAATATATAAGAAACAATCCTGTTATAATTAATTCTTGCGTTTCATTTTACCTGGTTCATTTTACCACTAATTCCATTCCAAAAAAAAGTAGTAAATTGTGATTCATAAAAAATGTAGTATTTTGCAACGAATATACATATTACTTTTTACTACATTAATTAGGCGCAGAAGTCTGTTAATTGTTGCAAAATATGCTGCAAAACCTGTAGTAAAAATAACGGCAATAATAATAGAAAAAGATATGTGTATATGGTAACTGTTTCTCTTTTTTGTCGCAAAATTTAATCTCTAAAATAGTAATTTTTAGTATAAAATCTTATACTTTTTACTGTAAAGATTTGGAACACATTAGTCTTTATTTTAGTAAATTTTGCAATGACTGTGTAGTACACTTTACTATTATATTTGTCGAAAATCTCGCTATACACGTTAGTACTATATGCCACAAATTATTGTAAATGTAGCTACAACCAAGTTACTACAATTGTTTAGAAAAAAATGATACAATTTGTAACTAGTCGTATTTTTAATACAATTTGTGGTAAAAATTTGTACAATTGTAGTTTTATTTACTACTTTTTTTTTTCAGTGCAAGAACTCAAGCCGGCCGATCATCAACAACGTCGTATCTTTGCCGATTGGGTCCTTGAAATGCATGAAAATGATCCGGAATTCCATCGAAAAATCATCTTGAGTGATGAGGCCCATTTCCACCTGGATGGCTTCGTCAACAAGCAAAATTGTCGCATCTGGGGCTCAGAAAACCCAAGAGTTATTGTTGAAAAGCCTCTCTATCCTCAACGTGCGACTGTTTGGTGCGGTTTATGGTCCGGCGGGGTCATTGGACCTTACTTTTTCGAAAATGAGGCTGGAGCACCAGTTACGGTTAATGGATTGCGCTATTTTTTAATAATTTCAATGCGTTGTTGAAGCGTGTATCGTTCCATTTTTATTAATGGCGTAGTTTCTACTTGTCAAATGTCAAAAAATTACAGCTCCAAAAGTGACATCTACCGAAATAACGGGCTATTCAAAATAACACCTCTTATTGGAAAACCCTATATATCAGGAGATACCGGGAGATATTTTGAGAACCTAAAATGTTCAAAGTAATTCACCATTTATTTTTTTTTAAATTCACAGTGCGCAAGATATGAAGTATGAGATGCATTTTAAATACTGAAACCCCGCAAGTAAAAAGTCCAAGTGATTTAAATCTAGACGGTTGCCTAACGCTTCTTCCATTGTGAGGAGGTTCACCGTCTTGCTGGAAGCACATCTGCTGTTTAATATTTGAGGCGCTCAGAAGCAGAATAGCCCAAGTGAAAAAAACGAGTTTTGAGATATAAGAGAAATAAGAATTCGTTTCAAGGCAATAGCATAGCTTGGCCCAACTATCAAACGTGTCCCATTTCGTAGTAAACAAAGGAATCTCACTTGAGTCACTAGGAATTTAAAGAGAATAGAATATGATTCCGACCTAACTCAAATAAGACAAATTTGCAGTTCGGCCACTCTGCTCCTGAGCGACTCATTTATACTACATCTTCAGTAATCGTGCAATTCAAGAAAATTTAGATTTAAATTTGCATTTGTGCTGTTATCTCGTAGTTCTCATATCTCAACTAGTGAACTAATGCAAATATCTCTCTATAAATTAATAGAAAATGTTGTTGTAATCTACTTATCTTTCTTACGCGGTAGTTATCTGTACCTCAATGGTGCAAATTAAGAACATTAGTGATTCTATCTTTGGTCAATAGGGTGAACTGTCCAGTGAATGAATACCATCCAGTAAATGAACAATGCTCAAATAAACTAGATTATTAAGAACAATGGAGCATTTTCGAACTACCTTGAGCTCTAGATAGTTTCATTAGGTTTCTACAGATATGATCCAATCATTGTTTTTTTCTTATCAGTCCATTCGAAAAAAAGACATTGCTCAAATGAAGAGTTGGTTCGGAGCTGTAGTCACATGTAGAAGTAGGTGCTATTTCATAGTATCTTTGAACATAATTTCGGAGTACTTTTAATAACTTAATTTTGCTTTTTTTATATTTTTATGTTAGTAAAGTGTTTCTGTAGTAGAAAAATACTAAAATACGATAATAAAACATTGTGAATTTCTGTTATTTCTAAGTGTTCATATAGTTGATGGACAGGTGTTCATTTGCTGGCCCTTACTTTACCAGTCCTTAACTAATGAATGAACTACTTTTGTTCAATATACGTTATTCGGTTATCCGAATGGAGAGAAGTTCAGGAGAGAAAAGAGAAAGAGAAAGCAGAAAAATAAATAACAAAGGTTGAAAGAATAAGACAGAGAGACGAAAAGAAGGAGGAATAAAAGAAAATAAGGAAAGAGAAGAAAAGAAATAAGGCTAACCATATAAAATCAACAATGAATTCTGTGCAGAAGAACACGGCGAAACTAGTTGAGAAAATAAATCAGAACCATGAATCGACGGGAAAGTGGAAGTGTCCAAGATATAAAAAAAATTATGAGTATCCTCCAGAATAAGACTGGATTCAGTGCTAATTATGTTTTTTGTGGTGGCATGAGAACTGCTTATGATATAATGGAAAAGGAGAATACATTTATGTGAGTTGTTGCTAGGAAGATGGTTCAGTATTTAATTCGTTAATTTTTTAATTTTTTTTAAATTCGAACATACAATGCGCACCAGCCAAATGGAATAAATTCAGTATCTCAATTATTGTGCATATTGGGAAAAAATTCCGAAACACGTAATTTTTAGTCCATCACATGATATCCTGTAAAGTGAAAATTTCATCCCTTACCTCAATCCCCTCTGAGTGACAGTTGCAACTCCCAAATTTTTAAATAGGAAACGGGGGCTTGTGATACCAATATTGTGATAGGGATGTAGTTGCTTCTTACATTGGGCAAGCTAAGCAAAACTTTAGAAAACACCTAATTGTACAGAAATGGGGCGAGTAAGTAGGTACTTGCAAAATCTTTACAGTATTCTAAAACATATTCTTCAATTTCCATTAAGTGCATATCTGTACCAGAGAAGCAGAACGATGTATGTCCAAAAGTGACAATGTTCAGGAAATTCAAATTAACGACTTGATATCTTTGGTGTTTCCTTAAATAATGCTTGGAGATACATCATAATGCAACATAAATTCTAAGTTCGGACATAATTCCCCCTGAAATGTGTAGATGGGACATATTTTAATCAATATACATCATTTCATGGTTGGAAAAAGTAGACATACATCGTTCTGCTTCTCTGGTACAGATATTATCGTAGGGATAATCCAGACCTGTACTTGCGAAATTTTGTAGGTAGCGAAAACTTGATGATTTTGGCTGCTTCTGATTGGAAGTCAGCGGCATTTCTGTTGCAATAAAGATAAGTAAATGAAGACGCTGAGCATTCTTTGTTGCAAAATCAATAATTGCTAATTCTATTCAGACGATTTTAAGCAGTTCCTTAAAAAAATGAGACAAAGCGATTGTTTGGAAGTTCGGCTATTGCTAGACGGTATAGTATTTGCTTGTTTTTTTATTCCTAGTAAATATTAAGAAAAATCAATTGCTTAAACTTCTTCATTATGCTCAATGTGTACGATTTCTCTTGAGCTGAAAATGTCTATTGTCTGTCTTTATACAAATTAATGGAAAGGGACAAATCCAGACGAAGAATTCCGATAATTTATTTTACTTTACTGGTGATCAGAAATCTAATCAAAAGCCACCACAATCAACAAGCAGTCATTTTATAATTTCAATTCTTCGTAAACAAAGATGTTTATCTTTCTTCCCGGTCGAGCACCGAGCATCATTAAAATCCAGCGCCAATATTTGAATCTCCTCACATTAAAAAACGTTACACCGTGCTTTCTAAACGTACTATGGTACTTAAAGTATTAAATGACATAAATTAAAATTTCAAGGTTTTTGAAAGATATGGAACAAAATTTAAGCAAGTTCAGCATCTCATGAATAGCTGAATTGTGTCTGAGATGGTAAATTGAAATTTGGAAACTTTTATTAAATTAACCTTCCATAGTGATACAAGATTGTGTAACTTACAAGACACTCAAGTTCTTTTGTTTGTTAATTTTATGAAAATATGTATTTACGTTGAATGGTTTATTTTCCAATGCGCACTCAATACCCTACAAATTTCAAACATTATCGACACAAATTTTTACCAACATTATACTACTTTAATATTTTGATGAAAAAAATTCTGTAAATTTAATTTTTTCTGTTCTTATTGAATCTATTATAGGCATTATAGGTATCTATTATGCATTTACCAAAAACTTATAAACTTATTTAATTTCTTTTTCTTTCTTTTTTTGGTAGCATTTACGGGGATAGCTGTCTAACAAGGAATTGCAGATAGTGTTTTTTTCAGGTAGTAGTAATGAAGTACAAATATTTTTTTAAAATGTTGCAAACGAGCAAATGTGGTAAATTTTCACAGTGTAGAGCAGATCTGGTGTAGAGAATGATGCGTACTTTTCTCCGATAAAATTACTCATTTTTTAATTGAATTTAATATTAATCCATAAATAATTAAAAATATGCTAAAAGTGTTATTTTTAATACCAATCAAAACAGAGTGCCTGTTGTGGAATAGGTCACGTACCTGGGCTGCTGTATGTATTAACATGCAGCAGCAGTAAGAATTGTGTATGGAAGCTGCTTTTATGAAGTTGATCAAGTTTAATTAAATTTCTTTGTTGATTTTATTGAAAATAAAAATTTACGGAACTGTATTAATGAATTTTGTCAAATTAATTTTCAAAACAATACACTAGATAACATCAAACTAAACAAATAAATCTTACATTACAGAAGTATTGTTCATATTTGACCCAATCTTACAAAACGGTATTTTATAGGTAAGTGTAACTGTTGACATTAAATTTATAGACATTTAGGTACATGTCGTAGAAGAAAGTCTAAAGAATAATTTAGCGGTATTTACACATCTATTTATTTAAATATTTTTATTTTACTCTACGGTTGAACAATGTTTATTTAAATATTTGGTATTTCACGAATGTTCTTATATTTAAAAAAGTAAACTTGCTTTGATTTATTTACTTAGTAAAGGAATTAATTGAAAAATGCACTGAAAAAATTGTCAGTAAATCGCAACAAAATGTTCTGTTACCAGTTACAAAAAAATAGTGTCTGCTAAAAGAGTAGTTACCACAATAAAACCAGTTTTTACTTTAGATTTAGTAGAATTCAACTGAAGTTTTGTTAACTGTTGCCAAACAGTGTTTAGAAACTATATTAATCAAATCTTTCGTTCCCCCGGGTGAACTGTTTTGTTGGGTTACTGAAGGGTTTGGTTAATTTTTACCAAATGATTTAGGTATTTTTTACTCAAGAACTTTTTTATTTAGTTTCTTTTTAGCAAAGTGGTTAGTTATTTGCTTCTAAACTAATATTTTGCTGCACCTCCAAAATGTTTATTTATTTCTTATATGTTTTTGATACATTTTATAGTAGTTGCAATAAAATAGAGTTATGAAATATAAAAATGTTGATTTGATGAATACAATTTTTATTTAAATTTTCTAAGAAACACATAGGTACTGTAATACCGACATATAGTCACAATAATTTTTATACTACTCACATATTGAGCTCTTTGTGGGACTTATCTGTTGTCATTTGAAGTGACATTTCGATGGCTGCGGGACATAAAATATCGTATGCTCTCCCGAGATTAAATTTCGATTTTATTCGCGCTTTCCGAAGACTGAAGTGGCATATTTTATCCCAAAGAATGAAATAAATTTAATCCTTAATTAAAGTAAAAATCTTTAATTTATATAATAAATTGTAACATGTATATAACAACAAAGTATAATAAAATAACATAAGTAATAACTAGAATAATATAATAGTAATATAATAAATTTAATCGCTGATTGGAGTGATGTAAAAAATTTAATCCATAATTTCAGGAATATAATAAATTTTGTACCTCCCCGAATTAAATTGTCACATTTTCCCGTTTTCCGAAGATTGGATCAAATAATTCTGGTATAATAAATTTAATCCCTCTAAATAAATACTAAATGTTTTTTTTTTAATGGATAAATTACGTTAGTTACAATAATTGTTAGTTTAATGTGTTCTATTTTTTCAAAAGTTTTTATTTCACTGAAATGAATCAATGAGTAGATAATTCATAAATGCAAGTATAAATACTTTTAGTAATAAATACGTTTGATTTTTGTTTTCAAATTTAAAAATACATTTTATCCTAATAAATTTCTTACTAAAGTTTTTAATAAAAAAAGTAGGTGGGTAATAAATACATTTTATAATATTTCAAATTTAACTTTACCAATCTGATTTATTATTAGAATAATATTCTTTTATTTAGCTGTTATTCAAAAAAAGTTTAGTTGAATTGTAAGTTCAATTACAAATAGTCTAGTCGAAATTGGAATTGTTTTGATTGTGGTTCGAGATCATTATAAGCATCGTTTACTGTATGCAAGAAAATTTTGTGGTAAATCGATTTATCGAAAATGAAGTCTTCATTAATGTGTTAATAAAGTTAACGTAAGCACTTAATTATGTTATAACGCGTACGCAATTGGTATATGACATGTTTTCGGCTGCAATCCAAACCCTAAACTTCACCTGATTATACTGCACTCAAATGCAGTCCTATTATGTGCGTCGCCCTTTATTATCTCGTCGATAGCAACGGTCAGAAACCACAATAGCCAGAATGTCAGATAATCCGACACAATTACCGCTATTTGTAAAAATATTAATCGCATTCATGAATGACCGATAGCATATAGTGTTGCATTAATTGGAAATCGACCGGCCGAACGATTCACGTTCGTCCGAGAAAAATTGCGAAGCAACATGTGCCTGAATAATTGAGACCCTGAAAATAATTTCTCGAAGGGAAAATCTCCCCGTTTCAGTCGTCCAACTGGATGCTGAACGAGGGTGGCTGCGGAAAAATGTATAGTTCTTGTAAGACCCATTGGAAGGCATCACTAACCCACTGACCATCGATCTTTCGAGAAATCGCTGAAAAAACTGAAAAAACTGAAAAAGTGAAAAAATGTTGTAAATACGCAAGTTGCGCATGGTAATGAAATAAGAAGTTTAAGCAAGCTGTATACCTCGTATTGATTCTGGAGTGACGGGCTGGTGACATTCTTTATCAATACGTCACAGCTCATATTTCAAGTTCCCTTGCATCCGCCCTCGAAGCTACAAAGAAACTAAGTTCTTTCGGTAGCGGTGGGTGTGCGAACGGGACGTTTAAACTGGAGGGGCTCCAATGCCGAAACGGGGCGCACCCGTTCCATCCAATAGATCGGTGGCGGCGCGTGACGAAACAAGCACCGCCTTCAGGCACTTGCAGAAGTTTTTCTAAATGTTTTTATTTATTACATTTGTATCCATCGAATGTACCGGTCGTGTCCGCACTTCCTCCAGGTCGCGCAGTGAGTGTACCGCGGTGAGCGCGCACTGCCCCGCCCGCGACAGACAGACAAACAGTCGTCACCCTCACTATTACGACATCTCTTCGACTGTTTGCATTTCGATTGTATACAGCTGCGGGTGATGGACTCTGGTGTGGTAGTGTTGTAGGTGAAGTTACGCGTCGCGATGATGGACACCACCAACATAGACTCCGCAAGTGATCACAGTAGTCACGCGTCCTCCGGTTCGCCGGCCGTTGCAGTCAAGCAGCCCTCGTCTCCGGTAAATAACAACAACGCGATTTCGAGCAACCACAACCACAACCAGGTGCACAGTCCGCGTCAGGCCAGTCCGCTGTGTCCGCCGATGTCGATGGCTCACGCGCTCAGTCCTCCGCCGGTCACGTCCGCGGCCCTGGTGCGAAACATGGGCCTGGGGCACATGCCGCCTCCCGGGCTCGGGCTTCTAAATTCCCTGGGCGTGCTGCACAATCCTCTCGATCTCATGGCGCACCACGCACCGCCGCGTTCCTACAACAGCCCGCCGCCGATATCGACTTCCGATCCCAGTGCCAACGAATGCAAATTAGTGGATTACAGGGGTCAGAAGGTGGCCGCCTTCATCATCGCCGGCGACACTATGTTATGTTTGCCGCAGGCTTTCGAACTTTTTCTCAAACATTTGGTGGGCGGTCTTCACACAGTCTATACTAAGCTGAAGCGGCTGGACATCGTGCCGATAGTGTGCAACGTCGAACAAGTTCGCATCTTGAGGGGACTGGGAGCTATACAGCCGGGCGTCAATCGCTGTAAACTCCTTTCATGCAAAGACTTCGATATCTTGTATCGCGACTGCACAACTGCCAGGTACGTGTCTGTTTAGATTTACAAAACTGCACAATCGATTTTATGCAAGTCTGCTCCATAAATGGGACAGCAAACCCTCGTCCTTCGTCCCTCGTCGAGATTAAAATAATTACAAACGCAATGAAACAAGAGGGGAACCAGAAGTGGATCACTGGATCCCCTCGGAATGCCAAAATATCGATCCTCTTTTCTCCTCATTATTAATCTTTAGATAACTGATAAGCACATGTTTAATTACGCCGATTTCATTTCGACGTGACAATGCGTCTTGTAAAATTAATATCTATCAGTAAATCGATATTTTACGCCGAATATTAAAGTCATTTATATGGGGATGATAAGTCGGCCGGCGAATCTGACAGAACCTATTAACGGAGATACCTTGGGTCAAGCTATCTCTGATGTATCTGTATATCGCAGTAGGTAGCCATTCAGACTCGGTTCTATTCCTTTGCTACTGATCATTTATAATACAAATATCAATACGATTGTCTGCTTTTGCTTGTTGGAGGTGTTATTAGTTAAGAGGAATATGAGGTTTTCAAGCGCCAGCTGCTTAATTTGATATATTTCCGTTTCGATTAGGACAAATAAATTTTATAAACGAGAAATATTTTTCGGGTTTTTTCCATTAATAACCTGATCGTGATTTATTACGGTTCTTGTCTAATTATTTCTTTAATTTACGCGCACTGCTAAAATATCCAAAATAAATTAAATACAAAACTCGTCCTCTAAAGTTCTTCAAAACATATTTTATAAATTTAAAATTTTGAACAAAGTACAACACATTTCTTCCATTAACTCATTCACCTGCAGTTACAACCTTCCAAGCAGCTTGCAAAATAAACTGCATTTGAAAATTACTTCCACTAACAATAAAATGTTATTTTTAATTGTAAATTTGTAAATTTAATTCTAAAAACAATCTCATCAAATCGCTCGTTAAACCTTATGTAAGTGTTTTTATTTGTGAACGTTAGTTTCTCTGCACTTCATTATTTTGCAGAACAGATTGCTTTCCAAGACATGTTGCTGTTTTTGCCAGTCGAGAAAAAGAGACCGAAATCAAAATTTTGCCTTTTATTCAATTTGGATTTATTTCAAAATGCACCCGATGCCTGGCAGCGGTTACCTGTTAAAAATTCCAATGTCCATCTTTAGGTAACGGTCGAAATTATTCGTGCCATTAATTACAGTTTTTTTTTACTTGTTATTGTTAAATCGCTACTTTCACTATGCAAGGCTTGCAATTTTAGTTTGTTCTACTTACAAAGTTTGCTGATCGATTGCGTTTAAACGAGAAAATTGAATGATAAATCCGCGAATGTTGCAATTTACTTGTAAAATAGCCACGGTCCGGCTTGCATTGGTAGGCATTTAAAATTTTAGTTGCCTGTCAATTTTGACCTTTGGTATGTGTGCATATAAATAACAACGTGATTTTCTCGAACAAGTTGTAGGTATACCGCATTTAATAGCTAGGCGTAACTGTCAACAATATTTATTCTGAAATGATTTAAACCTCCAACAGATTTTGAACTCTTTGGCTTTGTTAGTATTTATTATTTATTGTCTTCTATTGTTAAAGGATACTATGTAAGACTTTCATAACTGTCAGAAGAAATACACACCGGCACTCACGAGTTCCCCAGCGCCACCGCAATTTATTTGACTTTTGCAAAATGCACAATTCGTTTGCACTTTCAGCAACAATTTTAATTTGACTGAACTCGAATACACTTTTTGATTGCCAATGATTTTTAAGTCAAAAGACGTCCGTTATGATTTTGAAATCTTCTAATTTGATCTTCATAAATTTTGTGTCTTTTAAAAATTTCCAACTTCGATATCAAAAATTGGCAACTTCTGAAAGAATTGAAGAAGGTTTTTGTTGGGTTAGCAAAGCGCTAGCTTTGAATTCTTGTTATGATTTTGAAACCATCTAATTTGATTTTCTTCACAAAGTGATTTGATAATCTGTAACTTCGATACCAAAAGTTAGCAACATCTGGAAAAAATGAAAACGATTTTTTTTTGAGTCAGCAAAACCCTAGCTTTGAATTCTTGTTATGCTCTTGAAACTTTCTAATTTAATTTTCTTCACAAATGTTGTGTGATTTGAAAATTTCCAACTTCCATATCAAAAATTAGCAATTTTTGTAAGAATAAAATAAAGTTTTGGTTGGGATAACAAAACCCTAGCTTTGAATTCTTGTTAGATTTTGAAAATTTTAATTTAATTTTCTTCGCAAATTTTGTGTGATTTGAAAATTTCCAACTTCGATATCAAAAGTTAGCAATTTTTGGAAGAATAAAATAAAGTTTTGCTTGGTATAACAAAGTCCTAGCTTTGAATTTTAATTTGATTTTCTTCACAAATTTTGTGTGACTTGAAAATTTTCAACTTTGATATCAAAACTTAGCAATTTCTGGAAGAACTGAATAAGGCTTTTGTTGGGTTAGCAAAGCGCTAGCTTTGAATTTGAAGTAGCTTTTGATAATTGATGTTTTGGGTGGATGGGGCAACATTAAATTTTCGTGGAGGAAAAAATTAATCTTTTTATGCGGGGTAACGCTGCAACTGTAGTCATAAAGTATTCAGAAAATTTCGCGTTAATTCTTATTTGAAACGAGTTCGGTAAAAATGCATGTCTGGGGAAATATTCAGGGGTTAGGGTAATTAAAAAAGGCGCCAGCGGTTTTCTCAGGTTGTTACATTCATGTGTTTAGCCCGGCGATTTTTCCGCGCGTTTCCAACATGAGTGCAAGGAAAACTCGCGCTGAACGACTGCAAACCGAGCAGTGTATTCATTGTAGAGTATTTTAATATTTCATTTATTTTTGCAAAAGCAATCAGAGTTTGTACGCAACTTATTATATTTTTGTTAGAGTTTAAATGGCTTTTTGTCGAGAGTACGTGCATTTATGTTGATAATATAACGTTCACCATTGTGCCTCGGATATTACTACGGTTTGCTTTATAATGTATACCTGTCCACCTTATTAGATCTCTTGTGGAAGAGGAAAATTAATTGCATATTTCATGAAACGGTTTTGTGCCTTTATTTAAAATCGTGATTCTCTCAGAAATAATCGAAAGTCCATTTAATCTGCATGCAGCACCGTTTCGAACAAAACGTATCAATCTGAGTTTCTTTTCCGCGTTGAACGCAAAAACGCAAATCCAATTAAAGAAACCTCCCGGATTTATCTAATTGTCGGTGAAGTGGGTCAAAAGAACTCGGCGCTTAACCGGAACCGTAACGGTGTTAAAGAGCCACAATTCGCGCAGTTTGTGTGTGTGTGCTGTCGGCATACAAATGCGGAATCGCGGAAACAGTCATTGTACGGGAGATTTATCTGGAATCCACAGGTTGCCAGCAATTCCGTCTGGCATGGTCCCGGGGGACTTTTCCGTTTCTCTTTCTGTTCAATGGACCCGTCTCGCTCGCAAACGTCATGCGTAGTAGTCACAGAATCATTCGTATTTCCTGATGCCGACTGTGCGACTGTTTGCTTTCCCCATTCGTCCGCCGCGCTCCGGATTGCACGGACGATTCGGCAACGGGCTTGGCGGCCGATGGCGCAACGTTGCCCGCGAAAGGATCGGACAATCGGCGGGCCTGCCTCGCCACGGAAGACATTGATTTTGCAATCAGAGAAATCGCGAAAAGTCGCGTGCGGACGTTTCCCGGCCATGCCTGGAAGAAAGGGGATATCCGACAGGTCGTCAGATATAAATATGAGATATAATGATCGCATTGTATGATTTCTATAAAAGGATGGGTGTTTTGTTTGTTGCCGTCTTTGTGCTGATCAAAAGTTAGTTCATTAGTGGAAATGTATCCAATAATTCATCTCGGAGGCGCGCGGAACGAGTTACTAATGGTTTGAAATAAGATATCAAGACACGCAATGATACTACGAGCCGACTATAAATTTGTCTGTGGTAATAAGGAATGTTCTGGTCTCGTGTAAGGTGGTATTTAATTAGGATAACGTTCATTTTCAGCTCTCGCTTACCTCCGATAATATAATGGACAATTATTGTCAAAATATTTTTACATAGCTAATAACGCATGGGTCAGCTCCGGCATTCATACTTCATCGTTACCCGTTTTTTTCCTCCTGAGCTTGCACGGAATCTTCGGAATTTATTTCGATTGAGTTATAAATATAATTAGACGCAAAAATTCTGCCGTTTTTATCCAACGACCATCCAAACGGGTCAGAATTTTTTTTAGGCTCAAAGAGCGTTTCCAACTGACAACCGAATTTCAAAATTTGACGAAGCAAAAAATAGGTTTTTTTCCCCGAAGAAAACTTGAAGGAAAGTTTTTCTAATTTGCATTCGCATGTCCGTCACTAATTGTTAATTGAAAATTAAATATACCTCGAGCCTTGCGTTGTTAAACGCCGGTGTAATTTTTTCTGAGTAAAAACCGGTTAAATTATTTAAATAATTTACAATCGCAATTTCTTAATCTTGCGTTGTTTTATTCAAATTAAATTTCTTAAGGTTGTATGTCACTTTGATTTACAGAAGTTTGAGTACGTGGTTTTTTGATAAGCATTCGTCATTCCTGGGAATTTAATTAACACGTCAGTGATACCCTTGACTTGAATGTCGGTTCCTAATTTACTTAAAAAAAACAAAATTAATTCAGCGCAGCGGAAATCGTTCTAATGCTTCAACAGTTACAAGGCATTGACATGCCCGCATTCATTATATTGTGTTACACACAGATCGAATTACAGTGGAAACTGTCTAAAGCGACCATCCGAATAGTCTACTTGCAGCAGGTGGCCATCATGTAATATGGCAAAATTAAATTTGATATTTGCTCCAACACACTTGGTTGGTCACTGGCTGCATTTTTTTTTTTCTTGTTCGGAATCGACCAAAGGCTTACGTGATACTATCTGAATCGACGTTACACTCAAATGACATAAAATGAGACTCATTTGCTAATCACAAAGGAAACTTCATGCAGAAATACTCTCATAAATTGCTTTCTGGGAAAAAGTGGTCGATTTCCAAAAAGAAAAAATTCGATCGGTTTAAAATAGATTAATGGAAAACGCTGCTCGACTTATCGAACACTGAAACCAATTTCGAGGACGTTAATTTTTAGCCGCAATAATTTGTTAGGAAAAAAATTCGGTGGAACGATTAATAAAAATTATAACAGAGAAATTGACTTTAAATAATCTTAAAAGCTTTAAGAACAAAGTTACTGACATCATCAATTTTACGGTGTTGTAAAAAAATTATATGTATTCTGTCAATAACCTGTTCAAAATTCATGGAATTAGATCAATCCATCAAATCGGTGTTTTATTTTTTATTGTTCGAAAAAATGTTTTGTCTTAAAAACGCGGCCATGCGCGGAGCGAATCTAAAAAATCCGATTAAAATTAATAAAATTAAATTTATTCAAAAAATTCAGACGTGGGTTTTATTGGATCTTTTTTATTTTCAGAATAAATTAAGCTATCATTAACAGATTTTGACACATACACGAATGCCAATCTGTTCAACACGGTTCGTAATTTTTATCCGTATTAATTCCCACAATTTGTAACGTACTTCAAAAAAGTGGCAGTGGCGACCATCTAACTCTCATTATATATTTATAACATTACCATAACTATATTAATATTTTGTGTACGCTTTAAGAGCAGCTGTTAAGTTCCCGCACCAAACAAAACACAAAAACCACTATCGTACGACCTCATTTCGGCAAACCTCATATGCCATAAAAAATAAGGGAATTCTTTATTTAAAAAATCATACTTTTCGAGTGCAATGAGCCAAATCATATTCTACAGTTCTTTGAGCCGAATGAAAGGATATATGCAAGAGACCTATTGTTGGCAGAATGGGCTCCATAATCGGATCCTCCAATACAACAAAGAGACGCTACTGTATCTATTCCTTTCTCTGCGTATCCCCTACGGTTATGTGCGAGTCGTTTTTTTATTATTATTATTATTTTTCTAACAATACTGGATTTAGAGACTTTTTTCGATGATGGTAATCACGGTTATTGATGACTAGCGCAAAAATGGTTTCGTGCATACTTTAATCTCATTTTATTCTATATGATTGATTCGAATTTTTTTTTAATTATGCGGCCACAGTGTGTTTTGATGCTGACTCAGTTCTTTTATCCCGACCACATCATTTCAGTGTGATTGGTGCTTATAAAAAACAAGTCCGATGTTTCCTGCGGCGTATCGAACTATACATGTAAATAATAATAGATTAGATTTCTCTATTAAGCTTTTTGTTGTCACTACGCCATTGTGATTTTTCTATAATTATATCTCTCATCATTCTATGGCTATTAAAGTGCTCACTATGATATTTACTTTGTATAATGCTCCTATAAAAGAAGCTGTTTAATAATTTTATATTGAATGTAGGTATAAATAATGGATTTTGTGTAGTTCTAGTGCAGGTTTTTCAATTAGTTTTTCGATTAGTTTTAATAATGGAAACATTTTTTCTCTCCTTTAGTCCTATTGCTTGGGTATTTTTCTTTAATAGCATTCCTCTTCTCGGTTTATTTCCAAATAGAAACAGAAGCGGATTCGAACGGTACATTTTCTCTTAAAAATTACATCAAATGGGGTAAACGAATTTAAAAAAAAACACCGATTCACAAAGGAACTTTATTGTAATCGTGAACTACAAATTTAGCATAAACTGTTCGAAGCTTTTTGCCAAAATTTCGCACAGAGGTGCTCGCACTTAACATTTAATTTCTTAATGGCATTTTTTATTTGCGGGTTACAAATTGGAGAAATCTACCAAAGTGTGGCATTACAGCGAAGCGTGTGAATTATTCTTAATGAATCGTTATTATTTTAATGAAGAAGTAATTATGCGTTGTGAACAGTGACGGCTTTAGGGCAAATAGAACCTTCATATCATCACCACCCATGACGCACATTTTTCTTACTATCTCTTCGCTTGCTCAACAAATAAACAGAAAAATTACGTTTTTGAGAAAAATGTATTTTTACAAATTCCCAGAATTATTCGTAATTGCTAATTTTGACATGCAATAACTTTATCTTAATTTGACAAATTCAATGTTTGCTCTCGGGCTAAAATTTATTATTAACAAATTAAGCTGAACCACTTTCAAGCATTTCAGAATTTAAAAAATTGAGAGATGAAATTGATAATGATGATTCCGAATGATTCTTGTACCCAAAGAATTTAGGTCCATCAATAATCACATTGTAAAAATGTAAGCTGTTTAAACTGCAATCCACAAATTTGGACTATGTTATGTACCCTCGCATAAACTAATCAGATTTAGATGGATCTAGCAGCATTTTGAAACATTTTGTACCAGTTATCGTCCAAAGATAAACATTATTTTGAAAATAGTCAAAGAATATCGCCGTGGAACGGAACGAATGAATTTGCTACAGCTAAGGATCTAGTAAGGTTTTTTTAAGGTTTGTATGGAACAAATAACTAAGTCCTTACCAGAGTACAAATAGACTGCGACTTCAGCGATATGTTTACCATTAACAATGGATTAAAACAAGGAAACGCACTTTCAATACAACTTTACAAAAAGCCGTTAGGGTTATTGAAAATGAAGTAGAAACATTCGTCATGAATGGACCGAATACCCCTGGCTTATTCTGATGATACAGATGTTATAGAAATACCCACAAGCAGCAGACCAAATGGGTTTAAAAATCAACGAGGATTAGACAAAATAATTGCACACTAGTCGCAACATAGAAAGAAGAAGTTCGGCAACATGTAAACTTATTTCATTATCTGAGTACCACTTTAGAACTGTAACTTCAGAAGTGGAAACCCACATGGACAACGAAAATTCAATATACAAAACCATTATTAATCCAATGATAATGTACGGAATAGAACAAGGGATCTAACAAAAAATTACAAACAGCTAATTAGTATGGGAACAAGAAAGCATCGGAAGGAGAAAGGCATTCACGACGACCACGCTTGAGATGTACTAAAATGATTTTCAAATTATGAACATTGACAACTGGAAGGCACTGATGGCCGGTCAAAATAAATGGAAGCAAATAATTCAAGCAGAGAAAACCCATCAAAGTCGGTCAAGTTATTTAGTATTAGTCAAAAGGTAGCCAAAAAGGGTCTTAAAACGAATCGTTGAATTCTGAAAAAAAAATTTTCACTGCCATCAATTTCATTTCCTATATATTATGTAAGAAAAAAGCATAAACAAAGTCTTTTAAGAAAACATGCTTTTAAAAATTCTACGAATCATTTATAGTTTATAAATTTTGACAAGCAAATGTGTTACACATTCAGATGGAACAATTATTTATTGGAAAAATTGAAAGAAACTCAACTTTAATGTAAACAAAGATACCTACTATAGTGAAACCCAGCTCTTCGTCCGCCTCGTTATTAGTTCAACTTCTTCAAATTTGCTATCTATCTTTACAGCACTATTCGACCCGTTTTTAGTTTTGACTATTAAAATCAGCTGCGATGATTATCTCGTCAAACTGGATCGCAAGTTATCAAATACCGAAGATTGTAACGTTTTACTTGATGTACAAATACTTCATCATTTCGTATTCTTATTGTTTTTACTTTCATGCCAGGTCGTTAGCTGCGTTAGTAACCTATTTTATACCTTCCAGTAACGCCATCAGTTAAATTCACATTTTATTTATATTGTTTCTTATGTGAAAAATTGATTCTCTATTCATGTAGCGGGGTTCCACTGTATTGGAGAACTCCTCTGTTCCAATTGATTTTTGTGCTCACTTATTAAAATTTAAAGAAGTTTCGGCTGTCAAATTAAAATCTCAAGCAAAGAATTCTAGTCATTTTGGAATAATCGAATGTTGCACCTATTCAATAAAGTGTTAGTTACATTAGATGTCACCAACGTTCACTGAAATCTAATCACCTTGTGTTTGTATTAGGTAACTTTCAAATACTAGATTTAAAAAATACAAACATATTGATATATAAATTGGACCTAAAAAAATTAAGGTTTTTTAATAAAGTAACCCTGTACAGTGGACATACATTCACCAAAAGCTAATCAGAGCTAGGTGGTTCAATTCAAGCCTTAAATGTTGAGTCACAAGCATTTCACTAAATTCTATGTGAGATATCATGCCCAGAAAATTTTTGCACATACATCATTTCAAAAATGGTCAGAACATAATTTTGTTGAAGTCGAAAACGAGAAAAAAACAATTTTCAAAACATTTAAAGCATTTATAATCTGCACAGTTTTTACCACATTCATTTTATCTAAATTTGTAAAATTCAATAAGCGTTTTTGATTAAAGAAATTAGGTGGAACCACTTTTAGCTCGTGAACTGCGATTCGAGAGTTCAAAATATCCAGAAAAAAATTAAAAACGTTTTTGGAATATTTTTAACGTCGGATTCTCTTAGCGCGTTGGATGTAACCGATCGATGTGTTTAGATACGCTGCAGTCAAGTCGGAACGTTATTAAATTTTTCCTTTAAACCACTGCACATGTAAAGCGATCTATTTCCTCCTGGTGAACCTTTAATTTAATTATTATGCAAACACCGAGTTTAAGCAAGGAATATTGACGATATGCAATGCTGTTTCCAATACAAAGTTTTTCTCTTAAACCCATGCATTTGTGCCTCTCTGAAAGCGCTCTGTTTCCTACTGACGAACATTTAATTTAATTATTGAGCAAACACCGAGTTTGTGAAAGGTATATTTGCGATGTTTGCCATGTTACAATGCTACTTTCAATACAATTTGCGAACCAAAGTTATATTTACAGTAGCATATTGGCCATGTGCAGTTAATTGCATCATGTAGTTGCAAATATACATTTACTATGACATCGAGTGGCTCTCTATGACCTGCCGACATTAGGATTGTTTTAGTTTAATACTGCCGGAGGGCCGTAGGTATACACACAAACATTCGCTTTTGCAGTTCTGTGCGGTCCGGCCACAGACCGCTTATGGTTGACGCCTGTTGGAGAACCACCGCGCTTTGTGCTGTTCTTCGCATTATTACGGGAGTACATTTTAACCGCTATTTTACGCTACTAGAACTAATTTGTAACGAGAATTTCTCTAGGTATTAATTTTTTTAATCTTCGTACGATTTGCGCGTACGGAAGTCGCTCATGTGGTTGAACAAGTAAAGCAGTAGCGCTTTTAACAGTCGGCAAGAATTGTGCGCGTCGGCTGCTCTTTAATTAGAATCTTTCACCAACTTTGCATACGATGATGGGATCAGAATAAATACTAATCATAATTATTTGTAATTACATTCTTAATGTACGGAAGCAAGTAGCGCATTGTTTGGAATTGTACTATTTAAAAAACTTCATTTAAAGTTTCACACATTCCCTAATTGAGTCTATTTTATTACAGCAATTAAAATTTGTATCTCTTATGAGAAAATCAGGCGTTATTATAATTTCGAGCCCCCTCCTCCAAATAATTTCAGATTTGAGTAATTACAGTCGGAAATTACCAAAAAAATTGCGCTGAGGCAATGACTTTTGTTGTACAACAGTAATTTTACAGCGTAGAAATTTACTTTTACAGACAGCGACGGCTTAAGGCGTCATCACAGTTTTTTTTTAAATTCAGAAAATAGGGTTCGTTGTGTAATTGAAGGAGGGTAACTTGAAACTTAATATTATTCGCCTGAATGTGCACGCAAAATGAAATTCGTCGGTTAACTAAAATTCGCACAAATTACCGTTAAGCATCATTTACGAATGCTCGCAGTAACCCCAAGTGCACAAGGAAATTCCTAGGTGTTTGTACGGGGGTAATGCACAACCTATTCCCAGTTACTTTTAAAAGGTTTTATAACAAGATTATAAATCTGGCAACTATTTTATTTTTTTATAACATAATACACTTTCACTGCTCAACAATAGATTTTTTGCTTTCCATTGCAGCCTTTACTGGAACATGTCACTGTAATAAAAAAGGCTTTATTAATAAATCAGTTCATGACAATTATGAGTTTAAGTATCCGCAAATGGTTCCGCTTCAAACTTTGTCTTGTTACCTATTTGTCCCATTCATTTATGTCGCAGGCGGTTGCTATTTTGCTATAAATGTATAGTCGATTCGCGAATGGCTTTCCGTTTTATCGTCAACAGAATCCGCGGTGATAACCATGAAACTCTAACGCGTGCCTGAATTCTTTTGTAGTGAGAGCAAACCGTTTACGGTACATAAACACTGCGGTTGTCTTCGCTCTTCCAGTAAAACCTTGTTAGAGTAAAAAAAACAAACATAGAATGGTAAATTGTAATTGGAATCAATAGAAAGAAAAAGTTTGATGTTTATATTTCAACTGAAACCAGTCAACCTACAGTCTCACATAAGAAAGTTTTGGATGCACTGAAAATTGACAACTCAACATTCAGTAGGGGAAAGTGGGGGAATGGTGCGCACTTAAGTCAAAATACGAGGGTTATTCACAAATTAAGTTTCTCTGGGACGGTTTATAAAAACAAAACAAAATTTTATGGAAATATTTATTGTAACAAATAGAACAAGTGTTCACCTATTTTTTAACATATTCATCACAAAAATTGAGACATTTGTCGTATCGTGGGACCAACCTTTAAATACCTGTATCATAGAAGTCTGCCGCCTGGGATTGGAACCACCGTGTGACAACCACCTCAGCCTCTCTGTCATTCTCAAAACGCTGACGCTCACCGGACAGAAGTTTTTGAGGTGTAGGAAAAGATGGGTCATTCAGAACGAGCGGTGCGGAATACTTAGTGCTGGTATTGTCTTCCTGCATAATAACGCTAGGCCGAACACGGCTCAACGGACAGCAAATCTCCTACAGGAGTTCAACTTAATCATCCATCCTACAACCCGGACTTCGCACCCAGTGATTTCCATCTTTTCCTACACCTCAAAAGATTTCTGCCCGGTGAGGCAGAGATGGTTGTCACATGGTGACTCCAACCTCAGGCGGCATACTTCTATGACACAGGCATTCAACAGTTAGTGCCACAGTACGACAAATGTCACAATTTCGATGGTGAATATGTTGAAAAATAGGTGAACCCTTCCTCCATCTGTTGCAATCAATATTTCTATAAAATTGTGTTTTGTCTCTATAAACCGCATCAATAAGACTTAGTTTGTGGAGACCCTCGTACAACATCAGTTTAAAAACGTTAGAGCTAACATTAATTATTCTACTTTGAATATGTATTGCAATATTTGAAATAAATTCAAGTGTTAAATTACAGAATTAACCCTGTATTATTCGGTAAGCATGATTACTCACAGCGCACCATTCCCCCACTCTACCCTATAAGACAAAGAGGTTATTTCCCGCCTAAAAATAGTTTTCTTGAGGCTAGTGCTCTGAGTTAAGCATATTGAGAAGTAAAGAGATTGAGCAAAAAAAGTATTAAAATTGAATAAACGATAAATTTTGATTAACCCCCGTAGCATCCGAACAGCATGATATTGCAAGATCGGCCATCAATAAACCGGCAGCACTCGTGTTCCAACCAGCCCCGCAAATAAAAAAGCTTACCCCTATCTAGCTGGGAGGAACACTTCAGTAAGCTCTAAAAAAGTGACTCACTGTACGATCAAATCAAAATTGAAACACAGTAACGGTTACACGTATTATAAAAGCAAATGCACGATGAAGCAGCATATCGAGAAAGATCCACCCCTCACATATAAGTTCCATTATCTAATACAACAGCATTTAGCATCAGAGAGTAGCACAATGAAAATGAGTTGAAACAGCGGCCTGTAATTATTGCTTCAGTCAGTCACTCATCTCGTATCAGATACGATTTGATGAAATCCGCGTGTGAAATCAACACTGTATGTAACTTAAAAGTTGGTGCGTGTTCTTTTTCGAGTCGCAAAAATGGTTAACAAGCCTCATCTTTTTTTCGGTTTAAATTTGACATCTTGTCACGAAATTGTTGAGGATTTAAAATAATCTTTAGTGTTCAACGCTTAAATATACACCGTCTATGAAAAAAATCATAATAGCTCGAATGAGTATAATGGAAAAGGCCTCGTGGATATTCGTGATATGCAAGACAAATTTAAAACGCACCCAATTTTTTACAGTTTTCAAACGGGTTGATAAGTTAAATACTGTTTAGCGGCCCCATTTGTTCAAAAAGTTTAAAAGCTGTTGAAAATTACGTCTGCAAGCTCTGCGCCATGTGCGCCCATTATTTTTTTAAACGCTACTTGTGCCGGCAATTTCCGCTAAAAATGCTGTCTGCGAGATTTACTTCAAATATAATTTTGTCATTTTTTAGGGATAATAATATCTATTTAATTGTGGCAGACCGTGCGTCTTGGCACGATAATTATGGAAAGCTTACCCGCTGGAAGAGCAAGAGGTCATTTCGCGCACTAGCAAATAAATTGTGTTATTATCAAGCGCCGTTGGTTGGACTAATTTAAATTTCTCGCGAAATCGGCGACTACGAACTCGCGGCAAAATTCAAAGAATGCGGCTATTTAAGAAAAAACGCATCCTTTTAGGGTACTGTTTTCATAGCATAAAGAAGCATAAAGAAGAAGAGAAATTTTAAATTAGATTCGCCATTTCTGCATTCAGGTTTGTCCGTTCTGGATTGGCCAGTCGATAGCTAAAGCAATTTTTGTAATTCAGATAATTTCTACTTTTAAATCGTAGCCTCGAGGAATATATTCAAGGACAACGTGTGCGTATCGTTTTTGTGTTGTTGTGTCTTTGAAATCTTCTTCACCCGTACGAATTCTAATTTATTTTTTCGAGTTTTATTACACCGTTGCAGGTACTATTATTATCTCCTATTATTAATAATAGGAGGAAACGGTAATTAGCAACTAAATTAATAAAGTCGTTAAAAATTTTGAATACCAAAACCTAGAAACTACTATGTATCGTTTTAAGTTAATATGCATCTCATTTGCGAGTTTGTTAAGTGTATAATTAAAGCACAATGCTTATATTTAGATCCGTATCAGTGCGGGCTACTAATTCGTATTTTGCGCTGACTTGAACATATTCAGTTGGATGTAATGAATACTCAACGTTTTACAAATTCCACAAGAGTTGCCGGCCGCGCGCACAAAATCCTTGTCAGAAAGAGAAGGCAAAATTCAACTTTTCCAAATTGATATATCTGCGCTTGTATATGCAAAACATCAAAACGTTTCAGAGGGCACATTTACCCAATGTCAATCAAACCACTGTTTCAGATAGCTTGATACAAATCGCGTGTTGACCGTGTAACCTTACCTTGTAACTTGCATAAGGGTTAAATTCGAATAAAGATCAGTTGAACACGCGAACGCATTGCACGCAACTTGCATAAGTTAACAATCGTAATATGAGTGGATTTGGCCACTACAGAATAAAAGCCATTGAATTAACGATTTTAATGAAAACCGTTTTTTGATCGTTTGCAATCGACATGCTTCATCGGAATTTTTAAAACTGCAAGAGATTCTCTTCTTTAGTGCAAAGAAAATCTATCATAAAATACCAACTGCATCGAATACTTGTTTTTATGATTTATGAAGATAATTAAATTTGAATTTCAATAAGCTTTTACTAGCTTTATCATTCGATTTGATTGGCAAGCTTTCATCACAATTTTTAAAATCAGGACAGAAAAGAAATGATAGAAAAATTATAACCAAGAAAGATGAAAGAGTGATAAATAGGGATAATAAAATTAAAATTTTTGACGATTTTTGTTGGGTGTTAAAGTCTTAAGAATTTAGTTTCGGTAATGAATTATAAGAGCGAAAATTATATCCAAATCAATTATTTTCTTGATGAAGAAAGAGTGATTAATGAAGATACTCAAATTTAATTTTTTTTCGACAGTATTTAATAACTAAGCTTTTAATATGTTTTCAGTTCCAATTGTCATGCTTTCGTTACAATTTTTAAAACCTAAGGAACTAATTTTTTTAAGATGAGAAACGCTAATGGAAATGATGCAATTTAAATTGTGGACAATACTTTTAGGTTTTAACAAAATTGATAATATTAAAATATTGTTTTGACAATTTTAAAGAATTTTTCACTAAAAATCGTAGGAGAAATGCTCTATACCCAAATAACTGTGCTTTGATCAATTTTTCTGAAGATAAAATAAATGAATTTATAGGTTGGACTATTCTGTTTCGGTTCTAAATTATTTTCAATTGGCATAAGTAAACGGCTGGTTAATTGAAGTGGCCCACTAGCAAAAATTTGATTTACATTAAATCTTATCAGCAAAGAAAAGTATTTAACTTGTATTTTATTTGTATTGATTAAATAAATATTAGCGAGCTTGTACATCTAATTGTATCTTTAGTATTTGGTATTTATCACCTTAAAATGAACTAGTCTAACACAATGATATTATTAGCTCTGACACTATGACATTTCAAAGCAAATATAAATTGTTTGAAGATCTACTGATTCAGAAATTTGTGAGGCCATCGCTTGCTTTAAATAAATTTTCTTCAGATATTTTCTATGGGTGTTGATGAAGTTAGAAGAAATTCTTTCCCATTTCTTCTATGCCGTTTCGGAAAACGCTAAACGTAGGATGACTATGAGATCTTACCTATAGATCTAGTTTCTTCCAAACATATTCAATATAATACATTATTTCTGAAAATAAATCTGCCCCATTCACAAAATTTCAAATTGAAATTATAGCTTATCGGTTCCTAGCTACCTTGTTCTGCCTTTTAAGCAATGACACATCGCTGGTCAATGGGAACTTAAGTCAAATTTGTAGTCTTCTTATGACAGTTTTATTAAAAATTACCACTTCTGGTCCAATCCAAATAGCATTATTTAATTGTTTGTTCAGGGTTTTATTCTAATTGAGATATTAATTGTTAAAGATTCGTTTAAATCCCAAAATCAAACGTGATAATTTTTATAACATTTAAAGTCATGAGAAATTTGTAATGAGGGTATATTTAACTATGCTGAGTACAAATGAAATAAAAAACTGTAATTTTAATTATTTATTACAAAAATTATGGCTTGTACCCTTTTTGATAAAAAAATAACCTTATGTTTTTTTTTTCAAATTAGCTTCCATCTTCACTATTGTCAAAAAAATTGTTGTCCACATTTTCGGGTTCATTATCTGTTAATTCCTCATTAGTATTTCTTGATAATAAGTGATACACTGAAAGATGTAGGAAATCAGTTGTGTCAAGTTTTTAAATTTATTTGAATTCAGTGAAATCGGATTATTATACTTACACATTCAATGATGGTAGAGATATACAATATGACCGATGGAATTTACAATAAAATATTTTGAGAAAACGATACACATAAATAGTTTAAATTAAATGTTCAGACTTAGCTGAATGTTCTTCCGTGTCGTACACACAATCATCAGAGTCGAAATCACAATGTTCATTGCTGTTTTCAATATTAAAATCTAATTTTCTCTTGGCAGAAACATGTGGGTACGATGCCGCCATGATGAATTTACTTATGGCTTGTGCTGTAATTACAAAAATATTTTGCATATTTTGCAAAATTAATAACGCTATGTGGCGATAGTGGATTCATTGGTGGGAGAATAGCTATCACAAAAATAGGAGACCTGTAGAACATCACACAGTGATGAGTGTAGCATAGATAACTTAAATTTGCTAAAAGTGTGTTGCCACAAGTCCTTCAATTGTAGTCGTACTTCTTGGACGACCACCACTATGGTCAAAACTTACACCGCTGGTTCTTAGGAGTATTTATGCGGCTTTATTTATTACGCTATGTGATATATTCATTCGCCTATGCTATAGAATTCATCAAGATTTTATCAATACCCTCATTGAAAGAATCCCGAGAAGTTATCTAGTTGTGTTTTAAGCTCGTGCTGGCTCCACAAGAGTTTATTATCAGTAGTTGTTATTCAAGACACATAAAACTGAAATAGTATCGAGAAGTCATAATATGATTATGTTACAATACTGAATTTTAAGATGATAAATACTAAATACTTAACATAAAATTCGCCATAGAACTGCTTGCTAATATTATTTAATCAATAGGAATAAAATAAGACAAATAATTTACTTTGTGATAAGAAAATGTAATTGAAATCAAATTATTACTAATGAACTACTTTAATTGATCAGCGCGTTACTTTTATCGCAATTTGTAGAACATTAAAACTTTGTTTCTTCAGTGGAAAAAAATTGGAAGAAAACAAATTACAACCACCGTCATTGTTTTTCAGAACATGTAAAAGTGATTGGTGATAAATTAAATCTTTGACAATTATATTTTCTAGATTTAATTAAATATTGTTTATTGAATATGTTTAATTGACATATTTTTTTTGGTTCGGTAAAAAAACGAAATTAAAAAAATAAATTACCAAATACATTTTTTGAAGATGCAACAATGCTCAAAATGATCAGATTTAAATTTTTCAATCATTTTTGTGCTTTAACCCTGTATTAATGCACTTGGTCACCCACTCCCATTAGTTGGAACTAATAAATAAAGTTTGACTAAATTTATTGTCTATTAAACATTTTCAACTAATATCACCGCGTTCCTTTCAATAGACACGAACTTGGGTATCCAAAAAAATAATACCAATAGTAAAAAGTGATTAGGTAGTAAATTGAACATTTTTAACAATTTTTGTGTACGTACCTCGTTTTGATAAGCAATTTTTGTATTTTTTTTTAAGTTCAAGGTTTTAGTTGTAGCTTTCTTCAAATTTTTAATTTCCAAAGAGTCTCGATGTTGTAACTTTGTTATTAATGGTAGTAAAGGTCACGCTAGTACAACTTGTCGTTGCCAAAATGTGGTAAGTTCAAGATAAATAAAAAAAATGTATTCTAAACAACTTTGGCACTTAAGGAATTTTAATTGCCTCAGTGAACTTCAAAATTATTAATGGTAGATTTGTGTTAAATGATAGCGCATTTTGTGGTCGCTCAAATTATTTTTTTTTGCCACGAAACTTGCGGCGAGATTAGTCCTTAACATGGACAGCTGTAAAAAGGATTGGTTATAAAAAATGCGCAGGAAGGGAGGGCAGTCCCTTTTAGGGGGTGAAAACGTTATTAATTATTAAATGTATGAAGGATAAGAATTATAAAATCTTAAAGCTCATTTGTTTTTTAGGAAGTTAATTAATTAAAAAAACGAAACAGAATGTCTTTAAGAACCGAGATGCTCGGGTAATACAATAGAAATGTTTGTAATTTATAGCCTTAAACAGAGAGGATTTTTGGGCGGTGGATGGTAAGAATAAGATGTTTATTACTTTTAAAATACATTTTTCTTCTGTTTAATTATATGATGTCATTTCCAAGTCGTTAGTGAGGTTTAATCTTTATTTTTTAATTACTTATTAATTATTATTTTCTGGCCAGGCTTGTTATTGCATGTGTTGTTATTCCTACTCCGAAAAATAATTTTGTTTATTTTAATTCCGAACAAATTGCTGTGCCACTAATCATTTTCATAACTCAGTAGCTATTTGTTTACAATTATTTAATTTTCGTTTAGTGGATGGGTTACAAGCGGTTCCGGTTCGAGCAAATAAACAGTTGCATAATAAAATTCGTATTTACATCCAAAATCTTGTCAACAATAATAAACGATCCAGGTTTCAAAGTCACTTTGTCGCTACATGATAAACTGGCGAATTTCGTGAAAGCCGGTTTGAAGTTCGTGCCAAATTGATTTCGCGCAATTTATTTTTTTCGCTCACATCAAAATATACCACAAAAAAATCTGGACAGGTAGTCAAATCACAACTTGAAAATAAAAACTTGAGATTTTTAAAAATGGAGAAATTCGTTGGTTTCTGCCGTTATCTTGGAAAACTTTAGCAAGACCCATAAATTTTTTTAATTAAAACTGCAACTAAAATATTTATTGCGTCATTACTCGTTAAGTACACGTCTCAATTTTAATTTGAATAAGAAATGTGACTCATCAGACATTCATACGCGATTGCCCTAATGTCGCGTTTTAACAAACGCACTTGAGCTTATCTGGAAACAAATACTAATTTCACTATTTGCATATTACGTAATCGTTCCTAATGCACCATCTAGTTGTTTCCGGTAGTTTGCCCGAGAATTTTGGACGTGGGTGGAACAAATTCTTCTTCTTCACCCACTTCGTTGTGGTTTATCGAACATGCAGTGTATAGGTAGGTATGTGCAAATCGATTTGAAAAATGTGTGTTCGGTTGAGTGTGATATTGCCGAGCTAGTTGTTAATGAAGCGTCATGGCAATGCGACCGGACAGACAGCATGTCCTAAGCAAGGAAATCATGGATGATGATTTTAAACATGTTCCTGATTGGTTCATATAGTGAACAAATATATACGCAACCATAGTTCGCGTGCACACATGCGTGTAAACATTGTATAATGCTTATGTTCTACTTTTCTGTATTATATAAAATATACATCATGTGATAAGCGATTTAATCTTTTTTATTTTTTAATGAATTACACTGTCCAATTTGTTCTGTTTGTTGTCTGCATATCAGCGAAAGGTAGACGCTTTCGCGCAAATTTTTTTATTGGAACGCATAAATTATCTCTAAATTTAGCTTTAGTACGTATGTGTATCAAGACGCGTTAAAAAAGGACCCCTGTGCATTATTTTTAAAATCCCCCATTTCAGTTAAAAAACCTACCATTATGCAGTCCCTCCGACCGCAAATGTATTCAGTATAAATCATTTTCGAATGGAAAAGCAGGTACAAGACAACCTTATTTAAATAAAAGTTTTTATTCCTAATGCTTTCTAAATATTTCCAGAAATAAATTACCCAACTTTCAATAGTACACAACTTAAAAACTATAATTACAAATGCAAGAAATTGAGGGTAAAATGTGCCAGTCACACTCGTAATGTATCATTTTTAGTTTTACTGCTGCAGCCGGCTGTTTGTACGAACGTTGCTCGAATTTCAGCAGATATGGCCTTTAAAAACTGTTCGAATAGAGCACCCAAAAGTAACGCTGTCTTTTTTTATAATTCTAGGGTTGCCATCCCTGCAAAAATCATCTAAAAAGAATGCGTTTGAAAGTGGTGATTACCACTCTCTCTAAAGTATATATCACCATTTGACAGTTGTTTCTGATTGTTAAACTTTTTGTACAACTTTTTATTGAAGTTTGCCGCTGCTCTATTGATTGTTGTTTTATGCATTTAAATAAATAGCAGAAATGAGAACAGGTGAGAAAGCTACATAAATATTTAAACAATTTGGATGCTCAATAAATTTTTATATCACCGGGTCTTTGATTAGCGGAATCATTTGAATTTTACATCTGTAATTATTTTTTATTTTCTCTTCATTAAATTATACAATTATTCTGCAAACAGTTTGATGATGATGGTTGAGAATTTTGCCGATTTGTAAATTTTAATTTCGGTTCAAATAACAGTAATAAGTGAACTAATTTTGAGAGGGGTGGAGTCTGTATATTTTTATCTGGCACTTCGAAGCCGAGAATGCGTATGACGCGATTAGAAGACAGGGACAGATGCTTTCAACGGCGATAACAATCATTTAGCCACCGGTTTTGTGATCAAACAAGCCACTGGACTATCATTTCCAGTAGCGTACGTGCGTTTCAGTAAATTACAAATTAACCGTGCCAACGTTTCCCAACGCGCCAATTAAATTTCATAATGGAATAAATTTTTGACCACAAAAAATTCTCATTACACGTTTTATGAAATACATTAGTGAAATCACCATAGATAGGTTCAGTGCAATAAAACAGTACAGCAATGAAGTGAATGGAGTGTAACGCCTCAATGATTGCGGGGTGTGCACACATAAGCTTTCAAGCGGACGTATCTACTGTATTAAAACACGGACTATAGTCGGATTTGCTTTGACACACGCTTTGAAGTGCAATCGATGAATCTTTTGTCATGTTTGAAAAATTTTTTAACCGAACCAAACACCGTTATCACCATTTTCAATGTGTAATGGTTCAGATCGGGGATCTTTAACATAAGATGGGTTTCAAAATTAATTTCTAAAAATATTAAATATTAAACGTCGTTAGATACGCGCTCGTGGTTTTACTTAGCTAATTCCCTTCCGTGAAAATGGGAGATTTCTGAATCTGCATTATTAATTATCGTGAAGATGTAAACTGATGATGGAATAAGATATCTTCTCACAACTTGACGTCTTACCTCGCCTTAAAAAACCTCAATCATTAAAATTTTTTAATCCTCCAATTGACTCGAATTTCTAATCATGGAATGATTACTATTTGAGCCGTTGGTTTTGAAAATGGGAGATATCCATTTCGTAAAAAAAATAATTAAAGCCAATTCTTATTACAAATTAACATAAAATTTATATTTTAATCAATTTATAACAAATATCTCTTAATATGAAGATAAATTTGTCACTAGCAATTTATTTCGACAACGATGAAGCAAGTCCTCTCTAAATAACGACAGAGCGGGACCGCGGCTTTCTTTATGTACCACTAAAACGGGGTAGGCCAAGTAGTTTCAGAAAACAGCTATTTATGTGCCTAAGCAATAAAATAACACTTTAGCGAACAACAAGACGAGTGGTGCATACAATGTTTTTTCGGCTGTTTTAGAAGTTGTGGATTTACATTTTAGAAAGTAAATGTAATTTTCAATATCATAGGTATTCAATATTATAGATATATATTGAATGTGAATGTACAGCCAGTTGCATTATGAAAATTAATATCAGATGCTGAAGAACCAAATACTGAAAAAGATTTGAAAGTATTTGTTAGAATGTTAGTAGGACAACTGTTTTCCTTTTTCATAGTTTCGCTAATTAGGCAAGTACTTGAATTTTTTTCCTTTCCACAATTTTTCACAATTTTTGTCATTAACTAAGAAAGTATTTAATTGTCTACACCGCCAAGAATTGTTTTTGCAATTTTTGTTTTATTCGGCAACGGAATCACTTTTCCATCCTTACTAACACCAGCATTAATAAATAGTGTTGTGAATGTTCTGCGGAAGCAGTAGCCAGTATATAATGAGGCGTCAGGTAAACTCAGATAACTAATAATTTTACTTAGAATTAGAGTAGTGTGAATTCCTATTGGTTGTATTGTACATTTCCCTTGTCTATATGAAAGAAAAACCTTTAATTGTCTACATGTGAAGGACGCAGGGCTAGATATTTCCTTTATAACTCAAAAGATGTAATTCCTCTTTCAAAATCAGCAGTTACAATAAATTTTTGGGGCTTATGTGTTTTTGATTTTGGAGTGTGTGAAATAGATTCTTTATGTTCTATTTCATCAACGCTTAATTTAATCAATTCGTCAGAACGACAGGCTTCAGCAATCCCAAAAATTGTACAAACCTGAAATCACAAAAAAATAATAAAATGTGGTAAATACTTAGTTATTGTTAAACCTTCATAATTAAATATCTGGTGCATTTAATAGAAATATACTTTTCGGAATATAGCCTTTCGATCGTTGTTGAAGAAATGGCACAAGTTTCTTGTAATTACCGATATCAATATTATTTATAACATTTACTGTAGGCTTGAGCATTGAATAATAAAATAAGACCACATTGTTGGAGGCAAATACTTTTCAGCCATATATTTGATGTGATTTTTGGCACATCATTTCAAAAATAATTGATGTAGCCTCTCATATTTTTCTCTGGACTTTTTCGGTAGCATATCCAAACTAGCCATCGTACTCTTCTGATGTCCAGAAGGGTGCAATCAATATCCTCGATATCACTCATTGCTTTTGTGTTTGTGTTCATAAATCTATCTTAAAAGAAAACGCTTTAATACATTTTTGAGAAATGTATTGTATTTACCTTAATGTAAACGTTTAAATTCCCAAATTAAATAAGGCACCATCAAGCTAAGAGGCTATAGTATTATTTTGATAGTTCTTTGACATTTGATATTTTTACTTGAATCAATCGCGATGTGATTTACGTTAATGTAGGCAACGCTTTCAGAGCCAGGTAAAATACTTTAGCTGCCTAGACAGATAAAGTGCCAGTTTCTTTCGTTGAATGCGTATGTAGTAGCTGAAAATTAGTATTATCATATAATGGATTTATTCATCATTAATATTTTTAAAATCTTTAACATCTAAACTAAATGCATGCAGTTTATCACTTTTCCTATAAAATTGAATTTATATTTCGTTCTATTGTAGCTTCTCGAAAAAGAAATGAGATGTTGAAATAACATAAATAAATAAAATATTAATTATTTTTTCAACATAATTAAATTTCATTCAAAGAAAATCAATGTTTTCAAACAATTGTTGCTTCTGAAAGTGAGACAAGTCCGATAGAATATACCAAAATCATAATTTTTTTCACCTAACACGGATAATTTATATGAAATAAGACAAAAAAAATTATAAAATATGTTACTGCTTACCAACACTTTAAACTCATTCAAACTAATAAATTTCTAGCAATAACATAAAATTAACTTGCCCCACTTACAAAATCAACGACTCATTTTTCTTTTCGCGACACGTTTTTGGTTTACCATTGAACGTAAACTGTTAAATTTCTATTTAGGATTTTATTCAAATATTTGAATTATAGCTTTTTGTGCCGGTTTATACGATTGCACAAACAGTTTTGTTTGAGTGAGAAAAAATAGAATCGCAGCAGCTCCTCCACCAAAAAAATCAAGCTGAATTCGGTTCGGAAAAGAACGTTATCTTAGGACACGATCAAAGAGGATGAGTATACCTAAAAGGTGTAAGCGACAACACCTTTCGGCGGTTGATCATAGAAGTATCCCTTACAGAGGCCCAGGGCTAATCCTGTGTGAAAAGCTATCGCTTGGTTGAGTAATAGGCCCTAATGTCGACACGATAGGTGCCCAATGTAACGCTGATTACACGCTGGACTTATTCGCCCCCTACGGAGCGAACTACCGAACTGTTTATATCACTGTTTGTCATGAATACTATTTAACCTGGTGGGAGTTCAATTGTGCCCGAACTATCTCTGGCTTATGCTGCTTTTAATGCGCTTCTTTTGTGCTGATGATACGCTGTTTTGAACTTTTTTCATGTCGTTCTCGGGCATTGTAGTATTTACCGGGTACTACTTCTTTTGTACAAATAAATGAAACACAAACATTCGTATAAAAAGCGCTTTTGCTTGGCTTTTTCTGAATCTCACTGGATACATTTTTTCTTATCGCAGATTTAACTCCGATAGCAGAACTTTTCACGCATCCCACATAAAATATTCAGACTTCATTCGTTTCACAATGACGGTTGTAGTGTATTTTAGTCACGCCTTGACAAACACCTTTGATCTTTCAGCGGTCATTTTCAAATGGTAGCAGCCAAGCGCCCCCTCAGCGAAGAATCGCGAACGGTCCGTTTTTTATAAATCTCCTGATGCCGTTTTCTCGTGAATTTATTAGTGGCACTGTTTGGGGCGGAGGAACGGTCTGAAAGTTATTATCTCGAAGAGGTATAATTGCTAAAAAAGGAATAATTTAAATTAAGAAAGAACCGAACCAATATTTCACAAAAGTTATTTTTCATTTCGTATAATTTTTCATCTGGAACAAGATCTGTGTTTGTAATTTACACTTTTTAATTGTTTCTCCTTTGTTTTGTGCTCGGGTCGATTGGGAACATAATATCCAGGTAGAAGAGATACAATTCGTGATTGGCATTTTAATAAGTTTACACTTCTCTGAACATCCATTATTGCTTTTTCATTAATTTCGCACGTTTATTTTATTTTTAATAAATATTCAACAACGAGCGATTCAAAAAAACATTTATGCCAATTTAAAAGAAAGATGAAGAAAGAAAGAAATTTCATATATGTAGTATGAATATAGATCGAGCAATTTGGCAGTCAATGCCAAGTTAAATTGAAGTAAATTTTGTCTCAAGGGAAACCACCCCAGTTTGAAAGCTACTAAGAATATCGTGCAGTTAACTTTCATCAGTTATGAAATTATTTATGTCAGAAACATTAAGCAACTGCCAATAAGGCTGCTCCCTAATCAATTTTTAAAGTTTCAATTTCCAAAAAATAATGTAATTTCAATTACTTCCTGGCAATAATTTGCCTAAATTTGAATTTGGGGTTTTCAGCGGTTTATCATTAAAAATAAAATTCTTATCTGGAGCAAGTGGAATTTTTGGTATTGCGTACCAATTTGCCTGATTTCATCACCGATTTGTCTTGTTTATACAGTTGATAGGATTCGTTATTTACCGACTCTCGTAAATGGTGGTGTTGCCGGTAGGAAAGAAGTGGTGCTGGGCGAAACTAATAAATTTTTCGTCCTTCTATGTAAATATGTACCTGAAGCAGTTTTTTCGGGTTAAAATTTTTTACGGGCGAATTTTTCCACTGGAAGATAAGCAATATATTACACATGATGGTGTTCTTGACGAATGCGTTGCAAAAATGAGGCGGCATAAGTTAAATATAACATGTCACCTCCAGATACCATAACAAGTCACCAACGAAATTTTATGGTTACTAATGATATTTATTCAGCTACTGTGTAGTCAAATAAACTATTTTGTTTAACAGGAAAACATACTACTTCATATTTACTTATGGAACTGCTGTACACGAATATTAAACAACAATTATCTTGTTCAAGTATTAATATTATATATTTGAAATATGGGAGGCTGAAATTCTAGTGGAACATCGTGATATTTACTGTTACACTTGGCATTTTAACTGGAAAAATTACATGGTCCATCTTTCAGGTGAAGTTTCTCACGGTTCAAGTGAAATAATATAACTTCACCCTATCTCTTAGAGAGAATAGATTAGAGCACTTTTAATTTTCAGTTTAATAATAAAATTCGGTGATAAATTCTCTTCACTGTTATTTACTCGTTTCATTTGGACCAGCGAAACTTGTTAAATAAGATAATTTCAGAAGTAACGGTCGATCGTAAATCAATAACTTTGTGACATTATGCGCAATTCAACCTACGCAAATATTAATTGTAATTTTGGAAAACAGACTCATATATATTTTTTGATTATTTACTAAACGTTTACGGTATTATAAAAATGTAGAAATCAGCAACTGTTTAAATAAAAATAAATTTTAGTGGAAAAAGTTAGTTAGTTAGTCGAAATTTGAAAATTTAGAGAGAAGACACTGACCTCTCCGGTAGACGAAATCATAAAAAAATTCTACACATGTCAAACAGTTAGAAGCAAATATTACTGCATGTTGCTTTCTACTCTAGTAAATTTTAATTATAGGTCACAAATATAAAAAAAAATCAGAATGTTAAATACAACTTTTATTACAGGTAAATTTATCAATGTCCCGCCCGTAAATTAGTTTTAACAAACAAAATTGTAACGATTGTGTAATTTAATTTATGTTGGAGTATAAAAAAATTGGAGACGAATTTTCGTACCCTGCGAGGTATTTCTCACATAATGAAATACGGGGTACATTAGAGCTACAATAAAAACGGAGAAACGTTTGTAATCCCAGCGTTCACACCGGCATGTAAAACAGACGCATAGATACAGAGGCGCGCAATAAATACAGAAATAAGAAAATTTCATTAACGTCATCTTAAGGTAAATTTATACATCGCAATTTCCGAGTTCCGCGGGCTTACCAGCGACACAGCTATGTTTTAATAAGCGAAACTTTGCACCGCGTTCGGGTAGATTATATTATTTAAATGAGTTTTAATTCGACGTGAAACGCGCTAACAAAAGGCCAATTACTGTTGGGAGATTTCAACGGGATTATTGGGAATGATATTGTTTCACTTGGGTCTGGTGGTTATGAGTTCGCATAAAATAAACTGATTCGTCATTATTACTTTTATCGTTTACATACTCGAAACGTAAAGCTTTCTCCATAGTTTTATTACACAAATTAGTTATTGATTTTATGCTTTATTCAAATTGTTTTGCCCGAACGAATTCATTATTACTTTTAGATAGTAATGACAAACAGATAAAATTCTAATAAAAACATACACCTACGTAAATACAACTCGTCAGTCGCTAATTTTTTCTATGATCTGCACGTGGAAACTACAAACAAATGTCCACTTCGTGTTACTTTATTATCGCGTTTTGCCTTATCGATCATTCACAAATATTGTGACTAATTCGCAACCTTAACCTGCTTTAATTACACGTTGTTACGTTAAAGACTAATATTTCATTTAAAAACTATTTTAAAGATTAAAATTACTAAAAAGTCAGGTTCAAAATGTGACGTTGCCGCCCACTTTATTATAAATGAAGCTAGTTTTCCCATTTTTAAAATTTTTTGAGATATACACCGTGTCCAGAAAAGATTGTAGCCCTGATCTGATGTGAGGATGCTTCCTATATTAAAAGTAAGAATTTTTCCAAGTTTTTTGAGCATATCTTAGAAAAACTACTAAAATCAGTTGTTACGTTTATGCTCAACTCAATGCGCATTAACAAATCTGGTTTTATAGTAGCCCAATCAATTTATACACCAACCTTTTGCAAGATTGAGCCCTTTTTGTGCATAAATTGACTGGGCTATTATAAAACCAGACTAATCCGAATTCCAGAATACGCATTGAGGTTACTATAAACGTAGCAAGTACATTTTCTGTAACAGCACAGATTCGCTAGATATCGAGGCAATTTCTGTATGTTTACGCCTAAAACCGAGAGAACTCTTTTCTGGTTCAGTGAGTGCATGCACAAGTTGCAGCTTATAAACCTAAAATTTCAAACACTTATGAAGCACATCCCCATGCCGTAAAGAAGAGCATTTCCAACTCACGGCTCGCCCTTGTGGGGGATTCATCAACTGCCTCAAAATATGATGCACGTAAGAGTCATTAGAACTTTTGCGGCTGCTACATACCGATTCGAGTATGGCAAGAAATTGATTATTGACTACATATTTGTCGCGACACGAAGGGTGCACACATTGTTAAGAAAATCTTTGAGATACTATCTTAATTTTATTGCATTATAAGGTCGAATATATATTTTTTTCAAGATAGAGTAAAGTGGGGTATGTGCAATTACATTTATCAGTAATGGAAGAAAAGTCTCTTAAAATAAATAACATGTTCTGTTGTTATTGAATTGTATAACATGATTTAGTAGTCCATTTAGTTGTCTTTCAGATCCCACCACTAATTTGGTGATGTCGAAAATGGACAATGTTCTAATTTTAATCTACGTCAGGTGATCACATTTTTCCAGAAAAACCGGAAAAATGCAATCACCGGCTGAAATAGGCATTACAAATTATTGTACTTGTTGCAAAATAACTTTATTAATTTACTCAAAAAAGACGTTATAATACTAACAACCATTTGAATGAACACCTTTTAGATCGATATTAAAGTAAATTTAGACACGTTTTTCAGTTTCTACAAAAAGAATTTTCAAGATTTGGTTGATTATAATTGTTGCTTGATCTCAATGTCGGGATAAGTACAAAAAAAAAGAAAACATTTTAAAATTAATATCGAGAAAGTGCGATTGCTTGCTATTGTGCTATAATAATTATGAACGCACTTTCTCGTTCACAAAATTTTTGTGGAAAAGTGCAATCACTAATTTTGACCAATTTTAGTATTTTCTTAAAATACAACTTGCATAATCTATAGACTTTTTTGTCCACGAGTTTAAAGTAAAGTTTATCTTAAAGTGAAATATCTCATTCATGAAAACAGCGAACGTGTTCCCACTTGTAGCATAAGTTCTTCTGACACCACAAATACATAGCCGTCTCTACCAATAAAGCAGGAAAAGTTTCATAATTTGCCAGTAGGTATCAAAATATATACCTGGTTCCAGAAATAAAGGCACTGATGCACTTACCGCAGTTATGCACTTACTCCACTTTACATTACAATCTTTTCCGATCACAGTGTATAAATACTACATAGACAGTTATCTGCATTTGAGTTTTGTTAAGAAATAAGTTAAATAAAAATGATTCAAATCTTGATAGATCAATGCTATTACTAAAGAAGAAAGACGTTTCGTTAAAAAGTGTATATTCCAGAACCACCGGATTTTTAGAGAACTATAGCCACCTAAAATGATTTTACTGTAACATTCTGGCCACTGCCACTTTTAGAAAAGTGTGTGATTACAGTAGAACCTCGTTATAGAAATTAATTGGGATCTAAGTTTGTTCCGGTACATTAAAATAATGTTGAACAGAAATGAGCTTCGATCAACTGGAATTTTGTATTGATAGTGCTTTCAAAAATTATAAAAAGTATCAATTAATTTCTAATCAGCTCTTAACTTTATTTACAATTACCAAATTGAAATGTGACGTCTTTAAAGAAATATTTTGAACGGAAACAATACTTTCTTCCTAACATAAAGCAAACAAGTTTTAACTCCTTAAATAGTTTACATCTTTTCAATAACACATGTTACTTCACAGTTGTAAATTTTGATACCCATTTCTAGAACGTAGAACACGAAAAGTTTCAATCTGCTAGTTTTATTTATTGCTAATTTCGGGTTAATTTTCATAATTACAGCAGCAGAGGTATAATTATAAGAATCATAACGGAAGAAATAGTGCAATCTATCATTGTTTACGCGTTTTGTTGAAAGTATATCAAGAGGTGTAAGACCTTCTGTGAAGCATTTTAATAAGGTTATCTTAGAGGAAATGTACCATAAACTTGTACCACGATCACCATTAAGATATTACAGTTCCTGTTGCATAACTTCATAAATAAAAAAATAACGAAACGAAACTTTAATGTGCACGTAATCGCATTTGTGCACCGATAAGTCCATTCAAAAGCCGGCAATTTAGTTCCATTACGAAGGCAGACAGTTTGTCATCACGATACATTTATTGCGGCAGACTCAATCAGAAGTCATAATTAATTTATGGCAACTAATGAAGTCTTACTAGATTATTTGGAATAGACGGGTCGCTTCATAATGGAAATGGAATTGTATTTTGACAACCCCTCGCTTTTACGTTCGTCCATAATCTACTTTGACTTTCTGGACGAGCAGCCGCACTACGGGGGCAACTCAACAATTTTCGAAAAAATATTCAAAAGCACGTCTTTTTATTAGCATTTCCGCCTAGTAAGCGATTCTTTAATAGAATCATCCCCCATTCAATATCATATTTCAATCAGCCTGAAGATTTTATCACAAAAGATCTGCACGATATCGAATGCGAGAAGTACATGTTAAAACAATAGCGAGTGGCGTAGATCACTCCAGACTAAGTACGTCCACCCCATCCATACCGGCACCCCTATCTGTAGGTTTTCAATGACATTGCGCACACTTACGTCTTTGGTAATTTAAAACAAAACAAGGTTGAGTTACGCCGTTTTAAATTTCCTGTTGGCGCCTAAAAAATGGTTAACCTTTCAGCTACTTAAAATGGCTCGCGATTAGGGTGTCTAATGAATATTACTGTTTTTATTACGCTTTAATTAACCTTTTGTTGTGATACGATCTCAGTGAAAAATTTAAGGTTGAAATTTAGGTAAATAAATTTTACGGTATTTAGTTACAAATTCTTGAGCAACTTATTGCAAACTAACTTTGCTTCTCGTTAATTGCTCGAAAATATAGAATATATCATCAGCAAGTTCTGAAAGGATTTGAATAGTTAAGACGGTATCCGATATCACAAACGCAGTCAGCACAAATTTTATTTTATAAAATAGACAAAAAGAAAACTTAAGCGTTGAATCTGAAGTTATTTTTATTTTATTTTCTAACTGTAAGGTCGATGGCGTTGCTTGTCGCATTTGCTGCTGATTAATTTGTTTTAAAACGTCACGGGTGGTTGTGCATAAAATACGCAATAACAAGCAATAAAGCACAAAATACAAAGTAATGACTTGGCGCCTTCTTGTATAACACACCCAATTAGCAAAGCAAGTTTAATTGTAAGTGTAACACACCCTGACGGAAGGGCTTGTACTGCTACTACATTACTATTACCATTAGCATTGTATTGTGGCTTCTATGTGTTAATCAAGAAACTGGTCCGACTATTTTCTCTCCACATGATTAATGTACGAGCTCATTTCTGTGTTATGATTATTGTTCTATTTTTGGACCGTACGAGTGTTAATTACAACAAAAGTTAATCACCACAAAAAATGCATACAGCAGGAGAAAACATCCATCGAGGCCGATTTAAATATTAAAAAAGGCGAAATTAAAATGCCGATCAATCTCGCCCCCTTTGAAACGGAGTGTCTCTCTTTACATGAAAAAATCAAAGTTCCTTTTCCCGTAGCAATTTAATATAAAATTGGAATGTTTTCTTTTTGGGGGTGAAAATTCCTTCCAAATTAGCCCAGGGAGAGTTAATGAACGGAGAAATGTTTCGTTTTGTGCTAATTTAAAAAGGAAAAGGGGAATGTCGAGTTCATGACTTCATTTTTTCTCAGAGTTCGCAGTTTTATGTTCGGGAGACTTAATTAATTCGTCACTGGAGGGATGGCGATTTAAATTTTTTTTAAAATAAATTAAATTTCTTCGATGGATCTTCCGCATATTTTTCCTTGTGCGCGAGGAGATGCGAAAAGGCGTGAAAACGTAGAAGAGATGCTCGAATACATATTTAAACGGGTAACCCTTTCGTTGCTGATGAATATGTAATGCCATTAATTAAAGATATACACTGCCACCTGCGACCGCCACAGGTATTACTGGAGTAGGTAATTACACAAATTTTATAATTTCTTCGGCGGGAAGCTCGGCCTAAATAAGTTGTGGCAAGAGAAAGGGGTTACGCGTTGGTCTTCTTACCCTCAGCGATTAAAAGTATAAATGGAATTTTTGTTTGCTCGAATTGTTTAATTAAAAATTCAGTTTTATGCGTTTCGTCCTTTTACGAGGCAACTTCAAGGAAGTGTGTTGTTGCTTATTCGCGCCGATTCGAGTAATTAAAATTTTTGCAATGTTAAGGTCTGTTAAAGCTGGAAATCAAGATTCGAAACGACACCATTTAGCTATTTAGAGTTGTAACAGCACCACAATACGCATAATATGTAGGATACATGCATGTTGCATGAACTGTAAGTACAATTTAAGCAATTATTATACAGCACTGATAGCATCGTTCATATTTAATAAAATATAATTAAGAAATTAACCTTCTTTGCAAAAAAATTGTATGTGAAGTAGATTGATGCAAATAACTTGTAATTCACCACAATCTTAATTTTCAACTAAACCAACTAATCTACATTTTTTAGTTCCTGTGTGATATTAAAAATCACATTCTAAATGCAGATTTTACGATTTATTTATTTTAATGTTATCGAGCATTGCGCCCAATTAAATTTTGCAAATAAGCTTCATCCTTGAGACAATTTAATTGACGAAGTCTGCATTTTTAATATTTTTGTTCGTTTTGAACTTCCAAACAACTACTGACCTACTTACTTTTTAAGTCTTATATGCTTATCTTGGCGATTTAAAAAGTGCTAATTAAAAAAATTATGTAAAATTCATAATGTTATATAGGAAATTAATGAATTTTACATGCTAATTTGTATCATTGCAACGGACAAAAACTGGTTTCTTTTATACAGTGTGTTCGCAGATGCTTCTTTCAGAATTAGTAATTCTTTAAAAGTATTCAGATATTGTTTTCCTTAAAATAAAAAATGATAACTGAGTCGTTGATTTTGAAAATTGGGTAAGTCATTTTGTGGGAAAAAAATTCTTCAATCGCGCTTTTGAATTAATATTGTTTCTTACTAGGATAAAGCACTTGAAACTTTCTGTTTTTTTCACTCAAATTGTTTTCTCTATGCCAACGGGATAGGTCAAGTAGTTTCATAAAAATAGTATCATCACTTTTAAATGCGAAAACTAGGCCTATTACTAAAGAAAAATATAAACATTATAATGAATGTATTACCCTATGTACCACCCATAGATCATGAATACTTTAAAAATCTGCACCACCTAAACTAAAAAATATAATTATATGGATGCAACTTCCTATAAAATTAATTACATTTTTTGTTTTATTGTACCCTTTCGAAAGAAGTATGAAATGCTGAAATAAAATAAATAAATAAATAAATAAAATATTCATTTTTTTTATTATTATCTTTCATTCAAAGAAAATTGGCGTTTTCAACAAATTGCTTTTGAAAGTGAGACAAGTCCATTGGCGCATACCAAAACCATTTCTTTCGCCTAACACGCACAACCATTATTGAATTATTAAATTTACATGAAATAAGACCACAAAAAACAAAACATATATCTATTACTATATGTATATATCGTCGCCTTGGAGGTGAACTGACCTAACCGACAGCGATGAAGTTTTGAGTTATCGCCAATTAAAGATTTCTATACACGTAAGATGTATGTTACTTCTTGATACAGCTAATGCGATTGTCGGGCCATTAATTTATTATTGGGTTAGAACTATTAACAAATACAAACTAGACTGCTTCGACTACATGTTAAGAGACTTACGTAAATTTTTCAATTTTTGTGGGCTAGGTCAGTTCACCTCTAAGGCGACGATATATACTATTATATGTATACATATATACTATATGCAAATCATTACTCATATCCAACAGTAACATAAAATGGACTTTCCCCACTTTTTCTAAATCAATGGCTGATTATAGAAAAATATTCTATTCAATGTAAACCCACCAATTTCAACACATATTTCAGCTCTGTACATAGATTCAATATAAATATAGTTAGTTACATTTTGTGTTATCACAAATTGACCCCATCGCTTAATTGCTTTTAATTTCGATATCATTTTAAATAACCCACACAAGAAGTTTAATGTATTTAACTCCGATGAACGGGCTAGAAAATATACATTTAAAAAATGTCGTACCGGTATTACAAAATGAGCAGGGCATCCATCTTGTCGCAAACATAACTTTCGATATTGCAGTTGCTTTTGACCAATATCTGCATATTTTGTGTCAAAAATGTGTCATTTCTTTTAATTCCAGACCCACCACATAATATTATGTTCTTATAATAGTTTTAGTTTTCTTACTGCTTTGCTTCCACCGACAATCAAGTCTACATTATCAGTTTTTCTTAATGCATGTATTAAAGTATAAGTATAAGGTTCAATTTTGTATTGTTTTTTAAATTTGCTTATTTACAATGTGCAAATCTGAGTCTCAATAACATTTTTGTATGAACAGCTTTAGACACTTCTACAATCACGTAACACTGAACAAGATAAATCCTTTGTTGAAGCGTTAACGTCGTTTAAGCCTGACATTTACTCTAGTTCAACAACTGCTTAATTAGTGACTTTTTGAATAGATGATACTTTCATTTAATTAAAAATTACATTTGGAACAAACAGAGACTAAACAGGATAACATTTTTCTGTAAAGCCGAAAATTGAAAAAGTTTGTCTCCTTTTCGCAGCATCTGGGGACATACTGTATAATGCCACGAATTTATTAAACTTCTTTACTAACAATGTTTTCTGTAGAACAATTATTAGAACCATCGAACAAGAAATGTTACAATAAAAATTATTTTCTGGCCAACCAGTGTTGATCATATTTTTATTATTGCACATGCCATTAATGGTCCAAGAAGGAACAGTTTATGGTATGGGAAAAAGATAGAATTTGGAAGTGTTTTTTTACGAGTGGAGCCACTTTTAATATTTTAATTCAACAGCAAATAGTCTAATCTTCCAGCAATTGTTACAAATCCGTTTCTGAGAGTGTCTCATATATCAACACAGAAAGTCTGTTCTTATTTGTTTAATGCATCCAACTCTACCTGTTGTTATCTCAATTATTTTTATACCGGAAGTGTATAAGGTTTCATCGTGTATAAAGAGGTCACGTAAAAGAAAAAATTACCTGTGAATTAATTTCTATCATTCCTGCTGTGTTCTTTTTATCTGTTCCATTCATTGTTCATGAGAGAACACGTAAATACCGTTCTTGTAATAATAAACGCATGCTTACACTTGCATCCTAACAGGTTACAATTAGTAGGGTAATTTATGTTTCTACAATTCTTTTACATATAATTGTGCGTAGGCATTCAGAGCGTTTTTAATTATATGCAAATCAAATTAAATTGTTCACATTGCTCGCAACGCGTCATTATTTTTAATGTAACAAAAGGATGGATGCATCCGTAACTGTATTATTGTAAAAAAGAAGATTAATAATTAATAAGTGTAATTGCCAGGGAACGTGTTATTAATGTGATTTATTGAGGCTAATGCCCTTCAAAACAATGGTGAATAAATTTTTTCTTGATTTTCAGAAACGCGCACCTACAATTCGTTTTGTTACGCCTTGTTATGTCTCTGTCGTTAATAAAAAAAAATAATAAACACAGATTAAACTGCGAGGAATTTTTAGTACGTAATGATACATTATTAAATCTTTTTACCCAACTGGCTTAGTTTTTACGCAAGAAAATAGCTTTTAATTTGATTCCTTGTTGAAAGGGCAATTACTGGTTACTTAAACTCGCCATAAAATCATTTCAGGTCTGTTGCAATTTTTAATTCTTCCGCGAGAAGTTAAAAAGTTAATTACCTTCAGCGCATTTCAACGAATCGCCGTGTCTCCAAATCTCAATCTTAATTAATTTTGTGATATACCGAAGCAGCCGTGACAGCCCGTTTGGTTTATGATGACCGGTTGTAATTTTAATAAAAAATATCAAGTTTAATTAAATGACTTTTAGGTAACATTGACGTGGAAATAACAACTTTTTCAATCTTAGTCGCTAATTGCTAACGACCTGCTGAATTTCGCAGCGTCCCTTTGGTACCGTCGTACGTTTCCGACCCATAAAAATCACGTGAGGTGACTGCTAAATCCAACAGCGCCATCACAAACCAAGACTTGTCTTTATCAACAGTATTTTCGCCTTGTGCAAATACTATAAATATTTGCGTCGCCTATTATTCAAATTTGATGGAGGCGCCCACTTTTAATTTTTAAATTACTTTCATTTCTCATAACGTTTAAGCGAGATATTGAAACGTAACTCTATTTTCTTAATTGAAACAAATTAAGCAAGCACTTTGAAGTATTCCACCCCGTACAATTCCAACCTTATTATTTCCGTTCCGTCGTGAATAGCTTCTTAATTTTTGAAAAACTCGTTAACCGCTATTTAAATTTGTGTTAAATTTTATTCGACTCACTTTGTGTCTTCTCCTTTGAAGTAGAACTGTTTCTAAAACGGGGGATGGGATATTTTTCATTCCGAATTTTTAAGAAACGTTCTGTTAAAATTGATAAAGTTAAAATCATTTGGTTCATGTCAAGTTGTTGTTAATCATTTCCCCCCACGGCGGAATTTCAATTTCATCGAGTTCACTCACAGCTAATTACATATCAAAGCGAGTTCGCATTCTTTGTGTTAATTACAATATTTGTTTTCGAAGATTTTAACTCGGGGATTCCTTATAGATAACGATTGGTTTGTTTGTGGAGGGGATGCAAGTTCCCCGTCTTCAAAGCGAACCGGTCGAAAAAATAGATCTTAATTCGAATATTCAGCGAGCAATGAATCTAAACAATTATTTATTTCCGAGAAAATACACCCGATTACCTAATTCAACTTTCAAACGTCTCTTTGTGTAAATCTGGAATAATTAAAATCGAGCTGTGTTGTCTTTTCTTTGTGGGGATGGGGTTTGCAATCATCAAGCCATTTAATTTCAACATTAGACAAAGTGAAACATAAGTACGAGTTCGCTTGGGTGAATGCGAAAGAACGGTTCAACCGTGGATTAAGTGTGAATAATACGAATTGAGACGATTCGGTGCACTAAGGGGTCTCAAAGTGAACAGAATCAAAGAAATGAGGCATATTATTAGTGTAAATTTCGTTCTTGAACTGTAATTTGTAAACGACATGGGAATCGATTTAATTCAGAATTGATTAGGATTTAATTTGAACGCGTTTCTAAATTCGTTTCGGAATTTGAACGTTTTTTTTTATCGTCGGGTCTGTTTACTATAATGTCATGTGGCACCCCCATAAACGATAAGACCTTTTTAAAAACCATCACTTGAAATGGGTAAAAATTATGTGTATCTGGAAACACACGTGTTTTTTTAGATACTACTGAGACTTTTTGACTACCGATCATTTTAGTAGTAGCGCCGGTTTTATTTTCGGACCCTTTGAGAAAAAGTTCAAACGCCCGGGCAATGAAATTCAATATTCTTATTTGTCACATAAAATGTAATGTAACTGTAACTTTCCTAAGAATTTTTCATTAAATTTGATCAATGCGCGAAAGTTAGATATGAATATTAAAATATAAAAAGTAAACATGGTTTCTGTATTTAACACATAATTTGTTCTTTTTAACCTAATAATATCAACATAGGAAATATGGTTTACATAATATTGTATATATTAACTGCAGTAAAATATTTCTTATTATTCCAGAACATTTGTGGGAAGAATATCCTTTTATTTAAATAACATATCCCCGAAAAAAATTTTGACACGTGTTTATTTACACTAATATGAATAAAAACAGACACATTTTCATTTCCTTACGACAATTTAATTAAATAAGAGGGCGAAATTGTATTTGTGAAAGTTGTCGGATCGAAATGTATTTACAAGCACTTAATAAAAATTTTATGCATTCTCGTTTTAGATATCTGAACACATAGATCATAGCAATGTAAATAATGTAACTTCATAAAAATATTAATTCATAATAAACAAGGTGGATGCCATATGACACAGAAACATGCAGTCGTATGCTTATTTCCACAGAAATTAACTCGCGCGACGATTGATTTAAAACAGGGCCCAGTTTTGTGTATACAGAAAATATGAAAATTATTAGTCACCGAGACTATCAAACATTTTTGTGTATAAAAATGCCAACTGTAATCCTAGAAACCACACAAAAATATGATTTGTACCTCGCACTTTTCCAAATTACGTATGTTATGTCTGGCAGCGAGATTAAAATTATCTCAAGTTAAATATTTATCTGCATTTAAAAAAAAGGTACTTTTTCATTATTTGTTCGGAAAAAATCGGACACGTGCGAAACACCAACAAAAAAAGCATGTACTTGACAGTGAAATCACAACTTTATTATCTAAAGTCATTAAAGTGTTTAAAAAGAACACAGAAACCAATTCTGAACTGTCACTTTTGATCTACCATTTATTTTAAAGCAGCCACTATACCAGGCGCCATACGTCTGTACCCCACATTTACATTCGATGAAACGATTAAGTCATTTCTTTCTAATAAAACCAAACCTCAAGCGACCGGGATAAGATCTAAAGACCAACAAAACGTAATTAAAACACGATCAAGGATTTAATTCTTCTCAATCTTCGATTAAATACCATGTCGTTCCTCAAAAATGATCCTGCCCGTTTTCTAGAGAAAAAAATGTAAAGCCAGAAGAGTTTCAACGTCGCCTTAATTTTTTATTTATTTTGTCCGGGGCTCGTTCCATCAAATTTAATTTTAAAGTTAATATTGCACATTTTTGTGAGTTGTGGATGAAACGGATAAATAAAGCAAAAATATTAATTTTTAAACTTCTCCTTCGGAGGTAGCACACCTTGTGTCGGTTTTTTATTCGATTTCTATGCAAACGCAGTCGAGCTTTTTTGATCAACGCTTTTAATATGAACCTCCATAATTTTTTGTCAGCGCCGTTTTTTAGGGGCATCTCTAAAGACGATTTCAGTATCTTATTTGGAGATCTGTTCCATAAATTTTCTAATTAATTAAAGGGCTTGCCTCGAAAATCTCCTCATTGTTTTTATTTGATTTACTGAGACGAATGGCATTTTATTAATTACAGAACTCATTTTTAGAGATTCCCTTTGCGCTTTGGTGCTCTTTTTTTATGAAGCAAATTACACTGCATAAACAAAAATTAATCAACCACCACAAAACTGACGCACGAATGCGTAAATATTACAGGCAACGAAAAGATATTTACGTTTACATTTATATATGTACGCAGTTTGATTGTTATTTTACACCAAATACGTTTCAAACTAAATGAAAGACTAATATTTTTTGTGGCAATATTTTCCCTTTTTTCCATGTGGTAAATGCTTAGATAACGCACGCGGCAACCTTACGCCACCACCTTCAATATGTAACGTGGTGTGGCAAACGCATGTATGACGTTAATAAGAAAAACAATTTCGTGTGTCGGGGTAAAATAATTCTTTTTTTACATCAAATTCAAATTTACTTAAATGTGTATGTAATAACATAAAAACACGTGCAACACGCATCCTGTTCGAGTTCACCGTGTATATTTTCTTTGATACCTTTTTAACGAAATTATGAAAGATTATTGCGGTTTTATTGCACGCGATACTGATTTATTTCCGGTAGCGGCCTTTTTACCTCCAATACACCAGGTGATTGACGATTACGGCCAAAACCATTTAGGTTACTTTACATTCAAGTCGAATTTAGAACAAACATTATTTTGATTTATTAATTGATTTATCTATTTACTTTATCAAAAAGTAGACATTTTCATGGGGTCTCTTCAAGATGGCAATTTTCAAGAAATATCCGCCTATCATTGTGCGTATGCCTCTGTATCAAATTTAGGACAGTCGAAATTTCAAAAAATTTTAAAAATTTTAAAATCACATTTCACATTTGGGTGTAAATTTTTTGTCATAATAAACAAATAATATTGACATTTTGTAGCACGCCTATGATTTAAAGAAAAAAAAATTAAATTAAAAAAAAATTAGGTACATTTCGGTGGCCACAATTGTAATGTGAAGTAGGTTAGGAAGAAATTCGACTTAGAGCGATGCGGAATTTGAAAGAGTTGCCTGTAGTACTGCTAATTGTAGGAAAAACTAAGAAAGGGGTTATTGAATGAGTTTCATACTTTCAAAGCCAAAATAGTTTCTTTAACAAGTACATATAGTAAACATAGCATTAGTTTAAAAACGTTGAATATTTAATGCAACATTTGAAAATAATTCAAGCGAAGAATCACATCAATGTTGCAAAATGTGTAAAAAAGTATTTGAATATTTTTTTAAGGTAATTTCTTGGCATCTTCAGAAATAATCAAAATATTAATATAATGCACCATTACTTGTTTGTATTTAAAATATAAACTTTTACTACAGATTGTGGACGTACCATTTTTATTTTCCGACTCCCAAAAATAATACAATACTTAATCACAAATTTCTCGAAAGTACCACGTGCATGAAAATGATACTAATTGTGACGTAAACAGTTTATAATGTGATTAAACAAGATTAACACAATTTTGAATTGCAGAATTAACCCTGTATACGGTGAGCTTGATTACCAGCCGCGCACTATTTCCCTACTCTCCCCTACATATGTGTTGAATAATTGATTTATAAATACTTGAAGAAAACACTGGAAGCTAAACGAAACTGTTACTTTATTCCATATTTTAAAGTGATATTGTAAAATCACATTTTTAGCTTTGGAAGTAAAATAATGAGATTCAGAACTGAGTTTTAGGATGAGTTTGCTTTACATGTTCTTTAAAACTTTTTGAGAAAATGAAACTCTACATTGTTGACAACAGAAATTTTCAATGTAAAGCTTATAAAAGTGAAGTATGATAATACGGAGAAAAAACTAAGAAATGAGTTATTGGCCAAGTTTTATGGGTACTTTCTACATTAAATTAAGAATGCCGTATAAGTATGATAACATCGTGTGGATGGATGGTCACAAAACAATTTTTATTGAAATATGCTATTAATAATAAAATCGGCCCGCACACGGTGAACTACGAAACGTTAAAACATTCGCACTTCACAGTTTATTTGTTAATTTCTAAATTTATGATAATCACATGTCGTTTTGAATTTTCTCGCGTTCAACACCGTCAACGTTTTTAGGTCTCACTACGATTCTCAATACTGTTAACTCTGCCTTCCCACAATTCGATTCATGAGATATTGAAACACATACATAAGTGGATTTTAATTTAGTCGATTTGCAATTATTTTAAGAAAACACTGGAAGCCAAATCAAACTGCTATTTTAACTTCAAATTCTAAAATTATGTTGTAAATGTTTAACATAATTTAAAAATGAAGCATACCTGTAATAAAATTACGTGAATGGCTACATCAATTTTTTGCCTTGGTGAAAACATGCATTTATCCTCAAATATGTGGTTTGAACTATTCGTGTGCAGTTGGCCAGACGCCCGATAAATAAAAATTAAAACGAAACCATCAATACCTGACGAAAGTTAAAAGGAAAACGATTTAATGACATATGATGTTTGCGGTATGTTTTCTTGCGTTTGCACGCATTCAGTTCGAGTCGACCAATTATTTCCCGTACAGATTTAATGCCGAAAATTGCATCGACTAAATTGGACGGATCTGTGCCGGCAATTTGAAACGTGCTTAGATGTGATTGCATGTTCCTCGCACCTATAGATTTAGTTCTTCTTGATGAAAGCAAAGTGGGGAGCAACCGAGTTTCAAGGGTGATTTTAACCGGAGCTTCTTTTGGATGATGTATAGGACTACACGTCTCAATATACGGTTCGTTTACCGAGTATACAGAATGGATTACAGATAGATAATGTATCAAACTGTATAAGGATTAGGTGTTCATCAAAATTTGTAATGCCTCGCATATCTGTTGGATTTAAATTCTTTTCCGTCATTGGAGTCGAAGTGTTCCCTTTTTTTCAGAAGGATTTAAATAGGTATGCGCCTAAAAGAAGAGGGTTTTAATTTAGGAAGTAAAAAGTTTCACCATCAAATTTTAATTTAGTTTTTCGGCAATATCTCCCCAATCTAAATGTAATATTTTTTACAACCCCCAGAAAGTAATTCCGGAGCAACATCTGCTCAAAATATGTGCTTTTTAAATAAATGTTTTTTCGCCGCAGGATTTTTTACTTATATTAAAACGTCCAGGTGTAAACTTCGGGGGCTTTTGTGAAAGTTGACAAGTTATGATGGATCTATATGGATTTCGCAAACGACTCACTTCCAGGATTACGTACTTATAATGCTAATGTGAATATGTTGTTTAAACAAGTTAATTGTTCCTTTCAACACCCTTAAACTCTTTGCCGTTCTCGCTCTCTCCGACGCTCGATTTGGTCATGTGAAACGAATTCTTTTTAAAACCCCGACGGTTTAATAATATGATTGATCGTTTTTTATTAATGATTCAAGATTTCCGCATTGCTCTCCCAAGTTACTGACGGCGGGAACGGACTGCTGAAAAAATTGCACGCTAATTTTTTTTTAATCGACGTACGTGCTCCAACATTCAGACATTCAGATAAAAATTCCTATTCATAATACCGTAAGTGATTGATCACCGATTACTGGACTAAAACGGTCGCAGGGGTTGATCTCGATAAGCAAATCGTTGCCAAATTTTGTTTTCGAACCCACCAAAAACAACACCTGTTGAAACATCAAAATCGAAGCAAAATTGTTTTTCCATAAAGGAATCGGTGTGTTGGGGTTAGCATCGTGGAAGTGGATTTCAGTGAAAATGAAAACGATAAATGGGACCATATTTTAAATGTTTATCTTATCAAGCACACGTTTTCAGTCGGATTTATCAAAGTTAAAACATATTCCCATGTAATGTTTCGAGTTACCAGCATGAGAGCGTGCGACAGATATTTTTTCGCCTATAAAATACATGTTAAATGGTTCATAGCAAAGCCACCCATAATATGAAATTGATATCTCTAAAAAAGATATATAAAATGTGGTAGAGATTTCTTTGAAATCCACCCCAAATCGTGAAATTGAAAGGGTCGCGTGTTTGGATTTTGCTCATTGTATTTCATGACTTCACATTTTTATCCCCGAGTGACATCTTACAGTTGACCAGTTTTATGGCGATTTTTTCTCACCGGGCGAAATTCAATTTTTCACAACCTCGAGAGTTAATTAGTAATTTTTTTCAGCTGCGGCTCATAAAGAGACTGGCACCCTTTATTTATTTTTCATCGGACACAGATATTGTACAATAGCAGAGTATTATATTTCTTTGATCCTATTTTGATTTTTGCCATAATACATGTACATCGTATTGGATTACAACTTTCGCAAAAAATGTCTTTGAACAAAAACGTTTCTTGTTTATTGTTCTTATAAGGGTTATTCTTGTGTTACATATTCTAACGAACGCAAACAAGGGATAGTTTATGGTATACAATACATCTGTTATATTCTTTTCCCCTCTCTTTATATGAGATTATGTAAGTAATTTTACGAGGGACATAACCCTTCTCCACTCTGCGACTAAAGAAACTAATATCAATAACTAATTGATTTATTAAATATTTAAATCAGCATGTGCAAGTACGCTGTTTAGAAGGTTTAAGCCATCAAATAAATTTCAGGGTAAATCTATGCCGTTATGGTGTTGCGGTATTTAACTCACCACATGAGCTCGTGGTGCTTTCGTGAATTTATTAACGTAACGGCAAATGTTCGTTATTTGTTAATTAATATTTTTTTTAATGGAGAGGAAATCGATTAAACCCACTGGCCTACTGTTTTACCCCAAGCAGTATCTCCACGAACAAGAGGAGCGCAATATCAACCCCTGTCTGTTAAATTTATTAAAAATCGATGCAACATGCGAGCGACTAATTTCAGAAAAAGATTTTCCTCTGATTCCATTACGTAATGTAAAAGCATATTAAATGATTTCTTATGAGCAACAGTGCACAAGTAAAAAGCAGGTAATATATTTCCTCGGAGAATAATCATTATCCAGGTATTCCCCGAAGAAAGAACGTAAAAGATTCATAATCTCAGATTAGGTAACAAAAAAGCCCATTTCGTTTGACTAAACGCTCCTTTTGTTTCAAAATTACAATTGCTCCGTCGAGACATTAAAATCGTGATACCGAACGGCTCAACTTTAAACTTGGACTAACTCTAATATTTCCGCAATTTTGTCGCCAATTTTTTCTCGCTTTTATCTTTTTATTATTCCCTCGCAGAAAGGCCCTTTTTATGTGCACAACTTATGGTAATTACATGTTTCCAATAGCGCAAAGTTTGACTCCCACGTGTCTCATAATCAATTGTGATACATAACGTGGGAAGTTATTCGTGATAAGCGCGAAAATCCAGCGTAAATATAACATCAAAGAAGAAATGAAACCGGAGTGTTAAGCTGGTATTGCCATGAATCAAGCGGAAGATACCTTCGGGGCCTTATTGTTTATCAGCTGTCCGGTAGCCCCGGACTCACCCCGAGTTCGCGGTTATTGGAGCCGTTTGTATCATTCTGACAACATAATAGAAAACCTCACAGTGTTTAGATTAAGGCGATGCTCTCTTCGGTATTTATGTCTCACGTGTACTTTATTTTCGATCAATAAAGAGCCACTTTTTCCGCGGTCGTTATAAAAGCCTTTTTCTTATGCGAATGCTAGCGCCGTAAGGCGGAATAATGAAAAGAAAAAAAGGCAAATACCAGTCGTTATTTGAAGTTAGTCACAGATGAGTGAATTCGGCCAGGGAAACAAATATGTGCATTTAAGCGTAAAATTAAATAATTTGTAAATACATTTTAATCATTTTTATGTTCGTACGCCGTTTTTCTGAAGAATTCGGCCGCCTGAAATAAATCAAACTTTGACGAGTGCGCGCTGTTTACATAAGACGTTTCTTAAATCGACTGTTAACCTCCCATGTTAACAGGGCTGTTGGCATGTAGATAAAAGAATAAACTCTTTTAACAACCGCGTATATTAGTCACAAAATATTACACGCCGATTCTGTTTTACTGCCCGTTTTTATTAGCTGCCCGATTCGAAAATGACTCTTACGCGCGCTGCAAATACAAACCAATTTACAAAGAAAACATAGTAAAACTGTTTGTAAAAGAGATTTCCATCCGCACAATGCAGCGTATATAAAACGGCGCATCTTCCAATTTTACAACGTACAATTGCATTTTAATTCATTAAAAATTTTATGTGGTTACTCGCACAGAACAGTTCTTGACCTATACCTTCGTTTGCAGATGCACTGAAAATGAATCACGCCAGACAAAAAATTCTAGTTCGTTGAAAATCGTATACAGCCGCAAAATGAGTTGTTAACACTGGGGTTTCATTTTTTAATTTGCGATTGAAAATGATTTAATGTCGGCTGTCTGTGTAAAAAAAATATTTCAAGTTATTTAAAGTAGGAAGTGTTTACATTAAAATATTTTCACGGATCTAGGAATATTACCCTAAAAACACATTAATTATAAATTTGAAAATTGTCTGTAAAATTTCATAAGTTTGTTATTTTAAATATACATTCATATAAAACAGAAGTTTAAAATAAACAGAAATAGTATTTTAAAACTTCATAACTTTGTAGTTTCAGTTAAATATCTACAAAACGACGATGTGTTTATTTTAAAAATACTTTAAGTACCTTAAAAATGCTCTTCAGCTTAAAACAGATTACAAAAAATATACGTATATATAGTACGTTCTTCCGGTTTTACATTCAAAAAGATAACTTTTATAAATATTTGTACGTTTAATTGTATAATAAACGTAAACAATTTTATAGAAAAATACAAATGGTGCGCTCTACTTCCTGTTACATAATTACTTATGAATTGAACACTTCACCATTAAAAACCATCCTCCAAACTGGGACAATAAAAGCGCACTTTAAATAAACAATTTTTAATTGCATTCAAAACACACGCACCCAAACGACTACCTCGGCCCAAAAAACGACGTTAAAAATGCGCTAGAGGAAGTGCACAGTTTTAAATTGCAAAAAAGCATCTCGTAATTTACCAGCAAGCTGTGTGTCGTGTCAGTAAATCTTTGAAAAGTTGTAATTATTTATACTTTGTATGCTCATGTGTGTACAACACAAAATGGTTTTGCAAAAATAATCATTGCACGCAAAACGAAAGCTCTTATTGGTCCACAGGTGCTTCCACAAAGCCCTGCAATTATAATGAGGAATTTGTTTTAAAAAGTGCATTGACAAATGCTCACGGTTCACCTGTGTGTCAAACGCAGTGCAATTTTTAATGCCATTCAGCTGTACATTTCGCATTTGCGTGTCAGACTGATTGAAATCGTGTAAATTATTAGTAACCTGATCGCAATAGGTGGCCTAGAGCGAGTGATTAACTTGTACATTGACTCGTAAAATTACTGAAATTAACAAATTAATACGTTTGAAATTGTTTAGGAAACGATAGAAAAATAAAGTCACACGATACCGAAACGAACCGATACCAGAGAGAAATAGCGCCGGAAATGAAGCTAATAAATCAAAAGAGGGTCGATTTGTCGAATGACCGCGTGATATCTGATATTCGCGACCGGACGCCACTTAATGGATCGACTCGTTGATAAATAAGACTTACAAATAAACAGACGTAAATACATGACCGATCGCTGCTCCTATTTTCGCGGAGTTAGACTTGTTTTTCTTTTAAATTGGTGTGCTCAGTACACGTTATTAATACAAGTGTCTAACTGCAGTAACTGTCTACTATGTCGCAGTTCCAGGCCCGGGCGCCCACCAAAACGAGCCCCAGTCGGACTCAGCCTCGCCGCATCACAGATCCACCAACAACAGCTCAAGAAACACCGTCTGGACAACGGAGACTACCCCCCTTACGAAAACGGACACATCAGTGGTAAGAATGATTTTTTTTTTAATCTCGGCGGCGGTTTAATTTTGTTTTTTGATTGACTGTCAAACCTGTATAAGTCGAACCCCAAGGGAAATTAGTTGAATACAATTCGAGTTATAGAAAACCAAAATAATCATTGGTACATATTTATTAAGATTAAATTTTGTTTAAATTTAGACCAAAAAAAAATCGATAAAAAATATAATTACAGTGCGACCTCGATAATCCCAACTAATTAAAACCGCGGTGATTCGAATTACTGAAGGGACAGCTTTTTTGTTGAAAGAGAAACATTTAATACAAAACAACTCAAAAATAGTACATAAACAAAAATTATTTAAAACAGTAGCAAAACTTATTAAATTTTATATTATTTTGTGGCGTACTTTGTAATTATTATTTGCTTGATCCATTTTTAGTTCGTTACAAAAGCCGTTTCTTTTAATCTTTGAAGTACAAGAACATCTTGCACTGGGATAATATTTTCTTCTGTGCACTTTATGCACACATTGATACTTTCAACAGTCTGGTTTTTATTATTTAACTCTGGACTTTCATTGTTACTATCATGATGTTCGTCTGTACAATCTATATCGTCCAGTGGTAACAGATCTTCATCATTTTCAAGCTAGTTACGTATTTCCACATTCGTGAGATTTTGTTCATTGAGAACATTGATAATATCTGAAACATCTGTAAAATATTTATGGATTAACAAAAAAAAAAAAATACTAAACGAAAAATTTTGCGCTTAACAAATGTATGTTGTTTACCTGTCATCTCTTCAAACAAGGAAAGCAAATTGAAGGGTCTGCTGCAAAAAGGAGGTAGCTCCATTCTATCGCTGTTGGGAGGTAGCTCCAACAATCATCCACGTACCGTCATCTGGATGATATTTTTTGAATGAAAATACTGTTCTAATATGTAAACACCATAATTGAAAGTAAGCAACGACAATATTTTTACATACCTAACTTAAAATTTGATTTATTAAACTTTTTTTTTGGTTTCCCAACAATTTGAAAAATTGGAGCTACCTCCTTTTTGCAGCAGACCCTTCAATTGTGGAGCAATTGACTTAGATGAATTACATCTTCAGCATCATATTCAGTGTCTTGGTTGTTACATGCTACGTGAGTCATAATTTTGTGCCAGTACCTACTTCCGCAAGACTTCGGGCAGATCTTTTCCCAAGCATTGCATAGTAGACATACAACACGCTTCAAGTTAATGGTTTTAATAACTCTTCTCTCTTCGTAATTAAATAAAATATGGACTAGCTAACTTTTCCGATAAAATAATTTCGTCAGTCTGATGGCATTTTGATCCATAGGTTGTAAAAGTGCTGTACAATTTGGTAGAAGAAATAATGTTGTAAATTGTTCATCCTCACTAGTCAGTTCTTCTATAGTTCCATAACTCGAATCGTTATCGACGAACAGGGATTGTTCAGGAAAATTGAGACTTCTTAAATGACGGAGACGTCTAAAAACGCAGGTACGGATTATGAAGTACTATCAAATCCGGATTAAAATGCTTGGCCGGATTATGAAAAAATTCGGTATAATGAAGGTCCGGATTATCGAGGTCGCACTGTAGAAAATATAATTCATGAACTATTTTTATTTTGGAAATGAACTCTCAGTAGGGTTAGAAATAAGGAACAAAAAAGTTCGCACCTTTATCGTTGACAGAACATTATTTTTTGGGCTTAAAACGACCTCTAAAAGGGACTAATTTTGAGTTTTTCTCATTTATTTCTAAACCGTTAATAGATCGAAAAAATAATATCAAATCAAAATCGTTCTCATAAGATTCTGCATAAAACAGGTTCTATTCACTCACTACATGCAGTGGAATCTCGGACACAATTCGTTTCAGGAGAGTGTTTGAATGGAGAGTTTTACGAATAGCGAATCCATGTTTCCGTTCTAGGCTTCTAAATAATTGCTATTGAAATTTTTATAAATCAATAATAACTATAAATCACTATAAGTCACTAGGCGACAATCGCATTCGCCATAAAATCAATAAATAAAAATTTAATTACACTTTCCTTATAGGTACAATAAGTAAAACTGACGGAGTTGTTGGAAGGTAGCAAATATGATTCTAACTCAGTTAACGAACTAGCATGAAAGTACAACCGATAAAAATACGACGTGATAAAGTATTTGCAAATCAAGTAAAATGTAACAAATTGTGAACAACCATCACATTCGGTATTTGATAATTTGCGATAATCATCGTAGTTGATTTGATTAGTCGAAATTAAAACGGGCCGATCAGCGAGGCGAAGACGAATAACGAATTTAAAAAAGTTGAATGAATGGTGGGGCGGACAAATAAAGAGGTGGACGAATACTGGGGTTTCACTGTAGTTTATTCCTAAAGAATTTGTGAAATTGGTGTTCAAAGTTATGATTGCGGCCATTAAACTTTTCATCAGAAAATATTTATATAGTTTTGAGTTTCTGAGAATGATTCTCAGTGAGGTTAGAAATAAGGCAGAAAAAAGTTCCCATTATTTTCGTATTTGGGCTAAAAACGACCTCCAAGAAAAACTAATTTTGTGTTTTTCTCATTTATTTAGTTAGTAAAAGCGAAAGAACATTATTAAAGTTCACTTACATATTTTATTTATTGTTCTACATACACTTTTACACACTCTCAATATAATAAAAGCTTACGTTGTAATGGAACTAAAATGCTAATAATGTTTTGCTGTATTCGAAATGTACCTAACTTGAACTTTTTTGACGGTCCCTTTAAGATTCGATTTCCACTATAAATTATTTTTCCTAAAAAGTTTCTTTTGGAACAGTAAATGGCGTTCGTTATCAGAATTAAAACCCAAATCGAAATTGCATAATTTGTACTTGTTAGCCAAGAAACCAAAACGATTAATTTTATTGATAATAAGCTTTTTAAAATCTTTTGTAGAAAATTAAACTAGAAAAGTTGTCAACAATTAAATTATATATTTAAAAAAATTCAATCGCCATTTACCGATTGTTAAATTGTAAGTTTAGGTTTTTTAGTAAAGTAGCATTTCAAATAAGTTTAAGTTGCCTAAATAAACTGTTAAATTCTGAATCTTAAACATTTCTGAGCGAACCTGTTGAAAGATCTTTAATAAAGTGGCCCTTGGGGGTCACTAACGAAAAGTTGTTCTTATGGATAAGAAAATTTGGATCCTACTTTAAAATTTTCGGTTAAAAGTGCAGTTGAAAGTAAAGCGCACAATTTAGGTGTAAGGAGTATTTAGAAAGCGTACCAATCTTAAATCTCTTAAACATAATTTATTTGCAAGGAAAAATTGTAAAAATAAAAATCTTCATTCTCGATCATTGAAAACAATCTGCATAATCGGTAGTTCAGAACAGGAGTTCTCAACCTAATCCCAACATAATCTTAATACTAATAGTTGCACATAAAAAACTTAAAGATATCAATTTGACTAAGAATATGAACAAGAAACTAGAAGTACAAGAGATTCTTTTGAAACTTCCACCAACCTCCAAGGGGTCCACCTGAACCCTATTGAGAACCGCTGGTTTAGAATAACAAAGTTTTGTGTGGATTATTTGATATTTTTGCAGATAACTGGCTTTCAGTAACTTCTGTAACATTTTTTTCTTTTCATTATAATTACACAATAAAAACATGTTCTAAATGCCTTTTACCAACTTTTAATATTGAAAATTGTGAACATGAAAAATAAGTCCGTACATAACCCATAACGTATGTTATAACTAATGTCAAATTCCTGTTTCTTTTTTAAAATTATTCATGCTAACACTAAAAATGGCTTTGTTTAAGAATAAAACATTTATTCTTCTTTAAATTATTTAGTAGCATTTCATTCAGTGAAAATCTTATCACAATTAGATGGGACTGTTAAACTCTTAAATGTTGTACGTAAATACGTTTAGTACATTAGTTAAACAATTTCAGATCAAACAACTTTAGGTCTCCCATCAATAAACTAACCTTCAAACCTTTAATATATATTTTTTCAAAACCAAGTTAAAGACATTTTATTGTGGTCCGAAAAGTTTAGTCTAATAGATACACATTTAACACTCATGATTTCGAAAATGGTCCAAGTATGTTCAGAAACCTCAAAACGTGTCTTTTTGTTTGAACCTTAAGTTAGAAACTTCATTTTTGGATACAGTTTGATATAATGATTTTGTATATTATAATTACAGTAAAACTCCTGTAAATCGACCACTCGTGGTTCTCTTAAAAAATGGCCTCTTGTTCTAAAACAGTTTGCATACAATTTTTAATTTTTTTAATTAGAGACAATTTTTTTTTCGCGTTTTTTAAAATCTCCTGAATTTGGGTTTTGCACATTTGTATTTAGAAGCTAGCTTTCAATGCGATAAACCTCTTTCGCTGTCTTTAATAACATTTATACGACCTTCCAAATTTAAGATCTTGTGATGGTAACCCCGTTTAGCCATCATTTTCTAAGCTATTCCAGAAGCACAGTGACAACGAATTCTCAACGACTGGCATACAACTGACACGAATTTCTTGCCTTCATAGTATGTACCATTTTAAATATCCACACGAACCCACAAATATCGCATAAAAAAGTTGGAACCGAAGTCGAAGAATTGATTTATAACCGTAACAAATTTATTACCGAAAGATAGGGCATGTGTCAAGCACTTCACGGAGAAAGGTTCTTAATAAATTCTACAGTATATATTTTAAGTTTTACAAACCCGATCTTATAGTGAGACATCTCATAAATCACCAAAGACAAAAATTAAAAGGATTTTCATAAAGTGAGAAGTGGTCGCTTTAACCGTAAATTGCCGGTCACGGTCGCGTTAAGGGAGGGTCGTTTTAAAGGAGTAACAATGTATTACTCATACCGTATAAATCTTCCGTTCCTAGAAATTATGGTCGGATACAGGAGTGGCCGTTTAGGGCGAGTGGTCAGTTGGAGGAGTTTTACTGTATTTATATTTTTCCTACTTTGTATAAAATTTTGTAGATAAAGTTGTAACAAATTTAACAAAAACTTATCTTCAACATAAAGTAGGTAGTTTTTATTTTGGAGATTATTGCTGAGTGTTCAAAATTTTGTGATGGTGTATGGTTACGATTTTTAATTTGTATTGAACAAAATTGCCTCTTCTAAAGTGTCTGACTCATACATTGTCCCTAGTCGCCACTCCCGTAGTTAGAATTTAAGGATTAATATTTCAAAATTTGGAAGCTAAAACTTTTATTTTTTAGTGAAATAAGTTACTAAAGGAACAAGCAGAAAGGCAACCTTCGATTTTAGGAAAGGAAGAGCTGTGTTTGTTTATAATAGTATTTACAATTTTGTCTGGAATGACCTAAGTACTAAGAAATTGTTTGAGTTCTAGAGGAAATTCGAATTGTGTAAGTTCGACTGTATCTTTAAAGAGCGTGTGTAAATTGAAAATCGATAGAAAACGTTTAAGTGCTGACAAAAGCTCGAGCGTCAGGATATGAAATTATTTAATTTCAGACATTACGGAGACCATTTCAGTCTACCCCACGTGTAACAGTCTAAACAAAAGCGGCGGTCAGCAACAGCTTTTACTGATTTATTGATTAGAACAGTAAAATAAGTGCTCCCTCCGAACGTCTATTCAAATATACATCCTCCGCTTAATAACATACACATTACAGCTGTCAGCGCCTTTATTGTTTGCTAAAATAAAATTCGAACAAGTCCTCGTGTCAATTAATTTTTAGTTTCTAAAAAAAACATTACATTTGTAGAATATCGTGATGACGAGCAATTAAACGTCGAAAGGTAATAATATACACGTTATTCCAGTTTACCAACGTGATGTACACTTTGCATTCGTTTCTAGAACGGAATATTAAATTGCAATTTTATTTCTGATATGATCTGTAACTGACGTGAGAGCAATGAATTGCAAGGGTAACGGAAGTTCTTACGTGCTCGTTATAATGCTAGATATGTCTAAAATATTAATGATCGTACGAGTTCTTAAATAATCGTTTAATTCAAACGGACTTTTAAGTATAAATAACTTGAGAACAATGTAACGAGTGCCATTAATTGGAGAGCATTCAAAAGCCACAGTATTCAAATATTTATCCGTATCGTTTGTCGCAGCGAGAGTGGTCGGGGGTGGTATGTGATTATTAAAGCTTTTGTTAAACACAATCGGTAATTAAGGCGCTGATACAACGGAATTTGGATAAGCGGCCGACATATTTTTGAAATATATTACCGAGGGTGTCACATCCCGACAACAATTTCACTGAATTATTTTCACATTTTTTAGACACAAATTCAACCCTTCCCATGGTCAATCGAATATTTAAAGGCGTCAAAATCGTTTTTGTACAGAGGTAACAAACAACAATAAAAATAATTACAGTATCATTATCTTGGCGTTTATCAACTCGAGACAAAATGGAAAAATAAATTAGTGAAACCAGTTCTATTAACGCCCTATCATATGTAACAACAACCCATCCAATAAACGAATAAAATCAAAAAATAATTTAATTATATTTATCATCTTTTATGGTTGACCATAAAAAGTTGAGCACCACGAGAGAGCGCGCTTATACACGTAAAAGCGAAGTGGAAAAACAGAGAGATGGGTAGAAACGAGACGCAATCTAATAGTTTTAATTATCGACGAAACTAATAAAAAGTTGTGAATCACAGAATCATCAAGTGTAATTGGTGTTCTAAATGAGACTCGGAGCCCATAAAACGGACCACTAAGAAAGTGTTTATTTTATTTCTGTAATAACACTTGTCTTTTTCGTTTGGTCATAGCAGATATAAAACTAAGCTCAACTAAATTAAGTTGTAAACCGCTGATGATCACCGACACATTAAACGTTGAAATTTAAAATTATTGTTAATTTAATTGCAGCAGTAAAATATGCTTTCTGCAAAAACTTAATTGCCGCTGATTTAAGATTTCCGTGAATTATTAAACTTATAAGTAGAATGCCAAATTAAAAACGGTGTTTATGTTAACTCAAATTAATTTAGATAAATCGCTCGACCTTTTCTCTTCTTAGGGTGATTGTACCGGTTGACAGTCTTTTAACTACATTTCTAATCGAAACCTAGACAGATCGTATTAAATTAAGTGCCTCTTTCAAGGACTCTCCAAGTGAATAATTTTTTGTTTGATAGTCTTATTTCTACTGTAATTAACTTTGAACTGCCATTTAAAAATATTGAAAACTAAGAATACTTTAAGTTGTGATTAATGAAATATTTAAAATGAGTTGTCCGAGATAAACCTGATTGTCGGGGTATTCTGTTCTTTTTAAGTTTATGTGGTTGGTATTTTAATTATTTGCATTAGTACGACTGTAAACTGCTTTGTACTTTAAGCACTTATTCGTTAGTGACTGATAACAAGATAAAACAAATATGTAACTTTAAAGAGGTTGACTAAGCATCGAATATTATCACGAGTTCAGACTACTTCGCAGCTACCCCGGCTGCGAAAAGGCGTTTAGTGTACCAGTTAGCCAGCCCCCCACTTTTTTGTAAGAAGAGGGTTTTTAGATAATTTAACGATTGAAATATCTAAAAACCTATCTAAATATCCAATCTATAACATTCATGTTGATGTAATTGTGCATGAATTAAAATTAAAATTAAATAAAGTACTTACTATTTCCGAAAGTGCACTTCATAAAGCAGTCATATTGAAACTGCTATTGAAAAACGTGTGGCCACCGCTTCGGAATTAATTTGTATTTATTTCAGTTTTTTCCTTATCGAACAATAAGAACATATTAGAGAACGATTTAACACATTGATATCCTTAATTAAGTTGATAGGTTGGGGCTAAGGAATAGGTACATTTACCCTACCTGAAAACTCGTTTTCGCGGGGTTAGCAATTAGCTTTCTAGAACCGTTTTCTATAATCACAAAAAGGCAACCGGTCGATCGGTTATCTGCGTCGTTTAGTGTACGTGTTGATTAAGTTGGAATAATAAGAAGTTATAATTGCATTACAAAACATATAAATTCATTTCCGATAGTACGTACGAGTATAATTTTGTCGCCTACATATGAATTACTAATTATTATCGGTACAAAGATAGTCGATAAGATAGGCATATGTAGTGTTAATTGCAAGTTACGCCTACCTATATAATTACTTGCACATGAGAAACAGTGAATAATGTTGTTTTCATTTTCTAGTTTCATTACGTAAACTTTTCAATTAATAACACAATAAAAAAATCTTTAATGAGGGTCGTGTCACAGTCGCATTTATCTCAGATCTAACAAGTTATCCTCAACGCGTGAGAAAATTTGTTCTAGAAACCCAATTTTCATCACCCACTAAAATAGACGTTTGGAATGATTATCTTAATCGGGCCGAAGAAAATCAACTGTTGTGAGTGTGTTTGAATGAATTAATAAACGGACATTTATTTACGCTGCATTTCCCAGAAGTATTTCAATCTAAACCCGTATTAAACGGCCGACAGACGGACAGACACACGAATAATAAAAGTCTAGCACTGCTTTTCAAACAGTGACAACCTGTAATTAGAGGCCTAAGCATTAGTAGATGTGTATTCCCGTTCAATATCTCGAACAGGCGGAGAACTTATGCAAATCTTCATTAATGAATAGTAATTAATGCGTGTGTGTGTATGTTGTCGGTTTTTTTTGCTGCATCGATCTGTCAAAATTTATGAATAAAAGATTATCTGTTGCGAAACAAATCGGTGACACACGATGATGTAAGTATCGGGGAGAATCTGCAAAAACAGGAATTGGGTTAAGGCAATAAACTCAGGTGTGACCATAGGAACAAGCGGAATAAAAACGTCTCTAATTTGAATGCATAAGTAAAATAAAAATTATCTCGATTCAAAAATTAAATTATAACTACATTTATGCAAAAATATTCTTATGTAAGTTTAACGCAAACATTGATGTTTATTTAACTTGCAATTAAATAGAAAGTTTCTGCGAATTATCATTTATAAAAAATAAAAAATAATTTAACTGTTTTGTTCTTAAGTTAAGGGGTTACACCATCTAGGCGCTCGGAAACATGGGTATAAATATAATATTTTTTTTACGCAGCTATTAAATATATAAAATAATTCTTGTTTTACATGAATACATTATAAAAATAAAATTAAAACAAGAACCTTATAATCACAAAAAAAAAATTATATAAAATAAAATTACTCACATAGACGCGTTTCGGTGGCTATGCCACCATCTTCAGTACATCTACAGTAGATGTACTGAAGATGGTGGCATAGCCACCGAAACGCGTCTATGTGAGTAATTTTATTTTATTTTTTTTTTTTTTTTGTGATTATAAGGTTCTTGTTTTAATTTTATTTTCATTATCGACATCACGGGGTCCACTATATATATTTTATGAATACATTATAGTTTTATGAACAATTAAAAAAAACAAATAAAAAAAATTAAAGAATGGCGGAGATATGAGCCGTCATGTAAGACCCTCTTTTGAAAATCCTTGTCGATGGTGGAATTTTTATGTCAGATATCGTTTGAAAAATTAAAAAAAAAAATTCTTATTGAGAAAGGTAATAGTTAAAATAAGGATTTTTTAAAAATTCTTTTTGTAGAAATGGAAGCTGTTTGAAAAAAAAATTAATTTTTTACCAAAATTTTGAGCTTTAAAAAATTATATAAAATGAAGGCGTCATCCAATCAAAACAATCCTGTGCCACATTTTAGATAATATTATAAAGAATATGTGGTCTGAGTTTTATCAAAATCCGTTGAGTAAATCTCGAGATATCTTGCCCATCAGTTAAAAAAGTTGAAAAGAAGGAAAATAACAATAAATCTAGTCAAAAAAGAAAAATAGATTTTCTGAAAATCTTAATTTGAAAAATTTGGGCCAGTTTCGGTGTTGCACTGGCGTTACGCGTTACCGGCTACATTTGAAGTTTTTATGTAAATTTGACCAAGGTTGTTTGGCACGATGAATAAGATCAAATGTAAAAACCGCTCGATTAAATCAAGGGTAAGTATATAAGATATACGGACTTGTAACTGTCAGACAACAAGAGATACGGTAAGCCGATTCGCCGAGACTGTTAAAAGCTCATCTCTCTTTCCTCCTTTATTTCATTTTATTTAATTTCATGTTTTTATTTATTAAGGGGGTTATAGATTATCTGCCGACGTTTGTTTTTAACGATCGAGTTTAATTATTATTGGGTCTCAGTTTTACAGTTCCAATTTTACTGCCACACATATTTGATGTCATCATTTTATTTTATCCCTATTATTTATTATATCATAAATAGCAGTAAAATTGGAAAAATATATGATTAGAACACAAAATTATCTGTCCGCATATGTGTATTAATCATTTTATATTTTTATTTAATATGCAATTTCGATTTTATGTCCCGTTTTTAATCCAAATTACTAAACGTGGAACAATGACGTACATAAAAATTAACAGGTACTTTCTCATAAAGGGGGCCACCCAACTTCATCCCCTAGTAACATGATATCATACTTCGGTTGCATATCACTCTGTTTACTTTTCATATTCGACTGCACAATGCATCCAGCCGACCAGGCGAGTCGTTGATTGCAAATTCGATCTTCCGAGAACGTGAAATCGCACCCACATTGTTCCACGATTTGAACGAACGAATATTTCTAATTTCATTACCGGGATTTAATTCCTACGAAAAAAGCTGGCCGACTGTAACACTCACGTATTGTAACAATGACGCCACATCGAATCATCATCAACGGAAAGAACACAATATCCACCCCTCCCTGCACTAGTTTGTAACATGCGGATAACGCGACGACTTTTCAAATATGAAATTCAAGAAATCTTACGCTTGATTTGAGTTTTTTTTGAGATCGTTTTGTGTACATCTGTCGGCGTGCAACTCGTATCAAATCATAATTTTGATAACAAAAAGGTTTACTAACTATCGTTTTGGTAAAGTGATTTAAAATTAGCCACAGCAGACTGGTTTTGGACTGATTTTGAAGTGGTTTGTCTGTTTCATAATAGACCACTTATCCTGCTTGAAATAAACGGTAAGGGTTAGATTTGTGTTTAGCCGCGAGGTTTAATACTAAAAAAATAACAAGCGAAAAGCTCCACATGTTGTTTTTTAATCTGCTCCAGAGACAAATTTGCATTTGATAGAAATTGGGACGCGATTTGGAAAAGTCACGATCGGGAAGTCACGTCCATTTACATCACAAATTGCAGTGTCCATTTCATTTCTAACACATTTCGTAATTATTAGCTAATTTAATTCGCATAAATTATCCCTCGTGTGACCGTTCGTGTAGAAATAAGAGAAACGCAAAAAAACTGTATAAAGCCTGGGCGTTAAACGATAAATTTATAAGCAATAATTTAGTTGATTCGAAATAATAATAGCCAGAATTATTTGAAATTGCTATAATCAAACGTTTAAACCCATCGAGATAACTACGCTTAAACGTAAAACAAATTGTAAATGGGACTGGAACAAAATTATATACGGACGGAAAAAATTGCCTCGAGTGCTTTTAAAAAAGGTTCGAAAGGTGCTTGTCATTCTAAAGCAATTTGTGACTATTCATTAGAAATTAGTGGGATTGCTATTATTCTAATTGTATAATATTTGAGATTAAGTGTAGGGTTGGATACCCAATTGCGGTTTTGGTCAGTGGCTTTTAACCGCTCATCTTCCTCCTTAATTCATATCACGCATATTGCTGTGGTCACTGTCCGCTCGTAAAATAGGCAAAGAATATGACGATAAAAATTTTGGATTTTTTTTCTAGGGCCATTAGTTGAAGTGAGGCAGCGATGCAGCCGCCTCAGTTGGGAAAAATGTAAGATTTATTCAATACTAAAAAATTCAAGCTTCAAAATACAGCAGAAACTGTCTCAAAAATTTCACCAAATGTTTATATTTTTAGAACAAGATAACACAGCTTCTACTGTATACTCTTTGTGCAATTTACAAAGAAATAAAATTGCAAATTGATGAATTTTTAAATAATTTTTTAAAGCAATAATTACTGTTATTAATTGTCTATATCCTGAGATAAAATTGTCAGATAATTGTGAAGTATTTCCTGCCAAAAGATCATTTGTTTGATATAGTGCCATTAACGTTAATATCACAGGTCTTCATATGCACAGCGTAATTTAATTCGAGGAATAGAGTTGCAGATTTGTAGGTGATGATCGCATGTTTAGAGGCAATATTCACGTTTGTGCAATTAGCACAATTGAATAAATTTATACAATTCATGAAGTTGAATACGTAGCAAATTGCTCGAAATTTTAAAGTGTATCAGTATACAATGCGTCAGTTTACAAGGTACAAAATAACCGTATTTTAAACTCTACCCCTTAGTGACATCAGTAATGATTGATGACGATCATCAACCTAATCACCTTCCATGTCTTGTGTGGCCCCTTTCGACGTGCCAGAGCGAGAGCGCGCACATCTCTCGAAACATTCCCATCATATTAATTAATTTAAACATCTGCAGATTAAAATAATCCCACTCTAAAAAATACACAAAGTATTCCCAAATAGGAAAAACCAATAAATTTCGTGTCTGCTAATTATTTCGCGGTGATTTATCGTCGGGAGTAAGGGCATTGCGAATAACAAAAACCAATAAAGAACTGAATTGCACCAATAATTCGTTGATAATTAAGGTTGTGGTAATTATTTCTGTTAATGAGGGTGGTGTGGGAACCGAGGTCGCGGGTCGACTCCTGGGGAGCCGCGGGCCCCCGCTGTGCCCTAAATCGCTTCTCAGAGATATACATAAATATAACCTACACCAAGTCCCTATCTAAACCGCCGCCTAATGAGTGTGTGTGTGTGTGTTTTTTTTGTAAAACGGAGACAACTAATATATATTCTGTATAACAGGTCGACACGATTGTAAATTGATTTTTGGATTTGTTGCAGACCTATCCAGACTGGAAAAATCGCCTCTTCTAGCCAATGGTTACAATCAACCTCCACATGTAGGTCACATGCCATTCATGCAATTTCCACACCCTGCCGCCGCACATTCCGCGCTTTTATCACCGGGAATGCCACACAATTTAGCGAGACCTGATGGTTCCGTCATTAAAAACCAAGGAATGCCTAGCATGGAAGCACTGGCAAGGTTTGTACTACTTTACTATTATTTTCAAAATTAACTGTTTCATATATTTCTTACAATCAACATAGACATAGAAATAAATTAATTGGCAAAAAAGTTAGTTCGAAGATTCATCCTCCCCTATTTTCACACAGTTGGATTAAAAATGTAATGTTATTATAGTGTAAGTTTTTGTCGTTTAACAAAATTAAAAAATTCGTTGTCCTTTATGTAGTACCTAGGTACTAGTAAAAAATTTAAAAGCTTAATCCTTGAATTTATTTTCATAAAGCTTATAGTTTATAACGCAAAAATTGTTAAAACGATGAATATTCTAAACAAGCTAAACCAATCATTTTGTTTGTTAAGTTTATTTAATATTGCGTCCTTTAATTGAATCGCTTATTGCTGAAACGAGCCAATTGAATAGGAAAACTAGTTTTGTGGACTGTATTATAAATTTTTTGATCATCTGATAATTATATTGAATGTATTTGATTTTGATGTTTTAAACTACACTTCCTATTTACAAACAATAGTGAGACAACTTGATTAAAAAAGCGCAAAAAAAAACAGTAACTTGATAAAAAAGGCGCAAACATACCCCTGTATACTCAAATGGATCCATAAAATTTTATAATGTTAAAGAAATGATTCCAAATAAATCTTAAAATTCATCAAAACTATAATTGAAGGACATAATGCAATAAATAAGTAAATAACTATAAATTCAGAAAGCCACTTTTTAAGGACAAAAATTTATTATTCTTCTTCTAAACTGATTTATAAACATTTATCTAATAAATTAACCAATTTGTTGCATATTGAATGTTTCAAAAGATATTCCGACAGACTAAGTTCTCTGCGACCTAGAGTTTTGTTGTTAAAGTCTTCTTGCACCCGGTAATATTTTGTCTGCTAAACTATTAACTTTTCCAGAACAAAAAATATTTTTTAAACTTTTACATTAATGTTAGATTTTTATTCACTCTGGCTGGAATTTTATTAAGATCTTTTGAAGAACATTTTGTGTCTGAAGTTTCTATTGTATATTTTTCAAATTTTTAGTTCAACTTGAAAGATAAATTTTCGAACTGAGCTTTTTCCACGATCAAATGTATTCTGCTATTTTCGGAACACCTATACAGTGATAAATAATTTTTCTTGAATGAATAAAACCGGTGGTGCGGTTTTGGTGTATTTAAAAGTCGAGGGAGTGATCTGAAGATTTTTTGTTTCCCTAATCCGTTTGTAGCCGAGATGAGAATTGGATTGTCTTATTTTAAATGTAGACGCTTAGAGGCCAAAAGAATTCCCTTAAGCTCTTTTAAGCCAGCGGAAGACGTACGACAACGTACTATCGCTTTGCAACCCCGAAAATCGTTTATTTTTTATTGCATTTTTTAAAAGAGACGTTATTTTCTGTGTTAATTTAATTAAAATTCGCTTTCGTACAGGAAGAGTTTGTTCGTATACGTAAACTAATGAAATTATAAACTCTCCTTTGAGAATCAAAATTTCAGAAGCGCTCGTTCTAATCCGACTGTTTACTGTATTAAATATTGCATCTACCTAAAACTACTTTCAAGTTTCGCTGAAGATTTCAGATCTTTGAACTTTGAAATCCTTAAGTCCGTGAGTTAAGACGTGGAAGGGTTACAGGATTACCTATGAAGACATGCTATGCATCATTCACTTACGCCGGACTAGTTCCAACCATCTGCGCGAGATTATCGTGAAAATTTCGTTCCGTAATTATAAATCATCTGTAAATAAACATTTGTATTCAATTTAATTTTGTGTCGATCATTGAGACAAATGCGAGGTGAATAAGCTAGACGGTCTACCTGGAGAATTAATCATGGCGCTTCTCCATGACGTGTACACGCATCCACCGGCCCGGATTTGCATTTTAATTACGAGCGAGCGTTGAAATGATAATGATGACTTGAACAACCGTGTAAACAAGTATAGGAGTGCACCGGAGTAGCCTATGCTCGAGTTTTACTAATTACGCATTTTTTTCGCTTTCAGATCGGGAATATGGGAGAACTGCAGGCTCGCCTACGAAGACATCGTCAAACACCTGGAGAGGTATGTACCATTCAGAACGGTATTTGTCAAATGTCAAGCCATTTAGACCCGGTTTAAACGGGGGATTGCCTGATCCGAGCTTAGCGGTCGCGCTCGCAATGATTTGTGGATGCTGCGATATGTACACCGCCGTGGCTCAAATTGACACCCGGAATAAATCGGATGTCGCGTTCGATTCCAGTTTTCGCTCCGTGCACACGTATTTTCACCGATCTGCTAGAGCGGTGCGATAAAGGAGCGCACCTGCACCAGAAAAAACGTTTCTTTAATTATGTTGAATGCAATTATTTTAAAATTAGTACACTCGAGGTTGTTAAACTTCTAACATGACTTTTTTTACAAAAAATAAAACATTCAAAAAATGTAGAATTATAATAGTATAATGATTCAAGTTGGAGAATATACGATTATAATTGCAAGGCTATAAATTATAACCGTGTTAAGCTCGTTAGATTTTTCCAAATTTAATTACCTCGAATACGCCTACTCATAAATACGTCACAATCTTGTAAAAATAATTAAATATGTCAATTAGTGCGTATTCTTTAATGGTATACTGTATCTTAATTATCTAGATCGTGTATCATCATATTCCGATAGAATGGTAGCCAACAATAAATATTTGATTAATTAATACATTTTTTAGATAATTAATAATCAATTTATTAAGAATCCTCTAAAAATAGATTCTTTTTCGAAAATAAATTGAAACAACATCAATGATAATCGATTTCATATTTACTCAATGTAATGAAAATGTTTGGAAGAAACAAAATAAGATTTAGAAATCAATTTAAATAAATTACTTTTGTCAATTAAAATTTCACCATCCAAACATCAAAGCTATTTATTTAATTTAATGCAATAACTCTGAAACTGTTCTGAAAAAAATATAAAATATAAAAAATAGTTTTCATCCTTAAATTCGACCCCTTTAAGCGCTAGTTTCTAACCATAATCAAACAGAATATCCTACAAAACATATTTTTTACTGCAGACCCGTACTTAAAAATTGTGGTTTAGTAAATTTGGTTCTGGTAAATACAATGAAAACGTTCCTAATTACCTTGAAATTACATTAGATGGTCAAAATAATGTCCTTATTGCATGTAAGGTCGTAAACGTCTGATAAAATTAGCCTGAAATAACATTTTTTCATTTAATGGTCAAAAGTTCCCACGAAATGTGCGTCTAATTTGCACTACAAATCATTCAAATTCAAATACCTTCCGTACGGCTTTGGATATTGTTGCTTATCGATGAGACCTGCTTTGTGTCAGATGTCCTTCTGCAATTGTTTTTATTGAAGATGCCTCGAAATCACCCTGAATAGTTTTATTGCAACTTTACGAGAGTGTAATTTAAGGCTTCTGTCATCAATAATGTTAGACGATATTAGAATACGATTTATTCAATTACTATTAAAATGTAAATATCAATTTGTTCATAACTGAAATCTACACTGTAACGTAGGAGAAATAATAAATAAATTTCACAATGATTCAATTTAAATTCTGTAGTTTGGCAATTGAAGATTATTGCTTCCAATTTTCAGAATTTTGCGACTACTGAAGAAAGGTTTTGCCTCAAAAAGCCCATACGGTGGACCACCCTGTATTCACTTAATTTGAAGCAATAATATTGTTTTTACATTTTCCCAAGATTAAAGTAAGACGTTCGTTAGCAAAATGAGTGATGGGTGTGCATTTTAAGCGGGAATCGATTAAATCATTAAGCAATGAATAATTAAGTTTCCCTAAATTTAGTGTGAAAACAGTGGAAACATTTATAAATGGGTAATGCAAATCCTTCGCTCGCCATTTCAGGCTTGAATATATGTATATATATCCGACTGGTATTACACAAAGCTTGTCCATACAATTAACAGAGCGGAATTAACAAAACACTGGCCGATTTAAATTTGAATTAAGGCCCGAAAATTAATTAATCCTCGTCACACCACGAACTAGAGCAATTAGTCTAAGCCCAGGCCTTCTTACACCCGGCACATGCCTTACTGTTTATGAATATTAATAATAGTCTATGGAATACAGTTGATAAGTCAAGATTAAGAACCTAATAGTATATTAAAGCTTTATGATGAATGATCATTGTGCGGAAATACGTCAACTAAATGCTTTATGTATTCTTCTTCTTAAGATTTAAACGCTAGATTATTACGATGATTTTTCTTTTTTCTCCTCGTTATCTCTCTCCCTCTCCAAACAATGGTCTTGAAAATTTATCAGTTGCGAATTCGCGGTTGAAACGATCAGATAAGCAAAAGTGCGTAATAACTTCCCTCCATTAAAAATAAATCCAAAAAGTCGCCGATTGAGGTGGTTATTATATCGAACACGTCAATAAATCAATACGAAAATAAATTGGTTGCATTGTAAAGATTGTAATTCAATATTGACATATAGAATCGGCGACCTCAATAAATGTTACTTTTCCAAATCTTTAATTAACAGATATATTACGAAAGATAAGCGCAGTCCGTCTCGAAAACAAACAGTCAAAAACGAGAACAATTCAAGAATGCAATATTAAGATTAATTATCGCAGTCTTATCTCGAATACAGACCAACCTATTCAAACAAACACGAGTCATCGTAACATCACCCTATTTGTTTGCAAATCTCTTTCTCACCCCGGTCCTGGTGTCTCCCGAAATGATATTAATAACGGAATAATTTAGAAAAAAAAACGCATGCGTGCCGGTAACCCATAGAATGCGTGTCGTAAGTTATTAGTTTTGTAGAATGTGGTGTTTGAGGTAATAGAAAATGTCGGCATATAAATCTGTCGCAACTTCTGATTCCCTATTGTCTCCATTGTGGCGCCTTGATTGGATTATATATTTTACACCTGTCAGCCGGGCACATTACTTTCGAGTTTCCTCAAGTATATATCGCCTCGTTTCCTACAAGTTTTTCAATAGTTTGGCGAATCACGAAAAAGAACGTAATTAATGTTCGACTCGTTCATATTTACGACAGAAGTATGCAAATACGTCAATTAAGTAATTAATGTTATTGATAATTCGCGTGCAGTCATTGTAGGGCACCGCACTGCTATAAATATGTATGTAAGACAACAGTGGCAAACAGCGGGTGTCTGTCTGGCTGTTTTACTCCAAACGCGTGTGCAGACCAATTGCAAAATATACACGATAACATGCAGATTGGTATGCAATACGGTTTTCGTTAATAAAACGAAAACAAAGAACTCTTCAATGGTGCTAATCAAGTTGAAAACTCGTATGCGAAGAGTGCGAATTACGAAACGGAAAATAATCGGTTTAACCGTTCGGAGAGGGTATAATTATATTTGTGCAAAACGTATCAATACAGGAATTATGCGAACGTTTAAAGGCTACGTTGGATTTTTAAGACAAACACTTTGAACAACTGATTACATTAACTACGCGACGTTTCAAAACTCCAATATTGCACCAACCTCTTCATTTACAATGCTGAAGAGCCATTGAACTCCATTCAATAATATTTTGATTGTAGTTTCTGATTGGTGAACAATGTCGAGAAAGTAATAAAACGGTGATATTCTACCGGGAAAATAAACTGTATCGCTATTTTAAACATAAAATAAATAAACGTTATCTAATCGTTAATCGAATGAAATGTGGGCATTCCATAAATTTTTCTTGTTTAATTCTTACCTCACCAAATTTTTGTGATTGGCGCACTTCCGTTTCATTTCTAATCAGATATCTAGAAAGCATTTTTGACTGTATCATATCATATTCGCGAGACTATTTAACAAAGTTTTAAACTTAAACTCTTTCAGGTGTAATCAAGGTTCTTTAAAATTTAAACAACCCTAAACATTTCAGTAAAGTAGTGCTTAGATGGCAAATAGTCTTCCAAAGTCTAATCGCATAGAATTTGATTAATTTTATTGCATTTGTTTTGAAAGTATGAAGCCAAACAACTTTAAGTAGTTCTGTAAAGTAGCCCTCAAAGTAAAGTTATTCATTAAAAATTAACCACATCAAGAGAATTCAGTCCTAAATTCTAAGTTAGAAGTCTTTCGATAAGTTATTGCATGAATTATGATGGTTAAAAAATTTCAATCAAAACAGACCTACACACGGATATACGGACACAATTTTAAAGCTGTGTTCAATGAATCTTAAAACGTATATTTTTATATAAATCTGACTAAAATCGTGTTTCATAAATTGCCTACATAATTAGTTAAAAATTACAAAAATTTGGACTTTATCAAAATATTACTTTAATTTTTCGTTCACTAAATATGGGCAACTTCTTCGATTAAGCTCAATAATCCACAAGTATTTAGTTTCTTTTATATCCGCGGGAATAAGATTGGCATATGTGAACCAGAGGAATTATTGCTATATGCTACTTTAGATAAAATCGACATAAAATCATTTTGTAAAAATAATGAAGTAAATAATTACAAACCTGATCATAATCATTCACTGACCAATAAGTAACAAATCGTCAAAATCTTTTTAAATCTAAATAAATAAGATTAAAGGTGTAAAGAATAAGTATAGAATTATTAAAATATCTTTCTCATAATTTCCCAGTATCATTTAAAATCGTAACACTGACTTACGTCAATTTTGGGACATCCAGTGCAGAATAGGTTAGATGTAGTTCAAAATATAACTTTTTTCTCTTTATAAAAATATAACAAAGTTTGTTATATTTGTAAATATTACACGTTGGAAAAATTCACAAGTTATGAAGCATTTTTATTGCAATATTGTAAAAGTTTCGTATTTACAAACATTAATCTATCCAATCACCGTTTCAAATATTTCACTTTAAAACACTGAACATTTTGTCTGAAAACTATAAACAAAATTTATAACGACAGATTGAAAAAATTACGAGACTAAAGCGAGCCTTACACAGTCAATCAGGAATGGCAGCCTGAATAAAAAGTCAGACTGTCATTCCTGACTTCAATCGCGATGACCCCATACTTATCAGTCAAACTGACAATCTGAATGAAGTAGTTTTAGCTGGTAACTCACCAAGTGCATCGTCAAGACCTACACCAACACACTGCTTTAATAGAACAGAGCACAAGACTGATGGTTGTCACTACAGCATCATTCAGACTGTCAGTTTCGTCCCAACTTTCCGTGATTGAAGCTCGGATTTTAAAATATCTGGAAATTCGTCAGTCCATTCATCAGTCCATCAGTATTGACCTTACACGATCAATCAGAATGTCAACCTTCAACCTGATTATCATTCCGACTGACCCTGTAAGGCTCGCATTAACTACCTACTAAAAAGACAAGCAAATTTGACAAGAAATGATGTACCATGCGATCGTATAAAAGTGGTAGAATGCTGCGCAGCTAAGCCAAAATGGCAGCTGTAATAAATATAGTAAACCTAGCATCAGTTTAGAAACGTTAGAGCTAGCACTAATAATTATAATTATTCCACTTTGAATATGTAATGGAGTATTTGAAAAAATTTAAGTGTAGAACCAAAATGTTGCAAAATCTTTAAAGTGCACTTGCACATGATTCTCCATTCCTTTTGCGTAAGGTATTAGGGACTAATGTTTCGAGTTAAACAAAATATGGGACATTTATAATTCCCTGCTTCTCTTTGCCTTTTGTCCTCATTTCTAACTGCATTTATCGCACTTTCAAGATCTTTACACATGTAGCACTTTTTCGAAGGTAATTTCTTGACATCTCAAGAAAAAATCAAAATACTAGTATAGCCCCTTTGCATTTGAAATATTAACTTTCTCTACAGGAAATAATCAAAGTAATTAGTTACAAAAATAAATGCGCCGAAATATGAATAAAATAATATGTTGTGTAAGCATTGTGGACTTACCTTTTATTTTTCGGCACCGAAAAATAATAAAATAGCCACAAATTTCTCGAAAACACCTGCCACTATCTTCACATAAACAGTTTATAATGCAATTAAGCAAGATCAGCAGTATTTTAGATTGCAGATATTAAATACAAAGGAGAGCATGATTACCCACTGCGCACCACTCTCTCACTTTCCTCTACTTACTAAATCATAGTTGCACTTTAAACAAACTCTTTTAGACTTATACAATTGTTAATTAAAAATATGATCATAATTTTGCAGTTAAAACTTTAGTAAACAAGTTTACAATTAAATTTCACTATTAAATCAATATCTTGATAGACTCCAAAATAGTCAAAGGGGTCCATACGTTTTGCTTGCCTCTGTTTTCAGTAAAATTATTTAAAAGTGCATTTCCTAAACTTAATCACAACACAAAACCCTGTAAAAATATTTAAATCGTGTTGTGTTTCAGTGCTCACCCCAAGTGCTAAGCTAATTCTTTATTCGCCTCATTTTTTCAAATCCTCATAACATTCACTATTAAAACCCTAAGGGAATGTAACTCGAAATACATTATTACCCGCACGGTATTGTCTCGAAGAAATAAAAAGCAAGTCGTTTACTATAATGCAAATATCCAGTTCCCCTTCTAATTTGCATTACGTATTTGCCGTGCCATATTGTAGTAGTCTGTTTAATATCAAGTAATTACTTTTTAATGTTAAACTCGAAATCGGTAAAAAAATAAAATAAGTGTGTGGGGTGCAATGATTAGTGACGGGCCTAGAGTGGGTCACATGTTAGCTGTCCCCTTCTTATGATGAAAGACGTTCATTTCACGGCCCACTCAACAGTGTTTTCATCTCATTTGTTAACTAATTAATCTCTGAGCAGAACCGACAATTGACGTTGAATTCTGAGGACAAGCATTTTTACGCTTTTTGAACGTCTAGACGCACGTGTATCGCTAATTGATACTTTCGGAGGACACGTATTTAGCGGTGTAACAACACTCGCCGGGGCAAAAAGGTGGACTTATTTTTAGAACTTTTAAATGTAAATCGTCGGATGGAGTGAGACCCAAATTACATTTCAGAAAATGTATTCTGAAATACTAAAACCCAATTTAAAATCTTCGTTGTCAAAAACTAATCACACACCTTTAAAATAAAAGCCTCGGCGTGAAATCACATTTCCGTTCACGTTTCCATTATTAACTTTCGCGAATGTTATTTTTTATTCAAATCATCCCCCGTTCCCCCATTCTATATAAAACGACGACGACTCGCCACTTCCCGATGTCGAAAGAACTTAAGTAATCATTTGTCATCCGCGGCTTATGACTTTCCTGTTTTCTAATGTCAACCGTTCTTTAAACTTATAGTACCTTGTCAGCCGGAAGAAGTTTTTCTTTTTCACAAAATAACTTTAAGACGGTCAGATTACAAAGATACATGCGGAAAGTAACTTGAACAACTTTTGAACGTCAATAACGACCGCTGATTTAAAATGTCCCCCAAAAGTAATCGAAGGTGACAGTTTAATAATTAATTTCGATATGCTGCGAAGGATATAAACGATCGTTTACAAAGCATTTCTCTAATTATTAAAAACTGAAGGTAATAATATGGAAATGTTGTACGTGCCTCAAAAAAACATTAATAACTTTTTTCTTCCAACTTGTTATAAAATTGCATTACTTTGTGAAGGTTATTTTACAACGATTGTGTAATGCTAGTTCAATGAAAACTTATTTGGTATATCTGCAAGTCGAATGTAACTAATTGTTGTTAACGTAACTAAAAAGTTTGTTTTTATAAAATAAATTATAGTGTGTGTTGGAGACGTTGCCATATTGAAACATTAATAATGTATCAGGTAATTATCACGCAAGTCGAATTAATCGTACATAATTTTTTAATGAGACTATAAAAAAATAATAAGCTTTTAATTCGCATACAAATGTTTGGGAATGTTTTTTACATATTATGTTACATTATCTTAACAGTAGTTTTTTGTGTAAATTTAAAAGAAATGAGCAATTTATCAGGTGTCGTAATCACAAATTTAAATGCACAAAAAATAAGAAAATTTATTATTTTCAACTTTATAAAAAAATGATTTTTCTTGGTTCCAAAACTAATAATTTTTTAAACAAAAATGTATTCACTTAGCCAAATTTCAAACATTTACGACACACTGTAAAAGCATCTTTTTTTCAATCGTTTCTTTCATTTACTCGGTTTCGCCTCTGGCTCATGAAAAAAAGCATTGTTTTCATAACTAGTTCCACAATATACTATTTTTCACTGTTCTACGATGAAGAGTAGTATTTAGACACGGTTTTCAATGACAAGCAAATTTTTAAACAATTTTTAAATTTTATAATGATTTTGAGTAAATGCAATTACAGGAAAACAATTGTTTTGAAGTTTTTAAATCCGCAAAACGCATAATTTTCAAAATCTTTACTGTGTGCACTTAATATAAAACTAACTATTGAGTGATAGTATTGGCCCCTCTTTTTTTTTCTCCTGAAATTTTCATGTCCTTTTAAATATCCCCACGAAAACATCTAATGGATTCAGTGAAGAGGTTAAACCGCTTACTAGTCCGTAAGGACCAATCCACTTGTTTGGAAAATTTGATTTTCGATATTGGCTATGTCTCTTGTTGAGGGAAACAATTCTGTTTTTTAACTGAAGTGAAATAAGAATACTGATTGTCATTTTCATTGAAAAATAAGTCCCAATAATAACATTAACGTTTTGGTAATATTGATTGTACTTGCAACTTTCAAATTTGGAGTTTTTTTGACCAATATCGATCGGCGATTTTATTTATTATTAAAAAAAAAGTTCTTATCCGACTCAGAGACATAAGTTGAAACACTTTGCACATCATTTTTTAAATTCCACGCAAATGGAATTTTCTTATTCCCAACTGTGCAGATCTAGATGTAAGACATGTTGGCATTAAATCAACAACTATACCTTAATTATTGGGATTTATGACATACGGTACCTTCAATTTACATGTTTTCATTTTTTCCATTATTTCATTCAAAAAAAGATACCTGGATTTGTTTCAGGAAGTCATTAATTTTGAAATCAGCAAAAACTTAGTGAATATCATTTTTCTCTAAAAGGAAAATAAAATCTGGTTTCCTCTTTTCAGCCCTCCTGGAGACGCCTTGTAGTATAGAGATAAACGGGAAAATTACATTCGCTTTAGCTAAATCTGTAATAATTTTAAGCTTGAAAATGGTTTCCTTTCTTTCTTAGTTTCGAAAGTAAAGCTGGTATACAGCAGGACCTATCTACAGCGTCCACCACTGTGCAAAGATAATCTTCAAAAATTATACTGCACATCGATTCATTTAAAATCTACAGGTAAAAATGCTGTCCTTATGTTCATCTAAGATTTAGACGGTCACGTTTCCAACTTTTAAATGAAATTTGTTGATACATTCAGATCCAGAGACAACAGGAAAAGCAATTATTATTTTTTTCTGTTTTTGCCTGACCTGTATCCACGTCGCACTCCCACACTACATCAGATAACAGCATTCAAATTATATTTTTGGGTAAATGATTTTGATCAATGCAATTAATGTGTGATGTAGTCAATTCAGCATTCTGTTTATGTAATTAACAAGTAATGTATAGTTCCATTTGATGAGCACTTACTGTATTCCAAATCCAATGCACAATATTTTATCAATATCAGCCAATCAATTTTGTCGGAAAGACTTCCGCCAGAGCTACTATAGCATTTTAAAAATTAATAGACTGGTAAAAGGTAAAAAACTGCAACAATTTTAATATTCACATTTGACAATTCTGGAAAGCCGCACTTCTATTTATCCAATTTTAATGAATGCGTAATTATAAGATAAATAACTCTGTTTCTAAATAACTCAATGAACAGTTTCATTGCGTTATAAAAAATATATTTAGAAATATTTAGCCATAAAACGTCTTTCGTAAAGTCAAAAGGAGTCATAAAAGCGATTAGGAAGCTTTATTCCGCCTTTAACATATTTTTTTTATTATTATTACGAAGGGTAGGAAATGTAAACGAAATAATGATTTTTAAAATGTCTTTCTACGACCAAAAAATATGTTCAATAACTGAATTAAAATGCCGCTTCTTGTAGCTTCCAGCTGGGACCCAACGGCTGACAAATGACTAACTTAGTTTTGTTTTCACTACGTTGAGAGGATCTGTCAGGGCTTAGGGGAAGGACTTTTTTATAGGCCGCGAAAAATAAGAACTGCAGTCATATTTCGGTAGGCGCTTTTATTAAATTTTCGTTAATTTTCTAATCCGCACGTGTCTGCAGCACGGCAGCTAATAAAGGTGATATTGTAGCAACTGTATTACGAACAAGTTATTATTAAAATGAGATCATTAATCATCCCGGTGACATCTCTGACAGTTCCCCTAAGCTCTCCGCGGATGCTTCTAATGTCACCAAGCTGGGTGTCGTCACCTTCAACTCATTTGTAACACAAACACTCGGAAAAACGTTCCAAAAACGCAAACATCACCTTTAATATTTGCATCCAATTAAACATTGGAAATGTTATAAGTCTGCGCATTCGAATTATGACAATTTAACTTGACGAGTTGTGTGTACACATCAACCCTTTAAATGTTTGTGCATGTCAAAAATAATCGAAATAATTAGAGATACTTCGATGGAAAAAATACACCTTTGTGTTTGTTTTCGTAAGAAAAAAATATATTGTGAAAATATCGGGACCTTTTAACGGTGCAATTTTGTTGTCATTTCCGTTGCACCCTTTTCCTGATTTAATTACAGGCGAAATTTTTTTGCGCAAACTCTTTCAATCAAAGATTACACAAAAGCGTAATTTCGTGGCAACAAAACGGGGAAGGTACGTATGAATGTGTTTGTTAACCGAAATTATTATTTACATAGAAGAGCTTGTTATATGTCAGTATATTTGCAGTGCTGACCCTAAGGGTCTCATACATTCGTAATGTTAAGTCAACAGCGTTTACCATTTATTGTGCCCACGCACGAATTCGTAACGAAAAAAATTGAATCGTTAGAAATTTTAATTAGAAAAAGATCCAGGTACTTATAAATCAAAATCGCCACCCCAATGTCCAAGGATCACAAACGGGGCCTATCTGAAACACGCATTGTTTGCAGCGAAGCTTAACAAAAGCGTAGCTTTAATTGCGGGATAGTTATGCTAGAGCAACCCTTATGCATAACACACTTACGGAAACGCCGATAATCTTACAGAGGGATACACATATCTCGACGCAAATTAAATCTTAAATGAAATTCGAAACTGTTCCCGTCTTTTTCTTAAAGTTCTACAACAATTTCATGGGAGAACAATGAAGGTTCTTTTACTAATTACGACTCGGAGTACATCTACAGCCGGAAATGAGATTTCAATGCTTCCCGGAGGAGCTTTCCGGAATTTCTAGTGTTGTTCGGTCTTTATTAACGAAATAATAAGATTCAGATTCGCTCGCGAATCCGAGGGTACAGCAACAGTTAACATGAAATCTGCTAACTGAATGTAACATTCCTTACAATACAATTAGAATATTAGATTAGCGAACAACGGATAAGATCTGAGCTGCTCTTAGTTTGACTATGAAAGCTTTTAAGTGAATTGTAACTGTAAACTTGATCATGATATCTTGAAATAATGTTAAACGTCACAACACTTTGAAAGCGGTTCCTCGTCGCAGATTCGCCAAGCCTTTGTTTTAGACACAAGGTGTTTGGATTGAGATGTTAATTACTTTCAGCAGGTTGACACCGCTTCCGGTTAATGTTTTCCTTTTATTCATTCCAATTAATATTTAAATTTTCAGTCGTACAATTTAACTCCTTATTGATCGAAGACAATCTGCCATTCACTAAATTTCCTCAGTAAAATGATCGGTGGGTTAGTTTATTTCATTTTTCATCTTATTTAAAGTCTACTCGGGTGCGTTTTAAATATTCAGGTGGTAAAGCAGAAGCTTATATTTCATGTATAAAGTGCAAAGTAAGTTTATATCGCAACAAGATCAGAAATTGCTTTTATTTCCATGCACAATAATATAAACTTAAGATCATTGTAAGCTTATGGGGCAAGCTGAATTTTGACAGTTTCTGTAATACCTTCTTCTTTCTTGCTTTAGCTCTTCTTCCTTTCCTTTACATTTCATCGTCCTATTTGTAATGATTTTTTCCATGTCCTCTAACTTTGCATTGTCCGTCTCCATTCATTCTATCTATTTAATTAAGTTTTTGATATTTTAACATTTCTTGTCTTTGGCTCAGTTCCACTTCCTCCAGCAATCCCTTTATTTTATTTCATTTCCATTTTACCTGGTTATATTGATTATTAATTTGTAATACCTATTCAATTTTTGTCCTTTTTCCCTTTTGCTTTTCTTCTTTGGCTATCTTCCTAAGTTTTCTGTGTATTATCGAGAATTTCGCAGAGATAAAAGTTGGGTGTCTTGTCAAGACGAAGATTCAGCCTGTTATTAATCATTCATAAACAAGTGTTACGTCCTGTGGACTATATTTCATTACTTAAAAACTGTTCAATTTCTTCTTTTGTCTGCTCTTCTTTAATTATTAGTCCTTTAAATATTACATTGTTTTTTCTTTCCATCTGTTCTTGTATTTCTAGTGTTTCTTCTATTTTTTGTATTTTATCTATAAGAACTTGCTTTTTTTCTATCCATTCACCCTTTTCCGCAATTCTTTTAAAAAGTTCTTTCCTTAATTACTAATATTTCTTCTCCTTATTGCTTGATTACTACATTACTTGCTATTATCTCCTTCCTTGTAATTGGAATTTCTGGTTTAATTTCTTTTATTTCATTCCCCGTATCTTCAATCACTTTACATAACTTTACTTCTCCTGAAAATCTTCTTGTTAATTTCAGTTGCTGCTTCTGTCTCGATCACTCCTAATTTTTTCTTCAGGTATTCTTCCAATAAATCAAAACTATTATTGCGCGTTGGCCTTTTCTTTACTATATCCAGGGTCGTCTTTGGACAAGCAGGGGGCTCAGAGCATTTTAGGATATATGGGGGAATAAAGAACCCATTGAGTGCGGGGCCCTGGGTTCAAGCCCAGCGAGCCCATACGTAAAGATAGGCCTCACTATATCACTATTTAGAATTTAGAATTTTCAAATTATTTAACCTCTTCTTAGTTTAATCACTAAAGCAACTTAAAACCACTTTTTTTCCTGACCGGTAATATAAACTTAAAGGGTAAATTAAATCTTCAGCATAACGATGAGTTGAGTTGCATAAAATCGGTCGTTTATTCAAAATTTATTTTTTGTGCGACAGGAAATGGTCCAGGTAAATTGCCTTCAAGAAAATGATAAAAACTTGCTCGCGTATAAAATTCTCGACTGTAAGATAATGTTAGCAATTTTGATTGATAGAAAGGAACATCACGAACACATTTCGTCCCCCAGAATTAAGGAAGATACTTGTACGAGGGCGCGTGTAACGTATATGTGATGACTCGAACGGTAACCCCCCTGCTCTTTGATAAATGTAACACAGTCTTGTAATCGACTTTGATTCGACATGTAACAAACACCGTTTGAGAAAGAATGGAATTTGATTGATGCAACCTTCCGTTAAAAAAATCGCCCAGAAAATTGACAATAATTTCTAGAAACTCAATTGTGAATGAGTAATTAAAATTTAATTACATCTCGAGGCAATTAGAAGTCAATCAATGTAGATTTTAGTCGTCAGAGTTGAACACCGCTTGGTTATTAAATGTATAATTAGTACTACCTGATGGTAGTTATATCAGCCTGAAGGGGTCCGATTTGGTATTAATATTCATGTTATTTACGATTGACTCATTTTGCAATGTCTCCCGAAGAAAGCCAAAGAAAACGGACTTGACTAATTAAATAGAAATTCGCATTCATAATTCGATTGTCTCGTATTTTGATTAATGGCTTCTCCCTCAATATTAGGGTTACTGCCTCATTTTTTCAAATCCCAATTGGCTTAATCAAGTTTTCTGCAAGCTCCTATTACCGGTGATTAGATTCGGTTCGGGTCAAAACCCTTTATTCCGTCCGGAAACGTTGCCAAATCGCGAAAAAATCTATTCAAAAGAAAAAAGAACGAGTGTTTGTTTTTAACGAGATAATTGCATCGTTGATAACAAAAGGAGAGGATAAAGTTTCAAAGAGCATATTTGTTTAAATCGTCAATAAATTATCCCACGAACTAATTTAACGCCTAGTCATAATGAATCTGGAACTTGTATCAATTTATTACAATCAAATTTCAATAGCAGCCACCACAGTCAGCCGCTACTGTTTTACATTTAGATTTGTATCTCCATTACTTCATTTAAATTATGTCTATGACTAATCAAAATCTGTTGAAAGTTCTTAAAGTCATCCAAGTTTAATTTTCAACTGGTTCGTTGTAATTATCAAGTTTAACGTTTATTTGTTCGTATGTTCTTGCAGTAGTTAACCCCCTTCTTTGATATAATCATAACCCGGCTCTTATTCTTGTTTCATTATTATTTAATTATTTTCATTTCTGCGTTAGACATGTTTGTTATTATTAGGGTGCACGGTTTAAGATTAATAATTTCCAGGTAGCTTGAGTGCTCTCTATTATTTACAGAAATTAAATGCCATTATTAAAAATTCGATCATCACAAATTGACAACATTAATGCCACAAACATCCAATTAACTTGTGCTTCAATTATTAAATCACAGAAATAAATATTGTTTTTTTTGTAACAAGATTTGAGAGTGGGGAGAAAAATTGAGGCCATAAAGTTGAAAACTGGCAACCGTAAATATAAAAATTAATTTCAAATTTCAAATTAAATCTTTCGGTTAGGCCATAAATAACTTGAAAACTCGAAATATCCATTTCTTCCCTTTAAAAACTTTCTATCAAATTTACGTTTTCATTTTAGCCGTAAGAAGTTCTGCTACTGATTTCCTCTCCATTTAGTGGGCAATAAAGTATGCATAAAATAATAATATAGTACGCGAAAGCCACTGCTTAATTTTTTAATGGCCAAATGCTTTTAAAGACGTCCTGACGTAGCGTGAATATTTAAAAAGTAATGGCGCTGTCTGAAACCACTGTAACATTCGGAACGTTAACAGCCGACGATTCAGTTGGGGTAAAAAGACATTCAGTAAATGATGTAGCGGTAGCTCAGGTGTTGGCTTTTAAATGGGGCCGACTTTATTCAAATTCGTGAAAACGAAGAATAATATGCGCGCGAGAAAAATTAAATAAGATATGCAATACAGATCCTTTTATTGGGTGCTTAGGCCGTTTCGCAGCTGCGCTATCTTTCTTAGTAAAATTGAAAAACATTGCGTGAACATAACGAAGAATATATGAAAAGTCATAAACACATAAACACTTGCCGTCAGTTAGGGAACGACTTTAATATTATGATTTATTTTTTCCCGCTGGATAAAAATTCAATCCTGACTGGAAGGATATTTTTATCAAAGTTCATCAAACCGGACTTGAAAGATCTGATTGATGTCTGGGTGGTTCGTCCGGCTAATGAGAAGCATATTTAATAAAACGTGCGTTTCAATTTTGTTCCCATCTATCGGTCATTAGACGATCGCGGTTGCTCCCCTCCCGAGAAAATCGGATTCATTTATAAAATTTACATATTTCAAGAAAAATCGTCCACTCAAATGTAAACGAATAGTGTAGTCAGCACCTTTTTGAGTGGATCGGGTTTGCGTTGCGGTTCGTGCAGATTTGAACAAAGGAAATCAACCCTTATATCGAGTGCACCGAGAGATAACCTGTCACGAGATACTTGATATATGACTACGATCATATATGCAATTATTCTGGAACAATTTGCATGCATCTTATGCGATATATTCATAAAAAAAGGTGGCAACTTTTTTTAAACCGCTCTCTGTTGGCTTTGTGAAATTGCTGTCTTCGACCGCGAATTCAGAAAGTTTTTGTGTACATTTGCCAAAAATTCTCGAGTTAAATTAAATTGTGGAAGACGCGGTCAGAGGCGATAACACATTTTTCCATCGCCAAGAAACAGGAAATGGGGTCTTAACACGTTTAATCTGAATTTAAATCCCATTGTCGCATAATCAAGCCTAAAATGAATCTACCAGCGGACTGCAGAGATAAGAATCTATTCGGCGCGTTCTATGTGCTAATATAGTTCCAAATCCAATTAACCAGTACAACTCGCCACTGTTCTGTTAAATTAGGTGCCATTTCAAGTTTAATCCGTGTTAGTCGGAATTACAGGCGTTTAACTAGCTTCTTACGTCATTAAACTGTGAGGTTCATTGTTAAACACCCTCAAGTCTTCAGCTTTTGTACCTCCTTGCGGGGACAAATAATTTGGAAAATTCGCATCATACGTGTGAAGAAGTAATTATGTTTACATCAAAGAGAAAGCCTTGAAAACGTATACGATCGCAATTAAATTTTGCCAGATTTTGATTTATGGTTTTTGGTACTGAGAAAGAACGCAATATTAATTATAAATGTTTTGTGCCTTTTTTGTGCGTGCGCGCCTGTGTTTATTAAACTCTTATGTTATTCGATGCATGTCTGTCAATATATAAGAATCCCAGTGGAACTAAACGTATTTGTTAGTGTCGATGTATAATTATTGGTAATTAGAGGAATCATATTTTAGAAACAAAAGGCGCGGGGTCGTTAGTGTCAGAGAATTCCCGCTGCTCAAAACATGATACTAATGTATTCATCTCTGCTCGTGTATTTTTAACAAATTTATTATGGAAAATAATGAAGAGCGAGCTTGTAATGTACTCTCGCGCTTTTTTGTTCACTTTCTTGCCGAACGCAAAAATCAGCCAATTAATAAATTAATCACCGAATCTTTGAAATCAGATTACTCTTCAAATTCTTTTTAAAGCTACAAATGAAATTTCAAACTTTTGGTTAATTAAAATGTTTTTGAATTGTTCCATTACACAATTATTAATTTGGGATTAATTTTTGAAGAATTATGCGGGGTGGTCCATCGTATTGCATTTATGAAATCAAATCTTTTCTCAGTAATTGAAAAATTCTGACAACTGAAAACAATATTCTTCAATTGATAAACTGCAAAATGACCGAATGATTATTTTTGAAATTAAATCAGTGTGAAAATTGAATTTGATAGTGTTGATTTTGATAATAGACAAATTGAAGAACTTGGGGCAACAAATCTCAAAATTAAATCTGATGATTTTTATAACATTTATTCTCATAAGAAATTTGTAATGAGGGTATATTTAACTATGCTGAGATGATTTTTAGTATAAATAAAATAAAAAACTGTAATTTTAATTATTTATTACAAGAATTGTGGCTTGTACCCTATTTTATACAAAAATAACATTATTTACAAATTAGCTTTTATCTTCACTATTGTCTGAAAAATTGTTGTCCAAATAAGTGTGATACACCGAAAGAATGTAGGGAATCAGTTGTGCCAGATTTTCTAATTTTTTTGGATTCAGTGAATTCGGATTATTATACTTACAGATTCAATCATGGTACAGATATGCAATATGACCGATGAAATTTACAATAAAATATTTTGAGAAAAACGATACATGCCACATAAAAAGTTTAAATTACCTCTTCAGACTCATCTGATGAATGTTCTTCAGTATCACAATCATCAAAATCGAAATCACAATGTTCATTTCTGTTTTCAATAATAAACTCTAATTTTCTCTTGACAGAAACATGTAAGCACAATTTTGCCATGATGAATTTACTTGTGGCTTGTGCTATTATTACACAAATATTTTTGTATATTTTGCATATTGTATATTTGTCTTCATTCTTGGGAGAATATCTATCACAAAATTGAAGACATATAGAACATCACACAGTGATTTGCTAAAAGTGTGGCATGTAGCCTTGTTGCTCTAAGCCCTTCAATTGGCATTTACATTTTAATAGTAACTCAATAAATCCAATTCCAATATTATCTAGTTTATTTATGACAGAAGCCTTAAATGACACCCTCATGAAGCTGTGGTAAAGGTTATCAGGGTGATTTAAAAGCGTCTGCAATAAAAACATTTGCACAAAGTGCGTTTCATCGATTTGAATTTGAATGATTTGTAGGGCAATTAGAAGCACATTGCGTGGGAACTTTTGACAATAAAATTAACGTTTTTCAAACTAATTTTAGGAGGCGTATATGACTCTGCATATAGCAAGGAGGTCGCCATTTCGAACATTTAATGTAATTTCAAGGTAATTAGGAAGGTTTTCATTGTGGTGCCAAGAATCCAATTTACTAAACCAAAATTTTTAAGTCGAAGTCTGATGTGAAAAACACTTACTTTGTGTGTGATTACGGTTAGTAAATAACGATTAAGCGACCATTGCCAATTAAGATTTGCGACTTTTTGAGAGAACAGTTCTAAACACTTAATTTGAAATCGACGATTCTTTCAAAATTTTAAATTTCGGCAACGTGTTCTCTATGTCATCTTGAACGTAGTGACCAGAAAGTAAAAAAGTATATTTAGTATTATTTGGCTTTATAATGCCCTGGAGGTGTTGGAAACATTTAATTAAAAAGAGTGAAATGCCCATTTTATAGTACGGTAAATGTAAATTACTGGCCGGGGGTTTTTAATTTTTTCAGGGGATTAGAAAGATGCTTTCGCGCGAAAATATTATACGATAGACCACCCTGTACATAATTGACTTTTCTAAAGATTTTAAATTAATTTAAAATTGAGTTTAAAGTAAAATGTGTAAATTTGTATTAAAAAAAATAATAATTAGAATATTTTTTCCCATCAAGTTTAACTAAATTTTTACAATTTGTGATACATATTGATGTTAGAGTTACAATTTAGCCTTAGTAAACACAAATATTAATGGAAATTGTTCGAAGAAGAGCCATAATTTTTTTATAGTTAATTTTAAGTAAAATAAATTCGTTTAGTTTCCAAAATTCCTGGCATTATAAACAATTTTAAAAATTTCAAAGTAACTCAATTGGATTTTGATTAAAGAGTATAAAGTAAGAATTAACGTTCAATTAAATTCAATCGAATTAGGAATACTAATCCAAACGTATTTTCTGACAATCAATTTATTTTGGTAGAGGCGCTCAAACGTGAAAAAATATTTGGAATAAATCCCCAGCAGTTTTAAATTCGCGAAACGGCATATTAACAAACGTACAGGTTTTAATGAAGGCGGGGGCGCCCCACAGCGAGGACCATTAACAAGGGGTCCCTAAATCCCAGGATCTGCATCCCTTCCTCCTTATTGCCAATGTTCTAATTAAAACAGATGTATTTCTTCTAATTGCGGTTTTGACGGTTTTCAGCTGCTTTCAAACAAAAAAGGATTTCAAAATTGACAGATTGCATGCCGCGTGCAAAAAAAATTAATGCATTTATAATGAAGTTAAAATTGCACCGTAATTGAGCTTGTTCATTCATCGGTGCTTTATTACAAAAATTTGTGTGTTTATTATCTCACGTTTGAATTTGATTTGCAGGTTAAGAGAAGAACGGGGCGATCCGGACAGACCGATACCTTTGGACCAGAAGGCCAGAGATCTCAGTTCACGCAATGGTAAATATTGATCAAATTTCGACCGCACGTTAATCGCACGCATAAATTAAAAGGGTTAATTTAAATAAATGAGACGATCTGGAAGAATGAACAGTCCGATTTATTTCGAGATTTACTCCTCTCGGCTCGTTTCAATTTCTGCATATGTGTATTTAATTGTGATCCCTCGCGTAATTTATTACTGCCGAGATTGGTTCATGTTACGTCGGGGACTGTGAATCCGCAGTTTACAGCCATTAATTAAATTCAGAAGTGACTAAACTCTCTTCCTCCGGATTTTTATTGTTTTCCGCTTTTCCAGGTTCACCGAATCCCAGTCCGGTATTAAACCTCTCGAAAAATGCCAGCGCCGGCAGTGGCGGTTCTCTCGGTGATGGGGAACATTCGGGGAGCGAAGGCGACGGCATGGACGTGCCACCGTCTCCACGTTCGCCACATTCCGCTCCCGAGGACGACGAAGAAGATAACATCTCAGATGCGGAAGACGACGAAGACAAAGATCAAGGTAATCAGAATTAATTAAAATCGATGACGGATTTTTCCAATTATAGGGCCCCGAAATTCGAATTTTTTTCAGCGCAGATCTTCGTGTAATTAGTGACGGTTGGATTTGAATTCGAGGAAAGAATCGGTCATTAATAGTTCGTTTACATGAGTGCAGATAGTTACGATTCGTAGTCCTGCCATCTTATGAGTAAATTAATGATGTACGGTATACATTTTGACCTCAAAAAGCATTACTTGTTTTTTCATTTCCTTTTAAACGGATCGTGGCCGTGGAAGGAATTAATATTAAAACGTTGTTCGGTCATCCAATACGGCACTCTATAAATTGGCGACTCGCTCAGTCGGCGGCTGTAACATGATTCCCCATTTCGGTAATCAAATACATTTCTGTCGATGAACCGGTTTACTATCTCAAACATGTGCTTCGCTACACTCTCGATATGTGCAGACGCGCCGTGAGCTAAAAACTTCCAGGTATGCAGACTAGACTTTACTCAGACGTGCTCGAAAAATTTTTAATTGTGACCATTATTTCAACATCACATCTCAAGTAATTCGATCAAATCCAATCTGCAAACAAATTATCATTTAAATTAATATGCTTTTTAAAATATTTAAAAGATATTTTTTAATTTTCTATCTCAATTTCCGATCAAAGACAACATAAATTAAGAAATTGCAAATTATTAAGTTTAAATTATATTAGCATAAAGTCAAAATGGCTCCTAAGTTTTTAATATTTACATTTTCAAACAAGAATCAAATATTAAACACTCAAGAAGGGCATTTGACGATGAATTTTTCCAGTTCAAAAGTTATAATACAGTGAAGCCTCTATAATTCGGATTAATTAAGACAATAATTTGCAGTATCGAAGAAAAAACAGAAAGAAGGAAAATATTTTAAGAACAAAGATTTTAAATGCTAGTAATTTCAGTTTACTTTAAGTTAATTTTGTTAAATCTATTCCATACATACCCTGAAACTTCTCAGGGCAACAGATTAGTTTCTTCATCACCATTGTGCTCATCAGTGCCAATTTCTATGGTATTATATTTATTTAGCAAAAAAAAAAAAACAGTCAATCAGTCACTCGGAGTTCAGTTAATGAAACACTGTCAATGGTCTGTAACATTGAAACTTCTTTTGCTTCGGATTGAATGCTTTAACGCAGTAAACTTATTGATAAGCTTATGGTCAAAATAAACGCACCACTTTGTTTCCACTTGTTTTTATTTTATTTTAATTGTCTTAATGCTGCATCATCTGTTGCATCATTATTGTCAATAATTGTTTACAAGTAGTTGGCAGTAAGACACAGATAAGTGATTGAAAGCAATAATTGCATACAACATAAAGTCAACGTAGAGTCAAAATGTAGCTCAATATTGGTGAAAATTGTTGTGTAGATATTCTTAAACTGTATCATACATCGAGCAAAAATTTAACCGACCAAGAAGCAGGCGACGAAGCTGGACGAGGAATATTCTCAGCGACGTGTGGCATATTTGTTAGAATTTGACCATTCCATAATAAGTCGCCTGGTTAGACGTTTCACTCAGATTGGATCATATTTTCAAAGATGAGGTCAAAGGCAAAAATAGTCAATTAACTTAAGGGCTGAAGCGTTTATCGGTGTACTTATTTTAAGAACAACAATTTCGGAGCTGATAAATATATCTATTTCATCTGGAACGGTTAGAAGGAGGTTGATTGAAGTAGAATTGAGTAATACGAAGTCAGTTATTGTACCTCTACTCATTGTATTGAATTAGCCGACTAAGATTTGCAAGGGATTCCTCCAACTGAACTGTAGTTGATCGGAAACAAAATTTGCTTCCAAATTAAACAATAGGTACATTAAGTTATTCTCAAGAAGGCGATGAGAACGGTATACCAGTTCCAAGTTATTCCAAGAGATTTATTTGATGGCAGATTGTTTTTTGGTGCTCACATAGAGTTGGTTTCTATTCGTGGAAAATCCTTGAATGGATTTTTATCGATTCTATGTCCATAGAACAGGTGTGGCTAAACCGTCGACCGTAAGGCCTCTAGAAGTCGCCTACCAAAAAACATCAATTCGTAAGTACTCATTCATTAGAAAAATCGCCCCCGACATCAAAAAGTTTGGGCGCCTCTGTCATAGAAGAACATATACCATTTAGTCAGAAGTAAAAATGGAACCAACAGATTTGTTCGTACAGCCAGAGATAAGTCGCCCACCGGAAGGAGTGTTGGTCGATCACGAAGAAGGTGATGCGATAACCTGCATGCTGAAGAGGTTGAAGCTGAAGAATGAACATGCTTTAGGTGCATAATATGAAGAAAAGAAGAATAGGTTATTAATATGTTTTCAAACTTATATTTATATTCAATATGCAAACTACGTGGTGCGTTAATTTGACCAAAAGTGTATAACAAGAACCTCAGCTGCACAACTTGCACCAGAATATTCTTCTTATTCTTCGCTTTTAACATTATGAAGCATTATGAAGAACACAAACCGATGTTTTTGTAAAATTGACACTTAAGTTTTCCTTACATCTTCCTTATTTCAAATAACATTTTCTATAATACATAACTTTCAAACAAATTTTATTTTGGTTAAGAAGCTGCATTACTATAAACAGTCCATTTTTGACTATTATCGACGTATTTGTAGGTATTTGTAGGTATCAGTTTTGTTGCACATGGTTGATAAATGATGAGAACTAATCGAAAAACCATGTAAATACAGTAAAAAAAAATCGGCTCGAATTACTCTGGACTACGGATAACTAATAACTCGGATTATCAAGGCACAACTGTATTAATTTCATTTTATTAAGCATAAATTTGTTGTTCAATTTGTTCTCTTAGCAAATCAAAATCACTTTAATTTATCTAATATGTTTGATTGTGAATTATAAATAAAAATTACAAGCATAGAAATTTATACAAATTTCCTGTTAAACACAATTTATAACTGAAGGAAACGCTTAATCAATTGATCGATTTCTTTGGGGTGTGCACGCTTTTTTATGTTGGGAGAGGAAACCAGTAAATTAAAAGAATTTATGGTAATACTCGCCTCCTAAAACGTGTCGGCCATTCATGAATCACAAACTGGCCATTCAACCCCGTATAAATCAAACCGCGCTCTAATATGAATACAAGAAATGCAGCCAATATACCTGTCAACGGTTAAATAAAACCTGAGCCGCGCGGCGAACACAAACTAAAAAAAAATCAATCGTGTCCGCCCAGTGAGAATCGTTGTTGAACTCATGTAGCAATGATATAAGTTTCCAATAATGAGAGATAAATCATTTTTGATTGCTTATGCGTGTCCGAGTTACCATGTTTCTCTCGAACGACCAACAAGAAATATGCGCGCGGCTAATTTGTTTGTTTAAACCATGAGAAAAAGGGGATGGCGGAATTTTAATGTGGCGTATAGGTCAGAGGATAGATGGTCATCTGACATGCTCGTCTTGATGGCTCACTTACTCGTCCCATTGAAAACGGTAAATGTGTATTAATATCACGCTATTGCTTTGCAGAAATGGACGAAGGCGATCTTCCACTCCCGGCCGCGCCCGGTAGCGACTCCCAGCAAGCGGCGCTTAATTATTCAACCCTTGCGAGCGCCGTGGCATCCGCAAATGGTTCCGTACAAGACACAAGTTTGTCATCAACGGAGACGCTCTTGCGCAACATTCAGGGGTTGCTGAAGGTGGCAGCCGAAAACGCCCGCCAGCAGGAACGTCAAATCAACTACGAAAAAGGTACAAATAGCAACATGGTCTATCTACTATCGTTGGCGCAGTATTATATGTACTTAGCAGCTACTCACAAATGTTGAGAGAATTTTGTTTTTGGGTGCAAGCATGCGCGGGGCACTTGTACTGAAAGAATTGTTGATTTTGGATTGTTTCGTTGTAAAAAGTCATCACTTTAGTTCTTTTTTCTCAACAAGCTTTGTAAGATAGTTAATTTAAAAGTCTTTTATTACAAGATATAAAATTTTATGACCCACAGCATTCTGTATGTCTACTTATTGCTGCTACGACATATTTTATAAAACATATCGGAATCTTGTACTAATATGATGAATAGTTATTTATAGGTATATTGTTAGGTGTACATATACCTTACATTTGCTGACTTTAACATATTATTAATATTTTATAGCATGTAATGAAACTTTCGTCTTATGGTTCAAAAATTTCAATTTATTCTGTAAGATTTTCGTTTTTCCGTGCGAAAGAGAACGACTATGTCAAGATTCAAATATTTCATAATTTAGCTCATAAAGCAACACAGTATATCACATATGACAGCAGGTTGCAGATTTAAGTCTGCACACGTATTTTGGTCGATACAATTTTCTTACAGGGATTGACAGTCGGTTAAAAAAACCCTGAATTGTTTCTTTAATACGATCACGTTGTAATTTTTTAAAATATAATATACAGTGTGTCCACGGATGGGGTTGATAAGAGGGAGAAAAAAAAATTTCAACTTTATACCAAAAAGTTATTCTTTATAAAAAGTATTGCTTGGATAGTTGGATAGTCATAAATAATTGGCAAAGTTTTATTAAAATGTACAGGCTGTTCTAAAAATTACAAAACATGAAATTGACCTGTTGAAATGTTATTTCAGAAATTTGTTTCAAAAGCTTAAATACAAAATTTGGTAGATGTATTAACAAAATTTGGTATGTACAATTGCGGCCTTAGAATAGTTAATATCTACGTTTATCTAGCAATCGTTTTGCAAAAAGTTGAAAAAGTAACAAACAAACAATTCGAATGTAAATAGCTACAGTAATACTAAGAATTGGCCAGCACTGAATTGACTATTGCATAAAATTTTAAATCTAATGCAAATAAATTATTTGGGGCGAAATTACTTCACATAACTTCATCCGACCTCGATTCATTTTTAAATTCTTTTTAGAAATTCGTCATACACATTAATATCCCGTATTCTCGTTTTTAATATTTCCCCATAATGCGGCAAGTCATCTTTCTAAACATTTTGTTTTAAAACTGCCCATAAAAAAGTCAACTGGACCAAATCTGCCTATCCACCTATCTCCGAAATGTTGAGTTAACCATTCCTTTACTAGAAGAGTGGAATGGGTAGGGCATCTGTCTTGCTACAAAATCATATTATTTTGTATGTCCCCGGTTCCAAGGTGTTTAAAAACGGTAGGACGAATGTTTCCAAATTATGCACAAAAATATGTTGGTTCAAATTTTCTTCAATAAAATATGGACTAATGATATTATCATAAAATATTCCGCACCAGACGTTAACTTTTTTGTAACGTTGGCTGCTTTTGTGAATTGCAAAATGAGAATTTTTGAATGCCCACTGATTACTATTTTGCGAAGAAACATATTCATTCATACACTTTGCGTTAAAGCTTTTTTTAAGTTTTGAAGCAATTTTCTGAAATAACAGTTTTTATGAAAATAAAAAATAAGGTTACTTTGCTTTTTAGAACACTCGGTACATTTTAATAAAATTTTGGGAATTCTTTATGATTATCCAAGACAAGCAAAACCTTTTATAAAGAATAACTTTTTGGCGGAAAGTTGAAAATATTTTTTTTTCCTTTTGTCAACCACAACCGTGGACACACGGTATAATTATTATTACCAAAAAGGCTGAATATTTGCTTGTCATATATATGCATCAGTGTTGTTCTTGTGTTCTCTTTCGTACGGCGTGGAAATTTGAGTTGCTTAAAGAAATTTTATTAGTTTGTCGTTATTTTTGGTTGGTTGGTTATTTGAAACAATGGAGGATATTGATTACTTTAAAAAGAATGTACAAATATTGCTTCCCGGTGTAAACAGTGATGGAATTTAGGCTAATCTGTCTGCTGGTTGCCAGTTAGTTATTTCTATGTTAGTATGTGCCATTGCACCCTAGTGTTGAGAAGTAGCTTAGATGTTTATTTGAGGTATATAAAACTAGTTAATTTAACTTAAAAAAATATTTATATCGATGAAAATTTTGATATATTCCGAGAAAACTGCATTTTTTAAAAAAACTAAACGAATATAACAAAATTTTCTTTACACCAAAAAGTACTAGTAAGAATTTCTTAAAAAAATTACAATGAAATTCAAACTGAGTTTTAGAATTAAGTTTAATTATGTGTGATGTACATGTTAATTCAAAATTAAGAAAAATAAACAAAATTATAAAACTTACATTCAAGTCTTTTATTCAAACTGGGAGCGGGCCCTCTATTTTTTCAGTTAAAAAAATTAATTGGCAGTGAGTTTTTTCCTGATTGCGAGGGGGACACGTCTTAAAAATAGGTAGGTGACATTTTTTTCTTTTTCTTTGCCGATATTTGAAGCCCTCAAATGGCGCAACTAACAGAGACTAAATTCCACCACTGATCGCAAATATCCGATAACAGTTCCAACGTTTAATTTAGTGTCATTGTAGTGTTTTGTAAGAATCACTTGAATTTGCGCTATGTAGTCGTGTATGCAGGAGCTCGCTAAATAGCTTTCTCGTGTGTGGCGTACACTCTATATATGTGGTTATAAAGTTATATTCATTCGAAGCAGATATGCGATAACATCGCGTTTATCGAGAGATATCGCGAATCTCCAGCCGTGTTAACGCAAATTATTGGTACTTGCTTTGAATGCTTGACCAATTTAACTGATTAAAATTGAGAGATATTTTTCTTAATTATGTTAAATAAACTCGATACACGGACGCAATTAAAACGAGACGGAAAGTGGGCACAAGGAAAGACTGTAAACATTACCATAATAAGTCTATATAGGTAACACAATGTAGCAACGACCCTAGCCATTAAAAAGTTTACAGGCAAAGAACGCGTAGCTATTAGCGATATTCTTTTATGCCTGTATCCATGCGCGCATTCGACATTAACATTGCTCATTTAATAACTCCACATTTAAAATTATGACGACAGTCCCCGACTATTATTGGCGCATCCAGAAATTTACGATATTATTACTTAAAAAATTGCAATTTATCGTCACTCTTAATAATTCCGCTTTATTTCCTTTTGATTGAACCAGGGAATATTACCTTTCGGCCACTAAAAATTAAAACGGCTTCAAATTAATTTCTCGGTTACTCTGATGCACTAAACGAATCGTTTATGTCAAGCATAAAACATTTTTTAAATGTCCCGGGATCGTTAGACTTAATTACTTTTACAATAAAATTTTCCGAATCGGGGCATCTTTTACTTTCGAGTTGTTGTAATTCTTGATCGCTCATCTTCATTTTGAAAACAGCGACCATGTTTGCAAAAAGTCGCTGAAAACAACATGAATTTCTAGTATACCACCTGACTATCCAGACCTGAATGCTGTAATTTGATGGTCTTTCTGTTCTTATGATTGTTGCATGCATAAGTTATCAACCGACCAACCAAGTCAACACTGCTTTTGAAAAAACCCAATGAAAGTTAGAACTGTACCGGCCAACTATAACCGATGGTCTACCATATCAAAATCGTCATAATTGTTCCTCCGGGCATTATCACCGATATAATCTTACATTTCGTACTTTTGATCATCAATTTTGTAAGTGTTCTCATCTCAAGGCGAAAGTAAAATTTTTCCGTCGATTATTAATAGGACGAACGGAACGGTCAAAAGGTATATATTTCGACGCGAATTTATTTCGAAAATATGTATTTGCATAACAAGAGATCCAATTACAAGATGTATGTTGAGAGTGTAATAAATATACAATAAAGCAGTAGCAAAAATCATTTAAAATAGCCATAAGCAAGTTGAGCAACTGTTTCAGTAAGCTAGTTTACATTGTCCGCCCACAACAAAATTTATTTTATGAAAACGGGGTACGGTGGAACTGCGACCGCACTAAAGTTTCAAAAAATTCGTTTAATGACGCCGAAAAAGTTTTTTCCATTTAACAACCTCTATAATCATTATTTATGTAGCAGATTTCTTATTAACTATTCTGTTTCGTTTTGCAAATCGTTGCACACTGCAATGTCCGTTTTTATGGCCTTTTAGGAAAACAATTTATATACTTTTATTACGTTTCGACGTTTATAGAGCGTTCTGACGGAATGCAAAATGGGAATTTTTTAATTAATTTTTTTTCGTTTTGGCAATTGTCGGGTAGGTATTTTTTTAGCGCGTATCGATGTTCTTAACCCTTGCGAATAACTGCCGTTGAGGTAGATGGATAGCAAATATTTTACCATATTACAAGGATTTTTAAGATATGGACATTCATGAAAAGTTTAATTCAAATTTCGATTACTAAAACTGCAGAGTAAATATGAAAAATCACAGCATTTATCTTTAATTGTCATCATTACAACAGTTACATTTTTTTATTATATCTCTGTAATTATTTTTAAATTATTCTACGCAATATGCTTTTGATGAATTTAAGTATTGCATGCAAATGATTTTTTAAATAGATTTTACAACATACTGTTTCATTTAACATATTGTTGTATACCACTAATCAACCCATTTTTTTAATGACGTTATTATACGGTACGTTTATAAAAGTCTGTGGTCAAGTATCTATCAAGGAATAATTCAAATGTTTAAGTCTTAATGCATTTAACGAACGTCGGTGTTTATTTCTGATGTTTCAAAATTGATACTAGACGACGCGACGTACTATGCAAACAAGTAATTTGTTTTTTTAATATCTATGACTTCTTAGACCGCAAGATTTGTACATAAAGAAGGAGAAAAAGCTACAAAACAAGTTAGGTAATAGGAAAAAATCGGTCTGTAAAATCGCAAAAACACATTGTTTTTAAACGCACGTTACTTTTAATTCATTCGGGTTCACTCTTCGCAATTATTTTAAACTAAAGATTAAGTTCTAAAGACCTGAGGCGCATAATTTTCGAATTCTTTGTTCTACACAAACGTGTCTCACCCTCGACCGAGGCAGGCGAAAGAAAGAATAATTCAATAAAAATCACACACGTTAAAATAGTATTCAAAGTATTCTCGTTCATATCACTGAAAAGTGCAATAGTTCACCAAAATTGAGCAAACTAACTGGTAAATAAAGAAACTGTAATTAATACAAGGTGGTCATAAACATATATTACCAATTATCTTTGGAATAAGAAACGCTTTAGGAAACCGTTGAATTCAGCTACGTAACGTAAAAATCAAATGTTATTCATCACACCAACTGAAATTATTTTTTATCAAAGTTATTAGAAATTTTTATAAGGAAGTCATAATATGATAATAATCTAATCATATTTTGGAAATGGTGGATATGTTATTGTTATTATTGAAATAAAATACTTACATCATTTATAAGTAGCGCATTCCAAGGTTAAGGAGATATTTATAGCCACACTAGATATGTATTTATCTACATTAGAACAAGAGGCATACAATAAGACTAAAGCTATTTATAAAAATTAATTTCCAACAGATTTTACCATTGTACTTATTTTAGTCATTTCCGATATTGTTGATATGATTTATCAACGAGTTTAACAAAACTAAAGGTTTGTTTATAAATTCCAAATTTACAAAGAAAATTTTTTTACAATTGGTTTTCTTATGACAGTTCCAGGTATTGTAGGCAGTGGCGACTCGTCGCACAATAAAACAGGTGTTCAGCAATTTTCATTTTGCATTTTATTTAAAATTACCTATTTTTTGTACATCAGATCGATCCTGAGGTCTTTCTTAGTGGCAAATTTATCAATGACTTTTTCATTAAAATTTTTAATTTCGGACATAAATTTCTTTTCAATAGAAAGCATGGATAAGGCTGTTAAATGGTCTTCGGACATTGTATTCCGAAGAAAAGTCTTAAACCGCTTTAAAGTTGAAAAACATCGTACGGCCTCAGATGTTGACATAGGGGTTGTAACAATAATTTCTAATAACTTTTTTATTTAGTGTTTCTTTTAAATTATTTTGAATGATGAATTTCAAAATAGGTGCTGTGCACTGCCTCGAATGGCCCAGTATAAACACAATGGTCCGCTTCGCTGAAACCACGACAAAACTTAACTGGTTTGTGGGAATGTTGGATCTTCGATTGCATGGAGTTATCGTGAACCGTCCAGTGAATGAACACCACCCAGTGAATGAACACTGCTCAAATAAACTGAATTATTAAGAACAATTGAGCATTTTCGAACTATCTTGAGCACGAAATAGTTCCATTAGGTCTCTACAGATATGATCCAATTATCGTTTTTTCCTTATCAGTCTATTCCAAAAAAAGACATTGCTCAAATCAACAGTTGGTTGCGAGTTGTAGTCAAATGTAGAGGCAGGTCCTATTTCATGGTATCTTTGAACATAATTTTGGAGTACTTTTATTAACTTAATTTTGCTTTTTTTATATTTTTATGGTAGTAAAGTGTTCCTGGAGTAGAAAATAGTAAAATACGTTAAGAAAACATTTTGAATTTCTGTTATTTCGAAGTGTTCATATACTGGATGCCAAAATTGATAATTCCAGTGAATGAACAGATGTTCATTTACTGGTTCTTACCTTACCAGTTCTTAACCAGTGAATGAACTACTTTTGTTCAATATACATTATTCGATTGTCGAACTACGGTTTGAAGATAAGAGCTGGGAGTTTCTGCTGAATTTGAATTTATTTATTTATATTATAAATCCGAAATAGTAGTAGTAAACATTCCTAACATTACATTTAATTATTAGAGTTACATTTGTCGATGTTAATAGATAAATTTGAACGTACAGATGTTTGAGTTTGGCTTCAAACCTTTTCGACAAAAATTCAGACCATTTCTTAAAGATAGGTGACTATTGAAGGAAGTACAAAATTATTTGATGCTTACTGATTTCCAGCGAGTTAACAGCTTCTTATCTCAATAACATTCAAAATATGTCAACTAAATCGCTGATTGTCCATATTAACCATAGAGTACTAACGATCGTCAATTTGACGATTTGCTTACATCCACTAAGCGACTTTAGTTTATATGTTTTGAGTCGTATTGAATTACAGAGAAGAAGCTATTAACTCGCTGTAAACCAGTGCCCATCAAACAATTTTTTACTTGCTTCAATAGAGTCATCTATCTTCAGTAAATGGTCTGAATTTTTTCGAAAAGCTTTGAAGTCATATTTATTTCAACAAAATTAAACATCTGCACGTTCAAATTTAGGTATCAGCATCGACGAACTTAACTAACAATATTAAATGCGACGTTTGGAATTTTTACTACCACTGTTTAGGATTTATAATATAAATAAATAAAAGCAAAAAGAGCAGGAACTCTTAGCTCTTATCTGTAAACCGTAATATCAGCAATATCAGCCACAGTGTCGAATTTTGCTTGACAGTAAACTATTAATTCCAGTAACGTTGGTATTCTACGGTTAAAAATAGAATTTGAAGTTTTGCATGTGAGTAGTCAGGAAAGTAGGAAAAGACAACGGGATGGAGGTGTGTGAATATAGAAGACTTAATATTTTTTTGTAATCAACAACTATTTTGGTTTATTTCCTATATTTATCAATGTTTTTCAATAAAGTTTAATTTAGTAAGCTATATTCGCTCCACAATTTACCAATACCAACACTTTTTCCCGGTTCACTTTCTCTTCAAATGGAGTTTTATCCTGGTTTTTAGTTCAAAAAGGGTTTTATTTAATCCTTTTTTGCAAGAAGTCCGCCATTGGTAATTTCTAATTTCTGTTAAAAGTACTGTTATATCCTGAAATTCAATGGAGTAGTTCCTTGCATGTATTTGTTTTTTATGATTTTCAGTATTGCTGCTATTGAAAAATCTTTGCTTTCTCCATTAAGTTAAAAATGGATATTATTCTCTTTGAATTTAAGCTCCTCATATATTTGCGCCAGTCGTTGTTAGGTAGACGGTTCAGCTTTTATTACTTTATCTAAAGTTTGTTTTATATAATATACACAATATATGTATATCTCTAAATATAATTCCCGATGGTGGTCTATTTCGCAATTTTTTTTGAACGGATCAGAGTAGGCGACGAAGCTGAGTGTCAACAATTGAGGACCTTGATGCAAAAAGGAGATAAGTCACAATATGAAAATTGGATTTATCGCCTTGTTGCATCAAAGACGCGTTATGGGATGAGTCAAAAGTAGTTTTAACTTCATTATGACATTATAACTTGTCCCATTCTTACATCAAACGACACCTAATTTAGAATACATTCAAATGGCATACATAATTCGATATTGGGACAATAAGGACTTATTCCCTTTTTGCACCAAGGTCCTCAATTGACTAATTATATCTTTTATATCGTCAATTTACGGAGCTTAAAGGTAAGTAAAGCAAAATACATTATATTGCAATGCAAATGTATATAAATAAAATGGTAGATAAATAATAAATAAAATAGATAAATAAAATGCATAAATACACAATAAATACTGTCAGACCGTTCTAGGGCTGAGGTTTTCTACTAGTTATTTTATAATAAGGAAAAATATTTTTCACTATAAATACGTTTAAAGTTAATTGATTGTCATCCACATTGGGTATGTTAATTTACTAGCTAAATAAGGGAGTTATGGACTCGTGTTTCTTTTTGGAGACGGTCTGTATAATATTCCCAATATTTATATATTATTTTATAACAAAGAAACAAATTTTTCTTTACTATAAATACGTTTGAAGTTAATTTATTGTCATCCATATTGGGTGTTCATTTACTGGACGTCGCTGTTCATTCACTTGGTTTTGGTGTTCATTCACTAGGTATTTTGTACATCTTGTATTCAAATGTCTTTTAATAAATTGATTTGCACCGAGTCTTCCAAATGATGCAATAATCTTGTGCTCTAAGAAAATATCTGTCGATACAACAAGTTATTAGCAACAAAAGTGATATTGGGGACGGAGAAAATAATTCTGTGAACGCAAATATAACAGCCTAAATGCAAAGTGTTCATTCACTGGCAAGGTCACCCTACGAGATGCTGCGAGTTGTTGCGATTAAGAAAATAAAATTCTGTGACGAAATTAAATTTTTTCAATATTACGTTTTATAAATTAAATACAAACGAAGTTAATTTTTTTGGCGTTAATTTTTTGGCAGTCTGCAGCTCTGCAGCACTTATGTACGAGCCGCCACTGATTGTAGGTATTTTAGTAGTGTGACTAACTATAGATTTCAAAATGACAGGTTTACAAAAGAGATTAAAAGTCAATTTCTATCATTGAACCGTTATACATTTTTATGGTTTGCTGAATCTATGAAAAATGTATGGTATTATAAGCGCGCTGAAAATAATTGCGTTTGTATGTCTGTATTATAAAGTACGGTTTATGACATAGTTTTGCGGCTCTAAAATACTACTTTATAGTACGGGTAAAATAGAGTAAATTTATTTTAAATACTGTCAGACAACAAAGACTTGGTAACCACTTCATTCGTTTCTCAAATGAAATGTATAAATAATGAGCCATTTTTAGTATACAACGTGCATATGATCAAAGTGTTCTGCATAGGAAATGTTTGGGAAACGCTGTCGTACATAATTACTACACTGGTTTAGTCATGGTTTTTATAACTAAACTAGTGTATAATATAAAATTTACCACTGCTGAAAAATTGATGTTGTTATCGTACATTAACTGTTAAGAAATGGATAAATTAATAAACAAGTTTCTACTCTTGTACTTACTCTTGGTAGGTTTTAATAACAATATTGAACTGGAATTGGTACCAAAAAAATTAAAACTGTATAAATGCAAAATAATTATAAAAATACTTAGAACCCAAGCCCATCAATTTATGAAGCAATCACTTAAGTTAGGTAAAATGTACCCAACTTATCAAAAGCAGTTAGCAGTAATAGTTCGAGCACACCCGAAGATAAATGTTGAAATAATGACCTATTCACAAAGGCTCTAAATGCAGCTAATAAGAGCATGAAATAAATAACGTGAGCACAATTAGCATGTAAAGAATTGATGGATATCTTTTACCTATACACGACTACACAAGGGCTAAAATAGAAAGTGAAATTGGAAAAATAATTTTGAAAATCGACGTCAGATTTGATCAATGACAAGCAGGAAACGTAGATTGCTTATTAACTCACATGCACGGGGTTTCAATGAAATATAATCCCTAACTGTATGATTACAGACAATTTGTAAAGACAGCATAATGATTTAATTGATACACATTGACTTGAAATATACACCGAGGCAAAATAAAGGTGCCATTGTGGATTGCATGTTGTGAATTTTTTTATTTCAAATACCGAAATTTTTTGAATCCGTTCATTAATCACGTTCCGTAAAGTTTTGTCTTTAAAAAATAAAAATTAAACAACATCCGCCGCTTTTTCAACGTTTGATTTCATTAATCGTATCCAAGCCAATTTAATACGATAGACGTAATAACATGGTGGCCATTGATTGATCCGGTTTCAAAATAATAATCGTTTAAAATTGATCTACCATTTCTTTTTTAGACTTTAGTATTTAAAATAGCTTTCAAATTAGTTCAGATACATTTTCGTTTTATTACCTAAACACCTGTTCGCTAACGCAAGAATTGTTTGTTAGATATAATTTATAACATCAGCAGGCTAATAAAGAAATTTATGTTAATATTAACTATTTACGGACTTTGACTTGGAGTTGGGAAAAAATTGCACTCTTTATCGTCGATTGGGTTTTGCACCAATTTGTAAATTAGTCCGTAATTTAATCATAAATTTCGACCGAAGTCGCATTCCTCGAGGGATAGCAAACATTTCGTTGCGTAACAGCTACTTAAACATGAACAAAAGCACAATTTAATTAAATTATGTTAATGCAGCAGGTGTAGCGGGACATAAGCTACATCCCTATAAGGATGCAACTATTATATGTAAATGTGACACCCGCTAATGAGGTCGGTGTGCAGATACAGATCGAACGTACTCCTTTAAATTGATCTAAAGAGATGCGCTACGCTTATTATCAGATGGTTCTGTTTAAGATGGGGACGCCGTGGTACGTTATCGAACATACGAATGGGTTATCTTACAACTTATTTAAGTGAATATCGTGGCTCGAGCATCGCATTAAATAAAATAAATTTACACGACGTGCACGATTTTTTCAGGCGGCGCTAATTTTTTCGAGTAATTAAAAAAGAACTGTTAGAAAAACAAAACGCCATGATGAAATTTTTTATCTACGTGCTGTAAATCTTCGGGTGGAAAAATTCTAGCGCCCGCCCTCGAAAAGTTACACCTTCATTACCTGATATTTCTACATAATTTAAAGTTTTTTGAATAATATTTATTTTTGCATAATGTGTAACGAATTCTATTAAACCGTAGCAAACTATAGAACACAGTAGGGTGCATTGCTGCAATTGAGTATGCAACTATAGGCATTTCTTTTCTTTATCTAAATCAGTATGGAATTAAAATATAAATATATTACTGTGTCATTGGTATTTGAAATAATATACAAGTGGTCGTTAGCAAATTCTTGGCGTTGGAGATGCCGGGTATGATTTCTACATTTTTGTATTTTCTTTTTATGGAGTTGATTCACACATACTTTAATATATACAGGGTGAGTTAAGTCTTACCGCCCCGGCCATAATACCTATTAAAAATTGAGGGGAAAGTATGCAATTTACATGTTACATCAGTTGAAGTTTACGCTTTTGATTGGTGCTATAAATTTTCCAAAATATTTTTATTTGAAGCCAAAAAAGTAAAACAAAGAGTTTTGGGTAAAATGTTCGGTTTTTTATTTCAAAATTTGTCAAATTATTCGTAGCATTAATATCTGCAATTCGATTCGTAAAAAATGATTACTTTTTGAGTTAAATCAAATTTAAGATATAGCACAAAAAATGCTTCTATTTATGACTTTCTAACAATAGATAATGCGGTTTACCATCCTAACAATAGTTTATGATCGACCCATCAAACTGGACGAGACAGCTTTTCAGTTGCCGATAGAGCTGCATTCTTAAGTTCAGTTTAGTGACCGCCATAAATAATCTTTCAAGCACCCCTACATCAATACCATTGTCTGGTAAATTAGTCTACTTATGTCGTAAATCAGTTAAAAAAATACCTTCTAATACGGAAATAGCTTTATTTAATAAACGCAAATTACTAAAATTATTTCAATTACACTAAATTGTGTGAAAATATTTTACTGTTCGTACATCAAAAAAACTAATAAATTGAACAATTAGTAATTGAAAAAAAGCCAAAATTTTACTTAATAAAAAAAAGATTCTTTCTTGGTTTCTATGTACCTTAATAATATAAAATTACTCATGCAATTTATGAGAATTGACAAATTATTTTAATGGCCTATTTTGCCACGGGCGGTAAAACTTAACTCACCCTGTATAAATAGTCGGCATTTGCCTATAAAAACAAAAATCTCCCGGATATTTCATCATAACATCTCTATTACACAATTGCTAAGAATTTGAACAAAAAATAAAAACGAAATTAGTAACCTCACTTCTTAGGTGTGATGAGTTTGAAGAAATTTTAAATACAATATTGAATTTACAATTATGTAGGTATAAGAGAATTATTAACTCTATGAATTCTTTGTTATAGGTACCTAATTATTCTAAACAACCATTAAAATCACATATGATTAATGCAATTGTTTGAAGTTAAGTAGATGATATTTTACTATTCGAATTATAAAAATAAAGGTTAGTCATAAAAGCCTCGTTGTCCTGTTAATTCAAAGGAGTGATACAAAAATATCACACAAAAAGGTAGATCAATGATTGGCTGGCTTCAAGCTGGTTTTACACCGATTAAATTATGGAAAATAAGCAGGCGCCGTATTGTTGAAATAGCTGATTAGGTTTGCTTGTCCTTAAAACTAATTTGCGTAAATTACATCTATATAAATGATAAAAACAGTTTTTATAAGAACTTCGTGATTTCAGTTATGCGTTTGAGCAGCATTATTCCGTTCTATTACATTTATATTAATAATGAAATCTGTTCTTATCAGAATTTTTGTGTTTTGCATTGTGTTTTATCACAAACAGTTCTTATCAGCTCTGTTTTCTCCACTGTATAAATGTTAAAAATACTAAAATTCAAATATGCAGCCAAAACTACTTGCTAGAAATATTCCAATGTAATTTTCCCTTCTCCTATTTAAAAAATGAACTATAACTGAAGTCTAAAAGAAATTCTAAACTACGAAGTTACCTGATGAACAGCATTTTACGTTTAGGTTATGTAGTTGGATTCACCATTTTCCTAATGGGTTGCTCAGTTCTCAAAATTCGTTTTGCAATGCTATTTGCGCATCTCGCAGTTCACGAGGTCTTTAACGCGATCACAGATATTTACGGTCACCCTATACTATAATAAACATTAAAAAACAAGTACTTTCAAACCTAGATAAGCCGGAAACTGGATAAGTCGAAATTCTGATTATGACCGAACTTTTTCGGGTCCGATTTCCATATGGATTTATATAAGACCGATCTTTGTTTCTTAACCGACTTAAATAGATTTGACTGTACTGATTTGGTAGGAAATAAACCCATGATGGGGACGAGGAATTAGTGTTCTCCTATAGATTGGAGTTTTTATGCAATATCTTTTGTGACAACGGACTGAATATGAAACCAACAAGTTACAAATGCAACCATACATACTTCATTTTTATCTGCTTCAAAAACAAATTATGAATTCATGAAGAAGTATTTGAAGTATGCAAATACAGATATTATTGATCTACGAGGAATGTAAAAAATGCATCTACATCTGTTTTCTCATCGTTCCAATACATCTTGAGAATTGACAATTTCGAAAACTATTGAACAAACCGTATCTTAATAATTAGTTTTGAAAATAACGCTTGCAGATCACTTTTCAGCTTTTCAATGAGGTTGTTAAAGTCTCCTAAAATAATTTGAAAAAATATACATTTATTTGTTAGGCAAATGGAACAAAAACTGAAAAAGTTTGTTGTGTTCAAAGGGGCACAGTAGGTTTTATTAATATTTGTAAATAATTTAAATTTTATATTTCTGAAAAACAGGTCAAAACGAATCGATAATGAAAAGCGAAGATTTTAAGGAGGAGATGATTGAAGTTGCTAATTCCAAAACTAGTTACTCTAAGCTGTGCATGAGTTTACTTAACATAACATTGCCTGGCACAGCTTTGAATTAATTGAATTATTGGACCGAAAAGAAATTAATCTTGTAATGTGCAGGGGGATTCTATAATAACTTGCTACAGTAGACCTGCTCACTAGAAATGATACCACCTCCGAGTACACACAAGACCGCGCGAATGTAATTACAAATTTCCACAATCCACCTGCATCTAATCCGGACGTTTATTTTTCGGACCGGAATCGGTACCGTTTCATAAATTAATAATGACTGAAACGGTCGAGCGGTAATTTGGTCGACTACTTTATAGTGTGGCATTGGAATCACATCACCGGAGGCTGTTTAGATTACAGAATCTCAACCCGGACCGAATTAGTGTTGTTGCTCTTAGCACGCGGCCCGCAGCGCTTACTTAGGCTAAGGCTAAAACTCTCGCCCCGTTTCCGAACCCAAACATTCTAAATACTCGATGCGAATCGCTGTTTAAGCGGTTTTCGCTTCGAAACAATGAAAATCGCCCAGATATGGAAGATGTGTGTAAAAACTGTCCGTACAAGCTTTGCAAAGAGCTTTACGTGATACTTTACAGTTTATGGGGTCTGATAATGTTCGTTGTGTTATTGGCTGTCTGAGCAGTTTCTTAGGTCACGGCGGTCACTAACAATCGTAAATGATAGTCTTCGTTTTACAAATAAGAAAAATAATTGCGAAAAGGGAATGAGAAAGCTACCATAAATTTTCAGTATCAATGCACATTGTATGTAAACGTTTACAGTGTTTCGCTGAACTTATTGGAGAGATGAATTATTGCCCGTTTATTTATATTATTGAAATGCAATTATGCAATTTCAGTAATTTATTGGTAATTTTTGTTGTCGAAGGCTATAAATGATTCGATTACCTTCAAGTACTTGAACATCTGGCTTCGGTGCAATCTATAAAATTGCAAGATGATTGCCACGATTTAAATTCCCACCATTCCAAAAATGGAAACTTTTTACATGCCCTTTATTGATAAAATTTGTGCGTTCATATCCAAGTAACAGTTGCTTAACGTATCATTTTGTAATCAATTGACTATAAACCTGTCGACTTGGATTTCATTCTTCGTTCGACAGCAAAATAAGAAAACAGCAAATTCCGATTCAAAGATGGTCATGGAAATCAAATCAGAATAGTTTGATACTGAAATTTTTTCAACAAAATTTTAATTGCAAATTCATTTTTTCTTGGTTTGTGAATTATGCACGTACAAGTATGTAAAAGAACGTAAACAAATTTTTTTTTAATTTTTAGTCTCAAATTAAGGTTTAAAGTTATTTATAGTGTAAGGTGCGTTCAAAAAATATTTTATTCAAGAAGGCTGGTATTTGCATGTCAGCTCTAATTTTTATTGTAACTCGTCTAGTGCCAACTTTCAAAGGTTAGAAATAAACAACGCTTCACAAATGTCGGAAAATATGTTCAATGTATAAAGGTGTAGATTTGGTAAATATGTTCTACGCCATATGTTCTAAATTTTTCCAAAGGTTGCCTGACCACCAATTTTTTTGAATGCACGTTATGCAATTGCACTCCTACAAGAATTATGAAAGACTTGAAAATAAACCTTCAATCTTAATGAACCAATTTCAGTTCTTATTATACGTATAAATTATATCTGCAAAATGCACTAATTATTTTAAATTTACAACAAAACAAACACTAAAAATGTATACACACAGGAGTTCGAAAAGTAGTTATCCACTGAAAAGATGGCCATAGCCGGTAAAAGCCGGCAGCTATGGCCCAGGATAGACTAGGTAGAACGAAAACAATTGTTTATTAATATCAGAGTAAATTTTGCAAGCTGGGTAACTCCAAAAAATTAAATCAAAATCAAAAGTATTTAGAGATTCAGGCAGACCACATTACGAGAAATTAATCAGCAAAATGGCTAGTGTACTTAGACCATTACTCTTCTCAGTAGTAATAGATAAAGCCTTAAAAAAGCTGAGGATAAAATAAGGCTAATGGAAATATGATATTGGAAGATGGAACTATTGGAGCTACAATATCACTCTAGAAGGATGAAAAATCAAGCAGGTCGCACAAATTAAATATTTAGGAACGAGAAAGAAATGGAAGAAAGGAAAAAGAAATAACGGGTAAAATAGGAAAAATTGCTCGAATATACAACTGACTGAAATCAATATTTTTCAATAAAAGAGAAAATATCTTAAGAAGTAAAAGCAGTGAATATTAAAAAGTCTTAAATCCAACACTACTATATGAAAGTGAATCTTGGTCTCTCATAAGTAAGGACAAGAGTAGATGAACGCCACATAAATGAGGTTCTTCAGAAAAATAGAAGGGAAGACCAGAACAAACAGGATAAGGAAAAATTAGGAATAAAACCAATTCTAAGAAACATACAAGGAAAGACAATAATGGCTCGGACACATTCACAAAATGCCAGGATAAATATTGACTAACAAATTTACGAAGTAAATATAGAAGGAACAAGTAGGAAAATGAGGCCAAGCAGGACATGGAGGGATGAAGTCAGACAGACGGCACAGAAACGGGATGTAGAATGGGAAGCTACAGGCGACTTATCGCAAAACCGAAAACTCTACAGTCTTTGGTAAATGGTAGAAGATTTAGGATTAAAAGAAAAAAGGGAATAGCTATTTGTGTAACGAGAATAATGCATAAGACTTTATTGGACGAACCAGTTTAGGTTGTTTAGGAAATTTAGGTTGACTGAGATGTGGTGAGATGGCTCTTGAAAATTCCAACCAACGTGTCATACTAGAACTTTGCATAAAAGATAGTTGAGGAATTCTTAAATATTTTGTCACACGCAGGCAAAGTGACAATCTAAAAGAACTTGTTGTTGAGGAAAAGGTCGAAGGGGTACGACTTCCAAGACAGCAAGTCAAGTAGTTTACTGGGGCTCTTCTTCAAGGAGGCAGAGAGAAGTTGAGAAACATAGCTAACTCAACATCATGTACTTACATGAGGTCACGACACTTCAGCCATGAAGTATTTGCGTGGAGATGGAGATGAACGAATTGCACAAAAAGCTGTTAAAATAGTTTGCTATTCATTTATAAAATAGCATGGTTCCTGTATTATTGTTAAATCTGAAATTTAATTTTGGGAAGTAACATGTTTTTTGCATCACACATACATGCGGGGCAAGTTCAGCAGACAAAATTAAAGCAGCACAGAAATAAAAATTAAAAGAAGAAGTGTTTTAATTGCACGAACCAACTCTACTTTTTCGTAGTCTAGATAATGTAGATTATTATTCCAATACAATTTTAACTGTATCGAGTTTTTATCCATGCGTTTGAAATGTAATTTTATTACACCCGTTGTTAAATGAATATCGGTCTAGCGCGTTTTTCAATCCATTTGAAAAATAATCCAGTTTTTATCGAAACTGATTTTCGATTACAGTGAATTAATTAGCAAATAAAAGTGATAGGATTTTATCTGAATAGTAAAAGTTAATGGATCACAAGTAAAATCAATTGTAAATACAAATTGACAAATGGCACTCGAGCCGCACCTGGATGCGACGTATTCCATTAGCATCGAACAGCTTTTAAACCATCGATTATTGACAATGCTGTTTTCTTATCTTTTTCGTATGTTACTCTTTAATGCGGAGCGCGCGGGGAGCAAAACGAAACAAACTTTAATGATGCCGCCATTAGAATGCGAATATGGCGTGAAATATTTTTACGCAGGGCTTATAATAATATCAAGCTCAAACAATTCATAAACATATTTTATGATAAAATAAATAAGCACTTAACAGCCACTGTTACACAAACGTAATGTGTAATTTAAACATATCTGCTCCATATGTTCATTCCATTTCCATAATCAAATACGTATCTAAACTGATACGCAATTCGAGCAATAATATGGTCAGCAACAAGTGCGTATGTGTGAATGTGTGTAATTGACTACCTGCGGTCTGCGGTTATTGCGCTTTACATAAACAATCAAATTTCTTCTCGTTTGAAAAAGTTGACGCCTCAGGCGTAACGAGACTTTATTTGACGCGATACCGCATAATACGTCGAGGAAGAAAATAAAATCGCATTATATCTCTTTGTTTTATGAGATTTGTGGCATGAGTTACACATACCAATTTGCATACATAACAGGATTCGCATATTGCGCGTACGTCCTAATCAATTTGGACTTTTACGCCCGCTTTCAGGCGCAATCGTCACTTCTGAAAGTTTACCAATGAAAAATTAATTCGTCCCTCGCCAAGTAAAAATCTAATTATAATTCGCGTAGAAGATATCAATTACACCTAATGTCACCATTAACTAAATTATTCATATTTAATTGGATTCACTCATCAAAAAGTTGGCGACTTCTGTTACAAATTATAAAATATTCAGAAATTTCTTGCGGCGAAGCTTCTCATTTCGTTTTAGTGTTATGGCCGGCATATTGTATCTTTTCCTTGTTCAACCGATACTGGTCCTTAAGAGGTGGCGAACCCAAGCAAAACAGAAAGTTTAAAAAAAATGGGGTCGTTGAGATTAGCTATTGTTCTCAGGTTCAGGGGTGATAAGAGACGGGGGTGAATAAAAAATCAGCTTATTGCTAATATAACAGGCCGCAATTACAAAAAATAGTGAGCCTGATTTTTAAAAACTTTATTGCTAATTAAAGCCGGAAAAAAATGTTTATTCTTCGTTTCATTGCCTCGGGGATTTTCTACTTGTAGACGGTAAATGAAGCTTAATGTGAATAATGAACGACCGAAGATATCATTTTTCAAAACAGCTCGGGAGAGGAAAGTAAACTTAACCTGAAATTTTATCGACACTATAAATTTATTTAACGCGTTCGCTACCGAGTGCTAGGTAACATTAGTGCACTTCAAATATTTTTCGAACGCTATTTTCACACCAATACTAACAATGTTGATTTACTGGCGCTTATCAACATGTTTACTTCTCCCGAAAAACGAAATTAAACCAAGAACGGTTTTGTAGAGAAAGATGGGAAAGTTGTGATTATCCTCCTACTCACTCGAAACCGCAAAACTTTATTATTATTATTAAGTCAGTGCACACTTACAATATTACAACGGTTATCAAATCATTATTGTTATTATTCTATTAGCGGCCGACAATTATTCCATTTAATTTGCAATGGTGCTTATTTGGCTTCCACCACCACACTCGAATAATTACACACCGGCTTTTTAACTTTGAATTTGCGAACACCTTTTAATTTAATATGAGCATTTATTAATTTTACAATTTAAAAAGAAATAGGACATTGCCCCCGGCGCAACCCCGAAGATGCGAAACGAAGATATGTAGATAGGAAATGAACAAATTGTTAAGTTGTTTCTTGCAATGTTTAAAAAAATGTAGAGGTTGTAACTACACGTTCAATAAAATATCTGTTAAGCGCGATAATTCGAGATACAGGAACATCGGAATCATTGATTGCTATAATTTGGTTAAATTTAATAAGCACTTACAACTGCATAGCATTAAATCAACAATTATGAACATCTGCTGGGAAATGTGTTCGATTTTATCTCATAAAACTATACATCTGCACTTGTAGTAACCAATTTATTTGCTACACGATCGAAAATTGATTGATCCGTCAACTTTTGTGGAAAGGCCGAAATAAATAATGACGGAATGATAATCAGAAATTTCCCTGCGTTCCTTCGAATTAACGGGATGAAAAGAAGAAAACGTAACTAAATCTTTATCAACCGCAAAATACAGATGATAAATGGATTGCATTCAACTGAACACAACGGAAGAAAGCAGTCAGTGAATTTGCTGTAAGTCTGAGATGGTGGCTGCAATGAATCAATTTCTTTCTATTAGAGAACGTCTTCATCGCGATCTGGGGAGATGTAATTATATCGGTATAAATCAGCGCACCTGACAGCCGCTACGCGGGGGCCATATGGATTAAGAAAATATCCCGCTACTTCACGACCCCCCGAATCCTTTGAAACCGAAAACCAGACGGAATAACAAATGCCAAGTATTGTTGCTAAAACGGAAGAAAAAATAGGAACTCAATTATCTCGTTAGAGCGCGTTGCGTTACTCAAGATCTTCCCCTTCGATTTGAAATTTAGCCAGGGGTGTTTCATAATTTTTTGATTAAATTTCCATGAATGCTTTTGCACACAAGGAAATAAGGAATGAGCTTTGCATTTCAATATCAAAAAAACATTCAAATATTTGCTCAAATGATTATTCCATTAAAATGAAATTTACACAGGTACACTGTAAGCCGCGTTTTTATTCGACTTAAATTTACATTTATTAAACGTTCACTATTGAACAGGACGCGTCTAAGATTCCATTTCCTTCGCGACAAAAGTCGATTGAAGAAAAATATTATCGCGACATGAAAAATATAAAGAACACGGTGCCATTTCAATTTGTATTTTGAAAGCGAAAACAGAAGTGAATTTATTCGAGTGCTTTTATTAAGAATTGTGAACCACCTGAATCGATCATCCGATTAAATATTGTTACTGTAAATACTCAATTTGAATGCAGCACATACTAAACGTTCCTTTTGTTACAGCCGAGCTACAGATGGGCGTCATCAAAGAAAGAGAAATGAAAGACAATTTAGAAAAGCGACTCTCTGACGAACAAAAAATTAGAGGTAAGCTCAGACTTTATTATTATTAAGTTCTTTGTTTAATTGTTTAATATAAAGGTTTTTTTGAACTTCAGACTGTATTATTGTTAGATCATGTTATTATATTCTATAGAGTGCATTGTTTTAACATTTAAAAAAATCTTTCAACAGTGTTGAGTGGTCGTATAATTGTAAACTGTATGGTTCTCGGCTCTATTCAATTTATAACTTGGAAAAGCGATAGCGTCGAATTGTTTTCGTAAAGGTTTTTATTTTCGCACACTGCTTTCAATTAGTAGATAAATGAGCCGTTCAGAAGTCTGGCCGAAAAATACCTTGGCGGAAAATATAAAGGACATTCGGATAATAAGAGAACATTCCTATGAATCTTCAGAAAACATTTCCCTCTTGACATTTTAGTATCTAAAGGTTAGCAATACTAAGGCAATAAAGCAACTAACCCCTGCATTTCAATAGCTTCTGTAGTTCAAGAAGGGTGAAGACCTAAGAATAAACGATTAATGAGAAATTTCACATTTTCTTATTTTTTGTTTTTGCTTCGTCGGGTCAACGTTTCCGATATGTTTACAGAAAGATAAGAACGTACTAACTTTACAAATCATTCGATAAGATAACTTGTCTTATTATGCCTTTTAATTACAATTTAGACTTCTCTAATATATGAATTTCTGTAATTCCAATAGATTTGTTATTCTTTGAGTCTAAATCAATATTATTCTGATTTGGTTCTGTGACTAGTCGTCAAATAAGTTTTTTATAAGTATTGAATATAGTACAATTCAACCACTTGAAGTACTTAGTTAAATATACACCAAGGAAATTTATTTCAACCCAACATATAATTAACATTAGGTGCCCTACTTATTAGAAAACAATCTTCAATTTTTTTGCAAAACACTGTTGCCCTATACATCATCATCATCGAAACATAAAATACAGTTGCTCAGTAAAACTCCAAATTTTCGTTCACCAATTTATAAATGAAAGATTGGTTGACGGAGAATTTCAATAATTTAAGTTTAAAATCAATATTTCAGAAAGTTGCATCATTGTCAAACTGATTCAAAATCCGTAGTTAAAATCGCAGTAAATTGGGTGGGGCATGATATTGCAATTTACTGAAAATTGGGTTCAATAATCCGTCAACAGTTCGTGTGGAATTACAGTTGTTGTTTGTTCACCATTCTAAAATGGTGACTATGTTTCTTTAGTAGACCAAGAAAACTGAATGATTTTACGATTTGACAATTTGACCAAGAGCTGCATTACCAGCGAGCACATTATGTTATCCTTCTGGTTTATTGGTTTTCTCAAATGTCAAAATTTGTAGCACGCGCAAGGTCTATTTATGAAATTTTTTAGAAAAATTTTCCTTCGACAAATTTTTATATAATCATTATTGTTCCAGATAGTGTTCTTTAAAGCTCTTCCAACGCTTCTCTAGCTACTACACTCAGAAAAAAACATTCTTATAGGCAAGAAAATTCGGCCTTAGATTTAAAATTGCGCGTTCTTAATTTTGGCCCAAGAATTGGTCATTGTTGATTTTAAGAATGTTCATTCTTGTCAAATTTAAAAGTGGGTCAAGAATGTTTATTCTACTTGTCAAATTCATCTATTGTCAGTAAAACTTTAAACGCCCCTTCGAAAAAAAAAATATAGGCCATAAAGCAATAAACAGCATTCCATCCAATTGTATTTTAAAAAACGTTCCACAGCTGGCCGCAAACAATACCTCGTAGACAAGAATTACCGTGCTAAATATTAGAAGCGGATTCTTAGGCCATTCTAAGATGGCATTTTTTTCAGTGTATGTTCCTTCAAAGAAAAATGCTTTTGGCAACACTTCAGCAGTATATTCACTTATAGGTCACTATCCAAAGGAAACCACCTTCCCTTTAGTTTTATTTTTAAAATTTTTAAACAAAAATAAATTGCAAAGTGCCATATCTGAAGTATAAGGTAGTGGATATTACAGCTCAATGAATTCATATTTTTGAGGGATGCTTTGATTTGATGTAATACACTGTGTCGTGAAACAGCAAATATTTTTATCTTTGACAATGTATTTATTCTCTCAAGACCTTCTTCCTATAATATCATATTATTTGTAGTAGTTTTCTGCTTAAATTCAACCAGCAAAATGTCTTCTGTCTGCCAAGAACTTGTTACCATAAGTGGTAAGGCAGAATTTTGCAAGTTTTGATGCACGGGAAACCTATGTGAACATATTGCATTGTCGTTTTCGTTAGTAGGAAAATTCCAATAATTCAACCAAATCTCACTGTCCGTGAAAATCCTCAACAAAAAATTTGGGTCAACTTGTAGAACGCAAACCATTTCATTTCGCAGAGTTTCTCTTTTGTCGTAGATAGATACGGTTTTCATACCAAAATCATCACAACATAATTTTAATTCTACAAGCGCCAAATTTTCTACTTACCTCAGAATTTCATCAAGGACGTGCGGATTTTGGATCTTCAATAACTCCACCCCATCAACAATTTTTAACTTGAAATTTAATTTGGCAATGTGTTAGACCCAATTGTGTGGAAAATCTTGACTTCCATTATAACCCAGAGCTTAATAAACTGTCTGGATTTTGAGGAGATCGTACTATGTCGAATCCAAGTCCAATCCAACATCCATTAAATTTCCTGCTCTTCTTTTCTTTTAACCATGTTGGTACCAAAATAAAAATTATTTGCAAAAATCGCTGTCTATATCTTCACATGTGCTGGGCGTTGTTTTTTGTAGTAATGACGATTTTAATTATATCAGACATAAATATTGTTGCTTATACTGTTCAGATGAATGTCAAACTTAGAAGTTAATTCTTTCTTGACTCAACAGTTGGAAATCTTATCAAATTTTCAAATATCTTCAAGTTCTTCAATATCTTTATCATAAGTTCATATAATGAAAGTATAAATGGCTTCAATCCCAAATCAATCGGGCAATACTCTGCTCAGAAGATCTTTTTCGAGAAGATTTCTTCTATCTCCATTATGATCTTATTGTTCTCTGTACAAATATTGTGATTTCCACTTGCCATTTCATAAGTAAATGGCATAAAAATGTGCCTTCAAACATTTCTGTAACAATAAAAATCATTTTGGCGACGACTACTGCATTGTGATCCTTGTGATATTCATATAGAGAATCAATTATTGTTTACCGTAACAGTAAAACAAATACTAACAAATTAATTTATGGGCATATTTATTTAATTTTTTTAAATTAGTAGTAGCTAGGATTGAGAAGAAGAGAGAGAACATTCAAATTTAAATTGTAACATAAACGACATTACGTATCAGTACTCGAATACATACTTAATAGTCATTACAGTATTTTTGTTGAATCCAATTTTGTTATTTTTTTTAGGTTGCGGGGTTTCTCAATTCGCACGTATCTTCCAATAAAAACAGTAAAAAAATTAAATTATATTAAAAGAGACAGTTTGGATTCAGTTGGGTAGACAGTTGATAAAGACTTTAAGAGTCGTTGTAAGAAGCTTTCACCGTACATTTTTCAATATTAATAAGATGTTAGCAATAGTTAATGAGTTATTATGATCTGTCGGTGATATTGTTCCGGAAATCCGGTTTTTATTCCTTCAAGAATCTAATAATTTTATCACTTAATGATAGGTGAGATGGTGATTATGATATATGAATTAAGTGAAATTAATTTAGCTTGTCTTCATAGGTGCACGTTTACACACATAAAACATACTAAGTAATCCTTTTCTTCATGCTATCATTATAAAGAGTGTTTATGAATATTTATCACACAAGTCATTACTCAAATCAACAAAGTTTTTTCTTTCATCTCACAAAGGAAAAATAAAACTGTTAGGAACTCGCATAGAGATAATTATTGTTTTAAAATTCGCAGTTTTTTGTCCGCTTTGAGAACTGAAAGAGTAAAAAGAATTCCTCCGCGAAACACACGATATTTGAATTGCTTAGTTCGCTTATGATTTATTTTCCGGGCGTGGGTTCGACACTTGGCATCATCAATCTAACACGGCTTTCCTGAGATAGGCTCGGGCCGATGACATCCCAATGACGGACGACTCTTTGTCGCCAATCGATGCGGCTTGTTGTGACACGAGGGGAATAAAATATAAAGTGTTTATAAGAAGTCCGACGCTGTTACGATAATTATTGCGTTACGTTTTCCGAAAAAAAAGGCGAAGTGGAAAATACGACAGCCGAAGAAAAGCAAATGACATTCGTAGCTAATGGACTAATGTTTGACTCCGGTCGGGTTTCCGGCACGTGACTTCCTGAACCTAATGCAACCGTGCAACGACTCGAATTAATACCTTCCAGCATTTATTTTTTTCGGCTTAATAAATAGCAATTAATTCTATTATCATAATTATGCTTTTATACGAAATTGCTTACGCAACGTTTCGTTTCTTTTTAATTTACAATAAGCGATTTTTTATACGAATTTTATTTCCTTCCTGTTTTCTGTGCGCACACAATTAAATATCATTAGTATCACAATATCCGGTTAATTTCAGTATCCTCGACGGAAATGGATGCGTGACTTTCTTGCAGAATCTTTTGGGTATTGAAAGTTATATTGGCTTATCGATTAACCTTCGCAGAAATTCGCAAATAAGGCCGCGGCTGGATGACATCTAGTGCGTGAATTGCTGACGAATGCGGGCAATTACAGTAAAAGCGATACAAATATGATAACATAGTATCATTTATTCCATGCATACAAATTCAGTCAGACAAACAAACCGGCCAATAATTGGCGGATACAGGTTGAATATGAATGGAAATTGTGTATTTTAATACGAATTCTCGAGTTTAGCTCGCAGGCACTTGGTTTTTTATTTCTAAAAAAAAGAACCCGAAGTATTCAGCTGTCAGACCATTTTCATGCTAATTCACTTTAATATGGCATTTAAAAAGGATTTCACTCGGGTTTTTAATATTTTCATATTAGGCTCTGACTCCTATAGATATAAAGTGACAGTTTTTTAAAATATTTCCTTTGATAAGATTTATGTTGGCTTAAAGAAAGATCTGCTTGTTTGACAAGAGGATTTAATCGATATATGTTTTGTATCTGTTTGGATTTCTTTCACAATATCGCATTTCAATTTTAAAGCACTTAATGACGACTTAAATCTCACATTCGATCCTCGCCTTGATCAATTTTATTTTCAATGTGCGTCGCCAATTTCGACTAGAAATTCGAGGGGACGATACTTTATTAATGATAGCAAATCTAATATCTGACGGAATTTTCAATATTTTTATGAAATGCAAGCTCACTTTTTTTGTTTAAATTTTTCAAACGCGTTTTGCACAAACATCGTTTCATAATAAAATTACTAAAACTTTCAACAAAGATTTACGATTTTAAATAGTTTAAAGTGGTAAATTTACCCAACCGCAAATGATGATCGAACGATACCTATGAGGTATGGGGGGTTGTAAATCAGATCCCACTGTAATCTGGGGTTATCAGGTCCGGACTAAAACTGAACGCTTTCTAATCATAATGACTTCTTAGTATTTCTTAATAATAGTTCGGTTAAATATTCTACCTTTTACATTACGCTGTTTTCATATCGTTGTGTTCAGTTATTTGAAGCAAACAGCAGCCAGTGTTTTAATGACTTTTTGTAACTTTTTGAAACTTTGAAGCCTAAATGCGCCCCTGATACTGAACGAGCGTCGTTAGTAGAAGCTTTGTAATTTGCAACACTTTCCTGATTTACCTTATTAGTTATGACTTTAAAGTTTTAAATACTAACAACACAGGATTTATAAAAACAACGGCGAATTTCAGTAAAAGGCTGTTAAGGTTTTGATATTTATTTATAATTATAAATAAAAAAATTATGAAAAGAGAAGCTGAAAATACCCGAAAAATGACTTAAATGAATATCGCGACGCCAGATGATAAAAATTGAAAACGGAATTAATATCAGGTCCTAGTTTATTAGCAACACATAGCCAAATTTCAAAATTGAGGCTTTTCTTAGACGTTGGAACACCCCTATTTGTAAATTATAAATTGTATAACAAGTTCAGTTGTTAATGGTAATTTTTTTTGGATGAAAATACGTTATTTTGAAATTTTCAATTGACATTACAAAAAAGATTGTCATAATGACATGAGATTGTCAATCACTATGTTTTAACTGGGGAAGTCATTTAAAAAAAATCTTTATATTTTAACATCATTGTGAACACTGAGGCTTAATATTGCCATTAACATTAACATCATTGTGAAAGGGCAGTATGTCTCGTTTTTTTCCAATTCAGTCAAGCCTTTTAGGTTTTATTCGTGATTTTCCTCGGTAGAATTGGTTCCGCCTTCTTCAAATTCAAGGGCTATGACAAACTGAAACTGCAATACACTAAACACAAAACGCCTTTCGGTGCAAAATTATCGATCAACAAAAAATTTAGAATCTGTCAAATTATGTCGTCAATTTTATTTTAAGCGGAGTTCAGACCATCAATATAATATTGTCCAGAATATCTGTATGTACCAGAAAAGCAGAACGATGTATGTGCAAAAGTTAAAATGTTCGGGAAATACAAATTAGTGACTTGATATCTTTGGTGTTGGCTTAAAGTAATTCTTGGAGATGCAACACAAATTCTAAGTTTGAGCATAATTCACGCTGTAATGTGTACATGGGACATACTTTAATCAATATAAATCAAACTCTCAGCAAATTGACCCGTTGTGTGTCAAAACCCCAAAATGTCTTGTATAAAATCAATGTACTTTGATGTAAATTTTTTACTTGAAACAATTGTTTTAGTTTTTATAAAATTACCCAAAATTTTTAGAGAAATAGTGGTTATCTAAAATTTTAAGTAAAACTACCTGAATGTCACAGTGAATTCTAATAATTTGGGTCTGTAAAATTAAGCCAATGTTTTACAGTGTACATGTGATCTCTAGCAGTGCTCTAAAAATAATGAAGTATTGAAACATTGATAACAATACTCTTCAGACGATTAATAGTTATTGTCAATACCAAAAATATTTCAGTCTTCATCAATATTTTCGATGTCGTCAATACGTCAATATTTTAGGTCACCTTTTCAATAATATTAAAAAAATTTGAATATTGTCAATTATAATGATAGTCTGAACCGCTCATTAGAATTCGCGTCACTTTGCCTACCTACTTATATTGTATCTTAAAAGTTTACCATGAAACGGATAATAAAAATGTATTTAAAAAAACGATAAAATGGTAATAGTTCTTAAAAATTTAAATTTTTATTTAAACAATTGTCACTGTGCTTTATTAATTTCGATTTAAAAAAAAATTCAACTTTGGCTAAGATATTTTCTTATACGTTTTTTTGTTCTTTTTGCTGTGTCTAGTAAATAAAAGTATACATAAATAGGTAGTAAAACAGCTTGCCAAGATAATTTTTATAACAATCATTTTTAATTACTGATTTTCCCAAGATTTATTTCTTAAATGACCCGCGTAGTTACCTCTCATAATTTTATTAATTAATTACCTATGCCACACACCATAAAGCCGCTGATAGTTTCATAAATAAAAATGATTTCCAACACGTGTGCGAGCTGGTGATTCCCGGAATCAAATAGGAAATAGTAAACAATAAATAGAAATTGTATCGGTAGCTAGGTGGCGATATCGCGAGCTTTTGCGTGTGAATGTTGTCAATTGTCCTTCGCATTATAATGACAATAGCATCAACGTGATATTGAATTAAATTACACAAAACGTCACATTTCATTGTATAAATCATTTCCATACGCATGAACTAAATTAATTGAAATATTAAGGCGTGACTGTTGGATAATAATAATAAGCGGGAGGAATATAATGTTTATTAAACAAGCAACGATACCCACTGTTTATATTGCGATTTTTTAAACTTAGAAAACGACCAGACTGTAAAATTGCGATATACATATCTGCGTTAATGTAGATCATAAATAATGTGCATGGAATCAATTAGTTTTAAAAATTTACTGTTTTTATTACCTGCACACCTAATATCCTTAATTAAGCAATCTTTTTTAATTAATCATTCAATTAACACTTGTTACTTTCACGAACAATAAATAACAGCTCTCATCCTTTTCAATCGAACACCCCACGCTTTAAAAATACCTCCGTTAATTTAAAATCACAGAAGAGACGTGTTTTAAGAGTGGAAACATATTTTTCTCGCACAAGCAAAGCGTAAAATTAACAGAAAATACAGCCGCATGTAAAATTGTAAAAGCGGAAAAGGGTCACATATATACGCTTTGATCTCGGCCACTGCTTCTAATTTCATTCACTCGCCTCTAACTCATTTATACAACACAAATGACCATTTGGTTTCTGAAAATTACTTGTCAATTGCTTTCAGAGCTCAATTTATACACACACACACACACACACGCGCGCGCGCCGCCTTTCGCGAAATATTTTTTATGAAAAACAATTTCAGAAACAGCCCTCGCTAGTAACTCGATATCAATTGAGCGTGAGGTGGTGAACGGATTTTACTTGAATCGCAATTACTGGAAATTTCACGGGCGGGTGGTTTTTTTTATTTCGCAGCAATTTTCATTTTAATTCTAAGATTAACCCCGGATTTAATTGAATGGACACATCTCACGATGATTACAGAGCTGACCCCCGAATATCACACACAATTCCAGACAATCACCTTGTTTTAGTGGCCATAACCTTGTGATTTAGGGCTTTGCACACCACTGTCTCTAATATTGCATCTCTTGGATTTAAACTCGTAAGGGGCGAGATTGCGCTTGTTTCGTTTGCGGCCAGTAACATAATATAGTATTTCTGGAATAGTCATACGATATAAGACGGAGCCAAGGAGACTACAATCGATTAGACATGTGGTATGTTTAGTATAATTACCAAGTTATTACCGACGCGAACTGGAAACTCAAGTGCGCCTGTGATAGTCAGACGATTTATCAAAAGATCGGGCGTGACGGGTATTTCTTATGAGACAGTGGCACAAGCGTTCACAGTTGAAAATGGTTATTTCCGTTTTGAGAAATTTTCCCTCGTGCCAATTAATTGCGTTCCATGATCGAATACAGAATTGAGCGACTGTTGCTTTAAGAGCTGGTTTGCGGTTGCAGAGGAAGTTCGCTTAAGATTTCCGTACGGCACATTACACATTCACCGACAACAGATTACTCCCCTCGTCCGCCTCTCATCGCAAACCCATCATTCCAAACATGATTGTTCTGTTGGCAGTCTTGTTGTATGTTTGTTGTAGCGCAGGGGTTGAAAGCAGCTATCGAATTCCCCGGCGGATAAACTTTTGGCCAGGTTAAAAATTTCCAGTTTAAGAGCAGATATTAATTAGTGTGCGTGTCAGACAAGAAGAAATATGTCATCAGCACATTCTTGGGGGCACATATCGCAAGCATTCCGCGCTCCTGAGGGAAGTTAGTAAGACGTTACGAGACTGACACGAGATGAACCGCATTCTCCAAGTTCCATACATCAAACCCGTCCCTTTAAGCCTTTACCGCAAGTTTCTATACGCAATAAGAAGCGAATATTGACGACGACATTTGTGAGAATTATTAATCAGATCGATGCTCAATATCCCCATTTTAGCTTTCTAAAAATATAAAATTGAGTCACAATGAATACGAGGTCGATGTGGGTGTTAAGTTACCTGTGCTGCCTAGATGAATGCGATAAAACGGGTGTGACACGTCCAGAAATCATTGATAAATCAGTTAGATTGACATAAATACTTACAAGTAAGTCATCTATAAAAATTATTCGAAATCTTGACGGTGGAAACGTCGTCTCGCATTGAATATGGATGAATGTATTGATGAGGGGTTGCGTATCAAAAATCGTCGGTTTTTTTTAACTATTTAATTGTGGGTTTTGTGAAAGGAAATGTGTGTAATCGCGGCGAATTTGCATAAATCTAATATTAGCTGCAAAGTACGGAATGGAAATGTGTCTGCGATTACGTGCGGCTGTCATAGGAAATTTATCAAACCGTTTTATTTATAATTTATTTAAATACTGCGGTTTAACCGTAATATTTATGGTCGCAAATATTATTTTTTCCGTGGATTTGTTTCATAATTTACCCAAACAAAGTTTTCACTAAATACCGAGTTTCTCTTAATAACTTAAAATTGGTATCGTTCAAATGACCACAGCAGATGATACACTGACTTATCAAATGTTCTCAACCAATGAGCTGTTAAAGCGCTCAGGGATGAACCCAAAAATGTTTTATTTGTATATCACTCGCTAAACACCCAATGTGGAGTAACGTAGTACCTAAACGGAGCTACTAAATTTTTCCACAAACCTTTCTCCAATTTTTTCTGTGCTTGACTTCACCTTTCCGTTTGTAAATTACAATCTTTTTAAAGTCTTCTGTTACCTCTTGTAGCCATATTCATTTTGACCTGCCTTGCTTCCTAGTATGTCCTGGGTTTCATTCTAACATCGAAAATATTATTATGATTCCACCTGTTTCCCACACACGTTCTAACCATTTCGCTCTATGTTGTTTTATTTTCTTCATTGTGTCTTACTTCATGGTTCATTCCAATTCTGTATTTATTTTGTGCTATTCTTACCGGTCTTAATGTAATTATCCTAATTCTCCTAATTTTTCTTTCCAATATTTTAAAATCGTCTTCCTGTTTTTTTGTCATTATCATTGTTTCTGCACCAAACATTGTTTGTTGTTTGCTTCCCAATTGTCTTACTTATCAACAACATTTTATCAGCATAAAACACTTTATTTCCTGTTAGCAGCTTTTTTTTTCATTTCTAAGTCTCCATTTCCATCATTTGATATCATTATTCCCAGATATTTATAACTACTCACTAATTCTTTGTTTTTTACTTACTACTTTTTGGCTAGTTTCATGACCTTTGTTTTTTCTTCATTTAGGTAGTTTCAACGCCACTTGCCCCTTCTTGTAGCATTTCGCGTAGCGTCTTTTCCATCTCTGTACGTTTGTTTGTCACAAACACAATATCATCTGTATACGCAATTATTTAGCTACTTCTCGTTCTAATGTACCTTTGCAGTTTTTCCTTAACACATATTCCAATGCTAGGTGGAATAATGTTGCAGACAACGAATCACCTTCCCTAACAAACTTATTTATTTCAACATCTTTAGTTTCTTGTTTCTGTGTTTTAACACGAATTGTTGTTCTTTTCATTGTCCTCTGGGATAGTGTTCTTAGTTTATTGCTAATTTCCAGTTAAATTAATCCGTTCATCAATTTCCTTTTTTTTATTGAGTCCAGGGTTGTTGGAAGTCTACAAATAATAATTCTATTTCAAATTGGTGATCATAGGCTTTTCTATAATTTATTTGGATTGTGTGTATGACATTTGTAGTTGATCTGTCTCTAGTGAATCCACATTGGTAATTGACCTATGTCTTTTGTATTAATGATGTTACAATTTTGTCTGAAGTATTCAGTAACGCCAACCCCTATATAGGTCAGGCAATTTTTGTGTATTACAGTCATCTAATTTCCTATTCTACAGGTATTTTCTCTTCTTCCCATATAATAATGTTTTAAGCAGCGGAAAATATTTTTGCTGCCTGAGAGAGTAATCATGAGTAGTCATCTGAATACAGACATTATTGTATTTCTTTAATTCTTTTCATTTCGATTATGATACCAACATTCCATAATTCATTATATCATTTAGGGTCCGTAATATGGTTCAATTCATAACGATAAAGTCAAACAACCCTATATTGTTAACAATGGTTGCAATAGAAAAGCATACCTACTTCCAAACTGTCCAAATTCATTATCGAATTAGACTTTTCTAATATATCAAATATGAAATGTTTTTGTAGATAAAATAATTTGTTTGCGCTGCAGTGGAGCATATGCAACTCATACATAATCAGACTCGCCGTATTCATTTTCTTCGCTCGCTACGCTCGCTCGAAGATAGACCGGGTCGCCCACTAAAGTTCTATATTTTATACTTGTCACATATACAGTTATTATTTTCATTTTATGTAGAGTAGATGCCCGTTATTTGAATATCCTTTTTGGTTCAATTAATCGAAGGTTCAATGAAGTCGCACAAACAGTGCGCTGGTTATATAAAAACTATTTTGAAGAACTACAAATTATCGTAGCATTTTATTAATGTCGATTATGTGTCGATCCCAATTTTATTGCCACAACACATTGACTACACGGCGGTAAGGCATCGTACTTTTACTTCCTCAAGAGTGCTTATTGTTAGATCCTAAGTTTTCATTGCTTTGAAAAGTTTAATGTTGAACCCATAAAACAACAACTGAAACTGATCTTTCACGTACTGTCATATTACCCTGCTTGTTCGTTTATTTTGAAACTGTTGAATGCAGCGGCGATTCTTGGAAAGCAATGAGAAATAGTGCATTGATTTAAATACAAGTGAAGTAGACCGGTCGGCAGCTCCACTGTGATAAGACCGTCAGGAAAGCTACCTTTGTGTTTCTTGGCTGTTACAGCTTTTACCTAATGATATCGAAAACAGGTTTTATTATAAGTTTTTTCAAATAAAAGAAGACTTATTTTTAGCAAATCCTGTACAAATGGATTTAGTTATTAAACGTTGAGGCACATAAATCACCAATTGAATTTATTGTATTTTATGGAAGTAGAACATTTTGTATAATTTGTTTTAAATTCATTTAATGCATTTGCAAATATGATGACAAAGGACAAATGTGTATGATAATAGAAACTGAAGCCTGTAATTAATACATATATATGTATAATGAATTGGAAGTGTACATATTTACAATTAATTTATTTGATTAAAAATCCTTTTTGTAACCAAAGTACAACGTCACGATTGTTTGTGTGCATATACACGAACCGGATGAATAGTAAATAATATTCCACTTGATTTCGCCAGTTTCATGCATACATTCAATCTTCTATCAAACAATTTAAATCGAATCGAACTACAAGTTCATGTAAATTTCATACATAACAAAATTATTTCCAACGTTTAATTGTTTGCGACCCCTCCAACTAAATTAAAAAACCGAGCACAATTGAGCTTTTTGATTTTAATTAGCCATATGAAGCTTGTAATTAGATTTACTGAATTCAACACCGCCGTGTTCATTTATTGCATGATTTTACCATTCGCATTAATCATTCAGATTTCAGGGAGTATCGTACATTTAACAAAATTCGCAATACTTAGGGTTTCCCGGGCTAATTCGGTAATCAATATTTCAATTAAAAAAATAAAACCGTCCGGTGGTAAATTAAAGACGTAAAACATGTATACACATGTGCTTTAGTAATATAAACCGGCTTCAGTTTTATTGCCAGTGGAGCAGTTGAAAATAATTGTCCCTGGATTACCAGCGTCACTTTACAACCTGCTCGATTTAATCAACGTGTGTATGTGTGTGTGTGTGTTTTATTTTATTGCCCTGGACGGCGACTCATCAAAAAACTTTCTTTTCGCGTGAAACTCACAAATTGTGTAGGAGCCATTACGTAATTAAGGCATCCACGCGATGCCTAGGCAATAAATAGGCCGAATAACCCATATGGCAAAGCAGTAATTACCGCAATGGCCATAATCTATTTCAAACACGTAATATGACAGCATTAAGACTTCTTTCGTAGGAAGCCATTTAGGTCTGCGCGTATCTGCATAAACCATCTCATCCTTACACACAGCTGTTATTACATTCCCGAAAACGAACCGAAACAACCATTTACATAAGGAACCTGCATCGTACATACAAACTATCTAATCGACCCCTTTGTCTTAGTAAGACCTTAGCCTCATCTTTGTCCCGCAAGATTTAAATTGCGTTTCGCATCTCCGTTTTAAAATGGCCAAGCAAACTCATTTACCGCAATATGTGGCCGCGCGTGGAGGGTTTCGGGCGGAAGAAGAAAAAATCAACTTTCCTCGAGTCTCCCCCAAGAGCGCACCGCTCGACTATTTGACCTAGAAGAACAATCATCGAACGCAAAATCGATAGGGAATGACTTGTGCGTGTCCAGAAATTTGATAGGTCAACATCCACACTCGTGTCACGTGTCAACACATTTCATCATATTTGCAATAACACACGAGACTCGTCGAATGGAAAAAGTTTTTATCGGTGCGGTGTCTGAATCGATGGTTTTCTGAGGACCGTAACAGATTTCGGTGGAGTCGGGTAATTATTAAATTTATGCTGATTCTACGTCTTAGTTTGCCCTTGCTGTTCGAATTACAACAAGATTTACAATATTACCTTGATACGCCTTGCCTAATACTAATTTATCTGAAGGGGAAGCCTCCAGAAACCGTTTTGAGATATGATAATTGCCGCACATCTTTATTGATTCCATTCAAATTGACAATATTATCTCGCATTTCATCTTTAATTGCGTTGAAACGCTCAAACACTCAAAATTACATTTGATAAATTCAAATCACAAATTTCACAATTTTTTGCAGAGGTAAAATAGCGTTCGCATTAGAAACACCTGAGGAAATGTACACAAACACGTGTGATCTTTATAACTTCAGAAATGCAGTAAAATCAAAGTGAATCTTAAAGGAATAGTGAAACAGGGCGTTAATTAAACTCTATGTGATGTCCACCTTGGTTCGTGTAGGGTGTCAAAGGCCTCTTTGTCAGGGGAAACTGACCGCTGCAGATTTTACCCTTTGATGTCCACTGTCTTAGTGTTACACGACTGTTTCGAGGTGTTGTGGTACTCAGCTATGTATGACACAATCACAATTCACAACATGAAAGCCGCGCTTTCACTATAGATTGTTAAACATGAGGTAGGTATCTCAGTTACAGCATAGTTTAGTTCTCTGAACTTTTTTCTCAATGTGAAACGACATAATATTGTTTAATCATTCGGAAAATTAAAATTAAATTCGTGTTTGTATTTAATAATCGTCGGTCGTCTATTTGCGCGAAGGGATGAAATTGCTTGCCGATTGTTTGCGGAATTGCTCGATGAGACAATAAAAAGTTTATCATCAAAGGGAATGCACTTACTCAAACACTGATAACTTCTATACCTGCTTTTGAGGTTTTATATCTTTCAATGTAATATCACAAAGGTATTAATATACCTCGACTGAAAACCAAAACCCACTTTATTTTAAAATCCATTCTGATGAATTTCCACCCTTCTTAATTACAAACCCCTAAATGAAGAATCTCAAGCCATACTGAACTTTATGTATTGAAACTTAAGGATTACGCCCTTATATTTTAATCCTCGCACACTAAATTCTTCTTTACTCATGCTCTTAATCTATGGTCATTTTTGTTCGCATAATGGACTATTATTAATTTATAACTTATTAAAGCTCCCGCTACCACTTAACATACTTAAACAGCAACATTCGCAAATCATTTCAACGGGGCCCTTAAACGCGCAACTCCAATTTTTGTCGTTAATTGAGCCGTTGATTTTGAAAGTGGGGCAAGTCCGTTTTACATTATTGCTAGACATTTAATGATTTACATTTCAATGGGTTTAGAAATATTCATAAGCAGCAATAGATTTATTTTATATTTTTTGTGGTTTTATTTTGTATGAATTTAAAAATGCAATAATGGTTATCCGCGTTGGACTTGTCTTACTATAAGAAGCAATTATTTGTTTGCTTATAATAAGAAAAAATTGACATTTTTTCGATTTTCCTCCCTTCTTTCTTCTCTTCCAGTACTCCTTAATTTTTTCTCCATGTTGTTTCCTTCTTTCTTCTGTCCATTTTGCTCCAGTCTCCTTTTTTGCCTTTTCTTGGAAACCCTTCAATCTTTTAAGCTTTTTTCTGAATTTTCTCTTCTCTCCACCTCTTCTCCATCTATTCTTCCATGTCTTTTCTGGCCTCCTTGATCCATGTCATGTGTGTCTTAAGTTTCTGTGGAAGTAATTGAATATTCTCTTCGTCCGTCTTCCTTGTGTAGATCTCCTTGTTGCTGTTCAGTTTCCATTTACCATCTTCATATTTAGATCTCAGAATTTTCAGTATAATTTTATTTCCTTTTTTTCTACGTCGTCTAACTGTCTGGCCGTGTTTAGCGAAAGAACTTCTGAGGCATAGAGGCCCTCTGGCTTAATAACTGCATTGAGTGTCGTAGTTTTGTATTTATAGATATGGACTTCTTTTTATATAAATTTTTCCTCAACTGGAATGCCAGTTCCATATTTCTTGCTCTTGCTAGGAGCGCTTCTTTGTCAAGTGCTTTTGGTGGAATTAATTCTCCCAAGTATTTGAACTTGTTAACCCCCCTAATTTTCCCATACTTTGTTGTGATCTGTGTTGGTGCATCTTTTCTATTGGTCATGTATTCCGTCTTTTCATATGATATTTGTAGTCGAGCCTTTTCTGTTGTCTCTTTCAGTATATTTATTTGTCTTCTTGCATCTTCCATGTTTTCCGCTAGTATTGCTAGATCGTCTGCAAAAGCCAAACAGTCAATTTCCAGGTTATCCTTCTTTCTTCGTATTTCTACTTTAGGAATTGCTTCCTCCTCCATTCTTTACCTGCACTCTCTCATTACCTTCTCTCGCACATAATTAAAGACCAGCGGGGAAAGTTAATTTCCCTGTCTTACTCATGTTTTGACTTCGAAGGGATGTGAGATTTCTACCATTAATTTTACTTTTGACTTCGTGTTCGTTGGAGTTTTATTTTGTGATTGCAATTGATTTGTCAACTCCGAATTTCTCCAACGTATTGAATAGTGTCTCTCTAACTATAGAATATACGATACGGCATACGGCATATAGCTTACGGCTTTTTTGAAGTCCACAAATGTCATATGTATGTTCTTGGCTTTCAGACTCATGTACCTTATTATAAGTTTCAGGTTTAATATCTGTTCAGCACAGGATCTTCCCTTCCTTCCTTTCCCTTCCTCTATAATTGTTTGCATCTGTTTTATCTCCTTTTTTGTGTATTGGGTGGATCATAGCTGTTTTCCAATTTTCCGGTATTTTCTCCGTTTACTTATTTATTTTATTTCAACATTTCACACTTCTTTTGACAAGCTACAATAAAACAAAAAATAAATTTAATTTTATAGGAAAATTGAATAAAAGAAAAATAAATATTCAGTACTAAGTTGATTGAATCTAATTATATTTCTTAGTTTAGGTGGTGCAAATTGTTAATGTATTCATTATGAATGGGTGGATAATAAATTCGTCATATCTTTACATTTATCTTTAGTAATAGGCACAGTGCTCTTTTTGTAAAAAAAAAATGTGGTGGAACGCTTAACAGGGCGATTTTATTTAGACCAACAGCTATTAAAAAAAAAAATTCTTCGAAAACAGGTGGTGGAACGCCGTTCCCAAGCGTTCCATGACAAAAAGAGCAATAGGCCTAGTTTTCGCATTTAAGGATGATACTACTATTTTTCCAAAACTACTCGGTTTACCCGGTTTTGGTGATAAACCAAGAGTAGCTGTAGTTATTTAGAATGGACTTGCCTCACTTTCAAAATCAACTCACAATAAATATCGTTCTGGCAATAAATTACTAGTAACAAATTGATAGCGACATTAAAATATATTTTTTGTAAATTGATTAAAAACATAAATTTTATGTTAATTTGTAATAAGAATTAGCTTTAGCAAATTTTTTCACAAAATGGACTTGCCTCACCTTTGTCGCTTTTTTAACAAAATTGTTACAGAAACTTTTTATTCTAACATGCTATTGATTAGTTTATAATTGATTAATGTTGATATAAATAGATAAAGCAAACAAAACCGTTGTAATTTTCCGAGCATTTCTAATGAAAGTTTATTATTAATCACTTATAAGATGTAATTTATAAGCAGCAGTCAAAAGATCATATGCTGATTAATAAAAACTGTGTTAGCACGAAGATTTCATGGGGACTGAGAGGGGCGTAGATATTATAAAATTTCCCGAACAAAAACAGGAGTATGCAAATTTTATTTTGCAGACGACTCGACAGAAATTCTTATTCTCAGAAAAAATATTTCCCAACCATACGTTTGTGACAAATTCAAAAATAATATATGGCACATCCCCAGTCTCTCGTAGCAGGGGGATCCACAAAGCTCTTCAATATCGAAGCCGTAAATTCGATTTAGATGACCGCGGTTCAATTCGCGGTGACAGCTTCGGTTTTGAGTGCAGAGAGAACCATTTCACGCGGCAAAGTAAAATTTCTCGTGAAAACAATATGAATATAAAAATTCACAGAAACAAAAGGAACAAATTGAACCTGTTACTTGTCGGCTGTCCGAACGAGACACGGTGTCACTGTGCAAAGTCCGGAAAACCGTCAGTCGGTCAAGCCTTTGTTCGTTGTACCACTTCACTGGACTTGTTTATAAATATGATATTTCAGAGCTATTTTTTGTTCTCAGTGGGTGGTACGGAACAGACGTATTGCAACTGCATCAGTACGCTTTGAAGGATCGATTTACTTATTTCCCCCGCGGATTCGATAAAGGTTGATTGGATATTGAAAATGTGCGAAACTGGGTCACACAGGAAGTTCGCACATTTGAGTAAATTGAATTAATTCGGAAGACTTACAGTCATTCGCCGAGCTAAGCAAAAATGTGTGCAGTCCTTATCGCCTCATGATTCCGTCAGATTTGTACGTCATATCCACCCTAACAGCCAAAAAAAGAAAAAAAGCGGGAGGGTGGTTATTTTTTTATGATATAATACCTTCTATTCACAATACGAATGCAATATTGTTTTTATAGCGAACTATAAATGTTGGGCTTTGGCTCGATTACATTTCTTATAGAAATATTGAGTCAGGAATATGTTGGCTAAAAGCTATTTATTTTTATGTGAGTGCGTATCATTGATAGTGAGCGACTATTGAACCCGTGATGATTTTTACTGTTTCTGTTAAAGATTTTTGTTCGAGGGAAGCAAAAAGTAACGTGAAATTTTAATTTGGGACTCATTCGGCCCCCGGAGAACTGCCCATTGTGCTCGAATAGAAAAAGAGCGGTTCTTGAATAGAATGGCGTTCCTTTTAAAGAAATACTCTGCAAAATTTGATTTACATATCGTCTTTATAGTCGCACGAAAATGGTTTGTATTAAGGTTGATATTCATCATTTCCTTTTTGGACACAAAAGAAAAAGAGAGTAACCCTTGTGAAAGTAAAAGTCTGGAAATTGAATAACTGCTTAATGCGCCTTCCATTTTCATTTTATTTATTACGGAGTATCCCTGAAAACAAAAAATATATCGCAAAATGATATCGTATGAATAACCTAAGGCGTGGGGTCCCCCGCTCAGCTACATAAACATTCAATCAGCCGACAGAATCTATAATACCTATAAATACGATATCAATAAGTGAGTCTCGTGGGACTTTCAGGGTGAAACCCACTGTTTTATCGTCAAATGTACCGAAAAAAGTTATTTGAAAATACTTTTTGCTAAAAAAATACTTGGCGTGAGGGCGACGCATAATCACCGAATCAGATGGCTCTAAGCTAAAAACACTGCACTTTTAGGGAATGTTAAACAGTTTGCCTTTATTCTTGCTTGGAACCATACCGAAACGTGCCTTTAGGACAGTCGATCATTAAATTTGAACTTAGCTGCAGCCAGGTTGCATGCGAAAAATTCAGCCACATAAATTTGCATGGATAACTCTAAATTAAGTCCCTTTTAAAGTTTCCAACGACTATCCGACTCAAAAATAAAATATAACGTGACGGGTTTTCTCGGCAGCAAATATTGCAGATAATTGCACCTGGCGTGAAAACTTAAAATGGTTGCGAATATTTATCCGAAATTGCTGCAACTCGCTTGCGCAAGGCAAAATTACCTTCTCTTGCAAAACATTTAAAAACAGAAACAAAAATTTAAACAAAAAGGTTTGAACTGAAAATGGAACGGTTCCAAATTCTTAACAGTTTTTTCCAAAAGTATGAAAGAAAACTCAGGGGAAAATACTTCTAATCAAGACTATGTTTGTAATTTAACCTTACTAAACTTTCAATTTCAATGAAACAACGTTTGAAAATATGTATTTTAATCAATTTTGCATTATGAATGGATAACCGCAACAACTTTTGAAAAATGAGAATAAAAATGTTGGTCAGAAATTCAGACTTTAAATTTAATAGGTAAAGAAAGGTATTTTTTAAGTCACCACTGCATTATTTTTTCTTCATTTCGGCCTCTGTCGACGAATTGAAAATCTGAAATGCCAAAATCTTTATTAACTAAAACCTAGAGCGCAAGGAAAATTTTTCCTTGTTGTCTGGTATGGCCAATTTCATTACTAATTCATCATAAATAAGTTGCCCACTCCCAGTCCAAGGTTCTTTACGTATTTGAAAAATTAACTTTTAATTACAAAAATAAAAGGTTGTTGGTGTTTTCGATACAAGTTATCCAATTTCATCAAATCGTCAGATTTGATAGAAGGTTTCATAATAAGTTTCATAATAAAGCTTTGATGTTGAGGCACCCTCGATATTTTTTCCAATTTAGTATAAACGAAAGATGCCATTTGTAGATAAATACCCAAGATAAAAACTCAAAACTATCAGTAGATAATTATATAATCTGCACACATTAAATTTCAGCTTTACTTTACTATTTTTGGCCAAAAAGCCGCAGAGTAAAAAATTTATCCAACAAGCAGTCACCAATGACTTTGTGGGGTTAACTATTGTAAAAAAAATCAAAATGACACTTTAAAGAAACATTTCTTAATCCTGGAATACCCACAACAGTATTACTTACTTATTTAAATTATTTATTAAAAATTGGATGCGATAGTACCGTATTTCATAAAAATAAACCACATAAATATGATTTTTAACGAAATTAACTAAAGGTGCCCTGCAGCATATAGGTAAACAATTTATTTAAGGTAAAATACCTGAGCTAAATAAGAACTGCATGATCTTTACCTTTAATTTTCTCACAACTATGTTTATGCCAAATTCCATGTGTGTTAATAGAATGCAAATTGGCCTAGTTTTATAATAGCACAGTCAATTTATACACCAAACTTTTGCACTGTTGGGCTCTTTTTTGTGTATAAATTGACAGGGATACTATAAAAGCAGGCCATTTTGCATTGTCTTAATGGACATTGAGTTTAAATTATAAGTCTTATCCGTTGGTTATTGAAATTCGCCATTATCTCGGTTCGAACTTCTGGGATGTCAGAAGAAATGTTATTTACAACTTTTAAGTCATATCCAATAAATCAGGTAAATGTAAAATTGTAAAACTATTCGAAGAAACAAATTGTCTCGGAGATGCCAGATAGTAACGAAAGCATTTAGCATCAGGGATTTATTGAGGCTTTGAAATTTTAGATTTACAAGAAGTTACTGAAATATTGGCTGCTTTCTTCTTCAAATAACTGAATATAACTATTATGGAAACAGTTAAATGTAAAAGTACAGGTAGAATGTTTAACTGAATCCTTGCTAAGAAATACTAAGAAGTAATTATGGGTAGAAAGCGTTTATTATTAATCCGGACCTGATAACCCCAGGTCACAGTGGGGTACGATTTTAATCCTCCAAATGCAGGTCATATCATATGTTAAGTGTCCACCATTGGTAATTTTGTTATTATTGGAGCTACATAGAGGTTAAATTAGCAAAGAATTGGTGTTTCTTCCGCTGATTACCATAATGAAAGCAGAAAAAATGTTTCAATACACACAATTTTCAATTGTTTTATTGCCTGCTTAACCTTTGGTTAATTGCAACTTCTAGGTATTTAATTTAATAGTACTAGTGTATTAAGATTTTTTCACTCAGGATTAAATCCCATCAAAATATTTAAAACACATAGGGCATTCCATTTTAAAAAATGGTATTTTCGTATATATCTTTTTGTTTCCATTATGGTAATCAGCGGAAAAAACACCAATTCTTTGCTACTTTAACCAACTTTGTAGTTCCAATAATAACAAAGTTATCAATGGTTATCGTTATTGTGAATTTAATGATTTTATTATTAATCGATTTTTATGCTAAAATTTCTTTCAAAAATTTAAACAAAACCATTTTTGTGATTTGCAAGATGAAATTAAACGCTGATTTTACGACGCCAAATTAGTCATACAAAGAGAAAACTAATACCGCCAGTTTGTGGTTGTACATCACTCCCTGCAACAAACAAAATTTGAAGATAATAATTTAATATTTGAGGATGACCATTAACGTTGGAGGACCCTGTACAATTTGACCTTCATACCTTGACGACACTAGTAGTGTTGTGTGTCAGTAAGAAACTTGTTACTTTCCCCAATCACTCTGAAATTTTAGCGAGAAAGTGACTGAACCAAGAATCGATCTTAAATCTATACCCACAGTGCACTGAGAGAAATAGATTGCTACAAATAGTGATTAATGATTATTATTACATTCGCAATATTGCACCTTTAACACTTCAAATTGCTGTCCAAATTATATTTAATTTAACCATAATTACATTCATTTCGATTATCTATTTCTCTCAGTGTGATTGTGTCAAAGATGCGATCCTAGGACCTCAGAGCGGTCTATTACCATTAAACCACCCATCCGTTGCAAAATATAGTTAATAATTATACTTAATCATTTTTTATTTCTTATTCGTTGGCTACTCCTGCCTTTCAGCACAGAAATTATAATAATTAAAACAATCGTCAGCACACAAGTTGTTCTCACAGTGCATGGACACAATAGGCGCCCTGTTTTCATCCACTTTAATTTACGAGTTACACAGTCAATACAAATGAAAACGATGAAACCACATTCTTTTTCGATCATTTTTCGATGTAATTGCAAATAAAAATAATTTTCTAAATTGATGAGCTTTTGCAGTAAAATCAACTCTGATATTTTGTCACCTCTTTGATAAAACTTTTGTGCTCGTAACTTATCATTCGCTATCACCACCGCTATAATTCTTTGTAATTCTTCGTACGGATGCTTTACTGCACGTCATCTTCCACATAGTTCAACTACAACTCACTAAAATAAATTGCTGAACGGGTATATTTATTTTATACTGTTTATATTTCTTTACAGATTGTTATCATGACTTACAAAAAAAAAAAATTTTTTACGATTGACAAAGGTTTAAAAAGCAAAAAAAAAATGGGGAAATTAAATGAGTACAAATTTCAACGTATTTAGAAAGATGTTGGTTGGCATAAAGGAGCCGAACGGTGCACAGTACCTATTTACAACGAACACTTTTATGGAAAGATATAAAAGTTTAACTCTTCGCAAAGTAAGATCAGGAAAAACAACCGTTAATTAAGAAAGTCAAGATTATTAATATTTCCTGTATTGTATTTCTTTAAACAAATTTTCAAATTAGGTGGATCATTTAAAACAGTTCATATAAACTTAATTTTCAGACATGAGCAATTTTAACTTACATATTATGAAGTCCTTATAAAATTATTATCCTCAAGTCATGTTTTTACAAAATTTTCTTGAGAACACTCAGTCCCATGTCAACATAAACTCATACACATTTTAAACAACATTTTGAAAAATCATCTTTAAAATACCTAAATTAAAATTTTGAAATAAAAAGTTTTGTATTAATTGTGTGTGTGTGTTTTTTGACAAAGTGTTGTAAAGATGTTTTTTTTAAATGTTGTCAAATTTCATGTCTTCTCATGTTTTTACAAAATTTTCTTGACAACACTCAGTCCCATGTCAACATAAACTCATACATATTTTAAACAACATTTTAAAAAATCATCTTTAAAATACCTAAATTACAATTTTGAAATAAAAAGTTTTGTATTAATTGTGTGTGTGTGTGTTTTTTGACAAAGTGCTTTAAAGATGATTTTTTTAAATGTTGTCATGTTTCATGTCATGTCATTTTTTTACAAAATTTTCTTGAGAACACTCAGTCCCATGTCAACATAAACTCATACACATTTTAAACAACATTTTGAAAAATCATCTTTAAAATACCTAAATTAAAATTTTGAAATAAAAAGTTTTGTATTAATTGTGTGTGTGTGTTTTTTGACAAAGTGTTGTAAAGATGTTTTTTTTAAATGTTGTCAAATTTCATGTCTTCTCATGTTTTTACAAAATTTTCTTGACAACACTCAGTCCCATGTCAACATAAACTCATACATATTTTAAACAACATTTTAAAAAATCATCTTTAAAATACCTAAATTACAATTTTGAAATAAAAAGTTTTGTATTAATTGTGTGTGTGTGTGTTTTTTGACAAAGTGCTTTAAAGATGATTTTTTTAAATGTTGTCATGTTTCATGTCATGTCATTTTTTTACAAAATTTTCTTGAGAACACTCAGTCCCATGTCAACATAAACTCATGCACATTTTAAACAACATTTTAAAAAATAATCTTTAAAATACCTAAATTACAATTTTGAAATAAAAAGTTTTGTATTAATTGTATGTGTGTGTTTTTTGACAAAGTGTTTTAAAGATGATTTTTTAAAATGTTGTCATGTTTCATGTCATGTCATGTTTTTACAAAATTTTCTTTAGAACACTTAGTCCCATGTCGACATCAACTCATACACATTTTAAACAACATTTAAAAAAATCATCTTTAAAATACCTAAATTACAATTTTGAAATAAAAAGTTTTGTATTAATTGTATGTGTGTGTTTTTTGACAAAGTGTGTTTTAAAGATGATTTTTTTAAATGTTGTCATGTTTCATGTCATGTCATGTTTTTACAAAATTTTCTTAAGAACACTCAGTCCCATGTCAACATAAACTCATACACATTTTAAACAACATTTTAAAAAATCATCTTTAAAATACCTAAATTAAAATTTTGAAATAAAAAGTTTTGTATTAATTGTGTGTGTGTGTTTTTTGACAAAGTGTTTTTAAGATGTTTTTTTAAAATGTTGTCATGTTTCATGTCTTGTCATGTTTTTACAAAATTTTCTTGAGAACACTCAGTCCCATGTCAACATAAACTCATACACATTTTAAACAACATTTTAAAAAATCATCTTTAAAATACCTAAATTACAATTTTGAAATAAAAAGTTTTGTATTAATTGTATGTGTGTGTTTTTCGACAAAGTGTTTTAAAGATGATTTTTTTAAATGTTGTCATGTTTCATGTCATGTCATGTTTTTACAAAATTTTCTTGAGAACACTCAGTCCCATGTCAACATAAACTCATACACATTTTAAATAACATTTTAAAAAATCATCTTTAAAATATCTACATTACAATTGTATGTTTGTGTTTTTTGACAAAGTGTTTTAAAAATGATTTTTTAAAATGTTGTTTAAAATGTGTATGAGTTTATGTTGACATGGGACTGAGTGTTCTCAAGAAAATTTTGTAAAAACATGAAATGAGGATAATATAAGGACTTCATAATATGTCATCTAAAACAGTTCTTGCAAAACTGATTTTCTGCAATGTGTCGGCATAAAACGGCGGATTTCAGTCCAAGTCAGCTATTTTGACACACACAATCGGCGTCAATATTTGCGACATCGTATAATTCAACAACCGTCCATATTTATGCTTTCCCATTTCGAGGAACAATATCATAAAGAAATGTCATCCGTGTCTCTAAATACTGATTGGATGTGTGCCATCAAATGTTTTATTTGCTTGCGGAATATTGGACCAGAAGAACCGTCACGGGCCGCAGTCCGCCCGAATCGTCACATTTAAACATGACTCATTGTACATCAATATAAAAACTATCAGTCACGAGGAAGCGTCGCGGTAGAAAGAAGAAACACATATCTTTGGCTTTTCGGCCAATAAAACTTGATTCGGGGATTCGCGCTAAATCGTCCTATTTATGACACTCCTGACTGCGTCCGATAACAATTCTATTTTTGTTCTCTCAGGTATAAAAGCGCTGCTCCTTTTATTTTCAATATTTTTATTACGGGGACGCTTCGAAAATTGTCCGATTGTTAATTAAAGAGCAGACGAGGCGACAAAAAATGGGTGTAAATAATCCTGAAATGAACCATAATTGGTGTAGTCACTCCGCACATTTACATATGTACATTAGTCACAGTCGGTCAGGTGTATCATTTGTATAGTACAAGTCGATTACACCTGTTTTTGAAATGTCCAACTACAAAAATGAGAACTGGGAGTGGCTTGAACGTTGGTACAATGATTGTCCTAGCAGCCAATCACGTTTGAAAGGTAATGCCAGGTTATAATGCATAATGTGCATATAACGTTCTTACTTTATCAGATACGAGTCGAGGAATTGCCGCCTTCTCGCTCGCTCCTCTTGTTATTATTATTATTCTCAAGATGGAAGCCCTGCCGATTTATGATCGATACGTTCTTTGACTGCGATATGTGTTCGGGTCGGAGTTTCAACTGCATTCGAGACACTTAATGGACATGGAACGGTAGTGGCTACACCTACAAGATACCATCGATCTTGTGTTTACAACCACTTTACGTGTTATCACAAATATTTCAACATCGAAAACCGCATTAATTACATTAAACGGTGGCGCAAGAAAATTTTGCAATCCTCAAGGGATCAATTTACAACAATTTTTGATTTCAGCCAAAAATTTCAGGTTTGATAGTGACGGATTAACGCGAAAATAATTATGGGCCTGGGGTGGCTAAAATTATACTGAATTGACCTATTTCATCGAAGGCGTTCTGCTCGATCAGGCAGAAATTCTTGGGCATCAATGAAATCAATTAGGATCAAATGGAGTTTATTAGATCGGTTTTATTTTCTCCTGTTTTAAATTGAAAAATTATTTATCATCGGATTTAATTTTAAAAAACAGGTGTAATAGAACACAACATGCAATTAACATGTTGATAATTGGCGAAATTAAATTACTTTACTTCCAGAATTTATTGCTTTGTAAATTCGACAAAATTTACATCAAAAAATTAATAACGGCGGTCTTTAAATTTTATAGTTGAGACCCTACAATTTGGATGCATTTAATTTACAACCCTTTGTCGGTGTGAAAAAAGTTAACTGGATGTATTTCTTATCTTTAATCCGTTTAAGAGCCTCTGAATATTTTCGCAAGTAAGCAAACAGGATTAGATGTTAATTTACAATTTGAATTTTTTAATTGCAATGAGTAAGTTTATTTCAGCATATTTTTTTGATTTCTTGGTTAAATTTAAATAAGATTTTTAATTTTTTGTAGAAAACTGACCTAAAAATTCAGAGTTCCCTTTTATTAGGGTAAACTCCGTATCTATAGATAGCTCACCTTTTGATTTCATTCTGTATTGTCTAAATTAATAATGATAATAATAATGATTTGCTGAAAATATTAATTTTCTTTTAATGGAATATAATTATAATAACAAAATATTGACTATTTTATTTATTTACTTATTGATTTTATATCAACATTTCATATTTCTTTCGGAAAGCTACAACAAAACAAAAAATAAATTAAATTTTATAGGAAAAAGTGGATAATTATATTTTTTAGATTAGATGGTGCAAATTTTTAAAGTGAGTAGTCCAGTTACAAAACCAGACATCTCAAAAATGAGAAATCGAGGTACTGTTATCTTTGAACTCAGCTCGTCATTTAGTACAAAACTAGAATGTGTGTAAATGCACAACCAATTAATTAGACAATTCTTTATATTTTTATAAAAAAAAATTGCAATGTCCTATTATTTATATTTTGACGATAATGAGTGTTTATAACCAAGCTCTCACAATTGACTAAAAATCGAGATGTTTGGTTTTGCAACTGGGCTACTCAAGTATTCATGAGTGGTACATAAGGTTATGAATCCATCATATCTTTATATTGTTATTTAGTAATAGGACAAGTTTTCTCATTTCAAGATGATAATGCTATTTGTCCGAAGCTATTTTGCCTACGCCATTTTGGTGATAAATCAAAATAACTGCGCTCCCACGCTGTCGTTATTTAGAGTGGACTTGCCTCACTTTCAAAAGCAACTCACATCATTGTCAAAGGGAATTACTATAGTCTATTCATTATAAGGTTGCTGTGGTTAGTGCCATTTTTAAAGTCAGTTTTACGTAGACCTACCTTTAGTTTCAAGTGAATTTGTTCATTCTATGTTACAATAATATACATTTGGGGGCCACTGATTTGTATTTTATGATAACGTTTGATTAATTATTACTGATATGTCTGATATGGTTCATTATTTAGAATAAATAAATCGCGATGTCGAATTGAAGTATAATATAATAAAATACTTTCGTGACTATTGTCGGGGTATCATGTTTCATACCGCACCGCCAGAAAAGTCCACTGCGTAAGTGAAATAGATGTATCGGCGTGTCTTGTATTACAAGTGAGACACAACTAATTGCAGTATATTAGAAATTATTTAAAAAACGAACCTTGTATTGTTGTTGAGTGTTACTAAATTTTTAGTAAAACCGTGTTTTTTTTAAATTTTTAAAATTTGTATTTTTCTTGAGGGTCCTTCAAACAATTTAGAAAAAAGACTCTTTACTTATCTATTGAGAGGTATCTTTTTTAGGAATTTTCATATAAATTTGGTAAGATTTTGATAGAAAATAAAGTTAGAAAATTTTTAAAAAAACAATTTCGAGTTCGGCGTCTAGCCAGTTAAAACAATCTAATGCCATTATGAAATCTTTTTTGTAATGTCAATAGAAAATTTCAAAATAACGTGTTTTCATTGGCGCTCTTAATTCAAAGTCTAACATTACCATTACCATTAACATCATTGTGAACGTAGAAATGTTTTGTACTATGTTGGATGTAACATTAACATTACGTTAACATTGTGAAAGGGCAGTTATTACTTATCATGTTATTATTAATTAAAAATAATTTTAGAATACCTCAAGGACGTCTATCCTTTAGAAAAAAAACGAGGCATCAATTATTTTTGCAATGGATTGATGACCTAATTATTTAAAAATTATGAAATATTTTTTGTTATAAAACGACTGATCAGTTTGATATATTAAAACATTAAAAAAAATTACTTACTGACCACAAGAAACGTCTCGCCGCGTTAATCACACCACAAAATAACTTTGTAAGATTTTTACAGGAAGCACAACCAAAATTCTGAAATATCAAATTACACCTGACATACGACCGAATTCTAATAACGCACTGTGGTTTGAAAGACAAAATATTACCACAATTTGATAAGATTGTTCTAATTATTTTTCGCTTAATCGGACTTTTTCCAAGTGGGACATCCATACGGAGTTTACCATAAATTGAATTTAATTACGACACCACGGTCGACTGAGCACAAATTTGTTGAATAGACAAACAATAAAGGTTGCATCACACATAACATTAACATTTTTCTCAAAGTTAAATTGAGACGAATTAATTTTCTAAACAATAATAACAAGAATATGTATTTATGGGCAATTACGAGTTGAAACTGTAATTTGAAAATAAGATTAATAAAGCAAAGATTGCACGTTCATGAGTTGAACATTAAATTGACTTTCAAGTCCCGCTTTGAGTATTCCTGGAGGTTTTAATTTCAGTCACCGATGAAAACGGACAGTATTTATTGAACTGTAAGTTAACATTTACAAACAGAGAAATATCCAATACAAATAAGACCACCCGGCCCGGTGGCATTTTCTCGCTCCTTTCGGAACGGTCCTTCAGTTCTACCTTCCCATTGTGAGGCTGTCATCTGCTATCATCATATTTCCTTGATTAATACGATTCAGATATTTGGTGCGCCCGTTTGTAATTTAGCGTTTCGTCTCAGCTAATCATTGAAAATGTATCGGTTACTGCCATCTATAAAAACTAGAGGTAAATCCATTGGCACATGCCATTCCAGTAATGTATCACTCACAAAGAACGTTATAATGATTTTCAATCTGGAGTCAGGGCGCCCCGCGGAGGCCTAGCATTAGGCGGGCTCTGCACTACGGGAGGCCTGCGACCCCGGCCCCTTGGCTCTATTACTGCAACTAATTATAACACTCATTACCGAAGTTTATTAATCAATGTTCAATAGCAATCATAGCCATTGGGCCTTGTATTGTTTTGATGCCCGCCTTGTTTATGATGGGCACATCAACAATGCGATCAGACAAGATATGCGAACTAATTACGATTACCTTGTCTCGGTTTAAAAACCGCATTAAAATTGTATCGGCATTTTTCAGAGCTGGTCCAAAAGAGGCTGCGGCGAGAACGTCGCGCCCGCAGGCGCTTTCAAGAGCAGCTGGAAGCCGAAGTCAAGAGGAGGATGCAGCTCGAGGACGCCCTCAAAGCAGCAGGTGCCGGAGAACAGCTCCGCATCATAAACGGTAAATTATCTCATTCACATTCGCAAACATTAACTTCCCTAATTTGCACAAAGCGTGCATCGGATAGGGGCTGCATAAGACGGTGCTTGTCAGTCAAACTAAGATGGGGTTTAAATTCCCGCGGGGTTTGTTCGTCTTGATAGTTGATATTTCTTTCCAGAAAATTTGGCGCAGAACGATCAGCACAAAACCGTCAACAACAACACGACGAGTAACCGGGAGGTCTCGGTGGAACGCCAGGAACGGACCGAGCAAATAAAGCACGAAAGGATCGAAAGTCCGTCGCCGGCCTTTGGCCAGGCCGTCCGGGAACCACCGCCGGACACGAAACCTTGGGGGTACTCCGGCATAGACCTGATGAACACGGGAGCGGCGTTTTGGCAGAACTACTCCGGTGAGTGACTTGTCGAATCTTAATTAAAATCGAAAAAAACCTAACGAAATTACTTTTTGAAGCGATTGCATTTTAAGCTGCAGTTTAAAAGCGATTTTATATAAACTGGTTCTGAAGCATTATAAAGTCGACTGGTTCGACATTTTTTTGCTTCGGCAATTGTTAATTTACGGTCTGCGACTGAAAGGTATTAACGGGCAAAATGCCCGATATTCAGACGCACGGTCTTGATATCGCAAACGCCCACTGCAGTCTATGAATTCTAATGACATGACTAGGATCTGTGTACCGAGTTGATCCTGCTGAGAAATATTCCTGCGACACTATTACCATACTTGCGCTACTGTTGCCGCTATCATCTTGAGATATTGTTCCTGCTAACTTACTACGTTCCAAAATAATTTCCCCTGAGTTCCGTTGTTTGCATAATATGTTTATGGTAGTATCTTGTTTGTTTGTTATTTACTATGGTTTAAATAAATGTTACATATGAAGGCGCTTGGCTCGAAAGTGAATATTTACAACAGACCGATTCCGTATAAATTAAAACGTCTGAATTAATTACAGAAAACCGTGCGGATCAGTAATATTCGTCGGCACATCTGCGACGAAATGGGTCATTTTTGTGGTGCCGGTGTTCAAATTAAACGCCGATTTATTAACAATGAGAATGGAAACACATTCAGAGTTGTAAATGATTTAGAAATGACTTTAAATCGTTCTGAAAGGATTCAATTTTCAAGTTACTCACTAACAATTGGGATGATAACTTCCCAGAAAATAAGCGGTTTCTATCAGTTACGGTTTAAGTGGCATGCCGAATATAGTGTGTGTGTGTGTGTGTGTGTGTGTGTGTGTGTGGAACGTTTCATATCACCGGTAATGTTTGTAGCGGAAATAATTCAAAAAAACAGCTGCCGAATGGGTACAAAAAATACTATGTGTATCAATAATTAAAAGTCCCTGTATGCACGATAATCGATTTTTAACAATTAGATAATTTGTGTAACAAGGACGCTTTCGCTACCAACATTCTCACACAATACGATTTGAAAATAAAATTCTGAAACGGTTCATTAAAAATTCTGAAATTTAATGCTACTTAATAGCAGTTTATTGTACAAAATAGCATTTGTTCAAAAATGTCTCAAAAATATCAACAGGCATACAACCACCCTTTTTTGTAATAAAATCTAAATAACTTTGAACAACTAAATATAAATGACATTTTGAAAAATTTCTTACTTCTTTGGCTGTTTCACACACATACTGTTACATACATACAAGTAGTCATGTTAAATTGAAAGAACCTCGCAACATGTTCTTCCATAAAAATTTGTTTTTTGCATGAAAGTGATACAGTAAAACCTCTCCATAACATACACCCACGCGGTACTTAAATTGTCCGAAAACCGAGGTCTCCGGTAAGACGGTTTTTACTGTACTTTCTTATTGTGCGTACGATAAGGTATACAGACCAGTAAAATAAGAAAGAATTACTTTAATTCGCTCATTAATTCCTTTATTATTAATTTTGTCGAAAACATTTTCAATCAAAAAAGTTTATAGTTTTCTCAACGCCATTTTCTGCCTCGATAATCGGGATTCATTAAAACAATGTTAATGTATCAGAACACCCGGATTACCAAATCTTCAGAAAAAATAGTACATTAACACATTTAGCAAAAATACAGTAGACTCGCCATTTGTGAACACCGTTGATAGGAGCTATTCAAAATGTGTGCATTGACTGTTCTTTAATGCGAACATTAGTAATTTAACTTGTGGAACTTGCTTAAACATGCAAATAACGTTTGTGGGAAGAAGCTTTTATGTGCAATATATTTATACAGGAAATTCAATTTAGTTTACTTCGTATTTGTAGTTCATTTGCAGTTGTGTGCAAACGTCAGTGCATGCGAACTTGAATTTATTTAAATTTAACTTTGCATACACCGACGTTGATATATTGTAAACATCATATCTTAAATAAATATGCACAGTGTGATGTGTATACAACAGTAATAAATGAATCAAAACACCTGAAGTGTTTTGATATTTCAAAGATTCTGTGCAATTTCGCTGATAGGAACCGGGGAAAACTTTTTGTGTTCGCACTAACGCGAGTCCACTGTATTTGGTAATTTTGTTTTTTTGTATTTTTTGGAATATCCTATTTGAAATTTTGTTAGTAAGTGATTAGCTTCTTCTTTGGCATTGACTTCATAAATGCTAATTTTTATAGTATCGTGTTCATTTAAAAAAATTCATTTTCCGAAAAGGCAATCAGTTATTCCTTTTATTCCATGCCATTGTTTTTATTATTGATTCTTTTTAAAGATTTAATTAGATCTTCATCATCTCTGGTAAAACTTTTGAGTAATATGAGGTTAGTCAAATTGATTTAATGTCTATAATTTTAAGTTGGTCCCGCACCTTAAACTTCTCAAATTTAAAAAGAATGTTGGGAATTTGGTTTGTGATCATTTTGACGTGTCTTTGTTAAATATGAAGTGTTAGTAAAACTTACACTGCGTTAGTACTTCGTTTCACGAATGGCATTTAGATTTAAGAATTGTATAAGCGCAGTGTAATAGATGGATGAGACATCATCGGTTATGCAGTATTTTTTATGACACGACTTGATGTATTATCAAAGAGTACTTTCTCCGGTAAATTTTGACTTTTCAAAAATGATTTTGCTTCTTTAACCAATACAGTCGAACTCCTCTATAGTGATGTTCGAAAAGCCATAGAGAAACATTACTATAGAGAAACTTCACTATATAGAATTCACGCATAATTTTACAGTTTTGGCAGTCACTTTTAAAACCAATCGATATGCAAAATGAAACAAAAAATTAAGATTTATTATGTTTGAAAAAATATTTAGAAATACACAATTATTAATCAACAATACAGATTTTCATCACATGTAATTGAATACATACACAACATGTACTTATCGATGGAAAAATCTGTCCAAAGTTTATTACACAGCAAGAAATTCTTCTAAGGATTTTTTAGGTATTCGGAATTTGAGGAAAACCAGATGTTCAATACATTCCGTTCCCTGAGAATTTTGGTAAACCTTTCTTAAAGAATAATCACTATATAGAGGCTTAACATGATAATATAGAAGTATTTTTATATGTAAAACGTGCAAAAATGCACGTTCCAAACAAAAACATCACTACAGAGAAAAAATCATTATAGAGGAGGTCACTATAGAGAAGTTCGACTGTATTTACATGTGTTGGAGCATAAACTTAAGATTCGGATTACCAAAACCATAAAAAATTCGGAGTACAATATAAATAATTTAAAAAGCTTTCAGTCTGGATTATCGTCGGCTCCGGGCCACGAATAACTCGAATTATTGAAGTAGCACTGCATCACAACATTCATTTAATACAAACTTTGATCGATTACAATTATGCGTCAAAAACAATATAGGTAAAATTTTATCAAAATTGACGATGACGTTTGTACCTCTGAATACCAAATCTGATCTTTGATGCCAGTTGACGTCGCTATTTTGAGGAATAATCCAGCTTCTGAACTTTATTCGCAATACAGTCATTATTTCAACGGTTGTATTATTTATGCGAGTACCGACCTCTTCTTGGCACCATTATATCTTCCAAGTGTATGTCATGCAAATCCTCATTTCCAGAAAAAGTAGGTTCAAAAGGAGTAACCGCCTGCAAAAATAATTATAGGAGCATTTGACCGATCTTGTCTTTCACACTGAAATCGAGCGTATGTTAAACAAAGGAACCTGAGATTTTCTAAATTAGTTCAGGTAAATTTTATTAGCAAAATGAATCCTAAAGTTCCTTCTTTCATTGAAAATTACAAAAAATCAAAATGAAATTACTTGAAAATTAAATTCCGAAACAGTTTATTACCGCCAATTTTTTCAGTGGCAAATATAAAAATAATATATTGAAAATTCAGTAAGATAGTTATTCGGGAATTTAATAATAATAATATAAAAAAAGTCGGCTTTGCTCCTATCTACTGCCGATTATTATCAATTTTGTTTTTCAAACTTTGGTCAACAATATTTTCGCTAAAAAGGGTAGCTACCTGTATCGTTTTCAATATAAGATATGCCCATAACAAAATTCAATTTAGATTGTGCAATACTGAAACTTCAATATAACTTATGACCTTAAAAAACACATTTTAATTTTGGGGGCAATTAACTAATAAAAAAAAACTTGACTTATGGTATTGCCAATTGAAGGGCTTGGGACAACAATACTATATGCCACATGAAGTTAGTTTTGAGATGTTAATTGTTAATATTCGGTTAAATCTCAAATTCAAACCTAAAAGAACTGTAACTTTAATTGTTTACAACAAGAATTGTGGCTTGTGCTTTTTTGATAAAAAAATAGCATGTCTTTTACAAATTAGCTTTCATCTTCACTATTGTCTCAAAGATTGTCGTCCAAATTTTCGGGTTCATTATCTGTTACCACCTTAGTGGTATTTCCGGATACAGCTATAGCAGCCCATATTTCTTGATAATCGGATTATCATTCTCTTTACTTTCTTCAAATCTATGTAAAATTAATCCTCATATTAGTTTATTTTTACTCCGCCATTCTTTTTGGATACCTAATTTCACTTATAATCTCAGATGTTGTCCTTTTTGGAAATTTAAAAATGAGTGTCTTGAATTGGATAATATTGTTATTTCTTCTTTAGAAAAATTTTTGAATATTAAATTTACAATAAGATCTTGGACTCAAGCCAAATTACCAATCCGTTTTGGTGGATTAGGTATAAGGTCTATAATTGATATTTCCTCGCCTGCCTTTTTGTCTTCTATATTTTCTAATTCTGAACTTATTATGTCCATTCTACCTTCTAGTTTTTCTAATTTTGAAATTACATCCCTTAACGAGGCTGTTGATTATTGGAAGGAAATTTCTAATTCGTCTTTACTGCCAAAAGAGCTTTCTATTCAAAGAAATTGGGACTTACCTATCTGTGAGAAAATATTTCAAAATTTCTTATCTTCCTCAAATATCACACAAAAAGCTATCTTATTAGCTGGATCTGAACTTGAATCTGGAGCTTGGCTTGAAGCTCTTCCATCTTGTAAATTAGGTACTCTTTTAGAAAAAAACATCTTACAAATTGCTATTTCACTTAGATTGGGCATCAATTTCTGTCATCTTCATATCTGCTCGTGTGGTTCTTCTGTAGACTCGTTGGGTCATCATGGTTTATCCTGCATTAAAAGTGCTGGTAGATTCTCTCGTCACAGCTGTATTAATGACATTATTAAACGTGCTTTCTCTTCTGCCAACATTCCTTGTATCCTTGAACCTAATGGTATTCTGAGGGATGATGGCAAACGTCCAGCTGATATTACAGTTATTCCATGGAAAGTAGGTAAATCCTTAGTTTGGGATTTTACTTGTACGGATACAGTTGTCCCTTCTCATTTGACTGATTCTTCATTTTCTGCAAGATCTGCTGCCCACTTGGCAGAAAATCTTAAGAAAAAAAAAAAAAAGTTAATTTCTGATGATTATTTTTTTGTTGCCTTCGCTGTGGAAACTTTGGGTCCTTGGGATGCTGATGCCCTTTCTCTCCTTGAAGATTTGGGGAGGCGTATTGTGCAAACAATGAAAAGTCCTCAAGCCAAAACATATTTGAAGCAACGAATAAGTTTGGCTATACAAAGAGGCAACGTTGCTAGTGTTCTTGGCACAGCCCCGCTTTCTTCTTCTATTAATGAGTTATTTTATTTATTCTAGTTATTACTTATGTTATGTTATTTTACTTTGTTGTTGTATACATGTTACTTTTTACTATATATTAAACAAACTTTAAATAAAGTATTAAATTAGAACATTATACTTACACGTTGGTAGAGATATGCAATATGACCGATGAAATTTGCAATAAAATATTTTGAGAAAAACGATACATGCCACGTAAAAAGTTTAAATTACCTGTTCAAACTCATCTGATGAATGTTTTTCACTACTTTCGGATTGCACATAATCTAATTTTCTCTTGGCAGAAGCTTGAGGCTTGTGGTGTTATTACACAAAATTTTTTCAAAATTTTGCAAAATTAATATCGCTATGGAGCGACTTCATTCTTGGGAAAATAGCTATCACAAAAATAGAAGACCTGTAGAAAATCACACAGTGATGTGTAGCATGGATAACTCAAATTTGCTAAAAGTGTAGCATGTAGTCTTGTTGCCTTAAGCTCATTAATTGTTTTAATTAATTTAACTTACATTTTCCATATCCTTGAATTTTTTATTAAAAAAATTTCACTTTAAATTTTAATTCAAAGTTTGTCACATTTAATTACATTTATATAACTACATTTAAAAAACACATTTTAAAAACACATTTTAAAAACACATTTTAAAAACACATTTTATAAATATTGTCTGAGGGTGGTTGATTGAACTGAAACATTTATTTTTCTCAGTTTCGTATTACACTTCTTCAGCAATCAACTCACACTGATCCGATTTCACATAAGCACCTTATTAAGCATTTAAAGAATTTTTATGGAATTGGTCCGTATTGCGTTGTTTTATTCTGTATACTAGCTTAAAAATTGCGTCATTATTTGTATGGATTTGCTCATTTATTATTTGATTGTTCCTTTTGTTTTTGTATATACATAATGTTTCTGCGATATTCATCTTGGCTCCTTTTTGCATCACTCTCTCAACTTTCATAGTTTCATGTATTGGACCATGTAGGTGTTTTTCCTCAATCAGATGTTTTGTATAATTTGATGTTTCATTCCGCATGTTTATGTGCTCTCTATATCGCGTATGAAAGTTTCTTCCGGTTTGTCCGACATATTTCTTTTTACATGTATTGCATTTTAAAGAGTAAATGCCACTAGAATTGTATATATCTTTCTGCTCTAAACTAGTTTTTAATACTGTTTCTATTTTATTATTCGTTTCATATGTCACATTAATATTTTCTTTCTTAAAGATTTTTGCGATTTTATAAGTTTCCGGTCCAACGTAATTAAATTTAACCCATTTTTTACTGTTGTTGTCGCTCACTTGTCTATCTTCGTTATCATTTTTGTTAATCTGCTTACTTCTGTTGTATTTGAATATATTTATGATTTTATAGATTACATTCTCGTTATAACCATTTTCGTATGCAATCTGCTTAATAATGCTAAGTTCTTTTGCAAAATTCGACTTGCTCATTGGTATGTTGTATAGTCTGTGTATTAATTAATTGTTATTGTCACTAGTTTCTATCAAAAATATTTTAAAATTGTCGGATATCAAGTATGACTAAAGCAGATGGAACAAAATTATGTTTTCAAGATGTTAATTTGCGGAAGATAATACTTTTTGAAATAAAAATGTAGCGCTTGCGAATAAAGAGCTTAAGAAGTCGGTCCTTGTAAAGCAGACAATATAACCTTCATATATCGCGTTTTATATGCAAGAATAATAAAAGCAATCATGGGATAAAAGGCGAAATACAATAATTGATATTTCAAAAATTTTAATTGAATGCTGTGTAATAAAAGGTATTTGTAGTGATCGCGTCCAGTAATGGGCCGGCTATGACATGGCGATATCGCCTATAATAAGTTTTATTCCGACCGCATCGGCTCACGTATCTAATTAAGACCGGCTCCACTTGTAAATGCATGTGTGCATTAATAGTTTAATTAGACACGCGCTAACTGCCGTTATTATCCGAGATAAGGAAAAAATTAAAACGAAAACGAAATCCACCACCCCCGGTTAGGCAAATTAATTGCGTACGTAAAGAAGTTGCACGAACCACTATATCTACAAATTTCCGCGGCGTAGTTTCCGCTATAATCCATACTAATCTACCGTAATTACACCTAATTCAATCAAATCCTTCCTTATCGAACAATACCAAGTTTATACAAAGCACACGTACGGTGTAATGGGTCCCAAGACGGCAGTAGGAGACTTGTACTTGTAACGGACTTGCGGATCGGACCTAAGTCCCAAAGCGCGTGGACAAGAGGAAGCCCGAACAATATTAACTAATTACCTATTCATTACGGCTTAAAGTGGCAAGTTGGTTTTGAATTATTCTCGGCTTCGGATACCCCAAGTTCCGGAAGTGAGGTAAGACGCAGGAGCTCGCCGGAAGCTCCGTCCTAATGGACGCAACTAACTTATACTGTATGCGAAACTTTACACTGATTAGGATTGATTGGGTTCGGAATATTTCCAAATTTCCCAAATTACGTGACTAACTCGCGCGCTGTTTACTCTCAACGATTGAATCTCTGATCCGGCACAAGAGCAATAATATCTGAATTTAAATCGCTTCGCCCTTGGCTTATTGCTCGGAAGAGGGTGAACGCAGGACTGGACTCGAGAACTTTCCGCCCGAACCGCTCAAACTCCCTGCAACACAATCGCTCATATCGGGCCATCTAAATTACATCTCAATGGTGAAATTATGTAATTTAAATTAAATTTTTCCCGGGCGCTCCCATCCGAGTAAAACGTTTTGCAATGTTTTTTATTACGCCCGGCGCTTCGCATTATATGATTCGCCCTAACAGCGTCGCGACATTATGTTTTAATCCCGTTTGTGCTCTCTACACGTGTCTTTGCTAAACTTTATTCAATTTCACGCATCGTCTCCCCGTTATTACGATTTTAAAAAGTCTCGAATTTTGATAATCTTCTGTTTTCTTTGCGGTTTCCAAACTTCGGGGTGGCTGAGGCGACAAGGTTACGAGGCGCGAAATTGTAACAGTAAAGATAACATCTCGTTAAATAGCCGCAGGTTAGAATCCGTGTTGAGGATAATGACATTTCAGTAAAGCTAAATTAACTCCCTCGCTAAACGGTCTGTCTGTTCGTTTCATGGCCGATTGTTATTAGGGGGGTGTTTATTTCGATTTGCATTTTTAAGGGGTGTGGTTTTTTTTGCAGAGTCTATAGCGCAAGAATTGGAGATGGAGAGGAAGGCGCGTCACCAGCAGCAGGACAGGGACGTGAAATCGCCGTTGCAGGACCGCTCGGGTTACTATAAGAATTCTGTTCTATTCACAAGTAGTGCAACATAAATAAAATTCGCCAAGACTGTTTAAGTAGTTGTGTTTATATACTATAGGGAAAGTAATAATATATGATAGAACTTAGATAAACGAAGTGTTGTTCGTCTAAAATAGTGCTTATAACGCCGTACACATTATAGGCCATAATGTATCGCGTGCATTGCCGGTATAATATGCATTTAGGTATTTTTCTTTGATGCCATTAATTTCAATTTTTTTGCTTTATCGTAGGAAACTTATTACATATCTCGTTAGGTGTAAGCTCCCATATTTAATTCAGTCAGGTCGCATTTACTTTGTAATATTTTTGTAAGACTGATCTGGGCATAATCGATTAACCGGAGACAATTTTTAATTTCACTCTCAAAGCGCGTCCGCACAAAAAATCAACTGTACATAATCCTGTAAAATTTGTAGATATCAAAACACAAGCAATAAAAAGATACAAAAACCAACACAGCATAAAAAACAGTTTGGTGCGAACGCCCGATGTTAAACAATTAGAAAATTATTAATTTCTTAGTCTCTGCTTTAACTGTATTCTAAAATACGCACTGTATACAAGAGGTTAGGCATAATTTCATTTTAATGCACCGATTTTTTGTGCCGCTTTTTTAAACGCCAACTTTTAGATTACAAAAAAAAAACGCACGAATGTACAGGAAATAAAAAAAATCTTCCATTTGTAAATAGTTACTCATAAACAGTTGTGTAGTTTATAATTTTTGATGTAAAAACAATTTGTACAAGAATTTTCGTTTTTAATACAATGTGTCGAGATAATTTCGAAAATTTTTTATAAGTCCCACATGTAACCGATGTACTTGAAATTTTGCACGATTAATTCTCTGAAAATTAGTATACGCCCACTTGACAATCATTGTCATTGAGGTCGTGAATTTACGCCAGTTTTTTCCATTGTGCAATATCATCGGCGTAAATTCACGATTTGATAACCAAAAACTTATTTTACTCCCGGATTTGAATATTCTGTAACCCTCTCTATAAAATTAGATCGTATGAGTCCGCATTGCAGCGATTGTAGTATTTATTGTAAATATCAATGTATGTGTGTGTGCCTTGTAGCAAAACGTAAATAAATCCATTAAAAAAAATGAGGAATTTTCAATCTGTCAAAAAACGAATCTTCCATTGGAATTCGTAATCTTTCACGAGTACCGAATTCCATTAAAGCAGAAAATTTCCAACTGGACATCGTTATTTAATAAATACGATTCGTTAAATTTCAATCATAAATTCAGATATTTTGCGGTAGGGTTCTGTGTGTATCATCAGAATTCCGCATGTTCCGGCATAGGGAGACATACCGTAAGTATCTCAAACATTTTTAATTTCAACTTTTGAGCTTATTAAATTTCGATATGATTTTTAAACGTCGAATCGGTGAAATCGCCCCTCCGCTTGCAGTTAAACGTCCCATAAACAAGGAACGGCGAAAAGTTGCAAGTTTACCGGATGAAACTATTAAAATGCAAATATTTGCAACCCTTATTCATAGAGAACATTACCGACCTCAAAGAGATATTACTTCAATTTCCATAGGGCAAAACCTATATTTATAACTGCGCAATAAAACATGATTTTTCCAAGCGTAAGCCCCCGAAAATTTATTTCCTACACTTCACTGATGGATGATTTTTTATCCGCGAGTCGATTATCGCATTTGTAAATTTTGAGACGTAGGGAATTGTAATTTACATTTGATGGGTTTACATAACAGATCCCAATATGCCGATGTCCAGTATCTGTTTGTAACTTTGTTAATGTATGCGTACATTACCATATTGTAGTCACAAGGGCGCAATCACAACAACCGTTCAAGCGCGTGATTGTCTTCGGTTGCCTTTTCCGTTGAGCTGCGCCGTTGACGGTTACAAACTCTGATACCTTGTTTTTCTTTAATTCATTAATAATTAATATCGATTCCGTATTCATATTTAAAAATATTCACCCTTTCGCTTTTCCTAAATTTCAGAAACGTACACCCATGCAATTATTCATATTTCGGTATTTTATGCCGATTATCGCCGACGATAAATCGTATTTTTTCTTGTTTTTATTTTGGTCGAGTGTAGTCCGGTTAAAGTTAATTATCGTTGGTTCCGAATGTCCAAATTGGTCGGGCTTTGGCCCGCTATCTGTGGAATCAACGGATTTGCATATGATTAATCCCTGGCTCGCACACAAGGTCGCTATAAAACACTCCGGATCACAATCATTCATTTCATTTGATTGCGACAAGTATTGATGGAGACCGACAATTAGCCTAGAATTTAATTTGGAGCGATTTCTTTGTTCGAAGTCGTAGAGACCTGGTCGTTTGCTGCGGAATTAAAAGCTAAATTACAGACAGAAAAATCATGCAATTAAACTGCAATTTGAAGAATTAAGATCGGGGCTTATTACATTATAAGTTCGGGGCTCTGACCGACGGACGGATTAATGTTACAAGGTAAATTCCATCAAAGTTTAACTGCAAAAAAGTTCGCGAAGAAACTTCGGCAACTAAGTGTCCTGAAGGGTGGCAGATAACGTGGACAATTTTTTCTTCAAAATTTGTCTATCCGTTCAACTTCCGATTGACAGTAATCAAAACCAGGTACTAAAATATTTGTAATGTAATTATTTAAGTTCCTCAGGAAAAAAACCTTTTTGGTGTGTGCATATACAAGTGCAGTTAATATGATTTGCACCAAAATCCTCAACTTCAATTCAACCAGCAATTGAAGAGTCCCAATGCAAGAAATTATTAAGTACCTTTTTCATGTTTTGAGATAATTCACTTTTCACTGTACAAAATTGAATTTAAATATGATCAATTATCATAAGTGCCTCATCTAAATATGCGAGTTTCACGTTATGACAATTGATATTTAAATTCAATTTTGAATATTAAAAAGTAAATAATCTCAAAACATGAAAAAGGTACTTAGTAATTTCTTGCGTTGGACCCGTCGATTTATGTTTTTTTTTTAATATATTATTTCAGATTTGTAAGGATTGTCTGTAATTCTGATAACTTTTGCACGTTAATATTTTCCAAACTTTAAAAAGTTGCCTTGTCAAAAAGAGCTTTATTCAATTATATTGAAAAAAAATAGTTTATAAGTTCAACAAAGAAAAAATAATTTATAATAATTGTTAGTAATAATGAACTTGTAGAAGCAAGAATAAGATCAAGAGTAATAATCATGTACCTTCAAAAATAAAAATGTCAAAAGAATTCATCAGAACTTGACTAAAAATTAACGGTAAAGTAACAGGCATCCAAAACAGCAACAAAATATCATTAAAACTGTCGTTTATGTTGTGGTGATTTATCATAAAAATCTTTAAAATTAATATTATTTGATTTGAAATTACTTTTTGAAATAATTGTTGTTCCTAAACTTTAATAAAAATACTATTATTTTTGTGAAAATATCATTTTTAAATTAAATTTTGATGGATTACAACATTGAAAAGTTGTCAAAAAACGTTCATCGTGTAATGCATGTAAATGCATAAATAAGATTTTCATAAAAATCATTGTGTTCACCTTAAGAAAACATTTTGTATAAGTTGAACAATTACCGTAACTTTATTACTTTATTGACTAGAACTTTTGTTGCAAGTACAACAACTGTGAAGTAAATATCGAAATGCTGTGAAATACTGCACTAAATTTCAATAAATCACTTTCATGGTTTTTTTAAAATATTAAGTAATTTTCCTAATTTCATTTTCTTTTTGATAGTTTTAATTAATCTCTTTACAGTATGGTCTGCGACTTCTATTTTAGGAACAAGCTGTATAGTGGAACCTCGACATACAATAGTAATTCGTTCCACAAAACAATGATGTCGGGAAATTTTGCCTACAAGGACACACTTGAGTGAAATGACACCATATGTAGGTGCGTTAACTTTTGTGTCTCGTACATTTCTTTATTCGACATCTCTCACATAATGATTGATTATATTCGCATCCAATTGTATACGTCCAAGGTGAACTGTCACCTGATTGTAAAGAAAAACAATGCAATGCTGCACGTTCTCGAGCGAATGATGATGCACTAAACTATATCAATTTCAAACAGTTATGGTTACATTTAATTACTTTTTTTTACCCTATAGGTAATAATTTACATACATTCTTGTCATTTGCCTGCAATGTAAGTCAAAGAATATAAAGTGAGTGGCTAAAGTATGGAATTAATTAATTAATAAATAATAATAAACAAATAAATTAAAAAATAATAATCTTCAAAATATACATTCTTGTACCAAAATAATGACATATACATTTTGATATCTCTCAGAAAAACAGTTGTTCAAGAAATCGCGAGCAGAGAGCGCAAAATGTGGGGTCTTGCTGCTACCAAATATTGCCACTTATTAAGGTATGATAATTTTGCAAATGGTCCAAATTTCTTTCCGATGTTACGGTTGCTTCGAAGAAAAGAGGCCCTACGATTTTTTTGTAGATCACCCATCCCTGCCCACACATTTAGTTATTGACGATGTTACGTATGTATCTCATCCATCCAATGAAGATTTCTGTGCCCCAATACCTGTCATTTTGTCTCTTGACGTCCGTCGTTCAGAATCATCTTCACCGAATTGCTGCACCAGTTGAATTTTGTTTTGTGTTTTTTTGTTTTTCTCCATTTTCTATTGCAACCAGTCGAGAAGTATTATGAGGATTCGCTTTCATCTTATCAAAACTTTAGGGCGAAGAAATTTTGGAATGTCTCTAACCTACTCGGTTTTTAAAAATTAACAATCAATTTTACTAACTGTGGATTAGCTGATTGGTCGAGGCGACCAATCAGAGGCTCCTTTCGTGAGATCGATACAATACTACATTGAGACCACATTACAGTTAGATGAATATGGCCTACCTGGTCTGTAGAATACAATCAAGGGCCTGACTGGAAAGATTTCCAGTAGCAGGAATGTTCATGATGATGAACTTCTTAGGCAGATGGACGTAGAATACTGAATGAGAGCACCTCATGCCCCCATACCGATGATAAAAATTTACAGAAGAGTTTAGTCTTTTGGCCTAAAATTTCACTTAAACGCATGGCAACTGGGTGTCACATTGCCTTCAGTAATGAATCGAGGTGTTGTTAGCAGGACTGCGAATTGAAATTGAAAAAAAGCAGTGATTATCAACAAAAATGCAAGGTCGCATACTGCCAACATTTCAGAAAGGTATATGTATAATAACTGGTTTGCATAATCATTGGACTTATCGCCTATCGATACGACGTGATGGATCGGCGATTTAGACGATACGTTGAGATTCATAAAACAAGTAACCCATGAGAAGATAGAACATTTAAGACAAAGCAGGTCACAAAGACGTGGCAATGTTACTCATTATTAATTTTTTCTTAAGGGTTGTTCAATTTTTCTGCGGAAAACTTGATCAGTTTTTTCAAGACGTTTCAAAATCGTAGCCATAATATTTGCCAAACTGATGGAAGCCAGATAAAACAGAAATGTGAAGAATACGTTTACCGGGAAGTGAAGATAGAAAAAGAAACAATGAATAGAATGAAAATAAATGGTCGAATAAAAAGTAGGGAAATATAACAAGATCTACTAAAAGGTAAAGATATGATTCAACAATTAAAACTATATAGAGCGAAGACGTAACGAAACAAACCAGAATTTAAACGAGAAGAATGCAATTGATTATTTATCTTAGAAGGGCAGTATGGATATTAAGAATCGATCGAGTAAGAAACGAAGTAGTAGTAGAAGAGATGGATGGAAGACAGATAATACAATTCGGTCATGTAAAAAGAATGGAATTTAAAAGCTTGCAATTGAATGGATACCACCACAAAGGAAAAAGAGAGACAGACCGAAGAATAGTTCGTGTGGTGGAATACAGGACGCACTGCGCAGAAAACGCAGTGAACAGGATGACCGAAGAAATCGAAATTATTAGAAGAAGCTTTTGGAAACCGGAAGAGTACGACGGGACACATTAAAGCGAAAGAAACAGAACACTATTTTTATGAAATCTTTTATAGCACAATATCAGTAGAAGCTTTCTCTGTTCGTTGCATAAAAAAAAACACAGCTAAACTGCCTTTTTTAGTGAACAAAATTAGTTAGTTTGCTGCTTCAAAATTGTTTGTCACTTATTAAAAATACGGTAAATAGAAAATGTCGTATTGGCTTCACTATATTATAAATCGGCCTAATTTATTTACAATAAAACCATTTCTTTCAATCAGTACTTTGAAAATAATGTTCACTTTCAACAAATACAACTCTATTATCAATTGCATTTTACACAATGTAATATGCATTTTTTCAAAATGCCCTTATATAGGGTTTTCCAATAAGAGGTGTTATTTTGAATAGCCCGTTATTTCGGTAGATGTCACTTTTGGAGCTGTAATTTTTTGACATTTGACAAGTAGAAACTACGCCATTAATAAAAATGGAACGATACACGCTTCAACAACGCATTGAAATTATTAAAAAATAGAACAATCCATTAACCGTAACTGGTGCTCCAGCCTCATTTTCGAAAAAGTAAGGTCCAATGACCCCGCCGGACCATAAACCGCACCAAACAGTCACACGTTGAGGATAGAGAGGCTTTTCAACAATAACTCTTGGGTTTTCTGAGCCCCAGATGCGACAATTTTGCTTGTTGACGAAGTCATCCAGGTGGAAATGGGCCTCATCACTCAAGATGATTTTTCGATGGAATTCCGGATCATTTTCATGCATTTCAAGGACCCAATCGGCAAAGATACGACGTTGTTGATGATCGGCCGGCTTGAGTTCTTGTGTTAACTGAACTTTATAAGCCTTAAGACCCAAATCTTTATGCAAAATACGGTGTAATGACGTTTTTGGAATGTCTAATTCCAAAGAACGACGAGGAATAGATAAACCTGGGTTTTCTTCAACACTTTCGGCTACAGCAGCAATATTCTCGACTGTTCTTGAGCGACATGCACGGGTTTTATTCTTCACATCACTAACTTGTCCCAACAGCTCGAATTTTTCCACCAATTTCTGTATTGCGGTCCGACAAGGTGCTTCACGACGACCCAAAAATGTTCGAGTTTTACGAACCGTCTCTGCCAAATTTTCACCATTTTTATAGTGAATTTTAATAATTTCAATGCGTTGTTGAAGCGTGTATCGTTCCATTTTTATTAATGGCGTAGTTTCTACTTGTCAAATGTCAAAAAATTACAGCTCCAAAAGTGACATCTACCGAAATAACGGGCTATTCAAAATAACACCTCTTATTGGAAAACCCTATACATATCAGATGGCTCCTCTATTTTAATGTTTCTTTTGTAATTCAAAACTACACCTTATAATCGAATCTTTGACAATCAGCCGCTACTTCATAGAATATAAAATAAATATTTCTTAAATTGCAATTGATTTTTAATGTAAAACATCAACGCTTAATGAAAATTATGCAATATACATTTATGAAACATTCTTTTAAAGAAAGAAAACAATAAATTGTTATAAGTACTACTTTTGTCCGTATTTACAAGCATGCATCTTTTCAAGCTGAAACGAAAGTTCTTGATGACGGTGAAACGGCATCCTGAAATATGTTTTCGTAAATCAAGATGGGTATGTTTTTTAAGAATATAAAAATTAAAGAAACTAAGCTTAAAAAACTCCTAACAATATTTTGGTAAAGGATTGGTTTATTTGGGTCAGTAATGAAATATGTAGAAAATCCAATGCAATTAAGTGAAATTTTAATTTTAAGTCACTTTTTCATATTTCATATTTTCAGATTTGATGTTTCAATGTGATCTGGAAATCACATTGTTTTGATTTTGAATAATCTTTTTTTATTAAAATAAGCAATCTTTAGTAAAAAAGATCAGTCAAAATCAGATCAAATTGAAACATCAAATCTCAAATATCACCGAATATGAAAAGTGACTTAGGTACTTCCTGCATAGAGCCCTTCAATTACATTCAAGATTAGATTCAATTATTTATTAATTTTTTGGCATAAAATTAAGACTTTTGAAATCCGAAAACATAATATGCACCTAAATTTGGTTGATTAACGCTGGCTGGGGCAGACTGATAATGAATACTAAAAGAAGTATCTATTAAAACTTTGAGTACAATGGCGGGCACAAAGGGCCGCTGCTATTGTGAGCATCAATACGCTGTACACATCACCTCAATTAAAATGTAATAAGAATCTCCTCTTAGGTATAAAACTCATTAACACTGAGCAAAAGGGGCTCGATAAATTAAAATTACAAAGAAGAGTTTTTAGTTTCTCTAATCATAAAAGTTTTTCGGGTTTTAATGGTTAAAAGGAGAAGAGGACGACTCACCCAAATATAATCGATCATTTTAATTATGGAATAAAAATATTTCCCTTTGCATAATAATTATAAAACGCAACTTCCTTAGTCCCGACGTAATACCACTGAATGGTTTCAGAAGATTTCAGAAATCCATCAATCTTATAATTAATTCCATTCGTTTAATTCTTTTCAAGATGACGTTAATTCAGGCCGGTAATGGATTCTACTCGTGATTTATTCTTCTTCCTCCGAATATGTTTTGATACGATTCACCGCGAAACTGAATTGATGAACACTTTGTGTCTTCAATTTAATATTCCTTTTTACGCCGGAAAAAACGTCTGGGCCCTGCGCGCAAAGATAAATAAGCTATTTTATGCTTAATATTATCAAAATCAAATTAAAATTCTTGTAATAAGGCAAACCACCTACGCAACCAACTTCTTTGTATACTTCTCTTAATTAATTTATAATGAACCAATTATTCACTATTCTATAAAGGAACTAGGCGTTTTTGGTGGTGGCCTTCAGTTATAAGCGCTAATTAAATTTATTATGTATAAAAAAGGATTAATTATAAAGCATCAAAATCATCACCTTTACACAAACACAACCGAAGAAATTGATTCCCTTAAATGGGCAATCGTAAAATCTTTGATTAATCGATTTATTAAATTATCCTATTTTTTCTTCCTTCGTCAACTTCTCCGCGATCGGTTTAATTAAAATATGTAAATTTAAAAGTGAAAATATCTAATCGAATTAAACGTAAAAAAAGTCAAAGGTGCTGAGCGAAAACACGAGTGAAGTGTGGCGTGAATATAAAAACATGTTTTTTTTAAAGAGGGTTTGTTTATTTTCCTCAAAAATTAGATTCATTAAGGCGGCGACTGCGACATGCCATCAATTAAAATATGGCTCGTCGCTTCACAACTTCTAACGAGAGAACACCCCACAGTACAAATAGAATATTTTAATCTCGAAAAGATCTTTTCCGACGATTTTTTTCTTTTGCCTGAAAGAAGCATTTAATGTGTAGAAACTACGACCCCGTTCAAATGCCAATCCAATACCATTTCATGAGCTTTTTCATAACTCCGTTATAAGTCTGCCGCTTCAGCGAGTCGCTCTCTTTGAGTCCTGAAACAATATTATTTGTATTCATAATACCAGGGGGACCGTACCAAAAATAAAATTGTTCTTTTCCGTGTAATTTATTCGTAATTTTAGATATAAGCTAACCTCATCCCCATAAAGAAAAATTCAAGAATCACAATTGTCGCAAGGCCTGTGAAAAGGCTTCCAAATAACTTACATCACCCCATCAGCGTTAATTGCCATCAGCTATGCTCCAAGGGCGAAACGGTTCTTATTGCACGAACATAAATATCCCGAAAATGAGGCCGGCGACATTGCACGTCAAAAGGAAAACTATTAAAGCCTCCAAAAATTAATTTGTCTAATTTAAAGGGACCTGTGTTGCTAAGAAGGGATCGATTGTGCGTTGCGAACGTAATCACAATTTTTCAACGATTTACCGGTAAAGTGCAGTCATTCTTATCTCGAAAGTGTAAGAAAATCGTTATGAGAACGTGGAAGCTATTTAATTTAAATATAATGATCATTTGTTCAGCACTTAAATTTAAATAAAACAAACATTTTTCTCAGGCAACAAACGTTAAGCTACCGCAATCTTGTTATACTTCTATCCTCAACGACACCAGAATAAATCGGTTGCCAATAGCGTTACACATTTGAATAGCAATTTGGAATGGGGGTGAAATTCTAATCAGTTTTTACGACGGCATTTTTATAATAACGCCGCTGTCTGTATGCTCTTTTGGTGCCTGCTTAATAATCGTTAGCAGTTTTCCCAGTAAATTTTCATTACAATCCGGAAAGTACAGATGTATCGACGAAAATGGACTCGATTGGTTGTTTGATAGAGCCGATAAGCACGCAGACAAGTCTCAACGATGGTTACATCAAAGCGACATCAGCTCTCGCTAGATTGCTCTCAATAATTACTATGCAAAATTATTAGCATATTAATTAAAGAAAATGTAATTAAAATCGAGTTGTGTCGAATAGGAACACGATTATCATAACCGAGTTGGGAACGTGTTCAAAATATGTCCACCATTTGAAAAGTGATCAAAAGTGAGACGTAAATTAGCCACCGGAACATCTTCGGAGCGCCTTCTCTTCATTTAAATATGACATCGTAACTTAAATTTCGTTAATATGTTAATTTCTCGCGGATATTTTTTTAGAAAACAACTACCCACCAAGAAAAATATGTTCGATTTAGATAAAAATTTATCTCTGCCTACAATAAAAAGGAAGCAGTATCAAGGGTTAATCGCAGGGATATACATCAACTTCAATTCGTACAGAACCGTAACCAATTGTTCATCGTCTCAAAACGATTAATTTTTAGTTTTTATCAAATGGCACGTTAGATTTAAAAAAATCTGTATTCATAAATTTAGGTAAAAAAATTGGATTTTTTTCGTTCAGAAGTTATAAATCTAAATCCGTTTCTGCATTCTTCTGTATGGTCAGAGGGACTGGCCATAGCTCTATTGCTATCTCTCGAAGGATGTATCGCTCCCCAGTGGCTCTCATTTTTCAATATCCTAAAATGTTCCGGATATGAAATTGACCGAAAGAGGATATTGATGTAGATAAAGGCGTCCAGAGGATTTGTACAGCACAATCGAAACCTGTGAGTAAATTTATTTTTATGATGATTCCGGAATTAAATACAAGTTTCCCTGTCGCCTATAAAAAAGCCATCTATCTTTCCGACTGGAAAAGGTCCCAATGGAACCGGGAACGTATCGATAACCGGATTGCAGACAATAAAGAAACAATAGAGATAAGCATTGTCGACAGCTGACAAGCGCTGAAAGATTGGACGAGAGATGTATTGGTGGGTAACTGACCAACCCACACACACACCTCATCGGAATATGCAACCCGGATTGAATTTTTCATATTTGTAATGAATACTTGATGCGCGCAATTTCTTGATCGAACGCAAACACCAAAGAAAAATTCGAATTATGAATGGTTGCTTTAGAAATACATTATTATTCAGACGATCACAGCTAGAACTTTTCCATACCGATTTCGGCTTAGCGTGTGACAGATTTGCATACAAATTTCTTTCCAAGCAGATATTAGAGATTTAGCATATGGGGTGAAATGTGTCTTGTTCACTTCGTGTCGACTCTATTTGATTTGCATCATGAAAAATATGCAACTATCTTCCAAATCGAATGATTTATTATCAAAATTATTATTTTTGGAGTTTAAAAAAACATGATAAGATGAAATTAAATCTTGTTTGAACTGATTGTTTATTGTGTTCAGAAACACTTTGTTAATCTAATTTTAATTTAATTCCACTGTCATTATTCAATCTTAAACATTTCGAAAGTAACGTAATACAAACTAATTTCCCCATAAAGAACTTCCGTACATCGAAATTTTCTATACAGTGAGCGTTACAAGCAACGCAAAAATTCCATAAATCTTAAAACTATTGAGTTTTGAAAAAAATCTAAAAGCAGCTTAATTTTTAAATTCAATTTATATTTTTTTTATATAAATTTTTATATACAGGATGTTTTTTGTCAATGTGGTGACGTCATCGTCGCTTTTTTTAAATAGCAACCCATCTTTTTTCGCCATGATTTTGATAGCCTTTTTAACTGCAAAACGACGCGATAAAATTGGTTTTCAACTGCAAACAAAGAAGAGTTTATACGAAAACACGAGCAATTTATGATTGAATTTTACTTCCATAATGGTCGACAAGTTAATGGCCGATGGGTGCACGAAGTTTCCCCTTGTTTCTAGAAAATTCTTGAAAAAATATCTGTTGCTGTAATTTTTTCGAATTATGTAAGAATACTCAGTAAAACTATTCCTTGAAACTGCCAGTATTCAAAGAAAATCAGAAAGTGACAAACCGACAAAATAAGCTCCTGAGGTTGTTAAAAATTAAGAGGAGTAATAGACGATTGAAGGCAAACATTTTCAGCTATTATTGTAAATTTTACATACATTGTGTTAATGTAATTTATTAGAACTAAACCCTTTTCCATAGTTCTACTTTCAATTTTCAACCTCAGGTAAATATTGTGTCACTTCCTTGAATATGGGTTGTAAAAAACATCATCGTTGTCTAGACTAAAATAAAAAAATCACCCAATATAAACAATATCTCTGTCCTGTGCCGTCTGTCCGACTTCATCCTTCCATATTCTTCTTAGTCTTCCTCTTCTATTTGCTCCTTGAAATTTTACTTCGCAAACTTTCCTAGTCAATCTTGCTTCTGTCGCGCTGTCGATGTGTCCCAGCCGTCCCACTTGTTTTTCCTAAATTTTGACTGACTACTTCATGTATTATCCTATCTCTTGCGGTCTTCCCTTCTACTTTTCTTAAAAACTACTCTTGTCCTCATTTGTGAGAGTCCAAGGTTTACTTCCATTTTTGTAATGTTAGGTTCACGACTATTTAACGACCTCTGATGTAACTTCTTTTGTTTCTTTTTTATTGTAGAATGTTGATTTCAGTGAGTCGTATATTCGACCAACTTTTCGTATTTTATCCGTTGTCTATTTCTTGTCTTCCATTTCCTTCTATAATTTATTTTTGTTTATTTTTTAAATTCTGTCACCTTCTCAACTTTTCGTCCTTCTAGTGTGATGTACGGATTCTGCTATTTTGGGATACTATCACGATCTTTGTGTGATCTATATTTCCATTCATGTTTATCATCTTTGATTCGGTGTTTAATGTATTTAAGTTGTGTAGTACTAGTTGTTTCTCTATGTCTGCTACCACTGCCATATCGTCAGCAAACAGTAGTTTCGGCAATTCCACCGTCCCCATCTTCCAATCTCTCATTTCCTTAGCTATTTTTATGGCTTCAAACATTACTGCTGAGAATATTAATGAGATAAATACACATCCTTGGTGAAAACCTTCTTCTATCTCAAACTCTTTTAATTCTTTATTGTGTTCTCATTAGATTACTGCCTTGTCGTACATAGCTTTTATTACTGCGATTATCTCTTTGTCTATCCCTTTCCCTTGTAATATTGTGTATATATCTTTTTACCTGATTTTATCAAATGCTTTTTCGAATGCTATAAAGCATATCGATAGCCGCAATTAACCAAATTGTAACTAGCAAAACATGATTATTCACTGAAAAAAAAAGTAGTAAATAAAACTACAATTGTACAAATTTTTACCACAAATTGTATTAAAAATACGACTAGTTACAAATTGTATCATTTTTTTCTAAACAATTGTAGTAACTTGGTTGTAGCTACATTTACAATAATTTGTGGCATATAGTACTAACGTGTATAGCGAGATTTTCGACAAATATAATAGTAAAGTGTACTACACAGTCATTGCAAAATTTACTAAAATAAAGACTAATGTGTTCCAAATCTTTACAGTAAAAAGTATAAGATTTTATACTAAAAATTACTATTTTAGAGATTAAATTTTGCGACAAAAAAGAGAAACAGTTACCATATACACATATCTTTTTCTATTATTATTGCCGTTATTTTTACTACAGGTTTTGCAGCATATTTTGCAACAATTAACAGACTTCTGCGCCTAATTAATGTAGTAAAAAGTAATATGTATATTCGTTGCAAAATACTACATTTTTTATGAATCACAATTTACTACTTTTTTTTGGAATGGAATTAGTGGTAAAATGAACCAGGTAAAATGAAACGCAAGAATTAATTATAACAGGATTGTTTCTTATATATTTTAAACAACATCTACAGTAATAATACAAGTAAATACAAAAAGAGCTTTTACTTACAAATTATGTTCCTTGTTCATAACAATTTTTAAAATTTTTTAACACTTATTACAAATCACAAACATTTTAAAAAACACATTCTTTAAAACATTGTCAAATACACAAATTACATTTTAAAAACATATTTTTTAAAAACATATTTTTTAAAATGTAATCAATATACATCAAATTTTCATGATTGGAAAAAGTGGACATACATCATTCTGCTTCTCTGGTACAGATTTTATAAATTAATTCTGAACAAAACTATTTTTACTTGATGCTCAATTTTTAATTTCTCTAATTTTTGGCCAAACAGTTTCCGCGTGCTCAAAATTGGAATTAATTCCTTGAGATCTTCTCGATCAAGATTGAGTAAGGTCTGTTTGTCGACTTCGTTTACTGTAAAACAAATTTCATAATTAATAGTTACTGTCAAATAAAACGCGGTAAAACAATAGAGGTATGTTGCAACGATGGACTTTATGAATACTTTATTAATGAATAGTAAAAACTGTTTCGATAGTACTTACCGTCAAAGCTCACCCTCAACCGGTCTAACAAGCCCCAGCTTTCTAAGGTTGTCTTAACGAAGTCATCCATACCTAACTCACACAAAATCACAACGCAAAACTAATAATTATTAATAAACTTATCGCACTTATAGTCAGTAAGTTAAGACTTTATTAATTTCACTTTACTAACTAATTATAATTAAAAAGATTGATACAAAATTATGCGTATTAAAAAGAAGTTGTTCGTAAGCTCTCGAAAGAATGAATGACCGTTTTTAATCAGTTTGTTTATATTGCGAGGTTGTTTATCACTCCAATTGCTGGAAGGCGCTCTCCACCGACCAGCCACAACATCCTCCTTCACGCATATCGACTACACACTGTTTCGGATGTATAATATAAATAAATAAATGCAAAATCAGCAGAAATTCACAACTCTTATCTGTAAACCGCAATATAATCAATATTGATTAAAGCCCAATTTTCCGTGGCATTAACCTATTAACTCCAATGACGGTAGCGTTCTAGTGTTAAAGGCGTATTTTGTGTGACTTAATACTGTTTGGGTCAGAAGTCCAAATATACGTTATACACGGCTTGTAAAACAGACAATGAGAGCAAAATCTCAAAAAATAATTTTGTTACGATATTTTTCCCTGGTATCCTATTTCCTAGCGGGGTGCGATCAGTGTAAATTATTTTATTGTCGGCAATTTTTCGGCAACGGGCCGCGTCCGCAAATCTGTTCCTTCCCTCTCGATCACTTTCAATAAAATACATTCGGCAAGCACGTGCCAACAATTATGAATTTGTATTGGCCAGAAATTTTCGAAAAATATGCAACAATTGTAGTGACGTTAATCCATTTATTTTATAGTAAAACTCACTCAAAATATAATGTAAGTTGCAACAATCTTATAGCAAATATTAAAACAAAAGTAATACCATAATTGTTTTGAAAAAGTAATACACTTTGTAGATAAGATTGCTACAAAGTTTTCACTACAAATGCTTTAAAAATTGTATTACAATTTTAAGTAACAAATGCTCTCTTTGTAGCAAAAATTGTTACAAAATATGTGCTACATTATTGTAGTAATTTGTAACATACGATTTTTTTCAGTGTTGAGCAGAGCGTTTTAAACGATCTATATCTTTTATTTTCTTCTTCTTGAGGGCGTAATTCCTTTTTGGGATTGAAATTGATGAAAATCCACTTATTGTAACTGACATAATATTACTCAAAAGAAAGAAAAAGAAAAGATATAGTTCGTTTAAAACCCTCTGCCCAAAAATCGTGCGTTGCTAGTTACAATGTTGTTAGTTGCGGCTACCGATATGTGTATTTCTTTATTCTACTCTATATACCTACTTCTATACTGTTTGTCTCAGTATGAACACATGGTCTTGGATGCCTCTGCCTCTCCTGAAACCATACATGGAATGGGAGATATCGCAAAACCGAAAGGAGTTGAAAAAGAAAATAAAGTCAACTCTGCAGTTTTACACTTAATAGTAGCAGACTTAGAATAAAAAGAAAAGAAAGAAAGAAGATAAAAATAGCATTTACCGTTTAAATATTTTTTTTTTGTCGCACAATTAAACTACATCTTTGGTTTTACTGCAGTGTTCACGCGTTTTTCAACAAAATTATGTATGACGTGCGTCGAGCAAGTTAATTTTCAATAAAAAACTCATTATACATACAGCCGCCAGCGTGTACGGGCGACAGTCACCTATTTGTCAAGTGATTTGTATGGCATCTACTTACCGTCCTATAACAACTTTTATATTATTTAGTGTATTCAAAAGCAATATTTTATGAAAACTTTGTGGTTGCGTAAGAAATTACTTTTCTCCTAAATATTTTTTAGGAAAATATTACTAGCCAAAAATTGAAAATAACACGTGAATAGTAACCTACTCCTTACCTTACCCTTTAATATAGAATTTTAAAAAGTCGAAGTATGTTTGTTGTTAGTATTGCAAGACTTTAAGTAACTTAACCAGTTAAAAAGGCTAGGGCCTTCCACGCTCATTGTAGGATTAACAATGATTATAACAGATAGTGTCTGAATTTTGATGACGTTTCAGCAACTGACAGGAGCTTTAATGTATAATCTTGAACTAGAGATGTTAGTTTGAATATAGCTTACAGAAAGAGGACAGGCTTGTAAATTATTAATCGGAAAGAACAGAGAAAATTGGTTGAAAATATGAAAAAAGTTTGTGTCAAAATAATTGTTGCATACAAAGAAGTGCCAACAAAATAAATGCCAACGGGTTATTCGATCTAATTTATAATCAATTATCACAAATTAATAAAATAATTGAAACATTAAGTATTTTATTAGAAACTCTGAAAACTCTTTAATTTATTTATTGCAACCACAAAATTGTAATCATTGCCGGGTAATGTTGCAAAACTGTTTCTCGTACTATCTAACCAACGATTTCTTCAGCGTTACTGTACTGTGGAAGAAATAAAAATACATTGCAGTTTCCAGTTTCAATATTTGGAGTTTAATGATCTTATCATTTTCGTATAGAGATCTAATTTAGTACACAAAATCTTGTTTCCAGAAGACGGCAACGCGAACCTAATGAGCCGAGGGGGTAATCCAACACTACAGAAGAACAAGGCACTTTTTCCAGTTATGCATTTTCCATATTCCGCGCTTTTAAATCGTATTAGCATCATTCAAACGTTGACTCTCTGCGTAAAAATGAAGGGGGAGTGACAAGATTAAGGAATTAAAGCATATCGTGTGCGATAATCGCAACTTTACGGTTTAAGTGTCGCATATCTTGCAATAATGCTGATGACTACTGCGAAAATATCTGAACCCCTCGAAAAGTTGCTGCTCGGATTTTTCCGATTATTTTTTTATTCATGAGGTAATTGTGTTAAATTTTTTGTTGGACGTTTAAAGAGTCGAAAAAAAGAGTAACAATTGACGCGATCAACACGAGTGGTTCGCGTGTTAAAACGCACGAGCGAACAAAGAAATTACGAGAAAAAATACCTCAGAAAAGGAAATTTGGTGACATCCGGAACTAAGTGAAGATTTTACACTTGAATATATCAAAACAGATGGACGAATAGGCGCCTTCAAACTAAAGGAAACGCAATTAGTGCTTGTTTTATTGCGTTAAACCGCGACTGTTCATTTCCTCAGCGAAAAAATTGCCGTTCGTTTGGACGTGAAAATTTCTGCTTTAATCCGTAGAGGTGTCCAAGTCAGCATAAACTAACAGAGTTAGCGTAGTTCGAGTGGAGATTGCCTCAGATGTAATTACAAGGAGCAAAGCTGTTACGTAGCGTTTCTAGCCACAATCTTGCTCGTTAAGCAGGACCTGCACAAAGACACATTGAACTATCGACAATATAATTATGGAGTTAAATTATGTAAACTTCGCAGCGGAAACGTTTGGTAAGTTGCTTAAGCGACAAAAATTTTGTTGAATAAGCTTGACAAAACGGGAAAAAAAATAATACAAAAACAATTAAAGCAACTATTAATCATATCCGAAAAACAAGTTGACATTGCACACAAGCACACCATTGTTGACAACTGTCGCCGAAATGTTGTTGCCATATTTCATTAAAAAAAAAAAAACACGAGGTATTGTTCTCGCTGTCGCATACAACCGGTGTGGCCCACTTTAATAAATTATATCGACAGTTCCTCAAATTATTTTAATTCGTTTTGCGTTATTATTGATTTGAATTAGTAATACCATTTTAGGCCGTTCCAATTTATTGCTCTTGCCTAACGCTAGCATTAAAATAAACCGACAAACTACAAGGATACTTCAACAAAACTATAGCTCAAGGCTCTATTATCTTCAATAAATAGGTCACCTGCTCGTTGCAACCTGTAACAAACTTGTGCAGAAATGTTCGATGAATTAAACATTAATTAAATACATCAATCAACGAAAATTTAACTAGATACATAAATTATTGAACAAAAATGTAAAAAAAATAATTTGCGTGGAGAATGGAAAATTGGTTTTTGAAGGCTTGATTTTCAAAAGACTGCAATTGCCTGAGTCCCCAATACCTCATTACCATCTTAAGTAACAATGGTCTTGAAGTTGGAACAGTTTTAAATAGGAAATACCTATACTGCAGTTACTGAAAGTACGGAGCAATAAAATCGTATGACCAGCACGTACATTGCTAAACTTGCCTTTCCATTGGCCGGCGGTTATAACCTAAAATCCAGTTATGCAGTAGAGAATGACTCAACTCAGTCCGTCGTGCGTCGTTATGAAAAAAAATGAATATGTTACACGTATCAGTAACAAAAACAATTATAAACGTAACAACTTTAAAGTTTTAATCAGATCAATTTGTAATTGCGACCTTGCAAGTGGTTTACACGTAATCAGTACGTGATTACTCTGTAGGATTCAGTGATTGAAGTACAGACATAACTTTTCGGAATAATACAATAGATGTCGCTTTTTCGGATCACTTCTGATTTGAATAAACCGCTTATAACCAAATCTATTTGTTTATTGGTGCAAATAAAGTTTCCTTATGTTCTTTAACTTGGACGTTTTATATTTAGATAAACTATATTAACAGAGATCAAAGCGAAGAAATATAAATGTTTCTTTCTAGACTGTCTTATCATAACGCTGCTGTCGTCTGTGTTACTTATGTATATAAACACTTACGTGTTTATTAATGCATTATTTCTCACTGCTTTGCTAGAATCACTTCTATAATTGCATACCAGCGTACTACCAACGTAATCGGACCATTATAATTATATAAGCAGAGTGATGCATCAATGGCTTCAGTTGTTGTCCTGTGCATGCAACATTGCAATACCCAAAACAACGACACGTACAAATCTAACAATAAGTTTTCCTGAAAAAGTTAAATTTTACAAATGTACGATACTTTACCGCTCTGTAGTCAACGTGTTACGTCAAAAAAATGAGGAATGATACAGTCTTCTTCTTTTCTATGTATTATGATATTTCGCTGAATACCTATGTATTTATCATGGCCACTTACAGTTTCTTTAAACAGTTCATTAAAATGGTCCCGCCCATTTACAATCTGAGGAAGTGTTTATTTTGAAGAAAAATTTAATATCCAATTGATATATCGGATATACTCTATTTTCAACCCTCTGTTTTGAGTGAAAATGAGCGATTACTACCTTAAGTCAAATTTCCTAAAGTGAACGTGATATTTCTAATTATAAATTCGGATTGGATGCGAAAAGACTAGAAACTATTCTTTCAAAAACTTTTCCAAAAACACTCATCTATGACTATAACATGACCTTACTTAGACCACCATTGAAACTCATTTAAAGACTTGGACAATGGTTACTTTGAATCAAAAAAATATTTTCAACTTCCGGTTCAAGCTGGAAATTACGTATTCATACAGGAAGTGATGTATTTAAAGAAAGTATGGCATTTCTGTTGCAGATTAGAACTTTTTCAAAAAAATTTGCACACAAAACGAGCGCGGAAAATTTCTAACAAATATATTACTTTGGCAACAAACTTACTTACTGAATTTTACCTTGTGATTTTGGTATTTATAAATAATTCTATATGCAGTTAAAATAGTATGTAGTACACTTGTGGAAATGGTTGCGGCACTAACTATCGCCTGGGCTGCAAGAAACGCATTCGTATTGTAATGAGGTTCTTTCCGTACTTGTATTAAAGTACACTATTGGTTCAATAGTTTCGTACCTTTTCGCATAAAATCCGAATCGGCAATTAGAAATACAATTTTGTATGTTCAGAACGGAAGTTAGAAATATCACTATTCGGTAGCTATTAAGTTTTTCTTCAAAATAACTACCTACTTCCATAGATTTTAAATGAGACAGCCTGTATAACCATCGCGCTGCCGTCGGTTAATTGACTCAAAAACAGCTTGTACCAACGCTGTATTCATTAATAAAACATTAATTAATTCGTTGATATGCCTTTATGGCGTTTGTAAATAGTTATGTTCACAAATGTAGCGGATATTGCCACAGGCCACTTGACCACAATTTATTTTGAAGGCGCGTTATTCTAAAAGTATTCTATGATTATCTATTAGAATTCCATTTGGAGTGGTATGATGGTTGACTTGCTAACCTTCAATTAACTAAAAAAGTTATTGAAGACTAGTATTACAGTAATTTTTTAAGATTATACTCCTGTTATGAATTGAGGAGTCTGCTGCAAAAAGGATGCAGCTCCATTCAGTACATTTGGTGCAAGAACGACGCTGCTGTAGGAGCTGTCTCATTATTGCAGCAAATGCTGTGTGACGCATCTCCATTTGGACACAGTAAAAGCATACCCAGCTGTTTAATCTGCACCGATCTTGCACCAAACGATGGTCAATATTTGAAATTAAATAATCGTCATATAAACATTAAAAATGGAGCTACATCGTTCTTGCAGCAAACTTCTGAATTGCCTATCTTAAATGGCAACTATTTGCAACACTTTCTCCAAACTATTTAAAATAATATATTGAAACTAACTACATACTGCGTCAACAACTTTAGGTTGTTCATGAACGTAGCCCTTAAATTTAACCTACATTGAACAAAAACTAACGAAGTTTAGGCAGATCAATAATAGTGTTAATTGTCAATTAGAAGGAAGTTTATGAACTATTTTTTAAGTATAAAAATTGTAAGATATGGTTAAGGATTTTCCCGTCTGGAAATGTATATTAAAAATGTACCGTTTTTAGGTATCCCATTTTGAAAATATTACCTTTCTAGCCATAGAGCGAATTTTTACAAAAATCTGCAACTGCAAAAAGAAATACAATGTTAGAATAATTTGAAACTGTACCTCGACACAATTGTCAACAGAAACAGAATAATAACTTATGCCAGGTACGTTGAATCTGGAAATATTGTCGAGGTTCCACTGTATTTTTTGGGTGCTGTAATTGGAGAAAAAAAATTGAACTGTCTTTATAGGGAAAGCATTTATGATAATGTCCGAAGCAATTGTCCGAGTTGAGTTTGATTGAATGAGAATCGTTGGTGCTACTGTGGAGCATGTAATTATGAAATTTCGACCAGTATTTCTTTCCAGAATGGTTAAAGGCTTAGCCCCGAGTCTAAATGCGGTCCGCTAGAGACGTAATATAAAAATTAAAAATGTTTTAAAGTTATTTCTTTGTGAAACCCGAGTGAGTGATGGCCAAATGATTCATGAGCCAGACAGAGTGCTTTCCTATAATGTAATATCGCAGGCACAAGCCTACACTGTTCTCGACAAAAAACACTCAAATTAAACCCATTACGAAAATGTACTTTTGAGAAAAAAATTATTTGCTCTGTCACGCTGCCGCATTTCGAAAACAAAAAGTTATGTACAAGAAACACATCGATTTAATTCGAAATAAAAACGGTAAAAAACTGGTCCTCGACTTTCGCCTTTTTAAGAGTGTATGGAAAAGAGCTTGATGCTCTTCACTTATTGCCGCAAAAAAAAATTAAAACCCAATTTCGAAAAATGTGCCCGATAATCATAGGTCTTAATATTATTGTTAACCCAAATCGACCCGTGGATATTTTGATGCGATAAAAAATCGTTGATCAATTAATTTTTATAATATTATAAAATAATACCACAAAGGCGTACTTTTATGAAGTACCCAATAATTTTCGAACATTTATTTTTTAGTTTTTCATCGAATAACTCTAATTCCTTTCGGTTATCGATTATCGATTTGGGTTAGAAATATTAATAGCCGTTAGGGTTTTACCCCCAAATTGACAGCTTATTTTTGTGTACCCAACACATTTGCTAATTATTTTTATTTTCGGCGCTGAGCACAGATGGTCTCCCACTTATAAAAAATTGGACCTCTTTTACTTTAACCTTTATAAAAATGTTGAATTCGCACACTCTTTGTTTTGTGTGAACGGAATCGCGGCCGCGTCGGTATTTGCGCAGGGAATGGTAGGCATTAAAATAAAATTAAAGTTTCGCCAGTTAAAACTTAAATCATTCCTGAAAGCACGAGAAAACGCTCGCATTACACGACTTTATAGTCCAAAGAACAAGAATAACGACTCATTCATAACGCATAATTAATTAAATTCTAATTGCACTTTCTGGGTGTTAAAACTTTAGGTGTTTTGTGTTGAAACGTTATACTATCAGGGACATTCATCATTGACTGACAAAGAAAGACGTTAATTGTTAAAATCCCCTCGCTCGAGATATGAATTTTAAAGTGCAGATTAAAATCGAGGTGTTGTGAGTCCGCATGATTTATCAAATGATATCGGCCCGGTAAAAACATATTGTTTGTGGAATTGGCTCATAAATTTATATTTTATAAATCGACGTGGCGTGCGTTCGCGCCATACACACTTGCTTTCGATGATCGCAGGGGGTCACCACATAATTTCTAGATTAGCTTAGCCTGTAGATATTTAAGTAAATAAATGTCTAAATTGAAGAATGGCTGGCAACCAGATTTTAAAAAATCGAAATCGATTAATTTAAAAAGGGTGCGAGTTAATGGTTTTCTGAATTGGCTGGTAATAGTCACAATTGAAATGCGTATCATGATACCATTGGCATTCCGGACCCGGATTTAATACGGTTAGTATAAAACAAGTAGCTTCATCTATCACTGCTGGCGGTTCTGGAATTGGTCATGTTCACAAAATGCAAGTCACCGCAATACCAGTGACACTGTCACTTTTTTCTAAAACTTTCGAACGCACCTCTCAAACAATCCGATTTAAATTAACAAGTAGTAGATTCGATTGAATTAAATTTTTTCGTCGTCCACTTTTACCGGTCTGGTTTTTTTAGATGAAAAACGCGCCGAACGAGTCGCGTTATCCCTCTGAAGAAAAAACTTTTTCTCGCACACTTCGAGCACGTCCCACGATGTGATTGCACCGAAGAAGCGATAAACAATACAGCAACAAAACAACCCTCGAACAATCTCGACTGAAATCACATCCTGAAAGAGTACGGCGTATAGGGTAACAGTAGCTGCTATCATGACTATACGTTTCTATTGTGACTGTGAACAGTTTTTTATTTACACGAACGGACAATTATATCATTGAATTAGAACGTTTGAGTCGGTAAAAAGCGAAGATTCTGCTTGGTCACGGTTTTGCAATAAGGTTGGTGTATTGTTAACGGGGCGCCGCACCCTATCGCTCCCGCTTCTGCTACTCTCATACTGACTAATGGATCCAGATTTAAATCTCTGCTAATGTTAATGAGTTCAGAGTTCATGGGAAGACATTAAAGAAAACATTGAAAAATTCCTCCATTTAAATATAATTCAACGTCCAAAACCACGAACCCATTAACAATTTTCGAGGGTTGAATTCCACCTGCACAAACTGTCGGCGAAAAATCATTAAGAAAATGTTAAAATATATATTATTAGGTAAATTAACATATATTTTTTCATTTGAAAAAATTAATTTCTTTTATATCAATTAAAAATAAAATGAAAGATAAGTAGGGTCGAGACACCGTCCGTAGCCACTAGATACACCATCTTTAGCCACTTTAGTTGCATACGAATTTATAAGATTTTCCGTAAGTACTTGATTAGCGTTTTTAAATATATTTTTTAAAATAACAATTATGTTATTTGACGCTGAACTAGAATTAATAGGTACAGTGCTTACGCCTGATTACACCACTTCAGACTAGATCGACTCCCAACTATGTGTTACTTTAAAATAAGCTTTCCATAAATTGCAATCTTGTTGCACGATTAGTATTTAACAACAAAAATTAGTAAGGTAGAGGTAACATGCGGCAACACCGCACTGACCTGTCGAAAAAATATTCTGATTTGGAAGCAATAAAATAGTAAAAGAATAGCAAATAAGGAACCTACAGAATAGACAATTAGATTAGTTTTTTTTTAATTATTTGTTAATATTTTACAGTCGATTAATAATAAAAGTAATAAAAGTATATCTTGTTACTATCCCATGAGCACCATTAACAACATATAGCAACATGGATGTATTTACTTCGCCCATGTCGCGAGCTATATTTTGAAAAATTATTGGTGCGACAGAGTTATTCTTAAAAAAAAAATGTACATTTGAAAAAATAGCTTGTGTATATTAACAATATCTTATTTACCTGCCATGCAGAAACTAATTGTTCCTTTATTTGCCGTAACTGTACAATTACCCTGCATTTTATAAACAAAATTTCTTAAAAAATGAATAACCATCAAAAGTATACAAATAATCTTAACGATCATAAATATTGAGTAGAAAACCATGCACAATGATCTTTATCATCTCCAAATTATTACCGAATATGTCATTACAGAAATTTTCAATTTTTTAATTTACAAATAGCACACAAAATACAAAACAGTCTGTTGACACTTACTAGAAAACAGGTTAAGCCAAGGAATGGTGCGCCTTAACCTAAGTAATACTTTGGAATGCTAAAGTTTACTTTAGGACGATGGTGCAACGAATTATGTGTTACTTAGGAATTTACGAATAACTTATAATTTAAATTGAAGTGGTGCAAATGGGCGTTAGTGGTTGCGTTAAGAAGTAAGGTAGGGCTATACGCTGTTCCACCGAAAAATGATTTGTCCACGTTGTTTACAGGTTGATATTAAAAACCCAACTTACACTGCTCAGCTGACTACCACAAAACGAAACGGGACGCTGTGCTGTGCTGCAACTGTGTGCTTAGTGTAAATGCAAGTTGTTGCGAAGAAGGTTACTGAAGGTGATTGATGCCCGAAATTTAAAATAACGAATAGAAATTCAAATCCTTATTACCACGTGTTAATCACGCATTCGGTTCTTAAGAAAACAGACTTTGATTATGATTTAATTAAGAAAATACAATGTTTCAATATAAATTTCGCTAGTTATTATACTATGCTTAAATTAATTGTTTCCCCTTAAATTATTTTTTTGAGAAGGGTGGCCAAAAATGGGACAAAAATTAATCACTTTTCTCATCTCTGACCACAGACTGGCCACTGATTGAACAATAGGTACTATTTCTGGTCACCAAGTGGCAACTAATGAAAACGTGGTTTTTAATCTTGACATCTTCATATTACTTAATTAAGTGCCTATCTAATTACCTTTAGATAAATATTCATTTTCTGATAATGGCGTCAAAACACAGAAACAAAAATAACTGTCAAAAGAAAAATAAGTTATTTCAATACCAACCCTACCAAATTGCAAATGCCCTCGCTGCCGTTAGCAACAGTGGTATGAAACTGGCAATTGAATGTAAATTGTACGGAGTTCCACGAACAACAATATGAAATTAATTAAACGGAAAATTTTCTGAAGCTACGGGAACGGTAGGAAAAAATTCTTTTAGGCAAAGAATTGGAGAATTAGTTGAATGGATCAAAAACATTTCAAAAATGGATTTTTCCCGGGGAAAAGAGGGACTTATTTACTTAGTCAAAAAGTTGCTAGAAAGAGCATATTTATCAACTCCTTTTATCCAAAACGCTCCTGAACGAAAATGGTTTCATGTATTTATGACCGGTCATCAAGAAATATCACAGAAACTTAAAAATTGCGGTGGTCTGCTAGAAATACCGGCTGACTACAGATGATGTTAAAAGTGGCCACTGTAGAAACAAACTGGCCGAAAAGGGTGCAATTGCTCACATCACCTAAATAATTAAATTACGAAAATGTCCATTATTCAATCTGTAGCATAGCTAAAAATATAAAGACTCTGTGTAAGTTATAGATAGAGTAATGCGGTTATTTCTAGTCATGTTTTAATTTTTTCTATTACAAATTTGCTTATGGCTACAAATGTTGTCTCGACCCTAATCTTGCAAGCAAAAAATAAGTAAAAAGAGTCCATTAGCATTTATTACAGGAAACTAATTATTTCAGGAAATATCAGACACAGTCGTGAATAAACAGCCAAATTATCATTAAATTTATTGCAGGGGCTGTAAAGTTTTATGATACTATACTTATTTGTAATTCAATAATTATTCACCGAATCGTTAAAAACAAACTATTAAAGTAACAAAAATAATAAATAATTCATATTCAGAAACTGAAGGAATTTGACCTTACCTCAAAAAAATTAGACATGTAAATAATAACCATTTGACCATTATCGAACGGATGTCAAAGTTTAGTGAACTTTCAAAACGAGACAACGATTAATTTAATTTTCACGTGTGCCGTCTCGAAATTTCTGTAATTTTGATTTGTGACAATTTAAAACGTTTCCCCTGCCATTACGAGTTAAATGGATGCCGTCCAACGTCGAATGTATAATTTAAAGCGATACAATTTATGGCGCTAAATCTTGATTGTGGCTATAATAAAAACAATGAAAATTATTTAAAATGCATTAAAATAAGATTATTTCGTATTCCGACTGGACAGGGCACGATGCGATCACTGGAGGTTGGTAATGATAGGGTACCACAAGTTATAATGGGTTATCTTAAATAACAGGGCCCATTTTAAGGAATTTAATTTGTTTTTATGGCTCTGATTATTACTTGCTATAATTTGAAATCGTTTTATTAAAATAAGTTGATAATTTACTTGTCCTGGCAAATCTCGAGTTTTTTTATTGATTTTTTTTAATGCGACCAGATATAATTTTGATAATTCACGATTCAAAATGATTCCTATTAAAATAATATTCTTCCGAGGCTGTTATCTGATACGGCCGGCTATACCTATAATTTTCTTGCAATACGACCCATCGATTTTTTTCACGAATTATGTTTGTAGTAATTTCCGTATCCGTATCGAAACATGAATGATGTCCTCTCAACACGAACATATTATTGAAAGAACATTTTGACAAGCAATTTATATTATTTGTTTCGTTTACACCTTTTACACCTCCAATAGTAATTGAATTTTTTTTCTCTCAAAATCGACTCGGAGAACGCAGTCCCTCGTATTTAACTCGATCCGGATAACAATAAAATTACAATCGAAGGAAAATAATAATCGAAGGTGGGGTTTTCGTATCCACGAACCGACCAATCATGTCAGGTTGTATCAATCAAAATAGCTAATAATTAATATTGATCAAAACTGATCACGATGGAACAGGTATTAATGTTAGGATTGACTGAACATTACATCACTGTTTGAAATTGATGAGGAGAAAATTATTGATTGAGTTGATTAGGTATTGTGTGGGTGGGCCATTTTAGACGTAAAAATTTATCTGAATATCGCCCAGAAATAACTCTTTTTTCCTAACAAAACCCGAAAGGGCAATCAATAGGGTCGTAAAAAAGCTCGAGATGAGATCTATCTACTCATCATTATTTTATATTCAGCGGTTTGATACCCAAGATCCCCGGGATGATATTCTGATATAAGGGAGGATGTGAACTAATTGGCTCGACGTAGCTGTTAGTTTATTCTACAACACGTCAGATTGCTGCCCAATCTAATTAGAACACAATTTGTTAATGTGTTTTATCACAACTGCGATTGGATCGTAGATAGATTCCACTCCCAATGTATCTTGTTAATTTCATACAGGATAATATTGTTATTTTCGTATTTAAGCGGCAATTACGGGGAGGCGATTTTAACGTTGTGTCCCTTTTAAGATGGCATGTTTTCCTCCTATTACATTAAAGATTATTCTTATCTTGTGCGAAATGTATACGTGAGTTAAGCGCGGAACGTATTATTGAGAGTATGTGATATGTCAGAAAATACGGACTTATAAATTGTTCTAACTGCAATATTATTTTCCCGGCAGACAGATATGCAAAACATAATTGCGTCAAATTATATGGCTTACGCAACTGAAAAAATGCTACGGAAAATAATTTTCTGGTCTAGTGTTGATAACTTTCAGATTTGATTGCGGTCATTTATTATGAAGATAAAAGAAATTAAAATTACGGTCGTGCATTTTATGATAACATTTTCATTCTTAATTTAGTACCGCCTAGATTAAAACATAAAAAAATTATATAAAAGCAAACTGCGAGAAGTCGAACCTCAAGAGGGATTTTAAAAATTTGAATGGGAAAAATTTCTAGGCAAATAAAAATACAAAGATGAATATAGTGTAATAATTTCATGGTACAGATAATGTTTAATCAAGACCAAAGTTATTTTCAAAATGTAAGAAAGACTGAACTTGAAATCAGAAATGGTCTTACTGTGCTGCATGCTTAGAATGTGGCTCATTATAATGTTTTTTTTTTGAAACATTTAAACAGGGTTATGAATTAGTAATTGACATAGTTATGTTTCAATTTTCAAAGACAAAGTCTATTTCTTTTTAATTTACTGATTCGTTACAAAATTTAATATACTTAAGGCGGTAAATATTTATATAATCCAAGTACCATATATAGTGACGTAAACGCGTGATTAGCACGTGTAACTTGGAATTATAAATTTGGGACGTTACCCACACTCGCTTATTTGCATGGATGAAGAGAGGTGGTCGTGAAATAAAGTAAGTGTAGCATTACAGATAGAGCGCAACATGATGAGAAAATGATCCAAATACTAAAATTATCAATAAAGAGCACACGTGAAATTGGTTGATGCTAAAGGATATGAATATCAAAAGATTTTATTACCAGTACATGTACTCAGAGCATATTTCCAAACAAACGTTATCTGTTTTTAATGATAAAGTTTGGGAATTGTCATTAGTAACTTGCAATTACAGTACTGATGGTAAATAATAACAAAAAACTGCCAAATATTCTCAATAGAGTAGTAACACACTGCAAAAGATATTGCTTCACACTTAATATGAAGAAGACTAAATAATGTATAACTGCGTCCGAACTTTAAAGTTCACGTTGGGTCAAATTGTATAGAAAGCGTTAAAAATTAAATGTCTAAGGCAAATACTGGCTGAAGACTGGAACCATTCAGTTTAGATAAAAACTCGAATAAAACAGGGAAGAATATCATTTACCTATACGAATGAAAAAAAAACTTTAACTGCTTTATGGTTTTAGCATTAAACTTAGAATGAGAATTGCTTGCTGTTATGCATTTTCCGTAATACTATATTTTCTAGAATCGTGGACCTTTATAGATGCTCCTTGAAAAAAATTGGAGGCCTTTGAACTATGAGTTTAAACGAATGCTGAGAATTAACTGGATAGATCGAGTCACTAATGTCGAAGTTTTGGGAAGGATAGGAAAGCACAAATAAATTATCAATATTATGAAAGTCGTCAAATTGTTATAGTTTCGGTATATTATGGGACATCCAGAAACATATTCTATATTACACCTGATAATACAAGGAAAGGTTGAAGGAAAACGGAGTCCAGGACGAAGAAGAACGTCCTCACTGAAGTACCCAAGGCACTGGTAGGAGCAGCCGCCAAGTACATTATTCACAGTAATGGTCAATAAAGTAGCCATTGTCAACATTATGGTCAACGCTAAATAATCGAATATAGCACATCAGTAGAGAAAAATTGAAGAGAATTATACATTTCTTACAACGCGTTTTTCGCAATAAAAAATATTTTGGCAGGCTATAAAAATATTTGTCTATTGCACTTTTCCTATAACTTCCTTTTCGAATCTTTACATCAAAAAACCCGCTCAGTGCTAAATGTAAACTCTTAAAGTGGACGTTGTAGCATAATGAATCCACATCTTTGAGTAATGCCATCTCATTATTGGAGATTGACAATTATCTTCATCAGGGCTTATGGGTTGCAGCACGTTGTCTCCAACCTTGTTCTGCTAAAGTTAGCTGTAAATTTTGAATTTCTTTTCTGCAATTCAGCAAAACTCCTTTATCTATATTCTCAAGACTAGTCACCAACTACTTGTTAGCAGAAGATGGAGTTTTGAGCTTTTTTGGTGAAGAAGAATTTGGGATGTTTTTCTTACAAATTTCTTCAAATGTGCTAAAATTTGACATAAGTACATATAATGTGGGACATTTCTTCATTGTTACCATCAGTTTTCTAGTAGAAGAAACCTTTGTGAATCCATTGCATTGATGCTTGGTTGGTGGGAGGATTTCAGATATTTAAAAAAATAATTGGTCATCTTGGAGAACAGTTAGTTAAATCTCCTCCATAAATCTTTCTTCGACAGAGTTCTCTCTAGAGTAAGCCTTCTTAAAATTCAACGTGCAACCATCGTTTTCATGCTCAGATCAGATGCTTCTGGCCCATTAACATCACCGATATAACATCAAATCTTCAAGTTTCTTCAGAGTTTCATCAGTTTCAACAAGTCATCCGGATATTCAAATACCCTGTATCACCGAAATTGTTAAATCTAAAATTAATCTTGAACATAAATGTTGACCTGGTAAATCCTTACGCTGCAGTCAATCGCTCTTGGATAACTTTCGGTCCGTTGACCTCATTTATGATAAACTTTATAATGCTGCGATGGTCAAGTTTAATATCACTCAATTAAATTTGGTAATGATCTAACGATCCATTTTCACTTTACACCAAAAAGTTACGTTTAAATTATTGACAAAAACGACCGTTGACATTATTTGGAGTCAAAATGGAACTATTCTACTTTAATCAGATGTGGAATGTTCGACTGGTAGTATTAAAAATATTACCTTAGGTAAACTTTGAAATTAGCTAAAAGTGAGAAATTTTAATATTACTACAAATAATGCCAAAAACTCTGTACGAACTTCAGAGAAGTTCGAGTTAGATAATTTTTGCTGTAATTTCAGAAATTGGATAAATAAACGCATAATAGTAGGTATCTAGGGAGTGTTTCTAATAAAACAATAAACAATGAATTTAAAAAAAAAATAGCAACCAAGTAAACTGCACTTAAATTAAAATATGTTAGACAAAAGACTGTTGGGCAAAGGTTACAAAAAAAACTAAAATGTGGAATATGAGTTAGGAACTTAATATTCAAATGAAGTTGTAAATAATTAAAAGTAACACGAGATTTAAGTGCAATAATTATGCTGAACTGTTTCGAAAATAATGCAGTTTACAGCGACCGCGTTTTTAGTTGCAAGGTAATAAAATTAATAGCCCATTTTCTCTCTTAAATCTATTAACTTCTTGATTAGCATAGCTGAAGATGTATCGGAACGGGGGAAGTTACGGATTGTCCTTTGTTCGCATTTCATTTATCCAGACGTAGTTTTGCACACACGCACAAGAAACGAACCAAGTTCGGTCGTACCACGCCCCTCTAATTCAAAATCTGCCAGACAATTTAAATTTAATTACTATGCTGTAATTCTAAAAAAATGTTTTCATAACTATAATATACAAATTTCGCATCATAATTGAGTAACAGGTGTATAATTTGAGTATTTATATTACATTTCTTTCTTATCTTTAAATTTTTTCATTACCAAAGTTGTTATTATTTTTCTTATTAATATTTATGTGATAATTACGCGGCCATTTTATTTCTTTTTATCAACAATTGAACCAATGGAAATCCTGGGAATCGTTTACTATACGGTCTCCTGCTGATGAGACCACCTCTCTGTAAGTCAATGTTTGGTCGGCTTTATAAAAAGCCGTTCATCCATTGTGACTTCAGCTTGCTTCGACAATAGAAACCATTAATTATAAATATCAAGCTGTATGATTGTCAGTTTTGCTCAACTTCGGTACTCTTCTGTACATGAAGCTTAACGGCTTTCAATGTTATTCAAACTAAAAAATGGAAAATTTGACGTGGCCACCACTCAAACTTTCTCGTCATTTGCACAAGTATCGATTATTAGACATTTTTCGCCACTGCACTTCACCACCTTATTCTCAACCTGCTTGCATTAAAACGACTACCAATCGTAACGTCCCAATTCAAATTTTTCAACGACCATTTTTAACACACTTCACCCTGTGTAACACTAATTCTAAACTAAAAAGGAATTTCAGAAAATAAGCATTAAAAAACAATGGACGTTGGTCAATATTAGTAATAACTTCTTGCAGTTGAATTTCTCTAATTTTTTTTATAATTTTGATACAATTGAGAGAGGGAACGTTAAACTTGATCAGTGTTAACAAATGATGTAAATAAGGGAATATTAGTGGAGCAAACCCCTTAAACTTGAAGTGGGCAGTGTATGTTTTGAAAGCAATGAATTGAGTACTAAGTATTCAATCCAGTAACCACTGGAAGTGTTAAGCTTCCATTTACACTAAGTCTGATTCCATTATCTGCCCCTTTCCGGATCTTAACCCTTGCTTCGTCTTTTCTGTACCGCACCCTTCCTTATTTCAACTTGTATTTACAGTTGGTTCGGGTTTAATTGGTATTCAATATATACACAAACTGAAATTAATAAAAACTGAAATAAGCTCGAAAATTACGTGAGGGAAGCTCGAGTTGTGGATCGTGTTTCGTCGGTCGGTTTATTAAGAAATTTGGCGAGTTGCTGTGAGGAAATTTTGCGGTGCTCGCTGAAATTAGAAAGTGATTCGCGGAGAGTACTTTTAAGAGAATTCGCCCGTATTTTGAATTAAAACATTTACTTGTCTTTAATTCAGTCATTTATTCTCTTTGTCTCGCTCGCTGTGTTTAATCTTTTGCCATTTTAATAATCTGTGATTATCAAAACTTGCTTTAATTCGTATTCGTTCATTGTCAGCTTACATCAAAGTGAATTAAAATAACTTTTAACTTCGGGACTTTCTTACCCTTTATTCCCTTTAAATTTAAATGAAAACAATGTTTTAATAGAAATTATATTATAGATTTATGCTTTTGTACAAACATTTTCAAAGGGGTTGAAATTAATTGTCTGCTACATTTCTTTGTAAATTTTTGTCTGGATCAATTCCGAATAATTTCCTTTTAGTTTCAAGGTTAGATTTCGAACCCTCTTTCGGCTAAAAAAATACTGTACGCTGAAATTGTAAGGTCATTAAATAATTTTTGATGGAACGCTTCTATTTTAAGCGTTTATCGAATAATAAAAATAGATTTTTATAATAGATAATAACAGTAAGACGTAGCCATCAATTTAAAATTATATATAATTATCCATTTGATTCTAACCTTATCTAAACCTTTATACCACAAAAAATGTAAATATGAGTTCAACATCTGTGAAAGATCTTTGATAACGCGACCATTTCGATCAAATTTTAGTTTTCAAAACTCGACGACTCGAAATGGGTAATTTGAAGATTCTATCAAAACTATGTACCTACTTAGGTATATTCACATGGAGGTTGAAAGTGAGGTCCAGATACCATTCTTCAATTATAAAAAATTGTTTAACATTTTCAAAACAAAAAATTAAAGTGTTTCAAATTTTTATTGTCAAAGATTAAAGTAAAAAGAAAATATTTATAAAATACAGTAAAACGCCAATTACTAGAACATTCGAAATGCAAAAAGAAATACATAACTAACCAAAACATTCTATTTATGTACATACAGTCAAACTTCCTTATAACAAACTTCTATTTAACGAATTTCTCTATATAGCGAATTTTGTTATCCCCCTTATAGCGAAGTAAAAATTTCCGTATAACAAATTTTTTTTCTCCAACTTTACAAATTTTCAAGATTTAAAACGGTTTCTTTTTATTGTTTCACTGTAACTTCGGAAAAAAACTCGGTTGTAGTAATATTGGCAGATGTATCCAGGGTTCAACATTTTATGAGGGATTAGCCGACTAAGTAAGTGGCACTAATTTAAGCGTGCAAAAATTTTACAATATTAAATGGAACCGACAAAGTCTGACTGCGTCAAAAAAAATAATATTTTATTACCATACTTTTCCTTGTCTTTTAAAAATTGTTTCATAACACTGGGGTGGTCTTTTTTTAATTAATTAAATAACTACGTAACTGCATATCAATCCTTTTGTGTCCCCACGTAAATTTTGAAAGTACGTTGTTTATGTTAAGCAGATACCTAGTCATTTTAATGCCTAAAATCGCATTACTTCAAAAATGCTTGTTGACCTGAAAGGGTTAAACTGATTTTTTTTTCTAAATTAAATTTCTATATAACGAAGATTCTCTACAACGATTTTTTTAGGTCACCGTGACGCTTCGTTATATGGAAGTTCGACTGTATTTTATAATTTAAAGTCTGCTATTTTCATCTACTTTTATATAACCCAAGCCGTAAGAGTATTTGTTATACGTTTGTTTGTACCTTAGTAACATCCGAAACTAAGCGTTTGCGCTATGATCAAGTCTCTTTGTCCTTCCGTCCGTCCGTCAGTGAACAAATTTCCGAAATTGAATGTCCGAGAGGTTTGAAATTAATTACGCATATTCTCAATAATGCAAGAAAGACACCTCTAAAAATTGATTGAAATCCCTGCGCTTATAAGGTCTTGCAGTCTACGAAGAAAAAAGCCAGTACAGAACAAATTAAACAAGGTGGCAATGTTCATGCAGTAAGAGACGACTTCATAAGAATATATATATATATATATATAGGATTGTGCGATGCTCCTATTCTCAACTCAGGACAAGCACTGCGTTGAAAGAGCATGGAGGATACTATTAAATAACCAAAATTTGCAATATAAAACAATGTTAGGTACAACAGGACTACCAAAAAAAAATCTGGTCGTACACAGTGCGGGAAAGCGCTATAATAATACTGGATTAGGCGGGGTTCCTATTCGTAACTCAGGACAAGCTCTGCATTGAAAGATCAGGAAGATTAACTTTACTTTCTTGTTCGGAGAAAACTCATTAACTTCGAGTTTTTGTGGGTGTAATAGCGATTCATGAAAAGTTTGGAGGTACCAAGCTTCACCGTTCAAGAAGGTCATGGTCAGAAAATCGTTGTTGGTTGTCTGATTAAACCAGTTACAATTATAGTGAAAAGACCATTAAATTAATCTGGGACCAAAATTTTTGAGGCATTATTGCATTTCATTGGAATTTTCTAACTTACAAGTTAACGTGATGTCGTCTTCTTATGGACGTACTGGAGCAACTTCCACTACTTGCCTCACATTTCCTTTCCATTTTCACAAATATTTTACCACATACCTACTTAATAATTTTACGAATTTTTGACCTTCGTAGACTCATTCGCCATAAATTTGCTGACCCTAAAAGAGTCTTCATTCCTTTTCAAGAGATGGAACAATTGATTATTATTATTGCAAATGCCAGTTTTGCCTCTGCTGATTCGAAATGAGACAATTGAATGAGGTAGACGTTGCTCGTCCAATAAATTATGATTGACAATTGCATCATTGCTCCGCTGGTGGCTAGATATGTAAACTTCTGCACGTCTGTTAACCAATGTGTGCAGAATCGTTACTGACAATGAGACACAGGTCTATATAGGAAAGATAACAGGGAAAATCATCAAAAAAACAACACTCAGAATCAGGGCCGATTTTTGGCCTCATCTCAGAGTAACTTACGGAGTAGATATCAGCCTGTTAGAAACAAATTAAAAGAAGCTGGCATAAGATCGAGTGTTTAGAGACGCCCGAAGAACCATATTCCTCTGCTATCATCCAACAAGTTCAGTCAATTTGGGAATATTTCGTCACTGAACAATTCGACGAAATAACAAACCTTGTGGTTATGCCACATTACGTTGACATGATTTTGAAGGAATAAGTCATGTCTGCTGTACACAGTATATATTTCATCGAACACGTATGGGATACGCTAGATACACTTGTTAGTTATATTCTTCAGCAATCAAAAGAAGCCCTAATCGAAGAATCGAAGAAGGCTTTCGAAAGCTGGTTCGATGTATGAAACGAAGATGTCGAGATGTTATTGGTGCTGCTGGCTAACACTTGTTACTGAATCTTCCATTCGCACTACACTAACTACCTTATACACGATTTGGTAGTTTTCTAAATTATTCATTATAACTCGGGGATAATTCATACGTTCAGCGATTTTTTTGTAGATCTATTAACATAAGAAATGCCCGGTTACATCAACATATCGTTTCAACTAAAAAGTTATGAAAATTCAAAAAAGCGTTCCCCTAATTATTGTGAGCAGTACATCTTATGTTCTTATCTGAATCCGATTTTCACGTGATGGCTTTCAGATGGATGTCAAAAGAAAAGATTAAATAGGAAAGTTTGTAAAGTACGAGCAAAAGAAACAAATGGAAGAGGAAGGCCAAGAAGTATGCACATGGAGAGATAAAGTGGTGACACAGGAAAGAGATATACAATGGCGAGATATAGCCAGCTTATCGCAAAACCGAAAGGAGTTGAAATAGAAAACAAACTCAATTTTACAGCTTGTTAGGAATTTTTTCTTTTATATGTTTGATTATTATTACTTGGGGAATTGCTAGTTCTGTGTTTAGTTGCCAAGCACCCAAATAACAAGTTTATTTTCTATTAGTATCATTTTTATGTTGAGGTGAAAATATATTTTTATTATCTGTGGTGGAAAGACGCGTGCTTAAAACATCCTCCTCAACTTCGACCGTTTTCAATAAAAGTGTACTTAAATCCGTTAGAGATTCGATTCTACGATACAGAATTTCCAGTTTTAATTCAACAATAAAGAATCCCAATCAATCTTACACTTAATGGTAGAAGAACTCAGCATTAAGAGAAAGAAGTCAATACCATCCAAAGAAAGCAAAGACTTTGGCTCAACAAGACTTGGAGAAATTTATGAATGAAGTTCCCGATGAGGCTTTTTGTCGATACGGTAAATCTCAAAACAACGGACATTAGAGATAATGGCCCTATTTTAGTTTCTCACATCCTACCATCCACATTTCTCTATTTCACCAATCATCCTCCCTTAGTCCACGTCTTCGCATGGCTCTCTATCCTGCGTCCACGTTCGTTTAGGTCTTTCCCTGTTACACCTTTCCCTCTGAACCCACTCTAATAATTTTTTAGGTCACCTCTAGAATGGCATCTCAATTTATTGGATTCCACTACATCTACCAAATCAAAATCTCCTACTGGCACCTGTCCGCTCTTTTATTATGACTGATGCCAAAGAGGGGAGTTTCAACGGTTTGAAGATTTGTAGAAAATATGCAGAGTTACGACTTTGAGCTCTTGATGGAGGAAGATTCTTTTTATGTTACTGTTCTAGAAAATGCAGCGTGACCAGTAGGTATAAACACTTTGTCGAAGATACCTAGACTGGTGACCAACTATTTATAGTTGAAAGGTGACCATTTATACATCCGCGGCATTTTTGGCTAATGTGTCTGCCGATATTCTCACGCTTAAACGGAGAGAGTTATGTGGAAGAATCGGTGGGTGAGTAATAAGATTCAGATAGGAAAATAAAATAATGAACAATAGTGCAAGCACAAGCAAGAAAATTGACATAAAAGCTGAGACAACAGAAGGTACTGCTGAAGTCACAGAGGGATGCCAATTTTCAATTGCTGAAATGCGAAAGCAGTGAGCAAAACATTTCGCCCACTGCTTTACTCAGCCGCTGCCACAGAGGAAACAACAAGAGTTTTAAAAAAAAACGGAAGTTCCAAGTAGTGTATCGAAGTAAGAAACATGTTCCAAGGGCAAGATTGAACATAAATTGTAAAAATATTGAAAAAATGTAGGTAACAAGCTTAGATGCTATTCAATTTGTGGCAAAAAAGATATTAAATGAATAAAAATATTGTCGAAATTCTTTAACAATAATTATTTTCTTAAGTTACATAAAAACTTGATGTAAAACAAAAAGTTTAAGAGCAGTAAAACTATTAAATTTTATCATTCAATTTTTGGAAAGAATTTCATGAAAAAGTGTATAAAAAGCGGCGTTTATTTTGAAAACAAGGCGTTCAGTATGCAGTGCGCAAACACACGTCCCGCTGTTCAATTAAAATATTAAAACAGAAAGACCCGAGAGGGAACATTTTAACAAAAACTTCGGCGCCATCGGTAGCACCTTGACGAATTATCAAATTATCTATAAATGAAATCAACAAAAGAACGCATTCAGAAATAGAAATTTCTTTCCTAAACAGCATACGTTTTCATATCTATTATAAAGAGCAATTTGTTCCTTTTCGTGCCGACCGCTGAGACGAATACAAACAATGAATAAGCACAAACACTCTGATTAGTTCTTTTATAATTTAAAAATTTCAAAAGGTTTGCCCATTCAGATCGCTCTCGAACTTTTCCATACAACCAACGATCACATCTCCTATTCAAATTTTAAATTCACAAATCGCGCTTGAAATTTCCGCAAAAAAACGCTCGAAATTTGACGGGATAAAATTTGAGCCGTTCTAACTGACCTGGACGGAGAAGATCTTGATCGGTCTTGAGTTCAGTGATTATTAGTAATAACTAACAACAATGGATACAAGTTGCTAGTTCGGTGCTGAGACCCAAAATCGATTATTAAAAATATTAATTTAAAACCTGTCAACGATTGACTGAATTAGTTATGACGATGGACTTTATATTACTATTTGCCCCATTCTTTGTAAGAATGCCGGCGTGATTGGGTTTTTTATGGTTGGCGTAATCAACGGACATTTTCGAGAACTGTAATTAAAAATCGTTCGAAGAAAATGGATTTTGGAAAAATTCGAAAAGTTTCCGGCGTAGAAAGAGAATCCTGCACTCGGAAAAAAATTCTTATAGTTAAGAAAATTCGGGCTTAAATTTAAAATTACGCGTTCTTAATTTTGGTCCAAGAATTGGTCATTCTTGAGTTTTAAGAATGTTCATTCTTGTTGTCAAATTTAAGAGTGGGTCATGCTTGATTTCAAGAATGTTTATTTTATTTCAAATTTCAAGAACGTTGATTCTTGGTGACAAATTCAAGAAAGAGACGCTCTAATTTTAAAAACTTTTATAATTTTTACATTTAAGAATAGGTCATGTTGATTTCAAAAACTTTTATTTAATGACTTAAGAATGTTCGTAATTAATGTGTTTTCTTATTTAAGAATTGAAGATGGTCTTATTATATTAAATAAGCACTTGTAAATACAATCATTTTTTTCTAATTTTTATGAATTATAGAATGGAATGCTTGAATTGAAGTAATTTTAGAATATAAAGTTATTTCTCATACATATTTTTATTAGTAGGTGAAAATTTAACATCACATCACTTCCTGTTTAAAAGTAAATTTTTAGTTTAAGAACCACATTATCATTTGGTAACAGATGCACTATTACGGCCACCGAAATGTGCACGATTTTTTTTAGCAACTTGATTTTTGCTTCATATCATAGGCGTCCTAAAAAATCAGTCAAATGTCAATATTATTTTGTTTATGACAAATATTATTTCACGGAAGTCACTGGATAAAGCCAGCTTTAATCTACGAAAAAATAGGGAAATTTGTGTCAGGTATCGTGCACATTTCGGTGGCCGTAATAGACGTATATGAAATGGAAGTTCGTCGAAGTCGTTAGCCTTCTCAATGAATATTGGCCGCCACACAAATAAATAGTTTTTCTCTCAAGAAATAAGTGACCAAAATCTACTTCAATCTAAAAGCAACGAAAAAAAATGCTTACATTGTACCATGGATATATTATTATAAAAATTTACCAATATAGACCAGTTTGAATGCTTCAATAATGACCATTCCACTTTATGCAGATTTCCTTTCCGCGTATTTCAGTCACGCTTGTGTCTTCTTAAATTCTTACAAAGAGCTCTACATCCGCTAAAAAATAAAATTTGTTATAAAATAGATGAATAACACTAAATGTATAAAAGAAAATCAAAATTATTTCTTTACCTTCGTCGTTACTAGTAATTCTGTTATAGAAGCAACTATTTTGCATGTCCCTTTCTTTTTATCTCTTCTTACTTTTCGTTCCAACGGAAATAAACTAAAAAACAATTTGTTTAATAGAACTTGTAGAACTTGTAGAACTTGTAGAACTTTTACAAAATGCATTCGGGAAGCTAAAAGTGTGAGAAAAAATATAATTACAACAAATTTACTTACATGCAAATTTATCACACACAGAATCAGAAAATCCCCATAATTTCAGTACCATTTTTAGAAATGGTCTTTGAAGCTGGTCATTTTGTTGATCGACTTTTATTAATATTGCATTGAATTAACATCTTCATCTCGGCAAATTAAACCACTTGTAATATTTCCTATTTCTTCACAATTAAACATTCACTAATTTATGTAAGTTACTAAAAATTCACTTTACAATAAAAATACAGAAAATGCACACCTTAATATGTATTTTCTTACTGCAAGCCGAGTTTGGTGTAACGTTCTTCAACTAAATTTGTAAGAAATTCTAAAGTAATTTATCTATTGTCAGTAAACAGTCCTTTGCAGAAGGTCATAAAGCAATTTACAACATTCCGTACAATTGTATCCGCCCAGCTGGACCCAGCGCAAGGCTTCTAAACAATTGTATTACAGAACCCTTGGGCCTAACGTTCATCTCGAACAAAACCTTCAGTGAGGTCACCACAAATTGAGAATCCCCGTGTTTAATCCAAAACCGTGGTTTGCTTGATTTAATATTGTTTGTGCTAATAGCAAGCAGTTCTTAATGTAAGAAATGGGTTTTTACAAAATTCTTAGATAACATTTTTTTCAGTGCGCCATACCAATCTTTTTGAAATTTTGTGGATAACTAGTCCCATACTCGGTGCATACTTCGATGTAAAGATTATCCTCGCTCACGACCGGGAAGTGGTTGAAATAAATTGTTTTCGTTTTTCATGTTTCTTCTTCGTGGCTTCCTTGATTAAATATTAAAGGTATTAAGTTCATTTTACCACAAGTTATAGGCAATGATAAGGCCTTCTTAACTCCGTAACGAAAATTGAAATATCTCATTTAGTTTAGCTGTAAAGGGTAACTGAATGGTTTTTCTTTAGCGTGTTACGCCACTGTAACCGGCCAACCAAGAATAAAATCTTTGGGGAATTTTTTTTGTAGCACAGGGTATCTACTAGAAGGGAGCCTGCACAATTTTCAAAAAATATCTGGAGCCACTTATCAAGGGAGAAACCGTGCAATGTTCTTTTCGGCGTAGAAAGCGAATCCTGTTAAACAATTCAGAAATAAAGTGGTTCTCATCTTAAAAGTTTCATTTAAATTGTTGTCGTTTTTGAGCTGCTTAAAGTTGTTACATTATGCAGAGAAGCCATTCTCAGTTCGCGAGATGTAACCTGCATTTTCACACCTCGTATAAACCTGCGGCCCCGCTTCTTTCTCTGAAAGCTTTTCTGAGTTTAAATAATAAATAGCTCGGCTCGAAATGATTCTGCCGCAAAAGGAAGCTGCTTTTTTCTTCTCGCTTCCAACGAATCCGAAAGCGACCGATTTTTGCGCAACAAAGTCGGCGGAAGCGGTCCAATTGGAAGAATTTCGGAGTTCGAGGTCGGGGGGTATGGTAGCAATGCGCTGAGTATTGAGAGCTCCGGGTAATGTCCTCATCCGGGCGCGGCGGGTCGATACCGGAGCCAAGAACGCCGCCCTGCAGCTTATATGATGCTCAATTCGAGAAGAACTCACTTTCGTCCCGTGCTTGCGCGATTTAATTGCAAATAAGAGCGGCGGTTTTTTCGGATTTAGCGACGATTTCGGGCCCGGGTCGATATTCGTGCTGAAACCGCTGAAACGGTCCACCCACAAAGCCCAACCCGAGCAGTGACAATAAGAGAAATTGGTTGGATTCGCGGAATCCGAGGGCCAATGGAAACAGTCGGCACGGGCTCGAGTTTCTCGGAATGTGGATCTTATTGCCAGCGGGGGTGGGATTGGACGCCGTTGCGCCTCCACGCCGCCGTCACGACGCCCCTCATTGGACGCTCTACTTCTTTTTTGTACGATTGTACGATTGTACGACTGTTATTTGTGCGCAGGAATTCTATTTGCCGAAATTTCCGGCGTTGCCCGGACCAGTTCCAAATTCAGAAATTACCGTCCATTATTTTATTCCTCGACTTGTAATAATTCCGAAGGAGAAGGGTGGTGGAAGGAGCGAAGTGGGAGTCCTGCAGGATTTGGGAGGGAATGTGGGGGGAAACGACATGAACCAGACTCGAAGTGGAATATCAATAATGTGACCGTGCGATTGCCAAGACTCAACATGGCTGCTCTCTCCAGGTCTCTTCTCCTCTCCAGGACTCCGAAGGTCCCTTTCCACCGTAAAGCCGAAACGGAAAAGACGTCATTTATTTTCGAATATAAATAACGAAATTAAAGTATTCCAATGTTGAAAAGGGCGTAACACAACGGGCTCCGTGGCTTCCTAGCCAGTGACAGCTTCTTCCCAGATTGATTTATCGTTCGTATTTGTATGTTTCGCGTAAAAAACTGCTGGGGTAAGCGCAAGATTGATGCCGTTCCGTTTACAATCTACAACGCTTTCGTATATGGGTATTATATATAACTTAGTGAGATTGAACCGCGGCTATTTTTAAGAAAAAGATGATGAAATATACAGGGGGGAACACCTAACACTAAACTTTTTAATTTTATTTCTAGATGGATAAAAGATGAAATCGAAACGTGGATGGAATACATCAAAAAGCCGGCGAAATCTAATTAAATCGGCCAACCAACAACGCACCAAAAACACCTTCGCATTTAATTCAACCAATTTTTTTTTTCAATTCCCAACCAGATTACTTTAACAAAAAAATTGAAAGTTTAAACTAACGATTTATACAAATACAAAAAAGATACATTTTTTCCGTTAAATCGCCACATTTTCAAAAAACGCGCTCAATTTAATCCAACTATGCAATACCAGAGGGCAGTTTTATGACAGCAACATAACCAATTATTTGTGTTGTGTACAATTTACCGAATTTCCGTGAAATGTTTTTGTGTTCTAAAAATGCCATTCAATAACGCCGTTAGTATATCGGTGGAAGCGCCAATCGAAAACCAAATTCAAGAAATTACTTACGATGGCCAGGAGATCTATCAAGCGTAAGTAGCTCACAATTTACATCAAATAATTGCCACATCTTTTATTTCAGACCTCTCACACTCTCCGAAAGTCTGTCAAAGTTTGCTCAAAAGATCGATTTTAGTAAAACAGGAGATGTTGAAATTAAAAAGGAACCAGGCGAAATACCCGATGATAAATCGGATAGTGATAGCAAAGATGCTTTACAATCGAGCTGGCCGTGGGATTCAGTGAGAAGTAAATTAAGAAATGCCCTGCAAGAAGTTTGTGTGCTGGCTGATGTGTTAGCAATAGCTAAAGAAAAGCGCTACATGGTCTTAGATCCAGTACAACAAGAACCAGTCGAGAGTAAACAAATAGTTCAGATTTATGCACGTAAAAAAGCCCTTGCGGGAGCAGCTAGTGTGCTGTTAACAGGGGCTGAAAGGTTAAAATCGTCTCAAGGAGAACCAATAAGGACACGATCGTCTCCAGATTTCCACATTGAATTGTTAAGATTGAGGCAGAATTGGAGATTGAAAAAAGTATCCAATTCCATCATTGGCGATCTCAGTTTCAGGACGGCAGGCTCCAAATATGCCCAGAGCGGCATGTTTGAAGTAACAAAAGCTGAAGATGATGATAAAGCGAGTAGTCCCCCTCAAAGTCCAGGAGCGCAAGCCAAGACTTCAGCATTGAGAGTTACGGTACCGTCGGAACTTCAAGGAGTTGCTTATATTGGTGTGGTATTCAGAAAGGGTAAATTTTACATTTAAGTTCATTGTAAAATCGCTTAAGAAAAGACGTCTTTTTTCCAGACCAGGAGGACTTGTGCAGTACAACTGTTAGTCCGCTAAATCCCCCTCCGTATACAGCATTCCTTGATTGTCAGTGGCAACAGAAATTAGAAGCGGCGCAAAATGTTTTATTTTGTAAAGAATTGTTCAATCAGTTAGCGAAAGAAGCAGTACAATTGCAGGCGCCTATTCCTCATATGGTTGTTGGCAATCAAATTTTGGCCACTGTAAGTTTTTATAGTTATTTAAGCAACAGGGTTAATGACAGGGTTCACAGTAACCTGGAAAATCTGGAAATGTCAGAAAATTTAGAAGTAAACTAAAATGCCAGGGAAAAATCAGGGTAATTATGTATTTTATCCAAAAATTAGGGAACTTATTTTATGGGCCTGGAAAAAAGTTTAAGACCCGATAGAAAGAAATTTCTTTGCTATCTATCATTATTTGTAGGTATTTGCCACTGGAATTATTTTCTTGTGTTTCCTTCTCATTCAAGCATTATCTGACTAAATAGAAATAGAAACATCTCTTAGAGGATTTTATGTATGTTACTTCTTACAATATATAGTGTGTTCATGGATGGGGTTGCACACTTTTGTAAACTTTCTTATCTGCCATTTGGTGACAAAAAATCGTTCTTGACAAAAAGCTCTGCTTATTTTGGGAAATTATAAACAGTTGTCAAATTTCTGATGAAATGTACAGACAGGCCCCTAGAAATTAGAAAGTACGAAATCGATATTAAACAGAGTACCCTTATTTTTCATTTTTGTGAAAAATGTTATTTTTGTTTCTTAATGTAACAGAAGCTTAAATACAAGTAACAAAAATGCATTTGCACTTAAAATAACATTTTATGTCCAGAACTATTCAACGTGAATACCTCCAACTTCTACACATTTTTCAAGTCTTTTTCTAAATTCCTCATAAACATGATATTATATCTTCATTTATGGTGGCAATAGCTTGCACGATTTTTTGTTTAACAAATCAGTGTTTTCACCCAACTCATTTTCATAGATTTTTTGCTTCAAATATCCCCATGAGAAGTAATCTAATGCGGTTAGATCAGGCGACCCTGCAGGCCCAAAGCGAGAAATGCACTTGTCAGAAAAGTAAATGTTCAACCACTGCCGAACTTGTAATTCAGAATGAGCAGGATTGTTTTGTTGAAACATAATTTTTCTTCTCAACTTTAAATTTTCATCATTCAGTTCAACCATTTCAAATTTCTAAATAAGAATTGATTCAGGTTTCCATTAAAAAAATAAGGACCTATTATTTTGTGATGCAGCATGTCACACCAAACATTTATCCTTTTTAAAATTTTTGTCTATTAGTTACAATTCGAAAATTGGGATTTTCTCGAGCCCAGTGTCTGCAGTTTTGTGAAGAAACTACTCTATTTGTTGCAAAAGTTGACTCGTCCATAAATAAAACGTTTCGAGAAAAGAATCAATCTGCCAACATTTTCTCACCCATTATTAAACAAAAATCCAAACGATGAGCATCATCTCCGGTTGGAAACTTATGAATAAATAGTGTGGTTTGAATGCATGAAATTTATTGTTCGTCAAAATCCGCTGAATGGCAGATTTGCTAATATCTGTTTCTTGATGTTTTCCTTAAAACGACTTCCATTGCTTGCTGTTCTTAACTTATCGGCATAAATAAAATGCCATTTTTAGTGCAAATTTAGTTTTGTTATTTGTTAACCCATTTGTTATATTTTGAAACAACTTTGTAAAATAATATTTTTCACAAATTAAAAATAAGGGTACTTTGCTTTAGGTCGATTTCGTACTTCCTAATTTCTAGAGCGCCCTGTACATTGCATTATAAATTCGACAACTGTTTATGATTTCCCAAGATAAGGAGAACTTTTTATCAAGAATGACTTTTTCTTGCCAAATGGCAGATAAGAAAGTTTACAAGAGTGTGCCACCCCATCCGTGGACACACTGTATATCTATGCCTACTATGTTTTGTACATCCATAGAATTGAAACTATCCTATATAGTTTGAACTGAAAATTTTGACTGGTTAAAGGGGCATTTATATCCAATTAACGTACGGAAATTACCAAGCCCTGGCAAAAGTGATCGGTGTAATTCCTCCAAACAAAAGTAATATGACCAATCACTTTTGCCAAACCTGTTAATTTCTGTACGGTAATTTAATTTGGATGTAATTGGATGTAAACGCTCTTTTAGTTATATATCGGTTTATAGCGTCTGTCAGCTCTGTTCGTTCTCCAGCCTTTTCCTCCAGTATGTTCTGTTCTGACACTGTTCTTCTGTTTGGTTTCTTTCACTCATCATCTTCCTAATATTTTCTCCCCAAGATCATCTGGGTCTCCCTCTCTTTCTTTTCCCTGGAGGAATCCATGTCCATACTTTTTTTGGTAACCTTAACAAATTTTTTGGTAACAGATTAGCTGCCGTTTCTCTACTTCATTTATTATTGTTTGTTTGACGTTTATAATTTCTCTGATTTCCTCGTTTCTCCTTTCCTTTCTCTTCTTGAAATTCTGCAAGATCACCTAAGTGCGTCCATTTCCACAGCTAGTATTTTCTTTTTATCGGCTTCTGTCAGTCTCCAGCTCTCAGCACCATAAAGTAGAATACTCTTTACAATCGTACCATATATTTGAAATTTTTGGCCTCTTGTAATTTGATCACTCCACCATATCCCATTCAATCTTCTTACAGCTCTCCGTCCCATGTTCACTCTCTCTTTTATCTCATCTGTGTCTCTATCGACTTGATTAATCTGAACTACTAGATATTTCTATTTCTTCATTATTATCTAGCTGTAAGTTAGTTCCATTGCTTCCTATACATAGATATTTGGTTGTGTCTGTGTCCCCAGTGTTCGTATTCTTCTTTTATTTTTTTAATTTAATATTCCAAATCTTTATCTTGTGCTATTAAAATTTGGTCATCGGCAAATTGTAGTATGAAAATATGCGCATCATTTACTGATATTCCCATACCTCTGCATTTTTCCTTCCATTGTTTTAGCACAGCATCCACATATATTTTAAACAATGTTGCAGAGACAGCATCCTTGTCGTAGACCTTTCGACACCAGAAAACGTTTTGAAATCATTTTGATCTTTATTTTTAAATCCTTATACATTGTACTGCCTGAATGAGTGTGTGGATAATGTTCGTGTTTTTTAATACTTCCCTCTGTTTTAGTACAGGGACATTGTCATGAGCCTTGGCAATATCTATAAACAAAGTATGTCTCCTGATTTACAGCCATTCTTTTATCAATTAGTTGTTTAATACAGAATATTGTTACAGGATCTTCCGGTATGAAATCCACTTTATTCTTTTGTTTGATGTTGCATTCAATTTCTATTAACTTATAATTCTTCCATAAAGTCTGCTTAGAGTAGGTGTAGCAGTTATACCCTGATAATTTTTGCATTGTTGTTGGTTTCCTTTCTTGAACAGTGAGGACATAAATCTAATTTTCCATTCTGCTGGTGTTTGTTTCTTTTCAATGCACGTATTATATAATTCTGTTATCAACTTTATTAGGTATTCTATCCCGTTCTTTATCAACTTTGCGTAAATACCTCCTGGACTCGATACTTTACTATTTTTCAATTTTTTTATCGCTTTGAGGACCATGTCTGTATTCAATTAATTTAGTTAAAGGCACAAATTACTAGAAATAGGTCAGGGAAAAAGGGTCATGGAAAACCTTGAAAATACAGAATTGCTGTGAACCCTGAATGAGGATGATTAATAATTGAGAGATTTTAACATGTGACCGGAGCAAGCAACAGTTGGTTGCAATATTTTTCTGTTCATTAAATCTTACAAAATGAAGAAAACTTCAATTTTAAGTGAATAGATATTTCAATAATAATGTTAAAAGTTTGACAATCTGTCTGCACCTTTTATTAATTTTACTGGCTGTACTATTGCCAACGTCGATATAAACAGTATTACTAAACTCAATGCAATTAATTAATTAAATTTGTAGTTCTTATTAGTATATTTTATATTCAATTCATCAAATTACATTTAAATAAGGTGACATTTCAATTAAATGGTACATTTCATTGCATAGATACTGAAACCAACCCGTAAATAAACGATCACCGGAAAAATATTTGTTAGATTAATTAATTAATATTATGTAATTTTAGGTCCTCCCAGGGATCCAGCTTATAATTGGATTGTGCAATTCCCCAAGCAAGAAGCAGCAAACCCAACCGGTTAAACCCGATCACGATCATGTACTGGAGCATTCCCTTCATCAGTTATTAAGAGAAGTACATCACAAGAACACTCACCACCCATTTCCCCACCCATCTTCGGCTCCACTTGGTCCTTCGAAAAAACGTTACTTGGCCGGCCCCATGGCTGCAGATCGCTACGAACTTCTAGAGATGACCAAATCACAGACCCTTCTCGAACAGATAATACAACAGACTCAGCATTTCTTTATGAGAAGACGCACAGAATATGTTCTTGACACAATCGCCAGGGAAGTTAAAGATCCCTTGATAAGTTGCCATTGGAATACTTTAACAAGTCCCACACAAACTTGTGTGAAAATTAATATTTCCACACACGGTTATGATGCAGTTTGCAGGACCCCATTGGTCATTCACATTGGGGAGAGGAATCTCAAGTGTATTTGTCGCGATGGAAAAGTAATGCACATGAGTTATGAACCTCAAGAACTGCGCGATTTACTTTTCTGCCACATTTACCAGCACCAAATCTTAGCAGTGCAAGCTTTAGCCAAAACAATGGGTTGGCAGTATCTCGGAAACTGCAATCATTTAGGATTAGGCTCTGTTGAACCGCTTGGAAATGCCAGTTCTTGTTTGTTGGCTTCGCCAACTGGTGATAGACTGATAGCCGTGAGATGTGAACCGCTTTCTGGGGTGCAAGTTTCTGTTGCACATTCACCCAGGACGGATTTTTTTCCCAGCAGATTGGTGAGTGAACGCAAATGGGAACATCTAGGAGGGCAGTTGAGGGATGTAAGACTTGAGAAGATGGAAGGTAGGAACTTTCTTCACAAAATGGAGTTACTTATGGCTAGCTTAACTAGTAATTTTTAAGTTGTAATTGTTTATATTTAAGAATAAAAGAAAAGTTGTGTACATAAAAATTGTGTTCCTCATTTACCAGCAAAAACAGTGAATTAAGTAGCCCTTTTAATAACTTAATATTAAGGATTGGGATTCCAATCCAGTTCCCACAAAAAGAACGAATTGATAGTTATGAAATAAAAAGTAATTTTTTGAGTAGGTAACAGTTTGATGCTCGTTCCTACAATGTAATCTTATGTATTGTAGATGTGATTATTTGGTTCTACATTTATTCACATTAATAATTTTGTTCAACGTTTTCATATTTCTGCTGTTTATTTTGCTTTATTTAAATTAAATCGTTCAATTTACTTGAAAAATTTTGAAAGTTTGATAATAAATTAATAAGTGAATTTGATAAAAACCATACCTTACAAGAAAAACAACATACATGAGTAACAAAAAATAATAAAGTAATTATAAAATAACTTATAAAAATGAATACAATATAAAGGAGACATAAATTAAAAATCTCGCTGAAACACTAATAATTAATCAAGAAGTAAAATGGAAAATGCATTCAGAACGCATGATCGATAAGCAACGACCACAAACATATTCTAAATGAAAATCAAATGCAAAAATGCATGTGTGCAGTCTGATAACAATCTTAATCAACAATTTATAGAGATAAAATGAACATTAAAATTAACGATAAAATAAAGTGAAGGAAAATCTTTAAAAAATGTAGCGGCTTCCGTGGGTAACAGGTATAGTTAAGGAAGAAGAAGAAAGTAAATTAATTAATGTTTAACCTTTATTTAATTATTTTTATAAACAAAATTTGAATAATCGCGCGAAAATGAATGAAGGAAGTTTCCGCACGACATCTGCCGGTGCACCGGTATGAACCATATCGCCATTTCCCTAAAAAGGCGTCAGTCTACTTCGTGCTAAGTTTATATAAACGTAAATCTTCGTTCGATTAATCTACGCTTCGATATTTGGGTAACTAATTGTAAAACTAAAACTGAAAACATCGCAATGAGCAATTTATTAGTTGTTTGATTGTACATATAATCATCGTTTTGGTTGCGAATGTCATCGGTTTGCTTACTGTATTGATTGCCTACGACATTTTGTTTCTGATTTTCGTTGAAAATATCAGAAATACAGCGACAAAACGTCGTATAAATTTGGACCTTAACAGTTTATTTCTACGGCCCACGTTGTTACTATATTTTTACGTAATTATTTGTATCTACGCTGCACGTTTTGTTGACCATTATTTGCTTCGAAATCGCCACTAAATGCGTAAAATGCGTGAGCTTTGGATTCAATACCTCCTTAACGCTTTCATTTACAAACTGTTTTACATTTCCTATACAATTTCGATAAAAATACGAATTCGCCCAAACGACTGATACTTTCGATTATGTCTTCGCTTGCAATGACTCTACATTCCACAGAAGCCAACATGAGCGACGAAGAAAGAGGTACTCGCGTCTATGTCGGCGGTCTCAAAGAGAATATAAAGAAGGAAGATCTTGAAGCTGAATTTGAAAAGTTCGGAAAGCTGAACTCAGTCTGGGTTGCATTCAACCCGCCTGGTTTTGCGTTTGTCGAATTTTGTAACCACGTCGATGCAGAGACCGCCTGCGACAATTTGAACGGCACTGACTTTTTGGGCTCGACGCTGCGCGTCGAAATTGCACGAGGAAAAGGTCGCCGAGGTGGCTACAGAGGAGGTGGAGGCCGTGGTGGTGGTGGTGGTCGAGGAGGCTCACGAGGCGGTGGTGGCTACCGAGGCGGCTATGAGGACCGAAGAGGGTTCCGTGGCGGTCGAGGAGGCAGTAGCGGAGGAAGTAGCGGTGGTGGTGGTGGCGGCGGAGGAGGAGGTGGAGGCCCGAGGCGTTTCGATGACTACAGAGGCGGACGAAGAGGTGGCCCGTATCGTCGTGAATTTAATGGTGAGAGCAGAGGTCGTGATAATTTTAGAGGAGGAAGGGGTGGTGGACCGAGATACAGGTCACGTTCACCAGTTGGACGACCAAGATTCTAAATTATTACAGTATTCCCGATCATATATTTATATTGGCTAATTTTGTAATCTTAGTTATTTTTATTAATTATTTTTTCAAATATATTTCTTACATTGAATCCCTTTGAAGAATCTCTGTAAGAACTTTTTTTTTGTAGGTTCATAAATATCATACTGGTTTTGTAAAGCTCTGGCATTATGTACTACATTACACGGCAATCTTTTATCATTCATATTTTTATAAGACAGACAAGATTTCTTTGTATTTTACATATTAGGTTCGTAAATTATTTCAATTAACGAATTTTATATAAAATGTACAAAATAGTAAATAAAGCCTAGTAGTACTGTAATTCGATCCTAATTTACACCGAAAAATGGAAATGGTTATGGATCACACTTCGTTCTTCCTAATAAGGTAAATCTCATTACTATTTTATTTCCAAATAATTTATATTTTTGTCTACAGGAACTTCGTACCTAACTATTTAATTTACCTAAATTCAAGATTCAAAATTATTGAACCTTGTAAAATAATCCAAGGAACCTCCTGTCTAATTCTATTTTTTTTTTTTTCTAATATTGTAGTTATTGTTTTAGCTTAAAACTGTTAATGTTATTGAAAGTTAAATAAATTCTAGAAAATTCCCTTTTAAGCCAAATCAACAGGTAGGTATTTCATTCACCGGTTTTCCCTTGGTTTAAACGGAAGAGCGCGTGCGCGCTTCTAAAGGTCACCTCTACAGTTCGTCCATAAAAGCGATCAGCAATGAATACTTTTCAAAGAGCCATTCACCATCAACTTGTGGTTCGCCGGTTGTGTCCACTGTTTAAACGTTGTTTTCAAATCTCCACAACCGTCAACATGCCGATTAAAGTAAGTTTGCATTTTTATTATAACTTGCTAACATTGTTCAACGTTATATAACTTAATGTTAGTTGAGGTTACATTGCAAATTTTATGTTTGTTTTTAGGTAGGGGACGCCATACCATCCATCGATCTTTTTGAGGACAACCCGACAAATAAAGTTAATTTGGCCGATTTGGTAAAAGGAAAGAAAGTCATCTTGTTTGCTGTGCCAGGAGCGTTTACACCGGGATGTTCCAAGGTAATTAATACAAATAATTTTATTAATTCAAATTAATAAGAGTTGCCTTGAATCATGGAAGAGGTGATTGGAATATTTATGTGATGCCGTTGCCATGTTTTTTTTTTTTATCAACGCAAACAACTTTTTTTTTGTAGTTTGAGATTATTTCATAACTGAGAGCAAAAAACTGGGATTGTTTCATGTGAGAATTAGCATTTTATTTAACCATTTGAATTTGCCAATACTTTAACATTTAAGACCATGCTCTTTCATTTTAATTTAATTTTTATTGAGAATTCCTTGAACATTTACCGCATATTTTCTGATTTTAAATCCTATCTTTGAGTGGTTTGAGTGGAGATAAGGTTTGAAAACTGTTTTGATTTAACCGCAAGTTTGTTAAATTGTTCCGTAACTTTTAAGATAAGAAAGGCCTGCCCATGTTATTTTTAAACTAGAAATTTCACAGTTCTAAAATTAATATTTTTACGAAAGATAATGCAAATCAATAAAAATTTGTAATTGTTAAGTTCGATGTGAAATCATAAAAGCAAGTTTTTCTTAGCTTAATTAAACCTTCAAAACTTTACTGCAAAAAGTTCATGAATTGCAATGAATGGTGCAATTATTTTTATTAACCTTGAGTTGTGAAATGGGTGTGACTAACGCGGCAAGTTTTTTTTTAACTTTCAAGTATGTAAATATTTTTCCAGACCCATCTTCCCGGCTATGTGAGCAAGGCTGATGAATTAAAGAAACAAGGAATTTCTGAAATAATATGCGTATCAGTCAACGATCCGTTTGTGATGGCGGCATGGGGCACAGAGCAGAAAACTCAAGGAAAAGTTCGCATGCTTGCTGATACCTCAGCAATTTTCACAAAAGCTATTGACTTAAGCACAGACTTGCCACCTTTAGGTGGTGTTCGCAGTAAAAGGTATTCCATGGTTGTGGAAAATGGTAAAGTTGTCTCTTTACAAGTTGAACCTGACGGCACGGGATTGTCATGTTCTTTGGCTGAATCCATCAAATTGTAAACGGTGCACCTGATCTTTTTTTTAGTACTCTACAAGATAGGAGCAATAACTTTTACTTGTGATTCTAAATACTTTGCTTTATTGAATTTGTATTTATATTTTGCCTTGTTTTTTTTATTATAAAATGAATATAGTGCCAGAGTAATTACTCGTTCTTTTATTACCACCTTACTACAAACTGCAAAAGTGAAACTAATTTTTATCTGGAACGCCTTAAAAAAAAGAATTTTTAGTTGATATTTCACAATATCATGAGATGTCATCAGTTATTTTCCAAGTGATTCATGTGTAGATTTACCCAGTTTCCTAATAATTTTGACCACTTAACCAGAATTGCAAAAAATAATGTTTGAAGTTACATTTTAACACCATCATCCTGGAAATGGACATTAACAATTACCACATCCTATTTTTTTCTAATTGATATAATAAACCACAGGGAAATTACAAAAAAATTTATTTTTAAATCTCATTTTTAAATGCTGTTGGATTAGCATCCATTTTGTCCTGCTTAAATCAAGATTTAGATCATATTATTCGCTTGCTCTGTTAGCCCTTTCCATTGCAGCTCAATGATATTACTAATAACTATGACTCATCAGTGTAATTTATGTTGATTTCTTGAATATTTCCTCTGAGTTGATGTTGAAAAGGAGAGGAGATAAGAAACAGCCCTTCTTGGTCCCCATGTTTCAGTGAGTGAATTGCCAATTCTTACCTTTCGGACAGTCCCCAGTCGCCACTATACATACGTCCTTGTTGCAGAAGCCAGTTTTTTAAAGAATTTCTAATAACTGTTCGTGCTTAACACTATCAAATGAAAAAGCTAAAAGGATTAGTTTACAAATGTAGGTATGCAATGTTAAAAGAACGTTGTTATTCATCGGAGAGAGAGCGAGGATAGGTAATTGATGCAAATAACAATATTACTGATTGTAAGTAATAAAATATTTTGAAACCAACTAAATGGACAGCATTATTTAGGAAATTAATCAAATCTGCAAATTCTAAAATATTAAATTTGAAATAAAACTAATAATTACCTATTTTGAAGATTTTGTTCGTAACTTTTATACAAACAATAAAAAAATAGGTAACACAGTGTTAATAAATATAAGGCATGCCAGCGAGTAATGGTTTAATTACCTACAGTCTAAATTTGGCTGTTATGTAGGTAGTGAATATACAAAAATTAAATAAGTTGCATGTTTTATGCCAATTTTAGGTTGGTTCATAAGTAATAATTTTCTTGATAGCTACAAAGTAATAGCTGAAGAGTTTTATTTTGTCGATGAATTTGATCAGACTTTTACAATGCCACCAAAAATATTTTAAATATCTGTCCCTAAATCTGATCAATCATTTTTGACTTCACCGATTATTTGGAACTTGACAAGCTCTGCTGTGTTCTGCTGATAATTCATCTGGTGAAGAATCATTAGAAAAATTTAATTCAATTTTTAATAAAAGTGTAAGTAGCTGATAGTAGATATTGTAAAATCCATGTCAAAGGTTTTTTAACAAACGTTTTATTCGTTTCATGCAAAAATTAACTAGTCGATCTTTATTTTATGAAAAATTTTAAATCAATTTTCTTCGAGGACAAACTAATTTTGTAAGTAATCCTTGAAATTTTTTTGAGCAATAAATAAATAAGCAGGTATAAAGAGTCAATAGTTTCTCCACAAAGAAACCAACATATTTTATTCATAACTATCAAAAAGTTTTCTTATTCACTGGCAGTTTATAAGTTGAAAGTATTTTTTTGAAAAATGGTCTCATAAATTTGGAATCCGTCTTATAAAACGGTGCACCTTGTAGCCCGCGAAATACAGTAGGTATTCAATAGACCAGGAAAGTCAACTGCCCATCAGGTCATCATTCAAAATTGACCCCAAAATTGGAAACGGCGAGTTTGTTATCAAAAGTTGGTCTAATTTCAATCACTCAATTACTCCAAAAATTTGACTTACTTGCTTACCTGTTAGATAAAATGGCTAAGACTTTGTTCACTAAATTACCATAATTTATCTTTCTTTGCAAATAACTTTATGAGATCAAACTTAATTTGAGTTGCTAATTAACGCATTGGAACCAAAAATCTACTAATCATTATAGAGTGAATGATAATATTGATTATGTTAAATTTGCATTGCCTATCAGAATTACGTTCACTTTATCACAATGCCTAGGTAGTAGCAGGGTAACCACATGATTACCTATCTACAACCAAAAAACGGGACGTGACTATTGGTATGAAAAAACTTATCATTTCACGTTGGTATATTTTTTAAATCTATTCAGCTACAAAAATTTGAGATTATTTTTCCAAATAATTAATAAAGTTTTCTACAACAATTGGGAGTCTTCGATAAATTACTAGAAAAACAGGAATAGTCAAATCCCTAGCTTATGACGAACTAAGGTCTTAAAACGGCCGTGATCAAAATGGTTTACATATCATTAAAATTATAAATTAGAATTAGACTTATAAATTTTTTTCATCGACAGCTGTCCACCGTTATAACTGCTTGTCGTTTGTTGTGTTCATTTGTGGACATCCTCTTTCTCTTTTTGCCGACTATGGTCTCCAATTCTATCTGTATGTCTTTGTTCTTTGTTTCTATTTCAATGAAACTGTATGTATGTCAGTTAGCTTGGTTCCTTGTCTGGTACATTTAATTTTAATAATTTTGTCCAATAATTTCACATTCAGCATTTTTATCTTTACCATTGTTACTTATAATTTAGCTAGCTTAAACTATAACAATTCCTATCAGAGTCCAAATCTGGGTACTATATCTTAAAACGGACTACACTAATCGAATTCTTTTATCAATTTGTGCTGTTTGGTTTTATACAGGTTGTATCATATGAGGAGGGGTCATGCAAAAGCAGACATGTCCATTTTACACCTAAATTAATTTTTTGTCAGTTTTGCATTACTTGGTATGGCTTCTATGAGTTGCATTATTCAGAATCTCTCAAAATCATCTAAAAATATAGAGTTCAGCTAAAATCAGACATATCCCATTGAAAACTAAAATTGAAATAAAGGTTTTTGCTGCGTTTCTTGAAACTTGTTAATATGGGCATGTCTGCTTTTGCATGAACCCTCGTCATATTAAGTGTCCACCATTGGTAACTTTGTTATTATTGGAGTTACAAAGTCGGTTAAATTAGCAAAGAATTGGCGATTTTCCGCTAATTACCATAATGAAAGCAAAAAAACAATCGAACGTCAACTCTTTGAGATATTCACGAAAATAACATTTTTTTAAATGGAATGCCTTATCTTTTTTACACATTTCGAAGAAACGTTTAATTTTCAGTAAAAAGGTCTTAATGCACTAGTACTATTAAATTAACTACCAAGAAGTGTTCAAAAAAGAACCCAAAACTGTATAGACCAAGAGGGTGACATTTTCGAACATCTATCTATCTTGGTTATAAAATTTGTTTTCCTAAACTTCCATTCTCAGTTTGCCGTGGAAGAACTGTTTCAATAAATACTATTTTCAACTGTTTCATTGCCTACGTGATTTTTGTAGTTAATTGAAATAAAAACTTCAATTGCTTGTAACTTCTTGGTAGTTAATTTAATAGTACTAGTGCATTAAGACTTTTTTACTGAAATTTAAACATTCCTTCGAAATAGGTAAAAAAGTATAGGGCATTCCATTTTAAAAAATGTTATTTTCGTTAATATCTCGAGCAGTTGACGTTCGATTATTTTTTTGCTTTCATTATAGTAATCAGCGAGGAAAACACCAATTCTTTGCTAATTTAACCGACTTTGTAATTCCAAGAATAACAAAGTTACCAATGGTGGACACTTAATATAATACAACCTGTGTACTGCATTTTACTGTCTATCGCAAGCAGATTCATATTTATTCATTTAGAAATTAATATTAAAAGTAAAGTTTAACTAAAAATTACAAAAATCTGCGGCAAACCTCAATCGACATCCATTCAAACGTTTTATCAACCAACGGATAAAATAGATAAGTAAATTTCTGAATAATTATGATGAATACTGGAAAAACCACAAAACCAATAAAACATCATATCCTTCAAAATGTAAAACGTTTCCATAACAATATTTTTTTTTTGACAGCACTTTTCGATTCAATTTCAAAATTTTTAGTCTTCAAAATGTATCGTTCAAAATTAACAGTATATCGCTCAAGTCATTCTATATTTTGGAAACGCACTTACACTTGCAAAAAACCGATAGAATGCGATCCACCGCCAAAACCAATGGTCGTCACAATAGTTGGAGGCTCATCGCCGGTCGGAGAAACGGTAGCCTTATTACTCAAACAGTGCAATTTAGTGGATGAATTGCGCGTTTTTGACTCTATGAAGGGGGCCTGCGGAGTCGCCCTCGATTTGAGCCATATAGACACGAACACCAAAATCTTAGCTTACACAGGAGATCACATGCTAAAGGACGCTATCACCGATGCCCAAGTAGTTTTAACTTGCGGAGGAGAACAAATTTTACCGGGCGAAGGTGAAGCAGCCTTATTCGATAAAAATGCCGACGTTACACGTTACGTCGCAATGCATATGGCAGAATTTAATCCTAAGGGGATGTTCTGCATTGCAAGTCCACCCGTAAATGCTTTGGTTCCAATGGTTTCTGAGGTAGGTAACTAGTGTACTTAAATTTTTTTTTTTTAAATTTGAATTTAGGAATATAAAAAAGCTGGCGTTTATGACCACAGAAAAATTGTGGGGGTCACAAATTTGGCAACTATGAGGGCGAATTCTATGATCGCGGCTTGTACGGGTAACAATGCTTGCATGGTTACCTGCCCCGTTTTGGGAGGGCTGTGTCCCAAGAGCACGGTTCCAATTTTATCTCAAACCAGACTCAAACAAAACATTAAACCGGTAAGCCATCCATTTCATGAAATTGAATTTCTATTTCTAAGTTTTCTAGGCGGCAAGTTTCATGTTATACAATAAAATTGGTAGTGCTGAAGAAGATATCCTCCAACAAAAACGGATGGAAAACATGGGAGGTTGCAACATATCCCACGCGTTCGCAGCAGCTAGAGTTGTTGCCACAATTATAAAAGTATTGCAACGAAATGACAAATGTTTCGAATGTGTATATGTGAGACAAGTAGGGCACATTAGCGAATTCTTGCCTTACATGATGTCTATCGTTAAATTTGGCGTTTACGGGGTTGATTTAACATACATGCCCAAAATCAACAAAATTGAGAGCGAAAGTTTGCAAAGGGCCGCTGCCAACATCCGCAAGAGCATCGAAATGGGCCGTTGTTTCGTAACAGGTGACGTTCCAAAACTGCGAAGTAGAGCTTACAAACCCTTCTACTGCGCTACACATTTTTTAGAACAGGTAGGGTGACCTTGCCAGTGAATGAACACTTTGCATTTAGGCTGTTATATTTGCGTTCACAGAATTATTTTCTCCGTCCCCAATATCACTTTTGTTGCTAATAACTTGTTGTATCGACAGATATTTTCTTAGAGCACAAGATTATTGCATCATTTGGAAGACTCGGTGCAAATCAATTTATTAAAAGACATTTGAATACAAGATGTACAAAATACCTAGTGAATGAACACCAAAACCAAGTGAATGAACAGCGACGTCCAGTAAATGAACACCCAATATGGATGACAATAAATTAACTTCAAACGTATTTATAGTAAAGAAAAATTTGTTTCTTTGTTATAAAATAATATATAAATATTGGGAATATTATACAGACCGTCTCCAAAAAGAAACACGAGTCCATAACTCCCTTATTTAGCTAGTAAATTAACATACCCAATGTGGATGACAATCAATTAACTTTAAACGTATTTATAGTGAAAAATATTTTTCCTTATTATAAAATAACTAGTAGAAAACCTCAGCCCTAGAACGGTCTGACAGTATTTATTGTGTATTTATGCATTTTATTTATCTATTTTATTTATTATTTATCTACCATTTTATTTATATACATTTGCATTGCAATATAATGTATTTTGCTTTACTTACCTTTAAGCTCCGTAAATTGACGATATAAAAGATATAATTAGTCAATTGAGGACCTTGGTGCAAAAAGGGGATAAGTCATTATTGTCCCAATATCGAATTATGTATGCCATTTGAATGTATTCTAAATTAGGTGTCGTTTGATGTAAGAATGGGACAAGTTATAATGTCATAATGAAGTTAAAACTACTTTTGACTCATCCCATAACGCGTCTTTGATGCAACAAGGCGATAAATCCAATTTTCATATTGTGACTTATCTCCTTTTTGCATCAAGGTCCTCAATTGTTGACACTCAGCTTCGTCGCCTACTCTGATCCGTTCAAAAAAAATTGCGAAATAGACCACCATCGGGAATTATATTTAGAGATATACATATATTGTGTATATTATATAAAACAAACTTTAGATAAAGTAATAAAAGCTGAACCGTCTACCTAACAACGACTGGCGCAAATATATGAGGAGCTTAAATTCAAAGAGAATAATATCCATTTTTAACTTAATGGAGAAAGCAAAGATTTTTCAATAGCAGCAATACTGAAAATCATAAAAAACAAATACATGCAAGGAACTACTCCATTGAATTTCAGGATATAACAGTACTTTTAACAGAAAGTAGAAATTACCAATGGCGGACTTCTTGCAAAAAAGGATTAAATAAAACCCTTTTTGAACTAAAAACCAGGATAAAACTCCATTTGAAGAGAAAGTGAACCGGGAAAAAGTGTTGGTATTGGTAAATTGTGGAGCGACTATAGCTTACTAAATTAAACTTTATTGAAAAACATTGATAAATATAGGAAATAAACCAAAATAGTTGTTGATTACAAAAAAATATTAAGTCTTCTATATTCACACACCTCCATCCCGTTGTCTTTTCCTACTTTCCTGACTACTCACATGCAAAACTTCAAATTCTATTTTTAACCGTAGAATACTAACGTTACTGGAATTAATAGTTTACTGTCAAGCAAAATTCGACACTGTGGCTGATATTGCTGATATTACGGTTTACAGATAAGAGCTAAGAGTTCCTGCTCTTTTTGCTTTTATTTATTTATATTATAAATCCTAAACAGTGGTAGTAAAAATTCCAAACGTCGCATTTAATATTGTTAGTTAAGTTCGTCGATGCTGATACCTAAATTTGAACGTGCAGATGTTTAATTTTGTTGAAATAAATATGACTTCAAAGCTTTTCGAAAAAATTCAGACCATTTACTGAAGATAGATGACTCTATTGAAGCAAGTAAAAAATTGTTTGATGGGCACTGGTTTACAGCGAGTTAATAGCTTCTTATCTGTAATTCAATACGACTCAAAACATAAAAACTAAAGTCGCTTAGTGTATGTAAGCAAATCGTCAAATTGACGATCGTTAGTACTCTATGGTTAATATGGACAATCAGCGATTTAGTTGACATATTTTGAATGTTATTGAGATAAGAAGCTGTTAACTCGCTGGAAATCAGTAAGCATCAAATAATTTTGTACTTCCTTCAATAGTCACCTATCTTTAAGAAATGGTCTGAATTTTTGTCGAAAAGGTTTGAAGCCAAACTCAAACATCTGTACGTTCAAATTTATCTATTAACATCGACAAATGTAACTCTAATAATTAAATGTAATGTTAGGAATGTTTACTACTACTATTTCGGATTTATAATATAAATAAATAAATTCAAAATCAGCAGAAACTCCCAGCTCTTATCTTCAAACCGTAGTTCGACAATCGAATAATGTATATTGAACAAAAGTAGTTCATTCACTGGTTAAGAACTGGTAAGGTAAGAACCAGTAAATGAACATCTGTTCATTCACTGGAATTATCAATTTTGGCATCCAGTATATGAACACTTCGAAATAACAGAAATTCAAAATGTTTTCTTAACGTATTTTACTATTTTCTACTCCAGGAACACTTTACTACCATAAAAATATAAAAAAAGCAAAATTAAGTTAATAAAAGTACTCCAAAATTATGTTCAAAGATACCATGAAATAGGACCTGCCTCTACATTTGACTACAACTCGCAACCAACTGTTGATTTGAGCAATGTCTTTTTTTGGAATAGACTGATAAGGAAAAAACGATAATTGGATCATATCTGTAGAGACCTAATGGAACTATTTCGTGCTCAAGATAGTTCGAAAATGCTCAATTGTTCTTAATAATTCAGTTTATTTGAGCAGTGTTCATTCACTGGGTGGTGTTCATTCACTGGACGGTTCACGATAGGAGATATCAAATTAAGCGCTGAAATTGATACAAACACGTACCGTGGACGCAACAGAAAAACAGTTTAATAAATATTATATTGCACAAAATACAATAAAAATTTTTGTTATTTATTTTCTTCCAATTTTGCGGTTTTGTTTGTGTTTCAGATTCGATGCGTTACTTGACACAATCATGGGACTACCAGGCCTTCCCAGTCGGATCGACGACTTTGCCATGATCCCTTCCTTCTTCAGACAAGACTTCAAAGGATAACTTCCACCTTTTATAACATTTGAAGTTGTCGTCGTCATGCCGGAAGGCGAATTTTTAAACAATTTGATGCATTTCGGTTGCTGATAATGAGGCTTATTCTGATTCTGCTTTTTCGCATTTATAATGAACGAATCCGTGTGTTTCAACGAATTTTCAAAATCCTCTAAATCCGAATTGTGTTGCGTCAGATGCGGCGTAATGTCCAGTTTGGCTTCTAATGGACGCAGCTTGTTTTCCTTATTTTGTTTGAAATCGTTGTTTAAAATCGTAGGAGGAACCGTTTCTTCGCCGTCTTTATTTTCAACCGATTTTTGACTGTGTTTCGAAAGTTTCTTCTGCACCGAACGAGTAAAAATCGTTTCGTGCGAGTCGCCTCTTTCTTGTTTATTTTTATCGTGAGATATCACCATGAAATGAGCTTTACTTTTTGGAGGTTCTTTTTCCACTTTGGATTTATTAGCGAGCTTGACGTCGGAATTTTTATTGGGCTTCCATTTAGCCCAATAAGTTTCTTCGAGTTTGTCAATTGCAGCTTTATTTTCGGGTCTCAATAGGTGTTTTTTAAACTTCGCGTTCGGACTTGATTTTACGGTAGGAATTTTTTGCGTTGGGTGATTGTACGGTTCCGATTTAGCGTGCACCGGACATTCTTTTTCCGGTCTTTTCGTCAGCGATTTGTTTCTCGAGTTTAACGAGAGGTCGTCAAAAACGGCCCTGTGATCGATCCTTTGCATGATGTTTTTGTCCTTTTCGTCTTGAATGTTCGAAGAGGATAATTTCGTGGTGATTTTATTGTAATGGTGGACGTACACAGGACATTTCATTGTTTTTTCTTGCGACGATTTGAATTTAACCGAGCCGCTCTGTTGGTCATTTTTTAAAACCGATTTCGGATAATTTTTGTTCGAAATGTGCGTAGTATCGAGTTGTACCATTTCATAAGAAGGTTTCCTCGTCAATATCGAATGGTACTTCTGAAATTTGTTTATGTAATTGGAAGTTTTATAATAAATTTGGTGTGCTCACATCTGCAGTTTTTAACAAACTAGAAGAACCGATGCCTCTTTGTTGTGGGAAGGTTGCAGGAAGATATGCCATCAAATATTAGTTAATCAATGCTAATTTCGAACGTATTTACTTACAAATTATTTTGATTTCCGTCTCGAATGATCATTTTTATTTTATGTCAAATTTGCATTTTAATACATTACCACTTCGATCGCGCAAAAAATTATAAAAAATCGCCTTATCATTGTAGGGTTAAAGGGGAAACAGTGGTTTCTGAAATGCAAAATGAAGTTCAACAAAAAATGTCGTCCTACAAGAACGACAAAAAACTTTATTCGATGCAATGAATTAATTACAACAGATGTGTTTTTGGTTGCATATTGGTCAGAAACTGTTTTTTTTTTAATTGAAACAACAAAACGCTCAATCTTAAATGATAAAAAATATTTATTAGATAAAATGTTAGTTAATTAAAAATCACTAAACTTATGAATATTGCAACTAATTATTAAAATGTGCAGTGTAATCACATAAAAACAACAATTATTTTCACTATCGTCTTGTAACATTATTTGTAAATAAAAAGAAAAACGGTAAATGTGTTGTCACAACACACAAATTGAATTATTGTTTTTATGCAATATTGTTTGTTTAAGGTTTCGTTATCACAAAAAGAGTCAAAATAAGACTTCTCTGATTTATAAACTGCACTTATTTAGTGCAACAATACTTAAAACATATCACTGGTCATAATAATCGTACATACAATTACAAAATCAATACACTCGCCTTTCTCAACTCTAAACATACATATAATATTGTTTATAAAAACTTTTTTTATATTATAGTTTTTCACATATTCTAAATACAACTATTCTGTGATTATACAATCAGAATGAAAAAAACAACCCCGTGTTACATACACAATTTGCACTGGCAGAAAGGCGCCCATTTGGATATAACATCGGTTCCAACTTAAACAACACAAGCAGCAATTTTCATATATTCACAGTATAGTACAATATTTGCTCACACACAATTTAAAACAAGTCTTTCAATTTGTTATAGTCCTACCATTATCAAACTACTTCATCATTTTTTTTCTTTATCTCTAATAAACAACACTGAAGTTATAAAGATTATGAAGATATTTTTTGTTCTTTGTCATCACTTAAATTTTAAATTTTGATTTACCAAAAGTTCAATTTTGTCGGAGAACGAAACGTTTTAGAACAATGGCAGTTTTTGGTTTTATCGCAATAAAACTGTACTATTTTTACAACGGCAGTTGTTGGGCAGCGTTGTTTTTTGAAATATGTACTTTTATGAACAATAAATGTGTTTTCAACACTCTACACCGATTTCAAAAGAGAGTACATCAAGAAACGTAATTGACTAGAGTACAGAGTTTTTAATTGCACTAAAATTGCTCGTGTACCGATTTTGTACCTTCATTGCACACTTTTTATCTTCACTCCATTTGTAAATTTAAAATTTTTCGATTGGCATTGGCCGATCGTTTTTTGCACAATTTATTCGTAGACACACAAATGAATTAGATTCACTTTTGAAAAAATTGGGAAATCAAAAACGCGAGTCCTATGGTATGTTTGATGTAGAGTGCAAAGAACACACTGCTATTCTGCATATGGCAATAGTATGGCTTGTTTTCAATAATGATGAATACATTCATTGGTAACTAAATGCTACTGGAGAACATGTAACTACTTCTACTAGTGAGGAAACCATTTAGTGCTCTTAATCATTTAAAAATTTGTCAATAAACACAACATTTATCAAAGCCAAATAATTTTTTTTCTCTTTAGATCCCTAATATTTACCGTCAAAATATCTCTCTTCTCTCTAGCCTAATTAAAGATAACACCATATTACAGAATAACATTATTTTTTTCAACGATGTTTTAAGCGATATTGATTGCACATTGTGTAAGATGCGTGTTACATTTTTCTTGTGCATTACACAAAAGGGAGGTGGGGAACATTGTTGAATGCCGAGGCCAAATTTAGTACCAATTGGTTGAACTCAAAGTGACATTATAGATTAGATAAAAGTATATTTACATTATTAATGTTTAAATAAACAATATATTTCATTATTTTTTGTAGTTAAAAACCCAAGCTTTTTATCATCGCACTGTACTTGCAGACCACCACTAATTTAAATGTAATAATCACGACCTCTATATTTACAATAAGATTGCCATGTAAAAAATGCTTTGATCATCTATCGGTTACGCACTTTGGTGCGAGACGTAAGAGTAAATCACTCCTTTGTACTAGAGTGATCTGGTCTTGAAACAGGCAAAAACGTATTGTAGATTGGCTCGGGTGACGACAAATTCTCCAAAATTGAACCATTATTGTACTCAGGGGGCGATGGAGAACGCCCTTTTAGCTCGTCTCACCAACAAAACACAGAAAGTTCACCACCATGATCGGTCGAATGCTGCCAGGGCGTCACCGAGCGCGCCTTCAACTGCAAGAAAAAAAATATTAAATTTCAATTCACTCTTCCATTAATAACGTTGTTAAAACCCGACCCTAATTGCCTGAAAAATATTTCAGTGCAAATAAATATTTTCCGGCGAAATGCAACTGCAATTGCACGGTACTTTTCCGGCTTTATTCTGTGCTAATAGCCCGGAGCTACCGTTTATTTATATTTTAAAGCTTTTTATTCGTAATAATACGAACAGAAATGTTGATATATCAGAGAGTTATTTGCTTATTTTTACGACAGCTAACACAATTTCGTTCGGATTTTATTACTATTTTGTTTTTATTAGCGTCTAACAGGGAATAACAATGATAAAATGTGTAGGGTAGCGCACAGCTTTCATAAAAGCTATAAGGTTCACGCAAAGGAAAAATTGTTAACTATAGTATCATCAGTTTTACTTCTCTTTGTGATTCAACACTGGCTTTTCACAGACGGGAATATTTAAAAGACGTCGAACATAAAGCTAAATTAAAATTTAAAACCTGAAATTTTTTGTATTGATTTTCCCGCTTTAAATAGGAATTGAGGGTTTATGTACTAAAAGGGTATTTCTGTCTTGTTTTAAATGCTAATCCAATTTTAATTTTTTTTTGTTTAATGTGCATTCGTCATACGGTGCTTCTGTTAACACAATTTGCCTTGTTTCCTAATTATTCTGTTACAGATGGACAGTTTCAACCAGTGCCGTACACATATTTACAGTGACGGATTAATTCCCAACCAGGCCCATTATTATTTATGATTTCACTTTTTTACGAAAGTTTTTTGCATTTCAAGCTTTCACCCTGTCTGTTGTCACGGGCCCTAGACATTGTGCCTTCGTTTATTCTACAATCCGTCACTGCATGTTTGATGCACTTTATGCGGGCAATCTTCAAAAACTTGAATACGAAATGAATATGTGACGATGCATTTTCAAATAGAATTTCAAATGAACTGATTCGTCCTCGAGTTTGTTATTCAAAACCGTGCCCGTAACTATACAGTCAAACTGTTACAAAGTTACAAATAATTTAAATAAAGCTTATTTGGGGTGTACAGTGTGTGTCCAGATGGGCAGAAAAAGAGGAAAAACCTTTTGATTTTCAACTTTACAGAAAATTGTTATTCTTTATAAGTTTTTGCTTCTTCCAAAACTAATCATTTTCTAAACACCAAATACAGTCAACTCCCTCTAACTCAAACCCTCTCCGAGATGAGATGAACTTTTCCTCAAGTCGAACAATTTAAATGACAATGAGTTTAAAAAATACTATTCTTTAACTCAAACAAATATAGCTAGCAAGTGACAGAGTTCTGGAGAGTTGACTGGTATTGTTTTTCTTAAGTAAAATAAAAGAGACAAATTTAACGTGAAAATGTTCAGTCACGCAGCTTCCATTAAATTAAAGTACCTGCATATCATGTGTCGGTAATTAAAGTCATTAAAGCCGTTGAATTGCGGTAAACTTAATACTTACCAAAACATTTTTTCTTTCATTTCGTTCAATGTTGCGCAATGCAGAAATTCAACAAAAAAATTACAAATCTTTATTTTTCCATGAACGCTTGAAAGAATAGTGTGCACGATATTAAAAAAGACAGGAAAGGTTATAACAAAGAAGATGTTACAATGTTAGTTCTGCAACTGAGAAACCAAAAATGTCATTACGACGTAGATCTGCACCGTTGGGAAAAAGCAAAACTCGTTTGAAGCGATTTTTTGATGAAATCAAAATTAAACCTTGCAAGCCAGTTTTCGCAGTTATGTGAATTAAGAAATTACACTGATGTAATAAGCTCAGACTTTTACTTGTGTACATTTGAAAATAACAAAGTTTGCCCTCTTCTCCAGTTTATCTGGAGACACACTGTATAATGTATAAGTATACAAATTCACAGAATTAAAACATTTTTCTTGTTTTGACGCTGAAATGTGAATCTAAATCAAAATTTTAGCGGATTCATAAGTTATAACCGTTAATTAGTCATAACTAGGGATCACAATCCCGCAAACGCTGGATTCTGCATGATTTTTGCGGGATCAGTAATGCGGGACTAACACATACAAGAGATCCGCGGGACTTGCGGGACTGAATAAAAATATCCGAATTTGAAAATATATGAATGCTGAGCGCGCGTTTTCTGTCGCTGGGTACTTCTGCAATCAAATCAGGTCACATTTACAAGATCAAACTTTGAATACTTTATCATTTCTCTGAAAGTATTTCCAAAATAAATCTCAATAATTTTTCTTAATTTCTCTTTACTAATAAATGCTACTTTTATTTTGAATTTAGTCGTCTTTTATTGCATAACTAACTTCTGGTACTTAATTTTCTTAGCAACTGAAAAAAGCATTGTGATAGTTTGTAATCCCGCAAATCCTGCGGATCCGCGGGATTGATGACGTTAGTCCCGCAAGCTTGATGCGGGATTGGTAACCCTAGTCATAACAAATTTAAAAATCCTCAAAAAAATGAGTTTTTCTTGTGCTACTTGCAAAGTAATATCTGAAGGTTTTCTTTAAATCCCAAAAGAGATTACAAGATGTTTACGGATTCACAAGTTATGAATTTTTGAACTTAACGTTGCACATGAGATTTGTGGACACGAAAATAGGTTAATTTATAAATGCAAAAAATGGTTTTTTGGATTCTACTTTTAGATAGCAGTTTATCAAGGTGCCTTATAAATTTCAAAGGTAAATTAAAATCAAAATCTCTACCAATTTTAATTTTATTGGACAAATGAAGAGATTGTGAAGAAAAAAGAAAACTTTTCTAATTCGAATTTGAGCAACTATTTATTGTTTTAAAAAGTTTCGAATTAAGTGTTAATGTATTGAAGAAGTTAATTTATTTATAGTCGGTTGCGAGAAATCTAAAGAACTTCTAATTGTGAGGCGACTGGAAGCAAGACGACTTATGCAATATTAATAGGTACTTGTTGAACCGGTATATACATGGCTTATTCACACTAAAATATCGATTTTTCACACAAAAGCTCTAGCAAATAACACCATTTTAGTGAAGCTATATCCTTAAAAGAAATTGGTAGACAAAGAGTAATTTTAGAGTGTTCCGTTTATGATTTCCTAAATTCTTCACCATGTTACGCCCGTGGAATTTCATATTTTACATGTGATATTGCTTGCGAGTAGATTTTTTTCGAGAGTGCAGTTCATATAAGAATACCTCATCATATAAATGAGTCTCCTTACTTTTTATACACTTTTCATGCTAGTTACGGATAACGTTAATTTGAACGTTGTGGTTTAGACCAATACGGCTTAGTTTCGCTTAAACACTCGACTAACTTTTTTCTCTCGGAGACTTTTTAAATATTTCGGGGCTTGTAGACAGAACACTTCATAGCGGTATAATGACAAAAAGAAAGAAAAAAGTAAAACTTCCAGCTTCCTCATAATTGTAGCTGTTGTACAAAACTTGGAACCATTTCAAAATTGTAATTTAGATAATAACAGGTCAACTTTGTAAAACGCGGAGGATCCTTTTGTTGTCAACAATTTCTCTTTTAATTCCGCGCAAAAATCGTATGTTTTTTTCTGAGCTGAATATACGTGTATGTTTTAACGGTGAAGGTCAAACAGCATATTGAGGCAGGTTTTTTGCTGGCCCTGAGATCAGCAGTGTCGTGGTAATCACCGGATATCTGTTAATGCTTTTGGATCGCATCCAACTTGACTATTCGGATCGTTTTGAAATCCGCTCGCTCACCGCTCGATAATTTCCAAAAAATCCGAAAATTTAATGCGCCAGCCGGGGGAGATAATTTACGGTCGAATTTACATGTGTTTTCACTTCATTGTGACTCGGAGACGGAGATCGGCAAAAAATGTTTACAAGTGTGGCTTGTCAACATAGCTGTTTTTGCCCGTTTTTTCGTCGTTAAACGGTCGGCGCGTAAACCATAATTTGATACGAAAGGAAAGCATTATGCAACGGCAGTTGCAGCACAGAAGCGCAAACAAAATGAGTTGAATGCTGTTTTGTGGTCGCATTTGGCATGAAAACAATACTCGTAAAATTAGTGTACTCGCATTATGACTGTTAAACTGTCCCCACATGCTGCACAAATGGCCCGGAACGTGAGATTACAGAAACCGGCTCCTCTCGTCTATGACCAAATATAATTCTTGTACAGAGCTTCTGCATTCCTTCCTACATTCTACGTATTTTATTAGTTTCGCAATAGCCCGACGTCCGCCTAATTCGCCTCTTTTAACTGTAACCATTGCGATATGAAATTTTTATTTCCTAGTTTATCTTTCCGCTATTTTTCTCATAAGCGCCCACTGGAGACCTCTAGAATTAGACCGGCCTGCGAAGGTGTAACTTTACACGATGCGAGTCGTGGAGGGCACGCTGTCGGGCGCGATGTGTTACATAATACCTTACCCGACCTTGAATTTGATGAATCACGTCCGAAACTTTGCGATGATTCCGTTAAAAAAAAAAATGGCGAGGCCGCCGCTGTGCCAGACTTCCTATTTGAAAAATTGATGCGATAACGTGTTTAGAGCAACGCGATCCTTGATTGCTGGTAACCTACATTTTTTTCCGTTATTCTCGATGCCATCGCATAAATTTTGAATCATAATCTCTAAATAACACTTCAAACTGGATGGCATAGGGTTTATATCAAGTCGCATTTTGTCCAAAACAAACAAATCCTTCCATGCGCACGGCCAAGGATCTATGGGTGTTGTTTACTGGTGTTAAATTGTAAACACGGATAATTATTTATACATTAGAAATCTGTTTAATCTTCGAATTAAAGCCTTCGGTTTTTCATTAGTTCCCGATTCATTACTAGGGTGAATGTACCGATTGCGCGGACCCAACTTGTTAGCAGCCTTTTCAACTAGCCTTTCAGCTCGAATGTGGCTGTTTTGTTTAGTGGACAACATCTTCGGAAATAGTAAGTATTTTATTTGATTATCATTTAAATTAATATTCAATGGAGATTATAGATTGAATATTGTAATCGTTGAAATATCAAAAAATCCTCTCCTTGCAAAAAAAATTTAGTGGCTGCCTAACTGCTACATTAAAACTCTCATAGACCTTTTTGCAGCCCCAATGTCTGTAAAATTGTCTGAACTCATGACAATATTTGATGCTTATTCAACCTCTTAAAAGTTACATATTTATTTTATCCTGCTATCAATCACTAAGCAATAAGTGCTTAAAGTTCAGACCAGTTTGAAGCCGTACAAATGCAAACACAGTTACAATGCCAACCATACAAATTTAAAGATCAGAATGTCCTACAACAGGTTTTTCTCGGGTAGTTCATTTTAAATATTTCATTAATCACAATAACTTAAAATATTTTTTGTTTCCAATATTTTCAGATGGGAGCTCAAACTGAATTACAACAAAAATAAGTCTGTATCAAAAAATCTTATTCAGTTATTCTTAAGAGTTCTTGAAAGAGGCACTTCATTTAATATGATCTGGCCAGGTTTCGATTAGAATAACTAGTAGGCATTTCGGAGTACCGAGGCGTACTCTTCAAGAGAGGATGCATGGCAGATGTGGTGATCATCTGAAAAAATCGGGCTCTCAGGCTACCATGACCATCGAAGACGAAAAGCGGATTGATGATTGAGCAAGAAATAAATTTTATCTACACGGTCACAAAAATTATTAGAGCTACTGGAAAAATTGATCGATTTCTAAATTAAAAACCGGGTATCAGATGATATAAAATTTTTCTAAAACATCATCCCGAAATCTCTGTTCGAGAAGCTGAGGAAATTATATATATTACTTATATGTATTAAATGTATGTTCTTAATTTTCTGAATTAAACGATTATTTCTGATTATTTTTGGTACAATGATTAAACTGCTTATGAAAAGTAATCTGTTACAAAAAAATCCATACATACTCAAGTTTACCGAACAAGATCGTTCCAATAACTGCATGTTAGGGGTCGCGATTCGATACGTTGGCCATCATCCGGTAAAACGTGCATTTACTGACAAAATATATATTTTTTTATTTTAAACGTGAAACTATTCTATGTATTAAAAGACTATTTAATTGATCACATTTCATACATGATATCTCATGAAATGTAACTATCAGAAATTGTAATTGTAACCTCGAAATTCAGTTAAAAGGTTGCCAACCGGTACAATCACTTTACAAACAAATTTTTCTAATACACTTGCTTCAAAGTCTAACTTAAACGGCCCCAACTGGAACCTTTTTTCCCTTGAAGAAGATATTGATTTAATTAGTCCGGAAAAAAAATTAAAATTTCAATATCAAATAATTCCTTCATGAATAAATTGTGTGGAAACAAAATTTCGGAGGCAACTTTCTTATAACAACGTGGATCAATTTTTATTTGTCAGCAAATTTTTCCTAAATTCCGACGATTTGTTTATTATTGAGAAAACATATTTTCGACAAGATTTTCCGACGGAAATACCATTTTTCGCGTCGGAGAAAAAAACAGATTTATGCACGCAATATGTAAATAGAAATAATGTAGTAAACAAATTTAAATAACCGCTGACGAGTATAGTTTCAATAGTTTCCCGTGAAAATATTCTGGCATCAGCGGGAGTTGATTGGAACGGAGAACTCAAACATGTACCGCAAATTGCCAGAAGTAATGACGTCATTACCGCCCTTACATCGCTTACCTCCGGCTTAGTAGACAAATTATTGCTGCATTTGCTCTAATTTCTTCTTTTTCAGAACGTTGTAACTTGTCTAGCGCGATTTCAAGAAAACGAGAATAAAATCGAATTTACAAGACTTTTTCACCGCCGGAATAACCTACCTGCTGCATTTTCTCGAAGTCAAGGCAAGGCCTTTGAACGTGTGGGTGTCTATTGTGTCGAGATCGCTTCCTAGGCGAAACTTCGTAGTGCACGAGTTTCGGAGGTGGACTTAAGGAGCGTATTTTGCTAGCGGGCGTTCTTCCTCCGGGCTTGACGGCTTCCAGCGGCGGCGAGGTCCGAAATTGTACAGGCGTTGCCATACTGGCCAACAGATGGTTCACTTCGTCGTCGGAAGACCCGGAATGTTCGATGTGGACGGTGTCTTCTCCGTAACATTTACCGAAATACGGGGAGAAGGGCGATGAGGGGCTGAGATTACCATAATGAGACATGTTCTCTTCGTTCTCGGGACTGTAGCGTCGAACGTACGAATCTCCTATCTGCGACCACTTACGTTTTTCCGGCAGACAAACGGAAGCGGCCCTCGGGGGTCTGCCGGGCCGCACTTCTTTAGAATTGTTTATTACTTCTAGCTCCTCTTCTGAACTGTGAGGATCGTGCTGGTCCGGCGCCGGACTTTCCATTGAACAGCCCGTGTCGGCAGGCGACACACTGCACATCCGCTCGGACATGGCTGGAATTGAAAAAACAAGATACAGCACACGTACGCAATTAATCGCATTTAAATGCTATCAGGAGCCGTTCCGTCTTCTTTGAAATCCGCGTAATCGAGATAAATTTCTAAAATGCCATGGGAGGTTATAGAAACAGCGATACGAGCTCGTAAAACCACCGTCCGATATCGCATAAACATTCTTATCTGTTATTCTCATAAATAACCCATATCTAACAAACAAATTCACTGTCTTTTATCTCTGGCTTGTAATATTAACTGACATGTAATCCTGTTTTATTGCATTTAAATAATATCATCAAACATGGAGAAATTAAATTTAGAAAAGGGGCGGGACACGCGATCAAACTTTCGTACGTGCTTTACATAATTCCGTATTAAACTCGCCTTAAATTGATTTAAACCATCGATTATATTTTAAACAGATTGATTTAATTACATTTTTTTACTTCGAGCGCAACCTTCTGCGGTTCGAGTGTTTCAATTTTCTGTATAAACACATTCAAGTGATTATACCTGACCCATCTGGATTACGCTTCATTAAACCTATTAAACGCTGCATCATCTCGCATTTTTTAGTTTCACAATGGAACACATCAATAAACCGTTCGGCTAGGGAATTAATTTAAATATAATTTGACAGAATGATGATGTACGGCCTCTGATGATCGTTTCTTCTAATGATGAACCGTTCCTCATCATATGGGACGCATACTTTGAGATCGCGTGTGAAGTTTTAAACGATTCTCAGCTACCAAACAAGTTTAACAGAAACATGTTAATTTACCTGTAATCGTTAGACTGTAAGAACGTAACTTTTAAAAATACTAACAATATTCCTGAGGAAATAATTTGATTCAAAGTACTGATTTTGTAAATTTTAATTTAGCTACGGCTGTTAAAAACCATTGTGTCACTGATGAAAGTTCGGGTCGTTAAAGTTTTCAATATTTCTTGGGAATTTTTCACGGTTGACTGAAGCTCATGACAAAAGTTTTACTCGTTCGGCCCAAAATTAAAATGTAGTTTCGCAACGAAGCAATTAACTCAATTTGTTGATATTCCTTACAAAAAATATCAACTTATAGCAACTGCCAATAAAGAGAATTTCGCATTTCTTTCAAATTGCCGACTTTTTGGAATTCTATCAAATAATGATTCGATTTCTTAAAAAAAAATATCTTGGAAAGTTTTCATGACAATAAAAACTTTCAACTAAAAGGAATTAAGCCACCAGTCAGTATTCAGTCATCTCAGAAATCTGCACTGCAAAGTCGAAAGCAAGTTGAAACGCGTTTGAACATTATAATTAAAATTTACAGCAGGGGTTTCCAACCTTTTCTTATATTGACCCTCAAAATAAAAAAATATTCTCTTCACTTGGCCCCCTTTAGAATTTTAATGTTGTATTGCATAATTTCAGTATCAAGTGAATTAATTAAAAATAAAGGAAATTTGTAAAATGATAATAAAATAAATTTAATAAAATCAATAGTTTCATGCACTGCTCTTAAAATTCCAATGACCCCTAGTTTAGAGAATCTTTTGTCTGGTAATGTACTCAGTGACATTGAATGCGCAACACCAAGAAGGGGTGGACATTTTAAAACAAGCTTGGCAGCATTGTTTGATAATAACTGATCAAACGTTAAAAGAAACAACAACTGATTCATTGAAGTTATTTAATAATTCTTCTCAGATATTTACACACTCACTCATTTGCCATTGCGTTAATACTAGCAGTCTTCTTGCGGTATTGCATCCCAAAATTGAAATGCGCGCGGAAAATCTCTCACCTCCAATATTTCCCTGATTGGCGACAACTCAGGAGATCTAGACGCTCATCACATAACATTAACCTTTGCTTGTTGAATATGAAGGTTGGAAAAGCGAATTTTCAAGCAAACACAAGAAGAGAAGGGTATGGGTTCAATCACTCTTTCAATGCACCACTGAGCTGCCACCTTGCCCATGTTGTAACTTCCAGAATTAGATGCACACCGACAAATAAATTTACAATCGTGCCATTTTTCACGTCGTCTTCGGAACCCCATGAGGTCATCTTGAATCCCTAAACAGATTCACGACTGAAGACCACTCTGTGCTACCAAAGACGTCAATTCAAAGTTGTGGAAAACACAAATGGTGGTCGATACGACTTGAAGTCAAAAAAACAGTACTTTCAAGAAGACCTTCATTGCCAAACTATTCTTCATCAATTTTTACGAATTGTTAGCCTTCCCTACTGCAGCGTTTTTCAAGCTGGGTTTCGGGAAATTTCGGAAAATTACCACTGAACTGTAAAATTTTGATAACCAATGACGTTAAAATGAATCAGACAATATACTATATCAAACTACGACAATTCCTTCAGAAATACCACAAATCAGAAAGGTTCCGAAGGCAATGACAATTTCCATATCACATAATATAGAACTTCCACAACTCGAATTATTATTCAAGTCGAAATTTTATCATCAATCATAAAGTTTGCGCGTTTTTATTGATAGAACGTGGAAGGGGCCTGCCAGTAGAACCGAATGTGATTTTAAATGTGTTCATGCCCTGTCAACAGAACAAAAATTATATAGGTGGAAAGATCAGAAAATGGGCATCTTTATCTTCAGTAGAAACTGAGATACGATCGAATGAAGTTTCTTGTTAAAGTTCAGTAGCTTACTCTGTAATTTTATATTACTAAGAAACATATAATTGATTTTTTCATTAGAATTTTCTTCGTAAGGGCCCATAATTTACGCTAGTAATTTTTACGATAGCAATTAAAGTTACTAATAAGTAAATAATCATTAAATAGAAAATGCTTCTGCTTGGTAAATTTATATAAACAAAAAAAAAAAGTAAAACAAAAATCAGGTAAAATTTTGGCTTTCCCTCAATTACTAGTTATTCAATTTATTAGTTTTTCTGACGTACGAACATTAGGGTATTTTCACAGAATTTAGTATAATTGAATTAAATAAAGGCATTTTCGTATTGCGAGAGAAAGTGACCAATTTATTCAACAATGGGAGTAGTTAAGGATTATCGACTTATTATTTATGGCAGTTGTCGTAAACTAAAGAAGTTGAAGATACATTTTACAGGGTTCACGGCAGTTTTCAAACAAGAGGGGCAACAGTTTGAGATTTTTTTGTAAAATAATAACTTTAATACCTATTAAAAACTTGTTTTATTTTTGCTTTTAAGGGTAATTCAAGAACACGGTCCTGGCAAAAACCAAAATATTGTGTCCCTCCAGTTTGATGGGTCAACCATTTCAAGTCATAAATAATAAAATTTTTGCATTTTCAGCTTAAAATTGATCTAACTCAAAAAATACTATTTTTTTGGGAATTAAGTTGAAAATATTAATGCTATAATAATAAATAATTTGCTTCAAAAGATGTCCGGATTATCCGAGCTTGAAATTGGAAATTCCCCGAGATTCTACTGTATTAATACAAAATGAGCATTAGATATCTTGTGTACTTTTGATTATAAAAAATCGCTTGTTTACCTAATACATCTTTATAAATTGTGGCTATACAGTGGAGTATTATAATAAACTTTACTTTCAGTAACACAATATCTATAAAAATGTTATCTACTGCCAGAAGATTTCAAGTTCTGTCAGGAGGACCAAGCAATTATAAATGTAGACCTACCGGAGTAATTTCCAGCAGGACAATGATTGGGTGTTCTATTATTATAGATATGTGAAAGTTTCCCTTTAAGTTGAATTTTCAAATTTCCATAAGTCGAATGTTTCTACATCTCAAACCACGTTAACTGGAATTGTTATGTCATCCGGCGACATCTTCATGTCTTTTAACAGAGTGTAAAATTTGGTAGACAGAAAAATGGTCTTCCACAACACAAAAGAATATTGCAGACACTTTTATCATCAATCGTAATTATTCTTTTTATTATCTACCTCTTCTATGTTCTAGATATCGTCGTGGTAACTGCAATAAGTTGTATGTCAAAAAAACTCACATTTTGGTTTATTTTACCATCGTGGCCAATCCACTGAACTACACCAACTGCAATATACCGTAGATAGACCAACAAGAAACCGCAAATTCCCGCTCTTTCAATAGAACGAATAAACAACATAAAAGCACGAGGGCAAAATGAAAATGTTTTTTTGTTATTCCTGTAAAATTTAATATATTTGACGGTTACCATGACGATATATGCACCATTGTACTCTCAATGTAATAAAAGCTTACATTGTACTTGCCATAAATATACAAAAAATGTGTTGCTGCATTTTTAGATTTTGAGGTTTCCCTTGCTCGAACTTTGAGAATCGGCTTAGAGAAGTTAAACTGTATGCGTGTTTTACGACATTATAATATTGAAAAAGTTTTGACGATAATGGAAACTTCATATTTCGAACAAGTTCATTTTCATAAAATAATGATTCTATTTTAAAAAAAGCTTTGGAAAGTCTTCGTAAATATAAAAACTTACAAATAGCAGGAATTAAGCCAACAATTGAGCCGTCTCAGAAACGCACATTCACTGTACTGAACCGTCGAATGCAAGTCGAAGCGCGTTTTACCATAATTAAAATTTAGAGAATCTTTTGTCTGGTAATACGTTGGTTACGCTTACTACACATAATAATTTGCTAGAAAAAAATGCAGTTCACCTATTTCACCGTACTTGAGAATTTACCGATAATGGAGCCATTGTGACTAGTTTCATATTCAGTTTCATTGCATTTAAAGTGCATTAAATGTGTGCGAGCTAATTTGACAGGGACTTTGATATACAGGAAAGCAACCAGCCCCTTTGACGTTTATTACAGTTTCAAAGCGAAATTCACCGTTGGAAAATATTCATCGAAAAAACAAAATGGCAATCAAAAATTGTTGCTCAATTGGCAACGTTCGGAATCAAATAAAGCATCGATTATAATCTGTTTATAATTATTTCTTTCAAGAACGTGCTGAACCTTTCAATTTTGAACATAACTATTAGTATACAATGAAAGGTGGGGCAAACACGTTTCTGCTGGTGGCTTTCGCATGCTTACTATTTTAATTTTATTCAGCATGTGAATCACAAAAGAAATGCGCACATTTACTTAATTAATTGTTTTTTATGATGAGTAACAATCGGTTTGCGCGTCGATAAGAGAATTCTGCTGGGGCACGAAATAAGTGTAAATATTTTTAGATGGACTAGTACGCTGACATATTGATCAGCAGTAGTAGCGAGAAGGAACAAAGAACGCGTCTTAAATCGCTTTAAAACTGCTGCAACTGCTGTATTAAATAGGAAATCCTACCGAAAAGGAAATATGCAGTTGCCATTAGAAAAAACGTCGCGTGCAAAGTAGTAATTTTTAAATCTTTAACTATTATTTATTTCGCGAAATTCTACACAATAAGTCTGAAGTGCACTTATAAAATAGAGGAAGTTGTACTAACACATTGTTTAGTAACAAGCTGTTGCTGTTTATAATTTGTAATTTTTTGCAGCGACAGGAGGGCAGGTGCAACGTGAAATATCTTTTGATAAAAATGACGATAAATAACGAAAGTATACTGCGAAACCACCATATAATTCCTTATTCTACAGACCACAAAAAAATTCTTTGTTGGCTCGTTCTTTTTCCGATGCAGGAACGCCACAATTTCAAAAATAACATGCAATTTCATCAGTGCCGAGCAAATCAAATAAAAATTTTCATGCCGTTAACTCGGAGGAAAATCGCAATTATTTCTGGTGGCGTAGTGAAACCTCTCATTTGCGAACAAATGCCCAAACTAGAACGCTTTACAAATTAAAAGATTTTGAGGAAAAAATTGCTTCACGCCGGTCCTCACCGAGCAGAGAAAAATTAATCAACGAAGCATGTAAAGTTTCAGAAAAAAATTCGTGGCCAACATTTTAAAGTAAACAAGTAACTTTCTGTTGACACCAGCGAGTCTCACCTCATGCCAAATAATTTATGATGTAAGTTTAAAAAGAATATTTCGAATTATTTGAAAGTTTCGCGTTTAAATTTTTCGGTTCGGAAGGCTCCCCCTAAACAGGTTTGTTACGCAATTTTCGATACGGTTGCACGGAAACCGCAAAATGCATCTAATCACAAAAATAAATAAGGAAGTTTCTAATCGCAACACATTCTTAATTTGAATTCCGCACTTTGAGGGCCGTCCCGGTGACCAAGCGCGAGCTTAAAATACAATCAGAACGGTTAATACGGTTTGAATGACGTTTAAAAAACCATTAATTCGTCCATCAGTTCAATGAGTGGATCGCATTTTTGCGAGTTGAATATTTTCGATTTTTCCACAATGTGGCGATAGCAAAAAATTACGCAACCGCGACGTTTATATCTAAAACTCGTTTGAAACGATTTATCTAAAAGTATCAAGAGACACGATAAAGGAAAAGGAAATATGTGGTAAACATGAGGCAGTTGATAAAAATAAAAACGTTATTAAAATCGAAATGTCAACTAGCATGTGTCCGCACAATTTTATAATTTCTTCGGGACATAATACGAAGCTCGCACGTGTCGCTCACTGGAGACATTTATTAAAAATTAATTTTTTTTTCTCTTTCTGTTCTTTCAGTCGTTATGATGCAACACACGCGACGACCGTCCGTTCTGACCCGCCTGAACTTTTTAAATAATTCATCGCAACCACGATCACAACCATAAATCTACCCAAATACAAACATTAACTTAATTTAACAATAAATGATTTTTCAAATTTCTGATAAAATTTTCAAAGTTGAATTGTTCCATCGATCGTAGGTCACCTGGTTTAAATATGAATGGCCCGAAACACTTTGTCATCAACTTAAAAAAAAAAAATTACTGAAACGTTATTTTTAACTTTCTCTACCATTTTCGTATTCCACCAAAAATGCACGACTTTACGCTCCTTGGGCATGTTTCGAGAATGTCTGTGTGTCTGTGTATGATTATAATTTTGCGGTCACGATAACTGGAGCAATAATTTACCAAATTGCTTCCAACTTCATATTTAATATCTATTAAGTTGTCTAAATCTGATTTTGTTTTGTATACTATAGGAATATAAGCAAGTTTTAATTTGAAGGGTAAGTTTACTTATGAGGTTCGATTTAAAAGCCTTTACTCTATCAGTCAGAGTAAGAGTGCAGACATTGTCATAATGCAAATTTTGGGAGCATACCGGGTGGAAACCCTAACAAGGGGTTGGGGGGAGTATCAGCATATGAGTATGCAACATTGAAGCAGCAAACAAATCTTTAGATTAGAAATATGTCAACATAAAAATAAATGTTCACTAATTCATTAATGTGTTTACATTGTGTACACAACGTAAATTACAGGATTTTTTTTGCTGTACAGAAAAGAAAACTCAATTTTGAAGAAATTACTATAGTGCGACCTCGATAATCCGGACCTTTATTATACCGGGGGTACTTTATAATCCGGATTTGATATTACTCGGTAATCCGAATCTGCGTTTTTTTTAGACGTCTCCGTCATTTAAAAAGTCCCAATTTTCCTAAACAAGCCCAGTTAATCGTCGACAACGCATCGAGCCATGGAACTATAGAAGAGCTAACTAGTGAGGATGGACCATTTACAACATTATTCCTTCCACCAAATTGTACAGCACGTTTGCAACCCATGAATCAAAATGCCATCACACTGACGAAATTATTTTATCGGAAAAGTTTGTTAGCCCATATTTTATCTAATAACGAAGAGAACGTTGTTAAGTTATTAAAAACCATTAACTTGAAGCGTGCTGTATGCAATGCTTGGAAAAAATTCTGCCCCGGAGTCTTACAGAAATGCTGGTACAAAATTATGGCTATGTGACAAATAAAGCCCCAGACACTGAAGATAATGCTAAAGGTCTAATTCCTCTGAGCTAATTGCAGCACAATCTGCTTGCCTTGATTGAAAAGATGACAGGTAAACAACGTACATTTCTTAAGCGCGAAATTTTTCGTTTAATATTTTTCTTGTAAATCCATAAATATTTAACAGATGTTTCAGATATGCTGAATGTTCTCACTGAGCAAAATCTCACGAAAGTGAAAATACGTAGATATAAATGCTACAGACGAACATCATGATAGAAACAATGAAAGTTCATAGTTAAATAATAGAAACCAGACTGTCAAGAATGACGAGGCTACAATCTGATATTAACTTCGTTTTCAGTTTTTGTGATCTGGCTTCGCGACGCTCATTTATGTCATTTTCATGGATTTTATGAGCTTTTCTTTTCATAAATCTTTTATTTATAATTTTTTTAATATACAAATAGCAAAACCTTATCAGCTTTTTATTGAAATTCGCCGTTGTTTCAATGATGATGATGTTACAACACCTTTCAAGTCATAACCAATAAACCAGGCAAACGTTGTAAAATTACAAAGCTTTTTGAAGAAACAAGATGTAGTGGAGATGCCAAGTAGTAACCGCACGCGTTCAGTATCAGGGACGTATTTCGGCTTTGAAATTTCAGTCGCTGAAACACTCGTTGTTCGGTTCAAATAATTGAGTAGCTCTTTTCGTTGAAAGTACACTTTCCTTTCAAGAAACTAAGCAACGGTTTGAACTGTACAGTTTATTTGACGAGATAAGACCTGCATGGCTCAACTTCAGCCCAACGTACACATTTTACATTTATCTATGATAATATGAATTTATGACAGCCTGTAATAATATTTGTTAAAGTTGGGCGTTCTTAAAAACAAATCAAAATATGAGAAGTCACATGATTTTGATCTAAGGTAAATATACTTGCATATGTAGATATTTTGCGAGTAGATGAAGATTATATTTGTTTTTTCATCGTTTAAATATGCCTTGAAAACTGTAAATTTTGCCAGATATTATTGAAGGCTATCACGAATTCATTAGTTTTCTGTCGTAGGTAGCTGTAAAATGTGCTGCAGCTGAAAATACCGAAGATAATGGGGTAGGTTATAAAAATGGATATTTGCTTATAAATACTCAGCACATTAGCTTTATTTTTATCACATTTTAACACTGCATCACAGACCTCAATAAAGAAATTTATATAACACCGTTTCAATTGCCGTCAATTGAGTGAATTCAAGAGACGCTGAATTGTTGGCTTACGGGGAAGGGTTTCGTTTAGAGAAATTACAAACCGTCTCAAATGAAACCAAACCACCGTTATGAGATGTAAGCAAGCACAGAATAGGGAAGGCCCACGACGACGCCGAATAGAAACCGGCGGCCAAAAAGGGACAAATAAATTGCAGTGCCGCCGTCTCCAGATAACCGATTCTCCTGTGACTTGATGTACTACTGATCACAACTTAACTGTTCAATACCAGCAGCAACGTTTGAAGTGATGTAGACTAAGACTGAAGTGGAACTTTGAGTGCCGTAGACTAACATTCCGCATGCGAATTCGAAGAAGAGGTAGATAATCGCGCGATTTGTTGACAGACCTGTACGTCGCATTGTGATGGTTACAGTACTACGGACTTCTATTGATCATGGTAATAGGACTCCTTTTTGTGTTCATCTAGGACAATATGATAGATACATTGAGGAAGTGATAGAATCTGGAAAACCCGCTTGTTGTAAGGGCCTTTAATATTATTTCAAGAAGCCCATAGCCATCTAGGCCTCCTGACTTGTCACCAATCGAGCATATTATGTGGGACATCGTGGGAAGTAGAATGGCAACTCTAGTTAATATTATTAAGAAGTCGGAAACTCGCTAGCGCAAATTGCAAGTTGGTGGGAACACAATATCTTCAAGAAACCTGATGAAATCAACGGCACGGCAAGTTGGTACCAACAGAGGTACCAACGCATTATTAATTAAATTATTTGGATATACAATATAGCACCTTTTTTTGTTCACTCAAGTTGTTACTATGGCAATGGGTGGACGAAGATATTTTTACGGCAACGAGTGCGGACTGCGTACTGCTTTTGCCCACCGTTATTTTTATTTCAATATTTCAGGAGCAGGATTAAACAAACGTTTAAAGAAACTAAGTAGCTTACTCGTTGGCGAAATTCTTAATTTTTTCACTTGTACAGTAATGTATTATTAACCAATTATTACTTAATGGCAGGGAAACATTTCTGTTGCGTTTTAGGAGTAATAAAAGATGTGCATGTTCAGCTTTACATTCAAAATGAGATTTGTTTAGCATTACAGAAAGTGCTCGCAAATTAGCGTAATGTTGATAAAGGATGGAACATCTTCGTTTTTGTAAATGCCCTGGCGAGGAAGAGTTGATTCGTTGAAAGAACAATATGATAAATCTAAGATTTCAACTAGTTGCCTATATCTTTATTGCATATCAATGAATATTAATAAAATTGTGGAATTGTGAATTGTTTTACCCCTCCATCCCAAAGTCGTTATTAGAGATTATGGAGAAAGTCTTGTAATGGTTACACAGTAATTTACGAATGTTCAGATTTGGTTGAGAAGAGTGGAGAAAATAGAAGATGATGTTTTTTTGTTGTAAAATATTAAATAAGACATAATAACCTCTCATTTATACCAATAAATGTTCCAAAGATGTTCGCCGTGAGCGGATAGCAATGTCGTACACAAGCAGATTATTCCTAAATTAAGCTTTATGAAATGCTTTAACAAAAAATTTCCCCCATCCTAAATTAATTTGCAAACTTGATGAAATTCTAGCTGTAAAAGCGCATGTATAAGCTGCTTATGCATGTTTTATAATATTAATGGAATTTTAGGAAGTACGCTGCATAGTGTACCCTACTCCGAAATTAAACTTTTTCTTATTTTGTTTGTTTTCTTGCATAAAAGGAGGTCTTAAATGTTTAGCTTTAAAATTAGAAACACAATCTTCTTGTGAAGATGTTAGAATAAAAATTTAGTAATAACACATGTTTTTAGTTCGACTTCTTTTTCTTTGTGTAAGCAACTCTCGGTAGAAATTCTGCCGCGGCCATTACGGCAATTAATTCGGTTATCATGTTTTATTTTCGTCAATTTTAATTAACTGTATTAAAAATGCTCGGTATTAATTTTAATTAAACGGAGTGTGTGCGCTCAAAAACACCCCACAGCTTAAGAAAATTCAGCCCCTCCGATTCTTAGAGTGTTTTTGTGCAGCAAAGCTCCTCTCGTTTTTTCCCTATTAAATCCCACAAAAAAGACACCCCCTCGATGTTAATTACTGTTGGGCGCTTCTAATGTTACTTCATATTTAATCAGTGAAACATAAAACTCTGAAATATTCCCAGTTTCACAACTGCGCCGGTTAAAAATGTTTATTCAATGTCGTTATTAATACATTTTGGCAAATACTGTGTCGTTCTGTTTACTAAAGTTATTTAACCCGCCACTAACGATATTTGCGTACGTTCGAATTGCGATAATTTTATTTTCTAAAAATACTTATACAGGGTGTTGCAAAATCGAAATTGGCATTAATTAACCGCCATAAAAATTGTCGTCATTTCGCACGTCAATCCCGACGCGACTCGTGCATAACAAAAATAATTTTTGCCAACTATCACGAAAATCTCATTTATTTTAGGAGCAACTCGGCTATTTAAGGGTCACTGAGACCACCCAACGGTATTTTTTATGCTCATGTTTACTACGACCAAATTACTACGTAAAAAAAAACTAAAAGTGCAATACAAAACTGCTTATCGCTAATAAAGTGGACTTCACGGTCGTTTTGTCTCAGTTTTTGCCATACTTAAAAAGAACACAAATCATTCCCAACAAAAACTAGGTGTAATTGTAGTAATTACTTCCTGTTAACAACTATCTGACTTTTTTACGAGTTTTAAGCGACAAAGTATCACAACTGGGCCATTTACGACAATGACGTGCCTCTTGGATTATAGCTTTACGTAACGTTGTTTCATTTTTTTTGGACAAGTACCGGGAATATTTAACACGTTAACCGGTTGTGATCACTCCTAGAATTAACGTCTGGCATGTACACGATTAAAATTGATTGGTATCATGTTAAACAGTACACATTAAATCAAACTGTATACAAGATACACTAATTATGTTAAAATTACACTCAAAAAGTCAATATTTGCCGATGTAATCTGCACCTTTTTACAAAATCATAATGGAGTATCACATGATTGCGATAACGAAATTTGATTAAAAAGATGTGTAAATCCGATCGATCAAAATATGTAATTGTAATGTAATTCTTTATGAAATTCAGTAAATAGGCAATCGTTAAATTAATAGCAAAGTTCAAGAAAACACAGATAACGATTCAATAAATATAATAAATAACAGACAAACAGTCGACACTTTTTTTTATGGGAAAGTCAGTGAAGGAGAACGCGGGTGGAGTTTCTGTATGCGGTCCATCGGACATCAAATCAAGTGGAGTAATCACAAAGTGCATAAACATCTCGAGTAGTTTTAAAAATAAAAATTCACTTGCGTAAGTGCGGGGCACTGAATCACGTAAAGTTCCCGTTAGCTCAGACCACCCTCCAATAACCACAACTTTTTTCTGTCACTTCATAACTTTACTCATTTATTTTTCTCTGCGGCAATAACAGTTTTAAATATTTTAAAGTACATTTTCGTGGGCGAAAATTATTATCTGTTTTAAAAACAGTCAAACTTATTTCGACTTACAGTAGAATTAATTTTATTCTCGTTACTTAAAACACTAACCTCACTCACTCACTCACTCTCGATTCAATATTGAACTCATTTTATTTTTAAATCGAAAGAATTTGTGGAAAAAACTGGACTATCTATAGTTCGTTTGGAGCGAAACTGCAGTGAAGGGCGGAATTTACATTTGGTGAATATATGTTTTGGTACTTTTAAAAAACAATACAGAAATCATGTTTCAAAAATTATCTTTACTTTGTGATTATTGTGCATACTTACAATGAAAAGTCCGCTTACAAACATTAAATTTTTTATTACTTCTGGACAATTCAGATGTCCACTCGAAAGACCTTAGAATTGAAAACATCCGGTTGGAAGTAAAGAACTTTATGACATTATATCGATCAATAGTGAGACATATTTTGGCCAAAATTGAAATGAACAAAAATTTCGAAATGTTTTAGAAACGCAGTGTCGGTAATCACAGAAGTGAATAGATACCGCGATGATCAATTAGCAGGTGAAAGCACTATATTTAATAACTTCGTAAACATTAATAAAAAATTAGTTTTGGAAATGATATATTTCCACCTGGGAATGCAGAAGTTATTGCTTCATCGGATGAAGAAAATTCGGATAAAATGGAGTGCCATGTGATGACAACATCCCACGATGCTGTCGGTGCAGTGCGAAGTTTCAAGCAATTATCGGTTAATAACAATGTTTTGTTGCAAGCGTACGAAATGTTGCGTTCTGTTGAAATACATTTAGAAAAAAAGTAAAAATATTCAAATAAAATTCTAGTTCCTTTGAGCACAGATTCAATTTTCACAAAATTTGTTCTTTGTCAATTGGGTATTTTTTTAAAGACTCAAAATAAAAGAAAACGTCCGTTTACAATTTTTTGTAGAAAGCACAAAACATAAAATTGACGACCAAAACAAAGTTATCTGTAATTCTTGAAAAACTGTAGATAATGAACGAATTTGATTATTAAAATTGTCAAAAATTAAAAGGCAATATATTTCATAGTAACAAACAGTAAGAATATAATATAACAATATTGAAAAGCCTTATAATTTTTTTCTTATCACCGTTTTATAATTCGAAGCGTTTTTAACTTATTGTTAAGAGGATCGAAATATTTGGAAAACATTTTAAAGCAATCTATACTAATTAACAAACTTATATCAAGAACTCTGTACCTATATTTAAAATCACTTTGTTTTAAATATTATTATTTGGACGAGGAGACACAAGGCAAATAACCAAGCAGTCTATTCGCTGATAAACATTATTTGGAAACGCCCTGTAGTTTAAAACTGTATCATGAATTGCTTTTTTACTAGAAAGGCGATTGCAATGTCCTGAGGCATCTATCATCCTTGGGCTTTTTACGTTGCATCTTTACGGCGACTACATGTACCTTTTTTGCGCTCATAATAAGCCATTAAAATATCAATAAAAAACGCATTCCTAAGAAGAAATTCAGCCGTAATCACGGAGTGCCCACGTGTTAAACAAAAATGGCTGAGATCAATTTGTAACGAAAAAAAATTTGCAAACTTTCTAAGTAATATAAATTTATTTAATTAGTTTGTATAGTATTTAAAACGTTAAGTTCCCTTCCGAACGATCTCCTTCATTTAAAAGTTAGTCTGTATAAATCCGTGATTAGAAATAACGGCTTATAAATTACCTACAATTTATGGAATAATATTACAACTTCAATTTGCTGCTGCTCGCAATCGCCTTCGAACATAACCGTAATTAGTTGAAAAGAAATTTATAAATTTTTTATCGACAATAGAAAATTCAATTCGAATGCATGCGCCTTTGGTAATGTCGAGAGAGCAAGTCCCACCTATTTTTTAAAACAAGTTTGGGCACTCTAGTGTTTGCTTTTTACCGGGCTGATGTCATAACCGAGCTTCTAGTACGTTAATTGTATATTGTAGTATAATGATAATAATGCACAGCAACTAGGCGTGAATCATGGTCAAATAGATATAGTAAACATTCTTTTACTACCAACCAAGGTTTAGGTCACATGCACTACAATTCCTACGAGTTATCGCCTGCTTTTTTCCCTCTCTATTAATATCCACTGACGACACCAGAAAAGTAATTCAAAGCCAATAACCTTTCAATATTAGCAAGATCTAGTTGTATTTAACTGTGCAACCGTTTATAATTAACGTGCACCTACGCGTTATCGCCTTCCATTTCCTGGCAAATAAAAAGCTAATCAAATCAAAAATTTTATTTTCAACACAAAGCCGGGTTCACTATTTCGTAGCCACGTCTGCAAAAAGAGTGATTAATATCAGTCGCTGCGAGCGTGCATACAATTTGTAAATTTCAAATGACGCGAGGCTATTTGCATCCTTTTAAGACATCGAGGAATTAATAAGGATTCTTGAAATCAGAAGGGTTGCTCTTATAAAATATTTCTGCGTTGCCAATTTTATTCGATCAAATTACGTAATTGATTGAAATGGCTTATAACTTATTTTAGTAGTTTCGCTTATTTATTATAATTGCCAAAGAACGTCAAATATTGTGCCATTGTTTATGGTCGGAATAATTATGTGATTTGCTCATTTATTACTTTTTCATTTATTGGAAATTTTACGAATCATAAGTTTAGTTGGTTAACGTATTAATTAGGTAATGTATTTTTACTTGTGGGTACAAATAGCTCTGTTGATTGATCAAGATCTGGTCCGAAAAGTAAGTTAACATTACAGTAAAACACTTTCATTAACCGTCGCTTACTCTTTTTTTTGTATATAATTATAAAACAAATAAGATTTATCAAATTAGATCAAATTAATTGAGTGCAATAGCTCACTGCTTATTTTAATATTTATTATTGGAAACATTTCGTAGCAGCGCTGCCCTGATGCACGTCGCTGGAATTTTCTAGATTCGAGTCATGAGAGTCACTTGCTCGCGAGTAAGATCATAACTCTTGTAACATGTATCAGAAGTAATTATCGAGTAACAGATGTTTGAAACGACATCTATTTGCTTCGATACATTTCAATACAAACGAGGCAATTAGAAATGACAATATTCTTGCATTTCTTGCAATTCCTGGCGTTATTCGCTTGTGCAAGCAAACGTGAGATGTGCCCGTATTGGTTACAACATATGCGCGAATAATCACGCATTATACCGTACAATCGTAATTAAATTGTAAAAATGCCACCTGCACTGTAAAGATACTCTCATGTACTTCTTGATAATCTAACAAAAAAACGACACGAATGTTAACTTTGAGGATAATTATTTTTATTACCATCAGTGTTTCCGTTCTATTGTGACCACCTACATTATATTTAATCTGATTATTCAATTATAACGTTTTTAATCTGAGCTCGTGTTGACCATTAAGCTTGAGCAATTTGATAATTTTTGTATTTTTTCTGTTTGAGCCCGTGACGTGCTCGGGGTAAATAAAAAAACGCTGTACTAAGTTAACTTGCATATTATTTGACGTAACGCTTATCGTAAAATGAAAAACCTGCACGGGTCATGACCTCGGTCATGAAATCCATACCTAAAGAGGGTAGGGTATAGAAACATGCAGCCTGCCATTAGAAAGTAATGGCGCGTGACAAGAATTGAAATCAGTAGGTGGGTTTACTCATACATATTAGTTGTCAGTTATTTAAACTATTGTACTATTGACAACTCGATTTTCCTGGAACTTTATAATTACCACACTAACCACGAAATGCACTTAACAAAATCTTCTTTAACATGCATACAATTTTACATGGCTAGAAAGCTCACTAATCACTCATTCAAATTTGGGCATGCATCCGCTCATTTCACATATACAGATTGTTTAACAACTTTAAATTCTTAACTTCAACCGTCCCTGAACTATGAAGTATGTACATGCAGAATCGTACAAGGTCCTCCAACGCTAATGGTCACGCTCAAAATTGGTCTCAAGTATTAAATATTTTCTTCAACTACAAGCTGGTGGTATTGCGCTTTTTAATGATAAACCAAACCAAACCAAAAAGCTAAAAAGTATAAGTTTTGAAAAATTAAGACTACATTTTTCGTGGATTTGTCTACAGCGTTTAATTTCATCTTGCAAGCCACACAAATGTTTTTGTTTACATTTTTAAACGCGTTTTAGTATAAAAATCGATTAATAATATCACCGCAACTTCCAATAAAGATTTACGATTTTAAATAGCTTACAGTGGTAAATTTACTTGACCGCAAATGATGACGGAATGATATATGGAGGGTTGTAAATCAAATAACACTGTAACTTGGAGTTATCAGTTATAAGCTTTCTACCCATATTAGTTGTGTTCAATTATTTGAAGCAAACAGCAGTCAGTGTTTAGTGACTTTTTGTAAGTCTGAAATTGCAAAGCCTAAATACGTCCCTCAGACTAAACGCGTGCCGTTACTACCTGGCATCCCCTACACATCTTGTTTCTTCAAAAAGTTTTGTAATTTTACAACACTTGCCTGATTTATTAGTTATGACTTGAAAGTTATAACTAACATTTCTTATTAGCATCATAGGATTTCTAATTTTCATGAAAAATTTTAATTATGAAAAGAAAAGCTAAAAATCCACGAAAATGGCATAAATGAGCGTCGCAACACCAGATGATAAAAATTGAAAACGGAAGTAACATCAGATCGTAGCATATTAATAACTGAATACACAGCTCAATTTTCATAATAATATTTTAAAAATTAAGGGTTTGCTTTGGAATTAACTATTAACGTTGGAGAACCCTGTACACCAAAGTTTAATAAACAATGGTAATTTAAAAGCAAGTAAGTGCGGGAAAACGGGGGAGTAATAATAACTAAACAACTCCATAAAAACTAAACTTGTGGAGCTTGTTAAGATATATTACGACCACATATTCAAAGCTCAAAAACTGGAACCCAAGAATCGTTAATAAATTTAAAACCAGCAATTATTCCTTTTTCACAAAACCAGGCCGACTCTAGTTTTATCTCGAAATTTATTGTATGTAATTAAAAATTTCAGTATCAAGAAGGTAAATATACATTGTATCATACCGAAATCTACACGCACATAATTAAAAATTTCGATAGCTCACACCACTTCTTTGCAAAATAACTCGACCAAATAATTTCATACGGTGCTATTCTACTTCGGGGATTTCCAAAAAAATAAACTCCTACAAAAAGGATGCAAATCGGGGATTCTCCCAATAATAAAAAACCATTTTTTAATTAATGACTATGACATAACAGTTCTTTGACACTCTTGTAAGGAATTAGGTCCTGTGAAACAGCCTCGTGTCATTAAAACATGCACCTTAAAATCTTCATAAAAGTAATTAAACCGTGGAATCGGATAAAAAGCAGTTGCTCGTTGGAGCAACAGGAACAAAAACGCACTACCCCACTCGACCAATAAAAAACCATGTGCAACAGAGTCTTGTTATTGATGTATGCATGCGGTATCATCCGTATACATGAACTAAGCCACGGGGGGTATTCGATGCTTAGAAACGCCAACCCCCCGCCGTCATTGTGATTATCAAAAATATCCCATTGTCTAATTTTCCGAAAACAAATCGAAAATTAAAGCGAATGACGTAATTTTTCAGTTCGATTGTCACTCGAAGCGTTGAATCGTAACGTAGTAAAATAACACTGATGAGTTGTTCCGGAGATTAAAAAGTCCGGAAATTTTCGACGAAAGAATGTTTTTTGCAGGTTCCCTAGTTTCGTCCGCCAGTGAAAGTGATCGAGTATTTAAGGGATTTGTCTCACCTGGTGCAGTAAAATCCGGGTCCTCTATCTCATCATCAGATTCGGTCCCGGAGTCGCGGTCCTCGTCTGCCTGTACAGAGAAAGTAAGATATGAGGTGCATAACCGTGGCTAATCATACGTGGGTATGTTAAGAGTCGGCCATATTTATACCGGTGAAAAATTCAGCTATCTATGAAAATAGCGGTCGGATTTTCTAAATTGAATATTTACTAGTTAATACGCATATCGGTTCAAGCAGTGCATCTAGTTTTATATAAAAGCAGCCTTGAGAATGTAGATTAAACTGAAACCGAAATACGCATTCCTTTGTTCCGGACCTTTAGAGAGGTAGCCATTTTTCACTCAGATGTGACCTTCAACGAGGTTACCCCAGTGTAAATGAAACCTTCAAACCCCTGAATACAAACCTTATCAACGAAATTATCTTCATTAATCGAATGTGTTCTTAATTTGTGTGTCAGAAACTTGAGCATATTACTCGCTCTTCGAGAAGCCTTCACATCAGGTTTGGCCGCCACAATTGCCTTTTAAAACGTTTTTTGTCACTCAGTTAACGAACGAAATCGCGAAAACATTTTCAAAAACAGCGGGGTTTGCCGAAAATTCAGCTACAGATAACAACTACTCATTTCCAGGAATTCTCGCGTCCGTTCCACACACTGGCCGGGCCGTACTACTACTGATTGTACGAGTACAGTCAGCTGCAATCGTGACGAGGCGGTTCTATTATTACTACCGGGGAGAGTCGATCGTGTAGTTCCGTAGTAAAAACTTGCATTTTTCATCCGTGTTGCCAGTTTTCTGCCGAATTTATTATCAAAACCGTTCTCAAACTTTGTCATTACGGCTCAAATTCTCACAATTGACCGTCCGAGCTTTAGAAGTGCGAACTATTTAGGAAAATATAACCTGCTTCCCCTTCATTCCGATGTGGACCCTCCCGTAACCCATTGATGACAAAGGTAGGTCTGGAACCCAAGCGCGCTGCTATTGGTTCCTGCTGATCGACAACGCTTTCATTCAGGCTTTCGGAAGCTTTTCCATCTCATCCTGTTCGTTACATAACTTCGGATTGTTTGCGGAGCGTATGGCGTAGCGCCGCAGCAATCCACGAGCATAAGAGCTGCCGTACAAGAATCCAATTGTCGACGTTTCTGGATATACTCTATTTCATTTCAGTTTACTCCTTAAAACGAGATAAATTGTGAAAAGCACACTCTTTTGACTATTCCTAAACGTATATGTGTTAGTATGCTTTTACAGTCTTAGAGTAAGGTCTTCATTTAGTGCCTGGTATCAGCGAAGCGGCAAACTCTAGTTTTTAGTCTTTGTGCGATATTTCACATTAGGGATATTATGAATGCGTCTTTTCGAAATGATGAATTTTGTAGTAAAAGGGTCGTAGAGTAGTGGGTACGCAGTTGTGAATGAAGCGCAATATTCCATTGGGGGTGAAGAATATAACCGATTTGATCTTCAGGAGGGCTTTTTTCTGAAAATGGCTTTCGGATCGGAAAGTTTAATAAATGGACAACTCGCGTTTATTGTGCTACACATTAATAAAAAATGTTCAAATTTATGAGTAAGGGTCAGCGTAATCGTTGTAATACTACGTTACATCCTACTCTTTAATTATCCCTACGTCTCTGTAATGATCATTTTTTACAGTTAACCAATTAACAACGACTAAATTGTAAAAATTAACCCACAACCGTGGTAATTTTTTCTCATTACAAACCATTGTCGCGTGCACTATCAATTAATTCAAATTTACAAAGGAATTTACTTTGAATTAAAAAACCTCAAGGACGAAAGGTTCCCATGTCCCGGCCTACCTGCCCAATTAATTTTACCGTAATTAAACACAAATGTAAATTCATCAACTTTATATTTCTACAAACAAAAACATTTGTTCATTCAGGCGAACCCTGTATACCTTTTAATTACATATAAAATAATATAATAAATGGTTGGTTTCCGAATATTGTTTACATTCGTCCAATTTTGGTAATATGTCACCGGGGTTATCAAATCAAACTGGTTTCCTTACATAACCCGAAATGTGATACTCTCATAAATATTTTATTGTTGGCACGATTAAAACCGTGTTCCCCGACTCAAATTTTTGATTCACCTTGACATTGACTTTCAATGACGGGCGTATCTATAAATGGCCGAATGTTACACCATTCCCAATCGAACACGAACATTACTTTTATGTGCATTTTTATTATTTACTAAAACATGAGATCTTAGAAAAACAAACTCATACATACATATAAAAAATGTAAAGATATATTTCCATAAAATAAAAAAACTACAATAAATTACAATTTCAATTGCACGGCTGGATGGAAAAATTTTCGGTTCATTTGAAGGCAGTCACGATATTTTAACAACGCGGTACTAAAAATACGAACACATAAACACGAGTGCATGACACACCTGTGCACTTTTATGCACATGATGTGCGTGCGGTGTTAAAAAGACCCCTGGGAATGTCTGCACTATTATCACAATTCGATAAGAGTCGTTTCGCAATCACAATAATAATTAAAATCAGTCTAAATTGTAAAAGGCACTTTTACATAGCAGTCTCTAACGGTTGGCTTCTACTTCTGGTCGCCTCTGAAATCGGGTGATGGAGCGGCGAACTATCTTCAGGCTCAAAATCGAAATTCGTCTCTAAAACCGCCTCGCTTTTAGAGCGATTGTAAACTTGCTTCGGCAATTCGGGTTGTTCAAAAGTGGTTTCCAATATGTTCGCCGACTTCGGTCGATCGGTGTAATAAGAACCATGGCCTTCCGAATCTGGAGAATATTGCAAATTCTCTAATTTTTCTTCGAGACTTGGAGGCTCCGGTGGAGGTGGCAGGTCTACATGCTCGTATTTCATGGGTCGCATTTGGTAAGAACCGTTTTGGGGAATTTTACTTTTCAATTCTTGCAAAAAGTTAGCGCTGGGTTTTCTATACCCTTTATTTGATTCGTCAATGGCCCTTTTCAAGTCTAATGTTGAATCTGATTTTCCTCCATTTAAAGGAAGAGTGTCTGTGGTATAATATTCACTAGGTGGATATGAAGTGCTATTTATATCTCTTTCGGAATGTATTATTGGGGTTTCTTCATTAATGGCAGTGTCGTGCATACTCCCAGCTTGCGATTGGTAATTGGAATTTGTTGCGAAAGTCGAATTGTCCCTATAACCTTCGTTTTTAAATACATAGTCGTAGTTATCCGGAGTGGTGTACTGAGTTTCCAATCTAGTGGGAGACTTATGGTACTCAATAGTCGGATTGTAGGCAAATCCAGAAGGATTGGGATTGTGGGCCTCGTAAATATCATAAGATTGATTATCCTCGATTGAAGAATTGTAGGCTGATTTTTCCATACTGTCAATCGACCCATTACTTACCATCTTTTTGTAATCGGAAGTTTTGGTTAAAGTATCAGTTGAACGGGTACTCTGTTAAAAACGAAATTTTAGATGAGAAAACGATTGGTGGTTCACTTACAGATTGCGTCCCTTTTCTCCTGTAGCTACTGTCCGAAAAACCACCGTGAATGGAACCTAGAGATCTAACTGAATGCAAACTTTGCCGAATGCTATTTCTCCTTTCCAATCGTTGTGCATGCCTGTACTTCGATTTGCTCCACCAGCAAACAGCCAGTAATGCTATAAGCATTATTCCGATCAGCACACTTGTGATTGCAGCTATTGTTATTACATCTCCGTGCCAAGCTAATGGATCAATGTAAACTTTGGGATCTGTGAAATATTCAAATTTAATGTTTGGTTGTTTAAGCTGCAATAAATCTTACCAATTTCACAAATAAACGGATAGCGGTTTTCGCAAACGTCAATTTCAACAGTTCCGTAAGCAAACATCGTACATTGATTTATTTTGTCTATGTGCTGTATCCAAACTCGATCGGAGTACAGATACCACTCCTGTTGTTTCCGTACGAAATCGGTCAAATGGCCGTAATTCAGATGCCCGATCAAATAAGGCATCGACGCATTATCCGCCTGGATTTCAAAAAGAGGAAATAACCAGATTTCAACACCGTAATCGAAACTTACTTGACAAAAATCGCGCGCTTCGTAAAAATTCATCGGAGCTCCGATAAAAATATAACAAGTATCCCCGACCAAATCCCATCCAGGTGGGCATTTCCCATTGAGGATTGTTTCGTTATTGTAATAAAAAGGCGTGTACAATACTTCCAATAGCTTTTGATCGTCGGCTTGATCTCGAATTCGACTCGATACCCCCAGGGTTGTGTTGATTCCCCAATAGTTGTAAGCGGCGTCTATTTTTGTTTTCCACATTTCCAAAGTGCTAAACACACGAGCGTTAGTTGTAGCCAAGGAAAAAATAAATTAAGCACAAGCAGTCGTTTTGATTTATAATTGTTTTGACCGCAAGCGATATTTACTGGCAAAATAATGTTAAGCTACTGAATGACTTACCTGTTGAACTCGAATCTGTGAATCATGCACCATGCAACATAAAAAAAAAGAAAATTCGTGTTAGTATCAATTTTGTATTAATTTTTCGACTATTTGAAATATGTTTCCGATTGGCGCCAATTTGTTTAGAACCGAAAGATTTATATAAAATTTATATAAAATCTTTCGGTTTATTTGCACATGAATAGAGTAATGATTTGTTTAAAGTAAGTTACATGGGAAGCATTAAAAGCGAAAATTAATTGTGGCTACAGCAGTTTTTTTTACATTTTACTCTACACAATCTGTTTTAGGCTAAATTCAAATTTTACTACATCTAATCTACCAATCTATCTAATAAAGAATCTACAAATTTGCATTGAAAAATTTTTGATAATTTAATCTAAAAACTGTTGTGAAAATGGCATTGATTTTAAGTTATTTCGCCGGATTAATGGAATAATAAGCAATGCATGTTACTGCAATTTATCACTTCCAAAAAGGAAAATATAAAATTCGATACACTTCGGTAACCACGCTCAAAAGCGGAAGTCGATTCCAGCATTGATTTGTTGAGATTCTCCAATTTCTTGTGCAAATCAACACCAGCGCGATACTTACAAAGATCTATTCACTGTTATGATCTCATAATCATTGTCAGGATTGAAAAATATATTGTCGACGTAATGCTGCCCCGCAGTTCCGGCCACAATCGTCGATCTGCTGTCCAAGTGCACAGCGTAATTCCTGAAATCAATTTTAAACTTCTTGAGCGACCCCGTTCTGCATCATTAAGTAATTTTTCTAATGCAACTTGGAATATTAGGTCAGGAATACTTACATATAAAATCCATTATGTGAAGTTGTTTGATAAATTGGCAATCGCACTTTATCGAATCCGGAAACTTCTAAATTTTGCAATCCAATATTTCTTTTGATGTAGTTCAACGTGAAATTTGAGACGACCTGTCTCAATACGATATTATTCTCGTACACGGCGACGTTCCTCGTGAAGTAATTGCGATAAATCGTGACTTCTTGATACGGAGACGATTGACGTCCTTCTATATATAAAGCGGGGAGATTCGTGTTGTTAACGAAGAGATTATTGTAAATGTAGCCTTTTAACGACGTCGCTGAGCTCCTCGAGTCGGCTCTTATCGACAGGCCACCCTGATTGCTCTGCACCAAATTATTCTGCAAAAAACAGTCGTAAAACTTTTACGGACATTAATTCTTCTTACCCTAAAGAACAGGCTTTGCGTATTCTGCACATCCACGTTAATTGAAGCCTTGCAAGTTGTAAAGTTGCCATAAAGCTTCTTGCAATTATCTCTAATTTGATTTCGGTCAATGGTCACAACAGGATTTACTTCTCCGGCAGAAACGTACAGTATTCCACCCTCCCGATTGTTACTCAACCGCGATGATGAAATGTTATGCTGGACGTCCCTATCTGAAATTAATTGAAATTACTTGACGAATTTCAGACTATTTGTAACACTTACTGAAACCAATGGCTGAAATTGGAAGTGTGACTATTTCAGCGAAAAATCCATGATTGGAAGAAGCACCTTTCGCGAAGAGTTTAATACTCATGCTCGGCAAATTCGTTCGGAACATTCGTTTTTCGTCTTTCGAATTCATCATTATTTTCGCAATTAATTTAGAAGAGACGTTGTAGATATCGCCATCGTAGAGCGAAATAAAATCGGGCATCCCGTAAGTTTCAGTGGCGTTGAATAAATTAAACTGGAGCAGCCTAAACCCGAGTGGTTTGGCATTGTAAGCGGTCTTGAAAATTTTAACACAATTTACAGGGTGGTTATCATATTTGTAATAAACTAAAATCCTCTCTTCAATTACGATCTCTTTAGCAGTGTCACAAATATCAACCAAACTGAATAAATTATAAGGAATGTTCAAATCTTTAATCGGGGTAAAACTGGATTCTTCAGCCTCACGGCCTTCTCCAGTCAATGATAAGATGTTAATTCCGACCCCCAACGTTTTATCGATATTGTTCGAAAGTAAATTAATTGTGTTTGCTGGCGAGACCAAGTTAATCCCATGAGAAGCGCACTGGGTGATGGTCACGTAATTAATTTTGGGACTCTTTACGATGCTTTGTACCGCTGCTGATTTTTCATTGTGTAGAATTCCAGCGCCGAGAATATTTACAAACTCCAAAATTGATTCCTCGCGTTTTATGGTGTCGTGAGTGTGCACGTCGTGAATGCGATGCTCGTATAAATGTTGTTCAAATTCGGAATGGGCGAACCTAATTCCGCCCCAATAATCATATTTCCCTTGTATGTTTCTTCGTCCGCAATGAATGAAAACAAAGTTCGAGTTCCATTTGCATTCATGTCTGTGCCCGAATTGTTGCCCGTTTAAACGGATAGGGCACTCTTCGTATTTATTTTCCGTCCCCTTGCATTGCAACGGCTCAGCCCATGACCATATCCTCGTGAGCGAATTGCTGTGGAACTCGATGCGAATATCAAATGAGAAAAATACATTTAGGGGATCAAACCCTAATTCCCTGCAAACAACTTGAGCGTTTCTTTCTGTGAATCGCGGATCACACATAGGAATCCACTGGAGCGTAGTTTTATTGAAATATTCCAGAAATCCTTCGTTTGTTAATTCTTCGGTTCCGTCTAAACAACTTCTACCCTTGCACAATCTTATGCTGTCTTGCGCCATGAATTTCTCTAAGCTTCTCTTTCCTAATACTTTATTGGTTTCCAGACTTCCCGAGCGTGAAAGGGGTCTCATGGTAATTTCATACCCTTTCACGGCTTGCGCCTTCAACGTTCCGAGAACTAGTATGCCCACGTTTGGACCAAATTCCATCACCACGCCTGCCGATATCGTTAAAGTAGTTTTTGGCATCACTGTTATATCAGAGTTAACAATGTAAGGAGTGTCGCGATTTGGAATAGTTAAATCGTGGTATAACCTTCCGCCCAAATTGTCTAAACTAATCGGTTTTTCAGATTCAAACGACACTGACAAGCTTGAATCAAAAGCGTCAGCTTGCAAGTAGGGCCTAAATTTAGCGATGGCGTAATTATTCCAATCGTCAAAATCGAAAATCACTCTTTCGATTTCGTAATCGTTAAGCACACCCCACCAATTTTCACTGACATCCAAGTAATTATCGATTTTTGCAGTTTTAATTCCTGCTATTAATTGATAGTCTAAATTGTTTTCGGTTAACAAATTGCGGTTAATTTTTACTTTCTGAATTCCTTTAAAACCGACCACACAAGTGGGCTCACTGTACACTTGTAGCACTCCAAAACCACGAGTTATCGTCGACATGAAACGATTTCGCCTCAATTCGTTATAAATAAATTTAGCGCTGACTTCTCCCAAGATTTCCGATTGACTGTCTGAACTAAACTCGATCATAAACCTTCCATTATTATGATCAATCTTGTTGTAATCGATCAGAATTTTCTTTTCCATTCCCCTCAATGAAATCAGACCCGACTTGCATTGGTTCTCGGTGAATACGCTTTTGGTTATGTTTACAATAGCGAAATGGCCGTCTATTGTAATGCCAAAATCTTTGTTATTCCGCCAAGTGTTGTTGTTCATGTAAACGGAATGCGTGAAATTCTCATTATACTGCCAGACGTAAGGTAAACTAATGTCAAATCCACCTGCGCTGTTCCTCTCGATTGTGTCGTCTTGCAATATGTAATGGAAAAGGTTGTTCGAAGCGCGCATATCCCTCGAAAAGTGAAAAATGCCTCTTCCGTTGTCGATTATCAGTGAATTATTGATCATGAAAGTGATCTCGGAAATGTTGCTTCGGTGCAAGTCCCAATGAGGTGAATGCACGTAAACCGCTTCTCGGTTGTGAGAAATTTCACAGTTGATGAATTTCAACGTTTCATTAGCTTTTCTCAAGAAATGGTCTCCTAATTCGTTTAAATACCGATTGTAAAAAGAAGCGTGAATGCCGAAAGCATTGTTTTTTATTTTAGTATTACTGACTGAGAGAGTAGGAACTGGGCCTTTGACTATCCTGTTATAAATATCTTGAATTGGAGCTCGGATAGTGCTGAGAACCATTACCGTTCCTCCAATCGCATATGAACCACTCGAGTAATCAATAATGATCCCATGACTACTAGAAGTCGTAGGAAATACAGTTAAATCACCACTAATGTTCCAAACAGCAGAATTGTCATTGTAAGTAATCGAATCGTGAATAAAAATCGTTTCCGTACTTCGATTTTCAATCGGGTTTAACAGTTGGATGCCGATAACATGACCAGGTGTGCATCGAATTCGATAAGAACGTCCAATGCTATCTCCGAACACTTTCGAAGTCACAGCATATTTAGTTTCCCCTTCATACAACATTAGGCTATTAACATCATTTTCTTCAGGAATTTTGAAAGGTCTATAATTGTGCACATCTTCTTGGGTTCTAAACCATCCAGCTAATTCACGTTGTTGCAATCCAGTCAATGCTGGATTATGTCGAATTCCGAACGCGTTATTTTGAATATTGCTTCCATATACCTTCAGTCCCAGTTGTTTGAAACTAATTCCAGCACCTCTGTTATTGGAAAATTCAGAATTTTTAATTATATTCACCGTATCCATTGTGTATATATCGGAATACATAATTCCTAAACCGTCATGAAGATTGTTCACCACGCGAATGTTTTCAAAATTGTGACGGGCGAAATCCATTTGAAGGGCTGGCTTAAAATAGTTTGTCGAATAATCCAAAAGCCCTGAATTTTCAATGGTAACATACTGTAAGTCTGATCGTAACGATAGCGCTCCAAACCTGACTCCGGCCCAGGAAGTTTCGTAACACCTCACTCCAACATCGTTTTCGTGTGTGCAGGAATTTTCAAAGTCCTTAATTTTATCCGCTTTGCACTTGGTTATGTCAGTGTCCAATTCGTCACACTCCAGATTTGTTAAGATAACTTTTTCAGCAACTCCAGCGTCAGGAATTTCATTCCTCTCCAAAAACCAATCGTCGGGATTTAAGGCCAAACCGAGTTGGTAACAAACCAAAGCTGCGTTTATAATCGTCCATCGGTAATTGCAAACAGTTCCCCATTCATTATCGATTTTAATTTGTAGACGCCCTTCTGTTGGAGTTGTTCCGCCTAATAATCTTACAGGAACATTAGATTCAATGTGAACCACTTCAGTTTCGGAATCATAATTTCGTTCAGTTTCAATTTCATAAGTGTCATTATCAGACGGGAAAGCAATTTCTTCCTTTAAGGTAAATCTTATACTATCTGGACCAACTCCACGGGCTTCCAACCTTCCTCCAACCATGATTCCAATGGAAGGTGGAAAGCGAAGGGTAACGCCAGGTTCCAAAGTTAATTTTCCGCCAGGACGAATATTAATATCTTTTTCTACAATATATTCACCTTCTGTTAAGGTCTCTTCACCTTCGACTTCACCTCCAACTGCATTTGTACTTTTAACGTTGAAAATAGGAACATAAAGTTGATTGGGATTATATTTGTTCGTTAAAGGATTGGAATTATGTAAAAGATAAGGAATAAAAATTATTTTAGCTAAATTATAACGATCGGTTCGGTCGAAAAGTCTGTGATATATTTTTCCTTCGTCACTAAATCCCAACCAATTATATGTGCAGTTAATAATTTTACTCTGGTCGCCTACATGGCTCCCAATTTCATATTTTGAGTTTGGATTCTCTATAATATTACGGAAAATATCAATATTATTTGATGCGACCACAATGGGGGCCGCCACTCGACTGCGAGGATTCAGTTTCGAAACTGAACCATCTTCGGGTTGGAAAGGTTCACTGATCAAATTATCCTTAACAAAATTTCGTGTGAATAACAAGTATTGCGTTGGAGAATATGGAGATAACCCCAAATTAACAGCGAAAACGCCTTTGTTATTTTGGAAATAATTCTGCTCCACGATGATCAATGTATTCAAAAAATTGAATTCTTCCAAAGGTTGATTTTTTATCAGAAGCGCTCCGAATAATCCATTCCTAAACCAGTTGTATTCAATCTTGGCATCAAGATTTAAAGCTGGTCGAATTTTAACTGCGATTCCATCGTTTGATAGAAATTTGTTGTGACCAATTTGTAGTTTTGTAGAAACGTTTACTGGTTTCCAACAGGTTAATATTTCCAAACCTGCTATCTGGCACTTTTCGAACTTGTTTCCGGTAATGTTAACGTAAGATTCGCCACAAAAATTCCCGTGTAATACTCCCCTATCTAAATTTCTAATTATTTCCGAATATTGCACAACCGTAGTTTGATTAACGAAAATGTACTCTGTCTCTTCGGTATCATTTAACCACACAGCCAGGCCGTAACCTTCGTTTGAACTCAACGACGACCAGGAGATATTTCGGTTACCCCCCGTGTAAGTAATGTTAATTCCGTCTCCCTCATTGAAGGAAATTCTACTTTCAGTTACGTTTACATCGCCCACTCCACTGGTTACATGTAATCCCGCAACGTGGTCATTTTTCGAGATGGAAGTCTTATAAACATGTATCTGAGATCTGAGGTTATCAAAAGCTATTCCTCTTCCGGAATTGTCGGAAATGTCGGAATTACTCACATTAAGATCGTAGGTTTTACTTTGCCCCGAAGATAGCTTCATGTAAATAACCATATCGGTTCTAGCCTCCGCTTTAAATTTAATATAAATCTGATTACTCGTAGATGCGACTGATTGTGGTCTGGTGTTATTTCGCAGCGAAAATGCTGTCAACAGTCGATGATTAATGGACGAGCCGTCGTAAACCTCAATGGCCGCAGTGTTGTTGCGATCCGTTACAACTTTTAGTACTCTTAGTGTAATCATATGGCCGTAACGCGTAGTAAAAACTTTCGAACATACTCTTTCTGTGTTATGAATGAACCTTTGATCGGCTAAAACCTGAATAGGGTACGTTTGACTGGTAGCTGTGGCTAAAGTGCAAAAATCGAAGAAGTCAGATTTGTCTCCTCTTTCGTCCGTCCGCTCCTCATTGTGGATGTATCGAATACCATCGCCGCCATTACTAGCAATCACGCATCCATCAATGTGGGCCATTCCATACGATGAATTGATGAAAACACCAAAACCTCGGTTATTTCTTATGGTGCAGTTATTGATAGCGATTGGGCCGTGCGCTAAAGTGATGTTAATTCCATTGTAAGCTGAATTAAGCACTTCTAGGTGATTCATATGTGGAGGCACTCCTCGTATGTGCACGGCGCTTGATACGTTATGCTCTCTTCCACTTCCTGCGTATTTAATTATAACATATTGAAGTTTTGATTGAGATGTAGGCACGTACAGTGTATTGTATAAATTTAGAATTTTTTCATGTTTTGCGTTTTGAAAACTGATTCCTCTCCAATAAGGAATTGGTTTGTCATGTCTTGGAAGGCACTGAATTGCAAGATCCGGGTGGTAGTCACAGACTCCCGAACCCAACTGCCTCGTTCCAAAATTGCATTGAAATAGAGAGCTTTCCGTCCCGATACATTTTGGTTCTTCGTATAACAACCGCGGCTTTAGTGGCATTTCGCGATTGAACCAGTTAAGAAAAGAACCACCTTGGAAGCCCAACTGTCTGCACGCCGTTTCCATGTCCGCCAGCGTCCAACTGTAATTAACATAGTAAGTTTTCTGTTGACTAACTGGTTTTGAGTACTCACTTTTTTGAGTTTGTGCAAACACTTCTCCATTTTCCTTTGTGGAATAATTGAACACGTCCGGCTAATATGCTCGAACCGTCCACTAGACGAATATCCGATGGATAAGTATTCGGGGTTAACACCTTTTCAGCCGTTGTAAATGTAATTCGTTCCGATTCCGTTCCCTGAAAAGGAAGATAAAATTGCAATATTTACTACATTCATTGCGATCATCATACAGTCAAGGTAAACGTGATTTGGACCTTGAAAAGTTGAAGACTTTTCAGTGGCGCAGGTGACAAAGTTTAACTTTTTCCTCTCGGCGCAGCAAATTGCTTCTTCATTATTGTAACGGTTTGCACTTTTAGCTGCAGTGAAAACTTGTGAAAGGCGAAGCAAATCAAGGTTATAACGACTATGTGATTTGCTGTTGTAATTTACTCGACATTTCCTTTTGCAATTGTGAAAATAAAAGTTTTTAGAGTTTCTCGCATAAAAATGTATTTGGCACATCTTGATGGCGTAACGGTCTCGTAACGGCCTGTATGTCTATTAATTGAAATAATTTTACTAAAACGAGCGGGTGAGTGGGTAAGCAAATTCGCGCGTATGAGGTACGATGATCATAAAGCCACTCTAGACTTTCAGCCAACCATAGTGTTGGCTACGGTATCTAAAGGTCAATGGCACTCTATTGCGTCCTTATTCTAAATTTAATGTTCCTAGTTGTCACATTTTGTAAAAAAAATCATCCCAATCTTAATAAGTTAATTTTTTTATTTTGACCCCAAGAATCATAATAAGTTAAATCGCCCACCCGGGGTCAAAGTTCTTTATAGTTGACAATATTAACCTTATTAATTTACACACGAATTTCATCTTCGCTTGAAAAATACTTTTTAATACTCAAATCGCAATGCGACAGAACACATCAACCGACAATTTCTAAAAATAGCCTTTATTTAATGGCGTTAGTCTCTACAGCAAATAGTTAGCAAAAGCACGTTAAACCGTCGTGTTAATAATCACATGCGATCACCGAGAAGTAATTGTTTCGTGCGAACTATTCCACTTATTGATCAAACTTTCAAGTTCCAATACCAACACTTTCTTTGTTTTTTGTTCTCTTGCGATCGGTTACGGTAATCTAGGGAATCAGCATCTACATGGGTTAATTGGTAGGTACAAGAACAGTGCAACGGAAATAACTAATAAACGTTGTTAAAGGGTTTAATAAGTGCACGTTTTAATTACCTTTGTGTGGTAAACACCGGAGGTCAAACTACACCACGAGAACCCTGTCGATTAATTAGTTAGTTGGATCCCACGAGTTTCACGTAACATGATCGACCACATTTTTCAAACTACAAACTATACCGGGTGTTTCAAAATGCTTTTGAAGTATCAACACAATAATAACAAACATTTGATCGATTCAGACAATATTAATTTAAAAAAATATATTAAGTATAATTCGAAGATGGTAAGTAAAAAACACATTGTAATAAAATATGAAACTAATAAAAAAACTAACACAGTCAGAAAGGACTTTACTCTTTGATTTCGCTATATTAATTTATTGAAAATGGAAGGAAACTAATTATGGGAATTTGAGAATTTTAGTGTGAAAATTTTTCTTTTTAAGACATTTTAAGTTCGGAAGATTATTTCTGTCGACTTTTAAGTAACACCAAAGCAAGAAATCTTGAAAAGTCAGGTCAGGGAACCTAGGAAGCCAATGTATGGTTTCATTCTATAAGATCAATCGCTGTGGGAATTCCTGTTGCAAAATAGCCGTAGCCCTGTTAAAACCAACACTCTATATCTTAAACTTGTGGTAGAGACATTTTTTGTAACAATTGTCACTTCAGCTTCCAGGATATTCGGACCTTATTTTTTTGTAGAAAATGGATTTTCCGTGCCACATAATTTTGAGAGCTGCGGTTACATGTCGTAAATGTTTTTCGTACCACAAGTTCAAGTTATGGACTGTTGGTTTCAACAGGACAGTGAAACACGTCGTACAAAGAGAGCTTGGCCCAAAAGAACCATAAATAAGTCCCCTAGGTCCCTTGACCTTTTACAGAAATAAGTCCTTAAACTAAAAATATCTTAAAATTCGCACAATTCTCGGATTTGATCAGATCGGCACTGAACAATTTTTTAGTTTGTAAAATTAATTTTGTAAATAATTTCTCAACTTTTTAGTTTTTAAATGTGCACTTTCTTTCCAACTATTTTCAATGAATTCTTATACAGAAATTAAAGTATAACGTCCTTTCTGCTTGTCTTTGCATTTAACACTGTCAAGTACTTACATTCCGGTCATTAGAAAGTATTATGTAAAGTTAGTTTTTATTTTAGTGACGAATAGTTAGTATTAAATTCTGTTTTTGTGGCTATTCAAATGCCAATACGTATTTAAAGTAATCAACCTATAGCAATAAAATTTCATCTTTAGATCTATATCGGTAATGCACAAAACTGGACGATAAAAAGGATCCTAAAAATTGAAATTGACCATTACTTAAAAATAGTTTATAGCAACGAAAATTAAATATTTCTGTGTCAGTGCAAGCTGTAACCAAGGATTGTTTAGAAACATTGTGCAATACAGTAACAACTCAAAATGTTACTATTTTTAGAAGAAATTACAACATAATGTATAGTGCAAATCTTTAAATTCAATTTTTTCAAATAATAGTGATTTTGAGTTGTTACAGTCATGCACTGACACAGCGATATGTACTTTTGAATAGCTTGAAAAGTAATACCGTTCTTACTTTTATCATTGTTTCCTTATCTACAAACCATTCGTTCACTGAATGGTTCAGATTTTTATATCATTATCATGTAAATAGAAAAAGTCTAATAAAATATATGATAGAAAATATAAAATGCCTCTATATAAAGATGCAGAGCCCTATGTAAGAACTAGATATGAAAAATCAGAAAAGTTTAAATATGGAACGGACTAGAAACAAAGTGTATCTTAAGCCCACTACTCTTTAATGCCGTTTTAAATAAAATTATTAAAAAATGTAAACAGATTTAAGACTTATAAGGCGGGATTTCGGAAGATCGAGATGGTAGAAATTGTAGAACTATGCTATGCAGATTACATGTTGATAATAGCAGAAACGGAAAAGAAACTACAACAAACGTCTAGTACAAAACGTAAATATGCACATAAACATTCAAAAATCAAAAACAATGGTGATAGGAACAAGGAACACATACTTGAAATTCAAGATGTAAAATTAGTACAAGTGACATCATATAAATACTTAGGAGTGATAATAAATTGTAAACGAAATGGAAATGAAGAAGCAAAAGATAGAATAGCAAAAATTGCAAGGTTATTTAATAGAACAAAAAATTCTCCTAGTATACAGGGTGAGTTAAGTTTTACCGCCCCGGCCATAATACCTATTAAAGATTGAGGGGATAGTATGCAATTTACATCTTACATCAGTTGAAGTTTACGCTTTCGATTAGTGCTACAAATTTTCCAAAATATTTTTATTTGAAGCCAAAAAAGTAAAACAAAGAGTTTTGGGTAAAATTTCTATGTTTGGTTTTTTATTTCAAAATTTGTCAAATTATTCGTAGCATTAATATCTGCAATTTGATTCGTAAAAAAATGATTACTTTTTGAGTTAAATCAAATTTAAGATATAGCACAAAAAATGCTTCTATTTATGACTTTCTAACAATAGATAATGCGGTTTACCATCCTAACAATAGTTTATGATCGACCCATCAAACTGGACGAGACAGCTTTTCAGTTGCCGATAGACCTGCATTCTTAAGTTCAATTTAGTGACCGCCATAAATAATCTTTCAAGCACCCCTACATTAATACCATTGTCTGGTAAATTGCTCTACTTATGTCGTAAATCATTTAAAAAAATACCTTCTAATACGGAAATAGATTTATTTAATAAACGCAAATTACTAAAATTATTTCAATTACACTAAATTGTGTGAAAATATTTTACTGTTCGTACATCAAAAAAAACTAATAAATTGAACAATTAGTAATTGAAAAAAGCCAAAATTTTACTTGATTAAAAAAAAAGATTTTTTCTTGATTTCTGTGTACCTTAATAATATAAAATTACTCATGCAATTTATGAGAATTGACAAATTATTTTGCCACGGGCGGTAAAACTTAACTCACCCTGTACTAGAGGAAAAAGAAATACCTGAGAGCACAAAGGAAAAAGTGGTTAGAAAGGTCGTTAAACCAATCCTCGCCTGTGTAAGTGAATCACGGACAAAAATGGACAGACCGAAAAAACAACTAACAAGCGTAGGAATGAAGTTCCTAAGAAATATGAAGGAAAAAACAAGAATGGACAAAATAATAAACGAAAGATAGAAAGAAGATTTGGATATAATCCCGATAGAAATAACAATACAGTAAAAGCAATTGCGATGGCTTGGACATGCACATACAAAGGATAGAGGATGAATGTTGAGCTCAGAAAGTGGTTGAAGCTAGAGAGTTGGGGAGAAAAAGAAGAGGGAGGTTTTTTGAATCACGGAAAGAAGAAACGAGGAAAGTGTTGAATTAAAAGATGTAAAGTGGACAAAACTATCTTTAATGACAAAATATAGAAGAAAGTGGAGAGCAGTGTGAAGAAAAAACTCAACTCCACTTTACACCGAAAAGTAGAACGGTTTCAGATTAGCTAAGTAAGTAACTATTTGTAATACAGCCGAGAAGAAGACGCTAAGTAAACGCAGAATTATTCGCAAGTGTAGAAAAACTGAAAGAAAGTGTTATTTTTAAATCATAAAAAAATATACACAAACTTTTCAGATCTGATATGACTTAAAAATGTTGGGTCGGTATGAACCGAAAACATAGACACACATCGCACAAGTAAAAGTTAATTGTGGCTATTTGCGAATAGAAGTATAAAAGCTAAAGCTAAATTTTTACACTATCATTTAGAACCAGTATGCATAGGTAAGATAAGGTGCCAGTTACACCGATGAACAATTATTAGTACGAGCTCTTGGCAGGGTTAGTTCAATTGCTTATTTCAATTTCGCGACCTGATATTTGTTACTAAACCTGCAAGCACTCTTGCAACACAGCCTCTGAATTCACAAATGCTATTAATAAATTCATGCCTAATTAGCTACAACTTTACATCATCAGGTAAATATTGTATTTTATTATTACCTACACACAGTTTCTTACGGACTAACATGTCCAACCTGTTTTTTCAAAAACCTCTATAGCTCCTTTAGTTCATGATCATATAATTTCTCTTTTAACACTTTCATATAGTGACCACTTATAATATTATGCTAGTAAGTGCCACTAACGTAGCTAAGTTTTTAAGATGATTTAGGAAGTAGTAGTACATTATACGCAAACGTACCCTAATTTGATATAAAACTACTGCTGACACAATTTCGCAATTTGTTCGCACATTCTGTTTTGCATGATTATTTATGACTGATTTGAATAACATGAAGATTTCAACTCATTAGCTATTCTATAATTATCTTGTAAATTTTCAACATTCTTTTAAACAAAGACCTATTTATATCCTATTTATATACGGAAAATTGATACTTGGAAAGTGAGTGGTTCATATTTCTTCATAAATTTCACCGTTATCGCCAACAAGTTCCAAATCGTCTCCTTTCAGTTTGACTCAATAAATGAATGTAAATGCGCGCTCCGAACTAAACTTTTTATCACAGTTTCGTTTAATTAGACCAATTTGATCGGTTTATGTCCTAAGTACCGACAGTTTTTTATTCTCGCAAAATATTTACGAGCTATTTTTAACCGCTTTTTCTGCGGCGGTCCTCAATTTCTTTTGACCTTCTTAAACATAACTGTCCACATAAAGAGCTCGTTATGTAAGTTATTAAAGCGTGATTAATTGAAGCAATTTGTGTTCTCTTCGATAAGAAATTTCGTACTTATTGGAGTATAAAAGACTTTTATTTTTTTGACCACACAAACCTAAAAAATAACGATCGTCATCGAGTGTGTCTGCGGTAGCTGTAAAATTCAATCACGTCCACATTTCCTGTCCATTCAGATTGCAGGTAACAGCCCCGGCAGATAATTACAAGGTATTTTTAAAACGGATGCAACTTTTTAAATTTTTGTCACAATCGAGACACATCCTGGTTTTTAAAATTGTTTTCCTTCAAGTAACACACGCGTTTATAATTACATGTATCGTTGTACATGTATGCGATAACGCAATCGCAAGGCAACATGTGTTTCAATAATTATATTTACATGATAACGCTAATACAATTAAAAATAAACGAGGAACTACCATCTCAAGCACAATAAATCATGGATTCTTTACTCATTATTTCAAGTATTTTTAGGTGTAAGTTTATTTTCACTGATAAGCAGACCCACTTTATTGGATTATCGATTAGAGAAAATTGGGTAAATTTATAAAATCAACATTCATTCATAATTCTTCAAATCAGAAATTTGCAGGAAATAGAAAGTGCCTGCGTCAATTAGGCACGAACCAGATTAATATCAATGTCATCAAGAAGTTACATACATGAACATACACTGAGTCATTTTATCATAATTATTGAGTCATTCTTTTCTGTGAAGATATCCTCGAATTCGACGTCACGTTATCAAGAAATTCGTCATGTGTGTTTCTAATGTGTACTTAAGCAGGTGACTTATCAGAAATATGAAAAAGGCAACGACTTGTAGTATAAAATATGTGCATCGTTGCATTTATGTTGTTGCGGCATCGGAAGAGTTTCTTAATTACTGTGTCAGTTAGCTTGTATTATTTTGAAATTTCCGTGAGAATTGGTGAACTAGAATTAAAAAGATGCTTCATTTTTTATGCTCTCGCTCACGCAAGCGCGTCTCTAACTGTAATTTTATGAAAAATTTTAACTTCTTTTCTATTTGTGAAAGCACTTAACGACTGTGACTCAATACCTGTTAAGAATTTTAATGTCAATTTCGCTAGAAATTAACTAATGCGTTGTCAAGTAATAACGACGAAATCGGTAAAAGGCACCTCACTGCTTAAAACAAAGAAAATACAGTCGAAGATAATGTAAGCAAGTTAAGACAATGCCTGAGAATTTTTTGGAACAAAGATTCTACATCAAGCATCGCATTTCATGGTTCAAACAAACATGCAAAAATTAATTGCTACCAAGCGTAAAAATTCGTTTAAATAGTTTTCATTTTGCAAATAACATTTTTTTAAAATAAACATTTTGCATGGATTCATTTCGAATCCAAATTTCCAGTGAGGATGTTGCCATTTAGCCTAAATTAATCAAAGGGAGGCTCTTATCATTATTTATTTTGCATCATTTTTGGATAGCAAGCCATTAATTTTATCAGAGATAAGATAAAATGATTCATTTCGCTTTAATTAAAGCATGGTTTGATTTTTTTTTTGTTTTCGAAATCGAATCTTACCACTGCTGTGAGGATTCCCCGTACTGTAATCCCGACCTGCGGTCCAAATTTGATTTCCACGCCAGGTTCGATGATAACCTCTGCATCTCTTTCGACGATAAGATCATTTCTCAACACGTACGGGCTGCGCGTTTTTGTAAACACCAAACGGTCATTCGTGATCGTTCCGCCAGGATGTTCAACCGAAGAAACCCCCGTGTACCCTTCTGTGGATGTCCAATGGGTCTGCGACTTCACACACACAATAAACAGGAAGAACGGAAATAACGTCCTTTTGGTCATTTTATGTGCGCATCGTCAAACCAAAATTAAAGATCACATTTAAATAATAAAGCGCGCACAACAGATTCGACACTGGTCATGGAGATTTCAACGTGTATCTCTCCCACTAGATTTCGAAACAACACATTCCTTTTAATTGCACACTTTCAATCGAACTTTTATTTTCAAATTACACCGATCAATTGTTGACATGCGTATGTGAAATTCGGTCACCTGTGAGGGTTGATAGCTAGACAATTGTCCAGGTACGACACCAACAAACAAAAGCGTTTACATTTATGTTCGTTAAAAGGAACTCGTTACTGTATAGGCGCGGCTGGTTGTTTTTTACAATAAAAAACCGCGGTCACGTGACCCACGTCATCCAGGTAAATTGTATCCCCACCTGCAGCAGGTAGGAGAACAGGTGGAGGGTTTTTGTCGGGCCGGTAGATAGCGATATTTGTCGGACGAAAATTTGAAATGCCGAACTATACGTCGCGAGCTTCTGACTCGGTATGAACTAATTCGTCGACAGATATAATCTTAATTATGTTTGTGTAGGTAGAGCGGTTAATTGCATTTGTAATTACTCGATTAGTGCATGTGCATGGCTTCAACGCCATGAACGGGGGTTTTGTGCGCGTACGAGCCCGTAACAGTCCGTTGCAATGAAGAGCGATGAACTTGAATAATTATTGTCAGGAATTCAGCCTTCTTACAACTGATGAATTCAGCGAAGCTTTTCAAGAAGCAGACGGTCAACTAGGTAATATTTTCAGGTAGCCCAAAATATATTTTTTAATGTGCGATTCTTTTTTATCTCGCTGCACAAGTTGCACCTCAATATTTATATTGCCTATTGATGAGAAACTAACGCAAAAAATAAAAATAAATTACTAATTATTGCAGACTATATTTCTTTAAAGCCGGTAATTTTAAACATTGGGCCGTGCCCTGGAATTATCCAATTTGCGATTTTTAGCATTTTATTCCTATTTTCAAATTGTTGCAGCTCTGAATCACTTCCAGCAGATTTCCAAATGGTATCATCCTGAAGATCTTCCTCGCGTTCGAATAAATCTCCAGCCACGACCACGATTCCCATATCTTCAGTTCTAACTACAACCGAAACATCTTGCATTGTATGTCCAGGTGTTGCAATTATGGAAATGTCATCATCAATCACGAATTTTTCATTGAAATCGTGATCGTAATATTTATCTTTGTGAGAAATACAATGTCCAACGACATGTTTAGCATTTTGAAATAAATAATTGCAACCGACGTGATCTGAATGTCCGTGAGTACAAATCACCCAGTCGATATCCTCACAGTTTATATTATGTTGCTGAAGTGCTTCTTTGATTTTAGGGCCATCCCAAGCGGTCATTGTGTCCACTATTATATTCTTCGGACCTTTTATCAGAGAGCAGGTACAATTAGCTAATGATCCATGGTCTGTTGTTGTTGAATAGCCATTGAAGAGAATAGAAATTTTGTAAGCACCCATTTTGGGTTAGAATATTTGTAAACAAAATTGACATTTGAAGTCACCATCTACTTGTGAATAGTTTGGAGGAATTTTGTTATTCGATTGAATTCTTCTAGCTCCATCTGTGATAGAGTAGGAAAGAATTATCGATCAATAAAATTTACCGTAGAATCAGAATAGAAAATTCTTGTTAAATTGCCGCAACAAAAACTATTGTTTATTTAATTTCCACCACAACGCATAAAATGGTAATAAGTACATTCCACATCCTACACTAATAATAATCGATGCGTTCACCGTAAAATTAACTTCAGCAATGTCCGATTTTTTCAAGTACAGCGAGGCATCCTCGAAGGGGCACTAAATCTTTTCTTCGGGACAAATAAGATCATTTCAATAAAATAACCCCATGCTTTCACACATATGGTACATATGGAGCAAAACATAAAATAAAACCCATTCGAAAATTAAACGGTAGAGCTGTGAACCAATAGCTGATCAATATGTATAAATAACAGCAAATTAACTGTAAACAAGAGATGTTCTAATTTTTTTTTCAAAATGTATTTTCATTTACTTGGATCGGTGTTTCATGCAATATCTCAAATAAAAAATAAGGAGTTAATCTGTACCATCGGTTAAAATGCTCTATGTATTTGTAAAGCTTTTATATTCAATAATGAAAATATCAAACTGTACTGGCCATCCATGCAACAAAACTTACAGTTAAAAGCAACTGCCATTGTTCCTGTATAACATAACAGTAGGACGGTACCGAAGATGTACCCGTAATTAGCAAAAATTGAATAGGTTCCTTTACCAACATCCCAATATAAATAACCAAAAATTATTGCTATTATTATATACTATACTATACTATATGTTGATAAAATACATCTAAAACAAACTTTCCACTTAAAACTTAAAAAAAGAAGAAGCCACTTGATAATTTCTTTTAGACATTAGGAAATTTCTTTTGAAAATTGAGGGGAAAGTATGCAATTTACATGCTACATCAGCTGAAGTTTACACTTTCGATTGGTGCTTCAAGTTTTCCAAATTATTTTTATTTGAAGCCAAAAAAGTAAAACAAAGAATTTCTGGTAATATTTCGATGTTTGGTTTTTTATTTCGTAATTTGTCAAATTATTCAAAGCATTAATATTTGCAATTTGATTCGTAAAAAAATGATTACTTTTTGAATTAAATCAAATTTAAAATAAAGCATGAAAAATGCTTTTATTTATGACTTTCTAACAATAGATAATGCGGTTTACCAACCTAATAACAGTTTATGATCGACCCACCAAACTGGACAAGGCAGCTATTCAACTGTTGTCAGACCCGTATTCTTACCTTAAATTTAGGGCCGCCATAAATAATCTTTCAAGTACCCTAAATCAATACCATTGTCCGGTAACTTGGTCTACTTATGTATGTCGTAAATCATTTAAAAAAATACCTTCTAATCCGAAAATGGCTTTATTTAATAAACACAAATTAGTAAAATTATTTCAATTATACTAAATTGTGTGAAAATATTTTACTGTTCGTACATCAAAAAAACTAATAAATAGAACAACTAGTAGTTGAGATAAAGCCAAAATTTTACTTGATTAAAAAATACTTTTATCTACAATCATGACGTAATACGTTCATTTCATATGCTAGCCATGGATACATAACAAGGCTCCTTATCCACAGGTCACGCCCCTTCAGTTTCATTTTCATTATTAAACGGTGCGTATTGTTGGTTGCCTATTTATTTTCATTATTAAACGGAGCGTAATGTTGGTTGCCTACGCGCACGGTAGAATGATTAGTTTTTACGAGGCTACCTAAGCAAATGTCTCGGGTTCAATTCTGGGCGACAGTAACACCGTATTAAAATCAGAACCGTGTCTCCTCGCAAGGCAATGGTAAAACACCGAGGTATTCTGCCTAATCTCTTCTTCTTCTTCCTTCTCCTATTACTGAGGGAATATTTGCACTTAATTGTTACGGGACGGAACAATTATCGGACGGTGTCAATGCACGACGCCCTTGCGGGAAAAGGAAAATTAGGAACGAATAAAATACCATTATCCATTAGGGAGACCTCGGCTACCATGAGAATCGGAGAAGCGTCACAACTTGAGGGTGGTTAACACGTCAGTTTCAAAATATAATTTTTTTTTTCGCGCCCATGACAACTGGAAGCAAAGGTTTCTCGATGAAAATCACGTTTTGGTTTCGGTTTAATTTCGGTGTCAATTTTGCTTCGGCACTTATCAGCATTTTAAAGTTTTATCGAATGAAATTTTGATTGTAGATAAACAGCTGTATTTTTCTCGCACATAATGGCTATTATGAACTCAGATGTTTGTAAATGCTCGTCTTCGACTCGTATTTACAAACTTTCATCTTCGTTAATAATAGCCTACATTATGTGCTCGTTAAATAATATACTATTATCTACAATCATGACGTAATACGTTCATTTCATATGCTAGCCATGGATACATAACAAGGCTCCTTATCCACAGGTCACGCCCCTTCAGTTTCATTTTCATTATTAAACGGTGCGTATTGTTGGTTGCCTATTTATTTTCATTATTAAACGGAGCGTAATGTTGGTTGCCTACGGACGCGGTAGAATGATTAGTTTTTACGAGGCTACCTAAGCAAATGTCCCGGGTTCAATTCTGAGCGACAGTAACACCGTATTAAAATCAGAACCGTGTCTCCTCGCGAGGCAATGGTAAAACACCGAGATATTCTGCCTAATCTCTTCTTCTTCTTCCTTCTTCTATTACTGAGGGAATATTTGCACTTAATTGTTACGGGACGGAACAATTATCGGACGGTGCCAATGCACGACGCCCTTGCGGGAAAAAGAAAATTAGGAACGAATAAAACACTATTATCCATTCGAGAGACATCGGCTACCGCGAGAATCGGAGAAGCGTCACAACTTGAGGGTGGTTAAGTCGTCACTTTCAAAATATAATATAAGGAAAAGAAAAACACGTTCGTATTTTTTTTTGGTAACTGACAGATCCTTGTTATTTTTTTCGCGCCCATGACAACTGGAAGCAAAGGTTTCTCGATAAAAATCATATTTTGGTTTCGGTTTACTTTCGGTGTCAATTTTACTTCGGAACTTATCAGCATTTTAAAATTTTATCGAATGAAATTTTAATTGTAGATAAACAGCTGTATTTTTCTCGCACATAATGACTATTATGAACTCAGATGTTTGTAAATACTCGTCTTCGACTCGTATTTACAAACTTTCATCTTCGTTAATAAGAGCCTACATTATGTGCTCGTTAAATAATATACTATTTTCTTGTTTCTGCTCCTTAATAATATAAAATTACTCATCCGATTTATGAGAATTGACAAATTATTTTGAAGGGCTATTTTGCCACCGGCGGTAAAACTTAACTCACCCTGTATAGTATAACAAATTGCACGAACATTGAAGCATTGTCGCTTGTGACATGACAAAACAGGAACTGGTACCATAATAGTTGATCCCCTTTCGACAGGAAAATACTTTTTCCCACTTGCCATTTTCATTCGTTTTACTTGCTCGTGCAATCCAGCTACTGCTACACTTTGGTTTTTTTAAAAATTTATCTTGATTGCATCAACAGCAGTTATGCTTGTGACGTCTTCTTCTATTTTGTGAACTTCAATATGATTTACGTGAAATTAATTTGCTTCAGTAATAGTAGTGGAATCTTCTGCAGCATTTATACAGTACAGTATAATACGCTTATAAGTAAAAGAACAATCTCACCCCTATTGAGCTGCTTCTTCTTTTCAAGATTTTCAAAAACTCTAACTGAATCAACTACATATTACAACCATATTTTCCTCTTGATTATTTTTGTTTTGTTGTACCTGTACTTCAATCAGTGGAAATGTTCTGATTTCATTCTTTTTCGATCCTTCGTGTAATTCTCCATTTTCTTCATCATGAACATCCGATATTTCATTTTCCACAACTTCAAATGATCCCAGTACATTTTCTAAATTTTCTTTAGTAATTAAAGTTTCGGTAAAGCTTTTTGGTTGACAAGTCGAAGACAATTTCAACTTAGCTTGTCTGCCAAACATTACTTCAAATGGTGTCTGTTTAATTCTACAGTGAAAACTGTTATTCTTTTGAAATTGGCAAAAGCGCAAACCTTTGCTCCAATTCTTACTTTTATTATCTTCCATCCAAGCTACAATCATATTTTCTATATCTCAGTTAACCCTTTTCACACTGCCTTGGCTTTGAGAATGCCTACACTCAAAAAATGCCACCTTAGAATTTGTTAAGAATCCGCTTCTAACATTTAGCACGCTAATTCTTGTCCAGCGACCTCAGTCCGAGGTATTGTTTGCGGCCAGTTGTGGAACGTTTTTTAGAATACAATTGGATGGAATGTTGTTTATGGCTTTATGGCCGATATTTTTTTTCCTCGAAGGGGCGTTGAAAGTTTTACTGACAAATAGATGAATTTGACAAGTAGAATAAACATTCTTGAAATCAACAATGACCAATTCTTGGGCCAAAATTAAGAACGCGCAATTTTAAATTTAAGCCCGAATTTTCTTGCCTATGAGAATTTTTTTTTCTGAGTGTAGGCTTTCCAAGTACGATTTTCAGTCCTGACCACATACATTTCAGTTCTTCGATAATGCTACACATTCTCTGCCATTGTCAGATTGCAACACCGAAGGCGCCCCGAAAGTGCAAAATGTGTCAGTAACGCTCGAAGGGTCACAAATTTGCTTAAATGATCTTGGTAATTCAAAATGAATTTGTAGTTTCCGTCTGGACATGTCTGAAGGGCGAATAAATCGACCTGAGTCGGTACAAAAACTTCGTTGAAAACCATTGGTTTGACTATTATTCCCCTTTTTTGGGTGTGCTCGTTTTTTTAAACAAGACTGGCGATTACGTAACCAAATTTTTATCACCTCTTTGATTATATTTGCATATTTGTTTTTCAAATTATTTTCTAATTTGCGGATTCCTCCATAACCAGTTTGAATATGTGTTTTTTGTATTATTTCGAATAATTCGGAATTTTACGTTACGTTATTGTTGGATTTACGCGTGGGTAAAGTTAGTTTTGTAGTATTGTAGAATTATGGATCAATAAAATTTACAGCAGAAACAGCATGATTTTCAACGTCAAAACTGAAACAAAGGAAGGAATAGAAAATTGTTTGTAAATTGCCACAACCAAAACTATCGTTTATTTAATTTCCACCACAACGCAAAAAATGATAACAAGTACATTCCACATCCCATACTAATAATAATCGATGCGTTCACCGTCAAATTAACGTCAGCCATGTCTGATTTCTTCAAGTACAGTGAGGCATCCTTGAAGGGGCAATAAACCTTTTCTTCGGGACAAACAAGATCATTTCGATCGAAACCGTAAAGAGTATTCATTAGACTGTGCATGCCAGCTCTTAAATAACTAATGTGATACATCCATCGAAAAAGCACCGGAATGTCGTAATAGAAAATATTAAATCCAAATACTGCAAAAGTTGCAATGACAGACGGAGCTAAGAAAGCGACGAGCTGCAAAAAAAAATTAATTGGGTGCCAACGTTACTTTTAACCGTTTACCACAAGTGGTACAGTTGTTCCAATAAAATAACCCCATGCTTGCGCACATATGGTACATATGGAGCAAAACATAAAATAAAAACCCATTCGAAAATTAAACGGTTGGCCTGTGAACCAATAGCTGATCAATATGTATAAATAACAGCAAATTAACTGTAAACAAGAGATGTTCTAAAATTTTTCTTAAAATGCATTTTTACTTACTTGAATCGGTGTTTCAAATAATATTTCAGATAAAAAATAAGGAGTTAATCTGTACCATCGGTTAAAATGCTCTGCTTGCAAAGCTTTCATATTCAATGGAACTGAAATGAAAATATTAAACTGTGCTGGCCATTCATGCAACAAAACTTACAGTTTAAAGCAACTGCCATTGTTCCTGTATAAGATAACAGTAGGACGGTACCGAAGACGTACCCGTAATTAGCAAAAATTGTATGGGCGCCTGTACCAACATCCCAATATATATAACCAAAAATTATTGCTATTACTATATGAGCTAGTAATCTGTTGATAAAATACATCTAAAACAAACTTTCCACTTAAACCATAAAAAAGAAGAAACCACTTACATAATTTCTTTTAGACATTAAGAAATTCCTTTTGTATAGTATAACAAATTGCATGAACATTGAAGCATTGTCGCTTGCGGCGTGTAAAGATCCATTTAGAGTTTGACGTTCTGAAATTATATTTTTTTTTACATATTTAAAACTAATTTGATTCATACCTTGAATATCGTCATTTTCATCTTGATCATCCTCAGATTTAGTTATCAAATCAGCTAACATTTTAACATCTGTGTCATAATTTCCAACTGCAACTTCCAGCACTGAAAATTAAAAGTATAGTCACAACTTTTTAAAATTCTGCAAAGGTTACAAAAATCTGCTGGATTGTGATAAACAGGGCAGTGCAAATTGAATGTAGCTAAATGCGGCAACAAATTTGCTGTAGGTCCTTGATAGATACACCGTCCTTCAGCTATGGCGTACAGGTGATCAAATTTTTCAAAATGCAATGCTGTTGGCTGATGTACCGTGCAAATTATTATGCGACCTTCTTGTGCTAAACATTTTAATAATGAAATGCATTGGCTACAGGACAAGCTATCTAAACCGCTAAAAATAAAAATTATCTACACATTGCTGTAAAATAATAATAAATCATATAAAATTATGGTACAATGATCTTTTGCTCAATAATGTACAGAAGAAATTATAATTAAATTAACAGTAATGGATTAAGCACGAAACTAAGTCAGAAGAGACCAAATGAAGGTTGAGAAAGATACCCTAACTTATAACCCCGCGAAGATAGTTTAGAGGCGAGATCGACGAAGCCATGGATAAGAGAAGGTCAGTGGAAGAACCGAAAGGAATGCAGAAACTGGTCGACGGAAAGAAGACAGTGACAAATGTAGCAAATATATACAGGCAGGGTGGCGCATAATATTTAGATCGCGTCATTATACATCAAAACACAATTCAAAAATTAAAATTCGAATTTGGTCTTATTTAGACGAACAGTTTTAAAATTATTAGTAATTAAAATTTTGTGAATGTGGCAACATTGTACAACTTGACCGTACTCTTCATCGCATACTGCGTTAGTACAGGGTGTCCCATCACTTGTGGCCACCCCCAAAATTGAGCTTTAATTGAAAGCTATGAATTTGAAATTTGGTGCACGTATGACTCTGGTATAAGGCTAGAAATTTCCGGTTTTAAATGTTAATTGTCGGCGTTAGTTTTCGAGAAAAAAAATAAAAACTGATTTTTTATAAAAATACTATCTCCCAATTTCGTCAAATTTCACTTTTCAGGATCAGTATTATTGAGACAAAGATGTCCAAAGTAAAAAAAAGAATCCAAAAGCTGTAATTAGCCTAAAATTCCCTTATATTCGAATCTTAACAGTAAATGTAATGATTTATGGCCCTAATAATCCTCAAAATTCTGTCCGCAAAGTCGAGTACAATTTAAATTTATGGCATTGTAAAAATTTGTCAGTGTCTAGTGGAAACCAGGGCAAGAGAACGTCAGTAGCGTACCTAAATCGAACCTTTTTACATTCCTGTAAATTTCTAAAATTTTTGTAAGTCCTCTAATAAATTATGATTATGAGAACGAACATGATTTAAAGTATGGATGTTGAATTATATTTTTTAAGTCGAAGAGGACTTATTACATTTTGAATTAATGTTTGAGTGCAAAGATGAATACGAAAGATTTTGAACTGAATGATTTCGGAACTCGTTCGAGACTCACTTTGTCGTCCCCGTAAATTTGGAAATTAGTTTCACGGATTATTGTCGTCGTACTGGGCTTTCCATTAGCCCATTGGCAAAAATTTACGCGGCTTTCGAAATCTCGATCATGCAGTTGCTGATGTAATTCTATGTGGTAAGGATGATATTTGTGATTTTTTAATATCCTCCCTACTGAAGACCGACTAATTCCCGTGTCTTGACTGATTTTCCTAATGCTCAATTGGGGATTATTATCGGCGAGATTTAAAACTGCAGCTTGATTGACTTTATGCGTTACCGTGGGATTCACTGTCGTTTTTTCTTTTCCCTTTAAATTTCCGTTTTGTTTCAAGGAATCAACAAGTCTTTGAAATATTTTTCTTTCTGGCGGAGTTCTTTGTGGAAAACGTTGAGCGTAAATTTGAGCAGCTTGAACATAATTTTGCCGTGCTTCTCCATAAATTAATATCATATCAGTCTTTTCTTCGAAGGTAAAGGTAACCGGCATTATAAACGAAAACTAATTAAAACACACAGAAATAAAACACAGATAAAAACTTTTTGGACAAAGTTACTCTTCAAAAGCTGAAGTTGAACTGATAACAATAGTAATACACCCACCCTACATTTATAACTGACAGTCGATATTTACGACTAGATGAATACGTTTAGTATTGAAAAATGCAATTCCGAAGCAATTTTAGCAATAACGTCATTAAATATTTATGGATGAAACGTGCGTTTGAACAGGTTCTCACGAAAGACTCAACCAGTACGACCACAATAATCCGTGAAACTAATTTCCAAATTTACGGGGACGACAAAGTGAGTCTCGAACGAGTTCCGAAATCATTCAGTTCAAAATCTTTCGTATTCATCTTTGCACTCAAACATTAATTCAAAATGTAATAAGTCCTCTTCGACTTAAAAAATATAATTCAACATCCATACTTTAAATCATGTTCGTTCTCATAATCATAATTTATTAGAGGACTTACAAAAATTTTAGAAATTTACAGGAATGTAAAAAGGTTCGATTTAGGTACGCTACTGACGTTCTCTTGCCCTGGTTTCCACTAGACACTGACAAATTTTTACAATGCCATAAATTTAAATTGTACTCGACTTTGCGGACAGAATTTTGAGGATTATTAGGGCCATAAATCATTACATTTACTGTTAAGATTCGAATATAAGGGAATTTTAGGCTAATTACAGCTTTTGGATTCTTTTTTTTACTTTGGACATCTTTGTCTCAATAATACTGATCCTGAAAAGTGAAATTTGACGAAATTGGGAGATAGTATTTTTATAAAAAATCAGTTTTTATTTTTTTTCTCGAAAACTAACGCCGACAATTAACATTTAAAACCGGAAATTTCTAGCCTTATACCAGAGTCATACGTGCACCAAATTTCAAATTCATAGCTTTCAATTAAAGCTCAATTTTGGGGGTGGCCACAAGTGATGGGACACCCTGTACAATGTTAATTTAAAATTAAATTAAGAAACCTGTGAGACAATTTATTAAAATTAATGAACAACTACTAATTGAGATAAAGCCAAAATTTTACCTCATTTAAAAGATTTTTTGTTTGTTTCTATATTCCTTAATATGCAATGAAAAATAATGGCTATTTTGCCACCGGCGGTAAAACTTAACCACCCTGGTAACTTTAAAAAAAAACGAGTCAACGCGAAAATTTATTTATTTATTTATTTGAAAATAATAGCTAGGCTGTGTGGGCAGGGATATTCTGATTTTAAATCTAGATGAATTAAAAGATCGTATCCTAAACGAATTGAATTCTGACATTCTTAGGAATGCTGTGCATGCTTTCCAAGATCGTAAAGGTTATTGCTTAGAAGTATAAGTAATCATTTTGAACACTTGCTATGACGCTATTTTTGTTTTCTTTTGGTTACGTAGTTATTGTTATTTGAGAAGTTATCCCACATATAGCAATTTTGACAAGTCGGATTTTTGAGATTTTAAATTTTTTGAGGTATTAAAACGAAGTACTTCTAATGGATTGTGTGTTTTCAAAGTCAATAGTCATGGCTGTAACTACAAGTTCTTAATCGTGAAGTTAAGTTACCACAGTATTTGTACAAAAATTCATAAACTTCTGTAATAGAGAGGTGCGTTTTCCAGCTGCACTCATAATGGTTTCATTAAAATTGTTTTGATATTCAAATAATTTCAGATTTTATTCATACTGCTTTTTTTCTACTGTAAAGACATAAGTAGACGAATCCAATGATATCCATATCGCAATAATATGTAAGCTATACGTTGACGAGTTTTTTTTTAAGTAAACATAGGGGATATGTATTCTTGTAGGAATATCTCCCGTATCCGGGGATTTTCAAGTTTCATATCTCAAATTGCGACCTTGATCTTCATAGTGAGGTCGGCATTATCGGTATTCCGGGAATATCGACCTCACTACGAAGATCAGGGTCGCAAGACGACGGCTTCCAAAATTATAAACAGCAGGGATTGTACATTATAAAAATTTCAATTATAAGTAAAATAATTACCTAAATGATAAAATTTCTATTTAATTATTTATTTCACTTGTTAAGTTATGACTTATTGATACTATTTAATTTAATTTTGCCACCACGAAGTTTGACCATCAATAACTTCATAATTTGGTTTTGAAAAGGCTTACGTTTACTTTTGAAACAGCTCCTGTATAATTGCAATTTTGTAATATTTGGAAGAATAACAAGTTCATTAATTTGCATAACAACATTCAAACCTGTTGATAGCAAATCAGTTTTACCAATCTACCTGGATTACAAAAACAACTTACGTAGTGGGTTCGTCCAAAAATAGAATTTTAGGATCGTTAATTAACTCTAAAGCGAGCGTGAGGCGTTTTCGTTCACCTCCAGACAAATTTGCAGTCATTACATTCTTGCATTTATCAAGTCCCAAGGTTTCCAATAAGTCTAAAATCTGTAAGGTTCACAAAATTTAAAATGCATAGAAGTTGTCATCTCACTTTTTGCGTTTTATTCTCGGGGGAAACTCTGCCCAACTTTAAGTCAGCTGCAACAGTTATGGCCTCAATTGCCGTTAAATTTGATCTTAATTCTTGATCGTGAGAAATATAACCTGAGAGTAGTTGAATTTTCTTATCTTGGGATCTTTCAGTGTTGTTAACATATATTTTCCCTTCGCTTCCTACAGTTCTGCCAGAAATATTAATTTTTAGTTTAAAAGATTGCCGACTTACATAAAACCCGATAAGATGTTCAGTAAAGTGGTTTTTCCAGCCCCCGATGGCCCCATTATAACCGAAAGTTTGCCACATCTAAACTTTCCTGAAATTCCATGAAGAATTTCTTTTCGTTCTGAAATAAAAAAATTACAAAGCGGCCAAATCATTTAATAAAACAAACCCCGTCGCAATTTGGTCCACCTCGTGGTGGTGTAGGTAACGTTTTCAAATTTTAAATATTCTGGGAATATCTTGGAAAAATCATCTTCAACAAGATTAGTGTCACAAATGGTGCTTATGTTTGACATTTTCTGTTCACTGAAATATATTAAATTTTGTATAACTGTACACATTAAGAGTTGACGTAGTAAATTCTGTAACGATTCCGTTATTACACTGTTGCAGTTGCATATTAACTAATCAACTGCAGATAAAAGTAGAATCGAAAGCGGTTATCGGATGACTGTATATCTACAGCGCACCGGATGACAACTAACACGCTACATATCGTCCGTTTTAAAATTGACGATGGAAACTGTTTTATAAAGTGTTTTATAAAATTGAGTTTCAATTGAGTAAAATCGTGATGTAAAATGGGTAATATTTATTGTTCTGTTCCTAAATGTAAGTCAATGCTTAAAAAATATCCCGGTTTATTGTCCCGTAAGTTCCAAATCAAGGGAAAAAGTAAAGTTCTTATGTGTTTGCATGTACATAACACTGTTTCCAGCTTTATTTGTACAATTCATTATTTTAATTCAAAACAACTTTATTGAGGTCACTCATGAAGAACAGGTTTGTAAGCACAACGTAAACATGTTGCGAATTTCTTCGAAACACTGTATATCAACACTCATGCCCAACATTGAAAATCTCTTTACCCTCATAAATACATCTGCAGTTACTGTTACCCCAAGGTAGCGAAAATATTCAACAATGCTTAGCGAACAAGTGTATTAACACGTATTTCATTCAAAATCTTAAATTAAGAATTTTACTTATTGAATAAATATCTCCACAATGCGAATTATAAATAATTAAAGTCACTAAAAAAAATAAACGCACTAAAGAAACACTTGATAATATTTACAACACAAGCATAAATAAACAAGAATATTCCACACAACTCATTGCTGTGAGAAAGTGAGTCTCTCAACCTTTAGTTTGAAAATAATTCACTTCCCGCTGTGATCTTCAACTCAGTTCCCTATTATAGTGAGCAGAAAAAGTAACCCAACAATTCGATAAATCTTAAAACTGTTCAGTAACATATTTTTCTAATTTAAATTTTAAAATTGACTTGTTTTTGTTACAGCACTTTTTCCGTGGACTGTTGTAAAGGGGTTAATAAGATGACTATAATAATTATTATTACAAGCTGATAATTTTTATTTTTTAATTTGTGGACGTAATAATCTTTTCTCTATTACTGATTACGTAATAATGCACAGTTACTTTTTCGTTCACAAAATTTAACTTTCTTTTTATTGTTTCATTAATGTGCTTTTATATACAAGGTGGGGAAAAAATATGGAAACCTCTAGAAATATCGGAGGATTAGTGAAAACAGAAATAACCAAAGTCCATACGTTCAAGTATGTGATTAGATCTGGGGTTAACGTCACCTCTACGGTTTAAATAATGCTCAAACTACGCTATCACGGGACCTCGGAGGAAAGTTTCATAGAATTGACCTTTAAAGTTTACTTCAACATCAATAATTAAAAACAACATCCGGGCTAGAGACGATATTTTAGTTAGCAAATCTGACACTACCTGTTCGGTGGACCGACAGGCGCTTTGTTTAAAGTTTTGTTACGTCTCCCGAATAAATAAAAATTAAAAAAAAACATCCTGATCAACCAAACAAAGCTGACCTCAAAATGACCTTGAAAATAAGGTTCACGGACAAATCCAAGGTCACCTTTGTATTCCTGGTTGAAAATTACCTAGGGTATGGACTTTGGCTATTTCTGTTTTCATTAATTCCCCGAAATTTCTAGGGGTTTCCATACTTTTTCCCCAGCCTGTACAATAAAATTAACATGACGTCACTCTTATTTTACGCTGTTGATGTGTAAAAAAAATTTTAAAAAGTCGACAATATTTAGTTTAAAACGAAAATGGGAAGAGACAAATAATATGGCCAAACGCGTTGGCTCTGTAAGATCAAAAAGAAGACACCCATATTTGAAATAAAAAAATTGTTGCACGGTAACTCACCCGTTCATACTTCTAATGTGGCTCGAACTTGGTTTCAACAGAACGAAGTGGAAATCCTACCATGGCCTGCCAGAAGTCCGGATTTTAATCCAATAGAAAATCGTGCTTTACAACAGCTTTACTTTTCTTGTCCAAACTCAGAAGAATGTTTACATTATATTGTGCTCTACGTAAATATTTTGATATGTTACGAAAAATACTAAATACACAATTACATATTTGTTTTTTTTTTACACTTTCAAGCAGTTAAATAGTAGAAAGACGTTACTACTTTTTGAAGGTTGTGGATGTAACAAGAAAGATAATTCTAACAACTAACATTTGAAAACACAGTCAAACTCCTCTATAGTGATGTTCGAAAAGCCATGAAAAAACATTACTATAGAGAAACTTCACTATATAGAATTCACGTATAATTTTACAGTTTTGGCAGTCACTTTAAAAACCAATCGATATTCAAAATGAAACAAAAAATTAAGATTTATTATGTTTGAAAAAATTAATATTTAATAATATTAATAATTAATATTTAATATTAAATATTAATTATTAATAAAAAAATACAGTTTTTCATCATATGTAATTGAATACTTACATTACATGATTGTACTTTTTGTTGAAAAAATCTGTCCAAAGTTTATTGCACAGCAGTACTTTTAAAAATGGAAATTCCCATAATTAAGGAATTTGCAAGAAATTCTTCTAAGGATTTTTCAGGTAGTCAGAATTTGGAGAACAAACCAGATGTTCAATATATCCATTATATTTTTTATTACTGAAAATTTCGTTCCTCGAGAATTTTGGTAAACCTTTCTTAAACAATAATTACTATACAACGTGTCCCAGAAATAATGTCATTAATTTTAACCTGTGATAGAACTCGTCAAATCCAAGAACTTTTTTAAATAACTTTTTGGTGAAAACGTTTTGATTAATAAGTTACAATTGTTGACAGATTTGACTCCTATTTGGTTACCCACCTATGGATAATTATGCTGAATGTTAAACACCGATAAGCGTAGAACAAAACACCAATGCAAGAAAACATTCCCTGCTTTTTAGTTCTGTCGACGCAGCAACTCATGAATTGTAAAATTCTGGAATGCAAATTGAAAAATGCTAAGGTAATACATAAATGAAATAATCTGAGTCCTTGTCAAAGTTTTACTACCAAAAATAGTATGGTATGCTCTTATCTACATACATCGACGGCAGCAGGACAAGAAACATACTAACAAAACGTAGATAATTTTTTATGCAGTCAGCAAAAACTAATATTCACGATCACCGTCAGTTATTTATCAAATCAAGGCGGCTTGCCAATTTCAGGGTGGGTAAAATGCCAAAACAAAATTGCGATTGCGAAAAAATGGTACATAGATTATTTTTTAATGATTTCATTCACCAATCGTTTAGCAGTATTTGGGCACACGTGTTTAATTCTGTCCAATCACAACATTATTATAGTGAGAATTTTCTACTGTACATTATTCCCGCGAGCATAATTTCTAGTATTTTGTTTATGTAACTTGACAGCACATTTTCTAGTTTTGACATCTGTCGCCATTTTGATTTTAGTTTATAATGAATTAAACTGTATTTTTATGCTGTATTTTTTATTTAAACGTTAAAAAATAATCTTCCGAATACCACTCGAGAGTGCGAATTAATTAGAAAATAATTCTCCAGTTATTTTTTCAAACTTGTTGCCATTTGGGAATAGCCACTCGAGCCCTACGGGCTCTCGTGTCTATTCCCTGGCAACAAGTTTTCGAAAATCTGTCGAATTATTTTCAATTTATTCTCACTCTCTTGTGATATTACTTATGAAAAAATGTTTAATGACATTATTTCCAGGACACGTTGTATAGAGGCTTAACATCACAATAGAGGGGTATTTTTACATGCAACAGGTGCAAAAATGCACGTTTCTGACAAAATCATCACTGTAGAAAAAAAATTATTATAGAGGAGTTCGACTGTATATGACATACTGTTAAAAATATCGCCCGAAATTACATGTTACATGTTAATTTTAATGTGTATAACGACATTAATATAAAAAAAATTAAATTTTGTGGAAGTAATAAAGAAAAGATTATGTACAATTAATTACTGTTACTAACATATTAGTTGGAATGCAGGTTGTGGTTGATGTAAGTAGGTAGTTTAATTAAATTCAAGGCAATAAATATTGTTTGTTTCCATTTAATCTGCATATAGATATGAAAAACAATTATAGGTATATAGGGCAGAGAAACAATTTCACTGTAAGCAAATTTATAATTGAAAAAATTAACAAATGACTTAGAATAACCGTAAAGGGGTGTCTACATTTAATTAAATTAAATTAACGTACGAAAAATTAGAATTAACGCACGGCAAATGAAAGAGTGTTCACATTTACTAATTGAAGGGTACAGGGAAAGAAGGAGGTATGTCCATATTTCTATATTGTTCAGGAAAGCACTTTTAGCGCTCGCACATACCATTCTTGCTATGTATGAACAGTAACCCCTCGTTAACACGAACTCGCTTAAGACGAACACTTCGTTAACGCGAACTGCCATCTAAAACAACTTTGGACATTTAAAATTCAGGTTTCGCACGCTATAAAAATTTGACAACTAAATGTGGCATTTATTGTTAATTGCATAGTTGCGTATTACATAACATTTGAGAAAGAAGAAGCGATAAGGCACTGTGGCCCCGGCTGGTAAAAGTAAGAAGACCATAGATTTAAAGACAAAACAGAAAATATTAAAAAAGGTGCCTTATCAACTATCATAAAAAATAGAAAAATAATTGATGAAGCTGTAGCATCAGGAGCAATAAAAAAAATCGCACTCCTTCTTGGTATTGCAATTTTCATGTCATATAGTATATATATTTTTCCAGGACATTATAAATAAAGTCTACGATGGTTAGTTGATAATTATAGATAAAATGAACAAATAAATTTGTGTAGTAACAACATTTTTCCATTAATTTTTACATTAAGGAAGAAATATGTTACGCTGTAGAATAAAACATTGCACAACAAACAGAGCCAACTGGAGATTGTGCAGGACATTGAGATAAAGTCGTGGAGTCGTGAAGGTTCTACGAGACTCCACCTTAGCTTTCATAATTTTAAGTAAATACATATTTTAAATAAATAAAAATATTACAGTATTATTTAACGTTTCGTCAGTTTAAACCACAACATAAAATAAGTTAAAATATACATAACACACCCTGAAATTACAATAAGTACTGTATTGGAAACTAAATTAACATCGGTTATATGCACTTCCCTCAAAAATTTTAACGGATCCGTATAGTGACAGTAAATCAGCTTTTCCGGGCAAAAAAGTTTTTCTCTGTCTAAGTTATACAGTGTATAGAGAATATTGTGAAAAGCGGCTCTTAAATAGCTTCCATAATACAGTAGTTGAAAATGCAAAGGCGTATCACATAGAGGAATGTGGAATCCAAAGATTGCAAAATTGCCAATCACTACTGGTCCCAAAAATACTGCAATCTAGGAAATCATTAATTTCAAGTGTTCCCTTTTTAAAATGCTTACTTTGATGGGAGCTATTGCCCCAATAAAATAACCCCAGGCTTGTGCGGTCAGCATTGTCAAAGTGCAAAATAAGAAAACCAGGTAAGCACGAAAATCCAAGGGTTGGTCCGTTAACCAATAAGTGACAATCAGATACATTGAAGAACACATCAACTGAAACGATATTTTATTTTTTAACTTTAGTCATTGTTGGGCTTCATTTTTTACTTGAAATGGCATTTCTGTTAATACTGCGGATACTAAATAAGGCCCTAATTTGTACCATCCGTTGAAGTGTTCCCGCAACAAAATTTTTTCTTCCAGCGGAACTGAAATACAAAAATTCAGAAAATTTTTTGTTAACATGAAATTTAATTACAGTATAGAGAAACTGAGGTTTGTGCTATGTAACTGATCGTGAGCATGATCACGGACCAAAATCCATAGTTGTCGTAAACGGTATTCGCTCCTCTCCCAACGTTAAGACTTGAAAGCCCGATTGAAATCGCTAGGATTAAATAAGAAACTATTCTGATCAATAGATGCTTCTGAAATAAGTATTTCAAAAAGATGGAAAATTTACAGAAACAACTTACATAATTTCTTCTATACATTAAAAAGTTTCTTCTGTATAACAACAGAAATTGTTGAAATATTGACGCAGGTATCGATGTAATTTCACCATTCAAATCGATTATATCTGTTTTTCTGTTCTGAAATTAAACATGCAATTAAGCAATTAAGAACAGTTTGATATTAGAAATTAAGTGACTGAAATGAATGCTAAAAAGCAAAGTACTCAATCGGGATACTCAAGTTTTGATCAATTTTTTATAGCTTTCTATTGGCTTGAAACAAATTTCATCAAGGCACAATCTTCAATATTTATTTTTTGTTAGATGTGATGGTGATTGAATGGAAAATATAGGTATCAACAGGAATCCAAATTACCGAAGGTAAATTTATCAACATAATTCTATTTACTGATGAAGAAACCATAATTGACAAGTCGGAAGGTAAACTACAACTTCATCACGTTTCGTAATTCCAGAAACGGTTAGAAGGTTATAAAGAAATATTTGTTTTTACTTTATGTTAATAGTAATGGCATTTTACATCACTCAGTTTAAGGTCATATTAGTAATGTAGCTTTAAAGTTAGAAAATATAGCACAAAACGGTTCTGTCAAAGGAAGCAATATGATTATTTTCAAAGAACATTTAAGTGATTTTGTCAAAATTATATAGCTTATGGTATTAAGTACTGATTACTGCCGGAGGTTGGATTGCCGATCGAAATATTTCGATATAGCTCAAAAAAAATTATCAAGAATCTAAAGATCTGCGAACGAGTACTTTCCTCGCAAGTATGTATAGAATGTATAGATGAATCATCAAATCTTCTTACCTTACCATCAAAACTTCATTTGCCCTCTCCACTTCGTTAGCTAATACTTCAATGTTAACATCATGGTCTCCATTTGCTACTTCTATTACTATATAAATTAAGTTTAGTTACTTTTAGTCATATTGAAATATTGAAAATTATTACAGAAATCGGCAGGATTGTGGTAAGGTGGACAATGAAGATCAAATGTGGTGAAAAACGGCAACAGTTTTGATGAGGCGCCTTGATAAATGCTTCTTCCATCGGCGAGTGCGTAAAGATTATCAAATTTTTCAAAAATTAAAGCAGATGGTTGATGTAAAGTACAAATTATCGTACGACCACCCTTCGTCATACGTTTTAACAATGAGATGCATTCACTGCTTGATAAACTGTCTAGACCCCTGAAAGTTCATGTTCATTTAATTAATGCGATAAAATTAATTTATTCGTAATTTTTTTGAAAAAGAAAATATAAAAATCCATGGAAGGATTATCCAACTTCAAACTTACGTCGTTGGTTCGTCCAAAAATAAGATTGAAGGATCGCTAATTAATTCCATTGCTATTGAAAGACGTTTTCGTTCGCCTCCAGATAACTGCCATACCATTCTCTCACAAAATTTCGTCATTCGGAGTGTCTCCAGTAGCTCGAAAATCTGCAATTAAGATTTAACAAATTGGAGACAGTTAATCCATCATGATTTTGTTTGTTTGTTTATATCTGAGTCTTTCGACCATTAGTATTGGTCCAGTATTGGTTCTTCAATGCACAACCTGGCTTCCATGCGTGTTACAAAGTTGATGCAGGCCTCGCTGATTCTATATAGTGGTGTCTGTGTGTAACGGCTATATATTTTAGAGGAAGCGTCATTATACTCCCAATCACGAACGGTGACTGGACCAAGTACCAACCACAAAAAAATAAAACTGAAAAAATTCCGTGCTGAACACACGAAAGCCTGGTTTTCTTAGTACTAAATCACCCAGTCGTATTATCTTGATTTTATCAGAGTAATAACAAATTTCAGCTACATCGTTCCACCACAAGTATTGTGCTTAGCGCTAAGGTTTTTATTTCCATACGCATATCGCTGACTATAAGCGACGAATAGATTCAACTTATTTTAAATCAGCAATTTTCCAGAAATCAAACCGGATCAAGTATAACAGATCAATTTACTACAAGAATAAGATGGGTTACTAATAAGCGATGCAGCGAGAAAATTGGACAGATAGGCTTTGAAGAACTGTTAAATGAAGGCAGCGGATGAAAGCGAGGGACAGTTATTAATACAGGATGAAATAGAAGGGATGGGTGTAAACGACCAGCAAGAAATCGAGGAAATCAAATAATAAAATTTTACTAGAAGGAACGATGTCAAAACAATTCACAGTAAAAAAAAGTTTAAGACAAGGAGACCCACTATCGACGAATTTGTTTAACTTATTGTTGGAGGCGGTAATAAGAAAAAGTCAAATTTGAAGGACAGGGGTACTATTCCATCATAGGAAGCAATGTATTGCATTTGCCAACAAGGTCAAAGATAGAGTTCGTTGAGGGTAATGAAGAGAATATTGGAAACAAAAATTAGAGCATACGAGACAATATACAAGGTGTAAACAAAATAAGTACATTAGTTTTTACCAGTAGTAGAACTCGTCTAGATATTTTTATGTACCACTTTTTCGAAATCGCATTTTTTAAAATCATTTCCCCCCCCCCACAAATTGACGAGCCTTGCTACGGGTTTCCCGGCCGCGTAGAAATGTTTGCTTGGCTAAGCTCAAGTCGGCGAGGGGGTAGGTTGAAATTTAATCCTCGAGGTTATGTGGGAAGCGTTCTCTCATTCTTCTCCGGAGGTTGATAGGGCGCCACTGCTTTGGGGTGGTCGAAATATCTCGAGAGTAGACAAAGCAGAATTCTCTCTCGACAATGGGGTTACAGAAACAATCACGAACAAGATAACAAGTGTATTGACTAGTTAAGTGATTAAACAATTTACAATTACTGATAAAGTTAAATTAAAAAGTTAGGGTACCCAAAAGGCTGAAAGCCATCAATTTGCAACAATGCAACACAAATGCTCGAATAACATTAAATACAAGAAATGTTTGAATTACACGAAGCATCAAATTCGACAAGTATCAATACGGTCAACTTAACTACAACATCGACACGGCTCCATGCGCTGGCGGCTTTTCCTCAATCATCCCGCCCTGGAGAAGTCATCCGTGTAGATCGCCTGGACTGCTGGTATCCCGGTGGACCGGCAGATATTTACGGCACCGTATTTTTCACTACTTGCACTGCGAATTCCCTTTAGGAATCCTCAACTTGTCGACGCTGAATCCACGCGTGACCATCATTCAACACACCCAGTCAGGTTCTGTCGCTCACTTTTAATTTTTGTCGAACTTCGCGCACTGACCTCAACGACCTTAAGATTCCCTGCTTGTCGAGAGAGAGAGAAATTGACTTCCGCGCGAATTTGAAATTAATTAATGAATCAGTACCGTAACAGCCTTCTATGAAATGCTCCAACAAAGAAAAATAATGACTTTTTATTATTGAAAATTAATTTGTCACTTCTGTCAAGTGAAATCTGAAAAAATGTCTAGATTTACCAACAAACGAATTTACTGATATTGTGTTAATCTATGGTGAGAGCCAAGGGAACGCAGCCTTATCTCGAAGAATTTACACGGACCGATTTCCGAACCGTCGTCTTCCGAATGTTCGCACATTTGTAAATGTGGTGCAGTATCTTCGAGATCACGGATCTTTTCAGCCTGCAGCTTACGATCGTGGTCGGCAGCGTCCAGTTCAAGTTGCAAACATTGAGGAGACTGTTCTGAACAGTGTCGAGGTTCGGCCTGGGCTCAGCACAAGAAGTGTAGCACTGTCACATGGAGTATCGCATGCTACAATTGGGAAAATACTAAAAGAACAGCAATTGTATCCTTATCATGTTCGAAAAGTGCTCGTTGGATAGGACGAAGCGGTCCTGTAGCCTGGCCTGCCCGATCGCCGGACTTGAACCCTTGCGACTTCTTTTTGTGGGGGTACATGAAGGATTTAGTATACTCTATATCAATTGGTTCCATCGAAATGTTGCAAGAACGGGTGGAACTTGGTGCTGCAATGATTCGTAACAATAGAGCCATGTTACAAAGGGTAGAAGAATCACTTCGTCGGCGTCTTCAAGCATGTGTACAAAACAGCGGTGGACACTTTGAACAATTTTTATGATCGTTTTTCTTTATTTTCGTTAGCGCAATTATCGCGTCAATGTTTAAAAATAAATTTGAAATAAAACTTTTTTTGGTGTTTACTGGTTTGTTGTTTAAAATCGACAATAATAGTCGCAACTAATGGTAACCGTTTCATAAGGTAATCTTGTTGATTAGGTAACTTTGCTTCCAGTGGCGTGTAAGAAAATTGTGCAAGATTTTAAAATAATTTTAACTCGAAAACAAAAACGTTTTAAAAAAACAGTTATTAGGCAAAGTTTTATTACCAGTTAAAATTAATGTACTTATTTCGTTTACACCTTGTATGTGAGAATATAGAATAGCCAAACAAGCGGCTAAAAAAAGAGGAGGAAGATCGAAGAAAAAATGATTGCAAGAGAGTATGATTGGTTGCATACATTGGCTGAGGCCATTTTTTTAAAAATTGAACATAGGGATATTGACATTGTATGTTCAATGTTAAAGAAAAGACTCGGCATAATTCTTCAGCACTGGTTAGATATTTGAAATTTAGAAATTAACATACAGCCGAAGTTGTTTATAACGATAATCGTTACAACCTCTATTCACTGAGGTATGGTCCTCACATTTAATTTTTAGATATCCCTACATATTTCTATTTGAAAAGGTGCATATAAAAGTTATAATTGAGGACCTTGATGCAAAAAGGGGATAAGTCACAATATGAAAATTGGATTTATCGCCTTCTTGCATCCAAGACGCGTTATGGGATGACTCAAAAGTAGTTTTAACTTCATTACGACATTATAACTTGTCCCATTCTTACATCAAACGACACCTAATTTACAATACATTCAAATGACATACATAACTCGATATTGGGAAAATAATGACTTATCCCCTTTTTGCACCAAGGTCCTCAATTATTTCCCAATGCTCACTTACTTTTCACCCAAACTATACAGAGTATTATAAGTTTATCGCCGGTTGCAAAATAGCACATGAAAATAGTTTGTCGATTTTCATAAATTTCATGAATAATTTTATATTATTAAGGAAAGTAGAAACAACATTGAAAAGTTAAGAAAGTCGGGTAAAATTTTGCCTTTCTCTTAATTACTAGTTGTTCAATTTATTAGTTTTCTTGATGTACGAATATTAAGTTATTTTTACACAATTTGGTGTAATTTAACTAACTTTATCAACTTGTGTTTCTTAAATAAAGTTATTTTCGTATCATAAGGTAGTCCTATTTTTTTATATAATTTACAAGAGAAGGAGACTAATTTATGCAAGAATGGGATTGACTTGACTTGTTATTTATAGCAATTGTCGCATTTTGAAGAAGTTGAAGGCACAAGATATATTTTACACCGTTACACGTTTGGAGTACGGGTCTTCAATATTTTTTCATAAATTTGGCAAGTACAGTTCAAGGCATCTGTGCTTGCGTAGAACAAGCAGCGTACCATCTTGAGTATCATTTGTAAAATAATAAACTTAGTATTAAAAACTTCTTCTAGTTTTTCTTTCAAAGGTAATATTCCAGAATACGGTTCTGGTGAAAACCGAAATGCTGTTAACCGTACTTTCTAGTCGTAGATAATAGAATTTTTCGCATTTTCACCTTAAAAGTGATCTAACTCCAAAGATAATAATTTTCTTGCGAATCAAGTTGCAAATATTATTGCTATGAATAATTTGCCACATTCTGAAATCAAAACTAAACAACAAAATTTTCTTCAAAACTTTTTCAAATAAAAATATTTTGGAATGTTTTTCACTCATCGAAAGTGTACATTTCAATTGATGTATGTAACCTGCAAATTGCATACTTTTCCCTCAATTTTTAATAGGTAAAACTTATAACACCCGGTATATTGAACATTGAACTTATTTGTGTAGTACGTCGGAATTTATTGATAAAAGTAAATAGGTATCGTTTGAAGGGTGACTCATTGCGACTACAGTCACTGGAACAGTAGATTCGTGCAGGAAATTCTGCCTGACCTGTGTGTGTTTAAATTCATGCGACACTTGATATCCTAATTTTAGATGAGCTGCAACGGTCATGGTTTCTAAAACCGTGAGATTTAAACGCAAATCGCCGTCGTCTGGGATGTAACCGGAAAGTTTACGGAAGTTCTTATAACGTGCCCTGTCGATTTCATTGAGATAAATTTTTCCTCCACTACCTTTCATCCTGTAAACAATAATAATTTTCATTTTTGTACGATTATATTTTATAACTTACGTAAAACCAGACAAGATATTCAACAACGTAGTTTTTCCAGCTCCTGAAGGACCCATTATAACTGAAAGTTCTCCAGACTTAAATTCACCTGAAACTCCATGAAGAATTTCTTTTTTATCTAGAACATTGGCATTAGTGCAAGTTATTCAAGTTATTTTAAGTTAAATAATTGCATACATTATTTATGTTTACAATGCACATGAGCGACTGACTACACTGTCGTAAGTCCACAAAACCTAATTTTAACATTTTTCTTGTATCTTTTCTAAAATATCTCATTCTCTTAATGGTTAATACTGCCTTAAAGATAATTCTAAATTTCGATGCTAGTGAACGTCTTACGTCTCATTGTCGCCCTACAAAATGATAGCTCAAATATTTTTCCTGTTAATATTATTTTATAAAATACTAGCTTAAGTACCCGGTTTCGCCCGCGTGGATGCAGTTTGTGACTACAAGAGTATCAGTAAAAAATCACGTTCTTTCGGACACATCTATCTCGCCCCTCGCCGCCCATTGATACCAAAAATATAACGCTGACCTTGATGATATCTTTTAATTTATGTTAATGTTTTTGGAACGCATACGGGACAAAAGATATTCAGTATTTTAAACGACAAATAAACAAATGTCCAGTCAGACATTTATTTTATTTTGTTCTTGCAAAAACATGATCGTAAAATCTAAACTACTCGTCCAAACAATGTTGTGTAAATGGCAATTTTTATCTACATAAAATTTTCCTGACGATAAACAAATTTTTCTACTTTGAGTTCGTACTGAGATTATTACGATACGTATTACGATACGATACGCGATATCGTACTAGACAGGAAGCGTGCGGTAAAAAGAACACTAAAAGCAGTGCAATTTATTTTTTTAATTTTGGCAACTTGTCTCTGTGATAACCTAACATTACTGTTAACACTACATTAACAGTTTCAATCAGCATGGGAACTCTTGTAATTGAATCAATTAGAAATAGTAAAAGGAAAACCCTTTGACAGTGCTTGATTGCATTTTCTGCCAAAGCTCGTATTTCTGGGGGCCTAGATTCTAAAATATCTTCAGAGTTCATTTTTAGAAATTCTTGAAATAATGACGTTTCAAATTCATTTCTTTCCAAAGCCGCCTTTAATGTGTATTTACCAAATGCCGCGAAATTCCCTAGATTTTGAAATTTTATGTTTTGCTTTAAAAATGTGTCAAAGTGGAAAAAATAGCGTATGGTACCTCGTTTATAAGGCATTTTGTCGCACTTTCTCCTTTAGGGGCACTCCTCGCAAGCTCGTCGTGTCCTAAACCCGTGCGTGCGACAAAATGCTTCTTATTAAACTCGTATCATAATATACTATTATTTTGATAAGAATTTAACATTACCTACTTAAATTACCCCCGACAGATTCAAATTAATTTGAAATATATCTTTAAATCATATTTTATCAATTTGTGAATTAACCTTAACATATAGATATATGTCGTCCCGAACTTTTTTACAGGTCTTTTTAAGCTTTACAACTTTTCTATAAAAAGCATTCATACATTTCTTACCGTTAAGGAGTGTTCGTAAGAAACGAATACGCTCGACCGTTCTTTCGTCGACTTACGTTGCAAAATTGGTCTCCATGAAAAACCCTTTTATTTTAACGGAATAATATACAGGCTATGTCCACCCTGAAGGTCCATTGTAAGAATTAGTGAAAGAATTTTTCGGAGATTACCTCCTACATCCAAACTACAAACTTTACTTCTTTATAATATTAGTATAGATAAATTGTTTTAAACCTGGTGCTTATTATCGACTTTATATTGCTCATTTGCATCAACATACTCGGGAAGACATTATATTCTTTTTTCTACAAACGTCAAAAAAGACGACATTTACGCATCGCTATCGATTAGTCCAAGCAAAATGTCACCAAAAGGGGGGTTACCCTGCAAAAGGTGGGTCAGGTTTGGTTTTTTGATAAAAATAACGAAAACGTTAAAATTCTCCTAGATTCCTGAAAGTTGGCACGTGCAATCACGTGCAGGAAGACTCCTTTCTCGTCTCCTCAGAAGTGCAAAGCTGGTTATCAGAAATTTCGACAGATATTTTTATATTTTTGTTTCATTTCTATAATTTTATTTCCATAAATCAATTCCCTTTTTTAACGCTGTAGAAATTCATTTTTTGACGTTGTAGAAAAAAATTTGTTTGTATTTCGTGGCAAACTTCGTGCTTTATGGCACGTTCGACTGTCATTTTCGGCCTTGACCTGACGGTCTCGGCCAAAATTGACTTCTCACGCGCCAATAAAAAACACTCATTTTGCGCACTTAAGAGCGCCCCATGAAATGGTGGGGGTTTGACAATTTTATTCCACAGTCCAAATGTTTCTAAGCTAAGAAAGTGTAATAATTTTTCTGCTTCATAGATGGCCCGACAATACCAAATGAAACATCAAATCTATTTTTAGAATTTCTGGGATAGGAGGAAGGCTTCTAAACACTTATATTGTAACGGAAGGTTACCGCATACCCATCAGAAACAAAATAGCAAGGTCAAGGCCAATGATTACATTTTGCCGCGAAGTTTTGACCGGCTTCTGATTCTGGAACGTCATCTCGTTGATAATGGCAACACTTTTGACAACCTTGGGGACCTACCTTTTCTTAACCTTCAAAGTTTTTAGACTTTTACTGCGTTGTTATAAGATATAAGAACTTTAAAGGCTCTAATGTAGTTTACAAATAATCTAACCTGGGTCATCACAAAGTTTCAGGGATTTTTTTTTAAATTTTGTTTTTTTTTTTAAATGCATGTTTTATAATAAATCGGCATTATTTCTCAACTAAAACTATCTGACGACCGACTTCCAACCTACTTCTATCTATATTCTATCTAAATTCCGCTGTAATTTTAACAATTAAATGCGATTATCGCTAAACAACGGAACCACTTTTGTAGCTCATTTCGCGCCACGCCCAAGTAGGCCCCTCTTAATACAAAAATAACTATTTACACAAAAAACGGCATTTTTGTAGTTATAGTGGTTTTCGAGAAATAGCGGCATGCACTGTCATTGACTTATTTCATGTTTCACCTTGCAACAGTAATTTATAAACTCAATTAAGTATCTCAAATTTGTTTTTTGAGTTGTGCCAGTCCTCTAACAAATGAGCGATATGCAAACTAAATAATAGAATGTGAATATAGTGTATAAAGACGCCATTATCTCAGAACAATAGTTGCGTTACTTATGACAGTGTTATTGCTCACGTGCGACATCATTCTAAAAATAAATAGTAAGGATATTTTCGATTTAATGAGTTACTTACATCTTTTTAATTGACTTAAAGACCAATTATAGACTGTATATGTAATTTGTTCGAACTTCAAATTTGCCGATAGTCTTTGTACATTTTCACTTCTTTTTTTATCAAAGTTTCTTATCTGACTTGTTGATTGAGAAGTTGAGGATTCACCACTTCTACAATTTTTTTTCAAACTGGTTGTATTAACTGCATAATCACATTTTGTTTCCATACTGAATTACTATAACCAAGCCAAACGCCAATACTGCACAGAAATTTACAGTAAATACAAAATAGCACGTGATCGAGGTGCGTCATCCCAATACATATACCACGTACAAGCGCTCGAATATCCAGTGTCATTGACTGCGTTTATTACCACGTTTATTACCGCGTTGATATTGGAGCAAGTAAGCGGATTAATAGGCTTAAAACATCTCGATATAAACAGATGCAGATTACAATAAATCGGCTTACATGATGAAATCTAATTTCGTCTTCGGCAGAAACGCAATTCGGATTACACATGCACAGTTATGGAACTGCAAATGACATGCGCAGTTCCGTAACAGGTTGTCTAATGCAAAAGACAAATGCAAAGACAAAAGGATGTAATATTCTACCTTTGTATCGGTCAGATTAATCTCGTTGCAATCTGAAACACAACCTAACAGGATTGCAATTTTCGCCGATATAAACAGGGCAGTTTAAAAGTTGAATTTATTTCATTAGGCCGCTTACATGTAATTGGATTACATACGCAAGACATAAACGAGGTAAACTTGTTTTACTGCCCTCTACCATCCCTCTCAGTTTGATACACCACTCGAGAAACACACTGTATATACAAATTTCGACTAAAATCGTAATTCAACTTAACTAAAAATATTAGTATAAATTATTCAACGTTTCAATTAAATATCAAATTTAAAATGGGAATTGTTAGAACGATAGCTGAACTGACAAGAAGTAACTTGAGGTGGTATGGGCATCTGCGACGTATGAATCCTCTAAGAGAGCAAAAAATAATCGTAGATTAGATACCGGAACAAAGTTCATTATGCAAATAGTAATTAAAAGTAAAAAGTACGTCAAACGGTCCTATATGGAACGATTCTTTAGGTTTTTTTGTAATAACTTTTAACCCTGCAATAAAATAATTATATTTCGGCGTCCGGTCCGAAGATATCACCATGTTTAACATGTAGTCCGTCTCTGTACTACTGCTACGCACACTATTTTAAAGACCCCCTGACCCCTCTCTGTCTCATGGCCACTGGGAACCTCATTCGTTTCTGTGTGCTCGACGCGCGCACGTCACGCTATCTAATCTACAAGTAAGTACCATTTCATACTTGTTTTTCTTCTTTTTTTGAAGTTTGTAGATATGGGAAAGAGAAATCGACACTCTAGTGAATCAGATACCGATTCACTTTCGAATCGGGATCTTCTGAAACGTTTACGAAGAGTTGAGAGGAAACTTCGTAAGCAAAAGCGCCGGGATTCCCCGGACAGGGCGCGGTCGAGGTCACGCACTAAACCGCGTATGCATCACGGGTCTCCACCGATGGCAGTACTCCGAGCGGGACTGCATCGGTGTTAATAAGGTCGAGAAGCCCACGCATCCGCCGCACCCCGAGCGGGTCGGGGATGCCGTTGCCTGATGACGGCCGCGATCCGAGTGACGCGGAGTCATCAGAAGGTAGCACAAATCCCACACACGAGGATGATGATCATCTGGTAATCCACAACGACGAGGAGTTACCAGAGGAGCTTCTAAATATTTTAGGGCAGGACCCGGGAAAAGGTCCCAATGAGCATTATGTGCTGCACCAGGCAATAAGTTCTCGGTGAGGACATATTGTGGCGCATGGTTTGCTGCCAGACGAGGTGGAGCAGATAAACGCTCGCCATTCACTTCCGTCTAATTTACACATAACGGCCCCAAATCTAAATCCCGAAATCACGACAATTCTCTCGGGCCCCCACCAAACCAGGGATTCGACACATTTAGGGTACCAAACCCAGATAGGTAGAGCAGTGGCAATAATTGGGAAAGCCGCCAACCTTCTTCTTGACGACAAGGGGGGGGGGGGTTCAAGGAGAAGCCAAAAACAGGTTACTATCCTGCTTAAATGATTCGGGCCGTGTTCTTTTAAGCTTATTTCACGATATCTCCTTCACACGCCGCGCTCTGATTAACCCGCTAGTTTCCAAAGGGGTGAAGGAGGTGTTGGATAAAACGGTACCCACAGAATTTCTTTTTGGAACAGATCTGTCCGAAAAAATCAAGGCGGCAAAATTGTTGGAAGCAACCGGAAAGGATATGAGACCGGTACAGGTTCTTACAAAAAGACTCTACAAAAGAGGCGGATTTAGGTCACAGGCTACATATTCCACTTCGCAAGGTTCGTACCCGGCAACGGGTTTAAACCGGCAACGCCCGGTCCGTCGTCCGAGGGAGACGAGACCAGCAAGGGCGCGCCCCTCCAGGCAGACCAACCGTCTCTCCCTAAAGAAATAATTCCGGTGAGCAATTTCTCCTTTGCTGGAAGGTTAAAGCTTTTCTTCCAGGAGTGGATAAAAGTTACGTCTAATCCAGTAATTCTAAACTGGGTCAAGGGGTACAGGTTACCACTTCTGGCAAAGCCCTTCCAACAAAATCCCCCTAAATCTAGTTTCTCAGCAAAGGAGGCTAAATATCTCTGTGCGACTATAGACCAATTGTTAGCCCAAGGGGCGGTGAAAAAATGTAATATCAGAGTAAAAAACGAATTTCTTTCTAGAATCTTTCTTGCTGACAAACCGAACGGCGGGAAACGTTTTATTCTGAATTTAACACAACTTAACGTGTTCGTTAAGTCTCCGCACTTTAAAATGGAAGACATAAGAACAGTAGCCAGGTTATTATTAAGAGATTGTTTTTTGGCAACCATTGATTTAAAAGACGCGTATTTCGCGGTGTCTGTCCACCCACACCATTGGAAATACTTGAGATTTTCGTTTAAGACACAGGTTTACGAGTTTACGTGTCTTCCATTCGGGTTATCATCCGCTCCTTACACATTCAGTAAGTTGATGAGACCGATTATTCAAGTACTCCGTTCTCGGGGGATATTATGCGTGAACTATTTAGATGACTTCCTGCTTATGGGAGACAGTTTTCAAGACTGCCTCCAAAAAGTAGGCGTTGCAATAAATACATTAGAGTCCCTAGGGTTCGTAATCAACAGGGAAAAAAGTAACCTAATTCCTAGCAAAAAATGCAAATTCTTGGGTTTTATGTTTGATAGCGAGAATTTGAGAATTGAGTTAACAGAACGGAAAAAGGAAAATATAGAAAAGTGGGCAAAGTATTTTCAAAACAGGAAACATTGCAAAATTCGGGAATTTGCTAGGTTTATCGGTTTACTTGCTTCAGCATGTCCTGGTGTGAAATACGGTTGGCTGTATACGAAAACACTTGAAAGAGAAAAGTATTTAGCTTTACTCAAAAGCAACTCAAACTATAACGCAAAAATGGTTCTTTCGCGCAACGTTTTGCCTGATTTAGATTGGTGGGCTCGAAACATTCGTAATGCGTTCAATGACATAAAACAAGACTCCTTCGTAACCGAAATTTTTACAGACGCCTCCCTATCCGGATGGGGAGCATATGCGAACGGAGAAGGAACGCATGGGTGGTGGTCGAGTCGGAATAGGGAAGACCATATAAATTCTCTAGAGCTTCGGGCAATCCTTTACGGTATCAGGTGTTTCGCACGCCACATCAGAGATAGTAACGTACTAGTTCGTACCGATAACACAACCGCGTTGGCATATATAAATCGAATGGGGAGCGTTCGATATCCAAAACTAAACGCTCGGTCCAGAGCAATATGGCAATGGTGTCAAAAAAGAAACATTTGGTTAACGGCATCATACATAAGTTCACAAGGGAATTGGCAAGCAGATAGGGAATCTCGAACGCTCCCTACAGACACAGAATGGTCCTTAGCCCTCTATGCTTTTGAAATAATAACCGGGAATCTTGGAAAGCCAGAAATAGACTTGTTTGCTTCCAACTGTAATTCAAAATGCGTAAAATATGTTTCTTGGTTGAAAGATCCGGGGTCGGTCGCCGTGGACGCTTTCACAATCCGCTGGAAGCGCTTATATTTCTATGCTTTTCCTCCGTTTTCCCTTATTTTGCGGTGTCTACAAAAAATCACAAAGGACAAGACGGAGGGAATTTTAGTGGTACCTTGGTGGCGATCCCAATCTTGGTACCCACTGTTTGAGAAGTTAGCGGTCACCGACCTCGTGTTTTTACACCCGAATAAATTTTTATTGTCATCACCTTTCAGCAACAAACATCCTATGGCGGAGGACCTTACCCTGGTTGCTGCGAGGTTGTCCGCGAAGCCTTCAAGCTAAAATGCGTTCCGGTCTGCGCCGTTGATACACTTCTATCATCAATATGCAGCTCAACTTTAAAACAGTATAACAGTACGTACAGATTATGGTGGGACTTTTGCCTCAAATCCGAAAGTTGTCCGTATCAGGGCGACGTGCAACTTGTAATTACGTTCCTTCAGGATATTCTCAACAAGGAGAAAAATTTATACGGGACATTTAACTCCCATCGATCGGCGTTGTCCTTGATTCTTCCAGGGGATATAGGAAACGATCTGCGGTTGAAACGGTTTATGAAGGGCGTATCAAAGTTACGACCAGCCGGCCCCAAATACAATTGTACATGGGACCCCGGAAGGGTACTGGACTATTTCGAAAAGGCTGTTACCACCAACTCGCTACCATTCTTGGCGAGGAAATTGGTCACTCTTCTAGTCCTTATAACCGAACATCGACTTCAGACCATTTCATTAATAAGAACAACAAACATTGTCGAGAATTCATCGGGCTTGCAAATATTCATAACCGACCCAATTAAAACTTCAGCAACCAGCAAAATTTATCCATGTCTTTACATCCCATATTTTGGCGAAAAGCCCAAATTATGTGTAGCCACTACTCTCAAAGAATACCTAAACGCTACTAAAAATTTGCGCCAAGCGGATAAGGATTCCTTATTCGTAATCTGCAAAAAACCATATAGTGCTGCCACAAAACAAACTGTAAGCCGTTGGGTAAAGGAAACCTTGGAACTGGCCGGAATCGACACAACAAGTTTTAAACCCCATTCAACAAGACATGCCTCAACCTCTGCAGCCTTTAGACAGGGTCTCTCTGTTGATGTTATTCGGAGCACAGCCGGCTGGACGCAACGCTCGGCCACATTTGCCCAATTTTATGATCGCCCACTATCACAAAAAGAGGCTTTCGCAAAGACAATTTTAGGGTTTAATTCCGCATCCTAGCTACCGTAATTTCTATTACTTTTGTTATTATTCTCTGCTTACAATTAGTATTGTAATGCTTTATAGGATCATACTTTTTATTAAAACTCAGTCGTCTGGGTATTGTGCTTGTTTCAATCGCAACTAGCATCTCTAAAAAACTACATGTTAAACATGGTGATATCTTCGGACCGGACGCCGAAATATAATCACGATCGAACTTCAGGTAAGTTCTTTTGATCGTATGATTATTGCAGTTTTTAAAGTAGATGGAAGTGTATCTAAGTAATGGTCACATAATTACCTACTGTTTTTTTCTTATCAATAACCTACTCTTTTTTAGTTTGTCATTGTTGCATGTAATCCGGGCATTTTTCTATAAATACTGATTCCATATTCCATTTTATGGACATATGAAACACTATAACATTTTAAAAGAGAATTATTACAAAAAAAAAACAGCAAACGCTACAATGCACCATTATTAAAAATATGCCTTCAAGTTTATGTTTGTAAATTCATGGCATCATTCTACATTACCCTGAAAGGCATTTTTTCACATAAAGGTTGTTTTAAAATGAAAGGACTGTAAGAAAAATAAAATAAATAAATGTATAAAAATTTAAAGGCGGGAAACTGTTCAGGAGATTATATTCTAATATTTACTCCATTGGACCGCAATTGCATAATGAACAAGTACTACAAGGAGGTTTTTCTCAGTGTCTGAATTTTATGAAAATTTAGAGCTACATTTTTTTCCGATTGTGATAATGTTGCACAATGTTATTCGACCACACAGCATTCACAATATGTTAGGTAAATGTTAGTAACATATTGTACCTTGAATTAATTCCAACTTTTGTAAATTCAAAAATAATTACCCTTTACATTTCTTATATCGCATTTTGACGGCAGTAAAATAATACCGTCTCTTTTTTTAATTGGACATACAATGTAAATATTAATATATTCATTTGAAAAAGTTAAAATGTCAATCATTAGTGTATATCCCAGCGCGCTTAATGCAATGCTTTTTGAAGACAGGACTTTTTTTCTGTGGACCGACACCATTCCGCAAACTACAGTTTGAGAAACGCTGGATTAACTTATTGCTTAGAATGTAAAGGAGGACAATTTTAAGATTTGTTATAATTCTAACGTCTTGCTATTACAATTTAATAATATGTAACCTAAAATAAGTTGACGTGGAATGGAAAAAAGAACCGGTATAATACAAATTATAAATAGCATTGCCACATTTGTGGAATCTAATCTTTACAACACAAATTATGTAATAAATTGCAATAACCTAAGCTACTGTTGCATTATAAATATTTATTGTTTAATCTCGTCTACACATTATTATATTGTCTGCCGTCACATCAAAATAGAAAATAAAATTGGAAAAAACTATAAATTGCAATATCTATCATTAATTAATTCAACTATCTTTGCCAGTCGGTAGTAAATACAACATACCTAAATTCCAGTTCGCGATTCAACAGTCCTTTTCAGCACCTTTTACCCTTAACTCCTTTACTATCATTCACTTAAAAGAAACTAATAAGATAAACGATAGCAAATCTCGTCTGATCTTCACTATCTATGAATTAGGAGGCAAGGCCAAACTATCTAAATGAATGCAAGGTTTGACATTTTGGGCACATCTGGTTTTGACTAACTATTTCCTTTAATATCCATTTTGTAGTAGTGAGACTCAGATCAGACTTTTGTGTCAAAAAATGTCGGTCTTTATGTGCTTTTCGCTTTCTAGTCCATCCTTTTTATAAAGAAGTAATACATGTATGTACCTATATACTTTATAGGAGTAGTAGATAGATACTATTAAATACAATCTGTAAATAAACCTCATAAAATAGCATTTAAAATTGGCATGTGTATTTCTTTTCCATGTCAATCTAATTTATTTTGTCAATGGATATTTACAAACTTAACAGATACGTCGTTTCAACTAAGAAAACAACATTCAACATACCAACACAGGTACAAATACATTTTTTCCTTAAAAACATAAAAATTATTGCTTAAAATTTACTAATATGTACATAAATGAACTTAACGTTTGTTCAGTTTAAACCACAGTGTTAGGTAAGTCAGTGAATGCATCAAACATCCTATAACAATTATAAGTGACATGTTCGACGCTAAATTAATACCGGTAATGTCCATTTCGTTCAAAAATTTCGAAGGATCCGTATAATGGCAATAATACATATCTTCGGGACAAACGAGATCTCTCCTGTTTGATCCGTAAACGGCGTAGACGATCCCATGAAAACCAGCTCTGAAGTAGCTACAATGGTACATCCATCGGAAATAAACGGGCGTGTCGGAATACCGGAGACAGAACCCGAAAACTGAGAAAAGGCACGCAATAACTGGTCCTAAAAATACTGCAATCTGTAAAAAGAATTAATTTATTCATATCATTCACTGTGAGGGGTGGACTACCTTGATGGGAGTTGTAGCTCCGATAAAATACCCCCACGATTGTGCACAAAGTGTTGATAGCGTACAAAATAGGAAAAATGCGTATATGCGAAAGTCAAATGGTTGCCCCGTTAGCCAGTAACTAATTATTACATACAGCCACGAGCAAATTATCTGCAATATTCTTTTCATAAAAAATTGACCATAATCAATTTAAATTGGTACTTACTTGGAATGGTATTTCTACTAATATCACAGATAATAAATAAGGTGTCAGTTTATACCATCTATTAAAGTGTTCCCTGGTCAATACTTTCATTTCCAATGGAACTGAAATAATAATGTTTGGGTTACTATTTTATTGGCTTAAGGTCGCTCAAGTCAAAAGATTTTTGCCGAAAACTGTTATAATCGACATGGCATATCTCACATTATTGCGGTAGAGTACACAGTTTTCGAGGATTTGGTAAAATTTCTACCTATTTACTAGATGAGTAAATTTTTGTATCTTTAGCATGAAAAACAGAACAAATACAATACAATAGGAAATGCTTATTGTTAAGAGGCCGATGGTTGGCGTTTCGAACATTTGTTTTAAAAATTTGATTTACTTACAATTAGTAAAGGAATTTTTAAATGCATTTGTTATTAATAAAATTTTTGTTTTGTAATTTTAATTTTTTAAAGAACAAAAAAAATGGAGTTGATATTAAAATAAAATGCCGAAGAAGTCATTACTAGAAAATAAATGATGATTGGAAATTGGATTTTGTATAAAAATGTTTATTTTTATAAATTAAAATGCACGGGTTCGAGGATTTTTTCTTTCATATTGTAACCGCTCACTGAAATAAGGAATTGTTTAAAAATTAATCATCATTAAAAATAACTACTGTAATTAACATAGTATTTGATAATAATTGTTTTAGCTACTGACATCTATTAGATTAATTTAACCGAGCTTTGGTTTATATTTACTAAATTTTGCGATTTGTGCCGCAGTTAAATTAACTAACCTACCTATTCGGCAAAAGATTTAGTGTGGTTATGACTTTACGCTTTAAGTAGCTTACAATGTAAATATAAGGGAGTGCCAAATTGGGCACACAAATTATAGATCATGAAACAAATACTTATATAGTTAAACTAAAGGCTAGTACGAAAATAATTTAAACTACGCTTACATCTATAATTTAAATAAGAACTGGTTGGCCTAATGGCTTATGGTTCACGGTACCATGATTAGTTAGCTAACTATGCAATTATCTTAAAAATTGTCCTGTTTAGACTCACTTGTTATATCATGTACTACGAAAAATTTAATATATTGTAATACACCCCTGAACGGAGTTGTGTAGCCTCGGCACGTGCCGCCCATTAAATTTACCCAATCCATTTAGGTCCGGTTGTAAAATATTTAAAGCGTGAAGTTATAAACGCACTAAATTTTTGGCCGTTGTATACCTACGTTATTTTCTGAGTGAAGGTTTAGAGAAACTACCGTATTTTAACATTCAATGTTCCTGCTGTGAAGTCATAAACTATCTTGACGTTTAATTTCGGGCAGTATTTTTCTCGACAATTTCCGCATGAATTTTTTTTGGAAAGGATTCACAAAACATTGAAATAATTAAACAACGGTAGCATATGAAGAAACTGGTACAGTGTAGACTCCCGATATAAGAGTAAGGTTAGTTAAATTTTAAAACAACATGTTGCAAATTGGAGGCGTACAGCGAGTCTTGCAACTAGGCGAAATTTGGACATTTTAATTAATAACAAGCTTAATTGACATAATAACAAATTAGTAAGTGAGGACCGCCCTGACAGCGTATCCTCGTAGTACAAGATCGCTATCCTTCGTTTCAAATTTGAAAATTCGACCGTATGGGGTAAAAATGATACCGAGGCCTCTTAAGGGTAATTTAATTTAAAACCTGCTAGTTTACGAGTAAAACGTGCGGCAGTTATTAGGTGATAGTTAAAAAACGCACGTGTTAGGCAATTAAATTACTGGTTCTAACATTACAGCACGTGAACAACTTCCTTGTGATTATTACAGTCCACAAAAGATATTGACAATTTATAAGGCGTCCGCTTTCTGGCCGTGACTTTTTGATTGAAAAAGGATGGTAATGAGATTGAGTACTTACAATTTAAAGTTACCGACATCTGTCCGGTATAAATAATCAGAAGTAGACTTCCAAATAAGTAGCAATAATTGGCAAGAATAGTATTTGCTCCTCTGCCAACGTCTTTGTACAAGTAACCAAATAAAAATCCTATAAGTACATGCGCCAACAGCCTGTTTATAAGATGCACCTAAAAAAACTTGTTTTTAATAATGTGCTTAAAAACGGTATAATCGTTTTTTAATTAAAGATTGCATAACCGGCTGCTTTTTTATAACTGGAGGTCATTATCGAAATGTATTACATATGAAGGGTACAGGGAAAGAAGGAAGTATGTCCATATTTCTTAATTGTTTAGGAGAGCGCGATTAGCGCTCGGACTTGCTATGCTTGCTGTGTAATGCAAATCTTAAAACCAACTATATCTCCCGACTAACTGCTTTTTTCATTTAAGCTTGGGACATGGGATAGTACTCAGTTTTTGCTACAAAATGGCATATTTATCTCATTTTCGATTGGGAGTGGACATGCTTCCTTCTTTCCCTGTACCCTTCATATAGCTTCTATCACCGTTTCAGAGAATTACCATAAATTAATATTTAAAACGAATAATTAAGATTAGTGTCCGCATTTAAGAATATTAATTGCAGTTTGTTTTTAAATATTTTATGAATGAAATAAGATATAACTATCTCCTATTAATAAGTATAATTTTTCAATCAAATATCTCTACAAGTATAAGTACTTACATAATTTCTTCTAAATATTAACAGGTTCCTTTTATACAGTAGCATGAATTGCATAAATGTTGCAGCTGGTGTGGGCGAGCTTTGATCGACTAGATCTACAACACTTGGGGCTTTAATTAACCCCTTTTCCTCTTTTTCTGAAAACGAAATTTTTATTAAAATGTAATTCAAGCATTTTGAAATCACTGGTTTTAGTAAACAACGAACAAATTAGATTTGTACACACATTTGCACAATTTGAAAGCGAAATTGAGAAATAATGTGGACATTTCGACAACATTTCAGTTATTAAACCTCATTTCAGCTTTGAAGTAAGCAGAGCAATGTTGATAAATGTGAATAAACTCGTAAAAAATACACGGTGTAGAAATCCCATGTAGGAATATGACGTTTGTTAAATATCTTACCTAGAATAACTTTTTCATTTTCAATGGCGGGGGGTTGCGACGCTAATTTGGCCAACGCTTTCATGTCTGTGTTATACTCCCCAATCGCAACTTCCATTACTAGAAATTTAGAAGATTATTTTTTTGTCAATTTCATCAGGCAAGAAAACCTTACGGAAATCTGCAGGATTGTGGTATGGTGGACAATGTAATCCAACTTTAGATAAGTGTGGTAAAAGGCCGCTTACTGCTCCCTGAAATATACATCGACCGTCGGCTAAGACGTAAAGGTTGTCGATCATCTCAAATACTAAGGCTGATGGTTGATGTAAGGTGCATATCACCGTGCGCCCTTCCTTCGCCAAACGCTTCAGCAAACAAACGCACTGGCTACACGATAAACTATCTAAACCCCTGAAATAAAAATAGATTACTTGAAAAGGAAATTTAGTTCAAAGATAACACCTGATTGCATAGGTTAACTAATTTCATTTGTTATGTATAGCGCACCAAGTTCACGGTCATTATCAATGTTAAGCGGGCTATACACCTTTCGGTATATCTTCGGTTTACCCTTAAGATCTGTCGAATACGGCCTACCGGATAGAAAAGCGCATCCACACAATTACGGTTTTTTTGTCAGTTCTGTGTAAAAGCGATGGCGTCAACACACGATGCTTTAGCGGTAGTAGCATTATTATTGTCTATGAAAAAGCACCGTACACGCAAAGTAAAACGAAAACAGTGGTGTAAAGATTGGTTAAAAAAAAGAGAGAGGTATTCGCATGTAAATTTGATGCAACGATTAAGATTTGCGCCGAAAGATTGGCACAATTACATGCGAATGGACGAAGAAACGTACCTACACCTCCTATCATTAGTTACTCCACTAATTAAAAAGCAGGATATTTTTTGTTTGCAGCGGGTTTAATTTGTTTCAATTTGTCCATCAACACTTTGCACGCTGCTTCTTTTTTTGGCCGATCGCGATAAAATTTCGATTTTATTTGCGAGGGCAGGGTTGACTTAGATTGATTTCAATGAATTTTTCGATACACTCACAGTTAATTTTGCGATTTTCTATCGGACTTGCACTATTAACGTCACGTTGTTGATACTAATACTGACACAAAAACTGATAAAATACGCACAGTTCACCCTTTCCACTGTTTTTTAAGGGTCCATTTCGAAAAAGCGAAATCTGCGTGATAATGGAGTTTTTAAGCTACCCTAGCAATTTAAACAGTTAACCCCCATTCGATTCTTTTCAAAGGCCATTGAATACCACTTTCAGAAAAGTGAAATCTCGGTGATTAATTTATTTTACTAACATTGTGCTATTTCAAAAATGAACACGGTATTATACCGATAATTCTGATATAACTTCGTGTTGGTCGAAATAGTTCAATTACTTACTATTTAGCCATAGGTACCTATTTTAATTTTTCTTATTGTTAGTTCTTCATTCATAAAATAATCTAATCAAATACCATTCAAATTTTAATATTTTTTTGTATTAATTACATTACATTCAATCGTACAAATTTAACAATAAAAGCAGCTGCGTGTCGTATTTTTAATACATACAACTAGTTATTAAATTTAATCAATAAATTCAATTTAGTGAAGGTACGGGAGCGTATTGTTTATGTAGATTATTTTAACTTTAAAGATTTGCGTTGTTGAAACCTATTCAGGATTTTTTGTCTGTGTTGTAAAACTGTCGCCTTTGAAAAAACGAAATTTCGGGGACAATTGATAAACGAGCAATTTAGGGGTTACTGGAGAAAGTGACTTCAGTCCCTCATAAAATGTTAAAAGGAAAGAATTAAAGATTATTCACCATGTCGTGTATTTTAAGGGTTAATTTATTGCATGGTGACTTTCGAAAAAACTAAATCTCGATAACACAACGTCAATTGTCAATGATAAACAACTCTTTTAGAGGAAACTCGAGAAAGCGACTTTCAATTTCTGTGAAGGGCTCATTTATTGTGACTTAAAAAAAAAAAAAATCTCAATGATAATAGTGTTGTTAAAATACACAAACAATTTAAACAGAAAGTGGCTTTGACCCTTCATAAAATGTTGGAAAAAAGAATATTTTTCAGTTTCTGAAACGTGCAACCAATTTATTAAAGAAACGAGACGTGCGGTGCGAGAGACCTTGTCTCTGCGGCAAATTTAAAAAAACTGAGACGACCGGATTGCTTTCCTATACACGGTCCGATATGCCTGTACGGTTTTATTTATCGAATGAAAATATCTATTTGTTCAGGTGACTTGTGCAGGCGACCGGAGCGTCTCCGTTTTATCGTCCACACGTTCCGGTATACCTGCACAGGCGCACCGGAGAGACAGACCGAAGAGATATACCGGAAGGTGTGTAGCCCGCTTTATATGTTTAAACTTACGTCGTAGGTTCATCCAGGAATAAAATCGGCGGGTTGCTTATTAACTCCAGAGCTATTGCAAGCCGTTTCCTTTGACCTCCCGATAATAAAGACGTCATCGTACTGTGACACTCATCCAATCCCAACATCTGTAGAAGTTCAACGATCTAAAACAGATTTAATGCATTAAATGACATAATCGCGATTTATCTAAACTTTAAGGTTAATGTCAATACTGCAGTAAACAGGACTGGTTGGTCTAAACTTGATAATAATTTTAACCAGTAGGTACATATTTAACTGCTGTATTTGCCAAATAAATCAACATTTGTGCTTGAAAAAATCGCTAAAGTAAACTTGAAGTAGCTACTGTATGACACTCCACGAAATTTGTTAATTTTATGTACGTCACCAACTCTAATAAGTGGATAGTGTGCGGCTCGGTGTGTGTTAATGACACGCTCCCATAAATAATTGATTGAGACCGAACGTGTATACAGTCACGTTTGATTTTTTTCCCGGTAACATTTCAAGAAGGAATCACACCTGTTGCATTTTATAATCCGTAGATACTCCATAACCCAATTTCAGATGAGCTGCAATGGTCATGGCCTCAATTACCGTCAGATTTAATCTCAACTCTTCGTCTTGAGGGATGTAGGCTGATAACTTGCGGAATTTGGGACTTCGTGTCCTTTCGATGGCGTTAATGTGCACCTTTCCGTCACTTCCTGCCGTACTGTAATTGTCTCATTAATGAATTATTTCTGGCGGAATAAATTACGACTTACGTAAACCCAGCGAGGATGTTAAGTAATGTGCTCTTTCCGGCACCTGAAGGACCCATGATGACCGACAGCTCACCGGATTTAAATTCTCCGGAAATTCCATGAAGAATTTGTTTGCTTTCTGGAAACAATTACAATTACATAATTTACTTTAAAAATATAAAGTAACTGTGGTCAATTACGCGGTCAATTATGAATGCAAAGTGCAACCGTGACCTCCACAATGCGATTGTTGTTGCACAGTAATCGGTTTGTTCAAACGGGACGTCACGCGGGTTTCTTAAAAGCCACTACAATTTTGGAAATTTGAGGATACATGTTCGTGGAATGAGATTATAACCTTGATCTTATGATCTTCAGTAGAACGTGAAGAACAACTTTTTCGGCACGGCAACATCGGGTAATGATATAGAACTGTTACTTATAAAAGGACTAAACTTCAAAGTCAACTTTGAAAACACTATTAAGTTGGAAAAAAATTAGATATTTTTCGCATTTACTTGTCGTTTGCTTGTTTTATAACTGAAATTATCTCATAATAAATTCGTTTTTTTTTTCGAATAAAAAATTTTAATTGGCTACTTACAAGTATAACCGTTTTCCAATAAAAATTAGCTATGCAAGAAATGTTATAATAAAAACGGAAATCCAATTAACACCGACCGAAAATTTAGTATTCCTTTAAAATTAACACTATTCACTATTAACTTTCGTCATGGAATTTCTTTCGCCGAAATAAAACAGTTCGCAAACAATCAAAGTTTTATAGCAGAAAAATACTTTATTGAGTCGATAAAATCGGAATGAATGCAAATATTACGAGATTGATGACTCAATATGAAGCAAAATTTCGTAAAATTAATTGCGATTCAAGTGCGGATGTAAAACTTAACAATCATACCTGCCGAACCGTTTTTTTTCAATCTAACCGAGTTTTTGCACTAATTTAACAAGATTTCCCAATTTAGCCATGGGTTAGATTACTCAAATTCACAAATCAAGTTTTTTTAATGTGATGTCTTTTTTTATTAAATATCGGACCGTCGAGCAAGGAGCAAGGTTATCAACCGAAAAAAATTTTCAATTCGCCGACTTATCTGCATCAAAATTTGCTACTTGAAACTTTATTTGTTGCCAGCATAACTATACACATGTGTTGAAAACGTCGCATCGAATCGATAAGATAGTGTTCATTAATAGATAAATAATTTTCATGTTACCGTAGGTAAGTGCAAAATTGTCCATTTAAATATATAACTGAAAATTAATTTGTTAAAATATCAATGTTAAAAAATGTTGACCCCAATTTATCACCATTTCATCAACAAACACAGATAAATATTACTTCATTTGAATCTTTGAAAAAGTCCATTTAAATTGTTTTTTTCTTATTCCACTGAAGCAATCACATTCCCCACGACTCAGTCTAACAATAAAACAGGTTACTCTTTTTTTTCACGGTGGCGAAAATATTATCGGCATTAAAGACGACGGAAAAATACAACTATCGAAACTAGAAGGCAAACAATGAACATGCACTTGATAAATTCGTTCGCAAAAATACAGATATACAGGGCGATATAAACTTTACCGCCCGACCGTACTACCTATTAAAAATTGAGGGGAAAATATACAATTTACATGTTACATGTGTTAAAATGTACACTTTTGATGAGCGCTACAAATTTTCCAAAATATTTTTATAGAAGGCAAATTATTCATAGCAATAATATTTTTAATTTGATTCGCAATAAATATCATTTTTAGGGCTAGATCAATTTTAAGGTAAAAATGCTAAAAGTTCTATTATCTACCTTGAAAGTACGGTTACCCGGCAGCACAATAGTTTATGGTCGATCCATAAAAGAAGTTTTTAATACTACGTCTATTATTTTAGAAAAGATGTTGCTCCTCTTGTCCTATGCATACACGGATGCGTCTTTGAAAACAGGTGTAGATCGTATTTGTCAAATTTGTGAAGAAATATGGAAGACTCTTACTCCGAACTTGTAAAATGCATCTTACGCTCTTCAACTTCTTCAGTTGACGACAACTTAATTAATTAATTAAATTACACCAAATTGCGTGAAAATACCTTAATATTTGTACTACATCAAAAGAAGTAATAAATGAAACAACTAGAGAAAGTCAAAATTTTACCTGATTTTTTTGTAAACTTTCCTTCTTGTTTCTATGTTTCTCAGTAATATAAAACTATTCGTAAACTATTCACCCAGTATACAAAATATCTAATTACAAAGTAATACGTTTTTTTCGTCTGTTTTGCAGTACAACGAAATTTCCCTAACTCAACTTCCAAAACTCGAGGTTTTATTGCGTATTGTTACAAACTCATTGAAACATTAAATAATAACTCACATGTAAACACAAATAAAATACGGAATAAAATGTAAAACACGTCTGGTCATTCCCTTTGTAAAAAAAGGTGACGTTTCTATTTATTTAATTTGCCCGTGGCAACAGTAAAACATGGCCAGCTACAACGTCCGTGCTCAGTCAAGCAGCCGCCGTGGCTGCATAAGACCGTTTAGGTAACAGTATCGAAGTTAACACGTTATTATTTGAGGCGTTGAGTTGCAAAACTGCCCTTCACCCAAAATGTGGGTAATTTCGTTAATGATTGTTTTCTGTGAAAATGTACCCCTGATTTCAAACCTGCACTCAGGTTTGTTCAAAACCGCCGATATCAGTATAAAAATAAAAAATCCGAATGAAATCTGCAAATAATAAAGAAATAAGTACACACAACAGTTTTGAACTGTGCCAAAAATGACTTATTATTGCGGATAAGGACAACTTTGCAACTCAAGGTCTCATTTGCAAAATTATCTCCGTAAGTAGAATTGAAGTAAATCAAATATTGCTATATTTCGAACTTGAATATATATTTTAACTTGAATTCTCGCAAGATGAATAGTTGAGATTAAATCTAACGGTAATTGAGGTCATGACCATTGCACCTCATTTGAAATTGGGTTATGGAGTACCTACGGATTGAAAAGTGCAACAGGTGTGATTCCTTCTTGAATTGCTACTGGGAAAAAATCAAACGTGACTTTACACACGTTCGGATCTGAATTAATTATTTATGGAAGCGTCTCATTCACGCACACTATTCTGGATCAGAAACTGTGCAGTAAAAACGGATATAAACTACTTTTTCATTGCATTAATTAGTGCATTAATGATAAAACAAAAAGGAAAACAAAACGAACTTCCTTTCTTCATAAATTGGGGGGTTCATTGAATGACTAAGAAGCTGCAAAGTTGCATCAAGAGTCTTATTCAAATCGTCAGCAGCCACTTCATAAAAAGTTCACTCCTTGTATGTACCAGAGACGGTGCATTCTTAGGTCTAGCGCATACAATCAATTTTTAGTTGTTCGACTATTTAGTTGCTTGCCAAAAGGCTATGGACTCCAATGGGTATGCGCATGCTATCGACTCAATTGTTGCTCGACAAAAAAATCATAAAACTGTATCGATCGCCTTTTGACAAAACAGTCGCACTATTTGCTTCCATGCGCACCCTTCACAACTCGACTAAACTATTGAGTCGCAGAAGAGCTGGTTGTATGCCTTGGAGAGAAAATAAATAATAAACAAGTCTGTCGCCTAAATTAGATCCTAATTTGTATCGTATAAATTATCGCCGCGTCTCAAAATGTAACACACTCCAGTTGCAGATATAAAAGGCCACAATATCCTCGTACGCCCGAAATTGTAGAGGCTATTTTGGATACAGTTGGCGTTAATCCAATTATCAACGCTTGACAATTAGCGACTATATTTAGTGAAAATTATAAAACTACAGCTTCTTTATTCACATCATCTTCAACGTGTGCAAGGCTTTCTTCTTCTTATTATGCCTGAGAGCATTTGGGCAGAAGAGAATCCACATCTATCGTTTCCAACTAGTTACCAGCTACGATGTCAGATTAACGTTTGGGCTGATACGGTTGAAGAGTTTTCAATTGGACCTTATGTGTTACTAGGAGGATTTTCTATTACATAACCTTCTCGAGTTATTGAACGATGCATTTAGTTTTAAAAACTAACATGGGATTTGTGCACGTCGAAGCTCGAAATCTTTGAAAGGGTCAGACAGTCTCGCAAGACCACTTTCAACATCTAATCTAGATTTTAGTTTGATACCATAATGTTCCTAAGTGGATTTTTTTGTTAATTATATCACTTAAAGTGTGACCCAGATTAATTATTAAATTAAGTAATTTTAATTATATTATCTACGTTCCTAATCAATTTCAATTTCTTGCACATTTCACGTACTTTGACTTAGATTTAAAACTTTAAAGCTTAATATCTAGGAAGGGATGCATTTTCGACACGGGTTTATTAAAACTGTTTGATTCATTTTTGATGTATACTGTCCTAAAATTTGTCCTCTTATATTAGTTACACCCTGTAAAATAGAATATAAAAATAATGTTCACTGCATTTTCTGTAATTGGAAGTTTCTCTAACTAACAAAAAATTGTTTACTTTTCAAACGACCTTTTACAAAATCATTAGTTTTTGTTAAACAGCTTAGATTATTTGTGTAACTGTAAAATTGTTTGTAATGTTAGCAACAAACTCTTATAATTAATTATGAAGTTGAGAAACCTCACAAAAAATTGGTATCTTCGGAAGGGAAAGTGATAGGGCGAAGTGGCGCTTGGTACAATATCTTTTTTTATAGCAAAAAAATAGAAAGTAATTTGCGCACTGTCAATTTTAATGAAAATTGTACCGTTACCGCTCCTAAAATTTTTCACGTAAGTAGACGTCAACCGAATAGCATTGAATTAAAAAAAAATATTTTTGACGTGTAGAGCATAAGAAAAACAATGTGGAAAAAAAATTATAGTTTAGTGTCAACAACCATTTAAAACCTTGAAATTAGAAATAATGCAAGTAAACGACTAAGAAAGAGTTGGTATTTTATAAAGATTAATTGCATTGTAGGAAATCAAATAAAAAATCCACTTTCACCCATTGAAGTTTTGGTCTGTTAGAATTGCCAAAACTCGTTCTTTCTAAATTTAAGAGCAGCATTAGAAAGCGAACGCTGGGCTAGTTCATTACCTTCGAAAAATGATACAATCCGAACATTAATGCTTGAAAGGTGGAAATGATTTTTAAAAGGAACCGTTAAATTTGTCACATCCGGTGGTTTGTTACTGCGTGCGTTAATGAAATTTCAATTGAAGTTCATTTTCTAATCTAAATGGCAAATTGACTCTGATACTGGCCATTAATTATAAAAATCTCGACACATAAAAGTAGATCAATGAAAAATTTGCAGCCTACAAAATAATGTCCTGATAGTGCTTGATTACAAAGAAAATTAACTTTGTGAAGGTCGAAAAAATCAACGAGTTTCTTCAGAAAAACAAATTGCGAAATCTATATTTTTTTCATTGACAATGTTCTTTGCTCTTCGTTTTATTGCGAATTTGGCCAATAAAAGAAAAAATTAAAATAAAACGGCGATTCTTTATGGGTAAAATAAAGTTAGTGCAACAAAAATAACATTTACTATGAAAACTGATAATGTAGGTACGTGCACGCGCCTTGAATTTGTGATGACATTACTTCCGCTCCTACAAAACACTAGCAATCCCAATTTCCTATTAAAGCGATTCGAGTTTGTAATAACGTGTTCTACGATGAAATAATGGGGCCGTACTTGCGTAAAATGCATACATTTGATACGCGTACTTACCGTTTTTCAAGTGGGTCATGGACCAGCTCCATGTGGTGTAAGTGATGTTATCGAACTTTAAGTTAGCCGGGGGTCGTTTTGGAAAATGAAATTTTCTTTTTTGAAAATCGTAATTGTTGTTATTGATCGGCGTCTTCTTCGGAGCCACCACGTACGAGTTCCTAGTTTCACATAATAAAATGTCTTCATTGCTCGTAGATGCCGACGTTAAAGAGTCATTACTTTGGCAACATTTCAATGGGCTTGTGTTTCTAATTTTATCTTCCTTTGTCGATTCCATTATATTACTTACTGTTTATTGTTCAAGTGTTGGAAATTTTACTTGCTAAGTACTCGACTCCATTGCATTGATGCACGACCGATTAAATGGAACTATTTTATCGCACACTTGTTCAATCAGTTTAATTCGGTTTATTAATAAAGCGCGTGCATAAACCGAGGGAGCACCAACATAACTCAATGTAGAGAGCCAACTGATTAAACGGCGCGACGAAATGTTTTATATATGACCGCTTTCAGATAAGCACGGCTATCAAAGCTCTAGGTCAGTACTGCCTAAACCCAGCGAAGCTACACACTTGTAGTTCCACATTTACGGATCAAATGTTGCTCATAAATCTGCAAAAGAAACCAAAACAGTTAACATTGTGGCATTGTGGCATTGATAAATTGTGTCTGCGCGTAATGGTTTAATTTGCTATTTCTTAAAAAAAAGTGAACAGTAACAGGTGTTTTGCGTTTGCTCGTAATTATCATTTAGTGATAAGAGATATTTTTTAACATCTCCGTGTAAATTTAATTGACCTTCGCGTTGGTACTATAAGAACACATTTTTTATTTATTTTCCAAAGTTACCGAAACTTTAATTAATTGATTCAATTAAATTAGTTTAAATTTTAAAATTTGTTTAAATTAGAAAAACATGATTTAATAATTTGGATTGTGCTTTGTCAAAACAGATTCAATTTGTTTTACCCTCATGGAATTGAAATGTCTTGTTTTCGAGCAAAATCGCTTTTCTCAGATTTTGATAGGAAGGGCACGTTTTAAGGTCGAAAATGACCACTTCTAAGAAATGGCTGCGTAACACTGTGTGTGATGTATTAAAAATTAAGAATTAGCTGTTTCAAAACAAAAATTTTACAATCCATAGGTTAAGTGCTGATCAGAATTTTAAAAAATTTAACAGTTTATCTTACTTATTACAAGTACGGTTATAACCAACAAACAATAATGTCCGGCACATTCATTACAAAAATTTCTCACGCTTGTAACAAGCAAATCACTGCCAATATTTGTCCCTTTGTATGATAACTTTCCTAACTCCTTCAAATTAAATGTGAGTCAATATTAGTTTTAAGTATTTATTTTCACTATTACAACAACTGATAAACAATAATCGTATCCTGGAAAAAGTTCAATAGTAACACCTAAATCTATAGTAATTTTAATGGAAAAATCAGAGACACTTAAACACGTGTCTCTATTAAAATATTCCAAACAGTAAAAATCTGCGGGTAATTAATTTTATGCCGATAATATTAATGGTTGTAAAACTAAATAAAGTAAAATCTCGATTATCCGACATCACTAGATGACATCTCTTTACCACTTACGCATGCGTATGGCGAATGTACACTATAAAAGATCTATTATTCATATTAGTTGATTGAAATTTATTGTTCTAAATAAAAGTTGTTTCGATATTGATAGTATGCAAATCACATTTTTTTGCTATATAAAAAAATTATAAAGCTATCATTTCTGAAAAATACCAAGTTTTCATGAGATCATTCAATTTGATTATTGATTACCGCTGAAGTGATCGCTATATAAGATTGAAAATTTCCTAAAATATTTGCTTAAATTTCCGATATGATTAATCTTATCTCCTATTTGTTAGTCGTCAACAAAATAATAGCGGTGATTCAGTTCGTTTGTAATACTTTTCGTGGGTGCTTAGTTATGAGATTTTTTTTTGGCATTTACTTGAAATATTATTTTCGATCTACGACTATTTTTAGCAATAACGCTTTGTCAGTTATTTTATTTTTGCGTATCAGTAGAGACTTCAAACAATGCACAACGAAGAAGTTCAGTACGTACTGCTTTCTTAAGAAGAAAAAATCGAAAAGAAAAAAAAAATGCAATTCTTGCCAAAAAACGATTTGCCCTAAACAATATTGTAATTTATAAAATAGTTATAAATTAGAAAGTACAAAATGTACCAAGTGCATTAGTTTATCAACTAGTTTCAATAGCAATACTTGCAGGTTTCGATCGTCAATGTAATCTGAAATGTCAAAAATATTCCTCCCGACCCAAAAATAATTTTCTTTATTGCAAAAAAAGTAATGTTTTCGTATAAACTGGGTCGCGGGGAATGTGGTTGTTTTCGCATAAAAATCAGACAAACATAAATAAGCAAAAAAGCAAAAAAATAAGCAAAGCTCTACCCCCCTCCCTTCCCCCGCCATCATACGCTTACGTAAGCATTAATGTAATTTTCTACAGCTTTTTTCAAATACTAGTGATAATTCATAAACAGGTGTCATTGACAAATTGAGTCTTTCGCAAGTAAGTTTACGAGGGTTGTCTGAAAAGTTTTGCGCCTAACATAGAAACAAGTATTTTTTCGGTCAAATGCAAATAGTAGTTGGCGTCTTGCTCTGCAAAATAAACGTTTACGTATGCGATGACCTCCTCGTTCGATGAAAATCTGTCATCCAAGCCAAACTTTAAGCTTAGGAAACAGAAAAAAGTTTCTGAGGGCCAGATGTGGTGAATACGGTGGGTGGCGAACTAATTAGAAGTGCAATTCGTAAATTTTGGCCTTGGCGACTGCCGAAACGTGAGCAGATGCGCTATCTTGATTGAACAGCACTTTCTTCTTCAAATGCGGCCGTTGCCTTTACAATTGCTGCCTTCAGCTTGTCATATACCCCCGTTATTGTCTATCTTTTTCAAGATAGTCGATGGGCACAATTCCATTACTAAACCAAAAAAAAAAAATAGTTGCTATCAATCAGCTTCTTGTCCGATGGAATTAACTTCGCCTTTTTCGAAACAGGTTCCTCGTGGTTTTTCATCTCAGAAGTGTAGTGATGGACCCAAGTTATAAATCGACGCAAAAAATCCGACTCGTTTCGCTAAAACCGCTTCAACAGGGCCTTGGAAATGTTCATTCAAATACGTTTTTGGTCCAAAGTGAGCAAGCGCGGCACCTAATGCACGAATAATTTACTCTTGTTCAATTTTTCAGCCAGCATACGACAAACGCGTTTTTTCGATATGATCATGTCTGCGTTTTTACAATTTTATGGATTTCCTTACTGAGGCATAATAACTCGATTTCTTCCTAGTTGCTGCTTGCAATTCTTCCTCGATTCTCTTGGACATAATATGTTCAAGTTTCTTATTTTGCTTGTTTCTTAAAATCACGCCAAACTTCATTAACTAATTTTTGCAATATTTTGTAATTTTGTGTTGGTGTGAGATTTTTTGAAGCTTTCAAACATTGTTTGATGCAATTTGTATTTGTTTACATTAGATGACATCTTGATTAAATATTAAAGGTATTAACTTCATTTTACCACAAGTTATGGGCAATGATAATCCCTTTTTAACCCAGTAACAAAAATTGAAATATCTCATTTAGTTAAGCTGTAAAGGGTAACTGAATGGTCCACTGTAACCGGCCACCCTAGAATAAAATTTTTGGGGGATTTTTTGTAGCACAGGGTATCTGCTAGAAGATAGCCTGTACAATTTTCAATAATTATCTGGAGCCACTTATCAAGAGGAAAACCGTGCAATGTTCTTTATGTCAGAATTTTTGACGCTTAGAACACGTCAGAACAATCAGATGCTTGGCACGAAAGTAAAGTAAGTAAAGAGAGACTAGACAAAATAAACAAAACATGAGTTGCTTATAGAGGGGAAATCCCCAATCATACGTTTTGTTTTCTAGCTCATTCAAATAGAGTTGCCTATATTCGATTCAGAATCTACTAAATCTTTCGCGGAAAACGTGAAAGTTGGCAAATATGCCAAAATCTACGAAACAATGCTTTCCTATCAAGGCCGAGTCAAAGTTAAATTGTGAAACTTGTCGCACCGGCGATCACTTATTTGCTGACATAATCAACATATATGAACAATTTATGAAAACTTTGAATTTTTTTTGTACATGCGTTTTTTTGTTATGGGACACATTGTATGGCACCTTTTTAAAGTGATTCACGATTTTTTATTATTGTAGCCCAAGTGGTTTATCAAAAATATGCGCGAGCAAAACGCCGCGTTTTAAAATGAGTTTTGTTGGATTTGGACCATTATTATTAATTAACTGATTCTTACCGAATTATACAGTGAGCGCCAGCCAAATGGAATAAATTCATTATCTCAATTATTGTGCATATTGAGAAAAAAATCCCGAAACACGTCATTTTTAATCTATCACATGATGTCCTATAAAATGAAAAAATCATCCCTAACATCAACCTCCTTCGAGTTACAGTTGCAACCCCCAATTTTTTCAATAGGAAGAGGCGGCTTGTAATATCTCATTTGAAAGGTCTCTTCATGTTCTATTCAAAAATAATATGGTTTAAAAATTTATTGCACAAATGAAGAGTAAAAAAAATTAATCTGTTTAACGAAATTCGTTACGACATACTAAAAAAATCACAAATTAATAGCGGTTGGTTCTTGATACTAAGAAGGCAAGCAAGAACAATTAAAATGTTGAGAAAGTGACATAAAAACTTATCAACATTTTTCGTTAGTTGAGAGTGTTAGTTTAGTTTAAAGCGCTGATTGATATAGTTTTTATTGTATTACATTACTAAGAACGAAACGCTATTAATTTTTGATTATTTAATGTGTTGCAGTGAAACAGATTAATTGTTTTTTACTCTTCATTTTTGCAATAAATTATTAAAGCATAGCATTTTTTAATAGAGCATGAAAATACCTTTCAAATGAGGTATCACAAGCCCCCTCTTCCCATTTAAAAATATGAGGGTTGTAACTGTCACTCGAAGGGGGTTAGGGATGAAATTTTCACTTTACAGGATATCATGTGATAGACTAAAAATGACGCGTTTCGTTTTTTTTTTTCAATATGCACAATAACTGAGATAGTGAATTTATTCCCGTTGGCTGACGCTCCCTGTATAATATAATATTATTTCGGATTTTTATTTTTTGAAATTTTTATTCGATACAAAATGTAATATTTTTTGAACATAAAGAATTTTGTATGGTTCCTTAGAGATTCGATTTCGAAAAGCTTCACTGTATTCTCAGTTACACTAAGGGCGTATGGTACCCTCAGAACGTTGATATGTTCAAATCTAAAATTTGGCTTTTTAGCAATAAATGAAAGAAAGAGATGCATGGAATATGTTATAAGAATCTATTTCGCTTAATTGTAGATAAAAAAAATTATTACTAATAGTTTAGAAGTTAGATTTATTTATTTTCTCGCATAAGTTACCCCTTTTATTCTTAAAAAAAGTAAATTTAGTTTTCACCATTCTATTAGGAAACATGTTCTCTAGGAATTCCCCCAATGTTAATGCGTATTTTTTTTATCAATTAAGAGATATGAATTATTTTGTAATCCCGTGCCGTAACTGACTACGAACGGGATTACAAAATAATTCATATCTCTTAATTGATAAAAAAAATACGCATTAATATTGGGGGAATTCCTAGAGAACATGTTTCCTAATAGAATGGTGAAAACTAAATTATTATTTTTTAAGAATAAAGGGGGTGACTTATGCGAGAAAATAAATAAATCTAACTTCTAAACTATTAGTATAATTTTTTTTTTTTTTATCTACAATTAAGCGAAATAGATTCTTATAACATATTCCATGCATCTCTTTCTTTCATTTATTGCTAAAAAGCCAAATTTTAGATTTAAACATATCAACGTTCTGAGGGTACCATACGCCCTTAAATGTTACGTTTACATTATGCTTTTTTATTGCTTTTGCTTTAATTAATATTGGTTACATTATTCGAGACTTTACTGTATATTGGTCTACAAAACCAAATTTCTTTTAATCATTTAATTTTTTAGAGGATAATTGAACCTTTTATTGAATTCACGTTTGTCACGGATAATGGACGATGTTTGCAATAATCGAGTTTGATTGTATACTCATTATAAAACTAATAAAAACCTTGTGAAACTTATGTAAAACCAGTGAGATAATTTATTCATTTAGTTTTATTTATTTATGATTTATTGATATGTAGTTGATACAGGTATACAGGGAGTGACAACAATTACAGACAAGCTCTTAACCAAAAACTGTATAGGACACATAAAACAAATTTGAAGAGAAATTATTTTTATACGTTAAAGATAATTTCAATTTCAATTTAAGAAAATTGGCAACAGCGCAAGTCACTTTCAGTATTATTAAAAATAAAGTACAAGCTGGATGGGTCCTTTTAGGACGAGTATATGCGAACAGAGGGGAGTAGAACTTTAGGCTAACAAAGATCGGTCAACTCGGGGAGAGACGTCATTTATTAGTCACAATGTTTATCTGGGCAATCATCACCGAAACTAGAGATAATGTGTTTGAGGAAAATACGACGCACAATTTGAATTGAGATCCTGGCTGTGTGTGCTGTTACACCATTCTGTTGGAACCAAACCAGGTCTTGTGTTAATTCCTTGTTGTCGCAATTACAACAATAAACAACGTTTCAACATTAAAACGTATCGCTCAGAAGTAACAGTTACAGTTACTTCTGTGGCTAACAAGCACATCAAATGGGAATTTTGGAGCTGCGAAGTGGACACTGATGTAGTTCACGGGGGTACTGCAGTTCCGCTAATTAACAGAACTGAATAAATGAAAATGATCCTCATCACTCATCTCGTTGCTGGTTCTTCATCCTCAGTAAAAAGTAAAAAACCGTTGCACAAAACCTTCTTCATTCATTTCCTGGACGATGGCAAACTTGTAAGTGTGAAAGCCAAGGTTTTTGTGTAAAATTCTGCTCTCGGCCAGATAACCACTGCGAGTTGACCGACCTTAGCCACAAAGCTCTATTTCCCTTCGTTCGCGTATACTACTCGTATCAAAAACACCCATCCATTCTGTCGCACCCTGTATAAGCATGAGAAATTGTACACAAAAGTGTAATCATTGTCAGTAAACGAAACATTAAAATTCGAATAATAATTCCTCGATGGAAAGTATTGCCTGTCCCTAACAACTTTTTAGTGTGGTGCTAAAAAAATGAAAAAAATAATTTAGTGAATAATAGCAAGAGTAATAGAAATGATTCAGCAATGTTTAAACCCTCCATAGAGTGATGCATAATAACAAACTAGTGATAGGATTTGTAAAACATCTGTCGAGTTGGGTAATATTTCATCACATCCATCTGATGAAATCGAAATATTTTAAAGTAACTAATTTTGGCTATGTTTGATAAAAGCATTAATAAATTCACGGTTTAGATGTCAGGGTTGTCTGTTCCAGGTGTCGATGTCGTTTCATTAGTTATTCCATGTGTGATTTACGTGATCAAATTCAATTAAGTAGACTATTGTTAACGTCAGTATTACAAATTCTGTCGACTCGCCTATCACTTGACGTAATTGTTGTAAACACTTTTCCTGGTCTTGCTAATGATTAATTTACTTCCTTACTAAATTACAAAGTAGAAAAAATTGTTTACCAAGGGCGTCGGAATTTAATTGACAAAGCTTAATTTTCTCTAATTATGTACAAATACTTATTAGCGCAAAATTAGTCCTAACCACAAAGTAGTTTAATTGGCCCTCATCATAACAGGTAAACAATCTCAAAGGTCAACTCTATCAAAGTGCAGTCGGAAAATATTATTGCGATTGGATTAGCGAAACATCAGGTACACTTTAACTTGAGATTTTTCGTTGCTCCTTTAAAATCTTCCGCTGTAACTTTTTCTCCTAAAATTTAATTACGGATAACTTATGAGTTATAACCTTGTACTTGCAAGAAATTTATTGAGTCATTAATTTCGTCTAGAAAGAGATCATGCCTCAAACAGCCATTACAGTAATACTGTTTTAATTGATGGAAAATGCAGATTTGGTCCATATTAATAATAAAACTTATAACGACGGCCAAGGGGCCGCAAAATTCCGTTGTTATATCCAATTTTTTTTTTTTGTAGTGAAGTGGACACCATCCAGGGTCGTCTGTGGGATTTGTAATTGACAGGAAGTCTCTCTACATTTTTGAAACAGTGAGGATGTTTTGTTTTTTCGATGACAAGCAGTTTTTTCTTATGCCGGTCATATTAGCCACCATTAATACCGTGATCCTATCTCTTAACATTTTACCATCGAAACATTTCTCTCTTTTAAAATTAATGGTTTTATTAGCAGTCATTTTGAAGAATAATCCGATCTCATCCGCGTTATACAGTGAGCGCCAACCAACTGGAATAAATTCATTATCTCAATTACTGCGCATATTGAGAAAAAATCCAGAAACACGTAATTTTTAGTCTATCACATGATATCCTGTAAAGTTAAAATTTCATCCCTAACCTCAACCCCCTTCGAGTGACAGTTGCAACCCCCAAATTTTTAAATGGGAAAGAGGGGCTTGTGATACCTCATTTGAAAGGTCTCTTCATGCTCTATTCAAAAATGCTACGATTTAAAAATTTATTGCAAAAATGAAGAGCAAAAAAAAATTAACCTGTTTAACGAAATTCGCTACAACGCATTAAAAAATCAAAAATTAATAGCGCTTCGCTCTTAGTAATGTAATACAATAAAAAATATATCAATCAGCACTTTAAACTAAACTAACACTGTCAACTAACGAAAAGTATTGATAAGTTTTTATGTCACTTTATGAACATTTTAATTGTTTTTACTTGCCTTCTCAGTATCAAGAACCATACGCTATTAATTTTTGATTTTTTTAGTGTGTCACAATGAATATCGTTAAACAGATTAATTTCTTTTTACTCTTCATTTTTGCAATAAAATTTTAAACCATATCATTTTTGTATAGAGCATAAAGAGACCTTTCAAATGAGGTATCACAAGCCCCCTCTTCCTATTTAAAATTTTGGGGGTTGCAACGGTCACTCGAAGGAGGTTGAGGTTAGGAATGAAATTTTCACTTTACAAAATATCACGTGATAGACTAAAAATGACGTGTTTCGGGATTTTTTTTCAATATGTACAATAATTGAGATAATGAATTTATTCCAGTTGCCTGGCGCTCCCTGTATATCTGTTCATCGGTGTACTTCTTACGTATTTCTGGAAACCATTCGTCAGCTCTACGTTCAGCTACACAATATTGTGACGGTTCCTAAATCGTTTTATCTAACTTTCTGAGCATTCAAAATCTTTTATTCCTAAAAGTTTTCTAAAATGGTTGGCTTTCGATTGTAAAATACGTCTTGTTATAGGGATACCTTGGTTTCGTTTTTTTAAAACCATCTCAAAAGTGAGTTACCCATGTCAACATATAGAGAATCTCAACTTTTTTTTACCTTAAACATTGTTTTTGAAATCACCTTCGAATTTGTTATTGTTTATGCAAACCGTAGACACCGTGAAATGAGGTAAACCGAGACTTTTTGCAACATCTATATTAGTTTCGCAATTTTTCTGTAACGGACAAAACTTTTCGTTTTTCTGCAAATATGTAGTTGAATTTAAACTACAAAATTGTAGGATTTCATCAAAATATATTTACTACGTGGTGTGTACGTACACTTGCGGCCACAATAATTTGACTTTTGCCTTAAATCATAGACATATTGTTTATTATTATTATTTGTTATTGTTTATTATGACAAAAATTATTTGAAAAAGACACTGTATTTTGTAAACAATGCCAAGACACCTTTCACGAGAGTAAACAAGTAGAACCGTTGCGAAATTAGAAGACAACTGGCCGTTAGCTGCTGTAGCTGCAGATTTACTGAACGTAAGCGAAAGTTGCATTTTTCAATTGAAAAAACGTTGGCTGGAAAATAGACTGCAACGATCAGTTAGGATAGGAATTGGAAGAGTTTCTGAATCTCATGCAGATGAAGATTTGGTAAATGTTATCAATTTTCCGGGTTCCGTTAGCGGTTTAAAAAATTATGCAGCTGCGAAAAAACCATATTTGACTGATGAAAGCAAAGCAAACCGATTACAATTTGCTAATCAGTTTTTAAATGTCGATGAAGAATTTTGTAGTTCTGTAGTTTTTCAGATGAAAAATGTTTTCAATCTTGTAATAATAGAAAATTACACGTTTATAGATCAAGAAATTCTAGATTTTATTCGACAGCAAATTCTGGTCGCTTTTCGGTTAATTTTTGGGGATGGATAAAACTTAGTGTTCATGGACCTGGAGTATGTTGGAAAATAGATGGACGTTTAACGAGGGAACACTACAGAAAAATATTGGAAGATATTATGTTACCATCTGCGAGAACTACTTTTCCCAACAATTTCGTTTTTCAACAAGCACGAAAAACAATTTAATTTTGAGCTTAAAAATACTTTTACAAAACACTTTTTTTCTCGCAGGACAATTGCCCAGTTCACATTTTAAGACAATGGGTGGATGAAAATGAAATTAGTTTACTACTTTGGCCTTTCAAAATACACTTTTGTTTAAAAAATAAATTAAAAACCAGTAATATAATGGTCACAAAAGCAGATAAGTCTAAAGCAGTGGTACTAATAAATAAAGATGAATATATTCAAAAAACTGAAAATTTTATCGAGGAAAACAATATTAAATGTATAGTTACTAACCCTACGTCAAAATTTCAAATTGAAATCAGGAAACTTATCAAACGGTCTGATATGATCATACCGAAGCAACAGCAATGGTGTAACATAAATATGAATCCAGTAGCACCTAGACTTGTGGGATTGCCAAAAATACATAAAAATAATATTCCAATTAGACCATTAGTCAATTTTACGACAGCACCAGCGTATAAAGTATCTAAGACAATTGGCCGTGAACTGAAAAATATAATAAATTTAGAAAATAAATATACAGTAAAAAACAATATAGAATTAATAAATAAGTTAAAAAAATTTGAAATTAATAAAAATTCTAAATTTATATCTTTTGATATATCTAATTTATATACAAATATACCAATTAGGTTAACAGTTCAAATAATTAATGATACTTACATTAACCAAATGGAACTGGCTATCATTACAATATTAAATCAGAACTATTTTCAGTTTAATAATAAATTCTACCGACAAAACGATGGATTAGCGATGGGATCACCACTGTCAGCGATTATGTCCGAGATTTTCTTACAACGTATGGAAGAAAAAATCATGGATGTCCTTGAGGAAAAATACAAAATTAAGAAATGGTTTCGATATGTAGATGACACATTCGTTGTCACAGAACATGCAGACCCAAATGAAATTTTACAATACCTAAACACTATTCATTCTAAAATTAAGTTTACCATGGAAACGGAAATAAACAACACTATAAATTTTCTTGATTTAACTATTACTAAAAAATACAAAGGATACAAAGGAAATACAAGCCGATTCTAACCATCCATATATACATAAAATGGCAGCATTTCATCACTTAATACATAGGTTATATAACATACCGATGAGTAGTTCGAATTTTGGAAAAGAGCTTAGCATCATTAAACAGATTGCAGTTGAAAATGGTTATTATAGTAAAGTGATTTACAAAGTCATAAATAAATTCAAGTATAATAGAAGTAAACAAATTAATAGAACAGATGGAATAAATAATAACGGTAACCAATGGGTTAAATTTAACTACATTGGACCTGAGACTTATAGACTTGCAAAGATTTTTCAGAAAGAAAATATTAAGGTTGCATATGAAACAAATAATAAAATAGAAACGGCCCTAAAAACTAGCTTAGAGCAAAGAGATGTATACAGTTTAAATGGTATTTACTCATTAAAATGCGATACATGCAAACGGAAATACGTGGGACAAACTGGCAGAAGCTTTCATACAAGGTACAAGGTATAAAGAACATATAAACAAGAGGAATGAAACATCTAATTATACCAAACATCTAATTACGGAAGGACATATGCATGGTCCTATACAAAACGTTATGAAAGTTGAGAAAGTAATACCAAAAGGAACCAAAATGAATATCTCTGAAACACTATATATTGTATATAAAACCAAAAAGAATGAGGAAATATTAAATGAACAAATTTATACGAATGATGATGCGATATTCAAGTTGATATATAAAGTTAAAAATAACTAAATGTAAAAAACGGATTCCATAAAAGTTTGGGACAGTGAGATTTAAATTAGTATGCAATGATTACTGAGGATGGATGCACGAAACTGGAACAAATAAGTTTCAGTTTAATCATTGTGTTGACTCTTTTTTAAAAATATGTTTTTTAAAATGTAATATGTGTATTTGACGATGTTTCAAAGAATGTGTTTTAAAATGTTTATGATTTGTAATAAGTGTTAAAAATTTAAAAAAATATTGTTATGAACAAGGAACGAAATTTGTAAGTAAACATACATTTTACATAACAAGGGAAAAAAAATTTAAATGTATTAATTTGGATTTTTCCCACATTAACTTCAATGTGAAGCGACAGTCAACTTTTTTTTTCAAATGACAATGTATAATTTTTTAAATTTATTATGGTTGAAGATTTTTTTCTAAATCCAACGACATATAATAACTTGACCGTGCAGTAATATTAAGGAGAAAAACAAAATATTTAGCATGCCTTGGAAAACAATAAGATCCTCACGTGATAAATGTCATTTACGTGTCAATATAAGAGTTCATTCAAATTTTCAACTATTTTATGATTTGAATTGCCTCTTGCAAAACTCAATGGACTTTATTTTCAGCACTCCCACACAACTTCAGAATTAATACTAATTGGCTAGAAGTTAAATTAGCTGAAAAATGGTTTGGAACATATGGACCAATTCAATGGCACATTCGCCAAACCTTACGCCTCTCGATTTTTGGCTTTGGGTCTATCTTCAAGACCGAGTTTATCTAACCAATGCAGAAAACGTAGAAATTTTGAGACAGAGGATTATAAAATCGCAAAATTCCTACTAATTGTATATTGAATGCAACCTATGAAGTGACTAGAAGGTGCCAGTTGTGCATTCAACAAGATGGTGGCCAATTTGAGCAATATTTAGAAGGATTTTTTTTTGTTTTGTTTGAACTTGTTTTGTTATTTGAATAAAATATTTCAGTCAATTCATTATTATTCATGATCACTGTTATTTCACATAAGAATGATAAATTCGAATCATAAAATAACTGAAAATTTGAATGAAACTCGTATATTGACACTTATTATTTTTCAAAGCATTGCATTTTTTTAAATTAAAACCCCGACTTATTTTGATAAAATATTTTATTTTTTTTCTCTTTAATATTACTTCAAGGTCAAGTTATTAGATATATTGGATCTAGAAAAAAATCTTCTACCACAATAAATAAAATAATTTGAAAAAAAAGTTGACTGTCGCTTTGCATTGAAGTTAATGTGGGAAGAAATTCAAATTAATACCTTCTTGTAGTACTTACTCGACTAATTAATTATATATTTTTTTCTCAAATCGGGCAATAAATAACTGAGTTAGAACGTGGGAAGTTTTTTAGGAATCACCCTATATATACAGTGGAACCCCGTTTTTACGTCCCCGCATTTCAGGTTTTCCAGTTGTTTGCGTCTAATTTTTGCAGTACCGTTTCATTTTAATGCAAATAATTTACGTTTATTTTTCCCGCAATTTACGTTGGAAATATTCAAAATGCAGTAAAAATTTTTATTAAAATCAAAAATTCCATTTATCTTAGCAGATTCGATTAAATCCATGGCAATCATTGAAATGAATATGTTAGTAGTTTTTAGACACGTCTGCTCTTTGCAAAGTTCTGTGATCGTGATTACGTGGACAATTTTTTATGTCATTTGGTATTGATTTCGAAAAAGTGAAAGAATACGTGGACTCACGCGTTTTGCCGCGCGTAATTTTGATATACCACTTGGCTACAGTAATAAAGAATCGTGAATCAATTTAAAAAATGACATGCAATTTGGCAAAAAAAAAACGCATGTACAAAAGAATTTCAAAGTACGAAGAATTTGTAGTATTGAAAGAAACCTATATATAAAAATATTTATATTTATATAAATACATATATTATGTAGTTTTGCTTAGAAGCCCTCGCGAAGCACAAAAAAACCTTAATTCACTTATCAGCGTTTTTCAATTAGCGGCGAGGGTCCGGTCCCATTACGCCGTTATTGCGAGGTGCTACTGTACATGCAAAGAATATTGCCACAGGAATATCGGGGAATCTTAATATTATGATGTCAGGTTATAAATACAGTAGAGCGTCGATTATCCGAACGTCAATTATCCGAAACGTCAATCATCCGAATCGTCGTTAACTTTGCCATTACATTACATTATAATGTGATTGAAATATTATTTGTTGTTCAATATATGTTTATATTCTATCATTTTGAACGTTTTAGTGCTCATAAACTATGACTGTTCGGTCATCCGAATTTTCGATTATACGAACGGTAGTCGGTCCCAATTAGTTCGGATAATCGACGCTCTACTGTATAGACCAATAGTTACATTCGACGCACATACGCCTGACTTTTTTTCGGTCGCATGTCGTTATATCCGGTCAGACTTGGAGCTCAGCAGGTCATTATAAGCGACTTCGTCGTTATACCCGACGTTATACAGGATTGTTAAAATCATTGGTGTACCTATATAGAAATCCTACCAATTATCTAGGTTTCGGTCGTTATAAGCGACTTTCACTGTATCACCAAATTTAGTTTTCTCGCAGGCTGAATTGAGAAGGCCATGTCCTGATTCAGATAGTTTACAAAAAAACTGGAAAAAATTGACGTCAATTCGCGTACATCCGCTGTTCAAAAGCTGGAGCGAGTTCAAGGTTGATAGAAGTTTGATATTCAATAATAGTAAGATTACATAATATAATGTGTAGTAAAGGAAAATCATGTCAAGGTTCCGCAATTTGTAAATTTCTCAGTTTAATTAAAAAATTTGTTGGAAATTCTTACATAACATTTAACGACGATTAACAGCTACCTTTGTCGTTATTATTAATGTTGTATTTAATACCCAAGGATTATGTAGGTGATTGATGATACAAATAAAATTTCTTTTTTTTTCAAATTCCATTGATTAAAAAAATAAGAACGTGGTTCGGATTTCATTGAATAGACCGTTTGATTGAGATAATCTGGAACAAAACATTTTGACCAGGAAGTAGTGATAATTCGAATATGTTACCAAAAAACAGTTCTGTGAAATTTGTTTCGGTGATTTATAATTGACGTAACCTTGAAGTTAAATTGTCGAAATTTTTTTTATAAATTCTGTTCAACTCGTTTCCAAAAAGCAACCATACCTCTGTGCTAATCAAAAGTGTTTTAGCAGCTTTAAAGATAAAATTTCAAATACAAAATTTCATTATTACAGCAATGATAATGTTTTGACCAACCAATTCCCACGTAATTTGATTTGATATTTTACGGTTGTTTTTATCATCACAAAAAATTTCCTACGCATTAGCCACGTTCAAAATTCAAGCCACGTTTTTGTGGGCTTAATTAAATCCCACGGGTGTACAATTCTTTTTGCGAATAAATATGAACACTTTTATTGCCTCGATTTTTTTGCCCTTGTCGTAATTTTTAAAAAAAGGCAGTTATTGGGGACTGCCGATAGAAGTGAAGACTTAAAACTATGAAATAACAGTGGAATAATATTTTGATAAGGAAAATTTTGAGTATTTAGTTCATAATTTGTTATTATTGGCTCATGTAATTGTGAAACATAATTAATTTGAACTTGTGAAGGAATATCATTGTGAATTTCGTCATCAGAATCTGAATGTGACTCTGGAATGTATGGTTCATTCCGTGTTGATAGGCCCCCAGTACGAGTATGGGCCTCCAATTTGTAAATTATGAAAATTCTGACATTTAGAAACATGCTTTGCAATTGTTTTTGAGGATTGATCTGTCGATAAATTAATCAAATTAGTGGCTCCGTGACGCGGTAACTGCGTGACGTAACTAGGTGCGAACTCGTAAGATTTACCCCGTCCAAAAATCGTCTAACGCGCCTAAAGAAGTTTTCAATTCAAAAAAATCCATGGAATAAAATTATGTACATTGATTGAATAATAAAGTTCCTCGTGTGATAAATGTTTCCAGTGCGTAAACTGTTTGCACTTTAGCTTCAAAATATTTTTATTTAACTGGGTTAATCTTTGCGAGGAAACTTACTGTTTGTAAATATTTTGATTGTTGTTTATCAAAAATCGCACAATCGAGAATAGGACACAGTACAGAAGTATAAATGTTTCTAGATAATCGTCAATGTCACGATTCGTGGTTGATAACGAATGAATCATAAAATATGGGCGTCTCAAAACATTGTATTTAATTAAATATTGAGTGGTTTAACATTTCAAAGGCAACTTGAAATGAAAAAGTTTTAAAATTATAATTAGGTAGGTACCTAATTAATTCAACAAGTGTCTCAAGTGTATCAAGTGTTTTAAACCAAATTTTATTAAATCGTTTTACGTTAACCTACCTGAACAAATCCAAAAAACGCAAACAAACGAGTTTGCATTTTTTTTTAACTTGCACCGAAACGTTTTTTTCAAAGTTTTAATTCTGCTAATACTTTTCAAGGTCATGTTAAAAAGTGACGAGTAATGCTCAATTATTGTTGTAAATTAGTTAATTAAAATACAGGTTCAAAAAAAAAATTCAGTAAGTGGTACAATGAAACCAGTTAATCTACTTTGTTTTTGTGGTACCTACTTATGTTACAAAAAATAATTTCGTATATTTTTATTTAAAGTTTTGCTGGTGTTTAGACCTAGTTACTCAGAAACAAATAGAAAAAGAGATTTGCGTTGAAGAAAACGCAAAAGAGTAAAATTGCTTAAAACAGCTAAAAAAACTCTAAAAATATGTTTGTCGGAGTTGTTGACCACTTGTTGTTTGCGGTCTGGAACTTTTTGTCTTAATTGGGGAGCTCGCGTGCAACACCGATTATACCAACTTTTCTGTTTTGCGATAATCGATTTAATACTACGCATCTTTAAAGTCGATTATCGCGAAACAGAAAAATGGATATAACCGGTTTTGCATGTGAGCTCGTCAAATGTAAACAAAACTTATTGTTTAACATGCATGACCTTAGTGAATTTTTGTGGTTCAACGTTCCCAGCAGTTGGTTCGTGGAAGCTCAACGGATTGCAAAGATGTTGCAGTTGGAGAGGGGGGGGGGGGATTAATAATGCTGTAAGGGTATCAGTTCACTTACATTCGAAAAATAAAATCGATAAAGGTGATATGTCACAAAACCTAATTTTGAATAATTAACATTCAAACATTTTGTTTTGGTACTTTTTTTTAAATGATTAACACTGCTTGCAACACACATTGACAGAGAAGAGATGAAAATAATAATAATAATAATAAGAAGAGAGAAATTTTTTTATTTTCAAGTTTATGGCAAAAAGTTATTCTTTATGAAAAGTTTTGCTTGTCTTGGATAATTATAAACAATTGCCAACGTTTTATTAAAATATACAGAATGTTCTAAAAATTACAAAACATGAAATTGACCTTAAGCAAAGTAGCCTTATTTCTTATTTTTGTAAAAAATGTTATTTCAGAAAGTTCCTTCAAAACTTTAAAAAAGCTTAAATACAAAATTTGGCAAAGGTACTTACAAAATTTTTGTCAAAAGTGTTTTAAAGTTCTTCGTTAAACGTTCCCTTCAATGCCAAAAGTGCGTAATGTAGAAATTTAAATAATTAATCATATTCAAAGTCTATATGAAGTCCAACATATTTGGTATTGTGTGCTTGTATAAGTTGTTGATCATTTAGCGTAACCGGTGGACAGGTACTTCGATTTAATGTGTAGTTGACATGTAGTGATTTTAATTCATTGGCTTTGATTTTCCATTTAATAAGCCAAGTTTGGAGTACATTTAAGTGTTCGTGAAGGTGGTGTGATGCAACTGTTGGATCTTGATGTACGGTGAGTATCGCAGTATCATCTGCATATGTGGCAACTGTAGTGGTAATGGTGGTTGGGAGATCAGCCGTGTAGAGTAGTAAGAGGAGAGGTCCTAAGACACTGCCTTGTGGTACTCCGGATTTTATTGGTTGCAAGTCTGTAGATTCATCTTGATATTTTACGAAAAAGTGTTTTCCCATTAGGTAGGATTGAAGGATAATGTTTTTAAATTTTATATTGTACACCTTCATGCCAGACTTTATCAAAAGCCTGGCTGATATCCAAGAATGCTGCTGAGCAGTACATTTTCGCTTCAAAGGCGTTGTGAATAATATTTATTATTCGGTGAACTTGTTCGATAGTTCCATGTTGACTTCTAAAGCCGAACTGATGATCGGGAATAAGTTCGTTATCTAAGATCGGTTTTAGTCTTTGCAAGAAGATTTTCTCAAACACCTTAGAAAGAATGGGCAACCAGCTTATGGGGCGATAGGATGTTGTGTCATTTGGATTTTTTCCAGGTTTTAATAGTAGTATAACTTGTACTATTTTCCAGTGACTAGGAAAATAGCCAGTTCTTAAAATTTCATTGAAGAGTTGTTGTATAGCCTTACATCCTTTGAGTGAAAGTTCCTGTAGTACTTTTCCATTGAGCAGGTCATATCCTGGAGCTTTTTTGGGGTTGATGTGCCGGCTGATAGTGCTTGTAATTTCAGCGAGAGTGGTGCTTTGTAAGGGTGGTTCCATTTGATATGGTGCATTGAGGAATTCCTGGATTTGGTGGTCTGGTGGATTGAGATCGAGTGGTTCGAAAACTTTCGTCAGATGATTTGCAAACGTTGCAGCCTTTTCTTTATTGCTTCTAGCCCAGTTACTGTCGTGATCTTTTATTGGTGGATATGATGCTTGAGGCCTTTTCAATTTTTTAGTTGTTTTCCAGAACGAGTAGTCCGTGGCAGCTGTGGCGGTTAAGTTACTTAGGTATTCTTGAATGTCATTATTTTTTATTTGTTTTAATAATTGTTTAAGGTATTTGGCTGCATTGTTAAAATTCCTCCTATCGGTCTCGCTTCTAGTGATCTGCCATCTTTTTCTTAGTTTACGTCTTTCTTGTATTATTTCTTTAATTATTAACGGACATTCTTCTTTAACAGTTGTACTATTATGATCTGGTGTCGCTGACCAGGCCGCTCTTTGTATTGTTTCAGTGAGTTCGATTACTGCAGTGTCTAATTCTGAGGGTGTTTTTAAGGGAACATTCAGATTAATTTGCTCATCTATAGTCCTTCTGAATAATTCCCAATTCGTGTGTCTACTATAATTATAAAGCTTTGGTTGTTTCAGCTTTTCTAATATGTGAGAGTGAAGTGTAATTATAATTGGTGAGTGGTCATACGAGAGATTAAAACAAAACTCTACATTTATTTGCCTGATGTTAATGTCTTTTACTATTCCGAAATCTAGCAAATCTTGAAGTTTTCTCCTGTCGGTTGGCCAATAGGTGGGTTCACCAGAGGATATAGCAGTTAGATTATTCGCTTTAAGCGCTGCAAGTAATTCTCTACCTTTAATTAAGGTTATACGCAAGCCCCAATGCTGCTGTTTTGCATTCCAGTCCACAGCAGTTATAAAGTTATTGCCCAAGGTTTTAAAGTAGTGATCATAGTCATTTTTCTTGTTGTTATATCTTGACGGACAGTAAATGGCCGATATATTTAGTATTCCCAAATGATCTTCTATAGCTATCAATGTTGCTCGTAAATGTTCCTTGTAGTAACCTTCGAGTTCGTGATGTTTTATACCGTCTCGTATTATGATTGCGGTACCACCATGTGCGGTGTCATCAGGGTGTCTAGTGTTATATATGCAAAATGCTGGGATTCGGATATAGCTGCGTTGAGTGAAGTGTGTCTCTGAGACTAACATTATATCAAGATTGTGGCTTTTAATGAACAAGTTAACCTCCTGTGCATGTTGACACAAGCCGTTGGCATTCCATACACCTATTTTAAGTAACTGGGCCATTACGTCATTTTGGTTACTAACGTGGTGATGAAGTTCATCATTATGCCCATTTGGGTAATGAGTCTTCTCATCATATTCTTCCGTTCAAATATGTCACTGTTCGATGGGCTTGCTAACGTTTGTTGTATCTGATTGGTGGCATTAATTTCCGAGTTTAGTTACGCACTTTGGGCATATATCATATTAGGTTGAACATATTGGCCTCTGTCCTGAAAGTTCTGCTTTATTTTTCAATGCTGGATATAGCTTTTGTTGCAGATGTTTGTGTACAATACAGCCCTTGTGGTTAGCAGGGTAATTTTCTTTACAATTAACACATTGAACATCTTTATTTTTGAGTGTTCTGGGACAATCTGGTGTCAAATGATGGCCTATGCATTTTACGCATCGCGAGTTTTTGTGGCAAAAGTTCTTTGTATGCCTATACTGTTGACATCTGATACATTGCGGTATGCTCCGTTTTGCATGAGGGGTTTGAAAGCAACACTGCTATTCATTAGTAGTTTCACTTTCTAGATGTCCTTGTTATTATCCTTTTGTTATATTAGTGCGTTGCTGCTTGATGTTCCAAACGTTTGTTACCTCGTGCCCTAGTTGTTGTATGTTTCCTTTTATTTCTTCAGTATCTGTAGAGTAGTGTACATTTTTTAACACTACTCCAAATTGTTTGTCTTCTTTGGCTTCATATGTATGAAATTGTGTTTTTTTGTCCTTTAACATTTTAATTATACTTGAATATGCTTGACTATCTTTGGGTTCGATTTTTACTTGCTCGTTGATCAGTGATTTGTCATGATACTTTTCAGCAGCTATTTTGTTTAATTATTCGATTAATGGTTTTATATTTTCCACTCCAGCAACAAAAACTGGTGGTGGTTTTGGTTCCCTCTTTTGAGTTTCGTTGTTTGTATTTGTATTTGTTTCCATTGTATTTTCTTCTATTAAGACACTAAATCTGTTATTACTTAGCCAATATTCATTTGGATTTTTATGACTTGAGTTGCTTTCATCATCATCTGTAGGTCTTAATCGTTTTCCGTATTTCGGTGCTTGCCAGTTATTTTGTGTCTTGTAGTGATGGAAACTCTTGTTGCGAGTAGTGAGCTGCATACAGGGTTGACTGTAATTCATTGAAGGTTGTTGCTGTGATTGCTGTAACATTATCGGTTGCGCGTAGCATGAGTTCGCTGTTGGGAAATATTGAAATGGTACACTTTGATTGTAACCCATTGGATTTGATTGTACATGTGGCGTGTTGTTATAATAAGGGATATTGGCCATTTTGGCCGCACCTGTACGAATGTGTTTATAACCGAATAAGTTCCGATGCAATTTAAGGGGGTATTCTAGTGTAGAAATTTGAAAAAATCAATTTTTTTCTTCTCATATTTTCAAAACTTAACCTTTCAAGAATATGTCTTTAAAAGTATTTGTCAAAATTTGAATTATTTCCGGAGATATAGGTATTTTAGTGGCACGACATCCAAACCGGCTGGGCCGGAACAACACTGGGCGTAATTTTGCCCGAAACTTTAAACGCGTTTTTCTCGAAACTACTTTTTTAAAAAAGTTTGTCATGATTTCTCAAGTTCTACTTAACCGATTTACTTGTAATTTGGTGTGAGTCTTCTCTATATATGTCTCTATCGTACTAACTATGAATTATAACAAATTAATTTTTTTTTACTATTTTTAAAAAATTCAGAAAGGTCAAAAAAACAGTAAAAGAATTTATTATTTTTTCGGGCATCCGCAATTTAGCGAAAAATTTTTTTTTTCAGTTTTTTTTAGTTACTACGATAGCAGCATTTATCTAGATAAATAATCTTTTTTATTTTTTTGTTTCACGTCATTTGGAGGTTGTAATCGTGACAGACTTGGGGCGCCATTTTTTTCCAATCCCCCACTTCAACAGCTTATAACATTTTGAGTTTTCAATTTTTTCACTTTTTTTTATTTTTTATGTATTGTTAAAACATAAATAAATATCTTGTTAAAAAATGGATAGTAAAAATATTTTTTGTTTTTTATTTATAGCACGCAAAAAAACACCTCAAATTCATGCCTCTAGACTAGAATACCCCCTTAAGTTAAAATTAGTCTATTTTAGGTTGACCGTGACTGGTTTTTGTGATAAGCCTCAATACGAGTTTTTATCGCCGAATTCCGTCGCACGACCGCACTCTTTGCTAGCCAAAGCTAGAGTATTTATCATTTTTGAAAAACAGTTTTAAACAACTTACGTAATGCGCCAAAAACCCAGATTTAACTTTTATGTCAAGATATTGCATTTTCTAAATAACTCGTGCCAAAGAAACAAAAAAGTATATGTTTTTTTAATAATTTGTAATAAATAATGTTTTAAATTGAAATATTAGCATAAAAAATTATATATTATATAAAAATACATTTCTCCACCTAAGTGTATAGAGTACTATTATGCTCTCCAAGATTAAATTGTGATATTGTTGCCGTTTGCCGAAGACGATGTCTTATTTAATCCCAAGAGATTATACAGTGAGGACGCGTGGGTTGGAATAAATTCATTTAAAATTCATGGGTTTGGTTTTTGGAAAAACGCTCGGACACGTCGATTTTTGTTTTTAAAACTGCATCTTTTTTGATATTTATAATTTTATGATCGTCTTTTGTTTTCGCACTATGGCGTCATCAATAATTTTTTAAATTGCACCCCATATTTTTGTTCACGAATTTGGATGCAACACATTTTTCTGAGTACAGAAATGTCAAATTCGTATGACCTTGAAGAGGAAAGTTTTCGAAATAATAAGTCCTAAAGTTTCAAAAATTTATGAAAAAATCATTAGAGTAGACCACTAATAATATCATCAAGAAAGCGCTGGAAATCGAGCAAAACATTCAATTGCGTGCTTATTTTTCCGGCTTATTGAAGTAGACTTTAAATTTCAGATAACCCCATAGATAAAAATCTAATGGGGTTAAATCTGAAGACCTAGCTGGCCATTCGATAAAACCTATCCTTCCGATCCATCTGTTTGGGAAAATATTATGAAGGTATTCTCGTATTGTTCTCGAATAGTGTGGGGGAGCTCCATCCTGTTGGAACCATATTGAATCTGCCGGTATATTTGGGTTTTCATTATTCAGATAGAGTGCACTTACACTAGGTATTATGTCATTTTGTAGTAAGTCTAAATATTTTTCAGAATTAAGTGTTCCCTCAATAAAAAAGGGACCTACAATTGAGTTACCCACAATTCCGGCCCAAACGTTTACTTTCTGAGGGAATTGTGTATGACTTTCCATTCTCCAATGTGGGTTTTCTTGTGCCCAATATCGAAAATTTTGCCTGTTTACCGAACCATTCAAACAAAATGTTGACTCGTCGGAAAAAACTATCTTACGTAAAAATTCCGGGTTGGCATTGCATCTATCCATCATTATTTCGCAAAATTCTAATCTGCCGTCGAGATCGTCTTCAGTAAGTTCCTCAACAAAATGTACTTTGTATGGGTGCTATTTGTTCTTGTGTAAATATTTTAGAACAGAAGATTTACTTATTGTTAGTGACTGTTCTGCAGCTACTTGTCGACTTGATTTGTGACGATTTTCTTGTAAATCGAGCGATACATTCAATTGTGTGCTTTCTTGAAATGTACCATAGTTGGTTTTGTAATTGTCTCTTACGTGGCCAAAGTCTCTAAACTTTTTCTCCATCTTACTAACTACTGATTGTGTAATAGGCTTCTCCGGGTACTTATCATTGAAAAATTCGCAAACTTCAGCTTGTGTTCGAGTATTATCGTCATATCCTACCATCATCAACAATTCTATTCGTTGTTTCTCAGTTAAACGCGCCATTCTTCAAGCTTTGAAACTGTACTTGACAAGTGCCAACAATCAAAAAAACAAAATAAACACACAATTGAATGTTTTGCTCGATTTCCAGCGCTTCCTTGATGATATTATTAGTGGTCTACTCTAACAATTTTATCATAAATTTTTGAAACTTTAAGACTGATTATGTCAAAAACTTTCCTCTTCAAGGTCATACGAATTTGACATTTTTGTACTCAGAAAAATGCGCTGCATCCAAATTCGTGAACAAAAATATAGAGTGCAATTTAAAAAAAATATTGATGACGTCATAGTGCGAAAACAAAAGACGATCGTAAAAGTATAAATATCAAAAAAGATGCAGTATTAAAAACAAAAATCGACGTGTCCGAGCGTTTTTCCAAAAACCAAACCCATGAATTTTAAATGAATTTATTCCAACCCACGCGTCCTCACTGTATAGATTTCATCCATCGAAATGAATAAGCTAAATTGTAACCATGCAAATTATGACACTAGTTATGTACAAAGTTTTATTTATTAACGCTAACTATTTTACAACGCAAAACTAACAAACAAATTACACAAAGAAACATAACGGGTGGATTGTAACTACTGAACATATAAGGTCAACAACCAAAACTGCCCTCATCTTAAAACCTAAATTCACATGTAGTAATAAGCCAAGATATAACGAAATAGATTATTGAATCATGGTAATAACCCACTCACCCTCTCTGTCGGGGTGACAACGAGGATGGAAATTCCCATTCCGTTACAAAATTAGTTAAAATAATTCCTCCATAGTTTCTATATTGAACTCAGAAATCGCAGAATTATGTATAGCACGATTTGTTGAATTGGATATTTCAGTACTATTTAAACAATATACAGTAGCACCTCGCAATAACGGCGCCTCGCTTAACGGCGTTTCGGAATAACGACGCTCTTAAATCTCCGCCCGCGATACTGATTATATACTATGTATGTGCTCAGTATTGTGCGGCGATAATGCACGAAGGTAAACATTGTGTAAATTTCCTTTTCTATATATAGCTAGTGTCACTGCACTTTAGTTTTGCTTACAAGCCCTCGCGAGGCACAAAAATTATTAATTCACTTACCGGCGTTTTTCACTTAACAGCAACTTTTATTGAACTTAAGCCTACAATTTTCTTTGCACAACAAACGTATACAAATTTATACTATGAATGAATTCTGTTGCACGCTGAATAATTTCAGAGAAAGGGTTCGCGACAGAGTGATTCGCGCCCGTGAAACTGAATCAAAGTCAAAACTACCTCGTTAATGAAAACATCAGTTGCAAGAAGCTCGCTTGAATATTTTTAAATTACCAAACTTTGTGTGCATCTTCGACAGCACGTGTTCCATTGACCGTAAAAGAAATCTGGGATAAGTTTTACGTCAATGAAGATTTCTAAAACAATTAAATTTTGTCAAAATGATAAATGGACGCGATGAGCAAAGATCATATTTGCATATCTTTAAAGTGAAAGCATTGTATAAATTGACAAAATTTGATCCGCCCTAAAAAACTCTTCGCTTTCAATAGTAAAACAAAAATACTTAAGGTGCCTCGGAAGCTTGTGCTTTTTTTGTAAGTTGTTAATTGTTTCTCTAAGTAATAGGTAACCACGGTGCTACCTCGATCATAAATTATGCGTCCTGCAGTTTTACACAATAGAATTCTCACAAGTAGGTATAAATACCTCTCATGCAACGACTTACATTTCAACTTTCAACACAGTTTACAATGTCGATAGGTGTTTGGGTTCGACTACATTTATTCTTTCTAAATGCCAGATATTTTCCAAAAATTCGTCTTTAAAATCGTAGCTAGTTTTTGTTACTTCAAAACAATTACAGTAATACCCCGCGATTAATGAATGCGTGGCAACAAAAATGTTAAGCTTGTCATATAAAGTATTGTAAATAAAAAAAGAATACAAATACCATAAGGTTGAAAATAGTATTTAACAGTCAAATACTGTTTTAATTTTGTATTATATAACAATATTAAAAAAAATAAATTAAATTGCAATAAGAGCGCAAGAGCGGCTGAAGAAAATTACCGCGCAGGCGCACGATACAGTGCGCCTGCGCGGTAGTTGAATTAAAAAAGCGTTATAGCGAATCAACGTAAGCCGGGGTAACGTAAACCGATGTATTAGTGTATTTACATTTATCGTCAATTTCAGAATGTTCATCCCTTATCGTTTAATTGATACAAATTAATAACAAACAACTTTTCACTTCCATTCACTGTAATGAAGTTCAATGTTAACAGGACATTTATTACATAATTGACTGACGGCAAAAGATCTGTAAAAAAATTCATCATTCTCAAATTACCAGTCAAGGCGAGAATATATCTTAAATTGTCTAAAAACTGTTTATTTTTCAACTGTTTTAGAACATTTCTATAGGTATCACTAAATTGTACATATTTATATTTGTAAAGTTTATAGTATCCGTAGGTGTACATACTATTTGTAGGTATTGCAAATAGGCAAGCAACTTTTTTTATTGATCGATTACTTGAATATTTGCTTCTGACTCTCTGATCTCCATACTCGTACGTTTTCGTGGGTCTATAACTTCAGGTAAAACCGCTTTTTCAAAACAAAATTTTAATTTTGGAAACAATGTATTTAACTTTTTTGATTCACAGATGTCGTAATTGTCAAAAAAACAAAAAATAAAGAATAACTGTTTTCGATTTAAGGCTTCCTTTTGAAGTTACAGGGAAAAATGTATCGAAAAACAAGCCATTTTTCGTTATTTCGGTATATTTGTTGTTCTACTGAATTTGGCAATTGATTTTTGAAATAGGCAAACTCGGATTCATATTCTGCATAATATTTGGAAACTTTATACATAATAATATAGACCACTTCAAATAGAATCCATCTATGCTTACTTTTACTGCTCTACCGCCTGGACTATTGAAATAATTAATAAACGGTAGCTAGCATATGAAGAAAAACGATATAGTGAGGACCCCTAATAAATGAGTAAGCTACAAGACTAGTGAAATTTTAAAACAAAATGTTGAAAATTGGAGGGGTACAGCAGCTTTTGCGACTAGGTGAAATTTGAACATTTTAATTAATAACAAGCTCATCGCAAGTAAGTGGAAGCCGCCCGGACAACGTGTTCTCGTCGTACACTCTGCCGCAAATTAAATGTCACACGACGTTCGGGCGCTTGCAGGCCATGTTACAAGGATGTTTGCATGGCTGTCTACAAATTATCAGGTCCGTATGCTAGATTTGATATTGAGGATCAGTGTTATGAAGTCAAAAATAAAAATAAGTAAGTGAATCGAGAGAAACAACGAATAAAATACGTTCGTGTAACAGTCGAGCAGTTTCAAGAAAACAAGCTCAAATTTGTTACTAAACCGAATTTATTATTAATGAAAGTAATAAATCATTAATTTTTTGTTATTAAATAGATAAGAAATATACACGCATTTAATAAAATATTATTGTAGCTCATCAAAAACCTTAATTGATGTTCTTGGTGCTTCGTTTATGAGAAGATAGAAAATTTTGGCCAATTTTGTTTTGCCAGCGTTAATCGATACTTAAGATTCAACCCTTGGTGTAATCATTTGAAAACAATTTTTTTTACCTGAGTAGACTTTATGAAAATGTGGATTGTAACATGTCAAAAAAAAAACAAAAAAAAAATTGACCTGAGCACACATTATGAATATGTGCACAGCAATTTGCATGGTTTTACCTAGGAAAACCGACTCTTAAGATTTAACCCTTGGTGTAATCATTTGAAAACAAATTTTTTTAACTGAGTACACTTTATGAAAATGTCGATTCTAACATGAGTCAAAAAAAAGAAGAAATTATCCTGAGCACATTTCATGAATATGTGCACTGCAATTTGCATGGTTTTACCTAGGAAAACCGACTCTTAAGATTCAACCCTTGGTGTAAACATTTGAAAACAAAAATGTTTACCTGAGTACACTTTATGAAAATGTCGATTCTAACATAAGAAAAGAAAATGACCTGAGCACACTTCATGAATATGTGCACTGCAATTTGCATGGTTTTACCTAGGAAAACCGACTCTTAAAATTCAATCCTTGGTGTAAACATTTGAAAACAAAAAATGGAAAATTGCATCAACCGATAATAGAAGTGATTATTTTCCTTTGAAATACTTTTTATTTCAATCTTGTATCATTAACAGTTTTTAAACAAACACTCTGCAAATTGCTTGCCTTCACCTAGGCAAACCGACTCTTAAATATTTAATCTGATACGAAACAAATGCAATTAATTAAAAAATATATGAACAGTATAATGTTTAAGTACAGTACAAAAAGTAACATAACTTCATAACACTGATTCTCAATATCAAATCTAGCATACGGACCTAATAATAATAAACATTCTTGTAACATGGCCTGCAAGCGCCCGAACGTCGTGTGACATTTAATTTGCGGCAGAGTGTACAAGATAGCGATCTTCTTTTCAAATTTGTAAATGCGACAGTACGGTACAACGTACAAAGCCATTGAATTCAGTCACAGGGAACGAGAAACCTTTATTAACCAAATTAACTGTCAGCTCGTAACAATCGAAAGAAATTTTAATTGTGACAATTTCAAATAGTACACATTTGCACACTAATTTTCTCTTAATATTTAATTTTTGCTGCTCCTTGAGTCTTGACAGAGAAAGTAAGAAATAGGCTCAAAAAAACATTGTGAAGGTCTCTTACCTTGTGTAATAGCAAACGTCTCTATTTCACCATTTGAACGAAAGCCGGTATGGAGTATATATTGGCACTGTCACGACCGAGGGATTCGTTCAATACCGCACAAGGGTGTTTTAGTTGATCACTGGAATGAAGCCACTATCATCCATATGCAAAAAGTCGAGTTTAGTCTGTTTCTAACTACTAGACCGACACGTGACAGAGGTAAATTAATTTTGTTCGATTTTTACGAGACTATGATTTCAAACAGCATAAATATGCAACAAAAACCTTGATTATTCCGAACAATAGATGACACGAAACTGTTGACGCGTTTCCTGGTCTTTCTCATTTTTGTCGTGGCTAATCAAAATTAAATTTTATTGGGACGCTAATAAACTTTTAACTATACACAGGAACAATATAATTGTGGCTTGGAGGCACTTGGAACTGGTTTTTAGAAATTTGTTTTTAATTTTTTGTAAATTCGTCCCTCGAATTTTACGGTTATGGTATTAATAATTTTATTATATTTTTGGAGTAGAAATTTTTGAATTTCGGTTATACCCACTATTAAAGTAAAGCCTTGTGTATTTTAATCGCTGCAAAATTTTATATCTACTTTTGACTTCGGCTTTATACGAATCCTGGATTAAATTACTTTTGATAAACACAATGTGCAAATATAACTGCGTAGGTTGCTTCGATAATTATTGATTCTTTAATTATTATTTATTGAAGATAATTGATAACACACAATTGAATTGATTGTAATCCTTGAACACACGCACGTACTTGTTTGGCTTGGTAATCATACGGTTTTTATATTTTTAATTGTTCAATTAATTTTAGATTAATATTAATTACCGCAAAATGTTTTGAAAATTTTAATTTCGAATTTTCTCTTAAGCGCCCTCTTTATTAAACAGTTAATAATGTACTAAAAATAAAATTTAAAAATACCCAATAATTTTACAGAAAGCTGTAATTTTATTAAGAAACCGTTATCTTTAACGTAATTGGAGATTATTCTATAGTTTTTTTGCTTTAATATTTCTCATTATCAGCATAATTAAATAAGATCGTTAACACTATTTAAAATATTTATTAAAAAAATTCTTGATTTTAAATTTAAAAGTCTAACCAAATACATTATATTAATAATACGTGCAACTTCCACTCTCGACGGGATCCCGTGTAAGTAGCGCCTCTACCGCCTTGGGTTTTAATAATGGCGTTCTCATATAAGATGCTATGGAAAAGAATGTTTAAGAAATTTAAAAATGCCGCATCAATTGCGAGAAAAACCTTTAATTTTTTTAATTTTTGCCTTTTAGCATTAATTTTTCATTACCTTCATTCACTTTTTGTACATAGGCTCTTATAAAAACACTAAAAAAAAATAAAAATAAATTTAGTTTGCCATTAGCGAATTGCATGTTTTAAATTAAATTAATTAGGTTCATCGAAGTCCTTAAGGGTACAAAATTACGCGGAAGCGGCATTTTTATTTGGGAAAAGATAGAAAACAAAAAATTTTAATGCTATGGAAAGGAATATTTAGGAAAATTAATAAAATAATAGAAAAGCGCTTTTATATTTTCTTCATATAAGAGATGCTATGGGAAAGATGTTTGGGAAAATTCAAAATGCCGTTTTAATTGTGAAACAATTTTTAAATTTTTTTGGATTTGCTTTTTAACATTAATTTTTCACTGCTTTCATTCACGTTTTGTACATACGCTTTTTAGTGTTTTTATAAGAGCCTATGTACAAAAAGTGAATGAATGTAATGAAAAATGAATGCTAAAAGGCAAAAATAAAAAAATTGAAAGATTTTTCTCGCAATTAATGCGGCATTTTTAAATTCCTTAAACGTTCTTTTCCATAGCATCTTATATGAGAACGCCATTATTAAACCCCAAGGCGGTAGATGGCGCAGATAACCTCTGATCCTTACAAATACGTGATAAACTTGTGGAGTTGCGCGTATTGGTAACTCCAGAGAGCAAGAGAGCGCTTATTCAGTAAATAGAAATGGGAATAGTGCGCTCGATACGCTACGATTGTCGCTGGGTGAACTAAACACAACGGCGGGTTGTTTAAAATTAGTATTACAAATACACTTTTTCAATAATAGGCGTTTCAAAATAATTGACACAAATAAATTTAATATTTTTTTATTTAATATTTTCTAATCATTACAGTAAACAACAAAATCCATTAAATTAAATTAAATTAAATTAAAACTAAATAATAACAATAATAATACTTAACTAACATGTATAATAAAAGATGATAGTTTTTTATGAAAATGTATATTTCAATAATTAGAATGCAACCATTAAAAGACTGCACTCTATCAAAAAGTTATTGGAATACCGGAATTTAATCTATCTAGAACAACTTTACTTTGCTCTAGAAACAAATTTGGCAATCTTATTATTGAAATGATAAATATATTTTTTGACAACAATATTTAAACAAAAATGTAACAATTGAGTATGAATCTCATCAAAATGCAAATTACAAGAAAACCAGGTAAAATTAATTTTGTCAAGTACAGTTAAAATTTTTCTTTTTAAATTATTAACGTGACCGCGCGATTTTAAAATTTTTAAGGTAGTCTTATCGACAGCATCTAAATAATACACAAGCTCTTTGCATGCATAATTTAACCGATTAATTTCATGAAACTCGCGAAAATTAGTGAATAAATTGTGTGGTTCTAAATCATCTGAAAATAAAGAGGATTTGCAACTATCACAATTTGTTTTTAATTGTTTCAATAAATACCCGCATATGTATGCAATAGTTTGTGTATTATAATCATTATTTACAAAATTTAAAACATTTACTGAAGCAGGTTCACAACTTTGCAGCTCATTTATAGTAATTTCATTATCGGAATCATTATTTTCGCGGGAATTTAGAAAATCTACCAAATTAAATAAAAATTCTCCCTTATCATCTTCACAATTAAACCCTGTCGAATGAGATTTTACTAAATTATTGATTATTGTAGTTTTGAAAGATGAAATAAAGTGATATGGATTGGGATTTGTATTGGCCACTCCACACTGCCGAATTGAACCAAAATAATTTTCTATAGAATCCTGGTTTAAATATTTTGATTTCAACTGGGTGAAACCAAGTTTTTCTAAAATTTGCCAAATTTCCAGAACCCCTTCGATGGTGTGAATCCATCCTTGTTTTACCGGTAAATTTTGAATAATTTTGCCATCTTTTAACGATTCAAATTTCCAACACTTAATTTTTTCTAACATGTTTTGCCAAAATGTAACGTGACCAGTTGCCTTACTGACACAACGTTTCAATGGTTTCGCTACTTCTGCAGAAGTAGAGAAGCAATTTAGACTATCAAACAATTGATCAATCATTCCTATAAATTCGGAAGTGTGAAGTGCTTCTGCGGGCAATTTTTCACAAACGCACATGATATTTATAGCAGCTGCTACATGCCTACTTAAAGTTTTTGCAGCTATTGAAACTTTCATTTTTTGTGACGATTTTCCTAAAGTGAAAAAATAATCATGCAATTTATATAATGATGGGAATGAGACTAGTTTATCAATTTCATAGCATTGCTTTATATGAATAGCTTGTGCTTTTTTGTTGTCATCAAAAATAATGTTGTGTTTGAATAAAGTGTTTCTTGTATTTTTTAAGAGGTGGGGCACATCGAATATAGCCACCACTCTTTCGCCATTGACTCTAAACGAACGTTTTTCATTAAAATTTACATTTTCAGCGATCAACTGCTTAATACAAGCACTGTTGGTACTCCCTTGGTCGCAAACCGTGCTTGCCACTTTAAAACCACATTTTTGTACTGCCGAAATAACCTCTCTCAATAATGTTTTCAAATCAGTGGTCTTAACAGTGTCTTTCGTGAAATAATACGCGATAGGTTGCTTCCAATTTTTCCATAAACCCCTAATCATAAAAACTAGCGCGTGATTAGCTGGCTCGTTTCGTCTACCAAGCGATCCTAAATCTACGTAGCCAGTTATTCTATCTTTACTGTGGTCATAAGTGAAACCCGATGAAATTGAAATTTCGTCAAACATTAATGAACAAACTTTGTTTAATCTACTCATTTTGGATGCCTTAGCGGCCAAGTTATTTAAAAATAGTTGATTAAGACCTGCTTCAAAAGGAACATCCTGCAAAAATCTACGCAACGTACTAACCCCTGGAAGCTTCAAAACAGTTCTTAAAAGACGGTAAGAACGTGGGCCGCGTTTATATAAAGCCATCGCCAATGCTTTATCTTTTGTAGACCATCGGGGTCGTTTTTTCTGTGCATTACGTAACTGTGAAATTAAAAAATTTAATGCGGTGGGATTAAGTTTTTGTGCCAAAGTTTTAATTACAGCTGTATGGGGCGATTTATTTAGTTCCTTCAGCTGCAATTTCATTTTTTGAGAAAGGAATTTTAATTTGGAAATTTGATTTTTATGGTATCTATTACAATGATAAAGAATTTTTTCTCTAGGGGTTAGTTGAGAAATTTTATTGACTCCTAATAATGAATGAATATTTTTTTTAAACATACTTGGAGTACCAATTGTTTTTGTATTAATCACCTGACTAGAAATCCCTGGATTAACTTCAAAACTTGAGTTTTCTAAATTTGTTTCCCGACTATTGATACTTGTGATGCAATTGAAAATGGAGGGAACGGCTTCTAAATGTAGACGCGTTTTTATACTGCTTGTGAACATGCTATCCGTAAAATAGTCTTCACAAACATAAAAGCTTAAGCTTTTGGTGGTATCTGTAAAATTAAAAGCGGAATTAAGTGATTGTAGCCACAATTTGCGGCGCTCTGGTCCTTTAGGGAGTCTAAACAAATGCTTATTATTATTATTTACGTTATAGCTATGTGTACTAGGACAATTTGGAATAATGCACTTATAAGCCATTTTTTAAAGAATATGAAATTGTAAGAAAAATTTTAACGAATTAATAAAATTACTTACAAGTTTTTAATACTACCTGGTTTTTAATTTCACTTTTGAAACAATCTTTTAATTGAAAAAAATCTAAAAACAAATATTAAATAGCTTTGAAATAAAAATAAATCGAGTTTCTAAATAATTGTGAAACGTGGTTTTTATAACCTTACTTTCGACAATTTTAGCACATAGAAATTCGGGAAATATTTTGTCTATTCATAAACCTGTTTTCTACCTGCACCCTCTGTGCGCCCTAGTTACACCCACTACGACTAATTTTTGCGCAAGCCCATTTCCAATTTTTTGAAAGAAAACTTTTGCCGCTAGAAATATCTGTTTAGTTCCACCAGCGACAAGATCAGCGCTGGTGGTGCTAAATTTACCGACCAATTGGGAGGTCTCTTGTCTCTGGGTAACTCTAATGTATTTGGTCTAACAGAGATCATCCTTGTCGCCAACCTAAGAAGAATAGTGTTCTGTCAAACTTTTTAATTAAATTAATTTTACTAAAATTCTACTTTAGTAATAATTTCTGGGATGCGGCTGATTTCTTCAACATTTTGCAAATATTGTGTATATATACTGGTTGGAGTGTTTCGTAAGTGATGGTTCTACATAACCTATATTTTGAATTATTTATATAATTTTTAGCTATCCACATAATTGCAAATGGTTACAGAAAAGATTGTATTATTGGACAAATAAAGCATTGAAACATTCTATAGTGTTAAACTTGCAAGAGTTCATTACTCTAGTAGGTAAGTGTATTTTTGCTTAGCTCTGTTTCAAATGTGTCGTTGACAACACGGGATACAGAGGTACAATGATCGTTTAGTGACTATAAATTAGTTTGTATACATTAAATACAAGATGTGTTAAAGTAAAACCGAAAAATTGTTACAAATTTTTGTTAATGAATATTCTGGTCGTCACAAACACATTTTTCAACACAAGGAAATTCATAAATTCATCAGGGAAATTGAGAACATAGGAGAAAGGTCTATAATAGATTTAATATTAATAAGAAGAGATGTGATGAATTAGGGTAAAAAGAGACTATGAAATAGGATGAGACCACTATGTGATCTAAGTTAACATAAAAGGACAAATAGTGAAAATAAAACAGCAAGCTAATGTGAGAAAAGAGTTTATGAAATTGTTGTAAACAGAAATGGAAGTATCTAGCATCAATAGACCTGGGAAAATCATTCAATTCTCTCCCAATAAAATGGACCCGAAAAAGTCCCATTGATGAAGAAATATCTAACGAATTGGATACCGAGAAAGGGGTAAGTTAAGTAGGGACATTGTTTATCATGACCATGGATGATATCACAAGGAGGCCAAACAATTTAGTGGTAGATATTGGGCTGTAGTTAGACATGTAAGGCAAATAAAAATAAAAGAGCTTGCCTGCTCATTGCAGATTGAGTTTATAAAGCAAATTTAATTTTAGCTGATTTAGTTCACTAAAATTTTAAATTGGGGACACCGCAAAACCACCTATTGTCGTGTCTTTTGCATGTTTAATTATTACTGCTTATTTGATAAGTTGCGTTTATGAGATTGTTATTGATTTAGTTGGGGAATACAAATTTATATAAAATATAACTACTGTTTTATTTAATTATCATTATTATCTGTAATTAATCAGAGATGCAAATATATTATATATTGTGAATAACACTTTTTATTACTTAATAACATAGTTTAATTAGGGTCGAAGTATCTATCTACGACTTACATACTCAATAAGTTATACATAAAATAAATAGCCAATCTATAATTGCTAATTCAACAAAAAATTGTACCATTTTCATGTTAATACACATTTCCTGATATTCCTCCTTTTCATTTGTTCTTTTTATATTTATTTTTATTTTCTGTTCAATGGAAGATCAAATTGTTTAATTCATTTTTTAGTAAAAGATTTAGCATTTAGTTTCATAAATTGTTAATCCTTGAACGCTAAGTAAATTTCAACACATGTTAAGGCTAAGCTCTCGCAAAACATACGACGTTCACATTTTTAAAATTTTTGATGTTCTAATGAATCGAATACCAATAATATCTATACCAACTTATAAAAGAAGATTGTATAAATAGATACATTGAAAAAATAATTATTATGTTGATTCACCACATTTTTGCAAACACTGCAACGATGTTGCAAAAGGGCTTACTGCATTTCGCGTAAGTATGAATCGTTATGCGTCGCTGTTTTGCATCTTTTTGCTTTATTTTTAGTGGCATTTCTTACCCTAATATCATGATCACGACCTGACGCCGACTTTTCTTCATCAACTTGCTTTGTTGTTTCTTCAGGTGTTGCGAAAATAAGTTGAACTGATTTTGTACCATTAATTTTGATACACCATTTTTTGAACCGTTCTTGCAGGATATTTAGGTGGAGTTGGAGATTATGCGATACTATCTGGGAATCAGGATGGGATGCTAAAACTGCCGTATCATCAGCAAATGTTGCAGTCATTGTATTGGTGGTGATAGGCAGATCTGCTGTAAACAGGACGTTTAATATCTGCTGTCTTGTGGGACGCCAGAGCAGATAAGAAATAAGGTAATTTGATGTTCACCAAATTTAAAGAGAATATGTCGGTTGGTAAGATAAGATTTAATCAATTCGTAGCAGTCGGGAGGAATTTTACCTTTGATTTTATAAAGAAGACCACTTTGTGGAAAGCTTAAGCTACATCTAAAAATACAGCTGAGCAGTATCTTTTTGCTTCAAAGTCTTTGATGATGTTGTCAACAACACGATTAGTTTGCTCAATGGTAGAGTGTTGTTTACGGAACACAAACTCATGGTCAGGAATTAGATTGTTGTTTAGTAGTAAAGGTGTAATTCTGCTTAGCAATAGTTCTTCGAGTATTTTGGATAATTGCGGTAGTAAACTGATTGGTTTGTATGATGCTACATCTTCTTTAGGCTTATCCGGTTTAGGGATCAGAATAATTGTGGCAATTTTCCATTGCGGAAGGACGGGATGCAGTCTTAATGCTGCATTAAATAATGTGTAAGACTTAAGAACTAATTAACGTGCAAAAAATAATAGGGGAAGACTACTGATGAGAATATCTAAAGGTATGATTTAATTTCAGATTAGCTGATATGACAATTTTCGAAAATTAAAATCACTTCCAAAATTTACAAATGTAATAATATAAATAGATAGTTGACACCTTTTATTGCGCAGAGCAAATTGTATTTTCTCATTAATCAGTTCCTAGTTTTTTATGAAATGCCCAACAAAAAACAATAAAAAATTATTTTATTAAAGAGATTACATACAAAAATATTTCAGTCACTTTCATGTCATGTGATTTCATTTCGACGGCGAGTAGTTAGTTACCTAAACACTTTCTGATGCACTGGTCATAAATCACGTCAAACATAATAAATATCGATTTTTTTGTCAATTTGACACAGCCTTGTCCAATAAATAAACCCTGAATCTAATACAAATTAAAATAAACCTAACAATTTTTATCGCACAGCCATCAACTTCCATTTGAGGGTGACATAAGCCAGCACACGTAGGAAAAACAAAATTATGAGTAAGAATATAAAATCGTTCCAAAACTGATCTCCTTTCATGGCGATCTCCTTCAAAAATTTCGTCGGGTATTTATAGTGGCAGTATTTTTCTTCGGGGCAATATAAAGTGGGTCTTTCGAACCCGTAAATGGCCCCAACTATTCCTTCCAATCCGTACCTCAAGTACGAAACGTAACTACCCCATCTTAAGTACAGAGGCAAATCGGTCAACGTTACGCCAAATCCTGCGAACATCATCATCGGAACAGCTAAAGTCGGGCCCAAAAACGTGCCATTCTAAGTAATAAAATAGCTAAAACAATCAACGAATAAAGGAAATGAAAATACGTACGACCACATTGAAGACGGCTCCAATCGCCAATCCAAAACTTTGGGCCACAAACACCACCAAAAGACAAATTACAAAGAACATGAACATTCTGTAAAATTCCAGCGGTTGACCGGACATGTAGTAGACTATCACCGTAAAAAATGCGCAACCTACGGTCTAAATTATTGTTTTAATATTTCATTGATGGGACATAGTAATAATTCTTACCGAAATGGGAATATCGACGATGGTGATAGCAACATAATACATTTTTAAAGAGTACCATCTGTTGAAATGTTCCTTTATTAATATCGTCATTTCGCTTGGAACTGCAAAATTAATTTCATTATTCCCGTTAAAAATTTCAATCAATTATAACTTACAGGTGAGAATAGTGAGCATTTTAATCGACATCATGTGATGCATTAGTATTGAAAATAGAAGGTTGTAATTATCGAGCACTTTAGATCCATCTACACCAGCCTGCCAATACAAGACCCCTAGCATCAGACCAACGAGGATGTTAGCGCCCAGCCTCATATAAGTCAATGTCTGCAAACAAAAAATAAACATCACTTTCCTTTGATGTTTCGAACTCACCGGATCCCTTTGAGATTTCAAAAAACCCCTTCTTAAAAGTACTTTCAGTTGATTGTATTGCGAAGTTTCCTGCAGTGTCTCGTAGTCTCTTTTTTGGTCAGTCTCCAGTCCCTGTTTAGCTGAAAAGCGAACTTCAGAGACGTAACGAAAAAAAATAATCCACCTACCTCTCAAAGTTTCTAAACTGAGCAGTTCGGAAATTTTGAACCAAGTGTGTGATGCTCCGTTTTTAGTTGCTTCGACCATACGTTCGATTTTATCTTCGCCATATTCGGCACAGGCCAATTCGATTACTGAAAGAATTAATTTAATTCTAAACTTGCGAATAAATTTTGAAATAATTACCAAAGTCGGCGGGATTGTGATATTGCGGACAGGGTAAGTTAACATTGTGGAGGTATGCAATCATATTTTCGGGACTTCCCTGATACAGACAGTTTCCTTCTGCTAAGACGTAAACGTGATCGAAAAGTTGGAAAAGAGAGGCGGAGGGTTGATGAATTGTGCATACAATTGTGCGCCCTTGCTTCGCTAATTGCTGAAGCAAATTAACACATTGGGTACAAGATAAGCTGTCCAAACCGCTGAAAAAAAGTAGTGACAAAGGTTACATTTCATGCTTTAAGATAATAGGTCATTTGTGACGTAAATAAATAATAATAATCATGTGGACTTTATTTCGTGTAAATGAATGGTATTTTATGCTATTTCTTTTCGGCCGTAGTAAACACGGTTATGGGTTAAAGGATTCGCATAAAAATATAAACAGTTTATGTTAATTGGTGTTGTTTGGTAAGCAAGGCGTAATAGTTTTTTGTTTTTAAAGAAATGTGTTTTGGTTGTTAAACTATCTATTAAATTGGCGAAAATATTTTGTGGCCACTTTTAAATTTGTTTAATTAAATTGTAACATTTACAATTAAGCTTATCACAAGAGAAAATAGGTAATTAGTTGCACAGTATCTGAGTATGAGTCAATTGAAATAATAATTAATTAATAATTAATATCGTAATTAAATATTAGTGTACAGGGTGTTTCCGGATGAAATAATATGGTAGTATGGACTATTTTGAGTAAAAAGTTCATATCTACAAGCGTCCAATTTTCAATGACTACGGAGCTATTTGAATGTTTCCCATAAAAGACTCACAAAAGGTGTTCAGAGGAGGCAAATGATTTATGGAATAATTTGCTATAGTTCATTGAAAATACCATCACCAATTTCAATGCTATTTCTCTCTCTTGACCGTTGAAGATGTTGCTTTTCTGATGTCGTCTTGACGTGCTTTTATTGCATTATTTCTATTAATAATGCGAATGACCAATTTGTTTGTAGTGTTGAATGCAGATGATGTGTCACCTAACGGCTACCATGTCCAATGTAGCCGTCTTGCTGAATAAAGATTATGTCCATCCTTGTAACCGAAACAAGATTCTACTTAAACGGGTTCTGCAAAACGATACTGTAACTCAACAGGCCCAATTTGAACTAGCAAATTATTTATGTTCTATATCATTTAAATAATTAATAAATGTAAGTTGTCTTTTATTAACACATTTTATGAGTTTCTTTATTGGTAATATTCAAGCAACTATATTTCTACAGCCATTACTATTCAAAATATTCCGTACTGCCACCTCTTAAAATATTTACCTTGCCCCTAAAACATCCTGTATCCAAAATTAAGTTGCAAATAAAAGGGTACCTGCTAGTGTTATAACAATGTAAATCAGTTACCTGGTAATAAGTATTGTATATTTGTTGCTCATTTGTAAACAACATTAAAAATAGCTTCTCGGTCACCAAATTAACAGGCTAGCCTAAAATTATTTTTTACTGTTAATAAATGATTTAAGTAAATGGCGTTTAAATGAATAGCAAGTAAATGTATTTTCATTTACAAAATATAGTTTTAGTTGATTTTTGAGCTACACTCAACAAAAAGGGCTAGAGGTATTCTGAGAATCTGTTTACTAAACTTTCTTATATTGACGGATGTAAGAACGCCCATGATGTTTCTGACCTCCACTATCGGATTCTTATCTAATCTATTTATATTGGAAATAAAAATTCTATTAAAATAGCATCAATCGTCAACACGAAATTGTGAAAATAGCCATAAAATGAAATTTTACAAAGTATTAAAATTTGTTAATCTGCAAACATTCACTCAATTGATAACTACCAGGATGTGCTTTCGCTATCTGAACAAGAAAATGACTCGATTGCTAAAAACTGATTAGCAACAATAAAATTTTGGTCAGCAATTCAATATTATTTGAATTGAAAATTAACACAAATTTTTCTGGGGCTGGTCGAAACATAAAGTTCATCTAAAAGGTTATTGATAACAAAATTTGTGTCAATATACATCTACGCGTGGTTTCAGCTACCGGGTCATTATCATTATGCACTGACAAATAATTTTAGTTGTTTATGTTGTTTTCAATTGCGCATTATAATTTGTAATCCCGGACAACAACATTCTCCATCATCAAAGGAATATTCCTCTCACGTCAAAATACCCCCCCCCCCCCAAAAAAAAACAATAGTAAATTAAGTTCTCAGACAAAGGTATCAATTTCCATAAATCGAACGTGATCGGCGAATGTAACTCGGTGCAACGTTGAATACACTTACTTCACAAGATAAGTCAATTCTGGGTCGCTCTTATCGATTCAAAGAAGTAAACGACCCACAAAAGACACAAAATACTTACGTAGTAGGTTCATCCAAAAACATGACCAGGGGATTATTAATCAGTTCTAACGCTATTGAAAGCCTTTTTTTCTGACCCCCCGATAAGCGTGCTGCCTTGGTGCTTACGGCCGTATTAAGATTTAATGTCACCAATATCTGATTTATCTGTGAACAATTCATCAAGATTAAAAAATTAATTGCGACAATTAACGTCTAAAGTTCGTTTTTAAATGTACGTTCCTGTCGTTACAAAACAGATGAAATTAATTTGAAAACTGACAATGAAGATTTTTTTATCTGAGACCTGCATTCGATTTATGTATTGGAAAAAAGTGATTAAAGCATATTGTTATAGTTAGCTATTAAAAAAAGTAATTGGTCATAGGTCACCAACGATAATGTGATAAGAGGCACGCGTATACGTTTCTAAGTATTTGCGCTCTTAGGAAACCTCTTGATCTCAACTTGAGAATAATACTTACAATTTGTTGTTTTTCTTCGGGCGAAACGTTCTCCCCTAGTTTAAAATCGGCCGCCATGCTCATGTTCTCTTCGACTGTGAGCAGAGGCTGCAACCGGTCATCTTGAGTGATGTAACAAGAACTTCTGCGAAAACTGTTCAGATCCCTCACGACACCGTTTGCGTAAACAGTGCCTCCGATACCTGTTTTTCTGTAACCACTTAATACGTCAAGCAATGTGCTTTTCCCAGCGCCCGAAGGTCCCATTATTGCAATCAACTGACCCGCAGGAAATCTTCCGTTGATTTTGTGAAGAATTTCTTTCTGGCCTTAAAAAAACATGTTTTTTAAATGTTTTCTGTGTGAGCTTTTAAATTAATTTTGGGGCCTGGAAACAATAACCGATAGCAGCTGATATTTGTTTTTATCGGGTGACATTGAACTTCATTACGCTTTGTCATAGAATTTTTATTTTCAGTCGCTGATGACTTAACACAGGTGAAGCTAATTCCTACCATTATTGCTTGTTGATGCGTGTATGGTAATTTACTTGCTCGGCAACATTCTTTTTATGCAATTATAAAGTAAAAACGAAAAAATTAAATATCACCGGTTATGTCAAGGACTCTTTCGCGTTCACCTTTTTGCGAGCACTTGCAACTATCTCATTTATTATTGTTCTAAACTTTTCTTTTACCTTTTCTGAAACCTAGGGATGTTGTGTAAGTGACGTTTTCGAAACAAATATCAATTTGTTTCTGTGGAAGCCTAGCGAAAGTTGTAAGGGCCGCTTTAGTTTCTTCATTGTTTTCGACACGCGATGCACCGTTTAATGGTATCATTTCACTGCCACTTTCACTAGCGCGGCGTCTAAAACCGACTTCACTCGTTTCGTGCAGAATTACTTCCATGGCGAAGTTTTACAGCAAGAACATGTGGTTTTGCGGACGATAACTTATCGAGTGAATGGGACGTTGTAATTTCTACAATGAAATGTATCGGGAGTACCCTAGATGCTTATATAGACTGCACGGCAGTACGGAATGGACCGCGTTTAAAGTCCATATGAGGTACTGTTTGAACATCTTATTGAGCATGTCGTTTTATTCAGTTTGAATTCGACACTTCGTGATGGAAAGAAATACTTGTTTAGACAAAATTTGTTTGCTAATTATAATTTTTCAAGGTCACTTACAAATTTTATTACTGGAATAAGTATTAAATGGTTGAATTATTATAATTAAAACGATTTTAAATTCGCAGTTGTTGAAAATTATACTGCACTGCAACTTGACATTTTTATGTTTATGTTTTTTTTTTATAATTTATTTATCTACTTACTGTCGAATCAGTGCATTACTAGTTGACTGCGCAAACTATAACATATATAATAAAAAAAATATAAATAAAAGCAATATTATGCAGAAATTTTTAAAACAAAAAAATGAACTTAATGTATTATCTAATACTTGTTTCATTCATTGACATACAAATACAAATTTTTGGCAACTTTTACATACCTGCTTTATATGTAGGTAATTTAATATTACTTGCCGTAAAGTAATAACTTTCTAACTGAAATAAAAGATGGAAATTATGGAAAAATATTCCCTGTACAAAAATTTTGAATAAACATTATCAATATCATTTTGCGTGATGTAATTGACCCCCTTCCTTATTTTAATTTAAAATTCCATTGTCTGACGCAAACTAACTGTTTTAAATATTCCCACTAGAAAGGTCTCCCTTAGTCTACAATCTTTCGATTGATTTGTTGCAATACTTTTTCCATTTTTCTTGATCCTGGGACAATTTTTTCAAATCTTTGTATATTTGGCAGTTGGCATCCTGTATTATTTGAAAGGTATAAACTATAACCTTGGCCTTCCTCTACCCTCTACTGTTCCCTCTAGTATTATTTTAACAGTTCCTTCATGGCTTTTCTTAGTGTTTTGTTTTTGGATTGGATTTTCAACATCCGTCGATAGCACCATAGTTCAATAGCTATTAATTTTTTCTTCTCTCTTTGAGATATCATCCATGTTTCACAGCCATACTCCAAACACATAATTTTAGGAATTTCTTTCTAGTCTTAAGTGATTGTTTGTTTGATATTAGTAGAGCTTTTTTCCTATTAAATGCCGTTCTTGTTTGAGCGATTTTTCCTATAACTTCTTTACAACTTCTTCCATATTTTGTAATAACGCTTCCACTTCTTGAAGTTGTTGTCCTTTAAGGTTTAATGGATTTAATCTGATGCATAATATCACACCAAACTAAGAAACCTTTTTATAATATTGACTATACAGCACAACTTCGCTACTTCGGACATGGAGTAGTTCCGACACTCCAGTCAATCGGACATTGCTACAATTTGAACAGTTTGGTGTTACTTGCCTCTATAATCTGTATAGATACGAAAATCATGTAAACCCCACGATTATATTGTCAACAAACATCTGGAAATACCGAACAAAGTGAGGCAACTGCAAATTTTACAGATAAACACTTAATTGCAGAACTTTTAAAGTTCGAATGCGAACGTGTAGAAGACTTTTGTAGTAAAACTAAGCATAAGAATGCTCTTCAGCCATTCTCTATGGGAAGAACAAATTAACATATCAATGCAGGACGTCTTGTTATTACGAAGATGGAAGTAAAAAATCAGCGATTATTTTACAAAACCGGATTTTGTTTGATTATTTCCTTCATGCACGTAAAACGTCACAGTCACCATGGTTTTCCTCAGTTTTATATCGATTATATTAACGTGTCAAAATTTACCCGATTAAATTTTGACGTCTCAGACGTGTCAAAATTTACCCGATTAAAATTTGACGTTTAATAGCTTCTGAATTTTTTTTTGCAATCATTATCAAAGATTTCTCGACAAGTAAATAAATAATTCGTTGTAAAATCTATTTATGCAAATTAATAATCAGGAAATAATCATGCCGAATACCCCGCGTGCATGAAAATAGCCTGATTAAATTTTTACGTTTTTGTTGCAACGTTTTGCCATAAAGAAATATTTCTCGTAAATTTTCCACCCAAAATCTCTCGTGCTGCGCACTCGAGATTTTGTTACGTGGAAAATTTGCTCGACATATTTCTAGGCAAAACATTTTGACAGAAACGTCAAAATTTAATCGGCTATTTTGATGCACTTGTGATATTACTGTTGACTATTCAATTCACAAAATCATTTTTCAAATATTATCCAATAAAATAGCAGATATTTACTTTCGTATCCTAACAACAGAAAATTCCAGCGATTATTTTTTAATGATTTCATTCACCAATCGTTTAGCAGTATTTGGGCACACGTGTTTAATTCTGTCCAATCACAACATTATTATAGTGAGAATTTTCTACTGTACATTATTCCCGCGAGCATAATTTCTAGTATTTTGTTTACATATGTTACTTGACAGCACATTTCTAGTTTTGATATCTGTCGCCAGTTTGATTTTAGTTTATAATGAATTAAACTGTATTTTTATGCTGTATTTTTTATTTAAACGTTAAAAAATAATCTTCCGAATACCACTCGAGAGTGCGAATTAATTAGAAAATAATTCTCCGGTTATTTTTTCAAACTTGTTGCCATTTGGGAATAGCCACTCGAGCCCTACGGGCTCTCGTGTCTATTCCCTGGCAACAAGTTTTCAAAAATCTGTCGAATTATTTTCAATTTATTCCCACTCTCTTGTGATATTACTTATGAATATTTCATTAGTGAAAATATAACTGGATATTCCACTAGTGGTTGCAGTGAATATTTTAAAGTAACTTGATTATTATTTTTATTTAAGAAAATTATTACTTTGTTACAAAATTAACTGAACAATTTGAAAAATGAACATTGTTGCAATTCTGAAAAATTCCTCCTTTGAACGAATGTTCAACATCACAAATTTTACCCTCCCTGCTGTTGGGCAATTCAGTCGCCACCGTTGTCGACGTAGTAGTTCTCATTTTTTCAACAATTGTCCTGTGATGTTCGTTGTCCATTTGTAAATAAGACTTGATTGAATTAATATTATTGTGACCTGTGATTTTTATTAACTGATGCTCGCCAACACCTGCTTTAGCCAATGACGATACGCTAGTGGATCTAATTGAATGATTGGATATTTTTCTTTTTTTAGTGTCCAATCCTATTTTTTCTGCCGATGTTTTCACCCATTTTCCAATTTCGTTTACACCCACAGGGGAATTCTTGTACCAATAATTTTTTCCATTAGAATTCCAAAATGCGTTAGGCGTTAAAAACATCCTCTCGGTCTTAACATTGCTGCCTCTCTTCGACAACAGCTTATGGTACAGTCTATAATTATCCGATATTTATAAATCAATTAAAAAAGGAAGAAACCATGGACTTACCTTATAGGACAAATTTCCGCATTTTCATTGGTTATCAACCATTTACTTTCAGTTAAACGTTTTGCACCGCCTTGAGCAGTTTTGGAAAAAATAGAATTATATTCTACACGCCCTGTAGGAAGACCCTCATTGTTAATAACTTCCTTAAAGAAGTAAGTTTGACATTGAGCCCCTTCTCCACCTCGCCAAGCTAATTCATAGGAGACAATGAAAAAAAATTTCTTTTGAAGTCCATCGGGGCTATCTTCGTCGAAAACTTCAACAATTTTTTGATATTCTTTTTCAGACAGAGCTACTGCGCTGCTGGTTCTTTTTTCTGGAAGCGCCTGTAATTTTCGTCTAGTAGCATCTCTAGCCTCTCTCGATGTTTTGAATACAGCTTCACTAAATGGGTTAATCTCAATATTCCACTTATTGAAATACATTTCTTGCACCATTTTCGCAGTACTGTTCCATAAATGCTTGACCACACCTTCCTTATATTCCGACCCATCTCTCTTCCTCATATTAACGGCCCAACTCTTCAAAATAATATTTAACTCTGCAGATGTGACAGATGGTGTCAAAGAGTAGTCTTTTTCTTCCAAAAACGTTTTGCCATAAAGAAATATTTTTCGTAAATTTTCCACCCAAAATCTCTCGTGCTGCGCACTCGAGATTTTGTTACGTGGCAAATTTGCTCGACATATTTCTGGGCAAAACATTTTGACAGAAACGTCAAAATTTAATCGGCTATTTTGATGCACTTGTGATATTACTGTTGAATGTAGCCTTGCTAGGATGTACACTCCTTGTCAAAAGTTTTTTTGTGTCGAAACTGTTTCATTTGAAAAACCACGTTTTTATAAATAGTTTTACTGCTTTTCTCTCACCCACATGTAAGACACTTACTTCTCCAGTATTTTAACATCGAACAAGAGAAATCCTTGTTGAAGGTTTAACAATGTTTCAGAGAGTAAAGGTCCCAATAAGAACGCACAATATTATTTTGAAATGAAACGGATTTGTTCTTGAGAGCAATAATATTTTATTACATTGTAATATTTGAACACGTTTTGTGACGTCAGAAATACAGCAAACGTGTACGGCATTCGTTACTTAATTAGTCGACTTCGTGTGGCCTCGACTGATCAATGACGTGTGATTCCAGCAGGATAGTGTAACCTGTCACTGCACGAGACACATTTACTTTGGGATGGTAGCAATTTGCAGGTGATTTTATCTTGAAATTAGCCGACTGATCAGCCAGATCGTGCTATTTGATCTAAGGTTCATGTCAGCAAAACACAAACAATTTCGAAACTCTACCCCGAGATCCAACGCCTGATTAATGAACTGCAACTTCTCCAAACTCTTCGAAAAAATACGACAGAAAAAAGTTCACAACTTATCTACTTTGCACCGAAAGAAAAATATAATCGCTAACTAAAGAATAGATGTGGTTTTATTATATTTATCCTATCCTCTTATTACCAATAAGTGTCGAAGTGTATCTGTGTGTTACAGCCATTGTTTTTGTTACTTAAATGCACAACTTAGTCTACATGCGAGTTACATAATTGATGGTACAAAAAAATAATTACTGACTCTTGCGACAAATGATACTTTTATTTAGTCAGCAAATATACTGGTACAGTACAGCAATACCCCATTGTTACGTGCCAGATGGGCCAAGCAAGTTACTAATTTTCAAATTAAATCGGCAAGCAAATCTGACCACTAGATCAGTTTCTGAAACCGTATCGGTTTCAAATCGAGGTATTACTGTACTGAAATTTGGAAAAGCTTGATTTTTAAATTTTTGTATCATTTTATTACCTATGTTAAAAATTAAAAGTTATGTAGTGGTAAAAATTCTGCTGGAGAAATTTAACCCATACCGTAATGTAAATCTAAAATTTGGAAATTAGGTTATTCATTGGAAATAAAAATTCGGTTCATCGAACCAAACTCGTTAACGCGTTAAACGAGTTCATATTCGCTGATATGTCACCGAAAAGAGGTGCAATTTGTCTGAATAATTTTTCGGATAACCTGAAAAATTATTAGCGCGTGGAAGTGATATATTTTTCATGTTTTCCATTGGACAGCCTTTTCGAGTTATTAATGATCGCGAGCCTAATCGCGATATAACCTTAATTACTTCCTACAAAATTTGGACATTCCTTGTAAAACAAAATATTTATGGGCGATTAGATAAGGGCCCGCCAAAAATTTGCGAACGCGATCAGGAAGTAATTAAGCGTTCGATTTTCGAAAGTGCAAAAATGCGTGCACTGAAATCCATACATTTTAATCAGTTTCATTATAATTACAAAAACACTTGAGAATTATTCAGCTTTTATCGTTCATATTCTCTCCATTGTGTTTTTACTCGACTTCTGATAAAAGTTGATAAAAAAATATTTAAGTTAACGAATCGAAAATAAACTTTGATCGAATGCCGATGCAGTGTATTTAACATTGTTTTGTTGAGATAAGTAAATCATTTTTTTAACACAAAAAATTTAACTGTTATCACATTGAACACCTAGTAGCACCTATATGCTAAAAAATAAAAAGAAGAATGTTTACGGACTGACTTTGAAAAGTTGTTTAAGTCAAGGTTATATTATTACAAACGAAAATAAAATTCAGATATAAGTGCATCACCTTGATTTTCTTTTCTTTTTCCTAGTTTAATGATCCCTGCAAAATTCCAAATTTTTGGAAGAGTTAGACTGTTTTCATAGACATTGAACTTTCTTAATTTAAAAAAAAAATAATGCAGTAATTGACAATTATTAATTGTCATAATTTGTTTATTTTAATTGGTTTAGTTCATTTAAAATACATTTTGTAATCGTAGCAGTCACATTGCGCGTAATCATTTGTTTAATGATTCATACCTGATTCGTTGGACTTTGTTCCCATTTTTTACCCAAATCAAACTTCTACTAACGTGCGTAAACTTAAAATTCCATCGCAAACAACTAACAAATAATGAAAACCATATCATCTCTTCACAAGGAAGTCCAGTAATTAGAAAGATTGAACTTTGTTCAGATGATATTTTTAGATTTCGATAATTATTGCAAATACTTGACTTTTTATTACGCACCAAAAGTACAGTGCGACCTCGATAGTCCGCTTTCATTATACCGGATTCTTCATTAATCCTGCATTGTATTGTATAATTCGGATTTGATAGTACTGGGTAATCTGGACCTGCGCTTTTAGACGTCTCTGTCATTTAAGAAATCTCAATTTTTCTGAAGGAGCCCTGTTAACTCATTAAAATACGACTTCATGCCTCGATTCATGGAACTATATAACAGCTGATTAGTGAGATAGAAAATTTCCAACATTATTTCTTCTACCAAATTGTACAGCACTTTTGCAACCCATGGATCAAAATGCCATCAGACTGATGAAATTATTCTATCGGAAAAGAGCCCATATTTTATCTAATAACAAAGAGAACGTTGTGAAGTTATTAAAATCCATTAACTTGAAGGACGCTTTATGTCTCCCCCGAAGTCTTGCAGAAGTGCTGGCACAAAATTATGGCTCTTGTGGCAAATAACGACCTAGACACTGAAGATCTAATTCCTCTGAGTTAATTCGGCGCAGTCTGCTTCGCTTGTTTGAAGAGATGACAGGTAAGCAAAGTACATTTGTTAATCGCTAAATTTTTTGTTTAGTATTTTTTTTGTTAATCCATAAATACAGGGTGATGAAATAAAGGTGCCCGTGAGTAGCTACACGTTATAGACGATTTCTAACAAATCACGAATTTGAAAGCCAAAATAAAATTTGTTGTCTCTTCACCAAGATACAAGCTTTCCTATTCAGACAATAAAAATCTATATGATTAACAATTTTGTAATAATTTCATTGTTAGGGTCTAAATTTGATGCAGTTGATGGTGCTTTTTCAAAAAAAAGTGTAAAAAATCTATTGAAACCAACTTTATTACCGATGTCGAAAGTACGGTTTCTTGGCTCCGAGGAAAATTTATCAATGTCGCAATACAATTTCAGTCAATATCTCGACATGTTGCTCCGCTTGGGTAAGACAGATAATAACGCATCGGAAGCTACTAGAGAATATGCTAGAGTGTATCCACATCGACGTCATCCAGATGCTAACGTAATTAGAAAAGTGGAGCAAAAATTAAGAGAAAATGGCCACATAGTGCCGATTTCTGTAAACGGTAGACGACCTCGTGAAGTTCGTACACCACCGTTGGAGGAAGCAGTTGTGGAAGCGATTGAAACTGGATCAGGACGAAGCATACAAGGATTAGCGCGACAGTCTCTAAGTCACTTTCTTCTATTCCGAGATATTTGAGATTTTATGCTTCAATTTGATCTGGAAATTACATTATTTCGTTTTTGACTGATCTGTTTTTACTAAATAACATGGTTAGGGGCTTTTTAAACGGGAATCAGTAAGTGCGACCGAAAGTTCATCCATTCTTATCAGAAAAAGCGCAAATAGTAGAAACTCTCTACGTCACTTAGGGACTTTTGCATACAGCCCTTCAATTACCTATTTGTTGTGTATTCTTGTTTAATTACATTAAATTCTTTTGCAATAAAAAAGTTATGTCAACGTGACAGTTGTCTTACGCAAGTGACAGTATCTGTCAGTGTTGGTTGCTTAGATACAAGAAGTAGGCCTACCTGAAAGTAATTCTTTAGAAAAAGAAATATGTGCAGTATTGCCACGTTGTGCTCTTAGAGAAACTGCTTTTTTTAAACAGAATCTATTTGGACCATTTTTGTTGCGATTTCCACAATGCTTCAACAGAAAGCATTGTCCCAATATCAATCATGGGCACCTTTTTTTCATCACCCTGTATATTCAGATATGCCCAATATTCTCACTGATTGTGAGTAAAATCTCACGAACGGGGAAGTACGTAATTAGCTTGAAAATGATGAAGATTTGTTACCACTGGAAGACATTGATGCTAAAGACGAATATCATGATAGTGACAATGAAGGTCCAGAGTTAAATAATACAAACTAGTAAGAATGATGAAGCAGTTGAAAGTTTCAATGTGTACATAAAGTGGACAGAAGAAACTAATATTCCACTAGAAGACTTTTATAATGAATCAGATTACAGTAGACTCCCGATTATCCGAAACCGGATCATCCGAAATCCGGATTATCCGCAACAAAAAACAAAATTAGTTACTCCTCGTTATCGGAAACATCTCCGGTCCCGTACATTTTGGATAATCGGGAGTCTACTGTACTTCACAAAATAATATAAAATTTAATAAGTATGCTTCTGTTTTAAATAATTTTTGTTTATATACTATTTTCTAGTTGATGTGTATGAAATATTATTCTTTTCAATAAAAAACTATCTTGCTTCAGTAATCCGAATTAACTTATCCGGATCACCGTGGTTTTAATTAGCTCGAATTATCGAGGTCGCACTGTATCACATTCGAATAAGTACTTTTCTCAAGGAATATCTATTTGTTGAATTGATCGGTTTCTTCGGTTGATGATTTGGAAAGTTGGGTAAGTTAAAGAAGATTATGTTTCGCCGAAAAATGTAATGACGTCTAGCTGCAATGTTTAATAAGTTTCAAAGTACTTAGCTGCAAGCACGAAAAGATAATTTGCGGGGGGAGAGGTTAACATTTTTGCATTATTTTCTCTTGCGTCAAATGTTTCCAGTAAATGAAGTTGCCAAACGCATAGGTTACACGTGTTCGATGCAGTCATCTGCACCCGTGAATCGTAGATTATATCACTCGTGATATCAGAAAAAAATATGTACTGCCGTCCTGACTGTGTGACGTTGCGGTGTTTTTTATCTAACGATTTATTGCGACAATGTGTTTTTACATCGATTATTTATAAGAATTTTTTCCTTGCGCACAAAATAAAATTAAAATTTCAATTTTCTTAGTTCCGTTTGAATTTAATTTTAGATTTGCCTTATCAATGTCGAAGTCTTTTTCTGCAAACGGTTCAGATGAGCTACGTTAAAACAGATGTCGCACTAACTGTAGTTTTTGAGCTTTTATTCATCTATAAATTTTCAAATGTTTTATGTTATCGCCTTCAAGCATATTTTATTTGTATGCACTTTACAGTTCATTTATTTTCATTTAGATTATCCTACAACAAAAAAATGAAAATAAAAATTTTCCTATTTTTCGGATAAAATTTTCTAAATCAATATTTTCACTGAACTGTTCATGTTAATTTAAGTAATAAAACTTTTAAAGTTTCCTCATGCCCATAAAAATCTCGAAACATTCTTTTTATATAAACATTGTTGGGGTCGACATTTTCATAATTAGAATCACAGCCAATTATAACAGTGACACAGGCTTTATACATAAAAGATGTGTTTTGAAACAGTAAAGTGTAACTTATTAGCATGTTTTTACAATGCTAATTGAAATAATGTGTCTGTGACATCGGATGGCATTAAATTATTTTGTTATAGAAGTCTTTTTCAATTACAAATTTGTAATTGAAAATTAATCAGTGATTGTACAGTTGGTTTTTAAATTATTTAGTAGTATTGACAAATCAAAACAAACCTACTTTATCCTCATAATTTCAGAGCTAAATGGAATTACAAAATTAATTTATTTCATGAATGAATAATATCCATTTAATATTGAATAAAATCGGTCGAAATGTTACGTAAAACAGAATCGACTTATTTGGGAGGGTTAATATACCGTTTTGTTGAAAATGGATGTGTCAAAGCTATCAGCTACATTGAAGCGCACGTAGCGTGCAACGCATTCGATCAATGGAATGCTCCCTAAATGTATACATTTGACTACATTTCAAAACGAAAAATATTCTACAAAATCTGGAACAAAAAGGTATTGCGCAACGAATCTCATATTAAATAATTGCCAAAGTTTGGGTCGCAGAGCGGTTTACGAAAAGTCTCCCATTAAGTCCTTCGAGATGGGGTTATGATAGTTTGCGGTTTTACAAATTACCGTACCCAAGACTGTTTCTAAGCGACTTGGGGGCAGGGTCCGCATTTTACCGAAAGTGTTTGTTTATTAAAGGTTTCGTTTTCAGCGTTTGTAAATTGAGTTGCTTTCAAATGTACGACACCCCCGAACAGGTGGTTTTATTTGCGGAATTAAATTAGGCATGGCATTTTCCAAAGCACTGAATAGTTGTTTGTTAAAACAATTTCGCCTATACAAAGACCGACTTTCTCGATTGGCGCTGTTTTAAAAAAGTTGTTTGTGACAATCACCTCTTTGCATTCCAAATTTCACAGTAGAGTTGAGACACCATCTTTAGCCACTTTACTTGTAAATACGTATTTATATGGTTAGCGGTAAGTGAATAAGCAAGAATGTGCTTCATTGAGTTTTTAAGTACGACGCTAAAACATTTCTTCGGGTCTCGCCTCTGTTTCTATTTCTCATTTAAAATAACAATTATTTTATTTGACGCTGTATAAAGTCATGCTTTGCTTAGTAATTTGGTTAAGAAATAAGCTAGGATTGATTAAGTTTTAATTAATGAAATACATTTGATTAGATTTCAATATACGTTTTGCTAGTTATTATAATAATGACGAATCCTGTGTCTGTGCTTCAATTAATTGTTTCCTTTTAAATTCATTTTTTAAGTGGGGTGGTGAGAGATGGAACAAACTGGCCACTGATGGAACAACAGGTTCTATTTTTGGTCACCAATTAATGGCGAATAATAAAAACGCCGTTTCTTAATTCTTATATCTTCATATATTTATATATTTAGTTAAATGTATACCTAACTATATTTAGATAAATAATTAATAAAATTAAAAAATAGAAATAACTTCCAAACGGAACAAAAAATTAGATAGAAGATAAATTTTCAAGACAAATAGCCAATGTTAGATCCTATAGCGGCGTAGACACTGATTCAGATCATTTCTTGATAGTAGCAAAGTTAAAATACGACAAAACAAAGAAAAAGAAAAAGAAGTGAAAGAAACGACGGGAATACAATAAGATATCAGCAAATTACAAACAAAGACGATTGGAAATAAATATATGAACGGCTTAGAAGAGGCTTTCGAAAAAAATCACCCAGGAGAGATAAAAAAGCAGATAAAAAATAGAGAGTAATGGAAAGTAATATAAAATTCACAACAGACAATGGAAACATCCTCAAAAAGAGAATGGTTAGATGAAGAATGTGAAAAAGAACTAAAATTAAAACGAAACTATCCAGGAGGAAGAAGACACAAGAAGGTACCAAAGTCAAAGAAGAAAAGTAAAGCAGCTGTGTAGAGCAAGAAAAAGAATGCTTTTACAAAATGGATTAAAGAAAATAGAAGAAAACTAGCAAAGAAAAGAAATAAAGCACTTCTACAAAGATCTAAAGGGATCATAAGTGACTACCGAGTCTACAGATAATAAAGTTCAGTTAACACAAGAACTCAAGCCGGCCGATCATCAACAACGTCGTATCTTTGCCGATTGGGTCCTTGAAATGCATGAAAATGATCCGGAATTCCATCGAAAAATCATCTTGAGTGATGAGGCCCATTTCCACCTGGATGGCTTCGTCAACAAGCAAAATCGGCCGGCTTGAGTTCTTGTGTTAACTGAACTTTATAAGCCTTAAGACCCAAATCTTTATGCAAAATACGGTGTAATGACGTTTTTGGAATGTCTAATTTCAAAGAACGACGAGGAATGGACAAACCTGGGTTTTCTTCAACACTTTCGGCTACAGCAGCAATATTCTCGGCTGTTCTTGAGCGACGTGCACGGGTTTTATTCTTCACATCACTAACTTGTCCCAACAGCTCGAATTTTTCCACCAATTTCTGTATTGCGGTCCGACAAGGTGCTTCACGACGACCCAAAAATGTTCGAGTTTTACGAACCGTCTCTGCCAAATTTTCACCATTTTTATAGTGAATTTTAATAATTTCAATGCGTTGTTGAAGCGTGTATCGTTCCATTTTTATTAATGGCGTAGTTTCTACTTGTCAAATGTCAAAAAATTACAGCTCCAAAAGTTACATCTACCGAAATAACGGGCTATTCAAAATAACACCTCTTATTGGAAAACCCTTGCAGACCAAACCGGAAACCCAATAGGGAATGTCTAAAAGCAACTAGACAGATGGGTACAATTTTTTGAAGAACTAGTGAATGAAGGTAAGAAGAAGCAGAAAGTTTATTCTGAAATTGTAGATCTAGAAGAAGAGATTTTAAACCACATGAAAAACAATAAGAGCTCTGGATATAATGGAATAACATTTGAAATGTGGTGGAAGCTGAACCTATTACAACAGATTTGGAAGGAAGAAGAAATGCCACAACAATGGAGTAGTGTGACCATAGATCTAATATTTAAAAAAGGAGATATGACTCGCTGCGAGAATTACCGACGAATAACTCTGTAAATAATTAATAAAAATGTTCAAAAACGGAAATTACTTCCAAAAGAAATAAAAAATTATTTCAATATCAATCGTACCAAATTACAAATGCCCCAGCTGGCTTTAGAAACAATGGTATGGAAGTGACATCTAAATCATACGGACTTCCGCGAACAGCAGTACAAAATAAATTAAAGGAAAATTGTTCTGACACTATGGGAACGATAGAAAAAAAATTCTGTTACGGACAAAGACGCGGAGGATAAATTAGTTGAATGGATTAAAAACATTGCAAAATGGGTTTTCTCGTACGAAAAGAAGGAATTATTTGCTTTGTCAAAAAGTTGGTAGAAAAGGTAATTTAGTCAACTCCTTTTATCCAATACAGCCCTGGACGGAAGTGGTTTCATTTATTTATGAGACGCCAACAAAAAATGTCACAAAAAACATAATGCTACGTTTATGCTAAACTCAATACGTATTCTGGAATTCGTTTTAGCCTGGTTTTATAGTAGCCCTGTCAATTTTTACACAAAAAGGGGCAGAAGGTTGTAAAAGGTTGGTGTATACATTAATTAAACTAGTTTTGTTAATGCGGATTGAGTTTGGCATAATCGCAGTAGTAGTAGTAGAAATTGAGGTGTAGTTTGCTAGAAATACCGGCTGGCTACAGATGGCGTTAAAAGTGGCCACTGTAGGGACAAAGTTGCCGAAGTTGATGAAATTGTACATATCGCCTAAATAATTAAATTAGTAAGATTTACAGTATTTCAGCTTAAAAACTGGGGCATAACTAAAAAATATAAAGACTCAGCTCAGGTAGCTTACGGTTATTCTTAATCATTTGTAAATTTTTCAATAACAAATTTGGTTAAAGTGGCTACAAATAGTGTCTCAACCCTACTGTAAATTTACATGGACGCATTTGCACAGCTGTGTTGATATGGATCCCAGAGCGCCTCATTGGGTAATAACGAATAGATTAACCAAGATAAGGACAGTTTGTCCGTCTAAGTTTAATTAGATCAGGTATTCCACATGGTAATAGTGACAGCGCTACAATATAATCTTCGAGCCTCGCAGATCCGTATACTTTGATCATTAAAAACTTCTAATAACTTCATTAATTATAATTAAAATTTTTAATAAGCGCCGGCAGTGCACTTGACGTGACATATTGCCTATTAAAACAAAAAGGTTCGTTAACGATTAGAGATTACATGTCATCCTTTGCAACACTGTTTTTGTTAGTTTCAATCACACTACACTGCCGACGGAAATAGATGTTTTCGAAAAAAAGGTTGCAAAAAGTCAGGCTTGCGCTTGATGTATTTTAAATATTGTCTCGTTGATGTTGACTGAAATAATAGAAAATAGTCGTCAAGCTTTGTTCGTACATTAATATAAATGCGCTGCGTGGGAGTACTGCCGCAGGTAGTTTCATTACTTTAAAGTACCTCATATGGTATCCGAATTCCGGAGCTGTTCAATTCGGTGTTTATTGATATTTTCCACTGTGCTGAATTTAAAAATATCTTCAGCCCGCATTTGTTAAATTGATTGCGGCAATTAAAAACGACTTTAATTGCAGAAATATTTATCTTCATGGAAAGTTAATTCTGGATGAACAAGTAAATATCACAAGAAAATATCAGTAGTTGAAAGTTAAAAAAAAATAAATTGAAATTAATGAATAGTGTTTCCTGACACACCTTTTACATTGCAAGGAAATAAATTATCCCGGGCGATATTTTCGTTGTAAATTTTGGCTCCTTTAATATCAGATTCGGAAACGTTCCGTGAAGTCTTAAAGTTTATTGCTGAAACATTGAATTTCGTGCAAAACTGATATTGTCTCTGAATGGGAGAAATGTAATCATTTGATAGGGAAATCATATAAATGCAAACAGGTAGATACAAATCGAGTAGATGCATATCAATCAATAGTGAGAGAGAGAGTAATGTGTCACGCGGATATCCGGAGATATGCACGGCTAATTAATTATGTATAGTGTCAACGGGAAACAATCACAATGTATGTATGATTGATTACAATAACGGAGTATGATCAGAGGCTCGAAAGCACCAGGGACGTGTCAACCCTATCATCTCCGAGATAGGCAACAATATTGCTAATTATGTTTTGAACCTGAAAATTGGTAATCACTTCATAAAACAACTTGATCAGCTTTAGGTTGTTACGAACAGTTTTAAAGGTAACTAAAACCAGTAAATGTTGTTTAAGTGCGTTATTAAAATATAGCAAAATTAAATACATAATGCACACATTGTAATTCAAGAATGTCACTAAAAAATTATAAACCAGAATGTTTAATTAAATAATCGAATCGCCATTAGTGCAATGGTCTGCAACAAAAAGAAAATAATGAAACAAAATTAACTCTTCGTGGTAAAATATATATGCGTTTTTTGTGCGTTATAACGTTGCGTTTTCGATAAAGAAACAATGAACCGCATTAAAAAAAAAAAAAACAGTCCACAGTCTAAACATCCTGCAAAATCGCAACGTTTCTTCCGGTGGTGTAACGGGTACCTTCATTATTTCTTAAAATAAAAATAAAATATTAAAATGTAGTAGGTACATATCGCCTATTATTTTCACTCATTTTTGTTTATCTTTGTTTTCGTGTCGAAACAATAAATAGGCAAGTATTTTGCACAATAAAATGAAGATTGCAAAGCGTATCAAGCCTAATTTTTAATAAAGAAGCGTATTTTTGTGCATGCCGAAAATTATTGAGAGAAGAAAATTTATGACAGGATTGCATTTGCATTTCGAATGAATTTTTATAATTATTGGAAAGAATTGAAATTGAAAGTTAAATTAAAATGTAACATAATAAGGTTTTAGCCCCCCCTCCGAATAAAATTGTGATTTTATTTCCGTTTTCCGAAGACTGCCTGATATTTAATCCCAAGGGATTAAGTAAATTGAGCTCCTCATTACGGTGATATAATAAACATAACTCCTTATTAGAGGGATGTAATAAATTTAGTCCCTCATACTTTATTTGCAAAGTCTTCCGTTAAGTAATTTGCCTAAAAGCAGCTTTTATATGAAAAATATGATTTTGGAAGGCATACAAAAATGAAACATATTATGCATAATCACGTTCTAAAATAAAATGAAGGAATATTTTTTATTTTGAGTTTATCTGAGTATAAACATTATGATTATCAGAATAATAATTTGAAATATTATGCTCAAAAACAAAATAAATTATAATGCATTATTGTAAAAGATTGCCTTGGTAACGAATTAATACTTTTCACTTTATTAGTTCAATAAGTTTACCAAGGAAATAAATACTACGTCCCAATTCACAAAAGAAGATGTTAATATAATTTTTGTACATGATTTTTGTTACAGCAATATATTGGAAGTTTCCTGAGATAGACAATAATTCCCAACAGGAGACATCCATCACTTGCGGTTATATGTATATAGTAAGCTGCAAAAGTAACGCAACACTTCGATATATCGCACCTCGGCTGCAAGAATGGCACAACTCAAAAATTTTCAAATACTTTGGTCCCCAACAATATATTAAAATAAAATTACTACCACACTTTTATATTTTCAAAAAGTAGCACATATGGTAACCTAAACAATTTTGTACCAAATTATGAATTTTGACAGAAGAAAACAGAAGAAAATAGATTAGTATTTAAATTTACTCTAAACTTGTTATTTTGAGTTGTGCGATATGTACAACTATTGAGTTTTGATCACAATCAATTTTTAGATTTAATTTATCATAACAGTTTTATATACAGGACGTTTTTTGTCAAAATAATGACGTAATCTCTTGTTTTTTTTAAAAATAGCAATATACATTTTCTTGTCATGATTTTGATAGGTCTCTTAACTGTCAAAACGACTGTATAAAAGTACTAGGTCTTTGCATAAGAAAACTTTGTTGAAAATGAGCGGCAAAAGTAGTGTATAAGAATTCGAAATCATATTTAAAAATTGACTTATTTTTGGATCTTCTTCAATACGTAACAGTTTAAGATTTACTTTTCCCGTTCATTAAAAAAAGAAAGTGCTAAAGGTCTGTATTTATTACCACAAAAGAAAACAAATTGAACACAAATTGCAGAGTAAAAATCCAAATTACAAAAATATGTGAAGAATATTATCTACTAAATACAAGACAATGACGACGGTAAGTGTTGCACCTCTACCAATATCAACCAGGTGACCAGGTAAATCGATTCGCTTTGTGTAAACGGTTCTTGGAACAACACAGGCAAAAATATTGCCACTTCAAGTATGATTCTAAGGATCGATAAACGAAGAATGATGTAAATAATATTGTCCATAACAAAGATACTTGGCTTTTAGAAAACCCACACTATACTAAACCAAGCGGATTTCAACGAAGGCTTAGCGCTAACGTGTGTGGTGGTATATTTAACAGTCAACTATGTCCGGTTCAGGTCACTGCAAATCGATTAAATGCTAATGAATATTTGCATTCATTAAAACATAACATTATTAGAAAACGTTCCGATTGGTTTGTTAAATCGGATGTGGTACCAGCATAACAGTGAGCCTTCACACTTTGGAAGGAATATGCTTGTCTGACTGAATTATTATTACAATGGCAGATAAGTTGGTTGACGTAGTCCAATTGAATGGTCTTCAAGGTCTCCGAATTTAAATCCATTGCACTTTTATGTACGGGGACGCCTGAAAGAATTTTTAATGCTGTCGATCTAGAACAGAGAGATATTCTGAGAAGTGTACAACTCCTTTTTATGAAAAGAGAATATCAAGAATAATTATTTGTTTGTTTGTTATGTTGGTTTTTGTTTACCATTTTCATACCCAATCCAATGTTTTTTTAGAAAGTTATTATTCTGGCTATTAAACGAAGCAAGATTAAAAAAACAATTCCTCCATTTTTTGTGATTCTATATACTAAAAGAAAAAATATTATTTCAAAAGTAAAAGCTTAATTAATTTATCGAATACTTAACAAGGATAAAAAGTTATGGCACTATTAACAACTGTAGTGCTGGATACAATCTCGTCCAATGTTTCAATTTCTTCCAATTATTTCAGTGTAAATTTATCTCATTTTCTTGACATCTCCACCCTTAGACGGTTTAAAAAATGGTTATCTGACCAGGCCAAAACAGGATTAGATGGTGGGTGAGGTAGTACACACTTACATTTTAGTTTCTATAGAGTTGATGATGATATGAGGACAAGCGCTGTTACAGGACGAGCTAAGCGGATTCTGCGGTTTTCCTTGCGTTTAACGGATTATTAGCTCTTCACATCTCGTTGGAATGATTTGAATAAAACTATGCGTTGATGATAAGTCTATGATAAGTTGCTCACTCAAGAATTTTTGGTCTTAGTGTGTGAAATTAATTTTGTTGATTCAGTCGACCCTTGGCTGTGGTAAAGAATCTTCCGCAAACTGTGCTCAAAGCGTAGTAAAGGAACGCCGCTCTCATTCGTGACAAATTTGATAATTATGCGTTGTGCAAAGTAATCACTGGATACTTCTTAGACTGAAGTCTTGATTAAAGTTGATTGTGAATGTAGAGAGGGAAATGAGTAGCGTTGCTTTCTGGTTACATTTGAAAAAGTATTACATTGTCATATATCAAGAAATATTTTTCCTTTGTTAACAAATGTACACAAATAGTGTCAACCATATCATTTTCGGGATGGTTCACTAATAAATTCGCTAATTATGTTTTAAGGTAAGTAACAGCTTAAGGAAACACCCTGCTCAAATTTACGAGCCTAAGGTTGTTACGAATCTTTTTAGGGTTTTTAACATTTTTACTTCAAGCGCCATTAAGTAACTTTTAACATGAAATATGATAATTTTCGTAATCTGTTGTACAACAAGGGTTCTCTTAATAATAAGCTCAATTACTCAATTACACATTTAAGTCTATTATTTTTTAAGTTCTTTTGTTACATTTTTTACTGTTGAGAAAATTAAGGATTCTTAGGAGGCAAACAAAGTACGAAATGAGCAATTTTATGGTTTAATCTTACCTTCAATATAACAAAAGTTTAATCATAAATCTTTCACACATGTGTACCTGTGTAAACTCGCACGTGCCTTTGCATTACGATTAGCAGCGGCCAAAAACACCGTGGGCACAACTTTACGAAATAATTATTATAACTCTTGTTTTAATTAATGTACTTGTACGGAACCTGCATTTATATTTTAGAAAATTTACTGTTTTATCCATTATGCAACCAAATGATACTAAATTAAAGTAAATTTACATTTTGTTAAATTTACACTAATAAATCGTTTAACTGTTGAAAATGATTAAAAATGTTAACTACCTACGCCCATTTCAAACTGAATGTGTCTCTTTAATTTTCCTGCGCAAGAAAATTCGGAGAAACGGATCGTTTAACCTTCATTTACTTCATCAACATTTATTTTTTTAAATCTGCTGGCCCAAAAAGGATTTTTAAAAATCGTTCATTAAATCGACATTCATTTAACATTAGCACATTCTACAATAGTGTCAGAAAACTATAGACTGCAGAACCTTTTAATGTCTGGAAAAGAAATTGTAAACATTAAATATTTCTTTGTATCTCTTGAACAATAATTGTCATATCTATAAATTTAAATACTTGAGAGCTCTTTGAGTTTTGAAGGCATCCTGTCCCACACTTCTCTCCACCTTCTTCTATCTTTTGTCATTAAAGATAGTTCTGTCCACTTTATATCTCTTAATTCTATTCTTGCTTTTCCTTTTATTTGTCTTAAGAGCATAATTTCTACACTTGTTAGCTGTTTTTCTCTTTCTCCGTTGTTGTTCATGATTCACTTTCAAATGAAAGGATTGGTTTAATGACGTTTCTAGCCACTTCTGCTTTTTTGCTGGTATGCTGTTCCTTCGGTTCTTTTTTTTGTTTTTGCTATTCTTTCTTTTACTTCTTCATTTACATTTCTTTCACTATTTATTATCACTCCTAACTATTTCTATGATTTCACTTCTTTTAACTTTACATCATTTATTTCAATTTTGTGAATTGTGTTCCTTGCTCCTATCACCATTTTATTTTATTCGTTAAGCTTTTCCATGTTGTGATGTAGTTTCCTTTTCATTTCTTTTATTATTAACATGTCATCTCCATAGCATAATTCTACAATTCTACCATCTCCATCTTTGAAATTTTACCTTATCAGTCTTAAATCCGTTTGCACTTTTTAATGACTGCATTTAAAACTACATCAAAGAGTAGTGAGCTTAATAAGTTGCAGCTCTGTTTCAAGCTTATTCCATATTTAAACTTTTCTGATTGTTCATTTCTAGTTTTTACATAGCTCTATGCATCTCTACAGGTATCCTACGAGTGATGCATCAAACTGAGAGGAGTTGTAGAGGGCAATAAAACAAGTCATTTTGGTTAATAAACTTCTGGCAAAAAATGTGTGGTTTTGGGAGTACAGTGAATAAAAGAAAAATAAGGCTTACATCATTTACTGCAAACATTGCAAGTAACTGTTCAAAATAGCGTCCATGTTGCTCAATACACAATACACAGGGTGATGCATTGACGTATGGACCCTCTGGAATATTTTCGGTCATTAACCTTGCCAGTAGTTCTTCCTCCGTGTGGATAGGTGTGTCGTATACCATGCTTTTAACATGGCCCCATAGGTAGAAGTCTAATGGAGCCAAATTTGGAGATCGCGTTTGATGAAAATACCGGTCGAAACCTCCACAACACGACGCCAACATGGCTGATTATGTCCAATACACGGCAAACCATTCATTCACTGTACTGCCAAAACGACACATTTTTTGACAGAGCTATATTAACCGCAATTACTTGTTTTGTTGTCCTACACAACCCCTCTAAGTTTGATGCACCATTCGTGGGACACCCGTACAGAGGCATTTTGACATTTCTAGTTTTCAGAATGCTTCATATGTTCTCTCTTCTTACTCTGTCAATGAAAGACATGGGTATGTATCTACCTGTCCTTACTGCCTTCTCACATAATATTGTCTGATGGTAGTGTCTTGTGTAGCCATTTTCTTTCTAAATCCATTTTGTATCTTCATGTATGTTCCAGAATCTCTTTAATTATAAGTCTGTTTTCCAAAATTCTCGCATATAGTTTCCCCCTGTTTACTTGTTAAAGAAATTCGTTGTAATTCCTGCGCTGTTTACTATCTGTTGTTTTATATATCGGTATTATAATTCCCGTTTCTCAATCTTTTGGTGTTATTGTTTTTTTTTTTTTATCATTATTGTTATATCTAGAAGCTCTTCTTTTTCTAGTTTGTCCATTTTATTATTTCTCCTGTTATCTCTTCATGTCCTGGGGTTTTTCCTATTTTTCTTTTTCTCATAGCAAGTTCTAATAATTCCTCTCTCGCTGTTTTATCGCTTTCCACTTGGTAATCATTGTATTCAGTTTCATATTCCGTTTCGTAAAAAAATGTCTGAAAGAGAAATTGTAAACATTAAAATATTGTACTATTTTTGGTGTAATCACTTTCTGTGTTTCTAAAACAATTTTCAAGTCTTGCCAATTTAAATATTTGCGAGCCTTCTGGAGGTCGACCTTGTACAAATTAACAAACTTAGGCTCCCTTTGTGAAATCTCATTACGATAGCTTTGTTCTTTCAACAGTTATCGTCTTGATGGCCAGACACACGCATAGACAAACAGATGGTTATATTCTAATTTAAATTACAATTGTCATTGCTGTTAGTTATAAGGTCATGCATTTTTCAAATCTTCGTCATATTTCGCGCTGGACTTATCAGTGCCTCACGTTTTACCAATACAAATCGTATGGAAATTGTGTCCTTTCAATTTTACGTTCGGCTAACTTGAATAAAATTTGCAAACTTTCTTATTTTATTGCGTTACGTTCTGCGTTCTAACAACAGCGGGTGAAATAGAGAGATAACTTGTTTTAACTTTCACAAAGACGAAATGTAGTACCTAAATTTTTTTATACTTCTTTAAACTCGAAATTCACAACTAAGTGGAATCACGAAAATATCTCAAACGTCAGCCGGCAAAGGATTTACGCTTGTCCAATGTAAGCGAACGCCTGGTGAAACTTTTTAACGTGGAATAAACTCCAAGATTCGCCGGGAATGTTATAATCTCCATAGTTTCGGCTAAACGGCTAATTTTTTCCTTGTAATTAGAAAATATTCTGTTTGGATTGAAATTTAATCCGCCGTTTTGATGCTTGGCGAATTTGCGAGCAAATTACGAACATCTTTTTTCGTCGTGTTCGGGAGCTCGTCACCTTTTTTATCACCACTTTTTCAATACCCTCGAAGAGCTTGTAGATTAGTAATTCGAAACCGTTTTCTATTTTATATTATGGATTAGTAACTTGAAGATTAATTTAATTTCGCAGGGGCGTGGATTACGTATTTTGCAATTACAAATTTTTTTTGTGCACATTTGTCGTCGTAAATTCGTTTAAAATATAATCAACAAGCTGCAAATCCGAACCGGCTTGCCTAATTCGAAGTAAAACAGGTACAATGCACCATATGACATCTTGCAATCTGCCAGGCTTATTTAAATGTGGAGAGAAATCTGAATTTCATCGCAGATATATCTGGAAAACGTTATGCGTTTGATATATTAATACGAAGTCATAGAACCGGGACGACAGCTCAGATAAATCATCCCCACCTGCGATTAACTCAGGAATATTGGGATGTCACGGCCATGAATATTAATAATATGATATCGCGGAGACACCCGTATTATTATGAGGTCTTTTTTATATATTCCAAGACGTATATTTTGCCTATTTTCACTATTTATCATTTCGATTGCAACTTTTTTTCAGCTTTTGAAAAATAAATTGTTCTCCTTTGTGCAACCATATCAGTTTAATTTCATTTTGTCGTTCGTATTTTATTTCTCAATCGTAATAAATACTTCTTGATTCAGTAAACAATTTTTTTTTTATTGGACGAGATAAAATTCGTTTCGCACAGGAAATTTAATTTTTTTCAGTAACTATATATTCTGCAATTGACAATATATAATATGCAACTTGTATTGTTGATCAAACTTTACCAACGTGATGTATGGAACAAAAGTGTAACAAAAGATCCTATAAGCATGTACAATAATGCTTCCTTAAAAAGTTACGTACAAATTTCAATATTGCTCATAATCAATAAACAGTTTTTATTAAAAGAACAAGAATAAAATGTCCTGTCGCATAGATTTGTTATTAACACACTTCATTAAATGTGTTATGGTGAGACGTTAGGGAAACTGCTCGAAATGTCCTTCAGCTGCAATAGAGGCTTCGCATTGTCGAACTCGCTCAAAAATTCCGGGCTATTCCGGACTACATGAAAACTAAGTTGTATTCGGCCTCGGAGGTCTTCTAAGGTAAGAATCGGCGTAGGGCAAACAAGATTTTTAGGTGGCCCCATAAAAAAATCTAACCGGAGAGCGCGGTGGCCACGTAACTGGGTGGCCCACCTCTGCCAATCCAACGATTTGAAAATTATTATTTAAGTACTCCCTTGCATAAACCATAAGTCACGGTGTGTTTCCAACGGAACGTCCTCAAGTAGGTAGATCATTTTCCAAAAAAAGTCCTGTAATTGGTCCATTTAATCTGTCTGGTAAAAACATCGGTCCTATTAAATAATCCTCAACAATGCCTGAAAAAGTTTGTTGGTGTCTTGATTGTCTAATCACGTGAGGATTTTTTTCTGCCCATTGATGGTCATAGTAAAAATTAAAAATTGCATCCTGAGAAAAGTTTGTTTCGTCCGTAAAACCAGTTACAAAATATCATTCTGCGGATAATTTCCTCTTGGTGTTTTAGAATTCTCGTCAATTCTAACAAACCCCAACGTTCTGGAGTTTTTTTGAATCCCACTATCAACAGTATTACGTTTAAAGGTCCCTCTCTCATGAAGACGCTGGTGGATTTCCGCAAAAGTTCCTTTAGCTGGACATCTTCGATCCAGAAATTTTTCAGCATAAAGTGTTACCGGAACGATCAGAGAAGCTGGCCGCCGGACTGAGCACGGTACGTGGTAGTTGGCGAAGTTTTGGAGTTGCCTTGGTGATGAAAAAAATAAACAGAACTGTCACTTTGGTCCTTGTAAAAGGCAGACACGTTCATTTACGAAAAATAACATAAAGCAGTGTTTAATTCTATAGTTCAAATTGTTGCGGAAACCAAGTTGGTAGCAAAAGCCGTTCGTTCGCCCATACGTGAAATGCATGTATGCAATTTCCAACCGTTGTAAATAGTCTTGAGGAAGTAACCCCTGGAGTAGGCGAAATAGGTATTGATGCAAGCACTTTTCTGTTAAAACTTGGGGTATTAAAGAATGACCGATGAGAAACCTTTGAGCATCGGCTGGAGTGTCTAGCTCAGGTTCAGCTTCAAAGTCGTTTAATAAATTTCCCTCGATTTTGGGCACCATTACATAACGTAGACGGTCTATGTCGATACCGATTGACGGTGTAAGCCTCTCTGTTTCCCTCAAAAGTTGATCTTCCCTACAGATGTACCATTAGCGATGAAGTGGTTTTCTCAATATTTTAGCATGCCAAATGTACGAAAAGGTTTAACACCGATAACTTTAAATAAGGCTTCATCACAAATGGCATACTGTTTGTTTCTCAGATCATATAATCTATTTGATGATGAATTAAACTTTGTTAACGACCTCATTTCGAGCCATTGTTTCCGAACCCACTAACGCAGCCAATTCAGGAGAGAGACTGGGTGCTTTGGAATACCCACTTTCAGGACGCTTCACTCCGGCACCTCCTCCTGCTGCTGCTCTCCCTGCTCCCTTTCTGGTGCCTTTTTTAGCCTTGGCCTTTCTTCTTCTTTGAAGGAAGATTGCGTGTTTTGGGGGGCTTTGATTTCTTGGGAAAGTATTCCTCTTCTCAATGGCCTTCTTCTGATAGTTCGCTAGCTTGCTACAGGAACCACGACCACAAAGTTCCGCGTACAATAAAGTTTCCGAACGAACTCAGTCGGCAAGGGGCAGGTTCTTACATTTTCTCTCTTCCAAAGAATCGATTTCTCCTATCACCGAAAATTTTCTAAAATGGGCGCCACTGGCTTGTAAAATGAAAGGAAAGATCCAACACGATTCCCTAGACAGAAAGAAACGAGTTCAAAATGACAAAATGTATTGCACTATTACGTCTTACAAACGTAAACAAAATTAAAGTAATAAAAGGACCCATTTTGCGATCTACAATAGTTATGCGCTACATACACATAGCATACAGACAGATAATACTAATCGGTGAAATAATGTACAAACATTCACAAGAGTCGAATCAATAAATATCAATTAAAACTCTTAACATCATATGTAATGGCTTCTCCTCCTTCGAGCAAGAGAGAGAGCCCCGGTCTTCACCTCCCTTTACAACTTCTGCTGTTATCATAATCCAGCAGGTGAGGATTTCCGTTTAGAAGCCGTTCGATTCAACTTGATAAGAGCGATGCGTATCAATTTAAAGAAAGAGCGGGAATTTTGCGGCGTTGACTTTCGTAACAAGCTGCTGATCTTTGGATTCCTTTTTAACTTTCTTTGCAGGTAGTTTCTTACCTGTGGAAGCTTGTTTACTTGTTTTTGCCATCTTCTGGCTCTTCCTCTTCTTCCTCTTCCTCCTCTTCTGATATTTCTTCCTCTTCCTCCTCTTCTGATATTTCTTCCTCTTCTTCAGAATCAGCTTTCCTCCCCTTTTTCTTAATGTCTTTTGAATTAACGTATTCAACAACTAAATCGTCAATTTCCTTTTTCGAACTAACAAATTGGTTCCCAGAGGAGTCTTCTTCAAGTTGTTGTCGAACCTTCTTGACTGATGTTGATGCTAAATCGGCGTCTTTTAGAAACGCGGTAATTTCTTTAGGGAGTTTGTCTTTAGAGATATCTGCCATGTTGTAGAAATCTTCTGCTTGAATAACGTTAAGCATATTTAAGTTAATTTCGTCACAATAGTCTAAACAAGTACAATGTTTTACTATCAATAACTGAATAATTAAAGAGTTAACACTAAATTGATACTACAGTTTTTGCTTGGTTTTTAATAAGGATTCGCGTGATGTAAATGATATGCCCTGTAATAGGAAAGCAAAACAGAAATCAAGCAAAAAGAATCAAAACAATGAACATCAAAAAAATTGTTTCAGCGGACAAAAGGATGGAGAAGAAATGAACCGTTAAACTGCCAATTAAAATTAATTTTATGGCCTCATATAATTTCATGCCGGCATTACAAGCGTATTTAAAAATTTGTAGTTATTAAACGAATATTTGTTGTGAATTTTGTGGTACTCTAATAATAGTAAATTTTCGATATTTCGTTTTTATGGTCGTGGTTTAGCTTTAACTATTAGAGGACGTGGATATTGAAATCCCCATAAATTGAAATCCGTCAATGAAAATTAGTGTAATCAAATGAGTTTCCAATAATTTAATCAGAACGTGATATTTCAGTGTAAACAGTTCAATTAATTCTTTTATGCTCCATCGTAATTTATTTATTCGCACTATTACTTTCTTTTTCATATTTATTTAAGAGTTGCTGACTTCACTCAGTTCTTAACGAAAATTATTGTTTCGGGCAAAAATTGATTAGTTCTTTGAAAGTCACAGTAAATTTGTTTAACATCTATTCTAACCTTTAAGCCACGTGTTCTTTTAAACTGTTATTATAGTATTTGCAGCAGCACCAAAAGGAATTTATATATTTTTCCAAGAGTTGCCGAGAAAACTATGTTGTTTTAATTGAGTACACAAGAGCCGCCACTGCAGTTAACCTAACTGCATAGACATGTTATTCTTTCATTATTTTTAATAGTAATTTGTAATTGAAACGAAAGACGGCTTTCTTCAAATAAATTCTGATTCCTGCAATACTTTACCGAAAGAAATTAATTTGATAGTTCTATGAAAGCCTTAAATTTGTGCTTCAGCTATTTTGTGGCGAATGTCCGACGTTTGAAATTGGCATTTAGAAATAGAATTTGTGTGTAAGAAGGCAAGGAATTACTTATGTGTAAGTTTGTTCTATATGAAAGGTTCTTTGCAAGAAAAAAATTGTGCTGTCAGTCAAGCAAAATTTCTTTGATGTAATAATGATTACGTTTCCATCAAGAAAATTTTTTGTGAAGGTAATTTTCCTTAATGGATTAAACTTCACGGCATTACAACATAAATCAGTTATTACTTCGATTAAATCGTTTTCGTATTTCCCGAGCGATTTGATGCATAAAAGACAAGGCTCATTCAACTGGTGTCGCCAAGACACACGTCTGACATGTGTGACATTTTCCGCAACGATTTTCTAAGGTTCCGAAAATGAGTAAAGTAATTACCGCCGTTCCGAATGGTAAAGAAGACTTGCAAAGCTCCAGACTTGCAAACCCGACATTTGAATGATACTATGATTGATGCTTCACAGCTGCCTACAACCACCATCTAAGATCTAGATTATATATTGCTTTGTGCTGATATATTCCCTGATATTCGACCCAGAGGGAAGAAATTGAAAATACTGAATAAATATATGATCGGTCATAAATTTTCCACTTGGATTTTTCCAATACGTGCAGTATCTACATAAACGTGTGATTTGTGTTTATATTGTTGGTTTTTTGCGCGTTTTGGATAATTAATTGCAAACAGTGGATTCGGTATTCGAGACCGGGGTCGACATTATCAGCGTTATTGGGATCGCGGCCAAACGTAGACCGACTCGCATGCTCAGCTATTTACCAAATGATGCAGTAAATTTGTGTTATTTGAATGGGGTTTCGATACTTTACCGGATTATAACAGACTTTTGTTTTCCGAAACATCCAGACATTATTAAATATTCACGAATCGACGACATGCGGGTATTAAATTGCGCCTGTTTATCTCGATACAAGAACGATCCGCTGACTACTGCAAAAAGTACAATGGATTGTTATGCCAACATGCGACATTTAATAATTCCGAAATTCCGATAGCGCGACTCGTAGACACCGCAATTAAACATCAAAAGTCCTTATTCCACGCTGACTGCATTACTGTTGAACTTTGCTAATTGTCGCATTCATCAGAGCGCGAAGGGACCGGACTCCCCCAAAAAAATATAAACTGCCGTTTACACGACAAAAGCTCAGATAAACTAACTTAAATAAAATAGTTTGTTTAGGACGAAAAGGGAACTCGACTAGTCCTAAGGTTGGCATTTCCTTAATTCGAAGTGAAAATCGAACTCGATGCAATCCTGCGTTTGGGGTCGAGTGTAATGATCTGTACAACGGAATTACAGAAGGCAATTAAAAGTCGCGTGAGGTAATAAAGATGAATATTTGTGTGGGTTTTCTTAGCTTTCCTTCCGTTTCCGTGCCGAGTGAAGAAGCGGCGGCGAAATGAGGCGTGGCGTGACAGATGGTGGCAACTTTGAGACAAGCGAGCCTGCAACTTTGTTCTGTCACACTTTTTTATTGTCCATTTTTGCTGTATTATTCATTCGGGGGATTATTGGATTAGACGCGTCCTTAAGTGGAACTCATTGCACACACGTTTCTTTAAATTTAATGAAAAATAAACACGAGTTGAGCCTGAGTTCAATGTAGTGTCTCATTTCTGCCATTGAGGATATTTTTATTAGAAAATTTCTTATAAATATGTATTTGCGTCATTTATTAGCATTGGCATCGGGGTGGATATGAGTGATCGACTTCTTAAGAGATTGCTTTTTCCAACGGAGCATTATTCGGTTCTTCATAAGCGCTGACGTAGCTAGGAGAGGACACCCTCATATTAAGGGCTCCTGGCTCTTCTAAATTCCACTGTCGCCCCTCTTCTTTTCTTCAATCGACGACTAATCATCGACAAGAGGGCGTCGAAGTGAAATATATCAGGGATCGAATTACTTTTTACCGTAATCGGATTCTAATCTTCCCCCTGACAAATTAATTTTTACTCGAAATGTAATTAGAGCAAGTTTGCGTTCTATTATCTCATTTCGTGCTGCTTTGTTGCGACGTAGAAATAAGATTGTGAACAATATGTATTAAAAAACTCTAATGTGCTATTTTAATTAAAAACACGAAATGATTGTTTTTTCGTGGGTAGAGTAAGGTAAGAAAATAACTTTCGGAAAGTGAATTGGGGATAACGTTAATTCCCTGTGGAATAGATATCAAGCAGAAACTATATACACGTTTAATAAAACAAAGGCTTCGTTTTATTTACACCGAATTTACCGGCTTCGCAATTTAATTATCCAACAAAATGATCAAAATGTCGGGTTCGATTCCTACAAGAAGTTTTTTCGAAAGAGAATTAAAATTAAATGGAATTTGTAAAACAATATAATGTTGGTCTACTATAATTAAACAAGTTAAACTAAATTGTTATGATTCTCTGCCTTGACGTGAGTTCATTAAAGTTTCAACCAGAATTGCAGGTGCATAAAGTGTTAGTAACATTCCCTAATTAAATTGTTCGTAAAATATGTAAGTTTACATCAAAAATTTAAAAATTTTTCCAGAAAAATGGGCAGCAACAGTAATAACTTCCATGCTGCCATTGTTTAAAACAGTATGCTAACTTTTATGTTTTGAAAGCATAAATACTAAATTACTAAATTTCAAACTGTGCAGCTATGCAATTTTATATTGCACCCGAATGAATGTCTTTGGTGATGTTAACCATTACAGCTTCAAAAAAGCATTAGCTTTAAACTGTTGAATTTATCATTTTTGACGATTAAATCAATAATGTCGGTATAAATTTTAATTGTGACATAAAAGAAAAGGTCAAAATCAAAACGCAGGTTAAAGCAAAGAATTTCACTCTATGGAAAACAATGTTATTTACTACAAATTAATAAATACACCGTATAGAGGAATTCTACTCCTATCGGTAACATTCAAAATCCTATCCAAAGTATTACAAAACAGATTGGATTAGGTGACCACCAGGGAAGATTTAGGAAGGGAAGACCTTGTGCTGAACCTAAAACTCATAATAAAGTAAGGCATACGATTCTATAGATAGAGGAATTCGGAGTCGATGACAAATCAATTGCAATCACAAAGAAAACTCTAACAAACACGACGTCAAAAGTAAAATTTATGGGAAAGATTTCAGAACCCTTTGAGGTCAAAATAGAAGTAAGACAGGGAGATGGGCTCTTTGAGCAGTGGGGAAATCTGTGGGGAGAGCAGTAGGAGTAATGAGAAAGTGGAAGAAAAGAATGGAGGAAGAAGGAATTCCTAAAATAAAGATAGGAAGAAAGAAAGATAATCTGGAAATTGATTGTCTGGAAAATGGAAACTCAGAATCAACAAGGAGATCTACAGAAGAGCAGAAAAAATAACAGACATAATAAGGAGAAGATGAGTGGCTTTCTACGGACACATTAATATAATGAATGAAGGAAGACGAATGAAGAGAATATTCAATTACTTCGACAGAAACCTCAAGACACAGATGACATGGATCAATGGGATCAGAAAAAACATGGAAGAAATGAAAATAAATGGAGAAGAAGTGGAGAGAGTAGAAGAATTCAAAAAGAAGAGGATTGAAGGATATTTAAGAAAAAGCAAAAAGGAAGACTGGAACAAAATAGACGGAAAAAGGAAGGAGAAAAAATGAAAGAGTACTGGAAGAAAAAAAAGAAGGGAGAAAAATAATCATGAGAAGTTACTTCACGTAGGCCATAGTCGACCACAATCGAAAAAAAACAAACCTTACTCAATTGAAAAAATGTGCGTGAAAGTTCCTGTAAACTAGTGGTGTTATGGTAAAACAAAGCTACTTGTATGTAATATTGTCTTTACAAAAAGATCGACACTGTTATGGGGTCGCTTGCCTGTAGACCTTGAATAAAGTAAATTAATAGATCTCAACGGATTCAACGAATACATTCAGTTCTTTTCCGAGTTTTATGCTATATTTGTGGTTACAATGCCCACACAGATATACCCAAATTTATTTCTGTATCTTTCTTTTAAACAATGCCAAATAATTACGATTTTGCAAAAATCGCAGTTGTCTGATGAACAATCACAAAATTAACTAGACTGACGTATAAAATCATTAGCGTTCGCACGAAAGAATTCAGGGGCATTACATAATAAAGAAATAAACAATAATAAAGTGAAAATACGAAAAAATACCACTTCTGAAAGATTCATTTTTAGGAAAACGTACTGATAAATTATTAGTAAAATTAATTAAAGCATTTACAAACTGTACGTCCCCGCAGAAAACGTGTCACGTCAATTTAAACAATGAACATTAAATTTATAGAATAATATTCCAGGGTTTTGAACAGCCTGTATGAAATTAGACGATTATGTCAAATAATTGGATATAATGTAACAGATAATGTGGTAAGTAAACTGTTTCCAGGGGAAAATAATAACTCGGGTCATCATTAACTTACAAGCACAAAATATGCTCTCATAAACGGATCAGAACTGATACAAGACACTTTAGGTCGTTGGAGTGTTTAGAGTCTGTTGTCATCGACATTTTTTTTCAGCTTTGCCTTAATAACTGCGGGTGATCAATTGGGGAATATTGGGGCTTAGGGAATATGTGATACAGTTACGATAGTAAGGACGTCGTATATGATACGACTTGATAGAAGAGTATCGTAATTCACTATTAAATCGCTTATACTAGTAAGTAAAACTTTATTTGTTTTGGTAGTAGCAATGCCATCCAGCATACAACATACATTGATACATGTTGCTTGTTTAACTGTCAAATTTCATTTCTTACAAATATTTCAGTACGAAATCTTATGGTCGTGTGCAAATGCTTTATAAAGTGAAGTGCGTATTTCAACTTTCTGCCACGTTTAAAAAAGCATTACAGAAGAACTATTTTAACGTTTTCTTAGAATCGGAAAAATATGCATTTATGAAGAAGAGAAACATTTTTGGCATTTCTTGAAGTTGCTAGATAGCGCAGAAATGTTTAAAACAAACTCGAACGCAGGCCGGCTAACAGTAATTAAGGAAGTGTTAAATTTTTTATTTGCAGAACTCTTGCTCCATTCTGTACCCATTACATCTTATTAAAAGCATATAGTTTGGAGTAAGTAGCAAGGCAAGCCAAAAGGGAGCGAGTACTGGATTTGTTAATTGATTAAGTTTATTTTATTTTCTAAATTCAATCGGACAGACATAAGTTTTAGTATGTTATTGTGTTTTTTAGATTTCGAAGAGCCTCAAAGGAACTTTTGCGCTCAAACCCTTTTATGGCCCTGCGAATTGTGATATTCTATCGATTCATGGAAAGTATACTGTAGGTACACTGTCAGTCAATAGAACGGACTCGGCGGTCTTACTTATTAACGAAATAGTAACAGTATCAATTCTAGAACGTGAAATTAGTTTAATTGACTAATTAAGCCACGAAATTATTGCTATTGATACATAAAATGTACACAAGATGATTCACAGATAACTTTTTGGCGGTAATATGCAAAATAGGAGAAACTGGTCCAGAGTGACACACCACATAAAGTCACAATATTGGTAAAGATGGATCAGCAAAATTAAAGTGCATCGATTTTATTGGTTTAACCGCAGCGCTCAAATAGTTCTGTTGTTTTCCGGTTTTACGTGAAATAACAATAATAGACCAAGAACTGACGAGTTTATAGTTTATCTAAGATAATTTAATTGTCTTTCGGAAGTGTTGCGCAATAAATGATATCTACGTTTATTAAAAAACGAGTTCCCTTACCAACACTTTTGTACCAGAGAAGCAGAACGATGTATGTCCATCTTTTCCAACCATGAAATTTTGATGTATATTGATTAAAATATGGCTCATCTACACATTACAGGGGGAGTTATGTCCGAACTTAGAATTTGTATTGCATTATGGTGTATCTCCAAGCATTACTTTAAGGCAACACTAAAGATATTAAGTCATTAATTTGAATTTCCTGAACATTGTCAGTTTTGGACATACATCGTTCTGCTTCTCTGGTACAGACTTCATGACGTAATAGTTTTTGCGGTTACCATACCAAATTTTAAAGTTACTTTAACTGGGTAGTCATAGTAGCTTCAAATAGATATCAGTAATAAACAACGGCTAACACAGATTTTTGTATTTGTAGAAAAGTTTTCTCCAGAAAATTCCTTTGTTTATGTTATACTTACAAGTTTTTTAAACACGTTAGGTTTTTCTCTATTCTTTATTTTTCGTGATTTAATAAAATTAAAATACAAACTTGAACATGAATTTCTCTCATTTTGAAGAAAAATAATGTATATCACAGTAAATCAGGCACTGTGTCACCCTACAACGAGCTGGTAAAGAGTGACACAGTTTGTAGTGCCTGAAGATTTATATTGATACCATAATTTATTATAGATGAATTTAAGTGAAATCGTCGGTGCGAAGTCACAACCTCGTATCTCAAAATTACTTAGTTTTTGTCTTTTTTTATTTAAACCTCAAACAATTATGAAAATATTCTGAGAATTATGCTGTTTTTGGCAGTTTGCGCATACGTATTGAGATATAAGAGGACCTTTAACTTATCAGGAATGGAATTTTCTACTGCAAAAACGTTTCAACTCTAAATCGTTGCAAAGTGAGATAAGAGGTTTTGACTCCGCACCGACGAAATGTCAATATGCACATAAAGAACATTTCCACGAAGCTATTAGGCAAGTATTATCACACTAACATTGTTTATGACAAGGATGCAACAGTTTTAAAAAATGGTGTATCATTCTGGCCAAGTTCCTCCACCCACTTGACTTTCAAAAAATTAAATATCCTACAATTTTTTCGCAAGACTTTGCCAACTTTTGCTACATCGTTCAAATTCTTTGCAAATTAAAATTTAAAATTAAATATTAATCAACAGGTATTTGTGTAATCATTTAACGGTAAATATTTTTTTTTGATTATTTTTTTTTGTCAATATTTTTATTATAAACATTACTCATATCAGTGTGTTTATATCAGGTGTTAAAAAACTTGTGACGTCTTGTGCGGTTATGGATTGCAAAACGGTCTTTACTATAATTTATATGACAAAAGTCGAATTTAACTAAATAATCAAGAAAGAACACACGTTTTACAATCCGTAGTCACCGCTGCACCATTTTCTGAACATACGATACTCAGGGTGAACGTACCTATTGGCGGCCCGCTACTTGTTGTCGGCCTTTTAGGAAAATATAATAATATTTTACAATTCACTACGGATGACAATGTGTTATATTGTTCTGTGATAGTGTGCATAGTGGTAAAACATGCATTTACCGGCAAATAAACATTTTCAAAATTTAAAAATTGAAAATGCTGCATTTCTGATGCATTTTCATACCAAAAAAACTTTTCATTTTATCTTATATCAATGGAGTAATATAACTGTTCGGCACATATGTTGACAACAGCTAGATTCAATTTACCTAATTCAAAATATTCAATTACAATAAATTGCTATAAAAAAATTCGCTGAAATAAAGTAAAAAATTCTTAGTGCTTAATTCAAAAGAGTACATTATACTAATTACCCCACTGGTTGCGAAATCCCGGAATTACAACAGATACGGCGAAACATCCTTAAAATGACATTGATACAAACGGTGTCCGTGCATTGCTTCACAACAACCTCCTTATTTTAAACTGAGGTAGCCGCATCACCAAACATTATAAACAGATGTGACAGCACGTGTTTAAATTATGGCACGCGTGCAAATTAAGAATATATTGCGCGCGCGCGGGCAATAATAGCTTCTTTGATAAAAACATTTTGGGCGACTCTGCTGTTAAATTTTTATGAATTTAATGAATGAACGAGGTCTCGGTTGAAGATGCACATTTCACAATTTGAACCGGGCGGCATTACATAAACGTTAACTCGCTTTTATTTAGCAAGAAGCTGAGCTTTTAGCAATTGAAGCTGTTAGTTTTTGTATCCCCGTGTCGGACATAAACGTCGCAAGGTGCGGTCTGTGGGTAATTTAAAAACCATTAAAAAGGGATATTAAGACCGACAGTTTAATTATTTTTATGTAACACAATTAGGAGATAAATAAAATAATTAAATGACAGCTGACAGACATTTTTCGGGAAAAAATCCAATGAGTCATTGAACCTATTAAAACATATTAAGGGTGTAATTAAATACTTAATCATAATATATTAATTGCAGGGCATGCGGTAGGGTGCAGGGGTTCCGATTGTTCACGGAAACCATCGGAATCTGACGAAATCCTCCGTTAGTGGGAGTAGCTCTGCGCGGCGTCTAGTTCCATTTAAAACGTCGGGACGCCGGTTCACGTATAATTTAAGTATTAATAGCGCAACTACGCGCGAAATTTTATCTTAACATGAAAAGTATACGACGCACGATTTTTTCGTGAGGGTGCAATTTTTCCGTGAAATTGGCGCGCTGTTGATTAGAGTGATGAGCGACGCATTGTACGGACTGTGAACGTTTTAAAATGATAGTCATTAGTCCGGTATGTGCGTGAGGCCGTAATAATTTGTGTGCCGCAATTATTTAACTTTCCGCACCTTTATTCCCCGGTTAAAATGGTATTTTAAATTAATTTCGCATCCAGACGGATCTGTTTTATACGTCAGGAGCAGAACCTCATGTGTTTTGTAAACTTAACGGTGCAGTGCAGGAAAGTTCTTCGTACAGCTGGATGTGCCAAAAGTGTGAACGCGCACGGGTTATTATATAAATAGATCCTTCGAATGCCAGGATTTTTAGTTTTGTCCAAAATGGATTGGAAAATTTTTCTGTGCATTTTCAACCTGTTAATGCAAGGTAGGTTTCTACATTTTTTAATCGATCTAATCGGAGCACTGCAAAATAAAAAATGTTAATGGTATAAGTGTTATCATCTCGCGCAATCTGGTATAAATATTTACGACCTAATTGGACGTATTGTCGTTTCAATTAACGTAATCGCAAAATATTTTGTGACTTATTACAGCTGCGCTTGACCCTGTCGTTTTAAAACACGTGAGCGTGTAAGAATAATTTGCAGCTGCTGTCATAGATAGGTGGGCGAGATTAACACTAAATATAGTCTGGAGATGACTTCTTGCCCCCGTTAGAGCGGTTTTTTACCTAAATTATGAGCGCGGGATGAAACCTTGTGTTTAATAAAATAATACAACCGTCGCCTTCGGGAATTATCCTGCATAAGCAGTGAAAAAGGTCCGGAGCGAAGCTGCTGAACTCACAGTTTCTCCGGAATTGATTAAAATATACTTTTATGCAATCTAGTCGAATCATCAATATTCCTACGAGTGTAACGAATGCTATCTTCGGTTTTATCGCTGGAATGCAAGAGCAGCCGTGTCAAAGGGTACTTCAACCGATGTACTAGCCTTTATACGAATGCGTATTGTTTTGATCCACTGAACGTTCAACTTTAATATTTTTGGAAAAACGTTTGTTTACAATCTGATGCACACGCAATAACAACGTACCTGTTATTAACTTCCAATTAATTCCATGTTATATGGATTTATTCATTCTAACGATTCATTTTTGCTTGCTACCAATATATGCAAAAAAATCGCAATTTGATGAAAATTAAGTTGTCGAATTGAATAACTTTTTTCAATTTCTTTCAGATTCAATTTGCAAAAAACGTTACATTTATTTGTGATAATGAATTTATTAAATTTTAATGAGCACAATTTTTGTGAAAACAAACGAAATGTTTGTTTTCGGCAAGATAAATTGGTTGACTTTAAAGTGCGCATATCCCAGGAACGAATGGTTGGTTTTTAATACCTGTGGTAATTAGCCCCTGTCATTCGTAATGTATTTAAATTACAGTCATTGTGATGGATGTGTCCTGCAGTAAGCTCATTACGCAATTTCGCAATTTTTTTCCTAATGAAAGTTTTATTTTTTATTGCTGTGGGCACTTCTCATCAATAACGATCTGGATGCGGGACAAAAACAATATAATTATTGCGTTAAACTCGACAAAACTTCTGCCGCTAACGACCTAATTCTCTACTCGTTCAAATAGCATTCTTACACACTTTGCAATTAGACACGCACTCTTAGCAACATCTGTTGTACATTTAATCATTGTTGCGGTGATATAAAAAGGGCACATATGGCGACCGCCGAAATTGTACTGCACACTTCTTTACATTTGATAAGAAATACGAAATGTACAGTTTCCCAACAGAATAAAAATTGGAAATTTCTGTAACAAAATACGTACTTGTGCGAATTCGTCTCGCTCCCGTTTTTATGAATTGATGGAAACGCGTGTGCGTGCCCTTTTCGAAGACTTAAAAACGTACGAAATGTTCTTCATATTCATAAGTAATGCTGTTTTCAACAAACAAGTCTGAAATTTTTTTTTCTGAAAATCAAGGGTAAGAAACGGCGGCGGCTTTCTCTCGGTTAAACAACCGTCACGATAGCAAAACCTATATCTGCAAAAACGGATGTTGGGCATTTATTGTGTTAACGTATCGATTATCATCTTTCTGCGAACGTTATTTTCTTGATCTACGTCGCAGGCATTTCGTTTCTCGGCTCGAGAAAAATCAAACGTGTTTTGGATAAAATGACTAAGGTTTAGAATTGCAAAGGTATTACGTTACAATTTTTTTCAGAGAGTGGAACTTGAGCACCTGCTGCTAAAAATAGCTGCGGATGAACTGAACAATAGAAAAAAACATATTTCATTACGTGAAAGTTTTTCTTTTCTTTTTTTTCTATAAAGCTAGTCAATACAAACATATTTCTACGTTGTTATATTCAAATAAGTTATTAAAAATATTTATCGAAATTGTATTTCGGATATTGATATTGATTCTGATTAGTAAAATTTATTTTTTTTTAAATTAGAATGTTTAAATATGAGACTGCTTTTGTTCGTTTTCTAAGGAGAACCTTGTAATCTCTTTTAATTTTTAAAATTGCAATTTGTGTAATTCCGGCATCACTGTATCTACTGATTAACTTTAGGAAATTGTATTTTTGCTTGCTAAAATATTTATTAAGAAGTCGCAAATGCAAGGTTTATTTGTAACCACTTCTAAATCAAAAACAATTCTGCAGGTTTTTTTAACTTTGTATATTGAAAAATTGCAAGTCTTCTTTAACTTTAGTACCTACCTACATTGTATTTTTTCAATTAAAGGTGAAAAAAGGAAGTTTTCAATATTAGGTTAAAGTTGCTAACTACAGTGAAATCCCGCTATTCGGGCAATGATTAATTTTGCCGATAAGACACAACGTAAATTGAATTATTCCGTTACAGACCCTTAAATAATTGCTTATTGAAACATAATGCATAAAATTTTACATGAAAACTGTAAAATCAATAAATGTGGTTACATGAAATTAATGATAGTAAGTTAGGATGAATGTGCTAGTGGAATGTTGAAAAGAGGATGCCTAAACAATTAACAAAGTAGCATGAAAGTTCGAACGATAAGAATGCGAAGTAGATATTGCTACAAGAAGTAAAACGTGCCCAAATTATGAACAATCATAACATTTGTTGTTTGATAATTTGCCATGTAGTTTATTTCATAGCTCTGTTGACTGACGAGCTAATCATTGCAGCTGATTTGAGTATGTAGTTCAAACTTAAAACCACCCAAATATTGGGGCAAATATGAATAGGAAATTTCTAAATTAGGAATAATTTTTCAATCTTCTATTTTTCAAAAAATTATCAATATTGCAGTAGAGTCCCGATAATTGGGATTTACTAAAACAATGCCAATTTGTACTATCACAATATCCGAATTATCAGAAAAAGAAAATTTATTATTAACGCATTACAAGTTTGTTCATTGTTTTTTTGTTATTTTCCGAAAGACGTTTCTTCCGTTCATGCAGTAGTGCAGGAATATCTGAGCGTGACATATTATTTTGTTGAATTCACTGCAAGCTTCATCGAAACTCCCCAAGGCGTCTTTCTGTTTCGTTAGTAATTGATTAATTTCCTCAGTGGCATTGTCTTCATAAATGCTCATTTATATAGTATCGTCTTCATTTAACAAATTTGGGTCTCCATTAAACTTTAATTTTTTCTTCACTTACCAATGTCTCCTAGCATTCATTTATGTTTTTAACTTCATTTTCGCGCAGTAAACTTAGAGGTTGCATAACTAGCACTAGAATCTTCCTTTTTCGCTTCCATACATTTTTCTTCATTTTTCAAATATCTTGCACGATAGATTGTTCCATCTATTATGTCTTGTCAGAATTTCGACAAACAAACTTTCAGTATAATATAGCTTCTTTAAATGAATTGCATTTTGAGCTAAGAACTGTATAAACTCGGTGGAGCTAGATGGAAGAAACTTTACCATTATTACTCTTTTTCTGTGCCATGATTTGAAATTATGATGACTCAAAAATAGTATTACTTCCTTAACAATATTGGAACATATTGGAACATAAACTGAAGATCCGGATTACTAAAATATTTCGCCCAAGTTATCGCGGCTTCCAGATTATCAATAGCTCGGATCATAGAGGTAGAACTGTATATATTAGTAAACTTTACTTTTTATAAAATACCAATAATATGACATTTATGTTTTTAACTTTGTTTAAATTAATTACAGCTTTAGATGTGTTTTAATTTGAAAAAAGGAAAGCTGGGCAATTTAAGCATCATTAGCGTAGTTTGCAAAAATCTTAGAAAATTGTATTTGGGCGAAAGCTGCTGTAAAATATAAAAGGTCGATTTGTCAAACCTTTCCTAGATTAATGGTTTTGCATTTTTTTTTTTATATCCATAAAATTGAAAATGAGACCTGTTCATTTTACGTTTTTTATATTAAAAACAAGTTCGCAATTTGCTTTTATTCGGTTCAGGTTGCAGATAGGGTAGCGCAGGTAAATGTAAGAATCGTCTTGATTAATATTAGGAAACGGTTTGGCTTTTCTTGACGTACTAATTTATAGCAGTTTTGTATTAGGCACATCCCCCGGGTAGGGTAGTGCTGCTTGTGTACTGTATGATGTATTAATACCTGCCTGAAATACGATGTGTATGATATTTATTTTAGCCGAATGAATAAATTTCGAACCGTTTTCACCGTTGAAACGTTTTAAGTAATTAACATTTCCACGCGGGTTAAAACATACAAATTAATTTCTCGCGGTGTTTCGGTAATAAACTCCAACCAAGTTGACAAGCGATGACACACTTCGTCATAATTTGGCTCGTATATTTTTATAGTTTGAATATAATTGTAGCAGTATGCGACAGCAAGGGTAGCTCACCCCGCTTTTATGAGAGCAGTGACGCATTATTGTAACAAGTATTTATGACTATGCGCTGTTATGTTAGAACAATGCTCGTCAGCGGGGATGTAAAACATCGATATATAGGGAGGGATAAGGGCACTCGAAATTTGCTTTTCAGCGTTCCCTTAGAATCCTCCCAGACACTTACCTACACATAAGAACGTGCTGTGGCGAGTGCATCGGACGTCCAAAATTGATTTTCTATTATTGTACTCCAGAGCGGAGGAAATTGAATTTCATGAAAACACCCATGTTCTGCTGTTCATTTTTCCGTCCTTCCCCCTTATACTTTTGCTAATACGCGATTTTTTCCCGACAATTAGCAGATGAAAGCGAGAGCATTCCTTAAAAGTTTTTTGCTTTAAATTGCTTTTCTTCCGCACGCAAAAACAGCACTAATGCTTTCAACTAGCCGTTCTAATTAACTCTTTTTGACTTTTAAAATCCACCTTTGTCGAAATAAATTATGTTATTACCGAACGGCTTTCGAAATTACCGTTTTTTATTGTGAAAAGCTAATCCATCCACTTATTTTTGTTTTACAGCTAAAAGCAAGTAATATAATAATACAATGGGATCGTCGAATTTATGAATTTTTAAATGGGAAATTGTGGACATGTTTTTGTGACCGCATAAATTTCCTTCGGGAATGAAGTTGTCGCTTAAAAAGTTCGGACGTTTATTGCTTGTATGAAACTACATTTAGCAACTTCCAACATTTATTAGCAAACATTAAATCCTGTTAGAATAATGAACATTATAGTTTTCAAATCTATTGGCTCGCGGGGAGTCAGTAAATGTTACTAGTTCCTAATTAATTGTTCGAATTTATAACGAACTTGTCCGCCAAACTGCAGCAGTTCACCGCTTCCAAAGTTATTCATTGTAGCTACAAGTGTTAGGTAATCGCGAGCTATTGATATCCACATAAATTGCTAATCAACTCCTGTGGGACTTAAGTTCCGGATCCTCTCATTTCCTAGTTGCACTAAACGGATAATTAATTTTAGCATGTGTAGCATTTGAATTATTAAAGCGGAATAGATTTGTTGGAGCATTAAATCTTTTTTAAAAATTTCATTGTCCTGTAAAATAGCGAGAAATTCGTGCCGATATAATTAAACCGCTTTGAAGTGAATGAGCGTAAAAAGTGGTTTGTTATTATAATTTTCGGGCAGAATATGGCAATAAATTAAAATTTACAGTGCGTTTCAATAATTGAGACAACTAGAAACGGGCATGTTAAACAATGTAATAGATAAAAACGGAAATAAAGGAAGAAAACATTTTAGAAAGTGAAGGGAATACTTTAAAGAACAATTAGAGGAAGATAAAAATTAATCTGTAAATACCAAAAATATGCCACAGGAAGATTCTGGACACACAGGAGAAACAGAATTAACAGAAGCAATACAGAAAATAAAAATAGGTAATGCACCTGATGAAGTGACGACAGAAAGGACCAAATATATTAATGATGACAGAAAACAAGATCTGGATATTATGAATCAGATAAAAAGTGAAAAAAGGTGGCATTAGACTGGCAGATCGGTATTGTAATACCAATATATAAAAAAAGTGGTAGCATGAACTGCTCAAACTTTGGAAGGGTAATGCTAGGTAGTATCGTTCGAAAAATATATGGCAGAATATTAAATCACCCTAACGCTGCATTAGAAAAGAAAGAGGGACGAATGATCAGACATTCGTTCTTACGGAATTATTAGAAAAGGCGCCCAAAACTGGACGAAAGATGCATGCTTCTTTTATAGAAATATAGAAAATTTGAGAAAATGGGGAATATAAAAAGATCTAATACAAAACTTACAAAGAAACCGCAAGTTAATTAACATTAAGAAATGAAAAGTCAAAACCATTTACCAATCGAATCGGACTAAGATGGGGGGGGATGTATTCTGAGCCCACTGATCTTTAACTTAATGCGAGATGAAGTTATTATACAAAGTAAAGATAAACTAAAGCCCTATACCGTTGAGTATTGGAAGCTAAGATGCATTTGTCTAACACAACTCTGCTATGTAGATAACCTAGTAATATTAGGGGAAACAGAAAAGCAACTGGAAAAAAATATTAGCATTTTTAATAAACGATTGAAATCACTAAATATAAAAATAAATAAGCAGAAAACTAAAACAATTATAATCGGACAACAAAGTAAAAAAACACATTATATAAATCGTCGGTGAAGCACCAAAACAAGTAGATAAATTTACAAATTTAGGAGTAACAATAAACAAAAAAAAAACACTAGAAGACAAGATAAATGAGTGAATAGCGAAAACTAGTAGACTTTACAACGACACAAAGAGCAACTTTTTTAGGTAAACAATAAATATCAACACAAAGAAAAATAAAGTTAGTTAAAAGAATTGTAAAAACCACACTGACACAGAACACAACACAAAAACGGAAAAGTAGATGAACAAGTACGGAAATGAGATTCTTGGGAGAATAGAAGGAAAAACAAGAAAGTATAAAATGAGAAACCAAAGTCAACTGATTGCGGTTTGGTCATGTAATGAGGAGATATGAGAACATACTGATTAGACAAATATTTGATGCTAAAAAAATGGGAAAATAGAAGAGAAGTAGACCAAGAAGAACGTAGAAGAAAGAGGTGCGGGTGGCAGCTGAGAAAAGAGGAATAATATGGGAAGATATAAAAGTGTTAGCAAGCGACAGAAAAAAGTGGAAGAAAACAACGAAAGGTACATGGATTTGAAGCATTTGAATTGTTGCGGAATAGATTTGTTGGAGCATTAAATCTTTTTTTTTAAATTTCATTACCGCCATGTAAAATAGCGAGAAATTTGTGCCGATGTAATTAAACCGCTTTGAGTGAATGAGTGTAAAAAGTGGTTTGTTATTATAATTTTCTTATTCCATTCGGATCACACAAGTAACCGCTGCGATAATAATATCGTCACGCTGTTCTTTTGTAAATTGCTAGTTTAGTTTGCGTTTGTGGTCTATTTCATTGCTTATTTACGATACGTAATAGAGGAAATAATCGACGGAAAAATTACGTGGGTGGTTGCACTTTTTCCCAGGGATTTACTCATTGTTTATAATTTCGATTGCCGAATTGTTCTCAGAAATTTGCCCCAATTCCATATTATTAATTTAAAACTGCTTTCAGATCAAATCGTCCCCAGTAAAATAAAGACTTGAAATACATACTTTCCAATGAAACTCAAGAAATTGAAATCACCACATTTTAATGACCTTGCACTTTGAAACGAATCAGAGGCACAATGTTTCCTGATTCCTTTGTGTTTATTATTGAATGTTTCCGATAACCTTTTGATTATAGTAGCTGTGAACTTTTTTTCAAAGCGACCCCCTTCTACTTGTTTACAGAAGCAGGAACATTGTCCGATTAAAACTGTAATCTAAGTATTTTCAATTAATGTGACATAAAATTGACAAGCATAATATATCTTAATTTCGGCATTAATTATGTTTCAGAAAATTAGGGAGAAACCAAAATTGCGTCAAACTCGCGGTGACACGCTTTTTACAATCAATAGTGGCAGTCACATTAGTTCCAGGAAATCAATTTGACTGCTTTCCTTTTTACGTTTCCAAATCGAAATTGTCAATTTTTTTGCAGGATTAAAGTTTCCTACGGCGGGCTTTAATTGCCAAATTAGATATGACAAAGTCGTCGAGTTCAATCAATGCTAATTAATGTCGTCGCAATTTTTTTTCAACCGGAAAATTGAGGAGATAGTTGGGAAAAGGGATGATTTAAATTCATAACGGAATGCATTATCCTGCAATTAAAAGTTCTCAAAACTTTCCTATAACTACCTACAAAATTAATTTAATTTTATTTTAACCTTAATTTAATAGCTACGCAATCAGGCTTTATATTAAACTGTACTCCATTCCCGGCTGAATGGAGCAGAAATTTCATCGTCGGATTTTAAACTGATTAAAATTAGTCTTTCAAATTGAAAGAAATTTTAGTAATGTTAAGCGAAGTTTTCAATTATCAAATTCATGGTTTCGGAAAAAAAAAATTTCGAACGACCGCCGTTAAAAACTCGCTGATAAGTGAGTTTAACTTCGCGCACACAGAATCATAAAATTTTGACATGCTATTAAACGTTTAATTGTCATTGCAGGTCAGGCCGTAAAAACGCTTCCAATCGATACTAAATAAACTGCAAACAGAAAATTTTTCGAAATCAATTTTCGTTACCTATCCAAATAAAACTGCATTTAAAAACCGTGGTTAGAAAGCGGTCTAAAATTAGTGTTTTTTGAGCGACTGAATATTGTGCTCCAAATTGGAGAATAAATGGGCGGTGTTGTATTAGAGTTTATCAGGAAGAATCAGAGTGGATTTTATAACAATAGCGGAAATAAACAAAGCCGTTTTTGTAATGCATGCATGCGATATTTAATGGTGTACTATTTTTAAATAATATGTTTTGTTATCTTTTTTTCGCCCGCAGTTTTAATTGGCGGATCTTTGTTAGAGGATAGGCGTGTAACGTTTTCAGTCGGGAATTCCTGTACGCTCCAGGATAAAACATTAGCGGCTCCTGTTATTATGCAAATGAGAAACGAGTTTCCATTTTTATATCAGACCTGTCATTTTTACAACGAAAATTCAATATTCTATGCGGTTTGCTTGTTATTACGTCGGAAAATGTAATTTTCATTAACCTTTTTCTTAATAAAATTTAAAAACGCGCCCTAGGCCCTCAAGTACTCTCCCCAAATGTTCGGCTAGTTTGCGATTCAAACCTCTTTCTGAATAAAAGCGACGATGAAATATTTATGCCGCACTGAAAGATTAATTCTTTTTTATTATTGATGTAGAATAAAAATTATCTCTGCACATGATGAAACGTTTTAGATTTTTTTTTGTGTGTGACATGATCCACGAAAATTATTTCCGATTTCCGCCAATCGTCATTCAATGGCATTCGTTCGGTACGTTATGAGGGGAAAACGATATGATATATTAGCTTCGATGACAGTAATTGACATCGTGGGCGTTTTTCCTTCTATTGTTTACTTATGTTTTTTTTTGATGATTGAGCTCATTAAATTCGTAAAAAATCAAATTTAACTAAAAGTTTTTATTTTTTTTCGTAACACAAATCAGAACAGGGAACATAATAATCAACAGCAACGAGACATGAATAAAATAACAAGAGAAAATAGCAGCGCTCCACTTGGCTGTGTGTCGAGGAAATGGGTTCTGGGGAAAGGGAACAGTTAGTAACAAATCAATCGCTTCAGGGCTCGCAATCGACAGAGAAAACTGCTGGTGGAGCGAAACTACAAAAAGTCTAATGCTTTCCGCCGCTACTGAATCCATATTCCTTTCCTCCGGAATGACCACCTTTCTTTCCGTAGTCTTCATGATGGGAATAGTATCCATCATGTCCATCGGATCCTTTGAAGCCCTTGTGATCGTCATCGTAATGACCTTTGTCGTGATGTCCCTTCTTACCGTAATCGTCATGATGGAAACCGCTCTTGTGACTACCGCCCTTCTTGTGAGCGCCCTCTTTGCTTCCGTGATGACCGTTGAAGTCTCCATTTTTGGAATGGTGGCCGCCTTGGTGATAATCGTCGTAGAATTTGTGCTCTTTGTGATAATCATCCTTTCCTGATTTATGGTGGTACCCGGAAGATTTATGTCCTTTTTTGTGCCCCTTTTTCTCTCCGAATTTTCCGCCTTTATGGCTTTTTCCAGATTCGTGGTGATCTCCGTAGTGATCGGCTTCATCGTGGAAACCTTTTTTGCTTCCACCATCTTCTCCGTAACCTCCGGCATGGTATTCTTTTCCATGTTTACCGTGACCGCCTTTATCGTGATGATGGTCGGTTTTGTATCCTTTGTCTCCTTTTTCTCCGTGACTAGAGTGGTGCTCGACGTGATGCGAATCGCCACCGCTTGACTCGTGAGAGCCGCCATGGCCACCATCTCCTCCGCCACCGCCTCCGCCTCCGTGTCCGCCGCCACCTCCTCCGTGCCCGCCACCTCCACCACCATGGCCGCCGCCGCCGCCGCCGCCGCCGCCACCTCCGTGTCCTCCACCGCCACCTCCATGGCCGCCGCCACCACCGTGCCCTCCGTAACCACCACCACCACCACCGTGACCGCCGTATCCGCTTTCGGCTACGGCAAGATCCGTTTCATCGTCTTTTATGACACGAGCCGTGCAAGCGGCTATACACAGCCCCAGGCACAATACAAATCCCCTCATTGTGTAACTGTGAGATCGAAGTACCGTACTGATTAGAAGACCGATCGGTCCAGTATTTATACCGAACTAACTTTCCTCGCTGCCACCTATAAGTGTTTCGGTTACACATTTTCCGCAACACCAGTTCTCCTCCGTTTTTGCTAAAGCAGCGAAGTACAGTTTTTGCAGGTTTCAATTAGATTTCATCTTTACGTAATAGGCTTTCACCAATATTGCTCTTTGATGGTTGAATGAGTCCTTTTCTATTGTGTAATCAGATATTCCGTTTGTGTCGGCCGCGTTTCACGTGTGCACAATTGACGCAAAATGTAGGTCATTTGGCCGCACGAAATCTAGATAAACAGTGAAAAATTAAAAACGGGAGACTCCTTTAAAACACAGCGTAAAAGAGCACCAAGTTGAAGCTATTTTGCAAACGGTAAAAAGGTTAATTAATCTCTTTTAGCATGCAAACCGCATTATTCTTTTACCCTTTTAATGCAGTCCGACCCTGTTCCGGCGCTGCGGTGCTATTTTACGACTTTAACGAAGCATGTCATGACAACATTTCCATATAAAACGTGGCTTGAGCCATCGAAGGGAAAGTTCGCCGGGATGGTTGCCATTTAGCAACTGTCGTCTTAGTCTCTACTGAAATTATTCTTCATACAGCATTGTCTCATTAGATGCTGACGGTTCAAAGGTTAATGTCTCACTTCAATATAATCTCCACCAGGCGAAGGGGACAGGTTATCATGTTAAAGGGTGATTTTTTACTCGCCATTTTCAACTTCCATTACGACGCTCTCGGTCCAACAAATATTTTTTTCGCACAAAGTTTGATTAAATCATATTGTGCCCCGACGTATACGTGTCCAGAAATAAATTTGCATGTTTTTTCAAATGTGAAATTTAACCGTCTGCATTAATGTACTCGAGAAAGAAAAAATTCAATTTCATTTCGCGTTGATTCATTTTGTAATGGTAATTGTCTACATCCCACTTAACTTCCTGAAGAGTCGTCTATTAAACAGATTAGAAAACGAACCTTTGTTCGTTTATATCGCAGGGACCAGGGAAACGGAAATTGAATGCGAGTTAGTTATCTTGCTTATGGAACATCTTCAATGTAAATAATACAAGATTCGGTTTAGTAAATTTACAACTAATAACCTTACCCGTTGTAAACATCTGTCTATAATGATCATGTTTATGACAAAGGGATGTAAATTCGTTGTCCAAGTTAACTAATAAGCAATGTAATAACGTCTTGACACACGGATCGGCGGAGATGGGGGCCTTCTATATTAAATATAATCCTCTTTGCATTAATAATGGCCTTACATTAAACACTCCAACATTCATCCCTTCAGTAGTCAGATGTTAACGGATTAACGTTAGTATTTCCTGGATACGCTAATTGGTGCTTTGCAATGGAATTTCGAGAGTACTTTTCTACTTTTCTGATTTCACATTTAGCTCTGACGTTCTAAAAGTTTTAAGCCCTTGTTTTGTCCTCCGATCTGATTGCAACTAAATTATTCAATGTCGATTTTGCAGTATCCCAAATACCTATGTCGGATTAGGATCGGCGAATTTCTTAATTTTTTATGAGACTTTTTTGATTTAATATGGTTTCATTCAAGTTTTTTTCCGTCAAAATCTATTTTAAGAATTGATAAAAATAACCGAGATTAATCACTTTAATTTGGTATACTGGGATTTGTTTGAGAATGAACAGCGGCGTTTATTCAATGTCTCATTCGGTAGACCAGAGGCATCAGATTCAAAGCTGTTTTTTTCCGACTGTTTTTCACTTACTCGTATTGTGGAAAACCTATAACTGACGAGTATTCCCAGGAGGATTTTTCCACGATTTGCCAACCTCCCATAAGATTTAGATGCTCATCAGCGTTGGCGTACGCTTACAGACTTCTAGTGTATCCGTTTCCGACTTTAATTTGATGCGCTTCTCGTATGCGAACGTTAGCATAAACTTTTCAGTAAATATTTCACTAGTGTCTAACGGTGAAATACTAAAATTTAAAAAAATTGCAATTGCAATTAAATTTGGTTTGAATTAAATTCAACAATATATTATTAGCTGTGACAAAAAATATTGGAATTTGCTTGAAACTATGAAATCTTAAAAATTAATTGATAACTAAAATAATAGCAAAAATTTAAGTTGCAGTTTTCACAAAACGATGCCACATTACTCATTTTAATTGTTTCAATTGAAAAATGAATGAAATTATACTATGTATTAGATAAGTTAAGCTAACTTAATTCTGTGCAAAAATTAATTATTTTAAACCTTCAAACAAACGATTTAATTAATTTTGAAATAAGTTAAAATTTTATGAATTAAAGCATTAAAGAATACAGATAGCTGTTAAAAAAATTGTGTAATTATCATGCATAATCCATTGCTACTAAATATAATTTAGAATGTTAGATTCTATATATTTATTCAATTATCAGTTATACGATAACAATTGTGGTAAAAATCATAATTCACTAGTGATTTATGAAAACCATTATTAAACTTCCAGAATCATGGCTTACGTCAGCGTTTTCTAAATATTTACTGTACCGTTACAATTCACAAATCCTAAAAGTTTAACGAGACATCTTAGTAACGTGGAAAAATTACTAAATATAAATGAATAAAATAAATGAGTAATTGTTCAGTGTTAACGCAGCATTTTTTCACTTGTCGCATCGCATAATTTGGAAATCCGTGGTGTATGTGTTATGTGATACACGTATTGTTTATTAGAATAGTACATATTTATAGTGAATGATTAGTAAAAGATATTTTTTGTCGTTGCGCGTTGTACGATGATATCAGTATCGGGTCTTTTTTTAACATTGAACACAAGTTGTAAATATCCCTATTCAATTAAAAAAATAAAGGCAATCAGGCAAAGTATGCGATCAATCGTACTCCCACGTCAACTTGTTTTATGTGACATATTATTAAATTGTAATGGCGAGACGTTAGAACAGTAGAACGATTTATATAAAAGAAGAATTACAATAAAGTTTCGAATTTTTCTCCTGCACATTCTGAATGATTGTAAAATCCCTGCAAAGCATTTCTTCAATAAATAGAATTTAATTCATTACTGTCGGGTTAATTAATGAAAAATAAATCTCTGACTTGTTTGAAGTTATTGTTATTTTTATATCAATTCACAATACATATTACCTAACTTTTCTTCGTTTGAAAACATTTTAATAATTAAATTCCAAACTTAAACTTTAACAATCAAATTTTTTGTTTTTAAATGGACATAAATGTCGAAGCATTTACATTGTATGTTCAATGCAAAAAAAGAGACGGTAGATACAGTGAGCTCAACCAACAAAACAAGCTGTGATTTGAAACACAAAATTAAAGTTTCTGAAAAAGGCGTTAGATAAAGCGATGCATAAACTACTGTTTTAGACAAAAAGGATGACGAAATATAACTAACTTGCAAGCCTTGTGTGTCACCTTTTTTTCTCGAAAGTTACTACTAGATAGCTACTTATTTGTTATGTATGAAGATCCAAATATTCTGTAACCTCGTGACATTTTCGCAATCCGTTGGTTTCATTACATTTTTCAAACTAGGCAAGTCGGTTCTGATTGTATTTATTTAATTAACAATTAACAATTAACAATTTTTGTTAATTAACAAATTGGTATTGTAACATAGTGACCTAACAAGGAACCAGAACATTCATTTTTTATTCTGACACTTTATGAATCTGATCTATTCCATAACAGGTAACCTTTTTGATTTGTATTTAGAATCCAAGACTTCTCAAGTATTTAAGAATTATTGAAGAATTAATATTAAAGATGTATACAGAGAGTTACGTAGGTAACCGATGGTAGTTTAGGTAACGTTTAAGTTAGTTGGAATGATCGAATTGTATCCATATTTATAGCTTTTTGCTGTGTAAAGTAAACCAATTTTGAAGTAATTACAATTTTGCAAGAATCGAGGTTGTCTGATTAAAAATCAGAAAATTATTTCGACTGGTGCCCTCAAGAGAGAATTTAAAGCCATCACACAATGAAAAAATAGGCAATAATAAAGAGAAAGTAAGTAAAATACAACTTTTCCAGGACTCGTTTGTAGGAAGGGGTACTGATAAATGATTTAGAACTTTATTAGGTGGATTCATGAAAACATTTTTATAAACTTCACGTTACATTGTACACACCGTTATTGAGTCAATTAACCGGCAAGTACTACAGTACCGTCAGTTCAATGCAGTGAAGAAATTAAAGCCTCAACAGAGTGAACAGTGCACAAAAAGTAAATACAGGATTCCACTATGTGCTACTAACGTCCTTTACCTAGGTGAATCAGTGGTAGATATTACATTTTGTACTGTTATTGTGTTATGTATGTTCACAAATGTCACCTAAATGAAGACATCTAAAATATTTAAGACATCTGGCAGCGTCTACATGGTTATCTAGAAAATATGGAGTTCAATAAAAAGGAAAAGAAAGTAAATTCTAAAAGTATTGAAACTCTATTTAGCAGATTAAAAAAGAAAAGTTTAAAAAAATCCCTGTATAGGTGTTTTTTAAAGCCTAGGAAACAACAGCTACCCATTAACAAAGATATGATTAAAGAGAAGGTTTAGAACAAAAGTTTCAACATCCTCTTTTCATGCTAGTGCTGTCCGGTTATTTGATTTTTAAAAATTGTTGGCGCAAAATTATCATAATAAACTGAACTAAACAAAAATTGTCAGATAAAATAACAAAACTTCAGGTCAGTTCAGAACAAATTTTCAATCCGGACGAGTTGTTTCCAAAAGTTGGTAATAACCAGACTAGCCAGTTTTTTTCATATGATATACACTTTTTAAGTTTCGGTAGTCTTCGTTATTTTTGAGAATTGCAAACACCTCGGTACAATATCAGCGTCGTGTACAAATTGGTTCACTACATCATGAACTTTGTAACGGAGTTATAAGGTATTCGTAGGATTGTTAGTATCATCAATATTAATTTATACATTTGAAAGCTTTGCTGGAAAGCAAAATGTTAGCTGCCGTCCCAAAAAGGTTGATACTTTTACCAGTAAAAATGTTAAAGCATATGACAGTATTTATGTTATGAAAATTTTTAGCCTTACGAAAAGTGCACTTTTCCGTCTAAGGACTGGAAAGTAAACCTTTCCAACCTTTTCGAAATAGCACTTCCGCTTAAATAATATTATCTTTCCGAAACACGTAGTTGAAAAAACAAAACTTTAGTATTAAAAACAATTCCGATCATTGTCACATTATCAATAAACCAGAATTTCTCGTACAAAGTGCTTCGCGCTATATCTTCTTCACTTCACTCAGTTGAGATGTAAAAGTGACTGAACAAAGCTCAAATATTGTGTCTAACGTTGCAAAAATGATTTGGTTTAGTTACATTTATAAAATTGGAGATAAAGCTCAGTCGAAGAGAGAAAACAATTTGCAGGTGCATTACAATTCAAAGTTAAAAGTTGCGAAGACAATAAAATGGTAACGACAGTTCGTAATACCGGCGATATGAATAATTGAGAGCACAAATATCTTTTTATGGTTTGTTATTTCAGACGATAAGTAGCGCAGTAACGAGCGGTGACTGAATTCAGCTATAAATTTTTACAGTTTGCAATTTCACTCCGATATCAAATTTTATTATTCCTGTCTTGTAGTTATGGATAAGATTAACAATATAAATCTTATATTCGCGACATTATAATTTGCTAGAGATGTCACTGATAAAATGGGAAAAGGTGGCTACAGGGAATGTTAAATCGTGCTCTGTATGAATCCAATGGTCCCGAGCGAAATTTCTCCAATTTAATTTAGGGCTTGTCCTTCACACTTTTAATGAAAGTATCCACAATTTTTTTAATTTAAAAAGGAAATTTTAAAAAACGGATGTTTAACAGCTCAGTTAGCTGTGTTAATATTTGGTCTGAAAAGTGTTTCGCTGCAGCTTTTAAATTCAATAAACTCGGCACGCTATTATCAAGTAACGGACCTTAACCACTTTCATCAGTAAAAAAATAGACGTCTTAGGCTCATTTTATGTTCGTGCTTGGGTTTTTAAACATTCGGGTTGGCAGTGCCCAGTCTCCAGTCTTGAATTTACCTCTCTAACCGCCTTCAACGTTCCCCCGAGATCGTCTTTCAATCTGCCGCTCTGAATACATAACTAGACTCAATAAAATTTCGTTTCTAAAGATAAATTTATTTTGATATATGTACTGCGTATCAAACGTCACAATAACTTTTTATGGAAAAGAAAAAAATTAATAGAAACGAAACATGTTTGCTGATTTGATCGACGAGATTACTCCGTTGCTAACTTTTTGTTAGCGGCTGTAAAAGTAAATATTTTTGAAGATTTTGCTGCTATTTTTCATAACAGTACCGGGAATAGCGGAAACACTTTTGTTCTACTGTGTTACTTTATCTGGAACTTACTAACAGCGCTGGAGAAACGCGACCTTACCTATAAAAAATGTTATGCTTTCCGAGAAGGATATTGAAAACTGTTGTTTTTTATTTAGTTTCGGAATGAATCCATTCTTTAAACTAACCAATTGTTTTGAAATATAATTAAGCCTCACAGAAAAACGTGTACGGATTTGTAAAATATTGTTTCGTTTGGTTTCGTTACTGATCTTAATTTTCATTGTTAACTTTTCAATAATTACCTGGGTAAGCTGGAATCTTGCCTATGGCGAAGTTTTTTCAGCCCCGATATGCGTATCGTCTTAGATATGCCGTTGGTTAAGCCGGTCCCAAGTCTGTCGCAAGCAGTTCTGTCTTTGATATCAATTTAACCCTAGAATGGTATCGTTATTGGAGTTAATAGGTTAGTGTCAAGCAATATTCGGCTGTAGTCAATATTGATTATATTTTTACAGATAAGAGCTGTGAGTTTCTGTTGATTTTACATTTATTTATCTATATTACACATCCGAAACAGTGATAGCAAAAATTCCAAAGGCCGCATTTAACCCGCCAGAGCTGACGCGAAATACATTTGATTCGCTGCTAGCACCCTGTTTGATAGGCACTGGTTTATAGCGTGTTATCAGCTACTTATCGGTAACTTAATACAATTCAAAATATATTAACTAAATTCGCCGCTTATTGTATGCAAGCAATGCGTAAACTTCACGCATCGATACTTCACCAATGTTAATGCATATGGTTTTCCTTTCATTTTAATATCATTAAAACGATCTTTATAGTTTGCATATGCATAAAGTGTGTGCTCGGAGGGGTCCACTTTAACAGTTTCTTATGTTTGACTTAACGATAAAAAATCATTCTTGATAAAACTAGTGGCACCGGACGTTCTAAAAATTGGAAACGGTGCACTCCACCTTAAGGAAGTACCCTTATTTGTTTTTGTGAAATATGTTTTTTTTTTGTTTTAGCAAATTTATTTCAAAGCTTAAGAAAAGCTGCAATATTAAGTTTGGTTAACCCTAGACAGCTTTCGTACGTCGATGCGACGTCTTGTTTGCATACAATAAACGGCTTTAGTTAATATATCTTGAATCGTATTGAATTAACGATAAGAAACTGTTAACTCGTTATAAACCAGTACCTATCAAACAATTTTTTACTTGCTTCAACAGTCACCTATTCTTGTCGGAAAGGTTTGAAGCCATATTTATTTCGACAAAATCAAACATTTATACGTTCAAATTTAAGTATCAGCATCGACAAACTTAACTCTAACAATTAAATGCGCCGTTAGGAATTTTTGCTACCACTGTTTCGGATGTATAATATAAGTAAATAAATGCAAAATGAGCAGGAACTCGTAGCTTTTATCTAAAAACAGTAATATCAGCAATATTGACAACAGTCGAATGTTGCTTGACACTAAACTATTAAATTCACTATCAATAGCTTTCTAGGGTTAAGAAACATCACAAATAGGTTTCAACTCCAGTCAAAAACTATTAAACTGTACCACGTTTTTTATGGCAGATATGGCTCAAAAATATTACGTCAAAAAATAGATCTATAATTAGCTGCCCGCAGACCGTTTTTACACTGATTAAATTATGGAAAAAGGGCAGTCGCCATATTGTCGAAACAGCTGTTTAGATTTGCCAAGTTTTGTAAATTACATTTATATAAATGATAAACACAGTCCTTATCAGAACTTTGTATTTTCAATTGTGCGACTGAGCAGTTTTATTCCGTTGTATTGTATAAGTAATGAAAACAGTTCTTATCAGAATTTTTCTGTTTTACATTGTACATGAGCGTACCTTCTTTTGGTTCTATTACAACCATTATCTACCAGCTCGTGTTTTTTCCTGTTGTAGAAATGGTAAAAATTCTAACATTCAAATTTGCCGCTAAAAACTACTTTCTGGAAATATTCCAGTGTAATTTGTTCTTTCACTTTCATTTCTGGAATTAAAAATAGACTATAGTATAAATATGTGTTTCTACGTCATTTTTAACATTTTTATTTATGCTGGCAACAGCTTCCACACATTCTTGTTTCAGTGAATCAATGTCATCTACAAACTCATCGTAAACTTTTTGTTTCAAATAGGGCTAACAGAGGTAAATCAGGCAACCTTTCAGGCCAACCTATTTACTCGAAGCGGATCATCCTCTTGCCAGTAAAGTGAATAGAGAGTTATAGCAAGACGTATTATTTCATTGTCGTTATACGACATTTTGGCTGGGAAGTTCAAGCGCATGCGTACGCCAAAGAAATGTAAAAATAAAGTAGTACGACAATGAAAAACACGTCTTGCTATAACTCCCTAATATCGAACTGTTGAACTTGCATAGTAAAGAGTGCAGTACATCCGTTTTGTTGATATAATTATTGTTTTTGTTTTTGAACTCTAATTTTTTATTGTCTAGTTCGGCCATAAATACACTATATTTTAATAAGTTTAGAAACAACTTTGTTAAATGACATTTTTAACGAAAGTAAAGAATAAAGCTACCTTGCTTCAGATCGATGTCATGTTCTAGAATCGTCAGATTGTACAGGGTGTCCCATCACTTGTGGCCACCCCCAAAATTGAGCTTTAATTGAAAGCTATGAATTTGAAATTTGGTGCACGTATGACTCTGATATAAGGCTAGAAATTTCCGGTTTTAAATGTTAATTGTCGGCGTTAGTTTTCGAGAAAAAAAATAAAAACTGATTTTTTATAAAAATACTATCTCCCAATTTCGTCAAATTTCACTTTTCAGGATCAGTATTATTGAGACAAAGATGTCCAAAGTAAAAAAAAAAATCCAAAAGCTGTAATTAGCCTAAAATTCCCTTATATTCGAATCTTAACAGTAAATGTAATGATTTATGGCCCTAATAATCCTCAAGAGGCTGTCCGCAAAGTCGAGTACAATTTAAATTTATGGCATTGTAAAAATTTGTCAGTGTCTAGTGGAAACCAGGGCAAGAGAACGTCAGTAGCGTATCTAAATCGAACCTTTTTACATTCTTGTAAATTTCTTAAATTTTTGTAAGTCCTCTAATAAATTATGATTATGAGAACGAACATGATTTAATGTCTGGATGTTGAATTATATTTTTTAAGTCGAAGAGGACTTATTACATTTTGAATTAATGTTTGAGTGCAAAGATGAATACGAAAGATTTTGAACTGAATGATTTCGGAACTCGTTCGAGACTCACTTTGTCGTCCCCGTAAATTTGGAAATTAGTTTCACGGATTATTGTCGTCGTACTGGGCTTTCCATTAGCCCATTGGCAAAAATTTACGCGGCTTTCGAAATCTCGATCATGCAGTTGCTGATGTAATTCTATGTGGTAAGGATGATATTTGTGCTTTTTTAATATCCTCCCTACTGAAGACCGACTAATTCCCGTGTCTTGACTGATTTTCCTAATGCTCAATTGGGGATTATTATCGGCGAGATTTAAAACTGCAGCTTGATTGACTTCATGCGTTACCGTGGGATTCACTGTCGTTTTTTCTTTTCCCTTTAAATTTCCGTTTTGTTTCAAGGAATCAACAAGTCTTTGAAATATTTTTCTTTCTGGCGGAGTTCTTTGTGGAAAACGTTGAGCGTAAATTTGAGCAGCTTGAACATAATTTTGCCGTGCTTCTCCATAAATTAATATCATATCAGTCTTTTCTTCGAAGGTAAAGGTAACCGGCATTATAAACGAAAAATAATTAAAACACACAGAAATAAAACACAGATAAAAACTTTTTGGACAAAGTTACTCTTCAAAAGCTGAAGTTGAACTGATAACAATAGTAATACACCCACCCTACATTTATAACTGACAGTCGATATTTACGACTAGATGAATACGTTTACTATTGAAAAATGCAATTCCGAAGCAATTTTAGCAATAAAGTCATTAAATATTTATGGATGAAACGTGCGTTTGAACAGGTTCTCACGAAAGACTCAACCAGTACGACCACAATAATCCTTGAAACTAATTTCCAAATTTACGGGGACGACAAAGTTAGTCTCGAACGAGTTCCGAAATCATTCAGTTCAAAATCTTTCGAATTCATCTTTGCACTCAAACATTAATTCAAAATGTAATAAGTCCTCTTCGACTTAAAAAATATAATTCAACATCCATACTTTAAATCATGTTCGTTCTCATAATCATAATTTATTAGAGGACTTACAAAAATTTTAGAAATTTACAAGAATGTAAAAAGGTTCGATTTAGCTACGCTACTGACGTTCTCTTGCCCTGGTTTCCACTAGACACTGACAAATTTTTACAATGCCATAAATTTAAATTGTACTCGACTTTGCGGACAGCCTCTTGAGGATTATTAGGGCCATAAATCATTACATTTACTGTTAAGATTCGAATATAAGGGAATTTTAGGCTAATTACAGCTTTTGGATTTTTTTTTTTACTTTGGACATCTTTGTCTCAATAATACTGATCCTGAAAAGTGAAATTTGACGAAATTGGGAGATAGTATTTTTATAAAAAATCAGTTTTTATTTTTTTTCTCGAAAACTAACGCCGACAATTAACATTTAAAACCGGAAATTTCTAGCCTTATATCAGAGTCATACGTGCACCAAATTTCAAATTCATAGCTTTCAATTAAAGCTCAATTTTGGGGGTGGCCACAAGTGATGGGACACCCTGTATACTTAATTACAAGTTTGATCACTGTTTACGATTTCCCGAAACAAACTAAACATCCTCAAATCAAACATAGGAAAGCTTACTATACCACATCCGAGGACACATTGTATATGTGTATGTAAGTTGCATTTAGTGCTTGAAAATTGTTAAACGTTATGGAAAGCCACTAAAAAAATTACTTCACAGTTTAAAAAACACACTGAGCCTGGATAACAACATAAATATTTGAGCAGATAGGTTTTCCCTTTCTGCCTACTGAACCTTCAGTAATTTTGTAAATTATGTTTACAGCTAAAATGTATGCGTATGTTATAACTTTTACAAAAACTTTCAAAGTTTTAACTATCAAAGTTTTAACTATCAATTTTCGTAGGCATATTTGAAGTTTCAACTTGTCTATAAAAAATTGATCTCTATTCGGTTCTTAGAAAAATATAATGATCTTGGGAGATATTTGTTGAATTTGTTGAATTTCAAGTGTAGTTATTTTTTTTAAGCTGTCGTATCGTTTTCCCCTTTTGGCCATAATTCTTATTCCAATTTAAAGAAAATCCCGAGTCAAAGTTCTTACTCCATAATTTAACATGAAGGATGAAAATCCCAACACGAAATCCAATATGGAAATACCGGCTGTATGAAGGGTTTATAGCATAACCTTTCGTCCTTGGATGTCTGAGAGTTTCTAATCGCGATGATTTTTTTATAAAGACAACTTTTGTGACATAGGTACGAAATGTTTACACTCACGCGCAGTTATCGATACGCCCGCAATTAAAATATTAATGAAAGGAAAAACTTTGCTAATAAGTACAGATGGCGGTCGTTAACCTAATGCAAGCAATTAAGCTCCACTTCATGGGTGGCGGAATTTTTAAAAGGCTATTGCGCTTTCACAAAATATATTATTTTTTTTGTAAATTATAAAACCATTAACTGTTTAATTGTGAAATTTACGACTATTTGTGTGAGAGTCCCTTTATCTCTAGGGGATGCTGGTTTCATTAATTAATGGAACACTCCTAAAACTCGAGACTATGAAAGCTTAATTGTTAAACACGGTGACGTTGCCAGTCAAATATCATTGTAAACTTTAAAAGTTGTGCGTCAGAAAGTTTTGAAAATGTGTTACTAGCTAAGTGTGTTTTACGGTTGCATTAATAAACTAAGTTTAATACAAGAGCAAACTTTTCATCCGTTTAAATCACGGGCACTCCGAATACATTAGTCCATACAAGTGGATGAGATAAAAATGGTTTTCTTTCGATCGGTGAGTAAACGTATTCTTGATTCTAATATAAATAAATCAGATATGGCACGTCTTTCTGTGGGAATCTTTTGTGACAGCTTAACGCTTGAATGGTGATGCCGCGCGGCTCGCTGAAATAGAACTGTCGATAATGATGTACGTAGGAATATGTAAATAATTTACATTTTTCGCGTCCCAGTAAGTTTCTGTAAATTTAACTAAATTAATCAACGGCTGATTATATACTATGTCGTATTTTAGCTTTTAATTTTGGTAAACGAACTGGAATGGTGTTGGAGAGATCACATAAAACTGACAGGTTAATTTCACAGTGACAGGTTGTTTAATTAAGTAAAGAATCTGATGTTTAATGAAACGAATTCCAGTTCGATTTTTTAATGGATTAATTTTTTCTTATTTGCGTGACATTCTGGAAAATTACAAATCAGTTTAACGTTTTTTTTTTTCGGTTGGAACTCGTAAATAAATTCTCCCGTTCGCAACAGTTCCAATTTTACGCAATAAAAAATATGTATTTTCGTGTGTCGCTTTAAAAAATATTGCAAAATATTTCGAATATTTGAGAAAGTTTTTAGTTAGGTATGTTCGTTTCTTCTGAAATATGAAAGTCTTCTGATATCGCCGAAATTCATTAGAGTATTGAATGAACGGGGATTTTATTTTTGGAAAGGCTTCATTCAAAACCTTATAAAAGAAATTCGATGAAATACTTAACGATCGAAATTTAATGAACTTTTTTGACCAAAATCAAATTTCTAAAATTGCCCAAGAGATTGTTTTAAAATAGAGGAACTTTTGTATAAATAGTTTAATTCTCTGCTTACCAGGCGGGCAAACTCGTCTAACGATACTATTCCCAATTTTTAAATAATCAATCAATTAACGTTAATGGTCATCCCCCCAAAACGATTTTTTTTGAACTTTTGTTTCCATAAATTTTTTATTTGTAATATTTTTAGTATAAAAATATCAAAACCTTATCAGCTTTTTATTGAAATTCGCTGTTATTTCGATTAGAAATCTTGTGAGGCCAGTAAGAAATGTTATTTACATCTACTTTCAAGTCATAACTCATAAACCTGAAAAATGTTTTAAAATTACAAACCTTTGTAAAGAAACAAGATGTCTTGGAGATGCCAGGTAGTAGCGGCACGCGTTCGGTATCGGGGGCGTTAGTAGTAGGCTTTGAAATTTCAGATTTACGAAAAGTAACTTAAACACTGGCTGCTGTTGGTTTGAAATAACTGAACACAACAAAACAATAAAAAACTAAGTAATGTGAAATCACAGGTAGAATGCTTAACTGAATTCTTATTAAGAAGCGTTTGTTTTTAGTCCACATCTGATAACCCCACGTTACAGTGGGATCTGAGTTACAACCCGCCATCTGTCATTGGGTCATCATTGGCGGACCGGTAAATTTACCATTCTAATGACCGATTTCACCAACTTTACTTAAATTTAAGGGATAGCTAATAACAATCGTTGCTATAGCTGCAAGCATTGTTATTACTCATTTAATCAATGCTTAACTTTAAAAGACGTTGGTGAAATCGTCCCTCTCTCTCTCTTAGTCTATAGTCACTTCAAATCTTTGTAACTTTGTCAATTCAGATCTTGAATTATTTGAGTAGCATATTGTAACCATGGTCTTCCTCGTGGATTCCCCCCTTTTACTGTCCCCTCCAATGTTGTTTTAAGAATTCCGTCGTACCTCAGTATATGCCTATTCATAGAATCCCGTCTTTTCTTGATGCTCCTCCATAGCGATATTCGTTCTTGAATCCTTCCCAATACGTTACACGGGTTCGCGCAACGCTGTATTTTTAGAGACCTAACCTCCGTGTTATATGGGAATTGCGCAAACCCGTGTCATACGAAACAAAGAACTAATAAAAAGAACATGATTAGGTTCCGAAAATTAATAAAATCGTAGTTTTAGTAACTAAGAGAAATATGTGATTTCTCCAATTTCTAAATCGTGTTAAGGACCCTACTCACTACACAATGTTAGTGACGTTGATGCTCGACCAGGGTTGGTCTGTACCATATTAATCGTCAATCATTACACAATTTTAGTCCCGATCATGGCCATGCAATTTTTCGGTACAATTTTAAATTCGTTTTTAAAATTGTACGGGCAAAATTATACGCGCAATATTGTGGCTAACATCGTAAGTGTATGGGCGACTTTAGAACGAAACCGTGTTGCAGGATACCGTGTTATATGGGTGTCACCTGTATGTATTCCGAAATACTAGGAATACAATTTGCACTTTCAATGATAATAAATACAGAATTTTCCCTCACTTGTAAATTTAATTATTTTTGATTTGGTGCAAAAAATTTTGATAAGAAAATTGTAGTTTTGTGAACAATGGTATTTAACAATGGTTTTTTAAAACATATCAAAAATTTGAATACAAAGTTTGGCTAATAAATAGCTTTTACGAATAACGAGCTCTTAACAAAATTGTTGAGCTCAGAAAAATTTTATTTCCAAATTACCACACAGTAAAATATTTTAATAATAAAGTATTTTGTGCGGCATAACGCATCACAAAATAATTGGTCCTTATGTTTTGGTGGGAAAACCGAATTAAAATTCTTATTTAGACGTTTTCAATGATTTAGTTTTGGCTAAATTAATTAATTTACAGTTTGGAAAAATAGTAATTAAGTTTAACAAATCGAATGCCTTGCACATTTTACAATTTGAGTTCGAAAGTGGTTAACAATTCGCTTCCCGGACAATAACTTGGCCTGTACGGTTGCCTGATCTAGCTCTGTTAGATAACTTCTTAATATCAGAGCATTTCAAGCAAAAAGTCTACGACGAGTTCGGCGACAATAAAAAGCAAAATATAATGGAAGCTGTTGCCACCATAAATGAAGATGTGAAAAATGTGTACCTACTAGTCGTCATGTTAAATAGTTTTCGGTTTGCATTGACCGCTGTTTTTAAGCTTCTGTCTTGCAATAATTTTGTTGAGAACATTTTTTACATTTTTCAATGTAGACCGCTACTAAACAATATAGTTACCAAAACAATGGCGGCGTGCGTTTGCACAAGTTATGTTAAGACAGTACATTGATTATTCAGTTATGATTTCAAGGCGCCTACAATTAAAGTAATCAATAAATAATGAAATAATTAATTAGAAATTTAGTTATGATGAAAATTTTCGTGTCCGTGCAAGTTCATCTATGCTACAAATTCGGGCGGAACTTCTACAATGGTGGTGCGGGGTGGTGGAAGACAAAAAACCACAATTTGTGTAACTCCGAGTTCGTGTTAATCGGGGTATTGCTGTATTTTATTACTGTTTATTGCTAAATCAAACATAAAAGTATTTGCAAAGGTGTTGTACCTAATTTTGGGACATACTATAGATTACATGCAGTAGCAGCAGTTATTTGCTTACAATTAATTTTGTGCGATTTGGCAAGGTTAATTAAATCAATTAAAATAAATAGGGAAAAAATGCAAATACATAGTTGCTATCGACAAACGGCAAAATTAAAATGCATTACTTTATTAATTATGAATACGTGGATATAAAATAGTGGGTATTCATGATTTTATATTTTTGTAATGCGCATGAAGTTTTGTAAATTTCAATATAAATAATCGTTCTGTAATAAAACCTCTGTTTATACATCTAAAAGATCACTCCAAACAAATAGTTTCAAAGATTGAATTCAAAAATATAAAACCGGGCAGTAAATTGTTCAGATGGCAAATCTGTTGTTTTATTGTGATTATTTTTTCAAGTAAATATTTTGATTTAGTAACGTTTTGTATTTATATTGCTAATTAACGTTTTGTAATTAGTCGTAAATTTCTACCTTATTAGTTAGTTACAATGGTGCACAAATTCAGGCAGTAAATGTAACACAATACGCAGCATTTTAGTTAGATTTTGGAGTTGAGCGGAGCAAAGCAATGCATCTCTAAGATTTATTAGCTGCTCCCAGCAAAATTGAATAAAGAGAGCCGGATAATTAGTGACTTCTGTGCGAGATGGAGAGAAATGAGAATGTATAATGAGAACATGGCCTATAAATTAAGGTAAAGAAGAACCAGAATTACATTCTGAACATGTACCGAATACTGTCACTCAAGAAGTTACTACCGAAAGCCTCTTAGTTTTGTTCCGCCTTATTTTATCATGGATTTATTTTCCTATTTCGCCAAGAACGGTTAATTTCGAGACGTAATTTAATCGAGAACGACCACATCAGAAGGTCTTAAAAAATTGATTCGGTTTAATTAAATAAATTAAGTGTAATTAAGTCGTTTATTTGAAGATTGCTTTGCCCTTTTGATCTTTCGTGGATAAATGCGTTGGCGTCAACACGTATCACCGGGTTGACGCTTTACTGGCGAATTTATTAAAGGTAAACCGGGGTATGGGAAAGCACGTGGCAAATGACACATGAGCGGTTACGCCAGCTGTAAGATGAGTCATTATGAAAACGCAATAAAGAGCTGCCTCATAATTCATTCTGCAAATTAACCGATTTATTTCTGCAAAATCTTGGAAATTTTCAAATCATTGACAGCTTTTATAACGCCATAAAATCTGAGGGAAGAGTAATGCATGGCGGTATAAAACATCAGCTTGACCCTCACACATTATCGCCCGAATAACGTTGGAGGATGATGAAAATACAACTTAACGTGCCAGATTAATGGAAGTGTCTGCGCGGCGCTAACAAAAAATATAATCGAAGCTCCCGAACACGGAAGGGCCGTTTATACCGTACCAATATTTAAATTTTTCGCAAAATTGGCAATAAATCAAGGACGAACCGATAATGAAGAAATCATGCAAAAAATGATGCCCAACGTTGTCGAGGTAATCAATTTTGTTCGTTTTTGCTTTTATTTACGACTTTCAGTTTATTGCGATACATTCCTCCCGCAAATGAAATTTTAGACACTTTCAGGAATTTAATTCTTTCACTTACAACTCTGTTCAAGCCATGATTTACTTGTTTATTTTTGTTTCTATTTTAGCCCCGCCAGACTTTCCTTTCCTTGTGATTGTAAAACCACCCTAGAGAAAGAAGTTTAAATCATTCACCAAGCAAAAAATTATAGAATCCACTGAGATGTGTAAGAGGAACTGACAGAGACTGTAATGAGAATAATGTTAACTGTGGATGAAACGTCTGGTTGAGCTACTACTTATTGCCGGAGCATGAGTAAATCCTGTCCCATAAAATTTTACGACAAAATATTTTACTTTTGTTATTATCTGTTATAACCGTAAATAAATTTCGCAAAAACGTATAGTCGAAAGCGGCAACTTTCCCAATTATTTTAGCCAATCGATTTTATGATCGGTTACAGTGCGTTATGCATAGCCAGTAGAGCCTGAGAGTTACGCAATCCCAAACTTTGATCTATTGGTACTCAAAAAACTGAAAGGTCAAAATGAAACTTCTTGCACGAGACTATTGATTTGTGTCTTGTGCATTAACCCACTTTTATTAGAATAAATCTCCTTCGAACAAACCCGTGCCCAGAAATATACCCTTTCGCTAATTTTTCAAAGTTTAATTAATGTATTGATTCGTCCAAGCAATTTAAATGGCGAATGTAAAACATTAGGGCCGATTAATTGTGCAAGCCCGTTTGATGGTTCCTGGAAAAACGTTCGCCGCATTGCTTCGTTTTTGTAAATTCGGAAGCTCAGTTAATTTCTACGATTTAATCATAAGTTAACGCTTGGAAAGTGTTTTCGTTCATCGCTTGTGCGTTGATGACTTTAGCATGCGTCTAAAGTAAACACGGGGGATGAAATAAATACCTCCCAGGCGACGGAGCGTCTGCACGGGGTTGGGAGAACACACCACGTTGCTAGTTGACAGATCTATGTGCGGTTCCGCGGTTGTGTCGGGCCCTGTTAGTCGCATAAGGTGATCTGTCACCACTAAGTACTACAGAATGCGTTCCTGCTATCATGAATTTGTCATTCGTTACGACCTATTACTTGTCTGATATGTGGCGTCTATTTGTTATTTTCTTCATATGTTCCCCTATTTCGACCAATTTATACCTTTAATTTTCTCTAATTTTTCATTCGCGTCGATTTTTTTTTTGGAAATGAGAGGGCGCGCGATGTGAAGCCGTCAGACGAATTAATTTGTAATAGTGGAAGTTCCTCCATGCGTGTTTGAGTCGAGCCTAACAAATACACGTATCGTGTAACAAATTATAAAGTGAAACCTTTCAAGGTACAGTTGGTGTCTGCTGAACATATTGCTTGCATAAATAAGAAAACTTATATTTACAACGGCATAGTAAAATATTCTACGAAATTTAATATCGTGAAAATGTCCTCTCGGAAGATCACTTGAAATTTATTAGTTTTCTTCGGAACATTTAATTGCTTTCTAAATAAAGGAAGTAATAATTTTTAGAGTGAAAAATGTGCTTCGACAAAAAATCATCCTAACCACCGTAATTGATGAATATTACTTTGGGCTTATCCTTAGAAATTTAAATTTTTAATAATAAAACATTAATCATGCACATGTTTTGAGACAACTTCAAATGAAAGCATGTAAAATAATACAGAGTGTATTGTCAATGGCCCATAATATTTACTTCACGCGAATCCTTGCTGAAAATCAAGCAAAAACTCGGGTAGAAATTTAGAGTCAACTCTTTAATTATGAAGTTATTGATGGTCAAACTTTGCAATTTGGTGGCGAAAAAATTAAATAGTATCAATAACCCATAGTGTGACTAGTAAAATAAATAATCAATTAGAAATTTTATCATTTAGGTCACTAATTTAGTTGTAATATAGATTTTTACAATGCAAAATAGCGTTATAAACCTGACTGATTTTTAGAATTTAATAAATTAAATAACCGATTGCCATTAATGAAACTTTTGAAACGTGTAAAAGTTCTAATAATCATTTTGGTCTGACTTTTACTAGCTATACAGGATGGCCACTTAGTACGTGGACGGTTCATATCTCTGTTGTTAAAAGAAACATGGAAAAATATTATATACAAAAGTTATAGGATCCGTGGAGATGCACATTCTTAAAATATTTTCTAGTATACAGAGGGTCCCAAAAAAGCGGGGCGCCAGAAAGGTACTTTTTTTTAAATGGTAACCCCCATTTTTTTTACAGAATAGAATTCCGGCTAATACCGTCCAGGAAATGTGGCTTCAGCAAGACGGAGCATCGCCTCATTTTGCTAGAATTGTTAAAGAATGGCTAAATGAACAATTTTAATTTATGGGGGCACATAAAAGAAATCGTTTACCGGGAGGTACCAACAACCAAAGAAAATTTTCTAATTGTTCTGGATTCAGTGAAATCGGATTATTATACTTACATATTCAATGATGGTAGAGATCTGCAATAAGACCGATGAAATTTACAATAAAATATTTGGGAAAAACGATACATACCACATAAAAGTTTAAATTACCTGTTCAGACTCATCTGATGAATGTTCTTCACCACTTTCGGATTGCACATAATCCTTATCTAACACACAATCAAAAGAGTCGAAATCGCAATGTTCATTGCTGTTTTCAATATTAAAATTTAATTTTCTCTTGGCAGAAACATGTGTGCACGATGTCGCCATGATGAATTTATTTGTGGCTTGTGCTGTTAGTACACAAATATTTTTGCATATTTTGCAAAATTAATAACGCTATGGGGCAACAGTGGCTTCATTCTTGGAATAATAGCTATCTCAAAAATAAGAGACCTGTAAAACATCACGCAGTGATGTATAGCATAGATAACACAAATTTGCTAAAAATGTGGTGTGTAGTTTTGTTGTCCTAAGCCCTTCAATAAATACGAAATCGTAATACATTGCCTAATCTTGCACCTAACATTATTAACAGATGCAAAAAATGCTTACAGGCAACAGGTTCTCATTTTGAAAATGTCTTGTAACAAAATAAATAAAATAGTTACTAATTTCAATAAAAAGTATTTTATTTTTAATTGCAAATTAGTTGAATAATTTTAGAGAATAATTTACAAAACACCCAGGATCCTTGTTTAATTTCAAAAATACATTGCTCCAAAGTCGTATGCGATCAAGGATACGGTCAAATTGCACAACATTTAAAAAATTGTAATTGCGGAAAATTACAAAAGTAATTGTTTAATACAAATAAAAAGTGGTAATTTTTGTATTGTTCTTTGATGCATGTACAATCTCTTGATAAAAATATTATGCGTCACTTATAATACACCCTGTATAATTAGACGAAGGTTGAATATGAAATTTGAGCCAAAACATTTTGTTTCTTAGTAATGAAGATATGTTGCAATAAAAAGGAACAAAAAGTAGATGGTGCAACGCTTAATGTAAAATTAAATGCAAAGCAGTGTAAGTAGGCAAGTTTAGCACTTTTCACAGAAGACATAAACTGCATTATCTTCGCTCTACCTTTTAAAAGGACCGCTGAATAAGCTCGAAAGGCGACATCGTTTATTTTATGTAACAAAGTAGCAAACTTATTTTCTAAAATTTAAACTGTTACGGTACAGTTAATGTTGTTTTAAAATCATTAGCTCCGATGGGAAATTAAAAGGAGAAAAAAATTGCGACCACACACAAGAATTTCCGAGTAGGCCAGGCAACCCACAAGAAACTAAAGGCACCGGAATAATCTTTTAAATTAGGGAAAAGAACTTGCGTAACTGAAGTGTAATTTGAGAGGGACTTCGACGATCACGTTCGCATTTAAATGTATTTTAAGGGCCTCGGCAATTAAATTGACCAAAAACCTAAAATGTATGATAATGCTGGTTTTTCCGGCGAGCATAAAAAAGTATTTTCCTGATTAGTCTCAGATTCGTCGAATTTATGGCGAAAATAAAGTCACTTCGCAACTTAATCCCGATGTAAATATCGATGATAAAATTAGTGTTTGTCTGGAACGAGATTATCGGTGTTATTTTGTAATCCGGAGTATTACATTTTATAGGTTATAAGTTAACGGTGCGGCGCTTTTATAAAAACGAGTGGCGTTTAATAAACAAGCAGAAGCAAAAAAGCTGCCGCTAAGTGTCTTCTCGTTCTTCACATTATCGTAAATCTGAAAGTAGGTATAGATGTTTTATTTATATGCACTTACAAGTTAAGGGAAATAGCACCAATATTTTAACATCTGAACAGTATTTATGCGTGTACATAAATAACGGAGTACTTTAATATTAGAGCTGAAAATGATTTATGCCCGGAGATCCGAAGTCTCTGATCCTCGGACTCGTGTGTTTTGCCGTTTTTAAATTTTACATGGTTATACTGCCTTATTTATTTATTTAAGTCCCCAGAATGCAGTAAATTCTTCCCTCGTTTTTTCCTGCCGTTTCTTATTGTGACACTCTTCATTATGTAACTTTTCTTCCCCGGCGGCGCTCTTTCTGCAACTGCGGAAAAGAACGTACCTTGTGGGAATTAAACGTGAGCTATTTATTTCCGCGATGATAATTTATAATATTAAAAAATTACGCCTTTAAAGCATCCGCGTTGGCAGCCCGGAATTCTTGTTGTTCGACAGCGCCGTGCATAATTTAAGGAGACTTGTTACGAAACACAAACAGAGAATAAGTCAAACAGGGAGGAACCTTATTATGGAACATCGAACACAGGTATGTAAATATGCTGTTGGTTCAGATACGTTACAGGCGAATAAAAATATTTGTATTGAGACGCAACAGAAACAAACTTTGACACGGATGTCCTCTTAAAACATGGGGTTAAGTTTGCTGTTTACAAAGGAAGTTCGGCTCAGCAAGACTCTGATAATTTAATACACTCACTCAATTAGTGACCCCGGCTTGTTATTATGTGGGGAAATTATCTCGCAAGGGCTCGATTATATCAATTGGCCGAAATCGCTCCTACTCGAACACCTTGATAATGCCACCTTAACATCTGGAACGTCCCATATTTGCTATTGATATTCCGTTTTAGTAGTTTAACATCGCCGTGATCTTCTTCGTTCGAGGAAATGTGTACGTGCGAGATGAGCAAAAAAATGCGGGACATGTTATAGGACTCTATTTTCCGCACGAGAATAAAGATAGAGATGATAAGGTAGTTGACCTGGAAAAAATCCGGACTTTTATTTATTAATGTGTATTTTCAAATGGATTGCTCAAGCTGGTTTATCCGAGAGAAAATGCTTGAATAGTTTAAAGTTAAAAGGTACCGACATTTTTTTTTTTTAGCAAGAAAATTATAATTCTGCGATTAAAGCAAAACGTAAATCTGTTACTAGTTTTTCTTTGGTATTCACGCAGCTATTTTAAAAATTTTACCGTTTTTTTATGGGATTTCTTTTTTTAGTTTTGAAGAAAAAAACTGATACAGGCAAATTCATTAAAAGCTCTTAGTTTAATTTTAATTGTAAATCAACTACGAAATTATAGGTACTTTTCTTCAACATAATACAGTAATTGAAGAAATTCAATTGTATAAAGTAGAATCATTTTGTTTCAAATAAATTTTTACATCATTACGTAAACAACTTCAAATTTGAAAATATCATATTAAATGTGGTGTTTAAATTTCACGCAAATTAGGTAAATACTTATGGAATAGACAGAAGAAGACACTTTATTTCATTTTGGTCTAATTTATTTAGTGACTACCATTTTGATTGAGATATTTTTGAACTAGTCTTCTTTATTCCCAAATTTTGTAATATTTAATTAATGCTGTAACAGTAGTGCATTATTTCTCCCATTCATCTTTCAGTGTGAGCAATCGTCTTTGATAGACGTTATATTTTAATCAACCAAATAATGAAAAATCTAGTGGAGTTCTGTCAGGAATTCAGGAAGGTCAGAGAATATCAGTCCTTCGACTTACGATTCTATATTCATACTACTCCCTTAGGTGTTCGAAATTTGCCTTTGTTATATGAGGTGTTGACCCATCTTGTTGCAAATACCCAGTTATCAAATAGTCGTCATGCAATTCATTAATAAAACGTCTCAAATTCTTTGTTTGTATCTTTTCTACTAATTTATAACAAACGACTCCTATTAACTAACGTAACTAATAGTTCTGATATCCAACGCTAGTCTTACTCCATATTATCAACGAGCGGCTCAAGAACATCCTATTTTCCCAGGGTAGTCACTAAAAGTTAGGCAAATTATTAAAATGACCAGGGAATTCAATATATCCATGCTCCTTCGTTGTGTAGATTGCACTAAGGCATTCGATTCACTAAAATGGAGCTCGTTGTGGAGCATACTGGCAGACATGGGGGCAGTTAGTCATTTCATAAAACTTGCAAAAAATCTATACGACGACAATACAGCCACTGTTACAATACATACTCCATGTACTCCACATTCAAGCGAATTTAAAACGCAAAAGCTCCAGACAAAGATGCATATTGTTACCTCTATTATGTGCTAGATGGATAGACTGTCAGCACCATAGTGGACAAGAGAAAAATAACCAACCTGCGATATGCAGATAATACCCTCATCGTAACTGGAACTGAGAACGAGATGGAGACTCTTATGGAAAAACTTACGAGAATAAGCTAAAGTAATGGTCGCTAGCAAAAGAACTAACAATCTCCCATAAGTCAGACAAGTGGTTGGATTTGAAGTGGTGGATAGATTTGTCTATCTCGACTCCTCAATTATAAACACAGGTGGATACACAGATGAAGTAAAGTGAAGATTGACAATCGCACGAACGACAACAACCAAATTGAGCAAGGTATGAAAAGACAGTACTTTAACTAAAAACACCAAACTCAGGTTAGTAGTTGTACTCATATTTCCAATCGCAATATACGCCTCCGCAACTTGAACGCTTAAACAAATACACAGAAAAAAGATCAAAGCTTCTGAAACATGAGTGTATCGAAGGATTCTTTGCGTCTCAAGGATCGAACGCCGCATTAAAGCCTCGATTTTGTAGGAACTAAAGATCCAGTGGAAGTTGTTAAGAAAAATAAATCGTATATATCTTATTTATTTTGATCACATTGCCAGAAGAACCGAGACAATGGAAAATTGCCTGTTAGAAGGGAAAGTGGAAGGGCAGAAACCCTAAGAAAGATCGCCTACCAGATGGGCAGCCCAAATGAAACCTTTAATAGGAGACACCCTTCCTAAAGCGCAAAACCTGACAGCCTAGAGGGAACAGTGCCACCACATTTAGAGTGTCACCACGCCCTGACAAAGGCGAATGGAATGGTGATGATAACCTTTTCTGATTAATTGTACTATCGAAAAAAATAGATTCTATAACTCAACTTCAAGCGTCTAAACAATTTCCAACCTTTTCTATAAATGACTGAGAATTTTTCTGTGCTCTAAATTATCAATAACATGAAGTGATTGGGAGTCTCCTATATTGATGTACAATTTTATTTCTGTGTACCTGGTAAATGGAATCATGCTGCAGTGTTGCATTGTATAATAAGACTTCTTCTTTTTAAGTTTCTGAATAATTACTTGATAGAGTGTGTTTTCATCTCTTTTATAATAATTTTGGGACAAGTGCACAGTTCCAGTTGCAGAGATTACTTACTTTCTCAATGATTTTTTCGGGCACTGTCTCAAACTGTTTGATGTCCCCAACGAGTTCGGTTCTTGCTCCATCTTTTTCTGATGATATTCCTTCGCTAATATTAGCTGGAATGGTAAAACGAACCACAACTTGCGAAATGTAATCATTTGATAAATTTCTTATAATAACCTTAACTTATGAAAATTTTTACAAATATTTTTGTTCTCAAGAATTTGTGGAGTACATCCAAGAGCCATCAAAACCTCATTTTCTTGATAAACAATAACAATGAAAGAAATTTACTCAAACGTGTAAACCATATTTGTGTCTTAAAAAAAGATTAAATAACTGTTTTACATTTGAAAGAATAAGGAGTAGGGGAGACCGGGGCTAGTTGTCACAGGGGCAAGTTGTCACAGTCGCCATAACAGCCAAGATAAACACTTTGACTGTGCGTCGGGCCAGTCTAGATAACCATTATAGGTATCTTAATTACCCTACAAAGTTTGACTATGGTCACCTTTATATCGCCTAAATTATTCTTGATTTTGTGTTTAACAGAAGTGTAAGTAAATTTTATCGCTGTCTTTTAGAGTCGTCTGAACCGTAGAAACGTGATTCAAAGTAAGTATCAATTTTATTTTATGAAAGCCTCATCTTTTAGCTACAAATTAATGTAAAAATTATAATGTGAGTCTGTAAGGTTAAAATAAATAATTTGGTTTTCATCTCAAAAGTTGGCTTGGGGCTAGTTGTCACACTGTTTTTGGGGCAAGTTGTCACAGTGGCAACTTGCCCCGGTGTGCAATAAACAATATCAAAGATATTTCTGTACTATTTCAGATGGTTAGAACGTACAAAAGAAAAACAAATCGGTCTACTCCACCTACGGATATTTTAATCAGGGCTGCACGAGAAGTTAGGATCAGAAATCCGCCTCTTTCATTTGTTTGTGTCAGTTTATTTGTTTTGTTTAGTTTTTAATACATTTCTGTTTCCACAATTGAATAGAATATAAATTCTACTCACTACCATTTTTTTTTTTGGCCTGTGAGAACTTACCCCATATATTGTGACAACATGCCCCGCCTCGGGGCATGTTGTCACACTATACATGCAGACAGAAAATATTTTGTTGCATATACGTCACTAGATATAACAAAATCAACTGTTCATAATCTAAATCACGACACATGTAAGTATATATCTAAAAAAAAAGATATCCCAAAATGTCAAAGTTAAACGAGAAAAAAAAGCAAACGTAAATTTTGTGACAACTAGCCCCGGTCTCCCCTAGGTAACATAAAAAACGAAAACTGTGAGGTGAGAATTTTCAAATGACAACAAGTAACAAATTTTATAGCTAACATTCTTTTATAAACATTCTGTACATCGATATTAATTTTCCAGAAGAACGTAAAGTGATAGTTGTTTATTTACGATGCAAACGAAGTTTTCGTGAACGATAAGTGCCTTAGCATTATTGAAACAGCCGCGATAGTGATTTTGACCAATTACCAGGTAATACGTGAAATCGTTACGTCAAACGCGAAGGTGGTGCTAGTTCCAATGAGATTCAACTCTTGAAATACACTTGAACGTGTAAACTGCTTTCAGTTACAAACTTCCGAGCTAAGCTTCTTATTTAGTGGGCGAATTAACGACAGTTTACATTCAGAACGATTCTCAAAAATGTGAAAGTTGTAAAGAGGGGAAACAATACAAATTGCAGGTTTGAATTGCGCAATCTTAAAAATTACCATTTAACATTATTAATTCGTGAAATAAATAGTGAGAAGTTTGGTTGGACGGAAATTGTATTCTGTGCCAGTCTCTATAATTTCCAGCCCTAAAAACCATTTTGTACTAATGAAGTCATTCATATTTGTCCCGACTTATAATTTACAGTCATTGTGCGTTACACGGTCTATAATTTTTAGAATTTATATTACTTTTTTGCAAACAAATTCGTTCCGAAATAACCGGGATTGAACTTGCTCGTAATGATACATTGCACTATTGATAAACTTTGCGGATCGCTAATGAATTACGTTCTCTACACTAAAACACCCAACAGACATCTATAATGAATTTCAAACCGCAAACTATAATCAGAAAATCAATACAAAGTCCGTTGCAAATTGCAACGCGAACCATAAAAAAATAGTTTACGTTTTTTTTTTCCGGTATCTTCGCATCAGCGAAGTATTGAAATGAAAGTATTCCTGCCTGAAAAGCTTTTTGAGTTTCCGTTTGAAATTTTAACAAGGAAGTTATTACTTGTTACATGCATATCAGATAGCTATCAACTTTAAACTCAAAGGACTCCCGCTCATAGGAAACCCTTTTTAAAATGCTTATTTTGTCTGTAACTTTTCCGGAGTTACCGTTTTCCTTTCATGCTTCCACCTCACAATTTGCACATTGATACGTTTGCTCAAATAACTTCATAAATTGAACGGAATATATTTTTTCGTAATTACGGCGAAACTGTTTCTAAATGTAGATTTTATTGTGAATGTGAACAAAATGGACTTGAGGCACACTATAGCTCCATTAAGTAGGTGATCGTTGCAGCACCGCCGTTTCAAAAAGGGAAGCCTTTTACTGAAGGATTAGAACAGCGAGTTCCAGATGGACCGTGTTGCCAACTGTTTTAACGTTAGTTCGAATCACTTTCGCCAATAATTTTGTTTGTTATGTAAAGCGGAATTTTACAATTCCCCTCTTGGTATACAGAAAACGTCGGCGTAAGCAGATCTAGTTATGCAGCGTCGCGAAGAACGTATCAAATTGAGTCTTTTCCTGTTCTTCGTTAAGTGGTTTTTGTGAGTTTTTCACAAACGAGGACTCTATAACCAATATCCTGGATTATTGGAAATACTTTCCTGTTCACGTACACCGTCCCGAATAAAGCTAATATTGCAACGAACACGTTCGCTTAAAGAACACAGCAATGGTGTTAATTTCTTGATTATAGGTCCATTTTTTCTTTTTTTTTTTCAAATTGTCTTTTTTTTAGAGTCACGGTTCTGTAAATACGACGGAAACGTCTGTTGCTTGCCAACTGCTAAGTACCAACCACTTGAAACGCTGAAAAAAAGCAGCTCGAAATTGTGCGATATCGCGTTTAGTCATCCCCTCAAGACTGTTTTAGTTCGGAATTTTTTCAGAATGCAAAACAGCACTTTGAAAAATTCCTACGGAAATTTACACATAAAATTTTGTTGACAACGATAAATTAGTTAATAATGATGTTGCATAAAAGTTTTGGCACACGATGCTTGACAAAATTCTTATGTTGGTGCTTGACTATGAAATGAACCGTAGCGGTCAGTGCGGACACCATTATATGCTCGATTAGACCACATAAACTAGAGAGCCACTCGTTGGAATATGAACACTTTGGCCCTCGAGCAGGAGTCAGCACTTTACCCTACCGCACATTTGTATAATCCTGCGCACGTCTGTATGAATAGGAAATGGTTTTAATGCACCCGATTTACTTCGAATTGCGGACTAAGGTGGGATTATATTTTATTCCCAAATTCGAATTTTGCGTTAAGCGATTAAGAATGTATAAATAAATTAATGACCGAACTTGGTAAATTCATAAGCAACTTCATCCTTCAATGTTTTCAACGTTTTACAAAATTGCATTAAAAAAACTGCATTTTAAAAATATTACTCAAGTCAACAAATTTTGAACATGGTATATAAGAAGAATATTGTTTTGGTATAGTTACAATATGCTTGTGTAGGATTAGAATTTGCTAAAACAATATTTTATTGAAAAGTCTCTAATTCGGTATTGGTACTTGATTAATTTTTGGTTACACATTTTGTATATCGGCGTTATAAGATAAGGCCAATTTTCGAGGTAAATTTCATGCATTTAGCTTCTATCGGTCTTACAATAAGTGCATACAAAGATTTGAAATTGTGGGAATTACTAGTTTACAGTTATGTTACACAAAAGCTAAAATTACTTTTTCAAATAAAGATTAGCACTCTCTTATGTAGGAATTATATCTAAATATTCATCTAAGACACCGTGTTTTTTTGTTTGTAATAGTGGTTCCCAATCTTTTCTTACATAGTCTCGCTACAAAAAAATGTTCATTATTAGGTCCCCTAAAATTTTTATATCCAGATATCGAGTGAATTATTAAAGAAACTAAGTTTTTAAAATGATGACAATAATAAATTTAATAAATATAACAAAATAAATAGTTCGATGGACCCGTTTCAAAATTGCATGGACCACCAGGGGTTCCATTCGACCCCCGCTGGGAAATCCTACCTTATTGGTTGGTGAACGGTAGGATAACTTTACTGGAGGGCCTAAAATTATCTGGTACAGTAATTTCAAGACATGGCGTGGAACTTCCTGAAAGGAAGTAGATAGTTTAGAGGCAGCGGCGCATTATAGCTTCATGGAGTCCCGACAAAATTCTTTTAGGGGCTCCATGTACAGTCTAATTTGGGTGCCACACATACAGTATTAAATTCGGAAATTTTTCCACGGGGGAAATTTTTCGAAATGTCTTCTTGGATTCAAAAAATTGTTTTAATATCAAAACACGATTTTGGGGGCCCTGGGTATAACCCACCGTTGTTTCGACGCAGAAAATACAACCGAATTCTCTTTAACCCTCGTATTGTCGCAACCTCTGTTTTGTTTTTTAACATAATTTTGGCGGTTTTCAAAATATCACTTGGGCTGTTTGTATATTCCTCAAAGCTGTTATGTAAATACTGTGGAAGAAATTTCGAGAAAAAAAAATTAAAACAAAAAGTTAACAAGTTAAATGTTATCATTGATAAGGATAAGTTGAAGTTGGGCTAATTCATTTTTAATTTTGTTAATGCTTTTTCTATTTTTTTTGTGGTTTAGTTAATGAAACAAATAATTATTTTTTTAAAAATAAATTGTTGTTTAAGAAGACTAATTTCTTTTTCTCGGCGTATATCTTATTACATAAGGTGATTCAGGGTGATTTATCGTCCCGTTTATTTCAAAAACAATATTGTTCAATGTGATCCATTGGTGAAGCGATGGTTATTCATATTTGATTTTTATTCACAACAACGTAATTTCTCTACCTTAGCAGTTAAATCAATGAAATATGCTGCATGTAATATATGTAGTAGAAATATGGTAATATGGAAATACAGTAGACTCGCATTAGTGCGAACATAGTTAATAATAATAAGAGCTATTCAATAACACGAACACCGAAATGTGTGCTTTGACTATTCTTTAATATTTTAAAAATTTGAATTTGACTTGTGAAACTTGTTTAAACATACAAATCACGTTTATGAAGGGACGAACTTTTTTATGTGCAATATACAGTCGAACTTCTCTATAGTGACCTCCTCTATAATGATTTTTTCTCTCTAGTGATGTTTTTGTTTGGAACGTGTATTTTTGCAAGTTTTGCATATAAAAATACCTCTATATTATGATGTTAAGCCTCTATATAGTGATTATTCTTAGAAGAATTTCTTGCAAATTCCTTACTTATGGGAATTTCCATTTTTAAAAATACTGCTGTGCAATCAACTTTAGACAGATTTTTTAATCAATTATGTAAGTATTCAATTACATATGATGAAAATCTGTCTTGTTTATTAATAACTGTGTATTTCTAAATAAACAAATATTTTTTCAAACATAATAAATCTTAATTTTTTGTTTCATTTTGCATATCGATTGGTTTTTAAATTGACTGCCAAAACTGTAAAATTTTACGTGAATTCTATATAGTGAAGTTTCTCTATAGTGATGTTTTTCCATGGCTTTTCGAACATCACTATAGAGGAGTTCGACTGTATTTAGAAAAGTTCAATAGATGTTTTTTTTTGGAGTTCGTTGAAGTTGTCAGTAGTTAATATTAAAACATTGTTAAACTTTAAATGAAAAATTTATAGAATTTTAGCATAATATTCAGATTATTCCATATACTCCCTATGATGCGGAAAAATCGCCTATGCAAACAAGTTAAAATTTTTCATATTCCTAGGGTATTTGTTTCAATACAATTGAGTACGTATTATATTGCAGCGAGGTACTTGTCAATGATCGCATTAAGTTTTATGAACGCAGGTTGAAAGATTGCGACCATATAAATTCTAATGACTACGCTTACTGAAATTCAATATGTAATAGTTTAGACTACCTGAAACTGGTTTAAAGTTTCGCGCAAATAAGTCAAACTAAACGAACATTTGATCTATAATGTGGACAGATAATAATCAAAGTGGACAGTGAAGTCTGCAGTGGTTGGTATTTATTATGAGAGCAAAATAAATATTTTCACTCGAGTGTGAGTCAGAAATGAATGCATTTCATTTTATACAAAATTGGTCTAATAATGGACGACGTTTATGGAAAGGGTCTGCGAATGACCACATTGCTCCCGCGTGAGTGTTTGTTTTTCTACCGCGTAGACTTTTATTGACACTAAATTAATAGGAAAGGGTTTGATTCCATTAGAAACTCCCGTTTCAATTGTTATTGCGCAAGATAGCCCCATAAAGCACGTGCTCAACGAGTCGCCTTACTCTCACAAACTGTTAACATTGTTCCTGAAAGCTTTACAGCCATCGATCGAAATAACTTAATAACACGAAATCTGCACCCCCCATTAATTAAAGTGTGCATTTTGTAAGGTATCGACTGAAAAATAATACCGACTCATATTATGCCAGGTGTTTAGCCAGCTGCTAACATGCTGCTTGATGTAGCTAATCTGTAGAACATTTGTAGCACGCACTCGACACGCCTGACCATTTCAAGGGGTCGTTCGCGTGACCCTTCAACCCGCTTACGGGGATGCGTGACTCATCTCTGCTTATATTTCTTTCCCGCATAAACAGGCTTGATTCGGGAAAAAAGAGACGGAGATGTCTGCTAAAGTCAAGTTACGTCCAGGTTTGTTTATTGCATTTTTTATGAGAAAGCATTAACTTCGTTCAAATGTTTTACCTAATTTTTGATGTGTTTTTTTGCTCTGGCGTTTTGTTTTAAGGCTACCATTTATTAAGCCCTGACTAATAAGGAAATTGTATCGGTATTATAATAATTTCCCAGTAGAGTTGAAACCAATAAGTTGTTGTGTTTACTGTCGCTCCCATCAAAATTAATTAATATAATTTACGAGTAAGTCCGTCGATTTGTAATTAATTGTTTCTTTTAATTTCAAACAACTTTTTGCGTAAAAATAATTTTAGAAATGTTCAAAATTAAAATGTAAATGGCTGGAAACGTCAAATTATTTACGTTAAGGCACAATGATGTATAAGCACGCGACCGATATTATTTTTTCGAGTATTAATTTAATGGAAAATGTGAATAGTTTCCTGCGCCAGTGTATAATTAATAAAGTTAAGCCCACTATACAAACGTTTCGATTGCTTAAAATTTTATAAAAGGAACTTATTTGCTTTGAGGCATTCTTAAGTATGCATTTTTTATTCAAAATGACGCACTTTTCATAATTAAATTTTAAACTTTATTACGGAGGGACCTTTTTAATTAACGAAAATACCTGTATTTCGTGATTTCCGTGTAAAATATTAATTTTCGGCCTGTTTCGCCACGAACGGGCTATATTTACTTGGAATCAATTATCCGGTCGATAAGATTAAAATTTCATGCCGCTCTTAAAGTTTTCAAGATTTTTTTCCGAATGAAACTTTTCGGTAATTTATAACGTATGTCGTCCAAGGCTGCATGCGATACCAGCATTTGTTATTTAGTAATCAATAATTCTTTGTGATATTTTACCTACATTTCTTTCACGAATCGTTTTTAATAAAAATAAATTACACTAGTTTAAGGAAATATTTCGAAAATTACAAACCGCGCCATTCAATTAAGGATCATTAAACATGGCATATGAAAAAAAGAAACATGTTATGTGATTAACATAATATGTATGTACTTATAGAGAAATCTAGGTATTGGATGGAAATAACATTAATTCCGTCACTGATATATGGATTAGCAAACTAATTGTAGGAATGTCCGTAAAATAGCGTCTGTACGCAACTAAAAGTCTGTTAACTTTTAACCGGATTTAACTTTAAACGGATAAAGTTAGCCGTCTGCTGGACTCTGCAGTGTATTTTACTGCTTTCACATTATTAGCTAAATGAATAAATTGAAATAATTTAAGTAATTGGTATTTACATAGATATGCATTTTTACTTGTACAAATTATAAAATAGATTATTCCTTTCTTATTTTTTTACACACATATTTCAGCATTTGTTGCTTGTTAAAATTTGCCCAAATAATAGTTGATGTTAAAACAAAGTTTATATAAAACGCAAATAACCAACGTAACTTTTCCGTTTGCACATTCATATATCATACACTAGTTAAACTAATAAATCAACAAGTTTTGCAGTATCACAGTATGAAACTACTTCTGGTTGATGCTTTCCTCGTATTATAATGTTTAACGGTAATATTTTTTGGATTTTTGAAAGTCAGAATGACGTATTGTCATATTATCTGAACCACTATCTACCATCATCAACAAAAAAGATCAAGATAAATGTCAAAAGGGTTAATAATATCAAATATGCTGACGCAGATTATTGTTCTCATTAAAACCCAGTTTGGGGTTACTAGTAAAGAACAAAAGATTCAATCACACTTATTGTTCATTAACTCAGCCATTTAATACAGTCGATGTTATCTGGATGATCAAGGTACCTGCACAGATAAAGTGCCTGCCCAATATGACATATAACAAGCACGTAGTACTTTCATGGTAATGAGGGAACTGCTGTGTGATAGCAACCTTAGCCTGAGGTTAAAGACACGAATGGCCTAATCTTAAGTATTCCTAGTGTTACTCGAGGGAGCCAAGGGATGGGCCTTGAACAACGTACAGCGTATAACTTTCGAGATATTGGTATATTATACTTATGAAATCATGGGTGGAACGTAGTACCAGCCAGCATTAAAAAAACTAAAGAAAACTTCTGAAATAATATTTACCATTAAAATGTTAAGATATATCATGCGCAACGTCAAGTACCAACTTCTTCAGATAATCGTGAGAGATAAAATTGCTTGTAAACGCCGTAGGGGATGAGTAGTGGAAATAGCACTGATGATTGACTAACCTTTGGTAGTAGAGACGGATGAAGAAAAACAAGTCGCTTTTTGGATGTTTAGGCTATATTGATAGCAAATTGTTAGAAGCATTTTGAACCAAAGAAAAGAAAATCTAATTTTGTATGGAATAATGAGAAAACCATAGATTTGTAGAATTTTATGCGCCAGGATATTAAACAACAATTTCGTGTAAAATCGAGGGCAGGCGGGATCTCGTAAGTAACACTAGATATCTCCTGGTTTCGGTTTTTTTAAATTAATAGTTATTTACTTTAAAAGTGATGTTGCCTGAATATTACACACTAGAGCAATATCGCGCAAGTTATTTTCATTTCTGACCCCCTGCTTTGTGATGGACAGTTGTATTTTTATAAATACTATAATTTTATTTCATTATTTTATTGGCACCTGATACTTGTTGAAGAATGAACATAAATAAACTTCTTTCCATTTGGCGATTTACACACATTTCCTTGTGACCCCTCTGGGGGTCGCGACCCACGGTTTGCGCACCGCTGCACTAGAGGAACCGATTACAACAAAAGCCCGTTAGGGCGCGTGTTGTAGTTCCTCGTGCGCCCATTACTGACATCATACTTGATGCATAGCGTTTTATCTCACGCTTTTATAATCGCCAATTAATTGAAATGAAAATGATGTTTTGAAGGTATAATTATTGTGTTTTTATGGTTGGGAACTGTTTGAACCGCGTAGCAGGTAACACGTTCAGATATTCAGGAATTCAGGCTACTCGTTTCCTATGTTGACGAGTTTCGACAAGATCAAACCCATTATTCTCATTTTTGAGTTGTGAAAAATGTGGGATTAGACAGTATCGTCATTCTTGGCATGAAGTTATTGAATAATTTCGGAATTAATTTTAATTGGAACATAAATGAAAAGGCTCAAACCAGAATGCAGTTTTAAACAAAGAGTCTTTGTCGAAAATTGCATTTTGATGCCGAGCTCCTCAAATACAACATTGACATTCATTTCATATTTTCAATAAGTTTATCAAAAATTTTTATCTAATTTTATAATGAATGAAAAATTGACATTGCTTATAAATAATCTTCTTCAGATAGTCAGAGCAATATTAGTACGTTTGGTGTGTGAATGTTTCTGTAAACTAAAGCTCACTAGTGTTATGATACACCAAAACCTAGTAGGTAGAACCGTGTGCAATATTGGTTTTACAACTGTTAAAATCGACGATTATGGTGACGGTTATCTATTGGCGTTGGGTAAAAATTATTTTATCTCAAATAGAAATATCCTTATCCCTTATCTGTTTTTTCGCCGATCGTTGCAGTTTAATTTGATGAAAAACTGTGAAATGCTACCAAAATGAGGCAACGTAATTCAATTGTTGAACTTTAATTTTATTGCTGCCCTGGTAAACACAAAAATGTTAGCATTTATTATTGTAAAGAGATGTAAAGAGTAAAGATAAACGTTATCAGATGCGTCAAAAAATTATAATGTAGTCGTTTCCACAATAAAAATTTGCGTGCTAAACAGACCAATGTGTCAGCGAGGTTCACCCTATTTGTTGGAAAGTTAATTAAGAAAATTGTATGCTCTGCAGCACAATGCATAATGACAATGTAATCAGTTTTTGCATTAAAAAGTACATATCGTGCATAGCACAAATTACAAAACAGCAGCTCGGCCGTGATTGTTGGCTAACAGTCAGCCGGCAATTTACGTCCAGACCAACTTCTATATAATATGGAGAAGCACTGACATAAGACTGTAAACGTCTGGCCGTCAAATCTGAAGTCCATTAAACAGCGGCCCATTAAATCGAGGTAATATGGCATTTTGTTCTAAGTTATATACGTTTTATTGCAGTTTTGCTTTTACATTCTTCGGAACAATCACGGTATCGTAGAATTTCAACTTATTTTATGGCGGAATTTTTGTAAAAATTGTATAAAACTTGCACAGTTGTTTTATCGGACTACCGCAATAAACTTCTCTTTTTCTTCATTCCTTGATTTATGCAAGTTAGCCGATTCTTCTTCGTCTGTCTCAATTGATGGTAAGGTTGTCATTTCATCGTTTCCGGGGGCGGCAAATAGTTCTGCGCCCGGATGGTAACTTGTCGCGTGCCACCTTAACGATTTTTCGTCGACCATTCGGTTGATGTGCTCATTCCATTCCCTTTTCCTGTATAATACACAGTCATTGGCATTGTCCACGTTGCACGTTCTTCTAATATCTCCGCTTTTTTCTTTATCTGATTGTGTTTTTTTATCAAACCCGTACAGCAATTTTACTCCAGTATCTTTCGGGCCGGATCTCTGCTCTGTCTGACATTAGCGATAGTATTGTAGATTCCGGATTTAGATTCGGTACCATTAAGCTTATTTTTCGTTATTGTTTGGCATGATTTATTTGAGAAATTTATTCTGACATCAGGTATGTATTTTAAAGCGCAGATATTTAACGTAATAAGCTATACATATTGAAATAATATTACAACTTGAGATAAAAATATGTACACTAAGACCTCGTTAGCGCTTTCTCGTTTAACGCTGATTCGATATAACGCGATCTGCTCAGTCTAAAAAAAAAATTTACTCTGATTCAAATTATCTTGGCATTGCGTTGATTCATATATACATAGTACTACAATATTATTTCTAGAACAATCAGCAAAAGATGGCAATTTATCGTAGCTCCGTACTTCCCCTAAATCTATGTTTGTTTGGTACGTTTATTTTCGCGTATCCTGTTCATTAGCAGTGAAACAAATGTCCAAGTTATTAATTTATGTCCTGTAATCCTCAACATTATTGTTTAAGAAAATCAATAAAAATTCTATTTATTCCGTATAATTCTTTAGATTGTTCAGAATGAATAACTGTAACAATAAAACAAAAATTACACAAAAAAAATGTAGCTATTGAAGCGACTGGAAAACGGTGAACGTCAAGTCGACCTTGGAACCGCTTTAACCTAGTAGAGCTGGTGTCATACGTCTCAGAGACAGATTTTTTTATAAACTCTGAATAACTTTTGAAACTTTCAATAAATTGGACTAATTCTTTGGATAGCTGCCTCATTAGTCTTTCGTATGACAGAGACGTGTGCAGACATATTGTTTTTATGTCTGTGGGACCCGATGCGAGTCGATATAAGGTGAATGCAATTAAAAAAAATTATTTTATTTATTTTCTTCATTTTCTTTAATAGCTTATTATATTAAAACTTAACACCAAACTTATTTTGGACAGAAAGTTGAATGATTAGTTTCTTTTTAAAGATGTTACAGAAAAGTGACATAATTTAATATCAAAGAGAAAGAACGCAGTTTCCAATATAAAAATTTAGATTTAAGATAAAATAATAGTTTTCAATTATAATTAAACTATAAAAACTCTCGGTCTCTGAGATGGGTGCTATGCCTGTTTCTACTATATGAACCATTTTAGTAATAAAATTTGTTTATTTTTCGTGTCGTATTCCCCTTTTCTTATTTACTATGTGTTAAAATGACCTCGTTTAACGCTGTTTCGTTTAGCGTTTTGACGTCTAGGAACGGATCCTAAGCGTTAAACGAGGTCTTAGTGTACTACTATTTGAGACCCGGCAACCTATCGAAATCTGGGTCACTTTTACACTGCTATAATTCAAGCACAGGCTATTAAGTCCTGGGCTTTAATTCGCTATTTACAGGATCTACAAAAAATATTATATATCAACATTTATTTTTGGTTCAGAGCTTTCATTTTGTGCTCTATAATTTTCTATGTTTAAAAACACTTTTCATATGAAGCCTAAATTTAAAACAATTTTTTAAGAATAAATTTGAGGAAATTGTTTGAAAAAAAGTGAAAATAAAATTCCAATTAGAGAAAAATGTTAGATTTTTAATCACCGGCACCAAAATTAATCTTCGCATTGTGTAGGTGGATGACACAATAGCGCAAAAACAGCTTTTGTTGAGCGAGTATCAAACTACTATTATTTTTTTTTGCTTCTCGTCGGCGTTTTGTTTCCGACGCCGCAAACACCTTTCATTTTTGCGTTATAGGATGTTCATCTTCCGGTAAACAATGTGGAAATAGTTTGTGGGGTATCATCCAGGAACACGCAACATAGAACAGCTGGACACCAATTTACTGACCATTTCGATATTTTACGGTTAATTGGTTTTGTAACTTATGACGGTAGACACATAAAATACACTTAAATGCCGGTTTATTTCCTCGACTGCTGAAAGCCAGCGATTCCAGATATTTGGGGGAAAGAGTGGCGCTTAATTATGTTTATCTAATTAAATGTTGCGTGAAATGTTTTTCAGTTATATATATACAGAACACGTGAAGACATTATTGTAATTGGCGGCAGTGGCCCGTGAAATGAGACGTGGGAAGTGTCCCAGAACTTCCACCCTGACAGGCTGACCCCGGAAGGCCCGTCAATAGTCCTGTTATCGGGACTTTCAGGAGGCGAAATAAATGAAATCCTTACGTTTCACAATAGAGTGACGTCCTGTCTGTTACTTTACAACTGTGTACCCCCATTTATTATCTTTTATTCGTATTGTTTGGGAAACAGTGGCTTTTGATTTTTATGAACTTCACACCTAGAACAAAAAAAAAGTAGAAATCGTATGAACTTTTCGAGGAAACCTTGTTATTTCGGTAATGACGTCAGTGGGCGTGACGGGAGGGGGTGTAATCGCAAGGGACCAGTCACTGGAACAAAATGAATATAGTTCATCAGCTATTGTGTCCTGCGTCAACAATCTATCATGGCCTTCGCCGTTGACAGTCCGTCGGCTGTCTTAATACGATATTGTATCCCGTAAATTATAATTACACCTCACAATACCTGTAAACACGAGTTTTCCGCCCAAATTGAATTAAAACCTCCCATTCAAATTTTCACGTGATAACTATCGAGAAATTATTTGAAATTAAAAAAATGGACGCAAGTTGATTATCCGTAATTTTTTTTATTGAAAATACAAAGCGAATAATTTGTGTTTCAGAAGCCGGCACACGCATAACTACGATCAATCAAAGCAGTACATACGATGACATGTTCTATATCGCGATTACTAGTTACTGACTGTGTTTCCACGCAGAGTGAATATTTGTCCCACTGCAGTGATTTGTCAACGCCAAATAGGAATTCATTATGTTCTGTTGAAGACCCAAGGGGGGGTGGATACATGATACCCTGCGATATTGCATGATGTGCACTTTTTTTCCCTAAATAATTGCTCTATCGAAGAGGTATTGTTTTATCGGAAAAAATACCCTTCGACAACAAAATACCAGAAAAACGTTTCGCTAATTGCAGGTGCGATACGTTATTAGCCGTTATCGGTGAAACGACTAGTTGCAGCTATTGATTTTTACCTAAGGGTAGAAAGTTACGGGTTTGATCTACTAAATGTGCCTGCACGTACAAACAATCGTTGAAGAATTACACCCGGTTCGGTAGTCACAAACCGTTCAAATTTTGTAAAACCATCCAAATTAACTGAAAATAATTGTCAAAAAAATTCAAATTTAAAACAAATTAAAAATGTAATTAACGTATCAATCAGTTTCTGCTTGCCTGTTTGTGTCGGCCTATTCGGAGAATAGCTTTTGAAAGAATAAAATTGTTTCATAAGAATTAATAAAGTAATAAACAGATTCATATTATGATTTAATTTGCTTATGAGAAAATAGATTTCTATATCAGACTTTTCCAATTAGAATTTGTTACACTACAGATTGATTGCACAAGAATTCAGATTAGGTGAAATTTTAAATTTATCGCCTCCTCTACACCAAGTAACAAACTTTAAGAAACGTCATTCGACAGTTCTGATCTAGTTTTCGGTTATTCATATGAAACAATCTGTCTTTTCTAAGGCAATATTGCATTTTGCTGTTTTCATATTACATTACGTTATTCTCTTTACTCATACCTCAGCAATTTAACAATTTATGAGAAGCGGCAAGTTCTGAAATTCAAAGGTCATTTGACCCATAATCTTTTGTGCACCATCTATATAGGTCTTCCAAAGTTAATGGCCATCCTCCAAAAAACTGCAATTTTTAAAATTTCGCAATGTATTCAGTTATTAATAAGCTACGATCTGATGTTAATTTTGTTTTCAATTTTTATCATCTGGCGTCGCGATGCTCATTTCTGTCATGTTTCATGGATTTTTTAACGCTTCTTTTCATAAATCGTTTATTTATAATTCTTTAGTATGAAAATATCAAATCCTTATCAACTTTTTATTGAAACACCGTTATTTCGATTAGATAGATAGATAGAAAAGTATAGTACCCCCAATATGTTAGCTGATAACCCGCATGCGTTCAGTATCAGGGACGTATTTAGGCGTTGAAATTTCAGATTTGCAAAAAGTCATTGAAACGTTAGTTGCTGCTCGCTTCAAATATCTGAATACAACTAATATAAAAACAGCATAATGTGAAAGCGCAGGTACAATGTTTAATCGAACCTTTATTAAGAAATGCTTAGATGTTATTATGGGTAGAAAGCTTCTTCTTTTTCTTCTCCCAAGCCTATATCCCATTTCATTTGGGGTCAGCCTTCCTAGTCCTTTTGCGCCATTCTGGGCGTTGTTGTGTCATTTGTGGTTTTAAATCCATCGTCTTCTACCACACATGGTGTAATCGATTTGGGATGCATTTAAGGTATACTCTAAAAAATGTTCTGTAGTTCCTGCCAATAGCTGCTCTTTTCTTTGGTTGTGCAGCCTGTGTGAGGGACATACATTGAAATAATAAAATTAAAATTAATTATTAAAATAAACAAAATTAGAAGATGATAATTTAATATTTGACGCAAATTTTGAGAAAACCTTGTATATTAAAATAGTTCAAGATTCGTGGAAACGTAATCTTTTTATTGTATCAAAGTTTTCAGGTGTTTACAGCTGTAAGTAGTATAGCTATGAGAGTTCTGGATATTTTTGATATCAAATTGATATCAGTTTAATCGATCAGTGATTCATTTGTTAATGAGGTCATTAACCTAATGAGTAATTAGCTTAATGGGTTTTTAATGGGTTTTTAATGGGTTTTTGATGGGTTTTTAATGACTTTTAGGTTTCAAGGTCAACAGGTGCATTCTTATGTGATGACATCACCAAGTAATTAGCTTAATGGGTTTTTAATGGGTTTTTAATGACCTTTAGGTTTCAAGGTCAACAGGTGCATTATTATGTGATGACGTCACCAAGGAATTAGCTTAATGGGTTTTTAATGGGTTTTTAATGACCTTTAGGTTAACAAGTCCATTCTTGCATGATGACGTCACCAAGTAATTAGCTTAATGGGTTTTTAATAACCTTTAGGTTTCAAGGTCAACAGGTGCATTCTTATGTGATGACGTCACCATGTAATTAGCTTAATGGGTTTTTAATGGGTTTTTAATGACCCTCAAAGTCAACAGGTTCATTCTTGCATGATGACGTCACCATATAATTATTCCAAGTCCACTGAGTGCATTCTTACGAGAGTTTGGCGGATGCTGGTGAAAATCTGAGATAATGCGGTAACTGGCAGATAACTGATAAACAACTATGTGCGATCCAGCAGCTCATACCTTATGTCGGATATCTAATTATCTGATATCTAATTATCTGATATCTGATATCTAACATCTAATTATCTAATATCTAACATCTAATTATCTAATATCTAACATCTAATTATCTAATATCTAACATCTAATTATCTAATATCTAACATCTAATTATCTGACATCTAATTATCTGATATCCAACATTTGATTATCTGATATGTAACATTTGATTATCTGGAGTATCATGATTAATAATATACTCGAGTTAAAAGTTTGGAAATTTCTACATTACTAAATATGTCTGTTTGATAATGTTCTAAAGTGTGATGCCTGATAGCTGACATCTGATAGCTAACTTGTAACCCCTTCAAACTGTGTACACACTTAAAAGAATAATTCAGTGGATTGTATTAAACATTTTATTTTACTGCATAATACATATAAATCATTTTTTAATAAATTCAATTAAGTTGTATGGACCACCAAGATACTTCAGTAAGAGCTCATCTCTTCCACAGTTCAACATAGCTACATCTTCTTGGATAGGTTGGGTCATCCGTGATGGAAGATAGACACACCAATCTGAAGACTCAGCAACTATCCGATTACCATATTTAGTTTGTACTAACTGCAATCGGTGTATTGGGTAGGATTCACCAACAGTTAACTAAGCCAATTTAATTGGTTTCAGAAAATGAATCTTTAAAACAAAATTACATAATTATAAATGGGTATTAAAAAATAAAATAAAAGAAATAGTAATAATAATATAAACATACCATAAGTCCAACGTTGTTGATTTTATCCAAGTCCATTGCTACACAAGTACTGATACGCTAATAACACAATAAGTGCAAGCGAACTGTATTTATAGGAAAAATAGTGGAAGGGAAAGTATTCAACATGACTAATGCTTCAGGAATGTCAAAGCATCACCTAAATTAATATTATTAGAGAATTCTAATGAATAAAAACATAATAATTGCATTCAAATTTTATTACAATAAAAATTATAAATCATATTGCATTTAAAAATTTTATTACAATAAAAAAAAAAAAAAATTATAAATCATATTGACATTGTACACAATTCTTAATTAGAGAATTCTAATGAATAAAACATAGTAATAGTGGTATCGCATTCAAATTTTATATTACAATAAAAATTATAAATCATATTACATTCAAATTTTATTACAATAAAAAACTTATAAATCATATTGACATTGTACACAATTCTTAATTAATGGAGGTGGACCATCGATTTCAGTTCTACCACCAGTATTATAATGTTTGTGACATCTACGGCACTTTGCAATATCTTTATCCATTTGATACTTTAGCGGTAGTTTATTCCACGCTGCGTCAATACTGTAGGAAGCGAGTATGGTAAGGAAATCCTTCGGTAAACATGCGATATCTTCAGACTTCATAAGAGCCAAATTTTCATTTTGAAAGTATATTTTGATTGATTTTTCCAATGATGGTGTACTATCCGCGTTGGTAAACCATTTTTTTAACAACTTTACGTTTACAACAGCACAATTCAACTTTAACCCATTTCCATGGGATGTACAGGATGACTCACTATACAATTGCTTTAGTGATGGACATCCAAACTTGTCTAAATTAATGATCTGATCAAACCCAGTGTGCTGTTGCAACCACATCACTTTCTCTTCTCCTTTAACGAAAATTCTAGTCGCATCTTCAAGATGAGTGTTTACTATATGCTTCACATCATTATAGGGGACATCACCAGAACTCCAGGAAATTCCAAGATAATTTTCTTCTAACCATAAATTTGATGATTGAAATTTATCACACAGATCGTTCCAGTGAAACGGTGGTTTAAAGAGAAAACTCACTGGTTGTGATGTTTTATCATCAAGTGGGAGCACAGCAAACTCTTTCAAGATAAATTCATTCGGATATGTCTTGAAACCTTGCATATCTACAATCACCTCCATTATACACAATAGTTGTGAAGGAACTAAGTATTCACATCAACTTTCTCACTTGTACTCAATTATAGCTATGAAGGCACCTCGTTTAAATACTTTCACCAACTTTCTCATAAGCCCCACCCACTACCACCACCACCACTCAAGAATAGGTTTCAAATTATTAATGACGTTTCAAGTCACCAGATACATGCAGAAATCTACCCATGATAGTTGACCTCTGATAGCTAACTCCTAACCATTCTCACTGTACATACATTTTAAATAATAATTCCTAGGAATATGATTTCACTGAATTAGAATCTAATTTTCTAAGTCAGAATATGATTTTTCTGAGACATAAACTATTTTTCTGAGTCAGAATAAACATTCTCTGAGACATAAACTAATTTTATGACTCACAATAAGCTTTTTCTGAGTCACAATAAGCTTTTTCTGAGTCACAATAAGCTTTTTCTGAGTCAGAATAAGCTTTTTCTGAGTCACAATAAGCTTTTTCTGAGTCACAATAAGCTTTTTCTGAGTCAGAATAAGCTTTTTCTGAGACATAAACTAATTTTCTGAGTCACAATAAGCTTTTTCTGAGACATAAACTAATTTTCTGAGTCATAATAAACATTCTCTGAGATATACACTAATTTTCAGAGTCACAATAAGATTTGTCTGTCAGAATCTAATTTTTGAGTCAGAATATGATATGTATGAGTTAGAATATTATATTCCTGAATCAGAATCTAAGTGTCTGAACCAGAATATGAGTATTTTGCGTTTAAATCTAATTTTCTGAGTTAGAATGTGATTTGTTTGAGTTAGAATATGATTTATTTAAGTCGGAATTTAATTTTCCTTGGTAGAATACCATTTGTTAAGTTGGTATCCTGAGTTTCACCAATGTAGCTTATAAGATTATGTATCACTATATATCAGCAGTATCGTTTTAGATTTAGTTGAGTAAATATGGAAAGTGAGAACAAACATGCAGATGTTCTCCATCAAATCGCTACAGCTAGTGATGCGATCCGTAAAAAGTATAAAATGATTAAATTGAATAAGGCTACAGCTGAAAGGACACTAAGTGAATTACTTAAACCTGTGGTAACCCCGCTACAAGAACTTGTAAAACAAGAAGTTGTGATCAAGACTGAACCGAAAACGGAACAAGTTACAAACATGATCGAACCGAGAGTGGAAGATGGGGGAAATACAGTTTATGATGATTTGAGAAACAAAGATGAACATGTCTTGCTCGACGTTAATACAGTCGTGAGGGTACTAAGTGAATTACTTAACCCTGTGATTTTTCCACTGCAGCAACTCATAAATCGATACCAAGAAGTTCCAATCAGTGCTGAAGATGATGATGATGATGTTGATGACGATGCTGATAATGGAGAGATGGATAATATGATGGATGATGATTCTCTCAAAGTGTACCTTGAGATGTTGATGGGTGATAATAAACAAGGATTAGACACAGTATATGGTGTACGGAAGCTTGAAGGAGATCGACTAATGGTTGGTGATACACCGATTAATTTTACTACTAATCTTATTCATGTGGGTGAAGTAAATTATTCTACAAGCAAAGGTTTAATCGAGTTATTATTCAAAAAGTCACCCAATATGAATTTTGTGAATCAAGATGATTTGGAAACTTATAAAGAAATTGTGATTTCAACAAACGCTCATCGTAAACATTATAATAAGGATCAACCGATTCGTGAAAATAACAGTTTTAAATTTAAACACATTATTACAAAAATGATTTCATCATCATCATCACCACCATCACCAATGGTTGCTCAAGAGAGTGAACATGTGAGCTTGGATGATCCTAACATATTGGTTGATCGACTGCGCACGCTCCTTGCATCGCAGGATGCTGGAAATCTAAGTCATTCTCATGAAATCATATCGATTATCAATGAATTGCGTGAAGCTGGCTACATTCAATAGTGCTAATTTATTTTATACAATACAATATCTATTTAGAATACATGTACAAAAAACATAATTTTTGAATAAATATATGAAAAGCATATAATTCATTGGTTATTATCCTATCTTAGAAAATTAGATTTCAAGTGTGTGTACAGTTTATTCTGACTTAGAAAATTAGATTCTAGCTCAGAAAAAGCATATTCTGACTCAGAGAATTAGATTCTGGCTCAGAAAAAGCATATTCTAACTCAGAGAATTAGATTCTAGTTCAGAAAAATCATATTCTGACTCTAAGAATTAGATTCAGACTCTGAGAATGTTTATTAGGACTCAGAAAATTAATTTATGTCTCAGACAAAGCATATTCTAACTTATAGAATAGATATTATTTGAGTTATTTCAATAAAATGTAATGTTTTTTTTTTTGATTTCTAGTTAATGTGTTTAACGAGCATATTTTACAATTAGTTTTTTGTGAGTTATTGTGATAACTATCGCTCACAATTATTTTGATATAGCACTAAAATGGTTACTGGGAATATTCCTAAGAGTTCTTATCAATTAGTTACTCATTAGAACAAGAAAACTTTCTAATGAGGTTAACAGTCACATTCCTGGAATTTCCTTTAAATTGGTTGGAACTTTAAAAATTTATTGTCGGGTTTAACAAATTTCCAAACTTTTAACTCAAGTATATTATTAATCATATCAATGTTAGATATCAGATAATCAGATGTTAGATATCAGATAATCAGATGTTAGATATCTGATAATTAGATGTTAGATATCTGATAATTAGATGTTAGATATGAGATAATTAGATGTTAGATATCAGATAATCAGATGTTAGATATCAGATAATTAGATGTTAGATATCGGATAATTCGATGTTAGATATCTGATAATTAGATGTTAGATATGAGATAATTAGATGTTAGATATCAGATAATCAGATGTTAGATATCAGATAATTAGATGTTAGATATCAGATAATTCAATGTTAGATATCAGATAATTATATGTTAGATATCAGATATCAGATAATTAGATATCAGATAATTGGATATCCTACATGAGCTGCTGAGCGTTGAATCGCACATAGTTGTTTATCAGTTATCTGCCAGTTACCGCATTATCTCAGATTTTCACCAGCATCCACCAAACTCTCGTAAGAATGCACTCAGTGGACTTGGAATAATTATATGGTGACGTCATCATGCAAGAATGAACCTGTTGACTTTGAGGGTCATTAAAAACCCATTAAAAACCCATTAAGCTAATTACATGGTGACGTCATCACATAAGAATGCACCTGTTGACCTTGAAACCTAAAGGTCATTAAAAACCCATTAAGCTAATTACTTGGTGACGTCATCATGCAAGAATGGACTTGTTAACCTAAAGGTCATTAAAAACCCATTAAAAACCCATTAAGCTAATTACTTGGTGACGTCATCACATAAGAATGCACCTGTTGACCTTGAAACCTAAAGGTCATTAAAAACCCATTAAAAACCCATTAAGCTAATTACTTGGTGATGTCATCACATAAGAATGCACCTGTTGACCTTGAAACCTAAAGGTCATTAAAAACCCATTAAAAACCCATTAAAAACCCATTAAGCTAATTACTCATTAGGTTAATGACCTCATTAACAAATGAATCACTGATCGATTAAACTGATATCAATTTGATATCAAAAATATCCAGAACTCTCATAGCTATACTACTGCTGTAACACCATAAGTGTAAATTCGCTTTATCCTGGGTACGTTTCAATCTTTCATAAAAAATGCATGTCAACCGTAAAAAGACTCCCCTGTAAATTGATTAAACTTAACGCCCATCAATGTCGTTTACAACTTAAATATGCACATTCCTTCAACATTCTTTAGAAGCTATTATGAGTGTCTATCGCCTCTTAATTTTCCAATGTAGCTGTAAATTCTTTACATATATACCAGTTTTTGCCTCTCGGATTTCATAAAAGGTAATGGTTATTGAAGTAGGTCGTCACAGTGCTTTTTTACATTCGTTGAATCTCTATTGGCGGTTCATGAAACGTTCTTTGATTTATCTCAAAGAACTGTCCATTAAAATTTACAATCGAATTCGTTGCTATTCTTCAGGTTAGCTTTTAGTTCAAAGAAGAAGAAAAATCAACTGCCTGCAATAGTAACTTCTTGCTGCGAGTTGCAGTAATGTGATTTAGAAAAAAGAACTCCTGCGCTAACTACAGATGAAACTATTTTTTATCGCATCTAATCCACTAAGGTAAACTACGACAGATAATTTACGTGGAATGTGTCGTTGAGGAACAGCAGTTTAGATAAGGCGAAGTTGTGGTGGGCATTGTTAAGTTTTCGAGGATAAACTCTATTTGTGAGGGTGGACTTGCAGCCAGGTGGCAACGGGCAGATGTCTCCGCAACATGACAGATGCTTCACGTATTTTACGATAAACTTTGTGTAAATGTTTATTGATTGCCTCATTTTAAGCGCCCCGTATCGATTTTTTGTCGGCACTTTCGGCGGTGCCGCTGTTTACTAATATAAATTATTTAGTGCCGGTTATTTACAAGCATGTAATGACAGATGCGCACGTCCGTACTTCATAATTTACAATTATAGACGCGGAGCACCTGATTTAAATTGACAATGGCTTGATGTATGTTTTTGCATGGCTCCAATAAGACGGCGTTTTTGTAAACAAGCACTAAACATAATTAATTGAAACTGGTTTTGTTGTAAATCTGAATTTTATTAATAGCACACATTTAATAATGTCTGGTTTTATTAACGGCTTGAAAGCTAAACATTGTAGGAAACCCATCAAAATTATTAAGGTTGCAGAGACATAACAATGCACTCGCGTTCCATGAATGTAATATGTAAAATAATATGCATATTTTATAGATACTTAAACTCACTATTATTTTATCACATACTTAGCGAAGTTAGCAGGTGAGATTTTAGTTTACAATGGGATAGAGATTTAGACTATATTCTAAGGAGTCGGCAACATTTTTTTTCCTGAAATAATGTCTTCATGCTTAGAATTACCTTAGTTTGACTTTTTACACGAACGATATTTCTCCTTACAGGTAAATCATTCGTCGCGCACAATAGAGCATACGTTTTCTAATTCGCTTTGCCATTCTATTCCGGCCGTTTTAGGTTTTAACTATTCAAATTAGTTGCGGTGGTTATATCTAAATGAGTATATCGAAAATAGACTACATTCGAAACTATCAAATTAAAACATTAATTCGATATTCGTTTAACTCGCTATTCGAGCATTCTTATGGAACGAATTGTGTCTGAATAGTGGGGCTCACTGTCTATTCTATAAGTTTCCATAATAAATTCATTACACATTAAATTTTGGTACCCCAATGATCTATGAATAATTTACTACCCATTCATAACGCTTTTGTTTAAACGCGAGTGAAAAAGCAACAAATATTTCAGTTCCATAGTGTCGCAGTTTCGTTATTGTAAATCAATTCAAATATTGGTAATGAAATTTAATGATACGAGTAGAAAAAAAGGTAAATATTTTGGCATGAGAACAATTACCTAGTTTCGAAATTGTGATGCGACTGATGACTTAGTTGGCCCCTGATTAGGGTTTTGCTGACTGGGAGGTTAGCGTTCAGCAAACCGGTAAACCAATTTTTGGGACTCGTTGACTGGATTGATCTGTGTTTCGAGTACGGTTTCGGTGAACCTATGAAACCAATTTTGAGATTTGGGTCAAAGCAAGTCATTAGCGACAACGCTTCGGCTATTGCTGATTGCGCGGCGAACGTTTACAGTTTTCTAGTTTTAGAATTGCGTTGCCTTTTGTGTTTCGATCATTTTGGTTTTTGATGAATGTGGAATATAAAAGACTTTCTAGAATTATTATTTTTGTTACCTTTCAATTGGCTTTTAGTTTACGTTGCAGTACTCGCGCGGGATACTTAAATACTCCAAGTTCCATATTGTAAGAACTTGAATTAACATTTTGTGGTTATGATCTGGCAATCATCCGATTAGAGAATAACGTTTCTGAAATGTTGATGAAGAGTATCTAAAAACTTATTGTTTATCATTTTTCAGTGGAAAATTTACCAAAACTAGTCGGCAACGAAGGCAAAGAACGTGACGAATTTAAAAAAGTTTCTACTGAAAAAGTATTAGCGATCAAAGATTTAAAAATGCGCTTGAATAGCATTGAAAACATTTTACATTTTTTCAGTGTAAATAATTCCAATTAAAGAAGAAGTGTCTTTCTAAAATGCAATAATTCTGAATAGGCAATTGTTAACTGAAAGAGAAGAGGGCCACAAACAATCAACTTTAAATTCGGTAGCCATTAACAAAGTTATTCACAAATTAGTTTTGGATTTCAGGATGTGAAACTATTTTAGTGAACTAATAATCCAGCTGTACATAAATAGACATGAAATTTTTAACAAACAAAATATATAAGAAATCTCGAGAATCGAGTTTGTTTTACATTGACTCACACACATTAAAACACCACCAAAAAATTTATATCGTTTGTAACAAATAATGTTTTGTTGCATGTGACGTCACTAATGAAAAAACATTTTTATCTGGTAAAAGATCTCTCAACGGACATCACTCTCTTATAGCAGACGTTAAACTAAGAAGGTAAAATAAAAACACTTAGGTTGCTAAACTTACCTGTTCAAACTGAAAAATAGTAACACAGCGACTCTTGAAACCGTGCTTCAGTAGTTAATGGTTAAAGCAGTAAAACAAAAGGAAATTCGGAAGTATTATATTAAATGTTGATGTACAATATGTTATAATAAAGCGATTTGTCATATTGTTACAATACCATCTAATTAAAAGCATTTTTTCAATCATGTAAAAATAAGCAAAGCGATTATGCGAAGTAGTAATGTCTCCAATTGTAGACAATGTTACAAATAAACTTCACAAAAAGGGGAGCGGATTTGCCGAAATTTTAAAGATGAATGTCACGGTATTACAAATTGTCTTATCTTTGTAACTGAGTGAATTTACCTGTTACATCAGTACGAACATTGCGGAGTAAAATTAACGTATAAAGTGGGATATAGATTTTTATTTTCTTAATCGTCGTTTCATTTTTCCTGTGCAAACTCGAGTTGCGTTTTGATTTTTGTTGTCATAACACTGTGCGACGAAGGAAGATTTTAGACTACTATGGTTTAGCGCTTTGCTGTCTAATTTCGTCATCCCTCCAACCTTAGATTGCTTTAGGAAAAATCGGGACATATGAGGGAGGTCGTGGTTATATCCAAGGGAGGGTTACAACTGCTGCCCAAAGATGGCTTGCCAAAACCATCATTCATCCTTGCAGACCAGCTATCTGCCCCCTACTCACCAGAGAATATCACAGAGAACGATTTCGGTTTGCCAGAGAACTTGCGATTTGGAACGCTAATGATTGGACAATAATACTGTTCACAGACGGATCCAAATTTTGTGTCGGTAGTTATGAACAGGACATAATACTATACAGACGTCTTGGAGAAAGATACGTTCAGTGTAACATCGCTAAACTATAGAGTGTAGTGGAGAATGCCGTTCGTAAATTTTATCTACTACAATTTGATGCTTCTTCTGGTGATTTACTTGTTCTGGATGTTAGCGACCATCATAGTTATCCGTATTTTCTTTGCAGCACTACGGAACTGTTGGGCGGAGTTGACTTCAAACCATTTGCTAAGGAAATTCTTCTTTTTCCTTCCAATTTTCATTGGATATTGAAGTAGACGGTAATTTCGATTATTCTTTATCACATGTCCCAAGTATTCTAGCTTTCTACATTTTATTATTGGCATAAGCTCGAGCAGGAGGTTGAGGATGCGTCGGAATATTTACATTCAGAATGTCTCAATTTTATTTTCTGTTGATTGAGTCATTGCCCAGCTTTCGACATTGTAGTACAAGTACAAGTACGGTTATAAAAGTGGTTTCATCTCGTTGACGAGACCTCTGACTCGTTCTATTCTATATTTGAATTCGATGAAATGGTGGTCCGTTGTTTCGTCTAAAATAGTCCCTAAACAGATAATCTTCTTCACTCTGTCGATAGGTTGATTGTTGACATAAGAATGTCGAAGTGGAACAGGTGTTTTCCTAATTACCATTTACTTGGTTTTCTTGACATTAAGTTCGAGGCCATGTTCCGAGCTGGTATTATTGATTCTGTTTACGAGTTCTTACAAGTCTCAAGTATGATCATTGTATCGTCGGCATAACAAATGTTATAAATTAGTTATTCCTTGATCTTGTTGCCGAATTGACTTCATCGAATGCGTTTATAAATAAATGCCCCAAATGTTGGTAACACGCAACCTTGTCTTATATTCTAACAAATTTTCAGTGGCTGAGAGGTCTGACTGTCCAGTCTTATCACAGCCACTTGCCCCAATACAGGTTACTGATGAGTCATATCTTTTGATCAACTCCAATCTCCTTCAAAACGGTGATCATCGTTTCCTGTTGATAGTGGTCTAATGATTTTATGTAATGCCGAATTAGGCAAAATCTTACGTAGCTCGAATTCATGACCTCTTATAAATGCAAATTTCGGGAAAAATATGGCAACCACGTATTCTAATTGATTTGCAGCATTAGAAGACTATGTGAGAGACTGAAAGCAACACTATAAGGGGCAATGCACGTTGCTAGATCATGTTTTTCTATTTTTTTCGCTTTAAAGAAAAGTTGACTTTATTGCACGGCGCTAAACATGGTTTTTGAATAAAATTATTTTAATTTTAATGTAATGCAGTCATTTTAATAACTTGTAACACAAACAATTTAAAAAAATCGTAAAGATCTAGCTAACTCAAAATTTTCAAGTATGCGTTAATTTTCTGACGCAGTGTGTAAAAAATGAAAATTGGAATTGGTGTAAAAATGATAAACTATATTTAGTAATTAAATAAACTTCAAATCCCCACTAAATCGGAAATCTATTCAATGCCAACCTAACCGTCGTGAAGAATTAACTACCGAATTAATTTAAATTCGATCCATAAACAGTGAAGGCATAAAGCTTTTCACTCAGTTGAGCACATCTTGACGAGTTTACCAAACTCCTGAATTGCAACTCTCCCATCAAACCAATCGAACTATCCGATTTAGCTGTCCTAATTTTCTTACGCACCATTTATGTGAAACTATTTCGAGTCTCATTAAACGTAATTGCAGTTACTAGGTCGATACATGTGGCGAAAATTTCCACTTGAAAACAATTTTTTTCAGGCATTTAAACCCACTTGTCATACTAACTGGCCAATTCGTGTTTTTACCAACTTTATAACATTCCACTTTATAACGATTAAATGTAAAACGTACAAGATTTTAGTTTTTTTGTGTACGATTTTATCATTTTTGGTAACAAACGCAACTGTTGCACGCACATTTAAGACTGCTCAATTTTATAATTTTTTTCCGACGATTAATTACGAAGTCGATTTTTCCGGATCTTATCGTCAAAATCCTTCTTGCGGATTTTTCTAAGCAGAATTTTTGCGCGCGGAATGATGCATTTTCATTTTCCAGGAGCAAATTGCGTTATAAAATACAGTTACAAGTTTAATGTTATCCTAACTAGGAAATTTCAAGTTTAATAGTTTATTGCGGATTTGCTGTGGAAAACATAAAGGTATTATCCCCACGTACGGGGCATCCAGTATTATGCGGAGGTTTTCCAATGGGAACGGCGTTTCATTGCCGATTTGTTTGTATAAAACGTCAACTGCTAGTAATCAGAACTGTAGATACCAAATATTATCGATGTTCGCAATAATTTGTTTTCCAGTTCTATTCGAATTTAATTAAAAAAATATTTTCGTTCGAAAAATTGAAAAGTTATAAAAATAAAGGGAACATTTATTATTGTACCTACAAGAAAAACTCGTATGTTCTATATTCCCCGGATTTAATTTAAATTTCAATATTGGCGAGACGCAGCTGCTCTGCTGAATTAATAATTATAAAACTATCGGTAAAACAAAGGACTCGGATGTTTTCCTGTGCGATCCGTTCAATAACCCAGGTGCGAGTTTTAAATCTGTTTTAAATTAATTATGGGCGACAAAGGAATTTATTTATTTATATGCAAACTTGCGAATTATATCGGGAAAAATCCGCCAGAGAATTAATTTCGTAAATGAATTATGAACTTCAGGGTCTGTTTGTTGAATCTATATTTAATTATTTGCAAAGGCGGATAAAATGAACAACGAGCCATAAAATCCAAAAGTACTACGTCATTTAATTTATTAGAAGTTTCTTGTGCGGAAGGGAGTGGATCCAACAGCAAGTTTTGATTTAATTAAAGATGTGCCAAGTTTGAGAAACGCACTGAAAATCTTATAAATATAAAAGTTAAAAGTTGGAAACTAATAATTTATTTCTTATTCATATTTTACCGTTCTTACCTGCTCGGGCTTTTATTGTACGGAACTGCGAATTACAAAAATCGACGAATGTGTAGTTCCGTTCCCGAGAGTTGATTCTTTTCCAACTCGAACAGTTTTATGTTTGCAGTGTTTTAGATGTATAACATGAATTGAAATTGAAATTTCTATGTTCCTTCCGATTTAACGTCCACTTTGTTTCAAGCTAAAATACGAAAGTTTTTTTCCAGTTAACCATATTTTAAAAGAGTTTCGAATGGATTAAAAGAATTGCTCGGGCAATCAAATTCGAGCTCGGAACGATTAAACGTTACTTAAAAAGGGGGGGGTTTTCAATGCACGCCTACATCTTTCATTAATGCTTTTCCTTCCTGTGAATAATCGGCGACGAGTATCGTTATAAGTAGAATATATCCCCGTTAGTAGCTAAGCCAATTAAGCCCATGTACCTGGTCGAAACGCGCAAGGGTAAAATAATAATAACGACTGCCATTTGTAACGCAATGAAATATTCACGAAACAAAATGAGCACATAAATCAAGGACTACAAGTTTAAATTTTAAGAGTTCCTGCTGCCAGTTCCTGCACCGGCATGATAATGGCGAGTCTTTTTTATTGCCCATCAATTTCATAATAACACCCTTCAACTGTTGGTAAATGAAATCTCTAGTTTATATGCCAATAACAATTTACTGTTAATGGTTGCATAAATACACATTTTGCACGAAGGTTTATTGCCTTTTGTTGCACATAAGCAATGTTTTGGTTCTTAAAAAATCGCAAATTGAATACAATCCAATGTCGGTTCCGGTTCATCTGTGCAGAGCCTCTTTCAGCAGATCCATTACCGGAGTCCATACAATGGATTTTCTCGCAACTTAAAAATTCAAAGCTATGTTTCTGCAACGTTATTTTAATTAAAGCCAACGAAAACGATAAAAGCATAATGGAAACTTTGTTTTGAAAATAGTTTTTCCATCAGAGCGAAATGAACAGATTCAAATTTTTTCAGGATCCAAACAAATTTTTATCGTGAAGTAATTACTAAACTAATAGCGTGCATTAGAATAAATGGTCAAATTAACGCTTGTAAACAGAATCGAGGACACTACAACAAAAAGCTATTATGTCGAAACTCTCTGATGTTAACGAAGCTTTGTCTCTAAATTAATATGTTTCACATAATGAGCGGAAAAAAAAATTCTGTTTATTTTTGTATCGATTCGAACACCTTTTTCCCATTAATATTAGATGAAGCTTTGTTACGATTTTTTATCACTTAATCAAAGAACATAAAATTAGGTCAGACATTGTTTGTTTTTTTTTTCAATTAAAAATTAAAAAGCTAAAAAGCAAGTATTGTGCCGTGTAAATTTTATGCAGTCGAATTCTCTACCGCTTAGTGGAAACTTTTGTTGTGGTTTTACAAGAGCTTCAATGTACAATAACTGAAATGCACTAATTGGAACCAAGTTGATTAAAATGTGTTGAAAACAAAAATCAAGGAAACAAAAAAAAAAATAAGGACTGCATACGAATCGCTGAAACAGTAGCTATCTATCTATTTGCTGCTTTGTGTTGTATTCAACCTATACTTACTGAAAACATAGCGTGCAACTTTGTGCGCGATAAAGAGACCAAAATTCATGTAAGAAAATATTGTTACGTGTAAGATGCCCGATAGTATTTAATAATGTGATGGCTAGTTTTCTACAATTTTTTTTCTTTTTTTGGTTTTGTAAGTTTTAGCGGATATGGGATGAGTGGTCTTGTGGCGGAAGGGCGGGTGGCGAGTGAGCAATATCCACCGTAGGAGTCCCGCACACTTCGGTTGCACGCGAGGCATAAAAAGATCACGCGCGTGCTACGAAGGACAGCTGCACTGTAATCCTGCATTTTTAAAAATTACACACTTACCATGTGCTTACTAGCTACATACGTCAGAAAGGTATTAATCAAAATGCAAATCGAGTTAGAAGCAACTTTATTGTGCATGCTGTGCAGTAGAGTACAAAGTGAATAGTGCAGTTTCTGACATTTGTTTGTTGCTTGATTGTGCAATATTAGCATTTGACATTATTCCACAGAATATTCAGGTTTAATTTCGCTCCTTGGGTCACTAGATTTATAGTTCGAGGAGTTCTATTCCATTTGCTTCTATTATTAAACATTCCGCAATCCATTTCATTTAAACTTTAAGGGTGGCCACTAACTTTTACTTTATATCCTCGAATCCTATTTTATCCTTTGTTGTAATGCCTAAATTTTCTCCTAACAACTTTACCTACAAAGTATGTAGATTAAGAGCTTTGAGAACAAATAACGCGTTGCATCATTATTTTACGTTGAATGAACGAAAACGGTTCGTACGCATCATTTTTCGCTGCCACGTTTATTTTTGATTTGTTCCGGAGCTTATAAATATCTAGAGGAAAGTTGACAAATGGGAATAAGATTAATAAGACACGTGTTCGAAAGACTTTTTGTTCACTAATATTTTTTCTTTCTCGAATCAACCAATTGCAAAAATTGCTTCTCAAAACAATGTCACTAGAATTAAGTAACTCGAAAACAGTTATTTTCTTTTTTGCAACCACTTGTAACCTCAATGATAAATCGCTTTTGAAAAAATATTACCTGCAGCCAAGGCATATCCATCATTTGGATTCAATTTTAGTTACTTACTTAATCCGGAACTTTTCTACCTTTCGGTGTAAGGTTATGTGGTGAGTTGAGTTTCGACGGTATTCTTCTCCACACTTCTCTCCACCTTCTTCTATCTTTTGTTACTGAAGATAGTTCTGTCCACTTTACATCTCTTAATTCAACCTCTTTCCTCACTTCTTCTTTCCATGATTTTTTGGCCTCTCTCTTCTAGATCTCTCTGGCTTCAAACACCTTCTACGCCGAACGTTCATCCTCCATTCTTTGTACATGTCCAAACCACCGTAATTGGTTTTGCTGTATTGTTATTTCTATAGGGATCATATGCAAATCTTCTCTGTATCTTTCATATTTTATTGTGTTCATTGTTGGTTGTTCTTTTATTTTCCTCCATAGGCGAGAATTGATTGAACGCCCTTTCTAATTTTCTCTCTAGCTTCAAACATTTTCTACGCCGAACGTTCATCCTCCACTCTTTGTACATGTTCAAACTACTGTAATTGGTTTTGCTGTATTGTTATTTCTATCGGGATCATATCCAAATCTTCTCTGTATCTTTCATATCTTATTTTATTCTTTGTTGGTTGTCCTTTTATTTTCCTTCATAGGCGAGGATTGATTGAAGGACCTTTCTAATTATTTCTGATTTTGTGCTCTCATGTATTTGTTTTTTAACTAGTATACCATTGTTTATGATATTAACTTATAATATTAAATAGCCTTCTTGGTTTTGCTACTCTATCTTTTACTTCTGCAGTCACATTTCCTCCACTATTAATTATCGCTTCTAAGTATACGATTTCACTTGTTCTAACTTTACACCATGAATTTTTTTTTTTTTGAGTTGTGTTCCTTGTTCCTTTTTTGTTGTTTTTGTTTTTTGAATGTTTATGTTCGTATTTACGTTTTGTATTTGTTCGTTACGCCTATCCATGTTGTGTTATAGTTCCCTTTCCATTACTACTATTATTAGCATGCCATCTGCATCCCTGTTTGCATTTTTTAATAACTTAATCTAAAACTACATTAAAATGCAGTGGGCTTTAAAATGCACCCCAGTTTTTTTTTGTTTTTTTTTTAGTTTTTCTAATTTTTCGTTTATAGTTCCTACATAGCTTTCTGTACCTATCTTTGTCATTTTATATCTTTTATAACTTCATTATTGACATTTCTAGTTTTTAGAATTCTCAATAGAGTACCTCGGCTGCAAGAACGACACAACTCAAAAATTTTCAAATATCTTGGTCTTAAAATATAATTACTACCACACTCTTATAATTTTAAGAAGTAGCACATATGGTAACCTAAACAATTTTGTGCCAAATTGTGAATTTTAACGAAAGAAAATTGTGAATTTTGACAGAAGAAAATAGATTACTTTTTGAATTTACTCGAAACTTATTATTTTGGGTTGTGTCACTTTTGTAGCCGAGGTGCGATGTGTCCTTTCTTCTTACCCTATCGAAAGCTTTTCCATATCAATGAAGCTCATGTCTATGTTCCTACCTGTCCCTATTACCTTCTCACATACAGTAAGACCCCTTTTAACGCTGCTTAGCTTAACGCTGTTTCAGTATAGTTTCCCCAACTTGTTAATAGTATCCTACAGTACATGTGACGAAACAAAGAATTTCGCTCACGGATGTACAAAGGGGACATAAGTGAGCGAAATCGGATCTTCACGAGTGCTGTGTAGCGTTTTGTTCAATCCTACTCTTGAAATGTTAAAAAAAAAACTAAAAATTTGTAATACCTGCCTGTGAGGTTACGTTATTATGGTAATTGTTGTTTATTTCTATATTCTGCAATTTCTATAGGAATGGGTGGTCAAAAGCAGTGAGCACAACGTTTCGCTCACTGCTTTTGCCACACCCCTTATCATAGAAAAAACAATTTGAGTGAAAAAAACAAAAAGTTTTAAGTAGTGTATCCAAGTAAAAAACAACGTGTTTGAAGAGAAGAATTGAGAAAAGTAGTTTGTCTGTAATTATTGCACTGTTTACTATCTGCCGTTTTATATATCGGTATTATAATTCCCGTTTTCCAATATGTTGGTGCTATTTTTTCTCTCTTTATTATATTTATTACAGTTACTAACCGTTTTTTTTCTGGTTCGTCCAAGCATTGCATCATTTTTCCTGTTACCTCACGGTTCACTAATAAATTTTTCTTTCCTTTGGAATCCACCGATTGCAAAAATTTCTTCTCAAAACAATGTTACAAGAACTTCAAAAACAGTAGTTTTCTTGTTTTGCAACCACTTGTAACCTCGATGATAAATCGCCTTTGAAAAAATATTGCCTGCAGCAAGGCGTATCCATCATTCGGACCCCGTAATTTAATGATAAAATTTTAAAACACCGATATCTAAAGTTCTAAAAATGTCCGAACGATTTAACTGGACGTTTGTTCCCAGGAGTTGCGGTTTGTACGTAAAGTTGAGATCCCTCGCTTCGTACAATTTTCATGATCTACTTCAAAAGCAGTCCTCCCGGGCGTACTTGACACAAAAATGCAGCAACTTTTATTTACACCTGTTCCTTTTTGATTCGTCAAATTAAGCTCGTGTTCGGATGAAATTGTCCTCGACGCGATAAATAATACGTTTTTTTGCTCCTGGCAGATTTAGAGCCGTAAGATGCGTTAACTGTGAGGTGGAAATTATTACGGTTCTTTAAACTTGTATTGAAGATTTACGGTATAAAGCGGCGATGTGATATTGTGGCCTAAACTAACAGTTCGAAATATGCATCTGTTAGTTTTCCGACAGGCATCATGAATCATGCGTTGTTAAATTTGTATGTGACGGTGTATCAGGCCGATGTAAGCAGGGCCCGTGCAGCCGCGGCATGTCACTATAATCCGTTGTCACTATTATTCAATGCCGGGGATGGTAATACCTTCGCTACCGTAACTCAAAGCCAACAGGAGCTCACTCTTGGCAAAGCCACTTTTTGTAAAAACTGCGTTGAAATGTTTGCTCATTATGTGGATTTATTTTCGGATATAAAAAAAAATTCAAGCGAGAGCAATGTTTTCCGCGTATTTTTATAATTAGTTTCTTGTTTGCAAAGAAAATATAAACTACCCCTTTACGTTTGTACTAATGAAACCGCACAGCAAATTTAATTTCGCCTTCTCAGTAATTTATGTTAGTGAATTGTTAAATAATTTATTTTCCGAGCTAAATTTCTAATTTTTAATGTATTCTTAATGAGTATTTATGTCAACTGAAGCGATCCGCTCGCAGGGAAATTGCAGGGCCAGAAAGTACAAAGAGTTCAAAGGGTTTTACCGTCTTGACGTACTAATCTCCTTTTTTATTTTCTCGCAATAAATATCTCATAATGAGTATTGTGAAGGGTGTAAATAAAGATAAATTAATTTTCTTTTATTAGTTTCTTTTATTTAATTGGCTTTTACGCGAAATATTGTTTTTCCTTTTGAAACGAAAGCCTCTTAAATTAGAAAATAATTTTATTTAATGAGCTTCTAAGTGACTATAAAGAATCGCGAAGAATTTCACTTTTTAAATAACGATTTTGTTGTTACAATTTGCTGCATTCGGTCGCCGCGAAATAAATTAAATTTGTTTTTGCAATGAAAATTACCCGTGCGTTAGGATATTTATTAAAACCGGCACTTTTTGTTATTTTCTTCGCAACAGCTGCTCTGAATACTTTGTTATCTCACGTCTGTTTTTTTTTCCGGAATAATATTCGAGATAATTTTAGTTTTCCTATCTGCGGCAGATACTGCGCTATTGTCCAGCGCACAACAAGGAATGGAATTATCGCGATAAAATTTTACTGGCTGATTGTCAGTAGGTAATCTGATGGAAGAGTATTGTGAGGTTTATTGATGTTCTAAAATTTACAGAACGAAAACGCCATTTCAAAATACGTTTTCTAACATTTACTTGTCAAATTTAGGTAATCCGATCACATCCACCGACTCCTGCAAAATAAAAATAGATCATTACTAATACGAGAAAAACTCCCGAAATGAAATCCCTTAAAAAATTAAAATCAAATAAGTAAGCAGTTTTTGCTAATGACATTTTAAACACAAAAAATAAATTAAAAAAACATTTTAAACACAACAGCAAGTTGACAGCGTTTCTGAAACAATTATTTTCGAGGAAAGAAATTGAAAAAGGTATAAAAGAATGCTTGACGTGATTGAGCTGAAATCAAAAAAACATTAGAGCCTTGTTTTAGGGGCGAAAACCAGCATTCTGGAAATCGGATCACGTCCGTGTACAAAAACCTTCGACATGTATCACAATTTAACATTACGTCACTGTTTGCTTATCGGGCTGAATTCAAAAATCAAATATTTGCATGAAAAATGGTGAACGAATAAGTTTACAACCTCTAATGGCATCTGAATTTATATAATATGCAAGTGGTTTGTGATTATTTGACAAGGCCAAGATATCAAAAATCCAGTCGAGCTTGCTTATAACGTCATCATTGGGATGTAGAAGGTTATGCCGATATAATCAAGAGTCATAATAATGGATGGCTCAGATTTAGATTCGTAAACAAAAGGAAATCACATGCTGCTAAATCTGCACTGTAAGGTCGATATCGCAGCTCAGTGTATCCTCATTATTGAATAATACACCCTACAGTAAGTTGTCGTGCAACAACGATTTTCTTCCAAGGCTTTACTAAAATTCCCAATTGCTTTGTCAGATAATTCAGCATTAATCATGTTCTGCATGTATTTCGACCAGCAAAACTCCATTAAAGTTCCAAAAAATGAATGTCATTGATTTTTCACACCTAAAATGTATATGTCTGAGATCCGTGCCTATTGAAAATATCCAATGCTTCCATTGAGCATCCGATGGTATGTAGGAGAATTTAAAAAAAAGGTTTACACTGAAGAACAACGAAGACCAGCGTTTCTTTATAAGGACATAGCTTAAAAGAGCTTTATAGAAACTAAATTGTTACAGAGTTATGGATAGCCAGAATGCAACACCTCACTGACTGGCTGCTACCTTCTGACTTGGTTAAGCAACATTCTTGGATGGACGACATAAATATTGTTGAATAAATTTACAACTGGTATCGATTGAACTAGAGATACTTTAATTAGATAGAATTACCAAGAGGACGTTGTGTGATTGCGGAGCAATATCTTATGGTTAAAGAAAATGCCATCTACGTTGCCAATTTTTGGCCTAACGTTATTTGACCCATTTACTTTTCATAATAATGGTACCATATTTTTTCGTACAAAATGAATACATTTACAATAAAAGACTCTTCCAACCTACTGCAACAAATTTTTAACTTTCTTTGCAATGGCACCAGACTTTGTTTCAATAAACCTTGTTCGGATTTTGAATCATCTCTACTTCACTCAAATTGTTTAATCCAAAATTTGATTGCACATGAAAAAAAAAACACCAAATAAAGCTGGAAGTTCAGCTGTGTTATACAATAAGTAAAGTATTAATTAATAAAACGAAAATTTTGAGAAAACAAAAAACAATACGTTGTTCTGCTCTTGCCCTATCCAGAATACTATCTCCGTCAGGTGTCGCTTTCTTCTTCTTCTTCGTTTGAGTGGGGTAATCCCTGTTGGTCTTCTGCCTCATTCTGGAGGTGAAGAAAATCAGCTCATGAATGGTCGTCCAGGTGGTCTTGCCCTTCTAGGTCGTTCGTTCATACAAATATGAGCTAGTCTTTCCTCATCCATTCTTTTCACATTCCATTTTCTTCTAACTCTTCAATATTACATCTTTCTCAAATGGATTTTTCGTTTGCCTCTTTCGGATGTTCATATTTATTACCGATCTTAACAAGTTGATTTCTATTGCTCTTATTTTCTGGTTTATTGTATTTGTTTCTCCGCTGGCTTCTGTGGCATATGATAGTATTGGTTTCACCTCCAGGTGGCGCTTTAGAATGTTAAAATAGCTGGGAAAACAGCTAAACAACCCTGTCGCACCTTAATACACATTTTATATTTTGCTTGTTTAAATACTGGATGTTGTGTGAAAAAATGCCAGTCGTTTATTCATATAAAGTGGCAATTGAATAAGCACATCATTGTAACATAAATATTCGAACAAGTAATATACCAAAATACTGTTAAGAAATTATTACAAAAAAATGTTTCCTAAAAATTTGTGATAAAAATCTTTTTACATCTGAATAAATGGGAAAAACATTATTATCCCAGAACGAATAGTTCCGTTATTTACGAATAGATGGCGCAATATTGCAATTTTCTTCAATCCTATTAGGATTGGTTGCTGATCTAAATAGCCCACTTGCGGTCTTGATGAATCAGATCGGAAGGTTCTAGAACCAAGCGATTCATCTTCTTCCAGGTCGCCTTTTTCACACTATTTTGCCTTATAGAATAATTTATAGTAGCTGATATCTTCATAGTGTGTCCCATATATTTGAATTATTTCACCTATAACACTTTACAACCGATTTTTAGGTAAACCTTTTAGTTTATTACAAGACAGCAACTTCAAACAAAGAAAATTAAATTTTTACACAGAATATGACGGTCGATAAAAATATTAGAAAAGCATCAGAATGCTAGAATGCACAATAGAAAATAGCTAATATAATCGAAACAGGAAATTAATTAGTAGGTAAAAGTCTGAAATTCGGAAATGACAAATATTCCTGAAATGGAACTTTGGGTTGCGGTGAACGATTTAGTGTGTTAAATGAATGATTAATTATGTCTGCAACCAATCCATTAGTAGTTTTTAATGTAGTGTCAAGTGCAGTTACAACTACGATATTCTAATAAATACAAAAGGTTCATACTAACAAGACACAGTGCTTCTGAAACCATTATTTCCATGTGATTGAGCCAAAAGAAAATTTTTTTTTCGTTACAAAGGCGAGAACCCACATTCTAGCAATCGCATCACGTCCGCGGGCAAAAACCTTCGGCATGTATCGCAATTTAAACTTTATGATACCGTTTGTTTACCGTACGAAACTCAAAAATCAAATATCGAGATGAAAAACTGCCAACGAATGAGCTTATAAAATTTGATTTTGCGATAAAGGTTTTAAAAGCTAATCAACCATCAAAATTCCTCTTGGTAGCGCGATATGAGCAGCCGGCTTCGAACGACTCCATAAAGAAATAGTCCAATAGAGAAAGGCTCTAATGACGTTGGTGGCCATTCAATCGGACAGAAATCGCCGCTCAAATCATATCGGTTCATATTTTTTAACGATTTCGCGTCTTCTGGAAGTTTTCCTCTTACAGTTAATTATATGAGTTATTTGACAGACTTGTAAACGCAAAATCTTATTGCGCGCCGGCGGTAATCTATTTCGTTGGGGAAGAAGCAACGCTATAGTTTTTATTCCGACAAGCTAGATCGGCACACATCGTTTGAAATATCTCACCCCGTACATCAAGACGAGGTTTATGAGATATGTAAATATGAAGAAATATCGCTGCATATGAAATCTGAGTTCAAACTTAAACAGTGAAAAAGCTCGAATTTATACCATCGCGACACATAACTTTATAAAACGATTGTATTACTTGAAAAATTTCATAATCCTTCAACCGGAAATTGAGGAATGAAAAATTCATTTTTAAGTAGCTCACGTCAAAAATGTATTCATTCCTTTTTAATACTGTTTGAGAATTTTTAAGAAGCGTCAAACTTGTATTTTTTTTCTAATATTAAATGCATAACCAGGTCGCTCGGATGCCATTATTTTGTAATTTTTGTTAACCGAGTTCAATATTGCTCTTGTTCCGTGTGCTTTACTGTAACCCGCAGGGATTGGGATCACTCCAGCTTCTGTTCACCGAAGTATTGGATTTATTCTCAAAATCTCGCCGGGGGTATTTTTAACTTGGATTTCGACTACAGGATTGCTTTAGAAATCGACTGGACAACCGTTCTTGACCAAACAAGTCATTATTTTTACATTGGATTTCGAATTCTCTTCAATCAAACGCTTCAAACGTTCCTGGCCTTGTAATATTCTTCAATACCTCTTTTTATCAATATCAATAATAACAAAAAAATCTAATTAATTTTATCCAAAATCCCAATTAAGTTTGCACAAATTTGATGGGTTAAATAATGCATTTCACAAAAGTTTCAAAACGAATGTAAACTAAATTAAATGTTGTAAATTTTCGTTTAATTCAATAACGTGAATGGAAATTAATCAGCTTTAGGAGTAAATTGATTTTCCTGTAAATTTCGCACTGTTGTAATTTCAACAGTTTCAATAGGTAGTCTCCCAAGTTATAAGCGAACTTTTTTAAAAATTCGAGCGAGATTAAAAAACGAAACCGGCAAACATGAAAAGTGTAAAATTAAGTCCGCATTCAGTGATATTGAATACAGTGATTATAAAACTTCAGTGTTTTGTAGGTGAACGTAATAAATTCTGCACGAAAAACGGGGAAAGTTCATTAACTATTTTTTAAGTTAAATTAGATGGGAAGTTTTATACCGAATCCGAAGTAACTGAATTTAAAATTCCATTTATTTTGAATCGACAGAAAATTTGCATCTTAAAATTCATTAATTCCACGTTATATTGGACTTAATGGATTTTTTTCGTCGAAATGTAATTTCCCGGAAGCACAAGAAATAATTGTTGTCATATATTATACTGAAATTTGATAACAACAGGATCATATAACCAATTTATCTTCTCGCATGTATTCGGTTTTTCAGCCATTGTAACCAATTTCACTATCAAAGTGATAACGTACTGCGCTCGTTCTTCCTATTTTTCAGCGGTAATGGTCAGCATATGCCACTTTTATTGTTCAAATTTTGATTTTGATGGAAAGGAACGTGACACACCCGGCGTGCGTTAGTTTTAATTTATGCAAAACTCGACCTTTTTTAATAAATAAGTCAAACAAGCAGTCTGTTGATTCAAATGGAAATAATTGACGGCGTAAATGATCTGATACTGCAACATAAAATATTTGCTAAAATAATTTTGGTTAAATGTTTAAAAACATGGTTTCAAGCTGTGCGTGTTTTAACGGACGTACTCGCAAACAAGTTAAGATACAACTTACAATTTTCTTTACTGGAGCAATTAAAACGCAAGATGATCTTGAGCGTCAAATATTTGTTTAGTAAGCAGAATATTTTACTGTAACGTCGTCTTGACTAAATAAGGGGGATTATTGATTAGTCCAAAATAAACAGCGGTGGATTCGACTACTGAATTTGTATTTTTAAAAGGCCGCCGATGAAAGCGTAAAAATTTGGGTTGGGTTCGGCGTTAAAGTCGTATCATTACTAAAAATACAACTTCCGCTTAAAATGACAGTTCTTCCGGGCACTCCAAGCAAACAAACAGAACAAGTTCCGTCTAGAATATCCTTTTATTTGTACAGTTCTCTACAATGCAAGCACGGGCAATTAAACAGCTGATTTACATGATTTACACAATTAGTCGGGCAGAAAACAAAATAAATGTTAAAATGCAAATTAACAAATGCTTTTGTGGTTGCGCTGTATGGCAAACTGTAGTGACCGTATTTTTGCCCAGCGAAATGAAGAAAATGTTATGTTTTCGTATAACGCGATTTACATTTAAGTAGTGCCGGAATGATTAATTCTCCTTCTAGAAATTATGGTCCAATGTTTATTTTTCTGTTGCGAACCCAAGCGCAAATTTAATCTACAAGATCAAAAGAAACTAAGGTTTCTTTGGAATGTAGTTACTGGTGTTAAACTTAAATTACGGTTACGCGAAAAGTGCTCTGCCAAGTAAAAATTTGACTTTGTGTAAAGCAAAACCCTTTTGCAATTTAACAACTTTAAAACGTTCATTTTACTTTGTTTTATAATCAGATGGCGGGCATAATAAGAAAAGAGCAGTTCCTTCAATCTTTTAATGCCGTGGAATCAAAATGCAAGTAATAAAACTAAATCCAAATGCGACCATCAGTGCTAAGCTCAGTTCCGGAGCAGTCAAGCGTGGTCCTGCAGTGGAATCCGCTATAATCTCTAGCTGCCGTTTAACAAATCCGATCACACTTCCGGTAACTCGGAGCACTGCTTCCGGTCGCCATTCACCGCTATCCTCAAACCCAATCACTTTCCCATTTCTCGAGAACGGCCCTACTGTCCACACGCTATTGACTTTTCAAAGATTTAATTTTTTATTCACCGAAGATTAATTGAAATATAAATCAAGCGGTTTTCCCACTGCTATTTTCTGTATAATACGAATTTGATTTAATAGATGTTGTATCTTACATTTTTTTTTAATTTATGCAAGTCGAAAATGGAGGGTCTCAAAATTGTAGAAATCCAATTTTTACAATAAATTCCTACAAAATGTGTAAGAAATTTTGTAATTCCTTCCACAAAGTTTTGCAGCTTGTTTGACAGATAAATTGATTATAAAATCTCTCTATGAATATACCGTCCAAATTGTTCCTCTGAAGACCCAGAAGGTCTTAAAAGTGACTCAAGAGGCTTAGATTTTTGGAAATAGAACTTCATAAATTTAATTCTAGCCAACATTAGCATAAAGGGTTTAATATGATGCAACACATGCAAATGTGGTTATTTTAATTTCTTAACATTATTAGAACCCCAATTTTTGCACTTGGATTGTTGTTTATACCACTAACATTTTGTGAATTTTGTGCATTCAACAGAAATGCAAAATTAAATTCCATGAAGGAAAGGATGAATTTCGATCAAATGAATGTCTAGAAAATTAATTTTAAAGTTGAAAGCGCAGTTGTCATGAATTCAATTATTTGCATACTACGTTTAAAACAGATGTAGCGTCAGTGAAAAAAGCTAGTGCACAACTGCTAACTTTAGTTACATTTGTGTTAAACGCAACTGCAGTCATGACTCTCATTCTAATAATTGAAATCGCCGTAACTTCATGCTCAATTTGAAAATAAAAGTATTTGAAACTTGTAATGTAATTTAATTAAGCAACCCTTTTTAATTCTAAATGGAATCAAAAGTATTAAAATTTTATCCACAAAAAGTGAAATTAATTAAATTAATTAATTTTAAATTATAAAACCGCCGAAAGTAGAAACGTTTCAATTCTAAAAGTTATGAATTCAAATTACCTAATATTAAAATAAAAATTTATTCAATAATAATAATATACAGGTAGGTGTCACTTCTGACTTTCCGTATTAATGACTGTTTCAAAATATAGATTACCTAAATAAACTGAAAAATATTAAAAATAATAAAAAAATTCTATAATCCTGATTAGTTTTTAATGTGAAGAAACTAGGGCTTTATTGTAAACAATTGTCTTAAGATAAACAGTACCTACTTATTATTTAAGGTTGCAAAATTTCATACGACATTTTTTCTGACTCCCAATGCATCTAAAACACAAATCGATGTCTGGGTACCATTCAGTAATGCCTCGGGTAATGAAATGCTTGTTTAAGACACGATTTACTGTGTTGTAATGCTCTTACCAAAAGACTTGGGTGAAACAGATAATTTTTAGTGAAGAAGTACATCTTATGTAAATCACAAATTTTGGACCTTCTTAAGTACACTGAAATCGATTGTTCTGCTGGACAATTGAATTGGCTCACTAGTATACATTTAGATAAAAAAAATTACCACAAAACAAATTATTTACCTTTTATTTTATTAGTATTGATGAAATAGATCTTAGCGTTGAATTTTATGTTAAGTATTTGGTATTTACCAACATAAAAATTAAGTATTGTAACGTAATGATGTTATGACCTCTGATACCCTTACATTTTTATACCTTTTGAAGAACAGCTACTGATTCTAAAATCTCGTTGAACCACCGCATGCTTGAAACACAGCAAGACATCTTACGATACTTTCCATGAGGGTATTGATAAAGTGTTGTGAAATTCTACCCTATTCTTACTATGTCGCTTTGGAAGCTTGTTGAAGGTTGAGGAGAATGAATTTTTCATATAGAGTGATAAATAGAACATTACAAATATTCCTAAGGACTAGCATTGCAAGGTTTGGTCATGGTTGTTGGTCGTCCAAGACCGGTATATTATCAAGAGAAAACCCTGTTCAGTTTTCTGAGCAATTAAATAAAGCTTTTCGCTTTGGCACAGAACTGGTAATTTTTAATAAAACTAACTGTACAAGGTTGATTTAAGTGTTAATTGCCAATTCGTTACCTAGGAGCCGATAACTTGAAAATTATTTAAATTGATTTCTTTGGTTTTTGGCCATCATTTTCATTGCAAAGCCAATATTCTTTTTAGTAAATTATTGTGTTGATCAAATTTTTTTAACTCAAATAACTCAAAAACAAAGTAAAATTAATAACCATAAAAGCCTAAGTTATATCTATGCCCGTAAAGTCTAGCTTACTTGCAAACAAACTATCGAGTTGAAATTTGGCATAGAGTTAGAAACTAGCGTCTATATTACGAGGAAAATCTTAAATGCAAAAGAATTATTTTTTCTACCTGTAAACGATTAGACAGATTAATGTGTTCGCAGTTGGACTGACCCACTGGACCCGAGATCACTATTTGATTTTTCCTCATTATATGCTTGATGCCCATTCGGCCGCTAAAAACCATCAGAAGAGTTTAGTAATTTTTTATGTACTAAAAGGGCAAAAAGGATTTGAGGAAAACACTGAATACATGTTGCTCCAGAGAAGCTGGGGTGAGCTGCTAGTATTATATAGATGAAATCAGTTGGATCCATTTCGTTATAAGTTGCTTTTGTTTTACAAATTTTCATTTTACGACCGTGGTTTGTTGCAACCTCACCCTGTTGTAAAACGGTACAAAATTTTATTATGATGTTTATAATGAATAGTTAAACTCTTATTATCGCAACAAGATACAATAACTACACTAATACAATATCCACCATCTACGCCACCATCTTCGGCGAAAAATAGCCATAACCTAATAAATTAACCATTATATTATGTATTAGTTTTTCCGCATCAGTAAATTTGCATGGATGATTGGTCAAGTTTAATAGGTATTCTCTACGCTATTATTGGGGTAACAGGATTGGGATTTAAGTAATTTATTTCTGTTTGCAAGTAAAACTTTGCTTATATAATTTTGGTTAAATTGTCGAATTCATTTATACATATCTAGAAAAGTTACCAACTAAGTTACTATAATAAGTTACTTTATTCTTCCTACAACAGTTGAAAATTTTTAATCCTTGGAAATAATTTACAGCGTAAATTAAATTAGATGTGGGTACAGCCGAGTATATTAAAGATTATCCACCTAATACATTGTTTGTGTGTATGAGGTCTTAATGTGTTTAAGTAACCTTTTGGTATTTCTACCACATTTTGATGATACTACTACCTACATTTTCGCAAAATTTCTTGAACAATTAACAATTAACTTCAAGTAACTTCAATCATTTACGAAAAGAAAAAAAAAACTCAAATTGTCATTCCGTCCGTTAGAATAAAATAATTTGTTGGAATAATATGTGTGTTAAAAATTCACACCCCAATCAAGTAATAAATTTAAGATTATTCGTGAAAATAAAACTTTTTAAATAAGTTCTGGTTCAGATCTGAAAGTTTGTCAGTGATCTTAAAAATATACATAAATAACTCATAAAAGTTACAGCAAAATCGAAGAACATGGGTTTGGAAAAACTGAGATGTATTTGATCCTTTGAACAAGTGTCGTATTCGAATATCTGATAAAACATTTTTTTAATAAGTTTCGATGAAAATGTTGACCCCAAAAAAATCGAGGAATATGTATGTGACCTAAAAAAGTGTAATTTCATTGAATACTTCCGTTTAAGTGATTGTATAGAAAATTGTAAGGCGACACTTTGCATACAGAATTTCAATAACAATGAGAATCCCTATTACTAGCCTTTATGAATTCTTAAGGCAAATCTCATCTCATATAGATTGGGTAGAGGCACTTTACATAAAAATAGATGTACATTAGAGGGTGCAACGGTGCATAAAATAACGTCGTGGCGGCTCACAATAGAAATAAGTAATCGATCACCCTGTACATATTTCGCATGATTTTTACCGGGTCTGAAATCAGTGTCGTCAGTGGATAAAATATCACTGCGAGCGTGGGTCGGTCCTGTTAGTAGATGTAAATCCAACTTAATGAGCTAAGGTTACCGAAGTGTCTTTGATAGATGTGTTTGCGGCGAGGGCATGAAGCAAATTCTCCCGAACTCCGTAACGCCGACAGAAACCGTAATTAACTCAAAAATAAATAGAAAACGCGCGTCTTGGAAGCTAAAAGTGTGCCATTACAACAATCAATGATAATAAAACTCATGTATTTTTATCGATCAGACAAGGAAAGCATTTTAAGTTAATCATATACAAGGTTTATTACTTCCGTGTCTATATCGCTTTTATTGAGCCATAAAGTAACCCTTGTTTGAAGTAATTAAAGCTATTACAATGTATATTAAACACTACGTATAACATATCCGGAGAATAACCTTAATAAACATTTCAATGGAGAACGAGATAATTCAAAAATACAGTAAAAAAATTGTTTGCCAATGTTAAAGTACACATTCAAAGCTTTTAAAGGTAAAAACATTTTATGCTTCCGCGTAAATATTTTTTCAACATGGGAATACAGCGAAAAGATTAAATATTAACATTATCTGTTCATTTAGGCAACAACACTAACCCCATCCGTACGAACATAATATTTAAATATCATGGGACATTTTAATCGGGTTGTCATATTTAACTTTGTTCGTTTTAACCTATCTGATGTAGCCCCCTATTCGTTTACCCCACGTATGACCACCCACACTCTGTGTCATACAGTCCTGACTCACAGGACATGGCTGATTCATGTGTCAGCCAGGATTACAATGGCCGGGACAATCACACTTCCTGAAATATTGCGTTATCGTTTTAATGATTTATGTGCAATAAGTGCTCATTACTAATTGTTGCCTGATTTTGGTTTTGCGAATGCCCCAAGGGTCATCCTAATCCCTCATATATTATTCATCCGATCCGAATGCGTTGTCCTGTATTTTGTCTGAGTTAAACGTTTATGTTGGGGTTTATGAATTCTTGACAAATGATGCGTTGGAAAATGCGCTGAACTGATTGAGGTATTAAAATAAATTTTTAGTCAAATTTGGAAGTTGATATTGTTTTTTGATTTTTTTTGTGATTTGCATTGTTCTTCTGAAAGTAGGACAGTAATTATTAATTTTAATGTTTAACTATGTTGAAATTGTGTTCAGATAATTTATGTATATTTTGTTTTGTGCAATACAATAAATAAGTAGAAATAACTTTGATCAGCGATTTTGAAAACGCTATTTTAAAAGCAACAGAATTGCTATCGGTCGGTATTAGAACAGGTTTAGAACCAATAACCGAGGAAGATGGGAAGATAGATTGTGAAATCATTCAAGATCAACCTGTAGAGTAGGTATTTTTGTGTATTGAACAAAACATTGGCCAAAAGAGTATGGAACACTTAGGATTTTTTCCAGCTTTGTTGATTAATTCTAATAAAAATTTTGAAAACACGGTTAACACCACACGTAACAGAAATAGTGTTAATTTATTATTAATTTTGTGTTTATATTTTTATCATATAAAGTTCGGAACAAAAAACTTGCCGCAATAAAATGAGCAAATTACAAGAAGTGAAAATTTCCGATAAAAAATGCGGACAACGTGACGTGGAATTCATCGAATGCCTGTTAAGAAAATTCCGAAACGCACCCTGCGCATAAAATGAAGTAATCAGGGCAATGACCCATTCTCCCAAATATAATTAATAAATTTGATTCGACGAAAACATGCGAATTTAAAAGCGTAATTAGAAAAGCTGTACTAAAAAGCAACAAAACACTTTGCCGCATCATCAAGTCGCAATACCAGCACGCTAAGAGGGCGAGTATTGAATTCCGTAATTGCATATCGATGGCCTCATGCTAACACCCTGTATCTGCAAAATTGGCAAATTCGGGTTTTTCTATGAGAGGACGCTCTGCTATGTATGTGAAAATTTTAATATTGAGGCCCCTAACATCTTTTAAAGGTATACAACAACAAAAAGGGTTCGATTATTGGTAAATTATCATCGCAATTTAATTTTTTCCAGGGTATGAGGCCATCGATATTGATTACATTCATTAAAAGTTAGAGCGCTTTAAATTTTAAATTTAATAACCTTGAAAGCTAGTTTTGCAAAGAAGAAGCACAGGTAATCAAATTATCTACTAATTAGTGAGGACTGTTAAGCAAGTTCGTCGAAATTTCATATTGTCTGAGAAACAAACAGAACAACCCGGAGCAGTTAACTTTATGATGACTTGAGATATTCCCCAATCGATGTTGAACAAATCGTTCTCGGAAAATTAATCTGTTTGGGCTGAGCCATCTCTGCCCATAAAAATTATTCCGTCATTAGCATAAATAATTGAGAAAGATAGTTAAGAAAAGCGGTGAGTGAGTAATGTTGATTCTCTAATCAAAAGGGTGGCCGTTCATTTGGAATTAAATTGAATCCGTTCAAGTATTTATAAACCCCAAAACGAAATTCCAGGCTGCCGGTTATAAATATAAATGACACAGCTTTCCCGGGGGCCTCTGCGGAGGATCATTTGCAAAACAAATTAAAGAGTTAACATGATGCAGCACTTTACGGATTAAGAGTGTCCACCATCATCAATAGAAGTCTCGCATTACACAAACCCGCATTTCTGACACGTCGATACTTTTAAATTAAATTCCGCCCTCCTCTCCTCATCCAAAACTTAAATTATTATTTTAATTTAATTCATTACAAGGCCCCTAAAACTTTAGCAAAACGAAAATTTTCCGGCTTTATTAAAATTACAACTTTTCTTACAACATTTTTGTATAAGAAAGTTTTAGCGACTCTTCAAATTTTTTCGAAATAAGTTGAGAAGTTGGAAGTTTTGGCTTTATTGAAGCCTTGTCACACTTTTGATTCGGAACAATCCTGGAAACTTCTCGAGTTTCCAACAAATGATGAAATGATTTCATTTAAAAATCGACGTTCAAAAATGATCAAGTGGGTGGAAAATGATAAATGGAGTCAGATTCGAGCTGTTCGAAATAAGACATTAAAGAAAATGTAGGAATCGATCTTTTTGTTATAATATGTTGTACCATTCGTAAGTAGAGTTATAACAAAATTGGGGTTGAACCCTGTGGAAATAAGATCAAGTCGACTGCGTGCGGGGTAGCGCCAGGGGATTCAGTATTTGATCGTCAATAGCGCTGCGATACATCACAGCCCTTGGTGACAACAGTGTGCCCATACCTCCTCCCATCCGATCCCAATTTAGCAGAATCCCCCTGCAATCAACAGATGACACTGCGGTGCCTTCGGGAATTATATAACATCTTTTTATTAATCGATTTTGTTCGGATTACTGCTTAGGGGGCTGTTCACTGTATTGTCAGATATTATCTCGTCTTATTTTCTGATATCGGAGAGAGATATTTTATATGAAGTTGCTTTCATTAATCTGAAAGGCGTAGACTGTTCTTTCCTGACTTTTTATCGCATCTGAACCGAAGCCAAATGTTTGTAGACGTTTAACTGTAACATTTCGTAACTTTTTAATATTACTTCAAGTGTTCAATTCAGAATAGAATTGTTCGGAGGAAAGTTTCGCCGGTGCATGCATGAGATGTAAAATTTCCATCGATTTTAGGACTTCACAGTTATCTAACCAAACAATTTACACGCTTATCTAAACTTGGAAGGTGTTTTAACAGTATGTGTGTGTGTGTGTGTGCTCGGATAAACTGAATAGTTAACAGAGAAACAAGGGGGCAGAATTTAACTTCAAGAAACTCGATTGTACTTTCTCAGATTAAACTTGCTCGGCTTAGGTAATTCTTATTCGGCAAACTAGTTCTCAGTTTATCATCAATGAATTGCTCTCAAATACAACCGAAAAAGGGATAAAAAATAGGTATTACAATACAATAGTTTCAATTAAGATATTTATCCAAAATATCTGCTAAAATGTTTTTTTCAAATACCTTACTCAAATAAGTTTTATTTAAATTGCATTTTGAAAATCTTAAATTTGAATTCACTTGTTGACGGTTTGTCCATTTTAGTGTCACAAGAATTTTGATTAAAATGTTGCACGGTTTGATATACTGCATGCGCCAAAGTAAACAGTATGCTCTGAAATGTATGTGGATGAAAATTCCTCGTGCACTATGCAAGTATTGTAGATTAGCTAACATTTACAATGGTTGTTAATTGGTCTGGTGTTTGAAACCGGTTCTCATAACTAACGAAAAAGTACTTACAACAGATCATTATTTTCATTCATACGAAAGTATACTTGATAACGGATCAAATTTAAAACAACTTATAAAAATATCGCTACAAATTCAATAAACCTGAAATGTACACTTGGGGTATCCAGAAAGAGTCGATATTTCAGTCAAATCTGACAACAAGCATGGGACAACTTAATTATTTTTTTCGTTAATCGTTAATCGTTATGACGATTTATTGCAATGCGATGGTGCAACTTTTTAAAACTTAAGTTATCGAAATCAAAAAGATATAAAATTTTCATTTTCAATACTATTTATTTTGACCCATACTTTACTACTATTATTTAAATCTATTGTTAAAGAATTCTGATTATGTGGTGCGATCAGTGGCGGCTCGTGGTAGTGACGAGTGAGGAGGCTAATATTTATGAAGAATAGGTACTCTACTTAGTAAAAAAAAAAGGTTTTATTTTTGTATCGCAAATTACTGTCCAGCAAGAACCATCTAGGAGGTGTAGAGTTATTTCTTGCCAGGACTGGATTAGGAGTTGAAGGAAATGCATAGAGTGGGATGATGAGATATGGGCTTACAAATTGTATTTTCTCTTACTTAATAATGAAAATAACTAACTTTGATATTAAATTCCTCCATCTCGCGAGTTCGAGCAGTATCCAAAACCCTCGATATATTTTGATTTCCTTTACCAAATAACGTAAATTTACATGTTGATGAATTTAGGGGTACCAATCCCGCATCAAAACTTCAGTCGCGCAAGCTTGCGGGACTGACATCATCAATCCCGCGGATCCGCAGGATTTGCGGAATTACAAACTATCACAATGTTTTTTTTTTAGTTGCAAGAAATTTAAGTACCAGAAGTTAGTTATGCAATAAAAGACAACTAAATTCAAAATAAAAGTAGCATTTATTAGTAAAAAAAAAAAATTAAGAACAATTATTGAGATTTCTTTTGGAAATACTTTCAGAGAAATGATAAAGTATTCAAAGTTTGATCTTGTAAATTTGACCTGATTTTATTGCTGGGCGACAGAAAACGTGCGCTCGGCAAACATATTTTTTCAAATTCGGATATTTTTATTCAGTCCCGCAAGTCCCGCGGAACCCGCATGTGTAGTCCCGTATTACTGATCCCGCAAAAATCATGCGGGATCACGCATTTGGGGATCTAGCGTTTGCGGGATTGGTATCCCTATAAATGATGATATGTGACCTTTCAATGGAACGCGGTAAATTTTTCAAATCATGATATTCCGTTGTTTTCCACTGACAATCAGTATATTCGGTTTGTGACACCGATGAAAAAAGTAAGCATGGCCAACAAAACAATTTACATTGCTTTGCACTTCCGGTAAGCCATCCGCATTTGTTATACCACGTTACATTCGATTTTGTGCCGTTCCGGAATGTTTTAAAGAAATTAAATTTGGACGAGGCCTATCATAATTTTTATAAATAAATAATTTTGTATCATATAATCCAAAGACCTAAATGACGGTCTTAAAAGAAAATCTACAATATCCTCACAAGTTTTAGAAAATACTTTTTTTAGTTCTACTTCTATGTCGTCAGTCATGTTGAAACAATGCAACCCGCAAATTCAAAATTTTATACCTGAATTCAATGATTGCAGAAGACCTGTCGCACGCAGTGCTAAGGAATAATTGGGATCTTTGTCCGACAAAACGCACTGGCCAGGGCGCGTGTACGGTTGGGGGGTGGAGCCGTAGCCTCTGCTGCAATAGTTTTATTCTTTCTAACTCAAGTATTGCATCTCATTTCATTTTAACGTTCAAGGTCAAAATCGTGCCATTCTAAAGAATTAAAGGAAATACTTGGAGTCAAATGTAGCAAATTGTCTCCGGCCCGGTCTCGACCATATTTCTGGCGCTTACATTCAACCTTCAAGTCCCATATTGTAAATAGAAGATCGCCTTTAATAAGGCCGTTCTGGTATGGTGAAAGAAAATTATCTACCAAATAACTATTACCATTTATTTAATTGAGTACCTAATAATTGATGATTTCATGCTGAAACTTTAAAGAAAATCAAATTTGATTATGTAATTATTTATTTATTTCAATTTTATCATGAGAAGGCTTAGCCTCCCTTGCCTTCTCTGACGAGCCGCCACTGGGTGCGATGGTAGGCGTTAATGTTAATATTTTATTCAGTACTTATCATTAACACACGATAAGAACATCGACTTTGCAGTTGTATTACAATTAATATTATCCACAATTTTAATTATGAAAACCACTATTAAACTAGATTAATAATAAGGTTAATTTGGATAACTGGGCATCTGGGCATCTGGGCACCCTCTTTGAATTTCCCCCCCTATAGTCAGTAGCGAGTCAAATTACTACGGTAAAAAAAATGGTCCAATAATTTTTGAACTTTCAATTCCACATTGAACCGTATTTGTGGATTTCTGGGATGCACTTGCAATGGATTTTCGCGGGTCCAAAAATGAATTGTTTCAATTTTGTACATTCCAAGAATTTGAGAAGTTCGATTTATCGGTCCACAGAAAATGAAACTGACCATCGAAATGTTGTTGCTAGTAACTTAAATACCAGTAACAAAAAGTAGTTTTAAGACTTTTTACTACAAAATTAAATATTCCTTTGAAATCTGTAAAAAAGTATTTAAAAAAATGTTATTTTCGTGAATATCTCGAACAGTTGACTGGCGTTCGATTGTTTTTTTTTGCTTTCGCTGTGGTAATCAGTCAACAAAAAAAAACACCAATTCTGTGCTAATTTAACCAACTTTGTAGTTCCAATAATAGCAAAGTTAACAATGGTGGACACTTATTATAATACAACTTGTATATGATACACGTCGCTGGCCTACAGATCTAGGGTTCTATGCTTGAAAAATTAAAATGTTAAGAAATTATGTTAAAAAATTTGTTTATTGTGAGTGATAAGAAAATTGTTACTTTTTGTTGATTGCGTTATTGTACTACGGTACCATAAAAACAGACCGATTGGAAACACAATATTTTAATTTCTTGGATAAATCGTTATACAAAACACAAGAATTACGGAATATAGCTGACACAAAAAATCCTTTCTTTTCACGTGAGCTGCATTATTCTAATTATACTTGTTTAGTAAATAACTGCATATTAATGTTTATGAAATCTATTAAACTTTAGATTGGGTAAAAATAATTGTGAATTGTGTTGTCCTTTAAGATAATTGAAAATAATATTTGTATAATAATTTTAGGTTATTAGAACTTCTCAATAAAAAAATGGGAGGTCCTTAACACTTAACACTTAACACTTAATACTATTGAATGTGATTCAGACTGATTGAATAGCTTGCCACTTAACGTGACCATGTCTTAGACTGCACTGATAAAAAACTATGGAAAAGCTCAGCTTTTTTGAGCAGTCAATTTATCACCTTGTATGTTCAGTAGCGATTGATAAAACAAAAATCAAGTAAGGTTAAGTTTGTACATTAAAAGATACTTTAATACTTTAAAAACAAGTAAAGATATTATTTTTAATACTTAAAACTGAACTTGACTTATCAAAGCTATGGCAAAACTTGGTTTATTAAAACGAGTAACTTTTTAAGGCATTGAAACAAAATTTGTACATTATTGAAAATGTGTACACAGATAATAATTAAGAAAAGTTTATGTAACAATTACGTATTAACTATTTGATTCGTCAATGATTTTGCTTTGTATAACGCAAATTTGTACATAATGTGTTTACGGATAATTAATAAAAGGTTATAAATGATGTAACAGAACATATTAAATATGTGATTCGTCACAAAATCGAAAATAATATTCCTGCAACAAATGTATTCTCCAAAACATAAAATAAATATTAAAATGTAAAATTGAACGAGTCAATTAAAAGTAAAGCTTCGGATGTGAAAGTTTTTAAAAAAAGTGAAGAATGTAATACAAAAATTCGAGATTGAATTCGCTTCCGCAACAGGCAATAAATTTTAAACGACTGTGGCCAAACAAGATATAAAAAATAGGTTTTCCAAAATAATTAGCAGTTTTTTCTGGATAAAATATCGTTCACAGTTGCCACCTATAATTTTTCAATGATTTATCGCACAGGAACATCCTGTTCGAGGGGTGAAATTTCTGCCGTAATTTTTGCCACAAAAGTGGAAAAAGCCTGAAACGCGGTTAGAAACATTTGCGTCCTAAATGTGTAGTATTGTCTTCTTTCGACATTTCAAATTACCTACGCCATCTACTTCATCTAACATTAATATCGCGTCGCGATTTGTCTTTGTTTATCTGCAAAGCATAGCAGAGACAGCATAATGAATGTAGGGAATTCTTAACAGTGCGGTTGCTTGAAAGAAATGAAAAGGTCAGAGGTTTTTAGAACAACTACTCGTAATAATTTAAAAGGGGCACTTTACAAAAACTACGTTTTCGTTTTAATTAGCGCGCGCGAAATATTTACAATCGAATTTTTACACAAATTTTTCATTTCCCCGGGCCTTAATTACCGGCGAAAAAACTCGACGCGGATAGATTTAATAATATATCGTGGGAATTAAAAGCATCCTCTCGTGACTGAATTTTAAGACACATACCCTTAATAGGTCGATAACGCCCAGCATTTCATTTTAATTTAAAAGTAGCTCATTTAAACACCTTTTTTCCGTAAAAAAAAAACGTTTTAACGCTTCGCACGTTTGCATGCGACGAGATTTTCTTTCTCCACGGTTAAATGAGGCAATATTTCCGTGATTATTTTGATCCCAGGTTAAGTTAAGTCAAACTTTTGACACTTTTCGATGGAAAGATATTGATTTACATCAAAGAAAATAATTTTTTTAATAAAATTACTTCAAAAAGAAACTTAATATAGAAAAAGCTGACGAATTGAACTAATACATAAAATAAGCTGTAGAGAGTCAAAATAATTCAAAAATGCAAAAGCGTTGGGCACCTAAAACTGGTATTGCTGTTAAGAGACAAACAAAGGCGTAGAAAAATTGTAATTGTAAATATAGGAAACTTCTACGACCTTCTGGTCACTTTCTAAATTATTCATTCTCTTTTAAACTGCAGCAGCAACTAGACTGCAGTGCTGTCGGCATAACAGCCTAAAATTTCCGTTTTTTTGTCATTATCATGCTTTAATCAACGCCGAAGTAGAGCGACGTGAATCGGCCGCTGTAAGCTCCGCTCTCCACTGCAGCCTTAACGTGAACGTTACTAGAAACACTAGAAAGACTAGTGCATTATCGGGACGATTGTTTAAGTACCTAATTTTTTGTTGTAGTTATGTCCTTTGAATAGAATTTACTTCTTTATTATTTTGATTTTGAATTAAAGTGTACCATTTGATGTTGTTTTCGGAAAGTTAAGAAAATAGATATGTGCTATTAAATAAGTAAGTAGTTAATTTAATTTTAAATAAAGTCTGTTCATAAATATTTATTAATGGGAAATTTTCTGATATTTAAAAAATTTTAAATTAGAAGATTCCCAAATACAAGAAAAATTTAGATCAAAATCGATATTTATATAAATGACCTACGTGCATAAAGAATATAAATAAATTAATAAATGATATGCCACGTCCTCATTTCAAAATATCTTTGCTTATGAAATAGGTTTCACCGATTAATTTAATATACTATTTTGATTTTATTTATCAGTTGGATTCAATATGTTTCATCCTTTCCCACAAGATTTTTTTTGTTATAAATTAACTGATTTTTTTCTTGATTGGATTGATTTGTTAATTTACAAGAATACCAAGATTTTTCGTAGGTTCTTTATTGAATGAAATTAGTGATGGCAGTAATTTCTTTGGACAAAGAGAAAACCGTTAAAATACTGGGTGTTTTGCAAAGCCTAATAGGACCTGAATGTTCCAACTGCAGCCCAATATACATATTTCACATCCTACCTACGGCAGTACGTTGCTTTAACAATTAAGAATTCAAGATGACTTTCAAAAATATTTGTCAAAATTGACGTTCTCCAAATCAATTTAAACGATGAAAAACAGATGTGGTTTATATTTATGCAATATAATTTTTTCTTGGAAAACGTTCTCGGTATATCGAGTAGTGGGAGATGTATGATTTTACGTTTGCAGTATACCTAATTCCTAATCTTGCAAATTTAATTAGCGAACATTATCATAGGAAGATGTGAAATGTGTATGTTGGGCTGCAGCTAGAACATGCGCAGGGCTCGTGAAACAAGGACGATAATTTAGGTTTATCCAATTGCAAAAATAGGAATTATATACATTATTTCACGGTATAATTAATAACAAAAATAAATTAAAATTTAATGGTAAATAAACGCTATATGATATACGTTCTAATACGTTTCGAGCGAATATTTTTTTGAGTGAGCGACCGCTGTTGGTTACCGATCCTTCACTTGAACGCAAGCTCTAATGTAAATGCAATCAATTTAAGTAACTAAGCAATAATTGATTGGGCCTTGCGCGGAACGTCGCCGTACGTATCTGCATAGTTGATTTTTAAATTAGGTGGAGTGAAATTGTTTTTTTAGCGGCGAATTTGAATTTTAATATTTTTAACGTTTGTACAATTGCGAAAATACGAGCTAAGAACTGTTTTTGGTAGAACCAAAAACAAAATACGCTGATGCACAATGCAAAACACAAATATTCTGATAAGAACTGTTTTTGTTACTTATATAAATGTTACCACATGATAAAGCTAATCAGACGCACAATTGAAATCATGAAGTTCTGATAAGAACTCTTATTATTTTTTACATAAATGCCTTTTTCTTCTTTTCTTCATATTACGCACCTAAGGGCTGCTTTTTTAGCTTTAACCTCTTCTCCATGCAGGTTATCGCACCACCTTTTTCTTGGTCGGCCAACACTCCTTCCGGTGGGTGAATATGTGAATAAGTCTGTTTTCTAGCATCCGGCTGATATGTTGGTTCCATTCTTGCTGCCGACTAAATAACCATTGGTTGATGCTTTTTCTCTGGCGTGACCTCCTGATATTCTCACTCTTTTCTTTACCTAGTTACTATAGACACAAAAATTTAATCAGCTGTTTCGACAATACGGCGACTGCCTATTCTTAATTTAATTAGTGTAAAATCGACCTCCTGGCAGCCAATGATAGATCTATCTTATGGCGCGCTATTTTTGAATCACTCCTGCGAATTAAAAATGAACTATAGTGTGAATAGAATCTACAACATCTACAACAGTTTTCAGTCTCTCTGCTGTCATGGTACGATTGGACGTGATACTTTAGCAGAAAGCCCGTGACACATTCGGAATTGTTATGATTCATTTAACTACTAACAAGGTTTATTAAGAATAATAGAAAATTACTAACATCTAAGGTTGCATTAACTGAATGTCAAAAGAGGATATTCTGTTTACTGGTGCCTCGACTCTAGGGATAAGGATAGGGAATTTCGACTAAGCTTACTAAAGCTTCTAACTCTTTTAACTAACTAACTAATTTTAACTCTTCTCATACTCCAGGACAACTCAGTACTAATATCTATAAAGTAAATCTTTAGCGACATAAGCATTTCTGAATGAACAAGAAAATGCAAAAAGTGTAATAAATTCTACAAATACGGCTTGAGGAATCTGCCTCGTGGAAATTTTTTGTACTTAGTAGTTCGTGTTATGATGCATTTTTTTGAAAATTTTAAAATTACAATAATTACATATGGGAATGTTTAGATTTTCCTCCATCGACGCTCTCCAACCTCTGCTTTAGAACAAGCAATCATTTAATCGGTTCACAGTTAAATTGTTTTTTTACAGTGAGGAACAAAAATTTTATTTCAAAATTTTTTACATTGATTCATAATCATCATTAAACGCCATAAGACAATTTTTATTTCCATTTACAATTTACAATTAGTACTTACGAAAAGTTAAATATTATGTGTAAACACACTTTGATGAATAAACAGGTAATTTTTTTACAATAAAAATGAAAAGCGGATGTATGATTCGATAAGTGCTCTAAAAAGAATTATTGATTTGTAAAGCTGTTACAGCAGATAAGCGCTTGAAAGGGTGATGATATCTGATCTAAAATAACTCCGGATAAATTAAATCAATGTTCACTGCATTAATAATAATTAAGGGCGTAATAAAATTAGCCGATTAATGGATAATATCCGGCGCATAAATTCGTTTTACGGTTATCCATAAAAGGGGGAAATTCGCACACGACCATCGAGGTCTGCCGCTGTGCATCCTTCCAAGAAAAAATAAACTATAAAATAGAGAAGATTTAAAAAATGGACGTTGGTGGGAGTGTTTGTCTTGATTGATGGATCGCTAACATTATAAGTTTCCAGCAACAAATATGTGCATACGTTTTCAGCATCGTGTCGGGTTTCCTAGAGCGCACGTGTACTTTTAATATCCTGGTAATAAAATTTGTGCTTGCGGTATTCGATAGGGCTTTTAAGAAAATGGAAGCCAAAGAGTTGCGACGAAAGAAACTTCCACACGTTACACAGTTGTAAATCTATATTAATACTCATCTCTAATTTGTTGGGCCATAAATAAACACACTTTTACAAAATTACCCTGAAACACGATGCACCCTAAACATGCGGATGCTATATATCTCTATCATATAATAAGCAGGGTAACGTATGGTGTAACGGCCTGGTGGTGTAGGATAAAAGGCCGTAATCTCGACGGGAGGGTGTGAGATAGTGGGGGTGTAATCATCCCTAGTGTTGCCAACTGGCCCGGCACTAAAAAGTTGAATGACTTTGTAACCCCGGATTACTTGAACCTCGCACGCACACACATACCATCTTAAAACGTCCTCAATTAATTTGTCTGCACAAAAACCGACTCGGCCGAATTATAAGTGGTGCCTGATCGAGTTACGTGGCCGCAAACCACCGCGGGATGGATTCTGTTCACAGAAATCTGAGTGCTCAAATTAAAGTTATGTAGCGTAGTTCGTTTACTACTTGGAGACCAATGTAGCAAATAAGATACCGAGTTATAATTTCTGTTGTTTAGGAACGGCTTTGTTTTATTATCGCGTTCGCAATTTTATGCGATGCAACAACGTATTGTGGAAATAAAAACTAAAGCCCCACCTAAATTTTAAATTGGTGCACAATAGAAGTTTAACTAACATTTAGAGTGTACTAATTTAAAATTGAGCCGGCAGATTGGATAAAGCAAAATTAAATTAATGACAAATCGACTTCAAAATAATTCGGCTATCATCTCGCGCTTTTTATGGGGCCGTCTGTTTTCTAAGCCTTTATTTGTTCCCTCTTTGTATTCTGCCTGTTTGTCTTCATCGCGTCCAAATCGTTTTTAGGTCTTGGTTGTTGCGTTTTCGATCGCTGCCTTTCTTTTAACTTATCCTTTGCCGCTATTGCGTTTTTCCAATGTGTTAATTAACAATTTGTTTCCTCATGTTAATTTTGACGAAAGTTGAAACTAATAACAGGCGTCAATAGCCAAAGGATTGTAGTTGAGAAAAATAATTTTGTCTTTAAAAAAAAGTGATATTAGTTTCCTTTTTTTCAAGCTTACTTTTTGTCAATTTTAACGCTTCTTGCATCATCAACGTGTATTTTCTGTATATTTTTTTTATTTGAAAGCTTAAAATTGAAATTTAAGTTTTGAAACACAGCTCTTGAATGTATTAGTGGAGGTAGGTATCAAACATATGCTAGAATTCACCGTTTGCGAAATCTCAATATTGGCAAAATGCAAGTAGTAACAATGCATTAGTTTCAGAAGTCACTGTTGATACGTAATCTAACAAGTAGTGCTGTTTCAATGTTCAGTGTTCAAAGTAATTATGGTAAGTAATATAATTTAAGTAAGTATTTAAACCGCATGTTATTTCTTTTTCAGAATAAAAATAAAGAAAATTATAAGAGTTTTGACCGTGAAGGAGCTTGAGGAGATTATTGAAAATTTGGAATTAGACGAAGATGACGATGCGATAGACACAGCATATTTTTCCAGTCGTAGATTCTTTAACCGATGAAGAAGATTTTGACGACGATGATTGTGATCAGGACAGTTGACGAGAAATAGCTGGAACATTCAAAAATTTTCCAAGGAAATCAATGGTGTTGAAGTTGCATAACAAGTTCGTGAAAACGAAGAAATCATTGACAAAGAAATTGCAGCCGCAAAATCAAACAAGAAAAAATTGGACAATGGAAAGGCAAAAGTAAGTCGTGTGGAAAAACAAAAAGAGATTACATGGTGTAAGACACCAATTGATTATGAAGATTATAATTCAGTCGCGCAATTGCAGGAGAATGTCGATATAAAACGTATAGTTATATATCAGAAGAGTTGGATGGCAAAAGTCCTTTTCCAACTTTTTCTTTGACGACAATGCAAGAGATTATTTGGTTTGTAAACATTGACGCTGAAGACAATAATATACCAGAATTTAAGCTCACCTTAGATGATTTGGAAAAATTCTTAGGCATTTTGCTTTTAAGCAGATATTACACTCTTCCTCAGATAAAGATACAAGTGTTGAAATTATTAAAAGATGCATGTCAATGAACCGTTTGCTCAGTATAAAAAGAAATTTGCATCTTGCGGGCATTAATAATCTTGGATCGACTGATACACTGTCAAATACCAAAATCTCAAATTGAATTTTGATCACAATTATTAGTATGTGAATATACTACTAAACAATAAGTGCGACAGGTCGTGCATCTGGAGGATCAATGGATGGAGTTTGATTTGACAACGTTGAACACTTAGTGGAAAACATCCACAAAACTTTAGAACAACTTACAAACTTTGCAAAACCACAAAATGTGATGTATTTTTTCATTTCAAATGTTTGTCCACATTGTCACTAGAGATTTTAATGCATTTTGTCAATATTGGGAAAACGCAATGTATTTTGTTTTTTGTATTTTATCATTAAAAAAAAATTATCCAATTTTAGCATTACTTGTGTGTTAATAAACTAGTTTTAATAAAAGAATTGTTGTTTGCTAGTGGTATTAAATGGGTTAATCACAGTTACGTACTGTAAGTATCATTTTTAGTTACAAAGGATTTTTCTGATTTGTTTGATTTTTTTATAAATTTTCTAGTTATAAAAATTTCATTTGACTCATCAATAAAATATTATATAATTTATTAGAGGACTTACAAAATTTTTAGAAATCTACAAGAATGTAAAAAGGTTCGATTTAGGTACGCTCCTGATGTTCACTTGGACTGGATTCCATTCGACAGTGACAAATTTTTACAATGCCATAAATTTAAATCGTACTTAACTTTGCGGATAGACTTGCCGATCTTTAGAGTCATAAATCATTACATTTATTGTTAAGATTTGAATATAAGGGAATTTTAGGCTAATTACAGCTTTTTGATTTTTTTTTTTTTACTTTGGACATCTTTGTCTCAATAATACTGATCCTGAAAAGTGAAATTTTACGAAAAAATCAGTTTTTATTTTTTTTCTCGAAAACTAACGCCTATAATTAACATTTAAAACCGGAAATTTCTAGCCTTATACTAGAGTTATACGTGCACCAAATTTCAAATACATAACTTTCAATTAAAGCTCAATTTTGGGGGTGGCCACAAGTGATGGGACACCCTGTATAGTTATTGAAGAATTTGTTCCCATTTAAACACATTAAGTATATCATCTTTTAAAGCTAAATAATTTGATGTTCCTCATTACCCCATTTTATGGAGCAAAGGGGAACATCTGACCAAAAATAAAAATTATACCAAAAAGACATTAGTTTTGGGTAAAAAATAAAACTATGTATACGAATCTTTGCTAAAAAATACATGCCCAAATTTTAATATTTTACCCAGCTAACTTTTTTTTCTAAACATTCAAATTTATGAAACTCTATATAAATGTTCTCGATTGCCCCGATTGACCTTACATAAGAAAAACGAATGAATAAATTATGTTTCATTTATGAATCATTTGTGACTCATAATAAAATAAACCACATTTTCAGTATTACATTCTCGTTATTTGCCCAAAACCAAAAAAAAACTGCAAAATACCATTAACTGTAATTATTTGTATTGTTCTAAATCAAATCCCTCGTTGTCCGAATTTTATGTCAATACGGAATGGCAATTTAAATTTTAATTAATGAAATGTATTATTGGCATTTATTATATTCATAACATTGTTTTTCGCCGAAATATTTCCCTTATTATTTAATAATTAAATTTCGCATATTGAATTTTGCTGCGATGGATAATTTAATTAGTGACTGCGGGATTTAAGAAAGTTTCAATTTTACATGCTGGAATTCACTGTTGACTCGCGACAAACTTTTCTATTAACCGGCAGTTTTAGCTTGTTTGATGGATCCCCGAAATGTGATAATCCCATCGAACAAAACTACGATTAATTACTCCAAAACCAGCTGATTTAATAAGCAAGAAGTTTTAACCGCACTTGATAAATCTTTGTCGCGTGCAAAAAATTTAATTTTGTAAATTGTTTCCGTTTTGCAAAATTAAGAAATTTACGAGTTTGGTTAAATTTGGACTATTTTATTGTGTCGGGGGAAAGATGTTGGCGGATCGATAAAGTGCCGGCACAGGATCAAAACTGCATTAAGCGCCACCGTACCGCACGATTGTAATGTACTGCTAATAAATTTTCAGTTAAGACCGCGAGCGAGATCAAAATTTTAAATTTTTCCAAGTTATTATTGCGCTTCAAATATACGAAATTATTCCCAGGAGCGCCGATAACTTCTAACCCAATTTTGTAGAAAGCAACATTAATAACTTTGCCGAGCTTTATCAGTTTTCATCATTTACACAAACGGGGATAATCTGATCGCATCCTCCACATTTAGCAAATCAATAAGGGCAATAAAAGCGCGCAAAGTTCAGAACGTAAAGTTGTAAACCGTTTAAATCTCGATTTGGTATATTTTGTAAAAAATATATATCAGAACTGGTGCCGGAATATCAAGATGTATAATATTCAATTTGCCAGGAGATCCCCGGAAATATTACATTTAAGGTGAACAGGAAGGGAAAGGATTGCGCTGCGTACAAATTGAGGCATCCTCTAGCCTCCTTTCGATGGTGACCCAGCGTGACGTTGAACGTGACGGGCATTGAAACATTCTTTAAGTCAAATGTTACACATAGAAAGGTTGCAACCAAAAGAACGAATTTAGTACTACTTCGAGTTGCTTTTTATTACACCCCTATCGCTTACCGAACGAAAAAAGGAACACTTCCGATACAGCGAAAACTTTTGTGAACAATTTACGACTGGAATATGAAAATTTCCAATTTTTATTCATCGATTTTAAATTTAATTTGTGACAGAAGAAAGTAATAAGAGGGCAAAGGGCGCTTTCAAAAATAATTTTCCGAATCTGAATGTCAATATTAAATGTTGAAATGGGCGATTCCGATGATAATCAAACATTTCGACTCCAATCAACGACGAGAAAATTTTTATTGAAACCAATTCCTGCTATTATAATATTTATTGAATTTCGCCAGGGCCGCATATTCGAAACGAGTTTACTTTTCCCCGGAATTCACGAATTTTTTCAATCTAGCTTTTCAACCCGTGGGTATCTTTGTTATTAACTTTTGCTTGTTCTTTTAAATATTAGAAAAATTAATTCCGAAATTTAATTCATTATTTACAAGAAAAATGCGAAACAACATTGCAGACAAATTAAATTGTTCTTATAAAAATAGTACATATTACCCAAATATCTTTTTTAGATGAGATAAGTTTATCTGCTGAATAACTCTTGACCTACGAAAATAATATTTGCTGAATACAAATAATTCTTTCCCACAAAGAAAACATATTTGGAGGCAGGGTTAGAATCCGAAAGTGAATATTTTGTAAAAGTAATGGAAGAAGAAAGGAAGAAAACTAAATAAACAAAATCACAGGAGAACTTTCAGTTGTAACCTTGCAAATTTAAATCTAACTGACTATTACATACCACCTTGTCATCACGTTTACCTAATATAACATTAATTTTTTCAAGTAACTACCAGGTATACAATAATGTTTCACAGCAGAATCGCAATATTTTCTAATTTTACTGCATTTATGGGTTTGCTACATTCTGTGTTGTCGTTAAAGTAGGTACAGTCAGGCAAGGTTTCAATCGTTACACACTTTCATCATTTATTTTGCAAACTCTTTGTAAACAATTTGTATTTGCATATGTAAGTCCAGGAACCAAATTTCGCAATTTTGCAAGTAACGAAGTTCTTCGACAACCATTTCCATATGAACAAACAGACGTACTTAGTGTCAGCAGGTTTTCATATTAATTTTGAAGCCCGTGTAACTCCGAGAACTTAAAGCTAGGGTTTATGTTAGGTGTTGAAGCATTACAGGCTTGATAAAGGAAACCTACAATTATAAAGCATTGCTTCAGATTTAATAAAAGCTGTTTGAAAATTGTTTTATCCTCTTTAGGTATACTACAGTTCTGTGAGAAATTTCTTACATAATTTTTTGCTATTATCATAATATGCAGGTTGAGAAAGTAGATATTGTCCGCCTATTGGAAGTGTCCGTTCTACAGAGATGGAAGAAAATAAACTTTTTCTACAGCCGCTTTAAAACACCTCATTTTTAATACAATTTTTGGAAGGTACTGGTTGTTTTTGTAACTGAGAAAAAAAAAGTGTTTTGTCGCTACTAGGCTTAAATTTGTTTTTAATCTTAATCTTAAAAAATATTGTCTTCCATTTTTTGTTTGAAAATCTTATTAATAATTAAAGTTAAAGGTACAAAACTGCTGGAGCTATGTCTTCTTCACAATTGAAGGGCTTGGGGAAACAAGACTACAAGCCACATGAAGTTAGTTTTGAGATATTGATTGTTAAAGATTCGGTTAAATCCCAAAATCAAACCTGATGATATTTATAACATTTGATGTCATAAGAAATCTTGTAGTGTGAGTATATTTAACTATGCTGAGTTGAGTTTTTATATAAATAAAATAAAAAACAATAATTTTAATTATTTATTACAAAAATTGTGACTTGTACTCTTTTTGATAAAAAAATAACACTGTTTTTTTACAAATTGCCTTTCATCATCAATATTGTCTGAAAAATTGTTGTTCAAATTTTCGGGTTCATTATCTGTCATCTCCTCAGTGGTATTTCCTTGTACAGCTACAGCAGCCCGTATTTCTTGATAATAAGTGTGATATATTGAAGGAATGTAGGAAATCAGTTGTGTCAGATTTTCTTTTTGTTTTGGATTCAGTGAAATCGGATTATTACACTTACACATTCAATGATGATAGAGATATAACCAATGAAATTCACAATAAAATATTTTGAGAAAAACGATACCTACATGTCACATAAAAAGTTTAAATTACCAAAAAAAAAAAAACAATGACGTAAATAAATAAATAAAGTCACTGCTTCTTGGATAGCCCTCTGTTTATCGTTACTTTAGAACTTGTATGGTTTGTACTTTGTCGTGTACAGTAGATTCCGCTTAATCGGACCACATCAGAATCAGCATGTTTTGGTCCGATTAAGCGGCTGGTCCAATTATCCGAAGTTCATATAAAATAGAGCCTTTGAGAGCTAAGAAAAAATTTTATAAGTAACTAAAAATGAAAGGATGGTCCTTTTACAATATTGAGCCTCTAGAGTCTTGTTAGTTATGGGCAAAAAAAACAAGGAAGAATAAAATTAAAAGGTTTCTGGATCGTCTTGAAAACCACCCGTGCAACAAGGGCGATTTAACGCTAACAATTTATGCTATGTTTATTATCAACCGGGATTCTAAGAGTTTATACTATTTGAGCACAATTTTTATATATTTATCTTACATTCAGTGGTCCGATTAAGCGGCATGTTGGTCCAAATAAGCGAAGTAAATTCGTGTTATTTTCTCTATTGGTTTCTGTTCTTTAAGATTTGGTCCAATTAAGCGGCTGGTCCCATTAACCGGTGGTCCGATTAAGCGGATTCCACTGTATTATTGGCTGGAGAAAAAACGGCATGTTTCATTCAGATTAAAAGTTACTTTTTTGACTTGCTATTTTTTATTCGTTTGGCTTCACTAATGCTGCGCATCGCAAACACAAGATTTGCTCGTTAATAAATACTTTTTTCTTTTATTTGGAGAAATATAATATAAATTTTGATATAAGATAAAATTTCGAAAGATTACTGTTTTAAGTGAAGTAAACAATCAAAAAAATTAGAATTCAATTTAACATTCTTTAAAGTAAAATTAACAAATATTTGGTCTAATATTGGGTATTGGGTATTATTGAGTTACTATTAAATTTCCTGAGAATTCGTTTCTATTCTTCATGTAGTGTAATTTGCAACCCATTCAAATTGTTCTTGGGTAATTTAAACTCGCTTTGTAAACGATCCCACACTTGAAATGCCAATTTTTGTAAGCCCACTTCTCTGTCAATGTCCCTCCTCCTTAATCATGGAGTTGTGACTGCAAAACCAATTTTTAAACATAATTTCCAATTAATTTGTTGAAACGCTCCAAGCCGAGCAGACTTTACAATATTGAAAAGTGCTTTTCTGCAGTCTAGCGCATAGTACAAAATATTAATTAGGCCCATTTTATAGTTTGCCTTCAACAACTAAACTAAACAACTAAAGACACCAAACTAATATTTTTGGAAAATGATACCTGCAAAATGATTGTTCCCACTAAACCTAGTTATTTGGCTCCTGAAAAACTATACGCCGAAACGAGGGAACCGACGTTTATAGGTGTCCTCTAAGCGAGTGCATCCTGTAACTTGAAGTTCCCTCCATTCAAAACGATGTACATATGTGTGTAATTAATTAGTCTGAGAATTGTGTAGGTATTGTTACTATAATTCGATTTCAAATTCATAATTTATATTTACTGATAATTTAGCAACTAAATGAAAGCTGTTAAATTAACATGTGTTCAGAGAGTCACATTTGATTTAAAGCGCAACTTCCACAAACAAACAGAACGGACCGTGAAATCAGGATATTTAAAAACATTTCCCAGTGTGATATTTATTACAGCAGCGTCAAATAAATATATTTCATTATGCTTTATCGTTTGTTAACGTTTCGACATGTACATGGCGCAAATACAAACTTTCTCCATTAGAAAATGTATTAAATTATGTAAGGTCCACGCGTCCGGATTATCGCTGTCCCGAAAAAATAAGTCTCACGGCCCGAGGTTTTTTCGGTAAATTTTACTGCATTAATCAATTCAAAAAAAGAAGAAAACAAGAACTGTATAAGAAATCTGACGTACACGAGCACGAAAAGGCGCATCGGACTGGAAATGAAGATAAAGAATAAATAAAGACAAAATAAATGCGAAGTAAGCTACATGATGGATTCACAAAGAGTGATTTCGTTTCGGTTTCAATTATTGCTCCGACGATTTCTATAAAAGAATAAGCTTCTTCATTATACCTTCAAAGATTCAATATTTTAAATGAACCTCTTTCATATCATTAAATCGGAAGCTCCTTCAAAGAAATTCTTTTTTCTTTATTAATCCGGCCGAAGCGTCCGAAATTATTTTTTTAATAAACACTATCGCCGCCAAGTTTCGTTAGTATTCCCAGAATGACGGCATCCTTCCTCCTGAACACCGTCAAGGGATCTTTGTTGTTTTACCCACCACTACTGATTGGATAACAAGTAATCCCAGTTAATTGAAAGTGGACTGGATTGATCATTTCTAGATTCACCTTTGACCCTTACCGGGCGCCCCAAGTTAGATTAACGGTTCGATTCTAAGAGCTTCCGTAATCCACGTTAAATTCTTATTTAATCGATGATATCGGGACTGATTTTTCAACCAAATCGAAATTGGATCCCGCGCGGATAATAGTCGGTTCAATATTTATAATCGGAAGTGCTAGTTGCACTTGTTAATTATTTAAGGGTCAGGCATTGCATTCAGGTTGTTAATGTGACACTATGAATGGAGCACTGCATCATGCCACACAATTTAAAGTAATTTTCCATAAAAATTCTAGTGCCCTATTGTGTTGGAGAAATTGCATATTGCATTCTTTATGATGCAGTTTTAGTATTTTAGAGCCCGCTCATTTTGTGATACGAAACTAATCTAACCGAATTTGTTAAGACACTATGAATAATCATGAGTTCTTTTCCACCAGAGAGATTTACTTTGTTCAATTTGCGGTTCATTATAAATCAATATGAACTACCAATAATGTCATTCGCAAATACTCACTCATAAATAATCACCGGCATAATTAAAACGGGTAATATTCATAAAGTTCGAATCCATTTTAAAATCGTTTATCACAACATCCTACAAACATGATATTAATTCGGTGTCAATATCATCAGATAACGTGAATTATGTGCATTATTCATCTGCTAAATAAATGTATTGTTAATTGAATATAACTCACAAATTCTCGGGTTTCATCTGTTACAAATAAAAGCAGTGTTCAGTGTTTTTGACAAATTACTTCTTTGAATTGAATAAAAAGCTATAAAATTGTAGCTGTATCGTAGTGGCAATATTTATTTGTTCCACTAAGCCAGAAACTGGTCTTTTGTCTGCAACAAGTCATTTTAACAATCATAATTATAAAATTAAATTTTATTGTGAATGCAGTAAGAAAAGTAAAAACTCAATTACCAAAGAGATGAAGTAATGATTTTTTTCTTCCCTAGAACATATTTTTTACAACAGGGAATGTGATAAACCTTTGTACATTTTGTTAATATTATATCCATATTTCATCACAAAATAGATTATTAAAATCTAAATGAAAATGCACCGCTCAGAGCTTTAATTAATAATTTCTCGTTGCGCTTCATCTGTACTTTAACAATTATCACATTGGTGAGCTACGTTACAAGTAAATTGTTTCATCCGTAGATTAAGATTAATGAAAGTTTCTTGAAATTATTTCTTGTCCGTATTTTGAAGTAATACTTTAGTAGGTAAATATACATTGGATCATTCAATGATCCTAAGTGGACGGGATTTAACTACACCCTAATAATTGAAATCCTGGTTGATCCACCATCTATTTGAAATTGCTACGAGGGTGATACTAAAATTATCGAGAATACGAAACGCGGTACACCATTTTTAGAACTTTTCTTTAAATACGCTCAAAGTAACTTCAACAACAATAATGCATAACTTCCTTATTTCAACCAATATTTCTTCGCAATATCTTCAAAATAATTGTTAGTTACTGTCTAAATTTCTTCCTTAAGTGAACCCCTAAGTTCTTTAGTCCAAAAATAGTTAAAAGTCGTACTTGACTAACATCAAGTAAGACGGATGTTCGTTAATTTTATATTTTTTTCTAAGCAGAAACTGACTATATGAGATGTCGTTTTTCATGGTGTCCCATAATTCGTAAGAAACACTTCGGACAAACAGTTTTTGGTACACCGTTAAGCTGTAACCGATTTCTACCCTTACCCCCCCGTATTTCTAATACCAAATACCTACATAACTTTTGCCACAGCTCAGTGTTTTTTTGTTATTGTTGAAGTTTCCTCGCCTTCTTGAATTCATACGTCGAAAAAAGATGCAGAAATTTTGTCACCAATTATAGTTTTGAAACAAATTTAATATTTCATGGCAAATTCTCACGCGCTCTTTTTTGGAACTCCGATATCTGATTTTTTTAATGCAAGTCTTTTTGTAAGATTGTTTTAGTTAGTTGTTGAGGATTAATTAAATCAGTAACTGCATAAGTGATTTCATTGTCCTCTTCTTAGGAACGGAATTTTTTTCGGTTCCCTGTTCCATTTTGATGCTGAACAGAGTTTCCTTTGCGCTGAACCTCCTTATACTATCAATGAATTGCAATCCAAAAAAGTCTTCCAGTAAAAATGGAACGTAAACTGTACATTGCAATTCATTTTTAAATCAGGAGGAGCGTTAGAAGGCTATGAAAATTATTGTTGTATTTAATTTATGTTGGCAGTGCTCAATAACATAACCTATACAGTTTTAGCAGGATCACTTCTACATTACAGACAAAGCTTTCCTGATAGAAAATGGTAATTTCGAAGTGTCATTATTAATTGATTCTTAAACTGTAAGATGTAAACTAAAAAAATATTTCAGTCTTTTAGTGCTCTTCATGGTTTAAAAACGAACTACAACAAACTCTTTGAATTTTGTTTGAACCTGTTTCTTGCTTCGGTTTCAACTATCGTCATTTCGCGAACGGTACTTATCATTATATTTTAAATAAATACACTCAGTGTGTATGCATACAGCAATTAATAAGTGAATGAGTACACTTCAGGTTTGTAGTATTTCAAAATTCTGTACAACATTGAGATTATTCTGTGTATTCTCCATAGTGCAAAAATATTGCTTGCGCAAACAGGCTACACCTCATTTTTACTCTCCATTTCTCTCAACCCATATGAATAAGCGAGCAAAAGTGGCGACCTAAATTTATAGTAATTAATAGAAATTCAAGTTTAAAGTTGCACGTGAACAACACGCGGATACGAACACTATAATTATTATGGTGATGACATATGGTATAAGACATTTCTTGTTTGTGCTATCGCGAGTTTACTGTTAGTATATTAATCGGAGTGTGTAATAAAAAAGTTTGATGAATTGTAATAAATTGTAATAAACTATAATTATTGAGTAATGTTTGATTTTTACTCTGATATCAACTAAAATGTAGTAAAATGGTTTCATTCGTATGTATAGACATTATGACACAATCAACCCATTTTTTATTCATTGAAATTTGTCAATATTGTAACGAATGTATTCTCCTCTATACAGTTTATCTTATTATGAATTTTTCACATGCCATTTAAATTTGATTTTATTGAGAGGTATTAATTTCCACGTGCCGTGACTTTTTAAATCGTTCGATGGGTTTGAGTCATAATTCTTGCGTGTTTTCCAAAAACAATTTATGATTGATGAGTCATTCCGGTTTATTATTAATTCCGCTGTTTTACCAGCGTTGATATTTTTACCAGTTTTTTGCCTTGTTAAAATTGACATTCGTTTTCACAAAAGAATTGTATGGTGCGTTTCACAAAAGGAACCCATACAATTGACGCTAAACGAAATTTACAGTTTATTGATTGCGCCCCGGCGGTTTTTTTATTTCAGTTAAAACGGAGAAAAAATCACCGTTAATCAAACAGCTTTTTTTGTAATTTTCCTGGTCTTCTTTCACTCATTTCCACAAACTTGCGTTCGGTTGTAACAATACTATTCCCCACCGTGTTATTTTACACTTACTTGTGTTTCTTCGCGATCATTTCTTCTTACAATGCCCGCTTTCGTGTTGATTTTGGCGGCCATCTTTGCAAACTTTTTCGTCGAGATTAAATTTTTTTGCGGTGCAGCCAAGTTTTCCCGGTCACAATTAAGCTCAGTTTTGGTGGTCGTAATTTCGAATCGCGATTTCAAAGACCGTAATAAAATAAAAAATTTAAACCACGCGGAATACAAATAGAGTTTGCATTCGAGTAACTGATGACCGAGGATTCTGAGTCAAGTGAACAAAGCGATACGTTCTCTGAAATCAGTTATACAGATGTATGCATTGAGGAACAGATTGGATCGAAGGCTTTACATTTATCTTGATGCCGAATTCGAAATGTTCATTCGCATGCTATCCACTTGTTTTGCTTTATATTAGATTCAAATAAATTTAGCTTGATTTATGTTATATTCTTCACGAAACTATGGCCAACATTGCGCGATTCCACTAAATTGTTGTGTTCTATGCAACTCGAAAACTAATTTCTACAATTTCAGTAATTTGTATTATTACTGTACTGCTGTTTATTTACTAAACATTTCCATTCCTTCTTTTCCTGTAATAACATAATTTGTAATTTCATATCTTTCTACGGCTTGCTTCATCGTATAGCATTTTCGCGAAAAAGTATATTTCTAATCCTCCTAAAAAATTGAAAATCCCCGGTCAATAATCTACAATTACCATACCTACTATAAAATGAGCGTTTTATTGTTTTGAATTTATTTATTTCAACGGCGTTTAATAAATAAATCAAAATATTATTTTTGTTTTTCAGATCATTACATTCAAAACAACAGAGAACATGTTACCAAAATTTAAAAAGTTTAAAGAACCGTAGATTTCAAACTTTTCCCGACAAAAATTTAAGTAATGGTTAAGTGCTATTTACTAACCGTAATCAGAAACAGAATACCCTACAAGGCAGGTATTTTTAACTTCCGAACCGGACTTAAACATTTTAGTTCAGTAAATTGGTTTATTGGAAACACAATAAAAACCTTCCTAATTACCTTGAAATTAGATTAGATGTTTAATATGGTGACTTCTTTCTTTTGTGCAGAGTCGTCAATCCCTCCTAAAATTACCTTGAACTGAGGATGCAATATTTAAATGATTAAAATCACGGACGGTATCAATAATCTTCTGCCACATATTTTCTCGTCTTGTGGGCCTGACACAAAAAAATGAAAAGTACTGATGGGCGGCGCTAGATATTGTTGTTTATCGATGAAACCCATTTTGAGTCAGATGTTCTCCAGAGGTTTTTATTTCAGATGATTTTAAGTCACCCTGACAAGTTTACCACAAGCTTTACAACCGTGTCATTTAAGATTTCTGGCGTAAATAATGCTATTATGCACTGGACGGTATTAGAATACAATTTATTCAGTTACTATTAAAAAAAAGAAGCCAATTTGCATATTATTAAAATCTACACTGTAGCGTAGATGAGACTGTCAAAGCATATTCCTGGTAGTTTTAATAGCTTGATAATAAATCGCTTTCATAGTCAATTTTCTCACTGGTCTAATTTCAGCGAAAATAATTTGATCATTTTGTAGTTTTTCAATTGAAGAGTATTGCTTCCAATTTTCAGATTTTATCTCAAAAAATGGTTTACGATGAACCTCCCTGTATGTTAAATATAGGTCAATTTCCGCAAGTTGAAAGTCAAGAACAATTTCAAAAATTCATGCTGAAGAAATTCGAGTTAGAGATTAGTCAAAATTTAACGAAAATAAAAATGCTGTTGCTCTTAATTTAAGAAAAATGTTATACTTACAAGGAAGAGGAATTAAACAGAAAATATTAAATTTATTTGAACAATTTTTTAGAGAAATTGGTGTAGCATAACCCAAAGTGAACAAACATGAAGACATAATGTCGGTTTCATTAATTACTAAAAAGTCTTTTACTCTAATTTTATATTATTTTTTAACATACTTACTGTTTGACAATACATTTGTGTAATCTTAAATGCCCCACAAAAATATTTTTTTCAACAGTTCAAAACATTTGTTTTTAGAGTAGAAATGAAATGTAAATATTCGTTACAGGATTACAGTAATTCATTATAAGCTTTTTTTTCCAATTCTATTAATTCAAACGGATTAGGAAATCTTTGATTTGTGGTTGTAAATCATGCGAGTAAAATGTACAATTGGTGAACTTGTAAAGAAATTTGAGATTGGAGAAAAAGCCTTCCCTGAACTTTTAAAGAAAATTCAACTTTATTCGGATATACATGATACAGTAATAAAAGACTGCTAGAGTTAGGAAAAAACGTTTCTAGAAGATTGGTTGTATCTGTACTGTTACAATTTGTTTTTTTTTTTAAAGTAAAATACCATCATAAAAGCTCAATTCTTGATTCTGATTATTTTCCTAAAATTTTAAATTAAATGTGTTCATAATAAATTGATTTAATTCCTTGACTAGTATTTAATTTAATCTTCTCTTCCATAATTTATTTTAGGAGAGGTAAAGGTTTCATGCATAAATCGGTTAAAATTTTTTTTTACAATTTAACCTTTAAATTTCTTTCCTGAATTTAGAATAAAGCTATAATTTTTATCTGCGCCGATTAAAAGAGAATTGGAAGTTCGGAGCATATTCCTATAAATAAGCGCATAAAAGCTGGGAGTAGGATTCTTATTAGGGACTGAATCAACAGTCTTTCAGCGACTGTAATGCTAAATCCACGGAGACAGATCGGAACATTGAGAGGGAAATATTCATGCTGAAAATAGGGTTACGCAAAGGAGGGACTCGACTGTCTTTAATCTTCTTGCAGGAAACGCTTCTTTTAGTTCGGTCTCTGTAGTAACGTTAGCTTCGGATTTACTGAAATTACCCAACGGAAACTGACATAATCGATACCTAATAATATCACATTTCAGTCATGGTCTGTTTACATAATTATTGTTTGCAATTAGATTCGACTGATTGCAATTACAAATGTAATTTAATATATTTCTAGTGTCACGCGACCGAGAATTAAAGGATTTTTTGGTCAGAATTAACCGTAATATCCGACGAGAAAAACGTTCTCGAAAAAAGTGAATATTCGGAACGGGTGGAGATGATGTCTGTCTCTTGAGTCAGCTCAAGTTAACCGCTTCAGATCAATAACATTTTATATTACATTTTTGACACGTTTTATTAAAGTTACACCTGTAGGTGATTAATTTGCGAGTTGCAAATTGAAATGAATCATGCTTTCTGTGCCGTATATGAGCCGGACGTCACCCCTCAAGTAATTAATCACGCATAATAACGCAACCACCTGTAATGCTGGATTAAACAGATAAATATCTTGTTCCAGGCGGCATATCGTTGCATCTGGTCGGCCTGCGAGTTCCGACCCACGCCGTCAGAAACCAAAGTGCACGTCTGGAGTGCCACTTCGACTTGGACGGCGATACCCTCTACTCCGTCAAGTGGTACAAGGACGGAAATGAGTTCTATCGGTACGTTCCGCGAGATAAGCCACCTGCCCAAGTCTTTCAATTGCCCGGAGTCACTGTCGATGTAAGTTTTTTTAACATAAGTGCGCTACAGTTTAATTTACGATGAGATGTTTGTGTCCGCGGATTAACAGTTTTTATTTTTCCAGTTTTATTTGCTTTAGGTAATGGATTATTTTCAGGGAACGAATTTGATTTTTATTGGCTCATGAATTATTTTCTGTTTATTCGTGACACAATAAATACAATTCGTTTCGTTTTTCTTTCAGACTATTTGGACATTATCAGTTTATTGATCTATGAATAGTGACAAAAAGTGTTTGACCTTATTTTTTGATTTGCTTCAGTGAATACAACAATGCTTTCTAAATAATTACATTCCGTTAATGCAAGCACTGCGAGTATCTATTATGTCTTGGAAGTAAAATTCCAATTGCAGCCGAAAATAAATTTGACGATAAAAAATGTTTCTCCAAAGTTCTTTGTGAAGGTAGATAGAAGTTCTTGAATTTGAACAACTTATCACTATTTATAAAGAAAAACGCGAAAGAAAATAATTTTCGGCGTTTAAATCGATAGGGGATAGGAAAGGAAGCATGGAGCTTTGAAAGTCACAAAAAATGGGTAAATATATGAGACGGCACAAAATTTGATTTGATATTATCACACAGTCGGCGAATGAAATTTGACTCGTATTGAATTAAGCATAGCTTTGAATGCAGGGACAGCCAAAATTATTTCTAATAAAAACTTAAAGAAGGATTCACGAACAAATTATGCTGATAATCCCCCAAACGGAGTGTGTTATGTTGACCAATTTATTCAAGTAAATTCAATTCTTTTTTGCAAAACTTATTTCTTGCTTAACTGTTAATTAAAAAATTTAATAATGGTTTGACTCAAAGTTTCCGTTATACAGTAGATGGTGCTTATTTGGTTCATCGGTTAATTGAACGAGCCGCCTAATTGATTAAAAAACTGTATGCATCAATCTAGTTAAAAGACTTCCACTGTATCTGTATTTCTGATTTTGTCCTTTTAAGATCACTTAGGACCGGTCGCAGAAACGAAGTTAGCAGCGGTGTCAGCTAATAGAGCGTTAACTAGATCTATGATTGGCTGTCAGCAAATCGTAGATCTAGTTAACGCTCTGTTAGCTGACACCGCTGTTAACTTCGTTTTTGCAACTGGTTCTTAATGAGTCAGATCACAATAATACTAGAAATCTTAAAAAGCTGAAGAGAAAACCACTAGGCACAAAAATTAAGACAATGTTTTTTTTTCTAATTTTTAAAATTATTTCCCAACGCAAGTTAAATAATTGTAGCAATTTTTCTTGGTATAAATTTATAATTAATTTTAATAGAAAACTTGAACAAAAAATATCGGATTTGATAATGAAACTGTGAATTTCTAAGCTTGTCAGGAACGTTGATCGTCGTTATATACAAGAAAATTGCTCAAGAGCCGCTCAGGCATCGGCCCTTACAGAAGAGGGAATAACTTAAGAAGAGGTTGCTTTAAAACTTAAAATAAATTAACCGATCGTTTTGTGAATTGTTGCGAGGTATCTTCAGACAGGTCAATTTACTCGGCGTTTAGGACCAGGCAGGGAACGAAAATCTGCCCGTGCACAAGATCGTTTTTTGCGATTATCCTATCTAAGACCACGATTTGTAACAACGCAAAGCTTAAAGCTTATTTGCACTCACACAATTCGAGATCATTCATAGAAACTAACTTTGTGTAGCTTACTGAAAAGCACTAAGTACTAAATTTTCCTTTTACACATACAAACTGAGGGTCATATGAATTGGATCGTGTCCTGTGTTTTGGTATAGGTTCAACAATATAGAATAAAATTTTGGTACAAGGCCCTACTGCCATTGTAGTAGTAAGAAATGGCACCTTATGATCTTCAATATATGGACGATTATAAAAGGATGATTCAATGGGAGCATCGGAGTTAATTTGGCTATAAAGCGCATGATTTATTTAAAAGTGTTATAATTTTTATATCAATTTAAAGTAAATTTTTGAGAGTTACCTACGCAACAAAATATCTAATATGTATCCTCCACAACTATGTTGGCACACTAACTTTCTTTGGATACATTTTTTTATTATATCTGCATCCTCTCTCCTGCGAGCCTTTTCAATTGAGATTGGCGATTACCATAGAAAATTCTCTTGTGTGTCTGGCTTTTTGTTATGTCGATGATCCTGTTTCATGTGTCCATTCCTTGAGTTTCTGAGACGTGATTTTTTCTTTCGTCTTATTTCTTTCTTCCCTTCGATTTTTCCTTAAACAAGAACTTGAGGCAGATGATATTCTTCATGTCCCAGATATAACGTTTTTTAGTTTTTATTTGTATCTACTAGATATAATCTTTATAATTGCAGCTTAATTTCTTCAATGAATTGTTAAGGAATTATTTGTGGACTGTTGGTATACATACGGACCAAAGTAAACCTGCGACTTCAATAAGAGTGTTGCAGTTAATTCGACAACTCCCATCTGCGTGTTATCTTAGGCATTGGAAATCAGAATTGGGCATCGATAGCATGTGATTTAATACCGTGCAGCTTATTTCTTTAGAGATTTACAAAGTATGATGTGTATACAACAATCCACAAATAATTTTCGAGCTGAAGTTGGAGATTCAACGTGCTGTTAAAGAAATTGAGATATACAGTTTTATCGAAAGAGGGAGAGAGAGAGCGTGGCAGCTAAGTCGTGGAGGACATTATGGAAGATATTTGGTTCAACAAGAAGAAGTTCCTAGATATGCACTTTAAATTGAAGGGCTTGGGACAACAAGGCTATATGCCACACGTTTAGCAAATTTGAGTCATCTATACTACACTTTAAAAAAAAAACATAATGCTTTTTTTAACAAAAAGGGTACAAGTCACAATTTTTGTAATAAATAATTAAAATTACAGTTTTTTATTTCATTTATACTAAAAATCAACTCACATAGTTAAATATACCTGCATTACAAATTTCTTGTGACATTAAATATTATAAAAATCACCAGGTTTAATTTTGGGATTTAACCGAAACTTTACAATTAATATCTCTAAACTAACTTCATCTGGCTTGTAGCCTTGTTGTCCCAAGCCCTTCAATTAATATAAAAATATCAGCACTTTTCAATAAATTATATGTTTTATAGCCAAATTAAATTGAATTATTCGTTTTAAACAATTCAAGGCCCCACATAGGCTGAGAAGCGATGCATTTTATAAAAAATACGAATATTTCTCAACAAGGAGCCCTGTTAAAAATTTTAGGAGCAAAATGAGAAGGAATCTTAAGTAGTTTCAACTTGTTCCGCAAAGTCTGGATAATCCTGCAGAAATTCTTGTAGAGCTGTGGCAAAATATCTATCAATAATTAATTTTTAATTTGACAAACAGTGTGCCTCAGTGTTGTATTCTGTCATTTTTAGCTTCAAGCTTGCTTAAATTTGTTATTTTAATTGGGTAATCCTGCTAATATAATCTCTTATCGCCATCATTTCAGTAAATAGAAATTCTGTAATCGACAAATTGAATTTTAATGAAATAATTTAAGTACAATACACGCTCTGGTAATCTTATTGTAAAGCATCAAGGACACTTGCGGCATTATTTCTGCCAATTTAATCTTCCAACCTGTGAGTGTATACTTTGTTTCTTGCTTCTTCTAAGACACTTATAGTTTTTTGACCCTGCATGTTAGAAGAAAGTTTTATCTTTGAAATTAAATTACAATTTCTATTTAAGCACGTTTATTCTAAAAAATTTTGGCAGTTGGAAATAACGGAAACAACAATATTATTTTTTTGCAATGTGGTCATTGTTCTCTACAGGTTATGCATATTAGACAGTAAATAAATTAGGAATCATAAAATTGAATTTTACGTTATAAAAAAAATCTAACTTTGAGGCCAGCTACAAAACGATGTGCATTATTTTGTAGTCAACATGGAAGTGTCTTTGCTTTTACATTTAACAGTTTTTTATTTCCGAATAAATTTTGTTCTTATAGGAAAAGTTTTGTTTTGTGTTTATATGCAGAACAAGTGTGCAACACATATCAGTAATCCGAGTTTAAGTATCAGCACGTTCGAAGCACGTTTTAATGTGAAGTACATGTAATTCCATTGGAAATTGTGCAGTTTATATCGAAATTCTTAATTTAAAGCACACAAAATTTTGTGCTAATTGTTTCACGTTTCTGCACTTTGTCTTTCACAAACGTTTCCTGTCGAGTACGTACGATTTCAATTACTCAAGTTTATATAATTGTTGTAAACGAAAACATCAAAGCAACCAAGTTTACATAATAGCTAAGGGAATGTGCAGACAATTAAGTGCACAAAGTTTGCGGTATTGTTGAATACGTTCTGTAAGACTGAACGACACGAATGGAGAGGCATCAACAGAAATTGGCGACTGGTACAGTAATATCAACATTAGCCAGAACAGCGGTAATATCAATAGAGCTTGCCCATTACGGGGGCTTGTAATGTGCTTACAGCGAACGGCGCGTTATGAATATGATGCATTGTTATCCTGAACCAACCAACGCTAAGATATTAAAGCAGTATTTCTCCCTAACAACCTCGTGTTATCATAATGCTCCTGCGAGGCGAGGAAGATCCTATTTAAAAGATTTGCGATTTAATTTTTTGTGTAAACACGTCGCAGGAAGAATTCCCTTACTCCAGTGTCAGTTTTCAATTTCCTCGGAACGAGGACATCTCATTATGCGGTTTTCTTGTTTCACTCAATTTATCTTCCTATATGTACCGCCTTGATGTCATAATTATATGAAAATTTTATTCGAACAATCTGCTGTCTATATGGAGCAGGTGCTCCTTTCTTTTAGTACGATTTTTTCCGGCGCCGAAATGAAACGCCGCGGTACAGCTTTTATAAAATTACATAGCTGCACTATAATGTCGAGTAATCAATTTTCGCGCACACTACCCTACGAAAATGCAGTGATGTATCACCCACGGGTTGCAAAGGGCCCAACTATTGACAGAAATTGGAAATAGATTGAATATCGACTTTTTATCAAGCACTAGCTGCTACATTACATATTCCGAACGCTTTTATCGAAGTCATCGGTTAAATTGCTATTTTAAGCGAGACTCACCTAAACTTTTGTTATTGTTGCCAATTTAAACTTGTTTCTTTCCAGTTACACAACTCGACTGAAAATGAAGTTGTCCTGTCTTCCGTGCAACTGTCGACCAGTGGACTGTACCGCTGCGAGGTGTCAGGGGAAGCCCCGTCTTTCCAAACGGTCACCGACCATCAACATATGGACGTCGTAGGTGTGTACAATTCAATTCAAACGACGGAATCATTGATTGTTAAAATGCTGATGGCGCGCGGAGGCTTAACAACGGGTTCAGGTTATTCCTTTGGGACGGTTTTCCCAATCCTGGAATGTTAGCTTATTTCCGGAGCTATTCTGTACCGCCCCACTTCCGGAGTACGAGCTCCAATTTTCTTAAATGCAATTACCGCGCGGCTCAGCGCCAAACCGATCGCGACAAGCTACCATTACCCCTCCTGAACTAATTTAAGTCTAACCTATTAAACTACTTTATTTCCTTTTCTATTTTTCTTCAAATTAATGGCGTCTTTTACATATTAAATGTAGTGAGAATGCGACGTGAAGCGCAGAATAATGCCCCAATAAAGAAAATTAAATAAACTGGATCGAATTTATAGCGACTTTATACTCGGAAAATAAATTGGTAATCATCGATTATTTTATTTCGCCCTTTCAAGAATTTTTTTTTTGTAAGCAACTTTATGAATTTTTTATCGCACTAAGTTATTAGTTGACTTGTTTCGATTAAAACACTAATGGAATGTAATTCTGGTATTTTCATTATCAACGAATGATAATGGAGTTTCACTGGTGAAATATTTCATATAAGGGAAATTACATTTCCTAAAGCGTACAATACTAACATATAACGCAGGTCATTATTATTCGAACGTATTTACCAAACGGTCATATTGTATGTTACGTACATAGGGGTAAGAAATTATTTATACAAAAATATGTAATTTTCCTTGGCCAGACATTTTCCGGGTTAATGGAATGCTCAAAATACAAATTGATTCATAAATGGCATTATGTACATTTTGCCTCTTAAAAATCTCCGTTCCACAATTTCCCGTTTTTCCCTTTTTTAAGTTACAGCCTGTACATAAATGAACGCGTCAATTTGATATTTTTTTATCTCTATTAATTTTGGTACAACCCCCGTAAGTACCTATAAGTTTCTAATTTGGTAGAGATTTCTACATTTCACATATTTCAATAAAATTATACAGGTGGTCGTATACAATTGCAAAAGATGCATATACTGCAAGGCCTAGGTTTTAAGATACAGGTTCTTTAAGGGGGGCCTATTTGGGCGTGGCGCGAAATGAGCTACAACAGTGGTTCCGATGTTTAGCGATAATCGCATTTAATTGTTAAAATTACAGCGGAATTTAGATAGAATATAGATAGAAGTAGGTTGGAAGTCGGCCGTCAGATAGTTTTAGTTGAGAAATAATGCCGATTTATTATAAAACATGTATTTAAAAAAAAAAACAAAATTTAAAAAAAAATCCCTGAAACTTTGTGATGACCCAGGTTAGATTATTTGTAAACTACATTAGAGCCTTTAAAGTTCTTATATCTTATAACAACGCAGTAAAAGACTAAATACTTTTAAGGTTAAGAAAAGGTAGGTCCCCAAGGTTGTCAAAAGTGTGGCCATTATCAACGAGATGACGTTCCAGAATCAGAAGCCCGTCAAAACTTCGCGGCAAAATGTAATCATTGGCCTTGACCTTGCTATTTTGTTTCTGATGGGTATGCGGTAGTCTTCCGTTACAATATAAGTGTTTAGAAGCCTTGTTCCTATCCCAAAAATTCTAAAAATAGATTTGATATTTCATTTGGTATTGTCGGGCCATCTATGAAGCAGAAAAATTATTACACTTTCTTAGCTTAGAAACATTTGGACTGTGGAATAAAATTGTCAAACCGCCACCATTTCGTGGGGCGCTCTTAAGGTCTAAAACGAAATAAGTCGTTATCGAAAAAAATTGATAATATGTATTTAAAATAAACAATAATTAACAGTTGTACCAATTTTGGATGAAAACAATGCAGGTCTTTATGAATTCATCTTTTTTCTCAAGAACAGTTTGTAATATTCTAAAAGAAATCGGAATATGAAGGAATATGTGTAATAATTAAACGTAGAATCCACAGATTCTAAGATAAAATGAAACAATTTCTGAATTACCAGAGTTTAAAATTTTTAATCAGCTAACTAATAATTTAATAAAAAAATCATTAGTCGCGGAATGAAAATGTTGTCTAAAACAAAGTGAAGTATAATGTATTATTGTAAAAATTGTTGTCTTTACCTAGTAGTACAAAAGTGGGAACGACGTAGGAACCGCGTGAAATCTAGGTAGAATGCCGACCTCGGACCTATGTTTCCGAGTCAAAACTGAGTCGTTTCGACAAAACGACTCAGTTTTAACTCGTAAAACCCGTTACATGGCAACCTAGGTCCAGGTCCGAGGTCGGAATCCTACGTTGAGTATGCCTCTTGGGTCGTAACGAATTAATGCTTATCATTTTGTTAGTTGAATAAGTTGGTATATGGTTTTTGTAACATCTATACATTAAAAATTTTATGAAAGTATAGACAATGATTTCCCAATAGGGGCATCCATCACCTGTGATTTTTTCTCGGTTATACTAGAGACTTCGGCAGTATGGTACTGCTGAAAATGGCATCGGTGGTCCATTGGTGCCAACTCCTTGTTGGTGATGAAGAAGCAATAGTTTATTGGGTGATGGATAAGCCAGACGTCAGTGTTAGATGCATTTTTATCCGTTTAGAATTCTCATAGAACTTTGCCTGGAGAACGTTACGGTGGGGGGAGTTGCGCTCCTATCACTACCAACCAGTGCAAGACTTGCAACGAGGTGACCATGTGAATCGACTCGCTTTTTGTGAATGGTTCTTGAAACAGCACATACCAAAATCTCGCGACTACAAGTTTGATTATATGGACAGAAGAAGTTACGTTTACATTTACTGTAATGTCTGGTTTTTGGAAAGTCCAAACTGTACTAATTGTAAGCTAAGAAGATTTCAACGAAGGTGTGCGGAGTGGTATATAACAGTTAACTACGTCCGGTTCAGGTTATTCGAAATTGATTAAATGGTAGTGCATATTTGCATTGATTCGAATACAACATAGCACCAGTATTAAAAGACATTTCCATTGGTACGTTAAGTTGCATGTGGTACCAGCATAATGGTATCATCACACAGAAGAACTGCGATTGCCTGACTGAATCAAAATTACAGTGGTAGATGGATTGACCAACTTGATCCAATTGAATGTCCGTTAGGTTTTCCAAATTTAAACCTATTGGATTTTTATCTACAGGGACATCTGAAGCAGTTGGTGTATGCTGTTAAAATTGATATAACAGAACAGCTAACCAACAGAACTTTTAATGCTGTTCAAGATGTCTGGAACAGAAGCGTAAAACTTCTTGTTACTTCGATGTCAAACTTGTACCCGTTTTCAAGACGGGCACTTTGTAAAATTTTCATGTCAGGAGAATATGAGGAATAATTATTTATTTTTGTTCATGTTTACTATTTTTATTCCAATGTCACTGTTTTTTGTTTTTAATTATCGTTCAAAATTTTTATACTCAGATAACTTGGAAATGAATCAAAATTAAAAACAAACACTTTAACCTGTACACAATGTTTTATTTTTACATCTGTTAAAAAACTTTCTGTATTTTATGTGTGATCGGGATAATATATTATCTGTTTTCCAGTGGCCATGGAGTCTTCTTTTTGTATCCAAAAATCGTAATGAAAGTAACAAATTTTTTCCAAATATTTGTAGAGAAAGTAACATTTTTTAACTATTTTATTGAGAACAAGCAACGTAACTTGTCAGCTAACAAAATCTTTTTGTTTTTTCATGAAAGCATTATTTTTTACTAGTTGCTTTCATAACTGGCACAACACACTATTTTGATTTGTGATTCGTGTCGCGGGGTGCATAAAGTAATGTTTGAGGCCGCAGATAATCCTATGGCCGAACTTTGTGAACTCCTGGTTTCGGACACGTTTATTTTATCTTTTTTGTCTTATAATAGGCTAAAAAATCTTTCGGGGTAATTTAGGATCATCCTGTATAAGCAATGTGAAAAGAACCGAAATTAACTAATATTTAGTCATTCCAGTGTTAGTTAAGTAGGCCAAAGATTGTAGCTTTTTCAATCTAACGAAAATTGTTTTTTTCTTTTTTTGTAGACACTATTTTATGTAGGAACTTAAAGTTGCTATTATTTTGTGGTTTCTCTTAAAAATAAAGTTGGAACCATTTTTACTCCATTATGGAACTTTATTGTGCTTTTCTATTTTCCTTTATTCAGTTCGCAGTTATAGGCCCATATGTACGACCGTGCAGCCCACGTTAACGACTCCGCCTCTCAAAAATAATATACCCGCAAAATTTATGGTACCCGTTCGTTTAGATTTTGTTTAAATTAAGGTTATGCGAAACGTCTTCATATTTTTGATATATGTGCATTTTCATTTTTCTTCTGCAAACATTTCACGCTCCGATTTTATTCTATTCCGTAAAAAAATTCGAAATCCAATAAAACTTTCCAAGTCATTCACAAAATGAAACAAATAAGTTAGCAGGAAAGTGAACGTGACATTAAAATCAGCTTCTGTGTATTATTGTTTTAACGACCATGAGAAGCTCTCCGAACTTTTTGCTTTAACCTACTGGCCTATTTCGCAAACTTATTTGACATTGATTTATTCAAAACACTAATGAATCTCCCATCTAAAAGCAACCTTTTAATTATTAATAAATTGTCTTCGAACACTCAATTAAGCGTTAAACTTTTTTTGTGGGTTTAATAAAATTAAAAAAATTGTTTCGTGATAAGAGCAGAACAAATAGGTGTTAAGTTTCAAGTTGGTAAATTTCCTTTCTTTATCCTTGAGTTATCTCTTACTTTGTATTTCCAATTTAAAACTTAATCAAATATGAGCAAAGTTTCAAAGTGTGACAGATTAGGAAAGAGGGTAGCGCGTACACGTATATTAGAACTCAAACCCTGGCGTTAATAAGTAAACGTAGCCTTGAGCGGTGTGAATAATGGCATAGTCCTGGTAGAAGCGTGCAGCTAACCAGACAGGATTATGCAGGATTAACATAAGACACAGCACACAGCTTAACGTTGCTTTGGCAGTGAATAATTACGGCACGGTTTTTCACTTCGCTTGCCGTTCAGATTTTTTCAACTGTAATCTCTGGTGTCGTTTATTTTAAATTTAAATTATGCTCGTCTTATTTCATCCTTTGCGAAATCTTAAACGACACCGATCGAAAAACTTCGTTCATTAAAAGGCCAATAAAACTGAGAAATACACAAACTGGACTATCGCATGCAACGATCGGATTATTTTCACACACGCACGATTCTGTTTTCTTAACGTGTTTCCCTTCTTACACGGGCGGATGAATGCAGGCATTTTACTATTTTTTTCCCTAACGTGAAAGTTTTTCCTGTAATGCTTAAAATAAATGGTATCTTGAGCGTTTAACCTGCCTCTGACATAATTCCTTGCATGCATTCAGCACATATAAAAGAGTATTAGAACACGGCACTCATTTTCCCGCTGCATGGTTCTTTTCATAATATATTGCTCGGCTACTCAAATTTAATGGAGGCTTATAGCGTGCATTTTTATTTGTCATTCCGGCAAAGGTGCACTTTAACGTTATTTGCCCTCCATTCTGTTATTTTATGAGATTTTACCTAATGTATTATCATACATGACTGCAAAGCAGCTTTTTATCAGGCGACTTCTTTTAGATTTATTTGCGTAAGTGGATTAGAAAAAGCTTTTTTTTGCGGTCACTGCATTTTACTGAGAAGCTATTTTTACACAGAGTTCTAAAATACCTAATGGAATATTCAATTATCCTCAAAGTACATTTGAATTAGTTAATTTAAAAAAAAAATACAGATTAATTTTAATACATTGCGGTGATGCATCAGTTCGTGGAGTTTGACGATGGTCAAGCGTCAAACCAATGTGGTTTGTTCCAGTTTCATTCATCGCATCAGCGTTTTCTAGACTTGTCGCTTATAATGTATAAGGTTCTTAGTTTAATCGGCCGTTTAATCGGTCCAACTATATTATTTCTGTATTCGGTAATTTGTTCTACCGGCTTGAGTTACAACTCTTTGAAATTGCTTCTGATTAAAGTAACCATTAGGAAATTTGTTGGCAACCTTGAGGTTAAGCTGGAAGGAAAGCTACTTAAAAGTTATTTCGCATGATGATAACATCCATCAGTTAACTGCTAACAATACAAAACCGCCTATTCAAGAACTTCGTTAGAAGGTTATTCTACCTATGTACAGTCTAATTTCCATAAAAATTTCATATTTTCCGTTCTCTATCCAAGAGAAATTCAAAATTGTCTTGATGACTTCCTCACCTTCAAAACACCGGATTTTTTGTCTCTCAACGTTAAAACAATACAAGAAAATATATTATATTGTTTAGTTCCAAAAATAAGTTTTTAATTTAATAAAAACGTTGCAAACAAACTTATGCATTAATTAATTAATTTTAAAATTTTTATTTTGATGAAATGAAGTTAAAAATGGTACATGAGAACCAAAAGAAAAAATGATGATAAGCTGGTCGAACAGTTCTTTCTTTTGTCGGTGTTTTGTATGTCAAGATCTTAGAACAGAGAGTGGGAGGAAGGAGCATTATGCAAGGTTGCAGGGGAACGGGATGGTTGATGCAAATGGCGGATCCTTGTCAGTGGCGTACCGAATAGGATTTCCATCGCATATTTTACGCCTGCAAGCAAAACTTTTTTCTCTCGTCTTGGGGAAAACTGAAAATTTAAATTTTTTGTTATAGGCCAAATTAAGTTAAAACTAGTTTATTTTCACTCATAAAACAAAAAAAATCAATATTAAAACTTTGTAATTTTGTTCAAGAATTACCCACGCACGCCAATGAACCGGCTTGTCAATGTCAATATAGATTCAAAATAATATTTTTGCCTGAATTTTAACCTAATTGAATTTTAAATAAAATAATAAACATTTACCGATGAAACGTGATCCCTTGAGAAGTAGTCTTGGGTGTTTTGGAGCAGCCACACGCAGCACAACTCACCATGTTACACAAATGTTTTAGTTCTAAGTTTCTTTCAACTATCAACTATTTGTTCACCTCTTGGGGTACGGTGGAGTGGGGACAACGGCATCTGAGGGCTCGCCCCCTCTCCACCTCCAAAACTGCTAGATTAGTCTTGCAAATGTAGCGAACTCAATAAGTCAATAAAAATAACGCTAACATTTTGGTCCTTCGATCCACAAGCATAATCAACCGAACCACGATTCATTCAAAGCAACATTCATAATCGTCGAAATTACCCGTGTGTAAGAAAAATCATCAAAGCATCACAAATCGTGCGAAATCATCGGAAGCGAGCCATCAACGCCAACATCATCGCGAGGGAATCATCAAACGCAAAGGTGTTAAAGGTCAGACCTATAATATCCATTCATTACCTAACTTCGTCAATTTCCTTTAATTAATTCACTTTAAGAACCATGCCGAAAAGGGATGATCTTGTTGATTTGAAGCTGGATAGACGTAACATAAAAAGTGCTATCACGCGGCTTCAAAACGGTTTAGATAGTTCGAAAGCGAATAATTTTCAATTGCAAACGAACCTAGAAACGGTAACGGACTTATTTAAACAATTTAACAAAATTCAGACAGACATTGAACGGTTTCAGTTGAACGATACATCGGCCGACGAGACGGCCTTGGAGGCTGAAGCCGACAAAGAACGCGGCAAAATAGAAACGCAATATCGGGCGATTGTAAGCAAAATAAAAACATTCTTGAGCGAAAATTTGCCAGCTGCTTCCGCTTCTAAAGAAGCAGACACTGCAGGTACTATAATTAATATTACAAATAACGGGCACGACAGAGAACCGTCAAATAGCGTAATATTAAAACCCTTACCTTTAGCAACGTTCTCCGGTAAACACAGCGATTGGTTTACGTTTTACGAGTCATTTTATTGTTTGGTAGGAAAGGATACGAGCATATCTAACATTCGCAAATTTCACTACCTTAAGGGTTGCTTAAAAGATGAAGCTCTTAGGGCGATAGAATCACTATCGGTGTCGAGTGATAATTATGACAACGCAATCGCATTATTAAAAAAGAGATTTGAAAATAAACGGCTAATTGTACAAGATCACGTCTCCAATATCTTGAATTTTGCTCCAATCTTAAAATCGTCACACACACAGCTACGCGAATTAATTGATAACGTAAATAACAACATCGCAGCATTAAAAGCATTAAAAATCGAAGTCCAATACTGGGACGCATTGTTAATACCAATTATTTTAGAGAAATTGGATTATTCTTCAAGAAAAGAGTGGCAGGCCACTTTGGAAAAAGAAGTTCCCACATATACAAAATTTGATGAATTTTTAGAAAAACGATATCAGTTATTGGAAGCATTGAGCAATATAAGGCCCAATGATAGTCCAGCAAATAATCAGTCAAAAGACAGTAAATTTCATTCAAAAAACGGAAATAATTATTCAAAACCAAATACCTTTGCGAAACCTAATAAATTCACTTCAAATGTTATTTCATCAAACAAGTGTTTTATATGTAAAAAAGAGCATAATGTCTTTCAGTGCGAAGAATTTCTAGCATTAAGTATAGCCGAAAGAATTCAACATGTAAATTCATTAAAACTGTGTAGAAATTGTTTGCGAAACAATCACGAAGCGAACAGATGCAGGTCAGCCAGTGTATGCAAAGAGTGTGGCAAAAGGCATCACACTTTATTGCACGTGTTTGAATTTGTACCTAACGCCAACCCTGGAACGTCCTCTAGTACTTTATTAGTAGCTCAAACCAATCAGGTACTTTTTTCAACGGTTGTACTTCTAATCAGAGATTATCAAGGAAATTATTGCAAATGTCGAGCGTTACTTGACCAATGTTCTGAGGTTTCGTTAATAACTGAAAAAATGTGTAGAAATTTGAAACTAGGCACATATTGTACTAGTACTTCAATTACGGGTGTTAATGTAACAGAGAGTCTGACAAATCAGGGTTGTAAAATCAATATCAAATCAAGAGTAGGTGAATTTGAGACTAAACTAGAATGCTTTGTTTTGTCAAAAATTACGCGGCCGACTCCTGCTATATCATTCGATAAAAGTCCGATCGAGATACCTTCGGGTGTTGTATTGGCGGATCCAAATTTTAACATCTCTGCAGACATCGATCTGTTAATAGGAGCGCGATTATATTGGCAATTATTAATTGGAGCTCCAGTTCAGATACAAAAGAATCAACCATACCTACAACAAACGCAACTGGGTTGGATTGTAAGCGGAAACTTTGATTTTAAAAATTCTATTTCAAAATTTAGTTGCAATTTGATTCGTAATCCCGAAACTTATTTGGAAAACCAGGTAGCAAAATTTTGGCAAATGGAAGATTTAGGCGAAGAAAACAATGTAGAGAAGGCAGAGGAACAAGCATGCGAAGAGCATTTTCGAAAAAACACGGTTAGAGCGGTATCGGGTAAATTCATTGTAAAACTACCTTTCCGAGAAACTGTCGATTTGGGAAAGTCCCGTGCATCAGCACTAAGCCGTTTTATCTTCCAGGAAAAAAGGTTCGAAAAGGACAATAAACTGAGAAATGAGTACAAAGACTTTATGGCGGAGTACCTGAAGCTCGGCCATATGCAGCTCGTTCCTCAATCGCAGTTAAATAACCAAAAATCATTTTACGTGCCCCATCTGGCTGTTTTTAAGCGAACGGCCGAAGGGCCTCAAATTCGTATTGTTTTCGACTGTGCAGCAAAATCCTCTAACGGATTAAGTCTAAACGATAATTTGTTAACGGGTAACAACCTTCAAAATGGGTTGTTTGACATACTTTGTAGATTCAGAACTTACAAATACGCTATTTCTGCGGATATAAAAAAAATGTACAGAATGATAGAAATCCATTCTGACGATACCGACTATTTGCGTATTTTATGGAGAGAATCTAAAAATGCTCCTATCCAAACTTATAAACTAAAAACGCTAACCTATGGGCTCACGTGTGCTCCCTTTTGTGCAATACGTTGTTTAAAGCAATTATCAATAGAAACACGAGAAAGTCATCCTACAGCGAGTCAGATTATAAATCGAGATTTTTATATGGACGATTTGCTAACCGGAAGCAACTCCTTTAACGAAGCTTCATCGATTAAAAGCCAGGTTACAAACATTCTAGCGACCGCAGGTTTTAATTTATGCAAATGGAGCTCCAATAATTCTTTATTATTGAGCGACAATTCTAATTCAAACTCTACAATCGAATTATCAAAAGGCGAAGATGTCAAAGTACTGGGTTTTTTCTGGAATTGCAATAATGATGAGCTTAAGTATAAAGTCGAATTTCCGTCAGACTTGAAAACTATCACAAAACGTAATATTCTGGCAACAGTAGCAAAAATTTTTGATCCATTAGGATTAATTAATCCAGTTGTCGTTAAAGCAAAGATTCTCATACAGCAAATGTGGATACTGAAACTAGGTTGGGATCAACGCGTACCCGATGAAATCGAAATCGTTTGGAAAAAATTATTAAATGAATTATCGTATTTGAACGAATTAAGTATTCCGCGAAAATTACTATTATCAAATCATTTGAAGTCCGTCGAGTTGCATGGCTTTGCGGACTCGTCATTAAAAGCGTACGGTGCAGCCCTGTACGTCAAAGCTAACTACGATTCTGGGACGTCTTCAGTAACGTTACTATGTGCCAAAAGTAAAATTACACCAATCAAAAATATTACGCTACCGCGATTAGAACTTAATGCGTGTTTATTACTTTGCAAATTAATGTCAAAGGTTGATGAGGTTTTCAAGTCAAGTCTAAAGGTTGAATCGAATTTCTTTTGGACTGATTCTACCGTAGTTCTGTGCTGGTTGTCTGAGGCACCGGAAACTTGGTCTCAATATGTAGCAAATAGGGTTAGACAGATTCAAGCGGCTAGTGACATATCTAAATGGCGTCATGTTAGATCACACGATAACGCTGCCGACATTGTTTCTAGGGGCATGCTCCCAAATCAATTAAAAAATTCAGAGCTCTGGTGGCATGGACCGCACTGGTTAAAACTAAACTCCGCCGAATGGCCGCCGATCTGGTGCAATTCTCAAAAAACCGAGAAAATATTAGAGGATAGGAGGCCAAAGGCAATTAATGTTATACAAGCAGAACCTGAGTTATCGGTATTTTCGAAATTCTCGTCTTATATGAAATTACGAAGAGTCATCGCATATTGCTTGCGTATTGTTAACAAGAATAAAAGTAAAAATTTATCATCTACAGAACTCGAATACGCCGATTTAGTTATAATTAAACATATCCAAAGGCAATCCTTTGAAAACGAAATTCGGACTATTGGTAATAATGAAAAATGTAAATCCAACAAACTGTTACGTTTAGATCCATTTATTGACAAAAATGGAGTACTACGGGTAGGCGGACGGTTAAAGAACGCCCAAATCAATTTTGATAATAAATTTCCGATTTTATTACCTCAGAAACATCACGTAACTAAATTAATTATTCGTCAATTTCATGAGAATGAACTTCATGCGGGAAACGAAGCAACATTAGCTGCGATTAGAGAACGATTTTGGCCAATATCGGGCAGAAGTATGATACGAAAAATCATTCATTCGTGTGTGAAGTGTATGCGGGCTAATCCAAAACCTGTAATTCAAAAAATGGGTGATCTCCCTAAAGAGCGGTTGCAACCTTTACGACCGTTTTTAATTTGCGGTGTAGACTATGCCGGACCATTCCTTATAAAAACAAACAAATTGCGTAACGCAAAGAAAGTCAAAGCTTATATCGCTCTCTTTGTCTGTTTCTCGACTAAGGCCGTTCATGTTGAGTTAGTAGGAGATCTAACTACTGACAGTTTTTTAGGAGCTTTCAAACGGCTAATATCGCGTAGAGGACATGTAGTAGAAATGTTTTCCGACAACGGTTCCAATTTTGTAGGAGCTGAGCGCGAATTTTTCAAATCGGAAAAATTTCAAGACAAATTATTAACGCATTTTTCAAACGTAAACACTAAATTCAGCTTCATACCAGCAAGATCACCGCATTTTGGCGGACTTTGGGAACGTTCAATTCAAAGCGTTAAGCATCATCTAAAAAGAATATTAGGCGATGCTTACCTTACATACGAGGAATTTAATACTTTGATCATTCGGATTGAAGCTTGTTTAAATTCACGACCCTTAACCCCCTTGTCCCAAGATCCTAACGACCTTCAAGCATTGACACCTGGACATTTTATCATTGGAGCCTCTCTTACTGCACCTGTTGAAAGCGACGTTACCGGCATCCAGTTGAATCGCTTGTCTAGATGGCAACGAGTTCAGCAGCTCCAGCAGCATTTCTGGAAACGATGGCAACGGGAATACCTAACCCAACTACAGACACGTCCTCGAGGTCAACAATCGGCTCAACCCAACGTCACAGTTGGAACATTGGTGGTCTTGGTTGAGGAAAATACCTCACCTCTGCATTGGCGTCTCGGGCGAGTCATCGAGGTGCACCCTGGCAGTGATGGTCTCGTGCGGGTAGTGTCCGTTAAAACAGATACTGGTGTTTTTAAGCGCGCAGTTAGAAAGATTTGTATAATTCCAACAGAAAAGGAGTAACTGCACTTTAATTTTTTTTTTTCTCTTCTTTTCGTCCTTTGTATTTCTTAGTTATTTTTTGTTGTGTATATGCCTAAACTTTAGAATCATTATGTTTTGAAGTACACTGTGTACATTGACTTCAAGGGGGGAGAATGTTCACCTCTTGGGGTACGGTGGAGTGGGGACAACGGCATCTGAGGGCTCGCCCCCTCTCCACCTCCAAAACTGCTAGATTAGTCTTGCAAATGTAGCGAACTCAATAAGTCAATAAAAATAACGCTAACACTATTAACTAACACTAAAGTCTTAAAAACTATATATACACTATACTCTACTTGATCCACCACAAAAATTACAAACTAAGGTCTTTAAATCACAAAAAAACACTCAAAAACCACTTGGCAAACAAACGTCAGTCAAACGTGGTTGATACAAATGGCCGACTTTGTTCCCCACCTGCCGTCCATAATCGGTAGCAAATGCTCCTTCCTCCCACTCTCTGTTCTAAGGTCAAGATAGAGAAGTATGTGTTTATTTTAAAATACTTACTGCATTTGTTAATTTCAACGCCACATAATTTTATTTTAATTTTCTTTCAAATAACAAAAAATACAGAAATTCTATAATGATAAAGGAAATCACGGCATAATTACTGTAATTACTCTTTTCGTCGCATAAATTTTATGATTAAATGTAGAATAAAACTTGGAACGAAAAAAAAGACCAGTCTTTACAAGGTATTCGACTTTTTCGCTATATCTAATGGCTGTTCAGAAAAGCTTAAACTCGGACGTGTGTTGACAATGCTGAAAATTTGATTCACTGTATCCTTCACTTAATAATTCCACGTGTTCATGTGTCAATTTAAAATATTAAAAAACAATACATACTTTTACACGTGAACATGTGGAATTGTGAAGTGAATTATACAGTTAGTCAAATTTTCAGCATTGTTATTTTTTCCTCTGAGTTTATTAAAGCTCGAACTTAAGCCTCTACTGTTCCGGCTATTAGACTTTACGTTAATTGAGCCCGAAAAAAAAAGTTAGGCAGATAGATAGATATATAGATAGGATTCCGACTTATCCAGATTTGATTCTATTATGTTTTAAAATTAATACTTTGTGTAATTAATTTTGTTGTGAAAAGTTTTAGGAAAATACGTCCAGAAACAAACCTGAAAATGCGACTCAAAGCATTTTTCCAATGGAAGGGCTGTAATCCTTTCTAATAACATTAGGCATTTAAGCATGGCTGCATCAGGGGAATGAGGATGCTGAACTTTCCTTTACGATTAGATATCTTGCATTAAAATAATTTAGTTTACATTACCCAATTCTATGAATTCCTCTGTCGTCTTTAGAAGCGATTATCGTGTGATCAATAAGTATTTTCAAAATCCCAAACAGCTTGAAAAGGAAAGTAATAAGTTTTTCAAACTTTGTTCTAAACTTAGATCTTGTTGGGAAAGGTTTAATTCACTTAGCGCTAGATACATTTTTTAGTCAGTGTAGTTTTGTTATTAACACCACCTGAACTTTTTTCGGACATCAAATGAAAACGAATCTGTTAGTTGGTTGTGTTCAGTTGTACCGATGGTTGTGGTGAAGATGGTTATGACAGTAGAAGAAGCTTAAGTTTAGAAAGAGTGACTTCTATAATTTTCTAGATTAAAACAAACCGAATTCAAAGAAGTCGAATTTTGTGGAAACCTTAATTCTTTATTATACCAATCCCAATTTATAGCTATGTCGATAGCAAGCGATATTCCATATTTAAAGTTTCTATCTAGTTTTCGAAGAGGGAAAATTGTTTAAGATATGTTTAACACCACTTTGGAAAGGTGCAACTTCGTAAATGTAAATTTTCAGATTTAGTTATCTTTGCTGAATTGTCGTTCTTTTTTTTGAGAAGCTGTGTATAAATATATTCCAAAATTTTCAGTTTATTATTTGTACGATTGCATCTTCTTCGATTTTGTAAAAAGATCTAAACTCTTTTCTGCATATTGCTTAGATTTTTGTAGGCTTTATTATAAGTTCTCCCAAGTGCTGATTAAAAACAGACAGTGGGGTCGGTTTTAATGATTCAAATAGAATGACAATTTTACTTTTTGCATTATAAAAATGGATTTACTTATTGCATCTTGTTTCAAATAGGCGGCTGATTCAAGTCATCAGCAGCGATTCAAGTAACCGGAATCTACTGTATTTGTAATTCAGTTTATTAGATTGTTATATCCGAAGAAATCATGCAGCTGAATGAAAGGAATTCGCCGTTTCCTCGCTATAAAAAGTTTTTATAACCAACATTATTTTACATCAGATTACATTGATGAGAAATCGTCTTTTGAAAGTTTCGTCGTTATATCCGCATGGTCGCTATAAGCGACAATACTACAAACAGTTTTCACTGTAATTTAACCGCGAATAACATTTGACTGATTATTGACTGATTATTGACTGATTATTTCTATTAAAACACTGATCGTACTTTCACAAAGAGGTTAGTTTTAAATAATCAACAAATAACAAAACACAAAATTGAAATCCATCGGAACTGTGATGCATCATTAATAAGTGATTAATTTATGAAATTGTGGCTAAGAGATTGGGAAAGTGTTTAATTATGTAGAAGCATTATAAAGCGCTGGTGATTGTGTGATAGGTTTTATCGTCTCAATTAGCTACAATCACTTAGTCATTTCATTCCTAATTTCACTTTATCGTCTATTATCTCGTACCACACATAAATTCATAATTACACAAAGGGCCTATAAGAGGCACGTATGCTGCTTATGTTATTACAGAAGCCCGAGAACGCTCCTTTGTTATTAATATAATTTGCCATCAAAGAAATTGCGTAACCTTCAGAACGACGCCGGGTTGAAAGAAAAACACAGGAAGACACTCAAAAAGGATTGAGCGAATATATTTCGGATGTGATCCATCAATTTTTTTTGTTTTATTGGTTTTTATATCAACATTCGCTTAAAGGTAACAATATTTTCGAATGTAGAGCGAAGAACAATGTGTTTTTATGAGATGTTGCATAACCCGCGCGCGGCGTTGGGAATAGGGACGGAACGTACGAAAATCCACTAAAAAATTCACCACGCAAGTTGTACCCTGTCGTATTCCATATCGTTAAATATTTAATACAGTATCCGTTGTTGTGTAGAAAAAACGTTTGCCATAAACTGTGGGTATCTATGTCAGCGGGCGGCAGTAAATGTGTTGTGTTCTTTAGTTACGAGCCTTGAACAAGGTATTGATCAGTCGATAAGTCGGTTAGAAACAATACTTCACTGACTTCACCTTACATGGCCCATTTGCTGTCTCTGATAACCATAAACTTATGCCGTTTAGGCCCACGAATTTATTTTTTTCCGGAATTCGAAAAAGGTCAATTGCAATTTTTTTTAGAAAGGACGAGAAAAACTAAAAGGCACGACTTGAATGTTGCAGAAGTTGCTCTTTTTCTGCGACGGATTATTCAATTATTCTAAAAGGACGGTTCATCCGCAATTCAATCTCTGCGGTTTTTTTACCTGTCTTACTTCTTCTTATCCGCTACTTCCCGTTATCTAACTTTTATCTTTGGAAACGAACTTAAATAAGTGCGAGCGCCTGAATTCTCGCAAACTTTTAGCCGCTGTATCTTTATACTGGTAGATTAAATAAAGAAGAGAAACAATGTCATTTCGACTTTTCAAGGAATTCTTTTAACGATTGTGGATGTGGAAACTTAAAAGGCAACTTCTGAGCGTCCCGATTTTGGAACGTTCCTTACATTCCTTTTCCCTTTTGTTACTTCAATTAGCAATGTCTCATTTTTATTCAATTATATCAAATAGGGTCGAGACACCATCTGTAGCCACTACATTAGCCACTTTATTTGTAAGTACGTATTTGTGAGATTTGCGGTAAGTGAATAACCATGAATGTGTTTGAGTCGTGTTTTGAAATACGTCGTCAAAACATTTCTTCGTGCCTCTATTTCTCATTTAAAATAACAATGAAACTATTAAGTGTTACTGTGCTTGGCAATTTCGTTAACCCCTTCCATAAATGATGGCACAGGTTAAGGCGCGCGGGGGGGGGTCATCGCAATTGTGACAGTTTGTGACAGAGGGTCTTTTTAATAAACACGACATCACAAGGGATATTTTCGAAAAAGTAAAATTTTGATAAAGGACCAATATAAATTCGTCAACTGATATAGCAAACCTTCCATTAGGGGAAAAGTGGTCTAAGTAAAAAATTTTCGATTTTGAGTTATAGCACTTTTCCAGTTCTTTAAGTTGAAAACTGTTAACTGACCAAGTGATTTAAGTGTAGTTTAACTATTTTTCAAAAGAGAACATCTTCGGTTCGAAGTCAAAACCTCGTAATTTATGGGAAACTGAAACGCCAAACTCAACTTTTCTTTAAAAAAAAAAAGACTTATACCACTTTTCCTTTACAAAATAAAATAATTTTGCTTCTGTAACGTAACGCACTTGATGGAAGGGGGTGTTTGGGTGTGACACATTGTGTCATGGAGTGGGGTGGGGGTTACATTTGACGAAAACCTGTAACATCATTAATGGACGCTGCCTAGAAACAAGGTTTAATTAATAAAATGTACTTGATAATGTTTCAATACAAGTTTCACCAGTTATTATAATAATGACGGATCATATATACAAGGTGTTAACGAAATAAGTACATTAATTTTAACTGGTAATAGAACTCTTCAAGACCAACAACTTTTCCTAATAACTGTTTTTTTAAAACGTTTTTATTTTCGAGTTAAAATTATTTTAAAATTTTACACAATTTTCTTACACGCCACTGGAAGCAAAGTTACCTAATCAACAAGATTACCTTATGAAACGGTTACCATTAGTTGCGACTATTATTGTCGATTTTAAACAATAAACCAATAAACACCAAAAAAAGTTTTATTTCAAATTTATTTTTAAACATTGACGCGAGAATTGCGCTAACGAAAATAGAGAAAAACCATCATAAAAATTGTTCAAAGTATCCACCGCTGTTTTGTACACATACTTGAAGACGCCGACGAAGTGATTCTTCTACCCTTTGTAACATGGCTCTGTTGTTACGAATCATTGCAGCAGCAAGTTCCACCCGTTCTTGCAACATTTCGATAGTATCAATTGATATAGAGTATAATAAATCCTTCATGTACCCCCACAAAAAGAAGTCGCAAGGGTTCAAGTCCGGCGATCGGGCAGGCCAGGCTACAGGACAGCTTCGTCCTATCCAACGAGCGCTTTTCGAACATGATAAGGATACAATTGCTGTTCTTTTAGTATTTTCCCAATTGTAGCATGCGATACTCCATGTGACAGTGCTACCCTTCTTGTGCTGAGCCCAGGCCGAACCTCGACACTGTTCAGAACAGTCTCCTCAATGTTTGCAACTTGAACTGGACGCTGCCGACCACGATCGTAAGCTGCAGGCTGAAAAGATCCGTGATCTCGAAGATCCTGCACCACATTTACAAATATGCGAACATTCGGAAGACGACGGTTCGGAAATCGGTCCCTGTAAATTCTTCGAGCTAAGACTGCATTCCCTTGACTCTCACCATAGGTTAACACAATATCAGTAAATTCGTTATTGGTAAATTTAGACATTTTTTCAGATTTCACTTGACAGAAGTGACAAATTAATTTTCAATAATAAAAAGTCATTATTTTTCTTTGTTGGAGCATTTCATAGAAGGCTCGTCAATTTGTGGGGGGGAAAAATGATTTTAAAAAATGCGATTTCGAAAAAGTGGTACATAAAAAAAGGGCTTATCTCGACGAGTTCTACTACTGGAAAAAATTAATGCACTTATTTCGTTTACACCTTGTATATGCTTAATTTAATTTTTAAGGGGCGTTTACATCAAACTAATTTAAATTAACATACGGAAATTAATAAGTTTCGCAAAAGTGATTGTTCACATTACTTTTGTTTGGAAAAATTGCACCAATCACTTTTGCCGAGCTTCCTAATTTCCGTACGTTAATTAGATGTAAACGGTCCTTTACCTTTAAATTCATTTTTTAACTAGAATGGTCAAAAATATAATAAAAATTATTCACTTTTCCCATCTCTGGTAACAAACTTGCCATTTATTGAACAACAGGTTCTATTTCTGGTGACCCTATCAAATTGCAAATACCCTATGTGCCGTTAGAAACAATGGTATAACAGTAGCAACTGCATGTAAATTTTACTGAGTTCCGTGAACAACAATGTGAAATAAATTAAACGGAAAATTTTCCGACTATCAGAACGGAGGAAAAAATCGGTTTTGAGAGAGAAACGTGAAGAATAAATTAGTTGAATCGATTAAAAACTTTTCAACAATAAGATTTAACGTTGGAAAAGAGGGACTTATTTACTCTGTCTAAAAGTTGGTAGAGTAAGCAAAACATTCTTCGATAAAACAGATATTGAGGTCTAGTCAGCTATACATACTGACTGGCTACATATGGTGTTAAAAGTGACCACAGTAAGAACAAAGTGGCCGAAGTTGATTAAATTGCTCATATCGACTAACTAATGAAATTACGAAAATTTACAGCATTTCAGCATAACTAAAAAATATAAAGACTCCGTTGAAGGTATAATTAGAGTAATGTGGCTTACGGTTATTTTTAGTCAGTTGTTAATTTTTTTTTATTAAATTGGCTAGACATGGTGTCTCGATCCTACAAAACCTTTTGCTCCAAGTTATTAATTAGCAAATATTTGACTCAGAATATACCTATGTATCCATTTTGTGATGGTCTCTTTACATGCTTCAGGCATATGGGGTTGCTTCTACTCGGACAATAATTTATAAAATGAGCTGTCTTTTACGTAAAAATATGTTTCTCATGAAATAAATTCTAAAATTAAACTGTTCTGTATAAAATTATTGAAAATCTCCGTTAGTAATAATTTACAGACAGAACTAGGAGACCGATTACAATTGAACAAAGCGTTAACTCAGTGTTCAAACGGTAGGGGATTCATTCCGAAATAGGACTGTCGCTAATTTGGCGTTAGAATGAGGATTATTCATGAAACGCGAGACCAACACAGTGTTCACAGAGCACAAACTGCTACAGAAACGGATGGTCAGGATTGCCTACTCTCAAAACTCGGAACAAACGCGGTGTTCAGAGAGCAGACGGAATTAGATTCTTGCCGACAGAAATCCTTGGAACACCACCATGGAAGTTCATCGGTTCGGTGGTAAACACGTCACCCCGTTCTTGAAAACGTTTTTCCTTATATACTAATTTTTCTAGAATATTCTAAAATGGCGGAGAAAGAGATAAACACCAGCATATTTAGGTTGTTGAAGTGTTAAAACTAAACCAAAATTATTTACAAAGCTATAGAAATATATTTTTAAATAATTAATAAATATACCTCGCAAATCTACACAGTGCAAATCATGAATATTTGAATATCCTATTTTCTTGTGTTATTTATTTGAATTTGTGATGTTGAAGATAAAAAGGACCAATGGAATAAATAAAGCAATTTAAAAAAAATCATTCGCCGGTGCGGTTTCGGTCTCACATGCGGCTATAAATGTTAAGTGTCGTATAAAAAACGGATTTATCGATTGCACAGTATTTTATTCGATGACAATGGACCTCCACGTAATTATTTAAATGGCTCTTTGTCTTGCCGTATGCTCGATGGGAAGGGGGTGCAGTAAATACGTGCGCGCATATTTCATTGCTTCTGTTCAACCTACTCTGTGTTAGCTAATATTAGCGAAAAGGGGCGAAGATATACTCTTACATAAATGATGAACAGCTCCATGCCGAAATTAAGATAACCTTTCGCAAACCCGACTATCACTCAATAAATCACTCACTAGAAAATTTCTTATCTTGTTAATCACTCCTTCTAAACTTTTTTTTATGTTTTCTTTTAAGCTCTTCCGGAACAAGGTCCCCGAATATCTGGAGGTAAACCACGTTATCAGATTGGAGATACGGTTCGTGTAAACTGCACGTCGGGTCGTTCGAAACCCGCTGCCCGTTTGAACTGGTTCATCAACGGCGAACCGGCAGATGAGAATTTCTTGCGTGGCCCCGAGATCATCACGACCGGTCGTGAGGGTCTGGACACGTCCATCCTAGGGTTGGAATTTACTGTTAGACATAAACACTTCAAAAAGGGCGATATGAAACTTAAGTGTTTGGCAACTATCGCATCGATATACTGGAGGAGCAACGAGGAATCCGTTGAGGGCGAACGACCCATGAAAGCGGCCGTTTTGGAGAGCCGCGGCACTGTTGCTCCGGCAGGATCACGTGCTGATCGAGTTCAAGGTAAAAACAACATTTTTTTCGCATTATCCGCCGACATTGCGAATTTAATAGCGCAACTTGTCATATTTATGAATATTGATCGCGTGACCTAAGACCAGCAAAAAATTACGGTAGCATGCTTTATTGGAAGCGTTCCAAAAATATACATAAATAAATTTCCTGCACTGCACCATCCACTTCCTGTCGAATTTACGACGGGCGCGGGATCCGAAATAAGGGGCTGATTCGCTCGACAACCCTTAGACAGTGATACTATCAACACACGTGTTCCTTCTAGCGAGGACAATGTTATCAAGAAAGGATAATGCCGCTCGCTCGTAACTCTTTCAAACCGACACGTGACTTTGTTCGTGTTTTGATCATAGTGCGTTTACGCAAAAAAGCGCCAGTTTTAATGCGCCTATTTTTTTTCAGCCGCAGGAAGTCGCACGACGTTCCTTCCTCGAGCATCTCTTTTAGCGCTGTGCTGCTTCGTCGGACTACTATTATCTTTGAGGTAACTGCGCTGCCACTTGTAAAATTAAGCACGTGAAAGCCAAAGAGACCTATACGAGTGAGTGATAAAGATTTTCAGTAAATGGATAGAGAATTTTTAAACGTACATTCCTTTATGTTCTCCTTCGTGCATTGTATTTAGCATGCTGCGCCTAAATGTTTAATGGGAACGCAACTTTTTTGAAACCGTTCTTTCGAATTGATGCATCAGATTGTGCTCGATTTTATCCGTGCATTCCGATGGAAATTTAATTCTGTAGAGTACTGGTAGTTTGTTGGAATTCGAATTATATATTTACAGGCATTGATATAGTTACGGTCTTCATTTTAAAAACTAACGCCTTCAAAGTCAGAAAGAAACACTTTTTATTAATAACATTAGTAACATTAGTGATTTATGAATAATATAATTAAATTACTTTCAAATCAATTCTTGAGATTCAAGATGTGTTGCTTATATTGGCGCAACAAGGCGTTCGTTTTCAAATTGTCTTCCTTATATATTATTATAAAAACATTTTTTAGAAAAAAAATATATCCTATTGGCGCGACTGGAAACGGTATTAACTGCTTGTTAGCGAAAATTTCCCAGCATCGCGACGCCTTAATTAAAAAAAGCGCTTTTAATTTCATTACACAGCCATGTGCAAGTTTAATTTGTGTATAATGAAATTCCGAAAGAACGTTTCAAGAATTTTCGTTTTAACTTTTAGTAGTTTCATATGGCACTAAACGTGTAATTTAACCAAAAAAAAAACAAGCTACACCTTGCAGAAATTTGATTTTGGTGATTTTATATTAACGTGTAATATTTAGGGTTTGTACATAACTAAATGTTGAAAAAAACAATCAAATTACACTTCTAGTCGTACCGTTTTAACCAATGTAGCATAACGTAAGTTTTATTTGGATAGGTGTGGTTTTAAATTTATTGGATGATGTTGCTAAATTTGGAAAAAATGCTTTATCCAAGATTGTGATGTTTACTTATTAATAAAGAAAATTGTGTAAACTTTATTCTAGTCCTGTTTAATATCAAAATTACTAAAATATCTCTAACCTAGTTATAAATTTTAAATAGGTTCCGTCTGATCGATATCAATCATCTGAGTGTAATAAGATATAACAATTGGAATTAATTATAACGTGACTCAATTGAATTATTAATTTTTTTATTAGATAATGTGTCCATTATGTGAAAAGATAAATCGATATAATCAAGTTTGTTTTTATGTATATAAATATTTTAAAAATTCCCTGTGATCCAAAATTATTGATTAATTATATGAGACATTATTTGTTAATTAATGTAAATTAGTGTGTATTTTTATCGCAATGAGGTCTATAAGGCCGCTTTCCAGTTAGCAGCGTCGCGCTGCAAAAAAAAGACTACAGAAGTAACCTCAAATTGTTACTCAAAATTCATCAATATATCAATGTACATATATAAAACTTACTTAAGGATAGTGTAACTCAAAATGTATTTAAAACGTGAATTTAAACCGAAACTTAGAATTTACGTTGAACCGTAGAAGGAACTATTCAACTGTCAATTAAACTGAAATTTCTACGATGGTTGTACTTTTCATGAAAATTGTAGAATTTTTAAAACATAAAACTTATACGTAAATTTATAGGAATTAATGAGACGTTTGGGTACTGTTCCTCGTTAGCATTGTTGTGTTATTCGGTTTGAATTCAAAATTCTACTTGTATGAAACTTATATGTATTTTATTTTAAAAAAATAAAAATAATTAAGATCTACGTTCTTGCCTTTATTTTTAACGTGTGCGAGATTGTGGCGTGCGGAGCTAACAACTGCCGGTTGTTACCTGTTAAATGCACGTACACCATTTGAATCGAACTCTTTAATGATCCTCGAAAAGTAGGTAAGTACACCTCTCAAGTTGGAGATCGCCTAGATTTTCGCGATTCCATGTAAGTAATTTGTAAGTGCACATAATTATTTTAAAAATTTAATTAGAGCCATTATTGTTGCTATTAGAGAATAACTACAGGTGTTAGTAAGGAAATGTGGCAGTGACGTGTCGTGAAAGGTCACTTGGAAATTCCTTGCCTGTGCGTTATTAACCCTCGAGCACGAATCGAGCACAAATAGTTTTCAGGAATTTGTTTTTTGCTTAATTTCATCTAATTCATATCATAAAGCAAAATCTTGAGAGTTAAGAAAAATCAATCAAACCAAAAAATAAATTAAATGATTTGATACTTGAAATAATTACAATAATGCAATATTTCATTTAGCTGAGTCAAATTATTGTAGGGGTTTTAAGGGTCGCTGATTATTACTAATACGTTGTAAAAAAGGATTGTCAAAAAAAAAATTCCAAAATTTCTTAAATTATTTTTTTAATTATCGCAATTTTAGGAATTATAAAAAATGAAAAGTAATAATAACCTTCGCAAAAAAATATTTCAAATAAATAATTATTAAATATATAAAACTGCAAACATGTTAAAAGTTTCAAAACAATAAAATAAATATGTTTAGAACGATTCTGTAAAATTGCATAAATCTATATGAATAAAAATTAAATGCTGTTCGTTGGTAAGCGCATAACTTGAGAACAGATGGACCGATTTGGCTAATTGTTTTAATAAAATATTCGTAATAGTCCGAAAAAGGATTTTAGAGAATGCAAAGTTGGAAAATTTGCCCGGAGAATTGGAAAATTTGGAAAAAACAGGTTTTTTGAAATTTGGACAGGACAACGTCTGTCGGGTCAGCTAGTATTTAATAAATATTTTGATCACATCAAACAATTTTGCAACTAACATGCCGACGTGGATCGAAAAATTGTAAGAAATAAATAACTGTAAAATAGAAAGTACTGTTCTTAACGGGTTAAAATTCTTAGAATGTTTAGATCAATATGTTTTAAATCAACATAAATAATTCAAAAAAGGTTGAATAATTATGTGTGAAATGGTAAGTATTATTGACTTATATGAGATGCAAGCGTATAAGTAATTTGAAAATAAAACTTATTCTCAAACAAATAAGAACAAGTAACGTGTTATAAATTTCTGTACACTGAAATGATTGCGTTGTGAACAGTTCTGAAAAATTGCATAAATATTTAATAAATGTTTTCAGCACAGCAAACAATTTTGCGACGAACGTGTCGCCGAGGCTCGAAAAATTATAAGAAACAAACAGCTGTAAAAGTAAAACAATTGTACCTAACGGGTTGAAATTTCCAGATACGTTGGATCAATATGTCTAAAATCAGCATAAAATAGTCTGCAAAAAATAAACATTTACGTATTTGTAAATGAGAAATATTTATCTTATACGCGACGCGGGGATATAAGTACCTCCGCGCTTAAAATTATTGATAAATATGATTTCACATTTCTTGTTCTCTGATAAACAGTGTTATTGTTTATATACATATTTTCACTAAATCCCAAAAAATTTACTATTGAATATCATTGGAAATAAAAACGAATTAGCCGTTTAAATTAATTATAATTGTTTAAACAATATATATAATTAAGTCTACCTGTCGAAATGTTTCTGATATCAAACAATATACATATTATAAGAAGAAGTTTAAAACAGATTCATCCAAATCCGACCTGTTTCTGAGGATTGCGAAATTAAAAGCTTTATTGAGCCGGTTAATTAGTCGGCTAATGTTTCTTTTATTATTTGGTTCTATACGAATTTTTATACTTCAAACATTACCAAATTAAAAATTATAATACAGATTTTTTCTAGCAAGTTCCGTAAGTGACACTTATTGCGCGAGAAGTGGATTTTGAGAAACGAGACGGGCGAAGACGAATGAACAAAATTCACAACGAGCTTCAATACAACACTTTCGAACGAGTTGTGAACACTATTTTCAGACGATCCAACAAAATTGAAACAGGTTGAAAAAAGTTCGTCACTATACTCCACTAACGTCCGTGAACACCACGATGTCATTATTTTTGGTTTCCCAGTTTTCGTGTCCGTATTTTTTATGCCATTAAACCCTGTCTCTTGAATTAACCCTTAATTTTGTTCTTCTTCTTCTTGTTCTTTGTCTTCTAAATTCAATCCGTCGATATGTCGATATGTCGATATGTCGCGCACCGTGTTCGGATGTTACACTTCGTGGCTTGTTCTTCTTCATCAGCTTTGCATCCATTTTTGGATATACGCCTCTTCAAGATTTGCTTTCCATATTTGCCTGTTCTTTGCTACCTCCATCCAATTGAAACCCGCCGCCAGCTTGATGTCGTCTATCCATCTCATCTGTGGACGTCTTCTTGGTCTACGGTTGTTGTATGGTCTCCAGGATAGGATGTGCTTATGTCATTTTCTCACTTAAGTTTAGTAGCGTGTTCGGCCACATAAAGCACTTTGGTCCTGCTTCGAACATATTTATTGGTTTTCCGGTCCTTCATTTAGATTTCCATTATTTGCCGTTCCACCGCTCTTTGAGTAAGCTGAAGTCTGCTCAAGTTCTTTTTTGTCATGGTCTAATTCTCCGCACCGTAAGATGCATGCATTAAATGTTTTGGCTTTTAGATGAAGCAAAATGTTCTTATTTTTAAATATAAAATGTAGTCTTCCAAACGCTCCCCAAGATTGTTTAACCCTTCTTTTTATTTCTTGGCATTGGTTTTCCTTTCCTTCGTGGCTTCGTCTCCTTCAATCGTCGGACATATTGCTGAATGTCCAGCGGGTGGAGAGTTTCTATGCTGATCTCTTGTTTTACTGTTGATATTTTAAGGTCTCGATGAATATTGCGCATATACCAAGGCCCATTCACAATGTTATACAGCATCTTATTGTGGAATGTTTGAATAGACTTAATGTTGCTATTGCTGAAGCATTCTCATAATTGAATGCCGTAAAACTAGATTAATATTTTATTATATACTTACTGACAGTTTGGAGTTTCTTTAGCATGTACTGAAATACTTGCCATACTTTACTATATATGGCTAAAATTTAAAGATAAATGTTAATAAAATACTTACAATGTAAATGTGGGAATTCCACCATATGACTTCGTAGCACACATGTTTAGTTTTAGAAATTAAGTAAACGGTTTGATATTATTTAGAAAAATGTATTTGATATGACATTACAACAAAAAGGTTGTGGTTTGTTTGATCTATAACGGAGTGGAGGGGAGATGAATCCAAGAGGACTATAAAATCGTTCTTTCCTGAACAAGTAAACTGTTCGAATATGAGTAGCTCGCGTCAATGATGGTCTAAAAAAGGCAAGAAGTCGAATTTTTTAAACAACTTGATGTGCATGCACATCTCTTGTTTGCTACTATACAAAACGTAAACTTAAAATAATATTTTATCAAATTATGAAATTGCTGTGGAGAAATAAAAAAAAAGAATGAAAAGTCTATGTCTAGAAATCAATACCACTAGAAATTGTATGAACATTGCTAGTGCTAAAAAATTGTGACAGTTTTTAGTTTTTATAAATCTTTCAAACTTTTTGGTCTCATTACAAAAAATCGTGTCTTTAAAATCTAATTTTAAATTTACTCTTACTACTCTTAGTTGCCTACTTACTTTTCTAGATCGGATATAGATACTAACTTAATTACAAATCTTTAAAGTTCTGAATCGTATGAACATACATTTTTATTATACGTCGTAAAATCTACCATAAACGATTTGTTTTCAAATTGAATGTTGTATTTTATTAGAGCAGGTGTGGGATTTAAAAAGTCGCTGAGGTTTGTATCGTTATCGCGGCTAAATTCTGAATGCACACTTCAACTCTTTCCTATTCTATCAGCGTGTCCTTTAGTGTGAAGATAACGACGTTTTCGACATGATGACGGGAAACTAAGAGACGAATCGACAAGAAAACTCGGGGGGTGAATTTAATCTAGAGCCCGTGTGTGTTTGTGGATTTTCAAGTAGTGTTTAGGTATTCTCACTGGGTCGACTTGTCTCATCAGCGCGGTGAGGTCGCCCCGTCTGTGATCGCATCGGGATAACGAACCTAAGATAAAGCCCTCCACGATAATGGAGTTGCGGATTACTTTATAATTTTGTTTTCCAATTTTTTTTCATTTCCTCAGCCTCTGCATATTACATTTTTCGCGGATGCCACTCGAAGCTCCAGGTATTTAAGTTCGAGCGCATTCCTTGGATTTTTCTACATAAATTTCGACCGTTTGTTCCTTTTGATCTGCGACCGGCCCCGTTTAGCGGTATTTGGCCGCTAAGGACTTTATAAAACTTTTTACTCCTTTTCCCTTTGATGGTTTTATCTCGGTTTCTGGAAACATTCATTTATCAAAAGAAACAATGCTGATGTAATAATAGCCGCTCTGTTTGTGAACTACCATTGTTCACGTTTACGGTGACCCCACTGCCACCCCTGTCCGTTTCTCCACTTATACTTGATAGCGTTTGCTTAATTCTTTTCCTCCAAACAAAACACCAGATAAATTTTACAAAATTGTCTCCGACCTTTAAAAAAAAATGTACGACACTGTGAATTTGATACAGAACCTAATGCACTGCAAAGTATCCCATTGTAGCAGTTTATAGCTTAACAGGAGTACTCGTATGTTATAGATACCGCATCGGCGCAAATCCATAGCTACGTATTGGCTGTATGTTAGGATATGTCAGCCACAGGGACCGCACTGTGTATCTGCCCTATTGAGACAGTTTACTGCAATTCTAGGTTCAACTTAACATCAATATTGGCGCTGAAATGGTATTGATATTCGCATGTGTACGCAGCAAATATTTTTTTGTTCACCGCTGTCTGTGATTTAAGTTGTCTTCGCATTTATCGACATCATATCTCATTTTTTAGGCTTATTTAGTACAGTAAAACTCCTGTAAAGCGACCACTCGTGGTTCCCTTAAAAATGGTCTCTTGGAGGAGTGGTCGCTTTAGAGAACTTTTTCTTAAATTAATATAAAATAAACACCATGTTACCTTTAAGACGTTTTATTTAAATATATAATATAATATATAAATATTAAATAATAGAATGTTTAAAAATTAATGCGAATAAAAAAATTCACGGTATAAAAAATAGCCAAGAGCAAGAAATAAAGATATACAATACTTGCTTAAGGCTTACTACCAAAATATTGTTCTAAAACAGTTTGCTTACAATTTTTAAATTGTTTAATTAGAGACAATTTCTTTTTCGCGTTTTTTTAAATCTCCGGAATTTAGATTTTGCCACATTTGCATTTAGAAGTTAGCTTTCGTTGTGATAAACTTCTTTCGCTGTCTTTAATAACATTTATGCGAGCTTCCAAATTTAAAATATCGTGATGGTAACCCCGTTTAGCCATAATTGTTTAAGCTATTCCAGAAGCACAGTGACAACGATTTCTCAACGACCGGCACAAAACTGATGCGATTTTTTTGCCTTCATAGTAGTATGTACTATTTTAAATATCCACACGAGCTCGCAAATATCGCATAAAAAAGTTGGAACCGAAGTTGAAGAACTAATTTATAACCGTAACAAATTTATTACCGAAAGATAGAGCACTTGAAGGAGAAAGCTTTTTGGCATTTTAAGTTTTACAAGCCCTATCTCATAGTGAGACAACTCATAAATCAACAAAGACAAAAATTAAAAGGATTTTCACAAAGTGAGAAGTGGTCTCTTTAACCGTAAATTGCCGGTCACGGTCGCGTTAGGGGAGGGTCGCTTTAAAGAAGTAACAATGTATTACTGATACCGTGTAAATATTTCGTTCCTAGAAATTATGGCCGGATACAGGAGTGGTCGTTTAGGGCGAGTGGAGGAGTTTTACTGTATCTAATTTTCTTAACATCTACTGAAAGACATGACCCGTGCTAGTAGATCAAACGGTGCTACTGAAACAGGACTTTAAAAATTTATTTATAACAAATTTATAAAGCATAGCAAACAAATGCAACATTTTGAAGATGCTAGCAACTAGGTAATTATGTATAGTGCCTAATCACATCCCCCATGATTTTCAATAGGCTAAAAGAAACCATGAAGTTTTGTCAAGTTTTGATTGAATTATTTTCGTTTATAATTTATACAAAAATGCAATAGTTTTATTTAAATACTTCAAATATTATTTTCCGTAGTTTCAGGTAAGTAATTATATTATTTACTTTTAGTCAAGGGTCATATTGAAACTAAAGAGCAATTGACGGCATGAGAAAGAAACGTGGATAAAAACCATTTTTTCCGATTTTAGGTTTTAACCAGTATTCAACATATCAAAAGGAGCTACATCGTTTAAAATAAAAACTGTTCAAATTTGCTTATTCTTTTGACTAAATCCAAACTGTACATAAGTAAACAAGTAAGGGTTACAAGTGACTAAATCCTGTCTCTCCTGTAAAGTTGAGATTATGGTCTTCATCCATTTTTCAACTTGAGGTCTTCAATTGTTTAAACAATACGACTATATTAAGTAGATAAACCAGGTATATCATTTTAACTTGGAGACCTTTCTGCTCTTTTGTACATAGTTTCCATTTATTTGTTCCCACGGTTCTGCAAGTTTGAAAATTCCCATGCGGTTGAATTCTATTCCAGTTGTCTAAGATTGCAATCAATCCCTGCACTGCACTATGTCATATTGCAGGCTTTGTGGCAATTTCATTCACAGTGACACGACTGTCTTCTTTAATAATGTGATCAACTCTTTCCATATTGCGTTGAGTGGAGGTAGTTCGAAGGCGACTGCTTTGAGGTTGACTTTCGATGTTCGTGTTTACCCATTTTCTAACACTATTAGCGCATATGCACACATCTGCATATGCATGCTGAAGTCTGTGGTGATTTCAGCAGCAGGAATTTCTTCTTTAATAATCAACAACATCAACAACAATACATCATTGATGCACTCAACATGTTGTCAAATAATTTCACTCCTCTTCGAGTCGTGAAATTAATTTTTGACAACATGTTTCGTGTCCCAACTCATGCGATTATCGATAATCTCGATTCCACTTGTTGTATTGTATATGACAATATTTTAATGTAAGTATTGCAAGTTATTGTAACAATGGCGGATTTTTATGATATGCTTAAATTAATTGTTCTGCTTATGTTCATTTTTAAGTAGGTGGTCAAAAATGGAACTAAAATTTTTCACTCTTTTCATCTCTGGCCTGAAACACTAGGTTCTATTTCTGGTCACCAAGTGATGACTAATGAAAACATCGTTTTTTAATCCTTACATCTTCCCATATTTTGTTAAGTGCCTACCTAACTACCTTTAGATAAGTAATTATTTTCAGATAATGGAGTCACAACAAAAAAAATGTAAAAAAAATACAGAAATAACTCAAAAAAAACAAAGATTATTTCAATACCAACCCTAGCAAATTGTAAATCCGCTAGCTGTCGTTAGAAAAAATGGATGAAAGTGGCAACCGCTTGTAAACTATACACCACTTTGCGAACAACAATACGAAATCATTAAAAGGGAAATTTTCTGACACTACAGGAAAGGTAGGAAAAATTCGGTTTTAGGCAAAAACGCGGGGAATAAATTAGTTGACTTATTTACTCTGTCAAAAAGTTTGTAGTCAACTGCAATCCATGGCTTAATATCTACTAACGCCATTAAAACCAACATTTTAGCTTCAGAAACCTAGGAGAACAGGGAAGGCGAAACAGTCATTTTTTGCACATTTTTAGCTATATCATTACGACCACTAAACTTTAAATTGTAAAATTGGTACCAAACTGGCCCCCATATTAATTTAAAAATTTTTTTTATCCAATTATTGAGGAGCGATATATGTGCGCGTCATCAAGATCTATTATTGTTATGTTAAACTTAAACCTCTGTGACGGACAGACGAACGGACATGGAAATGATCTTATAAGGGTTCCGTTTTTTCCTTTTAAGATACGGAACCCTAAAAATACCACAAAAACGTAGAAATTGAGGCGTAGTCTGCTAGAAATTCCAGTTGGCTACAGATGGTGTTAAAAGTGGCCACAGTAGGGGCAAAGTGCTCGAAGAGGGCGAAATTGCACATGAAGAGGTACTAAAGAATACTGTCGTTATCAATCGAAAACATGTAATAAAAATGTTACCATGCAAAAACAGAATTAAAAACTTTATATTTCAGTGATGTCAGTTGTCTAAAGTGCGAAAGAGTCAATTACTGCAATTATCAACATACGTCAAACTATCAAATATTAATTAAATATAACTTTTTGCCTGAAAAAATGGTTTGAGAAAAACGGATTTAAATTTCACCAGTAAAAATGTAAATATGGGGTTTCGGTCTTTGGCTCTGACTTTTTATAGGCTTCTTTTTGTGCGAGCTTCTTGTTGAAGTTTTGTATTAAAAACTGTTGTTTGGGTCTTGTTTCCCGCTCGAAATCAATTCGTAGGTTTAATACCTACAACCCACATCAGATAATATAATTAGGCATTGTGATAAGCTAATTATCTTCGCAGTGACCAGGAAGGTCTATCGTACTAAATTAATTAGCTATATCCCTTTTGAATACATTTATTTCCAAAAATTTTCTAGTATTCAAGCGCTCTAATTAATAAAGTCGCATTAGGTAACTAAAAACTGTATTTCAATGAAAACAAATAATTCCATTAAAATTTTCCAATTACTTTATAGAAATTCGGTTTGAAATATGTTATTGCCAGGCACAAAATTTAAGACTGTTTTCCCACATTGGTCAGCCAATATTTTGATTTTATTGCAACCTTTCCCATTCCGGAAGAGTAATATATTTTATATCGACGTGTGGCGTCAGAAACGTCTGTTACATTTAAAGTTGAAAATTATTTTTTCAATTATTGCAATCCGGGGATCGACGTCGTTGCTATTTTAATTTATGTTTTTATTGTCTTCCGTTTATTTTTTCGATTAGCGGGTGTTAACGTTAAGGTAGGCATTTTCAATTACCTAATTACAAAGTTTTAACAAGTTTTAAAAGTAATTTCGTGGCTTTTTAAAAGATATTACTCTTCCAACTTTATGAGTGGATGGTGACTTTGCAAGTTACTAAATTTCGTTAATTGTAAAGCAATGCATAAATACTTTTTTGCGCCCGAAGCGCTTCTTTCTTCAGCTCGACGAAGCACAAAATTACAGTTCTGAAAAAATGACACAATGGAACGTTTGCCTCGTTCTATTCGACATACCTCAGAGACAGGGGTTAAAGGAGACGTGGAACTAGCTTATTGTACATTTTGACGCGTCCATCGAAGCGCGTCAAAATTTCGGCGATAAAAATGTTAGCATACAAAAAAATTAATTTCAAAACGTATAAATCCACGGAACGAATCGTCATGCAATACGATCGTTATAAGTAAGTGGACGCTTATTTTAAATTGTTGATACGGTAGGAATACCAATAGGGTTGATTATGTATCCAATTATTTACACATGTATAATGGATGCGTTGGGGTTAGCCCCCGAAAAGTGACCCGGGCTCAAAGCAGAAATATTCCGAATCGAAATTAGCCCCAAATTTTGCAAAACCTGCAACAGATGTTCAAGCAACAGCGCCGCTCGACTCAGGAGTGATTAAACGTGTTATGCGCTTGTAACAAGCGCTTCGAGAAATTCTAAACAACGTATGCGTTAGTAATTAATTGTTAAACGACACTTCCTGTCAAGACGACTCTCATTACATACACCCGAGTTGATTTAAAAGAAATATCAAATTACTATTTGTGCAATCTGAATTATTTACATAAGCAAGTCGTATTTCTAATTGCATCGAGCGCATTTGCACGCTTGAATAAATAATGTCCATGTCGATCCAAATTAGGTTTCCAGATTATACAATCTATTTTTAGGATTAATATTTGAATCAAAGTGGTGTTTATTTTGACGCTGTTGGAAAGGGAACCACATTGGTCAAACTAGAATCTAGTACTCAAACAAGAACCCGTAACGAGCTGTGATCAAAGCATAGTAAACTGAATTTGACTGCCGGATCAACCCAGGGCGTTATACAAACACTAGGTCTTAATTATATTACCGCCTTGTTCACCTGAATTGTTAAATCTTATCGTTTTGCGACGAATCGAAGGGCGAACTAAATAACGGATAAAATATTCGGTTAAATTATTAGCGTAAGTTACCCATTCGAAATTCACTGGGAAAGTTTGAAGGCTGTATTAATACTATTTGCATAACTATTTAATATATTTGTAAGGGTTAATTAAATTTTAGATATTTAAGACCATTTCTCACGCAAAATTTATTTCTATTATTTCTAAAAGTTAAAGAACGGTAATCACTAAACAGTTCTGCATTGTTTTAGATATTGACGTAGTCCTTTTTTAACGTTTCCTTAAATTTCAAAACATTTTCAGATTACATTTTCTGAGAAAAACCTGTCGTGATTCATTAAAGTTGAGGTATCTCAAAACACAACTAATGTGAAAAGAAGATACAATTAAATAGAAAGGGTAATGTAGGATCAGTTTGCACTTGAGCTGAAGAGCTCTAGGGATAACGGATTAAAGCAAATAGAATAAACTCACACTGTCAGGCTTAATGCAGCACCGAATTTTGTCATTTTTACTATTAAGTTGCAGCTAATTAGTTAAACTTTTAATTGATGACATTAAGTTGTATGCCAATAATAAATTCTACTCTTTGATTTAATTTCACTAATTAACAAAGTTGATGGGCAAATATAACTCTCACAGACCAAAAATAAAAATGCAATATTAAACAAAAAGTGATTGAATGACATAATTATCAAACGGTAACTAAAATGAATTCGAATCATAAATTGAATTGAAGGGAAGGGCTTCTTTGTATTCTGCTTTGAAACCAAAAAAATTGCGCGATGCGGATAAATTTCGTCCGTCATATTTGTAATTTAAATTCAAGGATGAAGGTTTGAATGAATTAAAAATTTACTTGAATTTTTATAGGTAAATAAATAAAAGAAACGTAGCTCTAAATGTCAGTTTTCCTGGCCTACAAAATATCTTGGAAGATGTATGAAAGAAGATATGAAAAGAGAATTGCAGTATAAAGGAAACAAAGGCTGCAGGCAGTGCCTCTCGAGACCATGAACGTGAGCACAAGAGAATAAAACATTAACAGCCCACGTTTACACGATGTAGTATTGAACCGACTGGATTTCAGAAGATCCAGCAATGTTTATTGCTGGACATTTTTATCATTTCACATATTCGGGCAATTTTCCTAACAAAAAAATTGCGTATTTAAAAAAATCGCCGCGATATTTTACGCGCCCGAACCTTCCCAGTATAAACTTGGCCAATATCTCAAGACAGTGGTTAAATATTCCTCAAAAATGTTCCCGTACCTTAAATATCAATCTGAAATCCCGCTATTGTGAGCCTTGAAAAATGATGGAGACGGTGCGAAAAAAAAGCAAGAGTTCGTTATTGTCTTCTGTGATTGTGACAAGCCTACCATAACTCAAAGAATAATGAAAGATTTTTAACAATAGCTTTCGCGATTTCAGAAATATGAAGATTATTAATATATTCTACCATTTCTTTATTTAAGTAACGGACGGCGTTTAAAACTTCCCGTTCGATAATTAGGTATTTTAGAACGGCGAACAGCTAAGTTAAAGTCTTCGTTAATCAGTGTTCATGTAGAAGACGGAAGATAAAATGGCTCGCGATAACAATTTGAAGTACTACTTTGTAATTCAAGAACACACGAGACTAAGATTAAATTCACCTCCTTGTCAATTCGTCTTTTAGGTTTCCTGTCATCATGTCTAGAATGTCGTTATCGAGACACTTTAGATGTGTTGAGGAATACGAGTACGTAAAGGTGACTTCCAAACGTGACTGAATCTGCCGTTTGTTTTTCTTTTCCCCTTTATTGATTTTCTTCCATCCTCTGAAAGGTATCCAAAACAACGTAAATAGGTCGTTTGAAAAAATGTATAGATAAGATGGTGTTCATTTTGTGGTCCATAAAACAATCTGTACATTTGTGACTAGGTACTCGGATACGACCTGGCAATTTACTAAATGAATTGTAAGAACAAAAAAATCGTCCTGAAAAGCAAAATAATAGACAAGGTGGTAAGTTTTCACGATAACGCGCAATTACATGATATGCTGTCCGACTTGAAAAGTTGTCATTTTTTCCTTCCACCGTTGATTTAATAACCGTACGTTGTACCGATTAATAATCTGGTGAACTGGATATTTTTTTACCGGAAACCTTAAACTTGCAAGTTGGGTGAGATTTGAACCGTAAAAATTTTTGTAACTTCCCGCATGAAATTAACTTCCAAATATGTAATTAATTGTTTTTCAGAGTTTTTCAGTATTCCACAGGTAAACTTTAACAGCATAATTTAGCAGCAAAAGCAAACACAAGAAGTTTCTGTAAATTTACCCTTAAAGGTGCTTCCCTGAGGAGCTGCGGGGTCTTAAATGTGACTCATGAAGTATTTAGCTGTTAATATATCAATTCGATTTTAAGCAAAATTACTATGAAGCTTTTGCAAAAAATCTAAATTTCCCGTTATTATTTTATGTGAAAAGAAGAACCGTTAATTTTATTGAAGTAACGCTTTATTGTAGAGTTTAATGCTACTTGATAATGTGTAATTCAAAGTTGTATAATGTAATTTATAGTTAAGTTGGGTTAAACAGCAACTGAAAGCGGCAAAATCGAAGGTTTAACAAAGTTAAGAAATAAAATAAGCATATTTCGATGCGCCCCATACTATTAACGTTTTATAGTAATTTTGGTTGAAGTTGAATTGATGTGACTACTTTAGAAAACCTATAAATTATAAGTAATATTTAAGAAGTTGTAAGTTTGTATGCTTGAATGATCTTGTTTCATCTATGTTAGCTACTAGTAAATAAAATGTTGGTTATCATTGGTATAATAAAACAAATTTTATTTGTTTAAAGGATTTTTGAATCAAATAACATACTGGAGTAAAATTCCGTGTTTATATTTGACACCTTTGCGTTGACGGTAGTATAGAATTGATATGAAAGAGTAGATTATAAAATAACTGCAATGTAAGTTTGCGATATTTCATGTACGATAAATTTTACCGAATGCAGTCGTAGCAAACTGCAGCTATTTTAAAATATCGTTGCTAACAGAAGTGCATTTAATTTGTGATTCTAATTAAGGATTATTTCACGGTGCTTCCATCACTATTTTGTAGTATTTCTGAAAAAAACAATAAAAGGTTTAACTAAAACGACATACTTATCTTGGTTAACGTGCAATACTACAGTAAAATGTATGAAAGTCAAAATGTCCAAGAACATACACTTTTCGCTTTTGACAGGTCGCACATTTTTATCTCCTTCAAGCGGTTTTAAGGGTGATCCATCCTTTTTAAAACTCCTACAGCTTTTTAAAAATTTGATAATCCAAATAAAGATCATAAAGTGCTTTCAATACATTTCAAACTTTGATAACGCTAAGTACAATAAGTTTTGCTTTTTCTGTTAATTGACTGAATTAGTAATTAAGCTTACGTAAGCAGTAGAATAGTATAAATAGGATATAGATTAGAGAGGGGATAGTTGCATGGAGTTGCATAGAGTTGTGAGTATTTGCGAGTAGTTACATTGTATGAGTAACCAATGTAATAAAGATTGTTAATTTATTTTTGTGTGATAATTCGAACCTGCGATTACCCCATCAATACAACTAAATTTGATAGAATTTTGCGTTTCACAGGTTTCACAGTGATTTACTTCTTCCACATAAGTGAAAATTCACAAATATTTCAACTCGTTTCATTGTTGTCCTCTTAATACCGCTAGGTGTTGATGTGTGTGTGTTGCAATCACTATTGGACCTTAAGTGCACAACTTGGTCCGCGTGCGGGTTACAGATTTTGATACATATTATTTATTAACTTCAAGGAAAAACTGAAAAGTTTTAGACGTAAAAAAATGGATTAGCTGTACATATGAGCGATGGTCTCATTTGATTTTGTAACCAGTGTAGTGAATTAATTGTTTATAGTAAATATCAGGCAATAATAATTAACTTGGAATAGAGTTTTACCCGCTTTATTAGTTTATGAGTTAGGAATATCAAATTATCAGGGTATCAGTTGAATTTGTATATGTAAATTAAACGTAAACAAATTTTCATAGAGGTAGTTAACTTTAATGCAAGATGATTCACCTGTAATATATATTTTTCTATGGCCGCTATTGAAAATGATCAATATTGTACAAACAATAAACGGCGTCTGGTATAAAGTAAAATGGCATAGTTAGGTACTTTTATCAACATTGTGGTGGTAGCGTGATTGCCAGTGACAATGACAGTTCGGTTTAATTGTGAGACTTTCGTCAAAATAATAAATAATTCTGATAGATAATTAATAAAATGCTTACTTGTTTATTACTTTCTATGTACAATTATCATTAATAATTTTGATAAATATTTTAATTTTTAGATTAGGTAGTGCGATTCATCATCTCTACATAGAGTTACTAAACTAATAAAATGTTTAATTTATATTGATCATCTCTACATAGCGTTGCTAAACTAATAAATGATTAATTTTTTTTTAATTCTCAAGAACTAAGGTGGTCGAAGAAAAAGAACGTTATGCAATTCTAGTTGGATATGAGCTGTGTGTCGTACATCAGTTCTATACCCGGATTAAACGGATCGAACTGCTAGTGCTATTATAATAAGCATTAAAATTCTAAAATGATTCGTATTTTAAATTTTAAAGCTTAAATTCCGCTTATTATGCTGCAACAAATTAATTATATTAGCATTATTAAAAAAACCACGTTGCTCTAATTTATACATATTAATGAGCTAATTATATTGTTGATTTTGCCGGGATAATTACCAATTAGGTATCAAAATGGTAGGTGCTCTACAAAATACATTTGATTCAACAAAATGAAGTACAAATACAAAGAAAGCAAGAAAATAAACAATAAACAACAATCCATAGAACAAGAAAAACATTTTCCCAAAAAAATCAAATCATAAAGTATCGAGGAAACTTCTGTGAAAATGTAAAATCTTTTGTTATAAAAAAATTCGAAAAATTGTAAAGTTTCAGACGAAATATATAAGTTAGTGGCTGCTTCATAGAACTTTAACTTGCAAGTAATAAATCAACGTTAAGTTTGCTTTCGACAGCAGTTTCTGCTGCAGGGTTTACCACTGCATAAATTAGTGATCCCAGTCTGCTGGATTCGACATAAGATATGTGCCATTTTATACAACTCTTGTAATCCGTCCAGTTTCCCCGACGAATCGGAAGCTCGATACTCGCTAATGAGAACGAAGTAGCAACTTTCCTCGACGAAACTAATTCGTATTTGTATTATTGACTTTATATTCACTTTGATTAAGCACAGCGAAATCAAGCGAAACACTACATGATTGTAATGATGTTACGTTCCAACTTCAGCGTGAAGCGGTCGCAAAGTTTCCTAGCGAAATAACATTTATTGTTAACTTAGTTAATTGAGTCTATGTATTTATGATGCATTCGCAAATACCTTACGTTTTCCGACTTGACATAATTACTGCGGTTTTTTATCTCGAATTTATCGGAAAGCTCATTACTATAATACGGATATCGATTGGAGAAACGAGGTGAGGTTGCACACGTTTTTTCATCGTAACTGTTTACTTTAATCGAATAAATGAACTTCGTCGAAAATTTAGCAGTTTGAGGAATTTACTTAAACAAAGTGGATTTCATAAACGGTTAATGAAGGACGTGAGGCAACAAGGCCACATGCCACACTTTTTGAGTTATCTATGCTACACTTATCACAGGTCTTCTATTTTTGTGATAGCTATTCTTCCAAGAATGAAGCCACTGTCACCCCATAGCGATATTAATTTTGTAAAATGTGCAAAAATATTTGTGTAATAACAGCACAAACCACAAGTAAATTCATCATGCCAAGAGAAAATGGATTTTAATATTGGAAACTGCAATGATGATTATGTGTTAGACAAGGGTTATGTGCATTCCGAAAGTAGTGAAGAACATTCAACAGATGAGTCTGAACAGGTAATTTAAACTTTTTATGTGGCATGTATCGTTTTTCTCAAAATATTTTCTTGTAATTTTTTCGGTTATATTGTATATCTCTACCATTATTGAATTAGGCCAAGTAATAAAGCATTTCTTCATGCCATAAATACTACCCGAAAACCGACTGTACGATTACATAAAGGACAGTTAGTAGATCAATTTAGCATAATTTCTCACTCGAGGGCCATAATTTTTAATTAGTTATGAACAATTTAGAAGAAAAAATCGTTTTTTCTTTAGTTTTTTGCTTGTAAAATGGAAACTAATGAAGCAATCTTAATGTTGTCAATAGACGAATTGTAGAGAATTAAATTACGAAGAGAATGAGAGGTCGAGGACCGGAGAAAACCCGGAAAACTGGAAATTTCAGTGTTTTCTTAAAAAATTCACAATTCCGACATTTTTTAATTTTAAGAACTGAAACTTTGCACACAGATAGCTATTTATATGTATTTATATGTATATATGCAAAACCCCGATTCTGTCGGACTAACGGTTATTGCACAATCACCATTTACATTTTTTTCTGCGATATTTTTTCAGAGGGCTGCTTGCTTCTGTGGTTGTCCGATTTAAATTTTAAAAACAGAATTGGAAACTAGACGTACACAGCAACAAAACGTTCATTTTCGATTTTCCATAAAATGTAGCAAAATAGGTGAAAAACGGTCATGAATATGAGTAAAAACGGCCAACCCCGCGAAAGCGGTCGAGTAGTGGGGGGTGACAGCCCGTGAGGGAAAGCGCAGCCCGGTTCTATTCCTATATAAAAAACTTCCCCTCGGCGGCCGGTCTTCCCCCACTACTCGATCACTTTCGCGGGGTCGGCCGTGTTTACTCATATTCACGACCGCTTTTCACCTATTTCGCTGCATTTTATGAAAAATCGAATATGAACGTTTTGTTGCTGTGTACGTCTAGTTTCCAATTCTGTTTTTAAAATTTAAATCGGACAACCACAGGAGCAAGCAGCCCTTCGGGAAAATATCGCAGAAAAAAATTGAAATGGTAATTGTGCAATAACCGTTAGTCCGACAGAATCGGGGTTTTGCTCACATAAAATACATACAAGTAGCTATCTGTATGCAAAGTTTTAGTTCTTAAAATTAAAAAATGTCGGAATTGTGAATTTTTTAAGAAGACACTGAAATTTGCGGGTTTCCGGGGTTTTCTCCGGTCCTAATTATTCGATCGGGACATTCGACCTCTCATTCTGTTCGTAATTTAATTTTCTACAATTCGTCTATTAACAACATTAAGATTACTTCATTAGTTTCCAGTTTACAAGCAAAGAACTAAGAAAAAAACGATATTTTCTTCTAAATTGTTCATAACAAATTAAAAATTATGGTCGGCGAGTGGGAAATTATGCCAAATTGATCTACTAACTGTCCTTTATGTAATCGCACAGTCGGTTTCCGGGTAGTATTTATGGCAAATTATGACATTTTTTTGCTCTGTTGCTTGGCCTAAATGTGTAAGTATAATAATTCGATTTCACTGAATCCGAAAAATTAGAAAATTTGACACAACTTATTCGCCTACATTCCTTCAGTGTATCGCACTTATTATCAAGAAATAGGGGCTGTTATAGCTGTACCAGGAAATGTCACTGAGGAGGTAACAGCTAATGAACCCGAAAATTTCGACAACAATTTTTCAGACAATAGTGAAGATGAAAGCTAATTTGTAAAAATACTTAATGTTATTTTTTATCAAAAAGGGTACAAGCCACAATTTGTGAAATAAATAATTAAAAATCGTCTCAGCAAAATTAAATACGCGCTCATTACAAATTTGTTACGACATTAAATGTTAAAAAAATGAAGTTTTCCTTTGGGATTTAACCGAATTTTCAAGAATTAATATCTCATGCATTCTTGTTGCCCCAAGCCCTTCAACTAACTGTCGGTTGCCCACCAGCTTATTTAAAATGTGTTCACTTGCCTAAACAATAAATTAATTGGCAAATTAATTTTAATTACTTTCTTTTTAATGAAAGTAAACAAATTACTTAATTTTCAGTTAACAATAATTTATTTTTTTTAACACCCGCCTGGACACTAAAGGATATGAGAAAAGACGTGTTAGAATTTAATAACAGAAGTAACCAGTACAGCAATCGGTTGTATTTTAATTAAAACAGATGCGTGAACACCGGTGAGGTTTTAATATCCCGAAAATAACGAATATGCGTTAATACAACCGCAATAAAGGAGAATAGGATAATACACTTTACAAATGAACTTCGGGAAGTAATTTGCAATTTTGGGCTTAGACATAAGTGGTACATACAAATAGATTCTGAGATCAAGAGAATCTAAAGTTAGAAACTAGCAACAATGCGGTAAGCAGGGTTCCAGTCCGGATAGCTTATGTCGAGAGTTTAGCGACTCTGACATACTTGGTGGGTGTTGGACCAGGGACATTCGGACAAACGGGATAATCCACTCCCAGATCAGGACTCTTGCCTTCAGAGCAAAATTGAAGCCGGTATAGTTTAATCGATTAAATTCGTGTAATGATTAAAAAAGTTTTTAATTGCCGGAACTTTAAGTGTAGCTCTGCAAGTTTATAAGTAAACACGAGATTCCGTTTTATAAATAAATTAAGAACCGAGAGAATACAAGCGAAAAAAACTTTTAATGTAAAACAATTCTCCTTTGGGATGAAACATGAAGTAAGCGAAAACATTCAATCACTGGTGTTTACTGTTATGTTTGAAAGAAATGAAAGACTCGTGTTATGTCTCAGGAGAAAATGCCGAGTTATAAACTTTTTAGGTATCACGTGCTTGATATTGCTGTACTTTTATATTTTGCTGCACTTTGCTAAATGAGTCTGTTTTTGTATAAATGTATTGCTCGACATAAAAAAGTCTATAAAAAAAGGAATTTACATTTTTTGAGCGCCATCGGGCAGTTATATATCGATCGGAGTCGCAATAAAAAACCAGATTTTTCATAGCCATTACTTTTTTGTGTACATTTGTAATTCAGTTTAGATCGGCTTCAAAAAGATTAGTACGAAGCGGATCGTATTGTATTGCTTTACTGTTCGATTCTGAAAAAAATCCCAACAAACGTTTAGGAAAGACTTCATTTTTCATTTTATTGCGCTGTAAAGTCTACCGTAATGATGATGTGTGGTAAATGTTGTAACCTGTTGCTAAGTAGGTTGACGAGATACACTTTCAAATCTGATGGAGTACGGAAAGGATGGGGTAAATTTTCAATTTGTGAGTATCGTTTTGTTTGGCTGTTGTAATACTTTTGTTCTCGACAAAAGGGAACGGTTCTTTTTAAAAAAAATATTATTTTTTTATCCGAAAACTGATGAACGGTAAACGTTTTTGTGAGCACAAACATTGTTGAAATTCAATAGAAAATAACGGTAACAAATAGGTGCGCCACAGTAGTGAAAAAATATGTTTTAAAAATTGCCCGATAAGAATGTATGGCCTTTAACCCCTTGTTCGACGACAGGTTTAAAAATGACATGAGACACGCGGAAAATACAACATAAATAACTTTAACAGAGTAACAGGCAATTCAACAATTATAAATTATATTTCATGATTCCTAATAATAATGTAACTAAATACAGGGGCGAATCAAAAATGAAGAGAACAAGAGACCTACGAACGTTCTAAAATCAGCGAAAATTTCTTCTTTTAAGCTGACATATTGACTGATTATTTTAAGCAGAAATTGTGTGTTTTTGGTTGTACAACCTTACACAAAACGACAACAATATTTTTATGGTTAATTTAAAAAAAAACAGGCAAAGAATGTGTGAGAAAAAGCATATTTCCTTAAATAACTAGTGTCCACCTACCTACCATTGACTCGACAGTTGATCCTACGAGGAATGATGAAAAAATATACTGTGAATAGGACCAATATTATAATATAAACACGTGTTGGAAAATCAGTTCGCTCCAGTAATTGTTTCAGGAAGTTCATGAAATATTCATCATACAGTTGTATTCTAAAACTCATGAAAATCACCTACGCTAATAATGTTATTATGAAGAAAATATATTGGATGTTCAATACATCCCACAACCCTCAAGGCTGTTCTTTTTGTCAAACGGAAACGTTTGTAAAACTCTGCGCCAGTGAGGCTTTCATAATGTTTTTGTATTTTTTAAATTGTGCGGGTAGTCCAACCAGAATCATTTGAAAATATTGTACATATTCTATAATGGTATACGCATTTCATTTAAAATTTTTTCGAACCTACTAAATTGTGTAATTGATTTTTTAATCACAATGTTGTTAATTAATGTATCACACGAACAATGTATTTAGCTGCAGTAGAGTAACAATTTAATTTAAATCTAGATTTATGGGCGCGAAATAAGGTCCTTGATTTTATTTAACGGGCCTTATTTTTCACCGCCGTCGCCGTGTGAAATCTTTTAGGTTACTAAAATTACACGGGGGTTTGTTTCTTTAGTATTACTACACGAATTTAACACTTAACAATTTTTTTTCAACGGTGCGATTGATTGTACATCGTCTTCAAGACAAGACAGACTGGTACTTAATTTATTGTTCGAAAAAATTAAACTTATACTAAGCAACCACTGATAAAAATAGATTTAGAAATTGTAAATTATAAATTATTAACAAGAAACTTTTATTTTAAGCAACTCAAAACTTTACATTACATTAGAGTGTCTTGAGTAACACAATATTGTGCATTTTTGAGTGACTCAAAAACTGTTTAGAATTTCCCTGATATGGTTAAATGTGACAATTAGAACATATTATTCTACTTCTAGAGATACCTGTAAACGTATGTATGGTGTTTAGGCACCAATTCAGTAGTGGGCCTCATTCTCCGATGGGTCTCATTACAGTGACAGTGCATTGAAGGAGCCTCCACGAAGACTGTGAATACCGCGTATACACAGTCGGGCGCACCTGGAAACGTTGATCTTTCAACGGCTAATCCTTCAAACATCGGTTTAGACAAAATGACTAAAACCAACACACCAAACCGGTCTTGTTCAAGGCCAATGGTGACGATCTCAATTAACATAGAGGGAATAACTAGAGACAAAGAAGTCCTATTGGCAGAAATATGTAGGGAGCATACATGCGATGTCCTCCTTGTACAGGAAACTCACAGGGGCAACGACAGATGTAGGCCCAAGGTGGAGGGAATGGAGCTGATCCTGGAGAGACCCCATAATCAATACGGAAGCGCAGTCTTTGCTCGGCCAGGTGCCAACATCATGTCAGCCTCCCTTACGGATACGGATGATATTGAGGTACTCACTGTTGAAATGCCGCAGTTTTGTGTGACTTCAATTTATAAGCCACCTAACATTCCATTCGCCTTCCATAAACCTGCAAACTTTAAATACCAGCTCGCAAATTTCATCCTCGGCGATTTCAACTGCAAAAGCACCGCATGGGGATATAGGGAAACCGATAGAAACGGAGCAGATCTTGAAGCGTGGGCGGAAACACACGACTTCCAGCTAATACATGACCCGAAGCTACCATCCTCCTTTAATAGTGGTAGATGGAAGAGAGGATATAACCCAGACAACATATTTGTAGCATCGAGACTGGCAGCAATGTGTAGCAAACAAATGGGAGAACCAATACCGAAGACGCAACACAGACCCATTATCTGTATCGCTGGTGCTTTCTTGGAACCAGAACTAGTACCGTTTAAAAGACGATTCAATTTTAAGAAGGCCGACTGGAACAGCTTCAGGGAAAACTTAGATTCCGAAGTAAGAAAGCTACCACCCCGACCAGAAAATTATGAATTATTCAATGAACTGGTAAGAAAAATATCACGTAAATATATACCAAGAGGGTGTAGAACTCAATACATAGCCGGCCTAACGAAAGAAACTAAACCGCTGCTCAATCGTTACCAGAAACTGTTCGAGAAGGACCCGTTCGCCGAAGATACAATTGAAGCAGGTGAGAATCTCATGCTGTCCATCGCAGAGGGTAGAACGCTAAAGTGGCGTAACTTGATGGAAAATCTTGATATGAAGACAAATAGCAGAAGGGCTTGGAAACTACTTAAAAATCTTAGTGGGGACCCAAAGAAGCCAAAGGAAAGTTTCACCGAAGTAACTGCTGATCAGGTAGCCACACAGTTACTATTGAATGGCAAGATAAGGGGAAGGCAGTTACGACAACCACTGGTCCGAGATGTAAATAGCGAGAACCACTACCTTCGCGATGCCTTCTCTAGGGGCGAACTCAATACGGCGATGAATGACATGAAGATTAATAAAGCACCTGGTATCGACGACTTGAGGACTGAACAGATCAAGAATTTTGGCGAGACAACGTTACTGTGGCAGCTGGAATTATTTAATAAATGTAGCATTAGCCTTAGAATACCAAAAATGTGGAGAAAAGCAAGAGTAATTGAGCTGCTCAAACCAGGAAAAGACCCCAACGATCCAAAGAATTATAGGCCCATCTCATTACTGTGCCATCTCTATAAGATGTTCGAGAGGCTGATTTTTAATAGGATAAATGCTGCCATACAGGGGAAGCTTATCCCACAACAAGCCGGTTTCCGACCAGGCAAGTCATGTTGCGGACAGATACTAAACCTGACTCAATTTATCGAGGATGGCTTGGAGGAGAAGCAGATAACTGGTGCGGTATTTATTGACCTTACAGCAGCATATGATACAGTAAATCACAGAAAGCTGTTGACGAAACTATATCAAGTAATACGGGATTTCCACCTGACATGTATGATTGGTACTTTGCTCCAGAATAGACGGTTTCATGTCAGTCTGATGGGGAAAAACAGCAGATGGAGAATACAGAAAAACGGATTGCCTCAGGGTAGTGTGCTAGCACCATCACTATATAATGTATATACTAATGACCAACCTCTGTCGGATAATACCAGACGGTTCATCTATGCGGACGACATAGCCGTAGCTGCTCAGGACAAAAGCTTTGAGGAGGTTGAGGCCAAACTGTCAGAGGCTTTGGAGGAACTGTCTGCTTACTACGACTCCAACCATCTTAGACCAAATCCTAGCAAGACGCAGGTCTGTGCTTTCCATCTCGACAATAAGCAGGCAAGGAGAGAGTTGAACATTGTGTGGCGTGGAACCCAGTTGCGACAATTTCAAGCACCAAAATACCTAGGCATTACACTGGACCGTACACTAAGCTTCAAGCAGCACTGCATAAATACAAAGGCCAAAGTAAGCGCTCGAAACAACATTCTTAGGAAACTAACAAATAGACATTGGGGAGCCGATCCATATACCTTGAGAACATCCGCTCTGGCCTTGTGTATAACAGCTTCCGAATATGCAGCTCCGGTCTGGAACGCTTCAAAACACGCAAAACACGTCGATACAGCCGTCAATGAGACCGCACGGATAGTGACTGGATGCCTTAAACCCACCCCTGTTCAAAAACTTTACCCTATAATTGGAATTGCCCCACCTCATATCCGACGCAAGGTTGCTGCCGATATTGAAAGGAAAAAGCAACAATACGACCCAAGACACTCTCTGCACGGCCACCAACCACCGAACAAGCGTCTCAGGTCTAGAAAAAGTTTTCTTTTTCGAACCAAGGCACTGGGGGGTCCACCGGAGCGGAATCGCGTTGAGAGGTGAAGGGAGGAACTCGGTCAGAACAATACGGAACTGGTAAAAGAGGAACTTGCTTCCGGAAGCCAATGCCCTTACCTTGTGTGGAGGACTTTAAATCGAATGAGAGTTGGAGTTCCGAAATGCAAAACGAATATGGCTAGATGGGGAATACTCCCGGACAACGAGGACGTGAGATGCGATTGTGGTGCAATTCAGGATCCGAATCATCTTTTGATCTGCCCTATGCTTGAGCAGCCCTGCAAGATGGAGGACTTGTTTCTTGGAAATGACAAGGCCATCGCGGCCGCTAATTATTGGAAAATGAGGGTCTGAACCGGACACGGAATTATTATTATTATTACCCAGATGTACAAATGTTTCAAATGCTCGCAGAACAAATAATTACTAGAATATTGAATACAGTCTTAGATTTTTTTTGAATTAGTGGCAACAATGAAAAAAGGAATAACAGTTATGTTGGTGGTAAGTGATATTTCTGAGTATGGATCAACACAAACAAAACTACCACAATAAGTTTTCCAGAAATTTTGATTTTATTTCATTATACAAGAGCAGAAAGTTTAGGCCATAATTATTGCGGTAGACTTGAAGTACCATTGTTAGTGCCGTGGAGTGTGGTAGACTCCCATAATTCTATTAAAGTTTAACTTGCGAAAATAAATTATTAGTAAAAGTCGCGTTAAAATGGTGCATCATAAGTTTCAGCGTACGACTGATTGTACAGGATGCGCCGAGTTTTGCCTTCACCCTACTTTTTGACCTTAAATATTATATAAAAGGAACGAAACTTATAGTGCGTACGTATTAGACATTAACCTTTAGAGAGTGCATATTAGTTTGTTAAGATTGTTCATAGAAGATTCTAAAATTAAAAAAACAATTAATTTAAATTAGATTTGCAAATTTAATTCTCCACGCTATGATGTCCATTTCAACTTCTAGAACTAAAGACTCAAATCAGAATTGAGGAATATTAATTAGATTTCAACTAAATCACAGTTTTACACGAGTATCAAATATCATTTTAATTACAGCCCCTTGGTTCGACAATTATAAATTATGCGAACAATAAATTGTGGACAACTGTTGCAGTAGGTAAAGGTTTCCAGGACCGCAACGTTATTTATACAATTCAAATATCAGGGAGCCCACTGGTTAACTTCAAACAATTACATTAATCACAATTAACCGTTTTACTATCCGGAAAATCAGTATTGCTAATTTTACTACTATAAATAATTTGAAAAGTTATGGTACGATGGTTAATAGAATGTGAAAAAAACACTAATCCGGTTTTGTTAAATTTGCCTGCATTTGCAATGGATTCGTTCTATGGAACATCATAAATAACGAACAGGAAAATGTTCCGATCACAACTAACCGAGAAATTGTAATAAATTTATTAAATATTCAGTGTTGAAAGAATAAACTGGATTTTCTTGAGAAATTAAAAAATATTTTTGAATTTATTTTTAATGGTGTGGTGCAAAAAATAAATATATAAAAGTATTAACTGTTCCTATAAAGCGAAAAAAACTCGTAATGACCCTAAAAATGATTAAAAATAAATAAAATATTCAGTTAAGTAGGTATGTAAAATTTGGGTACCCTCACATAATTAGCAGTTTCGGTTTTCGGGTTGAAGACAAAACTCAAGATGGGACTGACTAGTACCTAATTTACAAATTAGTGTTTGAAAAAATTGAACTTACGATATGCAACAGGAAGGCCTTATACATTAACAATCAAGCTAAAAATTATATTGCGAATTTAGTCACAGAGAAATGGTTTTTACATTATTTACCATCATAATTTATTAAAGTTGAGAACTTTATGCAACTTGAACCTAAGCGGGCACAAGCATTTAGTTAACCTTGATCGTATATTGTAATTCTGCTTGTAATGATATGCTGCAACGCTTGCAAAGATTAAGAGCAACTAAACGCTAAATTATAATTAAGCAAATTACCGAAATGGTAACTACAATTATTTATGTTTATTTTAATTGCTAAAGTATGGAATAATTAATATTATTCAAATGCATTATGTAACCATAGCTGAAATAAATTACAAAGATTGATCATCAGCAACTTCAAGCCAAACCAAAAGATTAACACTAAATTGGTCGAATTTTTTGATTGATTTTGAACGAAGAATCGCTTGATGTAGATATTATTTATCATGTTTGAGACATTTAAAACACTTAAAATTATTTGGTTTAAAAGAGACTTCTCAATAAATGTCATTCAATTAAAAAAATAAAGTGATTTATGCCGCATATTTTCTTATACGATAATTGTTTTCAGTAATCGCCCAAAAAATGCATTACTAAACTTGGGTAGGTGACTGCAGTCGCACCTGTTGTTGTCAAACAGTTAATAGCATAATACAAACGATAACTTTACTGTCACCTTGCACCGTCTTGCCAAGAATCGTAAATATAAATTTGATTTTGCAGCTAATTGAATTTTTAGGGAGTAAATTCTTTCAGAACAACCACATGCTCGACATAAGCGTTCGCAGTAAATTCTCCAGGGGGTTTAAAGTCTGAACACAAGTAATTACGTCAATAAATGATACATTTACTTAATAACATAGGATACCAAGGATAGAGCAGTGTTTGAATATGAAATTGCAAAAAAATGAAATCAATTAAAGGTTAGTTCTTGTAAATAAAACCAATTTAATTTTAAGAGACGCTTTCATGAAGGGTATAATACCTATCGATTGATTTTTAAATTCTGTTAGGGTAAATGTGACAATTTTAAAATTTCTGATTTGTTTTATTAAAATTTTCCGAACAAAAGTAGATACATCTTAAATCGAATTCGATCATAGAAGTGGGTCAAACACAGAATAATAGGTCAACTTGAAAGTTTTTCATGTCTAAAGCTCATATCGTAAGTTGTCGTACTGGTTATAAATCTCAATTTATGTTTGATTTTGTGATCGGAAGTCTGAAAAAGTATGAATTTATGATGTTGTGCAAGCACATCTGGAGGAAATATAAAATTCTCGTTGCTGTTTATTATTATATCGCACAATACAGGTGAATTTTAAAATTTTACTGAATTCTCTCGTTCTTTTTAATCGTAAAACGTGTTAGCTTCAGCCTGGCCAAGACACCGGAGATAAATCGAGAACCCAGTAATAATGATATATGCGAAAGGACACGCCCTCCTAGATATTTTACTCAAACAGACGTAGGTGTTCCAGAATTGTTCCAGATTTACTTTCAAGATCGTTCACGAACAGATTTTCCTACGAAATAAATAAGATCATTGCATTAAACGTTAACAAAAAAACTTTTCATAACGCGTGTGCACATTTACGAAGTTTGAAGTTCGCCAAGTTACGAACCGAAGTAGTAAGCAGCGCTTATAATTTAGAAATCAATGCAAATATTGAAGTTTGCAGAAGCGACCTGTTTTGAAATGCATACGGTTTTATTTGTATGCGGGTTGTTTACCCAATTACCGAATTTCAAGTTTCTCGACTGAATCAAATAAGTTCTTCACTTTTTATTTTATTCTGAAATCTTTCCGAGCTTTGTCCCAAAATAACACGTAAGTCAATATAACTTATCTCAAATCAGCCAATCGAGGAACTTCTATTAAGTAATTAAATTATGGTCTCCTTGGTTAAATACTCTCGAGGCATTTTGTAGTTGAATGTTTATGTTCATTAGTCCACATCTGTATCGGAAACTGCGGTACATTTTAAATTGCATTATTTATGAGAAACGCTAATTAAAGCTTTGATGCCGAACATTTTGCATTTAAATTCGAAAACCTGTTAAATAAATTAGGTTCGATATTTTAATTTTTCGCACTCCTTTGAAAGCCTCGTTTTTTAACAAGAACAATCGAACGTTGAAAAACTTTCATGCTAGTAATTTGATTGACACTATATGTTTTTTTTTCTGACAAAAAGAAAAAAGGCCACGTCAAACCGAGTGTTAACAGGAAATTGAAAACCGGCACTGGCGAGCAAGCACTCCAACTGACCGTCATTATTTTCATTATTTTTTTATTCAAAAAATTTCACACAAAGAAAAAAGATCGTTACATTATTGACCCTTAGTTTTTCATCTTTCAGTAAAATTTCTTAACGCTCTTAACTGTAATTTTAAAGTTCTACACAACCGCAATTTGCACGCAGAAAAAAGTCGACTGCAACAAGCGCAAATAATGTTTCTAATATTATTTCAGGAGTTGGAAAAACTTTAACCAATTAGAACGAAGAGCAGGCGATGTACTGTTGATCTTTTCACTTTATAAAAGTTTTTCAAGAATAACGTCTTACTTCCATTTGTACTACGTAACCGAGTAATGTTTGCTGTCTCATTTAATTAGTTGTTTGATATGTTACCTCATTTTTTAAATAAAAAAGTCGTTTCAACTTTCTTTGAATAATTTCAAAAGGGAAATATTCAAATTACTTTCTTGGGCAAAGAAATTGTCTTAACTACAAGAGGTATTTTATTTTATTTTAAAGGATACGGTTATTTGATTTTATCGTTTTTTAATTTTTTGCTAAAAAATATAACTTTGTTAAAAAATTGTAATCATATTTTCGTTTCATGTGAGTTGGCGTAACCGTATTCGAAACCGTTTTTGCAGAAATTACTTTTATTTGCAGGTTTGCTTTGTTATCACGCTGATCTTTTGCACCTCGACGTCAAAAGTTTAGATATAAAAACAGTTACTGGTTTTTGAAAATATTGACAGAGTATACAGTAATTGGAACTCTTAAATAAATAAACTTGTTGTTTATCGAAACAAGCTTTAATTTGTTTATAAAGAACTGTGTGTAATGCGAAAGGGCTTTGCAAACATTCTAACTGAGCCGAAGATAATAATTTACGCCAAGAAGAAAGAAATTGTTTTAAAACGATTTGTAAAGCGTTGTCTTTTGCTGCAGTTGATTTGAAACATTTGCTCTCCAAACATTTATCCATACGTGATTAGGTATAATATACTAAGTGTTGAAGCAAAACGTTTGGCGAAACTTGATAACAATGATATTGGTTGATTACGTTGAGCAAGTTTTTAATCTAATATTGTAACCCATCCTTTTTTTCTAATAAGAAAAACGTAGCTCTTTAGATGAAAATTTGTAAAAATCCCTGGGTATAAATCTAATTGGCAATGTTGTTTTCTTTGGCGATTATAGAAAGTATGATTAATTGCAGTTAGTATAAAGGGATTCATAATGAGTGTAAAAATTGCAACTTGGCGAGAAAGTCATTTTGAGCAGAAACTATCGTCATATTTCAATTAGTACAACAATAGATCCCAATTTTACTACGCTCTTTAAGGAGTGTGGGGATGGGAGAGGAGAACAAACAAAGAAATATATAAAATGTACAAGGAAAGTAAAATAAGCGATTTCATAGGATAACGTAGGTTACAGTGGTTGGGTCATATGATAAGAGTGGAAGAAGTTAGAAATGTCAAAAATATAGCATAGAAAAAAGTATAAGGTAAAAGAAAAAGAGGCAGACCCAGGAGAGAAGCGGTAGAAGAAGATCTGTGAGAAAATCAGATGTATAATTGGAAGATAGTGACTAAGGACAGGAGAAAATGGAAACTAATGACAAATGGTCTAATACAGTCATATATGTATACATATATGTGCTTGTGAGAAGTCACCTAGAAAATGTAAGGTAGAGACACCACTTTTCACCACTATGAGCAAATTTGTAAAACGACTTAATTTCGACTCGGAAAAGCCGTTACATGGCTCAGGATCCTACGTCGAGTGTGCTACTAGGGATGTTTTTTTTTTTCAACATTAAACATTGCCGAGATCATTAGTTTGTGATTTTTTTTCCAATTTTTCTTTCTTCCCTTGTATATGAATTATTTCCAACAATAAACCTTCTAAAACATTTCTTCTTTCATTTTTACCTAATTTATGTACGTGTTTGTTAATTCAATTAAATATTGCTTAGTTTATCTAAAACATAGTTAAAACATGCAATTTTGAAAATTTTATGGAAGTTACGCATTTTAATTTATTGAAAACGTATTTAATTGTGTTAGTTTGATAAAGGGAAATCTTGGCGTGCTGCCTGGTGGGATATTGTTAATTTGTGGTGGACTTGGTATTGAGATTCGAATTAAATATATTGTTATGAAAACAAAGAGTGTGTTGCATAATATTTAAATAATATCTGTACCACAGAAGCAGAACGATGTTTGTCCACTTTTTCCAACAACGATATTTTGATGTATATTGATTATAGTGTGTCCCATCTATACATTACATAGTAAATTATGTCCAAATTTAGAATTTGTGTTGCATTATGATGTATCCCCAATAATTACTTTAAGGCTACACCAAAGATATAAAGTCACTAATTTGCATTTCCTGAACATTTCAATTTTTGGGCATACATCGTTCTGCTTCTCTGGTACAGATAAATGTTCTACTAATGAAACAGAATATTTGTTTTTGTGAAAAATATGATGGAATATTTTACTTAATGTTTGGTATTAATACTTCCAGTACAATAAAAATCAAATTCTGTTTATCATATAAAATATATTTCTTGTTCCTAACAACGTTTTTCTATTATTCATGCAATTAAAGTTTCCGTTTTATTATTTCTTTTAAATGCAAGTTTTGTGAAATAAAAATAAAACAAGTTTGTAACGAAGAGTCGCAGTAATTGCTGATTACATCACATTCTTTTTTAAGAACAATCTTAGAAAATATTTAGACGTCAAAAATATTTCCAAGCCAATAAAAGCTACAGATGGCACGAAATTATAGATTGTAGTCGGTATTTTCGTCCGCTTTGAACAAAGTAAATTTTGTAAGGAACGTATTTTTAATTTTTATAAAGTGTACAAAAGAACCGTAGCGAAAAGTGTCTAACTGCAGCCAATTAAATAAATAAAACACTTAAATAGATCCAGTCCAAAGAATAGTTGGCCGGAGAACCGAGTAATAAAACGCTGAAGAAAAACACCAGCAACGCGGTTGTAAAGTTTCATTACAGAAACCCGGAAAACACGTAGAATTTCCCCCCATATTATCAAATTGCTTTTAATTTTACCACACGCAAATCCCTTCTTAAATTTCGACTTGATGACTTTAAACAAATACCGCTGGAGAAGTTTCATTTGAACGTAGTAGAAAATTGAAAAGGCTCCTCAAAAATTTAATGAGGGGCCAGATTATCCCCAAAAAGCTTTTTGTTAGAAGCTAACAATTTGCTCTCCGAGATTGGATAACAATTCATAGAGCAACGCTATTTTCTTTCATTCTTTATTATTATTAAGCCATAACTCGAATTAAAAAAAAGTGCGCTCCCGAAGTCACAGTTCGAAATTTGTCGTCGATTTTACTACGGTATGTCACGCTATCTCGTAAATTGAGTTTAATAAGCGGCTTCAAAAGTGTGCCGAATAAATCATCGCTGTATTTTTATTTCATACAGACATGCATAAAACGGTAGTGCTTACGAAAATAGTTAGTTACAGGGTAAAGATTCACGGTAGGCTGTTGTTAACAGGATTTGCTCTTATGTTATGTTGTAGGCGTAACGAGGAAAGCGAAACAGTCTAACAAATGAAAATTCAATTACGGCGCACTAATTATTTAAATTTCTAAATTAGGAGAAGTGATCCTAAGAACAGCGACATTTCCTCATAATATTTACATAAAAGAGTATTCCAGTTTGTTGTTATACGATCGCTGTATTTATTTAATGGTGAATTCCCACCAACGCGCATTTCTGTCGCTGGAGGCTAACATCACAAAACCAGCGACACCCCGCGTGCTCTTCGAAAATTCAATATTTCATACGAATCCCGTGTCAAATTTAATATTTCATGCAAATAGCATCGAAATTCATTTCTTCGAAAGTAGGTAAAATAATATGAAGGCATAGAAAGATATCAAAGCCAAAGTTTCGGTCATATTTTATTCACGGATAGGCCGTCAGTTTTTGTCCCATTTAACATTTTCTTCGAAAATTAATTTGCTAAGGTTAAGTAAGTAATATGGGTGTTAGTGGACCCTATAACGTGTCATTATGTTCGTTGATTATATTAGTTCAATCGATTATGTCTATCTATAGAATTAATTACATGTTATACTCAAGTGGCTAGAAGTGAATTAACGCTTTAGAGGATTTTATTCGTCTACGTGAAATTGCTATTAAAGTATGTAAATCAGTAAGACGATTTAATTTCAAACTAAAAATAAATTAAAAATAGATTGTTGCAAAAAGTTTATTTTGTTTTCTTACTAGAAACTTGTCGAATCGAAAAATTGTTTGATTTGTTTTGAAATCAACTTTTTAAAATAATAGGTGATCAAGTGGTAACTAGGATAGAAGTATACGGTATGCCCCCGGATGAAAAATATAAAAAGTTTTTTCAACAGTAATATCCCAAGTGCATCAAAATAGCCGAATAAATTTTGACGTTTCTATTAAAATGTTTTGCCTAGAAATATGTCGAGCATAATTGCCACGTAACAAAATCTCGAGTGCGAAGCACGAGGGATTTTGGGTGGAAAATTTACGAGAAATATTTCTTTATGGCAAAACGTTGCTACAAAAAACGTAAAATTTTAATCAGGCTGTTTTTATGCACGCGGGGTATTCGGCATGATTATTTCCTGTTTATTAATATGAATAAATAAATTTTAGAACGAATTATTTATTTGCTTGTCGAGGAATCCTCAATAATGATTGCAAAAAAAATTTAAAAGCGATTTAACGTCAAAATTTAATCGGGTAAATTTTGACATATTTGACACGTGAAAATTTAATCGCTATAAAACTGAGGAAAACCCTAGTGACTGCGACTTTTTATGCGCACGAAGGAAATAATCAACAGTAATATCACAAGTGCATCAAAATACCCGATTAAATTTTGACGTTTCTGTCAAAATGTTTTGCCTAGAAATATGTCGAGCAAATTTCCCACGTAACAAAATCTCGAGTGCGCAGCACGAGGGATTTTGGGTGGAAAATTTACGAGAAATATTTCTTTATGGCAAAACTGTGCGACAAAAACGTAAGAATTTAATCAGGCTATTTTCATGCACGCGGGGTATTCGGCATGATTATTTTCTGATTATTAATTTAAATAAATAGATTTAACAACGAATTATTTATTTACTTGTCGAGGAATCTTTGATAATGATTGCAAAAAAAATTCAGAAGCGATTAAACGTCAAAATTTAATCGGGTAAATTGTGACACCTTTGAGACGTCAAAATTTAATCGGGTAAATTTTGACACGTTTGAAACGTCAAAATTTAATCGCTATAGAACTGAGGAAAACCGTGGTGACTGGAACTTTTTATGTGCATGAAGGAAATAATCATTTTTAATTTTGGAGAATAATGTAATACTTTATCAAAGTTGTTGATTGTTTGAAAACTAATAAATAATATTTTTAGTAAAATCCAAATGTTTTTGTATAAAAACTAAAGAAGCAAAATCTAAAAAGAGTACTTTTCAGATTCAGAATATCGTGCGTCTCAAATGCTACTAATTAAAGTTACCTACGTCCAGTCGTTGAATTGCAAAAAGAATAATTTACCGAAACGATGTTAATTCTTCAACAAGAGAATTATCTTACTCAGTGTTGGCGCCGGATGCGAGAAAAGTGAATTATTTCAATGAAGAACGAATTTTTATAGTAAATACCTTTTGGGTTCAGGATGAACAAAGCCTAGAGTTAATATTTTTTGTCGTCAAAAAAATTAATAAATAGATTTGAATTTTTAATAATAATATAATTGGTCTATTGGAAATTGAAGAAAATTTATATTAAGCAACTTATTTAAACTTATTAACTAAGCTTGTACCTGCAATGAAAGAATTTGTACGATTATTTCTTCTGGGCCCATCGTCAAAGCAAAATTTATGAAAGGCAGTTGGAAGAATTTTTTTTATAACGGATTGATGCATTTCTTCCAACAAAACTGGAGATTATTTGCACATTCATTATAATTTATCTTAATTTATTGTTGTTTTTTAAAAACGTTTATAATGCAAACTATTTAAACTGGTGATTATGTACTTTAACATTTATTCGTGCATTGTGGAAATAACATCTAAATACATATAATACCATAAATGCATACGGCATAAAAACTATTAAATCAATGAAAATTGAACTGCACTTTACCTGCATTGAATAAATCTGACAGTATTAACGAACTAGCATGAGAGTGCGAACAATAAAGCTCTGGCTTGATTATAGATCCTCCTGAATGGATCGAACCGCGCCGCGTTTTGTTTACCTGGCTACATTATATCAGCACGGATCCGAGCAGCCAACAACGCGTTTGACAACGTGAAAAAAATGTTATTTTAAATAAATAACTACGGGTAAAGTATTGAATTCGATGTGTTCAAGTTCCAGCACCGTTAATTTGGAATTGTTTTGTTATTTATTTACCACCAATAATTCTATTAATTGCCACTTAGTAACAATAAATAATCGACGTAAATACATTATTAACGATATTATACAGATGGTCCATCGTACAGAATTTTTGAGGTAAAACCTTTTTTCAGTAGCCACAAAATTGTGAAAATTGGTAGAAACATTCTTCAATTACCAAACTAGGAAATGGGCGATTGTTTTTTTAATGAAATCAGTGTGAAAATTGGCTTTAATAGCGATTTATTACAAACTACTGCAGCTATCACAATGGTTCTCTTCTTGGGCTTCTTGGGCTTAAACCCAGCAAAATGTGCCACTAAAATATTCACTCTTCGCAGACCTTTGGGCCCGGCGGATATTGTTATCGATGAACAGTCCATAAGATAGAATCCCCCAGACATGGCAATCAAATACCTTGGTGTTCATTTTGATCGTAGACTTACCTGGGGTCCACACATTAATAAAAAATTAAATGAAGGATTCGGATTGCAATGCTGCATCCTATACTTAATAGAAAATCAAGCCTTCAAATAAAATTTGCTAGAGTATTGTATCAGGGTATAATTCGTTCCACAGTTTTGTATGCCTGTACAGTATGGGGAAGCGCGAGTGGCACTCATATTAAAAAAGTACAACCCTGCAAAACGAAGTTCTGAGGATAATAACAAATGCAGAATAGCAAAATAGACGCTATTTTGATCACTTCAAGGTAATTAGGAAGGTTTTCATGCTGTTTACAAGAATTCAATTTACCGAACCAAAATTTTTTGGTCTGAGTTTGAAGTGAACACTACCTCCCTATAAGGTCTAATAGGGTTTCCTGTTTGTGTTTACGGTTTATAACTAGCGCCGACTAATATAATTATATACGATCTTTCAAGGGACAAGTTTTTTACAGCTCCCTATAAGAAGAAATCCAAGGGAGTCAGATCCGGGCTATGGGGTGGCCATGCATTACCGTTGCCCCATCATATCCACTTCTTTCAAATCTGTTGTTCAAATAAGTCCTCACATTTCGCACAAAATGGGGAGGCGCCCATCCTGCTGAAACCACATTCTTCTTCTAACTTCTAAGGGCATATCTTCCAAAAGTCTTGGTCAAATGTTTTCCAAGAAATTTAACTAAATATCACCGGTCAAATTATTTAAAAAAAAAAAACAAGAATTAATAGTGTAATTGTCTACTACGCCGCACCACACATTGATTGAAAATATGTTCTGAAAATGGCTTTGTTGTGGAATTTCCAAGGCATAATAATGGCAGTTGAGGCGGTTAAGTGCTCCATTATTGGAAAATGTTGTCTCATCGCTGAACATAAAGATTTTTAAAAAAATCCTGATGGTGATCTACTTATCTTACAAAAATTAATATGATGCGCATAGTCAGTTTCTTTTTATTTTTGCACTAAGGTCACATGGTAGGGATAAAATTTATTCCCTTTTATAATTCTACATACTGACCACAGACTGATTCTAGTTTTTCGAGATGTCTGACGTTCGCTTACATGGTCATCGTTTATTAGTTCGATTACACGAACTTCGTTGTCCATGTTTGTCGCTGCTCAACTCCTATGCCTTTTTTGTTTTGGCCAATTTCCCCTTAAATCATTTTCAAGCTGTTTAAATGTTTTCTCGGTTGGGAGTTTACAATCAGGGTAACGATGCCTGTATAATCTGACTGCAACAACTGCATTTTAGTGACACTCGCTGTAGATTATGATGATATTCACTCGTTCATCGTTTGAATACATTTTGCAAATTTAAATTGTAAGTTTGACAGTTGTTTCTGTCAAGTTTCCAAAAAATATGAAACTTAAATATGTTTTTTGTATCTAGCATGTTGTGGTTCTTAAATATTGGGTTGCGTGTATTGGGCATAGGCCTCAAAAAGTTACATGAAACATTCAGTATAATAAATATTAAATGCAAACGTGTAAGCACAGTGCTACAAAATTCGAACACAGCAAAGTACTGTATTTTTTTTTGTTTTCGTATCATTATCAATGCATTCTGATATTTGTAGTTTAGTAGAATATCATAAGTTTACAAAAAAAAAAAAAAATTCGAGCAAAACTGAATTAATGAGGCGCGCGTCCGACGGAATAATTCAAAACTACTAGGGCTCTATTGAAAATCTCCAGAATTTTTCAGGTTAATGGAAGAAATTCGGGTGGATGCTGGCGGTGGCCCAGCCAGCCTAGTTTATAAACACACAACATATTATTCAGCAGAACTTGTGCGACCGGTGAAAAACGGAACGTTGTAGTCAGTCCTTAGCTATGCGTAATGATATGTACATCATGTCTAAAGTGGTAAAATTATGCACAATCGGTGTTTCACATTTTGAGTTGTATCTAGTTTACTGCGACTGATTTAAGTAGTCAAAACTTAGAACCATCCGATTAGTGGGACACGTAACAAATAGTGAATTCGAAATATTTGGGTGAATAGCAAGACAGAAGAATAGAGGAACTCCATCCACTGCTTATAAAGTTATTAATTTTGAAAGAAAGAATTTGAAACTAAAAATCTTTTTTTCAGTCCATTCGGGAACACTGTATTTTCCGAAAATATGAAAATTTTTCTTCTGTTAAACTATACAAGTTATAAGAACGTTTCTTGAAAATTATCCGGTGCATTTACTTTTGATAAGAAATGACATAATATTTAAACTGTTTTGTAAACTTAAATATTTGTAAAGCCATTAATTAATTCTACCAACACTAATTTATTTAAACGTGTTTTATTACTTCATGATTGATAATTTTATCGGTTTAGTTACGGGCGCACTGCCAGGCTGAAACTAATCATTTTAGCTGATTACATAAAAAATGCTATCCTAAACAAAAACTGTTTATTTAAAATTTTATGTAAATGTAGTGGTAAAGCATAAAATTTCTAATTTAAATAGCCGTCTGCCCTAAAATAAAACTGCCGCACAGTAAATAGAACATTCGCAACGTAAACATTTAGTTCATTAAGATAGCAACAAAACCGGCTCATACAATTTGCACAATCCTCTTCAACTTAAAGCAATATATTCATAAGCTACAACTAATATGAATATGAATGCGAGCGAGCTATCAACACTAGTAATTCCGAAAATGACTGTCAACTGTAACGCTCTAAATTAACAAAGCTTTCACAAACTTTTGTATATTAACCCACAATTTGACACGATTATACAGAAAAATCGCTTTTCGTAGGTCGGCCGTGAATAATTAATCCGCGATCGCACTTCGGAGTTTGTTGACATAAATTCTGCGCTGAATTATGAAAGAGATTGGTTCCTATAGATGTTTAGGTATTTATTTCAGTCGCCGATGTCACGCTAAATATTGATTGCAAACCGCTGCGGCAAGTGTCCGCGCCACACGCCACCTTTTTCAACCCTTATTTACCACGCCTTATGCTTATTAACACAAACTTTCACGCTTCGATGCTTTCGCTGTATCCAATTAGCTACGGAGACATCAGCAGAACACAAATCCGCAAAAAGCCAAGTTTTGATTATATAAGACAAACGTTGCGGAATAAGTTCTCGTATTGAGATTTGAGGTAAGTAATTAAATACAGATTGCTTCATCATCGATTTGAAAAGGGCCGAATGAACTTATTCCTTCTCTCTTTCCTTCCGACCGGATCTAATATACGCTCCAAGTGTCAATGAAAACGGAAATCTATATCTTCCATCCTTTTCTGCTCTTGGTAAGCATACAGGGAGAGTATAAGCAGTAAATTTTATTGAATTTCGGTTAAATATAGCGCCGTCTCGAAATATCTGCCACTTGACAAAATCAGAAAATGCTACACGTTGTAAAATTTAATTTGGGTTTTACATGCGAAGATCCATCAACATAGGTGTAAGTACGAGCTGATGTTATCAAGTAATTGAATGTAGTGATGTATGGCAGACGCAGACATAACAGAGCAATAAATATTGTAGCTATTATTAGAAATAACTTCACGTAAATCGCACTAAAACATTAAATTTTGTCGAGAAAGCTTCGAAGGGGAAACGGAATGAAAAACTGCCGTTCGGACGGCGTGCATGAAACAGTAGTTGGAAACCTGTATGACGCCGAATTTAGCCTGAATTTAGATACCTAAGGAAGTGAGGTGAACCGCTGGAGGTTTAGGGTCGTGTTTAAAACATCTATTGATATACAGTGAGCCAGCAAGAGCCCAGTATTTTAAAAATGAAACACTACTCGAGTGTAAGTGGAATGGCCGAAATTGTAAATTGATGCAGACTATATGATCATTTTATTTTTCCAATGAGACCATAAAAAAAGTTTATAGCTGCTAAATAAAAACTGAAAATATAAAACAGCCTGTTTTCAGAAACATCTCAAAATATGTTTCTGAAAAGACTGAGAGAGACGTAGGTAGGGTCGAGACACCTTTGGTAGCCACTTTAAGCGAATTTGTAATTTTAAAAATTAACAAAAACTAAGGTAACTGTAAGGCACATCAGTCTATTTATATCTTCAACTGAGCCTATGGTCTATTGTGAAAGAACAAGAATATCCAAAATACTTAATAAGAACTATAAGAACTATAAGAACTATACAAAGTATAAATATCAATAAAAATATATAATAAATATTAATGGAAAGCCAAGTAGAAATATAACTGCAAAAAAAGGAGTAACAAAAGGCTGCTGCATTTCTCCAACACTTTAATATTTACATAGATACTATTCTAAAATAATGGAAAATGAAATACAAAAAAAATATGCTTAGATTAAAATACCAAATTATATTTGATTCTTCTTTGGGCGGAAATAGAAGACGATCTACGAAAAAGTATGTACATTTTACAATAAATTTGTAATAAATATAATATGAACGTATCAACGAACAAAACCAACACGATGACTTTCTCAGGAAAATATCCGGTGAGAACAAAAATTATAATTAATGATAAAGTTTTTGAACAGGTGATACATTTTAAATATTTGGGTCGTGAAATATCCTATGATCATAATAAAGACATAAAAGAAGAAATCAATAAATTTACACAAATATGTGGGACTTTAAGTAGAACACTCAAATATAAAACAAGAAACGACACACAACTCCGGTTTTATAAGATCGTTGTTGTACCGACCCTCTCATATAATGGCAGCGGGACATGGACAATCATAAAAAAGATGAAATTCCTTAGAAGGGTGATAGGTTGCACCAGGATGAATACAATTAGCAATGACAAATTAAGTATTTATAACATTCTCTCCCTCTCTCTCTCTCCCTCTCTCTCTCTCTCCCTCTCTCGCTCTCTCCCTTAGTCTACAATCGTCCGATTGTTGCAACACTTTTTTCATTCTTTTCTCTCCTGGGCCAACCTTTTCAAATCTTCGTTATGTTTGTCAGTTGACATCTTGAATTATTTGAGAGGTATATTGTAACCTTGGTATATTTCGTGGATTTTTGTCCTCAACTGTCCTCTCCAGTATTGTTTTAAGAATTCCGTCATGCCTCAGTATATGTCCAGTCAGAAAATCCCATTTTTTCTTGAAGTTCTTCCATAAAGTTTTTCTTTCTTGGATTCTTCCCAATACATCTTCATTGTGTGTCCAACTAATTGTTAACATCCTTCGATATCACCATAGTTTAAAATCTTCTAATTTTTGCTTCTCTCTTTGAGATATCGTCGATGTTTCTCAAGTCTTAAGTGATAGTTTATATGATATTAGTAGACTTTTTTTCCTATTAAATGCTGTTCTTGTTTGCGCGAAACTTCCTATAACTTCTTTACAACTTCTTCTATCTTTTGTAATAACACTTCCTAGGTAGCAGAACGCTTCTACTTCTTGAAGTTGCTGCCTTTCAAGACATACTGTTACTTGTTGCTGTCCGGTTTGTTCACCTGCTGTCGAAATGTTGATTAGGATACTCCATATTTGTTTACAATACCTCCTCGACTAAAGTCAGTATTACGTAAGAGTGCAATTACAGACGATTTTTGTCTAAGAAAATAACTTTACATTTGCCAACCTAAAAAAATAAAACTATTTTCAGTTATTTCAATGAAAATTCTACATTATTAACTGAATCATTTGCTACCAAAGATGGAAAAACTGATTACTTTTTGTTCTATCTCTGGTCACCATACTTAAAAAACTAATTTAAGGATTCAGCACAGAAATATCCATCATTATTGCAATAACTAGCGAAACTTATATTGAAACATTCTCAAACGTATATAATTGATTAAGCTTTAAATATTCCTACCTTGTTTCTTAACTAAATTACTAAGCACAGTATCACTTATGCTTATAGTTTAACGTGAAATAAAATAATTGTTATTTTAGAGACAGGTCCATGGGACGAGGAAATGTTGTAGTAACATACTTAAACCTTATAAATATTTGCTTACAAGTAAAGTTGTTAAAAATTGTGTAGTGGCTACAAATGGTGTCTCGACCCTACTATTTAGCTCTCGCTTTTACATTTTAATTAGTTTTTCACGCATAATGAGATCATATCAAATAAAGCACTGAATTAATTATGCAAAAGTAACACTTTTCGCCTAAAAATAAATAAAAAACCGTAAACAAATTATTTAACGTAAAGCAAATCTCAAACGTTAATTCTTATCGGTTTAATTACCCAATTATTCATGTTTTAAAGTACCAAACAACATTTTTGATAAATACACAACTGGACATTACACGAAAATCCCATTAACCGCATTAGAGCAATTATTTTAATTAAAAAAATTCAAGTGCCGAAAAAATTCAATTCCCCGCATGTTAGAGAATTCAAGAAAAATGAGATAACGCGAAAGTGCGCTGTTTTCGCATAAAACGAAACGAGACAGACGTGATATTTGATGATTGCAATTATGGAAAGCCCGGTGGTCTAATAGCTAACACAATAAGAAATAATTACATTACGCGGTTCTGTCCTTTTTTCCGCCGCCCCAACACGCAAGCCGACGAAGATGGTCTGTAATGGCGCTATGGTCTAATATTACGTGCCAACAATACGTCAGTGTAGAGAACTGAACACTTTTCGACAGTGATGAGTGGCAGTGGCCGAGCACTGCGGCAACTCGGCGGCCGCCCAGGGACTTCACTGCACTCAAATTATTTTACAGTTTACTTTAACATCTTTTGCAGCCGAAAAATATTAACGTGCATATCGTGCTGACTTGGTAAATAGAGTTTACATTTCGTTGTATCGCGCAAGTTGAAATTGTTATCTAAATTTTTAACTTAACATTTCCCTTGCGACTATGATGGAAAGCTACTTTGCAAAATATGCATCTGAAGTGACATTTTACTTTACATCCATTCGCTTCGCAAATACAAGTGTTCTGCATGCATGCTAAATGCATGTGCATTATTATTTTGCAGCTTTCACCGACATACGTGTAAGTGTTGAAACTTCCAGAAAAAAAAATTGCTGAAACTAACAATTGTTGTGAGATTTGCTCCAACTAATTCCCCCATGTCAATATAAATCGGATCAGTATGTCAACATAAAAATATGTGTCAGTAAAGTCATAAGCCAGCAAGTTGAGAGATCGATAGGCTCTCTGACAGCGGGTGTATTAGTGACATGAACATTATGAATCATACCGACAGGTAGGATTTAGAAGACAGGCTATTATGGTCCCGTTTTAACAAAATTTCATTAAAACTCTTAATTAATTGAAATACTTGCAAAAATGGCCCGATATTAATTAAAAGCCATTCACAAATTTTATATGAACCGTTACATCAGGCGATCACTGTATATTGTTTGTCTTAATGTAATTAGAATCCTTAGTTTATTTCAAAAATAATTAACTCGGAAATGGGGGTCGTACACTAACAATGCCCATGCACTAATACCTGCCCTTGAGCAACATTAGAGCGGACTTAACTGAATTATTTCAAGTTTTCAAATAACTATAAACCGTTTGAATGTCGCAAATTTCGCAATCCACTTACCGAATGGGTACTTTTATATTAATTAAAACAAGGCTGTTTGCTAAATTTCAGTTTAAGGATTGATTGTTACAATTGAATCGCTTTTCACTCGCGTCGCTTTGAGAGGAATTGCTTCTAAAATAATAGTAAAACCTCTAGTTTTGATTTATGTACATGAATCAACTGATGATTAAATAATGCAATAAAAACCTATTTCATATTGTTTGTATTTCAAAATTCCATTTTGTAATAATATTTTGATGAAGAAGTAAAGTTATACAAATACCATCAGAAACAAAATAAAGCATTATAAACCTAAAAGTTGAGAGAATTATTTGCTGCAAATGGCATGTGGCAAATGTCTTTCCTTCTCTGCAATAAAATTATCCATCACAGTTCTCAGCATACAAGCATATTGCGAAATATTATGAATTGCACGTTTTATGTTTCGCTTCAGTTCTAACATTCCAGCTTTATTAGAGGAAAGTTAACTCTAAGTAATCCCAAGAAAGAATTTAGAAATAGAGACATCTAGGGATACAGGGAGCCAAGCGTTTGTTCCGTCTCAGGAAATTAATTTGTGCGGAAGATACTTTTATTTGCAATTTTTTAGATCGTAAACAGAACGTGGTTTACCGGTTTGATTTTTATGCTAAACTTTTCCATTTTTAATCAATAAACGAGAAAGTCAATCAGAAACTTAATTTTATCTTTCAAATGGTTTAATAAAAACACTTCTTATGGCTGCATTTTTATTTCGATGATTGCACTAAAAAATAATAATTTAAATCCACTTTATTAATTGCCGAACTTTTTATTGAGATGTAGCTGCCATATCAGGCTTTCTAAGCTGTGTTTATAGGTTCAAACATAGTTATGTGTATTTAGTGTGTAGTGCACATATGTTTTGGGTAAATGTTTGCCTAATCATGCGTTACTATATGTAATTATTTGCCAATTTACGGCGTAACTTTCCGAAAATAACCATTTTAAATGCTTACTATTATCCTGGAAAGTTTCATAATAATTGACTTCACTAAACTTATTTTATTGAATTGTTTTACTCGGTGATTTTCAAATTTAACGCCTTAGCAGCAATATAGATTTATTGTCAAAAAAACCTATAACTTAAATTAAAAGCTCATTTAATGTCTTGTATAAAATTCAGCTATCAGGACAGTTTCGGCGTAACCTTGTTGGTAAATTGATAAAATATACGGAATGTGGGATATATAAAATTACATTCTTTTCACAACTCGCAATTACACCCACAAAAAATTAGAATATGTGTCATTATTTCAATGATTGATACGTTAATTTAATTTAATTGGATGTAAAGGCCCCTTTAATTTGAAAATAAGTATTAATTACCATTTCTAGTTTTTATGAAGCATTTAAGAATCCTGTTTTTGTATTTATTTTAAATGTAAACGAAAGTATCATTATCAATTAAAAAATCCAAAGTAAAATAAAGAAGAATAATCTCAGAATCGAGAGTGAAAATTGTCTTTTCTCGGTTTCAATTAAATCAATGTCACAAATGCCAGTAATTAAAGTCATTCACGAAAGTTCACACACCAACACTAATTTTGAAATTTGTTCAATGAAGAAACAAAATACCTATTCCAACCACTTATGAAGTAAATATAAATTAGACAAGAATGCGCAAGTGTTTCACCGTTTCTGGATAAACTTTGAAGGTCAACATTTGTAGTAGCTATTGTAAATTTTATTTTTATTGTATTAATGTAAATTGTTATAAATCAAGTCGTTTTCATAGTTCTTTAGGGCCAGTGGCAGAAACGAAGTTAACAGCGGTGTCAGCTTACAGAGCGTTAACTAGTTGGCTGCCTGTACACTGCAGTTTGCTGGTTGCCAATCATAGATCTAGTTGACGCTCTGCTAGCTGACACCGCTGTTAACTTAGTTTCTGTAACTGGCCCTTAGATTTGTAGTATGAAAGTAAATTGTATTGTAGTCTAACTTTCCAACGTCAAGTTACGCTTTAAGGTTTGATTGAATTCCAACATTTAAAAACCACCCGATATAAACTTAAATTCCTTTAGCGGGTCCTTGAATGTCAAAATATTTTTTTTTTTTTAAGAAAATATTTTAACTTGGCATCCTTTTATATTCCGTGCATTTGTTAGTTTAATAATAATTAATTTACCTCAAACTGCGAATAGTTTAAAGCTATAAAGAAAATTGCAAATGCAGGATATCAAGTCTTCATCCACTAATAAGCACAGACGGCTGACATTACTGAATAAATTAAGCAATTCAAATGTTAATTATTTCGAGATATTACTAGAATAGGAAGATGACGGACAATTACAGTACTAAAATAATTCCGCCGTTTCAACTAAAATGAAAACATGAAACAGGGGCTTCTAGAATAGTTAAAACAACTTCAAGTTAGCTTGTAACAAAACTCTCCTGCTTCGTAACTGAATGACATTTAAATTTATTTTCCTAAATTCGCTACATTACGAATCCAAACAGAAAATCCCAATTTTAATCTCGATTCTCTCAATAATTTTTGGTGAAATAATTGCCAGGAGTTCAAATCCAATTAACATTTCCCTTTAATTGTGAAGTTATGAATTAATTACCCGTAAGCTGAAAAGGGCGATGTTTTCCAAAAATCAGCTATATTTAATAACTCCGTCTTTCATTCTTGTCAGGTATGCGTACGGATACGTGCGTGCAATCCTTGGTGGAGAACATACTCGTGCGTAAACATCCCAACGTTAATCCGAGAGAAAAATATTTAAATCTTCCTAATTTCAATTCACATTCGCATCCGCTGCAACGTTTAAAGTATTAGCGACGCAAATGGACATATTTTATCAATAAATGAAATTAACGCCGGCCATAAACACGTAAAACTGTCCACAAATAGTCCAATTAATCGTAATTACATTACGCCATATTGAAAACCATCACGCACGTTCACGATTATAAAAAACGTACGAATTTATTGCCGGAACAGCTTCATGATTTGATTAAGGGGATTGCGCGTTCTTAAGCGGTTTTTTGCCATGTCTCGTATTATTTCGTGTTGAAATTGTTTTCTGTTGATAACATCCGGAAATCTCTGAAACATGGAATCTCTACCAGTCTGTCAGTCATTGAAAGACAAGCAGCTTTGTAGCTTCAGACGTGTGCACGAGCGAGTTAGCCAACATTCCTTTTCGCTAGCGAACTTCTGCCGTTCGACATTCCTATTCGGTCTGTTTATGAGATGTCTAAAATGTTCTCGGATCGCGGTAATAATTTTTTTCCGGTAAAAATTTGATAAAAGCAAAGGAAAATAATGTATCTATCCTTTTCACTTCGTTTAACGCTTTCAGCTACGTTTCGATTTGACAAATTTACAGATCGTGACCCCATTTCACCTAAACCCACAGTTTAATCTTAAATGGAATCAAACAAACTATTTTAAAAAGGATCGAACGGAAGATTAATTTTATTCTGAATGATATAAAAGCTAAATTTGAATAAATAATAATGTCAAGTTTTAGAGCAGCTTTTTGCCTTCTGACATGCATATTTTATGTACACTCTCACATATCATCTTTTATAATGCAATTCTTGTTCGTTCCTTTATGAGTGTCATATATAAACTTGAGAATAAGTAAAAAAAGCGGAAAATAGAATAAAGTCTCCACACTTCAAATATTTAATATTAAAAGTACTTTTTCTGTAGTGATTCTTCAAACGTAATTAACTTATTTTTTATTCATCTATTCATAAAGGTTTTTTTTATTGCCCGAAAAAATAATGAATGAGGCGCTAGCTGCCTTGTTAAAAACTACTGAATTATAATATGCGAAAAAATACAGAAAAGCGACTTACCATCAAATCGCACGCAAACAATATTGCGTATGAAATAATTTTCCCAGACCGATTGTTATGTTAATTTATTCTTGTTTTTATTAAAAATTACAATTTTTAAATTTATTTATTCTTTTATACATTGAATAAAATACCCCGAATGCTTTTTGATTATTTATCATTCTATACATATTGCTGAAATCAATTCTGCACTGAAAAAAATACTACCTAAGAATTTATCAAGAATCCGCTTCTAACTTTGAGAATGGTTGAGTTCTTGCTTTTAAGCACGTTTGTACTTAAATTTAACACGTCCAATATTAAACCAAGCGTAACGGATTCTTATTTTGTATCGACGGCAGTGGGGGGTATTGTTTGGGGCAAGGGACAAGGGGCCTAAGGTAATAATAGCTTCATCCGTATAAATATTGTTAATACAACAACTGTATTAATAAATTGATTTTACGTTTATAATTCTTGATAAAAAATTGAAATCGGTAAATAAATATAAGTATTTATCTGATTAACGCCCAAACTATGATATTAATTATTTATTAAGGATGTGGACAGGAGTAACGTCAAATTTTAACAAAAATATTAGCAAATTTTTAATTAAAGAAATTAAAGAATGTTTATTTCTTTAATTTAAACTTTGTTAATATTTTTGTGAAAGTTTAGGAATGAAGTGCCCTTGAATAGCAGCGAAACGTTGGAATAATCCATAGTTTTATTAGAATATTTTACAATAATTTAATGCAGTTAGTTCTCGTCTTGAACAATCAATCTGGCTGCCGATAAAAACAATATAAAATATGTTATACTTCCGTCAGTGGTTAGTTTTAATTTATTTCTATTAATTGTATATTTGTGAGAATTAATTTTTAGATTTTCTATGCCTGTTTAAAACATCAGTCTACTTTAAAAGTTTTCAATCAATTCTGGCGGCTAACATTGCATTTTGTTTACTCATTTCAGAAGCATAAAATATAATTTTATCTGCTTCTTGTTTTTAATCATAAAAAAATTGTTTGTAGCACGTGTTTTGGTTAATAAACAGCAACAAAATTTGCATCTACTATGTACTTATTGTTTTTTCTAAATTTATAGTCACTTCGACTTATTGCTAAAAAATCTTATAATAGTAATTTATTAAAATTGTATATTTCGCCGTTAAACGATGGAATAAATTCAACTTTATTGTCTTGTATAATAATATAAGCTACTAATTTCTCCGAGTGCAAATGAATGATTCTAAGTACCTATAATAAATTACAAATATATATTACTGAAAACTTTTTATAATAACTCTTCGAAATATTGTTTCTTTATAGAAGTTACTAGAAGGATACATTTTGAACATGGTCGCAATCAAATTTGAAAAAACGCTTCATTAATAAAGTAAATATTATTAATATCAAAGAATCTCATACATAACATAATAAGATTAGATACGCTGTTCTGTACTCCCACAATAAATTCCGGTTTTCCAGTATTTTTTTGGCCTATTTAAAAAATGTAACGGTTAGATTTAACGGTTACTTTAAAAAGTATTTTTATTACCGAAACGTGCTGTTAACTAAGGGATGGGTTCTTAACAAAAATTTGAGTCGTACAATGACAATTTTTGGGCAACGTTTTAGTTTAGTTTAGATAACGTTACAAGTGGTTTAGTGTGGCACGATGTTGATCTAATTCAATGCAATTAGTCGATGAACAGAATGACTAGTCGTTAGAAACGCTACTACAAATTGGGAGTTTATTTCCATCCGAACGAAAAGTAAGTTTATCCATAGGACATGCATTTTTCTCGCCAACGATTAATAAAAATTACTTATATTCTGTAAAAAGTATTGCGTTCTGCTGAATCTTCTCGGAAAATTAGAGAAGGAATAAAAAATAAATGTGAACAGTGGAGTTTCAAAATTATTTTTTATTTATCACCCAATTTATTACATAACACCGTTTTCGTTAATCATTTGCGAGAAAAACGCATGTCCACTGAACGCATGCACTGTGGTTGTCACAAACAAAAATTATATTCATAAATGTTAATTCTACCAAATTTATTACGTTCCCCGTAAATTTGATGGCAATCCGAAGGGAAAATTATACGACAAACTTCGAAATATTAAGCATCAAATGGTAAATAAAGGACTTATAAAAAGGAAGGAACGTGCGAAACCCGTTGCTTCTGTAACAAATCATAGTAACGAAGAAGGTAAAGAAATAATTTTGATTATCTATTATACTTTTAGTGTTGTATCTATCTTATTACAAATCATCCATTTTAGCGGATGGAAGAATGTAACAAAACAAAAGCGTGGCTCAAATACACGGATGCGAGCGTTTTCTGGGAAGAAATCTGCGTAAAATGGAGAGACACCACAAATTATCGTCTAAGGGAATATAAAAATAAAAGTATTGATCAACTTATAGACGAGTGGTCATTATTGCAACATTCAAAGTGTTCAATTTTGGTAAATTCTTGTGATATCTGTAGAACAATGTAACTATTTTGTTAATGTTTTTTAGATTGATGTAAATTTCGGCCAATTATTCCCATGGAAAGAAAATAAACCAAAGTGCAGGATTTGTAGGAAAAGCAACAAAAAAAATTGGAAACCAAGCATTAACTCAACGTCCTAACACTTATTCAACAATAAATACTTAGAAAAAAGGATAGATCAAGTGACTGTTATAATTAGCAACTAAATGTATTAAAACTGTATTGAACTGTATAGTTTTTTGTGATAAGTTTATTTTTATAGTAAGATAATAGATACACATTTCAATTTACTTTTGGTCTGAAGAAAAAACCTATTATCGTTTTAAAGTGAACTTTAGTATGTAATTATACAATAATTTCTCAAATATTTTTTTATTGCGTTTTACAGTGAACTTTAGTAGTTATACAATTATTTCTAATATCATGTTTTATTGAACTTATTATTATTGAGCTACTCAACAAAAGAATGTGATGTGACGTTGTCAAATTTTTACTTTTAATACTGTATTTGCCTACTTTTAATAAAAGCACGTATGTTAAATAACTTCATATTTTAAAACTCCTTTAATTCATGCATTCCATTCTAAAATTCGTAAAAATAATAAAACTTCTTAAAATTAGAACGACGCATTCTTGAATTTGTCAAGAAGAATCAAAATTCTTGAAATTAAGAATGACCCGTTCTTAAAATTGATAAATAGAATCAACATTCTTGATATCGAGAATTGTCCATTCTTAAATTTGGCAAGTAGAATAAACATTCTTAAAATCAAAAATTACCCATTCTTAAATTTGACAATAAGAATGAACATTCTTAAAACCCAAGAATGACCAATTCTTGGGCCAAAATTAAGAACGCGCAAGTTTAAATTTAAGCCCGAATTTTCTTGCTTACGAGAATGTTTTTTTCTGAGTGTGGTTGTTGAGTTTACTAATTAATGCTCTCTAAACGTTGTTCAAATTGGTAAGCTGCCTTATTTTATGTTGTATCGAGTTTAAACTCGTATAGCTGACAGGCTCAAAGAACACTTTACCGGTTAACGATAATTACAAGGCCGCGTAACGTAGCAAAAAATGTATTTACCATTGGACGTTTCAAACGGAATAACCATAGTGCCCTCTGTACAGGTGTCTTGAAAATGACGAATTAACTCTTCAGAAACTAATCAAAAATTATATAACGAGTCTAGCATGAAAATTTAAGCTTTTCTTAAAAAATTAAGGTACTTTGCTTAATTTTTAGGACACCTGTGTACTTTATCAGACGTTTGATCACTATTTTTAACTTTCCAACTCAAGCGAATTCAAAAATGACTTTTTTTATTCACTCCAACGTAAGAAAGTAGTTTGCAGGAGTAAGAAGGGGCATCCAGGGACACACTGTATACAGCGAAAATATTTCTTCAGGTTTTTTGTGAAGATACCGAAGAGTTAATGCGCCATTTTCGAGACATCCGGTATACAGGCTTTTGATAAATTTGACCAACAATTCAGGAACAGTTAAAAATATCCCTCAAAGAGACAGCAAAGAACTTTTGGTTATATTTTGAATATCAAGTTATGGGAAAGAAGTTATTACCATTCCCTTATATACACCCTGATTCACGTAACTTTCCGAGGCATACGCCCAATGCACGCAACCCAATATTCAAAAATCACAACTTGCTATGATACAAAAAAAATATATTTAAGCTTCGTATGTTTGGAAACCCCTTACAGAAGTAACTGTCAAACTAACAAGTTAAATTTCAAAATGTACTCAAACGATGAACGAATGGATATGATCATAATCTACGGCGATTGTCACAAAAATGCAGTTGTTGCAGCCAGAATATACAGGCATCGTTACCCTGACCGTAGACATCCAACCAAGGTAGATCACCAGGATGATTTTTTAAGATTTGTGATGTTCAGCGATGAGACAAAATAATTTGACCGGTGATATTTATTTAAATTTCTTGCAAAACATTTTACCGACATGTTTGGAAAATGTACCCTTAGAAATTCGTTGAATTATCTTCACATAGTTTTCATTTTCATAATTAACTTGTCAGTTTGACAGTTATTTCTGTCAGGAGTTTTCAAAAATATGAAAGTTAAATACCTATATGTTTTTTGTATTCAGCATGTTGGGTTGTGTGCATTCGTCGTATGCCTCAGAAAGTTACGTGAATCACGGTGTATAGTAAGTTAAGGTCAAGTTAAGGTTATCATAACTTGGTTGATAATGAGCAGATTTAGCCAACATCATGGAGTAATTCCATTCTGCCATAATGAAAATACCTTGACATCAGCAATTAAAACGATATACCGATACAACGTCAAATAAGTAGTTTCGTTTTAAAAAGAACCTATGTAACAAAAAATTATACCGGCAGCGTAACCAGGAAGTTTAAATATTAAAATTGTTTTTCTTCGGTCCTGAATTTTAACTTTAAGAGCATTGACTTGCATACAGCAGGAAAAAGACTGGGTAAAAGAAAAACTAACGATGAAGGATGATTCAATTATTTTCCTGGAGATTATGATGTATGGCTTTGATATGTAGGTTTTGTGAAGTAAGTAATAAATGACAATCGATTCACACTCTTAATATATTACTAAGAAACTTCGATGCAGTATAGTCAGGTGTGCACAAATATGATTATTCGATTTTAAAATATTTTTGTTCTAACTTCATTACAATAATTTTTATAAAAGAAGGCCACTTGAAATTATGAATGGCATTTGATTTTTAGGTTAGGTAGAGAGATGCATTATTTTCCTAATGCTTTGCTCATTGCAAAGGTATCATAATAGTAGATATTTTTTATCTCTAGTATATGAGGTATTTTGAATAATTTTTTCTTTTTTCGATCTGTTTAAAATTTTTTAGAAACGTCAAAATTTACCAATTGAAGATTTTTGTAATTTTTTACTCGTGAAGCGTTTATAGTAATTATTAGGAGCAAATAAGTTTCATTTAATTTTTGTAAAGTCGCGAGACGGATTCCATCGGTTTATTTGTAAAGTTACGGCGAAAAATGTAAAAATTTTAGAAACGTCAAAAAATTATTCAATATACTACTTTGATTTTGATAGTAAAAATTCTAAGCCTCCTAGGTTTAAAATTTTTAATTATTTATTTATTTCTTTTAATTATTTTTTGAATCATATTTAACCAATCTTATTGAGTCATTTAGGTTGTAACGAACATCACAATTAAAGATGCAAGTTCATGTGAAGCCTTGACAGCCAGAGGGTCCATTACCAAGGGGAGTCAAGGGATGCCTTCTTCACAATTCAATCTAAGATGATCAAAGAGGGAGAGAGCGATATAGAGTGGGAATGATAGGTAAAGGAGGAAGAAGATGAAATGAGTAAAAGTGTGTGTGAAAGCAAACTAATAAGCGGCAATTTTTTGATGATAGAGGGAGAGAGTGATAGAGAGAGAGAATGATAGGTAAAAGGGAAAGAAAACGAAAGGTGAAAAAGTGTGAGTGAAAGCTTACCAAAAGATGTGATCTAATGATAAGATGTAAATGGAACTAAACAGTCACTCATCTCGAAGTAATACTTGACGTAATGTTAATGTGGTTCCCGTGGTGAGGAAGACGTATGGGGGAGGAAGTTAGTAGTCACACAGGTTACCTCCTCTTAAAAAAAAAAAAAAAAAACACTACCTAACGCTCCCACTAGGCGTCGCTGAGATCAATCACATTACGGTGTAGTTAAACAATACGAAAATGAGAAAATCGTAATCTCTGAACTCAAGTTCAACGAGTACCCTTAGTAGAATTAGTTGGATTCTGGGCAATAAACAAATTCTTTTTCGTCTAATAGTTTCCTTATGGTTTGCTTTTTAACCTTCTCAGAAATTTAGTCCATCTTCGTCCATATGCCCTTTTTAAGAACATACTTCTTTCTGATTTTACTTATTATATCTTTTGTATAGGCCGAATTGCCTGGCTGTTTCTCTTTTTGCTTAGATTCTCCAAATGAGACACCTTTTCTGATTGTATGATTTATTAATACTATATACACAATAACGCTAAATTATGCACTAGTGTTTTTATGATGTTGAAACTTTGAGCTATTGTAAGTAACTGACTTAAATGTTTTCTATGGACCTTAAGGGTATTTTTGGGAGAGGGACACTTCAGGTACTTTTAGAACCCGAAGCCCATGTGCGCGTCCATGCCGCCCGCCTTGAAAGGGTTGACCTCTTTCAAAGAATGAAAGTCATTGCGTGATTTTTGTTCATTAATTGTCATTAATTGGTAACACACACACCTTTGACACTGCGCGTTTTGTTGTGGTCTTTCCAGTCGTCACCGTTACTACCCTCACTACCCCGTCAATGCCTTTGTGCACTGTTAACACTCTGGCTAACTGCCATTTTAGCGGTGGTAGATTGTCGTCGCGGAGGATCACTAGTGTGCCGGTTCTGATGTCATCCTGTGGGCGTTTATTCCATTTTGAACGCTGTTGTAGAGATGACAGGTATTCCCTTGACCATCGCTTCCAAAAGTGTTGTAGAAGTTGCTGTACTCGTTGGAACCGCGATAGTTTGTTCATTGGGATGTCCGTTATCGAGGCTTCTGGCGGTGAGTGGAGCGATTCACCGATCAGAAAGTGCGCGGGTGTTAATGGATTAAGGTCGTTAGGGTCATTGGAAAGCGGTGTGAGAGGTCGTGAGTTCATGCAAGCTTCGATTTGCGCAAGCAGGGTGGCCATTTCCTCAAACGTTAACGCGCTTTCGCTCGCTACTCTTTTTATGTGGCCCTTGGCCGACTTAATTCCACTTTCCCACAATCCCCCAAAGTGGGGTGATCTTGCGGGTATGAAATGCCAATTTATTGCGTTTGAATTTAAAAATGCCTGAAATTTATTTGGCTGTTCGGTGTTGCCGAGTAGGTTTGCTACCTTGATTAATTCTCGATCAGCACCAACAAACGTTGTGGCGTTGTCCGAATAAACGTGGCTACATTTGCCGCGTCGGGCGATAAAACGTTTGAGTGCGGCTAGAAATGCATCCGTTGTTAGGCTGCTTACCATTTCTAAATGTACAGCCTTAGTTGCAAAACAAACGAACAAACATAAATACGCCTTGATTATTCGGGATCGTCGTGTGTGGCCTTCTTTCAGGCTGAAGGGACCCGCATAATCTACGCCTGAAATTGAAAATGGGCGCGATGGCGTTACGCGATGTTCGGGCAGTTCACCCATTTGAGGTTGTACGTTTACCGGTCGCACTCTAAAGCATTTTATGCATTTGCGTATGAGTTGTCGGATTGTGCTACGTCCGGACATGGGCCAATATTTTAGTCGTAATTTGTTTAATACGGCTTGAGCTCCCGAATGCAATGAATTTATGTGTTCATATGTGATGATTAATTTGGTTAATGTATGATGTGGTGGAAGCAATAACGGATGTTTTTGATTGAATGTAGACTGCGAATGTTTCAATCGACCTCCTACTCTTATACATTTGTTACAATCTAAGAACGGGCTAAGAGTCAGTAGACGACTATTTTGTTTGATTGGTCGCCCTGCCGTGAGATCGGTGATTTCTTGTGCGAACGTCTGTAACTGCGCTAAACGTATGAGGTTCAGGGTAGCACCTTCTAGTTCGTCTACTGTCAGTGGCCCGACCGTCCGTGTGTCATGCTCGTTTCGTATATTTTTTATGAATCGGTTGCAGTATGCGACCACTCGTTGTAGTTTTGTAAAGGATGAGTACCTTTCAAAGAGTGCCGTTGCAAATTCATTATTTATTGTCGACGCACAACAGATGGGTTTGCGTAGTTCAAGTATGTCTTGTGTTGGAATTGTCATTTGTATAATGGGCCAGTCAGTCATGTCAAGTGTCAACCAACTTGGGCCATGCCACCACAAATCTGAGTTTGCTAATATTTCGGCACCAGCGCCGCGAGATAGCAGGTCTGCGGGATTGCATTTAGTGCTTACATGCTTCCACATTGCTGCGTCTGTTAGCTCTTGGATCTCTGTGATGCGGTTTGTCACGAATGTTTTATGGTGGCTTGATACCGATGTGATCCAAGACAAGACTATTGATGAGTCTGTCCAGTAATGACTGGAATGTAATTGAATATTTAAGATTTTTGCAACTTTGTTCGTTAATTTGGCTAATACCAACGCTGCACAGAGCTCTAGACGCGGCAAGGAAATGGTTTTCAAGGGTGCGACTCGCGATTTAGCGCACAGTAATTTTGCGGTGTGATTGTTGTGACTGTCGCTGGTTCGCAAATAAATGCTTGCACCGTATGCAGTTTGTGATGCGTCTGAAAAGCCGTGCAGTTGTATGCATGCATGATTTGTGCTGAGCACGTGTCTCGGAATTGTGATTTGATTCACTGAATTGAGTTGTATGAGCCACTGCGACCATGTAGTATGGATGCTGAGTGGGACTGATTCATCCCAACTTAATTTCAGTTGCCACAGGGATTGCATTATAATTTTCGCGGTTATTATAATTGGACCGAGCAGGCCTAAGGGGTCAAAAATTTGTGCAACGCTTGACAGTATCGTTCTTTTCGTAATGCGATGTTTTTCTTGAACTGGCGCAATTGCGTAATGAAAGGAGTCTGAATTCGTGTTCCATTGTAGCCCAAGGGTCTTTACGCTTTGTGGATTATCATGATTTAATCCGATATTGACTGTGGCTATGCTTGGGAATGACTGTACATTCGAGGACCATTTGCTTAATTGAAAACCTCCTAACTTTAATAACGTTGTTACCTCGTTGCGAATTTGTTTTAGATCAGCAATGTTATCTGCACCGGTTAACAAGTCATCAACATAAAAGTCGCGCTGAACGATCTTGGAACCGATGGGAAATTGATTCTGTTCTAAAACTGCTAATTGGTTCAATGTTTTGACCGCGAGGTATGGTGCCGATGCGGTTCCGTAGGTTACTGTTGTTAATTCGTACGTTTGAACAGGGTCACATGTATTTTCGCGCCATAAGATGCGTTGCAATTGCGTTTGGTGCGAGTTAACTAGTACTTGTCGGTACATCTTAGTAATGTCAGCAGTGAATGCATACTGATGAGTGCGAAATCGTGTGACAATTGAAAAGAGGTCTTGTTGGATTGTCGGACCCACCATGAGAGTGTCGTTTAACGAAACGCCGTTTGACGATTTGCATGAACCGTCGAATACTACACGCACCTTTGTTGTGACGCTGCTTTCTTTGACGACCGCGTGATGCGGCATATAAAAACTTGAATAGTTGCGAATGTGACATTCAGCGTCTGGAATTAATTTCATGTGGCCTAATTCCAGATACTCTTTCACAAAATTGATGTATTGATGACGTAACTGTACGTCTCGCGATAACCGCTTTTCTAGGGAATGCAAGCGTTTTAACGCTATTGACTTAGATTCGCCCAGTGAGGGCGCATCTATTTTTATTGGCAACGTCACGACAAATCTACCGTCTTCCTTACGTGTGTATGTTTGCGTGAACTGTTGCTCACACGTTTTCTCTTCTGGGCTAAATGTATTGTTTTTGTGGCATTGCTCAATCTCCCAAAATTTGGTGAGGTTACTGTCAATGTCTGTCATTGATAGATGACATGCCGATACTGATGAGGGTGGAAGTGATTTGTTAACAGAACCGCTTAAAACCCAACCGAGTTGTGTTTTTTGGAGAATTGGCAGATGTTTCCCTAGTTTGATTTGCCCTATGCACAGAATGTCCCAAAAGTGTTCGGCGCCAATTAAAGCGTCGATGTCTGAGGAGATGTTAAAATCGGGGTCAGCTAATCGTAAGTTCGTCGGTATGTGAATTGATGACTTGTCAAATGTGACAGTTGGTAATCTGTCTGTTATTCTGTCTATGACTAAACATTCGATAGATGCTTGGAATCGGTTAAAACGCGATTTCATGACTGCCTGAATTGAATTTGTCGTCTGGATTTGTGACTGATTGATACCAGTCACTTGTATTTGTGTGTTTTTGTGTCTTATTCCTAAACGACTAGAAAATGATTTAGTTATAAAACATGATTGTGAGCCTGAATCAAGGAGGACTCTGCATTGCTGCGGATAGCCATTCATGTCAAACATGTCGACTACCGCCGTTGATAATAATACCTGAGATGCGACTGTAATTAAACATTGTTTTGCCACTGCAACCACCGTTGTGTCTGCACTGGTGCCTTGTGTTTGTTCATCAGTAGCCATCGACTTGTTAATGTGTAACATGCTATTGTGTCGTCGATTGCATTTTTTACAAGCGCCTGAAAAGCAGCGCGGGGCAAAATGACCTGCTCGAAAACAATTGGTGCACAAATTCAATCTTTTGACCTCGTTCATTCGAGCATCTGGAGCGAGTTTAATAAATGTGTCACATTGATACAAAGGATGGATGCCCTTGCACAAAGGACACATTGGTTTGTCGTTGATCCCTACATGCACCGCTGTTTTCCGATCTTTTTGGATTTGCTTGCTCGGAGCAATCGACTCGAGCACTTGACATTTAGCGTTCAAGAATTTTGACATTTCGTCCATAGTCGGGGTTTTGCCAAATGGTTTTGCAGTTTCCCAGTCTCGTCTCGTTTTGACGTCTAATTTAGAGGTAATTAAATGAATTAGCAAAGCGTCCCAATGTTCGGTTGGTTGTCCTAACGTCTTTAAAATGCGTAAGTTTTTTTGTAAGTTATCGGTCAACTGTCGTAAATCAGTGTGGGATTCCTTCGTCATTGTCTGCAATTCAAAGATGTTTTGCACGTGTTTTTGAACTATTAGGGGCTTGTTTTCGAAACGATCTTTTAGAAGCGTCCATGCCACTTTTTAATTTATTGCGGACACTTCTAGCGACTGAATGACCCCTGTTGCCTCGCCTTTCAAGGATGACCGTAAATAGTGGAACTTTTGAATGTCTGTTATTGCTGTGTTGTCATGTATAAGTGAGTTAAAAGTGTCGTAAAAATTTAACCACGTGTCGTATGACCCTGCGAATTCTGGCAACTTGATCGTTGGTAGCTTGATTTGGCTGCCGAGCGCGTCCGCGTTTGATTGAATTGATATTGGCGTCGATGATGTCGATCGTCCAATGACGTTTGCGGATTCGATTAATTTAGCGGCGCGTCCCGACGCCTCATAATATAAATTTTCAAACGCTACCGTCTCTTCTTCATGATCGTAATCTGCTTGCAGCGCCTCGAGACTGAGTTGGATTTCCTCAAAATCTTTTAAAAGTAACCTGACCCCCTCAAACCGTTGTTTGAGTACGGACACATCAACGTTTGTTTCATGTTCTGATAAATAATTGTTGAACCGCGTTAATTTTGCCTTAATGTGGCCGCGCTTGCGATTTAAAGTCGCGTATTGCTCATTAGAGTCTTGCATTATAAATGTGATTATTGTTTCCAAATGCGAAGCTTGCCGTTGGGAAAGGGTTTTGTGACGGGATAAATTGAATTGTACTTACCCGCTGCACTTCTGAACGGTGCGTAGTTTGAACCCAAGCGACGTCGACTTCCAGATGTTTTCTTGATTTGATTGCGTTTTATTGCTCAGTAGCAATTGATTTGTTGATTTGTTTGTTGATTTAGTTGTCTAATTGCAATGACTTTGTTGATTCGTCGCTGTAGTGTCTGATTGCAATTGACAAGGTTGATATTCGACTCCGAAGGACCATGAAATGTATAGGCCGAATTGCCTGGCTGTTTCTCTTTTTGCTTAGATTCTCCAAATGAGACACCTTTTCTGATTGTATGATTTATTAATACTATATACACAATAACGCTAAATTATGCACTAGTGTTTTTATGATGTTGAAACTTTGAGCTATTGTAAGTAACTGACTTAAATGTTTTCTATGGACCTTAAGGGTATTTTTGGGAGAGGGACACTTCAGGTACTTTTAGAACCCGAAGCCCATGTGCGCGTCCATCTTTAATTATTACCTTCTTTCTGGGTCAAATTTTTGTGATAGTAATTTGAACAATAATTTCTACTATTAAGGTGGGTTTGGTAGGTCTAGAAGTGAGGTTAGAATTATTGAATTTTAAATCCAAGTTAATTTAAAATGTACAGTGCAGATAAGCTTCAAAAGGTAGAAATCGCAAACCACTGGCATGAAGGTATGATGACATATGCTTTTCATAATTTATTATGTTATATTAAAATATTTTCAAGCGATTTTGCTCATTACCAAAATTTCTCAAGTATGTCTCCTCATTCGGTATTAAGTAGGCTACAGTGTAACACTGAGTAAATGTTTCTTAAAGTTGTAATATTTAAATTAACTTGGATTGAAAATTCAATAATTCTAACCTCACTTCTAGACCTACCAAACCCACCTTAAAACTATGAAGACTTAATAAATTAGGTTTTGCCGTTATCTAAAAACTTACATCATTTAGTACCAAATTGGGTATCATACTACAAAGAAAATTAACAGGCCTGCTTGTAAAGTACTAATAATTAGCATAAGCAACGGTATAAAAATAAGACACACACGCATACATTTCACTGAAAACTCTGATGTAAAAATAAAAATGCTGTTTAGGTGACTTACTACTATTAATCTTTGCTCACTTTTCTTTTTGGTAACATTTGGGAGATTAGGTGGCCACGTCGCAAAGATAAGTTCCAATCTTGTCCAAAATCAACGATGTCAGAGCAGCCTAGGGGACGATGAATTGAGTCGTGTATGATGCTTGGGCATCTGAAGTAGTTTGCGTTGTCCCGTTTACTTATTCTATTTAGATGTAGACCAAAAAGCTACCGTGTCTAGAAAGGCCTGTCAACTGATTAACGTTTGCTTGGTTGGACGTTCTGGAACTAGCAGATAAACGCCGTAGGTAATCCGCCCTTCAATTGATTGGTCCCATCTGTATTGCGACATGTCCAGTATAAGTACTTGGAGATACTTGGAAGATCAGTCCTATGAATCACACTGTGGGCAAATTGGACAGTCTTATTTTGTTACACCGCTTTTGGCCAAGCTGCGTTAGAACGCCCGTTTTACAAACCTTGAAGAAGATTCCTCACGCAGGAACGTATTTTTAATTAAGATTTGCCGCAAATTACCGCTTTAAAGAATAGGTCGGTCAAATCAGAATCTTATTGCAAACTTAGAGGTAGTTTGTTCTTAAAATTATTTTCAAGGCTTAATTATAATTATTTTTAATTAACTCTCCTTACCGGAACCACATATAAGTATCATCTCGGTTGTCGACTTCCACTAAATTAGATAACAGCAGTGATGACAATCCGCTTTAAACAAGTTTCTTACAATGCTACTTACTTTGAGAGGGATCTCTGCCACAAACCGAGCTTATGATTTCTTCAAACCCAATTTAGTTCGCTCAATTCATTTGTGTAATGGAGACCATTGTTTATCTGCAGCATCTATTTTTTATTGTTTTATTAAAAAACGCTTTCTTCTTAAAATGTTTGTTTAGTGGTTAATAGACTACCCTTCCAATAATTTCTTCGATTTTAATGAAGCCCCGTAATTTCTAGTTAGGAGACTAGTAAGTTAACGCTTTAGGCTCCATAATCAAGATAAGTAATCGATTTTAGCGTGTTTACAACACTTATTAACACAGAACAGATGTACAAACCGACATTGATTTATGTTTAATAGTTTAAGAGATGTTCAACTAGATGTCACCATAACTTTGAATGAATTAATGCAATGCTTCAAATTCAATGTTTGTTTAAATTTTGGCTAAAGTAAGTCAAATCTAAGTGCTACTTTACAAGAGTTTGTTGACAAAATAATGATCTTAATTATATCATCATAAATATATTTAATTAAAATAAATTTATTGTTATTGTCGTTAGTAAAGTTAAATAGAGCCTGTGGTAACAATTTACTCGCCTGAACAGTAAACAGAACTTTACTGCAACTTTTCGCTGTATACGTAATGTGGTAAATATTAGTTTTGTTAAAATAAAAGTTTTCAGCAAAAGGAAACTTTTCCACTTCTCGAAGCTAAATTAAAAAAACTGTCGCAGTTAATTTCAATTATCATCAGTTCCATATAATAATTCTGAACATAATTTGTGCCTATTTGCTAATACATGTAAATTTCGAACACTGTAAATTGCAAGGAAGGCAATGTTGACCCGATTTTCATTCCATATCGTTGAAGTGGTGTAATTATATTAGCGATGGATGTCACAGCACTTTCCAACTCGTAAAGTGTTTAATTGCTGAGCAATTGCTGTTTAAGGAGGAATGTTGTGTGTTATGTCGTACTATTCATTAATACACATAAATTTAACAGCCCTACTAAATGTACAGAAGGCAACATTACAAACGTAACCTATAACTCTTCATTAATTACTCTAATTATATTAATTGGTAAAATAAATTTTATTTTATTCATTTCAAAATGTGCCGCCTATAAATTTTCATAATTGCAGTGATAAAAATTACTTACGATTATCTCGTTAAAGCGAATGTAAAACTCGAAAGTCCCATCGACTAACCTTACGACAAGTTGTAAAAGCAAACTTTACGTACTTGTAATTTTATTAAGTTAATTACCCGTTTTTAAAACACGAACCGACGCATGAAGTGGAGCGACATTAAAATGTTGCCTTTTTTCACGGCGCGAGTTATTATTACCGGTGTCGTCTCCAGAATCGATACTGCAACGCAATAGAATTTCCTGAAGGAAATACTAAACATACGGCAGGCTTTTGCAACATGAATGTCATCAAAAACAGCTTTCATAGCCGTGGATGGTACTTTTTACGTCCAATTTCCATGTGAAGAGCACATCTCATAGTAAATTGTAGTCATATCTGGTAAAATGATGCGTCTTAAGGCGGATTTGTATTGCGGTTCCTTGCCCGTTTATGTTTTCGCTTCTTTCCCGTATTACCACAATATAAAATTGACAGTGCGAGTTGTACGTTTATTTTCAAGGTTGATGGCAATCCACATCTATTTTCAACTCCACCAAAATTTATATAGCAAATATAACCAATTTTTTTATAGTGCTTCAATAATGTTTTTAAATCCTACCTAACTGAAAGGCAGTTCTTTGTAAAGTACCAGAACGTATACACAATCTTACTACCGATCAACACCGGAGTACCGCAAGGTAGCGTATTAGGGCCTACTTAAGCGTGTATTACATTATCATAAAATGCGATGCAAATTGTGGCACAAATTGTTTTGTGATGAAAATAATATGGAATGTCTGTATTTCACTTGAATATAATAAAAGAGTCGAGCGATGCTACTTTGACATTATGACATTGGTAAACAACTGGACATAACCTCTATTTTGTGTTGATGTCACTGACTGCGTAGTTAAGGGTCGTTTACATCCAATTAACGTACGAAAATTAAGAACCTTGGCAAAAGTGATTGGTGCAGTTTTTCCCAACAAAAGTAATATAACCAATCACTTTTATCCAACTTGTTAATTTCCGTACGTTAATTTAATTTAATTAGATGTAAACGCCCCTTTAGTATTTGTGAAATAAGTAAAATAAAATTATACCAGGCTAAAAGAAAGAAAATTAGTTAGACTGCGTTATTATCATCGCTATTAGTTTGGGTTCAGAAGGTGTTTGACACGTAAACAAAACGCGGAAATATGAACGACTGTCAGACCTCTTTGTGGTCAGACCTAGAAACAACGAGGGCAAAATTGTGGTAGAAATAGAACACGTCCTAACTTTAACTCCAAAAAATTTGTGGCGCAATTTGCGTCGCATTTTGTGATAATGTAATACACGCTTTACGCAGCGCAGCTAACAACAACCTACAGAACTACACATAAGGAGATGACACTTCGGTAGTAGCAGTACATACCAACCCAAAAGCCGCATCAGAATATCTCCAGAAATATCTATAAACTACAAACTTGGGTAACTCATCGAAGATCAAAGCAAATGAACTAATTTTTTTTAATTTTAATTTTTTCATTTTGTTTCCTTATGTGGATATATAAATATATATGAAGAAAGTTAAATAAACTTACTTTTTATTGTGTCCTTAGGTTCCACATAATTTTATTATACACCTGAACTAATCAGGATATGTTAACATTTAAAGTTTTTACACTTTCAAACACACAAATCACATATATTTAACATTTTAAACATATTAAAACGTACGTCACTAATTTTACATAACATGAATCGATAATCATGTTATGTAAAATTAGTGACACACAACATTGACACTGAACAGAGATTCTTGTTCAAGCGCCATAATAAATTGCAGACGATTAAATCAAGTTGATGGTAGTAAGTGTCTACTTAGGAGAACAACCGATATTTGACATGGAAAAACATATCTTCACGATGTAAAAACAAATTTGACTAAAACTAAAACAAATATATTCGCTGATCGCAAGACAATCGCAACTAACGTTAGATAACAAGTTACTTCTGTAAAAGTAAATTATTAAGAGGGATTCTCGCGTAAATTTCTTATTGTGATTTGCCTGCTACTATAGCTTCGAGTAAAAAACAAATATCATAAAAAGTGCGATATCATCTGAATCTGCATTCAATTTTCTAATTTACGGTTTAGTCAAAGTTGCAAATTTTTATTTGATAATAGGAAAAATGGAACAATTAGTTTTGCACTGCAATGCCAATATCATGCATCTTCAATTATAACATATAACAGTTAAATCCCGATTTTTGTTTAAACCGAAATGTAGATATTACATTTTTATTTCTATAACTTAAAAGATTTCGAAAAATTTCAATAAATAGAAATATAATGGCAGAACTATATTTTCCTTGAGATGAGAATAGCGATGGAAGATTTACGGCAGACTATTATTTTATTATTTTATTTTATTATTATTTTATGATGAAACCATCATCCCTGCTAATTTTTTTATTGATAGATGAAGTTTGTAACAGGTATGAGAGTATATAAAATTCTCATGGTCGAGGTTCGTGAGGATCCCTCTTAAGCTCATGTGGACATACGGTATATAGCTATAGGGTACAGTAAGCAATTCGAACCTGGAAATATTGCAACGTTTCCAAAACAAAGTCCTTTGAACAATAGTTGATGTCTCTTGGTATATTCCCAATACTAAAATTGCCAGCGACCTTCAATCAAAAAAGTAATTAAGCGTCTAAGTGATAAATATCCAAGCACATCCAAATGCGCTCGCGAAAATTTAGTTTGAAGAGGGTGGTGAAGTGCGATGATCTGAACGATTTAAACTCAGTGATTTAATGGTTTGGTTTAGTTAGGATTCTCAAAAATCCAGACAAAGATAATATCATGTTATCGCGCCATATCTTCTTTGAGATATATACCTACAGAAGTAAGTATTTATTGTATGAATCTCTTACACGCTACTGTTGTACATATTAGGTATTAGTTATCTTCTTCTATTGATGTCTATCCGTTTTGAATGTTGGTGATTAGCTATATTGGCTTTATCAGCTGCACTCAGAAAAAAAGTTCTCATAGGCAAGAAAATTAAATTTAAAATTTCGCGATCTTAATTTTGGCCCAAGAATTGGTCATTCTTGAGTTTGAAGAATGTTCATTCTTGTTGTCAAATTTAAGAGTGGGTCATGCTCGATTTCAAGAATGTTTATTCTACTTGTCAAATTCATCTATTGTCAGTAACACTTTAAACGCCCCTTTGAGAGAAGAAAAAAATCGGCCATAAAGCAATAAACAACATTCCATCCAATTGTATCCTAAAAAACGTTCCACAGCTGGCCGCAAACAATACCCCGGACTGAGGTCGCTGGACAAGAATTAGCGTGCTAAATGTTAGAAGCGGATTCTTAACAAATTCTAAGGTGGCATTTTTTTGAGTGTGCTATTCAGAAAAGCTGCGTGGTGGTTAAGGAGAACCATTTCCTCAGGTTTTGCAGCCAAGATGTTGTCCATTTTCCTCCTTTCTTATAAATTTTTACTTGCAGTATGAGTTGTAATAGATTCTATTGATGCACATTGCGCATTATGTGGCATATATATTCAAGTTCTCTATATTGCACACTATTTAGGACTTCCAGTTCTTTATTCATTCTGAGCAATACTTCCTGATTAGTAATGTGGCAATAAAATCCTTAATATTGACTGATGCTTCTGTCAGTGTCCGCGATTCTACACCACAATTATAGGAGTACTGAAAATACTTAACATCTCAGTAAAAAGGTCTAGTGAAGATCGACTTCAGTTGGTGAACGATTTACTTCATCTTAGAAAATGTTTTCCTTGCGTTAAAACTTACCGGAGTTTGCGCTGCCAAATTACTTTAAACACATACATTGTTATATATAGCTCTTAACGGACTTCTCTCGAAGGTTCCAAAATGCTGTAGCATGGAGATATACACGGTGGTATAAGTTTTACCGCCGGAATTATAACACCTATCAAAAATTGAGGGGAAAGTATGCAATGAACATGTTACAACAGTTGAAATGTACACTTTCGATGAGTGCTACAAATTTTACAAAATATTTTTTGTTGAAGTCAAAAAGTGAAACAAAGAGTGACAAAATATTCATACCCTTAATATTTAGAATTTGATTCGTAAAAAAATATTAATTTTTGAGTTAGATCAAGGTGAAAATTCGAAAAATGCTTGAACGTAGGGTTAACCGGCAGCTGAATAGTTTATGGTCGATCCATGAAATTGGAACGGGACAGCATTTTGGTTGTCACCAGAACCGTATTCTTGAATTACCCTTGATAGAAAAAATAAAATCAATAAATAATAAATAAAAATAAATAAACTGTTGTTCTATGCACGTACGGATGCGTCTTCGAAAACTACCGTGGACCCAAATTGTAGAAATATTGAATACTCTTACTCTGAACATGTAAAATATATCTTGTAGCTTCTTCAGTTTACGAGAACTGCCATAAATAATAAGCCAAGTACTGTTAACCGTTTCCATTGTCGGATAAATTGGTCTCTATCTTTCGTAAATCATTATAAAAAAGTACCTTGTAATGCAAAAATGCCTTTATTTAAGAAACGTAAGTTAATAAAGTTAGTGAAATTATAATAAATTGATCAACTAATAATATTGAGAGAAAGCCAAAATTTTACCTGTTTTTGTTAAAATTTTGTTGTGTACCTTAGTAATATAAAATTACTCATGCAATTTATGAGAACTGACAATTTATTTTGAAAGGCTATTTAGTCACCGTGGGTAGAGCTTACGTCACGCTGTACATATTGACATTTCCACATATTAGTTTTTGAGTCTAATTTATTTACAAAACTAAATCAGCACTTACATTCTTATAAATAAAAAATTGCGTCGTCACTTTTTAATAAAAGTATTTTAAATAAAAATCTGCTCTTAAAGTAAATTTTTATATTAAATTCTTTAGATTCATTTGACTGGTCTCCTTAAAATTGACATGGCATTCAAGTTAATATTGTTTGAAATGACATGTAACTGAAAATGTTAAACCATGTTTTGGAGAAATTAATTTCAACGGAAAATTTCGAAACTGCAACGTTAATTTTTACAAAGATTATCTGTATGAATTGCAAATCTGCGTGAACTGTAACGCTATACAAGTTATTAAAGCGGCCTTAATTGGATTTACCACTTCAAACCAGAAATGCTAAGACTGTGACGGTCAAAAATGATTTTTTCCAGAATTACAAGTAGAGCCAAAATGTTAATAAATTACGTTTTTGTTTTTGTGATGTTGACATTAATCAGTTTCGGATTAAAAAAATGATTTATGAGGCCGAAAGGGGTCAAAATAACGAAAAATTGCGACACCGCTAGAAAAAAGTGCGGATTTGCGAATGTTGGACGAAATAAAAACGTTTGCTTTTCAGCGAGAAAAAATTTAAATGGGCTTTAAATTCGAGATTGGTTGATTTTATTGTAAAGCTTAAATCGATTCAACAAGTTAAGGGTGAAGTTAACTTCGTCTTTTAACTTTAACTCAATTGTAAACCCCCGAGTAACAGTTTATAAAGTTATTGGAAAGTAAACATCCTTTAAAATCCGCCACGTTCTCCATTTTTAATTCAGCCCCAATGCATCTATATTTATCAATAAACTCGGAAAAAGTTAGTTTTCCATTAATTTAGCAGGAAGGTGGACTAAAGATTTTACAATCATTCCAGAGCAACGTGGGGTGACCATCTTTCCGAGCATCTGCGACCTTTTTTTTATATCAAAGTTTTTGTCTAACTTGTGTATTGCCTTGTAGAAACACCGCTTGAAACTGTTGTACAGAAACTTGGCTTTAATGTTGCTCCTTCTTCTAAAATAAATTCTCGCAGACATAAATTTTTAACGAGGCGAAAATAACGTCTTAAATCTCGAAAATTTGTTATTCTTAAAACGGAACAACTTAATGATTAACACACTGACAACATAATCTCGACCATTGCTACAAAGTTTGTGTCAAGTGTTAAGCCTTTAAATATGAAATATGGAACAAAAAGCGTTTTGGAAAAAATTGATAAATAATTTCACAAGTTTATGACATGAAATTTATGGCAGTGCTCAATTTACAATATTTTTTATTTGATATAGGGATTTATATAGTTTGAAATTTTCGATTTGCCGCACCTGTGGTTTGCAAATTTTGAATCGAGTTTTTCATTTTTTTTATTATCATACGTACATTTTCTACTGTAATCACTCGCAAACGTAATATTGTGTATTTAACGAAAATCTGATGATGGAATATTGACATTCACCCCTTGTTTGATCAACAACCACGCTGCAAAAAAATTGAAAATGAAAAGTAAATGCCGAGAGATTTTTATAACACAGTAATTTTAACAATGAACCGCGAGAATTGTTTCTCACTTTGTTGAAATTTTGTGAAAATTCGCTTCCTTCACAAATAAATACCGTATTTAATAAAAACAGTTTCAGCGATGTAAGCCTTCTACTCGCTCGGTCGTGTACGTAAACAGAGTTTATGTTTCCATAAAATGCTTTCTGTACGAATAAATTGCCCCACATGCGAAACTAGATTCTATTTAAATCTGCCAAACGCCATTCTAAACATCACTTTGGAAATTAAAGCACGATCTTTAGATGGGGATTTTAAAATTCCGTAAATTTTTCAGCATTTCAGCAGCAGCTGAATTTCTTCAGTAAGATACATTTTTTGTGTGGAAACCGATTCTGTGTGTGAATTTTTGGTATGTAAAAAATTTATAATATATGAAGTCTACTTATCTTTTTGTGAAGATAAAATCCTTGCATGTGGTTTTGAAGCGCTTGCAATATGCTTTTATGAGTGGGTATTATAGTGATTTATTTTTCGCATTTTATTGAATAATAGGTATTTGCTGGGGTCTGTTATTTTCAGAACTGAACTACTTTAGACAATCGCACTCTAGACAGCGATCATTTAAAAAAACCGATCCAATAACGACTTTTCACTCTAACTAGTTTTCATTTTAGTAGTCTGTCGTTAACGCCAGCACAAAAGCACAAAGCCGTAGTCGCTTTCGCGCCTGTAAAGTTCAATTTTGTAAAAATAGTCTATTACGAGTGAATTTACCAAAGCAAAATATTAAAGCGGATAAAGTAACGGCGGAAGTTATTTTTTTTTGTAAGGGACCGAAACTGAAAACATACTAAAATTGTTTTTACAATATTTAAAAATGTTTTTTTCGGTTTATATCTATGCATATGTTACAGTGGAAATAGCGCCAATGTAATCTAATGTAACCTAAAATAAAGTTGGCTATTACGACTTTTGTTACAGCGACAAAATCGGTTATAGCGACAAAGTTTTCTCATTCGCTTGTACGATTCTTTTGGATATGATAAACCGAAAAAGCAAAATTGTTAATTAAACATTATTGCGTTCGCTACGTCGTCCTATTCATAGCTACTTTCTTTTCCATACACAAAAAAATTCTGATTATATTTTGAAGTGAATAAGTAGTTTCCTACAATAGGCAAAACGAGTTCAACAGTGGCACAAGATTATTTAAAACTGTAGTAAAATTTATAATTTGTTAAAATTTAGTCAATAGCTTAGTGGAAATATTTTTTTAACTCAGCCGTACATTTTACTTAACGACATATGATCATCTGTGCCACAATGTCACAAATTGTTGTATGACATATTATCTATTTTACTGAGACACCGATATATCAATTACTAATATATATACACAATTTATTTTTTAAAATGATACAAATGTGTGTTTAACTTTTCGTCTGAAAAATGTTCTTCCACATTAAGATTATTGTTAAAGTATATTCACTTTTATTATGTTTCAATTAATTATACTACTTATAAACAACAGTGACAAGAGTAACGCATGTGTCACTGACAAAGAACCATTTTTGTGTCACAACGCTTTATTTGTCACTGTTTTAAATACAGTTTGGTGCACAAAACAAGAAATTAGTTTTACTAAACATAGGTGTTAGTTCATTGAAAAACAAATTATGAAGGACAATTAAATTATTTACTCTGAAATATATACTTATATAATAGTATATTACATACCGAGGCGGAAAGTATTCCATTCCTGTTGAGAGAACTATAGTTTACCGAAAGCTGTAGCCTTGAGGTGAATTAGTTCTCGAGACACTGGATTGGTACTTTTGTCGAGGTTTGTGTACCTACTGTTTTATTCAGAATCAATTATTTAATAAAACTAGCAACTTTATAATAATAAAAAATACTCAATAAATAATTGATTGCGTTCACCATTCATACACGTGAGAAAAGTTGGTTGCATACTCTAGATATGTTAATTTGACATTTATAGTTTAAATCGATAGTAACGCCCTCACAGGTTGGAAATGGTTTCATTTCTGACCGATTCGTCTCATTACTGACTCCTTTTTTACTATTTCTGACCGGTAGAAGTGTATTTATGGAATCGCTTACTTTCCAACCTTTAAGGGGTTAAAAAAATTGTATCCTAATAACTGATTGTGAATAAAATGTTTAACTCCTCGGTTCACAAAACAATGTTGTACCTTTGGTGAAAATAGAAAAAAGTTCAAAGTACAAAAAAAGACATGAACGGCTACGTCTTAACGGAATCGAATAACAACAGAAGAATCTGAGCGTACGAGATAAACCGATAACATCAGTGTGCTTAGAATTTGTTCATCAAGTAGCATTTAATAGTATATTGGGATATAAGGTTAGTAAGTGCATTATAACAGAATCGAGGAAGAGTTTGAAAAATCTCGATTTCCACTTCCAAGATTCTGTTATGGCACTTAATAACAGTATAGCTCACAACGTTTTTCGCACAATCGCTTATACGAATTGAAATAAAGAAATTTAGACTGACTTTGAAGGAATTTTTTTTTGACAAGAATATTTTGAAGGCATAATATAATATCTGTCACAAATTACTTACCGCATCGGTGTGGCAAGTTCAACTTACAGATTCTGCCAACAACAATGGAAAGTAGCCAGTAACAACATGATTGTGCGAAAAATATGTTGCGACTATATGACCGTTTCTGGTGTGTCACTGTTTTCAGTGTGTTACTGTTGAACAGGTTTTCATAACAGTAGAATTTTGTTTTAAGTTTTGGTATTTACCACTGTAAAGTAAATTATTATAATGTCTTGGGTGATCTTACATTCGAAAGCAATTATAAATCTTTTAATTACTAATTTATTCTAATAACTTGTCGGGCCATAACGTGTTTTAAGCACAGCTATTGATAATGATTTGAGTAATCCTTCCCCATTCTTCTTTTGCCGCTTCAGTAATCTCGTTAAACATCGTAGAAGGGTAACTACAAGATAGTAACTGTCGATCCGGTTTCTCCCAAACATGTTCAATACATTTACAATCAGGAGAGTTCATCGGCCATTCCATTCAATCAAAATTATTATTTTAAGTGCTTCGTTAATAGATATAATGTGGAAGGGGATTATCGAGCGTAAAAATTAAATTTCTTGTAAAAGTTTTTAAAAAAGAATCATCAGATAGAGCACAAATGTCCCGATTTATTTTTGCATCCATTGATAGGATAATTAAAATCTTAAGTTTGCGGCGGATATTGAATGTTATCTTTTCACAAGTCACAACACCACCGCTTCCAACAGTGTATGGTACACTTGGCACTATATTGCGTTGAAGAACCGCTCTTCAAGCTTTCACCAGACTAAAACTCCAGCAACAGATTGATGTAAAATGAATCGCGATTCATTCCTGAAAAGAAATCTACTACATTCACGAAGATCCCATTTAAATATTTTTAGCTCATCAGTTTCTAGTTAACCGGTGCTGCCTTTCGAGCAAATAGACTAAAATCAACTTTGTATAATCTTCTTAAACAATTTTATAACACTTTTGTGTTGATGTTTGTGTCGTCCTTCGTAGACGTCCACCGTCATGAACAAAACTTACACCACTGCATCTTAGAAATATTTACACTATTTTAGTAACGACCATTAACAAACGTGCCGAAGCTGTTCAGGAACAATCGCGCAGAATTGCTAAAAGCTTTATTAATTCCCTCTTATGAAGTATACCACGAAGAAGTCTAGCTGTGTTTCAAGGACGTTGAGATCGACAAGAGTTTACGATCAGTAGCTGATTTGAAATGTAAAGCGGGCTACACATGCTACGGTATACCTGTGCGGTTTGTCGCTCCGGTGCGCCTGTGCAGGTAAACCGGAACGTGTGGACGATTAAACGGTGACGATCCGGCCGCCTGCACAGGTCGCCTCAGCAAATAGATATTTTCATTCGATAAATAAAACCGTACAGGCATATCGGACCGTGTATAGGAAAGCAATCCGGTCGTCTCAGTTTTTTTAAATTTGCCGCAGACAAGGTCTCTCGCCCGCACGTCTCGTTTCTTTAAGAAATTGGTTGCACGTGTCCAAAACTGAAAAACATTCTTTTCTTCAACATTTTATGGAGGGTCAAAGCCACTTTCTGTTTAAATTGTTTGTGTATTTTAACAACACTATTATCATTGAGATTTTGTTTTTTCAAGTCACAATAAATAAACCCTTCACAGAAATTGAAAGTCGCTTTCTCGAGTTTCTCCTAAAAAATGTGTTTATCATTGACAATTGACGTTGTGTCATCGAGATTTAGTTTATTCGAAAGTCACCCTGCAATAAATTAACCCTTAAAAAACACGACATGGTGAATGATCTTTAATTCTTTCCTTTTAACATTTTATGAGGGACCGAAATCACTTTCTCCAGTAAACCCTAAATTGCTCGTTGATCAATTGTCACCGAAATTTCGTTTTTTCAAAAGCGACATTTTTACAACACAGACAAAAATCCTCAATAGGTCTCAACAACGCAAATCTGTAAAGTTAAATAATCTACATAAACAATACGCTGCCGTACCTTCACTGAATTGAATTTATTGGTTAAATTATAATAATTAGTTGTATGTATTAAAAATACGACACGCAGCTGAAGTGATTTTATTGTTAAATTTGTACAATTGAATGTAATGTAATTAATTTAAAAAAAGTATCAAAATTTGAATGGTATTATCAGAATAATACCGTGTTCATTTTTGAAATAAAATAATCGCCGATATTTCTGAAAGTGGTATTCAATGGCCTTTGAAAAAAATCGAATGGGGGTTAACTGTTTAAATTGCTAGGGTAGTTTAAAAACTCCATTATCACTCAGATTTCACTTTTTCGAAAGTGATAGAATGGACCATTTCGGCGCAAGTCTTAACCGCTGCATCAAATTTACATGTGAATAACGCTCTCTGTCTTTCAACCAATCTTTACACCACTGTTTACGATTTATTTTGCGTGTAGGGCGCTTTTTCATACATAATAGTAATGCTACTACCGCTAAAGCATCGTGTGTTGACGCCATCGTTTTTACACAGAACTGACAAAAAAACCGTAATCGTGTGGATGCGCTTCTGTATCCGGTAAATCGTATTCGACAGACCGGAACGACAAACCGCACAGGTATACCGTAGCATGTGTAGCCCGCTTAAGAGTGCCACAGCTCATAATATCATTATGTTGCAATATTTAATTTTAAGGTAAAAAGGTAAAGGTAAAACTAGTACGGGGTAATTGTACATTATTGTCTATTCCAGGTGAAGCCGTGGTGCAAGTTGTTGATGTTTGTTCATCATTTCCTTCAAATGGTTGATTAACAATTGGATTGGACAAGGTCTTTTTCTTGATGCGAACTTTTTTTAATTTTTTCTCTTTGGAATTTACGAAAAACTCCAACAGTTAATCGAGCCATTGTCGAGAGAACTTAATTGTAAGTTCAATACTCATAAATGGTGAACAAATTAAATCAAAATTATTTCGCTGAAGTATACTGTAAGCAATGTAATAGAAACAATACACAAGATCACACGTTGCTTGTTATTTTTAAACACTTTAAGTTATTAATTACCTAACTCAATTGAAAGTTAATGAGTGACAAAACCAAAGATTTGTTTATACAAATCTGGACTTTTACGGTGTAGGTTCTCCGAAATCGGGGCGACAACTTTGTCATCTGGCCTATTGCTCTGCGATCATCTTACTATTATATTTTTCAACGCGTGAAATGTAGGCAATGTGTATTTAACAGCATAGATTCATTCATATAAAAATCAGTACGACAAAACGGCTGATTTGAGTGATACGCAAAAAATTTATATTTAAAGGTAAAATATGCATGAAGGTACTGTTAGGCAGTATTTACCATAAAAGACAAACGTTGCGCTTTAAAATACATGATAAACATAAGCATTTTTTAAACATTATTCAATAGAAAGTTTTTGTAGAAACATTATTTTTTTCAAGTCGATACTTCAAACCCAATTTAACTAACAAATTACTGTCTACTTCACTCGATTATGTACAATGGTTAGTGCACACCATTTTTTATGCGAAACGCTTACAAATTTAGTGCTAATACTGCTACTTCTAATACTACTGCTAATATTTAATTAATTACTTCTAATAAAATAAAAGTAAATAATTTGTTTTCCAGTAAGAAAGTTAAATTTAGATCATTTTTTTTGTAGTAGACCAATTCTTTAACTAACAATAAGATATAAGTAATTTATTCATTTACATTGTTAGTTTCAGGTTTTGAATGAATCTAGTTCCAGTCCTTCAATTTCTGTATTTTGTAGTACTAAACCGGTGGTAATCTTTAGTCTCTCTGTAATTGTCATAAATCTTCTTATATCTATTACAGTGGCGGTTCGTGGTACAATAAAACAGGTGTTCTGCAATTTGCATCTTATATGATCAGGGTAGTGTTTTTATTTATTTATTATTTATCAATTATCAACCCACGAAATATACCCGAATTTTGAGAAGTCTCGGTTTTATCATGTCCGCGCAATGCCAACTCAAGGACTCCACAAAATTTTATACAGTTTATAATTTTTGATTGAACGTATCTATTTTTTGTCACATTATCATTATACTGCTGTATGTATTTCCAATATGCCGAATTTAACTGAGATTGGATGTTGATTGTTCCATTGAATTGTGAAGATGACTTTTAGAGTTTTCATGCTTTTTTATTTTTTCACTCAAGTGTACTAAATCAGTCACTCCTACCTGTGTCCATACTTTATCTCCACCAAAAAGCAGCCACAAATCTAGTTATTCTTTGCATAAATTTCTTTGTTAAACTGACGTTTATATGGTTTTCTACGACTAATACCGTTTGTTTCCATAATAATGTCCGGCAGCGGTCGACCTTTATTTTTCAAATCTATGTTTTCTTCGTAACTATACTTCACAAATCGCTTAAAGTTAAGCAAATTGTTCACAATATCTATTGTCAAAAAAACACCAATACAATACACGAACACGAAAGTATAAAATCAAAGTTTACAACGACAAAGCCACAAAGCGAAAAGCCGCACGTAACATAACGTCCAAAATCTGGAACAGAACTGCACAGATAATAAAACATAAAATAATAACTGACAAAAATTAAAACCCACGCACTTGAAGATAAGTTTCTGCGAACTTTGAAATTTTTTGCCGAAATTCGAAATGCGGAAATCTCGATTGTTTTCGGAACCGTTGAAAGCGCCATCATACAATTGTTGCTTACAATGCATTTAATCAAAGACATTATATTTGAGTGACTAATGGGCTCCACACACTCTCGATGTTGTACGACGTGCTTGTACGTACGTACGATTTTGTACGTACGTTCCGCTTGCCCACACACCTTCGGTTTTGCTCGTACGTTCAATTTTCAACGATGTTTTAAAGGGATTCACTTTTTTGTGATTTTGTTAGTATTCGGGAAGATGTCGAAGCGTAATCTTCAATTATTAGCCGTTACAGTCGCGGTCATAAGAAAAAATAGCAAAAATAAACGTTCGAAGTGGTGTAAAGAGTGGTTTTTAAGACGCAACGAGTTTTCGCACATAAATTTATTAGAGCATTTGAAACTTGAACAGCATGATTGGCGGAATTATTTGCGAATGGACGAAAGCAGTTATGTCGAATTGTTAAATTTAATAACTCCTTTAATTGAAAAACAAAACACTAGACTGAGACAATCAATATCCGCACATGAGCGTTTGTCGGCAACTCTTCGGTTTTTGGCAAGTGGAGCAAGCTTTGAGGAATTGAAATATTCTACAATTGTTTCACCTCAGGCAATAGGAAAAATAATTCCGCAAACATGCCGTGCAATAATACATGCACTGAAAAATTATATCAAGGTACAGCTTGACAAACTTAGCTTGGCGGATGAGTCATGGATGCGCCGTAGACCGAAAGACCGCCCCTTAGCGGAGCTCAGTTCTTTATTGGTGGTCGCTCGCCAATACTAGCTATATCCTTATCTTAAGACACTCTCTCGCTTCCTTTTCTGCGCAGGGTCATCCGCCAAGCTATTTCTGTCAAGCTGTAAGCTCTGTGTTTATTTTTCTCGAATTTATTAACAAATTAAATGCGTATCATTTTTTAAACCCTACAACCTCAATATTTATTTCTTAGAATTTTATAACCATACTTTTCCCTGTCTTTTAAAACTTTTTTCATAACACTGGGGTGGTCTTATGGGAAAAAAATTTTGAAAAAATACTGTGCTGACGAGACCGGCTTATTTTTTAAATGTTTATTACCCACAAAGCTCTTTCATTTGAAGAACAAATTACATTTTGACCTTTTGCAAATGGAAATGCCAAAAAGACACACCGAAAGTAGAACCTTATATACCAAAAAGAAAAATAAGGAAAACGCTGTTTTTGTTCGCAATTATCGATAGGTCAATACACATTATTCAACTTCTTGTTTATTTGAATGACAAAGATTATGCATACAAACTTTATTTAAATCATAAGTTATTAGCGCTACATACCAAATAGATAGTATTATATCGATTTTTAGAATTTATTGCAGCAAATGTCCTTTTTCGGCGTATCAGAAGAATGGTCAAATGGGCAAGCAATAAAGTAATTTCACTATATTGTATTTTAACCAAATAATCGCCTCAGCAAGGTTGTCCGCATTATCATTTTATGATCAGTTCTGGAATTCGGTCCCTGTAATTTGTTTCACCTGGCTTTAATGACACACTTTAGAAGTAAAAGAATATTTTGAATGACGAATTCTAAAGTGCATAAATTGTTTTACAAAGGAACTGCATAAATATTGCATTTATTGATTTTTGAGTTCAATAAGATATTGTAACCAACTTTTGCGTTAATCGGCGATTAACGCACTTCTTCATCAAATAACTATAAATCTAAATAAATAATTTTTTTTCCAAATACAACAGATTCATAAAGGTAAAATCATTCAAAATGTTTACTTTTATTTTAAATTTTAGCTTAAAAATCTCCCTCTAGCTGCAATATTTAATAAAAATAAAGTAAATAAAGTTTACGAATATGGATAGCTTCGAGTTCAAAATCGGCATGCAAAAGTCGTCGAAAACTGGTTTCGTACGATGTTGCTGGTACGATTTTGTTCGTCGTCGTTGTCACCATACACTCTCGAGTTTGAACGTACGATTTTGTACGTACGTACAAGCACGTCGTACAACATCGTGAGTGTGTGGAGCCCATAAGGTATGACAGAACTGCGTGAAATGCAGCGCATAAAGAGCATTAAGTTAGCGAAAGAGTTTGGGTATGTACAGGCCGCGAGGGGATAGTGGGGGTGTCTCAAGCAGTTCTGTGCACTGCCTCGAATGGCCCAGTATAAAAACAATGGTCCGCTCCGCTGAAACCACCACAAAACTTAACTGGTTTGTTGGAATGTTGGATCCTTGATTGCATGGAGACATGGAGTTACGAGATGGTGCGAGTTTTTGCGATTAAGAAGAGGAAATAAAATTCTGTGACAAAATTCAATTTGTTCAATATTACCTTTTATAAATTAAATACAAATGAAGGTATTTTTTTTTGGCGTTAAGTTTTTTGGCAGTTCTGCAGCACTTATGTACGAGCCGCCACTGATATTATAATACTGATATATTTTAGAGGTCTAGCAAATTCGTTCGTTCAGCGAGGTCGCCAACTTTTCATATGCGATTGCAGAAGATGAGAGGGAACAGTACAAACCCTTATCTGACCTCTTTCAGAATTAAATATAATGCAGATTTCAATATACGGTATCGCTATCGATATTCTTGACCTATTGTGTTAACAAGTTTCTCATGGTGCACTTTATCAAACAAAAATTAAGAGTCAAAGAAATTTGTACACTGCTCTATTTTGTTTTGTAAAATTAAAGTTAATGTACAAATTAGATTATGCTATTGCAGCAATTAGCACATTTGCATATTAATGTTTTGGTGTTCCCCTCGCCATCGTTATAACAGCCTTTTACTGTATTTCGAAATATTTTGATGAAGCACTAAGGTTACATTTTAATTATTTCATATTCCACGTGATCTATTTTATTATGCACACTGAAAATATCGTAGAAACAAGCACACGAAATTTTTAGGCCTATGCAAATTTAAATTTGTTAAAATATGTTTTTTGAGTAAATTTACCGAAAAATATTAACAAAATAAAAGGAGCAACTAATTTATGAGCAGACAATTCCGAAGGAAACTTCAGTATTAGAAGATACGATCGCGTAACATTGTATTACCGTTTCTTTTGAAATAATACACTAAATTTAGGGGAGATTTTCTGGTATTTTATTTGTAAAACCTTTTACCCAATATCAACACTGTCTCCAAACTATAAATCAACGTCAGACGTACAAAGACGGACTAAGGAAAAAAAATGGATAAAGAATAGCGGTTAATTAAATTATCCACTTCAATTAATCTTTGTCAGAATTATTCCAAAAAAATGTATCCGCCGCTAGACATCTTCATTTTCATATTTACTCAAGTCACATTCATTATTCAAATCGTTGCTCTAATACCGATACGAATTTACAACGGCAAACTGCATTATTCCTTAATTGCCACTGTAAGCCTGTAAAGAACTTAATCCTTAAAAGGTAAGGTCACAAACAGAATAATCACAGCTCTATTCATTACGAAAACAAGCTGGACTGTTTCTAATTTTATGCAAGATTTTAAGCTTTGAGCCACATTAACTAATTAATTTGGCGTTATAAAAATTTGGTTGCAAAGGTTGGAAGCTAATTTTAGCTTAGTTGTGGTCTGAATTTCTACCGTCGTTATAAAATATGTAAGACATGTTGGGATTAGAGACAGCTAAAAAGTGGGTCGGAGACCTAAATCAGTCGTGATTTATAAATTGAACAGTGCATCTTTTATTCATATTAGCAATGCTCAATTTTCCTCACTTTCATTTTGTGAAAATTTGACTCGAACTGGTTAAAGTTTAATAGTGAACTTCGGAATCAAAGTGAATAAGTTAATGCGGGGGCTGCCGGTTCGTCAGTCGCCGCACGTCCTCAAATCAATAAACTATTATCGACAGTATTAAAACTCGTCACAAACCCGTTTATAAGATAGCCGAGTGAAAATTACATGCAAAAATATTACACCTCCGTTACTTATGCAAAAGCCATATTAAGATATTCCCTCTGAAAAACCTTTGCGAGCCCTAACTAGGAAACTTGAAATGTTTGTTTATAAAAGACAAGGGAAGGTCATGGCATGTTTTGTTCCTTTGTTCAACGTAAATTATCTGCGAACATCACGGCATTCACTAATTCTCGAGGGTGATGCCTTAATCCCCTTCATGTAGGCATTCTGTCGCTCATTCTGTCGGAATTGGCTGTTACAAGCCGTGCTTCATACATTTTTAAAAAGCAGTTTTTTGTACGGATTATGTATTTATTATGGCCCTGATTAAATCGCACAAAAATTGCCCTAAGTTACCGAATCGGGGTCATTTTACATTCGAAATTAACTGCGACGTTATTAAAAATAAAGCGAAAGAATTCAATCAGAATGGTTGAACGGACGTTCTGATTCCCGGCCGGAAGTTGAAGATCAGATTACGTGACCCTCGGCGCTCCATTTGACGATTTGCCAAAGAGGAGACTTCTAGAAATGATGGATAGCAGAATTCATAAGAGATGCGGACGGAATATAATAAGGCACTTGCACCGTATCGAGGGCACCCATCGTCCGGTAATCACATCGGCTCCTCAATAAATGATAGATGATGTTGCGAGATATTTATTAACAGAAATTTTTATCTATTTGTAACGTATCGTGTATTCTATGTCTGCAGCTCAGTTTCAATATTGGATAATACGTTATACAAGCGCAACACAGCTTTCAGTTTGTATGCATGGAGTAATACAAACACCTGTCTTCTGTTCGTTGAACTTATTTTAAAATATAGCACCGGGCGTTGTACCCGCGACAGAATTTAAAATTGCTAGCGCAATATTTAAAATCGTGATTTAGAGCGATTCTGATGAGAAATTAAATTAAGGTTGAAGTCGGGTTTCTTACATCACCAACGACTTTTACCCTTTTTTATTTAATTTTTAACTGACTGAAATATTCAGAGGAGCCAATTTCTTTTTCAATTTTTTATTCATCATGAATATGTTATCCTCTACCCCATGTTCCGCTTGATGTTGGAGTTTGTATTGCCATTACAAAACAGTGCCCATGATTTTCTATCTCCTGCATGTTTCTCTAAACCTTCGGTTTCATGATCATTTATGATTTCTTCTTCTTTTTCTATTCTTCTTCCCGTTTCTAATAACATATTTACCAAATTTGTTCGCTATTTTGTTGATGATGATGTAGACTAGTAATATCATTATTTTTCATTCTGGTCATTCTCATGGCTTCGTCAAGTTTCCTTAGAACGTTATTTCTTATTTAATATTTATAAATTCTAACAGACACAAAAAAGTGTCTTTATTTTGTCATTTTTCTTATTTCTCGTTTGTTCAAGAAAACCTATTTCAGTGTATTGAACAGATTTGACATACCCATTATCTACCAATATCTCATGAATAGTCTGTGATTGATCTAAGGTAATTCATGCTGCTTGAAACTTTTTTTTTCATTTCAATCTTGCTCACTTCTGGATACAACTGTGATCTACGGTTTGCCTACATTCCTTTCCGTACTTCAATGATTTCTTCTAACCTTACTCCGCTTCTTACAACTGTCAACATTTTAATATTATTGGTTATAGTTTTTTTGTTCCACCTCGGAATCCTGTAATTACTTTCCTACAATCACTTTCGTAATCTCTGCCTGGGGATATGCTTTTATCACTCCACAATGTGCGCTATGTACGCAGTGCAACATAAATTACTATGTTTGGTTGCGAATGCACCTTGGTTCGTTAAAAACACAAACATTCAAAAACGACCTTGCGAAAACAATTTTCTCGCTAGCCACTGTACACCCCTGCGGCTCTCTTCTTCGTGTCTTTTCCAGTTTATGTTATTTGATTAATTAATGAACAGAAATCGTAGAGGACCAGAAGTAAGGAATCCTATTTCAAAGATTCTTTTTGTAGGCATTAGATATCATGGCAGAGGGACGGTTTTTGGTCAGTAACAATCTGAGTTTGCCTGTTTGGTGGACTGATAGGTACCTATGTAAGGTTTTCCCGTCTCCCGACACAAGAAGAATCTAATTGCTATATTTGCTTTTTTCTCAGCCATACTTAATTGAATTTCACCCACAAATAGGAAAAGTTTTTGAAGTAATGTAAATTAAATGAAACGAACTCCAACGAAGCACAATGAAATATGGAGAATTATAACCAATTGAAACCAACTCCCGTCTCGACAAAGTATGTTAGTATGTTACCCGGCAGGAATTTCAAACAAAGAACATGTGGAATTGTGGCATCCTCTGCTCCTGCTCTTAAGTTGGTTCACTAGTGGAGTTGGCAACTACTACAGCAAACTTTTTCCTGTTATACAGCATGTATCAATGCTCCTTCGTCGGAGTTCGTCCATTCTTTGATGTTCCCGATCCACCATTTCTTTTTCCTTTCTATTTCTCTTCTTCCAACGATCTTTCTCTTTATACTATTTGTTGCATGCTGTCTTTCTCGTGTCGCATAATGTGACTCAACGACGTGGTTTTTATCTTCATAACGGCGTTAATCGCCCATTTCCTCTAATTAGACAATGATCTACACTAAAATAACAAAAAAGTCAACCTTACTAGTGAGTGCCAAATTTAGAAACTGCAAAGACAAAATGGCTCACTAACTAAATTGAACGGAACCGCCAGAAAACTTACCTCCAAATCACTATGAATAAAATGGGCTGTGTGGAAGTCGCTGAAGCGTTTGAGAAATGGAGGTGAAAGATGCAACGATAATCTCTCTGGATTCTCTGGATAACAAACAAAAAATCTCCGGAAGCCAAAAGAAAAAATCATGCAGTATAATGTCGTTATCTTAAGACTTAGTTTAGTCAAATTAAGATTCCTATAACGCTGATGACACGAATTCGTATTTTTCCTTATGGTGTTGGTACCATATATTTATAAAAACAAATAGTCTGTTTGTGTGTCTGTAATTGATCCCCTTTCTAATAAATTGTTTTTTTAATTATTTTCCTCTCTTTAATATTTTAAATAATTTTGAATTTTCTTAACGCCCTACGTGTCGTACCGATTTTTTTTTCAATTTTTGTTTCGCGTCATTTACCGCCTGTTTGACCTGTAACGTTTGTCCTTTATATCTGTGATAGTCACTATTACTTGCTATCAAGAGATACTTCTTCCGAATTGTCTTTTGCAGCTCTCTAACCAGCACGTTGGTTTAATCTGATTATTAACTCATCATTAATTTTATGTAGTCGGTACTCTTAAATGTTGTAGCCTGTGTTGGTTTATAATTTCACAAATTGATTACTGACTCTAGTGGTGTGTATAAAACTAGTTACTTCCTTGAACGTCCAAAAATTTTGGAGAGAACATCATTCATTTCATTCCAATGCTAATGATGTAGCTAAGCTCAAAATGCAGAAAAAGTAAATAACAAAATTAAATATACAGTCTGTTTACTAAACATCCGACAAAAATTTAGGAAGTTATTTCTTATTTTAAGATTTTGTTATCCCTTGATGATTTGGGGTAAGACGTTTTGTTTCGAAGATACATGGCGATAAAAGTTTAGATATTTTAAAATCATTTTTTACTATGGCGTTATTTAAATACACTAAAATGAAGGAGATCTGAGAAATCGGCTAATTGGTGGGTGTAATGTAATAAGAAACAACCCTGGTGCATTTGAAAGAGTTCGGCAGTCAATGAGGAGAAGATTGGATGCATGCATCCTAGCTGAAGGTAGCCATTTTCAGCAGTTGTAGATTAAAAATCTCTACATGTAACATGAAGTCATAAATATTTTTTTTCCGAAAAGCTTTTATCGCTTTTTAATAAAGCGCCTTTCCCAAAATCATCAAACGACAAAAATCTTCAAATAACCCAAGGGTTAACCTCCTGAATTTTAGTAAACACCCTGTATATATTGCTTTATATTATGTAACTCTTGAAACATAACTGTAATTTTTTTTAAATTTTTTTCAAGGTAAAATCACTTTCACATTTAAACGTTAATAGGTACTTTTGTTCCGAAAAGTGTTGCTATCGAAGTTACTAACCCATTATAAATTTACATTTGCACTGTTTGAAAACGATTTTCGTAAAACGCTTGAGGACGTTGAGGTTCATTCAAGTTTCAGTTCTTAATTAAATACCAAAAACTTTATAAAACATTCTTACCTCAAATTTGCGATTAACTCTCTTTTGCATCTTTAGAAAAAAGCTGTTCAAACAGCTTCAAAATAGGTACGCAGAACTCCATAAGTTAGTTGTTCGTTTCTCTTGTGAAAAACACAAACATATCTCAAAGAATCGGAGCACTTGAAGATCGTATTACCTCAATTTGAAATTTTTTCGTTCACGAATGAACCGAGCTGACTTTTTGGAAATTTTATTTAGACGTGTTTATTTTTAGAACCCTCTACTTGGATGATAAATTAAAAAGTGAAACTTGAAATATATTACTTACCTGTTAAAAAGTTTTAACCGAGCTATCCTAGTAACTGCCAATTTTAATATTCTCGTGCCCTAGCAAAACCGTGTCTTAAGCAATATATCAAAGGGATGATATTCAAAAACTGTAACTTACTTGAACCGTCAGCGTTAGAAAACTTTTACTCGGCTAAACATGATATATCACTTTTTAAGAGCGATTTTTTTTGCTTTATATCATATATCTTGGAAATCGACTACGTTTGCGTTGTTTGGTTTTTTGGTGTTTTTAACAAAGCCAAATAAACAACGGTCTCGTTTTACACGCTTCTTTTATTGATGAAGTTAATATAAATCGGGGAACTTTTAATGCGGGCGTTTAAAAAGAAAAGTTAAAAATTATGATTAAATTAATGGTAATGGCGGTTAATAAAGTTGAGAAACATAATTAACATTGCTGCTTCTTGGTATATTAAATTAATAGGGTGAAAAACTGGAATTTTATTCTCGTGGATGAACAAGGAAAAAAATTAAAAATTATAAACAGCAAAAACTCATTCTTTGCAGGCGTCTGAGCGATTTTTAATCCCTGAAATGCCAATCAGCTCAGGCAAAAAGTGCTGTCAGCTTATATGAAAAGCCGAACAAAATCTTTGAACGCGTTAACAATTTATTTTTTAAAGAAAATAATGAATTTTCTAAAAAAATCGGAAATAAACTACAAGACGAAGTTAACACCAACTTCGTGTTTATCAAATCAAAATGTTTACATGCTCAGTAAAATCGCATCGTTATTTTTAATTGGATTTTAATTGTTTTATTCCTGGGTTGGAAGATAGTCTGTTTTCACTCGTTTTATTTTCCTTCTTTCGTAATGGCTTAAATTCGTTACACATCGATTTAATGCAAACCCAAAGCGTGTCGTCTGAAATAATAATAAACGCCAAAAGTCCATTAAACCCTCAGAGCTCCTCAAAGTTGAAATAGATATGATGACAAGAAGTAATAGTGCTTATGTCCGGGTAATTCCGGTTTTGTCCCTTTTAAGACTAACCCGGTAATAAACTTGAGTAATTTGTGATTTCGGAATTAATGGTCGTCAAATTTTATTAGGTTTAAAATAAGAAGAGGCTTTTGGCCTTGTGTGCAACTATAGTTCATCTTTAAGTTAGAAGGTTGTGAAAAAATATTTTTTATATTAGTAGTAATGCACTGAGTTTATAGCTGTAAATATAAGGTTATATTAGTAATGTCTTTACAAAATTAGAAAATAGAGAATTATAGCAAGACGTATTTCTCAGTGTCGTAACAGCTTTTCGCCTGAGAAACTATAATGCAAGCTCACGTAACAAATGTCGTATTTCTAAAAGCCGTGTTACTTTATTTGACACGGTTTTTCATTCAAATATGGCGAAAAAATCTGTAAGTACTTATACCTTAATAATTACTATACCCAATTTTTTAATTTGAGAAAAAGATTCAAACAGATCGCGACAAAAGGTAGATCTATGATTGGCTGCCAGCCATCTGCAGGTTGCTGGTGCGATCTGTTTGAATCTTCTTCTCAAATTAAAAAATACGGTGTAGAACACTGAAAGTATAATAATAATAAAATAGTTTTATTCTATATAGCTTTATGAATACAATTAACATTTTCTGTAAAAATAGGTGATTGCAACAACATAACCTAAAATAAACATGCCTTATTTATAGTGCAGCGTGAGCGCCCAAAAAGGGAAAATCAAGCTTAGATTTACTTGCGAAGATGATGTAGAACTACTAAAGGAAGCGGTGACCAATAGTGCGTATGAAAAAAATCCAAAATTGGAAAATAATTTATAATAATTTTATTTTTATTATTTTTATTATTTATGTGATTCACAATTTATTTACTTATATATTTGTGAAGATCGTAAGGAACTGTAATGTTTATTGTTCTTTCAGATGACATTGAAGATTTTTTCGTTGAGAGCAGTGAAGGATCATGTTGAGTATCTCCTAACTCTGTACAAGAAACAGGCCTCTGCAAATTTGAGGCAATCGGGGACAGAAGAGATGTATAGTCTAAAAGAACAGCTCCTCCAGGAACTGGTTTCCTTAAAGGAAGAGTTTAAAAGGCAGATAAAGAAGAAAGGTACAGAAAAATACGATCCAATGCTTTAAGCTTCGGCAAATATTTCAACCATGATGTAGAAGTTATCGATTTATCTCCATCACCTGCCAGTCTTCAATCAGATTCTGAGCTACCAGCTCCATTTCTCTTTCCTCCAGAAGTTGCGAGGTTGGACCACGATGTCACTGAAGCTGTCCCTCCTCGCAACTTAACTCAAGCAATGAGTTCGAACAGAAAAAGAACCATGGCAAAAATGCTGGAAAAGGGAAAAGAAGATACAGCTGGAAGCAAAGAAATTGTCTTTGGAAGAAAAAAGAATTGAGCTTGCAAGTAGACGTGTAACGTTCGAAGAGCGCAAATTTGAACAGCTGGTGGCGGTTCAAGCGCAGCAACAGCAGTTAATAGAAATGTTAATAAAAAGACTACAAAAATAAATTACAAAAGTTAAACAATTCTTTTACTTTAAATAATCCCCTAACAGTGGTGGATCTAAGCCAAAGGTTTCTTGCTACCATATACGTAGAACTTAATTGTTGCTGTAGCAACTTTTGATTTTTATGAGTCACAGAAAACAAACAACCTGGCTGTTTTTTGGAATAAATATTTCAAATAACATAACCTGTAACTTGTAAACTTGTCAACAGCTGTTGTCAACCATCAGTTTAACGTGTTCCAAGTTAACGTCTTGCTATAACTCTGTTTTGACTTTACTCGTTATTTTTCAATGATCTAAAGAATAAAGTATAACGACAATACAAAATACGTCTTGCTATAGGTCTCTAATGTAGCACAAAACGTTTCTGTGGAAGAAAGCAATATGACCATCCCGAATACAAAGCAAAAAAAAAATTTCACAGCCTTTTAATTGTCTCGCTTAATTAAAAATCAACTATAGCAAGAAAACCTTTAATGATATCTATCATATTTTCAGGTTTCGTACCTCGAAGCTTTTTAACCATAGAGACAATTTTGGGGATCAATTTGCTAGCGGTACTTATAATTCTATTAATGTCGGTTCTACAGCAAATGGAGTTAAACCCGATGCAACCGCTGATATTGGAAAAATTATATGAGAGCACGGAGTTAAAGAAAAATAATTCCGAACGCGTTTACCTCTTTAAAATCGTAAATAAACCATTGAACCGCTGAATAATTGATGCGTTAATAAATTTCTAGCGTGAATTGTAATAAAAATTTAATCGGAAATTTTCATGCCATCAACCGGGCAATTTTCCGTGAAAGTTGGAAAATTCGCCTGAACATTATTTATAAGTGGTCGACATGCTGGGTATATTTTTAATAGTGCGACTGTGGAGGTCTAAGTGCCTTTCATTAATAACCAACATTTCTGAGTGGCGAGTGAGCGCGCATATTCAACGAGTCCTTTCCATCAACCCTCAGATCGCAGGGCCGAACTCGGACTCCTTACAAAAAATAAATCTTCGCCACGTCAACGTTTTATTGTTCCGGGCGCATCCATTGTAAGCGCAAGTGCTTTGTGTTTAATACAATCGATGACATAGTATATGATCTATATTTACCGCTGAAACGTGTTATTTGTGCGCTCAATAAATTAAAAACGAAACTATTGTCTTTAAAATCCTGTCTATTGATCTATTAACCTTCGAAAAGTTGTTTTCAACTTTACATTTCGGCGTCAATGGAAAATTTATGTGAAAAATTCATCAAAAAAAGTTCAATTAATAATTACTTTTTAGTTTTATTATTAAAGCCGATTTAGAACCTTCAAGGAATTTTGTTTGAATGAAAATAAAAGTCGCTTAAATTTGAAAAAGTGTTCACTTGATGAAAATTGCTAAGAACCTTTTCTTCGAGCTTACTTCCGTTTAAGATAACGGCGATTTTCTTGGAAATGTAAGTATACTAGACAATCGCAATTTAAGTGGGGAAGTGTGGTCGAGTTTTTTGTTTTCGAGTTGAAAATTCGGCCCTGCACTACGAAACAGGTACAAGGGCTGTTTGTCGGAACAGTGCGGAGCTACCGCATTGTAGGATCAATTAAGATAGCTCCGGCCCTCGATTACTGGCTCGCCCGGGGGTTGTGTGAATAGCCAAATGCAATTACGAAAGCTTTTGCTGTGTTTGTGTACAGGACGTGTCCACCACTGCGTCGGTTCGTGTTCTCAAAAACCTATCCTAACAACCAATGCTCTTCATTTCAAAGGATTATAGTGGTACACATTTCATGGTTTAAACGTTGCTAGATGTGATTTCTTTTTTGAACGTCGGATTTATTTTATTCGACTCGATTTAAAAGTACGTAATCCCACTTTACACGTATAAAACGTTTGATAACTGTAATTATTTGCGGTTCGCTGATCTTCGCTTCATTGGAAATTTATTATTCCTAAACAAACAAATCCGATACGTTTGTTCTGCTTAATTTCTGCGTGTGCTTCCTTTTTTTCGCAGCCAACCTTTTTTAATAGAAACGTCAATTTCAACATTATTCAACCGCATTTCCATCGTTATTGCCTATTATCTTTCATACCCACTGGTTATTCTTTGAAAAGGGAGGCTCTCATTCATTTGATACCTACTTAATATCTTCTCAGCGCTTTATTTCGTTACGTGCTTAAAATTGCTCAAGAATATTTTGATTGTGTTAACTAAATGTTTCAAAATTTCACCGTCGCCGCCGCAGGTAAATCCTTTTTCAGCTCAGTATTTCCGTACAGATTTACACATAAATTAAGACCATCAAAATGTGAACTTTTAGAACTTAATCAACATGTAACGGGGTAGTTTGCATATCAAAAACGGTGCCTGAAAAGAGGACGATATTAAAACTACTGTTTTCTACGTTTTAAAAGGCTCGAAAAAGTTTTCAATTATACGACAATGTAAGAACTTCGCACTAGAAGCTTATACTCCGTGGGCAAAACTTTTAATTTTGATCTTTTGTTGACCTTTAATTCACCTTATAACTTCCTCCGGTTGCCAAACTTTCCACTTCTGTAAATAAAAAAAGTTTCACTTCAAAATTAACCGCTCTCAATATAAATTGCACTCCAAATTATAATTTTATTTTCCTAACTACATTTTCGTGACAGATTGGTACTTATAAACTTTTTTACATAGATTACATAAAATAGAAAAGGTAAAAATAGTAATCAGTAGAGGACAGATCTCATTTATATAATTTTAGGTAACGTTTCGAAATAAATTGTTCTCTTATCGAACTTTCAGCAATAATAATTAAACAACAATTTTATATTTTTTTAAATCTTAATTATTTACAAAGACAGTTTCTAAACGAAACTATTTACTTTTGTATCTATGTATTTTAAAAAGTCAACATTTAACAATCTTTTTCCTACTCAACTCAGAAACCTGAACACCTTATTAACACATTTATTAAAAAAGAGCAGGAGTTTCTTTTCATGTTATCATTATTATCACATGAAAAGATACGCTTTCATGATTGTTAGATAGTCTGCTGAACTCAAAGAAGTCGGAACAAAAAATTTTTACAGAAAAGATTTTATAATCAGAATCGCCTTTAGCTAACTTCCCGTCACTTATAGTTACACATAATAATAATATTATACATCTAATTGTCTCGTTGAAAATTAATTATTAAATTAGATTATATTATTGGTTTAGGTTTTATCAAGCAAACAAATCTAAAACGGTAATTTCTTTTCAATATTTTACAATTCAGCAATTCATAAAAATGCAAAAAGTGATTACACAATATTATTATACAACATAACAGTGTTACGCAAAATTTTGAAATTGGGATTTATGACAGAGGCCGTTATAATAATTACCTGATGGTGTTTTATGTAGCAGCTATGCGTACATAATATGGACGGGTGGACATTTTGATATATAATACATCTCGAATTTTAAATCAAACTGCATTTTGTGTTAAAATTGATCCACGTATTTCCGAAACATTTATATTGTCTGGAAAGTGATTTTTTCTTCTATTTTCATGTACAGTAGAACTCCAATTATCCGAATCAATTGGGACCGGACCCTATTCGGATAATTGGATAATTTTGGAACTGAACAGTAAAACACACAAAACAACGAGAATCCAGAATGACTGACTATTGCAGTTGTACAGTCGCGTGATTCATCGCCTGCCTATATGCTGACACTACACATTTTTTCCATCGAGTCAATATAATCTGTTTTTGAACACACTGTGTCTTTTAAAAAGTTATATATTTAATTTTTGTCCCCCTAAAACCGATTCGGATAATTGGCAATCCGGATAACTGGAGTGCGGATAATTGCAACTCTGCTGTATTGCGATATAAAGGTTTATTAATTTGTTTTATTTACATTGTAATTAGTTACATACAAGCAATTAAAAAATGTATAGTAAATGACAACCATATTTGAAATTTATGAATGAGGGGTCGGACAGTAGTCATAAATTACTCGATTATTGGGATGGACTTGCAGTTTCAGAAATGAACGGTACTCGCGGCGGTCCTAAAGATATTTTTATTATAATAAAGTACACAAGTTTGAAATGTACCTATTTCCAGTAGCATTTATGACATCAGTGACGGGCAATTAACTTCTTTTATAGTGAGTTTAAAATATCGTTATCACTTACTATCAAAATAAATATCGAAACCCGGCCATCTGCTTCTCGGAGGATTAAGTAGTGGCACTAAATCATACAGCGTATGAGTCAGTCTCTTTTCAATTTACTTCAGAACCATTTAATGTATCGGGACCAATGCATGTAACACTATGGGTAGTAGTGAATATCGTGGAATTTCGCGTACGTGTAATATAAGATACGGAAAAACTTAGGAAATCTCAGTACACACTGTAAGAAATTTAAGTAATGCTTGAACAACCCAGTCAGTTAAAATCAATAAATACTCATTCTAAATATTTTGTATCTTGTAAAATAAGTAATTGTCGTTTTATTGTTGCCAAAAATAGAAAATTTGTTTCCGAAAAATCATTGCCTAAATTAAAGTAATTAATTATAAAAATAGTCCTTCGTTAGGTATTGATTATATTATTTCCAGTTTTTGCATGTCATACAACAAGTTCAACATAAATTTGCTTAAATTACGATGACTTCTATTATGACTTTTAAATTACAGCTCTAAAAGTAACATACATTGGAAAATAGTTTATATGAAATAATAGAGTCCAGAATTTTTGTAAAGGCCACAGTTATCCATTATTTGTCGAATCAAGTCATAATAAGAAAAAAATCATCGAATTTGTAAATACAGGAGAGCGTCGATTATCCGAACTAATTGGGACCGACTACCGTTCGTATAATCGAAAATTCGGATGACCGAACAGTCATAGTTTATGAGGGAGGAGGAAGCACTAAAACGCTCAAAATGATGGAATATAAACATATATTGAACTATGGTAAGCTTCACTCCTGTTTAATTTTAAAATAAAATAATTTATTAAATCAATCTTAAAACTTGAAAGTTTAAGTCGCGCAACAATGTAATGGCAAAGTTAACGACGATCCGGATGATTGACGTTCGGATAAATCATATCGTCATTCGGATGATTGACGTTTCGGATAATTAACGTTCGGATAATCAACGCTCTACTGTAACGACAGTTGCGATTTATCTTAGAGTAATCTGAAAGGAATAAATCTTAATTATTATTGTTTTAAACTTTGAAGTTGTTTCTTATTGTTCTAAATAGTCTGTAAAAAATTGACTTTTTAATAAATTGCCGTCTTCTACTTCTAATGGTTATCTTTCAATTAACATTCTGCTCCATTGCTCAATAACATTTTGAAGGTAAAACTAAACTGATAAAAGCGAGAAAATTGTTTTCATCCAAAAATAAATAAATTATATGAATTTCAAAGTCTGCTCAAGTTAACTTTAACAAGAACAGACAAATATCGACCGACCGATGTATTAATATTGGATATCTACGGATTAGAAATTTTATAAGGGTAATAGATAATGCAGCAAGGAAACCTCTACAGTGAGGACGCGTGGGTTGGAATAAATTCATTTAAAATTCATGGGTTTGGTTTCTGGAAAAACGCTGGGACACGTCGATTTTTGTTTTTAAAACTGCATCTTTTTTGATATTTATAATTTTACGATCGTCTTTTGTTTTCGCACTATGACGTTATCAATAATTTTTTTAAATTGCACCCTATATTTTTGTTCACGAATTTGGATGCAGCACATTTTTCTGAGTACAGAAATGTCAAATTCGTATGACCTTGAAGAGGAAAGTTTTCGAAATAATCAGTCCTAAAGTTTCAAAAATTTATGATAAAATTGTTAGAGTAGACCACTAATAATATCATCAAGGAAGCGCTGGAAATCGCGCAAAACATTCAATTGCGTGTTTATTTTTCCGGTTTATTGAAGTAGACTTTAGATTTCAGATAACCCCATAGATAAAAAATTAATGGGGTTAAATCTGAAGACCTAGCTGGCCATTCGATAAAACCTCTCCTTCCGATCCATCTATTTGGGAAAATATTATGAAGGTATTCTCGTACTGTTCTCGAATAGTGTGGGGGCGCTCCATCCTGTTGGAACCATATTGAATCTGCCGGTATATTTGGGTTTTCATTATTCAGGTAGAGCGCACTTACACTGGGTATTATGTCATTTTGTAGTAAGTCTAAATATTTTTCAAAATTAAGTGATCCTCAATAAAAAGGGACCCACAATTGAGGTATCCACAATTCCGGCCCAAACGTTTACTTTCTGAGGGAATTGTGTATGACTTTCCATTCTCCAATGTGGGTTTTCTGGTGCCCAATATCGAAAATTTTGCTTGTATACCGAACCATTCAAACAAAATGTTGCCTCGTCAGAAAAAACTATCTTACGTAAAAATTCCGGGTGGGCATTGCATCTATCCATCATTATTTCGCAAACTCTGCGGTCGAGATCGTCTTAAATAAGTTCCTCAACAAAATGTACTTTGCATGGGTGCCATTTGTTCTTGTGTAAATATTTTAGAACAGAAGATTTACTTAGTGACTGTTCTGCAGCTACTTGTCGACTTGATTTGTGAGGATTTTCTTGTAAATCGAGCAAAACATTCAATTGTGTGCTTTCTGGAAATGTAACATAGTTGGTTTTGTAATTGTCTCTTACGTGGCCAAAGTCTCTAAACTTTTTCTCTACCTTACTAACTACTGATTGTGTAATAGGCTTCTCCGGGTACTTATCATTGAACAATTCGCAAACTTCAGCTTGTGTTCGAACATTATCGTCATATCCTACCATCATCAACATTTCTATTCGTTGTTTCTCAGTTAAACGCGCCATTCTTCAAGCTTTGAAACTGTACTTGACAAGTGTCAACAATCAAAAAAACAAAATAAACACACAATTGAATGTTTTGCTGGATTTCCAGCGCTTCCTTGATGATATTATTAGTGGTCTACTCTAACAATTTTATCATAAATTTTTTAAACTTTAGGACTGATTATTTCGAAAACTTTCCTCTTCAAGGTCATACAAATTTGACATTTCTGTACTCAGAAAAATGCGCTGCATCCAAATTCGTGAACAAAAATATAGAGTACAATTTAAAAAAATTATTGATGACGTCATAGTGCGAAAACAAAAGACGATCGTAAAAGTATAAATATCAAGAAAGATGCAGCTTTAAAAACAAAAATCGACCTGTTCGAGCGTTTTTCCAAAAACCAAACTCATGAATTTTAAATGAATTTATTCCAACCCACGCGTCCTCACTGTATAACATCCTGGAATAAGTTTTCAATGATTCATACGGCATTTCGCATTAAAAAATATTTTTGTTCGGATTTAGAATGTTTAGGCGTTTTCTTACCTTCATACCTTTTCTTCACTTCTCAGAATTGTTTTACTTTAAATATTCACATAATGTAGTATGTTTTTACTATTGTAGTACTTCAATTTTTAATGATCAAAACACGGACCTAGTTTCACAACGAAGCCTTTTTTCCCGAGCTAATGAAATTTAATTAGAAAATTACTTGTAACAGTTCCTAGAATTACCATCCGGAAACAAAACGCGAATCCCTTGCGGTTGTATTGCGTCTGTCTTTACATCTAGCCGAGTTGGTCCGTTCTGCTTATCTTACACCACCACATTGCTATTGCAGTGCAACATTATGCAACCAGAAAATTCTCTGAACGACAGGACACTGTTTATTGGTAATCTCATTGTATCGAATGGGAATGTCACGTTATACCGGTCACGTAAAGCAACAAACCACGATCTGATTGAAGTATTGAGGCCGCGGACAACCAGGTTAGCCGACGGAAACAGTCCTGAATGTAACGCCGCATCTCTAGGGACCCGGAAGTGTGGAACATGCAGTGCTCTGCATTATGAATTAGATAATGATATATTGTGCTTTCGTATTTTTATATGCGCGCATTTCTTGTTTCGACACAAAGGTTTATCCATAGATTTGCAGCTACAAACGTTAATACCCTTTAACGCTCTCAAAGTAGTCGCCATGGAAATGTATCCGATTATTTATGCGATCGTGAATTGGAACACCCTTTGAGCGGTCTTGCACTATATAACCGCTTTCTGTTCAAATGGTAATAGTGAAAACGTGTACTAATTAAAAATGGGTTGAGAATATGTCACTAAAGGAAATTTTAATTCTCGATGAAAAGGGGCCATTAAAGAACGATCTTTGATGAGGAAGTTGTTTCCTGTAAAATTTATCATGCAAAGCTTATATCAAAGGCGCTTTAATTCAGTGAAATTATGCCGAAAATTACTATAGACCGTTTAAACAGTTAAATGCGATGCTTAATTAGATACTTGAAAGAAATTAGAATATAATTTTATTCGAGGCTTTTAGTGGCGCGGTTAGAAATGCGACTGTAAACCGCTTCCATCAGAAATGCAATACGACCTATTATTATTTTCTCAAGTTTAGCCATTATAATTCCGAAACAGTGCACTTTCTGTTGAATTAACAATATACAAAGTTACGCAATCATGGCCGCCCTTTTCGCGCTATTTTGTAGCAGTCGAGTTAAAAGTAAACTCTTGTTCGCCACTACCCCAAATCTCATTAACTTTTATGATATTTCGTAACACTTTATTAATTTTGCGTGTGGGTACTGTATGTGTATGTTAGGGATCTAGAAATTTGTAAAAAAATTGTGGGAACAGATTAGCGATATTAACTTACTACAAATCTGCTGACACAATCATACATGCTAAACTTTTTTATTAAAAAATACCCAGTCGTTCTAAATATCTCTGATCGTGTTTTCTTTGGAATGAATAACTCTTTAAGAAAATGATTAATCCAACTAAATCCAACCTAAAGGTTATTGTCATTCATCAGGTAGTTGACACCATCATTTTCCTCATTTTAAAGAGAAAGCGATCACAGATATTTTGGGACACATGTATAATAAATTAGGTTATCCGTAAAATTAGCAACAATTTCTTTACTGATTATATTATATTATATTATATTAGTTACCTATCCGTTTTGGTGGTCTAGGTATTCGATCTGTTGCAAATATTTCAACTCCAGCCTTTTTATCTTCTATCTTTCCTAATTCTCGGTTCATTAAGTTTTTCTGCCTTCTCGTTTTTCCATCTTCGAGACATCTTACTCCAGTGAAGCCATTGAAGAATGGAAAATTATATCTAATTCCTCGTCTTTGCCCTCGACTTCTCCATCCATTCAACGAAATTGGGATTTGCCAATTATTGAAAATAACTTTAAAAAACTATTGTCTTCCTCAAAAAGCTATTTTATTAGCAGTGTCTGAATTCGAATCTGAAGCTTGGCGTGAATCTTTACCTTCTTCTAAATTAGGCACTTTGTTAGAAAAAAAAACACTTTATAAATTGCTGTTTCTCTAAGATTAGACATTAGTATTTGTCATCCTCATATATATAATTGTGTTTCTCCAGTAGACACGTACAGTCATCATGGACTGTCTTGCATAAAAAGTGCAGGAAGAATCCCAAGACACTATTGCATTAACGACATCTTAAAACGTGCTTTCTCATCTGCCAACATCCCTTGTTTACTTGAACCCAACGGGGTTCTGAGAGATGACGGCAAACGTCCGGATGGAATCACCATTATTCCCTGGAAAGAAGGCAAATCTCTTGTCTGGGATGTCACCTGTACAGATACGCTTGCACCTTCACATTTACCTGAGTCGTTCATATCTGTTAGATCTGCTGCAAACAAAGCAGAAAATCTTAAAAGAAGAAAATATAGGTCTGTTAGCAGATCACTACATTTTTGTTGGCTGTGCTGTTGAAATCTTTGGTCCTTGGAGTATGAGTGCTCTATCGTTGTTGGATGCTTTGAGAAGACTTATTATTGACGTCACAGGTATTCCTCAGGCGAAAACATACTTAAAACAACGAATTAGTATTGCCATCCAGAGAGGTAACGCAGCCAGCGTCCTGGGAACTGTGCCTATTTCTTCTTCTCTGGACGAATTATTTAATTTAACGTAATTTTTAGTTTGTATTTTGTAATTTAATTTATAATATATTATAATTTTATTTCTCATAATGTATACTTTAACATGTTTTAATTAGGTGACCAATTATTTAGTATAATATCCTTTTTGTTTGTGGACATTCTGCAACATAATATTAACTACCAACTTCTTATTTTTCTCCTACGTAAATGGAAAAAGTCTTATTCTTAAAGAACAGACAAGTTCCTTGTTCTTTCTGACAGCAAGATTTGGAGCATTCATCTTCAGCACCCATCCCGAACGTACTTATTTATTTTCGATCGGATGATCGAACATTTTTATTCCGACCTACACTTTTTCCAGTTAGGGCCAAGACACCATTTGTAGTTACTACGCCATCTTTAGCCACTTTGCTTGGCAATACGTATTTGTAAGCTTTACTTAAGTCAATAACGAAGAATAGTGTTTTTAAATACGTTGCTAAAGCATTTCTAAGGCACAAGCATCTGAGTCTATTTCTAATTTAAAATATCGATGATTTTATGTGACTCTGACCTATAAGTAATAATAACAGGGCAGGATTAATTAAACTTTAATTAGTAAGGTACACTTGATAATATTTCAATATAAGTGTCTCTAGTTATACTAAATGACAAGAAAATTGCAACACCAAGAAGGGATGTGAATACCCGTCCTCACGTAGCGAGAACTCTAAGTCGGTTTGAAGAGTCCCATTGTCAATATCCTGCCTTGACCAGTGAGATTTCCCGACCTCTTCCTAATTGAACAAGTGTGAGAAATTATGAGAAAAAACTGATGAACTTAGTGAATCCCCCGCAATCACCAGTTCCCCGGCATGAATTGCAGATTGCATAGGATACCATACTCCAAGAGGATATGAACCGCCTACTAGAATCAACGCCACGAAGAGTCAGGGAGCTTGGACTAGGGGCGGCCCAACACATTATTCCTAAATATTAAATTAAATTGTCTTAATCTCTTTTGTTCGTTTTCTTTAAAATTTGTGAATGCGTTTCTACGAAGATTTACAGCATTTTAGCTTAAAAACTGTAACCTAACTAAAGAATATAAAGACTCAGTTCACGGTTATTCAGCCATTTGTTAATTTCTTAAACATAGAAATATGCTTAAACTGATTAGAAATGGTGTCTCGACCCTAGGCCACTCAACGTTGTAGTAATTAACTGGGCTACTGTTAAACGAATTCTGTTAATGCGCATTGAGTTTAGCATAAACGAAGTAACTGTTATTTTCCCCATTGAAAGCTTAAGTTAATTATGTTATGTGGTCAGATAAACATTTGCTTCTTTAGAGTAAAGTTAATATATTTAAAATCATTTCCATGGAATGGGTGGATATTTTATTTCAATCTTAATTTTTCTTTCTTATTTTACTTCGATTATTAAAAAAACGTATTGCTTAAAAAAACATAACACTGCAGGAAAATGATACCATTATATTTCAACCAACTGTTGAAGTCACTCGTTTAGATAATTTCGTCGCTATTATAAAATATTCAGAGCGGGTACTTCAGTACTGCAACGAGTACTGCAGGGAATGAAAACTTTAGTTAAAGAAGGAGAAAGGACCAATTTATTTAGAGGAAAAGTAAGAGACTGAAGCAGTTTAAGTGCACAGATATTTTATAGAAAATACGATCCAGGGTCAATTTTACACTTTAATAAAAAATGGTCACGTTACTATAAAACTATAATAGCATGCAATAACTTATATCTGACTGCGTAGAAGAATCATAATCTTTATTTTTTTTTAGAAAAACTTAGCAAATGATTGAGCTTTTTCACCAGTAAAAGTTATGGCCGGGTCGCGAAACAATTCACAGAAATTCCACAATACATAAAGGAGTATTAGAAAAGTAATCCTTTGAACCCAAAAGAGCGCTTTTATTTGATATTACAACATATTTGATATACGACGGATTTCAAATGGTAAGTAATTGAAATAACTCCTTGGAATATCACATTTGTACGAATTTTTTAAACAATATTTTCTGTCAATATGTTATTTAAGTAATATCTAATTGACGCACATACTGACCTGTAGTTTGTGTCGATATGTTTTGAACATAATAAGTAGAAATAACGGGAAAGTGACAAAAATGATGTTTCCTGTGCTACCTATCTGACTTCAACCCTTCATGTCCTTCTTGACCTACCTCTTCTATTTATTCCTTGTACCTACTCGTAAACTTCCTAGTTAATTTTTCATCTAGCCTTTTGCAAATGTACCCTAGCCGTCCCAATCGTCTTTCCTGTATTTTCCTTAGTAATTGTGTTATTATCAATTCTTCTTTGAACACTGCCTGTCTCTTCTGGTCTTCTCTTCTATGTTTCTTAAAAACCTGATTTCTGTGGCGCCTATAGTACTGTTGGGATGGGTTTTAGATGTTTTAGCGGCCTCTGCTGTTACCTTTTTGTTAAAAAATATTGATTTCAAGAAATTGTATATTCTTCCTATTTTATTGGTTATTTCCTTTTCTTGTCTTCCATTTCCTGGTACAATTGTTTTTAAATATTTATGTTCTGTAAACTTTCGGTTCTTCTAGTTTGATTAATCTTTGTTTTGTCTACATTTACATTTATGCTTATCTTTTTCAATTCTGTGTTCAATGTATTCAAGTTGTGTTGTAGTTTTCTCTCCGTGTCCGCTACTATCGTTATATCGTTCACAAACAGTAGCTCCAATAGTTCCAATGTTTTGATTTTTCCAATATACCATCTTCATCGGCTTCATTGTATCCTTAGCTTTTGTGTGGTTTGATCCATTACTGCTAAGAAAAGTAATGTACTGAGTACATATCCTTGTTTTCAACCCTCTCCTGTTTCAAACTCTTTTCACTCTTTATTACTTACTTACTTACTTACTACGTTCATTGTCTTGTTGCACATTGCTTTTATTACTGCGATTGTCTCTCTGTCTATTCCTTTTCCTTAGAGCAGTACTGCCTTAGAGTATTGGGTGTTTTTCTCTCTGCTGAAGCCATGTGATTCCTACTGTAGTTCTAACTCTTATCATTGTTTTCATTACTCTAGCTGGTATACACATTAACGTTATACCTCGGTAATTTAACCATTCTCTTACTTCTCCCTTCTCAAATATACTACTCTTTGCGTGCTTTATTTTCGCTAATGATCTTATTTAATAGTATTCTGTAAACTTGTATTTCTGAATCACCAATACCTTTAATCATTTGTGGTGTTATCCTATCGATACCAACAGTTTCTTATAATTTTAATTTTCCTTCGGCTTTGTTTAGTTCCACTTCGGTAATTGATGTTAATTCCGATCTTTAATGTGTTATTTATTTATTTAGTTTTCTTGTTTCCGTCAGTTCTTTAAAATATTCCCTCTCTTCCTCTGTTATGACCTTGTTGTTTTTATCATAAATGTTTTCCATACTAGGCATATTATTTTTTTTTGCTTCAATTGTCGAAGTGTACCATAAAATAGTTTTTGATTTTCTCTGAAATTTTATTTAAGTTTTGTCTAAATTTCCGCCAAAATTCTTGTTTCTCCTACTTTACTCTTTCCTTCACCTTTTATTTTTGGTAGTGTTTGAAATTTAATAGGTTAATTAATAGAAAAAGAAACTTCAGTGTTTTAATTTACTTTTGTATGTAATTAATGCACAAGACCTAATTTTTATGTCCATCCCTGTAATTAAGACAGAAGGAAGTTTTCAACTTGTTCGTCAATGAAGTGAAAACAAACGCGCCTAACGAAATGTTCTTTTAAATAATAGATCCTGTGATGGACACTCCGTTAACTAAATTCACTTAAGGGCGACTCCGTGCAAGGCAGTCACGAAACACAATAATAAGGAAATGAAGTGGTACCTCGTCTCGTTAAAATACAACTTCATTTAAGATTGCGTCAATCTAAATTTTTTAAAACAGAACTTAATTAAGAACATCGCTCTCCAAATTTAAATTCCTAGTTCCATAGAAAGGGTAACGGGCAATATTTTTACGAGATCAACTTAATAGCATTATGGTCCCCGAGTGGCCCTACCTAAAGTTAAATGCCATCTTTGTATTATAAAGCGACTGAAAAATTCTGTTAGTTCGTCGAAGAAAGTAACGTTCGAAAAATTAAAATTTATTACTTTTTTTCGGGAAATTTGTAGCGTACATTCTTGCCGGTAAGGTCTAGCTTGCAAGCGGCCGAATAATATTTCAAGTGGGAATCGTTATAAAGTTGGTAAACAACGGCTTACCCATATTTAAAACATATTAAAACGTCAAAAGCATTATCAGTGAAAGCATAAATTCTGGAGGATATATTTCCGTGACATTTCATTTTCTTACTTTCAGCGGACATAAATATTACAGTAAACGGCAATGCGGTGTTTGCATTAGCATTCTAAAATACACAACATGCAAAACAAAGGCAATAGCGACTCTATATATACTGTCCGTATCACCAGCGACGCGTTCTTCAGTGTTAGCAGCGTAATCAGAGCACTCGCCTCGACCGCGGTTTGATCTAATTAAAACATTGAATGCATAATTAAGAAGAATGCTAAACTCTCCGAGCTATTATCATTTTAGAAATTCTTGCGCTGGAACTCTTTTTAAAAATGTCGCGAATGTAGAGAAAAAATGAGGCGAACTTTATTGATACTCTCCTTTTTTATTGCACGGTTCAAATATCAATAACTATTCAGACAAAATAAACACGGCAGTTTTGTTGTTAGATCGATGGATTTGTACAAAAAAAGGGCAGAGAGCCTTAGAATAAATTTAAGAACCGGATTAGCTGAATTACCGATAAACCATGCCCCAACAAATAGGATTTAGGTCACATTCGCGTTTGCAAAGAAAATTTTAAATCGCGCATTATACAAATGAGGCCTCTGAAGAGGGCTCCAATCATTTCAATTGGCCGTAACTTGAAAACTGTTCGAGATACAAGAAGCACGATAAGGGCGAAAATCGCGGGACTTATTTATGTCTTCAAATTTTTCATTAACGTTGTTTATAACCGTTCGTTTTTGTTCCGTCGCGGATTTAAAATCGGCGTTTTCTTCAGTGAAAGTTTTTTTAAAGTTTTTTTACGGTTTTGCGACACCCTCACGTCATTCATTCCGTTCGGTTCAATTGTCAGCTGTCTCCTCTTCATTGCTTCTTGCATTTACATACATCCCGGGTAACTTTCATGATTGCAGAATTTATTTTACGTTCGTGCTTTTTATATTTTGGATAACATCAATGTTTATTTTATAGTCCGAAGCAAGGGTTCGATAAAATGCGCCGTTTGAAACGACAAATTCTTGGAAAAATTTAACTTTTTAATTTATTTAGGTAATTAAAAATTTAACTGCGACCTTAGATACAGTTTAATTAAAACCGGGTAACAAAAACGCAAAGAGCGCTTTTCGACGTTAACTGAAGGCAAATTCTTTACAACAGGTTACTATCGACGCTTTAAATAACGAATGTCCTCGATGATTTCTTATTGTTTTATTTAATTTGTGCAAAGAATGGGAACGAGAATATAGAATGGGTACACATTTGCTCATGCATGTAAAATAGATATAGGAAGAATCTAATGTGTTTGTTCAACTCCATTTAGAAATTTCAAATTGATATTCAGCTTGCATCTATATAAACTTTTTACAGCGTTCAATAACTAAAATGTATAGAAATCAAAATTTAACTGTAATTTTCTAAAATTCTCTGCAGGTTGAGTTCATTCAGGTGTTCAGTATGCTTTAGGAATTTGATGCAGTTCGTGCAGAATACTGATGGAAGCTTTCAGTTTTAATCTGCAAGTCTACGAAGGTATCGATGTTTCATAACACCAATTTAAAATAATATTCTTCAATTCTTCGGCAGTCACAGTTCAAAAGTTTTGAATTTCAGTTTTTGCAGTGGTGTACCCCGATAGCCAGTTCTTAATTGAAATTTCCCCAAGTAAAACTTTTTCAATGCGTGCAAGGCCTGAATTTGGACGTTTGAGTTTACGAACGAGAAAGCTTGAATAATAAGGGATAAGATTGAATGTCGAAAATTTTTAAGAACCGATAAAAAATAATGTGGGCCCCGTTAGAGTCGACGCTGATCTGTTACATTTCTCAGAGGAATCGTAGTTGAAGTCTCAAGCGACGGATTTCATTTACATCTGGAACAGATTTACATTCACACCGACCTGAATCGTGAAATATTCAGAGGGTTTTTACATCTGGCGTGTCGGCTAATGGGACCTGAGCAATTGCAATGAATTCTAATTCTCATCAATGATAAGGTCGCCCATACTTATTAAGTTCTGCCTCCGGATATATCCCTGACTTATTGCTGGCACATTCGATGCCCCAGGGAGAAAATTTTCCTTTCGAAATACAGATATTGAAAATTTTACTGATGAATCCATACTTTTTCAATAACTTTATTACAGTTTACCTGAGTCAGCAACTTCTTATCGTAAAAAATATTTGATTTGGAGTCAAGAACCAGATTTCGACTTGGGGTGATATTATTTCAGATGTATTTATGTAATTATGCGACAACAATATGGTCAAATCAGTTTACAATAAAAAAAATTAAATCAGTGTAAAAATTGATTTTAATAGCGATTTATTAGCAAACTATTAAAGCTATCAGGAATTTGTTTTCGTGATCCCACCTACGTTACAGTGTAGATTTTAATAATAGGCAAACTGGCAATTAGATTTTGAAAGTAATTAATTATAAGAGATCAGAAGACTCATTATAATCGCAAGTAATTCTGTGGTATACTTGACGAAAAGATAGTAACACAGACAAATAGTAATTAATTAATTAATATTCTCAGTATTCTCCTACGGGGTTTAGGAGGCGTTTACGACTGCATACAACAAGAAGGTCACAACATCTTATGTAGTTTCTAGGTATAAAAGATTTTCATTATCTTTGGAAGAATCTAATTTATTATACCAAAATTTTTAAATCCAGGTCTGAAGTACAGTACCTGCCTGTAGGGTATTCTGTATTTACGATTTTTGTTGAAAAAAGTTTTAAACACTTATTAATTTGAAATCTGTTATAAAAAGATTATTTTGATTTATTTGGTTTTATAGTATTCTCCGCCACTGGAATAATAAAATTTAAAAATATAAGAAGCTCATTTTATAATTCGGTAATTGTAGATTATTGACCGCGGGTTTACAATTCTTTAGGGGGATTAGACAGATACCTTCACGCGAAAATGGTATACGATGGACCGCCCTGTATAGGTCTGTATAGCCCATTGTACACTCTGCCGCACATTAAATGACACACGACGGTCGGGCGCTTGCAGGCCATGTTACAAGGATGTTTGCATGGTTGTATACAAATTATCAGGTCCGTATGCTAGATTTGATATCAAATTAAGGGGTTGTATTGTAATGAAAACGAACCATATTTTGCTACAGTTGCAGTCTCGTACAACGATCTTCTATTTAACGAGGTTTAGAAGGTGGTAGTATGAACGATTTTCAGTAAAAAAAGTTCATATATGAATAATGTTATCAACTAAACGACTCACGTTAAAGTATTAAGAAAACTATTTATTGACTGCATGTATTATTTTTTTTAAATGGCATAAAAGACGAAAAATTTATCATAGTTCAAACTTGATGTTCATAAATTACACCTTTGACTGTAATCCTCTTTCGAACTCTCTAACACAACAGTCCCAATTTAAACTTTAGCTAATTTGTTATATATCAGTTAGATAACGAATAAGTGGCTAACAAATCATTTACCTTTTCTTATCATCTTTTGTGAGTCTCTTTATGGGTAACGTTTGAAAAACTTAAAAAAATATTGGACGCAGTTACTCAAAATAGTCCATACTAGTGAAACCTTTCCCTTTCGTCCTGAAACAATTTTTTGAAGGACCCTCGACACGTTTTCAATGCATTTTATACCCCTTCTAACTCTTCACCTATTTAGTAACTTCTTAAAAATCTTCGACCGAGTCTGGGAAAAATATTTCAAAAGTTCTTGGTTTTTGTAAATAAGATATACCTTCCCAAATGAATACTTTCCGTTTCTTTGAAGAAAAAAATTTAAACTTTTTTTAGATTTTGAAGTAACTTTGCCACAGCAATGAAAAGTTGAGGTACTGTGCCTAATTTTTAGGAGAGCCTATATACTTTGTTAGAAACTTGACTACGTTTCTTACCTTTCAGCACAAAACAAAAACAAATATAAGAAAGTTTACAAGAAATCGAAACCTCAACCAGAGGAAATATTTTTATAATTTTTTAGACGGTTTTGAATAATACATATAGTAAAATAGGGATAGGTTCCATACTTTCCTAAAACCGCATAAAACCAAAGTAACAAATTTAAAAATTTTAAAAAATCGCATAAAAAAATAAGAAAAATAACAATGACTAAAAAAATATAAGAAAGTTTACAAGAAATCAAAACCTCATCCAGCGCAAATATTTTTATAATTTTTTTAGACGGTTTTGAATAACATAGCGAATAGTTACTCCGCCATTGTTGAAATATCCTGTATAATGAATCTTTTAAGGACCACCGTTCTATATGGAAGTTCAATGTATTTTATAAGATCAAAAAGCTTTGATCACAAAATATTTGAGAAAGATGACCTAAATAAATTCATCAGCAATTCTAGCTTCTCTCAATGCAGTCATTAGACACTATTTTTTAAAGTTGTTCATTGCATTGAAAGAAAAAATTAACAATTTTAGATTATTCAACATTTGATTAAAATAATATCAATCGAAAAAAAAATAGACTAAAATCCAATCATGGCTAATGTACACAAAAATCAGATTAGTACCAAATTTCACACAGCAAACCGATCGATCACATTTGACAGATTTTAAATCGGGGATTATTGGCGATTTTATTGGGTTTAATACTAATTAATGCAAGTAAAAATTGATTACTGCGAACGCGTTAAAAAACGGCCCGGAATTTAATTTAAAGAGAAGAATTGTAGCATGAATTTCAAGTTATATATTGTAACCGCGAAGTCTTGTGGCAGCGCATTTGTTAACTTATTCTGTACAAAGAATGATGCATTGCGAATTCATACAGACTTAATGTTCTTTGCATGCGGTTGAGCCGATTTAGGTCCGTACCAATAAACTATTTTTATCGCTTTATAATAAAATTGCAGCGGAAATTGCAGTTGCTGTTCATGAATATTTTAACTTTCCTCAACTTAAACAGTTATAAAATTGTTATTGCACATTAAACGGGTAGAATAAATAACCGCCTCGAAAATTAATCGTAAATCAACTAATTTGAATCAAAAACGCTCCCCGGCGATTAAATACTCGCAATTATGAATAATGAAATGCGATATAATGTTAAAGAGTGGCGTGTTAACTAAGTGGGCGCATGAATATGAATGTGTGCATGCAGAAGAACGGCAACGAAACCGAGCAGAAAATCAAGCAGTCGCTGAAACGACTGCCTGGAGAGGATGCACGACGGCCTTTCTCCACTTAAACACACCCGTTTAGGCAATGGTGACATTGATAAAGAGCGTTATTATACAGATTAACTGTGCGATGTTAGTGGTTGCAGTGCTTACCATTTTATCTTCATCTGATATCCAATAGCACAACTACCTGCGCTTTTGTAACGAAAACAATTTGTTATCGTCGTCCCTTTTAACTATGATCTAAGGAATAGTTCATGCAATTAATTTAATTAAAATCGATTGTTACAAGGAACATTTTTGGGGGGATTTGCTTAAAGCTCGCTGCAAACTTGAGCTTAATCCGAATAACTTGTTGCAAAGTAAATGCAATTTAAATACAAGATTAAGCTGTACTTATTACCACTTGCGCAATCGTTACGACGTTAAACTTGCTAATTTAACAAGAAATTCTGAATTTAAAGAATATTATTGTACTCAAAAAATGATCTTATTTGTTCCAAAAAAGATTCAATTAAAAAGAAAGTTGTAAAATGTTGGTTATACTGGTTATTAACATAACCTAACTTTATTATTATTATTTTTGGGTATTGAGGTATTTTTAATATGTGTTGCAGCCATTGGTGCTTTAGTCATTCAACGCACAACTTGGTCCGCATGCGGGTTACAAAGTTGGTGCAGATCTGTTTGTGGGTAAGTGTTGTGTACAGGACTTTATTATTTTTATTCAACTTTTTCATTTTTCTTTTCCTTTATGTGGACATATAATATAGTTAAGTAAACTTACTTTTTATTTCCTCAGATTTCCACATAATTTTGTATTTTAACACTTGAATTAATCAAGATATGTCCATTTTTCAGTTATTACACTTTAAAAATTTTTTAAAAACGCACTTCACTACATTTAACATTTTAAAATTGTTTTGAAACTTTTTTAAAACGTACGTCACAGATTTTTACATTACACAAATAACATTAATTATCGATACTAAAACTGTTCATACCACTAACAGTTTTCGCGATATCGCGTCATCAGTAGTATTCGATATTATAAGCGTTCCTTCAAGTTTTTTGAATTTTTATATCCACTCCCCACTATTTTAATTTTTATCTATTCTTTTTATTATTATTGTATTTCATTTATGTATTAATTTTGTTTATTAGTTTTATTAACATATCATCCTTAACATGTAACTGTTCATTTATAAGTTGTGCTTTATTTTTGTTTTTATAAATGTGTATATTTTCAGCTATGTTCATCCTGACTCCTTTTTTCATTATTTTTTCTATTTTCATAGTATTTTCAATGGTACCAAACTGGTGTTTTTCTTGATACAAATGTCTTGTATAATTTGAAGTTGTATTATTTTTGTTAATGTGTTCTTTATACCTTTTATGGAAACTTCTGCCAGTTTGACCAACATATTTTTTGTTACATGTGTTGCACTTAATGGAATAAATTCCGTTCCAATCATACTTGTCTTCTTTTTCGATTTTTGGTTTTAAGAATTTTTCTAATTTATTATTTGTTGTTAATCCTATCTTTAGATTTTGGTTTCTGAAAATCTTTGTTAATTTATTCGTCACATTTCCATAATAATTGAAAGTTACCCATTTACACTTCTGTTCACTATTATTTATTGTTCCTTGGCTGTATACAAATTGATAAATAAATTTAAATTCAATAGGAGTAAACATAATAAGAGCAACCACGAAAACAGCCAAGGAACAATAAATAATAGTGAACAGAAGTGTAAATGGGTAACTTTCAATTATTATGGAAATGTGACGAATAAATTAACAAAGATTTTCAGAAACCAAAATCTAAAGATAGGATTAACAACAAATAATAAATTAGAAAAATTCTTAAAACCAAAAATCGAAAAAGAAGACAAGTATGATTGGAACGGAATTTATTCCATTAAGTGCAACACATGTAACAAAAAATATGTTGGTCAAACTGGCAGAAGTTTCCATAAAAGGTATAAAGAACACATTAACAAAAATAATACAACTTCAAATTATACAAGACATTTGTATCAAGAAAAACACCAGTTTGGTACCATTGAAAATACTATGAAAATAGAAAAAATAATGAAAAAAGGAGTCAGGATGAACATAGCTGAAAATATACACATTTATAAAAACAAAAATAAAGCACAACTTATAAATGAACAGTTACATGTTAAGGATGATATGTTAATAAAACTAATAAACAAAATTAATACATAAATGAAATACAATAATAATAAAAAGAATAGATAAAAATTAAAATAGTGGGGAGTGGATATAAAAATTCAAAAAACTTGAAGGAACGCTTATAATATCGAATACTACTGATGACGCGATATCGCGAAAACTGTTAGTGGTATGAACAGTTTTAGTATCGATAATTAATGTTATTTGTGTAATGTAAAAATCTGTGACGTACGTTTTAAAAAAGTTTCAAAACAATTTTAAAATGTTAAATGTAGTGAAGTGCGTTTTTAAAAAATTTTTAAAGTGTAATAACTGAAAAATGGACATATCTTGATTAATTCAAGTGTTAAAATACAAAATTATGTGGAAATCTGAGGAAATAAAAAGTAAGTTTACTTAACTATATTATTATTTTTAGCATCAGGTTTTAACGTTCACTAACAGGCGCTATATTATAAAAATGTATGAAACGAAATCCTTTTTGTATTCGCTCAAAACATTAACGACGTAAATCTCTACTTTTCCAATGCAATTAAGTATCCTCTTTGCTGAAATTTTCACTACCATATAACCCTTACATGCAATTATGTCGTCATCTAAAAACAGTAAGATGATTCTAGGAAAGTTCACCGACTGCAATTCACCGACGGAAAGTTCACCGACTAGAAAGTTTACCACCCCGCAATCCGTGGAAAGAATAATTCACCGATTCGCTAGAAATCCTGGTCAGGACTATCTCTTGCGTGATTTATAGGAAACCTAAACCGAACTGTCTAATTGCCTAAGATTGAATTATTAAAAACCTACTTGACCTAGGCTCAAGGCTTAATTAATTAGGTATTGTAGGTATAATAGAATATATAGAACAAGCACATACGTACCTATATTGTGTGATAAGAAATAAATTAATGTGATTAACAAAGTTTCTTGATTTTTAATAATTCAATCTTAAGCAATTGTAGAACCGTTGAATTATGCTTTCGACGAATTGTGAGGCGGTGAACTTTCTAGTCGGTGAATTGTTGTTGGTGAATTTCCATCGGTGAACTTTCCGTCGGTGAATTGCAATCGGTGAACTTTCTGGATACCCATTAAATATCGCATTTTTCTTTAAATTTTGCATCCATATCCAAGTGTGAAAGATAGAAAATTTAGTTATTATAGGGTCTGTTCGTTTTATATTTTTCTTCTTTGTTACCTTCTGTACCTTCCAAATTCTTTTAAGTTTTGTTTCTTTTTTCTGTGTTGGTCTAAAGTTTCGTTTCTTCTGTTTCCCTATCGCATTCATTTTGCTAATCAAAACTTTCTATTTTGATCTTGTAGGAATGCACTGAGAAATCATCAGTTTGGTTATTTGATTTAGACTTACACAAAGGGTTACTTTCGAACACCTAGGTGCAAATTACTTAAATTGCATTCGGATTGCTCCATTGGATTTATCCCAACGTTCCTCGCATACATGAGAGTATATAAAAAAGTGTGAATCTGCGATTAAAGTAGATACAGTCCTTCTGCTATCTGAACTGCGACCAACAAGATTTCCTTAATGTCAAACTGTAACATCAGTTTGCGTATCGACTTGTTATAGAGCCCTTATACCTTATACAAAGTGGACATAAATTAATGTGGATCTGGTGAGCTATGAAATTTGCCGCCATGAAAAAAAAATTAAGAACATTATTTCGACAATTTTCAGCTATTAATTAAGTTGATTTCATAACTTTCTTATCAATAAGAGGCGGTTAATTAACAATTCCTCAAATTTACTCATATTCCCCCCATATTCATTTATGACCACCTTTTACAATCATTTACTGAGATGATTTAAATTTGGTATTTGAGAGTTTTCCAGGCTGTCTTACGAGAAACGTACCACGTTACAACTCCGTTTTCCGTATGGCCGACTGAATCTTGTGATATTGTAGCTCAAAGGACCAAATGTACGATCTTTTCTTTTTTGCCGATTGGATCTTGTTTCTTGTAGCTCGAAGAACCAAATGCTACGTATGGCCGACTGGATCTTGTAATGTTGTAGCTTGGAGGAACCAATGTTCAGCGGTGACCAGTGAACTGAAGTATTTTTTTATATGATCTGTGCAGCCTGTCACAGAACTGACCTGTTGCTTAAATCGGTGAGTTGATTGACAATTAAAACTTCTAGGAAATAAAAAATTATTTATTTTTATTCTTCCATACATTGACCTACTGAGGTCTGATTACCATTACTACTAATAGTAATAATAATAATGATTTTAATTACATTCCTTCTTGATACTTATTGATGAGTAGATACAGTACAATCCCGATTATCCGAGTCTCGGTTATCCGAGTCTCCGCGTTATCCGAGCGACCCCTGTTTTTTAATTGTTCCGTGTTATTCGAGCTGATCCTGAATTTTATCCGAGTTATTCGAGAAAATTCGGAGAAATTTAATAAAAAAGTTGCATGAGGCAAAAAATCGTCTGACGTTGCTATACAGCCAAATTGCTTCTGTTGCATCCTGCTCTGGCCAGCATGTGCATGTGCCGACAACCACTGTCCAGCCTAAGTTTAGGGTGGAAATCTACCCTAAAGAGGGCTGTGTAGGCATCAAGTCCGCTGATGACACCCTAAAGCTCCTTCAAACGAAGTTGACGCCGAGTCAACTAAAAATAAAGCCTGACCGTATTGTTAAAATACCGAATAACGGGATTCGTATCGAATCTACTACGAATGAGGTAACGAAGTTACCTTCTAGCTCCCTCCTGGATCAAATCGGTCTGTTAGCTAAGGTTCCGCAGAAGCAGTGGCCCTCTGTCATTATTTATGGGGCCCCAAAGGATATTGAGGCGAAGGATATTGACAGTCGTTTAGATGACCTGCTCCCCTCGACTATTGGTAAAGGGTTCATGAAAGTGGCCTTCAAGGTGGGACGTGCCACGGACCTGACGAATAATTGGGTTATCCAGGTTGACCCTGAGGCTAGGAAAGCCATCCTCTCCTGGGACAAAATCAGCCTTGGTTGGACTTCTTGTCGTGTCCGAGATTATATCCGTGTGACCCGGTGCTTCAACTGTCAGCGCTTTGGTCATGTTAGTAAGCACTGCAAGTCTGCTGAACAGTGTGGCTATTGTGCTTCCTTGGAGCACCCTTCTAAGTCCTGCCCCTCCTTTGATGATTCTTCTAAATATAGCTGTTCCAATTGTATTCGTTCTGGTTCCCGTTCCTCCACTCAGCATGATACATCTAGCCAATCCTGTCCAATCTACCGTCATCGATATGCTGACCTAATCAATAATACGCTATTTGATGAGTAACGTCCTTATCCTACAAGCTAACCTGCAGAAGTGTAAAGCTGCTACTGCTGAAACCATCCGGTATGTTCTTCAAAATAATATTCATGTTGCCCTGCTGCAAGAGCCTTATACCTATCGTCGCAACCAACGTTACTATATGCCAGGCTTAATGGGTCTACGCCTTGTTGCTGACAATTCCTCTCAATTCCGTTCTGCCATCCTCATCAATGACTCCCAGTTTGATGTCCTTTATCTTCATCACCTTTCCTCTGAAAACCTTACTACTATTCTCATCTCTGGGTCCTCCCTTGAATTATATTTCATTTGTGCCTATCTTCCCCCTGCTTCGCCCATTCCCAATGACCTTATGGCAGTTCAAGAAGCCCTTGCTGAACTTGAAGGGAAATCTATTTATCTATGCGGGGATTTCAATGCTAGATCTACCATCTGGCATGATCATCTCTGTAACTGCCGCTCTGTATATGTTGAAGAGTTCATCCTGACGAATGGCCTCTGTGTCCTCAATGAACCTGGAACGCTGCCTACGTTTGAGTCGAGAAATGGCAGCAGCTACATTGACCTATCGCTTTGTAGTCCGGACCTGACTAGCTTTACCTTTGACTGGAGCGTGATTGATGGCGTTAATTGTGCTGACCATCGGGCTATCACTTTTAGTCATAATTCAAGCAGAACTGCTCCTCAGATTGCCTCTATGCCGTCCTACTATTTGGATCAGTCTTCTATCCTACTGGAGGATATTGTAGTTCCACTTCGGTCCCTTGTGTATAATGTTAACCGTGACTGGCCTGTTTTATCATCACCGGCTGCTATTGATTCGAGCCTTGATGCTTTGTACAGTGGCCTCAATGCTATCATCAAGGACCATGCTCGACGAAGAAAGAGGTTCCCTTTTCGCCCGGATTGGTGGACTAATAAGGTGGATCGTTTCCGCCTCATTTATTTGTACCGGAAAAAATGTTTATACAGAAATCGTATTGAAGTTGAAAGTAACCGACTCGCTGCCCTTATGGCTACAGCTAAGGAGAAGTATAATCTGGTGCTTAACAAAGCTAAGGAGGACTCATGGAAAAGCTTTGTTGAGAACGACCTTGCCAAAAATCCTTGGGGTGTTGTCTATCGCCTGGCTACAGATAAGTTTCATTCGCGAGGAATACTGGGTTCTGTCCGAACCCCGGATCTGGACCACACCATTACTGTTCGCAACACCCTTATGTCCATCCTCCATTCTCTTTTGCCTGATGATGACCCTGCTACTAACAATGCACACCAAAAAATGCTTTATGGCAATTTTAGAGCTGTCGCCCCTGTCCCTAACTATGATGAAGCAGATTTCCCTGAGGAAGAGCTGGAGGCTATTATACAGCACATTCATTGTAAGAAGGCGCCCGGGCTGGATAACGTTAGAGGTTGCTTTGTTAAAATGATTCACCCGGAGATTGGACCCCTTCTGACTCGCTTGATGTCTGCCTGCCTGAAGGCTCGATATTTTCCCACCAGGTGGAAGCATGGTAATCTGAAAGCCCTATTGAAGGATTCAAGTGCGGATCCATCTACTGTGAAGAATTATAGACCAATCACTCTTCTTCCGGAGTATGGAAAAGTCTTGGAGAAAATTATTCGTAACCGACTGGTTGACACTGCTGAGCCCTTCCATGCATTGAATCAATACGGTTTTGTGAAAGGAAGATCGACTACTGACGCCTTGATGGCGTATAAGGCGCTAATTACTGCTGCTGGCCCGTTGTATATTTTAACTATTTTTATAGATATTTCAGGTGCTTTCAATGATCTATGGTGGCCTGGACTTGTCCAGGCTTTCAGGGACAAGGGAGTCTCTGGGGCAATCATTGCTATTATTGTGAGTTACCTAAATGGCCGGAAGGTGGAACTGTCTTCAACCAATACCACTGTGATGAAGACCTGTTCTAAAGGCTGTCCTCAAGGGTCGGTATTGGGCCCGACTCTTTGGAATTGTATTGTGGATATCTTACTTGCGGAGCGTCTTCCCGATGGCTGTGATGTTATTGCATATGCAAACGACCTCACCTTTGTTGTGACGTCTGATACCAGAGCTGGTCTGCGGCTCCGCTCTAAGCAGTGTCTGGACATTCTGCAATGCTGGGCTGAGTCTCAAAAGTTGACTATTTCGACTGCTAAATCTACATTCATGGTTAACCGCTCTCCACCGCGTGTTCATCATCGTGACCTGGTTCTAATGATTGGTAACTCTCGGATCCGGCAATCTATGTGCGTAAAGTACCTGGGCGTTATGGTTGATTGTGGCTTAACTTTCGAAATACATGCTGGATATCTTCAAAGGAAAATTCGGGTGTTTATTGGCGCTCTGAAACGTAAGTGCAGAACCTCGTGGGATCTGGACGTCTCTGCTTCCCTCCACACTATCTATCGATGTGCCATTATACCGATTGCCAGTCATGGTGCTGAGATGTGGCAGCACAGACTTCGGATGGTGAAGGTACGGCGAAAGATTGATTCCATCTACGGACTTTGCTGTAGAGCTATGTGTAAAGGCTACAGCTCCCTATCCAATGATGCTGCGGGTGTCTTGGCCGGGATTCCTCCGTTGGACCTGGAGATCCAAAAGAGGACTTGTCTCCGAAGTCTTTGCAGATTTGGATCTGCTCCGTTTGAGGACGATGTCCTTCTTAGCGTCGACTTCCCTAGCTGCGCTCATGCTAGTGAATATTTAACGTTACGGATTCAAGACCGGTGGCAGGAGCGATGGGATGTCTCTACCAAGGGGCGGATTACCCAGCGCTTCCTTCCACTGGTACCAAATGCTGCTCGTTACCTATCCTTTATTACAACGCAGCTACTCTCCGGTCATGGTAACTTTGCCGTCCACCTTCACAGAATTGGAAAATGGGAGCACCCGAATTGCTCTGTGTGTCCTACGGAAGTGGACGACCCTGCCCATCGCCTTTTTACATGCCCTCTTTTCAATGAAGCCCGAATTGATCTGCAGGTTGTACTCCAACCTTGGCCCCCGCCAGCGGAACGCCTGTTCCTGGTGGACCCGGCCTTACTTCGACCATTTACGGTGGCCATTGAATGACTTGCCGGCCACTTGCGACATTGCCTACTACTTGGAAACGCTGATGGTACCACTTTAAAGATGACTTGACCTGCAACACACTTATTGCACCTTTAAGAAGCCCTGGTGCCATCATACTACTACTCTCCTACCCAGAGGACTGCCCTTTCCGTTTTTGATGGGCAACCCAGCCATAATTTATTATAATACTTTTTACTAGCTTTACATCTATATATTTAAGTTTCTTCTCATTTTTGTAATCCTTATTTTCTGTCTTTGAGCGTCCAATTTGATGCTACAATTTTTGCAAATACATGCGCCGCTTGGCGCCTTTTGTTGTTGTTGTTGACGTTGCTATTCCTGACTACTCTGAAGATGATGTCCGTGAGGAGGAACTTGCGGCTATTGTCTCCTGCCTCCAAAGCAAAAAGGCGCCTGGCCTAGACAACATCAGAGGTTGTTTCATCAAAATGATACACCCGGTGATAGGCCCTCTCCTAACCCGCCTAATGTCTTCTTGTCTGCGAATCCGCTATTTTCCAACTATCTGGAAGCATGGTAATTTAAAAGTGTTGCTGAAAGATCCAAGTGCTGATCCGGCACTAACAAAAAGCTATAGGCCAATCACACTTCTTCCGGAATATGGCAAGATTTTAGAGAAGGTTATTCGCTGTCGCCTGCTGGATGCTGTCACCCCCTTCCATGCGCTGAATCAGTATGGCTTTGTTGCGGGGAAATCAACCACTGATGCCCTGCTTGCTTACCAGCGTCTGATCTCTGTTGTTGGTCCCAAGTACATTTTGTCTATCTTCATTGATATTTCTGGAGCCTTCAATGACCTTTGGTGGCCTGGGCTTATCCAAGCCCTGAGGAACAAGGGAGTATCGGGAGCCCTCATTGCTACCATCGTCAGCTACCTGGATGGGCGGAAAGTGGAACTCTCTGCGAACAACATCACCGTTGAAAAGGTTTGCACGAAAGGTTGCCCCCAAGGTTCGGTGCTTGGTCCGACACTTTGAAACTGCATTGTAGATGTCCTGTTGGAGGAACAGCTTCCTGAGGGCTGTGATGTCATTGCGTATGCGGACGACCTTACCTTTGTGGTGACGTCCTCCACCAGGGCTGACTTGCGCCTGCGCTCCCAGCAGTGCCTTGATATCCTACAGCAATGGGCCGCTTCACAGAAGCTTGTGATATCGTCCACTAAGTCCACCTTCATGGTTAACCGTTCGCCTCCACGCATTCACCACCGGGACCTCATGTTCTATATAGGCAATACAAGATTGAGCCAGTCCACAAGCGTAAGGTACTTAGGTGTTGTACTAGACCGGCGACTTACATTTGAAAAGCATGCAGACCATGTGCGGAAGAAGGTGCGTGCTCTGATAAATGCTCTCCGATGTAAATGTAGGGCATCCTGGGATTTGGACGTTACTGACTCCCTCCATAGTATCTATAAGTCTGTTATTGTCCCTATTGTGTCCCATGGTGCAGAATTGTGGCAGCACAGGCTCTGCATGGTTAATATGAAGAGGAAATTTGATTCCATTTATGGTATGTGTTGCCGTGCTGTTTGCAAAGGGTACAGCTCCCTCTCTAATGACGCCGCGGGCATCCTGGCTGGCATCCCTCCCCTGGACCTTGAAATACAGAAGAGGACTTGCCTCAAGGGATTACGCAAATTTGGCTCCGCCCCATTTGAGGCTGATATCCTTTTTTTGGCTGATTTCCCCAGTCTCACCCATGCCAAGGAGTACCTGGCACTCCGCATCTTTGACTGCTGGCAGGATCGATGGGATTGCTCCACTAAAGGTCGGATTACCTACTGCTTCTCGCCTCGGATTCCGGAGATGCCTCGCTCTCTCTCTTTCTATGCTACCCAGTTTTTGTCAGGCCATGGTAACTTTGCTGTTCATCTCCATCGGATTGGAAAACGTGACCACCCGAACTGCTCGGTGTGCCCTGATGATGTTGACGACCCTGTTCACCGTCTTCTTGCCTGTCCACTTTTTAATGAAGCTCGGGCTGCCTTGCAGGCCCAGTTGCTAGTCTGGCCCCCGCCTCTAGAATCTGCGCTTTTTTGGGATCCTGCGTGGATCTTTCCTTTTACGGTGGCAATAGAATGACCCACTTTCCACCTGCTCCTATGCCTTCCCTAGGCTTTGACGCCATGGTGCTGTTACCTTTCCTGCACTTTACTGGTTCCCTAATGCGTCCTCGTCCTAGGCAATTCTGCCCCTATTGTTTTAAAGAGTTTTTCCTTAATTCTAACATATTTAACATATTTTCGCTATTGTACTGTAATTAATTTTTTATTTCTGTAATATTGCGTTCAATTTGACGCTGGTCTGTGGAATATATGCGCTGTTGGGCGCCTTTTGTTGTTGACGTTGTGATTATTTTCATTACTTAGAATTCTACTTCCGTTTATTTGATTCAGGTCACTATATGAAGTCAGTTACATATACACTACCATCATAGGTACATGTCCGTAGAAATGTTAGCTTCGAGGTGTAATTGTGCAAAACAATCCAAAATAACATTATATCTGTCAAATTAATAAACTTACGTATACGTATGTACATATGTATGTATGTAGTTGTATGAATAATGTCGATTTATGTATGTATTCGTGTAACATTTATTTTTTCCGTAAGTCTCCGTATTATCCGAGTTGTTTCTTATCCGAGCAGGGGCTGGTCCACATTAGCTCGGATAATCGGGATCCTACTGTACATTGTTATATGTTACTTAAAAACTTTGAACCAGAGAATTCAGCAGTTGGATGTTCAACTATGTTGATCAGTTGTTTAAAGGTCAAACATTGCAACTACATGCAATGAATCGACTCATTTTACATAGTTCGGTAACGTACTTACATAGCAATTTATTGTTAATTAAATTGAAAGTAAAAAATTATTGAAATCTGAAGATAAAACATCAACAGATTTCAGAAATTCGAAAACAACATAAGACAGGTCTATAAACACTACAAAATAATAACATTTAATTTTTTTGTATGCGACATTTTTGTCACACGATATTTAACTTTTGTTTACAAATGGCAACACATTTTCTTGCTCAGCTCGGTAGAGATTATTTTTCTAAATGACGGAGTTCTGGCGTGGTAGGTTTTTCGTAAGTCTGTCTGTATTAAACTTATTATTGAGAAGTTTTAACTTGGTTTACTCAATAATTTTAATACTAACACTAAAGGTTTGTTTCCAGAATTATTTAATTATAATTTATTTTTAATTCGCTTGAAGCGATTTAATACTGATAAATTTATTTGCAAGTTTATAAGGAGGCCTTTGAACTTTTATGACATAAAAAATGGAAAGAATAAGTTGAAAATGTGTTTAAACTTTATTCCAACGATAAAAGTTAAAAAATGGTATTAAATTGTGTAGTACAAGTTTTCAGTGTCGCTTTTAATACGGCGATCAAAATTAATAATCTGTATCAGGCGAGCCGGGTTCGACATTTCATTTCAACTTTTAAATAAATGCCACCCCAAGTTCATTACGTTCACATGTAAATTCGCTGCGTACATCGAACAATATAGACCTCAGAGGCTGTTTCCTTATCGGATTAATTAATTTCGACATCGGCACAGATAAGTACGTTATCGATGCCTCCATCGCGCATACGAAACAAACTTTTGCAGCAGGTCTTTGAAATTTCAAAGAAATGTAATGTACTATGGCGGTATAATTTTTTTTCATTTTCTCGGGTAGTAACGGGAATACTGCATTAATAAAGAGTGTCCGTACAAGTTTAATTTTCTCATCATTACCCCGAACATCAGTTCGAAAGATTAAGTCGTAACTAAAGAAAGCAAAGTTTATTACTGAGACGTCTGCGACTCGTTTTTGTGAGTAAAAAGCCCGGTTGTAATAGGCATCAGGAGGCGCGACAGATGCGCCCTGGCGGAAGGCGTCCGCACCGACTAAGCCGGCAGACTTCATGCGCCACGTTGCTTAATCCGTGGATTTATTCTCACAGGTTATCTGGACCGTATATCTCTCCCGAAGACCGCGGTCTGCCAAGGCATACTAATAGTAAAGCTACAGATTGTACTGATAAATAGTTACCACAGCCAATGTGCGGTATTTATAGCGGGATCTCCGACTTACTCAACTCCCCCGAATCTTGACTCTTTTTAAACAAAACCAAATTTATTCGTATAATTACAAGAGTTTTCCCATTGGCAAATTGTGAAATTCCGTCTCATTTCATCTTCAATTTCTCCGTCGCAAGGTTCATTTTTTCAGGGACCTGCCAACTTTGGAACTGCAGTAAAAAACTTCGTCCGCTGGGAAACAAGGAGCTTCTTGAAATAAGACATGATTCCTCGCCTCTTAGTTTTAAACAAAGGACAAGATTCCTTTAATTTGATCTCCTGAAAAACTTTTCTTGTTTCATCGAGCAAAAATCGTTTGTTAAACTCACGAGAAATGAATTGCCGGCAATGAGGTAACATCAAATCGCAAATATGGGCACAAAATGAGTACTACTGCGATACAGAAAGCAACCCTAATAAAGTTTATAAATCACGGTAAGTGAGATGAATAAGTCAGGCGTAATCGGCAAATGCATCGAACCCGCAGGACCCTGGCCGGTCTAATGAATCCCAATTAGCTGCCTCATAAAGCAGCTGTGTTATCCTGTATCCTACCGCGTCCTCTTCACCTGTAATCCTTCCTGCACTATTGTATTGTAATTTGTGCGCTCTTTTATTTCTAGAGCGTTTTTTTCGGGTTAAATGTTGCGCCACTGTTCAAAACCTGCTCAGACTCGAAACAAGCCACTTAACCGCAATTACGTCACGATTTCTAAATTGAGTCGGAAGACATGAATCAAAACAGTGGGTATGAGAATTAGCATAGAATAGTCCATATGTATGGATAATCCCCGGTGTAATCCCCGTATCTAACCTCGCACGCGGAGATAAGACATACTGTTATAGTTTCGCTGTGGGACGGCGATATCCCAACCAAATATGCAATACGCGCACCGCTAAATGGCTCAGTGATAATTGGTCTCCTTAAGACGTTAATTTTAGTGAAAAAAATCTGCATTCAACGTAATTAATTTAGTTAAGTAATAATTTATATTTTTATAGTATTAAAAATATCTACCGGGTCCTTTTTCTAACATTGAACATACGATGTAAATATTCCTAACTTTTCGAATTGCCTTCCTTCACATTCTAAACAATACGCTAAACGATTGTAAAATCCCTTCACAACATTTCTTAAATAAATGGAATTTAGTATTCATTCATTATTCATTCATTCATTATTCATTATTGTTTCGATAGATTAATAAATAAATTTCTGACTTGACTGAAGGTATTATTATTTCTATAACAATTCACAATACTACTTTTTCCTTTTTTGAATATATTTTAATAACTGAATTCGCTAGTTAAACTTTAACAATCAAATATTTCATTTTTAAATTGACGTAAATGTCAAATCATTTGTATTATCAAGGATTGCTTGCATATACATATCTGATCATTATTTTTTTGTAAATTAAATTAGGGATATTTACATTGTATGTTCAATTTAAAAAAGGAACGGCATCTTGAATGGAATTCGAAAATAGTATATTCTGCAACAAGTTTGTAATATTTAGTAGGTATTTTTAACGTCACTTTGAGGAGCTATAGCTAATCTTAGATTAAGTTATTTTTCAATGGCCTCATGCTAATACCGTGTATTTATAAAATTGGCAAATTGCGGGATTTTCTGGTATTATTACGAGAGAACCTGCTATGCATGTGAAAATTTTAAACGTCCTTTTAGTTATAGTATACAAAAATGGGTTCGATTATTCATAAATTACCATCGCAATTTGTTTTTTTCTATCTTCTGAACAATTACTGCAATTTATCAGATGGAGGGTATTAGCAGGAGGCCATCGTTTTGCTTAACCATCTTCCTTTTTGTCGAGAATTTAAGATAACTTTTATTTTGCATATTTTTCAATATTCTATTGGAACAATGTAGAGTATTGAAGTTTTTACATAATGTAGTTATAAAAATAAAAAATAAAGATTGCCCTATTTCATTTGTAAAAAGAAATATTTTAAAAACAACCAATAAGTTTGTGTTACAGATTTAATTTTCTATTATGTATCTGTTCCATCCTACTGTAACTGCCAATATTTTCAGCCTTCGGTTGCTCAATTATTCACAGCAAAGCTTTAATTTCATTATCTTTTTCATAAACCTCTTTAACTTCAATTAATAATTCCTTGTTAACACTTTTTTCTTTTTCATGCTTGACTGTTTTTTTAAACTCCTTAAGCTTGCATATTCTAGTTGCCAAGTTTGCATTCTATTTATTTAATGCAAGCAAGTCTTTTTCATGGATCTTCTTAACCCGCAGCATAAAGAGGTCAAAGCCCCAGACAACTGTAGGAACGTCAGGTGGAGGAAGTAATAATTCGACATATTTTATGTAATATGAATCAGCGCCCTGGGCGTTCGCAAAAAATTTTCTAGGTGATGAATGGTTGGTGAGAACGGAGGCGAAGCTCCTAAACAAATGCATACACCAAGCAGACGGTTGTAGGTGCCTCGTTTGTCCCTTCAGTAGACGCGCAATAGGTTACTGTAACAGATAACTTTAATCTTCATTGATGCCATCCTAAACTGAACTGGTTCCATATCCGATGCGCTGGATCCTATTCAATTTCATATCTTCAGCGCTTGGAAAATCTCATTTTCAAACAGGATAATTCGCACCCCATGTGGCACTGCCTGCAGTTAGACTATTGGAAAAGTAAACATTGTCTTGACGTTCCTAGTTTCAAATTTTAATCATTGGAATAAAAAATAACTTCTGAAAATTGCGTTCAAATTGGTCAACAACTTATGGAAAGCAGCATATAACGTTCACTTTTAATTTAATTTTCTATTCCTGAAAATAAAATACGTACTGCCTTGTATTTGAAATCGTTTATAAATCATGATCAATTGAAACTTTTAAGAGTTTCTTGAAACTTTTTCAAAACGTGGTTTAAAATAAAATTATTACATCCCACGTGCTTGTTGTTTTTTGTTTCATTCCATTTCCCAGTTTGGAAGTTAGAATAAAGTTTTCATTTTCTTAATTCACAAAGAAACTTATGAACTTCTTAGTTCTTGACACCTGCCGTACATAAATATTTAAATTCCATCTCGTACGCCGTTTTTACATGCTAAATTTCAAAGCTGGTGACGATTTTCCATGAGCGGCCAATTAATTTATATCTTTTTTTCTTAAACGTTCGTTCGCATGATTTCGGATACGATTTTTTATTCGATGCAAATTCGAAATAAACATTGTGATACGGCTGTAGGTAATTTGTAACGTGTTTCGTAGATTTAGGTATGCGACAAGCTACGTGTGGCGCAATCAATCATTCTAGAATTCATAAATGACTTAGGTATATGCTGGTAATTGCAAGCTCCATTAAAACTAGCCGATTTGCGGTAAGTATATTGTTGCGTGCGTTATGAGAACACCTACCCACGGTGTTATTGAATAAACATCCGCAACGTTAAAGAACTATTCATGATATTCCGATCACAGATGAGATATAAAGGTGACCTTTATAATAAACGACAATGCTCAAAATTATATTGATGTTCTTAATTAACTCAATTATGTTCTGTCATTCATTGTAAAAAATTTTTCATATTAATTGAAATGATTAAATTTTTTATCGATCTTTAATTTTAGTTAACTGTTCTTTCAGTTTCATTTATCGAAGAAATATTTAAATAAATCTTCTTGTTATTTGTCCGCACTCCTTGCGCCAAAGTAGATGTTGAATTTGTAAATAAATGTTGGCAGTTTAATTAAACTCTGATATACAGCATTTTAAGATTTTCGTGTCTACCTACTTAAATTACAATGTTCACAATGTTTAATCTTTTCAGTGCCATTAAATGTTATCCACGTTTTCAAGATTATAAGTAGGTAAAAATTATTACATACTGCATCTAAACAATTTCAGTGCATTACTAAATTCTTGAAATTGTGGTATCCATTAATTTTAGGTCCTTTAAAAAACCATCAACATTAAATTGTGTTTACTAAAACGTTTCAAAAATTCTATTCTGACAAAGTGTAATTATACAAACAATCTAATTTAATTTTTGATCTACAATAATTAGAAAATTTAAGTAACTAGTGAATGTTCACTTAATTTTAATATTGTCTATTGGGATAATACTTTTTCTATGGCAATTATTCCGCTATTGAACGAAACGCTTGTTGTCCTTCAGAACAGATTACTTATAAAAAAAAATAATTGTCTAGACAGAGAGTGTTCAGACACAGTTGTGGGAGCCTGACAACGGTACAAATATACAGAATGTATATTAGCCAAAATAATAATCTACAATTATTACTTACTGGCAATGGAATGAATCAAAACATCGATACTACAGTAGAATAAGTACATATTGGCAGAACTGTTCAAACTGATGACTGACCTACACCTGCGAAGGGCACGTTTTCAGTTTGCTTAGCCTTTAGGCAATGTACTGAAATTCTCTTTAGTAATGAGTTACATTTTCATCAAATATAAATGAGGAAAGTAAAACCAACAATATGCAAACTGTACTATCTCTGAAAAGGTATCTTTTCTGGTTTGTTGTGTTATGGTGAGCAAGTATTTTTATGGAAGCACCGACGAATACGCTGAAAATATTCTTCAAAACGTTGTCGGTCCATTTCCCAGTTTATTATTTTGATGTATTGCAATGCCAGAACAAATATTGTACGACTCGTATCTGAAAATCTGAATACAGTCGGCATTCGAAATCTTGATCTTATAGCCGACGCCAAACGATGCTACGAACATCCTCAAATATTGGACGCTTGATTGTTCACATCGTGTGGCCGATGCTCGAACCCCAAACTAGCAATACGAAGCGTCCAACGTTCGCGTTTAGACACGTTCCATCTGTTGTCGGTATTCTTGGCACAATTCAAAACATTTTTTCTACTCGACGACACACTTGGAAATACATTAGTTGCTTTTTTGATTCACGGCTAGACGATTTGTTCAAACTGGATAGTGAAGTTGAAGTTATAACTTATAGTTTTTATTTATTAAAGGTAATTTTGAGGCGGCTATCATTTCAACGTTACAGTGTCCAAAGTTTTTAATTTTTTTCAAGTGTTTCCATTACCAACCCTTTATTGCATTCCGTTCCCATTTAGGAACACAGTGCATTAAGTTCCAGAAATTCTCTAGTAATCAACTGACAAACTTCATGGGCATGTACCCAGCAAACCATTTTAGATTTACACATAACATTTACGTATCTTCTAGAGAACATTGTTATAATGCTTTACTAACATCACTGCTACATTAGTGATACCAAAATGGTTACAGCAAATATACGTTTCAATAGTTATGTAAGATTTATATCAGTTTGTTCTTTTTATATCACTAGTACATAAAATATTGCTAACGAAGTGATATAATTACGATATGACTTATTTATGTAAAATATGTGTTACAAGTTATACATTCTTGTTATATTACTATTGATACTTCATGGATATGTACACTCTGCCGCACTTTAAATGCGACACGATGTTCGGCGCTTGCATGCCTTTTTACAAGGATGTTTGGATGGTTGTATACAAATTATCAGGTCCGTATGCAAGATTTGATATTCAGGATCAGTGTTACGAAGTCAAAAATCAAAATAAGTAAGTGAAACGACAGATACAACGAATAAAATACGTTCGTGTAACAGTCGAACAGTTTCAAGAAAACAAGCTCAAATTTGTTACTAAACAGTATTTATTATTAATAAAAGTAACAAATCATTAATTTGTTGTTATTAAATAGATAAGAAATATACACGCATTTAATAAAATGTTATTGTAACGCATCAAAAACCTTAATTGGCATTCTTAGTCCTACGTTTACGAGAATATGGAAGATTTTGCCAATTTTTTTTTAACGGCGTTAATCGATACTTAAATGCTTAATCTGATACGAAACAAATGCAATTAATTAATTTACTGGAATAATTAGTAGATATTTTGAAATTGAGATTTTATGCGTTTTAGATTCTTTTTCAAGGTTTACATCGGTTTTCGTGTCTAGATTTAAACAAAACAAAATATAGACATATCCATTGTGATAGATTTAAAATTCATTTTAATTCAAAAATGAATATTTACGAAAAATATTTATTGTTCTATTATTATTATTATTAACATTATTATTATTATTATTATTATTATTATTATTACAAACAAGACATCCAAAATGGTTTATTTTTCTTAGCGTTTTCTTTTTTTTTCCTGTGTAAAAGGGTTGATTCTTGATTTTAAGTAAAAAAATGTTCATGGAATCGTAATTTAGAGTCGAATATTATTCCTAAATACTTAAATTTGGGTGAAATTTCCAAAATAATTTCATTAAATTTAATTAACGGTAATTCATATTTTAGTTTTCTAGTAAATAGTGTGGTTTCTGTTTTACTGGTATTGAATGTTAATTTATAGTGATCCCTTTTGTAAATAGATTTAATATTTTAAATTCTTCTTTCCGTGTCCGGTCAAACAATGTTCTTCCAATCACCAATGGCCTTGAAAAGAATTTTCGCGGACCGAATTCGAAGACTCGTCATAAAATTGCCAGTGCGGACCACCTGCTGAGACGGTCCCTTGCTAGGTCACAATACAGTAGTTCTGGCTTTATTACTTGCCTAATTGTCATTCTCAACCTGCATTTCTGTTTTCTTGTTATGCCAAAAATTGCAGTGTTTTGTGACAGAATTTTATTTTAGTGTGTCAACGAGTTCAAGTTTTGAAAAAGCACTCGTATCATTGCTCCGTATGATTTGCTACTATGTTTTAGAAAAATTTAAAAATGGAAGGTAATGAAAATAAAACAAATTAAAAAATATAAATTTATATTTGTATAATCTGAATTTTAACTTACAAGCAGAAGTATTTTGTAATTAATATAATAAAAACAAAAATTAGTCATGTTGAGGGGCAGAAACATTTCATCTACCTATCTTTGCGTAGTGGCATGTTTCTAGTGTGTCGCGGATCAACTAATTCGGGAAGTACACAATTAAAATAAAATCGTTGTAATTTCGGCAGCATTTTTTCGCTCCAAAATTTATTGTCCCTCAATATCCACTGTGTTTTCGGTGGACAATGATCCCCTAACCAAAGACACAGTAAACGTGATTCTTTGTCAGCTATTTGCAACTGTCCTTGAATTTGATAGTACCAATCATGATTATGGTTTATTGTCATAATACCTGTCCGTTTTTCATATTTCCAAAAAGTGGCTTTTTTTGGAATCAACAGCTTCTTCAATTGATCCTAAAAGAAAACTAAAAATCAAAACCAACTTTTTAAATTTAAAATATTGAAGTACTTATGTAGGTAGTACAGTGGTGATACATACCGATATCATTATGGGAAGTTGTCACGGTATCAGAAAAATCAACATTTAAATCGGTTTCTATTGGATTTATCGAAACTGCATCTTCAGGTAATTCACTACTAGTTGATATCGACTGTGATCCCGCTGATTGATTTTTCAATAAATTCTAAAAATTAGTATAATGTCAACCAAGTAGCACTATTTTTGGATTCAAATAAAGATTAAATGCATACCTTTTGCTATTTAAATAAACAAAAGGTTGAATAATGTGTACTAACCTGTCGATACTTGCGAAGAAAAACAGCTTTTCCCTTATTTTTCTTTTTCGTTGATAAAGTTCTACCTTCTGCGTTTCTTTTTGGGGTTTTCACTTTTAAAATTGTCAAAACGTAAATTGCACAGCACAATCTTCACACGAACACAACGAAGTGTCTTATAACTGATGTTTTTTAGAAATTTTTCCCAACGTGTTTTGTTCGAAGAAGGTTAAAAAAGGCCTGTTCGCACCCATGCCATAAATAGTTTGCGGTTTCACTTTTATGATCTGTTGTAAATCACCAGCGAAATATTTCTGGAAGTCTATCGCAATTTTAATAATCGTATAGTCAAAATATCTTTATTATTATCAAGTCTATAAAAAAAGTAAACATATCTACTTCTTCATTAACAGCAGTTTATTGACTGCACTCATAATTAATAATAATGCACTGGCCACTTACTAATTAGAGTATTATTGAGATTCTAAATAACTGTCACTTTACGAAATAATAATAAATAAAAGTAATTTTATTAAGTGATTAATTTTACATTTTTTCTATTCCATCCCCTAATAAATATAGACTAGGAAATGGCATAATACTCGTTTTTACAATTAGAAACATTTAACGAATGAGGGGTGTCATAAATGTCGGTACTTCTGAAACTAGTTTGAAAATGGTGATCCCTGTTGTAAAGAGATTTGGTTATGTAAACTGCTGTTAATGCCCTTAAATGGAGCTTATTTTTATTGTTTTTGAATGTTAAATTAACGTAATTTTATGTTTCTGTGAAATTGAATTATTTGATTAATAAATTTAGTGGCCTAAAGTGTGAAATTAGTGACCATTGTGTGTCGCACCCTTTTTTTTCGAGAAATTCGATAAAATTCTAACATTATGATAACCCTTTTACACAGGAAAAAAAAAAGAAAACACGCTAAAAAAATAAACCATTTTGGATGTCTTGTTTGTAATAATAATAATAATAATAATAATAATAATAATAATAATAATAGAACAATAAATGTTTTTCGTAAATATTCATTTTTGAATTAAAATGAATTTTAAATCTATCACAATGGATATGTCTATATCTTGTTTTGTTTAAATCTAGACACGAAAACCGATGTAAACCTTGAAAAAGAATCTAAAACGCATAAAATCTCAATTTCAAAATATCTACTAATTATTCCAGTAAATTAATTAATTGCATTTGTTTCGTATCAGATTAAACATTTAAGTATCGATTAACGCCGTTAAAAAAAAAATTGGCAAAATCTTCCATATTCTCGTAAACGAAGCACCAAGAATGCCAATTAAGGTTTTTGATGCGTTACAATAACATTTTATTAAATGCGTGTATATTTCTTATCTATTTAATAACAACAAATTAATGATTTGTTACTTTTATTAAGAATAAATACTGTTTAGTAACAAATTTGAGCTTGTTTTCTTGAAACTCTTCGACTGTTACACGAACGTATTTTATTCGTTGTATCTGTCGTTTCACTTACTTATTTTGATTTTTGACTTCATAATACTGATCCTGAATATCAAATCTTGCATACGGACCTGATAATTTGTATACAACCATCCAAACATCCTTGTAAAAAGGCCTGCAAGCGCCGAACATCGTGTCGCATTTAAAGTGCGGCAGAGTGTACCGGTTACATTCCATTTGTACGTAAATGCTAGGTTACATTGTAACATTACAAGAACATAATTTTTAATGTTGGAAGTAGTTATTTTGTTACATTATATTGTAATTACGTTACAATTGTTATAAAAAAATTTTGTTTTTATATTTATAGAGAATATAATATTAATATCGACCATTTCTAGGCCTTCAAATGATTCAGAAATGTAATTAATTTAAAATTAATTTACAACAGTTTTTTTATAGAAACCGCTTCTGCATACAACCAGAATTAAGTCGTACAATTACGTATTACAATAGAAATGTACTCTTATTTTATTGGTGTGTATCGTTCAGACGATGAATGTTTATTTTTAGTATCAAAAATATTTTAGCTTTCTTCAAGAATCGTGTAACTGAAATGTAAGAAATGCAAAATCGAGGCTATTATATTTTTATGCCAAAAAAATTTAAAATTTAAAATTGGAAACACGGATATAACTTGGAGTTAATTAATTCTATTTGCACTTCTATTTACATTAAATAATTTTAAGTATAAATTGCCCTTACACCCTATGTAAATCAAAAGGGATATTAAATATAAATAAAATAGAATTATTGTTATCCTTTCTTTCTGGTTATTGACGAATTGTTTCATTGTGTCACACTATCCATTAAATAAGGACAATAAACAATTTCCAAACAAATTGTAAGATTTTGGAATTCAAAGAGAAGGTCGGTCGGTTCTATTGAAACCAGATGTTCGAAAGATGGTCAAGGGGTCCAATCGAGTTTTTGAACAAAAATCACCGTAAAATTTCAATTCTATACAATACAGTTAGTATACAGTTAAAAGTACGCTCTTCCTGTTTTCTGTAAACATTCTAAAGTAGGTCAAAAAATTGGTTTTACTAGAATTTTTTACATCTGTGCGCAATTTTTACAGTTGAAAGTAATAATTATGTTACTATTTCACTTTTTCATAACAGAGTTGTTAAACTAAACTGAACTATAGTGAACCAAAAAAAAAAACTTTAAAATATTGATGAAAACTTAATTTTTAAAATAGTTAGAGGCCCACCACGTATTTAAAGCAATATTATTGATAAAGGAATTCCCCATATTTTTTATATGAGGTGTGTACAAAAATGCCCGTCAGCAAATAAAAATTATAATTTCTTTCGAAATGCTACTTGAAATATTAAATTTGAAGTGAACCGTATGTCGTATCGGCATTAGACTCAATTTAACAATATTGTACCCAGCCACCCTACATTATCTGACCTTTTTGTAAAAATATTCTATCTGACTGCTGCCTGGCCTGCATCAGTGTATGTACAGCATTTGTTTAGTTAAAATGCTTGAATGGTTTCCTTTAGGTAAGTTTAGTAAGTATGCCTAAAATTATTTTAAAATTAATATAAAATTGTTTTGACTACAGATTAATCCAAGAATACGAGAAAGGAACTCTACTATCGCTAGAATTTGCAAACTGGTTGTTACAGACCAGTTCACAGTGCAACGTTTTAAGATTGGAAGTGCAACAACGCCAACAAATTTCATGCGGATACATAGTTTTGACAAATTACGTACAAATAAGACCACAGTTACTGATGTGAGGTTGCATTTTTATTCAGGTAATTGATTTGTCACAAAAGAATTAAATCAGTATTGTTTGTAATTATTGTAGATAAATATGAACTTTGAAATAGCGATAATTCCATTGTAAGCCTCACAATTACAGAGAAAATTAAAAATATTAAATTGTATACATTTCTTACATCAGAGTTAGTAATGATACATGCTGCACTATCTATACTGATTTAAAATTATTAAAATAAAAATTCGAAATATGAAACTTGTAACAATGATTTTATTTAGTTTTCGTAATGGTTTGCGATCGTAGCCCTGTTATATTAATAGACATTTATATGCAATTTGAAAGAAATATGTGCATTTATAATGAATTCGAGAAAATTAAGATTCGGCCTGTATAACAAAATTATAGTAATTTTAAGTATTGTATATTTCTAATTTTCAAAATTGATTCCAGAAACAACACTGCCAACGTTTAATGAAAGACTGCCAAATTACTACTTATTTCAGCGATATCAGGTATCTAAATATTCAAAATTTTTATTTAAGTCTACTTATGTATTACTTCATTTCTAAAAATTTTTACAATTTGTTTAAACTAGCGTAACATATATTTGTCACTAATCATTGTAAAATTATGTAAAAAATATATTATGAAATTCTAAATAAATAACTTGTGTTATAAAATTTGTATTATTTTCCTACAGTTGACTACATAACATAATTGTAACAAAAATATGTTAAATATATATTGCAACGTTATGTAAATGCAATATTTTAACGTTTATGTCGCCAAGATACTTTCATCGTTACATGCATGTAACATAAATGGAACAAAAGTTATATTTTTGCTACGTACCAGATCTGTTCACAACGTAGCACGACGACGTTACATTTATAGCGCGTACTACATAACATGCATATATCACAGTTACATAAATGTTACATCAATATTTTTACATTTATATAAAAGGACGGGACATTGTATGGTACATGTAACCTACATGTATGTTACTTGTTACATAACTGTATACATTCAAAGTACGGATGTTATATAAAATCTACGTTAATGTTATAATTTGTGGTTTGCTGGGTAGTGTCTACCTGAGAACACTGTTCTTCAAGTTGGAATATATACTTTCAGATGACCTAGTAGTGCCAGTAAATATTTGCACAGCTGCTGATGTCGTGTAGTTGGAGTGGCATTTTTGTTGGTGTGTTGTTTTTCTACAAAAACGTGCTATTGAGTTCTACAAGTTCTAAAAAAAATCCTGTGGGGGGAACCACAAATTATTTTTTCACATGATAGTTGTGGTAATAATATATAATTCATGGTTGTTGTATAGAAGAATACTCCAACATCATCATCAAGATCAACCTCAAAGCTTTGGCGAAATGACTCTTTTGCAATTCAAGATTGAATTGGCACAAGTACTAACTACAATGGGAACAAGTAATGAAGAAAATAGAAAAAGAGGAAGGCTAAGCGATTCTTCATAGGAAACACAACACATGAAAAGGTGATGCAAAAAAGCATTACCTGCAACTGAAACCAGAAAAGATAGAATTGATCACTGGCTCCAGCATTCCGAACAGCGCAATCGTTGCCGGTTGGTGGATTGCAACGGGAAAAGTCGCATGTTTTGTGAAAAATGCAAAGTATGTTTATGCTTGTATGAAAAAAGAAATTGTTTTATTAATTACCATCGATAATTTGTGAGCAAATAGCTATTAGTATTTTTAGTCATTATTCTTTATACTTAATACACATAATGTTCCCGATTGACAAGAAAAGGTGTCAACATGTTTTAAATATGTTTTAAATTATGCAAGCTAAAAGACGTACCATGAATTTTTTTCGATGCAAAATAAAATTATGTGCAATATAGGGCCAATTTGCAACAGGACAACGATATCACTGTTGCTGCAGCGATTTCAATATCTGCATTTTCTTCCATTTTACAACTACTTTTTCGATTAGTCCTAACAACATCGAATCAACCGCCAATGAACGTTTGAACGAAATATATCGGATCAAACATTTGCCCCATCGTGTAGCCAAGTGTAGCAGGACATTTGCCATACCAATCGTCGAGTCTTTGACCCAAACGTTGAAGTCCAACATTCGAGTCAAACGTTTGACGCATCGTCTGCTGTCGGTTTTAGGGTTGAAATCGTCTTTAATACATGCATCTAATTTGATTGAAACCGACTCAAGGCGAATAACATGTGACTTATTACAGCCGGCGACATCACTTTACAAATGCCATGACATGCTCTGACACATTTTAAAATGATCTCACGATGCACTGCTTAAATTAGACTTCCGATACTGAAAATATCATTCATTATTGTTTTTCGAACGCTTACTGATTTCACGAAAGCTCATATATAATTTGTATGACACAGCGCATAACTTGAAATCCACATAAAGATAAACCCGACTGTAGTTACTTGAGTAATTTTTGATATTACCGAAAAATTCTTTGAATTTAAATTAAATGAAAACTTAGGATATTGTTTTACTTTAGTTTGTTAGATTGTTAAAGATTGTGACATCGTTTAAAAAAAATTCAACAATAATATGAACCGAGTTGGGTATTTTTAAGATGATTTTTCCGCTTTAACACTTAATTGCTACAACAGCAAAAACTTGCTAAGTGGTAAACATGTTCAATGCACTAGAAAAGTGCATTTAATTGGTATTTAATCAATGCAAATTGTAAATATGATATAAATTTAAATTTCTTTACAATTTCGTAAGAAAATGTTTGGATTTAACATTTTCTGTTAATTTCTTTTTGTAATTAAACTCAAACAACTTCTTCAAACATTAATTTTATTTTCGCTTGAGAAATTATACTTCTACCGAAATATTGAAGTTTGTAGGTACGGAAATTTAAAACTATTATTAGGTAACCCAAATTCAAAATTTGTAATTTCACAGTCAGTTCCCCTTGCTTAACAAGCATATCCATATTTAATCGACTTCTGCACAAACTCTCAACTACCTTGCATTAATTAATATCCCTGTAAGAATAAGCTCATTGATTTTTATAATGATTTAACATCAAATATTATGTAAGAAAATAACTCAACATTATAAAATCTCAACATTGGTGTTTCTACAGGTTTATTCCCAGTAGTGAATTCTAATATGAGCATTCCTGCTTGTTTAATGCTACATTAAAACCATTCATTACAAAATCACACGAAATGTGCCAACCATATTGTAATTTATCTAAACAATTTGAATAAGTAGCTCTCATGTTTGTACCCTGATTACAATCCTGAAATTTATTTCCGAAATAAAACGTTATTTCAGCGAAGCGGAAGAATTTCATAAATTGACAAGCGGTCATTTTAATAACACTTAAATTCGGTTCGTGCCGTATGGGATTGAAGTAATTCCGTCCATTAAGTATGTTCCGGTCGAATGGTGATAATAAATATCTAGAGGGTATAAGAAGGACTCGATATCTTGTCATCCTTAGCGCTGTCATCTCCAGAGTACAGTGAGTAATGTTCTCTCTCCTCCCCTAATAACTCGTCTTCGGACCTGCAGAACATCTTTACGCAAACATGTTACGAGAAAATTCGTTTTATTTTCCAATAAGAGGAAAAAAAAACCAAAGGTAGATAGCTATAATATTATGTAAATTTATCCACCATGTGATGTTCGGAAAAAGATTATATTTCCTCAAAGAAAAATATTTAATAAGGAAAATTCCCTCGTTCACTAGTATTTTTCTTTTGAATTGCGATAAAAGTTTCCGTTAGTTTCAAGACGAGGATTATTCTGAATTCGGTTACAGCTCAATAAGGATTAAATATTAAATCTTAATTCTCCTTAATAAAGCTATCGGAGGGATGATTTATAAAATAGACCGATTTATAATCTACAGATATTCATGAGACCGAAAAAAGAGCGCCGAGTGTAATTGATTGAATGAAAAATGCGGCAATTGATTTCAAAATCGATTTTCCTTTATGCCGCGTTATAATGGGGTGAAAAAAGTTGAGGGTTAGTTTTCAGTTAACCGTTTTCTTTAAATAATCTATCTCTTGTTTGCACATTTAATTCCGCTTCTGAAGTACAGTTTTAGTTCCGGTAAGAGGTGGGTTTAGGTACAAGATTCTCGTTTCAGTGAAATGTAGAATGCTAATAGCAAAGATCCCCATTTGTTTGTTTGAACTCGTTATGAAGTCAGTACCGTGTAATAAAATCCTGCTCTGATTGTGTGTAATATGTTTATACAAAGTAAGATTTAGTATGCAAGAGAAATAGCTCGAACAAGTTCCCTATGTAATTTATTCTTGCGCGTCTTTCAGTATATTGTGTGCAGCGTCTCTGTAGGTCTTCGTTGCCCGTTTCTTGTTTACTGCAATTAGTCTGCTGCTGGATTTGAATAATAATTCATCTAGAACGCTACTTTGACACACGACTAAGTTTCCATTGTTGTGCTCTTGCGTCAGCCACAGCAACGCACTTCTTCACGAATTTTCGTTGACTCTTCGGATGTGCTAATCCATTAGAAGCGGAATGTAGGAAGTTGTACAAACAAAGTTTATTCTATTAATTTTTTTTTTTTTTGATTTTCAGATTTGGGAATTTTTACAGAAAAGTATATCTCAACTTGCAGTTTCATATTTTATTTGATATTTGATATTTATTTGATCGTAACTACACGTTTTTTTTTGTAAAATTATAAATTCAAGGTATGGTTTGCTCAGAACTCCATTTTTCTTTATATTAACTAGTAATATGAATATGGTCAACTCGGCGTAGACAATGTTGTACGGTGGATGTTGACTTTGATTAATGTACTTGTATAATTTGAATTATATTCATCTTATTTAATATGTTCACTGTTATCGCGACATAACAAAACAACTACATAACCGAACATTAAATATCAACGAATGTAGCAGTAATTAAAAGACAAACTTCATTATAATAAACAATTCCAAAATTGGAAAAATTTGGACACAATTTACAATTATGTACTTATAATAGTCTCGCAATACAGAACTTTACAGGAGAATACTTATGGGGCCCGGTATAAAATTTGCCGTCTCATCTACATAACGAAAGAAAGTTTAAGAGTCGTCTTCATGGAAAATTTCTAAGCAAAACTCACTTACCACATATTATGTTTAACACCGTTATAACACTGTTGCCGTCGTCGAGTTTGCTTCTACCAACTTTTGGGATTTTAAAGTGTCCCGCAGGTACAACTTATTTTCATAAAAATTAAAACAAATTAATTGGAAACTGCTTCTTCCCAATTTGAAATTGATAAGGCTCAATTTGAAAGCGATTATTCCCAAGTTGAAGTTGATTTTCTCAATTTGAACGCAATTAGTTCCAATTTGAAATTGATTAGTCTCACTTTTAAGTTGAGAAGGTACTGTAACCAAACTAGCAAGTGCTGAACTTGTTTCAGGAACATCAAGAATACCCTCAGTTTTAAAATTGATATAGTTTACAACAAATGTTTTTTTGGTATGCTTGTACTCATTTCTCTTGTTTTGAGTTTGAAGAAAGTAAGTTTGGCATTTGAAAATAGTTGTTTGTATGTACCAAGTCCATTACTTGTCCGAATGTACATGACTTAATGTAGATCGCACAACTGCATAAAAATATTTTAAAAACAAACTACATCATTTCTTGGCACAGCTTTACACCTGCACCACTAAAAACATTGATGGAATAAAATGTAATAACAAAACTTCAACTGACCTCCACCAAACGATTTTCATCATTAATCAATTCCGATTTACCCACGTAACACATGTTCATCCAATGGACGTACATTAGATGTACACAAACGGATCACTGTACGTCCAATGGACGTCCAATTTGAGACTAAATTGGACGTACATCTGGACGTCAGTTTGTGGACGTTTTTGGGACTAAATTTGGGATCTTTTCGAACGTTCAATGTACGTTCATATCGTGCCGGTTCCTGGACGTCCATCGACAAACGCTTATTGGACGTCTTTGGGATTGTAAACGGATTCGTTTTGGACGTTCACTGGACGTCTTATGTATGTCCATTTGGACCCAAATTATGGACATTAATGGACGTACTTATAAACGTTGTGGGATTAAAAAATAAATAAATAAAAAATAGAAAGAAGCATATATTCGAAAATAAATAACCTTAAAAAAATTTATAAATTCAAAAATTGTTACAATAACAAACTTTAACAATTAAAACTAACCATTAACACATTAAATAACATTAAACTTATTCTTAAAAAATACGTACAAAGAAATATGTACATTCAAAAATAATTTGCAGTGAACAACTTTACCTATTTAACTTTAACTATTAACAAACTAAATAACTAGAAACTTAACCTTACAAAATATGCACATTCAAAAATAATTACCAAACAGAATTTAATTAATTATTTACTAATTAAACAACTAGAAACATTGAAAAAAAAATCATTTCAAAGCAACACCGGTTCTTATCCACCATTTTCGAATAAATTTACTTAGCTTGACACTTTCTAAAAAAAGAAAATATTTCACAACTTCTTTAAAATCATTTTAACTTACCAATATAATCAAAGCTGCAATTACCCTTTTTCTCTCGGTACTTGAATAATACGATTTAGGTACATTATTATCAAGTATTATAAAGCGGACTTGGGATTTGTTTTGTAAATTCATCATAAACTATTTCTAAGTTACCTAAAACACGTAAAAAATAGTAAAAAAAATAACTTAAATACATACTTACGGCAGTCATGAGATTTCCATGTTGTACATTAAAATTTGTGTCGATTCGCCTTGCCGCAACGAAAATTAACCCGTTGCAACTATTGCAATGAAATTCAACTACACACATTTGTAACAAACAAAACTAACAATTCACATGAAAAATTGGTTAATGATAACGTCAAATTGCAACGAACTGTTAACTTTGGGTAAAGCGCATCGAACAAGTTCGATGCGCTTCACCCAAAGTTAAGTAAAACCAGATGTCTTTGAAAAAAACTATCTCGGTATTGTGACGAAATCGGCGTCAGTGGGACTGAACAATTCATTTGCGTTTAAACGAAATGTCCAGCATATTGACCTGTACTGCAAAGGCGGTAATTCTTTGCTTCAGCCGACATTCCAAATTCGTTACGGGATATGTATTCACAAAAGTAACTGTCCAGATGGTGTGTTTATACAAAAGTTAAAGTACTTTTGTAGAAGCCCAGTCAATTTGTACACCGACCGACTGCAAGGTTGGCCTTTTTTTGTGTATAAATTGACTGGACTACTAAAAAGCAGAATTAAACTGAATTATAATTACAATTAACCAAATTTATCTGTAAATTCGAAGTGCTAAATGCAAGGGCGGTAGGATAAGCACTAAATTAAAAAAAGTTTGCAATTGATTTAGTTATCAATTTAATTCCCAGAAATCACTTTCGCCCCATTCTACGGTATTGTATTTATAAATTTGTATCCAAAGTTGTATTTCGCATTTTACATACAACTTGCTTAAAAATCGTTCAAAAGTTTAATTAATAATTCATTAGAAACTCCTTATCTCGTAGATCTAATCAGGATATCAAAACAACGTATTCTTCATAAACTCAAGGGACCGATCGAATTAAGTACATGAATGTACGTCCAACGGACATCCATGATGGACGTCCAGATTAAGTCCATAAATGTACATCCAGTGGACGTCCCATTTATATCCATTGCTGTAATGTACATTTATGGATGAGCTTGGACGTCCATTGGACGTCCATTATAGATCCGCTTGTGGATCGTCCATAAATGGATAAGAAATGGACCAGCATATACGTCCATTGGACGTCCTGTGTTACTTGGGTAAGCGTGCACTTTATTCTGAAAAAACTTACCGCAAAAATTCTCTCTTAAATAAGGCAAATGCATTAATTAGATCATAAAAATTGCATGTTAAACTGATGCCGGTTAATAGCACGTTGCTGTGCGCTAATGCACTTGCGGGACCTACCCGATTAAAATTGCGACCCACAATTCGATATTATTTCGACGGAATTCTAAACATGAAGGACGCCAAGCTTACGGTCCAACCAACTGACCGCATGTTAACCTGATGTCGGCTGATGGCACGTCGTTGTGGGAGAACGCACTTGCTCTACGTACGAGTTTCGAGGTTGTAATTTTCTAATAAATTCGTGTGAAGTTACGGAAATAATTCTTGAATAAAAATATACGCTGCCATCGGTGGAGTTTAAACCGAAATCCCTCTGGTAACTAGCAAGATATGATACAGTTACATCACAACTGAGTTCGAACCATAGTACAGAAGCTTTATATACTCTTGTATTCAAGACCAATGATGGCTCAAATTAGTACAAAGTTATGGCAAATAATTCCATGAAATTCTGAACATGAAGAGTGTCAAGTTCATGAATTTATAGTACAGTGACTTGAAGTTCGGCAAACAATAACAAGAGTGCTCACACGGAGTTCGAGTCCTATGTTTAGATTCTGTGAGAGAACTAACTAATTGCACTCACATATTCGTATTTACTTGATTAACGTCTAACTTAATTTTAAAATTGATTATTTAGTCAGAATGTGGGCTGATGTAATAAAACTACGAATCATCCCAACGTTTCGCTGCTATTTTATTGCAGCTTATTCAAGGGCTACAGAGAACTATTACTAGCATAAAAGACATGTAAAGAGGGTACGAAAAACATACTTAAAACTGACGACTTATCGGTTAAATCCTAAACATTAACAATTAAACAAATTTTAAATTAACGATGTGAGCATCACAAACTTCAATATATTATACCGGGTCGTGGCATTCTGGTTTTATAAAATTGTATGTTGTCAACAATTTTTGTAGCAAAAACCTAACAAACTGTAACTACATCATGTACGACGCTTATTTATTTGCTTACAGGAACTGCGATAAATACCGAGGTCCGAGGTCATAGTGTTATATTTTCTCGATGATTCTATTAAATACATTTGACTGAGGCCATTTGTGTCAGTTCTGAAATTCACAGAGTTGCTTTTTTTGATGAAAATCATTTCGCCCAAGATACGTTTTTTATAAGATTCTTCTCTATCTAGTATTACGACTTCTTTGAAATTGAAATCGTGTCCCTCTTGACAATGGTGCAAAGCCAATGCTGTACTATTTTCTTTATTCATCTTAGTTCTATAACAATAACATTCATGCTGTCGGATTCTCTGTTTTAGATATTGTCTAATCTGGTCTATATAACATATATCATAATTTACACATGGTATCTTACATACAGGTAGCCCCCAGTTTACGCCTCAGTTCCGTTCTTACAAAAGCCGTCGCAAATCGAATCGGCGTAAAGTGAACCCATTATTTACAGTGATGTATAGGCTTGGGTTCTACATAAATGAAAAAGAAGCAAATATTTTTGTTTATTAATACAATATAATGCAAATTACATATATTATAAATTTAATTTTTAAAATGTATTTTATGATAAAATAAAGTGATATGTTTTTATTAACAAATATTAAGAAAAACAAATGAAATTTTAAAGTTTCGGATCTCTTACATCCACAACATCGCGGCTCAGTCAACAATGAAACGAAAATCAGTCAAACATGGGGAGAATCGGCGAATTACCCAATTATGTCTTGGCAAAACAGTGAATTGCATAGCGGCGTTATTGTGAATCGGCGTAAATTAAGTCGGCGTAAACCGAGGGCTACCTGCATTATGTTAGATCTTTTACTCTCTGGAGTTGGAGATTTTAATTTCGTGTAAACAGTTTTCCATAAATTATTTATGTTATACGTTACTAGTTTAACATTTGTGTTGTTAAAACAATTCTTTATTTTTTGTCAAGACTCGGGATGTCAGAAAATTTGCAAAATTGTCTATACTCTGTATCAGTTCCCACCCCCTTCTCTCTTCATCCGCGTTTGTCTTGAATTTATTTAAACATTGGTTGATTATGCTAATAGGGTAATTGTTGCTCTCTAATATGCGTACAATTTTGCTTTTGTTAAATTTGTGAAACTGTGGATGTGTGTGAGAGTGAAAGATTTATATATTAGGTTTTTAACCACTGATATTTCGTATCTAGGTTCATGTTGACAAAAATATTTCAATACTCGTCCTGAACTATTCAGTTTCATGTACCAATTAGTGATAATTTAGCAATCATTTGTTCTTGCATAATGATATTTAGAAACATGATTGATATCCACCGTCTCCACTATAAATTGTATTTTTTCACTAATACTATTGAATGTATTAGTTAGTTATTTCGTTTTTAAGTATGACTAAATTCGTATCATCTACATAAACCTTAATATATGGGATGTAAAACGGGATCTTACTCATCGCCTTGTTTATCACATAATTTATAACGATGTTGGCAAACACTGGGAGGGGGGGACCATCCAGTTGTACCTAAAATTAAATATTGTAAGTAACCGAAGATATTTCAACAATATTTGTTTGATGCAACGTGTCCGAATCCCGAATCTACCCCACTTCACGCTATATCACTTTTTGGATTGATACTCAAGATAAGATTAACTTTTCATGGTGAATATACCGCCTAGAATATCTGTATTATAATGATTCACCAACAGAAAATGATAAATTTTTCAATATAAAATCAATTTAAAAAAAGTCGAGTCAAGCCAAAATACGAGGAGAATCTATTACGAATAAAACCTGAACGTAAATAAATTTTTAACAACATTAATTTTTCAAAGTGGCTGCATTAATTTCAATAAACGCGACGTTCATTATTAATTCAATTTTTTAATTTAAATCTTTGCATATGACCAGCTTCATTAATCAAAAAGCAGATTAATATTTATGCAGTATCGATTGTCTCAACAAAATTGAATTAATGAATAATGTACCAAAAATTAATAAATTACAACACTACTGCAAAAACTATTTTGTTTTTAACATCTCAGTTAATTTAATACTTTTTTCCATTAACAGACAGCGAATTAAATAAATGTAATTAGAATTAAATGTCCTTTTTGCTTATCAGCTAAAATTTCGTCACATTAGATTAAAGTTAAATGTGCGTGACGAGTATTCTCACCGACATTGTGTAAACAGCGAACAAAAATAATCCCATCTCAAAGACGCGTATTTTTACATGGGAACTTAGGCAAGCAAAATAAACCCTCGGCAGTTGTTGTTTCGTTTTAATAACACCACAAGTATTCAATGGAGGAGCGCAATAAAAATAAAGCATGTTTACTTAAGTATTTTTAAGTATAAAATATGTATAATTCGATGAAAACCGCAAACAGACATTTGGGAAAAGCGTCACGAACCAGAATCCGATAACAAATAAAATATAGTTGGAACGTGGCGACCTCCTCCATAACTCACACATATACAAGTCTACGTGCGAAATATGGATACTTAAACCCATCTCGAATTGCCTATTCTGATTTTTACGCTTGTCTTGTGTTTTTTGCGATGCACCTTCCTCATTGGCGCAGATATTAAAAGGAGAAATTTTTCGGCGCGTGAAATTCATATCAATTAAGATTTCAGGTGATTTCGTGTAATTCCGATTGTTTTAAAACGAGTTGCGCATCAAGTTAAGGAGTTGAGGTGGAAGTTAACCTTCCCTGCAAGAAACCGATTCTCCATTCCGGTCCGTTAGATAGATAACAAGAATGTTAATTAATTTAAAACTCGTGGGATGTAACAAAGTTTTCTTGAGATAAAACTCATTCCGATACTGAACTAAATAAAATGCCTGGAAATTATATAATAGAATTTCCTTATTAAGCAGGTGAAAACTTCCTGTCGAATTTTTTTCTCGATTTGCCTCTTCCAAATTTTTTAATTATTGTTTTTCCATGCCGTTAAGGATGCGTTTTAGCATTCCAACTTTTATTGGGCTTCATCAAAGCTTGTGCGCAAACAAAACCTTACCTGGTATTAAAATAGTTAGCAACGTAAGCTGAAAGCTTTTGTCTGGCTGCTGTAAAACATTAAATTTTAAGTAACATCATTATGCGGTAATTGTTTATAACAACACACACAGCTTAATACATTTCGTAACGGGAAATTGCTCATTCGCTGCGAACTGTTCGTCGTTTCGGCAATATTTGCGGTGTTGTTGCTGGCAATTAATTATGGTTGGCTTTAACATAAGATTTTGCGTTCCTACTTTACTTAAATTGTTAATTACTTTTGATTTTTCGTTAAAAGATTTTTGTTAATAAATTAAAATATTAATTACTTAATAGATCATTTCATCTAAATAATTTAAAATATGCTGATGACGTGATACAAATAAAGAGCAACTAAATTCGATGCTAATGGAACTAAATAAGACATCTAAGAAAGTAGGGTTACTAATAAATACAGGAAAGACAAAAATAATGACAAACACAGAAGTGAACATAAGTATAGAACTGGAACAAAGTCTTTTGCAACAAATAGAAGACTACATATATCTCGGGTAAAGAATTACACTTAACAAGGAGAACCAAGAAATATAAATTTAGGAGACGACCAAAGATTGGTATAGGTCGCCTTTGGTAGATTGAACTATACACTAAAGAACAAAAGTATACCCCAACATCTTAGATCAAGGGTATTCGAGAGTTGCATACTGCCTGTTTTGACTTACGGAGCGCAGACCTGAACCCTGACAAAGAGAAATATAGACAAACTGATAAAGACTCAATGAGCTTTGGAACGCCACATTGCAACACGTAACCCTCAAAGAAAAGAAACGGAATACTTGGATACGTCAAATGAAGAAAGTATCTGACATAATAGAAGGAACAGCTCGACTTAAATGACAATTTGCAGGCCACAACTTTCACCAAACAGACACCAAGTGAAAATCACTAGTTTTAGACTGGCGACCGTATTTAGGGAAGAGAGCACGCGGAAGACCACAGATGCGATGGGTGGATGACTTGAAACGACATGCTGGTCTAGCATGGAAGAGAGTTGTCCAAAACCGGACACGATGGAAAAAACTATGGGAGGCCTACATCCGAAAGTGGATTGAAAAGCGCTAATAAAAAAAAGATTATTTCAGCATAATATGTAGGATAACTGCAAATGAGGTTTAACTTTATTATAACAAATACTGAATGATTACACGATCTATGTAGTTTATTGAAATACAGATGGATTAAATTTCTTCATTGTGTCAATATTTGTGTATTTGAATATGTATAGTGGATGCTGTCAGCGTTTACCAATTAAAATGTAATATAATACAAATCAAAGTAAAATAAAATGAAATAACATTTTGTGGCTCATGTCTGAAAAGTTCACGTTCCTAATGTTTTTACATAATAACTTTTGTCAGAATATAAAAAACTTTAAATAATCTGTAAACCCATTTAAAAAAAAAAATATGCACATTGATCAAATGCTTTGATATGTTGCATTTCTACAAAACGAGACAAGACATTTTGTAAAGAATTACAGGTTCATTGTTTTACTACTTCCAACCTATATATTTTTGGCAAGCGCCACACGCCAAAAACTAAATTACTATTCAGAACATATATTCGATGGTCCCGCAATTAATTAAATAAAATATAAATGTGGTACCACATAAGTATATGCTTTGTTCATACACTTTAGGGGCGGTTCAGACGTTCAATATATATTGCCAATACAAGTATTGACAATACCACCGAAATCAATAGTTTCAATGTCGGCAATACATCAATATTTTAGGTCACACATTCAATAATTTTGAAGAAACTGGAATATTGTCAATATAATATATTGAACGTCTGAACCGCCCATTAAACAAGATTGTAAAAAAAGATAGAGGATAGATGTACAGATGTGGGAGATTTTGTAGTTAAAAACGGATTTAGGCAAAAACAAGCAAGGAAAATGTTATTTTCAACAATGAACACCAATATTTAGCATATCTGGATGATCTAACAAAAGTTACTAGAAGATTAGTGAAAAATGCCGGTGTGGAAGTTAACACAAAAACTAAATATACGGCGATGATGATGTCGAGAAAAGAATTTTTGTACGTAGCATTATGTACCTACTGGTAACTGAGAAAGGGCAGGAGGAACAGATTTAAAAAATGAAATAAAAAATATGAAATGCTACGATCAAAGATACATTCAGAAAACTGAATATGAAGATTTATAACACTGTCATGAAATTTACAGTTGTATATAACATAATAAAGATCAGGAATTATAAAAAAGGGTACAAAATAAGAAAGTATGGGGGGAATAGCCCACTTAACACTAGGCCTGCAAGACTTATTTGTAAATATAGTTTACAGTGAGGCAGCTGGTACATTTTATGAACTAAATTAAGTCATTCTCGAGAGAATGGCGAATATTGAAAGTGGCATTACAATTTCAAGTTTCCAAAGCAAATCGATAGTTATTTTCAATTTATTTTAAAAAATGTCTGAAGGTGACAAAATGTTGAAAATTCAAATCAGAAACATGTTTCTATGGTGGTGCAAAACCAGTATGTTCATCTAACTATTTGAGGGACCGTATTTTGTATTGGCCACATTAATAATACCTCATAACATTAATAACTGCGCACAGCTTCCGCAATACATCTACTTTCTGGTGTTGCCTCCAAAAATGCTTTTATTTGGAGCCCCCTTAACAAGATCATCACATAGAAAATAATGATTTCCTAATCAAAAGTTTCTTTCATAATAATCACATTGCTTCATTTTAATTTTGAAGGGCCCCTAGTAGCACAAAAGTCGGAACGACGTCGGGACCGCATAGAATCTAGGTAGGATCCCGACGTCGCGATGTCGGGATCCTACGTCGAAACTGTATAATTGAGCCACTAGGGACATTACTAATAAATCTGAAACTGCCAGTTGTAAAATGCCTATAGTACGCATTACTGCTAACACAAACAAAAAAATAATAATTCCATAGCCTTAAAAATCAACTCTTACTAGTTGAAGAAATAACGACATTTTCATTAAAATTACAATCGAAAAGAATAAAAATATATATCGTATAACGGTACATGTTTAACAATACGCCATTTGATACACGAGAGTGCACTTATACATGCACCGTCATGCCGTTTAAGAGGTTAAAAAATTGAGATAAAATATGCTATTCTTTTCACGTACGCTCCTCTTAGATGTTTTATTAAAATCCTATGTACTCAACATATGCACCTCTGCTCCAAAATAAATTATTGAGCTGACATTTATTTGGTCGAGTCATAAGTTTTACCAACTAAAGTTAAATTAGAATAAATTAAGTGTAGGATACTTGGGATGGTTAAATAAAAGAATAAGCGCTGGAATAGTTAATTTAATTTTACGTTTTTAGCTATTTTCAGTTTCATATCAAACTTTACAGGTTGCACACAAGTTCCTACAAGTGTCTCATCAAAACCTTCACACGTGTAACCACTTCGCATATCTAATAAATGAAATGTTTATTTTTCCCAAAATTTTCCCATTTCACCGTGGTACGGTACAAAAGTTAATGTGACGTTGCGCTGTTGGCTGTCGCAGACCGTCAAAATTAGTTTAGGTTTCCACTCGTTAAAGAATAATTCTATGCACCGTAATCTAATTTTTAACGGGTAGTTTTACTTCCTTTCGTCTTTAATCAAGTACGTTTATTTAATAATTAAAGGGTGCATAAAATAAAAATAAAGTTTCTAATTAGACTTCTCCATAAGTTTGCGAAGCTTTGTTTATAAATATTCATAGATTGCCTTCTTTAATTCAATCTCCTTTTTCAGGATTTTTTCCCTTTAATTTATGACTTTAATATGTAAGTATACGACAATTTTATTCGCATTTGCATTTTTGGCGAAACTTTCCGACGCAAAAGCTTAATACCTATACTTTTATTCAAATTAAAAATTTGAATATTTCTTTTTGTAATTACATTACAATTGATATTAAAAATAAGTCGCTTTATTGATAGATCCCAAGATTGTAATTCCCTGCCATCTGTTAGCGATAATAAAAGTTTTCCTGAAAATTTAAGATGGAAACTGTGGTGGTGGGACAATTCCTTCCTAGTGCGGTTGTGCATGAAACCCCCAGTCACAACGTAGAACAGCGTTCTGTAGATCCCCCCATTTCAAGCGCAGAAGTTACAGTAACGATTCATCCCAGTGTACTGTTAGCATTTGTAGAAATCTACTGAATTCCTATTCAAAAAATTTTGACTATAAATTTTCAGGAAATTAAAATAATTGGAACTTTTTAGAGGAGAAATTTGTTATCGCGCATGAAAAAGAAATCGATAAACGACAGGTCATATTTAATAAATCAGCAAACCCCAATATTAAATATGCGTCTGCCGTAAACAGAAATCAATATGTGACATAAAACAGCATTTTCCCATCAGTACTTTAATGGGATATATAGGAAAGGATAATGAATGTCCCATTAGGATAACATCAGGTCTTGACAAACATCATCCCACTTACTAATAATTCAGATGCGGTGCATATGACATTTTTGGCGCAGTGCGAGTTAGACAAGACATTTTTGATCGCCTCTCGAGAGTATATACGCGGGTTCAAATAAATGGGGTGAAAATTATAGTAATAAGGATAACCATAAAGGGAAGAGACGGAAACGGTCGATGAAAGGTAGGGAGATGATATTCATGGACTGGAAGAGCAGTGGATCATGAAGGCTCTTGATAAATGTGCGGTCTATGCGACATCTTTTACGTTTAACAAGTAGCCTTTCATTAAATGCCCTCTCACAAGCTGCATCCGATCTCGTTATATAAAAGCGTCTTTTTAAATCAAATGCAGCGTGACGTTGTTTCAAGATTTATATTTTTGAACCACGGCTTTTATCATTTAATTGGTGACGTAAAGTATTTCAAGTACGTAAGTTGCTCGTATGCATTTTCTAGGTTTTAATTACATAATAGTTTTAGTTTCAAGAGTGAAGCGCCATCTAAGAAACCAGAAACGGAAATTAAAAACTTGGCGTTTAATTATTTTTTTGGTAAGTTTTTTTTATGTTAATCAGATCATATCATGTTGAATTTTGTTGTAAAAGTTCATTACTTTTTTATAATAAGATTACACGAAACTAAAAATTTAATATAAAAACAAATTTAAGAAGGATAAAGGCAGCTATGCAGTTAGAAGATTTTTTCAGTTTAATAAAATTTATAATAAAAACTTCAGTGTTGCAAAAATTTGAATAACAGCAAAGGTAGAATGACCCAGTTGTCTGAGCGGTATGCAGTGTGGCGATAACACAATTTCACTTTAATAGTGCAAACCTGATGAGATGTGGGTGGTGCCATCGATTGTTCCGTTGGTTAGTAGTGTCTGTAATTAATAATCAATAGCAACACTAATCAACACTCGGAACCCGAGCCGTTCGGTTATGTTACACAATGGATCGCTAGCCTAACACAATTAAATTTTATAAAACTCCATCTTTTACCCTGATTTTAAATAGAAATAAATACGAAACCCTCCCCACACACATGCCACATAAAAAAACTTAGACACCGCCCGCTGACGGAATAGACTCGAGATGGACAAATAGAATATCTCCAGTTTGTAAATAGTAACTCGAGGTATGCGGAGTTTAAAACTGAAAAATGTCTGTAAAGTGAGAGCTTCTTTTAGATTTAAGTGCAACGGATGAAAACATTGTTGCGGTAGTAAAGTAAGCCATAAACGAGTTTTGTACTGCGGTGGATATTCATTGTGGACTCGTTCAGTATTTCAAGTCACGGATTGTATCCCTTATTGCTTATTTATGTATTCCACTTTACCTAACTCCTAAAATATTTATTCGTCCCGATAATTTATTGCTGTATTTAGCGGAATGCTTGTCAAGGACCGAGATTTCTGTTTCCTAAATAATATGCATATTTTTCAATTAAAAAGTTTTGAATCGGAGAAAGCGCCCACTTGAATATTCATGATCTCCAGTCAATATTTTCGTAGCGAAATTTTATTTTTAAATAAGCAATGAAGTTGTATTCCTCGTGGCGATATTAAATTGATGTTGGCATTAAATCTTTACGGTGCTACTAAAAATTACCTAATAAATGATGTTGATCTTAATGGAAACTAAGTGAAAAAAATTCTCGATCGATAGCCCTTTTTATGTAATTTTTACATACTGCGAGAGAAGGCATTCCAATTTTATAAGTTGATGCGATTCTCATCCCCTCTTGTCAGCAGTTCTTCGTAAAATATTAGATATGTGCATCCTTTTTGTTCCACGCGCCCTTTGTTATCATTGACGAATCTTTGCTTGTACTTGCTGTTATCCGACAACTCTAAATGTGAGTAACAGTTAAAGTGTCTTAGTTTTTATTTTTAAAATTAATTTAATAGGTCGCAAAAAAATAGGATTGTAAATAGTAAATTAGTTCATTTCTATTAGCAACAGTTTTTGCACAATTTTTGTTTGTGAAAATAATTTGTCTCTCATGAAAATGTTATGTGCTTAAATTGCAGCAACTTTACTTATCATACAACTAACATTAAGAACTTCGGATTATTTAACATTTTGTTAATGACCTTAATCGTTAGTTTTTATTATGTTGAGTAATGTTGTTATTAAATGTTATTGATATTAAATTTAATACCTAAACACATAAGTCGATATTTTTAGATAATACCGCATCGATATAAGAAACTTAATTAAATTAGACCGTTAGTATTTTATGTTGAGGTATCTCTACAGGCTCGATAATAGAAAAGACATTATCGAATATTACTTGGTTTAACGCAAATCAATCGTAAAAGCAATCCAAAATTGATTCTTTTGATGTTTTTTATTATATCAATACACTACGCAACAAAATTAAGGCAACACTGTTTTAGTTATTCAGCATTTTTCAATTTAAAATTATTTAGCAAAAAAAACAAGCATAAAAAATATTATCATTTTACAATTTTCTTGAAGAACAGAAAGCTATTGAGAAAACTACCAAAAATCAAATATTTTTTATTGTTTAAAATGTCATGGAAATTTGGTTACATCCATGATACCTAACGTAAATAGCGCATGTACCTTCATTAGCATCAATGATAAACAGTCTGGTATCGTCGCATTATGCTGCGAATAAGATGTTTTATGTGTTGCATATTTCGCTATTCTTCCACAAGTGTTTCAGCCAATCCAAGAAGGGATTGTGGTGCAGCAGGACCATGCCTAATACGCCTCTTGATGGGATTAAAGTCTGGACTCATGGCTGGTCATCGCACCATTTGAATTCATGTTCTTGCAGGAAGTTTGTTGAAAAATTTGAAAAATAAATAGTAAAAACCCTACACCAAAAGATAAAATGCTCTTAGATTAACTAAGTAAGAATACTACAATTATCCTGTTAAACGATTTGTGCGTTGCGATGCTGGGGAACGACAATCAAACCGTGGTGGCTTTTCGTCGAGTTCTCCCAGCCGTTTCTTGGAATCTACACTATGCTCTTCAGATAACCGATGAACTCGTTTGGAGCTACTTTGCTACAATTTGATGAGTTGTAGATGTTTGCACTGTTATCAAAAATATCAGTGTTCTTAAAAACGATCTGCAAGGACTGCAGCACTTTTGTAAAAAATATGCATTCAGAATAAACAACGTTTGAAAAATTGTAAACGATTATAGACATTTTTGCCGTGTTTATTCCCGAACCAACTTAAATTGCATTTTTAAAAGTGCAAACCCGGATTTTTACTAAGTCAGTACATATGAACTGTCGGATTTTAATTTTCAAAAAAATGCATCTGGCGTAATCAATATTTTTGAGGAATTTTTAGGTTTTAATAACCGAGATTGATTATCTTCAAGATCGTAACATAAGATAAACACGCATTCCCCCATTAAGTACGGTGGAACTTTGGATTTGTTAGTTACATCCGGAGGATCGTTAAAAGCGAAATCATAATACATAGCCGAATAGACTATATGTAGAACTTGTAAAAGCCTGTGATTGTTAAAGTTAACAAAATTTTATTTTAATACAAAATGGGTGCTTTAATTTATGCTTATTTTCTTATTGTTTCACGATTAAAATCTATTTACAATTTTCACATTGAAGACCTTCAGTGAAATTATGAATGCTACAAGAGCCGAGTGCTTGGCAGTATTTACTGGTAATGTTCCAAGATCCCCCGATTTAAATATGAATGCAGCAAATTGATCTAATTTTAAACACAAAACCAACGAAATATTCCGCTAAGACCGAAATTACTTTCCCTATGTATACATTTTATATAAAAGGGGATCATTTTATTTTGTGAGCAACAAATCAATGTTTCCTTCCATTGTCTTATCTTGACGAATACAATGTCTGAAGATGGAGTGTATCGACTGTCGATTGATGAGGTTTGCCGACTGACGGCTGCTACTGACATTACATTGACAGATGAGGAGCCATTTTGCGACAAAACATCATTACTCACATCCTAACAGACCAGGATTGTCTTTAATTCAGCGATCCTAAAGCTCTTCTTAAGCACTTTATCTCTCATCGCTTTATCTTTGCGCTGAGCCCACTTCTTATTGTAAATTTAAGCCGTTTCCTTCATAAGCAATTTCTTCTCCAATTGAAAACTATCTTTTGACGAGGCAATTCTGTATCACAAAGGTTGTAAAATGTAAGGATAATAAACGAGTTCGCCTCCTCTCTCTTTCGGAAGGGTCGTAATAGCAACCTCTTTGTCCGTTCTTTTTTTTTCTGGGAAACCTTACCTTAATAAGATTGGTAGCATTTATTGATTTATGAAATGGCTGAAGGAACCGTGCCTAATAAAAAATTCAGCTGGAAATTCTGGAGCCGTAATCAAAGATGAAAGCAGGAATACTCACCCGTTGCAGAAACTCGATTTTATTTAACAGCTATACTCCGGCAGATAAGTCAGTTGTTTAATTTAACTGGAAACCGAATTCTTTTATGAAAAATGCTTCGCGGAAAGCGAAATTTCCGCATGAAATTTGCACCGAATGGGCTCTATCAATAATTTGCTCGGTAAGTTATTCAAGAAATCTTCTGCTTAGCATAACAAGTTCAATATTCGCAATGGATGTTGTCCTTGCTGCAATATATCTGCATTTTCCGGTGCTCGTGATCAGCTAAGCAGCACGTGTTTTATGTCGCAATTTGTTTCCGTTAGATCTGCACGAAATTGCATATTGAGTTATGCCCTCGGTAAACTTAATAATGCTATTATTTACTCAAGTACCCCAACTTTCGAACAAAATTTGCAAATGTCGAATTATGTAAATCGCAAAATATTTTAAGTTGCCAAATTAAATTACCTCATCAGTTTTAAGGATATCTCATTTTACTTTACATTTTTTTTTGTATAATGTTACAATGTTCAATGCTTTCGGTTCGAACAAAAATATTTACTTAGTTGTTTCCAATTCTGCGAATCAATATGAACACAAATTTAATTAAGTGAAAAATCTGATTTTTTTTCGAGAAATAAGAATAAATCTGTAATTAAAATTTATTTTTTTTATTAGTGCATTTTTTTAAATAGATTAAAACCCTCAAGGGCGCAAAATATTGATAATAATAAACAAGTGGTACCAGTTAATTCATAATATCAAATCTACAAACAAAACTGTTGTCAATCTATATTTTTAATAAATAAACTATAAAAAATTATGTTCATGCTCAATAAAATACATTTCAAACTAAATTTTCAAAACAAAAAAATGCATTAAAATTATACCAAATTTCAGAAAAGCATCTAAGAGTATTTTCAAGATTTTTAACATAATATTTATGTATCGGTGGCGAATTGTAAATTCAGTGGTTTTATAAAACGCCTAGTTGTTTTCTAAATGACTGGGCGGATTGTAAAATATAGAATGAACGGAAATTTTTTATAATTTTACTGAAAATTTTAATCGTTTTACAAAACGCCGAATAAAGCTCTCAGTCTTAATAAAAAATGATTTTAAATTTTGTTGGTTTTTGAATATGACTGGTTGTGCTCAGTCGTTTTGTGAACGACTGGAGGGTTATTAGGCGTATTAGAAAATACCAATTTAGTATATTATGTGTCGTAGGCTAATTATAAATGTAGCTGTTTTATAAGTGACTAGATTGTCTGAAGCAAATAAAAATTGGCTAAACACTTTTATATTTGTCATAAAAAAATAAACGGTTAATTCTTGTACATTTTAAAGAAATTAAATAGGAAAGAATCTATTTTCCCTCCAAAACATGACTCGCCTCAGAAACTTCAAGGCTGAATTTGTAATTGGCCTGCGACATATGCATATCAAAAGTAATTTATCCTACCGGACTGTAACTTTTCGATCATGAGTCAAAGACGAGTGTTGTAAAGGTGATCCCAGGTTACATAAACAAAGTCAAGAAATCTTGGAAATGAAGAAAGTTTAGAATTTTTTTACAAGATTTGTAACTAACTTTTATAATATGTGATAATTTTTGCACTGTCGCACCTGTTTCCTATAATGACATAGTTCACGTAAATTGTCTGCTATAACTGAAAACAAACCCAAAAACACCCTTTTTAAATTTCATTGATAATAAACGTCTTGTAAGATGGCAGCTACTGAAATAGGTTAAATTAAGTTTGTCGTTTCTAGAAACTAAAATAAGTTACGTTGCATTCGACCGCAAAGTGGGGTAAATTTCCTTAGCAGAACAATTTAAAATTTTAAGTTTCTTAAAGATCTATTGTTCAAGTAGTTTCCTTGTTGATCAATGCTTCTTCGCAGATTTATTCATTTTGCACAAAGTTATTTAATTTTAGCATTCAGGCGGTTCCCAGATATCAAGTTAAAATGAAATATTTAGTCATTTATCTGACTTGTGAGCGATCCGAAAAAAAATATCTCGAATGTAACAAAAAGCTCTGAGTTGAATGAACGTCGTTATAAAAGAACTAAATGAAAAGCGTTTACGCAAATTACTAAATTCTATGGAAATTGAAAAAAAATGCAACGGTGATATTTTATGATACAGGCGTAAAGTGCTGCCATAAACGGGGACTACTCTCCTCTGTTAAAACGAAGGGAGCTTTTAAATTAATATGATACCTGAACAACACATTTATAGCTTTTTTGATGATTACTTTTCTTACGACTTTTCAAAATTTTATTACATTAAAGGCGTAACTTTTCTCTTTGGAAATAACTTTTCATTAGTTAGCTAATAATTTTTACAACGGACGCACAAGAAATTTGAATTTAATTCATAGCGCCGACAATAAAAACGTCAAAAATTGAAGATTTTATCTGGCCCCATAAATCGGATTTTATCTATCGACGTTTTGCGCTCCCAAAAACATTACAGTATTATCTTGAAAAAGTAGAATGGATCGTATAACGCATTTCATAATGAGCTTTTCTGTATAAAGTAATCAATGTATACTTTAAATTGGACTCTTTTTAATGTTTGACTAGCATATTTTTCAGATCGTTTTCAGGGGTTCTAATCCATTCAGATATTAAACGTCCTTCTACATGTATTAACTTATTTCATTGTTTTATTGATATTTCTAAACTACAGAATCCATTTCCTTAAAAAAGAAGTTTACATTTTTACATTTACATAATGATTGTTTAATTCTGAAGATGTAGAGTAAAGAACCTCTTTAAACGTATCAACTATTCAAACGATAAAGGTAAACAAGAAGGAATATTAAAAAGTTTGAGAAGCATTAAGGATTTTTTCCGAGGGTGCACTTAAAGCTGTTTAACGGCGCAAGTTTTCAGGTCCTAAAGGAGGTCACACTAAAAACTCCCAAAGTATAAATTAAAAAACCCATTTAATTAATTGCACCTTTTAGGACCGTACATGTTTGGCACGAGCGGTTCCTTGTTTCTGGTCATTATTATTCGTACACTTTAATATATGAGAATTTCTAAATTTGTGTTTAACCCAAAAAGCAGTTTGATTACGCATTCCTGTCTTGACTTCATATTAAAAACTTTGACTGAAAAAGAAAGAGGGATTCAATGTCGAGAAGGGATAATTAGATGATCGATTTTATTAGATCCTTTGATTTCATGGGTCGGTTGTGTTTTAATTAATTTATGAAGTGGATTATCTCGTAAGCAATAAATTCTTTTCGGTTGGAAATGTTTTAAGGGATTAATTTGATGGCTAGGTTCCCACAATATTTTATCAAATTTTATCAAATCCGACTGAGACAGATTGATTTTTGAAATAGGAGTTATACTTCATTCTGCGAACAAACGCGCAGAAACGTGACATTGAAAAGTATTGCTACTTTTGGATGGAAAATATCACAACTTATTCCACTCACTACTTACCTGCTTTCAAGCATAAGAGGTAAATATCATCAAAACGGAAAGAGTTTTCCCGGAAACTCCAGCTGAAATATCTACATCGTAAGGTTTTTAAATATGTGAGGCGAGCATTTGATAAGTTTCCAAGGAAAAACTTTACTCGACAATTTTCATTCGATAAACCCAAACAATATTAAAAAAACAGTAAATCGTTTTGTCGTAATAAATAGAATTGCAGTGTAAATATAATTATGTCATTTACACGCAAATGCAGGGGTTTAAATATCAGTAATTCACAGAGCAGTGATGTGAAAATCGATATCACTTATTTAGTATTAACCTGAGTTACGGAAGGTAGGGTTATTACATTTTCGAGTAGGGTATATGTATTATCATAACATAAAATGTCGACAAGATTTTACGGGACAATTCCGTTTTAATCTCAATGTTTGCGGAGTTGAAATCACACAGATTCGATCGAAACTAATCGCATTCCGCTCAAAAAATCAAGACAAAAAATTAATCTAAAAAGTTCGGTTGTGCTTAATTAATGATTGTGTGCGTAACGAAAGAGATAATCAATTTAAAATTGTTTAGCATAGTCACGCGGCCATCGCGCAGTGTGCAAATGTAATGACCATAAATTTGTATCGTAAACATTACAGTCCAAATAATTATTGGAGTATCCAATGTTTGGTCGTTAAACGGGAAATGGCCAATTAAATGTTTGTCTTTGACGATTATCAAGGATAATTATGCAAATTTACTTTGCTCGAACGTAGATAACTAAGTACCCAACTTAATACTTTAAACGCTCTTAGCAGACGTTGAACATTTCACACATTCATCAATCAATTTTTTATCGATTCTGCTGCATTGTTTTAAAATCAACCGGCAATTCGATTTTAGGGCGACATATTTAAAAATCGCAATCAGTGGCATGTTATACAGCACTACTGAGGGCACTGTTCAGTTAACAATGCAAATGTAGCAATCAGCCCATTCTCCAGCGACTGTATTAGCATATTCGCGTAATACTGGCGCTGCAATGACCGAACCCGCGCCATCATCCAATATGTGTCACCGTATTGCTTTTTGGATCGGCCCAGCTTTACGGCTGCACTTCCACAAAACCTTGACCGTTGGAAAGCGCCAAAAATTTTGTCAATCTCGTCTGAACCCGAATTTTCTCCGTTAAGTGATCGTAAATAATATAAACATGACTTGAACCCTGTTATTAATAAGACTAATTGGGTTTTTAGCCCTTATAATCCGTGCGTGGCATTGTATTATAGGAGGCATGTCTATTATGTAAATCACCGCACTTGAAATACTAATTTGGGTTAGTGGCGCGAATTTTGGGATATGAAGATTCTTTGAGTGATGATCAAAAACGGGGCTCGGCCGAATAAAATCGCATGCAAATTGGGTTGGTCGTCGTAAAACTCAAAAATTTCCCTTTTTTATCTACACGTATGCAGATATTCAACCTGTATATTAACATACTGGATCATGAATATTTAAGTGTTTCTGATAAAAGGAAATTACTTTTCTTTTACGATGAAATTCACGTACCTATCTAATTTTTTTTTTAGTTATACAAGTTTCAGCATTTAAGCAATTTAGAAAAGAAGTGCCTATTGATGCGTTGAAATTTAATGCACGTTTACAAGTGGAGTAAATTTGATATTTTCGTACTTCAAAATGGCGTAAAAATGATATAAAACGTATGTATGTACGTTTTGTAATTACATATTTGTTTGCCTTTTTCTTGCTAATATTTCAAATGTTTCAACAGTTGCAGAAGGTCTTTCTAGTACTGCACAGTTTCAGTTACAGGTTTCAGCAGGGATTGTTTTGTCCATAATGCTTGTTTTCGTCATAATTTATTATGCAGTAGATGCAATACTAATATGGATGACATAGTCGAAGCCTGTTTACCGTCAAGGAAAACATATTCTAAGTCCATAAAAACTTATGGTATGTAGTTAAGTACTGCATATGTTTAGTACTGCCACCAACATTTCAAGCCATTTTCATGAAAATCTACTTTGAACTTGTTTGGCATTTTAAACCTGGCTATCAATGGCTTCATCTGAAAAATTGTCAAATTTAGGTTTTCTGGTAATATTACTGCTATGTATGAAAAAATTTGAATATTGAGGTCCCTAACATCTATTAAAAGTCTTTTTAGTTACAGTTTACAAAAATGTGTTCGACTATTGGTAAATTACCATTGCAATTTAATTTTTTCCATTTCCTGAACAATAATTGCAAGTTTCCAGATACAGGTTATTACCATGAGGCCATCGATATGTGATTGTAAGAACCAATTCTACTGAACATTTAACACTGCTGAGTGAGGGATTTAATTTTGTTAATGCTCAACATTGGGAAAGTAGTATCCAACAAATTGCCCTAGAAAAAATAAAATGAATTAACTTAACAATACTATGAAAAATTTGATGAAAGGACTTATTATATCATACAATGTTGGACCATCATCAGCTTGACATTGGTATTGTCACAAATCTTCCGTGGCATTCGGCACTTCCATTCCAGAGCCACATTGATCCTCTTTCAATGCCGACCCACTTCGAAACCAATTTTATTAAAGCTGATTTGGAATTTTCGTAACGATACTCAATATATGCATTAGGCCTATTAATGATGATTGTGAGGAGTTGCATTCATTATCCCTGCTAATCGCATAAATATGCATGAAATTATGACCCGTCAATTAAATTTCCTACTATGGAGTGAAACCATAATAAAGAAAGGAAAACCATTATATACAAGACCATCGTGTAAAGTGTACAACAACAACAAAAGGCGCCCAACAGCGCATATATTCCACAGACCAGCGTCAAATTGAACGCAATATTACAGAATAAAAAATTAATTACAGTTACAATAGCAAAAATATTTAACAATTAAGGAAAAACTGTTTAAAACAATAGGGGCAGAATTGCCTAGGACGAGGACGCATTAGGGAACCAGTCAAGTGCAGGAAAGGTAACAGCACCATGGCGTCAAAGCATATAGGGAAGGCATAGGAGCAGGTGGCATGTGGGTCATTCTATTGCCACCGTAAAAGGAATGATTCACGCAGGATCCCAAAAAAACGCAGACTCTAGAGGCGGGGGCCAGACTAGCAACTGGGCCTGCAAGGCAGTCCGAGCTTCATTAAAAAGTGGACAGGCAAGAAGGCGGTGAACAGGGTCGTCAACATCATCAGGGCACACCGAGCAGTTCGGGTGGTCACGTTTTCCAATCCGATGGAGATGAACGGAAAGTGTACAATGCAGATTGCAGAATATAGATATCAGAAATTTAAGAGCTAAGTAAGGTAGACATGTCACTAATGTTCCGTTTCTACTGAAACGGAACAACCACGGAAACGTAAAGTACAGCCGAAACCAGAAGAACTAAAAGCACCTGAATTCACTAATGATCAGTTGGAAGCGGTCAAACGCGTTAAAAAATGCAAAGATTACTATGAAATACTTGGTGTAACGAAAGATGCAACCGATTCTAATATTAAAAAAGCTTATAAGAAGCTGGCTCTACAGTTAAATCCAGATAAAAATAAGTGTCCAGGATCTGCAGAAGCGTTTATCGCCATAGGCAATGCAGTGGCAATATTGACGGATGTTGAGAAACGTATACAATATGATGCAACTGCCGAAGAATTGTTTAACATGTTCTGCGGAGGTGGACAAACTGCAGCTAGTACTGAAGGACATCACTACCCTCATCGAGAAGTAAGTTGAAATTTAGTAAAAATCAGTTCTACCATCGTTAATTTACGGGTCAATTAAATGAATAGGAAATCATTCATTAATGACCTATTTTAATGAATGATTTCTTATAAATGCATGATTTCGGTATCTAGGTAACAAAATATACGATTAAATTGAAATGGCAATTTATTTAAATGTAAGATGACAAAATGAATGGAAAATGTACCAATGAGAAATACAAATTTAATTAATTACAGACAGGCTACGGCACTCTATTGAGCAGAGTGGGCCGCTGTAATCGTTGAATCGTCAAAGCGCAACGTTTTAAAAAAAAAAACGTAAGTGTACCTAACACCAGTAATTCACACCAAATCTTCGTAACCCTTCGTATTTTTGCATCGAGCAGAAATATCGGAACCCCACAATTCCCTCAGCGTAATTTTAAGTCAAATTTTTATTAAATTTAAAAACCAAATAAATAAATTCAGTAAAAGTGGCCGACGAACTTTTAGAACTCTTCGAAACCATGTCGTTGGCAAATAATTCATCCACCGACACAAATACTACAGCAGCTTCTACATCAGCTCCTGTAACAACTCCGGTAAATTACCAGCTACTAAAGATGTACATCGATATTGTTCCACTCTACGACGGAAACCCGCACGCATTAAACCACTTCATAAACACCTGTGGAAATCTGGTTCGATTATTTGGGCAACCAAATAATAACGAATTAAATAACTTTATTTTCCAAGCCATCCTCAGCAAGTTGACGGGACGGGCGCAAATTCTTATCGGATCTAGAAGTGAATTGAATAACTGGACACTGTTAAAAGACTTCCTAATTCAATGTTTTGGTGATCAGAGAAACATTGAATGTCTGGTGCAGGATCTGATAAACCTGCAAAGAGAATCAAGAGAAACGGTTTATTCATTTGGACTTCGATGTCAAAACGCTAGAGGTCTACTAATGACAAAACTGGCTCAATCTACCTTGCCTGACCCTGAGAAGAAAATCCACATAAAAAATTACGATGACCTGGCACTCAACACATTTCTGCGGAATCTCCCCAGTGAATTGCAAATGATTGTTCGATTAAAAAATCCCAGTCATCTAGAAAAAGCAATTTCACTCGTAATTGAAGAGGAAAATTTTCAGCGACTCAACAATTATCCCGTGAATCATCAAAATAGTCCTACAAAATTTTCACAAAAATTTACTACTGCACATCAAACATTACCAAAAATTCCACCCGTGAAATTTCCGGCTCAGCAAACAACTTTTCCAAATCAATCACGACGTATTCAAGCACCTTACCGAAACAATCACGAATTCAGAAAACTGCCGAATGTTTGGAACTCACCAGGAGGACCAAGAAGAGCAAATTCTTCCATGATACAGAATATCTCAAATAGGACATTTCCGAAACCTACACCAATGAGTGGAGTGTCTACTATAGTAACTCCATCAAGAAATCGACCCGTAAACAACTATTACCAACCACCACGATTTCAAGAATTAAACTACGGTGAAGAAACTGACGCCACCGAACCGGAACAACAGTATTTCGACCCAGAGATCTATTCAGATGAAATTGAATATTTTGAGGAACAAGACCCGCAGCAAGAAATTGAAGAACATGTAAATTTTCCAATACCAGCCTCGGAATCGAACTCAACAGTTCAATAGTCAACGCCTTACCCTACATTAAAATCCAGGAGCCTCCTGCAAAATTAATGATCGACACCGGATGCTACACATCTATTTTACGTCCAAAAATAATCGAAGAAAACTTTCCAGGAACCATTTATAACAACCCGGTTAAACTAAAAACCTGTTTAGGCGAGACAGAAGTTAGGTTCCAAGCTCAGATACCAGCTTTCCCAGAACTCCAAGCAGATACTTACATTAATTTCTTGATGTATGATTTTCACGAATATTTCGATGGAATAATAGGATTGAGAGATTTGCAAGAAATGGAACTTTGCATAGATTTTACGAATAGATGTTTTTTAACGATACGGTTCAAATTCCCATTTATTATCGGGAACCACACGAAAATCAAGTTAGAATTGATATAGCCCAACATGAAATAATCGCCAAACGCGTTCCTGTTTCCATCAACAACGGAGAAATTTATATTCCTGGATTTACCTTCAACAATATTTGTATGCCAACTGTATTAACCACCGCAGTAAATGGTCATGCTTTTGTCGAATTTCAAAACAAAGGACCTACTACCGAAACGATAGAATTAACACAGCTTACAGGTCTTCCAATAGAACAATTCGAAATTTATTCTTATGACATACAGAACACTGAACCAATAGAAGGCTTATCAAACCTCATCCGCACAGAACACCTTAATTCAGAAGAAAGAAAAGCGATCCTGAGTTTATGCAAACAATACATCGACATTTTTCACAAACCGGATACGCCTTTAACTTTCACCAACCAAGTTAAACACCAAATTAAAACTAAAGATGAGGAACCAATGTACAGCAAATCATATCGCTATCCCCACGTTCATAAGGAGGAAGTACGAAAACAAATCAACAAGATGCTCGATGACGGAATAATCCGCCCAAGTCAAAGTCCATGGAGTTCACCCATATGGATAGTTCCAAAGAAAATGGACGCTTCTGGCCAAAAGAAATGGAGGATTGTTGTGGACTATCGGAAAATTAACGAGAAAACGATTGACGATCGATACCCTCTGCCGAATATCAGTGATATTTTAGACAAGCTGGGGCGTTGTCAATATTTTACTACGTTAGATCTAGCATCAGGATTTCATCAAATTGAAATGCACCCAAATTCCATCGCTAAAACTGCCTTTAATGTTGAGAATGGACATTATGAATACACCAGGATGCCCTTCGGTTTAAAAAATGCTCCGGCAACCTTCCAACGTGTAATGGACGATGTATTAAAAGACATCCAAAACAAACTTTGTCTTGTTTACATGGACGACGTTATTATCTTTTCATCATCACTTGAGGAACATATTAACAACTTACGACTGGTTTTCAACACATTTAGGAAAGCTAAATTAAAAATACAATTGGACAAATCCGAGTTTCTACGAAAAGAAGTAGAATTTTTGGGACACATAATAACACCATCCGGAATAAAACCAAACCCAAAAAAAATATCCGCCATAAAGAATTTTCCTATTCCAAAAACACAGAAGGAAATCAAATCTTTCCTCGGACTATTAGGATTTTATCGCAAGTTTATTAATAACTTCGCCAAGTTGACAAAACCCCTAACCAGCTGTTTAAAAAAACAAGCTAAGGTAGTGCATTCTCCGGAATTTGTCGACGCATTCGAACGTTGCAAAATTATATTGTGCAATGACCCTGTACTGACCTACCCGGACTTCAGTAAACACTTCGAGTTAACGACCGACGCATCAAATTACGCGCTAGGTGCAGTATTATCGCAGGACAATCATCCCATTTGTTATGCATCTAGAACTTTAAACAACGCGGAAGTAAATTATCCGACGATAGAAAAGGAAATGCTCGCAATTGTGTGGGCCTGCAAACACTTCCGACCATATCTTTTTGGTAGAAAATTCATCGTAAAAACGGACCACAAACCACTACAATGGCTTTTCTCCATAAAAGAACCAAACTCAAGACTAGTTAGATGGAGGTTAAAACTCGCGGAATTTGAATATGAAATAAAATACAAGAAAGGGAAACACAATCAAGCAGATCCTCTCTCAAGAATCAGGACAAACGAAATTAATGCAATGGAAAACGAAAGCATGGTGCCAGAAATAGGTGACCAATACTTAAATATTCCAAATTATTTAAGAAATTTAGAGGAAGATCCAAACCAAGCGGAATCACAAGAAGATGTAGATACAATTCATACATCCCGCGAGAACCCTATAGTTACCTGCCCGTATACAGAAAACCCTTTAAATTACTACAAAAATCAAGTGATATTATACGAAAGCAACAACGCTTTAACTGAAACAATTACCATCCAAAACCCATTTGGAAACAGTAAAGCATTTCTTACTATCACGACTCATACTACAGATGAGAAAATTTTACAGATGTTAAAAGACCACCTAAATCCGGAAAGAAAAAACTGTTTATTCTTCAAAACAGCTGCCTTAGAGGTAAAAATATTAAAAATTATTCAAAATCATTTTTCACGACTAAACGCAGTAATTTCTCGACTCTTGTTGGAAGATATCGAGGACAAGGAAGATCAAAATTTGAAAATTAAATATTACCATCAAGGTAAAACGACCCACAAAGGAATAAATGAAGTATACGCATTTTTTAAAAAACGCTACTACTGGCCTCAAATGCAAATGGATATAACAAAATACATAAACAACTGTGATATATGTCAGCAAGGAAAGTACGATAGGAACCCACAAAGAATGGCTTTTGGGAAAACCCCAACTAGTCAGAGGCCTTTCGAAAAATTACACATGGATGTTTTCTCAGCAAATAACAACCAATGTTTAACAATATTGGATGATTTTTCAAAGTACGGACAAGCCTACATCATCAACTCTAGAAATGCTACCGACATCATGGAAAAAGTAATACATTTCACCACTCATCATGGTCTCCCCCGTTCGATAACAGTTGATCGCGGTAAAGAATTCGACAATAACACGCTCAAAGATTTTTGTGCGTTACATCGAATAAATCTTCACTTCACATCGATTGGATGTTCAAGCTCAAATGGTGCAGTGGAAAGATTTCATTCCACACTACTTGATCAATTAAGATGTTTAAAATTAGAAAACCCCCTATAAAAGTTTTCGATTCAATTGCAATTGGCCGTCTTAGGTTATAACAACTCAATTCATTCTTCGACAAAATTCACCCCTTTTGAAGTTATAAATGGACATAATGAAACTCAAAATCCCTTTGATGTCAACACGGACAAAATTATTACCGAATACATAACCAACCGGGCCCACGAGGTACAAGAAATTGGTAAAGCAATAAGTAGTAACATCAACTCATCTAAAGAAGGCATGATGATAACCCATAACCATACCAGAACGGACGAACCTGAAGTTAAGGCAAATCAAGAAATATACGTAAAAACAACGAGGAAAAGAGACGGTAAATTACAACCGAGGTTTGTCAAAACAAATGTTAAATTGGTACAAGATAAAACAATTATAACCGATAGAAATAAAAAACTTCATAAAGACACAGTAAAACGAAAGAGGAAATTCACACAGCCCCTTTTGTTGCAGAAAAATGAAGACGATGATCCTAGTCCTTCTACTCGTAATATTGAAACCAGTCAGAGTTAAAGAGGATATCAACATAAGAAAATTAAACAATTACATCTTTCCACTAGATTTGGGCGCAGCTAAAATAATTAGAAGCAAACATCGTTTTATTCACTATATAGATGCAGAACCACTTTTTAAACACGTAGAAATTTTGAAAGCAAAATTGTTACATTTAACCAATACTTTTAAAGATAAACAAACTATTATAGAAAAGAACTTATTACGTGTAGATAACCTCTTGAATGAAAATGACCCTTTCGATAAAGCCATCGATAACATCATTGAACAAGCTGTACGGGATGTCAATCTAGCCGAAGCAAGACTAAATAATATATTTCCAAATCCACCTACAAAACAAAAACGATCGTTCTTTGACGGCGTAGGAAAATTAAGTCGTTGGCTTTTTGGTACGCTAGATATCGACGATAAAGAACATATCGATCAAGCACTAACAGCATTGGAAAACAACGAAACAGAACTGAAGGAACAAATTAAATGGAGCACGTCATTAACAAAATCTTTAATAGAAGCGTTTAATAAAACAGTGTCATCTTTAATAACAAATCAAAATGCGATCGCTGAAAGAATAAACTTACTGGAGCAAAAAACATTCTACGCGTTCGATAACATATATTTATTCATATCAGTCCAGAATATTTTAGGCCAAATTTCTAGTAATAATCAACATTTGCTCTCATTTCTTGAGGAGCTTGAAAACGCGGTTAGCTTCGCATCTTTAGGCATCCTACATCCATCAATAATATCAATATCCGATATTCAATATATAACTAATTACGTATCAAAACTATATCCCGAACAACAAACCCTTTCACTTAAAAATCTTCACAATTACTACAATTATTTTGGAACCCAAATTTTAATAAGTAACTCTAGATTAACCTTTATTATACATGTTCCGATCCTTTACCAAGAAAATTTTAAAAGCTATCATATTTTCCCAATACCATTAAACCAAAGAATAATTATCCTAGAACTTCCTATCTTGGTGTTGGGTACACAAACTTTTATACATCGCTTAAAAGAATGTCCAAAAATTGAGTCTCATTACATCTGTAATAGAGACCCGTTGCCAATTTCAAACAATTGCGAAGCAAACTTACTAGGTGGAAATCATATGAAAAATTGTTTAACCATTCCCGTAGAAACAACGATTCCACTTATTGAGCAAATAAGCCCAAATCATATACTGGTCCACAGCGAAAAAGACGTAACCCTTAAATATTCATGCATCTCAAGTGGAATACAGAAGATTTCGGGGGCCGCACTAATATCAATACCAGAACAATGCACAGTGGAAATCGAAGGAATCAGCTATCGAAACGACCCTGGACTATTACCTGGATTACCATTTGACCTACCACCGGTTCAGGACCTCAGCGAATCAGTCAAAGCCAATAGGGAACCCTCCTTAGTACTAAAGAAGGTACGACTAGACAACCTTCATCACATACAAGAAATAATGCAGTTCCAACCCAAAACCAAAACCGAAGATGTCCCAATCCATCAGGAGGTTTTACATTACTTCAACATTCTACTAATAATTTTGGTTACAGGAATAATATGTTTCTTCGGCTACAAAAAGGTACACACCCCCAAATCAACCAAGAACCAGCCAAGAACCAAGAAACCAAGAAACCAAGAAACTCAGGATGTAGAACTTCAGGACCTCCAGGCCCCTACGTCTCCATTTTAACGAGGGAGGAGTTATATAACAAGTTCAAGGTCCGCAGGAAAACGCATCGCTGAATCAACAGACACGCGCCGTCCGCAGTCGCGTGCCATCCGGTGCTGATTTAACATTTTTTTTATATAAAATTGTAATATTTTATGAATAGATAGTTACTTTTGTTTAGGCGCTTACGCTAAATAAACGTTGCAAAGAACCCTCTGAATTTTCTTCCGAAAATATAACTGCGCCGTTGGTTTGAATATATATTGATTTAAAATGTTTGACATGCTTGATTCGAATATCTATTAGCATTTTTGTCACGGAAGAAAATTACATTTTCTTCAATTTCGTAAGATTCGATCAACGGAAAAATTTTGTAACCAACTTTTGCGTTAATCGCTCTCATTAACACACTTGTTGGTTAAATAACTATTATGTATCAAGGGCATAATGAAGGTGTTTATATTCGAGGGCAATAGTTTACAAAACCAAGGGCCTCCGGCCCGAGGTTTTGTAATTTGCCCGAGATTTATAAACATCCTTTATGCCCGTGGTTCATATAACGTTTTATTTTCATAAGTAATATCACAAGAGAGTGAGAATAAATTGAAAATAATTCGACAGATTTTCGAAAACTTGTTGCCAGGGAATAGACACGAGAGCCCGTAGGGCTCGAGTGGCTATTCCCAAATGGCAACAAGTTTGAAAAAATAACTGGAGAATTATTTTCTAATTAATTCGCACTCTCGAGTGGTATTCGGAAGATTATTTTTTAACGTTTAAATAAAAAATACAGCATAAAAATACAGTTTAATTCATTATAAACTAAAATCAAACTGGCGACAGATGTCAAAACTAGAAAATGTGCTGTCAAGTTACATATGTAAACAAAATACTAGAAATTATGCTCGCGGGAATTTTCTACAGTAGAAAATTCTCACTATAATAATGTTGTGATTGGACAGAATTAAACACGTGTGCCCAAATACTGCTAAACGATTGGTGAATGAAATCATTAAAAAATAATCCACTTGAAATATGAATATTAATTGATAAAAAGCCTGAAAAAACAAGGCTGCTATGCATATGTACTTTGTTTTGTATCTATGACAATTCACAAAATTTCAACGCAACGCAATTTGAAACGCAAAAAGTGTGAACTCGCGTGAAATGGACGGAGAAATTTCAGAAAAAGTTATTGAACGAGCGTTAAAAGCTGATGGTGAGCTACTTCCAAAAAAGTCGCGGCCACTGTACGAGAGAGAGATTCACAAATTTGAGGAGTGGAAAATTAAAAATTCTGTCAAAACTGTCAGTGAAACAGTTTTAATGGGTTATTTCCAGGAATTGGTACGTATTGTTTAATCACAGTATTATTACAGCAGATTTTTTGCATTTTTCGAATATTCCTTGTTGATATTCTGGTATCTTTCTAGTCAGAATTATTCGCCGCGACTTCGCTGTGGTCCAAATACTCTATGTTAAAGGCAACATTGCTGGTTCACAACAAAATAGACATAGGGAACTACAACCGGCTGGAGGCATTCCTGAAGCAAATTTCAACAGGATACATTCCGAAAAAATCTAAAATTTTAAAGCGTGAATACGTCTTAAAGTTTTTCAAGGATGCTTCAACCGACACGTACCTTTTGGAAAAGGTATAACAAACACTTGGCTGTACTAATTTTATATTTAATTGAATTATAATATACAGGTTGTTCTGGTGATGGGAGTTTTTGGAGGACTAAGAAGAGAGGAATTGGTAAAGTTAACTGTAGATGATATAGATGATAAAGTAGCCGTCGTAGTGATAAAAGTTGAACAGACAAAGACTGGCGGTCCAAAAAGCTTTACTGTTGTTGAGGAAGATGAAATGAATGCCTTGCAAATGTACAGGCAATACGTAGTATTGCGTCCGAAGGGACTAAAGGAGCGACGCTTTTTCTTATGTTTTCGAAATGGGAAATGTAGGGCCCAACCAGTTGGGAAAAACACTTTTGGGAGCATACCTTCAAAAGTCGCAAAGTACCTGGGTTATGCGGATGCGAAAGAGTACACAGGACATTGCCTGCGCCGTACATCGGCAACTCTTCTAGTGGATGCTGGTGCAGACATGTTGACACTGAAGAGACATGGAAAATGGAAGAGTGACCAGGTTGCATCTGGATATATAGAAGACAGCATAACGTCTAAAAATAAGATTTCCAGAATGATTGCTGGAGTTAACATAGCGGAAGGTGAATGTTCCTCATCCAATATTGTAAATATGTCTTCAATTAGAAAATCAGAAAATTCTTCGCTTGGTGGCAATATTCATATTTCAGGATCATTTTCTAATTGTGTTTTCATTTGTAAAGATTAAAAATTGAGTTGTTTATTGTTACTATTAAATTTTTTCTCTAGATTTGCTGTGTTTTTATTGGTAGTACAAATTTGCGGGCGTTATCATTATGCCCGCTTATTATGGCCCTAAGGCGTAATGAACACGTTTATATAGCGCGACGAAAACAATCAATTATAGACAAGTGGAATAGTATATTGTTCAATGAGTGAGAAAGTTGGTCATTTCCATGAGGATGAAATTTGCGACACGAGCCGAAGACCTAAATTCTTGCAAGCAGGTCTTCCTGCGTCACGACGCAAGCAAGAAGCCCCTGCAGCCAACTTACGACGGACCGTACCCAATGACCAAACGAACTGACAAGTTTTTTACCATCGTCGTTAAAGGACGCGGACAAAACCGTATCAATCGACCGCCTGAAACGCCACTACTCTGAAACTACTCTACTTAAAAAGAAGCCGCAACTTAGAATAAAAACGGACAGGCAGTTTTATCGTACTCCGATTTAATGAAAAAAGCAAAGGAGAATTGATCCAAAAAATTTAAGGATTGAAATCAAGAAGATACGAGAAAGGAAGAAATTCTCATTGAACTAAAAGGGGGAATCGACAAAGGCGAAGAATGCCTTCGTGTGGAGCTGGTTAGAATTCTGGGCAGCGAAGCAAAGGTCCGGACGACGGCAACTCCGGCGACACTCGAGATATGGGGAAGTCAGTAAAGAAGAAATAATAAGCGTTCTCAAAGAGGTCACAGCGGAGGCTGGAACGGGAATGATCGAGGTTAAGAGCTTAAAACCATCTTATGCGGGAACAATGCTTGCAGTAGTAGGTAGATATGCCCACCCATCTGGCTAACCATCTTTTCGAGATTGGAGATTTCATTGCGTTTGAGGCAGCAGCGGTTAATTATACCATCAAAATTAATTATAATTAATCAGTAATTTTTCATTTTTGTCCTCAAATAAAATTAGATTTTCTAGAAATTCATAAGATATGATCAACGAATGTTGCATCTATCTTTTCTGAACGCTGACAGATCAATGATCAGCACCAGAAAAGATTCAAAACGGTACAGATGGATGGTTAATTAATCTTAGGTCAGGTAGAACCTCAGACGACAACAAAAGTGACAGCCAAAGTGGCAGGAAAAACAGATAAATCGAACACTTTGTGGATAAATAAAGTAAAATGGGACATGCACACACGATCGTCCAAAATGCAAAGAGTCGATAGCAGATTTCGAAGACAGCAAGCAATCTGCAGCTGTATATTACTGATTGGTCACCTAATGCAGAGGTATCAATGGAGAAACCAATGTAATTGTTGTTACGATGATGACGTTATGCCGATGGATGCAGTGTTTTCTGATAAAGAATGTATGTTTTGCAAAAGTTGTGTTGAGAGATACACTGAAATATTTTTGGTGAAGGAAAGCTGGATTTTCCATGTCTCAAAAACAACAAACGATTTAGAAGTGATTGGTTTCTGTTATTTGAAGGAACAGTGACGTATCGCTTCAATTCAATAATAAATACCACTGCAGCTTACAATCAGGAGCAGTAACTACCAAACAGCCGTTATGCATGTACAGCTTCCAGAAGTATGAAAAGACTGAAAACTACCACCATTATTAAAAAACAAATACTGGAGACACCATCATCGATACGTAACAAAGAATCTGAACAAAACAAAAAAAAAAAAACAGATAAAACTTGAACGACAAATTAACGGAGAAGCATTTACCACAGTACAAATCTTAGAATGTCTGCAACAAGAAGAGGAACGTTGAGAAACAATAAAGAGGTTCAAAAACGAAAACAAAAAAAGCCAAAGGAACAAAACAAAGAAGCCAAAAAAGAAAACCAAATGAAGAAACTGATCAATGCGCAACAGATAAGAAACCAAACAACCAAAAACGAAACCAATAAAAAAAAAACATTAAATAGAAAGACAAAAGATGCTGATAGTGAAATTAACGAGGATTGAAGTAGAGAAGATGGTGCAAAAAGAAATGGAAAGTAATATCGATTTTGATAATGAAGAAATGACAGTGAAGTAGACAATGGACTGCAAACACCAGACAACAATTGAAATAATTTTGCCAACACAGAAAATATCGAAAAAGATGATGAACCGAGCGAGCAATTATATAATCTTGTTAACTTTTATATGGCCATCAGTAGCACTAAAACATGGTACATTATAAAATTCTTGGGCAGAATCGGCAGTGTATTCAGATGGCCTATGAAAGAAAACTTGAGGTAGTAAGTAGTTTTCGTAAAGCCTCGGTTTTATAAGCTTTACCTCGATGACGAGAATTTGTGCTTACCAATATTGTGATCTAATATACCTTCTATTAACAACAATGGGTTGTATTTTAATATTGTTTTCAACATTTACTTGCAAAAAAAATAGTCATAGCCAAACAAACAGCGATTGAGAAGCGTCTGCCATCTCAAAGTTAGGTGTTTTAATTTTCAATTTTTGTTAACGCCAAGTAAGGAAGACCAATATTGTAAGTGTATAGTCTTAATGGCATATAATTTATTTTAATTCATTCATTCATCACAGTGAGCTTCTCAATTGTAAGCTATAAAAAACTTCAAAAAATTAAATTGGTTCACTTGTTGAACAATTTAAATAAATTTTGTATTTTGATATTGAGGGAAAATTTATTTATTTTTCAGATGGAGTGGGCTACGACGGTTTTCGCACAACCCGGTAAGATACTTAAGATACTTAATTTTTAGAATCTTTATTAAATCATCATAAAATATGGTCGTTTTTTACAGATAAAGGTGAATTTTAATTCAATTTTTTAATTTAATATTTAAATTAAGGATTTTTGAAACTTCAAAAAATTAAATTGGTTCACTTGTTGAACAATTTAAATAAATTTTGTATTTTGATATTGAGGGAAAATTTATTTATTTTTCAGATGGAGTGGGAAACCACCGTATGCAGACAACCCGGTAAGATACTTAAGATACTTAATTTTTATGACGTGAGATTGTTGTGAGCGCCACTTGATGCGCTGCTGGAGTTCAAAGAGATATTCCTTGCTCCAGCGCTTCCATAAACACTGGTGCATATGTTGCACCAGCTGAAAGGAAGTAAGACGGGAAGAATTTATGTGATCCAGATAAGGATCAGGTAGAGAGGCCAAAGGCCTACCAATAAGAAAATGCCCTGCGGTCAGTGGTTGAAGATCATTAGGGTCATCAGACATTGGAGATAATGGACGCGAATTTAAAGTTGACTCAACTTGAGTAAATAACGTGTACATATCCTCATATGTTAAAATAGCTTTACCGATCACGCGCCTAAGATGATGTTTGGATGATTTAATCCCAGCTTCCCACAGACCTCCAAAGTGAGGACTATGGGAAGGTATAAAATGCCAATTAATGCCGTCATTAGCCACGGATTCGGGAATAGTGGTTGCTTGAGTTTTTAAAAAACTACTGAGTTCTCGGAGCTCGTTATGAGCTCCGACAAAATTTGTGCCATTATCAGAGTAAACATGTAGTGGTTTATCTCTTCGAGCAATAAACCGCCTAAAAGACATTAAAAAAAGTTCAGTAGAAAGACCAGTAACTAATTCAAGGTGAACGGCCTTCGTGGAAAAACAGATAAAAAGGCAAAGATAAGCCTTAAAGGTTTTATAGCCGCGACCCTTGCGGTCTTTCAATAAAAAAGGTCCAGCGTAATCGACGCCAACTACGTGGAAAGGTGGTGAAGCCGTTACCCAAAACCGACGTTGGACCAATGCTTTCCCATCGCTGCTAATATATCTTCATTGGTAACAGTAAAATGCAAGCGCTGGCCGTGCGTCGGTTAGACGACTCATTTCTATGCCAACAGATCGTGTTTGTTGGGTAGTGTGCTCTGAAATAAAACAATTAATTTCATTTCTGGTACCAGAGCCGATACCGGAGCCGGCACCGGGTAGATCCAGGTCGTGCAAAAACCTCTATCCTACGAGGCCGGATATCTGGTGTTTGGGTTGCCGTAAAAAACAAAAGTGTTTCCGTAGATTTTCGCAAATTTGATAAGTTTAAGTTAAAAGTGTAGAATCTTTAAATCATCATAAAATATGGTCGTTTTTTACAAGTTATCCCGTGGATTAAGGTTTAAATTAGACGTGTACCTAGTAATAAGTTTTTAAAAGAAAGTTAAATTAAATTTTTGGCTCAAACGGACCGAGATACTTAATTTTTAGAATCTTTATTAAATCATCATAAAATATGGTCGTTTTTTACTGATAAAGGTGAATTTTAATTCAATTTTTTAATTTAATATTTAAATTAAGGATTTTTGAAACTTCCAAAAATTAAATTGGTTCACTTGTTGAACAATTTAAATAAATTTTGTATTTTGATATTGACGGCAAATTTATTTATTTTCCAGATGGAGTGGACTACGACGGTCTTAGCGCAACCCGGTAAGATACTTAAGATACTTAATTTTTAGAATCTTTAAATCATCATAAACCAATTTTATTTCATATTTTTGCCACATATAAATCCATAAAAACTCAAAATACAATATAGCTGAATTAAAATCAAATCATTACAATTATCACTAGTAATTAATTGTTTCTAATAAAACCACGACATAAAAAGCAGCCTTTCAATAGTTTTGAAATTTTTCAATTAATCAGCATTATCCATAATGACTTTAGGTGCATTTAAGTATGTTAAATATAGATACATTTCCAGATTTCAGAAATAAGCATAGCTTTCAGTAATGTGAAGAACTTTTGAAATAAAATATGGTCGTTTTTTACAGATGCATACATATATTTGCGAGAAGCATCGAATCGATTGGCTGCGGCTAAACCAGGGGAACTAAGATTGTGGCAGTTCTTGGTAGAGCTGCTTGGCGATTCGAACGCCGCGTACATCATCACTTGGGAAGGATCCAACGGGGAGTTTAAATTTAAAGATCCGGACGAAGTAGCACGGCGATAGGGACAAGTCAAATACAATAAAAATATGAGTTATGACAAATTTTCCCGTTCGTTAAGGTAAATATATATTTTTAAAACCGTTTAATCCTGTTCGTTTGGTTTAAAATCTTTAAATCATCATAAAATATGGTCGTTTTTTACAGATCCATACCAATTTATGAAAACAGCATCCAATCGATTGGCTGTGGCTCACGAACCAGGTGAGATAAGATTGTGGCAGCTGGAGTTGTATTAATATTCAATACTTCAAAATGTGGCATATTCTAAATTTTTTCATTCAGGTAGGGGTAATTATCGAGAAAATGTTTAAATTATTTTATTTCATTTTATGGATAATAGAATATTTGCGAACACCGGCAACGGCACCGGTGCGATTTCGTAGTTGCAAAAATCTCTTCCCCGACAAGTCATATATGTGGTGTTATTGTCGGTTAAATTACGAAACAGATCGTGTTTGTTGGGTAGTGTGCTCTGAAATAAATTCGATGGATATTTGAATATTTAAGAAGAACGGTACCGGCACAGGTTCCTCCGGAGCCGGTACCAGAGCCGGCACCAGTTCCTCCGGAGCCGATACCAGAGCCGGCAACCGTGAGATTTCGCACTTGCAAAAACCTGTACCCCGACAAGTCGAATATGTGGTGTTATCGTCGGTTAAATTACGAAACAGATCGTGTTTGTTGGGTAGTGTGCTCTCTGGCCCACCCTCCAAATTTCGAACGTGTAAAGCTGAATTTCACTCTAGACGAGATCTTTGGTGTTGGGGTTGCGAAAATAAACGTAAATGTGATAGAACAGATCGTGTTTGTTGGGTAGTGTGCCCTGAAATAAAACATTTCATTTGATTTGATTAACAAACATTATAAAATCAAATAGTATAAATTAGTAGAATAGTAACTAGTATTTGGAAGAAATGTTAAATTAAATTATTGATAAAAACCTTCAACAAGATGAGCCTGTGCGATCCGAAGCAGACGTCGAACATCAACATAATTTATTAATCTTTAAATCATCATAAAATATGGTCGTTTTTTACAGATCCCTACCAATTTATGATAACAGCATCGATCGATTGGCTGTGGCTCACGAACCAGGTGAGATAAGATTGTGGCAGTTCTTGCTGGAGTTGCTCGGCGATTCGGCGAACGCCGCGTACATCACTTTTCTTCATTTCTGATCCAGCTTATAGCTTGCAAGCTTCTTCCAAATATTCAGTGTTGAGACACACTCACAATCTTGGAATTTCTTATTACGTCAAGGACAACTTCCATACAGAAAGAATATCAAGGTTCTGTTAGGCGATTAGAAGTTTCAGTCAAAGAAGAATATGTTACAAATTTGCGGCACGCTTGTTACAGGGAAAAGAATTACCGTAAGTTCACATTTAGTTGTTGTCCTCATATTACTTTGTATTTTCCTTGTCTTATAGGAGATTATATGATTTGGAAGATGAGAAATTTTGGAAATCGCGATTTATTCCAAACTGCACAAAATATCAAAATGCCATCATGCGAACAGTTACAAAATTTACGTGGTTCTGTTACCGATATAATTATCCCGTTCGACAAGCTAGGCGACAAGCATCACTCACCCCGGACAACAGTTACGTTGGGGATAGAAAAATAAACAAAGTGGAGTTCTGTCACCTTTTTTTCCATAAAAAGGTGGACAATTTCACAAATCAATATACTAATTGAGTTTAATTAGTGCCAAGATTATTTTATTAGGTAATAATACCACTGCAGCTTACAATCAGGTGCAGTAACTACCAAACAGCCGTTATGCATATACAGCTTCCAGAAATATGGAAAGACGGAAAACTACCACCATTATTAAAAAACAAATACAGACAGAGGAAGGAGCAGTTGAGGTGTTGAACAAAGTTTCTAAAGTAAGAGCTATTGATATGTCCAAGTAGAAGCGGAAGCGGAAGGATGAAATCGGGGTTAAGGCGCTGAAATTGATGAAAGAGCGACCAGCAAACAAGCATCGAGTATCAGTAGCAGATAATGTGATGTGGTCGAAGGAACCGCGACACAAACTTCTGCTATTACCACCAACGGTTCGGCGATAAAGCACGAAAGTGCAAACAACCGTGCAACTATTCCCAATCGCAGGAAAACGAATTGCCCTGTCGAGAATAGAGGCGATTCACGACGGCCCTTCAATCCATCCAACGAAACGCCTCTTCATTTCCTACCACGCTTTAAAAAAACAATTTTTAATAGACACTGGTGTGGACATAACTAGTATCCTCAAACATTTACCTCGTGTTGCCCCCCCCCCCCCAACCAAACACCCATAAAAAACGTAAGGACTAGTAGTACTGCGCCTTAATCTTGGACTCCGCCAAGCAAGCAGAAAATATTCTTGTACAAAGACCTAAATTCTTGCAAGCAGGTCTTCCTGCGTCACGACGCAAGCAAGAAGCTTCTGCAGCCAACCTACGACGGACCGTACCCACTGACCAAACAAACTGACAAGTTTTTTACCATCGTCGTTAAAGGACGCGGACAAAACCGTATCAATCGACCGCCTGAAACGCCACTACTCTGAAACTACTCTACTTAAAAAGAAGCCGCAACTTAGAATAAAAACGGACAGGCAGTTTTATCGTATTCTGATTTAATGAAAAAAGCAAAGAGGAGGAGGGGAAATTGATCCAAAAAATTTAAGGATTGAAATCAAGAAGATACGAGAAAGGAAGAAATTCTCATTGAACTAAAAGGGGGAATCGACAAAGGCAAATAAATGCCTTCATGTGGAGCTGGTTAGAATTCTGGGCAGCGAAGCAAAGGTCCGGACGACGGCAACTCCGGCGACACTCGAGATATGGGGAAGTCAGTAAAGAAGAAATAATAAGCGTTCTCAAAGAGGTCACAGTGGAGGCTGGAACGGGAATGATCGAGGTTAAGAGCTTAAAACCATCTTATGCGGGAACAATGCTTGCAGTAGTAGGTAGATATGCCCACTCATCTGGCTAACCATCTTTTCGAGATTGGAGATTTCATTGCGTTTGAGGCAGCAGCGGTTAATTATACCATCAAAATTAATGATAATTAATCAGTAATTTTTAATTGCTGCCCTCAAATAAAATTAGATTTTCTGGAAATTCATAAGATATGATCAACGAATGTTGCATCTATCTATCTTTTCTGAACGCTGACAGATCAATGATCAGCATCAGAAAAGATTCAAAACGGTACAGATGGATGGTTAATCTTAGGTCAGGTAGAACCTCAGACGACAACAAAAGTGACAGCCAAAGTAGCAAGAAAAACAGATAAATCGAACATGTTGTGGATAAATAAAGTAAAATGGGACATGCACACACGATCGTCCAAAATGCAAAGAGTCGATAGCAGATTTCGAAGGCAGCAAGCAATCTGCAGCTGTATATTACTGATTGGTCACCTAATTGCAGAGGTATCAATGGAAAAACCAATGTAATTGTTGTTACGATGATGAAGTTATGCCGATGGATGCAGTGTTTTGTGATAAAGAATGTATGTTTTGCAAAAGTTGTGTTGAGAGATACACTGAAATATTGTTGGTGAAGGAAAGCTGGAGGATTTTCCATGTCTCAAAAACAACAAACGATTTAGAAGTGATTGGTTTCTGTTATTTGAAGCTATCGCCAAAACTGCAAGAGGAACGACACCAAAAAAACTCAATGAAGGAACAGTGACGTATCGCTTCAATTCAATAATAAAGACCACTGCAGCTTAAAATCAAGAGCAGTAACTACCAAACAGCCGTTATGCATGTACAGCTTCCAGAAATATGAAAAGACGGAAAACTACCACCATTATTAAAAAACAAATACTGGAGACACCATCATCGATACGTAACAAAGAATCTGAACGATTTCGACATAACCATAATGTAGATTTGTCTACTTTGCCCTTTTCCATATTGACAGGAAACTCATTCCAGCACCAATATTAATATTGTTACTTCAGTGTCTTGGATGATAATTGAAGCAAACCAATACCTCAGCAGAGAGGATTGAAACCAAGTAAGTAGTTGTAGCAATGAGGAAACCTCGCCAATGAAAATTTTCCAATGCCAGGTCAGAAATCAAAGAAGCAAATCGCTACAAAACCAGCGTCCAAATGGAGACAATGTTTTATGTGAAGTAGAGGCCTTACAACAAGGTGAGTGAGTAGGAAGGCAGAAACCGCCCATAGAATTTTTATAATTGGTTACTTGATATGTGTCATCTTTAGCCTTTCTTTAGGTCAATTTATTTTGCCCAACGGTTTTCCAATTTTATTCGGACTTTCAACAAATACAGCAAATGCGCGATTTCTTAACGTTTGGATAAAGAAAGATTCCGCAAGGAGTTACATTGGGAGAATGGAATGGATAAACGAACAGTTTGTAGCAAAACTTGAAATTGCAGAACTGTGGGCAGGCTTACTGTTTTGATGGTCAAAATGCATAAAATGAGACCGCCTTTAAACCAATTTAAAGTACAATTGTTTTATCCCAGATGGTTCCAGAAAATTATCGCCATGACCCGAAATTGCTTTTGCCTTCTTCGGGTATGTTCGGCAGGATCAATGTTTTGACTGTTTTTTTCATTTCTGGACTGCTGCGATGGATACATGTACCATGGACGATTACGTAACGTCGCAGAAACTGACTTGGATTGGGCTTGATTATGTCCAAACATTACTTTGAAATGGTCGCACGATTCAATTTTTGATTCACTGTCCACGGTGTTAACAATTTTCTATTCCACAGATCTGCTCGAAATTTCGTGTTTACTTAAACGTCAAATATAAAATAACATTTGAAATTTTATCACGCCTTCTTGGACGAAGTGTGAGTAGGCTCGTTGTTTTCATGGTCAAGATGCACAAACTGAAGTCGTTTTTACAGCAATTCAAAGTGTGATCGTTTTATTCAGAATGGTCCCAGAAAGTTACCGCCAAGATCCGAGCAATGAAACCGTTTTCCCTTCTTCGGGCATATTCGGCAGGATAAATGTTTTCACTGGACGTCGTAACAACTCACTTGCATTGGGCTTGATTATGTCCAAACACTACTTTGAAATGGTGGCGCGATTCAATTTTTGATTCACTGTCCACGGTGTTAACAATTTTCTATTTCACAGATCTGCTCGAAATTTCGTGTTTACTTAAACGTCAAATATAAAATAACATTTGAAATTTTAGCACGCCTTCTTGGACGAAATGTGAGCAGGCTCGTTGTTTTCATGGTCAAAATGCACAAAATAAAGTCGTTTTTACAGCAATTCAAAGTGATCGTTTTATTCAGAATGGTCCCAGAAAGTTACCGCCAAGATCCGAGCAATGAAACCGTTTTCCCTTCTTCGGGCATATTCGGCAGGATAAATGTTTTCACTGGACGTCGTAACAACTCACTTGGATTGGGCTTGATTATGTCCAAACACTGCTTTGAAATGGTCGCACGATTCAATTTTTGATTCACTATCCACGGTGTTTTTGCTTCTTCGTTGTACCAATGTATTTGATGCCGTCGCAGGAAGGAAAATTAAATAAATAAAATGGACTGTATCACTCAAAAATATACGATTCATTAGAATCTTGACTGCACTAGTTGAAATGAAAAAATGCAATGTTTATTATTAAACAAAAAACTGCACATATTCACATGACAACAAAAACTAAAAACAGTGACTTGATAAAGTCGTAAAAAGTTGTAAAGACACGGTGTTAACAATGTCCTATTTCACAGATCGGCGTGTTTACTTAAAACGTCAAATGTAAAATAAAATTTGATATTTTAGTATGCCTCCTTCACAGACTTAGTTATTAATAAAAAGCAAATTAAACAACTGTATCATGGTGTTCTATTCTGTAATTTAGACATCGATCGATTTCACGGACTTACACTTCCTACAAAATTTTACTAAACTGTTAAAATTTAAAGACGTCCATATGGGAAGGGAAATGCTGTGCTAAGCATTTAAAATAATGTTATTGTACAAAACTCAGTTGAAAAATTAAAGAACAAAAAATAAGTCGGTAGCTAAAACAGCTAGACTTAGAATTGTCACCTTTAGCTTGGGAAACTGGACTAAAAAGGGCGGTCCATACCACCATCAAATTAAAGATTCTAGGCAAACTAAAGCTATTTCCCCTTGCAACCATTTCGGCAGGGTTTAATTAAATCTAGTGGGAACATGTCTGTCTACACGTGACATATTCAATAATATACATACTACAGATGAATCTGTCCAAAGAAAACGAGGAGAAAATTGAATATTGATAGCCTCGAGGGCTTGCTTGCTCATATAATTTTGATGGAAACACTGTGTCGGATAACTCCATCTTAGGTATATAATATTAGGCCGTAAGGAAGTAAGTTACCCTTGACTTAGTGCACAAAAGTCTGACATGGATTTTTATCCTTGTAGCATGAATAAAAATACAAGCACCGTATCCATTGATGGTTGCATAAAATAAGACGAAGAATCAATTTGAAATGAGGCCTTCTGGATTGGATGCCTTTGCAAAGAATGAAGCGATTTGTAATTGACAGATCGGACGCTTTATTAATAACGTACATAATTGGACAACACATACTAGAAGGCCAAGAGTGCTAGTGTGGTCGTGAGTGCCAAACTCGAATACGCCTGGGTACCAATCGTTCTTTGAAATGTCCGACAGGACCTGTAGACAATTCGGAATCCAATTAAATAATTTCAAGCAACCAGCTTCCAAAATATTTAACAATTGCTTACGTCAAATGCTAGCAATTTTTAGGCAGAGATTTTCGCATTCAATACCTAATTGAAGTAACGAACGACTGGCCAAAAATGAGGCCGATGCAGTACCGTAGGTCACAGTATTTAAAATATAAACGCACAGAGACACAGATGGAACCGTGCGCATCAATATTCGTTGCAATGACCTTTGACTAGGCTCGACTTGAACCTGCCTGCACGTCCTATAAATATCGAACGATATCGAATAGATTACTGCCGAAAACAAAACAGCAATTGTAAATAAATTCTCCTGTTTGGCAGAAAAACACCTTGAAGTTTAGTTAACACCTCATGATGAGGAAACAATTTGAAGAATCCGAGGAATCTGGCACATCAGATGACACGTGACCTTGATCTTCGTATTCCTTCATTAACATGAAACAAACTTCAAAAGTAACTGGGTTGTCCGTCAAAGATCTTTCTAAAGAAAAGAATCTTTGAGCGCAACCTCTCGAGAATAACCAAGGACCTCAGGAGGTCTGGTCTGGTCTGGTGTTTCGCAAGAATATTCTTCCTTTGAAAATGCTCGCTTCGTCGGACAGCTCTCAGGTTCCCAGAACTTCGCCGGGACGATTGAAACGGTAACGAACAATAATGGTAGAAGGGGCCTTTATACGACCCGCCATTACACAGTCAAGAGAAGTCTTCTGCAATTAATCGTAGATGACCGGGACCCAATATTATTTGTTCCGGTTGATTAACAAGAAGATCAGACAAGTGTATATTGCTCGGAGTTATAAACTCTTGATCAACTTGGCAACTGTGAATTTTGCCAGTGATCTTATCGAGATTCAAAAAAGAGAAAATAAAATTGTACCTTGAGTGATGTAAATGCAAAGTCACATCACATTTTGAAGGATTACAAGAATTGACCTTATGGAGGTCCGACACGGAAATTGTCGATCTCATCGGCAATGACAATTGAAGGGGTGAGTGGATAAAGGTGTCATGTACATAAACCTAAGTTACGAGATATAAGCATTTGAATATAATTTTTTGATACCTTTTCCCTATAACATAACAACTTTAGCATTTGATAATTCGATACCTAATTGAAACTGAGCTTCCAAAAATTTATCAATGAAAGAATACTACAAAAGGAATTGTTTTAAATGAAAAAATCGATTTTCATAAAAATGTTACATGACACTTTTATCCACTCACCCCTTCAATTACCTAAAGATATTCAAAGGTTTCGAATTGGACTGTAAACCAGAATTCATAAGATTTTTGATTGATGCTAAACTTCTGGCAGGGTCAAAATTCTGCGTGGAGTCGTTGGGCAGCAAAATCTGCGCCTCAATCGTCTACGAGGGTTCATCTCGTCAACGTCGCCTTAAGAGCAGCACGCGCTCTTTTAAACCATACCAAATTCATACCAAAACAAAATAACTAACCTCTGCCGAACAAATTCACGAATTACCCTTGTAGGCGAATACCGCAGCAGCAGAAACCAGACCGACCAAAAAATCATCGTATATAATATTCGGCTCGTTTGGACCAAATGTTTATTCTTCGTTGCACCAATTGATTTGATCCCGTCGCAGGAAGTAGAAAATATAAATAAAGTGGACTGTATCACTCAAAATAAAGGATTCAAATTGAACCTCGACTGCATATCATGAACATGACAAATGCAATGTTTATTTATAACAAAAAACTATCCATATTCCCTTGACTACAAAATATAAAAACAGTTACTAGATAAAATAGAAAAAAGTTTTAAACAACGCAATAGTTTTTGATTTATTCAATGTTCGTTATATCAATCAAGAACCGAAAAACTTGAAAAATTAAGGAACAAAAAGAAGTCGGTAGCTAAAACAGCTAGACTTTGAATTGTTACCTTCCTTCAGCTTGGGAAGCTGGAGTAAAACGGGCGGTCCATACCACCATAAAATTAAAGATTCAAGCAAACTAAAGCTATTTCCCCTTGCAACCATTTCGGCAGGGTTAAATCTAGTGTGAACATGTCTACACCTGACATATTCAATAATATACACACGACAGATGCATCTGTCCAAAGAAAATGAGGAGAAAATTTAATATTTAGAGCCTCGAGGGCTTGCTCGTATAATTTTGATGGAAACACTGCGTCGGATAACTTCATCTTAGGTATTGTGTTAGGCCGAAAGTTACCCTTGGCTTAGTGCACAAAAGTTTGACATGAATCTTTTTATCCTTGTAGAAGAAGGAATACAAATAATAAATACAAGCACCGCATCCACTGATGTATGCATAAAATAAGACGAAGAATCAATTTGAAATGAAGCCTTCTGCATTGGATGCCTTTGTGAAAGAATGAAGCGATTTGTAATTGACAGATCGGACGCTTTATTAATAACGTACATGAGATGGTCAAATTGGACAACACATACAAGAGTGCTAGTGTGGTCATGAGTACCAAACTCGAAAAACGCCTGGGTGTCAATCGCTCTTTGGAATGTCCGACAGAACCTGTTGACGATTCGGAATCCAATTAAATAATTTCAAGCAACCAGCCTTCAAAATATTTGACAATTGTAAACATATTTGACAATTGTAAAAATATTGGACGAGCTTGCGTCAAAGCATATGAATTATTAGTCAGGGTCATTCATATAGAAATCCTTCACAATGCTAGCAATTTTTAGGCAGAGAATTTTCGCATTCAATACCTATTGAAACAACGAACGAATGTCCAAAAAATGAGGCTGAAGCAATACCGTAGGTCACAATATTTTTTAAAAATATAAACGCAATAAATCCTCCTGTTTGGCAGAAAGACACCTCGAAGTTTAGTTAACACCTCATAATGAAGAAACAATTTGAAGGATCCGAGGAATCTTGCACATCAGATGACACGTGACCTAGATCTTCGTATTCCTTCATTAACATGAAACAAACTTCAAAAGTAACTGGGTTGTCCGTCAAAGATCTTTCTATAAAAAAGAATCTTTGAGCGCAACCTCTCGAGAATAACCAAGGACCTCAGGAGGGTTGGTCTGCTTAAAATGCGCCTCGCAAGAATATTCTTCTTTTGAAAACGCTCGCTTCGTCTGACAGCTTTCAAGTTCCCAGAACCTTACAAGCTGGTTGGGAACTTCGCCTGGACGATTTAAACGACAACGAACAATAATAGTAGAAGGGGCCTTCCTACGACCCGCCATTACACAAACAAAAAAAGTCTTCTGCAATCGTAGATGACCGAGACCCAATATTATTTGTTCCGGTTGATTAACAAGAAGATCAGGCAAATACATGTTGCTTGGAGTTATGAACTCTTGATCAGCTTGGCAACTGGGAATGTTGCCAGTGATCTTATCGAGGATTAAATTAGACAAAATGAAATTGTACCTTGAGTGATGTAAATTCAAAGTCCCATCACATTTTAAAGGATTACAAGAATTGACCCTATGAAAGTCCAACACGGAAATGTCTGTCGATCTCATCGGCAATGACAATTTCTTAAAGATATTCACAGGTTTCAAATTGGACTGTGAACCAGAATCCATATAAATTTGAATAGATGTTAAACTTCCGTCAGAGTCAAAATTCTGCGCGGAGTCGTTGGGCAGCAAAATGTGCGCCTCAATTGTCTGCGTGGGTGCAACTTGTCTTATCGATGACACGGACCGCTCAGGATGAGTCGACCGTGGTATGTCACTCATTAAATCCATCTTTCCGGCAGTGTCAGAATTCTGCGCAAGAATGATAGGCGGTAAAATCTGGATATCATTGTGACAATATGCTGATATCTCCTGTTGGGTTCAACTTCTGGTTCTGGCGACACGGATCGCTTCGATTGAGTCGACCGTGATACGCCATCAGTAGAAACTGTCCTTACGGCAGAGTCAAAATTCTGCGCGGGGACGATAGGCAGCAAAATCTGCTTTTCACTACAACAAATCTTTTGTTTGAATTCAGATAGCGATTTTGACGCCACGGATCGCTCAGAATGAGTCGGCCGTGGCACGTCACCAATAGAAATTGTCCTTCCGGCAGGGTCAAAATTGTGCACGGGGACTAAAGGAAGCAACATCTGATTCTTGTTACAAGATAATGCTGAATCAATTTTTGTCGGATTCAGTTTGTGGCTTAGACGACACGAATCGCTCCGAATAAGTCGACCGTGGTACGCCACCTATAGAAACTGTCCTTCCGGCAGGGTCAAAATTCTGCACGGGGGAACTAAAGGAAGCATCTGCTTCTTATTATAAGAAAATTCTGAATCCGTTTGTTCGGATTCAACTTGTGGCTTTGACGACACGAATCGCTCCGAATAAGTCGACCGTGGTACGCCACCTATAGAAACTGTCCTTCCGGCAGAGTCAAAATTCTGCACGGGGGAACTAAAGGAAGCATCTGCTTCTTATTATAAGAAAATTCTGAATCCGTTTGTTCGGATTCAACTTGTGGCTTTGACGACACGAATCGCTCCGAATAAGTCGACCGTGGTACGCCACCTATAGAAACTGTCCTTCCGGCAGAGTCAAAATTCTGCACGGGGGAACTAAAGGAAGCATCTGCTTCTTATTATAAGAAAATTCTGAATCCGTTTGTTCGGATTCAACTTGTGGCTTTGACGACACGAATCGCTCCGAATAAGTCGACCGTGGTACGCCACCTATAGAAACTGTCCTTCCGGCAGAGTCAAAATTCTGCACGGGGGAACTAAAGGAAGCATCTGCTTCTTATTATAAGAAAATTCTGAATCCGTTTGTTCGGATTCAACTTGTGGCTTTGACGACACGAATCGCTCCGAGTGAGTCGATCGTGATAAGCTAGTCATAAAATGTGCATTTTTTGAAGGTTCAAAAATCTGCACGGGGACGCTGCAATATGCTAAAATCAAAGATTCGGCTTTGGCCTTGATAGAAAAATAATCAGTCTTGAAATGAGAATACTGAATGTAGTGATCATCGTCATTATCAATAGCAGTGATGTTTGCATGAATCTTTTCGTAATCAATCAAAAATGACCGAAAGAAATCTAAACGCACTCGTATACTTATCACAATTGTTGCAGGTTCTACAGTTTGCTCAGGTTCGCCAAGCGAATCTTGCAAACTATTCAACAACATCATAAAACGAGTCAATTTCCCCTTAAGGATCGAACGCGATATTTTTAAATCATTCATATTAAAACAAAAACCACTAACCTCTGCTTAACAAATTCACGAATCACCTTCCAGGCGAATACGGCACAGCAGAAACCAGTCTAACCAAAAAATCACCGATTTAAAAAATATCCGGCTCGTTTGGACCAAATGTTTTTGTCTTCTATTGCACTCAATGGCAAATCAAGATGTTAAAATAGAAGAACTCAAATAAATATAGTGGACTGTATATAAATCGAAAATAAAGCTCGCAAAAAAACAAAATACTATTTACTGCAAATTTTGAAAATCTCTGCTAATATAGCAGTTAAAAAAAAAGAAAGTTGTTTGCCGTAAATCGCAAATTGTCTGCATGGCAATGAAATAAAAATATCATGTATAATTCAAGAAAACGTGCATTTTAAATTGTGCATACGTAGCGGGACACTTCATTTTTGTACCTCCTAAATGTACGATCTAGATATGTAATTATGTGTTTTCTGCACTATTTGAATAAAGAATGGTTCAAACTAAATTATTCTATTAAAATTCTATATTGGCAAAAAGTGTCACTTTTAAAGTGTCTGAAGTAAGTGATTCAAATCAAAAACAACAAAAGAAAAAGAAAAAATCACTCAATATTATAATCGCAACTGTCGGTGTCTAGTTGCTTACAAAAAAATGTTGTAGTGTAACTTGTGGTTAATACTCAATTTAATCAAATAATGAGATTTATTATCAGGCAGCTAATGTGGCTAGTAACAGAAAGGTTTACGAACAAGCGAGGATGCCAGCAATAAAAGCTCCAGTTGTATCTGGATATAAATGCGATTTAATCTGGAAAAGAAAATGTAATACGACAACTTACTGAAAGAGTTGTCAGTAATAAAGTTTCAAAATTAAATTTATAATAAAAGCACGATTTTATAAATAAACGTTTTATTGTAATTCTAAAACTCAAATAATTATTAGCACCATATACATAGACAATATAAAGACCAAAACGTTTTATTACCTATCTACAAGTGCAGGCCATTTCGACGAATATACCAGAATTTCACAGTTCACCTTTCAGAATGATGTTTTTATATTTTCGGTTACTGCAACACTGCTTTATAAAAGTTAGATACATAAATATTTAAATCTTTAACAAATTGCTTCATCTTCAATATTTATTCTGAACAATTATTAGGTATATCTAGAAACAATATTACCAAAAATATTTAAAATTTCGAATTAAAAGGTCACGTTCGATCTAAAACAAGATTCGTATACGATTCACGTGGATACAAAAGATCAATAAATGAATAAATAAATAATCCTCACGCACTCAATACGCTCTTATTTCGAATGTCTTTTCGTGCGTAGTAGATCCTGTCGATTTTCTAAAAATATTTTGATTTTATCGTAACGGAGAAATATTTTTCTATCAAATTTATTATCTAATATTTTCAAGTTTTTTTCTTCGAGAGAGATCAACACCAACATTTTCACAAACCCCTAGCATTATCGGAACTACTCCTTGAAACAGCTCTTCACTGACTTGTTAATTTTCGAGAGCACCAAGGTTTATCATTTGCTTGCCCCTTATTCCCACAATAAGTTAATAATATTCTCTTAAAAATTCCGAAACAAGTTGATTTGCCAAAAATAAAATTAGAAGAACATTTTAAATTCATCATCCTATTCGTTGTTACACTGACGTTCGTCGCTTTTTAAGTATAGTTGTTTTGACAATAATAAATAAGAATTGAATTTCCATTTCTTCGTCAATTATTCAAAGGCATGAAATCATTACAAGAATAATGTTAGTTTAAATAAATAAATAAATAAAAGAAAAAGGAGTAGAATACTGAAAGCCATTCAAATAACGCCTTTGGGTTTTATAGTGTGAAAAGTTACAAGTGTTTTTCAATTTTACAGTTCGTCAGTAACATCCGATGCACACAGACTCAGCAAAGTAAACAAATAATTTGACTTTTCTCAAGTTTTCCATAATTTTAGAAAACTGCATTGAAACTGGAAAGATTGAGGGCCGTCCGGAAAAGTGAAATGTAAAATAGTTTCAGTTGGTTAAATCCATGCTATAAAAATATATAATTGAGAAACGGAATTAATTAATTTTTTCCGGTGATCGTTGATTTACGGGTCGATTTAATGAATGCTTTCTGTTAAATGCATGATTTCGGTATCTAGGCAACAAAATATATCATTAAATTGAAATGGCACTTTATTTAAATGTAAGATGACAAAATGAATACAAAATATCCCAATGAGAAATACAAATTTAATTAATTACTTTCGTTATGTTTATAGTAATACTATTTATATACGTAGAAGTTAGCAACCGTATACAGCCAGTAAAATTGATAAAAAGTTCAGATGGATTGTCAAACTTTCGACACTTTTTGTAAGTCATGGCACGGTTGGTTTGAATATATATTGATTTAAAATGTTTGGCATGCTTGATTCGAATATCTATTGGAATTTTTGTCACGGAAAAAAATTACATTTTCTTCAATTTCGTAAAATTCGATCAACGGAAGAATATTGTAACCAACTTTTGCGTTAATCGGCGATTAATAATCTCAAAATATTAACGCGCTCGCTCCCCTCACGCGTTAAACTGTCTCGATTATAAATCGCTCTCATTAACGCGCATGTTGGTTAAATAACTATTTCTACGACCACTACTCAAAATGATCAGCATTATATTAGGGACTTTTGCCAACATTGCGTTGGTAGAGAAATTGACAGTGATAGTTCGGTTTAATTCCGAAACCCCGGCCAAAAACTAAATAAAATTTTTAATTGATTAATAAAATGCTAACTTGTTTACTTATTTTCTATGTCTAATTATAATTAATAATCTGAATAAATTAAGAATCAAAAACATTTTGATTTTTACGTTATGTAGTCCAATTCATCATCTCTATATAGTGTTGCTAAAGTAAAACATTTCATTTTTTTAATTCCCCGGTCGGAGAAAAAGTACAATACAAACTCTAGTTGTAAAGCAATTACAAGGCGTCGTACGTAACTTTCTTGACTTGTGCGTAATATGTTTCTTGCAACTTTCGGTATGTAATATACTATACTATAATCGGCTCCAGAACTTTATTGTTACATTTATGTCACTTGATAGCGAAGTTCTCATTTTATAAATATTTGCGTAGAAAAATCTCAATCAACTCCTACAAAATAAAGCAAATCTTGACAGTCTTGAAATAAAAAAATCTTACGATCAACAGACTATCTGATTTTGTAGTCACTCAAGCGTCTGTCGTAGTAAGATGAATCCGATCAAGTCGAACAAATGGAGAAATTCTAGAAATAAAATCGTTAACTGTCAATTTCTAGAAATAGTTATAACACGGGACAACGATGCCGAGAAAGACAATAAAAATGTTGCGCTGAATTCTGGAATTTGGCGTCTCATATCACCGGACTTGAAACCAAACGAGACTTCGTTTTAAACTGGTAAGAAGAAAAATAATTGAATAAAAGCGATAAAAAAAACTGTCCATTTTTTTACATTAAATATACTACAAATGGATTAAAGTTCCACTTTAGAAAATTGCGACATAAATTTCCCAAGTTTAACATTACACGTATTATAAAAATACCGTCAGTTTTGTATTTTCAGGAGATTTAGAAATTAAATAGTGGTGTCAGTACCGCTGTGCAACGACACAATTAGTGTCTTACACGACGTTTGAAACCGAGCAGCAGTTGAAAATTTCGTATGGCTTTAAACTTTGCAACAAGAAGCCATTTGCTACAAGTACACATTGAAGGTCGTGGCATTGTATTATAATGCGTCTCGAGCTCGTCAACGGAGCTGTTTGCAAATTTCGCCCCCTTAAATACCCACGTGCTCATCCCTCCGAAAAAACCTCCGAGAGTTAATTAAACATAATTCTACTAATTTTGCATATCGGTAAACGGTATTCAAAATCAATTATTTGCACATTGTATTAAATTAAGAATGAAATTCATTTAAAGTATATTATAACTCCGGCGAGTAATCTCAAAACGTGGAATAACAAATGCAAATGAGAAACGCTTCGCTTGTATCTCACAATAATCAAGTTAAGCGTGGTCGCGCTTTTCTTTATCCTTTCCTGTTTTCTTGATTATGTATGTATGTATCTATTCAATGGGTTAATTAAGTTTTAAATTACCTAGTTAACGGACTAATGACAATATAAATAATTATTAAAATTTAAAACCGGTGGTCTGAAGAAAAAACACTGAAGCAATTAGTGCAAATGGGCCGCTTTCCAATTTATTTTGCTAAGAAGTTGTAATAATTAACTTAAGGAGAAGATTCGGTTTCTGTCACGTTGAGTCAATATTTGGCCGAAGCCACGACCGCAGTTACACAACAGTGCTATTGATACACCGTGGACGCCCAGATGAACTTTCGATTTCCATAACCACAACTTTTTACGAAACCAATAACTATCGTTATTAGAAAAAAAAATGAATTGATGTTTGAAATTCAAATTCAATTAATCCTTCGATATTTATTCTATAAACGGAAGAAGACGTTCCCGTTCAGCACACTCATACGTTTGACGACGTTCGTATAACAAAGTTTACCGATCGACTTATTGTGAATGAAGCAAACAATATTACGTGCGAGAAAGATGTTTTGTGTTGTTCTTTCTCATTTTGCAGGATATTAAATGTCCTGCCTGCAAACACATATGTGTTTTGTTTTTTCTTGTGCAAGAAATGCATGCGGTTAATTAGAATAAAATATTTGACGAAACTTTGGTAAGTTCACTGAAAAAAAGCAGTAAATAAAACTACAAATGTAAAAATGTATACCACAAATTCTATTAAAAATACGACTATTTACAAATTGTATCATTTTTTTCTTAACAGTTGTAGTAACCAGGTTGTAGCTACATTTGCAATAATTATTGTTATTTTCACTACAACATTTGTGGCATATAATACTAACGTGTATAGCGAAATTTTCGACAAATATTATAGTAAAGTGTACTACGCAGTCATTGCAAAATTTACAAAAATAAAAAGTAATGTGTTTCAAATGTTTGCAGCAAAAAGTAAGATTTTATACTAAAAATTACTATTTTAGAGACTAAATTTTGCGACAAAAAAGAGGAACAGTTACCGCTACACATATCCTTTTTTATTATTATTGCTGTTACTTTTACTAATTTTACTAATTTGCAAGAATTAGTAGGCTTCTGCGCCTAATTAATGTATGAATCACATTTTGCTACATGAACCAGGAAAAATAAAACGCAAGAATTAACTATCACAGGATGGCTGTTATATATTTTAAACAATAAAACATACAAATATAAGTATAAAACTACCCTAGTAGCAAAAAAATATTTTTAAAATATTTTTTTTGAATATTTAAAGAATATTATTATGACAGATTTGTTTATATTTTAAAAATATTTTTAAAAAACATTTAAAAAATATTTCTTAAAAAGATTAAAAAAATATAAACAAATCTGTCATAATAATATTTTTGAAATGTTTTTCAGAAATATTATTTAAATGTTTTAAAATGATATTTTTTAAATGTTTTTTAGAGATATTTCTAAAATATTAACAAAAGTGTCATTAAAATATTTTTTAAATATTTTTAAGAAATATGTTTTTAATGTTTTAAAGAAATATTTTTGAATGTTTTGAAGAAATATTTTCTAAATGTTTTGAGGAAATACTTTTTAAATGTTTTTTAAAAATATTCAAAAAAATATTCAAAATAATATACCTAATGTAATAATTAGTAACAGATGTAAGTATACGAATTGGAAGCTCGTCGAAGTCATTAGCCTTCTCAATGAATTTTGGCCGCCACACAAATAAATTATTTTTCCCCCAAGAAATAATTGCCAAAATCTACATCAATCTAAAAACAAAGAAACAAAATGTTTACATTGTACCACGGATATATTATTATAAAAATTTACCAATATAGACCAGTTTGAATGTTTCAATAATGACCTTTCGTCTATAAACAAAAAGTCGTGGTGTCATCTGATGTAAGAAATGTATATAATTGCATGTTTTTAATTTTCTCTCTAATTGTGAGACCTACAATGGGAATTGTCATAATTTTAAAAAATTCATTTTTATCTACACTAATTACAACCAATACTGATTTAATTTTATTATGACAAATCAATTACCTGAATAAACATGCAACCTCACAGTAGGAACTGTGGAACTGTAGTCCTATTTCTACGTAATTTACCAAAACTATGTGTTCATATTTATAGGAAAGTTTAATCTTGGCGTCGCTGTCTTACTCCCAAATTTGTAAATTCTAACGGTACTAAGGATTGCTTTCCCATATCCATCGATTAATCTGTAGCTAAAACAATTTTATATTAGTTTTAAAATAATTTTAGGCATACGCTAAAGATATTTTACTAAACTTACCTAAAGGAAATCATTCAACCATTTGAACTGCAGAAATATTGTACGTACACTGGAAGCAGGTACTTTCAGAAAAGGTCAGACCTTGACAGGCAGGGGCGAACATACTTTTAACTGTTCTATAAAATGTGAAATTTTACGGTGACTTTACAAAAACTGGTTTAGGGGCTGTTTTCATCGTTCCTCTGGTTTCAATTGTAATGAACGACTTTCTCTTTGAGTTCGAAAATCTTAAAATTTGTTTGGAAATTATTTATTGTTTATTTAATGTTTAGTTTGACACAATGAAACAATTCGTCAATAACCAGAAAGAAACGATAAAAATAATTCTATTTTATTTATATTTAATATTCCCTTTGCTTTACATATGGTGTAAGGCAATTTATATTTAAAATTATTTAAATGTTGTAGATATCTAATATTTTTTGAATATGGACAAATAAATATTTTTTTCTTGATATAAATCTAATATTTTTTGAATTTACAAAAATAAATATTTTTTTTTATTATGTAAATATAATATTTTTTAAATATGCATAAATAAATATTTTTTAAATATATTTTAAAAATATTTTAAAAACATTAGAAATATTCGAAAAGATTCGAATATTTTTTAAATATTTTATAAATATTTAATAAATATTGTATGCATCCGTGAATCCGTTCGTACCCGCTCGATAACTTTCAATAAATTCATTCGGCAAGCACGTGCCAACAATTATGAATTTGTATTGGCCAGAGATTTTGAAAAAATATGCAATAATTCTCATGACGTTAATTCATTTATTTTGTGGTAAAATTCACTTAAAATATAATGTAAGTTGCAACAATCTTATAGCAAATATTAAAACAAATGTTACCATAATTGTTTGGAAAAAGTAATAAACTTTGTAGATAAGATTGCTACAAAGTTTTAACTACAAATGTTTTAAAAATTGTATTACAATTTTAAGTAACAAATGCTCTCTTTGTAGCAAAAATTGTTACAAACTCTGTACTACATTATTGTAGTAATTTGTAACATGCGATTTTTTTCAGTGTTGTACTCTCAAATTACAAGTTCCACAAGTTTTGAATGTAGAGCTATTATGATTTAAATGAGAAATTTATATTTTTATGGAAAATTATATTTTCGTTTTAATTATTTTTTATCGCAAATGCTATAAAGGCAACCTTTTGAGTTAAATGAGAGGAAAATTAGACATTTAAAAAAATTAAAATAACGTTGTAAATCAAAATGTTTTTTTATAATAAATAATAAAGAACACATTAATCAATTTGGCACTATTTTCAGTAATAAAAACGTTAAGTGTTCTGTTCAGAAGCTTAACGGCCAATTTTGACCTTTTCGTCAGTTTCGAGCGCCTAAAATGCAGAACGCCAATGAAAAACCGATTCATCACATTCCAATCAAGTTAACTCTCTCTGAAAACCTTTCAAATCGCGCCACAATTTAGTATTCAAGCCGTACTATCTACACAGGTCATTACAGTAATATCCAATTCGATATCTTTAATGAGTTCCCGGCCACATTTATATGGCACTGGATTTCTCTTTAATTTAATAAAAACATTTTCGAATCGTGTTTTATCGCCCGGCGACAAATAAAAATACGGAGTTATGTCGCAAACGTGCAACACTTGAAATCCTCACAATTGCTATTATTACAAGTTTTGAGAAGTCTTTAAAACTTGCGAAGATATATTTTTCAGTTGTTATTTTTTCCGAAATTTTATGCTGCAAGTAAAAAGCTTGGAAAAGCGCTGCATTAATAATTCCCCCCCATAAAAGTTTCATACTTTCTTAGTTTTTTTACAAGCGCTTTCAATCTGTAAATTTAAGTGCTTCTTCCGCCACATGCAAACATTTTTGCGTGCCCAGAAAAAATTAAAGGACGCTTGGTTTTCCGGCCGTCGTTAATTTTAATTGGATGTTCGCTGAATAATTAAACATTGAAATGAATTGCGCATTTCAATAAGTTGCATTCACGCCAATGAAAACATTTTTAACGTTGTGTTGTCAATTCAGCGGAACAAGTCGCAATTTGTTTCGAACTTAACTCCACATATTACAAAAAAAATATTCTAATTTAATTCTCTCGAGGCAAACGGTTTAATTAAAATCAAGTTTGAAGACGAGTGTTTTCGGCAATTCTTATTCCTTCCTCATTTAGTTTATCTTTTCGCTGCACTTGTCCGGGTTATTGTCTGGTGTTCTTGTAAATTGGAGGAGAGGAACGTTGTCGGTGAACTTACTTGAATTGCGGACGGTTTTTCCCGTCTCATTTCCAGCTGTGTTTATCTCATGTCTTTACGTTCATCCTCGCCTGGAACACCGTGTAATTAAGGCGTTGGAAATGTTTACGCGTCTTCACGTTAACCCCATTCTGCTTGATTGCGAGGTAAGAGGTTAGGTGTTCTCGAAAAAGGGTTTTATTAAAACGCTTTTCATCCTTTTTAATGGCATTTAGAATTCTCATTTCGAGTATAGGAAATTTATTTATTAATTAGCGGCACAAATGTTGATCACTGAAATTATGTTGCAATTTATCTCGAATAAAAGCGATCCGTTCTAATTTTAATATCGTCTTAATTAATAAGTAACAGCTGCAAAAAATATATCAAGCCATTTATCATTGGCCCCTTGAATGGAGTGAATTAAACTTTGTAAGTGTTTCCGGAAAATATCTTCAATTATTCAGTTGCGCATTTTTATTTACAAGACTGTTGCAGTAGCGCCCTTGACATTTCAGCCCACTTACTCAAATAATTCAGTAAATAATGTAAAAAACCGTGAATAAATAACGAAGAATTTTGAAATATTAAATTGAGGAATGCTTTAGATCGAAGTTTACAAAATTTAACGAGCCGAAAACCAACTTAGAATTATTTATTAATAAAGAGGGTAAGTAACGAAACGTCGCCCTTGTGGGTATAGATCTTAGCGAGGCTCAATTTAACGTTCGATAAATACGTCTGTTAACGACGCAGGGGTGTATTTTTGTTTTTGTATCAATAGTATTCGAACGTTATTTGTTGATAACTTGGAGTGGCTGTGACTTTAACGGAAAACGGCACGTAAAGTTAGCGAAAATTACTTTCAAAACGTCAACACACGTCATGTATTTGTACTACCTAGTTGTTGTCAGTAGGTAACAACAAAAAGCTTTCTCTGAAACAATCTCTCAGTCTACATCGAGCTGGTATTATGTTTTTAGTACCTATCGAATCTTGATGAACAAAAAAAAAAATATTAAATTATGTCGAAATTTATTTATAGGTTCACGTAGAGAAAATCAATATAACTGAGCAATTGACCACTCAATGCACAAAATACTCATCTGCCATTTTGAAAGTATTGTAAGTAAAATGTTTTATTTAACTTCTTTAATAACTGTAACTCGAATCTCAAGGGGCTGTCAAAAAAGTTTGAATCAAGGAAACTACGAATTACGGTATATACAAAAACACATTATTTATAGATTGTGTATGATAGAACATACATTTTTATTTAGTGTAAGTACAACCGTGCATAATATGTGAAACACAGCAGCTGTAAATAATTAAAAAAATAATTACGTTTTCTCTAATGTTCTTTTGTATTGTTGATGACCACTTTTCGCTCACTACAAAATTTTTAACTTTGTTAAAACACATGAAAATGTTGGGAAACATTTTTGGAATATTTGGCGACCAATACGGCTAAGAATTTCAGTTAATATTAAAGTACAGGTTCGATTCAACTTCTCCTCAGAAGCTGTAGGTAGACCTCGTCAAGTTTCATCCAAATTCTTCCGTTCTATGCTTGTGTTGTTCTGATCTTGTCGGTTCATCGCCTCATTGGTGTTCCAATGCTACATCTGCTATCCCAAAGTCCAGTTTAACTATCATAGTTGCAGTGCCATATAAATATATTTTAGGAGTTTGGCATATCTCGAATCTATTCTGGCATTATCTAATGGCTTCATAATTACCCGTTTTTCTAAGAAGTCTAAAGCTTTCTTCTCGTCGATATCAAGTGAATATCAATATTGTATTCCACTGTTCTTTATTAAGAAGTGAGGAGTCTGGATATGCTCTGTTTTTTTTTTACTTTCTTGCGAAAACGGGTTGTTTCAACTGAGCTTTTAAACAATGGATACACTGCTTGTCAATGGACACTTAAATCAAATTATAAAGCATTATTTAATTGTGTAGTAGATTGAATAGGATTTTGTGTTAATTATATATTTTATAATTATATTTATCTTAATTACCATGGCTAAAACTTACTCTGTCGGTTCTTAGAAATATTTGCACTACTCTATTCATCACCACAATTTGAAATATTCATTCTTCTACAACGCTTAACGAACAAAAATGGAGTAGAATTGATCAGTACATGTATAGTATGATAAGAAGATGTCTAGCTCTGTTTTAAGCGCGTGATAGGCCCACAAGATTTTAACGGTATCAGATCTCATAACATAATTTAATTATTTTGTGATGGAAAATATCAACAAAATCAAATTTTTGATAAAAACTAAATCGATGGCAATGTATAGAAGAAAAACTTTGAAAACTCATGTTCGAAAACGGTATTGAAGCCGCTAAATAAATATACCAACTCGTTCTTAACATATACATGAGGAGCTAACATTCAATAACCGACATGTCCAAAATCAATTATTTTGGTAAATCGACAAAAACTATACACAAAAAAGTAAGAGATACATTTTAATTTTGCAAAAGCAAAAATGTAGGTGATTGTTTTGTATATGATTATGGTCACTTTTGAAGTATATAGTTTTTAAATTGTACAGCCTAGAGAGAAAAAAATAGACATGTGGGTTTTTGTTTGAACTTGTTATGGACATATCGGCTTTTGAACGAAACAAGGTTGAAACTAATGAGAAGAAAGGTTTTGAACTCAGAAAAACTTTTATTAAACTTAATCATTGTTTTAACATAAGGAAGAAAATTTTGCACAATTTTTTTAAATATGAAGGCCACAGACTTCGTCTAAGCAGTTGCATTCATCTTCATCATCTTCATCATCCTCTGCTTCTTCTTCGTCATTTTCATTGTTAATTTCTGGAATTTCTTCCAGTAGTTTTCTATAAAACTCCAGTTCTGGTAGATCTTGCCACTTCTTGTCGTGTATAATGTTTTTCTAGCAATTCTCTAACATCTTTTAATTTTGCAGGTTTTATTTTATTTTTGGTTTCCAATCTTCTTAATTTCAACGCGGTTTCCTTTTTCCCGTTTTTTACCAAAGGTGCCTGATTTTTGTTTTTCTCTTCAAAATGGTAAAATACGCTGGCAGTAAAATGAATAGTATTGTGTTGTCCTTTTCTAGTTTTTTCTATTTTCTTTAAGAAAATTCTTTTCTGGCTTTGCATGTCTTTGATTTTTCTGTAGATGTTCTGGAGATCTTTGATGTTGTACACATGCCAATCTTCCCCTAATTTTCTCACAACACCTACTGTTTTGTAAATTTCGTCGTATTGGTCCGCTGTAATGATAAAATTTTCTTTTTTAAACTTCTTTTCCACTCTGCCAAAAGCTCTATCTGCCGGCAAATAGCTATGTCCACGTACAGGAAAAACCATTTCTACATTCTTGATATTTTTGGGAGATTCTCGTAACAGCCAGTACGCCAGAATGTGTACGATGTGGCATTTTTTATTTTGTCCCCCACATCCATCGCAAAATAATCTGATTGTTTGAATATTTTCGTCAAAATTAGAAGAACGAAGGTATGTCAGAAGAGCTGAGCCGACTTCAACAGCACCCCGACCTGCTTTGTGCTCGGTCCAAGTGAAAAATATAGGTTGCTTTGAATCCATACCAACGCAGCAAAAAGAATAGTAACTTGTTTGCATTTTATAAAGAGCTTCTCCAATAGGGGTTTTTGGCAGTGGATGTACCTGCTGAAGGTCAAAACAGGCGGTGTGTACAGTAGGTTCTTGTTTTTTTGCTAATTTGCAGAAAGCCCTTGCTCTTAAATTGTGAAGTCGGTGTTGGGCCATCAATGCACTTTTCTTTTGTTGATCATTTGTTTGCTCAATCGAGTGTTTTAAGTTGAGGCAAGTTGAGCAAGTATCACAAGCTGGAGACTTAAATCCAATATTAAAATCTTTAACAAACACTCTCCGAAACATGGATATTGATATTGTTGTTTTCCCGTTTTGTGGCTCTTTTAACTTTTTTCCGCGAACCCATGTTTATGTCAGAAACTAGGGTATCCATGTTGCTAATTATGAGGTAATGCACACTTTAATTACCACTATCTATTACTTTTCAACAACGGTGTTTACCAAATACTGGACATGTCGTACTTTGATTGCATTTCACCAAGTGGATATCTAAATACTAGTGGACATGTTGTTTTTTGATAAAATTTGCGTACAAAAACCCGTTTGGATGTGTAGGATTTTGAATGAAACTCTTACTTTTGCAATGCTGTAACTTTGGGCATTTGCGATTTTCACTGAATCTGAGTCAACCAATCGACGCAGATGGTGGTTTTTGTTTGAATTTCATGTATAACTCAATTTCGTTGAAAATGGACATATCGGCTTTTGAATGTTAGCTCCTCACATGATTCTAAAAGAAAATAGTGAATATACATCTTTTGGGCAGTTCTTATAACGTACCTTTCAAAAATGCCGCTCATAATCAATGAAATGGCAACAATTTCAATAAAATATTTCTAGAGCTTGGGAAGATATTGCCAACAGAAAGAAGTACCATAGGTTTAAACTATAATTTTAAAAAGTAAGAACTCATGAGACCTAATTATATTGCTGCGTTTCTACTAAACTCAATGCGCATTAAGAAAACTGCTTTTATAGGGGCCCGGCCAATTTATACACCTACCTTCCGCAAAGTTGAGCCCTTTTTTGTGTATAAATTGACTGGGCTACTATAAAACCAGGGCTAAGCCGAATTACCGAATACGTATTGGAAATGTATATGGTAAACGCAGCATATTAAATAAAAATATAAATAAATTTGCAGTTAATGATTTTACATTTTTCTTACCTATCATAAAAAAGTATATCAAATTTGGATGAACTGGCATCGAATGACCCTGAGGTAGTGTTACCAGAAGTCCCGGTTTGTTGGGATTGTTCCGGTTTGGGGTCTCACATCCTAATGTCCTGATAACCCTCCCATTGGATCCCCTACCGTCCGCCTTTCTACTCGTGCCGCTTTTAATATTCACAAATCTGGCAACCCTACCCTAAGGTCAACTTAAGTTCTAATTTTGGGTAACATACCCTGATCGATAAAGGAGATAGACGCTTGCATGCATTAATATACGAGCCAGGGAAAAGAAAATTTGCATTTTACCTTTTTTCATTTTTTTTCATTATCTACAGTTTTATTCTTAGACGTAACATCAAACGATTTTATAAAAATAAGAAAACAGTAAGCCACATTAGCTATATTAATTACGACGGCCTTCTTTAATCAAAATTTGTTAAGTCAAAAAAATGTAATTTTGCTTGAGTGCCTATTTTGTTTAACAATAAATTAATTGACAATTAAAAACAATCTTACACTGTATTCCTTGTTAAATACAATAGGAGAAAATTAAGCGGTTTATTTCAGGTTTACAGTTAAATTATCTCTAAACGTAAATAAATATAATAAAAGCACAGTTGAATGGTAATTGAGAATAATACTAATTTTACAGTTATCATAACTGCGTCAAGCAAAAACGTGTTCCCTGCCAACATTAAATGTTATCTAAAATCATGCGTTTACTTATGATGTGGAAAACAATTAATATCTGTCTAAATAAACGGATGGATCATTTTAAGTTAGTACTTTAATGGGAAATTAAGCAAAGAGATCGGGTGTTTAATTCATATCCAAATATTGTTTAAGTTTAGGCCATCGTGTTAATGATAAATTATTTCGATAAGCTCGTATCAGCACTTGTAACGTATTAAATACAAATCCGTAGAAGTTTGGAGTTTTTAGAACAAGTTTTAATATTTCATACAGACGCCCATTCTTCATGCGGAGGCGCGAGAAGTAAGAGCGTAAAAACTCTGTGAAAATGATTAATAATATGCGACCAACTTTTTTGTTACATTTTATTAAAACAGAGATAAAACCCTCGTATTTTTTTGTACCGTCTAACTTTGATGTTACTTTTGAAACAGACAATATAACAAAAAAAACTTTTTAACTTTTCAGGATTAGTATTTAGCACCGGCAGAAAGTAGCTCTAAACGGAAAAACTCATTCGATCGGGTAATTCTGAAAGTTACATGAGCTGTTTAGCTCGCGCGTCTTGAAAACCTCTTCTTGTCGAATGTAATGACCGGAAATGTATTTCTTTCGCTTGCTTCCTTTTACCTTCATTATTAATTAAATTTGCAATTTTTAGAAATAAAATCATTCAATGAATTTAAAGTTTGTATTGCTTCTGGCGTCGCCAGAAGCCCACATATTACATTCGTAAGGCGTATTTGCACGGTTTTAGTAAATTGTATTTACTCTGCAGTTGTGTATTTGCGCAACTTTCTATGTTAGTAAATGTAAACTTTTACGATATGTAGAGAAATGAATAAAAATGTATTATATTGTTACATCCACATTTCTTTAAAATAATTGTAGCACACAATAGTCAAACATAAAACTCCTAAATTTATTAATCAAATAATTCACCTTTACAGGAAAGTAAAATTTTGTTAATTAAATAAATAAATATTAGATAAATTACAATTTAAATTCAATAAAAAACTGCACAAATTCGGTGGCTGGATTTCCAGGCCGTCTAAGTGAAGTGGGTTGTCCCTCTTTTATAGTCTGACAGGAACCCCCATGCGATCTACGCTTAAAAGCGACTCTACTTGTGGACAAATGACGAACTCCACCGCGGTATGATTTTTTTGTTTTATAATGTCATTTACAATCTTCGCTAATACGATATGAGTAATAAATAAGTACGATAATTGGCATTCCAGCCTTGTCGGCAACTAATTAATTTATTAGATCTTCTGGCCATATTCTGTTCAGTCTTCTGTTGGCCAGTGGCTAATGGATTAATTCAAGAACTAGTGAATTGTCGCGGAGTACGCTATGTTCCCTGTGTATGCGGCATATTCTACAATAATTTTATTGATATGCTGGATTTGTAAATATTCATGACGAGTTTTGTTTGATTCTATATAGTATATTATACCATGGGGAATCTGCCATCATTCTGGGAGTATTGGATTGCTATGTCTTCTAAATCTTTGTTTGAGAGTTCAAACAACCTAATAGTTTGATACCATGCTTCCATATCGGTTTTAGGATTATTTTGTATGAGTTTGTTTTTATTGGTCTTGATTAATTGTTATTTTCTCGCTTTAATGTGGGTTTTCCAGATGGAGGTCCAAGTCTTCTACTTCGTTTTTAATCGGCACGGGCTGGTTGTTTATTGTTATTTGTGGACATGCACTGCGTCTTGTAGTAAATGTGATCTGTGTAGATTTTTGACTTGACTTTTCTGAAGTAGTGTCTGGGTTTTCATTAACACAAAGAACTACCATGTAGTCAGCAAATGTGGCTACATTAGTGTTTTCTGTTGTTAGAATATCTTCCGTTTAAACCACGTATAGGAGTGGTCCCATACCACTACCTTGGAGTACTCCAGATTCATTTTGATGTCAAAATATCTGTCACTTAGATATGATTGTAGTTATAGATGGATTAGTCCTTATAGAATTGTTTTTAATTTATATGAAAGTTTTTGATACCGTTAGATACTGTTAGACATCTGAGGAAATATTGCCTTTCCTCCAAGCTATCCCTTATTTTCATAACAACTTTGTAGCATTTTTCACTAAAGCTGAATTAATGTGCTGGAATAAGATCCTATGGATTTTTTCTTTTATTCTCTTTACTAGTAGTCTTTCGAATATTCTTGGTAATGTAGAAAGAAGACTTATGGGTCGACATGATGAAGTTTTTGTTGGTGGTTTGCCAGATTTTACCAAACGTTATGATTTCAGTAAACTTTCATTGTTTGGGTAGTAGCATAAACGTAGCATACTTTTGTATCATAGTGGTCAGAAATATTATTGCCATTATCGAAATGTTTTTGAATATCTCAGCAACTATTAGGTCATAGACCGGGGCTTTAAGAATATCTTTATTGGTAGATTGTCTAATGGTGTAAATTGTTTGAAGACATACTTAGCAAAAGTTCGTTTTTTCTTTATCAGATCTATCCTATCAGGAGATTTTTTTCTAGCAACTTTAGGATGGGACTATGGCCGGCTACGGCTGCCTCGTAGAACACCAAAAATGAGTAAAAATGGTTATCCAACAAGTCCACTAAACGGGAATTCAACAGATCACACAACAAGTCACTTACAGACCAAGAAGACGAAACTCAAAAATACAAGACCAGAGGTCAACGACAAAAGCAAACAACGTAAGTCTAAACAATCAGACCACAGACTGACCAAAAGAACTAACTAAGACCCAGTTTCTGGTCTCGTCAGACCTTATATAGCCTTGCGAGTTCGTGCGCACCTCGATCGGAATGGAATAATGCGGGTCCCATCTGCTTTACTTTATCACAATTTGTACAGTGGTCCACAAAATTAAATTGTCGATCATCAAGCCATTTTACAACGTCACAAAACTCGTTTTGTACCGTAACAACTTTACCTAAGCCAATTCTCTAATTAAAATGTAATTTGCCCATTCAGTTGAACAGCCATGACCTCGGCTATCGAATACTTCTTTACTTGACGATCTACCAAAAAGGTACATATAATGGACACTGCTATTGAAGCCTGACCACTGTGTAAATTACTTTTCAAGCTTCCTTTAACTTATTCGAAAGGCGCTGCCCGTTTTTTAACCATGATGTTCAAACAGGCATTTGATAGGAGATCAGTGCTCAATGTTCTCCATTTTTACGCAAATCACTCAAAACACTTGTTTTGCTTACGCATTTACGTATTTTGCAGTATATGGAAAGATTTTGAATTACTGATATCAAATATAAAGATTGGTTCAATTAAATTAATTAACTTTGGAAACGTATGAAATAGACACGAAATGGAACTAACTTTTGCTGGATACGACACAGTTTAGAAAAGTGACCAATTTTGTTTTATTAAAATAAGCTATAAAGGATTTTTTTAAAAACGAACTGAAGTATAAAAACGTTAAGAAATTAGCCATAGATTTGCAGCAGTGTATCTATTTTAATTTTCGATTTTTTTGGAGAAGACACGTTTTGGAATTATAAGGATTCGTATATTAATCTTAATTTATTGCCTATTTTTAGTGGCTTCTGTAAAGTTTAGTTAAAAAATTTTTATCACTCTTTAGTATTGCAATTTTTATGCCACCGAATATACTTTAAGAACTTTTGAACACGTTTTGATAATTTTCGTAATTACGATCGCTTGTGTGTAGTTAGACTTTTACGGTCAAACTAGTTTAAACAATAATTAACTTAAAATGCTTCTAATTTAATTATTTTAGACTTTCATTGAACCGTCTAGACCTGCCAAGTTTTTCGGGAATTTAGGTCAACTAGTAGGGTTACTTTGCTAATGATTCACAAGTTATTTGATTGAATTTCGGTAAACGTAGGTAGGTAACAGGGATTACTTTACAAAAGGGTCGAAAGATTGTGGACGCGATAATTTGAATACGTACGCTGTGAACTGTATTTGAGATTAAGGATTTAACAGTTTAATTAGATTGCTTATATTTGTTTAAATTTTGGTAGAAATAAGTTGTGTGGACATAATGATCAATTACAAGATGTTCAATTACCATCATTAAATGATAATGCGAAAGGCTTGCAATTAGTTATTTGATTTATGTTGCTTAACAAATAATACAATTTCACTTTATTTCAAAAAATAGTAAAGACTGACTGAATAAAATTAAGGAGAGTATGCGTTACCGCTGTTTAATAATAATAATAGTTGATGCGGAAAAATTATCACACAGCTGAGAAAGCCCGGTTTTATTAATTTAACAAACGACGTAATTCGTCATGCACACGAAATTCATTTCCAAACACAAAAGTTTCCAACTAAAAAGTTGGATTTACCCACCTTCAGCATCACTTTGAAAGTAAAATTAGGCCAGCCCACATACATTTATACCACAAGTTTACCCTTAAACTAGCTTTTAAAATTACCTAGCCGCGACCGCAAAAAACTTCAGCGCCGGCTTTTAATTAATGAGAAGCGCGCAGATCTTGCCCAATAAAATCGCTACCAATCAATTTGCGGCGAATATGTCTGGTACCCTTTAATAAAAAATCAGAACAACTTTTTTAATGGGCCCAAATAACCATTAGTGGGGGCATCATTACTTTTTATTGATTTCCTTTACAGTCTCGATAAATGGTTATTGCTTATGAAGAGTAAATTTTGATGTAGACTTTTTATTAGTTTGTTATGAAGCGAGATATCTTAATTAATTGAAATATTTCTTCGGGAAAAATTTATCGTAGAAAATACCGCGTTATGGGATATTGAACACTAAAACAGTGGTATTTTAATAAATCAGTACTAAAGTTGGTTCAAAGTAAAGCAAGGCGAGATACCGGTGGCCTAGACGAGCTTTAGAGCTTTCCGGGATCTCGCGGAGCTTTATAGTTGCCTATTCCCGGCCACAGTCGCCAGCTCACAACTGTAATGAAGTGCGAGAACATGCTGAGACCTACTGCAACACAACATATGAATTATCTTGTACATTTTCATGTTAGGCAATTTACCGCTTCGCTTAATTAGATAATTAATTTTCGACTTTGCACGTTTGCGCGCTGTAAATAAATGCAGTTTTGTGAAAGACCGGCTTTCCTTATAATCCGACAGCGAAATATCCAAAATCTAAGATAATAACCAGCGGACCGGCGTAGTGACGCCTTCCGACCCGGCGCCGAGGGGCGTCGGTCCGCGATGCTTTTGGGATCAGTCTTGATACAGCATCACTGCGTGCCGTAACTCTCTTCAAAATGAAAGCATTAATCATATCATTACTTCCCATAAAAACTGGCGAACAAGTGTAAACTTTAAAATTTGTGTTTAATTCGCAACGGGTTTACGATCATGAAGGTGAGTGCAATTAATTTTTTTTTCGATGCGGGATGAGTTTGATTTCGAATTGCAGCTTATCGAATTTTTTTAACTCGGCATAAATTCATTTACAGTGAGGTAGGTCAGCGCGAGCTTTATGAAAACATTAAGCTTGCGGTAAAAGAATCTGCTCAGCACGTGCTGGCGAATATTAATGAAGCAAATAAAAAGGCAAATAGGTAGGCAATTTAAAATTTCAAATGAAGTGTAAATAAATGCTCGGGCTGAAATTGCTTTCGTTTGTTTAGGACGGTGATGAAAAGAAATGTAAAACGTGTAAATTGGTAATAACGATAACAAAAAATACTTCCGAGATCGGAAATTACGGGAAAAGTTAATTTAATAAGTCGAAATTGTAAATTTGTGAACTTGTACGAACAGCTGATACTTTAATAAATTAGTATTTTTAATGAACAAGTGGGCTCTAGAAAGTTTCCTGTCCAACTCGAGACCTGTTAAAATTTAATTAATTTTGAGTATTTTAATGCGCGCTTGAAACGTGTTACCCGTCTTTTAATTGAACGGACAACGGGAAAAATGAAAAAACATGACAAAGTTTTATGCAAATGCATTACGCCTTTAAGAGAAGTGTTTAATTCTGAAAATACCTGTAGAATTTCATTAAATTTTCAATGCTACATTGTGCAACGGCATAATGCGATTGAGCGTAGTCCCTTTTTGAAATTTGAGACGTGTACTATTCGTACTCCAAGCACATACACCAGAAGTTAGATATTCTGACGGTTTCGCCCCGTCTCTCCCTTTTGCTTTTCCGCTTCACCGACTTTCTAATTCAGCCGTCCGACTTCATCAACACAACTGGCAAAACTTTCCCGGTTGAATTTGAATGTTTCGATTAGTTCTAGATCACTAAGAGTACTTTAAACTTTAAACGACTAATCCTAAGTGCACATGTCGATATAATCAGTAGCGAATGAGCTTTTCTTGAATCTTTTATATCTTCAAGACAGTGCCGCTGGAGTTAACAGTAAAGTAAAGCGCCAAATGTTGCTCTTTAAATCTGAATTATTTATTCTGAAAATGTTGGTTTTAGTCGTCGTTTAAAAGACACAATTACTTTTTTTATTTATTCACTGCAAGGCGTCAGACATTTTATTTACATTAGCCTCGTAAGGATCTAATTACCTTATTGCTGGTCACTTATTGTTAGTGCTTAACTTAATTTCAATATAGGATGATATTTTAATTCTGTAAAAATTTTCTCATTATTACTTTGCAATTTGTTAGCTCCAGAAACTAAATCACTAAATTAAATAACAATATATATTTCCAAAGTACACAAATATATTATACCATGTAAATCTAAACGAGTCCAAGATAAAGTAACAACTTTTATATAATAATATAGAAATCTGTGTTTTTGGTATCGACGTTTCCATAAAAAATTAGTTGCTTATCAAATTTGCAAAATTTAAACATTCCAGCCCTCTGGGCTAATCGATTACGGAGGAATGGTGATAAAATATAAAACATTAAATTATATTAAACAAAAATTGCTTTCCGGTCGATCTGTTGGCCATGCCTACAGGGTGCCTGTAAACTGCTTCGCCGAATTCTGGAATATTATTCAGCACATTCACACAATTAAAACAGTTTATATATCAATTAATATAAATATGTGTCCTAAAACCGTGCATTTCGGAAATGCAAGCGGTTTTTACATTGAAGATATCAAATTTAGTTAAAATAAATATAATTTGATGACAATTAAGCTTCAATTTACTTGTATGTTATATGCGGAGTAGTTGTTCAAAAAGTGCATCTCCGTCTCTCTCTAGATTTTTAATCGATGCTTCAACGACTGCCTTACGTTGTCAACCGCACCTGTCGCTTGAATAAAATTCACAACATAAATAGCAGCACTAATAATCAAACCTTGCACAAAAATAAAAATTGGATATAAATAGACTATACAGGTCGAGGAACCCAGAAAATTTGCAAAACTAGTGAAAAAACAAAAAGAATTTCACTTGTTATAAATTAATACATTAGAAAAATGGAAGATGACCCAGGGAAAAAATGCAAGGAACATCTTAGTACAATAATATCCTGAAGTTACGCTATGACGTAAATCGAAAAAGCGTAAGTCGGAGTACAAGCATACATATAATCCTATGCTAACGCGAGGTAATCAGTTCTCTAATAGCAGAGTTTATGACGAAAATGTTCATTTATTAGTACTAATTGTAACCAGAATGTGTCTTTTATAACATACTGCATACACAAATTATGTACGACGATAATGTCACACTTAACTTAACTTGATAAAATCCAGTAGAGTTGTCTGGCGAGCCAAAGACTTTTCTTTTCACTCAACATTTTTTCCTAACAAGCAACTGATTTATATGCCTTGCCTCTCCACTACACTACACTGAAATGACGACGACGTGCATTTGCATAAATTATGTTAATACAATCCGCTGATTATGCAGTTGTGATTGCAAGGCTTGCATTAAAAATAAACCATTCGAAACTAAAAACTAATGTTGCGATACATATTCGAGCAAGCCCATCATTTCTTGAAACCTGGGCTGATGAGGGAAAATCAGAAATCGCTCAGAGTGTCGTCTCTATATTTATGTATACTCCTTGCCTGTACTCCAAACTCAAACGAAAGTCTCTACATGCTTTTCCCCGAAGGCTTAGCAATTGCTATGTCTAAGCCGTCTCTATGAATTTGATCCTACGTCCGTGTAAATTGGAATGACGTAAGTCTGGGTATCACTGTACAAATAAAATATCAACGCATTAGGAAAATGATGAATCTAACTAAGTAAACTGAATGTTGAATATTATTTGTCAGGTAATTGGATTCATCATTTTGCCATTCCAAAGGGAACGCGATAACAGATATTTAGGTTTAATACAAAGTACAATAATATAAAACACAATTGGCTGAAAGGAATAAATAAATCACGAAAGGTTTGTTTAATAATAAGATCGAAGTTGAAAATAATATTATCAATGAAGAACAAAGCACCGATAACAATAACTTAATTAACTTTCTTCTTAAACTGTTCGAAATAACGAAAATTAAAGAATCCTACATGATAAAATGAAACTTCCAAGTTTAAATCAGTTTCTTGGATAAAACTTGTTATAAAATGTGTAATAATACAAAATGCAGTAATTACATATTAATAAATATTGAAAAAATTAATCTTTTTAATGCAGCTTAATATGAGTACTTAAATTTTTTTTAAATGCTATGGAATGCACGAACAGTGAAGTAAAATTTTAATATCGCTTAACAAAAAATTAAAATGTAAAATTGGAAAATGGAATTAGATTTTTGTCAAACTTAATAGGTATTCTCTGGTCTTCATAGTGAGCCTCCAAAATCAATTATTCGGTATAACCTGATCTGTAACCAAAAGTGACATTTATACCTGATAGCATTAACTGTGCTAAATTGATTAAGGATAATATCCCTTGCGTTGTGAAATTCTGAATTTCAAATTCTTTCAAACTAAACGTATTAGTATTATCATATTTATAAATTGTTAAGTTCTTAACTCAAGCGTTTTTATCTTAACAAGCTCGAGCGGTACATATAGACTGTCCTACGTTAATGACAGAACACCTCACAAGGGTATTTTTGGGTCAAAAACAAACAAAAAGGTCATAATAAACATACATTTAAAACTATACAGTTTTTGAGGTAAATATGGATGTTTCAGCAGAGAATATATATTAACAAACGCCGATTGATATATTTGTTATTGCATTACATTACCAAAAACGAAACGCTATTAGTTTTTGCTTTTTTAAGCGAATTTCTTTAAACAGATTGATTTTTCTTTTACTCTTCATTTTCGCAATAAAATTTTAAACTATAACATTTTTGAATAGAGCATGAAGAGACCTTACAAATGAGGTGTCACAAGCCCCCGCTTCCTATTTAAAAATTTGGGAGTGGCTGTCACTCATGTCTCTTAAATTTAATGGTTATAGCAACAATAATTGTTCTTAACTAACCGTTAAATGTAACTGATGTTAGCGAGTATGCGCACTTAAATATAAGCAGCTCTAACCAGGAATATTTATGACGTCAAACATTTGTAAGTGCTATAACTCTATTTTTATTGAAAAGTTATCAAAACTAGACTAGAGCAGTGGTTCTCAATCGGTATGTAAAAAGATCACTATTTATGCAGAGGAAGAGTTCATATTGGAACTATTGCAATTTTCCAGATCTTAGGTATTATGCGGTAAAGTTTCAAAAATGCTGTTTCAGAGGAGTCAATGAAATTATTTAATACCGATTTACAGAAGTAGGTATTTGCATGGCTGAATTAACAAGGTTTGTTTATGCGCATCTGGCCCTTTAACTCCGCCCCTTTATGACGTAATGGTGGAGAAAAAGCTTATAGTTTAGGCAAATTAAAAAACGATAATAAATAGAGGTAGCAATAGTTTTTATTTTTTGGAAATTAATTCCCAATAGGGTACCGAATAAGAGCCAAAAAATCCCAATCTTATCACAGAACCAAAACTGTCTACAAAGGCGAAACGATTTGGAGTTTTCCTCATTTACTTTTTAAACTGTTACTCGGACTAAAAAATTGTATGAAACTAAAATATTCTACATAAAATTTTGCATAAAAAGGATTTGATGCAACAAAGCTAGTTCCCATATAACTCTTGGAATTAATGTGCAAATTACTTTTTAGGAGAACTTCATATTATATTTTTGATTTTTTGGTAATAAAATCGTAGCAGGGTTAAAAATAAAGTCCAAAAAATTGATACCTTTATCGCAATATTTAGGAATTCAAGCAATAAATTTGCTTCTAAAAGCATCCCATCTACGATATTTTTAAATATTTTTTTTATGTACAGCAGTATAAATAAATAGTAATATAAATGATGATGTTTTAATTTTGTTATTATTATTAATTTACTGGATTGTAATAATATTAAAGTGCGTATTCAAACTCCAGAAATACTATTTTACCAGCAACTTTTCAACTGTACTTTAATGCCAGTTTTGGCTTATTTTACTGATTATTGTAGCAAACAATTATTGAACATACCTTTCTCGAGTCGTTAATCTGATAAACTTTGCCCACCTGCAGTATTATAACATCAAAAATAAGGCGATAGCAACAATAATTTATAATGCTTCTACTGCACTATGCGAGATTCATTCTCCACTGTGACGTCATGCGCGAGAACAGACGAAAATGAACTAACACACGGTGCAACCTTGTTAATTCAGCCATGGGTATTTGGAAAATAAATATTTGAGATGTGATGGTTGGAGGATTTTAATCAAGCAGACACCCGGAAAATAGTTTTAAACCAGATGCTGAAATGTGAAAAGCAATTGTTTCATAATTACAACATTTTCTCAAGCAGAAATACAGACACATGTTTTTTATTACTTCATCATAAGCTTGCACATGATCGTTTTGTCGGTTTAATAAAGATATTTCTAACCAACATCCCTGCAACTTTGTTTTCATTTACTCTTGTTTGTATTCGAGCAACAAAAGTCCAGATAGGAAATAAAACAATTTCGTTTCACTCAAATGTAACATTCTAAAAAGCTTCTGAAATTTGTAATTTTTAAGTTTCCAGCGATTTGTTTTTAATTTTACTTTATCAAAGCACGAAATAAAATATAAAACGCGTCTGGAGACACATTTCTTTTAAGAAGAGTTTATACAATTCTTTTCTCTTTGCCTTTTACTTCTTAAAAATGTTCGACCGAGGAACTCAACTTTATTCCGGCTGCAATTAACACATACCGGTTATTATAATTCTTCCCATTCTTTATACAACCCCAGTTTCAACCACATTTATTTGTTCAGCTACCTCAGACAATTTAACTAATATACCTTAAGATTTATTTGAATTCTCTCTCGGCAGTGCGGCATTATTTTCATACGTTTTCATTTCTTGCATCATTCATCCTCGCGCGCACATATTTTAAATAAACACAAAGACTTATCTGCATCATCATCTTTGCACTTGTATCTTTAGAGAATATTTTATTGGATATCCTCTACCGCAATTAATGAGTGTGGCGTTTTCAATCCCTCTTGTGATACGCAAGAATAGAAACAGTATATTCTGTAGAGAATACTAAACAATCGGGAAGCTTTTGCCACATAAATGCCGTCAAAAACAGTTTCCATTGCCGGGAACGGTTCTTTCGGTGTCAAGGACGGGTTTTGTAAGACCCGAATATTTGCCAAAATAATTTCACACAAATTCTCCAATTAACAAAAGAATTGTTTTTTTGAAAGGGAATATTAATGAACGAATTCGTTCATTGTTATGATAGTCTGGTTAGTCCCATAATTGAATTTTAGATTTGGGATAATTTAGGAAATGCTGTTATTTGATCAGACTAACCGCAAGTTTACTTTACTAACAACATACTAGAAATTACGCTGCTAGCCATCAATTCGTTGTTTTCTCTTCCGAATCAGTGAATATTAATTTTCTTGAAAAATTAAATCTTTAATCGTCATGCGCCTATTTTCGGCATTAACATTCACTTCCGAAGCGAAATTCAGGAGGCATTAAAATAGATTAAAATTTGTAAAGTCAAATAAATTAGTTAATTTAATTATTCTCGGGGCTTTAAGAGAAATGTTATTGAATTAACAATGAAATTTGTTAAGTTATCTTACCACAATAAAACAACGCTGTCACTTGTCTCCGCCAAAATTAATTAAAAATATCGCGAATCTTAATAAAACTAAAAGCATGTAAAAGCTGCTCCGGCAATGTAAGCACTACAAGCTGCACTTTAATTAACCGATATTTGTCGACTTTCTTGCAAAAGCTATTGTACAGGAGAAGCTTAGATTTTCTGTTACTTTTAAAGATTAAAGTTGCATTTTCAAGCGACCAATAATTAACTTCTCTATCAATTTACTATTGCGTTGATTCATTTAATAAATGGACCGAACAATTTCATGATCTTGTTCATTCTAATAGACTTAAACTATTCTGTGGATTAACCCTTTTAGTCTAATTGGCAATATATAGATTCCTATAATTGTTTAATAATGTATAATTTAAGAACTGAGATACGGTGAAAGTGACAAGAACCCAAATTATGGAGCTTCCTCTTTTATTCAATTCTTGTTTCGTGTTTCGTTCAAAAATATTGCTTTTACCGTCTCAAAGTTTACATGTTTGAAGATGCTTTATGTTATGCCTCAGTTCCAAAATATTTCAACAATAATTTTACTTCTTCTCTGAACTATGCAGAACTTTACAAATTAATTTTAAATGCAAAAATATTCGATTGGTGAGGTTAATTAAGCGGCTCTGTGATTAAATTCATATTCATCACAATTTTAGTTTTAGACTAATTTCATTCAACCGTCGGTGATGTGACAAAATCGCTTATCTTCGGTTTTTATCGAGAACCAATTCTTGGCTGCGTTGTAGTAAAAATGGTAAAATAGTAAAAAGCTGTTTTAGGTGTAAATTCCGTATGGTATGCGGTACCGTGAAAAATCATCCGAGAGTTACCTACTGTAAGTTTTTTTTAAATATCTGTTGCATTATGAAAGAAAGAATTCTGTTACTTCTGTTAAACAACAAACAAAAAGATCAAATTGAATATTTACAAAATACTTTAACAACAATTTAATGAGACAATCGCAGGAGCATGACAGAAAGAGAACAAAGGAAAAGAACGTGGTTGTCATAACAGATTTACAACCGAAAACATCTTCACATTTAAATGCAACAGGAATTTATTCTAAAAGAAACGTGTAAGCTGCTTCACTATTTATAACAAGACCAATCGTAACAACGCACCTGCTATTGGTTTACAGAAATTGAGGCCGATCTGATCGCATCGATATTTTTATCGCGTGTTGTAAACAACATACAAAAAAATTGCATTCTACTTGAAATTTCTATTGTTTTATTGTAAGCAGCGGTGATTGCACTTTTGCATACCTTAATGTTACATTGGCTAATGCTTAAGTAAATTTTTTGAAAAGGGATTTGATCCATAGTTCAATTGAGCTCCACGACGAATCTATCTGTCAAACGACTTTGTATTTAGGACCAAAGAAGCTATATCTAAAACGGTATATTGTAATTGTAAGGAAATTGTAAGGAACATCTTCGGCATAGGTAAGTCAATATGGTCTGAAAAAAACAACTAGAGATCCGAAAGTGACTATCAGCCAGAGGGATTCATTCAAGTTGAAGTGCAAATAGAAAAAACTTTCATTGATCTTCTTAGTAGGAGTAGAGTAATTGACACATAAAAACGTTTATCAAAGAAAAATTGTTACATTTACAACTTTCAAATCTAATTCCACAGGATTGCCACACACTTGTTAAGTATAGCTATGCGATACATTCAATTTAAAAACAGAATAAGCAACACATGTTGGATCCCAAAGGTCATCAAATTTTTGGAATTGACTGCTAATTCGGCATGGTTTAAAAAAATTAAGTTTTAATTACCAAATGCGCTGAAGAACTGTATCGACCAAATTTCCACTTTTCAGCATAAGCAGCTAACCACATTACTGAAAGATAGATGGTACTCCTGAAAACTGTTAACAAAGACGGGTCAGTATTAAAGTTAAAGCGCCAAACAACTTTACGTCTATTAGTAAAACAATCCCTCAAGTTGATCGGTATTCACCAATAACTAAACAACTCTAGATAGTTCAATAGGAGTTTTAAATACTATTATAAATGTTCATCTACACATCTAAATTTTAAATTTGTACATAATAATATAAGTATTTTTTGCACATTGAGTCAAAAATAACTGCTACCAATAATATAAAAAATGTAGTCCCAGGCAAACAAGAACAAAATATAATCAAAAAGTAAAAGCTGAGAGATTAAACAAATTTAAATAAGGAACGAGGTTAATACAGGGTCCTCCAACATTAATGGTAACCCCAAAAAAACTTTAATTTTGACGATATTTTGATGGAAATTTGGCTTTGTATTCAGTTATTAATAAGCTATGATCTGATGTTAGTTCAGTTTTCCGCTTTAATCATCCGGCGCCGCGACGCTCATTTATGTCCCTTTTCCTGGATTTTTGAGTTTTTCCTTTCATAAACCTTGTATTTATAATTTTTTTTAACATAAAAATATCAAAAGCTAAGATTTTGACTGAAATTTGCCGTTATTTCGATTAGAATTCCTGTGATGTCAGTAAAAAATGTTATTCATAATTACTTTCAAATCGTAAAAAATAAAACAATTAACAAGATGGCAGGTAGTTGTGGCAGGCGTTTAGTGCCAGGGGTATAATTAGGTTTTGAAATTTTATATTTACAAAAATCACTGAAATACTAGCTCCTGTTCGCTTCCAATAACTGAACTCAACTAATATGAAAATTGTGTAATCACAGCTAGAATATTGTGGTCGTAAATTACTGCATGAAGTAATCGAAATTTGAAGATAACAATTTACAATTTGAAACCAATTTTTGGTGTGGCCATTAACGTTGAAGGACCTGTACATAGTTTGCCGAAATCACTTACACCGAGTCAGCTTTTACATTGAACATACAAAGTAAATATGCTTGTGTTCAATTTTAAAGTAAATGACGTTAGCCAGTCAATATATGCAACCAATCGTACTCTTACGCCAACTATTTTAGGTTATGTGTTATTAAATTGTTATGGCAAGACGTTAGAACAGTGAAACGATTTATTTAAAAGAAAATTTACAATTTTTGCATTGCCTTCCTTTACATTCTAAACAATACGTTAAATGATTGTAAAATTCCTTCACAGCATTTCTTAAATAAATGGAATGTAATTCATTACTGTTCCGACAGATAGCACTGATCTGTCGGGATAATTGATGGAAAATAAATCTGTGACTTGCCTGAATTTATTTTTATTTTTATACCAATTCACAATAATAATATTTTTTTTATTTTGAATACATAGTAATAACTAAATTCCACATTTAAACTGCAACAATTAAATGATTTATTGCTAGAGTAACATAAATGTTAAATCATTTCTATTACCAAAATTGTTGGGATATACATTACCAATTTACTTTTTTTTCTTTTTTTTTAAATTAAACGCAGGGATATTTACATTGTATGTTCAATGTTAAATAAAAATACTCTAGTAATTTTTCCTTTAAACCTATGCACAGTGAATATCATACGGTTTTTGCAGTTCTGAAATAGGTGATTAGAAGCTTTTCAATAGATTTTAGTTTTACGGACACACCGACACCATTCTGAAAGTAGTTAAGAGATGTTCAGGGGATTTCAAAGCATGTAGTATTTCCATGGAGACCTGAAAAATGGCTTTAATGGTTTAGAAAACGTGCTGTGAGACACGATGATTAATGAATTCGGAATTTATGTAAATCACAAGTACAGGTTTGCATTTTATCCTGCAACGAAACAAACGGTGATTATTTATTCCATTTCTCTTTCGTTATTGATGGCTGGAGGTATTCTTGAAGCGGATGCAGGAAAAACAAAAAATGAAAAGTTTAACTAAGCCATTCAAAATCAGTGAAGTGCAATCGATTCATTTAAATGATGTATTTCACCCTTTTCATAAATCAGCGATCGACCGACTGTTATAACAGCTGGGTCGTAATAAAAAGTTTAGTTTTGGTACAAAAAAAACAATGTAAAGTCCTCTTTCGAAAAAAAATCGCATTAACTCGTGTAACTGCTTTCGGCGTAAAGGGTCGATTGCAAACACGACGCGACATATCCGCACGCTTGCTTTAGAAAATCACATGCGCCTGCATACGATTGAAATGTTTGCCATACAAAGTTGATCTTTTATAATGCAAATCGCTCATGAGCTTATTAAAGTGGCGACCTTGTGAATATTTTAATCGTGAAACGCGTTTTTCCGGCGATTTCGGAAACTGTCTCTAAATTTATACATTAAAAGTATGTAAAAACTTTAGTGAAATTATTAAAAAGTTTAGCGAAAATTTGCAAAACTCAGCATAATTTCCTCATAATTTATCACGTTTATGCTTCAAACTTGCAGACTTGTTAGGAAGTCTACGTTGCAATTTTGTAGGGGCGGACTTTGATAACAGTGTCTAAGTCATGACTTTCTGTCAGCAATATAACAATTTATAAATTATAAAAGTTTCCATTCCAGATTTTAATATTTATTTTTATTTCGAGTGCAACTCAATAAGATATATCATCCTATTGTTAAGATAAAAATGTTTCGCGATTTTTTTTTTTGTATAAACTGACTCGGGAGATCAATTTATTTTCCTTTATTATTGCTGTTCCGAGTCTCTTATAGATTGTTTACAAAAATATATCAGATAGTGCTTTTTTGTTTGCGCGTGGGATGTATTCGTTTACATACGATCATTCTTACTTTTTCCAGGATCAATCGGGAAAAATACTAATAATCACTTTAACCGCGTTTTTTAATATTTTTCTTAACAGCAAAAAATTCTATTGAAAACTTCCAACGACAAACAACATAAATCTTTCATAAGGACATTAAAGGAATCCCATTCTCTGGATGTAACGATATTAATCATAAATATCTTTCTTATTTAGAGAAAAAGTCGTTAAAATCAAAAGCCAACAGAGTCAATTTTTCAAACCTTACATTTTTTGCCCATAACAACAAATGGAATCGAATTTGTCACGCTACGATACATGAATAGATTAAATTTTTAATAACGGAAATTTCATGCAAGCACCAGAAAACGGGACTAAACTTCTTTACGTTGTACTTAACTACAACGGCATTCATTTCGTTCATTTCCTTTTGTACTTAATATAATTTCCAGTAAATGTCAGGAAATTTATCGTTTAGTCACGGAAAACAGAAAATTGCCCTGAAGCTAATCGTTATAATTTTTCAAGCTTAACGAATCTGCTTACACATAACCAAAACTACTGTTTTATTTGTCCGGATTAGAGACGCGAATTAAACGTTTGCAATGCTTTTGAAATTGAATTTTATATCAAGTAAATTTCAGCAATAGGTTTCGTGCAAGGTATTTATTCTTTTCATCATATTTTAAATCTGTCAGTCAAGTACGTTTCGATCAACTCATGTTATCTTATTCCGTTCCGAATGTGGATTCAATGTTTTTGCTACTATACTTATTGTGTGCTTTTCAAATTTACTTTGAATTTGCCACGAGTAGTTTATTTAATAAATGTATGCTTTTTAGTTCTGAACGTTGAACAAATAAGAATTTATCGTGTAACGTACCTAACTTACCCTGGGTTAATCAACTCAACCACCACACGAAATTCGAGCAATTTTCTTTAACAAAAATTTAAAAATTTCAATCAATATGGTAACATAACTAGAACAAAAACCTTATTTTTATAGAGAATGGGTGTTAAAATGCGCCGTAGTTTTATAATAAATTGATTCACATTCAAATCAAAATTTGAAAAGTTTATTTGAAAAAAATATTAAAAGTTTTGAAATGTATGATCTGGTTCTCTTGCTATTATTCAAAAGTTCGGATACGTTGCTCCAAAAATTCAAATCAAAACTTTTTAAATCATATTTCAGTTGATGCGACAACCCTACAAATATGTTTGTTTGTTCGTATTTACAAACAGAATGTTTCAATTTAGATTCTTAAAAATGATACCGGGCAAAATTTAACGTTTGACCTTTTCATATATTTTTCTGTACATATTTTTTCGAATTTGTTTCACGATATTTAAACAAAAAATTTCTTTTACTTTTGAAGTAAATTTGAATTTGCAGGTAGGCAATTCCAGGAGAACCAGTTTTATATGCTTGTAAAATTTGAATAATATTGGTCAACTTCAGACTTTCGGCTTTCCATGCATTTTTCAGTAAAGCATCTGCTCGTTGACTTTTAAATCCGCAAGTTTTCATAAATTTCATCACTCACACATAAGATTTTTCTTCTTATTGAATCTTATAAAAGTACTTTTGTTTAAAAATCATTAAAACAATAAAATCGACCAATGTATTCGTTTCAAAAATCAGCACAAGTGACCCACTAATTAGTGTGATGACAAAATTTTAATCGAAAATTGACACATTCAGATAGATATAATTTGGAAACTAATCCAAAAATACTTTTTGTTTAAATGTTATGCAGGCTTTTCGAGAATGAGTAAGTAGTACCGCTTCGTGTAGGTAGTTATTATGGAGAACTGATGAATATTATAATTATAAACTTTTCGTAAGTTGAGGGTAGCGCTGAGCCAACTGATGCATTTTGGAGGTTCATACATAATTTAATTCAAAATAGTAGGAATTACTTAAACCACCTATCGATTTACTATCATACAATTTCAAACTTATTTCTTGAAAATTATATGGAGGAGCTGGCCTCCATTTGAGTTTACGCATTTCTACTAGTACTTATGAAAGTTGGTAATATAATAAAGCACAATCAAAAAATACATTGTGATTGAGTGAGTCAGTTACAATGGCGTCCTTTCCTCTTTCCACTGGAAAGTTTGAACATTATCGGCGGGTGCGACAATTGAAATGTAAAAAATGTCAGTCGACTCGGTGACATTACATGGCGCTCTCGGTTACCGATCATGCTGTTCCGGTTTCTCTTTTTGTGCGGATTGCTGAAAAAAACGTATAGATATACCGGAAACGCCTGACGGCTATTCAAGGACTCAGCCAAGTTATCGTGGACGCGGTTGGGAGGGCCATTGATTAAAGACCTGCGGAGTGTAATACATCTTGTGATTAATAATATATCAGTCAATACAGACATGTGACAATTGAATTTATATCTAATAGTAATGAAAACAAGTGGCAGTATAAACTTCAACCAGCTCCTCCATTTCTCTCGATTTTTCTATTGACCTTCCCTTAATCCTCTCCTGTCCATGGCTTCATCGATCTCATCTCTAAACGCTCTTCTATGTCTCCCTCCTTTCCTAAAATATGTGAATTCCTCAAATAATTTTATTAGTGCAATAACAGAAAATACAGCAACAAGAAGTAATTAAAAGTTTATACGTAACAATCAACACATCAATTTAACCCCATCTAATTCTACACTACTCAAAAAATTAATGCATTATTTTATTCATTTGGGAACGGATTTATTTACACCTGCTTTTATTGTATGTTTTGTGTTTACATTATTGAGATAATATACAAATCAGACTTTCTAAAAATTTATTGGAAATAATGTATAGGCATAATTGAAGAAATTTGAGCTTGGATAAAATTTAATCAGATATTGTTTTAATTAATAAGGGCCGCAGTCAAACAAGAATAGCTGCAACGGTAGTGGTCTAATCGACAATACGAGGGTGCTGTAGGTATTCCGTGAAGTAAAGCTATTGTAGACGACTAAAACAAGGTCATCGAAGAGTAACAACTGCTGCACAGGATAGTTCTAACAGTTTTTGTCAGAAGAAGAAGAAGAGCATTCTAAAATGTGCTCCAGACAAATATCTACTTGTGAGCTATCAAATTGTGCTAAAAGACTTCATACTAATCAGTTAAGATCTACACATACAACGTGTCCCAGAAATAATGTCATTAATTTTAACCAGTGATAGAACTCGTCAAATCCAAGAACGTTTTTAAATAACTTTTTGGTGTAAACGTTTTGATTAACAAGTTAAAATTGTTGACAGATTTGACTCTTATTTCGTTACCCACCTATGGATAATAATGCTGAAACCAATGCAAGAAAACATTCCCTGTTTTTTACATGTGTGTTATGCATACTGAAAATACCTTCTCTGGTAAATCCAGCCTCATCAGTTGTCAATACAATAGATAAAAAATTGGGTTGCTCGTTTATTTTTGCCAGAACCCATTCGCAAAATCGACGTCTCCGAGGTAAATGCTCTGGTTGCAAAAACTGAACTTTTCGTACATGATACGGATATAATTGTTGTTCTTTAAGTATTCTCCAAATCGTATTTTGCGATATTCCATGTTGGTGTACTAGTTTTCGAATACTAGTCCCTGGTCGAGCTTCCACGCTTTCCAAAACAGTTTCTTCAACATTTTCAATGCGTTCAGGACGTCGTTTACCACGATCCCAGGCGGCAGCCTTAAAAGATCCGTGATCGCGGAGATGCTGGACAACCCGTGCAAATGTATGTACAAGCACTAGGCATGCGACGATTTGGAAATCACTGCATGTAAATTATCCGGGCTTGGGCAGCATTTCCGGTGGCTTCACCATACGCTAATACAATATGTGTGTATTCATTATTCGTAAATGCAGGCATTTTCAGAAAATGTTCACTTTAATCCGCGAATCAAGATGTACCTACATAAGAACCGATTGACGTACACTTATAATGCTCTTATCTATATAGTTGGACGGCATAACAAAACGTAGATAATTTTTTATGCAGTCACCAGAAACTAATATTCATGTTCACCGTCAGTGATTTATCAAATCAAGACGAGCCGTCAATTTCTGGGAGGGTAAAATGCCAAAACAAAATTGCGATTTCGAAAAAATGGTACATAGAAAAAATGTTTGTTCTGAGAAGTTCTACTACGGGTTAAAATTAATGATATTATTTCCGGGATACGTTGTATATGAAAATCAATTTTCAACGGTGATGCGTTAATTTTTTTGAGTAGGTAGTGTAGTAATAAAACGAGCAATCTGTTGTTTGTAAAAAAAGAAATTCAACATCAGACACAACAACTAAAAACCAAAGGCACTGTTTTGGCTCATGTAAAGAAAATATTTTCAAGAAACATTCACTTCTTGTCTTCAGAAAATTTACTTCCTGTAAAATTAGGTTGTTTATGATTAATTTTATTCAAAATGCTTAGTAAATTAAATGTTATCCGATTAAAATGATTTTTTTTTTGATAATTCGAATAAAAGATACGGTTTAAGCAAAAGCAACGTTTTCATGCTGAATTCTTTTAAGTAAACTTGGATATACCGGGTATTTTATGAGAAGTATGATCCAAATAAGTTCAAAATGCAACTAATCACACATATTTTAGTTCTATCTATGATACAACTTATGAATCTATCGAACTTACGTTCAAAATGGATGGTTCTCAAAATATATTCGAATGATGAGAACTGAATGTAAAATACGTAGTATATTCTGTAGCAAGTTTGTAATATGGTGTTTTGCGTAAGTCGGCGTTATTTGAATAATTTCTGGAGGGACACACGGTTCTGGTTGACTTACATTCGTTTCATCATCGTTCATAAATCGTATTTATTAGTTATTAAAATAATACAGTATCATAAACATGTTACGTTGGTTGAATTTGAAACTTGTTAAACTCACTGCCTCTTATACAACACTGAAAATTTTTCATTGGTCTGATAGCTTGTGAATTACGGAAAAGGATGTGACGTTATCTTTAGTTTAGTCTGTAATAGTCGCAAAATCACTTTGTCAAGTTTCCAAGACAAATTGCAAAACTCACATGTACCAGCTTTACCAGCAGAATAAGTTCCCAGTAAGATTCATTTTTAATTGTCTCCATCTTGTAGGTAAGCCTTCATTCTGCATTACTTTGCCCTGTTGCCATTTCAGTTTTTTCAAAAATATGGTGAATAAACATTTCATTTCATTTAGAATATTATAATTTAATTAATTAAACTGTTTTTGTTGAGTAACAGAATTCTTAAGACAATAAAAAAAACTTGTGAATCATGAAGTTAATAATAATAGAAAATCTGTTCATGTTTCTCTTTACATTTACATTGGGCTATTTACAGTTATACAAACTCCAAACTATCACAGAACTTTTTTCAATATTAGCATAAGAGATTATTTTATCCAAAAGATTATTCTCTACCTATTATAACTGTCGAATTTTCTAAAACTAGATACATACATCAAAACTTTTCAAGTCAGGTAAGTACTATTCATAGCACCGGTCACAAAAAATTCTGCCCGCGGAGAAGCAATAGACAATCGGCTGTGGAAAATCAAAACATATTGTATTAGCTTGAATCCGGGGTCCCTATAGAAACTAGCTTCGAATCCGGTTTCTAGACATGACTATTCATAATTAAGAAAAATGTTCATGTCATTTTTATGAATTTTCCATAATAGCGACGCCAACCTGAAACCCTTTATTTATTGAACACATATTTCTCAGTGCTTACAAGCAAACAATTTTTGCAGACTGTATTGTTATCCATATCGAGACAATGAAAAAACGTGTAGTAAAGTTGAGAAAAAATTTATAGAACGAGTTTTCAAGTTATTTTTCAGTACCACAGGGAAAATCACAGTCTGAATGTGCAGCAAATTGCGAAACCAATTTTATGGCACAGCTCATTTGCCGTTCTCAACTTTTCGCTTACGTCGTTTTTTTCTTGCAAGAAACAGCCCAATTCCTTAAAGGCAATTCGGTTAATCATAAACTGTAGCTAATATGTAGTCGTTTTCCTGCCAGGCACGTCTGTTCTAAACTACCAATGTTGAATTATTACATATTGCCCTGAGAATTTCCTTCAAACAATACTCGTTCGTTCCACGAATTTACGGCGCTCTCAACATTTAAAACATTACATTCCCAACATATTGTCACGGAATTAAATTGACTTTTTCGACCATGTTAACTAATTAGTTCGCCGCTGCAATAAACTAAACAGAATCGCTCCGTCAACCGATTCCAATTGGGTAATTGACCAACAAACGCAAAAAACTACATCGGAAGAGTTACGCGTGGCAGCGTTGGGATTTGTTAGATTCGTATCATTGTTTGTGTCGTGCTTTTGTCCGGCTTTAATCAGCGTTTTTGCGTTTGCTCGGCGAATAATATTAAAATTTAATAATCAAATACGAAATGCTTTAATTTAAATTGGTTCGTTATGTATTACGATGAACCAGTCTATATGCATAAACGTCTTTACCGCTTTACAAGGTGGTTATTAAATTTTGATCTAATCTTGGCACCCTTGATGTCGCGAAGCTGCGTTAACAGATTGCATTATTTAAACTGACAAGAAATGTAATTTCCGACAACGTGATTTTTTAGCAAAACAGAGCGTTGACGCTAAGAATTACAGACACTTACCGTAAGACAAAGATTTAGCATTCCCAACTCGCATTTATGTATCTCATTAAGCACCGACTTATCAAAAAATTGAATCTAACGTACAACGGACCTGAATACTGATTATTCGGAAGTTTAATATTTTTTTCCCAAGTATATCTGTATATTTACTTTTCCTTCCTTTTAAGACGTTTTAAAACTGAATTATCTTCCCTCAAAGTTTTTTTCACGCAAACCGCGACGTAGCGGCTGAATTTAAAAGATTTATGGCGAACGAGAGCGAGCAAGAGCGCACGTCGTGAAATAATGTCATAATCATTTTCTCGAATGGCTGTGAGAGCTGGTCAGTGCGCATTAAAGTAGTTATAAATTAGTTCACATCTGAGAAGGTAATCCTATCAGAGTTCACAACATTCAAATTGATGTCGTATCAAGTACCCACTCAGACGTAAGTGAACCCGTTTCCCGAGAATCTACTATTCTATTTACGACGATCCCTGTAAAATTTAATATTTTTATGATGCTGTAAAAAACTTCAAATTGGTCCTCATCCCTTCATCATTTTTACATTCAAGAACAATTCATAATTTATTAATACTAACGAATATCAACGTCTGATTTTCGTGTTGTATATGTCGGCAGCGAATTGTAAAATCAGTCGTTTTGTAAAACGCCTAGTCGTTTTCTAAATGACTTGGCAGATTGTAAAATATAGAATGAACGGAAAATTTTTACAATTTTACTGAAAATTTTATGTGTTTTACAAAACTTCGAAAGCTCTCAGTATTATTAAAAAATGATTTAAATTTTGGTGGTTTTACAATATAACTGGTTCTATGCAGGCATTTTGTAAAAGATTGGACAGTTTTAAGCCAGGTTTTAGGTCAGGTTTTATAAGGTTTGACTCGGGTTAGATACTTTCTACGCGGGTTGTCAAAGTCTTGACGAACTGCTGAACTAATCAAAACACTACTTGTTTCTCAGAATCCGTACAAATTTCGCCCGAGTCGTTAACGGTCGTTTTATAATACGCCTAAAATTTTCAGTCAAATTGTACAAATTCTCCGTTCATTCTATATTTTACAATCTGCCCAGTCATTTAGAAAACGACTAGACGTTTTATAAAACGACTGATTTTACAATTCTCCGTTGACATATTATATTTACAAATATGTACCATTTTATAATAATTATTCATTTTATGTATTAATTTCCAAATTTGAAATGCGGTACAATAGAAGTCGGTCATTTGAATCACTGGTTAATTGAATCAGCCGATTATTTGATTCAGAGTAGTGGAAATCGAATTCAATTGCATAATGATAAATGCAAAATTTTCCTTTTATTTGGATCGTTAAAATCAACTGCGCCGGTTGTTAAATCATTACTTAAAAACTTAATAAATTCTGTTTTATTTAATTTGAGGGTTTTATATTTAAGTAGAATATAAGTGCGGGCGATCAAAATGAAGAAATAGAAATATGCCTTTCTTGAGGGTCTTATCATATAACAGATGCCAAGTGCTGTTGTGCCAATTTGAGCACTAGAATTTAAATCAATACATCTCATCGTTTTGCTGGAATCTCTACTGTTATCATTTATCACAGTTCCAATATAATCCGACCCTTATAAATGAATAAGCAAAGTGATGTATGTACGCATAAACTCAACGTTGAAGTGGCCAATACAACGAAGCGTACAAATCAGAAAATTAGTGCTCTTGAAAGATTGAAAATTTACAAAAGTACGATGCTTTATTGCCGTATAGTTAACGTGTTGGGGGCAATAAAATTAGGAGTGACACATAGATACCAATACAAACTTCTGCTTTAGTATATATTAATGTTTTGTTAAATACTTACGTATCTATCAGTTAGTTAATATTTATGAATATAAAAATGTGATCTTACATTTTATCTTCTTCTTCTTCATGACCGTTGAATTCTTTAGTGTTGTAGATATACCTCTTCAAGTATCTTCCAAATAGAACCATGTAGTGGCAATGTTTTTCTAATGTCGTCGATTCATCGTTTTATTGGTCTGCCTTTGCAAGGTCTCCATTGAAATATTCTCATTGTCCAGATATCATCGTTCTTTCTGGCCACACGCCCAGCCCATTGTGACTTCATTCTGGATTTTTTTGGCTGTGACTGCCACTTCTGTTCTCTTTCTGATATTCTTGCTTCTGATGTGTTCTCTCAGGCTAACAACACTCAACATTTGCCTCTCCATGGCCCCTTGGTAACATTGTGGTCAATGTAAGCTACTTTTTGTAAGCGCTTAAATTTTTTTTGTTAATATTTTGTTAAATACTGTTTTCAACCTTATTATATTTGTATTCTTTTTTTATGTAAAATACTTGTTATGACACTTTAAAAAACATAATTGACTCCGTTTTACGTTTGATTCGCTTAACGTTCGTGTTTCTTGAGGCATTAAGCGCGTAAATCGTGGTATTACTGTATGTATAAATTTTGTGAACTGCGCAGCTTAAATTTCTAGACCAACTTCTTGCGAGACTTCATTGCAAATCGAAAATGATGTAGGAATGTCCCATGGATCTTAATGTTTTTCACTCTCGAATTAAAAATGTCTTCTAGAGCCAACGTAAAAACTTTCGTTGAAATTGCTTCATCCTTTATCACGATATTTATAATTTCTTTAAAAAGTTAATCAAGACAGCTTTTACACTCAATGGCGTGAACCAACGTGATTCAAATAAGCGTCCTTTAAAAACTATTTTAATGTTCGTTACAAATTTCTTTATTCCTGTTAAATAAATTGGTATAGTTTTAATTACTTCGTTACAAGTAATTGGATATGAAATTTCTTTTATAACAGTTTCGCATTATTGATTTCACAGACGATACTGAAATGAACAATTTACAACAAAGTTAAATTCATACTGTACGTATCACCAAAATCACGACACGTAAAAGCAACGTCACGTCAAAATATTATTCAATATCTTTCAATAGACGACAATCACACTGGACGGCAATGTCACGAACCGTCACCGGCACGGACCAACAAATATGCGCGAAAAGAATATTTTGACGTGGCATTTTTGTTTTGTTTTGTTGAGGAAAACTGAAAAAAAACATTTTTTACATAGCGATCGAGATATTTACTAGCAAAATTTAAATTTTCATTCACAATATTTAAAATTCTGTTTTAGATCATTGTGAATTTCGTTGTGTTCCGCTGATCAAGATCATAAAAAAAAAAAACTATTAAACGCATGTAAACAGAACAACATTCCGATAGACAACTATCACACTGATCGAGAGAAAAACGTCATCATGCATCGTGATGTCGAGAATTCTTACAAATCGCCAACACCTGTTCGTTCCACACATAGTAGTTGTAAAGCGATCATACGAACAGAAATTTTTCATCACTTTTTCAGTGATTTTTAAAACCGTGTTACATAAATCAACGTGCATGAGAATAATCGCACTATCCGTCCGTCGATTTATTTGTCTGTTTTAATAGATAAAGTTATCACCATTCAGATTTGACACAAAGATGTAGCGTCTGAGAAGAGGTCGGCAAAGTAACTTGCAAATTTTAAATTGCCAGTAATTTTGCAACTGTTTGAAATATAAAAATGTTTATTCTTTGCAATTATCAAACTGCTATTTGCAGCTACAATTAACAGTTTTGAAGGGTTGCTTGATCACCGTTTGTAACTCCTGTGGAGACGGTAGTAATAGAGCAGACGCTAGTACAAATCTATTTAAACAGGATTACAGTGGAACGGGTCCGAACAAGATAGTTAAACACAATTAGACAATCAAAAATAAATAATTACACAGAAACAGGATCAGGTACACCACTAGGTAATAGGACGGGCACTAGAACAGAGCAGGGGGGATTACTGAGAAGCATCAAATCATACGTAATGGCTATGCAGTACGGGAAGACGCCGTAATTAAATGGGACCGGATAGGGTTTCTACTCTTGGGTCAGTCTCTGCGTTGAAAGAGCGGGTAGATGCGGATGTGCTTACCCGGAGAGCTCCACGAAACGAACGGCCACAGATCTGCAACCGATAATCATTAGGCCGTTAACTGGAGGATAAGCTCGCAGTTGGTAGACGAACCCCAAACAAAAGATTTCATTATTCGGTAGTTTTACTTTTTATAAAATGTCTTGTATAAATAAAATATAATCTCAGTTGGATCGTGATTTAAGAGAATAAATAATTATTTTTAAGAGAAGTAAGAATCACGAGCTGAAAATCTGATTGTACAGACTTCATCAACGTTAATGATCACCCCTAAAATTGGTTTCAAACATTAAATTGTTATCTAAATTTTGTTTATTTCATGGAGTTGATGTATGACGACAAATTGGTGGTATTAATTTGTTTTTATGATAATCCAGACGTCGCGTCGTAAGAAAGTAATAAAGTATAAAAGCAATAAAGACTAAAGTTTTTTGAGGAATTTACCTACGGCGTTTAAGAGGGATCCTTACCTAGCTTGACCTTGAGAATTTTATAAACTCTTATAGCTGTTACAAACTTCATTTATCAATAAAAAAATTAGCAGGGTTGATCGTTTCATCGTAAAATAATAATAAAATAAAATAAAATAATAAAATAATAGCCTGTTCCATCGCTATTCTCATCTCAAGGAAATAATAGTTTTGCCATTATAATTTTCATATTTATTGAAATTCTTTCGATATCATTTAAGTTATAACAATAAAAATGTAATATCTACATGTCGGTTTAAACAAAAATCGGGATTTAACTGTTGTTATATGTTATAATTGAAGAATCATTGCAGTGAAAACTAATTGTTACATTTTTCCTATAATCAAATAGAAATTTGCAACTTTGACTAAACCGTTAAGTAGAAAATTGAATGCAGATTCACAAGATAACGCACCTTTTATGATATTTGTTTTTTACTCGAAGCCAAATGTATTGAGTTTCCTATAAAAAATTTGTGTGAGGAATCCTCTTAATTTCATCTTGCAAATCACAAAAATGTTTTTGTTTACTTTTTTTAAGCGCGTTTTAGCTTAAAAATCGAATAAGAAAATCACCAAAACGTTTACAAAAAATTTACGATTTTAAATAGCTTACAGTGGTATACTTACCCGGCTGCAAATGATGGTCGAATGATGTATAGATGGGAGGGTGTAAATTAGACCCCACCATAACCTAAGGTTATCAGGTTTAGACTAAAAATAAACGCTTTCTACCCATAATGACTTCTTAGTATTTCTTAATAATAGTTGGGTTAAACAGTCTAACTATGATTTTATATTACGCTGTTTTCATGTTACATATGCCCCCGATACTGAACTCGTTTCGCTAGTGCCTGGCATTTCTGGGGCATCTTGTTTCTTCTTACCTGATTTAATGGTTATAAGTTGAAAGTTATCGACATTACAGGATTTCGGAGAATTTCAATAAAAGGTTGATAAGGTTTTAATATTTTTATTCAAAAGAATTATGAATAAAAGATTTATGAAAATAAAACCCAAAAAAATTCATAAAAAATGGCATAAGTGAGCCGCAACGCCAAATGATAAAAACTGAAAACGGAATTAACATCTTATTAATAACTGAATAGATTTTCAAATTTTCAAAATTAGACTCTTTACCTTTTTGTATGGAAAATTTTCTTTGGTATTAAATTAACTTCACAAACTTAGTTCATAAAATTAGTCCAGAAAAGTGTTTCTACCTTTCTGCCCTAGATGGATACAGTACTTTTATAAATGTGTGATGTGAAAAATATACAACTTTAATATTATGTATTTAGAAATAATTTGAAATTTTTTCCAACCAAATTTTCAATCATACCCAATTCTTGATCACATTTCGCATCGCAAATAACGATCTCGAGACCTCTTCCGAATTTTTTCATCACTTTCACGCCCGTTTAATCTCTCCCGATTCGATCATCGCGCACATCCTCCGACTCTTTTCCTCGTTAACAAATAGGCAGAAATGTTTATTAACCAACGTTAGAGCACCGCGTTTTCTCGTTTTGTCAGTACGATAAACATCTCGTGCCGTGCTTCTTGTCGGCAAGTTAATGAAGTGTGAACGTAATAAGCTCAAAATCTATGACTCTTAATAAATAATGGAAAGAGCAAAAATATTCATTCATTTTCTCCAAACAAGGTGATAGGGAAAATATGAAAGTCGATAAACCGGTGATGGAAATTTTTGAAGGCATATCCCGAGATTTCGTATTATGTTAAGAAGTAAGCGAGATAATCTCGAGCCTGGATTGTCGTTAGGAGAGTTTCTCTTGTCAGAAACTCGGTAAAATGGAAATCTTCGCGTCGCGAGTGGAGGGGTCGAGCAGAGGCGCGGCGACAGCAAGCACGAAAAGAAGCACTGAATCATGAAACGCATTAACAAAACATGTATAAATGTGTGTTGTAGTAAATTTTAGGGGGCCGTTTATTGCTTTAAACGAACGCCGCGCGTTAAAACTTAACAGTAAAAATTATTTTACTGCTAGTTTCGATCTTTTCGGGGCAAAAACTCGCCTTCGGCAACTCCACTGAAGAAGCAAATTACCCGAAAGGGGAGGAGGAACCGGGCGCTTTTTTGTTTGTAAGATGAATAGCTGTAAATCTTAGCCACTAGACATGAAGGATGACTTGAACTCTCGCAGGAGAATGGGGTAAAGTGTGACGTGCGGTAAGAACCCGAGAAGTATTTGCTTGATTACATCTTTTATTCTTCTCACTTTCCACGGGAACGCGGAACCCTGAGCAAATATTGCACTCGCATAAAAACACCCCCATTATAAGTACCAAGTGAATGATGTTCGAGCAGAGAGCAAAAACGTTAAACAAAAAACGGTTCAGTCACTAAAATGTCCTGGATACATCTTTCCCTGCTCTATTCAATTCTCCGATGAAAAAAACATTAGCTGATGCATTTGTTGCAACAACACTTTTCATTTACGATCGCTGCAACAAAGCATTCCGTCTAAATTTCATCGCAAAAAATAGTTTACATTTCAGGACTCTTTTGTGGAAACCGGAAACCTTCTACTGTAAAAAAAAACTATAATTAATTAAAACTTTTAATTGAGTTTAAAAGGCATTCTCGTTTACTTGCTAAAATATTTTGCAACAAAAGTTATAGATTCTGGTGCGGTTATTATTCTCCAACTCGTTACTATGTTTTCCAATTTTAAATTGCAATTCTAAAAGTCTGACATGTACGGACCAATTTTGTAACTCGTGCTGTTTGATCGTCCCAGTTTCAGGTTCACACCCGACACAGACTTTTATCCAGATTGTGTTAAACTCTTTGGTTGTTATTTTTGACACCAGGATGATTTCAATTCGTCATTCTAATATTAAGAAGAAAATTATGATAATTTATTAGAAACCTTGTACACTCAGAAAAAAAATTCTTATAAGGTAAGAAATTTCGGCTATTAATTTAAAATGACGCGTTCTTAGTTTTGGCCCAAAAATTTGTCATTCTTGAGTTTTAAGAATGTTCATTCTTCTTGTCAAATTTAAGAATGGGTCCTACTTGATTTCAAGAATGTTTATTCTACTTGTCAAATTTAAGAACGGGTCATTCTTAATTTCAAGAACTTGACAAATTCAAGGATGGGTCGTTCTGATTTTAAGAACTTTTATTCTTTTTTACTTTTAAAAATGGGTCATGTTGATTTCAAGAACTTTTATTTAATTATTTAAGAATGTCTTAAGAATCCGTTTTCTGATTTAAGAATTGAAGGTGGCTTTCTGATATTGAATGAACACTTCTAAATATAATTGTGTTTTTCTTATTTTTACAAATTTTAGAATAGAATGCTTAAATTAAAGGAATTTGAAAATATAAAGTTTTCACATACATATTTTTATTAGAAGTAGATAAAAATTTAACAATGTGACATCACATCCTCTTTAATAATATATTTTCGATTTGGGAACCAAATTATCATTTGATAACAGACGTATATGAAATGGATTTGTGTCGAAATTATTAGCCTTTTCAATGAATTTTGACCATCACATAAATAAATTGTTTTCTCCCAGGAAATAATTGGCCGAAATCTACGTACATCAATCTAAAAACAAAGAAACAAATTGTTCACATTGTACCACAGATATTACAAAAATTTACCCAAAATAGACCAATGCTTCAATAAGTCTATAAGTTGAGCCATGCTTACATTTTTGTATTCTTTTCAACGATAATTCGTGATGTCATTCCATTTTATGCATGTTTCCTCCCAGCTAATCCACGTACTTCAGCCACGCTCTTGTTCTGTTCAATTCTTTCAGAAAACTCTACATACACTACAATGTAAATATTTATTATAAGATAAATATAACAAAATTATCATAAAAAACAAAATTATTTATTTACTTTCGTCGTTACTATTATTTGTTATGGAAGCAACTGGTTTTGCATGTTTCTTTCGTTTTATAAGTACGTATCTTCTTTTCAATTTCATGCTTACTCTTTCGAATTTTGTTGTATAATTGACCCTTCGGATTGTCGCCAATTTTACGGGGAATAGAATTAACAGTTTGCGAGATGTATAAATCATGGCCTTTGAGATACCCACTAACTTACTTTTCGTTCCGACGGAAATAAACTAAAACGTAATTTGTTTAATAACTGTTAGATTGAAAAAACTTGTAGAACTTTTAAAAAATTAATTCGGTAAGCTAAAAGTGTGAGAAAAATTATAATTAGAACAAATTTATTTACATGCGAATTTATCGCATACAGAATCAAAAAATCCTCATTTTTAGAAATGGTCTTTGGAACTGATCATTTTGTTGATAGACATTTATTAATAGCATTGAATCTTCATCTCGCCACATTAAACCACTTGTAATATTTCCCATTACTTAACAATTAAACATTCACTAATTATGAAAAATTACCAAAAGTCACTACAAAAAAAATACACAAAAGGCACAGCGTAATATTATGTATTTTCATACTTCAAGTCGAGTTAGGTAGGTATGATGTTTTGCAGCTAACTTTTAAGAAATTCTAAAGTAATTGTTACAACATTCTGTCCACAGATGGTCGTTATTATTACCTAGCGTTAGTCTCAAACAATACCCCCCACTGAGATCACCACAAAATAGGAATCCGCATATTAAACCAAAATGATAATTTGATTGGTTTACTATCGTACGTGAAGCATACTCATGCTTAAAATAAAATGTTTCTCCATTCTTAAAGTAAAATAAAAATTCTGACTAAATTCTTAGGTGTCATTTTTTTGAATGATGTTTAGTCGTTCCAGTTTCAGATTCACACCCGACAGATTTTTATCCAGATTGTACTAAACTCTTATTATTTTTGACACCAGGACGATTTCAATTCTTCATTCTAATATTAAGAAGAAAATTATGATAATTAAAGAACCTGTATAATTTTACTCCTTTTATTTACGTTAGTTATTCTGAAATTTGAGCTCCACAATTTGTGTTTGTTCGTTTTTGTTCACTTTTTAAAGTTACCACAAACATTTGAATAGAGTGGTGCTGGTAATTACACAAATTAATTTTCTCTGTTTTACATTATTAAAATGAGATGGCATTGTGACAAGTTGTAGTTGCAACTGTGTTCGTTAATGCGATCAAGTTAATATCGTTCAAGAATTTAAACTTCCAACAATACGTAACGCAAAGTTATAAAGTTATACTGCAGCTAATAAGTTGCAAGTAAATTAGTTTCGGATAAGTTTCGCCTTCTTTCCCGATATTCACCAGCGGCAACGTAGTATGCAGAATAATTGGCAACTTATTGTGACGTGATGAGATACCGACTGAAGTTTCATAAGGAAATTGTGGCGGTTGTAATGCTACATTATAATAATTTTATTGGAAAATTTAAATGCATCTATATCACCTTCTTCTTGAATGCACTGTAACTAGTTGTGCACTAAACAGAATGAATGTGTGTTGAATATATTATGCACTTTCGTAATAGAGCTCGTAAATTAACTTAGCAGAAATACTACACGTAGCACTTTTGCAGATAGAATTTTGAATTTACTAAATTTTAATAATGTCATTTGTAATGAAACTAGAGAATACGGTTAGTAACTGAACTTTTTCTGAAAAATTAGTGAACGCATGAATTATAAGTTAGAAAATTTTATGTAAAAGTTTCGGTAGTAATGGAATCTCAACTTTCAAGCGCGGAGTGGCCGTCCAGAGAGTAATTTCGAGTACCTAAATGAATTTATTAAGCGAAATTAGCCAAAATAGCGCTTTTTTAATCAGAAATAAAAGTTTTCCATTTATTTGGGGCCAAAAAGTTATGCTAACATTACATTATTCTATGGCGAGTCCACGCGGCACCATCCGGCTTACGCTGCAAAATTTCACGCCTCAATAAAAAAAATTCGATGAAATGCAAAAACGCGCTCATTTTCGCTAATATTCCATTTTTATTTCCGATTGCTGCCGGATTAAGTGAGAATTGACGCAACGCCGAACGATCCGTGCGTATAAATTTAATTCTCGACTCAAAAGTAACGTTTCAAATCGCACATTGTAAATTACCTAAAAATGTGAAGTCATAAAACAATTTAAGGCAGGTTTTCGTAGTTTAGTTTCTATGTTCGATAAAATTTACAGTCGGATTACGACGCAAAGGTTTATCTATTTCTGTAGCAGTAAATTGCAATTTCAGTAGTGCGGGTTTGATAACGCTTGCATTACAATTTAAAGGTAGAATTGTAACATTTCAAATTGATTTCCGGCGACTTGTTTATCAGCAAAAAAGTCGCCGGAAATACTTTGACTGATCTGCATTGCAAGTGAGGCGGTATAATTGTCGATAAATGGTTTGAATTTTATTTTCGCCTCCGGAAAGCCGGTTATCGATCATTATAACGGGTAGATGAGCGCGTTTCCGACTTGCTGTGTCTTATCTTCTCAGTTTTATACCTTTTCAAGTTTCCTATTTTTTCCGCCATTCCAATCTTTGTATTTCCACTAATCTAAACCTCCTGTTCGTCTGTGGAAAAATGCGTTATGTTTCTTCCGCTTGATTTTATTTTCATTCCTTCCGGATTTCTATTAAAGCTAATTTTGATACAATTCCTTTTTGCGCAGTTACTGTTTGACGTGCTCGATTCGAGTAACGGTAATTACTTCTCTTTCACGATTTTAATAATGGAAATGCATATGGAAGCGGTACAAAAGCTCGTAATCCGGTAACTCCGAAATAAATTAATGGGCTCCTTGGTGAAAGTGATTTGCTTTCAATTAACTAGAACGTATTCGTAGTGAGAACACTTAATGTGATGGTGTTTAATTAAATTTAATAAAGTATGAAAGAGGAATTTTCTCAAGTCTGGACGGAAGTGGCCGGAGGTTAAATAACACAATGATTAGTGGGTACAATAACGAGTTGAGTTAACAAAGCAAACTCAGTTATCATTCTTATGTATTCAGTGGTTTGCTGTACTAACGACTCAGCAAGAAAAATAAATGGAAACCGTTGCTTTTTATTCTATCTATAACGAAAGTCGGTTAACAAAACACCGGAACGAGGATTGTACTTAAAAAGGATAATGTAAAAATTTATGTATGTACAAGTGGTTACCTGATTCTATTTTGCATTGATTTATTTTATCGTCGGATTTCGCCGTTTTTTCTTCTGTTTCGTTTAGCATGCAGATTTCGCTCTAAGCACTTTTACAGCTGTCTCTCTGTCACTTTAATTGCTCTCGTAAATACAAAAAATGCTTTTGAAAAGAAAAACCAGTTTTACATCCTTGTAAAGATAAAAAGATTAATATTTTCCCAACCACATTTTGCATAAAACGCCAGCACCCCCAGTCATTTAACATTAAAAAGGAATTTCGGCCTCTTGTAACCCTTAAATTTGACTTACGTTTACAAAAATGTAACTTTAGGCAGACTGAAACTTAAATATTATGAAACATCCTTGCTTATAATTTACAAACTCAGTAAAGCAAACCAAAACCTAGCCATATCTACACATTTAAAACAATGCTAACTCTTAACTTGAACCTAAGAATAAAAAAGTCTCAATTTAGACCTTAGAGTAACAATGATTAGGTGCAGCAAGCAGGAAGATACCAGAAAATTGATATTAAAAGAAAGCAAGAAACAGGGATGTGGATTTACAGGAGAGTGTTGAGAATAGCTATCGTACACAGAAAGAGTGACAAACGTTCAAGTCCTTAGAAAAATAAACTAGGCATTGGAAGTAATGAAAATTGTAAAGAGAAGAAAATTACAATATTATAGAGTCGAGACACCTTTTCTAGCCACTTTAAATAAAATTTGCAATTGTAAAAATGAACAAATGACTAAGAATAATCGCAAGCTGAGTCATAATATGTTTTGTTATGGTTATGGTGTAGTTTTTAAACTAAAATGCTGTGAATCTTCGTAATTTAATTATTTAGGCGATATTTGCAATTTTACAATCTTCAACCATTTTGTTCCGACAGCGGCCACTTTTAACACCATCTGTAGCCAGCCGGTATTTATAGCAGACTTTGCCTCAATTTCTGTGTTTCTGTGATATTTTCTGATGACGTGTCGCACAGAAATAAAACCACTTTCGTCCAAGAGTCTTTTTGATAAGAGATTAGAAATTTTTGTCTTTTTATCAACTTTTTGAAGTGGAAAATGAGATAAGTCTTGTTTTCTAGCTCAAATAACTTGCTCTACATTTTGCAATAGAAAGCCATTTACTAGAGATCTCATCAAACCAACTAAAAATTTTACAAATCATTTGTCACATTTTCCAATCGAAAACCCGAAAACACCAACCGTGGTCAATTTTTTCGTATCCGATCACACAATAAAAATACAAGGAGCAGCGTGTGCATGCCAATTTTAAATTTGCTTCACATGAAGATCTGCAGATATATTTACAGGCACGCGCCTCTTTTCGGATGTTCTTCAAAAGACATAGTCTCAGATGTATCGAATTGTTACATTAATTTGCCGCTCACTGTATAAATCAATTAATTAATGGTATTGGCAAAGTAAATGGCCGCCATCCACTTTTATTCACATTTTCTTACATCTTGGAGCATTGCTAATTTCTAGACAACATCAACAAGTCATAACAAGTCAACGGCAGTCTTCTTCAGCACAGATTGTTTTGAACCCAAGTTATTGATATTTTTGTATAGAGCGGCCGCTGTCTTGGAATAATCATAATGGTCTGTATTAGCCCAAATGTTTTTCCCAATGCCACAATTTGCATTTATTCTGTATTCTGTAAAATTCAGAAATTTCGCAATAATGACATAAGAAAGTTTGATATAAAAGGTCCTACTGTGAAACGGGATGATTTGAGAAGGGGTGTGGAGCTCGTTAGGTGGTGGTAGAGACGAAGGTCGATAACTTCTCACAATCAGTATGAGTTACCATTTACTGTACAATGGTCGCGTTCAGTCCACTCAACTGTTTAGAAGGAAGTTAACTATTTTTTAAAGAATAAATTTTTGACTAATTTTTCACGTGTAACAAGAATAGCCATTTAAATATAATCTGATCATTGATTACAACGACATTCTATTTCACCTTTTATGTTGAAGAATTGAGATATTCTAGCATGTTTGGTTATTAAACAAAAATATTTCCACGTTTTGTGAAATTGTCAGTGTGTTGAATTACTTATAACAAATTTCGTTACTCTCAAAGATGCAGTAGATACCTAATGTATTATTATGCTACGAGTTCGACGATTCCTGTCACTTTAATTTTCTTAATAGACACCTTCGACTGTTAAGTTCTCACAAACCATAAAGTTTAATTTGGACCAAAACGTATCACTCAAAGTTTATACGGTTATAGAAATGTAGTTAAAAGTTCCATAAGAGAATTTAAGAAGTTAATAACAATAATTAATTGGAGAAGTTAAGCTAGCCAGTACTATAAAATTCAAAAATATTTCGCCCGTGGAAATTAAGAATATTGCATAAAAATATTTTTTTATTTCCGAGGACTTTGATAGTACGACAGAGACGCGTACCGTTTGGTGTCATCTCAGTAGGGTACGTAAAAACGGATAATCTCTATTAATTGCAGAATCTTACAACCTATCTCCAATAGTGTCAACTACCATAATCTAATAAAAACAATAAAAGAATTAACAATTTTTCGCCTTAAATATCCTATTATTTTCAAAGACTTGACAATTGGTAATTTCTATTTTACTCAGAACATTGTTTTTGGTGGTTGGTTCTCTATTGCATAACGGAGTACAATTAATTCATCATTATTATAATAACTAGCAAAACGTACATTGAAACGTTGTCAGGTGTATTTTATTAATGAAACCTTGATTAGTCCTACTTTGTTTCTTAACGAAATTACTAGGCACAGTATCATTTACAGTTCAACGTCCAATAAAATCATCGTTATTTTAAATGAGAAATAGCTTTGGTGACGTATTTAAAAACACTAATCAACTACATTCTTGATTCTTAACTTACTGCAAACTTTATAAATACTTGTTAACAAGTGAAGTGGCTAAAGATGGTGTAGTGGCGACAAATGGTGTCTTGACCCTAGCTGATAACAGCCACAAAATACAACTTGATGGAACTCGGAATTCCAGCGACAATGGATGGAAAAAGGAACGCTGAAGCAGAAGCTCCTGGCCCGGAATCTTAGGGAATGATATGGGTGCAGCTTCATCGCAAGATAAATAACCTCCAAAAAAGAAACGGAATTTTGAACAAGAAGAATTAAGTTACGAACGTTTTCGTAAATCATATGTGCATAATGCGTTTAAATCTAGAAAACTTTTTTTTTTTATAAAAACATTTCCATCATGTTCTTGCCTAGTATAAAAAATGTTAGAATAATCAGATATTTAAGCAAAATGTTCAAACTACAAATGTTTAACAACCCTTTTTTATTTGGAAATCATTGTAGCAAGCCACGTCACTCAATTAAAGCAAATGGCTTACAAAAACAATGATTTTAAACGTTAGTTCGAAACTTGTTTTGAAACAGTTTGAAAAACATTGGAATGTGGATAATTTAACTTAGCGGTAGTCGGAATAAAGTTTGTTTGAGCGCAAAAAAATTCCTGTGCAAATGTGCAAATGTAAAATTCGTTCAGCAACTAAACGCAAGCAAATAGCCAAGAAATTCGTTGATGAAGATGAATATGCAAAATACACAGCACAAATTTACAGGTACCTGTTATTCTAACATTTATCCTTCCTGTTGGTTTTAAATCAAGGCACAGTTCGTTAGACAAGGTGCATTTAAATTAAAATAATTTCCTAGCAATAGATTTTAAAAACATTTCTGGAGAGATGTGATTTAAAATTCAGACTAAAAGCCTCCTTTATTTTACAACTTATTTTACGTGTTTAAGGTACAGAGAGGATTTTTGATGGGTTTTCGTTACTCTCGCCGCGTCCATAACTGAATATATTAAAGTTAAATAAGGTATTTTGTGGGGTAATCCGCGCGGTCCATTCGCGAATATAAGCGCCATCGCACGTCGAGGTCCTCTAGAATATTAAAGATGAATAAAAACGTGTTGAGGGAGAAATAATATAAAATAGATTTCTGTGCGAGAAAAAAAAGACGCAAAAAATTATCACTTGTACGAGATTCATTTTTATCCAATTCTTTTAAAGCGGATGATAAAAAGAACTTTTATGCATTTTATCGAGACACCTGCTGGAAATATTCGTTTTATATTACGTTCTCATCTCTTCCGTATTTTTACATTTTGTATTTTCTTTTAATGCAACGCGAAATTTATTGCTGCGCTTCAGTCAACTGGAAATAATTGCCTCTTTCGACCGGCAAACTTAATTTTAATATGCACTGTTTGACTTTAAACAATCTTTTTGTGACAGCGTTTCAATAAAACAATAATTGGAGATAAAAGATTTAATGTTGTGTAACAGTTTCCAAAAAATGGAATTTGAGTTTGTCAAGCTAGTTCAATTCAAAATTGAGTTGCATATGCTTAAAAAATAATTTATCCGATCCATGCATGTATTAGGGAGTTAAAATTTTAATCCCTTCGTTACAAGCCGTGCTCGTAAAAAAAGTAATTAATGCTTTTTTCAGCTGAGCACTGGTAAATCTTTAATGCGGCCGATTCGGTTACAAAAACCGCCGACAATAACTCATTCTAGTTATTATTGAAATCCGAACGACAAACCTAGTTTAATATATTGTTACAATTTTTTTGCGTCCGCCTACTTATGAATTCAAAAACTTTCCTACTCCTTATCCTCCATTCCGTTTATTGATGATACTCGTTTTATAAATGGGCTATCACCGTTTACTTTTATAAAAGAAAAATAGTGGATCGTATGTAGAGATACACCCACTGAGAAAAATGTTCCCTTTCCCCCGTGCAACGGGTGAGCTGACTGTGTTTGCATTTAAACTGCACACCAACTGTAATAAAAAAGCGGGCCAAAAAGAATGGCTTAATATTGCACCGCACAAATGATATTTTGTCCCAGCGCGTATCGTAATTAAAAGTCCACTTATTACCCTTGTTGAGCCCGTAATGTGACATTAACTACACTCTGTTAATCAGAGTTAATGACACCACGTCCTACTGTAAACACGTCCTGTTTCGCTCACACACGGACTGTGGGCCGCAGGATAAATGAGCACCCCTCTTGACTTGCACATGTCATGATTGTGACCCGTTCAGACGACACGTTGTAGTTCATCTTTCCTCGTGTCCCGGCCATTATCAGTCATTAACTACGGCGCTCCCTTGAGCTTTCTATACGAACATCATTAGTTTCGCTTAATAATCGGTGCATTTAGTGAATTCTAGAATTTAATGAACGTCGGTCGTTGGCAGGCAATATAAAAAGTGCTTGACTTTAAGCAGTATTTTCTATGCAAGTCATGATTTTTGGTATTTTAGAACAAAATAATTTAGCTAACTGTTAAGACTGTTGAAGGGAGCGCGGTCACGTTAGTTGTCATTTTAATTTTCTTAACGTGTTAATCGAAAAGCCGAATTGTCAGACTTTGACCTACTTTTCACTGTCTGCGGATGATAGCTCCACGAAATGAAAAATGTCACTTTTCATTTAAAAACCTCGGCTTTCAGATGTGCAACTCCAAAACTACCGTCGATATTTTTGTGTGTAGTACTGCAAAATCATTTTATTGTCACGGGGCTGTTTTTTAATCAAGCTTGGTTTCAACGAACAAGCAGCCTCGTATTAAATTTACATTAACTCATGATAAATTTATAAAATTCAGCCAGGAAATTGGGTACCTAATTACCTAAAACGTTTTATTCACTAACGTATTTTTTATTTCGCTGTTCAAATAATGTTTCTGCACTGAAAGAACATAAAAATAATTAAAAACGATCTTATCAGATTAATTAATTGCTTTCACGGTATATTTTTAGTAGTTCTCGTTTCATTTTTGTAATACACACACTACAAATATTTCGCTATAACTGCATTCATTTCGATTTTGCAACGTCCACAACCCTCCCCTTCTAAATCACTGTTTTGCCCTCATTTCCACGTTCAGCTATAGTTTAATTACAATTATAAACGCAGTCACACGTTCATATTGATTTATGCTTTCTTCCAATAACAATGGGTTTCAAACATTTCAAGGCGCTTGAACTAAGGATAAGGTGATTGATTCGCTGACATAAATTAAGTTACATAATCTTATATATTGTTTTTTTTTAAGTTATAATTAATTTCGTTTCACGAGGGCATTGTAAAAAATAGGCTGGCTGTTCTTAATGTTTAAATTGATGTTTTAAACCATTTTTGCCAGTTAGTATTAATACCGATTTGGAAAAACATTGTGTAACCATAACTTGTCCAGTTTGCCATTTTCCCAATTTTGTGCTTCATATTTTCATTAATTTTGTCTTACAAACTTGTTAGCAAGATATTTTGCGACAAAATTTTGCCACATATCATAATGTAAACAAAAATTTAAAAATAATTTATTCATAGCTCTATTTCTTAGCTAAGATGTTCGGTATAAACTTAGCAACGAATTATTTTACCCAGGGGGGTGTTTTATCCCTACCTTCTTTGCTTTCTAATGATGATATATTTAACATGGTTAAACTCACATTGTGTCCAGAAATTCCAGATTCTTACCCACATTTAATAACGTCTATGCAGTCCAATTTACGAGAATAATCCGCAGCAAAAGTACCGAAATTATTTGTCTTTTATTAGCTGTTATTAATCGTACATGTGACAACATCTAAACAAATAGAAACATTAGGAGTGCCATTTGACTCTAAAATATCAGATTTTCTTAAAATAATTGTGATCGGTGATGTGTTATTCTTCATGTTCTGCAGCTACTACTCTGTAAATCTGTAAATCATGTTTGTAATATCAGATTCGAAGAACGTTTTGTTGAATATTGCTTCAAAGACTTAAAAAGGTGAAAGTCAGCTGGAGAAATTTAGAGAATTGTGAAAGGTAATGCAATAGTTTCCAAAAAAATCAACCAATTGGTTCGACAACTTTTGGAAAAAGTTATAGATTAGCATGAATGTAAAAAAGCAGGTAGGTATGACAGCTGTAAAATCCCTGTAAATATATACGGTTTAGAGCGAACACATTAGAAACGAGGAGATTAGAAAGAGAAGGCAGATAGAGTAAAGAATTGCCAGGATGAGGTGGAAATGGGCTGGGCATGTGGTCAGACAGAACGATGACAGGTGGACAACAAAAATGGTTAAGTAAAGACGTTGGGAAATCAATGAAACGATGACCAAACGACTTCAGAACAACAGCTGGCACTACATAATTCCATCTCACACAAAACAGGCATTTGGGAAAAACTTTAAGTGGCCTGGCTTAAGGCTCGTCAAGAAAAAGAAGAAGATTCTGTCCTTCATGGTATTATTTTTTTCGTGATAATTAAAATTGCCTCGTCGATTGCCAAGCTTCGACAAAAAAAGAAATAATACAAAGAAAAACAATAAGTACTATCCCTCTTGGTACAATAATTTGAGGTTGTCTTTTACGTTTGGAGCACGCTCTTAAAAGTCTTCAAACTGTTTCAGAATCAGTAAATATTGACGGATTGAAACTATCTGCGCGATATTTAACTCATAACTTATGCAGCATCGATACACCAAAGTTTCCCTAACTTCCCAATTTTTTTAAATCATTGGAAAGTTTACAGGGAAACAAAGTAGGAATGAAATACATTTTGGCTGTGTACCAACATATCTAAAACATTTTATTATTTTTATACGCACTCACAACAACGGACACCTCTTCACAACGGACAGTTTTAGGTTCTTCATGAGAGGTTTTAATGTAGGAGATAGTGAAAAACCTTTCAACATTTGAACTGTTATATTTTAATGAAGATTACATAAGGTACCGATTTTTTATCGATTGGTAACACTACGTAGGATATACTTGACATGTTATAACTGATTTTGAGATTATTCGTTGTAATGTTTTGTTGTGAGATGGATGTTCTGTTTTATGCTGCGAAATTGTAAGATTGTCATTACACAATTTCTTGAATCAAATTAAAAATAAGTGTAGTTCAATGAACTGTTGTTATTTTATAGTGTGATACCTTGTTGTAGAAGTATAAAGTAAGTGGTTGTTGTTATTTATATTTGAACATTTTGATGTTATTGGGTGCAGCATTGAACAATCAGATTGGGGCAATCTGGTTCTGTTAATTTTTGTTTCAATCTATTTATTATAGGTGAGGAATTATAAACGAAAACGAACCAAACTACAATTTGTATTATACTTACATGCACACTCGGGTCTTTTCTTATGCGGATTTGAAGTTGTGCGGTATGTAATTTGAAGAAGATTTGAGGCTTCCCCGAAGTAACAGAGCCGGTGGTTCTCCGTTGTAGATAAGCAAGTTGTCAAGTTGCACTAAATTGTTAATGAACAGGACATTTTACCTTTCGTATAAGCAGTGCGAGCGTTCAAAAATTAATGTTTTTTTCGTTTTCATTATCCAACGCGTTGTGTAAACTGTGCTGTCCGTGAATCATAATGTTCTATGCAAGCATGATGCTTATCTTTTCATCATTGTAAATATATATTTTGTTAATTTTTATTGTAAAGGTTTCTGATGTTCGAACCGATTTACATGATGTTTTTTAGTCATTGTTATTTTTCTTATTTTTTATGTGATTTTTTTTATTTTTTAATTTGTTACTTTGGTTTTATGCGGTTTTAGAAAATGTACCCCACGAAGTGTTCAAATGTACCCCCGTAATGAGGTACATTTGAACAATAAACACGGTGTTAAAAAAATAATTGCAATGCGGAGACATTCCGATAAATATAAATGACACTTGTTGGAATTCAAACTTAATATACATGAGCATATATTGTGGTGTTCCTGTAGAAATAATCTGCAGAAGCAAGCATTATTTAAAAAAGTGTTCAAAGGTGCCCCACTCTCCGCTACCTCCTTCTGAAGAGGAGGTCTACCGCCATAGCAGAATACCAAAATTGCATTAGAAATTCCGATAGTTAGAAAAAACGAAAAAACTTTTGAGACATCATAATATTATCTTTCGAAAACGGTGTCAGGCAACCATAATTAAAGATTCTTTGAAATTTAGGTGAGTAGTTAACCCTTAAATTTGACCGTGTTCACTGACAAATCTCTGAAATTACGTACAATTCTCAATACTATGAATAAGTTTGTAACACATAATTATTGATACATGCAGAAAAATATTAAAAAATTTGTAATAAAATTTGTTTGGAGAATTTGCGTTAAGGATTTTTTCAGAGTTTTGAAGTATTAATTCAATCAAGTAGATACAACTAATGATAGATTCAAAATTGATGGCGTATTATCCTCCTCAAACATATCCTCTAATTATCACTGTACCCGGACGCAAACAGAATCCTGTATATTCAAATATGCATCGAACACCGACGCGACGATCTGATTTAACAAAATAAATACTAGATGTCTTGTGAAGGCATCAGTATTTCAACAACCTGCAGATTAATACCGTAATTGGGGTTAAATAATATATTTGCATCTCTGCATTGCATCAGTAATCATTTCGCATTTTGGCTCAATGAGAATTCGTAAATGCACGTAATTGATTGCTTGTTTATAATTAATACAACCGGGAGCATTATGCGAGCGAACAGTTTAGCGTCACTTCAACGTGGTATCAAAGTGACACTTGACATGGGAAATTTAATATCCGATATTCACATGAGGCACAACGAAATTTTAAGACTGGTCCCGCGAGAAAAAATGTTTTAAGCAATTATGGTATAGAAGTGAAAGCGACTAATTTCCTACGCAAATGGCATCAACGATGTTATATTCATGAAATTTAGGAAGCTCCAACGTCAGTTTTATTAAAGCTTTTCTAGAATTACGAACAAATCTAACGTAAAAGCTTCTCTTAATCAAGAAAATTACATTGAAAAGTATAATTAAGTTTAATCTCAACATTTTGTTATACACAAATTTCTCCTTTCGCTTTCACGTGTAATGTGCAGAAAAATTTTAAGTGAAACGTTTCGGTTGAAATTTTAAATGAGAAGAAAAATAACTTCATTAATTTAATCTTTCGAGGATTACTTTCCCCAGGATTGACTTGATAATTATCGGCAGGTTTAAAATTAAACGCAAAAAGGTACTTGATGGCTTTCTTAATTTAATCCGATGAATTTTTCACTTCGCATCGATTTTTAAAAAGTTCTCAAATAAATTAAATACGTTCAATTACTGTTTTATGGGTCGTTTCATAAATTTTTTATCTTGTGACGATAGTCGTCGCATTTTCTAGTTTTACCAAATTAAACAGGAAACATGTAATTTATTTTTGTTGAACGTTATTGCTGTATTGCATGTTCTGTTGCAGCAAGTTTGTAATTTACGGTCCATAAAAACTAAATCTCTTACTCGCTTCTCATGAAATATACGAAATTAAAAATTAACACATAAAGAAAATGTTTGTGAATTAGTCAGAAACATAAAAGTTTTTTCTTTTATTTAATTTTTTTGTTGGTGTGATTAATTTAGTTTTACGTATTTTTTTGCTATGATATTTTACAATGTACTCGTGAAATGCAGGCTTAGTTAATGATATGAACTCAACCATATCATTTTTATTTTATTTTATCCAAAAATCGACAATAAAAAGAATCGAATGGATGCTAACGTAATTCCAACGAGTCCTGTTCAGTTGTAAAGCAATGGTTGTAACAAATCTGGCTCTTTTGGTAACTTAGTTTGGAAGTACCTATATGCATGCAGGAATGTTTGCGTTCCTTGTTCTGATAATATAAAAAACTTGATAAGTGTGAACATTGGACAAAATAAGGTAAATTTCTAAATATCTGAGACGAAGAAAAAATATTATCAATTGTGTACATTACCCTCTTGCTTAATATCTATTGTTATACAGGGTGTATTGTAAATGGCACATAATATATACATCATGCGGATCCTTGTTAAAAGCCAGTAGTACCAATTTAGTGTTAACTTTTCAGGTATTACATTATTGATGGTCAAATTTTGCAATTTGTTTATATCTACTATGGTGGCGAAATTAAATTCAATAATATCAAAAAATCATACTTAATCAAGTAAAATAAATAGTCAACTAGCAATTTTATAATTTAGATTTCTACAATATAAAATCCTTATTGTTTATGATTTTGGAAGCCTGACTGATTTTTAAAACTTAATAAATTAAATGACAGATTGTCATTTATGTCACTTTTTTATTAACATTATTTCGTGTTATAATTACTATTTTGTTGTCCGCTGTACTGCTTACATATCGACTTAATTCGTTCCTTTATTTGTTGTGTCATTTTTGTTCATTTTGTTATAAGTTTTGGAGTTTGTAGTTAGATTAGTATTTTGTAATTGGGAAGTTGCCATGCCACCCTCAATGTGAGGGGTTGCAAAACCACCCGGCTGCTTTCTCTCTCTCTCCTGAAATTCGGAAGCGGATTCTATTGGGGATGTATGTCGCGGGTTTCGATTGCTCTAAAAGAACGCCACCCGCTTTAAATTAGAAAGCAAGAAATCGTTTCATCGAGATATCGACAAATAAAAAAAAGCAAACAAATTCTGGTTAACATTAACTGCGACAAGAAACTATTTACAAGTTAATAGTTACGTTATCCTACAAACCTCATAACAAGGTACCATCGGAGAAAAATGATCAAGCAAACATAAATTTAAGCAAAAAAAAGAACCTTAACATTAGCAATTTGAAGATTTAGGGGATAACACTACGATGCGCAACATCGTTCCAAAAGGGCGATTCTTTATGTGAAACACAGTTATAGGAAGGCTAACATTGCAAAGTCGCTCAGACAGGCAGCCAAAAATATTTAACTTAGCTGCGGTAATCGACAGCGGACTCTCCTGTTGGGGTTGGGATTCTGTGAGCGGAATTGCACTACTCTTCCTTCCCCCTCGATGTTGCTTTTGAGGTATTTTTAGTGTAAACATATTGACCGGGATTCTTGGGGGTATATGTTTTCCTCATAGTTTGAATGCTGGTAATTTAGCGAACTTTTTAATAAACGTTTTGCCGCTTTTATTTGAAGACTTGCCATTACCTGTTAGAAGAGACAGGTGATTTCAACCGGATGGCGCTTCGGCTCATTAGGGGTTTAAGTTAGGGGATGGTTTAATGAACTCTGTTTTTCGTTTGGTTGCGAACGAATGCATCTTGGTTCGTTCGGAACACAAACCTTCAAGAAAACCTGAAAGTCAAGTAGGTGTGCGGACTACGATCCCGATCCACAGGACCGGTATCATCGTCCGAGGTCCATCGTCCGAGGTCCATCGTCCATTGATTTTGTCCCCCCCCCTCGGCATCCTTCTTTGCGTCTCTTTCCGTTCATCAATCAATTAATTCATTCATTCATTAACACAAACTCTAGTCACAAGTATAATATATAGATTTCAAAGCTTCTTGTTAGATACCAAATAACATCTTGGCAAAGAGGCGGTTTTTTAGTCAGTGAAGTCTAACACTACCGGTTCAGTGAACCGAAAGGCGCCCTACTTGTAACGTTTTTTCGCCCCCTAAAAAGAGGCTAATAATTTCAAAAAACTATTCACCTAAGATTAAATTTGATAGGTATATGATTTTTGAATAGTATTTTGATGTACAATCTTGTGATGTAAATGTTATGCGCCACTTGCCTCCCTATATATCTTAATTTACTAAAAATAAAAAAATATTCTTTAAGTACAGTAAAATCTCTCTTAACGGACACCCCTCAATAGCGGACACCCTTGTATAACGGACAGTTTTTAATGCACGAAAATGTATTATAGGGATTATGTAGTAAAGAAACCTCTGAACAACGGACATCCGCTACAACGGACGCGGACAGTAATTTTTATACCTTACCTATAATGTTACTAGGAATTTTAGCTCTCTACAACGGACAAATAAAAAAACATTTTTACTGGAATTCACAGATATGTTAACACATTTAGGGAAAAGACCATATCTGTCCAGATGTGACTAGGGTTTTATGGCACAGATGAACAAAACGTGCAATTCAGAGTACCAACGGTATACAATGGGCGACCTTACTATGATTTTTCGTTGAAGAATGCGTGGGACCCGAGACATAATTAGTAGGGATGAAATACATTTTGTCGCACATAAAATTTGTTTGTAAAGAAACACTAGTTTAGTTTATAACTTTGGTCCAGCAAAATGCCTCCACCTTGTCCAATAAGGAAATTTTTAAGTGTCAAAGAAAAAATTGAAATTATTGAGAGTACCGAAAAGTTTAAATTTAGTGTACGACAATTAACAGAAAACTTTGCAGTAGGGAAAACGCAAATAGCTGAAATTTTAAAGAAAAAGGAATCCATTAGAAAAAGTTTCGCTGAAAATGATTATTTTTTAATGATTTCATTCACCAATCGTTTAGCAGTATTTGGGCACACGTGTTTAATTCTGTCCAATCACAACATTATTATAGTGAGAATTTTCTACTGTACATTATTCCCGCGAGCATAATTTCTAGTATTTTGTTTACATATGTTACTTGACAGCACATTTTCTAGTTTTGACATCTGTCGCCAGTTTGATTTTAGTTTGTAATGAATTAAACTGTATTTTTATGCTGTATTTTTTATTTAAACGTTAAAAAATAATCTTCCGAATACCACTCGAGAGTGCGAATTAATTAGAAAATAATTCTCCAGTTATTTTTTCAAACTTGTTGCCATTTGGGAATAGCCACTCGAGCCCTACGGGCTCTCGTGTCTATTCCCTGGCAACAAGTTTTCGAAAATCTGTCGAATTATTTTCAATTTATTCCCACTCTCTTGTGATATTACTTATGATAATTTTCGCCGTAAACGAAAATTTCCCAAAACAGAGAATGCTGCAGTAGATCAAATTGTTTTCAACTGGTTGTCTAAAGTACGAAATAAGAATATTCCTGTTTCGGGACCACTTCTTCAAGAAAAGGCTCTAGAAGTGGCAAAAGAATTAAAGTTAGAAGCATTTAAAGCTTCAAATGGATAGCTGCAAAGATTTCGTCAACGTTGGAATATCAATTTAAAAACTATTTCTGGTGAAGCGGCACAAGTTGATATGGAAAACGTGTCAGATTGGAAAGAAAAACTGATCTCCATTGTTAGCGACTATTCACCTGAAAATATTTTTAATGCAGACGAAACTGATCTTTTCTTCAGAGCGTTGCCAAAAAAAAACACTCACTTTGAAAAATGACAAATGCATTGGAGGAAAATCTTCCAAAGAACGACTTACTGTTTTATTTTGTAGCAGTATGGCGGGAGAGAAAGAAGAACCTCTTGCAATAGGGAAATCGAAAAATCCACGCTGTTTCAAAGGAGCTCATGTTAACAAATCACCAATAGATTGGCATTCTAATAAAAAGCTTGGATGACCAGAGAGATAATGTGCAAATGGTTAGAAAAATTTGATCGCAAAATGCAAAGACAACAGCGCAAAGTGCTTCTTTTCCTTGATAACGCCACATCTCATCCGAATATGCAATTAAACAATGTGAAATTAGTATTTTTTCCTCCAAAGATGACAGCCGTTTGCCAACCACTAGATCAGAGAGTTATTCGAAACTTTAAGGTAATTTACAGAAAATTTCTAGTAAAAAAACTTTTGGAAAAAATTTGGAAAAATCTATTACTATTCTAAACGCATTGATATGGGTCGTTACAGCATGGAAAAAAATTAAACCAGAAGTAATAAACAAATGTTTTCTAAAAGCTGGTTTGGACAAAAACACGAAGAAGTTATTGAATTTGATGAAGATGACCTACCGCTCTCAAAGCTTCCAGAAAATGCCTGTAACATAAAGCTTGAAAATTATACAAATATTGACAGTGAAGTGATTACAGAAAATCCTGATTTAAACACAAGTCAATGCGTACAGGAGTATAAGGAACAGAACAGTGAAGGTGATAGTGCTAAAAGTGAATGCGATTCTGACGACCAACTAGTTGTGCGTTTCAGTGTCAAAAATATAAATGACGCTTATGAAAAACTGAAAAACTTACAAAACTAATTTATGTTAAGCAACGATGTAGGTGCGACACAAAAAATGCCCGAAGTAATTTCACATGTTGAAAGTGTCATTTTAAAAAATGCTATTGTTAATAAAAAACAAGCAACCATTTCTGAATACTATTTTAAATGTACGCATAGTTAATAATTTAGATCTAGTAAAAATTACTTGCAAATTAAGTGCGTAGTAAGTAACGCATTTAAATAAAATTTTAATTTTTTGTATCCGGATTATGTTGTATACCAACATACCTAAAACATTTCTTTTTATACACCCTCTGAACAACGGACACCTCTCCACAACGGACAGTTTTAGGTTCCCCATGAGTGTCCGTTATGGAGAGGTTCTACTGTATAATTAAAAGTCCCATCACATTAACGGTTTGCAATTACCAAATACTCACAAATACTGTCGCGATAAGGTAAAGGAATTAGGTAATTAACCAGATAGATAAAAACCTTCCAGTTCGAAAAACCGTAATTTTCCGCTCAGGGCGCGAAATTTTATTTCTAATTTAAAACAAATATGATAGTAATTGAATGAAATTTAACCGCTGTCATCAGGCCGATTTGCAATAAGCTCTCGTTATTGTGCAAATAAATGGTGCGGTGAAAGTCGCACTTTAAAATAAACCTCAAAATGTTTGCAAACTAATTCTGAACGAACAATGAAATCACATCACAAAGAGAAGCACCATGAGCACTCGAGTTATGCTATGAAGTACAAGATATTGGAACTTGGAGTCAATTATGAAGCTAAGATATTAACACGGACTTTCTATATTCAGCTGTCACAACCATTCACGTTCAGAGATGAAACTTGAGGGAGAGGGAAACGAGAATGAAAGCTTGTTAGAATTACCAGTTAACAATACAACGAGTATATTTTTCAATCAATTGCTGCTTTTAAAACTTTCTGTTTTTTTTCCTATTGTGTTTATTTCTGTAGCTCATCCCAAATTCGAAAGGGAATTTTTTATTGTTACAAAATTTCTGTTTGCAAGTTCGCTTGATTGATGGAGTGCTTTGTTCTTAAAAAACTGTTTTTTGAAGAAAGATCGATTCAGTCATTAATTCAACAGGTATGTCGGAATTCGGTCGTGATAAGCCACGTTGAAAAATCAGGTCGAATGGTTGTAATTCCAGTTGAATTCGGCGCACTCTAGATAATTGGATGAACCTCAACGTTTAAACGTCGACTGGCCGCACCGGTGATGGTATATCAAAATAACTTATTTATGTAGCATTCCTATCGGGCTCACATTTTTTCCCTCTTCAAATATTTATTTTGAGTTAGGGCGTTGAATTAAAAGGATTGCTAATTCGTTTTTGATGCCGGAATGCAACGTCCCTAATAGATAAAATGCTGACAAGGTTGTTAAAATATTTTTTAACGCAGTGGAGAAAAATATCCGCCGAGCAGAAAAATGTAAACGAGGGTCGAGTCCTCATAAATATAAAATACAACTCCGCTGTTCTTACTTTTATTATGTGGGAACGAACGTTCGCCCATATTCATCATTCCATTACGTAAATTTAGAGAAATAGCCTCATATTTGTCATCTCTCATATTACATTCTTATAATATATAATTTTTTCCGTCGTAAATACATAAAATTCAAGCGCCGCAAAAAAATTCACGACAATAGAATTTCCTGCCGCATCCTTCAAATTACCACTTATGCAAATGCCCGACATGTTTAACCGAGTGCAATAATTTGTTAGATTAATGCAAGCTATTAATTTCCGACAGTGTAGTATTTGATTAACTATTGCACAAATTTAGTTGATTCACGTTAAACGGGATGTTTTCTTTTTTCAATTCACAAAAACTATTCTGCTTGTTAGTGCGGTCATCAACGGCAGCAGGGCCGTGAGCAATCGCTTAAAGGGTAGTTCTTTAACGGAACCGGAGCATAACGAGGGCATGGCTCGTTAGGGCGAGGAAAACTCCTGCTGTTGTGAGTCATTGGGTTAAGTTTACCGAATTAACAAAGTTTCTTGAATGCATCTAATAAACGCCAACATGTAAACTTTTACTTTACCGTCATAATATCTTATATGCGCTCCAACCCAGAATTTATCGAGGCTTAGCGTTTAATTCAGTACAATTATGGCTAATTCAGTTAACCAGTAATGAAGCTGAATGTGCTTGTTTGAATGCATCTAGCACAATAATTCCATAATCACTGTTTACACTGTTTATGCGTTGTTTTAGCATCATTTCTTGCATTGGAGAATATTCACTAGGTGTTTATGGCAAATAGTATAGAATTTCTTTATAGCTAACTTATATACAAGGTGTAAACGAAATAAGTACATTAATTTTAACTGGTAATAGAACTCTTCAAGACCAACAACTTTTCCTAATAACTTTGTTTTGAAAACGTTTTTGTTTTTGAGTTAAAATTATTTTAAAATCTTACACAATTTTCTTACACGCCACTGGAAGCAAAGTTACCTAATCAACAAGATTACCTTATGAAACGGTTACCATTAGTTGCGACTATTATTGTCGATTTTAAAAAATAAACCAATAAACACCAAAAAAAAGTTTTATTTCAAATTTATTTTTAAACATTGACGCGAGAATTGCGCTAACGAAAATAAAGGAAAACGATCATAAAAATTGTTCAAAGTGTCCACCGTTGTTTTGTACACATGCTTGAAGACGCCGACGAAGTGATTCTTCTACCCTTTGTAACATGGCTCTGTTGTTACGAATCATTGCAGCACCAAGTTCCACCTGTTGTTGCAACATTTCGATTGTATCAATTGATATAGAGTATACTAAATCCTTCATGTACCCCCACAAAAAGAAGTCGCAAGGCTTCAAGTCCGGCGTTCGGGCAGGCCAGGGTACAGGACTGCTTTGTCCTATTCAACGAGCACTTTTCGAACATGATAAGGATACAATTGCTGTTCTTTTAGTATTTTCCAAATTGTAGCATGCGATACTCCATGTTGCGGTGCTAGCCTTCTTGTGCTGAGCCCAGGTCGAACCTCGACACTGTTCAGAACAGCCTCCTCAATGTTTGCAACTTGAGCTGGACGCTGCCGACCACGATCGTAAGCTGCAGGCTGAAAAGATCCGTGATCTCGAAGATCCTGCACCACATTTACAAATATGCGAAATTCCGAAGACGACGGTTCGGAAATCGGTTCATGTAAATTCTTCGAGCTAAGGCTGCATTCCCTTGGCCTTCACTATAGGTTAACACAATATCAGTAAATTCGTTATTGGTAAATCTAGACATTTTTTCAGATTTCACTTGACAGAAGTGACAAATTAATTTTCAATAATAAAAAGTCATTATTTTTCTTTGTTGGAGCATTTCATAGAAGGCTCGTCAATTTGTGGGGGGGAAAAATGATTTTAAAAAATGCGATTTCGAAAAAATGGTACATAAAAAAAGGGCTTATCTCGACGAGTTCTACTACTGGTAAAAATTAATGTACTTATTTCGTTTACACCTTGTATAATGTGCAAAATAGGGGAGGGATGACTAATGAACGTCACGTAACCTAGCAAAACTTTACGCAGTTTCTTCAAATTTTGTAATTTCATAATTTTTCGATTTCAAAAAACAAAAAACTTTAAACTTCCTCTTATTGCGAATTTATGATAATTACTTTAACTTCATCTTTCATTGTTGTCAAGAATAAAGTCACCGACAAAAAAAGTCAACTAACTTAAGTGATAAAGAAATTGGATCACAACTGAGCTGACAAATGAATTGGAAGCACTTCAAAATGCATTCATTTCAACTCGAATGGTCAGAAACTGGTTGACTGAAATACAGTTGAGCCAGTCATTCTAGAGCTACTCACTGAAGAACACAACATTGGCAGTTTGCAAAGGATCATTCCAATTGAACTGCAGGCGATTGGAAGTGTACTTTGCTTACAAATTAAGCAATAGTTACATACAAATATCCTAATGGACGTAAATAAGTTTGAAGGAGGCAATAAGGAAGGTATATCAGCTCCAATTTTGTTCAAAGAGAACCATTTGGGCAGGATTGGTTTTCATGTTTATACAGAGTTGGTTCCTATCGGTGGAAAATCCATGGTTGCATTGCTTCTTTATCGGAGCAATATCAACGGAGAACATGCTTCATTTGTTGGCGAGAAGTTTTTTTTTCACAGGAAAATATGCAGTTCCATGTTGGTCGAAAAGTACTCTAGACTATATCAAGAAAGTAAATATTCCGGTTATGAATTGGTCGCCCAAAACTAAATTGGTCGCTCAATACTAAATTTGTATTGTTTGGAATGTTTTCTAAACGGTTAATCAGTTACTCTAATTTGTTTTCACAAAATGTACAAATTCGGAGTTAATATTTTTGTCACTTTACTAAGTGGTATATTTTTTCCAAAAATATGGAATAACAGTCTCGTTGAAAAGAAAATCGATTTAAAGTAAGCGTTTGAAATACGGTGTGTACCAAAAAAAATCTGCACGTAAAATGAGCGCGGAAAATTTCTAATAGAAACATTTCAATTTCAACGCACCTAATTAATAATTTTGTAATAAAAAAATGCTTTATCATTTTGATATTTTAAACAATTCAGCTTGCGACCTCTCGCATGTTCGTAAAATAGTAATATAGTATGTAATACACTTAAGGAAATGACTTACTACAATATTCTTAGTATTGCTGCCACTGATACATTCAAATTGTAAAAACGCCTCTTTTGCACTTACAATATACTATAATTTGGTGTTCAACACACCCATTTCAAACACACCCTGTATATGTAATTTATGTTGTATGATTTAAAAATACAAAATCCATAACAATTAGTCCAATAGTTCAATTACTATAATCAGTATCATAGAATATTATTTATTTATATTTTCTTCCTTGTTGGTGGCATTTCACTTTCATTACTTCATCAATTTTTAGTCACAATTGAGGATTTTACTAAAATCCGTAATTAACAGGTGTATTTAGTTTTTGGTTAGATATTTATGAATCTCCTCACAATGGGCTAAATATTAATTAATATCTAGTTGAAACGGGAGAGAGTGTCTAACGTTAGGGTCGTTGGGTAGAAAATGATTACTCAGTTCTTGCCTACGAGGATGCCTTCTGCTCTGAATACAACTGTTTCAGTCTTCTCATTAGAATCGTCATCACTTGCATTTGTATCATTAACCACGTTAACTAAATTATCCTCATCTATTTCTATAATATCTGCCTCGAACCCTTCTTTTTTCGTTGCATGTGCCAACTGAACTAATTTAATCTCCATCTGAAGATGGACGCTAGCGTACAACTGTTTCTTAACTGTTTCGAACGCAAACGCTCGACTGGTTGTTAAGATGTTAACAGTTTTTTCGTTGTATTTTGATAACCGTCTAACAGCAAAATCACGCTAGAAAGTTCCGTGTAAATAGGGAGATAGGTGTAATTCGAAAATGGAACCGGGATGCTAGGTATCCAGCGAAAAAGGGAGGAGTTGCAACCGGCAGGATTCCGGCACATCATCTACTAAACTTTCCACCTCCTGAATATATCGTTATTAAATTATTAGCGTGAGGTTTAATGTATAAATGTAAACATCTCCCACGTGCTCCACTAATTAATTATTATTCTTTGAAGATTTGTCTTTTTGGAAAAGTTACCGTAAGTCATTCTTTTCGCCTTTTAATCTATTAATTAGCGGTTTCTTCTGAATTCCTTAATTGTTTAAAATAGTTTTAATAAAAGTATCGTGCGTGTGTTGATTATTGATCAAATGTATGTTCATTACATTGTTTTTCGAATTTTCAAAATTCCTTTTTGTAGTAAAGAAAAGAGACAAATTTGTGTTATTCAGTAAATAAAAATTGAGAGAACTTCTTGCATTTATTTTCGCTGCCAAAACACGAGCTTACAGTTTGGTGATGAAATACTGATACTACCTTTACAACAATCAATTACAGCAGAGAAATGGAAATTTAAATTATAGAAGTTCTATCCTCTTGTGATATATCAAACATGTTTGTCTCTAGTAAAATAAATGACAGTTATAAAATGGGCAAAAATTTCACCCGTAGATCATGCGCATACTTGTTTAATGGTTCTTTTTCTGATAAGATTTCATCCCAAAATTATGTTATGCAACAGCAACAATAGCGAACCATAGACAAGTGCAAGAAAAGAAAAAGCATATGTGTTACCATACTTATCCGAACATTCTATTATTTTTTGACTAACTCGAATCTTTTCTGCAAAATTAACATTTAAACTATTTCTGTTTTAGACGGTAAATCACGCAGCAGATCAAATTAAAAAATATTGTTTAGGTTTTTCTTATATTTTGTTGCTTGTGTCTCAATAACACTAAATCTTGAGGCGATAACATTCTAAAAGAACGATAGGAAGAAAGATTCATGTGAGAGACCACTAATCAACAATTTCAGGCTTTCACAGACGTTTGCGATAAATTGCTGAAATCAGTGAAAGACAAAAGCGAAGCTGTAAAATAGCGACTCGGTGCCTTGTCGATTGAATTTCTTACTTCGAATAAAAACAAATAAAACAAAGTTTCGAAATTGTTAGGCATCCTCATTTAAATTTTATAACATGCAATACCTGTCATTCCGAATGCCCTCAGCACGCCTGACATCATCTACGATTTAACCTGAAGCCCTCAAGTTCAAAGTTCTTGCAACTTTTCCCGCCAACTTCTGAAATCTTCACGAAATGTTTTCAACCGAATTTCCATAATTTTTTAAACACTTCATTATCCCTCCTGTTCTGTTCTATTCGTATTTACGTATACACCAAAAAACAAACGTTTCAGATGCGATAGTAATTAACAAGTCCTGTGTATACGCAGGACTTTGATGCAAATGAAAAGCAATTCTGCAATAATATTTACAAACATAACTCAAGCATAAGCAGATTTACATGTTCGGCAACTAACTCCAGCCACGTCAATACCCGATTTAATTTGTTTGTACTACAACAATTTAAAATCCACAAACTGTCAATTAATGCCTAACGACAACACTGATGTAATTTAAAATTCAGCAGGCGGCTTTAATGTCATCCGTCTAAAAATAGGGCTTCTTCGCACTTTACTGTTTTATTGCTTGCCGAAATTGAAATCGTTGCCCAGTTTTACTAAACTTAATTTTCGGGTGTCGCCGGCACGTTTTAATATTTGGGAGGACCTGTTCACATAAAGCAAATAAGCGTTCGTTAAATTTATGAATCTATCCGTGTTTGTGCAAACAGAATGCTTGTGCCCGTATCGGGAAACACGAGACCGGAACGGTGGCAGCAGGAATTTATCGTTTGTTCTACCGGTAAACCTGGTTACCAGTCGTGTGTTTAAATCACAGTTGTAATAACCTGCTTGTCACTGACACGTGACACACAACACCGCATTAAGAGCAGCTTATTTTGGAATTGATATTCCCGGTGCGCCCAGATATTTTCGCACAATTGTTTCGGATAGCTTTCGTCTTTTCATGCGATCTTAACTAATTTCAAAAGTATGGTCATAAATCTTAAATAGTTTACATTTTAAATTTGGTTGGAAGCCTTTTACGATTCTTGAACAAGATTGCATTCTTTATGGAAATTTTAAAAATAATAAAAATATTTTAGCGCAAAATAAAATTCAGTCGGAAATTGGTTATCGATCTTACATAAAACTGTTTACAACTGATTTGCCAATAACAGATTAAATAGCAAGTAATTCCGGATTTCGATGTTCATATTTGGGATAATATGTAATTTTTTTGTTAAAAAAATTCTTTCGTTTGTCATAACTTACATTTAAACTTTGAGAAGTTGAATTAATTTGGAAGAAAATGGTGTGAGTGTTATTCATAAAATTTGGTAATTTGTTAAACAGTTATTACCGCAGGTAATCAATGGAAGGATTTTGATAGTATTATAGTCTATCGACGGCCAACTAAGAGGCGTTTAGCATTTATTTAAATACCAGATGTCTGTCTATCTACAAATGTCAAATTTGATTCTCCGATCTCCAATGTTTGAAAAGGTCAATGTATTTGAATACTGAGCTACTTTAGCTAATGAGGTCAAACCATTAAGCTTAGTTTACTGTTTAGGAGTGCATGAAGATTGCACCTTTTTAAAATTGTACTCTCAATTTCATGATGTGATAGGAAAACAATTTTTCCAGTAAAAGTAAAATAATCTATACAAATTCTTTAGCTTATCTTACAAAGAATCAACATGTCCACCATTTGTGACGCTACGGCAGCAAAGGTTTCAATGATCCACTCTCTGAGCGTCACCAGGTATTGAGGCAACGGTAGACCAAAACCTCACTAGAAGAAACCGGACTTGTCCGTATCAGTTCGATCAGAACAGCCTAAAGCAAAAATTAACGACTGAAATGAACTTGGCAGATGCATTACGGGAGGCTGATCTAATTGAGGACAGACTAGCAGATGATCTTAGTCCGGGACTGCCCCGCACTTACACGTGGTGTCAGCGTCAATCGGTAGAAAGCTCCATTTAGTCTTGGATATAGGCACCCCCACTTTTAAGTGGTTTAGTGTACTCTAAGCTGTATAGGGGAGGTTGCTACGAGGAGCCATTTTTTTCTGTTACTGCGTTAACTGGTTTGTGCTTTTAACTTCTCCGCCTGGTGATAGTATTCTCTTCCGGTGTAGCTACCAAGATCTGGGTTTTTGTTAGAAAGTTGCTTTTAGACCTGAGTCGACTTGCCGCGTGCTGATGCCCATGCAAGGCGTGTCAACAGTTTGTCTTTGGCTTCCTCTTCTCCACGTCTCCAGCAACTACCTTCCGAATGTAAGGAGAAGCTGTTCCAATACGCGGCTGAAGTTCGAAAGTATGGGGATTGGCACTTCAAGCATTGCTCGTCACCTTCCTGATGATATTGTTTCTGGCGCAGACTTTTCCCTAATATTGGTACATTGTTTCATGAAAGTCATTTCGACGCATAATCTATTTATAAGAACATACTGACCAGATCAGGACATCAATATCCAAGAAGTTGAATTTCTGTAGAAATGCAAGTGAAAATTGATTCCAATTTGGAACAATTTATTCGCGATTCAAGTTAATATTGCCGCCACAATATGGTCGTCACGTTCTCCCTTGTTTGTTTACCTTTAAGTTGTGTGTTTTAGGTTTACAAAGAGAGTTTATGTTCTAATTTTAGGAATTTTAATAATAATATATGAAGTGGTTAATGTTGGTGACAACTCGAACACTTTCTCATGGTAACTCCAATTTCTGTGTAATCTACAACAACAGAAACACATTCAAAATTTCTACTTAAAATGAGGCACAACAGTATCATTAATGTAACGATCAATAGTTTTTTTTTGTACTACAACGTGTAAGCCCCTTTAGTGTTTCAATTTTCGAAACATACTAAATAATAGAATCTAATAATATTCACCTCTTGATACCCAACAAAGTACCTATTTATTTTTAATCACTGTTGAGAAGGCAAATAGATGACTCGATAAAGGAATGTTCATCACCTTTTGCGTCTACATGTTTTGTAGACACTTCACTATGTTTTGGAATAAAATGAGTCATTTCAGGTATTTCAGGTTGTCGATTTCCTGATTTCTCCACCTCTACCTGTTCGCGGCGTTTTTGCCTCAAGTTTCTGACTGAAATTGTTTTCATTACTTCTAATCGCCAAATTTAATGTTTAATGTTTTCGCTCTACAATTGACAAATAAAAAGAGACGGTGGTCAAAAAGGAACAAAAATTACAAAAAATACTATCATCAAGTTGTGGAAAAAAATCCTCCTTTTTGAAGTGCAGTGAGCACACTATGACATGTTGTGATATGTTTTTACCGGGTTTAATAGCTCGATCCCGTGATTTTCGCTTATCGATAATTTCTTCATTCCCAAATTTGTTAAATCAAATAAGTCAAATCGGAGTCATCAGAGCTCTACTCATAAAAATCAGCTGTCTGTTTAGCGGTCGTTAACATCGGGTGTTTTCAATGAATTTATGGTTGTATGTTCAAAAGTTGCAAAATCCCTTGATTTATTTCGTTTCTTTATTAGGCTTATTTATCCAATGTTGGAAATAAACCTCTACAATCTGTTCCCAATTACCTCTGTTTGCCGATTGTCCAACCACTCAAATCCATCAACCATTCTTTTCAAATTATCCACTCATCGCATCTGAGAATGTCTTATTTCGCTTTTTGCCGTCCATGGTTTTCAATGTTGTATTTCCCTATTAGGTACATCTATCTGCCTCATATTACGACGAGCCCACCTCCTTTAGTATTTTGTTTTCTGTGTGATATCTAATTTTGTAACTCTACCCGATAATTTAACATTTAGCATCTGTCATAGCAGTATTTGTTGTGTTTTAGCTAGTTTTTCCATCAAGTTTCTTGTGAGCAGAATATTCTAAAATAGTGGTTAAACACTTCTGCCTCAAAGATGACGATATTCTTTCATTCGTTAGTATCTTATTATATTCTCCAAAGGTTCACCACGCTAATCAAATTCTTCTATCAATTTCGTATGTATGATTTTCTTTACCACACTTTGCCATCCGATCTATTGAGACCAAATAGGGTTTCGGAGTAACTACCCAAATAGATGGATATTACCCCAGTGACGACAAATAATTCAATCACGCTTTGAAAATTTGGTCGTTCGAAGAACCCCTGTAAACAATCATGTAAAAAAAATAGTTTTATATACTTGTTATAATATTTTACAAAATTAAATATAAATCGAGTTTCATGAATTTTTTTGTAGAAACTTGTGAATCTGATTGAAATTTTCATGACACCGATTTTTTTGAGACGGGAATCATTTCGAGGCAATATTGTTTTTCCGATGGATATAAAAGTGAGCGTTTGATAGAATATATAAGCCTATTTGGTGAAAATGTTGAAGTTAATGAATTATTGAGCGAGGTTAAATATGGCAGCGGTCAATCCTACATACCATACATTCGGTCAAGTGCTTGCGGAGCATAAATTACTTTTATTGCATCGAATGAAACCCAACTTTCAAATTGAGTCTCAATATGAAATCAGCAACAGAGAAACATCATAAATTACCAATCGACACAGCTACAAAACCAATTTTCTCTAATTACTTCTTTAATAGGCGTTTATTCGAGTTTTAACAATTAGCGAATTTGGGAAAAAGTTACGAGCAAAAAAGTACCACGGTTCGTTTGTATTCCGTTTCATTGAACACCGTCCATAAAATAGGGTAGTCGCGAGTTGCTTATTAACAATTTAACTTTAAGTTCCCCCGAACTTCTGCGAGTAAATGTCTTTAATTTAGTTTTTAGCTCCAGTAAATTTTGTATATTAGTACCCAGCAGAGTTATTAAAGGGAAAAAAATTGCGTCCATGGTTTGAAAAGGTTACTTATTCAAGCCATAAATCATGAAAATAGCGCTCTTTAAAAATATAAAATTTTCAATTTGTACCTTTTTTCGCGCCGGGAGCTGTCAGCTGGGTAAACAAACGTTGGATATAAGTGAAGGTCAATAAATCTCATTAACGCAGCACTTTCTGTGATTACAGTGGGGTGCCGATGTTTGTTCCGGCCACTTAAACTACAGCGACATTCGATAGCTGAGGGGTACTCACGTCAAACGCTTGAAGCAATACATCTTCAGGATTGCAAAAAACCGAGTAAACAATTTTTTAATATTTAATAGGGCAGCCTTATCCTGCGCCGTTATTTATTTACGCGATTTTAAACTTTTTTCCGCTTTGTTTAGAGTTAATTAGAAGAGTATTAATTGGAAAAAGTTTTTTATCTTTTATTGCTGTTGAAAAAAGCGCCCCTTTGTTTTATTACAACTTAAATAAAATCATTTTTTAATTAATCCGAAAACACATTCCAAATTATACAATCGGCCGTTAAAGATGCTGAAAAGTGAGAAACTCCATTTCCTGCAGCACAAAGTTTAGTTAATCGCTCAAGCATCAAAAACTTTCTTTGTTGCCGGTTAAAAATTCCCAACAGTTACGTGCGGAATTCTTACGTTCTTTCCTCTTGTTTTTCTGCGAATAGTTGCGACTAATTTTGAAATAAACTTAAATTAAAATTAAGCACAACTATGCCGGTTCATTAAATTTTAACTGGCAAATTCCCTTCGACCATTCAGGTATTCGAGGAGTAAATTAAATTTGGTATTGACAGTTTCAGAAAGGGAAGGATACTTTTCCCCGTCATTTGAATTTGAAATACAGTTAATGTGAGATGGAAAATGGTAATAGCCAGTCAGTGATTTGATTGATCGATTTACGAGAAAATTGAAACATCCAAGAAACTTGCAATAGTTTTTTTCGGTTTCAACGAACTTAATTTCTGGTTTTAATTAAAAAAGGCAACGCTTAAAAATAACCATTTTCTTCTAATGAAACAATAAACTTCAGTGCTTAAATTTTGTTAATGATAAATATAAAACGCCTGTACAAAGTGCTCGCTCGGTTTCTTACGAAGCTAAAACCATTGTGTAATTAAATACTTCATTTAAACGATTTATAAACTTGATGCGACGGTCCGGTGAAAATAAATTTTTACCAATTAATTTTTCTCGGAGCCTTCTGATTATGCATAGGTATAAAATTACTTGTGTAAAATTCATGAACTGAATTTGTCTCGTTCAAACAGAATTTGTTGTGAGGCAAAGTTGTGCCTTAAAATTCAAATTGCAAATTAAAATGTATTAATGTTAAATTCGCCAGGATTAATTATCTTTTAAATAAAAGTACCATTCGAAATAAATTAAATTAAACAGCAATAAAAACTGTCCCTTTACTTTTCACAACCCCGTACTTTCGAGGTAATGAATATTAATGAAACAAGGATATTTCATGTTATTCGAATTTATGTGAAAAAAGCCATCGCTGCGCGAATTCCAAGGAACTATGGGGCCCCGAAATAGAAATGAATTGTTGTCAGTTGTAAGAACATGGCGGCTGTAGTCTGTAAACGTAACACAGCGTGTAAGGAGCTTAACAATAGTCTCAATTGTGTGGATCTCGTGGTTTCCGCTACTGTTCAGAAGTGTGGAGCTATACCATACGTATTCTACACAAGCGTTAGAAACCAATTTATGTTAAGTTAGTTGTAAATCATCTTCGTGCGTTTTATGTGCACCCAAATAAACAGGAAGGAATTTCATAGTTATATAATTCCGGTTTATATCCAAGTTCCTGTCTCACGCTAATTCATAGTAAGAAATGCTCCAAAATTATATTTGACTGAATATTTTCCAGAAACCATCTATATTATTTATGAGTGAAAACTTTTATTAAATAAGGGCAGTCTTAAGGAATTTGATCTCTAAATAGCCGACCTTTTAACTATAAATTCTGTACATATTAGTATGTTACTTCGTCGTGTAACTAATTCAACTTGCTAACAGTCTTTGTAAAATTTCAAGTAAAATTAATTAAGATATTATTTTACAAAAATATTGTAATTAATCGGTTAGTTATCATAAACGTCAGTGGATCGAATGTTAATGGCAAAGGTAATATTATTATGCAGATTCATAAATCTGTTTATGTAGCGTTTTCCAATAGAACTTTAAGATTTTTTTTCTAATAAATGATAAATGTCAACTCATTGTAATAATTTTTATTAAAGTTAAATGTGATAAAAGTATTGTTTATGCATAAAAAAGACACTTGTTTTTAAGAAAATTAACACTATTTATTGTTCTGTTTCCAAATGCAATGCACATTAGAAACACAGTTGATATGTGACACTGTTTCCAGCTTTGCATGTACAATTCATGATTTTAGTTTTAATACCGGGTTCAGACCATCAATATAATTGAATACATATATTGTCAATACCGCCAAAAGAGTTTCACAAACTAGGTTTGATTCAGACGATCAATATTTATTCACAATAGATTCAGTTTCGAGCTAGCAGCAAGAGAGTAAAAACATGTCTTGTGAAAAGAAAGTTTGTTTAGCTATTATTTTAGCGCTTACTTTGAAGTGGCTTTTAAGGAGGAACAAGCTTTTTCATATAAATTTATTCAATGAATTTTGTTTATCCACCCCAAAGGATTACTACAATTATTTTCGAATGACGACTGCGTGTTTTAATAAACTTTCAAAACTTTTTGAGGTTTCGATTTTCCTCAATTCGTTTCGAAAATTAATCATCAGAGTTAAATTTTTTTTACATCGTCTTTTTTGCATTGTTTTTTAATTGTTTACAAATATTTAATAACTCGGCATACGCCTCATTTTTTGCCTCTATTTGCATATTTTTTAAGTGCCACATTCGCACCTAAATTGTAGGGGCCTGTAAAATTTGACAACGTTTTTCAGAATGTTTATAACATTGATAATACAAATTGTGGCTTAGAAATGAAGGAAAAGTAATAAGTAAAACTATAGTTTATTCTAAACCATAATAATAATTTGTTCTGTTCAATTACTGTATTTAATTCCTATTTTTTTGTGTAAACCCTTATAGTTGGTAACAATACATTTCCACAATATTCTCAATACGTATGCACTAATCCAATATTTGAACATTAATATTAACATTACTCGAAAGTAGAGCTGCCGAGGTTTAATCACACATAATAAATAATGTATCCCGTGCAAATTTGCTTGGTAATTAATTTAAATCTGTTGTTCAAACACACGTATTATTCATCACTGTGTATTCTTACTTTCTTTTTTTGTAAAGCATTCATATAATTCCGAGCAGTATCGCATGGGTTATCTATTGTTAGTAGACAGTTTCAGATAAGTGATACTCGAGTAACCTGCCACATATGATTTGTTAACGATGCCTGCAGCTTGTTAAAAATTTGTTTTTCTAATTTTACGGTTCTATTATTAATATATAAAATACGAAACATTAATGTATATTTTGTAAATGAAATGTTAATTTGCTTTACTGTTGATTATTCACAAAGCATGTTATGCTATTGTGGAGTACACGAAAGCCTGTATTAATTGAAGTAAATGTCGGTTTCAGCGACCGATACACCATTACTAATAGGATACAACGAATCAGTAAGTTCTTTGTAGTTATTACAACGAATTTAATATAATTTTTACATTAACACTGTTAATTTCGAACGAAACAAACCCTTTGTTCACATCAAAGAATTTTTTAGAAGAGTTTACAAACCCGCGGCGCTTTTATAAATATTTTTAAATCCAAAACGTTAAGGATCAAATGTGATAGGCTTGTAAAATTTATAAATGTAAAATTGCTTTTTTATGTGCGTTTTCCTACCGCCGCAGCCTCCAAATTGCTTTCAGCCCTTATTCTTGTAGGTAGTGTAGAACATAACATAAACGTATCACAGTTATCACGATCCCGGCAAGTGTTATTAAATTACTTCAAACCTCCATTACGTATCAAAAATTACACTTAGGACGTTGCAATTTTTCTAAATAAAACTTTATATTTAAAACTGACTGATTCATTTAAAATTTATCCAAATCTATGATGGTTCTGAATATGAATAGCAATTAAATGTATAATCCGTACATTACAAATTAATTCCCGAATTAAATATTATAAGTGAATATTAGTTTAATCCAACGATTTATTGGCATGAGAAAAATAACTGATCATTGTGACGCATAAAGTAAGCAACAGTACTTTAAGGCTTATTTCCAAAAATCGGGTAACTCATTAGGAAATAAAACGTATCTTTTCTTGAGTAATCAATGATGTTTTTATTTCACTTGCAACATAAATAATTTATTTTCGTAGTGTCATATTTTTTTAAATTAACACCAGACATGCAATGGACCTTGATGAAATATGGTGCCAACACTGTGCCACTACCTGTCACACCGCGCGATAAATATTTTTGTTTGATGCGGCAACAATTTTCATTAACTGGTCAGTAGGGTCGCGTGATTTGACTGCGACTTTTACTGTCATATGGTCAGTGAAAGAGGTGTTTTGGTAATCAAATGAGGTGGAGGTGTCGGTTGAGAGCGGCGATAGCAAATTCGTTCAACGAATGTTATAACGTTATCGATGCTGAGAGTGAAAAAAATGAGGCGCTAAATAAATAAAGAAAAAAAAAAAATTGTGGTTAAAGTTAAATTATTAAGTTATTTAAGTTAAATAGGCCTAAGGCAGTGGGATAGAATATTTCGTTTTTGAAGAGGCGACTCGACGGGTATCCTTGCACAAGCCGCCTGCGCGATAAGGTAGCGATAAGAAACGATTTTGGTTTTAGTCAACTGCTTGCTAATCATATTGACGATAATGCATGCTCGGTCTAGGAAGGATGGCGTTAAATAAAAGCAAGATGACGCGAACAGGCATGAACAAATAAATAATAAGTTGGACAAAATTGGATTAGAATAAGAAAACAGCAAAGGAAGAAAATGAGAGGTTAATGAAAAAGTGACGGGACAAGGCGAAAGAATAGAGCAGTTAAAGAGAGAATTAAGAAGGAAAAAATTTACAGTGAAAGGAAGCCATGACGAGGAAAACCAAGATGAGACGAAAACTGTAAAAGAAATAATAATAGTAATGGAACAGGTGCGAGTAAAAGTAGATGAGACGACAAACATAGATGAAGCAAGATAAATCGGAAAATATAACAGAGAAAAGAATAGGTCGATGTGAATAAATCTGACTAAAGAAAACACAAGGTCAATGATATTAAGAAATAGCAAAAATGTAAAAGGATCGCATATACGAGGATTACCTAAATAATATACAACAGGAAAGAATGAATTAATACCATATCTGAAAGAAGCTAAGAGCAAGAGGTTCAGGGTATATTTAAAATATAACAAGTTAATAGCGAGTAATAAAAGTTATAAAGTAAGCAACATTGATCAGGAGAGATAAGTGAAATCTGATGGAGATAAGACAAATTTAAGGCAAAAGCGAACTGTTACTGAGAGATAATCAGAAGGAAACATTTTTGAGGAACAATTAAGGAAAATAACACGGACCTCTACTCAAAAAAACTAACCAAAGGAGATATGGACTCATGACAGGAAAACGAAGAAAGGACCATGACAACGAAATGGAATATGAACTTGGATACTTATACAGTGAGGACGCGTGGGTTGGAATAAATTCATTTAAAATTCATGGGTTTGGTTTTTGGAAAAACGCTCGGACACGTCGATTTTTGTTTTTACTACTGCATCTTTTTTGATATTTATACTTTTACGATCGTCTTTTGTTTTCGCACTATGACGTCATCAATATTTTTTTTAAATTGCACTCTATATTTTTGTTCACGAATTTGGATGCAGCGCATTTTTCTGAGTACAAAAATGTCAAATTCGTATGACCTTGAAGAGGAAAGTTTTTGACATAATCAGTCTTAAAGTTTCAAAAATTTATGATAAAATTGTTAGAGTAGACCACTAATAATATCATCAAGGAAGCGCTGGAAATCGAGCAAAACATTCAATTGTGTGTTTATTTTGTTTTTTTGATTGTTGGCACTTGTCAAGTACAGTTTCAAAGCTTGAAGAATGGCGCGTTTAACTGAGAAACAACGAATAGAAATGTTGATGATGGTAGGATATGACGATAATACTCGAATACAAGCTGAAGTTTGCGAATTTTTCAATGATAAGTACCCGGAGAAGCCTATTACACAATCAGTAGTTAGTAAGATGGAGAAAAAGTTTAGAGACTTTGGCCACGTAAGAGACAATTACAAAACCAACCATGGTACATTTCAAGAAAGCACACAATTGAATGTATCGCTCGATTTACAAGAAAATCGTCACAAATCAAGTCGACAAGTAGCTGCAGAACAGTCACTAACAATAAGTAAATCTTCTGTTCTAAAATATTTACACAAGAACAAATGGCACCCATACAAAGTACATTTTGTTGAGGAACTTATTGAAGACGATCTCGACGGCAGATTAGAATTTTGCGAAATAATGATGGATAGATGCAATGCCAACCCGGAATTTTTACGTAAGATAGTTTTTTCCGACGTGTCAACATTTTGTTTGAATGGTTCGGTAAACAGGCAAAATTTTCGTTATTGGGCACAAGAAAACCCACATTGGAGAATGGAAAGTCATACACAATTCCCTCAGAAAGTAAACGTTTGGGCCGGAATTGTGGGTAACTCAATTGTGGGTCCCTTTTTTATTGAGGGAACACTTAATTCTGAAAAATATTTAGACTTACTACAAAATGACATAATACCTAGTGTAAGTGCACTCTATCTGAATAAGGAAAACCCAAATATACCGGCAGATTCAATATGGTTCCAACAGGATGGAGCTCCCCCACACTATTCGAGAACAATACGAGAATACCTTCATAATATTTTCCCAAACAGATGGATCGGAAGGATAGGTTTTATCGAATGGCCAGCTAGGTCTTCAGATTTAACTCCATTAGATTTTTATCTATGGGGTTATCTGAAATCTAAAGTCTACTTCAATAAACCGGAAAAATAAGCACGCAATTGAATGTTTTGCTCGATTTCCAGCGCTTTCTTGATGATATTATTAGTGGTCTACTCTAATGATTTTTTCATAAATTTTTGAAACTTTAGGACTTATTATTTCGAAAACTTTCCTCTTCAAGGTCATACGAATTTGACATTTCTGTACTCAGAAAAATGTGCTGCATCCAAATTCGTGAACAAAAATATGGGGTGCAATTTAAAAAAATTATTGATGACGCCATAGTGCGAAAACAAAAGACGATCGTAAAATTATAAATATAAAAAAAGATGCAGTTTTAAAAACAAAAATCGACGTGTCCGAGCGTTTTTCCAAAAACCAAACCCATGAATTTTAAATGAATTTATTCCAACCCACGCGTCCTCTCTGTATAATTAAAAAGTTAAAGATTAATGCGAGGATAAATCCAGAAAAAACAAAGAGACAAAGGAAAAACAGAAAATCGCAAGAGAAGCAATAAATATGGGAACCTGAAATATTAGAGGAATTAATGGGAAAGAAAAAGAAATAATTGAAAAGATGGAAATCCAAAACTTGGACTACTTAAGAATAACAGAAACGAAAAGGAAAGGTAAAGGTATACAAGAACTAAATGATGGGTAGGTACTTATTATACTGGTCAAAGAATGAGATATGCATTTGTGCGAAGTAGAAACATTGACACAGAACAAGAACGAATTGATAAAACAAGTGAAAGCACCTAAATAATTGGAAATAGTTGTAAAATGCATTATGTAAATATCAGTCCGACAGCTAACGGTACTAGGACTTAAGCCAAGGGCCTTTAAAACGTGTAGTACGATTCTTATGGCTAGCGTGAACCAATACAGTTTGCACTTGATAGACTTCTTCTATTGAATTATAGTTTTTTTTTTGAATATCTAGCAATCAATTAAAATGCATTATAATAAATACTGCTTCGACGACTCGTAGTTTTTTTAAACAAACTCATCAAAATGGTTTTTACATAAACAATGCTTAATTAAATCGCCGCGTAATTGACTCCAATAAAAGGGATCGGATCTACTGCACTAGTATAAGCAATCTAATTGTGCTGTTCAATACCGAATCTTAAACATCTTGAAGGGTACATATTGCAATTAACCTGGTTACAATCTTTTAGCCCTTTATTAAAATAGACTTTAGATGTCATCCAATTTTATTACATTATAATCAGACAAGAATATTTTTAGTCAACTTTTAAATACAAAATATTGAACACCAGTACCCGAGCAGCTTTAAACAAAATTGTTATTTATTTTGCAAGTAAAGCTACCTTAATATTACACACTACAGAAATCTCTAACAACACAAACCAGTTAAGGCACGTGTTTAATTTCTTCTGTATTGTACCTCACGCCTTTATAGCCACCCATTAATTGAAAATTATGATTTGCAAGTAAACTATTTTGTTTTTGCGGCCGGTAGCCGATTATGAACTTCCAAGAATTTTAGTTACCCATGTAGCAAGGGTATTATCAGATAATTTTATTCAGGAATGCTGGTGAACTTTCCTCAATTTTCCTGCGTTGACTAATTTTGATATGATCAAGCCCATTATTCTCATTTTTAAATGCATCTTAGACCAGTTCAGTTTGCGAGAACAAGATAAGCAAACATTTTTCTACAAAATTATTGAGTTAGTTAATAATTAAATCTCAACAAAAAATGGCATTCTTGGCCTGAAGGAACTGAATAATGCCCGTATTAATTTTAAACGATATAAACGAAGTGAAGAACTCCAACTCAAAACACAGTTTAAAAAAAGATCATTTGTCGAAAACTGTTTTGATACCGAGCTCCTCAAATACAATAAAATATATATAGTGGACCCTGTGATGTCGATAATGAAAATAAAAACAAGAACCTTTAATCACAAAAAAAAAAATTATGTAAAATAATATAAAATTACTCACATAGACGCGTTTCGGTGGCTATGCCACCATCTTCAGTACATCTACTAAATCTAATTTTACAAACTAAGCCTTATATACTATTATTTACGCATCCGTGAATTTAACACTTGAGTGAGTTTCACGGATGGTTAGTCAAATCTAGTAATCTATACAATGGGGTATTGGGAATGGGGCCCATATCACTATTTAATAATTTTTTCCTATTCTTATATATAATCAAACTTTCCCTACTATTTAAATTCCTATAATCTGATTCTGCCCTAACCAATTTTAAATTGTCTATACCTATTCTATGGTTGCATTCTAGTACATGCAGGGCAACACTAGATTTCTCTGGTCTATTGTATTTGATATGAGCCATATGCTCTTTGAATCTGGTTCAAAGATTCAAAGGTTCTTGTTTTTATTTTCCTCAAATACAGTCAATATTGACATTAATTTCTTACGGAAAATAATGCGATGTTATTTTCAATAGATTTATCAAATATGGGTCAAATTTTATACCGCATGGAAAAGTTACCATTGTTTATAAACTATCCTTAGGTATTTATCTTACCTGTGCAATAGAAAAAATGTGTGTGAAAGTTTCTGAAAACTAAAACTCACTAGTGGTTTTATGGTAAACTAGTGTGTAATATTGTTTTTAGAACTGTTCAAATTGACACTATTCTGGGAAAATTTACCTGTAGCCGCTGAATAAACTACTTCACCAACTTAAATTAACTTATGTTGCGTTGTTCAGTAAAGGCTTAAGCTAGAAGCTTAATTAACTTCGGAAGAAAAAATAAAATACCACAAAATTTTGTTATAGGCTGACCACCGTATAATGTGTTTTTTAATTCCTGACATGAAATGGAAAGAACAAATTATACTGGAACATTTCTAGCAAATCGTTTTTGTAGCCAAATTTGTTTTAGTATTTTTAATTTTACAAAATTATTTTATATTGTAGATAACATTAAAACGATTTTTATATATCAAATATTTCTCATTCAATTTATTGGTAACATGTTAAAAAACCAGGAAAATTAAAAATAACTAAATCTATATTTATTGTATTATAGTACTTAAATATTTTTTTTAACAGTAACATTCTTCTTCGTAATTCAAGGCGTAGTCGTTTCTCGCCTAAGATTGTAGTGTAGGTATGCATCGACGTTGAATCCGAACCATGGAAATGCAAGCATTTAATTTCTTATTTATGTAGAGAAGCTTACTGGGTAGAATACCTCAGTGGACAGACGGTTATGATTTTTACACAACACCGATAAGAACTATTTTGCAATAGAAACAAAAATTCAAAACAAAATATAAATGAAAAACAGTGAAATAAAGACACACAACTAAAACCACGGAGTTCTGATTAGAATTGTGTTTATCATTTTTATAAATGTAATTTACAAATCTTAATTAGTATGACACGCAAATTTAATCAGCTGTTCCGACAATATGGTGACTGTCTATTTTCGGTAATTTAATGAGTGTAAAACCGGTCTGCAGGCAGCCAATCACAGATCTACCTTTTGGCACGACATTTTTAACCTTCGTCTGGAGTATCAAGTAACGTCGAATCACTAAATAAATGTATGAACGCCTGTAGGAACGTGTTACATGCAAATAAATGTTCTTGAAAGCACGGGAGATTAACAATACTTTGTATAATATACACTGGCGAAAGAAATTAAAGCATCACTTTTTAAAACTTAGTTAAAAGTGGAAAAAAACTTGACATGTGATTATAAGACAGCGAAGAGTAATTCTGTTAATAAATGCTCTCATTTCATCCTTGTCAATATCTTTCCAAATTTCCTGCATTGTTTGTCCCAGCTCTTGTAGATTGCTTAGACACCGAGGAAGTGCTTTAAAATGTTTGCCCATCGTGTTCCAGAGTTGTTCGATCGGATTAAGATCGGGACTTCTAGCTGGTTATTCCATTGTATTGATATCCACTTGGTCAAAATACTGTTGTACAATTCTGGCAGTATGTGGTATTGCGTTATCATGCATAAAAAGGAAATTGTTTTCTCCAAAAGGGGTAAAAGGCATTACTATGGTTCTAAAATGTTTGCAGTATAAGACACTGCCGTAATGCTTCCTCTTGATATGACCACCAACTTCGTACGAACCTCTAAAGTGATACCTCCCCACACCATGACAGAGTCTCCACCAAACATAACAGTTGGAACAATGTTACATTGCGCATAACGTTCACCTGGGCGTCCATATACACGTATCCGTCTATCACTGCTATGAAGACAATATCTAAACTAGTCGCTGAACATAACATTAGCCCAATCGGCCTGTAACCAGTTTACATGTTCCTAAGCAAATGTTCACTTGACTTTGCCATGGTCTGCGGTTACTTGTGGTCCTTTTGGCGGTGTTTTGCGAGTTAAATTAAAAGCACGTAACCTTCCTCTTATGGTAACGGAATTTTCTTGAACATTGTGGACCTCTGCTAGTATATTTTGTAGCCTAGGAGCCGTAAGGTCCTGTAAGGTCTGCATCATCAAAAAACGAAATTGGACATCAGTTTTGGATCGTTTTCTCCCTTGTTCTGGCCTTCTTAAGTATGCATAAGTTTGCCGATGCCTCTTCAAGACACGGGATGCGTTCGATTGATTAACACCAAGACCCTGAGCGATTTAGCGTTGACTCCTAACGTCTTCTGCAAGGTTTACCACTTAAATTGAGATTCGTACATCAATTCATATCCCTGCGTCGCTATTTAACACTTCATTTCGACAATAGTACTTCAAAACAAACCCAAAAAGGAATTTAATATGAACCTATCTCGTTGCAGAATATTGAAAAGTGCGTTATATTATTTATTGACAGAATACCATGAGAACAAAAAACAAGGAACAAGCGGTAAAGCATCATGCTTGATAAGCTTTTTCTTTACACAAATAATGAAACATTGACTTCAACATATCGAAACTTGTATTTCTACGTATTGCCTACCTAAGATTAGACACTTTTTCGTAGCATAGGATAAGCTTTTGTATGCCTACTGCATAGTATTCTCCCGCCAGTCCACCCAACCACTTATTTCAAGCGAATTTAGTTGGGTAGCTGCTCAAAAATTGTTTACCACCGAAAAATTACTAAAGAAACTTAAACAGGTGAAAATTATTTAGTGCTAAATTCGGACTAAATGTAATCTCCTATCTGAACGGATAGCGATCCAAAACGATCTCCCAGTAGCCATATAACTTTCCTCGTGTTGGTCACTTAAAATCCGCGAAACTTATCGAGCACAAAAGTGTTATCGTAACCTGAAATTTTAAGAAAGGTGTGAAGTTTATTAAGAGTAAAGCTTTGCACCTGGAGGGACTTCTTAAGGAGTTGTACATTAAATATAGTTTTTGGAAGGACGAGTCCACAGATGTGGCCTTAAGTAATAAATAAATAAATAAAACGTATTTCATTCGCCAACGAGTACTAAAATCTGGATGGCCCTTGTATTAAAATTACAGTATCGAACAACTTTAGGTCCCTTGCGAAAATAACCCTTGACCTAGATTTACTAAAAATTAATCAAGTCTAGACAGTTGATTAAAAAACTTTGATAAATTATAGATTGAATTTTAAAACAGCCAAAACCATTTTAGTAGACCCCTATTTTCGTTGATATCTAAAGAATAATTTTGTTTCTCAATATAATTTGTTCTTTCTCCACTCTGCAGGAACAATGATTTGTTTTGACTTTCGTAAAATTGAGAAGCCGTTTCTGTGTGTACATTTATGTTAGCGGCGTATTAGCGCATTGAACTGGGATAAACAATTAAACAGGCCGCTAGCTCCCGTATTAATCACGTTGCAAAATAACAGTGTTTGCTCTAGCTCTGTGAGTTGCATACCAAATTTACACAATTTGCCATCAAATAACGCGTTTGAGGTAACATTGTATATTAAATTACGGTTTCCTAACTAAAAAGCCTCCTATTACCAAGACAGCAGATAAAAAATATTTGTCAAAAATTAAAAAGTTTTTCAACATGAGTTTTTAATTAAAAAAAATGCCTGGCTATCGATGATTGTTTTAATTTAAATTTTAATGAGAGCACTGTCGAACTGTCAATAGCGTCGTCTGAATTTAAATACACATTTGATATTTTCGTAATTATAATTTAATTCGTCCCAAAAGTGTCGAGTAATTAACGCAAAAACTGAAAAGGTTTTCCTTCGGCGTTAACCAAAAAAATTTTCTTCATTTCGGAATGTTTTTATTACGATAAAAAATATATACTTATTATCGAATTAATGTTATGAATTTGGCAGGGTAGTTCCCACTCGAGCAAAATCAATAAGAAAATAGCCGGCGGTAATAGATTTTCTATCGGAAATTTTTTTGTTTGGAGGAACCATGTTACATGTTGCGGTTGTAAATTATTAGTTTTACGTGATATATCTGACAGTTTACAAGTTGTTTGTTCAGATTCCGTTTCTATCGTACATATATCAAAATAAAAAAGGTGTTAACCGTGCACCTAAAAAATTTGTCAATTTGTGCGGTTAGTAACTCTTGGAAAATATATTATATATTTGATCCTTTTCGTTGTTTTCCCTGGGGTCGTGTGTGTGGGAATTGGGCGTGCTCGTATTGCCCACGGCCAAAATTGAAAAACAAGAATAAAAGTTACATGCCGCATCGCGATTACCTCGGTTTCAAATAACATGCTGTTATTACGTGAAAACGCATATGTGATTATTATTTGTAAACTTATTATCGCCGTAATTGTCGCAAAATAAACATCTGCGATTTAGATTCACCCAGTAAAAACATTTATTTATGTAAAACCAAATGATACCGTATATGAGTACAAAACTACCTCGCGTATTAGACAATGTTAAAATTCTAACTTATATTTTAAGTATTCATCATAATGCTGTGATATAAATAAATTAATAGGATATTATAAATTCTAACAGAGTGTATAACTATATAAATTATTTGTGACATGGATGTATCTATTTAAATATTGTGTATTAATATTATGCTGATGCCCTATATGTCGGGTGTCGTTGGAATAGATTTTTATAAGCAGAACAAAAGCTTTTATTCCGTGAACTTGTTCTCAATAAATAAATTTGTAGGGTGAAATATTCAGAGTGGACCTAAAATTTCGTGTTATTTAATGCTAATTTTTTTTCTATTGTCACACTTTATGGTTAAAAAATTCTTGTTACATCGTTCTATACCGAAGCAGGGTGAAATGACATTATGATTCGATGACCTTTATTGTGTCCAATCAGGCATTTCCATCTTGAGCTACAATTGAAGGACTCGATCCAAAAAGTACCTAAGTCACTTTTCATGTTCTGTAATATTTGATCAGTTTGATCTGGAAAACACATTGTTTTGATTTTGACTGATTTCTTTACTGAAGATTGCCTACTTTAGTAAAAAAGTTCATTCAAAATCAAAACAATGTAATATATAGATCACATTGAAACATCAAATCTCAAATATTGTCTCAGAATGTGAAAAGTAACTTAGGTTCTTCTTGCATAGAGCCCTTCAATTGTCGTCTCGTGTAATCCACAGCCAATTAGGGTTTGAGAGGGATCTTTCGCTTCACATTCAATTTTAAGCTTTTTCAATCATCCTGTCGGTGTGCTAGGTAGCCTACGTCCGTGACATAGTCGGGATCATATAAAGGGTGCGGCAGTCAAGTTTGCGGTTTTGAATTTAATAAGAAGTATATGATAGGTGAAAGGATATCCACGTGCATATCCTGTTAAAAGAGTCAAGGCAATTTACTGACGATTGATGCTTGGTCACTGAATGTCCTTTTGGGTATAGTATGAACTTATCGTATAAAATGCAGTCATTGAAACACAAAAACCAGCCGTATTTCAAATCAATGGGTAAGGGCGAATGCCCGTCGCGAAATGAAATGGAAACATTTTGAGAAACATAATAATGTTCGATTCAGCTTACTTTCACTGAATTCGTGAACAACCGAAACAATTAATAAGAGAACTGCATAAAAATGCATTCCATTCAACAAAGCTTATTAGTATGTGGCTCTGCTTTTCGAGAAAATTTACCAAACAGTCATAGTGAATAGTCAGCGATACCGAATATGTTCAATCATTTCCTTGTGAGTGAGCTGCGGGTTTCAATCAAAAAATGTTTTCAAAACCGTGAGCACCTCAATTTAAAACAAACTAATTTAATAGTCAAACAAAAGGAAATAAACTTAAATCTAACTTACCGTATCAAAAAGTAGCCATGGCTTATGGAGACTATCACTCGCGGTTACGTATTAAGCCAGGGTTCGAGTATAATGTCGGTGAATAGGATATCAACTTGGACAACATTACTGACCGAGTATTTATAATACTAGATTAGTTTCCACATAGGCATTTCTGAAGCATCATTTAATTTATCACAAAAGATTGCAAAGTGGATATGTCCTAACATTTAAATGTAGTTGCTTCGTGATTAATCATCCAATTAATTGATTATATAATGATGCTGCAAAGTGATTAAGCTAGTTATTCGCTTAGTCCAACAACTCGGAGTATCATTCAATGGGACTACATCTCAAACGTTTACATTTTTCTTCTATCCATCAATTTTGTTGCCTAGTTCTCCGCAACCTCCCTCTACGAAAAACGAGAATATTTCCTGTTTCAGTTTTGTGAGTTTTGTGAGATGGCCTCCCCTTTTTTGTTAGATTATAGCTGTAGCGCTTTTGGCTACTGCTCTTTGTCTGTTTATTTTATTTGTTCGGCGAGCAAGGTGAATAAATTGTTGGATCACCTTGTATCCCGCAATTCCATTGTTATTGTGAAAACAGTTTGTGTGGTCTATTATCGCTACTTTTGTGTATTACCTTCTAAACTTGTGGTTTGCAAGCATTTCATTATCTGTAGTTCCACTTAACTCAGATATGCATGAAATTTTTGTTACATTTGACACTTCTAAACTCAAGAAACTCAAAAATATATTTATCAAGTTTCGGACACCCTTGGTGCACCCTTTAGGGCACGGCTTACATTTAGGACATTAGGAGAATGCACTATGATAATTATGTTCAATAATATTTTTATCAAAAAACATTTCAAACTTTATTATAGTGGAGTCAGTTTCTTAGTTCTATCAGTAGGCCATTCTTCAGTAGTGTAAACACCAACATTTTCACAAACCCATTTATATGAACTCCCACGTAACACATGTACATCCAATGGACGTACATTGGACGTACACAAACGGATCACTGTACGTACAATGGACGTCCAATTCGAGACTAAATTGGACGTACATCTGGACGTCAGTTTGTGGACGTTTTTGGGACTACATTTGGGATCTTTTCGAACGTTCAATGTACGTCCATATCGTGCCGGTTCGTGGACGTCCATCGACAAACGCTTATTGGACGTCTTTGGGATTGTAAACGGATTCGTTTTGGACGTTCACTGGACGTCTTATGTATGTCCATTTGGACCCGAATTATGGACATTAATGGACGTACTTATAAACGTTGTGGGATTAAAAAATAAATAAATAAGAAATGGAAAAAAGCATATATTCGAAAATAAATAACCTTAAAAAATTTATAAAATCAAAAATTGTTACAATAACGAACTTTAACAATTAAAATTAACCATTAACACATTAAATAACATGAAACTTATTTTTTTTAAATACGTACAAAGAAATTTGTAAATTCAAGAATAATTTGCAGTGAACAACTTTACCTATTTAACTTTAACTATTAACTAAATAACTAGAAACTTAACCTTAAAAAATATGAATATTCAAAAATAATTACCATACAGAATTTAATTAATTATTAACTAATTAAACAACTAGAAACATTGAAAAAAAAATCATTTCAAAGCAACACCGGTCCTTATCCACCATTTTCGAATAAATTTACTTAACTTGACACTTTCTAAAAAAAGAAAATATTACACAACTTCTTTAAAATCATTTAAACTTACCAATATAATCAGCTGCAATTACACTTATTCTCTCGGTCCTTGAATAATACGATTTAGGTACATTATTATCAAGTATTATAAAGCGGACTTGGGATTTGTTTTGTAAATTCATAATAAACTATCCTAATCGGTAAAGTGAGTTACCTAAAACAATTAAAAAAATAGTAAAAAAATAACTTAAATACATTGTCGTTTTTACTTACTTCAATTCGTCGAAGGGTTTCACCGACGAGCCTTGCCGTAACGAAAATTAACCCGTTGCAACTATTGCAATGAAATTCAACTACACACATTTGTAACAAACAAAAACGAACTGTTGCATTAGAAGTGAAAATAAAAAAGGTTCGACGCGTGTTACCCAAAATCAGGTAAAACCAGATGTCTTTGAATAAAAATATCTCGGTATTGTGACGAAACCGGCGTCATTGTCCGGCAAATGTCTAGCATATTGACCTGTATATAAGTTACTGCAAAGACGGTAATTCTTTGCCGCAACCGACGTGACAAAGAAGTACATTCCAAACAAACCCTAATAAAATTTCAAGGTTACGAGATATGTGTTCACAAAAGTAACTGTAAAAATTAAATCGCTTTTATAGGAGCCCAGTCAATTTGTACACCGACCTTCTCTGCAAGGTTGGGCCTTTTTGTGTATAAATTGACTGGATTACTATAAAAGCATAGTTAAACTGAATTATAATTACAATTAACCAAATATTTTGATCTGAAACCAAGTGCGATCATCAATCCACGTATTTACCTGTAAATTCGAAGTGCTAAATGCAAGGGCGGTAGGATAAGCACTAAAATTAAAAAAGTTTGCAATTAATTTAGTTATCAATTTAATTCCCAGAAATCACTTTCGCCCCATTCTACGGTATTGTATTTATAAATTTGTATCCAAAGTTGTATTTCTCATTTTACATACAACTTGCTTAAAAATCGTTCAAAAGTTTAATTAATAATTCATTAGAAACTCCTTATCTCGTAGATCTAATCAGGATATCAAAACAACGTATTCTTCATAAACTCAAAGTCATAAAGTAATAAAGTAGTGAGTTTAATAATGCTTTTAGTTAAAGTTTCAAATTTTTTTTCAAATTCGTTTACGGACCGATCGAATTAAGTACATGAATGTACGTCCAATGAACGTCCATACTGATCCGTTTACGTACGTCCGTTTATGTCCATAAATGTACGTCCAATGGATATCCATACTGATCCATTGATGGACGTCCAGATTAAGTCCATAAATGTACATCCAGTGGACGTTCCATTTATATCCATTACTGTAATGTACATTTATGGATGAGCTTGGACGTCCATTGGACGTCCATTATAGATCCGCTTGTGGATCGTCCATAAATGGATAAGAAATGGACCAGCATGTACGTCCATTGGACGTCCTGTGTTACTTAGGCTTTGTATTTTTTGTTTTTTATTTGTCTCTCTGCTAGTCTGACTGTTTTGCGGTAACTGGGCAAGTGGAATATGATGTTACTCAATAGATCCCGCGTTTTCTTCCTCTAGTTGAGTAAAATTTATTTCCCCAGGAACTCTTAGTCCATTACCAAGTAGATTATTAGCGCGAGGATCATCTTCGTCTCCAGAATCTTCATTTCCGCATGCATTTTCTGGGGAAAATAGTGTTGTGTCGAAAATAATGTTAAACCTCTAAAATTAAAAAATGTATTCAATAAATTGAAGTTTCCCAAAAAAATCGATCAAATGCTATTTAGGACGGTAAACAATAAAAGTTTAGTATAGAAAATGAGTGAACACAACCTCACAGTCTGCACCACTCACCCGAAATTAGAACCATTCTGTTACTATAATGATACATTGTTTTACCAATAAATTACAATAATGGGAAACAATACTGACCCTGTAAATCTAAGGTCACAAGTCTTCATTATAGGCAAAGTAGCAACTGATTTTAAACACTAAAACCGCATTTCTTGATTATCTGTCGTCATGTGCTACTTGATTGCACTTGTTCTAAAAATGAGGAACCGATGGCGACACTAATACTTACAATTAGTAGTAATAATTGGTAAATTGCCGTCCTACATTATAGGACTATAGGCATATCTGGATTAACTTGAGATTATTAGTATCAGTATTCTACGGTAAATCTTAGATTTACAAATCTCTTTCCACCGGCAGTTGTTCTATTATCAATCTGACTATACAGCGTGTCCCCAAATAAACTGAAGAAGAAAAACAGAAAAAATGTTAATCTTAATAAAAGACTGCTTTCTCCAAAACTAATGATTTTTTGAATAAAATCCAGATATTGTTTTTCATAAATTAGGTAAAGGAGAAAAATCTGAAAATTTAAAGTAAAACCTTTCTGTTTCGCAACTTCAATGAAATCATTAATTAACTCGTTGAATTGCCGTGAATTTAATACTCACTAAACAATGTTAACCCTTCAACAACAAATTCGCCTCTTGTTCAGTTTTGCTAAAAACCGGAATCGATGCAGCACCCTTAAATCTGTTAAAAATGATATATAAATTAGTTGGTTGGAAATAGGCATAGCGAGTTTCGCACGATAGCTCTTTATTTGTTTCAATGATTCGGATATTGTGGGTAACCTACCGTTATGATAATTATACTTTATTAAACATACTTTATTAAACATTTTTTATTGTAATTTGAATGCGCTGTAGATTAGAGTGGAGTTCAAATTTGCATTATTAATGAAGCATAGATAAGCATGTTTATTAGGCAAATCTCATCCTGCATAACTCAGTTCCAATAATTGTTCCATATTAAAGTGTTACGTGAATTACACGTTCACAGTATGCAAATAAGCAATACCATTTGAAAACCCTTTTTTGCAAAAAAATGTTAATGAACTTTTATTTTCAGGTCTCCTCAAAATGTGAAGCTTCTTTCGTTCTTCGGTCAAAACAGCGGGACCCCCGTTGCAAAAATTTCCATAAACATCATCGTTAATGCATCATGATTAGCGAAAGATCAGTATTGATTTTATATTTTCTGTTCTTGTTGGAATCGTGCGACACATGTCCTAGCATGTGCGTCTGCAAGTGGAAGAATGGGAAACAAACCGTCGAATGCAACAACAAAGGGCTGCTCGCGATACCCAAAGGCATGGATCCTGGGACTCAAGTGCTAGAATTCTCAAGTAATAATGTCCAATCGCTGCCCAAAGAGAAATTTCTCCGGATGGATTTAATTAATTTACAAAGGATATATTTGTCTCGGTGTAAAATCACGACTATAGATGACCGAACGTTTAAAGGCTTAACCAACCTAGTTGAATTAGATTTGTCCGGTAACTCGTTAGGATCAGTTCCATCTGGAGCCTTGGCGGACTGTCCCTCATTAATGAGACTGACACTGAATGCCAATCCTATTAGAAGTCTAAGAAGAGGCGCGTTCAACCATCTGTACTATCTCAATACGCTTGAACTCGGTAATTGCGAAATATCGCTGGTCGAGGAAGGATCTTTCGAGACCCTTCAAAGTCTCGAGTGGCTCCATCTTGACGGAAACAAACTGACCACTTTGCGCGGAAAGAAAGTACTGCCCGATACTCTGCGCGGAGTCGAACTTCAAGCAAATCCGTGGGAATGTGACTGCCATATATTAGAGCTCCACGAATGGCTACGCGACATTAATATTCCTCACTCGGTAGAGCCGGTCTGCAACGGCCCATCCAGACTTTCAGGACGCGCAATTAAATCGATAACTACGCCTCAGCTCGCTTGCCTACCTGACGTGTCGCCCACCACCCTTTACCTGGAAATCGGCGAGGGAAAAAACGTGTCTTTATTGTGTCACGTCCGTGCCATTCCTGAGGCGCGCGTTTCTTGGTGGTTCCAAGGGCGCGTCCTACAAAACGACTCTTTCATAGCACCCGGGGTTCACTTAATCTTCTACATCGAAGAAGGCGTCGAAGAAAAAAAGAGCGAGCTCTTCATTTACAACACCAACTCCGAAGATAACGGAACCTTCATTTGCAGCGCAGAAAATTCGGCGGGAATGTCCCAATCCAATTATACCCTAAGAATTATCTTGAGGGAGGAACCAAACGTGGTGGTAATATCCCTCCCGACCGAATATATATTAATAATAATATCAGCAATAGCGGTGCTCGTGTTAGTGTTATTTATTCTAATGATCCTGGTTATAATTAAGTGCTGTAGAAACCGCAAGCGCAAACGGAGGAATTCTAAAATCGTAACTGCAAGCAACTCGACCAAAGATTCCTTAATCCAGGAGAGCACCGACGACTACAGCGACTCGTTTAAGGAGAGCTCAAATTTAACTTCAGTTGAATGTCAACAAGAGATGATGTTGTTCGCGACGTCGCAGCTGAGCGAGGAGATGCTCATGTCACCGGTCCCAGCCCCTAATCAAGTCAGAAGTCCCACGTCACTCAGGCGATATCAGCTGGAACAGAACCCCGACCTCATCAACGATACGGAAAGTCGGCGTTGTGAAGGGGACGGGGAAGACCGCAGCAGCTACGGAAAGGCAATGGAAAATGCAATTACCGACTTATCGACTAATATGCTGCGGGGAACTATAAATCATCCCGTGCATCTCAATCCCGTCGGGCTACTGAATGGCCCGGAGGCGTATAGGACCCTTCCTCATAAAAGAGTGTCAGCGGCGAATCCTCCGAGCAGGTACTCGAGGGAGGCCGAATTCTTAAGTAGTTATGAGCACTACTGCGACGGAATACGTTATACGGCGGATGGGTATCCGGCGCGCGAGACTTCTTATCTTCCCTCACCGCCTGAAGGCTACAAAACCGAACCGTGTTGCTCGGCGCAGATAATTCATTGGTCTTCTCGTGTTCCGGCGAATTTGCATGTGATAAATCAAAGTGAACCAGTTACAAAAAAATGCATCGGTGCGCAAACTGACGAAACAATGAGTGCGTCGAAACCTGTAAATAAAACGTTGTGCAACGTTAAAATCCAAGACGCGGTAAGCGAAAGTCCGGACGAGGGTTATGAGGGCGAAGTGCTCGAACTGTCATCAAATTCGTAAATTTTTAAACCGTATACTCTGTATCTATCATATGTATAGTACAAACTGTAAATTTTACTTTTGTAAATAAAAGACAATTATTTAAAAGCTTCGGAAAAATGGTCTGCGTCCGAATGCGAAATGGATCCCATTTAACTTGTTCCAAGTCGGAATGGAAAAAATAAATTCGATGTAATAGATTTTTTTGTTTCATTTCATCGGGTAATTTTAAATATTAACCTTTTACGGCTAAAAGAAAATTTCTTTTTGGTAATGTTATCTCGTCGCTGTATTTATGTTTTTTATCCTGTTTCGAGAGAAAGGTGCTTATTTATCTTTCTGCTTGAATTTACAGCTTTACAGTTCAGCGATCGTTTGCCTATTGCAGTAACGATCTAGCAGCGAACGCTTTCCCTTCAGTATAAAAACAGACGTATAAGGTCTAATAAAGAAATGACCCGGCTGTAAATAAGGGAGGCAAAAACTCAACCGACTAATTCTGTAAGTAATTACTTTCTATCTCTAAAAAAGAAAATAAAAAACAGTGCGGAAACAAATTTTATTTTAATTATCAAATAATTTGACATCATGTTTTGATCAAAAATCAAATAATGTTAACCGGAAACATCCACATTAATTTTATTCCAAAATAAGTTATTCTGTAAAATTAATATACCGTATGATAAAATACTTTTATGCTCTAGAAAGGTATCATTTCTTTTTAAAATTGATATTGGCAGTTTAAATTTGAGAGTTTAAAGTTATATTAGTAATCTTAATGTAAAATTTGGAAATATAACGTGAAATTATTCTGTGAATAGCACGAAGGAATTCCATCGTATAGGTAAATGTTTTAAAATGTCTTCTGATACTTTTAATTTTTGTGAGTAGAAACAATATAAAATTCTCGTACCTCCGTAATGGACCACAGGTATTTTTATCAAATTGTTTTTTATATTTTGACACAGGCAGTGCATATTTTATTAGAAGAGTAAAATTATTGAATTATTAATCGCACATTAGTGCAATAGTAAACAAATTTTAACATGGCACTAAATAAAATTTTGAAAAGTTACCGGGTAGCTTTAGTAATAACAAGTACAAAAAATGTTTATTATCTTTTCTAAAATTTATTTTTCAACTGTATATAACGTGGAAATAATATTTTTTATAGTACAAACAAGATACAGAAAGTGATGCTTTTAATCGCAGTTCCGTAAACAGGTCAAAAAAGTTGAATTTTCAATCCTAGGACTAGAAGATATTGGCACACAAGTTTTTTGTACCGAATTTTGTTAAAAGTTGTATAAATGAAATTTAGAATTTTTTAATCGGTTTAATCGACTTCACACATTGTTACAAAGCCGTCGTTATAAGATGCTCTGGTTAAAACTCTTAGGGCTGTCGGCGCGCGTCAGACTGGGTTTGTATTGAGTATGAGCTGTATAAACATCTTACAAAGCAATTCAGGTAATAAGTGGCGGTCAGTGAAAGGGCTAGTTTAACCCATTAAAAACCGCTATGTTAAAAAATTGGAAAAAATTATATTTATTAAATATTACATGCTTTGTATGATGTACTGATAACAAAAAAATTAATTTGAAATTTTTTTGCTGCCCAGTTTTTTAGAAGAAAATGTTGCGTTTACAGTATAGAAAATATTAAATAGGTATTAATATGTATTCAACCAGATAAAAAAATTTAATAGTTTTATTTCAATATATAGGGTACCTACAAATTATTTTAGGTAATGTTACGTTTACGCAACGTTGGCTGTAAATGGGTTAAACTAATTGTAAGTGCAGGATAGGTGTGAAATTTAAAAATCATACTGGAGCGCAGGTATGGCCAACCCCACGCCGGCAATTGAATCGTTTATTGCTGAAACGAATCAATCAACACTTTTTGATATTTTGAAGTAGACAATGTAAAAGTGCTAGGAACTGGGGCGTTTTCTCGTGAACGCTCTGTATACATCATTAAAGATAGTGCTCTGCGTACGAAATTTGGTGGTTTAAGGAATTTAATTTAAGTAACAATGAAGATACACAGTTTTTCTTGAGTATCTCGAAACTATCAAAATGTTGGTTGATTTAAAATGTGCGTTGTTAAAAATGATGTCTAGCGATCGTATATTTTGATAACTTAACTCGCTCCTTCTTCAGGCAGTAAAGATTATTAAAATTTCAAAAAAGGTTGACTCCCTCTTCTGCAGATAATTATGGCTTTACTAACGTCGACATAAAAGAATTATATAACTTCATACATTTTTTATAGAAATAATACTATTAAAATACTTGATATAGTTTTTATTCCACCATAATTGTTGCACAAGTTTCACATATTATGGAGGCTTCTTTTTCAAACATTTTCAGGTAAATTTTTTGCAGAAATACAGTAATCATGAACCGACTGTACCCCCATCTACCACCGACTCTCGAGAAAAATTAATAACTTTTTTATTTTAAGCTGTTTCTTTGCGCACTTTGAATGTGCTTTATAAAATATATTTACAACTGGGGAATTGTAAGTAGGTTTGTGCGTTAATTAATTTTTTTGTGTGCTGTTATCGACTGTCGCCCATGGATCGACGATAATCCGAAGATAACTTATGGCAATGAAGAAATACCACTTAAACTCCCTACAGATTGTTAGATTTATTAGTTCCAGAAGGGGGAATAGGATTTTCGGTTTTAGTTTTTAGCAACTTACCCTAGAAAACTTAACTAAAATTGTTGCGAGTTTAGCGAGTACTTATAGTTCGAGGATTGTGGTCTCAGCGTTTTTGCAATTCCCGTACAATTTTAAGCTACGTGCAAACTTTGACCAGACATTTTTTCAAAGTGTGCAATTAATCACCCTCTTCCTGTAAGCGCTGAAAGTATAACAAATGAAAAGGCAGTTAAATATATTGAGTGTAGATTTATTTGCCGGTTTTTCTGTTGGTGCCTCTAGCGACAAAGTGGTTTCCAGTAATTACTCTTGTAAGAATGTAACCCTTCCTGCTGCTAAACGCCGAGGGCGGTGTATCGATCGCATGGACCAGAACAGAAACCGGTAGGCGTGAGCGAACAAAATCTCGAAGAGACGAAAAGAGGTTAAAAAGAGAATTAATCAAACCCAATAAGGTTCCAAACAATTTTTGTAACTCGTCGAATAACAGCAAAATTAAAATATAGAAGTTCCGCCAAACAAATCGTTTTTATTTATCATATTTTTATCGCGCGAGCAACATATTTTCAATTTCCTTACAGATGAAATGTAAAGAAGGAGCGCTAGCAGAAAAAAGAGGAGGTATATGTCTCCATCACATATAAGCCGCACAGGAACCACGAAAGGAAACAGGGTCGCATCAGGAAATGTATTTCACGCAGCTCAGTAACGACCAAGATTAGGTTCAGAAACTTCTCGAAATTGGTTCAATTTGACATCAAAGCTGGAATTCCCTACCGTTGTAGTTCAAGACAAAACAATGATAAATTGCAGCGGAAAAAGTTTTGAGCAATTTAAAAGCTTTATACATGTTCGGATCTGAATTTGATCTTGTATGTGCGGATGCGCCTTCTGACCTACGCCGGCACGTTCCTATAATAACATTTTTATTAGTGGCCGTAGCGCTGGAGATGACATTAAGTTCGCCGTAAACTTAGCGCGACTGACAGTCCCGACCTCCGTAATCCTTGCTGATAAATGATGCGAGCTCTGATATTTATGGAATTGTTACGGTTTATTATGTCATTTCCTGCTAGTATACTACAAACCATAAAAATGTTTACCGGTATTTATCCCCCTCCCATCGGCATTTTCACGTTTTAGATAATGATATTCGCCGGAATTGTTGCGTGCTTTGAATATGACACTGATCGATCAAGCAATTCCCAGGATATAAACAACTGTCCGTTTCTTTTATTTTATTTCTTTGTGAGAGAAATGATGGTGGACCACTTGGAGAGCGATCTGAAAACACTTCAGGAATATCAATACGCGGCCGAGCCCTCCGGGTAAAAGCTTCTCGGTTTTAATAAACGTTAACGAATTTATATGTGATGCACTTGTCGAGAATAGCGCTAATTGTTGGTAACTGTACATCATCGTAATAATTAATATTGCAGCAAATATGCATGCTGCGAGCAGCATGCTACCAACTGCAATGGGAAATAATTACAAATTTAACAAAAGCCATCATCATTTTCAAAAGAGAGTTAATAACAATTACATTTACTAATTATTCTCTTGCTGTGGTGGGAGAAATTTAACTATTCTAAATCAAAGTAACAATTAATATCATTTTTTGTACAATAAAATGCATGGTTCAACAAAATAAAGTGACGCTTTTCTGAATGTTGTATTGTAATTGCGTTATGAAATGAAGTTTTGCGTGAGCGAAAATTCTACATATGAACTGAATCAATTCAAATCAGTCTGTGCACACACCTACGCAAAACTCCGTTTCATTTTTCGATGTGCTATTACTTTGTTTATATCGTTGTTTGTGATATTTAATGCTATTTGTTTATTTACATAACATTTGTAATGGAAACATTGGTTCTTAATTCTTCAGGAATAAAGCTTGTGCTATGAAACTATAACATCGAGTCGTTACCAGAAACTGTTAGTCACTTTTGTCGTTTTCAAGCTAATTGATATTTTCAGCAGGTTGGAGACGCTGTGAATACTGCTAGCAACAGGACGAAGTTGTTGCCTGCATTGCTCTCCAATCGACTAATTTCTTGGAGCGTACCTGAAAAGTAATGTTTTTAAAATATTAATAAATTAGAAAACGAAATTCGGAAAGCGATTGAATCCGCATCGGTATATAATAAATTTTTAATGGTCGTTAAGTAAATGCGTATAGTTGATTTTTAAATGAGAGGAACAGTTATAGGGCTGTGAAAAACTATGTTTTTTTATTTTATGTTTTATGTTGGTAGTAATGAGTACTTAATAACATAACCTAGACAATTTTGGCAGAATCATTTAAATGTTACAGAATATTGAAGATAAAATTTACTCATCGGAGGCTTCTTTCGAAATGGTCATATTGCTTCCCTCGTCAGAAGTGTTTTGTGCTATAAATTCAAATTTTGAAGGGACATTACTAATACAGGGTAAAGCAGAATCAATGGGTGTTTTCGGAACGGGTAATATACGCGAGCGGAGGGCAGTCCATCAACTTGAGGAGAGACACCTTTTGTAGTCACAATGGTTATCTCGATAAAAGCAAAATTTTACACTGTCACAAACTTATGGTCGTTCAGTTTGTCCAAATAATGGAGACGATCATGATGAATGATGAAACTATTTTTCATTTATGTGGTTTTGTTAATAAGCAGAACTGCAAATACGGAGCTGCAAAAAACACTACTGAACTTCATCAGCGTCCACTTCATAACTCCAAAGTTACCATTTGATATCCTGCGAGTCCACTTGGGTTGATCGAGTCTTATTTTTTCAAGACGCCGCAGAAGGGGCATTCTAAAGTGACGGTCGGGACATTGTAACACATTTTCTGACAATGCTTTAAGTATATCTCTAATATAAAAAGCGAATTCTTAAAGATTAATATGTGAAGTGTTGACCAGATAAATGCTTCTAACGCTTACATCCAAACAATACATTTTTATGCTCTTAAAACTATGTGAAATGGCCATTTAACGAGTGTGACGGCATTTTGTCTTTCATTTTATTAACATACAAATATAGTAGGTCGAACCAGTTTATTTCTACAAACATTAAAAAACTGTAGCGGTCGGGACAATAAACAGTGACGGTCGGGACGAGTAACGTTTTGAGACAAATAAATGCAACTAAAATTAGGTTTTATTCAGATTCTAACATTGTTTTTAAAGTAAATACTGACTCACTCCAAGGTAAATTGAAATCAAACATTTTTAATTAACGAAAACACAATATAATGTACTCAATTCTTTTCGTGTAAATACAATTTGAAAAAAACGTGGTTTTTCTTATGCATGTAAACAATTCGCTATTAAACCAAAAGGGCCCATAAGAGGGTTCCCAAATAACAGAAAAAAGATCCTACTCAAAACATCGTACCACTGATATTGCCAACATTGAAGAAAAATACTAGAAAACTGGTATTTTTTAAAAATATTCTAAGTGATACTTAAAAATAGATTACATACTACATTTTCAGAATTATATCAAATCGATTATTCCTTCTTCAATTTTTACTAGTTAGGTGACAATGGGGGTAGAATGACCCAGAAGCAACTTTAACTGATATTATGTCTGGGCGATATGCTTTCATGTTGGGAAAATTTTTATTGCCGGCATTGCGACTACGAGGAGTTAACACAAGACATGTTTGGTTCCAACATGATGGTGTTACAGCAGGATCTTAATGCACGTTGTGTGTCGGATTTTCCTTCAACACGTTATCTCCAGTTTCGGTGATGATCGTCTAGACAACCATTGTGGCTGTTAACTGATACCTCTCCCCGAGTTTACCAACCTCCCTCCGTTCGGGTATACCACCTTTCCCAAAAACACCCATCCATTTTGCCGTGCCCTCTATAACCTTAAACTGTGAAATGCGAAATATCAGTTCATCACAACTCACTGAAAGTAAAAAAAAACTGTCCGTTTCATTTAAAAATCAATTATAGAAGTTTAAGTCTGTGGCTTGAAAGTGTGTATAGTCTGTTTATTTTTCATATGATTCAAACAGGCCGTGAGTATATTTTTTATAGCAATGTACAAGGTACAACCTGCTAAGAAGTTATAGTACGAAATACTGAGTAAAAGAAAATCATAAAAACCTGAATGTCCAACTTTCAATAGCTACGGAGATACAGCCGTTATATTACCCGTAAAACAACTCACAAAAGATGTTAAAAAAAGGAAAAATGACTTATTGATTGCATTTATGAATTATTTAAATGACATAAAACATACGAAGTTTATGTTCAAAGATCCCACCACCAACTTCAACGATATTTCGAACTCTCTTAATAATACAACATTTGAGGTTGTTTTGGCATACTTTTAAATGGGTAGCGTTATTCATAATATTTAATAAAGGCAATCAACAAGCATATGTTTTATCTTAACAACTCTTGTGAGTCTTTTATGGATAAGATTTAAGCTTCATCTTAGCGGCCATAGAAACACATGCTTTTTTACTGAAAATAATTCATGCAACCGTCCATTAAAAGGAGTACTATTCCCCCTGAATCACACTGTATTAGCAAAAGAGCAAATTCATTTATAAGCAAATACTTTGTTATACTCTTTGAAGAGCTTCCATTTACAAATCAATTTTATTGAGTAATAAATTTAAATCAGAATCCGATAACAAAGACTGTTAGAGTTTTATTTTTGTAATTAATTTAAACAGTTTTAAACCAATCTTCAATGTTTCACAATTAACATAAAAAATTAATATTGCTGGCGTTAATAAATAGATTTGAAATGTTGCCGAGCTTTCTGTTAAATTACAGCCAACTAAAATTTTGCCAAGTTCGTAAAGCATCTATTTACCAACCAATTTTATCCAATTCTGATACAAGATAAATTGTGAACACGGACAAAATATTGGCATAATATTTGGGTACTATATTACGAAAAGAGTTGGCAAGTGATTTTTGAACAATTTTCAACGAATAAATACTTTTAAAATCCGGTTCTGTGTTAACGCATTCAAACCACTTCAGCAGTCAGAACACCATTTTTTATTCATCTTTGATTTCCGAGTTTATTCCATTTACAGACTTCACCTGACATCACGTTTATTCAACCAGATAAATACATAAGAAATTATTGGGCGCACCCTTACATCAGAATTGAATTTTTTTTTAAATAAAATTCACAAAAAGTTTTTGAGGATCACGGCCGAATCAGTTTACAAAAACAACCCGTTCGGGTCAAGGGTCGGCGGCCCCGGTTATGGCGTGATAATAAAACATTTTCTGCCGTTATGTTTGAGTAAGCAAAAAAGATGATCACCCCCTGCAAGCATCTAATCTCGAACTTGCTGAAAAAAATTTAAATTTATAACCTGCATTAATCTTCCACTAAAAAAAAAACTATTAAACTTGATTTTTCAGCCGATCGGCTAGAATTCGTGTTTTTCCTTCACGAATTTAATTAAATCGTAAATTACTTTAATTAAACTTATTAAAACGGGGTCAATTACTAATTAACCTAAACTATTGATCTTAGTCATTTATAGTTAGGAAACGTTGTCTTTACCATCAACCAGCATTAAACCTTAATCCCATCCAAATTCAACATTAAAATAGTTGAAATTGCGTGTGGAATGGAATATATCCGGGTAACTGCTGTTCCAAATCCCTCTTATCCCGTCGCTTTGGTATTCAAACATTCAATTTATAAGTGGCTATTGAAAGCTCGCTTTAACGTTTTTTTTTCGAGAAAGTAATGAAAACTACATCCATTCGAAAGTTGTATTACCCGGAGTTTTGTATCGATAATCCATAAAGTCGTTAACCTAAGTTTCGGGAAAAGGGATAATGAGATTGGAGGTGTTATCCGGGCCCTTACGCATAAAACTTATCAAAACTTCAATGTGGACGCCATCGATTATTTTGAGCGGGTTCCTGTGGTACCGAGACTCCGCGGCATCACTTGGTTATTGATTGCCTAAGGAGTCCTTGTCCTCGATTCGTAAACTGTTGATTTTGAAATTCACTGTGAAGGAAAGTATGTCGCTCGAAAGCTCGTGATTGACCGTTGAATGTTTCCAAACCGTGAAATTAGACGAACTGAAAATAACCATGTGAGCTTGTTGTCGTTCCACCCTGTTGTTTTCTAACCCTTAAATCTCCAGGCAATCAATTGGCCGAATTACGTGAAAAATTTTCTATTCCAGGAACCAAAACATGAACACAATGTTTCGCCCGAGGAGAAACAATTTAAATAATTCTACTGTTGCAAAATAAAATTATTTACCTTTTACGAAGCAAATAAAACGGAAATAATTCATCTTGAAAGTGTGACGATACACTATTTGGGTAATGATTATTGATGTCGAGAAGCAGAGAATAAAAAATAGTCGTAATTCAGAAGTCATCTTGTGATTTACATCATCTACGTATGTTATATTTCCGAGTTGAAAACGTGCTGTATTATCATGTTTGATATTCTCCAAAACGTGTCAGCAATTCTGCTTTGAAAGCTTCAAGCCCGTGAAGAATATAGATTTATGTATGTGGGCACGCCGTACGGGAAGTAGGTTTACATATCGATGATTCGGAAAGGTTTTAACGAGATTGATGTTGCACCGGGGAACTTTTTTTAAAATCGTAAACAATTCAATTAAAAGTTTAAAAAAGAAATCTCATAAAAGTAATCGCCCGACTATTAGCATATCTTTCCATTCCTTTCTTGCCCTTATAAGTCGTTTATCACCTTCTTATCAAGTCGTTTTACCTCCGTATAATCTTCATCATCCTTCATCTGGGCGTTCAGGCGGTGAGGGATTCAAGCCTTACCGTGACCAGCAATTTAATTTGATATTCCAGCTCGTCACTCTTGAACTTCTATACGACAAATTGACCCTCGGTTAATACGTGATATGTATTTCTTATGCAATTATAAAAATTTTAAGCTTTCAAATTTCCAACTGGGCAGTTGTAAAATCTTTTACGGCTAATATTCTAAACTTACAACGTAAAAGTTGCCATCTTCTTTCTCATTTGCAATTGAGAGGCCATCAGGAAAAAGGTGTTTCGAGAAAAGCCAGTTTGAAAGTTTTGTTTGCTCATATCTATTTACCAAAAATAGTTTGAACTACACAGCAAAGAGAGTTTTGAGGAACAATATTTAAAAAAACAGTTTCTTGAAAAAAGTTGATGAAATAACTGATTTTTTTAAGAAAATTATTGAAATTATGAAAGTATGTTATGGGCCCTTTTTCAAGAAATAGGCGGGTTAAAAATAAAAGAAAATAAAACAAACAAACATTTTAGTAGCTAAGAAATGATTTACTGTTTAAAAACATGTTTTTGAAGAAAAAATAAAAAATATTATATTTTAGCCATAAAAATGTAAAAAAGTAAGACTAAAAATAATATTAGTAAAATGATTTCTCATCTTTCAGTAAATAAATGAAAACAAAAATACACTAAAAAGTAATAAGAAGCAGAACATAAACTTCACAAAATCGCAGTCTTCCAAAACAGGTGACAACGTGCTACATAAGCAGTCATAACTCAGCACAGTGTTGCCATTTTCACTTGAAAAATCTTGAGCATGTAGTTTAAAGTATGGCGGTTCATTAAAAACGAACTCCGCAAACTCCGGATAGGCCCTCAATTAGTTTTATATTTTTAAAAAGTAACCTTTTTTATACCGAGTCATAACATAGAAACTTCACATTGTATTGAACGTTCTTGATGATTCTTGCTTCTATCAATTCAACTTACAAATAAGTTAAAAATATTGCACATCTAACGGGAATAACAATAAGATTCAAGGTACTAATACTAATTTAAAATTTGGCGATTTTTAAATATGACCAATAATTGACAAAAAAGGCAATTGTAATTAGTTGACTTAAGTCAGCGTGTTGCGTCCCCTTTTTCTTTATATTTTAAAACAGACAGACATATCCCACTGTTATTTCCCTGTTCTTTGTACTCAAAAACATTTGCACGCTAAGTAAAAATTAAGCACTTGTTAAATAGTCTGACCCCCTGGAGTCGGACCTCAATAAATCTGTCATGTGTCAGTAGCGATATTCGACATTGTTCTGATAAGTGTTTTTGTAGAATTAATGGCATACATGTGTGTAGCCAGGGTGTAACCGACCCATTGCAGATGATTGTTTTTTACTTAAAAATCAGTGCCTCTGTAGCCTCCATACTGAACGGTTCACTCTTTGTACCTTTGCGACAGTATGAAATAATATTATAATCATCGAATAAGCAACCAGTACGGTTCATTCATTTATAAACATCAAATCGTTATAATACAACAGTGCTATTATAACCCTATACTGAAAGGTTCAATTATTGTCCCTTTACGACAGTATAGAAATAACTTGTACAGCGACGAACATTTATAATAAATTAGTCATAGTTATATTAACATCCGTAGTTTTATTTCCATCAAATCAAAATATCAGTTCCTCGCGTTTAAGTACTCGTGGAACGTGGGCATTTCCGAAAGATCAACTTTCAACAAAAAAGTTTAAATTATTGCTCACGCGTAAACATGGTCCTTCGAGCCGGATATAATAACTAGTGATTAATATTTTTAAAACAACAGTGAAACAATCTAATAAAATCAAGTGAAGTGTCGCAAAACTCATTCATCGATCACGGACAAAAGCAGCCGAGGATCGACAAGCAATATCTGGGTGGACAAAAGCAGCCGAACGGACACAAGCATCCACCTACTCAAGTACCGGGATACATCTAATCCCAAATCTTCATAAAGGCAAGTACGCTATTATAATCTCCAGTTTACTCCAAGTTTCAATCCTATCCTATTCAAGGTTGATTCTATTTACTAAAACAAGGTAAAAAAAAAAATGGCGCTTATCAATAAAGAAGTCAATACGTTAGTACTCTCGCGCGGTATTATCAAAGGACACGTAACGCGAAGCACAAATTTTCTTAAAACTAACGACTTTGATACAATATCAGAGTTAGACGCACGAAGGGTGAAACTCGAAGAGTATTTTCAAAATTTTCAAAACGTTCAACTTCAATTAGAACTCGCGATTCAACAAGCAAATGATACGGCCATGGCGGAGTTGCAAGAAGCTGAGAAGGCTCAATTTGACAACAGCTACTACGAATGCCTTAAATTAATTTCGAAACAAATCGAACGATTGCGGCCAGCTCAACCTGTAGGTACGTCTAATATCGCGAGCGTCCCTCAAACAATCACAATCAGACACGCCAATTCCTTACAAAAACTTGAACTTCGTCCTTATGACGGCAATCCCCGAGAGTGGCACAGTTTTCAAGACTCCTTTCTTAAATTAGTTCATAACGATAAGCAAATTTCGCCTGTAGAAAAATTCCATCACCTTAAACAAGCGCTTCGCGGTGAATTGATTCATTTAATTGACGATCTTGATGCATCGGCAGAAAATTATGAGGTAGCTTGGGAGTTAATAAAGCAGCGGTGCCACAAACCTCGAAAAATAATTCAATCTCATTTAAAGGAATTGCTTGCACTACCTGAAATTACAAAACTGTCTGTCGGTAAAATAAGAACTCTAAAAGAAAAGGCGCAAATGCATGTCAACGCGTTAAAGGCATTAAAGGAACCCGTGGACAAATGGGATTCATTCCTCATTTATATAATTAGTCGAAAACTAGATAAAATCACGCGCAAGGCATGGGAAGAAACTTTAGAAGACGAGTGTAAGCCAAAATTTGCCGAATTAATTGCCTTTTTGAATACAAAGGAACGGGGCGACTTGGAAGAGTCGTGTCCCGAGACAGAGTCACATTTCAGGAATAAGTCGCAAAATCACAATCATCATAAGTCCGATAGGTCTAACCACTCGCGTGCTCAAACTTTTGTTAGTACTGCACAACTTTCGTGTACGTTTTGCGATAAAGACCACTTAATCTATGCTTGCGCGGAATTCGTAAAGCTCAATGCACACGAGAAGCTGGCCGCGGCTCGCGAAAAGCGCTTATGCGTTAATTGTCTACGCAACAATCACCATACTCTGAAATGTTTTGCACCAGGATGCAAACATTGCAAGCGTAAGCATCATTCCTTATTACATTTCTTTTCAAATTCAAACCAAGATCACTCTGACCAGTTAAACGAGTCGAGTCAAATCAAAGTGGCGCACGCCGCCACCTATAATGAAGACGTACTGTTAGGTACAGCGCGAATTCAAATTCAAGACAATTTGGGGGAATGCATGAGTGCCGAGCCCTTTTGGACGGCTGTTCGCAACTCAATTTTATATCGGACAAGCTTGCAGATAAACTCAAGTTGTCCAAAGAGCATATAAATCTGCCAATTTCAGGCATAGGCAAGCGAACAACTAGCGCAAACTATCGCGTAGAAACCAAAATTCGTTCGCGAATTAACAATTTCGAACGAGAATTGTCTTTCGTGGCCTTACCAGCCATCACACAGTCTTTGCCAGCTTTCTTTATAAACAAAGCACTACTTCAAATTCCGAAAAATATTCCTCTCGCGGACCCGGAATTCAATAAGCCAGCGGAAATTGATTTATTAATAGGCGCGTCACTTTTTTACAAACTCTTAGACAATGGACAGATTGCATTACATAATGACTCTAAATTGACGCTACAAAAAACTCTATTAGGCTGGATTATCGCGGGTGAATTACCTACAGGCATATGCAATACGCAGCCTAAGGTATGCAACCTGACTACTTTAGATAATAGAAAATTAGAAAGCAACCTAAATCATTTTTTTGAGATAGAAGACCTTCCGCGTAAAAGACATTTGTCAGCGCAAGAGCAAGCATGCGAAAACTTTTACATTGAAAATACACGACGTGACACAACCGGACGTTACTATACTAGATTACCATTTAATGAAAATGTTGTTAAGCTAGGTAACTCGTATAGCATGGCACGCAAACGGTACGAAGCTGTCGAAAGAAAACACGGTAAAGACAAAAACTTACAACAACAGTACAACAGTTATTTACGCGAGTATCGCGATCTTGGCCACATGCGAGAAATCACAGAATTCGACAATCGCAATGAGGGTTACTACATCCCGCATCATGCGGTTATGACAAACAAAATTCGAGTAGTATATGACGCGTCCGCACTAGATTCAGCTGCAATGTCCATAAATAAGGTACTACTAGTCGGACCAACAATTCAGGATGAACTAATTTTCATCATCATGCGTTTTCGCCTTCACAATATTGTACTCACTGCCGATATAAAGCAAATGTACCGGCAAATTAAAATCGATGATAGGGATACTAAATATCAAAAAATCTTATGGAGAGACGATCCAAGCGAAAAACTGCGCGTTTTCGAGCTAACCACCGTTACGCAAGGCACCGCGGTCGCGCCCTTCTTAGCTACCAGGACTCTTCATCAGCTTGCAGCTGATGAAGGGGGCAGGTTTCCCTTAGCAGCTGATTGCTTAAAAAATGATTTCTACGTTGATGACTTTTTATCAGGCACCCACACAATTTCTCAAGCGAGAGAATTAAAAAATCAACTCACAAATCTTTTGAAATTAGGAGGTTTTGAGCTCCATAAGTGGGCGTCAAACAAGCCGGAATTAGTAAACCATCAAGAAAGTAATATAAGTTTAGACAATCAATCCAAAAAATTATTGGGCATTCACTGGGAATCAAATACAGATAAGATCAAGTATATAGTAAAACCGTTTGCTGACGAAAAGCGCGTAACAAAGCGCACAATTTTGTCCCAAGTTGCCCAACTATTTGATCCATTAGGGTTATTAGGCCCAGTAATCATAACGGCAAAAGTAATTATGCAAGATCTGTGGAAGTTAAAAATAGACTGGGATGAAACAATTCCCCAAGAATTACATACGAAATGGATCAATTTTATAAAAAATTTAGAAGCAATCAATAAATTTCGCGTTGCAAGACAATTAATTGTATCATCGGCCACAAATGTGCAATTGCATGGCTTTTCTGATGCAAGCGAACGGGCCTATGGGGCCTGTGTCTACTTGCGATCAACCGATTCAAAGGGGCATAGCATCGGGTAGCATCTTTAAAGACAACATCAATTCCAAGGTTAGAATTATGCGCAGCACTGTTATTATCGGAATTAACTCAAAGGGTAAAAGAGGCACTCAAAATTTCTTATGAGAACGTTACATTGTGGTCAGACTCAACGATTACGTTACATTGGATAAACACGTCACCGCATTTACTTAAAACCTTTGTAGCAAACCGGGTAGCAGAAATTCAATCACTGACCAAAAATTATAAATGGTTACACGTAGCAACGGAAGAAAATCCTGCAGATTTCCTCTCCCGTGGCCAAACTCCTTCTGAGTTTATAAGCAATAAGCTTTGGCTACACGGGCCTAGTTGGCTGGCAAACGAGGAAAGTAACTGGAACGTATTGAAATTATCTCATACAGAAATTCCCGAGCAACGTGTAACAACTGCTTTAGTGTGTGCAAATAATTCAAATGATTCAATCAAAAACGACACACTAGAACGGTTTTCATCTATCATCTCGTTAAATCGTTTTGTCGCCTTTTGTCACAGAGCAGTAGTCAATCGAAAAAATGTCCATAAAATAACGAACAACTATTCAGTCGAGGAATTAACAAATGCGCATTTGCAAATCATTACATTAATTCAACGTAATCATTTTCAAGGCGAATTAAAATCTCTCAAGGAGGGTAAAAACCTTAACGCAAAAAGCAAAATTCTTTCCTTAAATCCTTTTCTCGACAAGGATGGCATTATTCGAGTCGGCGGTCGACTTACTCATGCAAAAATCAGTTGGTCAAAGCGACATCCCATCTTGCTACCGCGAAATGATCATGTGACCAAATTAATTATTCAAAATGAACATGCAAGGCTCTGGCATGCCGGAGTACAAGCTACGTTAAATTCAATTAGACAGCGATATTGGCCAATTGACGGCAAGAACACTATACGTTGCATAATAAACAAATGTATACGCTGCCGTAAATTAAATCCTAAAATACCCAATTATACAATGGGGCAGCTACCGACGAATCGTATTACTCAGGCTAGGCCATTTGAAAACGTCGGTATAGACTATTGTGGCCCATTCTATATAAAGGAAAAGAAATTCAGAAATAAACAAAGGCTTAAGGCATATGTGGCAGTATTTGTGTGCTTCGCAGTCAAAGCCGTTCATCTTGAGCTTGTCACCGACTTAACGACAGAAAATTGCTTGGCAGCAATAAAACGATTCGTTGCGCGCAGAGGGAAACCAAAAAACGTTTATTCTGATAATGCAACAACCTTTGTAGGCGCCAAAAGTGAATTGTTACAAATTCACGCGTTTTTTGTGGCAAATATGGCCAAGTTTGAGCATTTTGGTCAAAACGAGGGAATACAATGGCACTTCTCACCGCCACGATCACCACATTTTGGTGGGTTGTGGGAAGCGGCTGTAAAATCCTTTAAGCGCCATTTATATCGCACAGTCGGCGACGCATTGTTCACCTATGAACAGTTCAATACTTATATCATAACCATAGAATCAATTCTTAATTCTCGCCCGCTCACTCCAATCTCCTCTGATCCTAATGACCTCACAGCGTTAACGCCCTTGCATTTCCTAATTGGAGATTATGTAGCCAATATGCCTGAAAGGGATTATCGCGAGGTACCCACCAACCGTCTCTCAACGTGGGAGCACATCCAGAAAGTCAAGCAGCATTTCTGGCAGCGTTGGTACAAGGAGTATCTCAACGAGTTACGAACGCGCAGTAAATGGCACCAGGGAGATGGGCAACAAATTAAAATCGGCACACTTGTCACGATCAAAGAAGACAACGTACCACCGATGCATTGGAGCCTAGGGCGCATTGTAGCGGTCCATCCCGGCGCCGATAATGTCATCCGTGTAGCGACAATAAAGACACAAAGTGGTATTTACAAGCGGTGCATTAAAAGACTTGCACCTCTACTGTTACAGTGACTTGAACTTGTATATAATATATTGTATATAATATGTTAGGTTAAATTTTGTACTTAAGTGTAATATTGTTAATTCTTTTGAACTTGGTCAGTTCAAGGCCGGGAGTATGTTGCGTCCCCTTTTTCTTTATATTTTAAAACAGACAGACATATCCCACTGTTATTTCCCTGTTCTTTGTACTCAAAAACATTTGCACGCTAAGTAAAAATTAAGCACTTGTTAAATAGTCTGACCCCCTGGAGTCGGACCTCAATAAATCTGTCATGTGTCAGTAGCGATATTCGACATTGTTCTGATAAGTGTTTTTGTAGAATTAATGGCATACATGTGTGTAGCCAGGGTGTAACCGACCCATTGCAGATGATTGTTTTTTACTTAAAAATCAGTGCCTCTGTAGCCTCCATACTGAACGGTTCACTCTTTGTACCTTTGCGACAGTATGAAATAATATTATAATCATCGAATAAGCAACCAGTACGGTTCATTCATTTATAAACATCAAATCGTTATAATACAACAGTGCTATTATAACCCTATACTGAAAGGTTCAATTATTGTCCCTTTACGACAGTATAGAAATAACTTGTACAGCGACGAACATTTATAATAAATTAGTCATAGTTATATTAACATCCGTAGTTTTATTTCCATCAAATCAAAATATCAGTTCCTCGCGTTTAAGTACTCGTGGAACGTGGGCATTTCCGAAAGATCAACTTTCAACAAAAAAGTTTAAATTATTGCTCACGCGTAAACACAGCGATTGTTTTTCCAATTTTGGCCTCGTGAAATAACTTTTCATGATTATTTTTCTCCCTTCTTTCTTCTCCTCTAGTACGCTTTCATTCTTTCTCCACGTTGTATTCTTCTTTCTTTCGTTCATTTTGGTGCAGTCTTTTTTTACCTTTTCTTGAAAATCCTTGAATCCACTGATCTTCTTTTTGAATTCTTCTATTTTCTCCACCTCTTCTCTATCTATTTGCATTTTTTCCATGTCTTTTCTGACCTCCTTGTCTTAGGGCTTCTGTCGAAGTAATTGAATATTCTTTTCGTCCGCCTTCCTTCATTCATTCTTGTAATACGTTCGTAGAAAGTCATTCTTCTTCTCCTCATTGAGTCTGTTATTTTTTCTGTTTTCGTGTAGATCTCTTTGCTGCCTCTCAGTTTCCATTTTCCATCTTCATACTTTGGTTCCAGGAATTTTCTACCTCGTCTAACTGTCTAGCCGTGTTTAGCGCTAGGCATTCCGAGACAGAGCCCCTCTGGTTTAATAATTGTTTTGTAGTGTGTTAGTTTTGCATTTATAGATATTGACCTCATTACATCTATTTTTCGTCAACTGGATACCACTTCCATTTTTCTTGCTCTTGCTAGAACCGCTTTTTTGTCAAGTGCGTTTGGTTGAATTAATTCTCCCAGGTATTTGAACTTGTTAACCCCCTTAATTTTCCCATACTTTGTTGTGATCTGTTTTGGCGCATCTCTTCTATTGGTCATGTATTCTGTCTTTTCATATGATATTAGTAGTCCAGCCTTTTCTGATGTCCCTTTCAGTATAATTATTTGTCTTCTTGAGCCTTCCAATGATTTTAATAATTTTAATAAACATTTAAGTAAAATGAGTAGGTACATTCAAGAACAAATATATATGGTAAAAACTTTTTACACTGCCGATAGTTTGTGGAGAGTTAGAGATTTGTTTGCAATTAAGTTTAGTAAAAGACTTAACCTTCGCTAAGAACGATTAAGAAATTTGTTTAAAAATTTGATTGGTGCGGAAATATTTCGTCAAAAGACAACAACAACTAACAATAATTTTTATTTAAAACATAGTATTCAAAAATAATTATATCTCAGGAAATAAACAAATAGTAATAAGTTGACTTAACAGAAGAACGTGTTTTAGCAATGATTAATATAGACCCAACAAACAGTTTAACGAAATTTGTATTGGCATAGGTGTATCTAAAACCAGGGCATTGGATAATTACTGAGGAAGTACAAAATTGTCCCTCTAAGGCACAGTGTCATCAAGACATTTTTGCTGTGGATGAAGAAAGTAGTATTGCATTTTGTTATGGAATGAAAGAGCAACTTTCGGTCCTCAGTTTGCTTCACAGACGAAAGTATAGTTACATTGAATAACTAAACTCAGAAAAATCAGCACTCAATTACCGCAATAAATTAATATCTGGGATGAAATTTTTAATAATTAAATTATCGGGGTATTTCAAATTGAAGGAATTTTAAATTCACCAACTTTGTTAAAATCATAAATAACAAAGGTAGAACCCAAGAGAATCAGGAGATGTTAAGATGGCTCTCCGCTCATTTTGGCTTAGATATTGAAAGATTTTAAAATTATTCATTTCCAAATCGTTGGATTGGTCAAGATAGTGCTATAAATTAGTCAGCATTAGTGATTTACTACCATGCAATTAAAAACTACCTAAACTAGAAGTTATTTTAACTTTTATTCATGCAGATAGAATAAGTAGCAAAATAGTTATGAATTGAATGCACATTGTTAATTTCCTATTTTTGCGTTTGAGAGTGGACATCTGGTGCATATTTTTAGAAATTTACTATTGTATTATTATTATTTTTTACAAAATTATTAAGTCAACCCTTATTGTTTAAAAAAATTGTGAACAAATTTTATTTTAATATTTTCCCAGGCAAAAGTAGCTTTTAATAATTGCGAAGTTAGACAATGGAAGTAGACATTTGTGTTCGCTCACGTAGGGGACCGTGATATTCGACTAATATGCCCATTAACACCCTTTCTCTATTTATGAATGCGTACAATAATATTTGCTTTAGAACAATTTCAAAATGTGCGTTAAAAACTTTTATCCCCTGCGAACGGAGGTGTTTTTATTGTGGAATCATTACTGTCGGTAGAAACACTCCTATCAAGACAAATATCGGCAGCAAATTGCTTTAATCTTTCTAAACTGCACCTGTGTCCAAATAAAAGGCAATGGCGCAGAAAAGTCAAACCTTTTGTATTAAAACTCGAAACGGGAATTCTTTTTTTGAAGGCGCAATAAAATGTTTATTTGAATTCCAAAAATTCATTTCGGATATTTAAGTTCTCGTTTATCCGTAAAGGAAAACCTTTCCTAGTTGATTTAGTAAGGTGAAGACGTGAACTGGAAATGGCGATTCGGTTTCGCCATTATTGATTATAAATCCGCAAGCCTGTGTTTATTAACTGCTGCGTTATACCATTTCTGAACCGGTTCCCTACGCGAACATCTGTCACTGACAGTGAGGACAAAGGATTAATTAACTAGCCTTGTGCTAATTAAAAACTGAATTAGCGTTTATGGCGAGGCGGGTTTTACAAAAAAGTTAAATTTTTTCCTTTTCATAAAAACCAAATTTATTAATAAGGTCCCTGGTGGCCTAATTTCTGCACGATTTAAATGTGCTGTGTTATCGGTTATTCTGAATAATGTTTACCAATAAGGTGTGCGCCAGTGCGGGTCGGACCGCAGCTGAGGTGCTACGTTCGTCGGGTTGTGATACAGATATGATAAATCACATCTATTTTCACACGTTCCCTTCCATTACCACTATGGCACTGATTTATATCACCCTTTTACCCAATTTGACCACGTCAGTCACAAATTTAGAGTTTTCGGAAGCACGTACTTTATAAATTCCGATATTTATCTTATCCACTTTACTCTCCATACATAAAAAGTGAAACGCAATTTTTATAATCCGACGTCGTTTGACAGAGGAGAAAATTTTGACTCCCACAAACACTGCCTTTCAAGATGGTTTATGTAAATAGAATTCAACATTAATAACTGCGTGTAGGTGTAACAGCAAGAGGGTAAATTCGGAGCTCATGTCAATGTCAGAAATAAATTTGCTTTATCGGTAATTAACTTGAAACTATTGCCTAGGGTCAAATTAGGTTTTCCTTAGACAATTTCAAATTGCATCAATTGGAAAATCAATGAAAATGAATTAACTTTAAAAATTTGCTAAAGAAAATCTAAAAATGGTTTTTCTCAATAAACGAAAAAATCTAAAAAATTAATACGAAAATGTTCTAGTTTGCAGTTTCAATTAGATTACGAATGTCAGTATTAGTTAATCAAGTTAAATCGTTCAATTGTGGTGAATTATCTGAAACAATCTTAATCCTTCAGCATAGGATTTATATGAAGGGAATAACTTTTCTGAAAAGCTGAAAATAAAAATTCCTCTTTTTCAATCCCTCTCCGGACACACTGTGGAAAACATATAAGAAACATCTTCAAATTGAATAAATTGAAAAGTCAATTAAAAACTAAATAACTTTAATAATTAAGAAAAATTTAAAAAATTAACATGAAATTGTTCCAGTTCGCAGTTTTAATTAAATCGCGAACGTCGGTAATTAGTCAATAAAATTAACTCGTCGAATCGTGGTGAACTACCTAGTGAAACAAGGTCAACCCTTCAACAAATAATTTATATGAAGAAAACAATTTTGCTGTAAAAAAAATTCTTCTTTTTAAATCCATCTCCGAACACACTGTATAAAATATATAAGAAAAATCTTCAAATTGCATCATTGAGAATTAATAAGAAATCAAATAGCTTTAATAATTTTCTAAACAAATCCAGATATTGTTTTTCTTAATAAAGGAAAAATCTAAAAATTTAACACAAAAATGTTCTAGTTCGCAGCTTCAATTAAATCACGAATAACAGTAAGTAAAGTAATAAAGTTAAGTCGTTGAATTGTGGTGAATTAAGTTAGTGAAGCAATGTTAACCCTTTAGCAAAAAGAAAATAATTTTTCCTGTAAACTTGAAAATCAAAATTCTTCTTTTTCAATCCATTTCGATACGCACTGTATTGTAAGCAAAAATCTGATTTTATATTTATATTGCATGAAACCTGAGCTTAAAACTAAAAATATTGAAAAATGTGCTAATTACAATATATAAAATCTCTGAAAGCGTTCTTATAATTTTTTGCAACTCTTAAAGTGTGTTTTGAATTTTAAATTAAGCGCTATATAAAATCCTTTAAAATTGTAAGATAAAATTTGGCTCGTTAATAATAAGTGGATTATGCCAGGTAAAGTAGTAGTTGAAAGCTTGAATAAAAAATGGAGCTAAATTAAGCAGCGTTTGTTGCTTGCATAGTAAATTTTTAATGTTTATACATAAGCTTTCTGCTACATTGCATCCACTTACAGTGTTTTAATAACACAATTTAACCATTAAAAAACGAGAATTAAACTTTTATTGTTGCATCGTATTGTTGTAAAGTGCTGAAAAAATCATCCTAAAAAATTAACAACAGCCAAGCGTCGCATAAAACATTTAACAACGGCGCTATTAAGTTTTTACTCGAAAACTTGCGCATCGGCACGATGTGAAGGCAACAGTTAACCTGTGAAATTACAAAACTCGCTGAGTTAAAATTATGTTAATATTTATATTGATAAAATGTCAATATTAAAACGTGCTCATGTTCGATAGCATCTCATTTAATTTTAATTTGCAAGTTGAAAATTTAAATCCAATGTAGATAGATAATACATTTCAGTTTGAAAAGTTCTTGCTTACTTTATTAAAAATTTCTTTTTATCTCAATGAGCATTTGTAAGTGCAGGAAAAAATTTCTTTTGCTCTTTTACCTGTTCTATGTCGATACCAGAAGCAAAGGATTATGCTACATAAATAAGCAATTCATTTTGAAATTTCTTTGTAAGCTTAAAACTTTGCAAGTTGCAATTTATTAACCGGACATTTTAACTAAAATAATTACACCAACGTTAATTTAACGTTGTACATAATGTAAACCTCTTTCCTCCAAATTTTATTTATTTTGTCGACAGCGTTAAATATTTCCAACGCTTTTACAAGAGTCAGTTTTGAGGCACAAAATCGGAATGCTAATATAAACAAATATCGATGATAATACGTCCCGAGAGCATTTTAAATAGGTCCCTCACACGATGTCGAAAAAAAACTTATCCAGAATTCGTTTCATGACAATGGTTAAAGTAGAGAACAAAAGGTTCCATATCTTTTGTTGCGTAGGTCCTCGATGAAAAATTTTGCTTCGAAACAATAGGAGTTAAAAGTTCGAGGGCGATTAGTGTGGAAAAATACAGTTGAAAAACGATAGAGAGGGCGTTTCAATTTATCCACTTTATATTTGATGGTATAATTTATTCACAATTGTTTCTCAACATTTTCATTTCGGTTGCAAAAGGAAACAAACAAATAAAATTGTAAAACTCAGCGTTATTGGATTGCTATTAGGGGAGATTCGTTTCTCAGTGCTGTTTTTTGATATGCTAGAAGCTAAATCGCTTTATAACTACTGCAGAATGCTGAATCATTGGTGAGTATTTCAGCCGGTATTACATTCTCAGACTGAATGATTTATTTTCATCCACAAATCATCAATATTTTTTATCTTTCATTAACATTTTTCTCAGACGAAACAATTTTTTTCTTAACCTCCTGAGTGGCACACCATTATGTAAGGAGCTCTACTACGCGGTGCATTCATCATGAAGGATTAAAAGGAAACCTTCACATGACAATACTCAACATGGCCACTCACAATAATACAAGAAATTTTAAGAACTTAATTGACGACAATCTTTTAATAAAATATCTGTAATTTTATGGCACTTTATAATTTTTTTCTATCGAATATAATAAAAAGCAACGAAACCATTAAAAAATTGTCTCAGTGTCAGTATTAGGTAGATATCTAGTAATTATTTAAGTAACATGCTGTAAATGTCATGCAGTAAAGTAGGGATTTAGAAAATGAAACGGGTTTTCTGCGGCCGAGATCTAAACCTTGAGTTAAAAAACGACTGTTGAGATGCTACGTACTGTCAATACTATTCTAAGGAATGAAAGCATAGACGTTGAAGGAAACCGATGTGAAAAGACTGGAGACATTTGAGTTATGGATGTATTGGCAAATGTTGAGAACATCGTGGGCAGAGAGAATAACTAATGCAAAAAATGACAATTAAATTGTTACCTAATGTCGAACACTTATGAGAGGAAAATAATATCAGTTACTCCAGGTCATTGTGCAGAGAAAAATTAAGGCGAGGAAATCTGTAGGAAGGAGACGAAACCAATGGGTGAAGAACATCCAGGCATGGTTTTAGATCCGGGGTTTCAAAAATAAAAATCGCTTCGATGATTTCCAACCTTCGGATCGGAACAAGAACATATATGAAAATTTAAAAACTTGTAAACAGCTTAAAGCTTTAACTATAAATCTTAAACACTTAACAAAATCCGGATTTAGATTTGCAGCCATTTATTTTCATCAAAATCTCATGAATTTTAATTAATGTGATGTAATTACTATATCTTGGAACTAAAATATTTTGCCGCATTGACAATAAAACTACAATAAGCCGTTTGTGGTCATTGAGTAAAGCAACCCTTAAAATTTCCACAAATTTACCAAAATCTTATTAGGTTAAAACACTGCACTCGCGTGCAGTAAAATCGGAGACAGAAATCAAGTAACACGGTTTCTCATAAGAATGCCCGCAAAACTGTTTTACTTGATTTTTGAAGTGTATGTAATTTTACTGCCCGCGAATGTACGTCTAGAATATTGAATCAAAACAATTTTGACAATCCATTGTTTAAGTGATCATGATTACAAAATTTGACCAGTAGATATATTTGAAATGGTCAATGTTTGTGAACATGCAGTCTCTTTATAAAAGACTACACGTCAGGTGATCTGTAAAATTTGTTGCCTCCTCTACATCATGAAAGAATGTTTAACCAACGTCTTTTGATAATAATTGTCGTTTTCGCTCCCTTCTTCTTTACGTTTTATTGCAGTTTTCTTATCTATAGTTTTCGGTTGTTCATATTAACCAATCAGTTTTTTTAAACCACATTGCTTTTTTGTTTTTTCTTCAAAATATTTATTACTTAATATGTAAATCTTTTAGACGCAATTATGGCTTTCACATCATCACAAAATGTTTTTTTTTGTATTGTTAATTACCAGATTAGGATTTCACAGGAAAATGGGTTTCAGACGAGTGTTGTAGATCGTTTTACTACTAATGATGATGCTAACAAGGGAAAGTCATCAGGAAAACCTCGAATGAGTAAATGAAGAGTTCGTTTATGGCACCAAGGAAAGATTGGAACAAAGCCCGAGCAAATCAATGACAAAGTTATCTTTGGAATCTGACACTGCAGTATGTATATGTGATAAAATTATTAAGGAAGAGCTGAGAGTACAGTTATAGAAAATTATTGCTGTTCAGGAACTTAAACTTGATTTACCAAGTGGCGCAGGTGGTAAATTGAAGACTGCAGGCAACGAACGGGATAAGTAAATTTTTTTTCAATTTTTGACTAAAGCGGTATTTAAATAGAAGAAGAGTCACTAAATCCATTGGTCTTTTCTAAACTTACCTCAGATGTCAAGTTCCTAGGCAAAAAGCGTGTTAAATGTGATGTCTAGCAACATAAAAACAGCTGTATGAAAAAAGTACCTAAACTGACTTATCCCGTTCTTCTCCTGTACTCTTCAATGGGTTTCAAAATAATTTGAATAAAAATGTTTTGCTGGATTGGACTTCGTTCGTGGTTCCACGTCTTAGACACACAATGACTTCGTTTGTTGATTGTGTTAGTTCAAGATTATTGAGAATTATTTTAATGAAAAATTGGAATTTCGTTAATCGTTTTGAGATGAAGAGGTAGTAATTGTACAATTGAATCGGTTATTGTTGAAAAGGGATAAGTCGCTTTTTAATGTTTCGAGGTAATCGATTAAAACTGTTTTTTGAAAAAGTTTAAAATGTTATGATTTTTTTTGGTAACGGTGATAACTTCTATAAAGCCTGGAGGTCAAACTTCTCTTACTTAGCCCTTTTCAACAATGAACTCAATTTTCCTTGTAATTGAGTAATTGTGTTTTGTGTGTGTTTAAGGTAAATAAGTCATTATGTTTGAATAATGTATTAATATCAATGTGAAAAAGTGAGTGAACCAGTAATGGAATCAAAATTTCATTTTTTAAATGGGCCATGTCAATGACTTATCTCCTTTCTACACTAATCAGTTCAGCAAAAATCATAACGGAATAAGCCGAGAAGATCCTTTTCAACACCAAGCTACGCGTTTACCTTGAAATATTAGAAATTCCTTGATATTCGAAAACAACCAAAAGTAACTTATCCCCTTTCAACACTAACCGATTCAATTAATTCGGAAAAATACTACAGACAACAAATTTTAAATGATTTCATTAGTAAATTGCATGACTCCTAATTGACAACTGGATATGTCCAAAAAGATGAGGCAACGCCTTATTAAACGTGGGAGTATTTAGGATCTTACGGGAATGTTATGATGGTAGAATCATAAGTTAGAAGATTGATATATCCTGCCTGGCCTGTCTGATCTCTTGACTTAACTCGATCAAATTTTCACTATTTGGCTATAGTATGTAAAATGTAAAATGCCATTACTATAATTATAAAGTAAAAAAGAAAATATTTCTTCACATCCTTCTAACCGCGTCTGGAATTAAAAAAAGTTTATTAGTTACAAAATAATGTCTGTTCAAGAGGATTTATACAAATTGAAAGAATTGATGTAAGAAAAAAGATTAATGTATTATTAGCACCGCGGTGGAGAGGGGGCAATCCACTTCACTATAGACGGCCTAGAAATCCAACCGCCGAATTTGAGCAGCTTTTTAATGTTTGAATTTTGATAAATTAGTTATAAAAAGGAATGTTGTTCAGTATATTGTTTGTTATTTTATTTTCCTGTGAATTTGAATTGTTTAGTTAATAAATGTAATGTTAAGTTTAAATTAGTGACTATTGTGTGCGACAACCGCTTATATTCGTCCTATTAAAAAATTAATTGTAATGTTTCTGAATAATTTGGGAATAAAAATATACAAATTTCTTGAACGAAATGTTTTCAAATGTTTTGCAACAGAAATAAATTAACATGAAAATATATAGTGTCTTCTTCTGTCTATCTGTCTGTCTGTCCGCCTCTAATTTCAACAAATTTCATTGAACCAGATTTTTCTTGGCCGAGAGAAGCGGGGATTTTGGAAATCACTGAACGGAAATTCATTGCTTCTTTAGAGTGCACTTTATCTGTTCACGCCTTAATTTTCATACATTAAACACTTCGGCAGCAACTGTTTTTCAAAAATTTATATTTGGACCTGGCATGACCAGGCCCAAATATTACTTTGCATTTGTACTTATGTACTTATTATTGGAGGGGATCAAAACTATGTCATTTTCGTAATTAACTTTTGGGAAAAACTTAGTAACCGGAAAGTTACAAGTTACTGAAAATTAAATCAATTATTATTATTTATGTTTTAAGTTAAAATTGAGGATCTTTGAGAGTTAGTTGAACAGTGTTTATTTAAAAAGTTAATAAAAGTTAGGGCTATTTTACTTTATCGGTTTATTAGAATTGCTGTACACGCTATTAAGAGCCGCTGAGTAACTTGTAAACAATTATCTGAATTTGTAAGAATATGTTCCTTTGGAATTACGAAAGCAATGATATTATTTTCAATTCTTCGTTACTAATTTTAACAGTATTCAATACGAGGGTGTTAATTTATAAGAACGTATTGAGTTTTGATCAAAACTTAATTTTTTTAAAAATGGTTTAGTTTTATCTACCCAATTTCTCCGTAGGTTACGAGACAGCCTGTATTTGTATGTTCCATATATGGTGGCAAATGTTACAAACCGATTTTAATGAAAAATTACAGAGATTTTCTATGTCCTTATTAAAAGGCAAAGGCAAATTAAGCTTCTCTTGAAAACAGCTCCAAAGATTTTGATCATTTTCCCACACAACATTATGTAGTCACAATCAACCCAAAGAATTACAGAGAGGGAGATATCAGGGTCCAATTTTTGTATCAGCACTATGCAATCATTTTGAGGTTCAAACAGCCACAGAGCAGTATCAGCAAGCATTTTATATGCTTGCTTAATTATAAAAATTGATCATTAGAGTAGAGAAATATTAGTACATACACTGAGAGGTAACTTTTATTGTGACAATTTCAATAATAAGTGTTCTCCTATATTTAAATTCGAATATTAAGCGTCAATAAATCACATTTTACAAGTGAGTGAAAAACTGAAAATTTCTAAAGGAACAATACCACCCACACGACCATTTTAAAAGGGTTCCAACCAATTAATTTGATTTTGAAGTACTATTTCATATTGTTGTTTGGAAATTCGTCCATTTATGCGTTCATATTTTTCATTACGTATGTTCAACGCCATAATTTAACTATATTACACCTTCACCAGGGGGTAGAGAATCATAAACATGAGTGTGCATCTCCATGTAAATTGGAACTGGGGCCGGAGAACTGCTTAGATTTTGCATATAATCATGAATCTCGTTGTTATCAACAGCTGAGTTGACTTAAGATAATGGCTGGAGGGTACGAATTTTCCCGTTAAAGCGAACTTGCAACGTCCCATTCGCGTTCAATTTTTCGACCTGAACGATTTATATCTATAGTTTGCCAATTTGCGGCTGCACAAAAAACAGCAGTATTGAGGATATAAAACAGATATCTATAAACAAGGGAAGTGATGATCGAAAATCCTCGCTTGATACTTTGTTACAGTTCGATCTTACCAGGGCACTCAGTTCTTACGATTTACAATCTTTCGCGTGTGCGAGAGGATTTGTAACAAAATGAAAAATGAAGATCCGCAAACGAATGAACATTCGATTTCCCCAAATTCACACTTCTTCGTTCATTTGCATTTAAATCGGCCAAACAACATTAACAAAATATCGTCGATATTGTTTACGGTTCATGCGGCAAAATGCAACACATTGCATAAGTGTGGAAATATAATTTTGCATCGTACAGCGTTTTCACTGATCGCATTTGGTGCATTCAATCTAATTTTGCAGCCGGAAATGCGATTTATTCACTTATCCTACAATTTATATATTACAGGGAAATTGCTTTTAATTACGCTGGGCATCCATCTGGAAATGGACAATTAACTCTGATTAAAAACAATACCCAGTGGGCGGAAGCATCAAACAGCAGGAAAAAATGAAGAAAACGTTTTTCGCAGAATTAATTAATTTGTATCGCGAATAAAAAATGCATCAGTTAATTTCGCGTTTGATAAAAACGAAGATCATCAATTTCTAAAATATCAAGATGAAAAAGACGCTACGGGATATCTGATTATAGAAACTATGAGACGAGAGTACGATAAGAGAGCAGATAATTAATCCCAGTGTTCTCACTGTCACTGACAGATGCTCCTATTTCACAAGCACGATAAACTCTCGCAAAATGTTTCATAGATAAAACTGAATTCTTAAACTATCGACTTTCAGAGCCATTTAAAATCCAGCTGGTTAATTGACGAGGCTCACAATTTATTTTATTACTTTACAGCAAATAGTAAAACTCAATTCCACGTTCGGAACTTAACGACTTTTTGAGAGACGGTTTAACTCGAAATTTTCTTATTGATTTTGTAGGTAAGTTTATTTATTACCAAAGTTGGGGCTTGTGATGGAATGCGTGGTAATAAAATTCGTCGATAGAAAAGTTCGATGGGGTAATTTTCAGATGAGGATTTTAAACGCCGGATTTTCGTGTGACCGGAAAAAAATTCAATAAGTGTTTTGTGGCGTTGAAAATTTTATTCCTACGCGGGCAATGAGATCTATCAGTACATGTCAGAAGAATTAAATTACGCCCGCTTCATCCACTTTTGCAGTTTTGGCATTTCTAAACTACGTCCGTTTCACTAGGTAGGACGTTTTGACATGACGCGTGTGCCCCTAATAAATGTCAATAACGGACTGGCTGTTGACACCGTAGCCATCCGCACATTTGCATGTTGTTAGGATACAGCCGATGATTTATGAGCACGTAAAATATCGATCATTTATACGCTAACGTTGTGAAATATTTTCGAAAACAATCGGGAATGCGAAATCGATAAAGCAGGAAGCTGATAGCCGTTTCAAGTTCACGTAAAACGGTAGTATTTCAGCCTGAAAGCTTCTATCCAGTACAAATGGCTCGAGAGGTCAGAGTAAGAAATGGCAGCCATGCTCGAATAAATTACTCAGATCGTTCCGTATAAAAACTGCAGGCTTGATTGTAATTGACGGTATAAACACAAATTCAATGAAGACAATTGGATGCTCGAATCAATCTTTGCCCCGGAATTAGCACTCTGTCGATTTAATTTTATAACTCGATTTTTTTCGCGATGAAATTGCGTCCCAGGTGCGTGCAAAAAGGTTAAATCAATTTGCTTCCTATATTTGTTTTTTTCGCGTTCTGTCATTTCACTGGATTTTCGCCACTTAAATACATATTTGCTTATTGAAAGCGCGTGAATACAGGATGTCTAGACTATAGACAGCGACGCGATCAACACACATTTTAAGTGACATTTTCAATTTCGCCTCGTAAATTTATAAAAATTTTCCCCGTGCGTCTTCCATATTTATTTATTAGGTCATTTATATTTATTACAAAGCAATTGAAACGACAATCATTGTAGCGAAATGTCACCCGTAGTACCAATTTAAAGTAACACGATGCCATATCTTTCATAGCAAAATTGACAATTTGTTTCTGCAGCAACAACGCCTCAGATAGCTTGGATGGATTTTACTGTTAACGCTTTGAGGGCTGCTGAATTGGGGATAATTAAGAGCGTTTTGCGTTGAGACATCCGCTGCTTTACGTCGAATAGGTATCGCAAAATTAGTTTTTTTCAATTTGAAATTTTAAACTGGAAATTTTCTCTAAAATTTCATTCTAAAATAATAATTTTTTTTAAACACAACCTAAAAGTTTGTGACCTGAATTAACCAAACAAATTGAATTTTTCTCAAAGACTAAATTATAATGTAAATGTTTTTATGTTACAACCATAACATTATCTGATTGGATATTTTTTAATTGGTTTTTTTGAAGAATAGCTTGTCGTTTAACCTTTTCTGTTAATCTGCTTGTGTCAAATTTCAAATTTGGTCCACTCGTCATTATCGCATTTTTCTTCCTATCGCTTTTTTCTGCCCATTACTAATTCATACTAAGCCGTAATCCCTTAACAACGAGCTTAACCACTTACCAAAATAACCTCATTCGTGCTTTAGGGAGAGCCCGAAACCGAGTTTTTTAGCCGAATATTTACGGCACCCTAACAATACACTTGATAATTGAAGCGCTAAGTGCACTCCAACTTCATCTAGTTATATTTTCTCTTGCAATACTTAAGTGCATGTAAATAAGTTCTAAGTATCGCTAACCCCGTTCTTGCAGGATTTTATTTCCGTCTGCGAAATTTAAATTCGAAAGGTACTGAAAGTTCAAGCGATATTTCGTTAAAACATAATTAACTTTTTTTTATACCTCTTGTGGGAGATTATCTCATTCACCTCCACGTGCGGCAGGTTGAATTTTGTTGAATCATTCTGAGCGAAGCTCTAATAAAAGCGACGCAGGAATATGAAATTAAAGTCGTCCCGGTCACGAAAATCCCAATACCACATCTCGCCGATGATGAATGAACGTTTTCAATACATTTTTGCATCACATTAGCTTTTGCGCCCCTTCAAAAATTATTAATTATAGAGTTGATAAATTTTCTTCTCAGGTTTGATGATCTTCATGCTCTAAATCGTCCATAAATTAACGTCAGTAAAGCGCATCTCTCGCGCGCGTTCTTCTGCATCATAGTGTCTTCATTGCATTAATTTACAATTCTGATGCGGACAAATTGGCAATTTATTATGGCCGCTGCCGAAAAAATTGCATCACGGATTTAATCCAGTTAAGCTGGCTTTTTCGGAATAAAACATCATTTCTATTAGAGAAAGTTTGAAAACTCGGCGTCAAATTTATAGTTCAATATATCAATGCAAACTGTCAGTGCGCACCTCTCGAGCGTTGCGTTTGATTTCGGGCCTGATCTAGAATCACCGATATCAATATTTATGTGGCTATCAAAGTTTGCAAAATACTCGTTGTAAGTTACACCCAGTGGGGATATTAGTTCGGCGAGAACTTTAGATAGACGCAGCTTTTTCTTCGTTTCTTTGAGGAAACCTTTTAACTTAGTTTATAACTCGCCCATTCAGAATGCGCTTGACAGAATTTTTAAATTTCATTATACAATTTACTTTTTGCTACTTGTTATGTTAGAAACAATTACCTATTTTTCGGCGTATAACACGTACTTTTAAGATTAAAAAAGCTCAAATTTTCGGGTGCGTGTTATGCGCCGGGTATAAAAATGATTGCTTCAGAAATTAAAGATATTGAGATATGCAAAACCTCCAATACTTTATCTACTGGATGTCTAATTCATGGCTAGGCTATGTATGTATAGCTAGGACGTAAAATAGCCATCCAGTGGATATACGGCGCCCGATATCCAGAAGATATTTTTAAAAGATTTCCTGTGGATATCCGAAACAGACATCAGGATTCACATATTTTTATATGCAGGAACTACGTTTTGTTGCAAATTATTATGTTTATATTTATATCTATAAAAAGTTAAAAATTATATAACTACAACAATTGAATTAAATTTTTAAAATATACGATATTTGTATTTTGCATGTATTAAAAATATTTTATAGTATTAAATTAAATTAATTAAATTTCCATATTGTAATACTATGTAATATTTCAATTGTTCCACTTTAACCACAAATTAAAAAAAAGTTTGGTCATATTTACACTAAATACGACCAAACATTTTTTAAATTTGTTCGTGCAGTTTGATGTTTCAAGATTTTAACATGTGTCGTTAAGGCCCGGGAACTGCTAAGTAATGCACAATTCTTCCGCTCAGGGGGCACCAATTTTGACCCTTAAAATAAAAAATGTTTAGGAAACCAAAGAGGTATCCTAACTAATAAGGTTTGAAATTTAAGTATTGAACAGAGAAAGAACCAAAAAAAAAGAGTTGCGCGTTTTTCATACGCTCGTAACTTGATAAATGTTATTTATATTATGGTCTGCCGCGATAACGACGGAAAAAAAAAGTCTATAATTTTTTACTAATTCTTTGCCAATTTTGTGTTTTCATAGATGTACCTGCTATAATTAATCTCGTAACAGGCTGCAAACACATTTTCAATTATGCAAAGAGTAATCTTTATCCCCATTTTTATACGCTCATAATTTGATAAATATTATTTATATTAATGTCTGCGGCGATAACGGCGGTAAAATCAGTCAATGCGATTGCTGCATTATTTACTGTATTTTCTTGTAATTTTTTGTGAATAGATGCTTCAAATAATTTTTCCTACGATGCTATTCGAAACTAATATATATTGTACAATTTAGTAGGCTCGAAAATGTTTCATATCCTTACGCGTGCGAACATGGATATTTTGCATTATCAAGTGTGTATTTTTATAAATGTTTAGAGTTTTATATCCTTACTTGTGCGAATATGGTTATATCCTAACAGTTTGCACTATATCAAGTGTGCATTTTAATACAAATTTTTCTATCCATGCCGTCAATCAAAAAGGTACAGATTTGACAGGACATCTGTGAGTAAAAGGACAAACTATTTGACTAAAATAATCATGGGAAAATAACTTTTTCCCGAAAATGTAAAATTTAGACATTCAACCAATTTGGTTTACGGAAACTATTTCTTAGGTGCTAAAGGAACATTTTTATGTAATTTGTTGACGATGTTGTGTTCGGAAAGCAATAAAAAACGCGATCAAATAATACTGTATTTCGTACCACAACTTTTAGATTTTTTTCCAAATATATTCACTATGTTATCATAAAAAGAAAAATGTCATATTATAGTACTATATGTTTAGTATAAGTACCCCGAAGGAATTTCTACAATATAACTTACTTCTTGAGCTATAGTGAGTTTACTGGCACACTACATTTAAAAAAAATATTGTTGCCAATTTTTTTCTTCTTAAGTTATCAACTTTCTCGCAATAAAAAAAATATTTTCTTACAAGGCAATATATTCTCTATAAGTGCTGTAAAGTGCATTGCAAAATATTTCGTAACTCTAAAGATTGCAGTAAAAAACCCTCACTACTACATTTTTGCCAGAATTGCACTTTCGGAGGTTAATTTTTGAAAACTAGGCACTTCTTCGCCAAAGCAAATATATCATTAGATGCGGTAACATTACGTTTACAACTGTTGCTTCGCAAATTATATATTGATAAGTACTTTATAAGCGATAGTGAGTTTCTTAAAACTGCATTTTTTGAGGTTGGGTTCCCCAGCCTTAATTACAAATGAAAAAATATTGTGGTAAAAGTTGATCAATTGAAATATTAGGTAAGTAATAATGTTGGCTTTGGTATTAGCATAATAATAAATTTATTGGTTTTCCTGTGATTGTTGATTCGAATAAATATGTTCATGTAGGTAATATAATTTTAAATAAATTAACATTACAGAATTTTTACTAATTAATTTGTAAAGTAATAAATTGTACTTATTTCACAAGTTTACAAAGCGTAATTTGTTGAGAAAATTTAAATAAATTTTAAATTTAGTTAATAAAGAATAAGCAGTTATATTACAACATTCTTTAAAAATTCTTTAAAAATTTCTATTGGTATGGGGTCGTTGTCATTGTCTGGTAAATTTTCGTACAGGACAATGCACGTCTCGCACCTGGCTTCTTGCAATGAGCAGAATCAAGAAATTGAAGTTGCTACACCCATCTCATTTCGCTCTCCCTGATTTTAGTATCACTCTAAACAGTACATTTTCCTATGTGAATGGAGACTTTTATCCAATGAAGAGACTACAATCGCTGATGACGATTATCTTGCTAATTTTGACGACGCTATTCAATCTTAAAGCCTCATTGCACAAAATGTAAGTATTGAATGTTTATAAGATTACATGGAAAAATAAGAGCAATATTATGAAAACATAAAACTGGTTTCTTGACTAACCATTTATTTTAGAGGAAGTAAATTTATATAATTATATATAATTGTAAGTTGTTTGACAAATGGTGAGTAACACTAAACGTTCCATAACTATGTTGAATAAAAACAAATGTCTGAGACTGTGCATACAAAATAAGCTTGCCTGCAGACTTGGGTTCTAATTGTGTAAATTTGCTGGTCATGTTAGATACTGTGTATAAGCTCGAACAGTGCTAGGCACTTTAAGCTAGTGATAATTGGAACCTTTCCAGTGTAAAACAACCGCAAAAAAATAGAATGTCATTTTTCTTTTTTCTAGTTTTCACTCTTAACGGAATCTCTTCTCGTGAAGAGTGCACACATTTTTAAATAAACTTATTTTCATTAATATAATTTTTTTTCTTGAAGTGTTTCAAAATTATGACCAACTTGAAAATTGCTGAGGTGCGTTCAATCATCAAAAACCTTTTGTATAATCATATTAAGCAACATTGTAATAATATACGTTATATTAAAGTAATTACGAGTGGTATTAAAGTGAGACAATGGGCATAGTAGCGACATTTTCGCAACATTAACCGCCAAGAGACATATTACCAACAGTAACAAGCATGCATGAATTCCGACCTCATATTTGTAGTGCAAAGTAGTTTTATTGCCAAATTATACTTTTGGGCGAATTTAAAAGCAGCCCCGAAGGGTTTTCAGTATGATTAAAGACATTTTCAGCGGTCAGTTTGTGATTACACGCTGCTGCTGGTAAAACAAAAGGTCCATTTGTTGCAGACAAGACAAAAGGCTTAGGCGGGCTTGTTGTGCCCTGGAAGCTCGGCGACTGCGGTCTCAGTTGGATAAGACGTATATACATTGTGACCGACAAGAGCGGCTTACAGAAACATGACTGATAAACACCGGCCGCTTTGTCTCACTTAGCCGAAACAATTCGGACGGCCTTTTATTATTTCAAGAAAAATTGATTTAAATTTTGCGATGCCAAGGAACATTTATCATAAAACTGTGCCAACTCGGAACAATTCCGTTCCGAAATTGATGCTGAATTAAATGAGTGATAAATTATTTTAATTAAAGTTATTGAAATTAAGTCCAGAGTTCATTAGAGTGGCTTATAAATCACCAGCCTGAGGTGAGGACAAATACTACGGGTTAATATTATCCATGCATGAACAAAAGTGTAATTAAAATAGTTGAACGACTTGGATTAGGTTAATCCCCGCAATTATTTTCAGCTCAACCATTATTTCCGGGCGATTTTCTGGTCGCAGAGCTCAAATAAGTTGTCAGCCTTTTTGCACACATTGCTAATCGAATTTCGATAAAATAAAAAACCTAACTTACCTCCGACAAAAACTCATTAAATTATATTGCTAATGAGAAATCAGAATTACCTGTAAATCTTTTACTTTGAGATTCATCTCATATTATCGATTTTCTTATGCAATGTTCTTCTTCAAGCATTTTTTGTTACAAGCAACGGATCGAGCATTTAATTAATTCGATACAAGGGTTGAATTAAATTGGACAACTTTTTTGTCTTATTAGTCGGTTAATAAGTAAAAAGATGTCTGCAATTACTGCCTGTCTCGAGTCTGATCCGTTAAAAATGAAAATTAATTTAAAGTTCGGGCCACGTAATGCGCCACGGTAGCACCGTTCAGCAAATCTTCCGTTTAAACGACTTTTCCTTCGCTGACAATTTTCTAATAAGAAGTTGATTAAACTGCAAACTACGGAAGCATGCTTTAGTTTAACGAAGAAATAATAAAAAAAACACTAACGGTAATTTTCTTCTGTCATTCCCATTTTCCTGCAGAGACAATTATGTGAAGCTTAAGCTTATACGCCAATTGCCTTCAGATTGCAGCTTGATTCGAAATTGAACCAATTTCATTTCACCCAGTTTCAAAACCTAATCTACCCATTACTGCTGCGTGAAACATTTCTTACGACGTTTACTTGTACTCTCATTAATCGTCGAAGAAGAATGATTTTTTCCCCGGTTTCATTTATGTTTATTTGATTCGGTACGTCTGTTTGCTTCATTACTAAGCTCCACCGATATCTTCATTACTCTTGATTGGCCAAATTTGTATCTGACATATACAGAAATCCTGTTTGAAATACGTATCAGCCTGCAGCTACCAATTCGTTAGCTTAGTTAAGGTTGTCTAATCGCAGCAAACGTTTTCAGTAAACATCTCATCAACTGTAGATAGAGCATATGATGCGCAATGGGTAATATTAAATTTCGTGAATACAGTCGTTGCTTATTTCGAGGTTAATTTTCGACTATAAAAGGACACTTAAAACGTACATTTATTCAGCGTAATGCAGTCAAGTCACTTTGAAATTTAAATTCACGCTGAAAACATTTTAGTGTCGAGTTGAAAATTTCACTTGACAATCTGAAAATTTATATCTTTATCTCCCGCATGTGCTACCCATGCATGATGTGGACTATATATTATGCAGGGAATCTTTTGCGCCACGCTCGAGTAAACTAACATTTAAAAATTTCATAAACTTTTACTATTTTTCACTATCAATAACGGATATATTTCTTGAAAGGGATTCGAATCAATCTCGTTTGAGCCATTTAATCCCAGCGGGTCGCTAACTACCCGAGCGATACTTTACAGTTGGCGCTGCTAAATATGCCCTTAAATAAATAAAAAGTTACTACTATAAAATAATTTCAAAGCTAAACGTTTTGACACTTTAGTTTTATTACTGCATTTAAGTTCAACTTCATTTAAATGTGCTTTGAAGTCACTTTAATCTCAAAACATTGCATTTTTGTTTACAGGTTCTCAAATAAATTTGAATTCGCAAACTTTCAACTACTTTAGAGGTCTGTAAATTCATTGAACTTATTTTCAGTAGTATTCAAGAAAGAACTTACCACCAAGAGTCAATTATTTCTTCAACTTTTTTCATTCTGACATGTGTCAATAAACGGATTTAGTTTTATAACAGAGCAGCTTTTTGTTCAAATTTTAAATACTTGTCCTTTTAAAAAAGATTTTTTTCGTGACAAAAAATAGTTAAAGAACCATTGAGACAACCACACTTGTGTATTCAGGAAAACACCTCGAGAAAACCTGAAGTAAACAAAAAGTAACCACAAAATAATTTTAATTAAAAACGTTTTATTCTTTTAAAGAATAATTTAAATTCTACTTTACTTCGCAACTAGAAGTATTTTTCCTTGAACTTTATTCTCCAACAAACTAATTATGTACTGTATTTCATTAAATAAATTAAAATTTAATTGAATAATTAAATATGCAAGATAGAGGAACAAAATGAAATCATATAATATTAATTAATGAAAGGTTAGCTAAATTGATTGTAATGGGCGCTTTGTTTGGTTTTTAAATTTTATTGATCTTTATTCAGAATTTGTTACTATATACTAAAGTTGTATCGTTTCTCCTAATACAATATAATACAATATATCTGTACCAGAGAAGCAGAATGTTGTATGTCCACTTTTTCCAACCAAGAAATTTTGATGTAAATTGATTAAAATATGTTTCATCTACGCAAAGGGGGAGTTATGTCTGAACTTAGAATTTGTGAAGCATTACTTTAAGGCAACACCAAATATATCAAGTCATTAATTTGAATTTCCTGAACATTGTCACTTTTGGATATACATGGTTCTACTTCTCTTATAAATCTCTTATAAATCAGGAGAAACAATTTATTAAAAAGGTTCTAAACAAAATTTATATGAAACCAATGGTTTTCGGGATATGAGACTGAGAAAACTTGGGCACTACGAGGCATTCGTTTCCGCACCACCTGTGAAACAGAATGCAAGGCGCGTTTTTTTACGTGGTTTTTCCATTAGGCCCATTATGAATCGTTTTCTTCTTCTTCTACTTCTACTTCTTCTTCATCATTTTCGTTACTAGTATCATCTACATTTATTAAGGGGATAACATAGTAATAAGGTCTATTTCGTCGTCGTTTATTTCAGATTCCACTGCCGCATCACCGGACGTAGTATTTAAATATGACTGGCCACGACAAAAGTCACATGTTATTTCACATGGTAATCCTAACTTTGGAGTCGTTTACATTCGACGAAGTTCTTCTATTCCTTTTATATTGTTACTATTGTCATCATAACCATCAAACACTACTACCATGTTACCATCATATAAATGCGTCATATTGTTTGTATAATACACCATCAAACTTTCTTAGCCTCGTAGCTCGAAAATTATTGGTCTCACGTAAATTTTGTATAGCACCTTTTTTGTGAAAATTTTGATAATAAACAAATTATATAACAACCAAAATTTAAATAAAACTAATTTTCGCGACCTTCGACCCACAATAATTTCTTTGGCGGACGCGATGTTTCAATGGATTTTTTATATAGTGTTACTTATAGCAATACAAAGAAAATCCCGAAGGAAAATCTTCACTGGGAATTTTTTAGAAGATTGGGTGTTTTTTTTGTATAAAATGACTGACTATGCAATGCTAGTAGCATCGCCGTTAACGTTAATTACAGTTATAACGTTTTTATAAGGTTAAATTTAGTTGTTGCTCTGTGTGTACAATATTTAACACCCAATTCAATGAAACATGAAGATTTAACACTAAGCGAATTGGAAAAAGCAAAAGTTCAATGCCTTACTGCTGTGTAGTCAACGTGTTGCGGCAATAACATTGGGATTGTCACAGCCTACAGTTTATAAACTTATCTTGTACCTTCTTCTTTGTGTATCTCCTTCTCGAAGAGCTTTGGCGATCATCACCGTACATTATCCACAACTCTATGAAATCGAGACGTAGTGTTGAGGCCAAACCATTGCCGAAGATTCTTCAGCCACGACGTCCTTCTTCTTTCAGGACACCGTTTTCAAGATGCAGCAAATTATATTTTTGTGTATTGCGCATCATACGACCAAAATATTCTAATTTTCACCTCTTGGCGGCATTAAGAATTTCCAAATCTTTTTACTTTCTGTGTAGTACTTTAGTGTTTGTAAGATGTTTATTTCTTGTCAAATACTTACGTACAGTACAGTCGATTCCATTTAATGGGGACACATCGGGAAATGGCATTATGTCCCTATTAAGCAGCTACCCCTCTTAACCGGATTTCACGTAAAATTTTCAATTTGTCAATAATAGTTTAATAACAAGAAAAACAATTTATTTCCAGGAAACCAATTTTATTTGAAAATGTAAGATAATTTCTTGACATCTTGGTAAGGGTTAGCAAGGAAAGTGTGAGATATTTAAGGTTTGGAAATTTTTTTGCACGTATTCAAATATACAAAGGTTTTATCAATTTTTTAGTAGTCTGAACATTACTTTGTTGAAAGGAACATAAAAAATGAAAGTTTAATGTACATTTTTCATTATACATATTTTTTAAGTCATCTGTTAATTTCCCATTTTACCCAAACGTGTTGATAAAATGGAATAGGGCATATAACATAGAAATACCAAATTTCCGTGAGCCTTTTTCTGTTCCCGTTTTGAATTCATTTTGCTCGTTAACTCGCCGCCCCAGACTGCTTTTGGGCACCGAATACATTTTCGCTGCTTTTAAGTAGCCACATTGACCAGTAAAACCTGCCTCAATTGCTATAGACATAGCTTTTTCAGTCCATGACTGGCGCTTGGTCGTTCAGGAATATTTTCCGGACATCTTTCGGAAATGAATACTTGAAGTAGGTAGGTACATTTACGGCCACCAAAATGTGCACGATTTTTTTTAGTAACTTGATTTTTGCTTCGTATCCTAAAAAACATCAGCCAAATGTCAATATTATTTTGTTTATGACAAATATTTTTTCACGAAAGTCACTGGATAATACCAACTTTAATTTATGGAAAAATAGGGAAATTTGTGTAAGGTATCGTGCACATTTCGGTGGCCGTAAATGTACCTAAGAAGTAAAATGACCTGATTTCTTCGTTAGGGTAAAACGGGATACTACTACAAAAACAACGGTATCCCGTTTTATCAAGTATCCCATTTTACCCACATTTCTTAACGCGTAGATTGCGTAGAATTACGATTAAACAGCATTCGACAGGCCACCTATTAACGCTACCTCCAACGTACAAGTCGCGCGAGTGAGCAATCGGCGCGACTGAAATTTACACCTGAACAAAATTATGCATGTGTTCTATATACAGCGACCGCACGACTTTGTGATGAAACCAAGTCGCAGAAATGTTTGTATTTCAAATGAATGTACATTTTAGTAGCGCGACAAAATTCTCGAGAGCAGGTATCTGGGATATTTTTTTAACATAATTTATGTTGTTGAAAAAAGTGATTTTGTTGTATTGCATTTTAACCCCTCAACAAACGGTTATTTTATTAATGTGGGGTTCTATAGTTGAATTGCTAAGTAGTGTACGCGACATATACGTCGCTGTGCAAATTTGCGACTTTACGATGAACGCATACGTCACGTCGCCGCTCATTAAGTGGTTAACAAATACAAATGAAAAAAAATATTTTTTCAACATTTTTATTGTTGTAATAAGGACAACATAATCAATAGAATACATGAGAAAAAATGGGTCTTCACAACTCAAAAAATAAGGTTTTCTGTACTTCGTGTAACGAATTGTAAACTAATACCGTAACTCGACCCCTTCGGTGACAGGCGAAATCCAGCATTTTCCCAGGAATAAAAAACCTTCTTGCATGTATTGTTCCAATTTTCTGTACAACGGACAGCGGATGTTCTCCCATCGGTTAGTTTAAAACCCCAATTCTAAAATAACGAGCTACTTTTTCTCCTTTTATAACGTGACTGATGAAATTTAGTGTTCGTTCACAACTAAAAAAATGTATTTTCATGTAGTTAAAAATTCTCAAAGGTCTTGGTCCATCTTACAAATATAGTGTGATCAAATGTTTCCACCTTCATTCGAATGTACTCAATAAATAGCCGCGGATCCTATCACAATTCTGTAAATAAATCATGAAATTTCCCAAATTGCAACCGGTTCCGGTATATTACGTTGACGTCTTGTTCCCTTATTATATTATTATTTTAAATAAATATTGTCGCATTGTCGCGATAGTGGCTAACATAGGACACTCTTGCGATGGTCGCTCGACGATTTTGCGACAACGCGATTAATTAATCGCGTCGATCGCTAGCTCACGCGAATGTACGCAGGACATAACGTAAACAGCCAAACGTCTGTTGATGTCTCTATTAAGCGGAATATTGTCCCAATTAAGTGATCAAGAGCGGCTAAAGTATGAAAAAAAAAAAAAAAAAAAAAAAAAATTCTCGATTTTAATTTTTTAAAATACTTACACCAAATCCAAATCCCAACCATGTGGTTGTGGTTTAATACATAGCAAGTCAATTTTTTTTATTGATTTTTATTTCTCACTCTCATTTTCAACTGTCTTTCGATTAAAAATTTACTCATGTAAGATATTGAAATTTTCATAGCATCATTTTGACAATTTAAAGATCAGTAAATCAAGAAAAAATATGCGGTTACTGTGATGGTTGTGAATTGGATTTGAACTACAGTAGAATCCGGTTATAACGGCTTCGGTTATAGCGAACCACCGGCTATAACGAACTTTAATCCAAGTCCCGACATTTTCCCCTATGTAACAATGTAAAAATTAATTGGTTAGAACGATCTCGGATATAACGAACTATCGGATATAACGAATCTGAAAAAGCCGAAATTAATAAAATTTCAATCGACTATAACGAACTTTGCATTGTATATAACGCGTTATAACCTTTGAATCTGATGATGATTTGTCATTAAATGAGTAGTAGTTACAAAAATAGAAACAAAGGGAACGTGAATTTCAGCAATTGAAGGGCTCTATGCAAGAAGTACCTTAGTCACTTTCATATTCTGTGATATTTGAGATTTGATGTTTCAATGTTCAATGATCTTTTTTTACTAAAATAAGTCTTCTTTAGTAAAAAACGATCAGTCAAAATCAAAACAATGTGATTTCCAGATCAAACAGAAATATAAATCTCAAATATCACAGAATATGAAAAGTGACTTAGGTACTTCTTGCATAGAGCCCTTCAATTAGAAAATTCAAATTTTTTTGTAAACTAAAACATGAATGACAATTTATTAGTTACAACAGAATATTTGGGTATTTGTGGAAGACAAAAGTGGCCAAGAAAAAGCCAATGAGGAATGAGGATGAGCCGGAAGCACCAGCGTTACAGATTTTTTCTACACAGGAAGCTGTGAGAAGTATTAACAACATTCGTAATTTTTTAAAGTTTTACGGTGTGCCGAACTCAATTATTGAAAATCTTAGTGACGTTGAAACGTGTGTGGACAGTTTATACTTTAACAACACGACAGTTCAGTCGAAAATAACAATTTTTTTCAAATAAAATTACTTGTTGCATTAGCTTTGTTTCACATAAGTTTAGTCCTTATATTCTTAATGGTTTTATACATATGCATATTTATATTAGACCAATAAAGGTCTCATCAAACACCCTTGCATTTATTCTTTCAATAGCGCTTATAACAAACTTCGGATATAACGAACCGATTTTGACGGTCCCTTGAGGTTCGTTATAACCGAATTCTACTGTAAGTGTGTATTTTTATAAATTAAAATTGACTAGTTTGAAGATTTTTTTTACAACAATGGTTCTAATTTTAATTAATTAATTTCATACTTTAACCACTCACTGTTCAATTGCCGCTTAATTGAATCACCTTTTAATAGACTTCATTAAAAGTAACTTGTGCCGACGTGATTTAAATAAGCGACATCTATTGTAACCAATTGCTATATGTGAATTTGTTAAAAGAACTTGATTAAATGCCATAAACAAACTTTGGAAGTAATTTTAATTTATTATTAATAAATCTGTCTCTCTGTTTAAAAAAGTGCATTAAAATTATTATCTAAAACTTTCTTTGGGATGAATTTAATATTTATTTATGTTTAAAGCCGTATTACGAGTGTTGTATAGAAGAATTCCATGAATATTTTCCTCGTTTGAAGTAATAGTTGAGCACGGCGATGCCAAAGAATAAAAGAAAATAGTGCTCTTAAACGGGTTAGTAAAATATTCGTAAAAATGCAAGCTTCCAGCAAGCAGCATTTTTGTATCTTTCATAAAATGTATCGTAAAACTTTTAAATCCAAGACGTTTGTTCTGCGAGGGTGTTATCTATCCCTGGGCGGTCTGGAACTTTGGTCTTGCGGTTTTCCAGCGAGGGGAAAACGAGGGAGGGTCATTTCTCTCCCGAGGGGTCTCAAGACGACAAGGCATGCGGAGTAGTTGACCGGTCGACGTGGTCGGAGAACAATTGGGATCCTGCCGCTCTCATACGTATTGATCTGCCACTACATAAAAAGAACCGGTATACAAAGCTGCACAGGAAAATAAATGATTCGTTGTGTCGGTTAATTTTTAGAGATTACGGCTCCTTCACAGAAAAAAGGACAACATTTTTTTTTGTTTGCCGAGATAGATTCGAACTTAATGTACGTTTTTATTTCAACACTGAAAGGTATTGTAAGACTCTTATATAGAAAAGATAGCAAAAGCAATTTATCCTTTTTAGTATAAACCAAGTGGAAGTCCTTTATTAGGATACTTTTCTGTTAAAGTTACTTGATAAGATATTCTGGACAGGATTTAGGCAGGGTAACAATCGCACGTATTCAACGAAATGTGTTTTTTTCTTTTGGCTACCCTTTCAGAGGTTTAAGTAATGGCAATTTGACTTTCAGACATGTGAAATTCCTATTATTCATCTCCGTGTTTTTTTCCTGCAGTTAAACAGCTCATATAACGTAATAACCCGAAACAAGTAAACTAACAACAACCATACTCTGGATTTATGTCGTGAATTATATTTGTCCCAAGATTACATTACCATTATCTCGAAAGCCGCGAGGAAGGAGTATGCGGATGGGAGAGGTGGGATTTGGCGGGATATAGTAGGGAGCGTCGAGCTTTAAAGTGTCTTATCTATACCAACTTAGATGCATTGTCACACGATTCTGCTTTTTACGTACTGCGGTATTTTCTTCGCGCGGTTTTATTTCTGTTTTACAGTCGGTCATTATTTTGAGTAGATTCCTGCTGTATTCTCCGCTTGAAAGGTTGTTCCGGATTAAAAGGAGTAAAACTAGTAAATTTAATTTTATTGTAAAAAATCTCAACATTGAGTATAGGGGTTGTTAAGAACATTTAAAATAACCTACATACAAAATGTCTTGTTGTTGATTAATCAAGTGAAAATCAAAAGCCATTATATGAATTTGACTGGATAATTATTCAATTTTCTTGCGAAATTAGGTCGTAAATAGAATGTCCGACACTTTCATGGTATTTTTGACTTCAAAAAGATAATTTTGCATTTATCGTACTTATCTCTTATAAAAATAATAAAAAAAACGCTTAGGCCTACGTTTTTGCCTCATTACCACAATCAAAATTTTCTGCCGATTCATCGAAAACAAGACAGCTTATGCAATGTTTCCAGCTTAAAAAAATCTGCGCTCTTTAAAATATTTTGCACTGTTTTAAGAAAGAAACATTAAAACTGAAATCAACGTTTTTCTACCTCTTATGCAATTTTACAAAGTAACATAGATTCTCTAACAGTGTAACAGTCTAAACGTTTAATACTCTTGTTAGTGATAATTTATACTACGTTAAACTTAAACATTTATAACACACCTTCCTACTTTATGGATACTTCCTCCCTACTATACAACAAACATAACTACTGAAACTATTATCATGCATCAGTTTGTACATGTTTAACTATTTACATGTGTTGAGTTGTATGTCTCCTAGAACCTATTTATAACTACTAAAGTTATACCCTGTGTACGTGAATGTATTCAAAATATTCCTCTCATTTCACTTAAAAAAATTGTCAGCACTACACCACAGACGGTTCTCCCTCGTATCCTTCATCAGGGCTCTCAGTTAAAACCTCATTTATAGGATCGTTCCTCACATTATTTTCAGTTTTATTTTTGTCGCCCTTACCGTCCGTTTGCGCCCCCACACACCTTTTAGTCGCGAACTGGGCCACGTGCAGATTAGCCGGCACGCAGCGCGGCCACTGCAGCGCCGAACAGCACGGCAACGAGTTGGGAGCCCCCAATTCGGCTTTATAACCTTCGGGCGGTGACGGCAGTTGATCTGAAGATTTCACGGGATATCCATCGGCCGTGTAACGCACCCCCTGACAATAATGTTCATAAGCTGGCGGTTGCGAACTGTGCGATAAAAATTCAGCCTCTCTCGAATACCGGGGAGATTGTCTCTTATTCGCGCGGTTGTAAGGAAGGGTCCTGTAAAAACCATCGCTTTGGGCTGAATTATGCATTCTGGGTAGCCCGAAATCCACGGGATAGCCATCGGTGTCTAATAAACAGCTCGGATTGAGGTGCACATCGGAAAGCTTGTAAAACTCCCGGCTTCCTTTCATGCAGCTTATTGGGTATATGGGGTTTATCTGATCCAGTTCCCTGTACGCGCTGGGGCATTTATCTTCGCCGTCCCCGTCGCGTCTGCGTCCGACGCTCTCCGTGTCATTGATGAGGTCGGGATTTTGCTCCAGCTGATACCGTCGTAGCGACGTGGGGCTCCTAACGTGATTACCTACAATCGGAGACATTCCCAAGAGTAACTCCTCATTCGGAGCGAACACATCCTGCTCTGCATTATCTTTAAGGGAATCGACAACTTCCATGCTCTCTCGTAAAACGGGACGCTTTGTGACATTTTGTTGATACTGCAACGCGACTTCTTTCGTTTTTTCCCTCTTGAGCTCCCGATTACGATTCCTGCGACATCTGGCTATTAAAATTATGACCAGAAAAATCACCAAGAAAGCTAAAGCGCACGCTCCTACCACCACTGCCAGAAGATATTCAAACGGAAAGGAGACTATTATTACGATTGGTTCTTCTTTAACAACAATCCTGATTGTAAAATTTGATTGAGCTACGCCTGCAGCATTTTCAGCATTGCAGAAAAAGGTGCCATTATCATCACTGTTGGTGTTGTAAATGAAAAGCTCGCTTTTCTTCTCATCGGTTCCTTCTTCAATGTAGTAAACTAAATGTACACCGGGAGCCACCATCGAATCGTTCTGCAAAACTCTACCTTGGAACCACCAGGAAACTCTCGCTTCAGGAATCGCGCGCACGTGACACAGTAGAGACAAATTCTTTCCTTCAGCAATCTCGAGATAGAACGTCGTCGGAGATACATCAGGCAAACAGGCGAGCTCCGCGCTCGGTATCGATTTTATAGCGCGCCCGGAGAGTCTCGTCGGTCCTTTACAGAGAGGCTCCGTAGCAGTCGGTATCTTGGAATCGAGTAGCCAGTTGTAAAGGTCCAAAATATGGCAGTCACATTCCCAATGGTTACTTTCGAGCTCGATCCCGCGCAGCAATCCCGGAAGGGTCTTCTTAGGCATAGTTTTTAATTTGTTCCCGGCGAGATTGAGCCACTCTAAAGTGTTCAGACCTTGAAAAGCGTCTTCCTCAATCGAAGATATTTCGCAGTCGTTCAATTCTAGAGTGTTTAGGTAGTTAAGGTGGGAGAAGCCCTTTTTCCTTAATAATCGGATGGGGTTCAAACTGAGCGTGAGCTTCATTAGAGAGCGACAGTCTGTGAATATTTCGGTGGGAACGGATCCAAGCAAATTCCGTGACAAATCTAATTCTACGAGGTTGGTTAGGCCTTTGAACGCGTGGTCATCAATCGTGGCTATCCGGCAGCGAGACAGGTAAATTTTCTGCAAGTTGGTTAACTCCATTTTTAAAAATTTCTCATTGCTCAGTAGTGTAAGATTGTTGCCGGTGAATTCGAGCACTTGCGTACTTGGCTCCATTCCTTCCGGAATGGCTAATAAATTTTTATTAGTACACACCACCGACTGCTTCCCGTTCTTCCACTTGCACACGCACACGCTCGGACACGATCGCAATACGTTAACGAGGGCCACTAAAACTAAAATCGTGTATTGCGTCTTCAGACATTCACTCATGCTGCACATTTTCTAAGTCGCCTCCATTTCCATTTTGATCTGAAACAATAACCGTCATTAGATTAAATTTGCAATTCTTTGGTGGATTTGTAAAAATTTTATAAAGTGAAAAGAAGACGAAATGTGATCGGTTAGGTTGCGTCGGTTCGTACAAGGAATACATCACAGCTTTAAAATAATGGCTTCGTTCATTACTAGGGATTAAGATCTTGGAGAGGATTTGGAAAATGGATTTTCTTCATTCTACATATTTCACCATCATGCGGTCCTCTTGAGGTGGAATTTTTGCGCCTTCCCAATCGATATCGGGTTGACCTTCGGTTTGAAAATGAAAGAAAATCTCAAATCAATGATTCGCATGCTGGATAAATGACTTCGTGCAGCTTTCACTTTGATTAAGTGCTTTTTAACCCTCTCTCGCATATATTTTTTGTTAAGAAGAAATTTAAGACGGCTTCAAATTCGAATATAATTTGAAATAACTTAAACTGATTTATTTAATATTAGTCAACGTTTTAAACACAATTATAAAAGAAATGGCACTGAAGTTATTTGTGTTGGTTTCTTAATCTCCTTTTTATAATATCTTGTCTTATTTGTATACCGCATTAATTTTTCTTGTTACAGGGGTTCCAAAAGTTTTAATATCGCCTCGTAGCGGTAAAATGGAAAAAGATACACAAATTATGGACACCTTGTTTAAGTAAAAGATCTATTCTTTTGTACAGTTACTACTTCGGTATCCTCATCGAGTTTAAACTTGTTAAACTTTAGAAGAATTAATATCTTTACTTAAAATGCAATTTGAAAAACCACTTTTTTCCTTTTTTAGTTGATAATTGTTTATTGCACTACTAATCAATCAAATTCAAGGCACGTTTCATTCGTACCGATTAAATTTCATAGAACACCTGCCACACGACTCTGGATATTGTTGCTTATCTATGAGGCCCGCTTTGTGCCCGATATCCCTTTTCAAATTTTTTATTGCAGAAGCTTTAAAATTGCCGTGACAAGTTTTACCGCAGCTTTACGAGCGTGCTATTTAAGGTTTTTGCCATAAATACTGTAGACGATATTAGAGAACGATCTATTCACTTACTATTAAAATCTAAATGACAATTTAACTATTAAGAAGAAGTGGCCAAAAGATCTCGCAGACCAATAGCGGACTGACTCCACTGGGAGCCCATCCATTCGCGCCTGATATGACATACTATAAGCCCATATTATTCTGATTGCTTATTAAATGAAAAAAAAAATTAACTATTATTAAAATCTATCTATACTGTAACATAGATTGTAAACACAAATTCCTGGTAGCTTTAATAGTTTGATAATAAATCACTATCAACGTCAACTTGTATACAGCTTAAATTAAAAAATATTAACAATTTGGTCATTTTGTAACTTGGCAATTGAAGAATGTTCCTTCCAATTATCAGAATTTTTCGACTGCTGAAAAAGGATTGATCTCAAAAATGCTATATAATGAATCACCCTGTATTGATTAACCGCTCTCAATTTTGAAGGGAGTCAACGTTGAAGATTTTAACGTTATTGTCGATCTTCACAAGAGAACGGTGAATAGAGAACGATTTTTCTTTCCAAAATTGATTTTTGTTCACTTTTTCATCCCTGATACATTTGTTTGCCCATTTTGGGGGAGACTGTATACAGGTTGTATTATATTAAGTGTCCACCATTGCTAACTTTGTTATTATTGGAGTTACAAAAGCGGTTAAATTACCAAAAAATTGGTGATTTTTCCGCTGATTACCATAATGAAAACAAAAAAAGCAATCGAACGTCAGCTGTTGGAAATTATCACGAAAAACTTTTTTTTTAAATGGAATGTAACAACAAAGTAATATACAATGTAGTTTTATGAATATAACTCTGTAGTTATATAAAATAGAATATGTGTGCATTGGCGTCTACTCAAAGACTACAAGTACCTATTATTACACAAAAATGTTCTTATATTTAGCAAAACTTATTTGTAATTTTTTTTGGCTTTACATAGAAAGGAATTATTATGTTGTAAATAAACTTGGTGATTATAGAATAAGTAAATTTTAGTGAATCAGGATATAAAATTTTTATTTGTTTCTGCCAAATAATATTTTAAAATTTAACTTCCTAATTGACGAAACTTGAGCTTTTTAAAATTATAATTTTGATTTCAAAGACAACTGCTTGATTGTATTAAATTGACTTATTTAATTTTTTGTAACGTTAACAAAGGTTACAAAATAAAATCTTATAAACGAAAACGCATTGATTTAAAAAAATGTTACTAATTTTAGATTCTGGTTTACTTTTGGCAACAGTTCGTAAACTTCTGATAACCAAAAGATATAAAAAGCAACTACCGCGTAATCACAGAATTCATTATTATTGTCAAAACGATGTCGTATATATTCGGGATGATTTTGATACTTTTGTGTTTAACCCCTTCACTACCAAACCTGGTAGCAAAGGGGTTAACATCCAAAATTGCACCGCAGTGCACAAAATCTACTATTGAAAACAATACCATTGAGTGCAGTTCAGTTGAAGAAATCGGTAATTTCAAATTTCCAGCAAATATCTACGTTGATTTCCAAGGAAAGCAACCATTGCAAGTTGTGAACGCCACCATATTTCAACAAACCAGCATACTATACCTGCATTTCAAAAATTGTTTACGAAAACTTAATCCTAGTGATTTTCAACATTTGAACAGTGAAGTTTTGTATGGCATTCTATTCATTAACAATGTGCTTAACGAACTAATGCCTGGAGTTTTTAACCATCTGCTAATTAAAGTGCTAGTTTTGAATAGTAACCAAATTAAATGTCTTTATCCGGGAGTTTTTTATAATATGTCTAATTTGTCTCATTTAGAACTATCGGGCAATGAAATAAGTATTATAATGCTTGGTGTATTTAATAATTTACCAATTATTACGTTGCCATTAAATGATAACCAAATCTATTATATTGGACAAGGAGCGTTCTATAACTTAACGAAATTATGAGAATTGTCTCTAGTCAACAATCGTCTTTCGATTTTCAATGGACAAGAATTATTCAATTACCAGACATCCATTATAGATTTCTATCTTAACCGTAATTTACTGCCAAAAATTGCAACAGAAATGTTTAGGGGCTTTCATAACCTGGAATTTCTATTTATTCAAGACAATTTAATTTCGGCGATTGATGTTAGTGCGTTTAATTCGTTTGGAATTAAGTTTCAATAAATTGAAAGAAATCAGTGGTAATATATTTCCTGCAGGAGGTTTCCAAGACTTACGCAACGAGCTGTCTTTTTTTGTCCATGAACTTTTTGAGTGCGTTGAGAAAACTGGGCCGACTGCTCATAAGCGGCAATCCATGGCAGTGCGGCTGTTTGAAGATAATATTACGATGGATGAAAGAAAATGGAAAACGGATAGATCCTTGCGAGCGGGATTATTTCGAAGGAATCAGGCCGGTCTGTATGGTCCTTAAGCGACATTCGGACGCCTGTGTTTACAAAATTTTTGAAGAAAATATCAAAATTTATGTTGATGTTCGCAACTTATTTGAACCATACCGATGCTACGATTAAAAACCATTGAATATTATTTATTTATTATTTACCTATTATGTATATACCATGGCTTGTCAAGTTTTATTTATATGATATTGTTAAATTTAAATTATTTTTTCATAGGAAAAATGAATATAAACGGTTGTGGCACACAGTAGGTAGTCATTAATTTTACACTTAACACTACTAAATTTATTAATCAAACAATCCAAATTCGCAGAAAACTAAAATTACGTTAACTAAATATTATATGTTGCTTTTAATAACTCATTGATCAAAATTCAAAGACAATAAAAAAAGTTGCACAAATCGGGCAGCTGGATTTCTGGGTCGTCTATAATCAAATGGGTTTCACCTCTTTCATAGTTGGACAAGAACCGCCATGATTGGAAAACTTGAAAGATTATTTTCTTGTTCTTCTTCTACTAATAAAGAAAATCAATCTCCACTAAGAAGACTTTTGCCAACATTTCCTACAGGCCCATCTTGTCTACTCTACACTCAAAAAACTGCGTGCCTTGAGTTTAGAACGGATGAACGTGCTTAATGTTAATAGGTATACTATTAAACCAAGCAAATTACCGTGTTGGTTTAAGAATGGTAATTCTTATTTTGTGGTGACCTCACTGGGGGTATTATTTGGAACGAGTGCTACATCCAGCTGTGCGGATACAGTTGAACGGAAAGTTGTAATTGATTTATGACCGACATTTTTCTGATTCTGTGCGTGATAAATTCGCATGTAAGTAAATTTGTTGTAATTATAATTTTTCCCACAATTTTACCTCATCGAATGAATTTTTTAAAAGTTTTTTCAATATAACAGCTATTAAATAATTTGTTTTTTAGTATATTTCCGTCGGAACGAAAAGTAAGAAGTGATATAAAAAGGGCATGCGAACCAGTTGCTGCGATAACAGAAATTATAGTAACGAGGAAGGTAAAGAAATAATTTTGATTTTAAAAAAATTCATTTAATGTTATATCTATCTTATAACAAATTTTACTTTTTAGCGAATGAAGAGTTCTTTGTAAGAATTTAACAAAACACAAGCGTGGCTGAAGTACGTGAATTTGCGGAAAGAAAATCTGCACATAATTGAATGACACCAAGAATTATTGTTTATAGACGAATGGTCATTATTGAAACATTCAAACGGGTCTACAATGGTAAATTTTTATACTAATATATTCATGATACAATGTGAACATTTTGTTTCTTTGTTTTTAGATTGATGTAGATTTTGGCAAATTATTTCTTGAGAGAAAAACAATTTATTGAGAAGGCTAATGACTTCGACTAACTTCCACTTCATATACTTACAACTGTTACCAAATGAGAATGTGGTTCTTAAACCGAAAATATAGTTTTAAAAAGGATGTGATTTGGATATTGTTAAATTTTCACCTACCCCTAATAAAAATATGTATGAGAAATAACTATATTCTAAAGTTCCTTCAATTCAAGCATTCCACTCTACAATATTCATAAAAGTAAGAAAAAAATTATTGTAGGTATTTACAAGTGCTTATTTAATATAATAAGGTCATCTTAAATTCTTAAATAAGAAAATATATTATTCTTAAGTAATTAAATAAAAGTTTTTGAAATCAACATGACCTATTCTTAAATGTAAAACTTATAAAAGTTCTCAGAATTAGAGCGAACCATTCTTGAATTTGTCACGGAGAATCAACGTTCTAGAAATTAAGAATGACCTGTTCTTAAATTTGACAAATAGAATAAACATTCTTGAAATTAAGCATAACCCACTCTTAAATTTGACAACAAGAATATAAGAATACAAGAATTTTTTTCTGAACTTTTCCTTTACTTATATATTTACCAAAAAGATTTTGTAATTGGTGTTATTGCGGAATGCAAGTGACTGTCATAGCTTCCTTAAATAAAAATAAATAACTATTAGGAGATAAAATGGGGATAAAGAAGGTAATGTGAAAATATCTGAGATAATGAAAACATGTCAAGTAACAGGATTTATGTTGTTATCTGAAACTTTCGGAATTTAGATAACTGTTTTATACGTCTTCATTGCGTAAAATGGCTCGTTAAAATTCTTTAAGGAAAAAGTTTGAAAGGGTCACATCTAAAAGTTCCAAACAAAATTCTACTAATCTTTTTTACTCTATTAGCTCAACTTATAATCTTCCAACATCTCGGCGGCATTAAAAGAATCTCGCGTTTTTGACTTTTGTCACATAAACTTTTTTATCTGTAATATTTCTCGGACATTTTTATTGTACGGTCAAGAAATAGTAAAATGAACCCTCTCTAATTCAGTTCTTGTTTTATCGCACGAAATATAAAACGTAAACACTAATGTCGAGAATGTTGCAAAGTCACATCTGGGATTGTTTCATTTTGAGGCAAAATGTAATTTAGCTGGTCATATATTGAGCTTCTGTATCCCCGAATGACACCGGTTCTCGAGGGACCGTCTCTAGTGGAGTGGACTCTCTGGTCACGACAGGTACACCGCATAAAGCCGTGCTTTACCCGTTGCAGATTGGAACCTTTCTGCTCGGGTTTACAGCAGTTATGCTGCATATTTCATGAGTGACTTGTCAGGATTCGATAGGTAACCCTAATCTCCCTCCCTCCTACTGTTCTACTCGAAACCGTCGATTTTAATTATGTACACAATTTTTTCCGACTGACGCTTTTATTTTTAGTCGCTCCGATTTTATCTTTTGAATTTGTAACGCAGTTGTGACAAATTTACGACGAATCGTAATTCTGCAAGAACTGAAATTAATTAATCTTTTATAGAAAAACATAGCGTAAAGCGTGAATTTAAGGCAGGTTGTGAATTATTAAATTGCTTTTTGTTGATATTTTTAATACGCTTACGAAACGGTCTTATTTTTCACTGCTCCTACTCGATGTTTATAAAGCACACATTTGATAATCCGGGTGTTTTCCACTTGCGATGCCAGGCACGATGCTAGTCTAAAATGAAAAACAAAACTATGATGGTACAAGTCACGCTTCAAACCTCTGTGGATTTATTCCGCATTAAAAAGAATCTCCAGGACCGAAGTAACAAATTTAGTGACATTAGACACCAGTTCTATAAATAATTGGTCTAATCTCCGCATTATAAAACCTCGAAGAGAAAAATAATGTATATTTGGTGACAATGAAAATTACAACAATTAGGTTTTGTTTGGTCAATTTGCTTGACACTTCTCACAATTTTGCAAAATTTCCTAGTCATTGTTTTTTTCTTTAAATTTTTATGACTTCATTGTGAACCTGCGTTACGCGATCTTATTAAAAACACAGATTTACACGATAACAAAACCAAAAATTGATTAAGTGTCGACAGGTCCACTATGGAAACAAAAATGCTGCATGTAAAATTAGTAGATAGAAATAGAAATGAGTCAATAGGAAAAAAAATAAAGTGAAAGACGTTAGAAAACAAGTAGCAAACTTGGGATTAAACTTTTCACGAGCTAACTGTTGATAAAGGGTAGAGGTAGAGAAAGACACCAGATGAGGTGGACAGACGATTTTAAGGAGCTTGTAAATGTAAATGAATGTCACTCAAGAAAGGGAGAATTGTGATTCTCACTGGGAGTCTTATGTCCATAAATATAAGACATGATTTAAAAGAAGAAGAAGAAGAAAAGATTACTCATGGAGTAGCGAAGGTAGAACAACCGGGACTCAAAGATATGAGGTAAATGGTCGGTGCTTTTGGGTAATAGTATTTCTTCTCTTCATGACATCATCTTCAAATAAAAGCTGGTTATCATCATGCAATTTTAAACTTTATTTATGGCAGCTGTAAACAACTTAATTGGGTGCAATTGAATCAATTAAGAAGGGTCTGCCGCTAAGACATTCTCTTCCTCCTTTTATTTCCTATTTGTTTAGCTTTTGCTTCTATTTCTTCTTGAGTAATAAACTGTAGTAACTGTAACTGTAACCCAGCGAAAAGACTTAAAAGAAGAAGAAGATCAACCATGGAGTAGCGAAAGTTAATAACAACCGGGGCTCAAAGATATGAGCATATCTTCTTTTCGTGGTAGCATCTTCAAATAAAAGCTTGTTATCATCATGCAGTTTTATACTTTACTTATGTCAGCTGTAAACAATTGAATTGAGATGTAATTACGAAGGTTTTGGAACTAAGACATTCCCTTACTCTCTTCACTTTCTATTCTTTAGTTTTTCATATCATTTCTTCTTGAATAACTAACTGTAGTAATTGATTGTGATTTCTCCTGGAATGTGATGTAGGTATACTGATTTTCTTGCTTTAATTAAAAACATGATCTCGTTCCATGACTATTCTTTCCAAAACCTGTCTGTTCAAGATCTGTTGGTGATGAATAGTTCGAAGGCCGCCCTCTAACACTTCGAAAGCTTAGCCTTCGGCCTTTTGGTTGGATTTCGTATTGATCACAACTAGTAATACCTTTAGCTCCTCAATATCGGTTGCAACGTTTGGAGAAATTACCCGTCGAGAGGTGCAGAGTGATATTCAATGGAGTCATGCACAAGCCTCTATTTATTGTTGAAAGCCCTATCGGTGGTTATGGTATTGGCTTTTATTACTCATGCTAGTAGCTCCCCTTTTGATGTTTATTCGAGGCAATAGGCCACTAAGATTAGACTTAAATTACTCCTGGCTTATGCCGGTGATAATGATGTTTATGAAAAATCACTGAGAATATTAATGAAATATTTGTATCCTTAAACAAGAAGCAAGGTCTCTCTATCAACGAGGATTAAACACCTCGCAAGCCGCAACGTGAAAAAAGGATAAAAAGTACTACAAACAATCAAAATAACAAAACTAAGATAACAAAAATAAGATAGGTAAGTATGAGTTGCTACAAACCATTGTACTGGAAAAAATACAGAGACAAGGAAACAGAGGAAAACGACAAATTTCTTAGTTCACCAACTTAAAGAAATGGCACAAAAGCAATTCTACTATGTAGTTTGGAGTTGTAGTATGGCAAATAACAATTAGTATCATGATAGCCAACCTACTTAAAGAAGCCAAGTTTGAGAAAATGTAAACACTTGGAGATTACAACTTGCAAAATATAAAGATGAAGAAATATAAAACAAAAAGACGCATCCAAAGCGGCTACAAATGCTCTTTTGCACTGTAACACCTTATCACATCAAAACAGTTCACAAATTATGAACATTGACAACTTGGAGACAGTGATGTAGGCAAATAGTTCAAGCAGCGAAATCCCACCAAGTGTTGTAAAGCGATGGAGCAGTCGGAGTGGTAAGTTGACAGTTAAGGGGTATATTGAGGAAGTGTCAGAACACTACGTTTTTTCCTTCTTACTGTGACTCGATAACTTAATAATCAAATTATTAATTGAAATTATAATGTTCTAAGCCACTTTTGCGTTGAAGATCCGCTGAAATACAAAAACCGTAATGTAAATGGTAGCTGAAAAACATTTCTCGATTTTTTGTCAAGAAAATCACAATCAAGATTATCACCACAATACGCCGTATCTAAAAAAAAGACCAAAGTGGTCATCGAGAAAATTGAAAATGATCAATAAGCAATCTATATTTTTACAAGTACATCCTTTCAACCCTCTCAAATTGGTTCTGGCGATGAAAAAAAAATTAGTTTCTCTAGTGAAATATTTACAGAGATGCTATAAGTCATCCCGTCTCATGCAGATTTTGTTTAATATAGTCATGGTTAAATGTTTAGAGACTCGGTGTCTGCGCAAATATTTGTAACCTTTATTTGATCTAGTACGGAAATATTAATACATCCCTTAAAGTAATCCCCTTTTGAGGACGTATATAAACAAGGCTTTCACATTTTCATGTTGCAAAGGGTTTTCAGAACTAATTTCTAGTTTAATAGTTTTTAGAACCATCAGTAGCGTTGCTTTGTTCCCGTTTCCTTTTATATAACAATGCATTAATGAAATTTCGATAAATTTTCATCCTAAAGTTCTACTTTGTATTAAAACTTGGAACATAAAAAAGTTATAATCTAATTTAATAGAAGCCCTTCTCCCGATAATCAATCCAATTAAAACTAATGGGATTCACCTCAAAGGACCGATTTTTTGTTTCAACACTCATTTATTGCCGCTTAAAAATGCATTTAAATTTCTTCCCTTTGGTAAAAGTAAATGTAGCAATATCCTTACATATATAAAGCTGGAAAATCATTCCCGCTGAGGAAATTCTTCAATAAAACACGTCTCTAAAGGACAGAGGGGAAATCCTGTATAGATTGAATCAATTGTGATCCGTGATCAGAATGTTACGAAACCAAATCCTTAAAACTTGTATGATGCAATATACTTTTATTTACTTTTATTGTGCGGCGTTGGCTGTTTTTTTGTCGGCCAAATTTATAATTCGTGATTCGGTCCGGTGAAATGTTTAAATTCATTTTGTTTGTAAATCAGACGCGTTCCCAGATGGCTGGTCCATCCGCTCGAGAATGCAAACAAGACCCTAACTTTTCTTTCCTTTTTATTTCAAACCGCGCCGCCTCCAATTTCTCGCATAGGCCCTGGGGGACATGTTGACGAGACGCGATCAAATATAAAATATCGCGCAAGCCGCCGGAATTTCTGCCGGTCCGTCGCGTAACGCAATTAGAAATAATAATGTACTTTAGCACTGAAAATTTTCAGTGCGAATTTCGCCTCCTTTCAATTTTGTTGCAAGCTCAGTTCGAGTTTGTAATTAGCTGTTTGTGAAGTTTTTTGCGGGAGTAGTAATCGCACGTCGTCGGGACGACCGCGGAGTAACTGGAACGACCAATAAAGGCAAGATTGTAGCAAATTTTTTAATAAAAATTTTAACAATGTTGTTTTTACAATTTTGTTATGATTGCAGCGTGCAACCGGATGGGTAAAATACAAAGCGCGCCCTCGCTGAATTTATTAGCTGTTGCTGTTATGCGAGCAGGTAAAAATAATGGTAAATATGAATTGTTGATGAACGTTAACGTATAGGTTTTACATAAAGGGAGCCTGCCATAAAACGATTCATATCTGAAGCGAACTTTATTGTCGTACAAAATTATATTTCACACCGTAAATTCGTATCCGCTTCTCATGAGATGCTTCATCATACATAAAAATTGAAAAATGTTGCGTTAAAAATAAAGTGAAGTTATATACACACATTTTCACAGTATCTTAATGTTAAGTTATCAAATATGAATAAAGCAATATTAATAAAATTGGATTGTAATAAAATAAAGTTTGAAGAAATAAAATGTAATGTAAGATTTTCTTTATGTTACAGTAAAACCTGTAATCGACGGAACATCAAGAGAGAATTGGTTTCTCTGTCTCTGCCTTTTATTGGTTTTACATTTTCCACAAGAAGATAACTCAGACTTTTAAGTACGGTGATAAAGGGGGCTCTCAAAACTTCTCTATTTGCATAGCTGAATAGGCATTAAACTATCTCAAGGGACAGTTTAACATTGCTACTTTTTGAGGAATAATTCGAGTCAAAAAGTTTATTATTTTATTCCGCTTGGGGTCTTCTAACACGCGCGCTCTTAAGTATCGTCCATCACCGCTTAATACTAGTTTCGTGACTTTCCAAAGTACACTTCTTGTGTAATGTAGTAAGTGTAACTTTGACTATAATCCCAAATCCAAATTTCCAATTGAAAAAAACATAAGAAGGTAGATCTTAATAATTTTCCTCCTCCACATTGTACATTTAACTTTTTAGAATCATCTATTCGTACGTTTGACCCAATATTCTTTAGTTTTGACGATTTCAATCAACTGTAATGAATATTTCAATCGATCGACATACGTGGAATAAACTACATCACAAAATCTCAAATACTGAATGTACATAATTTCGTCAAGTTTTGCTTAAGCTTCATATTGTCAGTAGTTTTAGTTTTGTAACTATGAATGTATATATATATATATATATACCATGATTCACGTAACTTTCCGAGGCATGCGCCCAATGCACGCAACCCAATATTAAAAAATCACAACATGCTATGATACAAAAAACACATATATGTTTGGAAACGATTGACAGAAATAACTGTCAAACTGACAATTTAAATTAATTAAAAATAAATACAAAAGTTATGAAAATTAAAACTATGTGAAGATAATTCAACGCATTTCTACATCTTCCAAAAGTGTTACTAAAATGTTTTTTAAAAGAAATTTAAATAAATATCAGCGGTCAAATTATTTTCAAAAAAAGTAGGGACCAATAATGTAATAGTCAACTACGCCGCACCACACATTGATTGAAAAGACGTTCTGAAAATGGCTTTGTCGCATCCGATGTGGAATTTTGAAGGCACAATAATGGCAGTTGTGGCGGTTAACTGCTCCATTATTCCAAAACTTTATCTCATCGCTGAACATCATGAATCCTAAAAAATTTCCTGGTGATCTACCATTTACCTTGCATAAAATTACAAAAATTAATACGTTATGCGTTTAATTCTTGCACTAAGGTCACATAGTAGGGAGAAAATTTAGTTCCTTTTATAATAATCTGGCTGCAAGAATTGCATCTTTGTGACACTCGCCGTAGATTATGATCATATCCACTCGCTCATCGTTTGAATACATTTTGAAATTTAACTTGTCAGTTTGACAGTTATTTCTGCCCGGAGTTTTCAAAAATATGAAAATTAAATATATGTTTTTTCTATCTAGCATGTTGTGATTTTTGAATAATGGGTTGCATGCATTGGGCGTATACCTCAAAAAGTTACGTGAATCACGGTGTATATACACTCCATGTGGAATAATGCCGCTGTTGAAGCTATGTAGATCAGTGATATGGTTTGATCAGTACCCATTATTTATTAAATTTTCTACAAATCATTCTCTAATTTCATATGTCCTTCACTTCACCTATCCACTTGTAAATTGCAATCATTAGGTATTCTGTTACTTCTTTTACCCATTGGTCTACCTTGTTTCTTTGTACATACGTCCAGGGTTTCACTCTAACATTGCAAATATTACTGCTCTCCACATATGGCCTAATTATCTCCCTCTCTACTGTTTTATTTTCTTTGCTATGTCTTTTTCGATTTCTTGTCTTATTTTATGGTTCATTCTGTATTAATTATCTTCTTCTCTACTGTTTTATTTTCTTTTCGATGTGTTAAAAGTCTTCATCCTACTTTTTTGCCATTGTCATTCCGCATCTTACATGCAGTATTGTTGATCTTATTATTGTTTCGTATATCATAACAAGTCAAAAATGCAAGTTTTGCAATAATCACACGTAAAGAAAATTAATGGTTTTCTTGACTTTACTATACTTTTTTGTGTTAAGGAATTTACGGAGAATGATTGTCATACTTAATTATTAATTTATGATTGACTAATAACACTTACACTTTTGAAAATTTCCAAAAATAATTGAGTTGTTATACAATTGAATTGCATTGAGTTGCGTTGCGTTTAGCGCCTAACGTTCTTAAGGGGCACCACTAGTGTGACCGCTTGAAAAAAAGTGATTTTTGGGAATTTTTTAAAGAAAAACTAATGCATGGAATGTTTTAACGTTTTATACGTGTTATACAATTGAATCGCATTGAGTTGCGTTGCGTTTAGCGCCTAACGTTACTTAAGGGGCACCACTAGTGTGACCGCCTGAAAAAAGGTGATTTTTGGGAATTTAAAAAAAACAACTAATGCATGGAATGGTTTAACGTTTTAAGGATATATTTGTGGATATATAAAAAATAATATATAAAGTTCTAGACCAAAAAATTGAAAATTTAGCGAGTTATTCGTAATCTCCCAAGGCTCCAAGAAAAAAAATCCCCCCACTGCTGCAGTGGGTGAAATCAAAAAACCCAAAAAGTTTATTAAATTAGAAGGTATTGCCCGTATCATGACCCTCGATCAAAAAAAATTGAAATTTAACAAAATGGCGGAGTTTTTAAAAAAAGTTTCAAATTTCGCGCAAAAATTTGATGATTTTTGGCCTGCCAAAATTACATTTTTTATTCAATCGGAAAACTGGAGGTTCATGGTACGGAGAAACATATATAAAATAAGCTGGAATAAGAACCAAATCGATCGGATAATCTGTTCTCGAATTATAACTGCAGCAAATTTGAAAAATGTAGCTACGAGAAAAACGCGTTTAAAGTTTAAGTTACTGATTTCAAACCGATAAGCAGCTGCTCTTCAGATGGCTGTAACTCAAAAACTATTTGAGATATGCACTTGAAATTTTAGTATGTTATTTTTAAAGGTGTAGACTATCGAAATATGCAAAACAATCGATCTTTTTCAAAATTTCACACTCGTGGTGCCCCTTAACTTGTTAAACTCTTGAGTGCGCTGAACGCACTCATTGACGCACGCACTGACATCTATGACCTACTCTAATTCAGTTCCTTGTTGAGCACACTGTGAGTATATTTATGCAGTTGTTGTGATTATTTTAGTCAACAAAAATATTTACCTGAAAAGTAATCAATTCGCGGCAATTTAAACTATTTTACTCGCATCGAAACATGAACAACATTTAAAAAATAATTCGAATTTGTTTACGCAACCTCAAAACCTCAATTCCGCATAAAACTGAAAATTGAACTAGTTGAAATTGATATAAATAATTTTTGCAAATTGTAGATCAATAATTTATAGAAATAAAGTACTAATAATCGTTACTTTCATCAACAACAGTTCATCTACATCAATTACAAAGTAATTATCTTATCAGAAACACAGCCAATGTCAGAACAGGAACCGAACGATACATTATTCCAATCGTCACAAACACAATGAAGTAGGATTGATCAAGAGAATTGGGAAATACAATTACACTCGTTGTTAATAAATTAAATAAATGGCATATTTTCATTGTCATTACAATTAATTGAACTAGCATGCTATTGCACCAATTCATATTCATCATCAACAACAGGCACTGAAAAACGTTAAATTTGAAGGGCTTCTCTCTGTAAAAAGTGAGATGGCTTCTAATGATTGCCTCAAAAGTTTGTAATATGACAGGTTTACTTATCGCGATATTCACGAGGTTTTGTACACGCGAGATAAAATTATTGTGAAGAAATGTGAAAGGTTCGCAGGAAATCAAAACGTCAAAAACGTACATGATGCAAATAACGTGACGAAAATTGGTATTTTAAATATTCGAGCGAAAATAACATTTAATCCGGCTTTTGTTGCGCTTTCAATTAATTTATAATTTGGATTATATCTGCATATTTCGAGAACGAATGTATCTGGTGCGCAAACCGCAGGATACCTCCCCGTATTTAAATTTCGGCCCGCTGCAAATTTAATTATGTTCCCTGCATGTAGGTTAAAGTGGTCACCTTCCGACAAATAAAATCGCTAATTACCAATGAGTGCTCTGACAGAAAGAAAATTAAACTCGATTATCGAAAAAGCCAATTAGTTCTGAAGTTAAACATAATTAAATAGTCGAACGTAAGAAGTCCGATTGTGCAAGCACAAAAGCTATGTAATAACACCTTGCAACAGTTTCTACAGTTGGTAATTCCGGCCACCATTTATTGCACTTCCGACACTAAAGTTCAGATATACGACCTTAATGCCGTATATCATCAACTATTGATAATGACCGGCGCTTTTCGTAATTTGGACCATTGTGCTAAACGATTGTTTCTAGTAATGTTTGGCATTACCCAGTTTGGTTGACACAGCAAACCGATTAATTCATTTAATGTTATCTACCGGTTATCGAAAGGGAACTTGATTTTGACCATTATTTCTCCCACGTCGCTTTATTTATAGCAACAGCTTTAATTGTCTTTCTTTCCATTTTTTCTTTCCAAATGTTGCAACTTAATATTTTGCTACAAATTACAAATTTCTTGCTTCTCATTCTGCTATAAAAGAAATTGTTTAAAATGTAAAAGCAATTGAAATTTTATAGAAATGCGGTTTTATTCACAAAGTTTCTCAATCTGATAAATAACATTAAAAGAAAGATTGAATTTTCGCCAGATATCATCGGAACTCAAAATTCGTTTCACTTTATCTTAAAATTCAGATTCCGCAACAACGAGTTTAGCAAAATATTTATTTACATGCAAGCAATAAAAGCAACGTCTCGAAATGAATATTACAAGCAAACTGACAATTTCTTTCAGCGCAAGTATTCGAAGCTTGATGAAAATTTCTCATCGACTCAACTAAATTCCAGTCACCGAAAAAATGTCTAAATAACCGGATATAAATGCACATTTGAATTTCGTGAGTGAAAATGAACATAACGGAGATAACATTAGAGTCAAAAGGAATTTTAAAGTCGTATAACGGTTATTTAGGTAATTTATACTCGTAGAAACATGGAATTAAAATGGCTGAAGCTCGCAGAGTTGTGTGCTCATTTGTGTTGAACTCATTATTTCACTCTGCACCTCGGATATGTTGAGAGAAAACGTGACTAGCAACTGTATCCAGGCCGTTCATTCACTCGCGTTCGCTCAATACATCCCCCAAATTTCTTATCAATATCAGTGAGTAAATCTCGAGCACTTCATCTCGAACATTTCCAAATCGAATATGAGTGAACCGTAATTACCGTTAAGTAAAGTGCAGACCGAAAGTCTAGTTTTTCATTTTGGTATTGGCACTTTCGCCCGTTAAACTTAGCAGCGAGTCCGTCAACCATCGATCAATCAACAATCCCAAACATTCGAGCTCTAGCGTCAGTCAAACTGTCTGGAGCTTTTCATTTGGCGTTTTCCACATTTCCAGCTCAAATGGATCGTATAATATCTTGTTTTTTCTTTTTTTTACCAACCAAGAATTTAAATACCGCCCAAATTTACGCGAGCAAGTATTATGAAATTAATTTTAATTCCATTCAAAATTCGTTTGTAACGAGCATTGAGAAAACGCCGAGAGTTGGTGTGATATGAAATGTTGTCGAGGCTGGAACAAAGGCCAACCCAGACACCTTGTTTTATGCGCTGCATTATAATTATACTCTTTTCTTTGTGGCGAACGAGTGTAGTGTGCAGCACCACCACGTCTGGTTGCCTGGAGGGACCGATAAGAGCTCTACAAACTCTAATTGCCGCTACTTGTTCATCGGATGTATCCCAGAAATGTTATATCGCGGTTAATAATGCGGATGAAAAATTTAGATAGCACAGACTGTGATTTATGGCACGTCTCAGTCATTAGTCATATGAAATTCGCTTTGCGCGGGTATCATATAAAATTGTTCACTGTCACACTTTAATTTACAAATTGGACCTGGCTTTTTCGAAAAAGAGCTTTTGCTATTTGAACCGAGTATGTATAGCGCCGAGAATGCACTTGGCACTTTTTTAATTTATCTGTAAAAAGTTACAATCTCAGCGCAATAAAGCTTCACCAAATGTTGTGCCAAAATAAAATATTTGCAGTGTGCGAACTAGTGGAACAAAGTATAACGTAAAGCAATTAAAACAAAATTAATGATTTAAATAGGAATGTGGAACTTTGATTTTAATGAGCGCTGGAAGTTTTTAATTAAGGTAACCTCGTTTATCTCTCAAGTTAAATGTTTTTTGATAATGTTTATTTTATGTAGCGCAATGATATAACATCAAATTTTGATAAATAAAGTATTGTTGCCATAAAAGTGATAGTGGTTAAAATTTAAAATTACTCCCTCCCTTCTGAGAATTAAAAAAAGAAACGGTTCGCTTGGTATTCCGGGTCCGGGACTCGTGGAGGTCGCTATGTTCGTCCCCTGCATTACCCGTTTCTCCTTCGAAAATACTTCATATTCTTTGAATTTGTCGTCAATAAATAAATTATACTTTGTATTCGCTACAGTAAAAATTGTTTAAAACACCATTGTTTCCAATAACTAAACCGTTATCATACCACTCTAATCTAACGTAAAATAAGCTCAAATACATTGCCTTCGTCACAGCGATAAGATCAGTTACAACTTATTTTGTAATTCACTTCGGGTGTAACGACGTGCGATGTGATAAACTGAAAATACAATATTGCTACATTGTGGCACTTGGCGTTTGTATGTTTATACGTTTATACGACGAATTGAAAATTGCAGAAAACTAAAGAAGCTTAACAGCTGCATATAAAAATATTTCTTATTATTAAACTGCGTTTGTTTTTACAAGCAAATTTGCTATTAATCACAGACTAATATAACAATTATAGGGTAGAACGAAGGACGTTGTAAAAGGATTTTCTTATATCTTATACAGGGTGTATTGCAAATGGCGTATTTACATAGTGCGATTGTATTTTAAAAATCTGGCCAAAAGAAAATTATGGTAGTTTTTAACTTATTAATAATTTACTTTCTTAACATACACGGTTACGTGCATTTTCTTATTCTTAATGGTAAACTGTAATTTTATTTGTAATGCTTTGTTGCCTCTTTTTTATTTTATTTTAATTTTTATTTACAAAAAATTGAATTATAATTATACTAATTTTATTTGATGATGTGCTTATTGTACTTTATGAAATATGAGTTATTGATACTATTGAAATAGATAATTCTAAACCATAGTCCAAACAAATTAAAAAGTTTTATCGTTAACGGTAGAACATTTGAGGAGTGACTATTCAAAATAAGACATGTTCATTATTTTTTTAAATGATATTTTATGCGTTTTAGATTAATTTTATAGATTTACATCGGTTACCGCGTTTGGATTTTAAAAAAAAACGAAAAAAAAAACATAAAAAACACTACCTAAAACTGCCATTTTTAGCAAAACAAAAGATTATGCACTGTGATAGATATAAAATATTCTTATTGAAGAAGCACAAACTGATAAGAAGAAACTGGAGAAGAAGAGGAAGTCAATGAGAGCGACTGCTCTGAAGATGATTAGGAATTATTATCTAACTACATATTTTTATATTTTTTGATTATGTAGTAATATTTGTGATTTTTACATTTTTTACCTTTCTTTATATTTTCAGTGTTTATTGACAATACAAAATTTTCGAAGAACATCTATTATTATTATTATCATTGTTATTATATTTATTTTCTATTTTATTTACTCATAGGTAATTAATAACAAGTTGGTAAAGAAATTATGCCACAGTTTTCACGCAAAACAACAATACACTCATTCTCATCGCGGAAAGACATTGTCTGCTTGCTGCAAAAATTTAAATTTTTTGTCAGAGGATATACTGCCCTGCTTAGGAAGAAGGCAGTAACTATAAAAGCATGAAATCCGAGAAAATCGTAGTTTAATAAAATTCTTTAGATGAACTATGTATACTTTTCTCGAGAACCGTTCAACGGATTTCAACCAGATTTTCAACACATTTAATTTTACGTCTTTCTGAGCTATTTAATAAAGGATTCTCAAAATTTTTTATTTCTTATACTCAAAAGTCGTTATTCAAAAAAAAAAGAAAAAATTTCATTGAAGAATTTTTTTAAGCAAGTTCCAAAAATAATTTTTGAAATTCCTCTATTCAATCGCTTCAGATATACAGGTTTTATGACACAGAAAACTTTCAAGGCTTCAGCTTTATCCGTTTTGTAGATAAATGTACCTAAGTGGAAAAAAGTCTACTTTTCAGGAGAAGCGAAAAACTAACTGTCGCTCTGTGCAAATCGCACAACTTTGTTGTCTTTATCCTCAAATTTGGGGGACTTTTAATAATCATAGAACTCTCGGAATAGATAGTTTTGCTCAGAAAATAATGCAGTTATTAAATGTACAAAAATAAAAAAATTGCATTCTTTTAAATTTTTTCATATCCGACCACCTTCCAATACATTTACTGCTTTTCTACCAAATAAAGCATCAATAAAGCAGTTACCAGTTGCTGGATTTCTGCCTGTTACTGGTGGAATACTGCATTTTCTTTGGTATTAACTACGCTACAATTAAAATACTACAATACAATACCATGGCCACCATTGTTGCAAGAATAGTAACCATGGCAATAATTGGAGATATAAATTAATGTCGCTTTCAGAAACCGGCCATCAAAATACACTGATTGAAGCAAATAAATACTTTTCACAATCGGTGATAGTTAGTAAAATATTATTAATAATAAAACAATAACCATCACAAGCAGTAATTGAATGAACTTATCGAATACTACGCTGGTTAGAAAGCAGTAGCTGAGCGCTCGAGTATAGATACTGCTTTTTACCTTGTAGGAGTCAAAATTGAAAAGGCAGTAACTGCTTTTGCCTTATAAATTACGTACGAATAACTTTTCCTGCTTTTTTCGCTGTAAAGATATAGATCACATCTAGACGAATCCAATGATACCCATATCTCAAATTTCATATTTTTGTAGTTACTGCCTTCTTCCTAAGCACGGCAGTATAGCTACTAGCAGTTTATTGAACTTTACTCAAATTTAGTCTATGTGGACGTTTTGAATGGTCACCCTTCATTTAATTCTAAAAGTGTGTTTAAAATGTGTTCTTGTCCTGTCAGCAGTACAAAAATTGTACACTTGGGTTGCTAGCGCGTAAGCGTTGAGGGGTGGGAGCTTGATAATTACATCTTTTAGAAGCAATTGCAAAATAAAGTCGACCTATTCGAGCATTTTTCTAAAGCAGTTTTCTCAATCAATTTATAGAATTTATCCGTTACTTTCGGGAAACACTGTATAATTAATTGTATTTGGACAAATAGAGGGGTTTCACTGCTGCGATTTAATTAGCGTTTAGTTGTACTTTTTGTCAAACAAGTTGGAGACGGCACCTAAAGAGCAAGAAGCTGTTGCCCATTTAAATATTCAATCTGTGGATTTATTTGATCCCAAATGTAATTTGAATTAGGGACGATTGAATTAAATTGTTTGAAACTGCATCTTTACCTATAATATGTGAGGTGTTTCAAATGTTCACTGACGGAAAGCAAAACAGTTAACGTAATTATAGAAAAAATTACATAACATATTATTGGAATTTATAATTTTTTCCATAACTGGGCGACAACATTTTTAAATATAAATTTAAATTTCTCCCTGAGTACTGAAACTTATTGATTTTAGCATTATTTTATAAATCATTATAAATAAGTGAACAGCTGTTTATGTTCTGTTATTCAACAAAATGTGAAATGTTTATGTGAAAGACTAAAATTTAATTTTTCCGCAAGACTTTATTCGACTTTTATAGCCGATTATTCGTTTTCCTTTTTGAAGTTAATGTCGAGATTGTATGCAGCGACGAAACTCGTAGAGCAAAGAATATTGTTAACGGGCCAGTTTCTGCATTAGATCAATAAATATTCGACGTTCAAAACAGCGTCCTGATTTCTCCACGGACCACTACAAACTTCAAACAAATTTTGACTGAGCACTTTATATTTCTATCGACTCTTTTTCTGTTTCGGAAATTGAAAACAAATTTATTAAACTTTCCGTGCGATTTCGAAATTAAAATTTCGGAGCAGACAGCAGTGTCGCTACAAACTTTTCCTTCAATTCAGGAAATTAAAAGCAAAACAATGAAAAAGTAAACTAATTTTGGATATTTTTTTCTAAAGGTAGCGCGTTTCAATCACGGTGCTTTAGTAAGCCGCTTGTCACTAGCATATGCTCCTGTGCAACCCACCGATTCTAAGATTAACATCAACAACGGGCCATTCGGTTAAAATTATTTTTTCCTTGCAATTGACAAGTATTGATTGCCGAGTTAATAGTATTTTTTCCTTAATTAATCGCAACATGCCCGATCGGAAATTTTAGTTACGCAATTTGTCGGCACTTAATGACATGGCTCACGTTTCAGTCAAAATATTAAGATTAAACGGCGATATTTCGCGAAATACGGGTATCTGCACATTTATAATTTTAAGCTTCAGTGTTTAAAAGATTAACGTGGATTTGACAGTGATTGTGTGACGGATTTGGATTAATTGACGTATTACGTTAAGAACGGATATAAATTCAGGGCATTAACGTCAGTAATATGTAGGGGTTTTCCTTTCTCAGTCAAGCGGCAATAATTCGTAATTTAATTCGCCACCTAAAATCGGCAGAAAAATTGTAGACTTAATTTTCATTTTATGCTGCATTATTCTGTTTTATTTCCGTCACATATTAAATATACCGGGAGTTATGCGTACGTGATACACAGAATAATGACTAAATGTCAATAAAACAGCTATAATGCACCGACCCATTTTCTAAGACGTGTATTTCAGACAGGAAAAGGAATCGTGTCCTTAAGAGCTATTTGAACGTACCCGTGCAGTGTTATGAATACGGATTGGCTATTATCGGCGAACATTAAGAAGATGCGGAAGTAAACGGCAAATAGGTAGAAATATATCACCGTTTAAGAATAGCGGCCGATATCTCTATTACGGTTTTATATTTTGACAATTTATTATCATTTTATGTGTAAGATTTCGTTTATAGTACATCAAATATAAACATTTTATACCTTCGATTTGACGAAATTGGTTTCGGTTAGTATTGTAATAATGTTTCGTATTGATTGCGTATAAAAGACGGCTGTAAAGGGAGTTAAGCCGTAATGCACTCCAAGTTAAGATATAAACTGCTTAGATGTTCACAACAGGGTCCCCGAGCTCGCATGTTATCCTCTCAAATAGGAAGCGGAACTGTAACGGCTGAGTTACTAGCGAGGTGTACTTAATTGATGTGCATTCAGACTAACAATCGCCTTAACTTCATCTCGAAGTCAGTTGATTATTTATCACACAGTCAATTCAAATCATGCACAATATTGTTACTGGAAATCGCTCAGACACCGAATTTCATCCGCTACTATGTTCCAAATCTTAATCAGAAATTTTCATAAGTAATATCACAAGAGAGTGAGAATAAATTGATTATTTTTTAGTGATTTCATTTACCAATCGTTTAGCAGTATTTGGGCACACGTGTTTAATTCTGTCCAATCACAACATTATTATAGTGAGAATTTTCTACTGTAGAAAATTCCCAAGAGAATTATCTGACATCTGTCACCAGTTTTATTTTAAACTGTTAAACTGTATTTTTTATGCTGCATTTTTGATTCAAACATTAAAAAATAATCTTCCGAATACCACTCGAGAGTGCGAATTAATTAGAAAATAATTTCTCCAGTTATTTTTTCAAACTTGTTGCCATTTGGGAATAGCCACTCGAGTCCTACGGACTCTCGTGTCTATTCCCTGGCAACAAGTTTTCGAAAATCTGTCGAATTATGTTCAATTTATTCTCACTCTCTTGTGATATTACTTATGAAAATAATTCGACAGATTTTCGAAAACTTGTTGCCAGGGAATAGCCACTCGAGCCCTACGGGCTCTCGTGTTTATTCCCTGGCAACAAGTTTGAAAAAATAACTGAAGAATTATTTTCTAATTAATTCGCACTATCGAGTGGTATTCGGAAGATTATTTTTTGATGTTTGAATCAAAAATGCAACATAATAAATACAGTTTAACAGTTTAAAATAAAACTGGTGACAGATGTCAGATAATTCTCTTGGGAATTTTCTACAGTAGAAAATTCTCACTATAATAATGTTGTGATTGGACAGAATTAAACACGTGTGCCCAAATACTGCTAAACGATTGATGAATGAAATCACTAAAAAATAATCAATTAATTATTTATGCGATAAGAATTTAATTTGTTATCAAAGCAACTTTTATGCCCCCACAAGTATTTAGAAAATCGAGGCCTTTGCCGAGAGCTTCTGATCATCCAATAACATAAATTGCACGTAGGTGCGTGGTATACTATTAGACAATTTAAAACGGATTCAGCACTCAAGTCTTTACCAAAATTAATATTAGAATGTAAATTTATTTTAGTAAATTAATTAAACAATCTAATTAAAGTGAATAAACATGAAATCTTAAAATAGTCAGTTATAATACAATGAGTAGTCATAGATTGTCGAATATTTTTATAAAAGGTCATTCGCTTTATGAACACCATGAGTGCGCAGCACAAATGGTGTTCTCAAGCGTAATGACCATGAATAAAAATATTGTACAATCTTTGACTACGAATTGTATTCAACAGACTATTCAATTCACCAAATCAATGATTAAAATAAAATATTTCAAAAGCTAGTTCGCAAATTTGAGTTACACGTTATTTCATTTTCATAGAAACCGATAAAAGAAATGTTATTTGATTTTTTTCTGACAGCAGTGTTTCACGAGGTAATTAATTTATAGGTAATAATTATTGCCATATTGCTATGCACGTGTTATTTGCAACGGAAAGTGTGTACAAGAGATTTGGAGAGACATCTAGCTTTAGAAACCTAGGAGAACTTTTTTAGCTATATCATTAAGGTGGGTTTCGTAGGTCTAGAAGTGAGGTTAGAATTATTGAATTTTCAATCCAAGTTAATTTAAAATGTACAGTGCAGATAAGCTTCAGAAGTGGAAACCGCAAACCACTGGCATGAAGGTATGATGACATATACTTTTCATAATTTATTATGTTATATTAAAATATTTTCAAGCGATTTTGCTCATTACCTAAATTTCTCAAGTATGTCTCCTCATTCGGTATTAAGTAGGCTACAGTGTAACACTGAGTAAATGTTTCTTAAAATTGTAATATTTAAATTAACTTGGATTGAAAATTCAATAATTGTAACCTCACTTCTAGACCTACGAAACCCACCTTAAGCTTACTGAACTTAAAATTTTTAAAAAAATATTTAGCTCTTTCAAATAATGCGGGGTCATTATATGTTAATTTAAACTCTTTTTATTGGCTCCAAACTGACCCCCAATATTAATCTAAAAATACATATCATTATGCCAAATTTCAAGTTTCTACATTATTTAGTTTTCGAGAAAAACCTCTGTGACAGACGGACGGAGTGATCTTATAAGGGTTCCGTTTGTTTTTCCTTTTAAGGTACGGAACCCTAAGAAGGCAAATGACAAATCAGAAAAGGTAACCATTTTGTCGTACTTTCAAAATATAATTGTTTTGCTAAAAATCAGCAGTTTCCCGTACCTTGTTTGAACTACATATTGGGTTGAAGAGACGGCGCCAAATTCTAAAAAACTGCTTTCCAACATAATACTTCTCTATTCTGCGTCTGATACAGTAAAAATAACTTGAAGCTAGAAACGTACACCAAAACTTAAGTAATCAATAAAAATAATGAAATTTATTCAAATAACGTTTTGTTATTAGTTTACCCAGAAAAGAAAAGAAATCATAATTGAAAGAATTGACAGGAAAATATTTAACTTTTAATTGTTGTGTTAGCAGCGAAAAAGTTCCATCAAACTTTCTTTCATTCGCGAAAAACGCAAAAGTTTCTTTCAAGTCCGTTTATTCGAGTCAAAAAGTCTTGAAATAAATTCGTATTTTTTTCCAACGTAATTGCTTTTTACAACAAGTAGGGTTTCCTGCCGCAGAAAGTCGATGCAAACAGGTAGATACCCCTGTAAGCTAGGTCATGACGGATTATGTTGTAATAGATCGCATACATTAGTTAATTCTAGAACAAGTCGACTTCGAATTGGCCTCGTTTCCCATCTGGTCGCTTACCATATTTTACGGTACAGTATTAATTTATTTAATTAATATTCAGTGAGCACTAAATTGATACCGTAAATATTTCATAGGCACTAAAAATAACAGAGAGAACAATATTCAAATCGCTTCGATCTGTTAAATTTATTGGTACAAAAAATTTCCATTTTATTTTCGATTTAAGAGTGAATCGGAACCTGTATCCACCAGAACTCTCTAAACTTGGAATTGATCGTTGTTGCCGGATGTAATGTCCGGCAAAGATTTTTCATTGAGAAAAAATTGTTCATGCTCACACTTGTGCAAACACCATTTTTTAAGAACTTCTTCCATCGGATTTTATAAATAGCACGATTCAACCTTCCACCACAATTTATGGGCAAAACACAGAATCGATATACGAGTAGGCTTAAAATTTATACACAATTTAGTTTTAAAATAACGTTATTTTTATATAAAGTTTATTATAAAGTTTGTTTTAATAATTTCATCGTTCGTTTCTGCAACTGGCCCTAAGTGTTTTTGTATTCGTCGAAGGTCAGAATAAATTTCTTTGAAAAATATTTTTGTTTTATTTTAGTCCTCATATCAATAAACTGCAAATGGTTGTTAAACTAAAAAATATTATAATTATACACTGCTGGCCAGTGACTACCGGACAACTCGAATTTTTCGATCTAATTGTAAGATGCTTAATTGATTTTTTTATGCAATTTCACTTATGTAACTTATGAACTGGGGAACATGGCAACTTCAAGGAGAGGTTACATGCAAAGATGGATATGAATCACTGATGGTAATGACGATGAACTAATTAAGTATTATCTACTGCAATAGGCAGTACCGATAGGCAGAAAAGTAGTATAGCTATACGGGTTCTGGCGCACTTTACATAGGGAATTAACATGTGTTAAAATATGTCGTTTGGTGTAACGTGGGTTGCCTACTTCGCAGACGTTGTAGCATCCTTCAACCCCCCCCCCTCTCTGTCGAAGATTTATCGCGGATTCTAGGAATTTATCGCGGATTCATAATATTACACAAATTTTTATTAAGATATTAATGCCAAATACATTACTAAATACAAAATCTAATGGGAAATGTGCAACTACATTAAAGAAAAAATCAAATAAGTTTACAAATATACACTAGACACAGTCCTTAATCATTGTGGGGACCATCATATTCATCACCGACGCTTGTTTGATAATGTTGTAAGCATCATCAAAAATCGGTTACATCTTTATCTGATGACTTCGATACGACTGAAGCATTACATCAACTTCTTTAGAGCTTATTCTGACTCAGAAAAAGCTTATTGTGACTCATAAAATTAGTTTATGTCTCAGAAAAAGCTTATTCTGACTCAGAAAAAGCTTATTGTGAGTCATAAAATTAGTTTATGTCTCAGAGAATGTTTATTCTGACTCAGAAAAATAGTTTATGTCTCAGAAAAATCATATTCTGACTCAGAAAATTAGATTCTAATTCAGTGAAATCATATTCGTATTTGAATTTATTAAAAAAGATTTATATGTATTGTGCAGTACAATTTAATGTTTAATACAATCCAATGAATTATTATTTCAAGTGAATGTACAGTTTGAATGGTTAGGAGTCGGCTATCAGAGGTCAGCCTTCAGGGTGAGAATTGTGCATGCACCTAGTGACCTTGAAGTGTAAAAGGTCATTACTAATTTTGTGAGTCAGAAAAAGCTTATTCTGAGTCCGAAAAAGCTTATTCTGAATCACAATAAGATTTGTCTGACAATGAGTCAGAATCTAATTTTTAGAGTCAGAATAAACATTCTCTGAGTCAGAATATGATTTTTCTGAGCTAGAATCTAATTCTCTGAGTTAGAATATGCTTTTTCTAAGACGTAAACTAATTTTCTGAGTCAGAATAAACATTCTCTGAGTTATAATCTAATTATCAGAGTTAGAATATGCTTTTTTCTGAGACATAAACTAATTTTCCGAGTCACAATATGATATGTATGATTCAAAATATTATATTCTTAAGTTAGAATCTAAGTGTTTGAACCAGAATATGAGTATTTTGCGTCTGAATCTAAATTTCTGAGTTAGAATATGATTTATTTAAGTCGGAATTTAATTTTCCTTGGTAGAATACCATTTGTTAAGTTGGTATCCTGAGTTTCACCAATGTAGCTTATAAGATTATGTATCACTATATATCAGCAGTATCGTTTTAGATTTAGTTGAGTAAATATGGAAAGTGAGAACAAACACGCAGATGTTCTCCATCAAATCGCTACAGCTAGTGATGCGATCCGTAAAAAGCATAAAATGATTAAATTGAATAAGGCTACAGCTGAAAGGACACTAAGTGAATTACTTAAACCTGTGGTAACCCCACTACAAGAACTTGTAAAACAAGAAGTTGTGATCAAGACTGAACCGAAAACGGAACAAGTTGCAAACATGATCGAACCGAGAGTGGAAGATGGGGGAAATACAGTTTATGATGATTTGAGAAACAAAGATGAACATGTCTTGCTCGACGTTAATACAGTCATGAGGGTGCTAAGTGAATTACTTAACCCTGTGATTTTTCCACTACAACAACTCATAAATCGACACCAAGAAGTTCCAATCAGTGCTGAAGATGATGATGATGATGTTGATGACGATGCTGATAATGGAGAGATGGATAATATGATGGATGATGATTCTCTAAAAGTGTACCTTGAGATGTTGATGGGTGATAATAAACAAGGATTAGACACAGTATATGGTGTGCGGAAGGAGATCGAAGGAGATCGACTAATGATTGGTGATACATCGATTAATTTTACTACTAATCTTATTCATGTGGGTGAAGTAAATTATTCTACAAGTGAAGGTTTAATCGAGTTATTATTCAAAAAGTCACCCAATATGAATTTTGTGAATCAAGATGATTTGGAAATTTATAAAGAAATTGTGATTTCAACAAACGCTCATCGTAAACATTATAATAAGGATCAACCGATTCGTGAAAATAACAGTTTTAAATTTAAACACATTATTACAAAAATGATTTCATCATCATCATCACCACCATCACCAGTGGTTGCTCAAGAGAGTGAACATGTAAGCTTGGATGATCCTAACATATTGGTTGATCGTCTGCGCACACTCCTTGCATCGCAGGCTGCTGGAAATCCAAGTCATTCACTTCAAATCATATCGATTATCAATGAATTGCGTGAAGCTGGCTACATTCAATAGTGTTAATTTATTTTATACAATACAATATCTATCTATATATGAAAATTATATAATTTATTGGTTATTAAATTTTATACAAAATCCTATCTCCGCGAATTAGATTTCAAGTGTGTGATTTATATGTATTGTGCAGTACAATTAAATGTTTAATACAATCCAATGAATTATTATTTCAAGTGTATGTATGGTTTGAATAGTTAGGAGTTAGCTATCAGAGGTCAGCTATCAGAGGTCAGGGTGAGAATTCTGCATGCACCTAGTGACCTTGTAGTGTAAAAGGTCATTACTAATTTTGTGAGTTAGAAAAAGCTTATTCTGACTCAGACAAATCTTATTGTGACGCAGAATAAGCTTATTCTGAGTCGGAAAAAGCTTATTCTGAGTCGTAAAAAGCTTATTCTGAGTCAGAATAAGCTCTAAAGAAGTTGATGTAATGCTTCAGTCGTATCGAAGTCATCAGATAAAGATGTAACCGATTTTTGATGATGCTTACAACATTATCAAACAAGCGTCGGTGATGAATATGATGGTCCCCACAATGATTAAGGACTGTGTCTAGTGTATATTTGTAAACTTATTTGATTTTTTCTTTAATGTAGTTACACATTTCCCATTAGATTTTGTATTTAGTAATGTATTTGGCATTAATATCTTAATAAAAATTTGTGTAATATTATGAGTGTTCTTTTTCACCAATTCCTGCGCGCGCATCTCGCGGAATCAATTAAATCATGAATTATTACTCATCATGAAAGAATACACCTCATGACCTTGAAGCTTAGAGGTAATTAATTAATCATTAAGCTAATTATGAAAGAATGCACCTGGTGATCTTGAGCTAATTACATGGTGACGTTATCATGCATGAATGAACCTGTCAACCTTGAAATGACTCATTATGCTAATTGCCTGATGACATCATGTGACCTAGAAACCGAAAGGACTCATTTGGTTAATGATCTCATTAACACATGAATCATTCCGAGAATCCGCGAGATTCATTAATCAATCGCATGAAATTCCTTGAATCCGCGATAAATTCCTAGAATCCGCGATAAATCTTCGACAGAGAGGGGGGGGGGGTGAAGGATGCTACAACGTCTGCGAAGTAGGCAACCCACGTTACACCAAACGACATATTTTAACACATGTTAATTCCCTATGTAAAGTGCGCCAGAACCCGTATAGCTATGCTACTCAGAAATAATCCTTATTTAAATATAATTCTAGCACAAAACAATTTTGAAGGAGTCCAGCGAAGCATCGCATTTATCCTTTTATTCGGGGTACAAATATTCTAGTGTTTCGAAATTGATGTAAAAACGTCAAAATACGAAACGGGTTCACTTAGACCGCTTTCAGTCTTTCGCCCAACTTAAGGTACGGGAATATTAAATTTTTAATAATTGACTATGCCGATCTACAGGGTGATCTATTAGCTTTGACAAACTTTTTAAAAACAAACTGTCAAATGATCGTTGGTCCGATTCCTTTTGGTTGAAATATTACAAGCCTTTAAAGTTTTTTAATCAAAATCTGCTATATCCATGACACAACCCAAAAATAATAAGAAATTATCCTTATTTTTTTTTTCATATACAACAATTTTGATGTGTCCAGCAGTGTATTCATTAATTTTAGTGTTTCGAAATTAATGTAAAACCACAATTTTGACCGCCTTCCGTCTACCGCACAACTGAAATTACTTTTGCAGTTTGATGGTTAATGTACGGGAATATTTCTATTAGTTGCCTATGTCGCTCTACAGAAAGTCTACTAGAAACTCCTATTGTAGAACAAAACCTATTCTATTGCAGAACTCTGTAATTATTATACACTACTAGCTCGATGGAAAACTTTGGTATATGAAAACTTACGAGACTTTAAAAAAATGCATGAACGTTGGTTCGATTCTTTTCGATTGCGAAGTTACAAACTTTTAAGGACTTAATCAATATTTTCGATATCTACCAAAATAACCTTGGCCGTGATTAATTATATTTAATATTCTGAATCGAAAATGTATTCATTTACATCTGAGAACTATAATATCGTTTTTCTACTTTGGTATCATAAGCGAGTTTTTGTGAAACTGAAAGTAGTGTCACAAAGGAACTTTTTGTGAAACGGCTTTTGTTTCTTTTTTTGATACTTATTACGTTGGTATTGCTGTAATAGCACGCTGGCCGGCGTCGGGCATCTCTACCGAGCTCCTGTCAAGGTCAAGCCAAGTGTACAGCTTAATTCTTCCATGACTTATTCACAAAAATATCAAACTCGAGATTTTAAATTTGAAGTTTTAGTTGACATATGACACATGACAAATACCAACACAAGCAGTACCTAATCCTAAAAATCTCTAGAATATTTAGAAAGCACAATTTTCAAATTTTCATGAAACTAAGAGCATCAAAGTAGAAAAAATAGTATATTACACTCGTTTTATAAGACGTATTGTCGCACGAATATATTTGGGGCACGACGAGCGAAGCGAGGAGTGCTCCAAATATATTCGTGCGACAATAGATCGTCTTATAAAACTTTTATAATAATATACTATTCTTTGTTTAGAATTTATTTAGAAAATAGGCTTTTTGATTTAATTGATGATGCGCCACTTGATAGTTCAAAATTTGTAGTATTAACAACAAATTGGTTAAATAAGAATTTCTCAAAGGAATGGATTGGTTATCGTAGTTAGATATAACAATGACCACCACAAGCTCCGAATTTTAATCCATGTTTTTTTTTTATGGGGGTAGAGATTACCGCCCTTAAGTAACTACTGCAAAGGATGAGTTGAGGACTATGGCTCGTTGATGTGAATCTTGCATTCACTAGACATTGTTAAATCTTCAAAGGTGTGCTTTATTATGGCTAATGTTTTTGTTTGTCTTGTCAGGGATATCGATGTTTCTGATTAAACAGCTTTAGAGGCTTGTAAGTTCTCAACTACAAGTAACTGGACGCATGCTCCTGTAACATTTGTTCTTGCAAATGCGTAAGCCTTCATCTTCAAAAGTTTGTCATAGAGCTAATAGAGTACCCTGCATAGCAATTTCTTGTTTTGAATTTTTTTTACACTAAAAATTTCCAACAGTAATATCACAAGTGCATCAAAATAGCCGATTAAATTTTGACGTTTCTGTCAAAATGTTTTGCCTATAAATTTGTCCAGCAAATTTGCCACGTAACAAAATCTCGAGTGCGCAGCACGAGGGATTTTGGGTGGAAAATTTACGAGAAATATTTCTTTGTGGCAAGACGTTGCGACAAAAACGTAAAAATTTAATCAGGCTATTTTCATGCACGCGGGGTATTCGGCATGATTATTTCCTGATTATTAATTTGAATAAATAAATTTTACAACGAATTATTTATTTACTTGTCGATGAATCTTTTATAATGATTGCAAAAAAAAATTAGAAGCTATTAAACGTCAAAATTTAATCGGGTAAATTTTGACACCTTTGAGACGTCAAAATTTAATCGGGTAAATTTTGACACGTTAATTTAATCGCTATAAAACTGAGGAAAACCATGGTGACTGTGACGTTTTACGTGCATGAAGGAAATAATCATAAGTACTATCACAAGAGAGTGAGAATAAATTGAAAATAATTCGACAGATTTTCGGAAACTTGTTGCCAGGGAGTAGACACGAGAGCCCGCAGGGCTCGAGTGGCTATTCCCAAATGGCAACAAGGTTGAAAAAATAATTGGAGAATTATTTTCTAATTAATTCGCACTCTCGAGTGGTATTCGGAAGATTATTTTTTAAGATTTAAATAAAAAATACAGCATAAAAATACAGTTTAATTCATTATAAACTAAAATAAAACTGGCGACAGATGTCAAAACTAGAAAATGTGCTGTCAAGTAACATAAACAAAATACTAGAAATTATTCTCGCGGGAATAATGTACAGTAAAAAATTCTCACTATAATAATGTTGTGATTGGACAGAATTAAACACGTGTACCCAAATACTGCTAAACGATTGGTGAATGAAATCATTAAAAAATAATCATTGTTACAAAAAACCAATCGCTTCACAACCTACTAAATTGAGGTTGGTATTCTTTATTCGTGTTCAGTTTGGTAATTTAACAACATTTTTTGTTGGCTTAATGCACAAGTGCTAGAGTACTTCACACAGCACAGGATAGTTTCGAGTTGTTGCAGTAGCGACGTCAAGTAAAATGAGCACTGCGAAAGTTTGTAGCTTGTGCAGTTACCTGCCGCCAAACCGGTTTTCGTCTTTTCGCGCACGTTCTACCAGCATTGAATTGTCTCTACCTACAAATAATTTCATTAGAGTCATTGTGTAAACATTCCTTTCTTCAACAAAATTTTCTTTTCATTCTAACCATTATTCATATACAAAGATAAACATGTAACCAGAAACATCAAACCACTGGCCACTGAATAAGCAAAAATATATGTAAAAATTGTTACCAAGTTACACTTTCCAAATTTTACTAAAGTTTCTTCGTTCTTGTAATATTTTAAATTTGAAATTAACCACAGAGAAAAATGCGTTTCTCTGCGAAGGAAGCTATTCAGTCATAGCTTTAATTTCCTCATCCTTAGCGAAACGGCAAGCTCTTAAGAGATATTTGAGGGGAACAACATAATTAAGAGTTATTAATTTCGAATAAAAATATCTATCAATGTTATCAGAGTAAACAGCAAACTCAAACGTTTTTGGAATGCGTTATCAATATCAAGTAAAAGTTGATCAGTAATAAATAACACTCTTTACAGTGAATTGATCAAGTAAATAAAGTTTAACGATTCCATTGATTGTTCACAGAAGGCTATTGTAACGGTTTGTTTCGGATCAAAACAATTTTTGTGTGGTGGTATAAAGGAGCAACACCAAAGCTAAAAGATATAGGGTAAACCCGATAGTTATTGGACACTTAAGAAAATAACTATTTTTGATATTATTTTATTTGACATAATACGTCATTCCAGAGAATTAAATTAACAAGATGTAATTCTCAAAATATTACCCAAAGAATGGTATGATGAATTGTTATAGGATCTGTTTATGTTCAAAATTATAATGTTTTTAAACAATTATTGCACAAAAGGACAGTGATTGGACACACCTGTAAACCTGTAAAATATTCACCGAGTATTAAAATATTGAATAGAAAAGTATAGATGTCGCTCTGAAGAGTAGCAAAAAAGTTTAACCTTTGCAGAAACTTTATTTCTGTAATAAAAAGGTAGCTTATCCAATAACTAGCGATGTCCAATAATTGTACGGTTTCCCCCTATAAAAATATACAGCAGTGGCACGATTTGTATTGCGGTCAGAGAAACCTTTAAAAATAAATTTAGTGCACATTTTAAATTTCTCTTTATAATAAATTTCCACATAATTAAATTGCAAATCAATTGAACATTGTTAGCAATTATAATGAACATGAATTAATTAAGAATCATTGTGCGATGCGCAAATATTGCGTTACAATTTTTTGCAATTAATAGCACATTGCTTAAACAAACAACACAATTAGGAATAACGAAATTTAAATCCAATTTGATCAATATTGGCTTTTTTAATATTCATCGAAATGTAATTGAGGTGATTGCGTTTCAGCAATTTATAAATGCAAATCAATACCGCAGAAAAAACATATTTGCGTCTGACTTGCTTTTGGGTTTGCACGAAACGGTACACAAAAATCAGCGAAGTGTGGGCCTTTTGCTCTATTTAATTTCAGCGGAGGTCATTTCCTTTAACCTCCGTTTCTTGAAGGAATCTATAAATCACCCCATAATCTTGATCCTTTCTGGACGCTACACAAAAGCAAAAAACAGATGCAAAATTACACGACGCTTTATTCCAAATCCACAACTTGATTGAAAATTTTAGCAATTAATTTTTCCAGCTTTCGTTGTTATTTAAGTTGAAAGGGCTCTGCAAATATTTAATTTCATTTTGGGAGTTGCCAGGAAAACAGTAATGAAATACACACTCGGTTGATTCCGTAAAATAGTTTTACTATCAACAGTTCAGAAACAAGCTCACATAAATTTCAGTTCTCCTTGCAATTTTTTTTTCATACATCATACGCTATTAAAGTTGACCTGTTTTGTGTTTAATTGGAAACATGAAAGTTTGTAACGCCGTTTTATTCTTTTAGCAATTTCCTTTTAACAAAACGTAATAATTGATGACTTTGGCGATAACGTTTGGATTCGAAAGTTATAAATGTGACATCGTACAAAAGGTCCCTTCATTCCAAATTTCGTTACAATTTTAAATATCACTAACTATTTTACGGAGATTAGTTGATCGCTTTGTGTGGATTAATTGGTTTTTTAAGCCGAATCAATACGAATTTCGTTCTTTCCACCCACTAAATGTGAATACTTTGTTGCCTAATGTTTTTCGAAATTACCTTACAAACGTAATTTGCTGCGAATCTGCAATAACAGTAAACAGTTAAGAGTGTTTTGTATGGAATATGTGATATTTTAAGAAAGCCGTTTTTATCTTCTGCAACATAATATTTGTGCTACGGCAACATGTTCTGGGTAAAGATACTACCAACGTGTAGTGGAAAATTCATATAAACTTTTTTGTGGAGTTAGTAGCGAATGACCAGTTGTAAGTTTTACCTGTTTTTGTGTGCGTCCATCCAAACGGTAACTTTTGATTACTGCTATCGTAACAAGATTTTATAGAGACCTACATAACGTTAACTGTGATCAAGGTTGGGGATATTAAATATCTGTTAGCAAAAAAAAACAGTATTATAAAGTATATCAATCTACATTGCTTTTGTCAATTTGTAAATTCACAAATAAAGCAATTTTGTTAAATTTGAATATGACATTGCATACTTAATAGTTAACAAATTCATTCGGTAATAGTAATAAATAAAAGTTAATTTCATTTTACAAAATAAAGAAATTGAGATATCAATGAGCCACGTAAATAAATTCAAATTAAATTCAACGTTGAATAATATCATTATAATTCAACAGACTACTGTTATTTAGGAAAATATTATATTGTTGAGGTACTTACTTACTTAACCGCTTCGGCTTCTACCTTTTAGTGTAGTGTATTGGTGATAGTAATTAACTAAATTATGGCAAAGGGAAAGCAACGTAAAGAGTACTTTTTATTAGATGTTTCATTAAATTCTCTTATTTTCTATCCTACTGCAAAAATAGAGATATAAAAAACTACCCGTAAAAGAAATGTGGACAGTGAAAAATGGCTTGTCTGTCGATGAAAATAATGTTAATGATTCATCACTTCTCACATTCATCTTTACACAAAATTTAGGAATTGTTAACCGTTTCCATCGAAACTGTGAAGCTAACCGTACGGAAGATAACTACAGATTTAAAGAGGCAAAACGACGTTACATGCAAAATAGGAACATCAGTTTAGTTTTTCATAAATAATTATTGCTGCAGCTACAAAAAAAAAAACGGTTTGCCAACTGATGTATGTACTATATGTATAACTACATTCTACTAGTTATGAGAGTAATGTTTTTTTTTTAATTGTGAATTTGATCCAGAAGCGACGCCAAATAGATCAAAGGATAATACGATGCTTTCATACAAGCATACAAGACATTTTTTTGTATGTTGAAACGCAAAGAATTTGATTGAGAAGAGATTTCAGAATTGAAAATTCTTAACTGACAATTTGACAATTTTCAATTTTTCTTGGTTGGTACAATAGCTAAAACAATTGTTACTTTTATTACGATTTTTTTACTTGCACTAAGATTTTTCGATAAAAAAGAAGACTTCCATCGTCGCTATGCAAAATTGTATACAATGATAAAATTGCATCTCAGTTCAAAATGACCAAATTATTATTCCAAAAATATTCAAATAAAGCGTTGTCCATAAATGATGTCACAGGTTTTGGGTGGGGGAGGAGGTTAGCGGAATTGAGACAGTTCACGACAAGGGGTTCGGGGGTCATTTTAAAAGGTATTTTCGAAAAAGTAAAATTTTAGCAACTATATTCGTCAACTGATATAGCAAACTTTTCATTAATTGTATTTTCCTTTGTACTAATTGAAAATAACTTTGTTTCTGTGACGTGACTCACGTGGGAAGGGGGACGCTTAGTACGGTGTGATACCTTGTCACATCATTTATGGAACCGCCTAATTTAAATGAACGTTTATATCATTGCAACACGAGCAGTAAAACCTTAGTACTGCATGTAACACCATCTTGTCGTGTGAGATCCTTTTATGTTTTTTTTTTTTTGTTAATAATCCAACAACAGCAAATAATTTTTTAAAATCTTTCAAGCGATACTTTACATTTTCCATTACGCGGGTGCATAGCTTGTAGTGAAGTGACGAGTATCACAGTTTTCTTTCCATATTATGCACATTTCCATTTTACAGATTTAAGACTTTACGATTCCATATTATTTAAAAATAAAAAAGGAGCACATATTTGCAGACTTTCCCGAAATGTTCTTTTAAAGAATACAACAGTTAGAACAACGTTGCGATAAGAATAACAAGCATAAGCACGGAAATAATACTATCATATAAGCAAGCTATTACAGTAGAACAATTTACTCACGATCTTCAGTTTAGCATGCTGTCCTAAAAGTTAACAGGGTTTCACAGATAACACACCTGCTGGTATGTTAAATGACCCTGGTATTTGTGTACAGCTTAAAATAAGCATATAGGTAGTATTGACGAGTGACCACCAATAAAGAACTGAGCTACGCTAAGGGGTGGTATTTTGGTCTACGGCGCATCCATGAGTCATCCGCCAAGCTATTTCTGTCAAGCTGTACTTGTTGAAAGTTCAAAGTAGACAAGCTTTTACTAATGTTAATGCAGTTAAAATTCTTAAATGTGCGCATGAACGACTCTAATGAAATTACATCTTTCAAGTTTTAGGTTAGTGTTACGTTGATGTTAATTTAGTGTTAATTTGCTTGCATGAACCAAGCATAATTCAGCAATAGGGGGCTCACAATGACTCACTTTAATATACTATATCTTTAACAAATTTATAATGTTATATCAAGATTGTGAGTAACCCTTATAGTATATTTGCTGGCAAGATTAGCAATAAATCAGTGTGAAACTTAAAACTGAAATTTATATTAGTTCCTGGTTGTTTTAGTCAGAAGTCTCATGTACATACCAGAAATTGCGGGCACACAACATTTGCGTTTTGTTTCCTTTCATTTCGCTTCGCTTCGTTTTGCTTCGTTTTGTTTCGTTTCGTTTTGTTTCGTTTCGTTTCATTTCGAGAACAGGCGGCCATTTCTAAAGTACTTTTTTGAGCTTCGTACGCGAGAACTGGCTGTTGGAAAGTAAAACAAAAATGATAATCTACACATTCTGCACACTCATAGCTGAGTGACGAAAACATAATTTGGATCGCCTGAAGAGTAGTGTTCACAACTCGTTCGAAAGTATTATATCGAAGCTCGTATGAATTTTGCTTATTCGTTTTCACTTACCTCACCTTGTTTGTCAAAATTCACTCCTCGAAACTGTTAACAAAAATAGCTATTTTTCAATCGAATTTTCTTTAACGGGTCGATTGATTATATACAGTGAGGACGCGTGGGTTGGAATAAATTCATTTAAAATTCATGGGTTTGGTTTTTGGAAAAACGCTCGGACACGTCGATTTTTGTTTTTAAAACTGCATCTTTTTCAGTATTTATACTTTTACGATCGTCTTTTGTTTTCGCACTATGACGTCATCAATATTTTTTTTTAAATTGCACTCTATATTTTTGTTCACGAATTTGGATGCAGCGCATTTTTCTGAGTACAAAAATGTAAAATTCGTATGACCTTGAAGAGGAAAGTTTTCGAAATAATCAGTCCTAAAGTTTCAAACATTTACGATAAAATTGTTAGAGTAGACCACTAATAATATCATCAAGGAAGCGCTGGAAGTCGAGCAAAACATTCAATTGCGTGTTTATTTTTCCGGTTTATTGAAGTAGACTTTAGATTTCAGATAACCCCATAGATAAAAATCTAATGGAGTTAAATCTGAATACCTAGCTGGCCATTCGATAAAACCTCTCCTTCCGATCCATCTATTTGGGAAAATATTATGAAGGTATTCTGGTACTGGTGTGGGAGCGCTCCATCCTGTTGGAACCATATTGAATCTGCCGGTATATTTGGGTTTTCATTATTCAGGTACAGTGCACTTACACTGGGTATTATGTCATTTTGTAGTAAGTCTAAATATTTTTCAGAATTAAGTCTTTCCTCAATAAAAAAGAACCCAAAATTGAGGTACCCACAATCCCGACCCAAACGTTTACTTTCTGAGGGAATTGTGTATGACTTTCCATTCTCCAATGTGGGTTTTCTGGTGCCCAATATCGAAAATTTTGCCTGTTTGCCGAACCATTCAAACAAAATGTTGTCGGAAAAAACTATCTTACGTAAAAATTCCGGGTTGGCATTGCATCTATCCATCATTATTTCGCAAAATTGTAATCTGCAGTCGAGATCGTCTTCAATAAGTTCCTCAACAAAATGTACTTTGTATGGGTGCCATTTGTTCTTGTGTAAATATTTTAGAACAGAAGATTTACTTAGTGACTGTTCTGCAGCTACTTATCGACTTGATTTGTGAGGATTTTCTTGTAAATCGAGCAAAACTTTCAATTGTGTGCTTTCTGGAAATGTAACATGGTTGGTTTTGTAATTGTCTCTTACGTGGCCAAAGTCTCTAAACTTTTTCTCCATCTTACTAACTACTGATTGTGTAATAGGCTTCTCCGGGTACTTATCATTGAACAATTCGCAAACTTCAGCTTGTGTTCGAGTATTATCGTCATATTCTACCATCATCAACATTTCTATTCGTAGTTTCTCAATTAAACGCGCCATTCTTCAAGCCTTGAAACTGTACTTGACAAGCGTCAACAATAAAAAAAAACAAAATAAACACACAATTGAATGTTTTGCTCGATTTCCAGGGCTTCCTTGATGATATTATTAGTGGTCTACTCTAACAATTTTATCATAAATTTTTGAAACTTTAGTACTGATTATTTCGAAAACTTTCCTCTTCAAGGTCATACGAATTTGACATTTCTGTACTGAGAAAAATGCGCTGCATCCAAATTCGTAAACAAAAATATAGAATGCAATTTAAAAATAAATATTGATGACGTCATAGTGCGAAAACAAAAGACGATCGTAAAAGTATAAATATTAAAAAAGATGCAGTTTCAAAAACAAAAATCGACGTGTCCGAGCGTTTTTCCAAAAACCAAACCCATGAATTTTAAATGAATTTATTCCAACCCACGCGTCCTCACTGTATAATTTGCCAGCATGTATAAAACTACGCCTTAATTCCATTGAACAAAAATATTTAGCAGAAATAAAAAAGATAATTTTTTGTAACCGTTTAACGTTTCCGATCACAAACTAGGGCTTTTTTTACTTAAAGTGCTAGACCGTACAGCTTCTTTGTCAATAGATTTTTCAGGCACCCTGAAAGAATTTCTCCAGTTGAAAATTGTTATAAACTTCAATAGAGCCACATAATTACAAAATACGATGCCGAAATGAAATTTTAAACAGCAATCACCAGTTTGCGAGTAACCCCATATTTCACCAATAATATTATTATGCAACCATTATAATCATGCGATTAGGTGCGATACGATGTTAAAGCTGCATTCCGTTTACCCATTAACAATGTCAGCAATTCACAGCATTTTTAATTAAAAACGTGGCCTGAAAAAAACGTAAACCGCGATAAAGATATTTAAATGAGCCTAATTGAGGAACTTTTATCAGACTAATAACGTTGTTCGTGTAAACGTCGCAACTGAAATGACCATTGGTTGAGGGTAAAAGCCTTTAGAAATTGCTTTTCCGTAGACGCTTCAAGTTCTATACAGGGATTGACTACGTTTTCAAGCAAAGCTAATCTGCCTCAATTTTTTTTCCTAAAGTCCTACAAATTCGCCTTTATCAACTAAATCACTGTTCAGATTGTACAAATAAAATCCAAATACATGTGTGTGGAAGGGTTTTCTACAAATTGCCTTTTGCATAATTCAGATTCGAAGTCGCTGCGAAATTGTCCGCTTTGTAAAACGCCCTCGAATCGAATAATTACGGAAAAATCACTTTTTTTAAACACAAATCGATCCGGTGCCGCTCAAACGACGCCTACATTCGTAATTCTCTTTGTGAATTATAATAACATTAAAAAAGCAAATTAAAAACAGTCTCACGCAAATATTACGCCGCTCTTTAATTATTTAAAAATCCATGAACAAAAAACCCGAGAAGACATTTTTGAAAACAATGTAAGGAAGGCGCACAAAAACTTGGATCGCTGAAAGCTTTCAATTTAAATAGGGTTTTTTATCTTCCTAAATCAACAATGAATTTTTCCCTTTATTTGTTGTAGTAACAAACCGAAATGGTTATTTGCATAAGAAGGTGGAAATGCGTGGTGTTTTGCAAAACTGCAGCGATTGCTCGAATTTGTTAGAGGTGTAATTTTTACCGTTTTCTTTTTAACCGCCGTTCCTCGGCAAATGACTTCATCGCTCAGAGAGCGACAAAGGGAAATTCCTTTTTGTTCTCGTTAAAATTTAGACACTTTATTAGCATACCCTCATAATTTTAAAACAGCTAAAACTATATGAAACTTAGTTAGTCTTTTTTATTAGATTCATATTTTTTCTGGATTTATTGCGGCGGATCTCCAAGTTTTTAAATTGTACAACTTTCAGAAATTTGTCTCGAAAACGTACAATTTTATTAATAAAATGTAATTCCTTATTAAGAAAACTTCATCATAATTTCATCCGTAAGGGAAATTAAAAATATAAATTTTCTCCAACTTTACTAGTAGCATAATTAATTTTCTGGGTTCACTCCCTTCCTATTCCAGTGATACGGTAATATACTATGGCCTCATAAACATTTATTTAACTAGAAATTTCATTTAAAAACGGTGCGTTATAAAGTCTCATAAAATTTATATTGCCAACTCATTAATTTCGAACTCCATTTTATTAACTCGAAAGCGAAATAAATGCTTAAACTGAACGGCTTAAATTCCGTCTGCAAATTTTAAGTTTTCAGCACATAAATCATCCTGTGTAAACAAAATTAAAAGAATTTTTTGTTAGTCCGCCGTAAAATTGCTTTTTATAATCAGTGCCAGAGATTGTCGCTCTGTTTTTTTTTTTGTTATTATTAAATAAAGAAGAACCCCTTGGCAAGGCAGACATTTCTTAATGCGCCTCGGTGGAGATATTTAAAACAACCAAGTGATATTGTAAAAAGTTAAATAAGTTTCTCTCTCTCCCTGCAAACTTTTAATATCAAAATTTCTTAGTTCTGTCTAAAAGAAAATCATATTATTCGTCCGCCTCTCTCCTAAATTCAATTTATTTTGCCTGGAAAGTATTCCCAAAGATTTCAGAAAATAAAAACTTTTTCTAGTCATACTATCGAATCAGTGCATCTGTAGGGCTTGTAGCACGGAGATTTAATATGTTAAGTTACTTATAGTACTCCGTGGCTTGTAGTACCTACACGGTGCTTTTTTCAGTACTAAAATCAGGACTGAAATTGCGCGCGCCGATTTAGGTTACAAGGTTACAAGAAAATAGAAACTATTCTAATTTTTTGTTTCAAAATTATAGTGAATGTGATGTGTGCAAGTATCTACCTACCCTTAAGGATTTCGGTCACCAAAGGTAAAACGTTCACTGCCATCTTACTGAAGCCGATTCAAAATTCACAATTTATCAAGCACATATACGGCAATGTTACATTACATATTAAACCAAGTTGTTCAGCGTTACCTTGGAAGATGTTTTCAAAAAACTGCTTTGGAGTTAAAAGTTGCATATCACCGTGGTAAAATCAATAGGTTGTATTTTACAAGTGTGACTAATCTAGTGGACTACACTAACTGCAATATACCATACACAGACCAACAAGAAGCTGACAATTCCGTGTTTCAATAGGATGAATAAAAAACATAACTATAAAAGCCCGGGGGCAAAATGAGAACGTTTATTTGTCGTTCCGACAAAATTTAATATATTTGACATACAACCTATTGGTTTTTCCACGACGATATACAATAATGCAAAAGGAAGCCCAAGTGAGCGGATATATGTTCGGCGCAGGCATTTACATTTCACCTAATATAGTGCCGAAATAGGCCAACTATTGTTGGACCAACTGGGAAAACACAACGGGACTAATGTATCAGCCAAAATTCAAGTACTCCAACGTTCATTATACGAATAGTTCGGAGAAAAACTGGATAATACGAAGAACAATATGTGAACAACTTACGTTTTGGAGCCGATATCGTAATAACTAGCAGTGATATAACTAGCTAAAATCTATGCTAGAATAAATACAAATACAATAAAACAAACTTGGACCAGAATGAATTTTTAAAAAACAAAAATAGTAACTAATGAAGATATAAAAATAACAATAGAGAATATAATTCTTGTAAGCTAGTAAAACCAAACCAAACACCAGAAATATCCAAAAGAATAAGGCTAAGCTGGACGGCATTCGGCAAACTTAATATCATCCTAAAATCTAAGACAATTCTTATTTACATCAAAAGACAAGTACTTCATACCTGTATCCAGCCACTAACAACCTACGGGATGAATACAGATACTTTTACAAAAAACAGGTTCAGGGTAACGCAAAGAACAATGGAACTAATTATGCTTGGAATTAGCTTAAGATGCCGCATCAAAAATGAAGAAATAAGGAGGAGAACAAGAGTGGAAGATGTAATTCAAATTTGAATGGCAGTGGGCAGAACATATCGGCGGACAACAAGAACGCAAATGGATCAATAACATTATAGAATGGCTCTGAAGAACATCAAAACGAAGCGTAGGAAGACCCCCAAAGCGATGGCGAGATGATCTGCAAAGGTTAGACTGCAACAATTTAATGCAGGCTGTTCTAAATAGAGAAATACGAAAGCTGTTAGAAGAGACATATGCCCAGGAGTGGACAAAGGCAGCCTGAATAAGTAGGAGAAGAGAACAGAAATTGGTTATGTTCGCCTGATGTGCGTAAAGTTACTTGAAGATTACTAAATATGTAATTAACGTAAAAAGTTTGTAATATGTGATAGACGATACAATATTATTATAACAGAGTTTTTTTCAAGATTTAAGAGAGTTTTACTGCTTTACTGTCAAATCAAGGCCGTAACCTTAATTATGACGACTCTAGTACTTATAATATATTACACTTCTGGTTAAACAGAGATAGAATATATAAAAGTGCATTAGATAGATAAAGAAAAACAATTACAGTCCTATGTTCATCAAAAATAGAAAAATATAAAATTTTACTAGACAGATAAATAACATTTGTACATATTCGTATATTGTCTTAGATACAATTCTAATTAAATCAAATTTGACCATAGGTCAGTTGAAGAGTTGACTCATCATTAACATTTTGTGTTTTTATGAAGGCTACAGAAAAGGTTGCACGTCATACAGGAGCAAAGTAATACTACAGTTTCGACATAGTTACGTCCTCGGCTCGCAATATCCATGCCTCAAGTGTAAAGTCTATTTTTCTCACTCGATATGTAATAGAACATTGTGCAACTAGGAAGCAAAATAGGTGTTTGCCGACGAGTGCATGTTTGTCGCCTGAGCGTGGCGAGGGCGCCAAAGTGCACGAGTCGGCAAACACCTATTCTCTCCAGTGTAGCACACATTACTTTCTCATACAAGAGCGTCAAATGCTAGGGTGAACCGTCCAGTGAATGAACACCACCCAGTGAATGAACACTGCTCAAATAAACTGAATTATTAAGAACAGTGGGGCATTTTGGAACTATCTTGAGTGCGAAATAGTTCCATTAGGTCTCTACAGATATGATCCAATTATTGTTTTTTTCTTATCAGTTTATTCCAAAAAAAGACATTGCTCAAATCAACAGTTGGTTGCGAGTTGCAGTCAAATGTAGAGGCAGGTCCTATTTCATCGTATCTTTGAACATAATTTATAATTTATAACAAAGAAACAAAATTTTCTTTATTACAAATACGTTTGAAGTTAATGTATTGTCATCCATATTGGGTGTTCATTTACTGGACGTCGCTGTTTTGGTTTTTGGTTTTGGTGTTCATTCACTGGGTATTTAGTACGTCTTGTATTTAAATGTCTTTTAATAAATTGATTTGTAGCGAGTCTTCCAAATGATGCAATAATCTTGTGCTCTAACAAAATATCTATCGATACAACAAGTTATTAGCAACAAAAGTGATATTGGGGACGGAGAAAATAATTCTGTGAACGCAAATGTGACAACCGAAATGCAAAGTGTTCATTCACTGGCAAGGTCACCCTATGCCTCAAAATCAATATGTACTGCACGACACCGAAACACTGCTACTACTGATTCAAAATAACGAAAAAGGCTATTGTTTACAAGCGAGTTCGTTCGCGTTTTGTTTTGATTTTAGTTAGTTTCGCGGTATTAGTACATAATCAATAGCTCCGTTGCATTCCAAAGCACTGCAACTACTAGTAGCAGTTTGTTTCCTCTACATAGATGGGAGCACCAAATACGATGTGATTATTTTTTAAACATTTATAACAGTATACACACGTTTATATAGTATACCATTATTTTGCTCCCTAAGGAGAGAAAGTGCTATTTTGCTTCCCTCTACATATTTTCATGAATCACTTATCAAACTGATCTATGCCAAATTTGATTTAATTTGGTATGCATTCAAGACAGTATGGTATGCAATATTTTGTTATCTATCTACTGAAATGCTAAATATTTCATCTTTGATTAACCACTATAATGTGTCAAAGCTGTCATGATTAAGATTTATAGTTTTGATAGTAAACAATGTCTCTTAATGTGTTGAAAGATGGAAAAATGATTGTGTGATAGGTGCAACATTCATTATTAATCAACGTAATTATCTATCATATAAAAGGCTAAGTTGTATCCTATGTCCGGAAAAATAAGCCACTTCCAGTAACGCCACTGATTCGAAATTTGGAATACAGTTAGAAAAAATGCAATAGTTTATAACATTCAATGTAATTTGTTAGACTTTTAAGAGTTTCGAACAATGTACTGTCGAAATCTCATTTTTACTGGTTTTTTAATATCACTATTTAATCAAATTACGGATCCACTGATATCAATGACTATTTGCATTGATCAACTGGTAAAACTAATTTTCTTCCATGTTAGAAATAACGTGAAACTACAAACATTTTTTCAGGATTCAGGTGCGGCTATCTCCCTAAATTTTTTGATTAAAACAAAATTTGTAACCATAAATCATAAATGAAGTATAAAAAATTACTTTGTAATTAAACGATGGTACGCAATCTACTGCCATTTATTCTGCGCTTTTCGATCATAATATAATTAAACTTTGTGACTAATCGACTACGATTATGACACTTTTTAAACGTTCGAATTTAAACGCTATCGTGACCGGCCCTTAACAGTAAATTTTGCGCTCGTGACAAGATAATAGCGCGCGACTCAGCAGGTGTGGGTTCACAGCAAATATTTGTCGGGACATTGCGGAATCTCATGCTAGTTACGTGGCCGGACAAATATTTTCCAATTAAGCGAAAAACGAATTACAAATTTAATCAGGCAATGATTAGTAACATCGACCGTTAAGAAATATCCAGTCTGCGAGATTAACAAAAAGGAATTTCATTACTCTGCACGGGGCTGAATATTAGACGCGGCCACTTCACTTGCGTTGCAGTCAAGTTATTTTGAACGTTGGGTCTCGTTTGCTTAATAACAAACTATGATGTTAATACGTTTTAACACTTCAATAAATTTTATTATCAGCTCAGAAACATATAAATCATTTTTCCTATTAAAGTTTTTTACATCATACTTTTTGTAGCAATAATAGTAATGGATCTTCGCAAAAGTGTTCATCTTAAGTGAAGGAAGCAGTAAATCCTGAAATAAAAGCTGAAACTAAGATAGTAGTGTCTGATAAAGAAAATAGAAGAAATGATTGCAGGTAGGCGTAAACAGAGGTTAAATAGAAACGTGGTAAAGTAGATAAATGGTCCTGTACGTCTTGATAAAAGGTTAACAAAAAAATACAAAAACAATCATCAAAAGAGTTGCATTTAGGAATGGAAATGTTTTACAGAAATGTTAATATTTAAATTTGAATTTCAAACTATTTACTCAATGAACTGTTAACAATGGCGTTTAATTAAAAACTGAAATGCAAAACGATTTTTTAGTAGCAAGTTTTGCAACTGTAAAGTATTTTATGCCAACGAGGTGTAAGTAAAGAATTTATTTGTAGCGATCGAGATAAATGGAACGTCTCTATGACAATAAAGTAAATGATATAGAAAAAATAAGTATACAGAAAAATTCAGACTGAAAAGGACCTGAAAATTGTCAATTTCCATAAAAGTGTTCACAATTCACTCGGTCTGAAACAAAATTCGCCCAAAAATTTTTGGAACATGCAAAATGAAGATGTACAGCGATAGCAAGTCAACTTTTAAATTTATCTTTCTAAGTTGTTGACGTTCCGCTATAGCATCGCTATTACATGAAACATGCTCAAAACATGGAAACAAAGCAACACCGAACTAGAGGAAGTTTATAAATTCGAAAATGAAACTTTTTTTATTTCTTCCGATTTCGATGATTTTTATCAAGAGACTTGTTTGTTATTTTTTTTCTCTCAAACATTAACTGGAAGTTATTTCCCAGTAAATTATCGACCAAAAGAAACTAAGATTTTCTTAAAACTTCCTTCTAAAAAGTGGTTCCAATACAAAATGTAAATTAGAAAACTTTGCAAGAGTTTTTATTTCGCAGGCACTTCAAGCAACTTTCATGCTTAAAACTTGCGCTCAATGAGGTTCCATCGTCCCGATAGTATGACGTGCATTTCAGTAAACACTTCAAATATTAAATTGTTGTCGTACCGAATTAGGGCTCCGGACGAATAATCCGCGTTGTTTTATTGCGGTCTTGTAAATTTTTGTTTTTCACTGAAACTGATATTCTGAAATAAATAACGATTATCTTACAAATCCAACCCCAATTTACAATCGAAGTTTTAATTTATGGAATATCAGATAAAACTTCGCCCTAATCCAAATTCTATTTTATTGCGAACAAAAACCCGGAACGCACTTCGGGCAAATTGTTTTACGAGTTTTCCAAGTACAAAAGTTTGAAAGATACTCGCGGACTCGATTTAAACTGTCTTATTGCTTGTTTACTTATTAATTCGCGATTTTTCGTTTAGTAACGCTTTTTAAATGTGCCGCATCGATTTTATGATTTAGCCCGGATTTGCAACGCGAGTGTGATAATGACGCGTCCTCGTGGTCTGAATCGCGGTTACTGTCCCCTCGAGCGTCATATCTGGCACTATTACATCAGTACCGCTGGATGGGCACCAGACAACGCCTATATCAACCGCTACGAACATTGCTTTCATTTCTGAAATATTAATGGAAATTCTGCCCTTTCCGTGTTTCGCCAAAAACTGGTGCGCGCACACAAAAAACCTCAAATGAATTGCCAGAAATCTTTTCGAAATTGATCTAATCGCTTATTTTCATGCAAAGATGCAAATTACAGGAATTCCCTATATGAATAATTTTTTGCAACCGCGGTAACATTTAGTATATAATTTTTTTTCTAATCGTAAATATAGACATGAGTTTATTAAGAAAATACTATCAGCTACAAAGTTATATTGTTATTGTAGAGATAAGCTTGATTTATTTTTTTAACATTTGAGTAAACTTTGATAACTTTATTTCCGCCTCGATAGATGGGGCGAGCACAGCCAAGATGATAGATAAAAATTGAAAAAAATTGTTCCAAGTTAAGCAAAGAATACCTCAAATTTAACTGCTTTAGAAGCACGTTTAGCACTGATCTGTGTACATGAGGAATGTAATCAGGTCGGGCTACATTTTCAGTTCATGCACTCTAGAAAACGTTGATTGGAAGTGCAACTCTGCAAACAAATTGTCTAATTAGTATTGGAATGTTGGTGGATTAGTTTCACGTTGTAATTTTAGGTATCATACATAAGATTTATCTGTATGGTTGGACAGAGATACTGCAACAAGCTAATGTCATAGTTTGATAGGTTTCCCAAACTTGTTACTGTTACTTTTATTACTGATTGTACCACGACGAAAGTCGGCAAATAGCCAAAACCAGAGTAGCTGCTCATCATCTCAGAAAACCAAAAATAATCTCAAGGTTTTGAGGTGTGTTAAAAATGAACAATTCACGTGGACGATAATTGGAACCACATCAATTACAGTTTCTACATCCAATGTGTTCGTTTTTAATTATCCTCCTCACAACATTTTCAAAGTCATTATTATTATCTGATGTTTAAATTATTTAGTTATCATTTTACACAGATTCGTCAATATCTGTATCATTTAACATTTGCAAATTAAAGTGGTTTTCCATTTCATTAAAATCGTAATTAACGCAAGCATACGTACTAACTAATAACGACCACCAAAATGATACAATTCCAGCAGAAATAATCAACAGTAATATCCCAAGTGCATCAAAATAGCCGAATAAATTTTGACGTTTCTGTCAAAATGTTTTACGAGAAATATTTCTTTATGGCAAAACGTTGCGACAAAACCGTAAAAATTTAATCAGGCTGTTTTCATGCACACGGGATATTCGGCATGATTATTTCCTGATTATTAATCTGAATGAATAGATTTTAGAACGAATTATTTATTTGCTTGTCTAAGAATCTTCGATAATGATTGCAAAAAAAATTCAAACGCGATTAAACGTCAAAATTTAATCTGGTAAATTTTGACACATTTGAAACATTAAAATTTAATTGGGTAAATTTTGACACGTTTGAAACGTCAAAATTTAATCAACAGTAATATTACAAGTGCATCAAAATAGCCGATTAAATTTTGACGTTCCTGTCAAAATGTTTTGACTAGAAATATGTCGAGCAAATTTACCACGTAACAAAATCTCGAGTGCGCAGCACGAGAGATTTTGGGTGGAAAATTTACGAGAAATATTTCTTTATGGCAAAACGTTGCGACAAAAACGTAAAAATTTAATCAGGCTATTTTCATGCACGCGGGGTATTCGGCATGATTATTTCCTGATTATTAATTTGAATAAATAGATTTTACAACGAATTATTTATTTACTTGTCGAAGAATCTTTGATAATGATTGCAAAAAAAAATTCAGAAGCTATTAAACGTCAAAATTTAATCGGGTAAATTTTGACACGTCTGAGACGTCAAAATTTAATCGGGTAAATTTTGACACGTTAATTTAATCGCTATAAAACTGAGGAAAACCATGGTGACTGTGAACGTTTTACGTGCGTGAAGGAAATAATCGCTATAAAACTGAGGAAAACCATGGTGACTGGGACTTTCTAGGTGCATGAAGGTAATAATCAGTAATAATGGTTACTTCTCTGTCTGTCCGAATGTGTTTCTATGAATATGATACATTTTTAACAAACATGAATTTAATGGAGAGATAACACAGTTAGTTAGAACAAGATCCATCGATAAAACGGATCCCAAGAAACCCAGAAAATTTTAAATTAACCACTCTTTTAAAAAGAACTTGAGATAGGTTTTACCGAAATATAGACCCTGCTAGTATGTGTTAAACTTCTGTGTACACTTTTTGTTTCTGAAGGTGTTGTTCTTTGTATCCATTCATAATATACAAATTCTTAATTTTTTCTGTTATCTACCAAGTGTATCTAATCAGTCGAACAAAAAGTGCATTACAGTATTCTATGCCTAAAACTCATAACTTTTTTGCGTTTTATGGGTTACTTTTCAAGATATAAGTAATTAGCAACGTTACAAATGATACGCTCTAAGGTCTATGTCACCACTAAATAGAGTTACATACCAGCGTGTTGTTCACGTGTACCTTGACTCTTGGATTTCTATAGGTTACTCTAAATTTGCTTGTATGGGTGGAGAGAAGTCGGCAGTGCTACGTTGGTAAATAAATGGCTGATATCGTTTGAAAAACTAAATAAAACAATACTGTCAGTTTGACGATTTGGTTTTAGAAGTATAAATTAATTTCAATTCTGTTACAACACTAAATAAAATTCTTGTTAGAATTTCTTCTTGAATATTTTTCTTGTGGCTCTGGAGGAGTAGGAAACACCATTTCTGTTAAATAAGCACAGAGAAAAAAATCTAGCGGAGGTAGCTAAGCGATAGCGACACCTCTTCACATCTGTCTTGGAGAAAATTCAATGTAAAGCCAGTTTCTCCCTTCTAAAGCAAAATGGGCAGGCACCCCGTTACTTTGTTGCTAAAGGAACATGATCCAACTGATCACACAAAGCATTTTTTTTTTTAAATGACGGTAGTTCTCTTCATTCAGACGATTAGAAAAAATAAGTTGTCCAATTATTTGGTTATTAATGATACCTGCCCAGATGTTAACATTAAATCTTTGTTGGAAATTTTTCTTCACTAGAATATTTAGGTTTTTATGGTAATACTGGTGCCTGTTATGTTGATTAATCACTCGTCGTGTAAATAAAGTTTCACAGGTGCACAGAACATTTTTTAGGAAATTGTTGCTTGCATTTTGCTGATGTTGAAACCATTCACAGTAAGCTCCTCGTAATGGAAAATCTTCTGGTTTCAGGGCATGTACCTTTTTTGAATATATGTCTCTTAGTACGGTGGAATGAGTGAGTGCTGCTACCAGGTTCATTTGGAACCATCCAAAGAACATCATTTCGAACATTCAATCTCAGATGTTTGAATTCCTCCATTTATCATAGGAGACGCTTCCAAATTGCCAGTGTCCTTCAACTTGTTGGTCAATCAACTTGGATCTTTTTGGTGATTTCAGTTCGGCTACCTTGCATATAAATCCTCAACGTGGCCAAAGAGTTTCGCCGACACTTGCCAAAGATCATATATCTACTTATATATTAGCATTTTGAGCGAAACCATACTTTTTAAACTTATATTATGAACGGAATTACAAAAATAAAGTCAAAAATACCGAACACGGAACAGCAAATCAAGAACTTCAACAATAATCAACAATAGATATTAACGAGCAGAAAACTAGATAGCGGGTAAAATAATCATAAATAACACTGTGCAGCAAAGAACATTGTACGGTTTCCCTCTTGATAACTGGCTAAGTGGATAAGTGACAGTAAATATTGTCGTATTAATTATCTACCTGCTTATAAAAAATCCATTCTTAATTGAAAATTATCAAACTTTGTATTTGTTAGATTTGATGTAAATACTTATCAATAATTAATAAACATGGTTAGAAACTACGTACTCAAGATTGAAAAGATGGTTTACTTGTTCACGATGTTGCAATTACTATGTCATTGGGTATGTGTAAATACGCATAGTGTATTGAAAAGTGTGGAATACAGTATGCAATGCTGTGTCAAAAATTAAGCAAATAATTTCAATTCGGTCTTACATTAGACGAATCGTTTTTAAATTTAGCAACCTTGTTATTGAACATAAAAGCGGACAAATGTGCGCTATCTTTATAATAATAACTAATAATAATTAATCATTAATAAAATATTAGACATTCAAATTATTCAATATATATAAATAAGCTGTTTGAAAGCACTAAAATTATTTTCCGATAATCGTTGATTTACGGGCCGATTTAATGAATAGCAAATCGTGCATTAATGACCCCTATTAATGAATGACTTCTTATAAATGCACGACTTTAGTATCTAGGCAACGAAACATACCATTAAATTGAAATGTCACATTATTTAAATGTAATATGACAAAATGAATACAAAATATACCAATAAGAACTACAAATTTAATTAATTACTTACTTTAGCAACAGTACAGCCAGTAAAATTGATAAAAAGTGCAGATGAATTGTCAAACTTTTGACATTATTTGTAAATCATGGCACCATTGGTTTGAGTATCTATTGATTTAAAATGCATGGCATGCTTGATTCGAATATTTATTGGAATTTTTGTCACGGAAAAAAATTACATTTTCTTCAATTTCGAAAGATTCGATCAACGGAAGAATATTGTAACCAACTTTTGCGTTAATCGGCGATTAATAAACTCAACAATATTAACGCGCTCGCTCCGTTCACGCGTTAAACTGTATCGATTATTAATCGCTCTCATTAACGCACATGTTTTTAAATAACTATCACATTACTCGGTTTATTTAAAATACATCATTTCCATAAACAATATTTGGCAAATTATGAATACTATTAAAATTTTAATAGACATTTAAAAAAAAACTCTTAAGAAAACTTCATCTTTCGACAAAGAAGTATTTATTACCAAGATTTTCTTTTATAGTTATAGTTTGTTTTTAAATTGTACACCGCTTTATATGATACAAAAGATTACCCGGAAATAGCCTTGAGACAATAACAATTTTATATGGGAAAATCGCATTTTGAAGATTGTGTGTTTTGTTGTCGTTTCGCAGGTTGCAGAGCTTTAGTTGAACTCATTAAGAACATCTGCGTCTCCCTCGGTCGGACACCGCAATCTATTAAAGAAAACCGCCGAGCTATTTTAGAACCCTGCAAAGATCTTATTTGTTATCTCGAGTTTAACGCCTACACGGTGCAATGTCTTTGTGTGGAACTGAATTTACTTATTAAGATTAATTTGCACTCCGAGCGGCCACTCACGGTTATGTCTTGAAGTTGGAGCAAAATGCCTTCTCTATGTTAATACAGGCGGTTTAAACTCGGCATTAAGAAAATTCTTATAAAAACTATATTAGCATCCTTCATTAAATCGAATTTAAAAAAAATGTTCAGAATGAACTTTTAACATCAAAGGGCGAGTAAAAGTTGAAGTGAAGAAGTATCCGGTGATTGGAAAGATACAGTACAAAATTACTTAGTCGTTGGAGTTAAAAGGATTAAATTGGACGAACATGCGCTACGACAAACCAGAACAACATCAAAGGGCCTTTGTAAAAGTACGCTTTTAATCTGTTCCTCAATGAGATGATTAATTTCGTGATTCCATTCTTAAAAAGAAAAACTCTTCGCCATTCTTTTTCATTGTTTTAATGTTTGATACAGTACAAAAGAAACGAGTTGGAACGGATTAAAGAAACGACATCTTCGTAAAGTCGCGCCTTTAAATCCACATGTTTTGCTAATATTTCCCAAGACTGCTCACATCTTTCTCCACTATCTGTCAGACAATTTCTCTCTCTAACTTAAATTTCCCATTTCCTTTTCCCGAATACAGCGGTTCTACTAACGACAATTCCGACCAGCGATAATCTCCCTTTACTTCTTGAAATCTTGAAACGCGGCTACTTTTCTCGTCTCTCTTATCGAATTTTATCCATAAACTTTTGTTTTTGTTTAGATGTTTTAACGCACCTTCTCCGACCCACTTTATATTCAGGTGAATCTCGCGAGGGAAGTTTTTAGATAGATCGCTGATTTTTTTCTCGTCTTCAAGTCCCCGGCTACGTGACATGCGGTAAAACGAATCTGTATTCATCCAAAATTTTCAACTTCATGCAACAAAGTAAAAAATAAGATTCACCAGATTACCTTTTAAAGAAGAATGGAAAAACTCAGTATTTACTGTCAAGTCGAAAAATTTTCATTAGGAATCGGAATAAATAAACTCCCGGATTTAAAGAAAGTCGAACGATTATAATGGAACACGTTGGTAATGGAACAAACGCCGGATTTTTGCGTCCCCGGAGTGCCTTCGATCAAAATTCATAATATCACTAACTTCATTGAAGGAGTAAAATTAGCCTTCTCAGAAAATGCCTCATATTCCCAGCGCGTTATCGCGTTCTTGTAAAATTGTTATTATCTCCCTCTTGCTCATTATAAGCGCGGTTAACCCACTTCTTACCATAATAGAAACGAACCTTCTCCAGAAAGTGCGATTTACAACTTCATCGAAGTTATTATCGCCATAACTGTATTAACTTGGGCATATGATGGTCATTATATAACGCACCATACAAATTCACCTCATTAAAGTTTGAAAGTCGTCCACTGGACAAAGTTGCCATTTTGAATCGGAATAATAACGACCCCAGTTTCTTTTCTGTTTACGGTTTTGCAGGGAATGCTAGTTTGGCAATCTTCTTGTAAAACTGTAGTTCAAACTTTTGCACGTACCTACTCCAAGCCGAGCCTGAAGTTGCGAAGTGTTTACTTATGTAAGCTTCTTTGCGGCGAGATATTAAATGTCTTAAATGTTTGCAAAACACAATCATTGTTGAATCTTGAAATAATATTTTCCAGAATTTTTGTACTTTCATTATTTTTCTTGTTGGAATAGGGTCACACAATGAGAATATTATGAGCGTTAACAATTTCTAGTTATATGATTACTCTGACACTAGATTTGTCATAGTAAATAAAAATAATTTGATGTCTATAATGGCACTTTGTGGTTAAATCCAGAAAGTTTGTTTCTGTAGCTACTACAATTTGCGTTCAATTATTTTGCGCATTATTTCGTGCATATGGCGTTGTAGCTATTGAATATAACCTATATTGAACTTCATGCACTTTGTACATTAAACTAATGCTTTGATTTTGGTTTACAAACAAACTTTATAATGCATCTTCATACATCAGTTTATAACATTTGAGGAGTTGTTTGTAGATAAAACAAAATAAATTTATTGGACTGAATTTGACTAAATATTTTAATTATTATTAATAATTTCAGTTATTCCCAAAAGAGCAAAAATTAATTTGATATTGTTATCCTAATATTACATATAAATATATGTAGGGGAGAGGGTGGTACATTCGGCCATGGGGTACATTCGTCTATTCTATCCTGTACCGCCCTCATTTCATTTTACCGCTTAATTTTAACGTAATTATGCTGGTGATGCATTTTTCTTATCCATGCGAAGTGTCGTCAGTTGTTTGTGCGGTTCTTTGTTTTTAAAGAAATAATATTAGATTTCCTTTATAAAAGGTAAGTTTTTTTGCCTACTGTACAAGTTCATAATTTTGAACTTTATGAAGTATATTAAATATGAAAAAAATGTACAGCATGCAGTACTTCCCCATGCATGACGCCAATAAGAAATCTAACCTAAAGTCTTGACGGTTTTTTTAAATGTAATTTTAATTTGTTCAAATGTCATGTGGGGTAGATTCGGCTGAAGTGTATGGGGTACATTCAGCCAGATAGCCGAAAGTACCCCATCAATGGAATAAAACATATAGGTACCTATTATTGTATTTCTATGTTATTTTATTGTGATATTATATTTATTATATATGTATAATTTAATCAGATGCCACGTACACATGTTTGCAAAACCAATCGGCGAGATATAGACGAGAATAATATGAAGGAAGCGATTATTAATTGTCTAAGAAAAATTCTGAGTGTTCATGAAGCTGCAAGGCGGTATGGAGTGAAAAGGTCGACGTTGCAGTCCAGAATAAAAACCCTGCTAAAGAAAAGAAAAGTGGAGGAAGTCTTAGCTACCATTGACAGAGATTTTGGAAATAAAGGCAGCGATGAAGAGAATAAATACCGTAGTAAATACACTGTTAAACAAGTTTTCACAACATCTCAGGAAAGGGAGCTCGTTAAATATATTGAGAAATCATCCAATCTGAATTACGGGTTGTCATATAAACAAGTACGAGAATTGGCTTACGAGTTTTCACAAATGTTACCAGTTTGTGTGACACCAATCAATTGGAAAAGAAGTGAGTTGGCAGGTAAGTTATTATTTTGGCTTCTGTCCACACTCATAAGAACTTACCAAATTTATTAAACCGTAGGAATTGAATGGCTTAAAGGTTTCATGTCTAGAAACAAACAGTTGTCTTTAAGAAAACCTGAGAATACCATCCTGAACAGGGCCATGGCATTTAATAAAGACAGAGTGGGGGAATTTTTTTCCAATTATGTCACAATCTTAGAAAGACACAAATTCAAACCAGAGCAAATATATAATTTGGACGAGACTGGCATACAAACTATGATGAAACCAGTAAAAGTTGTCTCCACACGTGGAAAAAAACAGGTTGGACAGGTAGCTTCGGCCGAACGAGGAGAATTGTTTACCTTTGTTGGTATAATCAGCGCCACTGGAGGAACCATTCCACCTGTTTTTGTTTATCCTCGCATAAGAAATGTGAGTGACTTTTTGGATGGTGCTCCCATTTCCAGTATTGCATTGGGAAACAAATCAGGTTGGATGACGTCGGAGCTGTTTATATTTGTTCTCCAACACATTGTTCAGCACACAAATTGTTCCGTTGAGAAGAAAATAATACCATTGATCGACAACCATGAATCACACACATCATCTGGAGCAATTCAGTATTGTAGAAGTAATGGTATAGTACTTTTATCTGTTCCTCCACATACCACACATCGTCTTCAACCACTGGACATTGCAGTGTACGGGCCTTTCAAAGCGTACCTAAATATTGCTTTCAATGATTATATGCTCACACACCCTGGGAAGATGATAACCATCAAGCAAATTGCCCAGCTGGCCAGTAAAGCTTTTGATTGCTCGTTCACCAAAAGAAATATCATAAGTGGTTTTGAAAAACCAGGCATTTGGCCTCTTAATAGGCTTGCATTTAACGACGAAGATTTCATGCCGAGCACAGTCACTGACATTTCCAATGTTGAAAACAGCAGTCTGTTTGCTGAAGTAGAACCTGCTGCCATTCCTTCAACTGCCAAGCAAAACAATTGCAGTAGAGAAGAAAGAGAACAAACCACTTCTCCTTCAACTGTTAGATATGATGATGTGGAAGGAATAGAACCTAAGCCAGCCCCTTCAACTTCAAAAGAGAAAGAATCAGTTGTAACTCCTGTTTCTCAAAGGGACAAGCGTGAAATTAAAGTTCCAAAGTCACTGGAAGAATTGAGGCCGTATCCTAAGGGAGATGAAAAAAAGAAGAGAAAGAGAAAAATTCCATCAAAATCTTACGTATACACAAATACCCCGGAAATGCTAATGAAACAAAGCATTGAAATGGAAAAAAAGAGGAAAGAAGAGATGAAAAAATTTCGAAAAGCGAAAAAAAAACTTTTTTTGAGGAAACCAGCGACAAAGACAATTTTGAATGAAAGCTTAAATGATTCAAACAGGTCGATAGAACTCGTTGACACCTCTGATAGTGAAACTTTTTCGCTCAGTTCGAACGAATTACGTTCTCTTACTATATTACCTAAATGCAACGATTTTTGTGTGGGAGATTTTGTATTGGTCAAATTTGGCACAAAGGTAACCACTTGTTACTATATTGGGCACATTTTGAAGAACATAGACGATTTAGAATATGAAATCAAGTTCTTGCGACGAAAAAATAAATCAAACACATTTATACATCCTCAAGTAGAAGATATCAGCAGTGTAAATAAAAGTGATGTCATCGCATTGTTGCTGCAAGGAAGTAAACTGTCAACAGCCAGGACATCGTCCTTGTACACTTTTAATTACAATTTTGAAGGACTTAATGTTCGTTAGATATTTCTGCTATTTTTTTGTCAGTTTGTTTCGTTATTTGTATTATTGTAATAATTACTATACTTTGTATTTTTCATGAGTTCACTTTTGTTCAATAAAAATATTTGATTTACATCTGTATAGCAATGAATTTTAACTGGATGAATGTACCCCACCCGATGGCTGAATCTACCTCACCAGTGGGGTACTTTCGCCCATTTGCAGGTGTTTTTTCTAAATTCTATAAAAAATATATACGTTAAGATATAAGAGTTGAAACCTTGCGAGAAACCTAGACAAATGTGGAGATTAACTTTTGAAAATATAAGTTTTTTAATCAGTTACTGATTTTTAGAATTATGTAATTTAATGGGATAAGTAGCCGAATGTACCACCCTCTCCCCTACCTACATAAATTTTCATCACGGTAATGTAAATATTTCAATTCGAAAAACTGACAACTAGGCTGGAGGAACAGGGTTTCCATTTGTTTTATTAAAAGTTTTCTTTTTTAGTATTATTTAGTTCTAACCAAAGTTTTTACGTTAAATTTCAGGAAAAAACAAGGTTGTTGTTATTCTACCGAAGTTCAAACCTTCTGTGAGTCACATAAAAATGCAGCTTTATGTCATAATTAAACACTATAAATTTGATTATATACAGGGTGTTTGAGGAGTAACAAAAATCTTGTTAAGAAGTAATTTGCTTATTTATTCTTCATCGCCTACTAAAATCTTCTACAAATTTGCCCGATTTGACATTAAGAATTTTTCGTTCAGAATGAAATTTTCTTTCCAATGAAATAGTAACTTTTTTAAGTTTCGATACAAACAGTAATAACATAAAAACATGAACTTAAATTTTTGAATTAAGACCGGCCATTACACTAAAGTGAATAATAGATGTCACCACGGTTCAAATGCATACCCCTCGTATAATGTAAATTACACTCGTTTTATCAAACATATCGTTTATAAAGAAATATTATTAGTAAATTAATGCGTCAAACTTGGTCAGAATGGTATTCATATTATAATTCATTGGCCGTGTAGTAGTTTATGTGATGTTTTAACACAACCGAAAACCAGTTATATGTTATCTTCAAATTCAATGATAGAGGTGTTAGGTCATAGAAAAAATTGCCGCCAACGGAGTTTACTCAATATTCCAGTTCAATTCCTAATATTTTCGATTCGAAGTACATTTTTCGATTCAAGTTTACAGTTCCGTGAAAACATGGCCGACGCATTAGCTGAGAAAGTTTGGATACCATCCACCAGACGGTACGATTATAAATTTACTAGCAGTTCGACGTCTTTCCCGGGTATTTAACCCTAGAGTAGGCGCGTGAATTTACATATGTAATCCAGTGTTCTTATTTTCATCAGTAATATCACAAGAGAGTGAGAATAAATTGAAAATAATTCGACAGATTTTCGAGAACTTGTTGCCAGAGAATAGATACGAGAGCCCGTAGGGCTCGAGAATGGCAACAAGTTAGAGAAAATACTGGAAAATTATTTTCTAATTAATTCGCACTCTCAAGTGGTATTCAAAAGGTTATTTTATAATGTTTAAATAAAAAATACAGCTTTTTAATATTATTTCTTTTAATTGAACAGTTTCTCATTATAAACTTAGCAAAATGTGTTGTCAGTTCTTAAAATAAAAAAATGTGGGAATTGTGAATTTTTTTAAAAAACACTGAAATTTCCGGATTTTCCGGGTTCTCTCCGGTTCTAATTATTGGATCGGGATATTCGACCTCTCATTCTCTTCGCAATTTAATTCTCTACAATTCGTCTATTGACAACATTAAGATTGCTTCATTAGTTTCCATTTTACAAGCAAAAAACTAAAAAAAAAAACGATTGTTTCTTCTAAATTGTTCATAGCAAATTAAAAATTATGGTCCTCGAGTCTAAAATTATGCCAAATTGATCTACTAACTGTCCTTTATGTAATCGCACAGTCGGTTTCTGGGTAGTATTTATGGCATGAAAAAATGCTTTATTGCTTGGCCTAGTAGTAATGCCACTAGAGGTTAAATTTTTTCCGGAAATTTTTTCGAAGGTATGAATATTTTGAAAATTATTCCTAGCCCCAGAAAAAATTTTCGGATTTTAATTTAACGTCCAGTGGTATTCGGTAAGAAAATTTTGCACCTTTTTGCAATTTAATTTATATATTGACATATTATCTATAAACGTCACTCAACGCCATAAATAATATGATGAATCTTATTTCGTTGAACGATATTTGAAACATCTGAAATACAACTGTCGCAGGTAGGTAAGTTCGAATTCATTTATTTATGGGAGGTAATAAAGTACTTAAATCATGAAGCTTCTGGGAAAACTGTGTTTTGCATAATCGGTTGATACAAAAAAAATTTAGTCAAAGCAATGGTAAATCAGAAAGACTTTCTTCTCGCGGCTGCAGGATATGTAATTTTAAGTGGTGCACAGAAAAAAGAAAAGAAAAGATTTTGGATTTGCCCATTATTAAGGTCTCGAAAGCGATACAGTGGTAATGGGCAGCGACATTATCAACGATTTAAAAGCCGACGACATTGTTCCGTTTTGTAATTAACCCTTTGAGTGCCAAAGTGATTTTTAGAGAATTAGCTAAAATTGCCAATTCCAAAAACAATAAACAATAAACAAGAATCGATAAGTATGAAAGAGAGATCGATTGTATTAGTTAGTGTGGAAGCAAAAACGCGATCGCGCTCCTGGCATTTTCGGACAGTGTATTGACGAGCGCGATTGCGCTCCTTGTCACTCAAAGGGTTAATGATGAATTGCGGTGTGACGGAAATTTTAAAAATTTTGCCAGAATACCAAGCGCCGGTTTTGAATTTTTAATCAACGAAGTGGGACAAAATATGTAAAACGATTTTCAAACTAAAGTGTCAAATATGTAGTTCCTAAAGACGCAGTTAAAAGCTTTTAAAATAAGAAATTTATAACCATCATAAAATTTGTCACAGCACAAAAGAATTAGAAAATTTGCGATATTCAAGGCTGGAGCCCGTCGCTCTAGGGACGATTTGTACGTCAATTCTGGTTGCTAGGGACCACTGACCTGCTTAAACAATGACAATTTTAAAATTTTCCTGTTCTGTTGATTTTCAATTATCTTAAATTTCAGCCTTTTATAATGTTGAGCTTGTGTTTGTTTTTTAACCCTTTAAGGACGTATGTCGCCCATACGCGTCACACTAGAAAAGAAGCAGTTTTCCCGAATGTCGCACATTCGCGACACAAATCTAACTACATCAGAATAAATTCCGTCCCATGGGATCTGTAACCGAAAATAAATTCCGTCCTTAAAGGGTTAAAATGTTTAATTTGTGTGTCTAAATTGGTGTCTTCTTATGGTATTACTAGCGATTATTCTTTTTTGATTAGAGGAATACATTTTTTTCTAAAAAAATTCAACCATTCAAATTTAATTCAATTTTATGTGTAATTCAGTTCAGTGGGTATTTGGATTTGTTCTACGAGTAACGTCACTGTGCAACAAGGACGCAAATACCCTGTCTCCCATCCCAGAAATTCTAAAAATAGATTTGATGTTTCTTTTGATATTGTCGGGCCATCTATGAAGCAGAAAAATTATTACACTTTCTTAGCGTAGAAACATTTGGACTGTGGAATAAAATTGTCAAACCCCCACCATTTTTGGGCCGCCCTTAACATAACTTAAAAAATAATGTAAATTAACATTTAACTAAAAACTATAAATACCATATCTATAAGAACATTTTAAGATATTTTATAATTTTGATTTTACTTCATGTCATGACATAAGATTTGGAAGGCTTCAAAATTATCAGCATTCCTTAAATTTTAATATACCCCATTAAAGTTTCATTAATTTTGGGGTTCATTATATTTAATGCAATTATTGACTCGATTATGAATGTTATAAAGAGGATTTGGTTTTATATTAAATCGAAAGATATATGTATTTAATCTTCAATGGCTCATTATGAATTGTGTTATGTAGAAATCTGGTTAAAATGTAATATTTTCTATTCTGTGATAAGACTGTAAGGAAAGAATAATTTTGTGGTACATGTTTTGTTTCTGTTTATCCAAATTGTGTTTCATTCCTCATTCATTATTTTCTTCAAATTTTGTTTTATTGCACATATAGCCTATATCAAATGAAATTATAAAAAGAGAATTAATTATTAAAGGTGATAAATTTAACAAATTATTTTTAATTTCATCAATTATTTTTTAAACATTTTTTAAAGATTGTGTTTTTCTACAGCCAAAATGCTATTGGTTGAAAACGAAACACAATTTTTTTTTAATGTTTACACTAGGCGATGAAGAACAGACTGGCGAATTACCTTTTAAAAGGTTTCTTGTTACTCCTGAAGCATCCTGCGGAGCTTAGCTTAGTGTTGATATAATAAACCAATATCATTGTATCAAGTTACGTCCTAAAGTATTGTTGGAATTTGTCTTGTAAAGAGTCATATATTTGAAATTCAGAAAATCACCCCGTATAACTAAGTGCAATAGCACATTTAAGATTATACGTTGCTTATATTAGTGACTGTTAGTGGTTAATTTAGTTTTACTTTTTTAGTTGTTTGTTCGTCTGTCCAGAGTTCAACATACTGTAAAGATAGATTGTGTAAACACTATAGAAAGGAGTCAAACACATCCCTCACAACAATTTGAGTTATATCTTTTTAAATCAAAGTTTGGTAGCTATGTTTTCACTATCCATTTTATTTTTTAAAAGCCGCTTGTACAATTAATTTAAAAATTGAATATTTGTATTTAAATAGGTTATGTTTGACGGTAGAAATGTGATCAACATTTACTTAAAATTTTATCACTTTCACTTCATCGTGACATTAACAAGAACGATTCAATATTTTATTAAATATGTAGGTATTTTATGCTCAATGTTGTTATCCTTTACAAACATCTTTAATTTCCCACCAAAAAAAAAAAAAAAATCGTTCCTTTTGTTAGCACTGGCATAATATATCGAGTAGTTAGATTAAGGTTTGTTACAAGTGCCTATTTCCAGATATGAAAAATATGTATCTCATATTCTTACCAATTTGCAGTAAAATATTACTTTAATTTATATTTTGAATTATATTTTAATTTCATAAGGCCTTGCAATGTAACTTTTAAATCTTGTGGTAAGTTCTTTCTAGTTCATTTAGTTTAATTGGTAATCATAATCTTACTAAATTCATTAGTGCTGTTATAATAAAAGCAGCGACTGTGCAGAATGTAATATTTACACACAAAAAGCTAATTTATTTTAATGTCGAGTGAGAATTTTGTGCCAAATTACAATTGGAAAATTTAATTTTGTTGTAAATTTAATACTTAATATTGAAAAACAGATTATAGAATTAAAATGAAAATTAATTTGTATTTTATAAATTATGCATAATTAAACTAGCAATGCGATTACATTAACAATACATCACATCTAAAATTTAGTTATTCAATTGCATTAAATATTTTAGCAATGAACATTCAACGTAGTTCAGAAATTATGTCGTCCTTTTGATTACGGGTTTATTTACCAGACACATCAAAACGACAAAAATCAAACACGGTGTCCCTTTAGATTTCAACCCTCCAGAGAAAGTTCAGTCACAATTCCTGTGGGTCACCGTTCTAACTTTCTATTGATCAATTCTGGTCGACATTAATTGATGGAGAAAACTTTCGAGTCTCCCGGCATATTCGAAAATAATTGTTCAAATTTATTCACATCCGGCACAAAATTTCATCATTTTCGCATGAAATGCACAGTCGTAATGGAAGTTTCGTTTTTTTTGCACAGTTGTAAAGTGAATATCTAAACAAAGGTGTTTAAGTTTTTCATATAAAAATTTAATGATTTTACTTTAAACAAAATATTCTTACAGTTTACATTGAAAAGCTTTTACTACGGCCGTAAAAGAAAATTGAAAAGTTTCAATACGCTTTTAACAAAGCGTATTTGAAAAGTCATCCTTCTTCCCGGTTTATTTCAAAAAAAGCGGAAGTTTCTAAACGATTTATAGTTGCCAGATACTTGTAATTTACAAATGCGATTGCTTCATCATCGGGCCCCTCTTTTTTAATATCAAACGTTAAACGCAAGATCGGGCTGATTACATATTTCAGTGGATTCCCCGTGGAGCCGTCAGTGTTGTGAACCGTATAAATCCAAAGGCTGTCCACCGTTAATCTCTCCGTGCAGTTTTTGCGGACTGGGCAATTACGCGAATTAGTCCTGCTGATGAAGTGATCGGTTTTGTTTATTGGGATCACTAGCCAATTAGCTCCACTCAAAATAGGGTCGAAAACATTCAATCAGCAATGACTTTATAAATAACGGATTTCGGTACAATTTACTTGATTTATTTATTTTGCTGTTAATGATTCGATTTTTATTATTTACCCTGCGCGCGCGGATTATCCGTTTGTAGACAAATGCGATGGGAAAAGCAAACTTTTCCAGGGAAATGCGGAATCATCTCTCGTGGCTTGGATTCATCCCGTGATGCATTGCAACTGACACTCCCGGTAATAACGAATGAAATTTTCGTGACCATATTTTTGATGAGACGTTGCATGATTCTTCCGGAATTTACGACTTTCGTATTTTTAAGATCGTTAATTCGGAATAAACGAAATTTGTCATCGGGGCTTTTTACGGTCGAGTTTCATTTCCCACGCGGGTTAGAAAAAATTCGATATGACCCGGGATGGCTTCCGTCGCCGATTTCAATTTTCTTCGCTAATCGAATCGCTTTTGGTTGATTACTGGATTTACAGGGCTGCGCACATTCGTTTACGATACTTTGGAAAAAACAACAATTTCCTTTTAATACCAAATGCTTTTATTTAATTTTTTCAGAACACCATACCTATAGCCAAAAAACAGCAAATTTTGATAATTAAAAAAATGAAAGCAATAATTGTCTTTCAGCCTTTAATTTTGAAATTGAAACCAACGGAGTGAAACTAAATTTAGTACCTAACATCGCGTGACAAAATATTTATTCAATATATTCAATTATATAAATCAATAATTCCGAATATCACAACAAGCAAGATTATACAATATCAAGGATGCCTATTTCGATAGCTACGCTACCATCTTTAGAAAATGCGGTCTTCTAACGTTATCTTATGAATCATCGTATTTCATAAATAATATAAAATAATCTACCTTCGACCTATCTTATCTTCTTAATTAGTTAGGTATTGAGGTGCATGTCAAATATTTTGTATTTAATTGTTTCACAAAAGTTATTATTAATTTGAAATAAATTAGTAAATTCTATCTCACAAAAGAAATACTTAATAGCAGCTATGTTGCACCTAAAATTTTACCTTCTAAATGAAAATTTTAATTAAACGAAAGATTTACTTCTACACCAATTGCAGAACAATTAACACAATTCATATTCTGAAGAATATAATTCACTTTTTACTAAAATGAATTTTTAATTGCAAAATTGGTCATAAAATTTATCTATTTACTTTACTTGCGCATTGCTGGAATACAAGTACCATAATTTGTGTAACTGTAGTGCTACAGTTTACTATGGAAAATGACACGAATTTCGCTGCAATAAAGATGATTAAGAATATTATTTTCTCCGTTATTACTTTTAGTACAATATTGTTATTAAATGTAACATTATTAGTTTAATTCTGATAGGTAATTGTTGCTTTTGTTTGTTAGTAAAGCTTACATTTACAGACTTATTTTCGTTTAGCTTGATGCGCCAAGTTTTAGCCCAGCCATTAATTCTATCAATGGAGGCTTGAAGTTTCTCAGCAGCCTCGTCATGATCTTTTCCAACGGCAATAACTGCGGTGTCATCAGCAAATGTTGTCATTGTTTCATATTCAAGACTTGGGATGTCACTAGTATACAGTGAGGACGCGTGGGTTGGAATAAATTCATTTAAAATTCATGGGTTTGGTTTTTGGAAAAACTCTCGGAGACGTCGATTTTTGTTTTTAAAACTGCATCGTTTTTGATATGTATAATTTTAAGGTCGTCTTTTGTTTTCGTACTATAACGTCATCAATAATTTTTTTAAATTGCATCCTATATTTTTGTTCACGAATTTGGATGCAGCGCATTTTTCTGAGTACAGAAATGTCAAATTCGTATGACCTTGAAGAGGAAAGTTTTCGAAATAATCAGTCCTAAAGTTTCAAAAATTTATGATAAAATTATTAGAGTAGACCACTAATAATATCATCAAGGAAGCGCTGGAAATCGAGCGAAACATTCAATTGCGTGTTTATTTTTCCGGTTTATTGAAGTTTACTTTAGATTTCAGATAACCCCATAGATAAAAATCTAATGGGCTTAAATCTGAAGACCTAGCTGGCCATTCGATAAAACCTCTCCTTCCGATTCATCTATTTGGGAAAATATTATGAAGGTATTCTCGTACTGTTCTCGAATAGTGTGGGGGCGCTCCATCATGTTGGAACCATTTTGAATCTGCCGGTATATTTGGGTTTTCATTATTCAGGTACAGTGCACTTACACTGGGTATTATGTCGTTTTGTAGTAAGTCTAAATATTTTTCAGAATTAAGTGTTCTTTCAATAAAAAAGGACCCAAAATTGAGGTACCCACAATTCCGGCCCAAACGTTTACTTTCTGAGGGAATTGTGTATGACTTTCCATTCTCCAATGTGGGATTTCTGGTGCCCAATATCGAAAATTTTGCCTGTTTACCAAACCATTCAAACAAAATGTTACCTCGTCGGAAAAAACTATCTTACGTAAAAATTCCGGGTTGGCATTGCATCTATCCATCATTATTTCGCAAAATTCTAATCTGCGGTCGATATCGTCTTCAATAAGTTCCTCAACAAAATGTACTTTGTATGGGTGCCATTTGTTCTTGTGTAAATATTTTAGAACAGAAGATTTACTTAGTGACTGTTCTGCAGCTACTTGTCGACTTGATTTGAGAGGAGTTTCTTGTAAATCGAGCAAAACATTCAATTGTGTGCTTTCTGGAAATGTAACATGGTTGGTTTTGTAATTGTCTCTTACGTGGCCAAAGTCTCTAACCTTCTTCTCCATCTTACTAACTACTGATTGTGTAATAGGCTTCTTCGGGTACTTATCATTGAACAATTCGCAAACTTCAGCTTGTGTTCGAGTATTATCGTCATATCCTACCATCATCAACATTTCTATTCGTTGTTTCTCAGTTAAACGCACCATTCTTCAAGCCTTGAAACTGTACTTGACAAGTGTCAACAATCAAAAAAACAAAACAAACACACAATTGAATGTTTTGCTCGATTTCCAGCGCTTCCTTGATGATATTATTAGTGGTCTACTCTAACAATTTTATCATAAATTTTTGAAACTTTAAGAGTGATTATTTCGAAAACTTTCCTCTTCAAGGTCATACGATTTTGACATTTCTGTACTCAGAAAAATGCGCTGCATCCAAATTCGTGAACAAAAACATAGAGTGAAATTTAAAAAATCAATTGATGACGTCATAGTGCGAAAACAAAAAACGATCGTAAAAGTATAAATATAAAAACAGATGCAGTTTTAAGAACAAAAGGCGACGTGTCCGAGCGTTTTTCCAAAAACCAAACCCATGAATTTTAAATGAATTTATTCCGACCCACGCGTCCTCACTGTATAATAGATAGAGTAACGGACCTAACACACTACGTTGTGGCACCCCTGTTTTTATTTCCTTTAATTCTAAAGTATCTTTCTGATAGAGATCATTGTAAAAGTTGGGAATATTGTCGTGGCAGTAGCAAGTTTACAAGCCTGAGCTGCATCGAGAATGACGATGAAGCAGACTGTTAAAGATTTTTTATTGACGTTTGTGATTCTATGAACTTGATCGATGGTCGAGTGGTTTGCTCTGAAACCAAACTGGTGACAAGGAATCAAGTTTTTTTCCTCTATTAGATTTAATTTCTTAAGGAGTATATTTTCAAATGACTTTGACAAAACTGATTACAATGGTATAGGCCTGTTCATACTGTTCATGCTACGTCATGAGGATATTTCCCCGGTTTAGGAACCATGACCAGTTCTGCTATTTTGCACATCATAGGAACATACTTCCGTCTGTAAGTTGCGTTAATATGATTGACAAGTTTTACTATGACCTTTTTCGGAACTTGTTTCAAAACTTCACTAGTAATTAGAACAATGCCACAATACAATGATTTGAACCCGAATAACCAAATACTTGGAAGATAAAGGAAGTTAAAGGAAGGTTAGTGTTAGCATTTTCTCATTATTTAACATACAGGGTTATCTAACGTCTAGGCGTGATCTATATCTTTACAGTGGAAAAAGGCAGTAAAAGTTATTCGTACGTAATTTATAAAGCAAAAGCAGTTACTGCTTTTTCAATTTTAACTCCTATTACCCGGGCGGAAAAATGTTTTTGTAATTACTGCCTTCTTCCTAAGCACGGCAACCCTACTGCGGATAACTTTTACTTTAACTTTTACTTATAACTATAGGTGCATCCAGCCCTCCGCGAAAATATCGCAAAAAAAAAATTGAAATGGTGATTATGCAAAAGCCATTGATCCACCAGAATTGGAGTTTGGCACACGTAAAGTACATATAAATAGCTACCTTTGTCCAAACTTTCAGTTCTTAAAATTAAAAAATGGCGGCATTGTGAATTTTTTAAGAAAACACTGAATTTTCCGGGTTTTCCGTCTTTTTTCCGATTTTAATTATCTGATCGGGTCATTCTACCCCTCATTCTCTTCGTAATTTAATTCTCTACAACTCGTCTATTAACATCATTAAGATTGCTTCATCAGTTTCCATTTTCAAGCAAAGAACTAAAAAAACGCGATTTTTTCTTGAAAATTGTTTGTAACAAATTAAAAATTATGATTCTCGAGTTAGAAATTATGCAGAATTCATCTACTAACTGTCCTTGACGTAATCGCACAGTCGGTTTCCGGGTAGTATTTATGTTATGAAAAAAATTCTTTATTGCTTGGCCTATATTGTTTTACCAAACCGATTAACAGGCGCTGCTTACTTAAACTTTCTGCAGAATGTGTGGACGACATTAATCTGGACCAAAGGCAACAAATGTGGTTCCAGCATGATAGTGATCCAGTTTATTTTTCGATTGCCGTTAGAGAGAATTTACATCAAACTTTTTCCACGTAGATGGGGTAGGAAGCGCCGGATCTGTTTTATGGCCTCCAAGATCGCCTGATTTAAACCCTCTAGATTTCTTTCGTTAAGAATATTTCAAAACATTGGTCTATGATACTATTATAAATAGCCTCGAGGAGCTGCAGCTACTAATTAAGAAAAAATGCCAATAAATCCGAGCCATTGAGGGGGTTTTAGAAAGAGTTCAAATATCCTTCAGACTAAAATGTCGTGACTGCTTGAAAGTGGAAGGAGAACACTTCGAACATCTTTTGTAACTTTGCTTTTTGTTTTTTCTAAAAGCATCCTTTGTTTGTTTGTACATATTAAAAATAAATATTTCAAAAAATAATAAACTTCCTTATCTCCGAAACCATTACTTTGCGGACCCATGCCTATTAAGACTTTTTTGTTTATTTTACTTCATACTACTACCTCTATAACTTTTTTACAAACTTTTTTTAACACCCTGTATATTTTTAGATTTTATTTTTAATGATAAATAGAATAATACAACGTGTTTCACAAACACTCGTAATAAAGAAATTGATTGGGGTATTGTAAATCCCATCGCTGTAAGTGATAAGGGGGTAATTATTTCTCACGTGTAACCCGCAGATAGTGATTACCACTCCTAACTTTCAGCCATTTAACTTCCACCGTGTATAACTTATAATTATCTCCCAGTTTTGTAGAAAATTTGGTTAGATTAAAATTTTGATATTGAGATATTGGTTTTCATAATAACTACTTTGTTAAAGGATTGAATGTTGACATGATTTATAAATATTTATTCAAAATTTCAGTTTAAAAGCTGCTGGCTTTTAACGGTAAATATATACTACGTCAAATAAGAAAACTGCTGATGAAAATAATCTTGATGCCGTTGGGATGACGCTGCAAAGGTCTAGTTGAAAATTATTCATCCGTCCTTATACCCAATTTTGAATTAGAACGCCAAATATCTGATCATTCACATTGTGTGATTGTAATTAAGTCAGACGAAACTGCATCTAGAATTCCGCATCCAGCGACTGAGCCACTGCTTCTAATATTGTACGGCATAATTGATGCGCGATTGATGGGTCACTGATCGATCCGTGCAACGTAGAATTCCGGCTCGCGTCAAAAACTTTTTCAACGAAGCAAATTAAACGACAACTTCCAACATTAATTAAAATGAAAAAAGTACCATAAACAAGTAGGATAATCCTGGTCATTAAAATCATAAATCTACAAGTTGGAAGTCCTCTGAAAGTTTAATCCTATGTCGCTATTCATGAGGGATTTTGTACCACTACTCCAGGACAATATATCATTATTTCTGTTCTTCAGGAAAATATGTCAGAAATTTTATTCAGCAATAAACGGACAGATTTCTATTATTTCGACGCGAATCGTCTTTTCGCAAAAAACGGGAGAACTCTCGCATTCGCTGAAATAGTTATGGTCGTTTGTTTGTACAATAAACATCGAAGCAAACATCCTATAAAACTAGGAAAAACCCTTAGGAAACAAGGGTTGAACCAAACTAAACGACAGTCGCGAGGGAATTTCTGAAAAAATCTGACATTCGATTTGTTATAGTTATGACCTGACATTTGTTAGGTTTCTTTCGCGTCGCCGTTTCAGGTGGCGTTTTCCAAAAAAAGCGAATCTGCACCAATTTTATTCCAAATTGAAATTATAAATAAATCGGAGACGACCTTTGACATTTAGATAACGTTTGCGGAACACCAATTTAATCGTCATCGCCCTCTGCTCGTGATAATTATAGAACTAATAACATGATCGGTAATTGAATTACAAAACAAGTTGCATTATATGCCGCCCTCCGGATCAATAAATTATCGCGTTGCCGATATTTTTATTTTGGTCAATTAATATCAAAACCAGCAGCAGTGTTAATTACTGCCATAACAACGCCTAAATAATCCTTTAATGGTAAAGTTGCGTTCCGCACAGCGGATTGAAAATCATTCGCATATATTTACTGAGCTGGTTAATTTAATGCGCTTTTAAATTATATCATCTCGATATTCATTTTTATTTGAAAAAGCTTTGGGTTACGAAATTCTGCTAATAAGCGCCGTCGTCAAAGCTTTGAAGTGGTGTGTGTATCGTATCTGCAACCATCTTGCTTTGTAATATAAAACTAATTTTAGTTATAAAGTACTGCCTAATTTTAAAAATATTTGCTAATAATCTTGCGAGGAAAATTACAAAATTAAAATATCTATAAAGCTCTGAAAATTTGTGTTTACTTTATTTATTTCATCAATATTACATTGTAACTTTAAGAGATTATTATCGTCGAGTCTCATAAACTTTACCAAATTAAGACTGACACTTTCATTCCAAACTTTAGACACATTTTATTTTTAATGCGTCCCTTATCAATGGCTTCCTCGCCTCATCTATATGAATATAAGACTAATTTAAGGAGGAAAATTATTCTCTTAAAATTGTGCAGTGTCTTTTAATAATTATTATAAAGTTCGTTAATGCAACTCTTACCTTGCCATATGACATAAACAACTTCATTACCGACTGTATTTTTTACATCAAATAAGCACCAACAAGCACTTACTCGCACATGTTGCGGTAAATCATTTACTTTTTTTTTAATCGACACAACTTGATTCCGTGAAACATTGCACACAAATGCCATTTTGCAAATAAATTCGAAACACAAGTTAAACTAATCAGAAATAAAAAACAATTAAAATATGTTTTCAAATTCACTAATCAAACAAAATTTTATATAAATTAACCTGATCTTATATGATTTCACAAAATTGTAAATTTCTACCTAAACCCTTAACTGCGCGCGCCAGTTTATTAATGTTAGTGCGCGCACAGCTGTGTTTGGACCGCACTTTAAGAACTTTCAAAATATCTTGATTTCTCTCCATTTTCTTCTACATTATTTTCTTTAAGGAATTTCAGAGTATTATTGAGAAAATATAAACCGTGCTCCAAACAATTCTTATTGACAAACATAAGAAAAAAAATACTTCATATTGTTTTTTTTTCTTGCTATGCATATAGCGTAGAATATAGTAACTAAAAATTACAAAAGAGGTTTAGAGTCATGTGTCACTCCAAACGACAATATCGTCAAAAATTAGAGTTTTGCGGTTCAAGCACAGCACAAACGCGCACTTAAGGGTTAAGCCATATGGATAGGGAAATGTGATTTGTTTTTTTATAAAGCGATAAATATTTGATGAAGTGGAAATCAGTTATAACGACCACGGTCACAGCAAAATTAAATCATTACAATCTACATACTTTTTTGGCTCCTTTCTAAAGACAAATAAATTTTTAAATAAAGTCTATGTATATTTTATTGACTAAGAGCCGATATTTTTATTTCACTGTAAGGTAGACATAATTTTGAAAGAAATACAGCACCTACAAAAAAATGTTTAAACATAAATTGCAACTTGTCTTCTTTGTACGTTCTTTGGAAGACACCCATTATATATTTATTAATATGTCGCGGCCATATTGCACAATCCGCTGCAATATATAGCGGCTAGCCGCTTTACAAAGCAGATCTGTTTTGTAAAACAGCTGATTAATGTTTAGGCAGATTGTTGTAGCAACACGTTTAATAATACGGAGGCCCATGTTTAGCCGGGCGACTAAATGTCTTACAATTTGAAAATTTTAGGTGTTTTATGAATCGCTAAATAACTCTCACAATCAGTCGGTTTTGTAAAGGAGTAAAGCATTGTTAGACATTTCGTTGTCTCAGTGCTTGTTTGTTCCTTATGCCATTTTCTGTTTCGCGATAATCGACTTTAAAGATTTAGTATCTTTAAAATTGAGTTAAACCTTTTCCTTATTGTTATGACGTTTATATTTGTCATATACTATTACTCATATACTCAGATATATGTTTTTATATTTATATTAATGTTTTTAACTTATTTTATTAAAAATCAATAAAAATATTAAGATAAGGCACTTATGAAATTATTTGTTGACACACGTCAACCTGAAATGACATTTAGATCCGCAAAGAACTTTCTTGGCCATTTACACTCGAAACACGCTTATTATTTTCACTTTGCACTGACATAATTTCGGTGTTCGATGACATTGTTGTTGTTATGATAGGACAAAGCCGCAAGTGGTAAAATTAGGAACTAATTATGCAAAGCGGCGGTTCAACGTTTTACAAAACGGCGACGCATCATTTAGCCGCATTGGAGACCGCGAAACGTTCATTACAATATGGCTGACCCACTAGTCATTTTACAGAACAGATTTGTTTTGTAATGCGGCGGATTCTACAATCTGTCTGCGACATCATTTACATCGGGTTAGGTTCTAAGATCGAAATCTCGCGATTCGATTCACCAAGCATACTGAGTGATTTGTTAAGTGACCGTAAAAGTATCAAGTGTCTGTTTATTACATCATAAATGGACGTAATTATAAATTACCAGTGGCTTAAGTTCACATTAGTAGATAGACTACAGGGCTTTGGGGCCACCGCGAATTAAATTGATTCGCGGATTTGATTCTCGGATTAATTGATCGACGCCATCTTTAATCCTTTAATCGAAGATGTAATTACACCCCTTTAATTACAGATGTAATTACCCTAATTACCGCGTAATTGATCTGATTACAGCGTAATTGATCTGATTATAACCCTTTAATCGCAAATGTAATTGTCCTAATTACCGCGTAATTGATCTGATTGCAATTGATTTGATTATAACCCTTTAATCAAAGGATTATCCTAATTGAGATGCCGGGCGTCTCCGCCCCTGCGCATCATCCATCTCCCTCCTACACATGGTTGAACACACCATCTCTCTCGCACACATTGCATAAACCTAACAGACAAGAATTTTCATGTTTGGCGGCGCACAGCTGAGGTGTCTTCACACCTGCGCATCATCTATCTCCCTCTTACACGTGGTTGAACACTCCATCTCCCTCGCGCACATTGTATAATCGTACGGACAGGAATTTCCCCGCCAGGCATGTCTGACGTCACAGCTGTCAAACTTCCCGCTCTAACCGAGAAATTTTTAAGTGAAAAAATGCTTCGCTCCGGACGGGCTTCGAACCTGGGTCCTAAGAGGCGAAATCCAAAACCCGCGCATCTAGGCCGGCAAGCAGCCCTACTTAGCGTGTATTCAGATGTTATATAAGTGACATGGGCATTTTGTAAAAAAAAAAACAACATAATTTCTTTTAATTTGTATATTTATATAACTATTTGTAAAATATAAAAAATAATTGAACTTATTTAAAATACATGCTTTTCCATACAAGTGTTTTATAATACATCGGTGGGAGATGTGCGAAAAATAAAATGATTTTAATTGTTTAATTTTAAATAGAATATGCAAACTACGTTCTTTATGCGTAATTTTACAAGCTCGGAGATGTCTAGAAATACGCGTCTTTGCAAGCTCTGGCGAATGCATGAATTGGGAGATGTTTGAAAAAATAAACCAGGATAATTTTACAATGTTTTTATTCGTACATACATAAAAATCATATAAATTTACAATAATCGCAATTTTTAATCATCGGTGGAGGTCCATCGATTTCGGTTCTGCCACAAGTGTTGTAATGGGTTAAACATCTTCGGCAATCGGCGACATCCTTATCCAATTGGAACTTTAGAGGTAATTTATCCCAGATGAAATGGATGCTATGTGATGCGAGCTTGATGAGGAAATCCTTCGGTAAACAGGCGATATCTTCCGCCTCCATACTAGCCAAATTCTCAGTTTCAAAGTAGATTTGAATCGATCGTTCCATGGACGGTGCACCATCATCGTTTGTATACCACGCTTTTAACGATTTCACTGTTTTAGTAGCACAATTAAGCTTCGAAGCACCAACATGATGTGTACAAGGCGTCATATTATCGCACAACTTGTTCAACGCTAGGCAACCGAGATTTTCCATATCAATGATTGTGTGCTGGAACTCGGTGATTTTTTCCAACCATAAAAATTTCTCCACACCCTTGACGAAAATTCTCTTGGCATCTTCGAGCTGCTTGATTACTGTCTCCTTCACCAGGTCGTATGGAATATCACCAGAGTCCCATGAAAGCCCATGATGATTACGTTCCAACCACAAATTAGTAGATTTGTATTTGGCAGGTAGTTCATCCCATGGAAACGGTGGTTCGAATAGAAAATTCACAGGCTCGGCCGTTTTATCATCAGCCGAGATCACGGCAAATTCTTTCAATATAAATTCGTTGTGAGATGTTTTGAAACATTGAATATCGACAATAACCTCCGCCATGTATAACAACTTTGAAGCGACTGAAGCACAAACTCCGATTACATTAGCTTCTTAACCCCACCACTAACTGCGTTGTATTCAATTATGCGATCGTGAAGAATTAGACAATAAGCGGCCGTTGCAGCTGGGAAATTGTTTGAAGATTCAAACTCAATGCGCACATCGACAGGTCCTGACTTGAGTGCCTCATTCTGTTTCGAACAATCGATTACAATTAAGGGTGTATATTTGAGAAAATCGCCTTTATTCACCAACGGCTCAGAGTCCTTGCCATAATATGTACTTTGAAAATTTGCATACATCTCATATAATAGGGCGTATTGATTATGATCAATGTTGAGATTTAGCTGGTTATAGGGATAACACTGCGAGTTTAAGAAAAGTTTAACATCTTTAACGTTGCAGTGATCGAAACGGCTGACATTCATATCATTCTTATTTTTGCGCGCGGTTTGAAAACCGAGAATGACGTAGCGCGGTTTCTCCAATTGTGAAGATGTCTTTACGGGCCAAACTTGTTTGTCTGCACATGGAAGTAGAGGATACTCATACAACTCCCAAGTTCGGAAGCTCATGGAGATGGGCTCGTCTTTGGCGATAAAGTTGAGTAATTGAACTTTTTGATGATCTGATGGCTTGATGTATGGTACCAGCCACTCCAATTTCATTATTTTGATTTTAAAATCTTCAGCTATAGATTGCACAACGGCATTCGCATCACTGTTCGCACGCGTCAAAATCAATTCATGTTTAGAATTAATGATGATTCGACGGTGGTCTTCGGCGAAACCCAATATCAATTTCAGAGGTATTGATACGTCAAAGTAACCGGCATCATTAATTAATTTTTTAGCATCTTTATCAATATCAAACCAGCCGGCATTCTCGAGCAAGGGTTTCTGACCTGGACCTAGAGACACACAACCTTTCATGAAACTCGTGAGTCCGACATTCTTGCAGCGGTCAATCTCAACCGCATTCAATTCATAGCGTATTTCATCAAAGAGGTGGCAGATGGCGTTGTTGACTAAAGTTGTACTTTGAACTGCTGTTTCACCATCGGCCCTGGTTAATTTACCAGATATGTGTAACGAACTTCTGCCCGGCAACAAACACAAATCTTGATGTTGGATGGCTATGCGAATCTCATCGCTGTTGTTGAAAGTTGACGATGCGTAGGGCTGATGTGTATGACTCTCCCAATGAACGATGGATTCATCATAAACAACCGGAGCGTGAATCATTAAGATCTCCCCCTCCATGGTTGAAAACAAATAATTAATGTGCAGCAGCAGAATCGGTCTTTAATTTTCCTCCAAAAGGATTCACTTTGAAGCCCAGACTCTTCAGAAGCTCGATGTTTTGACGTGTTATCACTTTGGGTGATACACGCTGACTGACTTGATTCGGGCATGGTGATTCAATTTTATAACCCAGCCCAATTTTTGCATTATATACAATAACCATTTTTATGATGATGATGATGACTTGACGTGAAGTCGTATAGTTATAATTTCGCCGCGAAAATTTACCAAGTTCCCGTCCTGGTCGACCAATCGGAGCTGCAGATGATGTATTACTCGCACTGTGATCGGTAGATAAATGACGTTTGTCGGAACTTCCACAATCTTATAACCCGGCGGGACGACTGGGAAAAACTCATGGATTGTGTGCACTTTGCGTTCATTGATATAGGCACCTGCGGTGATGTTGCATTCAACCCTGAGGGCGTTTACCTTCAGAATGGTTACAGGAATGTTCGATATGTGAACTACGTTTGGTTTAAGAATTTGCGGTGTAAAACCCAAAAGGTTAGCTATGGAATTAGCATGTTCAAAGTTTATCTCACGATTACACATAATTTCACTATGAAGTGTATTGTTGTTGGGTCTGATATTGATGTTGACAGTTTGATCAATCAAAGCCTCTCGTATAAATTTCTCGATATCTTCTAGCTCATAACTACCAGTGGGTAAAGTGATTTCTTGATCGCCGATGTAAAACATGTTGGTCCCAACGTCTATATTGGGAATCGAGTTAAATGTTAGCAGTTCTACCAACCCCAAGGTGTATGTATTAAGTGGCGAGAGTTCGATTGGTGGAAAATATTGAACCTCGAGCACTGATGATGCACCCGACACTGTTAACGTAAACGAATCCATTACTATTGTGATTTCCAATACTGACATGCCAACCTTTTATAGGAGTCCGCATAGGAACTTGAGGCACAAGTGTCCACAATTATATGTGTCATAGTCTTGATATTGAATATAATTATATTTGACGCTGCCAACACCGAGATATGTGATTAGATCCTAGGTGGTTGCAGATTTCCGAAACTGTCAAAGTAGATGGCATTATCACCAATCTTTTTATATGCAACCCAATGTGTTCCAGATCCAGCAGCATCATCTAGGTTAATTATTGCCGACTCGAATTTTCGAGGGCCACTCTTGGGTAAGTCATCCCGCATGTATACTCCGCGAAAATGTGGAATTTTCAACTTTTTAGCATATTTAAGTATATCGATATCGGTCAACGCTCGGCGTGGCAGCTTCTCAATTAGTTTTTTGGAGTCAGATAAAGTCCCAACCCCTGTCTGTATGGCTTCAAATAAAGACCTTTTCCCAGAGCTATAGATTCCATCGTTTTGTTGTGGCGATGAGTTTCCGCTAGTTCCCGCTTGGCGGCGCCAGCATCATTCACAGCTTTAACAACTCCGGCAACGCCACCTGTCAACGCGCCGGCGGCACTAAGACCCGCAAAGATTGGTACGAGAAATGGTAGAAAACCTCCGGTTTTTGTTGGGATTGGAAGAATACGCGGTGATCTCACATTGCATTTTCCACCGGCCTGTTTAACAGCTTTTCGAGCGCCCAGCAGTGCTGATTTGACTGCAATTTTGGCATCCCTGCTTGGCAGCATTGCCAGCCTGGCAGCGTTAACAATCTTCCGCAATGCAGCCGAGGACTTCTTCTTTTTTTTCTTTAGACCCATACCGAATTTTGTTTTAGCCTTCATGATATTTGTTACGGCCCAAGCAGCTGCTTTCTCGCCGACACTTGCGTCTTTGGCTAAAACACGCTTCCAAGCTTTCTCAATCAGTATTTTGTCGGCAGCCCTCCTAGCATCCGAGTTTTCACGATCTTTAGAATAGGCAATGTCGTGTTCTTTACACGCTGCGTCTAGCGGGTTAATACCCGGATCTCCTCGCGCAAGTCTTTTTGACAATTTTGTGCCAGGTCCGCAGTACTGATAACCGGGTATATGAAGCTCCACCGGTAGTTTGTTTATAATACTGTTTACAACCCCCTTGCCGCGAGGACGATGTTTTTTCACACCAACTGGTTTACACCCCATCGATGTGTGCGTAAGCATCGCTGATGTATGACTGAGGAACAAACACTTATAAAGCCGGTATTTATGGTTTCTCAATCAGTCATGGCTCAAATTAGCTACGAGGAGCAGTCCTGCAGACTACCCATGCTGAATTTCGATGGCCTTGTGCAACAGACTAGTTCAAATAAAGAGAAACGCCACGGCGAATTATTACCGAATAGTGTGCGTGCAATATTTTGCGGCCCATCCAATTGTGGCAAGACCAACGCTCTACTGGCCTTGCTAACACACCCGAACGGGTTAAGATTTGAAAATGTGTATGTCTACTCAAAATCACTCAATCAGCCAAAATATCAAATTTTAACGCAATTACTCGCACCTGTGGATGGACTCAAGTATTTCCCATTCAGCGAACATGAACAAGTGGTTGGACCAGATGATGCGCACCCCAATTCCATAATGATTTTTGATGATGTCGCATGCGAGAAGCAAGAAAATATCCGAGCATTCTTCTGTATGGGTCGCCATAAAACAGTCGATTGCTTCTACTTATGCCAGACATATGCACGCATTCCTAAGCATCTAGTTCGTGATAATGCCAACCTATTAGTACTGTTTAAACAGGACGATATGAATCTCAAACATGTTTATGAGGATCACGTTAATACTGACATGACTTATGCGAATTTTCGAGAATTGTGTTCGGCATGTTGGGGTGACAAGCATGGATTTCTGGTAATCGATAAAGATAGTGAACTCAATGAGGGGCGGTATAGAAAGGGTTTCGACTGCTATATGAAGACGATCTAAATTGATGATGTGCACAGTAGCGTTTTGAATGTGATGGCATCAACATGCAGAAATTTCAAGAGCATGCTGATGTTCTCCATCAAATCGCTAAAGCTAGCGATGCGATTCGGAAAAAGTATAAAATAATCAAATTGGGTAGAGAGACTGCTGAAAGGGCTATGAGTGAAGCGCTTAAACCTGTGGTGGTTCCTCTACAGCAGCTCGTGAATAACCATATTAAAACTGAAATCAAGACTGAGATGGAAGATGCTCCTGTGAAAAAAGATGTGGACCCCTATGCTGATGATGATTCACTCGCACAATATCTAAGAATGTTAGCGAAAAAAAATAAAAAGGAATTGGATACTACGTATGGTGTGCGCAAACTCGCCAATGATCGTATGATGATTGGTGATTCGCAGATTCGTTTTGAAAATAGTTTCATTTATGTGGGTGACAGGAAGTATCAGAAAACCAGAGGGCTGATTGAATTATTGTTTAAAAAGTCGCCAGATACAGACTTTGTGAGTCACGATGATGCGCGAATTTATGGTCAAATCGTCACCGCAACAAATGCACACCGAAAACACTACAGTATAAATCAAAACATTCGCAAAGATAAAAGTTTGAAATTTGAAAACTTTATTGCGCCGATTGCCCCCACAAAGCATGAAGGGAGCGGTATACTACCAGAATTCATGATTGCTCGAAAGGGAGAACGAGCGCATTACACATACTGGGATGATCCTAATGAATTAATTGATCGTCTGCGCATGCTCCTAGCATCACAGGCTGCTGGGAATCCGAGTCATTCAAATGAAATCATATCGATTATCGAGGAGTTACGTGAAGCTGGCTACATTAGTCATTCCTAAGATGAGTGTTGATGTGTTTGGACGTCAGTTAAATAAAAACAGCAGCATACGCGGTCCTCCTGGGATTGGATTCCAATTGACTGCCGATGGAGATTTTAACACGCAAAATAGAAGATTGCGAAACTTGGCTGAACCCCTGGAGAGCAACGATGCCGCAACCCTCAACACTGTGTTGAGTTTAATGCATAATACAATTGCAACTATAACTCAGAACATGGTTCCTGTGTATAGTGATATCAGTGCAAATAGAGAAAAGATTGAAACTCTTCAGTCTGACATACAAAATAGCTTGACGCAACAAGTTACAGCCAACGATATAAATCATGGGCTCATAACAAGCATTTCAAACGCCGTTCATGAATTACAAGATAGTTTCAAAAAACTGGCCGCAACCAATGCAGACCTCCAAAAGCGCATGACTGAAGTTTCCGAGCGGTATTAATGGATTGTTCATACACGATAAGAAGCACAATCAACCTTCAAAAGCATATGACAGAAGTTTCTGAGCTTACTATGAGTTTTGATCGAAGGCTGAAAGCATTAGAGTGACAATGCAGAAATTAGCAGTTGTTGAGGAACTTCATAAACCAGCTCGAAGAAATTATAAACGCCGTAAATTTGACATTCGTGGCTTGGATGAAACATGGCAGGCTAATCTTGTTGACATGACAGCTTATGCCGATGTCAATAATGGTTACAAGTTCATGCTTACAGTTATTGACATATTTTCAAAATTTGCTTGGGCAGCACCTTCTATGAGCAAGAATGGAGAAGATATTGCTGCTGCAATGGAGTCGATACTCACAAGGGGGCGCATACCGAAAAATTTACATGTTGATGGCGGCAAAGAATTTTATAATTTGAAATTTAAGGCGCTCATGCAGCAACACGATATCCATATGTACTCAACATTCAGCAATTTGAAAGCATCAATTTGTGAGCGATTCAATCGAACGCTAAAAAGTAAAATGTGGGTGCAATTCAGCCTGCGTGGTAATTATAAATGGTTGGATATTCTGCAAGAATTGGTATCAACTTACAATGACAACAAACATCGAACAATCGGTATGAAGCCTAGAGATGTCAACAGTGAAAATGCCGAAGAAATTTTACTGCGTGTGTACAGGTCTTTTCGCACGCTGCCTGCGAAAAAGTTGAAATTTAAAGCTGGCGATAAAGTTCGTATAAGCAAATTTAAACACATCTTTGAAAAGGGTTATACTCCGAATTGGACAACTGAAATATTCACTGTTACTACAATTAAAAATACCAACCCGCCGACATACAATCTAAGTGATTATGAGGACAGACCTATTAAGGGCGGATTCTATGAAGAGGAACTGATGAAGGTGCAATACCCCGATGTATACCTGATTGAAAAGATTCTACGTAGACGCGGCGATAAAGTATTTGTTAAGTGGCTAGGTTTCGATAAATCATTTAATTCATGGCTTAATAGGGCTGATGTATTATAAACACTTGTATGGAAAAGCATGTATTTTAAATAGGTTCAATTATTTTTATGTATGTACGAATAAAAACATTGTAAAATTATCCTGGTTTATTTTTTCAAACATCTCCCAATTCATGCATTCGCCCGAGCTTGCAAAGACGCGTATTTCTAGACATCTCCGAGCTTGTAAAATTACGCATAAAGAACGTAATTTGCATATTCTATTTAAAATTAAACAATTAAAATCATTTTATTTTTCGCACATCTCCCACCGATGTATTATAAAACACTTGTATGGAAAAGCATGTATTTTAATTAAGTTCAATTATTTTTTATATTTTACAAATAGTTATATAAATATACAAATTAAAAGAAATTATGTTGTTTTTTTTTTTACAAAGTGCCCATGTCACTTATATAACATCTGAATACACGCTTAAGTAGGGATGCTTGCCGGCTCAGAGGTAATGGACTGCCTGCTGTAGCCCCGAGATTTGGGTTCGAAACTCGCGGTGAAAACATTTTTTTCATTTAAAAATTTCACAACTTGGGCGGGAAGTTCTGATTATCAGTGGTGTGACGTCTGACATTTGCCAGACAAGAAAATTCCTGTCCATACGATTGTGCAATGTGTGCGAGTGAGATGGTGTGTTCAACCGCGCGTAGGAGGGCGATGAAGTGTTCAACCATGTGTAAGAGGGAGATAGATGGTGCGCAGGAGTGCAGACGCCTCGGGTGTGTGTGACGTCATGCAAGCCAGACAAGAAAATTCCCGTTCGTAACGCCTATGCAATGTGTATGAGAGAGAGATGGTGTGTTCAACCATGTGTGGGAGGGAGATGGATGATGCGCGGGGCGGAGACGCCCGGCATCTCAATTAGGATAATCCTTTGATTAAAGGGTTATAATCAAATCAATTGCAATCAGATCAATTACGCGGTAATTAGGACAATTACATTTGCGATTAAAGGGTTATAATCAGATCAATTACGCGGTAATTAGGGTAATTACATCTGTGATTAAAGGGGTGTAATTACATCTTCGATTAAAGGATTAAAGATGGCGTCGATCAATTAATCCGAGAATCAAATCCGCGAATCAATTTAATTCGCGGTGGCCCCAAAGCCCTGTAGTCTATCTACTCACATTACAGCATAGTTTCGAATATTAGACATTCAATTATCTGATTAAGTGATTTGCACTGCATTGCTCGGACTAATTACAGTACCTACGTACAGAGTGTTTTCCGGAATTTTTCAGTGTTTGCGGTTATTCATATTTGAAGTTCTCAGGTATCCAATATTATCCATAGTTTTGCATGAATTGGTTTTGACCGATTAAGGGGTTTGTTACTAAATATAAATGAGACAGACAACCCATGTCTTGTTTGATTTATTCCTCGTATTTTTATGCCAGATATGATTCAAAAATATCGCGCCAAAGTATAGATCTATGATTGGCTGGCGACAGATTTTTTTTACACTGATTAAATTATGGATAATAGACAGTCGCCATGTTATCAAAATAGCTTATCAGATTGGTGTGTCATAGTAGCTAATTTTTTCAAATTAAACTTGTATAAACAACAAAATCAGTTCTTATCGGAACTCCGTGATTTCAGCAGCTTTATTCCGTTGTATTAGATTTATATAAGTAATAAAAGCAGTTCTTATCAAAATTTCATGGTTTCAATTATATATCTTTCTTCATTGTGATTTGTTTTATTTTTATCTGTAGGTACGTCAAAACCATATTGCTGGTAATGTTCTAGTGTAATTTATTTTTTTAATTTCATTTCAATAATTAAGAAATATATACTTGTTACGCTAGATAATGAAATGCGGAAGTAAATAGAAAAAAGGCTGAGAATTATTGGTCCCAGCGTTTCCTATGTTATTTTAATACCCAAGTACGTGCGTGACTCGGTGTGAATTTTTACACCCGGAGATATTGATGTCTGGCACATTAAATGAATAGCCGATTTCATCGCTTCAATTTCAAAATGCAAGTCTTCGATTGATTCTTAGAATAACTATACAAAAACTAGCAAAGAACCTAGAGGTATGTAGTAAATGAACAGTAAGTGTATCAGAGATTATATAGGTAAAGAAGGCGAACAAGAACAGACATTGGACCTACGAAAATAAAGAAATAAAGAAAGAAAGAAAGAAAGAAAGAAAGAAAGAAAAAAAGAAAGAACGAAAGATAGAAAAAAGAAAGAAAGAAAGAAAGGAAGAACGAAAGAAAGAAAGAAAAAAAAAAGAAAGAAGGACAAAAAGAAGAGAAAGAAGAAGAATAAGACGAGAAAGAAAAAAGCGAAAGGAAGAAAATATTAGATATTATTTAATTTGTATCATTTGAAATTAATTTCATAATTATGTAATGGTTTGGTAGTATGGTACTACTAATGGTACTACAAAGTAATCATTACCCAAACTTTCAAAATCGTTGAGCTCTCAATGTTGACAGTAATTGGTCAACTACCAATGAGCCAATTTTTGATTAGTAGTGGAACATTAAACAACACTGGGTACATTAAATTTATTAAATCCGATATATAAAAATGGGTGAGATGAAACTATAGGCAACACATTTAATAAAATTGATATTGCATGATAAAAAAATCACCAATAAAGATTTAGGCTCAAGATTTATCCACGTTTACAATTGCATTGCGATAATGTATCATTAAGATAGAGACGTCTTGTTCGCATCTAAAGACCATTATTTTTATCTTTATTATACTGGAACATAATAATGTATTAGGAGCCAAGGTTGTGACGACCATTATTTTAGCCCTAACGCCAGATTACTACCAGAGCCGCGAAGCGCCGAGTCATCACGCGCGTGGGCGATAATTGTCTTCACAACCGTGTTTAAAACACACTTTTTCTCACTGCTAACACCATAAGACCGTTGAACATAATCAAAAATTGTAAGTTCATACTTTTTTATTAAATAACGCAAAAATCAGGACTTTTCCTAATTGATTTATAAATTGACATTTCTAAGAAAAAAATTACGTGATGATTTTACGTTGATCTGTTGGATGTACCTGATGACAAGTAAAATAATAATATTAACTGATATTTGTTTTGTTTCGAATTGTTTTATGTTATTTGTTATAATCAGTTAATAAAGTTTTTCACTGTTAATGTTGAATTAAAAACAAGTGGTAATGAATGAAAAAAATGGGTTTATAATAGTATGCTGATAGGCTAGCAGTGTAAAAGATGTCATTTTACGCCCCCGGTATGACAGTTGAGCCAGTGTCAAATATTAACGATTTTTTTATCTTAACAACTTAAATTTTTAATTTTTAATGATTTTGTAAGCCTCGATTTCACTCATTTTTGTACATCCTATATAATCAGGATCCTTGAAGTTATTTTGAAAATAATCTTTACTAAAAAGGATGCAAAAAATGTAAAACAAAATGGGCTACAGAAAGCTAGTATGAAATTTAATATGTCACGATAATTTGTGACATTATGTAGCTAAGCTTCTGTACATTTTCCAATATCTATTAAAGTTGCTTTGTCTTTAGTTTTTTGTCATTACTGTGTCCTATGTCATCTAATACTGCCGCAAAATTAACGCTTTAACGTAAATATTTTGTGTTAGATTGGTCCTTTCGTTTTTATTAATTTCATTGTTTCGGTGTTTACTTTCAAAATTGTAGAGCCGTGTAAAAAGTAAACTCTTTGTGGTAGTACGAAAATTAGAAAAACATGATCTGATACTGGTGCGTTGTTTCTTCTAGCGTTGATTGCAGTCGCACACAGTATTCTATTGCCCCAAATCAAACTTAGAATTTGTATAATTCTTCCTAATTTTGAACAACCTTTGATGTTGTAGGCAAGCCTTCTCCTTACAGTATTATGACTTGTTCTGAAGCCACAGTCACAAGAGAACTCTTGTTGTAACGAAGTACTCGTTAAAAAACTCTGTACCAAGGCCTAAAAGAGATCGTACAGCACTTGTAACTATCTCTTGTCCATAACCACGATTTTTCTCATTGTCCCAGTTTCCCTGAAGCAACTTAACGCTCGAGAGATGGCGGACTAGGACACATCAAAGTGCTGAGTCATATAAGCCTGGGATCTTCAAAATGATGTTAGATCATCGATTGTGAGTCAATTTTAACAAAGAATCAAAAAGCAACTAGATATTTCCGACAGGAAGAACTAAACGACAATTCAAAAAATGAATGAATGAATGAATTTATAACGGTACGCCTCAACTTGACGACGCCAACTCGGCGACGGTCAACTCGGCGACGGTCAACTCGGCGACGGTCAACTCGGCGACAGTGAACTCGGCGATGATCAACTCGGCGACGCTTAACTCGGCGACAGTGATGGTATTATAAATTATTTTTAAAAAAAAACTATCTACCTTATGTTCTTGCTTGATTGTGGATGTTGAATTTGATTGATATGTTTTGCGTAGTTTGAATTGTATTTATCTACTTCAATAACGTTCCCTAAATATTTACTATCACCTAAAAAACATTTAAGTGGAAACTCTTGTGTTATACAGGTGTCCCGTTAGTCAACGTCATCCGGTGGAGGCATGATAGACCAGCTCACAACTGTCCAGAATATCAAAATATAATCTCAGTAAAAAGTCGTCAGTTTTCGAGAAATTGGCATTTTTGCGAATTTTGTAAAAATCGATACCATAGATAAGTTGTTTGAGTGCCACAGCTACAAAATTCCATATTCTAAAATTCTAATTTTTGCTACATAACCCTGAATAGTTCTTCTACTGATTACAGTTCAAAAATAGAATCAAGAGGGGCATACCTTTGAAGAAAAAAATATTTTAGCCCGATTCATGAGTAAATATTTTTTTATTAGCTAACTTCGACGCTTCATACTGTAAAAAAAATATACCAAGATAAACTGGCAAGTTATTTTAAACAATTGCTTGTTTAGTGTAATTTTTAAAATGGTTATAACATTTGCTATGTTTACTTCAGGTAAAAGGATATTACTATTTTACTGCAAAAGGAAGTAATTGTTGAATTAATTCAATAGTTAGAAATTCGTATAAAAACACTTGTTTCAAATATCATTGAAATTGTCAAATGATAGATCTCGCCAGCAACGGTTTATATGAGTTTTAAAACGTACAATAAATTACAAGTAGCCAATTACAACGTTTTTATTTTAAATGAATTTTTAATGTCTTTGCAGATGTATATTTGCATTTAATCAAAGCGACCCTTAAGTGACTCTTCAAATCCATCAGGTTCTTTTAATGATGTAACCACGGTCGACTGCTCATGAAAATAATTGTTTAGGTAAGATTTAATCTAAAAAAGCTGCAAATAAATTAAGCAAACGTTAATATAAAAGAGGCTTTCCATGAAAATTGTTTTTTATTGATTTGAGGATTAATAAATTGAATCAAATATTTTTTTAACTCTAAAGATAAATAAATAAAGGTTGACGTTTTCCTAAATAAAAAATTCAAAAGGCGGCAAATAAAACCATTTTTGTATTATTAATTTAATAGGTCTCGTATACGAATATATCAGCCGTGAGAAAGGATTTAATTCCGGGCTTGACACATTGCGCTTATAAATTATTTCCTGAAATTATTTAAAATGTTGCGTCAAAAATAAAGAGGTTTTAATAAACAACATAATTCAATTTAACCACGGTTTCTGCAGCGTCCGCTTTGTATATTTATAAATTTACAGCGTTCCAAAATAAACATTCCACATAAACGCTGAATTATCGCCAATTAGATTTTAATAAATGTTTTTAATTAATTTTAATTAAGCAAATCAACACTTCATAATCTTATAATTAGCGAACAAAAATAACAAGAAATTTCACGATTCGGAAGTTTTTAATAAATCCGTAAAATCTCGCTTTTGTTAGCTTTCCTGATATTTCGGCCGAATTAAACATGTTGCGGGTAATGGATTAAACAATCCCGCAGACCAAAACAAATCGTAAAGAAAATTGCAATAGGTGGAGACTCGCGGAATAAAAGAATTTCATCAAAGAGGGTTGGAAAAGTATCATTCTTTACGTTTTAATGGGGGAATGGTATATAGCCAGAAAGTTTTATATTAATTATTCATAAGCTTTCCAGCACAATTTTAACTTCGCCGCGGGATGAAATCGAAGGAAAGCACAACGAACAAAATGTAATGAGCAGAATAAAATGAAACAACGCCCGAAATCTACCCGCAGCCGGAATTGCCTTTTTCCGCGGTTATCTTACCGATTTCACCGGACAATTGAGTTTTGATGACACTTAATTAAAAGATGAACAAAGCAAACAATTTTTCTCGATGTGACTCGACATTTTGTGTTATTGTTTTGTGTTATTCAGTAATAAAAATTAATGATTCCATCATATATTTGTATTTTCAAAAAAAAACTATGCTAAAATCAGTTGGTTTTGACATGAAAAAAAAGTTTGCTAATTAAATTACCTTTCACAACGCCAGCACATTGCTCTCGATAATATTGGATATTGCAAAATACACGTCGAAGCAAATTTCAGGGGTATTGAACATTTTATTATTTTTTTCCATTGATTCACTTTACAAAATATTTGAAAATTGTTAGTATCACATTCATATTTACTTGTTGTTGTTGTAATTGTATACGATTATTTTTGTACACATTCCGCTTAACTCAGTTGACTACCAATATCAATAAAAACCAAAAAATGTACTGAAATATTTCAATTTGTTTTAAAAACTTGCGTAGCTCGAATTACTGTTACGAAATACATTTTTTTAACTACATGTATGGGAAAAATAAGATTTATCATCTAAACAAAATAAACGAAAGTGATACTGGTAATCACAGTAACATAAATAGGACGTAAAAATTAACTTTTCAGTCCTAAGAATAAAAATCGACTTTGTCTAATGCCCAACCCGAGGTCAAAAAAATTAAGATAAAAACCTTAAATGTTACTTTCCACATTATCTATTTCATGAAATAAATACTGTTAGGTGCTTCAATCAAACACTTACGAGCAGAGCCGTATTAGTTCCTGTGTCAAGCGCTTGTTTGTATAGCGGGTAAAAGTGACCTTCGAAGGCTGCTTACCAGCTGTATTTACAGAACAGATAAGGTAGCGTACCTATTGACTATTGACTAAATTTTCTCTGGTATAAACGAGATTTAAACATGTCGGTTGAACGTTCGTAAATAACTATTTATAATATCAAGTCACATTTTGTAGGTAAATTGACAAAAATAACGTGTTTCTTACTGTTCCAGTATTGTTACGATTATTTTCTAATTAAAATAAACAATTTGAAACACGAATCTGATAGCACTTTCACAGAGACAGCAAAATGTACCTGTAGAATAATTTTAATTGCTGGATAGGTGGTATAAAGAATGAAATGGCTTTATACAAATAAAAAAACATTTAATTACTTCATACAGCTCTTATCAGTAAGCATACGATAATCTAATCGTGGTTTACGCCAGCACTTCCCAAACATTTGAAGCGGTTACGGGAAGAACAATCAATGTCCAAATTTATGAAAATCGTGATTGTTGTGGAATTTGGCTACTAATGTACGTACTAATCAACTACCCGGTGTAGATTTCTTAAATAATGATAAAGGTGTCTGAAATATGCTATGCCATTTAAAATTTAAAAGATTACAGAGATGGTTATTTTATTGCATAATGTTAGATGTCAATAATTTATTTTTTTCGAAAAATAAAATTTTTGAAAAATGAAATTTAAAAAAAATATATTAAGACTTGTAAAGGAGGTGCTATAGTTTAGAATGGCGAAAAAAAAAATCAGAAATATTGAAGAATAAAGGCTGTACATCAAATCTACAACCCTTAGAATCGACCCGGTCGGCTTCCTCTTAGCAAAACAATAATTTATCTTTTGCTTCTAATATTATATTGTTTCAGTTCGCAACAAACGCATTTATTTCTCAAAACATCCAAAGTTGTTTCAATTTTTACCTAAAAAAAATCTTGAAAGATTAAAATTGCTGTATCTCAAAAGTAACAATTTGTGAGATTGATCATGCTTCCCGCAACCGCTTCATTTGTTACAGAGAAACACTTCACAAATCCTAAAACTTTAACTAGATACCTTAGTTATTGTATGTTATAGATACACATATTGATTATTAGTATAATAAATATTTATTATAAATAATAACCAAAAAAATTTTCTTTTGTCGTACGTTGTACCAAGGCATCGGTATATAAGGTGAGCTCGACTACAAAAACTAACTGCAATTTGAAACACAAAATTTAAAATTCTCAAAAAGTCGGTAGTTAAGGCGCTCTATAAAATATTGTACTTGACAAGACAGAATACGAAATATAACTCACTCAAACTACGAACCTGGTGGTCCAATCTTTTTTTTTCTCGTAAGTTATATTTTCTTAATTCTTCTTGTTAAGTAAATAACTATAAAACGGTGTTAAAAAACAATGTTGATTTTCTTTCAAATAGTAATGGTTTCATTCTAGATATTTTTGTGCATAAGAAAGTTGGCGTAAAACAAAAAGTAGAAAGTAGAACGTTTTCCACAACCAAAATTTGATAATAAATAAGAAAATATGCATTTTTGGCTGGTTTATAGACTGACGGGATGTCGTAATAAAAAACTGTTGTAAGGGTTATAAAGCGTCAGCGTTTGATTCAAGAAATGAAAAACACACGCTTTCGCTTTTGTGTTGCAATAAGTCTTGCAGTTTGCAAGATGTCGGCATCTTTACAAAGATTGCCAGTAAACGGTGGTACTACAAACAATTCGTTTCATATATTATCATTTTCTTTTTTCATTTTACATTTTCAAATCGATATCAAGGTAGTGCAACGAATCGAATAGATATAAATGAAAATGGTGGAATAACATAAATTTCAGTTGTTTCCCATCTACTTGTCAAGGTTTCTAAGCTTATTAGCGTAAATCTTGCGGTATAGGTAACTCCAACAAAGAAATCAAGACAAAGGATATGGAGAAATCCCTATAAAATAATTACTATTCAGTAGAAGTGAACATTTCAAAATTTCGTTAGTGCTTTATGCCGACTGATTTTTAATAGCATTTTTTGAAATTAAACTAAGGACTAAGTTAAACAAAGTTCCATTGAATAGTGCCTTCTTTTCGATTTCAATATTTGCATGAAAAATTAGATCTTTAAGTTTATTTCCCGAAAAAGCAGGGGTATTTATAGGAAAATTTAAGTCAAATTGTTTTATTGTAAATGCAGACTTTATTCAACAGTAATATTGCAAGCGCATCAAAATAGCTGATTAAATTTTGACGTTTTTTGCCAAAATGTTTTGCTTAGAAATATGTTGCGTAAGGATTTTAGGTGGAAAATTTACGTGAAATATTTCTTTATGGCAAAACGTTGCAACAAGAAACGTAAAAATTTAATCAGGCTGTTTTCATGCACGCGGGGCATTTGGCATGATTATTTCCTGATTATTAATCTGAATAAATGGATTTTAGAACAAATTATTTATTTGCTTGTGGAAGATTCTTCGATAATGATTGTAAAAAAATTCAGAGGCGATTTTTTTAATTTCATTTTTTTTATTTATTCGGGAGACGTAAAAAACTTTAAACAAAGCACCTGTCGGTCCACCGAACAGGTAGAGTCAGATTCGCTGACTAAAAAATGGTCTCTAGCCCGGGTGTTGTTTGGACTTGAACAGAAAGTGTTGAGTAGTAATTACCCTTTCCTTTTGACTGAAAGAATATTTAATATAGAGCGGAAATAACGGATAGAGAGAGTAGCGGGGACAGTAATTATTGGAGGATGGACCTTGGACGGCGAGCGCGATCGCGTGGATTTGGCTCGTAGTCCACTGACGCCCGAATCAAGGGATTCGGGTGGACAGTGGCTCGCTGGAAGAATTTTTCGGCGAGGGAGAAGCGATTAAATTTTGACACATTTGAAACGTCAAAATTTAATCATCCCAAAAGCGATTAAATTTTGACATATTTGAAACGTCCAAATTTAATCATCATAAAACTCAGAAAAACTATGGTGACTGCAACTCTTTATGCACATTTACGGCCACCGAAATGTGCACGATACCTGACACAAATTTTCCTATTTTTCCATAGATTAAAACTGGCTTTATCCAGTGACTTTCGTGAAATAATATTTGTCATAAACAAAATAATATTGACATTTGGCTGATGTTTTTTGGGACGCCTATGGTATGAAGCTTTTTGCTAAAAAAATCGTTCACATTTCGGTGACCGTAAATTTACATGAAGGAAATAGTCGATGATACTTTATTTGGTCTCCTAGATACTGAAATCGTTAATTAAAACGAAATCATGCAAACCTCTATTATAGTATGTTATTAACGCACGATTTTCTATAAATTAAACGTTAAATGAAAAAATAAATTATACCTACACAGAAGAAAATTTAATAAATCTTTGTTAAAATTAATATTATTCATTTAAAATTACACCTTTAACTACACTGAATATTTTTAACATCCCAAATTATTTTTTTTATATTTCAGGACTTTCAGCACTCTGCAAAACCCATTATTTAGTTCAGTGTAATATGCAAAATACTGAAAGTGACAGTTCTGTCCGAGAAAGTAACTTTCCTAGACAAAACTGTCACTTTCAGTCCGAGATTATGCAAAGCCGTGAAAACTGAGCCTGAAACTTTGCTCCATACATGGAATTTTTTTCTTTCGCAAACTGTAGTTCTAGAAAAATTGTAGCATACGTCACGGTAGAAACACAACTTCGCTGACCTTATCGGTTACTAGTCAGGCTCTTTCATATCTCGTAATTTTCAAACAAATCCAGAAAGTAGTTGTTTTTAACCTTAGCAAACACTATACTGTACTTTGCAGTAATCTTCAACATTAAAATAAATATAATAATATAAATAAATATTAAGCTTTATCATTGGATCACAATTTAAATTTAGCTGCGTGGGCGCGTGTTTTTCTAGGGAAAAAACTCTATTTTCTTTGGTCGCAAAAGAAATGGGAGATACGATGAAAATATTTCACTGTTTACACTATTCATATGTGTATGAGGACAATGACTTCCTACAATATCGAAGATTGCGTTGTTTACCCCAAGAGAGAAGAAATATGTACAGAAATTGAAATATATGCGCGATCCAGTTCTATTGATTTCGTTAAACAACCAACGGCTTAATGCAATAAAACTTTGGAAAATCTTTTTCCAGACAAACATTTCCAACTCTTGCCAAAGTTTTAATTAACAATATTTGTTTTACAGTAAGAACAGTTCTGTTGTTACTTCCCTTTCAGAAAAATATGTAGTTTCAAGTGCATTTCAAATTAAACTGTTTCAATTTATGAATATTTAGGGGATTAAAATTGCAGTGCCTATCAATTGATTATGTAAAATTGGAAAATGTTACTCAAAATCGATTCATATGCTGCACACAGCCCTTCGGCTGCTTACAAAACAGCAGATTATCTTTTCGCTAAGAGGTTTAACTGCACCTAATAATTTCTTGCTTACAATCTCTTTCAGCGGCTTTCCCGTCCTAATTAAGAGCTGATCCAGATCGCGACACGTTGCGATCAAATTTCATTAAAACTTCATTTTTTCCTCTCGTTAAAAAGCCTCACAGAGTAAAAACAAATTGTAACACTGTCAGCAGAATTCATGCAGTTATTTCACTGACGTGGCGGGTAGTTTTTTAATAGTTCAAGTTTCACCAATAAAAAGCGAGGTTTTCCAGTCGACGTTTTTATTGCTTGTCAATAACGTGTTTTACTGCGAACATTATTAAAGTTTTCGTTTTTTTATGTTGCAAAGGACAAAAATTACCCGGAGAAGAAACCATGGATGTTGTTTAATATTCTTCGTAACGTCTTACAAAAGGAAATTTCATTAAAATGCAACAAACGGTATTGTCTTTTCCGTTGATACAATTGCAATGCTGAAAGGCTTTCCTTGTACAGCAATTCATATTCTTTGCAATTTCGGTTTGTGTTCATTGAATTGTTGAAAATTTTGTTTTGGCTTGCTTTTATACATTCTGTATCGGGTCACATGAAATTTAATTTGTTATTGGATTCGATATTCCCTGCCTGCTTCGCCGTAAACCGCCCATTCATGCATACGTTACATTTATTGTTTTTTTTTTATCCGGTGATTTATGTCTACTCATAACATCGAACGAAAAAGAAAAGAAAATCCACCGTAAAAATATCTATTTGTGAAATTATATAGTACTGGAAAAATTCGCTAGAGCATTAAGAGTTCAAAACTCGCGAAGCAATTACTTTCGAAGATATAATCAAATAAAATTCTCCGTATTTCCCGAGTGTAATGCAGGTACTGAAGACGAGAGAAAAAAAGACAGCATTGACGTTATGTAATTGCAAGAAACACAGATTGTAAAATTGCTATAATAAAGTTTGTGTTTTTTCTCGCACGCTAATATTATTTTTTTTACGATTTTTCGCTTGCAATAACTCATAAAAAAGCACGCATCTCATACTTTTATGAACATTAAAATTGCGTTTTAAATGTTTATCGTTGCTTTATAAATTGCTTTTGTTTCCTCGGTGGGTCATGATACGTCCCGGATTTCCATTGTAATTCGAATTCTGGCTAAAACTTTTGTCCTTCCTGTTGTTTCGCCAACTTTCGCAAGATCCCGAACACGCGGGGGGTAAGTTTATTAAAACACTCAAATGCAGCTTAGAAATTCCAAATTTACGGGCGGTTCTGAATTTGTAAACGTCGCAAAATTTTCTTTCCGTCGCGATAAGCCTTGTGAATTTTGGAAGAATTTATTTAGGGGCCGGTCATTATTCAACCGTGTTATAAGAGTTTAGTAAAGTTTTCCGAAATTTACAACAAAAAAGTTGACTAATCTGCGAGTATAAACCATATTCTAAATAAATGTTTATAAAGATGGCCTGGTTTATGATACGAAGTTAAAAGTAGCATGAAATTTTTAGCTTTCATAAAAAAACCGTTCGTAACGTGAAGGATTTGCGTTTACAGTTTATAAAGGTATCCTTCATTGTGATGATGTATCAAGCATGTTTTGTGACAGTAAAAAAATATATAAAACTTGAAAGAACCTTTTTCCCATTTTCATTAATAAAACAGCAAATTGAAGTATGAAAATAGTTTTCAGCTTACAGATATTTACAGTTGTAACAGAAGTAGTGGAAAATACAGCAAATGTAATGCCCCCCTGATAAAATTTACAAATTTCAAATGCATCCCAACATACACCTTTCATAGGTACACTCGACTCTTTTTTACACGCTCTTATTTGGATACCTAATTTCACTTATAATCTTAGATGTTGTCCTTTTTGGAAATTTAAAAATGAGTGTCTTGAATTGTATAATATTGTTATTGCTTGTTTGGAGAACACTTTGAATATTAAATTTACAATAAGATCCTGGATCCAAGCCAAATTACCAATCCGTTTTGGTGGATTATGTATAAGGTCTATAATTGATATTTGCTCGCCTGCCTTTTTGTCTTCTATATTTTCTAATTCTGAACTTATTATGTCCATTCTCCCTTCTAGTTTTTCTAATTTTAAAATTACATCCCTTAACGAGGTTGATTATTGGAAGGAAATTTCTAATTCGTCTTCACTTCCAAAAGAGTTTTCAAAGAAATTGGGACTTACCTATCTGTGAGAAAATATTTTAAAATTTATTATCTTCCTCAAATATCACACAAAAGGCTATCTTATTAGTTGTATCTGAACTTGAATCTGGAGCTTGGCTTGAAACTCTTCCATCTTGTAAATTAGGTACTCTTTTAGAAGAAAACATCTTACAAATTGCAATTTTACTTAAATTGGGCATCAATTTCTGTCATCCTCATATCTGCTCGTGCGGTTCTTCTGTAGACTATTTGGGTCATCATGGATTATCGTGCATTAAAAGTGCTGGTAGACTCTCTCGTCACAGCTGTATTAATGACATTATTAAACGTGCTTTCTCTTCTGCCAAAATCCCTTGTATCCTTGAACCTAATGGTATTCTGAGCGATGATAGCAAACGTCCAGATGGTATTACAGTTATTCCATGGAAAGTAGGTAAATCTTTACTTTGGGATTTTACTTGTATGAATGCACTTGAACCATGTTGAAATATAACTGTTACATTTAATGCATAAACAGATTTTCATTGTAATATGTATCTTCAAAATTTAGGATTTTTGGGATGACCATTAACGTTTTAACACCAATTGTTGTTCTAATAATACTTCCAGGACCACCGTTGAGCTTTTTCTTCTTCTTTGAAATAGGACTACGTCCTATGTTTTCTCTTAATTTAGTCTGACTATTGTAATGTTGAAGTTCAGGTATTCATCCACCGTTTTGGAAGTTTGCCCATTGGTCTACGAATATCAAGTTGTTGTGTTTTATCCCATTTGGCTAGCCGTTCTGTAGGCACCCTTTCTATGTGATTTCTCCAAAACTTCCTTCGTGCTCAAGTCCACTTTACCACATCCTATATTCCTAGTTCTCCTCTTATTTGTTCACTTCTAATCTTGCCTTTGAGTGTAACACCCTTAATGAATCGTCATTTCAGCTGTTCTGAATATTCTTTTATTAGCTGATGTTTCTGCTCTTGTTTCAGCAGCATACGCGTCTTATACATGTCTTATATATTCGCGGTTTACTGTGATTATTAATATGACTTTGTTGGTCCAGATTATCTCTCCGAATCATACACCAATTTTCGCCTGCTTTGTTAGCTGGCGTCCGGACTTCTCCTCTGACACATCGTTCGGTTGATGTGATTACCGCGCTTTATGATAGCACTAATTTGATGAAAATGTCTCGCAAACTATAATTAAGCTTTCTTCAAAATATTGTTATCTAGTTCTACCTATGTATGTAATTTTAATCTTGTATTTGCATTTTTTTCATTTTTGACGATTAACATGTTGCTTCTAATTGCTTGAAAAAATTATCAGTGTGCTCTAACGAGATTCTAAGTGACAATTCCTTTTATAAATGGGAGTTATTGTGAGTTCACCTCGCAATATTGTACTATAGGAATAAAAAAGTAACTTGGGTATTATTTTAACAAAATCATTGCTGCAAAATCGATATTGTTATCGTGCGTTTATTGGTAAACTTATTATACGTCTAAAATAATGAAAACCAAAAGATCGTACAAAATAAAATGAAAAACTTTCAAACAGTGCAATAGCTACAGATACAAAACAATTTTACCGAAAACTATTAACACAAAACGCTGATTCAAACCTTAAAAATTGACTTAACAGATTTAAAACATTATGTGTAACATAAAATATGACCTTTAATTTATATTGCACAATTTAAAATATTTGAAAATGTGTAAAATCAGCATTGAAAATATTAAAAACTAATTGTGACATAAACGAAGTAACAAATAGTAAAAAAAGAATAGACTGTAAGATCTAACGAAATATTTAAAAACATGAAGTTTGTGTAGTAAAGCCTTAAGGCATAAGTACTTTTAAGCAAAAAACTTGCATCCTATAAGTGAAAGCAAATCATGAAAGCAAAAGATTTTTTTTTTAATTTACCACACAATTCTGGAAGTAAATACATACTAATAAGGCCACTGCCTCAACAAATGTTAGGAAAAATACATATTTTTACAAAGTTGAAACTTTCCAAGTTACTTAAAACTGTTTTACTCTCAAGCTCTATCCGAGGTAGAAACTTCAACTGTAAGATTTTATTTTTTTGGTAAAATCTTCATTTCCGCAAACTAGATAACATAAAACACCAGCCGTGGGAAAACAAACAATTAAGTTAATACACATTAAACGATGCCGCCGTATTCGTTCGACTTTGATCGAACGTTTTTCGATTGGGACATCTATGGTCAGGGAATAATTGTCTGGCTGCAGCCGCATAATTTCCAAAACATTCCCCCATGTGAGTAACATGTCAATTAACTCATGAAATCAATAATACTGTAAATTATTTACATTACCCTACATTTCACCTTTAAACTCACCTACAAAATATTTGTGTCACCGCTAGACTAAAACACAGGTGTCAGTATTTAAGAAAAAAGGTTAGGCAATGTCAGTACAACAGTACGTGATCAGTTGAATTATGTTATCAAGCTACGAGGGGCAAGTTTATTCCGTGACTTTAAGAATACACCGTGTATAAAAGTTAATGGCGTCAATGTGATGTTAAAATTGTTGGGTGCGGTTTAAAATAGACTGGATGTTAATATAGAACACAATAACTTTTCAATATTCAAAGAAATATTGTATGTGAATCATTTCGATGAACATCACATCAAATAAAAAGCATTGAATTGAATTTAAATTGAAAATTATTTTTATCTGGCAATTTCGTAAGTCCTATTTTTTGCAAAAATAATTGAAACTTATTCGAAGAAACTTGAAAAAATTTAATAATACTATTCAATTCAAGTTTATTGCGCAAATGTATAAACACAATATTTTACAATTATTTATGCCTCACTAAAAAAGATATTCGACATCAGCCACTTTCTTATTACTATTAAGCTACATTGGTTCAACTATACCTTTTTTTAATTAAATACAAGGTTAGAAGGCTTTCAGAATATATTTATTTTACTCTGTGTTGATAGTAATGGCATTTTATATCTGTCAGGTTAAGGTTATATTTGCAATGTCGCTTTAAAATTAGAAAAAGTAGCACCAAACGCAGCAATATGAACATTTCGAAAGAAATTTCCGATGTGCATGTCTTTATCTTCAATATTCTGTAACATTCAAGTGATTCTGGAAAATTGCTACCAACATAAGTAAAAAGAAAATATTTTTCGCAGCCTTCTAACAGTGTCTTTCATTAAAAAACGAAGTATAGTATCGTGCAATTGTACAAAAGGGGACTTATAGTAGGCCATAATAAAACTGTTACCGTTAGCAACGCGTCGTTCGCCTACCGCGATCGCATCCGGAGATACAGTTAATTGAAATGACCTGTCAATTTATCGGATCGTACTGTATCAATTCTTTGATTGGACAGATTGTTTTTTCCTGAAATAATTTTTTTTTTCTTCGTTATGCCACCGATACATTTTACCCAATGAAATCATAAACAGTAAACTCAGCATTAAACGACCACTCACCTGAATTGGTATGGGTTCGATAAATATAGTTTTCGGTTGAAGATAAAGTAAACTACTATTATGCGTTTACTTATACTTTTGATTGTTTAACTTTCTCCGTTAAGAAAGAATAAGCGTTTCAGTAATGATTTTAAAAAAATAATACTTCAGTCACAGTTATCCTCAAAAAGTATACCTTTTCAATATTGTTCTGTTAGAGTATTATGTCGACCCAGTGCAGCTGGGGCAAGCTGTTAGTTATATCCAGAAAATTGATAAGAAACTTTTTTCAGAAATAGGGAAATCATAAATTTCACCATAGCAAATAAAAATAAAAAATTATATAAAAGTACAAACTTAAAAATGTATTAATTTAAAATGACCTACAATGCACTACAATAAATGTTGAAAACAAATCTTCACTTTAAATTAAACACCGGACAATTTTCACGTTATTTATGTGTGTCTTGTTCTTCTGAATTTACAGGATTTCAACATTAAATTATGTTGACAGTGACATTAACAATCTACTTTCGAGCAAAATATATCATAGAAATTTAACATCGCAACGATACTGAGCCAACACTTTAAGCAGAAAAATTCCAAATACCTGGTTACAATTTCAATCAGAACTAAAAAATGTAATTTTAATTATTCTAAACAAAGATTAAATTAGGGCAGAATTAATACGTTTCAGCGAAGCTTTCTGTCCGCTGTTGTTTAATGTGATGCACATTGTAAATTTATTTATCCAGAAAATCAGTCTGGACCACCCGTGTGGAAGTTGAAATGAGAAATTAGTCAAGTCAAAGTAACAGATGTCGAGCCGGTGTTAGTTCTCTGAATTTATAGCGACATTGTTAAAATGAAGTTGCCGAAACAACAGATCGCTGCTTTACATTTTCACTTTTCGAATAACCTAAATCTAAATTTCGCCCCGCGCAATCATTACAATACTTTTTAAAGGGGGACCAGGAACAGAAAACTTTAGAATTCAACGAAGACCGCTTTTTTCTTTTAGAGTGCTCTAAGCTTTTATAGATTACTTTTAGAGAATTCGAGTCACGTGACGTGATGAAGGCGTTTGATGATGGCTATAAAATGAACACACGAAGAGGCTGATCGCGTCCGTCCCTATCGTATAAAATTTTCAGTTGCAGCTGTGACCGTAATTGCTGGAACATACCTGATTCCGCTATTTTTACGGTCTTAATTGCACACACGCCGTTATTTATTTTTGGAATTTCTGGTGCGTTAAAAATAACTACAAATTTGCGTTCCAGCACGTTCCGTTATTTATAGAGCGCCGGATTAATTGAAAAAACAATCGAGAGAGACAACCCGGATTTATTATTTCACATAAGAATTCAAACAAACTGAGAAAGACGAATTAGCCTTCTGGGCATAACGTTGATTCAATAAATACCTACTGTGCCGCGATAAATTACGATTAAATTCCGAAAAAAGAATTTTCGGTACAGCACGTTTGGCAACCGAACCGGACCGGCACAATGCTTAATTTACAACGTGGCTGATTCTCATTGAGAATAATAGTTGGGGATTAGAACTGAGAAGGAATAATAATTTTAACGTTATTATGCTACATAAAATGCAGGAATAATAAACGTTTCAACCAGGTTTTGCTTGTTTAATGCATAAATCTATTTTGAATTTTAAACTTAGAAAATTCATAACTTTGAATATATTGATTTTAACGATAGTTCGATTGGAAAATTAAAATTGCAACGCAGTTTTCACTTAACCAATTTTAAATCACGATTCGCATCTCGGCACTTTTCTGTTTAAATAAGATTTCAGGAAGTGAACCATTGTATGAAAATCCCACCTTAATGGAAGAATAAATAAGAAACAGTTTTCTATTTTATTAACTAATTTAAAAGAAAATCGATTTTGTAATTCTTACTGCATGAAACGGATTTACTAAATCTTTGTTTCATTTTAGTATTCATCCATTTTACAGGTTATTTATGCAAATCTAATCAACTTGAAACTTTGTGAACTTCAGAAACAATAAGTGACTAAAATAAGTAATTAACACAATACATGTTAACAAATACTTCAAAAATAATCGAAAAAACAATTTGTTTGCTGTTTTTCTAGAAACTCTTGATCTTCTGAACTTGCCTATTAGTGTAACAAAAATACTTTGTGCAGATCATCTAACAAAGTCAAATATCCATTGAAATTTGTGTATTCATTTTATCGGAGTTAACATGTGAAAATAATATCTCTCTCTGTGCGAAAAATATCTGATTATAATTCAAACACGATTTCATGTTTTGAGGTTCCCATGATCTAAATTGGTCATTCTTATAAGGCCTATGTATGTGAACCGATGTCTTGTCAAATAATATATAGTCGAACTCGGCTATAATAGGATCACCTGATACGTCTTCCATAAGTGATGACAAAGGTTTAAGCGGGGGAAAAGGTTTAGCGGAATTGTGACAGTCCGTGACAGAGAGTTAAGGGGTCTTTTAAAAACGTGACATCACAAAGGGTATTTCCGAAAAAGTAACATTTATATAAATTCGTCAACTGATATAGGAAACCTTTCATTAACTGTATTTTCCTTTATAATTGAAAATAACTTTCTTTCTGTAACGTGATTCACGTGGGGGAGGGGGACGTTTGACACAGTGCGACAACTTGTGACATGGGGGTGGGCTGGGGATCAAATTTGACGTAAAACCTGTGACATCATTTATGGAAGCCGCCTTCGACAAAAACAATCAGTGAACTTAGGTACATTGTTTGCAAGTATAGTAGCTAATCGGTTATATGAACTAATAAAAATCAGCGGTTTTCATAAAATCGAATTGTTCACATAGTCGAAAGTAACGTGTAGAGTGTATTAAAATATTGTATTATTTGTGTTTACACTCTCTTTGCAGACATTCTTGCAATACCAACAATTCGTCAAAAATTAAAAGCATATTATTTTCGCTCCAAATCTTTTTCTGATAATGTCAACACATTTCTGTTCTGTATGTGTGTGTACATTCACGGAAGACAAGCCAAAACAGGCTGTTCACATAATCAAGATTGATCTTGTTCGCTCTTTCGAATGTAGTATGCTATTCACTATTGTGGATAGTTCATATAAAAGAGCGTTCATACAACGCAGCGCCTACTGTACTTATCGATATTTAGTGAGGACAGTCAAAACTTGATCCATCCCATCTTCATATCGTTCCAGAAAAGTTAACAATGTTTCGAATGTTTTTTGGGGTCTGAATAATATAGTAGATTTTTAATACATTTTTTGTGTAAATTATTTGTACTCACGACGGTGGCTACCCTCCATTTAAAGCCATTGGTTTACTCTCCTTGTACAGTTTTATAGCAGCACCCTGTAGATAGTGAAGAAGTGTCACATTAGTATCTTACAACCGGAAAAAATTTCTTAAAATTGTACGTTATAAAAAACCACCTTACAACTGAGTTTGAATATAGTTGCTATACAGCGTGCCCGAAACAAAAAAACAAAATATCTTCGCCAATTTGGTAATATGAGGATGCTTTTAACTACAAGGTGTTACCTTACAAAGACTCATTACGTGCATCAAGTCAATTTTTTTCCATATTCGAACATGTCTGCTATACCAGCAGACCCACCAGATTGTATGGTTTCGATAGGATCAAAATTCTGTCGGTATGTGATTCAAAACATCTTGGCGCAATCATTTAATATAAACGCTGTTCTCCAAAGTTAAATGTTTTTGGTGCTATTTCCAGAAACAATCAATCAATCAATATTTTCTACCATAATGCGAGATGTTCAGTTATGGTACCATGGGATTTCGTCTTGTAGACCTGTGTCAACGGTAAATTATTTGCCCCATAGTTGCCTCGAAATCAAATGAAGTTAAGGGGGCTTGTACATACAGGAGCCATATTAAGTCACAAAACGTCCACATATTGAGTTTCTTTAAAACATGCTAAAAAAAATTAGATAAATTATCTTACATTTATTTCCGAACATTACTAGATTAACTTTTAAGAGATTGTAATTAAAATCGATGCTTAAAAAAATGCAGATTATTATTCACATTATTCATAAAGTTTCCAACCTCTTTGATACAAGGTGTGCAGAAAAAAAAACACAATTGGAGCAGGTCATAACTGTGCTAAATTTAACCTTGTTCTAATTTTTTTGGCACAACTTGTAAAGTAGATCTGAAAGATTCATTGTGTGAAGACACGCAATTTTATTTTAAACATCATCGTGTAATAATTCAAACTCAACAAGCCTATCGCCATCATTGTAGTTTGTGAAACGCAGCCTCTGCATCGATGATCGCATGCTCGGTGGATTGTTTTTGGCGTCAATGTGCAGTGCAAGAACTTTAGTAACTTGAAAGATTACATTATGCTTGAAATACAATGAATATTGTGGAGAGTATTGAGAAGAACCTTGCATTATCAACCCCAAGGCGTTCTTACCAAAAATATTGTATAGTTCAATCAGTGTAAAAACTGAAACATGAGATTACTAACCACGTCTAACTTACACTGGTCGCTAACACAAATTGGCCCGAGAACAAAATGGTTTTATGGATCATCTAATAACGAGCTATGAAAATGATTTTAACTTAAATGGTTTTGTGAACAACAAAAATACAAAGGTTGTGTATAAGTGACAATTACACCCACCTAAGCGTAAGATCTGGTGCAGATGAATCTCCGGAAACTACTTTATAAGTTATAAAAAGAAATTAGAACATTTAATTTAAGCAAGTTATGGCCTCCTGCAATGGCATCGCTTTTGTACCACCTTGTATTATCAGTTAATCAGCCGATTTCTAATTTGTTAATGTTTCTGTGACATCCAATTCGTACTTGAACACTATTAGTATCAAAGGTAAAAAAATCTGTTATGTAACAAAGGAAAGCTTTCACTAAACAGCATAAATTTAAAAAAATTAAATTGTAGTAAAGTGGAAAAATCATTACTATTCTTTTTTTTGTAAAAAAATCTATAAATATTGGAAAGGTTTGTGTTTTTTTACGTATCGTCAACAGATTTTATCTATAGAGCGATTTTGTTCAATGAATGTGAAGTTTCGCAGATATTAGACAACCAAAAAAAAGTGCTGAATTTCATAAAAAGAAGAACGATAGAATATTTGAGCCACGTAATTTGAAGCGACAAATACCAATTGCAGCATAGCATATTTCAAGGTACAAGGTGTATAAGCGTGGTCTATGCTGTCGCAGAACATTATGGGTCGAGAATCTTTGCCAATGGTATGGGCAGACTACAGCGATGCCAGACGTACCATAATTATGGAATTGTACCATATATTTTACCCTAAATTATTAGCAGTCAGAAAACTTACCATAATAAATAATTGTACCATAATTTCGATCAACTCAATATTTTGCTGAAAAGTCGTTTAGCAAATATCCAATTTCTATTGCTAATGCTAATTTAAAAAAAAGGTGCTCTTCGTGGCAACATTGGCTTGCCACATTACAAGTTAAGATTCGAACAAGAATTGGCAACCCCGTCATCAGCGTGTTAAAATTCGAGAAATCCCCGGTTCCCCGGTATTCTTCTGTTTATTAATTTAACATTTTAACAAAGTCGGTGTATTTATTTTATCGTTTTTTATCGTCGGTGTGGGTGCCGGTGGTTATTAACCTTTAACTGGGTATGCGGGGTGCTCACAGCACCCCACTCACTTAAATTGAAGAGAATTTTGAAATCTGGTTGGCTATAATATCGTGCCACCGCTTATCTTTCGCAGATTAATTATTGTTACTTTTTTTTTTCTCCTTGGTAAAGGTCTAGTAAATTTATAGATAACGAACAATTAAGTTAGTTACAAAAGAATCACTTGTAACCAATTTATTTCTTGGGGTGCCGTGAGCACCCCACTTACGTACTGACGCAATATTTTGCACCTACCTAGTTAAAGGTTAAAGTTTGTTTTTTCGCTGTATATTCAGCAATAATTTATTAGTTGATGTAATGGCGGCAAGTTCATCGCAAAATGTATTTGATTCGTCTGGATCAGACTCGGAGGAACAAGAACACAAGAGAAAGCGCTTTCAAAATGTTCAAAGACGCGCCAATAGGCCTCAAAAATATAAAGCAGACTGGGAAAGTGAAACTACCTTTAAAGGCTGGCTAAAACCTGTTAAAGGTATGTCCAAAGACCATACATTATATTACTAAATTGGCATAGCTTATGGCTTAGTTTTTGTAATAATTTTAGATAATCCTTTAAAAGGAAAATGTATTGCATGCAAAGTCATAGCAAAGGGGCGAAACATGGAAAATTAATAAAAATCCTCTGCCCAAGTCAACCAAAAATTGATGTATCCTTTTCTAAAAGCAATGAAGCAAAAGCTGAAGTTGAAAAAGCGGAAATAAAAATTTCAGCCTTCATTGCTGAACACAATCTAGCTTTTAAGACAAGCGATCATTTAATACCGTTAATGAAAAACATTTTTCCGGATTCTAAAATCGCACAAAGTTTGCAAATGTCAAGAACAAAATGTACCGGTGTCATCAAGAATGTTTTGGGAAAATGTAGTTTTGATGAAATTTGTAATGATTTAAGACAGAGAAAATTTAGTATTTTGATAGACGAATCCACTGATATAGGAACTGTTAAAAACATGTGTATTTGTGTTCGATACTTCGATACTAAATTAGAATCTGTAACCACAAATTTTTTTTATTTGGTTCAATGTTATTCAGGTGAAAATCCTGATGAAGCAGTAATTGACGCTACTGCCGAAATAATTTATAATAAGTTAATTAACATTTTTGAATCCGCCAGAATACCTATAGAAAACATCATAGGTTTTGGTTCGGATGGATGCAACACTATGTTTGGCTCCAAAAATTCTGTTGTTAGTCGACTGAAACTAAATTTACCTGGAATAACTGTACAAAAATGTATTTGCCATTCCCTGCATTTATGTGCCAGTGAAGCATGCAAAGTTTTACCCCGCCATTGTGAAGACCTAGCCAGGGATATTTTCAATTTTTTTAAAAATAGTTCCAAACGCCAATCTCAACTATCAGAGTTTCAACAGTTTTGTGCAGTAGAACCACATAAAATCCTTCGGCCGTCTCAAACAAGGTGGCTCTCATTATTAACAGTAGTTAATAGAATAATTGAGCAATGGGGACCTTTGCAATTGTATTTCACACAACAATGGATTGAACATAGGTCGCAGTCTTCTGAAACTATCGTCAATAGGCTCAATGATTCTGAAACTAAACTTTTTTTTAATTTTCTTCAGTGGATTCTACCAAAGTTTGTCGATCTTAATCAATATTTCCAAAATGAAAGAGTTGTCATTACTGCAGTATATACCAAGATGACTGAAACTTTTAAAGACATGTTATTAACCTATTAGTGTTTTTATATCTTTAGAATCTTTATAAGATACATAATGATTTTGTATAATAATATATAGTAACCTATTTAAACACTAATTATGTACATAAAACTGACCTATCAGATATTGATCCAAATAATGCGTCACAGTTTATTAGCTTATCTGATATATATCTTGGGGTCAGAGTGGCTGAAAATATAAACAAATTAAGCCGCGAAGAAAAAGATGATTTTTATATTAGATGTCGGCAGTTTTTGATAGTTTCCTGTAACGAAATAAAAAAAAGATTTGATTTTAAAGAAAATATTTTATCCAAAATTGCAATATTTGATAACAAATATAGTAAGCCCAAACCTCAATCGATTTTAAATATTATAAACTCTTTGCCTAGAATCATAAAGCCAACTGAATTAGATAGAAAACAAAGGGTGGATGATCAGTGGAGGCTGTATTGTCAGTATTTTTATAATTTTGATGACGAATATAAAAATGAAAGTCTTATAGACAAATATTGGTATAAAATTATGATATTTACTGACATGTCAAGTCAACATTTATTTAAAGATTTGGGCGAATTTGTTTTAGATATATTAGTAACGCCACACTCAAATGCATCATGTGAAAGAGTGTTTTCCAAAGTAAATTTAATTAAAACTAATGTCCGAAATCGGATTTGTACAAATTCAATTAATGGGTTGCTCTTAGCATCCCAGAGTACTAATGGGGAATGTTACAATTTTGAGGTAACAAATTCTATGCTACAAGCAATGAAATCAAAAAATTTGTACAAATCCGATGATGAGGAAGATGTAGAGGTTTCTTTTGACACTTAGTTCACATTATTTCAAACTTTTATGCTAATTATTTACATATAAATATATCTAATATATCATTTTAACATAAAACAAATCCAAATTAGTGTTTTATTTGCATCGGCTCCGGCGTATAGTTGCTAGTTATTTGTACCATCATTTTCCCTAAAATTCAATAATTCTGGCATCATTGCGCTATAATTTTATATTTGACATCTGGCATCGCTGGCAGACTACAACATTTTTCACTGTTCAGGAAAGCCGCCGACAAAATTCAAATCAGTCAACTGATCGCCATCGCCCTTGGAGGGCTGGACACATGAAGAAGAAGAAGAAGAAGAAGAATGAATTTAGAATATGTAACATTAAAATTTCGTTGAAAATGTAGTTAGTGCACTAAAGATACGAGAACTATTTCGTTTATTGCAACTTACATGAGTGGTAACTAGTACTATAAACTAAAGGGTTTTCCAATAAGAGGTGTTATTTTGAATAGCCCGTTATTTCGGTAGATGTAACTTTTGGAGCTGTAATTTTTTGACATTTGACAAGTAGAAACTACGCCATTAATAAAAATGGAACGATACACGCTTCAACAACGCATTGAAATTATTAAAATTCACTATAAAAATGGTGAAAATTTGGCAGAGACGGTTCGTAAAACTCGAACATTTTTGGGTCGTCGTGAAGCACCTTGTCGGACCGCAATACAGAAATTGGTGGAAAAATTCGAGCTGTTGGGACAAGTTAGTGATGTGAAGAATAAAACCCGTGCACGTCGCTCAAGAACAGCCGAGAATATTGCTGCTGTAGCCGAAAGTGTTGAAGAAAACCCAGGTTTGTCCATTCCTCGTCGTTCTTTGGAATTAGACATTCCAAAAACGTCATTACACCGTATTTTGCATAAAGATTTGGGTCTTAAGGCTTATAAAGTTCAGTTAACACAAGAACTCAAGCCGGCCGATCATCGACAACGTCGTATCTTTGCCGATTGGGTCCTTGAAATGCATGAAAATGATCCGGAATTCCATCGAAAAATCATCTTGAGTGATGAGGCCCATTTCCACCTGGATGGCTTCGTCAACAAGCAAAATTGTCGCATCTGGGGCTCAGAAAACCCAAGAGGTATTGTTGAAAAGCCTCTCTATCCTCAACGTGTGACTGTTTGGTGCGGTTTATGGTCCGGCGGGGTCATTGGACCTTACTTTTTCGAAAATGAGGCTGGAGCACCAGTTACGGTTAATGGATTGCGCTATTTTTTAATAATTTCAATGCGTTGTTGAAGCGTGTATCGTTCCATTTTTATTAATGGCGTAGTTTCTACTTGTGAAATGTCAAAAAATTACAGCTCCAAAAGTGACATCTACCGAAATAACGGGCCATTCAAAATAACACCTCTTATTGGAAAACCCTGTATATACCCGTTCTTAAGACAAAACTACAACCGCTTTTCAATTTAGTTTCGAAAATTCTTTAAACCTGACTTGACTTTCAAAGCGTAATGGTTTTAAAGAAATCCCACGTTAAATTTAACCAGTTAAAAAATTAACAAATATAATCCATTCATTAATTCCCTGTCACTCTTCGTAATGATCCAACTACATGCCACAAACACCGTCACAAACTAGCTATTTTAGTATTTGTCAACTCCTGCGATATCAGTATTCCCAACGCCAATCTTTTCTAATAAATAGTTTCTTTAAAAAAATCACACTTGGAAGCTGTACATTCAAAGTCTGATTGTATTTGTAGGTGTTAAAGTAGTTGTCTTGTTGCGCTAATGTGATTATCCAAACTTTGATCAAAGATCTCGAGTCGCTTTGAAATCATCTACGTGATATTTGTGCGAACTTTAAAGTTTGAAACAACGCTATTTTCTAAAAACGTATTACTGAACAAATAATTCGGTTATAACTCAATTTAATAAACTATTTTTTGAAAAGAGTGGTAAAATAACGAGGAATAATGTAATCGTGTTGTTCTAATAATTTTCCCGGCGGCTGTATCGAAAAATCAATAAACACAACTTCTTTTTCAATTGCACTATTAATTTTGTTAAAATTATTTTATTATGATCGGCAACATTCCACTCATAGTAAAAGCGCATTAAAGCTTTTAGTTATCACAAAAGTATTAAATGCAATTACCGTGCAATTAATTCCACGTACCAGAATTTATCGAAATATTGATTAACATTTCATCTATAAAACTGAAGTGACGATGAGGCAATAATTAGAGCTTTTTTATGATATTTTAATCTGACATCATTTTGAAAGCAATTATTTTTACTGTGTCAACAGGAAGTTAAGTAAAGTCACATATTTATCGGTGTTATTGTTATTTTGTTTATTCAAGTGATTTATTTCGAGATTGCTCGAACCGCAAGACGCTTTAAAATTATGATTCTTCCGAGGAAAATTGTTAAAATTCCCATTATTTTAGTCATAAAATCTTACATTGTCCTAGCAGTAAAGATTTAATTGGTAATTTTTGGTTTGTTTGTTTAGTGACGTGCGCGAACATATGTGGTCGTAAAATCACGAAGGAAGGGATTTTTTTGCTTGACTTGTTTATTCCACCAAACTAAAAGTCGATATTCACGAAAAAAGTCATTTCATTTAATTAGCGATTTCTCTTTATTTTCGCCTCTTAAGCGATCGCTATTAATGTATTTGTTCTTCTTGTGCAGTTTATCACGTTCGACAAACTACACGCCCACCAGGTCTAGTTCATCAAGCAATAATTTGCTGATAACAGGTTTTGTCTTTCAGCAAAAATAAATTAACAATAAGAAACATAATCGACAGATAAGTAGAATTTCCTTACTTACACCTCCAATTTAATATTTCAATAACAACTAATGACAGGATTAGTAAGTTTTGTGATAATACAAGTATCTAATTTAAAAGCCTTGATGTAATCTTAAAAATAATGTTTTATTTTTCAAACCAACAACAAATTAAGAACAAATAATTTAAAAAAGGAAAACTACTTGAAATTCGCAAGACACTACGCCCTATTAACCAAACTGCTAAATGATTTTTTTGTACATTTAGAAAGATCTAAAATGATGCATTACTGCGGTGATATACAAATTTTGTTAATTAATGGGTTTTTATTAAATTAAAAATCTAGTCTTTAACGAAACAAAATGCTTAAAGTAGTTAATCAATAATATATTCTACTGTATTGTTTACTTTTGATTGCCAATGTTCGGGCAGGTTTTCGATTCCACGCCTGAAGAAATTTAGTGCTTTGGAGGTAAAGAAGTCGTCAAACCAATTTTGAGGAACAGCTTCGCTAGTGTCGGAAATATAAAAATAGGATGAAGCAGTATCAGGAAAATAGGATGGAAATTCGAGTAGAATGACGTCTTACTCGAACTCTTCAATAATTGTTTTTGTAATGTTAGCAGCATGCTGCATAAAGACCGCAGAAATGTTGGTAAACACAGTCTAATGGTGGCATTCCTCGGAAGCAATTCATAGTAGATGATACTTTTTATTCTGTCTAAGAACTCTTGCTTTGGAAAAGAAAGCGTTACGAATTTGCTACATTCGAAAATATCATACACGCGAAATATCTAAAAAACAGTAACACAGTCGAACTCCTCTATAGTGATGTTCGAAAAGCCATGAAAAAACATCACTATAGGGAAACTTCACAATATAGAATTTAAGTATAATTTTACAGTTTTGGCAGCCACTTTAAAAACCAATCGATAATTCCAAATGAAACAAAAAATTAAGATTTATTATGTTTCTGATGTAGGCAATATCCCACAAGAATTACTGATTGCCTGATGTATTATGACAGATTGCAAATAAACAGTTAAATTAAAAAAAAATTAGAAATACACAGTTATTAATAAACAATACAGATTTTTATCGTATGTAATTGAATACTTACATAACGTACTTATTAATGAAAAAATCTGTCCAAAGTTGATTGCACAGCAATACTATTAAAAATGGAAATTCCATAAGGAAGAAATTTGCAAGAAATTCTTCTAAGGTTTTTCAGGTAGTCGAAATTTGAAAAAAAAATCTGTTGTTCAATACATTTATTGTATTTTCTATTACCGAAAATTCCGTTCCCCCAGAATTTTGGTAAACCTTTCTTTAAGAATAATCACTATATAGAGGTTTAACATCATAATTTAAAGGTATTTTTATAGGCAAAACGTGCAAAAATGTACGTTCTTGACAAAAACATCACTATAGAGAAAAAATCATTATAGAGGAGGTCACTATAGAGGAGTTCGACTGTAAATTCTTTGGCCTTGAAGTGTATTAAATCATAATCTACTAAAAAAAAAGCAAAAACGTTTATCAAAGGAAGGCCTTCTTTCATATACAGATATCTGTGTGTGTGTATTATGATTAAATTACACCTATCCCCCGATTTACATGGAAGATGGGTTCCGCCGAATGCCGTGCAAATCAAAATCATGGTTTTGATATAAAATATCGTGTAAATAAAAAACTGCCACCATAACCCATTCATTACAACCCACATGATTTTTTTTGTCTATTTTTATGGAATTGGCTTAGAGATTACCGATATTTTGAAAATAGGGATTAAAAAGACGCTAGCATACAACCGGTGCAAATACAAATGGTAGGGTGGAGTAAGTAGTTATTATGTTTGCCAATCCGTTATGAAGTTTGAAAACCGTGTAAAAGCAAAATCGTATTGCAAATACGTTCAACCATGCTATGGGTTTGTTGTTCGCCGACGCATGTGTCACTGTTAAACAAGCTCGTTAGAACTGTTTGGGGATAACACTTTTTGGAAAAAAACAAGATATCATTTTTTGTTAACCATTAATTTATCTTTTCTGAATAATGTATAATCTTTAACGTTTCAGTTCTCGGAAGAACGCTAAAAAATTTGCTAACTCTTAATAAAGCCGAATTCGAGCCGACGTGATAATCCGGTAACATCAGTGCACTACGATTTTCCTCATTCAATACCATTCTAAAGATACTGCGACTGTGTTACAATTTTGGTGTGTCACTGTTGAATATGCACCACTACTCACACGATGAACTATAGAAGAGTTCGTTTCAAAGAGAACTTGCTATTTTTATTACAGACTCGGATTTTATCTGGAAAAAGATGACTTGTGAATGTACAAAAGATTTTTCAAAAAATTCCTTCTCTGTTGAAAAAGTGTCTGGCATAAAAGTTTCATACAAACGGAATAAGTGAGATCCTTGTTGACGATGAAAGTTACTTATGGAAAATTAAGGTGCATCTTGAATTTCGTCGAGGGTTCTAAGACATGTAGTAGGTATAGGCTTCTTCACGATTGGTGACATTTGAAAGTATTTCCAACATTCGTTTGGTTTCATTTTAGACAGAAGGGGAGCGCCTCTCAAACACCTACTGTTTATAAACAGTATATGGATCGAATTCACAGTGACGGCTTAGACATAGCAATTGCTAAGCCTTCGGGGAAAAGCAGGTAGAGACGTTCGTTTGAGTACGGAGTACAGGTATAGAAATATCCGAACTCAAACGAAAATATTTTCGGAGGCTTAACAGTTGCTATGTCTAAGCCGTGATTATGAATTCGATCCTAAATGTGCAAAAGGTCATTAGAAAGCAAACTTCATACCTATATATTGCCACAAACTTATTGTAAACCTGGATCATTTCAAATCCTCTTACACTTGTAGAAAATTTCCTTAAAAAGTACTCTTGTTAGTACTTTAATTTAGTGAAAATATTAGTGAAAGCACAAAAGAGATCATTACCGCTTGTAATAAAAGAAACGACTGCAATAACTTAATTTAGCTTTAATACTTGAATTACATCAACATTTAATTCAGCACACAACGTAGCATTAAAGAAAATCCAGGTCTGTGATGAGAAAATATTTTCGTATTTTTGAAAGGTACAAACCTCATTAAAACAAGAACAATAGAGCTAAGATTTCATTGCAGAATTGCAAATTTAAATTAACCCTCACTTCTAAATTTATCAATTCTTTATGTTTATTACAGAATTGAAAACTCGGGACAACATTAACTACAAAGTTGATTTGAGAAAATTTATTATAATTTTCCACATTATCATTCAAGGAGGTGTCGTTCTTTCACAATTAGATTTACTTTGTAACGGTTGACGATGGGGATCAAGTTGAAGCCGCAAAATGAGGAAATGTTGGAAAATCAGAGAAATTGTTTGAATTTTCCTTTCATGTTTTGTTAAGTCGGAATGAAACGTTTTGCAGGCTATTTATTATTAACAGTAGAGTAACATAAATACAAAGCATATCGATAAAAAAACACATTAAACTTTTATCGTCATTTACATTTTAATTTTTCTTTCAAAAATTTGTTTTGAAAGCCAAATTGATGTAATGAAACTGTTGTAGAGATAATTGGCAATAAGAGTAATTTTAAGTTAGGCGTCACCTCAATTATTGAGATAGAGTCGAAATAAGCCAATTAGTAAGATTAATTTAATTTTAGAATAATTGTAAAATAACCACGTAAACAAAGTTAGACTGAAAACAGTGAATGTGAAAACTTTGAAATGAATTACGTTCAACTTAAAATATAAGGAGAATTTTGCTTACATTTGTGATGAAATAATAAAAGCACGATTCTCAAGCGCAATTATTCTGTTGCTTATTATCGTGTGCAGATGTTTGTTACATTACAGCGTTATCGCGTTTTGTTACATTATTAAAGATGGTTTTATTTTATTTAAAAGCGCACCGATGCACTTTCCGAATTTAATCAGTTAATTTAAGTTGACAAATTACAAAATTTATTGTTGGCCAAATATTTTTATTGGCACCGGTTCTAAATTAATTAGAAGTCATTTCAGAATTAAGTGCTTCCTGCGTGCTAATTAACTGTTCTGTTCATGTTACCGATGCCTCTTCCTCTTAGATAACGAAAGGTGAAAGTTCGGTTCGGAAATTTGAAAAATAATTTAAAATTTTTCAATTAATTTTTTTCTTATTCCTATTTCAATTCTGCTCTTCTTACCTTTCATTCAGCAGAGAGTTGATTATCAAACAAAATAATCTTGACAAGTTTTTGATAAAATGTACAAGGCCTCGCTGAATTTAAAATTTGTAGTGGAAACTTCAAAGGAATTTTATTTTTACTTAATGCAATTTTCTTAAAGAGGAACAGCGAAATATTTAATGTGAATTAAATCCGATTTGTTTACTCCCGCCGAAAAAATGCAGTAACCTTTTCAAAACTTACTATTCCTTTTTGAGATAAATGATGTATTTAAGTGTAAATTCGTGACGTCAGTTTCCGTTATCTGCTTGTTCTGCTTGTGTGCGAGATTGATTTTTATTTCCATGCTCCACGAACATAAATAAATTTTGCAATTTTTTTGTTCAAACCGCGAGTTTTTATTTAAATTTCCCTTGCGCTCCTTTACTCCATTCTTCGAGATCTCAGTTTTTTTAGAGGTAAAAAACACTATTTTTTTTGAGAAAGATGGATAGAGCAATAACAAAGTTTTAAATGAAGTGAAACGTTGTAACGATTTTCACTAATGTTTTCTGGAGCTATTACGCTTAAAGAAGTGCCACATTTAGAGAAGCAATCTTATCAATCTTCTATAATCCATACGCTTATTTATAACCCTCGGGCAAAAAAGTTAATCCTATCGTTCATCATTTAAAAAAGTAAAATTCTCTCTAATAATATTTTATAAGCGCAAATAGTTGCTTACAATTTCTCTTTACGTCTTCCTCAAACTGTTTCTATGAGCAGGATTTCTATAGCCCTAAAGATACGGCGCTATTCAATCGTGTTTGATGTAATGACAACGGAGAAAAATTCTTATTTACACCAATCACGATCAGCGGATTACAATTAATTTTCTTGCAAACAGAATTAGGGAAGACAAAAACGAGCCATTAAGAATTTATTGAACCGAATTCATTAATCCAACTCTTAACAACAACACTTGAAATTGTTTAATTACTTTGGAAAAATCCGGAAAAAAAATAATCGCTCACCTAATTGTTTGAAATCGGGTTTAGGAGCGTCCCTAAATCTGCATCAACTGAAATCCATTGATAAGACACAAACGTATCCGTTAAACAGTCAGTGTGCATTCACATAAAGTTTCATTTGAAAATAACCAGAATTAATGATGCTTGCTGTGCCTTACACGAGTTTGCTAACGTCGGAGCGCACGAGACGCTTGTGGTAGACTGTAGTGAGGCGGCGCTGAAATTACGAAGCCGACCGACGCCCCCTCGTCAAACTAGAACTTTAAGGCGCCGGTCCACAATTATTATATTTATATTAACCTTAACTGTTATAGCATATATGCAACACCAAATTTTTTTAATATTCCGATTTTTGCCTAGAATTTGCTTTTATGTCTATGATGTTTTTCTTCATCTGAGGCCAACGATTCGCTGACCTACGTCGATGGTTTGCAAAGATACGATATATCTGTAAACAGATCCGATTCTAATGTTTGTGGTAAAAATATATTGTTGGAGAAGATTGGAAAATATTCTCTGCACTTACATTGCGCTTGTAATTGCAAATGCTCGAATTACAAAAAGACAACCATTAATCTGAATGCTTTTTGCTTGCAATGCTAATGGAAAGACTGTGCTAATAAAATGTACATACTTACTATAAAATAAACATTTTTTCGCATTAACAATCGAAGGCATAGTAGATATTTTTGCGCAAAACGTAGTTAATAACTAAGGCATATTAAACCGACCAACACTTTGAGAAAGTCAATACCAGCAAATTAAATTTAAACCGGTGTGGTTTTGACTTGCATGCAAATTACTTCAGAGATACAGAATTAAACTTCATCAATTTCTGAGCGACCAAATTATTTGAATCCAACCCAATCTGCTTTTTGTTAACTAAGATTGGAAAAAAAACTTACCTTCTTCAGAAAAAAGTATTTATAATTTGTCAAATTCCATAGTGTGAATTGCCCAAAAAAGCTTCCATAATTCAAATTTCCTTACCTATTTTTTTTATAAGTCGATATTTTTGCATACTATAAAAAATATTTCTAAATTTCCAACTACAATTGAACGTTTACTGGAATTCTTAAAACAAAGTGGAAAATATTGATACAGATAAGTGCTATTCCACAAAGCTACAGAAGATTTTGGATTATCATTCTCATGAAACGTAACTATTATTTTTATTGTTTACCTCTTCCATATTCCACATTATGCATTCTGAACTGCCAGTATAATAAAATTTGACAATGTACCATACATAATGTACAAATAATATATTGTTGCTTTCGAAAAGTGCTGAAAGTGGCATTTATCGTGCAAGGGGTGTGAAAACAACTCGAAGCGAACGTTCATTTTAACAGTAAGAATGGTTCTGTTATAATTTGACAATTGGTTTGCAAATTAACACAGAAAGTATTAAAAGCATGATTAATACGAATGTAGCAAGAAAGAAAATTTAAAAACGAAACAGCGAGCTTGCAAATTCCGGACGGTTATAATCCATTATGCTCGTGGTACATGCAACGTTTTATTTCGATGAATTCAATATTTTGAGCAAAATAATGTAAGTACTTTATCAATCATTGATTTCATTTAAATATGCAGAATGCTGGCAACAGTTAGACAAGTAAAGAACCTTGGGTATTAGCTTTGGAATTTATTCATGTGGTGTTACGGTCTCTTATTGGTAGTTTCAATTTCTCCAATGCACTTAATTTTTACACTGATAAAGATAATATCGATTAAATAGGTTGAAAAATTTATTGCCAAAAAACTTAATGTTAAAATAATTGCTGCTAAGCAACTTTAAAGCATATCTTGCCATAAAGAGCCTGTAAACAGGTCTAGTTTATTTCTACGTTTTGCAATTTATATGGCAATCAGTGGCTCAAACAATGAACAAAATATTTCACTTCTGTATTTACTGACACGTTGCCATAGAGAAAACAATTTGGGTGAAAAGAAAACAAAAAATTTCAAGTTGTCTATGCAAGAAATAACAAAATGTTTCAGGGACAGGATTGAACAATACTGTATTACAGTACAAGTGAGCCGAGTGAGCACTGGTACACAAAATGAACAAATCAGGATTCTCACGATTGTTGTATAGCACTTTCTTTAATCCTGGTCTTGGAGCAAAGCACTTCAGCAAAAGACCATCGGCTACCAGTTGCCGTAGAAATTACTTTGTCCCATTCGTTATAATAGGAACAACTAGAATGAAGAAAACAAAAAGTTTCTGTATCCAAGGCAGAAACAATGTGTTCCAAAAACAGGATTGTGTGCCTGTAAATTTGAAAGGTTAAATGCGATTCAAAGTTTTATTACATAATCTAAAAGTGCATGAAATGCAGTTTGCTTTCATGTAGATTTGGAAAAGCCAGAAGTTGGCCTTCATTCGCAGTACGGATTTGTGGACGATTACTGAAGTTTTGAAGCACCCGGCGGGTGTTCCGTATTACTGCATTTGCTTGGCGTTCAGCAGTTCATCAATAATTCTTGACCTAAACTGTTCTGCGGAATTACTGCATATCAACCGGAAGTTGCCATAAATGCAATGGTACTCAAAATCTGAAATAGTTGAGTTTTTTTATAAAGTTGGTGAGGATTGTTTTTCAGTCAGTAACAAAAATTCTGCTTGTTAACAGGGTCAAATCATTTCGTCAGTTTTCATTAAAACAGCATTTTGTTTGACAGCCTCTTTTTAAGCATAAATTAGAGCTTTATCACTCCAGTGACAATTTGACATAACTAAATTAAAAATTATGTCTAATTTTCCATGCTCATTTCTTCACTACTACTAATTCAACTTTTCCAAAAATTCAGTATCTGATCATTATGTTGTCGCAGATTGTGTTTTATGTCAACAAAAAATTGAAGAAAATGGAAGTAATATTTTTCCACCTAATATGGCGTCCAAGATTCAGCCCAGGGATCAGGAAATCACAAGCAATTTAGAAACATATCAAAATTTAGACCGATAGTTTACATCACAGATTTATGTGACATCGCAAATTGTTTCATGAAAGTTACTTTCGAAGACAACGAGAGAATAATCTAAATGTGGTCGATCTGAAAAAATGTGAGAATCTGTTCAATCAAAAAGTTACCTGAATTTAGAAAAAAAAAATTGGGTTTGTTATCACTGCACATCTTACAGAAGAAACAGAGTACGAAACAAAAACAACAAAGAAAATGAAGAATTGAATGAGAATGCACTATCCAAATTAATCAACCCGACTCAAGCCAAGTTCAAGCTATTTTGGCACCATTTTCACAGCTTTCTAATTAGGAGAGAATATAATACAACAGACGGCACGTTTTATTTCATAATAATAAATATGATGTTCATTATGAAAACAAAAAGTTGTTTTACTCACATTGGCAAAGAAATATAACCCACTATCTCAAAAGTCACATACATTTTTTTGATAAATAAACCCGCACTGAATTTTTTTGGAAATTTTAGGCTTGGGTTTAAAACTTCATTGTGTAGAAGTTTCACTGTAATTGAAATAATACTAATTTGCATTTTCTGCTTTTCAGTAATTTATTTATTGTGCTATTACTGTTGTTGCAATTGTTGCACTACTACTATTATTAATTGTACTTGGATGAGAATGGAGTTAAAGGCTTCTAGGCGACATATTAATCCTTACATCAACAAAATCCACGATGCAACCTTAGTTTTATTTTTAATTAACGTAATTGGTAGATAGTTTCTTCTAAAAATCTGTTTTGTTGTAAGCAAAGACCTAAACTTCGCATATAATTTAGTCCAACTTTGGGCAACAACTTGATTTGGCAAAACACTCTGCATTGATAAAAGTTGTCCCTTAAAAACCCGCAAACTCGTAAAAACGTCAACTGAATTTCGTTTTGCAACTAAACAGAAATGAATGGTCCAACTTTGGCATTTGCATACCTTTGGTGCATAAAGTTACATTGTCTCAAGTACTCCCGTGCATTTTAATGAATAGCCCACTTGAATATGCGCTCTATATGTATCGTCTCCACATTTCCGCATCTCCAAAATTTGCATTTACAAAAAAACATTGGTAAAAACGGCAAAAACCGAAAGATCTGTCGGAGTGGGTTCTGATAAAATCGTAGATGTGTCCTCACCATAAGCACCTCTCATCCGAAAGCTCTGTGTGAAAGGTTCGGCGGAAAACATATTTATAAAAGAAAAACCGAAATAGCAAAAAAGTAATTTAAAAAATTTAATATTCACGAATTTCCAAAACAAATTTACGCGAAAAAAGAATCTTTACGGCGACATGATAAATTTCTCCCAGCCTACATTTACAAGGAGCCATATATGCTCACTTAGAAACGTAAATATATAAAACGGTGAGATTTCACAACAAACGCCTCTCACGCAATTTTTCACTTGCCTCAACATTACCAAAAAATAAAGTCATCTCTTCAAACTTTGCGCTAAATTAATTTTCTTGACGAGTTTGTCGCGCGTTTCAGATCCGAAAATAGAGGATAGTCGGTTTAACATAAGTTTACGTAACGTAATAACCTAATCGGGAAGTTTGGTAATCAGCCATTTCATATATGATGTAATTTGCAGTTTCAGTAAACCAAATCTATCTTACCTCTTAACAGTGAAAACTTTAAAGCATCCTGTTTAATATTAACAGCGCCCCGGATATTACCAGCAAAAAACAATGAACCGTGAAATCAGGCTGATGTGATAGTGCCTCGCGTTATTTTTCAACGAATTAAAAAAAATCCGATCAAATTAATGACTTATGTCGGCGAAAACAAAATTTAATAAAGCGGACGCAGCTTAGTAAACTTTTCTGTTAATAAAAAGAGCTTAATATTTGACGCTAATGATTAGGACGAGTTTGAACCCGAAATATTTCCCTCAAGAATTCTGCGAGATATATATTTTTTTACTTTCTAAATGAATTTCAGGGAGACTGTGATATGGATTAATTTAATAAATGTAATGCCCGGAAAAAAGGATGGTGTATCAGATTTATGAAACAAGGATATTGTTACCGAAAAAAATAAATTAATCTTATTTATGTTGAAATTAAAAGTGGTTGGAAATAAGTCTTCCGAGAGTTTTCGACCTTTTTTGAAAATAAAGTAACATTATTTCAAATTACCTACCTCATTTTTGCGTGGGTTTATTAGAGATAAAAATTAAATTCCGAAAAAATGTAGAATTCAGGGGAAGCTTTTCGGTCCTTGCAGTTGATATATTTAATCAATTTTCGGCAATAAACTAAACCGGTGAATTGGATTTAATTTGAGCCGCTTTTTTAATGCGACATCTTTTGCGATTTGGTGTTAATTTAAATTTGTTAATACACACATTTACCATAATAAAAAATATGTAGCTTTTTATTTTAAGGGCTCTCCATTTCTGAGCATTTTTATCGAAAATCGAGGACAGTAATTTAACGCACGCCTGAATGCAGGCACCACCTTATACATTGTTATTACTCTTGTATGCCGGAAATTAGTTACAGTACATTGATAATAGCCCGGTGTCTAACAATGAAAATTAATTTTGTAGCCTTCCAATACTGTTTGACATTGTAGTGATATTGTTGATTTTCTGGGTAATAATATTCCAGTATTTAACAGAAGTATACATGAATTAAAAATTAAAAATATAATAAACTTGCAACTAATGTATTACAATTTATTTCAAAAATAAGATATTTATATATATTCTATTATAGCGGAGTCTATTTCATCGATCGATATACTCATTTATGCCCCACAGCTTTTTTATAGGCGTTGTTAAACATTTTGATAACGCTTTTAATAAGTTAATTTTTGCTTTCAGTGGATACAATCACCATTTTAAAGTAATTTTTAAGAATTAGTTGATTAATACAAACAAAGAAGAGGGGCACAAAAATATTTTTGATTTTTCAGGGGACCGCAACTACGCAAATGTTAAAAATTGCTAATTAAATCAATTCTACTGTAATGTAGTTTTTCACCAAATATTCTGTATTCCGTGTATTCAACCATTTTTGATACACTTGAAGACATAATTTTAATGTGATGGTATCACGTTAATTCGTTAAGTAAGGCACTCACTACTCTACAAATTACAAAAAATCACCGCTTGTGTAGTCCCAGATAGGTGAACAATATAGCTTAATGCTAAGTAAAAGTATTCTTCTCTAAACTGTTTTTAAAATTCTTGCATTATTTACTTATAATAAAGTGTTGGTAATTATCACATTTTATTTTAGTTATTAGCATAATTTTACTGGTTTCTGCAAAGTTAATGGCCACCTCCAAAATAAACTCAATTTGGAAGACTATTCCACGCATATGCTATATCAGCCAATCGCCATCCTCGGTTAGCGTGGTAAACGTGACCTTTGACAATTCAAAAGGATTTGATTTTCCAGTAAATCATTATAGGAAATTGATAGCATAATAGAAGGTTTAAATTGTAATAATTTCGTACTTTGCTTCTTATGCGTGGAATAGTCTTATAAAATACAATTCGTAAAACGAATATTTGCAATAAGTCAAACTTTTATTAGCAACTCAATTATGTTACTGCAGGCACTCGTTCTACGGCCTCGTGGTGTTTTCAAACAACATAATTTTGTTTGCTACTAAATCGTCTGAATTACTGCAAATATTCACCCGATTCATTGTATTACTAGTGAAAATTTGACTATGTGTTCAGTTATTAATAAGCTACAATCTGATGTTAATTATGGTTTCATTTCATGGATGCTGGTACTACACAGAAAAATTATTATTAACCTTAAGGATCGCACTTATTTCTTAATTTTAAATGATTTATAGCGACTTTTTATAACTCGACATCCAATGTTGTTAAAAACAGGAATAACATATACACTTGTGACACAATTGTTTTTGCTCAATATTAAATTGCAGATAACATAACTGTGTACACTAATTATAATATGCATCATGAAGTAAACTGTCAAATGAAGCATTCTACCTGAATTCGCATCCGCTGGTGCCATATAGTGAAGATTGCTCTAACCAATGATAAACTTCTAGGGGAATGATATAAAAAGTCGTTACAATAAGTTTATAAACTTTGTTTGAGGAAAAAATTAACTTGTTAAAAAAGTTATGCGCGTCCTTTTTCCTTGTTTTTATGTTATATTTTATTCATAAACGTTCTCTCCTTGAAGATTTGGGGAGGCGTATTGTGCAAACAACGGGAATTCCTCAAGCCAAAACATATTTGAAGCAACGAATAAGTTTGGCTATACAAAGAGGTAACGTTGCTAGTGTTCTTGGCACAGCCCCGCTTTCTTCTTCTCTTAATGAGTTATTTTATTTATTCTAGTTATTACTTATGTTATGTTATTTTACTTTGTTTGTTATATACATGTTACTTTTTACTATTTAATATTAGTTATAAAAATAAAAAATAAATTGTAATTTAAAAAAAAAAAAAAAAAAAAAAAACGTTGATATATACTTATTGTGAATATAGTAATTACATTTCTGATAGCCTTTCATCGCCGAATGTTACAATGCAGATGAATTATATTTTTGCTATTGAACGATTGTTACAGAAAGTAAATAAAAATATTTTAAGAAAATAGTACATAAAACAATGTGAATATTTTTAGTTTAAATATGAGTAATCTGTCTGTGACAACATATAGAGTAGTTACCAAAAAATCACCCAAATATCATTCGGTCATCAATTGCGTTCGGCTAAATTTACCACTAAGAACTATTTAAAATCGTAAATCTTTGTTGGAAGCTTTGATGATTTTCTTGTTAATCAATTTTTAGTCTAAAACGCATTTAAAAAATGAAAGAAAAAAAAATTTGTGACTTTTAAGATGAAATTCCATTATAAATTAGCCTTAATTTTTCAATAATTATACCTTTTTGATTTTTACGACGTTTCGTTTATCATGAAAAAAATACCACCAATTTATGTTAGTACTATTGCGGCCACCGAAATGTGCACGATACCTGACACAAATTTCCCTATTTTTCCATAGATTAAAGCTGGCTTTAACCAGTGACTTTCGTGAAATAATATTTGTCATAAATATAATAATATTGACATCTGTTTGATTTTTTTAGAACGCCTATAATATGAAGCAAAACTCAAGTTGCTAAAAAAAATCGTGTACATGTCGGTGGCCGTAATTGTACATTATTCTACGAAATAAACAAAATTTGAAGATAATAATTTAATACTTTAGATCAATCTTGAGGGTGACCATTAACGTTGAAGGACCCTGTATTAGTGTAGTATTTTTACAAAATAAGATTTCTGTTTTAGCAGTCTTTAGTTCGTGATAAGACAATAACTAATTTATCGAAATTAAAACGATCTATAGAAGATCCGAAAATAAATATTATTCTGATAAATCTACCATTGCATCTTCCTTGCAAGATTCAGTTTACATTAAGCTTTATGGATTTATGGCTGTCTATCAGTTCCATTGTTGGGTCTTATCTTAGCGATTGAATAGTCTCGTGCTATGAAAAATTGCATATTCGGTTCGACGTGCTGTAACAATTTCAATGAAATAATGGGCGAATTATTACAGTTTAAAAAGAGACAACGGTAACAAAGTTTTAAAATTTTTAATTAGTAACTGGTGCAATCGGGCGAGCACCAAATAAGGGCTTCATGGGGAACTACGGATTAATAAAATGCAAATCTTAAAATATGATTTAAAAGAATAAACCATCTTGACTGAAAGGTTTACTGAACACCCGTAATAATGGTTAGGAAATAGTAATTTCAATTCATAAAGAATTAATCGGAATTTTTAAAAGCATAACAGCAAAAGCTATAATTTATAGTTATTTAACCAACAAGTGTGTTAATGAGAGCGATTAATAATCGAAACAGTTTAACGTGTGAGCGGAGCGAGCACGTTAATATTGTTGAGATTATTAATCGCCGATTAACCCAAAAGTTGGTTACAATATTTTTCCGTTTATCGAATCTTACGAAATTAAAGAAAATGTAATTTTGTTTCGTGAAAAAATTCCTATAGATATTCAAATGAAGCATGTCAAACGTTTTAAATCAATATATATTCAAACCAACGGTGCCATGACTTACAAAAAGTGTCAAAAGTTTGACAATCCATCTGCACTTTTTATCAATTTTACTGGCTGTAGAGTTGCTAACTTCTATATAAATAGTATTATTATAAACATAACGTAAGTAATTAATTAAATTTGTATTTCTCATTGGTACATTTTCCATCCATTTTGTCATATTACATTTAAATAAATTGCCATTTCAATTTAATCGTATATTTTGTTACCTAGATACCGAAATCATGCATTTATAAGAAATCATTCATTAAATGGGTCATTAATGAATGATTTCCTATTCATTAAATTGACCCGTAAATTAACGATCACCGGAAAAATATTTTACTGAACATAATTGAAATCATCGACAACATAGTGGTATAAGAGGAGCGGATTATGAATGTGTGTTTAATTGAAATGCATTTCTATCAAATAAGCTATTGATCAACAGTCTTCCATAAATTCAATAAAATTGTTTTTATTTCGAAATCAATTCATAATAGAGCAAAATGAACATAACTGTGTACTCATAATTTTTGAAAACATTAAAAAAGAGTGGCAACAAAAAATAACTCCATCCACAAAATCACATTGTATAGCTTTAAAACACAATTAATGTTATTTATAACCGACATTAACTAGACATATCAACCAAATGTTTCATTTTAACGCTTGAGCTTCAGTAATACTATCTGTGACGAGCGTTATAAATACACCTTTTTACCAAGTCAAACTTGATTTCTGCAAAAATAGTCACATAAACTGACATGTGTAAAATTTCGCCGTCAGTCTCTTTCATATTTCTGAAATTCATTACGGCTGCGAACGTTGCAGATACAACTTTTTATTTTTTATACGAAAAAAGAATTAATTTTTTAAAGGATCAGGGTTTAGTGCGGGTTCGGAAGTGGTATATCAACGTCTCGTTGGAATCGCAAAATAATTTTTTTTCTTCGGGAACAATACTTTCCAGTCCTCCGACAATCCTACCGTAACATAAATATTTATATTTAACGTCGTTCGTAAAGCAGCAGATTTCCGGATTCTGTGACCCTTGACCTGAAGCGAGTGAGGATGCGTGACCCGATCACTGATACGTTATCAGTTCCACATCCGTTGCGTTCGCACATTTCTCTCGAACCGTCTTCCTGAGTAAAGCAGCGATTTCTCTTTATGTGTGTAAACAATCCGTGTCTGAAGATATTATACTACCAAATTATTGTCGGGGCTTCTGAGGTTACAATACGAGATGAGATATTTGTCGCATACAAGCGACGGAGGATGTCAAAATAAATGTCGATTTTTAGCGGCATTATGTTTGGTCACTGGACTGTACGACGGTCACTGTATATTCCGATAAAAGGTTTTGCCGTTACAAATGTTCTGACGAATATGAAAGCTCAAGTTTGCTACGTTTGCAACGATAAACCAAACACTAAAAATGAACGTAAATCTCGATGTACTGTTTTGAGGTTTAGGTTGTTACGCTCCGTTTTACATTCGCGAATGCAATTAACGAGTTTATTACAATACTTTGAAACGGTACTGAAGACGGCGCCTTTAATGACGTAACGAAAATTTGTTGCCGAACGTTCGAGCCAATACGTATACCGGAATTGCTGAATGCACTGCAAATGACAGTTTTCAATTTTATAAAAATCGCTGCGTTCAAATAATAACCAGAAACTAGCAAATTAAAAGCAATCTTACAAAAACCCTGGCAAGCAAAAAAACAAGTCCATTTCAAAATAAGTCATTAATAGCTTCTTTCAGTAACAAAAGATTCTCATTTAAAAAAAACAACTATCTAAGTACGTTTCTATAAAAACAATAAAAAGTTGGAAGATAAAAAACTATATTGATATCTCTGGTAGTTACGAAATTTTCTCACACTCTGAGCGCAAAATACTATTTTCTCCGTCTATGTAGAGGGAGCAAAATAGTACTTTCTCTCCCTAGAGAGCAAAATAACTGTATGCTATATAAACATGTGTATACTGTTATAAATGCTTAAAAAATAATCTCATAGCATTTGGCGCTCCCGTCTATGTAGAGAGAGCAAACTGCTATTAGTGGTAACACTGCTTTGGAATGCAACGGAGCTATTGATTATGTACTAATACCGCGAAACTAACTAAACAAAACTCGAACGAATTTGCATGTAAACAATAGCCTTTTTCGTCATTTTGAATCAGTAGCAGCAGTGTTTCCGTGTCGCGCAGTACATATTGCTTTTGGCGCATAGCATTTGGCGCTCTCGTATGAGAAAGTAAAATGTGCTACACGGGAGCGAATAAGTGTTTACTCCCTAGTTGCACAATGTACTATTAAACAAATATTCAGAAACTTATCTCTAAATTTCTAAAAGAATAGTCATAATACAAGTTGTCGCAAACGTTCCTATCAATTTTGTTAAAATACAGTGTGGAACAACTTCTGACTTGACGATTTTTCTGATGCAACCCAACATAATTTGCAAATGTAAAACTCATGCCCGATCTCACAAACTTCGACGCAGAAACTAACAGCCATGTGCATAAACCGTAACTAATTTTAGTAAGGGATAGTTGAAAATTATTTCTGTCACCTTTCTATTTTGGTGTGCATAATACAAAACTAGTCTTAAAAAGGGATAATAAAGCTTAGTTAAAATCGGTTTTAGTTCAGATATTTAGAGAAGGTCGGGCCGTCTTTAACCGGTGCTTTTAATATTTTGTCTCCGTTTTATAAAAAAAAAACTTTAGCAAAACGATTTTTTCTTATAAATTAACGGGTTTGTTGGCTTTTTGGAAAGAGTAGTAAGTCGCTATAAAAAAATAGGAAATTGCGTTTTGTTTAATTTTTCCTCCCATCCGTTGCTTTATTTTCTAAAATGCAAGACTGTTTTTTACGGAATTTAATAATTCCATATTTTGGTCACTACCCCAATTTTCAGAACTCTCTCTTTTACTTTTTTTAAGAGTTGCCATTTTAAGTACATAATACAAATATCAAATTAATACAACAATTTGTTGTTCACGGTCATTCGCGTTGTGGCGAGGCGAAACACGAGCGCGAATGTGTAATTGCGCTAAAAGCTCCCTTCACTGTTATTTTGATTATAATTATTAGAAACTAGCATTTTGTGAGTACAAGTACGGACTGCAGATCAAAGTGCCAGCCGCGGCCTGTACACAGGGTGATTCACCATATAGCAATTTTTGAAATAAAACCTATTTTCAACAGTTACAATATTTTGAAAATTGGAAGCAATATTCTTCAATTGTTAAACTACAAAATGACTGAATTATCTTTTGTAAAATTAAATCAATATGAAATTTGACTTCGACAGCATTTTATTATCACACTATTAAAACTATTAGGAATTTGTTTTTTCAGTTTCACCTTCGTTACAGTGTAGATTTTAATAATAAGCAAATTGGAATTTAGATTTTAATAATAACTGAATAAATCGTATTCTAACATCTAGTATATTTATGGCAGAAGTCTTAAATGACACTCTCGTAAAGCGTTTGGTATATATATAAGTGGTTTTTCTACAACAATCGTCGTCTTCCCGTTTCTCCAATCTTCTTCTCGTAGAATTGAAGCGTTTTTTACAAAAACAACCATAGTCCTAATTTTTTTGTTGTGATATTACTTATGAATATCGAGTGGGCAATGGCTGTTTTTGCAGAACAAGCAAATATTTACTTAACTATAACGTTGGACTATGTATCTTCTTGCAGAAACCGATCACACCATTCGATTGGGCGTCCAAGAAACTCTGTAAATCAACACTAACCGCGAAATTCGCATTTTTGGACTATGGTCGTTTTTGTAAGAAGCGCCTCAATTCTAACATCCATAGCTTCCATTACTCCATTGCGCCAAGTTATTCGGGGCCTACCCCCTCCTTTTCTCTGAGAAGGCTGCCATTCCCATATTCCTTTTGAACTCATTCGTTTTAGATGTTCATACCGTCTCAATCGTTTACTTTCAATACTATCTATTGTATCCTTATTTAATCCAATTCTGTATCGTACACCTACATTTCGCACTTCGCCCAGTCTTGTTACTCAACAACATCTTCGCCAATAATCCATTTCTAGTGCTAACACTATGTTCTTGTTGGATTTAGTAAGTTGTTATACTTCCAAACCGTATGTTGCGATGCTTTGCACCATTGTTTTGTAGATTTTAATTTTTGTTGCATTTGTAATTTTCTTACTCCGCAGTACAATATTCAATTGTTCTAAAGCAGCTCTACTTCGCCCAATTCTACCTCTAATGTCATCATTACGGGTTCCTATAAGAGTTATCTTTACGCCTAAATATTGGTAGACTGGTGTGTTATTAATGGTGTTTCCTTTGAGGTCTAGATTTTATCCTGTTCCGTTGACAACAATATACTCGGTTTTGAATTTATTTATTGTAAGGCTCCATATTTTGTATTCGTCATCAAGTTTTCGTAACATATAATTTGCATCCAGTTCATCCTCAGCTATAATAACTTGATTATCTGCGAAGTGCAATATATAGAGATGACGGTGTCCTATTTTAATTCCCATCAGGGTGATTTAAAAGCGTCTGCAATAAAAACAGAAGGACGTTCGGCACAAAGTTGGTTTATCAGTTGGTATATGCAGAGTTGTATGGCAAGTATTCTATAAAATTCAAAACCTTCAGTACGAATGAATACAACTTGATTTATATTTGAATTATTTGTAGTGCAATTAGACGCACATATCGGGGGAACTTTTGTCAAAATGAAAGAAAAAATGTTCTTAATTATAAAATAATTACATCAAGTAAGTCGTAATTTTGATCATCTAATGTACTTTCAAGTCAGTTCGAAAAGTTTTCATTGTCTACAAGAATCCAATTTACTAAACCAAAAGTCTAGGTTTGACGTGAAAAATACCTGCCTTGTAGCATATTCTGTTTGGAATTACGGTTAGTAACTAAGCGCTTAAACGACCATTATCGACTTAGATTTACGATCTTTCAAGGGAAAAGTTGTAAACACTTATTAATTTAAAATCGACAGCTCTTTCAAAATTTTAAATTCTGGTAGTGTTTGCTGTGATATTTTGAACGTTAAAACGTGAACAACAACAAAATTATTTTGATTTATTTGGCTTTATAACGTCTTGGTGCCTTTGGAATAATTAAATTAAAAGAAAATCATAGTTTATAGTACCTACAGTAATTGCAGATTATTGATCGCCGGTTTTCAATTTTCTAGAAGCATTAGAAAGATGATTTCTCGCGAAAATGCTATACTATGGACCACCCCGTATACGAGCAGTAAAAGCAGTTTCTGGCTGTGTGATAATTTTTGAGGCGGATAAATGCTTAGATTTGTTATGAATCAAATTAAATGTTCAGAACTTTGATGTTAGAAAATATATACTTCTTGCGGCTGGCAACTACTACAAAATTTGACAGCCATTTGACAGTAGTTCTTAATGATTATGAATGCAATCACGAGTCAGTGGTAGTGTCAACTGTTAGAATACCGAGCGGCCAATTTACATGCACCCAAATCGCTCAAAAAAAAAACAATCGTGTCAGCCGTTAACAAAATCCGATACCTAATTTAATTTTTTGTAATTATGAAAAATTTGTGTTGACACCGTTTCTGTTATTTTTCCAAAGTTAATTTATTTCTGTTTGTTGGTCGTTTTTCTTAGCTCATAATATAGATATGCTGAATCAACAAAAAAATGATTCTAATAGAACTAATGAATGATTCATAGCTTTTGTGCTATATTGCAGGTTGATCCATTTATTTTGCACTACAGCGTAAAAATAAAATCTGGCATTTATAATTATATTTAATTTCAACGAATTCTACAATTATCGATTTCAAATTATAAACTAGTCGACATCAAATTGTAAAATAAATTGTAAAAATTTAATTTTTCGCAATCGCATTCAATACAGCGGGTGTCCTTATTCCGTTTAATCTAGTTTCCTTTCCGAGCCGCACAAAATCAATCAATTCAACTTTTTGCGCAGCTTCATAAATTTATAAGCAGCGGCGCAATTTGCATTGAATTAACTGAAAAATATCTGAAACAGATTCTGCGTTTCAAGCGCGAATTCCTGCAGAGAAAAACAAAATTCATCACCTTCCGCCAGTTCTGTCATGCGATCTGTCTCCCTTAGCGAATACCCCTGATCATGTCCTCAGCAAACTTTTACAAAAACTCAGGCAAATGTAATTTTAAGCTGTCTGTCTTGTTTGGAAGTTTGATTTTCTCTGATTTCATAACGCTTCTTCTCTATTAAATGTAACAGCATGCATGACAACAAAACAGAATAAATATCGAATATTGGAAAGTTTGTTTTTCAGGCGCTTTTGAATAACGATGGAATTATATATTCATGTGTGCATAGCAGTGAACGCTACATTTCCGTAAAATCATGTTACGTTAGCTGCGGGGGAAGTTAATTGAATTAACGTATAAGCAGATATTTAATCTGCTGGGATGCATTAACAGCCCTACAATGTGAAGCTCCAGTCATTCTTCGACATCCACTAAAATTTTAACTGACATATACAAATTCTTTTTATCCGGTACTATCATAATTCACAGAGAAAAGCAACTAAAATAATTTACTGGACGAAACTTATAGGAAATTAAAGGTTTTCTCGAACTGAATGGATTTGTCCTAATAATTTAGTTTTGAAACCTTGGAAAGTTCTTTTGCTTTTACGATGTCCATTTAATAGTCAATATATTACCTCGTGTTTCGGCCACGTTTTCCATTCATTCTACCCTAATAAATTCGTTTCTGACAATTTGTTTTCATTTATTTTCTCCACATCCTTAAATGAAAATGCATCATCAACTTGACATCTAATTTAAAATATATTATAAAAAAGATGTTCCTACTTGATGTGCTTCCCAAAGATATTAAATTAATTTTCTTCATTCCATCAACTAACTTCTGTTAACATGAAATATTTAACGCGAAAAATTGATTTCTTAGGCCCAATATTTCAGTCTAGGGTTAAACTGGAAATTTTAAGATAACCTCTTTTACGTTGGGTAAAGTGTATTTCAGTGCACGGTTAGAAACATAACCAGTTTTAAAAGATTACCGTACCCTCCGTCTCGGGTTAACCTTTTTTTTAGGGTTGTAGCTTGCGATTGCGGTTAATTCTCATTTGCCACAGCACAATAGTCAAACAACATAATTCGCATGCGCGGTAACGTTCGCACTACCTGAGTTCACGTTGTCGAGATTAATTCAATTCGTGTATCTGAAATACGCTCTCGAGGTTAAAACAAAAACCAGTTTAGTTTACCTCGAGTTTTACCCTGCATTGAAATACCATGTCTTAGTTAGGCGCAGTCCATTTTTCAAGTCATAAAATCGTATTTCTTGTCAATCAACCTTTGTAAACTTAACAATTCGTACCCAGTAATACAAAGTTTGCTTGATAGTTTCTCGTCAGTGCTATGCTTTGTTAGTTATGGGTCGATTTGACCCTTTCAGCTTTGCTCCATTGCGGCCAATACGATCTTTTGTTCAAACTCAAGCTAATTTATTATCCCAGAAACATTAACTTGCAAAGTTTATAATGTCTCTAGGAAACTTTCATTTCACTTCGTCAGACGCTACAATTACGCTATCAAAGTGTGTCGGTCTGAAGATTTGAAAGGCATGGAGGCACGATATCAAGGTAAATGGGATACATATATGATTGCTGACTACTGTTGGAGCATCAAGCGAGATTGTCCACAAATTGAACACTCCAGAAAAAGCTATAAGCGTAAATTTTTACCTTAGTAACTATTTTTTTGGAGCCATCCATAAATTACGTAACGCAGAATTTGAACAATTTTTACCCCCTGCCCCCCTCTGTAACAGTCTGTAACACTATGTAAGCCCACCCCCCTATAAGTTGTGTAACGCGAAGACTCTACTACCCCCCTTTGGAGTAATAAAAAAATTAATTTATAAACCTTTTTGGTACGTTAATATATTACGTTATGAATCATTATCTTAATAAGATTTTAAAAATAAAATTATTGTCATTTACTTAAATAAATTCAAAATATGATTTTTGCTATAATTATCAATCGTTATATAACAACACATTAAACTCCCCGCCCCCTCTGCAACACGCCGTAACGTGCCAACCTAAATTTGGCGTTACGTAATTTATGGATGGCCCCTTTACACGATAGAACGTTCCTCAGAAATGCTATAAGCGTAAATTTTTACCTTAATATGTATGTACATCCAATTTTTTTTTACACGGTAGATACGTTCCTCAGAAATTCGTGTAAAAGAAGAATAATAAAATTGGGGATATTATAAGACAATCACTTTGAAATCGTGTTGGATCAAATAAATATTTAAATGTTCGTGTAAAAAGAGCGAGTAAACAAAGAGTTGAGTGTATGTACTTGTACACAATTAAGGTGTCCGTGTGCTTCAGTTTCATTTACAGTAACAATATTATATTAATTATTATTATTATTATTATTATATGAATAAAATGTATTATCTTGGACGATTTTTTGCAAAAAAGGGAGGGCACTCTATAGCGTAAGAAGTTGACGTGATAGAGAAAATCTGGGGTCATTTTTAGCTTCAGACGCCAAACGTTAACCAAAAACAAGTGTCAGATCTAACTCAACAAAAATTGTTTTCCTCAGTGTAATCGGCGCAAATTTTTAAAAGAAATTAAAAGACGAGATCTTGTCGCATTAGGGGTACTCACGATCTTGATTTTAGCACGCTTAACCCTCGTATTTGTGTTACTTTATTGTGTATTTTACGACAATATCACAAATACGAGGGTTCAGCATGATAAACTCAGAATCGTGAGATATGTGTTAAAATGACCGTAACAAGTATTTAACAAGCCCACAAGATCGTCATTTTTTTAAGATACTTCTTCTAATCACAATTCCAAATGTAGCTAATGAAAAATCGATTACTTGTTCTTATTGTTTCTTGAGTAATTAATCAAAAGATACTAAATGTTTGTTCTGCTAACACAAAATTTTCCAGTATACGTATGTTGAATTATACAGTATTTAATAAACTACACAAAGAATGAAATAAAAAACCATTCACAACAAATGGTTTAAAATAAATGTAAAGTAGTCTGTGATTCGGTGGACTTTATTGGTATATTAGTGTGTACAATTTGACGGCAACACTTGGATGGAGATTCCGTACCTTCTTCCGAGCTGACTGTAATACAGTTATATATTTGCGGAGAACCTCCATAAAGTTAGATCAATGAAGATCCCTTCTAATGAAACAATATTCAAGATAATTATGGTAAAATATATTCTGGCCTTGTGCTCATTGTTTTATGTTTTAGTTAAGCATAATCTAAACAACTAAGTATATGTCGTTTTCAAAAAATTTTAACTAATTAGTACACGTTATTTTCAAAATATTGACAAACGGATTCTTGACTAAAGCATAAATTTAGCTACATTTTATTTACACAATAAAACGTTGTTTTAAATTTGTAAACCGCTCTAAATTCGAAACAAAGCAACCACCAACTGCAGCCTAATAAAACAGCACTGGTCAGCATTTAATTAAACAGTGTTGACTGGGGCATACAATGAAAAAGCAAACCTTTGTCGATTAGGAAGCACGTAATTGATAATACTATAAATTTCTAGTTTATGTGTATCGCCAGTTTTCATCAGGAACACTTAAACGCTATGTCCGCATTTCCGTTGTCCTGTTTCCATAAGGCTAAGTTGAAATTTGATAATAAAGACCGGAAAACAAAGTTAGTCGTTGTAATATGTTTCCCGATGTTTTCATTTGAAATAACAAAATACAGATTGCTTTTCTGCGTTGTCGATACGGTAATAAGTCTGCTTTAGCCTCGAGGTGCACACGTACAGCAATATAAACAGCAATAAGGGATGCAACGTTGCTTATTAAGACAGAATCTTTCTTCCCGAAACAGTATTTTCCATGTAAATACCAAATCCCTTTGATTCCTCAAATTCTCAAAGCTCCCAAAAGACAAACTTCCATAATTACTTTTTGATTCCTTATCAAAATCTTCAATTAAATTTTATATTTGCCGAAAAACTGCATTGTCTGTTAGAGCGGTTATTTAAGTTGGAATTAAAGAAAGAGATATTGATTTGAAAGAGCCTCGAAAGTAGTTTAAAGCACGTCTTTTTATTAAATCGATAAACTCCCGACCCCTTAAATTCCTATCGCCATTTAAATATTCCCTGAGTTTCATAAAATATCTTTAACAACGCAGGTATGCAGTCCGAACCACAATTATGCAATTATTAAACTTGTAAATGCAGCTCGTAAATTGTTTCCGCCGCCGATAACTATTTCATAACTACGGCCGTCCACGGATTGAATCCTAAGAAAATCGCCAAACAAGTATAATTTAATATCCTTCAGTCCGAGAGTAATCAGCTATCGAATAATGGCTTTTTTCGTCTTCTTTGATCAGGAAACGTCTATTATGGAGGCGTAACAGATGATAACAAGGAAGGAACTTATATCAAAGTAAAGTCTTTATTGAAAGAGACAAAAATACAGTTTACAGTAATAAAGGGCTATTCGGATGCGTACATCAAAATATGGTGATAAGAGCGAACACTCCATAAAATAACGCACATGGGTATAGAACAAGCGGCTGCTGATGATCCATCGCGAGTGCGGTTACGAACAGTTTGGAGGCCGACAAGCTACACCACAGTATAGATAATCCAGTCAGTACTAAACCGATATATCCCCTAAACAATAATGTGGATGTTTTGGAGCAGTTACACTAAATACATCTGTTCTACTTACTGCAAGCTAAGGACGATGTTAACTCCTGATAAAGCGACCATTGGAAGTAAACAATATCCCAGGACGGTCACAACCGTAGAAAATGTTACGCCATGTGTTGACATTAAGCTAAGTAAAGCCCAAATTGACAAACATCCTAACACCCCGATTCCGTATATGTAACTGAAATGAACCTTTCCGGACTGAAATAATGAACAGAGGGTGATTTTACTCGCGAGAGAAACTAAGAGATGGTCTTACCAGTAGCAGAAACCCGCCGAATGCCAGGCAAAATACCAGGGGACCGGCGAAATCTGGGTCCTGTACCGCGGCCACATCGGTCTTCCGAAATGGGTTGAGCACTGTTAGCGTCTGAAAAATAATAATTTGAGGTAAAATGTGGCGTTAGAATTTTATGAAGGTAGTGAAAATGGACAATTTTACAATGGCAATTTCGATGCAACATAGTAATAATTCATGCACAATTTGATCTGTAATAGGATTTTATAGAACTTACATCACATTATTGAACGGTTTTCAACTTATGCTTTTCAGGTCTAATATTGCAAAAGAATAAATTGAAATTTGAAGCTATGGCGCATCTCAATCTCCATTTTGGAGCACAAATGCTCCACAGCACAAACGGCACTCGATAAACAAAATTTAATATAACACAGCTTAGCGAACCTGTCAGGTTCCGACAAAGGTTAGATATTTTTCCAGTCCTTATCCAGGTTGACCTGAAGAAGAAAAAAAATTCGGAATGACACCTATAAAATGTCACGCGACTACTTGAAAATGAGAATCTCGTTTGTAATTCAGTTTGATTCGGAGGAACATAAAATTTAAAAAAAACGCTTTTATTTTGGAGGATGCAGGTCAGAACATTATTGCTAGTCCATCGATTTCAGAAATCTTAAAAATATGAACGTTATGGAAACTTTTTGAATAATGTTTATCTGTTTTTCGAATTATAATTCACATATCTTGGAATATTATTGTGATAAGTTATAACTTTTCAAATTACTTTTAACAAGATTTGAAGTCTCTAGTCTGACCAGCACTTATTATTCATATTGAATGGCTAATCAAAACAGTAAAGGTATACATAATACATAAATTTATTATAAAGAAAAACAATTTAATTGCACTTTAAAATACAGAAAAATGTAAATTACAGCAGTTCCAGCTGCATTTGAAAGTTTAAACGAAGAATAATAGGAATCTTCCTTTTTGAAAGTAATTTTATAGTAATCTAAAAGACAACAAAATTTACAAACTCCTGTAAAATTCCCAAAATTAATGAAAAACTGTAATTTCTCAAGAACTGTCCGCGCAAGCGTTTGCAACAAAATCAATAGAGGGTAACTACCCCTAGAGAACGACAGATCGCGCTTTACACCCCTTTCGGAAACAAAGTGCAAAAATCGATTGTACCCGTTCCAAATTTGAAAACTCCCATTAAAAAGTAAGAATAAAGGAGAACCTTTATAATCAACACCACGCATACAAGACGTCTCCTGCAATAAAACCATCCCATTATCCCGGCAAGAACAAAATTACTTTTGCATTGTAATGCTCGAATTACATTTAACTCCGAAGCACGTACGAAGTCTTGGTAAACTTCACGTGGTCGAAAAGTTTTGCGGCACAAATGCTTCCGAACACGTCTTTGTTGCGGACAATTCGCGTGTCTTCCCTTCTATACAATTCGACCTCGCCAATTCGTCTCCAAATCCTTTCTACTCGAAGAGCCTGCGAAAGAAGTGCTGAATGGTGCATAGAGTTGTTGAGAGTCCGCACGGCGTGACCGGAATCCGAGCCAGTGCAATTCTGTGGTCGCAGTACAAACAGGCGAAGCAATAACACGGCGGTCAACCGAAATGAGCTACTTGCCTGGAATCATTCGGCCCGAATAATATCCTTGTCGTGAAATGCCCGCAAAAGATATAAAATATGTAGCACGCATAGAATACTAATAGCAAACAAGAGAGGATTTCGTTATATAAACTTTATTACTTCGATTCGGTTTTATGCGATAAGCACTTGCCAAAACTCGTACACTCTTTCGACCTGTTTTTTCTCCGAAATTAAGTTGAGAAAAAGCCAGAAACTTATTTACATCCGCTCCCATTAAATTTCGCGTTAATTTGTCAAGAACGTCAAAGTTTAACTGGAACTCATGTTAAAGGCGCACTAATAAAAAATTAACGTTGGTAGTTGAGTGATTGAATGGTGTTCAGATGCTTTTAAAGTTGAGATATAAGGGTAAATATTTGCCTCTAGAAATATCGATTCTGCATCGAATATGCAGCTTGATAAAATTCATCCGAGTAACATAGTGCGTTCAAAATTTAAACCTACTGAATTTCGATGTAGCATCCTCTTGATGTTGCTTTAATTAAGTAGAGCGTAAACAATAACATGTATCACTTTCAATTTAAGTTCTAATGAATTGTATAAATTTGAAATCATTTGTTGAGCTTCCTAAAAGCAGAAAAACCTTCCAATGAGTTATAAATCACATAAATAGACCAATAAGCCTATTTCTCAAAGCAGCCAAAGTGCTCCAAAAACTGCTTCAAAAATATACTCTATTTAATTTTCGAGAATACCGAAGCTATGCCAAATTACCGGATTTAGGATTTAGGGTTCAACTTCGGAATTAAAGTGATCAAGTTGTATTTTTGCATAAACCTTTGTTTTGACGCTCTGAAGACTGACTGAAAAGTCTCATATAATTTCGTGTCCGCGTCACAAGATATTGAAGGTCAAAGGTTACGAAAATCGATTTTCGCAATTATTTCATTTTCAGTGCGTCATATGTCATTTTAGGTGATTATATAACTTGTAGATAATTTCATACATTTTTCCGTATGATCAACCGTTCTCGAGATACTGTGCGGAGAGTGTTACACGAGCATTCGAATATAAGATTACGCTGTGCAAACTGCGGAGCTAGGTATATAATTCGCTATGCAAAGGTCAAAACAAAGGTTTATGCAAAAATGCAGCTTGGTTACTTTCATTCACAAGTTGAATTCTTATTTGACTGGAGTAAAATGCATTCTACAATAGAACAAGTTTACAATACTACTCTTAATGGACAAAATAAAAATAAGTAGAAGTGCTATCTTTAAATTTTGGTTAGGAGATGAACAACCAGCCAGTTAGTATGGTATGCCATTCTGTTTAGGTTTTACCAGGTCACTCAACAGATGAACATGAATGTATTCATTGAAAAACGAAATCCATGACCATTGCTAACGGTTCAGATAGACATAAGCTTGAAATAGAGGACAAAACCTGGCCGGGCTCAAGTACCTTGATATGGACATTTCAAACAGTTACAATCCAACGAAGGAGTTAAATATTCAAATTAGTAGGGCCGCGGAAGTGTCTGACTGTCTAGGAGAGAACATCTGGGCTAACCAGCAACTCAAGATAATAAAAAGTGTATCAGGTTGATTTTGGCGTATAGCACAGAAGGCTTAGAGGACACTAATACAACTAAAAATATGCTGGGAAATACTGACATGAAAGCTTTGAGAACTATAGCAAATATATAGAAAAATTCAGAAGAGATCATGTAAGAAACATTGCGATTAGGTAGCAGTGTAGGATATAGATAGAGGGGACAAAGAAGACAACAGTGGTTTAACCATTTAAAAAGAGTGATAAACAACCGACTACCTCGAATTGCATTAAAGAGTAAACCAGCAAACTTTCGTTCATTCGGAAAACCACCCAAGAAGTGAAGGGGCAGGTGGCAGTCTACTTCCCAGAAGCTGCTGCAAATTCAAATTCGGAAGTAAGATAGTCAGATCTCAACGAAGTGTAAAAAGACGAGGAAGAATACTGTTCTGCAGTATTCCTTGAAGTGACACAGGCATTCGACAAGATATGGCACATCGGTCTGTTATAACTATTTCCGTCAATTCACATCCTACCTATAAAATAGGCACTTTCTAAATAAAATTATTGGCACTGAATTCACAGGTCTTTTTCAAAGAAATACTGGCGTATCCCAAGGCTGCGTGCTTGGACCACTGTTTTACTTAGTATAACCCACCAGCTTCCAGGCATAACCAGAAATTCTAACAGGAACGTTCGTTGATAATACCGCTGTCCTGGCGAATGACACTGATCCCACTGTCGCTACACAAACTTTACAAACTATCATTCATTTTACTCCTGGTTACAAAAATAAAGAAAAAGCTAATGAATCAAAATCTGCATATATTACATTCTCCATGCGCAGGGTAACTTGTCCTCCTGTTCATGTAAACCACAAGTAGCTATCTTAGCAAAAAAAAAGTGAAATATCTTTGCTTAGGCGACTTATTCTCTCCAAAATGTTCTGACTCATAGAACGAAGTTCAAAACTTACGATCGCAAGTAAACTCCCTGTTTGTAAAGTAATATTTAACCCACTATGATCCTATGGTATACAACTCTGGCGCACCACTTCCAAATCTAATAATGAAATCCCATAATATATTACTTTACGACCATATAGTGATCATGCGCTGCACACGCAAGTACTAAGTTTCACGTGCTGATAACGCCGCTACGTCACTACATAATGTGATCGTGAAATAAAATTTAGAACGCTTTCAAGCAAAAATACTGCACGTGATAGTAAATGGGCCCTCTCTTAAAATATGACTGAACGATTTACCTAATCAATTGTGATTGTGAAGTAAAGTCTTAGATTTAAGGTTATCTGTTAACCTACACGGTTTAAAAGCTTACTTTTATATGAATAGCGCTAATGAGCACTCTTCCACATGTAAAATTGTCATATAATTTACTGAATGTATACTACTTACAAATCGCAAAATCAAACAAAAAAAAGAAATTATTGAGATATGGAAAAGCTCTACAATTTTTGCTGTCACATTCTTAAACCTCGAACCGTTTTTAAATTGCTATCAATCAAAATTTTCTGAAGCTCTTTTGGACTTGTATTGAACCACCAATTTTGTTCATTAATGAAATTATACCGCTTTCAGGCTCAATATTCCATTTATACCTACTATCAATATGTCAAATCTAACTGATAACTTTATTCTTTTAAAAGTTTATTAGCTTGTTTAATAGCAGTACATATTAGAAAGATGTTAAAAAAGAGTCCAAGAATTTTTGCATGAATATTTTCAATTCAAAATAAGGAATATTGAAGTTATAAAATTACCTTAATTTAAAAAAATTCCATGTATCGGGTCGCAAATTTAGCAAAATTCCATCTCACTATTCTCACAGGTTTAATTAAATTTTGTACGCTATAATTAAATAGCGATTAAAATACAATAAAATCGAACCGCTGCTAATTTATGCAATCAGTCTGCATTATCAAACATTAAACCGGTCCATTTTTATCGGATAAAATTCAATTATTTGAACCGATCTTGTAAAACTGTAGTGCCAGTTTACTATCAGACAAGAACGAGTGGCCATCGAAACACAATAAAATGATAAAAGTGGACGAAGTTCTAAATCAGGTTAGCAATTAGAAACGGGTAATTGGAGCGATAAACTCCGATCCAGGCAACTCGATAGTGCGCATCATGTGCACTTGACCGAAAACTGAGATTATTTCCAAAGAAAAGACGTCAGTCTTTCATTTTACGTTTCTCTCAGACCAGCAAATATTTAAAAAGTCGTTTTCAATTATCGATGGAGAATTGCCGGCAGAAAAATTGTAATATCCAGTCTTTATTGAATTTTTAATCGAATTAATTGCCCCATTCACACTAACTCATTTGCGCGACCAATTTTCAGTTCCCTATCGATTTACTTAATTTTCGCTGAAATGTTTTTAAATGTCGCGGATCATTTTTTGAATGTTTGAGTTTTCCGCAAAGTTTTAAAAATGTTCGAAAACAATTAATTAAAATTTTTCATCAAAAAAAATCTCCTAATGAAAGTTGTAATAAAAATCGCATAAAATTTTTAGCCAAACCCTTCCAGCGTTCGGTTTAAAAGTTGAAACCCGTCTCATTTGCCTCCATCTTACCTATAATCCGATTGATGTTTCATCGCTGAAAATTGGATAGTCTCCAAAATTTTCGATAAATTATTCTTTATAATTGCATTAAATCTTCTTTGAAAAGAATTTGCATACTTGACACTGACATTTAATATTAGCTTATAAAGAGATTGAGAGCTCCAGGGGAGGAGGAAATTTTAACAGGAGAAATTGTGGGTTTTTTCTGGGCCTCACCTTCATTTTTTATTAAAAGCGAGTTGTTTTTATTATCGAAAATTCAGGCGTACAAACAGTAATCGCATGAAATGAAAACAACTTCTTTCGTGGATAAAACGATTCTGTAAAATACGCATTCAGCCGAAAATAATACTTACACATACTCGTAAATCAATAAGTATTAACTAAACGTCGATATGGGTTTTTATGTAATGTTATTTTCTGCACCCTATGTTTTCATTTATTCATTGGAAATAATTTAGTAGCACAGCAGGTCGTTCGGAAAATCCGGTGCAAGGGAGCAAAAGGTAATAAAAGTACCGTAGGGGATAACCACTTGTGTTCCCTTCTGTAGTTTGTAAATAAAAGCCTATGAGTATGTGTTGTATATTGTAAACTTTTTTCAAGTCTCTGAAATATCCAAAATAATAAACGGAGCCCCAGCTTGGACAAAATGAAGACCCAATTATAAAGTTCTCAACAAGCAAAAACAAGAACTTTTAATGTCGATTTGTGTATGAATTATTTGCAGTATCGGCGTAGAAGAAAAAGAACGAGCCATCGGGTTCTTCTAACAGCACCTCCGGGAAGGTCGGAGCTAAAACTTCAGTTATATATTGCGTCTTAACATTAACCAGTTTTTTGGATTCTCGGCAAAAATTCTTGGAAGTTCCAGGCGCGATAATTGGGAGTTTGTTTAAGACGTTAGTGAAGATAAACACCGGGCCAGCCAACTGTTGGAAGCTCGTTATCAAATTATTCAGCGGTTAATGTAATTAAATCACGAGCTTCTAAGTAACAACAATAACACCAAGGAAAAGGAAAAAATGCTTACAGGCTCCGAGCTAAATATCTCGTCCTGCGTTGCTACGTTTTATAGTGTTGTTTATTTTGGGATAAATAAACAACCGTATTGGGTAACCTTCGTGTGTTTTATCACTTTATTGCCTAGGGATATTCAAAGTCGAAATAGATTATTACACACGTGACCGAACTAAATATTCATCCGAACAATGTTTACAATTCGTTAGGTAAAAGAAGTGCTTCCAAGTACAGGGATGTTTCCCGTTTTGAAAAAGTTTATTGAGGGGCGCCTTTTGAGAGTGCGGAAACCAAAATCGATATCTTAGAAGAGCGGTGTTTCCACATTTCAATGGCGCCTTCTCATCACCCCCTGTTCCCATTAAGAAAGATTGTGTTGTTGCACGTAATACTTACTACAGTACAACCTTGCTAATCCGAACTAACTGTTTGGATTGTGATCAATTTTACTCGACGCACATGAGCTCTACTCGTCTCATATTAAGATTAGTGAGATTGTACTGTAATTAGACTTTCGGGAAAACTTCAGACTCTGTCCAAAGAATTTTTCTTTTGTCTTTAAAATTACTGTTCTCACTCATGTTTTGGCCATTTACACTCGAACCACAATTATTATTTTCACTTTGCGTTGACACACTTTCGGTGTTCGATGCCATTGTTGTTGTGGTAGGACAGAGCCGCGAGTGGTAAAATTAGGAACTAATTATCCAAAACGATGGTTCAACGTTTTACAAAACGACGACGCGTCATTTAGCCGCATTGGAGAACGCGAAACATCCAATACAATCCAGCTAACCAACGTTTAGCTGTGTAATTGTTAACCAGCCGTTGTACACTATTGGACAAATTAAATGAGACACGGCGTTCGAGCGCTCGCAGGCGGTTTTGCAAGGGTGTTTGGATGGTTGTCTACAAATTTGAAGGCAGTACTCAGTAAAATTATCAGGGCCCCATCAAAAATAAAAAAATTAAGGAAACAATTCAAACGGTGGGCGCGTTCAGGAAAGTTGACGTATATTGGAGAAAATCGTTCGTCACCGAAATAAAAGTTTGGAAATTTGTTAAAATGTTTACGGAAACGACTTTATATAATTAGTTCTTATGCATAGTTTATGAATAAAAATGTTTTAAACAAATTTTCATCAACTTTAAAAAATAATTTTTAACTTTTAACTAGAAACATTGTATTTATATTCTATTCTATATTGAAAAGATGTGCCTCTGTTTTTATTAGTATAGCAAACACACTGTTTTAATCAGATATCGCTGGCGTTAATAATGTTTTCATTTGTTGTGAGAATATCTTCGAACTGGTCCGAATTTGAATACGAAATATGTTGAATTCAAATTTATTAAATTCGAAAATTAATTCGCCGTTCAACGAAATTATTTAATTTAATTATTTAATTTAATTTAATTATTTAATTAGTAAAATGCAATTAAAAAGTTGATTGAAATTTAATTGCCACACAAACCTAAATTTTACTTTCCCTGAAAATAAAAATCAAACTTTACAAAATTTTGGGGACAACTCTAAAAATTAACAATTTTGTAAAATCCGGCGCTACAAATAAATAATCAAAATACACGTTATCAATCTGAAAATATTTGACGGCAACATTTGCCAAAAATGAATATCTACTTGAAAACCGGTTGTTTTGTAGGTAGGGCGCATCACCCTTATCAGTTACGAGGAAATGGATTTGTGTGACAAATAGTTCTGACCGGTTGAAAATACTATCGTTGAAATGAAAAATTGTTGAGTTTTGAAAAAAATTCAAAAACGGGTTAATTTTTAAATTTAATTTCACATCTTTATTTTGTAGACAATTTCTATGTATGAAGATAAATGAACAGCGCAAGATTTCTTACAATTTAGTAACAGGTCTTTTTAGATTTTGCAGACAAAATTGTAGGTATTGATGACTTTTGAAAACAATTGATGCTTTTAAATTTTAACTGACGTTTTCAAAACTGCAATTAACTAATTTGAATTACAATTGATGATTTTTAAAAAACAATTGTAATTCAGAAAATGTCAATTTTAAATAAATGGAAAACTAGATTCTTACGGTTTCTTTAGAAATTTGAGGGCGGTTCAATTGTTTGGTTCTTGGAAGTGAAATGTTTCCTTTCAAAGAACGACCAAAATATATGTCAAGCTGTTCAGAACCATTTGAAAACAATTTGCTGTTTGATTAAAGATGACAAATTACAATTATTAGGTATTTTTAAATTTATGGCGAGTAAATATTTTAAAAAGAAATTTGTGTGATCTGGTTTTATGTAGATACTGACGTTGATTTGGAAGTAATAAGAATTCAAAAAAATAAAGAATTTTCGTATAATTGCATATTGCTGGTACTTTTTAATAAATTTTTTATCATAGCCAAATGTGTATGAACTAACTAAGTCGGTTAGCTGCGTTTAGGATTTTGTTGCTATTTTGGAGAGTTCGCAATTTTATTTATGTTAAACGGTTATAAATTTACTTCAAGACAAATTTTTTTCACATGTTATAAAATGAAAGCCGACGAAAGGTTTTTTTAGATTTCGTAAAAAAATTTTTTTCGTTTTGTTTATAAAATTTATTTTTGAAGATTTATTTACGTAAAGGTTATCATGGCTTTAATCTATAGAATTAAATTTAACAGGCGTTAATGCAACCGGGTATAGGCTAGTGTGCTTTCTGTTTTAAGTATCAATTAGAATATTTTTTAAAAATATCATTTTTCTAGTATGTTTTGGGCCCTTTTGGTTCAATAGCGGATTGTTTACGTGCATAAGGAAAATCACGTTTGTTTCAAGTTTTATTTACACGAAAAGAATTAAGTACATTTTATTGTGTTCTTGTTAATTAAAAATGCTTTATCTTAATTTACCTTAGAGTGAGTCACAAGTTACTTTAAAAACTATGTTAAAATCTTAATAAAATCTAATTTTATTTGTATTTATTTTTCTCAAAACTTTGTTTTTTCATATTCCGTCCAGTTTAGTTTTTCCATTTTCTTTTCTTGAATGTTTCATTTCCACTGTTTTAATCCTACTTTCATGTTTTATGGATTTTAAAACTCATATTGAGTTGGAATAGTTCTTTTATAAATTAATTATGTTAGGTACATTATTTATTATCTGCTTGATACTTTATTTGGAAAGTTCCTTTTTAACGATTTAAAGTAACTCAGATTTAAAACTTTAAAGCTTAATATCTTGGAAGGGATGTATTCTCGGACACGGATTTATTAGAATACTCCCTTAAAATTTGTCCCGTTATTTTAGTTACACCTTGTATACCACGGGATAGAAGTGTCATTTAATCCCTCGAATGAATATTCCCCTCCCAAGCTGAGGCAATAAACTTTAACGCTAGGAATTAAATTACTAACTTCTGTGCCTTCCTTATAATATAATATGAAATTTCATTTAATTTTTGCAATGTTGCATTACTTTTGATGAATGAATCAATCATGGAAACCATTGAGGCATTGATAGGTAATACATAAGCAGACAAGGTACACCCTGTCTATAATTCCAATTAACAATGAAATTAGTTACTTAAAGATAAAAGTTTGTGCTGAAATTTATTTCGACGGCGAAATGTGTAGATTTTAAAACTGGCATATAAAGATATCATTTAAAAATGTTGATTCGAATAATACAGTCGGTACGAATCAGCATTTTTTTCGAGACCCACTAGACAGCGCGTAGATTCACACAATGCATGTGTCGCAGACCGATTGTAGAATCCGCCGCAATACCAGATCTGCTCTGTACACTATTGGACAAATTAAATGAGACACGGCGTTCGAGCGCTCGCAGGCGGTTTTGCAAGGGTGTTTGGATGGTTGTCTACAAATTTGAAGGCAGTACTCAGTAAAATTGTCAGGGACCCATCAAAAATAAAAAAATTAAGGAAACAATTCAAACAAATAGAGGCACTTATAAAGCTAATAAGGCGGGAAAAAACAAAATTGATATGGGCATACTATAAGAATAAGTGAGGAAAGGTTATCCAAAAGCAGAAAAAAGGAAAGTCGGTAGACCGAAGATGATGTGGATTTAGTAAGTAGTGTAATTAAGAAAAGATAGAGGAAAGACACTGAACGAAACATCTGGCAAGGGATTGGAAGTCATGGAAAAAGTGGGCGAAGGATAGAACAAATGGAAGCTACTCTTCGAGGCTCTGTGAAGAGAAGGAAGAAGTCAATAACAAAGAAACAATAAACAAATGGCCGGTGAACCCTAACAAAATTATTTGAATTCATTTTTCAAACCATCGATGTTCTGAACAGGAGTAAATTCTTAATTTTTCCTCACAAAAAGAAGTCCAGTGGGGTAAATTCCGGCTACGAGGTGGCCATTCGTTAGTGCTACCTTCACTTTCCAACCAATTTTTTTGGGGGGTTTCATTTAAACCGTCTCTTACAAGTCTTGTAACATGAAAATGTTTAAGAATTTATGGACAAGCTTATTACATCAGCCAGAAGAACAATTGCCGAAAGAGTGCGGAACTGGATATGACAAGAAGACGAAAGGAAGGACGTCTACATAGGCAATGAAAAGATGATGTGAAGTCGGCGATGATATTCGGAAAGAAAATGATGGATAAAATGTTTTCTTCTCCCAACGTGTTCTGTGCGTTACCATTTTACAGACTTGCTTATTTCAATAAAGCCAGTGACTCTTGCATATTCAATTTAATTTTGTGTGCCAATTTTTGTCAAAAATTCAATATGTGACCTTTCACAGTTCGCATGTTTATGTAGTTACTTACACTTATATACTCTAGTTCAAACTTCGCAGCCAGAGATAGAATAAATTTATTTTTGTTTCGGAAACATTTTTTAATTTACATTTAAAATGGAACTTTATACCTACATAAGCTTGCTTTTTTTCAAATATTGTCAACAGGCATTAACTCTATTTGTGAATTCATTATATCCCATTTCAGTATTCACTAAGTTTAGTTTAGCTTATGAAAATTTATATCTCTTATAAAATAGAAACAAAAAAGGTAATTAACTTTCCGTTTACTGCGTTTGACGTGAAAAAATGAATGTCTAAATTAAATTGAAATGAAAGTAAAAGAAAAAACGCTTCAAATCGCAATAATTGGGGGATGATAGAATTAATCCTGAAAACAGAGTTAAACTCTTAAGTAAGTGATAAGCCGGTCCGGTTGATAACAGCAGTCGTTTACAACTGACCGAGCCAGATAAGGAGCCAGACCGCCCGAAATAACGCTTTCTTGGTCCGCTTTAATGGGAACGATTTTCATAAAAATCTGTAGTTTAATTTCATCCACGAACGAAGTATTAATTAGCGCTCAGTAAAAAGTTATCCGGCAATGTTCGTTATCTGGTGAACAAGCAAACTGTCACCATTTGCATTTCAAAGCTCTGCACTGCAGCTTATTTACATATCAATAATGTTGAAGCTCTCGAGCTTGCAGGTTTCTGGTGTTAAGCTTTTTCGGTAAAACCAGTCTCAATCTTGACACAATTCGAGTCGGTATTTCACGCGACGTTTTACGATTGTGTGCAAGTGTTGCACACATTCGAATACACATAAGGAGCCATTATATCAGAAAATTTAGTCAACTTTGACATAATGTCATGTTACTTTGTCATCGGAAGGAAATTGGGAATTCAAAGTATATAAGAAGGCAAGGCGAAGGAAATTTAAAAAGGAATAGGAAATTGAACGAGTTTTTCAAATAAATCATCTAGAATTAGAAGTTTCAACTGTATGATGAATCGCTGACGTGAACATATGGCTCATTTACTTTAAATTTAACCCGGCGGCCTCACTTTTTATAACGACTGCTTAAACACTTAACAAGACATAATAAATAATCCGGGTGGAATTTTTAAATTATTTTATTTTCGGAACGACTACTTTATTGAAATTATAAGGGATCCAGCGGGAGTGCATTTAATGTGGGTGTGCTATAATCCTTTGCGGACGTGTGCTACACAAAAGGTATTAAACGTGTTTTTATTGAGCACCACGGCATTGTTTGTTTAAATACAGTACGCGGATCATGATACTGTTTTCAACAAAAACAGTTTCATATTTTTTATTGGTGAATTTTAGATTTTGTCTTCAACACATTATCGCTAAAATATACAATCCAAAATTAAACAAGTTAACGCAAAACAAAATTTTTTGAATGGAATAAATTACCACTACTACCTAATACCATGAGTAAGATGAATACTTGCGATAATATTAAAAATTATTTTAGATTAAATTAAATTTCTCATTGATTTTGGATAATTTTTAAATTTCGTTAAAGTTAGACTACATCCACTAAGGACTTTGTCAACTTATTATTGCAATAATATTTTAAAACTAAAAAAATTCCTTAATTCAGCATTTTTTCAAGTCAAATAAGGTCAAAATTCTTAGAGCTTTATCTGAGAAGAAACGCTATGTATGAGTGGGACTGAAACGTAACGAAGTACAGCAAATTAGAGAATGACATGCTTAGTTTCGTATGGCAAACCATCTTCTAGCACTTTGTCCGTACAGTGGCCATTTTTAACACCATCTACACCTCAATTGCTATGTGCTTGTGATATTTCTTGATGACATGTCATAAATAAATGAAACCACTTTCGTCCAGGGCTGTTTTGAATAAAACAAGTTGATAAATTTTTTCTTTTCTATCAAATTATTGACGAATAAATAAGTCCTTCTTTTCCCACGAAAAAACCCATTGCTAAAATGTTTTTAATTCATTCAACTAATTTAGTCTCCACGTCTTTGCCTGAAACCGAAATTCTTTCTACACGCACACACTCATATGCACACACACGCAATCATGTGCACACTCATGTACTCATACGTAGACTAACGCACCCATACGCAGACCTAGACAATCATATGCACACGCACACCATGCACACCAGAATAATGACAACAAGGTGTTCACGGCTCTTCGTAAATTTATACATTCTACGCGCCCATTGTGAAGTGACGAACTTTTTTCTAGCTGGATGACATTTATTATTTTGTTTGATCGTTCGAAAGATTTATATCGGAGCTCGTTGTGAATTTCGCTTACTCGACTTTGCTACGCTCCGCTTCGTATCGCAAAATTTACTCCACGTACGATAAGTGACAGTTTTTGAACTTATAACGAAAATAACTATTACAAGTAAGACGGCTAATGATAGTGTAGTAAATGCAGATAGTGTCTCGTTCCTTGAGATCCAATTACAAAAAGATGTGCCGCTTTAAGTTATTTTGGCCAAGCCAATAAAATTGAAAAGAATGTGACATAAATTGGGTTATATTTAATTGCGCAGTCCCTATGCAATTCTGCAGTCTGAAGTAATCCATCAGTCTGACAGCGTCTCATCCTGACGCATATCCCTTGATTCGCAAGCAGAGCACCAGATTTATCCCCAAAATAAAAATAAAACGGATGTTTTTAATTTATTACACAATCAAACAAAGCACCCTCGAAAACAATAATATATGACAGCTATGCATGAGAAAACTTATTAAATCCCACAAAGTCGGGAATAAAATGAGAAATCTGTCGAAATGATATTAGAACGTCATGAACATAACTACGATGGACGATGCCTGAGAACAAATCACGTGTCAGAATGAGTATTTCATCCGACAAAACAACGTGGAGTGAGGTTCGGATGAAGTATGATAACCTGTCACTGCTAACCATTGTGTTTATGTGTGCAAATGTCGGCCCTCGATTTCAAAACAGAATAAATTTTTATAATAATCCCTGTCCTGATAAGCAATTCCGCCGTAAGAGGATGTTACAGTCCCCAACCGCTAAGCACCCCTTACATTTTCCACCCTCTCACATGGTAGCAACCAGCTGAGTGATTCACTTAACGAAATGGCCAGGGCCCGTCATGCACATATCTCTTCGCTTCATTCCCTAATCGCTTTCACATCTCGCAAGCTCTCCCCCGTGCAACAAATCCCAAGTCTGAAGCCCTCAGATCGGTACATATGTAAGGGTCAAACTTTTTGAATATTAATTGAAAATTTAAATCGACACAACAATTTCACCCTTCCGAACGAAATAAAAGTGGAAAGAGTGGGTTTGCATAATTGCAGTGCCTCTGCTTAATTATACGGACATAAAATTCAAGCGATATTCATTACACGATAATTGTTCGCTAATGAGAAGGTAGAATCTCAGTCTGGGTGGAAAATAGAACATTTATATGTGATCATGAGCGAGTTCATGTATATCAACAAGCTTTATAAACGTCGTGCAAAATAATAATTTTCGGGAACAACGTTCTCAAATTTTTCCTCTTCAAAATAAAATATATTTGGGAGATATTCAAGAATCCTCGTTCTATTGCACATAAATAACGCGATATCGGAAAGAGCGTATATTCGAAGTATTTGAGGCTTAGAAACTCATGCCTAATCTTAGAAAATATTTTATTTTTTCATTTCTAAACCACATCGGAATAATGGATTTGCCAGTTTAATTAAATTTGTTAAAATAGAAGATACGCACCTTTAGATAAGAGGTTAATTTAAAACGTCGGTTGCAATTTCACTTGGTCGAATAGATTATTTATCAACAGCCGAAATACTATACGTATTCGGAATAAGGCATCAATCATGGAATGAAACGAGTTCTAGCCGAGCACTGGACAACAATTAATCAATCAATTACAAACAGCTTTGTTTTTGTGAACGCTAGCTATCAATCAGTCATACTTGTATCTGTTCTCGATTTACATTCTCACTGAAAGAAATTTTTATCCTGAAATACCGTAGGATCAGTTTGTATTTTCACGTTAATATGTGTTCGAAATCGTCGTTCAATATTTCATTCAGAACAAGAATTGAATTAGAAATTTAAAAGTAAACAAAAAATTGATTACGTTGTTGATGTGAACCAATAAAGATGATTTTAAAAAAATACATATTTTGTATTTCCCTGAACACGTAATAATGAGTATGGCTGCGTGACAAGAATCTTGTAGTCACATTAACTCATCAGGCAATAATTTTCTGCAAAGCTTCTTATAAGGTTACTATTGAACTGTCTAGACACAATTAAAAGATCGACTGATTCATGCAAACTGCTTAACTTATTTACGTTAGAATATTTTTATGAAGGTCTCATTTTGAATTAGTTTTGAAGAATATTTCTCGTATAGCTTTTTGTAGCCATAAATTTCATATAAAAAATTTTGAAGTGTCAAATTTGTCTAAAATCATTTAACGATAAGCTTACTAACAGCAAACATGTGCCAGTATGGTCGAAAAAACATCGGTTGAAACGTGTTTTGAAAAATAATTTTATTAAAGAGCAAGTAATGTTACTCGTTTCGGTTCTGTATAATAACAATATCGCTTCCCGCATTCCAATTTCCACGCAGCCCTGTCCCTCCAATCAACATCGTGGTTCCATGGTTTTCACAACGTCGTCCGTCCAACTTCGTTCAGGCCTACCTCTACACTTAAGAATTTTTAAAAAATCAACTTTAGGAACTAATATAATATTATATAGGTAGTTAAAAAAATGTTATTAAACGTTCAATAAGTCACTCAAATCATTAGTGAAACTGATCATATCTTTAAATCCAGCGGAGCTGCTTTTAAGGGGCTTTAATAGCTTTCTTACTACATCGTTTTTTCCACAAACTTCAATGTTTGGGAATGATCCGAGGCGGGCCCAGATACCAAAAGCATCTGGCCCAGTTACCCCATTTTTGAAAGATTTTGGGGGTAACTGGGCCACCCCCTCAAGCTTATAACCGAAAAGAGGGCACGTGCTGACAGTAACATTTCAAGGTTCTATTTTGCTTTTAATTCATGCTAAGTTAACTTTAATGTTGATAATACTAATAATAATAGATATTTCGTAAAATCAAGATGACACCACGTTGTTATTGGAAATCTTGCGCTACAAAATTGAAAAAATTGCTACATGAAAGCCACAACTCTTAGAGACATGAGGCTGGTTGTTGAAGAAAGACGCCAATGTTCTTCAGTGCTGGTCACTGTTTGAAGTGAAATTACACTCACAAGTTTTATGAAAAAAAAACCCAAGGCCCAGTTACCCTCTGCCTAAATACCTAAATGTGCGATAGGTATTTCTTTCTTTCACTTTCAAAATATTACCGATTGTATGTTAATAATATTGATGAGCAAATTCAAACAGCAAAAACTGACAATAAAATAATATGTGATTGCGAATACGAGGATTAGAACAGACGATGATTATAAACATCAAAGATTTGCACCACTGTTTATTTTGTGTAATAATTTTAGGATACTAATTCAAAATAAAACTTGCCAGTTTATTTAACTTTCAGTTTCTTATTTATAATCAATGTATTTGTTAGAACAGAAAACATTTCTCGTAAATGTACTTATCAGTTGTTTATGTTTCTTTAATTTATTTAATTCACAAACTCAGATGTAGCGTAGGTATTTGTAAAGGACGGTTATGATTTCAAATGCATCTGTTCGATAGTAGTGCAATAATACACATGATTGAACGTTCCACAGTTGACCATGACATATTTTCTTTTTGTTCATGTATCTCTTGAGACCTTATAATTTCGCTAGAAGGATTGAAGACCGTCAGTGGTTTTTAAATTATTAAAGTCAGGCATGATGTAAATAATGAAAACACAAACAAAACATCCTTCAGTGACGAGGTAGGTCCGGTTTCACCTGTAAAGGATACTTCAATAGGTAAAATCGCACGTATGCTTGAATCTTTTATTTTAACTATTGTAGTTATTTCTACAACAGTGCAAACCATTTGCTACGTTACCGCTTACAATCGTTACAATCGAAAATAGTAACGAAAATAAATCCGCCACAGTGAACGACACAAATTAAGATCGAATGTAAAACTTGTGACGAAGTTATGACATTTATATTTTTTTTTAACAACCAGCCCGTTCATACATTTGGCAGCGCTGGTAGTGCCCAGTTTTTGCCAAGTTCATCAAATGAGCAATTTTACTATTGGAGTGTAACAAAAACATATAATTACGCCAGTTGTTTTATGAGAATTACGTGCAAGTAAAGTACTGTGAATGTGCAGCAAATTAAAATTTGTGATCATTACTAAAATTTCAATCTGTAGATTTTCAATAAAAGCAGTTGCTGATTGACGTGATATAAAAAACATAACGTTACTTTTATGAACGTCCGTTGGTGCCACATAAAATGACTGCTTAACTTAACTTGTCCTTTAGGAAGTTGTGGTTCATATTAATATAAAAGCCCCAGCAAGACCGTATACTTAAAGCTAGTATTATTAACCCTAGGATAAACCTGCCGAGTCTCGTTGAACTATTAAACTGTGAGCAGTTTATAAACAGTAACTTTTTATTAAGTTTCCTTGCAGGAACACATTCTTCCATTGACATATTACTACACAAGTTTCTTATCAAATTAATGACGCTCTTCCTATTTACACTTCAGATTCCATATTCTACCGTCACATTTTTAATGATCAAACAATGCAAGAATCCACAATCATTACGTGCACGTGTATTATTATTATGAGGTACGCTTTATTCCTTTCTTTATTATTTCTTTCATAGATTATATTTATGTAAACTATGATTTTGAAAAATTATTTCCATTGGCCTTAATTTATTTTCTCTAAATGCTAAAATTAAATATATTTAAATAGATTTGGCTAGATATACATGTCTTACACACAACGTGTCCCGGAAATAATATCATTAATTTTAACCCGTAGAAAAACTCCTCAAAACGAAATTTTTTTTTATGTACCATTTTTTCGAAATCGCATTTTACCCTCCCTGAAATTGACGAACCGCCTTGATTTGATAAATCACTGACGGTGATCGTGAATATTAGTTTTTGCTGACTGCATCAAAAATTATCTTTCATTGGATATTCAAGGTATGTGCGTTTTATAATAAATAATTTTTTTGCTCACTTATTTAAACCACCCGCCGCACATCTAGTCTTTGTTATTGTAACTTGTAAATGCTTGTAACAATTATTTTGAACATACCTTTTTTGGTAGTAAAACTTTGACAAAGACTCAAATTATTTCATTTATGTATTACCATAGCATTTTTCAATTTGCATTCCAGAACTTTACAATAACAGCAACGGTCAAATTAATGAGTTGCTGCGTCGACGGAACTAAAAAGCAGGGAATGTTTTATTGCATTGGTTTTTTGTTCTATGCTTATCGGTGTTTAACATTCAACATTGTTATCCATAGACGGGTAACGAAATAAGAATCAAATCTGTCAACAATTTTAACTTGTTAATCAAAACGTTTACACCAAAAAGTTATTTAAAAAAGTTCTTGGATTTGACGAGTTCTATCAATGGTTAAAATTAATGACATTATTTCTGGGACACGTTGTATACTAAAGTGCTTAAAAATTATGAACATTTCGAAGTTCTTACATTCCATTATGTAACAATACAAGACTTGGTTATTTAAATTTTGATGTGAAAGAGGCCAGTTCATTAGAATACCTATCTTAACTTTTTTTCAAAAATCCCCCGTTTCTAAGGTCTTTTATGTTGTTGAAATGTAGTGTACCACCAGCGTAACATCGTGTTTAAATTTTTTCCTCGGAAAATGTGTTTTTGAGGGTTCAAAGAGATCGAATCACCGTCCGATAAAGCGGAACCATACGGAAGGTGTGCAAAAATCCCCGTCTTAAATTATTCAAAGTATCCCCTATCGCTTTGACCGGATTTTCTAAAAAACATTTACAAAGCCGAAGATTTTAATTCGCCGCGAAATCACGGCAAACCGGAAATTTCATAAATCTTAAGCATAAAGCGCCAAACGTCAAGTTTGGGACAATTGAAGAGATTCTTCAACTCGAAAGCTTTTACATTGATTGCGCGTTTTACGTTATAGAAAAAGCTACTCACACGAAAACACCAATAAAAGGGGCTGATTTTTCGAAATATAACGCTTCGCTAATTCCTCTGGATTAGAGGCACTTGTGCAAAAAATTGGATTAAATGAAATAACACTTTGCACTGCCAACGTACGGCGCTAAAAGCTTGGTCAAATAGAATGAGACGCTGACATAAGTTAGAGCAAATACTGACCTACTTTGACAATATTACATAGCCCGAGGCGTGTCAAATGCTTCCAGAGCGGTATAAAGTTATTGCAACGCAGATTTTGTATTCGATTTGGGATTATTTGTCAGACGCGCCGTAAAAAATTATTAAAAGTGCGCATAAAGACACGCATCTCCGTCTCGATTTAGAAAAGAAGCGAAGATTATAAGAAGCGTAAATAACAGTCGTTTTGTGCCGCCGTTTGCGATATTGTGTATCGTAAAAACTTTTCGCGGACTATGAAAAAGAAAAACTAAATTCGTTTTCAATTGTGGCAGATGAAAACTGTCTTGGGGTTTAGTTTATGTGTAAGCAACGGGGTACATATTGTGATTTCAGGAAAGGTCAGCCGCAGGTCAAGCCTCTCCAATGTCCAGGCGTAATTACTGCTGCCCTGAGGAAAACAAACACTCGGCCAGGCAAACACATACAGACAGCTAGTTCACGTACGCGATAACAGTAAACTATTCTGAGTACCTATTATCATATAACAGCCTGAAGTCAGGTCTTACCATCATACAACGTTGGTAGTCACACTCCAGATATCAAAATAGGATTTACGGACGATTATCCGGGATAATGGACTGAACATGTTGATAGAAAACAGAAGTGATCGAAATTTCTCATTTTGCAATCTTCGAGAATCCAATCGAAATCTGTACCAGTTAAAATCTTTATGTAACCGTTATCAGTTAACTTAAGATAATAACATCGATTTTGCATCAATGGCAAAACACTTATTATTGACAAGTGTAATTATGAAAACCAATTAAACTAGTCTAATCGTGGTTTGAATGCGACCACTCATTTATTTTGTAGGGTTGGTATATATACAGTGAGCGCCAGCTAAATGGAATAAATTTATTATCTCAATTATTGTGCGTATTAAGAAAAAATCCCGAAACACGTAATTTTTAGTCTATCACATGATATCTTGTAAAGTGAAAATTTCATCCCTAACCTCAACCCCCTTCGAGTGACAGTTGCAACCCCCAAATTTTTAATTGGGAAGGGGGGAGCTTGTGATAGCTCATTTGAAAGGTCTCTTCATGCTCTATTCAAAAATGATATGGTTTAAAAATTTATTGCAAAAATGAAGAGTAAAAAAAAATTAATCCGTTTAAGGAAATTCGTTACAACACATTTAAAAATCAAAAACTAATCAACTAACGAAAAATGTTGATAAGTTTTTATGTCAATTTATGAACATTTCAATCGTTTTTGCTTGTCTTCTCAGTCTCAAGAGCCGAACGCTATTAATTTTTGATTTCTTTAGTGTATTGTAACAAATTTCGTTAAACAGATTATTTTTTTATGCTTCATTTTTGCAAATGAGGTAGGGTAAACCCGATAGTTATTGGACACTTAAGAAAATAAATATCTTTGATATTATTATATTTGACATAATAGGTCATTTCAGAGAATTAAATTAACAAGATGTAATCTTTAAAGTATTAGCCAAAGAATGGTATGATTAATTTTTATAGGATTTATTTATGTTCAAAATTATAATGCTTTTAAACAATTATTACACAAAAGAACAGTTATTGGACACACCTGTAAAATATTCACCGAGTATTAAAATATGAATAGAAATAGCATAGATGTCGCTTTGAAGGGTAGCAAAAAAGTTTAACCTTATTTCTGTAATAAAAAGGTAGCTTGTCCAATAACTAGCGATGTCCAATAATTGTACGGTTTCCCCTATCTTATTTACAAATTTGGGGGTTCCAACTGTCACTCGAAGGGGGTTGAGGTTAGAGATGAAAAATGACGTGTTTCGGGATTTTTTTTTCAATATGCACAATAACTGAGATAATGAATTTATTCCAGTTGGCTGGCGCTCCCTGTATAAATAATAAATAAAATAAATGAGTAACTCTTTAGCGTCAATGGAGCATTTATTCACATGGCAGTTTGAGAATCGTTGGTTTGTGTGTGTGTCTGTGTGCTTGTGTATGTGTGTATGTATTACAATAATAATTACTTATCGCGCATTGTAACATCCCATCAGTATATAAGGCGAGCTAGACCGTAAAAACAGTCTTTGATTTGAAATACAAGAGACGTTAGATAAAGCGTTCTATCAGTCGTACAAACACATGAAGATTAGAAAATACATATAACTCACTCGAAAAAATCATCCCATCTTGGCGCTAAGCGCCTCGTGGGTCAATCTTTTCTTTTCTCGTTAGTTATATTCCCCTAATATTTCTTGTATAGCATATAATTATAATTTTTAACAATTTACAGCAATGTATTAGTATACTTTTATTTAATTGATATATTATTTAAGTATTTAGGAGGTTTCATGTACCACAATCTTCTACAAACATCTGTAACCTTCTAACGACGCATATTATTCAATTTATAATGGATACCATAATTTTAATTATAAATTCTGTAAACTTATTTTCTAATACAATTTACAAATTTATTTTTATTCTATAAGACAATCGATAACAAGTTAATTTGGTTCCAAGTAACAATTAATTTAAAGAGCTTCGCTTAAGTTTAGTAATCTTTAATTTTTAAAAGATTTAATTTTTTTGTTTAGTTACTTTCAATGAAAAACATATTACGTCCGTCAAGTTGCAGTATCAACATTTCAATTTTGAAAAAAAAAGTAGTTTATAATTTTTTGCTAATTCTTTGCCAATTTTTGCCGTTTATTTCAAATTCTTTGCCGCATCCCTTAAAAAGTTATAAGCATTTTAAAAATGATACTGCAACTTGACGCCCCAGTATCAACATTTCAATTTCGAAAAAACAAATAGTCTATAATTTTTTGCTAATTCTTTGCCAATTTTTGCCGTATATTTCAAATTCTTTGCCGCATCCCTTAAAAAGTTATAAGCATTTTAAAAATGATACTGCAACTTGACGCCCCAGTATCAACATTTCAATTTCGAAAAAACAAATAGTCTATAATTTTTTGCTAATTCTTTGCCAATTTTTGCCGTATATTTCAAATTCTTTGCCGCATCCCTTAAAAAGTTATAAGCATTTAAATAATGATACTGCAACTTGACGCCCAGTATCAACATTTCAATTTCGAAAAAAAAATTAGTCTATAATTTTTTGCTAATTCTTTGCCAATTTTTGCCGTTTGTTTCAAATTCTTTGCCGCATCCCTTAAAAAGTTATAAGCGTTTATAGAATAATACTTGGCAACTTCCGTCAAGTTGCAGTATCAACATTTGCAAGTTGAAAAAAAAAAGTCTATAATTTGTCACTAATTCTTTGCCAATTTTTGTCGCTTATTTCAATTTTTTTGGTGCATCCCTTAAAAAGTTATAAGCGTTAAGAGATTATATTGGTATTTGATGCCCCCGTATCAACATGTAATTTTTAAAAAAAACAAAATGATCTACAATTTTTTGTAAATTGTTTTCTAATTTTTACTGTTTGTGTCAAATTCCTTGCTGCTTCCCTTAAAAAGTTATAAGGGTTTAAAGAATTTTACTACGCGACTTCCGTCACTTTTCAGTATCAAAATATCAAATTTGTTAAAACAAAATGGTTTATTATTTTTCGTTACCCCTTGCTAATTTTTGCCGTTTGTTTTAAGTTCTTTGCCGCAATCCTTAAAAAGTTATAAACGTTTAAAAAATGATAGTGCAACTTGACGCCCCAGTGTAAACATTTCAATTTTGAAAAAAAAAATAGTTAATAATTTTTTGCTGATTCTTTGCTAATTTTTGCCGTTTGTTTCAAATTCTTTGCCGCATCCCTTAAAAAGTTATAAGCGTTTAAAAATGATACTGCAACTTGACGCCATAGTGTCAATATATTTTTAATTTTTGCTAATTTAATTTAATTGAAAAAACTGGAAATTGGCTAATTTTTTGGTAATTGTTTACGAATATTTGTCATGCAATTGCAGTTTTGACCGTTTATATTTGTATAGTGTCGATGAGTAATTAAATTTAAGAAAAACAGGGGCGGGTTGGCAGAAAACAAATTAAATAATTGTTAACTGAATTTAATGTTAATTGAAATTTATCTCACTTAATATATTTACTTACTAGGTAGAAGTCTTGGTAGTTAGGATAGTTTAAAACGTTAAACTTTCATATTTCTTAATAATGAATAAAAAAATTGCAACAGTAGAATAAACATTCCCAAATAACAAATAAATATTTTTTTCAACTACTACATTCGAAAGTACAATTTTATCGTACCCATTCAACGGGAAAAAGCGGTATTTTGTCTGTCTAGGCAGGTAAAGTATTTTACCTGACTCTAAAAGCGTTGCCTACATTAACGCCGTTGATTTAAGTAAAAATGCCAAATGTCAAACAACTACCAATATAATACTATAACTTCTTGGCTTGGTTGTGCCCTATTTAATTTGGGAATTTAAACGTTCCTTGTAACGTTTCCTTTTAAGATTTATTTATGAACACAAACACAAAAACAATGAGTGATATCCAGAATATTGATTTAACCCCCCCAGAAATCAGAAAAGACAGTGCCATGGCTAGTTTGGATATGATACCGAAAAAGTTTAAAGAAAAATATGAGAGGCAACATCACATCACCAAATATCGTGAAAATGCCAAGATGGAACATGTTGCCGATATGGCTGAAAAGTATTCGGCTCCAACAAGAAAAAAATGTGTAGCTTGAACGGTATTCAAAATAAGAACATTTTTAGTCGACAAATCAGAGCATTGTAAGCCATCCAGGTGTAGTTCCTAACATTGTTGCTATGGTTTTATTACGTTTTCAATAAACTGGTCGGCTATGAAACTTTTGAAAAACATCAAGATTTCGTTCGAATTCCTTCAATTATGTATTCTGCCGCGGATTATGTGGAAATGTTGTTAATTTACGGCGAATGTGGACGAAATGCTAGAAGCGGCAAGGATTTATGCCCAATGCTTTCCTAACAGCAATCATCCTAATCAAAATGTAATTCTCAGCGCTATCGCACGAACCATTGAGACAGGCCACATTTTACCGAATAGGAAGGAAAATGGTGGGGCTCCCAGGACTGTACGCACTGTTGAAAATGAAGAGGCTATTTTAGGTGCCTTTGAAGAAGGTACCGAAAGCATTAGAGAAGTTGCGCAGGAATTGAATATTTTGAAAACTTCTGTACATCGAGTCCCCCGATTTAAATCCTCTGGATTTCTTTCTTTGGGGCCACGTTAAAAATGTTGTGTACAGGCATCCTATTGATACAGAAGAGCAACTCAGGAGTCGCATTCAGGAAGCTTTTGCTACAATTACTCCTGAAATGGCTACAAATTCTAAACGGAGTCTGTTGTGGCGGGCACGGTTATGCTTGCAAATGAATGGGGGCCACTTTGACCACTTGCTCTGATTGTATTTATTTTTCGTTTTGTGATTCCTCGTAGCTATGTAGTTTCTGTTGTTATTATTATGTTATACCATTTCTCCTGTTTTTTAACATAAGTTCACTCGTTATAATAAAGGTTCTTTTCGGAACCGCCATTTGTTGTTTTATTTAACAAACCTAAACTTAATTAAGATGATGGCGAGTGTGACATCTTGAATGACATCTGCCTTAACCTAACATGTTGATGTTGACACTTTAGCGGGCATGTCATTCTGACATTAATTAATTGTGCCAATTTATAACCTTGGCAACCGATTTTATTCACATTGACACCTCAGAGTTCCCTTTCTGGAATTGGTGGAACTTAGATGTCTCACAACTCTCTTTTGCAAGCCATTAATTGTTTTTCGTTTGCATTTTTAGAATCGTAATTGTCGTCGGCATTTGCCTGTTTTCTCTGGGGCGCGAGTTCTGGGACACCTGTATGTATAATTATGTTCGTTTTTCATTTTTGTCAAAAGTGAAATATACCAGTGCAATACGAATACATTTAAGTCAAGTTGATATTGCGCCCAAAATCCGCCACCCTATTTACTTATGCCGGTGGTGGAATTAAATACTTTCTTAGTCAATGAAAATACAGACATTTTACAAAATTGTGCAAAGGAAAAAATCCAAAAACTTGACTAATTAGCGAAATCGTGGAAAAGGAAAACAGTAGTTTTACTACTAACCTTCTAAAAAATACTTCCAAATCTTTTTCAGTATCTGGTTCATCAGAATCTGATATTAATTTTCATAATGCATCTGGCTGTATATACATAATAAATAATAATGTTCTAGTATTGAAAATTACATTTACTTTCTAAAATGTAAATCCACAACTTCTAAACACTTAAAATTCAAGTAGTAGTAGTAGCCGAAAAAACATTGCATGTACTACGCCAGTAAAATGTTTTTATCAAACTAGTTCGATTACTAGCCCTGGCTTCGCATCGGCTCTTAATTTTGAAACTTAATCAACAAAGGGCCGGTTGTTCAAAGACAGCTTAAGCCGGGATTTAGTTAAACTCGGTTTCCTGAAGAAACTAGTGTTGTAGTAAACCGAGTTTAATTAAAACCTGGCTTAAGCTGTCTTTGAACAACCGGCCCAAAGTGCCATTTTACTACCTTAGTACATACATAGCTATTTTAGGTTGTGCTGCTTTATCGGCGCTATAAGTATAAATAAATAAACACTTACAACTCTTAAGGGATGCGTACAGATTTGCAAAAGACGCAGTAAATAATTCGAAACAAACGACAAAACTTCGCAAAGAATTAGCAAAAATTTATAGAACATTTTGCTTTTTCCAAAATTAACATGTTGATACGGGAGCATCAAGTACCAGTGTAATTGTTCAGTATAGATAGAATGCGTGGGTTCATTTATTTGTTCGACTGTCGAAATTCAAATTATCATATAAACTTTGGATAAATAAACAACATAGAAAAATTTGACACAATTCACGAAATACAGAAAATTTTGGTCCTTTGAATTAGTCAAGGCAAGATTCTCGATTGTGAAACATTTTGGTTCTGTCAATTTTATAACGCCTACAAGACTCCCGCAAACAACGTGCACTACATCTTCATTGTAAAACAGTAATGTTTTAAACGTTTATAACTTTTTAAGGGATGCGGCCAAGAATTTTAAACTAACAGCAAAAATTGGAAAAGAATTAGCAAAAAATTATAGACTATTTGTTTTTTTGCAAAATTGAAATGTTGATACTGGAGCGTCAAGTTGCAGTATCATTTTTAAACGCTTATAACTTTTTAAGGGATGCGGCAAAGAATTTGAAACAAACGGCAAAAATTAGCAAAGAATCAGCAAAAAATTATTAACTATTTTTTTTTTCAAAATTGAAATGTTTACACTGGGGCGTCAAGTTGCACTATCATTTTTTAAACGTTTATAACTTTTTAAGGGTTGCGGCAAAGAACTTAAAACAAACGGCAAAAATTAGCAAGGGGTAACGAAAAATTATAAACCGTTTTGTTTTAACAAATTTGATATTTTGATACTGAAAAGTGACGGAAGTCGCGTAGTAAAATTCTTTAAACCCTTATAACTTTTTAAGGGAAGCAGCAAGGAATTTGACACAAACAGTAAAAATTAGAAAACAATTTACAAAAAATTGTAGATCATTTTGTTTTTTTTAAAAATTACATGTTGATACGGGGGCATCAAATACCAATATAATCTCTTAACGCTTATAACTTTTTAAGGGATGCACCAAAAAAATTGAAATAAGCGACAAAAATTGGCAAAGAATTAGTGACAAATTATAGACTTTTTTTTTTCAACTTGCAAATGTTGATACTGCAACTTGACGGAAGTTGCCAAGTATTATTCTATAAACGCTTATAACTTTTTAAGGGATGCGGCAAAGAATTTGAAACAAACGGCAAAAATTGGCAAAGAATTAGCAAAAAATTATAGACTAATTTTTTTTTCGAAATTGAAATGTTGATACTGGGCGTCAAGTTGCAGTATCATTATTTAAATGCTTATAACTTTTTAAGGGATGCGGCAAAGAATTTGAAATATACGGCAAAAATTGGCAAAGAATTAGCAAAAAATTATAGACTATTTGTTTTTTCGAAATTGAAATGTTGATACTGGGGCGTCAAGTTGCAGTATCATTTTTAAAATGCTTATAACTTTTTAAGGGATGCGGCAAAGAATTTGAAATAAACGGCAAAAATTGGCAAAGAATTAGCAAAAAATTATAGACTATTTTTTTTTTCGAAATTGAGATGTTGATACTGGGGCGTCAAGTTGCAGTATCATTTTTTAAATGCTTATAACTTTTTAAGGGATGCGGCAAAGAATTTGAAATAAACGGCAAAAATTGGCAAAGAATTAGCAAAAAATTATAAACTACTTTTTTTTTCAAAATTGAAATGTTGATACTGCAACTTGGCGGACGTAAACATATTGGAGGTAGCACGATATTTTAACTACATTTCTTGTACAGTAACACCTAACTTTTATGTAATTTGCTGGAAACAACAATATTTTTTTGGTACAAGATGAATTTGTTAGATTTTTTTTTTAATTTTGTAAATGACTAACTTGTGGGATAAATTACAATTTTACAAATAACACATGGAATTTTGATAAATAATTAAAATTTTATATACCGTTTATGTTTTATTTTGTAATATCATTATTACAATTTGAGAAAGTAGAAAGCAAACTCCGTCCTGGCTACAACATAATCTTTACATTTTATACACGAAACATATGATTTTACTTTACAAGGCACTCAAGCAAATGCTGAATAAAATGGAAAATGTTGTAAAGTTTCCAAACGAACGTTTTAGTATGGAATATTAGATATAAGTAGTAGAAATCTTTTCTAGTCTCATTGAAAGTAAACTTACGATCACAGTTTAACCTTTTTTCTGTATAACACGTTACTTATCCATGTTATCAACCACTGCAAATGTTAAATAAATTAAACGCCTTAAAGTATGGTACAGTAAATGAAGTCGGCTAGTGTGATCGTAAATGACTGTTACTGTTTAATGCATCATACAGGGTGATGAAATAAAGGGACCAGTGAGTAGCTACATGTTATAGACGATTTCTAACAAAACACGAATTTGAAAGCCAAAATAAAATTTGTTGTCTCCTCACCAAAATATAAGCTTTCCTATTCAGACAATAAAAATCTATACGATTAACAATTTTGTAATAATTTCATTGTTAGGGTCTAAATTTGATGCAGTGATGGTACTTTTAAAAAATAAAGTGTAAAAAATCTATTGAAACCAACTTTATTACCGATGTCAAAAGTACGGTTTCTTGACTCCGAGGAAAATTTATCAATGTCGCAACATCGCAAATCTCCTAGGAAACGGTGGCAACAGTAATTCACTTTTCAATGTCAGCTCTCTTGTCAAATTTGAACGATACAAGTTAAATGTCCTAAAAAGTCTTAAAATGGAATACAATTTCAGTGAATATCTAGACATGTTGCTCCGCTTGGGTGACACAGATAATACCGCATCGGAAGCTGCTAGAGAATATGCTAGAGTGTATCCACATTGACGTCATCCAGATGCTAACGTAATTAGAAAAATGGAGCAAAAATTAAGAGAAAATGGCCAAATAGTGCCGATTTCTGTAAACGGTAGACAACCTCGTGAAGTTCGTACACCACCGTTGGAGGAAGCAGTTGTGGAAGCGATTGAAACGGCATCAGGACGAAGCATACAAGGATTAGCGCGACAGTCACTTTAAGTCACTTTTTCCTATTCTGAGATATTTGAGATTTTATGTTTCAATTTGATCTGGAAATTACATTATTTCGTTTTTGACTGATCTGTTTTTACTAAATAACATGGTTAGGGGCCTTTTAAACGGGAATCAGCAAGTGCGACCGAAAGTTCATCCATTCTTATCAGAAATAGTGCAAATAGTAGAAAATCTCTACGTCATTTGGGGACTTTTTGCATACAGCCCTTCAATTACTTGCTTGTTGTGTATTCTAGTTTAATTACATTAAATTCTTTTGAAATAATAAGTTATGTCAACGTGATATTTGTTTGTCTTACGCAAGTGACAGTATCTGCCAGTGTTAGATACAAGAAGTAGGCCTACCTGGAAGTAATTCTTTAGAAAAGGAAATATGTGCAGTATTCCCACGTTGTGCTCTTAGACAAACTGTTTTAATTTCAAACAGAATTTATTTGGACCACTTTTGTTGCGATTTCCACAATGCTTCAACAGAAAGCATTGTCCCAATATCAATCATGGGCACCTTTTTTTCATCACCCTGTATATCAAAAAGTAAGAGATACATATTTCGTCGCTCACGGTTTGTTCTCTTACACAAATTCAAATTTTGTCCTGGAAAGAAATTGACAACCCCGAACTGAACAGAAAAAAAGTAGCAAACTTATCTATTGCTTGTATTCTAAAGTGTTTTTTCATTTTGAAAGCAGAGCGTGAGAAAATTGTTTTTAATCAGACAATAATGTCTAAGATTAATGTAACATGGGTTTCTGTTTTGTCACCTTTATATTTCAACTCATGACTTCATAAAAACGAAACTACATCCGTTTTCTTAAAATTTCCTACTTCAGTCTAAAGGGATAATTAAGCACAATTTTTATAACAAATGCGCATTTTTTCAATTTTAATTTTTTAATTTCTATTTTTCAATATTTATCTGATATAGTTTTGTAAAAAGAATTGTTTAAACTACACGTGCAAAGAGGAGCTTTACTTATAAATTAGTCAATTTTACATTTCACTTAATACATAATGCATAATACATAATACATAATACATAATACGTAATACATAATACATAATACATAATAATAACATAATACAAAATACTTCAAACAAATTGTGGTCGTTTTTAAAACAAGAACAACTAATACTAATTTAGACAATTTAATTTCTTTCAGTGCAAACAACGATATTAAAATTTTTGAAAGATCATATCCAGTTCTTTTGACTTTAAAATCTAAAGGCCAAGTTGGTCAACATCTTGATTAAAATGAAACGCGACAGTCAGACAAAAAGATCAAAGACAATGCAATCGCTTTACAACAACCGAAATCCGCATGGATTTAAAGGAATACCAAAGCGACTGTCGTTTAAATACCGCATCTCCAAAATTCTAAAAGCTCGCACAGTCAATTGAAAAGACGATTTTAATAATAAATTGTGAACGTATATAAAACCGAACGAAACACTTCATTAGAAGAGTTACTTGAACTTTAATTTGACGGGGTCCAGGCAACTCACAAACTTAATGGCTTCAAACCAAAAGGAAGTTAATCAATAAAACCTTTAACTCGGGTTCCCCATTTCCTCGTGGGAGCCGCTGCCTGGAAGTGCCTCCGTTGACAATAACAGAGCTTCATAATATGGAGCGAGAACTTTCGTTTGCGAATTATTGAATTACAAATCGCAAAGCGCCGCTCTCTCAGAATTTAAGGCTGGTATTTAAGAGGAAACGTCGGGGAGATAGAAAATTCGCAAGGACGAAGAATATTGTTGCCGGAATACAATTATGGTTTAATGTTGCTTCTGTGAGGATATTTTTAAAAACAAATTTCAGCTTTTAACTCTGTTTTCTCGAGAGCGTAAAAGTATTTTTTAGCGGATCTTTTGTGCGACACGACGAAATTTTGAGCATTTCTGGTACAGTTTGGTTTCCGATCAGGATCAGCTCCGACTTATCGAAATCCCTTGTTCAATTTAGTAGTGGAATCCTTAAATTCCCTAGGCATGCGGACCTTATAGGAAAAAGCCATTCTTAGTAAAATATCTTTAAACCTAACTCAATAAAAATCTGCTAACCTTGCAAAATATTAATGATATATTTGTTATGAAAAAGTACTCTTCGGCGAAATTCACTTCACCCCACGACCCAATCTTAAATTAAGCGCAACTTCTATTAAGGATCGTTACTACTTCCATCTCTATATCCAAATCGATTGGGCTGACGTGCAGAGTGAACCACCAATCATAAAAAATGCATTAAAAAATTCACGTGCGATCAAACTCCCTCCAATTAAAATAATAGTTGAAATTTTATCGTCAAAACGTCACAAGCATACAAGTTTTAAAACAAAAATGATTCGTTTTGACGTCGAATTTTTTATTTCAATAAACTAGATGCAGCTTTATAATTAAAAATACAATTACGCGTACGTGCGCCGGATTTTTTTGCAACGTAATGGGTTGTATTAGGTCATTTGCGGAACGACCGTATCCCGAACTTGTTATAATCGCATCAGCCCGGATACGTTACGTTACATTTGCTAATTGGCGGAATTTTTTGCGGTATGCGCAATTAATTTAACTGTGTTACATATTCATAATCTACAATTATCTTATTTCCATTAGGTACCTACAAGATTATGTAACAAAATGATGTGAAGCGTTATTAATACTCTTGATTATCACCTGAAAGCTGAGATGAGGGTCTATAATTAATGGTACGTAATATGCGCAAAATCCATACAACACATGTTTACTTGTACTACTTGTATTGTTAAGATAATTCTAACTAAATCAACACTATCTTCAATGTAAACACAAAATTATCTGCGGAATTTATGACCCGTGGTGATGAATGAAATAGTCACTACCTGCGTTAAATTAATTTCATTCGCGCCAGTTCCGCTAAAATCAGAAGGTGATAATTTTTTAATTTCACTTTCTCACTCCTTTTCAAAATTAAATAATGTACAATCTACCTAGCTATAAAAGTGACAATTATGGAGATGGAGTTACTACAGGCTTTGAGACAAAGTGAAGAAAATGAAGGTTTTGTGTTGTCAAGTTGACAAATAAAATTGCCTCCTTTTGCGACTGAAGTTAATATAATCGAATGAACTTTTTTTAAATGTTACACTATGATTTGAGAATTTGGGCTAATTATTGAAAGCAGAGCTTCTGACGAAAAATTGTTTCGAGAAAATGTAACTGCTTCACGAGGTAATCAAACTTTTTATTTTGCTAATTGTCAAAGGCGTTGAGCTTTGTGACTGAGATTGGAACTGACTAATCAAAAAAAAATAAAAAAATTAATGCAGTCGGTCCACAGGGGTTCCCCACCATCAGAAGAATTCATAACAAATATTCGGCTGAAAAATCGATGACAATAATCATTTCTTGAGATATAAGTTTTGCTGATTGAATATAACTGAAAAGGTTCATAGCAGCGGCGAGAGGTGACTTTTCAACCAGGGAATGCTGTCCAAAAAACGAAGCAGCACGAATTCAAATATAAGACGGTGTATAGGCCGAATTGCCTGGCTGTTTCTCTTTTTGCTTAGATTCTCCAAATGAGACACCTTTTCTGATTGTATGATTTATTAATACTATATACACAATAAAGCTAAATTATGCACTAGTGTTTTTATGATGTTGAAACTTTGAGCTATCGTAAGTAACTGACTTAAATGTTTTCTATGGACCTTAAGGGTATTTTTGGGAGAGGGACACTTCAGGTACTTTTAGAACCCGAAGCCCATGTGCGCGTCCATGCCGCCCGCCTTGAAAGGGTTGACCTCTTTCAAAGAATGAAAGTCATTGCGTGATTTTTGTTCATTAATTGTTATTAATTGGTAACACACACACCTTTGACACTGCGCGTTTTGTTGTGGTCTTTCCAGTCGTCACCGTTACTACCCTCACTACCCCGTCACTGCCTTTGTGCACTGTTAACACTCTGGCTAACTGCCATTTTAGCGGTGGTAGATTGTCGTCGCGGAGGATCGCTAGTGTGCCGGTTCTGATGTCATCCTGTGGGCGTTTATTCCATTTTGAACGCTGTTGTAGAGATGACAGGTATTCCCTTGACCATCGCTTCCAAAAGTGTTGTAGAAGTTGCTGTACTCGTTGGAACCGCGATAGTTTGTTCATTGGGATGTCCGTTATCGAGGCTTCTGGCGGTGAGTGGAGCGATTCACCGATCAGAAAGTGCGCGGGTGTTAATGGATTAAGGTCGTTAGGGTCATTGGAAAGCGGTGTGAGAGGTCGTGAGTTCATGCAAGCTTCGATTTGCGCAAGCAGGGTGGCCATTTCCTCAAACGTTAACGCGCTTTCGCTCGCTACTCTTTTTATGTGGCCCTTGGCCGACTTAATTCCACTTTCCCACAATCCCCCAAAGTGGGGTGATCTTGCGGGTATGAAATGCCAATTTATTGCGTTTGAATTTAAAAATGCCTGAAATTTATTTGGCTGTTCGGTGTTGCCGAGTAGGTTTGCTACCTTGATTAATTCTCGATCAGCACCAACAAACGTTGTGGCGTTGTCCGAATAAACGTGGCTACATATGCCGCGTCGGGCTATAAAACGTTTGAGCGCGGCTAGAAATGCATCTGTTGTTAGGCTGCTTACCACTTCTAAATGCACAGCCTTAGTTGCAAAACAAACAAACAAACATAAATATGCCTTGACTATTCGGGATCGTCGTGTGTTGCCTTCCTTTAGGCTGAAGGGACCCGCATAATCTACGCCTGAAATTGAAAATGGGCGCGATGGCGTTACGCGATGTTCGGGCAATTCACCCATTTGAGGTTGTACTTTTACCGGTCGCACTCTAAAGCATTTTATGCATTTGCGTATGAGTTGTCGGATTGTGCTACGTCCGGACATGGGCCAATATTTCAAGCGTAGTTTGTTTAATACGGCTTGAGCTCCCGAATGCAATGAATTTATGTGTTCATATGTGATGATTAATTTGGTTAATGTATGATGTGGTGGAAGCAATAACGGATGTTTTTGATTGAATGTAGACTGCGAATGTTTCAATCGACCTCCTACTCTTATACATTTGTTACAATCTAAGAACGGGCTAAGAGTCAGTAGACGACTATTTTGTTTGATTGGTCGCCCTGCCGTGAGATCGGTGATTTCTTGTGCGAACGTCTGTAACTGCGCTAAACGTATAAGGTTCAGGGTAGCACCTTCTAGTTCGTCTACTGTCAGTGGTCCGACCGTCCGTGTGTCATGCTCGTTTCGTATATTTTTTATGAATCGGTTGCAGTATGCGACCACTCGTTGTAGTTTTGTATAGGATGAGTACCTTTCAAAGAGTGCCGTTGCAAATTCATTATTTATTGTCGACGCACAACAGATGGGTTTGCGTAGTTCAAGTATGTCTTGTGTTGGAATTGTCATTTGTGTAATGGGCCAGTCAGTCATGTCAAGTGTCAACCAACTTGGGCCATGCCACCACAAATCTGAGTTTGCTAATATTTCGGCACCAGCGCCGCGAGATAGCAGGTCTGCGGGATTGCATTTAGTGCTTACATGCTTCCACATTGCTGCGTCTGTTAGCTCTTGGATCTCTGTGATGCGGTTTGCCACGAATGTTTTATGGTGGCTTGATACCGATGTGATCCAAGACAAGACTATTGATGAGTCTGTCCAGTAATGACTGGAATGTAATTGAATATTTAAGATTTTTGCAACTTTGTTCGTTAATTTTGCTAATAACAACGCTGCACAGAGCTCTAGACGCGGCAAGGAAATGGTTTTCAAGGGTGCGACTCGCGATTTAGCGCACAGTAATTTTGCGGTGTGATTGTTGTGATTGTCGCTGGTTCGCAAATAAATGCTTGCACCGTATGCAGTTTGTGATGCGTCTGAAAAGCCGTGCAGTTGTATGCATGCATGATTTGTGCTGAGCACGTGTCTCGGAATTGTGATTTGATTCACTGAATTGAGTTGTATGAGCCACTGCGACCATGTAGTATGGATGCTGAGTGGGACTGATTCATCCCAACTTAATTTCAGTTGCCACAGGGATTGCATTATAATTTTCGCGGTTATTATAATTGGACCGAGCAGGCCTAAGGGGTCAAAAATTTGTGCAACGCTTGACAGTATCGTTCTTTTCGTAATGCGATGTTTTTCTTGAACTGGCGCAATTGCGTAATGAAAGGAGTCTGAATTCGTGTTCCATTGTAGCCCAAGGGTCTTTACGCTTTGTGGATTATCATGATTTAATCCGATATTGACTGTGGCTATGCTTGGGAATGACTGTACATTCGAGGACCATTTGCTTAATTGAAAACCTCCTAACTTTAATAACGTTGTTACCTCGTTGCGAATTTGTTTTAGATCAGCAATGTTATCTGCACCGGTTAACAAGTCATCAACATAAAAGTCGCGCTGAACGATCTTGGAACCGATGGGAAATTGATTCTGTTCTAAAACTGCTAATTGGTTCAATGTTTTGACCGCGAGGTATGGTGCCGATGCGGTTCCGTAGGTTGCTGTTGTTAATTCGTACGTTTGAACAGGGTCACATGTATTTTCGCGCCATAAGATGCGTTGCAATTGCGTTTGGTGCGAGTTAACTAGTACTTGTCGGTACATCTTAGTAATGTCAGCAGTGAATGCATACTGATGAGTGCGAAATCGTGTGACAATTGAAAAGAGGTCTTGTTGGATTGTCGGACCCACCATGAGAGTGTCGTTTAACGAAACGCCGTTTGACGATTTGCATGAACCGTCGAATACTACACGCACCTTTGTTGTGACGCTGCTTTCTTTGACGACCGCGTGATGCGGCATATAAAAACTTGAATAGTTGCGAATGTGACATTCAGCGTCTGGAATTAATTTCATGTGGCCTAATTCCAGATACTCTTTCATAAAATTGATGTATTGATGACGTAACTGTACGTCTCGCGATAACCGCTTTTCTAGGGAATGCAAGCGTTTTAACGCTATTGACTTAGATTCGCCCAGTAAGGGCGCATCTATTTTTATTGGCAACGTCACGACAAATCTACCGTCTTCCTTACGTGTGTATGTTTGCGTGAACTGTTGCTCACACGTTTTCTCTTCTGGGCTAAATGTATTGTTTTTGTGGCATTGCTCAATCTCCCAAAATTTGGTGAGGTTACTGTCAATGTCTGTCATTGATAGATGACATGCCGATACTGATGAGGGTGGAAGTGATTTGTTAACAGAACCGCTTAAAACCCAACCGAGTTGTGTTTTTTGGAGAATTGGCAGATGTTTCCCTAGTTTGATTTGCCCTATGCACAGAATGTCCAAAAAGTGTTCGGCGCCAATTAAAGCGTCGATGTCTGAGGAGATGTTAAAATCGGGGTCAGCTAATCGTAAGTTCGTCGGTATGTGAATTGATGACTTGTCAAATGTGACAGTTGGTAATCTGTCTGTTATTCTGTCTATGACTAAACATTCGATAGATGCTTGGAATCGGTTAAAACGCGATTTCATGACTGCCTGAATTGAATTTGTCGTTTGGATTTGTGACTGATTGATACCAGTCACTTGTATTTGTGTGTTTTTGTGTCTTATTCCTAAACGACTAGAAAATGATTTAGTTATAAAACATGATTGTGAGCCTGAATCAAGGAGAACTCTGCATTGCTGCGGATAGCCATTCATGTCAAACATGTCGACTACCGCCGTTGATAATAATACCTGAGATGCGACTGTAATTAAACATTGTTTTGCCACTGCAACCACCGTTGTGTCTGCACTGGTGCCTTGTGTTTGTTCATCAGTAGCCATCGACTTGTTAATGTGTAACATGCTATTGTGTCGTCGATTGCATTTTTTACAAGCGCCTGAAAAGCAGCGCGGGGCAAAATGACCTGCTCGAAAACAATTGGTGCACAAATTCAATCTTTTGACCTCGTTCATTCGAGCATCTGGAGCGAGCTTAATAAATGTGTCACATTGATACAAAGGATGGATGCCCTTGCACAAAGGACACATTGGTTTGTCGTTGATCCCTACATGCACCGCTGTTTTCCGATCTTTTTGGATTTGCTTGCTCGGAGCAATCGACTCGAGCACTTGACATTTAGCGTTCAAGAATTTTGACATTTCGTCCATAGTCGGGGTTTTGCCAAATGGTTTTGCAGTTTCCCAGTCTCGTCTCGTTTTGACGTCTAATTTAGAGGTAATTAAATGAATTAGCAAAGCGTCCCAATGTTCGGTTGGTTGTCCTAACGTCTTTAAAATGCGTAAGTTTTTTTGTAAGTTATCGGTCAACTGTCTTAAATCAGTGTGGGATTCCTTCGTCATTGTCTGCAATTCAAAGATGTTTTGCACGTGTTTTTGAACTATTAGGGGCTTGTTTTCGAAACGATCTTTTAGAAGCGTCCATGCCACTTGGTAATTTATTGCGGACACTTCTAGCGACTGAATGACCCCTGTTGCCTCGCCTTTCAAGGATGACCGTAAATAGTGGAACTTTTGAATGTCTGTTATTGCTGTGTTGTCATGTATAAGTGAGTTAAAAGTGTCGTAAAAATTTAACCACGTGTCGTATGACCCTGCGAATTCTGGCAACTTGATCGTTGGTAGCTTGATTTGGCTGCCGAGCGCGTCCGCGTTTGATTGAATTGATATTGGCGTCGATGATGTCGATCGTCCAATGACGTTTGCGGATTCGATTAATTTAGCGGCGCGTCCCGACGCCTCATAATATAAATTTTCAAACGCTACCGTCTCTTCTTCATGATCGTAATCTGCTTGCAGCGCCTCGAGACTGAGTTGGATTTCCTCAAAATCTTTTAAAAGTAACCTGACCCCCTCAAACCGTTGTTTGAGTACGGACACATCAACGTTTGTTTCATGTTCTGATAAATAATTGTTGAACCGCGTTAATTTTGCCTTAATGTGGCCGCGCTTGCGATTTAAAGTCGCGTATTGTTCATTAGAGTCTTGCATTATAAATGTGATTATTGTTTCCAAATGCGAAGCTTGCCGTTGGGAAAGGGTTTTGTGACGGGATAAATTGAATTGTACTTACCCGCTGCACTTCTGAACGGTGCGTAGTTTGAACCCAAGCGACGTCGACTTCCAGATGTTTTCTTGATTTGATTGCGTTTTATTGCTCAGTAGCAATTGATTTGTTGATTTGTTTGTTGATTTAGTTGTCTAATTGCAATGACTTTGTTGATTCGTCGCTGTAGTGTCTGATTGCAATTGACAAGGTTGATATTCGACTCCGAAGGACCATGAAATGTATAGGCCGAATTGCCTGGCTGTTTCTCTTTTTGCTTAGATTCTCCAAATGAGACACCTTTTCTGATTGTATGATTTATTAATACTATATACACAATAAAGCTAAATTATGCACTAGTGTTTTTATGATGTTGAAACTTTGAGCTATCGTAAGTAACTGACTTAAATGTTTTCTATGGACCTTAAGGGTATTTTTGGGAGAGGGACACTTCAGGTACTTTTAGAACCCGAAGCCCATGTGCGCGTCCAGACGGTATGAAAATAGTCTTGACATTTTAAAATTTCAAGGGATGCGCCACATCCACAGCAACTATGGACCGCACGCCGCTGGTCTATGGTTAATGTCGAAATTTCTTGGAGAAGAAATCAAAGTTTGAACAGAAAAAACATATTGCTTTTCACAACAATTGCGGTGTGGATAAGGCAGTATAATAAAATGTGTTTGCATAGAACTGCGAGATCCACACATAGCACATAGCACCTTGTAATTTCGTTTGTTTAAAAATAAAAATAAAATAAAATAAGGAAATGCAGTAGAAGATAGTTATGTAGAAAAATCATTTGTCTCAGAAAAACTTGCTTCAGAAGCTGTAAAGGTTTAAGTGCTTGAAAATCACCAGGACCATGATTACTGCTCTATCGGAGGTCATAGAGGTAATACTAGAGCTCCTTTACATATACAAGTACAAAGGGTAATTGTAGAAGAAGCGTTAAGGTCATCATCATTATTTTTGCCTTTGTCAGAGCGTGATGACATCTATATGTTGTTAAATTGCTTCCTCCAAGCTCTCCTGTTTTGAGCTAGTTGTGCAGCTTCAGGAAGTGACTTTTTATTAAAGTTTTCATTTGCTCTGCCTATCTGGTCGGCGTACTTCCTCGGGGTCTCTAGCCTTCTACTTTCCCATCTAGCAGGCAGTTTTTCACTATCCCGGTTCTTCTGGTAATGTGAACAGAGTAATTAAGGTACATACGATTTATTGTCTTAATACGGGCTATTGAGTCTTGTAGAGTCTAAGTTCATGAAACCTGAACAATCCTTCGATACACCCACATTTCAAATACTTCGATTTGTTTTTTGTTTATTTGTTTGTCCAAGTTTTGGAGTTATGATTCTGTTTGCATATCTTGCTCAATTTGGTTGTTGCCGTTAATACAATTGTCAATATTCGCTTTATTTCACCTGTGTTTGTGATTGTAGAGTAGGTAAATAAAACAAATCTATCCATCACTGCAAATTCAACTACTTGTCTGAGATTGTTTTTGCTTCTGTCAATGATCATTCTTTTACTTTTTTCTTTTTTTTTTTCTCTTATTCTAGTAAGTTTTTCCATAAGAGTCTCTATCTCGTTCTCAGTAGCAGCTGTAATAAGGATGTTTATTTATTTTTTCATCCACTGTGATGCTGCCATTTGCAGAGTACATATTATATAATGGAGGTGATAATATGCATCCTTGTCTGTTTTTTTGTGTGTTTTAAATTTTCTTGAATGTACATTATGTGTTCTAACAGTAGTTATGCTATCGTTGTATAGATTTTTCACCCGTTAAGTTTAGGGCTTTAAACTGAGCAACCGAATTGATATAATACAGACATAATTTTTAAATAAGACACTAGTCACTTTTCAACCACGCTTGGGTTCGAAACAGCGTACAATGTGGTTGTTAATGAGAATAACAGAGTTGGACCAATATTCTTCCATATGTACACAGATCGATCGAAAACCGATCAGGGAACTGGTAAATTAATCTACAATTCCAGATGTGTGAAAACAATAATGCAAACTAAAATCTTTAATATCGATGTTTGTGTAGGAAATTGTCAACAACCGAACTTCAAAGAAATAGAAATCTTGACAGGTAGACAAACAACTATTAAAGTTTGACAAGCAAACGGTTTTGTACCTAAAAGTAATTAGTAATTGAAACAATTGTAGAAGCATACCTACATGAAGGAACAAAAGCAGATGAAAGAGCCAACGAACTAAAGAAAGTAGGCAAGTGCCTGGTGAGGTCTATCTAGACCTCACCAGTAGATTCAGAACCGTTTTGTGGGGTAAAAAAAAAATGCAGATGGGAAATAAGTGCTAAATGAGTATGCTGCGGGTAAGATCCAGCACAACGACAGGTCGACAAGTTCATTACATAATCAACAAGAAATGCTAAAAAACTATTCCAACTAACCAGAAAGGAATTGAGGTTCATTACTGACTTTCTCGCTAGGAACTGTCAACTAATAGGAGATACCTCCTCAAAACAATGAGATAAAACAGTCAGTGATATAAACTAACATAAATATAAACTATATGTATATAAATATAAACTAATGATTTGGCAGGTAAACTGTCAGAATATACACAAGTGTTCCGTCTTGTATCAGTGAAAATTAAATGTGCGATAGAACTTTAAATTTTGAACAAAAACTTCGTATAAACATATCTCGAAAAATGCTTTCTAAGGGAATTACGGCCATTTCAAGGAATCCTTGTAAAATCGGTTTTTAGTTCGGTTTCATTTAATTTCCATTGATACAAACCGGAACACCCTGTAGAAGGTCATTGCTGTGCCTTAGGAGGTTCTAGACTGACACACTACTATAGTGCAACTCTAACGCCTGACGCAGCGAAACATTAAATTACGCTGGATTTGAACAAAGGATCTTATTTTTTGCAGTTCCGAATTGACCTCTGCTTATCTTAACTATTCTTAACAATATGTCTCCGTATTTTTTAAATTGTTGATTTGAAAAAAAATCATTTATATCACACTTCTACCAAAATAATATTTTCAGCAGACAGAAATGTGACAGTTATTTTACAAACACTTTAAATCCTGTAAAGCTGGCATTTTTCCTCCCATTCAATCGAAAACGGTAAAGAAAAATCATCTCAAATGTGCATGATACTTCGTTCAGATTACATTTCATTTTTAAAAGCTACAATGGATGTGTCAAGTTCACAAAGACGGATGCCTTAATTGTGAAAAAAATACCGCAAGTAAAATTCATAAGTAATTCTTGCAGCTAAATGTTTCATGCGAAAATATTTAAGCTCGCGAAAATTCTGCTGTGCACTTCATTTTCAACTTTCTAAGTCGACTAGTTTGCCAGCTTTCTATCCTATTGGAGCCCGTAAAACTTTTTAAAGAAAACTACAAAACTTTCAGTTCGATAGTTCCTAATTCACTTTTTTAAAATTTTTAATCAACGCACGAAAATAAAACTTTCTCCGATATCTCGATCGTCCCCTTCAACGATGACGTCGCACTAAAAGCCATAAAGCAAGGGTGCCACTAAAAAAGAGACGACAAAAAAATTTGACATTGGCATTGTAATGAAAACACACGTTCCGAATCGAACCTAAACCTACCGATAAATCAGCTCTATCTGGATCGGTAGCGCGTCTGTGATATAAATCAGTGCAACTACAAACTTAAATTTAAATACGAATTTAATAATTATTTTTTTCGAAAACCAAAGAATTTGATGGAGGAAACATTAAAGGCTCGGCGGCATGATATTTTGCTTGTGATCGTAATTTACCGGGTAAAAGCACTAAAGCCTAAAAACCATTAACGACTGATAGTAACCTGACGTTAAGTCGGCTGAAATAATGACCCAGATTCAATAAAAGCGAAGTGAATAGTTTTAAAGCGACAAAAGAGCAAATTGCAGCTTGTAATTAATGATTAGCGCATAGTTTCGGTTCAGTGATTAATTTAACTGTCTCTGAAGATTGTAATTTAACTTGTTGTTAGGACATGCACTAGGCTTAATACAATGCTCTGGGATGAAGTAGTTCTTCAAGTTTTAATTTAAAAGCAAATCGGAAAAAGTTGGTGTTAATGAAGAATTCGCGCTTCGAAAATTCGCAGATAATGAATGCGAAGAATTTAATTTCCCTGCGAGAACTATTCCAATTTCCGATCTTTGTTAGTGAAGATTTGAGGACAATAAATACGACAATAATGAACTTTTATTGTAGTTTGATCGATTTGAAATTCAAATATCTGGCGACGGAAAAATTTATAATTGGAGATTTTGGGATGAAAAGCGAGTGCTTTTATAATTGCCGGGAGACTAGTACAAGGTAATTAAAACGGTGAAAATTGAAAAGAGGTATTTTAAAAGAGCAGCGGGGCGGGGCGCCAGATGGAAAAGAATATTAATTTGTCTAGCTCGTTTAAGTTTTTATCGCGACTTTGTAATTTCGTAATCTGTACAGTAATTCAAAAAAGTTGGCAAAAATCCGTCGAAAGCGCCGGTTAAACGAATGCACGCAACCGTTTAGCAAACAAAAGTCATATGTGCATCCGCTCGACGTCGCGCAAAACGACAATTCTATAAATTGCTGAAGTTATTTCATATTCAAATCATGTATATTTACATATTTCAGTAATTAAGGTAACCTAGTTAACTTCCACTGAGGCCGGAGATATAAAATATTGCACCAACTATAAATTAACATATCCACAAAAAGAGACAAGCCCCGACCACTGCTCTTCGTAATTTATTTTAAGTGATAAGAAATGAATACTTGCCTTCCTGAAATTTATTATTACAAGCTAAAATAATTCTAAAACATGAAAATACCGCCGGCATTTTAAACATGTAAGAAAAATTACAACCGAACATCGCATGCAGACCCTTTACAGACCATTACTATCTACTAACACATTTCCATTTTTTTACAACATAACTTCATATTCTACCCAAATAAAAAAAGAATCTGCTGCGATAAAAAAATGCGATTCCAAACCTATGATTTTATTCGTTCTCAAGAATACAGTGTGTCCCCCTTGGACTGAACAATATAAAAAACTTTTTCCATACAGCTTATCATTTTGATTTATATTAGAATGTCGTGAAGTTTAGTTTCACTACCGTTTGTTCAGTGCCGGGTAAGTAATTTTTTTGTTATTGACCATTGGTCAATAATGAACAAATTTACATTTTTTTGGCGATTCTATTACAATTTTAAAAAGAAAATACTTCTAGAACGATTTGCTATAATAAAGAAATACAATTTAATGACATTTTATGGATTAAAATTGTCGTTTTAACTAAATTAATGTATTTTAAAAACTGACCTACATTTGAATGTCAATTTCGTCAAAAGTATTTTAACAGTTCTTCCATTAACGTTCCGTTAAATGCCAAAAATACAAAAGGTGGAATTTAACAAGTATAATCATACGATACACCATCTGCAATTATTTCACCTTCCCGGCAAATCTTACTTAGTGAAACAAATGCTTGCTTATCTTGTTCAGTGTTGCGAGATCCAAGAAGTATCTTACGTCCATGAAAGTGACGATGAAAATATGTGTCTGTTTCTGTCAAAATGATTAGCGAGTAAGCAAACAATAAACAATATGGCCTAAACATAAATACAACTTTGAAATTTCTAATGTAACTATTTTATAAATTGCAATATCGTAGAAGAAACAGCATTTACCACGCCAGATAAAATAATGTGTATTCTTTCGATAGTAAATTTGTTTAATGTGCTGCTAACAAAGCTCGCGGGCAAATTGTCACTTGTTTAAATACATATCATAAATTTAACCAAAAAATTATTATTGCAAACTTTGAAATATAATTTACAAAACAATACTCTGGCAGCAACATTGATGACAGTTCTAAAGCTGAAATAAATATATTTTGTTTGATGGCGATTTTATTTTATTTTATTTTATTTTTTTCATTCGGGAGAGAGGAAAATTTTTAAGAAAACGACTGTCGGCCCAACTTCAACGGACGATGGCGATTTTATTGAACACACGGTATTTCTAAAATTTCCGTTTCTGGATTTTGTTTAGAAAATTATTAGTTTGAAACAAGCAACACTTTTGTAACGAATAGCATTTTTCTGTAAAGTTGTCAATAAAATGTTTTTTCATCTTCACCTTCACAATTTTTACAGAATCACTTATATGTTACAAAATCTTAAAGATAAAGTTTTCTTCATTGGAATTTTCTTTGAAAATAGTCGTATTGCTTCCTTTGACAGAACCGCTTTGTGCTATATTTTCAAATTTTAAAGCTACATTACTAATATAAGCTTAAACTAACAAATGTAAAATGCCATTACTATCAACATAAAGTAAAAAAATATATTTTTCGCAGTCTTTTAACCGTTTGTGGAATTAAAAAATACACTGTAATAGAAGCGACTAATTTTTGAATACTAATTATGGGATAAAAAAATAATAAACAAAGTTACAAGCTTCAGGAAGACGCAAATCTTACAGCCAAATGAGAGACCAATAAAATGAATGACGTCATATAAACAGCAAACCTTATCATAATTAATATAATAATTAAAATAGCTTCAATTTTGGAACGCGGTCCAACGGACTCGACTGGTAAATGCAAGACTAAACCGGGAAAGGATGCATAAGCTGTGACTTATATGGAGGAGTAAAATGATTTTTATGTGTGGCTCTTGTAGATAAAATTTTTTATAGTGAAGAATTATTAGAAAATAGAATTATTGATTTCATTTTTTGATCGCATGTTGTAATATATTCCGCTCCTATTTTCTGATACACACAGTCGATTTCAAATTGATTTTGCAATTTAGTATGCCCAATTGAATGTTAGCAGTTTTGATTCCATGTTATAAATTGTTATACAACTTTTTACTTACCTAATAAAATAATTACCTTAATTCTTCGCTACTTAATGCTTTTTGAGGAAGACCAATTAATTTTTTCATAATTAACCAACTCTCGTAAGTGGGTTAAACCGTTTAGCGTTAAAATTTCAGTAACAAAGCTTGTAATTTTCCAACTTCTCTAATTGGCAAAATTTGCAAAGCTGTTCCGTCCACATATGGGAGTAAAAAGTACATTTGCTAAGTTATATAAACATTCACTTATATGGCAGTTTGCATTTAAAGCCGGGGCCCTATTGCAGTTGTAACTTTTCAGTAAGATAAATAACGATTCGACAACTTGTAATTTACTATCGGCATTTTGTACCCGTGCAGTATTCTCGGTAATTTGCGATGGTTAATATTAGAATAATAACGGTTAGAGTTAATGAGTTTTCAAAATTCAAATTCTAATTAACGTTGCAATAACTGTTAGAAACCATAAAATACGGAGTAGTTCTGAGAAGTACCATGAATTCGTTCTTATCTACCTCTCAGCCTGATTCCAATTCGACTCTATATTATTACTCTATGTCGAAAGGTCCGCATATCTATCTAGTGTTCTAGTTAATAATGAAGTTATCATTGCGATAGCGCCGCAGTAATGAAACTGTCCCATTTACGGAGGCCTGCGTTATATTAAGCACTACATTATGCGCTCGCTCCTCCTCACAAACTTGCAAGGAGTTTCGTTCATCAATTTTTACGTTCATCATTTTTATTGATCAAGTAATATCAAACGCTCCTATTTGTTCTGACAGCAAAATGAACAGATTAATGATGTCTTCTCTCAGAAGGTATGTGAATTAAAACTGTTAATTCGCAATTAATTTGTTGATTATATTTGCAGAATATTCTCTTCGCCGTTTATGCCCAAAAAACCAGCCAACTTTTTGGTGTTCGCTCGGAACCTCCCATTGAAATCGTGTCCTTGCAAAGTCTCGTCGAGCTTACCGTACGATGAAAGAAATATGGCCCTTGGGCGGCCATTAGCACCCCATTTAACAATTTATGCTCCACAAATTACAAGCATGTTGTCTATAACACACCGAATGACGGGTAAGCTGTTCAAGTATTTATAAATATTGCACACTTTGCTGCTGGCGCCGATAACTGAAATTTTTGTGAACACGCTCCATTAACCCTCACTTCTTACCATACTCTCTTCTACCGGAGAGGATTGTATAATTCTCAGCTTAAAACTTTCTTCCTCAATGATATAATTTTTCTAATTTTTGCTATTTTTAATGGATGCTTGCAAAACTTAAATCTTGCACAATTTTCTTGCCTTTTCCATGTAAACCAAGACTAAATATTGCTAGACTATTTCGAGGAAAGATCATGTTAATAAAAGACAAAAGTTCACAATGCTCAAATTAATAACTTCCTTGCTTAACTGCCAACACCTTAATCAGAAAAAAATTGAGTTAACCTTTCTCTATAGAATACATGAGCCGTTAATTTTAAAAGTGGGGCAAGTTTTTTTTTTGACTATTGCTAATATTTAAAGATTTGCATTTGAATGGAATGAAAAATATTGGTAACAGTATGTATGTTTGATAGGTTAAAACAATTATTATTTTGGTATGCGCTAATGGATTTGCCCTACTTTAAAAATCAATGATTTTTTGAAAACGTTGATTTTCTTTGAATGGAATATAAGTATAATAATAATAAATTGAATATTTTATTTATTTACTTATTTATTTTATTTCAACATTGTATAATACAAAAATATGAAAAAAAAAATGAAAAAATATTCAGCAATAAGTTGAATGCATAATTATATTTCTTATATTATATGGTGCAGATTTTTAAAGCAGCAACAACAAATTCATACTGAAATTAAAAGATATTTATTTTGAATTAATTAAAAACATAAATTTTATGTTAAATTGTAATATGGATTAACTATTTTTTTCAAAAGATGGACTTACCCTACTTTTAAAATTAACGGCTTTTTTAATTTAGATTTTCCTTCCAACAAATTCGTGTCGCAGTCAGATGCACTATTAAATAAAGTGTTAGAACTTTTTTGACTGAGCTAAGGTTTTTCAAACATACATTGAAATGTAAGCAAGGAAAACGTGTTCACAAATTTCAACTTATACTTAGTATGTTCGTTAATATGTTATAATAGTCCCCAAAAGGAAGTTTCTGACTTATCTCAATGATGCTTATTGTTGCAGGTATTGCATTAGCAGGTTACGTAATGATCTTCAGCTTTGCAACCCTGGTGACGCCGCATTCGCTGTCTTATTACCTCGATCAATTGGAAGAATTAAAAATTGGCGACATTCCACTATACCTCGCGAAATTTATAATCGCCTTCCCATTTGCCTATCACCTGTGCAACGGCATTCGCCATTTATGTTGGGATTTAGGATACGGTTTTACCATTAAACAGTTTACAACATCTGGAATTATAATGGTGATTTGCGCGTTAATAATCGCAACCTCCCTGACCGGTTCTAATTTGTTGGAAACAATGTTGTCTTAAATAAAAGAGAAATTTAGCATTCGTGGAAACACAGTCTCATATTTTTTCGGGGTATAGCGCCCGAACTATTTGGAGTTCGCGGACACAGTAGCGACCCCAATTTTCCGGCTCGTTGTGTAGCTAAGTGATGACGGGTTCGTATCGAACAGAACCACTTGACTTCGCTTTACGAACGATAGAAAAGCAACAGCAGTATATTTAAAGATACGTATACTGTTAACGTTTTCTGGTGAACTATGGCCGATTTAAATGCGAGTTGCGTTTCTTTGCTATTTTTTTTTCTCAATATGATTTGAGTAAACAAAAGTATCATGAAAGAAATGTTCTCTTATTCAGACACGTCCCCAGGCGCCGCGGCGCTGCGAAAAAGCAGCCATCACGGCGCAATCAGTGTTTACAATCTGCACTGTAATAAATTATGGGTCGTTTAGTTTTTACAGAGGTGCATATGAACATATCGCGCTTATTTATACAAAACGGTAATCGAATTCTAATGTCCCTTGCAAATCATGAAATTTTAAATACTTGAAACAAGTTCGTGTTAAAGAATGCATTTTTCGTTATGAATAATTGTTGAAATTGCATTTTCATTAAACACAATTAAACAGTTTAATGTAGTCAGGAATTAAATGCAAAACATTTTCATTTACAGTCGAACTTCCATATAACGAAGCGTCACAGTGGCCTTAAAAAAATTCGTTAATAGAAAATACGATTTTAGGTATTAAAATGACTAGTTATCTATTTAACATAAAACAAGGTACTTTTAATATTTACGTGTAATTACACTTATAATAGTTAATTGTTAGTTGTTCTACCAAAAATTCATAAATAAGAAATTATTAAAAATAAATTTCATAAAGAAATGCAATAATAAAGGACTAATTTCGTGAAAATAATATTATGCCTGTTTTAACACCAGCTGTCACGAAGGTTTATTAAGTAAGATCTCTGCATTACCAACGAAGAAATAAGTAAAGCATTGAAGAATATGAAAAATGGCCATGCCTCTGAATCAAATGAAATTCATAATAAACTGCAAAAGTTAATTCAAGGGGATAACGTCAAAATATTCCAAGATCTATTCAACACCATCCACATAACAAGTATTATTCCACCAGAATGGCTAACGTCAACCTTCGTCACGATATCTAAAAAACTAATGCTTAAAGGTGTAAAGAACTAAGGACCATTAGTCTTATGAACCGCACATTAAAAATGATAACCAAAATAATACATGGAAGAGTTTATAGTAAACTTAATGAGGTATGGCGGTGGCATGAGAAAATCCTTACGGCCAGTTCCATAATCGAACGCCTAATGATCCTTTAAATAAATGTGGCTTTAAAGTATTGTTACAACAATCAGTTGGCCTAGTAAGCGGACTTTAACTTTAAAGTCACTTTAAATTGGTTATGGAACTAGGCGTTATTCAGTTTTAATCTTATTTTAACGCAAGATGTATTAGTCTGTTTTGTGGATTACGAAAAGGCTTTCGATAAAGTACGCCACTGCAAACTAATAAATCTACTAAAGAATAACGGCATTGACGAACGCGACAGACGGATTGAAAACTTATACCTACATTATCAAAATAGAAAATCAGTTTTCAGATTACACAGAAATAAAAAGAGGAGTACGACAGGGCCGCGTCTTGTTAGCGCTGCTCTTTAACCTTCATTCGGAGGCAATCATGAATGAAGATTTAAACAACTAAAAGGCTGGAATTATTAAGTGAATTATTATTATCCCATTAATAATATCAGAGATGCCGATGACAGAGAAATTTGCAGATCTCCCAAGAATAGTGGAGAAAATAAATAGTCAGTCAGCAGTATGCACCGAAGTTGAATTTGAGAAAAACAAAATTTATGGTAATAACAGAAACTCAGCAAGTCATATCACCGCTAATAATACAAGAGAGTGTAGAACTATAAATTTTGCAGCAAAAGGGTAAATGGATCAAGTTACTCTTCAATAGAAATCCGAAATAGAATAGAGAATCCTCAGGCAACCTTTATCAGAATGAATTAATTCTTCACTAGCAGATACCTAAACATTGACCTTAAACTATGAATGCTGCGATGCTATACATTTCGATCCGATTGTGCGGCATAGAAGAATCAACACCCAAAAACGAGCATATGCGAAAACTACAAGAAGAAAAATGTGGTTATGCCGCAGAATCTAGAAAATAACTTAGATGGGTAGAATGCAAATGAGGAAATTTTTGAGAAGAATGGACAAGGAAAAGGAAGTAACAACCACGATCACAGCGAGAAAACTCGAATATCTCGGCCATGCCAAGACAGAACATCTGTATTATCTACAGGATATAATTATCCAAGGTAAAATAATGGGCAGAAGAAACGCAGGGAGATGCAGAAGATTGCCACTCAGAAATCTATGGCACATCTATCCAACTTTTCAAACCCATTGTAAATAGAACCTGAATCTGAATGATGCCATCATTGATGGTAGCCAACCTTTTCACGACAGGACGCAATAAGAAAAAAAATGTCGAAAGAAAAGTAAGGCATTTATGTATCTGAAAAAAAATTCTGTTATTTTTGCAATGTCTCAGTTTAAAACAAATACCTTGGAGAGTCACACTAGACAATACATCTTGCATCCAAAGGAGCACCAATTGAAGGACTCTATACAAGAAGTATCAAAGTCACTTTTAATATTTTTTATATATTTGTGATTTGATGTTTCAGTTTGATCTGGACGACACATTGTTTGGATTTTGACTAATTTCTTTTCAATATAGATTACTTACTTTAGTAAAAAAAGATCATTGAAAATTAAAACAATGTGATTTACAGATCACATTGAAACATCAAATCTCAAATATCACAGAATATGAGTGACTTAGGCACTTCTTGCATGGAGCCCTTCAATTGTAAGCTTTGATACAAAATACAAATATTACTACAGCAGTTGTAGTGTAATTTAATGTTATTAATGAAGAGTGATCGTATGCAGTACGTCTTAGCTATTCTAAGTAGTCAAGGCGTTCGTTTTCACAACGGACACCCGGTATGGTTCTAAGAAAACTTATTTTGTAAACTATGTTCTGTGTAACATTTTTAATCATATTTTTTTCTAATATGCACAAATTTGATTGCATTTGCTAAAATTTTAATGCACCCAAAAATCTGACAAAGAAATAAAATAGTGTAGAATATTGTCAAATATTAAACAAATATGCCGTATAATCTTTGACCGATCGTTCCAAGTAAAATCTGATCGGGGAACATCGTTTAACCTCCGCGGGCTATGGGGCCCGCACAAACTATGAAGGCGCAACAACATTTGAAATGCCAAAAAATTATAATTTTTTCTAGGAATTCTTCTAACAATAAGCAGAACAAAATTAGCATCGTAAGACACAACCGTCGTGCAATTACGCCATAGAATGATATATTTCGCTTCGTTTAAAACACGATTTGCGGCAGAATGCGATTTTTCTTGTCAAATTATGGTAAAACAAACTAGTGTTTTATCTAGATCACCATATAACTTTAATAACCGCAATTTGCATAACACGACATGACCGTGTCTTATGCATATCAAAGCAGTAATGAATAGACGTCATTGAAACAATAATAATAGCGAGAGCTTTAAGTAAAGCCCCGTAGGGGCAGCTCGTAAAGAGCTTTGAGAGCTTTTACGTAACGGCCGCACTTCATTAATTGTTGCGAAATTATTCATATCTCTAATCTGTGAGCTGATGGTATCTATGTTTACCCAACACTACCAAACAAGCAACTTTGCAGCCTTTCTATTCAGGGAATAATACGACTGACACAACAGAATAAAGCTTCGCTAAATTGCTTCTCCGTTAAAGATACACACTATACCAACTATATATTGTTTAAAATGGGAGACGTGTCTTCCTATACACGGTCGGGGATACTTCAGAGATGCTAATATTTGCGTCATAACGATTTCCTACGAATACCGCTACTTTTATAAGTTTTGATTACTGCAAGCGATTCAACCGGAAAGTGTCTACCCTCAGATTTGAGGATGTTACGTGCGGTGACCGTGCGGTTCGATTAGGGATGCACGATTTTTAAATGGCGGAGAAAGGGAGCTTTCTATCAAACCCCTTACGAACCGCAGCTCTGAATCGAGAGAGTGATTTTTCCCAGTTGGAGTAAAGGGAGCCATCATCATGCTTACTGTAATGTGACGTGACGTTACAATATTTTAAGGGGTGAAAATCTGAGATCCGCCCTGATAACAGTAAGAGAATGGCAACGATGCAAACTTGGTACGAAATACACACATCCACACGGAAATCAATATGCATGAACTTTGCACTAAATCAATTAGGACGATATGTGCTCAAGTGGTTTGTTGCACAACCGAGAATTGTTAAATGAAGTTAGAGTTGTCGTTAAAAAGTAGAATTTTGAAATTTATCAAATCAAAATTTCTTACAGAACAATTTATTCTTCGTGATAACTTTAAAGCATCGATAACAAGATACAATATTCTTTTAAATTTCTGTTTTGGAAATTTCTAAAACCTTTCTTACTTTTTAAGGACAAAGGTATTGTCACACTTCCTTAGACTTTTAAAGGTAGAAAAGACTTAGGGGAAACTAAGAGGAGTCCCACTAATTCTTTTTAGGATTCTAGAACAACTTAAAAAAATTAGAACATTTTGTTCAAAAATTAGGAAATTTGATCAGACCCCTAACAAAAAGAAAGTGGGAAAAACGCATGCCCATTTTATAATCCATAAAATCTATAAAATTATCCATTCTCTAAAATAACATTCCTTATTTCTCCTGTAAAAACACTTTGATTCTTTTTTCTTCTATTAATTCCTCAATTTTTCTGGTAATGGCACTTATTTATTCTATGGCTATTTCCGGCAAAATTTGGGATTCACTAATTTTGTCAGCATTTTTTCTTTGCTTTTGAAAACGACTTTTAACTTCTTTAAAATATCACATGTAATTTGCAGCTATTTTCTGTTCGCTTTTAACTCAGTTTCGATTTCTTCTAATTTAATTTTCAAATATTTTCGTTTCAATTCGAGTCTTATTTTCTCTGTATCTACCAATCTTGATTATTTTGCTTGTTTCTCGTCCTCTTTTTATTTTGTTTATTATGTTTTATATTCTGAGAGATTTAATTTACTCTGTGCTTATCATGAAGTTATTGTTGCCCTCAATCTGTCAAATCGTATCTTTAATAAGCTACAATGATACCTCGCTACCAAGAGGCAAAATTGTTTATACTTAAATTATTATTGACTTGACGCGAATACATACCATCGATAGTTTTCAAGAAATATCGTTTTCCAAGATTAAACACAGTTTGGTGTTTGATATTCTCTACTAAACCTTCATTGGTTTTACCACTAAGGCCTGGTATTTCAGTGCGGGGTAAAACTCGAGGTAAACTAAACTGGTTTTTGTTTTAACCCTAAAGTTAACCTCGAAAGCGTATTTCAGTTGCAAGAATTAGATTCATCTCGACAACGTGAACTCAGGTAGTCCGAATGTTGCCGCGCATGCGAATTATGTTGTTTGACTATTGTGCTTTGGCAAATGAGAGTTATACGCAAGCGCAAGCTACAAAAATCTGACACAACTGATTCCCTACATTCCTTCACGGTATCACACTTATCAAGAAATAGGGGCTGCTGTAGCTGTACCAGGAAATACCACTGAGAAGGTAACAGATAATGAACCCGAAAATTTGGACAACAATTTTTCAGACAATAATTGTGAAGATGAAAGTTAATTTGTAAAAAACATTGTTATTTTTTTATCAAAAAGGGTACAAGCCACAATTTTTGTAATAAATAATTAAAATTACAGATTTTTATTCCATTTAGATTAAAAATCAACTCACCATAGTTAAATATACCCTCATTACAAATTTCGTATGATATTAAATGTTATAAAAATCACCAGGTTTGATTTTGGGATTTACCGGAATCTTTAACATAATATCTCAAAATTAACTGCATATAGCATCTTGTTCAATTCTAAACTATTTTTTAGATCTATTTTCCCATTAATATCAATTTTAATAAATTTTCATTGATAAATGTGGACATCAACTTATACAGGGTATTCCACAAGTGGTGCAGCAAACTGAAAGGGGTTGTAGAATATATATGGCATAACCTCATTTTCGGTAAAAGGTGCAGATGTAACACTATAAATTTCAGCTCGCGAGAGGTTTATTAAAGGCACAGTGAAGTTAAAAAATGCCATTTTTGAAAATCATCGCTAAAAGTGAAATTGAAATGTTTAGAATACTACTCTATAAATAATATTTCCTTAACGAATTGAATTTCGAAGTTTTCGCTGCGTTTAGTTATCCGCTGACGTCACAAGTGACACAAGTCGCCTGGTCGTTCATATGCTGAACCATGGAATCTCAGTTGTTGCACCGTTTGCGCCTCTATTTCTACAGCGATAAATAATTTTTTGAAGTTACGAAAAATGAACAACACTTTTATTATATACCATATGTTTATTTTGCTAGCGAATGTAAATTCTTTAATAAAAAAAGAACGTTTTGACATGATGCGTTTTGCAAAGAGCTCGTAAATATTTTGTGATAAGTTTTAATTTTGTAATCTTTTCCTGTTGAAATTAATTGTATAATAAAATTGTTTGAAATAACGGTACAGGTCTATAACAAACCGACTGTTCGCTATGCAGCGCAGAGCAGCCGTGTCAGGAGTGACGTCACGGGGTAATTCAATTATGGGTTTTGAGCCGTTTATTTCCAACAGATTTTCGAGAAATGTGCAATAATATACATAACTTAAGATTCTGCATTTATTAAGGCAAAAAATAAAAAAGGCATTTTAACTTCACTGTGCCCTCTACAACCCCTCTCAGTTTGATGCACCACTCGTGGGACGCCCTGTATCCCACAGAAACATAATCGTATAAGCACTGAATTAAACAAACATTAGACTGGTGTTTTTCCTCAAAAAACCGAAAATTAACAAAGCATCAAATTAATGAAAACTACCCTGACCCTTTAAAAATTGCAATACTTTTACATCGATCAGTTTCTTTCAAGTTCTTCGAATTGGACAAAGTTTGTAAGAAAAATTTTAGAATACCAAACAAATTTTTAGGGTATTTTTGGATATTTTAGGACATAATTAAGATTTTAGGAATTTTTAAGATTTCCGGACAGGTGCGTCCCCTGAAGTAAGTAGGTAAAATTGTTACATTTTTTTAAATTAATGGACACAAAAATTAATTGAAGGTAAATGCAATTTATAATAGATTAGATGTCAATATGTATCATTATTTAACATTTTTTCAAATACAATAATTGCCAAAAGATAAAAATATGTTGGAAATTAACAAAAAATTATTAATACGAGATACTTTTAATCCAAGCTGCAAATTAAATTTTACTTCAAAACTAGAGCATAAAGTATCGGAGAAACATGAAGATAATCACAACGCTAGACTGAACATAGAAAGGATCTATGACAAATATTCCGTATAATATTACTTAAAGTGAAAACATAAAAGTTTTCTTGTAACGCAAGCATCTGCCTATATAAAGCAATACCAGTTTATAGGAAAGATGGCAAAAACAATAACAAAACAATGAAGAATAAAGAAAATAAATCGCCGGAAAGTCAACCGACACGACAAGAGAAATGTATTCCAAGATATGGCCCGTTTTTGCTCCAACTTCCAATACACGTTTTGGGTTCAGGAAAGTTATTGAAACCATTCGTCAAATTCACGGATCCGAACAAAAAGTGGCGAATGTGTGAGATAGAAATAATCGATTGATCATCGGTGCGTGAACAGAAATATTAAGGAACACCATTAAAATAGCCGTGTGAGATGATTCTTAACGATACCATGCACAAAAACCGATTTCCATTTTTTCAACTTAAATATTTATGGGGCCAATAAACAAGGTCACGCTATATCTCGGCTAAATAGATCAGCAATCTAGTGAAGCTAATAGCATCGATGCCAACGGAACTCCAATAAAGCTAATTCGGTTTAGCTTCGAATGCCCAAGGGCTACAGAGGCAATCACTCGAACTAAGGAACGCTGTGCGTATAAAAAATATTCTGCTAAATTTAAAGGGTTCGCGCGATTTTAATTACATAGCCGAACATTAAATTTCGCTGTCAGCGAACTGTATGTTTAATCTATGCGTAAAATTTGTCACATATCACAATAATCGCTCGGAAACATGACGCCTTGCAAATTGCAAAATTTATCAACTATTTTTAGTTCGCATTCAGACATGAGCTATTAAATTAAATTTGACAAAAACCACAGGTTGTGCTTTCGTTGAGATGCGAAAGGAACGTCTCTAACGTCCCCAATTAAGTTCGAAAAAATTGTTTGGAGCACACGCGTCGCTTAAAAATCCCTTGTAATCCTATAGATAACGTAATCTAATGTAAGTAAGAGGATGTAAGAAAGTACGAGGGGGTGATAGACGCGTTATACTAAACATTGAGCTGCTGATGAATGGGGCGCCGGGCAGGCTTTCACTGCAAAGCCTCGCTTGCACACTTTGTCACCTCCTGCATTATGTCCTTGATGGATTGCTTGCCAACGCACCCAGCTGTTTTCCTCAACAGCTTCATTAATGCCAAATTTTCATAGACTTTGCATTCTTATCGGCGCCGGTTAAATCACAAAAGTTAAACGCGATCGTGGCAGCGATTACTCCCATGGAAGATCACATTCGATGGCAAAATTTGCTGACGTGACTCTCAGGCCTAATGTCAAATATATCAAACACAACAAGGTAATATGGTTAGTATAAAACTGCTTCTCAATGCCTTCATAATTTGAATTAAGTTTATAATATTTAACCTATAAAATTATTAACATGTATATAACAACAACAAAGTAAAATAACATAACATAAGTAATAACTAGAATAAATAAAATAACTCATTAAGAGAAGAAGAAAGCGAGGCTGTACCAAGAACACTAGTAACGTTGACTCTCTGTATAGCCAAACTTATTCGTTGCTTCAAATATGTTTTGGCTTGAGAAATTCCCGTTGTTTGCACAATACGCCTCCCCAAATCTTCAAGGAGAGAAAGGGCATCAGCACTCCAAGGACCCAAAGTTTCCACAGCGGAGGCGACAAAAAAATAATCATCAGAAATTGCCTTAAGGGGGATTTCGCGCGGTATAGAACATAGCAGAATTATGGTTGTTTTTGAAACGAGTTGCGGCAAAACCAAACAATCGAACGCCAAGAAAAAAATTGGGGACCCGTAACAAGACCAACTGAAGGTCGCTATGGGATAAAAATTGTATATAACATGATAGTTTTCCCTACAAAAATTGTTAAAACTCCGAAAAACATCGCTTTGTTTTAGACTCGTTTTTTGCAGCTGCTATTGTGATTTTTTCATAAGAAATTGGTTTGCGACTTTAATCTATCTTTTAACAATAATTCTGAATTAATTTGATTAACTCATCTTTATTATCCTATTGGCAATTTGATCTAGAAAGTGCATTTGCATTGTCTTAAAATACGCTACGTGAATATTCCGTCTCTCATTTTCGCACTTTGTCGATTCGTGCTTTGCAAGTCGCTGTTATCGGCAGTTTATGCCGGAGTTAATGTGGGTGTTATTAATATCAACATATGACTGATTCATCAGCAGACCTAAAATTTACAAACATGTAATTTCTGAGATCATGGAAAGGTGACTTGATTTGCATCCGTTCTCGACATCAATCACACATATAAATATGGGTAACTCTACAATAGTCAGTTACCGTTGGTACTTCAACTGTGTACTTACATTAAGTTTTGAATAAAAGTCTTCGAATAAATAATATACAGGTAGCCCTCGGTTTACGCCGCAGTTCCGTTCTTAAAAGAGCCGGCGCAAATCGAATCGGCGTAAAGTGAACCCATATTTACAGTGATGTATAGGGTTAAGTTCTACATAAGTGTAGAAGAAGCAAATAATTTTGTTTATTAATACAATATAATGCAAAATACATATACAGTCGAACTTCCATATAACGAAGCGTTACGGTGACCTTAAAAAATTTGTTGCAGAGAAACTTCGTTATATAGAAATTCATCTTGGGAAAAAAATTTCAGTTCAACTCTTTCAAGTTCACACGTGAATTACCCAATTATGTACACGGCGAAACTGTGAATTGCATAGCGGGCGGCGTTATTGTGAATCGGCGTAAATTGAGCCGGCGTAAACCGAGGGCTACCTGTACTGATTAATTTATACACATAAAGGAAAGTTATCTTGGAGCTACTCCAGATGGGCTTGTTGGTACACAAGGCCTTATTGAAGTTAAACGTCCCTACAGCTGCAGAACATTAACAGCAAAAGAGGCCATATTAACCAAAAAAATTACGTATGCCACATTGGAAAATGAACAAATGCATTTTTCTACTTTGGTATCATAAGTGAGTTTTTGTAAAACTAAAAGTAGTGTCACAAAGGAACTTTTTGTGAAACCGCTTTTGTTTTTTTTTTAATACTTATTACGTTGGTATTGCTGTAATAACACGCTGGCCGGCGTCGGGCATCTCTACCGAGCTCCTGTCAAGGTCAAGCCAAGTGTACAGCTTAATTCTTCCATGACTTATTCACAAAAATATCAAACTCGAGATTTTAAATTTGAAGTTTTAGTTGACATATGACACATGACAAATACCAACACAACCAGCACCTAATAATAAAAATCTCTAGAATATGTAGAAAGCACAATTTTCAAATTTTCATGAAACTAAGAGCATAAAAGTAGAAAAAATAGTATATTACACTCGTTTTTTAAGACGCATTGTCGCACTCGTGACATTGGAGCACTCCTCGCTTCGCTCGTCGTGCCCCAAGCTTATTCGTGCGACAATAGATCGTCTTATAAAACTTGTATAATAATATACTGATTATTTTTACCAGGTGCAAAGACAGTTACACATCACCAAACGCGACTTCTGTTTTTTTGTTGTGTGGACACCGAAGGGTTTTATTTTTGAAAAATTCAACGAGACGATGAATTTTTCGAAAACAACATACGCCCTAAACTTCGGGATTTTTATTTTAATCATTTGTTGTCCCATATTATAAATTTACCTCAATATTGTGTATAAATATTTAGTATTTATTACATAGGTACTGTAGGATATTTTACATGTGAAAAAAAAATGTAAACAAATAATAATCGCTCGTACTTGCAAGGCTTTTCATTTTTGACGACTATATTGTATCAACTTATCAGGTTCGTTTATATTATTTTAGTCGCCAATCAGTAAACATAAACCATAAAACTCCAGTTATAGTTAGCCACTCCAAATGTAGTACCCTTCTAAGCTAAATCAATCTCAGTAATATTTCGGTTACCTATTCAACTTTATTTCGCATAAAAATTACCATACGCGGAGTAAAATGTAGACAAATTAAAATTAAAATAAAAAATCGCGCTTGCTGAAAAATGGGAGATCCCCTTAAATTTTTTTTCTTATGATTTTCTGCCAAGTGTGCAGCAGATCTTGCAGAAAATGAAGAATCAGTCAAATGAGAAGGGGCAAGTGTATCCGTACAAGTAAAATCCCAAACTAAGGATTTACCTACTTTCCATGGAATAACTGTAATACCATCTGGACGTTTGCCATCATCCCTCAGAATACCATTAGGTTCAAGGATACAAGGAATGTTGGCAGAAGAGAAAACACGTTTAATAATGTCATTAATACAGCTGTGACGAGAGAGTCTACCAGCACTTTTAATGCACGATAAACCATGATGACCAAACGAGTCTACAGAAGAACCGCACGAGCAGATATGAGGATGACAGAAATTGATGCCCAATCTAAGTGAAATTGCAATTTGTAAAAAGTTTTTTTCTAAAAGAGTACCTAATTTACAAGATGGAAGAGCTTCAAGCCAAGCTCCAGATTCAAGTTCAGATCCAGCTAATAAGATAGCTTTTGTGTGATATTTGAGGAGGATAATAAATTTTGAAATATTTTCTCGCAGTAGGTAAGTCCCAATTTCTTTGAATAGAAAGCTCTTTTGGAAGTAAAGACGAATTAGAAATTTCCTTCCAATAATCAACAGCCTCGTTAAGGGATGTAATTTCAAAATTAGAGAAACTAGAAGGTAGAATAGGCATAATAAGTTCAGAATTAGAAAATATAGAAGACAAAAAGGCAGGCGAGGAAATATCAATTATAGACCTTATACCTAATCCACCAAAACGGATTGGTAATTTGACTTGAGTCCAAGATCGTATTGTAAATTTAATATTCAAATTTTTTTCCAAATTAAATTTTATTATGTAAACAAAATAAAAATCTTTATAAAACGTCGAGCTATTGTATTAAGATATGTTTTAGTGAAAGAAAAAAGGCTAGAAGACTGCCAAATTAAAGACACAAATTACAGATAATATCGTAAAATTATTATTTTAAATATTTTCTTTGTAACCAATAAAGACAATAAAGAGATTAATTAAAATTTCGGTCGTTTATTAGAACTAATCGAATAGGTACAAGTCTAATTAAAGGGTTTGATGCAAATACCTGCCATGTGGAAATAACATAGGGTGTTGACAAAACAAAGAAATACTGATTTTTGATAATTTCTGGAAACTGCGTTTGGAACAAGAACAAACTATGAAAGATTCATCTTTTGCTTCTTTTAATCTTAAGTTTTCTACCATTAGGTGTAAAACAGTACAGTTGAGCTTATTTTCTTTCTCCACTCCTTTTGGTTTGCAATAAGCTATCTATATCTCCCCATCGTACTTTTCTTACGAGAGATGCACTAAACGATGAGGGTTTTTGATGTTGAGTAATTTTCGCCAAAAATGGCGATTAGCTGGTTCTTGCACTAAAGTCTTGAATTGTATGAAAGTTAACGCTAAAGTTTCAAATAGAATAATTCGTTATGATTAGAAACCTATTTTATGGTTTAGATCAAAAAACAATATAAGCACATTATGCTGGTAACTTTCTGTGCCTCATAGGAACTAATAATAAAAAAAGCTTCAATAATTAGCAGAGCGATGTTGCCTTATCAAGCAGAAAATATCTTCAACAGAAACACACCTTTTCGTTGATTGCAACTTTGCTAAAAATAATTATTGTAATGTGACAAAACTTTCCCTTGTGAGGGTCGAAGTCTTGTGACCATGCGTTAAAATAGTACATATTGGTTATACACGTTCGTTCTCAAATATAGCGACATCTTTATATTCTGTAGTATCTTATTATGTTTTCCAAAGGCCCGCCTAATTCTTTTATACATTTCGGCTGTTTGATTTTAGATTTTACTGTCTACGCAAAATAGATACATTCATTTACAAATCCCATCATTCTCAACAATAAATTTAATTCTACCAACCGTTCGAGCAAGTAGACTTCCACAAAGAATTCAGTAGATTCGATCATTTGCTAACGTTAAGGTCTTCAATGGAAATATCAAAAAAAATAATTCGAAATATAATTCAATTATATGACCCCAAAACTATTTATAACAACACTTGAACATGGATTTAAGAAGTTGGAATAGAGCAAAAGAGGATTAAATATTAATGGGAGAAACTTGAGCCACTTAAGATTTGCAGATGATGTAATCGTTATGTCTGAGAGTTTGGAAGAGCTGCAAACTATGATACGTGATTTAAAAATGGAATCTGAAAAAATTAAACTATGAGCAAAAGTAAAACAAAATTAAGGACTAACCAGCAGCAACAACCATATGATACAATTTGTTGATGAATGTATTCATTTAGGATGGTGTAAGACACATTTAGTTTTATTGTGTTTAACATATTTATAGTGGCTTCGGTACATCAAATGGACCCCTTTATGCAGAAAGGAACCGACCTACATTTCATACTTATAAGGTCGGTTCCTTTCTGCATAAAGGGTCCAAATATTAAACGCATATGGGTCACTATGGAACTGTTGAACTGTGGCACCGTTTCGGGATAGCAGTTTTTCACAACAGAAGAAATATTTTTTTTACTGAACGCAGGTATCAGTTCTTTCATGCAATACAATCTATTATTTACAAACAATAAAAATAGTTGTTAAATGATATAACATGTAGCAGATGGGTTCCAGAAAACCCAGTTTTCAAATAAAAAGTACTTTCAAATGAAACTACAAACTGTGCAACCAGTTTATTGAGCAAAATTTATGAAGACTTTTAAATTATCTTTTCTGAGGTACAAACTTTTAAGTCTTCAGTTCTCGGAACAATGTTATATCGCTGAAAAAAAAAAACAGAAATTTCTGGCACATTTCCACCCATTAACGAAGTTGGATGACAAGAGAAATATTTAAGCGAAGGATATAAACCGATAGCATCAGCGCACTCCGAATTGTTGATTCATTAATATTCCAAAGTTATTGCTACTGTAACAATGTTTCTGGTGTGTCACTGTTACACATTTTCCCCTTAGCCATATAATTCGAAGTAGAAATATTCGAATAATGTCAAACGGTACATTTTTTTTTCGAGGCCATAAAGAAGACAACAGAACGCCGAATAGTGAGCATTTTTGTTGTTAGGGACTTTAGTATCAAATGAAAGAAAAGGATACGTTTTCAGTTACACACATAATTTTATTTAAAAGATTAAATCTATAAAATCGATATCAATAGAAACACTATTTAATTTAATTGTGGATTTTTGCTATCCTATGATCGATTAGTATTGGATCAGGTAAAATTTTGCTATTTGAATTGTTAGTGAGTAAATGCAAATCTAATTCCATATAAAGGTTGTCTTGAGCTTTGGTGCACTTATGACTATGGTATAAGACTAGAAATTTCCAGTTTTAAATGTTAATTGTCGGCGTTAGTTTTCCAGAACAAAAATGTAAACTGATTTTTTATAAAATTATTATCTCTCAATTTCGTCAATTTTCACTTTTCAGAGTCAGTATAATTGAGACATAAGTAACCAAAGTACGAAAAAGATTCTAAAAACTGTAATTATATTAGTCTAAAATTCGCTAATATTGTAAACTTAAGAGTAAAAGTAATGATTTATGACTGCAAACTATTTAAATTTACGGCATTGTAAAAATTTATCCGAAGTTGGAAGTAAATCTATCCCATTTCCAGAACCGTACCGAAAATACTTCAAACGAAATATGTGATAAGTCGTCTCGAGTTAAAAATAAATAATTCAACATCCATACTTTAATTTATAATTTATTAGTGGACTTACAGTTTACTTTATTGTTAGAAATTTGCATGAATGTAAAAAGGCTTGACCTAAGTACGATTTGTTGTTCAAATCAACCGGCTTTCATTCGGCAGTGACAAATTTTCAGAATGCCATAAATTTAATCTTAAGATTTCAATATAAGGGAATTTTACACTAATTACAGCTTTTGGAATTTCTTTCATACTTTGGTTACTTTTGCCTCAATCATACTGATCCTGAAAAGTGAAATTTGACGAAATTGGGAGATATTATTTTTATAAAAAATCAGTTTTTATTTTTTTTCTCGAAAACTAACATAAGTGCACCAAATTTCCAATAAATAACTTTCAATTGAAGTTGAATTTTGGGGGTTCCCAGAAGTGATAGGACACCCTGCGTAGGTGATTGAAATGTTTCACTTTAGTTTGAAGTGTTACTCTACGCCCCTATGTAAACAAAACAGTCTGTATAGTTGCCTATGCGTGTTATTTTCAATTTACTATATTTTATTATTATTTATTGAGAATGCCCCACTTTTTTTATCTACTATATAAAATGTCTTAGTACTGATCAATCTTCAAATATTAATCAAATAATTTCGTTAGTAGCTGCTGTAAATAAAATATTTTGCAATCTAAGTAAGCTTTCTCTTTATTTCAGCTAATCAAATATTTATTTAAATCACTCTCGTCTAATACATGTAAAAAGTCTTCAGTTTTAAAGTGCACTGGATGTTTGAACTCTATTCAATTTTATAAAGCAACATTATTAAAAGAGTATTATTTTAAAAAATAAAACATTATTTTTGTTAGAATAGTAGTTAGTAATAGTAGTAACGTTAACATTGAAGTGGCCGGGGTTTGCGTTAGAGATAAATCACCACATTTTAATGAGCACTTCAAGTAGCTTTAATTTTAAAATGCTGGCTTATACTTTAAATGATGATTCCTTAACTATTGCGGTGCATTTTTCAACGGGCTCGTAGCAGTTAACGTTTTGTACTTCATCTTTTTCTTTGACTCCATCCAATTGTTCGGGTTTCCTTTTGAAATCGAATTCCCACTTTCATACTATTCTCTAGTGAGACTTAACCTTTTTTTTGTATCGAATGCAATCAGTTAATCTGATAGAAATTAGATTAAAAATTAAATTGATCTTTGCTTTATAGTTAATTGAGTTTCGAAATAAAAGCATACATTTTTAAAATAGTTACTACCATCCAATAGAAAACTGCAAATATCTACTCTGATTTTCGAACACATAATTAATTTTTACTTGATTTAATTTCTAGAATAACAAACAGTTCAAAATTCACACAATATTGTAAACTCAACGAGGAGTTGAAATACAAGTTTGATCAATTTGGAAAATACGTCAAAGATGTAAGAAATTTAATTAAGGTAATTAATTAAATAAATATTTTGTTCCAAGAAAGATGTTTCCACAGAATTGCCCAAGATGAAATACCTACCTACATTATAATAAAAGCACTTCTATAATGTTAAGTATTCTACGCTTTTATACCACATAAGAACGAAAACATAAATTTAAAAAATGAAAAATTAAATTAAATTAGTTTATAAATCTTAACAAATTTGCTTCTATCATTATTAATTTACTTCGACTTAAATAAAATTTGTATTCTGCAACAATTGTGCAGTGCAAACAATGTGACGGCAAATTGTTGTTAATACAGCCATGTAATTGATACTATTGATTATTTTATGAGGCCTTACAGTGATTCAACGACAATCGACTGTTCCAATTAATTGTTATTGTCGACAGTTGTTGATCGATCACCAAACACGTTAATCAATCATCGTTCAATGTTATCTACAACAAACTTAAACCAAACAGCGTTCGGTCTATATTAAGAGCTTTTATCCCTTTTGGCCAATGTTCATCAAATTTTCGTACTTTCAGAAAAACCTCATGTGCACGAATGCAGTAAATTGGACCGGAGCGAGCAGGTGCTCCTTCCACCTTAAATGTATTTCCCTCATCTGATCTGGTTGAAAATAGTATTTTTTTTTGTTTAGGACGACTTAATTTATTTCCGTGTCATCATTTATTAAACGTCTATTGTTATATTTTTTGTTTGTTAACAATTCGAGAAAATAGTGTTTTGTTGATGTGGGCAGTGAAATAATCAATATTTGATTAGCGAACGCCGGTGAATTTTTTATAATATTCGACAAACTGTCAATCCTTTGTGCTGGGAAACCTTTAAACACTTTATGTGGGTCAGGAAATTTTATTCAAACTTAACAAAAATGTTTTTGAGGAATTTCCTCGAGTGCGTCAAAAATCTAATTGAATTCTGAGTTAAATGTTCTTTCAAATTGATGATAATCACTGAATTCTCATTAATATACATGAACCCGTAAACGCGTAATATAATTTAATTATCATCAATCCTAATAACGAACGATGATTGACTTTGATTGGCATTTACCAGACCGAGCCGCCCGCGTACTGCGTCGCCAGAGCTGCATTTGATAACAATAATTAGCAAATCATTATCCGTTTATTAACTTACGCGAAGGCGGGAAGAGCATATTTCAGTTTTTGCCGTGAAAGTGGCCTCGCGTATACACAAAGGGATAGTAAAACTAGAAGAGTATAAAGGGACTGGTAATATTCAAACCACCAATGGTCACTTTGCATAGAAATGAGACTAAATTGAAATTGTAAAACTGTATATTGTGGTCACAAGCAATCAAATTAGCAATTTATATGTGGTCTCGCTGGTTTTATATATGCATGACACGCGTTATTTTTTGTGACACTAAATAAAATGTAACGGCCGTATGTGATAATATTGCATGCAATATTTTAATTTCTTCCTTCACGCTGTTGAATAGGGCGTAATTAAATTTTGACAGAATACAACTCCATGGGAATGCAGTCGCACACGCACTAAAAATATTACTTACAACCCTGACTCGAAATTTCTTAAAGCTGTACAATTTTAGAGAATACCTACCAATAGTAAATATTTTGTTGAAAAATGAAGTGTCTAATTTTTTTCATTTCCAGCTTCTCTAAGTAAATTTCTAATTACAAAAATATATATTAAAGTATTGTTCGATTTAGGTACATTTGCTTAACGATAACATAAAATAACATAACATAAGTAATAACTAGAATAAATAAAATAACTCATTAAAAGAAAAAAGCGGGGCTGTACCAAGAACACTAGTAACGTTGCCTCTCTGTATGGCCAAACTTATTCGTTGCTTCAAATATGTTTTGGCTTGAGGAATTCCCGTTGTTTGAACAATACGCCTCCCCAAATCTTCAAGGAGAGAAAGGGCATCAGCACTCCAAGGACCCAAAGTTTCCACAGCGAAGGCGGCGAAAAAATAATCATCAGAAATTGACTTATATTTTTTTTCTTAAGATTTTCTGCCAAGTGTGCAGCAGATCTTGCAGAAAATGAAGAATCAGTCAAATGAGAAGGAACAAGTGTATCCGTACAAGTAAAATCAAAAACTAAAGATTTACCTACTTTCCATGGAATAACTGTAATACCAGATATGAGGATGACAGAAATTGATGCCCAATGTAAGTGAAATTGCAATCTTTAAAAAGTTTTTTTTCTAAAAGAGTACCTAATTTACAAGATGAAAGAGCTTCAAGCCAAGCTCCAGATTCAAGTTCAGATCCAGCTAATAAGATAGCTTTTTGTGTGATATTTGAGAAAAATAATAAATTTTGAAATATTTTCTCGCAGATAGGTAAGTCCCAATTTCTTTGAATAGAAAGCTCTTTTGGAAGTAAAGACGAATTAGAAATTTCCTTCCAATAATCAACAGCCTCGTTAAGGGATGTAATTTCAAAATTAGAGAAACTAGAAGGTAGAATGGGCATAATAAGTTCAGAATTAGAAAATGTAGAAGACAGAAAGGCAGGCGAGGAAATATCAATTATAGACCTTATACCTAATCCTCCAAAACGGATTGGTAATTTGGCTTGAGTCCAAGATCGTATTGTAAATTTAATATTCAAAAATTTTTCCAAAGAAAAAATAACAATATTATCTAATTCAAAACACTCATTTTTAAATTTCCAAAAAGGACAACATCTAATATTATAAGTGAAATTAGGTATCCAAAAACAATGGCGGAGTAAAAATAAACCAATATTCATAGATTTGAAGAAAGTAAAGAGAATGAAGAGAATGAATAAATTTTTTTAGAAATAAAAGGTCTTCAACATTACAAACGTGAATACAAGGAGCTAATAATTCGAATCTCTCCAAAATTGAAGACTTGTCTAATTCCGAAACATTATTAAGGAAGAAAAGTTCGCATTTATTGAAATTAAGAACCAAACCAATTTTCTTAAATTCGGAAATTATCGTTTCTAAATCTTGTAAGACATCAAAAGCTTTACCACCTAAAGAACCATTATCTAAGTACCAAACATTTACTTCTGAATTCAAATTCTTAATAATTTGATGAATAGATAAACTAAAAATTGCAGGACCGAGAGGGTCACCTTGTTGACAACCTACAAAAATTAACAAAAATGACCAATTCTTGTTGATCTATTTTCAGACATGAGCATAACATTACTTACATGTTAACATGAGTGAAAATGATGAGAATGAAAACAAAATGTAAGTAAAAAATGACTAATATTAATCGTAAGCCACATTGTTTTCTATATACCTTCAAATGAGTCCTTATATTTTTTAGTAATACTACAGTTTTTAAGTTGAAATGCTGCGAATCGTTGTAATTTAATTATTTAGGCGATATGAGCAATTTCACCATCTTCGAACACTTCGAAACAGTGACCAGTTTTAACACCATCTGTAGCCAGCCATTATTTCTAACAAACTACGCCTCAATTATAGCGAAACTTATATTGAAACAATATCAGCTGTAGTTTATTAATTTAAGGGGTTAGAATAAAAAGGGTATACTATAGTCACATTTACATTTTTTGAATATATTGGAGTTTGAAGTTATGTAACTATAAAACAGTCCAGACTTTTTTTTAATAGAATCTTATTTTATACTCGCTCTGTCCCATAATAAGTGTCCGATTTGGTGAAAATTTAAGTCCCAAAATAAGTGCCCGTTTTGAAATAAAGAAAAGTTTTATAGAATCTATGGATTAAAATATATTTGCAACTTAACGAAACATCTTACTTAATAACTTAACATAACGAGAAAGGTTACTGTCGCGCCCAGTGTCAACGACCATCCATAAGTACTAGTACTAAATGCTAATCTTTGCCTGAGCCGCTTCGACGAGCTACATATCACATTTAAAGCAAAGTGGTAACTGTCCTACTCGTTGCAATTTGTCTTTGCCTAAATGGGGCAACTTGTAATTGTTGCAACCATTACCCTTCATCATTTCTAGCGTGCACTGCTGATGTGATAGGAAGACCTTGTTCAGTGTATCACGGACTAAGTTCATTAAAAATGTCAGTGACGGAATTAATAAATGGTATTTCCTTTATCTATTCAATGTCTACGATTATTTGTTTACTGCCGACTCTTCCAGCTTTCCGTGAATTTACATTTGCACTTACTGATTCTTCAAGTAAAGATTGTTGTCCTCAATTATAGTTTTCTCCGATACAGAATACCAAACGGCTGCATCATTTGCACTTACTTCTAACAAGTAATGGTGCAACTTCAGCAACTTCTTCACGGTTGATTTTGTGGCCACACTGGTATTTTAAGAAGTGACAAAAAAACGTTTGGTTTTTAAATAACTACCAAATAGTTGAACTGAAGTGTTTAAACTTTTTGACAACATAGAAATATCATTTTTGACGTGACTCAATTAATAGAACACAAAATTGCAATTGAAATCTCAAGATAACGTTATGTTTCAGGAAATATAATTAGTTAATTAAAAAAGAATTTTAGTTAGAAGGTTGTGTTTGGTGTAATAAATAGGCACCTCACCTTTAACAAAATGCACTTAGCCCATAATTTAAAAAAATGCTTTTATACCTTTCTTATTCTAACCCCTTCAATTATAACTAAAATTAATTCCATCTTGTTTCTTAATAGTTTAGTGTCAAGCAAAATTCGACTGTGGTCGATATTGCTGATAACAGATAACATCTGGGAGTTCCTACTCATTTTGCATTTATTTATTTATATTATAAATCCGAAACAGTGGTAGCAAAAATTCCAAACGTCGCATTTAATTGTTAGAGTTAAGTTCGTCTATGCTAATATTTAAATTTGAACGTACAGATGTTTAATTTTGTCGAAATAAATATGGTTTAAAACCTTTCCGACAAAAAGTCAGACCATTTACTGAAGATATGTGACTCTATTGAAGCAAGGAAAAAATTGTTTGATGGGTACTGGTTTACAGCGAGTCAACAACTTCTTATCTGTAATTCAATACGATTCAAAATATATATATCAACTAAAGTCGTTCATTGTATGCAAGCAAGGCGTCAAATTGACGTTCGTTAGCTGTCTAGGGTTAACGAAATTACTAAGTGCAGTATCACTTATAGTTCAGCATCAAATAAAATCATTGTTATTTTAAATGAGAAGTAGACATGTGTGGGCTGAAGAAATGTTTTGGCGACGGATTTAAAAACGCCAATTAACCACATTCTTGGCTCGTCACTTATCGCAAACCTAATACGTAAATATTTACAAGTAGTATAGTAGTTGCTACAGATAGAGTCTCGTATCTAAGCGTTATTTTTTGTGACACTAAATAAAATGTTACAGACCCTATGTGATAATATTACATGCAATATTTTAATTTCGTCCTTGACGCTGTTGAATGGGGCGTAATTAAATTTTGACAGAGTATGGGAATGCAGTCACACACGCACTGAAAATATTACTTACAACCCACACTCGAAATTCCTTAAAAATATACACTTTTAGAGAATACCTACCAACAGTAAATATTTTGTTGATTATTTTTTAATGATTTCATTCACCAATCGTTTAGCAGTATTTGGGCACACGTGTTTAATTCTGTCCAATCACAACATTATTATAGTGAGAATTTTCTACTGTAGAAAATTCCCGCGAGCATAATTTCTAGTATTTTGTTTACATATGTAACTTGACAGCACATTTTCTAGTTTTGACATCTGTCGCCAGTTTGATTTTAGTTTATAATGAATTAAACTGTATTTTTATGCTGTATTTTTTATTTAAACGTTAAAAAATAATCTTCCGAATACCACTCGAGAGTGCGAATTAATTAGAAAATAATTCTCCAGTTATTTTTTCAAACTTGTTGCCATTTGGGAATAGCCACTCGAGCCCTACGGGCTCTCGTGTCTATTCCCTGGCAACAAGTTTTCGAAAATCTGTCGAATTATTTTCAATTTATTCTCACTCTCTTGTGATATTACTTATGAAAATACATTTCCAGGCAAAATGAAGTTTCTAATTTTTTTCATTATTTGTTTTGTACAAGATAAATAAATCCTTTCGCTGTACAATTCCTTTTGAATTGCTGCTATAGCACATTTTTCCCGAGGCTTTGTGCGATACAGTTGCATCATAACATCGAAATCAATTAACCACATATAAAAGCGCCACAATCCTTTTTCTATCTCTTTTCTCCATTATAACATTAAATTTATTAAATCTCTTGCATCAATTGTACTTGGTAAAAATGCTTTTTTATTAAACTTTTGTAGCGTTATTAAAAAGAATGAAAATTATAAATAACTCTTCGGCGATATTTACTTAAATTGGATGTCCATTGTACTCGAATAGAAATATTACAGAATATTGTAAACAATCCAACCTGCACGTTAAACACAAAATCAATAAAACAGATTTGAAATATTGGAAAACATTTATCTTCAAGGAACAACATTGCGGCATATTAATCCTCCCTGGTCGTAAAACTATTTATAAAAGGTCTCCGAATTTATTTTAATTAGTTAAGAGAAAGTTTAAAGTTGAAGGCGATATCAGTTCGTTTCATCAGTAATCAGTTTCTGTAAACGGCCATCCGTCTCTTAGTGTTATCGGAATTGAGTTTACACGCCTACGGACTTATTTACCTGTTCTTGTAAATATTTGTATATTCGCTTCAGTTTCCAGTGATTGATTGAGCATTTCCAAGTTAACGCACTTAAAGTGTCATCGCAAAATTGCGCAAGAGTTTCCATGCACTGAATAAATAGCCGGCAAAGAGGATAATGTTTTATCGAATCGATGGTCCTGTATCGGTCCCGGGGATAAATTCCAGTTCCAATCTACACTGATTAGCTAATGATGAAAATAAACTTTTCCAGGAAAGCGATACCATTTGTTCGAAAAACATTTGATGCGATCCATTGTCATTAGCTTAATGAAACACATGTATTTTATTTTACCAGTCGTTATTTATTCTTCCTGTAATAATGCATTTACGAATTCCATTTTGACGAAACTCGGCTGCAAACAAGATATCGCCGTGGAAACGAGGCCAAACGAAACACATAGAAAATTCGTTAGGATTTCATTATACGCAGTTGCAAATTATGGAGATTTGTAACTGGGGACTTGTTAACCTGTAAACGTAACAATAATAAGACAATTTGGGTTGGAGACCAATATTCAAACTGTTCTATTTCCGGATCATTACCGGGAAGGTCTGCAGTTCCGCTGGGAAGATAAAAGGAAATGTCCACGTAGAAGCATCTCATTTTGTAGGCCGTTACGCAACTGAAGACTGAAGACCTGGCCGTTTTCACGCCATTAAATGACCCTGACAACAAAACAAATCCCCGCACTTAATTGTCAAAAATGACTTTCAGTGACTTTGCGTATATTGTTTATTTGTTTGTATTGTCTTGCGTTTATTCGGAAACTGCGAAACCCTCACGGCAGAAAAATAGAAACCAATTCCGACTTCAAAAGAAGAAAAACGGGCCACTCAAGTGCGGTAAGTTTACAAAGAGAATGGAAAATGTACTGTTTGATTTCGCACAACACCATTAAATTACCTCTATATGTAGATATTGCTGCGTAAATGGTTCCATGCAAAGTGCGTGGAAATGAAAAAAAGATACGATCTACAGAAACGGGGAACAATAAAAAGGTCCTTTTTGTTTCCCCACTTTTCAAATTTATAATTATAAAAGGAAAAGTTTTACAATCTCGATAAACATCTTCATGAACTCAGTGACAAAAAGTAGAGCATAGTATTATGTCAAAAGTGCCGCATCATAAAAGTTTCATCTAACAACAGTTACTATTCTTGTTGTAAAAAGTATAAATGCCTCGATTTTTCAAAGGATAAACGCGCTTGGGGCATCTATCCGGAAATTATTTTTAATTTATTTAAAACAACATAATTGGAGTGGATGTGTGACGAGTATTTGACGGTAAGCAGTCTCGAAAGAGGCCTTATCCCAACATTTGAGTCTCGGTCGGGAAAAAAATTGTTTTAAGTTGATTAAGGATTAAATAATTTTGGAATTATATGATTTGAACGGAATGTAATAGTGATGAGCCGAAAAGGTAGCCAAGAAACGTTTAAAAAAACAGTTTAGGTTCATCGGAAGAATACTGAAAAAGAAAGAGAGAAGTGATCGAGACAGCTGCAGAAGCTAAAATTAAAATGGAGGCTTTTAAGAGAAGTAAAATATTACAAATATTCCCAACACTTAAAGAAAACAAACAGTGAAGAAATCATGGATAAGTTATGTAAAACAAGAATTAAAATGAAAGAAATTAAATCAGAAATTCAAATTGCAAAGAAGAATATAATAACAAGAAATGAAGTAATCAAGCAATCCGGAGAAGAAATACAAGCAATTAAGGAAGGGCTTGTTAAAAACGATGCGGACAAATGGGAATAGATAGATAAAATACAAAAAATCGAAAAAATACTAGAAATACGGAAACAGACAAAACATATAAAAATGGATGTAGGGGAAGGCGAGGTAAAGTGGCCACCTTAAGGATTATATCCTAGAATTATAGGCATATTGTATTGACTCCTATGCATTCAGGTAAGGAATGTATACTAGTTTATTCCTGAGAAAGATGATCTGGCTCACTAACACCCAAAAAATTAAAATAAGCATGAGGTAAATTGACCACTTTACCTCGCCTGGGTAGGTAAAGTGGCCTACTCTTTTTCTGAGTTAGGTAAAGTGTAAACATTGTAAAGGATTAATGAAAATTCAGCACTCCGGTGATAATTTTAATCACACCAAAGCTTCATGGAATAGAAGCACACATCAGAGTTTTCCTTGTCTTAATCCCTTTTTTTTGTTTTTTCCCTTTTAGCGCGCTTCACTATGTTCTTGCTATTTTTCTTTGACTTTTTTCTATCTTCAACAATAAACCATGTCATCGCAACCTTATACACTAATCAAAAATATTAAAGGATAATTTTATTTTTTATTTTCCACATCAGAAGGTAAAGTGGCCCACCCGGTCACTTTATCTGCCTTCAAAGTGGGCCGATTTACCTAAAACCACATAACCTCGAAATATTCGACAATTAAATATTTACTATCATAACCAGGAGGAATTATTACTACCTAACTAAAACTTCAATAACCACTTAATTGATTTTATCCGATCAAAAAGCATTATTATATCCCTAGCATAGAATTTTATACAAAATCTTAACAGCTTACCTTAGATCAGCATCACTTGAAAACACATTTCTTTGCATAAAATCGTTGTTATGCGGAGCAGGTTTATAGAAATTTGAGGATAAATATAGCGCCCCTTTCTGCACAAGTGTATGCTATTGTGAATACATGTCGTTGCTTATTTTGGGTGCTATGTAGTGGTGGCCAATTTACCTTACTGGGTCACTTTACCTCGCCTTCCCCTAAGGTATACAAAAGCAGGCTGAAAAGAAGCAAAATTTACGCAGAAAATGATAGCAGAAACGGAAAGAAAATACTTGGAAGATAAGAACAAAAGCAAAAGGAAAAAAAAAATTGGATACCAAAAATGAATAATAAATAGCCAAGTAAAATGGAAATGGAATGAAATAAAAGGACTGCTGGAGAAACCTGATCTAAATCAGATAAAAAATGTTAAAATTCCAAATTAATAGATTGGATGCATGGAGACGACCAAGGCAAAGTTAAAGGATAAATGGATAGGAAAAGAATCATTAAAAATAGAAATATGGAATAAGGGGAATAAAATAAAAGGAAGAAATTGATAAAATGAATAAAATGAAGACGTTAGCAGAAGAATGATTAAAATCTTTTCTGTTATTTTCCATTACTTTACATGCAGTTTTGTTTTAATAATAATAATTATTATCACCAAGTGAAAATAAAATGTTATTTCTACTATTTAGGTTCACAAGAACACCATAAAACTAAGTTTTACCATCTGAAATTCTGATGCACGAGGCGTCTAACCCATATGTTAAGCATCTATCCCCACAACGAAGGTTTTCTAAATTAATGCCACTAACAAAGCTTCATTTTTTTTAAATCTTATGTTTAACTAATCCTTATCCTTAAATTTGATGTATTTTCTTATTAATTTAAATAATTGAGAATAAAATCAAAAGCTGGTGCATCTATACGAAGTTTACCTTATCTAATAATAATTTAGGAACCAAAATATTGTTTGACTGATGTTCGCCGGTATTGGAATTTTTATGGTGTAGCCAGTGCACCTACTACTCCACACAATTACCAGGAATGTGCGGAACTATTGTTTGGCCAGATGCATGCCGAATCTAGAAATCCTTGCTAATTTGACTGTGGTTAAAGATAAGTAAAATAAAACCACATAAATAAGAAGATCTATGTTGATAGCCTGGTCAGCTGTATTTGGTATCAGTGAATTCAATCTGTCCTATAAACTTTTTCAAGGGTAAATAGTGTTCTGCAGGACCCCAATAATAGGACGCTTTTATCGTTAAGCTTTCTTTAATATGATTAGGCGAACCAGCCAGCCATTATTATTATTATATAATATATTTCTTTATTTAATTAGTAAAAATCTGTTAGTCATTACATAAATTTAAGTTTTATTAACAAAAATGACTCTTTACATTGTTTTCCCTTGATAAGATGGACTTTTTGTAACTCGGACAGACCTTTGCCCCTTTTAATACGAGTATGCTATTAACATTTTTTGTGCCTGTTTTATAGGTTGATAAATGATGATGAGCAACCAATGACATCTTTCAAGTGATTAGCAGCAAATTCCTATAAAACGAGTAGGTACTCTCATCATAACAATTTGAAGGATTAAAAGCATTTATCCGTATAAGTGCCCCATATTTGTAACCTTGTTGGAAAGCAATCAATAGGTCATTCCAAAACCATTAAATTTGCACTAGAGAAGTATTATACGGTTCAGTCGATAGATAAATTTTTAAAAGCTTCACACAACAATATATTGACATTGTTTTGTTTGTTGTTAAGTTATTTTAATACGCATTTAATAATAATTTAATATTTTAATAAATAATTTTTATCTACAATCATGACGTAATACGTTCATTTCATATGCTAGCCATAGATACATAACAAGGCTCCTTATCCACAGGTCACGCCCCTTCAGTTTCATTTTCATTATTAAACGGTGCGTATTGTTGGTTGCCTAGTTATTTTCATTATTAAACGGAGCGTAATGTTGGTTGCCTACGCGCGCGGTAGAATGATTAGTTCTTACGAGGCTACCTAAGCAAATGTCCCGGGTTCATTTCTGGGCGACAGTAACACCGTATTAAAATCAGAACCGTGTCTCCTCGCGAGGCAATGGTAAACATCGAGGTATTTTGCCTAATCTCTTCTTCTTCTTCCTTCTTCTATTACTGAGGGAATATTTGCACTTAATTGTTACGGGACGGAACAATTATCGGACGGTGTCAATGCACGACGCCCTTGCGGGAAAAAGAAAATTAGAAACGAATAAAACACTATCATCCATTAGGGAGACCTCGGCTTCCGCGAGAATCGGAGAAGCGTCACAACTTGAGGGTGGTTGAGTCGTCACTTTCAAAATATAATATAAGGAAAAGAAAAACACGTTCGTATTTTTCTTGCTAACTGACAGATCCTTGTTATTTTTTTCGCGCCCATGACAACTGGAAGCAAAGGTTTCTCGATGAAAATCACGTTTTGGTTTCGGTTTAATTTCGGTGTCAATTTTGCTTCGGAACTTATCAGCATTTTAAAGTTTTATTGAATGAAATTTTGATTGTAGATAAACAGCTGTATTTTTCTCGCACATAATGGCTATTATGAACTCAGATGTTTGTAAATACTCGTCTTCGACTCGTATTTACAAACTTTCATCTTCGTTAATAATAGCCTACATTATGTGCTCGTTAAATAATATACTATTATCGCCAACCGTCAATAGAGCCATGCATTACCATAGCGTTTTTCGGAAGTAAACAAACACTTTATCCTACTGTACAAATCAAGCATTTTACCTGCCGCAAATATTTATCAAAATAGCCATAACTGTTTGACATTAAACAGAAATCGTTTGTCACTGTGACAGCTCCAGCAGTAAAAGTTTTGTGGCGAATTATTTGTAGAAAATAATGGAAGAAGACCTTCAGTGCACGCCGCCTGAAATTCAGAAGAAGTCGTTAGAGACGTCTTTGGAAATTCTGCCTCAAAAATCACTCGAAAAATACAATCGCCAGTATGACATATTCATGGAGTGGTGCAAGAAACACGAAATTAAAAAATATAGTGAAAACGTTTTACTGGCGTATTTTTTCGATTTATCGAAAGAGTATTCTCCTTCTTCGATGTGGTCATATTATTCCATGGTAAAAGCAACCCTTTCAGCAAAAAATGACGTTGATATTAGTAAATACAAAAAGCTTACGGCTTTTTTAAAACAAAAAGGAAGAAATCATATTCCAAAAAAGTCCAAAACCCTTTCACAAGAAGAAATACTTGAATTTTTACTAAATGCACCGGATGAAATGTACTTAATGATGAAGGTAATTAATGCCAACTTTTGAAAAACCAATTTGATATAAATGTTGTAATTATTTTAGATTTGTGTTGTGTTTGGCATTGCTGGGGCTTTACGTAATGAAGAACTTTTAAATTTAAAAGTAAGTGACATAGAGCATAAAGAAACAATTCTGGTTGTTCATATACCTCAAACAAAGACCAACAGGCCTCGACTATTTGTAATCACTTCAGAGTTTGAAGGAAAAGTAAAATCCATAGAATTATTTAACAAATATTTAACTCTGCGTCCTAAGCAGACGCCCCACGACCGATTTTTCCTAACTTATAGAAATGGCAAATGCTCAGTCCAGCCAGTTGGAATCCATACTTTTGGAAGTGTACCAAGCAAAATTGCCAACTATCTGCATTTGCCAGAACCATCACTTTATACGGGACATTGTTTTCGCAGAACGTCTGCCACTCTCTTTGCCAACGCAGGCGGTAGTAAGGAAAATTTAAAACGCCATGGAGGGTGGAAAAGCGACACGATTGCAGAGTCCTATGTTGAGGAATCTGTGCTCAATAAAACAAAAATCGCAAAGACGATTTTAGGTGAAAATCAAACTGACAACATAGTTGTTACCAATGACAATTCAAATAAAGATTTACAAATTATTAACATAGATAATAATCCTCAAACATTTTCAATTCAAACCCCTTCGACTTCAGGAATTAATTTTTATAATGCGTCAGGGTGTACGTTCACGTTTAATATAACTAATAAGTAGATTTGTTTTGTATTCGCTGTTTACTTTGTCATAATAAAATGTGTAACTCCATTTTTTTTAATTATAAATTTTTACGGTTGGCGATAAAATTTTGTATGCACCACTGCAGTAAAGTGCCTTTATCGAACTCGTCTGTTACTCGCCTAGCTCGCTTCGCTCGCTCGGCTCATAATCTCAGACTAGTTCGATAAAGAATCACTTTACTGACTTGGTACATAAATAACTATTAATTTAATAAAAATTGTTGAATAATGATCGTATTAAATTAACAACGTTTTGCTCTATTTGTGTCTGGAGATCAAATGAACAAATTACAAGAACTAAAACAATCAGTACAGAATTCCCTCTTCTCACTTTCAAAGCCAAACTACACCCAAAAGGGTTATGTTACATATGTGCTAACGATACGACAGTATTTATAGTTACCGTGCAATAACAGAACTGTTAATGAGTCACATTCCCGCCGTAACTAATCATTTCTGTAGCTTTTTATGCATAATTTAATATGCACAAGATAATAACTTCCCATAAAATTTGCCTAAATGCAATTGTTAGGATTTAAATGGGGTCTCTGGTATTTACTTAAAAAGCAAGTGTGAATAATGTCGACATTCGGGATAAGAAGTGGCATATAATATTAACTGGAAGAAAACAGACAATTTTCACTTCACGTAACCTTTCATAAGTATACCTCCGAGAAGGTGAACTAGTTCAATTGCACCTTCAAAAGTTAGCGAAACTGCAAGCTGAAGGCTGAAACTGTAGTTCGCCGTTCTTAAAGTGCAGACTATTACACTCGACTAAAGTCACCGGCAGATCATAAAGGGTTATTACCCCGTCGGTTTTATTTTATTGTCGGGAAACTGAAAGAAAGATCTATTTTCTACTTCATTTACAGTTTTTCATTTCCAAGTTTGAATCGTGACTGGAAACTATGTTCAATAAAACGATTGTTCTGACAACGTGGACATTGAAAAATGTCTCTATATATTACACCGGCGGAAAAACACGATGCAGATAAAAGTTGAAAAAGTTGGCAGAAAGTAAACTTTAAGTGTTGTACTGGCTTTATTCTCAATAGGATTCGAATGGCGGAACACAACACAATTTCACGGACTGAGACTCTCATGACCTGTGCGTGTTCGAAGCGGGTCATTTTTCGACGAAATGCAAAACTGAGAAAAAATCCCGATTGAAACATAGCGATTTTATTTTAGTACGGAAAGTCAACAGCAACAAATCTTTTTAGGAACACAATCGATGGTGGCGTTCGATGGCATTGAAGGATGACAGCCGCCAATTCTAGCAACCCTCGGATGCTCTGAGGTGACATTTCATTTATAAGCGACTGATTTCTGCGTCAAATTTCAGAGGAGAGAAACTGTCTCAGGCGGGTCCGCGCCAATACTGACAACTACGCAAGGCAAAAATTTGGTGTATTGGATTTTCCGCTTTATTCAGAACGATATCCATAAAATACTGTCATAACAAGTTCGCTAGATATTACAACTAACGTTTTATTATTTATTTCGCTTGAATATGGGCTCTGCTCTTTGCTGAGTCATATTGGATATCAATATTACAAACTCGTTTAGATGCACTGTTCATATTCCATCTGTGCAACCGGTATCGATCACGTTTCGAAAATATGAAAACATCCACTTTATACAATAAAAAAGTAGAATTTTCGGCCAATGTGCTCGAGCACACTAAGAGGGTGCCGTAATTTTCTCGGAAAATGTTAAGTTTGAGAAAATAGAATGCATTTCGGGTTGTTAAGCCACTGAGGATACAAATCTCTTGGGTTTACGGTACAGCGGAGGGATAATATCCAATTATAGAGCGCCATTTACTCATGCGTTATCTCATTAGTGGTGTAAGCTGCACATGTGAGCCCATGTGCGAACACTAAGAACTTCTGTTTTTACTACGTGCCACGAATTCTCATTCGGCCCCATTTATTCGAAATATATTGATTACACAATTATTTTTTCATAATTTGTGGTTAAAAATTTACCACAATAAAAACCGTACTTGAAACTTTTATTGACTTTTCAGGAAGTTAAAGGAAATTTGCTGTGAAAGCAGCTACATATTAATGCAACATACTTTTAGTTTTGAAGTTGACGCTGTGCTGTAGATTTAGATTATCTCAGGCAGCCGGAAAATTAATTCACGAATAAAATAGAACGAAAAGTGTAGATGAAAACGGTGGATAGGATGATCAAGAACTTATGAATGCAGGGAGGTCTGCAGAGCAACAAATGGAAATAGAATGTAAAGTAGAAAGTACATTACTGTTGTTAACTGATAGCAAAGATTAAATTTCTTTTGAGAAGTATAGGTCAACTGGAAGAAACAGCAAAACGATAAAACATCAATTAGTACGAAAATAAGAATTTTTTTTTGTCAAAGGAAACTTTTCATTTTTAAGAAAGCAGGTTATTTTATAGTCAAAAATTACAATCAATTAACGGCTTGTCGCTAATTTTTTAAAAGTCCTACTATTTTCAAATACATTAGTCCTGTCTTGGCAAAATGTTGCCATCACAATGCACAAATAAATTAAATTTGTCTTGTAATTTTAAAGGTGTTCTTTTCTACATTTGAAAAAGAAGGCATCTTTTGTACAACATTTTTGACAGCTTAACCGTTGGGACATCAACAGGCACTTAGATTAAATATAATAACTGTTGTCTCGGCAAAGCCGCATCATGTTGATTTAGAGATAAACAAAATTGTCAGTTATAATACAACGAGTAGTCAAAGATTGTCGAATATTTTTATGAATGGTCATTCGCTTTATGAACACCATGAGTGCGCAGCACGAATGGTGTTCGGAAGCGTATAATGACCATGAATAAAAATATTCGACAATCTTTGACAACGAATTGTATTCAACAGACTATTCAATTCACCAAATCAATGATTAAAATGAAATATTTCAAAATCTAGTTCGAAAATTTGAGTTACACATGATTTCATTTCCATAGCAACCGGTAAAAAAAGTTGTTATTTGAATATTTTCTGACAGTAATGGAAAGTGTGTGCAAGAGATTTGGAGAGAGATCTGATGCAGAAATCAATGTAGATATTGGAAGAAACGTGCCGGAAAATACGCGGAAGTCACGAGAGTCGGTATGGCGTCAGTTCTCTCAGTTTTTGGAAGAAAAAGACTACTCCTTGACACCATCTGTCACATCTGCAGAGTTAAATATTATTCTGAAGAGTTGGGCCGTTAATATGAGGAAGAGAGATGGGTCGGAATATAAGGAAGGCGTGGTCAAGCATTTATGGAACAGTACTGCGAAAATGGTGCAAGAAATGTATTTCAATAAGTGGAATATTGAGATTAACCCATTTAGTGAAGCTGTATTCAAAACATCGAGAGAGGCTAGAGATGCTACTAGACGAAAATTACAGGCGCTTCCAGAAAAAAGAACCAGCAGCGCAGTAGCTCTGTCTGAAAAAGAATATCAAAAAATTGTTGAAGTTTTCGACGAAGATAGCCCCGATGGACTTCAAAAGAATTTTTTTTTCATTGTCTCCTATGAATTAGCTTGGCGAGGTGGAGAAGGGGCTCAATCTCAAACTTACTTCTTTAAGGAAGAAATTAACAATGAGGGTCTTCCTACAGGGCGTGTAGAATATAATTCTATTTTTTCCAAAACTGCTCAAGGCGGTGCAAAACGTTTAACTGAAAGTAAATGGTTGATAACCAATGAAAATGCGGAAATTTGTCCTATAAGGTAAGTCCATGGTTTCTTCCTTTTTTAATTGATTTATAATTATCGGATAATTATAGACTGTACCATAAGCTGTTGTCGAAGAGAGGCAGCAATGTCAAGACCGAGAGGATGTTTTTAACGCCTAACCCATTTTGGAATTCTAATGGAAAAAATTATTGGTACAAGAATTCCCCTGTGGGTGTAAACGAAATTGGAAAATGGGTGAAAACATCGGCAGAAAAAATAAGATTGGACACTAAAAAAAGAAAAATATCCAGTCATTCAATTAGATCCACTAGCGTATCGTCATTGGCCAAAGCAGGTGTTGGCGAGCATCAGTTAATAAAAATCACAGGTCACAATAATATTAATTCAATCAAGTCTTATTTACAAATGGACAACGAACATCACAGGACAATTGTTGAAAAAATGAGAACTACTACGTCGACAACGGTGGCGACTGAATTGCCCAACAGCAGGGAGGGTAAAATTTGTGATGTTGAACATTCGTTCAAAGGAGGAATTTTTCAGAATTGCAACAATGTTCATTTTTCAAATTGTTCAGTTAATTTTGTAACAAAGTAATAATTTTCTTAAATAAAAATAATAATCAAGTTACTTTAAAATATTCACTGCAACCACTAGTGGAATATCCAGTTATATTTTCACTAATGAAATATTCGCTGGAATTTTCTGTTGTTAGGATACGAAAGTAAATATCTGCTATTTTATTGGATAATATTTGAAAAATGATTTGGTGAATTGAATAGTCAGTATTTATTTCCTCTGAGAAAAGTAACATTCAAATGTAAGATGATAAAAGAATTCTGTCACAAACCTGTAACTAATAATTCTTAGGTATTATGTCAATGATTGATTAAGTTACAATTAATTTCCAGCGATTATATTTTTAGATTGAAAATTCCTTCCTGTTGCGTAAAATTGAGCTCTCCGTGACAGTTTTAACATAACCTTGTTCCTGGTGTCATTTATGATTTTGACTTTCGTTTCGATAACTATTTTCTGGGTTGTTTTTTCTTGAAGACTGCACTTTCTTTTGCGATTGAATCAAACTTACCCGAGTGTTTTTAAATTTGAATAAATATTGAATTCTCATTTATGCAAAAGTTGGGTTCGCAAAAGGGACACAAAATATTTCTGTACCAACGGAGCAGAACGATGGGCATATCTAAAAGTTACAATGTTCAGGAGATGCAAATTAATGACTTGATATCTTTGGTGTTGCTTGGAGGTACATCATAATGCTACACAAATTCTAAGTTTGACAGAATTCCCCCTGTAATGTGTGTGTAGATGGGACATATTTTAATCAATATACATCAGAATCTCATGGTTAGAAAAAGTGAACATATTCTGCTTCTCAGGTACAAATTTGTGTAACGGCCAGGGTGTATGAAGCTCGATCTTAATTTTCATGAAAAATTTCCGGATGTAATAATGCAATTGACTCTAATTTTGTAAAAAATAAGTGATAAATTTCAAAGAGAATCAGGAAATATCTAACCAACAAAACTTGTAGAAAATTTGAGACAAGTAATGTACATGTACGAAAATAATTTCACGACCACTCGATTTTTCATACAGCTCCTGTGAAAACTTTAGCCACCAGATTTGAAAAGAAAATGGCTTGTCGTAATTGGTTCAGTCAGAAAATTGACAACGAATTTCTGACTCTGGCCTTCTTCTTCTTCTTCTTCTTCTTCTTCCTCACAAAATATGCCGATGCATCACGATTACATCCACAAAAAAAATGTACTATGAATCACCATTTTGCGGACACATTTAATTGGGCCCTTTTCATTAGCGAGTTTGTCACTGCTGTGTGGTATCAAAACATGGAAGAATTCATTAATCAATTTCACGTCGATGAGTTAAATAATCGTTATGTCCAGCAGGATTGAGAAACCGCGTATTCAGCTGAGGCTACGTTAACTTACTTGAGACAATTTTATGACGTTTGTTTAATTAGTTCAATCGCTCCGCGATCACCTGATTTGACGCCATTAGATTATTTCAAGTCCCCATCTTCAAAGCAATAACTTTACACAACTACTAAACTCCTCTTTCTCCGTGACTTTTACTACCCTGGGTGGGTCTTAGCCAAGTTAGCAACTTTCCTTCATTTCTACCTACCTCTCACAACTTCCCTTGCGTTGGCAACATTTATTATCGCTGAACCTTTAGCAATGTTATCTTTCCAGCGGAAGGGTGGGGGATCTAAAGATCTTTTACCAAGCGGTGCCTCTTTCCAGGCAAGTTTAACTATTCGGTCGTCTGGGAGTCATCTAACATGCCCTGCCCATGCAATCTCCTCAATTTTATTTCTTGTGCAACGCTTGGGGTAGTATAGAAGTTTTTCAATTCTTCCTTGGTACGAATATAGAGTCTTTCTCAGTATTCTTTATGTGAAACTAAGAAATCGTTCTTTGTTTGCCACTGTCAACGTCTGTGCCTCACCGGTCTTATCATACTTTTGTAAACAAAGATTTTTGTTTACCTCGATATAATTATGTTTAGATTTACAAAGATCATTGAACGCGTACAAACATCTATTGCCGGCATGGATGAGACAGTTAATCTCGTCTGTTCCATCTGTTTTCTCCGTTAGTACTGTTTCCAGGTACCTGATTTTTTTCACACATTTAAAGTTGGTCTATTGCAATATTTTGTCCTAACTGTATCTGTACTGCCTATTTCTTGTACTGCACATATATTTTATTTTCTCTTCATTGATTTACAGTCCTATGCGTATTGCTTGCTTTTCGTAGTTGACAAAGATGTTCTTAACCTTGAGTCGACTTCTGCTGATTATATTCACGTCATCTTCAATTGCTAATGGGTAGCTTTCGATGAATTTTGTAGGTATAGATGATTTTATTTCGATGACATATTCCAGGGCAATGTTGAAAAAGTGTGGAGGGAGAGCATCTCCCTGCTTGAGTTCGTTGTTTATTTCAAATCTTTTGTATTACGTAACTACCTAGCTTTTTTAAGAAACCTAGTTCTTCCACTACTTTGCAAAGTTCTAACCTTAACACTATCGTACGCTTGTTTGAAGTCTACAAATAGTTGGTGAAGTTTTTGTTAAATTCCCATCACTTCTCCGTTATTTGTTTTATTGTGAAAATTGATTCACCTTTTTGTCTAAAATCACATTAGTAATCGCCTATAATAATTTCGACGAACCCTTTAAGTATCAGAAGAATCACATTCGTTAGGACTATACGCTGTATTTAAAGTGAAATACCACAGTAATTACTGCAATTCTTTTTGTCATCCTTCTCATGAATTGCGACAATAACTCTTATTTTCTAATCATCCGTCTCTTCACCATAGTTCCAGCGCTCAGTCGGGATATCATCACTTCCAGCTGCCTTGTTGCTTTTGAGTTTCTTGATGGCTCTGCTGACTTCCTCACACGATGCGATGTCAACCATGATTTCAGTTGACTAAAAAACTGTCGTATCAACGAAACTGTAGTTCAACGAAATACACTTTCAAGCGTTCACTACCTTTCTTTTTGGCATGTAAAAATCATGATCATACAGGTTGCACCAGAAGCTTTTGTCAGAATATTCGAGAACATGAGCGACGAGTCAACTTGTGTAACAATATGTTTAGACAACCTGTAAATAACAAAATTCTTCACAAAACGATTGAATATCTGTAAGTTCTGCAAAATCACGCCCAGCTAATGGCGATTTAGACCTAATAATCAGACAAATCTCGACATAACTTGAAACACTTAAATCTGCTAGCAAGAGAATACAGTCGGTACAATTTAAATTGTAGGCGTCCTGTAATTGACGTGATTTAAATAGGCACCTCGTTATTTATTGGAAAGAACTTCAAATTGTTCAACGATTGGAAAATTTTATTCATCTCAATTACCAGTTCGAAAAGGATATTTTTCTTACCTGTTTAATTCTCTTTGCAATTACCTTGATAAACCATGGACGAGTTAAGCTTTCGACAGGATTAAAAAGCAGTACGATCGATAACAATAAATAATACATAATTGCGTTTCTTGCTAAAATTATTTCGCAACAAAAATTTGATGATGAAATAAAAAGACTTTGAAACTTTAATAATCATTAACTCTTAAAACATGATTAAAAATGCGCCAGCTTTGAATACCACCTACAAAAACTCCAAGCACCTCTTCCAATTATAACGGAAGCAATACCGGCTTCGCTACAATTAATAAACGCAACGAACGCTGCAAAACCTGAAAAAGAAAAGGCGAAAAAATCTCCTGAAATCGCTAAATGAAAACAGGAATAAAATAATAGTACACCTTGTTGCTGATCCTCGCGTATTTGGCGAAAGAAGAAACGAGATAGCTTCCCTAATATATGTAATAGTACACATCCCTGACGGCGTTGGTAGCGCACCCATATCCGATAGACTCATAAATATCACATTAGTGGCTCACGGTCTTCGGACTGAGATGCGCAGCGTGAACATTACTTGCTCGTTTGCCGCAGCTTTTGCCGCAAAAACCAAGTGCGGCTGTTAGGAACGGTTATGTGCGTATCTTAAGCTTCACTCCGTTCAGGATTATACGCTTTATGCTTCGAGATCGTTCCTTATTACGCACTTTATGTGATATTCATGAAACTTATTCTCTATAGAAATAAATGGATGCGTAATTCGTTTTATTGCTCTTATAATCATTCCCGAGTCAACTTTACGGCCCACGCACTTAATCTAAGCGATTTCATACGCAATTGGTCAAGTGAAACATTTCGGATCCTTCTCGGTAATAATAGTACTTTCCTAGTTTATTTGTAGTTAAGGGAAAATCATATTTCGTGATACATTTCACGAAGTGGTAAAAAAGAACAAGAGCGCGTAGGCTTTGATTGCGTGAGAAACGCGAAACGCCGCCGGTCAATAATAGAACTAATCCTGCACGACAACGTACAATCAATCTAGCCACCGCTGTCGACCCATTCCGTAGCCTATAAATCTTCAAAATCCTTAGGATGCTGATAAAAATGTACACAAATTTTAAAAATCGTCCGCGACAAATCGGTCTAGGTCCCCCCGTTTCCGATTGCTTTTTACAGACAGGCTCTTTAAAATATCCATCTACTGGCGGAAATTGTAAAGGCTCTAGAAAATTATTCGCATTGTTAATGTTTATTCCTCGATTTGAATAAAAATTTGAATTTTAGAAACTTCAAAAACACACTTCGTTAGTTGATAAAAGGCAGTTTCGAAATTAACTAATTCATCAGCAACTCGTTTGCTTTATTCATATTTTTTACTGTGGGTTCCGGTCCGGTTTAATTGGGGCTGCATCTCGCGCGATGGAGGAAAAACTAATATAATGCAAACTGATATTCATTCCTATTCAAGTTAATTTTGCGGCGGATTATTTACATTTACGGCTTTCTTATTCAAAATGAAGTGCGTAAAAAATTACGCATCCGTAATCAAGTATTTTGAACCGAATGGTAATTGCGGCTAATGAATTATTAATGAGCGATTCGTTAAAATTTTGCGACCGGGTAAAAGAGATATTGAAAAAAGTTCGTCTTCCCATACAGCCACACAAAAAACTCCCATTTCCCTAATTAAATTTTCATAACAATTTTTAAATTTAAATCGTTAAATCGTTACCCGCAAACTTTCTTGTCCTTAACTACTTATTAAAATTAAATATAGTGGAATCTCGTTTATCCGAATTTGTGAGAGACTTTTAAAAATTCATAACACAATACTTTATTTAACCTTTCTAGACAGACAAGTCAAACGTAAATAACCAAATATGTATTTCAATCACTTAAAAAGGAATACTTATTAGATGTAAATGAAACTCGATCTTCAAATCAAAACCTATTTGAAATGCATCGCCTAAATAATAGATAGGTTCGTTGCTGTACAAAATTGGTTTAGTGCCCGCACTTGAGACCAATAGTCCTAGAACACTTATGATCCACTGAAATTATTTATTAGGTTAAACTATTATTGGTGTAATGCGTCCCTCACTATTCAATTAAACAACTCATTGGATATAAAGGGTGTATCAATTAAAACTATAGAATTTGAATTGCGCGCCATTTGTGTTCTTTGAAACGGAGGGCGCCAATGTTTAACAATTGTCATTTACAAACCATACGACGTCAACATGGTGAGTTTAACAGTTCAACAACAAATACCTTATTTACAATTACAATACAATTGTTTTATGAAAATGGGCAATCATTTACGATTACATGAAGAAAAATTCGCACAAGATTAGGATGAAACGAAGCCCCTACAGAGTTAACAGTTCGTGACTTAATCAAGAAATTTGAAGAGACGGATTCTGTTATCGATAAGGCAACACCAGCACGTCCTCGTCGTGGTCGACCAAATGATAATATTGCTCCAGTGAGAGAAAGTGTACTTGAGGATCCAAACACATCATTTCGACGTCGTTCACAACAAGTGAATCTTTCAAGGGCCACCACGCAGCGAATTTTAAAGAAAAATTTGCATCTCACAGCATGCAAAATTCAACTGACACAACAATTAAAAGTTGCAAGCCATTTGTGTGTGTGTGTTAGGCAAGAAACAAAATAATGCCGATTTTTGCAACAAAATGATTCTAAGCAATGAAGCACTTTTTTGATCTTGATGGAAGAGTCAATGAACAAAATTATCACATTTAGAGCGAATACAATCCACATACTGTTCACTAAAGAGTAATGCATCCTAAGAGATGCACTGTTTGGTGCACATTTTGAAGTGGTGATGTAATCGGACCATACTTTTTTAAAGATGAGGCTGGTAATGCTATCACAGTAAATGAAGAACGCTATCGTGACATACTAACCAATTTCTCTTTCCACCAAACTGATGACGTAGATTTCAACAACATGTTGTTTCAGCAGGACGATGAAATGGAACATACAGCACGTTAGACCACAACTCTTGCATGCTCAATTTCCTCAGTGTAACAAATATTTTACGTTTTATTCAAAAATCAAATCCTATAGTTCCAAATGAGACACCCTTCAGTAAAATTGTAAGTTTTCAATAGTCGTAACTTCAATCACCGACCGGTTGGACACAACAGCTCCAGATTGCAAGAAATAATAACAATTTTCTTAGTTACATGTTACATGACAAATCTCCTTCACAGTTTTATTACTTGTGTAAAAATTGTCGGGAGACATAAAACTAGAAGTCTAACTCATAAAAATACCACTAAAGAAGTTGAAGCTATAAAATTTCCATAAAAAATTATAAAATTTTTGAATTCTATACAAATATAAAAGGAAAATCTGTAGCCATGTCCGGTAAAGATGACCCGGTAAAGTCACTAGTTGAAATTTGGTATGCACTTAGAAAATGGTGTCTATATTTTCTAGAAAAAGCTCAAATGTGAAAAAATAACCTTGACTACCTCTTAAGTTGACCTGACGAAGTCGGGGCTTGCTGCTAGTTCCTAATAAAATCTACGCAAACCTGCCTGCACATAATTACATCAATTGTTTCAGTGCATAAAAGCTTAATAAAGCTTGGTACATCAATGCTGTTTTCAACTTTAACAATATGATGTTGAAAATAATTAAGCACTTAAATTCTAATTCGCATCCACTGACATTTGTACAAAACTGGACATGAACTATAAATAATAAATGTAAAACAAATTGAATTAATCTTTAATGTATTCTAAATAACAACATTCTCTCTCCACAAACGTTATTTGCATGTCTAAAGCTAGCTTCAGAAGTTAAATTGCTAGTGAATGCATACATTTTGATGTTTGCATTATTGAATGGTTTGTTAAAAGGGAGTTTGCACTAACGCAAATCTACAGTATTAGAAAGATAATGATTTGTTCCAACAATGTAAGTGGTTAAAAATATACGCTGTATCTACTAGAGGTTGAAAGGCTTCCAAAAATTTTAATTGAATTGTAACATAACTTTATTTGGTCCAACAGACAGTCTATTTCTTACATTTCTTGCTTGTCTCCTAAAACTGCAGCAAAGATTCCAATGATCTGCTCTTTCATCTCCACTAGATCTCGAAGAAACAGTGGAGCAACCTTTTACGAAGCTCCACAAGAGGGTGGGAAATGAGCCAGAAGTTCTCATAACTATCTAGTAAGGAAAATTAAATACTTAGGATATGTAATGAGAGGAGAGAAGTGCGCATTGATACATCTAATATTACAAGACAAAATAGGAGGAAAACAAGAATATGCTGGCTCAGGAATTTAAGAGAGTTGTTTGGATACAGCAGCACAGAACTATTTAACGCGGTAGTCAACAAAGTTCGTAGAATCATGGTGGTTTCCAACCTTCGGTAGGAGATGGCACCCGAAGAAAACATGAAGGCAGGAGGAAATCTGGCATCAAGATGAATGCGACCTGCTCATCATAATAGGATGTGTTCATTATGGTGTCTTTTCACTGTTTGGCGTATTCGGGTGGAAAACAAGATCTTATTAATTTTCTTCAACTTGAGATATAAACTATCGAGAGAATATCTGTAGAGCCACTTTGTAAGATATGGCACAACTATTTGGAAATATTACGTTACTTTTGGTGAAAAAAGCGTCCTTGGAACGATAATAAATATTCTGAAAAGGATACTAACTTTTATGAACACGTTGTATATTCGGTTGTTTCAATATGCACGCGTTGCTGCGCTTAAGTGAGATCATACATTCAAATCAGTTTATGTTTGGTGTTATGGATGATACCTCAGCTCATAATTGAGGCGCATTATATGATTTATAAAACCTGAATAAGAGACTAACGACGACTAACTACATTTTAAAATAATTATTTCTGTAATAAGTAAATTTAGATGAGTAACGCTTGTCCCTTCAGCAATCGTCAGAAATTTCCTAATTCCGGTAAACGAAGGTTCAAAGACCGCAAGAGTTAAACCAAAACCATTTGACTGTTCATAAACTTTAAGTAGATAATAATAAAAATTAGGATCATCCGTGATTATATTGTTCAAGGGTTGGTACAAATCCGAAATTTTAAACGGACGGAGTTCTGTACAGGAGAACTTTACTATTCGTTTACCTCGTTATTCGTGCGCCCCGCTATTCGTCAAACTTTTTCGAATGCGCTATTCGTCTTTACAACCTTATTCGGCCCGTTTTATATTTTGATTACTCAAGTCAGCTGCGGTGATTATCTCGTTAGCCAGCGCAATTGCATGTGATGATTGTTCATCATTTGATCACATTTTCGCACTTTTATGATAGTACGTTAACTGTGTATACCCATCCTCCTTTCGACACTTCCATTAAACTGAAGTTACATTTTCATTGATTTCATGTAAGGATGCTTATTGATTTTATGCACTGCGTATTGTTACAAAAATTAAAATAAGCCAGTATCTATGAGCCTGGAACGGATTAATCGAATTTACATTTTCTGTTACATTGTCTGCTGGAACAGTCGATATAACGGTGCTCCACTGTATTATTATTGTACAAATAAAATTGGTAGCAGATTTAAATACGCAGTAGGTTTTTTTGTGTTGCAGAAACGATTATCACAGTGTCCATTCAATAATCAGTAAATAAAGCTTTTGTAATTGAATTGATTTCAAACATTTATAGTAATCGATCAAGTTCATTTTTAAGTTATTGTAAAAATAAATTTGTTAAAAAGTATTATATGTATAAATTAATGAAAATCTGTTTTCATTCGCCCTTTGTAAATTTTTATTATCTATCTATGATTTATTGTTATTTTCATATTTTGTCGTTAGCAAAAATTAACTCGTACATTTAGGATGTTACAGTATAGTGCAAAAACCAATTTGAAGCGAATCCAAATATAACACCCTTCCGATCCATATGCACGTAGGTGTTGGTCTTTCCTACACTCATACTCGGATCCTGAAATCGTGCACACTCCTACGTTTGACCAACCCTTATAAAATCTATAGATGATTTTTACGGATACATGCTCATCCTGTCTAAATTCGCTGTTGACTTCCCACGCCAGATTTTTAATTCTCTTCTAAAATTTACCCGGTTAGTTTTAATTTCGTCTGGGACTGTAATTAAGAAGTTAATTTAGTTTTTGTTATCTCCAAAAATCAACCTTGTAAAACAAACCCGAGAAGAGAACTTTTCCACCGAAAATATTTATTACGTTTTAACAGATTTTTTTTCTTTTAATGTAAAATCGATATTTCCGCACGAAAAGCTAAGCCAATAAAACATCAAAGATTTACGAGAATGGGTATAATAGATATCGCTTGATGTTTATGATCAGTTTCAGCAAATTTAATGTTAATCTTTTCCACACTCGGAAACTCGGACACTACAAGACGCTCTGGGAATATTGCAGTTTAATTCTACTTTCGGACAGTTTTATAATACGACGACCTACTTTCGCTTCTTCTTCTGCGAGATTTAAAAATGCCCAGGGAATTTGTGCCACCTTTATTCTCCAAAACAAGATTCAAATTAAAAATATTGAATGCGCTCAATACCAATCTGTCAAGGAAAAAAATTGGTGGAACAATACCGACTTTCGCGCAATGTTTTAATATTTTCCCCGCTGGCGTGTCAATATTTAAATTTTAATTATGCGCACATACATTTGAAAAACGAATAATATTGCGTTTCTATATTAAAATTGCGGCACTTTATTGTTGTTTAAAAATTCACGCGACCGTTAAAAAAAAGCAGCGTTCCAGATAAGGAAAAGGTCCCTCCAGACGCTGCACTTCAGAAACTATACCATGTGACGAAACCGTCCCTTACAGCTTGAACATTATGCAAAAGCTCTTGGGCCGTGTATCACTTTTGCGCTAGCCAAACTGGCGTTATACTCCATACTGAAGCAGCCATGCGTATAAAGTATGTAAATACACATTTCTGCGCCCTCGTATGGTTATAACGTTTTTAAAATATGGAAACCTTGACTCCACAAATATGACCGCATAAATATGCAAAAACGTTAACAATAAATTAGGTACTTTAATAAATATGTCAATATTTATAGGGCCTTTCAATCGAGGAGATTGCACATTTCAGCACAATATAAAAAAACAAATTTTCCAATATTACAAAATATATTATCCTGACTCGCGCACAGACAAATTAATGAAGCGAAGAGATCCACTGGCAGGTTAGTGAAATAGCGTTAACTGTATAACTGTATGTTTTGATTTTATCAAAACTTTATAGATACAAGAAAAAATTGAAGCGATAGGTATAACAAGATCAAAATTTCATGAACCTGCGCAAAGCGCCAAAAATCGTTTCGTGAACGATGAACTATACAACTTAAACACGTTTGCATTTCACAACTAATTTTTGAGAGATCTCGAATAATTAATGTTAAGTTATAGCTAGTAAATACGTTTCTGGTTTAATGTCTTTTAGCATTTAAGTTTTAGTAAGAACTTTAGGCTTGCCATTATGTACAGGCAGCAAGTTAACACACACACGCACACACCACGCCACAGGCTTTTTAAATTTTCGTGTGTTTCCTCGAACACGTCAACGATTTTAGATCTCACTTACAATTCTCACACTTACTTTTGGCTCCGCCTTGTCGCTCCATTACTATACAGTTCGTTTCTTGTGTTGTAAGTATTTGAAAATTGTTGTAATATTTTTAAATTGCGGTATGAAAACAATATAAGAGTTGATTAAATTTTGGTGAACCTTGGTTCGCAGAAAACGAGAAAAATTACTCGAGTTGTTGGATAAATTACAACGACATTCTAATAGCTTAAATTTGAAGCAAATATAAGAAGGAATTAAGTGATATTAAGTAGTGAAGCAAAACTCTTAAAAATCCATCAAATTAGTTTTTATGGTGCATAATCGTAAAGAAATGTGAACTTAGCAAATACAAAATGTGTGGGTGATCGGCAAGCCGAGTTGAGACCTCAGTTTGATGAGTTCTTTAAAGTACTGCACAACTTTTCAATATCAACTTATTAGTCTTTCTAAATATTGATATGGTATACAAGGTTAACGTTAATGCTCGCTCTAAAATTGGATTCAAATATTAAATTATTATCTTCAAATTTTGTTTATGTTATGATAATCCAGACGTGCGTCAGAAAAGAACAGAAATATAATTTTGGAAATATCTAGACAAAAAAAATTGTATATTTTACCCACGGCGTTTAATTTCATTACGCAAGTTACAAAAACTTTTTGTTTGAATTTTTTTAAAGCGTTTTAGCCTAAAAATCGATTAGTAATAAAATCACCAAAACAATGATGACCGAATAATATAGATCCGGACTAAAAATAAACGCTTTCTACCCATAATGACTTCTTAGTGTTTCTTAATAAAGGTTCGCTTAAACTTTCTTCCTGTGCTTTCACATCAGATTAATTGTATTCATTTATTTGAAGCAAATAGCAAACGGTGTTTCAGTGACTTTTTGTAAATTTGACATTTCAAAATCTAAATACGCCCCTAATACTGAATGCGTGTCGCTACTATCTGGTCTCTTCGAGACATCTTCTTTCTTCAAGAACCTTTGTAATTTTACAACACTTGCCTTATTTATTGGTTATGACTTGAATGTTGAAAATAACATTTCTTACTAACATCACATGAATTCTAATCGAAATAATTCCGAATATCAATAGAAAGCTGATAAGGTTTAATAAGTCTCAAAATATCCATGTAATAACGACATAAATGAACGTCGCGACGCCAGATGATAAAAACTGAAAATTTAATTAATATCAAATCGTTGCCTATTACCAACTGAACCAAATTTTCGTAGTAGCATCTTCAACATTGAGGTTTTTTAGAGGTGGCCATTAAAGTAGAAGGACTCTGTACAGTAGACTCGCGTTAATGCATAAAACAACTCAACTAACCTAAATGCACTGACTTTACATATTTTAATGTAAGAATACTAAGCAGCAAGTTCATTTCACCAAATTATTCAACTAAGCGGCAAAAGTCTGTTTTAATGATGTAATTAAAAAGAGAATTTTATTTAAACAATCTCCAAATGAATTTGGTTATTACACCTTGATTCAAATACAACAAGCGAACCAAAGATGCATCTACTGTATGTATTTACTTTTTATTTCATTTTATTTCTTCCACATAACGCTTTCACAATTTCTAATGTTTAAAAAAGTAACTTAATACATCTTTTTGATTTCTTTACTATTGCAATAAAATATGTTTAGATTATTTTAACAAAGTCTTCTGTGATAATTATTTCGTATGATTTTAAATAAAAAATTAATCTTTGCAAAAACAGCCAAACTGGGCCCCGATACAATATTCTCATGTCTCAAATTACTTTTACTTCATAACCAAGTACAGTAGAACCCCTCTAGTCCGCTCTCGGTTAGTCCGTCACTCCGGTTAATCCGACCGTGGTCCGAGTCGCGAAAACTCGTCAGTGACTCACCACCCCTCGCGCCATTGTTTATAGTACCCCGTCATCTCTCTTATCGTTTCGGATGTAGCGTGTTTTTTTGTACTGAGCTATGCAGTTTTAGTGTTTACTGTTCGCTGGTTTTACGACAGTGTTTTCTGTATTCGTTACAGTATATGTTTTTACTGTTTTCTAATAATCCGATCTTTTTTGCGTTCCGACCATACCCCCGGTCCCGAAGGTGGCGGATTAGAGGGGTTCTACTGTAAACCTAAATCTAACAAAAATATTTTTTCTTTTGAATGCCAAAAGATTGCAAAAAAAATTATGGATGTTAAGAAGCTATATAATTTTCGTCCGTATCGCTTTCACTTATCTCCGCTCATTATTTTTTTAATTGAAGATCTTTCCTGCGCCTCTATTTCCGTTTGCGGGTCTAAATTTAAAGCACTTATTTTGGAATAAATTAAATTTATATTTTTAATTGTCTGAAGATTGCGGTCGCTTTTTGGACTTTTATATAAATTTCGGTGAAACCCTTCCATTTCAAACATTAAGCTGATTCCTTCTGCGTTTACAGATCCTTTGTTCGCTATTGCAATGAACTTCGATTCGTATCCAGCGAGTGAAACACTTTCGAGTTTTTCGAACAACTTTCAAATACAAAAGCATTTGTAACTTAAGATCCACGGGTTGTGCAATCGACCAGAAATAAACACAATAGTCCAAGGAATTAAATCAATAACAGAAATAAAATTGTTCTGCAAATTTGAATTTTATTTCATATTGACGGTTCAATAACAGTTTTCGATTTACTATCAATTGAATCTTATTGTCTGAAAATTACTACATACTTTTATTCTGTAAACCCGAAACTAATTTTCTAACAGTACTTGGCCGACTTAATCTTAATTTTCTTGATAAAACTTTAACATTCAAAACTGAAACTGTTCACTTAAATTTCGACGTATTATATGTGTATTATTACTGCTTTATGTGCGCAGCGCAGTATGGAGTTTGAATGCAGCGGGATTTTTAGGAATTATTAAATTTTAATTGGATCTGGTTTTATGTCCGCTCCGGAGTTCTTTATAACCCGAACGCAACACATTCTACACTTGTGTAATGGAAAGCTGAATAAAATTGGAGCATTTCAAATGATAGTTATTCTCGAAATCTTCAAAGCAGTTTGCAAACTACTTTTCGTAAATAATTAAAGTAGAAACTTAACAACATATTGCCGGCGCAATAGTCGCTATTCGATTTCAAGGCTGTTCTGAAGAGAACAAAGAGAAAACACATTTATTTTCATTATTAGTTGCATGCAGGCGCATTGTGAATTATATACCACATTATTTACCAAACAATTAGCATTGTGGAGTTAATGCGGCCTTCCACAATGCATTTAAATTTTTATGAGCGAACACTAATAATTAGTCATTAAACTTTTGCTTGTTGATAAATTTTTAATTTATTACATGCAATAATGTGCACTGGCGGGTAACGTAAATATTTACGTTTTTTGTGTAAATATTAAAATTTGTTCTAAAACCGGCAATGCAACCATATCAATGCAACACATCTTCTTACCACGTAATGATGTTATAAACTCCACAAATTGTGCTGTTAAATATGTACTGAATTTTAATTTTACCATTTTAATATTGAACGTTCATAGCTTATTAAGTCGTTTCGCAAACTAACCCTCATAGTTTACCTACGTCCACTAAATTACCATTACATTTAAATAATTGGTTAAAATTTTTATAAATTAATATCAAAATTAAGAGCTTAATGGAAATTTTTTTTAGAGATCTGGTAAATCTGGAAAATAAGCTCATTTAAGCCTGTGATACCTACTGTTACAGGAGACATATCTCGTGATTTCAATTATCCGCCGTTGAATTTTTCTCGAAAGTTCATCTATGAATAAATCTTATTGCTATTGTTGCATATCTCCTCTTTCATAATATCTGTACAGCTTGCTCATCAATAAATTGGACTCGACAAGTATGGTGGGTTGCATTGGTTTCCCAAGATTTACATTGCAAGGTAGTCTAAAGCAGGTAACTCTAAACGGAATTCCTTTACGAGAAACGTCGAAATGTGTTCTTTTGTAAGAAATGCATTTATACCTTGAAGGTTTCAGGTAGTTTAAAAATTCGTTCGTCGCTCAATGCATATTGACATATTTTTAAATTTATATCTATTAACCACAATGTTATCGTTTGAGGGAGTTCTTCTAAGACAGTTATTTTAGTCGATATCTAAGGTTTTAATACATTTTAATAAAAGCGTGTTTTGAAGAAAAAAATGTTTTACTATAAATTATTTTATTGGCTTTTTTAGTCTTGGGCAATTTTAATCTTTATTATCTACATTAAATTCATTTAATACAATAGTATATAAAAGTTTTGCTAATGTCTTTGTTTTATGGTGTCTTCCGACTTAAACCGGCGAATTTTAATAATCTTCCCTGACCGAAGGACCGAACAATGGTCCCACACCGTTAGGGGGTTCTCGACCTACAAATCACTATTGTATTAACATAATACAGATTAAAAGTGATCACTATTTGTAAAAAATTGCGGTTGAAAATATGAAAATATCGTATTGTCATATAAACTACTTATGTGTACAAAATTTTTAATTCATCGGACTACTCCAAGTGCGGCAAAATTAATTTTTAAACTATTCAAGTGAAATTGAAATAAATTCTTGTAAAAATAGAAACTGTTTGTTTGTATTCCGAATTCGAAATCGGCGTCAGTACGACCAAAAAACATTGAGAGTTTTAATAATGAATTTGCTCAATAATTATGAATTAAAAATAGTTGGATGATTCTTGTATTGTGAAATCCAGTTATAGATTTGTGATCTCTAAAAAACAAGTAAAGTTTTAATTAATTATTTATTTACATTTTTTAAGTCCATTAGTGAGTGATGTTAACATAAGCAATTTTTTTTGTGTATATTCAATGGAGGAAAACAGCAATTTTACTGTTTACAAAACAGTAAATAAAATGCAGTTTTTCTCGTTTTATGTTTAAACACAAAAATTATATGATTAAAAATAAAATAAAATTCATGTATTTTCAAAATGCTATTATTAAACTTCTAAATTCAAAATTGTTTTAAAAAGTAAAATTTACCAGTTTATTTCAAAAATTTCAAGTAAAAGAATTTGTTCAATATTATTAATATCGCCCATTATTGTATGTGTCCTAAAAAGTAACCGAAAGTAACATAATTTATGTTCTTAAATGTTTTAAAATTTAACTTAACAAAAATAATAAAATTATTTACTTACAGAAAGATTAACTTGAGCCATTATTTCTTGAATTGATATACCTTGTTCCCATAATGTTACAATATTTGGTTAAATAGTCGTAAAGAAAGTGGGGAGAACAAAATAGAATTTAAGTTTATGACATTCCAATTTTTGCGTACAGAGAACAACACATCCAAAAAAATAATTTACAGATGTAATAGCGGCATCAATAAAATTTACGATACGTTTCTGTTAATAGTAAGACCGCGCCTGGTGCAATTTGCCACTTGGCTTATTAGGAAATGTAAAATCAAACAATGACATTGAACAAACCAAACCATAAAAATTGCAATAAACCAAGTGTCCAGATCTTTTAGAGCTTTTAAAAACAACGCTTAAATATGTCCAAGTATAGATCATGCAATCGATATTTAACGTGTTTTTTATGGCTTGTGAGAATGTCAATTTTGGCCGAGACCATTAGGTCGAGGCAGAAAAGACAGTTACGTTTTTGATATTTGTCCACCCAGCTTATGTTTTGTAATAGATTGTATATTATTTTATTATTTTGTATTATAAATTAAACGCATACTCATTTTTAAATTTATATGTATTTAACCACAATATTATCGTTAAATAAAAAAGATTATTTTAATCAAATTTTTATTTCGACAGAAAACTATTTTATAAATGAAATCAAGATATTTTCGCCCCAAGCTTTTATTTGTAATCATATGATGGAGTTTTGAGGTAATCGCATTTAAGAAAATTAATAGTTGTTTAAGGAATTTACGGATAATAATTGGCAAACTTAATTATTAATTTATGATTGACTTAACAGCACTTACGCTTTTGAAAATTTACACAAAAAATTTAGTTGTTACATTATTGAACTTTGCGCAAAATTTCGTTTTGAGGTCATCTACAAACAGTTTCTATTTTTACAAGCATTTATTTCAATTTCACTTGAATAGTTTAAAAATTAATTTTGCCGCACTTGGAGTAGTCCGATGAATTAAAAATTTTGTACACATAAGTAGTTTATATGACAATACGATATTTTCATATTGTCAACCGCAATTTTTTACAAATAGTGATCACTTTTAATCTCTATTATGTTAATACAATAGTGATTTGTAGGTCGAGCACCCCCTAACGGTGTGGGACCATTGTTCGGTCCTTCGGTCAGGGAAGATTATTAAAATTCGCCGGTTTAAGTCGGAAGACACCATAAAACAAAGACATTAGCAAAACTTTTATATACTATTGTATTAAATGAATTTAATGTAGATAATAAAGATTAAAATTGCCCAAGACTAAAAAAGCCAATAAAATAATTTATAGTAAAACATTTTTTTCTTCAAAACACGCTTTTATTAAAATGTATTAAAACCTTAGATATCGACTAAAATAACTGTCTTAGAAGAACTCCCTCAAACGATAACATTGTGGTTAATAGATATAAATTTAAAAATATGTCAATATGCATTGAGCGACGAACGAATTTTTAAACTACCTGAAACCTTCAAGGTATAAATGCATTTCTTACAAAAGAACACATTTCGACGTTTCTCGTAAAGGAATTCCGTTTAGAGTTACCTGCTTTAGACTACCTTGTAATGTAAATCTTGGGAAACCAATGCAACCCACCATACTTGTCGAGTCCAATTTATTGATGAGCAAGCTGTACCTGAGAAGCAGAACAAAGTATGTCCACTTTCTCTAACCATGAGATTTTGATGTATATTGATTAAAATATGTCCCATCTACACATTACAAAGGAAATTATGTTCAAACTTAGAATTTGTGTTGCATTAACATGTATCTCCAATAATTTTCATTTCCTGAACGAATACCTGCAGCAACAGAACCGAAGAACCTTGACCTTCATATTGATTGAAAGTAGAAAGGCTCCCTTGGAAGAAGCATATTCAAACTAAAAGAAAGCAACTTGACTTGAAACTTCGTCCCTGAATAATACCATACAAAGAAAGCTATTTTTACCACCTTCTATTATGGGGTTGTGCTAAGCCGTCACCAATCAACTCCATCCAGAGATTTCAATCCAAAGTGATAAGAGTGAATACAAACACTCAATGGTACGTGAACAACCTGACATTTCATAATGAGGAGGTGACTGTGGGCTATGTTCGCTTTTAATTACGTTTGGTGGCTATTGGTGTTGGTAGACTTTACTTACTAAGTGAGTCAGAAAAACGCAATTCCTCGTTAAACTAACACCTTGCTATCCATCTAGTCCGCCTCGCTATTCGTCCAACATTTTCGAATTCGCTATTTGTTTTTGCCACGCTATTCAGGTCGTTTTAAGTTCTGATTATTCAAATCAGCTGCGATGACTATCTTATCGACCAACCATGTTTGTTCATAATTAGGGCATTTTTATTTGATGGCCAAATGATTCAACATTTTACATTATTATCGTGCACACTTTCATCCTAGTTCGTTAACTGTGGAGTAACACCATCAGCGTTACTCGCTGTCAGTGCAGGTAAGCTCAACTTAAATGTTCATAGGTTTATTGATTGTATAGTTTTTATTTTTGTAATTATTTAAATAAACAATTATGTAGGGCCATGCAATAGATTAATCCTATTTACAATATTTCCTATAGGAAAAATTGATTTGCTTTTCGTACAACTCACTATTTCCAAATAGCGGGGTTCCACTGGAAATAAAAATTGAATTAAAACTAAAAGTCGATTGAAAAAAATTACATGGAGTTAAAAATAAGCTCTTTTATATAAGTTAATTCTTCCTGTTAGCAAATGTTCATGCCTTTTTAATACTCCTATAATTTTATAAAAGCTATTGTAACAGTTTCTGGGTCACTTTAACAGATAAAAGTTAATTAAATAATTTCCTAATAACAAAAGTTCAGGTTAAAAATGCTGACGCTTTTTCTTATACTTACGTTCATCAGCTGCACTGAATTAATAAACTTAAACAATTATTGTGAACATTTTTTCTACTTCAAAGACGGTATTGTTCTTTATGATAATTTTGTTACAGAAGTTTCCAAGTGTTAAATTCAATTCAGAACTTTCCGAACAATCTTAAAAAATTTAAAACCTATAAATAAAATGTAGACATTGTTGAAAAATGGACACATATCTTTTTAAATTTGCATAAGAACCCGACAATAAAAATAACCGAATGCAAAATTGATATTGTATTTGCCGGAGAATTTATTTATTATCCGGGCATACCTCAACTTTAAATGAATGTAATTTATTTCGCGATGAAGCAGAGCGTTTATCAAATCTTGTTATTAATGACTTTTCCATAGTCAACAAAATATTTGACTAAAAATAGAAGAATAATGTATTTGGTAGTCGTCATCTCTATAGAGAGCGTATTATTTTGTATAATGATATAAAGTAAGTCCTTTGACTATAGCGTGTCGAGTTCGGTTCTTTGTCCGGACTTTACGAGGCGTGAAGCGCAAGCGAGTGCTCGAGCTACACGAGATAGCGGATTAATAACGATACTTATATCTCCATTATATGCAGACGACATCTTATTGTTCTCCTCGTTTTCTCCGAGAAATTTGCCCTGGAAGAGGAAAGCTCGCGATCCCCGCGACCAAACAGTTTAAGCGCAGCATTTAAAGCCGACTTGTTTGTTTTCTTAATAACTCTTTTCTCATCGACGACGTATTTTATTGCTTATTAAAAATCAAATCAGTACTGATAATGAAATCCAATAAAAATGCAATTTTATTACCCGTAACCTTTCGTCGGCGTCCGATTCACTTAACGTATCTCTCAAGGAAAAAGAACCAAATCCGCCGGGAAAATATCGAATTATCGCTGCATGTCGTTTTTCCCAGAGGTGTATCGATATAGACAACAAAGTCCTTGGGAAAAAACAGTCATCTTACACGCTTTCAGCGAAAAAACACGGAAAACTTTTTCCCTCTTTCGAACGATTTGTAAATGTTTTCTTTTCACCCTGCTGTCTCTTCCATTAATTACCGAAGATTACGTTTCAAAGATAAAATTGATTAAGTCGAATTTTAATTAAAATTATGAATAATGAAGATTTTAATTAAAACTATTTGAACGGCGAAAGCACATATTTACAAATTTCAATCCGTAAAATAAATAGTCGCATCTGGCAAAGAAAACTATTTACGAACTTACAAACAAAATTTAAATATCAAATAAGGTCGCAGGATTAGTGTTTCAACATGGGTTGAATCATCGAGTGCGGCGCTAATTCCGAGGGCGACATTTTTAAGTTTGCCCGAATTTCGAAACCAAACACAAATATAAAGTGTGTAAACGCGTACCACCCTTGACAATGAACCCTTTCGGTTTAAAATGTTAATAGCATTCACGGGGGCGAAACATTTAACATACAAGTGCGTGCTACGTATTCTCGAACTTACCGCCGAAATTTCACGGTCGGATTAATAAATTTTTTATTGCGCGCTAGATTAATGAATCAAAACTGATTTAAAAATTTTAAAAAAATATAAAATACTTCAGATTTGAATGGCAATTTTTTTTAAATTTCTAAAAGAAATTTATTAATTTAGATATGACTTTTGTGTTAATTACGTTTAATATTTTTAGGCCACACTGGATAATTCAGTAGTATACATAAATTAATCTGATACATAATTTTTTAATACTATTAATTCTATTTTAATATAAAGGGTTTCTGAACGTTAACGGTCACCAACAACGAAAGTTTCAATTTTGACAATGTGCCTATCTATGTATGTTAATTCCATTTACAGTTTTTTTATCTGCTAACGTGATGCTCATTTATGTCATTTTTCATTGATTTTTGAGCTTTACTTTTCATAAATCTTTTCTTTATAACTTTTTTATTATAAAAATATCAAAACCTTATCAGCTTTTTATTGACATTCGCCGTTATATCTGTCTACGACGAATTGTAAAAGCAGTCGTTTCATAAAACGCCTAGTCATTTAGAAAACCACTGATTGTAAAATATAGAACGAACGGAGAATTTTTACAATTTGACTGGAAATTTTAGGCGTTTTACAAAACGCGGAATACATTAAAGAGAGCTTCCTAATGGTTCTCAGCCATGAGTAAAATTAACAGAATTTTTTATCCATCGGGATCAATGAAACTTCAAAATATTGGGATTGTTATTTTACAACGTTGGTAACAGGTTGCATTAACTGCAGCAACATAACCAAACAAAATGTACAAAAGTGTATTAATAGTGAAATTCGAGGTTTATGCAGCAGTTGTTTGTGACCGAAAGATTTAAAATGTTAGAGAAGAAAATGAAATGTCCTGTACGCCACCTGACATTCGCAATATCGCAACGACTGCAATAGACATTCTTCTACCACAAAAATTATTCCACAAGTATGGATGTGTTTATGAAACTTTTTTAAAATGGCGAGCGGAGAAAACTACAACTTCCTTTTCTGAAAATATTGTATTAAGTTATTTTGTGAGGCTTACAGGAAAATATTCATCTTCTTCTCTTTGGAGTTACTATTCGACGCTTAAGAGTAGGTATCTTAATCATTCAACTTGATACACATATTGAAAATTATAAAAAACTTCAAACAAAACTTTAACCTCTGAAAATATAAAAGACTTTATCAAGAAAGCACCAGATGAAAAATATCTCGTAACGACAGTAAGAAACACAAACTGCCAAAAAAACTTTACTAATTGCTTGTATTTCTTCAAGGTGGCTATAATAAGGGGTATAATGGGTGTCTATAGATCCCAAGAATTGCATGCAATGAAACTAGAGCCCATTAAAGATTTAGGCCGAGCTTTGCTTGTCAACATTCCTGAAACTAAAACTAAAATTCCTCATATTTTCACAGTATATTTGCAAGAAATATATCAGTCTTCACCCAACTAACATAAAAATGTTTATAATTTTTCTTGAATTTTCAAAACAATAAGTGCACATTTCAAAAATAGGTATCAACAAGCTAGCTGCAATGCAACACTTTTGATTGATGGAGGTGGCGATAACACCACCCTCAAACGCCATGGAGCATGGAAATCAACAAGTGTGGCTGAAGGGTACATAGAAACTTAAACAATAAAATTCAAATAAGTAATACAATTTTAAAAGAAATTAATAGACCCTGTACAGTTATGGTCACCGAAATGTGCACGTTACCTGACACAAATTTCCCTATTTTTCCATAGATTAAAGCTGGCTTTATTCAATGACTTTCGTAAAATAATATTTGTCATAAACAAAATAATATTGTCATTTGGCTGATTTTTTTAGGACACCTATGATATGAAGCAAAAATCAAGTTGCTAAAAAGAATTGTGCACGTTTCGGTGGCCGTAAATGTACAAGCAGATCTGGAAGTAATGTTAAAAATGCAAGTACAAATGTTAACAGTGCCACAACTATAACAAAGAATAATTGTGACATTAATCTTGCCAAGAATATACCTTTGTTTAAACTTTATGATTAACATTTAGAATAAAAATGACGATGTAAACTAAGTGTCATAGTTTCATTAAAAAAAAATTAAAAATATTAGAATTTGTTCTATAGTATAGTATTATACTCGCAAGTAAAGGTTCTTATTCACTCAAATGATTATATGCAGTCGCCTTCGGTTCAACCAGCAAAATTCATTTTCGTGGATAAAAACCTTTACTCGCTCATATAATAATATAATATTACAACTTTCATGTCATAACCAATAAATCAGGTAAAATTACAAAGCTTTTTGAAGAAACAAGATGTTCCGGAAATGTCAGGTCAGGGAAAATCACTGTTCACATCAAATAACTGTGCACAACTAATATGAAAACAGAGTAATGTAAAAGCACAGGTAGAAATATTAAGAAGTCATTATGGGTAGAAAGCGTTCATTTTTAGTTCGGACCTGATAACCCTAGATTACAGTGGAGTACAATTTATAACCCCCCCCCCCCCCCATTACGACAATTGGTTTATCATTAGCTAAATAAAAGTAATACCACCAGTTTGTTGTCGTACATCACTTCATGCAATAAACAAAAATATATGAGTAATAATTCAATATTTGAGACCAAAACTGTTATACAATTTTCCAAAAAGACGCTGACATTTCGGCAATTGATAAACTGTAGAATATACCGTTAATCGTCGGTTCTGCGAAGAAAAACTATTCTATAGTGACTTCGTATGTAATACCAAAACATACTTACTTCGAGGCACCCTGTATGCATACATATGTTTTTGAAACCGAGTCAATATTTAATTTGACAAAAATATTTGCTCGTTTAAACAAAGCTTTTCATACCAATTTCCATTCTGAACTAATGGATTGGAGAACAAAGTTACTAAGAACTTTGAAGAACATTATCTCTCCAAGCACACGGTAAATAGAAGATGTATAAGTTATTATTCGTCGAAAACTTATAATGATAAAATATTTTCGAAATATTACATACAATATAGCAACTCATTACTTTTGCTAAAGCTTTCATTAATTTTACATTTATTACTCACAAATGAAATGTACGCAATTGAATCTTCGCAAACACAGGTATCTCGCAAAAACCCTGCCAATTCCGTTTTTAAACTGTACAAGAAATCAATAAAATAGTATTATAATCAACTATGACATAAAAATCAAAAGAAAAATTTTGGTAAACGGTTTTCAATTATTTTGTTCAACAAAACAAAAATAATACAGAAATGGAGTTATTTTCAAAATTATGCAACTCACAATAAGCTTTGCGGCTTAGTTCTTTTTGTTTTCAGTCAAATTGTTGCTGTGATTACTAATTGAATAAGAGTAAATAAAGGGAACTTTTGAAATTTGAGTTGCATAGCATTTCGCTGAGATTTGACGATCTATTAATTCCGATTTTGCAATTATAACAACTAGTAGAAGTAAACTGTTAATTGGATAGTGTTTAGCAATAATGGTTTAAGTCACATCACTATATTTTCGAATAGAGGGTAATTCATTATTGTTTAACTCTTTCAACCTTGCAGTTTACATTTATGGGTTGACATTATTTCGATTAGTGCTTTACGTATAGCAGCTTAAGAACGACTCATAAATGTTTGTTAACTCATTTTCTTATACATTGTGGATTAACTCATCATTGCTATACATCATTCAATTATTCCTCCATTTCATTGGTGGTCTTTCAGGTGGGCTGAAATCTTCTGATTTACTCTTCAACGCCATGTGAGGTAGTCAGTTGTTCGTCATTCTTTTCACATGGGTAGGTATGCCATCTTCTTATTTTTCTTCTTTGCAGTGTTTCTTATTTCAAATTTTTCTTTTCAAAGGGAATATTGGAGAAAAATATATAAATATTTTATTTGCCTTTTCACTAACTATCTCATATTTACTGATGAAACAAACGACAAAAATGGAGCATAAACATTATTAAGTTTCATTTACTGTGAATGTGGGTGTGGCGATTCAGATGACCACTTTCCGGAAAGAAAAAAATTTGCCACAGGTAATTTCATTATTGTGGCATGATTGCATGGCCTCGTCATCAAGTACAATTTTCTAGAAATAACGTAATGTGTACTAAACTTTTCTTGTACATTACTATCATCAGTGATATGTGAAGAGTGCTCGAACCCCTAAACGTCTGCATGAAATGAAATGTTTATGAGAGATTCATCAAATCAATAATAATATTAAGTTCAACGACGTTTTAAGTAAATATTGATTCCATGTTATCGTGCATTACAACTGTTAACAAATGTTAAACTGATATGAAGTTATAAATATTTTAAATTACATTTGTTAGTTTGTAACAATTAACTGCCATATTTTTAAATAAGACTAACAACAAGTATAGTTTTGAAATAACAATTATTTTATGAAAAAATGAAAATTAAATAAAATTCACATAAAATAAGTAAAATAAAAAATAATTCATGGAATCATGTAACAAATTTTTAACAAAAGTTGATAGAAATGGAAAACTGCATAAAACTGCCCTTTATAACAAATAAAACCTGAATAAAACATATATGTGTAAGCATTTTACACACAAAAATGAATTTCACTGGCAAACAGCGAGACTTAAAAATCACAGGGGGTGATAGGAAGTTAATTGCATCCTTTTAAGTACTAATTGTCGCTAAGCGAGAGCGCCGAAATTAAATTTGGTTCGACGACGTTTCACTTTTATAAAAACTTTGCGTCAAATGACTTCGCAAGAACACACACAAACCCGCAGGCGTCGAATGCAAACATGCAAGCAGGCCTCTGTTAAAATTTATCGGTTAGCAAAGGAACAAGGAAAACGCTTTAAGCCGCCGTCCCCGCATAGAACGCCATTAAAAAGGTGAGCACCTTATTTGTCACGTTAACGCACTTATCCATACCCTCCATTATTAGCATTATGAAAAGCAGAACTCAATTTAGTTTCAATCACTTAAGTTTTCCACGACCGCTACAAAACAAGTCACAATTCAATTACGATTTATTATGTCCGATCCTAACAAAGAAATCGAACGGATACTGCAATAATTAATTATAGTACAGATAGCCGCTGTAATTCGGATTACGCTTCACAAATTTCACGATACTTACCCGATGTGACGTTTATGAGATAGGAAGTAAGTAATGTTCAATTATATCAGTCCGCCTCATTCGTCATCGAAGGGTCCTTTAGTTCGGATCACATAAACAGATCAAATTGCATTTTTTTTGAAGCGCTATTACCCCCTATTGATAATCGCCGGTTATATTGTTCCGTCGATAACAAAGCCTATAAATCCATAACTGTAACGATCCGTTCCGGATTGTAATGTCCTACTTCCTATAAATTGAATCTGCGATAGTCAAAAACGGCGCGTTTTAAAGTCGAGAGAAAGTTTCAAATCCGGAAGTGCGTATGGAAATCGTGACGTCACGCGATTCCATTTATCATATCTTCCGCTGGTCTCGCGAGGAGCGGAGCACTCATAGTTAAATGTCATCTTGGGATGGAAAAATGTTTGGATTCCATTTTGTTTAAAGTGCCTCTTGGACCTCAATTCTATGCTTTGTAATAGTTTTATTTGTACAAAGTAAAAAGCTTTTACTCTGCCATACACTGCGAAAATATCTTCATGCACCGTGACTTTATTCAATTTGCTCCCTCGATTCTTTTATGGCCGCAATTTAAAAACGGATCGAGATTCGAAACAATTAAATTTACAACATTATTTTTAAAATACAGGGTGATGAAATAAAGGTGCCCGTGAGTAGCTATACGTTATAAGTTGACGATTTCTAACGAAACACGAATTTGAAAGCCAAAATAAAATTTGTTGTCTCTTCGCCAAGTTATAAGTTTTCCTATTCAGACAATAAAAATCTATACGATTAACAATTTTGTAATAATTTCATTGTTAGGGTCTAAATTTGATGCAGTTGATGGTGCTTTTAAAAAAAAAAGTGTAAAAAATCTACTGAAACCAACTTTATTACCGATGTCAAAAGTACGGTTTCTTGGCTCCGAGGAAAATTTATCAATGTCGCAACATCGCAAATCTTCTAGGAAACGTCGGGAACAATAATTCACTTTTCAATGTCAGTTCTCTTGTCAAATTTGAACGATACAAGTCAAATGTCCTAAAAAGTCTTAAAATGGAATACAATTTCAGTGAATATCTAGGCATGTTGCTCCGCTTGGATGAGACAGATAATAACGCATCGGAAGCTGCTAGAGAATATGCTAGAGTGTATCCACATTGACGTCATCCAGATGCTAACGTAATTAGAAAAGTGGAGCAAAAATTAAGAGAAAATGGCCAAATAGTGCCGATTTCTGTAAACGGTAGACGACCTCGTGAAGTTCTTACACCACCATTGGAGGAAGCAGTTGTGGAAGCGATTAAAACTGGATCAGAACGAAGCATACAAGGATTAGCGCGACAATGATTCTAAGTCCCTTTTTCCTATTCTGAAATATTTAAGATTTTATGTTTCAATTTGATCTGGAAATTACATTATTTCGCTTTTGACTGATCTGTTTTTAGTAAATAACATGGTTAGGGGCCTTTTAAACGGAAATCAGTAAGTGCGACCGAAAGTTTATTCATTCTTATCAGAAATAGCGCAAATAGTAGAAAATCTTTACGTCACTTAGGGACTTTTTGCATACAGCCCTTCAATTACCTGTTTGTTGTGTATCCTTGTTTAATTACATTAAATTCTTTTGAAATAAAAAAAGTTATGTCAACGTGACAGTTGTTTGTCTTACGCAAGTGACAGTATCTGTCAGTGTTAGTTACTTAGATACAAGAAGTAGGCCTACCTGAAAGTAATTCTTTAGAAAAAGAAATATGTACAGTATTGCCACGTTGTGCTCTTAGACAAACTGTTTTAATTTTAAACAGAATCTATTTGGACCACTTTTGTTGCGATTTCCACAATGCTTCAACAGAAAGCATTGTCCCAATATCAATCATGGGCACCTTTTTTTCATCACCTTGTATTGTTGGTGTTTAAAAAGTCTCTTGGAAAGTCTTCACAAGTATTGTTCTAACCTTTGAATCAACGAACAGTTTTAACATTAAAAGCAATAATTAAAAATAGGAAATTATTTTTAGAGCGTTTTGAAAGGGAAAGCGCAAATTTGATAAAGCTATGCGGCACGTTAAATAATTCAATTGCGAGCCTAAATCGACTGCTTTTTAAGTTGGGCTTTTCACTTCAAACGCTCGCATTAAATTTTCAGTGGTTTATGCTACAAAGACAAGCTTTTATTACCTCTATTAATTACATTCTAGAAGGATAAATTGATTCCTGACAGCTAAATGCTCCTGTGGTGCAGCAGAGTAGAGCACACGCCACGAACAGAAGTACCAACCGCAGAGAGCAATTAGATTCTAGGCTAGATGGGTGCGTGCACGCCGCCATGCAATGCCTCTATCCAAATCGAGGAATTTCAATTTTAACTCGGTAAAAATGCAATTTCAATTAAAATGTGTCGAACAGAAGGGGCGCCGGATTACAATGAAGTGCAAGCACAAATCATCACATTAAACCTAGTCCAATTGATTATCCTCAAAGGCAATTGTAAAAAGAAAAAATATAGCTACGGTATCCGATCCAGGCATGATAAATCAAGCGTTGGATAAAAATGATCACCACTTGGAAATAAATTGGAATCGATGAGCCTATTCATTATATTCTCAATTGACATGCTAATACCAGTTCTCCCTCATGAGTCACCGTTCGAGCTTAAGAGGCGAAATGGGGTAAAAAAAAGTTTTTTTTTCTGTTGCTAATTTAATTAAAAGTGAGGGCATTTTGAAAATTATAAAGGACGCTGTGGCGGCGCTTATTATTCAAGTAGTGCACTTCATCAGTTTATTAAGGTGAAGTGGAAAGAGTGGTGAGCTTGTCCCCTGCATGTCGCGCGTTGTTATGCAAAACGAGCTTTCCTGCATCTCGCTCCACATTACGGACTTTATTAAAATAAAATCCGGTCAAATTCGTGACTTATTCGAAAAAAAATCTGCAACATGTCGTTGTCCAATCCAGCCAGAGGCGCAATGAAATATTCAAGTTCTTTTCCTGTCCGCGATTATTTCAGACAGTTTCTGCTTTAAATTTAAAATGCGAGGTAATCTGCGACTTTTCGCCCTGAAATTATAATTTGGGAATTGTGAGGGAGCATTTTTATGTGCACTAAAGTTTTTTTTTTTGAATTCTTTACTCGCGTTCGTCCTAATGTATAATTTGTGGCGCTTAAAACATACAATTTTGAAAATTTCCATTCCACGCAATGCGGAGCTGAAAGCGCCCGGTTTTTATTGATATTTATGATTTTTTTCAACCGCCTTGCGACCACTCGCATTAACAAAAATACACCCTGCAACTTTAAATATACAATAGCTATTATTTTGCATTAAGTGGTATAAAGTTGGAAGTTAAAAAGCCATTTGATACTTGAGAGAAAAAAAAACTTTCCAAAGGTCTAATGAACTTGTGTAACAAAACCGTTAGGCTTAAGGCGTGCCTTTTAAATTTTGCGCCATTTCCTTTTCCCTCCCAAAAAACCGCAGAACGTCATTAACGTCGTGGCTGAAGAAACTTATTAAATATTTGTTTTCGGTGGGGAATTTTTTGTTATTAATTTCGAATCGGTCCCCTCTTGAACATTACAGAGTATTAAAATTCCAATGTGATTTAAACGTTGTCAATAGAATATTTGTAAGCGATTGCCATGCCGGGCACGTAACAGCTGCTTGTAGCAGGAACGATGGGGATGTTAGGATGTGGAATCTGAATGAAAAGTACCCCAAACGAGGCCCATTTACCAGCTTAACACACCCCTTGTCGATACTCCTATTTTCTTAAGATACACTACAAACTTACAACCCAACCACAATGCATTATTTCTTATTTTTCTTACTTTTATTTATGTCCCTGTAAGATTAAAAATCGATCAAGTTTCAGTGATGATTCGGAGAGTTAGTTAAAGAAAATAAGCAGCATTTCTTTTTAAAATTTTTGAATTAATAGGCCAATTAGAAAATGAATGGATGCGGTGTGGAATGCACAGCTGTCGAACGTGCTGCCTACAAGTGAATGTGCCTTTCATACGTTCATACGTTCTCGAGATTTTCCTCATGAAAAGTATGAATGAAACGTCTAATTTATCTGAAATATCATTTGCATTCTAACACGGATGGAGTTGAATATCGATTTGTTAAATGAGGTTGACTCGCCTTTGACCGTTCTAGAATTACCATAATCAAATTAAGACACGCTATTGGGCAATTTATCTCACTTACTTTGAATATTAATGCAAAAAACGCCTTTGCTTTGTATTACTTCAAACGAAAACTGTTTAAATAACAACTGTATTTTTTGAGAGATATCTGTAACAGGAACACAAATAAAAAACCAATAAAAAAGAAGGGAGATTAAATCTGTATATTCCTCTCCGAAGCACAAAAAGTCTTGTTTGTTAATGTTAAACGGATGCAGCATCATTACCAATTTTCTCTGTCAATTTGCCGGTTGAAGGCGTGTGCAACCAGTGAAACGAAAAGATTGCCTGGACTTGACCACTTCCGGTACTACCTTTGCAGTACGACTTCAAATAACGTTTCAAGGTTTAACGTCTTACGCGTTAAATAAATTTTACCTTTTTTTGGGAACATTTAAAATTCATGGGGAGCTCGATTTGACACGGACGCAGATGATTGACTCTGCAAGCTATACACCGTTATTAAACTACTAATGGACCGGGAAAAAATTGGCGCCTAAAAAATGCGAAAGAATCGTTTATTAATGTAACTTAACTTGGCCTTGAGTTGCTTTTCTAGCAAATTGCACAAAACACGAAGCAATTAATATTATCTTCCAACTTCCGCGATTAAAAAAACGTGCGGAGTAATAAACGATTTATGCCCTATCTCCCTTCTTTAAAAAATTGTACAATTTCCTATTGACGTGAGCCCATGGAAATTAAAGTTATAATGAAGCATTTATCACACTTCAAAACTCGCAATTTAATTAAAAACATTTCATTTCCATACTTCTAACAAAAAGAATTCTTTGCTTCGATCGAAATTGGAGCATGGGTTCCTTGAGGGCATGTATCCCACTTTTGCTGCACCACTTACGAAGTAATTTTGCTGTTAATTAATTTAAGATAGGGATCGTTTACTGTAAAAAGATATGCTAACAGTTTTAAATTACCTATTAAATCCGCTTCCGGCCATCCGTAGACCTATTTTGAATCTCTCGGTTAATTTCCAACCGAAACGGTTTTAAGTTAAAACAGAAGTTTAACTGCGGAAAATTATTAACGAATAGGATAAGCAAATAAGAAATAGTCGGCTTAGCTAAGCAGACAGGCACATCTCAAGCAGGAAATGACGACATCGCTGCAGCGACATCTTGTTATTATTAAAACCACTTCAGATAATGACTATCTTTAAAGTTAAACAAAGGATGAGGAGTGACTACGATTCGTCACACTTCATACATATTTATGCAGCGATTCCGCGAACAATTCGAAAAACACAAAATAATTAACAAATACAGTTACGAATTGCATGACAGAAGGAGCATAATGAAAGAAAGTAGCGACATAAAACTATTGTTAAGAACAGTTGTAAGTTTAATTATATCGAAAAAATTTCTAGTGTTTTAACTGGCAAACAGGGCGTGAAAAGCGGAAACGGAAAATTAATGTTTTTTTTTTAAACCAACGGTAGTGCTTTTTCAAGAAAAACTTCCACAGAAAATTCTAAATTACGGTAACGTCGTCGAGATTATGTTAAAAGTTGCAAAAGTTTTTTTTGAGTAGTTGTAAAAAATGTAGACATGTAAGTGTGCATATTCTGCCAACTCTAAAATCAATACATAACTCAACACAAATATATGTGAGGGAGTTGAAGAGAAATTCCAGGTCGGCATTTTCGAGTATACTTTCCACCCTTGGATGTTATTTAGCACTCCATAAACTACATGTAGACTACAGAACCTACTGAATGTTCAAAGGTACTGTAAGCTGCCACATATGGCATGCTAGGGTTGATGTAGTAGATGTATCAATTTTTTTGCTTCAGACGAAAAACTTCGAGCCAAGTTTTCTCAAGTACCTACTGGAACTTTAAAAAATGTCTGGAATAAATTAATTCGCCGAAAAAGGATTCCAACTGAATGTAAAGAGAAATTTTCATTTGCAATTCCGAAAATAGATTTTATACGTCTCGAAAGAATGTACTTCATGAGGATATTAAATCGCTCAGTCATGACGACAGATTACCTTTTGCGGGCATAAGGCTTCATTTCGTTTTGATATCACCATATCAATATTAATGGGACGTAAATTGATTAATAATTTTATTTAACAAATTAAAAAAAATATATTTTCCAAATACTAGCACAAATTAAAACGCAAACATTTTTTATATTTATTCAAGGAATAAAATTTTATTAATTAGATGTCAAAAGTTCTTGAAGATTCATTTAATGAAAAACTTCAATTTTTCAAATCAAAAAACTTAATAATTTCTGAAGAAAATTGGTTTTAATAATTAAACAGCGTATTACCACATAGCTACACGGCTAGTTGTAACGTCAATTAAAGTAACATTAATGTCAATATTGAAAATGTTGGCAAACAATTTTTTTAAGATCCCATTAATCAATCGCTTAACCGCTTAAAAAAACATTATTTGATTTTCACTATTTCAAAGTAATCACTCTTCTTAATGTTATTTACAAAATTAACTACTTACTGTAATTCAAACAAATTAGGTGATAATCACATAAAACAAAGAATTTTCACTACAATTAATCATTGCTGTCTAATCAAAATTTTTAATATACAGGGAGCGCCAGCCAACTGGAATAAATTCATTATCTCAATTATTGTGCATATTAAAAAAAATCCCGAAATACGTCATTTTTAGTCTATCACGTGATATCATGTTAAGTAAAATTTTCATTCCTAACCTAAACCCCCCTCGAGTGACAGTTGCAACCCCCAAATTTTTAAATGGGAAGAGGAGACTTATGATATCTCACTTGAAAGGTCTCTTCATGCTCTATTCAAAAATGCTATGGTTAAAAAATTTATTGCAAAAATGAACAGTAAAAAAAATTAATCTGTTTAACGAAATTCGTTACGACACACTAAAAACATCAAAAACTAATAGCGTTTGATTCTTGATACTGAAAAGGCAAGCAAAAACAATTGAAATGTTCATAAAGTGGCATAAAAATTTATCAACATTTTTCGTTAGTTGACAGTGTTAGCTAAGTTTAAAGTGCTCATTGATATATTTTCATTGTATTACATTACTAAGAACAAAACGCTATTTGTTTTTGATTTTTTAATGTGTTGTAGCGAATTTCATTAAACAGATTCATTTTTTTTTACTCTTCATTTTTGCAATAAATTTTTAAACCATAGCATTTTTTAATAGAGCATGGAGAGACCTTTCAAATGAGGTATCACAAGTCTCCCATTCCTATTTAAACACTTGGGGGTTGTAACTGTCACTCGAAGGGGGTTAAGGTTAGGGATAAAATTTTCACTTTACAGGATATCATGTGATAGACTAAAAATGATGTGTTTCGAGATTTTTTCTCAATATACACAATAATTGAGATAATGAATTTATTCCATTTGGCTGGCGCTCACTGTATAAATAATCGCTAATGATATTAAAAATAAAAATCTTTTAGGTAAACAACTTTCTTGAATCTCATTCATCAGCAAATTTAATATAATTACACCAACTTCACAGCAGACACTAATAATATGTACATCGTCTCTACAGTACTTCATAGCGTTTATCAAGTTTTTAAAATCGACCAGGCAGTTTGCCCTTTAAGTTTTAAAATGTACTCATCAATCACATAACAATTTAAGAGATTATTAAAAGATCGGTTTTAACTATATAACTAACTGTATTTAATTTTCACTTCGCAAGATTATTATTATAAAACTGAGTGTCGGGTAGATTTTAGTTGTGCAGCTTTAACCTCGTGAGATTATGGAGACATAATTCAGGATTATTTTAAATTCTCACCTTTTTCAAATTATTAAAGAATTTTGTAAACATTTCCAGTTTTATGACTATCTTCGAACACAAAATTCTTTTCTACGCTTAATTATTCTACCTGTAATCAAGCTTTAAATGTTACTATTGTTTTCATGTTTAATGCTGCAATGAAATCATTTAAATTCTTTATTAGTGTTCATTTTATTTGGTGACCTAATTTTTAAAAAGAATCCTAAATTCTAGCAAGTTCTATTCGTTGAAATATGCACCCTCACAGTTAATAACATTTGCCCAATGCCACACAGGCTTACGAACTCTGCAGTTTCGGAGCATATGATTGTTTCAATCTAATACAATGTGTCAATCGCTTGAATATATAACAGGAAAATGCATATGATAAAGCATTGCCTTCCAACCTGCCTCCAACTCGAGACAAATCAACTCGCAGCTCTGTTAAAAAGTACGGCGGTTGTGCTATTATAAACCTTCATATAGAATCCATTTGACTCAATTTTTCAAACATTTCAGTTCATTTAAGCAAAGTATTGGATGGTCTACTTTATCGGAGGCCATATTCCTACAAAAAAAATTCTAATCATATCTGGCACTATCTACCTCGTCTGAAAATGTAGCACAAATTTAGAGAGTCAATTACTACATTTTTAGTACCGAGTTTGAACCAGCTAACAGGCTCAAGTAACACAATGGGCCGATTCATCAATGTGCCGCTAGATTTAACCGACGGCTAATAACAATCGTTGCTTTAACTACGACAATTGTTGCTAAGTACTTTAGCTGGCAAATCATATTAAACTGGTAGATAAGCTACTTAGCTGCACATTGATAAACCGGCCTTAAGTTGAGCTATCATATTTTGTAGTCATAAAATGTCAAAATAATAATGCACAGTACTTTTCGTCTGTTATCTGACTCTCTCTATAACTTTCTCTTTCTCTTTACTTGCGTATCTCGCGGTCCAAGACGTATGGTAGTAGCTTTATCAATTGAAGACTTCGATGCAAGAATATAGTTACATATCCCCATTTTAGCAATATACGAATTGTTCAGGAAAACAAAACTATATCCTATTCTTGCATTAACTTACATACAATAGTGGATTATATGATTTGTGACTTGTAACTCATATTCTAGGCAAATTAAACTTTTGAGAAAAAAATAATTGCATACTATTGATTTTTTGCGAATGAATTCTCAGTGAGGTTAGTAAGGTACAGCAACCATTGTGATTTATTTTGCCTCTTATTTCTGAGAACGCATTTCCAAAAAACCAATGGTACATAAACTATGTATTCTATTTGCTGTGTTGTTGTCTAATTTGCCTGAACTATTAGTTTTCATTGGCCACATATATCCCATTTTTGTACCAAGCAAGAATAGCGTGTTTCAAAACCTATTTTTGCAATAATCTCAATTTTGAAACTTTCTTGTATTAAGGTTTTGAATTATGTGTGTCAATCAATTAAGGTTCAGATCAACCTACTCTTAATGCACACTAAAACATAATATGCACCACATAGTAATAATTTCAGTCCATAAAAGCTGCCGATCAAATAGAAATTTTGATATGGTTCATTATTAATATGTTATTTCGATTAACTCTTCAGTCTTTCTAAACTGCGACCAATAAAATTGTTTCGGCACCCCACTATAACTTATTGCAGCAGAATCATTTTTATCTAGCAGACTTCATTTTTACTCTGTCAGATGGTCAAGTTGCTGCTGAAGTGCAACAGTCTCTATCATCCAAGAGCAATGCAATGACAATGTGTGTTGTTAGGTTTTTTCTTCCAAATGACATAGTGGTAAGATGCAAGCATTCGCGGCCGTTATCGAATGAAAAAATATTTTATGGGTTATACCGTGTTCTAATTCAAAATCAGAATCACTCTGGAAAATCTTGCAGCATGCACAGCGAAACGTCAGAACTTTTCAACAAACAGATATCGCTGTACGTTTTGCCCATATTTGTTTAAAGGACACGTCAGTGGATAGTGGCAGTAATGAACCTTAATTACATCCTGTTCCCTTTAGTATTTTAGTATCCTTTGGCGAATATTGATGAACTTTTTGCCTCCAGTAAGCTAACTTCGCATTCATTTTCCATCTGTGAACTGAAGCCACTGAAGCGCCCGTCCGTGGCTTTTCCTTAGACACGTTTTTGAAATCCATCTAACATCGGAATGTTGATGTCAAAGCTGTACCCAAGGGCTGGAACTAGTATGTTCACACAAGTCTAAATAAGACAGTGTAAACTAATACTTTGTTTTGAAACGAGAGTTGTGACCTTCCTCTAAGGGCCTAGTAGTACTTGATATTGAGTTGGTCCCAAGACCCCAGCTTCTGGTTCGCCTGATGCGATTTGGCAAACCGTTGTTAGGTCAGTTTCGTAACTCACCAGAAGTATTCTTTTCTCCGGGAAACATTTAAGGATGTTATACATCGATTCTGGAAGATTCAGTTTTAATTTAACCAGTGATGTAAGACTTTATCAAACGCACACCTGGTATCAAAAAATACTGCCACCATACCGCCACCATGCGATGTACTGATTCCACAGTAGAATAAATTGTTCTTCCTACATCCAAACTGATCTCCTGGCATGATATTTTTTGGTAATGCTTTTCATTGATCTATTTGTCATTAGAATTTCCATTATTTTTCATATGGTTTAATATGGTAATATTGTGTTAACTATAAAAATGCATTGACTTTGTAATTAGTAGGTCCTAAAACATCATTAATTATAATATTACTACACTTCTTTGAAGAAATTTGTAATCAATGGCAAAATTCGTCCATTTCTGTTCAATTTACGTAAGAGTGCAATAGAAAATTTTAGTTAACTCTACGAACGAATAAAATTCACCAGCGCTAAATATGATGATGAATAGTTCGAGCAACAAATAAGCGAACAGCATTAAGACTACCCTGAACTGAACAACTTGGAATGTGATGCACACCAATTATATGATGTAAATTTGAATCCATTATACGTCGGAAACTAATTTACACTTTACCAAACCAAAAATTCCTTTAAATATAGCTTCTATAGGAGATCATTTTACCATTCTAATTTTAACAAGTTGGGAATTTTATAATTATTCTTTGAAGGTATCTCTCCAGAAAGAAGAAAGATTTTATTTATGAAAGCGGTGTTACAATATTATTACCGTTCCTAAAGCAAATTAACGCTATAAATAGAAACCTAATTTATTTTAATTGATCGATTCATTTTTTTCTCGGATTCGCGAAACGTTTGCGTCAATCAATTAACGGCAAAAACTTGGATCCTATTTAATCGTTCGATGAAACTTGCAAGAAACAAGGTTAATCGACACGATTTGAAAAATGGGAAACTTTAGTCGGTATTTTCAAGTGTGCAGCGCCACTTTCAGAAATTTAATTTCCGCATTTGTGCTTAATTTTAAGTGTTTACACTGCAGAAAAAAAGAAACGGAAGAGGAGAGAATACGCGGGGAACAATCCAAATACGTTAAATTGCTCTATTATAAGAGCTATTAGTGCGTGTATAATTTGACTTAACATTTCATAGGCTTGGTTACCGGAGTGGCAAAATCTTCAAATGTTATTTCGGTTTTCTTGATGTGATGCGTGTTTGACAAAGGGGACTTCCTTCCCTTCATTAATGCACACTGCTTTGTGCTCGTGCTCCATTATGCTCGAGGCAGACATATAAAAAATATCCAATTTACTTACAATTCTCAGCGAAATTCATACGGATAAGCAGTTTTAATTTTCAGCAAAATTAAAAATTTATCTGGCATTTATTGGAATAAAAAAATTAGTCATTGTACATTAATTATTTTAAAATTGCCAGTTGAGGAAATTTGGCGTAGTTAGTAGAGTGGAATTATGTGCGGTGGGGGAGTGGGTTATTTAGGTGAAATTGCGTGGGTATTTCGTAATCAGATGAGTAATTCATTTAATTGGAAATTTTTGGAAAGTTGTAATGTTTAATTGTACAAAAAGCAGTTTTCAGGGCAAATTAGATCAATAAGTTCAGTGGCACAAATTTTATAAAACTAGTGAAAAAACACACAGGCTCTTTATAAAAGAATGTGATGACTGACGTAAAAATTTTGTCGCCTGCAAT